>OV702293.1:99676901-109676901 GCA_916181665.1 Avena sativa
TTTTATTAAAAGATCCAAAAATGGTGATTCCAACTTTTTAAAACTTTATTTATTATTTGTTTATTTTTTTAAATCCTTCTAGGATTCTATTGATCAAAATAGGTTTTGATGTTTCCAATTGGAATCAAAAAGTTTCTTCTCACCCTAAATTTCAACAATTGTTTATTTTGTTTATTTATTTTTCACATTTCAAAATTTGGAAAATTTTGGGATGTGACAAAGTAGCCAGATCGAAGATCAATTTTTGAGAACAAACGAGCTCCTTCTAGCTGATCAAAGAGATCATTGATTCTTGGTAAGGGATACTTGTTCTTTATGGTCACTTCGTTAAGTGATCGATAATCTATGCATAGCATCTGAATTCTATCTTTCTTCTCAAAAAACAAAACTGGTGCACCCCAAGACGAAGAACTCTATTGATAAATCCTTTCTACAACTGTTCTCCAAGTTGTTTCTTGATCTCTTTCAACTCATCAACTGACATCTTGTAGGGTCTATTTGCTATGGGTCTAGATCTGGGTAATAAGTCAATCAAAAACTCCACATCCCTATGTGGTGGAATTCCTGGTAATTCCTCCGGAAACACATCCGGGTACTCCTTCACTACTGGTACACTTTCTATGCTAACCCCCTTAAGAGAATTTAGCTTACTCCCTTTGGGTTCCAAAGTTAGACTTGAATCTAATCCGTTTCTTTTCTGGGGTTGTGAGTGTAACAGTTCTTCTGGCACAGTCTATTACTCCCTCATAACGGGTCATCCAATCCATGCCTAATATTACATCCAGTCCTTGGGATTCTAGGATTATCAGACTAGCTGGAAACTTGTACTTTCCAAACTCTATTACTAGATCATGACATCCAAAATTTACTATCATCTCTCCAACTAGGGAGCTTACTTTAATAGGACATCCAATTGTTCTAGTTGGGAGTCTATTTTTTCTACAAATGATATTGATATGAATGAATGCAATGCGCCGGTATCAAAAAGGATAAGTACTGGAAAGGAATTAATCTTGAATTACCGGCCACAACATCAGACTCCTCTTGGGTTTCCTCCACATTGATGTGGTTCACATGACCCTTCTGAAAAGGGTTTGGCTTGTTGGCTCCATCAGTCTTCTTTTCTAGGCATTCATTTCCATAGTGCCTAGTTTTCTTGCACTTGAAACATTCAACCTGACCGATGTCCCTCTTAGGTGGCTGATTCTCATTGTCATTTCCACTATGGTGACTCTTGTGTTCACTCTTGTTGTTGCGGTAATCACCATTGTTGTGTCCACGATGTTTATTGCTATCGTGGTGACGGTTACTGTTGTGGTGGTTATTATGATTCCCATGTTTGTGGGATCCAGAACCTCCACTTCCTTCACCAAAATAATGATTGTGAGACGATCCAGATCCATGCTTATCAAAATGGTGCTTCCTCTTCCAATTCTCCACTTGCTTCATCTTGCTTTACAAGATGGTAGCTTTGTCAACGGAGATTGATAAGTTGTAACATATGCAACAGATAGTTGCATGCACATCTCAGCATTCAGCCCTTCAAGGAACTTCTCCTTCCTTTCTGCATCAGTGTCAACATCATCCGGTGCATAGCGTGCCAGATTGTTGAACTCCTCAATATATTCTGCAACGCTGTGGTGGCGTTGCTTAAGGTTGTGAAATTCCTTCTTCTTCAACCTTATCACTCCTGAAGATATATGAGCAGTGCTGAAACCATCCTCAAATATTGCCCAAGTTACTTCTTTAATAGGGGTAGTGATTTGGAAATTATCCCACCATGTAGCTGCCGGTCCTTCCAATAGGTGTGCTACAAATCTGACTTTATCCTCATCAGTGCAACCAACTATGACCAAGTCCTTGTTCACATAACGTAGCCAATCATTTCCTACCATGGGATCAGTGGTTCTAGAAAACTTAGCAGACCTCAATCTTAGAAACCTTGTGAGCATATCAAAAGCTGGTGGGTTGTTTTTGTTGTTGTTGTTGTTATTGTTGTTGTTTTTGTTTTGATTCTGATTCTGATTGGCCATAAACTGAGTCATCATTTGCATCAGCTGTGTCTATGCAGTCATCAATTGTTGCATCTCATTGCCATTGTTGTTGTTATTATTGGGTTTAGCACGACGGGGAGGCATTTGTAGTTTCAATAAGGATAAGAAAGGATAAATACCCCATTGATCCTAACATGCACAATACAATATATAGCAACAATCACATACAGGCAAGCACATGATAAACTTTAGGATTCAAAACGAACAAGAAGTTTGCAAAGTAAACACAATAGCATAGTCATCGACATGTTGGATGATCAATGCGACTCGATAAATAAAATTATGATAGATGGATAGATAGCCAAGTAGTCAACACTACTCCTCCATATCGACTTCCTCCTCCACTAGAGTAAGTCCTATTGTGTCAATACCTGCCTTGTACTCCTCCACGCTGGTGGTCAAAGCATCGACCTTCACCTGAAGCTCTCTCTTCTGCGAACGCATACTCTCAATCACCTCCGGTTGTGTCTCTAGCTCAAGATCCTTGAGCTCCATCTCGTCCTTCATCTCATTGATCTTCTTGTTCCTATCTTGCACTCTCTTTTCTTGGTTCTTGAACCTCTTGTCTTTCTTCTCAAACCTAATCTCCATCTCCTTGATGCTCTCCTCCTGCTCCTCGAAGGCCTTGTTCTTGTCCAACACTATATCCTCTCCCTCCTCGTCACGTCTCCCAAAGGGGTGGAAGTAGAGGCCCTTGAGCTCGGCGGAGTGACGTACACAGAGGCATCCAATCAGCTCCTGCATGGAAATGTCGAGGCCCTTCTCCTTGTCGTCATGGAGTATCTTGAAGGCGATGTCCTCGGTGGGAGGATCTAACTGGCGTCCTGACTGAGAGACTTTAAATCCCCATAAGTCCTTCCTATCAAACTTCCTGAGCTGAAGTCCCTTAATGTTAGGGATGGGAAGACCGAGTACACTGACGAGCTCCACAATACGGGATCCAAAACGAGATCCCTTGAACTCCTCGGCGGTGTTGAGAACAAATCTAGGCATCTATTGCATAGGATGGAGAAAATTAGAAACAACACAAGTAAAGAGTAAAACATAAGGTAGTAAAACAAATGCCAACAACATACATTCAAATCATTAAACTACACAAGTCATGGCATACAATATTCAATCACAACATCAAGGTTCAATCACAACTTAGACAAATTTTTGCCATACCACATGGTTGGCATGATCAATTTATTAACGTGAGAAAACGACAGGTGTGGTGGTCCAACTATTGGAGTGCGTCACAACTCTCACTAACTAGTCAAGGTAGCTATCTAGGCATCCTTGCAGGCAATCTGTTTGTCTTGATCACAAGACTCCCATGCTAAGTCTATGATATCCTCCCTTGGACGTTTTATGGTGATCTCTAAGTCTTGGGTATGCTTCTTCTCCTCTCTAAGGTCATTCTGAGTGTTGAGCATTCTATACTTGAGTATTTCTCCAAGCTCCTTGATGGCATTCCATGCTGCATTCCTTGTAGAGTCAAAGAATGACATATGCATTTCAGAGTTGGTGACCATGCAGAATCCTGACTCATTGTGGTTGTCCTCCTTGTTTTTATACAAGTGGAGTTGTACCCACCAATACTCTTCTCCTTCATCCATCACCGGGAATCCTTTGTACACGGCTTCACCATTTATCTCCAAGCTAACCATGAGGTTCTTGAGTGCTTTGGGAAACTCCATCTCACATTCTAGGGTCATAGTCATCAGTGGTCCCTTCTTGACGGATTCATTGATGGCGGCCGTCTACAAATAGATATGAGAAAGAAGATTAGGAGAGGTTTACGAGATGAAAAGAGACAAGTGTGAAATTTTACAAAGGGTTGCATTTTCCTAGTGGTTTCCTTAGTCTAATCCATCTTAGGGTCACAAACCTATAGGCAACACAGTGTTGTGATACCATCTGTAAGACCTCACCCTTTAGGGTAAAGGTCCCTGTGATTGCAGTGCTAGTCCCTAGATCGAAATACTAGCACCCACAATTTAAGATGAAGTACACAGATACAAAGGTCATTATTACATCGAAATTCCATGAGTACAATAGTTCTTACAACTCATTATCCCAAGGCTAACACATAGAGTTACCATTAAAAAGTATATAAATAAAGTCTTCATCTTCATGTGCCACAGGCAAGCATGTTGAGTGTAGACTCATAACCCTACTCACCATCAGAGTAACCTGCAACATAATAAGTTACAGCCACAAGGGGTCAATGCATTTGGAATTGTATTGGAAGTGATATCATAGGTATATAGTAGAGACTATCATCTACATGAATTTGGCTAAGTGTGGTTTCAGGCTGGCTTTGCACAAAGTAGTTTTGCCCTACTAGTTGAAGACACTAAGTTTTTCTTTACAAAAACACTAAGGTACCACCAATAGACATTGGTGAACCACTACCCTTGTTCAACCACAAGTTTTAACTTAGAGAAATTGGTATCAGGAGATTCTTGATCATTTCAATGTCTTTGATGCTCAAAATGTCCGTAACCGGAGACATGGCTAAGTATTTAGGTTTTACCCTCTCGAGAGGTGGTGCACTTTCCCCACAAGACTCGACATGCATCGAGACGAGACTTTTTAGAAGCAATCCCTCAGACCACCATGGAAGCGTTCCATCCTATCAACCCTACCACCATCTGTCCATCCGGGTGAGTTCTTGTAACCTAGTTGGTCAAGGTAGAGCCCATATGCCATGTGGTTGCACTCGAAACTTCTCAACACTAAACATCTCAAATCCCTTTGTTCCTGGGTGACCATCCACAAGTGTGATACATAGGGTAAACCATATACATGTGCCCTATGTAACCACTCAACATAAACCATACTTCCCATTCCACCCAGGTGTTTCATTAACAAGTTGTTTTCTTAGTCAAAACCATATAGGCATAATCTTTCCATAGTATCATAACATGAATTTTTCACCCTTGAATTCTAATAGCTAGGATAAACATACTAGCACGTCATGTCTCTTAACATAGGTAAAATACTACAAATATATCATCTATAGGATCTACCATAGCATAGCATACACTTTGAAAATTATCATGCAAATCCTACTCAAAATAATACTACTGCAATAGGAAAAATAATAGGACAAAAGATGTAGTATCACTTGCCTTTGTATCTAGGGGAATAGACACAATCCTCACAATCACACTCTCCGCAATCCACAAAATCTACACAACAATTCATACAACAAAATAATCAAAAATCAATATACACACCAAAAATAATATGAATGCATGCAAAATGCAAAGGGATGATTTTCCACACTTTTTAAATTAAACTCTATAGTATTGAAGACAAAGCATACATTCTAAAGTCTAGATAAAACAAAAACCACGTAAAATAATATTATAAATAATTTTTATAGTCAAAATAGACCTACAAATGTGTCTGCATAAAATCCTAATGTTACAGAAGCAAATTACCAAATCAAGGCCATATATTAAAAGGTCTCATTTTGCTTAATCCATAGACATCTTATTTGCATTTTTTGGATTTACAGAACAAAAGTTATGCAATTTACAATTTTAAACAACTAATAGATAAAAATCTGGATTTTAAATCAAATCTACAGACACGCGGTGTGTTCTGATTGGACGATACCGCTTCGGGCGGATCACACACGCGAGCCGCTGGATCTAAGTTGCATCTTGCGGTCCAGATCTGCATGTACCTGTTCGCTACCAGATCTAATCTAGACCACTAGATCTAGATCCAATGGATCACGCTGCTCTGACCAAAAGCCAGCGGCGCAAATGGCCACTACGGCGGTGACGCTACTGACGGCGATGCACCGGCGAGGGTAGGGGGCAGGAGAGGGGGTGCTAGGGCTTACCAAGATCGTGGCGTTGAGGTGAAGCTCAAGGTGGTCATGGACAGGGCGGGGGCGCGCAGACACGAACATAATCGCTCGCCGGAGTTCGTCTCGTCGTCGGGTGCTCGCAGTTGAAGACGGGGACGACGACCTAGGGCACAAGGGGACAAGTGGCAAGCATTAGCATGTGCACAAGGACATGGAGAACACAATCGCGTGAAATATAGGCTAAGGGGAGCATGGGACTCATCGCGAATACTCGCGGGAGCTCGTCGGTACCGCGGCGGAGCAGCGCAAAATTTGGGGAGCCTGGTGGCGCTCAGAGGTGGGTGAGTGGGGGGAAATGCTGCGGGTGCTAAGGGTGTTAAGTAGCCAGAGAGGGGGAGGGAATCATGCACTCCATCAACGGCAATTAACTGATTTCAATTTGGCTTTGAAAGGGGGAAGAAACGGCAGGCGAGCACGGTCTCTAGTGCGAGATTGACGATGCTGAGCTGACGTGGGTGTGGGGCCCAGCTGTCAGCGAGCGGGTGCATGCGCGTGGGGTGAGAAATAGAGGGGGTGAGGGGTTTCCCGGGTGGTCTAGGTTGGCTGCGCATTGGGCCTGGGCAAGAATGGCTGGTTGGCTTTATTTTTTTTCTCCTTTGCCTTTTCTTTTTCTGTTTTGAATTTCCAATTAAGATTTGAATGGGCAATTCAAATCCAATTCAATTCAAACCTTCACCAAAATTTTGTGATGTGATCCTAGTGTTTAAAAGTGTGTCAAACATAACAGATCACTCCAAAACATTTTGGGGTCATAAAATAAAAATAAAACCATGCCCCATACATGTAATATAAAAGGGGTATAAAATATGGTTTTGCTAGGGTTTTAGATTTGAATATTTTTGTGTAAAGTAAACATGCCATGATGATATGAATGCAAAGATGATGTTTTGGATTTGATGAAATTTGGGATGTTACAATGGGGCCTCCTCCATTACTCAGCCCTCCAAGAAGCGCCAGGTTGAGACTGCAGCGACCCCTGTAGCCATGTCTTCGCAACCCCGCAAGGCTCCACGCTGGGTCGGTAGAAGCGTGTCGCACGACCCGACCATTTCTGGGTAACTTTCATTGTCTGTTACCTTATATTTTTCCTTTCTGTGGTTGTTTCCTTATTGGTTTATGCTTTTATTTTCAGTGATGCCTTGTCAGCAAACCAGTCATCCTCTCGCATGGCCTCCTCTATCTTGAAACTTGTCTCTCCTACGCGTGCCGCTCCAGATTCGCAGAGCCCTTTTCAGGTCTCCGCCCCCACGGTTGAGGCTTCCGAGCCTCAGCCTGAGTCCGACCCGGCAGCGCGTTCATCGGAGGAGACTCGACCTCTTTCTCTAGTTTCTTCTGTTAACCCGAACTTGGGACCCGACGCCAGCAGCATCAGCGCCGAGTCCGCCCAGAACATGCCTACAGCATCTCCCCTAGTTAGTGATCAACTAGAGAAGTCAGCTTATGCTCCCTAGCCTGCTATTGAGACTGCTCACTCGGCTCCTTTTTCTCAAAAGCCAGACCCGGCCTGCTTCGGAAGGCTAGAGCCGGACCGCGCCTGTCAATACATCAGGTCCTAGGCAGCAGACCTTGGTCTTTGCTCCTAGCTCAGCTCCACAGATCAAGCCAACCTCAACAACAAAGACACCTGCTTCGGCGGGTCAGTTGGGTAAATCTGCTGCTGTCGGATCTGGCAGCGTTCCTGGAGCCAGCACTTTGCATACTAGCGCTGCTGCCACCTGTGCTGGAGTGGGATCTACCTTGAAAATGGGGCAAGTTCTTACCCGAACTCTTAGCGGGCACAACCTTGGTTCTGTTGAGTGCTTTTCTTTGGATTGGAACACTGCAGGCAATCAAGAGGCAAGCTCAGGTTCTGGTCAGCAGTTGCAGCTAGGCCCTAAGACAGTGTCCAAGATGACTCAGCAAGCCATTGCGCTTATTGCGCTAGCGGATTGGGTGAATGAGGTACACGATTATATTACTCTTTTGTGTTCGGAGTATTTTCATATCCATATATTCCCTAGTCCCCGAGGTTACTAGTGAGTAACGCAGTTACTCGACTATAAGCTTAGAACTAAGGCATGATTCTTTCTATTTTTCCAAGATATTATGTCAGAATTATGATACCTAGCCCCCGAGTTTACTGCTGAGTGACACAGTTACTCGGCTATAAGATCATAGCCGAATTATACCTCCCTTATGTTTTTCTGGTGGGATTTAATTTTTCAATCTACTGATCTTTTTCTGTTTATTCCTCTTTTTGCAACTTACGCATAACGAGCGCACCAAAATCCATCAGACCCTGATATTGAAATATCAGAAGCTCGAAGTTGCTCATCGGGACTTGAAGGCTGAGATTCAAGGCCGAGGTAAATATTTACTCGGCCTCTCTCCTACCAGTCATCTTTGTATTTTTATCTTGACTTCCTTTTGTTATTCTTTCCACAGCTTCTGCCTAATCCACCATCGACACGCTGCACAAGCAAATCACTGATGCTGAAAGTAATGTTGTTTTTCTTAGAAACTCTATAGCTGCCTATCATTAGTGTTTTATTATTCATCCGTACTTATCCTAGAGTGGCCGAGATACTTTTGACCGTGGAACAATTCCGAGATATCATTTCCATGTCGGCATTGATGAAACATTATTTCAAACAAGCATGTCAGCACCAAGTTGAGCTCCAGAAGGAGCGAGACGAGGTGACTCGGCTCAAATAGCAGATGGCGGATATGGAGCAGAAGCACAAGTCCGAGGTGGAGGGTCTGCGCCAAGAGCTTGCCGAGAAAGATGGAAAATATGCTTCTAGAGCTGAGAAGACAAATAAGTTGCTCAAGGAGGCCGAGTCAGCGGTAAACTCGGCTCATCGAGACTTGGATGCGCTTCAGGCTAAGGCAAAGATTTGACAGACCAATCTTGGCTTAATCAATTATTTCATCGATAGTGAGTTCTTACCCTTTTCGCTATGTTTTGTTCTTACTTCTATTTCTTTTGTTGTTTTTTTATGATCCCCTTTCTTCTTGCAGAGAACTTTCCTGAGGACAACATGTTTGCCTTGAGGGCCATGAAGAAAGTATGGTCCGAGTCTGGCGACCCGACAGACGGCGAGGTCACCATTGACGAGCATATGGCCGCCCTCACAGAGCGTGTGACTACTTTGAAGTCATGTGGTGTCAACTTACTTAAGTCGGCAATCCATGCTTTCTAGATGCTCTGGCCAGATGAAGATTCCCCTGCACTCGTTGAACCCCTGGCGGCTAAGCTCTTGCTCACCGAGGAAAGGCTTGATGAATGGTGTGAGTCAGCTGGCCATGCTGCCGTAGATAAAGCCTTGTCCTTCGTTCTCTCTTGGTATGAAGACATAAATCCTTGCCCTTCGTGCTCTCTGGTCCATGCATGGTGCGACGGGCCAAGTTTCCTTGATGCCGCCGAGCCTTCTGCCGAAACTGCTAAAGACGATGCTGCTGATAGCGAGGCCACCGAGTCAGACGTGGCGGCCTCTGCTGACATCCATGAATCGGCCGAACCCGATGATGCGCCAAGCTCCAAGTCTACCGATGCTCCTTCGAGTACAGCTGCCTCTTTGGTTGGTTAAAAAAATAATTGAATTTCATGAGATCCCCGGTATGCCGGGTGTAGATGTAAGAAGTACTACAGTTCTTTTGGGTATGCGCCTTTGTGAAGGCTAAAACTTTTATTTTGGCTTAAATGCGAATCACTCAGGGGGAGTTTCATTTGCCATTTCCCTATCCTTGAATTTTGCTCTTGTCTACCTTTTTTGGCGTTTGACATTAGAGTCTCAAATTTCTAAGGATTGAGTTAGCAGGTATGAAACTAGGCCACTTGACGTGGAGTCATTCGACATATAGACCAACATTTCCTGCAATGGGTTAGTTATGAATACACATAAGGTCGACTCACGTTTTTTCCTTTGCTTATCCGATGTTCATGTTTTACTCGTCCTTGGCCTTTTTCTCTTGCTTGCCATGAAGCCGTGTTTTCGGACAATAGCATAGTCGAAGAGTTGACCTTATACAAGTATACATTACTAATCCGAGATAAGTTTAGGCAACAGTGCCAACCGACACAAGAATATAAAGCAATAAACATGAGGGGGAGTCCCCGAGTCAGTTTTTTGAGTTATACCATTTTATTATTAGCACATAGCCGGCATAAGCGTCTGACATATGAGAGTTTGAGAGATACATACACTGCTTTCCCTAACTGTAGAAAGGACGAAGCAATGCCACATTCCATGGTCTTTTGGTTTCATCACCCGACCTGTCCGCCTTGTTCTTTTGTGCCTCACGGGCATCTATCAGATAATATGAATCATTGTGCAATGCTTTGCTCACAATGAATGGTCCTTCCCATGGGGTGATAATTTATGCATCCCAGCTGCGCGTTGCACTAGTCTGAGCACCAAATCCCCTTCTCGGAAAACACGAGGTTGAACTTTCCGGCTATGATAGCATCGGAGATTTTGTTGGTATATGTCGGATCTAGACAATTCCAGTTCTCGAGCTTCTTCGAGTAAATCAACTCCATCTTCTCTAGCCTCTTTTACCTCGGCTTCCGAGTATTTCCTTACTTTCGGCGAGTCATGTTCTATGTCGGTAGGCAAGACTGCTTCTTCCCCGTACACAAGGAAGAACGATGTATAGCCTGTTGACCGATTCGGAGTTGCTCTTAAGCTCCATAGCACTAAGGGCAATTCCTCTATCCAACAAACAAGTGATCTCTAGAGTGGTTCCATTAGCCGAGGTTTTATCCCGGATAGAACTAAGCCATTAGCTTGTTCAACTTGCCCATTGAATTTTGGGTGAGCGATTGACACTACGTCGAGTCTTATTCGACTTTCCCTGCAAAATCGAGCAAACGCCCCTTCGGCAAAGTTTGTGCCATTATCTGTAATCATGCTATGCGGATGACCATATCTTAGGATTATATCCTTTAGGAATGTGACAGTTGTTTTTCCATCAAGCCTTTTGATGGGCTTCACTTCTATCCATTTCGTGAACTTGTCAAACATCACCAGTATGTGGGTCATGCCGCCACGTGCTGGTTTGAATGGCCCTACCATATCCAGTCACCATACCGCAAATGGCCAAGTGATTGGTATATTCTTTAGCTCTAGTGTAGGCAAATGTGATTTTGCCACGTACCGTTGACATCCGTTGCATTTTATTACTAGGTCTTGTGCTTCCACTAGTGCACTTGGCCAGTAGAATCCATGTCGGAATGCTTTGGCTACCAATGATCTTGACGAGGCATGATGCCGACATTCTCCTTGGTGAATATCGAACAATCTCTTGGTCTTGCTCTGAGCTAATACAACATTGTAACACACTTGTCACACTCCTCTTGTATAACTCCTTATTAATTATGGTGTATGCTTTTGCTCTTCTTTCTGTTTGTCTTCCCAATGTCTCAGCATCAGGCAAAGTTCCATCCTTTAAGTAATTGAATATTTTTGTGCCCAAATTGGTATCACTGGCGTTGGATCCATTTCTCCATCAATTTCCATTGGCTCAGCCGACATGGTTTCTGCCGACATATCCTGAGGAGTCCTCGAGTGTGATTCGGCAGTCCCTGGGTTACTCGAACTTGCCCCTGCGTCAATGTCCATTGGCACAACATCTGACTCCTGGCTTGCCGGGATGAAGATTGACTCGGATTTGGGTGATGGCTTGATTGATGGCTTTCTGAGATGTTCTAGTGCTACTCCTGGCGGGATTGCTTGCCGAGATGAGCCTAACTTAGATAACACATCACCTTCCTCGTTTTTTGCTCTGGGTACATGATGAAACTCATAGCCATCAAAGTACGCCCGAAATCTGCTCCACATGGAAACGATACAGTGCCTTATTTGCGTCTAGTGCATCCCAGTGCCCATATACTGGCTGGATAACCAAGTCCGAGTCACCAAAGCACATGATCCTCTTGATGCCAATATCTTTAGCCACTTTTATCCCATGGACAAGTGCTTCATACTCGGCAACATTGTTGGATGCAACAAAGTGGATTTGCAACACATATTTGAGCTGATTCTTATTTGGTGAAGTAAGAACTATCCCGGCACCCAGACCCATTTTTGTCTTGGACACGTTAAAGTGCATTTTCTAGTAATTCGGGTCTGGCAATGGTGGCTCATATTGCACCTCCATCCAGTCCACGAAAACATCTACCACGGCTTGAGATTTAATTGCATCTCGCTTATCGTATTGTGGGGTATATGGTGCTAGCTCTATGGCCCATTTTTGCACTCGGCCGCTGGCATCTTTCCTGCCTAGTATGTCTGAGATAGGTGCCTCGCATATTACCCGGATTGGGTGTTCCTGAAAATAATGCTTTAGCTTCTTTGCTGCCATATACACCCCATATGTCATTTTTTGATAGTGGGGGTAGTTTTGTTTTGATGTGGAGAGCACTTCGCTCAAGTAATAAACTGTTCTTTAGACTGATTTACCCTCCTCTTCGCGCTCTACCACTATTACCGCACTGACAACTCTGTTGGTTGCTGCAACATAAAGCAGCATTGGCTCTTTGGATAGTGGTGAGGCTAATATTGGTGTTGTTGCCAACATTTTCATGAGTTCATGGAAAGCGCTATCAGCTTGCTGTTTCCATGTGAATTTATCTGATTTTTTCATCAGTTGATATAATGGTAAGGCTTATTCGCCCCGACTTACAAACCTGCTCAATGAGGCCAGGCATCCCGTGAACTTCTGTATATCATTGAGGGTTTTCGGCAATTCCATTCTTTCGATGGCCCTGATCTTTGTCGGGTTAGCTTCAATTCCTCGACTGGATACAAGGAATCTGAGTAATTTTCCAGCCGGGACACCAAAGGTGCATTTTCTCGGGTTAAGTTTCATCCAGAATCTTCTTAAGTTTGCAAATGTTTGACGCAAGTCCTCTATTAGAGTATGACTTTGTTTGGTTTTTATTACCACATTATCCACATACACTTGAACATTTTTTGTCAAGATGATCTTGCAAACATTTTTGCATGCATCTTTGATATGTTGCACCTGCATTTCTTAACCCAAATGGCATAGTACGATAGCAATAAGCCCCATACGAGGTGATAAAAGCTCTCTTTATTTCATCACTCGGATTCAGTGGTATCTGGTGGAAACCAGAATACGCATCTATGAATGACAACAACTCACACCCGACAGTAGAATCAATGACCTGATCAATCCGTGGTAGTGGAAATGGATCTTTTGGACATGCCTTGTTAAGGTTTGTGTAATCAATACACATGCTCCACACCACTGCCATGTTTGGGTCATCCTTTTTCTTCTCGACCAGGACTGGATTCTACAACCAATCTAGATGCAGTACCTCCATGATAAACCCGACAGCTAAGAGCCTAGCTATCTCGGCAGCTATTACTTTCCTCCTATCTCCGGCGAAGAGGCGGAGGGGTTGCTTCACCGGCTTGGCATCTGGCCTTACATGCAGAGAGTGCTCAGCCAACTCCCTTAGAACTCCCTACAAATCCTATGTGGACCATGCAAAGATATCCCGATTCTCATAGAGGAAGTTGGTGAGCTCGCTTTCCTATTTTTCAGATAACCCGGCGCCAATAGTCACTGTGCGCTCCGAGAAAGCCTCATCAATCTGTATCTTTTTGTCTCCTTGGTAGCTTGGAAGGACACAATGCTGTGCGGGTTGGTGAGTGTCGGCATAGACATCTGTGTCGCCTTAGCCAATGCTGCAACCTCCATTATTTGCTACCTTTCCTGTGCTATTACCAGTGACTCAGCCAGCGAAGATCTGGATGAGGCGCATGCGATAGATCGTTTGTAGTCACTCTCAACTGTGATAACTCCACATGGAACCGGCAACTTCATCTATAGATAAGCAATGTGATGAGTGGTCATAAACTTTGTCATAGTTGGTCTAGCGAGTAACGCATGATACGAGCTGACAAGGTCTACCACCTCAAACTCTATGGCTTCAGTGCGACAATTCTCCCTGCTGCCGAATAAGACGTCACCCCAGATCTTCCCAATTGGCTCACATGGCAATCCTGTCACAATGCCATGAAAAGTTGTCTTAGTTGGCTCCAGCATGTTCATGGTGATGCCCAGCTTGAGCATAGTATCCTTGTACATGATGTTGATGCTACTGCCATCATCTATAAGTACCTTGGAGAACTTCACATTGATATCTGGGCACATGAAAGCCGGATCTAGTACTAGAGCATATCCTCCTAGTGTTGGCATGATCTTGGTGTGATCCTTTATGCTCCACGTTATCTCCTGCTCAGACCAATGCATGTATTTTGGTATTGCTGGAATTTACTTCCATCATCAGTCTCTGTTGACTTTTATATTCAGTTGGCTCTATGACAAACATGACATAGCTCTGGTGATGCTCTCTTTACTCATTTCTGGTCCCATGGCCAACATGAGCGCCATCATTCCTTGGGTCATGCACTTGATGCACATCTTCTCTTCTTTCTTGGTTGTGATATCTTGGCTGTCGGTTCTCATATCTATGCTCAGTTCCAACACCTTGAGCATTTCCTCCTGTAAGTGGTGGTGGGGAAGGTGGTGGTAGCTGCTGATTTGGCGATTTTACTCTGTCACCCTTCTGAAACCAAGTGCATTGTCTAATTGTGTGATTTGTCGTCTTAATTGAACTCGGCGTGTGAAATTTGCAAGGTTGGTCCAACATCATCTCATAGGTGTACTTCTGCCTTTCTTGATATGGCTTTCTATGTTCATGTGGTTTTTTCCCTTTGTTCTTTGGTACCCATTACTGTTGCCCACTTTACTTTGATGCTGGCTGCTTCCAGCATCAGGATGATCTTGACTTACGGCTGCAACCTGAGTCGAACCATACCTATAATCTGGCCTCTCATCTCGTCTTTTGCTCCTGTACTCACTTCTCTCATGGTGCCTTTGTGACCCGACTATGTCGTAGATCTGAGTCTCAGTGATCTCGTCTGCCGACATGAGTAGAGGCTAAGTCGGAACTCCTAACGCATACGAGTCGGCAATTCTTGTCGTTTCGGCTAAGCTTGCCGGCATATCTCTCTGTAACATTTGCCATAGCACACTTCCGTGTCTGCATCCTTGTGCAAACCACGCAATGGCCTGGGATTCGATTACTCCTTCACAAGAATTACGCATAGTGCACCATCTAGTGAGAAACTCTTTGTCTATTTCATTTGGCCTTTATTTGCACATAGCCAGTTGTTGTGCGATTCGGCCTCTTATAGGTGCTCATGATGTTGCTCACGAAACCTTCCTGGAAATCAATCCAGCTGCTGATACTTCCTGGTGGCAAATTATTCATCCATACCCTCACTGGTCCTTCTAGCATCTGCGGTACGTACCGCACTACTCATCTCATATTACCCTACACGATTTTCATAGCAGTTTCATAATCGATAAGCCAATCCTCTGGTTTGGTGCTTCCATCGTACGTCTTTGTTCCTCCTGCCAGCTGAAAGTTTGGCACTGGCGGCTCTCTCATGATCCTTGGGCCAAAATATGGTGGACCCTGCGGACCTTGAGACTCGAAAAGCTCCACCATTTTTATTCAGTCAAGCTTCAGCCTTGCGTCATCTGGATGGAGATTTCTGCCTCCTAGCCTCGATCACATCGCTTGATACACGTGATCCGGCATATTATACCCTTCATTCACCATTGCCGAGTAACCATCATTGTACTTGTTGGCATTTCGGTCTGCAGGTTGCTACACTGCTTTTCCCGCACTTTGTTGTCTTCTTTCGGGTTGGGATGGTGGAGGATTCGGAGCTGGGTTTCCTCCTCCTGCCAAGTGAGCCCCACGCCTAGGCTGAGGAGCGAAGTTTTGGCCTCCATTATCATTTCTTTGTCCGCCTTGCCTTTCTCGGCCAGCATTTTCTTGGTTTTCATTTCCTTGACCATCATTTCTTCTTGTGCCCTGGGCACGAGCTGGATTCCCTTGAGCCACTGCTGGATCATAGGCAACCATCTGTTTGTTTTTTCCCGAGTCCACACTTTTCTCTTTTCTCTGTCTTGGAGCATCCCCTGACGAGGAGGTTGTATGCCCTGCAGACCTGGCCAGGATTGGGGTTGCCGAGTGAACGAGCTGTGACCTTCCAGCTATACCCGGATTTTCCCTATAGTACGCTTCATTCATCTTTCATGCTGCTCTCACCAACTCGTTTAATCATTCATGTTGCCTTTTCTTTGCCTCACCCGTCAAGTGGGGTAACTCAGCCATTGCTACCTCTGCGTCTCTTAAGTTTGCTTCTGTTGTATTGTATGTCGGCCGAATGGTTGTTTCATTGTTGCACTCTGGGGTTACTTTGGACGTAGCATCCACCAGCTCTTCATTGAGGTTCCTTCCTCTTTTCCTTGTTGCTTCAAGCCGGGTCTTAGCACCCTTGACTCGGTTCGCCGAGTTATATTTTCAGATCGTGATATCCATATCCTGCTGCAGCTAGGCTAACTCCTTCATCTTTTCCAACACTCTTTTCCTAGTTTCCTCTAACTCGGCTAGCATGCATGCTGGCTCAGCTGCTGATGCCACTGGCTCTGCTATTTTTTCTATTGCTTTCTGCAACTCCTTGCCTCTTTTACTCCTACCTATGTTCTCTGGCTTCTCCAGTGATGCCTTCGCGGTTCTCGCTTCCCTTGGCGTCGCGTCTCGGTTTTCTTCCTTAGCATTATCATTCACTACAGTATCTACTGGAGGTACTGGGACGCGATGGATCAGGTGCAGTCATCATTACCTCGGCAGAGACGAGCTGATGAAGCTTTCCCGTGGCGTGAACCGTGGGTGGATCCGGCGCCAATATGACGCGCTCCGGGTATGCATGCTCCACAGCACTATGATGTAGACTTGGTGCTCGCCAAACTTGATGAAGCGAATGCCCCTAGGGAACGGCTTGGTCCCGAAGCATCCCGCGTTGTCACTGACGAAGTTGAGCGCTCCAAACCTCTGGATGAGGCTGGAGTAGACGCCCTCGCCCGTTGTGGAAATGATGTTGCTCGTCTGGATGAAAACTCTAGCAAGTGCCTGCTTCTGCCCCATGGTGGGCGCCAACTGTCGTGGTGGTGTCATGGCAGATGCCATGGGTAGGCTTAAGTTGGGGGCCGACTGGACGCTTGAGGTAACCAGGGAGGGAGTGCATGGTCTAGCCACGCACGATGAACACAAAGAACTCTCCATACTTATGATTTTTATTCCTCCAAGATGTTTACAAGTGCTCCTTGAGTTGTTCAAGCATAGCCTCAGGGAACTAGTTCACTACTTGGTCAAACCTCCTCAAACCCTAGCTATGCCCCTCCTTATATAGGTGATGGGGTAGCTAGGTTACATATTTGGGCCCTAGGGTTTACTGTTTGTATCTTTGTCCTTACTATGTGGGCCGGGGCATGGTACAGCCCTAAGCCCTTGACCCAGTCCATAAAGTTGTACTACCAACGTTCTTCCCGTACGTAGAAACCAGCTCTTCCTCGTCATACAGTGCTTTTGTACGTCAGCCCTTGCTTTTAGCATCACCCGGCTCCTTTTATGTCACCCGGCAGCGCCCTTCTCTTTTGACCATGATTTACCATGGTCCCTCCTGGATCTTACTCGGAAAGCCGCCACGCGTCCTTCTTGACTCGACCTTCCCTAGTGAGATCCGGCTTGGTGTTACCTGCAAGACAAACAACTTTGTCCTATGCGGGCCGACATACTTCTTATGCCGGCCTTACATAGGCTTCGTATCCCGGCCGTCGTGATCCGGCCGGTTGTTTCTTTGACTCGGCCTAAGCTAAGTTGGGCAATGTTTTTACCCCTTATGACCCTACCAGGGGTTATCCCTCTGACATGGGTTGAGGATTTAGGTTTTTAGTATTGTGGGTTTAGGGTTCTCTTTTTTTAGGGGTAGTTTAGCGTTCTTGGTTATGTCTGAGCTTAGGGTTAGGGGTCAGGGTTTTGGGTTTTTAAGGGTATATAGGGCTTAGGGTTTAGGCTTTAGGGGGTTAGGGTTTAGAAAAATTTCAATAATGTTCGACATGTCATGAATTAGAATGGTGTTAGCGCAATTTGATGAAGGTATCTCAAATTTTGATCTTAAAGTGCATGATGCCTGCTTGGTCAGGGTTTATTAGGGTTAGTAGGTTTTAAGGTTTAGTTTTTAGGGCATTTTCAATAATAATGTTCAATCTTTATGCTTAGTTTTTAGGGCATTTTCAATAATTTAATGAAAGTATATCTCAAATGTTGATATATAAGTGGATGATATACTTGCTTAATTAGTTAGGGTCATTTAATTAGGGGTTTAGGGTTTAGGGATTTTTAATGAAAGTATCTCAAATTTTGATCTATAAATGCATAATACCTAGCCTGCTTTGTCAGGGTTTAGGGTTAAAGGGTTTAGGGGTTTAAGGTTTAGGCTTTATGGCATTTTCAATATGTTTAGGCTTTATGATTAGATTCATGAAAATGAATGTCTTTATCATAATTTAATAAAAGTATATCTCAACTGTTGATCTACAAGTGGATGAGATATATACCGGCTTGGTTAGGGTCATTTAGGGGTTTAGGGTTATAGGGTTTAAGGTTTCGGTTTTAGGGAATTTTCAACAATAATGTTGAAGCTTTATGCTTAGAGTCGTGGAATGGAATGGCGTTAGTGCAATTTAATGAAAGTATACCTCATATGTTGATATATAAGTGCATGATATACCTTCTTAATTAGTCAGGGCCATTTAATTAGGGGTTTAGGGGTGTAGGGTTTGGGGAATTTTGAATAATGTTCAAGCTTTATGCTTATATTTGTGGAACATAATGTTTTACCGCAATTTAACGAAAGTATCTCGAATTTGGATCTATAATTGCATGATACCTACTTGGTTATAATTTAATTATGGGTTGAGGGATTTAGGGTTTTAGTATTTAGGGGTCAAGGGTTTAGGTTGGGGGGTTGTGTGGGGTTTATAGAATTTAGGAGTTGAGAGTTTAGGTTTTCGGGGTTGTTTTAGGGTTTTAGGAATTTTCAATGAAGTTTGATCTTTATGCTTATATTCGTGGAATATAATTAATTAGCAACAATTTAATAATTAAAGTATCTCAAATTTTATTTATAAGTGCATGATACCTTCTTAGTCAGGGTTAGGGCTTGAGGGTTTAGGGTTTTAGTGTTTAGGGGTATATGGCTTAGTATTTACGTTTTTGGGAGGGTAGGGTTTAGTGAATTTTCAATAATGTTCGAGCTATATGCCGACATTCGTGAAATAGAAAGGCGTTAGGGCGATTTAATGAAAGTATCTCAAATTTTGATCTATATATGCATGATACCAAGTCTGCTTTGTGAGGGTTTAGGGTTAAAGGGTTTAGGTGTTTAAGGTTTAGGTTTTATGGCATTTTCAATAATGTTTAGGGGCTTTATGCTTAGATTCGTGGAAATGAATGGCTTTAGCATAATTTAATAAAAGTATATCTCAAATGTTGACCTATAAGTGGATGATATATACAGGCATGGTAAGGGTCAATTAGGGGTTTAGGGTTATAGGGTTTAAGGTTTAGGTTTTAGGGCATTTTCAATAATAATGTTCAAGTTGTATGCTTAGATTCTTGGAATAGAATGGCGTTAGTGTAATTTAATGAAAGTATATCTCAAAAGTTGATATATAAGTGGATGGTAATATATGTGCTTAATTAGTCAAGGTCATTTAATTAGGGGTTTAGGGTTTAGGGAATTTTGAATAATGTTTAAGCTTTATGCTTATATTAGCAGAACATAATGTTTTTACCGCAATTTAATGGAATTATCTCGAATTTGGATAATATACCTCCTTAATTAGTTAGGGTCGTTTAGGGGTTTAGGGATTAGGGGTTTATGGTTTAGGGAATTTTTATAATGCCAAGCTTTATGCTTATATTAGTGGAACAGAATGGCGTTACCGCAATTTAATGGAAGTATCTCGAATTTGGATCGATAAGTGCATGATATCTACTTGGTTAGGGTTTAATTATGGGTTGAGGGGTTTAGGGTTTATGATTTTAGTATTTAGAGGTCGAGGGTTTAGGCTGGGTGTTCTTTGGGGTTTAGGGAATTTAGGGTTCGAGGGTTTAGGTTTTGGGGGTTGTTTAGGGTTACGGTAATTTTCAGTGAAGTTCGAGCTTTATGCTTATATTCATGGAATAGAATGACTTAGCAACAATTTAATAATGAAACTATCTCAAATTTTACCTATAAGTGCATGATACTTTCTTAGTCAGGGTTAGAGGTTGAGGGTTTAGGTTTTTAGGGTTTAGGGGTATAGGGCTTAGTGTTTAGGTTTTAGGGGGTTAAGGTTTAGTGAATTTTCAATAATGTTCTAGATATATGCCGATATTCGTGAGATAGAAAGGCGTTAGCGCAATTGAATGAACGTATCTCAAACCTTGATCTATTAATGTATGATACCTACTTGGTCTAGAGAATCTTACTGGCTAGATTTTTGCGATAAATTGACAATATGGCAATTTACTAAAAACATGTCAATTTTGGTAACATGGTCTAGATAAATGATGGAGAAGACTCTAGAACGATGGAGAAGTGTGTTTTGATGTTTGTGCATTGTTTTTATTGTGCTAAAGACTATCAATAGTATATTCTAGCATTAGATACTAATAGAATGGAAAAGAAGATCCGAGGGCTAGCAAAGTTGGAATTGGCGAGTCTTGATCCAACAGTCAATATTCAAAGTTATTCGTACACTATATAGTGGTGAGATAAGATATGGGATTATGGTTTAGGTTTTAAGCGTTAAGGGTTAACGGAATTTTGAACAATGTTCAAGCTTTTATGCTTATATTCAAGGAATAGAATAGCGCTACCACAATTTAATGAAAGTATCTCAAATTTGGATATATAAGTGCATGATACCTGCTTGGTTAGGGTGTATGTGGGTTGAGGGTTTAAGTTATAGGGGTTATTTACGGTTGAGGGTTTGGGGAATTTCAATAATGGTCAAGATTTACGCTTATGTTCGTCGAATAGAATGGCATTACCCAAATTAATAACAGTATGTGAAAATTTTGATCTATAAGTGTGCATATGATAGCTCCTTGGTTAGGGTTTAGGGGTTTAGGGTTTAGAGTTTAGGGGTTTTGTGTTTCAGGTTTTAGGGTTTATCTAGGTTTATTTAGGTATTTAGGGGTTTAGAGTTTCGGGAATATTCAATAAAGTTCGAGATTTATGCTTATATTCGTGGAATAGAGTGACTTGGGAATAATATAACAATGAAACCATCTCAACTTTTGATCTATAAGTGCATGATACCTGGTTGGTCAGGGTTAGGTGCTGAGTTTTTAGGGTTTTTAGGGTTTAGGGGGATAGGGCTTAGGGTTTAGGTTTTAGGGGGCTTAGGGTTTACTGAATTTTCAGTAATGTTTGAGCTATATGCCTATATTCGCGAAATAGAAAGGAGTTAGCGCAATTTAATGGGAAGTATCTAAAATTTTGATATATAAGTGCATGATGCCTGCTTGGTTCGGGTTTAGGTCAAAGGGTTTAGGGTTTAGGGGTTTAAGGTTTAGGTTTTAGGTATTTTTCAATAATGTTTAAGCTTTATTCTTAGATTCGTGAAATGTAATGGCTTTAGCATAATTTAATGAAAGTATATCTCAAATGTTGATCTAAAAGTGGATGATATACCTGATTGGTCATGGTCGTTTAGGGATTTAAGGTTTAGGTTTTATAGTATTCTCAATAATGTTCAAGCTTTATACTTAGATTCATAGAATGGAATAGCGTTAGCGTAATTTAATGAAAATGTATCTCAAATGTTGATCTATAAGTGGATGATATACTTGCTTGGTCATGGTCAATTAGGGGTTAGGGAATTTTCAACAATGTTCAAGCTTTATGATTATATTTGTGGAACATAATGGCATTACCACAATTTAATGGAAGCATCTCAGATTTTGATCTATAAGTGCATGATACCTACTTGGTTAGGGCTTAATTATTGGTTGAGGGGTTTAGGGTTTATGGTTTTAGTATTTTGGGGTAGAGGCTTTAGGTTTTAGGGGTTGTTAGGGTTTATGTAATTTTCAGTAGTGTTCAAGCTTTATGCATATATTCGGCGAATAGAATGGTGTTGCCCAATTTAATGAAAGTATCTCAAATTTTATATACAAGTGCATGATACCTACTTGGTTAGTGTTTAGGGTTATAGGGTTCAGGGGTTTAGTGTTTAGGGAACTTTCAATAATGTTCAAACTTTATGGTTATATTCATGGAATACAATGGCTTAACTAATTTTATCACCGCACCAATTTTACGGTTCAAAGTCTCACCGCACAAATTTTATCACAAAGTATGAATTATTTGATGAATAATTCCCAAGTTTCTTCAAATTGTCAAGTTCACGAGCCAGTTTCGCCGAGTTTAACGAGTTTATCTCGGTTTAGCAAAAATGTTCAAATTTTGAACTGCAAACGATGGGAATCTCTACTTCCCGTAATTCTAGGTCACTGACAAGTGGGTCACTTGCATTGTGGGTCCATAAATTTAGTGTAAGGCCAGAGGTGGCGGGCAGGAAAATAGACTTATTAAAGAAAGGCAGGGAACCAGGTCGATGGGGTGATGCATGTGGGAGAATGCAAAATTACCACCTATATCCCTCTATTATTACATTGCTCCTCGGGTTGTTATTTCCGAAACAGGGATAGAAGAGGAATTTTCATTCTAAACAAAGGTGAAGTATTTTTGGGGATGTATGTTTGAATGGATGGGCGGGATATTTTGGCTCTCTCTCGAAATTTTGAAGCTGAAGCTTCTAAGGTACGCTACTCCCACTCCCACTTGGGGGATGCTTTTCCCGTCAGATTGAGCTAGACGCATGTATGCTTTCGAGCATTTAATGAGTTGATAGACATCTGCCGTCTTTCAAACAAGATGATCAAGGTCACAGCCGTAGTTGCTTTTTTGACCTACACAACCATAGTTGCTGGTACTGTGTCCATGTCTTGTACTCCGTACATTGGATGCATCTTGGCCAATCAAGCTTTGCTTACAAAGGGAAAATCCAATTTTATTTTTCCAAGTGACAACATTGTTTTTGGTTGTGAAGCAACTTTAAAGATTATGGCTTAGCATGACATCATGCCAATTGTCACACAAAGTACCATGTTTAATGGATAAACCCTAGCAATCTTACTGGCTAGATTTTTCGATAAATTGACAATATGGCAGTTTACTTAAAACATGTCAATTTTGGTAACATGGTCTAGAAAATGATGGAGAAGACTCTAGAACGATTGAGAAGTGTGTTTTTAAGTTTGTGCATAGTGTTTATTGTGCTAAATACTATCAATAGTATCTTCTAGCATTACATGTTAATAAAATGGAAAAGAAGATCTGATGGCTAGCAATGTTGGTATTCATGAGTCTTGATCCAACGGTCAATATTCAAAGTGTTAAGATGAGATAAGATATGGCCCAAAATGCCACCTTCCATAATTTCACACAAATTACTGATTTAACGGACAATTCACAAGTTTCATGAATTTTCATGTTTGCGTGCTGATTTTGCCACTTTAACTAGTTCATCTCAATTTAGCCAAAATTTGTGAATTTTGATCTATGGTCACTGACAGGGGGGCCACATATATTGTGGTATCCAAAGCAAGGTAGGTCCAAATTTTCAAATTTATCCCTCCCCACCCCTTTGTGATGTGTTAACATCCACCCTCCACCGCCTAGACCCTCACCCCCTTGGATGCCCACAAAATAGACGCCCTCACCGCCGCTCCTCATCTCACCACCGTTCGCCCAAATAAGCTTTCCCTACCTGTCAGTGTTCTTGAGACGCACCGGTGGTCATGTGGATCCCACGGTAGTCCCTCTATCTCTAGCTCGATCTGGTTGGAAATTGATGGTAATGACGATGACCTGTTCTGCTTCTGGATGGAGTCAATGCAGGGCTATTGATCATAATAAGGGGTGTACTTTTGGTGCCGTATGTCCAGTCTCATGACCACTACCCCAGCTGCAAAACTCTTGGGGTGCACCTAAGATCTCTCTAAATATATGTAGAGCTATCCCATTATTGGTCCGCTACTGTCGTAGTAGTGTAATATGGAGCCATGTTACGATTTGTAGGCCTTTGTTAGTAGATCTATAACTGGAAACTATTTCATACATTAGCAGAGTAGTATATATGTGTGTTTGTGTGTGTTTCCTTCTTTTGAGGCTTCCCAAGCGGCTTTCTAGGCATCGAGCTGGTGCCCTATGCTGGAACAAACGCCATCTTTTCCTCTGCCAGCCCTTCCCCTCCCTCAAATGCTAATCTTCAGAGTATATGTTGTCTGATCTATAATGTACTTTGTTTCTGATAGTAATAAATTAGCTCTTCCATTCAAAAAAAAAATCTCCATGAGCCGAATCTATTTGATTCGATATTGGGCGAGTTTCTCGGTCCTGGGAGACAAACACGGGATGATTTTCTTAGTCCTGTGAGAGAAACACGGGACACCAAGGGAAAAAGGAGGAGGTTGTATATGGGTCCAGCATAATTTATTATCCCACGCTATGACGTGTTGAAAATTTTGCAGAAAACTTGGGAAACTCTTCCCGCCGCTGCCAGACACTGTAGAAAAAGCGTAGTACTTCTGCCCCTACTACTAGTAGTACTACTACTATTCCGGTTTCCCATCCTTTTCTCTTCTGGCCAGCAACTTCCAATCCCTAGCTCCCATCATCAGGCAAGCAAAGCAAGTGTCACCTAATCGGGATATGTTCACCTAATCAGGGTATTTTCCCTCCTCTTCTCTGATTGATTGGGCCACTGGGTGGGGTGGAGGTGGGATGGGGTGGGGGTGACTGATTTCCTTTCGATTCGGGATTGGGGCATGGTCACCACTGTTCTGATTGGGGCATTTGATCGGGTTACAAGTCGGTGTTCTTCACTTTCTAACCTTTAATTTCTACTAATGTGTAATGGATTTTGCGTCAGATTATGTATGGAGAACTATGGTCCAGTGGCGCGCACGGCCACTATGGACAGTGATGGTCCCGTCAGTTCCCTTAAAAGTTTCCCGACAGTAATGGAGAAGCATATTCGTTGTGTTCTTCCATTCTTTCCCATGCTGAAAGTGGTTGTCTGCAACCTAGATGTATCCCTACGCTCAAAGTTGTCTTTGTCTACATCTTGTTTTTGTGGAAGCCTCTATGATGACATCTTGCTCTTTATTTACTGTAGCACGGTGGTACATACCTGCGAACTTGCAGTGCTCCAGGTGCGGCAAACAGCATGATACCCCCCACATGCCGGAGGATCCGGCCAGTACCACTACTCACCAAACAAGAGCAAGGCTGGGTGAGAATGCTCACCACCTATTTGGGTGGCCGGGGTTGGTCCAAGTATGTCCGTGAGAATGGTCTAAAGCAGGGGGACAAGGTAGCACTCGATTTTAGCAAACCTGGGCAGATACTTGCAAGCCATCATACACCTATAGACCAAAGGGCCAAGAACAGAGGGACTACTAATTAATTTGCTTATGTATTCATCACAAC
Source organism: Avena sativa (assembly GCA_916181665.1). Lineage (NCBI taxonomy): Eukaryota > Viridiplantae > Streptophyta > Magnoliopsida > Poales > Poaceae > Avena > Avena sativa. The sequence goes on from OV702293.1 coordinate 99,702,308, forward strand.
CTCTGATGACTTTCTTGTGACTAACTGTTCTGCACCATTGTCTTCACTAATTGTATAACTCTTACCACTTGTGCAGTCGCTTCTAGAAGGGTGCCAGCATCAAGCTGCTGGCACCAGCACCGGCCCTAGTTCATGCAATGGCACCTGTTGACCTAAGTAGGAGAAAGAATAGAGGTAGTAACTTAATTTGCTTGTATACTCTGATCACTATCTAGGAGTGTAAGAACCCATTTTTCTTGTACAGATCTCATATGCCTCTCTGACCACTCCTGCAGTCCCCTTACCTCCCCCAGAAGGTAACCAACAACAAGCTGCTGGCACCGGCACCTGCACCGGCATAGGACCTAGTTCCTACTCCGACACATGTTGACCGAAGGAGAAAGATTGGAGGTAGTAGTAACTTAATTTTCTTGTATACTCATCACATCCTCTGGACACTATCTTGTGAGTAATTGTTGGAGTATAAGAGCCATTTTGCTTGCACACATCTCACATGCCTATACCATCCCTGCAGTCAGCTTACCTACCCGTTAGAAGAAATCTAGCATCAAGCTACTAGCGCCGGCACCGGTTCTAGCTCTTGCACCAGCCCCTCTTCAATTAACTGCATCGGCACCAACTCCTGCACCAGCACCAGCCCCAACACATGCAGCGGCACCATCTCCTACACCAGACCCTGCTCCTGCACCAGCACCAGCTACTGCACTAGCCCCAGCACAGGCATCAGCGCAATCTCCTTGACAGATTGTATCCTACACATGTGTCATCTCAAGGTCGCACCCGATTATGTTTATGAGTGGCGGCAGATAAACTGCTCTCAATGTCTTCTCAAGTTTCACATGATTCAGTTCATTGCTCTTATTAATTATGCGTCTATCTCTTGCTTTGACTCAGAAATTGCCTAAGAGTGCCACAAAGCAAGTCGAGGCCAAATGAAAGGCCACAATATTCTTCATGATGTAGAGTGAAGGAGTGCTAGTCGAGGGACCCTACGCCATTAACTCAATTGATGGGCGCTTGGCAGCTACTTCTAGGTGGACTAATTTCCGGAAAGCTGCCAAACTTATCATTGGAAGAATGGTCAAGGTGGATGTATCTCGGTGCCTTGATTGCAGCAGTCTGGTCATGCAGTTCCTAGCTGTTTAGCTCTTTGGTCGCATGCTATCGTAATTAATTATGTGGTTGTCTTATCTCCACTCATCATATATGGGTGGTAAAACTGTGATAAAACCTTTTGCTGGATTGGATCTATAACTAGTACGTACTAGTATGGTATATTTGTATCTATATGATGGTTCCCTATATGACCAAGACCAACTATTATGATAAGGAGGTATCACACAAAAGAAGAATTGATCGTCAGTTTTGCTTGCTCAAGTGATTTGAGCATGTTTGGAGAAAAGGGCAAACTGATTATTGGCATGGTTTTTATAGCTGAAGCAAGAACTGGCTAGTTCCCTCTATACTGCTATTGAATTTCAGTGTCTGTATTGTTGAATCAGTCATTTTGAAATGCTGCTGAATTGGTCAAGGAATGCTGAATCTAAACTAGGAATCTATTGATATTTTCCGTGTCTAGTTCTGTACTGCTGAATCATTCAAATGCCACTGTATTTGTGAAAAGTTATGTTGCTTCTAGGCTACTTGTACTAGGGATTTTGCTTGTGTTTCATCGGAACCATTGGTTGTGTTTTGGACAGTGATGAGAGGTAGATAGTGTAAAGATACATCGTGATTTCACCAAGTGAAGTCATTGGATACCGGTGCGGTTTTAGCGCACGTGATGTGTGTCTCTGGTTCTTTAGATATTTTTACATAAATATATTTGTCCAAACAAAATAATTATCACCTTTCCCACTCCATCGGTGAGGTCTGGTTCCCTTTGTACTGCTATTGAATTTCAGTGTCTGTATTGCTGAATCGGTCATTTTGAAATGCTGCTGAATTGGTCAAGTGCTGCTGAATATGAACTAGGAATCTGTCTATTTTCTCTGTCTTATTTTGTAATACTGAATCATTAAAATGCTACTGAATTTGTGAAAAGTTATGTTGTTGTGTTGGGTTGTTTGCACTAGAGCTTTTGCATGTGTTTCGTCATGACCATTGGTTGTGTTTTGGACAGTGATGAGTTTGATTTCACCAAGTGAAGTCATTGGATACCAGTTATGGCGCATGCAGTGTGTGACTCTGGTTCTTTTGATATTTTTATGTTAATATATCTATCAAAAGAATTATCACTTTTCCCCCTCCGTCAGTGAGGTCTTTGTTCTGAATCCGACGGATGCACAGTAGAATACATAGTTTACTAATGACGAGATTAAAGATGGTATATTTTGATTTCTTTGTTGTAGTGGCAACGCACACGGTTATATGTGTGATGTCTTGAGTTCGAATCCTCTATGCTTAACAAATAATTTTTTGGGTTTACATTATTTTCTTCTAGAAATAGTGATTTACAGAGACTGACACGGCGGACCCACCAGCCTACAGCATCGCTGTTAATTTTCTTCCAGCAACATTTCTTTACGAAGACGCTGACATGGCGGACCCACAAGCGTGTAGTGTCCCCCTTAATTTTCTTCTAGCAAAATTTCTGTGCGGAGAGGCTGACATGGCGGACCCACCAGCCTGCAGCATCCCTCTTAATTTTCTTCTACCAATATTGTTTTACGGAGAGGCTGACATGGCGGACCCACCAGCCTACAGCGTCCCTCTTAATTTTCTTCTACCAATATTTCTTTGTGGAGAGGCTGACATGGCGGACCCACCAGCCTGCAGCGTCCCTCTTAATTTTCTTCTAGCAATATTTCTTTGCGGAGAGGCTAACATGGTGGACCCACCAGCCTACAGCGCCCCTGTTAATTTTCTTCTAGCAAGTATTTTTTTATGGAGAGGTTGACATGGCGGACCCACCAGCCTGTAGCGTCCCTCTTAATTCGTGGGTTTGAAAAAAATAAGTTAAGTACTTCTATAGAGAGGCTGGCATCAGGGACCCACTAACCAGGACATACCAGAGAGACTGGCATGTGGGCTCCAGCAGCAAGACCATACATGACTGCCATATCTAGCTACGTTGCCAAGGTTAAAACAGCAGATGCAGCCAAAAAAAGTCCACCATACACACATTTCATTTACAGAGACATTGGCATGTCATTAAAAGAATAGATATTTACATGTGAGACCCACCAGCGAGACCTTATACACGTGGTGCCACATCGAGCAACATTGCCAAGTTCCAAAGAGGAAGGAGCGAGCGAGAAGAAATTCCAGCATGCACATGTATCTTCCAATGAGAGGCTGACATGGGGAACCCACTATCCTGTATAAATGGCTGATTCATCGAGCAACATTGCCAAGTTCGAAACACAGAGGCGCGAGCGTGAAAAAAGTCTAGCATGCACACGTTTCTTCTAATGAGAGGCTGACATGGGGACCCACGAGCCTGTATAAACGGTTGATGTGTCGAGTAGCGTTGCCAAGTTTGAAACATGGAGGCGCGAGCGAGAAAAAAAGTCCAACATGCACACGTTCTTCTAATGAAACACTGACATGTGGGACCCCGGAGCGTGACCAAACGGCAGATTCGTTAAGCAACTCTATCTAGTTAGAACAGGGTAGCGCTGGATAAGGCACAATTTCTAATTTCAAGGTTTCAAAAGGTTTTGAGAATTTCTAATTTTATTATGAAATTTACAAGATTTGGTCAAACCAGGGTCCAAATGTGATGTACGACCACACAAGCATATATCTAGAAGGATTCAAATTATAGTGTTTGTACTTGCTTCACAAATTAAATCATGTTTTTGAGTTTGAGGGTGAATTTTTTTTATTTTTTCAAAACAACATGGAAAGATAGAATGCATGCTATCATCATTATGTACTATGGCGCAAACACAGGTATATAATTACACAATAAGCCACGATAATTCCCATACATATTAAACATGGTTCGTACACTAATAATTCCACAGGACCAACAGAAGTTCTTGACAAGCTACCAGCCATATACAGAAACATAACAGAAAGGAGTAAAATTTAATTCACTCCTCGTGAGACCACTTGATGCGCTTGCCATCTTTCCTAGGAGACCAACGACCACCATTCCATATGTCCCTTCAGTTATTGGCCGCCCAACGCTGACGATATGCAAGTCCATCCCAGCTAGAAGGGGCCTTGACTTCCCTATCTTCACCTGCAACCTCTTTGTTTACGGCTTCAGCTGCAGCCTCTCTCTTTGCGGCTTCACCAGCAGCCTCTCTCTTTGCCATTTCAGCGTCACGCTCAGCTATGTTGCATTTCCAACAAAGAGCTCCCCTTTGCTTGTCTTCCCTCTAGCAACTTGGGCAAAACACGAGGAAATTTTTAAAGAAATGGATCTAAGTGTATAGCTGGTAGGTCACGTAAGCATCTATGACTGCATACTTCAGGTTTATTTTAGACAACAACCTCTCCTCCCAAAAATTGTGCCTATCTTCAGGGAAATTGTAACACCCTTAGATCGGCCCTATGCAAGTTTTAGCGATTCCCGCCAAACCCGCATAGAAACGATTCAAAGGTACCCACCAGGCACTTTCGTGCGGGTGGGAAATGGAGTAATATCATTACACAATAGTCCACGATGGAACCCACAAAATATACAACAACGACTCAAAGAGTCAAGAATACAGATATACAATACAAATATCCAAATCACCTTTAAAACGATACAACATCCGAGTACGGACAAGATGAAAATTGGGCTAAGAGCCCTGAAGAATAACCAATGGCGTCCATAACCCTGCCCAGGCCAAGCCGGAAGGGTAACCCTGCTAACGACGTCGATCTCAAAACTTGCTTAAACAAAAGGGGTGCCAGCAAAGGCAAAGGAAAAAGAGAGTGGTCAGTACTGAGGCCAGTACATGGCAAGTCTTAGAATTCGGCGGTCCTCGCCTACATAGGTATGGTGGACTAAAGCGGTAGCGTAGCATGCACAAAGCAACCTATAGAGACTCGATACAACTGTCGGCTATCAGAGAGGGATAAGAAAGACCTATTTGGATCCAACCTGATACTAACACCAAACATATCCATCCTGGCGTTTCCCCTCGAGACCAAACGAGGAAGTCAGACCGTGGAACTCACACAGTTGGTAGTTTTATTCATTCCATTATAGTTGCAGCAATTACTAGTCAGATATAGATAGCATGAGTCATCCTGATATAATAAGCAGTGGGCAGTTTTAGTTAACCATTATGTTGTAGTTGTAATACTTACTAATCAGATACATATACCATGAGACATTTAAAAACCTAGCAGTTGTTGGTACTTTTATTTAGTCATTCCGTTGTATTGAAGCTGATTAATAGTCATTTCAATGTCAAATTTATAGCACTACTTTAGTTATAGTTGTCTATGATCGAGATACTGTGCTCCAAGTCGTCCATAACCACGGACACGGCTTTCAGAAAGTTTTACCCTGCAGGGGGCACAAATAGCAACACACGCATGATCAACCTCGGAAAAACCAAATAAAAACCCAACGAGGCATCACGACAAAGAAATCGCAAGATTCATATAATATTTCAGGGGACCACCCCACCAAGCTACCCGCTACGAAGTTGGCCGGCTCCGAGATGGACCCAGAGGTTTGTGACGACGGCTATAAACAACTGGGAACCCGAAAGTGTGATTGGGCTTGTCGATACCGTGAAAACATGGCACGTGTTTCCAAAACAGTACAGGCGCTCCACTCGCAATAGTAAATAAAGCAGTAAAGCATGGCATAATTATGGCATAAGTATAGAATAGTAATAAAGCCCCAAACTACTTTGTGTCCTCAAGAAATAAGATAAGACTCAAGCTTGTGCTAAGAGGATTCATGGTCCCACATGCAGATAGTGCGAATATTCAAGGAACATGTATCAAGTACTCGAGGTCCTACGGGACACAAGTGGACGGTTAAAAACCAAATAACATCTATTGCCCACCTGTGCCTCTGCATTATTTATTTACTTTTAATATTAGTTGTTAAAAGGTAATTAAAGCCATGATCATATCCAACATTAAGCATATGGCAGCCTTCCAACAACTGTGATACTTGACGACACGCAGCAGCACTTGAGCAGGTGACTATGACACGCAAGGAGAACTATCTACCAAACAACAGGTAATAGGAGGCGTCCATGAAAATATATGGATTGCAGGGAAAAATAAAAGGGGATTCAAAACCTATAGCATCGCACACATATAGCATTAGATCAACAGGAGGAAATAAAGACTAGAAATGTAAAATAGGTAGAAAGGGGGAGAATGCTCGTCTAGTAACATTGTCGAAGATACATCCGAAGAACGGGTCGAAGCTCACAACAACTCGATGTCCTACTCCGTGAAGAAGCAAAGCACTAAAAGAAGCAACGGATGCAATCTTTAAATACACGGCAAAAAGATCCGGCATGTTCATGATATGATGCATGACATGGAAATGTGTGATGCAATTTAGCAAATATTAAACGGAATCGAGATCCCGACAAACATTTACATTAGTTTGAGTTATTTTTCTATCCCCAATTTAAATGTTGTTAGAATGGCACATGTCATAGGTGATCCACACAAGATTAAATGGAGTGGGACATATAATTAGAATTTGGTCCCAAAATACTCCATACATTATCTATTAGGTGATATGTGCAAAACTATCCCCAAAACACATGATACAAGATGTAAACGAGCACGAGGAAGGCGTATTAAGATTCTATGAATTTTTTTGATAAAATTTCATCTATAGAACTTCCTATCTAGAGTTGTAGACCAAGAGTTACAAAATGAGCAAGATTTACAAATAGAAACAAAAGGAAAAAACAAACAAATAAGGGGGAATCGAACTAGAGATCTCAAGGAGGAACAAGAGGGACAGAACCACTACACTACTACACTTGTTGACAATCTAAAATGAGGTTCACTTTTTATGAAACATGAGGGAGGATGATTGCAGGAACAAAAGAATGAAAAGGACATGTGCAAGATATGAACTCTGGTCTTCATGCTAGATCATCGACGTACCAACCACTGGGCTAGCTGGATCAGTAGTTTAATAGAATGCAGATCAGAGGCTCTTAAGACTTAAAGCCTGATCCGGGGACTACCAAAATGAAGAACACTCACTCGTCAGGGTAACATAGGGAAAACAGCAAAATAAAGAGGGAGGAAAACGAGAACGTGAAGGTTTGAACTCCAGCCCTAGTGCTGCATGTTTTGCTATGCTACCACCGTGCTAAGGATCGACTGATGAAATAAGATGGAGGAAAATGGATGTGTACGAGATCAACACGAAACAGAGGCTAGGAACAGAAAGCGCAGGCTGCTGTTGCTGACTTCTGGCCGACAGTTACAGGGAAAAACGATATGGCTGGGTGTTGACCTCGCGAACTGGTGTTGCAGGTGGGTGTTGGTACCCCTGGATCAACGGAGATGGTGCAAGTGGGTGGGGCTCTCTATTTTATGAATTGAATCTGGGGATTTTGATTACCTGACGAAACTGAATATTCGGTCAGCAGCGCGACAGTGAGAAAACTCAATTTCACGTCGATGATTCCGAGCAATAGAAAACTCCATTTCGAGCTCCGTTTGTTGCGGATGAAAACTGGGTATGCCAAGATTACGAACGTGTGAAGACCTGCTCCATAGTAGGACTGAGGATAAGGATAGCAAGCAGGAAACAGAGGTACTGAACCGGGGTTTCGAACTGATAGAAAAAGGCGGTTTTCGCAGGCGGATATTGTGATCTTCAGAAGGCGATTCCCGGAGCTATGATCAACGATTTGAAGTGTGGCCTGGTGGTCTAGAAAGAGGGAAGTGCCCTGTTCGCAGGGATGTGCATAGTAGCGTTCGATGTGAACCTAGTAGGCAGGAAATCGTGCAGGAACAACGAGCGATTTTCTAGTAGTGGTTTTATCCGGGGTGCTACAGAAATTTTCCTTCATTTTGGTGTACGACGGATTGATGATTCTAGCCACGATACTAGCCATTTCATCCCTCCTCCTACCACCTCTGATCTTGAAAAGATCTTGAATATCGATCCACTTGTTCTCAGGAATTATGATTCCCGCATAAAAAAACTTGATAGAATAAGATGTTTTATCGACAGTGCAGAAAACAATTCCTTTCCCCACAAGAAATTGACGCAGCGCCGGACACTTCTTGTCATTCCTAAAAGTATGTAATTTGTCATCATAAAATGCATGACCAAAATGACAAAATGAGTAACTACAAATGTTTTTTCAATGCAAGATCATCATCTCTGAATATATTTTTAAGGTACAAAAGTTTAGTAAATGCAAAATCAAGACTCTCAATATTGGCTTGTCATAAATTTTTTGGTCCTAATAAAATTCAGTAGTTGCAACATGAGCAAATGGGTAGATTACATACGCAATAAAAATCACTAGTTGCAAAAATGCAGTACGATCCCCACTATAATAAAAGTTGGGACTACAACTATTTAGACAATGCAATATCATATCCTGAATAAAATTTGAAACTAATTTTTTTTAGTAAATCCAAGGTGAACACTCTGAAAGTTATATAGTCATAATTCATTTGGTACTAACAGAATTAAGTAAATGCAATATGAGCATATGGAAATATTGCAGTACTTGCGAGAACAACATTTGAGCAAAATTTGGGACTAAGACTGTTTAGTAAAGGCAAGATCAACTGATTAAAATCATACAAGTGACCATTAAAAGTAAGAAAACTATGAAAGTGGTAAACTAAAGAGATCAGATCTACAAACCATGAGTAGTGGTAGACGAGGACGTGTTTCCTCAATGCTAGTTGAACGAAGGCGACATCGTTTTTGTACTCTTCCTCCTCCTTGGTGTACTCAAAGTCCAATCTGATAAACTTGCCCTCGTCTTTCTCAAGCCATTCCTCGTACATCCTCACGACTCACATAACTGTATCCTCCTCGTTGGGTAGACGACATCTATCTTTGTATTGCCATGGGCAGTGAAGCTTGTCTCTCGAGTGTAACCTTCCATGGCGGTAAGGACTAGACAGAAAGAACAACAGATGGAATGCAGAAGATAAAGGACAGGAGTAAGAAGAAGGATTTCCGCGAAACAAGGGAAGGCTGGAACCGTCACTGCGATTCAGACATTCTTATGGATAAGCGTGGTGGCGGCAAGGAGAGACCGAAAGAACAACCGATGGGAAGCAGAAGACAGAGGATAGGAGGAAGAAGAAGAGGGCTTTATTCAAAACAGGGGATATGCTGGAACCATCGCTGTGATTTAGATGTACTTGTGGAGCTTGCGTAGTGGCGGCCATTCCATCTTCTGAGTAAACAAATATTTGAAAGGATCCCTCGTTAAAAAGAGTAATAATGATGATATATGCACCTTGTGCTATTACGTCAATTCAAGCTATCGATTGTTTAGTCCTGTCCATTGCATCACCTTAGCTCATGTGCTCTACATCACTAGTTATCAAGTGTCAAATCCTACCATGCAATTTAATTGCGCATACATAGGTCTCGTCCATGTGGAAGGCAAGGAAGGGGGGTCGTAATTAGTGAGGGTGGGCACGGGGACCGTCTAAAGGAAGTGAAAAAATAATCGTGAGGGGAAATGTAGGGTCCCACCTGTTAGCGAGTGAAGTCTGACACACGCAAACTTGAGTACGTTTGACTTGTATCGTGCATGGCGGACCTCGATTCCACTGCATGCAAGAGGCGCAGAACCAATTTTATCCAGCGCTCGCTTTGCCATGTAAGAGCATAAGTAGTAATGAAACTGCCGCATGGAAATATGGAATGATGCACCAGTGTGACAGAAGCTACATCACCACATCCATTGGAGTGTATGTGTGGTCGTGTGGATCATTGTGGTTTGTTAAATAACACATCAAATGACTCTGGGGACTCCATGTGTCAAACCATGTCCAGAAATCCCCAGAAAGCCCTTGGAATGCAACCGCCACATGGAATGATGCACTAGTGTGACAGAAGTTGCATCACCACATCAACTTGAGTGTGTGTGGTCATGTGGATCATTGTGGTTTGGTAAAGAACACATGATACGACTCTAGGGACAACATGTATCAAACCATGGCCAAAAATCCCCAGAAAGTCCATGAAATGCAACTGCCTCATGGAATGATGTACCAGTGTGATAGAAGTTGCATCACCACATCCATTGGAGTGTGTGTGTGTGGACGTGTGGACGTGTGGATCATTGTGGTTTTTAAAAGAACATATGCAAATGACTCTAGGGACTCCATGTGTCAAACCATGGTCATAAATCCCTAGAAATCCCCTACAATGAAACTACCACATGGAGTGATGCACCAGTGTGAAGAAGTTGCATCACCATTCGAGTATGTGTGGTCATGTGCATCAAGGTGGTTTGGAAAAGAAAACATAGAATGACTATATGTACTCCATGTGTCAAACCATGGCCAGGGATCCCTAGAAAGCCCCTGCATTGCCACTGCCAGATGGAGTGATGCACCGGTGTGACAAAAGTTGCATCACCACATCCACTTGAGTGTGTGTGGTCATGTGGATCAACTTGGTTTGTAAAATAACACATGCAATGACTCTATAGACTCCATGTGTCAAACCATGGTCAGGAATCCCCAGAAAGCCCCTGCATTGCCACTGCCACATGGAGTGATGCACCTATGTGACAGAAGTTGCATCACCATATACACTTGATTGTGTGTGGTCATGTGGATCAAGGTGGTTTGGAAAAGAACACATGCAATGACTCTATGGACTCCATGTGTCAAACCATGGTCATAAATCCCTAGAAAGCCACTGCAATGCAGCTGCCGCATGGAATGATGCACCAGTGTGACAGAAGTTGCATCTCCACCTCCATTGTAGTGTGTGTGGTCGTGTGGATATGCAAATGACTCTAGGGACTCATGTGTGAAACCATGGTCAGGAATCCCCAGTAAGCCACTAGAATGCATAGTTGAACTTGTGAACCTTATGCTTGGCATAAATAGCAACACTTAAAGCCCAATACCACTTGGACATGCCATGTTTTTTGATTATATATTGAAATATACATTATATACCTTTTATGGCCGTTTTTTCTAAAATTTTCTTAAATTTTACGAAGAAGAACTATTTTTTGTCGCCATCGAATCGCATGAACCAGTTGTCCGACCAGCAAACCAGTGAACCAGTCGCCTCACCGGTTCACTAACTGGTCCGATTTTTAAAACTATGCTGGAATGCCACTGCCAAATGTAGGGTCCCACATGTAAGCGAGTGAAGGTCGGCACACGACTACATTTGACTTAGATCGTGCATGGCAGACATTGATTCCACTACATGCCAGTGGCATGGAACCAATTTCAGACAGCGCTAGTGTTGCCATGTAGAACCGCCGTTTTCCTCCACTTCCACCCACTACGAACGGTCGTGCACCATTTCACATATTGGGAAGGGCGGTTGAAATCTTGCATTAAGTAGTTTCGCTCTTCTCTATCTCATTTCCTCCTCTACGGCCTCATCATCTTCCTCCTCCACGGCCTCATCGTCTTCCTCCTCCATGGCCTCATCCATTTCCTCCGCCACCACATCATCCTCTTCCTCCATGTCCTTTCCCTCTTTCCTATAGTCATGAACCGGCGGGATGTCGAAACGATAGCATGATAGGGATTGCGTACTTAGACATAGAAGTCCACGACGGGAAGAATCTTAGTGTCGTCTACACCACCGACCCTGACATGGTGAAGCGCACTATTGCCAAGTACAAGAATTGGCTGCCGTAGGAAGAAAGCGGGTTCAGGTTCATGGGTCTCGACCTCGAGTATAGCCAAGATCACTGTAGGATCACCGTGAGGCAACTCTCCATGAAGGGGCACGTCCTCGTTTACCAGCCTTTTTTGTGAGAAGGGGTGATGGTGGCTCGGTTGACGTAGATCCTGTTGGGAGACCCCAAGAGAAAGGTGTGATGAGCACATTAGCAAGTTTTTCCTCAGTTATAAAACCAAGGTTATCGAACCAGTAAGATTAAGGAAACAACTCCAAGGTGTTTCTGGCAACTTGGAATCTGCGCAACAAAACCACAGAACTTTGCCCCAACTTACAGTGAGGTTGTCAATCTCACTGATTTGCTGAAAACAAAGGATTAAACGTATAGTGTAGAATATAGTAATTGCTTGCAGAAAGTAAACAATAAACAGTAGATGGAATATCAATGGTAAGGAATGGACCGGGGTCCACATTCACTAGAGGTGTTTCTTCATAAGATAAATAGCATGTTGGGTGAACAAATTACAGTTGGGCAATTGATAAATTGAAAAATGCATAAATATGCATGTACAAGTCATGATGATTCCTATGAGATTCGTTTGGGCATTACAACATAATACAACTGCATCGATGACTAATAATCCACCTTCAGGTTATCATCTGAACCCCTTCCATTATTAAGTTGAAAGCAACGAATAATTGCATTAAGCAAAGTGTGTAAAGTAAACAATACAATTGCCCATGGACAAAGGATTCTTGTTTTCTCCCTAGTAGCAACAACACATCTACAATCTTAGAGATTTCTGTCACTTCCCCAGATTACTAGAGGCATGAACCTACTATCGAGTATAAATACTCCCTCTTAGAGTTGCAAGCATCTACTTGGCCAAAGCATCTACGAACAACGGAGAGCATGCAAGATCACACATAACACAGACATGAGAGAATAAATAATCAATATTGAACATAGTACTCAATATCCATCGGATCCCAACAAACACAACATGTAGGATTACATAAATAGATGATCTTGATCATGAATGGAGCTCACAAGATCTAAACATGGTAGCACAAAGGAGGAGAACCAACCATCTAGCTACTGTATGGACCCATAGTCCAAGGGTAAACTACTCATGCATCACTCCAGAGGCTAGCATGATGATGAAGAAGGCCTCTAGGATGATCTCTCCCCTCCGGCAAGGTGCCAGGAAGAGTTTTGGATCCCCCCCGATCTAGTGATGGAGATGGCGGCGGCTACAGACTGTTTCGTGGAGATCTGATCGGGTGTCTAGGGTTTCTGCATCGGGGTTCTTTTATAGGCGAAGGGGCAAGGTTGGAGGGCGCCCGAGGGTCCCACACCTAGGGCTGGCATGCCCCACTGGCCACGCCGCCACCAGGTGTGGCCGCCTCATGGCCCCACTTTGGCTGCCCTTTGGAATTTGTGTTCCTTCTAGTAAAATATTGACTTTGGCTTTTGTCCCGTCCAATTCTGAGAATATTTCCATACTAGCTTTTCTGAAACCAAAAACAGCAGAAAACAGGCAACTGGCACCGCGACATCTTATCAATAGGTTAGTTCCAGAAAATGTATAAAAATACCTCAAAGTGTAGACAAAACATAAGAAAGTTGATACAAAAGCATGGAGCATAAAAAATTATAGATATCTTTTCAAGAATCCCCAAGCTTAACTCCTACTCGTCCTCTAGTAGGTAAGTGATAAAAAGAATAATTTTTTAGGTGACATGCTATCACAATTGATCAATGTATTTGTAAAGCATTGACAGCTAGGATCAAAGTACTCTAAACATGAGCATGAAATATGTAGTTCTAACAATAAGACATAGCAACTATGTTGTAACATGAAAGGGTACAAACAAAAGATCATGAATAACAATGCATTGAAAGACATTTTTTTGTTTCACATATAGAAAACATAGAAAAATGGTATTCGGCTTGTCCTTCATGGAATAGCAAAACATAAATGCATAGGACACCTTCAAAGTTCATAAGGGTGACTAGATACAAATAATTTAAGGACAAGCAATATAAACATTATGAATGAATCAAAAAGTTTTGGGACAATGCACATTAAACTAACAATGACAACTGTTCTCTCCTAGTTGGTGCATAAAGATAGAAGGTGGAGACTCAACATAAAAGTAAAGAAAGCCCCTTCACAGAGGGAAGTAGGGATTTCAAGTTTCATAAAGATATTCCAAAAATTATGCTTTTTATTAGCTTTCAGCTCTCATTGCCCCTATCATAGGCATCTTCAAGTAGTTAAGGTTAACGTGAAACAAATATGAAGTATATGCTTGACAGATCATAAGTCGACAATCTCATGTCCCTTGAGTATGAGGGTCGTTCCTCATGCTACTCAACTTTAGTCACAAGCAAGTTCTTGTCATTGTAAGTATATGTGTATCATAGAGAACCGCCAACAAGACAGGAGACAATGAGCTTCTCAGCAATCTTCTTATTACCATGAGTATGGTTCTTCTTTTTTCTTTTCTTTTTCTGTTATCTTTTTCTATATTTTTTCTGAAGATGCTTCATAGATTGCTCTCTATGGTTATGCTGCAAGTTTCCACCATGATTAGGCATGGCTTAGGATAGACACCCAGGTGTTTCTTTAACACATGTATAATACTCCATGAACTTACAAGCTCCCCTTTTATTTCACACCCCCGACATCCATAAACAAAAGATCATGATATCAAATGGATAATATTTACAAGTGTCGAAATAGTTCCCCAAGACAACATGGTTCTTCTAATTCCCAACTTATAAGTGCAAGCATATAAACAACATAGATGACACAATGGTTCAAGTTTATTAGGTGAAAGAAAGTAAAGTGTGCCATCAAGTTCGTGAGAGCTTTAATCACTAATTTCACATAACAAAAGTTTAATTTGGAAGATAATTAATCACATGAATATATTTGGAATGGTGTAACACACCATGCATAGGAGTTTATAGTGGAATCTTTGGAATAACTTGGTTTCTTGGGAGTTGGATGTACGAGTAGAGCTCATACTCAGTACAAGTCGAGGCTAGCAAAAGACTGGGAGCGACCAACTAAGAGAGCAATAGTGGCCATAATCATGCAAAGCGACAAAACATTATTAACTAAAGCATAAAGTGATATCACAAGTCAAAAACTTAATGATTATAGAGGCTAAGGTGACTGGTTCATAGTCTTTTAACATGGTGTAAGCATGTACCAAGTCAACCCAAATAAAGCATCAAAGGAGAATACCACAATATTATGCTTTTGTATGCTAAAACAACGCATGATTCTTTCAAGGCACATTAAGCAATCTCAATTGTTTGGAACAAATCATGCTACAGAAATAATCACTAAGCATAAAAAGTAACATCTAGCATGACATGATAAAGTCTAAGCCACAGTCAAAACAAGCTTCTTTTTGTACCACTTAAGCATGAAGCTTCCTACTCTTTTCCAAGACCAATCGACTTATTGGAAACAACTCACAAAGATAATAAACAATAAAGATCAGTGAGCATGTATCACAAATCCAAAAATAAGAACTAAAAAGGTCTAAGCAAAAAAGCACAAGAAAACTAAAGTTAAGCACAGTGCTAGCAAAAGAGAACACTCACAAACCAATACGAATGAAAACTAGAGTGTTCTAGACAATGAAGAACTAGGTATGACTTCTCCAAAATAGGAGTGTTGGGGTCTGGCCGATTTATTCCAGCAAACCAAACAAAAGAAAACTAAAAACAAAAACAAAGACGCTCCAAGAACAGCACAAAGTGCATGAAGCAATAAAAATAAAGTGTCTAGAAAGAGACATGAGATTTTTATTGATGAAGAAGGGGATGCCTTGGGCATCCCCAAGCTTTGACGCTTGTACCTCTTGAATATTTATTGGCGTGACATGGGTGTCATCCCCAAGCTTTATATTTTGTCCATTCTTCATCTCATCACATCATTCTTTCCCTACACTTGAAAATTTCCTTCATACAAAACTTCACACAATCTTCATTAGCAACATTAGTGTATTCAAGATAATAAGTCTTTGGGTTCAGTTTCAACAAAAGTAAAACATTCATTAAAACACAAGCTACTATAGCAATTCCTTTTAAAAGCTCAAGTGATAAAAGAGAACTAAAAAAGAAACGGATAAGAGGCAAATATAAATAATTGCAGAAATCTGTCAAAACAGACTAGTAGGTAAAAATGATTTTTTTGAATACCTTCTGTTGCTCAAATAGAAAAGTGTTGAACTAACGTAAGTTATATAATAACCTGGGGCATATGATCAAAAAATTAAATCTCAATCTGACATACTAGGATTTTTCAAATTTTTACAGTGAAGCACAAAAATCTATTTTGGGATAGCAACTTCCCCAAATCTTACTTCTCTCTCATTAGGGGTTATTCTTGGCACAAAAACCACACAAAAATGATAAGAAGAGGTTATTATAGAAATAATAACTTCCAAGACTCAACAAAATAAAAACTTACTAAAATAAAAAATAATTTGGATTATCTCCCAATAGTACTTTTCTTTAACGCCTTTAAGTTAGGCTTGGAAAGCAAGAATCAAGTATTTTCGAATGAAGAAGCATTAGTATCAACATTTGTTTTAACAGGAGAAGCAAAGGATATCTTCTCTCTATTTTTAGGGAAGTTTTCTATACCTTTCTTGAGTGAGAATTGATATTTAATGGTGCCTTCCTTCATATCAATAATGGCACCAACAGTTCTAAGAAAAGGTCTTCCCAAAATAATAGGACAAGAAGCATTGCATTCAACATCCAAAACATAGAAATCAACAGGGACAAAGGTATTGTTAACCATAATAAGAACATCATTAATGCTTCCCATAAGTTTCTTTTTAGCATTATCATCAAGTTGGACATCCAAATAACAATCTTCCAATGGTGGCAAATCAAGCATTTCATAAATTTTGCTAGGCATAATAGAGACAATAGAAGCAAGGTCACATAAACTTTGAGGTCAAAATCACTCACTTTCATATTAATGATGGGTTCCTAACCATCTTCTAGTTTCCTAGGAATAGAAGCTTTATGTTTCAATTTTTCTTCTTTAATTTTAATGAGAGCATCTGTAATGTGTTTTGTAAAAGACATATTCATAGCACTAGCATTAGGAGTTCTAGCAAGCTTTTGTAAGAGCATAATTACTTTAGAAATATTGCAACCATCAAGATCAAAATCAAAATTAGCATCCAAGGTAGTAGAACTATTGTTTCCCATATTTCAAAAAAATTCAGCATTATTAATGGGTTTAGGAATTGTTGCAAAAGGAATGGGGACTTCTTGTGGTTTGGTAGCATCAACATTGGTGGTGGTAATAGTACAAATACTATTACTTCTTGAAATTTCATCTTCTCTTTCCCACTTAGCATGAAATTTAGCTAACAGTCTAACATTTTCATCAATTCTAACTTGTATGGCATTAGTAGCAGCAAAGGAATTTCGATGGTTTCAGGTTTAGCAGCCATTTTATTAATCAAATAGGATTATGCTTCAGACAAAGATGAAATATTTTTTTTGACATTCAAAAGCTTTTCCTCCATAGTTTTGTTGAAAGTAGTTTGTTTACTAATAAAATCCTTAAGCATGACTTCAAGTTCAGAGGGAGCACTTATATTATTGTTGTAGGAATTTCCATAAGCATTACCATTATTGGGAGGATATGGCATATAGTTATTATTACCAAAATTATTCCTATAGGTATTGTTGCTAAATTTTTTATTTCTAATGAAGTTCACATCAACTTTATCTTCTTGAGCAACCAAAGAGGCTAAAGGAACATTATTTGGATCAATATAAGCTTTTCCATTAACAAGCATAGACATAATAACATCAATTTTATCACTCAAGGAGGAGGTTTATTCAACAGAATTTACCTTCTTACCTTGTGGAGCTCTCTCAGTGTGCCCTTCAGAATAGTTAACCATCATATTATCAAGGAGCTTTTTTGGAGCACCCAAATTAATGGTCATAAAGGTACCTCCAGCAGCAGAATCCAACCGATTTCTTGAAGAGAAATTCAGTCCTGCATAAAAGGTTTGGATAATCATCCAAGCAGTTAGTCCATGAGTGGGGCAATTCTTTACTAAAGATTTCATTCTTTCCCAAGCTTGAGAAACATGTTCATCATCAAATTGGTTAATTTTCTTTATTTCACTTATCATAGATATAATCTTAGCAGGAGGGTGATATTTTCCAATAAAAGCATCTTTGCATTTAATCCAAGAATCAATACTATTTCTAAGCAAGGATAGCAACCATTCTTTAGCTTTTCCTGTCAAAGAGAAAGGAAACAATTTAAGCTTAATAATATCTCCATCTACATCCTTATATTTTTGCATCTCATGAAGTTCAACAAAATTATTAAGGTGAGCAGCAGCATCATCAGAACTAGCACCAGAAAATTGTTCCTTTATAACAAGATTCAGCAAAGCAGGTTTAATTTCATAAAAAGTAGCATCAGGAGCAGGTGGAGCAATAGGTGTGCAAAGGAAATCATTGTTGTTTGTGCTAGTGAAGTCACACAACTTAGTATTTTCAGGGGTATTCATTTTTGCAAGAGTAAACCAAGCCAACAGAAACAATAACTAAGGTAGGAACTAATTTTTTTGTGTTTTTATAAGAAAAAGCAAACCAAACAATTTTTTTTTACTTTTGATAAAAGGAAACAAGCAAAACAAAGGAAAAGAAACTAAGAAAAACAAAACAAAGTAAAGAGATTGGTTGTGAGAGACCCCCCTTGTGAGAATCTTCTTTCTCCTTGAAAAGTGATTGACGAGGAGGAAGAGATTGAAGTTGTCCTTATCAACCCGGCAACGGCGCCAGAAAATCTTGATGGTGGCTCGGTTGACATAGAGCCTGTTGGGAGACCCCAAGAGCAAGGTGTGATGAGCACAGCAACAAGTTTTGCCTCAGTTATGAAACCAAGGTTATCGAACCAGTAGGAGTAAGGAAACAACTCCAAGGTGTTGCTAGCAACTTGGAATCTGCACAATACAACCACAGAACTTTGCCCCAACTTATAGTGAGGTTGTCAAGCTCACTGGTTTGCTGAAAACAAAGGATTAAATGTATAGTGTGGAAGATAGTAATTGCTTGCATAAAGTAAACAGTAAACAGTAGATGGAATATCAATGGTAAGGACTAGACCAGGGTCCACAGTTCACTAGAGGTGTTTCTCCATAAGATAAAGAGCATGTTGGGTGAAAAAATTATAGTTGGGCAATTGACAGATTGAAAATTAAATAAATATGCATGTACAAGTCAGGATGATTCCTATGAGATTCGTTTGGGCATTACAACATAAAACATAGACCGTAATCCAACTGCATCTATGACTAATAATCCACCTTCAGGTTATCATCCAAACCCTTTTCAGTATTAAGTTGCAAGCAACGGATAATTGCATTAAGCAAAGTGTGTAAAGTAAACAATACAATTGCCCTTAGACAAAGGGTTGTTGTTTTCTCCCTAGTAGCAACAACACATCTACAACCTTAGAGATTTTTGTCACTTCCCAGATTACTAGAGGCATGAACCTACTATCGAGCATAAATACTCCCTCTTGGAGTTGCAAGCATCTACATGGACAAAGCATCTACGAACAACGGAGAGCATGCAAGATCACAAATAACACATACATGATAGAATCAATAATCAATCTTGAACATAGTACTCAATATCCATCGGATCCTAACAAACACAACATGTAGGATTACATAAATAGATGATCTTGATCATGAACAGAGCTCACAAGATCTAAACATGATAGCACAAAGGAGGAGAACCAACCATCTAGCTACTGTATGGACCCATAGTCCAAGCGTGAACTACTCACACATCACTCTAAGGCTGGCATGATGACGAAGAAGGCCTCCAGGATGATCTCTCCCCTCTTGCAGGGTGCCGGGAAGATCTTCGGATCCCCTCGATCTAGGGATGGAGATGGCGGCGGCTACAGACTATTTCATGGAGATCTGATCGGGTATTTAGGGTTTCTACATCGGGGTGCTTTTAGAGGTGAAGGGGCAAGGTTGGTTGGGCACCCGAGAGGCCCACACCTAGGGCTGGCGCACCCCCTGGCCATGCCACCACCAGGTGTGGCTCCCTCGTGGCCCCACTTCGGCTGCCCTTCGGACTCCGTGTTCCTTCTGTTAAAATATTGACTTTAGCTTTTGTCCCGTCCAATTCCGAGAATATTTCCTTACTAGCTTTTCTGAAACCAAAAACAGTAGAAAACAGGCAACTATCACTGCGTCATCTTGTCAATAGGTTAGTTCCAAAAAATGTATAAAAATACCTCAAAGTGTAGACAAAACATAAGAAAGTTGATACAAACAAGCATGGAGCATCAAAAATTATAGATACGTTTACGACGCATCAAGGGGGTGATGGGAAGAGGTACATGTTGCTGTCATTTTTTCTTAACCATTTGTTTGCAAAAGTTCTTGCTACATTATTTGTCTAAATTCATTTTCATGCAGGTGGGTGAAAGAATTAGGACGATCTTTGGTGACTTTCTTGTGAACCGCCAGATAACATTTACTAGTGTGGACACAAGTATGACACTGTCCTGCTTACCGGCCCGACTGTCGGAATTTTCATCCCAAAGGAGTACAGAGTGGTATTCCAAGATATTTACTGGATCCCAGGGACAAAGGGCAGCAGGACTGGGATGGTCGATCTTGCCGCCGATTTCATCGACCCGTGGTACGCTGACATGAAGGACAAATTCCCGAAATGTTTATGGAGGCGTTTAGGGCACGATTACTGGGAGGATAAGGCGCTTTCTGAACCTAACCTGAAGTACGCTTCCAGATCTAATTGTTTCGTTCTAGACATCGCACCCTTGAACCACCACCAAGGCAAGTGGTTTGCCCCAGATGCTAGAATGGAGAGGAATCTATCAGCTAGTGCAAGCGCCTGAAGACATCCTGGGATCGGTCGCCGGCCTTCTCTGCCAATCATTCCAACAGGCTAGGATGCCCAGTTTTAGTGCATGATTGTTGTGTTTGTATGGGGCTTGTTATGTTTACTAAACCATGTTCTTTCACAAGTACAATGTGTGATAGCTATGTGTGAGCACTTCCGAACTGTTGTGTATTAACTTTTTAAACTATAATCTGGCTGTGTTTATGACTTTAACCTTCATCATAACAACAATTATGTCTACGCCACTACAGCCAGGCACGATGTGCCAAGTTTTCTAGCATCTTATATTATGAATGTGTCCTTAGATTGTGCCCGTTTGTGGACAACAACATCTGATATTCTGGATCCCACCACAATCTCAAGTAGCTATATTCAGTAATACTCCCTCCATCCCAAGGCTTAAGGCCTATTTTTTTGAAAGGTCAAGCCGCGGAAAGTTTGGCCAAACTTTTAGAAAAGTCAAGCCATGGAAAGTAAACTGAGGCGCTGCATGGAAGTTCTGGATGCTGCCGCATGCAAAGAGCACATACATAATTTGCACAACGCAGGGCTATGGGGCCAGCAGGCCCTTCGTTAGAAGGGGAGGGGGAGTAGGGCAGGGGATGGTAAATCGCATTTACCATCACTACGGTCTTTACCTACCCCGAAGCAAGTTTGACTGGTGAAGCACCGTCGGTTTTGACATTGCAGGGCTACAATTGCGTGGTCGTGCCGGGCAGGAAGGGTGTGCGTGCGACTTGGCAATGGCGTGGGGAACGAGAGGGCAGCGACACGGATATCATGAGAACGCGCCATGGAGTCCACCCGTCCCGTTGCTGCTATGCGGCGGGTGCGCAGTGCTGACGCGATGTAACTGTGACTTGACATAACGTAGAGGTAAATTAATTTGTCATCATCAATATGCTCCGTGGAATTTATTCATGATCGTTAAGCAAGCATGATCAAGCAAGGATTCAACACACACATACACACGCACACACGAAGACATTGTGTCCGGTTTAACACACCACATATAGTCTCATGTTCTATAAATGGCAGAAACAACTTAAAATTATTAGGTGCCGTAGGAGGCAGCAAGGTCACTTCTTGGCCGACTTGGAGTGGCGGATTCCAATCCCGAAGGATGGGGATACAAGGCCGGTCCTGACGTACTCCCTCAGGAATTTGCCATAAGAAGCATGCTTATCCTTGGTCGCTGGCTTATGTGTAGCCTTGGGGCTTTTACCGATGCCAACCGCATACAGAATCATGTTGTCAATCCTCGGGTTGACTTTCTTGCTACAGAAGGGGCCCCTGATCTCCACAATTAGAGTGTGCAAATGGACCTCCACGCTCTTGATACTCTTCAATATGTGGCGGCTTTTGTCGTCTATGTACTCTTTGTCAGAGTCCACCTTATTTGAATCAACCTGTAATGTGCAAAAAATGCAAAAGAAATGAGCAAAATAAATTTACTTAGTATAATTGTTCGAAAAAATTGCACAAACTAGTAGTGCATTGATGACTGCAAGTGCACAGATCGGATGTAGCTAGTTTCGAAATAAAGATATCGATCCCATAGGGAGCAGGAGTCTGAAGTCTAAGAATTCTTGAAGTAAATACTGAAAATAGAAATGCTAAGCAAAGTTCTAAGTGACAAGATAAAATGAGAGTAATGTGTAAAAAGGTGTATTTGGGTTGTTGGTATAAGAGAAAAATACGTAAAGTAAATAAAACTAAATACAAAAAACAAGTATCACGTATGTAAAACAGATTTGAAACTTCAGTGGGAGAAAGCGTTCTCAGCGATTGGCGGATACACCACTAGCATTATAAAGGAATAAGGTAAAGATTATTATCATGAGCATTCTTAACTATGTATGTGTGGAAGGAACTCCGTATTTGGACAAAGAGGCAGCAACCACTGGTCAAATCATCCTCATAACCACAACATATAGCAATCAACATTAATTGAATTATCACGCTATTAAGGGACATAATCCCGCAGGTCGTATCCCATGGCATGGATAGTTTTTGTGAGTTTCCTCGATTCCCAAGTTGATACGTAAGGGGTGCTAACATCTTTATAGTCACTGTAAGTGCTAACATCCCTCCGTCTACCAACAAGTAGTTCCCTACATCAAGTCCTCACAAGAGGCAAATATTGGAGAGGTCGACTTCTCCCAACATCAAGATGCAGACAATCTAACACATGGTCATAGTGATGAATATCATAATAAACTTTATCTTATTCCAATCTCATACTAGGGTTTCTCCATATCCCCAAGAACTAATGATCTATTCAGACATGGATGCAGACATCATCATAGTAATGGTAATGGAAGTGATCATTGATGAATAGTACTTATATAAATCCACAACTAGTGCAAGAATTACAACAAGATCTAGATGGGATGGATTTGATGGTGGTGATGAAGATGCAACGGTTGATGAAGATGTAGATTGATGCCTTGGCCTCCTAGATCTGCGTAGGGTGAAGATGGATCCCTAGGGAAAGTTCTCCCTCCAGATGCCTTCTGGAGGTTAGGATTCGGTAATTTCTAGGTGTTTTGTATGTCGTCCCCCGAACCAGTTGCACGGGGTGAAACTATTTGAGGAGGCGGAGGCATCGCCAACTATACGGCGGGAACTATATGCAGGCCCGCCGTATAGTTGGTCGTCAACTCTTCTGTCTCTGCTTCTCGTTTTGGGTTTTCTTCTGGTATTATTAATATTCCCCCAAATTAGTGATTTATGTAGTTTTTGGCTCCTTTTTTCTCCAGTACAACTGCTCCGAGAATTGTGTCCTCTGGATCCATCATCTGATCTGATCCTGGTGAAAATAAACATAAAAAGTGCATGTGAACACCGTAAAATTCCAAAATCCTACATCTACAATGCAAAATAACAATGTAAAATATGATGCAAATATGCACTCATCGTGCATTTACCGGTCATGCAAAGATATTCGAACAACCATGTCAAGTTACTTTGAAAACCACAACACATTTTTACAGGTTTATTACGGTTATCTCCATAGCTCACTCCTAAATCTAGAATGTGGAGTAATTCGGAACAGACTAAATCTCTGTATGCGGCGAGTTGTATGGTGCACCTGATTAGGATCGGTAGAATAAGGAGTACTTTAACGGATTCAGTACTAATACATCTACAGCCCAACCAGAAAATATGAACAGTAAACTAGAAAGCTGGAGAAATAAAAGTACCTACGGGTACACGAGCAGAATGTGCTCGTTGAACTCCTGGCCCTCATCGGGGGCTCCGAAGTCTTCTGCACCCGCGAGCACATAGTCCTCATAAGGGTCAAACTGGACGTCCTCCTCACCCTGGGATGCATACATCTCCTTTACATTTGTGGCGGGAGGTGCCGCAACGCCCGTGGCAGGCGCAGGAAGCCCGACAACAACACCCGAAGACTCACCTACAAGCACTCTCTTCATGGCGTCGGAAGGGAGAAGGTGGTTGTTAGGCCTCGAGCTGTATGGTGAGGTTTGTGGGTTTTGCTACATCAGGGAGAATGGGTCGATTCATCAGAGGGAGATGATGCAGAGGAGTAGGTTTTAAAGTTGGGCATTGTTAAGTCTCCTCCTAGGGCCCTCTGTCTCGAGGCTCAATTGGTGTCCCGAAAGCTAGCTGTTCGGCTTCTGGCTGACGCGTGGACAGTTCGTGCCATGGGCGCTAGCTGGAAGTGAGATTGCAGGAACGGTACTGTGAGACCCGTTCTCATTTGCAGCTAGAGCAATAGTAGGCTTTTCATAGGTGTGACATTACCACTCGACGGATTGTTTAATCTACGGCTCGATTGATTGCTTCTCGTAGAAGGGTCAAAAGGAGGTATGCCTCAAAACCCAACGTTTAAAGGATGGCTAGCCAGTCCCGTGTGTTGTCACACTCTAATATTAAGGGCACGAAGCGTGAAGAGGATGCATTATTTGACCCCGGCTGACACGACGTTACAGTGCACCGTACTTGTGCCATGGTGGATGTGTTGCAACCAGTTGGACGAGCGTGCCGCCGCGTGTCCCCCTTGCTGCACTAGAACACACATATTTTTTATATTTTATCTACCCTCGTGTATATAAATCCAAATAGTTTATAATTTTTTAGAGAATAAAAGGAATTGCATAGAGATGCATATACGAAAATTATACGCCTTTGTACATTTTACTTCTATTTGATTATGGAAGTAAAGTACCGGTGGGAAACTCGTTATTTCGCGTGGATAGAGAGGTCCGCCAGAGAGACAGAGAGAGATACGGAGAGAGAGAGGAGGGGGCTATCTTGCCAGTTAGATCATATAGGATCAATGTTTGGTGTGCATGATCCGCGTGACAACCATCTCGACCAATCAGGGCGTACCAACCAAAGTGAGGAAGAGTTATTGTGAGAGGGGGAAAACCGAGTACTACCATTTTCATATCAACCCTAAACACAACACACACACACACACACACACTATACCTCCCCTCACTGCCCAGAACATGGATCCACTGTGCGGATTGAGCCCAAACCCAACACCTAGCTTCCTCTCGGCATTCTAAGCAACTTCTCCAACTAGATATTCTAGGGTTCCATGATAAAATCTAGGGTTTCCACTTACCGACTCCGAATAACCCGCGATTTTGCAAAGGAGGTGCCAGAATTGAGCATGCCCTAGGCCCCAAGGCAATTTACATGCATGCTACGTTGTGGCGTACCTCCATTCCCGGGAGGTTGGTACTTATCTTGTGGTGCAAGGATATACTGTATTTTTCCTGAGTTACGCCTCGGTAATTGCGGTTTATAACTGTAGTTACCCTACAAATGGCTCTCAATTTTTGGGAAAAAATGTTTTGGGGTGCCCCATGGGGTACCTAGGCTAGGCATGTTCCTACGTTCAAGGTCGCACTGGACTTTGCATGCCTGCACGCACCGGCGGGTTTGCCGATTTTGCCCAGCCCATGAACCCCGGCAAAGAAATTCGTCAAAAATCAAAAGAATATGAAACCAGCTCAAGTAGCCCTTGTATGTCACCCACTACCAACATAAAATCATAAACAAGACAAACCGGGACTTTTGGCACATGACACACCCCCGGATGGCTATCAAGTAGGAGTTAACATGGCTTTCAACCCTAGACCTCCCCATCACTGCCCAAAACATGGATCCACTATGTGGATTGAGCTCAAACCCGGCACCTAGCTCCCTCTCGACATTATATGCAACTTCTCCAACTCAAGATTCAGGGTTCCATGAAGATATCCGAAGTTTCCATTTACCGACTCTAAAAAACCAGCGATTTCGCAAAGAGGTGCGAGAATTCAGCGTGCCCTAGGCCCCGAGGCAATTTACACGCATGCTACGTCATGGAGGGCCGCCATTCCCGGGAGGTCGGTACTTATCTCGTGGTGCAAGCAGATACTGTATTTTTCCTGAGTTATGCCCCGGTAATTGCGATTTCCAACTATAGGTACCCTAGAAGTGGCCCTCAATTTTTGGGAAAAAATGTGATGGGGTGTCCCATGGGGTACCTAGGCTGGGCACATGCCTAGGTTCATGGTTGCACTAGACCTCGTGTGCCAGCGCGCGCCAGCGTGTTTGCCGCTTTGTCCCACCCCCAAACCCCGACAATAGGAAATTCATCAAAAATCAAAAAAAAAATGAAACCAGCTCGAGTAGCCCTTGTATCTCACCCACTACCAACATAAAATCATAAACAAGACAAACCGGGACTTTTCGCACACGATGCACCCCATGATGGCTATCGAGTAGGAGTTAACATGGCTTTCAACCCTAGACCTCCCCCTCACTGGCCAGAACGTGGATCCACTCTGCGGATTGAGCCCAAACTCGGCACCTAGCTCCCTATCGGCATTCTAAGCAACTTCTCCAACTAGAGATTCTAGGGTTCCATGAAGAAATCCAGTTTCCATTTACCGACTCCGAAAAACTGGCGATTTTGCAAAGGAAGTGCGAGAATTGAGCGCGCCTGAGGCCCCGTGGCAATTTAGAAGCATACTACATCGTGGCATACCGTCATTCCCGGGAGGTTGGTATCTCGTGGTGCAAACATATACTGTATTTTTCCTGAGTTACGCCCTAGTAATTGATGTTTCTAACTGTAGGTACCCTAGAAATGGCCCACGATTTTTGGGAAACAATTTTTTGGGGTACCCCAGGGGTACCTAGGCTAGACACATGCCTAGGTTCAAGGTTGCTCGACCTCGCGTGCCTGCGCGCGCCGACGGGTTTGACGATTTTTCCCACCTCCCAAACCCCGACAATAGGAAATTCATCAAAAATCAAAAAAAATATGAAACCAATTCGAGTAGCCCTTGTATGTCACCCACTACCAACATAAAATCATAAACAAGACAAACCAATACTTTTGGCACACGGCACACCCCCCGGAAGGCTATCGAGTAGGATTTAACATGGCTTTCAACCCTAGACCCCCTCACTACCCAGAACATGGATCCACTGCGCGGATTGAGCCAAAACCCGGCACCTATCTTTCTCTCAGCACTCTAAGCGACTTATCAAACTAGAGATTCTAGGGTTCGATGAACAAATCCAGAGTTTCCATTTACTGACTCCGAAAAACCGGCAATTTCTCAAAGGAGGTGCAACAATTGAGCGTGCCCTAGGTCCCGAGGCAATTTACACGCATGCTAAATCGTGGAGGACCTCCATTCCCGGGAGTTTGATACTTATCTCGTGGTGCAAGCATATACTGTATTTTTCCTGAGTTATGCCCCAGTAATTGCGGTTTCTAACTGTAGGTACCCTAAAAATGGCCCTCAATTTTTGGGAAAAAATGTTTTAGGGTGCCCCATGGGGTACCTAGGCTGGGCACGTACCTAGGTTCAAGGTTGCACTGGACCATGCGTGCTTGTGCGCGCCGGTAGGTTTGCCGATTTCGCCCAGTCCCGAACCCCGTCCCTATGAAATTCATCAAAAATGAATAAATTAAGAAACAAGCTCGAGTAGCCCTTGTATGTCACCCACTACCAACATAAAATCATAAACAAGACAAACTGGGACATTTGGCATACGGCGCACCCCCGGATGGATATCGACTAGGAGTTAACATGGCTTTCACCCCTAGACCCCCTTACTACCCAGAACGTGGATCCACTGTGCGGATTGAGCCCAAACCTAGCACCTAGCTCCCTATCGGCATTTTAAGCAACTTCTCCAACTAGAGATTCCAGGGTTCCATGATGAAATCCAGAGTTTCCATTTACTGACTCCCAAAAACCGACGATTTTGCAAAGGAGGTGCAAGAATTTAGCGCGCCCGAGGCCCTGAGGCAATATACAAGCATGCTACATCGTGGCAGACAGCCAATCCCGGGAGGTTGGTATCTCGTGGTGCAAACATATACAGTATTTTTCCTGAGTTATGCCCCGGTAATTACGGTTTCTAACTATAGGTACCTTAGATATGACCCTCAATTTTCGGGAAACAATGTTTTGGGGTGCCCCATGGGGTACATAGGTTGGGCACGTGCCTAGGTTAAAGGTTGCACTGGACCTCGGGTGCCTGCGCGCGTCGGCGGGTTTGCCGAATTTGCCCACCATCGAACCCCAGCAATAGGAAATTCATCAAAAATCAAAAAATATATATTAAACCAACTCGAGTAGCCCTTGTATGTCACCGACTACCAACCTAAAATCATAAACAAGACCAACTGGGACTTTTGGCACATGGCGCACCCCCGGAAGGCTATCGAGTAGGAGTTAACATGGCTTTCAACCCTAGACCCCCCTCACTACCGGATCCACTACACGGATTGAGCCCAAACCCGACACCTAGCTCCCTCTCGGCATTCTACGCAACTTCTCCAACTAGAGATTCCAGGTTTCCATGAAGAAATCCAGAGTTTCCATTTACCGACCCCGAAAAACTAGCAAATTTGCAACGGAGGTGCGAGAATTGAGCGCTCCCTAGGCCCCAAGGCAATTTGCACGCATGGTACGTCGTGGCAGACCGCCATTCCCGGGAGTTTGGTACTTATCTCGTGGTACAAGCATATACTGTGTTTTTCCAGAGTTATGCCCCAGTAATTGCGGTTTTTAACTATAGGTACCCTAGGAATGGCCCTCAGTTTTTGGGCAAAAATGTTTTGGGGTGCCCCATGGGGTATCTAGGCTGGACACGTGCCTAGGTTCAAGGTTCCATTGGACCTCGCGTGCCTGCGCGTGCCGGCGTGTTTGCCGATTTTGCCCACTACCGAACCCCGGCAATAGGAAATTCATCAAAAATCCAAAAATATGAAACCAGCTCGAGTAGCCTTGTATGTCACCCACTACCAACATAAAATCATAAACAAGACAAACCAATACTTTTGGCATACGGCGCACCCCCGGAAGGCTATCGAGTAGGATTTAACATGGCTTTCAACCCTAGACCCCCTCACTACCTAGAACATGGATCCACTGCGCGGATTGAGCCAAAACCCGACACCTATCTTTCTCTCAGCACTCTAAGCGACTTATCCAACTAGAGATTCTAGGGTTCGATGAACAAATCCAGAGTTTCCATTTACTGACTCCGAAAAACCAGCAATTTCTCAAAGGAGGTGCAAGAATTGAGCGTGCCCTAGGTCCCGAGGCAATTTACACGCATGCTAAATCGTGGAGGACCTCCATTCCCGGGAGTTTGGTACTTATCTCGTGGTGCAAGCATATACTATATTTTTCCTGAGTTATGCCCCAGTAATTGCGGTTTCTAACTGTAGGTACCCTAAAAATGGCCCTCAATTTTTGGGAAAAAAATATTTTGGGGTGCCCCATGGGGTACCTAGGCTAGGCACGTACCTAGGTTCAAGGTTGCACTGGACCATGCGTGCTTGTGCGCGCTGGTAGGTTTGCCGATTTCGCCCACTCCCGAACCCCGTCCCTATGAAATTCATCAAAAATGAATAAATTAAGAAACAAGCTCGAATAGCCCTTGTATGTCAACCACTACTAACATAAAATCATAAACAAGACAAAGTGGGACATTTGGCACACGACGCACCCCCGGATGGCTATCGACTAGGAGTTAACATGGCTTTCAACCCTAGACCCCCCTTACTGCCCAGAACGTGGATCCACTGTGCGGATTGAGCCCAAACCCGGCACCTAGCTCCCTATCGGCATTTTAAGCAAATTCTCCAACTAGAGATTCCAGGGTTCCATGAAGAAACCCAGAGTTTCCATTTACTGACTCCCAAAAACCGGTGATTTTGCAAAGGAGGTGCGAGAATTGAGCGCGCCTGAGGCCCTGAGGCAATTTACAAGCATGCTACATCGTGGCAGACAGCCAATCCCGGGAGGTTGGTATCTCGTGGTGCAAACATATACAGTATTTTTCCTGAGTTATGCCCCGGTAATTACGGTTTCTAACTATAGGTACCCTAGAAATGACCCTCAATTTTTGGGAAACAATGTTTTGGGGTGTCCCATGGGGTACATAGGTTGGTCACGTGCCTAGGTTAAAGGTTGCACTGGACCTTGGGTGCCTGCGCGCGTCGGCGGGTTTGCCAAATTTGCCCACCATCGAACCCTAGCAATAGGAAATTCATCAAAAATCAAAAAAATATTAAACCAACTCGAGTAGCCCTTGTATGTCACCGACTACCAACCTAAAAATCATAAACAAGACCAACTGGGACTTTTGGCACATGGCGCACCCCCGGAAGGCTATCGAGTAGGAGTTAACATGGCTTTCAACCCTAGACCCCCCTCACTACCGGATCCACTACATGGATTGAGCCTAAAGCCGACACCTAGCTCCCTCTCGGCATTCTACGCAACTTCTCCAACTAGAGATTCCAGGTTTCCATGAAGAAATCCAGAGTTTCCATTTACCGACCCCGAAAAACTAGCAAATTTGCAACGGAGGTGCGAGAATTGAGCGCGCCCTAGGCCCCAAGGCAATTTACATGCATGGTACGTCGTGGAGGACCGCCATTTCCGGGAGTTTGGTACTTATCTCGTGGTACAAGCATATACTGTGTTTTTCCTGAGTTATGCCTCGATAATTGCGGTTTCTAACTATAGGTACCCTAGAAATGGCCCTCAGTTTTCGGGCAAAAATGTTTTGGGGTGCCCCATGGGGTATCTAGGCTGGACACGTGCCTAGGTTCAAGATTGCACTGGACCTCACGTGCCTGCGCGTGCCGATGTGTTTGCCGATTTTGCCCACTACCAAACCCCGGCAATAGGAAATTCATCAAAAATCCAAAAATATGAAACCAGCTCGAGTAGCCATTGTATGTCACCCACTACCAACATAAAATTATAAACAAGACAAACCGGGACTTTTGGCACACGGCGCATCCCCCGGATGGCTATCGTGTAGAAGTTAACATGGCTTTCAACCCTACACCTCCCCCTCACTACCCAGAACGTGGATCCACTATGCGGATTGATCCCAAACCTGGCACCTAGCTCCCTCTCGGCATTCCAAGCAACTTCTCCAACTAGAGATTCCAGGTTCCATGAAGAAATCCACATTTTCCATTTATCGACTCCGAAAAAACGGCAATTTTTCAAAGGAGGTGCGAGAATTAAACGCGCCCTAGGCCCCAAGGCAATTTACACGCATGCTACATCGTGGAGGACCGCCATTCCCGGAGGTTGGTACTTATCTCGTGGTGCAAGTATATACTATATTTTTCATGAGTTACGCCCCGGTAATTGCAGTTTCTGACTTCAGATACCATTGAAATGGCCCTCAATTTTCGGGAAAAAAAGTTTTGGGGTTCCCCATGGTGTACCTAGGCTGGGCACGTGCCTAGGTTCAAGGTTGCACTAGATCTCATGTGCCTGCGTGCGCTGGCAGGTTTGCCGATTTTTCCTACCTCGAACCCCGGCAATAGGAAATTCATGAAAAATCAAAAAAATATGAAACAAGCTCGAGTAGCCCTTGTATGTCACCCACTACCAACATAAAATCATAAATAAGACACACCGGGACTTTTGGCACACGGCGCACCCCCGGGTGGCTATCGAGTAGGAGTTAACATGGCTTTCAACACTAGACCTCCCCCTCACTGCCCAGAACGTGGATCCACTACGCGGATGAGAGCAACTGACTTGAACCTTAAGGTAGGAAATCATTTGACTAGAGTTTGAATTTATCTTACAAATTCCTGCTGTCGACTTAACTAGCTGCACATCTATTCTCTGATTTCTCGACGAACTTCATATTGGGAGCCGCACAGCAAGGAATACTCAGATCGCGAGCGCTTGAATCTGGAGGAGATCCTCACGCGGAACATCCTCACGATGTACGCGATCGTGTGCTCCCACCATGGATGCTCTCATTGTTACTCCTACTACGTGCTCCCAGGGCATGTTCTCACGTGATGGCACGGCTCGTGCAGCTGCATGGAGCCCGGCTGCAACTGCACCGGCCTACCGGCAAAGATCGTGCTCCACCTTGCAATGGATCAGCAAGCGATTAGGCTCTTATGGATATGCCATTCTTCTCCAAGAGCAGGTGTCGTTACCTGAGTCAGCACACCGCCGGCTTGTTTTGTAGGGGGACGACCCTGTTTTTGTATTATCATCACTGACGGAATTCCAGGAACCGTCGCTGGGCCCACCATCACCGTTGGCATTACAGAAACTGTCCCTGGGCTCACCTTTGTGTCTGCGGTATGCGTCAGGTCGGTCTCGTGCACATGGCCGATGTACACTATGAGTATGTGGTCGCACGCCCAACCACCATCGTCTGATACAATGCATGTGAGAGTCATGGCGATGAGATGCCCAACGCTGGGCAAGGTGTAGTTTATGGACCTGAGGTTTGTCCTTTATGTGCCATCCAAGTACCTTGTCGATGCTGGACCATCCAAGCAGATCAATTTCTGCATTCGCATCGAGAAGACCGATAGGGAGTTGTAGAACTTATGTTGTGCTTAAATGTAAGTCGTAATCAATACAAGTCTGGTGTGGATAGCATACTTGTCAGACGAATGTATGGTAGTTGCAGTTCTGTAATACTCCCTCCGTCCGCAAATAAGTGTACTTCTAGGATTGTTCTAAGTCAAAGTTAGTAAAGTTTGACTATGTTTATAGAAAAATGTAGCAATATTTATGACTCTAAATTAGTACTAGCAGATATTTTTTCAAATTTAGTTTCTTAATATGTCAATTTGGTGTAATTCATGTTGTTATATTTATCTATAAATTTGGTCAAATTTGATAATATTTGACTTAAGAAAAAGCTAGAACTACACTTATTTGCGGACGGAGGGAGTATATTCCTTAAAAATCGTGCATGCTCCACTTGCTAGTGTCACGTTTTCCGTGTGCCGCATACAAAATACGTTAGATGTGTTTGTTTTATAATAGTCGTTGGATTTTGTTGGCGGGGTTGGCGTTCTTTAATTATCTTCCTTCCCCTCGAAGCCACTGTCCTCACTCCACTCCATTATACTCCCTTGGCCGCTAGCAGGCGGCACCCCCCCACCAGCGACCTCTCCTGCCACCACCCCGCTCCTCCACCTCCTTCTCATCATGGCTTCACGGGGAGACGGCCAGAAAACGTGTGAAGATCACAGAGACGATGAAAGGGACATGAGTCATCTCATACCTTACATTTTATGGGGATTTCTTTATTTTGAGCTAGATCTACTCTGATTACTCATGTACTACTACTGTGGTAGGCCGTCGTGACTTTGTACGACTCCTATTATCATGGTTTAGCAGAGGGAGAGAGTCCTCCCTATTGTAAAAAACATGATCTTGTGGCTGCTAAATTGTAGCATTCGAGGGACGCAACACAGGCAGGAGGTTTTTAGGGCGTGGGCAGGGTGAAGCGAGGCCAACCAAAAGTTGTGGCGTTATCAAATGGGTAGATCCAGAGTGGCCACTGTCTATGCAAAAATCGCTAGAAAAACTATGGGGGAAGAATTTTGAGTTGAAAGAAGCCTTAGTCAGCTCATTTATTGAGAGTGCTCAGATGAAGTTAATGGGCCTTGATGACACACCAATCCTTTGCTGTGATATCCTTATGTTGCAAGAAAAGGTTAGCAAAGTCGGGAAGGAGAGGTACATGGTGATGGCCCTGAAGGCTAAAGCAGATAAAGACATGATTGCATCAAGGATTGAACTGCATGAGAAGAAAGTCCACGATGTCACAACTATCAATATGGATGGGTTCCTGAGGATGAAGGCAGAGAAAGAACTGACCAAGTGCAAGGAGGATGCCAAAAAGATGGCGCTGACGATTCAAACCGTGGAGTGGCAGAATTAAGGGCATCGGGCTAAGTCTAGGAAGATAATGGATGTGTGTGAAAACTAGGTTTGTTTAGATTGAGATTCCTACTGTTAATTGTAATAGTATTTTTCGACCAAGTGGTCTAAAGTCTGAACTAGTAGGAGCCCAAGATGAAGCATGTCCGTGGATTTTCAGTTGTGTGTGGGAATGCTTGGAACAAAATGTAATAGAATTTGTCTACCAAGTGGACTGAAGTCTGAACTAGTAGGGTCTACTTGGAACAAATTGGGCGTATGTTCGTCTATCTTATGCCTTTCTTTCTTCATTTTTTCCGATGGTTGTAATCTGACTTTGTTGGTTTGTTTAAGCGGAATCTACGTGGATTCTTTCGCATGCAAAGGGAACATACACAATTTCTATTGTGGAAGCACGAGCACCTATTTCTGTGTTGAACACAACTACCATAATTCCCATTGCAGCTTGCCAAACTGATGCGGCTTAGATCACTGTAGAACTTCATTGGGAAACCCCAAGAGGAAGGTATGATGAGTACATCAATGAGTTTTCCCTCAGTATGAAACCAAGGTTATCGAACCAGTAGGAGGAATGAAACAACTCAAAGGTGTTGCTAGCAACTTGGAAACCTGCACAACACAAACTCAAGACTTTGCCCCAACGAACAGTGAGGTTGTCAATCTCATCGGTTTGCTGAAAACAAAGGATTAAACATGTGGAAGGTAATGGTGGCTTGCAGAAATTAAACAGTAATAGTGGAAGATGTATCAATGGTAAATATTGGACCGGGGTCCACAGTTCACTAGAGGTGTTCTCCTTAAGATAAACAACATAACATGCTTGGTAAACAAATTACAGCGGGGCAATTGATAGGACAGAGCAAGGCATAACAATGCAATACTAGACATTCATGATCCTATGAGATTCGATTGGGCATTACAACAATATACATAGAACGCCATACAACTTAATCTATGATTAGTAATCCACCTTCAGGTTATCATCCGAACCCCATCTAGTATTAAGTTGCAAGCAACGGATAACTGCTTTAAGCAATGTGTGTAAAGTAAAAAATACAATTGTTCCATGAACAAAAGTTCGTTGTTTTCTCCCTAGTAGCAACAACACATCTACAACCTTAGAGATTTCTGTCACTTCCCCAGATTCAATAGAGGCATGAACCAACTATCGAGCATAAATACTCCCTCTTGGAGTCACTAGCATCTACTTGGCCAAGATAGCTACTAGAAACTGAGAGCATGCAAGATCTCAAACAACACAGACATGATAGAATCAATAAGATAGAACCATTAACCAATCTGACATAGTAATCTCAATATCCATCGGATCCCTGCAAAGACAACATGCTTGATTACAAATAGATGATCTTGATCATGAACGGAGCTCACAAGATCTAAACATGGTAGCACAAAGGAGGAGAAACAACCATCTAGCTACTGTATGGACCCATAGTCCAAGGTGGAACTACTCACGCATCATACCGGAGGCTGGCATGGTGATGAAAGAAGGCCTTCGGGATGATCTCTCCCCTCCGGTAGGGTCCCAGGAAGAGCTTCAGATCCCCCCGATGTAGGGACGAAGGTGGTAGTGGCTACAGACTGTTTCATGGAGATCTCATCGGGTCCTTAGGGTTTTGGTATTGGGGGCTTCTTATAGGCGAAGGGGGAGACCGAGGGGGCGACCGAGGTGGCCGTACCCCCTAGGCGCAGGCCAGGCCTGGTGGCCTGTCTAGGGGGTGTGGTCCCCTTGTGGCCCTCCTCTGTCTTGTCTTCTGGCTCCGTGTTCACCTCAGTGAAATATTGACTTTGGCTTTCACCCCGTCCAATTACGAGAATATTTAATTTCTGGCAACAGAAAACAGGCAACTGGCACTGCGGCATCTTATTAATAGGTTAGTCCCAGAAAACATATAAAAATACCTCAAAGTTTAGATAAAGCAAAGCAAAGTGGATACTAAAGAAGCATGGAACATAAAAAATTATAGATATGTTTACGACGTATCAAGCATCCCCAAGCTTAACTCCTGCTCATCCTCGAGTAGGTAAGTGATAAAAAGAATAATTTTTGAGGTGACATGCACCATCACAATCAAGATCAAACCATTTGCAAGCATTGAAAACTGGGATCAAAGTACTCTAAACATGAGCATGAAAGATGAAGTTCTAGCAATAAGACATAGTAACTATGCTACAACATGAAAGGATACAAAAAAAGATTCATGAATAACAATGTTGTCAACACCCAGATTTTTAATCCCAGATGCCTGTTATGTCATACATCGCAATCCCAGGATTACCATTTTTGCGAGACATAAGGTACCATAGTTCATCATTCATTACAAACCATAATAAAGGTCTTACAAATAAAGGATCTCATGATCTAGTCTTAATACAATCAACGCGGCGGAATAATATAATAATAGTAGAGTGGACGAAGCTCCATCTTCAAGGTCACAGGAAATGCTGACGATGGGAGATGATCCTAGTTGTCATAGACTTCCTGCTGTCCATCGTCCTGATAGTCCTCCTCATAGTCTATCCATGGGAATAGCCAGGGACAAAGCCATGAGTACTCTTTAAGTACTCGCAAACTATCACTAACAAGTAAGGTGGTTCAAGTAGGTATCCTAAGCTCTAGGTTGTTTTGCAAAAATCCAGGTTTACCTTAACTGAGTTCAGAAGCAAAGAAAACTAATTTATGGTTTGATAACACCTAAGTGGGAACTTAGTTTTCATGTTCACAACCCTGTTGTGGTCAAGTCAAAGTCATGATTCATTTCACAAATCATTTTGAAAACATCTGACGATGGAACAGTATGGCCAGTCCAATTGTCTGTAACCACGGACGCGGCTACTGCAAAGGTGGTACACTTTCACCACAATATTCGATACATCCGTCAGGAACAATCCTGATTCACCATACTCAGTATGCGGATAATCAATCCTAACCTTTCAATTACACACCCTAGTATAGGCACCTCCCCTATGGTTTGGCCTCCCAACCATGACCATCTATCATCTTGGGAACTGCACAGGTGGACAATCATCACGAGGTAGCCTCAGCTCAAACCTCGGCCGCAAGGGAACCCATACTAAGATATATAAACTTCCAGTCAAGCCCTACCCAAATTCGGGTATTGTGGTTGTACGGTAAAATTGGAATGGTATTGCATCTGAACACAACCATCAGTTTTATAAAGGGCTACCCAAATTTGGGTATGTAGGATGAGTAAGTTAGTAGAGTGATCAAGTGTGTCAAATTTTATGTAAGTTTGCAAGAATTTTTGAGGAACATGTCATGAAAGAAACTAAGTGATAAGAATGAGAATAGGTTTTCATAAATACTCACTTCTTTTGTTTTGAAACTAAGTTTTTGATTCAAGCATCCATTCTAAACAAGGGTCTCCTATGGTCAGGATGGCTCTGATACCAACTTGTAAACACCCAGATTTTTAATCCCAGATGCCTGTTATGCCATACATCGCAATCCC
The DNA here is from genome assembly GCA_916181665.1 of Avena sativa. Taxonomy (NCBI): domain Eukaryota; kingdom Viridiplantae; phylum Streptophyta; class Magnoliopsida; order Poales; family Poaceae; genus Avena; species Avena sativa. The sequence goes on from OV702293.1 coordinate 99,739,739, forward strand.
AGGGTTACCATTTTTGCAAGACATAACAGATTGATACCATAGTTCATCATCCATTACAAACCATAATAAATGTCTTACAAATAAAGGATCTCATGATCTAGTCTTAATACAATCAACACAGCGGAATAATATAATAATAGTAGCATGGGCGAAACTCCATCTTCATGGTCACAGGCAATGCTGACGATGGGAGATGATCCTAGTTGTTGTAGACTTCCTGCTGTCCATCATCCTGATAGTCCTCCTCATAGTCTAGACACGGGAATAGCCAGGGACAAAGCCACGAGTACTCTTTAAGTACTCGCAAACTATCAATAACAAGTAAGGTGGTTCAAGTAGGAATCCTAAGCTTTAGGTTTTTTTGCAAAAAGCCAGGTTTACCTTAACTGAGTTCAAAAGCAAAGAAAACTAATTTAAGGTTTGATAACACCTAAGTGGGAACTTAGTTTTCATGTTCACAACCCTATTGTGGTCAAGTCAAAGCCATTATTCATTTCACAAGTCATTTTGAAAACATCTGACGATGGAACAGTATGGCCACTCCAACTGTCCATAACCGCGGACGCGGCTATTCGAATAGTTTGACACTCTACAAAGGTGGTACACTTTCACTGTCGTGGTATTGCCGACGAGTACGCCATGGAGGGGGTCCTCACAGTGCGTGTTTAGAGACGTGGGGTAAGGCGGACGGTTGACGGGTACGAGGTAACACAGCTTACCCAGGTTCAGATCCCACAACGGTGGCGGAATCCTACTCCTGCTATAAATCACTATAATGGCAATACGCCGAGTTACAGAGATTAGGTTCGCTGTGCGAGGTGACTAGAGAGTCTAAGTTATCGTTTGAGATTGTGCCCTAAAGGCTCCCATAGGCCCGACTTATATAGTCGTCAGATCCTAGGGTTACAGGGAAAAGTCCTAGCCGGACAGGTTACAGAGTTCTACACCGTCTATTACTAGTCTTGTGTATCTTGCACTCCAAGGCTCCGGGTACGCTGGTGACTCCACCGTAGCCTTCCTTTATCCGGCATGGGCCTCCCTTCTGGATCCACCTAACTGGGCCGCCCAGCAGGCCATAGGCCATGCTACCGACTATGGGCCACCCGGGTTAGTCGGATAAGAGACATGCTATGAGGATACCCATATAGCATATCCCCAACAGTAGCCCCCGGAGAACTTCGAGATCTTGCGCCGTCTTGCCTCTTCTCGTGGAATGCTCCGTCTAGATGGATGTCAGCAAATCGTCAAGCAATATCTTGTAGTCCTCCCAAAGAACCCTGCAAAGATTTTCTCCGTCTTCTATGAGTAAGTCGGAGAAATGCTGAATCTTCCATCGTACGCTCCCGTTGTCGGATCAAATCCGTCCATGCCGGAATATTTGATGGGACGGTTCATCTACCATGTCAGTTAAGGCGACGTAGGCTATAGGTCAGCGACGCCTCGTAACTCACACATGCAGAGAACGCAATCATATCCGATTTTCCCGCGCGAGCGATACGAACCGTTGGCGGCGATGGTTGGAGACGTGGCGAAATTACCATGCACGTTCACGAACACGTCATCTATGCGGCAACCGTCTGATTAGCTGCACGAATCTTGACGCAGAGTAAGATAAATAGCGACCGTGAGACACTTGCCACTTTTTCACCCCATTCTCTCGCGTCATCGTCTTCTTCCTCCAGCAGCGCACCTCCTCGAGCTCTCCGCGAAAACCTCGAGAAACCCTAGCTTTCGCTTTCTGCACCACTCGTGCTCTCTTCCTCCTCCATGGCTAGCAGTAGCTCATCCCCTTCAATGGCAGCGTCGAGCGAAGCCGCGGCGAAGCCGGCGAGCTCCATCGTCGTGCCCCCAGAGGGCCTGGTCATCCTTGCATCGGCGGTGATAGAAACCACCGGCGGCGACCATAACTTAGCGGCGCTGGATCCCCTGGAAGAGGAGCCTGACTCGCACAAAGGTGATTGGTGCGGGTCGGACATCACCACGCGCGACATCCAGGAGATGGTCGCCGAAGGTTACCTCCCCGCGACGGAGGGGCTCGCCTGGCGGGCAGCGCCGGCCGGCGAGGTGACTCCTTCTCCCCAAGCCGGAGAGAAGGTGTACCTCAAGGCGCAATTGGTACGCGGCGTTCTCTGCCCATCTCCCACTTCTTTCTGTCCGTCTTGAATCACTTCCAGGTCCAACCCCACAACCTCTCCCCCAGTAGCATCTTAGTGCTTAGCAACTTCGCGGCACTCTGCGAGGGTTACCTAGGGATCAGACCTAGGTTAGATTTGTTTGTATACTTCTTCACCATCAAACGTGAAGCCGGACACAGTAAGGAGGAGCTTAGAAACTGCGGCACCATAAACTTCAAGATCCGTCTTGGGCGGCGGTTCCCCTACATCGTCGGCCACGAGTCATGCAAGAACTGGCAACGGACGTACTTCTACGGCCCCGACATTCCTTTGGCGGGCCGAGAAGTAACGTACCCGGACTTCGCGGATGGAGCCGCCACCGAAGTTTCCACGTGGCGGTCCCATGCCTCCCTTCCCTCCGACCTCGACGCTTCCCGCGCAATAAGGCGGATCGAGTGGTTCATAGATACGGGGCTGACCGGCTTGGACCTAGCCATGTGCTGGTTCATCAGGCGGATCCAACCTCTGCAGCACCGCACGAAGTATATGCACGAGTACACCGGCGACCGAAGGGATTCCCTCTGGATCTCCGAGGACAACTTCTCGAGCGACTCCATCAAGTTCCGCCTCAAGGACATCGTCAAGGTGAAGGACAAGAAGCGTGGCTTCACCCTCACCTATGACATGTTCATAGACGGAAAGTGCCCAAAGGTAGACATTTATTTTCCGTGTATGACATTGCTCCATTTTTTCCGTCTTGCTAATACCATCTTGTCTAACACAATGATTTCTCACTTAACAGCTTAGCGATATAGAGGAGGGCAACCTAGCCGCCCAAATCTACGATCCCAAGATGAAGGAAGTCACGGTCGTGTCCGACGATGATGTACCGTTGGCGCGAAAGCGGAAGAGCTCCACCTCTGACGCTGCCGACGGAGGCAAGAAAAAGAAGACGGAGGATGGAGCCTCCAAAAAGAGTACTGCCGCCCTGGAGGCGGAAAAGAAGAAAGCTACCGGGATGTTTGCTAAAGCGCCCCCCCTAGTGTAAGCTTCTCATTCTCCGACATTGTCTTATTTATCTGTCTTATTCCTGTACTTATGCATTTTGCACGTTTCAGGAAGAAAGCCACAACCAGCCTCAAGAAGTCCACCAAGACTCTTGGGGCTTCTAGAAATATTAAAGAGATGCTGCATCGCAACTCTTCCCCCGCCATCGCCCCTGCTACTCCTGCCGTCAAGCCCTCCTCCGCTCCGACAAGCTCCCAAGCCCAGGAGGCACCAGGCCCTTCCGCCATGGAAGTGGATTCTGGCGCCTCTACCGAACTCGCAATTGTCGGCGAGCAGGCGACACAGGAGAGCGCTGCTCTTCAAATGGCTGAAGCTCCGACTAAGGATGCCATCGGTAGCGGCATGGCGGTGGTGGGTGCTGGTACTTATGCCGAAGGCGGCGCCTCTGCTCCCCAGAAACCCTTAGAACTGCCGAAGATTATCTTCCCGGTGCTTACGCCGGGTAGCACAACTATGGTTCCTGGAGGAGTGCCGTCATCTCCGACATGCGGTCTTGAGGAGCTACTCCGTTAAGCAGACATCTTGCGAAGTAACAGCGTTTCCTTTGGCAAGCTGCTGGTCGAGAGTGCTACAAACCTCAAGATCATCGCACTTGTAAGTTTTACTTTACCTTCTGCATTTCATATGAGTATCCCACTGTAGCCCCCGAGGATGTAGACGGAAAACCATTGGTTTTGCATCTATATGCTCTAAGAGTGACTAAGTTAGAAAAACTTTCACTGTAGCCCCCAAGAAATTAGATGGAATGAATTATTCCAACTAGATGCTTTAAGAGTAGCATACACAGTGTTCATAATTTTAAGTGTCGTAGCCCCCCAAGCGTCTAGTTGTAACTGAATTAGTTCCGACTAGATGCTTAAAGAAAAGCTAAGCATTTTCCGAGTTAAAACTTTATACTGTAGCCCCCAAGCTTCTAGTTGAGAACTGAATTAGCTCCGACTAGATGCTTTAAAGAAAAGCTAAGCATATTGCTAAGTTACAAAACTCTCGCTGTAGCCCCCGAGCGCCTAGATGGAAAATCTCCGACTAGGTGCTCCAAGTAGACTAAACAACGACTTGACTTTGTATTTGTTTCCACAGAACGAGAATGCTCGGAGGGGCATGGCCAATGATAAGTACCAGAAGATGCACGCGGACCTTGAAGCTGAAAAGGGTAAAACCGCCACCTTGAAGGAACAGATCATCAAAAACAAGAGTCTGTTTTGTTTTTGCGCATTTCCGTCTTACTTTTGTGCCTTCCTTCTTCGAGTACTCACGGTGTACTTTGTTTTCTCCGACTTGCAGAGCATGTAGTCAAGGCCAAGGATATTGTCGAGCAGTCCAAGCACATTCAGCAGATGGACATCGAGAACAATATCCTTAAGAAGGAGAGGGAACAAATGCTGAAGATGCACGAGGATTCCATGAAAGCCCTGCAGGACTCCGCCTCCGCTGAGATCAATCGCTTGAAGGAGGAGCTTGCGATCCTAAAGGATTTGAAGCAAGCTGCCGATGAGCAAAACCTTCACCATAGCGAGGAGTTTAAGCTCCTCCAACAAGAGAAAGAATCCTTGGCGGACGTTGTCTGGCAGGCTAAGGCCAGCATCTTCAGTAAGTATCCTCCGCCTTGGAGCTCTATAGTCTGGGTGCTTAGAATATTTGAACTCATGCAATCGTTGTCGGAATTTTCAGCGCCCCTGGGTTTAACCCGCTCGCCTCCTTCGGACAAGGAATGCATGATTCTTGTCGGCAACTTCATCAACACCGCCATCACCCAAGCCAAAGAGATTGCCACGCCCCTGCAGATTTACATCAAGGCCTCGGATTCCATGGTGAAGTACTCGGAGATTCTGCGCCGAGCCCCCGAGCGTGTCGCAAGATGGAAAGCTTCTTGTGCACGGGCTGGCGCAAGGATGGCGCTGTCGATGGTGAAGGCACATTATGAAGATGCCGACATCGACACGGTAACCTCAGGTATCCCCGACGCGGATGATGACGGCAAGGAGATCGACCACGATGCTATCATGTCATCTCTCGCGGGGTTGCCGAGTTGGTGGACGTGGATGTCTTCGTGCCAAGAAACTTTCTCGACAACGCCAACCCGGAATCCTCCGAGTCTCACCATAGCACCGATGCTGAGGGTGATTCTCCGGCTGGTGATGATGCGGCCTCCAAGTCTCCTGCACCCAAAGAGTGAAAAACACTTTGTAATTTCTGTTTCACCTTTGTCGTGTGCATGGAAAAAACTTGATGATGTAATCCTTAAGGCGGAGAACAGTGTTTGTTGTATCCTTCTACTTAAGAATTAATGCTCAGTATGTATATATTTTTTAAGCAAGTGCTAGCTTATCCATTACTTTGGTTCTTATGCTTGACTTTTCGTGAGTCGGAAGACTCGTTGTCGGAACCATGCGCTTTAGGTGATGATGCCCAATGGCACCGTCAATAATCTGAGCACAAAATCGCCGACAACAAGTGTCGAAATTCATTACTCCAGAATCCACATAAAAACAACAAAGAACGTGTAGACCAGAAAACTTAAGCTAACGCCCGTAGGCGGAATTTTCACAAGTGCAATCGCAAAGCTTGTGCATAAAGGTTTATATGATTGAAAAATGAACACTAAAGGAGGTAAAAGACTCAGCAAAATGAGTGAACCAAAGATCTTTATTTCATTGATCATATAAGAGGTACACGATTAGATAAAAAATGCTAAGTGTAGAAAGGACGTAGCTGTGCTATGTTCCATGGCCGATCAAGCTCCGGGTAGTCATCATCCGGGTCACGTCGCTTACGCTTATGATCCTCGTTGGGTCTATCCTTGAGTCCACGATTGTCGACAAGGTAGTAAGACCCATTGAGTAGCGCCTTGCTTATGATGAACGGTCCTTCCCATGGCGGGGATAATTTGTGTGACTTCTTCTGCTTAAGTCGGAGCACCAAATCCCCCTCTTTAAACGAGCGATGCCGGACGCGGCCACTATGGTAGCTGCGTAGCTTCTGCTGGTAGATGGCAGATCTTTGGCATGCCAAAACGCGCTCCTCCTCTAGAAGGTCCACATCTAGGCGTCTGGATTCTTCAGCGTCATCTTCGTCGTAGGCGGCAACTCTTGGTGCATCGTGGAGGATGTCGGAAGGTAGGATGGCTTCTGCTCCATATACCATGAAATAGGGGGTGTAGCCGGTGGATCTGTTGGGTGTAGTTCATAAACTCCACAGCACAGATGGCAATTCTTCCGCCCAAGCTCTAGCTGCTCTATGTAGCGGCGCCTCAAGACGTGGCTTGATCCCCTGTAGAATATATCCATTGGCTCGCTCAACTTGACCATTGGATTGTGGGTGTGCCACAGATGCAAGGTCAAGTCGGATGCCTTTGTCCCAGCAATAGGCCTCCACTTCTCTGAGTGACAAGTTGCTTCCATTGTCGGTGATGATGCTATGTGGGAGACCAAATCTCACCACTAGATCCCGGACAAACCTGAGGGCAGTTGCCCCATCAAGCTTTCTAATGGGTTTAGCTTCTATCCATTTGGTGAATTTGTCAACTGCTACAAGTAGATGCGTAAACCCACACGGTGTCGTTTGCAACGGTCCCACCATGTCTAGCCCCCAGACTGCAAACGGCCAAGTTATTGGTATTGTTCGCAATTCTTTAGCAGGAACATGTGGTTGTCGGGCATAGTACTGGTATCCTGTGCATGTCTCAACCATCTTGTCGGCGTCCGCCTTCGCGGTTAGCTAGTAGAATCCTTGCCGGAAGGCTTTTGCGACCAACGATCGAGGAGCGGCATGATGCCCGCAATCTCTGAGATGGATCTCGCGCAGGATTTCCATACCTTCCAACTGGGAGACGCACTTTAGGTATACACCAGTAGTGCTCCTTTTATAGAGTTGCCCATTGATTATGGTATAACCCTTTGCTCGTCGTACTATTTGTCATCTTTCGACCTCGTCGTCGGGCAAAGTTCCGTGTTCGAGATATTCCATGAACGGTTTTGTCCAAGCCGGAGGGATCTTTGTCACCATGTTGACGAAAGAGTCAGCTCTATCCGGGTTGTCGATGTCGGCGCCCTTCACGGATGGTGTGCGTAGATGCTCTAGGAAAACTCCTGGCGGAATTTGCTTGTGCCCTGATCCAAGTTTAGACAGTAGATCAACCACCTCGTTTTGATCCCTAGGCACATACTTGACTTCGTAGCCCAAGAAGCTCTTGGCTATCTCGTCCACTTCGTCGCGATATGCCGCCATCATAGAGTTCCGCGCATTCCAGGTGCCAGCCACCTGCTGGGCAACCAAGTCGGAATCTCCACAGCAAACTATGCGCTTGATGCCAATATCCTTGGCTACACTCAGTCCGTGAATGAGTGCTTCATACTCCGCCATGTTGTTTGTAGCCTCGAAGTGGATCTGCAGAACGTAGTGTAGCTTGTCTCCTTTTGGTGACTGTAGCAGTACACCAGCCCCCGAGCCGTTGAGCAACTTTGATCCGTCAAAGTGCATCACCCAGTACTCTGGTTCTGGCAACGGAGTAGCATCTGGCATTTCCGTCCAATCTGCAATGAAATCCGCCAAGGCTTGTGACTTGATAGCGTCGCGTCTCTTGTAGGTGATCTCAAAGGCGGCAAGTTCAATGCCCCACTTCGCGACCCTTCCTGTAGCGTCGCTGTTGATGATGATGTCGGACAGTGGAGTCTTGCTCACTACTGTTATTGGGTGCTCGTGAAAGTAATGCCTTAACTTCCGAGAAGCAAGGAATACTCCATAAGCTATATTTTGGTAGTGCGGGTAATGCTACTTGGACTCCATCAAGACCTCGCTTACATAGTAAACTAGTCGTTGCACTCCGTGCTCATAGCCTGGTTCCTTCCGCTCTACCACGACGACGATGCTGATAACCCGGTTGGTTGCCGCCATGTAAATTAACAGGGGCTCTCTAGGCTTGGGTGCTGCAAGGATGGGCGCTGAGGAAAGAATCTCCTTGAGCTGCTTCAATGCTGCATCTGCTTCGTCCGTCCATGTGAATTTGTCCGCCTTCTTCAGCAACTTGTACAGCGGCAGAGCCTTCTCTCCAAGTCGGCTGACAAACCGGCTAACTGCTGCAACACAACCTGTTAGTCGCTGGATGTCCTTTAGGCATGTCAGACGGTTTATGTTTAAGATGGCCTTGATTTTCTCTGGGTTGACCTCGATTCCACGCTGGGAAACGATGAAATCCAACAATTTGCCAGCTGGAACCCCGAAGACGCACTTCTTAGGGTTGAGCATCATGTTGTATTTCCGGAGATTATCAAAGGTTTATTTTAAGTCGGAGATTAAGTCATTTCACTTTTTAGGCATCACCGCTATATCGTCCACATAGGCGTGAACGTTCCGACCAATTTGATCGTGAAGGCAATGTTGCATTGTCCGCTGGTAGGTAGCACCTACGTTTTTCAGCCCAAAGGGCATCGTGACATAGCAAAACGTGCCGTAAGGGGTAGTGAACGAAGTGGCCAATTGGTCCGACTTAATCATTTTGATCTGGTGGTATCCTGAGTATGCATCGAGAAAACACAAAAGTTTCGAGCCAGCCGTCGAGTAAATGACTTGGTCAATGCGAGGCAAAGAAAACGGATCTTTGGGACATGCTTTGTTCAAGCCGGTGTAATCAACGCACATTCTTAATTCATTGGTTCCCTTTTTGGGGACAAGTACAGGATTTGCCACCCATCGGGTGTGAAGGACTTCTCGGATAAACTCAGCCTTAAGTAACCTAGCTATCTCTTTGCCAATGGCTCGTCTCTTCTCATCTCCGAAGCGTCGTAGAGGTTGCTTCACTGGTTTACATTTTGGATCTATGTTTAAGCTGTGCTTGGCAAGTTCCCTAGGTACACCTTTCATGTCGGCAGGTTGCCAGGAAAAGATGTCCCTATTCTCACGAAGGAACTCGACGAGCGCGCTTTCCTATTTTGGATCCAGGTTCGTCCCAATGGCGGTGACCTTGGAGGCATCGCCTACCACAAGTTCCACCGGCTTGGTCTCGATGGTGTCCTTGAATGCAGGAGCGGAGTCGGAGATTTGCTTCTTCGACACGGGCATCTCTGAGTCATTGACCTTGCTCTGGATCTCCTTGAATTCTTCACTGTAGAGGACAGCTTCTGCAACGGCTGCTTCATTGATCTCGCAGTCCCTTGCCTTGGTAAAGCTTCCGGATATGGTGATGACACCGTTCGGTCCGGGTATCTTGAGCTTGTTGTAGACGAAGCATGGCTTGGCCATGAACGTGTGGAATATGTCACGGCCGAATATGACGTGGTACACGCTCTTGAAGGGGACCACCTCAAAGGTCATGCGCTCTTGGCGGTAATTATTAACGTCGCCAAAGGCCACCTGAAGCGTAATGCACCCAAGGGACCAAGCCTCCCGTCCAGGAACTACGCCATGGAACACGGTGTTGGTCCGCCTTAGGTTTGCCTTCGTCAAGTTCATCTTCTGCAGTGTATCCAGGTACATGATGTTGATGCTGCTTCCACTATCCACCATGCACTTGGTGAACTCCACGCCGTCAATCAATGGGTCGATGACCATGGCGTACTGGTTCTCCGTGGGCACAAGGTCTGGGTGGTCCGTCCTGTCCCAAGTGATTGGAACCTCCGACCAGCGCAGGTATTGGGGAACTGGGGGGAGAGTGGCCATCAGGATCCTTAGAGAGGTCTTCTGTTATCGGACGGTGGGGGTGCCAAGGAAAGTGTGGTAGACTGGGGACTTCTTTGCGAAGGGGTTCTTTCCCTTGTCGTCGCTCTTGGCGGCGTGCTTGGGGTCAATGTCCTCGTCCATGTCACTTGAATCCTTGGACTCCTCCTCCTTCTTCTTCCCCTTGCCCTTGCCTCGCGGTCTGTTCTTCCGACTTTGCTTGTAGCCAGACTCCGGGTCTTCCTTGAGGTCGTTGACAAACTTGCAGTGTCGATTGGTGTGGGTAGCCTTGCCGTTGGCGTCGAGGTGTACGAGGCACGGCATATCGCGGTACTCTTCGTAGGTTTGGGGAACGCGGAGCGGCGCCGGGTTGGTTTCACTTCCTCGCTGCTGCCAGCGGCCTGCTCCCCTTCCTCGGCCACGTTGTCCGCCTTCACCTCGTCCTGCAAAAGTCATGGCGACCATGTGGGTAGATTGCTTTTCTTCTAGAGAGGTTTTCCGCTTTGTACTACTGTTCCTCCGAGCTTGAGTTGGAACGGTCGTTGCCGGCAAAGAGCCACGAGCGTCGGCGGCGGCAGCTGCGAACTCACTAGCTAACTGAATCATCTGATTCAAGTCAAGCTAATGATTGTCCTGCAAGCGCTTCAGCTTATGTCGGAGCAACGTGCCCCTTTCCAACCCATCGATGAAGGCGGCCATGGCAGTCTGAGCGTGCACCCTGCGCAGGAATTCTTCATATCCAGCCAGCGGGAGAGGTAGGCGCGAGATGTCTCGTCTTTCTCTTGCATGCACCGCTGTAGATCGCCCACCGTGCAGGGACGCTTGTATGTACCCTCAAAGTTCTTGGTGAATGCTTCTTGCATGTCCAGCCAGTTGTAGATGGATTTCTCCGGCAAGTCGTCGATCCACTGACGGGCTGTGCCCGCCAACATTAACGGGAGGTACTTGACGGCGACGTTGGGGTTGCCTCCGGCAATCTCCACCGCGTTGTCGTAGTCCTGCAACCATGTGGCGGGCTTGGTGGTGCCGTCATAGGGCTTGATGGTCTTGTCAATCCGGAAACCTTTGGGGTAAGTTGAGGATCATATTGCAGGTCCAAAGCAACGTGGTCCCAGGTATGGTCCTTCCCGGGCCTCGTGGATCTTATCGATCCGCGAACGTGCGTCGTATGGCTCCGGGTTCTTCTTCTTTTTGTCAACAGGGTTGGGTTGCGTGAACGACGCGGGCCTCCTCCTCCATGGTGACTGCTTGGTCGCGACGAAGGCGGAGGTGGCGGTGGGTTAGCCTTCTTGTTGTTACCCTCCTGCGACGCCTCGTGTATGTCGCGGTTGCTTGTCGGACGTGGAGGATCATGGTGTGAACTGCTCTTGTGTCCTTGGTGACGCTCTCCGTCATGACGGGTCTGCTCCGTGTTGTCACGGATGACGATGCCGCACTGCTTCGGTGGGGCCATATCCGTATGACGGTGAGTGTTGTAGTCTTCGTGACGTCGGGGGGATCGGGGCGGTGGCGATGGGCGGCGAGGTTGGGCTCTTTCTCCGTGGTCGGAGGATATGGGGATAGCATCCTTCCTGTTGTGCGCATCCCTCCATCTTTGTTCTGATGAACCCGTCCGTGATCCGACATCCTGAGGAGATCTGTCCCTTGGTGGTTTGTACTGGCTAGATCAGCAAAGCGCTGGGTCAGACTCAAGCCTCTGAGAGGTGGCCTTTTCCTGTTGCTTTACCGCCTTGGCCACTAGGTCATAGACCTGTTCCACTGCCTCGGGCGATCTATGGCTTGGCCTATGCCGGCTTCGAGGGATCCCATCCTAGGTTGCGCCGTACACCAGGATCATTGATGACGCGAGCCGGAGCCTTCTTAGCCTTCTGCTGCTGAAGCAGAGTCTTGTACTCGGCCTCCATTGCTCTAGCTTTTTCTATGGACTTCTGCGTGTTGACCAGATCTCGATCTAGTTTAGCGCCTTGCTCCGCGATGGCTTGCGCTTCCTCCAGCAGCTGCTGGCGCTTCTCGTCAAGCTGAGTCACGTTCCGGATATGATCAACAGTTAGTGGCTCAACGAGGAGATTGCCGTACATCACTCTATCAGCTGGAGTAACATGGGCTGCTGCCGACGTAGATGCTGGAGGCGGAAAGTTTGCGGTGTTGTTGTTGCTCGGACCGGTGCCTAGTTCCTGCGGCTATTGCACTGGATTAGGTGGAGGAGGCATGACTCTTGCGCGATCATCATCAGCAGCAATAAGTGGCCCCTTCCCCTTATCCAGCGCCGTAGGCGGAGCTTGCCCGGGCTGGTCTTCATACATCGTTGTCCCAATGGTGACGAACACCCCTCAGGACATGACGGTGTTATTAGCTTGTTCGTCGTGCAAGTACTCCTCCTCCATCTCCTGCATGGCGGAGTCTAGCTCTTCTGGACTTAAGTCTATCTCCTCGGAATCTGCACTGAAATCAGCATAAAGCGTGTCAATGACAGAGTCGGAGGGTGCCAGGACTTCCTCGATAACGGGCGGTGGAGGTGCAACGGCCTCGACGATGACTGGAGGTGGTGGCGCTGCTGCGACGATGGTGGCCGGAGGCGGTGGTGGTGGCTGAATCAGAGGTGCTCCGTCAATGAGCGCAAGCGCTGTCTGAGCAGCCGCTTCAGCCTCCACGTAGTTGTTGACGGTGTTCACCATGCCTTCGAAGGTGAGGCGTGCTGACGCCTGTTGCCGTCTTAAAGAATGTCGGAGAAGCGTGTCGTGGTCCAGTCCTTCCACAAAGTGATAGATGGCATCATCATTGGGGTAATTGGCCAGGTCGGCCCGTATACGGATCCATCTGGCGAGGTAGTCGCAGGGGTTTTCGCCCTCTCTCTGAATGCAGCGGGCCAGATCGAAGATGGTAACCACGCCGACGAACTTGGATCTCTGATGTCCAGACGCACGGGCGAAGCCGGCGGATTTGCAGTGATCTTCCACCTTTATTTCCTGCACAGGGGCGGTTTGGGTGGGTCTTGAAATTTTCGGATCTTTGCCGGCAAACTCCGAGGAGAGATCCGACATCGATCCTTCCGCGAACGTATCCTGCCCATAGGCGGTCCGTGCGGGTCTTGATGCTCCTCCGACTCCCAGGGAGCTAGTGCCTGAGTCTGTTTCGCCGATGAAGAGGTGGATGTCTCCGATAGGAACGATCGAACACCGCGTAGGGTTCGTCTTCGCCGGGATCTAGAACTCGTTGGGGGGGGACGATCGGAACGTTGCCGGAGAAGAGAACGCGACTGATGGCTACGGTTTCGCTGATTCCCACGAAGACCTTGGTCCTCGCCCGCTGAAGAGCCTGAAGCGCCTCTTTCCCCCATGGTGGGCGCCCACTGTCGTAGTATTTCCGACGAGTACGACATGGAGGGGTCCTCACAGTGCGTGTTTAGAGACGTGGGGTAAGGCGGACGGTTGACGGGTACGAGGTAACACAGCTTACCCAGGTTCAGATCCCACAACGGTGGCGGAATCCTACTCCTTCTATAAATCACTATAATGGCAATACACCAAGTTACAGAGATTAGGTTCGCTGTGCGAGGTGACTAGAGAGTCTAAGTTATCATTTGAGATTGTGCCCTAAAGGCTCCCATAGGCCCGACTTATATAGTCGTCAGATCCTAGGGTTACAGGGAAAAGTCCTAGCTGGACAGGTTACAGAGTTCTACATCGTCTATTACTAGTCTTGTGTATCTTGCACTCCAAGGCTCCGGGTACGCTGGTGACTCCACCGTAGCCTTCCTTTATCCGGCATGGGCCTCCCTTCTGGATCCACCTAACTGGGCCGCCCAGCAGGCCATAGGCCATGCTACCGACTATGGGCCACCCGGGTTAGTCGGATAAGAGACATGCTATGAGGATACCCATATAGCATATCCCCAACATTCACCACAATATTAGATACATCTGTCAGGAACAATCCTGATTCACCATACTCAGTATGCGGATAATCAATCCTAACCTTTCAATTACACACCCTAGTATAGGCACCTCCCCTATGAGTTTGGCCTCCCAACCATGACCATCTGTCATCTTGGGAACTGCACAGGTGGACAATCATCACGAGGTAGCCTCAACTCAAACCTCAGCCACAAGGGAACCCATACTAAGATATATAAACTTCCAGTCAAGCCCTACCCAAATTCAGGTATTGTGGTTGTACGATAAAATTGGAATGGTATCGCATCTGAACACAACCATCAGTTTTATAAAGGGCTAAGGCTCATGACTCAGCATTTTTATCATCAAAATCATCTGGTGTTCACAACACATGTCAAAACATTTCATTAGAAAGACTCATCATTCTAAGGTTTTCATAATCCTTTTCACCAAGTATTCCCATCTAATGTGATCAAGTTTTATGCTTAGCACTAGCCACTAAAGTTGGGGGTAAACACTAATGAGGGGTGATAATAAAGTGTGACTTATCTAAGTCTAATATCATGCCTTGGGATGACATCTAGTCCTACCTAACTTAGGCCAAGTTTTATGCTCTTTATGCTACCTCGAATATCTTTCCAAAAATTTACAAGTCACTAAGTAAACATAAATAAAGAGCTTTTGATAAAGAAGGAAAATAATCAAGCTTGCAAATAAAACTGGGATTTAGTATAATCAAGGTGGCATAACCAAAAAGTCTAGGGCCTCTAGTTGGCATAGTTATCATGCAAGTTTGAGCTTGCGAAGTTCTAGCTTGCCTTGAGTAGTGCAGTGATTGAAGTTCTCTTCCTCTTCTTCTTCGTAGTAGTCTCCTTCCTCTTCGTATCCTTGGTCGGTACTAGCATCTATAAATAAATACGAAGTACACAATCACCAAACAATACTTAACTACTTCTATTTAGCACACAAGGTTCACACTGGATGATCTAGCATCATCACAATCATCACAAGGATTAAAGCAAGTCTTATTTATTTTATTTTAGAAAAGTAATTTCTACTCATTGAAAAACTACTTAAGATTTAATATTCTCCAATTAAATATGGGAACATGTTGACACATTTCATCACCACACATTTTAATATTTGGGAATGTGATTTAAAGTGGTGTCACAATTTAATAAGGTTTAACCTTATTATTTTAATTAATTAAAGTGACTAGAAATGCCTATGGGGCATTCTTTTATTACTTGTCCATTATTACTGCAAGTAAACCTAGATATTTTTATATATTCAGAAAGGTCTTATCAAATGTGATTTTGGAGAGTTGGAATCAACTAAAAAGCATTTATGGTTGATTTTTGAAAAATGTTTGAATGCAGAAAAGTCTCTGCCTTGTTATTTTTACTATAGACGAGCTATAATTTCAAATGGTTTGAATCCAACGGGCTTGGATTAACAATTTCAATATCTTTCTAACAAAATTGTTTTCATGTAATTTGGTTTAGTAAAACTCTCTGAGTTGATTTTTGAATTAATAGACAGAACTAGGTTTGAAACTAAATAGACAAATCCAAATTCAAACTACTGGGTCGCGCGGGAGAGCTAGTTGGGATGGCCCACTGAGCACATCACGCGCGGGCTGGTTAAGTGGTGTACCCACACGTCAGTGGGACAGAGGGTGGCGAAGGGGTACGGGGCGATTACGACCGTAGGATTAGACTAAGGATCAACGGCTTACGGCCGTCATCCTCGTCGGAACAGAACACGACGGGCACGAACCCTAGCGCGGCCAGTGGGGGTCTGGGGCGGTTCATCAGGGCTCAGGTGATGGTCGGTGATGGGGCGAATGAACAAGTCGACGACGGCGGTTCTTCTGGTACTGCGGCTCCTCCTAGGGTGACTGCAATCGACGGCGCCCTTCTCCTGCAGCAGCGGCAGGCTCCGGTGAAATTTCGGCAAGGGAGAGCTCTCCTTGCTCCGGGAATAGGTGGGAAGGATCAGTGAGAGGTGGGGAGTGAATTAGTGTGAAGAAAACAAGATGGGGAGGCCTCCTTTTATAGGCGAGCAAGAGGGGCAGCACGGCGTGGGCAGAGCTCGTTGAAGCTGGTGCCACAACGAGCTAATGGTGTGGCTGAGGGTAGGGGCGGTGCGCGGTCTCCTGGCGGTCATTGCTAGCTTAAAGGGGAGGCATGAGGCGGTGTGGTTCGGTTCGGTCGGGAACATGCGATGCTCTGAGCGGTACCGACGGAGAACTCCACGGCGTGCGGCGACTACGGGGCACGATCGATGAAACGAGCATGTCTGGTGGTCTCCTGGGATGGTGGCGATCGTGTAGACGGGCGACAAAGGCTCGAGGTGGTCGGGTTGAGTGGGAACGGCGCGTGCACTGCGGTGCGCATCGGCATGGTCGACAGCGGGGCGGGCACGGCGTTTCCGGTGGTTCCTCTCTCTGTATTCGAGCTACGGATGGTCTAGAGGGGGCAATGAGGCACGGGCGGCATGGTAGACAAGGTGGGCGAGGCTGGTTAGGCTTGTAGCTTGCTGTCGATGGTGGGGGTGTCAAGTTTGCTCGGCCATGGTGTCCATTGATGGCATGGTCGAGTACACAGTGGGCTAGAGCTGCTTAGATAAGGTAGATGATCTACTGGGAGTGTGGTGAGAGCTAGAGAGAGAACAAGTTTCGCACAAACACTGCTCACAATAGTGTTTCTTGTTTTGTTTGATTTGTGCTCAAAAGGTGTTTGATGAAATGGCCACAAGAAATTCATATTTGAATTTTTGGATGAATTTTCGTGGGTGTACTAGGCACATACTAGGGAGTATCTTGTTGATTGGATTTGTCAAGGTGAACTGGTTTGGTGGGGTTTTGAGAAATGGTGATCTTACCATATGAACTAGATTCAATTTTGAATCATCCTTGGCATAGATTTTTAAATTGTTTCTATGGGTTTGCAAGGTGGGCTTGGGTTCACTTTTACTTGGTCTAGCAAGGGGTGAAAAGAATTGGATTTGTTTCTGTTAGAAATCCTGGACTAGAAACTCAAAGTGGTCTAGTGAACAAGATTGGCAAAAATGACCATTTGCTTATATAGTTTGTTTTTGAATTTCTCTTCATTTGATTCTTCTTGGGAATGATTTAGATGGTGTTGTTTTCATCTTTAAACCAATCCTTGCCATTCATAACAATCAAACAAGTCCATACAATCATTCATGCATTCATCACATACACACATGCATTCATAAAGATTTTAATTAACAAAAGTTTTTTTAACCCTAATTTTGAGTGTTTGGAATTGATAACCTTGATTAATATTTTTGGGATGTTACAAACCTTCCCTCCTTAAACAAAATCTCGTCCCGAGATTAGAGAAAAAGGGAAAACTAGGATCTAAAGAGATCTGGAAACTACGTCTTAATGTAGTCTTCTCGCTCCCAGGTAGCTTCTTCTTCAGTGTGGTTTCTCTACTGGATCTTGAGAAACTTGATACTCCGGGTCCTGGTGGTTCTGGAAGCTTCTTCCAAAATACAGATGGGTACTTCAGGATACATCAGGTCATCGTTGATCTCTATGGTCCGGTGATCAATATTCTTGAAAACTTCGGGCTTCTCCGGGACTTCTAGGCATTTGCGAAGTAACGAGATATGAAACATTTTATGCATGGTTGACATCTCCTCTGGCAGTTCTAGTTGATATGATACTTCTCCTCGATGATTCAGAATCTTGAAGGGTCCGATATATCTGGGGGCTAACTTTCCTTTGAGCTGGAAACGTTGCATTCCTTTCAAGGGTGATACTTTGAGATTCACCAAATATCCGGTATTGAAGGCTAGGTCTCGACGTCTCTTGTCGGCATAACTCTTCTGTCTAGATTGGGCGGTCTTGAGGTGCTCACGGATCTTGTGAACTTTCTCTTCGGCTTCTCGTAGGATGTCGGGTCCGAAAATCTGACTCTCTCCTACTTCCGACCAATTCAAAGGGGTACGACACTTCCTTCCATACATGAATTCAAATGGAGCCATTTGCAAACTGGCTTGGTAACTATTGTTATATGAAAATTCTGCGAAAGGCAGACAGCCTTCCCATTTTGATCCATATTCTAACACACAAGATCTCAACATATCTTCGAGTATTTGGTTTACTCGCTCCGTTTGTCCATCAGTCTGAGGGTGATAAGGTGTGCTAAAATCCAGTCGGGTTCCTAATCCTTCTTGGACTTTCTTCCAGAATCTCGAGGTAAATTGGGTTCCTTGATCCGACATGATATTCTTGGGTACTCCATGCAAACCAACTATTCTAGCAATGTACAACTCTGCTAGCTTTGAACTCTGATAATTGGTCTTGACAGGTAAGAAATGGGCGACTTTGGATAGTATCCATTCCAACTACTAGATGTAGGCAAACTGGTGATAAAATCCATTCCAACTAAATCCCATTTCCATTTCGAATCTACAATGATTGCAACAGTCCTGCGGGTCTCTGATGTCCCGCTTTGACTCTCTGACATATATCACATTTGGCTATGTAGTTTCCGATTTCTCACTTCATCTTATGCCACCAAAATTTCTCCTTCAAATCCTGATACATCTTCGTTCCTCCAGGGTGGATAGAATAAAGAGTATCATGGGCTTCTTTCAAAATAGCTTGGTTCAATTCTCAATATGCTGGCACACAAATATGTACTTTGTACCACAAAACTCCTTCTTCATCTTTGGTGAATCCGGGTACCTTCCCTGTACCGATACGACGTTTGATTCTGTCGATACTAGCATTTCCTTTCTGCGCCTCCTTGATCTTACTGATCAAAGTGGGTTTAAGTTCTATGCTAGCCAAAAATCCTTCACTTACTAGCTCCATTCTGAAATCTTCCAACTCTTTGTGCAAACTTGGTTGCTCCTTCAGAATCATAGAGTTCAAGCGACACGGCAATCTGCTAAGGGCATCTGCTACCACATTTGCTTTACCGGGTGATAGTGGATGTCCAGGTCATAGTCCTTGATTAACTCTATCCATCTCCATTATCTCATATTCAGCTCCTTCTAGGTGAAAATATACCTCAGGCTCTTGTGATCCAAATAAATTTCACAACAGTTTCCCATGAGGTAATGCCGCCATGTCTTCAAGGCTAAAACTACGGCTTCTAGTTCAAGGTCATGGGTATGGTAATTCTGCTCATGTTGCTTCAGTTGTCGGGATAGATAGGATATGACTTTGCCTTCTTGCATCAACACACATCCGAGACTGATCTTGGATGCGTCACAAAACACATCAAAAGGCTTCGTGATATCCGGCATAATCAAGATTGGGGCTGAGATCAATCTCTTCTTGAGTTCTTGAAAACTCGCTTCACATTTGTCCGTCCATTCAAACTTCTTATCTTTCTTCAACAATTGGGTCATGGGTCTTGCGATGCTCGAGAATCCTTCTACGAACTTGTGGTAATATCCCGCTAATCCAAGAAATGCACGAACTTGGATTTGAGTGGTTGGTGCTTGCCATTCTTCAACATCCTTAATCTTGGCATGGTCAATAGCAATTCCTCCAGCTGACATAATATATCTGAGGAATCCTACTTCCTATAACCATAATTCACATTTGCTAAACTTGGCATACAACCGATGCTCCCTAAGGGTTCCAAGGATGGTCCTTAAGTGTATCTCATGTTCTTCTTCTGATTTGGAATACATCTGAATGTCATCGATGAAAACAACGACAAACTTATCCAGGAAGTCCATAAAAATCTTATTCATGAGATTCATGAAATAAGCGGGGGCATTGGTTAATCCAAAAGACATTATAGTGTACTCATACAGTCCATATCTGGTGGTAAAGGCAGTCTTTGGAATATCCTCTACGCGAATCTTGAGTTGATGATAACCAGTTCTAAGATCAATCTTAGAAAACACTTTGGCACCGGTCAACTGGTCAAACAGATCTTCTATCTTCGGCAGTGGGTACTTGTTCTTAATGGTGACATCGTTCAGCTTCCGATAATCCGTACACAAATGGTTACCTCCATCTTTCTTGTCCACAAACAAGAAAGGTGATCTCCATGGCGACGCACTTAGTTGAATCAGGCCGATCTCCAACATAGCATCCAATTGCTTCTTCAGCTCCATTAATTCAGATGGGTTCATACTATAAGGTCTCTAGGCTATGGGTCTGGTTCCAGGGATTAGTTCAATGATAAACTCGATATCCCGATCTGGGGGCATACCGGGCAAAACATCTAGAAATATGTCGGGGTATTCACAGACTACTCTAACTTGGTCAATGGTTGGTTGTGCTAGACTCTTGTTGCACTTGAATTGACGGGGCTAGGTTTCAGATACATGCTCTACTGGTATTCCAGCGGTACTAGTCATGGTTATGGCTTTCTTGGCACAGTCGGTTAATCCTTTATGTTTTGACATCCAATCCATTCCTAGTACTACTTCCAAAGTTCCAAGTACTATTAGATTAGCATAAAAATCTATGCCATGGATTCTGATAGGTACGGCCTTGCAAATTTGTCTATATTTGGTGGTTGAACCAGGTATTTGAACTATCATAACATGCTTCAATTTTGTTGGTTGTATCTTACTAGTGCATGCAAATTATTATGTAACAAACAAGTGTGATGCTCCAGAATCAAACAACACTCTTGCAAGTATTGAGTTAATAGAAAACATACCCAGCACGACATCTGGCGCTTCTTGGGCTTCTTCAGCATTCATGAGAAACAAACGGCCATTGCGGTTGAGCGAATTCCCTGGGGCAAATCTTCTTCCAGGCTGAACACGGCGCTGCTGCTGAGCTACGACATTCACATTGGGGGCTGCTGCAAGCTTCTTGGAGCACTCATTGGAGTAGTGACCCTTGGTTCCGCATTCATAACAAGTCACCTGAGACTTGTCCTTTCCTGCAATAGGCACAACATTGCTTCCAGTCCTTGGGGCAGTATTGGTGTTGTTGGCGACATTGTTGTTGTTGAACTTGGGCAGTGCACAATTGAAATTGCTAGAGCTGCCGGAGTTGTTGTTGTGGTTTCCTCCAGGCCTTGGGTTTCCTCCTCCGCGGTTGGGATAGGTCGGATGGGTCATCGGGGTTCTATTGTTTATTGGGTCAAATCCTGTAGACGGGTTGGGGCGATACTTTGGGGTATGGTGGGTTCCTGGTTGATGCATCATTCGACGCTTGCGGTTCTCATTGGCTTGGTAGATCTTGCCTTCCATCTGAATGGCAGAATCCAATAAGGCTTCAATGTCAGCAAACGGAATATTGACTAACACTGTCTGCATCTCATCATGCAGACCATTCAAGAATCTCTCCTTCTTCTTGGATTCAGTATCAATATCATCTGGTGCATACCTAGCTAATGACAGAAATTTGTCACGGTACTCTACTGCTGTCAACCTCCCTTGCTTCAATTCTCTGAATTCATCTCTCATCCTCTTGATCAAACCCGGTGGCACATTGGTTCTGCTGAACTTGAGTTTGAATTCATCCCAGGTCATCATGTGTCCTCCATTCATGGTGTGAATGCTATTCCACCAAGCACTTGCATCACCAGACAGATAATGTGTGGCAAAGAGTACTTTCTCATTGGCCTCCACTCCTGCGACTTCTAAGTTGTTCTCCATGGTCTACAGCCAATCATTAGCATCTAATGGCTCTTCAGACTTACTAAAGATGGGTGGTTGGTGTTCTGAATGTTCTTGAGCTTAGATCCATGGTTGTCCTGGTTTCCATGGCCTTTATTGTTGTTGGCCATCTGAGCTATGTGTTGAAGGGTAGCTAGCTTGGCTTGACGTTCATCTCTTTCAGCTTCACGGTCCAAAACCACATTTGCAAGATTTGGAGCATTGGGTCCGGGGATGATCTGCTTCCTCCGCGAGGCATCTGAAGATTGAGATAGATCATGAGAAAAGAGGGAAATTTCTAAGGTTCAGGGGTTTGTTTTTGAAAAAATTTTAAAAAAAATAAGCTTGACTCAGGTTTTGCCACTAGAAACTTGCTTTTCATTCATTCATTCATAGCACACAATACAAACACACACCATAACAAGGAAACAGATGGTTTTAGGAACCATTCTATGAAACTATGATACAATGGGACCGGATACACTTCACTAACGCTAGTGCTCAAGTGCTACTACTCATCAGAATCGGTGGCTTCATCATCATCATCAATGAAGGCGGAGTCATCGTCATCGGTGTGGAAGTCCATGGCTTGGTCCTCCAGGAAGTCATCAGCATCACTGAGGTAGGAGTAAGGGTCTCCACGGATATCTTCCCCTACATTCTCCCTCTCCTCAAGCTGCATGTCCCGCTCATGGATGGTCTCCTCCAAGTCTGTCACCTTGTGACGAAGGCGAGCAATAATGCGATCCTTCTTGTCAAGCTGATGGTGACGTGACTGGCGATCCTTCACAAGAATGGTGATGGTCTGGTCCTTCTTGACTTCGATGGCATAGTTGTGGTTGGCGTAGGAGCGGACATTGTCCAACTCCTTCTGCCTGTCATACATCATGAAGATGAGATGGTCCACCTGATGCTTTAGCTACGGGTGACGCGGTACCTCTAGTGGCTGTCCCATAGCATCATGCCTTGGGTAATACTCAAAGCGGGTGCCCTTGATCTGATTGATGCTTTACCCACATAGACGGGCAAGAGCTTCCTGCATGGCCCTAGCGATTCCATCTAGCCAGTTGTTCTCTCTTATGGTGAACTAGATTCCCTCTGAGGTGGGGGATTCAATCTTCCCTCTGAGACTTGCAACAATCAGCCATTGCAATTCTCCTCCTTGCTGATCATTGAGCTGGGCTCCGAAAAATTCGTGGTGTGGGCGCTCCAGAAGTTCCGAGAGTTGGTCCAAATCACGCTCAAAGATGAGATCTCCTCCATTGCCCAACTGATAGAACTTGCTATACTTCACGTCCATCTATAAGAATGTAGGATGAGTAAGTTAGTAGAGTGATCAAGTGTGTCAAATTTTATGTAACTTTGCAAGAATTTTTGAGGAACATGAATTTTCATGAAAGAATCTAAGTGATAAGAATGAGAATAGGTTTTCATAAATACTCACTTCTTTTGTTTTGAAACTAAGTTTTTGATTCAAGCGTCCATTCTAAACTAGGGTCTCCTATGGTCAGGATGGCTCTGATACCAACTTGTCAACACCCGGATTTTTAATCCCAGATGCCTGTTATGCCATACATCGCAATCCCAGGATTACCATTTTTGCGAGACATAATAGATTGGTACCATAGTTCATCATCCATTACAAACCATAATAAAGGTCTTACAAATAAAGGATCTCATGATCCAGTCTTAATACAATCAACGCAGCGGAATAATATAATAACAGTAGCATGGGCGAAACTCCATCTTCATGGTCACAGGCAATGCTGACGATGGGATATGATCTTAGTTGTCGTAGACTTCCTGCTGTCCATCATCTTGATAGTCCTCCTCATAGTCTGGCCACGTGAATAGCCAGGGACAAAGCCATGAGTACTCTTTAAGTACTCGCAAACTATCAATAACAAATAAGGTGGTTCAAGTAGGAATCCTAAGATCTAGGTTGTTTTGCAAAAATCCAGGTTTACCTTAACTGAGTTCAAAAGAAAAGGAAACTAATTTAAGGTTTGATAACACCTAAGTGGGAACTTAGTTTTCATGTTCACAACCCAGTTCTGGTCAAGTCAAAGTTATTATTCATTTCATAAGTCATTTTTAAAACATCTGACGATGGAACAGTATGGCCACTCCAACTGTCCATAACCGCGGACGCGGCTATTCGAATAGTTTGACACTCTACAGAAGTGGTACACTTTCACCACAATATTCGATACATCTGTCAGGACCAATCCTGATTCACCATACTCAGTATGCGGATAATCAATCCTAACCTTTCAATTACACACCCTAGTATAGGCACCTCCCCTATGAGTTTGGCCTCCCAACCATGACCATCTGTCATCTTGGGAACTGCACAGGTGTACAATCATCACGAGGTAGCCTCAACTCAAAACTCGGCCGCAAGAGAACCCATACTAAGATATATAAACTTCTAGTCAAGCCCTACCCAAATTCAGGTATTGTGGTTGTACGGTAAAATTGGAATGGTATCGTATCCGAACACAACCATCAGTTTTATAAAGGGATAAGGCTCATGACTCAACATTTTTATCATCAAAATCATCTGGTGTTCACAACACATGTCAAAAAATTTCATTAGAATGACTCCTCATTCTAAGGTTTTCATAATCCTTTTCACCAAGTATTCCCATCTAAAGTGATGAAGTTTTATGCTTAGCACTAGCCACTAAAGTTAGGGGTAAACACTAATGAGGGGTGATAATCAAGTGTGACTTATCTAAGTCTAATATCATGCCTCGAGATGACATCTAGTCCTACCTAACTTAGGCCAAGTTTTATGCTCTTTATGCTACCTCTAATATCTTTCCAAAAATTTACAAGTCACTAAGTAAACATAAATAAAGAGCTTTTGATAAAGAAATAAAATAATCAAGCTTGCAAATAAAACTGGGATTTAGTATAATCAAGGTGGCATAACCAAAAAGTCTAAGGCCTCTAGTTGGCATAGTTATCATGCAAGTGTGAGCTTGCAAAGTTCTAGCTTGCCTTGAGTAGTGTAGTGATTGAAGTTCTCTTACTCTTGTTCTTCGTAGTAGTCTCCTTCATCTTCGTATCCTTGGTCGGTACTAGCTTCTATAAATAAATACGAAGTACACAATCACCAAACAATACTGAACTACTTCTATTTAGCACACAAGGTTCATACTAGATGATCTAGCATCATCACAAGGATTAAAGCAAGTCTTATTTATTTATTTTAGAAAAGTAATTTCTACTCATCGAAAAACTACTTAAGATTTAATATTATCCAATTAAAATATGGGATCATGTTGACACATGTCATCATCACACATTTTAATATTTGGGAATGTGATTTAAAGTGGTGTCACAATTTAATAAGGTTTAACCTTGTTATTTTAATTAATTAAAGTGACTAGAAATGCCTATGGGGCATTCTTTTATTACTTGTCCATTATTACTGCAAGTAAACCTAGATATTTTTATATATTCAGAAAGGTCTTATCAAATGTGATTTTTCAGAGTTGGAATCAACTAAAAGCATTTATGTTTGATTTTTGAAAAATGTTTGAATGCAGAAAAGTCTCTGACTTTTTATTTTTACTATAGGTGAGCTATAATTTCAACTGATTTGAATCCAACGGGCTTGGATTAAAAATTTCAATATCTTTCTAACAAAATTAGTTTCGTGCAATTTGGTTCAGTAAAACTCTCTAGGTTGATTTTTGAACTAACAGACAGAACTAGGTTTGAAACTAAATAGACAAATCTAAATTCAAACTATTGGGTTGCGCGGAAGAGCTAGTTGGGCCGACCCACTGCGCACAGCATGCGCGGGCTGGTTAAGTGGTGTCCCCACACGTTACTGGGACAGAGGGTGGCGAAGGGGTACGGGGTGATTACGACCGTAGGATTAGACTAAGGATCAATGGCTCACGGGCGTCGTCCTCGTCGGAACAGAACACGACGGGCACGAACTCTAGCGCGGATAGTGGGGGTCATGGACGGCTCACCGGGGCTCAGGCGATGGTCGGCGATGGGTGCGAATGACAAAGTCGATGACGGCGGTTCTTCTGGTACTAGCGGCTCCTCCTGGGGTGGCTCCAATCGACGGCGCCCTTCTCCTCCAGCAGTGGCAGGCTCCGACGAAATTCCGGCGAGGGAGAGCTTGCCTTGCTCCGGGAATAGGTGGGAAGGATCAGTGAGAGGTGGGGAGTGAAATGGTGTGAAGAAAACGAGTTGGGGAGGCCTCCTTTTATAGGCGAGCGAGAGGGGCAGCACGGCGTGGGCAGAGCTCGTCGGACCTGGTGCCACAGCAAGCTAACAACATGGCTGAGGGTAGGGGACAGTGCGTGGTCTCCTAGCGGTCATTGCTAGCTTAAAGGAGAGGCGTCGGGAGGTGCTATTCATTGGGGAACGTGCGATGCTCTGATCGGTACCGACAGAGAACTCTATGGCGTGCGGCAACTACGGGGCACGGTCAATGAAACGAGCATGTCTGGTGGTCTCCTGGGATGCTGGAGATCGTGTAGATGGGCGGTGAAGTCTCGAGGTGGTCGGGTTGCGTGGGAACGGTGCATGCACTATGGTGCGTGTCGGCATGGTCGATAGCAGCACGGGCACGGAATTTCGGTGTTTCCTCTCTCTATATTCGAGCTAGCGCTGGTCTAGAGGGGGAAGTGAGGTAAGGGCGGCATGGTAGACAAGGTGGGCGAGGCTGGTTAGGCTTGTAGCTTGCTGTCGATGGTGGGGTTGGCAAGTGTGCTCGGCCATGGTGGCATTGATGGCATGGTCGAGTACACAGTGGGCTAGAGTTGCTTAGACAAGGTAGATGATCTACTGGGAGTGTAGTGAGAGCTAGAGAGGGAACAAGTTTGGCACAAACACTGCTCACAATGGTGTTTGTTGTTTTGTTTGATTTGTGCTCAGAAGGTGTTTGATGAAATGGCCGCAAGAAATTCATATTTGAATTTTTGGATGAATTTTGGTGGGTGTACTGGGCAGATACTGGGGAGTATCTGGTTGATTGGATTTGTCAAGGTGAACTGGTTTGGTGGGGTGTTGAGAAATGGTGATCTTACCATATGAGTTAGATTCAATTTTGAATTGTCCTTGGCATAGATTTCTAAATTGTTTCTGTGGGTTTGCAAGGTGGGCTTGGGTTCACTTTTACTTGGTCTAGCAAGGGGTGAAAAGAATTGGATTTGTTTCTGTTAGAAATCTTGGACTAGAAACACTCAAAGTGGTCTAGTGAACAAGATTGGCAAAAATGACCATTTGCTTATATAGTTTGTTTTTGAATTTCTCTTCATTTGATTCTGCTTGGGAATGATTTAGATGATGTTGTTTTCATCTTTAAACCCATCCTTGCCATTCATAACAATCAAACAAGTAAATACAAGAATTCATGCATTCATCACATAAACACATTCATTCATAAAGATTTTAATTAACAAAAGTTTTTGTTAACACTAGTTTTGAGTGTTTGGAATTGATAACCTTGATTAAGATTTTTGGGATGTTAAAAATGCATTGAAATACGTTTGTTTATTTCCCATATAGAAAACATAGCATAGTGGCATTCGGCTTGTCCCTCATGGAGTAGCAAAACATAAATGCATAGGACACCTTCAAAGTTCATAAGGGTGACTAGATATAAATAGTTCAAGAACAAGCAATATCAACAATATGAATCAATCAATAAGTTTTGGGACAATGCACCTAGATCTAAGAATGGCAACTATGCTCTCTTAATTGGTGCCTAAGGATAGAAGGTGGAGACTCAATGTAAAAGCGGAAGAAAGGCCCTTCAAAGGGAAGCAGGGATTTCAAGTTTTATAAAGAGCTTCCAAAAATTATGGTACTCGTTAGCTTTCAGCTCTCATTGCCCCTATCATCAGCATCTTGAAGTGATTAAGGTTAAAGTGAATAAAATATGGAGTATATGCTTGACAAAGTATAAGTTGGAAATCGCATGTCCCTTGAGTACGAGGGTCGCTCCTCATGCTACTCAACTTTAGTCACCAGTAAGTTTTTGTCATAGTAAGTACATGTGTATCATAGAGAACTACCAATGGGGTACCCCTTGCCCAGTGATAAAGGAGCTATCCCATATCAAAATGACAAGGCAAGCAGACAATGAGAATCTCAGCAATCTTCTTATTTACCATGGGAAAATGGTGCTTTTTTCTCTCTTTCCTCTTTTCTCATCTCTTTCTTTTTCTTTTTCTCAATCTCTTTTTTTCTATCTCTCTTTTTTATAAAAAGAATGCTTAATAGATTGCTCACTATGGTGATGCTGCAAGTTTCCACCATGATTAGGCATGGCTTAGGCTAGCGGCCCATGTGTTTCTCTAACACACATACATAACTCCATGGACTTACAAGCTCCCCTTTCATTTCACACTGACGACATCCATAAACAAAAGAGCATGATATCAACTGGGTAGATATTTACAGGTGTTGAAAACGTTCCCCGTGATAGCATGGTTCTGCTAATTACCAACGTATAAGTGCAAGCATATACAACATAGATGACACAATGGTTCAAGTTTATTAGGGGCAAGAAAAATAAAGTGTGCCATCAAGTTTGTGAGAGCTTTAACCACTAACTTTCACATAACAAGTTTAATTTGGAAGATAGATAAAACAAGAATATACTTGGAATGGTGTAACACACCATGCATAGGAATTTATAGTGGACACTTTGGAATAACTTGGCTTCTTGGGAGTTGGATGCATGAGTAGAGCTTACTCAATACAAGTGGAGGCTAGCAAAAGACTGGGAGCGACCAACTAAGAGAGTAATAATGGCCATAATCATGCAGAGCAAAAACATTACTAATCAAAGCATAAAGTGGTACTACAAGTCAAAATATAAATGATCATAGAGGCTAAGGTGACTGGTTCATAGTCATAACAAGGTGTGAGCATGTGCCAAGTCAACCCAAACAAAGCATCAAAGGAGAATACCACAATACTATGCTTTTGTATGCTAAAACAACACATGATTCTTTCAAGGCACATTAAGCAATCCTAATTCTTTGGAACAAGTCATGCTATAGCAATAATCACTAAGCATAAGGTCAAAGCAACATCTAGCATGACATGATAAATTCTAAGTCATAGTCAAAGCAAGCTTCTTCTTGTACTACTAAAGCAAGAACTTCCTACTCCTTTCCAACACCAATCAATTTATTTGAAACAACACGGTGAAAGCAGGGGTCGAACTACTTTATTAAAGCAAACTAAGCAAACAAAAAAACTAAGACGCTCCAAGAACAACACAACTGTGCATGAAATAATAAAAACGAAGTGTCTAGAAAGACCTGAGATTTTATTGATGAAGAAGGGGATGCCTGGGGCATCCCCAAGCTTTGACGCTTGTACCTCTTGAATATTTCTTGGGGTTACATGGGGTGGCATCCCCAAGCTTGATAATTTTTCCATTTTTCATCTCATAACATCATTCTTCCCTTACACCTGAAAATTTTCCTTCATACAAAACTTCACACAATCTTCATTAGCAACATTAGTGCATTCAAAAGATAATAGACCCTTGGGGTTTAGTTTCCAAACAGCAAAACTTTCATTAAAACACAAGATACTGTATCAATTCCCTCAAAAATTTCAATTTCCCAAAGAGAACCCAAAAAAATCAATAAAGAGGCAAATGCAAATAATGGCAGAAATCTGTCAAAACAGACCAGCAGGTGAAAACCGATTTTTTCAAAGATCTTCTATTATTGAAATCAAAAAATATTGAACTAACGAAAGTTATCTAACAACCTGGGGGATTTATTCAGAAAATTACAGCTCAATCCGACTTACAGAGATTTTTGAAGAGTTTTTACAATGGAGCACAAAAATCTATTTCGGGACAGCAACTCCCCAAATCTTACTTCCCTTTCATTAGAGGTTATTCTTGGCAAAAAAATTCAAACAAAAAGGATAAGGAGAGATTACTACAGAAGTAATAACTTCCAAGACATAATAAAACTATTGGGTTATCTCCCAAAAAGTATTTTTCTTTAATGCCTTTAAGTTACGCACAAGAAGCAAGAATCAAGTATTTTCAAATGAAGAAGCATTAAGATCAATACTCGAAATTTCTTCAACTAGGAAAGGTATCTCAACCAAATGATATTAAGAGGATCCTTTCTCATCTCTCTTGGGTTCACTACTTTCATCAAATGGGTTTTCAGGAACAATCCAATCAAAATTATTTTCTAAGGCTTCATGCATTCCCACAAGTTTAAAAGGTATGGGTATTTTAATTTCCTCTCCATTGGGTTTGGTCTTATCCAACTTTTCTAAAGTACCCCTAACGTCTGCACATGAGCCTAGCATATTAAAATGATCAAAACCCTTTTTGGCTTCCTTAGCAAGATCATTAAACTCTTTTAGCAAAGTTTCTAGAATAAAATCTCTCTTTTCAGCATTCTCCACTTCTTTTAGTTTAAGAATCATTATTTGCATCATGGGGTTAAGGTTAACAAACCTAGCCTCCAAAATTTGCACTAAAGAAGCTGCAGCAATTTCATAATTAGGAGCAAGTTCTGCTAAGGATATATCCTCATGTTTGCTAATATGATTAAAGAATTCTTCAATATTTTGTTTCCCAAATATGGAGTCACTACCTATTGAAAGGTCTTCCAGGATGAACTTAGGGATCAACATGGTGAGCTAGAGAAAGGTAACAACTATAGGAAGAACTATTTTTTTGTGTTTTTGATAATAAAAAGCAAACCAGACAAAACTATTTTTTTTGGAATTTGTGATAAAAAGAAGCAAACCAAAAAAAGAAAAAGAAACTAAGCAAAACAAAAACAAAGTAAAGAGAAAGGTTCGGAAGGACTCCCCTTGTGAAGCCGTCCTTAACTCCCCGGCAACGGCGCCAGAAAATGTCTTGATGCGGCTCAGATCACTGTAGAGCTTCGTTGGGAAACCCCAAGAGGAAGGTATGATGAGTACAACAGTAATTTTTCCCTCAGTATGAAACCAAGGTTATCGAACCAGTAGTAGGAAGGAAATGACTCAAAGGTTTTGCTAGCAACTTGGAAACCTACACAACACAAACTCAAGACTTTGCCCCAACGAATAGTGCGGTTGTCAATATCACCAGTTTTCTGAAAACAAAGGATTAAACGTATGGTGTAGAAGGTAATGGTGGCTTGCAGAAAATAAACAGTAACAGTGGAAGATGTGTATCAATGGTAAAGATTGGACCGGGGTCCACAGTTCACTAGATGTGTTCTCCTTAAGATAAACAACATAACATGCTGGGTAAACAAATTACAACGGGGCAATTGACAGGACAGAGCAAGGTATAACAATGCAATACTAGACATTCATGATCCTATTGAGATTTGATTGGGCATTACGACAATATACATAGACCGCCATCCAACTGCATCTATGACTAGTAATCTACCTTCAGGTTATCATCCGAACCCCCTCTAGTTATAGGTTGCAAGCAACGGATAACTGCTTTAAGCAATGTGTGTAAAGTAAACAATACAATTTTTCCATGAACAAAAGATAGTTGTTTTCTCCCTACTAGCAACAACACATCTACAACCTTAGAGATTTCTGTCACTTCCCCAGATTCAATAGAGGCATAAACCCACTATCGAGCATAAATACTCCCTCTTGGAGTCACTAGCATCTACTTGGCTAAGATAGCTACTAGAAACGGAGATCATGCAAGATCTCAAACAACACAGAGATGATAGAATCAATAAGATAGAACCATTAACCAATCTGACATAGTAATCTCAATATCCATTGGATCCCCGCAAACACAACATGCATGATTATAAATAGATGATCTTGATCATGAACGGACCTCACAAGATCTAAACATGGTTGAACAAAGGAGAAACAACCATCTAGCTACTGTATGGACCCATAGTCCAAGGTGGAACTACTCACGCATCATACCAGAGGCTGGCATGGTGATTTAGAAGGCCTCCGGGATGATTTCTCCCCTCCGGCAGGGTGCTAGGAAGAGCATCAGATCCCTCGATCTAGGGACGAAGGTGGTGGTAGCTATAGACTGTTTCGTGGAGATCTCATAGGTTCCTTAGGGTTTTGGTATCGGGGAATCTTATAGGCGAAGGGGGAGACCGAGGGGGTGCCCGAGGTGGTCGCACCCCTAGGCGTAGGCCAGGCCTGGCCGCGCGACCAGGGGGTGTGGGCCCCCCGTGGACCTCCTCCGTCTCGTCTTCTGGCTCCGTGTTTTCCTCGGTGAAATGTTGACTTTGGCTTTCGTCCCGTCTAATTCCGAGAATATTCATTTTCTAGCTTTTCTAGAATCAAAAACAACAGAAAACAGGCAACTGGCACTGCGGCATCTTGTTAATAGGTTAGTCCGAGAAAACGTATAAAATACCTCAAAGTGTAAACAAAGCAAAGCAAAGTGGATACTAAACAAGCATGGAACATCAAAAATTATAGATACGTTTACGACGTATCACAAACCCATTACAATAATTGTACTTGCATTAAACAGAAGCAAAATTGCAACCAACCTAAACAACATCTAGACCCAGGTCACACCACTGTTGTCGGAGTCCACCTCAATTGGTGACCCCTCCACGCCCTTCCAAGAGACATCCACTCCCGCCCGTGGTTTGCCCTTCGCCAAGGAGGCTTCAATGGCGTTCTGCATTGCTTCATCGCCGTCCACCTCCTTGTTGGAATCAATAATGATGAAGGGGATGGGGTGGCAACGATCGAGCCCCTCCGCGCCTGACGGCTCCTGCTCGAGCTCGATGCTGGAGCAGTGCGTCTATAGATAGGAGGGGCCGAGCTCGAAGATGCAGTGCAGCCGTTCGGCTCAAGAAACCATGGCCATTTTATACTGCGATGATAGGATCTAGGGGTGGATCCGCCATGGCGAGCCGACCGCGAGCGCTGGAGTGGATGGATCTGCCACTGTGAGCCATGAAGGCAGATTTTTTCTGATCCAGGGTGTACGGGGAGTGTGGAAAACTATGGGACCAGGCGTGTGACGGCTACTCGGCAAGGCCTCACATCTATATGTAGGCGGGCATGAGGCCAAAAATATTTGGTCATTGAGCGCGAAAGGGCCTTAGAAAAACGAAGGTGCGAGCTTTGGAGGAGCCCCACCTATCAGCCCAAAGTGGACGGTAGGATTCTCCTCGAGTTACTAGGTGGGATAAATCACATTTCACCGTTCCCCTGCTCTGACATCCAAGGCTCCTCCATTTTCCCCTCTTTCCTCTGCCCTCACTCCCCTAGCCCATGGCTCGTAGCTCATCTAGTTCGTCTCGGGCGGAACCCGGGTTGGCTCAACACCGCCAGGCGGGTGCCCCCATCAGGTACCAAAAGATGCCCTACGATTACTACCCCGAGAAGATGTGTTTGTGTAGTGAGAAGATGCCGAGATGGATTTCTTGGACCGACGAAAATACTGCAGGAAAATTCAGCAACTACGGCATCAGAGCGGTAACCTCGTATGCTATGCGCAGTTGGTAACCCCGATCCGGGAAGCGTTATGTAATTTTGTGTTTGTTTTCTTTGATTGTTCACTGGAAGGGAGGGGAATGGGATGTGACAGGTTTGTGTGGATCGAAAAGCCCCTTACATTTTTCATAAGGAGCTTGTTCAGGATCTTCGTGATGCTGTGTGGGAAAAGAAATAGGAGATTCATGCGCTGGAGAGAGAGATCCGGGAGCTTCGCTAGATGAAGGGAGGCAGGAGCAGGGAGGAGGCGTGCATGCTAAGTTGCGGACGCAAGATGGTGAGATAGACGAGCTAAAGATTAGGCTGAAAAGTATAAACAATTTCCTCATTATCTGGGAATTATCTATTTCCTTTGTTGTTTATGTTGCCATGGCGTTTTCTAGAAGCTGAAATAAATTGCTTCTTCATGGGATTGTAGCAGCTTAGAACTTGTTTTTCATCTCAGTACCTTTTAATAAGTGTAATGCTAAAAGAAGGGATTTAATCTGACTGGCGCAACCAGGAAGCGCTTATGTAAATTATGTTTGTGCCACTACCATCCATCGAAACGGAGAAGCAATCCCCCTCGGCTCTGGTTCTGCGATTTTATAGATAATAGTGGCACATTCACAATTTCGGCTTCAACAAGTGTCTTCAGCCATAACCAAATATCAAGTCGCTACGAGAGCAGAATGACATAGTCAATGGACGGAGAAGTACGAGAATGTGAAATAACTCATATTGTCTTAGACACCACTACACGCTTGTTTCGCCCGACAATTCCCACGAACACAGCTCCAGAATATTACCATATACACAGATAGGTTCGAGATCAACACATTACTATGCTTCTTCTTAGCCAGCCTTCTTACCCTTCCTGGGTGCCACTTCTTTGCCTCGGTGTCCTCTATCTTCTTCATTGCCCGCCTTCCTCATCTTCCTGGGTGCCAGTTTTCTTACCTTCACATACTCTGCATCTCCAGGTCGAGGGAAGTCAGGCCAATCAGCATCAGAATAGTGTTCAGCCTCATCACTCCACTCATTTAGATTTCTTCCCGCGGCAAAATCACTGAGTTCGCAGTCATGTTTCTTACCTTGCACTTCATGTCAAAAAACAGGACACTGTTAAGCACCTAATATCTATAGAGTACGACCAATTTTTTTGTATAGATACCATCTCATACCTAGGTTTGGGTGCATTAAGAAGACACCCCGCTGCTCTATGGCCTATAAGACGGCAGGTTTTGCATCGGTATTTGCCATTCTTGCTACCACTAAAATCTAAACCCGCCCTCTCTAGAAAATTCTTAAACCTATTCACCTATGGTCTACCTCTGCCCCTTTTTGTTACTGGCTGGCACAGCTCAAAACTCAGTTGGACTTGAGGCCACTAAGATGGGTCTGTACAGGGCTCGATGGAACCAGCGTACACAGCTCTGAACATTTCCAGAGAGAAGTAGTTAGAAAATATTGATCCAAATGTGGTAGATTTATTTTCTTCACCAAGAATACCAATGCGTTGTCGCATGGTTTCCAAGTATGCTGCCACTCTAAGCAGGTGCATTCCTACCACTCGATGTTCACAACATCCATGTGGCTATTTTTTGGACATATCAACCACATCACAGCTGCTGTTGTTTGACAGGAGAACCCTAAGATGACCAAGCCCTCGGCTTCTCTTATGCAGTTGCTGTATAAGAGGCGGTAGCATATGGCCTCTAAGTCTCCTACCAATATCTCTCCTGATATTTAACAGCTTCATGATCATACCCCGTATGCCTTCCATCAACATATGAACAGGACGGACTTTTATGTCCTTCACCCAAAATTTAGGCATTCAACTAGGTTCTTGTTTATGTAATCAACTTTGATGTTAGGGCTAAACTGACTCCTCTTCCATAGCTGCGAATGATGTGCGGCCATGTACTGGGGAAGATCTAGAGCTTCTGCAAAAATATTTCTCATGAAATATTCGTAGTGCCCTGCTCTGTAAGATCTAGCAGCAGCACACATGTAACCAAATATGCTGCCTGCGTAGTGCCTGTACAGGTTGAGCATCAGGTGGGCATGGCATTCTATACCCTCATCTTGCGGGAACACCTCCTTCACTGCATTCTTCAACCCTTTGCATGCATCTGTGGATATAGCCAATGGATCCATTTGTCGTATTGATCTCCTAAGCTGCCTCATAAACCAGACCCAGTTTTCCTCTATCTCTATATCGAACAGCCTGAATGCCACTGGGAACATCCAGTTGTGACCATCTAATGTTGTCGCAGATGCCAGGCAGCCTTTCCATTTGCCAGTTAAGACAGTATTGTCTATGCTCAGATATGGCCTACATCCGTCCTTGAATCCATGGATGCAAGGTTTAAGCGTCATGAAAAATCTATTGAAATAAATTTTACCACCTTCCGATTTAGTGTCGATCTCCACAACATTCCCTAGACACCTAGCCTGTACCTCAGCCTGGAAGTTGTACATCATCCTGAAGCTATTAATCCAATCCCCATGCAAGATTTTTAGAGCTTTCTCTTTACCTTTAAAAACCATGTAATACGGTAGAACAATGTTGTACTGAACAACGAGTTTATTCTAAATATTCTTCGCGGTCTCCCTAGGGTTATGATTAGTATGGACATAGATTGTAAATCCACCCACTTTGTATCAGCCATCGAGGATTTCAACATGCTCCCTGTCGCACACATGTGGGGAGGGCCCAATTTGTTCACCTGCAACACAGATTAGTTTACATCATAAGCGGAGTTGCCAGATAGATCTTGCACATCAACTTTACTTATATTATAGAGTGAAAAATGATAAAGTTGAAATGGTTTGCTCCATTCATTGCCAGGATACCCTAATTGCCTTTGACGCGGGTAAGTCTCTAGCTGCGATCCTCCACGAACAAGGTATCACCACCTATCCATTCTTCCACTTTAACCTACAAATGGCCTCATACCTATGGGCAATGTTCTTCAGTCTATGAACATCGAACTCCCCCTTGATACAAAAATGCTGAAACGACTTCCTAAACTCATGCATGCTGCTTAACTCGGTGCCAAACAAAATTATAGGATCCTTGTGGTCATGTATCATCTCGTCTATGTCGGGACCGAAGTCATCAACTGTAATTCCAGCCCCATCCATAAGTGTCTTGTCGACTAATCATCACTAGATTCTTGATGGTCCACAGTGCCATCTTCTATATCTGATTCAGAATCTTCACCATCCTCACCAATGCCTAGTCATGCACACATCGTATTGACTCCTAGGGGTGGGACTACACCATCATTTGGACCTACATGGACCAGAACATTGGACCAATATACCTCCCCGGCAACTCTGTTTTCTCCCAGACGCTCTGTTGGTGCTGCTGCAACCACAGGGGGTGGTCTTACACTATCATGCATCACATGTTCGTCAACAAACAAATAGTAATCAGAATCTATTTCATCTCGACTGTACAGAACCCTCTTGCTCTTCTTGTGTACATCCTCCTTGATTGTATCATTCGTGATGGTAGCCCCATTAGGGCTTGACCTCTGTGTTGCGTTCCTCACCGAACTAACCTTTTTGATGCTACTCCTCGGTGTGATCTCCTTCCTACTTCCTGATGGCTGTAAAATATAGCCATCCATGTCCGTATTTAAACTAAATATTATTCATATATTTGATGAAATATCTCTCTAAACCCTGCCACTAATGCCTAATGATCAAAGGGGTATGTGATCCTTTCTTGCTATTTTTCCCTGCATAGATAATGACGTATGCTGATGGGAATCACTACATAAATGCCAAAGGTACGAGATTTCCAACACGTCAAAGAAACCAGGAGCCGTGAAGTGGAGGAAAAATCCTTAACGACCAACTATACCGCAGGAAATTTATGACGACCATATAGTTCTGGCCGTATAGTTGGCACCAACTCCATTAGCTCAAACAGAACAACTTTTATGAAGGGACCCCTATATAAAGAGGCTTCGGGCGACGGGAAACAATGCTTCTTTTTCGACCTAAACTCTCTCTGCCACCAGAAGTCGCCACGCCGGAGGAATAGATCTAGATCTAAACCTATAAACCCTTCTCCTCCACCATAGCCATCTCCCACCACTTGTAATAGTAGATCTCTTCTCCAATTGGCGACATTGTAAGACTATTTGATATTAATCTTATGATCTGTATTGCAATGTTTATGATTGTTGATTTCATCTCTATGTGTAAGCAATTCTCCTTGGGCTAAGGGCTTCGGCCTAGCCATGTAGCTTTTTGTGCATGTTATTTATCATAGATGGGATCATGTTTTAGTTTGTATGACATGATGATTGCAGTACCCTATCTTACCTCAATCTAAGGACTTTTCAG
Source organism: Avena sativa (assembly GCA_916181665.1). Classification (NCBI taxonomy): domain Eukaryota; kingdom Viridiplantae; phylum Streptophyta; class Magnoliopsida; order Poales; family Poaceae; genus Avena; species Avena sativa. The sequence goes on from OV702293.1 coordinate 99,776,898, forward strand.
GTACCCAAGACCCTGAGGATTGATCCAGGTAAAGGTAGTATGAGTAATGACCGATCTGCAGGATGGGAACCCCAGTGATAGAAGGGGTAGTACGGCTGTATGTGAGGGATTTACTTGGGATTAATGGTTACATCACTATGCATATCATTAGTTCTCTTTTTCTATGGATGAGACTAATAGGTTATTGCTATAAGCAGTTGCGGAGGCGATAACAATTATGGATGCACTGCCCACATATAATTATCTTGCACTAACAATTACATGCATACTTTATTATTATCTATTATTTCCATCAGATGTTTTGCACAACTACTGGTGATAAACCGAAGACCCTAGGTCCTCTCTCTTTCAATCGTCAAAAACAACAAAAAGATCGCAAACTCTTAGTCCGGTGAAAACACAAAAGGAATTCTAAAACTCTCGAAGGTCCGTTTAAGTAATCTCACTTTGCTTTCTACTTCCCGAGGATTCGATAGACCTAGGTCTACTAGGGAAAAAGAGCTATACTACATCCATAATCCGGATCGAAGGTATCAACCCTTTTTCTGGCGCCGTTGCCGGGAAGCAATAGATACGCTAGTGAGGTTAGTAGGAACCTTGGTAGTTTTAATTCTTGTTTTTAATTTTTAGTTTGCTTTCAGTCTTTATTTGAAAAACCAAAAAAAAATAGTTAGTATTTTAATTCTTGTTTTTATCATCATTAGTACTTGTTTAAGAAAATCCAAAAAATAGGAGGTATGGCTGAAAAGAAACTAGGGGAGTTTGCAACTCCCAACAATAATTATTTACGTACTCCTATTACTTAGCCAGCAATTGCTGCTGAGGATTATGAAATTAAGCCCCACTAGTTAAGTTTGGTTCAATAGAATCAATTTGGAGGCTCTGCTGTTGAATATGCATGTATGCACTGAAATATGTGATATGATGCGCATTAAATATGTTTACCCCGACGCGGTCAAGTTGCACCTATTTCCTTTTTGTCTTAGAGGAAGAGCAAAAGAATGGTTGCTATATTTTCCTAGAAATACTATTGCATCATGGGTGGAATGTACTTCTTTATTTATGACTAAATTCTTTCCACTTGCAAAGACTATGCAACTCAGATCTAATATTACTGGCTTTAGATAGGAAGAGCGTGAGCCACTAGCGCTTGCATGGGAGAGAACGAAAGAATGCATGAGAAACTATCCCAGCCATGGGATGGAAAATTGGTTAATTCTCCATTTATTTTATAATGCTCTTAACCCTGTGTCTAAGTCTATGCTTGATACTACAGCTGGAGGAACATTTATGGGTAAGAAAATTACCGAAGCAAAGCAGCTGCTAGACAATATGCAAGACAACAATGCCCAATGGCATGTGGAAAGATCAAACACGAAGAAGATGAACTCTGTCGCACCTCAAGAAAATGAAGAACTCAATGCTAAGTTGGATGAGCTCATATTAGTCGTTAAAGGTAAGGAAACCAAAGTAAGAACTACTCCCGAACCAACTATTAAAGAAATAGACTTCATAGCTCATAATGATTATAACCCTTGCTTGGAAGAAGAATTATAATCCAAATTTTTAGAAACATTATCCTAGTCATGTAGGTAACTCTAATAAAAATATAGCATCAAGTAATAGTAGTCTCCAAGAAACTCTTAAATCTTGTATGGACTCACAAAATGAGAAAACGATATTCTAGTTAAAATTACGGAGAACCATTATGCCATGCTTGGTAAATTATCTAACCAAGCTGTTAGTTTGAGAAATGATTTGTAGGCCCTCCAAAAAAGAACAAGGATTGTTGAGGCACAGCTAGGTAAGATAACTGAGAGTCAAACTCTCATTCTAGCTAAATTTGCAGGTAAAACTGAGCCCAATCCAGTTGAAGACCTTACGATGATAAGAATCCTAAGGGAGGAGCCCGAAGAACTTGATTATAGCAATGCTCCTTCACCAAATTACACACTTGAAGATCTTGTAAAAAGGATCAATGTCAAGATTCCGGTAAGTGAGGGAAATGAGGAAGTCATGTATCAACACTTCTTAATCAGGTAGCAATAAAAATACGTGATCTTGAGAAAGAATATAAGAAAAATGCTAAAAAATTACCTGTTAAGATAGATGATATATTTGACCCTACTATTAAGATTAAAATTGGGACTAGTGAAATAGTTGCACTATGTGATCTAGGTGCAAGTGTTTCAACAATTCCAAGGAGTATTTTAATAAGTTAAATCTTGGGTCTTTTGAAATCACCAAACTAAAATTGCATCTAGGAGATTCTACTTATAAACAAGCAGTAGACTTTAAAGAAAATACCTTAGTATACATTAAATTCTGTCCTGCTCTTATTTTTTTTATTGTTGACATGCCTGAAGATGCTACTGCTCCTATCATATTAGGCCGTCCTTTCTTAAGAAATATTAAGGCTTTGATTAATTTACATGAAGGGAACGTGAAGCTCCAATTGCCTTCATGGGATCCTTTTGTTATTCATTTCCCTAGGAAAACGAAAGCCAAGCAAGATGATAAGGAGGCCATCACTTTGAAGGCCAACTACTTTGGAGTGGGTGTTCCACTCATATGGCCTAAGTGAGCAACATCAAGGTAAGGCTATTGACCATAAAACAGCACTGCATGGAAGGCAACCCATGTGAAATAAAGGTTTGTGTAAATTTTTTTTAAGCTTTAGTTTAAAGTTTTATATAGAATAAAGAGTGCTAGAAAACTCCAGTGAGGAGAGATTCAACGGTACTAAAAATTCATGTCTTATACATGCCAAAGTTGGTCGACAATTTAGTCTGTCATTTTTCTGTCAAAACAAGGTGTTTCGCTAAGTTTCAGCCTAAAAAGTAATTCTTGAAGAAATAGAATTTTTTTGATGAGTACTAAGGCTCTAACGACCAACTATACGGCGGGAACAAAAATCCTGCCGTATAGCCCTAGTCGTATAGTTATTTGATCCATCGACAATTTTTCATCTCAGGATACAGAAGGTTTGATGAACAACTATACGGCGGGAACAAAAGTTTCGGCCGTATAGTTATAGCCGCCAGGAAAGAAACCGTAGAAACCCTAATTTTTTGCCGTCAGACCAACTATACGGCGGGAACAAGTGTTCCGGCCGTATAGTTTCGGCCGTATAGTTGCGTCCGACCACTTCAATGCACGGAAAGGTACCCAAAACATCAAAACATCAATCCTTTTTCTCTCTTCTACCTCCAAACTCTCTCAAAACCTCATGGTATCTTCACCCCTACTCAATTTTGTTCGATATCCTTGCACACAAGTGATCTGCGGTATGTTTCTCCTCCGATCCTCCAATTAATTTTCACTAATTCATCTCTGATCTATTGTCATTATCAATCTAGGGTGAGACTTATTTTGAACAATTAGCCATGATTCTCTTGCTTAGATTATTATGTTGAGGAGATTCTTTAGTGTGCTATGATGAGGAATATGCTATGACTATTACTGTTGGATCAAAAAGTTTTATATTTGTCTTTCTTATTTATTTTTAGAAGATGAACACGAGGATCCAGACACGTGCTCTTGCCACCGCTAGTTATTCTCGGGCTGCATCTTAGGAACGCATGGGGATTCGACTCAAGAACGAGTCCCACCGTGATCGTTTTGATAGGATCAAAAATCGAGAAGTGAAGGCAACCAAGTGGGCTTGCCCCGTCATATTGAACCAACTCGGTATTTCTAATGACTTTAATTTACTTTGCAATACGGTTGGTATCTAAAACTTTGTATTTAATGATGGACCACCAATCTATCGCCGGTTAACCATTGAATTTCTTAGTTCTTTCAAAGGCACCGTTAAGACATGGCATGTGGAGGATAGAATTTCTTTCCGACTCATGAACAACAATTATTATTTATCACTCGATGAATGGTGCAATTATTTTGTTTTACCCAACAATGATCCTAATGCTCTGTGCGCATCTTTTACCAGCATAGAACCTTCCCCTGAACTCTGCTATAATAGAATGAGCTTTACTTCTAGAGTCGGTAAAGGGAAAAATATTCAACATCTTGCTATTCGCTATTTGTTCTATGTTATTGCTAACACCTTGCAGACACGTAATGAGTTTACAAGACTCAATGAGGAGGACATATTAGTCCTTGCAAAATCTGCTTTCAACTATGACAACTTGTCACTCAACTTGGGCGCAATTCTTGTGCGCTACTTGGAGTACCAATCCTCCCAAAGCCAAGGACCAATCACTTGCGGAGGCATCATCACCGTGCTTGACAATGCCCTAGGCACCAACCTAGGTGTGTTACAGCTGGTTCTAGGTGAGCGACATGTTGGTTTCTCTACTTTGAGGGCTTATGGAATGCTCACTAGGAGATGTGGTGTTTATTATCTACATATTGTTGGAGCTAGGCGTCTCTACCCCGGTCCGTTGCCTAATGGTCTTTTCTCTATCGAGGAAGGATGTGTGATTTACAACTTGCAGGTTGAGCAACACCAATCCAGGAGGAGATTCCGGAAGAGGATGAGGACCAAGAAGAGGAGCAAGAAGTCCCTCATCAAGAAGAGCAGCCACCAAAGCGGTTCGCTACATATCAAGATTTCTAAGAACTTGGAGGAACTGTGGAGAGGATGCATAATGTTGCCCTGAACCTATGAGAAACAACAAGTAACTTATCAACTCAATTTGTGGACTGGAATTACAACTCCCCCCCCCCCACACACACACACCTCAATGATTTGAAGGTCTTGCAAAAGCCTAAGCTTGGGGAGGTTTTATATCTATTTTTATTTGGCTTTCATTTGCTTTACTTTATTTTCGAGGTTATGCTTTTATTTGAGTTTATAAGCACTTGTGTTGGTTTCCCAAACACTTTATCTTTAGTTACTTTATTTTGTTTGAGATTTTCAAGCCAGGATTTGCCGCCAATTTTCTATTCTTTAATTCCCCTTCTCAAAATTCATAAAAATATTTCTATGTTTATCTTTATTTTCCCTCTTTCTTTTCTTTTCTTTTGGCCAATCAGTCTCCAATTTTGAAGTTTGAGAAACCCATGCTAGTTAGTAGTAATGTTAAGATGCTACATCGGTGGAGTGAGTCTCTATATTGTAGTAAAATTTTGTTTGCATGGGTATTTAATTGAGTACGTTTTGTTCCAGCTCTTGTAGTTAACCAAGTCTTGCCTAAAAATTTGCTAAACAATTGAAATAAAAAGTCTCAAAATTGAAGGCTTGGGTGTTGTAGTGTTTAGTCTTGAAAGCTTATTCCTAGAGACACTTAACACCGCAGAAAATAATGATTGACTTGATAGCTCTCTTTGAAAGGATTTATTCAATTGAATTAATGTTGTGGTTTTTGAGATCATGCCAAAGTTTGACTTGTGAATCATAACAATGATATAGCTTTATGCGTTTCAAACTTCATGGTATGCCAACAACTCCGCTAGCCTATGAAAGATCTTCATGGAAGAAACTCCTATATTTCGGCTATGAGTTGATTAAACATATGTAGGAGCAATGCTATAATGGGTAAGATTCTTGGCACTCCCGGGTAGCTGTAAACATGATGGAATCACTCCCTTGGCTGATATGAGTAATCATTATGCAAAAGGAACAAAAACCTTAGTGATGCCACGAGTGTCCATCACATCCCGATAAACTAATGAAAAATTTTAGCATGCTCTCAATTACTTAAGAACTGAAATTCTTGAAGGACAATGAATAGAAAGGTAGTTCTTGAAAAGTCTTGATTTATTGATGTGGGAGAATTTAGATACTTTAGTGTATATGCTTTTCATGACAAACTCTCACACTCTCAATTTTATATGATAATACTTTATTGTTCAAAGGAAAGCTTATGAGTTGATTACATGACATGGAATAAAGTTTACTCTTTTGAATATCCATGCTTACAATAATTTTGCTGCGCTATAAGGATTCATGAAACCCGTATGATATGCTTTCCACTACTCCATCTATGCTAATGTTTTTTAGATTAATAAAGTGGAGGAAACATCAGACTACCAATCATGAGTAAGATCATCATCTCATTATTTTAGTTTAAATGTTGAGTTCCCTTTTGATTTTGGTTTTATTGGTCGAGGACGATCAATTTTAAGCTTGGGGAGATTGATGGTTGTGAAATATAGCCATCCACCTCTGTATTTAAACTAGATATTATTCATATATTTGATGAAATATCTCTCTAAACCCTGCCACTAATGCCTAATGATCAAAGGGGTATGCAATCCTTTCTTGCTATTTTTCCCTGCGCAGATAATGACGTACGATGATGGGAATCACTACATAAATGCCAAAGATACGAGATTTCCAACACTTCAAATAAACCAGGAGCCGTGAAGTGGAGGCGGAAGCCTTAACAACCAACTATACGGCGGGAAATTTATTCCGTCCATATAGTTGGCACCGACTCCATTAGGTCAAACAAAACAACTTTCATGAAGGGACACCTATAGAAAGAGTCTTCAGGCGACGGGAAACACCACTTCTTTTTCGACCTAAACTCTCCCTGCCACCAGAAGCCTCCACGCCGCAGGAATAGATCTAGATATAAACCTCTAAACCCTTCTCCACCACCATAGCCATCTTCCACCACTTGTAATAGTAGATCTCTTCTCCAATTGGCGACATTGTAAGACTATTTACTATCAATCTTATGATCTCTAGTACAATGTTTATGATTGTTGATTTCATCTCTATGTGTGAGTAATTCTCCTTGGGCTAAGGGCTTCGGCCTAGCCATATAGCTTTTTGTGCATGTTATTTATCATAGATGGGATCATGTATTAGTTTGTATGATATAATGATTATAGCACCCTCTCTTGCCTCAATCTAAGGACTTGTCAGGTACCCAAGACCCCGAGGATTGATCCAGGTAAAGGTAGTATGAGTAATGACCGATCTGCAGGATGGGAACCCCAGTGACAGAAGGGGTAGTATGGCTGTATATGAGGGATTTACTTGGGATTAACGGTGACATCACTATGCATATCATTAGTTCTCTTTCTTCTATGGATGAGACTAGTAGGTTATTGCTATAAGCGGTTGTGGAGGCGATAACAATTATGGATGCACTGCCCACATATAATTATCTTGATCTAACAATACATGCATACTTTATTATCATCTATTATTCCCATCAGATGTTTTGCACAACTACTGGTGAAAACCGAAGACCCTAGGCCCTCTCTCTCTCAATTGTCAACAACAACAAAAAGATCGCAAACTCTTGGTCTGGTGAAAACACAAAAGGAATTCTAAAACTTTAGAAGGTTCGTTCAAGTAATATCACTTTGCTTTCTGCTTCCCGAGGATTCGATAAACCTAGGTATACTAGGGAAAAAGAGCTATACTACAACCGTAATTCGGATCGAAGGTATCACTTCCCCTCACGGGTGTTGGCTCCTGCGTTTCGGCATCTTTTCCTGACCTCTACGGCGTGTTCCCCTTCGAATTAGCCCTTTTTCTGCCACTATTGGGTGTGTTCTCCTTCGCGCCAACATTATTGTCGGACCTCTGCGGCGTGTTCCTCTTCAAGCTAGCATTTTGCCGTGACTATTGGCTATGTTCTCCATCGCGCCAACATTATTGTCGGACCTCTGCGGTGTGTTCCTCTTTAAGCTAGCATTTTTGCCGCTACTATTGGGTGTGGTATCCTCCGTGCAAGCCACCTTAGACTTTTTGTTGCCGCTCCTAGGTGTGTTCGCCACCTCGTTCACCATTGGTCAGGCCCTCTTATCTTTTTTGCTGCTACTGTTCGGTGTTGCATTATGAATTGATCTCAAGGGTGTACTCTGCGGCGTGGTGTCTTTTTTCATGCAACTCTTGGGTGTCCTCTTCTCTGGTGTGGTCTGCTTGGTGATGGCCTTCTTCGGGGTGCTTTTTCTGGGGATGCTCTTCCTGCTCCTCTTTATGTTGCTCCCCTGTCAGTCTCTCCTCTGTTCGAAGCTACTGTCACTCGAACAACCATGAGCGAGGCCATCCATCATGTCAATCATGTTTTCTACAAGTTCATCTTTTCCATTGCCGACCTCAAATTCCTGTCCAACCGTTAGCAGGCGTGTGAACAGGCACCCGTCCCGTCTAGTTCGACACATCCTACTGATTGGTACGGCTAAATCACTGGCAACTTTCACTTCTATAGCCTTTTTGTTGTTGTAAGCAAAAAATGCCAAATGTGCTTCCTGGGAGGACCCCCACTCTACATTCTCATGTAACGCTGCAATCAGTTCAGATATCAGTTGTAACATCCCAATTTCAGCAACCCTGATCTTTTGTCCAAAAAGGCAAAAATCAGGGGGAACAAAAACTTTTTCTTGTTAAGATTTGCAATGCTTGTTGCTTGTCTAATGGTATATTAGATCATATAATTATTACCTCAACCCCTTTAGACAAAAGCTATTTAACAAAAGATATGTCTTGGCTTATTTTACATATTCTCAAATGTTCTGGCATTACAAACCTGAGCCAAGATGACTTTGATAAAACAAAATATTTTATTAGTTTCTATTACAAAACTATGGAGACCTATATATAATCTCTTTATATTTTCAAGACAGCTCATTCATCTACTCTTACCTCTAGGTTTTTACAAAACCTTTACTAAAACATTTTTCATTCCAATCTTGGTAGAAATACCAAGAGGTCCTTACCTTACTTCAAAAACTCCAACTCTTCAAAATACCCATCCTTACCTCAAGCTTGTCTTGATGGTAACTCTAGTAGTAGTTGATAAGATTGACTAGATGAATTGCCTTGATCTGCTGTCTGATGAATTTCCCTAATATATTGAATGCCTTGTTTCTTAGGAACTAGAGTGAGCTAATAGAACATCTCACCCTTTAGGATCAGATCAATGTTTGAGATCTCCAAATCTTAAACCAAGTCATCTATGTTGGATCTATCCTGAGTGATTCTCTCATCTCTTGCTCAGATCAATCTAAGGATAACCCCTTTTGATAATTTCCAAACCTCCATGAATACCAAGTCTACGGATGGATCCTCTCTACTCCATCATCCAATCAACATCATCTAGTTGATCATTAGCTTGGAGCCTAACATCACCCCAAAATCATCTACCCTTGCACTCTAGTCTAAAACCCTAGATTTGCCAAAATGGCTAAGTCTGGAATTCTTGCCTAGATTCAATCTTTGGAGCTCTAACTATTCCAACCTATGTGCATTATTGAGAATGTACTTGAACCATTTTGTAGTACATCATTAGTAATACCAAATCACACCTTTTCTCTTGGTTAAACCATTCTTATTCCCACTCATCCATGATGGTTTTGTAGTCAAGATAATAATATTTTCTGCAAATCTTATCATCTTGTCTACTTAGGAAGAATCTCACATCGACATGCCACCTCCCCTTGACCAACTCTTGGCATGGTTATGACCTACTAACCATGGCCTATCAATCCATACTTCCACTACAAGAAATGTGGTAATTTTTGACCCTCCATATTGGTCACTAGATGGTCATTGTTCTTCATTTGTGACCTTGTGACCAAAACGAGTTGGTCAAAAGCTAAGTCACTGACGGACAATAAAGACCTTTCCTGTGTATTGGTCATAGACTATTATGACCAATATAGATGGTTTGGTCACCGGTTATCTAGCATGTCCACGTAAGCCTCCACGTAAGCCAATCCTACGTGGCAAATCCATGACCAATCGGAATGGTCGTCGATCAAATTTAGCCTGGTCCAGTTCGATGTTATATATGGGCCAAGCCCAACAATTTAGCCTATTTATTATTATATTTTCTCGGTCAACTCTTCTTAGCTAAATGGACCAAGCCTAACATTTCGTCCTATTTTAGTTTCTGGGCCATAGCCTTTTACAATCTATATTAATCTGTTTTGCATTTTTATTCTTGATTGATCAGGTCCCACTTTAGAGATCGATCCCACTTGTCTGACTCATTTTATAAATTGGACCCACATTTGAAAAGAGTGCCAATGGAACAATGCATACATAAACAATATTTAAAAAGAACAAAGACCAGATGAAATTCATCATAAAACTAACACAAATTAGTATAGTACAATCTTATTACAGTCTACTACAACCAGCAGCACATTTCATTGTAGCCAGGCCCGGCTCTGACCCCCCGCGACCTTGTGCGGCGGCCTAGGGCCCATGCCTCCGGGGGACCCATGACTACAACCTCCTCTATACTCTACACACTACGGAGCTGCCTGGAAAATGAATTGCAGGAAAGGAAGGCCCAGCCCAGCCGTCCCAGTCCGAGAAAACCGCACGATGCAGCACCCGTGACACGATCGATAGGTCAATCGATCTTCTAATCAGCTGATCTCCTCGACTTCTCTACCTGTTCGTCTTCGTCAGCCGCTCCTCCGGCCAATCGATTTTCCTCTGGCCACCTAGGCCTAGAGATCGGTAGATTGGCCCGAGTCCCTCTGCCCTTGACCCTGATTGGGTTTTCCTGTTTGGGATTTGTGAACTAGAAATTGAATCAACGGATGAACTGAATTCCTGCTTGGCCTTGTTAGCCTGTTCCTATTATGCCCCCTGGTACGTTCCAAATGTTCAATCATCCATGAATCTATGATTAGAGTTCTATTTTTAAATTCTTTATGTAATGTATTTAGTTCATTCATAATTTTAGGTGCTACAATGCCGACATATAATTCCAGTGTTTTAGATTGAATTAATATGACATTACTAAAAATTTGTGGTTGAATGTTAACTTTCAATATTTTACAAGTGAAAGTACTCCCCCTGTCTTAGCTTTTTAAAATTTTGAATGACTGTATATACTAAATAGTGTCTAGATTTATTTAAATTTTGATAAATTTGAGACGTCTATTTAGAAACCAAGGGAGTATATACATTTATGCCTATATTTCTAAATATAAGTACATATATTAGTTGTAGGGGCCATGCCATCACTTTTGCCCAGGGCCCTATAAAATATAGAGCCGGTCCTGATTGTAGCACGTATGAATTGGCGAGCAATTAGTGTAAGCATCAGTAAAAAAGATTCTACTATAGCATTCCCGCTGGCGACATAGGCCTCACAGCCACCCGAGAGGTCGGACGCAGCTCGGCTCTGCCTCACCAAGTGCCGTCGCGGCTGAGCGTCTAGCATGCTGGGTCACCAAGCATTGCAATAGCAACCCCTGCTCCTGCTTTGTCCCGCATGACCGCCAGCCTTCACCGTCGGCCCCTGCTATCATTCCAGCGTCCCACCTTTTATTCGGCCTTCCTCTACTGCTTCATCTAGGTATCAAAACAGTGATTTGAGACCTGAAACAGAAAACTCGGTTTGTATCAGTTTTTAGGGGACTAGTAAATTACTCATGTGGTGTTTCTAGAACAGTTTATATTTACTTTCCTCCCAGAGGGGGCCTAAAAGGAATAGAGTACACACCTTTGAAAGGAAATCAGGATATAATCTGCTTCCAGAACTGCTGCTTTTATTCAAAAGCTACAGCCGGGAAAGATATCATCTTGTAGGTTAATAACATTACACAATCTTTAATCTTACATGAGAAAGCATGCATAAAAAGAACGAGATAGACATTTGATGAATAACAAATCTTTAATCTTATAGGAGCAAGCATGCATAGCAAGCATTCTGGATACAGCTAAGTAAACATTTGATGAATAACAAACACTAGCCAGTTACCTAGCACACTAAGCATTTGATTGGAACAGCATCAGTTAATCAATCAAAAAAAACTAGAACGAGAACGAGATGGACAGTAAGCATCCTGTACGAGATAGACATACAGGGGCAAAAAAATTAACACAAGAATATCATCGACATGATATTAACACAAGAATATCTAACAGCATGGTTTTGCGTACTATTTCTAAGTCCTTATAGTTAGCTATTGTACTAGGATACAACCTGAAAATATAGACTAGGAAAGCTAGAAAAGCTATACATCAAAGCAAGATATTCAACGGGGAACAAGGTATACAACATCAGTAGGCTAGCAAAGCTATACAGCAAGATATTTGATAGGCTAGTTCTTGTCATGGGTAATGAACCTCAGCCTGGCCCTAACTACAGCAGAAATACATTGATGCCCAGCTCTGCACCTCTTGCAATGCTAGCCAAGTGAATATGTTTACTTCGTGATCTGATTACAATAAAGAGAAAAAAAGAATAATTCTGAACAGCACGCTAGTCCAAGACAATTGAAGAAAATTCTAATCATGCAACCCTCTCTCGCTCCATTATTGTCAATATTAAACAAGCACACTATCGAACATTCTATGCACAGTAAAGATATTTTGAATACAACCAATACAACGAGGAGTACTAAGAGGAGCCTGTGCTCCTCCTATGTTCTTGCAGATATATTGTTACCAGTTTTCTTTATGTTACAAGATATACTTTGTAATGCTACTCCTAGCTTAGTGGTAATCAATTGTTAATAATTCTTGCGAGCACACTATTTTTGCAACAGTAGAAGCAACAGCACAACAAATGATTCAATTGAGGTACTACCAAAATATGGAGTACCCCAATAATAACTTCAGTACTCCATGACAGGGAAAAAATGGAGTACACCATCTAACCTAGTCATCTATAGTACTCATGAACTTGCTGAAATCGCCCCCATAACCTAAACATAAACAAGTTCTGTACAGACAGAGTAGAAGATTTGTTACTCCTACAATCCCATCTAAGTCTGAGAACCTAATATTTATAAGAAAGCAAAATTTCTTTCCAGTTAGATATTCAGAAGAAACATTTACACACAAGCAAGCATTATTTATTTCCACTTACAAGCAAAAGCTGAACAACTCAAGCAAGTATTATCAGACATGTACTGGAGCAACAGAGAGCATTAAATTTCACAGGACGTGTACTGGTTCTTCAGTTGTTGTGTGCAGAGACCCTAAGCGATTATACAAAATCAGATGCAGATAAAGAGGGGTCTGAGGACACAGAGTTCGAGTGTCGGTGGCGACGGGGGAGTGACCGATTACAGGAAGTCGTAGCGGCCGCCTGTAGCTGGACGTCGAGATGGAGGTCAGGGGCAGAACATCGAGTGCCTTGTACTCGCCTTCACGGGGCTCACCTTCGACTATGTCTTGCAACCTACAACACAGATTGAAAAGATCAGTGATGGAGAATCGACCACCGCCTTCCTCTGGATCGGTTGCCGTATGCCAGCGCCTTGAAGCAGTGACACGGGCCGTGGAGCGCCGCCGCCATCGCCGGGCGCGACCTAGAGGACCAAGCGGAATACCGGCCGCGGTGAGTGATGTGAGTGCGCAAGGCGGCGTGATTGGGCACGTCGATCTAAGATAGAGGTAGGCGGCGTACTCGCACTCAGGCTGTAAGTGGAGGCGGACCGTATGCGGCGCCGCATACTCTGCCCCGCATAAAGTAGTACGCGGACGCCCGCAGGAAGTAGTTAGGATTATTAGGGAAGTATAAGGCGCGATTCGCGCGTCCGTGTGGTTAACTTATTTTGTGTATATTGTTATAAAAGTTGAGTTAAAAGATTAGCGGTAAAATATTTTGATCGAAAGGGCACGGAAGAAAAGTCGAAAGAAAATGGTCGGTAAAAACTTGACGTTGAAGGAGAAGGAAGAAAAGAGGAAAACTATATTGTTCATCTTTTTACTGTTTATTGCATTTTATTTTACTCCCGTTGGGCAAAACCAAAATCTGCAATACCATCGATCGAACATAAGTGGATCACTAAGGGGAAAGTGCAAATCTAACATGCCTTAAAAGATAGTATCTACTATGGTCAAAAAGACGTGTCAAAAAATTATTGTTCATTAGCTAGGAGAAAAGGACCTAAACAAATACTGTTTAGGTAACCTCTTGTTTGAGAGGTAGGTGCAGTTAATTTACAGTCCGAAAATTGCACTCAAAGAGTAAAAAAAGGATGAACCAAAAAAAAGGAGTGAAACATCTATGTAGCATGGACCGAGATGAGCGGAGAAAATATAAAAATTGTTTGAAACATTATCGACAAACCTTAAAAAAACTACCGTCAATAAGCAAGGATAGATTTATCTGACCGAAGGTAGGCGCAATTAAATGCAGCAAGGGAATATTAGTCGAGAAGTCGGGCAAAAAATTGTCGTCGAGAAGTCTAAAAGGGAACTAATCTTTTTAAAACATTGTCGATAAACATTAAAAATACGGTCCAAAATCTATTGTTTGGAAGGTAGGCGCAGTTAAATGAGAATCGTAAATTTTAGCTTCTAAGAGTCACACCAATAATTATCGTTGAAAAGTCTAAAAAGAAACAACAAACGTTACAAAATATTGTCTAGAAAATCTATTATCAATAAATGTTAAGAAATACCGTCTAAAAATCTATTGTTTTAAAGGTAAACGTAGTTAAATGCGGGTCGGTAATTTTAGCCGAAAAGTGTCACTAAAAATCACTAGCAAGGATAGGAACCAAACTTTTTAAAACATTGTCGACAAACATAAAAATACGGTCCAAAATCTATTGTTTGGAAGGTAGGCACAATTAAATGAGAATCGGAAATAGTCACACCAATAATTATCGTTGAAAAGTCTAAAAATAACAACAAAAGTTAAGAAATGCAGTCTAGAAAATCTATTATCGACAAATGTTAAGAAATACCGTCTAAAAAATCTATTGTTTTGAAGATAGACGTAGTTAAATGCGAGAATGTAATTTTAGCCAAAAAGTCTCGCTAAAAATTATCAGCGAGGATTTTGAAAGGAGGAAGTCACACCAATAATTATCGTTGAAAAGTCTAAAAAAACAAAAAACGATAAGAAATGCGGTCTAGAAATCTATTATCGACAAATGTTAAAAAATACCGTCTAAAAAATCTATTGTTTTGAAGGTAGACATAGTTAAATGCGGGAATGTAATTTTAACCAAAAAGTCTCGCTAAAAATTATCAACGAGGATTTTGAAAAGAGGAAAAAAAATACAAAAGTACTGTTCATGCCGCGTTTACTGTTCATGTTCGAGTTATTGTTCACGTGCGGGCCTTAATATATAGTACTAGGAAATTAGATGCGGCGACACGCCGCACCCGTTAGCTAGCTAGTTATGGTATGCAGCATTATTAGCAAGAATGTGAAATAGTGATATAACTGTGAAACAATATGAAGTACGTAAACTCTATGGCATCATCATTTGCTACTGAATATTTCTGAATATATAGAGCAGCTATTGTTATTTCTGAAACATATTCATTCTATGATACAATTCACTATGTATCATAAATATATAGCTGAGCATACTTGGGATGGGAGAAGGATCGTCATGATAAGAGCAAATCTTGTGAGGAAGTACCCGACAAATTTTGAGAACACATGGACCAGTTTCTAATATTAGTACTCCTGTCAACATGAACACCAAGAGATGTTCACATATTCCCACTATTTTCCAAATTAATATAGTAGGGAGTATATCAGTACTCTCTCGCCTGATGGTTTGCCAAAACCATACCAGCTGAAACCTAAGCACCATAGAATTTTCAATGAAGTGCAAAACCAAGCCGGTAATCCATGGAGGTGAGATTGATCCCATAACTAAAAAAACTAATGAAATATGTAACCATTTCTGGAAAGACAAAGGTTGAGTAATTCCAGTTTCTCACCTCTGAATCTAAATAAATGATCAGCAAAGGTGTCAGAAAAATACCATCCAAGTTCCACTGATAGGATCAGTACAACCAAACACTTGGGAGAAGCCATGTAATGAAGGTCCGGAGGTCATTAACCATACAAATCACTAGATCATTAAAGCCCGCGTTGCCGCGCCCGTCTATATACCACAATAATAATACAAATTTGAAAATAATTAAGATGCATCACAAAATTTGAATATTATGATTCTTTGATGTAATGGTGGGCATATTTTCTTACAAACTCAAGCTACCAGATTTATCTTTACCATCAACTCTAGATATTTCTGACTCCAAACAGTACATGTTGATAACATAAGTTTTAAATTGGTTAATGACACATAATAAAATTTTGTTGATACTGTCATATGAAAGAGTGATACGACAACACTTGCATAGTTTAGGGGCGGCGATAGGGGTATTTCTTGGTATTCAAGTGAATAAGAATGATTTGAGAAAACAATATTTTTTATAAAATAGCAATTTTTTTAACAAAAACTATGATGATTTTGGAAAAAATGAATACCATCCTTCAAAATGAATACCAACCCTCCTGACGCCGCCACCGGCATAGTTCCAACAAAGCAGACATTTAAATGCATCAATTTACTCTATTATATAAACTCAAAATGCAAATTCTTTAATGTTCAGAGTACAAAATTCAATGAATGAGCATAATATATTTTGCCATTTGTTTTTTTTACTTTTATAAAAACACATCCACATTCTCAATCCATCGGTAAAGAAAGAGGATTATATGTATTTATATAAATCATTGTAACATGCATACTGGTATGGTACAAAATATATTTTCTTCATAAATAGCACTAAAGCTTATCAAAAACCGCGTGTTGTACTTACTTCAGGACAAGCCGTATTCATTTGAATACTATAACTATATAGTGCAAGCATGCAGTATGTCACCGTTTATGGAATAAGCCTCTCATTTTAGTTATCTTGATCACTGAAGATGTAGAAAACATAACTCATAACAATTATCCACAATTAGGGGAATTCATCTCTAGACATTTTTTTGGATGTTATTCAGCTCTAGGATTAAAGCATACATCGAGTAGGTAACCAATATATTGCATTGGTGGCGATGTAACTGGAACTTAGTGTAATGGAGATAAAGTATGTTAGTCTATAAAACACTAAAATATATTGTTCTGACACATACATAACTGCATAAACAAGAACAAAGTAACAAAAATATGCAACGGTAATATTGGGAATAGTTATAGAACACAACATAGACACTGCAGCCCTAAGCTTGAGATAATTAGCAAGGAAAAAATACGCTTTGGAAACTGTCATGATGCATCATCCAACCAGGCAAGTTTGCTTTGCTCAAGGCAACAACAAATCAGCCTACAAGTACTTACAGATCTGAATAACAAGCTACAATACTATGTCCGCATGTAAAATGTTAGGAAAAATAAAGTTAGAGATAATATTTGAAAATAATTATGTACAATGTTCAATAGAGGTGCTAATGCCCAAGTTTCACTCTGAGTAACCAAAAATTACCATAATTTTGTACAAAGCTATCGAAACCGACTAAACTGTCAGAATTCCGGATGTCAAACCGTTTAGCTGTATACGGTGATATTCAGCTCCATTCCTTCATGTGAAATTTCTGCAAGAAAATATTAGTTAGGAACTATTGCACATAAGCTCACCAGCGCCTCTCTAGCACCATGGTAGAGACCAAAAGAGGCCATCGAGGTTGCCTAGCGCCATGGGAAGACGAAGGTGCATGGCGCGTGTCTTGAATCCACGTAATCATCAGTCTTCAAGAAAATCATCCGATGCATCATCCTGAAAAGTTGTTTTAGATCCGATTCATCTGAACTGAAGACATGAAAAATCCATTAAGGATAGAATAGCGTGCTTATCAACATTATGCAATACAACCGTGAGTTGAGTGCTTATATATAATCTAGAATTTACAAACAAAAGTAATCCAAACTGGAAAAAGGATAGATCAACATTTGTTGTAACTCCAATCCAATAGGCAGGCGCATGCAGACATATATCTCAGACAGCTGATTAGGACAAACTTGAGAAGGGAGATAGTTATGTCCCACCCAAACATCGGACCAATTCGTGGACGTCGATTATGGCGTACTGGAGTCCATATGTGAGGTACGCTGACGGAACACCTCTTGTGCAGTCTTCCATGGATGTTTGCGCTCCTCCCGCTCATCCTGAGTGAGGAACATGGGGAACGATTATAGAAGAGAGAAAATACAGTATTGTGCCATGGGCAATAGAAAACGTAAGTCCACCGCCAGAAGGAAATGAAACTGAAGGTGGCGCATAATGTTCGCGGAGCTACGATGGCCTCCCGGCTCTCCTTACGCCGCTCTGCCTTTCGGGACGAATGAGTGAAACGGAAGAAAAACACAGAACGAGCCTCACGTTCATACTCCATCGGCCCAGTTAATAAGTTTTACAGATAGTCAGCCCAATTATATCAAGAAGCCTAGGTCGATCCATGGAGTAGCATCCCAGACATGTACTGATATTCTATCGATGCAAGTTGGCGCAACAAATAAGCCCAAGCAAAGTTGCGGAACGAGGCAAACGATCATGTGCGTCAGTGCACGTGATCCAACGGTTGACAAATCACTGTGTGAGGCCTTAGGTAGTTTCATTTTACTGAATGTTCGCGGAGCTACGATGGCCTCCCGGCTCTCCTTACGCCGCTCTGCCTTTCGGGACGAACGAGTGAAACGGAAGAAAAACACAGAACGAGCCTCACGTTCATACTCCATCGGCCCAGTTAATAAGTTTGGACTGTGCTAGTTTCAGACCGGTCTGAGAATAACAAAACCTGGCGGACAGCCTACAAACTTCCGACATGCAACGGGTAAACAAGAGAGCGGTGCGAAAGAAAATCAAGACGTGAACTTGGCCGTGGACAAGGTGCAATTAGGATATGCTTAGTTGTTAGGTATAAAAGGACAAAAAAGCTGACATAAATTCAAAAATCCAAAAAATTATTTGTAGGTCAAACCGATTATCGGATTTAAGATCCGTTTTTACCATTAGACTAGTCGCGATGAGATCTTCGAAACTAGATCCCATGTTGATTTGTTCCGACGATATTTTTTCGGGACTAAAAGTTATCCACCCGTAACACATGAGTTATCCAGGCTATAGTATATATGTTATCCATCCTATAAAACATGTTGTGTGAAGACTTTTTTGCATGAATGCAGTAAAAGTACCAGCTATCGTTCTGAGAATTACGTAACTCAGCGGCGTTACGGCAGTCTGCACGAGCGTCTCGTGTGCATGCTTTGGCTAAATAACACGATATTTTTGGCCTAAAAGTTATCCACCGGTAACATTAGAATTATCCAGGCTTCAGTATATAAGTTAGCCACTATAACATGTAAGATATCCACCACTACAAACATTATCCGCAGATAGAATATAAATTTATATGGTGGATAACTTATATGTTACAGAGTGGATAACTTACATACTATAACATGGATAACTCACATGTTAGGGGTGGGTAACACGACTTTTTGTAACCCAAAAGTTACCCACTAGTAACACGAGAGTTATCCAGACTTTAACATGTAAGTTATCCATCCAATAACATATAAGTTATCTATCACTAAAAAAATTATCCACAAATAGAATATAAAATTTATTCTAGCGGCTCGGTTTCGTCGTCCGTCGCCTCTCTCGCGACGTACGGGCTACTCAATCTTGAAAGGGTACCGCATCAAATATCAAGCATAATTTCTTCAAATAAAATAAATGTAAGTTTTGATGCAAACGGTATAATAAATGGGGTCTTATGCTCCACTCATCCACAAACCTAAGTCGTAGTGAATAAACCTAACGCGCAACTAGTAGTCTAGAGGTTCGGCTTTATCGTCCAATGTCATTGCCGCGTCGTATGGGTGACGAAGTCTCGAAGGATGTTAGGGTACCGAGCCTGTCATCGCTCGTCTATGCGACGAAGTATCGGTACCCTAACACCTAGGCTATCGCGTTCCAATAAAACTTGCTCAACACATATGCGAGAACCTCTATACCCAACACATTTATATGGTGGATAACTTATGTGTTACAAGGTGGATAACTTATATATTATGTCATGGATAACTCACGTGTTAGGGGTGGATAACCTTTTGTCCGAAAAAAATTTCATCAAAACATATCAACATGGGATCTACTTTTGAAGATCTCGTCGCGACTAGTCCAACGATGAAAACGGATACTAAATCGGATAAACGGTTTGAGCTACAAAATATTTTAAATTTTGGTTTAGGTCTAAGCTGGCATGTTTTGTCATTAAGCGAACAACACCATCACACTTGTCCGAGGCTGGGCGATGTACATGGACGGTAGGGATGAACCCGCCAGCATTTAACATCCAGCAACCGGTCTCAACGTAGATTTCCCCATAAGTTATACAGATAGTCAGCCCAATTAATATCAAGAAGCCTAGGTCGATCCATGGAGTAGCATCCCAGAGACGTACTGATACTCTATCGATGCGAGTTGACGTAACAAATAAGCCCAAGCAAAGTTGCGGAACGAGGCAAACGATCACGTGCGTCAGTGCACGTGATCCAACGGTTGACAAACTCAAATCACTGTATGAGACCTTAGGTAGTTCCATTTTACTGTTTCTTAATTATAAAATGGAATACACAAAATCAGGTAGTTTTCAAATTAATAGAGAATGATATAGAAATCGTCATTCTGTACCTTGGAAAAAGCACTTACTGATTGGTTAGTTAACAAAGCATAATGGACCAAGGTTGGCACTGAAACATGTATATATCATTTGCAGAAACAAATAATGCTCTGCATGTAATTGAGTAGGTATGGTTTTATCTTCTCGGCAAATAAATATGCCAAAACATAAGTAGCAGATGGAGCTTTCTATATATCCTGCTTCCTTGGAAATGGAGCAAGAAGATTTTGACTAATTAACGGAAATCAGAAAAGTTGAAGGCACTCTGGTTATTTTATCAAGTGGCGTCACTCCCCAATGGACCATCTATGCATAAGATAAACATTTTATTCATGTTCTTGGAAAACGGAAATAGAACTCATGGCATGGTATGTAAGCAAAATGTCCAGGATGTGTCCCCGAGGTAATTGAGAAATAATATGTACTATTTGCATCCACTCCACAGTAATTACAGTGATCACACAATAATTACTTGATTCAAGGAGGACTGTAGGCAAATTGCACAACCAAAAGAATGATTACCTGCATCGATCCAAGGAAATAATGTCTAGAACTTTAGATTGGATCCCGACTAAGCTTCTGCACCAAACATGCTGAAACAAATAGTTTGTTGCCTTCGATTGGCCTAGGAGCACAGCAATCTAGAAACGGTGCATAGTCGGAAAATCGGCACGATGAATAAGTTGGTATCACATATGTTCTGTCTTGTTTGTTGATCTTTGTTCTCCCAGATAGGCTAATACTAGGGGAATGTGGCGCGGCATGTGTAGACAATATTTTTATTTAAGTACATAATTAAGCATGTCGTTGATCTGGTAGATATATTTACAACCAATTACATGCTGCTACTAAACAGAGCTACCCAGACTACATTAACTTACACAAAAAGAGATAACGATTCTAGTTTATTTATACGCTTCTGCTTCTTCAATTGGTCTTGTCCTTGATCTTGGGCGGCACTATGGGAAAGCTCTAGCGATGTATGGAACATTGGCGTCCGGATCATGTCGCCATCTATGTGCTTGCGGTCCCTGGTAGAAGACTGGTATATGACGATGTGGTATTTCTTTTCTTGATGTTTGCTGGGGATAAAATGACTTGCAAATAAATAACGTGGTTCTAAAAATGATTTCTCTTATTTCATGGCTTCTCAGTTGTGAAGACAACCCGCCATTTCTTGCTCAAATGGCTAAGTTATTCCTGCCGTTACATCCTGTAGAAAGCAAACAAATGGGAAGAACAAAGTTAAGAGTAGCAAATAACCAAAACCTCAAAATAAAGTCCGTATAGACTGAAAAAATCTGACATTGGGTCCAAAGAGCTACTCATTAAAAAATAACAGGGACCAAACTTGTATGGCTTATGAAGGTGGGGTTAGGCTGGACAATCTGTAGAAGTGAGTGGTTAGACATTTTCAATGTAATCGGTTGATTACTCACGAGTCGTGGCTAATATACTGTAATAATATAACTACTCCACATACTGCTAGACAAAAGAACAAATAAAGAGCCAGCAACAGAACCAGAAGCTCAAGCAAAGTAACGATCAGGCCTACCGCAGCTTCTGCCTAATGCCAAAACTTTTTCTTCATCAATAAATAGCTATACTTTGTTAAAGGACAAACCTCTACCTCTCCAAAAGAACCAGAGCTCATTACCAACTATACATCAATCTGACATCTTCTCCTTTGCACCTGGATTCTTCAGTGAGTTTCCAAACCATCACATGTAAAGAAGAATGATCCAATTTTCCAAGCAAACACTCGGATTTTATACAAAGAATGATCCAATTTAGAATTTACCGATAATAATTTGTAAAGCAGGAGTAACCAGGGACAGAGGGCCTGATTATATTCTGTGCACCCTCTATATTCTAGGTAATGCATGTTCTACTATAGAATTGATTAAACAACCATTCAAGCTAACCACTATGCAATACAACTGGGTTACCTCTGAGGTCTAGGCGATCTCGCATGACGGGAACCTGTCCTGCACGTACCGCGGCAAGCCCATAAATGGATGTCGTCAATCATACATAAGTTGTTATATTTCTCGAGTCATATATGTGTATTGAACATCATAATCATATAGCATGAAAAGGATTCCCAAAGCATTCCTCAAAAAAGAGATATGCTAACCTTCTTTTCAATAAGATGCAAAGGTGAATACAGTTTGTGTACCTATCTGCTTTCTGTAGTTTTCATCTAAAACAAAAATCACAGGATGCACAGACCGTCTGTATTACAACCTTGAGTAAGAAAAGAAAGTTTAAATAATCAGTTAAGCAATGAGGGGGCGTACCTGACAATGAATTTCCTCGATGGCTTATGCTTGTTAAATTGCTTTCGGTGGAAAATATTGTGTTTTGGTTTGACCAAGTTGTAGCAAATATTTAGTAGTTTGCACTGCATGAACAAACAAATACTTATATGTGAGTGCAGTGCATAAAAGAAATGCATGATGGAAGCTAGCTGTATGAGTTAATGAAACCGAATATAAATCGTTTGCCACGCAAATGTTGGTGCAGCTATTTATGAAATGTTAAATAAAAAGCAAGAGCAGCAAGAACTGATATAGAATTGAGGCTCCTTCTATGAAATGTTAAATAAAAATCAAGAGCACCAAGAACTAATATAGAATGTAGGCTCCTATTTTCATCTCATAATAGAAAATTATGGTGTTGACACATCTAACCACTTTCAAGGATTTACCTCCTCTGTCGATGTTCCTGTGGTTAGTGAACATGTGTGAGTAGGTAAGTATACATACATGTATCCATATTACTACTACCTTACCAATTGGCTTATCAGGAAGTACATATGTATTGCAAACTCTAGTTTCTAGTATTGTATTTAGTAAGAAAAGCATAAGACAATGGATGCACAACATTGGTTGGTTGATACACAAATAAAATATAGCAGCTGACTATTTCAGCTAATGTTGTGCCAAAAATGAGATAACCAAACAGAAAAGTAAGCCTCGTGGACCTTTCTATAAAATATAAAATCATAAACCGATGAACTCACGGAAGATGAAGTTATAAAAGATCACCTTAGATCAGCTCTGGCAAAATATTATGAAATCGTCAACCGAAGACCCTTGGGCTCACCAAGCCAAATAGCAAGCTACACACGACCTTTGGCAACCTTGTTGACAGATAGACATTCTCAAACGACAATTCACCATGGTGTTACTCCACTTTGGACAATAATGCGAGCAATCAATTTATAAAATGCAAGTGCTATTTGAGCAAGCAGTTACTCTCTTTGAAAAAACTAAGTGGCTGTCGCTTAAAGAACAAATGCCAGTTAATATGTTCAAAACAAATACCATAAAATAAAGTTTGGCCAGGCAGCTAAAACATTTTACGAACATCAATGTCAATCCCATTGAAAAAAATTAATACATCTCTCTATTGCTAACACATAATATCCCATTAATGTAATTTTAAGGTTAGGTTGTTGATTTGAAATTTACTTTTAGTAGCACCTGGTGTGATAAACTAACCTTGGTACAGCCAACACTAATTTGCTTTTATACAATAATACAAATAATTCTTGGTCTACCGAATACTTGTACGGGTAATTAATTTTAAAATAATTAATAGATTCAGACTTGTAGGTGCAATTAAGATGCCATGTACAAAACATATGTTAGCCTAGGTGTGCACACCATATGAAAATGAATCAGCATAGTAGGTGAGCATGAGGGTTACCTGAAATCTAGTCTAAGAAATCACATATGCTTGGGGCTAGAGAAACAGAGCACAACTATAGACCATTTTAGCACTGTTCCAAAGTGAGCATTGTTATATGCCTTGAATGAGCAAAATAGCTGACGAAAACCAGCAACAAACATTTGATTTATCATCGGAACATGAGGAGGTGAGAATGAGGGTTACCTGAAATTTAGGCTATGAAATCACATATGCTTGGGGAAGATCCTCATACTCAACAATATGCACATCTTTCGCTGTTGTGAGACTGCACACATCGTTTCATATGATTTGTCATAAGCTCCATCTGCAGATTATCAATACCGAGTCAGATATATCAGACATGACAGGAAATACTTAAAAAGGGCGGAAAACTCTTATGGCGAAGATGGCTGCAATGCTTCCAACATTGGAATTAGGGACCGAGAGAGCACCGCTTGGAGGGATTAGAACAAAACTCAGTTCTCCAAAATTATTATGAACCAATCTATACCATGGATAGTCGTACACAACCAATCTGCAAGCAATGTCTTTTTCTTAACTAATCTATCCTATGGAAAAAAATTATCATTCCATAAAAATTTAACCAAGAGGACATCATCTAATTTTAATTCCATCTCTTCATAGTCCTCATTGTCGAATGATTATTTGGTCATTACCATATGGTAACATGAGGAACAAATATATATTAAGAATCTCAGCACACCACATGACGACATGACAACCGCAAGAGTAATCAAGAGAAGTCCATGGATCAAGGGCTGGCAAGACCAAGAACCGGTACCTTGCTTATATGCAGCTTGTTGAACATGTCGAAGAGAACGATCATGTCATGTTCTGTCTTCGCATCAAAATTCACCTGCAAAATGCACCAAAATAAGAATCATAGTGATCTAAGGCACCACACTCTAAAACCAACAGGAACATATTCCTCTTAATAACCTTGTGCACCTGTAAGACTCTAGAGCATACCATGTCCAGCAACTGGCCGTACACCGTTCCCTACAGCAAGAAAAAAAGTCAGCAACACAAATCAACAAAAAATCTCGAACCAAATTTACTCGCAGGTTACAGAATTCCACAAAGAAACTTGGAACAATTAGTTATAGTTCTTATGAGCATACCATCGAATAGGTAGAAGGCATGACCTCACGCAAACACGAAAAATCAAGAGCCTGACAGGCTTATTATCACGCCTGATCAAGTGGAACCTTAGTTAATGTATGGTGCGTGTGTGTTGTGTTGTTAGGCGTGGGCCTGAGTGTGGTTGCATGATATAAGCAACAGTTGTAATCGAACAGGGCAGGTCTGAACTGGGAAATAGAACCCAAATATTCTGCCGTCTATCTCTCTCTCTTATTTCTTCTGCTTCCTTCCAAATCAGGCGAGAGAGGAACCTCACGCCGGCAATCCACCGGCAAGGGGGTGTAACAATTGGTATCAGATTCGGTTCGTTCCGCGGGGCTTCGCTTGTGTTTGATTCCCAATTCGTCGGATCTCGAGCTGTAAAATCCTGGGACACGGCCAGAGATTGGGGATCGCGTTCGCAAATCCATCCCAGTTTCTGTAAGTCCGGAGATCGGTTTGCTCGATCTGACGAGGAGTCACCACGGCACCTTCCAAGCCGTCACCGCAGACACAACTCGTCCTAGAAGCGATGGGCGAGGCGGCGACCACGACGGAGGCCTCCTTCACCGAGCTGCGGTCCAGCCTCGATCTGCTGCATGGACGGGTGGCCACCATGGACACCACACATCAGCACCTGGTCGCGCAGCTGGGGCTCATCGCCACGGCCGTCCAAGATGGCACCAAGATGCATAGCGACGCCGCGCGACAATTTGCGGCTCTCGATCAACGCATCTCATCCGCCGTGCAAGCCATGGAGCGTCTTCGAGTGCGATCTCCATCTCCGGAAGAAGACGAGGCTGACCCCGAGGACTGCGTGGTGGCAGGCACGGGCACGCTACGATCTGCCCAGGTCACATGGTCGGGTGATTTCCCAGGCGTGTCCGCAGCCCGTGGTGGCGACTCTAGCTTGTTGCGCGACACGAGCGTGGGCGGCAACGGAGGCGGTGGACTTCTGGGTGGCGGTAGAACGGGCGGAGTAGGAGGCGGTGGTCCTGGAGGAGCTGGTGGCGGTGGACATGGTGGCGCTGGCGGTGGTCCTGGAGGAGTTGGTGGCGGTGGACATGCTGGTGCTGGCGGCGGTAGACAATTTTCTGGTGAGCAAAACTCTAAACACCAACTCAAGATGTCATTTCCGAGATTCAATGGGGATCAGCCACGTATATGGAAGGACAAATGCTTGGATTACTTTCGATTGTTCAATGTTCATCCGTCCTGTGGTTAGTTTCCTGTACTCTTCACATGGATGGCAACGCAGCACTGTGGCTCAAAGCTTATCGGTTGCGCCATGAGATATCCACTTGGACAGCACTAATGATTGCTGTTGAGGAGAAGTTTGGGGCTGTTGACCATCGTAAATATATGAAGCAGCTGCTTGCGCTCAAGCAACGGGGTACTGTGGAGGAGTATCAGTTACAGTTTGAGCAACTTTCTTACCAGATTTCTATTCAGAATCCCCACTACGACGAGCAATTGTTTGTCTCTCAGTTCATTCGGGGTCTGAAACCTGAAATCCGCAGTGCTGTTGAATCCCAAGTACCTGAAACTGTTGAGAGGGTGATTTTAATTGCACTGGTGCAGCAGGAGGTGTTGGCTGAGGCGAAGCCATGGGCGCAACGCCAGCAGTACCAAGTTCGAGCTGACAATCCTGCACCACGCGTTGAGGCAGCGAAGCCAGCACTGAAATTTGGCACAGGCGAGTTTTGGAAAGATCGACAACTTCGAGATTATCGCAGAGCGAATGGCCTTTGCTTTAAATGTGGAGAAAAGTACGATCCCACACATCTGTGTGCCAAGAAAACTGTAGCAGAGCTTCATGCCATGACAACTGAAGAAGCCGTGGAGCATTTATCCGAAGAAGTTCTCAACATGATAGAGCTTCAGGATATGGCTGATGCAAAGCAACTCAGCCTATCTCTTAATGCTCTAGCTGGCACTGATTCTGGTGACACGATTTGTCTCCGAGCACTGGTTGAGAATCAAGTGATGCTTATCCTTGTTGACTCCGGATCCACCGGCAGTTTTCTGAATGAAACCATGTTGTCTCGAGTACACTGTTCTGTTAAGAAGACAACTCCTGTTAGTGTCAAATTGGCAAATAATGAAACTCTTCATTGTGATCAAATAGTACCTGACTTGTCATGGTGGATTCAAGGAGAAACCTTCCATACTCCCATGCGTGTACTGCCGTTAGGGGCATATGATGCAATTTTGGGGGTAGATTGGTTGAAGAAACATGGCCCTATTAAGGGTGACTGGGATCTGAAAACTATTCGTGTGATCAATGGTGGCAGAAGGGTAACACTGCAAGGAGTGCAACCTACTGAACTAACTGATCTGCGTGAGTTACCAGTAGAGCAATTGGCTAAATGGTCCAAGGGAAATGAAGTATGGGCTCTGGCTTGGCTGTAGTCCAGCTTGAAAATGAACATGCAAATACTTCTATTACTGAACCGGTTCAAGCAGTGCTCGACAATTTTGCTGATGTGTTCACTGAACCATCGTCTCTACCACCTCAAAAGTCATATGATCATGCCATCACATTGAAACCTGATGCGGCACCCTTTAATATGCGCCCGTATTGTTACTCTCCTGAACACAAAACGGAAATTGAGAGACAAGTGCGCAGTATGCTTGAGGCAGGCATCATCAAGCCAAGCATGTCCCCTTTTGCCTCTCCGGTACTTCTTGTGCAGAAGAAAGATGGTGCTTGGCGTTTCCGCATCGACTACCGGCGATTGAATGAACTGACAATCAAAAATGTCTTTCCCATGCCAATAATCGATGAGTTGCTTGATGAATTAGCCGGTGCGACAATCTTCTCCAAGCTCAACTTGCGCGCAGGATACCATCAGATAAGGATGTGCCCTGATGATGAACACAAGATTGCTTTTAAAACACACCAGGGCCATTATCAGTTCAAAGTAATGCCCTTCGGTCTTTGCAATGCTCCAGCGACGTTCCAATGCGTCATGAACACAGTATTGGAGCCGTGCTTGCGTCGTTTTGTTCTTGTCTTCATGGACGACATATTGGTGTACAGCACCTCTGTAGAAGAACATGTCGTTCATTTGACGGAAGTGCTGAATCTTCTTCGACAACAACAATTCTTTGTCAAGCGCAGTAAATGCTCATTCGCTTGTTCTAGTTTGGAGTACCTGGGACATATTATTTTAGCCGAGGGCGTCGCCACTGATCCACACAAGACCCAGGCAATGACGGACTGGCCTCAGCCTACCAACATTACTGAATTACGTGGATTTCTCGGGCTCACGGGATACTACCGTAAATTTGTCCGCAACTATGGCATTATTGCCAAACCACTGACCAATCTTCTGAAGAAAAAATGCTTTGAATGGAATGAACAGGCTACACATGCATTCTTGGCGTTGAAGGAAGCTATGGTTTCTACACCTGTTCTTCGTTTGCCAGATTTTGCAAAACAGTTTGTAGTGGAAACTGATGTGTGTGATTCAGGCATTGGGGCAGTGTTGATGCAGGAGCAACATCCGATTGCTTTCTTAAGCAAATCATTAAGCCCAACTCATGTGGCTCTATCCATCTACGAGAAGGAGTTTCTTGCTCTGTTAATGGCTGTCGATAGATGGAGACCTTACTTGCAGCGAGGAGAATTTGTGATTAAAACCGACCATCACAGTTTATGTTACTTGGATGATCAAACTTTACAGTCCCCTTTGCAGCGAAAAGCTATGGCTCGGTTGATGGGCTTACAGTTCAAAATCTCATACAAGAAAGGAGTAGAAAATCAAGCAGCTGATGCTCTCTCTCGTGTGCAACATGTCATGTCAATTCAAGCTTGCTCAGAGATTCAACCCTTGTGGTTACAGGAAGTAGTAAATTCATACATTACTGATCCAGATGCTCAGCGTCGTCTGACGGAGTTAGCTCTCTCCAGCCCAGATGAACATGGTTATGCATTACACCAAGGCATCATTCGTTTCCGTGGGCGTGTCTGGTTGGGATCTAACTCTGCAATTCAGACCAAGATCATTACTGCTTTCCATTCTAGTGCGGTTGGCGGGCATTCTGGTGTGCAAGCTACATATCAGCGCATTAAAAGACTGTTTGCATGGGCAGGACTGAAAACGCATATAGCTGAATTTGTGCGTCAGTGTGATGTTTGCCAGCACGCCAAGCATACCAACATTCCACCAGGAGGTTTATTGCAACCTCTGCCGGTACCTACTGGAGCTTGGCGTGACATTACGATGGACTTCGTCGAAGGTTTGCCACTATCAGAGGGGTACAACGTGATCATGGTGGTGGTGGATCGCTTCACAAAATATGCTCATTTTGTCCCTCTCCGACATCCCTACACAGCCCCATCCGTGGCTTGTCTCTTTGTCGATTCAGTGGTCAAGTTGCACGGCATGCCACACTCTATAGTGTCAGATCGTGATCGAATCTTCACAAGCACATTCTGGAAGCTACTTTTTCAAAAACTGGGCACAAAACTGAATTTCACCACGGCTTATCACCCACAAACTGACGGGCAGAGTGAGCGCGTGAATCAATGCCTGGAGATGTTTCTGAGATGCATGGTGCAAGGTCAACCCAAACTTTGGCGGCGCTGGCTTCCTCTTGCGGAATTTTGGTACAATTCTTCTTTCCACACGACGCTGGGGTGCTCACCGTTTAAAGTGCTCTATGGACACAAGCCCAACTTGGGTGCAATGCCAGAACTTGATTCAGACTCATCTTCTCCTGTTGCTGATACTCTGTCAGAGCAAGCAGTGCAAATGGCGTTACTGAAGAAAAACTTGGAAGCTGCCCAACTGCCCATGAAGTTCAATGCAGACAAACATCGCACTGAGCGTGAGTTTCAGGTGGGTGACAACGTGTTGCTGAAACTATAGCCATACGCACAAGCTTCTGTAGTCAATCGACCATATCCGAAGTTGGCTTATAAGTATTTCGGGCCATATGTCATTCTGGAACGTGTTGGCAAGTTGGCATACGCTCTCGAGCTCCCGGTGCAGAGTCAGGTACACAATGTCTTCCATGTTTCTCGACTGAAAGATTATCACCCAGATTACACTCCAGTTTTCTCTGAGCTACCTAAGCTACCAACTCTGGATTCGCTGGATACGGAACCAGAAGCAGTCCTGGATCGCCGACTAGTAAAGAAGGGAAATACTGCTGTTCCCCAAGCATTGATCAAATGGACCGGTATTCCTACTGACATGGCTACTTGGGAAGATTGGGAAGTGTTGAAGGTTAAGTTTCCTTCAGTTCTTGCTTGGGGACAAGCAAGTTCTTCTCCAGGGAGCAATGTCACGCCTGATCAAGTGGAACCTTAGTTAATGTATGGTGCGTGTGTGTTGTGTTGTTAGGCGTGGGCCTGAGTGTGGTTGCATGATATAAGCAACAGCTGTAATCGAACAGGGCAGGTCTGAACTGGGAAATAGAACCCAAATATTTTGCCGTCTATCTCTCTCTCTCTTATTTCTTCTGCTTCCTTCCAAATCAGGCGAGAGAGGAACCTCACGCCGGCAATCCACCGGCAAGGGGGTGTAACACTTATTCACCAAAGGAGAGAGAAAGGATTAGCACATGGCAGGTAGGAGCGATAGTAAAGAGAGAGAAGCAGCAGCAGCGACATCCAGAGAGAGCAGCCAGCAGCAACAACTCAAACAGAGAAACAAAGCAGTGATCCTCGACCATGACGCGGCTCACAGAGGCGCGGGCTCATATAAGACGGTGGCTCCCCACGTACCAGCGGAGGCTTCTCCCAGCATGAGACAGACGGTGTCCGTCCGCCACGCTGTAGATCCCAGCAGCGCCGACTCCACGCCACACGGTCGCATAAGGTGGCGGCGTCGGCGACGCTTGATGGCTTCCTCCTGGCGACGACGACAGCCCTCGCCTGGCTCCGTCCGATGCGAGGCGACCCTCCCGTCGCCTCTCCTCCCAACACGACCTTCCGACGCTGCCGCCGATTCTCGCTTCCTCTCCTGCTCCATGCCATCCTGCCAATGAGGTCCCATTGTATCTGAAGGTCGTGGTGGTGGAGATGATGTCGAGGCGGCTTCTCGGGGCTTCACCTGGAAATCCGCTGCCGGTGAACCACCAGCGGTGGTCGTGCCGCTGCTTGCCGTCGGACCCTGGCTCCGTGGCCCGAGGGGCTACGATGAGGATTAGGGAGGAATCGGTAGCAATGGGACTGTAAACGTCTAGAAGACACGGGATAGACGGAGGAAAAAGTTTTTACTGTAGATGTCCGGATACTGTAGACGTGCGATTTAATCTACAGTACTAAAGGCTGATTTGGCATCTCTAATGGAGTGCTGAAACGGTTCTCTTTCATATATATAATATAATACTAGGAAATTTGGCGCGGTGGCACACCGCGCCCGTGGTCAATCTTTTGACAATTGTTTGAGAAGGGCACCCTTTGATTTGGCTGTATATATTCTAGATATTGCATATGTATATATGAAATGTTGTGCTTCACCTTAGTTTTTTTAGCTGACTGTCTTTAGAAATCAGGGCTTTAGTTTCATTTGCTTTCATACTCTGTTGTGCAATGAAGTGCAAAGTACATTCTGAGTTTTTTTTACTGATGTGCCAAGGTGGCATGTGGGTACGCATGCAAACAGAGACTGTATTTAAACCTTAGGCCTACTGCATAATTCAAAATTGCCTGAACTGTTTTACTGTTGTTTATTGCTTGATGTAGAAAATTATATATGTCAGACAGCGAAGGGAAGAGTAATGTGTGCGGGGTTATTTGCATTCAGACTGCTGCATATTGCATACCAACTGCTGTAAACATGCAAGTACCAGGTCGGTTAACTAAGTACAACAGGTAATAACACTGAAGCACTGTGGCACTTCTGATAACTGATTGGAAAAATCAGTTGCCATCAATGCCACGCAGGGGAGAATAGTGCCATGCCGCCCATACAGAGATGAAGATTAAAAGATGATAGATTTCAAAAATAAAAAACCAAAACATAGAAGGGACACAGTTGGCGAATAAGCCGTAGTTCAAAATTATAAAGAAACACCTAAAACACTTTCACATCGATTACAGATAGTAGATTATAACTGCCCACAGAAGAGCAAGCCACTAAATATTCCGAACTTCAATGTACAAAAAGCTCATGCGTGAGTAAACTCCAGGATATAAGTAGATGCAATCAAACATCAAATCTTCAGACAACACAGTCACGCAGTTGAAAATTCCTAACCAAGAAGAACACCTTCTCCACCTCAGCATCCAAGGTCCCTCTATGATTCTCGGCAACACGACTTTCGACCGCGATAAGAAAGGAACAACTATGGAAACATTAGTAAGTGCTGAACTACTAATCTGTATCATTAAGTAAAATGTAAGTGGTGATTTGACATAAAAAATGGACAACTGCTATTAGAAGTCAACGAAAGTACACACTAAGTAAGAAATGAGTCCTGCTGTAGGACAGTTAAAAGGATCCTAAAATTAAGAAACATCACGGCAAATGCATCCAAAATAATGCCATAGAAAACCTTCTAGTTGTAGGATGAAATTTTGTACAATTTGCATATGAAAAGCATGTATAATGCATCACTAACGTCTTATTCCTTCTGCTCTAGTAAGAATATGATGGCAACTTATGCCTACTTTGTGATAATCATGAATATGCAAACTTGCAGCATAATCATATCAATGCCGTGTGAGAACAGCAGAATGGTCGTATCTATGGTTCAACTAATTTTTGCAACAACCTAAATATCAAGATATCATCTTTTGTAGACACAAATGAAAACATGATGTGAAAAACTAATTCAAAAGGACGTCTCCTGCATTGTGCCATATAGGGAGGATACCAACAGTCAGCGGGGTTGACCTTCACCTCGGCGTACAGCTCGAGCGAGAAGATGGTGGGGGGTGACCGAGCGAGGCCAAGCTGCTGCAGGTGGTAGGAAACAACCGTCGTGCGGTGGGTCATCAATACCTTTACTCTTAGACAACTTGGTCCATAGGTCAGCATGTCCTGAGATGTACTGCATATGCTAAGAAATCTGCGAAACTTATATGTTTCCTCAGGTATTCTGCAATGACTATAGGTTAATAGCATGAATGATGCAAACATTGATGTCAGCTATAAATGTATTAATAGCATGAATGATGCAAACATTGATGTAAGCTATAAATGCAGAAACGTATGGGACACAAAAGTACTCAAAATAGACAGCAACAAATTCATGAACAGAAAAAGTAAGTCGAAAATACAGGTTCAGGATGTAGATTCTTCGTATTCGAAGACACAACCCAAGATTCTTTCTCTAGTATGTAGAGTATAAGACTGCAAATAAACAAAATCTATAAACCAGGGAAGGAACCATGCGGCAATTGAGATGAGTTGGCCCCAATTTTGTGGCATGCAAGTACAACTTTTAAAAATTTAGAGGGCTTAGTGTACTCTGACGTTTCAAGAATAGGAACTTGAAAGATTAGACTGCAGAAAAGAGTGAAAGGACATATGAGATATATATCCATGCTAATTTATTTTGCCTAATATCACCAACACCAAATCAACATCGCAGACTCAAGAGATGTCTTTTGAGAGTTAGCACAAGTGAATCGGTAAATTTTACTTCTAGCAAACTATATTGAACTGAAATCGTGTGTTTAGCACATCACTGTTTCTTGATACTGAACATGCAGAAGCAGTAATGAGAAAAAGACATTGTTGTACAGATAGATCTACTCACTGTGTAGATACGTAATAGTGCTTTTACTCTTCATTCAGTAGTGATAACCACGAGTGTGTCCCCCTATAGGCACCAACATCGTGCTTTACATCCGCTGCCGCTGCACTCCATGAACGTTGCCGTCCCATCCAGAAATTCCAGCGTGCAGCGACGCGCCACCACACACCGTAGCAGAGAGGAGAGAGAAGCAAAGGGATTTTGTAGAAAAAAAGAGGAGATAAGGAAAATTGGTTCACCTATCCACGAGTTTTTGCTACCCCGTGCCATTGAGTCCAGCCGTCAAACAACCGTAACGCGCCGCCACCACGACCTCACGCGCCGCCACCACGACCTCAGATTGCCGTCACCTCAGCTCGAGCCTGCTTGTGTCCTGGGCCGATGCCGAGCAGTCGACCGCTGCTCAACCCCCAGGACGTCTCCTCGCGCAGCCCTCCGCCGTAGCTACAGATAGCACCCACGCGCTTGAGGGCTTCATTCCCTTCAGCGGTCGGTGACGGGGAGCGCATGGACGAGATCGTCCTTGAAGGAAGGCGATGGAGGGAAGAGAGGAGAAAGAAGACGTGGTTGGTTGGACTCTCTCGGGAGTAGAGGAGGCGGCACACGGGAGAGGGGATATCTAGGGAGGAAGACAGGGCGACGCGACACTTCCAGAGACGCCCCAACCGCTTATGGAGGAACCGCACAAACAACAGGCCTAAATAAACCAGGAGAAAATCGGAGGCCGGTTACTGTAGATCGCATCTACAGTACCAAAGTCTGATTTGGCAGCCCTAATCGATCGCTGAAACCGTTCTCTTTCATATATGTAGTAATTAGGAAGTTTCGCGCGGCGTAACGCTGCGCCCGTGGCGTAGGTGCGTGAGGTGGTGGTGTAGAAATGCATGGTATGGAGGTGAATGTAAGGCATGGGCTAGTAGTATTGGTGGTTTGGTATGTGGCGATGTGTCATTACGGGTGTTGTATGCATCATGTCACCTAGGCTTCTGCCGCTTTGATCTGCTCTATATATGTAGTGATGAAGCGGTCATGAGTTGCCGTTTCATTTTCTTAGTTCAGAATTTTTAATTCTGGGTGAACTGTTTTTTTGTGTGGGTGTAACTATGGCTTACAATGGAACGAAGACGATTGAGTATGCCTCCTTTTCTTCTTCGTAGTGTACGGAGTGTATCTGAAGATGTATCATAGTTGTTTCTATTAGATATGCTTGTCGAATAAATGTGATTTCGAATTTATTTTTTTGTGTTGGTGGGAGAAGTATTTTTCTTATATGGTGTCCGATTAATGTATTGTTTGTTCTGAAACTTATATAGATGGCAACAGATTGGAACATATCTAAAGATTTTATATTGAAAGTACTAATGTTCTGCACATAAATACATGGATTTATACAAAGGGTTGAGAACAGGGTGCTCATAATATTTGTACAATAGTGATTGCATAGCAAAAGCAGGTGCACATTTAGTCTGATCAAACTTGGTGACTACATGGTGCTCATAGAGGGCTATGTACCAAAAGAAACATGCTGGCTTCGGGCCTTTGTTTGTTTGCTGCTTGCATATTTAATCTGATCAATATCTGGTGGCTACGTTTGTCCAAAGCTAGCTGCATGGTGGCTCTGGTGGTTTCTTTGTCCAGTCATAGCACATTTAGCATCATCAAGAGTTGGTGGCTACACTGTGCTAGTAGTTGGATCCGGAGTCTTCTTTCAGCAGCTGCACATTTGAGAGAAATATCTAATTGACAGGAAGAAATGTATATGTAGAATAAGTTTTTCATGGATTTTTTATTTACTGTCCATCTTTTTCATGTTCAGCTAACTAATTGGAATCCGGGTATCGGATATCATTAATTTATATTGCAGCAGTGTGAATACATGTTCTAATTATAGATTTAAAAATTCTAGTCTGAATATCTTCCTTTATTGAGTAGTCTTTCTATAGTTATATTTCTTAATTTTGTGTTCAATAATATTTGCAAGGTGTGGCTAGTATAGTATTAGTATCTCATGATACTATGAATAAATAGCATCTTATACCTAACTTTGTTACAATAAATACTAATCTTGAGTAGCATGTTGTGAGAAATTCAGAGAAGTGGTAGGCATCTGGCAATATTGAGTAGATCTAAAACTACAGAGTGTTTGGTACATTAGCAGAGAAAATAAACCTCTGTGTTGCTGTTACCTTACAGCTGTTGTCTTCCATGTCATATGAAGAAAGGATGATGATGAGGTCGGTTGCAGGCTGTGGAGGCGAAGGGAATAAGGTTGTGAGACGTCTGATTTTGCTTGGACCGGCGGAGTTGTTGATGCTGGAAGGCCAAGTGTGACCCCTGTGATAAATTCGTTGTTGCAAAAACCCGTACCTGAAAAAGAAAGAAGACAAACGGATATTAGCAAATAGATCGCGATGTAACGTGAATAAACGAAAAGGAGGCATGTATATTAGAAGATACGTACATGGAAAAGTATGGTCACAGATTAGCAAGCACTTCTTGGTATACTATGTTTCTTGTATCAGTCGTTGGCTCATCATTTTCATCTAATGCTAAAATCTTTAAGCCTGCTCTTGATGTCACTCTTGACACGGCGACAAAGAACTGACCGTGGGAGAAAACGGGCTTTGGCAGATAAACTCCAACCTTGTTAAGAGTTTGCCCCTGACTCTTATTAATAGTCATTGCATAGCATACACGGACTGGGTACTGTCGATGCTGAAGTGTAAAAGGCCATTTCGTGGATGCATGTAATACAATTCTTGGAATACATACATAGTCTCCTATATTGCTTCCAGTCATTATTCTAGCTTCAAGAACCCATTCGCCGAGCCTTGTAACCAGTAAGCGAGTACCATTGCAAAGACCAATCGACTGGTTGATATTTCTCAGAAGCATTATCGGACCACCTACTTTCAGTATTATTCTATGCCTCGGAAAATTGGGAGGCTCTATTCCATGGAGAAATTCGGGCGGGTATAACAAATCTGCATCTGCAGTGTGATCCATTGTTTTACAAATGGAATCACTGCTGTCAAATGTAGTAGCATCGCCGGGAACCATAGAAAAAATGGCATCGTTGATAGAATCAGCAACCTTATTTGTGGGGCAGACTATTGCACGCTCTGCTAAATAGAGCGAGTCAGAATGTTTTTCGCTGAACAGATCATATATTGTATTGATGAGATCCATCATATAATCAGAGGTAGGCAACAGAGCTATATCAAGTGGCAAGGAAAGCCAGGAAGGACTTGATTCTCCTTCACGTGTATCCATCGGAACGGTCCCATTGCCTATACTGAGGATCCATTGGGCAAATGTGTCCAATTCAGCCTTCTCATTAGGTGAAAGTGCAGGGTTAGACAGTCTCATATTTTCTTTCAACCGAAGAAAGGTCACGTCATTCCAGAGAGGAGATCTGAGCGAAGCATTAAGTATTTCTGCTCTGCTTCCTCCTTCAACAACAGGTAACACTTGTCTAAAATCTCCACCCAAAACCACTGTTTTCCCACCAAAAGGGAATGATTTTCTAGGACTGTCATTAACTGACAGAACATCCCTCATACTTCTGTCTACAGCTTCAAAGCACCGTCTGTGTGTCATGGGTGCTTCATCCCATAGTATGAGTGCAGCTTTTTCTACCAACTCAGCAAGGTTGGTGCCACGAGCTATGTTGCACATTGTGCGGTCTTTGATCTCAAGAGGTATCCTGAATCGTGAATGAGCCGTTCTTCCGCCCAGAAGTAGCAGAGAAGCTACTCCAGATGAAGCAACTGCTAAGACAATATTATCATTAGCCTGTAATGCTGTTATGATAGATTTCCACAAAAATGTCTTTCCTGTACCTCCGTGGCCAGATATAAAAAACAGTTTTCCAATAGGACACAAAATTGACTCCATGATTTTGTTATAAATGCCTCTCTATTCTGAATTTTAATCTTGCATGAAGAGAAGAGGCTGTCATTCTAAGATAGTCCTTATCGTATTGCATTTCTTCTAAAATCAGTCTATTGCCGAGAAGTCGTGCGCCGCTTGGAGAATCTATAGATATTCCAAAGGATGATAAAGAGTAGCCATTCTTACCAAACATGATGGAAAGTTCTTGCAATAATTGGGAATACAAATATTCAGGAGGAATAACCAAGTCACTATCACCCAAGGACTGTTTAATCTGGGAAGCCAAGTCATCTGTCATGTACTTAGAGTAATTATCAAGAAGTTTTCGGCCATTGTTGACATTACAAAATAATAAAACAGTCATAAATAGATGCCTCAACTGAAAAGAAGATGCCCATTGGACTGCCTCATCAAATAAGAGAAACCACTCATTATCATTGCCTACCAATCCACGAGCTTCACAAGCTTCTTTAAATGAATTGTATAGTGTACCGTGGTAAGTCCTAAGATCCTCGAAACATGTGGCTCCTTGAACGGCATTTAATAACATTCTGAGAAAAAAAAGTTCATTTGTGGTAGGATGAACGTTGTAGATCCGTCCAATAGGAGGGCCGAATCTTTTCTTTAGTGATCTTCTCTTCCACCTTTTATTTGGTCCATCCCAAATCCACTTAGATGGGAAATCTAGATAGGTTAGAAGGCGTGCATCCTCGTACTGCTGATTGGCAACAAACCATTCGGTAAGCATGGTTTTATACTTCTTTGGATCACGGACGACATCATTAATGTTTTCATCTTCTCGATATATGATTCGATTCATCTTAGGAAGGTGAACAACCAGCCTTTCTACAGACGGTTCTCAGACATGAATATCGTATGCAAAGGTACGCCAGTCAGCTTCACACGTTGATAAATACCTGCACAACAGTATTGATATAAACGTTTTTTAAAGTAAAAAAATACAGGACTAAAACATGTTGCAATTTGGTAGCAGTAAAATTGAAGGCGAAATAGCATGTAAGAAAAGAAAAATGTCTAAAAATAGTTACGGCAACAAAAGAAATAATGGCGGTACCTAGATTTTGCATAATTATCGATTTCGTTTATCCCAGTTGTTTCTGATTCCGGACAATGATACATAGAATGCAAGCCTACACGTGCCATATCATGTCCTTTGGCAAGATACTTGAATAAGTACTTCAGTAGGTTTGTTTTATTGCACCACTCCACATTGATATGAGCCTGAAATTTCTTAAGTAGTGCCATGTTATAGGGAACAATCCATTTATTGTCTAAACAAATGCCATTCTTTGTAACATAGCGCCCATTATCTGAGCGGCGATACACTGAAAACCCGAGACCATCTATTGTAGTTTCCTCATTGAACTCTTTTGGATAATGCTTAGAGCACTTCCCATCTTTCATACAGGGAGAGTTTGGGTTATATTTTCCACATGGACCGTGAACCATAAATTCCTCCACAAGTGTATATCCTAACGGATCATATTTATAATCAGGTTTCTCTGCAGATATATATGAATCAATTGTTGCGGGTGTAGGATCTTCAGTGTCTGCTTTTAACCACACTAGTGAATGTATATGAGGCAAACCCCTCTTCTGGAACTCAACAACATATAGGACTGCCTAAAAAATACAATGATCAGAAAGAGAAGAACTATAGAATAATTGTTTGACTGGAATATGTAGAAGAGGTGCAAACATAAACATACATGCATTTATAGAGCCAAAAGTTTTGCCTTTCTTCACACCGTTAGTATATGAATTTATCTTCATCTTGAACATGCGTGTAACCATATCAGGCCTATCCGTGTGAGTTTGACCCGGCTCCATAAGCAAAGCGTCCGATATCTCATCCCACTTTGGATTGCAAGTAAAAGTGACAAAGAGATCAGGTGCTCCAAAAACACGGCAAAGAGCCATCCCATCTTGATAGTTCTGAATCATATATCGTGGGCTTCCAGTATAGCTAGAGGATAAAATATATTGAACACCAATGTTCTTGCCGGATGAATTTCCTTCACCGAGAGCATCAGATAAACCCTGGTATGTCTCTGATCTGAGACTATCCTGATTCCAGAAATGATAGCTGATCCTACACGATCCAACACATGAATATGAATCGACATCAAGTTGATGAGAAGATCGGCCACAACATGTGAATGGATTAGGCTCTCCCCTTCGATAATGCAGCCTATAACCATAATATTCAAGCATTGTTACTTCTTTTCGTCCAATGATAGGAACACCATTTACCTCCAGGTACCTGATCCCAAGATGGAAGCCCTTAGAAGCATGGGGAAACAACAATGGATACTGAAGGGCCATGAGAGAGGGGTTTAGAGGAGATATGCGCTGAAAGTATCCAGCATTCTTTTGAACAATGACGTCGAATCTATTTACTTCCACATCAAAATCTCTGACAATAAGTGCAGCAAGCTCAGATGCAACCGGCAGAGAATAACGGTTACCATGATCCGTTCCTTCATGGCCAAATAATCTTATAGCAACCTCCGGAGAATCAGGAGAAAATATTCTTTGCTCTGCCATATGAAACGTCTGCACAAGTGAATTGTACCTATTGAGCATAATTATCAGGGAGTCAACTATGGTAGGGTCAGGCTGTTCTCTTGGGATATATCGGCCATGCTGACCACATCTAGATGAACTGCCTGCTTCAGTATGAGCCCTCAAATTCTGAAGTTCACTAAATGGAATTGCCTCATTCATTTCATTTTCATCAATAGAGAATATATTCATTCTTCGATCTATCTCATGTTCAGTTTCATAGATATAAAGCTGAGCAAACTTAGGCACAGGGTTCTCTGCTGGAGGGAGCAATGAACCGATTTTATGACAAACAACTCCACATATCTTGAACACATATGGACCATTCCCAACATTAACGCTCTTGTCAACATGTACTCCAAGGGAAATGAAGGCAAACATAGAGTTGTACTCACGGATCAAACGCATAAATTTTTTACACTCAGAGTCACCATCAAAGCGAAGTAGCTTAGACAACGGAGATGGCCATTCTGGATAAGCTGGCAGAGATATTCTTCCACCCCGACAACAGCCATTATAAACAAATTTTTTCTCCGTACTGAGACTTTTACAACGCTCCTTATACCAGAAGGAGGCACCACAGTGTTTGCACACATGATGAGGATAACCACAATACGACCTATCAGGCCAAGCGCCTAAGAGATCACAAAAAAAATTAATACAATTGATCGCAGAAACAGAAATAAGAAAGACAGGAAGAAAAGAAATGCAGCTTACGTTTTAAAACATTGATAAAATCTACAGAGAAAGGCAAACGACCCCGCAACCGATAACCAGAAGCGAGGTAAGCACGATGTTGACGAAGGCCCCTGCGCATTTGACGGTTAGCAGAGGCACGGTGTGCGGGGACAAAAGGGGTAGCAGCAATTGTACAACACGTCGTACATCAGCAAAATAAGCAGCACTAAGACAACGAATAGGAAACTATCAGATGAAAAAGCACGCACCCACAGATGTTGTATTGACATGTAGATCATTAGGAAGAGCAGGTATAACAACAGGAACGTGATCTCTGGCGGATGCCATACTGGGAGAAGAAGCAACCGTAGGAACAAATATGGATGGAGCATCATCATGAAAAGAAGATGTGCAAACAGCTGACAAAGGTGCC
This sequence comes from Avena sativa, assembly GCA_916181665.1. Classification (NCBI taxonomy): domain Eukaryota; kingdom Viridiplantae; phylum Streptophyta; class Magnoliopsida; order Poales; family Poaceae; genus Avena; species Avena sativa. Next base: position 99,818,388 of record OV702293.1, read on the forward strand.
CATGAGCTCGGGCCTGATAAACATGATAAAATATCCGGGTTCATATGAGGCCAATCGTCAGATGGATCGTCTATACCAGCAGCAACATCCTCCTCATAATATTCAGGGGAGGCATCTACATAAGGATAAGCAATAAAGGAAATTAGAAAAAGCAATATAGGTCAGCAGAGTGGGAAAGCAGAGAACAAACCCAAATCTGAAGGTCCAGTTTCAGCGGAAGGAGGAAAATGTGTAACATCCGCATTAGGAGGAACCAAAGCGTCACCCCCAGTTTGGAATGGTACATCACCTATAAATAGGAAAAATAAGTGGTCAAACAATTTCAGTCCACATAATCATATGGTTGGCAAGTCATAGTATTTTCTGAAAGTATGTCAGTGAGCTGACAGAGAAAGATCAATGCGTGATAGCATGCAGCGGCAGACAGAGATCAATAGGATGCAAATTCCTGGCGAATGACTGAGCGAGGCGACCACTCCAAGCAATGGAAGCAAATGCATTGTCTAGTATGTTTCCATTTCTTGAGAAACTATTGTAAAACTATATATAGTGAAAACTAATCTGAGCTACAATGAAACAAAAGTTGAGAGTACAACAAAACATTTTGACTACAACCTTCACAGTGGCACATCAAACGTTTGTAATACCAAAGGAGCAGAACTGACGTTATATGACCAAGTTGTCATGAGAAGTCCACAAACAATAAATACAATATAAATAAACCCAAAGCATTAATTTATGAATCGTTGGAGGGGAAGGAGAACAATGCATCCGAACCATCTGAATTACATGTATGTACCGCGGATGAACTATATATATAACCTTCAGTGTAAAGATACTAATCTGAAGTAAAAGCCTATAAAAAATCAGCAATATCTCAACAACAACAGAGAAGAGATGTAAAATTGAAGAAAGAGAGTGAACTGAATACTGATTCTGTTACAATCTGCAATTCCAACATAAGAAAAGCAATATAAATTACCTATAGGACGCTTTCCAAGCCAAATTTCATAACGTCGTTGCGCATCAGTTTGAGCAGAGATGGACGGAGCAGTAATGAAATCAGCAGAGATCCCCATCGTAGGAGGCAAGCGACCCACAACATGATGGGAATCAGGTAAAGTAGCCGACACAGAAAGACGACGGCGCTGACGAACAGGCAAAGTAGACGTTACGTCCTGCAACCCACGTCGACGACGCGGCCGTGGAGAAGACAGTGAGGATACATGAAAGCCAGAATCCTAAAGGTCCCCGCGAGATGACCGGCGAGGAGCAGAAGCACGAGATGACCGGCGAGGAGCAGAAGAAGCACGCAAGACAGCCAGGCCACGACGGTACACAGTCTGCGGCAAATGAGTGGAAGAAGTATGCCGCCCACGGCCACGGCCACGGCCACGCCGAGCACGACGCGACCCAACATCGAAAGCACCATGGGATCAGAAGAAAAGGGTTGACTGAACAAAGAGGCAGCACCAGCGTGGAGATCCATAGGAAAATCTGTAGTAAATGCCAACAAAATCGTCAGACCGATCTAATCAAACCACAAGATGAAGAAAAGGAGATGAGGAAGCAGTACGTCACTAAGAAAAATCAGAGATGAAACACGGCCGTATATATAGGGGAATCAGTGTAAGAGAATCAGGAGATGGCTGCATAGACGAAAGAAGAACAGAGAATAGGATCGAACCAGATAAAGAAGAAGCGCTCGCCCGCATCGGCCGGTCCGTCCCGCGTCGACCTCTCCAAGACGGAATCGTCTGGACAGAACGTCTGAGGCGAAGAAACCCAGGCCAAACCAAAAGGTAAGAGGGCACATAGTCAAGGAAAAGTAATACGTGTCACAGAGAGGGCGTTACTGTAGATGCACAATTTGTGCGTGAACACTGCATATGCTGCTGTGGCGCAGCCGTGGGATAGTAGAAACTGTTGAACTTTATATATGTATATATATATACTAGAAAATGTGGCGCGGCGACACGCCGTGCCCGTGAGATGGTACTGATTGCAATGTATGCATGGTAATATCAAAAAATAAAAAACATAAATTTATACCCTTTTGAATGGGCAGATTGCCAAAATAATAGGCTAGCCGAATAGATTTGATCTAAATTTTTTGGGGGCACACTCAGTCTCCTTTTTTCCAAATATGCAAATGTTCAGGTAACATGTTATCAGGTAAGTACATATTCCCAATAGCAGAAATTCGGGTCTTGGAAAATACATGATGGAACATAATACGCTTGTGAAAGATATATGATATACTACTTAAAATAAGGAAGCGTTGGGCTGGATTATGAAATTGTATCTCACAGATGTTAGATAGATCTCTCCCACTTTCGGGCCCAACGGCCCGAACGGAGTCCCTCATCGCGCCCTAATCGGGGGCGTCCAACCCTATCCATGGTTGGTGGGCCCCTGTCGCCAGCGCGTATATAAAGAGGTGGGAGGGTCGGACGCACACGGTACGAGGTTCACCGTGCGCCGCATCCCCCCACCTACACACCCACCGATTAGGGTTCGCGCTAGGCCGACGGGAAGCTCCGCCGCCACCGCTCTCTACCACCGACGCTCACGCCGTCGCCCCTTTCCCATGGCCAACGACGGCGGGTCCAGCTCCGGCACTAGATCCGAAATCCCCTCTGGCTCATGCTTGTCAAGCCAGGGCGCAGGTAGTGCCATTCTCTCTCTCTCTCCCTCTCAGATCTACGTGTTCGACCACTACAGTGTATCTACCAAGGTTAGGCTAGATCTAACAATGATATCAGAGCAATTAGATGCTAGTTTCTTTGGTAGAAAAGCAAAAATGAAAGAAAACCCTAGATCTAAAGAGCGGCTGCCCTATGGCCGCGCCTTTCCTCTCGATCTAGATGGGCATCCCTTTTGGGAGACATCTAGAAGAAGAAACACCCCTTCGGGGGAAAAGCAAACCCCAGATCCCACCCCGGACAGATCAAACCCCAAATCCCCAGATCCCCATAGATCTATCCCCAAAAGAAACTCAAAAAAAAGGGGGAGGCAAACCCACCGGCCGCCGCCGTGCGCCGGCAAAGGGCGCCGCCGCTGCGCCGCTTGACGGTCGTGCGCCCACCCACGGGTGGACGCACCGCCGCCAAGGGGGCAGTGAGGCGCCATGGCTCCGGCCGAAGACAACAAGTGGGGCAGAGGGAGGGGCTCGCCGGAGCGCCGGCCACCTCGCCTCGCCTCGCACCGCCATAGAGGGGAAGAAGAGGAAAGGGGTGGCGATGGAGGAGAGGGAGGGGACCGTCGCCGGCGCAGTCGCCGGACGGACGGCCGCCTCCCCCCAACACCACCATAGAGCGCGCCACCAAGGACCCCGCCGCCTCCTCAAGCGCGGGGCTGCATGCAGCCGCTGTCAGAGAGAGGGAGAGGGAGGGGCTCGCCGAGGGGCGGCCACCTCGCCTCGGCGGCGGGCGCATGCGTTGCCCGAGAGAGGGAGGGAGGGGCTCGCCGAGGGGCGGCCTCCTCGCCTCGGCCTCTCGCGCGTGCGCCGCCAGAGCCAGAGGGGTGGGGGGAGCGGGGGCGCGTGGGGGGAGAATGGGCTAGGGTTACAAGGGGGGCGCCGAGGGGGCTGTTTTTGTTGCCGCGAAACGCGCGCTTCGCCGCACGATCTAGGGCGGCACCTGCGGACGGCTGGGATGGCGCCGCGCAGGCGGCTGGCGGGCGGCTAGGCTGCTGGCGGGCCGCGGGGCGCTGGCGGGCTCGCTGCTGGGCCGCGGCTAAGCAGAGGCCGCGCGGGCGGCAGGCAAAGCACGGGCGAGCGCTAGCTAGGTAGCGCGTGGTCGGGGGGAAGGGCGCTGGCAGGCCCGCGGTGGGCTGCTGGCGGGCCAGGCCGCGGCTGCTGCTAGCTCAAGCGTGGGCAGTTTTTTTTATTCGCGCTGCTCACAGAAGAGGCCCAGTAGGGCTTAACAGCCAGTTTTTTCTGTTTTTTATTTTTACAGAAGCTGTTTTATTTATTTTTGCTTAGTTTTAAGCATATTTTCAACACAGTTTTCTCTATTCAATATTTTAAGTGAATATTCGACTAGAGAATATGAAAGAAGCGGATTTTTTTCTGTAAAGTTTAAAGTTTATGAAATTTATTTTAAATGTTTCCGCTGCAAATAGTTGATTTAAATTGCAATAATGCAATAAAGTTTGTTTAAATTTGGTTTTAAAAGATGTGATAAAGTAATTCAAAGTTGATTATGTCTCATGTTATTAATTGACCAACGTTATTAATAAGCATGATCATGATCTTTTTTCATTGAGTATTAAAGGTGCATTTAATTTTATTTCTACCCAACGGTGATGTAATTTTAAATGGCACAAACAATTGCATGCTTAATTTATACCAACGTTGGATTAATGCATACAGTTGTTTTTTTGGTGATCTCACATCTTTTGTGGTTTTCAGGAGGTCTCAACCTCATGAGCTGTTTGAAGGACATCCCGCTGCTAAGGGGGGACAACTACTCCGAATGGAGGAAAAAGGTCGATCTGGCGTTTGTATGCGCCGAAGTGGACTGGGTGGTTGACACCAAGCAACCAGTCAAGCCTGCTGACCCTGTGAGGGGCGATGCTGAGGAAAGTTCTGCGTTTTGAAAAAAGAAAGAGGGACCATGCTCCTTTGGAGCTGGCCTACTCGATAGACAATCAAAAGTGGGTGAACGCCAACAAGAAATGTTTGGCTTTTGTAAAGAACACAATTGAGAACGCTATAGTGAACTCAATTGGAGAGTGTGCCTCCGTGGGCGAATACCTTCCAAAGATAAAGAGCCGGTTTACTGGCTCTTCAAAGATGTATGCAACCCAGTTGTTAAAACAGCTGGTGACAGAGAAGTACACGGGAGGGCCACACGGCATAAGAGAGCACATCTTGAGGATGTCAAACATGGCAGCCAAGCTGAAGCCCATGGATGAGGACCTCGAGCTAAAGCCTGCACTTCTGGTGCACCTGGTGATGGCCTCTCTTCCACAGCCATTCGAGAACTTCGTAATAAACTATAATATGTCCCCTGAAAAGTGGGACATTGAAAAGACCATTGGGATGTGCTCCCAAGAGGAGGAAAGGCTGAAGGCCCTTCACGGAGGTTCCTTGAACTTCGTGAAGGACAATAGGAAGAGGAGCTTCACCAACAGTAACCATGGTGGCTCACCTTCCAAGCCACATGGCAAGGGCCCACAGCAGCACCAGCACCAGTACCAGCAGTCCACCCCTGGGGAAAAAGACCACTGCCACCACTGTAAAAAGGTTGGCCACTACAAGAAGGATTGTCCAATATGGCTGAAGTACATAATGGCCAAAAACGGTAAAGATATAGTCTCTTTTGTTAATGAATCTCTGTATGAAAACTTTTCTAGATCTACTTGGTGGATTGACTCTGGTGCAACTGTTCATGTTGCCAACTCTTTACAGGGGTTCCATTCGACAAGGATTTTGCCAAAAAGAGAAAGACTAATTGAAGTGGCGAATGGGATTGAAGCAGAAGTGGAGGCTGTTGGCGACATTCCTCTGGAGCTGGCTGATGGCTCTTCTCTTTTGCTTAAGGATGTTCTTTTTGTTCCTTCCATCCATAGAAATTTAGTAAGTGTATCGTGCTTGGACAAAGATTCATATGAGTGCTATTTTGGACATGGCAAATGTGCCATTTGGTTAAAAGATATTTGTGTGGGTGTTGCTACCCTACATGACAAGCTATATTTATTATCCTTGCATGAGAAAGTATTTTCTGTGTGTGATTTGAATGAACAAATTCCCTTGTCGAACAAAGAACAAAATAAAAGAAAGCGAACTCTTGACTCGTCGAAGTTATGGCACTGCAGATTAGGCCATATTTCGAGGGGAAGAATAGAAAGCCTCGTTAAAAATGATATTCTTCCTCCGTTAGAGTTCTCCGACATAGAACAATGCATAGATTGCATTAAAGGAAAGTATGTCAAACAAATTAAAAAGGATGCAAACCGAAGCATAGCTACACTAGAAATAATCCACACGGATATTTGTGGACCGTTTCCGGTGAAAAGCGTGGATGGCTATGATTCATTCATAACATTCACGGATGATCACTCCCGGTATGGTTATATTTATCCAATTAAAGAAAGATCTGAAGCATTGGATAAATTTAAAATTTTAAAAGCTGAAGTAGAAAATCAGCATGACAAAAGAATTAAGATAGTTTGGTCCGATCGTGGGGGGGGGAGTACTACGGTCGGCATACTCCATACGGTCAAGTACCAGGACCCTTTGCAAGGTTCCTGCAGAAAAATGGAATAGTCGTCCAGTATTCTATGTCGGCGAATCTCAGCAAAACGGAGTAGCTGAAAGGCGTAACCGTACCCTTATGGATATGGTGCGCAGCATGATGATCTATTCCACCCTCCCATTGGGATTATGGATGGAGGCGCTTAAAACCGCCATTCACATTCTCAACAGAGTACCAAGTAAGTCGGTGCCCAAAACACCGTATGAATTGTGGACAGGCAGAGTCCCCTCTCTGCACCACTTGAGGGTCTGGGGGAGCCCAGCTGAGGCAAAAGTTTTCAATCCAAACATTGCAAAGTTAGACCCCAAAACAGTATCTTGCCACTTTATTGGCTATCTAGATAAGTCAAAAGGCTATCATTTCTACTGTCCTGATAGATACACAAAGTTTGTAGAAACGAGACATGCAGTCTTCTTGGAGGACGAATTGATGAGGGGGAGCACGGTAGCTCGGTAAATTGATCTTGAGGAGAAGAGGGTGCATGCACCTAATCCGATGACTCAGGAGCCATTTTTCTCGCTACCTGTTGTGCCACCATCTACAACCCCTGAGGTTGTGGTGTCGGCACCTGTTGTGACTCCACACGTGACAACAATGGGCGAAAGTTCGGAACCTGTCCATCAGGAGCCACCTGAACCCACTGTTGAGGACGAAAGGGAGCCAGAACAGCCTCATACTGTAAATGTGCCTGAACCCGAGGCAAGAAATGAGCAAGAGTCTAATGAACTCAGAAGGTCTAAAAGAGAACGAAGACCAGCCATTTCCAAAGAAATTTACAAAGTCTACAACGTTGTTCATATGGAGGGTGATCCTACCTCATATGAAGAAGCCATGAGTAGCCCTCACTCAGCCAAGTGGGTGGAGGCAATGGAAGATAAAATGAAATCAATGAGTTCCAACAATGTTTGGGACTTAGAGGAAATTCCTAAAGGAGCCAAAACAGTAGGATGCAAATGGGTCTATAAAACAAAGTATGACTCCAATGGGAATGTAGAAAAGTACAAAGCAAGACTTGTGGCAAAAGGCTTTACGCAAAGAGAAGGCGTAGATTACAATGAGACCTTTTCTCCCGTCTCATGTAAGGACTCCTTCAGAATCATCATGGCACTTGTTGCATATTTTAATTTAGAGTTGCATCAAATGGATGTTAAGACGGCATTTCTAAATGGAGATTTAGAAGAAAATGTTTACATGAAACAACCCAAGGGTTTTTTCATGGAGGGGAAGGAACATATGGGATGCCGCCTAAAGAAATCCATTTATGGGTTAAAGCAAGCCTCTAGGCAGTGGTATTTAAAGTTTAATGATACAATTAAAAGATTTGGTTTCAAAGAAAATGTTGAGGACAACTGCATTTATGCAAAGTTCAAAAGTGGGAAATATATTTTCCTAATTCTGTATGTGGATGACATTCTGCTTGCCAGCAGTGATGTTAGTCTACTACTAGAGACAAAGAAGTTCTTGTCATCAAATTTTGACATGAAAGACCTTGGCGAAGCTTCTTATGTTTTGGGCATAAAAATTCACCGAGATAGAAAGAATGGAGTGTTAGGACTGTCGCAGAAAGCATATTGTGAAAAGATTTTAAAGAAATACAATATGCATGCGAGTAATGCAACACCTGCTCCCATAGTCAAGGGCGATAGTTTTGGGAAATCCCAATGTCCAAAGAATCAATATGAGATCGATCAAATGAAGTCAGTACCATATGCTTCGGCTGTTGGAAGCTTACAGTATGCACAAGTGTGCACTCGCCCTGACTTAGCTTTTATCACCGGGGTACTCGGTAGATATCAAGAGAATCCAGGCATAGAGCACTGGAAGATGGTAAAGAAAGCTTTGCGTTATGTGCAAGGCACAAAAGGCCTCATGCTAACATATACAAGATCTGATTCCCTAGAGATAAAAGGGTACTCAGATGCGGATTTTGCGGGAGATAAAGACGACAGAAAGTCCACGACAGGGTATGTCTTTACTCTCGCAGGAGGCGCTATTTCGTGGAGAAGCGCCAAACAGTCGATAGTTGCATCATCTACGATGTATGCAGAATTTATAGCATGTTATGAGGCCATGGGACAGGCGTTATGGTTAAAGAAATTTCTACCCGACTTGAAAGTGGTTGACTGCATCAGCAGGCCACTAAAGATGTACTGTGACAACGAGCCCGCGGTATTCTATGCTCACAACAACAAGTCGAGTAATGCTACAAAGTCTATAGATATAAAGTATTATGTTGTGAAGGACAAAGTCCAGGATCAAACTATAAGACTCGAGCATATAAGGACAAAGGATATGCTTGTGGATCCGCTAACGAAAGGCTTACCACCCAATGTGTTCAAGGAACACATAGCCGGCATGGGTTTAATAGGAAGCCAATGATTTCTGGACTACAGAGGCCCAAAAGTAACAGGATTTGTTTCAAAACATGAAGGTATATAGTGGCTGTCTGATTCTATCGGCAATTGAGGTGAGACGATGAAACATGCTCTATGTATCGTTCTGTGATGAAATAAGTAAAGTACAAAGTTAAAAGTAAAGTCGAGATCTATGGGGAGAATGTTAGATAGATCTCTCCCACGTTCGGGCCAACGGCCCGAACAGAGTCCCTCATCGCGCCCTAATCGGGGGCGCCCAACCCTATCCATGGTTGGTGGGCCCCTGTCGCCAGCGCGTATATAAAGAGGTAGGTGGCGGACGCACACGGTACGAGGTTCACCGTGCGCCGCATCCCCCCACCTACACACCCACCGATTAGGGTTCGCGCTAGGCCGACGGGAAGCTCCGCCGCCACCGCTCTCTACCACCGACGCTCACGCCGTCGCCCCTTTCCCATGGCCAACGACGGCGGGTCCAGCTCCGGCACTAGATCCGAAATCCCCTCTGGCTCATGCTTGTCAAGCCAGGGCGCAGGTAGTGCCATTCTCTCTCTCTCCCTCTCAGATCTACGTGTTCGACCACTACAGTGTATCTACCAAGGTTAGGCTAGATCTCCACCCAGGGGTTGCCCTCGTTCAGCTCCATCTCATTCGTATTTGAATCTTGTAAGAGGTTCAAGGCCACCCTGCGCCTTGTCACCGCCATGGCGTCCGCATCCTGATGCTGCTACTCCATCTTCCCCTGCAGCAATCATGCCCCCCCGGATCGACGTCATGTCTAGCCGCCACAAAATCTAAATAAAAAATTCCACAGCAAATCAGATCAGTTCAAGCTTCAAGGAAAGAAAATCGACAGCACGGCGAACGCCACTAAGATGCGCCCGCCAACGAAGGCTACGGGCTACGGCGGAGACAATAGCGAAGGACACCAAGAGCGCCTGCCTGATTGGGGGAAGAGGGAAGTTGAAGCCACAGAGGAGATCAGCCGGGACGTGCCGCACGGCGGCCAGCGAAGGCAAGGGGAAGGGCGGCGGCTCTCATGGGAGGAGATGCGGTGTAGTGATGGGGAATTTTTTTAATGTGGGCGATCTGGTACTAGAAGCGGTGGAAAGACTGGATTGTTCGATACCTAGCAACGCTGTTTTGATCAGCCTAAACGTGTATACCAAAGAAGCTGACGCGTTCACCGCTGGTAGCCTAGAAGAAGTAGTCTGCTTTTGATCGGAGATGGAAGCATCGTAGATGCGAAAAACCTGCACATCTACGGTGCGAACGCTGAGGTGGTACGGTCGATCAAACGCTGAGATGCTCGTCTTTCATATTACTACCTATAACCGGCCCTGGCCAACCCGCCTCCTCGGAGCGTCCGGCGTGCGCGTCATCGACTTCCGTTCGATCGTCCCAGAACAGTGCACGCGCAAGTCGTTTTTCTTCCCTGGCCATTGGATGGCTTCTGTTCTTTCTTACTTCGTGCCATCATGAATGGGACGATGACAGTTGGGTCCGCGCCGCCAGCGGGGCCGGCCGGTTGAGAGATGGGGTATGTTTGTTTGCATTGCTCGTTTCCTTTCCCAGTGAATCCATATCGTAGGCCTCTGTTGTGGTTTTAGTAGGCCGGTGGGTGGACAATCCATGTTTTACTCGTGCGTATATTCTTTCTCTCGCTGATGGTGGTCCATTGTTCTTGTGGGGACCGGTTGTCGGTCGCTTGTCCGCGTGGTGGGTGTACGCACGGTGGGGTTGCCAATAAGGACGGTGATGAACATGGAGGGCCCCTCGGGAGACTTTCGTGGCCGGGCTGCTCCTTTCTTTGGCTTTTCGTCTCTTTCTTCTCTGCCGCCAGACCCCTCCTCTCCTCTCTTTCCTGGTTCCTTCCACCCCTCGATCTACACTGCAGAGGGCCGGCTTGGCGTCATGGAGTGGCCGTGCGTCGCCAGGAAGCCTAGAAGACCAAAGACGAGTGGCAGGTTGCTGGCGGGCGTGCGGAGTTGGAGGTGGCTCCATGGAGGTTGCAGGCCGACCCCGAAAAATTCCCCAAATGCCGCTGCTTTTCCTTCCCCAAATCGACTTGTCCTCTGAACTCTCTCTTCCTAGCAGCGGATCTTGCTGGTGGCCGCTCGACTGCTCGTGCGAATGGTGGGAGTTGGAGGCGGCTCCAAGAGGTTGCAGGCAGCGAAGCTGCGGTGGATGGGCGACTTAGAACACAAGATCCCAAGACTTCCCGTCTTCCTCCTTACTGAGGTAAGTTGCGGTCGCCGCTCTTCACCAATCCTTGCAAGTCAAATTTCTATGGTCACCATTGATTGTTTCTCACAGTGGCATGAAAGCTACCCTTGGATGGTTCAGGCGGCCGGTCGTGTTCTTCCTGGTTGGAGAGGATGCGGGAGAAGGAGGAGGACGTGAAGGAAAGTGGGCTTATATTGCACACAGCAGATATGGCTCTTCCCGCTGCTGAACAAACGACGACGACCAACATCCCGGCCCAGGTACGACTCCTCGGTGTGTCTCCTCCCTGTCGGTGCTGCATTCCTGCCAGTGCTAATGCATCTCTGCGCTGCAACCAAGCACGGCAAGCTGGGAAGAGCACGTGCCAGCCTCAATCAATCTCAAGCAGATGCTCCTCTTTGTGATTGTGCTGCAGCTCAACCTCGTGGAGGTCCTGTTCCTCGACATGTTTGGATTTGTAAGTGCACAACACTTGTTCGACAAATGGCCAGTGAGAGAGCGGCGGCGGCGGCTCGAATGAAAGCGACCGTGTCGTCGGCGGCTCGAGCAAAATCGAGCGTGTCGGCGGCGGCTCGAGCGATGACGAGCGCCGGTGAGCAGAACAAGTGAGCTGCGCATGTGTCGAGCGACTACGAGTACAGCCGGAATGCAACGGTGAGCTGCTCCCAGTCCTCACAGCTTATGCAATGTGCTCGGCTTCCTTGCCTTTATTTTGTATTTTGCATGTGTGCACGGTTTTAATAGTTAGGAGTTTGGTGTTTGGCTATTTCTCCGAGCGACCGAGGTATATCTTTAGCTTCTTAGATTTAATTGCCTGCAGGAAGTATGGTGTAGATTGATTTAGGTTGAAATTCTGTTGTAGTTAGCAACATAAAAAATAAGTTGGGTTTTATTTCTTGTTAAGCTCTATGTTGTGGATCGGCAGCATCAGTCCCTTCATATAAATAGCCAAACACCAAACTTCTAATCATACAAACTATCGATTTTGTCGACCCCGATCGATTTTGTCACAGCTTTTTACCTTCTCAACCCATTTGTCGTCGGTTACAGCAGCTGCATCCACTCAGCAGGCAAGTAGCTCGTTATCTTTACTCCAGTTTACCTCTCATACACTGTGCCAAACGTTGATGCCTTGCATGTGTAAACAATTTGGGCTGGATTAGCTCCGCAATTTGGTAACCCAGATTTGTGGTGGGTTTACTGCATGTGCAACACAAACGGTGTAAGCATTGTCTGGAATGAACATGTGTTCTTCCATCAATTTTTATTACCTCAATACAAAATTGTTCCGGTGCACGTCCTAGGCAATCGCGATCAACGGATAAAGCGGATGATGTACTATCATCTCAGAGCATCTTTCCTTGTTGCCATATTTTACATAACCATCAAATATGAGATATGGGCCAGTAGAGAAATAGACTAAAATATTTTGGTCTTGCCCATAGATGATTATTAGTTATTTGAGGACCAAAAATGAACGTGATCCAGTTTCCAGTCAGTGTAGATTAGTCATTTGCCTTAGATAGGGTGCATCAGTATGCCAATGTAATACGTGTGCATAGCTTATTGACCATCTGCATGAAAATGTATTACCTTCGTCTTAGATTAGAGATAAGATGCCCGAGCAGTGGGATCTTTCAGTTAGTCACACAAACCATCAACCTGACTCGGAGAACTTGCGAGTTAAGACTAGCATCTTTTCTATCCTCTTTTGCTTTTTGTGAATGTGCATCAAGATTTTATTGTGCTAATTTTTATCAGGACTGTATTTTCTAAATGTGCATCAAGATCTGAACGTGCAGCATTAGTATTCATATTATCCATGTCTGGTACAAGTAAGCACATCTTCTACACCTCTGTTAACTCGTCTCTTGTAGTCTGTTGTTATCACAGAATATTTTTTCTCAAATTCTATATCTACTCTCTTCAGGCTGCATGTAGGGAAGCGTAGTGGAGGGTGGCTGCCAGAGCTTGGCTTGAGTTCTTTTGATAGCATGGTGGGGTGAGAAAGTTTTGTTCCTTTTTTTTAGCAAAAAATGCCAGCGTGGCTGAGTCAAAAAGAATCTGACTGCCTGTTTATCTGGTTGCCTAGGAGCTTAGAATATTACCTAGGAACTTAGTAAAGGAAGAGCAGGCTAACGTATACATGTTTGTCTGATTGCCTAGGAGGTTAGAAGGTGAAATAGGCTAATACTGTCGACCGATCTTTTTGCGGTGCTTCAGTATTGGTGAGCAGGGTTTTCTGTTGGTACGTTTGCTAGATCAATCAAAAAAACAAGGTTCTTGTCTTTTCATGCATGCTCTACGCTTAACAAAAAAACCTCAATGGTTAGTCAAATAGAGAAATAACAGGCTACGGTATGAATGCTTGGCTGATTGCCTAGGTGCTTACGAGATGAGATGCCCTAAAACTATTGAGCATCTTATTTTATCAGACCTCACTGCCTCAGGATCTGTCGGTGTTTGCTATGACCAATGTTGCGCTACCTGTTTCTTCTGAGGTCTGCACTTGCTTCTCGGCATGCTTACACATGTCTGATCTGCACCTTATGCTGTTTGTTGCCCTGTTATTTCTTCTGCTCCTGCTTACCCTTACAGTCGTCATCTAAAGGAACTCTGCAATAGCAGCTCACCATCATCATCGATTCTCATTCCTCACCTTGAGAACCTCGTGCAACAGACTATGCTTCAGCAGGTATTGTGGTCTCAATACATGCTATTTAAACGGGGGCAGACTACACGTGTATATGTCAAATAGAAGTGAAAGATAAAACTAAAAATTGATTTATCATTGCCCTTTGTTACTGCTCTGGTGTAATCCTAGAGTTCGAATCCAAGTCTGAGTAGACCTAGCATATTACAGAAAGAACTTTAGGACAACAATGTTGTCTTGGTGTATTGTTAGTTACTAAAGTAAAGAGACCTTTTAGGATGTACTGCTACAATTGTTTTAGTGGACACTCTTCTATTTAGAATAAATATCAGAAGAAAGAAAAATCTGAAAGCACCTTCTGTGCATAATGTAGGTCCAGCCATAGTTGTAATGATAACTAGAGGCACAAGTAAGTTTCAGGTCAGATATACTGTCCTGAATGCTTCTGGTTGCCTCAATCAAAGTGATTGATTTGTCAGAGGAACCACATAATATATCTCTTTCTATATGATCTTTCCATCTCACTATTAGCTGATTAGTAACAAAATGATTGTCTTTTGGCTACAATAATAGTTCGTATTGTAGGCACGCATATAGCATGACTTTTGGTCTTGCATGAATATTCATGAGTTCTTGATTCAGAAAATATAACTCCATCCATGAAGTGTATTTTTTTTCAGTTAACACGTTGGTTTTTTAATGATATAGAAGATATTATAGAGGAGTGTCGCACGATCGCATGATAGCAACAATGCCTTAATTATGGCATGTCGAGGAAGAATGCCAAGAAGTTTCGCATTGTCTCTCATCGCTCGGCCAAGGATAGGTGAGCGGCTCTGGTTTCGCTCCTCTCCTCTGTTTAGTGCTTGCCTCAATCATCTTAATTCATAGCGATGTCAATTTGTCTGGTTTCAGATTCAGAGCTGGTTAATTCATATGTAGCTTCTGATACATTGCTATTAATTTCATTCCATTGTGTGTTAAAAGTTCAGTTCTTGCCAGCAAAAGTAAGACTGTTCTAGAAACTTAACTTGTCATATTGACTATTTTGAAAGTTCACTTCGACCCCGGGCACGGGCAACGCCTTCTCATGCCACTACATGGCCTCTTGCACGGTCCAGGAAATGAAGGCGGCGGTCGAACGACTGAGAGGTCCAAGCACATCGCGGCGGACAACCGAAGGTGTTACGCTATTGCCTGCTGGCTGCTCTGTAGGTTTTCCATGCTACCAAGTGCTAGAGTGGTTTTGCCTTATTTATTGTTCTATTTGTGCATCTTATCATGTAATATTTGCTCCACTTAAAGCAATATGAAACTGGTATCTGTTGTTAATATATTTTATTAAACATAAAAACATTAACTTTAGAGCTCAATGTGGATATCTAAGTTTCCTTCAATTCTGAATGTTGTGGAGAAACATAAAGTACTGATGGTTCTGTCTAGGTGGTCCAAGCACTTGATATTCACTCAGTCAGAAGAAAATTCATGCTAATTAGTTGCAGCTTGGGTTTCTATTTTCGACAAAGTAATATGTGTAAAAAATCTGAAGTGACGGTCTGTAAAAAAATGTATGCTAATATCTGTAAACTACATGAGTATATTTGTTTTGCTACTAAAATTTTGTTCAATTGAACATTCCATAACAGCAAGGCTTCATAATTTCTCAAATATATTGTATCGATGGCTCATTTTTTGAATATAGATTTGTTGATGAACTTTATATTATACCACTTACCTTACATAAAAGATTTTTTGGTTTTTGATTTCAACTATGACCAATCCAATGCATGATTATGTTTTCGAAACACAATGTTTAACCATCAGTAATGTAGAAGATGCATATATATTCTCGGAAGGTGCCATTTGGTGGCCTAAACAAATGGCACCTATCTATTTCGAGGATAGTGGTGAAATATTAGGATTTTTGACACCAAGTCAAGTGAGCCAGATGAGAGCTAGGAGAGTGTTTCTTCGCTGGTGACACATTGTTTCCTTTAGCATCTTAGTTGTTTAGTCATAAACGAGATAGAGTAACTCATACAGTTCGTTGTTTTTTTACTACACCTTATAATTTTGGCTTTGCTGAACATTATATTTGCTTCAGTTCTTTGTTCAGTTAACAATGTTTTACATGATTTACTCCAGTTCTTGTTTCATATTTTCACACTGTTGGTTCCATGCTGGATTTCAGTTTACATACCACTTGTCACACATATTAGACTTACCGGACAATATGTACATACCAAACACGTTCTTACTATCTTTGTTTTATATAGAGATGTTCTGTGTGCCAATTATGTGTATTGATTATACTTTGGTGTGGTGACTCTTACTCTCGTATACATTTCTAAGGGACACTACTAAGGATCTGGATGAAATGACTACTTCTCATGCCGATGGACTACACAAATTGATGTCTTGTTATTTGAAACTTGGAAAGTTAAGGAAATTTAGAAAATATGCGACCACTCAGTTGTTGGATCACACACCAACACAAGGCTGAGTGACTGTTAGACGAGGAGGTCATCACAGATGCCTACTTACCTGCCTGATGGAACTAATGACAACATCCAGTGTGTTAAATCTGGCGTGTACTTTACAAAGTTTTTTGGTGTAGAATTGAAACTTAATACGCCAGTACTGAATGGCGATAACAATGCTTGCATAGTTATTATATACTTTAGTTCCAATCTTTCTTTCTTTCTTTATTGAACTTTCCCGTCTTTCTTTTCTTGCTCTACTTGAATTAATTCATTTTGTTACCGGTGTTTTTTTAACAGTGTTGATTGGTATGTAGCATCCTTATCTATTGTAAACGCTGACTCCACGTTTGTTTGTCTCTGTGTTTACATTTGGCTCATGACTACATTGTGATAGTTGTTTCTTAAGTCTTAATTGCTTTTATAAAAACGTACTAAGATATAACCCATTATCAAAGGCCTAAGCTTATAGTGAATGTCACTTATGGCTAAACTAATGTCTCACTTTCAGCCTTTGCGCCAGTGGCGCACCGGGTCATCTAGTATGTAGTAATGATGCGGTACCTTGCAGACTGCCCGCTGTAACCACATATACCACATAAATCACTTGTATTAATTGACTTTGTCCTGGTCGATTTTGGTTTGGTATAAAGCTTGTATAAAGCGAGCCCGCTGCACGAGCATACATATACCGTATGAAGTTGATTGATTCCTTGCCGACTAACTGTACGTATATAACAAACAGTATATGACACGATACATACTCCCTCCGTCTTAAAATAGTTATCGATTTTTTCTTCTAAATTTGAATATATCTATATGTCTAGATACATGCAAATTTAGTAAATTTGCGACGTCTATTTTGAGACGCATGAAGTACATGACATGATGGTGTTAGAGCATCTCTAACCCATCCATTTTCCGCATCCAGTGAGCAAATTTGCTCCTTTAACTGCCGAAGTAGCACCTAAACAAACCCCTAAAAGCTTTAGAGAGCAAATATAGGAATCCAGCCCCAAAAAATTCGGCTCTCATATTTGCTCCTCCTCGCGGCCGATGCGAAGAAGTCCACCGCTCTTCTCTGCCGTCGTCGCTCTGCTCCCCACCGCTAGTCCTTCCACCTAAACCCGTCGAAGATGGCGGATCGAGCCGCAGGTCACCACCGCCAACCCGTAGCATCGTTCGGGGCCGCGGAGCGCACCGTGGCCGGAGATCGAGGTCACCCGACCTCCCACCGCCGTCGATAAGCCATTACCATGGAGTGCGGCAGCGGCAGTAGGGGGCCTAGGTTGCCGAAATCACCGACCGCCGCCACTGGATTGGAACCTTCCAATCGGCGCGGAAGGCGGCGTGGGCGCACGACATCAAGAATGTCGAGCTCCATGGCAGCGATTGCGGCCCTCTCAACTTCTCCCTAGGCCAGCCCGACTAGGTCCCGGAGCTCTTCTCCCCTCCTAGTTGTGGCCGCGCCGCGCGCATTGCTCGGTAGGACCGAGAGGCGTGGGAGCGGCTCGAGGCCGAAGACGCCGGCGAGCGGTACATGGAGGAGCTCCGGCGCAAGAATCCTAACCGCGTCGCTGCAGAGACCTCGCGCTACGAGGAGTATGCTGCACGCCTCGCCTCTTCCTCCTCGGCCGGCAGGGCCTTCTTCCGCATGGTCGGCGGCAGGGTTAGAATCTATGTATGAACTATGCAATCTATTATGAACTAAGTGGTTTAGTTTGATTTTGATGTATTTTCGTTTTATTGCAATGTGTTTGATCAAGTGTCTAGCCAAAATTTAAATCCAGGAGTCTAAATAAAGAGGATCGAATCTGACTGCCAAAGTTTAAAGGAGCAAAAATATAGAAATCGGTGAACAGTACATGGTAAAAAGGACTCACATTTGGTGGTGGTGTTGGGAGAGGCGCGGAGCAGCCATGTCTTTCATGCACAAATACAATTAGCTGCAGCAAACAAGTATTGCTTCTAACGTACTAACGAATCTGTAGCATATACTACTAGCAAAGCCCTTAGATGTGTGAACATGCGGGCATACGCGGGTGCCGTTTAACTGTGATTAACATTTTGCAGGTATACGCGGCATCCCGCATACACATTGCGGACATACATGGCATCTAAGTGGGCTCCCGCGTACCAACCCACTTGCAGCCCTAACTCGCACGGCGTCTTTTGCTACTAGCGAGCGCTCGCATCGGGATCTGGGAGGAGAGAGTGAGTGAGCGAGGGGGAGATGGCTCCGCGGTCGATGGGGGGAGAAGGGTGGAGGGGTGGCGACGGGGAGAGGGAGAAGGGATAGGTTAGGGTTGGAGAGTTCTGGAGACTTGGTGTAGGCTTAGGGTTAAATTATGGATTGACGAAACTATCCCTGGATATTTTCATATAGCGGGTGGGATTTAGGGGGGTGTCTCGGTCATTTTGGTCCAAAGTGGAGAGGTGGAGAAATTGGACGTCGAATTTGAATAGACGGCTGAGATCTACTTTTCTAGGGATGATCCGCGGGTAGGTTGATACATTGTTCTGATTGGTTGGCTTTATTGCACAAAAAGTTTTTTTTTCTTAAAGCCGGCGTAACAATGTTGTAGAAGGAATAGTTTGTGATAATGTACCCATATTTTGCACCCATGTGCATCTTGGAATAGCAAATAATATTGTAGAAAAAAGTTTTCCTTTTTGTCGCAAATAAAATGTATTTTACATTTTTCGAGTGCAAAAAAGGGGCATTTTGTGAAGCAACCACCAAATGGTTAATTTAAAATGCTAAAACCATATTTTTCAAAAATACTAGATATCCTTACATGGACAATTTTCCGAGGAAGATATCTCAAACCATTTCGTCCACCCCTGGCAAAAAAGACAAATGTCTGCCGAATCGGTAGTAACTGGGTCCGGTTTGAACTACATGTACATGATCTAATGCTCGTGACTTTTTGCAAAATTCATTTTTAGACTCACAATATGTTGTTTCTTAGACATCCATTGAGAGTTTAGCGAGGAGCATCCCCTAGCTAAGAACCTTCATGCTCGCTGTTTTGACCATAGTTTGAAACGGGTATAAAAATTTCAAAAACGGTCCAAACAATATAAAACCTCTACGTGGCGTCATATTATGCGACCTATTTTCAAGGAAAAATACTAAACTTGGTATATTGCGAACATCTCGACAAAACCTTCACAAAAATAACCTATCATGTTCGAGGTTTCATGCCTTTCTGGCCAAACGACCGATATTATGTCCAGAATCGTGGCATAGTTTGTGATAATATGGTCATATTGTGCACTCATGTGTATCTTGGGATGGCGAACAATGTTGTAGGAAAATGTTTTCCTTTTCATCACACAAAAAATGCATTTTACATTTTTCGAGTGTAAAAAACGGGACGTTTTGTGAAGCAACCACCAAATGGTTAATTTAAAAATGCTAAAACCATATTTTTAAAAAATACTAGACAACCTTATATGGACAATGTACCGTGGAAGATATCTCAAACCATTTCGTCCACCTCTGGCGAAAAAGACAAATATCTGCCGAATCGGTAGAAAGTGGGTCTCGTTTGAACTACATGTACATGATCTAATGCTCGTGATTTTTTGCAAATTCATTTTTAGACTCACAATATGTTATTTCTTCAGAGATCCATTGAGAGTTTAGCGAGGAGCATCCCCTAGTTAAGAACCTTCATGTCCGCCGTTTTGACCATAGTTTGAAACAGGCATAAAAATTTAAAAAACGGTCCAAACAATGTAAAACCTCCGCGTTGTAGGGGTTCGTAGCATGGAAAACAAAAAATTTCTACCGCATACAAACAAACAAGCCAAGATCTATCTACTAGATTGTAGCAACGAGTCGATGGAATAACTCACCCTCGAAGATTCCAAAGTGTTTAACGAGAGCGGATTCTCGTGGGTGATGTAGTCGTACTCTTGCCGATCTCAAGATCGCGTAGACGATCCTTCCGGCGCTGCGTTCCGGCAGCGCTTCCGCAGTCGGTCACATATTCGGTACTCGATGAAGACCTCCGTATCCCTTGTTCCAGTAGGCAGCGGAGGTTGTAGCACTCTCCTCGTGATTCCGGCAGCACGACGGCGTGGTACCGAAAGTAGAGGGGAGATCTCGCAGGGCTTCGCCTTAAGCCGGAGCGAGTATGGTGGACTATGAGAGAGGCCTCGGTGATCTAGGGTGTATACACACCAAGGAGAGAGGGCTAGGCCGACGGCTAGGGCTTGGGGAAGCCCAAGTCGGCGGCTAGGGTTTGCCCTAGGCGGCGGCAGCAGGAGGTGGTGGCGCCGGCGGCTTGGGGCTAGGGTTTGGAGAGGGCAAGGTGTAGGTCTTGGAGGGGCAGCCCTGCCCCTCCTTATATAGGTGGGAGGGCGCGGCCAAGGGGAGGGGAGTCCCTCCCCAACTCGGCCTCCTTGGCCGGCGGTGGAGGGAGAGGGACTTCCTCCCCAAGTAGGTTTCCTACTCTTCCTCCACCAAGCAAAATAGCCGTTTGACTTTTCAAATTGTCGTTTGACTTTTCAAACTAGGATTTGATTTATCCCTTTATTTTGCTCATCGATGACACCTAGTACATGATGCAACCATTCCAACTTGTTATGACACATTCATGTACCCTTCCCCTCCGGAGTGCCGGACATTCCGGAACCTTCTAGAACATTCCCGATGAAAACACCGGAACCATTCTCCAACCCCGAAACATGACTTTCCTTATATGAATCTTATTCTCCGGACCATTCCGGATCTCCTCGTGATATCCCGGATCCCATCCGAGACTCCGAACAACATTCGGTCTCTTACTCATCATTCCATAACTACTCAACAATATCGAATCCTTTAGTGTGTCTCCCTACGGTTCGTGAATTATGCGGACATGATCGAGACACTTCTCCGATCAATAACCAATAGAGGAATCTGGAAATTCATATGGCTCCCACATATTTCTACGATTACTTTGCGATCGAATGAACCACTTACATACGATACCAATTTCCCTTTGTCTCACGATAGTTTACTTATCCGAGGTTTTGATCGTCGGTATCTCTGCATACCTAGTTCAACCTCGTTACTGATAAGTACTCTTTTCTCGTTCCCGTGATATGTGATCCCTTGTGAGCCAGTCACATGCTTGCAAGCCAATTGGATGACATTCCACCAAGAGGGCCTAGAGTATATCTATCCTTCATATGGATGGACAAATCCCACTCTTGATCCATGTGTCTCAACCAATACTTTCCAAACACTCAATGCCACCTTTATAACCACCCAGTTATGGTGTGGTGTTTGGTGTCATCAAAGCATTCTTCCGGCGATGGTGATATGCATGATCTCATGGTCGAAGGAATTAGGTTACTATGTATCAGAAAGCATATAGCAATTGAACTATTAAAATGACTTGATCTTTATGCTACGCTTATCTATAGGAGTATGTCCATCATATCATTCTCCTAACGATATGATCTTGTTGTTAATAATATCTCAATGTTCATGATAGGGAAACCACAATCATTTATTAACCAACAAGCTAGTATTATGAAGAGGCTTTACTAGGGACTCTAATTTAGTTTACAAACCACACAAGTATTAATATTTCCTTGTTAATACTATTATAGCATGAATGTAAACGTTTATCATAAACACAAAGATATAATAATAACTACATTTATTATTGCCTCTAGGGCATATCTCCAACAGTCTACCACTTGCACTAGAGTCAACTAATCTAGATTACATGGTAATATACCGAACACCCATGGCAGTTTGGTGTTGGTCATGTTTTGCCCTCGGGAGGTTTTTAGTCAACGGATCCGCCACATTCATAT
The DNA here is from genome assembly GCA_916181665.1 of Avena sativa. Classification (NCBI taxonomy): domain Eukaryota; kingdom Viridiplantae; phylum Streptophyta; class Magnoliopsida; order Poales; family Poaceae; genus Avena; species Avena sativa. Next base: position 99,840,205 of record OV702293.1, read on the forward strand.
CTGTGTGTACTTTGCAAATATTTATGTCACCATCTTGGACATGTTCTTGAATAGCGTGAAAACATAGCTTGATGTGCTTCGGCTTCTTGTGTGACCTTGGTTCTTGCGCATTGGATATGGCGCCCATGTTATCACAGTAGATAGACATTGGGTCCAGCGCACTTGGAACCACACCGAGCTCTGTAATGAACTCCTTCATCCATATTGCTTCTTGTGAAGCCTCCGAAGCAACTATGTATTCCGATTCAGTTGAAGATCTCGCCACAACGCTTTGCTTTGCACTCCTCCAGCTAACTGCTGCACCATTCAAAGTAAATACGTATCCAGATTGAGATTTAGAATCATCCGAATCGGTGTTCCAACTAGCATCGGTGTAACCATTAACAACGATTTGTTCATCACCTCCATAAGAAAGAACCATATCCTTAGTTCTTCTCACGTACTTAAGGATGTTTTTGGCCACTGTCCAATGATCCACTCCTGGATCACTTTGATATCTGCTAGTCAAACTAACATCATATGCAATGTCGGGTCTAGTACATAGCATGGCATATATTAGAGATCCTATGGCCGATGCATAGGGAGTCTTACTCATCCTTTCTCTATCTTCTGCCGTTGCTGGACTTTGAGTTTTACTCAAGGTCGTATTGGGCAACATGGGCAAGAACCCTTTCTTGCTATCTTCCATTCCAAACCTCTTTAGAACTTTGTCCAAATATGTACTTTGAGACAATGATATCAGGCGTCTCGATCTATCTCTATAAATCTTTATGCCTAATATGTAAGATGCTTCGCCAAGATCCTTCATTGAAAAACTATTATTCAAATATTCCTTGACACTATTAAGAAGGTATACATCATTCCCAATCAACAATATGTCATCTACATATAGTATTAAGAATGCTACAGAGCTCCGACTCACTTTCTTGTAAATACAAGCTTCTCCATAAGTTTGTATAAAACCAAAACTTTTGATTACCTTATCAAAACGTTGATTCCAACTTCGGGATGCTTGCTTCAATCCATATATGGACCGTTGAAGTTTGCATACCTTGTTAGCATCTTTAGGATCGACAAAACCTTTGGGTTGCATCATATACAACTCTTCATCAATGTCTCCATTGAGGAACGCTGTTTTGACATCCATCTGCCATATCTCATAATCGTAATATGTAGCGATTGCTAACAAAATCCTCATAGACTTTAGCTTTGCTACTGGTGAGAAAGTCTCATCGTAGTCAACTCCTTGAATTTGTCGAAACCCTTTTGCGACAAGTCGAGCTTTATAGACAGTAACATTACCATCAGCATCTGTTTTCTTCTTGAAAATCCATTTGTTCTCGATAGCCTTCCGGCCGTGCGGTAAGTCCACCAAAGTCCATACTTGGTTTTCGTACATGGATCCAATTTTGGATTTCATGGCTTCTTGCCATTTATTGGAATCTGGGCTCATCATCGCTTCCTCATACGTCGCAGGGTCATCGGTGTTGTCCACCAACATGACACTCATAACGGGATCATACCAATCAGGAGTGGTACGAGTTCTCGTTGACCTGCGAGGTTCTGTAGCAACTACAACCGAAGTTTCATGATCATCATCATTAGCTTCCTCTCTTATTGGTGCAGGCACCACAGGAACTTCTTCCGGTATTGCGCTACTCGCAAGTTCGAGAGAAGGTTCGACAACCTCGTCGAGTTCTACTTTCCTTCCAGTCACTTCTTTCGAGAGAAATTCCTTCTCTAGAAAGGATCCATTCTTGGCAACGAAGATTTTGCCTACGGATCTATGATAGAAGGTATACCCAATAGTTTCCTTTGGGTATCCTATGAAGACGCATTTTTCCGCTTTGGGTTCAAGCTTGTCCGGCTGTAACTTCTTTACATAGGCTTCGCAACCCCAAACTTTAAGGAATGACAATTTAGGTTTCTTACCAAACCATAATTCATACGGTGTCGTTTCAACGGATTTAGATGGTGCCCTATTTAAAGTGAATGCGGCTGTTTCTAATGCATAACCCCAAAATGATAGCGGTAAATCTGTAAGTGACATCATAGAACGAACCATATCTAAGAGAGTTCGATTACGACGTTCGGACACACCATTACGCTGTGGTGTTCCCGGCGGTGTCAATTATGAAATTATTCCGCATTTCTTCAAATGCTCGCCAAACTCGTAACTTAGATATTCACCTCCACGATCAGAACGTAGAAATTTAATCTTCTTGTTACGTTGATTCTCCGCCTCACTTTGAAATTCCTTAAACTTCTCGAAAGTTTCGGACTTATGTTTCATGAAATAGATATATCCATATCTACTTAAGTCATCCGTGAAGGTAAGAACATAACGATAACCACCGCGCGATGCTACACTCATTGGACCACGCACATCGTTATGTACGATTTCCAATAAGTCCGTAGCTCGCTCCGTCATACCAGAAAATGGAGTCTTAGTCATTTTACCCATCAGACATGCTTCGCATCTTTCAAGTGATTCGAAATCAAGTGATTCAAGAAGTCCATCGGAATGGAGTTTCTTCATACGCTTCACTCTAATGTGACCAAGACGACAGTGCCACATATAGGTCGAGTTATCGCTCGATTTCAAACGTTTAGCTTCAATGTTATTAATATGTGTATTTCCACTATCGAGATTCAATAAGAATAGACCATCTATCAAAGGTGCATGTGCATAAAACATATTACTCATATAAATCGAACAACCATTATTCTCGGACTTAAACAAGTAACCGTCTCGCAATAAACAAGATCCCGATATAATGTTCATGCTTAACGCATGCACCAAATAACAATTATTTAAGTATAAAACTAATCCCGATGGTAGATGAAGAGGTAGCGTGCCGACCGCGATCACATCAACCTTTGATCCATTTCCTACATGCATCGTCACCTTGTTTTTCGCTAGCTTCCGTTTATTCTGCAGCACCTGTTTCGAGTTACAAATATGAGCAACCGAACTAGTATCAAATACCCAGGCACTACTACGAGTACTAGTGAGATACACATCAATAACATGTATATCGAATATACCTTTCTTCTTGATGTTTCCGTTCTTCAAATCCGCCAAGTACTTTGGGCAATTCCGCTTCCAGTGACCTTCTCCCTTGCAGTAAAAGCACTCAGTATCAGGCTTAGGTCCAGCCTTGGTCTTCTTCGTCGGCGCGGTAACTTTCTTACCACCCTTCTTGAAGTGTCCCTTTTGCTTAGACTTGCCTTTCTTGAATTTGATGGTCTTATTGACCATCAACACTTGGTGCTCTTTCTTGATCTCCACTTCTGCAGATTTCAACATGGAGAAGAGTTCTGGCAACTTCTTGTTCATGCTTTGCATATTGTAGTTCATCACAAAGTTCTTGTAACTTGGTGGTAGTGACTGGAGGACACGGTAAATCCCCAAAGCATTAGGAATCACTATACCCAAGCTTTGGAGTTTGTTTGCGTGCCCAGACATCTTAAGCACATGCTCACTGACGGAGCTGCCCTCTTCCATCTTGTAGTTAAAGAACTTTTCAGAAGCCTCATAGCTCTCAACTGCCGCGTGAGTCTCAAATATCAGTTTGAGTTCACGGACAATATCATGTGGGTCTGAATTCTCAAACCTTTTGTGAATCTCCGATTCTAAACCATACAAGATAGCACACTGAACTGTGGAGTACTGATTCTTCCGAGCGAGGTAAATATTCTTTACTTCATCGGTAGCATCAGCTGCAGGCGGGTCACCCAGCGGTGCATCCAGCACATAGGTCAAATTACCAGCATTGAGGACAATCCTCAAATTGCGGAACCAATCCGCGAAGTTGCTTCCATTGTTTTTCAACTTTTCTTTCTCTAGGAACGCATTAAAATTGATGGTAGGGGCCGCCATTGATCTAAAACATATTTGCAATAGTTTAGACTAAGTTTATGACAAATTGAGTTCTAATTAATAGTTAAATTAATCTAGGTGAACTCCCACTCAAAACAATATCCCTCACATTGTTTTAGTGATCACACGAACCAAATCCACCACATCAAAACCGATCATCACGAGAGTTGATGTAGCTTCAATGGCGAACAATCGACATGTTCATCATATCTACTATATGATTCATGCTTTACCTTTCGGTGATCCGTGTTCCGAGACCATGTCTGTACATGCTAGGCTCGTCAAGATCAAACCTTAGCTTCCGCATGAGCAAATCTGGCTTGCTCACGTTGTATACACTTGTAGAATCTAACACACCCGATCATCACGTGGTGCTTTGAAACAACAAGCTTTAGCAACAGTGCTTACTAAGGATGACCACTTTAGAACTTGAAATTCATGTGCATGAGGGATCATCTTATAATGCTACCGTCGTTAACTAAGCAATACAAGATGCATAAAGGATTAACATCACATGCAATTCATAATATGTGATATGATATGGCATTTCTTCTTTGTGCTTCCGATCTCCATCTTCAAGCACGAACATGATCTCCATCATCACCGGCATTGCATCAAGGTCAATGACGCTGCTCCATGGTTGTCGTCCACCAGCTTCAACTATTACAACTACTTTGAATAGACACGCGGGTCTTAACAGAAATTAAAGACAACCATATGGCTCCTGCCGGTTGCCAACTTACAATAAGGAACATTGCATACATCAAATATAATCACAATCATGGCCATTTCACATCACAGCACATCCCTGCAAAACAAAGTTAGACGCCTCTAATTTCTTTGCATATTTTACGTGGTTTGGGGCTTTTAATAAGTGTCAATCTAACTTACGAACAAGAACCACAACGTTGATGTTTGAACTATCAAGTGCCCGTTGTAAATTGGATCTATACTATAATGGTAGAGACAGACACCCGCAAAGCCACTTATGCAATATAAGTTGCATGTTGAGCGTGGAGCAACTCTCATGAACGATGTCATGTAAGGTTAGCCCGGGCCGCTTCATCCCATCATACCGTAAGATGCAAAGTACACAAGAAGCAATTGATAATAAAAGCACCACCGCCCACAATGACCATTGTGTTCTACTCGTGCAACAGATCTACATATAGACACGGCTCTGATACCACTGTAGGGGTTCGTAGCATGGAAAACAAAATATTTCTACCGCATACAAACAAGCCAAGATCTATCTACTAGATTGTAGCAACGAGTCGATGAAATAACTCACCCTCAAAGATTCTAAAGTGTTTAACGAGAGCAGATTCTCGTGGGTGATGTAGTCGTACTCTTGCCGATCTCAAGATCGCGTAGACGATCCTTCCGGCGCTGCGTTCCGGCAGCGCTTCCGTAGTCGGGCACACGTTCGGTACTCGATGAAGACCTTCCTCTCCCTTGTTCCACCAGGCAGCGGAGGTTGTAGCACTCTCCTCGCGATTCCGGCAGCACGACGCATGGTACCGGAAGTAGAGGGGAGATCTCGCAGGGCTTCGCCTTAAGCCGGAGCGAGTATGGTGGACTATGAGAGAGGCCTCGGTGATCTAGGGTTTAGACACACCAAGGAGATAGGGCTAGGCCGACGGCTAGGGCTTGGGGAAGCCCAAGTCGGCGGCTAGGGCTTGCCCTAGGCGGCGGCGACAGCAGCAGGAGGTGGTGGCGCCGGCGGCTTGGGGCTAGGGTTTGGAGAGGGCAAGGTGTAGGTCTTGGAGGGGCAGCCCTGCCCCTCCTTATATAGGTGGGAGGGCGCGGCCAAGGGGAGGGGAGTCCCTCCCCAACTTGGCCTCCTTGGCCGGCGGTGGAGGGAGAGGGACTTCCTCCCCAAGTAGGTTTCCTACTCTCCCTCCACCAAGCAAAATAGCCGTTTGACTTTTCAAATTGGCGTTTGACTTTTCAAACTAGGATTTGATTTATCCCTTTATTTTGCTCAGCGATGACACCTAGTACATGATGCAACCATTCCAACTTGTTATGACACATTCATGTACCCTTCCCCTCCGGAGTGCCGGACATTCCGGAAACTTCTAGAACATTCTCGATGAAAACACCGGAACCATTCTCCAACCCTGAAACAGGACTTTCCTTATATGAATCTTATTCTCCGGACCATTCCGGATTTCCTCGTGATATCCCGGATCCCATCCGAGACTCCGAACAACATTCGGTCTCTTACTCATCATTCCATAACTACTCAACAACATCGAATCCTTAAGTGTGTCTCCCTACGGTTCGTGAATTATGCGGACATGATCGAGACACTTCTCCGATCAATAACCAATAGAGGAATCTGGAAATTCATATGGCTCTCACATATTTCTACGATTACTTTGCGATCGAATGAACCACTTACATACGATACCAATTTCCCTTTGTCTCACGATAGTTTACTTATCCGAGGTTTTGATCGTCGGTATCTCTGCATACCTAGTTCAACCTCGTTACTGATAAGTACTATTTTCTCGTTTCCGTGATATGTGATCCCTTGTGAGCCAGTCACATGCTTGCAAGCCAATTGGACGACATTCCACCGAGAGGGCCCAGAGTATATCTATCCGTCATATGGATGGACAAATCCCACTCTTGATCCATGTGTCTCAACCAATACTTTCCGAACACTCAATGCCACCTTTATAACCATCCAGTTACGGTGTGGTGTTTGATATCATCAAAGCATTCTTCCAGCGATGGTGATATGCATGATCTCATGGTCGAAGGAATTAGGTTACTATGTATCCGAAAGCATATAGCAATTGAACTATTAAAATGACTTGATCTTTATGGTACGCTTATCTATAGGAGTATGTCCATCATATCATTCTCCTAACGATATGATCTTGTTGTTAATAACATCTCAATGTTCATGATAGGGAAACCACAATCATTTATTAACCAACAAGCTAGTATTATGAAGAGGCTTTACTAGGGACTCTAATTTAGTTTACAAACCACACAAGTATTAATGTTTCCTTGTTAATATTATTATAGCATGAATGTAAACATTTATCATAAACACAAAGATATAATAATAACTACATTTATTATTGCCTCTAGGGCATATCTCCAACACGCGTGGCGTCATATTATGCGACATATTTGCAAGAAAAAATACTAAACTTGGTATATTGCGAACATCTCGAAAACCTTCACAAAAATGACCTATAATGTTTGAGGTTTCTTGGCTTTCGGGCCAAACGACCGATGTTATATCCAGAATCGCGGCATAGTTTGTGAAGCAACCACCAAAGTGCTAATTCAAAATGCTACCTCCATATTTTTCAAAAATGCTAGACCATATTACTTGGACAATGTCCAAACCGGGGATCTGAAAAAGACAAATGTCTGCTGAATCGGTAGAAAGTGGTTCTAATTTGAATTACATGTATATTATTTAGTACTCTTTTTTTGCAAAAATCATTTTTAGATACACAATATGCTATTTTCATAGAGATACATTAAAATTTTAGTAAGACTCCACACCTAGACGAGTCATTCCTACCGTTTTAACTGCGTCTTGAAATCGGCATAACATAATTTAAAAAGCACTAAAAATAGAAATTAGTCGCATTTCATAATTTTATATGAAAATAATGTTATGCACATCCTAAAGATAAACCAAATTTATTTTTATATCATGTTAATCTAAGGTCATGTGCACAAATTATGGGAAAATTACGTTTTTAGGCTTTCTGAAAAAAAATACCTGTCCATTCATGTGGACTCAAACTTTACAAGAAGCCCATAATTACAGTAAAATCGACCAGAAAATCGTCTATTGGGCTGTTAGCCCAGCTGACCAGCTGAAATATTTGAAGAAAAAAAGAAAGAGGCTTTGTGTGCGGCCCAGGCCAACACGAGTTCTTCTCATTAGGGGTGGGCGTTCGGTCATGACCGACAATTCAGTTTTTCTATTTCAGTATATTTTAAATTCGGTCCTTGAAAAAATAAAAACCGAATTATACTTGATAGTTTTACTACCCGAAAAATTCGAGTACCTACTAATTCGGATTCGGGTTCGGTCGTGACCGAATAACATGGTCAATATTATCAACACAAAAGATAGACATTACTTATTAAAAATATAACAATATTTCAACTATATTTTAAATATTTTAATACATATGTTATCATTTAGTGGAAGAAATAAATGTGCAACAATCCTAATAAAATGTAGCAACTCTACAATAGCACTTTGATGACCATTCAACAATGCCATAATTCATGCACATCACACAAATTTGGAGTTTCAGATAGTCTCATATAAAATTCGGTCAGTTTGGTCTATTCGGTTACTTAGGAACTAAAGACCGAATAAACCAAACTAAATTCGGTCTATAAAATTCACTACCCAATTTTCTTGTCGGTCTTTTCGGTTTTGGTCTATTTGTGTTCGGTCTCGGTCTTTTCGGTTTTGGTCTTCGGTTATCGATTTTTAAGCTAACCCCTATTTCTCATACAAATAGTGTGATGCAGGTTTAGCCAACAGAAGGATAGCTTAGTTTAGTCGTTTGGTTCATGTGTTGCGGTGCGCTGTAACAGGTTGTGGGTTCGAATGCCCCTTCGTCCTATTTTTGCCAATTTATCCTAGAGCACAACGTGGCCCATATATTTAAATAGATCATCTTGCGATAGTTAGACACAAACCACTTGGTGGTGTGGTGGTTCGATTGGTTCATTTGTTGCGGTGCGCAGTAACATGTCTTTGCTTCGAGTGCCCTATCCTTCTATTTTTGCCAATTTATTTCAGAGCACAACGCGACCCATATATTTAAATAGACTAGTAAACTGCACCTGAGCATATTCCAGAGCACAAATTTAAATAGGCTAGTAAACTGCATGTGAGCACGTTGACATTTGATAGAAGAAACCAACTTAAAAAGAGTACTAAAATGTATTCATATGAATAACTTGAGTGTTGGCTATTCATTGATTCAATTATATATCCTGTTGGAACACCTCCTGCCGACTGGCCGGTCCTACAAAGTAGATGAAACAGGGAACTTTATTGATATCTCTCTCGGTAACTCACGTACAAAGGTTGTTCCTCTATTTATAGGCAAAAGGGGGGATACGATACCCACATGGGCCAACCCTAGCCTAGTAGAGGCCACACCGAATGGGTCTCTACCGGCCCGGTTTCCCAACGCTCCCCCTGGGTATCTTATCTGTATAACCATGGCTTAAAACTCCAAAAACCCAGTGGGAAAAATATGGAGAAATGCACACGGTATACTTCCTGCTATGTTGCACGAATTGCCTCATTAAAACCTCATGTGAGAAACTTCATAAAAACTCACTAAGGGAAAAAGAGTACAATTCACTTAACGATAAAGTTAAGTACTCAATCATCGGGATCAAGATTTCAGAGATGAGTTTGTGAAGATTCTCCCCCTAAACCTTGCATCTCCCTAAGTCTCATCATGCCGATCCCTCGGACACATCTCTCGAAAGAAGATGTTGGCAATGATTTAGTGAACAAATCAGCGAGATTTTCACACGACTTAGTATGCAAGACTTTCACTTCGTTCATCTTTTGCAACTCATGTGCATAGAAGAACTTGGGGTTTATATGCTTTGTGAGATTGCTCTTCACGTAACCCGTCTGGACTTGTGCAACACAAGCGGCATTATCTTCATAGATAATTGTTGGGGTTTGTACGGTGTTCAGTCCACATGACATCTGGATGTGACTGACTACGCGTCGAAGCCATACACATTCTCGTGATGCTTCATATAATGCTATGATTTCCGAGTGGTTCGTCGAAGTCGACACAAGAGTTTGCTTAGACGATTTCCAGGAAATAGCTGTTCCACCACAAAGGAAAACATACCCAGTATGCGACTTGGATGTATGCGGGTCCGAAAGGTACCCAGCATCTGCATAGCCTACAACAGATAGGTCTTGGTTCTTTTGGTAAAACAAGCCAAGGTCCTTTGTCCCTTGTATGTACCTAAAGATGTCTTTAACGCCTTTCCAATGCCTCTTGGTAGGCTCAGAACTGTACCTTGCAAGCAAATTGACGGCGAATGCAATATCCGGCCGTGTACAATTTGCGAGGTACATAAGTGCGCCAACTGCACTTAAGTAGGGGAATTCCGGTCCCAGAATTTCCTCCCCCTCTTCTTTAGGCCTGAACGGGTCCTTGTCTTGCTGCAAAGATCTTCCGACCATCGGGGTCTTAGAAGGATATGCCTTTTCAAACCCAAATCGTTCCAACACCTTCTGGGTGTAGGCCGACTGATGAACTAGAATCCCAGCAGGGGAATGCTCAAGTTGCAGACCGAGGCAGAACTTGGTTTTGCCTAAGTCTTTCATCTCGAATTCCGACATCAGGTAGGAACTCGCTTCCTCAATATCGTCAGGTGTACCGATTATATTCAAATCGTCCACGTACACCGAGATAATACAGAAACCATCCTGGGATCTCCGTATAAAAACACATGGGCAATCTTCATTGCTCGCGTAGCCCTTCTCATGAAGGAAATCGCTTAAACGATTATACCACATCCTACCTGACTGTTTTAGTCCATACAATGACTTCTTAAGCTGAACACTGTATAAGCTCCTGTTTGCTCTATCCTGGTTCGGGACAGGGATACCTTCTGGTACTTTCATGTATATGTCCGAATCCAAGTTACCATATAGGTAAGCGGTGACAACATCCATTAGTTTCATTTTTAAGTCCATGTTTACGGCCATCGAGATCAAGTATCTAAAGGTAATTCCATCCATGACCGGGGAGTAAGTTTCCTCAAAGTCGACACCTGGTCACTGAGTGAAACCTTGAGCAACGAGCCTTGCTTTGTATCTTACTACTTCATTATTCTCGTTTCTCTTTCGAACAAAAACCCATTTATGGCCAACGAGGCGAATGTGGGGAGGAGTTAGATAAACAGGTCCAAATACCTCTCTTTTGTTTAACGATAATAATTCAGCAGTAATTGCCTTCTGCCAATCTTTCCAATCCGACCTTTTCTTGCAATCAGCGAGCGTGTTAGGCTCAGGGTCAAGATCTATGATTGAGGCAATTTTCTTGGCAAAATTAACGTCGACATTTGCCATGGCTAGGTTGTATGACTCGCCCGAATTAACATAGTTAATGGCCATTTCGTCATGGAGTGCATCAGGCACATCCTCTTGCTCCACCGGATTTCCCAATCCAGGAGCTAGGTCCTTTAGCTTTCCCGCTCCGATGTGTGCGCACACAACTTCGCTGGATATTTCCGATATAGGAAAGTTCAAGTCCGGAATTTCGTGCACTGAAATATCCGTACTCGTGCCAGGTCTCAACTGGCTCCCCTCAACAGGGGTAGTCTGTAATAAATCTCTCTTATCCTTTTTCTTCGGGCGTCCCCGGGTACTTGGGATTTGAGAAACCGGAATCCGCGTCCTCTTAGGCCTTGGAGTGTTGGAGATATGCCCAAGAGGCAATAATAAAGTGGTTATTATCATGTCTTCACACTTATGATAAATGTTTACATACCATGCTATAATTGTATTAACCGGAAACATTAATACTTGTGTGATTTGTAAACTAAAATAAGAGTCCCTAGTAAAGCCTCTTGTTAAACTAGCTTGTTGGTTAATATATGATCATGGTTTCCTGATCATGAACATAGAGATGTTATTAACAACAGGATCATATCATTAGGAGAATGATGTGATGGACATACTCCTATAGATAAGCGTAGCATAAAGATCAAGTCATTTCAATAGTTCAATTGCTATATGCTTTCTGATACATAGTAACCTAATTCCTTCGACCATGAGATCATGCATATTGCCTTTACTGGATGGATGCTTTGATGTCATCAAACACCACACCGTAACAGGGTGGCTATAAAAGTGGCATTGGGTGTTCAGAAAGTATTGGTTGAAACACATGGATCAAGAGTGGGATTTGTCCATCCACATGACGGATAGATATTCTCTGGGCCCTCTCGGTGAAATGTCATCCAATTAGCTTGCAAGCATGTGACTTGGTCACAAGGGATCACATATCACGGGAACGAGAAAAGAGTACTTATCAGTAACGAGGTTGAACTAGGTATACAGAGATACCGACGATCATAACCTCGGATAAGTAACATATCGTGAGACAAAGGGAAATTGGTATCGTATGTAAGTGGTTCATTCGATCGCAAAGTAATCGTAGAAATATGTGGGAGCCATATGAATTTCCAGATTCCTCTATTGGTTATTGTTCGGAGAAGTGTCTCGATCATGTCCGCATAATTCACGAACCGTAGGGAGACACACTTAAGGATTCGACGTTGTTTGAGTAGTTATGGTATTATGAGAAAGAGACCGAATGTTGTTCGGAGTCTCGGATGGGATCCGGGATATCACGAGGTGATCCGGAATGGTCCGGAGAATAAGATTCATATAAGGAAAGTCCCGTTTCGGAGTTCGGGAATGATTCCGGTGTTTCCATCGGGAACATTCTAGAAGGTCCCGGAATGTCCGGCACTCCGGAGGGGAAGGGGTACATGAATGTGTCATTGCATGTTGGAATGATTGCATCATGTACTAAGTGTTCTTGCTGTCCCAAATAAAGGATTAAATTGAATCCTAAATTGAAAAAGTCAAACGGCTAGTTTGAAAGTCAAACGGCAGTTTTTGGGAAGTGGGAGGAGAGGAGGAAACCGAATTGGGGGAGGAGTCCTCCTCCCCAAGCCGGCGGCCAGCCCTAGGCCGAGTTGGGGAGGGACTCCCTCCCTCCCCTAGCGCGCCAGCCCTCCCACCTATAAAGGGAGGGGCAGGGCTCCCCTCCCAATACAACACAAGACACACAAGTTCCTATCCTCTAAACTAGAAACTAGACCTAGACCCCGGTTTAGAGCTGTTTCGGTTTAGAGCCTTCTAATTGGTTTAGAGCCCTCTAATTGGTGTGTCTAATTACTAGACCACTAATAGCCTCTCTCATAAGCTCCACCATACTCGCACCGGCTTAAGGCGAAGCCCTGCGGGATCTCCCCTCTACTTTCGGTACCACGCCGTTGTGCTGCCGGAATCGCGAGGAGAGTGCTACAACCTCCGCTGCCTGCTGGAACAAGGGAGAGGAAGGTCTTCGTCGAGTACCGAACGTGTGACCGACTGCGGGAGCGCTGCGGGAACGCGGCGCCGGAAGGATCGTCTACGCGATCTTGAGATCGGAAAGAGTACGACTACATCACCCACGAGAATCTGCTCTCGTTAACCGCTTTGGAATCTTCGAGGGTGAGTTCCACTATCGACTCGTTGCTGCAATCTAGTAGATAGATCTTGGCTTGTTTGTTTGTATGCGATAGAAAATTTTTGTTTTCCATGCTACGAACCCCTACAGTGGTATCAGAGCCGTGTCTATATGTAGATCTGTTGCACGAGTAGAACACAATGGTCATTGTGGGCGTTGATGCTTTTATTGTCGATTGCTTTTTGTGTACTTTGCATCTTGCGGTATGTTGGGATGAAGCGGCCCGGGCTAACCTTACATGACATCGTTCATGAGACTTGCTCCACGCTTAACATGCAACTTGTATTGCATAAGTGGCTTTGCGGGTGCCTGTTTCTCCTAGCATAGTAAAGATCCAATTTACAACGGGTGATCAACAATGCTAGTATCAATGTTGTGGTTCTTGTTCGTAAGTTAGAACGACACTTATTGAAAGCCCCAAACCACGTAAAATATGCAAAGAAAGTAGAGGCGTCTAACTTTGTTTTGCAGGGGTGTGCAGTGATGTGATATGGCCATGATTGTGATTATATTTGATGTATGCAATGTTCCTTATTGTAAGTTGGCAACCGGCAGGAGCCATATGGTTGTCTTTAATTTCTGTTAAGACCTGCGTGTCTATTCAAAATAGTTGTAATAGTTGAAGCTGGTGGACGACAACCATGAAGAAGCGTCATTGACCTTTATGCTATGCCGATGATGATGGAGATCATGTTCGTGCTTGAAGATGGAGATCGGAAGCACAAAGAAGAAAGGCCATATCATATCACATATTATGAATTGCATGTGATGTTAATCCTTTATGCATCTTGTATTGCTTAGTAGACGACGGTAGCATTATAAGATGATCCCTCATGCACATAAATTTCAAGTTCTAAAAGTGTTCACCCTTAGTATGCACCGTTGCCAAAACTTGCTGCTTCGAAGCACCACGTGATGATCGGGTGTCTTTGATTCCGCGGGTGACTACAACGTAAGCAAGCCAGATTTGCTTATGCGGAAGCTAAGGTTTGATCTTGACGAGCCTAGCATGTACAGACATGGCCTCAGGAACACGGATCGCCGAAAGGTAAAGCATGAGTCATATAGTAGATATGATGAACATGTTGATTGTTCGCCATTGAAGCTACATCAACTCTCGTGATGATCGGTTTTGATGTGGTGGATTTGGTTCGTGTGATCACTAAAACAATGTGAGGGATATTGTTTTGAGTGGGAGTTCACCTAGATTAATTCAATTATTAATTAGAACTCAATTTATCATAAACTAAATCAAAGTGAATTTGCATAGTTGTTGTAGTCATTGGCATCCGTTTACCACCTTGCGATTAGTTATAATTGAGATGATAGAACTATAGAATTCTGGTTAGTTACTTTACGAACTGGTATCGTATTGTTTTGAAGTGTTAATCTAAAGTTTAAAAGTCCTATTGCAAACTTTCAGTAAGTTCCGGTTACTCCATGAAGTTTAATAATTGGTATTAAAACAAGAGTAACAATTCCAAGTGTTAGTATATAAGTATCATGTTTGTATCCATGATTCTTGATATTCAAAGGATTCCCTTAATATCAAGATTATCTAGGATCTGAAAGAGTTGTTTCAGAAACCATGATGTGTGAAAGATATTGTGATATCTGAAACGAAGTTTTGGTTGCAACATGATAGAGTATAATATGGCAAAAGTCATGTTCTCATATTTGATGAGAATTTGCAAAAGGGTTGGAGACACTTGTTGTCCTAATCCTCCAAAAGGTTTTGGTTAGCAACATTATACTCATAATTCATCGTTATAAGCTAAAAGTAGCTTGATCATGGACGATTCCATGATAAGGGTGAATATTTGATGTAGGTAAAATGTTTACTACACCAAGAGATTACTAAAGAAAGGAATTTGAAAGAACACCAAATATTTGATGATGGTGATCTACTTCAAAGTGCAAGTCCAAAGACATTGGTATTTAATTATACACGCTTTGGACTAGATGTCATATGTATGACTCCACTATTGATGTTGATAGATTCTTTCAAACTGAAAAGGAAATACTGAAAGAGAATCTCATAAATATATGGCAGAAAAGAAAAGACTAGAATCGTTCAGTTTAAGTATATAGATGATATACATGTTATGGCTATATTCTTTGCTTGTTAAACAATGTGGTTCTTAAGTATTTGATACTGAATTTGTTGGTATGAATCGTCATACGAAACAACAGAATTCATGAACTACAATGGCCTAAGTAACTAGCAAAAGAATATGTGATGATGTTCATCGAGAACAAATAAAGGGTTATTATGTTGCTCGTTAAAACATCAAAGCTTGCCTTCAAGATTTGTTTTATCAGGTATTATGAGAACAAAAGGGTTGTTCAAATAATTGCCGTAATCCATAAAAGATGGATGATTCGCAAATCTCGTTAGAGAAATCACATCCATAAAACTAGTGCTAAAATGTCAAAAGACAAATTGATTGAAAGATCACTTAGGAAGTGACATCGCTGTTTGAATTATATTGGAAAGAAAACATGAAGAAACTCCATGTTGATGGAATTTTGGAGTCTTCTGATTTTTGATCATATGACGCTTGTGAAACTTTCCTAGAGATAATTAAAACTTCGTTCATAGGCCAAAAGGGAACGAATGACTAGCTAATTGGAACTTGTACATATTGTTGTACGAAGTCCATTATGTGTAGTCAAGAGCGATGGATTTCAACTTCATATGCTTTCTCCGAAAATTTGAGTGAATATATGAATATTTACTTAATAAGGATGAAGTATGAAATATTTGAAAAGTTCAAAAGACTTTCAAGATGAAGTGCAAAATCATTGTAACAAGAATATAAACAGTTTATGATAAAGATCATAAAGGAAGATATTTGAGTTACAAGTTTAGCATAATACCTAAGATTTAAGGAATCGTTCCGTGGATTTGCATTTTCCCGAAACACCATAAGTGTATGGAGCGTTCGAGATATGTAATTAAACCTTGTTTGACATGGTAAGATCAAAGGTATAATTTATAAAACTGCCATTATATTTTAAAGATTAAAAGCTTTAGAGATTACCGTTTTTCCACTGAAAAGAGCTCCATCATAATCCGTTGAAATGACACCATATAAGGTTATGGTTTGGGATAAAACCCAAGTTGTCCTTTCTTAAACATTGGTATACTATGCATAAGAAAGATGTTTGCAACCAAAGTCGGATGAACCTGTCTTTGTATGTTATTTCGAATAACTGTTAAATACTCCTCCATAACATCGGAGACAAAAGTGTTTGTCACTTAAAACGTCAAGTTTCTTTGAGAAGGAATTTTTCGTGAAAAGTTAAGTGGGAGGACAATAGAAACTTTGATAAGGTTAAAAGAACCTTAGCTATATGTGCAGAGTTGCGCAGCGCCGAAAAGTGTTTCGGAGGCAGCAACAATGCTCATGGTTCACGTACCTCAAAGGTTGTGGTCACGGAGATCCAAGTTCCTATTGAAACAAGTAGGTCGGATGAACAATCAAATACCAAGATTTGAGGGTTGAATCATTATTTGAGAATAATGAACCGACTACATGCAGAGAAGCGATGATGGGCCCTGACTCCGTAAAATGGCTTGAAGCCATAAAATCCGTGATAGTTCCATACACGAGAAATCAAGTTTTGAACTTGAAGGACCCTCGAGAAAGGTGTAAGACCTTATAGTTGTGTCTGGATCTATAAAGAAATAGACATGGATGTTTCACATCTAGTCGACATGTTGGGAAAGAGTTCACAACAATGTTCAAAGGTTGACTATGACAAGATTTGATCTTTCATAGTGATATTTAGTCTAGACGGATTAATGTAGCAACCACTACATATAATTTGTTATATGGTAGTTGAATAAACAAAACAAGTTCTTCTAATAGAATCGTTACCTAGGACATGTGCATAACACGGTCCATAGGGTTTTGTTAATTCAAAGGATGCTAAAAGCATATGCAAACTTCAATGGTTAAAGTGAGCATCGCGGAGTTGGAATCTTCACTGTGATGAAACTGTTAAAGGAGTTTAAAAGTTCATCAGAGACAATGAAGATGCTTGCGTTTGCAAGAAATTAAGTGGGAGCGCTAAGACATGTTTCTAATACATTATGTGGAAGACATATTGTTGATTGGAAATAATGTATCTTTTATTAACACATATTAAGAATTTCATCCCGATGAAAGACTTAGGCAAAACCCAAATATTTGGCATCAATAGACGCTAATATGGTTGTGCCAGAAGTACATAGATAAGATATTGAATGAGTTCAATATAGAAACTACAAGAGAAGGTTCTTGTCGCACAGAAAGGATTGAATGAGTTCAATGTTGATGATATATTCAAGTGTATTGACATTTGGTAAAGTGAAACAAATAATCAAGTATAGATTGATACTTGATGTATGAAATCACAAAGAGTATTTATATCAATCATACTGTGATATGTACAAATCCAGATATGTCCTATGCTCTAAATGTTGAGAGCATATACCAGAATGATTCGTAAGATGATCATTGGACAATAGTAAGGATATTCTTATGATCTTATGAAAGAACTAAGAGTATAATATTTGTAGAAGTGACAAATAGATGGTTAGTTCATTGTAAAAGTACTACATTGATACTAGCTTTGTCACAAAGTACAAATTAAGTTTATCTCAATCTAAACTAAGGGTGGCACAATATAATGGAAAGTGAGTTCCATAATGGATTTGGATGATTTCCAAAGTTAAGACATTGTGACAGATACTACAACAAAAGGCTAAGTATATGACTGCTATTATAGCAGCAAAAGAGGGCATTTGTGTCAAGTAGTTTGTTATCAAACTAGGTGTAGTTCACAGCGGGATAATACTATGAAGATATATTGTACGACAATATTGTCAACATGTTTTAACCCTAAAGAACTAAAGGTCACACCGAAAGACCAAATTTATACAAAGCCATCTCATTAGAGAATGAGTGATGCGTAGAGACGCAAAGACATGCAATTACACACGGACCTGGAAGTGTCAGATCCGGAGATCAGTTGACCACTAGCAATCATGTACATACAACACCGGAAAGCCATAGGTGTTGAATACACAAAGGTTCGAAACTAGATTATTGACTCTAGTGCAAGTGGGAGACTGTTGGAGATATGCCCAAGAGGCAATAATAAAGTGGTTATTATCATGTCTTCACACTTATGATAAATGTTTACATACCATGCTATAATTGTATTAACCGGAAACATTAATACTTGTGTGATTTGTAAACTAAAATAAGAGTCCCTAGTAAAGCCTCTTGTTAAACTAGCTTGTTGGTTAATATATGATCATGGTTTCCTGATCATGAACATAGAGATGTTATTAACAACAGGATCATATCATTAGGAGAATGATGTGATGGACATACTCCTATAGATAAGCGTAGCATAAAGATCAAGTCATTTCAATAGTTCAATTGCTATATGCTTTCTGATACATAGTAACCTAATTCCTTCGACCATGAGATCATGCATATTGCCTTTACTGGATGGATGCTTTGATGTCATCAAACACCACACCGTAACAGGGTGGCTATAAAAGTGGCATTGGGTGTTCAGAAAGTATTGGTTGAAACACATGGATCAAGAGTGGGATTTGTCCATCCACATGACGGATAGATATTCTCTGGGCCCTCTCGGTGAAATGTCATCCAATTAGCTTGCAAGCATGTGACTTGGTCACAAGGGATCACATATCACGGGAACGAGAAAAGAGTACTTATCAGTAACGAGGTTGAACTAGGTATACAGAGATACCGACGATCATAACCTCGGATAAGTAACATATCGTGAGACAAAGGGAAATTGGTATCGTATGTAAGTGGTTCATTCGATCGCAAAGTAATCGTAGAAATATGTGGGAGCCATATGAATTTCCAGATTCCTCTATTGGTTATTGTTCGGAGAAGTGTCTCGATCATGTCCGCATAATTCACGAACCGTAGGGAGACACACTTAAGGATTCGACGTTGTTTGAGTAGTTATGGTATTATGAGAAAGAGACCGAATGTTGTTCGGAGTCTCGGATGGGATCCGGGATATCACGAGGTGATCCGGAATGGTCCGGAGAATAAGATTCATATAAGGAAAGTCCCGTTTCGGAGTTCGGGAATGATTCCGGTGTTTCCATCGGGAACATTCTAGAAGGTCCCGGAATGTCCGGCACTCCGGAGGGGAAGGGGTACATGAATGTGTCATTGCATGTTGGAATGATTGCATCATGTACTAAGTGTTCTTGCTGTCCCAAATAAAGGATTAAATTGAATCCTAAATTGAAAAAGTCAAACGGCTAGTTTGAAAGTCAAACGGCAGTTTTTGGGAAGTGGGAGGAGAGGAGGAAACCGAATTGGGGGAGGAGTCCTCCTCCCCAAGCCGGCGGCCAGCCCTAGGCCGAGTTGGGGAGGGACTCCCTCCCTCCCCTAGCGCGCCAGCCCTCCCACCTATAAAGGGAGGGGCAGGGCTCCCCTCCCAATACAACACAAGACACACAAGTTCCTATCCTCTAAACTAGAAACTAGACCTAGACCCCGGTTTAGAGCTGTTTCGGTTTAGAGCCTTCTAATTGGTTTAGAGCCCTCTAATTGGTGTGTCTAATTACTAGACCACTAATAGCCTCTCTCATAAGCTCCACCATACTCGCACCGGCTTAAGGCGAAGCCCTGCGGGATCTCCCCTCTACTTTCGGTACCACGCCGTTGTGCTGCCGGAATCGCGAGGAGAGTGCTACAACCTCCGCTGCCTGCTGGAACAAGGGAGAGGAAGGTCTTCGTCGAGTACCGAACGTGTGACCGACTGCGGGAGCGCTGCGGGAACGCGGCGCCGGAAGGATCGTCTACGCGATCTTGAGATCGGAAAGAGTACGACTACATCACCCACGAGAATCTGCTCTCGTTAACCGCTTTGGAATCTTCGAGGGTGAGTTCCACTATCGACTCGTTGCTGCAATCTAGTAGATAGATCTTGGCTTGTTTGTTTGTATGCGATAGAAAATTTTTGTTTTCCATGCTACGAACCCCTACATGGAGCAGGAGCGGGTATACCATCATTTTTCTTTGGTATTTCAATCCTTTCCGGTGCATTGCGTGCATGCACATGCGACTTTGTTACAGTCTTTAAATCACTAAAATGATCGGGCAGTTGATTCGCTAGGGAGTGCAAATCTAGTATCTTTTGGACTTCTCTATTAGTCTCAACAGTGCGCGGGTCATGAGCGTGGATCCCCGTGGCTTTCCACGTGATTTCTCGACTTTTGTCATCTAGGGGTTGATTACCTCCCCCCAAAGTCGGGAAAAGATCCTCGTTAAAAATGCAGTCAGCAAAACGGGCCGTGTGACAGTCACCTGTCAAGGGGTCCAAGAACCTGATTATGGACACAGTCTCATAACCAACGTATATCCCCGACTTACGGAGCGGTCCCATTGCTGATCGCTGGGTGGTGGTATAGGTACATATACCTGGCAGCCGAACCTACGTAGGTGGGAAATTTTCGGTGCCGACCCTTGCGCAAGTTGGATGGGCGAGTGGATGTTGTAGGCCGATGGTCGAAAGTTGATGAGATTAGCGGCGTGTAACACCGCGTGTCCCCAACATGTAGTTGGTAAATTATAACCCTGAAGGAGTGGTCTGGCAATGAATTTAATCCTTTTAATCAATGCCTCCGCGAGTCCATTTTGAGTGTGGACATGCGGTACGGAGTGCTCAAGTTTGATTCCAGTTGCCATGCAATAATCATCGAATGCCTTTGAAGTAAATTCTCCAGCATTGTCCATTCGAATAGACTTTAAACGATAATTAGGGAATTTATTCCTTATTTGTATGATCTGGGAGATCAACTTTGCAAAAGCATGGTTCCGTGTTGACAGCAGGCAAACATTGGACCATTTAGAGGAAGCATCGATGAGCACCATGAAGTACCGAAACGGCCCTGAGAGGGGCTGAATTGGACCACATATATCCCCTTGAATGCGTTCCAAGAACACGGGGAGTTCATCCTTCACCTTTAGGGGGGACGGTTTAATGATCAATTTCCTCGTAGCGCATGCGGAGCACACGAAATCATCGGGATTCGGGAAATTTTTCACATTAACATTATGACCGTTCGAGTTGTTAATTATATTTCTCATCATCCTAAGACCGGGGTGGCCTAACCTATCATGCCAAAGGCAGAATAGTTCGGAGCTTCTAAAGACAGTCTTAAGGGTAGTGTAAATAGGTGGTGCTACTATCTTAGTGTAGTACAGCCCAGTAGCTAATGAAGGGAGTCTTTCGACAACATTTTTACCATTTTCGTCGCGCTTGGAAATGAGTAGGAACTCCTTTCCATTCTCATCATCATCGTTCTCGACATGGAAACCATTCGCGCGGATGTCTCTAAAACTTAAGAGAGTACGAGTCAACTCCGGATACAACAATGCCTCTTCAATAATCAGAGTTGTTCCATTTGGGAGTATGATAGTTGCTCTTCCGGAGCCAACTACATTCGGACCGCAGCCGGCGATCGTCATTATGTTACCTGGGTTTTGGTAATGGACTCAAAATACTTTGTTTCTCTCAAGATGGTATTGGTGGTGCCGCTATCAGCAAGGCACGTTTCCTCCATTTGGGCGCCACACGCGTTCTAAAATATAGTGCCTAATTAATATAATGGAGCGAGGAAATTGCTACATCAAGTAAGTAAAACACATAGACATTTCAGAACATCACATAAATAATGGAATAAATGGATAAAATGAATGTCATCCAATCGCCGAAAATATGTGTTATGCTCTCATAGAGCTTACAACCATATCGAAAAAATGTATCTGATTATTACTGAAAAAGGAATCATCACAACAAAAGGAGCTCAGGTGGATTCTACGAGGAAATCACCAAGCTCAGCCAGTATCTCAAGGTCGGTGGGCGGCTCTGCGTTGGCCATCATCATGGACAAGGGGCCTGGCTGAGGTGGCGGGGGCACAACGTGCTCAACCTCCATGGGCACAGCGGCGTCCGTGGGGACCGCCGAGGGTGCTGCCACTTGTGCTACGTCCTGCACCACTATATGCGTGACGTTCTGCACAGGCGCCGCTCCGGGCGCCAGTGGTGCCTCAACCTGGACAAGATGCGCCTCGCGCGCCTTCTTGTTGGCCTTGAACGCGTCGACGACGTGTTTAGGGGCCAAACACTGCCTGGAGAAGTGAGTCTTGGAGCCACAGCGGAAGCAGTCCTGGGGCCTCGCCTCCCCCTTGCCCGCCTTGCGTTGCTTGGCCGGGTTGGAGGAGTTGGGTCCCTTCTTGCCTCTCTTCTTGTGGATGGGCTTGCGCACCTTGTAGGCACCAGCATTGGCCTCATGACTTGGGCCCCCTGCGAAGGGTTGCGCGGAGAAGTTCCTTTTCAGAACATTATCCTGCGCCTGGGCCACCTGGAGAGCATCAATAAGCGCTGCATATTCTGTGAATCCTTCCTGGCGAAAGTTTCGCGAGGACTGGATGTTGTCCGGATGGAATGTGGAGAGGGTTTTGTCTATCTTCTGCTGATCGGTGGTACTGGTCCCACACAGCTGAAGAATAGTACAAATCCGGTGCAACCTGGAGTTGTACTCTCCCACCGTCTTGAAGTCCGCAAACCTCAGACGTATCCAATCTGCCTCCGCCTGTGGCTGAATGGTGTACTTCAGCCTAGAGAACCGTTTGTTGAGGGCGGTGGGCAGAAGCACTCCGTTCTGCCATGTACTCATTCTTGAGAGTCTCACACATGTGATGGCGGAGGAAGTGCAGGGCTTTGGCGTTATCCGCCGGGATGGTTTTGCTGGAGGCCGTCGGGTCCCCTCAATCAACGCATCCTTGATGCATCGGCCCTCAAGGACGATCTCAACGTCCGAGGCCCAAGTCAGGTAGTTAAGCCCATCCTGGGTCAACTCCGGGAACTCACGGCTGACGATTCCGGTCATCTGCAATTTATGCAAAGTGTTCAAGATTACAGCAGGTAATCGGTTGCATAAATGCGATAATCGATACAATAATTCAAATATGACGGCGTTCCAAAATTCAATTTAAAAACGGTGCAAGCTATCTATGAGATACAAAGTATTAAAGACATGCGGTAATTAATAACTATAGTAAAACATAGTTCAAAAGCTTGTGTAAAAACGGATCGAAAGATAGAGCCAAAAACGGTCCAACCGCCCGTGATCGCTTGCTACCAAACGGCCCAGCTACCCTTGTCTCTGCGCGGCTGCTCAGCTCCAGACTGTCCCTGCCCGCGAAGCGGGGGAACGGAGCTAGCAGAGCTAGCTCCCGACTGGGGCGGCGGTGTCGGCAGCGGGCCGAACCAGCGGCGCGATTAGCGTGTGGGCGTAGCCGGCGAAGGTCGCAGACGCGGTCGAAAATAAAAAAAACGGTCCAAAAACAGATGGACGACACGTACGGGCCAACCGCCTGGCCCACCCTCAAGTGGAGCTGCTGCTTGCACGCGGCGGCCGGCACGCGGCAGCGAGCACACGGAGGCCAGCGCGCGACGCGGCACGACGGCGGACGCGGCCAGGCGGCGGGCGGCCAGGTGGCCAGGCGCGGTGCGGCGGCGAACGCGGCCAGGCATGGCGGCGAGCGGCCAGCAGCGGCCCGGCGGCGCGCGGCCGGCGCGTTGCAGCACGCGCGTCGGCCGTGGCCAGGCGCGGCATGGCGGCGAGCGGCCAGCAGCGGTCCGGCGGCGTGCGGCGGCGCGCGGCCAGCGCGGTGCGGCGGCGGACGCGGCCAGGCGCGGCATTGCGGCGAGCAGCCAGCAGCGGCCCGACGGCGCGCGGCGGCGCGCGGCCAGCGCGGTGCGGCACGCGCGTCGG
This sequence comes from Avena sativa, assembly GCA_916181665.1. Lineage (NCBI taxonomy): Eukaryota > Viridiplantae > Streptophyta > Magnoliopsida > Poales > Poaceae > Avena > Avena sativa. The sequence continues at coordinate 99,864,212 of OV702293.1, forward strand.
CCGTGGCCAGCGGGGCCAGGCGCGGTGCGGCAGCGGACGCGGCCAGGCGCATCGGCGGTGGCCAGCAGGGCCACGGCGGCGCGCCAGCGCAGCGAGCTCGGCGGGCGGCGCTGCGGGCGGTTAGCTAGGTGCGGACGCGGGGCCGGGACGAGCTGCAGCGACGCGGCGGCGCGCGGCCAGCGGGGCCACGGTGGCGCGCCCGCGCAGCGAGCTCGGCGGGCGGCGCGGCGGCGCAGGGCCAGCAGGGGCGAGCGGCACGGTGGCGGCGCGGCCAGGGGCGGCAGCGGCGGGCGCAGCGCGGCCTGCGGCGGCGGCCAGTGGGGCCCGCAATGGCGTGCGCGCGGTGCGGCCTTCTCAGCCGCCATGGCCTCTGCATGCAAGCGCGTGCGTTCGGTACAGAGGAAAAAAAATACATGCAAAAACCACTGTACAAAACTGTAGATCGATCCGATCTACTAAAAAAAATTGGCCAAGATCAGTCTGATGTACTAGAAAAAAATTCCAGATTGGCACAGCAGGTGCACACATCGACGGTACAGTCAACAAATTTCTAATCTGGGAGTGATTAGATCGACATTGGTCGGCGACAGCAGGTCAGCTCGACTCTCGGAAAGAAAAATCCGCACCTAAAATGGGATCTGATCTAAGATCTGAACGCAAATCTTGAAAGGAAATTGCGAGGCGAATCCATTTTTGCGGTCAGATTTGTGTTATCTTCAACGGAAGACTGCGTGATGCAGGCTTGACGGTGGCTTGACGGAGGCTCGACGGAGAGACACGTGCTGATAACGTGTTGGAACACCCCCTGCCGACTGGCCGGTCCCGGGGCTGTTCCACGCCGGAGGAGAAGACTAGGAGAAGGCACACACAGGACAAAGTAGATGAAACAAGGAACGTTATTGATATCTCTCTCGGTAACTCACGTACAAAGGTTGTTCCTCTATTTATAGGTAAAAGGGGGATACGATACCCACATGGACCAACCCTAGCCTCGTAGAGGCCACACCGAATGGGCCTCTACCGGCCCGGTTTCCCAACATATCCAACTGCGACAAGCGCAAATACAAGTAACTCTAGTCCCTCGCTAACCTCATTATCTCTCATGCCAAAGAATGAGAAAAAAATGAGATGACATTTTCAATATGTAATAAAATTATATAGCTATTGTTGCCAATTTATTCCAAAGCACAACGCGATCCATATATTTAAATAGACTAGTAAACTGCACGTAAGCACGTTGACATTTGATAGAAGAATCCAACTTAAAAAGAGTACTAAAATGTATTCATACGAATAACTTGAGTGTTGGCTACTCAATTGATTCAATTATATATTCAATTGCGACAAGCGCAAATAGAAGTAACTCTAGTCCCTCGCTAACCTCATTATCTCTCATGTCCAAAAAAAGAGAAAAATGAGATGACATTTTTAATATGTAATAAAATTATATAGCTATTGTTGAAATTAAATAATGGGATAAAGTGCGGAGTAAACAGTTTAAGTTGGCTAACATGAAGATTGTTTTACTTAAAAACGGTTGTCATCTGAGCACAAATATGTGGTAAAACAAGCTATATCTCAAAAAATTAAAAAATATATTCCCTCCGTTCTAAAATAGATGTCTCAAAATTTTCAAAATTTGTGAATCTAGACGCTATTTAGTATATAGATTCATCTAAAATTTTAAAAATCTAAGACATCTATTCTTGAAGGGAGTATTTCATATGCAGTAGAAGTAACTTCACCTACTACCTCCACTCAAAAAAGAAAGGCAAATAAACTTTTCAAAAGTCAAACAACATAAAGTTTGTTTTTTCTTGACAAATAGTTTTCTGGTTATGACCCCAAAATATTCAAGTGAAGAATTTTACCACGTTTAAATTTTTACACAAATTTAAAGAATTTCGATAAATTTTATCTGGTTACTTTGTCTAATCTCAGACGGTATTTAGGACGATATCTCTGGTATTTTCGAGAACCTGAACTACCGTTGCCCATAAGTAAACTACCAAGAAAAACAAAACCCTGCCTACAAGACACAATGAAACCAACCTTAGACATATTATTACTACCGATCAAGTATCAACTTTCTCTTCAACCACTGGATCTTTCGCGTGCATGCATTGCCACTCTAGTCTAAAACGGCCACAGAAGATCCTAGAGAGTAGAGAACAAACAGTGACTCGCGTTCGTGTAGGGATGGCAGGCTACGTGTTTGTTTCTTTCTAGAAAAGTCGCTTGGTAGGGTTGCAGGTGCGGGGCCCACATAAGCCCGCAAAACGAGACTTTTGGTATAAACTGTATTACATATAGAGATAGGAATCGATTTTAACTTGCACCATACTAGTGTGACCCCCGGGATAAGGGCTAAACAAATCTTAAAACTCCGTCTAAAATAAGCTTAACCTTGAGCTCAAGAATATCCAGTAAAAAATCGGTAACACGGCAGTGACCCTACGACACAAAATTTATTACAGCAAGCTCATAACTGAGCAGAGAACCAAATTATTACAAGCAGAGGTCACTGACCACAAACATCAAACAACGGAAGGCAAATTATGCTATTAAGTATAGCAAACTTAACAAATGGCCTAAGAGGCCTAAAGCATAACGATGACGTCCCAGCCCATAGATTCCAGGCTGCCGGCCGGGAACCCCAAGCTACTCGTCGATGTCGATGTAGTACCAAACTGATCTTCAGGGAACACTTACTCTGCCAAAATTATCAACAAAGCAAGGGTGAGTACAGGGTGTACTCCGCAAGACTTATGGCTGGTGGAGTCGTTTTGCATAAAGCCATCTTTGTTTATAAAACGAGAGGGAAAAGAAGCTCGTCTAGTCAGAGTATTTTAAAAGGGGATAAGAGAACGACATCTCTGAAATATTGATCATCATCTTTTGATATCCACCAAATCCTCATCATCTGAACCCTATCTAAGATCACCCCCTCGTACCCATGAGGAAGCATCCTTAAGCACACGTGGATCTGCCAAGTTTTACGATTAGGTTATAGTTCTCTATGATCCTTAAGCAGGGGTGTACAACTTTACCCACACGTACTAACCTTCTCTTAATTCCACTAGTAATAGCCCTCTTCCTTGGAAGGCCGGCAGAGGGTGGTTAGACACGACCTTTACCTTGCTTTCGCCGAGATCATGAGTCACACAATAAGTATGGTTCCGCCGTAACGGGTCAAATCCCGAAGCCGGTACTTAAAGATATGAGGCGAGGTTGGTTAACAGGGGCTCCATCGACCCTAAGCAACCCGGTCCACGCTTACCTACCTGTTATGAATGCACCTGCACCCGGCAAATCTTTCAAAAGGTTTTTTATGCATATGTCAAATGGAACGCCCGAACTATGTGACTCATGGAATCTACTAGGAAAGTTAGTTGCTCGTGAGGTTGTCCAGGCCCCATGTGGTTACACGCTCGTCTTGGTTCCAAAGGCAAGAACTCAGGTCTTAGTGGTGGCGAGAATGGGACTAGGAAAACCACATCCCACCGTGGCCTACCATACAAGCCTTAGCATGTTTAACTCATATCACTGATCTCATCTCATCATGTTCTCCTATCATACTAGATTCTCTGCATCTGATACATCATCTGGATGAAGCAGCACTGACAGCTATGCATGGCTAAGCAGGAAACATATATAAGCTCTAGCAGTGCACACAAGCCAAACCTAGTTATGCTAGGAGCAGGGGATCAGGTAATATAAGATCAAAGGGAGTAATTCAACAGATAAGATACTCTATCTATCGATAAAATACCATAGTAGAATCGTCTGCATCATGGCAGAATTGAAATGCTTTCGAAATCATAGGATTATATCATGGTGGGGCTATGCTTGCCTTTGCCAGTTGATAGCAGGTAAGCAGATCTTCAGAAGCCTTGTACTTGACTTGGTTATAGTTGGTCAAGTATTGTTCGTCGATCTTCGATCTTCTATGGTGTTGATCTCGGTCTTTGATCTTGATCTCGACATCGTATTCTACCGGAAAGAACCAAATACTGGAAAGAGAGGGAAACAATCAACACATGGCATCAATACAATGCTCAAGCACGGATGATGATATTACAAGTTAACTGTATTGAAAAGTAACCCTAAAACATGCTCAACAAATTAATCGGGGTTCCGAGGGGTGAAAACCCTAATTCGGGGAAACTCCGGAACATATGAGAGGGGTTACTATGTTCTTCTAATTAAACTTGTCTTGAAAGTTGTTGAAAAATGCATGATTATAGCTTAGATAGCTAGGTTTCATTTTTCTGAACATTTTGATATATTATTTGTATTTTTCTGACTTATAAATTAAAAGTTATTGAATTTACAATATTTAAAACAATTTCTGAAATTATTAAACCTTTTCTTAATTTAAATAAAACTGGAAATACTTTTTACACGGAGGGTTGGGATAGCCCTAGAGACAGACAGGTGGGGCACTAGCCACCTCAGCCTCCACGCAGGCAAAGTGGGACAGGGGGGCAGTTTGACCAGACTGACCAGCGGCTGGCGTCACGGTGACGTCAGCCTGACGTCACCCGACGGTGAACTTGCAGACGACAGCGGGGACGGCGACTATGAGCGCGCGGGACTGCGAGGGCTAGCGCGCTGGACCCGCGCGGGTGCGTGAAGGAAATATACCCTAGAGGCAATCATAGAGATGATTATATTTCTTATGTATCCACGAGTTATTGTAATGTTCCTTGAATATCCATATCAGGCAACTTGTATTGATTAACAATTATGTGAATTGTTTGTGAAACTCTTTACTTGTATGGTTATTTAAGAGTTATCCCTAGTCGGAGTTCATGTGAGGACACACGTGAATATTAGACTAGCACATCGATTGGTTGATGACTATGTTTCGCAAGTCATAAACATGAAGATGTTAAACCAATGATGTGGACATATGTTATGAACATGGGGTTGGACTGACCCAACTTGAGACTGACAATTAGTGCAGCTCTCTCTCTACACATCGTATACGTTTTGTCCTTAGACTTGAGATTGTCGCATGTACTTGAGATGTGGATCGACCTACTTTGGGGCTATCAAACACTGCACCATAACTGGGTAGTTATAAAAGTAGCTTTCGGGTTTGTCATGAAGCATGCTGCAAGGCATGGTCAGTCAAGATGGGATTTGCCCCTCTCTACTTGAGAGAGATATTTCTGGGCCCCTCGAGTGATCGGATCCAGAAATGCATAGCCATGCTACATAAGGTTAATAGTTAACCTAGTAAAGGGATTCCGAGTTACGGTATCGAGAAAGAGAGGTCAGCTTTGAGCTAGACCAAATATCGTGAGGCAAAGAGAAAGACATGTACTAAACCTTGTGATGGTTCGTCCGATATGATGTTTGTATGCGTTTAGGAGTTGGCACGTCTTGCTAGAGGCCGCTACCAACTATTGACAGAATAAGTGTATTCGTGTCATGTCTACACGTATATGAACCTATAGGGTCACACACTTAAGGGGCTGGAAACCTAATGAGGATTGGATCCGAATTAGACCAGGCTTAGGCTACTAATGGGATGCTAATGTAGAAGCCCACTAGGGACGCCTATATAAGAGAGGGTGGGGCGAGCTGACCAGGGTTAGACCTCAGACCATTCTCCTCAGCCGCCACTCCTCACGCCTGTGTTGCACACGCGGACCTAGCAGTCCGTCGTCTGACGCTTCCACCATGTACGCGTGGATACCTCGGAGGCGCTGCATCTGTAGTGCTTGGACAAGCCGCGCAAGGGGAGCTGCTCGTGGGACGAGAACAAGGAGGAGACGTGGAACGTCTGCACTGCCTCGACGCGCTTCATCAATTCCGCAACTGCGCGTCTAGTGGTAATCCCGTGATCTATGAAAACAGTATTCCTGGTTTACGTGGTAGAAAATTTTGATTTGCGCTAGTGTAGCCTACCCGTATCCCTTCAGTGGTATCAGAGCCGATTCTGTTCAGTTATAGGTTCGGGATGGTTGCATATGGTGATATGCAGATTGATATGAATGATGTGATCATTTATATTGCGGTGGTTCAGGATTGATCTATGATATTGCTTTCCGTGATCGTGATTCTGAGGTTGTCGAACGACTTACCCCTACCGGTCGGCTTCCGCCATCGGGGTAGACAGTGACACATAAATCCTGTTGAAATCACGCGAAGATCAATATGATTGATCGAATCGGAACCTAGATCTAAAATCATTGTACCGTGATCAAAGGAGTTTGATTAGATCAGAACAACAAACGGTTTATAGTAAATTTGATTTGCCGATCAAAATCCTTAAAAAAAATTGTGTAGATTTGATCTCTCATTTTTCACAGTTCCGCGAGGGGCGCTGCCCCTTCGAACCCCGCAGGGGGAGACCCCCTAGACCCCCTTTTATCGTAGCCCATTTTGTATCTCGTTAAGGTAACTAGGTGCTGCAAGGTCACATGATCCGGTAGAATGCGATTCTATGCATAACTTGTTTTTGCAGGATGTATGTGATCAGTATGGCCCATATATGTATGTGATGCATGTATGAAATTTATCATGACCTGCGTGTCGTGAGTAGGACAACACGGCTGGAGCCATGTGTGTTGTCAATTATTGTAATGGCCTGCGTGCCAACTTGTGATGATCCAAATTCTATGTAATTTTGATTACTAGCTGTTAGGAGTAATAGCTTGTATTAGTTCTTGGAGGACTCATCACTTGCAGGATGGCTCACATGGAACATGAATATGGAGATCATCATGGTGGACAGGTTCTATGGCGATGGAGATCACCATGAGAAAATGGGCCATACTGTGTGTAACACCCCGTCCACTCCTGGGCCCGGGGGGTGTCACTCCTGGCAGCTTAATAGGATATCTAGACTGGCCCCACAGACCAACACTAGTCTTTTCTGCGCACTTTGTCCTCACTCGTGCGCACCCGGTTACCCACTTCCCGGTCGGTCACCCATCCTAGAATTGCTCTAGGCCAAGCACGCTTAACCTTAGAGTTCTTTTCGAATGAGCTTCCGGAAAAGAAGTTGCAACTTGTTGATATGGGTATCCTATCAATCCTATTAAGACATGTGCCTGGATCTCACATACACCCACCCTTTAGAAGATCGATGCCCTCATCGATCAAGCACACCCCAGGAACGTTCCCTCTTGGCACGCGTCTGTGCGTCCAGTGCCGGCACATGTGCCATGCCGTGTCCACTCCGGACTACACGCGCCATGCTCCACATGTCCCGCCACTGACCCGCACACACCCGTGTAATCGCAAGGGTCGGCTCTGATACCACTTTGTAACACCCCGTCCACTCCTGGGCCCGGGGGGTGTCACTCCTGGCAGCTTAATAGGATATCTAGACTGGCCCCACAGACCAACACTAGTCTTTTCTGCGCACTTTGTCCTCACTCGTGCGCACCCGGTTACCCACTTCCCGGTCGGTCACCCATCCTAGAATTGCTCTAGGCCAAGCACGCTTAACCTTAGAGTTCTTTTCGAATGAGCTTCCGGAAAAGAAGTTGCAACTTGTTGATATGGGTATCCTATCAATCCTATTAAGACATGTGCCTGGATCTCACACTGTGTCACATTTATGTGAATGCTATTCTTATGTGTTTTACTACTATGCATGCTTAGATGATAGAAGTAGAACGATCCCTCAGAAAGTTTAAGTTAAACAATGCCCTCCCAACCAAACCTTGCACCATCCTATGCCCTGTACAATCGTTGGTGGGCCTATGAAATTAGGGTGTCGTGGTTTTCCTTGGCTGGATAGGTTTATATCGGATACCTACACGCATAAGGGTTGGTGAGCTTAACAGTTAAGGACCTTGGGGCATAAAGGTTGGGCGCCTAGTTTTGACATAAAGATGTCACCCAACAACAAGAGTCATATGTGATATAAACAGGTCCAAATACCTCTCTTTTGTTTAACGATAATAATTCAGCAGTAATTGCCTTCTGCCAATCTTTCCAATCCGACCTTTTCTTGCAATCAGCGAGCGTGTTAGGCTCAGGGTCAAGATCTATGATTGAGGCAATTTTCTTGGCAAAATTAACGTCGACATTTGCCATGGCTAGGTTGTATGACTCGCCCGAATTAACATAGTTAATGGCCATTTCGTCATGGAGTGCATCAGGCACATCCTCTTGCTCCACCGGATTTCCCAATCCAGGAGCTAGGTCCTTTAGCTTTCCCGCTCCGATGTGTGCGCACACAACTTCGCTGGATATTTCCGATATAGGAAAGTTCAAGTCCGGAATTTCGTGCACTGAAATATCCGTACTCGTGCCAGGTCTCAACTGGCTCCCCTCAACAGGGGTAGTCTGTAATAAATCTCTCTTATCCTTTTTCTTCGGGCGTCCCCGGGTACTTGGGATTTGAGAAACCGGAATCCGCGTCCTCTTAGGCCTTGGAGCAGGAGCGGGTATACCATCATTTTTCTTTGGTATTTCAACCCTTTCCGGTGCATTGCGTGCATGCACATGCGACTTTGTTACAGTCTTTAAATCACTAAAATGATCGGGCAGTTGATTCGCTAGGGAGTGCAAATCTAGTATCTTTTGGACTTCTCTATTAGTCTCAACAGTGCGCGGGTCATGAGCGTGGATCCCCGTGGCTTTCCACGTGATTTCTCGACTTTTGTCATCTAGGGGTTGATTACCTCCCCCCAAAGTCGGGAAAAGATCCTCGTCAAAAATGCAGTCAGCAAAACGGGCCGTGTGACAGTCACCTGTCAAGGGGTCCAAGAACCTGATTATGGACACAGTCTCATAACCAACGTATATCCCCGACTTACGGAGCGGTCCCATTGCTGATCGCTGGGTGGTGGTATAGGTACATATACCTGGCAGCCGAACCTACGTAGGTGGGAAATTTTCGGTGCCGACCCTTGCGCAAGTTGGATGGGAGAGTGGATGTTGTAGGCCGATGGTCGAAAGTTGATGAGATTAGCGGCGTGTAACACCGCGTGTCCCCAACATGTAGTTGGTAAATTACAACCCTGAAGGAGTGGTCTGGCAATGAATTTAATCCTTTTAATCAATGCCTCCGCGAGTCCATTTTGAGTGTGGACATGCGGTACGGAGTGCTCAAGTTTGATTCCAGTTGCCATGCAATAATCATCGAATGCCTTTGAAGTAAATTCTCCGGCATTGTCCATTCGAATAGACTTTAAACGATAATTAGGGAATTTATTCCTTATTTGTATGATCTGGGAGATCAACTTTGCAAAAGCATGGTTCCGTGTTGACAGCAGGCAAACATTGGACCATTTAGAGGAAGCATCGATGAGCACCATGAAGTACCGAAACGGCCCTGAGAGGGGCTGAATTGGACCACATATATCCCCTTGAATGCGTTCCAAGAACACGGGGAGTTCATCCTTCACCTTTAGGGGGGACGGTTTAATGATCAATTTCCTCGTAGCGCATGCGGAGCACACGAAATCATCGGGATTCGGGAAATTTTTCACATTAACATTATGACCGTTCGAGTTGTTAATTATATTTCTCATCATCCTAAGACCGGGGTGGCCTAACCTATCATGCCAAAGGCAGAATAGTTCGGAGCTTCTAAAGACAGTCTTAAGGGTAGTGTAAATAGGTGGTGCTACTATCTTAGTGTAGTACAACCCAGTAGCTAATGAAGGGAGTCTTTCGACAACATTTTTACCATTTTCGTCGCGCTTGGTAATGAGTAGGAACTCCTTTCCATTCTCATCATCATCGTTCTCGACATGGAAACCATTCGCGCGGATGTCTCTAAAACTTAAGAGAGTACGAGTCAACTCCGGATACAACAATGCCTCTTCAATAATCAGAGTTGTTCCATTTGGGAGTATGATAGTTGCTCTTCCGGAGCCAACTACATTCGGACCGCAGCCGGCGATCGTCATTATGTTACCTGGGTTTTTGGTAATGGACTCAAAATACTTTGTTTCTCTCAAGATGGTATTGGTGGTGCCGCTATCAGCAAGGCACGTTTCCTCCATTTGGGCGCCACACGCGTTCTAAAATATAGTGCCTAATTAATATAATGGAGCGAGGAAATTGCTACATCAAGTAAGTAAAACACATAGACATTTCAGAACATCACATAAATAATGGAATAAATGGATAAAATGAATGTCATCCAATCGCCGAAAATATGTGTTATGCTCTCATAGAGCTTACAACCATATCGAAAAAATGTATCTGATTATTACTGAAAAAAGAATCATCACAACAAAAGGAGCTCAGGTGGATTCTACGAGGAAATCACCAAGCTCAGCCAGTATCTCAAGGTCGGTGGGCGGCTCTGCGTTGGCCATCATCATGGACAAGGGGCCTGGCTGAGGTGGCGGGGGCACAACGTGCTCAACCTCCATGGGCACAGCGGCGTCCGTGGGGACCGCCGAGGGTGCTGCCACTTGTGCTACGTCCTGCACCACTATATGCGTGACGTTCTGCACAGGCGCCGCTCCGGGCGCCAGTGGTGCCTCAACCTGGACAAGATGCGCCTCGCGCGCCTTCTTGTTGGCCTTGAACGCGTCGACGACGTGTTTATGGGCCAAACACTGCCTGGAGAAGTGAGTCTTGGAGCCACAGCGGAAGCAGACCTGGGGCCTCGCCTCCCCCTTGCCCGCCTTGCGTTGCTTGGCCGGGTTGGAGGAGTTGGGTCCCTTCTTGCCCTTCTTGCCTCTCTTCTTGTGGATGGGCTTGCGCACCTTGTAGGCACCAGCATTGGCCTCATGACTTGGGCCCCCTGCGAAGGGTTGCGCGGAGAAGTTCCTTTTCAGAACATTATCCTGCGCCTGGGCCACCTGGAGAGCATCAATAAGCGCTGCATATTCCGTGAATCCTTCCTGGCGAAAGTTTCGCGAGGACTGGATGTTGTCCGGAAGGAATGTGGAGAGGGTTTTGTCTATCTTCTGCTGATCGGTGGTACTGGTCCCACACAGCTGAAGAATAGTACAAATCCGGTGCAACCTGGAGTTGTACTCTCCCACCGTCTTGAAGTCCGCAAACCTCAGACGTATCCAATCTGCCTCCGCCTGTGGCTGAATGGTGTACTTCAGCCTAGAGAACCGCTTGTTGAGGGCGGTCCAAAGGGCAGAAGCACTCCGTTCTGCCATGTACTCATTCTTGAGTGTCTCACACATGTGATGGCGGAGGAAGTGCAGGGCTTTGGCGTTATCCGCCGGGATGGTTTTGCTGGGGGCCGTCGGGGTCCCCTCAATCAACGCATCCTTGATGCATCGGCCCTCAAGGACGATCTCAATGTCCGAGGCCCAAGTCAGGTAGTTAAGCCCATCCCGGGTCAACTCCGGGAACTCACAGCTGACGATTCCGGTCATCTGCAATTTATGCAAAGTGTGTAAGATTACAACAGGTAATCGGTTGTATAAATGCGATAATCGATACAATAATTCAAATATGACGACGTTCCAAAATTCAATTTAAAAACGGTGCAAGCTATCTATGAGATACAAAGTATTAAAGACATGCGGTAATTAATAACTATAGTAAAACATAGTTCAAAAGCTTGTGTAAAAACGGATCGAAAGATAGAGCCAAAAACGGTCCAACCGCCCGTGATCGCGTGCTACCAAACGGCCCAGCTACCCTTGTCTCTGCGTGGCCGGTCAGCTCCAGACTGTCCCTGCCCGCGAAGCGGGGGAATGGAGCTAGCAGAGCTAGCTCCCGACTGGGGCGGCGGTATCGGCAGCGGGCCGAACCAGCGGCACGATTAGCGTGTGGGCGTAGCCGGCGAAGGTCGCAGACGCGGTCGAAAATAAAAAAAAAGGTCCAAAAAAAGATGGACGACACGTACGGGCCAACCGCCTGGCCCACCCTCAAGTGGAGCTGCTGCTTGCACGCGGCAGCGAGCACACGGAGGCCAGCGCGCGACGCGGCACGACGGCGGACGCGGCCAGGCGGCGGGCGGCCAGGCGGCCAGGCGCGGTGCGGCGGCGGACGCGGCCAGGCATGGCGGCGAGCGGCCAGCAGCGGCCCGGCGGCGCGCGGCCGGCGCGTTGCAGCACGCGCGTCGGCCGTGGCCAGGCGCGGTGCGGCAGCGGGCGCGGCCAGGCGCGGCATGGCGGCGAGCGGCCAGCAGCGGTCCGGCGCGTGCGGCGGCGCGCGGCCAGCGCGGTGCGGCGGCGGACGCGGCCAGGCGCGGCATGGCGGCGAGCGGCCAGCAGCGGCCCGACGGCACGCGGCCAGCGCGGTGCGGCACACGCGTCGGCGGTGGCCAGCGGGGCCAGGCGCGGTGCGGCAGCGGACGCGGCCAGGCGCATCGGCGGTGGCCAGCAGGGCCACGGTGGCGCGCCAGCGCAACGAGCTCGGCGGGCGGCGCTGCGGGCGGTTAGCTAGGCGCGGACGCGGGGCCGGGACGAGCTGCAGCGACGCAGCGGCGCGCGGCCAGCGGGGCCACGGTGGCGCGCCAGCGCAGCGAGCTCGGCGGGCGGCGCGACGGCGCAGGGCCGAGCGACACGGCGGCGGCGCGGCCAGGGGCGGCAGCGGCAGGCGCAGCGCGGCGCGGCCTTCTCAGCCGCCATGGCCTCTGCGTGCAAGCGCGTGCGTTCGGTACAGAGGAAAAAAAATACATGCAAAAACCACTGTACAAAACTGTAGATCGATCCGATCTACTAAAAAAAATTGGCCAAGATCAGTCCGATGTACTAGAAAAAAAATTCCAGATTGGCACAGCAGGTGCATACATCGACGGTACAGTCAACAAATTTCTAATCTGGGAGTGATTAGATCGACATTGGTCGGCGACAGCAGGTCAGCTCGACTCTCGGAAAGAAAAATCCGCACCTAAAATGGGATCTGATCTAAGATCTGAACGCAAATCTTGAAAGGAAATTGCGAGGCGAATCCATTTTTGCGGTCAGATTTGTGTTACCTTCAACGGAAGACTGCGTGATCCAGGCTTGACGGTGGCTTGACGGAGGCTCAACGGAGAGACACGTGCTGATAACGTGTTGGAACACCCCCTGCCGACTGGCCGGTCCCGGGGCTGTTCCACGCCGGAGGAGAAGACTAGGAGAAGGCACACACAGTACAAAGTAGATGAAACAAGGAACGTTATTGATATCTCTCTCGGTAACTCACGTACAAAGGTTGTTCCTCTATTTATAGGTAAAAGGGGGATACGATACCCACATGGACCAACCCTAGCCTCGTAGAGGCCACACCGAATGGGCCTCTACCGGCCCGGTTTCCCAACATATCCAACTGCGACAAGCGCAAATACAAGTAACTCTAGTCCCTCGCTAACCTCATTATCTCTCATGCCAAAGAATGAGAAAAAAATGAGATGACATTTTCAATATGTAATAAAATTATATAGCTATTGTTGCCAATTTATTCCAAAGCACAACGCGATCCATATATTTAAATAGACTAGTAAACTGCACGTAAGCACGTTGACATTTGATAGAAGAATCCAACTTAAAAAGAGTACTAAAATGTATTCATACGAATAACTTGAGTGTTGGCTACTCATTGATTCAATTATATATTCAATTGCGACAAGCGCAAATAGAAGTAACTCTAGTCCCTCGCTAACCTCATTATCTCTCATGTCCAAAAAAAGAGAAAAATGAGATGACATTTTTAATATGTAATAAAATTATATAGCTATTGTTGAAATTAAATAATGGGATAAAGTGCGGAGTAAACAGTTTAAGTTGGCTAACATGAAGATTGTTTTACTTAAAAACGGTTGTCATCTGAGCACAAATATGTGGTAAAACAAGCTATATCTCAAAAAATTAAAAAATATATTTCCTCCGTTCTAAAATAGATGTCTCAAAATTTTCAAAATTTGTGAATCTAGACGCTATTTAGTATATAGATTCATCTAAAATTTTAAAAATCTAAGACATCTATTCTTGAACGAAGGGAGTATTTCATATGCAGTAGAAGTAACTTCACCTACTACCTCCACTCAAAAAAGAAAGGCAAATAAACTTTTCAAAAGTCAAACAACATAAAGTTTGTTTTTTCTTGACAAATAGTTTTCTGGTTATGACCCCAAAATATTCAAGTGAAGAATTTTACCACGTTTAAATTTTTACACAAATTTAAAGAATTTCGATAAATTTTATCTGGTTACTTTGTCTAATCTCAGACGGTATTTAGGACGATATCTCTGGTATTTTCGAGAACCTGAACTACCGTTGCCCATAAGTAAACTACCAAGAAAAACAAAACCCTGCCTACAAGACACAATGAAACCAACCTTAGACATATTATTACTACCGATCAAGTATCAACTTTCTCTTCAACCACTGGATCTTTCGCGTGCATGCATTGCCACTCTAGTCTAAAACGGCCACAGAAGATCCTAGAGAGTAGAGAACAAACAGTGACTCGCGTTCGTGTAGGGATGGCAGGCTACGTGTTTGTTTGTTTCTAGAAAAGTCGCTTGGTAGGGTTGCAGGTGCGGGGCCCACATAAGCCCGCAAAACGAGACTTTTGGTATAAACTGTATTACATATAGAGATAGGAATCGATTTTAACTTGCACCATACTAGTGTGACCCCCGGGATAAGGGCTAAACAAATCTTAAAACTCCGTCTAAAATAAGCTTAACCTTGAGCTCAAGAATATCCAGTAAAAAATCGGTAACACGGCAGTGACCCTACGACACAAAATTTATTACAGCAAGCTCATAACTGAGCAGAGAACCAAATTATTACAAGCAGAGGTCACTGACCACAAACATCAAACAACGGAAGGCAAATTATGCTATTAAGTATAGCAAACTTAACAAATGGCCTAAGAGGCCTAAAGCATAACGATGACGTCCCAGCCCATAGATTCCAGGCTGCCGGCCGGGAACCCCAAGCTACTCGTCGATGTCGATGTAGTACCAAACTGATCTTCAGGGAACACTTACTCTGCCAAAATTATCAACAAAGCAAGGGTGAGTACAGGGTGTACTCCGCAAGACTTATGGCTGGTGGAGTCGTTTTGCATAAAGCCATCTTTGTTTATAAAACGAGAGGGAAAAGAAGCTCGTCTAGTCAGAGTATTTTAAAAGGGGATAAGAGAACGACATCTCTGAAATATTGATCATCATCTTTTGATATCCACCAAATCCTCATCATCTGAACCCTATCTAAGATCACCCCCTCGTACCCATGAGGAAGCATCCTTAAGCACACGTGGATCTGCCAAGTTTTACGATTAGGTTATAGTTCTCTATGATCCTTAAGCAGGGGTGTACAACTTTACCCACACGTACTAACCTTCTCTTAATTCCACTAGTAATAGCCCTCTTCCTTGGAAGGCCGGCAGAGGGTGGTTAGACACGACCTTTACCTTGCTTTCGCCGAGATCATGAGTCACACAATAAGTATGGTTCCGCCGTAACGGGTCAAATCCCGAAGCCGGTACTTAAAGATATGAGGCGAGGTTGGTTAACAGGGGCTCCATCGACCCTAAGCAACCCGGTCCACGCTTACCTACCTGTTATGAATGCACCTGCACCCGGCAAATCTTTCAAAAGGTTTTTTATGCATATGTCAAATGGAACGCCCGAACTATGTGACTCATGGAATCTACTAGGAAAGTTAGTTGCTCGTGAGGTTGTCCAGGCCCCATGTGGTTACACGCTCGTCTTGGTTCCAAAGGCAAGAACTCAGGTCTTAGTGGTGGCGAGAATGGGACTAGGAAAACCACATCCCACCATGGCCTACCATACAAGCCTTAGCATGTTTAACTCATATCACTGATCTCATCTCATCATGTTCTCCTATCATACTAGATTCTCTGCATCTGATACATCATCTGGATGAAGCAGCACTGACAGCTATGCATGGCTAAGCAGGAAACATATATAAGCTCTAGCAGTGCACACAAGCCAAACCTAGTTATGCTAGGAGCAGGGGATCAGGTAATATAAGATCAAAGGGAGTAATTCAACAGATAAGATACTCTATCTATCGATAAAATACCATAGTAGAATCGTCTGCATCATGGCAGAATTGAAATGCTTTCGAAATCATAGGATTATATCATGGTGGGGCTATGCTTGCCTTTGCCAGTTGATAGCAGGTAAGCAGATCTTCAGAAGCCTTGTACTTGACTTGGTTATAGTTGGTCAAGTATTGTTCGTCGATCTTCGATCTTCTATGGTGTTGATCTCGGTCTTTGATCTTGATCTCGACATCGTATTCTACCGGAAAGAACCAAATACTGGAAAGAGAGGGAAACAATCAACACATGGCATCAATACAATGCTCAAGCACGGATGATGATATGACAAGTTAACTGTATTGAAAAGTAACCCTAAAACATGCTCGACAAATTAATCGGGGTTCCGAGGGGTGAAAACCCTAATTCGGGGAAACTCCGGAACATATGAGAGGGGTTACTATGTTCTTCTAATTAAACTTGTCTTGAAAGTTGTTGAAAAATGCATGATTAGCTTAGATAGATAGGTTTCATTTTTCTGAATATTTTGATATATTATTTGTATTTTTCTGACTTATAAATTAAAAGTTATTGAATTTACAATATTTAAAACAATTTCTGAAATTATTAAACCTTTTCTTAATTTAAATAAAACTGGAAATACTTTTTACAGGGAGGGTTGGGATAGCCCTAGAGACAGACAGGTGGGGCACTAGCCACCTCAGCCTCCACGTAGGCAAAGTGGGACAAGGGGGCAGTTTGACCAGACTGACCCGCGGCTGGCGTCACGGTGACGTCAGCCTGACGTCACCTGACGGTGAACTTGCAGACGGCAGCGGGGACGGCGACTATGAGCGCGCGGGACTGCGAGGGCTAGCGCGCTGGACCCGCGCGGGTGCGTGAAGGAAATATGCCCTAGAGGCAATCATAGAGATGATTATATTTCTTATGTATCCACGAGTTATTGTAATGTTCCTTAAATATCCATATCAGGCAACTTGTATTGATTAACAATTATGTGAATTGTTTGTGAAACTCTTTACTTGTATGGTTATTTAAGAGTTATCCCTAGTCGGATTTCATGTGAGGACACACGTGAATATTAGACTAGCATATCGATTGGTTGATGACTATGTTTCGCAAGTCATAAACATGAAGATGTTAAACCAATGATGTGGACATATGTTATGAACATGGGGTTGGACTGACCCAACTTGAGACTGGCAATTAGTGCAGCTCTCTCTCTACACATCGTATATGTTTTGTCCTTAGACTTGAGATTGTCGCATGTACTTGAGATGTGGATCGACCTACTTTGGGGCTATCAAACACTGCACCATAACTGGGTAGTTATAAAAGTAGCTTTCGGGTTTGTCATGAAGCATGCTGCAAGGCATGGTCAGTCAAGATGGGATTTGCGCCTCTCTACTTGAGAGAGATATTTCTGGGCCCCTCTAGTGATCGGATCCAGAAATGCATGGCCATGCTACATAAGGTTAATAGTTAACCTAGTAAAGGGATTCCGAGTTACGGTATCGAGAAAGAGAGGTCAGCTTTGAGCTAGACCAAATATCGTGAGGCAAAGAGAAAGACATGTACTAAACCTTGTGATGGTTCATCCGATATGATGTTTGTATGCGTTTAGGAGTTGGCACGTCTTGCTAGAGGCCGCTACCAACTATTGACAGAATAAGTGTATTCGTGTCATGTCTACACGTATATGAACCTATAGGGTCACACACTTAAGGGGCTGGAAGCCTAATGAGGATTGGATCCGAATTAGACCAGGCTTAGGCTACTAATGGGCTGCTAATGTAGAAGCCCACTAGGGACGCCTATATAAGAGAGGGTGGGGCGAGCTGACCAGGGTTAGACCTCAGACCATTCTCCTCAGCCGCCACTCCTCACGCCTGTGTTGCACGCGCGGACCTAGCAGTCCGTCGTCTGACGCTTCCACCATGTACGCGTGGATACCTCGGAGGCGCTGCATCTGTAGTGCTTGGACAAGCCGCGCAAGGGGAGATGCTCGTGGGACGAGAACAAGGAGGAGACGTGGAACGTCTGCACTGCCTCGACGCGCTTCATCAATTCCGCAACTGCGTGTCTAGTGGTAATCCCGTGATCT
Source organism: Avena sativa (assembly GCA_916181665.1). Lineage (NCBI taxonomy): Eukaryota > Viridiplantae > Streptophyta > Magnoliopsida > Poales > Poaceae > Avena > Avena sativa. Next base: position 99,882,234 of record OV702293.1, read on the forward strand.
ATGAAAACAGTATTCCTGGTTTACGTGGTAGAAAATTTTGATTTGCGCTAGTGTAGCCTACCCGTATCCCTTCAGTGGTATCAGAGCCGATTCTGTTCAGTTATAGGTTCGGGATGGTTGCATATGGTGATATGCAGATTGATATGAATGATGTGATCATTTATATTGCGGTGGTTCAGGATTGATCTATGATATTGCTTTCCATGATCGTGATTCTGAGGTTGTCGAACGACTTACCCCTACCGGTCGGCTTCCGCCATCGGGGTAGACAGTGACACATAAATCCTGTTGAAATCACGCGAAGATCAATATGATTGATCGAATCGGAACCTAGATCTAAAATCGTTGTACCGTGATCAAAGGAGTTTGATTAGATCAGAACAACAGACGGTTTATAGTAAATTTGATTTGCCGATCAAAATCCTTAAAAAAAATTGTGTAGATTTGATCTCTCATTTTTCACAGTTCCGCGAGGGGCGCTGCCCCTTCGAACCCCGCAGGGGGAGACCCCCTAGACCCCCTTTTATCGTAGCCCCTTTTGTATCTCGTTAAGGTAACTAGGTGCTGCAAGGTCACATGATCCGGTAGAATGCGATTCTATGCATAACTTGTTTTTGCAGGATGTATGTGATCAGTATGGCCCATATATGTATGTGATGCATGTATGAAATTTATCATGACCTGCGTGTCGTGAGTAGGGCAACACGGCTGGAGCCATGTGTGTTATCAATTATTGTAATGGCCTGCGTGCCAACTTGTGATGATCCAAATTCTATGTAATTTTGATTACTAGCTGTTAGGAGTAATAGCTTGTATTAGTTCTTGGAGGACCCATCACTTGCAGGATGGCTCACATGGAACATGAATATGGAGATCATCATGGTGGACAGGTTCTATGGCGATGGAGATCACCATGAGAAAATGGGCCATACTGTGTCACATTTATGTGAATGCTATTCTTATGTGTTTTACTACTATGCATGCTTAGATGATAGAAGTAGAACGATCCCTCAGAAAGTTTAAGTTAAACAATGCCCTCCCAACCAAACCTTGCACCATCCTATGCCCTATACAATCGTTGGTGGGCCTATGAAATTAGGGTGTCGTGGTTTTCCTTGGCTGGATAGGTTTATATCGGATACCTACACGCATAAGGGTTGGTGAGCTTAACAGTTAAGGACCTTGGGGCATAAAGGTTGGGCGCCTAGTTTTGACATAAAGATGTCACCCAACAACAAGAGTCATATGTGATATGATTAGCAAGTGTTGCTTACCGATTTACCTTGTCTTCTAGCAGTGATGCTAAAGCTCACTAGTCGACTTGTTAATTGTGGATCTTGAATCACTTAGTATTAATAGAGGGATATTGATTTAAGTGGGAGTATATGCTATTAAATTGTTTAATATGTTTTACTCTTTCATGGTTACATGGCTTAGTATTTTCATGTTTTCTATTGTAGATCAATGGCACCAAACACTGCATCACCTTTTTCTTTGCGTTCGATTCTTGACAAAGATAAACTTAATGGAACAAACTATACGGACTGGGTCCGTAACCTGAGAATTGTTCTCAGGTCTGATAAAAAGGAAACAATTCTGGATACCCCAATCCCTGATGAACCTACTGATAATGCATCTGCTGCCCTAAAGAATGCCTACAAGAGAGCATGTGATGATTCTCTTGAGGTTAGCTGTCTTATGATTGCATGCATGGAACCTGAACTCCAAAAGAAGTTTGAGGATCAAGATGCGTACGATATGATCGTCTCGCTTAAGGACATGTTCCAAGATCAGGCAAGGACTGAGAGGTACAATGTTGCCAAGTCCTTTGTCGAATGCAAGCTAGTAGAGGGAGCAGCTGTAGGCCCCCATGTGATCAAAATGGTTGGTTACAGTCAGACTTTGGAAAAGCTTGGTTTTCCACTAGGCCAAGAGTTGGCCACTAACTTCATTTTGGCGTCTCTTCCATCCAGCTATGGGCAGTTCATTTCGAACTTGTTGGAGATATGCCCTAGAGGCAATAATAAATGTAGTTATTATTATATCTTTATGTTTATGATAAATTTTTACATTCATGCTATAACAGTATTGACCAGAAACATTAATACTTGTGTGATTTGTAAACTAAATTAGAGTCCCTAGTAAAGCCTCTTAATAATACTAGCTTGTTGATTAATAGATGATCATGGTTTCTTGATCATGAACATTTGATATGTTGTTAATAACAAGGTCATATAATTAGGAGAATGGTATGATGGACATACTCCTATAGATAAGCGTAGCATAAAGATCAAGTCATTTTAATAGTTCAATTGCTATAAGCTTTCTGATACATAGTAACCTAATTCCTTCGACCATGAGATCATGCTAATCACCATCACCAGAAGGATGCTTTGATGACATCAAACACCGCACCATAACTGGGTGGCCATAAAGGTGGCATTGAGTGTTCGGAAAGTATGGGTTGAGGCACATGGATCAAGAGTGGGATTTGTCCATCCATATGACGGATAGATATACTCTGGGCCCTCTCGGTGGAATGTCATCCAATTGGCTTGCAAGCATGTGACTGGCTCACAAGGGATCACATACCACGGGAACGAGAAAAGAGTACTTATCAGTAACGAGGTTGAACTAGGTATGCAGAGATACCGACGATCATAACCTCGGATAAGGAGACAAAGGGAAATTGGTATCGTATGTAAGTGGTTCATTTGATCACAAAGTAATCGTAGAAATATGTGGGAGCCATATGAATTTCCATATTCCTCTATTGGTTATTGATCGGAAAAGTGTCTCGATCATGTCCGCATAATTCACGAACCGTAGGGAGACACACTTAAGGATTCGATGTTGTTGAGTAGTTATGGAATGATGAGTAAGAGACCGAATGTTGTTCGGAGTCTCGGATGGGATCCGAGATATCACGAGGAGATCCGGAATGATCCGGAGAATAAGATTCATATAAGGAAAGTCCTGTTTCGGAGTTGGGGAATGATTCCGGTGTTTTCACCAGGAATGTTCTAGAAGGGTCCGGAAGGTCCGGCACTCCGGAGGGAAAGGGTACATGAATGTGTCATGACAATATGGAGTGGTTGCATCATGTACTAGGTCACTTGGCTGGGCAAAATAAAGGGATAAATCAAATCCTAGTTTCAAAGTCAAACGCCAATTTGAAAAAGTCAAACGGCAAGTTTGCTTGGTGGAGGGATAGTAGGAAACCTACTTGGGGAGGAGTTCCCCTCCCTCCACCCGCCGGCCAAGGAGGCCGAGTTGGGGGAGGAATCCCTTCTCCCAACTGGCCACCCTCCACCTATATAAGGAGGGGTAGGGCGCCCCTACCCCTCACACCCAAAACCCTAGCCCTAGCCGCCGGCCTCCTCCAAGTCGCCGCTGCCACCTAGGGTTCCTCCAACTCGCCGAGTTGGGGCTTCCCCAAGCCCTAGACGCCGGCCAAGCTCCCCCTTGGTGCTTCTAAACCCTAGATCGCCAAGGCACCTCTCTTGCTCCACCATACTCGCTCCGGCTTAAGGCGAAGCCCTGCGAGATCTTCCCTCTACTTCCGGTACCACGCCGTCGTGCTGTCGGAATCACGAGGAGAGTGCTACAACCTTTGCTGCCTGCTGGAACAAGGGAGAGGAAGGTCTTCATCGAGTACCGAACGTGTGACCGACTGCGGAAGCGCTGCTGGAACGCAGCGCCGGAAGGATCGTCTACGCGATCTTGAGATCGACAAGAGTACGACTACATCACCCACGAGAATCTGCTCTCGTTAACCGCTTTGGAATCTTCGAGGGTGAGTTCCTCTATCGACTCGTTGCTACAATCTAGTAGATAGATCTTGGCTTGTTTGTTTGCATGCGGTAGAATTTTTTTGTTTTCCATGCTACGAACCCCTACAGTGGTATCAGAGCCGTATCTATATGTAGATCTGTTGCATGAGTAAAACACAATGGTCATTGTGAGCGGTGGTGCTTTTATTATCAATTGCTTTTTGTGTACTTTTCATCTTGCGGTATGATGGGATGAAGCGGCCCGGGATAACCTTACATGACATCGTTCATGAGACTTGCTCCACGCTCAACATGCAACTTGTATTGCATAAGTGGCTTTGCGGGTGCCTGTCTCTCCCATCATAGTATAGATCCAATTTACAACGGGCACTTGATAGTTCAAACATCAACATTGTGGTTCTTGTTCGTAAGTTAGAGCGACACTTATTGAAATCCCCAAACCACGTAAAATATGCAAAGAAAATTAGAGGCGTCTAACTTTGTTTTGCAGGGGTGTGCTGTGATGTGATATGGCCATGATTGTGATTATATTTGATGTATGAAATGTTCCTTATTGTAAGTTGGCAACCGGCAGGAGCCATATGGTTGTCTTTAAATTCCATTAAGACCAGCGTGTCTATTCAAAGTAGTTGTAATAGTTGAAGCTGGTGGACGACAACCATGAAACGGCGCCATTGACCTTGACGCTATACCGGTGATGATGGAGATCATGTTCGTGCTTGAAGATGGAGATCAGAAGCACAAGAAGAAAGGCCATATCATATCACATATTATGAATTGCATGTGATGTTAATCCTTTATGCATCTTGTATTGCTTAGTTAACGACGGTAGCATTATAAGATGATCCCTCAAGGGCACAAATTTCAAGTTATAAAGTGTTCATCCTTAGTAAGCACCGTTGCTAAAGCTCGTTGTTTCGAAGCACCACGTGATGATCGGGTGTGTTAGATTCTACGGGTGTATACAACGTGAGCAAGCCAGATTTGCTCATGCGGAAGCTAAGCTTTGATCTTGACGAGCCTAGCATGTACAGACATGGTCTCGGAACACGGATCACCGAAAGGTAAAGCATGAGTCATATAGTAGATATGATGAACATGTTGGTTGTTCGCCATTGAAGCTACATCAACTCTCGTGATGATCGGTTTTGATGTGGTGGATTTGGTTCATGTGATCACTAAAACAATGTGAGGGATATTGTTTTGAGTGGGAGTTCACCTAGATTAATTTAAATATTAATTAGAACTCAATTTGTCATAAACTTAGTCTAAACTATTGCAAATATGTTCGAGGATCAATGGCGGCCCCTACCATCAATTTTAATGCGTTCCTAGAGAAAGAAAAGTTGAAAAACAATGGAAGCAACTTCGCGGATTGGTTCCGCAATTTGAGGATTGTCCTCAATGCTGGTAATTTGACCTATGTGCTGGATGCACCGCTGGGTGACCCGCCTGCAGCTACTGCTACCGATGAAGTAAAGAATGTTTACCTCACTCGGAAGAATCAGTACTCCACAGTTCAGTGTGCTATCTTGTATGGTTTGGAATCGGAGCTTCAAAAAAGGTTTGAGAACCAAGACCCACATGATATTGTCCGTGAACTCAAAATGATATTTGAGGCTCACGCGGCAGTTGAGAGTTATGAGGCTTCTGAAAAGTTCTTTAACTGCAAGATGGAAGAGGGCAGCTCCGTCAGTGAGCATGTGCTTAAGATGTCTGGGCACGCAAACAAACTCCAAAGTTTAGGTATAGTGATTCCTAATGCTTTGGGTATTTATCGTGTCCTCCAATCACTACCACCAAGTTACAAGAACTTTGTGATGAACTACAATATGCAAAACATGACAAGACGTTGCCAGAACTCTTCTCCATGTTGAAATCTGCAGAAGTGGAGATCAAGAAAGAGCATCAAGTGTTGTTGGTCAATAAGACCACCAAATTCAAGAAAGGCAAGTCTAAGCAAAAGGGAAACTTCAAGAAGGGCGGTAAGAAAGTTGCCGCACCGACGAAGAAGACCAAGGCTGGGCCTAAGCCTAATACGGAGTGCTTTTACTGCAAGGGAGAAGGTCACTGGAAGCGGAATTGCCCAAAGTACTTGGCGGATTTGAAGAACGGCAACATCAAGAAGAAAGGTATGTCCGATATACATGTTATTGATGTGTATCTCACTAGTACTCGTAGTAGTGCCTGGGTATTTGATACTGGTTCGGTTGCTCATATTTGTAACTCGAAACAGGTACTGCAGAATAAACGGAAGCTAGCGAAGAACAAGGTGACAATGCGCGTTGGAAATGGATCAAAGGTTGATGTGATCGCGGTCGGCACGCTACCTCTTCATCTACCATCGGGATTAGTTTTATACTTAAATAATTGTTATTTGGTACCTGCGTTGAGCATGAACATTATATCTGGATCATGTTTATTGTGAGACGGTTACTTGTTTAAGTCCGAGAATAACGGTTGTTCGATTTATATGAATAATATGTTTTATTCACATGCACCTTTGATAGATGGTCTATTCTTATTGAATCTAGATAGTGAAAATACACATATTAATAACATTGAAGCTAAACATTTGAAATTGAGCGATAACTCGACCTATATGTGGCACTGTCGTCTTGGTCACATTGGAGTGAAACGTATGAAGAAACTCCATTCCGATGGACTTCTTGAATCACTTGATTTCGAATCACTTGAAAGATGCGAAGCATGTCTGATGGGTAAAATGACTAAGACTCCATTTTCTAGGATGATGGAGCGAGCTACGGACTTATTGGAAATCATACATACCGATGTGTGTGGCCCAATGAGTGTAGCATCATGCGGTGGTTATCGTTATGTTCTTACCTTCACGGATGACTTGAGTAGATATGGGTATATCTATTTCATGATACATAAGTCCGAAACTTTCGAGAAGTTTAAGGAATTTCAAAGTGAGGTAGAGAATCAACGTAATAAGAACATTAAATTTCTACATTCTAATCGTGCAGGTGAATATCTAAGTTACGAGTTTGGCGAGCATTTAAAGAAATGCGGAATACTTTCACAATTGACACCGTCGGGAACACCACAGCGTAATGGTGTGTCCGAACGTCGTAATCGAACTCTCTTAGATATGGTTTGTTCTATGATGTCACTTATAGATTTACCGCTATCGTTTTGGGGTTATGCATTAGAAACAGCCGCATTCACTTTAAATAGGGCACCATCAAAATCTGTTGAAACGACACCGTATGAATTATGGTTTGGGAAGAAACCTAAATTGCCGTTCATTAAAGTTTGGGGTTGCGAAGCTTATGTAAAGAAGTTACAGACGGACAAGCTTGAACCCAAAGCGAAAAAATGCGTCTTTATAGGATACCTGAAGGAAACTATTGGGTATACCTTCTATCATAGATCCGAGGGCAAAATATTCGTTGCTAAGAATGGATCCTTTCTAGAGAAGGAATTTCTCTCGAAAGAAGTGACTGGAAGGAAAGTAGAACTCGACGAGGTTGTTGAACCTTCTCTTGAACTTTCAAGTAGCGCAACACCGGAAGTAGTTCCTGTGGCGCCTACACCAATAAGAGAGGAAGCTAATGATGATGATCATGAAACTTCGGTTGAAGTTGCTACAGAACCTCGCAGGTCAACGAGAACTCGTACCACTCCTGATTGGTATGATCCCGTCATGAGTGTCATGTTGGTGGACAACACCGATGACCCTGTGACATATGAGGAAGCGATGATGAGCCCAGATTCCAATAAATGGCAAGATGCCATGAAATCCGAGATTGGATCCATGTACGAAAACCAAGTATGGACTTTGGTGGACTTACCGGATGGCCGGAAGGCTGTCGAGAACAAATGGATTTTCAAGAAGAAAACAGATGCTGATGGTAATGTTACTGTCTATAAAGCTCGACTTGTCTCAAAGGGGTTTCGACAAATTCAAGGAGTTGACTACGATGAGACTTTCTCACCAGTAGCGAAACTAAAGTCTGTGAGGATTATGTTAGCAATCGTTGCATATTACGATTATGAGATATGGCAGATGGATGTCAAAACGGCGTTCCTCAATGGAGACATTGATGAAGAATTGTATATGATGCAACCCAAAGGTTTTGTCGATCCTAAATATGCTAACAAGGTATGCAAACTTCAACAGTCCATATATGGATTGAAGCAAGCATCCCGAAGTTGGAATCAACGTTTTGATAAGGTAATCAAAAGTTTTGGTTTTATACAAACTTATGGAGAAGCTTGTATTTACAAGAAAGTGAGTGGAGCTCTGTAGCATTCTTAATACTATATGTAGATGACATATTGTTGATTGGGAATGATGTAGACCTTCTTAATAGTGTCAAAGAATATTTGAATAATAGTTTTTCAATGAAAGATCTTGGCGAAGCAGCTTACATATTAGGCATAAAGATTTATAGAGATAGATCGAGACGCCTAATATCATTGTCACAAAGTACATATTTGGACAAAGTTCTAAAGAGGTTTGGAATGGAAGATAGCAAGAAAGGGTTCTTGCCCATATTGCCCAATACGACCTTGAGTAAAACTCAAAGTCCAGCAACGGCAGAAGATAGAGAAAGGATGAGTAAGAATCCCTATACCTCAGCCATAGAATCTCTAATGTATGCCATGCTATGTACTAGACCCGACATTGCATATGCTGTTAGTTTGACTAGCAGATATCAAAGTGATCCAGTAGTGGATCATTGGACAGCGGTCAAAAAAATCCTTAAGTACTTGAGAAGAACTAAGGATATGGTTCTTTCTTATGGAGGTGATGAACAACTCGTTGTTAATGGTTACACCGATGCTAGTTGGAACACTGATCCGGATGATTCTAAATCTCAATCTGGATACGTATTTACTTTGAATGGTGCAACAGTTAGCTGGAGGAGTACAAAACAAAGCGTTGTGGCGAGATCTTCAACTGAATCGGAATACATAGCTGCTTCAGAGGCTTCACAAGAAGCGATATGTATGAAGGAGTTCATTACAGAGCTCGGTGTGGTTCCAAGTGTGCTGGACCCAATGTCTATCTACTGTGATAACATGGGCACCATAGCCAATGTGCAAGAACCAAGGTCACACAAGAAGTTGAAGCACATCAAGCTACGTTTTCACGCTATTCGAGAACATGTCCAAGATGGTGACATAAAGATTTGCAAAGTATACACAGATCTAAATAAGGCGGATCCGTTGACTAAACCTCTCCCGAGGGCAAAACATGACCAACACCAAACTGCCATGGGTGTTCGGTATATTACCATGTAATCTAGATTAGTTGACTCTAGTGCAAGTGGGAGACTGTTGGAGATATGCCCTAGAGGCAATAATAAATGTAGTTATTATTATATCTTTGCGTTTATGATAAATGTTTACATTCATGCTATAACAGTATTGACCAGAAACATTAATACTTGTGTGATTTGTAAACTAAATTAGAGTCCCTGGTAAAGCCTCTTTATAATACTAGCTTGTTGATTAATAGATGATCATGGTTTCTTGATCATGAACATTTGAGATGTTGTTAATAACAAGGTCATATCATTAGGAGAATGGTATGATGGACATACTCCTATAGATAAGCGTAGCATAAAGATCAAGTCATTTTAATAGTTCAATTGCTATAAGCTTTCTGATACATAGTAACCTAATTCCTTCGACCATGAGATCATGCTAATCACCATCACCAGAAGGATGCTTTGATGACATCAAACACCGCACCGTAACTGGGTGGCCATAAAGTTGGCATTGAGTGTTCGGAAAGTATGGGTTAAGGCACATGGATCAAGAGTGGGATTTGTCCATCCATATGACGGATAGATATACTCTGGGCCCTCTCGGTGGAATGTCATCCAATTGGCTTGCAAGCATGTGACTGGCTCACAAGGTATCACATACCACGGGAACGAGAAAAGAGTACTTATCAGTAACGAGGTTGAACTAGGTATGCAGAGTTACCGATGATCAAAACCTCGGAGAAGTAAACTATCGTGAGATAAAGGGAAATTGGTATCGTATGTAAGTGGTTCATTCGATCGCAAATTAATCGTAGAAATATGTGGGAGCCATATGAATTTCCAGATTCCTCTATTGGTTATTGATCGGAAAAGTGTCTCGATCATGTCCGCATAATTCACGAACCATAGGGAGACACACTAAAGGATTCGATGTTGTTGAGTAGTTATGGAATGATGAGTAACAGACTAAATGTTGTTTGGAGTCTCGGATGGGATCCAGGATATCACGAGGAGATCCGAAATGATTCGGAGAATAAGATTCATATAAGGAAAGTCATGTTTCGGAGTTAGGGAATGATTCAGGTGTTTTCACCAGGAATGTTCTAGAAGGGTTCGGAAGGTCCGGCACTCCGGAGGGGAAGGGTACATGAATGTGTCATGACAATATGGAATGGTTGCATCATGTACTAGGTCACTTGGCTGGGCAAAATAAAGGGAGAAATAAAATCCTAGTTTCAAAGTCAAACGCCAATTTGAAAAAGTCAAACGACAAGTTTGTTTGGTGGAGGGAGAGTAGGAAACCTACTTGGGGAGGAGTTCCCCTCCCTCACCCGCCGGCCAAGGAGGCCGAGTTGGGGGAGGACTCCCTCCTCCCAACCGGCCACCCTCCACCTATATAAGGAGGGGTAGGGCCCCCCTACCCCTCACACCCAAAACCCTAGCCCTAGCCGCCGGCCTCCTCCAAGTCGCCGTCGCCACCTAGGGTTCCTTCAACTCGCCGAGTTGGGGCTTCCCCAAGCCCTAGCTGCCGGCCAAGCTCCCCCTTGGTGCTTCTAAACCCTAGATCGCCAAGGCACCTCTCTTTCTCCACCATACTCGCTCTGGCTTAAGGCGAAGCCCTGCAAGATCTCCCCTCTACTTCCGGTACCACGCCGTCGTGCTGCCGGAATCACGAGGAGAGTGCTACAATCTCCGCTACCTGCTGGAACAAGGGAGAGGAAGGTCTTCATCGAGTACCGAACGTGTGACCGACTGCGGAAGCTCTGCCAGAACGCAACACTGGAAGGATCGTCTACGCGATCTTGAGATCGACAAGAGTACGACTACATCACCCACGAGAATATGCTCTCATTAACCGCTTTGGAATCTTCGAGGGTGAGTTCCTCTATCGACTCGTTGCTACAATCTAGTAGATAGATCTTGGATTGTTTGTTTGCATGTGGTAGAATTTTTTTGTTTTCCATGCTACGAACCCCTACAGAACTACCATATGCATGGGGTGGAGAAGGGCCTTAATGAATTATGTGGGATGCTTAAAACAACAGAAAGTGACATGAAGAAGTGTGCAGGGCATAGCCATGTGATGGCTGTGCAGAACAAGCCTAGCTTCAAGAAAAAGGGTACTTCTTGGAAGAAGAAGGGCAAGGCTAAGGATACGATCCCTAAGCCTGCACCCAAGCAAAAGGCTGGACCTGTAGAAGACACTGAGTGCTTATTTTGTCATGAACATGGCCACTAGAAGAGAAACTGCAGCAAGTACCGGGCTTCTTTGAAGAAGAGTGGAAGTAAGAGTACTTCCCACTCAGGTACGCTTGTTGTAGATGTTGTGGACATTCTTCTCGCTGATTCCTATGTTAACTCTTAGGTATTTGACACCGGATCGGTTGCTCATATTTGCAATTCGATGCAGGGGCTAATAAGGACTAGAGAAGTGCAGAAAGGCGAAGTGGATTTTCGCGTCGAAAATAAAGCAAGGGTTGCTGCATTGTTCGTCGGCGTCATGCAACTTCACCTTCCGTCAGGATTTATTATGGATTTGAATAATTGTTATTACATTCCAAGTATGGGTCGAAACATTTTATCACCTTCATGTTTGATGAGGGATGGATATTCATTTGTGAGTATGAACAATGGTTGTGTAATATCTAAGAATGATATGTTTATGGCCAATGATCCCATTGTGAATGGGTTATTTATTTTAAATCTTGATGATGCATCTGTTTACAATGTTAGTGCTAAAAGGCTTCAGCCTAATGATTTGAGTCCTACCTATTTATGGCATTGTCGTTTGGGGCATATAAGTGAAAAGCGCATGAAGAAGCTCCATGGTGATGGTCTTCTAACTTCGTTTGATTTTGAATCATACGAGACATGTGAAGCTTGTTTACTTGGAAACATGACCAAGTCGCCTTTTTCGGGTTTACCCGAGAGAGCGACAGACTTATTGGAACTCATACATACTGATGTATGTGGACCAATGAGCACGACAGCCAGAGGAGGATATCACTACTTCATTACTTTTACTGATGATTTCACTAGATATGGTTATGTATACTTGATGAGGCATAAGTCTGAAACCTTTGAAAAGTTCAAGGAGTTTCAGAGTGAAGTAGAGAATCAACATGGCAAGAAAATAAAGGCCTTGCGATCTGATCGTGGAGGTGAATATTGGAGTCACGAATTTAGTGATCATCTTAAGAGTTGCGGAATTGTTCCACAACTTACGCCGCCCGGAACGCCTCAAAGGAACGGGGTCTCCGAACGACGTAATTGAACTTTGTTAGACATGGTTCGATCGATGATGAGCCAGTCAGATTTGTCATTGTCATTTTGGGGTTACGCTCTAGAAATAGCAGCTTTCACACTTAACGGGGTACCATCTAAATCCGTAGTTAAGACACCATATGAGATGTGGACTGGAAAGAATCCCAGTTTGTCTTTTCTAAAGATTTGGGGTTGTGATGCATTTGTCAAGCGACTTCAGTCGGACAAGCTAACACCCAAATCGGATAAGTGCATTTTCGTGGGATATCCGAGGGAAACCTTAGGGTATTACTTCTACAACCAAGAAGAGGGCAAAGTGTTTGTCGCTTGTAGCGGTGTTTTCCTAGAGAAAGAGTTTCTCACAAAGGGAACGAGTGGAACGTCGGTGCGACTTGAAGAAGTTCAAGATGAGACAGTTGGGGATGCTTCTACAAGTGATGCTATTGTAGCAGAACAAGTTGAGGAACCCGTGGCAACAGAAGCACCACAACCACGAAGGTCGGCTAGGCTCCGCGAAGCGCGGGAATTATTATTGTTAGATAATGATGAGCCTGCGACCTATGCAGAAGCGATGGTGGACCCAGACTCTGAGAAATGGCGGATCGCCATAAGATCTGAGATAGAGTCCATGGGAGACAATCAAGTTTGGAACTTGGTTGACCTGCCTGATGGTTTTAAAGCCATCGAGTGCAAATGGATCTATAAGAAGAAGATTGATATGGATGGAAATGTTCACTTCCATAAAGCTCAACTTGTTACAAAAGGTTTTCGACAGGTTCAAGGAGTTGACTACGACGAGACTTTCTCGCCCGTAGCGATGCTTAAATCTATACGGATAATTCTAGCCATTGCTGCACATTTCGACTATGAAATATGGCAGATGGATGTCAAGACGGCTTTCCTAAATGGAATCCTAACTGAGGACGTGTATATGATGCAGCCCAAAGGTTTTGTCGATCCAAACAATGCTGGAAAGGTATGCAAACTTCTGTAGTCCATTTATGGGCTGAAGCAAGCATCTCAGAGTTGGAACATTCGATTTGATGAAGTTGTAAAGGAGTTTGACTTCATCAAAAACGAACAAGAACCTTGTGTTTACAAGAAGGAAAGTGGGAGAGCACTGGTATTTCTAATCTTATATGTAGATGACATATTGCTGATTGGAAATGACATTCCTATGCTCGAGTCTGTTAAGACCTCATTGAAAAATAGTTTTTCGATGAAGGAATCGGGAGAAGCGGCATATATTCTGGGCATCAAGATCTATAGAGATAGATCAAGAAGGCTAATTGGATTAAGCCAGAGTACATACATTGACAAAGTATTGAAACGGTTCAGCATGGAAGAGGCGAAGAAAGGGTTCTTGCCCATGTCTCATGGCATAAAACTCAGCAAGACTCAGTGTCCTTCGACTACTGATGAGTGTGAGCGCATGAGCAGGATTCCATATGCTTCGGCTATTGGATCCATCACGTATGCAATGATATGTACTCGCCCAGATGTTTCCTATGCTCTAAGTGTTACGAGCAGATATCAGGCTGATCCAGGTGAAGGTCACTGGACAACGGTAAAGAACATCCTTAAGTACTTGAGAAGGACTAAGGATGTGTTCCTAGTTTATGGAGGTGAGGATGAACTCAGTGTAAGGGGTTACACAGATGCGAGTTACCTTAACGACTCAGATGATTCCAGATCGCAATCTGGGTATGTGTTTGTCATGAATGGTGGTGCTGTGAGTTGGAAAAGTTTCAAGCAAGGTACGGTGGCCTCCTCTTCAACAGAAGCTGAATATATTGCCGCCTCGGAGGCTGCAAAGGAAGCTGTTTGGATTAGGAATTTCCTGATCGCTCTTGGTGTGGTTCAGGGCACGTCCAATCCCATGGACGTTTATTGTGACAACAATGGTGCTATTGCACAAGCCAAGGAACCTAGACAACACCAGAAGAACAAACATATTCGCATGCGTTACCATCAGATTCGAGAGTTCGTTGAGGATGGTAGTGTCATGATATGGAAAATACATACGGACTCAAATGTTGCTGATCCTTTTACAAAGCCACTCCCGCAGCCTGCGCATGAGGCGCACGCAAGAGCAATAGGTATTAGATACAATCTAGATTGACTCTAGTGCAAGTGGGAGACTGAAGGAAATATGCCCTAGAGGCAATCATAGAGATGATTATATTTCTTATGTATCCATGAGTTATTGTAATGTTCCTTGAATATCCATATCAGGCAACTTGTATTGATTGAAAATTATGTGAATTGTTTGTGAAACTCTTTACTTGTATGGTTATTTAAGAGTTGTCCCTAGTCGGAGTACATGTGAGGACACACGTGAATATTAGACTAGCACATCGATTGGTTGATGACTATGTTTCGCAAGTCATAGACATGGAGATGTTAAACCAATGATGTGGACACATGTTATGAACATGGGGTTGGACTGACCCAACTTGAGACTGGCAATTAGTTGCAGCTCTCTCTCTACACATCGTGTACGTTTTGTCCTTAGACCTGAGATTGTCGCATGTACTTGAGATGTGGATCGACCTACTTTGGGGCTATCAAACACTGCACCGTAACTGGGTAGTTATAAAGGTAGCTTTCCGGTTTGTCCTGAAGCATGCTGCAAGGCATGGTCAATCAAGATGGGATTTGCCCCTCTCTACTTGAAGAGAGATATCTCTGGGCCCCTCGAGTGATTGGATCCAGAAATGCATGGCCATGCTACATAAGGTTAATAGTTAACCTAGTAAAGGGATTCCGAGTTACGGTATCGAGAAAGAGAGGTCAGCTTGGAGCTAGACCAAATATCGTGAGGCAAAGGTAAAGACATGTACTAATCCTTGTGATGGTTCGTCCGATATGATCTTTGTATGCATTTAGGAGTTGGCACTTCTTGCTAGAGGCCGCTACCAAGTATTGACAGAATAAGTGTATTCGTGTCATGTCTACATGTATATGAACCTATAGGGTCACACACTTAAGGGGCTGGAAGCCTAATGAGGATTGGATCCGAATTAGACCAGGCTTAGGCTACTAATGGGCTGCTAATGTAGAAGCCCACTAGGGACGCCTATATAAGAGAGGGTGGGGCGAGCTGACCAGGGTTAGACCTCAGACCATTCTCCTCAGCCGCCACTCCTCACGCCTGTGTTGCACGCGTGGACCTAGCAGTCCGGCGTCTGACGCTTCCACCCTATACGTGTGGATACCTCGGAGGCGCTACATCTGTAGCGCTTGGACGAGCCATGCAAGGGGAGATGATCGTGGGACGAGAACAAGGAGGGGACGTGGAACATCTGCACTGCCTCGACGCGCTTCATCAATTCCGCAACTGCGCGTCTAGTGGTAATCCCGTGATCTATGACAACAGTATTCCTGGTTTACATGGTAGAAAATTTTGATTTGCGCTAGTGTAGCCTACCCGTATCGCTTCAGTGCGTTGATCCAAAAGGCAGCGGCACCGCCTCGGATTGGTCACCGGAGCGACCTCTCCGATGGCGAGTGGCAGCCAAGCTTGCAGATGCTCGCGGCTACGAGGATACAATGAGCGCACGGCGGATCTGAGAGGTCCAAGTGATGTAGGAGCTCACCAGGTGTGTGTGGAGGCCGGAGGCAAAGCGAGGAGGATCATGGTTCGACGGCGAGCGGCAGTGGCTGGCGGCTGCCGGAGGGATCGATTTGACCGATTGGGAGCGCGCCGGATTGCGAAACTTGGCAGGGAAGAACGAGGAGACGAAGGCGATTCCAACGGTGGCGACACCTTGGTGAGTGGCGGTCGAAGGCAAAGGGGCAACGGCAAGCTCGATGGCTAGGTTTTTCGGGGATTGCTGCAGAGACATAGAGGGAGCACGCGGGAAAGAAAGAAAGGATAAGGGCGAGCGAGGGCGTCAGCGCGGGTCTTATCGGCCTCCAGAGCGGTGGCGGGCATCGCGCCGCGGGGCACGCATCGCAGCGGCGACTGACGGTGTCGGAGACGACACAGAGCTACTTGCCAGAGGAGGAAGACGACACTGACGACGCCGAAGTGGTACTGGGCCCGGGTGGGATAGCTTGGTCCGAGTTTGGGTTGCAGTTTGATGCATGCTGTCGACAGGAAAAGAAGGAGAGAGGGAAAGATGCGAGTTGGGCTGGGCCTGGTTGGCTGCTGCTCATTTTTTATTTCCAGAAACAGTTTTCTATTTCTGTTTCTTTATTCTGGTTTGTATTTTCAAATTTATTTCTGTTTTGAATCATTCAAAAATACTAGAGTCTTTTATAAAGTATATAAAATACTCAGGGGCCCTTCTATACAATTTGGCTCCAATAATTTTGGTAGTTTTCAAAATCAAAACCATTTGAATTGATTTCAAATAGAGAGGAAAGGATTAGGGTTTTGCATTTAATTTTCTTTGCACGCAATTTTAGATATGATTCTCATGCAATGCACAAACAAACCCTAATAATGATTAAGTAAAACTGGGGTGTTACAGCTCTATCCCCCTTACGAGAATCTTGACCCGAGATTCCAAAGGTAGGAAGAGAGGCAGAGAGAGAAAGAAACAGGGTCACTCTAAGGATAAGAGGGAAACGCACCTAACAACACAGAGTATCTCATGGTTAACTCATGGATGGTGTGTTCAGAAACAATTCTGAGATGACAACATGAAACACGTCAAGGTAACGGAGGAAACAAGAGGAGATGGTTTCAAGTTGTTAGATAGATGGTCTTCATAAAGATTGAGACCATGGAGCTTCATAAGGGTTTAAGCTTCTGAACAGGAAATCTTACAACAGAAGGAACATAACCATGGACTTCGATAGGGAACCTCCACGAAACAGCTTAAGTAGAAATATTAGGTTGCAGAGATATGGATCAACAAAACCAAGCTGTTGAACTACTTTTGATATAGAAGGGTCACTTTTTCATTCAACAGGAGGCCAAGACGGGAAGGTGTTTTGGTGGATAGGACTCACAAGAGTCGCAAGGATCATGTAGAAAGAGAAACTATTGATTACCGAAATCATAGTCGCTCTTAGAACATGGTTGAGAAAACGAAGGAAACTCTTTATTCATCCAGGTTTATCAAAATCTTTGCCAGGATCATGATATTACTTTACACCACTAAAGATGAATAGTTATGAAGATCCCTAATAACACGAGAAGAAAGAAACTTCATTCTCAGACTTCAATTACTTGGCACAACAATATGCTTGCCAACATAAAGGGTCTAGAGGATCGATCGAGAGACATTTAGCAACACTACTTTAAATGTTCTCCTTGATGTTCGAGAAATCAGACATCAAGTAAAGGTCGGACTTCGGATACAAAGGAAACCATAAGCACAACTCCTATAGTGGATCATAGAAGAAGCCTCATGAAGAGTGGTTGTTATTGCTGAATCAAAAGAATATGACAAGAGGTCTTTCTGGCTAAGTGTGTCAACCATTACATCAATCTTGCCAGATTTACAAAGAGACCTATGTCAAAACCTTGAGGATCACCAACCATCGTATCTGCTTGAGATTCAGATTTGGTTAAGTGGTATGATACTTCAGACTCAGCATGTCCGAATAGAAAGTTTGCAACATTTACCGCAAAGGTAAGGTTACTAGATTCTCAAGATATGGACTACAGTGTAAAGCTCCAAAAGATGAGCTAGATTGCTATACCCATGTATTAGCAACTTGTCGAAAGACAACTTCACACATAAAGTACTAACAATAAACCACACATGTGTCCTTAAGTAAAGGGATAACTCTACTCGAATCCATGGCGACCTCTTTCAACATTTGCACATGAACTAGAGAAGGTCACTTCTAACATCCATAACTCATACTTTGAGATGACTCGAAGATGGTTCTCGAAAGTTTCCAACATTAATGCCCAATGTTCCGTATGAATCATGTCTAGCATGGAGAGGATAAGGATGTCATTGATGGGCTCAACAACAAACTTATCAAAACACTTCAATAATATGGACTCATATACTTCATGAACAAGGCGAGAATATTGGTCAAACCAAAGAACATGAAGATGTACTCGAGTGAAATATCACAAGTAGAAACACCATCAAGATAGTCCTTCAAACTGGGTTTGATTTGACGATAAACCAAATCAAATCAAAGGTGGGGGAAGATAACATATCCACAAAGGAAATATTATCATTCTTCAGCACAACAAAACTAGACATCCCTTTAAGAAGGAACCAAGTTGGATAGAACTTTTGTCTTACAACTCTCCAAGTTGTTGTTTAAGATCAACCAACTAGTTCAGGGGTATCCAGTACAGATCCTTGGATAAAGTAGCAGTTTAGAGAACTTGCTTGCTCAAGAACTTGACAACACGGTCATGTGGCAACAAGGCGATACTTCCAGAAAGATGTCCAGAATATCACGAACCACCGGTATGTCACTTAGTTCGAGAGGTAACTTGCTTTGTAAGGCAAGGAGACACAGTCTCAAAGCTTCGGCACGAGCCTAACTCTTTGACCAAAGAGAGTGTACCAGAATAACGGACTTGGTAACACAATCATTCTTCGCTTAGTGATAGGGTTAACCAATCACGCTAAGAATGACTCAAATGTCCTTAGAGTTAAAAACAATAATAATTGCTAAGAATCTCAGATAGCCACATTATTACGCACACGCATCATTCACGAGCGTGAAAGCTCGAGTAAGGGTGGGTAATTATGTGTAAGAGCATCACTTCATTAAGGGGTCATAAAACTCAGCATGACCTCTTAGTATAAAAGGGAGTGATACTTAAGATAGAACAGATGGAAGACACTCATTGCCTCTTAATCTGCGGATTACAACACTTTTACCTGGTCCTAGATATGACAAGGTATTGGAGTTTGTTTCTCCTGACATCCCGAAATAGTTTGTCATGACAGACCACAAGAGTATCTCACATTGAAAGACACCGATGCTTATTTACTACTTGGCTACCAACGGGTAGACAAAGGTCAGAAAACAACAAGGGGAAAAGAACATGCTCAGGATGGAATCCCAAGATGTGGATGCATAAGTTAACAACCTTCCGAAAACCAATGCATAGAAGGGGTAGAGTGTGGCAGAGTCACGAATATAGATGCGAGACTCTCGAGGAGTACTCTTGTCGTGATCTATTTGGTTCCATTAAAGAACATCTGCCATAGCTAGTGGTAGGGGAAGTCCTTAGTTGTCACAATTCAATCGCGACAAAGACCACAAGCTTGAAGGCTAGAATTGTAATACCAGCCATCCTGAGGTAATGTATGAACATTAACGACATGGGTCAAAGGAATGGATCTTGGTTTAAAGATCAGCTTCATGTACAAGATTCACAACATGAGAATCCAGCACAATTAGGGATCTTAGGTTCAAGTCCAAGGGTTAAAACCCGAGAAAGAAGTAACTACTACTTGAGTGACATAGTGTACACTGCAAGATAGTAATCGCAAGGTAGCTTCCAAGAGAATAAATGACTTCTAAAGTACCCAAACAAACGAAAAGGAGGCACACGAGGCGAAAGGAAACCTCGAAGCCTGGAATAAAACACTGTGGAACAAACAATATATTATTGTGGGTCCAAAAGATAGAGAGATCATGATAGAAAGGAATCTCTCAGATGAAGCAGAGCAAGGGGTAACAAGGAATTCACAACACACAAAACTCTAGAGAAGTCAACACTAGGTCAACTGGCTGAGAAACGACATGCCCAAAAAGGCACCTAAGTTTTGAAAGACTAGAAGGGATATCAAAACTTTTCCAAAATCAACACCAGATAAGATAAACCAGAAGTTAGAGCGAAACTGGATAAGGAGTAAAAGAAGCATACTAGAGTTTTCGCAAATACTTTTCATCTTTGAAAATAGTTTTCTCAAACACTAGACCCAACATCGACCAATAGCAAGGTTTTCCTACGGTTGGTACTGCTCTGATACCAAGAACTGTGACACCCCCGGGATCAGGGCTAAACAAATCCCAGACCTCCGTCTGAAATAAGCTTAACCTTGAGCTCGAGAATATCCAGTGAAGAATCGGTAACACGGCAGTGACCCTACGACACAAAATTTATTACAGCAAGATCATAACTAAGCAGAGAACCAAATTATTACAAGCAGAGGTCACTGACCACAAACATCAAACAACGGAAGGCAAATTATGCTATTAAGTATAGCAAACTTAACAAATGGCCTAAGAGGCCTGAAGCATAACGATGACGTCCCAGCCCATAGATTCCAGGCTGCTAGCCGGGAACACCAAGCTACTCATCGATATCGATGTAGTACCAAACTGATCTTCAGGGAACACTTACTCTGCCAAAATTATCAACAAAGCAAGGGAGAGTACAGGGTGTACTCCACAAGACTTATGGCTGGTGGAGTCGTTTTGCATAAAGCCATCTTTGTTTATAAAACGAGAGGGAGAAGAAGCTCGTCTAGTCAGAGTATTTTCAAAGGGGATAAGAGAGCGGCATCTCTGAAATATTGATCATCATCTTTTGATATCCACCAAATCCTCATCATCTGAACCCTATCATGAGGAAGCATCCTTAAGCACACGTGGATCTGGCAGGTTTTACGATTAGGTTATAGTTCTCTATGATCTTGAGTCCGGTCGCCAAGTTGTTCATAACCGTGAACACAGCTTTGCGAAAAGATTATTACCCTGCAGGGGTGTACAATTTTACCCACACATACTAACCTTCTCTTAATGCCACTAGTAATAGCCCTCTTCCTTGGAAGGCCGGCAGAGGGTGGTTAGACACGACCTTTACCTTGCTTTCGCCGAGACCATGAGTCACACAACTAGTATGGTTCCACCGTAACGGGTCAAATCCCGAAGCCGGTACTTAAAGATGTGAGGCGAGGTTGGTTAACACGGGCTCCATCGACCCCAAGCAACCCGGTCCACGCTTACCTACCTGTTATGAATGCACCTGCACCCGGCAAATCTTTCAAAAGGTTTTCTATGCATATGTCGAATGGAACACCCAAACTATGTGACTCATGGAATATACTAGGCAAGTTAGTTGCTCGTGAGGTTGTCCAGGCCCCGTGTGGTTGCACGCTCGTCTTGGTTCCAAAGGCAAGAACTCAGGTCCTAGTGGTGGCGAGCATGGGACTAGAAAAACCACATCCCACCGTGGCCTCCCATAAAAACCTTAGCATGTTTAAATCATATAAATGATCTCATCTCATCATGTTCTCCTGTCATACTAGATTCTCTACATCTGATACATCATCTGGATGAACCAATACTGACAGCTATGCATGGCTAAGCAGGATACATATATAAGCTCTAGCAGTGCACACAAGCCAAACCTAGTTATGCTAGGAGCAGGGGATCAGGTAATATAAGCTCAAAGGGAGTAATGCAACAGATAGGATACTCTATCTATCGATAAAATACCATAGTAGAATCGTCTGCATCATGGCAGAATTGAAATGCTTTCGAAATCATAGGATAATATCATGGTGGGGCTATGCTTGCCTTTGCCAGTTGATAGCAGATAAGCAGATCTTCGGAAGCCTTGTACTTGACTTGGTTACAGTTGGTCAAGTATTGTTCATCGATCTTCGATCTTCTATGGTGTTTATCTCGGTCTTCGATCTTGATCTCGACATCGTATTCTACCGGAAAGAACCAAATACCGGAAAGAGAGGGAAACAATCAACACATGGCATCAATGCAATGCTCAAGCACGGATGATGATATGACAAGTTAAATTGTATTGAAAAGTAACACTAAAACATGCTCGACAAATTAATCGGGGTTCCGAGGGGTGAAATCCCTAATTCAGGGAAACTCCAAAACATATGAGAGGGGTTACTATGTTCTTCTAATTAAACTTGTCTTGAAAGTTGTTGAACAATGCATGATTATAGCTTAGATAGCTAGGTTTCATTTTTCTGAACATTCTGATATATTATTTGTATTTTCTGACTTATAAATTAAAAGTTATTGAATTTACAATATTCAAAACAATTTCTGAAATTATTAAACCTTTTATTCATTTAAATAAAATTGGAAATACTTTTTACACAGAGGGTTGGGCTAGCCCTAGAGACAGACAGGTGGGGCACTAGCCACCTCAGCCTCCACACAGGCAAAGTGGGACGGGGGGTGGGGGGGGGGGGTTGACCAGGCTGACCCGCGGCGGGCGTCACGGTGACATCAACGTGACGTCACCTGATGGTGAACTTGCAGACGGCAACGGGGACGGCGACTGCGAGGGCTAGCGCGCTGGACTCTAGCGGGTGCGTTGAGCCAAAAGGCAGCGGCGCCGCCTCGGATTGGTCACTGGAGCGACCTCTCCGACGGCGAGCAGCGGCGGAGCTTGCAGATGCTCGTGGCTACGAGGATACAGCGAGCACACCGTGGATCTGAGAGGTCCAAGTGACGCAGGAGCTCACCAGGAGTGTGTAGAGGCCGGTGGCGAAGCGAGGAGGAGCATGGTTCGACGGCGAGCGGCAGTGGATGGCGGCGTCCGGAGGGATCGATTCGACCGATTGGGAGCACGTCGGCTTGCGAAACTTGGCGGGGAAGAATGAGGAGACGAAGGAGATTCCAACGGTGGCGACGCCTTGGCGAGTGGCGGCTGGAGACAACGGGGCGACGGCGAGCTCGACAGCTAGGTTTTTTGGGACGTGCTGAAGAGAGAGAGAGAGGGAGCACGCGGGGAAGAAAGAAAGGATAAGGGCGAGCGAGGGCGTCAGTGCGGGTCTTATCGGCCTCCAGAGCGGTGGCGGGCATCGCGGCACGGGGTGCACATCGCGGCGGCGGCGGACGGCGTCGGAGACGACACGGAGCTACTTGCCAGAGGAGGAAGACGACACAGATGACGCCGAAGCGGTACTGGGCTCGGGTGGGCTAGCTTGGGCCGAGTTTGGGCTGCAGTTTGATGCACGCTGGCGACAGGAAAAGAAGGAGAGAGGGAGGGATGCGAGCTGGGCTGGGCCTAGTTGGCTGCTGCTCATTTTTGATTTCTAGAAACAGTTTTTCTATTTCTGTTTCTTTATTCTGGTTTGTATTTTCAAATTTATTTCTGTTTTGAATCATTCAAAAATACTAGAGGCTTTTATAAAGTTTATAAAATACTCAGGGGACCTTCTATACAATTTGGCTCCAATAATTTTGGTAGTTTTCAAAATCAAAACCATTTGAATTGATTTCAAATAGAGAGGAAAGGATTAGGGTTTTGCATGCAATTTTAGATATGATGCTCATGCAATGCACAAACAAACCCTAATAATGATTAATTAAAACTGGGGTGTTACAACAAGTACGTGAGCTTAGGCAAAAAACCTTCATGCAAACCCGTCCTGCTTGTAGCCCTATCGCTTGCCCCTAGAAGCAGATTCTGCACACGATGGGCCGCATCTGTGCAGGAGCGAATCTAGCACACGATGACCGTTAGATCCATTCCGCTGGTGCTTGATAAACGGTGGATATGGATTCACTCAGCAAAATCAATGGTATTAGCTGAGCCAAAGCTGATTTGGCTGTTTTGGCGGGAGGTAAATCCAAAGTTGAACTGCCGCATTATAGTAGTAGATATTATGCTGCGATAGTTAGACACAAACCACTTGGTGATGTGGTTGATTCGGTGAGTGGAGGATGTGGCGGGTTTGATCTCTTGGTATGCCATTTTTTCCATATTATTCCTGCACGTGAGGTGGTGACCTGTGCGGACACATTAGCAAAAGTTGACACGTAGACAAAATTATTGATGTGGCCGACCAGTCATTTAAAGCAACAAAAGATAGCGGCCATAACCATTTAAATTGGTCGTTGTGAGTTAAATATAAGGCCATAAACTAGTGCTATCACCTTTTCATGTTTGAAAAATATGACCTTCTTAACAAAATTGGTCGTAGTTTTTTAAGGTTTGGACCCTGCCAAATGCCTTACGACCAGTTGGTTCAGAATGGTCATAGATCTATGAGCAAAAAATCCATGGTCGTTATTAAAAGGTCACTAGTGATCATATTTCTTGTAGTGTTCACTTGTTTCCATTAGATCCCTCTGCTTCTTAAACCCTCATGGTTTATTAGCCATCATGACACATCCGTTATGGCAACATTGTTTTCAACAAAGTTTGCCATCTCTTCTATATCACCTCAAATACATCCAAGACCAACTATTGCTTCCATGGTAATCTATATGACATGTTATCACCATCCATCTAACCCTTGTACCAAGGTGAGCTTTGAGCACACCAGTCCCACCTTGTTTATGTGGTATAAAAATATAAATACCCTAGATCCTCCAACCCATCTATTCTTCCAAAAATCCATCTTGTTTATCCATACCCAAGGTTGGTTATGATATATCCTTTATGTTGACATCATACACCTTGGAATAATTTTTTCCAAATAATTCCCATAATTATTTGGAGTCTAAAACTATTTAAATTCCTTTAATTACTAAATCCTCAAAACCTTGTCTATAAATACAAGTGCAATTTTCTCCAAACTACCTTGCCAACTCAAGGCATGATTGATGCCTATATACCATATCCTAACTTCCCAACTCTAAAATAAATATTATTGAGATCCTTTATTATTTATTTTTGCCCCTTTTCTTAAATGGCAGAAACAATATATAATTCTTTATAAATACTTTTCCATCTCAATAAATTATGGTATTTAGAACCATTTCCCACCAAAAACTCACATTTCCCAATGTAAAATTAACCCATTAGCTTCTATAAATCATTTCTGCACTTTTTGAATATTTGGTCAAAAGTGCATCAAAACTCTTCAAATAAATCTTGGAGGTACATCTTGATCACCTACCCTCTCCTTATACAAATCAACTTTTAAGATTTATTTCTTAGTCACTCATCATGGAAATTTTGATCATAAGACAAGACCAATAAGAAAAGCTCCTCCAAACCCAAACAAATCTTGCCCAACACTTCTCTTCAGCACCCAACACTCCCTCCAATGTAGAATTTCACTATAGCTAACTAAGCCCTTGTCTTTTGTGATTGTTTGAATAAGGGGACAAGAGACAAACCACTCCCTTGCTCATTAAGTCTCTTGCATCAACACCCACTCCCTCTTTGTACCCCACATGACCCAGGACACCTCCTGCCCCTCCCCTCCTCCACCTGGCCACCCAAGCAAGCTCTACCCCACCCCATGTCCATTATGGACATTTCCACCATTAGGATTCTCTCTTTCTATAAAGATGCTTGAGGCCCTCAACCCTCTCCCCTTGCTCCTCATTTGCCCCCTCTATGTCCCACTGCCCTCCCCCGAAATCCACTCCCTCTCCCCTACACTGTCCTGCCCAAGAGAAGAAGAGGAGGTGCTCTCGACCTCCTCCACAACTCCGAGCATAGCCCCACATCCCCTACCCTCTCCCTTTGCATGTGGCCTAGTTGAGATCCTATACCTCTGTGCTAATCTCCTCGACCTTCCTCCTCGATTGCAGGTGCTCCTGGAAGCTTCTGCGATGAACCCCGAGGTCAGCACCATGGTGTCGTACGCTCGAGACTCATTCCAGCACCAAATCGGGTGAAACCGCCCCTCCCCAAGGTCTTCATCCTGCTCTGCCTCCCCTCGTACCACTATACGGCACCGGCGAGCCTCAGGTAAGCCTCCCCTTGCTCCCTAATCCTAGCTAGGGTTCGGGTTCTGTCTGCGTCGGCCGGAGGTGGAAGACGAAGTCAGAACCATCGGATCCTAGGATTCGGCCATACCCCTTTGGCCTCTCCCCTCTCTGGCACTTAGGCTCGCCCCCGTTGTTCGCTGGTTGTCGCCCGCGTGCTCTTTGCGCACTGGTGGGCTATCCTAGTGATGCAGGCCCGATTGGCCCTTCAGATCTGGCCCGTTTCACCCTTTAATTGTTTTCTAGAGCTGAAAATTGATAGTTTGGTTTAAATCAAATTAAAAATGAAAAATGATTGGTTATGCCCAGCCTTGGCCTCATACTAGTTTTCTTCCTATTTTTCCCGTAACAAAAATAATAAAAAGCGCCACAATCTGCATTTAAGAATTTTCCAGGAAAAATTGAACATGATAATGACCCAATTGCAATTATCATTACACATGAACGTCAATATCTAACAAACCCTGGGATATCATAATTTATTGAGCTCTTATTGATTTATGGTGAATTAAACATTTTTGTGCATGGTTTGTTCACCAATAAATTCAACACTTTAGTTCTGCGTATCGAAAAAGAGTGATTCCAATTTCTACAGAAAGTTATTAAAAGTACCTAGCATGTGTCTTTGGAATAACATAAAAATCCCTTATAGATGTAATCTGGTGGAAAAGACAAATAACCTCCAGTACCTTCTTTGGGAATTTTCCAAGGGCATTCTGGTAATTATTTTGGGAAGATTCCAACTCCCCTTGAATCAGTCCACCAAAACCTATCCAACCACCTAAGGAAATAATATTTGGAACTCCAGAACTATTCTGGTGAATTATTTTCCAAGACTAGATATTTATTCATTATAAAAATCACTATAAATCAATGGTAATTGATAAAGTAGTGAAACCACTTTTGTTGGTTTCATTTTATCAATACTAATATGATGATATAATTTTTACAAAATGATATCATACTGAATATAACCTTGATATAAAAATCCCTTTCTAAGTAGTTTCTAAACTATAACTCTTATTGGATTTACTTCAATTGTCCAAGCCAATCCCCATCTTTCTAAATCCCTTATTCCCAAACCCTGCTGAATTGTTACTTGTATTACTTGTATGACTGCTGTATGGTATTGATGTGGTATCCCTTGGTTGATTGTGGCTTTTCTTGTTTGCATGTATGTTCAATAACGACGATAGTTGCGTTTGTGTGTCGTCGAGAAGAAGGATGCCTCGGAGTATTATTATTATTTTGGTATTCTCGGTATTCTAGTTTTCTCGAGAAGTCCAGGGACATTGCGCTAGTCACAAGCAAGCCACCTTCTTGCTCATTAGCCTTTGCCCTATTATTTTACTTATGCATGTTTTATGAACTGGTTTATATTAATTGCATGGTTTTACTAGTATGTGTTATATGCGGGAAGGTTTGGCTCCTCCAAACCATACCCTATTTGTACTACTAAGTACAACCCCTTGCCGGCACCTACTTGCCCATAGTATGTTAGATGGTTTTTAACACCATAACCCCTTGGAGACCCCATTTTAGCCTAAGCAAAAGTATAGGATGGGAAGACCCCGGGTATATGTTTATGAAAATGTTTTATGAGAAAACCTTGGCGAGGTTTGGCTGCCAAGGGAGTTGAGAAATAAAAAAGTTTTATTTTACAAAGTGATGAAGTAAAGAGGAGGAAAAATGTTTACAAAAAGGCACCTGGTTCTTTGCAGTTTTGCCAGAACAATTAACCCGTGCAACTACATTACTCTGAAATGGGAACAAGGCTGGATTTGAAGTTTGCTACTCCGGTGTGGGAATTATCACGACTACTTATAAGGGATCATCTCCCTCGAACCCTGGTCCTCCTTTATAGAAAGGGTCATCTGCTAGGCATTCACCTGGAGGAGGAAGTCCCACCCATGTGAGTGGTCGGGAGATACTATGAGCCTCTCATTGAAAGTGCCGGCTCTGGAGGAGTTGGGAGCACTTTGGTTGGTCTGTGGATCCCGACGTCCCGATGTTGAGAGGAACAACTCATAGGGTAGGGCTCATACTAGAGTGGCATCTGGAGAGTCTTAAGCGGTTACTTGACCCACGATCGGTGTAGATCAGGGAGGGGTATCCGTTTGGTGTGGGTAAAGTGTATAACCTCTACAGAGTGTAAAACTATTCGAATAGCCAAGTCCTCGGTCATGGACGGTTGGAAAGGTTGCTGTAGAGCGGTGTTGTCTTGTTTTTAAAACTGTTTTCACAAACAAAAGTGTTTACTAAAACCTGGTGGTCCGAGGGACACCAGAGAAGGAGGAGAATAACCAGGTCAGTTGAAGACCATGGTGATGATATAGGGTGACCCAATCCTAGTATTTTAAAAAGGTTTTATAAAGGTTTTCAACAAAGATATAGAGATATGCTATATCTACAATAGAAATTATTTTAGATAAGAACCTCTTATGTAACCCCTCCTATTACCACAACCATATTGCATATCCTTTACTATTGTTCTAATAAGGTGGTTTGCAAGTACATTGAAAGTACTCACCGGCATTGTCCCTGGCTATTAACTTGGTTAGATTCCTAGAAGAGAGAGGAGCCGCGGTGACCCATCATACCACTGCATGATGTAGTATACTATAGTCGTTGATATAACACCAATGAAATACCGTTCACTAGTATTACATCCCTCAGAATGGCACAACATAAACACAACGGGTCCAATACATGGCTAACGGTTACAACTCACTCTTTACACAAGATCCAGAGAACACTCTAGGTTAAAGAGAGAGAAAGAACTTCTTACGGAGAAGAATCAAAGATGAACAACGCAAGAACTATTAAAACTAGTATTTTAACTAAGGGATTGGCATTGATGCTATTGCAATACACTACATAATTAGGTTCTTTGGCTACAGATTATATTCCTATCTAATCAATAACTTTGTCTTCACTTGAGTTGATGTATATGTTGATTTCCTTGACTTTATTTGAAGAACTTTAGCTTTGAATGATGAGTCCTAGAGCATAACTTGATGTAGATGTTGTCTATTCCGGCTTCAGAATCTAGCAAGGGTTAAGAAGATACTTTGAGTACGAGCGTACTCAGAAAATTCACTAGAAAAGGAGTGTTTGATGCACTATAACTATAGCCACAGACCGTAGGTCGTAGGCAATGCATGTTTTCATAAACATTTCTTCAAAGGTTGCTTTTATTCTGAAAAGCTATGTCCGTTAGCCTTCACAGGTTTACCAAAACTTTCATGGAGTTCCTTTCCCGCAGTGTTCGCAGCTCCTTCCCGAAACAGGGAGTAACATGTTACAGTTCTTACACTCTACAGAGGTGCATTACTTTTCCCATGAGATATCAACTCCTTGTTGCACAACCGGGCAGCTTACCCGTCCACAATTCCATGTTGTGGGGCCCAGTAGATGATCCAAGCCAATCACTGCCCTCTCCATGACCTCATATGTCTGCATGATCCTTCGGGCTAGCTCACCTTCGCTAAGCCCCCTTTTGGGCAGGCTAAAACCCTGATGAGTTCCCGAAGACACTATGACCTGGTGTTGCCCTAGCAAGTGCCATATGGGTGTTTTTCCCTAGTCGCTCGTATTTGACTGGACGTCAGTCCCCAAGCGTGGTATTTGGCCATTCGAGTCGTTGTGCCGAGGATGCGGAGGACCTTGTTCGCTGTGAGGAGCGAGGGCAGTTGTCTTGGCTCGGTAAGCCGGTCGAGCTAGGCTACTCCAATGGGGCTCCGGGTTGGCGTTTTTCGTGGACGTTACAAGGCCTGGGGTCTCCCAGTGCCCTCGTACCGCACTACTTGGCCGTGCCGGTCGCTTTACCAGAGGTTGACTTCTGCGAATAGCTTAACGCTGTTATTACGAGTGCGAGTGGCACAAGACACGGAGAGTAGACACAATTTGCGGTAACCGATCTGTTTTATTTCATAGCAGGTGGAGAGTACATGTATGGAGTTCTAGGAGTAGAACTTCCGTAGGAGGTTTACATTCCACGGCCGCTTGACGTCGAGTTTACCGTCTCCTCGTACGTCGGTGAGGTAGTAGGCGTCGTTGCCTAGGACTCGCCCGATGGAGAATTGTCCCTCCCAAGGGGGGAGAGCTTGTGCATGCCCTTATTGTCCTGGATGAGGCGTAGTACCAGGTCGCCTTCCTGGAAAGTGCGAGTCCTTACTCGCCGGCTATGATAGCGGCGGAGCCCTTGCTGGTAGATGGCGGTGCGAGAGCGAGCTAGGTCGCGTGCCTCGTCGAGCTGGTCGACTCCGTCTTGTCGTGCAAGTTCGTTTGCGGCCCGTGTAGTTGACCACCCTTCGCGAGTCGTGCTCGAGGTCGGTGGGCATGACTGCCTCGGCGCCGTACACCATGAAGAAGGGTGTAAACCCTGTCGACCTGTTGACGGAGATGCGAATGCCCCAGATGACGGAGGGTAGCTCCTCGACCCAGCACCCGGCGGTGCGCTCGAGTGGTACTTGGAGCCATGGCTTCAGGCCATGGAGGATGCTCTCATTGGCGCGTTTCGCCTGGCTGTTGGACTCCGGGTGGGCGACTGAGGCGAGGTCGAGTCGAATGTGGTGTTCCTCGCAGAACTCGGCCATGGCTCCTTTGGCAAAGTTGGTGCCGTTGTCCGTGATGATGCTGTTTTGGGAACCCGTAGCGATAGATGAGCTCGCATAGGAACTTGGTGGCGGTCTTCCCGTCGCATTTGCGGACTGGCTTGGCCTCCACCCATTTTGTGAATTTGTTGAGTGCGACCAGGAGGTGGGTGAAGACGGAGGGGGCCTTCTTGAAAGGGCCTACCATGTCCATGCCCCATACGGCGAACGGCCAGGTGATGGGGATTGTCTTGAGCGCCGAGCTCGGCACGTGGGTCTGGTTGGCGTATTTATGGCATCCGACGCACCGCTGCACAATGTCGACAGCGTCTACATGTGCGGTGGGCCAGTAGAAGCCGTGTCGCATTTTTGGGACCAGAGAGCGGGCGCCGGCGTGGTGGCCACAGTCGCCGGAGTGAATGTCTTGGAGGATTTTGCGTCCTTCAGCGGGTTGAACGCAGCGTTGGAACACGCCGGTCACGCTACGCTTGTGGAGATTGCCGTTGATGATGACGAAGGATTTGTAGCGGCGTGCTATCATCCGGACGTCCGTTTCATCCGCTGGCAGGGTGCCTCCCTCCAAGTAGGCAATGTACGGTGCTGTTCAGTCGTCTGGCTCGGCGATAATTGCGACCAGGGCTGCCTCTGGTTACAGCAGGATTCCGATGTCGATCTCCCTTGGGGGAGAGACGGAAGGCTTGGTGATGGTGTCGAGGAAGACGCCGGCGGGTGGTGCGAGTCGAGCCGAGACAATGCGAGAGAGTGCGTCGGCCTCCTTGTTCTTCCGCCTGTCAATCCACTCGACGGAGTAGCCTGCGAAGTGTCCACCCAGCTTGTCCACTGCTTGGCGATATGCCGCCATGGTGGGGGAGACGGCATCGCAGGTGCCAGCGACTTTCCCGGCAATGAGGTCGGAGTCTCCGTAGCAGCGCAGGCGGTTGACGTTCATCTCCTTGGCAGCTCGCATGCCGTGGAGTAGCGCCTCGTACTCGGCCATGTTGTTGGTGCAGGGGGTGAAGTCGAGGCAGAGGACGTAGCGGAGCTTGTCGCCCTTCGGAGAAGTTAGCACGATCCCTGCTCCTTCACCGTCCGCGTTCTTGGAGCCGTCGAAGTGTAAGCTCCAGTATTGGAGGTATGGCAGCTTTTCTGGCTGCTGGGCCTCCTCCCAGTCGGCGATGAAGTCCGCGAGAGCCTGTGACTTGATCGCCTTGCGCGGATCGTACTTGATGTTGTGGACGCCAATCTCGACGACCCACTTGGCGACTCGCCCAGTCGCCTCACGGTTGCGGATGATGTCCTGCAACGGTGCTGAGGAGACGACCGTTATCGGGTGCTCCTGGAAGTAGTGTGGCAGTCGCCGCTGTGCTCTGAAGACCGCGTATACCAGTTTCTGGTATTGCAGGTAGCGCTGGCGCGACTCGGTGAGGACTTCGCTGATGTAGTACACTGGTCGCTGCACCGGGCGCTCCTTTCCTTCCTCTGGTCGTTCGACGACCATGACGGCGCTGATGACCCGCTCGGAAGCCGCGACGTAGACCAGCATGGGTTCCTTGTCGACGGGGGCGGCGAGGAGCGGTGCTGCGAGTAGCACCTTCTTGAGGTCGCAGAGCGCGTCATCTGCCTCCTTGTCCCACTGGAAGGTGGGGTTCTTGCGCATTAGGCGGTAGAGGGGCATCGCCTTTTCGCCCAACCGGGGGATGAAGCGACTGAGAGCCGCGACTCGCCCGGCCAGCTTCCGGACGTCGCGCAGGCACTCGGGTTTGCTGAGTCGAGCGATCATGTCGATCTTGGTGGGGTTCGCCTCGATCCCGCGCTTGGAGACAACGTATCCCAGTAACTGCCTAGCTGGTACACCGAAGGTGCATTTGCCTGGGTTTAGCTTTATCTTGTATTTCCACAGGTTGGCGAATGTTTCCACCAGGTCAGCGAGTAGGTCGCTCTGGCGAGCGGACTTCACCACCACGTCGTCGATGTAGACGTGGATATTGCGGCCAATTTGGCTCGCAAGGCACTCCTGCATGCACTGCTGGTAGGTCGCCCCGGCGTTCTTGAGGCCGAAGGTCATGGCGGTGTAGCAGAAGGCTCTGAATGGCGTGATGAACGCCGTCTTCTCTTTGTCCTCGACGTCCATTTTGATCTGGTTGTACCCAGAGTAGGCGTCGAGGAAGCATAACGACTCCGAGCCCGCGGTGGAATCGATGATTTGGTCGATCCGCCGGAGGACGAATTGCTCCTTCGGCCAGGCGCTGTTTAAGTTTGTGTAATCGATACACATCCTCTAGGTCCATTTTTTCTTCTCGACCAGGACTGGGTTTGCCAGCCACTTGGAGTACTTGATTGGCCGGATGAAGCCTGCAGCAAGTAGACGCTGCACCTCCTCGGCGATGGCTCGGCGATGCTCTTCATTGAAGGGCCGCAGCGACTGCTTGACAGGTCGCACTTTGGGGTCGGCGTTGAGTTTGTGCTCAGTGAGTTCCCTAGGGACACCAGGCATGTCAGAGGGCTTCCACGCGAAGATGTCCCTGCTCCCACGGAGGAACTCGATGAGCGCGCCTTCCTATGCTGGGCTCATGCCCGTCACAATCGTCACCGTCTGGCTGGAGTCGCCTGGGACCAGCTCGACGGTGCGGGTGTGCGTCGTTGCCTCAAAGGCGGTGGGGTTGCCGCCCTCCGAGTTGGGTTTCTTGAGTATGGTGGGGTCGTCGTTGTTGACCCCGCTCGCGTACTTGGCGAGCTCGTCGACGTGGTTGGCCTCTGCCGCGATGACCGCGTCGGCGAGTTCGGCTCCTTTGGCCTCGCACTCGGCGGCCATGTCGGGGTCGCCGTGGATGGTGATGACGCCGCACGGCCCGAGTAGCTTCATCGCATTGTACGCGTAGTGAGGTGCTGCCATGAACTTGGCGAACGCTTGACACCCCAGGACGCAGTGGTAGGGGCTGTCGAAGGGCACCAGCTCGAAGACGATCCGCTCAGTGCAGAAGTTTGCCGGTGTGCCGAAGGTGACTGGCAGCGTCACTTTGCCGATCGGGTACGCCTTCCGACCGGGGATGATGCCGTGGAACGTGGTGTAGGTCGTCTCGACCATCAACTGTGGGAGCCGCAGTCGCCTGAAGGTGTCCAGGTACAGGATGTTGATGGAGCTACCTCCGTCCATCAATGTTTTGGGGAGCTAGTAGTCTCCCACCTTGGGCTTGACCACCAGCTCGATCCGTGGCGAGTGGTCCGCGCGGATCCAAGTGATTGGTTGCTCAGACCAGTTGAGGAACTGGGGGATATCTATCTGGGCCACCGCGTTGACGGCGACGGCGCGGGCGAAGACCTTCTTCTCGCGCTTCGTGTTGAAGCCTGTGAAGGTGTGGAGCGAGCCGGCGATGCTGCAGAATTTTCCGCCGTTTGGCGGGTTGTTGTCGGGGTCTTCCTGCGCGCGTCGTGCCTTCTCGATCTCCTTGAGAGAGTGGCAGTCAGTGGTTGTGTGCGTGGCGGGCTTTCCTTCCCTGCTGTGAAATACACAAGGTTGGTTAAGAAGGGCCGCGGGGTCGAACCTCGGCTTCGCCTTGTAGTTGCCGCCGTCGCGGCGGAAGCTCTTGGGCTCGCGCTGCGCATATCCAGTGTTGGCGACGAAGTAGACTCGCCCGTCACTGCGGTTCTTGCCGGTGAGACGAGTGTTGCTGTAGCGTAGATCGGGTCGTCTCCCGTTGTCGTGGCCGCTCATGCGGCGGTGTCCTCCCGACTCGTCATCGGTTTCTTGGTTTGGGTCTTCCTCCACGTACCTTTTTGCGATCTCCGGGAGATCCAGTATGTTGTCGAGTGTGCGGTACGCTCGTTTGAGCTTGGCGACCAGGGGCTCGTAGCGGCACAAGGTCTTGAAGCAGTGGATTGCGGTGTCTGGGTGGATGCCAACCGCGTTGTACCATAGATCTTGCCACCGTTGGACCCAGCTGTGGGTCGACTCGCGGGGTCCCTAGACGCACCATTCCAGGTCCTCGATGGTGGTGGCGCAGGTGTATGAACCCTCGAAGTGCCTGGCGAAGGCCTCGCGCATCTCTTCCCAGGAGTTGATGCTATCCGCGGGAAGAGTGTTAATCCACTACCTGCACGCCCCCTCCATCATTAGGGGGAGGTAGCGGGCGGCTAGTAGATCGGTGTGGCCGGCGATCCCCATCGCCATGAGGTAGGTATCCAGCCACACGGAGGTATCGTACGAAGGGTCGTACTTCTCTATTTTCTTCGGCGCTTTGAAGTTCGCCGGATATCTTTCGCCTCGGATCATCGGTTCGAAGCATCGGGGCCAGAGTTGGCTCAACGATCCCCTCGGCTCACCATCGCGGCGGTTGGTGAGGGTATGCCGCAGGTCGTCGGGCTGGCGTGCGCGCCAGCTCTGGTTGTTGATGATGTGGGTGCGGGCGTCGACGGGTTGCCCGTTGGCAGCGACGAAGTTGGTCGCCGGCCGGGGGTCGTTGGTGGAGAGTGCCGCGTTCGTGGGTCGGTGCTGGAGCTGTAGTGGTTCGGGTGGCGGGCAGTTGAGGGTGTTTGCCGCCATGGGGCGGCCGCTTGAGGCCGCTCTGCTGCCCGATGAACGCGAGTACATCCGAACCTGTGAGTCGACGCCTGCGTTTTGTTGCTCGACCGCTTTGGCGAGCAGAGCCTTGGCGTATTGGATCTGCAGGGCGCCTTCACCAGTGGCCGCGATGTTGTCGACTGCTGCTCGGCCCGCGACGAGATTGTCCATTGGGGTGGAGAACAGCGGGAGGCCGTTCGCGTCTCGCTCCCGTGAGGAGACCACGATCCTTGGCTGGTCCCTGGGGGGTGCGCGGTTGGGTGGTGGCGGGGCGCCATTGGCCGTTGCCCCTGGTAGGGGCCAAGTGCTTCCTCCTGGTGGCGCGTTCTCGCAGATCGCGAGCTCGGCCGCGCAGGCCGGGTCGTTCTCATCGTCAAAATTCAGGACGCGCCCCTGGACGGTGGGGTTCAGGCGCGACCTGATTCGGAGCTGGTGGTAGCGTGACAGCTCCTGCGCTGTCACCTGCTCGAGGCGAATTTTTTCGCGCTCGGCTTGTTCCTTGCGGACTGCTTCCGCCAGCTTCAGGCGGAGTTCCTCGACCTCCGTTGCCGTCGCGTTGGGAGGGATCGGCGTGGAGAATGGATCTACCGACGGGTCAGCACCAGTCGCCATGTAGGTCGCGGCGTGGCGACCAGTTCCGTCGCGGAGGTCGGTGGAGTTCTCCGACCCGGAGTCGAAGTCGAAGATCCCGAGGATAGAGGGATCCTCGAAGTCTCCGATGTTGGAGACCTGGGTGATGGAATCCGCAGGTGACGCGGCGACAATGGATCCGGCGAGTGACGCCGGGGTCGCCGAATCGGCGTCGTCGTTGAGGGCCGCGTCTTCCACGGCTGCGGTGGTTTCGGCCATGATGCTGTGGGTCGAGTCGTACTCGGAGGTGAGGCGATGGATCGTACGGACCTGGCTCTCAGAGAGCCGGTCGCGTGGCGATGAATCGCGGATGCGAGCCGAGTCCTCCGAGACGATGACATCGGTGAGGCCGACGAAGAGGTTGATCGTGCCGACCGGCAGGATCATGCTATGCGTGACGGGTCACGCCGCCAGGACGTAGCTGCTCGGCAAGATCTGGAGCATCTCGCCGATCGCGATCATGCGGCCAGTGGTGATCGACTCGTTGATGGGCAGATTGGATCTCGCCGCAGAACACCGGCCTGACCGGACAGGCCCCACGGTGGGCGCCACTGTCGTGGGAATGACCACGGCAGATGATGCAATCGGCAGCGAGTAGTAGAACATGGGGCAAGGGCGGCCAGCCATCTGCGGTGCGAGATGAGGGCTGAGACACAAGGGTTTACCCAGGTTCGGCCCCCCGGAGGGTAAAGACCTACTCCTGCTAGATTGTATTATGGTGAGAGTACAATGGGGCGAGCTCGACGGCTAGGCGGCGAGTCGCTAGGGTGTATGATGGAACGTATCCTCTATGCGTCCTCTAGGGAGGTTTATATAGACTGACCTCCCTAGGGTTTACAGATCTCAACCGAATCAGTTAAGGATTCGGTGATTCTACGACATAGTCCGACTGGTCCTATCTATGCTTCTGGGCCTTCAGCTTCCAGTCGCTTGAGTCCACGCCAAATCTTGATCCAGTCGCCGTCCTACAGGCCCACTCGCTGGCGTTTGGTCCAGTAGGAAACGTCCTGTTGGGTATACCCCGATAGGCATATCCCCATCATCAACCACGTGCCATCAAAGTATTTTCTGGCGCCGTTGCCGGAAAGGAAAGGTAAAAGTCACTCACACACGTTACCCCACGGTAACAACAAGTCAGAAAGCTATTTTCTAGCGCCATTGGCGGGGAGGTAAGGTAAATGGTACTCACATACTCTTGGTGTGTGAGTGCTCGAAGTTATTTCCTTTAGACCCTGCAATTTTGTATCTTTGTTTCTTGTTTTCACTAGTTAGGCTTAATGGAAAACAACAACAAAATTAGAGAGCTTTATAGTGTTTATCTTGAGTTAGGACATGAAGTGTTTGAAGAGAAAATTAAAAAACCTATGGAACTTTATTTGCATGCTAATAGCAATGTTATTAGTATGAATTCTTTGAACACCATTATTTCTAATGCTATGGAAACGTCTAAGCTTGGGGAAGCTAGTTTTTATTAAAATGATCTTTTTAGTCCCCCAGCTTTGGAAGATAGCCATTCTATTTATTATGATGATACCAAAACCCCAATATATGATGATTACAATGATGAATATGATATTTTCAGTCCACCTACTATTGAGGAGAAAGTTAATCATGATTACAATCATCCTCCTCTATTTGATGATTATGGTGATGAGAGTAATAGTGATAGCTATTTTGTTGAATTTGCTCCCACTATAATTAATAAGAATGACTATGCTTATGTGGAGAGTAATAATTATTTTATGCATGTGGCTCATGATAAGAATGTTTTATGTGATAGTTATATTGTTAATTTTATTCATGTTTACTGAAAGTTATTATGAGAGAGGGAAACATGGTCTTATGCATCTCAACAATATTATGTTTCCCCTCTTTATGTTGAAAGTTTTGAGGTTGCATTTGTTTTGCTTTCCTATGCTTGTTGCTTTGTGCTTTCATGACTTGTTTCTTTACAAGATTCCTATGCATAGGAAGTGGGTTATACTTAAATGTGTTTTGAATTTGCTTCTTGATGCTCTCTTTTACTTCAATTCATATTTCTTATGTGAGCATCTTCTCAAATATCAAGCCTAACTTAAAGGCGTTAAAGAAAAGTACTTGTTGGGAGATAACCCAAGAGTTTTCTTGAGTATTGGAAGTTATTACTGCAGTAATGACCTCTCCTTATCCTTTTTGTTTGCTTTTTTTTGCCAAGAATTACCTCTAATGAGAGGGAAGTAAGATTTGGGGAGTTGCTATCCCAAAATAGATTTATGTCCTCCACCATAAAAATTCGTGAGGAGTCTATGTAAGTCGGATTGAGCTGAACATTTATGAATAAATTCCCCAGTATGTTATCTAACTTTTGTTAGTTCAACACTTTTTGATTTGAGCAACAGAAGGTCTTCGAAAAAATCAGTTTATACCTGCTGGTCTGTTTTGACAAATTTCTGCCATTATTTGCATTTGCTTCTTATTGATTCCTTTTTGGGTTCTTTTTGGGAAATTGAGATTTTTGAAGGAGTTGCTACAGTAGATTGTGTTTTAGTGAAATGTTTTTTTGTTCTAAAGCTAAACCCAAGGGTCTATTATCTTTTAAATACACTAATGTTGCTAATGAAGATTGTGTGGAGTTTTATATGAAGGAAAAATTTCAGGTGTAGAGAAAGAATGATGTAATGAGATGAAGAATGGACAAAAGCTCAAGCTTGGGGATGCCACCCCGGTGTCACCCCAAGAAATATCCAAGAGGTACAAGCGTCAAAGCTTGGGGATGCCCAAGGCATCCCCTTCTTCATCAATAAAAAGCTCAGGTCTTTCTAGACACTTCGTTTTTATTGTTTTATGCACTGTTGTGTTGTTCATGGAGCGGCTTAGTTTTCGTTTGGTTTGCTTAGTTTGTTTAGTTTGCTTGAATAAAGTAGTTCTGACCCCTGTTCTTGATGTGTTGTTTCAAATAAGTCGATTGGTGTTGGAAAGGAGTAAAAAGTTCTTGCTTGAAAGTACAAGAGGAGCTTGCATTGACTGTGACTTAGACTTTAGCATGACATGCTAGGTGTTGTTTTGACCTTATGCTTAGTGATTATTGTTGTAGCATGTCTTGTTCCAAACAATTGGGATTGCTTATTGTGCCTTGAAGAAATCATGCGTTGTTTTAGCATACAAAAGCATAGTATTGTGGTATTCTCCTTTGATGTTTTGTTTGGGTTGACTTGGCACATGCTCACACCATGTTATGACGATGAACAAGTCACCATAGCCTCTATGATCATTTAGTCCTTGACTTGTAGTACCACTCTATGTTTTGATTAGTAATGTTTTGTCGCTCTGCATGATTATGGCCATTATTGC
Source organism: Avena sativa (assembly GCA_916181665.1). NCBI lineage: Eukaryota > Viridiplantae > Streptophyta > Magnoliopsida > Poales > Poaceae > Avena > Avena sativa. The sequence goes on from OV702293.1 coordinate 99,921,241, forward strand.
TCTCTTAGTTGGTTGCTCCCAGTCTTTTGCTAGCCTCCACTTGTATGAGTAAGCTCTACTCATGCTTCCAACTCCCAATAAACCAAGTTATTCCGAAGTGTCCACTATAAACTCCTATGCATGGTGTGTTACACCATTCCAAGTATATTCTTGTTTTCAGCTATCTTCCAATTAAAAAGTATTTTGTTATGTGAAAACTTAGTGATTAAAGCCCTCACGAACTTGATGACACACTTTTTGTTCCTTGCCCCTAATAAACTTAAACCATTGTGTCATCTATGTTGTATAGGCTTGCACTTATATGTTGGAATTAGCACAACCATGCTGTCGTGGGGAACGTTTTCAACATTGCACTTGTACTTTGTACACAGTTGACATCATGCTCTTTTGTCTATGGATGTCGCCGGTGTGAAATAAAAAGTGGATCTTGTAAGTCCATGGAGTTATGTATGTGTGTTAGAGAAACGCCTGGGCCGCTAGCCTAAGCCATGCCTAATCATGGTGGAAACTTGCAACATCACCATAATGACATCTATGAAGCTTTCTTCTTATAAAAAACGAGACATATTGAAAAGAGGAAAGAGAGAAAAAAGCACCATATCCCCATGGTAAATAAAAAGATCGCTGAGATGCTCATTGTCTGCTTGCCTTGTCATTTTGGTTATGGGATAGCTCCTGTACCATGTGCAAGGGGTACCCCGTTGGCGGTTCTCTATGATACACATGTACTTACTATGACAAGAACTTACAGGTGACTGAAGTTGAGTAGCATGAGATGTGGCCCTCGTATTCAAGGGACATGAGATTGCCAACTTATACTTTTTCAAGCATATACTCCATAGTTTGTTCACTTTGACCTCAATCACTTCAAGATTCTTATGATAGGGGCAATGAGGGATGAAAGCTAACAAGTACCATATTTTTTTGGAAGCTCTTTTTGAAACTTGAAATCCCTGCTTCCCTTTATGAAGGGCCTTTCTTCCACTATTATATTGAGTCTCCACCTTCTACCTTTAGGCAAAATTAAGAGAGCATAGTTGTCATTCTTAGTTCTATGTGCATTGTCCCAAAACTTATTGATTGATTGTAGCATCCCAATTGTCTAACGATTGTAATGCTACTTGGTCTAGTAATATAATGGCTACTTCCTACATATATTGTTGCATCATAAATATATCATGCTCATGTCATCATGCCTCCTTGCATTTGAGCATCATATAAAACCCTTTTTGTTTTGGTTCTTCCCTCATATGCATTGTAAATTTGTGTTTGCCTCTTGATATTGTATTTGGTTCTTGATATATTGTTTAATGCCCAAGTTGAGTTGGGGGCATATCTTTTATTCCACTCCACCACCTTTTCTTTCACCACCTTATAATTCCACCATCCAACTAAATATGGGCTTGGCACTTATTGGGTTTTACCTCTAGCTCATGTGGGTTGGGATGGATCCAATTCTTTTTTTTCCACATGCTCTCATCTTAGCATCATGTTGTTTTCACATTAGTGATAAATGAGAGCCACATGGCCACTTTTGCATGCCTTGTGAGTGGAACCTTTTTCCTAGCTTCCATATGGATTATTATGGATTTATGCTCATGTGGGAATATTTTTGGGACTAGTAATCATCTAGTGGAACATACACACTAGCATGTCCCATTTTATTTCAAACATGGCCATCTCCAACTACTCCACATGGGGCATCCTTTCATTTCCTTTGGCTTGGCCTAATTCCATGTTGGAAATGCATGTGTTAATAAATGCCTATAATCATTTACAATTGTTTTCACAATAATAAACATGGCATTTACTACTCATGCATGGGCCATGCAAGATCTCTACCAAATCCTTTCTTTGGGTTTTATTTCTTGGATTTTAAAGTGGAGTATTCCTTTTCTTTTAGCTCTCTTCTTTTGCTCCTACACACCCCCCTCCATCTCTTTTCCCTCATGCTTGATCTTGTGGAGTATCTAGACCTAGCCCTCTCTCTCTAGCCTAGTTAAAACCCTAACCCTAATCATCTAACCCACTTCCACCATCCATCAACCTCCCTCTCTTATCCTCTATCTATCACCTACCCCATCATCACCATACCCTCTCTACCACCATCTCTCACCTAAGCTAAACCCTAAACCTAACCCTCCATCTAACCCATGACCTACCCTAGCTACCACCTCTTCCCCTCGGCCTCTCCTCTCTCACCTAGCAGGCCCACCTGGCTACCCCTCTCCCTGGTCCCACACCTCATCTACTCCCTCTCTCTCTCTACCCCAACCCTAAACAAACCCTACCCGAGGCTCCCCCTATCTAGCCGAGCCTCACCTCTCCTCCTTACTCCTCTCTCCCTGCCCTGCATGACCCACACCGAACCACCTCCTTGGCCTCACCTTGGCCCCACCTGCCAGCTCCCTAACCTGCCCTGCCATGCCCCTGCCCGACCGAGCACGTGAAGGAGGAGAGGAAAAGTGGCCGAGCCACCTTTTCCATCTACCCCCTCCCCACGGCACCTCCCTCCCCCTCTCTGCTTTATCACCTCTCTGCCTCGCCCTGCTACCCCCAGATCTACCCCAGGGCCGTGCCCTCTCCGCTCCTTCCTCTCCACCACCGGCCACTCTCTCTCGCCGGCCACCGTCGGTGTCCACCACCGAACTCTCGAACCAGACGGTGGCGTGACGCTCTAGGTGCCGCGGAAGACCAAGGGCCCTCCACTGCATCACCCTGTACGCGCCGTCGCCGAGGAGGAGCACCGGAGCCGAAGAACACCGACGAGCCCACCGCCAAACCCTAGCCGCCGGTCCGTCTGCGTCGTCGCCGATCAACCGCTCCCCTGCCCGATCTGACGCCACCGACCTAACCACGGTGAGCTACCTGACCTCCTGGACATGCTCCGCCTCGCCATCGTCGCCTAGATCCACCGACCCTTCCGTCGAGCGCTCTCAGAGCACCGTCGCTCGCTGCTGTCCGCTCGCTCCCGCACCGCGTAGCACCCTAACTAGGCCCCGTCCGCCCTCCTGACAACTACCCCGCCCTAGCCCAACGGTAGCCGCCCCTGCGTGCAAGCCCCAGGTCGCGGGATCGAAGCCCTCGTGCCGCGCGCGCTGCCGCCGTCAGTTTCGTCAGAGAGAGAGGAAGAAAAACAGTGTCACGGTGTCGTTTTGCAGAAAACCCCCTGCCTCTTTTTCGGCTAAACCCGCGGTACACCGAGCCCACCTGTCAGCCTCGGTGCCCTTTCGCAAGGAAACCCCCTGGAAGTTCCTGACCATCACAGACCAGTCCCCCCCGCGCCCCGGCTTGCCCACGTGTCCAGCACGCGTTGGCCGCGCCCGCGAGTGGGCCTGCAAGTGCTCTGGCCCCACCTGTCTGTCTCTGAGGCTAGCTCAGCTCGCGGTGGCAGAAGAATTTCTGTGTGTTGTGCTGCTGAGTCAGCTCTGGACCCACCTGTCATCGTCTATGGCTAGCTGAACCTGAGTAGAAAAAGTATTTCTGCATATCTGTTTTAATTCAAATCTTTTTCAAATTAATTCAAATTCCAAATTTAAATCTGTTTTTAAATATCCTTTTGAAATATAAATCCAAATAATACAAATAATATATGTTTTCAAACCAGAAAAATGTGAGGAATACAAATATGCCCCCCAAAATATATTTTGAACATTTAAAATTTCATGTTCTTTAAAATTACAATAAAATGCCCTTTTTCTTAATTAATTAATAACTTTTGTTTTATAACTCCAAATTTAACAAATAATATGTCTAAAATGATTAGCTCGACGAGACCTTTCTGTTTATGCATTCCTTGTTCTGTTTTGCAGCATGCATCATATAAATATAATGTGTACAGCAACTAATATGAGGATAAAATGTGGCCAAAACTCAATAAAATGATTTATTCTGGTATTTCACACCTCACCCATGCCATGCTACTTATTGCCATGCAATTTGTGCATCATTCATCATGGCATGATTGTTTGCTTGATGCATTTAATTCATATGCTTATGCACTTTATTTATGTCGGCCCTTGTTTGTTTGGTTCTTCTTCGAATAGACGCTGAGCAGGGGATATATCAAGAGACCCAGGAGCACTACCCAGATCCTTCTCTCGCTTCAACTGAGCTGCCAGGCAAGCACTACCACATGCTTGCATACATATAGTACCTATTGCCTCTATCTTATTCTTGCATAATTGAGTCGCGATTGCATTAATTTGAATCCCAAGTATTGCATAGCCTTACTTTTAAACCCCACCGAAGCTTGTTCCTCCATCCCATGAGCCATTACTACAGGAGTTGTTTGAGCCATGCGAGTCGTAGAACAGCATGTGTAGGGTATGTGAGTGTCTGATGGATAACGAGGTACCTAAACAACTTAACCTGAGTAGTAATGGGATAACTAATGAAAGTGGCATCGGTGAGCAATATCTGCTATTTGGTTTTTCATGCTCACTTATGTCCCGTAGGACCCCGAGTACTTGATTCCTGTTCCTTGAATATTCGCGCTATCCACATCCGGGAGGCTTATGAACCCCCCTGAGCCAGAGCTTGATTCATTCTTATTTCTTGGGGCCACAAACTAGTTTGAGGTTTTATTTACTATCCTGTACTTATGCCATGCTTTACTGTTTTATTTAAATTGTGCGAGGTACTGCACACTGTACTGTTTAGGAAAGCGGAGTGTTTTCACGGTATCGACAAGCCTAGTCACATTTTCGGGTTCCCAGTCGTTTACAGCCATTGGCGCAAACCTTGAGTCCGTATCGGAGTCGGCCAACTTCGTCGCGGGTAGCTTAATGGGGTGGCCCCCTGAAATATTTCTGAATCCTGTGATCGCTTTGTCGTGACTGCCTCGTTGGGTTTTGATTTGGTTTTTCCGAGGTTGATCGAGTGTGTGTTGCTGTTTGTGCACCCCTGCAGGGTAAAACTTTCTGAAAGCCGTGTCCGCGGTTATGGACGACTTGGAGCACAGTTTCTCGATCATAGACAAGCATAACTAAAGTACCGCTTTTAATTTGACTAAGTATCTGACTAGTAAATAGTGCAACACTCATGGAATGGTTAATAAAACTGCCAACGGATGGGGGGTTGTTCGTCCGCTTCCTCGTCGGTAAGCGAGGAGGAGGATGGATCTGTTAATATTACCATTATAACTATTGTTTTTAATTCACGGACATCCGTCTATCTATGGTTAGGCGGATGGTTAGCGAGTATCTATAGAATTTCTAGGGTTTATCTTTTGCTGCAATTGTGCCACCCCAGGTTGTGTCCCCTTTAGCGGCATAAAGTCTTGCTGAGTACCCCTAGGGTCTCACACGATAAATTATTGGTTCAGATGAACATGTACACTCACAATATGGATACTGGGTGGAGGAGATGGACGATGTGGGCAACGATCATTCGGTGTAGAGATTCCGGGAATGGGGATCCGTGAGATCTGTGGGCGGGATGTGCTTATTTATGGGGCATCTTATGCCGATTTGCTTCTTATCCGTACTCGGATTTTGTCTTCCGCTTCCGCCTGATACTCTGATGTTTGATGTATGAGGAGATATCCTAAACTATTATATCTATCTAGGATATTTGGATCTTGCCGTATGGCGTTGCAATATTTCCTTTCTTTTTAGATGGAATGGCTCTGATGTACTGTTGTATGGTGGCTTGCATACATACTCATTTGTGTATGTAGTTGATCCCTTCGCCTGCCGATTACGCCGCCCGTTCTTGTCCCGATGTTTGGAAATGGTTAGGACGGCCGAAAGGTCTACCTGTGAGTGGCATTTGGGCCCCACCGTACTATTTTAACCATTTCCGCTCATCCAGGCTTGTAACTAGGAGCGTAATTCACCGAGGTAGTTACATTGATGCATATTGTTGATATTGCTTGCTCTTAAACTATTTGTATCTAGTCACTCTTATGAACCATGAAGGTGTCCTATGCATCTATTTGCTACTCTATGAGGGACAAGCTGAATGCCACTATGCCATGTTTTCTATATGTGAAACAAACAAACGTTTTTCAATGCATGTTATTCATGATCTTTGTTTGTAGCCTTTCATGTTGCATGCATAGTTACTTTGTCTTATTGTTAGAACTCCACCTTTCATGCACATGTTTAGAGTTCTTTGATCCCAGCTTTCAATGCTTGAAAATGGTTTGATATTGATTTTGATGATGCATGTCACCTAAAAAATTATTCTTTTTATCACTTACCTACTCGAGGACGAGTAGGAGTTAAGGTTGGGGATGCTTGATACGTCATAAATGTATTTGATGCTCCATGCTTGTTTTGTATCATTTGTCTTATGCTTTGCCTACACTTTGAGGTGTTTTTATATGTTTTTCTGGACTAACCTATTAACAAGATGCCACAGTGCCAGTTGCCTGTTTTCTTCTATTTTTGGTTCCAGAAAAGGCAGAAAATCAATATTCTCGGAATTGGACGGGACAAAACCAAAGTAATTATTTTCCCGGAGCAACACGGAATCACGAAGCATAGGTGGAGGAGGACACGAGGGTGGACGCACCCCACCTAGGCACGGGCCAGCCCTGGTGGCGCCCACAGGGAGTGTGGGACCCTGGCCCTCCACCGACCTTGCCTCATGTGCCTATAAGAAGCCCCAGGGGAGAAAACCCTAAATAATCCAGAAGAAAGCCACGAAAAGTTCTGCAGCGCCGCCGCCACCGAAGGGGAGATTCGAGGGCCAGAAAGTCTCTGTTCTGGCACCCTGCCGGGACGGGGAAGTGCCCCCGGAGCCATCTCCATCGGTCTCCACCACCATCTCCATCACCGTTGTTGATTCCCATGATAAGGAGGGAGTAGTTCTTCCTCGAGGCTAAGGGCTCTACCGGTAGCTATGTGTTCATCTCTCTCTCTCTATGCATGATCTTGTGGTCATGAGCTTTGTAATCAAGTATATCTACTCTGTTACTCAAGTGCTTCAATAGATCTCTACTCTCCCCATGTGTGTGAAAGTGACAGAGTGCACGCCATGGTGGCACTTAGGCTAGAGTCTACATAGATACTCATCATGCTTTAATAGATCTATGCTTTTCCCCACGTGTGTGAAAGTGACAGCGTGCACACCGTGTGTGGCACTTAAGCTAGGTTACATATATATTTATCATGAGTTATATTTGGAGTTGGATGTCTCTATGAAATTGTGGTGTTTGTTGGAACCATCTAGCACTCAAGATGACAGTGTGGGGTTATCTAGATTGGGAAAGGCAGACTTTGAGGTGTGCTTTTATAGCCCTATCATGGATTAGAGTGTCCAACTGGAGAGTAGTTAAGAGTAGTATCATTAAGAGAAGATATTTATATGAGAGAGTGTTCACTAGTGAAAGTATGATCCCTAGGCCTTGTTTTTAAACATTGAAACACCGTTCACAACTAGATCTGTTACATGTTTGCTTGCTTTAGACTTTACCTCACCGTCAAGCTATTTTCTGGCACCGTTACCACTTGTATTTCACTATCTCTTCGCCGAAATAGTGCACCTATATACCTGACAAGTGTATTGGGTGTGTTGGGGACACAAGAGACTTCTTGTATCTTGATTGTATGGTTACTTGAGAGGGATACATTTGACCACTTCCTCTCTGAGTTCGATAAACCTTGGGTGATCCACATAAAAGAAACTTGCTGCTGTTCAACAAACCTCTGTACTTGGAGACCCAACAACTTTCTACAAGAATAGAAGTGCGTAGACATCACCAGGCGGTTTCTAGCTCCCAGGGTTCGGCCTGGGAATACGGGATGAAAGTTGGGCCAAATCCGGCACAATTCGGTGTCCTGAGAACGCGACTAGGCAAATTTTGGTGTTCGGATGAAAAAAGGCCCTACGAACGCCCTTCTAGGAATGTGGATGGAGATGCTCTCAGAGCACCTCTACTCGTTAGGCGTCCCAGGCCCAATTCCGGCGTATTTAGCATGGACAGATGTAAGATTCGACCTGGTAATGGTAAGTTTCTCATTCGTGTTTACATTCCGAGTTCTTGTTTTTGGCTAAAATTTAAGCAAACATGGAGAAATGTATGAATATAGGGGATTTTATTAAATTATAGGAAAGTTCATATATATTATGTCAAATTCAGACATATACCCGAATTTTGACTGTAGTGGGATAAGAAAAACAAGATACATACAAAATAAGTAATACTAATCAATGTCAATGTTGATGCCGACGGGCGCGTCATTCACATGCCGAAGTGCCGATATAACGATATGTATTCGGTGTTTTGGGTCCCGTCGGCGGCGCAGTCGTCGTCGTCGCTCGACGACTGCGGTGGCCAGGGTCGACGAAGCGCCACGACTATGATGAGGGCCCCGCCTCCTCTTCGTCGCCGTCGTTGAGGACGATAAGAAGCATGCCTTAGTAGGCGCGCTGTGGGTGAACTCCGTAAGTGGCCTGGCGCTCGGCCTGATGGTGTAGACGACAGAGGTGTTCGTCCTTCTAGCACTCCTAGTCCGCCCTGGACCAGGCGCAGGCATTGGGCGTCTGCATCGGCGGCACATCGTTGAGATACGCCTCCATAACCATCTTCATGACGAAGACGTCCTCATTGACGGGGACCGCCCAATCCACCAGCTCGACCTTCAACGTGCGGACCTTTGGCCTCGCTAGCTGAAGATGGCCACTAGGCGGCGATAGTGCGTAGTTCTCATTGATGACAAGGCCGCGAGAGCGCGTACGCGGCAGCAAGCGCACCGATGACTCAACCTTACGCTTCACTCGGCGGAGTGGCGTCATAGGGAGCGATGACTGCGCTGGCGCCAAGATATATGAGAGTGATGTCGACACCAAGGAAGAATTGCTTCCCATCCTTCTTGGCAGCCAGTTGGCCACCGCACAATGTCGGTCGGATGACAGGGGCGAGCGCAGAGGATATCCCATCCATGTGATGAGGACATCCCTACTGATTTGCTATCTCCAACTCCTAATGAAGTTGTCGATGTCGCTGCCAAGACCAAGTCCAACGGGATCAAGATTGGACTAATGATACATCGGAAACGTATCCATAATTTTTGATGTTCCATGCTTGTTTCGTATCTACTTTGGTTTGCTTTGTCTACACTTTGAGGTGTTTTTATATGTTTTCTGGTACTAACCTATTAACAAGATGCCACTATGTGAGTTGCCTATTTTCTTCTGTTTTTGGTTCCAGAAAGGCAGAAAATCAATATTCTCGTAATTGGACGGGACAAACGCCAAAGTCAATATTTTACCGTGGGGAACACGAAGCCTGAATACGAGATGGAGGAGGGCCACCAGGGGGCCACACCCCCTGGTCGCGTGGCCAAGGTGGGCCTGCGCCTGGGGGGTGCAGCCGCCCTGGCGACCCTCCTGCCTCGCCTCTTCGCCTATAAGAAGCCCTTGATGCCTAAACCCTAAGCACCCGATAAATATTCCACGAAACCGTCTGTAGCTGCCACCACCATCGTCCCTAGATTGGGGGATCTGAAGCTCTTCCCAGCACCCTTCCGGAGGGGAGATCATCCCGGAGGCCTTCTTCTTCATCATGCCAGCCTCCGGTATGAAGTGTGAGTAGTTCCACCTTGGACTACGGGTCCATGTAGTAGCTAGATGGTTGTATATCCTCCTTTGTGCTTTCATGTCTAGATCTTGTAAGCTGCGTTCATGATCAAGATCTCATCTATTTGTAATCATGCATGTTGTGTTTGCAGGGATCCTATGGATATTGAGATTACTATGTCAGATTGATTAATGGTTTTGTCTTATTGATTCTATCATGTCTGTGTTTTTTGTGATCTTGCATGCTCTTTGTTGTTAGTAGCTATTTTGGCCAAGTAGTTGCTAGTGACTCCAAAAGGGGGTATTTATGCTCGATAGTGGGTTCATGCCTATATTTAATCTAAGGGAAGTGACAGATATCTCTTAGGTTGTAGATGTGCTGTGGCTACTAGGGAGAAAACAACGGTCTCTTGTTCATGGAACATGTGGACTGTTTACCTTACACACTTTGCTTAAAGAAGTTGTCTGTTGCTTGCAACTTAATACTGGAGGGGGTTCGGATGATAACCCAAAGGTGGACTTCTAGTCATAGATGCAGTTGGATGGCGGTCTATGTATCTTGTTGTATTGCTCAATCGAATCTTATAGGATCATGATGTCTACTATTGCATTGTTATGCCTTTCTCAGTCCTTTGAATTTCCCTGCTGTAATTTTTTTACCCACCATGCCATGTTTGTTTATCTAAGAAGAACACCTCTAGTGAACTATGGACCCTGGTACAATCTTTACCATTGATACATCTTCCACTGTTACTTGTTGCAAATCACTATTACCTTCCACACCATACAGTTAATCCTTTGTTACAGCAAACCAGTGAGATTGACAACCTCACTGTTCGTTGGAGCAAAGTCTTCAGTTTGTTTTGTGCAGGTGTCCAAGTTGCTAGCAACACCTTTGAGTCATTTCCTTCCTCCTACTAGTTCAATAACCTCGGTTTCTTACTGAGGGAAAACTTGCTGCTGTGCTCATCACACCTTGCTCTTGGGGTCTCCCAACGAGGCGTTGACAACACACCATCAACTGATTACTCAGGCTCGTGCCAAGTTACCTGAACAACAGGTGAATTCACTCCTAAATGAATATGGTGTTTTTATTTATAAGAATTTTGTACTGCCTAAGTTTATGCATTTATGTATGATCAAATTCATTGAGGAAGCAAGCATGGCGCAAGGAGGAGAAGGGCTGTAGAGAAGCCCAACATGATGATCGCCCAAGGATGCACGAGGGAGGAGCAAGAGGAAGGCGCAAGAGAAGATCATCATGAAGAAAGCAAGAGTTCCTGCAATAACCGGAGTGTCTGACCAGATCACCCCGACTGTCCGGCCTGCCTGAGAAGGGACCAGGTGGCAACGGTTCTGTGTGCCACATCGAACACTACCCGGACACCACCAGGAAACTTTGAAGTTTTCGGCCGGACCGGACTGTTCGGCTCACTCCACCGGAGTGTCCGTCTCGACCGGAATGTCCGACCGACATCAGTCGGAATGTCCTCCCGCTGATGAATTCTGGTTTGAGTCGGCATGTATCAATTTGAGTTGCATGCGTCTTAGTTTCGATTTCTGGCCGCCCCAGCCACCCTTATAAGCCCTAGGATGCCCCCATAGTTAAGTTTAGACCATGTTTAAAGTAAACCCTAGTTCTTGTGTTGCTAAGTGCAAACCCTAGAATTCCCCACACCAATTCGTATTGATCTAGTGTGTTTGTTACTATCAATCAAGTGTGATTAGTTTCTCCATTGGGATTTATCCAATTGCAAGTTTTGTGTGATCTTCTATTCCATTGGGAATTAGAAGATTGCAATACCGCTTCGTGGTCAGTGGCTACGTGCGCACGTGTGTGAAGTTATGAATTTCTATAAGGGTCGAGAGCTGTTGCATTGGCATCAGGGATTGATCAAGAGGTTCGTGAGCGTCATACAAGTTATCTACACCGACTATCATAATCTGCCACACTCGCTTACTGAGAAGATCGGGCCACCCCATATCATCTTGGTATCAGATTCCAGTGTTTCCTCGGTACGCATTCACAAATCCATCCATAATCTAGTTGTTATCGTCCTATATAGAAAAAGCCATATAGATTAGGATTAGTTTTTCCATACCTTAGATTACATCAGAGTTGAGTCTTAGTTGTTGGTCGTTGTCGTATCTTTGCTCTGATCTCTTCCAGTCCAAGTCGTAGTGTCTAGATTTTCCTTTTTGTTTGTTCTTCGTTTTTGAGTCACTCATCACTGTTTCCACAAGTTTCTATCTACTTTTCCGAGTCCACATAGTGTATCTTTGTTTTCCTACGATAGCTATAGCCTTTCTACAGTATCTGTGCATAGGAACGTACCCACGAGATTAGTTGCTTTGCTTCGACAGGCTGCTCATTAGGGTTTGAAAGTGCATAAATTTTCGTTCAGAAAAACCGGACTATCCGGCCAACGTAACCCGGACCATCTGGCACCACCGGAGTCTCCAGCGCGAATCACCCGGACTATCTGTCCCATTTTGTTCAGAATTTTTGCATTCTTTTTGCTTTGAGTCATATAATTGAAAAATCAAAAAAAATAAAAAAGAGCTACCAGCATGAAAAAAAGAAATATCAAAGTGTGCACTATTGGAGGCCTAGTTGATCATAGCACTTGTAGATTGAGCAATCTTGTTTCTGTTTATTTTGAACTATTACCGGCGTCTCTCTTGTGTATTGCAATATTCCTGTTCATAAATTTATTTGTCACGTTCATCTCCATCGTGTGTGTTTCCTTGGGTGTTACTCACGTGATCAACACTAGGATTTGCTTTGGTGTAGTTAGGTATCCATCCCTACAGCTCCACTACACACTCCTGCTTTGATGTGTGATTGTTCTTGTACCCTCGGTATTCGCTTTCTTACATCCATGCACATGTCGTTTATCCAAGTTGGTAAGCTTTTCTAGTCACTTTGGAACGGTAAGATTTCCTTTTCTTGCGGTTGTGAGTGAGGCACCAAAAGGTTTTTATTTAGTGTACTAATCTACTAATCATGTCTACTAGTCTTGATGATGTGCAGAAACAGGATGGAGATGCTACTGTCACTTGGAGTGATTATGAAGGATTACATGATAGCCTTTAGGATATGATTACGCATACAGTTGATGATATTAATTCACAAATTCAAGGTGTGAACTTGAAGATGGGTGAAACTGATCGAACCGTCAAGGAAGTTCAGACAGAGGTCACAAACATTCAAACCCATCTCCATGCTTTGACCCAGTCTATGATAGCTCTGCGTATGGTTATAGAGCAACCTCCATAACCTCATGCTGATGCAGCTAATGATGAGTGTCCTTGGCGACAACTCTGATGCTAATGCTCATGTTCCACCTGTTGTTCATGTCGCTGGTCGTGGAGGTGGTTTTGCTTCTCGTGGTCGTGGTTTTTCTCCTCTTGGTTTCCAACATATTCCAATCCAGCCACAACAAGATAACGGTTTGGGTAAGCCAAAGTTCTCTATTACAAGATTTGAGGACTCTACGGATGTTGAAGAATATCTTACATGGGAGCTCAAGGTTGAGAAATTATGGCGTTTACATGACTACACTGAAGATAAGAAGGTTAAGCTTGCTTCTTCAGAATTTGATGGTTTCGCTTTGTGTTGTTGGGATGGTGTGTATCGCTCATGTTACGAGGATGGTGACCCTATTATCACATGGAGAGCTATGAAGGACGTGATGCAAGCTCGTTTTATTCCACCCAACTATTTATGTTCCATATTTGATAAGCTAACACTCTTGAGAAAAGGTGCCAAGACAGTTGATGAATATTATATGAAGACAGAACTGTTGCTACAATGTGCAAGGATCCATGAATCTGTTGAACAAACTATGCATCGTTTTCTCCATGGTTTGAAGTATAACATCAAGAGCATTGTTAGAAATCACATGTATAATGATATGAATGAGCTATTACGTCATGCTAGAGAAGATGAAGCCTATTTTGCTGAAGAGGCTCAATTCAAGGCATGTTCTACAAGATGTTTTCTCCTTCATCTAATAGTTGCCCTGATGAGCGTCCTTCTACATCAACCAAACCTGCTTCCAGCGTGTCCAATATGAGGAAGCCTGCTCCTACATCTAGTGGTACCGGTTCCAATATGTCTACTATGCGCAATCGCAACATGTGGTGGAAAGGGTCATTTCAAGAGGGAGTGTCCCAATAGAAAGATTATGGTTGTCAATGAGGATAATGAGTATGAGACAGAAGATGATGCTGATCCGAATGTGTCAGATGATGATGGTTACTCTAGTGATGGTCTTGATGCATTTCTGGTACGTGCTCCTACAATTGTTGTCTCTCAGTGTGCTCTCAATGTTACTCCTCAGTCTAGTGTTGCAAGCCAGTGCTGCAATTTTTTCCAAACAAAGGCACTCATTGGTCCAAACAAAGCTTGAAAGGTCACTATTGATGGTGGAAGTTTCCCCAATTTAGAAAGCAAGGAATTATGTGCCAAACTAAAGATGAAGTATCTACCGCACCTATGTCCATATTATATTCAGTGGTTAAGTGACAAGGGTGAGATGAAAGTCAGCCACATGGCGCGTGTTGATTTTGAGATAGGGCCATTGATACCTTCAATCTGGATTATGGATGTAGTATAGCTCTTTTTCTCTAGTAGACCTAGGTTTTTGAATCCTTGGGAAGAAGAAAGCAAAGTGAGATTACTTAAACGTACCTTCGATAGTTTTAGAATTCCTATTGCGTTTTCACCGGACCAAGAGTTTGCGATCTTGTTGTTGTTGACGATGGAGAGAGAGGGCCTAGTGTCTTAGATTTTCACCAGTAGCTATGCAAAAAGATATGATGGGAATAACAAATAATAAAGTACTCATGTAATTGTTAGAGCAAGATAATTATATGTTGGCAGTGCATCCATAAATGTTATCGCCTCCGCAACCTCTTATGTCAATAACCTACTAGTCTCATCCATAAAAGAAAAAGAGCTAATGATATGCATAGTGATGTTACCGTTAATCCCAAGTAAGTTCCTCACATACAGCCGCACTACCCTTTCTGTCACTGGGGTTTCTATCCTGCAGATCAGTCGTTACTCACACTCCCTTTACCTGGATCAATCCTCAGGGTCTTCGGTACCTAACAAGTCCTTAGATTGAGGCAAGAGAGGGTACTACAATCATCATGTCATACAAACTAATACATGATCCCATCTATGATAAATAACATGCACAAAATATACATGGCTAGGCCGAAGCCCTTAGCCAAGGAGAATTACTCACACATAGAGATGAAATCAATAATCAGAAACATTGTAATAGATATCATAGAGTTGATAGCAAATAGTCTTACAATGTCACCAATTGGAGATGAGATCTACTATTACAAGAGGTGGAAGATGGCTCTGGTGGTGGAGAAGGGTTTTGAGGTATAGATCTAGATCTATTCCTCCGGCGTGGCGGCAGGGAGATTTTAGGGGTGAAAGAAGCGATGTTGTGGAGTCGGGGGCTTGTTTCTCATCGCCTGAAGCCTTTTTATATAGGGGTCCCTTCACGAAAGTTATTCTGTTTGACCCAATGAAGTTGGTGCAAACTATATGGCCTGAACTAGACGACGGCGACCTGTATAGTTGGTCGTTAAGCCTTCTGGATCCACTTCACGGCTCCTGGTTTCTTTGACATGTTGGAAATCTCGTATCTTTGGCATTTATTTAGTGATTCCCATCATCATACTGCAGGTAAAAATAGCAAGAAAGGATTGCATACCCCTTTGATATTAGGCATTAGTGGCAGGAAATAGAGAGATATTTCATCAAATATATGAATAATATCTAGTTTAAATGCGGATGTGGATGGCTATATTTCACAGCCATCAACCTCCCCAAGCTCAAACTTGATCGTCCTCGAGCAAGAAAAACCAAAATCAAAAGGGAACTCAGCATTTAAACTGAAATAATGAGATGATGATCTTACTCATGATTGATAGTCTTATGTTTCCTCCACTTTATTAATCTGAAAAATTTCAGCATAGATAGAGTAATGGCAAGCATATCATACGGGTTTCATGAATCCTTATAGCGCAGCAAAATTATTGTAAGCATGGATGATTCAAAAAGGTAAACTTTATTCCATGTCATGTAATTAACTCATAAGCTTGCCTTTGAGCAATAAAGTGTAATCATGTAGATTTAAGAGTGTGAGAGTTTGTCATGAAAATCATATATACTAAATTATCTCAATTCTCTCACATAAATAAATCAAGACTTTTCAAGCACTACTTTTCTATTCATTGTCCTTCAAGAATTCTAGTTCTTATGTAATTGAGAGCATGCCAAAAAAATTCGTTAGTTTATCGGGCTGAGATGGACACTCATGGCATCACTAAGGTTTTTGTTCCTTTTGAATAATGATTACTCATATCAGCCAGAGGAGTGATTCCATCATGTTACAACTACCCGGGAGTTCCAAGAATCTTACCCATTATAGTATTGCTGCTACATATGCTTAATAAACTCATAGGAGAAATCTAGGAGTTTCCTCCATGAAGATCGTTCGTAGGCTAGCAGAGTTGTTGGCATCCCATGAAGTTTGACACCATAAAGCTATATAATTCTTATGATTTACAATTCAAACTTTGGCATGCTGACAAAAAACCTCTAAACATTAATTCAATTGAATAATTCTTTTCAAAGAGAGCTATCAAGTTAATCATTATTTTCTATGGTGTCGAGTGTCTCTAGGAATAAGCTTTGAAGAGTAAACACTACAACACCCAAGTCTTCAATTTGTGAGATTTTTTCTTATTTCAATTGTTTAGCAAATTTTAGGCAAGACTTGGTCAACTACAAGAGCTGGAACAAAATGGACCCAATCAAATACCCATGCCAACAAATTTTGACTATAATATAGAGACTCACTCCACCGATATAACATATCAACATTACTACTAACTAGCATGGGTTTCTCAAACTTCAAAAGTGGGGAGTCATAAGGCATACCTCTCATGTTTGGTTCCACTTCTCTCTTCCCTTTTTATTTGTTTCTTGGAAACTCAAGGTCAATCACTCTTCTGCAAGTTAACGAGAACTTCTAGGAAAAAATAAAAAGAGAGAGGGAAAATAAAGATAAAAGGAGAAATATTTTTGTGGTTTTTGAAAAGGGGATTAAATAATAGAAAATTAGCGACAAAGGTCGGCTTGAAAATATCAAACAAAATAAAACAACTAAGATAAAGTGTTGGCTAAACCAACACGAGTGCTTGTAAACTAAAATAAAAGCATAACTTCAAAAATAACATAAATAAAATGAAAGCAAAGTAGAATAGATAGAAAAACCTCCCCAAGCTTAGGATTTTATAAGCCCTTCAAATCACTATGGTGGGGAAAAAGTTGTAAATCTAGTCTGCAAATTGAGTTGAAAGGTTACTTGTTGTTTCTTGGAGGTTCAGGTTGAGATTATGCATTCCCTCCACAGTTCCTCCAAGTTCTTGGAAGTCTTGATATATTGCAAACCGGTTTGGTGGTTGCTGCTCCTGATGGTGAACTTCTTGCTCCTCCTATTGGTCCTCATTCTCATACGGAATCTCCTCCTCGGGTTGGTGTTGCTCAACCTGCAAGTCATAAAGCACACATCCTTCCTCGATAGAGAAAATACCATTAGGCAAAGGAGCAGGGTAGAAACGCCCAGCTCCAGCAATATGCAGATATAAAACACCACCTCTTCTAGTGAGCATTCCACAAGGCCGCAAAGTAGAGAAACCAATACGTCGCTCACCTAGTACCGGTTGTAACTCACCAAGGTCGATGCATAGAACATTGGCAAGCACGGTGATGACGCATCCACAAGTGATTGGTCCTTGGCTTTGGTGGGATTGGTACTCCAAGTAGCATACAAGAATTGCGCCCAAGTGAAGTGACAAGTTGTCATAGTTGAAAGCAGTTTTTGCAAGGACTAAGATGTCCTCCTTATTGAGTCTTGTAAAATCATTGTGTGCCTGCAAGGTGTTAGCAATAATATAAAACAAATAGCGAATAGCAGGATGTTGAATATTCTTCTCTCTGCTGACTCTAGAAGTAAAACTCGTTCTATTATAACAACGTTCAGGGGAAGGTTCCATGTTGGTAAAAGCTGCGCGCAGAGCATTAGGATCATTGTTGGGTAAACCAAAACAATTGCACCATTCATCAAGTGATAGAGAATAATTATTGTTCATGAGTCAGAAAGAAATTCTATCCTCCCCATGCCATGCTTTGACGGTGCTACTCAAAGAGCTAAGAAATTTAATGGTTAACTGACGATAGGTTGGTGCATCATGGAATACAAAGGTTTGCATGCCAACTCTATTGCAAAGTAAATTAAAGTCATCAGAAATACCTAGTTGGTTCAAAGTGATGGGGCAAGCCCACTTGGTTCCCTTGACTTCTCGATTTTTGATCATGTTGAAATGATCATGGTGGGCTTAGTTCTTGAATTGAATCCCCATGCGTTCCTGAGCTGCAGCCCGGGAAGAACTAGCCACAACAAGAGCATGTGTCTGGCTCCTCGTGTTCATCTTCTAAAAACAAATAAGAAATACAATTATAAAACTTTTTTGATCCAACAGTAATACTCACGGCATAATCCTCATCATAGCACACTAAAGAATCTCCTCAACATATTAATCTAGGAAAGATAATCATGGCAAATAGTTCAAAACAAGTCTTACCCTAGATTGATAATGACAATAGACCAGGGATGAATTTGCAAAAAGTAATTGGAGGATCGGAGAATAAACATACCGTAGATCACTTGTATCCAAGGAATTCGAACGAAATTGAGCAGGGGTGAATATGCCTTGAGGTTTTGAGAGAGTTTGGAGGTACAAAAGAGAAAAAGGATTGTGTTTTTGATGTTTTGGGTACCTCCCCGCGCGTTTAAGTGCTTGAGCGCAACTATATGACTGCAAGTATATGGCGGGAACAGGATGTTCCGGCCGTATAGTTGGTCTAACGGAAAAATTTTAGGGTTTCCTAGGGTTTCTGTATGGCGGCTGTAACTAGCGACAACTATACAGCCGAAACTTTTGTTTCCACTGTATAGTTGGTCGTCAAACCTTCTGTATCATAGGATGAAAAATTGTCGATGGGCAACATAACTATACGGCCGCAACTATATGGCGGGAATTTTTATTCCTGCCATATTATTGGTCGTTAACCTTTTGTACACATCAAAAAAATTCTATTTCTTCGAGTACTTTTTAGACTGAAACTTAGCGAAACACCTTGTTTTTACAGAAAAATGACAGACTAAAATTTCGACCAACTATGGCATATATAAAACATGAATTTATAGTACCGCTGAATATCTTCTTCTCACTGGAGTTTTCTATCACTCTTTATTCTATATAAAACTTAAATTAAAACTTGAAAACTTAACTCAAACCTTTATTTCACATGGGTTGCCTTCCATGCAGCGCTCTTTTATGGTCAATAGCTTGACCTTGATATTTCTCACTTAGGCCATATGAGTGGAACACCCACTCCAAAGTAATTGGCCTTCAAAGTGATGGCATCCTTATCGTCTTGCTTGGCTTTCTTTTTCCTAGGGAAATGAATAACAAAAGGATCCCGCGAAGGCAATTGAAGCTTCACGTTCCCTTCATGCAAATTTATTAAAGCCTTAATAGTTCTAAGAAAGGACGACCTAATATGAAAGGGGCAGTAGCATCTTAAGGCATGTCAACAATAACAAAACCAGTAAGAGCATGACAGCCTTTAATGTAAACTAAAGTATTTTCCTTTATGCCTACTGCTTGTTTATAGGTTGAATCTTCTAAATGTAATTTTAGTTCGGTGATTTCAAAAGATCCAAGATTCAACTTGTTAAAAAGACTCTTTGGATTTGTTGAAACACTTGCACCTAGATCATAGTGTAGCTATTTCATTAGTCCCAGTTTTAATTTTAATAGTAGGCTCAAATATATCATGTAGCTTAACAGGAAATTTTCAGCAATTTTCTTATATTCTTCTTCAAGATCACGTACCTTTATTGCTACCTGATTAACGAAGTGCTGATACATGGCTTCCTCATTTCCTTCACTTACCGGAATCTTGACATTGATCATTTTTACAAGATCTTCAACTGTGTAGTTTGGTGAAGGAGCATTGCTATAATCAAGTTCTTCGGGGTCCTCCCTTTGAATTCTTATCATCTTAAGGTCTTCAACTGGATGGGGCTCAGTTTTACCTGCAAATTTTGCTAGAATGAGAGTTTGACTCTTGGCTATCTTACCTAGCTGTGCCTCAACGATCCTTGTTCTCTCTTGGAGGGCGTGCAAATTATTTCTCAATCTAATAGCTTGGTTATATAATTTACCAAGCATAGCATCATTATTCTCCATAATTTTGACTAGAATATTGTTTTGTTCATTTTGCGAGTCCATAAAATCTTTAAGAGTTTCTTGGAGATTAGTATTACTTGATGCCATATTATTATTAGAGCTACCTGTTGGACTAGAGTAATGTTTCTAAAAGTTTGGATTGTAATTCTTCTTCCAAGCAGGGTTATAATCATTACGAGCTATGAAGTCTACTTCTTCAATACTTGGTTCGGGAGTAGTTCTTACTAGAGTTTCCTTACCTTTAACGACTAAAATGAGCTCATCCAACTTAGCATTGAGGTATTCATTCTCTTGAGGTGTGACGGAGTTCACCTTTTTTGTATTTGATCTTTCCACATGCCATTGGGCATGGTTGTCTTGCATATTGTATGGCAGCTACTTTGCTTCTATAATTTGGTTGCCCATAAATGTTCCTCCAGCTGCAGTATCTAGCATAGACTTAGAAACAGGGTTAAGAGAATTATAAAATAAATGGAGAATTCACCAATCTTCCATCCCATGGCTGGGAAAATTTCTCATGCATTCTTTCATTCTCTCCCATGCAAGCGCTAGTGGCTCATGCTCTTCCTTTCTAAAACCATTAATATTTGATCTGATTTGTATAGTCTTTGCAGGTGGAAAGAATTTAGTCATAAATAAAGAAGTACATTCCACCCATAATGCAATAGTATTTCTAGGCAAAGATAGCAACCATTCTTTTGCTCTTCCTCTAAGAGAGAAAGGAAATAAATGCAACTTAACCGCATCGGGGTCAACATCTTTAATGCGCATCGGGGCCATATGATCGTTTCGTGCAACATAATGGCCGAGCCAATACATATCACTTGGAGTTCAAGGATAGAAAAATCAATCTACTACCGATGTCACCACAGGATATTGTTAATGAATCTTGTCATAAAACTGAAGTTAATCTAGAGGATGCACATGCATTAGATAGGCAAGCAAATGTAACAGATGTGAGTGATATAACGAAAAGTGAGAGAGTGACCAATTTACTCATATTATCCACCAAAGAAGACATGAGAGAATTTAGTGAGGATCCTATAGCCATACCTCTTGTGCTCATGTACAAGGGTGAGGTTTTGGTTTCTAACGACATGACCCCTGTTTGTCTTGGTGTTTCTATTGTGTTACAGGAATCAACAACGTATTTCCAGATGAGGTACCTGCTGGATTGCCACCATTGCGAGGTATTGAGCATCAAATTGACTTGATTCCTGGAGCGCCTTTGCCCAACCATGCACTATCGCACAAACCCCGAAGAGACAAAGGAAATTCAGAAACAAGTACAAGCGCTTCTCCACAAAGGGTATATCCATATAAGTTTAAGCCCTTGAGTTGTTCCTGTTATTTTAGTCCCTAAGAAAGATGGTACATGGCGCATGTGTGTAGATTATAAAGATATAAATAACATCACTATTCGATATCGTCATCCCATTCCTCGTTTGGAAGATATGTTAAATGAATTGAGTGGTGCTGTTGTTTTCTCTAAAATTGATTTACATAGTGGATATCATCAAATTAGGATGAAATAAGGGGATGAATGGAACACTGCCTTTAAGACTAATTTTTATTTATATGAGTGGTTAGTAATGCCTTTTGGTTTAACTAATGCAACTAGTACTTTTATAAGATTAATGGACCATGTCTTAAGGAATTTTATTGGAAAAATTGTGGTTGTGTATTTTGATGACATATTAATCTACATCCTCAGTGAACATGAACATAGTGATCATATTAGACAAGTATTGCAAGTGTTACATGATGATCAACTATATGGTAATCTTGAAAAGTGTACATTTTACAAAGATATGGTCATATTTCTGGGTTATGTTGTCTCTAAACATGGAGTTGAGGTTGATTCATCTAAAATTGAAGCTATTCAAAATTGTCCTACTCCCATGAATGTTAGTCAAGTACGGATTTTTCACGGTCTCACTGGTTTCTATAGCGTTTTGTGAAAGACTTTAGTACTATTGTTGTATCTTTAAATGAACTAACTAAGAAGGGTGTACCTTTTGAGTGGGGCATATCCCTAGATCATGCATTTGATGAACTGAAACGATTATTAACTTCTGCACTGTTGCTTGCACTACAAGATTTTTCTAAGCAATTTGAGATTGAATGTGATGCTAGTGGCATAAGAATTGGTGGTGTGTTGAGTCAAGACGGTCGTCCAATTGAATATTTTTCTCAAAATTTATCTGGTGCAAAGTTAAACTATGCCGTCGATAATAAATAATTGTATGCGCTTGTTAGAGTTCTTGTGGTTTGGCAACATTATTTGTGGCCAAAGGAATTTATCATACATTCTGATCATGAGGCATTGAAATATCGGAAAGCTCAATCTAACTTGCATAGGCATCTTGCTGAGTGGGATGAGTTCATTGAGTCTTTTCCATACATTATCAAACATAAGAAGGGAAAATATAATATTGTTGTTGATGTTCTATCTAGGAAGAACATGTTGTTAACACAATTGGATATCTAAGTTCCTGGTTTGGAGAGTTTATGTGATTTCTATGCAACTGATCGTGATTTTGCTGAACCATATCATTTGTGTGCTCTTGGGAAGGCATGGGATAAATTTAACATCCATGATGGGTATTTGTTTCGTGCTAACAAATTATATGTTCTAGAGTTGTCGGTTCGTTTGTTGTTGCTATAGGAATCACATGCTGGAGGTTTGATGGGTCACTTTGGTCGTGAGAAGACACTACTCATGCTCGCTGATCACTTTTACTGGCCTAAGATGAGGCGTGACATGGACAGGTTTGTCAAGAGATGCATTACTTGCAACAAGTCCAAACTGAAGCCTCACGGTTTGTATACGCCATTACCTGCATCTACTACACCATAGGAAGATATAAGCATGGATTTTGTATTAGGTTTGCCTAGAAATAAAACATGCCATGATTCAATTTTTGTGGTAGTGGATAGATTCTCTAAGATGTCACACTTCATTGCCTGCCACAAAAGCGACGATGTGTCGCATATTGCTAACTTGTTTTTTAGGGATATCGTGCGTCTACATGGAGTACCCAAGACGATTGTTTCTGATAGGGATGTGATGTTCATGAGATAATTCTGGAAGACACTTTGGGGAAAGATAGGGACGAAGTTACTATTCAACACAACTTGTCATCCCCAAACAGATGGTCAAACGGAGGTGGTGAACCGAACACTATCGACATTGCTGCGAGCTATGATCAAGAAGAATCTTACTGAATGGGAGGAGTGTTTGCCGCATGTGGAGTTTGCATATAAAAGGGCAGTCCACTCTACCACACGGATTTTTCATTTTGAGGTGGTCTATGGTTTCAAAACCATTACGCCACTTGATTTGCTGTCTCTTCCTATACAAGAGAGATTTAACATGGAAGCATCAAAGAGAGCATATTTTGTGAGGAAGATACATACAAAGACTAAAGAGGATATTGATAAGAAGGGCAAGAAGAATGCTGAACGAGCTAACAAAAAGAAAAAGTAGGTGTTGTTTAAGCCTGGAGATATGGTTTGGGTACACTTTCGCACGGACAGATTTCTAGAGTTGGGTAAATCTAACTTACTTCCACGCGGTGCTGGTCCTTATGAAGTGATTACTAAGACAAATGATAATGCCTACAAGATAAATATTCCTCGAGATGTGTTTGGAGGTGTGAGTGGTAGTTCCAATGTTGCTGGTTTGACACCTTATGATGGAGAAGATCTTGGAGCGTCGAGGTCGACGCCTTTTGAAGGGGGGGAGGAGATGATGAGGACATCCCTACTGATTTGCTATCTCCAACTCCTAATGAAGTTGTCGATGTCGCTGCAAGGACCAAGTCCAACGAGATCGGGATCGGACCGATTACTCGGGCTCGTGCCAAGCTACTTGAACAACAGGTGAATTCACTCCTAAATGAATCTAGTGTTTTTATTGATGAGAATTTTATACTGCCTAAGTCTATGCATTTATGTATGATCAAATTCATTGAGGAAGCAAGCATGGATCAAGGAGGAGAAGGACTACAAGAGAAGCCCAACATGATGATCTCCTAAGGATGCGAGGGAGGAGTGGGAGGAAGGCGCAATAGAAGATCATCATGAAGAAAGCAAGAGTTCCTGCAAGAACCGGATTGTCCGGCCAGATCACCGCGGACTGTCCGGCCTAACTGAGAAGCGACGAGGTGGCAACCGTTCTGTGTGCCACATCAGACACTACCTGGACACCACCCAGAAACTGTGAAGTTTCTGGCCGGACTGGACTATCTGGCTCACTCCACCAGGTGTGTCTTGCCCGACCGGAATGTCCGGGCGACATCAGCCGGAATGTCTACCCACCGCCGAATTGTGGTCCGAGTCGGCATGTATCAGTTTGAGTCATACACGTCTTAGTTTCAGTTTCTGGCCGCCCCAGCCACCCTTATAAGCCCTGGGACGCCCCATAGTTGAGTTTAGACCATGTTTAAAGTAAACCCTAGTTCTTGTGTTGCTAAGTGCAAACCCTAGAATCCCCCACACTAATTCATATTGATCTGGTGTGTTTGTTACTATCAATCAAGTGTGATTAGTTGCTCCATTGGGATTTAGCCAATTGCAAGTTTTGTGTGACCTGTTATTCCATTGGGAATTAGAAGATTTCAATACCGTTTCGTGGTCAGCGGCTACGTGCGCAAGTGTGTGAAGTTACGAATATCTAAAAGGATCGAGAGCTATTGCATTGGCATCAAGGATTGATCGAGAGGTTCGTGAGCATCATACAATTTATCTACACCAACTATCATCATCTACCACCCTCGCTTACTGAGAAGATTGGGCCACCCCATATTACCTTGGGCTATCCCTGGTGGTAATATGCTCAAGGACGGCAGCGAGCGTGCGTCCTGGCAGGATCCACCACAAGCGTCGTCCTACAACGTTGTTCCTCTCCGACGTTGGGCCTCCTCCCTCGTGGTCGGACAGTTCTTGGTTCTGTCGCTCGGCGAAGAAATTCTCGTAGTAGGCGAGATTGCCAGGGTCCTCAGCGAGCTTTGGATCTTCCATGGCAGCGATGGCTGCCTAGATATCGGTCGTGCCCCTCTGGCATGGGCACGCCGCCTGTGCTGAGATTCTATGTCGGCGGGCACCAAAAGTCTGGCGGTGCCGGGTAGCCGGCATCGTGGAGCATTTGTGCCTTCCACGGCTGTACAGAGTACCGGCCAAAGCCGTTCGCCGCCGCAGGGTCACCCGAGAAGCGCTCGGCCATTGCTGCCGCAAAACTGTTCTTGTCATCATCGGGGGGGGGGGGGGGGGGGGGGAGGGGGGGCTTGGTTGGTGGGAAATGGAGGTGTGAGAGGTAGTGTGCTCTAGGAGATGGCGAATGCCGACATTTATAGCCGAAAGAGGAAAGGGCGGCAAGGCGTCATGGGTGTAGTAGCACGGGCAGGAAAAGTGGAAACAGTGAGAAGGTGGGAGAGCAGTGGCGCGCCATTATGGCGACGCATGGCCGACAAGACGGGCGGTTATTGCCCGGATGTCCGTTCTGGGAGCCGAGGCGACGGATGAGGATGACTTGAATTCACACATTGACAGGGCAGAGCCACCTACGTAGGGGGTTTTCTCCGATTTTGCATCATCTGGCGTTCCCAAGTGGTTCCGAGCGTCCCGCGTTTAGCCTGAAGACCCCCGATATAATTTGGGCCTAATGCGACGTAAAGTGAACGGCTGAGAACGTGGTTAAGGAAATTTTCGCCATTCGAATGAAAAAATCAACATAAAAAGACCCTTCTGATAATGCTAACGGAGATGCTCTTAGAAAAATCGGAAGGGAGACAAGAAAAAAAATGAGAAGCGGGCGACGGTGCAAGTCGCACTAGCACTAGAGGCCCGCAGTGACTTTCCTGCTCGTTGCTCGCCAAGAAAGCAATTCTTTTCCTCGTCTCTTTGAGTAAAACTAGATTTAGGGGTACTGCCCAAGAGACCCTTTGATATTGGCACTAATTTCATTTGCGTGTTAATAAGTTGATAAAAATAGAGCGAAGGAAAAATATTGTTGTGCAACTGTCATAAAAAACATCCTATATTGAGAAGCAAGTAGTGAGTTATTATCATAGTTTTGTTGTGAATAATATTAAAAGAAATTGATACCTGACTTTCGCTGGATCATGTTAACTCACACTCGATAGACATCCTGGTGGTGCATTGGTTGACGAATGGCCTAGTATGCCTTGCCTATGATTTTATAAGGGCAGTGGGTCACATGTAAGGGCTTCAGGAGCCGTTCTCACATTTTTTTAATTTTAGATTTTGTTTGGTGCTGCCCAAAAAAAGGGTGAAACCCACAAGCGGCCGCGGCAACGTGACGGTCGGTGCAATCTTGGACCCAGGCATGCATCCAGCCTAGGTACCCCATGGGGCACTCTAAACCATTTTTTCCTCAAAATTGAGTGTCTTATAGGGTACATACAATTAGAAACCGTATTTACCGGGCCATAACTCAAAAAATATAATATATGCTTGCACCACGAGATAAATACCCACCTCCCGGGAATGGCCATGCACCATGGTGTATCATGCGTGGAAATTGCCTCGGGCCCATAGGCACGCCTTAATCTTGCACCTCCTTTGGGAAAAACACCGATTTTCGGGTTCAGAAAATGGAAAGTCGAGATTTATCCAAAGCACCACGAAATCTCTAATTGGAGAAGTTGCTTGCGATGCCGAGAGGGAGCTAGTCCATGGAGTGGTTCCATGTTCTAGGCAGCAAGGGGGGAATCTAGGATTGGAAGCCATGTTAACTCACACTCGATAGACATCCTGGTGGTGCCTTGGGTGCCAAAGGACCTGATATGCCTTGCCTATGATTTTATGAGGGCAGTGGGTCACATGCAATGGCTCCAGGAGCCGTTTTCATGTTTTTTTTTTTTTTAGATTTTATTTGGTGCTTCCCAAAAAAACGGCAATACCCGCCGGCGGCCGCGGCAACTGACGGTCGGTGCAATCTTGGACCCACGCATGCATCCAGCCTAGGTACCCCATGGGGCACCCCGAACCAGTTTTCCCTAAAAACTGATTTTGTCTTATAGGGTACATATAATTAGAAACCGCATTTACCGAGCCGTAACCCCAAAAATACAGTATATGCTTGCACCACGAGATAAATATCCACCTCCCGGGAATGACCATGCACCATGGTGTAGCATGCGTGGAAATTGCCTCGAGCCCATGGGCGCGCCCTAATCTTACACCTCCTTTGGGAAAACGCCGGTTTTTCGGGTTCAGAAAATGGAAAGTCACGATCTCTTCAAAGCACCACGAAATCTCTAGTTGGATAAGTCGCTTGCGATGCCGATAGGGAGCTAGGTGCCGGGTTTGGGATCAATCCATGGAGTGGTTCCATGTTCTGGGCAGTGAGGGGGGGAAATCTAGGGTTGGTAGCATGTTAACTCACACTCGATAGACATCCTGGTGGTGCCTTGGGTGCCAAAGGAACTGGTATTCCTTGCCTATGATTTTATGAGGGCAGTGGGTCACATGCAAGGGCTACAGGAGCCGTTTTCATGTTTTTTATTTTGTTTGGTGCTGCCAAAAAAACGGCGAAACCCGCCGGCGGCCGCGGCAACACGACGGCCGGTGCAATCTTGGACCCAGGCATGCATCCAGCCTAGGTACCCCATGGGGCACCCAACCATTTTTCCCTGTAAATTGAGAGTGTCTTATAGGGTACATACAGTTAGAAACCGCATTTACCGGGTTGTAACTCAAAAAAATATAGCATATGCTTGCACCACGAGATAAATACCCACCTCCCGGGAATGGCCATGCACCATGGTGTAGCATGCGTGGAAATTGCCTCGGGCCCATGGGCGCTCCCTAATCTTGCACCTCCTTTGGGAAATGCCGGTTTTTTGGGTTCAGAAAATGGAAAGTCGAGATTTCTCCAAAGCACCACGAAATATCTAGTTGGGGAAGTCATTTGCGATGTCTAGAGGGAGCTAGGTGCCGGGTTTGGGCTCAATCCATGGAGTGGTTCCATGTTTTGAGCAACGAGGGGGGGGATATAGGGTTGGAAGCCATGTTAACTCAGATTTTCCCTCTATGCTAGTCATGAATACTCAGAAAAGCCCTTACTATAGCTCACGTAGAAACTAACACACTCTGATTGGTCAGACAGTTGTCACGCGGATCATGTCAGCCAACCGTTGATCCTCTTTGATCTAACAGCCACACGAAATTGTTATAGTAGCAACATCCCAGTATTATTACACACGACATGGTAGTTACAACAATTACAATGCAGGACATGGCAATTAAATAAGTAATAACAATACTAACAACAGAACATTACTCGTCGTCGTTGTCGTCATCGTTGTCCTCATCGTCATCGCCGTTGGTGGCAGCGGTAGTGTCCTCTGATGACTCGTCGGCAACTCCCTCCTCGTATATACGCGACCTCTCCTTGTCGGAGTCCTTGTCCTCCTCCTCGTAGTCCCACGGGTCGATGTCACTCTCCTCCGCTTCTGCCTCCAACTGTTCCATGAACGCCTCCTTGTTTCCCGAGACGGAGTCGTCCTTGTCGCTGGCTCCTCTATTCCTCCTGCCCTTCTTCATGGTGGTCTCACATGCTTTCCTCCATCTTAGCTGCTGCTTGGCGCTCCTCCATCTCTGCCAGTGCAACGCGCTTCTCGGGTGCGGTGAGTACGACAAGCTTCGACATCATGGTGTCCTCGAGCGCCGATGTCGATGGATCCAGGCGCGGTTGGACACGTCGTGGTGCCTCAGATGGCTGCCGGCGGGCACGAACGATGCCGCGACGTCAGCCAACAGCAAGGATCTGCCACTGCCATGGCATGGTTCCATGCTGTGCGAGGAAGTTGTTCATAAATGCACAATGGCGGGTACGCAGAGTTGGGTGCCAATCCTATTAGGGGTGCCAGGAGCATCTCATAGTATAGTCACGTAAAAATTGAGCTACATCATAAAATATCTACGTACTGGGAGTGTTTTCACGTAACAAACCACAAAATGCGCCGTGTGGCAGCGTCGGGAAGTGTCCAGTGCATGCCTGTCAACGTGGAGTTGAATGTTCCAGCATGTTCTGTCCGTGCAGTAGTTGCGTGCGTCATGAAATCCCCTTGAGCACGCACACACGCTGGACGTGCATCCCGTAATTACATCCTCCCTCGTAGTCCCACCCCGGCCCCTTTGTCCACGGGATACTAGGCGGCATGCGCCGAAGCCCCCACTGAACCGTCCATCTCATTAAAGCCAGTCCAATCGAGTCCCATCATATGGACTTTGGGGTTTTATTCCCTGGTTCTGCCAGTCACACTTCTTTGAGAAGGAAGCGACATAGGCCATCGATTAACAAATGAACGGTGGATGTAGGTTGAGATACCACCGGAGTAAACGGTGGTCTTGTATAAGACTGTCCCACGGACTGGACTCTTTGACCATTCTCCTCCGACCATCACTTTATTCTTCCTCCTTGCCCCCACCTTCCTCCATCTGCATTAGCCATGGCTCCCCGGAGGAGAGGCAGATCGATCATGCGCGCGGAGAGAATGGAGATAACTCGCCGCCTTGGACTTCCTACTCAACCAGCTGCTCATCCCCCCCCCCCGCACAGAGACCCAATCTCTCCTAGCAATGGCGCTGAATGTTCTAGCAGGCCGGGGCTCCTGTCGCTCCCGGTACAGTCTTCTTCTTCTTCTTCTTCTATGTTTTCTTTTTCTATGTATACTTCTTATTATTCTTATTACTATTCTACATATTCTAGGGCGGCCGTTGACATGGATATACCCCACGGGTACATGACATTGGTATACCTGGTCCAACCCAAGGAAGGCCCATGTAAGGACACACAACCCATGAAGATTTCGGGTGGCCCAAGCCCGTGGTGATTTTGACTCCTTGGAGGACAAGTCTAGATTAGATAGAATTTCAAAGGGTATCAACCCTAATTTGTAACCGACTCGACCTATCCCGGGACCTGGCCCATCTATATAAAGGCCAGGAGGGTACAGCGAGAAGGATCTCTCAACTCACCTCATACACACCTCGTGCCAGATTGCATCTACGCACCCCTGTAATCTTCGGTTTCGCCGTAATCAAGATCAGACAAGCAGGAGTAGGGTTTTCCCTCTAGGGGCCTGAACCTGGGTAAATCTCGTGTCCCTTTGTTGCTTGTCTGTTAACCGTTCCACGACTTCCAGCATCCCCATCTTCTCCAAAACCCAAGTCCAAAACAATGGGAATTGACGAGTCGAACCCTCGTCAATTGGCCCCTTCTGTGGGAAGCGGGGACGCTGATCTTGCGGTCGTGATGGTTCCATCCGGAGCGATCTACGATTCATCGGCAATGGAGAGTCATCTCCTCTTCGGCACCTTCGACTTCACCGCCCACTTGCCGGCCACCCTGAAGGATTTTGAGTCCGTCGGCGACGGGCTCGAGATGCTGTTCGGGAGCTTCTACTTCCAGGTGGGGTAGAACGGCACCCTCCGCCTCCCAGAGCGGGTGCCACCACCATCCATCAGGCCCGCTTCGTGGGTCCCACCCATCGACATGTTGCACGTGTCGATGCCGACAAGCGATTCGGATTACAACAGCAGCTGCAACTCCGATCTATGCGCCCCCTTAGGATGAAGGAACCTATGGTTCCAGATCTGAAAGTTGTGGCAGCAGCAACCCACTCCACGAGCGCTACTTATGCACCGTCATCAACAACGGAGCGGATCCACCACTAGGTTCGAGTGCCAATCCACCACCCAATCCCCCTCCCAACCCGCAGGCTGAGAACGGGGGAAACCCGGCTAATAGAGCCAACGAAGGTGGCAATCGCGGCTATGAACAGATCAACCTCAACAAGGAAGGCTAGCGCCAAGCACGTGAAGCCGTGGCAGGCAACAATATCCTACCTGTAGATGCCTCCCAAGATCTGCTGATGGCCTACCACCTCCTCCTAATCGATGAGCACAATCGGCAGGTGAAGATGATGGAGGAGCTCAAAAAGCGTAAGCAGGCAGCCGCGGAGTCCAGCGCGCGGCGAGCTGCGCTCTCCGCCGTTGGCGAATCCACTTCACATGGAAACAAATCCAACAAATACCGCTCCCGCATTGAGTGTATGGACCCCACCATGCGCCACGAGGTCACCAGGGCCCTCAACATGTCCTTCATGATGATGGAATCGCACGACAATGTCATGCCGAAAATGCTGCAGGATGCGATCATGGCAGCCACCACCTATCTCGCGTCCAACCCGACTCCGGCAGGCGACCCGAAGAACATAATGCATAAGTCCGTACTAGCAGGCCTCGGACTCGTCGGAGCTGCACTCCACGACGAAACTCCTGTGGAGCCAAAGAAAAAAGTTGCGGTCAAGTTCACTCGAAGCCGCACACCCTCATCCGAGGAAGAGGAGAACAACCTTCCCCGGCACCGCCAGATCCCACGCCGCCACATCAGCAACTACGACGCTGGCAACAAGCTCACCCAAAGCAAGACAGACAAATCACGTGTTGAACGGGTGTGCTCAACTGAGTCCGAAGAGGAGGACGACGGAGAGCTGTGCGGAGCTAGATGCTTCAGCAAATCCGTTCGGCAAACGCGAATGCCGAAAAATTTCAAGCTCCCTTCGGACAATCCGAAGTTCGACGACACGCAAGAGCCAAAATCTTGGCTCGACGATCACGTGTCATCGGTCAAGCTACACAGCGGAAACAAGAACACTGCCTTACTGTGCCTTCAGCTACAGGTGACAGGCGCAGACAGGGTTTGGCTCAACAGCCTATCCTCCGGTTCCATCCGAAGCTGGGAAGAGCTGACGTACAGCTTCATCCGCAACTTCAAGGGGACTAGCAAGAGGCCAGCCTCAATTGAAGAGATGCGGGCCTGCACCCAATGGGCAAAGGAGTCCATCCGCTTGTACATACTACGCTGGTCGCACATGAAGAACTCCACCGCACATATCTCCGAAGAAAGAGCAATCGACGCCTTCAAGGACGGTGCTAGGTGCCCAGATTTCAAGGAGGAGCTCGTACGCGTCAAGCCCAAGACACTTGACCACCTCATGGACATCGCCAACCGATAGGCAGATGGCGAGGATTCTGTCAACCGAGCGCATTCGGATGACTAAGATGACTACGGCCGCAGGTGCGAATGCCGCAACAAAAGAAGATCGCGCGTCTACGACGATCGTGACGGAGTCGACATGGTTGCGGCTGGATACGCCGATCGACGATATGATAACAACCGCAACAGCGGATACCGCAGCAACAACTACCGCGACGGCGGACGACCCACGCAAACATGGCAACGTTGCAACCGCGACGACGAACCTTTAGCATACGACAAGCTGTCTGGTCCGTGCACCATCCACTTCTACATCGACAAACAAGATGGTAAGAAGAAGGCCATCCACATGCTCAAGGACTGCCGAGAGTTCCAGAAGCTCAGCGAGGGCCTCATCCAAATGTAGCACTAGACCGTGAACCCTTGATTCGGACACGCACCAGGTGCCATTGCACACGGAGCCCCTCCACCACCACCTATTGGACCATCGCAGCCGCCAGTCACACCAGCACCAAACAACAGTGCAGACGGGTACCCTCAGCCGAAAGGATCCCTGATGATCCAGAAGGGGCGCCCAACCAATAGGGTGGAGAAGAAGATCACCCGCCAAGTCAGCCTGGCCGTGACCTCTCCACCAGCCATACCTGAGTACCTTAGCGGCCCGGAGTCCTGCATCTCGTTCGATCATTCGGATCACCCACGTCAGATACCTCGCCTAGGTCATGCTGCCCTGGTGCTCGAGGCTCAAATCAGATGATTTGAAATGAGTCGCGTCTTCATGGACGGCGACAACAGCATCAACCTGATGTTCGCCAGCACACTCGCAGGGATGTGGATCCCGCTGTGCAGCCTGGAGCAATCAGACATGACGTTCCACGCCATAGTCCCAGGGAAGGGCATATACCCCCTGGGCAAGATATGGCTTAACGTCATCTTCGGCCATCCTGAAAACTTTAGATGCGATCGGCTAGAATTCGAAGTGGTGGACTGGCCATCATAGTACCACGCCATCCTCGGGCGCGTGGCATTCGCAAGATTCTTAGCAGTACCGCACTACGCATACCTTCTACTGAAGATGCCAGGACCTAGGGGCATCATCAGCATCCAAGGAAGCTTCACAATGTTAGACAACTATGACAGAGACTTCAATATAATCTCTCAGTTGTTCGGCATGCAGGAGGAGCTCACAAGACTCAGAGAGGCGACAGACAACGGGGCAGCCCCAGTCGCCAGGAAAAACGCACCTAACATGTCGTTCGACTCCAAAGTCAACACAAAGAAGGTGCAGGTCCACCCGACGGACGCCTCCAAGACGGCGTTAATAGCCAACGACCTGAGTCCCGCATAGGAAAGCGTGCTTATCGAATTCCTCAGTGAGCACTGGGAAATCTTCGCCTGGTGTCTTGCGGACATGCCAGGAGTTCCCAGGGAATTCGCCAAGCATGCACTCAATATGTTCCCAGATGCAAAGCCAAGCAGTCAATGCGTCAATTGTCCGAGCCAAGAGCTGAAGCCGTTGGAATCAAAGTCAATAGACTGCTTGATGCCAACTTCATCAGGGAAATCAAAGAAAGTGAGTGGCTGGCCAACACCGTGCTGGTCCCAAAAAGGACACGGACATCCTGCGGATGTGCGTGGACTTCACATCGCTCAATAAGCACTGCTCCAAGGACCACTTTCCTCTACCAAGGATCAGTCAAATCATTGACTCCACTGCAGGTTGCGAGAATCTCTCCTTCCTCGACGCCTACTCAGGCTATAACCAAATTCGGCCGAAGGTCGAAGATCAGGAGAAAACAACGTTCATCATGCCATTTTGGGTATTCTGCTACAACACCATTCCCTTCAGGCTGAAACACGCAGGTGCCACATACCAAAGGTGCATGCAAGCATGTCTAAAGGACCAGATAAGCCGCAACATCCAGTTCTATGTCGACGACATAGTAATCAAAACCAGGGAGACCAGGACTCTAATCGACGATCTTCGTGAGACGCTTGATAACCTTGATCTCTATAAGAACAAGCTGAACCCAGAAAAGTGCGCTTTCGGTGTCCCATCTGGTCAATTACTCGGGTACTTCATCTCCCAACGGGGCATCGAGGCGAACCCGAAGAAAATCAGGGCCATAATGGCCATGGAGAAGCCAAAGAACCTCAAAGGTGTCCAGCAGGTAGCTGGGTGAATCGTGGCACTGAGCATATTCATCAGCCGAATGGGTGAGAAGGCCCTCCCCTTTTACCAGCTGCTACGTAAGACGGACAAATTCGAGTGGACACCCAAAGCAGACGATGCGTTCGAAGACCTCAAGCGGCTGCTCTCCACATCATCTGTCCTGGTCATGCCAAAGGGACGGGAACCTTTGCTGCTATACATCGCAACCACGCATCAGGTGGTCAGTACCGTACTCGTGGTTGAGCGACCCAAATATGGCAAGACTCACGGGGTCCAACTCCCAATATACTACATCAGCGAGGTACTGACCCCGACAAAGCAGAGGTACCCTCACTACAGAAGCTCGCCTACGGCGTATTCATGATGGCGCGTCGGCTGTGTCACTACTTCCAGGAGCACCAGATCATGGTCGTCAACGACGCCCCGCTGTCGAACATCCTAAACAACCCCGAAGCCACGGGGTGCGTAGCCTTATGGGGCATCGAGTTGTCTCCTCGAGACATAATCTATGAGCGGCGCACAACCATCAAGTCCTAGGCCCTCCCTGACTTCCTCGTCCACTGGATGGAGCTCCAGCTGCCGGATACTCTGGACATGTCACAGTCCTGGACGATGCACTTCGACGGCTCCAAGCGCGAGGCTGGAGCAGGGGCCGACATCATACTGACGTCCCCTCAAGGCGACAAGATGAAGTACGTCCTTCAGATGAACAATGAGGCCAAATACGAGGCCCTCATCCACGACATGAGGATGGCCAAGGTGTGCGACGCAACGTGCCTCGTCATATACGGCGATTTGAACCTCGTCGTCCAGCAGACGATGAACGAGTGCGATGCTCCCAACGCCAACATGATCGCGTACCATGCGCTCTACAATTCACTCGAAGGAGACTTCGACGGCTGCGACCCTCGGCACGTCGGCAGGGAAAGCAATGAAGAGGCTGACAGGCTCACCAACATTGGCTCCACCATGCAGGGGTGCCACCAGGAGTGTTCCTCGAACAAATCTGCATACCCTCCATCAAGAGGAAATTCCCAAAAGGCTCAGCCGAAGAAGCAGAGCACTCGGGGGCTGTGCTACCTGAATGACAAGAGGGACCTAAGAAGCTCGACATAGAGGCAAGATGGTCAGCCTGATGCATGGCATGGCAGTTGAAGAAACATGGACGCAACCGTACCTTCGATACCTGATAAACAATCAACTGCCCGATGACCTGTCAGATGCTCGGCGCATATCTCGCCGGTCAAAAGCCTTCACCATCATCAATGGCGAGCTATACAAGCGCATCATTTCGGGTGTGCTCCAACGATGCGTCACCATCAGTGACGGCAAAAGCATCCTCCAAGACATCCATGAGGGTATCTGCGGCCATCATGCAGGCAGCCGCGCCCTAGTCGCCAAAGCTCTACGAGCTAGTTTCTACTGGCCAACCGCAATGAACGACGCCAAGGACATCGTCCAGAGGTGCAACGCCTGTTAGAGGTACGCGGACAAGCCACACGCTCTAGGATCCGTGCTGAGGCCTATACCGCTGGCCTTGTCGTGGTATTGCCGACGAGTACGCCATGGAAGGGTCCTCACGGAGCATGTTTAGAGACGTGGGGTAAGGCGGAAGGTTGGCGGGTACGAGGTAACACAGCTTACCCAGGTTCAGATCCCACAATGGTGGCAGAATCCTACTCCTGCTATAAATCACTATAATGGCAATACGCCGAGTTACAGGGATCGGTTCGCTGTGCGAGCTATGAGTTATATAGTGCCCTAAAGGCTCCCATAGGTCCGGCTTATATAGTCGCCAGATCCTAAGGTTACAGGAAAAGTCCTAGCCAGACAGGTTACAGAGTCCTACACGGTAGACAACTAGTCTAACGTGTCTTGCACTCTAAGGCTCCAGGTATGCCAGTGACTCCTCCGTATCCTTCCTTTATCCGGCATGGGCCTCCCTTCTGGATCCATCTAACTGGGCTGCCCAGCATGCCATGGGCCATGCTACCAACTGTGGGCCGCCCGGGTTATCCGGATTAGAGACATGCTATGGTGATACCCTTTTAGCATATGTTCTGATCCATCTAACTGGGCCACCTAGCATGCCATGGGCCATGCTACCAACTGTGGGCCACCCGGGTTATCCAGATTAGAGACATTCTATGGTGATACCCATTTAGCATATCCCCAACAGTAGCCCCTGGAGAACTCCGATATCTTGCGCCGTCTTGCCTCTTCAGGTTGAATGATCCATCTAGATGAATGTTGGCAAATCGTCAAGAAATATCTTGTAGTCCTCCCAAGAACCCTGCAATGCTCTCCATCTTCAATATGTAAGTCAGAGAACTACTGAATCTTCCATCGTACTCTTCCCGTAGCCGGACAGGATCCGACCATGTCAGAATCTTCAGATGGGATGGTTCACCTGCCTATGTCAGTAGAGCAACATAGACCATAGGTCAGCGATTCCTTGTAACTCACACATGTAGAGAACACAATCATAGCCGTTTTTCCTGCGCAAAGGATGTGAAACGTTGGCGGCGACGGTGGGAACATGGCGAAATTTCCGCGCACGCGCTGTCCATGCAGCAACCGTTTGATCAACTTGCACGAATCTTGATGCTGAGTAGTATAAATTATAACTATGGTAATTCTTATCTTTTCACAACATTCTTCCTCGCATCGTCTTCTTCCTCCAGCAAACGCCTCGTCGATCTCTCCACGCGCACTAAGGAAAAAACCCTAGCTTTTACCATCTATCTGCCCGTCTCCTTCCACACCAATGGCCAGCAACATCACCACACCATCCATGGAGGCGACGAGCGAAGCCACTGCCTAGCCAGCGGGCTCCATCCACGTGCCTCCAGAGGGCGTGGTGGTGCCACGCACCGCGGTGGTGGAGACCACCGGCGGTGACCATATTCCAGCGGGGCTGGAACTACTCGAATAGGAGGGAGATTCCCATAAGGGAGAGTGGCACGACTCCGATATCACTGAGAGTGATCTCAAGGAGATGCTCGCCGAAGGGTACCTCCCCACGACGGAGGGGCTGGTCTGGCGGGCGGTGCCGGCCGGGGAGGTCATCCCTTCTCCCCAAGCTAGGGAAAAGGTGTACCTCAAAGCCCAACTGGTACGCGGTGTCTCCCTCCCAATCTCCGAGCTCTTCATAGAGGTCCTTAGTCACTACCGGGTTCAACCTCAGAACCTTTCTCCGAATAGCATCCTCGCACTTAGCAACTACGTGGCGCTTTGTGAAGGCTACCTAGGAATTAGGCCTAGGTTAGATCTATTTATTTACTTCTTCAGCATCAAGAGGGAAGCCAGAGTGAGCAAGGATGAGCTCAGAAATTGTGGAACTATTAACTTCAAGATCCGGACTTGTCGGCGGTTCCTCGACATTATAGGCCACGAGTCCTGCAAAAACTGGCATAGGACGTACTTCTATGACCCAAACATCCCTCTGGATGGCCGAGAAGGAATGTACCCGGATTTTGTCGATGGAGATGCCGCTGAAGCCCCAACATGGAGATCCCAAGCCCTCTGGATGGCCGAGAAGGAACGTAAGGCAGATCGAGTGGCTCGGAGACATGGGTCTAACCGGGTTGGACCTAGCCATGTGCTGGTTCATCTGGAGGATACAGCCTCTGCAGCACCGCGCGAAGCTGATGCACTAGTATACCAAGGATAGGAAGGATAGCCTTCGCATCTCCGAGGACAACTCCTCAAGTGACTCCATCAAGCTGTGCCTCAAAGACATCATCAAGGTGAAGGACATGAAGCATGGCTTTACCGTAACCTACGACATGTTCGAGGGCAGCACGTGCCCAGAGGTACCTGTTTATTTTCCGTGTATGACATATACTCCAGTTCTTCCATCTAGCCATTACCATTGCATCTCACACTTTTGGTATTCACTTAACAACTAAAGATTCTATACGAAGATAGCATGGCTGTCCTAGTCTATGACCCCAAGATGAAGGAAGTCACCGTCGTGTCCGACGAAGATGTTCTATTGGCGCGTAAGCGGAGGAGCTCCACCTCTGACGCTGCCGACAGAGGCAAGAAGAAGAAGACGGAGGGTTGAGCCTCCAAGAGATCCACCACCTCCCTGGAGCGGAGAAAAGAAGAACGATTGGTATTCCGTTGACCAAGGAACCAACCATTGTGTAATCTTCTTAACATCCGACATTGTCCCTTGCTCATCTTGTTCCTGTACTTATACTTATCCATGTTTCAGGAAGAAGGCTAGTTTGAGTTTGAAGAAGACCTCCAAAACATCGGGGCTTCTAAAAACATCAAAGAAATGTTTCACCAAGCATCCCCCGCCATCGCTCCTCTAACTCCAAGCGTCCATCCTGCTACCGCATCGACAAGCTCTCCAGCAAAGGTAACGTCTGAACCTTCTGCAATGGAAGTGGACCTAGACGTTGTCGTGGAACTCGCCGTTGTCGGCGAGCAGGCAACACAAGAAAGCACCTCATCCAAAGTGGTTGAAGCTCCGGATAAGGATGCCACTGGTAGCGGTAGGGAGATGCTGGAAGGCAGATTTTCTGCCGTAGGCGGCCCTACTGCACCCAAGACACCAGCAGAGTTTCCGAAGATCGTTTACCCGGTGCTTACACCGAGTATCTCAACTCTGTTTCCTGGCACGGCGTCGACTTCTCCGACATGTGGTCTTGAGGAGCTAGTCAAATAGGCGGATATCCTGCACGGAAATAGCCTTTCCTTTAGCAAGATATTTGCCGAGAGCGCCACCAACCTCAAGATTATCGCACTTGTAAGTTTTTATATGCCTTTTGCATTTTATATGTAGTATCCCACTGTAGCCCCCGAGGATTTAGGCGGAAAACCATAGGTCTTTTATGTCTGAATGCTCTAAGAGTGACTAAGCTAGAAAACTTTGCACTGTAGCCCCCAAGTATGTAGTTTGAATAAAATATTCTGACTAGATACTTTTAGAGTAGCATACGTAGTGTTTGTAAATTTCAATATTGTAGCCCCCAAGCTTCTAGTTGAAACAGAATTAGTTCCGACTAGATGCTTAAAGAAAGACTAAGCATATTGCAGAGTTAAAAACTCTCACTGTAGCCCCCAAGCCTCTAGGTGGATATTTATCTGGCTAGATGCTCCAAGTAGACTAAGTAACTTTGATCTTTTTCGCAGAACGAGAATGCTCGAAGAGGCGTCGCCAACAAGAAGTTCCACAAGCTGCATGCTGACCTTGAAGCTGAAAAGGGTAAAACTACCTTCTTGAAGGATCCAATCACCAAGAGCAAGAGTCTGTTTTTCTGTTCAATTTCGCACTCAATCTTGGTCTTGGGCCATTAACCTCTGAATACTCATCGTGTACTATCATTTGTCCGTCATGCAGAAACTATCGCCAAGGCAAAGGATATTGTCGAGCAATCCAAGCACATATATCTCCTGGATAGCGAGAACAAAATCCTTAAGCAGGAGAGGGCTGACACACTGAAGATGCATGAAGCGTCTATGAAGGCCGTGCAGGAGTCTGCCAACACGGAGATCAACCAACTGAAGGAGGAAATTGCAATCCTCAGGGAGCAAAATAAAGATGACGAAGAGTAGAATAAACGCAACCTTGAGGCTTACAAGGT
Source organism: Avena sativa (assembly GCA_916181665.1). Taxonomy (NCBI): domain Eukaryota; kingdom Viridiplantae; phylum Streptophyta; class Magnoliopsida; order Poales; family Poaceae; genus Avena; species Avena sativa. The sequence goes on from OV702293.1 coordinate 99,960,926, forward strand.
CCTCCGACAGGAACGGGATTCCATGGCAGAGACGCTCCAACAAGCCGAGGCAAGCATCTTTGGTAAGCAATCTCTGTCTTGTACTTCTGTAAGACAGGTACTCTGAACTTTTATGTTGTTGAACTCACGTATTCCATTGCTTGGCCGGAAATGCAGCTCCTATTGGTTTAACCAATACTCCTCCTACGACAAAGGAATGCATGGTCCTTGCCGGAAACTTCATCAGCACCGCCATCAAGCAAGCAAAGGAAATTGCCAAGCCCCTGAACATCAACATCAAGGCGGTGGATTCCGTCATGAAGTACTCAGAAATTCTACGCCAAGCCCCTTAGCGTATCGTAAGCTGGAAAGCTTCATGTACCCGGGCTGGCGCAAGAATGTCACTGGCTATGGTCAAGGCCCACTATGAAGGTGCTGACATTGACACTGTAACCTCGGGTCTGCCCGACTTATGGCCAGAAGATTGATCACAAAGCTATCTGGTCATTGCTCGCCGACTACGACACCAGGGTTGCCGAGTTGGTGGATCCCAACACTTTTGTGCCTCTCGAGATTATTGATGGCGACCAGCCCAGCTCCTCCGAGTCCCTCAAGACCAACGACTTTGCTGATGATCAGGATGACTCTCCTGCTGCCGACGACATTACCTCAAAGTCTCCTGCGCTAGAGGAATGAAAAACACTTATGTAATATTTGTCTCCTCTGGATGTATGTATGCGGAAAAGACTACGGTTTAACCTTAAGGCGGTAAACAATAGTTATATGTTTCCCGCTAATTAAGTACTAGTTCCAACATGTATATATTTTTTAAGCAAGTGCTGGCTTATCCATTACTTTAGTTTTTATGCTTGACTTTTCATGAGTCGGAAGACTCGTAGTCGGAACTATGTGCTCAGACGATGATACAAAATGGCACCGTCAAAAACCTAATAAAAAAATCGCCGATTTCGAGTGCCGCAAGCCCCTACTCCAGAATCCACATAAAAACAACAAAGAACGTGTTGACCAGAAAACTTAAGCTAATGCCCGTAGGCGGAATTTTCACAACTGTAAATGCAAAACTTGCGCATAAAGGTTTTTCACGATCCAAAAATAAACACTAAAGGAGGTAAAAGACTCAAACATATGAGTGATCCAAGGAGCTTTATTTCATTAATCATATAAGAGGTACACAGTAGATAAAAAATATGCTAAGTATAAAAAGGACATAGCTGTGCTATGTTCCATGGCCGATCATGCTCCGGGTAGTCATCATCCAGGTCATGTCGCTTACGCTTATGATCCTCGTTTGGTCTATCCTCAAGTTTACGATTGTCAATGAGGTAGTAAGACCCATTGAGTAGAGCCTTGCTTATGATGAACGGTCCTTCCCATGGCGGGGAAATTTGTGTGACTTCTTCTTCTTAAGTCGGAGCACCAGACCCCCCTCTTTAAACGAGCGATGCCGGACGCGACGACTATGGTAGATATGTAGCTTCTGCTAGTAGACAGCGAATCTTTGGCATGCCAATACGTGCTCTTCCTCGATAAGGTCCACATCTAGGCTTCTGGATTCTTCAGCGTCATCTTCATCGTAGGCGGGAACTCTTGGTGAATCGTGAAGGATGTCAGAGGTAGGATGGCTTCTGCTCCATATACCATGAAATAAGGGGTGTAGCCGGTAGACCTGTTTGGTGTAGTTCGTAAACTCCACAGAATAGATGGTAACTCCTCCGCCCAGGATCCATCTTCTCTATGTAGTGGTGCCTCTAGACGTGGCTTGATTCCCTACAAAATTAAGCCATTGGCTCGCTCAGCTTGCCCATTGGACTGTGGATGTGCCACAGATGCTAAGTCAAGTCGGATGCCCTTCTCCCAAAAATAGGCTTCCACTTCTCCGAGTGACAAGTTGCTGCCGTTTTCGGTGATAATGCTATGTGGGAGACCAAATCTCAGCACTAGATCCTGGACAAACCTAAGGGCAGTTGCCCCATCAAGCTTTCTAATGGGTTTAGCTTCTATCCATTTGGTGAATTTATCAACTGATACTAGCAGATGCGTAAACCCACATGGTGTCATCTGTAATGGACCAACAATGCCTTGCCCCCAGACCGCGAATGGCCAAGTTATGGTATTGTTTGCAACTCTTGAGCTGGTACATGTGGTTGTCAGTCAAAGTACTGGCATCCCATGCATGTCTCAACCAGCTTGTCGGCGTTCGCGGTCAGCCAGTAGAATCATTGTCGGAAGGCTCTGGAGACCAACGATCGAGGAGCGACGTGATGCCCGCAATCTCCGAGATAGATCTTTTGAAGGATTTCAATACCCTCTTTCTAGGGAATACTCTTTAGGTATACACAAGTGGTGCTTCTTTTATAGAGTTATCCATTGATTATGGTATATACCTTTGCTCGACGTACTATTTGCCGACTTTCGACCTCGTCGATGGGCAAAGTTCCGTGTACGAGATATTCCATAAATGGTTTTGTCCAAACCGGAGGGACCTTTGTCACTGTGTGAACGAAAGAGTCAACTCTATCTGGGTTAGATGAATCCGCTCCCTTCACGGATGGTGTCTACAGATGCTACAGGAAAACGCCAGGAGGAATTGGTTTGCGCCCTTATCCAAGCTTTGACAGCAGATCAGCCGCCTCATTGTCCTCCCTCTTGACATACTTGACTTCGTATCCCTCGAAGCACTTGGATATCTCGTCTACTTCATCTCGATATGCCGCCATCATAGGGTTCTGCGTGTTCCAGATGCCAGCCACCTGCTGGGCAACCAAGTCAGAATCTCCACAGCAAACTATGCACTTGATGCCAATATCCTTGGCTACACAAAGTCCGTGAATGAGTGCTTCATATTCCGCCATGTTATTTGTAGCCTCGAAATGGATCTGCAGAATGTAGTACAGCTTTTCCCCTGTTGGTGACTGTAGCAGTTCACCAGCCCTCGAGCCATTGAGTAGCTTTGATCTGTCAAAGTGCATCACCCAGTATTCTGGCTCTGGTACAGGGGTAGCATCTGGCTTCTCCGTCCAATCTGCAATGAAATCCACGAAGACCTGTGATTTGATAGCGTCGCGTCTCTTGTAGGTGATCTCGAAGGCGGCAAGCTCGATGCCTCACTTCGCAACCCTTCCTGTAGCGTCGCTGTTATTGATTATGTCGGACAGTGGAGCTTTGCTCACAACTGTGATGGGGTGCTCCTGGAAATAGTTCCTTAGCTTCCGAGAAGCAAGAAACACTCCATAAGATAGCTTCTGGTAGTGCGGGTAATGCTGCTTGGACTTCGTCAAGACCTCGCTTACATAGTTAACTGGTTATTGCACTCCATACTCATGCGTTGGCTCTATCAGCTCTACCATGACGACAATGCTGATTACCCGGTTGGTGGCCGCCATGTAAATCAATATAGGCTCCATAGGCTCGGGTGCTGCAAGTATAGGTGCCGAGGAAAGTATCTCCTTCAGCTTATTGAGTGTAACATCTGCTTTGTCCGTCCATGTAAATTTGTCTACCTTCTTCAGCAACTTGTACAGCGGCAGAGCCTTCTCTCCAAGTCGGCTGATGAACCAGCTAACTGCTGCAATGCAGCCTGTAAGCCGTTGGATGTCCTTCAGGCATGTCGGACGGTTTATGTTTAGGATGGCCTTGATCTTCTCTGGGTTGACCTCGATTCCGTGCTGGGAAACGATGAAGCCCAACAATTTGCCGGCTAGAACCCTGAAGACGCACTTCTTAGGGTTAAGCATCATGTTGTATTTTTGAAGATTATCAAAGTTTTCTTTTAAGTCAGAGATTAAGTCGTTTGACTTTTTAGACATCACCACTATATCGTGCACATAGGCGTGAATGTTCCAACCAATTTGATCGTGTAGGCAATGCTGCATAGTCTGCTGGTACGTAGCACCTACATTTTTTAGACCAAAGGGCATCGTGACATAGCAAAACATGCCGTAAGGTTGGTGAACGAAGTGGCCAATTCGTTCGACTTCCTCATCTTTATCTGGTGGTATCCTGAGTATGCATCAAGAAAACACAAAAGTTCTGAGCCAGCCGTCGAGTCAATGACTTGGTCAATGCGAGGCAAAGCAAACAGATCCTTTGGGCACGCTTTGTTCAAGCTGGTGTAATCAACGCACATTCTTAATTCTTTGGTTCCCCTTTAGGGTACAAGTACAGGATTGGCCACCCATCGGGTGTGAAGGACTTCTCGGATAAAACTAGCCTTAAGTAATCTAGCTATCTCTTTACCTATGGCGCGTCTCTTCTCGTATCCGAAGAGTCGTAGAGGTTGTTTCACCAGTTTGCATTTTGGATCAATATTCAAGCTGTGCTCGGCAAGTTCTCTAGGTACACCTTTCATGTCGGCAGGTTACCAGGCAAAGATGTCCCTATTCTCATAGAGGAACTCGACAAGCGCGCTTTCCTATTTAGGGTCCAGGTTTGTCCCAATGGCGGTGGTCTTGGAGGCATCGCCTACCACAAGTTCCACTGGCTTGGTCTCGATGGCGGCCTTGAAGGCGGGATCAGAGTCAGAAATCTGCTTCTTTGATGCCTGCATCTTCGTGGCATCGACCTTGCTCTGGATCTCCTTGAATTCGTCGCTGTAGAGGACAACTTATGCAAAGTCTGCTTCTCCAATCTTGAAGTCCCTTGCCTTAGTAAAGCTTAAGGATACGGTGATGACTCCGTTTTGTCCGGGTATCTTGAGCTTGTTGTAGACGAAGAATGGCTTGGCCATGAAGGCGTGGAAGATGTCGCGTCTGAATATGACATGGTACACGCTCTTGAAGGGGACCACCTCGAAGGTCATGCGCTCTTGGTGATACGTCGAAAACGTACCTAAATTTTTGATGCTCCATGCTTGTTTAGTATCTACTTTGCTTTGCTTTTTCTACACTTTGAGGTGCTTTTTACATGTTTTCTGGTACTAACCTATTAACAAGTTGCCACAGTGCTTGTTGCCTGTTTTCTGCTGCTTTTGGTTCCAGAAAAGCTAGTAAAGAAATATTCTCGGAATTGGACGGTACAAACGTCAAAGTCAATAACTTTCCATGGGGAACAAGAAGTCTAGAGGGGAGACGGAGAAGCGGGTCAGGGCAGCCAGACCCCCTAGGCACGGCCATGGGTGGGGCCACGCCTAGGAGGGGTGTGGCCCCTCTGGCCGCCTCCTCAGCCTCCCCCTTCGCCTATAAGAAGCCCCCGACGCAGAAACCCTAGGCACCCAATCAAATCTCCACGAAACCTTTTGTAGCCGCTGCCACCGTCGTCCCTAGATCGGGGGGATCTGAAGTTCTTCCCGGCACCCTGCCGGAGGGGAGCTCATCCCGGAGGCCTTCTCTCCGGTATGATGCATGAGTAGTTCCACCTTGGACTATGGGTCCATGTAGTAGCTAGATGGTTGTATCTCCTCCTTTGTGCTTTCATGTATAGATCTTGTGAGCTCCATTCATGATCAAGATCTAATCTATTTGTAATCATGCATGTTGTGTTTGCGGGGATCCGATGGATATTGAGATTATTATGTTGGTTTGATTAATGGTTTTATCTTTATGATTCTATCATGTCTGTGTTTGTGATCTTGCATGCTCTCTGTTGTTAATAGCTATCTTGGCCAAGTAGTTGCTAGTTACTCCAAGAGGGAGTATTTATGCTCGATAGTGGGTTCATGCCTCTAGTTTCCAAGGGAAGTGACAATAATCTCTTCGGTTGTAGATGTGTTGTTGCTAATAGGGAGAAAACAACGGTCTCTTGTTCATGGAACATGTGGACTCTTTACCTTGCACACCTTGCTTAAAGCAGTTGTCTGTTGCTTGCAACTTAATACTGGAGGGGGTTCGGATGATAACCTGAAGGTGGACTTCTAGTCATATATGCAATTGGATGGCGGTCTATGTATCTTGTTGTATTGCCCAATCGAATCTCATAGGATCTTTCTGACTAGTAATTGCATTTTTATGCCTTGCTCAGTTCCTTTCAATTGCCCTGATGTAATATTTTTACCCTTCATGCCATGTTGTTTATCTAAGGAGAGCACCTCTAGTGAACTATGGACCCCGGTCCAATCTTTACCATTGATACACCTTCCACTGTTACTTGTTTTATTGCTGCAAACCATTACATTCCACACCATACGTTTAATACTTTGTTATAGCAAACCGGTGAGCATGACAACCTTACTGATTCATTGGGACATCTTGAGTTTGTGTTGTGCAGGTCTCCGCGTTGCTAGCAACACCTGTGTGACGTTTTCTTCCTCCTTCTGGTTCGATAACCTCGGTCTCTAGTGAGGGAAGACTTGCTGATGTGCTCATCACACCTTGCTCTTGGGGTTTCTAACAAAGTCCTCTCTGTCAGGCAACAAGTATTTCTGGCATCGTTGCCGGGGAGGCTAAGGACGTCTTCACAAGGGGATTCCTCCACTTCCTTTTTCTTCACTTTGTTTTTAGTTTGCTTTGTTTCTTTTTCTTGGTCATTGTTTGCCTCTTTTCAAAAAACCCAAAAAAATTAGTCTAGTTTGGTTTGCTTTCTTTATTCAAAAACACAAAAAAAAATAGTTCCTACTCTAGTTTCCACCTTGCTCTAGCTCAGCATGTTGCTCCCCAAGTTCGCCCTGAAGGATCTTGCAATAGGTAGTGGCTCCATAATTGGGAAATATAATATTGAAGAATTTTTTAATCATGTTAGCAAGAATGAGGACATTGGGGATAAATCTATACCAGAACTTGCTCCTAATTATGAGATTGCTGCAGCTTCTTTAGTTCATATGTTGGAGGCTAGGTTTTTTAGCCTTAACCCCTTCATACAATTCTTGTTCCTAAAACTTAAAGAAGAAACGAATGCTGAAAAGAGAGAATTCATCCTTGAAACTTTATCAAAAGAATTTCATGATGTTGCTAGGGAAGCCAAAAAGGTCTTTGAGCATTTCAATATGCTAGGCTCAAGTGTATATGTTGTGGGTATTTCTGATAAAACTAAGCCTAGAGAAGAATTTAAGATACCCATATCCTTTAAGCTTGTTGGAATGCATGAAGCCTTTGAAAAGAATTTTGATTGGATTGCTCCTGAAAAGCTTTTTGATGAAAGTAGTAGACCAAAGAGAGATGAGAAGGGATCCTCCAAAACCCATTTGTATGAGATACCTTTCATAGTTGAAGACTTTACAAGTATTGATGTTAATGCTTCCTTATTTGAAAATACTTGATTCTTCTTGCTTCTTGTGCCTAACTTAAAGGCGTTAAAGAAAATTACTTGTTGGGAGATAACCCAAGACTTTCATTGAGTCTTGGAAGTTATTAATTAAGTAATGACCTCTCTTTATCCTTTTTGTTTGCTTTTTGTGCCAAGAATGACCTCTAATGAGACGGAAGTAAGATTTTGGGAGTTGCTGTCGCGAAACAGATTTCTGTCCTCCACCATAAAATTTCGTGAGGAGTCTCTGTAATTCGGATTGAGCTCAAAATTTACGAATAAAACCCCCAGTATGTTAGATAACTTTCATTAGTTCAACACTTTTTTATTTTAGAAAGATAAGATGTTTGAAAAAATCGGTTTCTACCTGCTGGTCTGTTTTGACAGATTTCTGCCATTATTTGCATTTGCTTCTTATTGATTCCTTTTTGAGTTATTTTTGGGAAATTGAGATTTTTGAAGGATTTACTACAGTAGCTTGTGTTTTTATTGAAAAGCCTTGCTGTTCCAAAGCTTTGCCAGAGGTCTAATATCTTTTGAATAAACTAATGTTGCTAATGAAGATTGTGTGAAGTTTTGTATGAAGGAAAAATTTTAGGTGTAGAGAAAGAATGATGTAATGAAATGAAGAATGGAAAAAAGCTTAAGCCTAGGGATTCCACCATAGTGTCACCCCAAGAAATATCCAAGAGTTACAAGCGTCAAAGCTTGGGTATGCCCAAGGCATCCCTTTCTTCATCAATAAAAAGCTCAGGTCTGTCTAGACACTTTGTTTTTATTGTTTCATGCACAGTTGTGTTGTTCTTGGAACGTCTTAGTTTTTGTTTGCTTTGCTTAGGTTGTTTAGTTTGCTTGAATAAAGTAGTTTGTATCCCCGTTGTCTCTGTGTTGTTTTGCAAATAAGTTGCTTGGTGTTGGAAAGGAGTAGTAAGTTCTTGCTTGTAAGTGCAAGAGGAGCTTGCATTGACTGTGACTTAGACTTTAGCATGACATGCTAGGTGTTGTTTTGGCATTATGCTTAGTGATTATTGCTGTAGCATGTCTTGTTCCAAACAATTGGTATTGCTTAGTGTGCCTTGAAGAAATTATCCGTTGTTTTAGCATTTAAAAGCATAGTATTGTGGTATTCTCCTTTGATGCTTTGCTTGTGTTGACTTGGCACATGCTCACACCATGTTATGACTCTCACAAGTCACCATTAGCCTCTATGATCATTTAGTCATTGACTTGTAGTACCACTCTATGCTTTGATTAGTATGCTTTGTTGCTCTGCATGATTATGGCCATTATGCTCTCTTAGTTGGTTGCTCTCAGTCTTTTGCTAGCCTCCACTTGTATGAGTAAGATCTAATCATGCTTCCAACTTCCAAGAAACCGAGTTATTCCAAAGTGTCCACTATAAACTCCTATGCATGGTGTGTTACACCATTCCAAATATATTCTTGTTTTCAGCTATCTTCCAATTAAAAACTATTTTGTTATGTGAAAACTTAGTGATTAAAGCCCTCACAAACTTGATGGCACACTTTATATTCCTTGCCCCTAATAAACTTGAACCATTGTGTCATCTATGTTGTATATGATTGCACTTATACGTTGGAATTAGCAGAACCGTGCTGTCACGGGGAACATTTTCAACATTGCACTTGTACTTTATACTCAGTTGATATCATGCTCTTTTGTCTATGGATGTCACTGGTGTGAAATAAAGAGGGAACTTGTAAGTCCATGGAGTTTGTATCCTGTGTTAGAGAAACGCCTGGGCCGCTAGCCTAAGCCATGCCTAATCATGGTGGAAACTTGCAGCATCACCATAGTGACATCTATGAAGCATTCTTCTTATAAAAAAGAGACACATTGATAAAAGAGGAAAGAGAGAAAAACGCACCATATTCCCATGGTAAATAATAAGATTGCTGAGATGCTCATTGTCTGCTTGCCTTGTCATTTTGGTTATGGGATAGCTCCTGTACCATGTGCAAGGGGTACCCCGTTGGCGGTTCTCAATGATAGGCAAATACTTACAGTGATAAGAACTTACAAGTGACTAAAGTTTTGTAGCATGAGGTGTGGCCCTCGTATTCAAGGGACTTGAGATTGCCAACTTATACTTCGTCAAGCATATACTCCATCTTTGTTCACTTTAACCTTAATCACTTCAAGATTCTTATGATAGGGGAAATGAGGGCTGGAGGCTAACAAGTACCATAATTTTTGGAAGCTCTTTTTGAAACTTGAAATCCCTGCTTCCTTTACAAAAAGTTCTTTCTTCCACCACTATTGAGTCTCCACCTTCTACCTTTAGGCACCATTAAGAGAGCGTATTTGTCATTCTGTGTGCAGTGTTCCAAAGCTTATTGATTGATGCATATTGTGATATTACTTGTTCTTATGCTATTTTTTTCTAGTCACCCTTGTGAACTTTGAAGGAGTCCTATGCATCCATATTGCTACTCTATGAGGGACAAGCTGAATGTCACTATGCTATGTTTTCTGTATGTGACACAAACAAATGTTTTTCAATGCATGTTATTCATGATCTTTGTTTGTAGCTTGTCATGTTGCATGCATAGTTACTATGTCCTATTGTTAGAACTCCATCTTTCACGCACATGTTTAGAGTTCTTTGATCCCAGCTTTCAATGCTTGCAAATGGTTGGATCTTTATTGTGAGGGCATGTCACCTAAAAAATTATTCTTTTATCACTTACCTACTCTAGGATGAGAAGGAGTTAAGCTTGGGGATGCTTGATACGTCGGAAACGTATATATAATTTTTTATGCTCCATGCTTGTTTAGTATCTACTTCGCTTTGCTTTGTCTACACTTTGAGGTGATTTTTACATGTTTTCTGGTACTAACCTATTAACAAGTTGCCACAGTGCCAGTTGCCTGTTTTCTGCTGTTTTTGGTTTCATAAAAGCTAGTAAAGAAATATTCTCAAAATTGGACGGGACAAACGTCAAATTCAATAACTTTCCGTGGGGAACAAGAAGTCTAGAGGGGAGATAGAGAAGCGGGTCAGGGCAGCCAGAACCCCCCTAGGCGCGACCAGGGGTGGTCCCATGCCTGGGAGGGGTGTGGCCCCTCTGGCCGCCTCCTCGGCCTCCCCCTTCGCCTATAAGAAGCCCCCGATGCATAAATCCTAGGCACCCAATCAAATCTCCACGAAACCTTCTATAGCCGCCGCCACCGTCGTCCCAAGATCGAGGGGATCTGAAGTTCTTCCCGGCACCCTGCCGGAGTGGAGGTCATCCCGGAGGCATTCTATCCGGTATGATGCGTGAGTAGTTCCACCTTAGACTATGGGTCCATGTAGTAGCTAGATGGTTGTATCTCCTCCTTTGTGCTTTCATGTATAGATCTTATGAGCTCCGTTCATGATCAAGATCTAATCTATTTGTAATCATGCATGTTGTGTTTGCGGGGATCCGATGGATATTGAGATTATTATGTTGGTTTGATTAATGGTTTTGTCTTTATGATTTTATCATGTCTGTGTTGTTTGTGATCTTGCATGATCTCCGTTGTTAGTAGCTAGCTTGGCCAAGTAGTTGCTAGTGACAACAAGAGGGAGTATTTATGCTCGATAGTGGGTTCATGCCTCTAGTTTCCAAGGGAAGTGACAATAATCTCTTTTGTTGTAGATGTGCTGTTGCTACTAGGGAGAAAACAACGGTCTCTTGTTCATGGAACATGTGGACTGTTTACCTTACACACTTTGCTTAAAGCAGTTGCCTGTTGCTTGCAACTTAATACTGGAGGGGGTTCAGATGATAACCTGAAGGTGGACTTCTAGTCATAGATGCAGTTGGATGGCGGTTTATGTATCTTGTTGTATTGCCCAATCAAATCTCATAGGATCTTTCGGACTAGTAATTGCATTGTTATGCCTTGCTCAGTCCCTGTCAATTGCCCTGCTGTAATTTGTTTACCCTTCATGCCATGTTGTTTATCTAAGGAGAGCACCTCTAGTGAACTATGGACCCCGGTCCAATCTTTACCATTGATACACCTTCCACTGTTACTTGTTTACTTGCTGCAAACCATTACCTTCCACACCATATGTTTAATCCTTTGTTACAACAAACCGGTGAGCTTGACAACCTCACTGATTCGTTGGGACACAGTCTTGAGTTTGTGTTGTGCAGGTCTCCGTGTTGCTAGCAACACCTATGTGACGTTTCCTTCCTCCTTCTGGTTCGATAACCTCGATCTCTACTGAGGGAAGACTTGTTGCTATGCTCATCACACCTTGCTCTTGGGGTTTCCAACGAAGTCCTCTCTGCTAGGCAACACTTGGCAGTAATTGTTAACATTGCCAAAAGCAACCTAAAGCGTGATGCACCCAAGGGGTCGAGCCTCCCGGCCAGGAACTATGCCATGGAACACGGTGCTGGTCCGCCTTAGGTTGGCCTCCATCAAGTTCATCTTGTGCAGTGTATCCAGGTACATGATGTTGATGCTGCTTCCACTGTCCACCATGCACTTGGTGAACTCATTGCCGTCAATAAAAGGGTTGATGAACATGGCGTACTGGTTCTCCGTAGGGATGAGGTCTAGGTGATCCTTCCTATCCCAGGTAATTAGAACTTCCGACCAGCGCAGGTACTGGGGAACTGGGGGTAGGGTGGCCATCAGTATCCTCATGGAGGTTTTCTGTGCCCGGACAGTAGGGGTGATAAGGAAAGTGTGGTAGACAGCGACCTTGTTCTCCAAGGGGTTCTTGCCTTTTCCATCGCCTTTTTCAGCGTGCTTGGGGTCAACGTCCTCGTCCATGTCACTTGAATCCTTGGACTCCTCTTCCTTCTTATTCCCTTTGCCCTTGCCTCACGGTCTGTTCTGACGGCTTCGCTTGTAACCGAACTCTGGGTCCTCCTTGAGGTCGTTGACGAACTTGCAATGGCGATTGGTCTGAGTGGCTTTGCCGTTGGCGTCGAGGTGTACAAGGGATGGCATATCACAGTACTCCTCGTAAATTTGGGGAACACGGAGCGCTGCCATGGTAGTTTCACTACCTCGCTGCTGCCCACGACCAGCCCCCGTCCTAAGCCATGCTATCCACCATCACCCCTTCCTGCAAACGTCATGGCGACCATGTCGGTGGTTTGCTTTTATTCTGGCAGACGGTTCCTCTTGGTGCTGTTGTTCCTCTTAGCTTGAGTTGGAATGGCTATTGCTGGCAAGGAGCCGCAAGCATCGTCATCGGCAGCCGCGAACTCACTGGCCAACTGGATCATCTAATTGAGATCGAGTTTGTGATTGTCCTACAGGCGCTTCAACTTATGTCGAAGCAACGTACCTTTTTCCAACCCATCGATGAAGGCGGCCATGGCGGTCTGATCGTGCTCCTACGCAGTAATTCTTTGTATCCAGCCAGCGGGAGAGGTAGGATCGAGATGACTCATGTTTCTCCTACACGCACCGCTATAGATCGCCAACAGTGGAGGGACACTTATACGTACACTCGAAGTTTTTGGTGAACGCTTCTTGCATGTCCAACCAGTTGCAGATGGACTTCTCCGGCAAGTCATCAATCCATTGGCGGGCCGTACCCGTCAACATCAGTGGGAGATACTTGACGGCAACGTTGGGGTTACCCCCGGCGATCTCCGCCATGTTGCCGTAGTCCTGCAACCACGTAGCTGGTTTAGCGGTGCCGTCATAGGGCTTGATCGTCTTGTCAATCCGGAAAACCTTGGGGTAAGTTGCGGTATGTATTACAGGTCCAAAGCAACGTGGTCCTAGGTAAGGTCCTTCCCGGGCTTGCTCTTTTCTTCTTGTCGCCAAGGGATGGGCTGCGTGAGCAACGCGGCCCCCCTCCACCATGGTGGCTGCTAGGTGGCGACAGAGGCGGAGGTGGCGGTGTGTAGCCTTCTTGTTGTTACCCTCCTGCAACGCCTCACGCTTGTTGCGGTTGCTTATCGGACGTGGAGGGTCATGGCGTGACCTGCTCTTGTGTCCTTGGTTGTGCTCTCCATCATGACGGGGCTGCTCGGTGTTGTCGTGAATGACGAGGATGCCTTGCTTTGGCGGAGGCATGCTCATACGTTGGTGAGCCTTTAGGTCTTCACGATGTCGGGGAGATCGGGGCGATGGAGATGGGCGACGAGGATGAGCCTTACCTCCGTGGTCGGAGGATATGGGGGATAGCGTCCTTCCTGTTGCGTGCATCCCTCCGTCTTTGCTCTGACGAACTCGTCTGTGATCCGACATCCTGAGGAGATCGGTCCCTTGGTGGCTTAGGAATGCTAGACTGGCAATATGCTAGGTTAGACTCAAGCCTCCGAGAGGTGGCCTTTTCTTGATGTTTGACCGCCTTTGCGACGAGATCATAGACCTGTTCCACAGCTGCGGGTGATCTATCCTGCTCCAGAAGGGTCTTGGCGACGGCTAGGTTGAGGATAGGAGTATGCATGACATGCCTGCCCTCTCTTGGCTTGTGGCGGCTTCGGGGGAGCCCATCCTAGGTTTCGCCGTACACCAGGATCATTGATGACGCGAGCCGGAGCTTTCTTAGCCTTCTGCTGCTTGAGTAGAGTCTTGTACTCGGCCTCCATGGCTCTAGCTTTCTCTATTGACTGCTGCGCCTTGGCCAGATCTTTATCTAGCTTTGCGCCTTGTTCCGCGATGGCCTGCGCTTCCTCCAGCAGCTGCTGGCGCTTCTCATCAAGCTGGACTAAGTTCCGTATATGAGCCACAGTCATGGGTTCGACGAGCAGATTGCCATACATCACCCTATCAGCTGGGGTGATTTGGGCAGCCGCAGACGTAGATGCTGGAGGCGGCGGGTTTGTGGTGTTGTTGTTACTCGGACTGACGTTGAGTTCCTGCGGCTGTTGCACTGGGTTAGGCGTAGGGGGCATGGCTTTTGCGCGACCATTGTCGGCAGCATCGGCGGGTCCCTTCCCATTGTCCAGCGCTTTAGGCGGAGCTTATCCGGGTTGATCTTCCCCATCACACTCCTAATGGCGATGAACACCTCTCGGGATGTGATGGCCTTGTCGGCCTGCTCCTCGCGCTTGATGTCCTCGTCCATCTCCTGCATAGCAGAGTCGAGTTCCTCCGGGTCGATATCCATCTCCTCTGTGTCCGCGCTGATGTCGATGTAGAGCGCGTCCAAAACGGAGTCGGAGGGTGCGGGGGCTTCCTCGACGACGGAAGAAGCTGAGGCTGCAGGAATATTGACTGGAGGCGGTGGTGGTGGCGGCGGTGGCTGATGCGACGCGGTGCCGGGTGCGACCGCGAGCGCTGCTTGAGCTTCTGCATCTGCGTCCGCGAAGTTATTGATGGTGTGAACCATGCCTTCGAAAGTGAGGCACCCCGAGGCTTGCAGCCTCCTTAGCGTATGCCGGAGAAGTGTACCATGGTCTAGCCCTTCCACAAAGTGATACATGGCATCATCATTGGGGTAATGTTTTAGATCGTCCCGTATACGGAGCCACCTGGCTAGGTAATCGTGGGGGTTTTCACCCTCTCTTTGAAGGCAACGCACTAGATCGAAGATAGTCACCATGCCGACGAACTTGGATATCTGTTTTCCAGACGCATGGGCGAAGCCGGCGGACTTGCGGTGATCTTCCACCATTATGTCCTGTACAAGGGTGGTTTAGGTGGGCCTTGAATTTTTTCGATCTATGTCGGCAAACTCCGAGGAGAGATCCGACTTTGATCCTTCCGCGAACGTATCCTGCCCGTAGGCGGTCCGTGCGGGCCTTGACAATCCTCCGACTTCCAGGGAACTAGTGCTCGAGTCCGTTTCTTCGATGAAGAGGTGGATGTCACCGATTGGGACGATCGAGCAACGGGTGGGGTTTGTCTTCGCCGGGATCTAGAATTCGTCGGGAGGGACAATTGGAACATTGCCGGAGAATATAACACGGCTGCTGGCTATGATTTCGCCGATTCCCGCGAAGAGCTTGGACCTCGCCCGTTGTAGAGCGTGAAGCGCCTCTTTACCCATGGTGGGCGCCAACTGTCGTGATATTGCCGACAAGTACGCCATGGAGGGGTCCTCATAGAGCGTGTTTAGAGACGTGGGGTAAGGCGGAAGGTTGACGGGTACAAGGTAACACAGCTTACCCAGGTTTAGATCCGACGATGATGGCGAAATCCTACTCCTGCTATAAATCACTATAATGGCAATACACCGAGTTACAGGGATCGGTTTGCTGTGTGAGGTATGATTTGTATCGTTCCCTAAAGGCTCCTGTAGGTCCGGCTTATATATTCGCCATATCCTAAGGTTACAGGCAAAGTCCTAGCCGGACAGGTTATAGAGTCCTACACGGTACACAACTAGTCTAACGTGTCTTGCACTCCAAGGCTCCGGGTACGCCGGTGACTCCTCCGTAGCCTTCCTTTATCCGGCATGGGCCTCCCTTATGGATCCATCTAACTGGGCCACCCAGCAGGCCATGAGCCTCGCTACCAACTATGGGCCAGCCGGGTTATCCGGATTAGAGACATGCTATGGTGATACCCATTTAGCATATCCCCAAAAGGCTTGGCCCTTCGCCTGTGGGGACTCGACATGATCGGCAAGCTACCAAAGTCCTCGCCAGGAGGTCACGTCTTCCTGCTGGTGGTAGTCAAAAAATTCTCCAAGTGGATCGAAGCCATGCCCGTCACCAACCAAAGTGGTAAAACTGCCGTCAAATTTTTCGAGTCCATTGTCTACAGGTTCGGCGAGACCCATACCATCATACCGGACAACAGCTCGAACTTCATCATGAAGGAATTCATTTATTTCTGCGAAAACCTCGGCATCAACATATCATACACCTCTGTGGCGCACCCGCAGACCAACAGACAGGTCGAAAAGGCCAACGGCCTCATAGGCAATGGCATCAAGAAGCGCCTAATTTTCCCACTCGGAAGGCTTGCGGGAGCCTGGGAAGATGAGATACCCTCCGTCCTTTGGAGCCTCCACACAATGCCAGACAGCTCAACTGGCTATACGCCCTTCTTCATGGTGCACGGAGCCGAAGCCGTGCTACCTGCCGAGGTACGCCACAAGGCCCCACGGGTCGTTGCTTACAGCGAAGCCAAATCATTAGCCGCACTTGAAGACATCGTCGACACGCTCGACGAGGCACACGACATCGTAGCGGCCCGCTCTGCAGTGTACCATCAGAGCCTTCGCAACTACCATAGCCATCGGCTGCGCCCAAGGACCTTCGTTGAAGGAGACCTCGTCCTACGACTCAAGCAAGAAGGCCACAGGAAGCTCGAGTCACCCGGGGAAGGACCCTACATCGTCACCGAAGTCATCCCAGGTGGCGCCTACTGCCTCATGGACGTTGCATCAGGAGTCGAATACTCCAACCCCTGGAACATCGCATGAACTGCGACACTTCTACCCTTAGTTACCCTTTACTTTCAGTAAGGATATTCAGCCAGGCTACTCAGCTGAACAATGTACCTCCTCGTTTGTAATGAATAAAAGCTAAGTTCCTTGGCCCAAATATCTTTTCTCCTTACATTATTTATCGCTGAACACGCTCGGGGGCTGCGCCTCACCTTACAACTTCATCGACTCAAAACAATGCATACAACCTAAGTAGCTGACCACGTCAGGATAACGAAAAGGACATGCACATTACAAGTGCACCACGTGCCAATACATAAAAACTTTACAAAGGGCATTACAAGCCCACTCAAATAAATACAAATTTTACATTATCTCGTTTTCTTTACAAGATCTAATTGTTATAGAGCATAACATTCGTCCGGTCCTCAAATAAATCTACATTCTCTTCGGCATACTGCGCCACAGCTGCGTAATGAGGGCGCATATCCCATAGATTGCCACCTGGAGGAGGAGGTGGTCCACCCGCTATCTCCGCAAGATTGACATCACGACGATGCAATCGAACGAGAGACAAAGCTGCTTTCACCCTAGCAACCAGCTGATGGCGCACTAACTCCTTGACGTGGCCTACATTCTGAAACTTCCCAAGAAGACCTAAAAAGCTGGAAGGTGCATCGTCTAGAGGAAACATGACGAACCAAACGGCCGCAAGTGACGACCTCGCCTGCTTCAACACCCGAAGGACCTGGTGTACACGGTCTTGCACCATCGCAAGGACGATTGCTCGATCGCGGTCCATCCAGAAAAAGCCACCGGCCTCCAGTTCTTGTTGCATCAGGCAGTTCATCTGAATTGTGACGCGCTCCTTCTCTTCCTTCGGAATGAGATTCATGACTGCACAAACATTGGGTGAGCCAACATAATATATGGCGCACTTGAAAAGGCATCAGTTCACAAGGACTCACATTGGAGTTGGTCGCCCATCTGCCGAAATTCTCCAAGCAAGAACTCTTCCCTGGCAGTAGCTCGCTCAGCCTTCGACTTCCACACATCCGCATGACCGCGGATGCTGAGGACGTCTTTTTCTAAACTGCGGACACGATCACGCAGGAAGGCCAACTGCAACGCCTCATCCAATGATGGGTGAGGATCAAGTGCAGGAAGAGTGATCACTGGAGCCTCACCCGAAGGACCCTAGGGGTAAACATTCAAATATGAATATTGCAAAGACTTTTGACATCAGTTAAATGACAGACTCATATACATAAATAAGGTCACCTCACTACAGGAAAACGATTTTTTACTGGGTATTTAAAATACACAGCAAAGGCCAAAATACACTCGCAAATGTTTGGCGTGTATTTACACTCGGCAAAGAGTTCACAGCATACACCCCGCCGGCAAACTCGACTTTGCCGAGTGTTTAACTCCTGGATACTCGGCAAACTTTTGCCGAGTGTCTACCAGCCGCGCACTCGGTAAAATAATGCGTTCACGGCGCAACAACTGAAGACGGTGTCAAATGTTTGCCGAGTGTTTCCGACAAACACACAGCAAAGATTAACGGTTGGGATTTCTCCACATCGCCCCATTCACTGGATGGAGACACGTCAACTTATAATATTTGCCAAGTATTTCTGATGTAATACACGGTAAAGATGTAATTTTTGCCGAGTGTCTCTTAGGGTAACACATGACACAGCCGTACTCTTTGCCAAGTGTATTGCCTGCCATACACGGCAAAGATGTTCTCTTTTCCTAGTGTTTTACCTGGGGTATACGGCAAAGATGTTCTATTTGCCGAGTGTTTTACCTGGGACACACGGCAAAGATGTTCTTTTTGCCGAGTGTTTTACTTGGGATACACGGCAAAGATATTCTTTTTGCCAAGTGTTTTTCCTGGGATACACGGCAAAGTCCATGAAAAATTGGCAGGTTCATGCTGTTTTTCATTATACCCTGCATTTCAAAACAAATCTGGACATATATAATCATATGTAGGCTCACAACACACATATATCACAGCAAGAACTCACATAATAGGTTCACAAGTGCACTAGTACATCAAACATGCATACAAAGTTCACAAGTTCAACAAACACTTGAATTCAAGTTCACATATCCATCAACACAACCAAGTGGCACACAAGTCCTCTAGCATGTGGTACATAGCTCCATCAACGGCGACCATGTTCCACCACAACATAGGCTTCCTTGATGTAATCCTACAAAGTGCGAAACACACAAGCATGAGTAAAAATGATGCAATCTTAAAAAGTTCAAACTAGGTATATATAGCTATATGGTAAGATGATTCTAACAAACATATTTACATGATACTAATAAGGTAAATTTAGCACTAGCATAATTGTAATTTATCATCTATGTAGCTATATGGTAAAAATATTACATGATTCTAACAAGGTATAGTTTTGCACAAGAAAATTCAAATTTGTTATCTATGTAGCTATGTGGACTTGGTATGTATATGGTAAGATGATTCTCCGAAGAATATTGACATTTGATTCTAACAAGGGTATATTTGGAACAACCATAAAACTTGGTATCTATGTAGCTATATGGTAAGGACTTGGTATAATTTGACACAAGATGTATACAAACAAGAAATTGACAAAGAGTGTGGGAACTCACAAAGTTGCCTCCTAATGTTTGGGTTGTCCAGATTCGGCATGGGCACGCTCGTAGTGGCAGGCGTCGCAGGGCTTTCATCCTCCGAATGGGTTGGTTTGTTGTTGGATCCGGCCGAAAGCATTCCCTACAAAACATGGTAAACGGTTATGAGACGGTAAACATGTCACAATAAGATGTAGTATTGAATAGATGCAACACAACTTACGAATTAGAAGTTCATCAAAGGCAAAGGAGGAAGAATAGGAGTTGTGCCATTCGTAGAAGCTAAGAGCTATAAATCCAATTTGAGAAGGTAAGTTTTACAAGTTGAATGGAGTTAGCCATCCAGTCTTATGGGAAAGAACTCACATGAAATTGCGCATCATAGGCTGCGAACCTAGCATGCACTGCTCATTGTTGCTCAACCCACATCTCCTGCATTTGGAGAACCTTTTGCTCAGCCTCCTCTCGCTTTCGCCGATCCTCCTCTAGTTGAGCCTACATCGTGTTATCACAATTTCATCATCATCGTTACAATGCAAACATATAGTCAATTATTGTATGATCAATGAAGAGGACCATACCTGCATCCTGCTATACATGACCTATGAAGGTTGTGGGCGCGTCTCTATACGCGAGCCCTTCCCACTACCGTAGAGTTGCCTCTTAGATGGAATGGAGATCTCAAGGACGCAACCGTCAGCAACATATAATCGACCATTCTTCTTGCCATCTCCTGCTAGCATAGCAACCTCAGGGTCGAAGGGCTCCGTGAGCGGGTTTGAGTTCTCGCCATGTGACTCCTTGTACTTCGTCTTGTATTTTCCAACCCTCAGCTCAGATCCTAGGGTCTTCCACTTTGACTTCCCCTCCTCGGGTTTCTTCACCTCCTGGGTAGAAAGCCTGAAAATGAGTGATGTCCTCGCCTGTGTCAAGTTTCTGCGAGAGAAAGAATTAAGATAAATAAAATAGACAATCACACATATAGAATAAAGTGGTAGGAATAAATAAATTACAGATTTGCTCACCCTTTTCTGGATGACGCCAGTGATGGTGAGGTTGCCTTGACGGTGTGTTCCTTCACCCAACATCTCACGCCGATGCATCGCATCCATGTGAGCTTCCACATAGTCCTTGGATACCCACCTGGCAACCATCAACTGAAAGCATTGGCCCTTGGAGGCGGCATACCGAGGAGGCACCTACATACACATGATATAAATTAATAGAGAAATGAAAGTAAACTGTAGTCATGTGTGAAGTCAAAAGAAGCAAATATGCCTACCTTCATGTATTGCTCACGTGTCAGAAGCCTTTTCCGGACGCGCTTCTTCAGCATTGCAATCTTCTTCTCGTGCTCATACCAATTGGTCACGCAGTTCACGCGCGTGTCGTACTGTATCTCGGGATTAGCCTTGAGGTAGTTCCAAGAACTTGTTGGTCTTTTCCTTCCATTCTGTGGTCATTTTCGCCTGACTGGGTCGACCATTGTACATCCAGGCACGGTGATTCTCCATCCTCTAAGAAGTACCAAAAACTAGCATATAATGCATTTAATTTACAAATTTTTAGTCCATTTAATTCGAGCAATATCATGTTTTACGGCATGCATCCACATATATCTCTCTCTCTCTAATAGGTAAAGGACATAATCCTACCTGAAGATGTGTAGATTGGATATGTTCTCCATGCTATACCCTGAATCGAGACAGAATTTTGGCAGCACCTCCCCGCTGTTCTCCCGATACACGTTTCGGCAAAAAAGCTGAGAGGATGTGCATCCGGAGAACAACGAGGAGGCGCCACCGAAATCCGGTCTCGGAGCAGAGCAAAGCATGGAAAACATACCCAATCTACACATCCTCGGGTTGTCCAAAAACATAGACAATCCGAAAGAGTTACGGCTATAAATATTGCGTAACCCTTTCGAACGGGAGACGCCTAGGTAACGTGACTGAATTGGTTATCTAGACCAGAAATAAACCTACTCACATTAATTACAAGAGACGTGAATGAATTTTACCCTTGAAGCATGATCTAATCGTCAAGAAATATCTGAGATGCTCCTTCAAGAAGCCCTGCAACGCCGTCCTGGTGTCAAACTCGAAGCATTACCTCGACGAAGCAGAGCTGCGTTTTGAAATTAGAAATTTGAACACCCATGATTTTTTTGTCAAGGTAAATGCAATGCTATTGTACATATGTTAATACAATAGGTACAGCTAGTTCAAGCAAATAAACACATGCACATCTGATGCTTCTTTCAAATAATCAGTACTTAGGGTGTGTTTGGGAGAGCTCCACTCCACTTCACTCCACTTCAACTCTAAACTCCACTCCACCAAAGTGCTCTAGAGCAGCCAAAATAGTGTTTGGCTTATAAAGTAGCTTCAGATTCAGATTAGAGCCTTTGTGTGAAAATGCATGTAGTACCCACTCATTTCCTTTATTCTTTAAAATTTTCCTACTGATCGGGTACGTGATAGAAAATGAAAATATCACATGTGCACATAATATATCTGTACTAGTCTAGTTGTAGCAAAGAAATATTTCAGCTGAATATCCATTATTTTCGCAAAGAAATAATCATGTAGTATTCAGACCATCTACCCCAACTAATCTTGCTATCATTTTTGGAGGAATAGCAAGAGAACAGTAGTAGATTTGCTTATGTACTGGTCTAGTAGTAGCAAGATAGACAAATTTTCTTCCTAATGTTAAATACACATTGTCAATAACCTGTGCCCGTCCATGTATAATCTGATGTTTCTAGTTCAAACAAATTTGCATGAATTATTCAATAGACAAAATCTGGAAACTCACCCGAGCGGTGGAGCTCCTGGTTCTGTTCCTGATGGTGGCACTTGGTGGTGTAGCTCCTGGTCCAGCGGGGAGTTGGCGGCACGGGCAGAGGAGAGGTCGACGCCGGAGCAGGGGCCACGGCCGGCCGGAGTAGAGGCCCGAGCGAGCGGGCGTCCCCAGCTCCGGGGCGGTGGGCCGAGCAGGGCGGCGGCGGGTGCTTACCCAGGAGCCATTGGCGGCGGCGGTCAAGAGAAGCACGGCGGCGGCGGTCCCGAGCAGCGCGGCGGCGGCAGTCCGGAGTAGGGAGCGGCGGCGGCGCGCAGGGGGAGAGGATGGGCGACAGGGAGAGTGCGTGTTGGATTTGGATTTTTTTACCAGCATATGCTTGCGATTTGGACTTGACCGTGTATTCTCGATCTATAGGTCATTTTCTTTTCTTTGCCGTGTATTCATGTCCAAGACACACGGCAAACACATGGTCCGTACCACCAAAACAGCCGGAGAGGTCGAGCTTATCTTATCCTTTCCACTCCCGTGTGCTACAGTACCAGAAGCCGCCTCCACCCTGCGCCGCGCCGCCCTGAGGCCTTGCTCGCCGGCGAGTCCGGCCGAGCTGGGCTGAGGGAGGGGGCGGCGGCAGTTGCTATGTACATAGTAGTGTTAGTCTGGGGTGGAATCCCCGTGTCTGGTGGCCTTGTGCTGCCTGGAGCTTGCGCGTCTCCCAGGCCGAGATGCGACGGCGGCGCACTCCCCTCGCCCCCCTTGCTTCGCCGGTGATGGAGGTGATGGTGGGGTATTGCCTCTCCCTCAATAAGGCCTGCTCGAGCTCGATTTCTGCTGGGCGTCTTCTGCTCCTCCCTTTGGACGGCCATGGTGGCGAGGGAAGGTGGAGTTCCGAACCGCAGCAGCTTCGTCCTCGAGCTTTGGGTGCTGCTTGGCGACATCGCAGTCTCGTTCGTGGGCTCTCCTCTCTGCTGGTCGGCCATGGTGGCGTGAGGCAGAGGGAGGTTCTCAGTGAGGCTGTCGGTGGCGTCATCCGGCGGGGCTTTGTTCGGTTAAGGCGTTGTGGCGCGGCGCTTTCCGCTCAGCTCAGAGGTGCCTCGGCGTGCTTCCATGGTGGAAGGCTCTGAAGTTTTCTCTGAAGCTGAAGGCCCCGAAGAATAAGCGCTTTTGTTGCTTTGCCGAAGATAGCAGAAATGGAGTTGTGGTGGTGCTCCTGGCCGGCCGTGGAGGCGAGGAGGAGCGACGCCATGTCCTTCTGGTGGTGCTTGCCGTTTCCCCCTTGGCCGGCCGTGGAGGCGAGGGAGGGGTGAGCGGCGACGCACTGGAGCTTGCTTCGACTGAGCGGTTGGGGCTTTGGATTCTTCTCCAGGCCGTTCTTCTTCGCCTGCCTACACCCACCCGTGGCAGGAGTGGTGACGACGGGCCGACTATCTCTTGCGGGTCCGGTAAAGAATCCTCTGTTGCGAAGCCCTTCTGCTCTTCACTTCTATTTCTTCCTTCAACAGACGTAGTGGTTGCGGAAAACGGAGGAGTCGATTGGGTGAATAGCAGTGTCAAGCAGCAATGGAGTTGCGAAGCAATTTTTTTGAGCACCACCTCGGTGGCGGGTGATAGCCGTCCGACATCCAAGGCTAGAACATGGCCTATCCAAAAGCCGGCGAAGGGTCCCGGCAATTGTTTAACCTCCTCGATGAGGCCCCTTTCGAAGTTGGTGGCCGCATTCCTCGTCTACGCAAAAGCAAGTGGTTTCGTCCCGCTTTTGCGTATGACGGCGGCATGTCTGACTTCCGGCTCGGCGGTGGAGAAAGAGAAGGATCGGTTCGTTGTCGTCCATCTTTCAACGAGGTCTTTTTTGCTTATATCAGGGACCTATGCATTTTATCCTTATCATATGTGGTTCTTTGTAACAATCTGTACATCCACCGCTTGATATTAATGTGATGCTTCCGGTCCCTTCGAGGACGCTCCTCGTTCAAAAAAAAAAACCAAAACAGCCCGATATAAATACAATTTATTTACTCTCTTCCACCCATATTATTAGAATTGGATTTGTCAAAATTTAGATGAACCTATATACTAAATAGTGTCTAGATTCATCCAAATCTAGACAAATTTGAGTCAACTAATATAGGTCGGAGGGAGTATCAAACTATAAGCATTCTTGTCATCAAAGTTTATGATATTTTTCAAGGGTATATATAGTAATCAATTTTTTTATCAAGGGTACAATATCTAATACTCATGATTTTTTCATTTTCCATTTTTCATTTTTCCTGCCGAACCGGTATGACGTGGGTCCGATTTAAACTACGGGTAGAGCGCATGTATGCGAGGGGGGACACATGCAAGCACCCGGAGACTAGTAGGTTTTGTATGTTTCAACATAGCACGACACTTTCATGCATGTTCTAGGGCCACATGTAGGTCCTTGAGAAATTCCGATGCCCTGGAATACGGCTTGCTACGGAACCATCATCTGCGGGCCTCGAATCGTCTACCCCCCTAGACATTCTTTTGATGGGGGTAGCCCAGCATAGCTCTCTCTTGTTTTGTGTTTGTTTAGGTTATAGGATGATGTGAAACCATGTTGGTTCACAAGGTGAGGCAGTATCCTACCCGGTTTCACCGAAACGGGGAGTTTTCCCTTTTTATAAGTCTAGAACCTTCGCTTCTAGGTTAGAGCGCATGCATGCGAGGGGGACACATGCAATCACCCGAAGACTAGTTGGGTTTGTATGTTTCAACATAATACCATACTTTCATGCATGTGCTAGGGCCACATGCAGGCCCTTGAGGTATTCTGATGCCCTGGAGCGAGGTTTGCTGCGGAACCCTAATGTGCGGGCCTCGGATCGTTTCCCCTAGACATTCTTCTAATGGGGTAGCCCGTCATAGCTCTCTTTTGTTTTGTGTTTGTTTAGATCATAGGATGACGTAAAACCATGTTGGTTCACAAGGTGGGGCACTATCCTACCCGGTTTCACCGGAACATGGAGTTTACCATTTATACAAGTCTAAAACCTTCGCTTCTAGGTTAGAGCGCATTCATGCGAGGGGGGACACATGCAAGCACCCGGAGACTAGTAGGTTTTGTATGTTTCAACATAACACCATACTTTCATGCATGTGCTAGGGCCACATGCAGGTCCTTGAGGTATTCCGATGCCCCGGAGCGCGGTTTGCTGCGGAACCCTGATGTGCGGGCCTCGGATCGTCTACCCCCCTAGACATTCTTCTGATGGGGGTAGCCCGCCATAGATTCCTCTTGTTTTGTGTTTGTTTAGGTCATAGGATGATGTAAAACCATGTTGGTTCACAAGGTGGGGCACTATCCTACCTGGTTTCACCGGAACGGGGAGTTTCCCCTTTATACAAGTCTAAAACCTTCGCTTCTAGGTTAGAGCGCATGCATGAGAGGGGGGACACATGCAAGCACCCGGAGACTAGTAGGTTTTGTATGTTTCAACATAACACCATACTTTCATGCATGTGCTAGGGCCACATGCAGGTCCTTGAGGTATTCCGATGCCCCGGAGCGCGGTTTGCTGTGGAACCCTGATGTGCGGGCCTCGGATCGTCTACCCCCCTAGACATTCTTCTGATGGGGGTATCCCGCCATAGATCCCTCTTGTTTTGTGTTTGTTTAGGTCATAGGATGATGTAAAACCATGTTGGTTCACAAAGTGGGGCACTATCCTTCCCGGTTTCACCGGAACGGCGAGTTTCCCCTTTATACAAGTCTAGAACCTTCGCTTCTAGGTTAGAGCGCATGCATGCGAGGGGAGACACATGCAAGCACCCGGAGACTAGTAGGTTTTGTATGTTTCAACATAGCACCACACTTTCATGCATGTGCTAGGACCACATGTAGGTCCTTGAGGTATTCTGATGCTCTGGAGCGCGGTTTGCTATGGAACCCTGATCTACGGGCCTCGAATCTTCTACCCCCTAGACATTCTTCTGATGGGGGTAGCCCGGCATAGCTCTCTCTTGTTTTGTGTTTGTTTAGGTCATAGGATGATGTGAAACTATGTTGGTTCACAAGGTGGGGCAGTATCCTACTTGGTTTCAGTGGAACGGGGAGTTTCCCCTTTATACAAGTCTAGAACCTTCGCTTCTAGGTTAGAGCGCATGCATGCGAGGGGAGACACATGCAAGCACCCGGAGACTATTAGGTTTTGTATGTTTTAACATAGCACCACACTTTCATGCATGTTCTAGGACCACATGTAGGTCCTTGAGGTATTCTGATGCTCTGGAGCGCGGTTTGCTATGGAACCCTGATCTGCGGGCCTCGGATCTTCTACCCCCTAGACATCCTTCTGATGGGGGTAGCCCGACATAGCTCTCTATTGTTTTGTGTTTGTTTAGGTCATAGGATGATGTGAAACCATGTTGGTTCACAAGGTGGGGCAGTATCCTACCTGGTTTCAGCGGAACGGGGAGTTTCCCCTTTATACAAGTCTAGAACCTTCGCTTCTAGGTTAGAGCGCATGCATGCGAGGGGAGACACATGCAAGCACCCGGAGACTATTAGGTTTTGTATGTTTCAACATAGCACCACACTTTCATGCATGTTCTAGGACCACATGTAGGTCCTTGAGGTATTCCGATGCTCTGGAGCGCGGTTTGCTATGGAACCCTGATCTGCGGGCCTCAGATCTTCTACCCCCTAGACATTCTTCTGATGGGGGTAGCCCGGCATAGCTCTCTCTTGTTTTGTGTTTGTTTAGGTCATAGGATGATGTGAAACCATTTTGGTTCACAAGGTGGGGCACTATCCAACCTGGTTTCAACGGAGCATGGAGTTTCCCCTTTATACAAGTCTAAAACCTTCGCTTCTAGGTTAGAGCGCATGCATGATAGGGGGACACATGCAAGCACCCGGAGACTAGTAGGTTTTGTATGCTTCAACATAGAACCACACTTTCATGCATGTTTTAGGGCCACATGTAGGTCCTTGAGGTGTTCTGATGCCTCGGAGCGCGGTTTGTTGCGGAACCCTAATCTGCGGGCCTCGGATCGTCTACCCCCCTAGACATTCTTCTGATGGGGGTAGCCCGACATAGCTCTGTCTCTTGTTTTGTGTTTTTTTAGGTCATAGGATGATGTAAAACCATGTTGGTTCACAAGGTGGGGCAGTATCCTTCCCGTTTCACCAGAACATGGAGTTTCCCCTTTATACAAGTCTAGAACCTTCGCTTCTAAGTTAGAGCGCATGCATGCGAGGGGGGACACATGCAAGCACCCGAAGACTAGTAAGTTTTGTATGTTTCAACATAGCACCACACTTTCATGCATGTTTTAGGGCCACATTTAGGTCCTTGAGGTGTTCCGATGCCCTGGAGCGCGGTTTGCTGCGGAACCCTAATCTGCGGGCCTCGGATCGTCTACCCCCATAGACATTCTTCTGATGGGGGTAGCCCGGCATAGCTCTCTCTTTTTTTGGGTTTGTTTAGCTCATAGGATGATGTGAAACCATGTTGGTTCACAAGGTGGGGCAGTATCCTACTCGGTTTCACCAGAACGGGGATTTTCCCCTTTATACAAGTCCAGAACCTTCGCTTCTACGTTAGAGCACATGCATGCGAGGGGCGGACACATTTAAGAACCACAAGACTAGTAGGTTTTGTATGTTTTAACATAACACCATACTTTCATGCATGTGCTAGAGCCACATGCAGGTCCTTGAGGTATTCCGATGCCCCGGAGTGCGGTTTGCTGCGGAACCCTGATGTGCAGGCCTCAGATCGTCTCCCCCCTAGACATTCTTCTGATGGGGGTAGCCCGGCATAGCTCTCTCTTGTTTTGTGTTTGTTTAGGTCATAGGATGACGTAAAACCATGTTGATTCACAAGGTTGGGGTACTATCCTACCCGGTTTCACTGAAACGGGGAGTTTGCCCTTTATACAAGTCTAGAACCTTCGCTTCTAGGTTAGAGCGCATGCATGCGAGGGGAGACACATGCAAGCACCCGGAGACTAGTAGTTTTTGTATGTTTCAACATAGCACCACTCTTTCATGCATGTGCTAGGACCACATGCAGGTCCTTGAGATATTCTGATGCTTTGGAGCGCGGTTTGCTATGGAACCGTGATCTGCGGGCCTCATATCGTCTACCCCCTATACATTCTTCTGATGGGGGTAGCCCGCCATAGCTCTTTTTTGTGTTTGTTCTGGTCATAGGATGATGTGAAACCATGTTGGTTCACAAGGTGGGGGCAGTGTCCTACCCGGCTTCACCGGAACGGGGAGTTTTCCCTTTATACAAGTCCAGAACCTTCGCTTCTAGGTTAGAGCGCATGCATGCGAGTGGGACACATGCAAGCACCCGAAGACTAGTAGGTTTTGTATGTTTCAACATAACACCATAATTTCATGTATGTGCTAGGGCCAGATGCAGGTCCTTGAGGTATTCTGATGCCTCGGAGCGCGGTTTGCTGTGGAACCCTGATGTGCGGGCCTCGGATCGTCTCCCCCCTAGACATTCTTCTGATGGGGGTAGCCCGGCATAGCTCTATCTTGTTTTGTGTTTGGTTAGGTCATAGGATGACGTAAAACCATGTTGGTTCACAAGGTGGGGCACTATCCAACCTGGTTTCAACGGAACATGGAGTTTCCCCTTTATACAAGTCTAAAACCTTCGCTTCTAGGTTAGAGCGCATGCATGATAGGGGGACACATGCAAGCACCCAGAGACTAGTAGGTTTTGTATGCTTCAACATAGCACCACACTTTCATGCATGTTTTAGGGCCACATGTAGGTCCTTGAGGTGTTCTGATGCCTCGGAGCACGGTTTGTTGCGGAACCCTAATCTGCGGGCCTCAGATCGTCTACCCCCCTAGACATTCTTCTGATGGGGGTAGCCCGACATAGTTCTGTCTCTTGTTTTGTGTTTTTTTAGGTCATAGGATGATGTAAAACCATGTTGGTTCACAAGGTGGGGCAGTATCCTACCCGGTTTCACCGGAACATGGAGTTTCCCCTTTATACAAGTCTAGAACCTTCGCTTCTAGGTTAGAGCGCATGCATGCGTGGGGAGACACATGCAAGCACCCGGATACTAGTAGGTTTTGTATGTTTCAATATAGCACCACACTTTCATGCATGTGCTAGGACCACATGCAGGTCCTTGAGGTATTTCGATGCTCTGGAGCGTGGTTTGCTATGGAACCCTGATCTGCGGGCCTCAGATCGTCTACCCCCTAGACATTCTTCTGATGGGGGTAGACTGGCATAGCTCTCCCTTGTTTTCTGTTTGTTTAGGTCATAGGATGATGTGAAACCATGTTGGTTCACAAGGTGGGGCAGTATCCTACTCGGTTTCACCGGAGCAGGGAGTTTCCCCTTTATATAAGTCTAGAACCTTCGCTTCTAGGTTAGAGCTTATGCATGCGAGTGGGACACATGCAAGCACCCGAAAACTAGTAGGTTTTGTATGTTTCAACATGACACCATAATTTCATGCATGTTCTAGGGCCACATGCAGGTCCTTGAGGTATTCCGATGCCCCGCAGCGCGGTTTGCTGCGGAACCCTGATGTGCGGGCCTCGGAACGTCTCCCCCCTAGACATTCTTCTGATGGGGGTAGCCCGGCATAGCTCTATTTTATTTTGTGTTTGTTTAGGTCATAGGATGACGTAAAACCATGTTGGTTCATAAGGTGGGGCACTATCCTACCCGGTTTTACCAGAACGGGGAGTTTCCCCTTTATTCAAGTCTAAAACCTTTGCTTATAGGTTAGAGCGCATGCATGCGAGGGGGGACACATGCAAGCACCCGGAGACTACTAGGTTTTGTATGTTTTAACATAGCACCACACTTTCATGCATGTTTTAGGGCCACATGTAGGTACTTGAGGTGTTCCAATGCCCCGGAGCACGGTTTGCTGCGGAACCCTAATCTGCGGGCCTCGGATTGTCTACCCCCCTATACATTCTTCTGATGGGGGTAGCCCGGCATAGCTCTCTCTTGTTTTGTGTTTGTTAAGGTCATAGGATGATGTAAAACCATGTTGGTTCACAAGGTGGGGCAGTATCCTACCCGGTTTCAGCGGAACGGGGAGTTTCCCCTGTATACAAGTCTAGAACCTTCGCTTCTAGGTTAGAGCGCATGCATGCGAGGGGAGACACATGCAAGCACACGGAGACTAGTAGGTTTTGTACGTTTCAACATAGGACCACACTTTCATGCATGTGCTAGGACCACATGCAGGTCCTTGAGGTATTTCCGATGCTCTGGAGCACGGTTTGCTATGGAACCCTGATCTGTGGGCCTCGGATCGTCTACCCCCCTACACATTCTTCTGATGGGGGTAGCCCAGCATAGCTCTCTCTTGTTTTGTGTTTGTTTAGGTCATATGATGATGTCAAACCATGTTGGTTCACAAGGTGGGGCAGTATCCTACTCTGTTTCACCGGAACGAGGAGTTTCCCCTTTATACAAGTCTAGAACCTTCGCTTCTAGGTTAGAGCACATGCATGCGAGGGGGGACACATTTAAGCACCAGAAGACTAGTAGGTTTTGTATGTTTCAACATAACACCATACTTTCATGCATGTGCTAGGGCCACATGCAGGTCCTTGAGGTATTCCGATGCCCCGGAGCGCGGTTTGTTGCGGAACCCTGATGTGCGGGCCTCGGATCATCTCCCCTAGACATTCTTCTGATGGGGGTAGCCCGACATAGCTCTCTTTTTTTGTGTTTGTTTAGGTCATAGGATGACGTAAAACCATGTTGGTTCACAAGGTTGGGCACTATCCTACCCGGTTTCACCGTAACGGGGAGTTTCCCCTTTATACAAGTCTAAAACCTTTGCTTCTAGGTTAGAGTGCATGTATGCGAGGGGGGACACATGCAAGCACCCGGATACTAGTAGGTTTTGTATGTTTCAACATAGCACCACACTTTCAAGCATGTTCTAGGGCCACATGTAGGTCCTTGAGGTATTCCGATGCCCTGGAGTGCGGTTTGCTACAGAACCCTGATCTGCGGGCCTTTAATTGTCTACCCCCCTAGACATTCTTCTGATGGGGGTAGCCCGACATAGCTCTCTCTTGTTTTGTGTTTGTTTAGGTCATAGGATGATGTGAAACCATGTTGGTTCACAAGGTAGGGCAGTATCCTACACGGTTTCACCGGAACAGGGAGTTTCCCCTTTATACAAGTCCAGAACCTTTGCTTCTAGGTTAGAGCGCATGCATGCTTGGGGGGACACATGCAAGAACCCGAAGACTAGTAGCTTTTGTATGTTTCAACATAACACCATACTTTCATGCATGTGCTAGGGCCACATGCATGTCCTTGAGGTGTTCCGATGCCCCGGAGCGCGGTTTGCTGTGGAACCCTGATATGCTGACGTAGTTTGAAACGGGCATAAGAAATTCTAAAACGGTCTAAACAATATGAAAAGTTGTGTGGAGTCATTTTATGTGACATAGTTACAAAGGAAAAATATCAAACCATGTGAAACCTTCAAGTTTAGTGGGTCTTGAGCCTAGCTAATTTCAACATAGACCCACCTCGGCCCTAATCCTATTTTCCTACTATTTTACCGTGTATCTAATGTAAACACTCGGTAAAAACTAAGACACATAGCAAATTACGTGTTTACCGAGTGTTTTAGACTAACACACAACAAAGTTTTAACATACACAGCATAGGGGCGTTTCAAACACTAAGTTTTTTGGCGTGCACGGGAGAAGAAATTTGGCGTGAACTATTATTGTGTGTACTTTTGAGGACACTCGGTAAACCGTAACGCCGTAAGCTGTGCCGTCAACCACGGGCGAGTAGGACACGTGGCAGGATGGTTTGCCATGTATCCATCTTTTGCCGATTGTTTTGAAGGTTATTACCGTGTATGTGTGTGTTTACTGAGTGTTTTCCCGGTGCATACATAACAAAGAGGTAACTTTGCTGTGAGTGACTTGTTTGTCGGGTGTCATACGTGCGATACACGGCAAAGAGCTGTTTGCCGAGTGTCCGGGATTTAAACACTCGGCAAAGTAAAAAATACCCAACAAAATCTCGATTTCCGGCAGTGCCTCGTGGCACAGTGAGACTTGTTCATACAAAAGGTGTTATAGGAGACATCAAAAGGGGAAAATCTATACTAGCTACAATGCAAAGGCCTAAGAGCCAGCACCCAAAGAAGCCTCAGAATCAGACTGCCTACTCTTGGCCTCTCATCGCCGCTTTGCCGCATAATCGGCCAGGACGTCGATGAGCTTAGGCCCGTAATGCTTACAGCGGGAAGCAAAAGAGGTAAAAGCTACCTTGGAGCCATCCACCGCCGTCGGCATCTGGGAAGTGACCTGGGCCAGGACAGCCCCATGGAGGCACCGATGCCCTTCTGCTTGCTTTTGTACTACGCCAGAGCATCCTCCGACAGAGCATCCAAGAGTGCGTTGATGTCCTTAAGGGCAACGCCCTTGGGGTTGACCTCCTTGTAGAAGCGCGCAAGCACCTTCTTGGCCTTGTCCAGGGAGATCATAATAGAATAATAGCGATCCTCGACCGCTGTGGTGGCATCTGCCAAAGAATCTCCATGCTCCAGCATGCCGTAATCAAATGCGACGCCAGAAGAATCTGGCATAAATAGCATGAGAAGAAGTTCGAGTGAGGAAAAGTAAAAAGCACACCAAGATGGACAAGATAAATACAAAGAAGATAAGGGCAGCTTACCAGGGATAGCCTTGGAAACAACCATGAGCTTGTAGGCCATGGCCTTCTCACGAGCAGCTGCAACGGCCGCGAGCTGCTGCTCATGGTCTTTGGCCTCCTTTTTCTGGCGTTGGAGAGCCTCAGTAGCATCCGTTTCCTTCTTCTCCACCTGGCCGAGGCACTTTTCGAAAGTGTTCAACCTACGGAGGGCAGCATTGTTCTCATCTACAACATGAAGAAATACTAGATGAATACAACATCAACTTGAAGCACTCAAAAAATGGCAAAGAGTAACACAGCGCATCTCGGAGCTGCTTCAGCTCATCCTCCAACGCCAGATGCTGCTGGATCAGAACATTGGCGCTGCGGACAAAGGGCTACACGGAAGCAAGAAAACCTTGATGAATAAAGGGCTCGGGGGCTCCCCCAGGCAACGGAAAAACAACACTCATGTGTTCAGGCGTGGACTCCGAAGGTTTGCATATATTCTTCCGAGTCACGAGTGCACGAGCCTCCCGCTTAGCGGAGCTTGAATCCTCGTCCTCAGAGTTGACCACCACATAGGGAAAATAAGCTACCGGCTTCGATTCCGCAATGACTTCTTCGGTGTCCCCATCAAGGGACTCCTCTGAAGGGTTACTGCTACATATCAACAACAAGCCAAAACTTCGAACATGAACATGGCAACAAGAATCAAGCAAAATGACTTACGATTTGATGTCTGACAAATTGAAGACAGGAGCCGCCTTCTCCTTCTTCTTCTTCTTCTTGGCCGGCGGCTGCGGGGCTACCGCTCGAATGGGCACGGCAGGGAAAGGTGCAGATAATGCACCATCATCCTCGCTGTGCTGCTCGAGGAAGGACGAACCCCTGGGCGTTGGTGGGGTCGCCCCATTTGAAGATTCACTCCGGGAGCATTTGCGGGTCTGCCCTTCGCTCAGCTCGGGGGCTCCCGTGGTAGGAGACTGTGCGGGATGAAGCTCGGAATCGGACTCCGCCACTTCATTATCCGTCACAACTAGGAACTTATAAGGTAGAGGGGGTGTCATCCCCGCTACCTTGAAGTCCTGCAAATCAAAGGCAACAAGATGACAAATTGTTAGTACAAATAACAAACAGCTAGCACTCGAAATAGCGCTACGTGCAACTACAAGTTTTTCACCTGCGGGACTACTTTCTTCAAACTGAGGGGGGAGGTCAAGGATTTCCCGGGAGGTCCTCTTCGGCCTTGAACTTCAGTAGGGGCCGAAGAGCTCTATCAAGTTCACCCGAAGACAACTCCTTAGGAGAAATCCTTGTCGGATCATTGCGACCAGCATATAGAAACATTGGGTGCGCCCTCGCTTGGACCGGCTACACCCGACGCTTGAGGAAGGTGCAGATGATGTCGACACCGTTGACCTCCTTGCCGGCCAACAGCTGGCATGCCTCCACACACTGGTAGAGCTTGTCCACCTCCATCGTTTCACCCTCTAAGACGCCGTTCTTCCATGACCTGTTTGGGGTGATCTTCTGGGCAGAGTCGAAAGGGGCGAGACCAAAATGCTGCCCGTCCAACTTGACATCGCGGATATAGAACCACTTCTGCCGCCAGTATTGGATGGACTCGAAAATGGAGAAGGAGAAGAATTGGACAGAAGAGCGAATGGAGATGATGCAACCGCCGAGCGGATAAACACCGCCGGTGCCCGACTGCCTCTTCACGAAATAGAGTTTCCGGAAGAGGCCAAAGTGCGGCTCGATACCGAGCCAACACTTGCACAAAGTGATGAAACAAGCAATATGAAGAAGAGAATTGGGAGACATATGATGCAACTGAATCCCGTAAAAAAAAGGAGTCCACGAAGGAATTCGTGGACGGGAAGAGAGAGACCCCGGACGATAAGAGCATAAAAAATCACCCGAAACCCTTCGGGTGGGCGAGGAATTACCTCTTGGCCGGGGAGGACGACGTTGTCCTTCTCCAGGGAGACAAGGCCAGAAGCACGTAGCTTGCGCAAATCCGCCTCGTGCATCTACATGAACTTCCACCCACCGTCAGTGGCACGGGCCATAGCGGCAACCTTCTTGCCAACACCGGCGGCGCTCGATCCCGCTCCAGCAGTTGTGGTCTTCTTTGGTTTCCCCATCTTAGAGCGGTGTGTGTGGTGATGCAAACGAAGGAATGCGAGGGAAAGGTATGGAGAGAGTCCAGTGCGCGAGGACAAGCAAAGAGCTTAAGAAAATGGTGGCAATGGAGATGAGGCAAGAGAAAATGGCGACGGGTAAAGAAAATCACTATTTCCCCGCAGTACAAAAGGACGAAGATGATGCACTAGAACCGTTGATTGAGAAGCCCTAGCATGAAACTCAAATCTCACCATACACGTGTCATCACCATAACAAACTGTCGCCATCACGCCGTCCACTACGCATGGAAACCAAGGAGGCGCCATAATTTTCGCCACGCCAATGCGTGACTAGTCAACATCAAGTCAAACGGTGGGACCCATAATCATATCGTTGCATCATCTCTGCTGTCACAAACGATTGAGATCACCAATCGTCATCACGGATGTCATCAAGACAAAGCTAGCAACGGCTCAAAGATTTCGACTGATCATACAAGCACTTACTCGAATCTACGATTCAAGAAACTACTCGGGGGATACTCCTATCAGGAGCGTTGGCCGCGCACCTAAGAAATTGCAAAGGTAACGTCACCTCGAAATTATCTTCGAGTCCTACGTCGAGTATGTGACTCCACTACGGACTCGGGGGCTACTCCCGTAGGGAGCACTGGTTGCGCATCCAAAAAAATTGGGTCCTTCGGACTTATGATGAAAACGACTGAACTAAAGTCTCTGCTCGAGTCTACGACTCGAACAGACACTCGGGGGCTACTCCCATAGGGAGCGCTGATCGTGCACCCTATGAATTATTCGACTGCGATCCTTCGGATCAAATACGACAAAATCTTTTTGGCAACTTTGCCCAAACCAACGCTAAGTGAGAAGCAGTCTCCTTGCCCACCCAAATCACCTCCGCGGTGATAAAATTTCGGATGCCGTGTCTACGACAAAAAGATAAGCCCTACAGATATCATCTAATGGCCTAGTAACTCACCTCACTGTGCTCTTCCAGTACACTTCCATGACCACATGCACGATGAAAATCCCAAAGGACGCGTTGGGTACATCACTTGAAAATCGCTGGGATTCGACTCATGTAAGACCACAACAGCCTGAGTCGAATCGCACCAGCAATTGTTCCGAATTCGAGTTCGGCGACTCGAGTTTGATGAAGATCGTGTTGTTTTGTCCTATGACAGTTAACTAGCCCTGATCCATTGGGTGATCCAGGCACACGCATAAACAATCCCTATGAACTAATATTTCTCCTTAAAAAAGGCTCAAATACAAAAGCACCCGAAAGATTGAAGAGTCTCCAGCCGAATCTACGATTCGACTTAACACGCCGGGGCTACTGACATGGATATACCCCACGGGTACACGACATTGGTATACCTGGTCCAGCCCAAGGAAGGCCCACGTAAGGACACATAGCCCATGAAGATTTCGGGTGGCCCAAGCCCGTGGTGATTTCGACTCCTTGGAGGACAAGTCTAGATTAGATAGAATTTCAAAGGGTATCAACCCTAATTCGTAACCGACTCGACCTATCCCGGGACATGGCCTATCTATATAAAGGCCCGGAGGTACAGCGAGAAGGATCTCTCAACTCACCTCATACACACCTCACGCCAGATTGCATCCGCACACCCCTGTAATCTTCGGTTCCGTCGTAATCAAGAGCAGACAAGCAGGAGTAGTAATCAAGAGCAGACAATCAGGAGTAGGGTTTCCCTCTGGGGGCCTGAACCTGGGTAAATCTCGTGTCCCTGTGTAGCTTGTTTGTTAACCGTTTCGTGACTTCCAGCATCCCCATCTTCTCCAAAACCCAAGTCCATAACAATGGGCATTGACAATTCGAACCCTCGTCAGCCGTGGACCCTTAAAGCAGCACGATGGCGGCGGCGGCGCTGAATGTTGCAGCAGGCCAGGGCTCCTCCCAGTACAGTCTACTTATTCTTCTTCTTATTACTTTGCTACATATTCCAGGGTGGCCATGGACCCTGAAAGCAACACGATGGTGGCAACGGCGCTGAATTTTGTAGCAGCCCAGGGCTCCTCCCGGTACAGTCTTCTTCTTCTCCTTTTTCTTCTTCTTCTTCTTCTTATTCTTCTTCTTCTTCTTCTATGTATACTTTTTATTGTTCTTCCTATACTCTTCTACATATTCCAGGGCGGCCGTGGACCCTAAAAGCAGCACGATGGCGGTGGCGGCGCTGAGTTCTAGCAGGCCAGGGCTCCTCCCGATACAGTCTTCTTCTTCTTGTTCTGCTATGTCTACTACTACTACTACTTCTTCTTCTTATTCTTCTTATTCTTCATACTCTGCTACATATTCCAGGGCGGTCGTGGATCCTGAAAGCAGCACAATGGCGGTGGCATCGCAGGACCCGTTCAACCCTATTCCCCGGCTCAGTGAGGTAGGAAATCCCGACATGCATTTGGTTTTATTTTTGAGATTATAAATGTGGAAATATTATCGTGTCTGCCCGCAAGTAGCCTCCAAGTAGGGACCATGCTCAATATTAGTAGACATATTTGGGGTTTTTATGACTTGAATATTGTGCTTCCCTGGAACATGCAGTACAAATATAGAGTACCTATTTTAAATAACATGAACAATGCAGCAAGCGAAGGCCAATTGCCATGACAAGGTGGCCGCGATCAATGCTAAGATAGACAACCAACTGCAGGGTGCACACTCCCTAACCCATGCTAATGATCGCCTTTGAAGGCGTTTGTCTCTGTAGAAGGAGATCACACTTGATTTTTCACTTAACATCAAGAGGCTCGAAGTAGAGCACGACGAGCTGCAGAGGGTGATCGATGAGCTGCAGAAGTTGATCGCACACAACTTTTCCAAACAATACCTGGCCATCAACTTAATTAGGAAGCTCTAGTGTGACAACAAGAATCTCTGGAATAGATACGTCCTCCTGCTAGACGAAGCCATCGAGACACGCAGAGAATGCATCATCGAAGCAAAGGCTACCATCAAAGCCTATAATGATAGGGATTGTTGCCTGGATGCATTGAGACAGATGAAGGAGGACATGGGCCGAGGTCTCACTGTGCCCAAGAGTCCAAACAAGGAGAACGGGGTGCTAACGGCAATGCCCAATTCAGATTCAGAGTAGAGGGGGGCAGGAATCTCAGTTCATGCTCCGCTGCTTTTGTAATTTATACATGTCGTGCAATTAAGGAATCTTGGAGAAACACCTTATTTCTCTGTTTATCTTACTTTCCTGTCAACTGAATTATGGGTTTGTGTTCTCATGAATGGTCATCATCCTTTCCATTATGTATCTGAGCTTGGAGTTAGATTATGACTATGCCACTACTATTTGGTTACATTGGAAAAACCCACAACACCCTTAGTTGGATATAGTCCCACGTTGCTTTGAAATTGAAATTAGGACCATGCCACTACTTTATCCTGTTGAATTGGAAAAAATGCTTTATTGCTCTGAAATTGAAATTAGGACTATGCCACTACTTTATCATGTTGAATTGGGAAAAAGGCTATATTGCTCTGAAATTGAAATTAGGACTATGCCACTACTTTATCACGTTGAATTGAAAAAAAAGGCTATATTGCTCTGTCATATAAATTAGAACTATGCCACTAGTTTATATAGTTGAATTGGGAAAAATCCTATATTGCTTTGACATTATCTCTAGAATTAGGATTGTGCCACTAGTTGATTCTGTTAAATTTTGAACAATCCTTGATTGCTCTGTCCTTCAAAATATGTCTTTGACACTAGTTAATTGTTTAAATTGTGGAAACTAACCACATATTTTTGTTGCAGCAGAAGAGGCAAAATCTCAACCCAGAACTGCCGACCTGGCTAAAGGACAAGATGGCTATCCAAATGGAGAAGCATAATTTTCAGAAAGTGTCCCATGACCGCCTGAGAGAAGAAGTCACCATCTTTTATGACAAGTGCCACAATCTGAAGGTGGACATCGCTGGCTTGATGGAACTTCACGAGAAAAGTATCACCTCGGCGCGTGCGAAGGAGGACATCATCAAGGATCTCATGGTGGATAATCTTAAGCTTACTGATAAGCTTGTTGCTTCCCAGACGGAGCGCTTGAACCAGCAGGAGGCGCACGTCCAAGTACTGAGGGAGAAGGTAAAAACCAAAGCGGACTTGATTGAACGAACCCTCGAACTGGAGCTTCTTAGGAAGGAACACGATCATCACCGCGCTAGGCTCAACGCAAACTATAAGTTCCTTTGAAATTAGTTTTCAAACTATGTGTTATGACGGACCAAATCGTGTTTTATCCATGTAGTAGTGATTTTGTAAACGTGTACCTCTCTCTATGCAAACTATGCTTTCTTCTGAAAGGTTATTTTTCTCAAGGATTGAGTTTGTATTAGTCAAGATATCACAACTGCAAGTCTTATAGTTAAGTAATTTCAGATATTTCCACGGCACAAATTATTCATCTAAAATTTCCTTGATCGTCTGAAGCTTGTCCTTGTTCACCTCGTGCTCCTTCTTCAGATCCTTCAACAGCTCCGCAATGCAGTACACTAGCTTCTTATTCTCTTCCATGAGCTGATCCCTCTCCTTTTTAGCCTTCTGAATCTTCCGTGCAGTTCCCACCACCAAGCTCCCATTGATTGTGTCATTTAGTTCTGACCTCAAATGCTTGATTTCCTGTTCCAGCTCCTTATTTCCTACCAAGATCTTGTAATTTTCTGCAGCTGCATCATGGGCATTTGTAAATCTCCCCGACCTTTCGAGCTCATACATATCCCACAACTGGGCCAAACATTTCTTAAGTGCGTCTGGCCACTCAAGATCCACCCACTCTACTACTTTACACACTGGGCCAACCTAAAAAACATGGGAACTAATTATCAACATAACACTACACAATTTTCTTCATGTCGCCATTGTACATAACGAAAGCAAAACTGTTTTGTACAGCCCAAAAACCTTCTTCCAGTGTTACTTCCTTCAAATGCAACATATTTCCTTAGTTTTATCCCATGGTCACATGGTACTTCCCAATCGAAATCTAGGCCCTCCCAATCGGGGTCATAGATCGTGAGTGGTACCTATAAGGGAACGAAAAGCTAGAAATAAACAAGATCGCATGCACACTTCAAGTCTTGGGTCGAGGTAATTACTAATGCCTAACCATTGCCGAGAAAACAGAGGAACTCACATCGGGGAGGGAAGACTCGATGCCGGCGAGAAAGTTGTCACTGCTCGACTGGTCGTCCTCGTCGTTCCAGGGCGGCATGGCAAATGCGGCCGCGACGATGCGTCGGCGACGGTGAGGAGAGAGAGAGAGGAGGGTAGTGAGTGGAGAGAGAAGGAGTGGTGAAAGTGAAGTGAGTCAACGTTGCAACATGGACTAAATTATCATGCTACAATAGTTTAATTGATACAATGTCCCGTGGCTAGATTACTATCTCATATCTACTAGGTTTTCTCTTCCATCATTTTAATTTGTAATATTAATCATGTACTTCCTCCTTCCCAATTTGTTTGACTTATAGCAACACACAAAATCTTATGTACCGAACAATATAGGATTATGGTTTATGGTTTAGGGGTCTAATGAACTGTTTATTGTACTAACCCCTTAACCCTTATTCCTAAATCCTAGACCTGTGCGTCCAATAGATCACTGTCTCCTACTTAATAAGTTTTTTTACTAAACCCTACGCTCGTTCATCCGTGATAGTACTTCATTCTAAGTAACATATAGTTATCCAGCGATTAGTCAAATTAATGATCCCACAGAGCATTATATTACATAATAATCATGTCAACTACAATGTACTTATATATCACCTTGTTTAGTGATGGTTTCAATGAATGATATGTCCCAAAATCCGAATAGCTCACAGCACATTATATTACAATCTCTCAACAATCATAATCTCAGAAACAAATTTATCACATCATCTCAGCAAACACAATCATGTCAACTACAATGTACTTGTGTCTTATTACAACAACGATGCTTTCATCGATTGATATGTCCAAAAATCTCAACAGCTCATAGAACATCGGATTGCAATCTCTGAACAAACACGACCACATCAACATAGTTTCAAAGCAACACCAATCTTTGTTACAAATACAAGCAGGGGAGCCCTGCGGTCTATCTGACAAGCCCTGGGTAGCATCTCTCATCAGATGTGATCAATGTCTATCGCCTCGTTCTGTTCAACCACAATAGGGGCCTCTGCATCCACTACAACTTGTCTAACAACATCAGAAATGGCAGCCAGGAAGAACACCTTCCTGGTTTGCCTCTTTCGTCGCACAATCTGCATCAGATCATCAGTATCCAAAACATCTATGAACTCCTGCTTCTTATGATGCCACCACTGGAGTCATGCCATCTACTTAGGGCCAATAATGTTTTTATTACCAATCATCTCTCTCAGTTCAACAAGATTTATGTTTTTGGAATCGACGGCAATCTCTAGAGTACATGACGAAATTGGCTTACTAACTCCGCCATCAAGTTTTGCTGTGTATGAATCCACCTCCAGGTGTATATTGAACTTAGCTTGATCAGCATCTGGTAGTCCGTAAACTCGAGCAGCAGAAGCTCTGGCAGCAAGATCTCCAGTATCTGCATACATATCATCAATCATCACTTCAACTTTCACCTAAAGATCAGCTGCACAACACTCCCAAAGCATCTGAAGCTCATGGGAGTGATCAATTTGCACATAGGTATCACTCATGTTACGCCACACCAATTTTTCCCTCTGTCTGGATCCCCAAGGAATTCTATAATGAAGCATATCTATCAGCTGCGAAATAGACACAACCTCTTTGTAGTTGACAAGCAGACGCACATCCTGCCCGAACACAACCCTCTCGCAACCAAAATCTAGTTTTGCAGTGTACTGGCGGACATGAACCATGAACTCATATAGGTCCGCTGCATCGAAGCTGTTCCTAATTTGATTAAAAAAGGGACCTTTCATTTCATTTGACACTACTTTGTAGTAACTAATCTACTTGAAAGACAAGGCACAAATAAGAAAAATTCACCTCTCGCTCTTCTCCCGGGTGGTTTTCTTCGAGATCTGGGTTGCACGACCCCGCACTACAGCCGAACACTCTGCCGCCGGCCTAGCTTTTCTCTTCAACCCGCTGCTTGTAGGTACCCTATTAGCAGACTTCTGGCTGACCTCCTCGCTAACCTAGGCTGTAGACCCTCCCGCCGCTTCGCTTGTCTAGCGTTATGCCCGAGACACTGGCTCCGACGAAGCCGAATATGTCGCCGACGTAGCTACCACCTTGGCCTCGCTTGACATGCCACCACCGGATTCAACGTGTGTGTGCGGGTGGGTGGGGAGGGGCAGGGGCAGGGAGAAAAATGACCATCATCGCCGTTGAACCGGATTCAGTGTAGGGGAGGGAGAAAAAGGACCTCCGCCACTATCGGATTCAGTGTTGGGGGTTAGGAAATTATAGAAATGGATTTGCCTATGCGGACGTGGACGGTGACTTATAAGGGGCACAACAGGGGCATGACAGGTACTAATGTAACGGAATATCCTGACATAATGGCTAAGATTTGAAAATATTTGGTTTGGCCACCATTCACTCGAAATGCCCCTCTCGGTAATTACCACTCGAACTTTTCGAATCGTGGTGATTACATGCAACTCGGACCCCGTGTTGCCTTCGCCTGTGAACTTTCGGTCCACAAATTAGTATCCCCATTGACAAGACTCTACTGGAGCAGGATAGATCACCCGCAGCTGTGGAACAGGTCTATGGTCTTGTCGCCAAGGCTGTCAAACAGCAAGAAAAGGCCACCTCTCAGAGGCTTGAGTCTAACCCGGCATATTGCTAGTCTAGCACTCCCAAACAACAGAGGGCAAGATCTCCTCATGATGTCAGATCTCAGACGGGTTCATCAAATGATGACAGAGGGACGCACACAACAGGGAGGACGCTATCCCCATATCTTCCGACCATAGAGGCAAGGCTCACCCTCGTCTCTTGCCGCCACCTCCCTGATCTTCCCGGCATCACGAAGACCCAAAAACTCACAACCGCACGAGCATGCCTCCGCCTAAACGCCCCTAGGGAGGCATCGTCATTCGCGACAATGTGGAGCAGCCTCATCATGGCAGCGAGCGCAGTGGCAACCATGGGCACATGAGCAGGTCGCGCCATGACCCTCAGCCTCTGACAAGCAATCATGATAGGCGTGAGGAGTCACAGGAGGGCAATAGAAAGAAGGCTAACCCACCGTCACCTCCGCCTCCATCGCCCCTAGAATCCACCATGGAGGAGGGGGACCGAGTCGTTCATGCATCCCTTCCAGTGGTGGCAACAAGAGAAAAGCAAGCCCGGAGACATACGATGCAAGTACATGTTTGGACAAGATTCAGGAGGCCCGGGATGGATAGTACTTGTGACCACGTTGTTTTGTCCATGTGATATGGGTCACAACTTACCCCAAGGGTTTTCGGACTGACAAGACAATCTAGCCCTATGACGGCACTGCCAGGCCAGCTACGTGGTTGCAGGATTACGGCGAAGCGGTCGAGATCGCCGGGGGAAACCCCAACTTCACCGTCAAGTACCTCCAACTGACGGGCACGGCTTGCCAATGGATCAACTACTTGTAGGAGAAGTCCATATGCAATTGGTTGGACATGCATGAAGCGTTCACCAAAAATTTCGAGGGTACGTATAAACATCCCTGCATTGTTGGTGATCTATAGAGGTGCGTCCAGGAAAAGGACGAGACATCTCGGGCCTACCTCTCCCACTGGCTGGATATGAAAAATTCCTACGCAGGAGTGCACGATCAGACCGCTATGTCATCCTACATTGATGGTTTGGAAAAGGGCACCTTCCT
Source organism: Avena sativa (assembly GCA_916181665.1). Taxonomy (NCBI): domain Eukaryota; kingdom Viridiplantae; phylum Streptophyta; class Magnoliopsida; order Poales; family Poaceae; genus Avena; species Avena sativa. The sequence continues at coordinate 100,004,500 of OV702293.1, forward strand.
TCGGCATAAGTTGAAGCGCCTATTGGACAATCACAAGCTAGATCTGAATCAGATGATCTCCTTAGCTAGTGAGTTCACGGCTGCCGACGATGACTCTCGCGGCTCTTTACCAGCAATTTCCATTCCAACCTTAGCCAAGAGGAACAACAACACTAAGCGGAAGAATCCCCTATAAGAAAAGCCAGCTTCCGACATGGTCGCCATGACGTTTGTAGGCAGGGGTTATGGCGGACAGCGTGGCCGAGGCCAAGGAGTTGGTCGAGGGAAGCAGCGCGATAGTGAAACTACCCCGGCAGCGCTCCACATTCCCCAAATGTACGAGGAGTACCGCGATATGCCGTTCCTCGTACACCTCGATGTCAATGGCAAAGCCACTCACACCAACTGTCATTGCAAGTTCGTCAACAATCTGAAGGAAGAACCAGAGTCCAATTACAAGCGAAGCCGGAAGAACCGACCGCGAGGCAAGGGAAAGGGAAATAAGAAGGAAGAGGAATCTAAGGATTCAAGTGACATGGACTAGGACGTAGACCCCAAGCATGCCGACAAGGGCGATGGCAAAGGCAAGAACCCCTTCGAGAAGAAGGCCCCTGTCTAACACACTTTCCTTGGCACCCCAACTGTCTGGGCATAAAAGACCTCTCTGAGGATACTGATGGCCACCCACCCCCGGTTCCCCAGTTCTTGCACTGGTCAGAAGTTCCAATCACATGGGACATGAAGGATCACCCCAACCTTGTTCCAATAGAGAAAGTATGCCATGGTAATCAACCCCCTGATTCACGGCTGCAAGTTCACCAAGTGCATGGTGGATAGTGGAAGCAGCATCAGCATCCTGTACCTAGATACACTACACAAGATGAAATTGATAGAGACCAACCTAAAGCGGACCAGCACCGTGTTTCATGGCGTAGTTCCTGGCCGGGAGGCTCGGTCCCTTGGGTGCATCACCCTTCCGGTTGCTTTTGGTGATGTTAACAATTACCACAAAGAACACATGACCTTTGAAGTGGTCCCCTTCAAGAGCGTGTACCACGTCATATTCGGACACACTGTCTTCCGCTCCTTCATGGCCAATCCATGCTTCGTCTAGAACAATCTCAAGATACCCGGACCAAACAATGTCATCACTATATCCGGAAGATTTTCAAAGGCAAGGGACTGCGAGATTGGAGAAGCAACCTTTGCAGAAGTTGTCTTCTACAGCGAAGAATTCAAGGAGATCTAGAGAAAGGTCGACGCCTCGGACATGCCGTCAGCAAAGAAACAGATTTCTGATTTCAATCCCGCTTTCAAGGCCGCCATCAAGACCAAGCTGGTGGAACTTGTGGTAGGCAATTCCTCCAAGGTCACCACCATTGGAACAAACCTGGATCCCAAATCAGAAAGCACGCTCATCGAGTTCCTCCGTGAGAATAGGGACATCTTTGCTTGGTAGCCTGCCGACATGAAAGGTGTACCTAGGGAACTTACCGAGCACAGCTTAAACATTGATGCAAAATGCAAACCGGTGAAACAACCTCTACGATGTTTCGGGGATGACAAGAGACACTCCATTGGCAAAGAGATAGCTTGGTTACTTAAGGCTAGTTTTATCCGAGAAGTCCTTCACACCCAATGGGTGGCCAATCCTGTACTTGTGCCCAAAAAGGGAACCAAAGAATTAAGAATGTGTGTTGATTACACCATCTTGAATAAAGCGTGTCCGAAGGATCCGTTTGCTTTGCCTCGCATTGACCAAGTCATTGACTCGACGGCTAGCTCAGAGCTTCTGTGTTTTCTAGATGCATACTCAAGATACCACCAGTTAAAGATGAGGAAGTCGAACCAATTGGCCACTTCGTTCACCACACCTTATGGCATGTTTTTCTATGTCATGATTCCCTTTGGGCTAAAAAACACAGGTGCTACATACCAGTTGTGGCATCCCGCAAAACCACTACTAGAAAATCGCGTTGTTTTTATGCATTGCATCATCATGACCGCATGCTCATGTCATCATGCCACATTGCATTTGAGCATCGTCATCATCCTGCGTTTGCTTGCATAAAACTATTTTCGGAAAAACCTATCTTTGTTTTCTAAACGCCCCGTCTTTGTTCAAACACAAAACCCGGGTCTCCGGATTATTTTGTTTTGCCTGCTATCGGTTTGCAACAGTCCTGTTTTAAACAAATAAAATATTTAATTATTTTTGTTGGGGCAGTCGAACGGGCCGACCCGACCCAGTCGACCACCCCCGGAATAAAACGGTCCAACCTAAAAACCTTTTCTACCCAGTCCTATTCTACCCACCCCTTTGGCCACCTCACCCCCTCCAATCGTTGGCCGCCACGTCACCTCTCCCCTCCCTCTACCCTATCCCACACAGCCACCTCACCCACCACACCCACACAGCCCCACCCCAACACACACCCAGCCACACACGCACACCGCACCCGCCACTCTCACCTGCCCCTTCCACCCCGGGCCCACGCCCCTGGGCCCCACCGACGCGACCCACCCGCAGCGCCCCGTCCCCACCCCGTCTCTCTCCCTCACGCGCTCCCTCTCTCCCCACCTTCCTCTCCCCAACCCCCCCCCCCCCCCCCCCGCCGTCCTCTGCCCCTCTGGCGCGTGGCAGCGCCGCCGACGACCTCCCCCTCTGTCGGCGTCGCCCCTCACCGCGTTCCCTCGCCGGTCGCCGGCCGCTCCCTCCTCCTCCCGCGACCTCGCCGCCCGCCTCCGGCCGGGCCCGCGCAACCCCGCCGCCTCCTCCGCTTCGTCCTCGCCCGGCCGGCCTCCCCCGCCTCCCAGGACGCCCACGCCGCGTCGACCCCGCCTGCGTCCCCGTCCTCGCCTCGTCTGCGGCCGCCCGCCGGCCTCGGGCCTCCGCCTTCCGAGCTCTCCTCGCGTCCCGCCACCTCTGGCCCGCGAGGCTCTGCCCCTGCTGCCTGCTCCGGCCCGCCGGCGTGCCGCCCCGGCTCCTCCCCGAGCCCGTCGACCCTGCCCCTCTTGGCGCTCCCTCCAGTACGGCCGGCCACCCGCGAGACCCTCCTCATCTTGGGCGCCCGCTATTCCATCTGCAGCTGTTCGGCAAGCTCTGCGCATCCCTGTTGTTTGTGTTCGTGAAAGCGTGTACCAATGTGTTTATGCTGCTCATGGCGTGCGGTGTTTTTGGTCCTTTGTGGATGTGTTGTATGCTTCAGAGCTAGGCAGAGGTGAAATTGATGATCATGGTGTGGTGATGCGAGAGTGGCATTGGATTGGTAGCCTCCAGATCAGACGCCCGAAGAACAATGTTTGACGATGTGGTTATATGAGTTAGATCATGCGACAAGATCTCGAGGACAAGCCAACCCAACGCCGACCCAAGTCCTCTAGGGGTGCTGAGGCTAGGAGCCAAGATCTCCGACAAGGGACATCAAGCTCTTCTTCACGGATCCGAAGACCCCGGTAACCGATCCGCTCAAGTTCGCCATCGCCGACAAGATCGATCGCCAGGCACCAAGTTCTCCATCTGGAATTGAACCTCACCGTTCCCGTCGGACCCTGAGACCTAACCCCGAACCCCCGGAACCAAGATCTTCCGAACCCAGATGTGTGACCTTTTTCCGAGCCCCTATTTTATAAATTGCCAACTATATATTTGTTGCATATTAAATTGTCATACTCGCATGCATATCATTGGTTTGGGGACCTTATGCCGATTCACCTTATAATTAAATAAGGGGCCCATATGCGGGCAAATCTAGTCCTATATTGGCCTCATTTAAATTTGTGTAGCGAACCGGTGATATATTTTTGTCTTGCTCAAACAACATTTAATTTGCGGGTAGTTAAACAACTTGAACCTAATAATTAATTGTCGGGACCCCGGTTCCGCTTAATCTGGCCTAAATGCATCGCATCCTTTGCCATGCCATACATCATGCATGCATCATGCCCGATCTTTTGCCGTAGTATTAAATATTGCATCCGGTGTTTATTCTAGTGTTTTGCTTCTTCGCGGATAAGGCCGTTGAGTTGATGCGAGTGTCGACCCGATCTTCGGTTGAACCTTCGACAATGTTTTCAGGCGAGCATCTCCCCCTTTCTACCTATCTTACTTTTATAGTATTTATTCCCTCCTGTTGATCTATTGCTATCTGTGTTGCGATGCTCTAGTTTTCGTACCCGTGATATCCCTTGCAGCCTCATATTGCCTTGGACACATCCTATTACCGGTTGATTGGTAGATAGTTAGACTTGCGCGTCGTAGTCGCTTGCTCAAGTGCTGTTGTGTGTCGTCGAGTACCACAGTTGTTGGAGTTTTGCCGCATGTCTAAGGTTGGAGTTGATCATGGCTTTAATTATGGTTTAATAACTAAAATTGAAGTAGATAAATGCAGAGGCACCGGTGGGTGATAGACAATATTTGGTTTCCGACCGCTCACTGGTGTCCCGTAGGACCCCGAGTTCTTGACACCTGTTCCGAGATCGAGCACGCTAACCACAGGTGGGGTGTGTGGGCACCCCCATCGATTTAGTACCTGATTCCAAGTACTGTACTGGGGGCCACAAAGTAGTTTGAGGCTTTATTACTATTCTGTACTTATGCCATGCTTTACCGCTTTATTTAAGATTGTGCGAGGAATGCACGTGTACTGTTTAGGATCGTGACCCGTTTTCGCTGTATCGACAAGCCCAGTCACACTTTCGGGTTCCCAGTCGTTTACAGCCGGCTCCACAAACCCTGAGTCCGTCTCGGAGACCGGCCGACTTCGTTGCGGGTAGCTTAGTGGGGTGGCCCCCCGTGCTTGCTTGGGTCTGGGAAACGTCGTGTCCGAAACCCCGTCGACATACCATTGGGTGTATGTTTTGTGATCTTGTACCTACCTGATCCGACAACAAGGGTGTAGGTGCGTGTGGATACTTTGGTGCACCCCTGCAGGGTTAAATCTTTTCGAGAAGCCGTGTCCGCGGTTATGGACGACTTGGAGCACAGGTCTCGATCATAGACAACTATAACTAAAGTAGTGCTATAAATTTGACTCTATAATGACTAGTAATTAGCTTCACTACAATGGAATGGCTAAATAAAACTGTCAACAATTGCTTGTTTGTGAGGTCGCTTGCGACCCTTGTACCTGACTAGTAAGTATTGCAACTACAACGGAATGGCTAAATAAAAGTACCAACAACTGCTGGGTTTTGGGATATCTCAGGCTATCTGTATCTGACTAGTAAGTATTACAACCACAACGGAATGGTTAATTAAAAGTGCCCACTGCTTATTTTATCAGGACGATTATCTATATTTGACTAGTAATTGCCGCAACTATAACGGAATGAGTAAAATCGCCAACGGTGTGAGTTCCTCGGTTGACTTCCTCGTTTGGTTCTCGAGGGGGAATACCAGGATGGGATTGCTTGGTGTTAGTACCAGGTTGGTTCCGAATAGGTCTTTCTTACCCCTCTCTGATAGCCGCCAGTTGCACCGAGTCTCTATAGGATGTTTAGTGCATGCTGCCGCTGCCGCTTCAGTCCACCATACCTATGTAGGCGAGGACCGCCGAATTCTAGTCTCGCCGTGTACTGGCCTCAGTACTGACGCTCCTCTTTTTCCTTCGCCCTTTGTCGGCACCCCTTTTGTTTAAGCAGGTTTTGAGATCGACGTCGTTAGCAGGGTTACCCTTCCGGCTTGGCCTGGGCAGGGTTATGGACGCCATTGGTTATTCTTCAGGGCTCTTAGCCCCCATTTGCATCTTGTCCGTAGTCGGACGCTCTACCGTTTTCAAGGTGATTTGGATCTTTGTATATTATATCTGTATTCTTGACTCGTTGAGTCGCTGTTGTATATATCTGTTCTGGGGGTCCCATCGAGGACTGTTGTGTAATGTTATTACTTCGTTTTCCACCCGCACGAAAGTGCCTGGTGGGCACCTTTGAATCGTTTCTATGCGGGTTTGGCGGGTTTCGCTAAAACTTGCATAGGTCCGATTCTGAGGGTGTTACAGAGTGGTATCAGAGCTCAGCAGTTGCGATACCCCACAAGTCCAGCCTGTAGGATAACCTAGCTAACGGCCGAAGTAGAGTGTCAAAACTATTTTTGCAAAATCGGTTGGATAGATCTGATTAGGTCTGCTTTTACTCCTTACCCCTCTGCTATTCGCCTCTTACCTCTACGTGTTTTGAATCCGCTCTCTTCTCTCTCTTCGAGTCCAGGATTTCTCGTGGTTGGGTTCCGTCGTACCTTCAGGGTTTCGCTTCCTACTTTGGTAACGGTGTTGCTACATCTGGTCTTCATGCTATCCGAGGAATCCTTCGTCTGGTGGACTTCTCTTTGTTCCTTCTCGTGCCTTCCGAAGTTTTTCGACGCGACGACATCGTCTACGCCAGGTCCGATGCAGAGTCTGCATCCCTCCTTTGTTTCTGAACCTCGATTGTCGAGATCTTCAGTCTAATTCCGAGAATGGTTGCACGCTTTTCTACTGATTGTGCAGAGTAATAGTTTGGGTGCGTGATGGATTGGCCCCCATACCGACTACTCACTCTATTCGCTTGTGTACATTGAAGTGGATGAGAATGCATCGGTTCCCTCTTTCCATCGGAGTTAGAGGTGGCTTTATTTGTTGATACCTCTACCTTCGACCTTTTGTTCCCGGAGTGTTCCTGCGACGATCACGGACAACGACCTCTTGTTAGTGGTGTCGCGAGGATCTACACGATGCGAGAAGATGCAGATCGCCGACCTTCCTTCCGGTACCATGAGGCGGATCTCGAGGGCGAGATCCATTGTTAGTGGCGTCGAATTGTGGCATCCCGCAAAACCACTACTAGAAAATCGCGTTGTTTTTATGCATTGCATCATCATGACCGCATGCTCATGTCATCATGCCACATTGCATTTGAGCATCGTCATCATCCTGCGTTTGCTTGCATAAAACTATTTTCGGAAAAACCTATCTTTGTTTTCTAAACGCCCCGTCTTTGTTCAAACACAAAACCCGGGTCTCCGGATTATTTTGTTTTGCCTGCTATCGGTTTGCAACAGTCCTGTTTTAAACAAATAAAATATTTAATTATTTTTGTTGGGGCAGTCGAACGGGCCGACCCGACCCAGTCGACCACCCCCGGAATAAAACGGTCCAACCTAAAAACCTTTTCTACCCAGTCCTATTCTACCCACCCCTTTGGCCACCTCACCCCCTCCAATCGTTGGCCGCCACGTCACCTCTCCCCTCCCTCTACCCTATCCCACACAGCCACCTCACCCACCACACCCACACAGCCCCACCCCAACACACACCCAGCCACACACGCACACCGCACCCGCCACTCTCACCTGCCCCTTCCACCCCGGGCCCACGCCCCTGGGCCCCACCGACGCGACCCACCCGCAGCGCCCCGTCCCCACCCCGTCTCTCTCCCTCACGCGCTCCCTCTCTCCCCACCTTCCTCTCCCCAACCCCCCCCCGCCGTCCTCTGCCCCTCTAGCGCGTGGCAGCGCCGCCGACGACCTCCCCCTCTGCCGGCGTCGCCCCTCACCGCGTTCCCTCGCCGGTCGCCGGCCGCTCCCTCCTCCTCCCGCGACCTCGCCGCCCGCCTCCGGCCGGGCCCGCGCAACCCCGCCGCCTCCTCCGCTTCGTCCTCGCCCGGCCGGCCTCCCCCGCCTCCCAGGACGCCCACGCCGCGTCGACCCCGCCTGCGTCCCCGTCCTCGCCTCGTCTGCGGCCGCCCGCCGGCCTCGGGCCTCCGCCTTCCGAGCTCTCCTCGCGTCCCGCCACCTCTGGCCCGCGAGGCTCTGCCCCTGCTGCCTGCTCCGGCCCGCCGGCGTGCCGCCCCGGCTCCTCCCCGAGCCCGTCGACCCTGCCCCTCTTGGCGCTCCCTCCAGTACGGCCGGCCACCCGCGAGACCCTCCTCATCTTGGGCGCCCGCTATTCCATCTGCAGCTGTTCGGCAAGCTCTGCGCATCCCTGTTGTTTGTGTTCGTGAAAGCGTGTACCAATGTGTTTATGCTGCTCATGACGTGCGGTGTTTTTGGTCCTTTGTGGATGTGTTGTATGCTTCAGAGCTAGGCAGAGGTGAAATTGATGATCATGGTGTGGTGATGCGAGAGTGGCATTGGATTGGTAGCCTCCAGATCAGACGCCCGAAGAACAATGTTTGACGATGTGGTTATATGAGTTAGATCATGCGACAAGATCTCGAGGACAAGCCAACCCAACGCCGACCCAAGTCCTCTAGGGGTGCTGAGGCTAGGAGCCAAGATCTCCGACAAGGGACATCAAGCTCTTCTTCACGGATCCGAAGACCCCGGTAACCGATCCGCTCAAGTTCGCCATCGCCGACAAGATCGATCGCCAGGCACCAAGTTCTCCATCTGGAATTGAACCTCACCGTTCCCGTCGGACCCTGAGACCTAACCCCGAACCCCCGGAACCAAGATCTTCCGAACCCAGATGTGTGACCTTTTTCCGAGCCCCTATTTTATAAATTGCCAACTATATATTTGTTGCATATTAAATTGTCATACTCGCATGCATATCATTGGTTTGGGGACCTTATGCCGATTCACCTTATAATTAAATAAGGGGCCCATATGCGGGCAAATCTAGTCCTATATTGGCCTCATTTAAATTTGTGTAGCGAACCGGTGATATATTTTTGTCTTGCTCAAACAACATTTAATTTGCGGGTAGTTAAACAACTTGAACCTAATAATTAATTGTCGGGACCCCGGTTCCGCTTAATCTGGCCTAAATGCATCGCATCCTTTGCCATGCCATACATCATGCATGCATCATGCCCGATCTTTTGCCGTAGTATTAAATATTGCATCCGGTGTTTATTCTAGTGTTTTGCTTCTTCGCGGATAAGGCCGTTGAGTTGATGCGAGTGTCGACCCGATCTTCGGTTGAACCTTCGACAATGTTTTCAGGCGAGCATCTCCCCCTTTCTACCTATCTTACTTTTATAGTATTTATTCCCTCCTGTTGATCTATTGCTATCTGTGTTGCGATGCTCTAGTTTTCGTACCCGTGATATCCCTTGCAGCCTCATATTGCCTTGGACACATCCTATTACCGGTTGATTGGTAGATAGTTAGACTTGCGCGTCGTAGTCGCTTGCTCAAGTGCTGTTGTGTGTCGTCGAGTACCACAGTTGTTGGAGTTTTGCCGCATGTCTAAGGTTGGAGTTGATCATGGCTTTAATTATGGTTTAATAACTAAAATTGAAGTAGGTAAATGCAGAGGCACCGGTGGGTGATAGACAATATTTGGTTTCCGACCGCTCACTGGTGTCCCGTAGGACCCCGAGTTCTTGACACCTGTTCCGAGATCGAGCGCGCTAACCACAGGTGGGGTGTGTGGGCACCCCCATCGATTTAGTACCTGATTCCAAGTACTGTACTGGGGGCCACAAAGTAGTTTGAGGCTTTATTACTATTCTGTACTTATGCCATGCTTTACCGCTTTATTTAAGATTGTGCGAGGAATGCACGTGTACTGTTTAGGATCGTGACCCGTTTTCGCTGTATCGACAAGCCCAGTCACACTTTCGGGTTCCCAGTCGTTTACAGCCGGCTCCACAAACCCTGAGTCCGTCTCGGAGACCGGCCGACTTCGTTGCGGGTAGCTTAGTGGGGTGGCCCCCCGTGCTTGCTTGGGTCTGGGAAACGTCGTGTCCGAAACCCCGTCGACATACCATTGGGTGTATGTTTTGTGATCTTGTACCTACCTGATCCGACAACAAGGGTGTAGGTGCGTGTGGATACTTTGGTGCACCCCTGCAGGGTTAAATCTTTTCGAGAAGCCGTGTCCGCGGTTATGGACGACTTGGAGCACAGGTCTCGATCATAGACAACTATAACTAAAGTAGTGCTATAAATTTGACTCTATAATGACTAGTAATTAGCTTCACTACAATGGAATGGCTAAATAAAACTGTCAACAATTGCTTGTTTGTGAGGTCGCTTGCGACCCTTGTACCTGACTAGTAAGTATTGCAACTACAACGGAATGGCTAAATAAAAGTACCAACAACTGCTGGGTTTTGGGATATCTCAGGCTATCTGTATCTGACTAGTAAGTATTACAACCACAACGGAATGGTTAATTAAAAGTGCCCACTGCTTATTTTATCAGGACGATTATCTATATTTGACTAGTAATTGCCGCAACTATAACGGAATGAGTAAAATCGCCAACGGTGTGAGTTCCTCGGTTGACTTCCTCGTTTGGTTCTCGAGGGGGAATACCAGGATGGGATTGCTTGGTGTTAGTACCAGGTTGGTTCCGAATAGGTCTTTCTTACCCCTCTCTGATAGCCGCCAGTTGCACCGAGTCTCTATAGGATGTTTAGTGCATGCTGCCGCTGCCGCTTCAGTCCACCATACCTATGTAGGCGAGGACCGCCGAATTCTAGTCTCGCCGTGTACTGGCCTCAGTACTGACGCTCCTCTTTTTCCTTCGCCCTTTGTCGGCACCCCTTTTGTTTAAGCAGGTTTTGAGATCGACGTCGTTAGCAGGGTTACCCTTCCGGCTTGGCCTGGGCAGGGTTATGGACGCCATTGGTTATTCTTCAGGGCTCTTAGCCCCCATTTGCATCTTGTCCGTAGTCGGACGCTCTACCGTTTTCAAGGTGATTTGGATCTTTGTATATTATATCTGTATTCTTGACTCGTTGAGTCGCTGTTGTATATATCTGTTCTGGGGGTCCCATCGAGGACTGTTGTGTAATGTTATTACTTCGTTTTCCACCCGCACGAAAGTGCCTGGTGGGCACCTTTGAATCGTTTCTATGCGGGTTTGGCGGGTTTCGCTAAAACTTGCATAGGTCCGATTCTGAGGGTGTTACACCAGTGGACTATGCAACACTGCCTACGCGACCAAATTGGTTGGAACGTTCATTCCTATGTGGACGATATCACGGTGATGTCAAAAAAGTCAAATGACTTTATCGCCGAATTAAAGGAAACCTGTGATAACCTCCAAAAGTACAGCATGATGCTTAACCCCAAGAAGTGCGTCTATGGGGTTCCAACCGACAAACTGTTAGGCTACATCATTTCCCAACATGGAATCAAGGTCAACCCGGAGAAGATCAAGGCCATCCTCAACATCAATCGTCCGACATGCCTGAAGGACATCCAACGGCTCACAGGCTGCGTTGCAACAGTAAGCCGGTTCATTAGCCGCTATACAAGTTGCTGAAGAAGGTGGACAAATTTGTATGGACAGATGAGGTGGACGATGCGCTAAGGAGCTAAAAAGGATACTTTCTTCTGCACCTATGTGACACCCCCGGGATCAGGGCTAAACAAATCTCAGACCTCCGTCTGACATAAGCTTAACCTTGAGTTCAAGAATATCTAGTGAAGAATCGATAGCACAACAGTGGCCCTATGACAAAAAAATTATTACAGCAAGCTCATAACTAAGCAGAGAACCAAATTATTACAAGAAGAGGTCACTGACCACAAACATCAAACAACAGAAGGCAAGTTATGCTATTGAGCATAGAAAACTTAACAAATGGCCTAAGAGTCCTGAAGCATAACGATGATGTCCCAGCCCATAGATTCCAGGCTGCCGGCCGGAAAACCCAAGCTACTCGTCGGTGTCGATGTAGTACGAAACTCGTCTTCAGGGGAACACTTACTCTGCCAAAAGTATCAGCAAATCAAGGGTGAGTACATGGTGTACTCTGCAAGGCTTATGGCTTGTGGAGTTGTTTTGCATAAAGCCATCTTTGTTTTGTAAGACAAGAGGGAGAAGAAGCTCGTCTAATCAGAATATTTTAAAAGGGGATAAGAGAGTGACATCCCTGAAATATTGATCATCATCTTTTGATATCCACCAAATCATCATCATCTACCAACTAGGATCATCCCCTCGTACCCATGAGGAAGCATCCTTAAGCACATGTTGATCTACCAAGTTTTACAATTAGGTTATAGTTCTCTATGATATTAGAATCTGGTCACCAAGCGTTCATAACCGTGAACACGGATTTTTGAAATGATTTAACCCTGCAGGGGTGTACAACTTTACCGACACGTACCAACCGACTCTTAATGCCAACGGTTTAGCCCTCTTCCTTGGAAGGCCGACAGAGGGTGGTTGGCCACGACCTTTACCTTGCTTTTGCCGAGACCATGAGTCACGCAATAAGGATGGTTCCGTCGTAACGGGTCATGTCCTGAAGCCGGTCCTTAAAGATGTGAGGCGAGTTTGGTTTAACAGGGGCGCTATCTACCCCAAGTAACCCGGTCCATGCTTCCCTACATGTTATGAATGCACCTCCTTCACCACCTTCGAGAAGATCCAGAATGCATGTCGAATGGAAGGCCCGAACTATGTGACTCATGGAATCTACTAGGCAAGTTAATCAGGCGAGGGGTTCCCAAGCCCCGTGTGGCTATACGCTCATCTCGGTTCCAAAGGCAAGAACTCAGGTCCTAGTGGTGGCGAGCATGGGACTAGAAAAACCACATCCCACCGTGGCCTCCCATACAAGCCTTAGCATGCTTAATCGCATATCACCTCTGGTCTCATCTCATCACGTTCTCCTATCATACTAGATTATCTGCATATGATACATCATCTGGATGAACCAGCACTGATAGCTATGCATGGCTAAGCAGGACACAAATATTAGCTCTAGCAATACACACAAGCCAAACCTAGTTATGCTAGGAGCAGTGGATCAGGTAATATAAGCTCAAAGGGAGTATGCAATAGATAGGATACTCTATCTATCGATAAAAGACCACAGTAGAATTGTATGCATCATGGCAAGAATTGAAATGCTTTCGAAAACATAGGATTATATCATGGTGGGGCTATACTTGCTTTTCCCATTGATAACCAATAAGCAGATCTTTGGGAGCCTTGTACTTGACTTGATTATAGTTGGTCAAGTATTGTTCTTCTAGATTCGACGATGTTGATCTTGGTCTTCGATCTTGATCTCGATATCGTACTCTACTGGAAGAATAAAACACCGGAAAGAAAGGAAAACAATCAACACATGGCATCGATGCAATGCTCAAGCAAGGATGATGACATGACAAGTTAAATTGTATTGAAAAGTTACCCTAAGGCATGCTTGGCAGTTTAATCGGGGTTCCGAGGGATATAAACCCTAACTCAGGAAAACTTCGGAATCACCTATGAGGGGTTTAAACTGCCCATAGATTTGTCCGAGATCTAGTCGTGAGATTTGGTATCCCACGTAGCATCATCACCGAAAACGGCAACAACTTATCACTTGGAGAAGTAGAGGCTCACTGTTGGGAGAAAGGCATCTGCCTTGATCTAGCATACGTGGCTCACCCACAATCTAATGGTCAAATTGAACGGGCCAATGGACTAATTCAGCAGGGAATAAAGCCATGTTTAGAAGCACCGCTGCATAGAGCAGCTGGAGCCTGGGCGGAGGAATTGCCATCTATTTTGTGGAGTTTACGAACTACTCCCAACAGATCCACCGGCTACACCCCTTTCTTCATGGTATATGGAGAAGAAGCAGTTCTACCTTCCGACATCCTCCACAATTCATCAAGAGTTACCGCCTACGATGAGGCTGATGCTGAAGAATCCAGACGCTTAGATGTGGACCTTCTCGAGGAGGAGCGTGTGCTGGCATGCTAGAGATACTCCATCTACCAGTAGAAGATATGCAGCTACCATAGTCGCTGTGTTCAGCATCGCTCGTTTAAAGAGGGGGATCTGGTGCTCCGACTTAAGCAGAAAAAGTCACACAAATTATCCCCGCCATGGGAAGGACCGTTCATCATAAGCAAGGCGCTACTCAATGGTTCCTTTTACCTCATTGATAATCGTGAGTTAGAAGATAGGCCAAACAAGGATCATAAGCATAAGCGACATGACCCGGATGATGACTACCCGGAGCTTGATCAGCCATGGAACATAGCACAGCTACGTCATTTTTACACTTAGCATATTTTACTATCTATTGTGTACTTATATGATCAATGAAATAAAGCTTTTGGTTCACTCATATGCCTAAGTCTTTTACCTCCTTTAGTGTTCATTTTTTGATCATATAAAACCTTTATGCACAAGCTTTGCATTTGCACTTGTGAAAATTCCGCCTAGGGGCGTTAGCTTAAGTTTTTCTGGTCTACAAATTCTTTGTTATTTTTATGTGGATTCTGGAGTAGTGATTGTTGCCACTTGAAGTCAGCGATTTTGTTCTTAATTTCTTGACGGTGCCATTAGGCATCATCACCTAGGCGTATGGTTCTGACTAAGGGTCTTCCGACTCATGAAAGGTCAAGCATAAAAACTGAAGTAATGGATAAGCCAGCACTTACTTAAAATTATATACAAATATTCATGCTGGAACTAGTTCTTGAGTAGCTGGAAGCTTATAGACAAGTTTTCCGCCTTTAGTGAACCACATTATTTTTCCGCATAAATACATTTCCAGAAGAAACAAATATTACAAAATGTTTTCATTCTTCTGGCACAGGGGACTTTAAAGCTATTTCGTCAACGATAAGAGAGCCATCTCGTTCTTCAACAAAGTCAGTGGTAATGAAGTACTCGGAGCCATCCTGGTCAGCGTCAATAACCCTGGTGTCGTAGCCGGCGAGAGAAGACTGATGACCCAAAAGTATAGGGGTGTATCGTAGTACTTTCAATAAATAGGAGTGTCGATCCCAACGAGGAGCAGAAGGTGTTGACTAGTGGTTTGGAGCAGGAAATCTCTGTAAATAATTAGCAAACATATTTTTTGGGGGTTTTGATAATGCAAGGAAATAAAGTGCAAGTAAATAAAGACAACAAATAATTGCAGCAAGTGGCCCAATCCTTTCTTAGCAAAGGACGAGCCGGTTATAATAATTATGAAGACCAAACATTCTCTTGGACACATGGGAATACTGTCAAGTGCTTTCGTTTCATATAGCTGATTAACCTTCTTTGGTTTGATAAGTGTTGTGTGGGTGAACCTGTGCTAATGTACCGACCTTACTAGGACTAATACATACTTGTGATTAAACCCCTTGCAAGCATCCACAACTACAAGAAAGTAATTAAGATAAAAACCTAACCACAGCCTTAAAATCTGAGATCCTACACTCCCTTGTGCAAAGGTTTCCTAACAGGTGTTCAGGTTTCTGTCACTCCGGTAACCCCACGATTAGTAGCCAAATACACAATGCATTCCCTAGGCCCATAAATGGTGAAGTATCATGTAGTCGAAGTTCACATGACACCCCTAGAAGAATAGCATCACAACTTAAATATTAAACCATTGAATAATACCTCAACACAATTCCACTACTAACAACATGACTTCTCCCATGTCCTCAATAACTAAACGAACTACTCATGAGACATCATATGGATCAAGATCAGAGATTATATAATGATGAATAACAATCTGAACATAAACAATAATTCAATGGTTCCACTCACAAGCATCAACTAGAAAAATAATCAACACCGGGAAAGTTCCCCCTAAGAACTATGCAAGATTCAACACAATTGTTAAAGCGGGATGGAGTGGTGATGATGGTGCTGGTGGATATGGTGGTGTAGATGATGATGATCCCAATGAAGTCTAGCTTGATGACGGTGTTGATGGCGATGATCTCCCCTCTCCGGGAAGGAATTTCCTCGGCAGAAATCTATTTGCCAGAGAGCTCTTTCTCTCTCTGTAGTTTCTTCCCTGTAGAGGCGGCGAAATCTTTCTATGGTTGCTCCCCCATGTATTAGGGTTTCGAGGAGAAGATATAGGCGGAAGGGCGGAGCTAGAGGTGGGCCAGGGTGGCGAGACCCCTGGTGGCGTGGCCCAGGGTAGCCCGCACATGGGAGGGTGTGGCCCCCTGTGGCCCATCTTAGCCTCCCCTTCTGGCTTCCTTCGTCTTTTGGAAAAATATGATTTTCCATATATTTTCTAGTATTTTTCTAATCTTCGCGAAAATTACATCTAGACACCGCTTTTTCCATCAGAATCCTGACTCCGACAGTTCATCGTCCAAGAATCATCCAACATGCAAAAATAGATGAAATGACATAAGTATTACCTCTTAATATGAAATATATCAATGAATAACCGCAAATTATGATATATAATAGTGATGCAAAATGGACGTATCAAAGACCACATTGCATTGTTGTCAATTTTATGTCTATCTTCATCTATGTCGCGGAGACCAGAGGTCACCATGTCGATGTCGGTGTCGTCATAGTGGGCCTTTACCATGGCTAGGGTCATCCTAGCGCCAGCCCAGGTACATGAAGCTTTCCATCTTACGATACGCTCGGGGGCTTGGCGAAGGATCTCCAAGAACTTCATGACGGAATCCATCGCCTTGATGTTGATGTCCAAGGGCTTGGTGATCTCCTTATCTTGGGCGATCGCGGTGTCGATGAAGTTTCCGGCAAGAATCATGCACTCTTTTGGCAGAGGAGCATTGTTGGCTAGGCCAATGGAAGCTCCATTTCCGACAAAGATACTTGAGGGCATGAGTTCACCAAATCAGATCAAAGTACCTAACTTATAGAAGTACAAGACGAAGAAGGCTTACCAAAGACCCTGCTCTCAGCTTGGTGGAGAACCTTCGCCATGGAGTCCTGTTACTTCCGGAGAGTCTTGTATGCCTCAAGGTTGAGAGCATTCTACTCATCGGCAGCTTTCTTCTACTCCTTGAGGATGGCAATCTCCTCCTTAAGGCGGTTCATCTTCGTGTTAGGAGATTCTTGCACGGTAGCCAGCGCTTCTTCTTGCATCTTAAGGGTGTCAGCCCTCTCCCGCTTCAAGATCTTGTTTTCGCTGTCCCGGTCTTTAATGTGCTTGGACTGCTCGACAATTTCTTTGGCCTTGGCGACAGCTTCTGCAAGTCAGAGAAATGACAGAGCACAATGATTAGTCGGAAGATGAAGACACAAGATCAAGTTGAGAATAAAAATGAGAAGAAATCATACTCTTGCTAGTTATGACTTGTTCCTTAAAATAGGCGGATTTACCCTTTTTAGCTTAAAGATCCTTGCGCATCTTGTGGAACTTCTCATTGGTGGTCACCCTCCAAGCATTCTCATTCTGCAAATACAAAAAGGTTACTTAGTCTACTTAGAGCATCTAACTAGAATTATTTTTTCCACCTAGAGGCTCGAGGGCTACAGTGTGAAGTTTTTTAACTCAAAGCTATGCTTAATCTTTCTTGAAGCATCTAGTAGAAACTATTTTTGTTTCAACTAGAGGCTTGGGGGCTACAATATTGAAAATTAAAAACACTACGTAAACTACTCGAAAAGTATCTAGTCATAATTGTTCATTCAAACTACATACTTGGGGGCTACACCACAAAGTTTGTTACTTGGTCATTCTTAGAGCATTCAGACCAAAAGACCTATGGTTTTCCGTCTAAATCCTCGGGGGCTACAGTGGTATATTATATGTGAAATGCAATGGCATATAAAACTTACATATGTGATGATCTTGAGGTTGTTGGCGCTCTCAGTGAAAAGTTTGCCAAAGGCAACTGTGTTAACTCGAAGAATTTGCGCCTGCTTGAGAAGCTCCTCAAGGCCGCGTGTTGGAGAAGTCGGCGCTGCGCTAGGAGCCACGACAGAGGTGCTTGGAGTAAGTACATGAAAGATGATCTTAGGGGCCTCCGCCTAGCTCGTGGTCTTCGCAGATCCGCCTCCCACCATCTTCTCCTTATCGCCTTCAATGGCATCCTTAGCCAAAGCTTTAGCCACTTTGGAGGAGGTGCTTTCTTGCATATCCTGCTCGCCGGCAATAGGGATCACCGTGGTAGCATCTGGGACCTCCTGCAAAGGAGTGTTATCCACTTCCATGATAGAAGGATCAGATGTTACCATAGCCGAAGATCCGAAAGGCACGACAGATGGATGGACGGCATGGGTAGGAGGAGCGATGGTGGGAGAGGCCTGGACAAACATATCTCTATTGTTTTTAGGATCCCCCGTTGTCTTGGAGGTCTTCTTCAAACTCAAGCTGGACTTTTTCCTGAAACATGCAATGTATAAGTACATGAATAGGAGAAGCAAAACGACAATGTCGGAGGAAAAGAGGCTTACACACAATTTGGTTCCTTCGTCAAGGGGATGCTAGATAATCTTCTTTTCTCCACCTCCAAGGAGGCGGTGGACTTCTTGGAGGCTACACCCTCCATCTTCTTCTTCTTGCCTCCGCCGACACATCAGAGGTGGAGCTCTTCCGCTTTCGCACCGCCGTGACTTTGTTGTCGGACACGACAATGACTTCCTTCATCTTGGGTTCATAGACCTGGGGATCCATGCAGGTTTCCTCCAAGTCCCCCAGCTGTTAAGTGAAACAAGTGTGTTATATGGAAGTACGTGTTCAAGTCGGAAGAACTGGAGCATATGTCAAAACAATAAATGAAAGTTACCATTGGGCACTTGTCGTCCTTGAACATGTCATAGGTGATGGCGACGCCACACTTGCGATCCTTCACCTTGACGATGTCCTTGAGGTGGAGCTTGATGGAGTCACTGGAAAAGTTATCCTAGGAAATCTGGAGGCTATCTTTTCTATCCTTGGTGTACTGACACATCATCTTCTCGCGATGTTGTAGAGGCTGGATCCGCTTGATGAACCAGGACATGGCCAGGTCCAAGCCGGTTAGACCCGTCTCTACGAATCAGTCGATCCGCCTTACGGCATGGGAGGCTTCATCGTTGGAGGGGAGGAGGGCTTGTGATCTCCATGTTAGGGCTTCAGCGGCGGCCCCGTCAATAAAGTACGGGTACGATGCTTCTCGTCCGGCCAGAGGGATATCTTGGCCATAGAAGTACATACCCTGCCAGTTCTTGCAGGACTCATGTCCTACAGTGTCGGGGAATCGCCGGCCAGGCCGGATCTGGAAGCTAATGGTCCCACAGTTCCTGAGCTCCTCTCTGCTCACTCCGGCTTCCCTCTTCACAGTGAAGAAGTATATGAACAGATCTAACCTAGGCCTAATCCCTAGGTATCCCTCGCACAGAGCCACATAGTTGCTAAGTGCAATAATGCTATTGGGGGACAGGTTCTAAGGTTGAACCCGGAAGTGCTCGAGGACTTGAATGCAGAAGTCAGACAATGGCAGGGAGACGCCACGTGTGAATTGAGCTTTGAGGTATACCTTTCTCTGGGTTGGGAAGAAGGGATGGCCTCACCGACCGGTGCCACCCGCCTGACCAGACCCTCCATCGCAGAGAGGTACCCCTCGGCTATCATCTCCTTGATATCGCCATCGGAGATATCCGAGCCATGCCATTCTCTCTTGTGGGAGTCATCTTCCTCATCTAACGGCTCTAGCGCCACTTGAATATGGTTACCGCTGGTGTATTTAACCATCGTGGAGCGTGGCACCACCACACCCTCCGGCGTACATGGACCATGTTGGATGGCTTGGAGGAAGCCTCACTGGACGCCACCATCGATGGGATGCTGCTGCTTTCCATTGAAGTGCAGGATATGGACTGAGATATGGGTAAAAGCTAGGGTTTTTCTGCATGCGCATGGTGTGCTCGATGAGGGTTTGGGCTGGAGGAAGACTACTATGCGGGAGTGAATAGGTGAAACAATAAATTGACCACCGCAGTTAAAATATATAGCCCCAACGTCAACATTCATGCAAGATGATATAATGGCCGACGCGTGGATAGCGCGTGCGAGAATGTGCGTGGAGATTTTTCCACATTCCCACTGCCGCTGCTTGACGCTTCGGATTTCTCGTGCCGGAAAATCGCTATGATTATGTTTGTTGCATGTGTGACTTAAGAGGCATCGCTAACCTATGGTTTACATCAGCTCACTGACATATGCAGACGAACAGACCCATCTGAAGATTCTGGCATGGACGGATCCTATTCGGCTATGAGAAGATTATGATGGAACACTTAGTGATTCTCTGGCTTACATATCGAAGATGGAGAATATTGCAGGGTTGTTTGGAGGACTGCAAGATATTTCTTGATGATTTGCCGACATTACCTAGATGGAGCATTCAATCTAAAGAGGAAAGATGGCACAAGATCTCGGACTACTCTGGGGGCTATAGTTGGGGATATGCTAATGGGTATCACCATAGCATGTCTCTAATCCGGATAACCTGGGTGGCCCACAGTTGGTAGCAAGGCCCATGGCCTACTAGGCGGCCTAGTTAGATGGATCCAGAAGGGAGGCCCATGCCGGATAAAGGAAGGCTACGATGGAGTCACCGACATACTCGGAGCCTTGGAGTGCAAGATACGTAGACTAGTTGGATCTAGTGTAGGACTTTGTAACCTGCCCAGCTAGGACTTTTACCTGTAACCCTAGGATCTGGGTATTTATAAGCCGGACCTATGGGAGCCTTTAGGGCATAACACAACTTGACACCTCGCCCAACGAACCAATCCTTGTAACTCGACGTATTACCCTTATAGTGATTTATAGCAGGATTAGGGTTTCGCCACTATCCTGGGACCTGAACCTAGGTAAGCTATATTACCTCCTCCATCCAACTTACTGCATTCCCCCACGTCTCTGAAAATGCACTGTGAGGACCCGTCCATGGCATACTCGTCAGCAATACCATGACACTCTCCTACAATGGCACTTTTGAACAATCATGCTTGATTTGAGTATGTTGATTGTGATGATTGTTTTGGTTTTTTCTTCTGTAGAGCTACCAGCATACCTCACTTTAGCTTCTCCTTCCGTGGCACTCATTGGCATTTATACAGCTCTTAGATCGTTGTTTGCGTGTGTCAGACCATTCTGTCTTGAAGGATTCATGAGGATTATATGGCTTGCAGGAGATGCTTGCACTATATCTGTTGTTTTCTCGATGTACCTGAACTAAATGTTGGTTACTACATCTGTGTCCTGTGATGACCTTGTCTGTGTATAAGATGATGCACTAGTACCACCGTTTTGTTGCATTGAAACTATCACATCAACGTCCACCTGACAAAAAAAATACATTATAATGATGATTAGCAGTACTCATGAACAATATTTTGATGTTTTCATTTTATAATAATGGCAAGGGAAAACTCACCAAACTATTCTCATTACATTTGGCATTTTCAATTTACAATGACTCTGAACTGCACTATTGCCTTTCACTGATCCACCTAATTGATCTTGGCATCGTAGCGATGTTCTACCATAGGGTTTATGGAAATTGCTTGTGGAGCAGACATTTTGATGTTAATTTTTTCCAGTTTTGGCTTCAAGTTGGCGCATGCTGCGTTACATCTCCATACAGTTTCTGTTGACGCTGTGAGAGCTTTTAGTTTATGCTCATGCTCTTTATTCCACTTCTCATGTAGTGCTCTAAGACGCCTCTTCCATGATATAATGAATAAAGTAGCACCATAATTATTCACGGCCAATTGTGATATTTAAAGTATTGAAATAAAAAAAATTGGGCTTTTTCGTAAAAGTAAAAATACCTTCCTAAATTCACATGCAACACGTTCTATTACACCTGGATCTTGGAACTTGGCACCTTTCATCATGTCTATTTCAACCAATGTACGATCATTCAAGTGAGATAACTTGTTCCCTATAGAATTTTGTGTTTGGGTGTAATCAAGCATATTAAGGGAGATATCCAAAAGTGTACTAATTACAGGGGAATTAAGCGTATGAGACATACTATGAAGCTTTGGGAGAGAGTGATTGAGCATCGCTTGAGGAGAGTGAAGAATGTCACTAAAAATCAATTTGGCTTTATGCCCGGGAGATCAACTACAGAGGCTATTTTCTTGCTTCGCCAGCTGGAGAGATATAGGGAGCACAAGAACCTACATATGGTTTTCATTGACTTGGAGAAGGCATATGACAATATACCAAGGATAGTAATGTGGTGGGCGCTAGATAAACACAAGGTCCCAACAAAGTACATATCCCTCATCAAAGATATGTACACTAATGTTGTGACAAGTGTTCGGGCAGGAGATAGTGAGATCGATACCTTCCCAATTACTATAGGACTACATCAAGGTTCAGCTTTGAGCCCATACATTTTTGACATGGTGATGGATGATTTCACGAAGGACATACAAGGGGATATTCCTTGGTGTATGATTTTTGCTGATGATGTGGTACTGGTGGATGAGAGTAGGGAGGGTGTCAATAGGAAACTGGAGTTGTGGAGGCAAACCTTGGAATCCAAGGGTTTTAGACTTAGTAGGACAAAGACTGAGTATATGTGGTGCGTCTTTAGCGGCGATAGATGCAAGGAAGAAGGGGTTAGTCTAGGAGGGAAAGTGGTGCCCTAGCGGGACACTTTTTGATACTTGGGATCAATGCTTCAAAGCAATGGTGGTATCGATGAGGATGTTAGCCACATGATCATGGTAGGGTGGATGAAGTGGAGGCAAGCATCTGGAATCCTATGTGACAAGAAGTTCCCACAAAATCTAAAAGGTAAGTTTTATAGGACGACAATTAGACTTTCCATGCTTTATGGAGCAGAATGTTGGCCCACTAAGAAGCAACACATCCAAAAAAGAGTGTCGTCGAGATGCGTATGCTAAGGTGGATGTGTGGCTCGAGAAGAAAAGACCAGATCAAGAATGAAGTGATACGCGAGAGGGTAGGGGTGGCGCCAATCGAAGAGAAGCTTGTCCAACATAGATTAAGGTGGTTTGGGCATGTCCAACGGAAGCCACCAGAAGCACCGATCAACAGTAGGATTCTAAGGGGTTTTGATAATGCAAAGATGGGTAGAGGACGACCAAAGCTAACATGGGAGGGGGTGGTCAAAAGGGATATGAAGGAGTGGAATGTCCTAGAGAGTTGGTTTTTGATAGGGCTGCATGGAAATCAGCAATCCATGTGCCCAAACCTTGATTTACTTCTTTTGTTCTTTGTTATTTGTTCTTGTTCTTGTTCTTTTTTACTTGCTTTTTTTCACTAGTTCTTGTTTGACTTGCACTTTTTACTGCTTTCCGCTTGACTTGCACTTTTCTCTAGTTTCCGTTTGGGTTTCATATCTAGCCTACCCCAACTTGATTGAGACTAAAGGATTGGTTGTTGTTGTTGTTGTTGCTGTTGTTGTTGTTGTTGTTGTTGTTGTTGTTGTGTAATCGAGCATATATCGCATTCTCTACATTTAGTAAAAAATAGATAAAACCAGCACTCTTTTTGTGTATCTATCACATCAATAGTTATAATGTATCTACTAGATAACTCATAGATGCAAAAACAAATAGTCGAAATATGTATGCCGAGATATTGTGAAATTTATTGTGGTATTATTGTCTCCTAATACCTTTTCTGCAACAACCACCAACAACATTGCTGATTATATACATAATAATAATAATACACAGTATTTGTCAGGAATAACTGAATTATTTTTAGAGCATAGTTTTATTGTATATCGACTGAACTTCTCATTGTATTGTATAATATATTCATAGTAAGTACACAAAGTAATCCGTTACTATGATAGACATGAACGAATTAGTGTAGCCTACAATTGATGTGATCCACTATGAAAAGGTTTATGTGATTACACATAGTGTTATCTGCTGCTCAAATTATTCGCGTAGCAAATGGTCATGTAGATTCATATATAATTATTTCTGCTAGATCAATTATACTATACTATTATGGCGATTAGACGGTTCCCAAAACTATAGTAATTATTCCCTGCTTTAAAACTTGGAAATTACATCCGTAGTTGGTTGATCACATATCTCCGTTGAATCGCAAGATAAAAATCAACTACGTTGTTCGCAAAATAAAAAATAAAAAATCAAATAGCTGCATTGTCACTACAATGTAGCTGCTGGAAATGTCTACCATCGTGAACTTAAATCTTTAGAGACGAAGTACAAGATGAATCGCCTCATCACATATATCCCTAGAATTAAAATCGTTTGAGCAGGTTGGATATCTAGTTATCTGATTTATCGTGCTAGTGATGACGACGTCTCTCTCCATTGCCTTTCCTAGCTGAGATGGGAATATCTTACTGCTTGTTTTGAAGCGTGGTTCAAATTTTCCCTAGATCGACATGCAGGCGATGGCTGCTACCCTATATCAATATGAGAAAGGTATGGGTTGTTCCAGCATTAGTTGGGCATAATTGTTTGAAGAAGATACGTTTCCCACCTTCTGTTCCTTCTTTAAACACCGACGACGCATGGAAAGGCTTTATCTGTAGAAAACAAGTTGTCTGATAGGTGGGTCATAATTCAGTATGAAAATGCATCACCCCTTTTCCCAGAAGAACTCTTGAATATTGATAGCGACATATATGCGGGGTCTACATCGTACCAGTTCTTCTCTAGGTTGTTGTAATATTTAGGGAGAGACAATACATTTGTACTGGGTTTCGTGGCTTTGTTTACCCGCTTTGCACTGCTCGTATACAACCAGCTATATGCACTAAGATGCACTGCTCGTATACAACGCATGCACTAACCACTGAGTCCTTCATGATATTGCCACTATAATGCCACACAACAAGATGCAGTGCCCGTGAACTATATGAAGTCTCTTATAAATACTTCTTGAAAAGCTGTGCGCATGGTGCAAGATAAAATTCTATGGTAGTGCACTGACCATACAATGCACCCCACCTGATATGCACACCTAGATGCACTACTCGTAAATAGCGAATGCACTTGCCGTGAAATATATATGAACTACCTTTTAAATGCTTCATAAGGTGTTATGGCTAAATTCTTCTAAATGCCTTCTAAATTCTTATAGATTTTGAAGATTAAAATCTGGTTGTGGCTGATATGGCATAATGCAATTCTCAATAAAGATAATATGAAAAAGAAGAACTGGGAGGGAGATTCTATCTGCAGATTTTGTCAAGAGGAGGAAACTATTGGGCATCTGTTCTTCTCTTGTGTGGCTGCCAAGTATGTTTGGGGTGTTGTGGCTAAGTCAGTTGGTGCTGAAAATAGGCATGGGTCCTTTTCTCAGTACTTGTGGTGGGTTCCTAAATTCCTGGGGGTCAGTCGGAATGTGCAGATTACAACGTTGGCAGTGATTTGCTGGGCCATTTGGAGGCTTTGAAACAAAGCATGTTTTGAAAAGAAACTTATTAACTCACCAGTTTATTTGGTTATATATGCATGTGTTCTCATTCGATATTGGGCAGGTTTGCATGGGGTTGAAGAGCAGGAGATGTTGTGTGCTGGGGTTGATGTGATGCAGGAGAATGCCTTAGAAGATGCTGCGGCGATGGATGTTGCTCCTATACCTTTCCTGGGACTTCCGGCAGTGCCTCATGATCACAATGGGGGAGCAAGCGGTTTGGAGAAGGAGAAGTGACAAAGGAAAATGGTGGTGATGAAAAAACCAGGGATTTCCTGTTGTGTTTGTGTTGCTTGTTATGTCTGGAACTTCCACTAGCCTTGTGGGCGGTGCTCTTGCTTCTCTACCCCTTTCTCATGTTCTTTTATCAAAAACATGTAATAAGGTGAAGACTTATGGATCCTCTAGATGGACCAGACGATAACTTTTGGTGGTTTGTTGTGTTCCTTCATCTTTTGATAGTGGAACCCGATCCCTATGTTATGGGGATTGTATGGAAAAAAAATAAGGTGTTATACTCACGGTGGAAGATAACATGCTATGGCAGTGCACTAACTATGCAATGCACCCTATCGGCTATGCATAGCGAGGTGCAGTGCTCGTGCACATAGTATGCACTGCTGAAATTTGTGCGTACTGAAGTAGAGTTCTGACATGTGGGGTCCTGATTCATTAATGAGCACCTTCTTGTTTCTCTAGAATCACGAGTTATGGAAGGCGGGTATAGCGTTAAATGAATGCTTCTCTCTCCTCGGTGTTCTTTCAGGGTTGTTCTTCCACTTCTAAAATCTATTTCAACTGGCGAAGTTCATCTATTCATCTCGCATCCTCCACGTCTATGTGATTCGTCGTATCCCGGAAGGTTGATTTTCGTCTAGCTCATCTGTAGATCTTTCTATTATATATATGTTTAGCTACTTCATAATCTTTCCGTGCTCACGACAAATGAGTTTGTTGCTAGTGATATAAAACTTGCATATCCCTAATTAAGAACAATATAGGACGAGTGTTGGTTAAGCACGCTTCAACTTATTTTTATTTTTACATTTATGCTAAATGTATCATGTTTGCGAGGTGAATATATTTGAATTTCATTTATTTGTGTTGCTTGTATCCTGCGTGCTGTGTCAATTGTCTAATATTCAAACCTGACATATATGACTGACTAAAAAAATCCATATCTTGTTAACTGATAACTTGTATTTTACCCCGTCGGCAGAAAAATATTATCATATAGAAATAGTTGAGCATATTTTCACCGCTCAGTTATCTCTGCTAAAGTTTATAAAACTAGTGAAAAGTCTAACAGATGTTCAGTAGATTTTGCTAACAAACATACAATTTGATGGTATGCTTGGTATGTGCTGTGAAGAGTTGCCAAGGTCACTAGTGAAGTGGCTAGTTGCTCATTTTAATTTTATTACAAGAAGGTTTGAATTTCCCAATGGATGCGGCATTGAACTGAAGCCCTTTCATTTCAACAAGATACTTGGGAGGTAGAACCATAAATAAGGCATGTTCGCAATGGATTCGCGATATGGTCAGAGAATTAACTGATTTTGCAGGGCCAACACATACTATCAGTGAGCTGGAAAATACGATTATTCCTGACCTGCTAGGTTCTCAATTCAAAGCAGAATTTGTTCTATTTTCCAACACTGTTATGCTACGTCCGAGCACATATGATGGAGCCAGCCCAGACTACTCTACAATTGGCATGTCTGATGAGATTGACTGCTATGACTGGTGTCTTGCTGTGTTTGACAAGCTCATTATCCCTATTGACACATTCCAGAGAAATGGTTTGAAATGTGCACTTGGTGGTTTCCTTCCAATAATTCTGGTTAGTTATCCACCGTGATACTTATTTTCTTGAATAATAGTGGTCACTAGTTTGTGTGGATTTGTTGTGTTAATATGGTTGTAACAATTTTAATGCAGGTAATGTACTTTGAACTATTGGACACAAATGCTCTTCTTCTAGGCCATGCACTACCTATAATCTCTTTCTGGACAACTGAAAATATGGCGTTTTAGTAGAGTATTAACCAGAAGCCTGATCAACAAAATGTTTTTGGAGTTCAGAAGGAAATACTCCCATAGTTATTCATATTATATTTAATTATTACTACGATGCTTGTTGCTTCTTACTAATATTATTCTATTTTATTTCTGTTTTGGCCATGGTGAATATGCAGTTGAAGGATATAAACGAAACTATGTTTTCTAATGCCGAGCTGAAAGAAGATATAGTTCAGAACGTTACAACTTTTATTGAAAAGTTTGTAGCAGACCCACTTATGCATGCGAAGGTAAGAATTTTTATAATCCGCACAATTCTTTTGTTCATGAGCATGACGAATCTTCTTGTGTTTGTGTTGTAGATATAGATTGCCTGCTGGACCTTAAACCTCCATGTTTTTATTTCTCGACCTTGTTCTAGCAGAGAATTAGATTCTCTCATTGTTGCATTGTACGATTTTTCTGCCGGCTTTAGCTGCTTCCTACCTGAATCCATATTCTTTCTACAGCTGCATGTTATACTAGGATTAAGTAGGTAACTATACTACTGGTGCTTGATCATAGTGTTACTTATTCAGTTATCTCAGCAGTGCTAGATTTATGATATTACAAATAGGCGATAATGTTTCATATTGTCAAACTTCCAGGCTGCCAGAGCAATACATGACATAGTGACGGACATGTATGCTGACATGTTGTCTGCGATGAATCTCAATATGAAGTGCAACATTAGAAAGATTTCTCGAATATCTATGCTCAATCATGAATCCAGGGGTATGTACTCTACACCTCAAGGGGCCCGATAAGTAAGAGAAGATAATGAGCCGGATGTTGAGGACAATGGCAGTGTGTTGGATAAATCTACAAATAGGCTAACATCTGTATGCATAAGGCTAGCAGAAGACTATGAGCTGCTTATCAAGTTAACTTCTATAGACCAAAGTTATGGATGTCCTGATAAGATGAAATATAATATATACAGAAATTGGAATCTTGCTACGAGGCTCTGGTACGTGTGTTACCGACATGTGATAATTTTTCCAGAAGACAACAATTACCCAACATGCACTATGAACTAAGCGATTGTAGTGCTACTGTTGATGTCATGCGGTCAGATGATATGGTAATTCCTGTCACAGGTTCACCGCAATCCCTGCAAGATGTCACATAATATGCCGGTTAGGGTTCTGGTAATGGGATGGTCGCTAAGCCTGCTACGGCTACGAATTATGGAGAAGAAAGTGTAACATCAGTTGAAAGGAAGCAAGTACATATAATTTTTGTTTAGGGCAACACTAACACAGTATGTGAAACAACTTCCATTACATGTAATGAAATGAATCTCGGGCACAACTTTCATCAGGAACAGCTGTATAGAGCATGCAATGAACGAGATGGTCACTGCAGATACAGTTCATGTGTCAGACACATCATCTCAATGGAATAGAACTCCTACACAATTTGAAGTGTTGACTATATCCAATGGCGTGTCAAATGCATTTGTCAATGATGAAAGAACAATAATTTAGGTGGATACACTTGTTTTTGATCATAGACATTCTGAGTCATCAACTCATTCTGTATGAGATACTTTCGATGAGAGACTGCCTGGTTCCAAAATACATTACATGATTCTCAAATGATGGGCTGTAATCGCCTTAAGCTACAGATCGGTGCAGAAGCTGCTGGGTCAGTGCATGTTTCTTATGACATTGCATTGTCCGACGTTCCTAATCAAGTGACAGTTCCTGTGCCAAAAGTGGATCTTGGAAATTACGACAAACAACTACAGATTTCCAATCCACAATATGTTCGTGTGCCTGGTCCAAATGTTTTAAACCGCAATGCAAGACTTCGCATTCCAAGTGCAGAAGCAGGATCGAGTCATCATGCAAGTGATCAAGAAGAAGAGAGGCAACCTGCTGCAAATGGTACAGATATATTTCACCTCTTACAGAACTCCAACTGTCTCGGTGAAAAACGGGTGGTTGCGAGATCACTGCAATTTGAGTTTGATCTTGTGTCGGATGATCGCATTTCCAAGAAACAAAAGAGAGAAGATAACAACGATGATTTATTTATTTTCTAGGATGGAAATGATGAATTTTGGTCAGAAGTTGCAGAATAGGCTGACCTTACGCAAAGAGAGAAAGAAAAAACTAATATCACATTAACAACACAGCCTGAAATAGAAGTACATCCAACACAACTTAACTGTCTGATAAGTGAAACATATGGACTAGTCTCTACAAATGTGCATTCATTTGGTAATCAGCACGACGGATCTGGTAATTTTGATTCGTATGATTCTAGATCAATAAGTGGCAGCACGTCTGTGGCAGACATGTCTATGACACTTAAAAATATAAACCTAGGCAATGACAATGGCGACACGGCAGTCTAGCAAAAGCAATACAACAATTAATGGACCTTCTGCAATGAATAATTTATCTAGAGGAACCAATTCCAGCATGATATTCACATACCAATATTTTCTCTGGAGGAACCAATTCTAGCATAAGAGATTTATGTACAAATGAAACCACTAATAATAGGGAAAGGTATAACGGTACGACAACTCCTAATTATGTAACTTAGATACCAAGAGTCAGTAGCATCACTTATAGTGAAAACATCTCTTCTAATCACGCGCACAGTTTGATCGATACTTGTAACAAGTCAAAAAGTAGCACAACACACCGTCCAACTTTTTATTGGAATGCTGGACCAGGAGAGAAATATATCAAATCGCAGCAGGTTGTGTAGCAGACATCCACCCAGGGGCCTAACATTCTGAATAGCATAAGGTATACATAGACAACAAGATCAAAAATGATTGTAAAACAGAACAAATCAATGGATGGATGTGGCTTCATAGACTAGGACGGATGAAGCGCAACATTGCACAACACAAACTCACAAACAACATCGCAAGAACATGATTCTAAAAATGTAGGAAATACATGTGACAACGATTTTCATACATCAAGTCAGTATTCGAATTCGTTTTTATGCATACAATTGCAACCGCCATACGAGGCAACACATGCTACGACTGGAATAGGAATATCGCAGAGCCAAATACCAGCAAGAAATTAGTCTGTCAAACTATTGCACCAAACTTACAGTACTTGGTGTAACAGTGCTAATATTCAAATGTATAGCGAAAATACAAGATCCTCGAGTATGCGGAGGTCAATTTTGCTATATACTGGAAACCTACAACCCACATACACAAGAAGCTATCCTAAACTACACAACTGTCGAGACCCTAGATTGCAGCATAATAATGGACCATTCCGCACTGCTGGAGCATCATTTGAGCAAGAAGCTTGCAGAAGACACGTATCTTTTGCATCAACATCTACACCAAGCATTGGATCAGCTATGGAAACAAACAATGCTGACAATACTGCAACAAGAACATGCATTAATCACCGCCAAATTCCTTATCCTTTTGTGAAATGATCAAAAGATGTTGAAATAGCGTTATTTGAGTACATTGTAGAGACCACTCAGAGAGAAAGGCTAGAAGGTAATAGTTTATCTCGCATACTTAACTCTAAAAACATATTTTATTATTTGCATCGCATTGTAGTAATGGAGTAGTTCGATTCCATTTTTCTGTATTCTACCAGCGAGAAGGTGGTTCTGTGGAGGAAGAAATGGGCATGCCAGAGAGTGTTTGGTTTATCAATGCAGGTTTATGGAAGTGTGAATTCACACATAATGAACTATATATCAATGTTGGTCTAGACAGAACATAAAAACAACCTAGATAATAATCAACATAATCATGAATTGTTCCAAACTAGATACATCATGATACACGAAGATGCGGTAAGTGAACATACATATTTTTTACAACCAACTGTTGTATTTATACATGTTTTCCTATGCGACTGAACACACATCCATCGATCCATGTACCTAGAAATTATGATATCTATTAATTGTTTTTTTTCTAAAAAAATATGTTATTAGATTTTTCTCACAAGGCCATATTTTAATGCAAGATTGTTCAAATGATACTTATCAGAGAACCACACTGGATGGAACCTGGATAATGTCTCGATGGTAATTTTTTAATTTCAGTGTCTATGTTATTTTCTAGCGATGTTGTTTGAAAACCACAACTCTCAATTGTTTTGGCTCTTTCTTTGTTTAGATCATCATACCTCTCCGGCTAAATGATGTGTGATATGCCGTGATTGCTGACCTTCAAGGTCGGAAATATAATACTGTTTGCACGAACATCATGAACAACACTATTAAAGAGGAAGAAACTATTGTGATAAACAACTTCAAGCTTGCGTTTGAAAAAGCATACAATTTTCCATACAGGGTTGATTTTCGAAATATGAGAACCACACCTGTTCAGTGGATATCTAACAATAAAAACTAGTTAAGTTTCGTTAACACTGCGTGATCCTTGCTCTATTAAATTTATATATCAAACAAGTAACTGAAATATAGGTCTGTCTATGAAATGAGCAGGAAGGACAGCGGAGTAGGTGTGCCATGGTTGCTGAAATCTTATGATGGTTTTTTTGATCGTTGGTTCCAGTCTGTAAGTATAATTTCCAGGTAGAATTAATTTTGTGTTTGCACTATTATAAAACTGCATTCACTTATAATTTATTTATTCTAAATTTTTATTTGTATATACTTATACTAAAGCCTTGCTGGAACTGCTGTACGTTTGACATGGTTGTATCAAAGTTCAATGAAAAGTACACAAGAAAGATTAAGGAACTTCTCAATCAATAAATATGCAGGTACTTTATATTTGTAAAAACAAAAACTATTTATTCAGTGTCGATCATCATTCAGTAAAGTTTTCTTTGTTTTTTGTTTGATTCGCAGGAGAGTGGTAAGAAGTTAATTTGGAGACCAACTCTTTGAACAAAGATGATGAATTATGTTTCTTCCTACGGAAACAAATTCCCGATATGTATTTCCGGCATGACTAGAAATTTATCAATGGAATTGTTGGCACTGCAAACAATAGTTCGTATTAATTGTAAAAGGGATTATTAACATTTCAAACTTCAGACAATTGTCGGATCATTAAATCTCTAATTTTTTGGCAATGTATTCGCTTATTTTTAATGTGATAGTATCTTCCTTTTTTATCTTGCATCGTGAAATTCCATTCAGAGCATTGTGAGTACTTCGGGTGAAATTAATGGAACAAGAATTAGCTAGAAATGTATAAATTAGCCTCTGGTATTTATATTATAATATAATAAATCAAGGACAAGGAGGAGTATAATTTATATAATATACCTAGAATAATTTCCAGTGCCATAAATGACAATGATTTGCTGTTGTTGCTACGTAGATTTCTAGAAATCATTGTTCTACCCACTAGTTTACTATTGTACCGCCCTTCTCTAAAACAAATTGCACTGCCCTAGAAAAATCTGAATAAAATCGGGCATTACACTAGTTATTATGGAGGATGGGTCACACGGTTCTCCGTTATTGTGTCTAAATAGCCTTCCTCTGCTTCCTCTACTTCGCCAGAAGATAAATAACTCTTCCATAGATTGTGAAAAATCTGCAGCAGAAGGAACCAGCGGCACCGTCCTCTATCCGAGGTAAGGATTCTCTATAACAACTGAACAAAACATCCCCATGGATTAGGATTTGAGATCATCCCTAATACTACTCAATTCCGAAGAATTTACCACTCTTACTTGATAGCGAAGATTTCCTTGCAGAATCATTGCTTTGTCGTCTCTACTATCAAAACCTTGGTACTGAGATCAAGTCGGCAATAGTTTCTCAAGCTTGTTTAAATTAGTTTCTCAAGCTTGTTTCAGTGAAATAATATATTAGTAAAATTTAAATATCGAAATCCTAGCTATCTATATCTAATATTTGGTTGGTATATGATATTTTTATCATTGAGAAATCATGTTGCATAAATCCTCCGATAAATAGAAAAAATATTTATTATGCACTCCGACAACAAACACAATATTTTTCACAAGTAGGCTCAACTTCAATAAATTCTATTTTACTATTACTTCAAGTCAATTCGGATATTTAATGAATGATTTTTAATGCGTTCTGGTAAGTATAGTTTTTTTCCTTGTTTTACTTGCATGCATAGATTTATAATGCCTTGCACCTAAACGTGTCATGTTCTGAAACTTGATGTTATACTATACATCTAGGTGTATTTACATTTTAAAGTTTAAATTAAGCACATTTAACTGAAGTGCATGAGCTGCTCAGTGATACGTTGTAAACGTATCTATAATTTTTGATGTTCCATGCTTGTTTAGTATCTACTTTGCTATGCTTTGTCTACACCTTGAGGCATTTTTATATATTTTCTGGGACTAACCTATTAACAAGATGTCATAGTGCCAGTTGCCTATTTTCTGCTGTTTTTGGTTTCAGAAAAGCTAGTAAGAAAATATTCTCGGAATTGGACGGGACAAAATCCAAAGTCAATATTTTATTGAGGAAAACACATAGACTGAAGGGCGACCGGAGGAGGGCCACGAGGCCGCCACACCCTAGGCTGGCGCAGGCCCACCCTAGGGCGCGCCGCCACTAGATATGTCTGCCTTGGCTACCTCCTTGCCTCGCCTCTTCGCCTATATATACCCCCCGATGCCAAAACCCTAAGTACCCAATCAGATCTCCACGAAACATTCCGTAGCCACCGCCACCATCGTCCCTAGACCGGGGGGATCTAAAGCTCTTCCCGGTACCCAGCCCGAGGGGAGAGATCTTCCTGGAGGCCTTCTTCATCATCATGCTAGCCTCCGGTATGATGCGTGAGTAGTTCACCCTTGGACTATGGGTCCATACAGTAGCTCGATGGTTGTTTCTCCTCCTTTGTGCTATCATGTTTAGATCTTGTGAGCTCCGTTCATGATCAAGATCATCTATTTGTAATCATGCATATTGTGTTTGTGGGGATCCGATGGATATTGAGATTACTATGTCAGATTTATTATTGATTCTATCATGTCTTATGATTATTGATTCTATCATGTCTGTGTTGTTTGAGATCTTGCATGCTCTCCGTTTTTAGTAGCTATCTTGGCCAAGTAGATGCTAGTGACTCCAAGAGGGAGTATTTATGCTCGATAGTTGGTTCATGCCTGTATTGAATCTGGGGAAGTGATAGATATCTCTAAGGTTGTAGATATGTTGTTGCTACTAGAGAGAAAACAACAATCTTTTGTTCATGGAACAATTGTATTGTTTACTTTACAGGCATTGCTTAAAGCAGTTATCCGTTGCTTGCAACTTAATACTCGAGGGGGTTCGGATGACAAGCTGAAGGTGGATTACTAGTCATAGATGCAGTTGGATGGCGGTCTATGTATATTTTTGTAATGCCCAATCAAATATCATAGGATCATGAATGTCTAGTGTTGCATTGTTATGCCTTGCTCAGTCATGTCAATTGCCTCGCTGTAATTTGTTTACCCAACATGTTATGTTATTTATCTTAAGAAGAACACCTCTAGTGAACTGTGGACCCCGGTCCAATCTTTACCATTGATACATCATCCACTGTTACTGTTTAATTTCTGCAAGAAATGATTACCTTCGACACCATATGTTTAATCCTTTGTTTTCAGCAAACCAGTGAGATTGACAACCTCACTGTACGTTGGGGCAAAGTCTTGAGTTTGTGTTGTGTAGGTTCCATGTTGTTAGCAACACCTTGGAGTCGTTTCCTTCCTCCTACTAGTTCGATAACCTTGGTTTTATAACTTAGGGAAGACTTACTACTGTGCTCATCATATCTTCCTCTTAGGGTTTCCCAATGAAGCTCTATAGTTATCTGAGCCACATCAAGACGTTTTGTGGTGCCATTGCTGGGGAGTTAAGGATGGATTCACAAGGGGAGTCCTTCACAACCTTTCACTTTATCTTTACTTTGTTTTTGTTTTGATTAGTTTCTTTTGCTTTGTTTTGCTTGCTTCTTTTGATCAAAAATTACAAAAAAATAGTTTCGTTTGCTTTGCTTTTTCTTTTCAAAAACACAAAAAAATTAGTCCCTACTCTAGTTGTTGCTGCTGTTGGCTTGTTTCACCTTTGCAAAAATGAATTATGCTGAGAATACCAAGTTGTGTGACTTCACTAGCACAAACAACAATGATTTTCTGAGTACACCTATTGCTCCTCTACTCCTGATGCTACCTTTTATGAAATTAAGCTTGCTTTGTTGAATCTTATGATGAAAGAGCAATTTTCTGGTGCTAGTTCTGATGATGCTGCTTCCCACCTCAATAACTTTGTTGAACTTTGTGAGATGCAGAAGTATAAGGATGTAGAAGGAGATATTATTAAGCTCAAATTGTTTCTTTTCTCCTTGAGAGGAAAAGCTAAAGAATGGTTGCTATCCTTCCCTAGAAATAGTATTGATTCTTGGATTAAATGCAAAGATGCTTTTATTGGAAAATACTATCCTCCTGCTAAGATTATATCTATGAGAAGTGAAATAATGAAATTTAAACAACTTGATAATGAACATGTTGCTCAATCTTGGGAAATAATGAAATCTTTGGTAAAGAATGTCCCACTCATGGACTGACTGCTTTGATGATTATCCAGACTTTTTATGCAGGGTTAAACTTCTCTTCAAGAAATCTGTTGGATTCTGCTGCTGGAGGTACCTTTATGAGCATTACTTTGGGTGCTGCAACAAAGCTCCTTGATAATATGATGGTCAACTATTCTGGATGGCACACTGAGAGAGCTCCACATGGTAAGAAGGTAAATTATGTTGAAGAAACCTCCTCCTTGAGTGATAAAATTGATGTTATCATGGCTATGCTTGTTAATGCAAAAGCTCATATTGATCCAAATAATGTTCCTTTAGCCTCTCTGGTTGCTCAACAAGAGCAAGTTCATGTGAACTTCATAAAAAATAATAATTTTGGCAACAATTCTTATGGTAATAATAACTATAGGCCTTATCCTCCTAATAATGGCAATACTTATGGAAATTCCTACAACAATACTAGAAGTGCTCCCTCTGAACTTGAAGTCATGCTTAAAGACTTTATTAGCAAACAAACCACTTTCAACAAGATTGTGTAGGAAAAGATTTTAAATGTTGAGAAAAATATTTCATCTTTGTCTGAAGCACAATCCTCTTTGATTAATAAAATGACTGCTAAACCTGAAAGCTTGGAAAGTACCTTTGCTGCCACTCATGCCATACAAGTTACTATTGATGAAAATGTTAGACTGTTAGCTAAATTACATGCTAAGTGGGAAAGAGAAGAAGAAATTTCTAGAAACAATAGTATTTGTACTATTACCACCACCAATATTGATGCTAGCAAACCACAATAAGTCCCCATTCCTCCTACAATAATGCCTAAACCCAATAAGTCTCCTACTTGTGATGCTAAGTTTGATTTTGATCTTGATGGTTGCAATATCTGTGAAGTGATTATGTTCCTACAAAAGCTTGCTAGAGGTCCTAA
This sequence comes from Avena sativa, assembly GCA_916181665.1. NCBI lineage: Eukaryota > Viridiplantae > Streptophyta > Magnoliopsida > Poales > Poaceae > Avena > Avena sativa. Next base: position 100,041,018 of record OV702293.1, read on the forward strand.
TACTATTTCTATGAATATGGCTTTTACAAAACACATTATAGATGCTCTTATTAAAATTAAGGAAGAAAAATTGAATCACAAAGCTTCTATTCCTAGGAAAGTAGAAGATAGTTGGGAACCCATCATTAATATGCAAGTGAATGCCTTTGATCTCAAAGCTTCATGTGACCTTGGTTCTAGTGTCTCTATTATGGCTATAAAGATTTATGAAATGCTTGATTTGCCACCTTTGGAAGATTGCTATTTGGACGTCCCACTTGATGATAATGCTAAAAAGAAACTCATGGTGAGTGTTAATGATGTTCTTATTATGGTTAACAATGCCTATGTCCCTGTAGATTTCTATGTTTTGGATGTTGAATGCAATGCTTCTTGTCCTATTACTTTGGGAAGACCTTTTCTTAGAACTGTTGGTGCCATTATTGATATGAAAGAAGGCACCATTAAATATCAATTCCCATTAAAGAAAGGTATTGAACACTTCCCTATGAGGAGAGAGAAGTTACCTTTTGCTCCTCCTTTGAAAGCAAAATTTGATGTCAATGCTTCTTTATTTGAAAATACTTGATTCTTGCTTCTTGTGCCTAACTTAAAGACGTTAAAGAAAAGTACTTCTTGGGAGATAAACCAATAGTTTTCTTGAGTATTGGAATTTATTTCTTCTGTAATAATATCTCCTTATCCTTTTTATTTGATTTTTGTGCCAAGAATAACCTCTAATGAGAAGGAAGTAAGATTTGGGGAAGTTGCTGTCCTGAAACCGATTTTTGTGCTTCACTATAAAAATTCTTGAATAATCTTTGTAAGCCTAATTGAGCTGTAATTTTCAGTATAAATCCCCCAAGTTGTTAGATAACTTTCTTCAGTTCAACACTTTTTGATTTGAGCAATAGAAGGTCTTCGAAAAAATCGGTTTTTACATGCTGGTCTGTTTTGACAAATTTCTGCCATTATTTGGATTTTCCTCTTTATTGATTTCTTTTTGGGTTCTCTTTGGGATATTGAGCTTTTTGAAGGAATTGCTACATTATCTTGTGTATTTAATGAAAGTTTTTCTGTTTTAAAACTAAACCCCAAAGGTTTATTATCTTTTGAATGCACTAATGTTGCTAATGAAGATTGTGTGAAGTTTTGTTTGAAGGAAAATTTTCAGGTGTAAGGGAAGAATGATTTAATGAGATGAAGAATGGAAAAAATCTCAAGCTTGGGCATTCCACCCTGTGTCACCCCAAGAAATATTCAAGAGGTACAAGCATCAAAGCTTGGGCATCCCCTTCTTTATCAATAAAAATCTCAGGTATTTCTAGACACTTCGTTTTTATTATTTCATGCACTGTTGTGTTATTATTGGAGCATCTTAGTTTTTGTTTTTGGTTTTTGTTTGCTTGAATAAATTAGTTGTACCCTCGCTTTCTCTGTGTTTTTCAAATAAGTTGATTTGTGTTGGAAAGGAGTAGAAAGTTTCTTATTTATAGTGGTACAAAGGAAGCTTGTTTTGACTGTGGCCTAGACTCTATCATGTCATGCTAGATGTTGTTTTGACCTTATGCTTAGTGATTATTTCTATAGCATGACTTGTTCCAAACAATTGAGATTGCTTAATGTGCCTTGAAAGAATCATGCGTTGTTTTAGCATACAAAAGCATAATATTGTGGTATTCTCCTTTGATGCTTTGTTTGGGTTGACTTGGCACATGCTCACACCAGGTTATGACTATGAACCAGTCATCTTAGCCTCTATGATCATTTAGTTTTTGACTTGTGGTACCACTTTATGCTTTGATTGATAATGTTTTGTCGCTTTGCATGATTATGGCCATTATTGCTCTCTTAGTTGGTCGCTCCGAGTCTTTTGCTAGCCTCCACTTGTATTGAGTAAGCTCTACTCATGCATCCAACTCCCAAGAAACCAAGTTATTCCAAAGAGTCCACTATAAATTCCTATGCATGGGGTGTTACACCATTCCAAGTATATTCTTGTTTTATTTACCATCCAAATTAAACATGTTATGTGAAAATTAGTGATTAAAGCTCTCACAAACTTGAACACGTTATTTTTCTCCCCCCTAATAAACTTGAACTTGTTGTATATGCTTGCACTTATAAGTTGGAAATAGCAGAACCGTGCTGTCATGGGGAACATTTTCAACACCTGTAAATATCTACCTAGTTGATATCATGCTCTTTTGTTTATGGATGCCGGCGGTGTGAAATAAAAGGGGAGCTTGTAACTCCATGGAGTTATGTATATGTGTTAGATAAACGCCTGGACCGCTAGCCTAAGCCATGCCTAATCATGGTGGAAACTTGCAGCATCACCATAGTGAGCAATCTATGCAGCATTCTTCTTATAAAAAAGAGAGATAGAAAAGAGGAAAGAAGAGAAAAAGCACCATTTTCCCATGGTAAATAAGAAGATTGCTGAGATGCTCATTGTCTGTTGCCTTGTCATTTTGATATGGGATACCTCATGTCCAAGATCTGCTTCTCAAGGAGACGAGTAACGCCAGAGCCGCCGCTAGAGAGAAAGCTAAGCTGGAGCAAATGGAGAAAGACGCGGTCACTCCATTGTTTGACGGATGCAACGACGGGGATACCCGTCTAAATGTAACGCTCAGGGCTATGGAGATGAAGGCGAAACAGAAAATGACCGACGAATGCTTCGATGACAACATTGGATTCTGGCACGATATTCTTCCCAAGAAGGGGAACACATGTCCGACTAGTATCGTTGAGGCGAAGAAAGTCGCGTTCCCTCTCAATCTACCGCACGTGAAATACCATGTATGCATAAATGATTGCATCATCTACCGGGGCAAGGACGCGGAGAAGACCACGTGTCCGGTGTGCAAGACCTCTCGATACAAGAGAGGGACCAAGAAAGCTCCTAGGAAGGTGGTGTGGTACTTTCCTCTAACTCCTCGTTTGTAGCGGTATTTCGCGGACCCTAAGGAAGCACAGCTCATGCGGTGGCACGCGGAAAGAAAGAGGCCAGAAGACGTTGATCCGGAGAAGGAGGAAATGCTGAGGCACCCTTCGGATGCTTTCCAGTGGAAGGCGTTGGACCTACAATATTACCAACATTTCGGGAAAGAGTCAAGAAGACGACCACTGTTAAGAAACGCTAGCGCGCTCTGACCATTGCCAAGAACCGTCGTGTGTGTGGCCTACTATTATGTATCGAAACATTCTTAATTTTCATTTTGTGTATGTTATATTAATATTGCATTGAGAATATTATGTATCGACGAGACACATTCATTGAGAATACTCACTTTTGTTATTTTAGCAATATTTAAAATATTTACAGTATATTTTATAGTTCATATTGTGTTTGGTCAATGCTTTTATATGAAAAATGGCCTTTAAAAAAATTCCAAAAAAGTGTTACCCCCAGGATTCGAACCTGGGTGGCCAGCATTTGAAATAGGACAAGGAATGTAACCACTGGGCTGCTATGTATTTGTTGACAGAAACCAGCGCACTGCGCTATTTATCTAGGATTGCATACTATACGAGACGCATTTGGTCCAGATGCGCCTCGCGTAATATTATACGAGGCGCACTTTGCAATACGCGCCTCGCATAATCTGGTACCTCTCACGCGCACAGCTACACGAAAGGTTTCCCCTTTCTGCCTCCATCTCATATCTCACGCATCGCACGCAGTACCAGATCGAAGCTGTGTCATCCTGCCGCTGACGTCTGCGCCCACAGCAGCCCTTCCTGCCGCCTACCGTCCGTGCCCGCAGCAGCCCACCGTCCACCATCGTCGAGAGGTGAGCCCCGACCCTATTCCCCTCTCCCTCCCCTTCCCCTACCCCTCTTCCCTCAACCTGTATTTCGGCCACCAGCCACAGGAGGAGCACACCTCGCCCGCGACCCGCCTGCCCTATGGAGGAGAAGCCCGACGCCGCCCTCCCCGTGAAGGAGGAGCTCGCCGCCGCCCCTCTGCCGACGACACGGACGACGACCAGACCACGGCCACGTCCACGCCCGCCCAGCAGCAGTAGGATCCGCCCAGGCCCGACGATCTACTCTCGCAGGTCCACCAGTTCCTCCGGGAGGCACTCGAGAATCCCCGTGAGCGCCTCTCAGGTATATAATAATTCCCCACGTGCTTCACACGGCCGCCTCCTCACTTCTCGTCCTGCTACGCCAGACCCCAGCTCTAGTTTCCAGCGACGGTCGCTGGCTGGCTAGCTAGCTTCCAGGCTGAATTTTACCTGTGCAGGAGGATGAGGAGGATTAATTCGCTTACGAGGGTCGCACACTTGTTTTGTTTTGGACCGTGCGCTTATACCTACTAGCTTGCTCGTCTGCATCCATAGCTAGCGCTAAGCTTTGGCAATCTACGTCCTTAGCTAGTGATGAGCTTTGGCGATGTTCGATTCTTCCCGGCCCTGTTGCAGTTGCAGTGGTCATATTCAAGATATTTGGTTTTGTAGATTTCTCACCACATATACCATGTGGTACGGTGGTCATATTCAATAGCCTAGGTTGGGTATCTAGCTAGAGGTATCTCTTCTGCCGTGCACACACTATTTGTAACCTGTACTATAAGTCCGACTGCATACTGTTACCTAATCATAATTTTGACAAGAGATATACTATTACCTGAATCTTGTTGCAAATCAGTACTGCTACTTGCTTCTAGTAGCAAATCAGACAGAAATCTTGCTACAGACAGAAATCTTATTGACATTACCTGAATCTAGTAGCAAATCAGTACTGCTACTTGCTTCTGTTGAATAACACACAGTCAGTTGAATAACGAAATCTAGTAGAGAATCTAGTAACGGAATCTTAGCATTATAGCTTCTGTTGAATAACACATAGTCAGTACTGCTACTTGCCATTACTTGAATATCAGTATTTACTTTTCTCTTGTTGCATTGTTGTTGTTCTTTCTTGTTTGATGCTTTTGAATTGAGAGGTTTTTTGTTTGAATAACTACACTATTTTGTACATCGGTCGGGTTCCAGGTGTGTACGAGGAGTGGAAAGACTGCCAGAAGCAAGTGAACAATTTCTCGGGCAACAACTACCAAGTCTACGAGAGTAGAGAGGTGGCGGAGGCACGAAAGGAAGAAGTGGAGGAACTTCCTCGTGATCACCACCTTATTGCTCTTCATGGTAGGTTATGTGCTCTACTTCATCTAGATAGAGCTCCATCGTCGGAGTTGTAATGTGATTGTGAACTTGTACTTGGATAATGTGATTGTGAACTTGTACTTGGAGGTGTGAACTTGTGGGAAAAACACGTGTGTTGTGTGAAAACTTGGCACTTCTTGATTCTACTTGATGTATGAACTCATATGTCGCGATTTATGTGTAATGTATTGTATTCATGTTTGTTCTATTATGCTTTGGCAAATTGCAAGTTTCTGAAAAATTCTGTGTTGTTTATACTGTATTCTGGACTATATTGTATATTGAATATCCGTATACTGTTATTTATAGTGATCTGTAAGACTTGAATTTCAGAAATATTATAGGAGGCAAATATAGGACACTATAGGAGGCGCATATACTATAAAAATAGGAGGCGCATTGTGAAACATATGCGAGGCGCATATGATATGCGCCTCCTATACTTCACATATGTGAGGCGCATATGATATGTGCCTCCTATACTTCACATATGTCAGATTGATTATTGGTTTTGTCTATTTGATACTATCATGTCTGTGTTGTTTGAGATCTTGCATGCTCTCTGTTTCTAGTAGCTATCTTGGCCAAGTAGATGCTAGTGACTCCAAGAGGGAGTATTTATGCTCGATAGTGGGTTCATGCCTGTAATTAATTTGGGGAAGTGATAGATATCTCTAAGGTTGTAGACGTGTTGTTGCTACTAGGGAGAAAACAACAATGTTTTGTTCATGGAACAATTGTATTGTTTACTTTATAGACATTGCTTAAAGCATGTATTCGTTGCTTGCAACTTAATACTGGAGGGGGTTTGGATGATAACCTGAAGGTGGATTACTAGTCATAGATGAAGTTGGATGACGGTCTAGGTATATTGTTGTAATGCCCAATCAAATCTCATAGGATCATGAATGTCTAGTATTGCATTGTTATGCCTTGCTCAGTCCTGTCAATTGCCCTGCTGTAATTTTTTTACCCAGCATGTTATGTTATTTATCTTCAGGAGAACACTCTAGTGAACCCCGTTCCAATCTTTACCATTGATACATCATCCACTTTTACTGTTTACTTTCTTCAAGCAATCATTAATTTCCACATCATATGTTTAATCCTTTGTTTTCAGCAAACCGGTGAGATTGACAACTGATACGTTGGAAACGTATCTATAATTTTTGATGCTCCATGCTTGTTTAGTATCTACTTTGCTTTACTTTTCCACAGTTTGAGGTGCTTTTTACATGTTTTCTGGTACTAACCTATTAACAAGTTGCAACAGTGCCAGATGCCTGTTTTCTCCTGTTTTTGGTGTCAGAAAAGTTAGTAAAGAAATTTTCTCGGAATTGGACGGGACAAACGTCAAAGTCAATTACTTTCCGTGGGGAACAAGAAGTCCAGAGGAGAGCCAGAGAGGCTAGCCAGGGGGGCCAGACCCACCACAGGCGTAGGGGCAGGTGGGCCCGTGCCTGGCTAGGGTTTGGCGGCCCTGGCCACCTCCCGGTCTCGCCCCTTTGCCTATAAGAAGCCCCCGATGCAAATATCCTGGGTAACCGATCACAAATCGATGAAACCGTCTGTAGCCGCCGCCACCATCGTCCCTAGATTGGGGGATGTGAAGCTCTTCCCGGCACCCTGCCGGAGGGGAGATCATCCCGGAGGCCTTCTCTCCGGTATGATTTGTGAGTAGTTCCACCTTGAACTATGGGTCCATGTGGTAGCTAGATGGTTGTATCTCCTCCTTTGTGCTTTCATGTATAGATCTTGTGAGCTCCGTTCATGATCAAGATCTAATCTATTTGTAATCATGCATGTTGTGTTTGCGGGGATCCGATGGATATTGAGATTATTATGTTGGTTTGATTAATGGTTCTATCTTTATGATTCTATCATGTCTGTGTTGTTTGTGATCTTGCATGCTCTCCGTTGCTAGTGGTTATCTTGGCCAAGTAGTTGCTAGTGACTCCAAGAGGGAGTATTTATGCTCGATAGTGGGTGCATGCCTCTAGTTTCCAAGGGAAGTGACAATATTCTCTTTGGTTGTAGATGTGCTGTTGCTACTAGGGAGAAAACAACGGTCTCTTGTTCATGGAACATGTGGACTGTTTACCTTACACACTTTGCTTAAAGCATTTGTCTGTTGCTTGCAACTTAATACTGGAGGGGGTTCGGATGATAACCTGAAGGTGGACTTCTAGTCATAGATACAGTTGGATGGCGGTCTATGTATCTTGTTGTATTGCCCAATCAAATCTCATAGGATCTTTCTGACTAGTAATTGCATTGTTATGCCTTGCTCAGTTCCTGTCAATTGTCCTACTATAATTTGTTTACCCTTCATGCCATGTTGTTTATCTAAGGAGAGCACCTCTAGTGAACTATGGACCCCGGTCCAATCTTTACCATTAATACACCTTCTACTGTTACTTGTTTACTTGCTGCAAACCATTACCTTCCACACCATACGTTTAATCCTTTGTTACAGCAAACCGGTGATCTTGACAACCTCACGGATTCGTTGGTGCAAAGTCTTGAGTTTGTGTTGTGCAGGTCTCCGCGTTGCTTGCAACACCTGTGTGACATTTCCTTCCTCCTACTAGTTCTATAACCTCGGTCTCAACTGAGGGAAGACTTGCTGCTGTACTTCACACCTTGCTCTTGGGATTCCCAACAGGACTCCACATCAAGCACCAAGTTCTCTGGCGCCACCAAGGAGTCATCAACAACCTCACTATACGTTGGGGCAAAGTCTTGATTTTGTGTTGTGCAGGTTCCAAGTTGTTAGCAACACCTTAGAGTCGTTTCCTTCCTCCTATTGGTTCGATAACCTTGGTTTCATAACTGAGGGAAGACTTATTGTTGTGCTCATCATACCTTCCTCTTGGGGTTTCCCAACGAAGCTCTATAGTGATCTGATTCGCATCACTCAGTTCAAAAATTTAAATGTGTAATAAGATTAGTATGTTTTATCCACCAGGGAAAATGACCTCTTGCAGTGGTAGTGATGGAGATTCTTTCGACGGTATGGCACAGACCGACGATGGATTTTATGTGTCAGAAGACTAAGTTAACTGGAAGATTTAGATTACAAAAGAAAACTGGAGCTAAAAAAGAAACGCAAAATAGGTTCCAACGTTAAAGGCAAGGTAAGTAATAAGAAATGGAGGATTGGTGGATAAAAACATGACAGTACGAACCAACAGAGTAATGGTGACATGGTAAGCTTACGTAATGTTAATGCATGTCATTCTCCTTCATCGAGACAATAGACTACACTAAGAAATTTAGAAATAAGTTTACGAATGTTTCATAGTACTGACACATTTTTCTGTAAACTACCAGACTATGTCCAAGAATCAACTAATGTCACTTAAAAAATATACGAGTGACAAGAAGAAGCTCCATAGTAAGACTGGTTCAAATTACACAGTAAGGTGCTCTCTCAAAGAGCTCCACGGATTGATCAAACATGATCTCCAGAAAGTAGAGCTGGTGAAGATTGGCTAGGGTTTCATCCTGGAATACAAGATGGATTCAAACATTAGTAGGCCCCTGATCATTAAGCTATACAAGAAGCCTGATGTATAAGCTCTGAAAATGGAGTTTGCTGGTGGTAGGACAATAGATCTGACAGCAGATGATGTGCATTCTGTCTTTGGTCTATCCAACAACAGTATAAAGGCACCTCGGCCTTTAAAAGCTGGCGATACCTTTGCTTTATGGTGGCTTAAGAAGAAACTGGGTTTGGCAGATAGGGACACTACAATGGTGCAACACCTGGTCCGTCATATTAAAAAGGGTACAATGGAAAAGTTTACATGAAATGCATAATACTTGTAATCTACACAAAGCTTATATGTCCAGGTTTAAACAAACACATCAGCCGAGAAGTTGGGGAAGTTAAAAGCATTGATATCGAGAATTCAGGAAAAATGGACCTTTGCCAGCTTGTAATTGACGAGATCAAGAGTGCAGCAATAAAGTTTCACGTTGATGATATGAATCAAAGTGTTGCCGAAGGTTGCGTAGTTCTTCTTCTAATAATATGCCTGGATTCACTCAAGTGCAGAAAATCACTTATGACAAAATACACACCTAGAGTCAAATACCTAGACAAAATAGATCTACTTGTTGTGTTGAAAGCGGATGTCATTAACAAAGAGAGACGAGGAAGACTGAATGTAAGTATTCTACTTGACCTCACCTTATTTCACATAAAGAATCAGTCTAGCATATAAAATCTTTTTAAATTACTTTGTCTGACAGTTATTCATGATTCATGCGCATAACATTGTTGTCTGTTTGTAGTGGAAAAGTTTTGAAGAAAGAAGCTATTATTTGAAACATCTTGTCGGATAAATGACCTGTAACAAGATAACCTCAACTGATAAAAGATAATCAGAGGCTTTAGGAACAAAATCCGAGATGCTAGGACAATGCATGGACCAGTACATAGATATACTGATAGAGGAAGAACCTGATGATGAAATCATCCCAGATGATACAAATGCTACAACGATATATGAAGAACTTACGATGAAGCACATGGACATGAAAAGATGGAATCTGAAATCAATGTCTAACTGATTTCGAGCATCTAATCAGTGTGCAACTGACGTGTTGAGCTGTTTTGTTAGGTATGAGAATGACCTCACCAACGTTGCAAACATTTCAGGCACCAATAGAATCAATCAATCAAAGCATACAGCCGAGGCAGTAACTCATGATCAGTATGTTGGGAACCAATGCTCCGCAACAGAAAATCAGCAGCGGGGATAAAATGGATCCAACTAATCATAACACGCCCTAGAATTTTGACGATAGAGGAATCATGTACATGGACAAAATAAAAAATATAGCAACACAAGAAGAGGAGCACGACATTGTTACCACAAGAGCCTTAGATGAACATGTTCGTATATTTTAGACGTGTATTTAGCAACTTCCATCACATGAGCACATACAAATAAGAATCTATGAAATAGCCGTGTAATTTATCAATTTGTCTATTTTTTATTTTTTTCTGATATATTTAATATGTTATTCAGAGTTATTCTACGTGCATGCCAATATCGACACTAGTTACAAGGCATACTACGGGAGAAGGAGTAAACACTTCTAAGCAAGTTGAAACTGAACAAGAGCGATCAACATTAGAGATCAACAATGGTACTGTTGTATTTTGTAGATCTACTGTTAATGGCATAATTGCTAGTGGGCTTGACATGAAAACTACTTGTAATAATGGTGTAGGATAAAACTCTTCTAAAAAACACAAGGATGGAACAAAGACTCAATAGAAGCCGAGGAAGACAAATTAACCATGTAGTTTAACATTATGTGAAGGTTCTTGGTTTTTACATTAAATGCTATATTTTACATTAATAATAGATACAGAGGAAATAACATACTTTTTTACGAATATTGTTGTAGGTGTGACCATGTTGATACCAGAAATTGCTCACAAAGAAGATGCCTCTACCCATGAGGTCATTGTTGTTGAAAAAGCTATTTAGAAAGGTCATCTCCATGACATTGATGATGTTAGAACACAGTTTGACAATGCAGACACCTCGTGTATCAGATCCCAAAAGCAGAGAGAAGAGGCAACTAAAACATTTTTGTCGCCAGAGCAAGGATTAAGAACACCTGTTACAAGGAGCAAGGCGGTTCATCATAATTCCCCAGATAATATCAAATCTTACAAGAGGCATCTACAAAACATCTTGAATGTCACATCTCAAATTTTAGATTTGGTTCTGCATATCATTTATGCCATTTCATCATACTCTTCTATGCAAAACCATCGATTGAAAAGATTCGGCAAAACGCTATTTTCTAAACCCTACTCTATTTTACTACAATGCTCATGCGGGAGGTTTTACTAGGACTTGAGTTTTCCACTCTTGTAGCCTAGTGGTTTCACTCATCCCTTGACCCTAGGTTGTTCCCCTTGATTTTACAAAAATTTAGGAACAAGAATTGCCCGATTCGGAGTTCGTATGAAGGAGTTATGGAGGTTTTACTAAAATGAAAAAAGGGAAAAAGAAAGGATCAAAAAAAATCGGCGCCAGTCTGCTGGGCCGCGCCGGCCCAGCCAGCCAGCACCGCCGCCGCCCGCGCGGCGGATAGTATCCGCCGCCGCCCCAGCGCCGCTGCCACCGACAGGTGGGGCCGAGTCCGTCTAGGACTCCGCGTGGGGGCCCTACATAAACGCGGACCCCACCTGCCTCTCTCCCCCCCCCACGCGCCCACACCCCGCCGCCTCCCGCCTCGATCCGCGCGCCGCCGCCGCCTCGGGAGCTGCGCCGCCGCCAGGTAAGCCGCCGCCGCCGCTCGCCGCCCGTGCCGACGCCGCCCGCACGCGTCGCCGCCACCGCGCCGCCCGCACGCGCCGCCGCGCCGACCCGCCGCCGTCCCGCACTGACCGTCTCTCCCTCTCCGCGCAGGACCCGCCGACCCGCCGCCGTCCCGCCGCCGACCGCCGCCGTCCCGAGCCGCCGGAGCGTCGCCCCCGGTAAGCCGCCGCCGCCGCCTCTTCTCGGTCGTCGGATCTAAGATCTGCGGCCCAGATCGACCGGAGACCGCGCGGTTGACTGGTCAACGGCCAGTCAACCCGCGCTGAGTCAGCGCTGAGTCAGCAAGGAATATTCCCGGAATATTCCCTTTTGATTTAAATCGTTTTAGAAATTGCAGAATCTTGTAGAAACTTGTAAATTGCATAGAAATTAATCCGCTGGGCCAAAAATTGCAAATAAAATATGTGTAGATTCAGTAAGTCGTGTAGAATCTTGCTGTACCATTGTTTCACACTTTTGCAGCAAGATTTAGTACAGTTTAATCAATTGAGTTAATGGCCTTTTTGGAGTAATTAATTCGTAGAAAAAGATCTGTAACTCCAAAAATTGCGTATAATATGTCCCTGGATTCAGTAGAACGAGGGGAATCTCATCGTGAATTAAAAGGATAGGATTTCAGTAAAAACTTCTGCAGAAACTGTCTAGTGGCTTTCTGCAGTGTTTTAATTATTCAGGGAGTTTTGTAATTCCTTTTTGAGTAATTCCAATTGGTACTGTTTCTAAATAGCAATGCCTATCCGGTAGAATTTTCCCAAGATTTTACAAACAGTATACTACCGGTAGTGAATTATTTGGGTTCTAGCTCTAGTTTTGAGCATTATATTTTGCATAATAGTTTTCCTTGCGCTAAAACTATTTTCTATGCATGCAGTCAGTAGCTTTATTGAATAGGATTATGTGGTGCAGCTGTAGCACCAATTCACTTGTCTTGCATGCATTCATGCATCATCTTTGTTGCATATGCTTGTGGATTGTTTGTTTATGATTGCAATTGTATCGTGTAGATTGTGACGAGTGCAACGCTTGCTCGTGTGTGGATTGTTCTTCCGACCGCTACAACCAAGGCAAGTAGATGCTATTTTGTTCATGATATTGTCCTACTATTTTCTATGCATTGTCGTGTATTTTGTAGACGCATGTGTAGGATGATACTATCGCTATGCTATGTCCTATTATGTGGTAGGGCCTTCCTTGTAGATGAACCACCGTTGGTAGATGTGCTTAGCCATGCTATGATGTACGAGCGCTGGGTTACATCACTGAGACTTGTTTCTAAAAGTATTGGTTTGTGAAAACTAAAAAACCCTAATCAATGAATCTCCTGGGTGTGATGGGATTGATAATTTTGGTGGTTTCATTGCGGAAAGGCACCCAGGTATCGAGAGAAAATGATTGGCTTCTTTATTTTATAGCTTACGTGTACAACCATATGCCAATAATGAAATGGGTGGTTGGTTGGAATTAGTAGGTTGTGGTAACTCGAACCCGCGTATCCAGAGATGTAGAATTTTGGTAGGTTGGACCGGTGTGCGTCGGGATTGGGGAGCTACTTCCCGAATAGTCTCTTCTTGGACTTCTCCCTATCATCACCCAAAATAAGAGTGATGGTACGAGCTGGGCTGGCCAAGTCACATGGGTAAAGTGTACTAACCCCTGCAGGGTGTATAATCTAATCGATTAGCCGTGTCCCCGGTTATGGACAACTGAGTTGCTTGATATTGATTCCATGACACGTTTCTCGCTCATTCTAATTTCATAATTGCTTTAACATTGTTGGGTTAACTTAATTGGGATCTTTTCAAAGAAAACCAAAAACAGTTTATGAAAGTAGGACAAATGTATTTGCAAATGCAAGCGAGACACAGCTCCACTTGCCAAATATGCATGTAGATATTAGTACTATTGTCTCCTTTACTAGCTCCACTTGCCAAATATGCATGTAGATGAACCACCGTTGGTAGATATGCATGTATTGACCCTTCGAGGCTGCTACGTTTCATGTTGCAGGTTATTTTGATTCTGAATAATCGATATAGGCCACGGTACTCCACTCGGCACTTGTTCACTTGTGGGCAATTTGAAGAATGGAGGATTTACTTTATTTATGTTGCTACCTGAATAATTTGAGCTAGCCTTGAGCTAAGCTTTCATTGTAATAATGGTACTCTGGATCTTCGTTATTTATGATGAACGGATATTTTGTTATGTTATTCATCTTATTCTATTCTGGGCCAATAAACCGATCCAGGGATTGGCATGTCACATAGAAGCCACGGTCTTTTCAGAACCGCAGTGTTACATTGAAACTTAAGTTGTCTGTGTATGTCCCCCCCCCCCACACGTTTAAATACAAGGGAGATGCCACAGTTGCTTGTAAATTGGTACTGAACCCGGATTTTCTAGAGAAGAATGAAGAGTAAGCACCAAACTATGCTTTGTCGAAACCTTTAGTAAAATATATGTATATGTTGTCACACAAACATGGGTGCCAGTTTTTATATTTTATCCTTTTTTCGTGTGTCTATGGAAAATCTCAAGCTGGTTATGGTGCAATATTCTTCAACTCTGGAACAAGGACTAGAAATACCAAAATATTGGACTGCAGCAAGTCTTACAGCATGTTACCATGAAAGAGGCAAGCTAGAGGATGATATGATGGACTTCATAATTTCAAGATGGCACAATATGCCAGACTAAAAATGTCTGTTCAGGAACCAAAGGATAGTACTGCCACTAGGGGTTGCTCGGCAAAAAGGACAATTTCCCAAATGCTAGTGGAGAATATGAAATTTATCAGTATGAAGCTGTCTCCAAGATTGAACGGTTGAAATATCTAATTGGAATGAAGGTTTGAGAAAAGCTAAGATGGTATGTTTTTAGTACATAACTCATTAATAACATAAAGAAATATTCCGTATTTTTATTTATAACATATAATCAATGTGCCTGTTTTCCACGTGCATCACATATATTTCTGCCTGTGTCATTTGACAATCACGTGTCTGCTTACATCTTAAACAACTACTTCAAGGTGGTCGCATTGAAGTTATTGACACACGGGATTATAGAACAAAGAGAAGAGGACTATCTAAAATAGCTTACCACATCCAAATTGGAGAAACAACGGTGTGGTTGTTTTACAAATATAGATGAATACAAACCCCATAATTTGATAAAATTATGTCACTAACTATGCTCTAAATACTCATATTTTCAGCTCAAGAGATTTTACAAGCTCATTGAAGAACTCTACCCGAAGAACAAGCTTCCAAAGTGGGAAATATTATCTCCAGATCAAAACATGTGAATGTACACAAAGGTGGTGATGAAGATATGAATGGTTTTTGGCTTCTAAAGAGCATTGAGAACTACAACAGCAATAAACTAATAAATGATTTTAAAGATGTAAGAAATGGCACTGTTGCATCCTAATCTTTAACAAGTACAAATTTGTGATGAAATTAACACTGTATTTTGTCAATTTGTTTGAACCATTCGATCAGATGGACGCGAGCGCAGTCATGGACGATTATCTGTTCTGGGCACTATTCTCTATGGCCAGCAAATTAAAAGATGAACTCCCGGAATAAATGAGAGCTTTAGCACCTAATTCGAGATGAAACTAAATAACAATGTTGTATACTGTGTTCGACACAACGATGAATTAATTTGTTCATTCTATAGCAGTAGTTTTGCTGTTTTTCGAGCAGTTGAGTGCAATATGGTAATGAAAAACATACTGTCTTAGTAATACAAATGTACTATTGTCCCGGTGCATTCCATAGGAACTGCCGTGCCGGATATAGGTATATATAAAATATCTTCACTTTTGTGGTTATGCTCAGAGTTGTATACTTAACTAATCTACTGGAGTTCGACATTCCACACTGATTGCTATTCAGACCATAAATTGCTAAACGGTTTTCAAAATGCAAGAGTTTCTAGTAAAGAACATTTGATATTCTGATTGAATCTTATGGATTAACCACCATTAGTTATATTCCAACTGCCGTATGCTTTCTTTTCTTGACGGTCAAGGAGAGCATGAGCATCACGTCTTTCTGAATAAATTCATCAATCATTGCCACCACTACAAGGTTTTTTCCCGCCATGAAGATAATTTAGCAATGATGGTTTTATATTTATAGTGCTTAGCATTACTCAGCTCCAACTAGACCTATCCAGAATGTTTAGCCGTCGCCAACAACGCCACCCACCTTCGCCCTTGACCCTAGACCTAAACAGAGCGAACTCCGTCAGCTTTACCCCTTCAATTCGTCCAAGAGATCCTACACGCACAGAACCGAGTTGTCGGATCCAATCCTACCACCAATGGAGCAGGAGGACGCCGAACAAGTGGTGGAGCACGAAAGGGAAGTAAAGGACAATGAACAAGGACCTATAGTGGAAGAAGAAGACGATGAGGAAAAGGATAAGGAAAAGTCTGATTCACAAGACGAATATTTAGAGATGATCGTGGTGTGGTTGAATCAAAAACGGTAGAAGATCTAGGTGCCGATCCAGCAATGTCAGTAGACAAAGGTCATACAATTTCCTCCTAGATTGAATAATAGAAGAAAAAACTAGATGAACAGCATCCTCTTCTAAGTGTCAGTTCGTGTAATGTAGTAATTCCCATGTCTATTTGCAATACAAGTTTGGGTGTATATGAAAATTATTGTCAGACAACATTCGTCGAGATAACAAACAGATTATTCAAGTCTGTAGTTGTGCAGTGACTTGTGAACATATATTGGAGTGATTTTTATATTTTCATATAGATGCTTCTATAATCGTTCTTTGCACTTCTGATGGAAATTCTATCGCATTGCCGAGACTACGGACGTAACGATAGATGTCGCTGACTATGCTAAAGCACTGAACAGGATGCTTTCTAACACATAGTGCACTGCTCTTTTACATGTGCACTGCCTTATGAACAAATATTACACTTCTGTTCACATTTTAGTATAGTTTCTTCTCTAATTCATTGTTTGCACTTCCTATAGCAGTTCTATCACAATGCCTATACTATGGATGTAATGATATATAACTATGCACACGCATTGCGCATGGTCCATATTTCGTCGGATGAGCTGCTTAATTCATTTTTTGACTGCGACATGTTACTGCCTTGTTATCACACAGTGCAATGCTTTTGTATATGTGCACTGCCTTGAAAACAAATTGTCTATTGCATTTGCATCACACTTTCTATACTATGGACGTATCGATAGACATAGCTGACTGTGTTCAAGCAGTGAAATAGGGTGTATAGTGTATCAGATGAACTGATTAATTTATTTTTTACTGTAACATATTACTACTTTATTAATGCATAGTGCACTTCTCTTATATCCACGCAGTGCCTTATGAACAAGTATTGCACTGCTTTATGCATTTTAGTATAGTTTCTTCTCTAATCATTGTTTGCACTTTCTCTGCAAATTTTATCGCAATGCCTATACCATGGACGTAATGATACATGACTGTGCTCAAGTAGTGCACAATGTACATATTGCGTCAGATGAGCTTCTTAGTTCATTTTTCGAATGCAACATATTACTGTTTCCATAACATATAGTGAACTGCTGCTGTACCTGGCACTGCCTTATGAAAAAGTATTGCACTGCTTTTTACATTTTAATATAGTTTCTTCTCTAATCGTTGTTTTCACTGGCTGTGGAAATTCTATGGCACTGCCTATACTACGGAAGTAACGATATATGACTGCTGATGCAGTGCACAAGGTCCATATTTCTTCTGATGAAGTGCTAAAAGCATTTTTCGACTGCAACATATTACTGCCTTCTTAACGCATAGTGCGATGCTCTTATTATCTTATTTAAGTTTGCTCGTGTATCGTTGTTTGCACTGCTAGGGATAGTTTTATCACACTGCGTTGAATCTTTACGAAGTAAATACATATAATTGATCATAGTATGTATATGCGCTAGATGTACTGCTGGTTGCAATCTTCTAGTGCAATATATTATTTTTTCAAACACTTAAGTTGGATGCATTGCCTTGCGAGCATCGCATTTCACTGTTTTTTGATATTCTAATATTTGGTTCTTTTATGGTTTTATGCGCTGTTAGTTTCAGTTATATTTCCCTTCCTATGCTATGGACTAAAATATAGATATTTCTGACTCTATTTACGCACTTCACAGGGCTCGAACTACGTCATGAGCAGTACGTTCGGGTTTTTCAATTAAAAGTTATTATTTGTTTGGACGATGAGTGTGAAATACACTTCCTTGTGAACAAACATAGCGAATCCTGTTAATCTATACTAGTACAGTTGGTTAGCTGGACGTTGTTTGCACTGGTCTATATAGTATTGTAGCACCACATTAAATGTAGAATATATGTGACCAGACAACATCTATTTATATTGTTGTACATAGACGCATACTAGCATAATACCTAGTTATCATCTACGTGAATCAATAACAGAAGATCCCTAGTTATAAACTATAGGAACGAAGAACACGAGATAATCAAGATCTAAATGTACCAAGAAAATATGTTCTCAATCAAAATGAAATGAGGACAGAAGACGAACAGATGTACTCACAAGATCGCCGAACTCTCTTTTGCGGCGGCGCCAGAGAAGTATGGAAAAACTTCACGGCGGCGGCGCTGCTGTGGTGTCGAGAAACCCCAAGAGAGAAGAAGTCGAAACACTAAGCGAAAAGAGGGAAAATTCTTCGAAGGGCAACTATTTACCATTACTATTATTTAATAGATTGTCTATGTCCATGCAATGCACATGGTATGTAGTGCTTCAAATGAGCATGACTGTTGGATTTCCATGTGGAGTACTATATTATTGTTCAAACTATTAAACTTGGGTGCACTCCCATGTGAACACAAATTGCCCCGCCTAGCACATTTATCACAGTTGTTTCACTAGGGGTTGTTTGCACTGTCACTAATAGTACCATAGCACTGCGCTGAAACTGGATGAAATAAATAAATATAGGTTTCTCTATTACACAGCGCACATGTTCCGTTCAGCCAGATGAACTGCAATTTTCTAGTGAAAATATATTCTAATACAAAGATATCTTCAAGAAGTGCACCTGCACTACCTGAGGCAGTGCTGGTTCGTTGGGCTCATCTGGAATTACATCGCGTCAACCCGCTGACGGTTAACACGTGTGCGGCAAATAAAACTAATTAGCAACATAACAATACATCCGAATGGACAGCTCTAATTAAACCGTTTAAGAATTACACTATTTTTGTCTTCTTCCCACTTTCTCCATCTCTATCGGTGCTCCCGTTTCTCTCTCTTGCTCCACCGTAACTGCACAAGGGCAAACAACGGCGGCAACGCCTTGGCGGTGAAAAGCTTCACCAGCGCTAAGGACAACTGCTACTCGAGATTCTCGATTAGTGGAACAGCGAAAAGACAGATATCACTGATTCTCCCTTCTAATCCCAGATTCACCCTGGTGTTTTTGGATATTCCACCAAGTATTTCCTCATCTTCTTCCTTTAGTTGGGAAACGATTTTACGCGCATAGAAGATTCCTAAAATTTCATCCCCAATTATTTCTCAACAAACATTTATACATCGATTTCATGGCTGACGGAAATTGTGATAAAGAAGGTTCAATGAAGGTAATGTGATTGTTTTTGTCCATAGTTTAGAGTTACACATATATTTAAAAATGTCCAGTACACATGATTGGAACAATTTTAAGAAGAACAAACCACGACCATGAAACCCCTAATCAAACAAATTTAGGTTTTCTTTCGATTTGTTTTTTTAATATCCGTAGTCAAGTAACATTTGGCTCAACAACTCTATTGAAATATGTAACAATGAGACAATTTTCACATAAGAACTGCTAATTATAACTTCATTGAACTACTCCTCTACAGAGTACACAGATTACAAGTCCAAATTTGGTGGGAAAGTTTGTACCTCGGCTGCACCAATTCAGTTACTGAAATGCACTGCCAGGAAATATGATTTTATGGAAGTTTGTTACTCTCATACTGGTTGATTCTTCTTGATTCATGAGCTCTTTGCTGAATATACATCTTTTTATTTATGTAGTAAATTCTAGGAAATTTAATTAGATATGTGTTTAACCATTGCTCTGTTTTTAATTTTTTTAAGCAACATAGTAGAAAAGTGAAATTATAATCTATGATTAAATGTTATCAACATAAACCTATGAAGTTGAAAAGTTTTTCATCTCGTGGAACAAGACAAATAACCAAGAGGAAACATAATAGTGTGGACGAAAACATAGAAACTGGGTCTACTAGTCAAGATAACATTAATGTTGCTCAAGCTTCCGTAGATAAACCTGGTTTCAAGAAGAAAAAAGTGACACAATTCACAAAGAACCAGTAGACATGAAGTATGGTGATATCACAGTAAGAGGGTCACTTTCTGAATTACACAACTTTCTCGAAAATTACATAATAGTTGATCAGAAGAATTTTTTGACCGATCATGGTTGTGGTTTCATACCTAATTTGAAGTTGAACGGCAACATTTCCAAGGAAATGATGCTATGGTTATATAGTAAATTCTGACATGGATCTCTCACAATGGTTCTTGAACAAGGGGAGGAGCTTGAAATAACAAAATCTGTGGTGCAAGCAATGTATGGTTTCCCAAAAAAGGATAATTTTGAAGCTCCAAGACCTTCGAATGACCGCAATACAGAAGCATTGCGTTGGCTAAAACAGTAGCTCAATTTGAGTGATTCAGATAACATCGTACCGAGTAAGCTTTATGGAAATGTAAAGAACGGTGGAACATCAGATTTCACGATGAAGCTCATACTCCTTGTGTTCTTCATCAAAACAATGTGCGCACTGAGTAACACTCGTATAGGATGGGAACCAGGTATGGTCATGGATCTCAATATAAATAATATTAGTCACATGAACCTCTGTAAAGTTCTCCTGGATGAACTAAGGAGGGCACTGAAAAAATATCAAGATAAAAAAGGAATGAAAAACACTGATAACCCACAAGTATAGGGGATCGCAACAGTTTTCGAGGGTAGGATAACCCAATTTATTGATTCGACACAAGGGGAGCCAAAGAATACTTATAAGCCTTAACAACTAAGTTGTCAATTCAGCTGCACCTAGAAATAATCTTGCTCACAGTAGTTTATCAGTAGCAATAGTTTTGTAGTAGCAATAGCAAAGTAACAGTAGCAGTAAAGCAAAGGAAGTAGTAACAATAGTAGTAAACAGTAGGATATGAGTGCGGTAGACATAGGGATGGATGGACGGGCGTTGCATGGACGAGACTATTCGTATAACTTAAAGATCTAGGGCATTTGCAGATAAATAAGATAAAGCATCCAAGTACTAAACAATCATAGGCATGTTGTAACATCCCAGTATTAGAGATTAGAAATAAGCTGAACACAGATGTGTGCATTGCATTCATGCATAGAAAATCTGAATAATTTTCACGCTTTTAAATAAAAAACCTGTCAAAGTGTTTGAAGCTTCTCTCAACTTGATGGAATTGTAGTAGATCATCAAGTTGACTGCGATAAGTTTCAATATGACCTTTACTAAAACCTTATTTTTGGGTAAATGGAGATTTGATCTAAGGGTAGATCAAATGTAATAAAATTAAACCCTCATACATTACTTAATGGATTGTATTTGATCCTTAAGTAATCATATCCCAGTATTCATTACATCAACCATGAATACCAAGTTATAAACATAACTTAAGTAATAGGAATGTAACAACTAAATCTTGATCTATCTTAAACTCATCTACTTATCCCATAAGGATCATGGTAATACCTAACCTTAACTCTTTAGTGAGGTTGAGTAGGAAGGAAACCAAGTCAAGATCATTCACCATATATCTTTCTGCCCATATCAATCTTTACCATTCCTATTGGAATCATATTCCAATATCTTTTGTTCATCAATGTTGAGTAATCAACTATTGATTCATCAATTCTTAATCTATCAATTCTTGATCTATCAACTCTTGACCATATCATAGCATTCCCTTAAGGCCTATAAATAAATAAGTAAGGAGAGGTAAGTGGTAATGATAGATTTAAATATCAACTAATAGGATGGGAGTGTTGGAAGAGAATGGAATCATTATAATACTTGATGGAGTTAACTCACTCCTGAATAGATAGAAGAGTTATGTAGAAGATATAATTATATGTTAACAAATAGGATTAGAAGGATGAACATTGAAGATAGTTACCAATGAGTAATCCTATTGAATAAAGTAGGTATAGTAAATGAATAATTTCTCTTAGTCAGATAGATTCACTGATAAGATAATTTTAATACAACTGTAATGTTGTATGGATGAAAGCCTTGATTAGTCAACTGGAAACCTAAACTATAAAGGATCAAAGGCTTATAATGATCATGCCTTACTCATCAAGATTGAATGCTTATATCCTGTATAAGTGACATTGGTGGGTAGAACATCCTTATATCATGTATAAGTGGCATTGGTGGGTAGAACATGATTAAACCCTAGTCTAGATATATTATCCTAGGTTATCCATTACAAGTCACATTAATATAATGTGAGGTTGGAATGTTAGATACTGGAGTTAAGTAGAGACAAGATAGTATGATTAAGATGATGTTAGAGCAACATTGGATTAAAGAAGTAGTATTTTCCTCTTTGGAAATACTAAGCACTTGAGGTGAAGTAGAATTTGATATATACATCTACTGGAGTAGTACTAGTGATGGATGATTAAGGAAGAGTATGAATGGAGTTGGAAGTAACCATCTATTGGACAGGAGATTATTAGTGGTAAAATAGTATGACAACTAAGTATAGATATGAAAAGATTAGGAAAAGCTTTAGTGTCAAACTAATTGGATTTATAAATGGATTTAGAAGAATACAAGGTGGACAAGAATATTCATGTGAAGTAAAGATCAGAAGTCCTTAATCAGAAGTAAAGATCAGAATGTGGACAAGAATATTCATGTGAAGTAAATGGATAGGAAGAAGTAGAATATCTAGGAAAGTAATTCCTTACTCAAAAGTCCAGGATTGTGAATTATGGAAGATAGGAATTCTTGGTAAACACTAAACCCTAAATCCTTAACCAAACATAGTATCCATTTCACATGATTGATCTGTCATCTTATTTACACAAAGCTTCATAGTAATATTTTCCTATAGCAAATCACTTAAGCACATCTTCATCATTCTCAACCATCATTATCCTAGGTGCTTAAGAACTATGTTTATCAATTCTGTCTCATAAGTTAGCCTAGAAAACAATTCCACTATTTTAATTTAAATGGTGATATCATTCAAGATCACAAACATAAAAAACAATCTGTCTTAGCCATTAGTCTTTATTCACATCAACAGAAGACTATAAGTATATTAAGAACCCTAAACCCTAGGGTAAGTATTTGCAATTCAAACCCTAACTTCTATGTTAGATATAATAAAATATCTACATTGCTATTTCTTAAATTTATGAGAATAATATTAACCATATTAATTACTCAAAACTTCATGTATCAAATATTAATGAAGGATCAATATATATAAAAGTTACTTTAATATTATAAATCAATAAGAATCAAATACCATGAGTTAATAGTAATGCATTCTAAAGTAAGTTTATGAATTTTAGATCAACTAAATTCATATCAAAAGCCTTACAAATAATAATAAGAAAAGTATATGTATAAAGAAAATAAAGAAACTATAGCACTATATAATAAAAACTGACAAAATAATTCTAAATACTATTTATCATTGCTGCAAGTATTAGCAAAGTAATTCCATAAAGATAAGTCTAAATTAGTGCTTAAATAAAAGGGTAAGAAAAGAAAACAGAAAATAGAAATCGAAAAAGAAAAACAAATAGAAAGAAAAAAATAACAGAGGAATCTGATCTGGCCCACGGCCCATTCCTCCTCTCTCTTACTCGTCGCTCGCGGGCAGCCAACCGCAGCCCATCTGGCACAAATGCAGCCCGGCACTGGCCCATACCCCTTCGGCCTATAACCTTCGTCGTCTTCCTCGCCGGCGGAAGCTGCTGTATGGCGCCCCGACCGCCGTCGATTCTCACCATGTCAAGATGCCCGCCGTCACCAGAAGTAGGGATAAGATCAGCCGAGCGCGTCTCTCTTGTCCTCATCCCTTCATTCCCCCTCTCACTCGCTCCAACAACGTCTCTTTCCCCATTTCTTCCTCAACCTGAAATCCTAGCTCGCCGGAGTTGTTGCTGTCACCGTTAGAGACTATGTAGGGGTTCGTAGCATGGAAAACAAAAATTTTCTACCGCATACAAACAAACAAGCCAAGATCTATCTACTAGATTGTAGCAACGAGTCGATAGGATAACTCACCCTCGAATATTCCAAAGTGTTTAACGAGAGCGGATTCTCGTGGGTGATGTAGTCGTACTCTTCCCGATCTCTAGATCGTGTTGACGATCCTTCCGGCGCCGCGTTCCGGCAGCGCTCCCGCATTCGGTCACACGTTAGGTACTCGACGAAGACCTTCCTCTCCCTTTTTCCAGCAGGCAGCGGAGGTTGTAGTACTCTCCTCGTGATTCCGGCAGCACGACGGCGTGGTACCGGAAGTAGAGGGGAGATCTCGCAAGGCTTCGCCTTAAGCCGGAGCGAGTATGGTGGACTATGAGAGAGCCTCGGTGATATAGGGTTTAGATGCACCAAGGAGGAGGCAAGGCCGGCGGCTAGGGTTTGCCCTAGGCGGCGGCGGCTTTCCCTAGGCGGCGGCAGCAGGAGGTGGCGGCGCCGGCGGCTAGGAGCTAGGGTTTGTGGGGTGTGTGTTGTGTCTTGGAGGGGCAGCCCTGCCCCTCCTTATATAGGTGGAGGGGGCGCTCCAAGGGGAGGGGAGTCCCTCCCCAACTTGGTATCCAAGTAGGCCGGCGGTGGAGGGAGAGGAACTCCTCCCCAAGTAGGTTTCCTACTCTCCCTCCACCAAACAAAATAGCCGTTTGACTTTTCAAATTGGCGTTTGACTTTTCAAACTAGGATTTGATTTATCCCTTTATTTTGTTCAGCGATGACACCTAGTACATGATGCAACCATTCCAACTTGTTATGAAACATTCATGTACCCTTCCCTCCGGAGTGCCGGACATTCCGGAACCTTCTAGAACATTCCCGATGAAAACACCGGAACCATTCTCCAACCCCAAAACAAGACTTTCCTTATATGAATCTTATTCTCCGGACCATTCCGGATCTCCTCTTGATATCCCGGATCCCATCCGAGACTCCGAACAACATTCGGTCTCTTACTCATCATTCCATAACTACTAAACAACGTCGAATCCTTAAGTGTGTCTCCCTACGGTTCGTGAATTATGCGGACATGATCGAGACACTTCTCCGAACAATAACCAATAGAGGAATCTGGAAATTCATATGGCTCCCACATATTTCTATGATTACTTTGCGATCGAATGAACCACTTACATATGATACCAATTTCCCTTTGTCTCACGATAGTTTACTTATCTGAGGTTTTGATCGTCGGTATCTCTGCATACCTAGTTCAACCTCGTTACTGATAAGTACTATTTTCTCGTTCCCGTGATATGTGATCCCTTGTGAGCCAGTCACATGCTTGCAAGCTAATTGGATGACATTCCACCGAGAGGGCCCAGAGTATATCTATCCGTCATATGGATGGACAAATCCCACTCTTGATCCATGTGTCTCAACCAATACTTTCCGAACACTCAATGCCACCTTTATAGCCACCCAGTTACGGTGTGGTGTTTGATGTCATCAAAGCATCCTTCCGGTGAAGGTGATATGCATGATCTTATGGTCGAAGGAATTAGGTTACTATGTATCAGAAAGCATATAGCAATTGAACTATTAAAATGACCTGATCTTTATGCTACGCTTATCTATAGGAGTATGTCCATCATATCATTCTCCTAACGATATGACCTTGTTGTTAATAACATCTCAATGTTCATGATAGGGAAACCACAATCATTTATTAACCAACAAGCTAGTATTATAAAGAGGCTTTACTAGGGACTCTATTTTAGTTTACAAATCACACAAGTATTAATGTTTCCTTGTTAATACTATTACAGCATGAATGTAAACATTTATCATAAACACAAAGATATAATAATAACTACATTTATTATTGCCTCTAGGTCATATCTCCAACAGTCTCCCACTTGCACTAGAGTCAACTAATCTAGATTACATGGTAATATGCCGAACACCCATGGCAGTTTGGTGTTGGTCATGTTTTGCCCTCGGGAGAGGTTTAGTCAACGGATCCGCCACATTCAGATTTGTGTGTACTTTGCAAATCTTTATGTCCCCATCTTGGACATGTTCTTGAATAGCGTGAAAACGTAGCTTGATGTGCTTCAGCTTCTTGTGTGACCTTGGTTCTTGCGCATTGGCTATGGCGCCCATGTTATCATAGTTGATAGACATTGTATCCAGCGCAATAGGAAACCCCCCCGAGCTTTGTAATGAACTCTTTCATCCATATCGCTTCTTGTGAAGCCTCCGAAGCAACCATGTATTCCGATTCAGTTGAAGATCTCGCCACAACGCTTTGCTTTGCACTCCTCCAGCTAACTGTTGCACCATTCAAAATAAATACGGATCCAGATTGTGATTTAGAATCATCCGGATCAGTGTTCCAACTAGCATCGGTGTAACCATTAACAACGAGCTGTTCATCACCTCCATAAGAAAGAACCATATCCTTAGTTCTTCTCAAGTACTTAAGGATGTTTTTGACCGCTGTCCAGTGATCCACTCCTGGATCACTTTGATATCTGCTAGTCAAACTAACATCATATGCAATGTCGGGTCTAGTACATAGCATGGCATACATTAGAGATCCTATGGCTGAGGAATAGGGAGTCTTACTCATCCTTTCTCTATCTTCTGCCATTACTGGACTTTGAGTTTACTCAAGGTCGTATTGGGAAACATGGGCAAGAACCCTTTCTTGCTATCTTCCATTCCAAACTTCTTTAGAACTTTGTCCAAATATGTACTTTGTGACAATGATATTAGGCGTCTCGATCTATCTCTATAAATCTTTATGCCTAATATGTAAGCTGCTTCGCCAACATCTTTCATTGAAAAACTATTATTCAAATATTCCTTGACACTATTAAGAAGGTCTACATCATTCCCAATCAACAATATGTCATCTACATATAGTATTAAGAATGTCACAGAGCTCCCACTCACTTTCTTGTAAATACAAGCTTCTCCATAAGTTTGTATAAAACCAAAACTTTTGATTACCTTATCAAAACGTTGATTCCAACTTCGGGATGCTTGCTTCAATCCATAAATGGACCGTTGAAGTTTGCATACCTTGTTAGCATCTTTAGGATCGACAAAACCTTTGGGTTGCATCATATACAACTCTTCATCAATGTCTCCATTGAGGAACGCTGTTTTGACATCCATCTGACATATCTCATAATCATAATATGCAGCGATTTCTAACATAATCCTCACAAACTTTAGCTTTGCTACTGGTGAGAAAGTATCATCGTAGTCAACTCCTTGAATTTGTCAAAATCCTTTTGCGACAAGTCGAGCTTTATAGATAGTAACATTACCAGCAGCATCTGTTTTCTTCTTGAAAATCCATTTGTTCTCGACAGCCTTCCGGCCATCCGATAACTCCACCAAAGTCCATACTTGGATTTCGTACATGGATCCAATCTCGGATTTCATGGCTTCTTGACATTTATTGGAATCTGGGCTCATCATCGCTTCCTCATATGTCGCAGGGTCATCGGTGTTGTCCATCAACATGACACTCATAACGGGATCATACCAATCAGGAGTGGTACGAGTTCTCGTTGACCTGCGAGGCTCTGTAGCAACTACAACCGAAGTTTCATGATCATCATCATTAGCTTCCTCTCTTATTGGTGCAGGCACCATAGGAACTTCTTCTGGTGCTGCGCTACTCGCAAGTTCGAGAGAAGGTTCGACAACCTCGTCGAGTTCTACTTTCCTTCCAGTCACTTCTTTCGAGAGAAATTCCTTCTCTGGAAAGGATCCATTCTTGGCAACGAAGATTTTGCCTTCGGATCTATGATAGAAGGTATATCCAATAGTTTCCTTCGGATATCCTATGAAGACGCATTTTTCCGCTTTGGGTTCAAGCTTGTCCGGCTGTAACTTCTTTACATAGGCTTCGCAACTCCAAACTTTAAGGAACAACAATTTAGGTTTCTTCCCAAACCATAATTCATACGGTGTCATTTCAACGGATTTAGATGGTGCCCTATTTAAAGTGAATGCGGCTGTTTCTAATGCATAACCCCAAAGTGATAGCGGTAAATCTGTAAGTGACATCATAGAACGAACCATATCTAAGAGAGTTCGATTACGACGTTCGGACACACCATTACGTTGTGGTGTTCCCGGCGGTGTCAATTGTGAAAGTATTCCGCATTTCTTCAAATGCTCGCCAAACTCGTAACTTAGATATTCACCTCCACGATCAGAACATAGAAATTTAATCTTCTTGTTACGTTGATTCTCAACCTCACTTTGAAATTCCTTAAACTTCTCGAAAGTTTTGGACTTATGTTTCATGAAGTAGATATACCCATATCTACTCAAGTCATCCGTGAAGGTAAGAACATAACGATAACCACCGCGTGATGCTACACTCATTGGGCCACACACATCGGTATGTATGATTTCCAATAAGTCCGTAGCTCGCTCCATCATACCAGAAAATGGAGTCTTAGTCATTTTACCCATCAGACATGCTTCACATCTTTCAAGTGATTCGAAATCAAGTGATTCAAGAAGTCCATCGGAATGGAGTTTCTTCATACGCTTCACTCCAATGTGACCAAGATGACAGTGCCACATATAGGTCGAGTTATCTCTCGATTTCAAACGTTTAGCTTCAATGTTATTAATATGTGTATTTCCACTATCGAGATTCAATAAGAATAGACCATCTATCAAAGGTGCATGTGCATAAAACATATTACTCATATAAATCGAACAACCATTATTCTCGGACTTAAACAAGTAACCGTCTCGCAATAAACAAGATCCCAATATAAAGTTCATGCTTAACGCAGGCACCAAATAACAATTATTGAAGTATAAAACTAATCCCGATGGTAGATGAAGAGGTAGCGTGCCGACCGCGATCACATCAACCTTTGATCCGTTTCCCACGTGCATCGTCACCTCGTTCTTCGCTAGCTTCCGTTTATTTTGTAGCACCTGTTTCGAGTTACAAATATGAGCAACCGAACCAGTATCAAATACCCAGACACTACTACGAGTAATAGTGAGATACACATCAATAACATGTATATCGGATATACCTTTCTTCTTGATGTTGCCGTTCTTCAAATCCGCCAAGTACTTTGGGCAATTCCACTTCTAGTGACCTTCTCCCTTGCAGTAAAAGCACTCTGTATCAGGCTTGGGTCCAGCCTTGGCCTTCTTCGTCGGTGCGGTAACTTTCTTACCACCCTTCTTGAAGTGTCCCTTTTGCTTAGACTTGCCTTTCTTGAATTTGGTGGTCTTATTGACCATCAACACTTGGTGCTCTTTCTTGATCTCCACTTCTGCAGATTTTAACATGGAGAAGAGTTCTGGCAACTGCTTGTTCATGATTTGCATATTGTAGTTCATCACAAAGTTCTTGTAACTTGGTGGTAGTGATTGGAGGACACGGTAAATCCCCAAAGCATTAGGAATCACTATACCCAAGCTTTGAAGTTTGTTTGCGTGCCCAGACATCTTAAGCACATGCTCACTGACGGAGCTGCCCTCTTCCATCTTGCAGTTAATGAACTTTTCAGAAGCCTCATAGCTCTCAACTGCCGCGTGAGTCTCAAAGATCAATTTGAGTTCACGGACAATATCATGTGGGTCTGAATTCTCAAACCTTTTCTGAAGCTCCGATTCTAAACCATACAAGATAGCACACTGAACTGTGGAGTACTGAGTCTTCCGAGCGAGGTAAACATTCTTTACTTCATCGGTAGCATCAGCTGCAGGCGGGTCACCCAGCACATATGTCAAATTACCAGCATTGAGGACAATCCTCAAATCGCGGAACCAATCCGCGAAGTTGCTTCCATTGTTTTTCAACTTTTTTTTCTCTAGGAACGCATTAAAATTGATGGTAGGGGCCGCCATTGATCTACAACATATTTGTAATAGTTTAGACTAAGTTTATGACAAATTGAGTTCTAATTAATAGTTAAATTAATCTAGGTGAACTCCCACTCAAAACAATATCCCTCACATTGTTTTAGTGATCACACGAACCAAATCCACCACATCAACACCGATCATCACGAGAGTTGATGTAGCTTCAATGGCGAACAATCGACATGTTCATCATATCTACTATATGATTCATGCTTTACCTTTCGGTGATCCATGTTCCGAGACCATGTCTATACATGCTAGGCTCGTCAAGATCAAACCTTAGCTTCCGCATGAGAAAATCCGGCTTGCTCACGTTGTATACACTTGTGGAATCTAACACACCCGATCATCACGTGGTGCTTCCAAACAACAAGCTTTAGCAACGGTGCTTACTAAGGATGAACACTTTAGAACTTGAAATTCATGTGCATGAGGGATCATCTTATAATGCTACCGTCGTTAACTAAGCAATACAATATGCATAAAGGATTAACATCACATGCAATTCATAATATGTGATATGATATGGCCTTTCTTCTTTGTGCTTCCGATCTCCATCTTCAAGCACGAACATGATCTCCATCATCACCGGCATTGCATCAAGGTCAATGACGCTGCTCCATGGTTTTTGTCCACCGGCTTCAACTATTACAACTACTTTGAATAGACACGCGGGTCTTAACATAAATTAAAGACAACCATATGGCTCCTGTCGGTTGCCAACTTACAATAAGGAACATTGCATACATCAAATATAATCACAATCATGGCCATATCACATCATAGCACACCCCTGTGCAGACAAAGTTAAACGCCTCTAATTTCTTTGCATGTTTTACGTGGTTTGGGGCTTTCAATAAGTGTCGATCTAACTTACGAACAAGAACCACAACGTTGATGTTTGAACTATCAAGTGCCCGTTGTAAATTGGATCTATACTATAATGGGAGAGACAGACACCCGCAAAGCCACTTATGCAATAGAAGTTGCATGTTGAGCATGGAGCAAGTCTCATGAACGCTGTCATGTAAGGTTAGCCTGGGCTACTTCATCCCATCATACCGCAAGATGCAAAGTACACAAGAAGCAATTGATA
Source organism: Avena sativa (assembly GCA_916181665.1). Lineage (NCBI taxonomy): Eukaryota > Viridiplantae > Streptophyta > Magnoliopsida > Poales > Poaceae > Avena > Avena sativa. The sequence continues at coordinate 100,071,812 of OV702293.1, forward strand.
ATAAAAGCACCACCGCCCATAATGACCATTGTGTTCTACTCGTGCAACAGATCTACATATAGACACGGCTCTGATACCACTGTAGGGGTTCGTAGCATGGAAAACAAAAAAATTCTACCGCATACAAACAAACAAGCCAAGATCTATCTACTAGATTGTAGCAACGAGTCAACAGAATAACTCACCCTCGAAGATTCCAAAGTGTTTAATGAGAGCGGATTCTCGTGGGTGATGTAGTCGTACTCTTCCCGATCTCTAGATCGTGTAGATGATCCTTCCGGCGCCGCGTTCCGGCAGCGCTCCCGCAGTCGGTCACACGTTCGGTACTCGACGAAGACCTTCCTCTCCCTTGTTCCAGCAGGCAGCGGAGGTTGTAGTACTCTCCTTGTGATTCTGGCAGCACGATGGCGTGGTACCGGAAGTAGAGGGAAGATCTCGCAGGGCTTCGCCTTAAGCCGGAGCGAGTATGGTGGACTATGAGAGAGCCTCGATGATCTAGGGTTTAGACGCACCAAGGAGGAGGCAAGACCGGCGGCTAGGGTTTGCCCTAGGAGGCAGCGGCGGCTTGCCCTAGGCTGCGGCGGCAGCAGGAGGTGGCGGCGTCGGCGGCTTGCCCTAGGCTGCGGCGGCAGCAGGACGGGGTGTGTGTTGTGTCTTGGAGGGGCAGCCCCGCCCCTCCTTATATAGGTGGAGGGGCCGCGCCAAGGGGAGGGGAGTCCCTCTCCAACTCGGTCTCCAAGTGGGCCGGCGGTGGAGGGAGAGGAACTCCTCCCCAAGTAGGTTTCCTACTCTCCCTCCACCAAAGAAAATAGCCGTTTGACTTTTCAAATTGGCGTTTGACTTTTCAAACTAGGATTTGATTTATCCCTTTATTTTGTTCAGCGATGACACCTAGTACATGATGCAACCATTCCAACTTGTTATCCCCTCCGGAGTGCCGGACATTTCGGAACCTTCTAGAACATTCCTGATGAAAACACCGGAACCATTCTCCAACCCCGAAACAGGACTTTCCTTATATGAATCTTATTCTCCAGACCATTCCGGATCTCCTCATGGTATCCCGGATCCCATCCGAGACTCCGAACAACATTTGGTCTCTTACTCATCATTCCATAACTACTAAACAACATCGAATCCTTAAGTGTGTCTCCCTACGGTTCGTGAATTATGCGGACATGATCGAGACACTTCTCCGAACAATAACCAATAGAGGAATCTGGAAATTCATATGGCTCCCACATATTTCTACGATTACTTTGCGATCGAATGAACCACTTACATACGATACCAATTTCCCTTTGTCTCACGATAGTTTACTTATCCGAGGTTTTGATCGTCGGTATCTCTGCATACCTAGTTCAACCTCGTTACTGATAAGTACTCTTTTCTCCCCGTGATATGTGATCCCTTGTGAGCCAGTCACATGCTTGCAAGCTAATTGGATGACATTCCACCGAGAGGGCCCAGAGTATATCTATCCGTCATATGGATGGACAAATCCCACTCTTGATCCATGTGTCTCAACCAATACTTTCCGAACACTCAATGCCACCTTTATAGCCACCCAGTTACGGTGTGGTGTTTGATGTCATCAAAGCATCCTTCCGGTGAAGGTGATATGCATGATCTCATGTTCGAAGAAATTAGGTTACTATGTATCAGAAAGCATATAGCAATTGAACTATTAAAATGACTTGATCTTTATGTTATGCTTATCTATAGGAGTATGTCCATCATATCATTCTCCTAACGATGTGACCTTGTTGTTAATAACATCTCAATGTTCATGATAGGGAAACCACAATCATTTATTAACCAACAAGCTAGTATTATAAAGAGGCTTTACTAGGGACTCTATTTTAGTTTACAAATCACACAAGTATTAATGTTTCCTTGTTAATACTATTACAACATGAATGTAAACATTTATCATAAACACAAAGATATAATAATAACTACATTTATTATTGCCTCTAGGGCATATCTCCAACAGACTACCCACGACGAGATGAGCATACCACAAGCTTCGCCATGGTGTGTAGCATCTCCATCAAGAAGGAATCGAGCTGATGAGCTCTTAATCGGCCGCATCGATCCAATCCTCGACGACCACCGTCGTCGGCCATCTTCGATCCCGACCACCTTCGGCCTCGCTGAGCCCTTCATCGTGCTCCTGGTGAGATCCTCGTGCGAATGCCCTTCGTAAATTTCTTCCTTGCATGCTGAATCGCGATCCCCGCGACCACCTGCCACCGCCGCCACTGGCCGTCGTCGTGCTGCCGTCTCCGGTGACCAAAAACCAGCCGCGCCGCCACTATTCGGCTTCCCGCATCCCACTGATTCGAACAAGACCACCCCCGCGTGCCCGCATGCTCCCAATCCGAGGATCAAACAATGATCTGAGGATCATTCCTTGGATGATGTCAGCGTGACATCACGCTGATGTCATATATCATTTTATCATTTCCTAAATTGAGTTATTCATTTCTATAATAAATAAAAACCTGAGATATGACATGGCAAAGGTCCCACCAGTTAGTGACTGGGGTAGGATTGGCTCTGGTGAGAAAAACCCTTCACTTCATGCTGACATCACCATTACCTAATAAACACATTTAGTTATTTAATTAAAAATTCATAAAACGATTCAATCTTTAAAATCAATAACTTTTGTTTTATAATTCAGAAAAACATGTTTAATATATGAAAATTTTAAGAAAAACAAAATCTACAACTTAAAACTATTATCAAATAATATTATGATGATTATTGAAATAAATATTATTTAATAAAAGTTTTATAAATAATAAAACTTTGATAATTCATATTTTAATAATGGTAAATGTTAAAAATATAAATAAAATACCAAAAATCTTAGAAAAATAAGAATATTTAAAACTATAATCATGCATTATTACTCCACTTAATTAAATATTTGTTATTTATTAAGTCTTTATAAAGTAATAAGTATTATAAAAATCATATCTTATTATTTTTAAATCACAAAAATAAGTGTAATATATCAAAATGATCACAAAAATAATAACTATATGTTAAAAACATAATATTCCACTTTTGAGGTAAATAAAAATTTAAGCACTTTAATAACTTTAATTTAACGCTATTTCCTTAATTAATAATTCATATAAAAGTAAATAAAAAATTGCTAATAATTCTAAAAATTAGCCAATTAAATCTAATAAATAGTATTAGTCTTAAATACTAATATTATGAAGTCAAAATGATTCAACACATTTTAAAAATGCAATTTTATTGATTTATCATTCAACCATAAGTGTAGATTATTTTCTAAAAAGATTCTTATCCAATATAAAATCTCCAAGAATAATTTGTAATGAGATAAAACCATTCATTTACTTTAACCACAAGTTTATAAACAAATCAAAACACTATAGTGAGTTCATAAGTAGTAAATAATATTGTTTACTTATTCACAAACCTTAACCACACCCTTATTGGGAGATAAATCCCTTTATACATTTATAATGTAAAGAAACCACTACCAAATAAAAGTAGTACCATTCTTAAGGAACCTTAAAGAAGCATTTGAAGTGAACAAGGTATAATTATAATAAGAATTACACCTAAAGTCCATCTATGTTTTAAGGTTAACTTTTGTCTACCAGACTTTAAGTATAATGCTAAAAACTTTATTATATACTTTATAGTTAACTTTGGTCTGTTATAATTAAGTTATAAAGCATCTCAAATCCAAACTGTTTCAGCAAGCACAAACAACATCAACCACCTCTGATTAGCCACAAGGATTGTTTAAACCTTAATAAGGAATCTTTTCTTCAAAAGTTATTCGTTTTGCCACTTCAGTCAACATATGACAATTAATAGTAAACACCTTACTTTATACTTTACTTATATATTTAGGATTAATAACACTTAAAGTTCTTTATAAGTGACACTACTTGTAAAGTAAATTTGAAGATAAAAAATTATTATATAAGTAGTCTTCAAGTAGCATTCCATGTGTGTGTACCTTATTGTTATATAGATATGTGTTGTTCACACACACTCACAAGCCTTAATAAGAAGCACAAATATGAAACTTAATCTAAAAGAGCAACACATTCCAAAGAAACCATTTCCAGTATTCAAACCCTAGAGCAACGTTATCCCCGGGATTCGAGTTTACTAAATTTCATTACATACTTATGCATAAAATCATCTTGCTTCTTTAAACATTAGTCCTTATTAGACCAATGATGCTGATTTCAGATATTGGATCTTATATTGTCTTGAATACCGTGAGTGCATAATCTTGCAATCACAAAAGGAAAGTTCACACTTGCTCATGTCCTTTGATTATTTTCTGTAAAGTATTTTGCAAATCCAATGTTGTCATCACCTGCATTTGAAAAAGGTCAGAAAACACTATTTTCATGATAATATGATTATAGGTTATTTACCATGAGGTAATAACCTACTTTGAAAGTTCCGGTGGTAAAGGAACATATTATCTAGGACCTAACAACCAATGTCGCCAGTGATTCTTGCGCCGTATATTACGCGTTAACCATGAGATTTGGAATGGGACGGAGAAGCCAGCTGTATCCTTTTCCTCTCGTATGGAGGCAACACGACCTTAACGTGACGTTGTGATTCCCTGTGTGGATCCAGCATATGGGTGGGCACCCTTACGCCCCACACTTATGGTGTATAGATTATCTATGGATGGTGTTTAGTGGATGAACCATTTAATATGGCACTTGCAAGGGCAACACCAGGTCATAGAGTCTTCGGGATCTCATCAGGGTTTTAGCCTGCCCGAAAGGGGGCTTAACGAAGGTGAGCTAGCCCCGAAGGATCGTGCAGACATATGAGGTCACAGAGAGGTCAGTGATTGGCTTGGATCTTAGTCTGGGCCTCATACCAAGGAAGTATGAACGGGTTCGCAGCCCGTATTTGCAACAAAGCTAAGATCTCCCATGGGTAAAGTAACGCACCTCTACAGAGTGTAAGAACTGTAACTTGTTACTCCTTGTTCCGGGAAGGAGCTGCGAACGCGGAGGGAAAGGAACTCCATGAAAGTTCTGGTAAACCCATGAAGGCTGACGGACATAGCTTTTTAGAATAAAAGCAACCTTTGAAGAAATGTTTACGAAAACCTGCATTGCCTACGACCTATGGTCTGTGGCTGTAGATATAGTGCATCAAACACTCCTTTTATAGTGAACTTGCTGAGTACGCTCATACTCAAAGTATCCTCTTAACTCTTGCTAGATTCTGAAGCCATTAAGACGACGTCTACATCAAGTCATACTCCAGGATTCATCATCAAAGGCTAAAGCTCTTCAATGAAGTCAAGAAAGTCAACATATACATCCACTCAAGTGAAGACGAAGTTACTAATTAGATAGGAATATAATCTCTAGCCATAGAACCTATTTCTATAGCGTATTGCAATAGCAGCAATGCCAGACCATTAGTTAAAATACTAGTCTTAATAGTATGATAGTTTTTGAGTTGTTTATCTCTGATTCTTCTTTGAAAGAAGTTTTTTCTCTCTCTTTAACCTAGAGTGTTCTCTGGATCTTATGTAAAGAGTTGAGTTGTAACCTATAGTCATGTCTTGGAGCCGTCGTGTTTCTGTTGTACCACTCTGAGGGATGTAATACTAGTGAACGATGTTTCATTAGTGTTATGTCAACGACTATAGTGCACTACATCATGCAGTGGTATGCTGGGTCACCGCACATGCGTTCCATATATAGTCATACGTGCTCGCAATGAGAACTTGCACAACATCTTTTGTCCAGCCAGCCCATTGCAGCGGGGCCTCAAGATAATCTACTAGAAATTAAGGCACTCCTTTTAATAGAGCACCGAAGCAAAGAATTAACACTACGTGAACACATGTGATCCTCATATCACAGCCATCCCCTCCAGTTGTCCCAATTTCTGTCACTTTGGAGCCTTTGGTTCTGGACAATGATATGTGTACACAACTTGCAGATAAGATCACAAACAATATTATCATCATGAATCAATATCATGTTCAGATCTGAGATCATGGAACTCGGGCCCTAGTGACAAGCATTAAGCATAACAAGTTGCAAAAAAGTCAAATAGCACTAATAAAGATACGAGGCACCATGCCCTAACAATCTTATTCGATTACATGATAGATCGCATCCAATCCCTACCATCCCCATAGCCTACAGCGGGGGATTACTCACTCATGGATGGGGAAACATGGATGGTTGATGGAGTGGCCTCGGTGATGATGATGGCGATGATCTCCTCCAAATCCCTGTCCCGGCAGGGTGCCAGAATGGAGTTTCTGATTCCGATTCACAGTTTCTGGTGGTGGCGGCACAGCGAAAATCTTTCTAGAAAAACGTTAAACCCCCCTTCGTTTTTAGGTCAAGAGGATTTAAGTAGGTGAAGAGGGAGTCTGAGGGGTTCCCCGAGGTGGCCAAACCCCCTCCAGGCTTGGCCTGGTCCAGCCCGCGCGGCCAGGGGGTGTGGGACCCTTGTGGCCCACCTCTGCCTCGTCTTCTGGCTCCGTGAGTCTTCTGGTAAAATAGGATTTTTGGCATATTTTCCGGGATTTTTCCTGAAAGTTGATTTTCTACATAAAAACTAGACACCAAAGCAATTCTGCTGAAAACAGCGCCAGTCCGTGTTAGTTGTATCCAAATCATACAAGTTTAGAGGAGAAACAATAGCAAAAGTGTTCAGGAAATTAGATACGTTTTGGACGTATCAAATTGCCCCAAGCTTAGCTTATTTCTTGTCCTCAAGCAATTCAGTTGAAAACTGAGTGCAATAAAAGAAACTTTCATGAACACATTTGCTTCATATGATGTAAATATTCTCAGCACATGAGTAGATATTTAGACAATTCATAAAAAGGAGTATGCAACTAAGTCAACTTAATAGTCATTGCAATATATGAAGAGATTCCAACTCAATAGTAAGTACCATGAAACATAAACATGAGCAACATTGCAATGCTCATAAGATGGTATGGTAGAGTGGTATCTCGCTTGCCTTTGATTGTGGAGCAAAACATAAACGGCAAGGCACCTCTGAAGTTCAAGTGAATACTAGAAGTAAAGATATCAAAGATATAAGCATCAAAGTCATGACATAATTAACCAAGTTTTGAGACAAGCACATTACACTAAGAATGACAACTATGCTCTCAAGAAGGTGCTCATAGAATAAGTGGTGACTCAACAAGGAAGTGAAAAGGTTTTGAAAAGTTTGAAAGGCTTCCAAATGCTGAAGGTATGGTACTCATTATCTTTGAGCTTTCATTGCCCCTATCATAGGAATCTTTAGATGGTTAAGGTGAAAGTGAGGACCAATATGAGTTATATGATTGACAGACCATAAACTGGAAATCTCATGTCCCTTGAGTACGAGGGCCGCTTCTCATGCTACTCAACTTTAGTTACCGGTAAGTTCTTGTCATAGTAAGTACATGTGTATCATAGAGAACCTCCAACTTGGTACCCCTTGCACATGATACATGATCTATCTCATATCAAAATGACAAGGCAAGCAGACAATGAGCATCTCAGCAATCTTCTTATTTACCATGGGAAAATGGTGCTTTTTTCTCTCTTTCCTCTTTTCTGTGTGTCTGTTTTTTATAAGAAGAAAGCTTCATAGATTGCTCACTATGGTTATGCTGCAAGTTTCCACCATGATTAGGCATGGCTTAGGCTAGCGGCCCAGGCATTTCTCTAACACATATACATAACTCCATGAAATTACAAGCTCCCCTTTTATTTCACACCGACGACATCCATAAAAAAAGAGCATGATATCAATTGGGTATATATTTACATGTATTGAAAGCGTTCCCCGTGACAGCATGGTTCTGCTAACTCCAAGCCTATAATTTGCAAACATACAACTTTCATTGACAGTCACAATGGTTCAGGTTTATTAAGTGCAAGAAATAAAGTGTGACATCAAGTTCGTGAGAGCTTTACTAACTAAATTTCTCATAACAAGCAAACATTTTATTTGGAAGAAAACAAGGCATAATGAATATGCACGGAATAACAAATGATGCTAGTAGGTAGGTATGGTGGACACTTTTGACAATATTGGTTTTGGAGAGTTGGAAACACGAGTAGAGCCCATACTCAGTGCAAGTGAAGGTTAGCAATAGAAAGGGAGCGACAAACGAGAGAGCAATAACTGTCATAATCATGCTTGCAACAAAACATAATTAATTATGGCATAAAAGTGATACAAGAACTATGAGGCAAAATAAATCATCGAGGCTTAACTGACTTTGGTTCACTCATATGCATACGTGAGCATGTGCCAAGTCAATTCAAATGAAACATTCAGAGGAGGATACCACAATGTCATACCAAGTTATGAATAGAACAATGCAAAGGATGGCAGGGAACAATAATAGATCCAAGTGAAATTATAAACAAAGTTATGCTCCCCAGCAATGGCGCCAGAAAATAGTCTTGATGACCCACAAGTATAGGGGATCGCAACAGTCTTTGAGGGTAGTATAACCCAATTTATTGATTCGACACAAGGGGAGCCAAAGAATACTTATAAGCCTTAACAACTGAGTTGTCAATTCAGCTGAACCTGGAAATAATCTTGCTCACATTAGTTTATCAGTAGCAAAAGTTTTGTAGTAGCAACAGCAAAGTAACAGTAGCAGTAAAACAAAGGAAGTAGTAACAATAGTAGAAAACGGTAGGATATGAATGCGGTAGGCATAGGGATGGATGGAAGGGCGTTTCATGGACGAGACTATTCATATAACTTCAAGATCTAGGGAATTTTCAGATAAATAAGATAAAGCATCCAAGTACTAAATAATCATAGGCATGTGTTCCATATATAGTCATACGTGCTCGCAATGAGAGCTTGCAGAACATCTTTTGTCCAGCCAGCCCATTGCAGCGGGGCCTTAAGGGAATCTACTGGCAATTAAGGTACTCCTTTTAATAGAGCACCAGGGCAAAGAATTAACACTCCGTGAACACATGTGATCCTCATATCACAGCCATCCCCTCCAGTTGTCCTAATTTATGTCACTTCGGGGCCTTTGGTTCCGGACAATGATATGTGTACACAACTTGCAGATAAGATCACAAACAATACTAACATCATGAATCAATACATGTTCAGATCTGAGATCATGGCACTCGGGCCCTAGTGACAAGCATTACGCATAAAAAGTTGCAACAGCCGGAATATCAGTCGAGCATGTATCTGAAACCTTGCCCCGTCAATTCAAGTGCAACAAGAGTATAGCCCAACCAACCATTCACCAAGTCCGGATAGTCTGTGAATACCCCGATGTATTTCCAGATGTTTTGCCCGGTATGCCCCCAGATCGAGATATCGAGTTTATCATTGAACTAATACCTAGAACCGGACCCATAGCCCAGAGAAAATATAGTATGAACCCGTCTGTACTAGTGGAACTGAAGAAGCAACTGGATGCCATGCTGGAAATTGGATTGATTCAACCAAGTGCGTCACCATGGAGATCACCTATTTTGTTTGTGGACAAGAAAGATGGAGGTAACCGTTTGTGTACAGATTATCGTAAGTTGAATGATGTTACCATCAAGAACAAGTACCTGTTGCCAAAAATAGAAGACCTGTTCGACCAGTTGACTGGTGCCAAACTGTTTTCTAAGATTGATCTTAGAACTGGCTATCAACTCAAGATTCGCACAGAGGATATTCCAAAGACTGCCTTTACCACCAGATATGGATTATACGAGTATACTGTCGTGTCTTTTGGATTAACCAATGCCCCCGCTTATTTCATGAACCTCATGAATAAGATTTTTATGGACTTCCTGGATAAGTTTGTCGTTGTTTTTATCGATGACATTCTGATTTATTCCAAATCAGAAGAAAAACATGAGCTACACCTAATGACCATTCTTGGAACCCTTAGAGAGCATCAGATGTATGCCAAGTTTAGCAAATGTGAATTCTGGTTACAGGAGGTAGGATTCCTCGGACATATTGTATCAGCCGGAGGAATGGCCGTTGACCCTGCGAAGGTGAAGGATGTTGAAGATTGGCAAGCCCCAACCACTCAAACCTAAGTTCGTGCATTTCTCGGATTAGAGGGATACTACCGCAAGTTTGTAGAAGGATTCTCGAGTATTGCCAGACCCATGACCCAATTGCTGAAGAAGGACAAGAAGTTTGAATGGACAGACAAATGTGAAGCGAGTTTTCAAGAACTCAAGAGGAGATTGATTTCAGCCTCAATCTTGATCATGCCGGATATCACGAAGCCCTTTGATGTGTATTGTGACGCATCCAAGATCGGTCTCGGATGTGTGCTAATGCAAGAAGGCAAAGTTATATCTAATCTATCCCGACAACTGAAGCAGCATGAAAGAATTATCCAACCCATGACCTTGAACTAGAAGCCGTAGTTCTAGCCCTGAAGACATGGAGGCATTACCTTATGGGTAACCGTTGTGAGATTTATTCGGATCACAAGAGCTTGAAGTATATATTCACTCAGAAGGAGCTGAATATGAGGCAGAGAAGATGGATTGAGCTAATCAAGGACTATGATCTGGACATTCACTATCACCCCGGTAAAGCCAATGTGGTAGTAGATGCCCTTAGCAGATTGTCATGTCGTTTGAACGCCATGATTCTGAAGGAGCAACCCAGTTTGCACAAAGAGATGGAAGATTTCCGAATGGAATTAGGGAGTGAAGGAGTTTTTGCTAGCATAGAACTTCAACCCACTTTGATCAGTCAGATCAAGGAGGCGCAGAAAGGAAATGCTAGTATCGACGAAATCAAACGTCGTATTAGTACAGGCAAAGTACCCGGATTCACCGAAGATGAAGAGGGAGTTCTGTGGTACAAAGGACGTCTCTGTGTACCAGGAGATTCAGAGTTGAAATAAGTTATTTTGAAAGAGGCCCATGATACTCTTTATTCTATCCACCCCAGAAGAACGAAGATGTATCAGGATTTGAAGGAACACTTTTGGTGGCATAAGATGAAGAGAGAAATCGGAAGCTATATCGCCAAGTGTGATATCTGTCAGAGAGTCAAGGCGGGACATCAAAGACCCGCAGGACTGTTGCAACCCTTACAGATTCCGGAATGGAAATGCGATTCAGTTGGAATGGACATTATCACCAGATTGCCTACTTCTAGTAGGGGAAATTACTCTATCTCGGTCATAGTTGACAGATTGTCCAAAGTCGCCAATTTCTTACCAGTCAAGACCACATACCATAGTTCGAAACTAGCAGAGTTATACATCTCTAGAATCGTTAGTTTGCATGGAGTTCCCAAGAACATCGTATCGGATCGAGGAACCCAGTTTACCTCGAGATTCTGGAATAAAGTCCAAGAAGGTTTAGGCACCCAACTGGATTTCAGCACAACGTATCACCCTTAAACCGATGGACAAACAGAGCGAGTAAATCAAATACTCGAAGATATGTTGAGAGCATGTGTGCTAGAGTATGGATCTAAATGGGAAGACTGTCTGCCTTTGTAGAATTTTCATACAACAACAGTTGTCAAGCTAGTCTGCAAATGGACCCATTTGAATTCATGTATGGACGGAAGTCTCGCACCCCTTTGAATTGGTCGGAAGTAGGAGAGAGTCAGATTTTCAGACCCGACATCCTACGAGGAGTAGAAGAGAAAGTTCACAAGATTCGTGAGCACCTCAAGACCGCCCAGTCAAGACAGAAGAGTTACGCCGACAAGAGACGTCGAGACCTCACTTTCAATATCGGAGATTTTGTATATCTCAAAGTGTCGCCTTTGAAGGGAATGCAGCGTTTCCAACTCAAAGGAAAGTTAGCCCCCAGGTATATTGGACCCTTCAAGATTCTGAATCGTCGAGGAGAAGTATTATATCAATTGGAACTGCCATAGGAAATTTTAGCAGTGCACAATGTGTTCCATATATCGTTACTTCGCAAACGTCCCGAAGTTCCGGAGAAGACCGAAGTTTTCAAGAACATTGATCACCGTACCATAGAGATCAACGATGACCTGACGTATCCCGAAGTACCCATCCGTATTTTGGAAGAAGCTTTCAGAACCACCAGAACCCGAAGCAACAAGTTTCTCAAGATTCAGTGGAGCAACCACACTGAAGAAGAAGCTACCTGGGAGCGAGAAGGTCACATCAGGACGGAGTTTCCTGATCTCTTTAAATCCTAGGTAAGCTTTTTTTCTTCCTTTTTCAAATCTCGGGACGAGATTTTGTTTAAGGGGGGCGATTTGTAACATCCCAAAAATATAAAACAATGATCATCAAACTCTAATCACTAAAATTAGGGTTAACAAAAACTTTGAGTAATTAAAATCATACGAATGCATGTGTGTATGTGATGATTTGATAAATGCATGAATGAACTTGTGTGATTAACCTAAATAGCAAGAAATGGTTTAAAGATGAAAATAACATCATATAAAACATTTCCAAGCAGAAACAAATAAAGAGAAAATCAAAAACAAATCAATGAAGGCAAATGGTCATTTTTGCCAATCTTGCTCACTAGGTCACTTTGAGTGTTTCTAGTCCAAGATTTCAAACAAAAACTTTTCCAATTATTTTCACCCTTTTCTAGACCAAGTAAAAGTGAGCAAAGCCCACCTTTCAAACTTGCAGAAATATTTGACAACCTCATTCAAATGACAATTCAAAATTGAATCTTTATCATATGTGAAGATCACAAATTTTCAAAACCCAACCAAACTAGTGCCCCTTGACTAATCCAACTAACCAGAGACTCCCTAGTATATTCCTAGCAAACCCACCAAGTTTGAATCCAAAATTCAAATTTGAATTTCTTTCAGCCATTTCATCAAACACCTTGTTTGCAGCAAACAAATAAACAACAAAAACTATAGTGAGCAGTGAATTTGGCCAACCTTGTTCCCTCTCTAGCTCTCACTACACTCTCAGTATATGATCTAGCCTAATTAACAAGCCTTAGCACCACTGTGAGCTTAGCATAGCCATTAATGGTGACCATGCGGAGCCCACTTGCCAAACCCAATGTCGCCAGCGAGCTAGAGGAAGAACTAGCCCCGCCAACCTTGTCTGGAACACGCAGCACCATCCACCGCCACTTCCTGTCCCAGCCCCGAGCGCAGCCAGCCCCTGGACCACACTGCCCGAGCATGCCAAGCCTCTCTGCGTGCGAGCCGAGAGCGTGTCAGTGCGCCACACTCGACCAGCACCCACAGACCACGCGTCACCCTTGCCGCTTCTGTGCGTGATCCCCAACACTCCAGCACCCCACCAGACAACCTCGTTCGCCGCCAAGCGACCAGGAGCACCCGTGCGCCATTAAATTTGCCGTTGGACCCGCCCAGAGCGTCGACGTGTTCCGACAGATCAGCACCGCCCCACGCCTCGCCACCACGCCATTGAGCTTTGCGAGGGAGCACAACACCGTACCTACCGTCGCCCATGCCATTAGCCCTCTGTGTCGTCAACCACGATGAGCTCAGCCCGCGCCCGTCGGTCCCCTTTAGCCACTATAAAAGGAGACCTCCCCCGCTCATTTTCTTCACACCAGTTCACTCTCCACCTCTCACTGATCACACCCACTCACTCCCGGAGCAAGGCGAGCACCTGTAGGGTTCGCAGCATAGAAAAACAAAAAAATTCCTACGATGGGAACTATGTACCAAGATCTATCTACTGGATACAAACAACGGGCGGATGTATATCCGTAGAGAACATACCCTTGAAGACCGACAAAGCTTAACAAGTTCGACTCGTGGTTGATGTAGATGATCTCTTGCCGATCTCAAGATCAAGAGGAAGTCCTAGCGCCGCAAATCAGCAGCGCATCCGTGCTCGCACACACGTTCAAGGCACCGAGCAACCTCCGCCTCCTCGCTCCAGTGATGCAGCGGAAGCACAACTCTTTCTTGCCGAATAGCCACCGGGAACATGTATCTCGCTAGTCCGAGACCATGGGGAATAAATTCTAGAGGGGGAGAGAGATCCTTCACGAGGAGGTGTGACTGAGAGAGAGGGAGGGGGCTCCTTTTATAGGGAGAGGGGGCACCCAAGGGGCCATGCTCCCAGCCATGGGACTGCCCCCACCTCTTCCACATTCATGTGGGTGGACACTCCACTCACTCAAATGCCTTTCAATTCCCTCCACTCAAAAACCCACTCAAATTCCCATTAAATTTCCACCAAATTTAATGCAAACTCTCATTAAATAAAACTCCTTTTATTTATTAAGAATTTTGTCAATTACTTTAATGACAAACATTCACATATAACCCCTTGCTAGTATTTCATTTCACATGCAGAAACACTTTTTGCAATTTCACCCAAAAACCCGTTTCGGTATCTAGTGAAATAAATTCCTGCGCTTGTTATTCTTTTCGGCATGAAACTTTTGCTACAAATGGATGTAGGTGTCTCTTAAGTGTGTCACCCTATGGTTCGTGAATAATGCGGACATGATCGAGACCCCTTTCAGATCAATAATCATAAGTGGGATCTGGAGACCCATACTGACTCCCACACATTCAACGATGACTTTCTTGTGATCGTCGGAACCTTTTACGCTAGTATCTTAATCCGTTTGTTTCGCGATATATTACATGTCCGAGATTCAATCATCGGTATCTCCATACCTAGTTTGATCTCGTTATTGACATGCACTCTTTTCTCGTTCCCGTGATATAACATTCTAGTGATCAAATCACTTGCTTGCAAGCTAATCAATGTGATATCACCGAGAGGTCCCAGAGCATATCTATCCATCATCGGGATGAACAAATTCCACTCTCGATCCATCTTTATAATCACCCTGTTATGGTGTGACGTTTGATGTTATCAAGAAACTCTTCCGGTGTTAGTGATTGACATGATCTCATGGTCTAAGGATTTCGATCACTTCGTAAGTTGTTATAGCAATATAAACTCAATGACTTTGATCGTAATGCTATACTTCGGATGAATGTTCATCACACCATTACACTAATGTTGTGACCTTGTTATTAACAACATCTAATGTCCATGATCAGGAAACCTTTGATCATCTTGTTAATCAACGAGCTAGTTTATAAGAGAGGCATAACTAGGAACTTCCTTTTTGTTTATTAAACACACATGTATTAACGTTTCCGTATTAATACAATCATAGCATGTAAAATAAACATTTATCATAAATAAGGAATACGATAATAACCACTTTATTATTGCCTCTCGGGCATATTCCCTTCAGTCTCCCACTTGCACTAGAGACAATAATCTAGTTTGAAAACTTTACGTATTGAACACATATGGCTTTCTGGTGTTCCATATACGCAATTGCAAGTGGTTAACATAATCTATGGATCTGACGCTTCAGGTCCTTGTGTATTTGCATGTCTTTGCGTCTCCATGCATTACTCATTCTCTAATGAGATGGCATTGTATAAATTTGGTCTTTTGGTGAGACCTTTAGTTCCTTGGGGTTAAATCACGTCGATACTATTGTCATACAATATATCTTTAGTGTTAGCCCATTGCGAACCACACCTTAGTTTGATAACAAACTACTTGACACAAATTCCTTCCTTTGCTGCTACTATAGCAGTCATATACTTAGCCTTTTTGTTGTAGTATTCGTACAATGTCTTGACTTTGGAACTCTTCCAAATCCATCATGGAAACTTTCTTTCCATTTCATTGTGCCACCCATAGTCTAAATTGAGATAAACTTAATTTGTATCTTGTGATAAAACTAGTATCAATGTAACGCTTTACAATGAACTATTTGTAATTGTTTGTCACCTCTACACAAATATATTCTTAGTTCTTCCAAAAGATCATAAGAATATTCTCACTATTGTCTAATGATCATTTTATCATTCATTCTGGTATATTCTCATAACACTTAGAGCATAGGACATATATGGATGTGTACGTATCATGGTATGATTGATCAAAACATTCTCGTGATTTCACTCATCAAGTGTCAAAGCACTTGAATCTTGTTTCACTTATCAAGTGTCGATACATTTGAATCTTGATTCTATTCCTTTCCATGCGACAAGAACCGTTTCTTGTCGTTTCTATATTGAACTCCTTCAATATCTTATATATGTACGTTTGGCCCAACCATATTAGCGTCACCGTCTATCCACTATAGACATTCATGCTAAATATTCGGGTTTTGCCTAAGTCTTTCATCAAAATGAAATCCTTAACCTTTGTCAATAAAAGATACATCATTTCTAATCAACAAGATGTCCTCCACATAATATATTAGAAATATGTCTCAGCGCTCCCACTTAATTTCTTGCAAATGCAAGCATCTTCATCGTCTCCAGATGAAAACTCCTTTTTCATCACGGTGAAGATTCCAACTCCGCGATGCTTACTTCAACCATTGAAGTTTGCATGTCCTTTTAGCATCCTTTGAATTTAACAAAACCCTTTGGAACGTGTCTTGTACATGTCCTAGGTAACCATTCTATTAGAAGAATTTTGTTTTGTTTATTCATCTACCATATACCAAATTATATGTAGTGGTTGCTACTTTAATCCATCTAGACTAAATATCGCTATGAAAGATCCAATCTTATCATAGTCAACTCCTTTGAACATTGTCATAAAATAATTTACGACATGTCGACTATTTCATAGATGTGAAACATCCATGTCTATTTCTTTATAGATCCAAATACGACCGATAGGTTTTTACACCTTTCCGGAGGGTCTTCCAAGTTCAAAACTTGATTTCTCGTGTATGGAACTATCACGAATTTTATGGCTTCAAGCCATTTGGCGGAGTCAGGGCCCATCATCGCTTCTTTGCATATAGTCGGTTCATCATTGTCAAACAATAATGATTTACTCTCAAATCTCAGTATTTGATTGTTTATCCGACCGACTTGGTTCAATAAGAACTTAGACCTCCGTGACCACAACCATTGAGGCACGTGAGCTATGAGCATTCTGGCTGCCTCCGGAACATTTTCTGGCACTGCGCAACTCAGCACATATAGCTAAGGTTCATTAACCTTATCAAAGTTCTATTGTCCTCCCACTAAACTTTTACGAAAAATTCCTTTTTCAAGAAACTTCAATTTTCAAGCGACAAACCCTTTTGTCCTTGGTGTTATGGAAGAATAACCAATTGTTATTCGAAATAACCTACAAAGACATGCTCATCCGACTTTGGTTGTAAACATCTTACTTATGTTTAGCATACCAAAATTTAAGAAAGGACAACTTGGGTTTTACCCCCAAACCATAACTCATATGGTGTCATTTCAATAGATCAAGATGGAGCTTTTTTCAGTGTAAAAGCTGTTGGAGATATGCCC
Organism: Avena sativa; assembly: GCA_916181665.1. Classification (NCBI taxonomy): domain Eukaryota; kingdom Viridiplantae; phylum Streptophyta; class Magnoliopsida; order Poales; family Poaceae; genus Avena; species Avena sativa. The sequence goes on from OV702293.1 coordinate 100,089,149, forward strand.
TAGAGGCAATAATAAATATAGTTATTATTATATCTTTGTGTTTATGATAAATGTTTATATTCATGCTATAATAGTATTAACAAGGAAACATTAATACTTGTGTGAATTGTAAACTTAAATTGAAGTCCCTAGTATAGCCTCTATACTTCACTAGCTTGTTGGTTAATAGATGATTGTGGTTTCCCTATCATGAACATTGAGATGTTATTAACAACAAGATCATATCGTTAGGAGAATGATATGGTGGACATACTCCTATAGATAAGCGTAGCATAAAGATCAAGTCATTTCAATAGTTCAATTGCTATATGCTTTCTGATACATAGTAACCTAATTCCTTCGACCATGAGATCATGCATATCACCTTTACCGGATGGATGCTTTGATGTCATCAAACACCACACCGTAACAGGGTGGCTATAAAGGTGGTATTGAGTGTTCGGAAAGTATTGGTTGAAACACATGGATCAAGAGTGGGATTTGTCCATCCATATGACGGATAGATATTCTCTGGGCCCTCTCGGTGAAATGTCATCCAATTAGCTTGCAAGCATGTGACTGGGTCACAAGGGATCACATATCACGGGAACGAGAAAAGAGTACTTATCAGTAACGAGGTTGAACTAGGTATGCAGAGATACCGACGATCATAACCTCGGATAAGTAACATATCGTGAGACAAAGGGAAATTGGTATCGTATGTAAGTGGTTCATTCGATCGCAATGTAATCGTAGAAATATGTGGGAGCCATATGAATTTCCAGATTCCTCTATTGGTTATTGTTCGGAGAAGTGTCTCGATCATGTCCGCATAATTCACGAACCGTAGGGAGACACACTTAAGGATTCGACGTTGTTTGAGTAGTTATGGTATTATGAGAAAGAGACCGAATGTTGTTCGGAGTCTCGGATGGGATCCGGGATATCACGAGGTGATCCGGAATGGTCCGGAGAATAAGATTCATATAAGGAAAGTCCCGTTTCGGAGTTGGGGAATGGTTCCGGTGTTTTCATCGGGAACATTCTAGAAGGTCCCGGAATGTCCGGCACTCCGGAGGGGGGAAGGGTACATGAATGTGTCATTGTAAGTTGGAATGATTGCATCATGTACTAGGTGTCTTCGCTGTCCAAAATAAAGGATTTATTTAAATCCTAAATTGAAAAGTCAAACGGCAATTTTGGGAAGTGGGAAGAGAGGAGGATTGGTGGAGGCCGAATTGGAGGAGGGTTCCTCCCTTGGCCGGCGCCCCACCAAGCCGACTTGGGGAGGGACTCTCCTCCCCTTGGCCGGCCCCTCCACCTATATAAGGAGGGGCAGGGCTCCCTCCTAGCACACACAAGTTTCCACCTCTAATCTCCGGTTTAGAGCCGTTTTGGTTTAGAGCTTCTAATTGCTTTAGCCAGCGGTTTAGAGCATTCATATAAGGAAAGTCCCGTTTCGGAGTTGGGGAATGGTTCCGGTGTTTTCATCGGGAACATTCTAGAAGGTCCCGGAATGTCCGGCACTCCGGAGGGGGGAAGGGTACATGAATGTGTCATTGTAAGTTGGAATGATTGCATCATGTACTAGGTGTCTTCGCTGTCCAAAATAAAGGATTTATTTAAATCCTAAATTGAAAAGTCAAACGGCTAGTTTGAAAGTCAAACGGCAATTTTGGGAAGTGGGAAGAGAGGAGGATTGGTGGAGGCCGAATTGGAGGAGGGTTCCTCCCTTGGCCGGCGCCCCACCAAGCCGACTTGGGGAGGGACTCTCCTCCCCTTGGCCGGCCCCTCCACCTATATAAGGAGGGGCAGGGCTCCCTCCTAGCACACACAAGTTTCCACCTCTAATCTCCGGTTTAGAGCCGTTTTGGTTTAGAGCTTCTAATTGCTTTAGCCAGCGGTTTAGAGCCTTCTAATTGGTTTAGAGCCTTCTAATTGGTGTGTCTAATTACTAGACCACTAATAGCCTCTCTCATAAGCTCCACCATACTCGCACCGGCTTAAGGCGAAGCCCTGCGGGATTTCCCCTCTACTTCCGGTACCACGCCGTTGTGCTGCCGGAATCGCGAGGAGAGTGCTACAACCTCCGCTGCCTGCTGGAACAAGGGAGAGGAAGGTCTTCGTCGAGTACCGAACGTGTGACCGACTACGGGAGCGCTGCCGGAACGTGGCGCCGGAAGGATCGTCTACGCGATCTTGAGATCGGAAAGAGTACGACTACATCACCCACGAGAATATGCTCTCGTTAAACACTTTGGAATCTTCGAGGGTGAGTTATTCCATCGACTCGTTGCTGCAATCTAGTAGATAGATCTTGGCTTGTTTGTTTGTATGCGATAGAAATTTTTTGTTTTCCATGCTACGAACCCCTACAGTGGTATCAGAGCCGTGTCTATATGTAGATCTGTTGCACGAGTAGAACACAATGGTCATTGTGGGCGTTGATGCTTTTATTGTAGATTGCTTTTTGTGTACTTTGCATCTTGCGGTATGTTGGGATGAAGCGGCCCGGGCTAACCTTACATGACATCGTTCATGAGACTTGCTCCACGCTTGACATGCAACTCGTATTGCATAAGTGGCTTTGCGGGTGCCTGTTTCTCCTAGCATAGTAAAGATCCAATTTACAACGGGTAATCAACAATGCTAGTATCAATGTTGTGGTTCTTGTTCGTAGGTTAGAACGACACTTATGGAAAGCCCCAAACCACGTAAAATATGCAAAGAAAGTAGAAGCGTCTAACTTTGTTTTGCAGGGGTGTGCAGTGATGTGATATGGCCATGATTGTGATTATATTTGATGTATGCAATGTTCCTTATTGTAAGTTGGCAACCGGCAGGAGCCATATGGTTGTCTTTAATTTCTGTTAAGACCTGCGTGTCTATTCAAAATAGTTGTAATAGTTGAAGCTGGTGGACGACAACCATGAAGAAGCATCATTGACCTTGATGCTATGCCGGTGATGATGGAGATCATGTTCGTGCTTGAAGATGGAGATCGGAAGCACAAAGAAGAAAGGCCATATCATATCACATATTATGAATTGCATGTGATGTTAATCCTTTATGCATCTTGTATTGCTTAGTAGACGACGGTAGCATTATAAGATGATCCCTCATGCACATAAATTTCAAGTTCTAAAGTGTTCACCCTTAGTATGCACCGTTGCCAAAGCTTGCTGCTTCGAAGCACCACGTGATGATCGGGTGTCTTTGATTCCGCGGGTGAATACAACGTAAGCAAGCCAGATTTGCTTATGCGGTAGCTAAGGTTTGATCTTGACGAGCCTAGCATGTACAGACATGGCCTCAGGAACACGGATCACCGAAAGGTAAAGCATGAATCATATAGTAGATATGATGAACATGATGATTGTTCGCCATTGAAACTATATCAACTCTCGTGATGATCGGTGTTGATGTAGTGGATTTGGTTCGTGTGATCACTAAAACAATGTGAGGGATGTTGTTTTGAGTGGGAGTTCACCTAGTTTAATTTCATTAATTAATTTGAACTCAATTTGTCATAAACTTAGTCTAAACTATTGCAAATATGTTGTAGATCAATGGCAGCCCCTACCATCAATTTTAATGCGTTCCTAGAGAAAGAAAAGTTGAAAAACAATGGAAGCAACTTCGCGGATTGGTTCCGCAATTTGAGGATTGTCCTCACAGCTGGTAATTTGACCTATGTGCTGGATGCACCGCTGGGTGACCCACCTGCAGCTGATGCTCCCGATGAAGTAAAGAATGTTTACCTCGCTCGGAAGAATCAGTACTCCATAGTTCAGTGTGCTATCTTGTATGGTTTAGAATCGGAGCTTCAGAAAAGGTTTGAAGAGTCAGACCCATATGATATTGTCGAGGATCTCAAATTAATTTTTGAGACTCATGCGGCAATTGAAAGTTATGAAGCTTCTGAAAAGTTCTTTAACTGCAAGATGGAAGAGGGCAGCTCCGTCAGTGAGCACGTGCTTAAGATGTCTGGGCACGCAAACAAACTTCAAAGCTTGGGTATAGTGATTCCTAATACTTTGGGGGTTTACCGCATCCTCCAATCACTACCACCAAGTTACAAGAACTTTGTGATGAACTACAACATGCAGAACATGAACAAAGAGTTGCCAGAACTATTTGCTATGTTAAAATCTGCAGAAGTGGAGATCAAGAAAGAGCACCAAGTGTTGATGGTCAATAAGACCACCAAATTCAAGAAAGGCAAGTCTAAGCAGAGGGGACACTTCAAGAAGGGTGGTAAGAAAGTTACCATGCCGACGAAGAGGACCAAGGCTGGACCCAAGCCTGATACTGAGTGCTTTTACTGCAAGGGAGAAGGTCACTGGAAGCGGAATTGCCCAAAGTACTTGGCGGATTTGAAGAACGGCAACATCAAGAAGAAAGGTATATCTGATATACATGTTATTGATGTGTATCTCACTAGTATTCGTAGTAGTGCCTGGGTATTTGATACTGGTTCGGTTGCTCATATTTGTAACTCGAAACAGGAGCTGCAGAATAAACGGAAGCTAGCAAAGAACGAGGTGACGATGCGCGCAGGAAACGGATCAAAGGTTGATGTGATCGCGGTCGGCACGCTACCTCTTCATCTACCATCGGGATTAGTTTTATACTTAAATAATTGTTATTTGGTGCCTGCGTTGAGCATGAACATTATATCAGGATCTTGTTTATTGCGAGACGGTTACTTGTTTAAATCCGAGAATAATGGTTGTTCGATTTATATGAGTAATATGTTTTATGCACATGCACCTTTGATAGATGGTCTATTCTTATTGAATCTCGATAGTAGAAATACACATATTAATAACATTGAAGCTAAACGATTGAAATCAAGCAATAACTCGACCTATATGTGGCACTGTCGTCTTGGTCACATTGGAGTGAAGCGTATGAAGAAACTCCATTCCGATGGACTTCTTGAATCACTTGATTTTGAATCACTTGAAAGATGCGAAGCATGTCTGATGGGTAAAATGACTAAGACTCCGTTTTCTGGTATGATGGAGCGAGCTACGGACTTATTGGAAATCATACATACCGATGTGTGTGGTCCAATGAGTGTAGCATCGCGCAGTGGTTATCGTTATGTTCTTACCTTCACAGATGACTTGAGTAGATATGGGTATATCTATTTCATGAAACATAAGTCCGAAACTTTCGAGAAGTTTAAGGAATTTCAAAGTGAGGTAGAGAATCAACGTAACAAGAAGATTAAATTTCTACGTTCTGATCGTGGAGGTGAATATCTAAGTTACGAGTTTGGCGAGCATTTGAAGAAATGCGGAATACTTTCGCAGTTGACACCGCCGGGAACACCACAGCGTAATGGTGTGTCCGAACGTCGTAATCGAACTCTCTTAGATATGGTTCGTTCTATGATGTCACTTACAGATTTACCGCTATCATTTTGGGGTTATGCATTAGAAACAGCCGCATTCACTTTAAATAGGGCACCGTCTAAATCCGTTGAAACGACACCGTATGAATTATGGTTTGGGAAGAAACCTAAATTGTCGTTCCTTAAAGTTTGGGGATGCGAAGCCTATGTAAAGAAGTTACAGCCGGACAAGCTTGAACCCAAAGCGGAAAAATGCGTCTTCATAGGATACCCGAAGGAAACTATTGGGTATACCTTCTATCATAGATCCGAAGGCAAAATCTTCGTTGCCAAGAATGGATCCTTTCTAGAGAAGGAATTTCTCTCGAAAGAAGTGACTGGAAGGAAAGTAGAACTCGACGAGGTTGTCGAACCTTCTCTCGAAATTGCGAGTAGCGCAGCACCGGAAGAAGTTCCTGTGGTGCCTGCACCAATAAGAGAGGAAGCTAATGATGATTATCATGAAACTTCGGTTGAAGTTACTACAGAGCCTCGGAGGTCAACGAGAACTCGTACCACTCCAGATTGGTATGATTCCGTTATGAATGTCATGGTGGTGGACAACACCGATGACCCCGAGACATATGAGGAAGCGATGATGAGCCCAGATTCCAATAAATGGCAAGAAGCCATGAAATCCGAGATTGGATCCATGTACGAAAACCAAGTATGGACTTTGGTGGACTTACCGGATGGCCGGAAGGCTGTCGAGAACAAATGGATTTTCAAGAAGAAAACAGATGCTGATGGTAATGTTACTGTCTATAAAGCTCGACTTGTCGCAAAAGGGTTTCGACAAATTCAAGGAGTTGACTACGATGAGACTTTCTCACCAGTAGCGAAGCTAAAGTCTGTGAGGATTGTGTTAGCAATCGCTGCATATTACGATTATGAAATATGGCAGATGGATGTCAAAACAGCATTCCTCAATGGAGACATTGATGAAGAATTGTATATGATGCAGCCCAAAGGTTTTGTCGATCCTAAAGATGCTAACAAGGTATGCAAACTTCAACGGTCCATATATGGATTGAAGCAAGCATCCCGAAGTTGGAATCAACGTTTTGATAAGGTAATCAAAAGTTTTGGTTTTATACAAACTTATGGAGAAGCTTGTATTTACAAAAAGGTGAGTGGGAGCTCTGTAGCGTTCTTAATACTATATGTGGATGACATATTGTTAATTGGGAATGATGTAGACCTTCTTAATAGTGTCAAAGAATATTTGAATAATAGTTTTTCAATGAAGGATCTTGGCGAAGCAGCTTACATATTAGGCATAAAGATTTATAGAGATAGATCGAAACGCCAAATATCATTGTCACAAAGTACATATTTGGACAAAGTTCTAAAGAGGTTTGGAATGGAAGAAAGCAAGAAAGGGTTCTTGCCCATGTTGCCCAATACGACCTTGAGTAAAACTCAAAGTCCGACATCGGCAGAAGATAGAGAAAGGATGAGTAAGACTCCTTATGCCTCAGCCATAGGATCTCTAATGTATGCCATGCTATGTACTAGACCCGACATTGCATATGCTGTTAGTTTAACTAGCAGATATCAAAGTGATCCAGGAGTGGATCATTGGACAGCGGTCAAAAACATCCTTAAGTACTTGAGAAGAACTAAGGATATGGTTCTTTCTTATGGAGGTGATGAACAGCTCGTTGTTAATGGTTACACCGATGCTAGTTGGAACACTGATCCGGATGATTCTAAATCACAATCCGGATACGTATTTATTTTGAATGGTGCAGCAGTTAGCTGGAGGAGTGCAAAGCAAAGCGTTGTGGCGAGATCTTCAACTGAATCGGAATACATGGCTGCTTCGGAGGCTTCACAAGAAGCGATATGGATGAAAGAGTTCATTACAGAGCTGGGTGTGGTTCCTAGTGCGCTGGACCCAATGTCTATCTACTGTGATAACATGGGCGCCATAGCCAATGCGCAAGAACCAAGGTCACACAAGAAGCTGAAGCATATCAAGCTGCGTTTTCACGCTATTCGAGAACATATCCAGGATGGGGATATAAAGATTTGCAAAGTACACACAGATCTGAATGTGGCGGATCCGTTGACTAAACCTCTCCCGAGGGCAAAACATGACCAACACCAAACTGCCATGGGTGTTCGGTATATTACCATGTAATCTAGATTAGATGACTCTAGTGCAAGTGGGAGACTGTTGGAGATATGCCCTAGAGGCAATAATAAATATAGTTATTATTATATCTTTGTGTTTATGATAAATGTTTATATTCATGCTATAATAGTATTAACAAGGAAACATTAATACTTGTGTGAATTGTAAACTTAAATTGAAGTCCCTAGTATAGCCTCTATACTTCACTAGCTTGTTGGTTAATAGATGATTGTGGTTTCCCTATCATGAACATTGAGATGTTATTAACAACAAGATCATATCGTTAGGAGAATGATATGGTGGACATACTCCTATAGATAAGCGTAGCATAAAGATCAAGTCATTTCAATAGTTCAATTGCTATATGCTTTCTGATACATAGTAACCTAATTCCTTCGACCATGAGATCATGCATATCACCTTTACCGGATGGATGCTTTGATGTCATCAAACACCACACCGTAACAGGGTGGCTATAAAGGTGGTATTGAGTGTTCGGAAAGTATTGGTTGAAACACATGGATCAAGAGTGGGATTTGTCCATCCATATGACGGATAGATATTCTCTGGGCCCTCTCGGTGAAATGTCATCCAATTAGCTTGCAAGCATGTGACTGGGTCACAAGGGATCACATATCACGGGAACGAGAAAAGAGTACTTATCAGTAACGAGGTTGAACTAGGTATGCAGAGATACCGACGATCATAACCTCGGATAAGTAACATATCGTGAGACAAAGGGAAATTGGTATCGTATGTAAGTGGTTCATTCGATCGCAATGTAATCGTAGAAATATGTGGGAGCCATATGAATTTCCAGATTCCTCTATTGGTTATTGTTCGGAGAAGTGTCTCGATCATGTCCGCATAATTCACGAACCGTAGGGAGACACACTTAAGGATTCGACGTTGTTTGAGTAGTTATGGTATTATGAGAAAGAGACCGAATGTTGTTCGGAGTCTCGGATGGGATCCGGGATATCACGAGGTGATCCGGAATGGTCCGGAGAATAAGATTCATATAAGGAAAGTCCCGTTTCGGAGTTGGGGAATGGTTCCGGTGTTTTCATCGGGAACATTCTAGAAGGTCCCGGAATGTCCGGCACTCCGGAGGGGGGAAGGGTACATGAATGTGTCATTGTAAGTTGGAATGATTGCATCATGTACTAGGTGTCTTCGCTGTCCAAAATAAAGGATTTATTTAAATCCTAAATTGAAAAGTCAAACGGCAATTTTGGGAAGTGGGAAGAGAGGAGGATTGGTGGAGGCCGAATTGGAGGAGGGTTCCTCCCTTGGCCGGCGCCCCACCAAGCCGACTTGGGGAGGGACTCTCCTCCCCTTGGCCGGCCCCTCCACCTATATAAGGAGGGGCAGGGCTCCCTCCTAGCACACACAAGTTTCCACCTCTAATCTCCGGTTTAGAGCCGTTTTGGTTTAGAGCTTCTAATTGCTTTAGCCAGCGGTTTAGAGCCTTCTAATTGGTTTAGAGCCTTCTAATTGGTGTGTCTAATTACTAGACCACTAATAGCCTCTCTCATAAGCTCCACCATACTCGCACCGGCTTAAGGCGAAGCCCTGCGGGATTTCCCCTCTACTTCCGGTACCACGCCGTTGTGCTGCCGGAATCGCGAGGAGAGTGCTACAACCTCCGCTGCCTGCTGGAACAAGGGAGAGGAAGGTCTTCGTCGAGTACCGAACGTGTGACCGACTACGGGAGCGCTGCCGGAACGTGGCGCCGGAAGGATCGTCTACGCGATCTTGAGATCGGAAAGAGTACGACTACATCACCCACGAGAATCTGCTCTCGTTAAACACTTTGGAATCTTCGAGGGTGAGTTATTCCATCGACTCGTTGCTGCAATCTAGTAGATAGATCTTGGCTTGTTTGTTTGTATGCGATAGAAAATTTTTGTTTTCCATGCTACGAACCCCTACAAAAGCGGTAGTCTCTAAAGCTTTAATCTTTTAAAACATAATGGCAGTTTTATAAATAACACCTTTGATCCAACCATGTCAAACAAGGTTTTATTACAAATCTCAAACACTCCATACTCCTATGGTGTTTCAGGAGATGTAAATCTAGGTGTTTTGCTCAACTTGCAACTCAATAAATCCCTTTATGATAAAATCATAATTCATTTATTTTCTTGTTACACTTGTAACTCAAATAAATCCCTTATGATAAAATCATAAACCATTTATTTTCTTGTTACAATGATTTTCATCTTGAAAGTCTTTGAAACATTTTTCAAATATTTCATACTTCTTTCTCATTAAGTGAATATTCACTCAAATTTCCGGAGAAATTATATGAAGTTGAAACCCATCGCTTACGACTACACATAATGGACTACAAACATCGATATGTATAAATTCCAATATTTTAGTCGTTCGTTCTTCTTTGGCCTTTGAACGAAGTTTTTAATTATTCCGAGGAAAGTCTCACAAGCGTCACTTGATCAAATCAAAGACTCCAAAAATCCATGAATATGGAAATTCTTCATCTTTTATTTCCAATATAATTTAAATGGTGATGTCACTTTGTAAGTGATTTTTCAATCATTTGTCTTGCGACATTTTAGCATTAGGTTTTATGGATGTGATTTCTCCAACTAGATTTGTAAATCATCCATCTTATATGGAATATGGTAATTATTTGAACAACCTTTGTTCTCATAATACCTGATTTAAATAACAATTATTTAAACAAATCTTGAAGTCAAGCTTTGATGTCAACGAGAAATACAAACAACGGTTTGTTTATTTTCGATGAACATCATCACATATTCTCTTGCTAGTTACTTAGGCCATTATGGTTCATGATTTGCGTCGTTCTGTATGACATTTCATACCAACCAATTCGGTATCCAATACCCAAGAACCACATTGTTTAACAAGCAAAGAATACAACCATAACATGTATATCATCCATATACCTAAATTGGATATTTCCAATATTTTCTTTTCTGCCAAATATATTTTATAGATTCTCTTTCAGCATTTCCTTTTCCTTTTTAAAAGAATCTATCAACATCAAAAGTGGCGGCATATACATGACACATAGTCCAAAGCGTGTATATTCAAATAATAATACCTTTGTACTTGCACTTTAAAGTAGATCACCATCATCAAAATGATCGGCATTCTTTCAAAATCCATTCTATAGTAATCTTTTAGTGTAGTAAACACTTTACATACATCTTCTATTCACCCTTATCATAACGACTTTCATGATTAAGCTACTATAGCTTATAAAGGCGAATCGTGAGTATAACATTACTTTCCAAAACCCTTTTGGATGATTAGGATGTCTAGCATCTCCAACCTTCGTAAATTCTCATCCAATATGAGAAAATATATTATACTCAATCATATTGCAACCAAAACATTGTTTCAGATATCGTTATATTTGCCACACATGATGGTTTCTGAAACAATTCTTTCAGCTCCTAGATAAACTTGATATTAAAACAATCAAGAATCATAGAGGCAAACATGATACTTAAGATACTAACACTAGAATTGTTACTCTCGATTTAATACTAACTATTAAATTTCATGGAGTAAATAGAGTTTGCTAAAAGTTTGCAATAGGACTTTAAACTTTAGATTGACACTCAACACAATATGATACCAGTTCGTAAAGTATATATCCAGAATTCTATAGTTCTATTATCTCAATTACAACTATGCATAAGGTGGTGAACGAATGCCAATGACTACAACAAATTATGCAAATTCACTTTGATTTAATTTATGATAGATTGAGTTCTACTAATCCAAATTAGAAATTAACTCCCACTCAAAAACGACATCCATCGTGCCTTTTTGGTGATTACATGAACCAAATCCACTACACCAAGTCCGATCATCACGTGAGTCGGTGTAGCTTCAAAGGCGAGCATCAAATGGTCATCATATAAAAACATATGACTCATGCTTAACCTTTCGGTCCGTGTTCCGAGGCCATGTCTGTTCATGCTAGGCTCGCCAAGTTAGAACCTTAGTATTTGCGTGTGTAACTGTCTTACACCCAAGATATGCTCGTGGATTCAAGTACACCCGATCATCACGTGATGTCTTGAAGCGACGAAACATTATCGGTGTATACTTAAGGAAGAACACATTCTTATCTTGATATTTAAATGAGGGATCATCTTATTATGCTAATAAAACGCCAAACAAGCAATATAAGATGCAATCAAACATCACATGTTAATAAGTGAAATGATATGGTTCCCGCATATGATCTCCATCATGTGCACCGTGGTATGATATCTATCATACCTCTATGCGTAAGGCCAAGGTCTATGGAACCTACACGTTATATGTGTTGCAAGAGTATAATCTCATACTTCTACTTACAACATCACCATATCATAACACTAGCCCAGCAACAATCTAAACTAGACGCCTCTAATTTATCCATTACAAGTTTTACGTGGCTTAGGGCTTTCGAACATAGAACTGTTCTTACCTACGAACATGAACCACAACGAGGATAACCAAATTGTTGACAACTCATTGCAAATTAGATATTGACTATAGTAGGAGAGACAGACACCCGCTAGCCACTTATGCAAAACTAGTTGCATGTCAAGTGTGGAACAGGTCTCATGTGCGAGGACATGTAAAGTTTGTCTGGGCCGCTTCATCCCTCTATGCCACCAATATCCAAAGTATAACTAAGAAGCAATAAAATGATCATCATCATCCACATACTCATATGTGTACTACCCGTGCAAAGCATCTACGCATAGATCCGGCTCTGATACCACTGTAGGGTTCACAGCATAGAAAACAAAAAATTTCCTACGATGGGAACTATGTACCAAGATCTATCTACTAGATACAAACAACGAGCGGATGTATATCCATAGAGAACATACCCTTGAAGACCGACAAAGCTTAACGAGTTCGACTCGTGGTTGATGTAGACGATCTCTTGCCGATCTCAAGATCGAGAGGAAGTCCTAGCGCCGCAAATCAGCAGCGCATCCGTGCTCGCACACATGTTCGAGGCACCGAGCAACCTCCGCCTCCTCGCTCCAGAGATGCAGCGGAAGCACAACTCTTTCTTGGAATAGCCACCGGGAACATGTATCTCGCTAGTCCGAGACCATGGGGAATAAATTCTAGAGGGGGAGAGAGAGATCCTTCACGAGGAGGTGTGAGTGAGAGAGAGGGAGGGGGCTCCTTTTGTAGGGAGAGGGGGCACCCAAGGGGCCATGCGCTCAGCCATGGGGATGCCCCCACCTCTTCCACATTCATGTGGGTGGACACTCCACTCACTCAAATGCCTTTCAATTCCCTCCACTCAAAAACCCACTCAAATTCCCATTAAATTTCCACCAAATTTAATACAAACTCTCATTAAATAAAACTCCTTTTATTTATTCAGAATTTTGTCAATTACTTTAATGACAAACATTCACATATAACCCCTTGCTAGTATTTCATTTCACATGCAGAAACACTTTTTGCAATTTCACCCGAAAACCCGTTTCGGTATCTAGTGAAATAAATTCCTGCGCTTGTTATTCTTTTCGACATAAAACTTTTGCTCCAAATGGATGTCGGTGTCTCTTAAGTGTGTCACCCTACGATTCACGAATAATGTGGACATGATCGAGACCTCTCTCAGATCAATAATCAAAAGCGGGATCTGGAGACCCATACTGACTCCCACACATTCAACGATGACTTTCTTGTGATCGTCGGAACCTTTTACGCTAGTATCTTAATCCCTTTGTTTCGCAATATATTACATGTCCGAGTTTCGATCATCGGTATCTCCATACCTAGTTTGATCTCGTTACTGACATGCACTCTTTTCTCGTTCCCGTGATATAACATTCTAGTGATCAAATCACTTGCTTGCAAGCTAATCAATGTGATATCACCGAGAGGTCCCAGAGCATATCTATCCGTCATCGGGATGAACAAATTCTACTCTCGATCCATGGGACTCAACATAACACTTTAGTAGTTCTGAACCCATCTTTATAATCACCCTGTTATGGTGTGACGTTTGATGTTATCAAGAAACTCTTCCAGTGTTAGTGATTGACATGATCTCATGGTCTAAGGATTTCGATCGCTTCGTAAGTTGTTATAGAAATATAAACTCAATGACTTTGATCGTAATGCTATACTTCAGATGAATGTTCATCACACCATTACACTAATGTTGTGACCTCGTTATTAACAACATCCAATGTCCATGATCAGGAAACCTTTGATCATCTTGTTAATCAACGAGCTAGTTTATAAGAGAGGCATAACTAGGAACTTCCTTTTTGTTTATTAAACACACATGTATTAACGTTTCTGTATTAATACAATCATAGCATGTAAAATAAACATTTATCATAAATAAGGAATACGATAATAACCATTTTATTATTGCCTCTCGGGCATATTCCCTTCAGCACCAGGTGGCCAGAATTTCACCGGAGTTCGCCGCTGCAGAGGAGGAGAGGCACCGTCGATTGGAGCCGCCTCAGGAGAAGCTGCCGGTACCAGGAGAACCGCCGCCGTCGACTTCGTTGTTCGCCCCTGTCGCCGACCATCGCTTGAGCCCCGGTGAGCCTCCCACGACCCACCTGCCACGCTAGGGTTCTGTCTCACCGGTGCTGCCCGACGTGGACGACGAACCAGAGCCGTTCGATTAGAGTTAAATCATGCGGCCTAGATCACCCCGTACCGCATCGCTCCTCACTATCTCACTAACACGTGGGGACAACCACTTAACCAGCCCGCACGTGCGCTGTGTGTGGTGGGCCGACCCATTTAAACATCCCGCGCGACCCAACAATTCAAATTTACTTTTATTCATTTAATTTCAAACATAGTTTTGTACCTAGATTCAAAAATCAACCCAGCTCGATTCACTGAACCAAAATGCATGAAACCAATTTTGTAAGAAAGTTACTTGAATGCTTAATCCAAGCCCGTTGGATTCAAACCATTTAGAATTGTAGATCACCCATGGTAAAAATAACAAGGCAGAAGATTTTCTGCATTCAAACATTTTTCAAACTCTTAAAAATCACATTTGACCATACATTTCCGAATATATAAAAATATATAGGTTTACTTATAGAAATAATTATCAAGTAATAAAAGAATGACACATAGGCATTTCTACTCCCTTTAATTAAATAAAATAAAAATGTTAAACCTTATTAAATTGTGACACCACTTTAAATCACATTCCCAGGTACTGAAATATGTGGTGATGACATGTGTCAACATGATCCCATGTTTGAGTTGGAGAATATTAAATCTTAAGTAGTTTTTCAATGAGTAGAAGTTACTTTTCTCAAATAGAATAAATGGGACAAGTGTTTTAATCCTTGTAATGTTAGTGATGATGATAGATCATCTAGTGTAAACCTTTGTGTGATGATTAGAAATAGTTAAGTATTGTTTGATGATTGTGTACCTCGTATTTATTTATAGACGCTAGTATCGACCAAGGATACGAGGAGGAAGGAGGATACTACGAGGAAGAAGCCGAGGAGAACTTCAACCACTGCTCTGCACAAGGCAAGCCTAATAATACTAGCTGAATTAGCAAGCTATTAACTGAGCAAGCTAACACTTGCAAGATACCCTACTTATGCAAGCTACTACTTGCTTGTTACTATGCCAACTATATGCCTTAAGAATATGTGATTATACCCACTTGACACACCATCCTAGTTTTACTTGCAAGCTTAGTATTTTATTTTTCTTTATTAAAAGCTTTCTATCAAAAGTTTACTTAGTGACTTGTAGATTCTAGAAAGATAATTGAAGGTAGCATAAAAAGCATAAAATTTGGCCTAAGTTAGATAATCTTGATGTCTTCCTAAGGCATGAGATTGAACTTAGATAATCCCCACTTGTTTACCATCCCTCATTAGTATTTACCCACACTTATAGATGCTAGTGCTAAGCATAAAAATTGATCAACTTTAGATGGGAATACTTGGTGAAAATGGTTATGAAAACCTTAGAATGATGAGTCATTCTACTGAAATGTTTTGATATGTGTCTTGAACACCAGATGATTTTGATGATGAAAATGTTGAGGCATGAGCCTTAGCCCTTTATAAAACTGATGGTTGTCTGGATGCGATACCATTCCAACTTTACCGTATAACCATAATACCCGAAAATTGAGTAGGGCTTGACTGAAAATTTATATACCTTAGTATGGGTTCCCTTGGGGCCAAGGTCTGAGCTGAGGCTACCTTGTGAAGATTGTCCACTTGTGTAGTTCCCAAGATGACAGTTGGTCATGGTTGGGAGGCTAAACTCACAAGAGTGGTGCCTATACTAGGGCGTGTAATTGAAAGGTTAGGATTGATTATCCGCATATTGAGTATGGTGAATTCAGGATTGTTCCTGACGGATGTATCAAATATTGTGGTGAAAGTGTACAATCTCTGAAGAGTGTCAAACTATTCGAATAGCCGCGTCCGCGGTTATGGATAGTTGGAGTGGCAATACTGTTCCGTCGTCAGATGTTTTCCAAATGACTTGTAAAATGATTCATGACTTTGACTTAACCACAACAGGGTTGTGGTATGAAATTCAAGCTCCCAGTTAGGTGTTATAAAACTTTCAACTAGCTTTCTTTGCTTCTGAACTTAGTAAGGTAAATCTGGCTTTTTGCAAAACAACCCTAGAGCTTAGTATATCCTATGCAAAACCACTTCACTTGTCAGTATTAGTTTGCGAGTACTTAAAGAGTACTCATGGCTTTGTCCCTGGCTATTCCCGTGGCCAGACTATGAAGAGGAGTATCAGGATGACGGACCGCCGGAAGGTTACGACAACTAGGATCATCTCACATCGTCAGCATTGCCTGTGACCCTGAAGATGGAGCTTCGCCTACGCTATCGTTATTATTACGTTATTCCGCTCCTTGAATTGTATTAAGAACTGGATCATGAGATCCTTATTTGTGTAAGACCTTATGTATGGTTTGTAATGGATGATGTACTGTGATATCCAAATCTGTTATGTCTCGCAAAAATGGTAATCCTGAGATTGCGATGTATGGCATAACATGCATCTGGGATTAAAAATCCGGGTGTTGACATATGCGCACGTCGAAGACCAAGCCAGCGGACTAGGCCGTCCTAGTCGACAAGGACGAGTTCGTCATGAAGATGGCGCTAGAGCGCTACCTCAACGGCGTGCCGTCCATGCAGGCCCCCGACGCATGCGCCTGGTTCAGGACGGACTGGAAGTGCGAGGAGGCCAACCGCGTTCGGCGTCATCAGGAGCAGGCCGAGCTCGAGGCCACGCGTAGTGCTCGCCGGGAGCACGCCTGCCTGTGGCGCCGCTTATCGTGCTCGATGACAATGACGACGAGGCTAGTCCCTCGTCTCAGTCGTGGCGCTACGGCTGACTAGGGAAGCTCGCGTCCCCCGCAGCCGCCGAGTGACAACGACGGCGATGACGATGGCACCCAGGACGTCGAGTACATCGTCTTCTACGGCAACTTCGGCATGTGAACGGCGCGCCCGGCTGCATCAGCATCAGCATCGGCATATCCTAGTAGTTATTTCTATGTGTTTTTATGTTTCTTTCGCCAAGTGTAGTCAAAATTCAGGTGTTTGTCCGAATTTGACATAATATGTATGAACTCGCCTAAATATTAATGAAATTGCCTATATTCGTCCAAATTTCGCCGAGTTTGCTTAAAATTTGGCCAAAACCGGGAACTTGGCCTGGGAACGCGAGTGATAAACTTGGTGTTTCCAGACCGAACGTTACATCCATCCGGTGCTAAATAGTGCCGTATTCTTTTTTAGAGCAACCACATATTTCAATAATCGAAAATCAAGTTACATGGAGCAACACATGTGGAAACTAAAAGACAAACTAGGATAAAATGATTATCCCGAAAACAATGCAGATAAAATTCTAAGAGACCGAGAAATACAAAACGATCCCTAGGGTTTCCCCGAACCACCAAATCCAGCCACCGCCATCCAACTCCAGCGCCGTCGAGACGCACGCTGGAATAGACGTCGAACCTCCAACACTGCAAGATCCACAAAAACACCATCACTAATGAAATTTTATGAGTCGATGAACAAACCTACTGCATGCAACGAGACACATGTCACTCTGACACGTCGACTGAGGAACGTCCCCGTGCTATCTTGAACCAAGATCCATTGCCTATCATCGACAAAGTCGAAGAAGAACGACGGATCCACTACCTTCGGCCCTACATCCTTGCTCCAGAGAAACCACCTCGCCCCGGCCTCTAGCGCTGTCGTTGAGAACGACGAATGCTCGCGACATACTGAGAAACTGATCTCCTAGATCTGAAGAACGATGAGAAGACCAAGCTGTCAATATGAAGGAACAACTAGCACACCTTGCCATCAACTTTGAGACGTTGCCGTAAATGTGGGAATAGAGTTAAGACAGATTTATTGCCCGACGCCACTCTCACCACCTAAATGATATATATACCCTAACCCTAACTATGAGGCGGATAAACAAAGAGGAGAGGCGAGAGCTTTTTTTATAATAGTGCCGGAATTGGGCGAAATATCGAACGGGTAAAGGTGCTCTAAAAAAAAGTTTCTTTTCTTCCGGACCACACCAATCCCTCCACCCAGCCGTTCTGAGTCACCGAGCAGTTGTCGTCACCGCGTCCTCTCCCCCTTTTGTCCCTTTCCTCTCTCTTTCATCCCTGCCCGGTCTTCCCTGCCTCTCGTCCTTGGAGGTGCAGCATAGCCAATCCGCCTGATTGTTGGTCTCTGTTCCGGATCCAAGAATCCGAGTAACTCCCCCGAGTCCGCGGCCGCTTGTTTCTTGTTGGTATAGCTCTCTTCTTTCTCTTAATTCTTGACCTTGTCCTGCTTGTGACGACATGTAGCTTTTGCCTGGTAAATGTTGGTTGACCTTGAATTTGGCTCAGGACTTTATGGTCTATATGCTTCTCCTGTTAGTTCCATAATGGTTTTTTCTTGTTTGTGTTAAATTTGGCTAAATAAGTACTCTAGGTTAGTTCTTTGGTTCTGTTGACCCCGTGCGTACGGCCATACACACAAAATAATGGCCCCGGACGAAAATATTAAGTAGATTAATGGTTTGGTTCTGTTGAATATATCTCAAGTGTATATTAGTTTCTCAGTTGTCTTGGATGCCATTTTATTAGTAGTATGTTGCTCATTCTTTAAGAACTTGTTGCCTCTACAGAGATCTCCTACTAGTATTGGTATGTAATATTCTTGATATACACATCACTGTAGAATCTGTTTTATCATTTCATAGCAAAAGATGCCGCCTTGATGTCCTCCATAATTAAGGCCTTAACAGATTCGTGCAATTCCAATGGATGCAGTAGAACATAACTTGAGACATATTTGGTACATCTTCCCTGGTAAAAGTGATAGGGTTGTTTTTATTTGTGGCTGATTGTTTTTATTTGGTACATGGCTTTAATGATATTCTTCACTAGGGTTCATATTTTCTTTTGACTTAGCTGTCTTGCCATGAAAGAGAACAACTTATGTGGCTTAGATATTACTGTACACTCAGTTCATGATTGAAATATATACTGAATACGTTTTTGATAAAGATGGCAGGATCAACTACATGTTGAGTATTGCTGTGCAAGGTTGTAACCACCAGTATGTCGGCCAAGGCTTCAGACCGTGCATACAGACGCACAGATGATTCACAGATGGCATACTACAACAATTCAGTGCCTTTGGGGCAAAATGGAAGGTTCTATGTAACGCAAAATCATCTGGATGTTCACTATGTGTCGTCAGATGATGGGTCACAGAAGATAAGATCCAACCCTCAAGTATTTGAGCCACAGTACTGCACCCTGGAGTCATCATCCGGTAATGGTGTGTATCCTACACAAAGCTCCACATCTTCTCAGAGCATCTCCCCTATAAGTGGGAGCCCACTGTCTCAGCATGATAGCCACTCAGACCATGTATATGGTTCGCCCCCAAGCGCTTCCTGTGTTACCGAGGTTGCGGATCTCCAGGTTAAACTAAAGGAGCTAGAGAATGCAATTCTTGGACCTGAATTGGACATAGCATATGACAGCCCTGAGAGCAACTTGCAAGCCAACAACCCTTTGAAACCTGATGATTGGAAACAACTTCTGGGAATTAATACAGGGGATTTGAAGGAGGTAATCATAGCATGTGGTAGGGCTGTTGCTGAGGACGATGTATTTGCAACAGAACTACTGCTATCAGAGCTAGGTCAGTTGGTTTCTGTCTCTGGTGATCCAATGCAACGACTGGGCGCCTATATGCTGGAAGGCCTTGTTGCCAGGCTTTCTTCCTCTGGGAGTAAAATATATAAATCCTTGAAGTGTAAAGAACCTACAGGCTCTGAGCTCATGTCATACATGACTCTTCTTTATGAGATCTGCCCATTTTACAAGTTTGGTTATATGTCAGCAAATGGTGCCATAGCTGAAGCTATCAAAGGTGAGAACTTTGTTCACGTCATTGATTTCCAAATTGCACAGGGGAGCCAGTGGGTAACTGTTATACAGGCTCTTGCCGCGAGGCCTGGTGGCCCACCATGCCTAAGAATCACTGGTATAGATGACTCAGATTCTGTTTATGCCCGAGGTGGTGGACTGGATATAGTTGGGGCGAGATTGTGTAATGTTTCTCGAACGTGTGGTCTTCCCTTTGAGTTCAATGCTGTTCCAGCCTCTAGCCATGAGGTTTACCTTGAGCATCTTGACATACGACCTGGGGAGGTTGTTGCTGTTAATTTTGCTTATCAGCTGCATCATACCCCTGATGAAAGCGTGAGCACAGAAAATCACCGCGATAGGATTTTGAGAATGATCAAGAGCCTCTCTCCTAGGGTGGTGACTCTTGTTGAGCAGGAGTCAAATACAAACACAGCTCCATTTTTCCCAAGATACTTAGAAACTCTTGACCACTATACGGCAATGTTTGAGTCAATAGATGTTGCTCTCCCAAAGGATGATAAGAGAAGGATGAGCGCAGAGCAGCACTGTGTTGCGAGGGACATTGTTAATCTGATTGCATGTGAGGGTGTTGATAGGGTTGAGAGGCATGAGGTGTTCGGAAAATGGAAAGCAAGATTTGAAATGGCTGGATTTAGGCCATACCCGCTAAGTTCAGTGGTGAACAACACCATCAAAACACTTCTGCATAGTTACAATAGCTACTACAGGCTTGAGGAGAGAGACGGTGTCCTTTACCTTGGATGGAAGAATAGAGTGTTGGTTGTATCTTCTGCATGGTGCTGACATGTCTTCACGAGAAGCTCATGTATGTACATTGTTTGCTTCCCGAACTTATAAGCCTTCAATTATTTTTGTAGATTGCTCTATATAACTCTAGCTACAAACCTTGAAATATCTTCAGATCGATGCATTTATATGTAAGTCCTATTCTGAGGTACCAGGATCAACAACGACAACTGGTTGCTTGAATACAAAACAATAATGCCTTTAATCTGTACATTTTCCTTGCTTTAGAAACCATATATTTTTTCTACATGCTATTGTGTGGTTCAGTTGAGAATACTTAGTGTATGTTATAAGCTTACTATATTGAATCAAGCACTTTCACTATTTCACATGTAGCACTTTCTACTGTTGTAGTGCCATAGCAGTGCTTGACATTAACCAATTCAATTGATTTCATCATATTTTCCGTACATGCCTTGTGCAGAAGTGCTAGGTAGATTTTCTTTTTTGCCTTTTTTTATCAGCACTGTTTAATTCATGGTATATATAATTAGTAGAGTTTGTTTATACACCATAATGCCGATTTGAATATCAATATTAAAAAATCTAGTGTCAGTTAGTTAAATCCATCCCTTGTGACTGCTGGTGTGATCTTCTGTGGACCAAACTCCTTTAAAACATCATAGCAAACTTGTCAAGAGAAGAAACACCCAGTGAGCAAATGCATGATCGATTCATCCTCCTGGTCCCACGACACATGCGTCAGGGACTCAGGGTGAATCAGACCATGACGCTGCAAGGGTCCATGGACTTGGCTTCCTCTTAGGATCTTTGGATGGATCATGTTGATCACAGCTGCAGCAACTTGTTGAGCTATCTCTGCCTGCAACTTGATGCTAGCAATGACCTTGTGAGGCCTGCCGTCAATGCCACCATGACGCCAAACAGCTCCACCACTCTGTGCACATCCAACACGCACGTGCGATCGACATCGAGACTCCTCGGCACCATGCCGCTAAGTCCTGCCATCTGACGCAGCATGGAACCACCGGGAGATCCGTCATGCGTAGCACCTACGCACCAGGCATGATTGAACGTAGAACCAGGTGGTTAGGCATGACTTGACATTTCCATCGGAGTCTCCGTGCAAGACAGAAACCGCTCCACCTCTTGCCACTACCATCTAGCAACTGCTCAAAAAACGATGCCTCCAAGAGAGAGCGACGCCCAAGGCGCCTCCATCGTTAGATCCGGTAAAAGGGTTTCCCCTGGAGCAGCGCGAGTAGGTAAGATGGTAGCTGCATCGGCGATGCCTTCAACAAGGTATGAAAACGTCGACATCGCCTGCCATGACTGGGATCAAAGAACGGTTTCCACCGGCAACCGCGTCTCCCCATCTCGCCGCCAGTGCTGAAAGTGAAAATGATCCGCCTCAGCCGACTGACCGTCTCCGGTGGAGGAGAAAGCCATCACCACCTGTTGTCGTCGCTGCGATCGACGAGAAGCAACTGCTGCGGAGGAGGCCCGGTCGAGCCCATTGGGTGCAGATCGAGGCCCTCCTGCACGCGACCATCACCTCCACGTCGATCACCACCAATATTGCTAGGAATCCGCTCGCCGGCCGCCGATCCGTCGCACCGCTGGCAGATGACCGACGAGGAAAATGCTGCCGCCTCAGTTTCTGTCGTGGTGGCGTCACGGCAGATGCCCAGCTGGGTCAGCTTTCACTCGGCCTAGTCGAAAACGAGCAAATGCCCAGCTAGGTCAGCTGAACCCCGGCCTGGGAGCTAGTGACGATGGAAGCTAGCGGTGACCCGTGGTGGGCCGGCTGGGGCGAGGTAGACCCTGGCCCAATCAGGAAATGGGGGAGACTCGACGAGGTGGTTGGGCAATGTCGAGGAAGTGTGGCCCCGTGGTGAGCCGAGTTAGGCAATACCTAGCCCACCCGGTTGAAGCGGTGGAGGCGATCGCGGGAACTGGCGATGAGGAAGGTCGGGCGCGGGATCGGTGGCGTTGGGCTGTCTGGCGGGAGTTGGCACTGGCGTCGGGGTGTGAGCCGGCTGAGGAGGTGGGCCAGCTGAGCTGATTTGGCCCAGTCGGGCTACAACTTAATTCGGCCTGAGAGGGATTAAACCAGGCCGGGTTTTAACTAGTTTGGCCCAGCTGGGTTTTCCCCTTTTCTTTATATCTTTCTCTCTTTATACCACATATGCTTCAGCTCTAGGGTACCCAGGGTTATATCCCGGACATTAGTCCCCGAGGCTATGTGTTACTCATAGAGTCACGCATAGGCTTCATATTAAAATACCCCCAGAGTGGTTTATTGACATATAGTCTTTTTCTTCCATTGTAATATTTAACCGGAATGAATTGCGCCGGTATGTTTCATCTGCCTGAGTTGGCTTGGTTGACATATGATTTATATTCTCAGATTCGTCATAAAACTCACTTGGTTGTACCGATATCATACTTTGCCTGAATATGCTTGAATTGACATATGGCCTTCATGGGCACTTGTCATATACAAACTTGACACATTTGTCAAAACCCGACATACCTGTCATTGTCATAATTCTGACATACTTGTCATAATTTGACATACATGTCCAAAATTCGAGTCATGTGACTCAATTCGAGTCATGTGACCCAAAATCCGAGTCATATGACCCAAATCCCGGTTATATGACCCAACATTCTACACATATATCCCACTCCGGGTTATATGACCCAAAATCCGAGTCATTTGACCCAATATTCGACATATATTGCCTTCATTGGCATTTGCCATATTGCATTCATTGAGCAATTTGTTATATAGCCTTCATGGGCATTTATCATATAGCCTTCATTGGGCAAATTGACAAATAGCCTTCATGGGCATTTGTCATATAGCCTTCATGACGCAAATTCAACTCATGGGCACTTGGTCATATAACCATCTTTGGGCAAATTTGACTCATGGCCATCATGGGCACTTGGTCATATAGCCATCTTTGGGCAAATTTGACTCATGCCCATCATAAGCACTTGGTCATATAGCCATCTTGGGCAAATTCGACATATATGTTTGAATCTGACATACCTATCATAATTTTGACATACATGTCAAATCCGAGTTATCTGACCCAAAATCTGAGTCATATTATTCAAAATCCGAATCAGGTGAACCAAATTCGAGTTATTTAAACCAAAGTCCGAGTTATAGGAATTTGACTCTACGGTCTGTCATATTCTGACATATATGTCCAAATTCGAGTCATATGACTCAAATCTGACATATGCGGATCTTTAAGATATTTGGCAATTGACTTATAGGGAATCTGATATAGATGTCGATGATATTCGGTCATGCCGAGATAAGTGGTGACTTGGGATAGTTTCATAATAGCCCTTTGATATGTTGGCAAACCGATATAAACGGTGATCTGAGATATAAATCGAGATATAAATCCGAGATATAATATGATTCTATGATATTCTTGCCATAGACTGGGATCCGAGATATAAATCCGAGTTATAGTATGATTCTATGATATGCTGGCAAACTGTCATAGACTGGGATCCGAGATGTAGTATGAGATAACCTAGCAAACTGATATAAAACGACCTGGAAAACTGATTCAAACAGTGTT
This sequence comes from Avena sativa, assembly GCA_916181665.1. NCBI lineage: Eukaryota > Viridiplantae > Streptophyta > Magnoliopsida > Poales > Poaceae > Avena > Avena sativa. Next base: position 100,113,523 of record OV702293.1, read on the forward strand.
CCGAGATATTAAATAACCTGGCAAACTGATTTAAATAGTAATCCGAGATAGAATGTAACCTGACAAACTGATATTAACAATAATCCGAGATATAATATGACCTGACAAACTAATTCAAACAGTGATCCGAGATATTAAATAACCTGGTCAGCTGATTTAAATAGTACTTTGAGATAGAATATAACCTGGCAAACTAATATTAATAGTAATCTGAGATATTAAATAACCTAGCAAACTAATTTAACTAGTAATCTGAGATATAATATAACCTGGCAAATTGATATTAACAGTGATCCGAGATATAATGACCTGGCAAACTGATATCCGAGATACAATATGACCTTTGGTAAGTTTCCTCATTGATGGTCATTTCAAACGACACAGTTAGTCAACAAGCTCCTAAGTACTATACTGCAGTAGTAGAAGACATAGCTTACAAGACATATAGTAGTCGACATAAGTGAAGACATAACAGGTGACACATCTTATGTCTACTCTAAATAACAATTCTATGCATGAGGATGCCTGGTCAAATGACCCGAGTCCCCCGAGATACTTTTTCTATCTATGGGTGATTCTATTGATATGCTGGCTAGCCCCCGGATTGAGTTATCTTCTTCCCGAGGTGAACAACCAAGTGATGAGAGGGTGATAGCCCCCGAGGGACATTCGGGTTATCTCATGTGCGTGTTGGTTGAGTCAGTTGATACTCATAGTATATTTGGTGATAAGGTTGAGGTTGAGTTATGCTTGTTGGTTGAGTCAATTGATACTCACATTACACTTGGTGATGAGGTTGAGGTTGAGTCATGCTTGTTGGTTGAGTCAATAAGAAAGGCTTGTATGCCAGCTCCCATGCTCTCTTTACGTTGGGGAGGAGGATGAAGAAGTTGTTGCTCGATGGTGAAGCAGAGGTTGACAAAGATTGTCCTATTCAGATGGAAACCCAACCAGCGCCTCTAATCAGCCCCACGGTGGGCGCCAACTGTCGTGGTGGCATCACGACAGATGCCTGGGGTAGGCTTGAGTTGGGGGCTGTATGGACACTGGTGGAATCCGGGGAGGGATGATGCAGTGTATCTGCACACGAAGAACACAAACAGAGACACACGATATACCCAGGTTCGAGGCTCTTCTAGTGAGAGAAAACCTCTACTTCTGCATCTAGATCTTATTTGACTTGGCCATTTACTGTAGCTACAATGGTGCTCCTTGAGCTGAGCTCTCTATGCCTCTAATGGCTTTCTCTGGGAGAGTCGGAGGAAGGAGTGCTCCTATCGAGCAGAGAAAGAAAGAGCCCTTTGGGGGTCCTTATAAAGGGGAGCCCAGGGGACAAGACATGGCCCACATACATTGTTCCTGATGTGAATACTGGGGTCTTGTCAACTGACATGGCGTGGGCCATGTCAGGTCTTGTCTGTCCTTTGCCTTGTCCTCTTGTGCTTGTCCTTGGCATCTTCCTTGTCATTGGTCTTATCTCTTCCTGATAATCAGGGAGCATCTTGGACTTACGTGGGAGTATCCCTAGGGACTTGGAAGCATCTTGGATGTAACGATGTTGCATGTGCCAGTCTGAGCCATGGGCGTCCCAAGACTGGCATGTGACTGAAGGGCTCGATCTGGCTTGATCGTAGATGGTGATATGTCAATGTAGTGCTTGGAAACAAACGTAGTATCAAACTAACTCGGCTTGGGGCAGCAGATTCGGCCCGGGAGGAGAAATGGGCCTAGCCAAGCCCTCCTAACTTGACCTGGGGGCGAAATGGCCCAGCCGGGTCAGTTGAAGAGGGCCCAGCCGGGTCAGTTGAAGAGGGCCCAACCGGGTCAGCTTTCACTCGGCCTAGGCGGAAACGAGCAAAGGCCCAGCCGGGTCAGCTGAACCCCGGCCTAGGAGCTGGTGATGATGGAAGCTAGCGGTGACCTGTGGTGGGCCTGCTGGGGCAAGGTAGACGCCGGCCCACCCAGGAACTGGGGGAGACTCGACGAGGTGGCTGGGCAACGTCAAGGAACTGCGGCCCCGTGGTGGGCCGAGTTAGGAAATTCCTGGCCCACCCGGGTGAAGCGGTGGAGGCAATCGTGGGAACTGGTGATGAGGACGGTCGGGCGCGGGAGTGGTGGCGTTAGTTGGCGCTGGCGTCGGGAAGTGGGCCGGCTGAGCTGATTCGGCCCAGCCGAGCTGCAACTTGATTCGGCCTAGGAGGGATTAAACCAGGACGGGTTTTAACGTTGGGCCGTAGCTTGATTTGGCCTGAGAGGGATTAAACCAGGCTAGGTTTTAACTAGTTCGTCCTAGCTGGGTTTTCCCCTTTTCTTTATATCTTTCTCTCTTTATACACATATGCTTCAACTCTGGGGTAACCGGGGTTATATCCCCGACAGTTTTGATCCAGCCGGCACGAGGAGCACCACTGTCGCCGCCACACCACGCGGGCTTTGCCTGGCAGTGTTCCCAGCGGCAGGCGAGATCTTCTTGTGGGGGGCTCCCCGGTCTGGCTCACCACCACCGCACGGGGGAGGTTAGTGAAGGGGTCGGGACTCGGGAGGTTTAGCGATGCTACCATAGTTATACTCTATCTAGGTAGTAATGGGGCATATGAGCAGATTAATCACTGGTGGAGGTCAGCAATAGCCAGCGTTGTGGCCACTAGTATGGCCATAGCCGCCTGGCAAAGGGTTTGCAACACCTAGGATGCATATCGATCTGGAGGCTGGAGGACGGGTGCGTGAGTGCATAGGAGGATCTATGGTTAAGTCCAACATTATGCCTCCTCCTGCTCAACTTGACGGTAGGCATTCTCTAGGACGTGACTAGCGCTTATTTCACTGGGAATTGGCTTAATTCTTTGTCGAATGATGTCTACCCACGTTCTAAAATAATCAGTTTTTTTTTCAAAATGGGGACATAGTCCTGGTCTCTTCATTGATAGATGCATGTGGCCTTTTATTGCTTTATTCAAAGTCAAGTCTTACAGTTGCACCTGAAAAAAAAATCAGTTGCACTCTTTGTGCACCTCAAGAAAATTTCAGTTGCAACCAGCAATCACGAATCTTGTCAAATCCGGTTTGGGACTTTAATTCTCATATGACTGAGAATTAGCAAAACTGCTTTTTTTTTTTAAAGTCAGCCCGTCCCTCGGCTATGCCAACCAGTCAGAGTCAAGGTGCACAGTCGACGCCCAAGTTTCTAGTGGCAGACCACATCCACATGACTAGTGGCTTGACTCTTAATCATAAGAAGAATGGTACTGTTGCTCGGTATCCTGAACGCAGATTTTAGTTGAGCTTGACGAGAGGTCGTGCTTATAGCCATGGCACCCAGAATCCTATATCCTATGCACAACATGGAGACCAAGCTACTTGTAACTAATCAGATTGCTAGTTTAACAGAAACTAACTTGATAAGATTACCGGGTGCCCCTGGTGGACCAGTCGTGGCATCATGAGTCTCTTTGTTCTGTCATATATTATACTCCCTCCGTCCCAAAATAGATGTCGCAAATGTATCTAAATTTGATGTCGCAAATGTATCTAAATTTGGATGTATCTATACACTAAATAATGTTTAGATATATCCAAATTTAGACAAACTTCCAACATCTATTTTGAGACAGAGGGAGTATTGGTTCCAACATCTATTTTGATGTGGCATGTCCGGTGATCTGACGCACGGGCTTTCTTCGACCTGCAGAATAGGGTGGCAAGCGGCACCCGCATAATGACCCGCAAAAGAAAATATAGGCAAAAAGAGGTCCTAAAATCTAGCAAAATTAATGAAGGTTTAGTTAAAAAGTTGTGCCGCAACCCGCCCCGCTTGACACCCTACTGCAGAATGGCAAATATGCATTTCAGCTATATTGCCAATTATTGAAAATGAGGATTTATGCAGGGATAGGGGTATTGAACAACATAACATTGGTAATTTGGTTAATAGTTGCCAACACTTTGTTAATGTCGTAATCATTTCTAATAGCTGGATTGTAGTTTAGCTTTTACACCAATGTCCTTCCTTACAATGGCTTAGCTCTTCTTTTTTATGGAGGAATACAATGCTTAGCTTAGAAATTAGAACTGCAGTTCTTGTTGCTAGTACCTTCTAGTATTTTGACATTTGAGTCCTCACTATCATGATCTCAGCCAATGTTACCTCCCTCCCTTTTTATAAGACGTTTTGGCAAGCTAATTAAAGCCTATCAAAACATCTTATAAAAGGGAACAAAGGAAATAGATGACAAACTGAAAGTATACAAATTTAAGAGACAAAGTATCTCCTTAAAAAAAAGACAGTATCTGAAGTCGTGCACTTATGTTTTTTGTATTTGCTTCCTCGCAGGCCCAACATGTCTCGGATCTCCAGCTGGCCGATGCAAGACAACTGAGCTTCGTAGCGATGCAACATTGTTTTTTTGCTTTGTTTGTGTTCAGTTGTCGGCTCACCCATGCTCACTGGCGATTCTAATAGATATTGTAATGTTGGAAATTAAGGTAGGCAGGCACGAGATTAGTCGCTGCATGTCTGTGTTGACCCTTAATATGTACTAGATTGGTATAACACTGTTACCGTTTGTTATAATGCTATTTCTGGCTCATGTAACACTATGATGTTGCGTTGTGCCTCGTGTCGAAACATGGACACGAAGATGCGAGGCATCCCTTTTTATTCGGAGAAAGGGCACGGTTGATCCAAACTTGATGAAGCTACAACATAGAAAACATACAACGATTTTTACTCAGGTTCAGGTCGTTCTCAGTCTCAGGCTAATGATTCTACATCATACTTCCTTGATTTGAACTTGGAGTCATCATTCTTCCTTGATTTGAACTTGGAGTACAAGAATTTACAACATAGATTCTCTCTCTTGCCGGTTTTCTGCTGATCCTAGCTCTTAAGCTTCCTGGGCTCCCACTCTTCTCTATTCGCTATTGTCGCACATCTCTTCTCATTGTGGTTGTTGCTCTGAATGTGTAAACAACCTCTCCTATCTAGCTAAGGTCCTCCTTTTATACTACAAGGGTAACCACACCTAAGGTCCTCCTTTTATACTACAAGGGGTAACCACAATAGCCCGCCCGCACGCACGCCTCCTGTTCCCGGGCTGCGTTGGGTGCACCACGTGGTGTGGACGACCATGGTAGTGGTAGTGCTGGTGAGTTTTCAAAGCGTCTCACATGGTGCGTTGTGTGCTTGTGCCGATGGGACAGGATGTGCTCGAGTCGTCTTGTCGAGTTTGTCGCGCCTGCAGAGGTAAGAATGACCCACACAGGAGTCCTGGTAGCGCGCTGTTGCTGCCTCTCTCTCGGTTGACTTTGGTTCCTGGCCCGCAACAGTAGCCAGGGCCCAGTGATGCTAGCCGGGTGAAAAAGGTGCTCGAGTCGTCTTCCCAGGAGTCTTCTGCGCGGCGAGAGAGCACGCCTATGACGAGCTCCTCGAAGATATCTTAAGACTAGGTCCAAAGAAATCTATTAGAAGCTCTGTGGTAGCCGCGACCCTCGCACCACTGGCTACACAAGTGATCTCTATAGTTGTAGATCTTGTAGGTCTCCACGCTCTTTTGTTCTTCTTCTTTGACCTCTTGATCAGTCCCAAAGGAAGCTGGGTATTTATAGTGTGAGTCACGGCCCTGCTCGGCTCTGAACTTGGCAACAACGACGACCCACCCCTCCATCTCCTCGAAAGGACACCAGTTGTTCCCAACCTTACCTAGCCGAGGGTTGCATGTGCCCATCCCTGTAGTTGGTGTAGATTCTTAGAAATAGAATAGCCTAGATCCTAAGCTAACTAGGAAATTGGTTAGGTTAGCTTATATCGTAAACTAACTAGGCATTTATTTTTGTCCAACCATTGTGTCCCCTCCGAAAGGACTCAAACCTTGTAAACTGCCTTCATTGACACATGTTCATTGGGTATATATTATATAGATCCCTCAATCATATGGCGGGAGATCTCGATGATCGGAAGAGAACAACATGGAGCTTATTCCTCATTGGTGGCAGTCGTAGAATAAGAAAGTGGTACCCTTACCATCGTGTGAGGCAGAATATATCGTCTCCACCACCGCAGCGTGCTAGGTGATCTAGCTCCGGTGACTCCTTGGCGATCTGCTCAATCAGGGGGAGGTTGCTATCAAGATATGCATCGACAACAATAGTATGATCCAACTATGCAAGAACCCGGTGTTCCACGATCGAAGCAAGCATGATGAGGACATCCCTATTAACTCCTAATGAAGTTTTCGATGTTGCTGCCAAGACCAAGTACAATGAGATCAGGATTGGACCCATTACTCGAGCTCGTGCCAAGCTACTTGAACAACAGGTGAATTCACTCCTAAATGAATCTGGTGTTTTTATTGATGAGAAATTTATACTACCTAAGTCTATGCACTTGTGTATGATCAGGTCCGTTGAGGAACCAAGCATGGCGCAAGGAGGAGAAGAGCTACTGCAAGAGGAGCCCGACGTGATGATCATCCAAGGATGCACGAGAGAGGAGCGGGAGGCAGGCATAATGGACGATAAGAAGATCATCGAGAAGAGCACGAATAAATCTGAGAAGATCGGAGTGTCTGACACATATCACCCGGACAATCCGGCCTGCCCGAGATGCACCAAGGTGGTTGCCAATCAGAAACCCAAATCGGAAGCTACCCGGAAACCACCCGGAAACTTTGAAGTTTCTGTCAGACCGGACTATCTGGTGTGCATCACCCGAAAGTGTTCGGCCGGACCAGAATGTCCGGTCACCGACGGATTTGTTCCGAATCGGCTTGTATCAGTGTTAGTCAGAAACGTTTTTGTTTTGGTTTTGGCCGTCCCAGCTGCCCATATAATCCCTGGGACGCCCCCCTTAGCTCAGTTTAGACCATGTTTAAAGTAAACCCTGGATCTATTGAGTTTTTGCTTGCATACAATTGAACCCCTATACCAATTCGTATCGATCTGGTGTATTTGCTAATATCAATCAAGTGTGATTAGTTGTTCCATTGGGAATTAGCCAATTGCAAGTTTTTGTGATCTGCTCTTCCATTGGGAATTAGAAGATTGCAATTACCGCTTTGTGGGCAGCGGCTACGTGCACAAGTGTGTGAAGTTGCAAATATCTACAAGGGTTGAGAGCTATTACATTGGCATCAGGGATTGATCGAGAGGTTCGTGAGTGTCATACAAGTTATCTCCATCGACTATCATCATCTACCACCCTCGCTTACTGAGAAGATCGGGCTACCCCATATCAACTTGGTATCAGATTCCAACGTTTCCTTTGTAAGCATCCACAAATCCACCCATATTTTAGTTGTTTTTCGTCCTATATAGAAAAGGCCATACAAAAATATTAGGGTTAGTATTTTCCATAGCACAGATTACATAAGAGTTGAGTCTTAGTTGCTGGTTGTTTTCGTGTCTTTGATCCGATCTCTTCCAATACAAGTCGTAGTGTCTAGGTTTTCCTTATTGTCGTTTGCCCTTCGTTTTCGAGTCGTTCATCACCGTTTTTCGCATGTTTTTATCTACTTTTTCCTGAGTCCACATGGCGTATTTTTGTGTTCAACCTAGCTAAAGTCTATCTATAGCATATGTGCCTAGGAACGTATCTACGAGACTAGTTGCTTTGCTTTGAATAGGATGCTCTTTAGGGTTTTGGAAATGCAAAATTTTTGGCCAGAAAGACCGGACTATCTGATCGCATCGGGATATCCGGCGGTAGAACACCGGAATATCCAACCCAGTTTTGTTCCAAATTGTTGCATTCATACTGCATTGTGTCATATAGTTGAAAAAAAGAGAAACAATATAAAAAGAGAGAAGAGTTACGAAAGTAACAAAAGAGAAAGACCCAAGTTTGATTGAAGGGCTAGTTCATAATAACACTTGTAGATTGAGAAATCTTGTGCCTGTGTTTTATTTTGATCTATTACTAGTGTCTCTCTTGTGCATTGAAATATTCCTGTTCATAAATTGCTTCACGATGTTTATCTCCACTATGTGTTTCCTTGGGTGTTTGTCACACGATCAACACTAGGACTTGCTTTGGTATAGTTAGGTATGCATACCTACAGATCCACAACATACTCCTGCTTTGTCGTGTGACTATTTCTTTTAACCTTGGTATTCGCTTCATCACATCCGTGCATGTGGTCATTTATCCAAGTTGGTAAGCTTTACTAATTCACTTTGGAATGGTAAGATTTCCTTTTCTTGCAATTGTGAGTGAGTTGTGAGGGATCCACCACAAATATTTTTGATTTCATGCACTAACCTTCTAATCATGTCTACTAGTGGTGTTAATGTGATGCAGAAAAAGGATGAGAACACTACTGTTACTTGGAGCGAGTATGAAGGATTGCATGATCATCTACAAGATATGATTACTACAACAACTGATGACCTTGATAAAAAAATCCAAGGTGTGCATTTGAAGATGGATGAAACTGACAAGACCGCCAAGGCAGTTCAAACACAAGTCACAGATATTCACACAAGTGTCCAAGCTTTGACACAGTCCATGACAGCTTTGCGTCTATAGAGAAACATCCAAAACCTCATGATGATGTGACTGATGATGATAGTGTCCTTGGCGACAATTTTGTTGTTCATGCTACTACTGCTAATACCGCTGGTCGTGGAGGTGATCTTGCTAGTCGTGGACGTGGTTTTATTCACCTAGGTGTCAAACGTGTTCTAATCCAAGCTTAGCAAGATGACGTTTTGGGTAAGCCAAAGTTCTCTATTCCCAGATTTTAGGTGTAACATCCCTAAATTCATGATTTCAAGGATTGCATATCATTCATGCATGCATATAGATTTGAGATCAATTTCAAACTCTTTTCAAGAAAACAGAAGCACATAGTGCTATCATTTTATGTGAGCCAACTTAAATCAGATGCATATCCTCACTTGAGAGCTTAGTGCTTTAAAAACCAAGTTTGGTTCCTTCCATATTGTTTGGTTTGAGTGTGGAGTTAGAACAAAATTTTACAAAATAAAAATGGTTTCAAAAACCATTTTCAAACATTTGCAAATCAAGTGCAAAGTCCCTGTTATTTTGTTTCTCCAAAAATGACCAAGCCTTTTCAAAGTAACCACATGGTTTTATACCTAGATTTGAGTATGTTGCACACTGCAAAAATCTCAAATAAATTTGAATTCAAATGGAGTTTGAATTCATTTGAAAACCATTCCTGAAAATCAAATTAGAAAAAGAAAAGAGAAAAGAATTGGAAAAGGGCCGGCGCCAGGAATTTGACCCAGCATCAGACGCGGCCCAGCTAGCCCACCCGGGCCACCTCACTCCCTCTCACACGCGCAGACGCACCCACGCGGTCGCTGACACCCAGACCCCACTTCCTCTCTGCTTATTTCGCTGACGAGCGGGCCCTCTCCACGTCATCGTCGTCTTCCCCAAAATCTCGCGCACGAACTCCGCCGCTGCCCGTTGCTGCTTTGATTCCGCGAGGTAAATGGCATTGAATCCCTGGGCGTTTCTTGTCGAGCCTCTGGCTACTTAATCCCCTCTCTCTCGCGACCATTTCCCCTCAACCAATTCCCCCTTCACGCCACCAGGCTTCCCACAACTCGCTCGACGCCGCCGCTGTTCCGACGACTGCGCCGACGAATTCCGGTGAGCTCCGTGTTCCCCTCTGCCCCTGATTCATGCTATCAAGCTCAGCAACTCCTTGCGCATCTACTGACACGCCCCGTTTGTTCTCGCATGGTCTGTAGCTTCGGCAACGACTTCGACCGAGCGCCGCCGCTCTCTGCACGAACTCCGGCGACCTCTCCCCGTAAGTACCAGTCGCCCCTTGCCCTCTGCCTGATACACCTAGGACCCCCATCGTCTTGCGCATCTAACGGCGCCCTCCTTTTGAATTAGCGCGACGCAGAACCTCGCCAACGTCGACAGCAGCCGCACCCGACGCGTTCGCGAACTCCGGCGAGGAATCTTCGACGACCCCGTGCGCCCCTTCCCAAGCCATCGCCACCTTGAGCATCAGCAGCTCCCTGCGGTTCTGGTAAGCCTCTTCCCCCACTCCTGCGTGACCTAGAACGCCAGCTCCGCCGCTGACAGACGCGCCGCCGCCAGTCGCCGCCGCTAGCGCCGCTCAGTTTTGGTCAGATGATTTGTAGCCGTCAGATCCAGATCCAGCGCGTAGGATTAGTTCACTTATCGAACCGTTAAGTTTAGATCTGAGCCGTGCGTGTTAGTTAGATCCAACGGTAGCCGAGCGTGATCCGGTGCGAAGCGGTACGCGCCAGTAAGATTAAGACACGTGGCTAGGGTTTGAGTTTAAAACAGAATTTAAAACAGATTTAGATTCAAATTTGATTAGGCTATAACTTTTGATTCCCACGTTAGATTTTTACAAATTTTATACCGTTGGAATCAGGGAGACAAGCCCTTTCTGTTTATGCAATGTGTTTAAAGTTTAGGTTCTGTTAAAATGGTTTCTTTTGCAGAAACTTGTTTAGGACTATTTTGAGTATAGAAATTGTTTAGAAAATTGTTTTAGTGTAAAATAAACTTGGTTTAGCACGTTTTTAACTTGGTTATGAATCAGTACTATGCACTTGCTTGGTGGAGTTTTAAAAAAATCATCACTTAGCATTTTTGCTTGCATGCATATATATTTTTGTTTGTATATGACTTGTATGTGATTGTGATTATATTCTTTGTGTAGACTTTGGTGCTAGTGATTGTGATTGTGAAGAGTGCTACTCTCCCCACTACCAAGGCAAGTGGTACTTCATGAATATTTCCATCCCTATATTTTCTACAAGCATTAGAAATATTTTGCTAAGTCTTGCATGTTACTATTTTTGCCAAATGCCATGTTGGGAAATCCTAAGTAGATATAGAATTGCTAGGAAATTTCCTAAGTTAAGATACTATGCCATGCTTAGCCTAGCTAGTAGCAAACAAGGGTTGGTAAAGTATATACATGCTATGATGAAAATATTTCTAAGTCTTTGGACTTATGTTTTTCTTAATAAAACAACTAAGTCAATGAATCACCTGGGTGGAAAGGGACTTGATTGGTGGTTTTGGTTGAGTGGTTACACAAGGCCCATGGACATGGTTTACCTTGTGTATCTCACTTGTGGTATGCCACCCAGGAACAAAGGGATTTTAGAGGCCAAGTGTTGAGAAGCTTATAGTGTAGCCACTTGGCAATATGGGCTCTGCCTGGACCACATAGGTTGCTAGAACTTAGTCATTTGGACAGTTGGTGGTAGTGGGATGATAGGTTGGTACGCGTCCATTTGGCTAAGGGAAGGCTTCTGAAAGGTCCTGTCTTGGGAAACCAAGTCTGGTGGGGAAAGTGCACAACCTCTGCAGATGGAAAATCTAAGTACTTAGCCAAGTCCATGGCAATGGACAACTTGAGCATCAAGACATGGAAGCTATCAAGAATCTCATCACTCCAACTTCTAAGTAAAAACTTGTGGGTGAACAAGGGTGAAGGACCCCAATGTCTATTGGTGGTTTCTTGGGAAAAGTTTTGACAAAGAAAAACTTAGTGATTTCAACTAATAGGAAAAACCTATTTTGAGCAAAGCAAGCCAAGCTACACTTAGCCAAAATGCATATAGTAATATAGTCCACTTAAAATTTACTAAGGTATCACTTGCCAATACTATTCCAAAGTATTGACCCACTGTGGCTGTAACTTGTGATGTTGCAGGTTATTCTGATGAGGATTAGGTGTCATGAGTCTACACTCAACATGTTTTCCTGTGGCACATGAAGATGAAGACTTATGTTTATTTATTTATTCCAAACTCTTGTATTAGGCCTGTGGCCTTGAGTTGTAAAGACTATGTTTAAACTCTGGAATGGATGTAATAAATGACCTTTGTATCTGTGTACTTCATCTTAAACTGTGGATGCTAGCAATGATCCAGGGACTAGCATTGCAATCACAGGGATCCTTTTTCCTTTATAAAGGAGGGATCTTACATTAGGGCTCTACTGATGTTGAAGAATATCTTAAATGGGAGCTCAAGATTGAGAAATTTTGGTGTTTACATGACTATACTGAAGATAGGAAGGTTAAGCTTGCTACTTCAGAATTTGATGGCTATGCTTTGCGTTGGTGGGATGGTGTCTATCGCGCATGATATGAGTATGGTGATCCTATTCTTAATTGGAGAACCATGAAGGAAGTGATGTGAACTCGTTTTGTTCCACCCAACTATTTGCGTTCAATATATGATAAGTTAACATTATTGAGACAAGGTTCCATGGCAGTTGATGCATATTATATGGAGATGGAGTTGTTGCTACAGCGTGGAAGGGTCTGTGAATCTATTGAGATGACTATGCAACATTTTATTCATGGTTTGAAGTATAACATCAAAAACATTGTTAGGCATCAAACTTATAATGATATGAATGAACTATTACATCATGCTAGAGAAGATGAAGCCCAGTTTGCAGAAAAGGCTCAGTTTAAGGCTCGTTCTATAGGGCGTTTTTCTTTATGGCCGACGCCGTTTTCTCCTTCATTTACTAGCCATCCTGATGAGCGTACTTCTACATCAACCAAACCTTCTTATAATGTGTCCAACACAAATAAGACTTCTCCTACATCTAGTGGTACCGGTTCCAATATGTATACTGCACTCAATCACGACATGGAGTGCCATACATGTGGTGGCAAGGGTCACTTCAAGAGGAATTGTCCCAATACAAAGGTTATGGTTGTTAATGAGGATAATGAGTATGGGACAGGAGATGATGCTGATCCGGATGCTACGGATGATGACGGTTACACAAGTGATGGCATTGATGCGTTTCCCGTACATGCTCCTATCGTTGTTTTGTTAGAGCAGACTCTCAATGTTACACCCCAATTGAGTGCTGCAAGTTAGCGTTGCAATTTATTTCAAACAAATGCACTTGTTGGTCCAAACAAAGCTTGCAAGGTCAGTATTGATGGTGGAAGTTGCCACAATTTAGCAACCAAATAATTAGGTGGTAAACTAAAGTTGAAGTATCTACTGCACCCACGTCCATATTATATTTAGTGGTTACACAAGTTGAAGTGGTTAAGGTTAAAGTGAACAAACTATGGAGTATATGCTTGACAAAGTATAAGTTGGCAATGTCAAGTCCCTTGAATACGAGGGCCACACCTCATGCTACTCAACTTCAATCACCTGTAAGTTCTTGTCATTGTAAGTACATGTGTATCATAGAGAACCGCCAACGGGTACCCCTTGCACATGGTACAGGAGCTATCCCATAACCAAAATTACAAGGCAAGCAGGAAATGAGCATCTCAGCGATATTTTTATTTACTATATGCATAGCTTTTTATTGAGGATGTTTCATAGATAGCTCACTATGGTGATGCTGCAAGTTTCCACCATGATTAGGCATGGCTTAGGCTAGCGGCCCAGGCGTTTCTCTAACACAAAATACATACTCCATGGACTTACAAGTTCCCTCTTTATTTTACACCGGTGACATCCATAGACAAAAGAGCATGATATCAACTGAGTACAAAGTACAAGTGCAATGTTGAAAACGTTCCCCGTGACAGCACGGTTCTGCTAATTCCAACGTATAAGTGCAAGCATATAAAACATAGATGATACAATGGTTCAAGTTTATTAGCGGCAAAGAATATAAAGTGTGCCATCAAGTTTGTGAGGGATTTAATCACTAAGTTTTCACATAACAAAATACTTTTTAATTAGAAGATAGCTGAAAGCAAGAATATAATTGGAATGGTGTAACACACCATGCATAGGAATTTATAGTTGACACTTTGGAATAACTTGGTTTCTTGGGAGTTGGAAGCATGAGTAGAACTTACTCATACAAGTGGAGGCTAGCAAAATACTGGGAGCAACCAACTAAGAGAGCAATAATGGCCATAATCATGCAGAGCAACAAAACATTACTAATCAAAGCATAGAGTGGTACTACAAGTCAAGGACTAAATGATCATAGAGTCTATGGTGACTTGTCGTAGTCATAACATGGTGTGAGCATGTGCCAAGTCAACCCAAACAAAGCATCAAAGGAGAATACCACAATACTATGCTTTTGCATGCTAAAACAATGCATAATTCTTTCAAGGCACACTAAGCAATCCCAATTGTTTGGAACAAGACATGCTACAGCAATAATAACTAAGCATAAGGTCAAAACAACACCTAGAATGTCATGCTAAAGTCTAAGTCACAGTAAATGCAAGCTCCTCTTGCACTTTCAAGCAGGAACTTCCTACTCCTTTACAACACCAAGCAAATTATTTGAAACAACACAGCGAGAATGGGGGTCCAAACTACTTTATTCAAGAAAACTAAACAACTAAACAAAAACTAAGATGCTCCAAGAACAACACAACTATGCATGAAACAATAAAAACGAAATTTCTAGACAGACCTGAGCTTTTTATTGATGAAGAAGGGGATTCCTTGGGCATCTCCAAGCTTTGACGCTTGTACCTCTTGGATATTTCTTGGGGTGACACCGGGGTGGCATCCCCAAGCTTGAGATTTTGTCCATTCTTCATCTCATTACATCATTCTTCCTCCACACCTGAAAATTTTCCTTCATACAAAACTTCACACAATCTTCATTAGCAACATTTGTGTATTCAAAAGATAATAGACCTTTAGGCAAAGCTTTGGAACAGCAAGACTTTTCACTAAAAACACAAGATACTGTAGCAACTCCCTCAAAAATCTCAATTCACCAAAAGAGAACTCAAAAAGTAATCAATAAGAAGGAAATGCAAATAATGGCAGAAATATGTCAAAACAGACCAGCAGGTAGAAACCGATTTTTTCAAAAATCTTCTGTTGCTCAAATCAAAAAGTGTTGAACTAACTAAAGTGAGCTAACATACTGGGGATTTATTCGTAAATTTTCAGCTCAATCTGAGTCATAGAGACTCCTCACGAATATTTATGGTGGAGGACAGAAATCTGTTTCAGGACAGCAACTCCCCAAATCTTACTTCCCTCTTATTAGAGGTCATTATTGGCACAAAAAGCAAACAAAAAGGATAAGGAGAGGTAATTACTGAAGTAATAACTTCCAAGACTCAAGAAACTCTTGGGGTTATCTCCCAACAAGTACTTTTCTTTAACGCCTTTAAGTTAGGCACAAGAAGCAAGAAGAATCAAATATTTTCAAATGAAGAAGCATTAATATCAAACCTTGCTTTTAAAGGAGGAGCAAAAAGAAACTTCTCTCTCCTCATAGGGAAGTGTTCAATACCTTTCTTGAATGGAAAATGATATTTAATGGTGCCTTCTTTCATATCAATTATGGCACCAACATTTCTAAGAAAAGGTCTTCCCAAAGTAATAGGACAAGAAGCATTGTATTCAACATCCAAAACATAGAAATCCACAGGGACATAAGCATTATTAACCATAATGAGAACATCATTAATACTCCCCATGAGTTTCTTTTTAGCATTATCATTGAGTGGGACATCCAAATAGCAATCTTCTAAAGGTGGCAAATCAAGCATTTCATAAATCTTTCTAGGCATAATAAAGACACTAGAACCAAGATCACATGAAGCTTTAAGATCAAAGTCATTCACTTGCATATTAATAATGGGTTCCCAACTATCTTCTACTTTCCTAGGAATAGAAGCTTTGTGTTTTAACTTCTCTTCCTTAATCTTAACAAGAGCATCTGTAATGTGTTTGGTGAAAGCAACATGCATATCACTAGCATCAGGACTTCTAGCAAGATTTTGCAGGAACATAATCACTTCAGAAATATTGCAACCATCTATTTCAAAATCAAACTTAGCATTACTAGTAGTAGACTCATTAGGTTTAGGCATTGTAGGAGGAGGAATAGGGACTTCTTGTGGTTTAATGGTATCCATTCTAGTGATGGTGCACACACTATTGTTTCTATCAATTTCAGCTTCCCTTTCCTACTTAGCATGAAGTTGGGATAACAGTCTAACATTTTCATGAATAGTAACTTGTATGGCATGAGTGGAAGCAAAGGTACTTTCCATGGTTTCAGGTTTAGCAGCCATTTTATTAATCAAGGAGGACTGTGCTTCAGACAAAGAGGATATATTTTTCTCAATAGTTAAAAGTTTCTCCTCCACGGTCTTGTTGAAAGCAGTTTGTTTAGTAATAAAGTCTTTGAGCATGACTTCAAGTTCAGAGGGGGGACTTCTAGTGTTGTTGTAGGAGTTTCCATAGGTATTGCCATTATTAGGAGGATAAGGCCTATAATTGTTGTTGCTACCAAAATTGTTGTTTCTAACGAAGTTCACATCAACTTGCTCTTCCTGAGAAACCAAAGAGGCTAAGCGAACACTATTAGGATCTAGAGGAGCTTTCCCATTAACAAGCATAGCCATAATAACATCAATCTTATCACTCAAAGAGGAGGTTTCTTCAATATAATTTACCTTCTTACCATGTGGAGCTCTCTCAGTATGCCATTCAGAGTAATTAACCGTCATATTGTCAAGGAGCTTTGTTGCAGCACCCAAAGTGAGGCCCATAAAAGTACCTCCAGCAGCTGAATCCAACATGTTTCTTGAAGAGAAGTTCAAACCTGCATAAAAAGTCTAGATAATCATCCAAGCAGTGAGTCCATGAGTGGGACAATTCTTAACCGAAGACTTCATTCTTTCCTAAGCTTGAGCAACATGTTCATTATCAAGTTTTTTAAATTTCATAATGTCACTTCTCATAGATATAATCTTAGCAGAAGGATATTACTTTCCAATAAAAGCATCTTTGCACTTAGTCCAAGAATCAATACTATTTCTAGGCAAGGATAGCAACCATTCTTTAGCTTTTCCTCTCAAGGAGAAAGGGAACAGCTTGAGCTTAATAATATCTCCATCTACATCCTTATACTTTTGCATCTCACAAAGTTCAACAAAGTTATTGAGATGGGCAGCAGCATCATCAGAACTAGCACCAGAAAATTACTCTCTCATCAAAAGATTTACAAAGCAGGCTTAAATTCATAAAAGGTAGCATCAGGAGCAGGTGGAGCAATAGGAGTGCTAAGTAAATCATTGTTGTCGGTGCTAGTGAAGTCACACAACTTGGTGTTCTCAGCATAGTTCATTTTGGCAAAGTGGAGCAAGCCAAAAACAACAGCATCAACTAGAGCAGGAACTAATTTTTTTTGTGTTTTTAAATAAAGAAAGCAAACCAAACTAAACTATTTTTTTTTGGAGTTTTGAAAAGAGGCAAACAAAACCAAGAAAAAGAAACTAAGCAAACTAAAAAAAAGTAAAGAGAATGAAGTGGAGGACTCCCCTTGTGAAGACATCCTTAGCCTCGTCAGCAACGGCGCCAGAAAACTTGTTGATGGCTCAGTTGATGTGGAGCCTGTTGGGAACCCCAAGAGAAAGGTGTGAAGCAACACAGCAGCAAGTCTTCCCTTAGTAAGAAACCGAGGTTATCGAACTAGTAGGAGGAAGGAAACATCACATAGGTGTTGCAAGCAACGCGGAGACCTGCACAACATAAACTGAATAATTTGCCCCAACGAATCAGTGAGGTTGTCAAGCACACCGGTTTGCTGTAACAATTGATTAAACGTATGGTGTGGAAGGTAATGGTTTGCAGCAAGTAAACAAGTAACAATGGAAGATGTATCAATGGTAAAGATTGAAATCGGGTCCATAGTTCACTAGAGGTGCTCTCTTTAGATAAACAACATGGCATGGAGGGTAAACAAATTATAGCATGGCAATTGACAGGAACTGAGCAAGGCATAACAATGCAATACCAGACAAAAAGATCCTATGATATTCGATTGGGAAATACAACAATATACATAGACCACCATCCAACTACATCTATGACTAGAAGTCCACCTTCAGGTTATCATCCGAACCCCCTCCAGTATTAAGTTGCAAGCAACAGACAACTACTTTAAGCAAAGTGTGTAAGGTAAACAATCCACTTGTTCTATGAACAAGAGACCGTTGTTTTCTCCCTAGTAGCAACATCACATCTACAACCGAAGAGATTTCTGTCACTTTCCTTGGAAACTAGAGGCATGAACCCACTATCGAGCATAAATACCCCCTCTTGGAGTCACTAGTAACTACTTGGCCAAGATAGCTACTAACAACGGAGAGCATGCAAGATCACAAACAACACAGATATGATAGTATCAAATAGACAAAACCATTAATCAATCGGACATAGTAATCTCAATATCCATTAGATCCCCTTAAACACAACATGCATGATTACAAATAGATTAGATCTTGATCATGAACGAAGCTTACAAGATCTATACATGAAAGCACAAGGAGGAGATACAACCATCTAGCTACTACATGGACCCATAGTCCAAGGTGGAACTACTCACACATCATATCAGAGAAGAAGGCCTCCGGGATGATCTCCCCTCCAGCAGGGTGCCAGGAAGAACTTTAGATCCCCCCGAACTAGGGACGACGGTGGCGGCATCTACAGAAGGTTTCGTGGAGTTTTGGTCGGGTGCCTAGGGTTTCTGCATCGGGGGCTTCTTATAGGCGAAGAGGCGAGGCTGGGAGGCGGCCAGGGGCCCCACACCCTGTCCAGGCGCGGGGTGGGCCCACCCGCGCCTAGGGGGGGGGGTGCGGCGGCCTTGGTTCGCCTCTCCATATCCCCTCTGGACTTCGTGTCGCCCACGGTAAAATATTGACTTTGGCTTTTGTCCCGTCCAGTTCCGAGAATATTGATTTTCTGCCTTTCTGGAACCAAAAACAGAAGAAAATAGGCAACTGGCACTGTGGCAACTTGTTAATAGGTTAGTTCCAGAATATATATAAAAACACCTCAAAGTGTAAACAAAGCAAAGAAAAGTAGATACTAAACAAGCATGTGTAAGACCCCACCTTTATAAAGGTAAAGGTCCCTGTGATTGCAATGCTAGTCCCTGGATCAAATGCTAGCATCCATAGTTTAAGACGAAGTACACAGAAACAAAGGTCATTATTACATCGTCTTTCCAGAGATAACATAGTCTTTTACAACTCCATAGCCATAGGCTAGTACAAGAGTTTAACTTAACAATATAAATAAAAGTCTTCATCTTCATGTGCCACAGGCAAGCATGTTGAGTGTAGACTCATAACCCTAATCCTCATCAGAGTACCCTGCAACATCACAAGTTACAACCACAGTGGGTCAATACATTGGAATAGTATTGGCAAGTGATACCTTAGTAGAATAATAGTATCTAGCTTCTACATGAGTTTGGCTAAGTGTAGCTTAGGCTTGCTTTGCTCAAAATAGGTTTTACCTATCAGTTGAAAACTCTAAGTTTTTGTTTGGTAAAAACTCCCAAGGAACCACCAATAGACATTGGTGAACCTTCACCCTTGTTCAACCACAAGTTTTTAACTTAGAAATTGGGATGAGGAGATTCTTGATAGCTTCCATGTCTTGATGCTCAATTTGTCCATTTCCGGGGACACGGCTAAGTACTTAGATTCTTCCTTCTGTAGAGGTGGTGCACTTTCCCCACAAGACTTGACTTTCATCAAGACGAGACCTTTCAGAAGCCTTCCCTTAGACCAAATGGACGCGTTCCAACCTATCGCCCTACCACCAACTGTCCAAATGGATAAGTTATTGCAACCTATATGATCAAGGCAGAGCCCATATGCCATGTGGTTGCACTAGAAGCTTCTAAACATATGGCATCTCAAATCCCTTTGTTCCTGGGTGGCTTTCCACAAGTGTGATACACAAGGTAGACCATAGATATGGGCCTTGTGTAACCACTCAACATAACCCAAACAACCATTCCACCCAGGTGTTTCATTCACTTAGTTGTTTTATTAAGCAAAAACACAAGTCAAAGACTTAGCAATATTTTTCCATAGCATATATATAATCCACCCTTGGTTTATACTAGCTAGGCTTAGCATGGCAATAGCAAGTATCTTAACTTAGAGAAATTTCTAACAATTCTACAACTACTAGGATTTCCCAAGCATAGCATATAGATACTTTAGCAAAAATTATCATGCAAGCCCTATACAAAATATCACTAATGCATAGTAAAAATATTGGGACACAAATATGAAGCACCACTTGCCTTGGTAGTTGGTGGAGTAACAACAATCCTCACAGTCACAATCACCACTATCACCAAAATCTACACATAAAATGATAGCACCAAATTCATATTTCAAATAATCAAGCAAAATTATATGAATGCATGCAAATGCCATGTGATGATTTTTTAAACTAAACAAGACAAGTAAAACAGTACTGAACAATAAATTAAACATTTATATACCAAATAAACTTAATTTGGCTTTTAAAACATTTCCCAAATAATTTTTATACACAAAATAGGCCTACAAATATCTCTTCATAAAATTCTATTTTAATAGAAACAAATTACAAAACTAAACCCACCGATGTGTAGGATTTATTTTTGTGATTCCAATGATATATTATTTGTATTTTTTTTGGATAAATAGAACAAAAGTTATTGAATTTACAAGTTTGAATAACTAATAGATTCAAAAACAGATTTTAAATTAAAATCCTAGACACGTGGGCGTGTCTGATTGGCCCGTACCGGTTCGGCCGGATCGATCAACGAGAGCCACACAATTTAAATGAAATTGCACGGGCTAGATCTATTCGTACCCCTTCGATAAGTGATCTAATCCTACGCGCTAGATCTAGATCCAACGGTGTTCGACCAAACGACCACAGATGGGTGGCACGAATCGGTGCTGGTGGCGGCGGCGCTACTGGCGAGGGTGGTCCGGCTATTCCGGAGGGGGATAGGGGCAGTGGCGATGCTTACCAGCGTCGCAAGGCTGCAAGGATGCTCAAGGTGTTGTTGGCGTGGACATGGGCGAGCTGCTGCGGCCGTGGGAGCTTGTCGGAGTTGCGGACAGCGTCGGGCTCGTGCAGACGGCGACGTTGATGACATTCTGGATCACCCTAACACAAACCAAAGGCATCAGTGTGTGCACAACGATCAAGCGAACATGGTAGGATCAGGGAGAAGGCAAGGGGCGGTTTGGTTTTACCTAAATTGCTCGTCGGAGTTGAGCGGCGGCTCTGTTGTTTGCAGAGGTGGACGGGGACGGCGACCTGGGTCATGCGCAGGTAAACTAGAGGCATTAGAAGATGCACGAGGACATGGCGAACTTGACATGGTCAAGCAGAAAGGAAAGGGTGCTCGGAACTCACCGGAATCAGTCCCTGGAGCTGCTCGGTGCTGCGGCGGTGCAAGCGAGAATTCGCGGAACCTGGCGGCGCTTTTGGTTGGTTGTTGTAACATCTCAGGATTAGCACCGAGAATTATAGAGGACGCAGGTGTGTGCATTGCATACATGCATCAGAAAATCCAGGGAATTTTTGCGCAAAACAAAAGGAGCTATAGAGGAATCGAGGTCTCTCTTGTTCTGATGGAAACACCAGGACAGGTACGATGGATTTCGACATGACCTCTATTTTACTTTTGTGTTTGAGGGGAAGGAAATCTAAATTTGAATATTCACTTGGTGAATTTGAGTTCTAAAAGAATTTGAAATGGAATAATAATTGGAAAGTAAATCGTAATAATAAATAAAGGGTGAACTCTTATTTATGATTGGGATATAATTAAATCACAAGTATTATAATAAATAATGGAATTAGTAGAAAGATATACATATTTATAAACTCCAATTTACAATAGTAGAGGAAACATTTACTTTATTATTATATAAATAATATTAAAATATCTTTACAATTTCTAGGAATAAACATAAGAGAATAACTTTAAAGCAATAATACAAATATTATTGTTCTTTACAAATGTTAAAAAGGGAAAAAGTAAAGTACAAGAGTATGAATATAAAAATTACAAGAGAACAAATGAAATCCTATACTAAACTTTAAGGAGATTTCTTCATCTCCTGATCTTTTCTCCTTTATTGGATCCCTGCAAATGATACAAGCAAACAAGAAAAGATAGTAGAAAATAAAAGCCAAAGGAAAGAATGTTGGGGAAATGAACTCTCAGTTTAGGCAGAGAAGTGCTACTGCCAATATCATCATAGAGTAATTAAAAAGGGGCAAAGTAATAATCTGTTCTTATCATAAAATTGGACCTCAGAGGACCATCATGGGCCTTATGGGGCAAGTTTCACCAAAACCAGACAAGAAGGTAAAAAGGTAAAACATAAGGAAATATCAAGATTTTACTTGATCTGATCCTCAACTCACAACAGTGAAGCAGACAGCTTACTCACCATCATGCATTAGTGTGCTGTCAACACACCACAAGGAAACATCAAGTAGAGAAATAGCACTAGCCGTTGCAGAGCTGCTACCATATCCTCTCTCCACACCCACACACCCACACACAAACACATACAACCAGACCAACAAATTCTCATTAGCCCAAGAACACCACCAAGGACATCGTTGTTCTTATCAGATCTCTCCCAAGAACACATAAACCACAGGAAACCAACTTGCCACCAAATAAGAACATCCCTGTTCTTATCTGTCTATCATTACACCACAATGATCCCAACAACCAGCATACATAATAGCTTCCACAAACCAGTGGAAGAATATGTGGGAACAGGAAGAGGAAGGAGAGAGGAAGCTTACCAACATCAAAAGGAACTGGCCAACAATAGCACAAGGGGGAGGGCCAGCATCAAGGAAAGCAGGCCACCAACAACATCAGGAGGACAGAGTAACAAGAAGAGGATCTAGTAGTAACACCACAAGATAGCTCCAATCTAACCTCACACTCCAGTTTGAGGTTAATCACTTTTCTCTTTTGTTCTCATAATTGATAAGAAAAAAAGAGTGTTGTGAGAGTAAAGTACTTTGAGATTTGCATACAAGTGGTATGCAAAATCATCACCAAGTATTTGGGAAGCAAAAACATATGTTCTTATCAAACTAGCCAATTAACAGCATATCATGCCACTATGGAGCATACTACTGTGCACACTCTAATGAGGCACCACAGTAGAGTATCAAAAAACAATAGAAGCCATTATAGGGTACAATGATAACCATTAATGTTATTAAGATTAAGTGCCTCAGCCTTCGCATCATTGGCTGGGTCAAGAACTTCCTCCACAAGAATCAACCATAACAACTGATCTTAATCAGGTAAATAACATCCATGCATTATTCAGCTTTAGACTGGCATCATTAGCTTATTATCTAGTTTTACTAGATAAACATATACAACAACTGCTAGGCTATAGGGCACATTCCCAGAGGGTAGCACCTCTGTACCTAGCAGATTCAGAGTTTCTTGAGTACAAGCTCAAGTCTATTTTCTTAAACCCACAAATCATTTTCCTAAAAAGATTTAGGAATCATTTATATTATTACTATCATATTGACAGAGCACTCCTTTTGGCCATCCATTTACACTTACTAATATTACCCAAATAATGTTTATCATCTTCCTAGCAGTAATTCTAGGAATAATATCTACTCCTTATCTCACTATCAGATTTTATAGAAAATAAATCATTCTCATAGAAGATGTTTCTAGAAAACAATTCAAGCCATCATTGAACCATATATTTAGATCACCAATTATACCTCATATATGATCATAGCACATCCAGATAACAGGAGCAAACAGTCCTGGATAGAGGAATGCACATATCCAGGAAGATTCCACCTTAGTGGATATAACAGGCCACCATAGCTACTAGCTAAAACCTCCAGCAATCTCAATAATACAAGCAACCAACACAACTAACCTGACACTGGAATAAATTCTAGGAGGTTAGGAGGGGTCACTATAACTCTATCCTTCTCCTATTTCCAAATGTGACTGCTACCCAAGTAATTCCAATTCCTTCCTTAGTAAATATCTAGGAATCATTCCAGTATGCTTCCATGACCACATCAGAGCAAAGTCTGGTTGTGGTATAATACCAGTTCCGCTAATCCCATAATTCTAGGATTTCAATATAATAGTGTTTGTGAACATTGCCTAGCCAACACATTAGCAGTCATTTATAAAATTCAATTGTCATAACATTGGTAGATAGGCCAAGGAATTCATGATATATATATCACCATGCTAACAGATGAACCACAATAGCACATGAACAAATCTAATATCACACATCACTGCCAACACCAAATCATGATTCAACCAATATTGGTATACATCAAATCACACAAGGAGCCCATAAGTTGCATTCAAACATATGTTTGAAACCAAACATCTTTCATATAACCAAATATTATTGGACAGATCTTAGCAAGCTTTGATAGAACAACAGAGGATAGAAACCAAATTAGAGTTTGTTAGAGTAGCAGTAAGGTATCGAAGGGGAGACAGAGAACAAGGGGGAGGAAATCAGACTTACCCGGGGGTCCTCGTTTAGAAACTGGAGAGGAAGCAGACCGGTGGTGAAGATAGGCGTGGCGGAACGAGGAGCACCAGTGGCGCTCAACCCACGCCAAGCCTTGCCAATATCAACCAAGGGAAATAGATAGCCATTAGCGAACACCCGCATCACGCCACCAACCCAACGAGCAACCCTGTAAGGTCATCGAAGCACGGCGAAGCCGCGGCATCCGAAACCCTAGTCTTGCAGAACCAAAGGGGGCAAGCGGGGAAGGGCTCTATTTCCAAATCTAGTTGGGTGAGGAGATGCATCAGAGAGCAACACATGGTCCGCGATCAGCGGCAGCAACTGGAGTGGCCGCGTCTGCCGGAATCGAGCAGAGCTAGGGGCGTCCATGGCAGCGCCAGCGCGAGAACGAGGGAGATAAGGTCGAGCCTGGGGGAGAGGGAGAGGGCCGGTTTTGTCCATGCTTTAGGCCAGTGTTGGGTCGAATCAACTACTGGGCTTTGTTTTGGGCCAATTCTAATCTAACTAGGCCAGGCCAGCCCATGTTCCCAAAAATAATTAAACCAAACTTTAAGAAAATCAATAGATGGAATATAAAATTACCAAAATACTCAAAGATTGTTTCATCTCTAGAAAAATATAAAATAATCCCAAAATACATATGATATATCAAAATGACCACAAAAATAATATCTACCTAATAAAAATGTAATTTTAATTATTTAAAATAAATATAAAGTAAAATAATTATTAACACCATTAAAACTTAAATGAAATTTTATAAAATAAAACAAAAACCCTAAAAATAAATAAAAAATCATTTTTGTGTATCAAAATAACTCTACTATTTTATAAAATACTAACTTAAAGTTTTACAAATAAAACATAAAGCAAATATTTAAAGACACTTAATTCTTTGATGAATTTTATAAAAATAAAGATAATATTTAAAAATAAATAAAATTCATTTTAAGGTTTTGAATAAATATATTACACTAGAAAAATATTAAATATATTATTAGAAAAGTATTTAATGTTTTAAATAATAAATCCTTATCTAATACCTATTTTGTGAATTCTTTAAAAATAATTGTTAAGTAAGAAATAATCACAATTCTTATAAAACCTTGAGCAATTAGTGTCTTTGTACTAAATTCCAAACTCATAACTTGAATTCATAATCAAGCATAAGTATAACTTTTAATTCTAAAATATTCTTTTAAAAATCTTATTAAGAAACCTCTTAAATAAACAATGTGTATCACCCATAATATGGTGAATAATCATTATATCTTAACCATTATTAACATAACTTTAAATTCTAACAAATTACTAAGATCATCTAATTATGCCCCCATTAGATAAATACAAATTATTTTCTTAATAAGCAAAACAAATTTAATCTAAATCATTCACTTAAATATAAAGTGAATAATTCCACACCTTAGTTATACCTATCATAAATCTAAAACTTGGGAATAATTAAAATATATTACATCTTAAGTTTATTAACCTTTAAAGTGAACTTTAGTCTCAAATCTTATAACATCAGGTCTAATAAATCACTTATGTTTTTTTATAGTTAACTTTGATCTATTTCAATTAAGACATAAAACATCTCAAGTCCAGACTATTCAAGCAAGCATAAACAACAACAATCACATTCTATCAATCATATTCTAAAAGCTATCAGGGTTGTTTAAACCTTAGGAAGGAAATCTTTTCTTCAAATGTTATTCTTTTTGCCACTTCAAACAATAATCTCATAATAAATTCTTCAACTCTTAACAATTAAAAAACCAAGGACTTTTATCTTAGTCACCAAATGAAAATTAATCATAATCACATTACTTTATACTTTACCTGTATATTTAAAATTGTTATCACTTAAGTTCCTTGTAAATGGCATTACTTATAAAGTAAAATTTGAAGATAAACCAACTCTTAAAAGAATCACCTAAATTCACTTCACTCAAAACATTGGGGATTCACTTTGGGAGTTTTACAAAATGCATATCATTACTTATGCATAACTGCATCTTGCTTCTTTAAACATTAGTCCTTATCGGACTAATGATGCTGATTTCAGATATTGGATCTTATATTGTCCTGAAGACCGTGAGTGCATAATCTTGCAATCACAAAAGGCAAGTTCACACTTGCTCATGTCCTTTTGATTCTTTTCTGTAAAGTATTTTGCAAATCAAGTGTTGACATCACCTGCATTTGAAAAAGGTCAGAAAACACTATTTTTGATAATAATGTGAACTATTGGTTACTGATCCAGGGTGATCAGCTAATCTATTAAATCTGGCAGTTGGAATACCACTGTTCAGGACTATATCACCTAGGATTTAATAACCAATATCGCCAGTGATTCTTGCACCGTATATCATGCGTTGACCATGAGATTTGGAATGGGACAGAGAAGTCAGCTGTATCTTCTTCCTCTCGCATGAAGCCGGATGTGCAGGTCGTGGCTGTTATCATTTGTAGCTTGCATATTATTTGGTAATTCGTAGAGGATATGTAGCATATGGGTGGGAACCCTCAACGTCCCATGATAGTTCTGGCATCTAACGGTCTATACAAACCATTGCCGTAATTCAATATGTGGGCGGTGTACACCAAGGAGGCATGCGAGGTCGCGAAGGGGGCAGTGATTGGCTTGGATCTTAGGTTGGGCCTCAAACCAAGGAAGTTTGAACGGGAACATAATCCCGTCCATGCAACAAATCCTAAGGTCTCTCATGGGTAAAGTGACGCACCTTTGCAGAGTGTAAGAACTGTAACTTGTTACTCCCTGTTCCGGGAAGGTGATGCGAACGCGGCGGGAAAGGAACTCCATGAAATTTATGGTAAACCCGTGAAGGCTAACGGACATAGCTTTTCAAAGTAAAAGAAACCTTTGAAGAAATGTTTACGAAAACTTGCATTGCCTACGACCTATGGTCTGTGGCTGTAGATATAGTGCATCAAACACTCCTTTTTTAGTGAACTTGCTGAGTACGCTCGTACTCAAAGTATCTTCTTAACCCTTGATAGGTTCTAAAGCCAGTACAGACGATGTCTACATCAAGTTATGCTACAGGAATCATCATCAGAAGTTAAAGCTCTTCAATGAAGTCAAGAAAGTCAACATATACATCAACTCAAGTGAAGATGAAGTTACTGATTAGATAGGAATATAATCTCTAGCCATAGAACCTATTTCTATAGTATATTGCGATAACAACAATGCTAGACTAATAGTTCAGATACTAGTCTTATTAGTATGATAGTTGTTGAGTCGTTTATTTCTGATTCTTCTTTGTTAGAATTTTCTTTCTCTCTCTTTAACCTAGAGTGTTCTTTGGATCTTATGTAAAGAGTTGAGTTGTAACCTATAGTATTGTCTTGGACCTGCTGTGTTTCTGTTGTACCACTCTGAGGGATGTAATACTAGTGAACAATGTTTCATTGGTGTTATGTCTACGACTATAGTGTACTACATCATGCAGTGGTATGCTGGGTCACCGCAATTGTGTTGGGGGAAATGGCCACGAGGGGGAGGGGATTAAGTAGCTAGAGCAGGGGCGGGGATTGCGCACAGAATCAATGGCAATTACTCGAATTTAACTGCGACAGTGACGGAGGGGAAGAAACGACGGAGGGCCATGTCGTGGGCGGGGTTTGGGGACAACGATGACGGGGCAGGTGGGTCCGGGGCGTCAGCGAGGGGGGGTGCTCGCGTGGGTGCGAAACAGAGGGAGAGGGGAACCCCAGGTGGACTGGTTCTGTTGCTGGGCCAAAAGGCTGGCGCAAGACCTTTTCCTATTCTTTATTCCTTTTCTATTTCTGTTTTGATTTTCTGAAATCATTTTCAAATGCTTTTCAAAAGAATTTGAATTCAAATTTCTTCTGGATTTTTGTAAAGTGTTCGAAGCATATATTTGTGTATAAAAGATTGCTGGTTGATCACAAACCCTTTGGTCCAATTAAAATAGGATTAAACCATATCTTAATTTAAATATTTATAATGGGTATATGAATGGTTTTGAATTTAGATTTTTGTTTTGAAACTTTGAACAAGCTTTGGAATCAACATTCAAACCTTTCTGGTTGAAAAAAAGTATTCTCATAATTTGAGAGTGAAAAATAAAGTCATTGCCTTTACTACATAAAATAATAAGCATAAGAATGGTTTCCCATTTTGAAATCTAGTTGAAAATAACCCAGTGCTTATGAATGCACGAATGATATGCAAACTTTTCAAATTATGATTTTTGGGATGTTACAGCATGGAACATCAAAAATTATAGATACGTTTCTGACGTATCAACGTGTTTTTGGAGGAGGTACCTTCTGGTTTGCCACCATTGTGAGGTATTGAGCATCAAATTGACTTGATTCCTAGAGCGTCGTTACCCAACATTGCACCGTGTCGCACAAACCTCGACGAGACAAAGGAAATTCAGAAATAAGTGCAAGCGCTTCTCAAAAAAGGGATATTCGTGTGAGCTTAATCCCTCATGTTGTTCCTGTTATTTTAGTTCCTAAGAAAGATGGTACATGGCGCATGTGTAGATTGTAGGCTATAAATAACATCACTATTCGATATCGTCCTCCTATTCCTAATTTGGAAGATATGCTAGATGAATTGAGTTGTGCTTCTATTTTCTCTAAAATTGATTTGTGTAGTGGTTATCATCAAATTAGGATGAATGAAGGGGATGAATGGAAAACTGGCTTTAAGACTAAGTTTCATTTATATGAGTGGTTAGTAACGCCTTTTGGTTTAACTAATGCACCTAGTACTTTCATGAGATTAATGAACCATGCCTTAAGGAACTTTATTTTCAAGTTTGTGGTTGTGTATTTTGATGACATATTAAGCTATAGCCGCAATGAAAATAAGCATAGTGATCATATTTGACAAGTCTTGCAAGTGTTACGAGATGCTAAGCTATATGGATATCTTGAAAAGTGTACATTTTGCAAAGATAAGGTCATATTTCTGGGTTATGTGTTTCTAAACATGGAGTTGAGATAGATTCATCTAAAATTGAAGGTATTCAAAATTGTCCTACTCCCATGAATGTGAGTCAAGTATGTAGTTTTCACGATCTAGCTGGTTTCTCTAGACGTTTTGTGAAAGAATTTAGTGCTATTGCTTCATCTTTAAATGAACTGGCTAAGAAAGGTGTACCTTTTGAGTGGGCATAGCCCAAGATCATGCATTTGATGATCTAAAACATTTATTAACTTCTTCCCCATTGCTCGCACTACCAGATTTTAATAAGAAATTTGAGATTGAATGTGATGGTAGTGGCATAGGAATTGGTTCTGTGTTGATGCAAGAGGGTCATCCCATTGCATATTTTTCTGAGAAACTTTCTGGTGCAAAGTTAAACCATCATGTCTATGATAAATAATTGTATGCACTTGTTAGAGTTCTTGCGGTTTGGCAACATTATTTGTGGCCAAAGGAATTTATCATACATTCTAATCATGAGGCATTGAAATATCTGAAAGCTCAATCTAATTTTCATATGCATCTTGCTAAGTGGTTTGAGTTCATTGAGTCTTTTCCATACGTTATTAGACATAGACGGGGAAATATAATATTGTTGCTGATGCTCTATCTAGGAAGAATATGTTGTTAACACATTTGGATATTAAAGTTCTTGGTTTAGAGAGTTTATGTGATTTATATGCAACTGATCATTTCACATCCATGATGGGTGTTTGTTTCGTCCTAACAAACTATGTGTTCTGGAGTCGTCGGTCCAATTGTTATTGTTGCAGGAATCACATGATGGAGGTTTGATGGGTCACTTTGGGCGTGAGAAGACTCTACTCATGCTCGCTGATCATTTTTAGTAGCCTAAGATGAGGCATGACATGGACAGGTTTGTAAAGAGATGCATTACTTGCAACAAGTGAAAGTCCAAGTTGAAGCCTCACGTTTTGTATACACCATTACATGCACCTACTGCACCATGGGAAGATATAAGCATGGATTTTGTATTAGGTTTTCCTAGAACTAAAAGAGGCCATGATTCAATTTTTATTGCAGTGGATAGATTCTCTAAAATGTCATACTTTATTTCCTACCACAAAAGCGACGATGCGTCACATATTGCTAACCTATTTTTCAGGTACATTGTGCATCTACAGGGAGTACCCAAGACGATTGTTTCTGATAGAGATGTGAAGTTCATGAGATACTTCTAGAAGACACTTTGGGGAAATTTGGGCACGAAGTTGTTGTTCAGCACGACTTGTCATCCCCAAACTAATGGTCAGCCAGAGGTGGTGAACCGAACACTTTCAACATTGCTGTGAGCTATGATAAAGAAGAATCTTGCTGAATGGGAGGAGTACTGTTTGCCGCATGTGGAGTTTGCGTATAATAGGGCGGTCCACTCCACCACACAACTTTGTCCTTTTGAAGTGGTCTGTGGGTTCAAACCTATTACACCACTTGATTTGCTGCCTCTTCCTATCAAAGAGAGAGTTAACATGGAAGCATCAAAGAGAGCAGATTTTGTGAGGAAGATACATGTGAAGACTAAAGAGGCTACTAAAAAGAAGGAAAAGAACAATGCTGATATAACTAACATGAAGCACAAGTGAAATGGATCATATGGAAACCTAGAGGGGGGGGGGGTAAATAGGCTTGACACAAATGTAAATTCTCTAGATATGTAACATAGATGAATTTCCCTATATGCCAACCTATATACTAAGCGAGTAAAGGCAGTAAGAGGAACGGGGTAACTATAGTGGAGCACGTGGAGATATAGGATTTGTTTTACTGCAGTTCCTTCCTTCTTAAGGGAAATACGTCTATGTTGGAGGGGTGGGAGGTACTAATACCACCACACCACAAAAGGCCTCACCCTATTCTCCAATGTATCTCGCCAAAAGAGGCCTGATCCAGGTTTCCACAATGTGGTACCCTTTGTGGCAGGAATCGGTGCCTTTACAACACTACCGGGGCACACATCCACAACTGAATTGGAGGATCCCGAGATGACAAGCTGCCACAAGAAACAAGTTTATCAGTAAACGAAATTGAGATGTAGATATTAGTAAGAAATTCTAGATCAAGAGGCCCCCAAGTTAATGGAGGGGAAATGAAGATCTTGATTGGTGCCGATGAAGATCAAGGCCTCCTCCTTCGATTCCCCAAAGATCGGAGCCTTCAGGTGGTTGAAAGTGGTTGTCTCACGAGGATTGATGTGAAATGCACATGAATTTTTCGTAGGATCCAAGAGAGCTGGAATAAGGATCAAATGGGGTATAAATACCCCTGCCAAAATCCAGCCATTGGGAAAAATTGGGGCCAGATAATCTGGCCTAAGTGAGTGCCGGATAATCCGGCCGGGATAAACATCCGACCTAAAAAGGAATATCTAGGCCAAATGTCCACCCCTATACCGCATGACGCGCCTTGGGTGCCTTGTGAAAAATCCCTGGGGGGTGGATTATCTAGGCCCCTGGAGAGGCAGATTATCCGACCAGGGGCAAAAACTCCGGCCCTGGATGGACAATCCGAGGGAAAGATACGCCCCCATATCGCACAATGCACCTTGCCTTCTTTGCTAAAAATCTATGGGGAAGGATTATGCAGCCCCCAGGAGAGGCGGATTATCTGACCTAGGAAAAAGCTCTGACCTTGGCCGGACAATCCGGGGGGAAACTCCACCCTGATATGTCGGAAACGTATCTATAATTTTTGATGTTCCATGCTTATTTACTATCTACTTTGCTTTGCTTTGTCCACACTTTGAGGTGTTTTATATTTTTCTGGTACTAACCTATTAACAAGTTACCACCGTGCCAGTTGCTTGTTTTCTTCTGTTTTTGGTTCCAAAAAGGCAGAAAATCAATATTCTCGGAATTGGACGCGACAAAATCCAAAGTAAATATTTTACCGTGGGGAAGACGAAGCCGGAGTATGAGACGGAGGAGACCCACCAGGGGGGCACACCCCTTGGCCGCGTGGGTGGGCCCACCCCGCGCCTGGGGGGAGGGGGTGCAGCCTCCCTGGTGGCCCGCCTGCCTCGCCTCTTCGCCTATAAGAAGCCCTCGATGCAGAAACCCTAGGCACCCGATCAAAATTCCACGAAACCGTCTATAGCCACCGCCACCATCGTCCCTAGATCGGGGGGATTTGAAGCTCTTCCCGGCACCCTGCCGGCGGGGAGATCATCCCGGAGGCCTTCTTCTTCATCATGCCAACCTCCGGTATGAAGCGTGAGTAGTTCCACCTTGGACTACGGGTCCATGTTGTATCTAGATGGTTGTATCTCCTCCTTTGTGCTTTCATGTATAGATCTTGTGAGCTCCGTTCATGATCAAGATCTAATCTATTTGTAATCATGCATGTTGTGTTTGTGGGGATCCCATGGATATTGAGATTACTATGTCAGATTGATTAATGGTTTTGTCTATTTGATTCTATCATGTCTGTGTTGTTTGTGATCTTGCATGCTCTCCGTTGTTAGTAGCTATCTTGGCCAAGTAGTTGCTAGTGACTCGAAGAGGGCGTGGGTTCATGCCTCTAGTTTCCAAGGGAAGTGATAGAAATCTCTTCGGTTGTAGATGTGCTGTTGCCACTAGGGAGAAAACAATGGTCTCTTGTTCATGGAACAAGTGGATTGTTTACCTTACACACTTCGCTTAAAGTAGTTGTCTGTTTCTTGCAACTTAATACTGGAGGGGGTTCGGATGATAACCTGAAGGTGGACTTCTAGTCATAGATGCTGTTGGATGGCGGTCTATGTATGTTGTTGTATTGCCCAATCGAATCTCATAGGATCTTTTTGTGTAGTATTGCATTGTTATGCCTTGCTCAGTCATGTCAACTGCCATGCTGTAATTTGTTTACCCTGCATGACATGTTTGTTTATCTAAGGATAGCACCTCTAGTGAACTATGGACACCGGTCCAATCTTTACCATTGATACATCTTCCACTATTACTGTTTACTTGCTGCAAACCATCATCACCTTTCACACCATATAGTTAATCCTTTGTTACAGCAACCAGTGAGATTGCAACCTCACTGTTAGTTGGGGCAAAGTCTTGAGTTTGTGTTGTGCAGGTTTCCACGTTGCTTGCAACACCTTTGAGGCGTTTCCTTCCTCATACAGGTTCGATAACCTCAGTTTCTTACTAAGGGAAAACTTGCTGCTGTGCTGCATCATACCTTGATCTTGGGGTTTTCCAATGGGGCGTCAACACGCATCACGCCCCCCATACTGCATGACGTGCCTTGGCATCGTTGACGATCGAGGTAGGGGCGGATAATGCGGCCCTTGTCAGGGGTGGATTATATACCCCCAAAACTCTTGTTTAGCTGCATTTGGGGGAACATAATCTACAGCACTAAACACACAATAAAATAATCCTTTGCACTGTTATCTAACACACAAAACACTAGAGATCATGAAATGTTCCTTTAATCTCCCCCTTTTGGGGGTTAGATGACAATACTAGGATTTGCAATAGAGCCGTAATAACATCAAAATTCCAAGGATAAATGGACCGCCCCTAAATGTGTGCATATAACGAATTTCCATTTGAATACAAATGCTCACATATAGGTTCAAGACTTTTAGGAAACTAAGAACAAATGATGAGTTAAAGAGAGATGTATCATATCAACCATAACAAAGTTCTCAAGAATATAAAGATAGACACAATTTAGTAACCCCATATTGAGACTTCCAAGGATAACACCATCTCATTACATCCATAGAGATAATTCCAGAATTCCATAGTAATAAATCCATTGATAACCATTGTAATATATCCGACAAGATAAATCCAGTCTCATGACCAACCAACATAGTCTCACGAAACAAACCAAATGGCAAATAAGAGTTCAATGATAAATGGGCACACACAAATAAAAAATGAGAGAATGGAAAATGTGCTTGTACCTGACCCATGCAAATATTAGGGTTCTGGTGAAGAAAACAAAATTTTTCCTACGTAAGAACTCCCTAATGCCCAAGATCTATCTATTAGTAATGTAGTAATGGCCGAGAGGTTTTGGACACATACCCTTGTAGTCTGAAAGCGGTTAATGTTCCAAGGGGAACATGGTTGAAGTAGTCATGATCGTAAGGTTGGCTAAGCTCCTTGCAGGTAACCCCTTGCTCCATCATCATGCAACCGTCTGACTCACGACATCCAAGGTGCCCCAAGTGTGGTCCCTCGTGGTATCGTACACATACTGTGTATGATGACGACCTCCGACTCCTTGATCCCTACCGGGAGTGCGGAAGTAGATCTTTGGCTTTGAATCTCCGCAGCGCAACGACTTGCTGCTAGTGTGTCATCTCTTGTGTCAGGAGTCCTTCCATGGGACCAT
The DNA here is from genome assembly GCA_916181665.1 of Avena sativa. Classification (NCBI taxonomy): domain Eukaryota; kingdom Viridiplantae; phylum Streptophyta; class Magnoliopsida; order Poales; family Poaceae; genus Avena; species Avena sativa. Next base: position 100,148,209 of record OV702293.1, read on the forward strand.
ACTAGCGCAAGGAAACAACTAGAGATAGAGAGACTGGAGAGAGAGGGAGGGGGCACATAGAGGAGGGAGGGGGACTCCCAACTCATGGCCTTCTGTTGTGTGTACCTCCTCCAAGGGGGGCTCTTTATATAGGGGTGGAGGGGGCAGGCTTGCCCCTCTCCCAAGGGATCTAGGCGGCATCCAAAGGAGGGAGGGGGCTGTCCTAGGGCGCCCCATACCCTTAATACGTCCAAAACGTATCTACTTTCTCGAACACTTTGATGTTGTTTCTTCTCTAAACTTGTGTGATTTGGATACAACTAACACGGACTGACGCTGTTTTCAGCAGAATTACCTTGGTGTCTTGTTTTTGTGCAGAAAATGAACTATCAGGAAAAATCCCGGAAAATATGCCTAAAATTATATTTCACCAGAAGATCCACGGAGCCAGAAAGGGAGATAGAGGGGAGGCCTGGGGGACCCAGACCCACCCCAGGCACGGGCCCACTGACCCCGCGCCTGGGGGAGGTTTGGCCACCCCAGGCAGCTTCTCAGCCTCCCTCCGCGTCTATAAGTTGCCTTCTGACCTAAAAACAGGGGGGGTTCGATAGTTTTCCAGAAAGAGTTCCGCTCCACCGCCGCCACCAGAAACCAAGATTCGGATCCAGAAACTCCGTTCTGGCACTCTGCCGGGACGGGGAATTTGGAGAGGATCATCGCCATCGTCATCACCAACGCATCTCCATCAACCACCGATGTTTCCCTTATCCATGAGTGAGTAATCCCCCGCTATAGGCTTGGGGATGGTAGGGATTGGATGAGTTCTATCATGTAATCGAATAAGATCTGTTAGGGGCATAGTGCCTAGTATCTCTATTAGTGCTATTTGACTTTGTTGCAACTTGTTGTGCTTAATGCTTGTAACTAGGGCCCGAGTGCCATGATCTTAGATCTAAAATTATTATTGAATCATTATGATAGTATTGTTTATGGTCTTACCTGCAATTTGTGTACACATATCATTGTCCGGATCCAAAGGCCTCAAAGTGACAGAAATTGGGACAACCGGAGGGGATGGCTATGGTGTGAGGATCACATGTGTTCACGGAGTGTTAATGCTTTGCTCCGGTGCTCTATTAAAAGGAGCACCTTAATTTCCAGTAGTTCCCTAGAGGCCCCGCTGCCACGGGCTGGCTAGACAGAAGATGTTGTGCAAGTTCTCATTGCGAGCACATATGACTATATTTGGAGCACATGCCTAGGATTGTTTAGTACTTGGATGCTTATTATTATTTATCCCCAATGCCCTAGTTCTTTGAAGTTACATGTTTAGACTCGTCCATGCAACACCCGTCCATCCATCCCTAGGCCTACCGCACTCGAATCCTACTGTTACCGTTACTGTTACTATTGCTACTGTTCAGTGTTGCTGTTACTGCTGCTGTTGCTTTGCTGTTGCTACTAACAAACTGTTGCTACTGATAAACTTCTGTGAGAAAGAACTATTTCCAAGTGCAGCTGAACTGACAACTCAGTTGTTAAGGCTTGCAAGTATTCTTTGTCTCCCCTTGTGTCGAATCAATAAATTGGGTAATACTACTCGCGAATACTGTTGCGATCCCCTACACTTGTGGGTCATCAAGACTATTTTTTGGCGCCGTTGCTGGGGAGCATATATTTATTTGTAAGTTCACTTGGATCTATTATTGTTCACTGCTACTCCTTTTGATCATGGGGAAGTCTTGTGATGGAAAGTTCCCTATTTTACCATCCACTACAAGAAGAGGTACATTCCTAAACACCTCTATTGCTCTTGAGTCACCGTCTGTTATAAGTAAGCTTGTCACACCACCACCACATACTCATGCTACACACACTGCTACTATTGCTGAATCTGAAACTGCTTTTGATACTCATGATGTTACTTCTACTATGCTTGATGCGAGTGGTTCATTAGGTCCTTTTCTAGATGCTACTATGGCTAGTCTAGGAAATACCGAAACTCCTAGTGAAGACACTGTTACACCTGTTAGCTCACCTGAGTCTAGTGAGAGTTTTGATATTAATGATGGTTACATAGAGCTCACTGATGAATTTGTTGAAGAGTGCCGAAACACACATGGTGCTAGTGCTATTAAGAGTCTCCTTGCTAGACACACTATTATACCCAAGAAGTCCGATGATCCTAAGTTTGCCACCTCTCCCATAGATATTAAAGATAAATATTATGATTTTTCTCTTGATTTAGCTTATTTAGATATTGTTGAGAAAGAACCTTTTTGTGGTACTGAAAATGAGAGTGTTGTGGCTCATATGAATGAGCTTTCTACTATGAGTGCTTTGTTCTCTGATGATTTTAAAATGCGCAAGTACTTTGTTGCTAAGATCATCCCTTTTTCACTAAAAGGAGAAGCTAGGGCTTGGTTTAATAGATTAACTCCTGGTTCCATTGATAGCCCTGATTGTTTGATTGCTTATTTCTTCCATAAATATTTTCCTCCCAGTGCTAGACATGCTGCTTTGCAGAGACTTTTTGATTTTAAATAGGAAGAAGAAGAGAAATTGCTGGAGTCATGGAAAATATTTTGTTCCTTGATTCATGCATATCCTAGATGTCCATTACCTAAGAATGAGTTGCTTGATATTTATTATAATGGACTAACTGATGATTCTAGGACCTACCAAGATAGCTTTGTTGATTGTGTTTTCAGGAAAAGGACTCCTACAGATGCTGAAGAATTAATGAACAAGATAAGCAAGAATTATGATGATTGGACTTCAACTGAGCTGAATACACCTGAGCCTATTACTCCTGAACCAGTTGCTTCTGAACCAGTTCCAACACCAACAACAAAGAAGAGGGGAGTTATTGCATTAAATGATGAAGTTATGAAGGAAGCTAAGAAGTGTCTAAAGGAGAAAGGTATAAGAGCTGAAGATGTGAAGAATCTACCTCCTATGGAAGAATTATGTAAGCCAATTCCCACTCATCTACTATTGAGGTACACTCTCTCCAATTTAATGAAGGTGATATTCCTTATGGTAAGCCTCCTGATCAATGCTTAGAGGAACTTGACACATTTATTGTTAAACAAGGTAATTTTAATAAACAAGTTCAGAATCATTTATTGGAAAACTCTAGAGCTATCCATGAGTTGAAAGATATTGTGGAACTTCTAATGATATTAAAATGCTTTGTAAACACTTTCAAATGGTTCAAACCCAACTTGATCAACTTGCTAAGGTGCAAAAGGATATGGTAGTTAATGCTTCAGGAAATAAACATGCTTATGGAATTAAAACTAGGAGTGGTGCAGCTACTCAAGATCCTTTATATCCTGAAGGACACCCTAAAAGAATAGAACAGGATTCCCAACAAGTAGAAGATAGTGGTAGTCCTTGTAAGAGGAAGAAAAAGAAACATTAGAAAGTTGAGGAAGCACTTGAACCTGCTATACATCCTAATAGTATATCTGCCTCTGATGCTGAAACTGAGAGTGGTAATAATAATGATGAGCCTCCTGATAAGGCGGAAGTTGAGGAAGAACCTGAAAAACACACTAAGAACACTAGGTACACAAAGGAAGATTTTATTGGTAATAAACATGGTAAAGAGAGAGAACCTTGGGTGCAAAAACCTATGCCTTTTCTAGGTAAGAAACACAAGTCAAAGGAGGAAGAACACTACAACAAGTTTTGTGAGTGGATGAAATCTTTATTTTTGCAAATTCCTTTGACTGATGCTATTAAGTTGCCTTCTTATTCAAAGTATATGAAGGATATTGTCTCTAATAAAAGAAAGATTCCTAATGAGGAGATTTCTACTTTGCTTGCTAATTACTCCTTCAATGGTAAGGTTCCAAAGAAACTTGGTGATCCAGGTATACCAACTATTCCTTGCTCCATTAAGAATAATTATGTTAGAACTGCTTTATGTGATTTGGGAGCTGGAGTTAGTGTTATGCCTTTTTCTCTCTACAAGAGACTCTAGCTAGAAAAATTGATACCAACTGATATATCTTTGCAAATGGCTGATAAGTCAACTACTGTTCCTGTTGGTATATGTGAGGATGTTCCTGCTCAAGTAGCTCATAATTGCATGGTTCTAACTGATTTTGTTGTGCTTGAAATGCCTGAAGATGATAATATGTCTATTATTCTTGGGAGACCTTTTCTTAATATTGCAGGTGCTGTCATCAATTGTAATCAGGGAAAAGTAACTTTCAATATTAATGACAAAGAGCACACTGTCTATTTCCCCAAGAAGGTTGTTAAGAGTTATTGCTTGAATTCTATTGAAAATATTGAAGGCATCAAGGTTGGAGAAATATATTGTCCCATTCCACAAGAATTTTTTTGAAACTATTATGATTGGGACCATTGCTATCAAGTATGAGGTAACATAATCACCTTGTGGAATGCAAACTTTTGCTTCATATAAGATTGTTTTGGTAACAATACTTGATCAACCTTGTTAACAAAAGGATTTTAATGAACAAAATAATGTTTCCACTGTGGTTATACTTGCTTTCTTTTTCCTTTATCCTTCCTAGTCTGTGATTTAGCTTTAGTTTTGCTAGTTGTTTGCTTGTTTGAGTTTCTTAGAGCTCCTGTAGTTTGGATTTTGGTTTGCTTTTGCTTCTTCTGAAAAAAACTGTTTCTGCGAGAAAATCAATTTTCATACCCTGAAAATTGGCCAAAAATAAAGTTTCCCAAAAAATCCCAGAAAATTCAAAATAATTTTTTCCTCGAAAAAAGGGGTAGAGAGGTACCATAGGTGACCCAGGGGGCCACCCCTAGGCCACACACCTATGGTAGGAGCGGGACCACCACTGGTGGCGCCTAGGGGGGTCTGGCCCACCTGGGCCCCTGCAGGCTGCCTCCTCAAAGCCGCCTTATTTCTCTCTCCCGAAAAACACCGGAAAACTTGCTCAAGCTCGAGTTCTTGCTGTTCTTGCTCGCGATTTTTGATCTCCTTGTTCAGCCCATCTCAAGTACTGATTTTTGGAGGGATTGTTCCTTGGTATGTGCCTCCTCCACTTGTCCAATTAGATTTGTGATTGGTAGATGTATCTTGAGTATTTTGCTGCTGTAGGTGACAGGTTGTTTGAGCTTGCATGCTTGTTCTATGCTTAGAAACTTTGTTTTGATGCATGTGTAGTCCTCTAGCAAGTTCCTATAGTAGTTGCTCATCATTTATCAACTTAGAAATAACTTGGTTTGATGGTTGTCTAAAAATTTCAGCAAAGAAGATGAGTGCTTATTCACTTAATCAATATGACTTGATGATGCATGATCCAATGAAGGTTTATCATGAGGAGGCAGTTTTTCCCTCCATATACCCATGCCATGAATTTATGAGAGCTGCGGGGATTCTCCAAGATTTTCAAACTTTGGTTACAAATGCAGGGTTGGAGCACTTTGTTGAAGGTGAACCAATACAATATGTTAAGCTAACCATGGCTTTTGTGCAGGAATTCCGGTTCACTTGGTCTACTTCTAATCCCATGGTCCATTACAAAATATATAATATGCCTATCAACCTGCCTTTTGCTGATTTCTGTGCAGCAATTAGAGTACCTCAGTGGGGATCTTGTGAGAAGATCAAGGAGAGGCCCAAGTCACTTGTTGATTTGTATGCTGAGATTTGCCAAGGTATCGAATTCTCAAAGGAAAGTGGTAAAATTCGGAACATCCAGCTCCCAGCTATTAGATACTTTTCCTATTTCATTACCAAGTGTGTTCTTGCTAGAAAGACTGCTAGAAAGTTGTCTTCTTTTGATCTATCTTTTATTGCAGCTGCTCTGAATAGGAATAATTATTATAGTTTGGGTGCTTTGATAGCTCACCGTCTCACCACCAACCGTGAGAAGGGTGGAATTTGTGGAGGTATCATTGCTTCTAGGTTGCTAGCTTTCCATGGTTTAGAGCCTCATTATTCAGATTTTCAGTTTTCCATAGAGAGGCTTGATATTGAATCCATGATTCAGCACGGTTTTGTTTCCTTGGGGGCTAATGTGAGAAGTTTGCCATATGAACTATCTTTTGTCCAGCAAGGTCGGAGAAAAGGTAGGAGCGAGAAAATAGTTTATTTGCCTGCACCTGCTTTGTTTAACTTTGATAACAGGCAAGGATGGTCACTTACAGAGGAGGAGGTTGACACATATGTTGGATAACTCTCCCAACAAGAAGAGAATGTTGAAGAGGATGCCGAAGACAATTCGGTTCAGCCCTCCAACCTAGGAGAGTCTTCATACCAGCAGCCCTCATTTGATTGGGGCGCGTCTTCCTCTTCATCACAGGTGCCTGACTATGATCATTCCTATGATGACCCACCATCATGGGGTTACTATCCGCATTATTGAGCCCCACTTAGGCCAAAAACCTAAGCTTGGGGGGAGGTACACCGACTTCACACTCATCTATATATCATGTTCGGTCGGTTCTTTGTATATCCATTGTTTTCGCTTTCTTTTTGGTTTTTGTTGCTTCTTTCTAAAAAACCCAAAAATACCAAAAATATTTTATTTGTTTCTTTGCTTTTGGTTTGCCTTAAAATAAAAACCCCAAAAGATTTTGCTTTGTTTGGTTTTCTTTGTTTTTGTCTGGTTTTTCTTTGTTTGCTTGTTTCTAAAAAATCGAAAACACCAAAAATATTTGTTGTTCTTCTTTGGTTTTGTGAGTTCTTTACAGGGTTCAGCCATCCTCAGTGGATTTTGGTTTCATGTTAATTATTCAAGTCACACAAGTGAAGGGCAATAATGAAGATTAAGACAACTCGAGGTGTGGTAAGAGGCTGGTAACGAACTCTATTTGATTCATTCTTGTACATATACTCATCATTGTGAGCATGCTTAGCCTGTTTGTGTAAGGTGTATGTCATTCTAGATGCTTAGTAGTTATTTCTTGTCTATGGTCATCTCCAGCTTGCTAATAGTTTGTAGCATGTCATATGAATGTTTGCTTGCATTGTTTTATTCATACTTTGGTATGACATTGTGGTATCCTCCTCTGACTGTTCATGTGAATCAACTTGGCACATGCTCACGCATGCATATGACTAATCAATAGTCAGTAATCCTAGATGATTTATTTTGCCTTAGAGTTCTTGTATCACTTTCATGCCATAATTAGTCATGTTTTGTTGCAAGCATGATTATGACAGTTATTGCTCTCTCGTTTGTAGCTCCCTCTCTATTGCTAGACTTCACTTGCACTGAGTATGTGCTCTACCTGTGCATCCAACTCCCAAAACAATTATTGCCAGTTGTGTCCACCATACCTACCTATTAGCATCATTTTCTACTTCAGTGCATATTTTATATATGTCGTGTTTTCTTCCAAAATAAAATGTTTGTCTGTTGTGAGAAAGTTAGTTAGTAAAGCTCTCACGAACTTGATGGCATACTTTATTACTTGCGCTTAAATAATTTTGAACCATTGTGACTAGTCCATGAAAGTTATATGCTTGCTTATTATATATTGGGAGTCAGCAGAACCGTGCTGTCATGGGGAACGCTTTCAACACCTATTCGATATCTCATGCATTTGATTCTTTGCTCTTTTGTTTATGGATGTCGACGATGTTAAATAAAAGGGGAATTTGTTAGTTCATGGAGTTTATACACTGTGTTAGATAAATGCCTGGGCCGCTAGCCTAAGCCATGCTTAATCATGGTGGAAACTTGCATCATCACTATAATGAGAATCTATGAAGCTTCCTCAATAAAAAGCTATGCATATGGTAAATAAAAAGATTGTTGAGATGCTCATTGTCTGCTTGCCTTGTCATTTTGGTTATGGGAAAGCTCCTGTACCATATGCAAGGGGTACCCCGTTGGTGGTTCTCGATGATATGTATGTATTTACAATGACAAGAACTTTCAGGTGACCAAAGTTGAGTTGCATGCGGAGCGACCCTCATACTCAAGGGACTTGGGATTTTCAGTCTATGGTCTGTCAAGCATATGATTTAGAGTATACCTCACTTTCACCTTAACCACATGAATATGCCTATGATAGGGGAAATGAGAGCTCAAAGCTAACGAGTACCTTCCTTTCAGCATTGGGAAGCCTTTCAAACCTTCACAAACCGTTTTCACAACTTTGTTGAGTCACCACTTATTCTATGAGCACCTTCTTGAGAGCATAGTTGTCATTCTTGTGTTTGTTCCAAAACTTGGTTAATTATGTCATGACTTTGATGCTTGTATCTCTGATATCTTTACTTCTAGTCTTCATATGAACTTCAGAGGTGCCTCAGCATTTATATTGTGCTCTTCAAACAAAGGCAAGCGAGATACCACTCTATCATACCTTATTATGAGCATTGCAATGTTGCTTATGTTTATGTTTCATGCTACTTATTATTATTGAGTTGGTTTCTCTTCATAGCTTGCAATGACTATTGAGTAGACTTAGTTGCATACTTCTTATTATGAATTGTCTAAGCATCTACTCTAGTGCTGAGAATATTTACATCATATGAAGCAAAGTGTTCGTGAAAGTTCTTTTATCGCACTCAGTTTTCAACTGAATTGCTTGAGGACAAGCAATAAGCTAAGCTTGGGGGCAGTTGATACGTCCAAAACTTATCTAATTTCTCGAACACTTTGATGTTGTTTCTTCTCTAAACTTGTGTGATTTGGATACAACTAACACGGACTGACGCTGTTTTCAGCAGAATTACCTTGGTGTCTTGTTTTTGTGCAGAAAATGAACTATCAGAAAAAATCCCGGAAAATATGCCAAAAATTATATTTCACCAGAAGATCCACGGAGCCAGAAGGGGAGACAGAGGGGAGGCCTGGGGGACCCAGACCTATCCCAGGCGCGGGCCCACTGACCCCGCGCCTGGGGGAGGTTTGGCCACCCCAGGCAGCTTCTCGGCCTCCCTCCGCGTCTATAAGTTGTCTTCTGACCTAAAAACAGGGGGGGTTCGATAGTTTTTCAGAAAGAATTCCGCTCCGCCGTCGCCACCAGAAACCAAGATTCGGATCCAGAAACTCCGTTCTGGCACCCTGCCGGGACGGGAAATTTGGAGAGGATCATCGCCATCGTCATCACCAACGCATCTCCATCAACCACCGATGTTTCCCTCATCCATGATTGAGTAATCCCCCGCTGTAGGCTTGGGTATGGTAGGGATTGGATGAGTTCTATCATGTAATCGAATAAGATCTGTTATGGGCATAGTGCCTAGGATCTCTATTAGTGCTATTTGACTTTGTTGCAACTTGTTGTGCTTAATGCTTGTCACTAGGGCCCGAGTGCCATGATCTCAGATATGAACTTATTATTGAATCATTATGATAGTATTGTTTATGGTCTTACCTGCAAGTTGTGTACACATATCATTGTCCGGATCCAAAGGCCTCAAAGTGACAGATATTGGGACAACCAGAGGGGATGGCTGTGGTGTGAGGATCACATGTGTTCATGGAGTGTTAATGCTTTGCTCCGGTGCTCTATTAAAAGGAGCACCTTAATTGCCAGTAGTTCCCTAGAGGCCCCTCTGCCACGGGCTGGCTGGACAGAAGCTGTTGTGCAAGTTCTCATTGCGAGCACGTATGACTATATTTGGAGCACATGCCTAGGATTGTTTAGTACTTGGATGCTTATTATTATTTATCTGCAATGCCCTAGTTCTTTGAAGCTACATGTTTAGACTCGTCCATGCAACGCCCGTCCATCCATCCCTATGCCTACCGCACTCGAATCCTACTGTTACCGTTACTGTTACTATTGCTACTGTTAACTGTTGCTGTTACTGCTGCTGTTGCTTTGCTATTTCTAATACCAAACTATTGCTACTGATAAACTTCTGAGAGCAAGAACTATTTCCAGGTGCAGCTGAACTGAAAACTTAGTTGTTAAGGCTTGCAAGTATTCTTTGTCTCCCCTTGTGTCGAATCAATAAATTGGGTAATACTACCCGCGAAGACTGTTGCGATCCCCTACACTTGTGGGTCATCAACCCTAACCCTAGCCGGAGGATAAGGGGGGAGGGGGGCAGCCCTAGGCGCATGGGACCTTTCCCCTCCTTTGATTTCCCTCATGGGCCCTTTTCCCTAGGAAGTTTGGCCCTTTAGTGGAATACGCTTTCAAAATAGATTTTTAATATTATATTTAATATTAATTACATTAATTAATATGTAAATACATATTAAAAAATCCTATTTGACCCAAAACACCTTTTGGTTCCCCATCTTGTTCGTCCGAACATCTTCGGAACTCCCCGGAACAATTCCGGTCTTCTGATGGAACTTTTCGGGTTTCCCTTCTTTCTTCAAACAACTTCGGATCTATCTCCACAAAACAATTCCGGTTTTCTCTACCGTGATTCCAACTTACACAGGATCTCTATCTCATTGTACCCTTAAGTGTATTTCCCCATGGATCGAGAATAGCACATACATGATCTCCATCAATGATCAATAGCGGGACCGGGATGCCCATATTGATCAATGTACATTCCACAATGACAATGTCATTTGAACTGTAAACATTGAGTCTTATTCCTTTTTTCTCTGTGATACTTGTATTGTCCGAGGCTTGATCAATGACATCTCCATGTCGGGTTCAACCTTGTTACCGACAATAACTTCTTTACTCGATCTGATAAGTGATATCCCCGTGACATAGTCACACACTGCGCATCTTATGGATATAACTCATCCGAGTGGGCCCAGAGTATCTTCCGTCATGCAGATGGACAAATCACACTCTTGACGCATACGCATCTACCCGCCCCTCCGAATACCCAAACACATCGTTGTGATCACCATTTCATCTAGTGACATTAGATGCTATCAAAGTATTCTTGGGTGACAGTGATTAAATATGGTCTCATGGTCTAAGGAACAAGTCACTGCATTTCCTACTCATCGTAACCTAACCTTCGTGACATGATCGTGTTACGATGCTTAGATAAGGTAAGTTCACCAACACATTCTCCAATCAGATGACTCCATTGTCAATTGGGGCCAAGGCACCAACATGATCAGGAAACCTTGATCATTCATTTACCAATGAAACAGTGACTAGAGTTTCACTAGGAACTCCTAGATGTTTTTATATCACACGTGCATTGATGTTTCCAATCAATACAATTATAGCATGATATAGAACTTAATCATGAAACTTATGAAATATGATAATAATCCATATTATTATTTGCCTCTAGGGCATATTTCCTTCAGTCTCCCACTTGCACTAGAGTACAAATAATATAGCTCGCATTTACTAATCATAAACCATATCTCATATGCGTTTATTGATCATGCATGCTCATGGGAAATGTCCTGTCCATGTTCTATTTTACCAGATCAGTAATCTTTAATGTCTTCCTAATTTTTGACATTCACTCCATTATATCATAATGGGTTAAAGTACTTGTTTGGGGATAGAGTGAGACTTTGTTTCTATTGTTTATAATGACAGTCGATTAGTCAAGTTAACTTTCACTGTTGTCATGTAAACCTTTCAAACACACTTAGCATCATTCGAACTTCTTTAGCCAAAACTATACTTCTATCTTTATGTAGATCCTATTGTATAACATGCAACTATGTGCCTAACTTTGCTTCTTGCCATTTAAGAACAAACTTAACTCTGGTTCAGTGATTTACTCAGGAAATTACTTCAAGTCATGTTCTTCCAACCTGATCCTTGGGTCACATTACGCCGAGTATATAATATGGTTGTATGGAAGAACCTATGACTGAGGCATAGGAGATGAAACACATCTCTTTCTTTCTTTTAACCATAGTTGTAATACTGAGACTAAATCAATGCCTTTTCCAAGTAAGGACTTTTTTCTTATCTTGTTCCATTGTGAACTACTTTAGAATCTTTTTCTAGGATATTCTGAACATCTTCAGAATCAAATCCAGGAAGCATTTGACAATAGTACTTATTAAACTTACCAATCTATCTCAATATATTTATTTGTTTAATAACTTGTTCAACTTCATCCATATTTACTAACTTAAATATTATTAATAATAGTCACATCATTCATATATGTCATCCACATATTTCAAAATGATGACATGCTCCCACTCAAATATGGCATCCATATATGAGATCCAGGGATTTCACTTATCTCCCAATCAAAATATGACTCTTACATATTAAGATTTAGCCAAGCTACCTAGATCCCACTCAAATGAAATGTCCTCTCAATAATCTTGGACATTCCAAATTCTTTGATCATCATCAAATTGAGAATTCTAGCTACGAGATTACAATATCCATATATTGCTGGTGTAAATCCAATAGGCTCAAGCATCGCTATATTTGTAGTCAACTCCTTGAATCTGTCCAAACATACTTTGTGACAAATTGAGCTTTATGTCTTTCATTAAGTTCCATTTCCTTCTTATGACTTTGCAGTCATTCAAAAATATCTAGTAAACATCTTTATTTAATAAGATCAAGTAACATCTTACTTTTCAATCTCAAATGAAATTTAACATATGATTTCACATGACTCTTAGTCATTTCTGGTATTTAGGTGCATCACGCTTCTTTGTAGTTCGTAGGTATGTCTTGTTAAAATAAAATAACAAGTGAATCAAAAATATAATTCCACAAACTTGCATTATATGTAATTGAATCCTACTTTCTTTATTAAAATCATTTTCTAAAAATTTATGCTCATTATCATTAGTTTCTCCTCTATCTGTAGAGTTTGGTTTCACAAAACAAATTTCCCTGTGCCACTCAACAATCAGGAGGTATACCTTGTTTTGATCTTTTACTTTCTTCCACCCACATCTTCATCAAGATACATGAACTAAGGACAACAACATGTTTTCCCTTTGTGGAACATGTATTCATAGTTTCCTAGGAGAACGCTACAAAGACTTGTTTATTTGCCATGATTTCGAATTACCGAAATCTCTAGAAACTTGAACATGCCATAACACTTATGGTGTTGTTTCCACAAATCGTTAGATGTTCCTTTGTATTTCAAACGAGTGTTTGCTTATTTTAATCTTTAACTCTAAATGATAACTATAATCCTGATAAGAGATAATGTTATACCATATGTATCTAATACAAAATGATTATGATATCTAGACATATACACACTTTGAATTTGTCCAATTATCATATTTTGTGAAACATCTTTCACAAGTCCTTTTATGCCAAAAATTAACTTAAATACTTTAATCATATCGATCAAATCAAAGATACTTTGTATTCATGCTAGACCATCAACTAGTTTGTTTGCCGTCATCAAGACACATTTCCTCAATTCTAGAATTCTCAGGCAGACCATCCTGTTTTCAAAAAACCGGGACAAGTATCCAATACTTTGTAAACTACAACGAGGTTTTGCAAGAATTACATTTATAACTTTGTATATCGGACATATACCCTCTTCATCCATGACCTCACTTGAAATCAAGACCTTCTGAGAGTTCTGAACTCTAGTGAAAGATTGCTAAGTGACTCTGCAACGATCCTATTTTCATCCATCATGGAAGAAAAATCATCAAATGGCTCATACATTATGTGCCTTACTTTTGTAGAAACAAAATTGTAGTCCAACTCTACATCAAATGGAGAATGACCTATTGGATGATAAATGGAGAAAACATAAACATCGCGGAGTCATCGGATTATCTACTAATGGTTATTGTATCGAGAAGATAAGATCATCTTATTACAAGGATATTTCTCAGGCGTGGGTATTAATCTATGAAGTTTGACCATTTTTGCTATGTTCCAAATCAAGCATGCCGTGGGAATGGCCACGGCAGATGCTACGATTGGCAGCGAGTAGTAGGAAGAAGGGCAAGGGCGGCCAGCCATCTATGGTGCGAGATGAGGACAGAGACACAAGAGTTTACCCCGGTTCGTCCCCCCGAAGGGTAAATATATACTCCTGCTAGATTATATTATCGAGTGATTATAAGGGCGACGAGGTCGGCGGCTAGGCAGCGAGTCGATGGGGTGTATGATGGAACGTGAGTACAGAGTACCCTAGGGAGGTTTATATAGGGGTACCTCGCTAGGGTTTACAGATATACAACCGAGTCAGTTGGGGACTCAGAGGACTTGACCTAATCCGACTGGGCTTAGCTACGCTTCTAGGCCTCCAGCTTCCAGTCGCCAGGTCCCTCCTTGGGTCGTGATCCAGTCGCCGTCCTGTAGGCCCACTCGCTAGGAGCTTGATCTAGTAGGAAACGTCCTGCTGGTCATACCCCATTCGACATATCCCCATCAGTAGTCCCCGAGGCCGTCGTTGGTTCAGTGCAGGTGTTCTTTGACAGTCGTAGTATGTGGGTCCAATTTGGACACCCAGTCAAATCAGCGATGGACTCCCTCAATGAAGGAAGGAATCTCCCATATCTGTCTTTAGTCATAGCACTACGTCAATCAAATCGTAGTGTTGGGCGAATGGGTCGGCGAGTCGAGTGAACGAAGATGGACCGTCATCTTAGTCAAAATAGTCGTTGGGTAATCCAATGGTAATATTGGCGTAATTACCGCGAGGTAACAGCTCCTCCGAGATTGGCGGGGAGCGCCCCCTATATAAGGAGAGTGACGGGGAGAGCTGCGAATCTTCCTGGCATTTCTCCAACCCCGCGCATTCTCAGCCTTCTTCCTCCTCCCGATCTGAAATTTCCAGAGCAAGTGAGTCCAGATCTCTGCTGATGGCGCCTACGAAGGACCAGTGGGGCAAATCCAAGTGCATCGTGGCCTTGCTGAAGTCCTTCCAGGAGGCAGGGATTCTCTGTAAAGGGAAATGGCGGATCCCTGCGGCCGGGGAGACGGAGCCCGACGCTCTCCCCGGGGAATTTATTTGTTTCTTGAGCCACCTAGAAAGGGGGCTCGGCTTCCTGATACGTTGGAAACGTATCTATAATTTTTGATGCTCCATGCTTGCTTAGTATCTACTTTTCTTTACTTGTCCACACTTTGAGGTGATTTTTACATGTTTTCTGGTACTAACCTATTAACAAGTTGCAACAGTGCCAGATGCCTATTCTCTGCTGTTTTTGGTTTCAGAAAAGTTAGTAAAGAAATATTCTCGTAATTGGACGGGATGAAGGACAAAGTAAATAACTTTTCGTGGGGAACAAGAAGTCCAGAGGGGAGCCCGGAAGGCCAGCCAGGGGGGCCAGACCCACCCTAGGCACCGGTGGGCCCAGCCCCACGACTGGCTAGGGTTTGGGCACCCTGGCTGCCTCCCGGTCTCGCCCCTTCGCTAATAAGAAGCCCCCGATATAGAAACCCTGGGGTACCCGATCAGAAATCCACGAACCATCTATAGCCGCCGCCACCATCGTCCCTATATCGGGGGGATCTGAAGTTCTTCCCGACACCCTGCCGGAGGGGAGATCATCCCGGAGGCCCTCTCTCCGGTATGATTCGTGAGTAGTTCCACCTTGGACTATGGGTCCATGTAGTATCTAGATGGTTGTATCTCCTCCTTTGTGCTTTCATGTATATATCTTGTGAGCTCCGTTCATGATCAAGATCTAATCTATTTGTAATCATGCATGTTGTGTTTGCGGGGATCTGATGGATATTGAGATTATTATGTTGGTTTGATTAATGGTTTTATCTTATGATTCTATCGTGTCTGTGTTGTTTGTGATCTTGCATGCTCTCCGTTGCTAGTGGTTATCTTGGCCAAGTAGTTGCTAGTGACTCCAAGAGGGAGTATTTATGCTCGATAGTGGGTTCATGCCTCTAGTTTCCAAGGGAAGTGACAATAATCTCTTCGGTTGTAGATGTGTTGTTGCTACTAGGTTGAAAACAATGGTCTATTGTTCATGGAACATGTGGACTGTTTACCTTACACACTTTGCTTAAAGAAGTTGTCTGTTGCTTGCAACTTAATACTGGAGGGGGTTCGGATGATAACCTGAAGGTGGACTTCTAGTCATAGATGCAGTTGGATGACGGTCTATGTATATTGTTGTATTGCCCAATCAACCTCATAGGATCTTTCTGGCCAGTAATTGCATTGTTATGCCTTTCTCAGTTCCTGTCAATTTCCTTGCTGTAATTTGTTTACCCTTCATGCCATGTTTTTATCTAAGAAGAGCACCTCTAGTGAACTATATGGACCCCGGTCCAATCTTTACCATTGATACATCTTCCACTGTTACTTGTTTACTTGCTACAAATCATTACCTTCCACACCATACGTTTAATCCTTTGTTACAACAAACCGGTGAGCTTGACAACCTCACCGATTCGTTGGGGCAAAGTCTTGAGTTTGTGTTGTTCAGGTCTCCACGATGTTTGCAACGCCTGTGTGACGTTTCCTTCCTCCTTCTGGTTCGATAACCTCGGTCTCAACCGAGGGAAAACTTGCTGCTTGCTCTTCACACCTTGCTCTTGGGGTTTCCAATGAAGCGCTTCCACGTCAAACACTAGGCGCCATCAAGATTTCTGGTGCCGTTACTAGGGATTCTACTTCAACCTCTTCCACCTCGTCAAGCGCTATCAACAAATTTTCTGGCACCGTTGCTGGGGAGGCTAAGGACGTTTTCACTAGGGGAGTCCTTCACTTACTTTCTCTTTACTTTGTTTTTAGTTTGCTTTGTTTCTTTTTCTTAGTTTTGTTTGCCTCTTTCCAAAAAACCCAAAAAAATTAGTCTAGTTTAGTTTGCTTGCTTTATTCAAAAACACAAAAAAATAGTTCCTGCTCTAGCTACTGCTGCTGTTTTTGGCTTGCCCACCTTTGCCAAAATGAACTCTGCTGAGAACACCAAGTTGTGTTACTTCACTAGCACCAACAACAATGATTTACTAAGCACACCTATTTCTCCACCTTCTCCTTATGCTATCTTGTATGAAATTAAGCCTGCTTTGTTGAATCTTGTGATGAGAGAGCAATTTTCTGGTGCTGGTTCTGATGATCCTGCTTCCCATCTTAATAGCTTTGTTGAACTTTGTGAGATGCAAAATTATAAGGATGTAGATGGAGATATTACTAAGCTCAGCCTTTTTCCTTTCTCCTTGAGGGGAAAAGCTAAAGAATGGTTGCTATCTTTTCCTAAAAATAGTATTGATTCTTGGACTAAGTGCAAAGATGATTTTATTGGAAAGTACTATCCTCCTGCTAAGATTATTGCTATGAGAAGTGACATAATGAAATTTAAACAACTTGATAGTGAACATGTTGCTCCTGCTTGGGAAAGAATGAAATCTTTGGTTAAAAATTTCCCTACTCATGGACTCACTGTTTGGATGATTATCCATACTTTTTATGAAGGTTTGAACTTCTCCTCAATAAATTTGATGGATTCTGCCGCTGGAGGTACTTTTATGGGACTCACCTTGGGTGCTGCAACAAGGCTCTTTGATAATATGATGGTTAACTACTCTGAATGGCATGCTGAGAGAGCTCCACATGGTAAGAAGATAAATTCTATTGAGGAAACTTCCTCTTTGAGTGAAAAGATTGATGTTATTATGGCTATGCTTGTTAATGGGAAAGCTCCTCTAGATCCTAATAGTGTTCCCTTAGCCTCTTTGGTTGCTCAAGAAGAGCAAGTTGATGTGAACTTCATTAGAAACAATAATTTCAACAACAATGCCTACATGAATAATTTTGGTAGCAACAACAATTATAGGCCTTATCCTCCTAATAATGGCAATTCCTATGGAAGCTCTTACAATAATGCTAGAAGTGCCCCCTCTGAACTTGAAGTAATGCTCAAGGACTTTATTAGTAAACAAACCACTTTCAATAAAACTATAGAGGAAAAGCTTTTAACTGTTAAGAAAAATATATCCTCTTTGTCTGAAGCTCAAACTTCCTTGGTTAATAAAATGGCTGCTAAACCTAAAACTATGGAAAACACCTTTGCTACTGCTCATGCCATACAAGTTACTATTGATGAAAATGTTAGGCTGTTAGCTCAACTTCATGCTAGGTGGGAAAGGAAAGCTAAAATTGATAGAAACAATAGTGTGTGCACTATCACCACTAAACCACAAGTAGCCCCTATTCCTCCTCCTACTATGCCTAAGCCTAGTGAGCCTACTACTAGTGATGCTAAGTTTGACTTTGATATTAATGGTTACAATATTTCTGAAGTGATTATGTTTCTGCAAAAGCTTGCTAAAAGTCCTGATGCTAGTGATATGCATGTTGCCTTTACCAAACACATTACAGATGCTCTTGTTAAGATTAAGGAAGAGAAGCTAAAACACAAAGCTTCTATTCCTAGGAAAGTAGAAGATAGTTGGGAACCCATTATTAATATGCAAGTGAATGACTTTGATCTCAAAGCTTCATGTGATCTTGGTTCTAGTGTCTCTATTATGCCTAGGAAGATTTATGAAATGCTTGATTTGCCACCTTTAGAAGATTGGTATTTTGATGTCCCACTCAATGATAATGCTAAGAATAAACTCATGGGGAGTATTAATGATGTTCTCATTAAGGTTAACAATGCTTATGTCCCTGTTGATTTCTATGTTTTGGATGTTGAATACAATGCTTCTTGTCCTATTACTTTGGGAAGACCTTTTCTTAGAACAGTTGGTGCCATACTTGATATGAAAGAAGGCACCATCAAATATCATTTTCCATTCAAGAAAGGTATTGAACACTTCCCTATGAGAAGAGAGAAGTTGCTTTTTTCTCCTCCTTTGAAAGCAAGGTTTGATGTTAATGCTTCCTCATTTGAAAATACTTGATTCTTCTTGCTTCTTGTGCCTAACTTAAAGGAGTTAAAGAAAAAAACTTTTTGGGAAATAACCCAAGATTTTCCTTGAGTCTTGGAAGTTATTACTTCTGTAATGACCTCTTCTTATCCTTTTTGTTTGCTTTTTGTGCCAACAATGACCTCTAATAAGAGGGAAGTAAGATTTGGGGAGTTGCTGTCCTGAAACAGATTTGTGTCCTCCACCAAAAAAATTCGTGAGAAGGCTCTGTAACTCGGATTGAACTCAAAATTTACGAATAAATCCCCCAGTATGTTGGCTAACTTTCGTTAGTTCAACACTTTTTGATTTTAGCAACAGAAGATGTTCGAATTTTTTTTTTTTACCTGCTGGTCTGTTTTGACAGATTTCTGCCATTATTTGCATTTGCTTCTTATTGATTCCTTTTTGAGCTCTCTTCAGGTAAATGGAGTTTCTTTGAAGGAGTTACTACAGTATCTTGTATTTTTAGTGAAAAGACTTGCTGTTCCAAATCTTTGCCAGTGGTCTAATATCTTTTGAATAAGCTAATGTTGCTAATGAAGATTGTGTGAAGTTTTGTACGAAGGAAAAAATTTCAGGTGTAGAGAGAGAATGATGCAATGAGATGAAGAATGGACAAAAGCTCAAGCTTGGGGATTCCACCATGGTGTCACCCCAAGAAATATCCAAGAAGTACAAGCGTCAAAGCTTGGGGATGCCCAAGGCATCCTCTTCTTCATCAATAAAAAGCTAAGGTCTGTCTAGACACTTCGTTTTTATTGTTTCATGCACAGTTGTGTTGTTCTTGGAGGGTCTTAGTTTTCGTTTGCTTTGCTTAGTTTGTTTAGTTTGCTTTAGTAGTTTGGACCCCCGTTCTCGCTGTGTTGTTTTGCAAATAAGTTTTATTGGTGTTTGGAAAGGAGTAGTAAGTTCTTGCTTGAAGTGCAAGAGGAGCTTGCATTGACTGTGACTTAGACTTTAGCATGACATGCTAGGTGTTGTTTTAGCATTATGATTAGTGATTATTGCTGTAGCATGTCTTGTTCCAAACAATTGGTATTGCTTAGTGTGCCTTGAAGAAATTATGCGTTGTTTTAGCATGCAAAAGTATAGTATTGTCGTATTCTCCTTTGATGTTTTGCTTGGGTTGACTTGGCACATGCTCACACCATGTTATGACTATGACAAGTCACCATTAGCCTCTATGATCATTTAGTCCTTGAATTGTAGTACCACTCTTTATTTTGATTAGTTCTCTTTGTTGCATTGCATAATTTTGGCCATTATTGCTCTCTTAGTTGGTTGCTCCTAGTCTTTTGCTAGCCTCCACTTGTATGAGTAAGTTCTACTCATGCTTCCAACTCCCAAGAAACCAAGTTATTCCAAAGTGTCCACTATAAACTCCTATGCATGGTGTGTTACATCACTCCAAAGTATATTCTTGTTTTCAACTATCTTCCAATTAAAAACAATTTTGTTATGTGAAAACTTAGTGATTAATGCCCTCACGAACTTGATGGCACACTTTATTCTTTTCCCCTAATAAACTTGAACCATTGTGACAACTTTGTTGTATATGCTTGCACTTATAAGTTGGAATTAGCAGAACCATGCTGTCACGGGGAACGTTTTCAACATTTGTAGCACCCCGGGTAAAATCACTACTAGAAAATCGATGTTGATTTTATTTTTGTGCATCATCATGACATCATCATGCATCTAAATGCCTAGAACTATTTCTCTAAAAGCCTAGTTTTGTTTTCTAAATATCCCCGTCCTTATTTCAAATGTCAAACCCGGCCTTTTTCTGGATATATTGTTTTGTCTAAAAACTATTTACAAAAGCCATTATATCAAACAACTTTATAAATAAAATAAAAATAATTTTAAAACTCGGGGGAGGCTGCTGTCGGCCAGGCCCAAAGGCCCAACTGGCAGCAGCCTACTACCCCATCAAATCCTGGCCCTTGATCAAACCTAGATCTATCCAGAAACCCTAATCCCCACCCAAACCCTTCCTTGTCCCAAACCCTAATATATCCTAGTCCCTACCCCAAACCACCCCACCCCGCCGCCAGAACCCACCCACCCCGGTCAACACCCGACACACTCATGCACGCAGGCGCGCAGCACGCAACACACACGCTCGCCACGCCCGTCGGCCCCATCCCGACCCTACTTCCCACGCACGCGACCAGCCCGGGAGCCCCGCCCCTCGCTCGCCTCTTCCCCGATGCTCCCCACCTCGCGCCGCCTCCCCCACGATCCCGAACCAACTACCGCCGCCAGAGCCCCTACCCGCTTCCCGGCGCTGCCCCGACTGGCACCTCTCCTCCGCGTCACCGCCGCCCTACCTCGTGGCTCCGGCCTCCCCCACCGCGTCGTCCCCGAGCTCGTCCGGCACCTCCGCACCCGCGCGAACCTCGTCGCCTTCCTGGCGCCTCGCGTCGACCTCGCCGGTGGCCACCTCTGCAGCGTGCTGCCCGGCCTCCAGCCGCTCCTCCCCGCCGCCAGGGCATCTCCTCCTTTCCGGCCCAGGCGCTCCCACCGTCCCTCTCCCTCTGTCCGCCTACTGGACCAACCTCGTCCGGCCGCCGCCACGACCTGGGCGCTCACCCCCGCGGTCCGAGCTCGTCGGCCCCCCTCGCGAGCTCAAGCCGCTGCTACTCTCGCAGGGGCCCCTCCTTCACGCCTCTCCCCACCGTGGTACGTGCTCGTTCGCGCCTCTGCAATCCATCACGGCCTGGCCCCACCTTGTCCTGCGCTCTGCCGCCGAGGTCGCTCCGCTAGCGGCTGTCACCGCCCACAAGAGCTCCATCCCGGTGCTTGGAGGCCGCCCGAACCAGCTCGCCGACCCTCCTGTCGCTTGCCGTTCGCATGGTGTTTGAGCCTATGCCTGCACGAGACAGGGGCCTCCTCGCAGTGCACTTTTGTCCTCTGTTTGCTTTTGTTCTGATGCGCTAAGCTTCGCTTTGGTGGTCTTGTGTACCAGTGTGGGCGCATGAACCTCCTAGGTCTTCCGCACGCCATACCAGTGTGGTGTCGTTGATCTCTCCATGACACCTTCCGCTCCGGCGTTGGCTTAAGTGAACTCGCACTACTCGAAGACCACGGTGCCTCGAGTTCATCCCCGTCAGGAATCCGAAACCATAAGATCTCCATCATGGACAACAAGATCGTCGACATGGAACTGGAGGCGATGATGACGAATCGACAAGGTCGCCTTCCCAGAGCCTGAAGACCGAACCCCGTAGAACCCTAACCAAGATCGTCGAAGACATGTGTGACCCTCTTTCCGAGACCTTATTTTTATAAATGAAATATATAAATTGTTGCTTATTAAATTGTCATGCTTGCATACATATTGTGGTTTGGGGGATGTTGCTGACTCATCTAATAATTAAACATGAAGACATATGCGGGCGAATCTAGCCTAATATTGGTCTCATTTAAATTTGTGCATCGAACCGGTGATATAATTTTGCCTTGTTAAGACAACATTTTAATTGCGGGGTATCTAGACAACAAGAACTTGATAATTGTCGGGACCCCGGTTCCGTTTAATATTGCCTAATTGCACCGCATATTTGCCATGCCATGCATCATACATGCATCATGCCTGGTCTTTTGCCGTAGTATTAAATAGTCCATCCGGTGTTTCTTCTAGTGCTTTGCTTCTTCACGGATTAGGCCGATGAGTTGATGCGAGTGTCGACCCGATCTTCGGAGGAACCTTTGGCAATGTTTTCAGGCGAGCATTCTCCCCCTTTCTACCTATTTTACATTTCTAGTCTTTATTTCCTCCTGTTGATCTATTGCTATCTGTGTTGCGATGCTCTAGTTTTCGTACCCGTGGTATCCCTTGTAGCCTTATATTGCCTTGGACACATCCTATTACCTATTGTTTGGTAGATAGTTGGACTGGCGTGTCTTAGTCGCTTGCTCAAGTGCTGTTGCATGTTGTCAAATACCAAAGTTGTTGGAGAAATGCCTTATGCTTTATTTTGGAGATGATCATGGCTTTAATTATTGTTTAATAACTAAAATTGAAAGGTGCCCACCAGGCACTTTCGTGCGGGAATCGCTGAAACTTGCATAGGGCCGATCCAACTATCTACCAAACAATAGGTAATAGGATGTGTCCAAGGCAATATAAGGCTGCAAGGGATACCACGGGTACGAAAACTAGAGCATCGCAACACAGATAGCAATAGATCAACAGGAGGAAATAAAGACTAGAAATGTAAAATAGGTAGAAAGGGGGAGAATGCTCGCCTGAAAACATTGCCGAAGGTTCCTCCGAAGATCGGGTCGACACTCGCATCAACTCATCGGCCTAATCCGTGAAGAAGCAAAGCACTAGAAGAAACACCGGATGGACTATTTAATACTACGGCAAAAGACTAGGCATGATGCATGTATGATGCATGGCATGGCAAATATGCGGTGCAATTAGGCAATATTAAACAGAACCGGGGTCCCGACAATTATCAAGTTCATGTTGTCTAGATACCCCGCAATTAAAATGTTGTCTTAACAAGGCAAAATTATATCACCGGTTCGATGCACAAATTTAAATGAGACCAATATTAGGCTAGATTCGCCCGCATATGTCTTCATGTTTAATTATTAGATGAGTCAGCAACATCCCCCAAACCACAATATGTATGCAAGCATGACAATTTAATAAGCAACAATTTATATATTTCATTTATAAAAATAAGGTCTCGGAAAGAGGGTAACACATGTCTTCGACGATCTTGGTTAGGGTTCTACGGGGTTCGGTCTTCAGGCTCTGGGAAGGCGACCTTGTCGATTCGTCATCATCGCCTCCAGTTCCATGTCGACGATCTTGTTGTCCATGATGGAGATCTTATGGTTTCGGATTCCTGACGGGGATGAACTCGAGGCACCATGGTCTTCGAGTAGTGCGAGTTCACTTAAGCCAACGCCGGAGCGGAAGGTGTCATGGAGAGATCAACGACACCACACTGGTATGGCGTGCGGCAGACCTAGGAGGTTCATGCGCCCACACTGGTACACAAGACCACCAAAGCGAAGCTTAGCGCATCAGAACAAAAGCAAACAGAGGACAAAATTGCACTGCGAGGAGGCCCCTGTCTCGTGCAGGCATAGGCTCAAACACCATGCGGACGGCAAGCGACAGGAGGGTCGGCGAGCTGGTTCGGGCGGCCTCCAAGCACCAGGATGGAGCTCTTGTGGGTGGCGACAGCCGCTAGCGGAGCGACCTCGGCGGTAGAGCGCAGGACAAGGTGGGGCCGGGCCGTGATGGATTGCAGAGGCGCGAAGGAGCGGGTACCACGGCGGGGAGAGGCGTGAAGGAGGGGCCCCTGCGAGAGTAGCAGCGGCTTGAGCTCGCGAGGGGGGCCGACGAGCTCAGACCGCGGGGGTGAGCGCCCAGGTCGTGGCGGCGGACGGACGAGGTTGGTCCAGTAGGCGGACAGAGGGAGAGGGGCGGTGGGAGCGCCTGGGCCGGCGAGGAGGAGATGCCCTGGCGGCGGGGAGGAGCGGCTGGAGGCCGGGCAGCAGGCTGCAGAGGTGGCCACCGGCGAGGTCGACGCGAGGCGCCAGGAAGGCGACGAGGTTCGCGCGGGTGCGGAGGTGCCGGACGAGCTCGGGGACGATGCGGTGGGGGAGGCCGGAGCCGCGAGGTAGGGCGGCGGTGACGCGGAGGAGAGGTGCCAGTCGGGGCGGCACCGGGAAGCGGGTAGGGGGCTCTGGCGGCGGCAGTTGGTTCGGGATCGTGGGGGAGGTGGCGCGAGGTGGGGAGCATCGGGGAAGAGGCGAGCGAGGGGCGGGGCTCCCGGGCTGGTCGCGTGCGTGGGAAGTGGGGTCGGGGTGGGGCCGACGGGCGTGGCGAGCGTGTGTGTTGCGTGCTGCGCGCCTGCGTGCGTGAGTGTGTGTGGTGTTGACCGGGGTGGGTGGGTTCTGACGGCGGGGTGGGGTGGTTTGGGGTAGGGACTAGGATAGATTAGGGTTTGGGACAAGGAAGGGTTTGGGTGGGGATTAGGGTTTCTGGATAGATCTAGGTTTGATCAAGGGCCAGGATTTGATGGGGTAGTAGGCTGCTGCCAGTTGGGCCTTTGGGCCTGGCCGACAGTGGCCTCCCCCGAGTTTTAAAATTAGTTTTATTTTATTTATAAAGTTGTTTGATATAATGGCTTTTGTAAATAGTTTTTAGACAAAACAATATATCCAGAAAAAGGCCGGGTTTGACATTTGAAATAAGGACAGGGAAATTTAGAAAACAAAACTAGGCTTTTAGAGAAATAGTTCTAGGCATTTAGATGCATGATGATGTCATGATGATGCACAAAAATAAAATCAACATCGATTTTCTAGTAGTGATTTTACCCGGGGTGCTACAGTTCGACACCACTAACAATGGATCTTGCCCTCGAGATCCGCCTCCTGGTATGGGGAAGAAGGCCGATGCTCTGAATCTTCTCGCTTAATGTAGATCTTCACGACACCACTAACAAAGATTATTTCTCCATCTTGAAATCGGCGACACCACCAACGAGCGGTCGTTGATCATGTGCGTCGAGGGAGTACTCCGGATAAACAAAAGACGAAAATAGAGGCATCAAAAGATAAGGCCACCTCTAACTTCGACAGAAGGAGAGAAAAGGTGCACTCTAATCCACTTGAATGTACAAGAGCGAATAGATTGAGTAGTCGGCATGGGGGCCAATCCATCACGCACCCAAACTATTACTTCGCACATGCAGTAGAAAATCACGCAACCCATTCTCGGAATTAGACTGAAGATCTCGACAAGCGACATTCGGAATCAAAGGAGGGATGGAGATTCTCATCAGATCTAATGTAGATGACTTCATCGTATCGGAAAACATCGGAGGATAGAAAGAAAAAATTTAGTGAATTTTTGGTCCACTGAAAGGTACAACAGATGAAAGATTCATTAGATAGCGTGAAGGTCGGATGTCGAAGCACCGTTACAAGAGGAGGGAGTGAAATCCTGAAGGTATGACGGAAACCCAACCACGAGAATTCCTAGACTCGAAGAAAAGATAAGAGAGCAGATTCACAACACGTCGAGGTAAGAGAAGAATAGCAAAGAGATAAGGAGTAAAAGCAGACCTAATCAGATCTATCCAACCGATTTTCCAAAATAGTTTTGACACTCTACAACGTCCGTTAGCTAGGTTATCCTACAGGCTGGACCAGTGGGGTATCGTAACTGCTGAGCTCTGATACCACTCTGTAACACCCTCAGAATCAGCCCTATGCAAGTTTCAGCGATTCCCGCCAAACCCGCATAGAAACGATTCAAAGGTGCCCAGCAGGCACTTTCGTGCGGGTGGAAAACGAAGTAATACCATTACACAATAGTCCACGATGGAACCCACAGAACAGATATATACAACACCGACTCAAAGAGTCAAGAATACAGATATACAATACAAAGATCCAAAACACCTTTAAAACGATACAGTGTCCGAGTACGGACAAGATGCAAATTGAGCTAAGAGCCCTGAAGAACAACCAATGGCGTCCATAACCCTGCCCAGGCCAAGCCGGAAGGGTAACCCTGCTAACGAC
This sequence comes from Avena sativa, assembly GCA_916181665.1. NCBI lineage: Eukaryota > Viridiplantae > Streptophyta > Magnoliopsida > Poales > Poaceae > Avena > Avena sativa. Next base: position 100,174,441 of record OV702293.1, read on the forward strand.
ATCGATCTCAAAACCTGCTTAAACAAAAGGGGTGCCGACAAAGGGCAAAGGAAAAAGAGGAGCGGTCAGTACTGAGGCCAGTACACGGCGAGACTAGAATTCGGCGGCTCTCGCCTATATAGGTATGGTGGACTGAAGCGGCAGCGCAGCATGCACTAAACAACCTATAGAGACTCGATACAACTGGCGGCTATCAGAGAGGGGCAAGAAAGACCTATCCGGAACCAACCTGATACTACCACCAAACATACCCATCCTGGTATTTCCCCCTCGAGACCAAACGAGGAAGTTAACCGAGGAACTCACACCGTTGGCAGTTTTATTTATTTAGTTATCGTTGCAGCAATTACTAGTCAGGTATAGATAGTCATCCTGATATAATAAGCAGTGGGCACTTTTGTTTAACCATTCCGTTGTAGTTGCAACACTTACTAGTCAGATACAATTAGCATGAGATATCCCAAAACCCAGCAGTTGTTGGCACTTTTATTTAGCCATTCCGTTATAGTGGAGCTGATTACTAGTCATATCGGATACAAGTCAAATTATAATAGTAAACTTTAGCTATAGTTGTCTATGATCGAGAACTGTGCTCCAAGTCGTCCATAACCGCGGACACGGCTTTTCGAAAAGATTTAACCCTGCAGGGGTGCACCAAAGTTCCCACACGCACCTACACCCTTGTTGTCAGATCAGGTAGGTACAAGATCACAAAACATACACCCAACGGTATGTCGACGGGGTTTTGGACACGACGTTTCCCAGACCCAAAGCAAGCACAGGGGGCCACCCCACTAAGCTACCCGTAACGAAGTCGGCCGGTCTCCGAGACGGACCCAGGGTTTGCGTCAATGGCTGTAAACGACTGGGAACCCGAAAGTGTGACTAGGCTTGTCGATACCGCGAAAACACTCCGCTTACCTAAACAGTACAGGCACTCCACGCGCAATCGTAAATAAAGCAGTAAAGCATGGCATAAGTACAGGATAGTAATAAAGCCCCAAACTACTTTGTGGCCCCTAGTATAATACTTTGAAATCAGGTACTAATCGATGGGGGTGCCCACACACCCCACCTGTGGTTAGCGCGCTCGATCTCGGAACAGGTGTCAAGAACTCGGGGTCCTACGGGACACCAGTGAGCGGTTAAAAACCAAATATTCTCTATTACCCACCGGTGCCTCTACATTTACCTACTTTCAATTTTAGTTATTAAACAATAATTAAAGCCATGATCATCTCCAACATAAAGCATAAGGCATTTTTCCAACAACTGTGGTATTTGACAACATGCAACAGCACTTGAGCAAGCGACTAAGACACGCTAGTCCAACTATCTACCAAACAATAGGTAATAGGATCTGTCCAAGGCAATATAAGGCTGCAAGGGATACCACGGGTACGAAAACTAGAGCATCGCAACACAGATAGCAATAGATCAACAGGAGGAAATAAAGACTAGAAATGTAAAATAGGTAGAAAGGGCTAGAATGCTCGCCTGAAAACATTGCCAAAGGTTCCTCCGAAGATCGGGTCGACACTCGCATCAACTCATCGGCCTAATCCGTGAAGAAGCAAAGCACTAGAAGAAACACCGGATGGACTATTTAATACTACGGCAAAAGACCAGGCATGATGCATGTATGATGCATGGCATGGCAAATATGCGGTGCAATTAGGCAATATTAAACGGAACCGGGGTCCCGACAATTATCAAGTTCATGTTGTCTAGATACCCCGCAATTAAAATGTTGTCTTAACAAGGCAAAATTATATCACCGGTTCGATGCACAAATTTAAATGAGACCAATATTAGGCTAGATTCGCCCGCATATGTCTTCATGTTTAATTATTAGATGAGTCAGCAACATCCCTCAAACCACAATATGTATGCAAGCATGACAATTTAATATGCAACAATTTATATATTTCATTTATAAAAATAAGGTCTCGGAAAGAGGGTCACACATGTCTTCGATGATCTTGGTTAGGGTTCGACGGGGTTCGGTCTTCAGGCTCTGGGAAGGCGACCTTGTCGATTCGTCATCATAGCCTCCAGTTCCATGTCGACGATCTTGTTGTCCATGATGGAGATCTTATGGTTTCGGATTCCTGACGGGGATGAACTCGAGGCACCGTGGTCTTCGAGTAGTGCGAGTTCACTTAAGACAACGCCGGAGTGGAAGGTGTCATGGCGAGATCAACTACACCACACTGGTATGGCGTGCGGCAGACCTAGGAGGTTCATGCGCCCACACTGGTACACAAGACCACCAAAGCGAAGCTTAGCGCATTAGAACAAAAGCAAACAGAGGACAAAAGTGCACTGCGAGGAGGCCCCTGTCTCGTGCAGGCATAGGCTCAAACACCATGCAGACGGCAAGCGATAGGAGGGTCGGCGAGCTGGTTCGGGCGGCCTCCAAGCACCGGGATGGAGCTCTTGTGGGCGGCGACAGCCGCTAGCGGAGCGACCTCGGTGGCAGAGCGCAGGACAAGGTGGGGCCGGGCCGTGATGGATTGCAGAGGCGCGAAGGAGCGCGTACCACGGCGGGGAGAGGCGTGAAGGAGGGGCCCCTGCGAGAGTAGCAGTGTCTTGAGCTCGCGAGGGGGGCCGACGAGCTCGGACCGCGGGGGTGAGCGCCCAGGTCGTGGCGGCGGCCGAACGAGGTTGGTCCAGTAGGCGGACAGAGGGAGAGGGACGGTGGGAGCGCCTGGGCCGGCGAGGAGGAGATGCCCTGGCGGCGGGGAGGAGCGGCTGGAGGCCGGGCAACACGCTGCAAAGGTGGCCACCGGCGAGGTCGACGTGAGGCGCCAGGAAGGCGACGAGGTTCGCGCGGGTGCGGAGGTGCCGGACGAGCTCGGGGACGACGCGGTGGGGGAGGCCAGAGCCACGAGGTAGGGCGGCGGTGACGCGGAGGAGAGGTGCCAGTCGGGGCGGCGCCGGGAAGCGGGTAGGGGGCTCTGGCGGCGGTAGTTGGTTCGGGATCGTGGGGGAGGCGGCGCGAGGTGGGGAGCATCGGGTAAGAGGCGAGCGAGGGGCGGGGCTCCCGGGCTGGTCGCGTGCGTGGGAAGTAGGGTCGGGATGGGGCCGACGGGCGTGGCGAGCGTGTGTGTTGCGTGCTGCGCGCCTGCGTGCATGAGTGTGTGTGGTGTTGACCGGGGTGGGTGGGTTCTGGCGGCGGGGTGGGGTGGTTTGGGGTAGGGACTAGGATATATTAGGGTTTGGGACAAGGAAGGGTTTGGGTGGGGATTAGGGTTTCTGGATAGATCTAGGTTTGATCAAGGGCCAGGATTTGATGGGGTAGTAGGCTGCTGCCAGTTGGGCCTTTGGGCCTGGCCGACAGCAGCCTCCCCCGAGTTTTAAAATTATTTTTATTTTATTTATAAAGTTGTTTGATATAATGGCTTTTGTAAATAGTTTTTAGACAAAACAATATATCCAGAAAAATGCCGGGTTTGACATTTGAAATAAGGACGGGGATATTTAGAAAACAAAACTAGGCTTTTAGAGAAATAGTTCTAGGCATTTAGATGCATGATGATGTCATGATGATGCACAAAAATAAAATCAACATCGATTTTCTAGTAGTGATTTTACCCGGGGTGCTACAACATTGCACTTGTACCTTGTTGTACTCAGTTGATATCATGTCGTTTTGTCTATGGATGTTACCGGTGTGAAATAAAGAGGGAACTTGTAAGTCCATGGAGTTTGTATCCTGTGTTAGAGAAACGCCTGGGCCGCTAGCCTAAGCCATGCTTAATCATGGTGGAAACTTGCAGCATCATCATAGTGACATCTATGAAGCATTCTTCTTATAAAAAAAGAGACACATTGAGAAAAGAGGAAAGAGAGAAAAACACCATATTTCCATGGTACATAAGAAGAATTGCTGAGATGCTCATTGTCTGCTTGCCTTGTCATTTTGGTTATGGGAAAGCTCCTATGCCATGTGCAAGGGGTACCCCATTGGCAGTTCGCAATGATATGCAAATACTTATAGTGACAAGAACTTACCTGGACCCAAAGTTGAGTATGCATGAGGTGTGGCCCTCGTATTCAAGGGGCATGAGATTTCCAACTTATACTTCGTCAAGCATATAGTCCAGCTTTGCCACTTTAACCTTAACCACTACAAGATGCCTATGTTAGGGGCAATGAGGGTTAAAAGCTAACAAGTACCATAATTTTTGGAAGCTCTTTTTGAAACTTGTAATCCCTGCTTCCTTTACAAAAAGGCCTTTCTTCCACCATTATTTGAGTCTCCACTTTCTACCTTTAGGCACCATTAAGAGAGCATAGTTGTCATTCTATGTGTAGTGTTCCAAAGCTTATTAATTAATGAATATTGTGTTATTACTTGTTCATGTGCTATCTATTTCTAGTCACCCTTGTGAAATTTGCAGGTGTCCTATGCATTATATTGCTACTCTATGAGGGACAAGCTGATTGCCACTATGCTTTGTTTTCTGCATGTGAAACAAACAAACGTTTTTCAATGCATATTATTCATGATCTTTGTTTGTAGATTGCCATGTTGCATGCATAATTACTATGTCCTATTGTTAGAACTCCATCTTTCATGCACATGTTTAGAGTTCTTTGATCCCAGCTTTCAATGCTTGCAAATGGTTGGATCTTTATTGTGAGGGTGCATGTCACCTCAAAAATTATTCTTTTATCACTTACCTACTCGAGGATGACCAGGATTTAAGATTGGGGATGCTGATACATTGGAAACATATCTATAATTTTTGATGCTCCATGCTTGTTTAGTATCTACTTTGCTTTACTTGTCCACACTTTGAGGTGCTTTTTACTTGTTTTCTGGTAATAACCTATTAACAAGTTGCAACAGTGCCAGATGCCTATTTTCTACTATTTTTGGTTTCAAAAAATTTAGTAAAGAAATATTCTCGGAATTGGACGGGACGAAGTTCAAGGTCAATAACTTTCCGTTGGGAACAAGAAGTCTAGAGGGGAGCCTGGAAGGCCAGCCAGGGGGGCCAGACCCACCCTAGGCGCGGGTGGGCCCAGCCCCATGCCTGGCTAGGGTTTGGGAACCTTGGCCGCCTCCCGGTCTCGCCCCTTCGCCTATAAGAAGCCCCCGATGCAGAAACCCTGGGTACTCGATCAGAAATCCACGAAACGTCTGTAGCCGCCGCCACCATTGTCCCTAGATCGGCGGATCTGAAGTTCTTCCTGGCACCATGCAGGAGGGGAGATCATCCCGGAGGCCCTTTCTCCGGTATGACTCGTGAGTAGTTCCACCTTGGACTATGGGTCCATGTAGTAGCTAGATGGTTGTATCTCCTCCTTTGTGCTTTCATGTATAGATCTTGTGAGCTCCGTTCATGATCAAGATCTAATCTATTTGTAATCATGCATGTTGTGTTTGTGGGGATCTGATGGATATTGAGATTATTATGTTGGTTTGATTAATGGTTTTATATTATGATTCTATCATGTCTGTGTTGTTTGTGACCTTGCATGCTCTGCGTTGCTAGTGGTTATCTTGGCCAAGTAGTTGCTAGTGACTCCAAGAGGGAGTATTTATTCTCGATAGTGGGATCATGCCTCTAGTTTCCAAGAGAAGTGACAATAATCTCTTTGGTTGTAGATGTGTTGTTGCTACTAGGTTGAAAACAATGGTCTCTTGTTCATAGAACATGTGGACTGTTTACCTTACACACTTTGCTTAAAGAAGTTGTCTTTGCTTGCAACTTAATACTGGAGGGGGTTCGGATGATAACCTGAAGGTGGACTTCTAGTCATAGATGCAGTTGGATGACGGTCTATGTATTTTGTTGTATTCCCCAATCAACCTCATAGGATCTTTCTGGCTAGTAATCGCATTGTGATGCCTTGCTCAGTTCCTGTCAATTGCCTCACTGTAATTTGTTTACCCTTCCTGCCATGTTGTTTATATAAGGAGAGAACCTCTAGTGAACTATGTACCCCGGTCCAATCTTTACCATTGATACATCTTCCACTATTACTTGTTTACTTGCTGCAAATCATTACCTTCCACACCATACGTTTAATCCTTTGTTACAGCAAACCGGTGCGCTTGACAACCTCACTGATTCATTGGGGCAAAGTCTTTAGTTTGTGTTGTGCAGGTATCCACGTTGTTTGCAACACCTGTGTGACGTTTCCTTCCTCCTTATGGTCCGATAACCTCGGTCTCAACTGAGGGAAAACTTGCTGCTTGCTCTTCACACCTTGCTCTTGGGGTTTCCAATGAAGCGCTTCCACGTCAAACACCAGGCACCATCAAGCTTTCTGGTGCCGTTACTGGGGATTCTACTTCAACCTCTTCCACCTCGTCAAGCGCTATCACTTCCCCATGTCGATCTTATTCTGGCGATTCTGCGCGTATTACGCGATCAAGCCCTCGGATCTGGGGCCCCACAGCATCAAGCAGCTTGCCATTTTCATTCATTCTGCGAGTGATATCTGCGATGTCGCCCTTATTTCCCCGTTTGGATGGACTTGTTCCACGGCCGCGTCAGCCACGAGAGGTTAGGTGGCCTGATTCTAGCGGCGAGCGGGCTCACCTTACAACTGAAGACCAAGGCTTCCTTTCTGGATCTAGTCCCCTCGAAGAAAGCCGCTAGCAAGTGGAAAAAATATTGGTTTTATGTGAGCGAGTCGACACCAGACAATTAGGTGTCGCTCCCAACATACAGTGCTGAATGGAGCTAGCAGTTCCGGTTGCTGACAACCAAGCTTCCTCACGACCAGCAGATGGCCATGGATGATATGCTGACGCAGATCCAGACGCTCAAGAAGGAGGGTCTAGAGACCATCAACCTTTACAACTGCTGGATTTGGCGGCGACTGGTGCCGCTAGCAAGTCGAGCCCACTAGATGTACCAATACACCGGCAGGGACGATGGGACGAAGGCATGCTTGGTGATTTGGAACGCCAAGGATTATGCTGCCGCGCTGAAGAAGATCACAGAGGCGAAGTGTCGTGGTGTGGAACATGGTAGTGCCATCGGGTATGGCAAAGAAGGGACACTCGGATGCAATCGGTGGCTCACGCAACAGGTTGGGCACGGTAAACTGCAAACACAACGATGTACCCAGGTTCGGGGCCCTCTCGGTGAGGTAACACCCCTACTCCTGCAAGATGAACTATATGAGGGAGCAAATACCCTATACAAATGCTCCTTGAGCTGTTCCTTAGCTACTATTGAGAGCTAGAGGAAGATGGGAACTAGCTACCAACACTTCTATCTTTCTATTGTTGCCTACCTAGAACCCTAGCTCTGCCCTCCCTTATATACTGGTCTGGGAGGCAGATTACAAATCGGGCCCTAGGGTTTACTGTTTGGATATGGGTTTATAGGACAGGGCCGGCTGCAGGGCCCAGCCGGTGGGCCAGGACCCAGTCCGCCTTTCTTTTAGCGTCATCCTTCTCTTTAGCGGTCACCCGAGCTTCCTTTGGGGCGTCACCCTTGCTTCAATTGTCACCCGGACTACTTTCGCCAGTCAGCCGACCACTTTGCTTTATATTCGTCGGGTAGCGCTAACCATGACAGCACGCCATCTTGCATGATGAGGAGGGAGAGCCAGAGGCGTACCCGTAAGGAGCGTCAGCCCTTCCGTGATCTCCATCGAATCCGAGGTGAGCCGGGTGGAAGCGGCCACCCGACCGGTTCTTCTGGCTACCGGCTTGACGGGCCAGCTGGGCGGTGTTTGCCAACCAGCTGGAGTTGTCCTTCTTGAGGGCCAGACGGCCTGTTCCTTTTGGGGCCGGCCTACTTGTGCTTGGCTTTCCCCACCCGGGGGTTATCCCCCCGACACTAGTCCCCGAGCACGTATGGGCTTGGCCGACGGGTAAGATCTTGCGTGCTCTTTTTTCGTCTTGAAGTGATTGTTTGACCACATCCGGCAGCAGCTTTTGCTTTTGCTTTCCGGCTGGATTTAACCGGCTGCGGAATCGATGGCCACCCACTAGGTGTATACAACGATGGCAGGGACCAACTGGCGTAGCTGGAGACGAAGCGTTAGCTTGATGACGCTGTTGATGTCGTCACCCACGACTGCTGCTCTGGCGCACGTCGCGTCAGTTGGACTTCCGCGTCGCTGCGTCGGTTTTTGGCAACTACGCACGCAACTTGCTGCAGCGGTTTCTCGGGGCGAGCACGCACGCCTCGTTTCCCAATAACGCCTGTGGATCTTCTGTGGTGGTTATGATGGCGCAAAGGATCCTAAGCCGAAACGTCGTGCGACCGTGGCGCCTGGGTGCCACGCGTCACACGGGAGCCGAGGGGGCAATGGTGCCGCCCGCGAGGATAAATAAGGCCCTAGCGAGGGAACGATGCCCACACTTCTTTGTCCTCCAGCTCATCTTCTCCTCCGCTCTAGCGCGCCTTGCTCCTTGCGCCCCTTTTCAATGCCGCTGCCGGAGCCACCACACACCGTTCACCACGGTCGCCCCTCCTACAGATATGTTGCCGGAGCAGCGCGGCGGTTGGTGTGGGTCATCCGTGACCAACGACCTCGTGAACAAGTATCGACTGGCGAGATTTCTTCCTTCGTCTATGCTTGTGAAGCACCGACTCACGCCGGAGGGGGAGCGGGTGCCGGACCCTCGGTCCGGGGAGCGGGTCGTCTTCCTTGCGCACTTCGCCCGCGGCTTCGGCCTTCCCGTCAGCCCCTTCCTCCTCCAGCTCTTCGTATTCTTTGACCTCCAACTCCATCATCTGGGCGCCAACACCATCGCGCAGTTGTCGCACCACGCGGCCTGCTGCGAGTCGTACCTAGGGGTGTGGCCCAAGGTGGCGAACTTCCTCAAGTTCTTCCACTTCAAGGCCCAGAACACCACCACGGAAAGTCCCCTGACGCGGACGGGCTGCTGCGCCATTTATCCGCGGCCCTCTTTGCCGATGCCATGGTTCGAGCTTCCCGACACACTACAAGGAATCTAGCAATATATGACCCTCCATTTTCATCACAGAATCGTCAAAATAGTCCGTTTATGACGATTTTGAGATCGTCGAAAGCTGGGCGTCGCTAATGAACTATAACGACGTTTTTGGCGAAATCATCATAACTATCTATGACGATATAACCATTATGACGATCCAATATCGTCATGGGCTGTCTAGCCTCGCCAGGTCAGATCCTACATGGCGTATCCTACGTGGCAAAATTTATGACGAAATAGAATCGTCGTAACATAAATTCAGCCCGGTCCATTTTAGTCGTTATATGGGCTAAGCCCAGTAATTCAGCCTTTTATTTTCTATAAGATAACCGGTTTTGTTTTTGGGATTTGGCCTTCTTAAGCCCATTTCTTTTTTATTTTCAGCATTTTCTAATCAGATCCAAAATTGTATGCGCCATGGCTTTTTTACAGAACTATTTGATTCAGTATAATTCATTCGTTCTAGCCTTTTAACGATGCAATAGTATTTGGGCCTTGGCCTCTTTAGATTCGATACTACACATCCAAGATTACACAGATCAAGCCCATATCTTATTTACCAATATTACAAATGGAAGAGGGATAATAATAAAATTCATCAAATAACACTAAACTAGTCTATTATGATTTTTACATCTTCTATTACAACATAGGTATGCCTATTGTACAAGAGCTACAGTTTGCTACAATATGCTGGACAACTTCAATCCAAATATTCAATAAGCTGCAATTTTTGTTTCATGGCGCCACACTTCAAATTTCTTAACTTTACTAGGCCTGGATTTTCTGTAAAAGAGGAAGAAGCACAACATTTTTAGTCCATATGAAAGGGAATAACTAACATACAGAAAATTAACTTGGTAATTCACTTATGCAAACATACTTTTCAGTATTCTACAAACATCTACTTTTCCTAAAACAGATGGAATCAAACGGTGAAAAAAAACCATTCATTCTGATAAAATGCCTATTCACAGTAGGATTTTGCAGCATTTGGGTTCATGTTAACCAACCGTGAACAAGCAAACTTTACAGAATTTCTATACTCTCGGTTCTCCAAAAATACTATTCTGGCTAAAACTTAATTTTTTACAGCATAACAACGACATGAAACTTAGAATATTCATGTTGGAAAAACATTTACTATGAAGTGCACACATGTATGCTACGTGAACATTAAATATCATGCAAGAGTAAATACTTAACCACTTGGACAAAACTACAGTGCAAGAATGCATAAATACAAGTTACGAAGCTTTGGGTGGTCAAGACAAATAAAAACATGCACAAAAGAACTGAATATTGCACTCACCTCGTAGAGCTTGATTTCTTAAGTTGGGAAAAATCCAGCCATTTCATTTAATGTTGTCAGGATATCAGATGGCTTTACCAAAGCATTGACAAAAAGCCTACCAATAAAACTATATAACAAAATGATGTCAGTTACAATGACAGATGTTCTGGAAAAAAACAGTAAGTGATTCAAGTTCAAGTTTAGAAGCCAGCATTAATATTCAAGACTGAATACACAAAATAATAAAAATACTCTACTGTAAGTTTGAGGCTCTAGTGCTATTCTGATGCTACTGATCAGGAGCACATACGCAGCAGCAGCGACAGTTCAATAACAAGTACTAGATATTGACAGTTCCAAGCATTAACTGAACCAAATATTGTTTGGACATCAAAACAGGAACTACATAGACATCTTTTATCTATACTTGTAGAGGAAATCGTGGATAGCCAGAGTGAACCGATGTGTGGACTTATTGGAGTGTCGGAGCTGAAGCTAGGTGAAAGAACATGTGTGCCCCCATGTGTGGTTTTGGTAATTAATGATAATGTTTATGGACTTATGTTTGCATTGAGTTTTACTTGTAGGATTTGTCCATAGACAATGCTTGAACCATATGGTGGCTTCAAGGTTGGAATAAGAATAAAGTGAAGAAGATCAAGTGTTGATCAAGGTTTCTTAAGATGATCTCAAGTGTATCGTTCCATCCTTATGGTGATCATGGATATGTGAAGATATGCCTAAAAGAGAGGCTCTTCCATAGTGGAGTGTGGGGGAGCATCTTCACCAAGCTAGTGCAATCAAGAAATGTGCTCCATCCTGAGGTGTGGAATATACAAGGCAAAGGTTTGATATTGATAGGGTTTCTTTCTCACTGGTCTCGCGGTGTTAGTTGGAGAGACCGGTTTATAGGATAGATAACCGTACTATCAAGAGGGGCTCTCAAGTGAGTAACTTGATCATATCCCTCGGTGAGAGCTCAAACCTTTGCATACTTGGCATCATATTTATTGGTTCTTATCCATGAGAGGATTTAGATATTGTGTCAATCTCTATGACAAGCTTAAGTTCATCGAAAACGGATTTCATATGCATTCTCTATTGTGTTTTCGATATTGGAGGTTTTACCGGTTTGTCTTTTATAGATAGGTTAAACCTTTCATCATTTGGTTCTATCCTCCCATGCAGGACTATGATGGTTCCCTGCATGATCTTGTAGAGCTCGTTACTATCTTCGAAACGAGCCCAAGATCATCAAAATCGGAGTCCGAATGAAAAAGTTATGATGGTTTCAGTTTTGCTGTTCCTGCCAGTTTTCAGGGGGGCGGATTATCCGGCCCAATTTTTGGAAAACGGCTAAGGACTTTGAGGCGTGGCTCCCAGTAATGGGGGCGGATTTTCTGGTCCTTCAGGGGTGGATTATCCGCCCCTATACTGAGAGTCGCGCCGCGAAGTCCTTAGCCATTTTTTTGGCCTGGGGAACCCGGAATATCCGGGGGAGGGGCAGATTATCCGGCCTAGAAGGTCCCAAACGGTCATATTTCGTTGGGGAGTGGTATAAATAGACCCCTTCTTCCTCCTTAGGCTTGTTGCTTGCATTCTCTCCCTCCTCCATTGTTTTGACCTTCAAGAGCTTGCAAATACTCTCAATCCCTCCCATATTTCTTGAATATTTTTGGGGGATTTGAAAGGGGAGATCTAGATCTACAACTCCACCAATCCATCTCTCCTCTATGTGAGGGTAACATATTGGGATCTAGATCTTGGGGTTTCTTTTGTGGATTTCCTCGTGTGTTATTCCTCTCTTATTCTCCCACTAGCTTTTGTAGCTTTTGTGGAATTTGGGAGAGAAGGACTTGAGCACTTCCTGTGTTCTTGCCATTGCATTTGGTGCATAGGTTTGAGTTCTCCTCGGAGGATTTGGTGAGTGAAAGTTGAGAAGCTTTTTACTCTTGGGTTCTTGGAACCCTAGACGGTTTGTTGGTGTTGCAGGTTGTGGCCTTGGTGGCGTTTGTTGGGAGCCTCCGATTAATTTCTGGAGAAGTGCCCCAACCTTGTGAGAGGTTCCGGTTGCCATCGACAAGTGCACCGATAGTGGAAGTGTGGATCGATCCCGTTGGGGTGAGATTCACCGGAGAATAAGGGAGGCCTTTTGTGGCGTAGGTGGTTTGATACCACCCCCTCTCCAACGAGACGTACTCTCCTTATGGGAGGAACTCGGTAATAAATCATCGTCTCCGCGTGCCTCGGTTATCTCTATACCCGAGCTATTTACTTGCACTTTACTTTGTGATAGCCTTCGTGCTTGATTTCTTATATCTAGCTATCACATAGTTGCCTGTTTTGCTTAGCATAAGTTGTTGGTGCACATAGGTGAACCGTAGTTTATATAGGTTTTGTGCTTGACAAAGTAAACGCTAGTTTTATTCCGCCTTTGTTAAGCCCATCTCGTAAAATTTTTAAACCGCCTATTCACCCCCCTCTAGGCGGCATTTGTATCCTTTTCAATTGGTATCAGAGCCCGGTCTCTCATTTTAGGCTTCACCGCCTTGAGAGTAAAGATGTCGGCTAGGGGATTAGTGCACAATGACATGTTCTTATTCGATGGCACAAATTATGATATATGGAAAACTCGTATGCTTATTCATTTTCGGGACATGGACCCAAGTTTGGAGTGTATTGTAGATATAGGTTTTTCTCCTCCTATGGATTTCAAACATCTATCTTGTGAGGATGACAAAAACTTATATCTCGATGCTCAAGCTTCTAATATGCTTGTTAATGCTTTGAGCTATGTAGTTACCTCTTCAATCATTCCTTTTTGGAGCGCTCATGAGTTATGGACAAAACTTCAAGATAAATATGTTGTGTCCAATATTGTTGAGGATGATTGTGTTGCTTCCACTTCCGATCAAGATGAGTTCTCATCTTCTACCACTTCACCAACATGTGATTTTTCACAAGGTAATGATATGGTGAGTGGTGATAGAAATTACAATTTGGATAGTGTGCTTACTATTTATAATCCATCATCTCTATCTAGTTGCAATGATCTATCTTTGGACTTTAACACTTCTAGCACTACAAACTTCTTACATGCTTGTGTTAAATAGTCCTTGCATATAATGTAGAAATGACTTGAATAAATCTCATGATTATATGCTTGTGTTTTCTTGTTGCCATGATAAAAATGCTTCTATTTCCTCTAGTGCTTGTGTTGCTAACCATGTAGAGGAAACCGAAGATTCTAGGGGCCAAGACAAGGTTTTGAATGAAGCCACAAATGCAATCTCATCTTCACCTTCTTCCGGTACCCACCTATGCCTTATGGCTAGGGATTCAAAGGTAACTCCAAATTTGGAACCCATTACCTCTTGTGATGAGGAGGATGTGGATAATGTGGAAGAAGAGCTTGATATTGATGATTTATATGAAAAGGGTGAGATTGTTTATCGTGCCCTTGTTAAGAATAATATTGCTTGCTCTAACTTTGTTGAAATCTTGGACTTTGCTATTAAGAGCAAAGAACATATTGATAAGTTAGAAGCACAAATTGAGGAGCAAGAAAACATAATTGATGAAAAGTTTGCGCTTGAGCGTGTGTATGCTAATGAAATTGCTCAACTAAAGTACTCCCTTGAAGAAGAACAAACCACCAAAGAATCTCTTGAGGAGACTTTTACTCTAGAATTATCTAGAGTAAAGGAATACCATGATAGAGAACTTGCGGTGGCAAACTCCTTCAAGATTAAAAATGATGAACTTGACATTTCTTATGCTAAACTTGTTGAGGATTTTAAGCACCTCGAAAATGGCTCTCGGGTCATTAAGAGGGAGCTCATCAAACTCACCGAGTCGCATGAGCAACTTAAAGCTTCATACTCAAAAGAGCTTGCCAAGTTGCCCTCACCTCTTGCTAATAGTGATGATGCTTGTGCTACTAACTCTATTTCTTGTGAATCATCTATTTTGAAGGATAATGTTGAGCTAAAGGCTCAACTTGCGTTGCTAACTAGCAACTATGGGAAATTAGAAGAAAGTCGTGTTAAGCTCTCGAGATCGCATGAGGATCCTCTAGTCTCCCATGGTAGGCTGAAGTTAGATCATGAGGCCATTGTGTCAATAACATCTAGTGGACCTCATGTGGACATTAGCACTATATCTACTCCAAATGTTATATTGCCATGTGCTAGTCCTTGTAATTCATCCTCTCACAACCATGCTATATCTCGTGATGAATTACATTTCGTGCCTTGTTGCTCTAACAATGTAGCATCTACTTCCTCTAGTACTTTTGTTGAAACTAACCATGTAGAGGAAATCAAAGAGCTCAAGGATCAAGTCACTTCTTTGAAGAATGACTTGAAAAAGGGTCATCAAGGGAAGGCCGCACTCGACAAAATCTTGAGTTTGCAAAAATCCCCCAATGACAAGAGTGGGCTTGGATTCAACTCCAATGTCAAGAACAAGTCCACCATCAAGTTGAAGCATAAGGGAAACAAGAAAAATGGCCAAGTTCAAGTCAAGAATCCGGCCAACATTGTTTGCTTCAAGTGCAAGGAAGAAGGGCACCATGTTAGATCTTTCCCATTGAAGAAAAAGCCTCTTAGTGTGAAGCAACAGGGGAATTGGCCTCAAACCCCACCTCAAGTCATTGACGGGCCTCTTCCTAAGAGGACTACTCGAGCTCTTCCTCGAGTTGTGGCTTCACCTAAGAAGAAAGATGGCAAGATAAGAACTTGCTACATATGCCGTGAGAAGGGGCACATTTCTTCCTCATGCACTATTGGTATCTCCTCATCCAATCCTATCATTATTGATGATGCTTATTCTCTTTGTAAGGATGAGGTTGGCAATGTGTTTGCCAAATTTGTTGGTGCCCAATGTGGTGTCAAGAAAAGAACCATTTGGGTGGCCAAGCCTATTGTTACTAACTTCTTAGGACCCAACTTGGTTGGGGACCATATAGCTAAAACTTGATCAATAGGTGTTGGTTGGAGGGCATTGGAGACTTGGTTACATTATGAAGAATTGAGGGATCTTCATCTAGTGTAATTGTCAAGTCAAGTCATGTGGATTATATTGCCTCTACTATATATCCAATGTTCCTCCTTGCGGTAACATATGCTTAACTCATTACATTGAAAGTTACTCGCCCCCTTGTGCATGTGTTGGTTTTGTATCATCCATGCTCTTGTACATGTTGTGATTTCCACTTAATTATCTTGAGGAATCAAGCATATTTTTGTGTATTATTAGGTGGCACACCATGTATGTGTGTTTCTTATGATTGAGCCTTTATTGGGTATATTTGGTATCTTATTTGGCTCTTGTGAGAGATTAATGGACTATCCCATTTTGGGGGAGTGTTATGCTCGGGCATTCCACAATCCTAAAAATGTGTGTACATGAGAAATTTAAGTTCTATAATGTCCATTATATCTATTTGGATCCGTTGCCTCGTGTTGGTTTTATGGTAGTATCATATTATGGGGGAGTCATATGCTTAGTGCATATTACAATCCTAAAAATGTGAATATTCGAGGTTGTGTCACTTAGAATTGATATGGATAATTATCTAGCGCCTATGCGACACATTTTCTCTTACAAGTTCCAATTTGCTTGAATGCATTTTTTGATCATATTTTGGATCTTGTATATGAGAGTGTTTCTTGGTATGTGTTTCCTCATATTTAGATCTCTATATCATCATGGAAACCATTTGCTTCAAGTTAATCCAATCACTAGTGATTGTGTGACTATTGGAAGCTACCAAGAATCTTGTTCGAAGTATCATGCTTAATTCTTATATTTTGTTATATGCTTCTTGTTGTGACTATGATCTTGGATATCCATGCAAGCTACCTTGGGAAAATTATTCCCAATATTTATTGTCCTTGGACAATGAGTACTCAATTTATGGTAGAATTTATTGATCATATTCACTTTGGCCTTTGTTTAATTTTATCCTATCTTTGGCCAAGAAAATGTTTTGTGTTGTCTCCCAAGCCTTCCTTGCTTCTTTTGGATCTTCTTATTTTATTGATGTCCTCTTGTGTTTTACTTATTGTAGGTAGTAGTGATGATCCCATTTGTGTGCATTTTGCATTCAAAAGAAAATTCTATATAATGTACTACTTATGGGTGAGCTCTCCTATATTATCTAGAACAATCTTTTTATGCTTCCTTGTTTGATCCATATTGGGTTTTATGTGCTTGGAAGTTTGAACTATTCGTTTTGGTATTTGTGCCATCATGAAAAGTTTGGAGAGTTTGGTTTACTTGTTGGAACCTTACTCTTTTTGGGAGTTGGTTTTGTCCTTTTATGTGATTTATTGTATATCTTCCTTGTGTGTGCTTGTTTTGTTATGGGCATATGTCTTTGTGACGTTATCCATTTAGAAACATACACACTTATGTGAAGATAATGTTAGTTGATTTTTAGTCCTTGGAGACCACCTTTCTATTCCTTTTGATTCTTTGGTGGTTTCCAAATTTAATTGCCTATGGGTGCTTGTTCCTATTGTTTGCATCTTTGGGCACTAATATTTGTTCTCTCATGCCTTGTATTGTTCAATGAACTTGTATGAGTGAGGATTCCATGATTATGCACCTTTTTCCCAAATGGAATTATCATAATTGGTGCATTATCTTTGGGAAGCTCATCTAATTCATTTAATAATGCTCATTTATCTTCTGTCTCATTTATTGTGCCTTCAATGTTTATGGGGGATTGAGGATTCCATATTTGTGCATTTTTGTATTTAAATACACAGATTTTAAAGTATGCACAAATCTTGGGGAGCTTCTCTATTTTATTTAATCATTTATTTGATCTTTCATGTGTTGTGTTTTAAATTCTTATGGGGGAACAAGGATTCCATATTTGTGCATTATGTATTCCAATGCATTTATTTTAAAATTGTGCACAAATATTGGGGAGCTTCTCTATTTGTTATTTAAAACACTCTTTTGCTCATATCATAATATCTTGTAGTTTCCATTTGGACTCATTTGTTGTTTTCAAATTGGTTTGTCGGATCTTGTGATTGCTTGCGTCTTTTATTTTATTCCTTTGGCAATCTTCGGGTCCTCGATATAGTTCTACTCCCTCCCAAGTATTCATCATTGTATATGTGCGAAGACACACATTTGGAGGAATTATTACTATATTGGTCGTCTAGAACTATTCACCCATTTTGGCAATCGATGCCAATGGGGGAGATGTTTTGGAGGGTTTAAGGGAAGTTTGTTCTTAAGCATTTGCCTCTCATGCTTTACATCTTTGTTGTTTCTTTGCATGTTGAATATATAGAGGAAACTCCACCAACGGTAATGGTTCATCACACACCCATATATTGTGGGGGAGCTTGCTCTATATATTATGGGCGTACCAACATCACATACTTGTGTAGTATTTGATGTTGGCGCAACCATTTTTTCGTTAACTTGATTATATAAACCCTCTCAAAGGATTGTCATCAATTACCAAAATGGGGGAGGTTGAAAGAACATGTGTGCCCCCATGTGTGGTTTTGGTAATTAATGACAATGTTTTATGGACTTATGTTTGCATTGAGTTTTACTTGTAGGATTTGTCCATAGACAATGCTTGAACCATATGGTGGCTTCAAGGTTGGAATAAGAATAAAGTGAAGAATATCAAGTGTTGATCAAGGTTTCTTAAGATATCTCAAGTGTATCGTTCCATCCTTATGGTGATCATGGATATGCGAAGATATGCCTAAAAGAGAGGCTCTTCCATAGTTGAGTGTGGGGGAGCATCTTCACCAAGCTAGTGCAATCAAGAAATGTGCTCCATCCTGAGGTGTGGAATATACAAGACAAAGGTTTGATATTGATAGGGTTTCTTTCTCACTGGTCTCGCGGTGTTAGTTGGAGAGACCGGTTTATAGGATAGATAACCGTACTATCAAGAGGGGCTCTCAAGTGAGTAACTTGATCATATCCCTCGGTGAGATCTCAAACCTTTGTATACTTGGAATCATATTTCTTGGTTCTTATTTGGTTCTTATCCATGAGAGGATTTATATATTGTGTCAATCTCTATGACAAGCTTAAGTTCATCGAAAATGGATTTCATATGCATTCTCTATTGTGTTTTCGATATTGGAGGTTTTACCGGTTTGTCTTTTATAGATAGGTTAAACCTTTCATCATTTGGTTCTATCCTCCCTTTCTGGACTATGATGGTTCCCTGCATGATCTTGTAGAGCTCGTTACTATCTTCGAAACGAGCCCAAGATCATCAAAATCGGAGTCCGAATGAAAAAGTTATGATGGTTTCAGTTTTGCTGTTCCTGCCAGTTTTCAGGGGGCCGGATTATCCGGCCATGGGGGCGGATTGTCTGGCCCAATTTTTGGAAAATGGCTAAGGACTTTGAGGCGTGGCTCCCAGTAATGGGGGCGGATTTTCTGGTCCTTCGGGGGCGGATTATCCGCCCCAACCGCCCCTATACTGAGAGTCGCGCCGCGAAGTCCTTAGCCATTTTTTTTGGCCTGGGGAACCCGAAATATCCGGGGGAGGGGCGGATTATCCAGCCTGGAAGGTCTCAAACGGTCATATTTCGTTGGGGAGTGGTATAAATAGACCCCTTCTTCCTCCTTAGGCTTGTTGCTTGCATTCTCTCCCTCCTCCATTGTTTTGACCTTCAAGAGCTTGCAAATACTCTCAATCCCTCCCATATTTCTTGAATCTTTTTGGGGTATTTGAAAGGGGAGATCTAGATCTACAACTCCACCAATCCATCTCTCCTCTATGTGAGGGTAACATATTGGGATCAAGATCTTGGGGTTTCTTTTGTGGATTTCCTCGTGTGTTCTTCCTCTCTTATTCTCCCACTAGCTTTTGTAGCTTTTGTGGAATTTGGGAGAGAAGGACTTGAGCACTTCCTGTGTTCTTGCCATTGCATTTGGTGCATAGGTTTGAGTTCTCCTCGGAGGATTTGGTGAGTGAAAGTTGAGAAGCTTTTTACTCTTGGGTTCTTGGAACCCTAGACGGTTTGTTGGTGTTGCAGGTTGTGGCCTTGGTGGCGTTTGTTGGGAGCCTCCGATTAAGTTGTGGAGAAGTGCCCCAACCTTGTGAGAGGTTCCGGTTGCCACCGACAAGTGCACTGATAGTGGAAGTGTGGATCGATCCCGTTGGGGTGAGATTCACTGGAGAATAAGGGAGGCCTTTTGTGGCGTAGGTGGTTTGATACCACCCCCTCTCCAACAAGACATACTCTCTTTATGGGAGGAACTCGGTAATAAATCATCGTCTCCGCGTGCCTCGGTTATCTCTATACCCGAGCTATTTACTTATGCACTTTACTTTGTGATAGCCTTCGTCCTTGATTTATTATATCTAGCTATCACATAGTTGCATGTTTTGCTTAGCATAAGTTGTTGGTGTACATAGGTGAACCGTAGTTTATATAGGTTTTGTGCTTGACAAAGTAAACTCTAGTTTTATTCCGCCTTTGTTAAGCCCATCTCGTAAAAGTTTTAAACCGCCTATTCACCCCCCCTCTAGGCGGCATCTATATCCTTTTCACTAGGCAAATTAGTAATAAGCTAAACACAGTTTTTTATGGGGATATTTACAATGCACTAGTTGCAGAAATCAGATTGATATACTGAAGTTGAGTGGTATTTGTTATGCAGTCAACGCGAAATTACTTGTTTGTAAGAAACCTATACACATAGTCACTGTGCTGCTACTTGCTAGGAGTCGTGAAATGAAGTTATGAGACAAGTGCTGAACCAGTAACCATATACTTATTTGAGATCATTACTTAAAGAAGGATTCATATACAAGTGTGAAGGTTTGAATTTAACAGTAAGATGCACAAATAAACTATATGAATCTAGTATAGCCCAGTAACTTTTAGCTCAAAGCAACTATATTTTGCACATAATCTAATCGTTCAGCTTGGTTGGTTCAATGGCTATCAGATACTATAGTGTCAAGAGCTGACAGAAATGCGCCGAAGCTGCTGCTGCTGCTTGGAGGCATGACAAGATGGCGTGTAGCAAGTCTACTATTACACAATAAGCTAGCCATATGTTCAAAATTTCAGGATAGAGCATAATGAACTAGGAATACTGTATGTCAACGCACCAGTTGCTGCTTGAAATGAACCAGCTAGCAAACTATTCTAATACTAAATTGGTGAGGGGAGAAGACTGAGGGAGTAGGGACGCAACGAACCTGGGTTGCACGAGGGCTGCGGCGATTGATAATAATAATCGGCGAGGAACTGCTTGGGGACGCGGTCGTAGCTCTTGTCGGCTGCTGCAATTCAATTTGACTCGGATTCGACTGCGAGGGGAAGAACTTGTACGGCGTCCACCCATCTTACCCCTCCTCCTCCGCATCCACCCCTCTTCCTGCTCACGCTCCCGCAACCGCCAGAGCCCCCATCCCAAAGCCTGCCGTCGGGGAGCCCCAGCGCTGCAGCGCCTCATCTCCACCCTCGCATACAGGGATAACTGCAAAAAAGATAACTTAGAGAGAGAAATGGAAAGAGGGATATGGGGGAAGGGAGAGAGATCTAGACTTAGTCCTGGTGCGGAGTGGCCAGATCAGGCCCTGACGAGCATCCTTCATATGCGGGTG
The DNA here is from genome assembly GCA_916181665.1 of Avena sativa. Classification (NCBI taxonomy): domain Eukaryota; kingdom Viridiplantae; phylum Streptophyta; class Magnoliopsida; order Poales; family Poaceae; genus Avena; species Avena sativa. The sequence goes on from OV702293.1 coordinate 100,195,297, forward strand.
GCGGCGGCACCTTGGCAACATCGGGTAGGCTGTATAAGGGGACGAGTGTGCGAGAGGTGGAGGAGCGCGATGGGGAGTCGAGGGAGCAGCTGGAGAGGCGGCGGCGCAAGAGGATCGGGCTGGCTGTGGATGGAACACGTCATTGAATGGGGGTGGGGTGGGGGTTGCGACGGAGCTGATTGGATCTAGGAAGGTAGAGGCGGGCGCCGTCAACTAGGGTTTGGAGGTGGAGGTGGTGGCGGTGGCGTAGAAGGAGGAGGGCACTAGGGTTTGGAGGCAGGGCGTCGCGTGCGCGCATGAGGACTGGGAAATTGCAATGGCGCACTTGAGCCCCGCAAGGGAAAGTTAGCGTGGAGGCGAGGGTGTGCTTCTTTGGATGGATGAGCGGGACGTTGGATGGGTGTTTAACGGTTCAGATCAGACCTAAGATTGCCGATCCGTGGGAGGCTGACTCCTATGATTTCATTGGCTGCAGACCGAAAAATCAATTTCCATTTACCAAGTATCAAAAAGATGCATTTTTGGAAGCATCTATCAAGAATATGTTGTAAAATTGTATCACTATATTTTCTGAAAATACTAGACCACCTTACATGCACAGTGTCACAATCGGGATATCTCAAACCTTTCCGTCCACCCCTGGCGAAAAAGATAAATTCCTGCCGAATCGGTAGGAAGTGGGTCCAATTTGAACTACAGGTACATTATCTGATGCCCATTATTTTTTGGAAAAATAATTTTTAGACTCAAAATATGCTATTTCTTCACAGATTCAATGCAAGTTTGAGAGGCTCAGACCCTAGCTAAGAACCTTCATTCCCGCCGTTTTGATTATAGTTTGAAGCGGGCATAAAAAATTCAAAAATGGTCCGATCAATGCAAATCCTTCGCGTGATGTCTTATTATGTGACATAGTTTCAATGAAAAATACCAAACTTGGTAAATTGCAAGTGTATCGAAAAAACCTTCTCAGAAATGACCTATCATGTCTAAGGTTTCATGGCTTTCAGGCCAAACAACCAATGTTATGGCTAGAATTGCGGCATAGTTTGTGATCTTGTTTCCATATTGTGCACACATATGTATCATGGGATGGTGAACAATGTTCCAGGATGAAGTTTTCTTTTTTTTCGCACGAAAAAACCATTTTCCATTTTCTGAGCGAAAAAAACGGGCCGTTTTGTGAAGCAACCACCAAATAAAAGTTTTAAAATGCTACCATACCATTTTTCAAAAATAATAGTACACCTTACATGTCCCAACCGGGTATCTCAAACCTTTCCGTCCATCCCTGGCGAAAAAGACAAATTCCTGCCGAATCGGTAGGAAGTGGGTCCGATTTAAACTACAGGTACATGATCTAATGTCCATTATTTTTTGAAAAAATGATTTTTAGACTCACAATATGCTATTTCTTCAGACATCCAATGCAAGTTTAGCAAGGCTCAGCCCTAGCTAAGAACGTTCATGCCCGCCGTTTTGACCATAGTTTGAAACGGGCATAAAAAATTCAAAAACGGTTTGAACTATGTGAAACCTTCGCGTGGCATCATGTTATATGACAAAGTTCTAAGGAAGAATATCAAACTTGGTAAATTGATTGCGTCTCGAAAAAACCTTCTCAGAAATGACCTATCATGTCCGGGGTTTCATGGCTTTCGGGCCAAACGACCAATGTTATGGCCAAAATTATACAATAATTTATGATAATGTGCCCATATTATGCACATATGTGCATCGTGGGATGGAGAACAATGTTGCAGGAGGAAGTTTTCCTTTTTGACACACGGAAAATCTATTTTCCATTTTCCGAGCACAAAAAATGGGGCGTTTTATGAAGCAACCACTAAATGACAGTTTTAAAATGGTACCACCATATTTTGTAAAAATATTAGACCACCTTACATAGACAATGTACAAACCGGGATATAGCAAACCTTTCTATCCACCCCTGGCGAAAAAGACAAATTCCTGCCGAATCGGTAGGAGGTGGGTCCGATTTGAACTACACGTACATGATCTGATGCCCATGATTTTAAAAAAAATCATTTTTAGACTCATAATATGATGTTTCATCACAAATCCAATGCAAGTTTAGCGAGGCTCAGCTCCTAGCTAAGAATCTTCGTGTCCGCCGTTTTGACCATAGTTTGAAACGGCCATAAAAAAATCAAAAACGGTCCGAACTATGTGAAACCTTCACGTGGCGTCATGTTATATGACAAAGTTCCAAGGAAAATATCAAACTTGGTAAATTGATTGCGTCTCGAAAAAACCTTCTCAGAAATGACCTATCATGTCCGGGGTTTCATGGCTTTCGTGTCAAACGACCAATGTTATGGCCAGAATCATGCAATAATTTATGATAATATGCCCATATTATGCACATATGTGCATCATGGGATGGAGAAAAATGTTGCAGGAGGAATTTTTCCTTTTTGACACACGGAAAATCCATTTTCCATTTTCCGAGTGCAAAAAACGGGGCGTTTTGTGAAGCAACCACTAAATGACAGTTTTAAAATGGTACCACCATATTTTGTAAAAATATTAGACCATCTTACATGGACAATGTACCAACTGGGATATCGCAAACCTTTCCGTCCACTCCTGGCGAAAAAGACAAATTCCTGCCGAATCGGTAGGAAGTGGGTCCGATTTGAACTATACGTACATGATCTGATGCCCATGATTTTTTACAAAAATCATCTTTAAACTCATAATATAATATTTCATCAGATATCCGATGCAAGTTTAGCGAGGCTCAGCTCCTAGCTAAGAATCTTCGTGTCCGCCGTTTTGACCATAGTTTGAAACGGGCATAAAAAATTCAAAAACGGTCCGAACTATGTGAAACCTTCACGTGGCGTCATGTTATATGACAAATTTCTAAGGAAAAATATCAAACTTGGTAACTTGATTGCGTCTCGAAAAAACCTTCTCAAAAATGACCTATCTTGTCCGGGGTTTCATGGCTTTCGGGTCAAACAACCAATGTTATGGCCAGAATCATGCAATATTTTATGATAATGTGCCCATATTATTCACATATGTGCATCGTGGGATGTAGAACAATGTTGCAGGAGGAAGTTTTCCTTTTTGACACACGAAAAATCCATTTTTCGAGCGCAAAAAACGGGGCGTTTTGTGAAGCAACCACTAAATGATAGTTTTAAAATGGTACCACCATATTTTAGAAAAATATTAGACCACCTTACATGGACAATGTACCAACCGGGATATCGCAAACCTTTCCGTCCACCCCTGGCAAAAAGATAAATTCCTGCCGAATCGGCAGGAGGTGGGTCTGATTTGAACTACACGTACATGATCTGATGCCCATGAATTTTTACAAAAATCATTTTTAGACTCATAATATGATGTTTCATTAGAGATCCAATGCAAGTTTAGCGAGGCTCAGCTCCTAGCTAAGAATCTTCGTGTCCGCCGTTTTGACCATAGTTTGAAACGAGCATAAAAAATTCAAAAACGGTCCGAACTATGTGAAACCTTCACGTGGCGTCATGTTATATGACAAAGTTCCAAGGAAAAATATCAAACTTGGTAACTTGATTGCGTCTCGAAAAAACCTTCTCAGAAATGACCTATCATGTCCGGGGTTTCATGGCTTTCGGGTCAAACAACCAATGTTAAGGCCAGAATCATGCAATATTTTATGATAATGTGCCCATATTATGCACATATGTGCATCGTGGGATGGAGAACAATATTGCAGGAGAAAGTTTTCCTTTTTGACACACGGAAAATCCATTTTCCGAGCGCAAAAAACGGAACGTTTTGTGAAGCAATCACTAAATGATAGTTTTAAAATGGTATCACCATATTTTATAAAAATATTAGACCACCTTACATGGATAATGTACCAACCGGGATATCGCAAACCTTTCCGGCCACCCCTGGCGAAAAAGACAAATTCCTGCCGAATCGATAGGAGGTGGGTCCGATTTAAACTACACGTACATGATCTGATGCCCATGAATTTTTACAAAAATCATTTTTAGACTCATAATATGCTATTTCTTCAGAGATCCATTAATGGTTTAGCAAGACCCAATTTCCAATTTTTTAATTCAAACCTCTAATTTTAAAATCATATTTTGAATTATGATATTGTCCCTATTATAGAATAATGTGGGATTAGTAAATCAACTAGTTTTAAATAATAAAACAATGATAATCAACATCCTAAGATGAGCTACTGAATTTTATAAAAAATTAGAGATAAAAATTAATTTTTTCGACATCTTATGAAAAAGATACAATAGAATTATGAAAAAAGAAAAAAAGAAAACAAAGAAAATATCTATTCTAAGCGGACCAGGCGACCTAGCTCGGACCTAAACTACCGCGCGAAGGCCCAGCCCAGCCCATATCTAAACTCCTACGTGCAGGCCTGCTCCCTTTTGAGAGGGAGCCAGAAAAAAAATCATGCTAATTATGTATTTTAGAATCACGCGTGGATTTTAAACACAGAAGGTTGAGTAGCCTAGTGGTTTGGGAGCGTTTCCTCTGTAAGGAGAGGACGCAGATTCGATCCCTCAATTCCTCTTTTTTCGGCTTTATTACTTCTAATAAGCACGCATGTAACAAAATAAAAACTGACACTATGTCTGGGACGCAGGTTCGATCCCTCATTCTTTTTTTGCTTTATCACTTCTAATAAGCATGCATGTAACAAAATAAAAACTGACACTATGTCTGGTTGACATGTAGCCAAAGTTTGCCAACTGGATACGACACATAGACAAAAACTGACATGTATATATTTTCTAATAAATACGCGTGTAGAAAAAATTGACATGTATATTTTCTAATAAACACGCGTGTATGTCTGGTTGACACGTAGGCAAAGTTTACCAACTGGATACGACACATAGACAAAAAAATGACAAATAGATAATTTATGTGGGAAAAATTTGAAACATAGACATGCCACATAGGCAAAAATTGCTGACGTGGAGGCTTACTCATTGCAACTTATTTTATTTTAGACGTTACGACCAATTTAAATCGTCGTAATCGGCTACAAATAATGTTTAAGTCTACATCAGTCAGATTATGACGATTTTGCCTAGTCAAATTACGACGTTTTTAGCAAAATCGTCTTAATTTTTCAGTGTTCTAACCTCTTCTAACATCTTGCAACCATCTGGTGCGAAATCGTCATAGATCTATGACGATTTGGTCCACGGTCACTATCAGAAGGTCATAGATTAACACATTTCTTGTAGTGACACCGTCAAGCTGTGCAGCGCTCATATTTTTATGTGAGAAACGCCACAGAGGTGGACTGGATCTGCCTTCCGCCTTTCGTCAACGTGCCCTCAACGCAGAAGGGCTGGTCGACGAAAGGTATGGGCGCCTCGACGGACCTCGACCAGATGGCCACCCGGGTGGAGGCGATGGTGGAGACGGAGAGGCTCACCGCTTGGGACATCATGTTGTCGTGGATGGTGCGTCGTGTGCTTCTGCTGCAGAAGCGGTCGCACAAGATGTGTCATATGTCGACCACCGATGATCCGACGAGGACGCCATGGAAGGAGGTGCCCTACCAGGACATGTGGAACTGGGTCTCCATGATCTCCAAGTTCCATATGGAAGCAACCTGGGCGTACTCCTGCCCACCGTACCATTGCGGCCGCCTGCCGCCCCGGGTGAGTTGTCCTCTGGTTCTTTTGCATTTTCTCTTCATCGTTGTTTGTTTTCCTTGGGTGCCTTAGGGTCCCCTTTTTGAGTAGTTGTTCACTGCGCAGCTAGCCGAAGATGGTATGGGTGACCTCCCACTTCCGTCCTTCTTGGCGAACAGGAAGCCGAAGAAGTACCCCCAGAAGGATCCCGAAGGGTTTCCCGTCCGGGCAAACGACGATCCCTCGGATCCTCATGGTAAGTTGCCGGCTGCAGCTCCTTCTCTCGTTCTGGCTTGTGAGTTTGTGGTTTGAGGCTTTGTTTTTGTTGCAGTCGATGTCATCGATGAGGAGGGCGACCGAGAGAAACCCACGGAAAAAGCCTGGGGGAAGAGGGAGGCGCCTGTTGCCGCTCTCGCTCCAGTTGAACAGAAAAGGACGCGCTGGGGGCGCCAAGTCATCGCTCCGTCGTCCGTCGTCCGTCGTCGGGTTAGAGTCCTTCTTGCATCTCCCTTGCTGTTCTGCTAATCTTGTTGGTGCTTTCTCTTATTTTTCATTTCTCACAGCGAGGCGATGTCGCTTGGCGACGGTGGCGCTGCCGTCGTTGCTTCCCTCCTCCTCCGGCGGTTGAGGAGACGGTCAGGTCGCCGGCTGCTTCCGTGCCGGCTGCGTCCGACCTGGCTGCGCCTGCCTGGTCGATCTCTCCCGCCGCGCCGTATCCGCCCAGGGCCCCTCAGGGCTCCCCGACAACAGGGTTGCTGCATCAGACGCCCGTGTCCTCACGGTTGGGGCAGCTGTTTGAGGCTGCTCAGGACCCGAAGACCCCCTCCTTCGTCTTGGGGCTGGTATGAACCCGGCCTGGAGCTATGCTCTAGGCAGCTCTGCCAGGCCCGTGATCACGGAGGTGACGGAGGAGGCTGGGGCCGCGCAGGCGGCTGCAGCGGGTGGCGGCCAGTCGGGCGCCTCCACGCCGGCTGGGAGGGAGTTGGTGTTTGCCGCACCTTCGGGTGTGGCTACCGACGACGAGGTTGTCGTTACCTGCTCGAGGCCAGCTCCGGCTGTGCTGACGGCGGGTGCGATTCTCGCCCAGCTCTCGGGCGCTGCGCCTGTCGCACTCGACTAGGTTCACCACCTGGTTGAGGGATTGGAAAAGGGCCTTGGCGAGGCCAAAAATTTGTTTGTTTTGATGGAGGTAAATGTCTCTCCTTGTTATCTTTTCCGTGCGTTGCTTTTCAGCCGGTTTTCTGTTCCGTCTCTTACTCGGTTTTCTTGCTACAGAGAGCATTTTCGGAGTCGGTGAAGAACACCCGGGATCTTGGCCGTAAGATTGCTTCTTTAGATATGTCTTGGCGATTGGCTCCCTTTTCCCATTTTTTGTTGACCATCGGGTATCCTCCTATAGCCATGATCCTGGACAATGAGAAGGAGGTAGAGTGCCTCAAGGCTGAGGTTGCCCGGCTGGAGGAATCAAACAAGGCGCGACATGCGCAGTTCGATCAACTTGCCACGGCCAAGCATCAGCTTGAGGTTAGCGTGGAGCGGGGCAAGAAGACCGCTGACATCCGGGCGGAGGCGTTGAATAATTTTGAGACGATCTCCGCCCAACAGGAGGAGACGATCAAGATTCTTCACTCCCGGGAGGGGGAGTTCACTCAGCACCTCCAGAGCATCTCGGAGATGGTCATTAGTAAGTTCTTCTGCCTCCACCCTCCGCTGCGTTGTGGTTAATTTGGTCTAGTCCTGCTGCCCACTCCTGTCCTTGGTTGCAGCTCATTATCCTGAGGCGACCGAGATGGACTTGGTGAAGCTGCCTGTGGAGGATGTCGGCCGTGACCTGACCGCCTTGGATCTGGTGAAGGAGCTGGCGGAAGAGAGCAATGGTCTTCGTGCCGTTGCCAATGACCTCTTCCACTACATCTCGCTGGATGCAGGTGATGTGCATGACATCGCCAGCTTGGCGGTTGCCTTGTCTCATGGAATCGACGTCCTGGACATCCACAAGGAATGGGCGGCCCGAGGCGGTGTGGAGATGGCTCTGGCCTTGGCCAACTCGTGGTATCCCGGGGCCGATCTTGGTGTGCTCACACGTGGTTTCCATCTTGGGACGAGCTACGAGGGCCTTCGCCACAGTATTCCGGCCATCCGGTCCTGCGGGGTGAAGATTGGCACCTACGTGGACCTGCAGCATGATTTTCGCGACCCCGCAGAGCCGCTGCCGCTACACTAGACCCCGGCGCCCTGGAATCCCATCGACGTTGCCTCCACCAGCCAAGCTCCTGCAGCCGGCTCTGGTGCCCCTCCTGCCGGTCCGCCTCCTGCTCCAGCTACTAATGCTTCCTCTACCGCTCCTGCTGCTGAACCTTGATCCCCGGGATGCAGGGTGTATTTGTGAACTTCGTCTTTTGTTGGTGCTACATTTTGATAAATTTTTTACGTCAGCCTTTCAATTGAGCGCAGAACCTTCGTGTTCTGCTTAAATCTCTTGGTGCCCTCTTCAATTCTTGAGCACGCTCTGTCTGCTTGTTTATGCCTTCATTAACTGTGGTTTTTGGGATTGTTGCCGGCTGGGTGGCCGACCGGGTCGAGGATTTTGGCCGCCTTGACTTGGGTTGATGGGTGCGCGGGAGCGCGCCCACTGGGTGTAGTCCCTGAGGTTTGGGCCGGCTGGGGTAGCCAGCCCGGTCGAAGCTCTTTGCCTTCATATTTACTTCCAAGTTGTGGCTCGTGTCGCGCGAGACACATCGTTGCTTTGGTTTAGTTTCACTATGCATGCATCTGTTTGTAGTTAGGGCTAAACGAAAAAAGAAACAACGAGACACGCCCTTTCAAGCTAGGCCATTAGCAGCTCCCCTTTTCTCAGCGAGCATTGGCCTTTCGAGCGCTACCCTTGCCGGCTGCCAGCTGGGTTACGCTCTGCAGCCGGAACCGAAGGAGAGGCTGAGCTGGCGTGCCTCACGATACTTCGGTTCGTTGATGTTGGCTTAACTCGTGTAGGCGTGACCGGTTCGCCTAGGCGCCCTGTCTTCTGCACTGGCATTTTATTGAGGTGTGTGCTTTGAGCTTCACTCTTGCCGGGTCGACAACCGGCTTGCGGTCTGAAGCCGGAACCGAAGAGTTTGCTCTAGGCACCTTGTGCAATATTATGCCGCCTGTAGAAGTCATGGGCGTCCGGGCCAGCCAGTATAGGGGCGAATGTGATACGCGAAATTGGGACAAAGTCCTCGGTACTACGCCGAGGCTTCCAAGCTTGTTCATTTATTACATGAAAGGGGAGATACATACACTTCTTGCTCAAGTGTAAAATGGCCGGAGTAGGCTCGTGTTCCATGGGCGCTATGTTTCCTCGTCTGAGCGATATGCCTTGTTCGTCACCGGCTGCTGGGCGTCGATCAGATAATATGAATTATTGTGAAGTGCCCGGCTGACGATGAATGGGCCTTCCCATGGTGGGGACAGCTTGTGCATTCCTTTTTTTCTCTAGACCAGGAGCAGCACCAGATATCCCTCGCGGAAAGAGGTAGGCCGGATCCAGCCGGCGTGGTATCAGCGTAGGTCTTGCTGATAGATTGCTAACCTAGACAAAGCTTACTCTCGCGCTTCCTCGAGCAGGTCCACACTGTCCTCTCGCGCTTCTTTGGCCTCCTGCTCCATGTAGAGCTTCTTGCGGGGTGCGTCGAACTGGATGACTGTAGGGAGAACTGCTTCTTCCCCATAGACAAGGAAGAACGGTGTGAAGCCGGTAGAGCGGTTGGGGGTGGTGCGTAGGCTCCAGAGCACGGCCTGCAATTCCTCTCTCCAGCATCTGAGTGATCTGATGAGTGGTTCGAACAACCTTGGCTTGATTCTAGCTAGGACCAGTCCGTTAGCGCGCTCGCACTGTCCGTTGGACTGTGGGTGCGCGACTGATGCCAGGTCTAGGCAGATGCCCTTCTCTCTGCAGAAGCGAGCGAAAACTCCTTTCACGAAGTTGGTTCCGTTGTCAATTATGATGCTGTGCGGGTAGCCGAATCGGATGATGATGTCTGTGAAGAACTTGATCACCATCGCTCTGTCCAGCTTCTTGATGGGCTTTGCATCGATCCACTTGGTGAACTTGTCCACGGCTACGAGTAGGTACGTCATGCCGGATTGAGCTGTCTTGAACGGTCCAACCATGTCTAGCCCCCAGATTGCAAATGGCCAGGTGATTGGTATCGTCTTTAGTGCTGCAGACGGTGTGTGCTTCAGCTGGCTGAATTGCTGACAATCGTTGCATGTTTTGACCAACTCCTCAGTGTCCTTCAGCGCTGTGGGCCAGTAGAAGCCGTGACGGAGAGCCTTGGATGCTATTGCCCTGGATGAAGCGTGGTGGCCGCATTCGCCCTGGTGTATGTCAGCTAGGAGCCTGGTTCCCTCCTCTTGGCTTACGCATCGATGATAGATGCCACCGACAGTGCGCTTGTACAACTCGTTGTTGATGATGGTGTAGGCACTTGCTCTTCGCTGCACTTGTCGTGCTGCCACTTCCTCCGTCGGGAGTTTGTCTTTAGCCAAGAAGTTCATGAACGACCTCGCCCAATCGGGTGTTTCCCGAATGGTGTGCACCATCTGCATGATGAGCTTGATCTCCTCACGAGTGGCGGGCTCTGGAGTGTCGGGAGGCTTGTCGGGTGGTAGCTTGCTGGTGTCGACCGTGGGCTTCGTCGCGGCAGTCCCTAGGTGTAGCGAGGCGGTCCCTGGGTGCAGTGAGGCAGTCCCCGAGTGCGGCACGGCAGTCCTCGGAAGTGGCGAGGCAGTCCCTGGGTGTGACGTGGCAGTCCCCGGGTGCGGCGCGGCATCGGCTATTCCTGGATCTGCTTTGAGTACGATGGAGTCGGATTCTGGTGACAGAGTGATGGAGGGCTTGCGCAGGTATTCAAGGGAGACTCCAGGCGGTATGGCATGTCTTGTTGAGCCAACCCTGGCCAAGGCGTCAGCGGCTTCGTTGTTGGCTCTAGGTACGTGGTGGAACTCGTATCCTTCGAAATAGGCACACAACTGCTGAACAAAGAAACGGTAGAGAGCCATGTTTGCGTCCCTTGCGTCCCACTCACCGGATACCTGCTGCACCACTAGGTCCAAATCTCCAAAGCATAGTACCCTCTGGATGCCTATCTGCTTGGACATCTTGAGCCCGTGGATGAGCGCTTCATGTTCGGCGACATTGTTGGATGCCTTGAAGTGGATCTGGAGGACGTACTCTAGCCGGTCGCCTTTTGGCGAGGTTATCACGATTCCGGCTCTGAGTCCTCCTCGCGTCTTGGATCCGTCGAAGTGTAGCTTCCAGTAAGTTGATCAGGCATTGGTGACATGTAATGTGTCTCTGCCCAATCGACGATGAAATCGGCCAGTGCTTGGGACTTGATTGCTGTCCGCGACTCGTATTGGATGTTATGCGTAGCAAGCTCGATGGCCCATTTTGCCACGCGCCCGGTGGCGTCCTTGTTGCCGATAATTTCCGCAAGCGGGGCCAATGCTACTACCCGGATGGAGTGCTCTTGGAAGTAGTGCTTGAGTTTCTTGGCAGCCATGTACACGCCATACATCAGCTTCTGGTAGTGGGGGTAGTTCTGCTTGGAGAGCGATAGTACCTCGCTCAGGTAGTATACGGGGTGCTAGACCGGTTGGGCCTTCCCTTCTTCTGGCCTTTCCACTACCAGTACCATGCTAACCACTCTGTTTGTGGCAGTGATGTACATCAGCATAGGCTCCTTTGTCACTGGCGCTGCCAGAATGGGCGGTGAGGTGAGCATGCGCTTGAGGTCCCGGAAAGCTTCTCTACCTGGGCTGTCCAGACGAACTTGTCCGTCTTCTTCATTAGCTGGTACAGGGGAAGGGCTTTCTCACCCAGCGGGCTGACGAACCGGCTGAGGGAGGCTAGGCACCCGGTGAACTTCTGTATGTCGCGCAGGCTCTGCGGCAACTCCATGTGCTCAATGGCTCCGATCTTCTCCAGGTTCGCCTCGATTCCTCGCTCAGAGATGAGGAAACCCAGGAGCTTGCCGGCTGGGTCACCGCACATGCACTTCTCTGGGTTCATCTTGATTTGGAAATGGCGGAGGCTGTCGAACGTTTCCTTCAGATCCTCGAGGAGTGTGTGTTGCTCTTTGGTCTTGATGACGACGTCGTCAACGTAGGCGTGCATGTTTTTGCCGATCTGCGTCTGCAGGCATTTCCGCATGCAACGATGATAGGTTGCTCCTGCGTTCTTCAAGCCGAAGGGCATGGTGGTGTAGCAGTAAGCTCCGTACGGGGTTATGAATGATGTCTTTATTTGATCGGTTACGTTCAGCTTGATTTGGTGATAGCCTGAGTAAGCGTCCAGAAAAGACAACAAATCACACCCAGCGGTGGAGTCAATGACTTCATCAATCCGCGGTAGAGCGAAAGGGTCCTTGGGACATGCCTTGTTGAGACTGGTGTAGTTAACACACATGCGCCGTGTCTTGTTCTTCTTCAGCACCAGCACCCGGTTGGCAAGCCATTCTGGGTGGAAAACTTCCATGATGAAGCCGGCTGCGAGCAGCCGTGTGATCTCCTCACCGATGGTTCTTCTTTTTTTTCTGCGAAGCGGCGTAAAGATTGCTTGACTGGCTTCGCGTCTGGTCGAACATGAAGAGAGTGCTCGGGGAGTTCCCTCGGGACACCTGGCATGTCTTTGGGGCACCATGGGAAAATGTCCTGATTCTCATGGAGGAAGTCGATGAGCGCGCTTTCCTATTTGCTATCCAGGACGTCTCCGACCAGGACGAACTTGCTTGAGTCCTCCTCCTTTAGCAGGATCTTCCTTGTTCCTTGTGAGGGCTTGAACTGTGATTCTCCAGCCGGCATATCCTTCTGCAGAGCCGCCACGTTCTGCATTATGACGCGCTTCTCCTCAACGATGATCATTGCTTCGGCTAGCTTGGATCCGTCTGAAGCGCACTCGATCGAACGCTTGTAGCATCCGTCGACGATGATCACTCCCTTTGGGCCTGGCAGCTTCGTCTTGAGGTACGCGTAGTGCGGCACTCCCATGAACTTGGTGAGGGCTGGGCGCCCTAGTATGGCGTGGTAGGCACTGGAGAGGTTCACAACCTCGAACCAAATTGGTTCACGACAAAAGTTGTTCTCGCTGCCGAAGATGAAGTCCAGCTGGATCTTGCCGATTGGCGAGTGCGACGGACCTGGTACCGCTCTGTGAAACGATGTACTTGAGGGCTGCAACTGGGACTCGCTGATGCCGAGCCGCTCGAGGCTGCTGCGGTACAGGAGGTTGATGCTGCTACCACCATCGATCAACACACGGGAGAAGCGGCACGAGTGCTTCTTGGAAACGATGATAGGGTCGAAGAGCAGCGTGTAGCTACCAGTGTTTGGTAACATAGCCGGCTGATCTTCCTTGCTCCAAGTGATCGCCTGGTCCGACCAATGCAAGTACTGGGGGACGGGAGGGACGACTGCGTTCACCTCCGCCTCGCGCCTCCGCTTGGTGTGCTTTGTTTCTGGCTCCACGAGGAATATGTGGTAGTTGCCCACTTGTCGCGGGTAACCATCCTCGTCATCCTCGCGGCGGTTGCGTTGCTCCCTGTTGTCCGGTGGGCCTCCGGCTGGCGGTGGAGATGGTGGTGGGAGCCCATCGGCTTCGGCCATCTTCTTCGTTCAGCTGCACTGGCGTGTTGTGTGGTTCGAGGGCTTGCTACCGCCGCCATGGAACTTGCACGACCCATCGAGCATGGACACCATGGTGTACTTGGGCCGAGGCGGCCTATCGTCTGGTCTCTGCCTCCGGCTGCCGCCTGTAGCCGGGTTCTCATGCACGACGTCTACTTGCTTGGTGCCGTACTGGCTGTCCGGTTGGTAGTCTTTCCTCTTGCCGTGGCGGTTGTCATGGCCGTGCCACGTGGGATGATGGTCGCCTGGCTGGCGGCGCTCCGCCTGGTCATCCGTGACGATTTGTCCTTGGTCGTCCACCATAATGGGCTTCTTCATGGCCGCGTCGGCGGTGGCGTACTTGTCCGCGATAGCCATGACCTGGGCCATGGTTTGCGGGTCTGCCCGGCTGAGCTTATGCTTCAGCATGGTGCCGTCTCGGAAGCCGTTGGTGAACAAGTCTATCGCCTGGTGCTTGCGCACCCCTTCGCACGAGTTGTGCATGCTAGTCCACCGGGTGAGGTAGGCGCGGTCGGCCTCATCCTTGCCCTGCACGCAGAGGGAAAGCTCGCGAGGTTGACCTGGCCTCTTGTATGTTCCGGTGAAGTTGCGAATGAATGCTTCTTTGAAGTCCAGCTAGACGTTAATGTTGTTGTCGGGGAGGCTATTGAGCCATGTTCTTGCCGAATCGACGAGCATGAGGGGGACATAACAGACGGCCAGGCGGAGGTTTCCGTTGGCGATTCCCACTGCGTTGGTGTAGTTCACTAACCAATCCTCTGTCTTGACCGTGCCGTTGTATTTTGGCGTGTCCCTTGGAAGCGAAAAAACCTTCGGAAACAGTTCGTTCCGGATGCGCGGGCCGAAACACTTCGGGCCAGCCGGACTTTCCTCTTCCAGCGTGCGTGACTACACCAGGAGGTCGATGCGCTCGCGTGCGTCATCCGGTTCTCGAGGGCCGAGCCAGCCCTTCAAGCGTGATGCAAGCGGGTGCTTATTCGCGTGTGCTCCTTCATCCGGGGCGGGTGTCTTCTTCCCTTGGGAAACTCCTGCTGCCGGAGCGCGGCTTACGCTAGAAGCGACGGCGTCTCGATTGTGGCGGCCATGGTTGCCGGATTCGCCACGCAGGCGGCTATTTTGTCCGACTCCTCCTGGGGAAGATGCCTACTGATGCTTGCTTCCCCCATGCACCATCTGGTCCGCGCCTTTGCGAACGACGATGTCCCAGGAGTTGCCCATCTGGCTGGGGGTGCCCTCGGCTTGCTGCTTGTTAGCGGTGGCGACGAGGAGCTGGACGCGCTCCTGCTGGGGATGAAGCTCCTCGCCCTTGAGGTGCTTCAGCTCTGTGGCTTCCGCCTTGGCTGCCCTCATGTTCTTGGCAGGGGTGCTGTAGACGGGCTGCGCCACACCTGCATGTGAATTGGCGGCACGGTCCAACTCTGACGCTAGGTCGTTCCCCCGGTCCTGGATCTTCCTGATGAAGCCATGGGCCGCGTTGTACTCATGTACAGTAGCGTTCAGCCAACGCTGGTTAGCCGCGACCTTGGTGGCCTCCTCTAGGAGCTTCTGGCGTGTAGCTTCGAGCGCGGCCATAGTAGCTACCGGGTCTGCCTCGACGATGACCGAAGCACGAAAGTGCTGGATGGAGGCAGTTAGCGGGTCTTGCTCTTGCTCGGGCATGGAGTTCTCTCCTACAGCCCGGCGCTCCTGAGGTGGACGATGGTTTTCGTGGGCATTTACCACCATGACTTCGACGCAACCACTCACCGCGGTTGGGCCGTGGGTGAGGGGCATGTCGAGGACGGGGGTGACCACGCTGGTGAAAGCCTCAGCGATAGTGGCGACGTAGACGCGGATGTCTACAAAATGCAGGATGGAGCCGTTGGAGGGGAAGGTGTTCCCGGCGAAGCACGCAGCGTTGTCGACAACACAGTCGAAAGCGCCGAACGTGAGAACGAGGCCGGAGGCCACGCGTTCACTGGAAACAAGCGTAAGTCCCGTGCGGAAGATGATCCCAGCTGACGCGCTGTGCCCCACGGTGGGCGCCAACACGGATTACACTGATTCGAAGGCCGAGCTCCCTCCGTATACAGCCACGGGGAAGCGCTAGACACCGACAGTAAGTTCCCTCCTTGGCTCCGCAGTCGCAATGTTGCCTTCGCGGTTTTCTGATATTTGCTTTGTCTTTGTTAGTTATTTCAGGTCTTGGAGAACTATCTCCCTCCCATGGATGATGAATCCTCCGGGGAGTTCGAAGAAGATTCAAGCGACTCTTCCAAATACGAGGACGACGTGGTGGAGGTCGCCGCACCCGCGCTCGCGGCTAAGAAGACCCGCAGGCAGAAGTAGCGCAAGATCGAGGCAAGTCAAAGCCTCGAAGAGCACAACGAGGAGGAGGGCGACGTGCAAGAGCATAGATCACAACGCATGGCCACGCCTGCAAAGGTCGCGCGTAAGGAGAAGTCGCCCGCGAATAAGAAGGAGCCAAAGGTGGCGTCGTTGCCAAGTTCGACGACCATTTTTGAGTCGGACGACGAGGCCGATGACGTAGAAGCCGAGGCTTTTACAAAGATTCCAGAAGTGAAGGGATCTGGAGTCGAGGCTATAGTTGAGGGCGAGATCCCACTTGCGGCGATCCTGCCACCATTCTCGTTCATCCCGGGGTCGGGGGCTGCCCTTGCCCCGGAGTTGAGGTCTTCACCGCCGAAGAAGGCGCATGTGTTGCCTGGGCTAGAGGAGCCTGCAGCCACGGGCTCGTCGTTGAAAAAGCCCGCGGTGTCGTGGGCTTCGAGCGTGTTCGAGACGGGGCTCACACGCAAGCTGGGCCTAGATCTGGAGATGCCGGTGCACATCCACACTGGTCTGTGCTTCATCCCGGTCGCCAAGTAAGTCCGTGTCGAGTCGTCCGAATTGATTTTCGGGGTCGTTAGCTGGGATGTTGATCGCACCGTTTTGTAGGACATGCGTCAAGAAGATTGGTCACCCTTCGGTGCCCAAGGTGCCGCTAGTCACTGTTGGAGGGGAAGTCAAACCTTCCAACAAGAGGAAGAGTGATGCGGTCGAGGCACCGACCGAGGGCACGAAAAAAGGAAGGAGGGTGATGCCTATTTTGCCGCTACTATTGAAGGGCTAGTCGACGCGTCGATTGAAGCGCTGGTCGGTGCCGCCGCGCCCTTGGAGGCTCATGCGATCAAGGGATCGCACCTAGGCGAGCCGATCGTGCTGGTTGGGGGTATCGGTGCCCACGACTAGCATCCTGGCGGTGGTGGCTGCGACATTTTCCTCCTTTATGGCGAAGGCTTCCGCTGTGGTGGCAGGGACGCAATCGCGTCAGGTTCCTGAGGTCATGGATGGAGACGTTGGATAGCGACGCGGGTGGATGTAGTTCGTGCTGCCATCGGTGGACGTGATCGAGCTTCACAAAATGCTAGGCGTAGCCATCTAGGTATATCCAGTCCCTGAGGATCTAGTTGCTGAATTTCAGCGTCTAGATTCTTTTGTCTTTTGCTATCTAGTCCCCTGTGGCTAGTCGCTGAATTTCAGCGTCTAGGCACTTAAGAACTTCTGTTATCCAGTCCCCGAGTGGGTTGTCGCTGAATTTCAGCGGCTAGGGACTTAAGTACTTTTATTTTCCAGTCCCCGAGTGGCTAGTCGCTGAATTTCAGCGACTAGACACTTAAGAACTTTTGTTGTCTGCTTATGTGTAATTTCTGTTTGCAGGGCCTTCAGCTGGAATCATCAGAGCGGCAAGCCGCGAAGGAGCGCCTGGAGCGCGACCTATGAGCCGTGCAGGAATTTAACCAGCAGTTGCAGGCGACTGCGGGTGAGTATTCAAGCTTTGGGTGATTTTCTGGTCTTGTTTTGTGGGGTCTTATTTTGATTCTCCTTTGTAGAGGACCGCTCTGCTGCGATCGCCAAGGCCCGCGAAGGTTACGTTCCAACCTCCTGTAACATCTCGAAAATATTATAAGGAGAATATAAATTTCCAATCAACTAAAATTAGGATTAACAAAAGGTTTTACTATTAAACACTATATAAATGCATGTGTGTTTATTAATGATGTATGAATGCTTGTTATGCCATGTTTGTTGTTATATATGTTGAGAAATAGTTTAAGGATCAAAGCAATATCATCTAGGTCAAATCCAAACCAAATCAAATCAAAAGAAAATGAAATGGTGACATATATGACCTAGTGGTCATTTTTTTCCAAAGTTAACACCTATCCCACTTTGGGCACCTCTAGTAAATGATTTCAAATAGAAACAATTCTATTTATTTTCTCACCTTGCTAGACCAGGTAAAATGAATACAAAGGAACTTGCAAAACTTACAGAAACAAATCAAATTCTTTTAGAGGACATTTCCAAATTGAATCCATCATATACATCAAGATAGCCATTTTTAAAAAACCTTCACTTGGCAAACCTTTTCAACCAGAGACACTCAAGCATATGACCAACACACACACCAAAAATATTTTGAAAATTCAAATGTTTATTTCATGTGGCCATTTAATCAAACACTTAGCTGTCATAGTAAAAATATACCAACTATACACTATGGTCATCAATCTAGTGATCATCTTTGTACTGGATACATCTCCACTACTAGCTCACGATCACCCCTAGTACCAGTCCATGAAGTGGAGCCCCTCTCACTCACCAATTGGACTAGTGCCAGCACGTACCCGAGCATTCCACGCTGATCGGACATGGACACGACGCCACAAGCCTCGCCACCCTCGCCCATGATGTCTAGAAGGTAGCCTAGACCTCACCGCACTTGCCAGCGTACACCTCGCTCAACCACTGCCAGTGGAGACGCCAGCGCAACCTCGCCCATTTATCTCTCTACCATGCCGAGTGCACGCTAGAGCGCCGAGCCGCCCCGTGCAACCACGCCGCGCCTCGCTCTCCCCATCCATAATTGCCCTCGCCGCGACGCCAGCGACCTCCCAGACATGCCTGTTTGACGTCGCGGGCCCCGTGACCACCGTACGCCATGACGGACACCACGGTACCTGAGAAAAGCATGGACGTCCCCGTCAGGTTAAGACCGCGCCTCGCCGTTCCACTATGTGCATGATGATCGCCACAGAGCACCGCGTCGACCTACGCCCTCAGCCATGCCGATAGCGCCCTGTAGCAACGTCGCCGACGAACCCAAGCCATGTCACAATGCTCCTCTCGCCGGGGTATAAATAGACCACTCCCCTTCCTCAAAATGCACACCACTCGACTCACCTCTCTGCCAGCACTCCCTCTGACCCATCCCCGGAGCAAGGCGAGCACTGCATCGCTGGAATTTCACCAGAGCCCGCTGCTGCTATGGTGGAAAGGAGCCATCGCTAGGTGACGCCCCAGGAGCTGCCGCAACCACCATTCGAACCGCCATCGTCTACTAGCTCGTTCGCCCACCTCGCCGGACCTAGATGGAGCCCTGGTAAGCCTCCGATGACCCCCGCTGTAGAGCTAGGGTTAAAATCCCCCGCGCGTCCTGCGGCGGCGAAGATGACACTGAGCTGCTGATCGTATTCTAATCGTGCGACCCAGATTAGCTAATACCGCTTCACTTTAGAATAGCCACTGACAGGTGTGGCCAACGTCAGTGCAGCCCGGTGTGCGCGAGCCGCGTACTTGGGCCGGCCCATTAATGTTCCCGCGCGTTACCCACGAATTCAAATATAGATTTTTTTCTTTTATTCCAAAACCCTATTCTACCAGTGACTTCAAAATTAAATTCAGGAAGATTTACTAAACCAAATTACATGATTTCAATTTTGTTAGAAAGGTAATGAAATTATCTAACCACTCCCATTGGATCCAAATAGTTTGAATTATAGATCACCTAGAGTAAAAATAACAAGGCAGAGACTTTTACAACTTCAAACATTTTTCTAAAATCGACCATAAATGGTTTTAAGTTGATTCCCATTCTCAAAAATCACATTTTCCATGATCTATCTGAATATGTAAAAATATTTTGTTTTACATGCATTAATCATGGACTAGTATTAAAAGAATGCTATATAGTCATTTCTAGTCACTTTAATATTATTAAATAGCATTAAACTTTGTAATATATCCAATCCACTTTAAATCACATTTCCAAGTATTGGAATATGTGGTGATGACATGTGTCAACATGATCCCATATTTTATAATTGGAGAACATTAAATCTTAAGTGTTTTTTCAATGAGTAGAAATTGCATTTCGAAAATAAGATAAATAAGGCCACGTCAATATTTCATGTAGTGATTGATATGATGCTAGATCATCTAGTGTGGATCTTTGTGTGCTAAATAGAAGTAGTTAAGTATTGTTTGGTGATTGTGTACCTCGTATTTATTTATCAATGCTAGTATCATCCCGGGGTACAAGGAACAGGAGTTCTACGACGAAGAAGAGGAGAAATTCGACAACTGCACCAACCAAGGCAATCTAAACTATGCAAGCTATTCATATGAAAGCTAGCATATGCAAGATATATTATGCATGTTATGGTGATGCAACCATGATTATACCAATCCCAAGTTTTACCTGCAAGCTTTATCTTTTCTTCCTTTTGTCAAAGTTGCTCAAATAGTTAATTAATTGGCGATTAGTGAAAAAATAGGAAAGATGCCATCAAGAGCATAGAACTAGGTTTAGGTAGTTACACTTTATTAGTAACCCTGAATAGTGACACCCTCATTGATAGATGCTAGTGCTAAACTAATCTTTATCACTATAGATGGGAACACTTGGAGAAAATAATTATGAAAACCTTGGGATGATGAGTCATTCTATTGAATTTTTTGACATGTGTTATGGAACAAAATGAGTTGAAGATGATACTGAATGAAGCATGTGCTCCAACTTTGATAAATACTGATGGTTGGGTTTGGATGCGATACCATTCCATCTTTACCGTACAACCACAATACCTGAGTTGGGTAGGGCTTAACTGGAAGTTTATGTGTCTTAGTATGGGTTCCCTCGTGGAAAGAGGTTGAGCTAAGGTTACCTCGTTAATATGAATGTCCACCTATGCAGTGCCCGGGATGGCGGATGGCCATGGCTGGGAGGCCAAACTCATAGGGGAGGTGCCTATACTAGGGTGTGTAATTGAAAGGTTAGGATTGATTATCCGCATACAAAGTATGATTATTCAGGGTTATCCCTGATGGATGTACCGAATGCTGTGGTGAAAGTGTACCACCTCTGTAGAGTGTCAAACTATTCGAATAGCCGCGTCCGTGGTCATGGATAGTTGGATGGCCATACTGTTCCATTGTCATATATTTTCAAAATGACTTGTGACTTGAAATATGACTTGGACGTGACCACACAGGGTTGTGGACATGAAATTAGGTTCCCTCTTGAGTAATCTAGATAACAAAAATAGGTTTTTAGTACTAAGCAATGTTCAAAAAATAGGCCGAATCAGCGATTAATAGGCCGATTAATTGCTACTAGGGACCTGACCGTGTCGATTACCACTAATCGTTTGTGTTAGTTGTTTAGCCCGATTAATAGCTCTGACATTTCGATTACTAGGTATGTTCCCGATTAACTACTACACTTGGTCAAAAAAGTTGCAAAATTATCAACACATATCGCCCATCCATCCACTAGCCCGCCCCAATGAAGTAGGTTTTTTGAAGCTGGCGCTCGATCTCGACCTCCAAGAGCTCGATTTCTGCCATCACCAGCCAGTTCCTTGTCGTTGTTGACCAGTTCCTCGTAGTTGCCGATCAGACCTCAGATACAAGAGCTCGAGCTCCTTCAGGATCTCATCTGGGAGCTCGAGGCTGCCTTTAATAGGGTAGGTGGTTGAGGTGCAAGAGGAGTCATATGTGTTTTAGGCGCTAATTTTTGTAGGTTGCATCGATTAATAGCCGACCGATTAAATCAGTTAATCGTCCGAATTCCGATTAGTCGCTACTCCCAAGACAACCGAGCAGTTAACAATTACCGATTTCCTTACCATTGCTACTAAGTACCTCTGAAATAAAACTAGCTTATTGCAAATAAGCCTAGAGCTTAGGATTCCTACTAGAATTGTCTTACTTACATTAGTGATAGTTTGCGAGTACTTTAAAAGTACTCATGGCTTTGTACCTGGCTATTCCCATGGCCAGACTACGAAGAGGAATATACGGAGGATGAACAGCAGGATGTCTACGATAACTATGATCATTTCCCATCATCAGCATTGCCTGTGACGATGAACCTGGAGCCTCTACTACGTTATTTTCCGCTGATTTGATATGTATTAATACTTGATCATGTGATCAACTATTTTTAAGACTATTATGGTTTGTAATGGATGATGTACTGTGCTACCAATTCTGTTATGTCTCGCAAAAATGGTAATACTGGGATTGTGATGTACGGCATAATAGACATATGGACTTAAAAATGCGGGTGTTCACAAGTTGGTATCAGAGCCATCCTAACCATAGGAGACCCAAGTTAGAATGGACGTCTGAAAAACTTAGTTTCAAAACAAAGAAAGTGAGTATTTATGAAAACCTATTCTCACTCTTAACCTTTAGATTCTTTCCAAAAGAGAGTCATACGTTCCTCAAAGTTTTTGCAATCCTACATAAAATTTTACACACTTGATCACCTCACTAACTTACTCATCCTAATTACTTATAGATGGAAGTCAAGTACAACAAGTTCTACCAGCTTGGCAACTGAGGGGAACTCATCTTTGAGAAGGACTTGGGTCAGCTCGCGGAGTTTCTTGGACGCCCTCACCCGGAGTTCTTTGGAGCATAGCTCAATGACCATCCAGGAGGAGAACTGCAGTGGTTGATCACTGCCGATCTGAGAGGTAAGATGGAGCCACCCACCTCGGAGAAGATACAGTTCAGCTTGAGGGAGAACAACTGGCTGGATGGACTAGCTAGAGCCATGCAGGAGGCGTTTGCTCGTCTGTGTGGGCAGAACATCAACCAGATCATTGGCACCCGCTTCGCTCACTATGCAAGACGTGACTCCATGGGACAGCCCTTGGCTATGCCAGGACATGCGGAGCTGAAGCATCATGTGGATCACCTCAAATTCATGTTGCATGAGACCTAGAAGGAGTTGGACAACGCCCGTTCCTATGCCAACCAGAAGCACCTTGTTGCAACCGAGAAGAACCAGACTCTCGCCCTCCTAGCTAAAGAGCGCAAGTCACTTCATCGCCAGCATAATAAGAAGGACCGCATCATCGCTTGCCTCTGCCAGAAGGTGGCAACCCTTGAATAAATCATCCATGACTAGGAAATTCAGCTCGAGGAGAAGGAATATGAAGGTGAAGATATTCGTGGGGATATCACTTCGTACCTCAGTGATGATGACGACTATCTGGAGGACATCAACATGGAGTTCCACACTAACGAGGAGGACGCCGATTTCCTGGATGACGAAGATCCCACCAGTTCTGATGATGAGTAGTAGCACTAGTGCACTGTCGTAGGTGTGAGTTTGTATCAGGTCCCCAGGTATCGTAGCATGATAGAATGGTTCTTAAACCCATCTGCTTCGTTGTTGTGATGTGTTATTTGCAATGTATGGTTTGTATGTGTTGTTTGGAATGAATGAACAAGAGTTGTGGTTTTCAAAACTTATCCATGCTCAAAGTTTAAAGCTTTTGAACCATACCCATAAGCCATAGAAATTTCCTTCTTGTATTATGATCTACCTCAATCTTCAGATGACTCGCGGCAACCCCGGTAGAAGCAACTCATCCCAGGACCCGATGGTTCATATTCTACAAATGCTAGTGGCAGATCGAGAAGCTGGTAGAACCGATCGTCAAGCCAATCTCACCACTCTTCAGCAGGTCGCCCAAATAGCACATAACAACCAGGGCCATGTAAATTAGGATCACCATGGATCTAAGCTCAAAGAACTTCCAAAACACCAATCCTCCTATGTTTAGCAAATCTGAAGAGCCCTAAGCTGCTGATGACTGGTTGCAATCAATGGAGAACAACTTAGAAGTTGCAGGAGTAGATGCTGCGGAGAAAGTACTGTTTGCCACCCACTATCTGGCAGGTTATGCAAGATCATGGTGGAATAGCACTCGTACAATGAACGGAGGACAAATGATGACTTGGGAGGAATTCAAGATCAAGTTCAGCAGGACTCATGTGCCCCCAGGTTTGATCAAGAGGATGAGGGATGAATTCAGGGAGTTGAAGCAAGGGAGAATGACTCTGGTGGAATACCATGATAGATTTCTGTCTCTGGCTACGTATGCCCTTGATGAGATCGACACTGAAGAAAAGAAGAAGGAAAGATTCCTGAATGGCCTGCATGATGAGATGCAGACAGTGTTAGTCAATCTTCCTTTTGCCAATCTAGAAGATCTAGTGGATTCTGCTATCCAGATGGAAGGGAAACTCAATCAAGCCAGTGAGAACCGCAAGCGTCGTATGATGCACCAGCCTAGACCACACCATACCCGGAAGTACCGCCCCAGCTCGTCTACATGATTTGCACCAAGGAACAACATGCCACCTATGTCTCGTCCGAACTTTCCCAATCATGGCGGAGGAAACCCGAGGCCCGGAGGCCACAACAACAACCCCGGTAACCCCCATAACTTCAACCGTGCACCACCAAGGTCCACCAAAAACAACAACGACAATACTGCCCCAAAGACTAGAAGCAATGATGTGCCTATTGCCGGGAAGGACAAGTCAATGATAACCTACTTTGAATGTGGGATCACGGGTCACTACTCCAATGAGTGCCCCAAGAAGCTTGCTGCAGCACCCAATGTCACTGCACCTGCCCAGTAGCAACGCCGTGTCCAGCCTGGAAAGAGGTTTGCCATAGGCAACCCACACAACCGTACCGACCATCTATTCCACATGAATGCGGAAGAAGCCCAGGAAGCGCCAGATGTCGTGCTGGGTATGTTTTCTGTTAACTCAGTACTTGCAAGGGTGTTGTGTGATTCTAGAGCATCACACTTGTTTTTTACAGAAGAATTTGCACGCACTAGTAAGATTCAACCAACAAATTTGAAGCATGTTATGATAGTTCAAATACCTGGATCAACTACCAAAGCTAGAAAAATTTACAAGGTCGTACCTATCAGAATACATGGAATAGGTTTTTATGCCAATTTAATAGTACCTGGAACAAAAGGTTTGGAAGTAGTACTAGGAACGGATTGGATGTCTAAACATCAAGGATTAATAGACTGTGCCAAGAAAACCATAACCATGACTAGTAGAACCGGAGTATCACTAGAGCATGTGTCTGAGACACTGCCCCGTCAATTCAAGTTCAACAACAGTTTAGTCCAATCAACCCTAGACCAAGTCAGAGTAGTCTGTGAATACCCCGATGTGTTTCCAGATGAATTACCCGGTATGCCCCAGATCGGGATATCGAGTTTATCATTGAACTAGTTCCCGGAACTGGACCCATAGCTCAGAGACCCTATAGTATGAACCCATGTGAATTTGTGGAGCTCAAGAAGCAACTTGATGACATGTTGGGGAAAGGTCTGATACAACCAAGTGCATCACCGTGGAGATCCCCTATTTTGTTTGTGGATAAGAAAGATGGTGCCACCCGTTTGTGTACGGATTACCGAAAGCTGAATGACGTCACCATCAAGAAACAATACCCACTGCCCAAGATAGAAGATCTATTTGACTAGATGACTGGTGCTAGAGTGTTTTCTAAGATTGATCTTAGAATTGGTTATCATCAACTAAAGATCCGCGCAACGGATATCCCAAATAATGCTTTCAATACCAGATATGGATTGTATGAGTACAATGTCATGTCATTTGGATTAACCAATGCCCCCGCTTATTTCATGAATCTCATGAATTAGATTTTTATGAGATTCTTGGATAAGTTTGTCGTTGTTTTTATCATTGACATTCTGATCTACTCCAAGTCGGAAGAGGAACATGAGCAGCACTTAAGAACCATCCCTGAAACCCTTAGAGAGCATCAGTTGTATGCCAAGTTTAGCAAATGTGAGTTCTGGTTAAAGGAAGTAGGATTCCTAGCACATATCTTGTCGGAAGGAGGATTTGCCGTCGACCCCTCCAAGATTAAGGATGTTGAAGAATTGAAAGCCCCAATCACTCAAACCGAAGTCCGTGCATTTCTTGGATTAGCGAGATATTACCACAATTTTGTTGAAGGATTTTCAAGCATCGCAAGGCCGATGACAAAGCTGTTGAAGAAAGACAAGAAGTTTGAATGGACAGACAAATGTGAAGCAAGTTTTCAAGAGCTCAAGAAGAGATTGATTTCAGCCCCAATTTTGATCATGCCGGATATCACGAAGCCTTTTGACGTATATTGTGATGCATCCAAGATTGGTCTCGGATGTGTGTTGATGCAGGAAGGAAAAGTAATATCATATCTGACCAGACAACTGAAGCAACATGAGCAGAATTATCACAACCATGACGTAGAATTGGCAGCCGTAGTGTTAGCCTTGAAGACATGGCGTCATTACCTCATGGGTAACTGCTGTGAGATTTATTCAGATCATAAGAGTTTGAAGTATACTTTCACCCAGAAGGATCTGAATATGAGACAAAGGAGATGGATAGAGTTAATCAAGGATTATGACCTTGACATTCACTACCACCTCGGCAAGGCCAATGTGGTAGCGGATGCTCTTAGTAGACTGCCGTGTAGGTTAAACACCATGATTAAGAAAGATCAGCCAAGTTTGCATGGGGAGTTGGAGAATTTTCGAATGGAGCAAGTTAGCGAAGGATTTCTAGCAAGTATCGAACTTCAACCCACTTTGATCAGTCAGATAAAGGAAGCTCAGAAAGGAAATGCCAGTATTGATGGAATTAAGCATCGTATCGGTACAGGGAAGGTACCTGGATTTACGGAAGATGAAGAAGGAGTTCTGTGGTGTAAGGGACACATCTTTGCGCTAGCAGATTCAGAGTTGAAGCAATTCATTTTGCAAGAAGCCCATGATACTCTTTATTCTATTCATCCGGGAGGAACGAAGATGTATCAGGATTTGAAGGAGAAATTTTGGTGGCACAAGATGAAGAGAGAAGTCGGAAGCTATATCGCCAAGTGTGATATCTGTCAGAGAGTCAAAGTGGAACACCAGCGACCCGAAGGACTGTTGCAACCATTGCAAATTACAGAATGGAAATGGGATTCAGTTGGAATGGATTTCATCACCGGTTTTCCTACATCTAGTAGAGGAAATGATTCTATTTGGGTCATAGTAGATAGACTGTCCAAAGTAGCTCATTTCATACCTGTCAAGACCACTTATCAAAGCTCGAAGATGGCAGAGTTGTATATTGCTAGAATAGGTAGTCCGCACGGAACCCCAATATAATTGTGTCAGATCGAGGCACCCAGTTTACCTCAAGTTTTTGGAAGAAAGTCCAAGAAGGATTAGGAACCAAACTGAACTTCACCACAGCTTATCACCCGCACATCGACGGACAAACGGAAAGAGTAAACCAGATACTAGAAGATATGCTAAGAGCCAGTGTACTAGAATATGGATCTAAATGGAAAGACTGCCTGCCTTTCGCCGAATTCTCATACAACAACAGTTATCAAGCCAATTTGCAAATGGCCCCATTTGAGTTTTTGTATGGAAGAAAGTGCTGTACCCCCCTAAATTGGTCACAAGTAGGAGATAGTCAGATATTCGGACCAGACATCCTACGAGAAGCCGAGGAGAAGGTTCACAAGATCCGTGAGCACCTCAAGACCGCTCAATCCAGAAAGAAGAGTTATGCTAACAAGAGACGTCGGGACCTGACCTTCAATATCGGAAACTTTGTGTATCTCAAACTATCACCCTTGGAAGGAATGCAATGTTTTCAACTCAAAGGTAAGCTTGCACCTAGATATATCGGACCCTTCAAGTTTTTAAGTCGCCGAGGATAAGTATCCTATTAGATAGAACTGCCTGAAGAGATGTCAGCCGTACATAATGTGTTTCATATCTCGTTACTTCGAAAATGCTTAGAAGTTTCGGAGAAGATCAAAGTTTTCAAGAACATTGATCACAGAGCCATGGATATCAACAAGGATTTAACCTATCATGAAGTACCCATTCATATTTTGGAAGAAGCCTTCAGAACCACCCGGACCAGGAGTATCAAGTTTCTCAAAATCCAGTGGAGCAACCATACTGAAGAAGAAGCCACATGGGAGCGAGAAGATTATATTAGGACTGAGTTTCCAAATCTCTTTAGTTCCGAATTTTTCCTGAATCTCGAGATGAGATTTTGTTTAAGGGGGGAAGGTTTGTTTAAGGGGGAAGGTTCCAATAAACTAAAATTAGGATTAACAAAAGCTTTTACTATTAAACACTAAACAAATGCATGTGTGTTTATTAATGATGTATGAATGCTTGTTATGCCATGTTTGTTGTTATATATGTTGAGAAATAGTTTAAGGATCAAAGCAATATCATCTAGGTCAAACCCAAACCAAATCAAATCAAAAGAAAATCAAATGACGAAGCATATGACCTAATGGTCATTTTTGCCAAAGTTAACACCTAGCCCACTTTGGGCATCTCTAGTAAATGATTTCAAACAGAAACAATTCTATTTATTTTCTCACCTTGCTAGACCAAGTAAAAATGAATACAAGGGAACTTGCAAAACTTACAGAAACAAATTCAAATTCTTTTAGAGGACATTTCCAAATTGAATCCATCATAGTCATCAAGATAGCCATTTATCAAAAACCACTCAAAGCTTCTTCACTTGGCAAACCTTTGCAACCAGATACACTCAAGCATATGACCAACACACACACCAAAAAGAATATGAAAATTCAAATATTTATTTCATGCAGAAATTTAATCAAACACTTAGCAGGCATAGTAGATTTAATCAAACATTTTATACGACGACGCTGATCTCTTGATTGTATTCTAATCGTGCGGACCAGATTAGCTGATACCGCTTCACTTTAGAATAGCCACTGACAGGTGGGGCCAACGCCAGTGTAGCCCAGTGCGTGCGCGCCGCGTAGTTGTGCCGGCCCAGTAATGTTCCCACGCGTTGCCCACGAATTCAAATTTAGATTTCTTTCTTTTATTCCAAAACCCTATTCGGTCAGTGACTTCAAAATTAAATTCAAGAATATTTACTAAACCAAATTGCATGATTCCAATTTTGTTAGATAGGTAATGAAATTATCTAACCTCTCCCATTGGATTCAAACAGTTTGAATTATAGATCACCCAGAGTAAAAATAACAAGTCAGAGACTTTTACAACTTTAAACATTTTTCTAAAATCGACCATAAATGCTTTTAAGTTGATTCCAATTCTAAAAAATCACATTTTCCATGATCTATCTGAATATGTAAAAATATTTGGTTTTACATGCATTAATCATGGACTAGTATTAAAAGAATGCTATATAGTCATTTCTAGTCACTTTAATATTATTAAATAGCAATATTAAACTTTGTAATATATGAAATCCACTTTAAATCACATTCCCAAGTATTGGAATATGTGGTGATGGCATGTGTCAACATGATCCCATATTTTATAATTGGAGAATATTAAATCTTAAGTATTTTTTCAATGAGTAGAAATTGCATTTCTAAAATAAGATAAATAAGGCCACGTCAATATTTCATGTAGTGATTGATATGATGCTAGATCATCTAGTGTGGATCTTTGTGTGCTAAATAGAAGTAGTTAAGTATTGTTTGGTGATTGTGTACCTCGTATTTATTTATCAATGCTAGTATCAACCTGGGGTACACGGAACATGAGTTCTACGACGAAGAAGAGGAGAAATTCGACAACTGCACTAACCAAGGCAATCTAAACTATGCAAGCTATTCATATGAAAGCTAGCATATGCAAGATATATTATGCATGTTATGGTGATGAAACCATGATTATACCAATCCCAAGTTTTACCTGCAAGCTTTATCTTTTCTTCCTTTTGTCAAAGTTGCTCAAATAGTTAATTAATTGGCGATTAGTGGAAAAATAGGAAAGATGCCATCAAGAGCATATAACTAGGTTTAGGTAGTTACACTTGATTAGTAACCCTCAATAGTGACACCCTCATTGATAGATTCTAGTGCTAAACTAATCTTTATCACTGTAGATGGGAACACTTGGAGAAAATAATTATGAAAACCTTGGGATGATGAGTCATTCTATTGAAATGTTTTAACATGTGTTATGGAACACAATGAGTTGAAGATGATACTGAATGAAGCATGTGCTCCGACTTTGATAAAAACTGATGGTTGGGTTTAGATGCGATACCATTCCAACTTTACCGTACAACCACAATACCTGAGTTGGGTAGGACTTAACTGGAAGTTTATGTGTCTTAGTATGGGTTCCCTCGCGGAAATAGGTTGAGATGAGGTTACCTCGTGAATATGAATGTCAACCTATGAAGTGCCCGGGATGGTGGATGGCCATGGCTGGGAGGCCAAACTCATAGGGGAGGTGCCTATACTAGGGTGTGTAATTTGAAGGTTAGGATTGATTATCCACATATCAAGTATGATGATTTTGGTTATCCCTGACGGATGTATCGAATGTTGTGGTGAAAGTGTACCACCTCTGCAGAGTGTCAAACTATTTGAATAGCCGCGTCCGCGAGTCATGGATAGTTGGATGGCCATACTGTTCCGTTGTAAGATATTGTCAAAATTACTTGTGACTTGAAATATGACTTGGACTTGACCACACAGGGTTGTGGACATGAAACTAGGTTCCATCTTGAGTAATCTAGATAACTAAAATAAGTCTTTACTACTAAGTACCTCTGAAATAAAACTAGCTTATTGCAAATAAGCCTAGAGCTTGGGATTCCTACTAGAATTGTCTTACTTACATTAGTGATAGTTTGCGAGTACTTTAAAAGTACTCATGGCTTTGTCCCTGGCTATTCCCATGGCCAGACTATGAAGAGGACTATCCGGAGGATGGACATCAGGATGTCTACGATAACTAGGATCATCTCCCATCGTCAGCATTGCCTGTGACAATGAAGCTAGAGCCTGTACTACGTTATTTTCCGCTTCTTTAATGTGTATTAAGACTTGATCATGTGATCAACTATTTGTAAGACTATTATGGTTTGTAATGGATGATGTAATGTGCTACCTATTCTATTATGTCTCGCAAAAAATGGTAATCATGGGATTGCGATGTACGGCATAACAGGTATCTGGACTTAAAAATTCGGGTGTTCACACCTCCGAGCTAGAAACTGCGAAGTCGGCGTTGGCCACCGCATAAGAGAAGATCGCCATGTTGGAGAAGGAGATGGAGACCGTGAAAGCGGAGGCGATATCGTCTGAGGAGAGGGCCAAGGCTGTTGTGGTCGCGGTAGAGGGCAAGCGGAAGGTCTTTGATGTGTTGGTTGCTGGTCTGCAAGACTAGTTGACAGTCCTGCAGGACTTCACCATGGAGCAATGCCATCTGATTCTTGGTAAGTGTTTTATTCGATATCTTCTTTGTATTTGGCGAGTGAGTCCCCGAGCGGGCGAGTCGCCATGCCGGCAAGTCCCCAAGCGGGTGAGGCTGGGGGTGCGTGCCTTTAGCGATTCTGACTTGGTATCGTTTCAGGGGTGATATGTGACGCGGATCCTGAGGTGTATATGTATGACGCCAAGAGGTGCGTGACCATGTTGGTGGACTTGGCCACCCTCTCGGCGGCGTGCATCCGGGCCATTCTCCAAGGGGCGAAGTGATCCCTAGTGGGTTGACGGAGGTGTGGCGCTACCTCGAAGAGGCGCCGACCGTGGTTGACTGGATGGCGTGATCGACCTTTCCTCGCGAGGCCGCGACTTCGCTGAGTCTTGGACTCATGCACTTCCTCGACGACTTTGACCTCGACAATGTCACGAACGGGTACCCCTCGATGACTAGCTCGGTGGAGGTGTTGAAGCTAATTGTCAGGGTGGCTCCTTACGCCGAGCGGGTGTTGGCGATGGGCGACTTGCTGCCGTACTAGGAGACGGTGGTGGCGCCGAATCATTCCGAGCCGCAACATCATGACCTGAAGTCGGAGCAGCCATTTCGACCGGCCATGGCGAAGATCCTGACGACCTACCCAGCGAACCCGTGGGAGCCCTTCATCCGGGTCAGGGGTGATGGCGGCGTGTCATCTTCGAAACCTGCGGAATAAGCAAGTGCCTTGGGGATTTTGTATTAGTAATAGCGAGTAGGTTTTTTGTATGAATCCTTGATCATGAACAATGTATATTTTTGCTAAGGGAATGGAAATATGTTTATTTAATTCGAGTTACTTTGTGATTTGGTTTGTTGTGCGAGTCCCCGAGCGCGTCCGCCCTTTAATGGGGTTTACCTCGCGTGTCTGTAAGTTCATTTGTTTTAGACTCTTCGTTAGTTAAAGTCGACTCGCCGTGGCTCGTAAAGCCAGTCACTTGGCGACCCTAAGGGGTGCTCTATACTTGGCCGTTTTTTCGGACGCAAGCGGGGTCAGTTGGGCGAGTCCCCGAGAATGGTATTTAGCCATTCTAGTCGCATGCCGAAGGTAGGTGAGGATGTAGTGCGTTGTTTGTAACGCGTTGCTCCACCTGGCTCGAAAATCCAGTTGCGTGGAGAGTCCAGGGTATACTCTCATACTTGGGTGTTCCCGAGATGCATGGGTTTGGACTTAGGCGAGTCCCCGAGCATGGTACTTAACCGTTCGAGTCGTTGTGCCGAGGATGTGGAGGACCGGTTGCTATATGAAGCGTGTATGGTTGTCTTGGCCTGGTGGGCCAGTCGAGCGGGGCAACTCCGATGGGGGCTCTAGGTTCGCTTTTTCGTGGACGATGCAAGGCCCGAATACTTTCGGTGCCCTTGTGCCACACTAGTTAGCCGTGCCAGTCGCTCAGCCAAGGGTTGACTTCCGTGGGTAGCATATTGCTGAAACTACGAGTGCGGTTGGCACAAGGATTTGGTGAGTAGGCACAATTTGTGTGAGTCGAGTTTATTATATTGCATGGTGGGGGGATTACAAGTCGGAGTTCTACATGCAGAACTTCCTGAGGAGGTTGACATTCCACAGACGCTTGACATCGAGTTGACCGTCACCTCGTACGTCGAAGAGGTAGTAGGCGTCGTTGCCGGGGACTCACCCTATGGCTGATGTAGCCCGACCTACGGTCGTTACCACATCAAGGTCTCCAACTTACGCCAAGTCGTCATGGACTCCAAAGGTGAACCCGTTCCTCTATGTGAGCCCACTTCCTACCCTATTGAATAGTATGCTACTTCATACTCCGTCACATATGCATTATAGGTTCACACCGACCAGTACGTAGGCAAGGGAGGAAGCGCGGAACATCAAGACCGACAAGACGGAGGAATATATGATAGACTAAAGACAACCCCCATTGTGGAATCTCTAGTTTTGCCTCATACCCTTTACCAAGGGGGCGGACTATCGTCACCAACCTCGATTGGACTTTGCATCATGCATCCATCATTGTACAAGGCCTTGGATTTTGTTGTCTCGTCTCCAAGTTGTCAAGACCCTCCCCAAGGTGTTCTTCCCTCTCCGATGTGGATTTGAGGGAGCATGTTGACCGATCTTTCCTTGCGAGGATTCTATCGGACCGGTGGCCGCCGTTCGGGAGCAATCGGCCTTGTATCGTGTGAGTTTTGCGTGTGTTTATCGTGTTCTTCGCGAGGTGTGTGTTCGCTTTCGCTACCTTCTCCCTTTCCCCTCTCTTTCCCATCGATTTGACCATGAGATACGTGAAGATCGGGCCACCCAAGAGGTTAACCCCTTTATCATCTGGTATCAGCATCTTTTGGTTGCCACAGATTCCTCATCGATTTGGCCTTTTCCCCATAAATTCAATTTTTTTACCAAAAATAGCCCCAATACGTGTTTTGGATCGATCTGTGACTTGAGTGAGTTTTGGTAGGTTTTGATCCGTAGATTACTTGTGAAACTTGTTGATCTACCTTCCTTTGTGTTCCCATAGCCTAATTCCTTGATTTACCCCTTCTATTTGGTGTTTATTTTGAAGATTTTCCGCCCAAATCGCCCCAAAATCACGAAAACGCGTCAAATCTGGGCACCCTAAGACAAACCGGTACTACCGGGCTCAAAATCCGGTACTACCACACTTAACTGGTACTACCTCTCAGAAATCCGGTACTACCCCCCAGTACTGCAGCAAAAACAGCAGATTCCCAGATTTCAGCCTCTCACCGTTTTGTCCATAACTTTTGCATTCGAACTCGGATTTTGGTGTTCTTTAGCTTGTTTCGAAGAGGAGAAGGAGATCTACATCATCATCCACATTGTTCATGCTATCTAATCCATCCAAATTCCGTGAACAAGGTTTGATCTGAGGCTACCTTGTGAAGATTTATATACCTTAGTATGGGTTCCCTTGCGGCCAAGGTTTGAGCTGAGGCTACCTTGTGAAGATTGTCCACCTGTGCAGTTCCCAAGATGACAGTTGGTCATGGTTGGGAGGACAAACTCATAGGAGAGGTTCCTATACTAGGGCATGTAATTAAAAGGTTAGGATTGATTATCCGCATACTGAGTATGGTGAATTCAAGATTGTTCCCGACAAATGTATCGAATGTTGTGGTGAAAGTGTACCACCTCTGCAGATTGTCAAACTATTCGAATAGCCGCGTCCACGGTTATGGAAAGTTGGAGTGGCCATACTGTTACGTCGTCAGATGTTTTCAAAATGACTTATGAAATGAAGCATGACTTTGACTTGAGCACAACAGAGTTGTGATATGAAATTCAAATTCCCACCTAGGAGTTATACAATTTTCAAATAGCTTTCTTTGCTTATGAACTCAGTAGAGATAAATCTGGCTTTTTGCAGAACAACCTAGAGCTTAGTGTTTCCTACTCAAAAACCACTTCACTTGTTAGTATTAGTTTGCGAGTACTTAAAGAGTACTCATGGCTTTGTCCCTGGCTATTCCCATGGCCAGACTATGAAGAGGACTATCAGGAGGACGGGAAACAGGAAGGTTATGACAACTAGGATCATCTCCCATTGTCAGCATTGCCTGTGACCATGAAGATGGAGCTTCGCCCATGCTACCGTTATTATTACGTTATTCCGCTGCTTCATTTGTATTAAGACTGGATCATGAGATCCTTTATTTGTGTAAGACCTTATGTATGGTTTGTAATGGATGATGTACTATGATATAAAATCTGTTATGTCTCGCAAAAATGGTAATCCTAGGTTGCGATGTATGGCATAATAGGCATCTGGGATTAAAAATCCGGGTGTTGACAAGTTGGTATTAGAGCCATCCTGACCATAGGAGACCCTAGTTTAGAAGGGACGTTTGAATCAAAAACTTAGTTTACCAAGGAAGTGAGTATTTATGAAAACCTATTCTCATTCTTACCCCTAGGATTCTTTCATGAAAATTAATGTTCCTCAAATATTCTTGCAAACCTTACTTAAAATTTGACTCACTGGATCATTCTACTAACTTACTCATCCTATATTATTATAGATGGACGTGAAGTATATCAAGTTTTATCAGTTGGGGAATGGAGGAGACCTCATCTTTGAGCGTGACTTGGACCAGCTTTCAGAGATGCTGGAGCATCCGCATCCCGAGTTCTTCGGAGCTCAGCTCAACGATCAGGAAGGAGAGGAATTGCAATGGCTAGTTGTTGCAAGTCTCCGAGGAAAGATTGAAGCCCCCACCTCAGAGGGAATTCAGTTCACCTTAAGAGAGAACAACTGGCTCGATGGACTTTCCAGGGCCATGTAGGAAGCTTGTCAACACCCGGATTTTTAATCCCAGATGCCTGTTATGCCATACATCGCAATCCCAGGATTACCATTTTTGAGAGACATAACAGAATTGGATACCACAGTACATCATCCATTACAAACCATACATAAGGTCTTACACAAATAAGGATCTCATGATCCAGTTCTTAATACAACTCAAGCAGCGTAATACATAATAATAACAGTAGTGTAGGCGAAGCTCCATCTTCGGGGTCACAGGCAATGCTGACGATGGGAGATGATCCTAGTTGTCGTAACCTTCCTGGGGTCCAACTTCCTGGTACTCCTCTTCATAGTCTGGCCATGGGAATAGACAGGGACAAAGCCATGAGTACTCTTTAAGTACTCGCAAACTAGTACTAACAAGTGAAGGGTTTTTGGGTAATAGGACATTAAGCTCTAGAGTTGTTTTGCAAAAAGCCAGTTTACCTCTACTAAGTTTAGAAACAACGAATGCTAGTTGAAGTTTTATAGCACCTAAGTGTGAACTTGTATCTCATGCCACAACTTTGTTGTGGTCAAGTCAAAGTCTTAAATCATTTCACAAGTCATTTTGAAAACATCTGACGGGGGAACAATATGGCCACTCCAACTGTCCATAACCGCGGACGCGGCTATTCGAATAGTTTGACACTCTCCAGAGATTGTACACTTTCACCACAACATTCGATACATCCGTCAGGAACAAATCCTAAATTCACCATACTCAGTATGCAGATAATCAATCCTAACCTTTCAATTACATGCCCTAGTATAAGCACCTCTCCTGTGAGTTTGGCCTCCCAACCATGACCAACTGTCATCTTGGGTACTGCACAGGTGGACAATCTTCACAAGGTAGCCTCAGCTCATACCTTGGCCGTGAGGGAACTAATACTAAGGTATATAAGTTTCCAGTCAAGCCCTACCCAATTCTCGGGTATTGTGGTTGTACGGTAAAATTGGAATGGTATCGCATCCAGACAACCATCAGTTTTATAAAGGGGGCTAAGGCTCATGCCTCAACATTTTCATCACCATAAATCATCTGGTGTTTGGAAACACATGTCCAAAACATCTCAATAGAATGATCCATCATTCCAAGGTTTTCGTAAACCATTTTTCCACCAAGTATTCTCATCTAATTTTGATCAAGTTTTATGCTTAGCACTAGCATCTACAAGTGGGAGTGAGTACTAATGAGGGGTGGTAAACTAGTCGAGTTTCAACTAAGTTCAATCTCATTCCTTAGGATGACATAAAGATTATCTAGCTTAGGCCAAATTTTATGCTCTTTATGCAA
The DNA here is from genome assembly GCA_916181665.1 of Avena sativa. Lineage (NCBI taxonomy): Eukaryota > Viridiplantae > Streptophyta > Magnoliopsida > Poales > Poaceae > Avena > Avena sativa. Next base: position 100,231,646 of record OV702293.1, read on the forward strand.
CCTTCAAATATCCTTCTAGTATCTACAAGTCACTTAAGTAAACTCTAAGTAATAGCTTTGATAAAGAAATAAAGTAGAAAGCTTGCAAGTAAAACTAGGATTGGTTTATCAAGTGGTGTTGATCATATATGCTTAAGGCATATAGTGGCATGGTAACAAGCAAGTATTTGCTTGCTTAGGTATATTATCTTGCAAGTGTTAGATTGCACATTCAACTAGTAGTATTAGGCTTGCCTTGTGCAGAGCAGTGGTTGAAGTTCTCCTCGTCTTCTTCTTTGTAGTATCCTCCTTCCTCCTCGTATCCTTGGTCGGTACTAGCATCTATGAATAAACACGAGGTACACAATCACCAAACAATACTTAACTACTTCCAATCATCACACAAAAGGGGTCCTATAGATGATCTATCATCATCACTAACATTACAAGATTAAAGCTTGGTTTAATTCCTTTTATTTTTAGAAAAGTAATTTCTACTCATTGAAAAACTACTTAAGATTTAATATTCTCCAAACCAAACATGGGATCATGTTGACACATGTCATCACCACATATTTTAGTCCATGGGAATGTGATTTAAAGTGGTGACACAATTTAATAAGGTTTACCCTTTTATTTTAATTAACTAAAGTGGCTAGAAATGCCTATATGGCATTCTTTTATTACTTGAACATTATTTCTATTAGTAAACCTATATATTTTTATATATTCTGAAAGGTATGGTTGGATGTGATTTTTGAGAGTTGGAATCAACTCAAAAGATATTATGGTTTAAATTTGAAAAATGTTTGAATGCAGAAAAGCTTCTGCCTTGTTATTTTTACCAAGCGTGATCTACAGAACCAAATGATTTAAATCCAACGGACTTGGATTCAGCATTTCCAGACCTTTCTAACAAAATTGGTTTCATCCAATTTGGTTTACTGAATCGAGCTGGGTTGATTTTTGAAACTAGGTGCAGAAGTGTGTTTGAAATAAAATGGAAAAGGTTAAATTCAAATGACTGGGCTGCACGGGAAACGATACTGGGCCGTCCTCCTAAGCACAACGCTTACGCAGGCTGGTTAAGTTGCTATCCCCACACTTCAGTGAGACGAGGGGGTGCGAAGCGGTACGGGGCAATATGGTGCGTTCGATCTAGTTCTAATCCAACGACCGAGGGTCGTCGTCCACGTCGGGCAAAGACGGCGAGACTGAACCCTAACGCGGCAGGTGGGGGTCGTCGGGGGCTCACCGGGGCTTAGGCGAGGGTCGGCGAGGCGGGCGAATGACGAAGTCGATGACAGCGAACCTCCTGGTACCGGCAGCTTCTCCTGGGGCGGCTCCAATCACTGGCTCCCTTCTTCTCCAGAGGCGGCGGGCTCCGGCGAAATTCTGGCGAAGCGCTGCTCGCCTTGCTTCGGGAACGGGGTGGAACGATCAGTGAGGAGAGGGGAGTGAGATGGTGTGCTCAATTCGGCTAGGGGATGGCCTCTATTTATAGTCGCGACGACGAGACCGAACGGGATGGGCAGGCGACGGTGTCGACATGGCTACGGGCTGCTAGAGGCATGGCCGGCGGTGGCGATCGCTTGGTGTTCTCCTGGCGATGCTTTACGGCTTTAGTGCGCATGTAGGGGCGGTGGCAAACGGTCTAGAACACGCGATGCTCTGCGCGGCAGAGGCGGCGTCTTCGACGGCGAGCGGTGGCTGTGAGGCATTGGGCGGCGAACGGGGATGTCTGGCGGTCTCCTGGGACGGTGGTGATCGTTTATGCACGCGGCGAGGGCGGCGCGCGGTCTGTGGGTGTGTGTCGAGGGCGTCGCTCTGGAGCATGCTCGGCATGGTCGACAGAGGCACGGGCGTGGCGTTCCTGGGTGCTCTGGTCGGTGTCTTCGAGGCAAGGCTGGTCGAGAGGGGGCGGTGAGGCATGGGTGATCTCCCAGACAAGGTTGGCACGGCTAGTTCCTCTCCTAGCTTGCTGTCTACACTAGGGTGACATGGGTGTCTTCGGCTGTTCACCATTGATGACATTGCCAAGCTTACAGTGGTGCTAGATGTTTACAAATGAGCTAGATGATCTACTAAAGCCTAGTTGCAACCAGAGAGGGAACAAGTTAGGCTCAAATCACTGCTCCAAATAGTGTTTGGATTTTATTTGATTTGAATCAGCAAGGTGTTTGATGAAATGGCCGCAAGAATTCAAGTTTTGAATTTTGAAAAGATTTTTGGTGGGTGTGCTAGGTTGGTGCTGGTGAGTCTGCAGATGCTTGGGTTTTGAAAGTTGAGCTTGTTTGAGTGGTTTTTTTGAAAAAGTGGGATCTTCCCATATGATAAAGATTCAATTTTGAATTTTCATTTAACCTATGCATTTGAAAGTTTCTGGATGATCACAAGGTGGGATTTGATACTTTGTTATGGGTACTATCAAGGGGTGTAAAGATCCAAACAAGTTTCTATTAAGTTCTGAAAGTTTGGGACATGAAAAGTAGGCATGGGAGTTAAATTGGTCAAAATGACCATTCACTCAATTTGGCTTATTTTGATTTATTTGTCTTTGGGAAAAGTTTGGGAATTGTTTAGATGATGTTTATTTCACCTAAGAATCCTTTTGCAAGCAAAGAAACACATAAACAAGGCAATTCAAAAGAATTCAAAATGGGATGCATACACACATGCATGCTTTCATATTTTTATTTAGAAAAGTTTTTGTTAACCCTAATTTTGATGATTAGAGTTTGATGATCCAAGTTTAGTATTTTTGGGATGTTACAAACCTTCCCCCCTTAAAGAAAATCTCGTCCCGGGATTTCAAAAAGGACGAAAAATATTACCTAGGATTTGAAGAGATCGGGAAACTCCGTCTTAATGTGATCTTCGCGCTCCCAGGTAGCTTCTTCTTCGGTGTGGTTGCTGCACTGAATCTTGAGAAACTTGATGCTTCGGGTTCTGATAGTTCGGAAAGCTTCTTCCAAAATACGGATGGGTACTTCGGGATAGGTCAGGTCATCATTGATCTCTATGGTCCGGTGATCAATATTCTTGAATACTTCAGTCTTTTCAGGAACTTCGAGGCACTTGCGAAGTAATGAGATATGGAACACATTGTGCACGGCTGACATCTCTTCGGGTAGTTCCAATTGATACGACACTTCTCCTCGATGGTTCAGAATCTTGAAGGGTCCGATATATCTGGGGGCTAACTTTCCTTTGAGTTGGAAACGTTGCATTCCCTTCAATGGCGACACTTTCAGATACACAAAATCTCCTATGTTGAAGGCGAGGTCTCGACGTCTCTTGTCGGCGTAACTCTTCTGTCTGGACTGGGCTGTCTTGAGGTGCTCAAGAATCTTGTGAACCTTCTCTTCTGCTTCTCGTAGGATGCCGGGTCTGAAAATCTGACTCTCTCCTACTTCCGACCAGTTCAAAGGGGTGCGACACTTCCTTCCATACATGAATTCAAATGGGGCCATTTGCAAACTAGCTTGATAACTGTTATTGTAAGAAAACTCTGCAAACGGCAGACAGTCTTCCCACTTGGATCCATATTCTAACAAACAGGCTCTCAGCATATCTTCGAGTATTTGATTTATTCGCTCCGTTTGTCCGTCGATCTGAGGGTGATAAGCGGTGCTGAAATCTAGTCGGGTTCCTAAACCTTCTTGGACTTTCTTCTAGAATCTCGAGGTAAACTGAGTTCCTCGATCCGATACAATGTTCTTGGGGACTCCATGCAAACTAACGATTCTAGCGATGTATAATTCCGCTAGCTTCAAACTCTGATATGTGGTCTTGACGGGTAAGAAATGGGCGACTTTGGACAATCGGTCAACTATGACCCAGATAGAGTCATTTCCCCTACTAGAAGTAGGCAATCCGGTGATAAAGTCCATTCCAACGGAATCCCATTTCCATTCCGGAATCTGCAATGGTTGCAACAATCAAGCGGGTCTTTGATGTCCTGCCTTGACTCGCTGACATATATCACACTTGGCGATATAGCTTCCGATTTCTCTCTTCATCTTATGCCACCAAATTGCTCTTTCAAATCTTGATACATCTTAGTCCCTCTGGGGTGGATAGAATAAAGAGTATCATGAGCTTCCTTCAAAATAACTTCTTTCAACTCAGAATCTGCTGGTACACAAAGGCATCCTTTGTACCACAGAACTCCTTCTTCGTATTCGGTGAATCCGGGTACTTTGCCTGTACCAATACAACGCTTGATTCTGTCGATACTAGCATTTCCCTTCTACGCCTCTTTGATCCGACTGACCAAAGTGGGATGGAGTTCTATGCTAGCCAAAAATCCTTCACTCACTAATTCCATCCGAAAATTTTCCATCTCTTTGTGCAAAGTTGGTTGCTCCTTTAAAATCATGGAGTTCAAGCGGCACGGCAATCTGCTAAGGGCATCGGCTACCACATTGGCTTTACCAGGGTGAGTGAATGTCCAGGTCGTAATCCTTGATTAGCTCAATCCATCTTCTCTGCCTCATATTCAGCTCCTTCTGAGTGAATATATACTTCAGGCTCTTGTGATCCGAATAAATCTCACAACGATTTCCCATGAGGTAAAGCCTCCATGTCTTCAAGGCTAGAACTACGGCTGCGAGTTTGAGGTCATGGGTTGGGTAATTCTACTCATGTTGTTTCAGTTGTCGAGATAGATAAGATATAACTTTGCCTTCTTGCATTAGCACACATCCGAGACCGATCTTGGATGCGTCACAATACACATCAAAGGGCTTAGTGATATCCGGCATGATCAAGATTGGGGCTGAAATCAATCTCCTTTTGAGCTCTTGAAAACTCGCTTCACATTTGTCGGTCCATTCAAACTTCTTGTCCTTCTTCAGCAATTGGGTCATGGGTCTGGCGATACTCGAGAATCCTTCTACGAACTTGCGGTAATATCCCGCCAATCCGAGAAATGCACGAACTTGGGTTTGAGTGGTTGGGGCTTGCCAATCTTTGACATCCTTCACCTTTGCAGGGTCAACGGCAATTCCTCCGGCTGATACAATGTGACCGAGGAATCCTACTTCCTGTAACCAGAATTCACATTTGCTAAACTTGGCATACAACTGATGCTCTCTAAGGGTTCCAAGAATGGTCCTTAGGTGTAGCTCATGTTCTTCTTCCGATTTGGAATAAATCAGAATGTCATCAATGAAAACAATGACAAACTTATCCAGGAAGTCCATAAAAATCTTATTCATGAGATTCATGAAATAAGCGGGGGCATTGGTTAATCCAAAGGATATAACGGTATACTCGTATAATCCATATCGGGTGGTAAAGGTAGTCTTGGGAATATCTTCTGCATGAATCTTGAGTTGATGATAGCCAGTCCTAAGATCAATCTTAGAAAACACTTTGGCACCGGTCAACTGATCAAACAAATCTTCTATCTTGGGCAAGGGGTACTTGTTCTTGATGGTGACATCATTCAACTTCCGGTAATCCGTACACAAACGGTTACCTCCATCTTTCTTGTCCACAAATAAGACAGGTGATCTCCAAGGTGACGCACTTGGTTGAATCAATCCAATTTCCAACATGGAATCCAGTTGCTTCTTCAGTTCTTCTAGTTCCGACGGGTTCATACTATAGGGTCTCTGGGCTATGGGTCCTGTTCCGGGGATTAGCTCGATGATAAACTCGATATCCCGATCTGGGGGCATACCGGGCAAAACATCTGGAAATACATCGGGGTATTCACAGACTATCCGGACTTGGTCAATGGTAGGTTGGACTATACTCTTGTTGCACTTGAATTGGCGAGGTTAGGTTTTAGAGATATGCTCGACTGATATTTCGGCTGTAGTGGTCATGGTTATGGCTTTCTTGGCACAGTCAATCAATCCTTTATGTTTGGACATCCAATCCATTCCTAGTACTACTTCCAAACCTTTAGTTCCGAGTACTATCATATTAGCATAAAAATCTATGCCATGGATTCAGATAGGGACGGCTTTGCAAATTTGCCTAGCTTTGGTGGTTGAATCGGGAATTTGAACGATCATAACGTGCTTCAGTTTGGTTGGTTGGATTTTACTAGTGCATGCAAATTCTTCGGTGACAAATGAGTGCGATGCACCAAAATCAAACAACACTCCAGCAAGTACTGAATTAACAGAAAACATACCCAGCACGACGTCTGGCGCTTCCTGAGCTTCTTCAGCATGCATGAGCAAAGACGACCATTGCGGTTGAGTGAATTCCCTGGGGCAAACCTTCTTCCTGTCTGAACACGACGCTGCTGCTGAGATGGGGCATTGGTGTTGGGGGCTGCGGCATTCTTCTTGTTGGGGCACTCGTTGGAATAGTGGCCCTTATTTCCACAGTCATAACAAGTCACTTGCGACTTGTCCTTTGCTGCTACAGGCACAGCATTGCTTCCAGTCCTCGGGGCAGTGTTGGTGTTGGCGGTACCATTGTTGTTGTTGAACTTGGGTGGGGCACGGTTGAAATTGCTAGAGTTTCCAGGGTTGTTGTGATTTCCTCCGGGCCTAGGGTTTCCACGGTTGGGATAGGTCGGACGTTTCATCGGGGGTCTGTTGGTTCTTGGGGCAAATCCTGGAGATGGGTTAGGGCGATACTTTGGGGTGTGATGGGTTCCTGCTTGATGCATCATGCGACGCTTGCGGTTCTCATTGGCTTGGTTGATATTTCCTTCCATCTAGATGGCAGAGTCGACAAGGGCTTCAATATCCGCAAAGGGAATATTGACCAACACAGTCTGCATCTCATCATGCAGACCATTCAGGAATCTTTCTTTCTTCTTGGCTTCAGTGTCGATCTCATCCGGGGCATACCTAGCTAAGGACAAAAATTTGTCACGGTATTCCACTACGGTCATTCTTCCTTGCTTCAGTTCTCTGAACTCGCCTCTCATCCTCTTGATCAAACCCGGTGGCACATGGGTTCTGCTGAACTTGCCCTTGAATTCCTCCTAGGTCATCATCTGGCCTCCGGTCATTGCGCGAACACTGTTCCACCATGCTCTGGCATCTCCGGCTAGATAGTGGGTGGCGAACAGAACTTTCTCGTTAGCTTCCACTCCGGCGACTTCTAGGTTATTTTCCATGGTCTGCAGCCAATCGTCGGCATCTAGGGGCTCTTCAGACTTAGTGAAAACAGGTGGGTTGGTAAATTCTTGAGCTTAGATCCATGGTTGTCCTGATTTCCGTGGCCTTGATTGTTGTGGGCAAGCTGAGCTATCTGTTGAAGGGTAGCTAAATTGGCTTGACATTCGGTCCTTTCAGCTTCGCGGTCAGAAACAAACATTTGCAGGATCTGCAACATCGGGTCCGAGGATGAACCACTTCCTCCACGTGGCATCTTAAGATTGAGATAGATCATGAGAAAAGAGGGAAATTTCTAAGGTTTTGGGGATTTGAAAGGTTTTTAAAGTTTGACTCAAATTTTCTAGCAACTTTCTTTTCATTCATTCATTCACATGATACAAACACACACCACAAAACAAGAAAAACAGATGGTTTTAAGAACCATTCTAGAAACTACGATACAGTGGGACCGAATACTACTCACTACGCTAGTGCTCAAGTGCTACTACTCCTCGGAGTCGGTGTAGTTGTCATCCTCATCATCCTCGTCCTCATCGATGAAGGCGTAATCATCCTCATCGGTGAAGAAATCCATAGCCTGATCCTCCAGAAAATCATCATCATCACTGAGATAGGAGTAGGGGTCTCCACGAAGATCCTCTCCGGCATTCTCCCTTTCCTCCAACTGCATGTCTCTCTCGTGGATGGTCTCCTCCAAAGACGAGATACAGTGGCGAAGACGGGCAATGATGCGCTCCTTCTTGTCGAGCTGACGGAGACGAGACTTGCGATCTTTCGCTAGCATGGCGATGGTCTGATCCTTCGTCTTGATGATGGCAGACTTGTGGTTGGAGTAGTCACGGCATTTATCCAACTCCTACTGACGATCGTACATCATGAAGCTGAGGTGGTCCAATTGAGTCTTCAGTTCGTGGTGGTATGGGGCTTCCAGTGGTTGTCCATTAGCATCACGCCTTGGACAAAACTCAAAGCGAGTACCCTTGATCTGGTTGATACTCTGCCCACACAGACGGGCAAGAGCTTCCTGCATGGCCCTGGCAAGTCCATCGAGCCAGTTGTTCTCTCTTAAGGTAAACTGAATTCCCTCAGCAGTGGGAGGTTCAATCTTTCCTCGGATACTTGCAACAATTAGCCACTACAGATCTTCTCCTACTTGATCTTTGAGCTGAGCTCCGAAGAACTCGGGGTGAGGACGCTCCGAAAGCTGGTCCAAATCCCTCTCAAAGATAAGGTCTCCTCCATTTCCCAACTGGTAAAACTTGCTGTACTTCACGTCCATCTAAAAGAATATAAGATGAGTAAGTTAGTAGAGTGCTCAGGTATGTCAAATCTTTATGTATTTTGCAAGAGTTTTTGAGGGACATGAATTTTTATGAAAGAAGTAAGTGATAAGAATGGGAATAAGTTTTTGTAAATATTGGCTTCTTTTGGTTTTGAAACTAAGTTTTTGATTCAAACGTCCAGTATAACTAGGGTCTCCAATGGTCAGGATGGCTCTGATACCAACTTGTCAACACCCGGATTTTTAATCCCAAATGCATGTTATGCCATACATCGCAATCCCAGGATTACCATTTTTGTGAGACATAACAGAATTGGATACCACAGTACATCATCCATTACAAACCATACATAAGGTCTTACACAAATAAGGATCTCATGATCCAGTTCTTAATACAACTCAAGAAGCGGAAGACGTAATAATAACGGTAGCGTAGGCGAAGCTCCATCTTCGGGGTCACAGGCAATGCTGACGATGGGAGATGATCCTAGTTGTTGTAACCTTCCTGGGGTCCATCTTCCAGGTACTCCTCTTCATAGTCTGTCCATGGGAATAGACAGGGACAAATCCATGAGTACTCTTTAAGTACTCGCAAACTAATACTAACAAGTGAAGGGGTTTTTGGAAATAGGACACTAAGCTCTAGGGTTGTTTTGCAAAAAGCCAGATTTACCTCTATTAAGTTTAGAAACAACGAATGCTAGTTGAAGTTTTATAAAACCTAAGTGGGAACTTGTATCTCATGCCACAACTCTGTTGTGGTCAAGTCAAAGTCTTAAATCATTTCACAAGTCATTTTGAAAACATCTGACGGGGGAAAAGTATGGCCACTCCAAGTGTCCATAACCGCGGACGCGGCTATTCAAATAGTTTGACACTCTGCAGAGATTGTACACTTTCACCACAACATTCGATACATCCGTCAGGAACAAATCCTAAATTCACCATACTCAGTATGCAGATAATCAATCCTAACCTTTCAATTACACGCCCTAGTATAAGCACCTCTCCTGTGAGTTTGGCCTCCCAACCATGACCAACTGTCATCTTGGGTACTGCACAGGTGGACAATCTTCACAAGGTAGCCTCAGCTCATACCTTGGACGTGAGGGAACTAATACTAAGGTATATAAGTTTCCACTCAAGCCCTACCCAATTCTCGGGTATTGTGGTTGTACGGTAAAATTGGAATGGTATCGCATCCAGACAACCATCAGTTTTATAAAGGGGGCTAAGGCTCATGCCTCAACATTTTCATCACCATAAATCATCTGGTGTAACATGTCCAAAACATCTCAATAGAATGATCCATCATTCCAAGGTTTTCATAACCATTTTTCCACCAAGTATTCCCATCTAAATTTGATCAAGTTTTATGCTTAGCACTAGCATCTACAAGTGGGAGTGAGTACTAATCAGGGGTGGTAAACTAGTGGAGTTTCAACTAAGTTCAATCTCATGCCTTAGGATGACATAAAGATTATCTAGCTTAGGCCAAATTTTATGCTCTTTATGCAACTTTCAAATATCCTTCTAGTATCTACAAGTCACTTAAGTAAACTCTAAGTAATAGATTTGATAAAGAAATAAAGTAAAAAGCTTGCAAGTACAACTAGGATTGGTTTATCAAGTGGTGTTGATCATATATGCTTAAGGCATATAGTGACATGGTAACAAGCAAGTATTTGCTTGCATAGGTATATTATCTTGCAAGTGTTAGATTGCACATTCAACTAGTAGTATTAGGCTTGCCTTGTGCAGAGCAGTGGTTGAAGTTCTCCTCGGCTTCTTCTTCGTAGTATCCTCCTTCCTCCTCGTATCCTTGGTCGGTACTAGCATCTATGAATAAATATGAGGTACACAATCACCAAACAATACTTAACTACTTGCAATCATCACACAAAAGGGGTCCTATAGATGATCTAGCATCATCACTAACATTACAAGATTAAAGCTTGGTTTAATTCCTTTTATTTTTAGAAAAGTAATTTCTACTAAATTCAAAAACTACTTAAGGTTTAACATTCTCCAAACCAAACATGGGATCATGTTGACACATGTCATCACCACATATTTTAGTCCATGCGAATGTGATTTAAAGTTGTGTCACAATTTAATAAGGTTTTACCCTTTTATTTTAATTAACTAAAGTGGCTAGAAATGCCTATGTGGCATTCTTTTATTACTTGAACATTATTTCTGTAAGTAAACCTATATATTTTTATATATTCTTAAAGGTATGGTTGGATGTGATTTTTGAGAGTTGGAATCAACTCAAAAGCTATTATGGTTTAAATTTGAAAAATATTTGAATGCAGAAAAGCTTCTGCCTTGTTATTTTTACCAAGGGTGATCTACAGATCTAAATGATTTAAATCCAACGGGCTTGGATTCTGCATTTCCAGACCTTTCTAACAAAATTGGTTTCATTCAATTTGGTTCACTGAATTGAGCTGGGTTGATTTTTGAAACTAGGTGCAGAAGTTTGTTTGAAATAAAAGTAAAAAGGTTAAATTCAAACGACTAGGCTGCGCGGGAAACGATACTGGGCCGGCCTGCTAAGCACAGCGCTTACTCGTGCTGGTTAAGTTGTTGTCCCCACGCGTCAGTGAGACGAGGGGGTGCGAAGCGGTACGGGGCAATATGGTGCGTTCGATCCAGTTCTAATCCAACGGCTGAGGGTCGTCGTCCACGTCGGGCAAAGCCGGCGAGACTGAACCCTAACGCGGCAGGTGGGGGTCGTCGGGGGCTCACCGGGTCTCAGGCGAGGGTCGGAGAGGCGGGCGAACGACGAAGTCAACAATGGCAAACCTCCTGGTACCAACAGCTTCTCCTGGGGCGGTTCCAATCACTGGCTCCCTTCTTCTCGAGAGGCGGCGGGCTCCAGCGAAATTCCGGCGAAGCGCTGCTCGCGTTGCTTCGGGAACGGGGTGGAACGATCAGTAAGGAGAGGGGAGTGAGATGGTGTGCTCAATTCGGCTGGGGGTGGCCTCTATTTATAGTCGCGACGACGAGACCGAACGGGATGGGCAGTCGACGGTGGCGACATGGCTACAGGCTGCTAGAGACATGGCCGGCGGTTGTGATCGCTTGGTGGTCTCCTGGCGATGCTCTACGGCTTTAATGCGCATGTAGGGGCAGTGGCAAACGGTCTGGAACATGCGATGCTCTGCGCGGTAGAGGCGGCGTCTTCAATGGCGAGCGGTGGCTGTGAGGCATGGGGCGATGTATGGCGGTCCCCTGGGACGGTGGTTATCGTTTATGCATGTGGCGAGGGCGGCGCGCGGCCTGTGGGCGTGTGTCGCGGGCGGCGCTCTGGCGCATGCTCGTCATGGTTGACAGAGGCACGGGCGCGGCGTTCCTGGGTGCTCTGGCCGGTGTCTTCGAGGCAGGGCTGGTCGAGAGGGGGCGGTGAGGCATGGGTGATCTCCCAGACAAAGTTGGCACGGCTAGTTCCTCTCCTAGCTTGCTGTCTACACTGGAGTGACATGGGTGGCTTCGGCTGTTCACCATTGATGACATTGCCATGCTTAAAGTGGTGCTAGATGTTTACAAATGAGCTAGATGATCTACTAAAGCCTAGTTGCAACCAGAGAGGGAACAAGTTAGGCTCAAATCACTACTCCAAATAGTGTTTGGATTTTATTTGATTTGAATCAGCAAGGTGTTTGATGAAATGGCCGCAAGAATTCAAGTTTTCAATTTTGAAAAGATTTTTGGTGGGTGTGCTAGGTTGGTGCTGGTGAGTCCGCAGATGCTTGGGTTTTGAAAGTTGAGCTTGTTTGAGTGGTTTTTGAAAAAGTGGGATCTTCCCATATGATAAAGATTCAATTTTGAATTGTCATTTAAACTATGCATTTGAAAGTTTCTGGATGATCACAAGGTGGGCCTTGATACTTTGTTATGAGTACTATCAAGGGGTGTAAAGATCCAAACAAGTTTCTGTTAAGTTCTGAAAGTTTGGGACAGCCAAAGTAGGCATGGGAGTTAAATTGGTCAAAATGACCATTCACTCAATTTGGCTTATTTTGATTTTTTTGTCTTTGGGAAAAGTTTGGGAATTGTTTAGATGATGTTTATTTCACCTAAGAATCCTTTTGCAAGCAAAGAAACACATAAACAAGGCAATTCAAAAGAATTCAAAATGGGATGCATACACACATGCATGCTTTAATATTTTTATTTAGAAAAGTTTTTGTTAACCCTAATTTTGATGATTAGAGTTTGATGAACCAAGTTTAGTATTTTTGGGATGTTACAAAGCTCTTGACCGTCTGTGTGGGTAGCGTATCAATCAGATCAAGGGAACCCGCTTTGAATTCTATCCAAGGCGTGATGTTATGGGACAGCCACTGGAGGCCCCATATCACCTTGAGCTGAAGACTCAATTGGACCACCTCAGCTTCATGATGTATGACCGTCAAAAGGAGTTGAACAATGCCCGCTCCTACACCAACCACATGTACGCCATCGCCTCCAAGAAGGATCAGACCATTGCCATTCTAGTGAAGGATCGCCAGTCTCGCCGCCGTCAGCTCGACAAGAAGGAGCGCATCATTGCCCGTCTCCACCACAGAATCATAGAGTTGGAGGAGACTGTCCACGAGAGAGACATGCAGGTGGAGGAGAGGGAGAATGCAGGAGAAGACCTTCGTGGAGACCCCTACTCTTATCTTAGTGACGATGATGACTTTCTGGAGGATCAGGCCATGGAATTCTTCACCGATGAGGATGACTTTTCCTTCATTTGTGATGATGATGAGGATGATGAGGACACCGACTCTGAGGAGTAGTAGCACTTGAGCACTAGCGATTAGTGAGATGTATCCGGTCCCATTGTATCGTAGTTTCCCAGGATGGTTCTTAAAACCATATGTTTTTCCTTGTTGTGGTGTGTGTTTTTATCGTGTGCTACGAATGAATGAATGAAAAGCAAGTTGCTAGAAAAACCTAAGTCAGACTTTGAAAACTTTTCAAACACAAAAACCTTGAACCTTAGAAATTTCCCTGTTTTCTCATGATCTATCTGAATCTTCAGATGCCTCGCGGAGGAAGCACTTCATCCCTGGACCCGATGTTGCAAATCTTGCAAATGTTAGTTTCTGACTGCGAAGCTGAAAGAGCCGAACGTCAAGCCAACTTGGCCACCCTTCAACAGATAGCTCAGATGGCAACAAAAATAAGGGCCATGGAAATTAGGACAACCATGGATCCAAACTCAAGAACTTCCAGAACACAAATCCACCCATTTTCACTAAGTCTGAAGAGCCCCGAGATGCCGATGATTGGCTGCAAACCATGGAGAACAACCTAGAAGTTGCTGGAGTGGAAGCTAACGAGAAGGCACTATTCGCCACCCACTATCTGGCTAAAGATGCAAGAGCATGGTGGAACAACGTTCGTGCCATGACTGCAGGTCAAATGATGACTTGGGAAGAGTTCAAAATAAAGTTCAGCAGAACCTATGTGCCACCGGGTTTGATCAAGAGGATGAGAGATGAATTCAGAGAACTGAAGCAAGGAAGAATGAGCGTAGTTGAGTACCGTGACAAATTTTTCTCATTGGCTAGGTATGCACCTGATGAGATAGATACTGAGGCCAAGAAGAAGGAAAGAATCCTGAATGGTCTGCATGATGAGATGCAGACAGTGTTGGTAAATATCCCATTTGGTGATATTGAAGCCTTAGTGGATTCTGCCATTCAGATGGAAGGCAAGATCAACCAAGCTAATGAGAACCGCAAGCGTCACATGATGCATCAACCAGGAACCCACCATACACTAAAGTATCACCCCAACTCATCTCCAGGATTTGCCCCAAGAACCAACAGACCCCCGATGAACCGTACGACCTATCCCAACCGTGGAAACAAAAGGCCCGGAGGAAATCACAACAACAACCCCGGCAACCCCAGCAATTTCAACCGTGCACCACCTAAGTTCAACAACAACAATGTCGCCACCAACACCAATACTGCACCAAGGACTAGAAGCAATGATGTGCCTATAGCAGCAAAGGACAAGTCTCAGGTGACTTGTTATGAATGTGGAACCAAAGATCACTATTCCAATGAGTGCCCCAAGAAGATTGCCGCAGCCCCCAATGCAAATGCCCCAGATCAGCAGCAGTGTCGTGTTCAGCCTAGAAGAAGGTTTGCCCCAAGGAACTCGCTCAATCGCAACGGCCGTCTCTTTCTCATGCATGGTGAAGAAGCCCAAGAAGCGCTAGACATCGTGATGGGTATGTTTTCTGTTAACTCAGTACTTGCAAGAGTGTTGTTTGATTTTGGAGCATCGCACTCGTTTGTTATTGAATAATTTGCATGCACTAGTAAGATTCAACCAACAAAATTGAAGCATGTTATGATAGTTCAAATACCTGGTTCAACCACCAAAGCTAGACAAATTTGCAAGGTCGTGCCTATCCAAATCCATGGCATAGATTTTTATGCTAATCTAATAGTACTCGAAACTAAAGGTTTGGAAGTAGTACTAGGAATTGATTGGATGTCCAAACGTAAAGGATTAATCGACTGTGCCAAGAAAGCCATAACCATGACCAGTACAGCCAGAATATCAGTCGAGCATGTATCTGAAACCTTGCCCCGTCAATTCAAGTGAAACAAGATTCTAGCCCAGCCAACCATTGACCAAATCAGAATAGTCTGTGAATACCCCGATGTATTTCCAGATGTTTTGCCCGGTATGCCCCTAGATCGAGATATCAAGTTTATCATTGAACTAATCCTTGGAACCGGACCCATAGCCCAGAGACCATATAGTATGAACCCGTTTGAATTAGTGGAACTGAAGAAGCAATTGGATGTTATGCTGGAGATAGGATTGATCCAACCAAGTGCGTCGCCATGGAGATCACCCTTCCTGTTTGTGGACAAGAAAGATGGAGGTAACCATTTGTGTACTGATTATCGGAAGTTGAATGATGTCACCATCAAGAACAAGTACCCGCTGCCAAAGATAGAAGACATATTTGACCAGTTGACTGGTGCCAAATTGTTTTCTAAGATTGATCTTAGGATTGGTTATCATCAACTCAAGATTCGCGCAAAGGATATTCCAAAGACTGCCTTTACCACCAAATATGGATTGTATGAGTATACTGTCATGTCTTTTGGATTGACCAATGCCCCCGCTTATTTCATGAACCTCATGAATAATATTTTTATGGACTTCCTAGATAAGTTTGTCGTTGTTTTCATCGATGACATTCTGATCTATTCCAAATCAGAAGAAGAACATGAGCTACATCTAAGGACCATCCTTGGAACCCGTAGGGAACATCAGTTGTATGCCAAGTTTAGCAAATGTGAATTCTGGTTACAGGAGGTAGGATTCCTCAGACATACTGTATTAGCCGGAGGAATTGCCGTTGACCCTGCAAAGGTGAAGGATGTTGAAGATTGGCAAGCCCTAACCACTCAAACCCAAGTTCGTGCATTTCTCGTATTAGCAGGATATTACTGCAAGTTCGTAGAAGGATTCTCGAGTATTGCCAGACCCATGACCCAATTGCTGAAGAAGGATAAGAAGTTTGAATGGACAGACAAATGTGAAGCGAGTTTTGAAGAACTCAAGAGGAGATTGATTTTATCCCCAATCTTGATCATGTCGATATTATGAAGCCCTTTGATGTGTATTGTGACACATCCAAGATCGGTCTCGGATGTGTGCTAATGCAAGAAGGCAAAGTTATATCTTATCTATCCCAACAACTGAAGCAACATGAGCAGAATTACCCAACCCATGACCTTGAACTAGCAGCCGTAGTCCTAGCCTTGAAGACATGGAGGCATTATCTCATGGGAAACCATTGTGAAATTTATTCGGATCACAAGAGCCTGAAGTATATATTCACTCAGAAGGAGCTGAATATGAGGCAGAGAAGATGGATAGAGCTAATCAAGGACTATGATCTGGACATCCACTATCACACCGGTAAAGCCAATGTGGTAGAAGATTGCCGTACCGCTTGAACTCCATAATTCTGAAGGAGCAACCAAGTTTGCACAAGGAGATGGAGGATTTCAGAATAGAATTAGTAAGTGAAGGATTTTTGGCTAGCATAGAACTTCAACCCTCTTTGATCAGTCAGATCAAGGAGGCCCAGAAAGGAAATGCTAGTATCGACGGAATCAAACGTCGCATCTGTACAGGCAAAGTACCCGGATTCACCGAAGACAAAGAAGGATTTCTGTGGTACAAAGGACGTCTCTGTGTAGCAGCAGATTCAGAGTTGAAGGAAGCTATTTTGAAAGAGGCCCATGATACTCTTTATTCTATCAACCCCGGAGGAACGAAGATGTATCAGGATCTGAAGGAGCAATTTTGGTGGTATAAGATGAAGAGAGAAATTGGAAGCTACATCGCCAAGTGTGATATTTTCCAGAGAGGCAAGGCGGGACATTAGAGACCCACAGGACTGTTGCAACCACTGCAGATTCCAGAATGGAAATGGGATTCAGTTGGAATGGACTTTATCACCAGATTGCCTACTTCTAGTAGGGGAAATGACTCTATTTGTGTCATAGTTGATAGATTGTCCAAGGTAGCCCATTTCTTACTAGTCAAGACCACCTACCAGCGTTCGAAGCTAGAGGAGTTGTACATCACTAGAATCGTCAGTTTGCACAGAGTCCCCAAGAACATCGTGTCTGATCGAGGAAATCAGTTTACCTCAAGATTTTGGAAGAAAGTCCAAGAAGGAGTAGGAACCCTACTCGATTTCAGCACAACGTATCACCCTCAGACCGATGGATAAACATAGCGAGTAAATCAAATACTTGAAGATATGTTGAAAGCATTTGTGCTAGAGTATGGATCTAAATGGGGGACTGTCTGCCTTTCGTAGAATTTTCGTACAACAACAGTTATCAAGCTAGTCTGCAAATGGCCCCATTTGAGTTCATGTATGGAAGGAAGTGTCAAACCCCTTTGAATTGGTCGGAAGTGGGAGAGAGTCAGATTTTCGGACTAGACATCCTATGAGAAGCAGAAGAGAAAGTTCACAAGATTCGTGAGCACCTCAAGACCGCCTAGTCAAGACAAAAGAGTTATGCCGACAAGAGACGTCGAGACCTCGCTTTCAATATCAGAGATTTTGTGTATCTCAAAATGTCGCATTTGAAGGAAATGTAGCGTTTCTAGCTCAAAGGAAAGTTAGCCCCCAGATATATCACACCTTTCAAGATTCTGAATCGTCGAGAAGTATCGTATCAACTAGAACTGCCAGAGGAGATGTCAGCAATGCATAATGTGTTCCATATATCATAGCTTCGCAAATGCCTTGAAGTCCCAGAGAAGACTGAAGTTTTCAAGAACATTGATCACAGGACCATAGAGATCAACAATGACCTGACATATCCTGAAAGTACCCATCCGTATTTTGGAGGAAGCTTTCAGGACCACCAGGACCCGAAGCATCAAGTTTCTCAAGATTCAGTGGAGTAACCACACCGAAGAAGAAGCTACCTGGAAACAAGAAGATCACATCAAGACGGAGTTTCCCGATTTTTTTAAATCCTAGTTTTCTTCTTTCTTCTTTCTCAAATCTTGGGACGAGATTTTGTTTAAGAAGGTAAGGTTTGTAACATCCCAAAAATATTGAACAAGGTTATCAAATTCTAGTCACCAAAACTTGGGTTAACAAAAACTTTTGTTAATCAAATCAATATGAATGCATGTGTGAATGTGATGATTGTATGAATGCATGAAGGGACTCCTGTGATTGATCTAAATATCAAGGAATGGTTTAAAGATGAAAACAACATCATCTAAAACATTTCCAAGCAGAAACAAATCAAGAGAAAATCAAAAACAAATCAAATAAAGCAAATGGTCATTTTTGCCAATCTTGCTCACTAGACCACTTTGAGTGTTTCTAGTCCAAGATTTCAAACAGAAACATTTCCATTTATTTTCACCCCTTGATAGACCAAGTAAAAGTGAATCAAAGCCCACCCTTCAAACTTACAGAAACATTTGGCAACTTGATTCAAATGACAATTCAAAATTGAATCTTTAACATATGGGAAGATCACCCATTTTCAAAAACCAACCAAACCAGTACCCCTTGACCTTTCCAACTAACCAGAGACTCCCTAGTATGTAACCAACACCCACAAAGTTTGAATTAAAAATTCAAATTTGAATCTCTTTCGGCCATTTCATCTAACACCTTGTAGACACAAAACAATCAAACCTCAAACACTATTGTGAGCAGTGATTGATGCCTAAATTGTTCCCTATCTAGCTCACACTACACTCTCAGTAGATCATCTTACTTGTTTAAGCCACTCTAGCTCACTGTAAACCAGACCAAGCCATCAATGGCAAGCATGTCGAGAGCACCCTTGCCACCCCAATGTTGCCAGCCAACTAGGAGCCTCGCCAACCTTGTCGAGAAGGCACTTCACCGTCCACCGCCACCCCCTGTCCAAGCCTCGAGCCTTGCCATCCACAGGACCACACGGAACGCTCGCTCCCAACGTCTCTGCGAGCATGCCGAGAGCGCGCCAGAGCGCCACCCATGACACACGCCCACAGACCGCACGTCGCCCTTGCCTCATGCGAGCACGATCACCACCACCAAAGGAACACCCCATACATGCCCGTTCATCGCCGCGTGAGCAGGAGAACCCGTGCGCCATTAAAACTTCTGTCGGACCCGCCTAGAGCATCGACGTGTTCCGACCACCTCGCACCGCCCCACGCCGCGTGACCATGCCGTTGAGCTTTGCCAGGGAGCACAACACCGCCCCTATCGTCGCCCATGCCTTTAGCTCGCTGTTCTTATGACCACGACGAGATCCCCCCGCACCATTCGGTCCCCTCGCTGCACTATAAATAGAGGCCACCCTCGCTCGATTTCTTCACACCATCTCATTCCCCTATCTCTCAGAACCATCCCACCTCACCCCCGAGCAAGGCGAGTAGCACATCACCGGAATTTGGCCAGAGTCTACCATGGAGGAGGAAGAAAGGAGCAAGAGATTGGAGCCGCCCCAGGAGAATCCGTCGGTACCAGGAGGTTCGCCGTCGTTGACTTCGTCGTTCGCCCCCATCGTCGACCCTCGTCGGAGCCCCGGCGAGCCCCCGTAGACCCCCACTGGCCGATCTAGGGTTTAGTCTTGCGGGCATTGACCGGCGGAGACGATAGGTCTCAGCCATTGGATTACAGTTTGATCGCATGGCCTAAATCACCCCGTACCGCTTCGCACCCCCTGTCTCGCTGACTGGGGGGTCATTCACTTAAACCCACCCGCGTGTGCGCTGTGCACCGTGGGCCGGCCAGTTAACATCCCGCGCGACCCAGTAATTTAAATTTAGGTTTATTCTTTTAGTTTCAAACCTAGTTCTGTACCTAGATTCAAAAATCAACCCAGGTCGATTCACAAAACTAAAATGCATGAAACCAATTTTGTTAGAAAGGTACTGGAATTCTTAATCCAAGCCCGTTTGATTCAATTCATTTGGAATTGTAGATCACATATAGTAAAAATAACAAGGAAGAAGCTTTTCTGCATTCAAACATTTTTCAAAATTCAACCACAAAAGCTTTTGAGTTGATTCCAACTCTCAAAAATCACATTTAACAAGACCTTTCTGAATATATAAAAACATCTAGGTTTACTTGCAGAAATAATGGTCAAGTAATAAAAGAATACCCCATAGGCCAAACTAGTCACTTTAATTAATTAAAATAAAAAGGTTAAACCTTGTTAAATTGTGACACCACTTTAATTCACATTCCCAAGTATTGAAATATGTGGTGATGACATGTGTCAACATGATCCCATGTTTGAGTTGGAGAATATTAAATCTTAAGTAGTTTTTCAATGAGTAGAAATTACTTTTCTAAAATAAAGAAATAAAACTAATTTCCTTAATGATTGTAGTGCTAGTGATGATGCTAGATCATCTATTGAAAACCTTGGTGTGATAAATAGAGTAGTTAAGAATTGTTTGGTGATTGTGTACCTCGTATTTATTTATAGACGCTAGTACCGACCAAGGATACGAGGAGGAAGGAGGATACTACGAGGAAGAAGCCAAGGAGAACTTCAACCACTGCTCTGCACAAGGCAAGCTATTAACTGAGCAAGCTAATTGCAACTTAGCAAGCTAACAGTTGCAACTTAGCAAGCTTATACTACTATCTTAGCAAGCTAAACCATGCAAGTTTTACTTGCAAGCTTACACCACTTGATACCCAATCCTAGTTTTATTTGCAAGGTTAGTTATTTTATTTTCTGTATCAAAGCTTTTATTGGAGTTTACTTAGGGACTTGTAAAGTTTAGAAAGATAATTAAAGGTAGCATAAAGAGCATAAAACTTTGCCTAAGTTAGATAATCTTGATGTGATCCCGAGGCATGAGATTGAACTTAGATCATCCCCATTGGTTTACCACCCCTCATTACTGTTTACCCCACTTGTAGATGCTAGTGCTAAGCATAAAATTTGATCAACTTTAGAGGGAATACTTGGTGAAAATGGTTATGAAAACCTTAGAATGATGAGTCATTCTACTGAAATGTTTTGACATGTGTTCTTGAACACCAGATGATTTTGATGATGAAAATGTTAAGGCATGAGCCTTAGCCCTTTATAAAACTGATGGTTGTCTAGATGCGATACCATTCCAATTTTACCGTACAACCATAATACCCAAAATTTGGGTAGGGCTTGACTGGAAATTTATATACCTTAGTATGGGTTCCCTTGCGGCCAAGGTTTGAGATGAGGCTACCTTGTGAAGATTGTCCACATGTGCAGTTCCCAAGATGACAGTTGGTCATGGTTGGGAGGTCAAACTCATAGGAGAGGTGCCTATACTAGGGCATGTAATTGAAAGTTCAGGATTGATTATCCGCATACTGAGTATGGTGAATTCAGGATTGTTCCTGACAGATGTATCGAATATTGCGGTGAAAGTGTACCACATCTGCAGAGTATCAAACTATTCGAATAGCCGCGTCCGCGGTTATGGATAGTTGGAGTGGCCATTCTATTCCGTCGTCAGATGTTTTAAAAATGACCTATGAAATGAAGCATGACTTTGACTTGACCACAACAGAGTTGTGATATGAAATTCAAATTCCCACTTAGGAGTTATAAAATTTTCAACTAGCTTTCTTTGCCTCTAAACTCAGTAGAGATAAATCTGGCTTTTTGCAAAACAACCTAGAGCTTAGTGTTTCCTACTCAAAAACCACTTCACTTGTTAGTATTAGTTTGCGAGTATTTAAAGAGTACTCATGGCTTTGTCCCTGGCTATTCCCGTGGCTAGACTATGAAGAGGACTATCAGGAGGATAGACAGCATGAAGGTTATGACAACTAGGATCTTCTCCCATTGTCAGCATTGCCTGTGACCATGAAGATGGAGCTTCGCCCACGCTACCGTTATTATTACATTATTCTGCTTCTTGATTTGTATTAAGATTGGATCATGAGATCCTTTATTTTTGTAAGACCTTATGTATGGTTTGTAATGGATGATGTATTGTGATATCAAATCTGTTATGTCTCGCAAAATGGTAATCCTGGGATTTTGATGTATGGCATAACAGGCATTTGGGATTAAAACTCCGAGCGTTGACAAAAGGTGAATCCGTTCCTCTATGAGAGCCCACTTACTACCCTATTGAATGGTATGCTACTTCATACTCCGTCACATATGCATGATAGGTTCACACCAACCAGTACAAAGGAAAGGGAGGAAGCCCGGACATCAAGCCCGACAAGACGGAGGCCTAGATGATCAGACTAAAGACAACCCCCATTGTGGAATCTCTAGTTTTTCCTCATCCCCTTTACCTAGGGGACCGACTATCGTCACCAACCTCGATTGGACTTTGCATCACGCATCCATTGTTGTACAAGGCCTTGGAGTTCAGTGTCTCGTCTCCAAGTTGTCAAGAACTTTCTCATCCCAAGGTGTTCTTCCCTCTCTGATGTGGATTTGAGGGAGCACGTTGACCGATCTTTCCTTGCGAGGATTCTATCGGACCGGTGGCCGCCGTTCGGGAGCAATCAACCTTGTATCGTGTGAGTTTTGCATGTGTTCATTGTGTTCTTTACGAGGTGTGTGTTCGCTTCCACTATGTTCTCCCTGTTCCCTCGCTTTCCCATAGATTTGACCACAAGATCCGTGAAGATCGGGCCACCCAAGAGGTTAACCCCTTTATCAATGGCAAATGGTCCCTCCCATGGGGGAGAGAGATTGTGCATGCCCTTCTTGTCCTGGATCAGTCGCAGGACCAGGTTGCCTTCCTGGAAGGTGCGAGTCCGGAGTTGGAGGCTGTTGTAGCAGCGGAGTCCCTGCTGGTAGATGGCGATGCGGGAGCGAGCTAGGTCGCGTGCTTCGTCGAGCTGGTCGACCCTGTCTTGGCGTGCAAGCTTGTTGTCGGCCTCAGCGTAGTTGACGACCCGAGGCGAATCGTGTTCCAGGTTAGTTGGCATGACGGCCTCGGCGCCATACACCATGAAGAAGGGCGTAAACCCTGTTAACCGGTTGAGAGAGGTGCGGATGCCCCATATGACGGAGGGGAGCTCTTCGACCCAGCATCCTGGAGTTCGCTCGAGGGGCACTTGAAGTCGTGGCTTGAGGCCATGGAGGATGCTTTGATTTGCGTGTTATGCTTGGCCGTTTGACTCCGGGTGGGTAACTGAGGCGAGGACGAGCCGTATGTTTTGGTCCTCGCAGAATTCGGCCATGGCGCCCTTTGCGAAGTTGGTTACGTTGTCCGTGATGATGCTATGCAGGAATCCGTAGCGGTAGATGAGCTTACAGAAGAATTTGGCGGCGGTTTTCCCATCACACTTCTATACTGGCTTGGCCTCGACCCACTTGGTGAATTTGTCGACTGTGACCAGGAGGTGGGTGAAGACAAAAGGAGCCTTTTTGAAGTGGCCCACCATGTCCATGCCCCACACGACGAATGGCCAGGTGATGGAGATCGTCTTGAGCGCCGAGCTAGGGATGTGCATCTGGTAGGCGTACTTCTGGCACCCGGCGCAGTGTTGGACAAGGTCGAAAGAGTCGGCATGCGCGGTGAGCCAGTAGAAGCCATGTCGGATGGCCTTGGCGACTAGAAATCGGGCGTCGGTGTGGTGGCTGCAGTCGCCGACGTGAATGTCCTGGAGGATCTTGCGCCCTTCCCCTGATTGGATGCAGTGTTGGAACACGTCGGTCATGCTGCACTTGTAGAGCTCGTCGTTGATGATGACGACGGATTTGCAGCGTCGCGCTATCATGCGTGCCTCCATTTCGTTTGAAGGCATCATCCTCCTCTCGAGGTAGGCAAGGTATGGTGTGGTCCAGTCGCTGGACTCAGAGACCATGGCGACCAGGGCGGGCTCTTGTTGTAGTGGTATCCCGATGTCGATCTCCTTCGACGGGGAAACCGAAGGCTTGTGGATTGTGTCGAGGAAGACGCCTCCGGTGGAGTTTGCCGAGTTGATCCAATGCGGGAGAGGGCATCGGCCTCCTTGTTCTTGCGCCTTTCGATCCATTCAACAGAGTATCTAGTGAAGTGGCCCCCCAGCTAGTCTACCGCTTGGCGGTATGCTGCCATGATGGGGGAGATGTCATCGCAGGTACCAGCGACTTGTGCGGCGACAAGGTCGGAGTCGCCATAGCACCATAGGAGATTGAAGTTCATCTCCTTAGCGGCCTGCATGCCATGAAGGAGGGCCTCGTATTAGTCCATGTTGGTGTAGGGCGTGAAGTCGAGGTGCAACACATAGCGGAGCTTGTCGACTTTGGGGGAGGTGAGTATGACCCTGGCCCCTGCGCCGCCCGCGTTCTTGGACCCGTCGAAGTGGAGCGACCAGTAGTGGAGGTATGGCAGCTTCTCTGGCTGCTGCGCTTCTTCCCAATCGGCGAGGAAGTCTGCTAGGGCCTGCAATTTAATCACCTTGCGTGGCTCGTACTTGATGTTGTGGACGCCAATTTCAACGGGCCACTTGGTGACTCGCCCGATTGCCTCGCGGTTGCGGATGATGTCCTATAGTGTCACGGAGGAGACGACCATGATGGGGTGCTCCTGAAAGTAGTGTGAGAGACACCATTGGGCTCGGAAACTGTGAATACCAGTTTTTGGTACCACGGGTAGCGCTACCGTGAGTCCATGAGGACCTCGCTGATGTAGCAGACCGGGCTGTACGGGACGCTCCTTTCCCTCTTCTGGTCGCTCGACGACCATCATGGTGGTGAAAACTCGCGTGGAGGTCGTGACTTAGACGAGCATCGGCTCCTTGTTGGCAGGGGAGGTGAGTAGGGGTGTGGCGAGTAACACTTCTTTGAGTGATTTTAGCGCGTCATATGCCTATTTGTCCCATTCGAACGTGGGATTCTTATGCATCAAGTGGTAGAGAGGCATTGCCTTCTCGCCTAACCAAATTGAGAGCGATTGAGAGCCGAGACTCGACCGACCAACTTCTGGAAGTCGCGGGGGCACTCGGGTTTCCAAATTCATGCGATTGTGTCGATCTTGGTGGGGTTCACTTTGATGCCCCGCTTGGAGACCATGTTCCTGAGGAGCTGTCCGGTGGGCACGCTGAAGGTGCACTTCCCTAGGTTGAGCTTGATCTTGTACCTCCGCAGATTTGCGAAGGTTTCGGCCAGGTCGGAGAGTAGGTCGTTTTGGCGATTGGACTTGACCACCACATCGTTGATGTAAACATGAATGTTGTAGCCAATCTGGCTCGCGAGGCACTCCTGCATGCACCACTGGTAGGTCCCGCTGGAATTTTTGAGGCCAAACGTCATGGCGGTGTAGCAGTATGCGTCGAATGGCATGATGAACGCCGTCTTCTCCTTATCCTCAACTGCCATCTTGATCTGGTTGTAACCAGAGTACGCGTTGAGGAAGAACAACGACTTCGATCCCGTGGTCGAATCGATGATCTAGACGATGCGCGGTAGGACGAAGTGCTCCTTTGGGCAGGCGCTGTTGAGGTTGGTGTAGTCGATACACATTCTCTAGGTCTTATTTTTCTTCATGACCAGGACTGGGTTTGCCAGCCACTTGGAGTACTTGATGGGCCGGATGAAGCCTGCGGCGAGTAGACGCTGCACTTCTTCGGTGATTGCTCAGCGGCGCTCTTCATTGAAGGGCCGTAGCGACTGCTTGATAGGTCGCTCTTTGGGGTCGGCATTAAGCTTGTGCTCAGCGATTTCCCTTGGGATACCTGGCATGTTGGATGGCTTCCATGTGAAGATGTTGCGATTCTCACGGAGGAACTCGACGAGCGTGCTTTCCTATGCGGGGCTCATGCCTGCCCGGATAGTGACCGTCTGGCTGGATTCGCCCAGGACCAGCTCCATGGTGTGGGTGTGCGTGGCGGCTTCAAATGTTGTCGACCCGGCATTCTCTGTGTTGGGCTTCTTCAGGATTGTGGGGTCGTCCTTTTCGACTCCACTCACGTGATCGTCCACATGGTTGGTCTCCACAGGAATGACGGTGTCCGTGAGTTCGACCACTTTTTCCTCACACTCCACGGCCATATCGGGGTCGCCGTGGATGGTGATGATACCGCATGGTCCTGGGAGCTTTGTCATATTGTATGTGTAGTGCAGTGCCGCCATGAATTTGGCGAACGCTTGTCACCCCAGGACGCAACGGTAGGGGCTATAGAAGTTGACCAGCTCGAAGATAATCCGCTCGGTATGGAAGTTAGCGGGTGTGCCGAAGGTGATTGGTAGCATCACCTTGCCGATCGGGTACGCCCTCCGGCCAGGGACGATTCCGTGAAAGGTGGTGAGGGTCGATTCGACCATCGACTATGGGAGTTGCATTCTCCAGAACGTGTCTAGGTAGAGGATGTTAATAGAGATCCCGCCGTCCATCAATGTTTTAGGGAGTCAGTAGTCACCCACTTTGGGCTTAACTACTAGGGCGAATCGCCTGGGGTACTCGATCCATGGTGAGTGGTCCTCACGGCTCTACGTGGTGCGCTGCTCGGACCAGTTGAGGAAGCGGGGAACATCGACCTAGGACACCGTGTTGACGGCGACTGCGCGGGCGAGGACCTTCTTCTTGCGCTTGGTGCCGAGTCTCGTGAAGGTGTGCAGCGAGCCGACATCGTTGCCAACGAAACCGGCATTGTCGTGGTCCCTTGGCGGGTTGTTGTTGGGGTCTTCCCATGCTTGCCTTGCCTTCTCTATCTCATTTAGAGAGTGGAAGTTGGCGGTGGTGTGAATGGCAGGCTTCCCCTCCCTACTGTGGTAGACACAAGGCTGGTTGAATAGGGCTACGACGTCGAATTTTGGCCTCGCGCGGTAGTTTCCGCTGTCGCGGTAGTTTCCTCCATCGCAGCGGAAGTTCTTCGGCTCGCGTGGTGCATAGCCAGCGTTGGCGAACAAGTCGACTCGCCCGTCACCGCGGTGTTTGCCGGTGAGGAGAGTGTTGTTGTAGTGCAGTTCGTGTTGTCTCCTGTTCTCGTGGCCACTTATGCGGAGGTTTCCGCCTGACTCGTCATCGGTTTCTTGGTTTGGGTGTTCCTCCGCATAGTGCTTGGTGATCTCGAGGAGGTCGTGTATGTTGTCGAACATTCGGTAGACCCTCTTGATCTTGGTGACCAGAGGTTCGTACCGACATGAGTTCTTGAAGCAGTGGATCGCCGTATCTGGTGGATGCCGGAGGTGTTGATCCACAGGTCCTACCATCGCTAGACCCATTGGTGGGTCGACTCACGCAGTCGCTGGATGCATCGCTCCATGTCTTCGATGGTGGTGGCGCGGGTGTAGGAGCCCTCGAAATTCCTGACAAAGGCCTCGCACATGTCCTCCCAGGAGTCGATGATGTCTGGGGGGAGAGCGTTGATCCATTTCCGTGTCGCTCCCTCCATCATCAAGAGGAGGTAACAGGCGGCTAGGAGGTCGGTGTGGCTGGCGATTCCCATCGCCATGAGGTATGTGGAGTTTTACTTCTCGATCTCTTTTGGTGCCTTGAAATTGGCAGGATATTTTTTGCCTCGGATCATGGGCCCGAAGCATTGGGGGCCTACTCAACTAAGGGATCCCCTTGGCTCATAGTCGCCTTTATCGGTGAGGGTGTGCCTCAGATCGCTGGGCTGGCGTGCTCGCCATGTTTGGTTGTTGATGATGTGTGTCCGTGCACTGATCTGTTGTACGTTGGCGGCGACCGTGTTGTTCGCCGGTCGCGGGTCGTTGGTGGAGAGTGTTGGATGCACGACTTGTGGTTGAGGCTGCAGGGGTTCGGGTGGTGGGCTTTTGAGGGTGTTGGTGACCGTTGGGCGGCCGCTCGAGTCCGCCCTGCTTCCGGAAAAGCGGGAGTACATCTGTCCCCGCGAGTCGGCTCCCGCGGCTTGTTGCTCGACGGACCTGGCAAGTAGGGCCTGTGCATACTTGACTTGCAGGGCGCCTTCTCCCGTGAAGTTGAGCTTGGCGACCGCGGCTGCCCTGCGATGATGTTGTCCATCGGGGTGGAATATAGGCATCATGCTCTTGCTGAGAGATGAGGACTCTCGGCTGGTTGGGCGGAGGCGTGCGACCGGGTGGCGGTGGGGGAGCTCCACTTGTTGGTGCTCCTAGTGGTGGAAAGGCACTAAAGCTAGGCGGTGCGTTATCGCAGGTCATGCGTTCGGCCCGCGCGGGCGGGATCGTTGTTCTCGTCGAAATTCAGGGCGCAGCCCTAAACACTGGGGTTCAGGCGCATCCTGATGCGACGCTGGTGGTAGAGCAACAGCTCCTGCAATGTTGCTTGCTCGAGGCAGAATTTCTCGCGCTCGGCCTGCTCCTTGCGTGTCGCCTCCTCCAGCCATAGGCATGCTTCCTCGACCTCCGCTGCCGTTGCTATTGGCAGGATCGACGTCAAGAAGGGGTCTGGTAGGGCGCTCGTGCTGCCCGCCATGTAGGTTGCGATGAAACGACTTGATCCGGCGTAGAGATCACCGGAATTCTCTAACCCGAAATCGGAGTCGAAGATCTCGAGGATGGAGGAATCCTTGAAATCCCCCGTGTTCGAGACTCGCGTGATGGAGCCTTCTAGTGACGCGACGATGATGGACCCGGCGGCTGAGGAAATGGTCGCGTCAGTTTTAGCCATGTTGTTGTTGGCCGAGTCATACTCAGAGGCGAGGAGGTGGATGGTGCGGATCTGACTCTTAGAGAGTCGATTGCGTGGCGGCAACTCACCGATGATCACTGTATCCTCGGAGACGATGACATCTTTGAAGCCGACGAAGAGGTTGATGGTGCCGAACGACATTATGCGTTGTGCGTGACCGGGCGTGACGTCGGGACGTAGCTGTTGGGCAAGATCTGGAGGACTCGCCGCACGCGATCATGCGGCCAATGGCGATCGTCCGATTGATTGGCAAGTAGGGTCTTGCCGCAGAACTCAGGCCAGACGGTCCAGGCCCCATGGTGGGCGCCACTGTCATGAGTACGAAAATGGCAGATGCTACGATTGGTAGCGAGTAGTAGGAAGAAGGGCAAGGGCGGCCAGCCATCTGCGGTGCGAGATGATTGAGGAGACACAAGTTTTACCCAGGTTCACCCCCTGGAGGGTAAATACCTACTCCTGCTAGATTGTATTATCGAGTGATTACAAGTGTGACGAGCTCGGCGGCTAGGCAGCGATTCGATGGGGTGTATGATGGAACGTGAGTACAGAGAGTACCCTAAGGAGGTTTATATAGGGGTACCTCGCTAGGGTTTACAGATATACAACCGGTTCAGTTAGGGACTCGGAGGACTTGACCTAATCCAGCTGGGCTTAGCTACGCTTCTGGGCCTACAACTTCCAGTCACCAGGTCCCTCCTTGGGTCGTGATCTAGTCACCATCCTGCAGGCCCACTCGCTAGTAGCTTGATCCAGTAGGAAATGTCCTGCCGGGCATACCCCATTCGACATATCCCCATCAAAGCAAGAAATTTCCCATGGTCATAAAGGACCTCAACGGGATATGCCGTGATGTACTAAGACATTTACAAATAGACATCTAGACTAAGATCATAATATGATTTCAATTCATAATTGAGATCCCACTCAAATAGTCATCCCCTGGACGATTTTAGCGATCACATGATTCCAATTCACCATGCAACCCCCGATCTTCACGACCGGCAACCTAGCTTCAAAGGTAGACATTCTCCAATGTCAATCACATCATCCATGTGACTCATGCTAGTCTCGACCCTTCGGTGTCTTGTGTTCCAAGGCCATATCTGCATATGCTAGGATCGCCAACTCTAACTTGTGTGTATTGTAGTGCAACATGGCTTACGCCCACCGTATGCGGACGTAGATATGTCTAGCCCCCGATCATCATAGCTGGCTTCATAACGTAGAACTTTCTTAGTGGTGCACACAAAAGAGGAACACTATCATGGACAAGAGATGTATCACATCCAACATCAGTTTGGGGCAATCATCTTTCGTGATGTCATGACTTCGGGGGGGATCTTCTATGGAGGAAATCTCCCGAATAACTGTGACATAGAAGATCGCCTAGAGATACAGGGTGACTATAGGAAGTTCAGGACGAGACAAGGCATCCTCCCATTCCCTGAGCCGAGCCAGAAGGCTTGATGTTGGCCTAGTTGCAGTTCCAAACTATAGATGACCTTTGTGTGTGTGGACAAGTGTACATGCTACTACTTAGCTTATTAGGTTTATGAATCATCGCTTACTTCTTTTTCTTATTATTATATATGAACAAATTCTTGGTTTTCTTCTTACTCTTTGGTCCTTTGCTCACATTGGTCCTTCT
This sequence comes from Avena sativa, assembly GCA_916181665.1. Taxonomy (NCBI): domain Eukaryota; kingdom Viridiplantae; phylum Streptophyta; class Magnoliopsida; order Poales; family Poaceae; genus Avena; species Avena sativa. The sequence continues at coordinate 100,261,764 of OV702293.1, forward strand.
TTTTTCCTTACTTTATTAGTCTTTTTTCGAGAATGCCAATGATTGAAATGTCGTGACACACTATATATGTGAATGTGCTACGACGGGATTGTGAGCCTTGTGATATGAACAAGTCCAGGTCTTGTGCATCCTACTTGGCTCACGGTTCCGTCGTAGCATATTCATGTGTCCAACGACCTATGTATATATATATGAGGCATTCTTTTTAAGTTACTTTGGTCTTTTTCAAGAGTAATGCTGATGATTGAAATGTCGTGGCACACTATATATGTGAATGTGCTACGAGGGATAGTTATCCTTATGATATGTACAAGTCTAGGTGTTGTGCATCCTACTTGGCTAACTGTTCCGTCGTAGCATATTCCTGTGTCCAACGACCTATGTATATATATGAGGCATTCTTTTTGAGTTACTTTGGTCTTTTTCGAGAATAATGCCGATGATTAAAATGTCGTGGCACACTATATATGTGAATGTGCTGTGATGGGATTGTAAGCCTTGTGTTATGCACAAGTCCAGATGTTGTGCATCCTACTTGGCTTACAGTTCCATCATAGCATATTCTTTTGTCCAACGACCTAGTTATATATGAGGCATTCTTTTTGAGTTACTTTGGTCGTTTTCGAGAATGCCGATGATTGAAATGTCGTGGCACACTATATATGTGAATGTGTGGCGACGGGATTGTAAGCCTTGTGCTATGCACAAGTCCAGATGTTGTGCATCCTACTTGGCTTACGGTTCCATCGTAGCATATTCTTGTTTCCAACGACCTAGTTATATATGAGGCATGCTTTTTAAGTTACTTTAATTATATAAGTTGGGACTACTTTCTATAAGTGTATCTTCATATGCGACTTTAACTATACATGTTTTTTCAATCACCGGTTAATTATTATTGCCAACTTGTAGATGACGTGGTACGTCGTGTACAAGGGTCGGGTTCCCGGAGTCTACAATGATTCGGAAGACTGCCGGAGACAGGTGCACCATTTCAGCAGCAATAGATACAAAGGGTACACCACTATGGCGGAGGCGGAAGCTAGATACACGCGCTATCTAGCGGAAGTTAGGATGAGGAACCAGATGAAGACCTACACCTTCGTCGTGGTGATGCTTATCGTCTTTGGTTGTTTATCCCGCGCTTGTTTCTAGCTAGTTTAGATGTCTAGGCAAGCTTCCGAGCTCTAACTTGTTCGAAACACATGTATTCGCATCACCAACTACTTTGTAACTTGATCGAAACAATGTAAATTATACTATGTATTCACGTATGGGACTTATCTATATGTATTTGTTTCAATCTTGATTTGCAAATTGTGTATTCATATATATAACTGTATATCTTATATCTGTGTGTATATCTGCCTGTAATATTGTATATAATATGTATTGTATATCGTCTGCCTATGAAATTAAAAAAAACAAAAAATGCCCGTGGCGCACTACAACTAAAGCGCACATGCGCAGATCAGTGGCGCACTGCCATGTGCACCGCAGGAAATAATGCCCGTAGCGCACCTGCCTTCCTAGCCGTGGCGCACTGGCAGGTGTGCTACGCCTATCCCCATATAACCGTAGCGCACCCGGCAGTGCGCTACGAGTAAGAGATAGCCGTAGCGCGAGGATAGTGGCGCACATGGAGTGCGCCACGGATGCCCTTTTCAGGTGCGCCACGAATGGCCCATTTCCTAGTAGTGCTAGGCGCATGGGCCCTTTCCCCTCCTTTGGTTTCCCTCATGTGCCCTTTTTCCCTAGGAAGTTTGGCCCATTAGTGGAATACCCTTTCAAATTAGATTTTTAATATTATATTTAATATTAATTACATTAATTAATATGTAAATACATATTACAAAATCTGATTTGACCCAAAACAACTATCAGTTCCTCTTTGTTTTTCTCTGAACATCTCTGGAACTCCCCGGAACAATTCCGGTCCTCTCATGAAACTTTTTCGGTTTCCCTTCATTCTCCAAACAACATCAGATCTCTCACCGCAGAACAATTCTTGCTTTCTATACTATGATTCCAACTTATAGAGGATCTCTAGCTCATCTTACCCTTAAGTGTATTTCCCCACGGCTCGGGAATAGCATAGAAATAATCTTGATCAATGATCAATAGTAGGACCAGGATGCCCATATTGATGCCTGTACATTCCTTGATGATGATGATGTCATTTGAACTGTAAACGTTGAGTCTTATTCCTTTTGTCTCTGCGATACTTGTATTGTCGGAGGCTTGATCAAGGAAATCTCCATGTCGGGTTCAACCTCGTTAGCGACAATAACTTCTTTACTCGATCCGATAAGTGATATCCCCATGACCAAGTCACACGCTGCACACCTTATGGATATAATTCATCTGAGTGGGCCCAGAGTATCTTCTGTCATGTAGATGGACAAATCCCTCTCTTGACGCATACGCCTCTACCTGCCCCTCCGAATACCCAAACACATTGTTATGATCACCATTTCACCGAGTGACGTTAGATGCTATCAAAGTATTCTTGGGTGATAGTGATTCTATATGGTCTCACCGTCTAAGGAACAAGTCACTGTGTTTCCTAATCATCATAACCTGAACTTCGTGACATGATCGTGTTATGATGCTTAGATAGGGTAAGTTCACCAACTCATTCTCCAATGACATGACTCCATTGTTAGTTGGGGCCAAGGCACCGACATGATCAGGAAACCTTGATCATTTGTTGACCAATGAACCAGTGACTAGAGTTTCACTGGGAACTGCTGGATGTTTGTATATCACACGTGCATTATCGTTTCCAATCAATATAGTTATCGCATGATATAAAAATTAATCATGAACTTTATGAAATATGATAATAATCCATAATATTATTTGTCTCTAGGGCATATTTCCTTCAGCAAATCCCCTCGGCGACCTAATAGAACTACTTCTCCCCCTTTGGCATCAAAATGCCAAAAGGGAAAAGAGCGATGCTAGTGGCCCGAGAGATCACTCCTTGTCCTCTTCCTCATCGTACACGTCATCATCATCATCAGCTGGCAGAGTAGGTTCCCTTGCTGGGGTAGGGAACAAGTGATGCTCCATCTCACCATATTTGATGCCTGACGTGTTCCATTTAGCATACAGAGTGGGAGTAGAATGTGGAGGAGGGTGGCCTGGTGCCCAGAAGACATGGTGAAGAATAAGCTACTTAGTGTGAGCCATGTTATGGTCCTGCCGGTAAGCCTCGTACTGCCCCTTGTGAGTATCAACACCCATGCAAACAATGTTGCGCTAGAACCAGTTATTTTTCTTTACCTCTCTTGAAATAGATGGCAGTGGGGGCCTCCTCCCATGATATGTACCACTAGCCCGAGCATCTCCCATGAAAGAATTTGACGTTGTAGAAGGGTGAGAGATCTTATTTGTCTTGTGATAGGGCTTCTTGACTTTTTCTTCACCATCGAGTGGCCGATGGAAATCCTCATGAGGAAGCATGGTCTTGATGAGTGTCATGATGAAATGAACATAAGGAATGGAGTGCTTTTTGTAGAGGGCGCCATTCATCTCATGAAAAATAAATCCATCACATCCAAGGTGTAATTCACAGTCGGGTCTTTAGAGACGGCACATTCATATGCAAAGCCAAGTAACTGAACCAGATGATCACGAATACTATCTTTGTTCCCTCCACTCAGAATAATGCAATCACGAAACATGAGAACCAGCTGAGCGTAGAGCGGGGAGAGACCAACAACCTTGTCAACCATACCATTGAGTCCATAACAATATGAAAGTAATGCATCCTTGTTGGATTTGTTGGGGGTGATGATACGATTCCCACAATAATTATCTCAACCATTGAAAGGACAACCAAGCACCTAAGAAAATGTGTAGAAGTCTGCCTAGGGAAATTTTGAACCGGTTATGCACTTCATAGTGTGGCGATCATCTCCACACACCACGAGAGTGGAGAAAACTGCTTAACCAGTGAAGTATCATAGGGGCACTGAATTTCCATGATGTGGTGTAGCCCCATCCTTTCAGTCACAACGAGAGTTTCAGCAAAATGAGGCTTACTCTTTTTGTTGCAGTCAGATCCAATGGACGCATGGGGAGAATCTTCAAACTAGAGTAGATGACAGTTGGGATCCCCAAGCTCCTCATCAAGTTCACCCTCCACAGACAATTCACACTGCCGAAGGGAAGATTACTCAATGATGTCCATGTCCTTGTAATTTACCCTAGTTTGATTGCCCTTTCTCTTGGATCCAGCCCTTGACCTCTTTTCCTTCTTTGCCCGTTCAGCCATCCGGCCAGCCTCTCTTTTCTTCCTCCTCGGGTCAACCTCGTCAACCAAAACACCCTTGTCATTAGGCATGCAGTACCGAGCACAAGGACATCGCTTATACATCTGAGAGACACCACAGAGAACTACCTGTGAAATGAGTGAGGTACGTAGCAAAAGATAAGCATACACAAGTCTAGGAAGGATTGCTAAAAATAGCAGAGAAGAAAAACACAAAGAAATTATACGCCACATCAATATGAGTCCAAAAGCAGCATGTTCATCAATATGAGTGCAAAAGAAGCAGGTTCAAACCTGTCAGGCCAGATAATTCGGCCTATCCAGGGCCAGATAACCCGTCCCTGGCGATTTTTTGCACATTGACTCAGATTGAGAGTAAGCATACAAGTCGACCAAAATGGTTGATTGTCTATGGTTCTTAACATGCAAGTGTATCATTGGCAAACCTCTAATCTGAGTTTCAACAACAAAAAACAACTTCCATACAAAAGAGAAGAATGGGGGAGTTACCCTCACTCATTGTAAGATTTACTTGGAGGAGAAGGTACCCGCACTACTAGAAAATACCTCATCAACGACACACCTATTTTGGAATTCTGTGGCTTATCCCACATGTGCCACTATTACGTCGCCACTAAATTATATTTCTATGGCACATATTGATATGCGCCACAAAATTAGTTTTAGTGGCACATATACCACTATGCACCATAGAAATGTCGTGTGCCACTGAATTCTTAATATATGCGCCACAGATTGTATTATAGGCATTCAAAGTAAAATACGCTCCTGGTATAGAATCAGGTTATTATACATGATTTATACAGATTAGTATAAATAGTACATTGCACATAGTATATGAAAACCGACATATAATACAAACATAAGTATAATGTCATCACACTTAGATCTCAATCGAGATACATATAGAGTGTCAAGTGCTGAATTTTTACACGTGCCGAATACAAAGTTCATCATCTCACATTACAAATGAAGTGGTCACCGCCTACACTAGGATCAAATAGAATACAACTGTGCTGACAGGTGCAAGAGTAGGAGAACGAGCAATATCTTCACCCGGTTCTCCTTCCACAGGTGGTTCCTCCAATTGGCGACAACCTCCTCTCTAGTCGTGTATCCTTTGTAGCTATTTCCGTTGAACTTGTTCACCTATTTCTGACAGTCCTCCCACTCATCGTAGACTCCTGGAATCCAACCCTTGTACACCACGTACCACTTCATCATCTCTATAGACAAGGCATATTAGTAAATCATGCAAAGAAAAGAACTAAAGGGTTCAAATGAATATATGTTCACACAAATTAAAGCAAAAGATTCATAAACATAAAAGATAGCATATCGATCACAATCATAGAAGTTCAATGACAACGACCACAATAGTAAAGTTTATGACATATGACCACAGTAGTAAAGTTTATCACACGACACTACACACATCCATCTATGCACACACTCGATAATGATAGGAACACACATCGATCATGAAGAACTGTTCTTGCTTGGATTTGGCGATGGTAGATAGCCCTCTTTCTTCATCTACGTCCCGAGATCACCCTATTTATGGAGGGGATATTTGATCTCCCTCATAGTCAACCCTCTGTTATGTTTTAGGGCCCCTCCCCTTGTGTTGACATCTTCCATGCTGATTTCTGACAACTTAATCTGGATGCGATGGAAGTCTTCCTAATATCATCATCGTTGGATTGCGCCAACTGTTTGGCCCATCCTTAGAGACTAGATGGCAGAATTAGTTCTAGCAATCCCAGTCAAACCCTTTAAGGTGACGCATGACATAGAAGGCCTCCTTGGTGCTTCCACGAGTAGCGCGCTGCTTGACGCATGGGAACTCGAGCATGTTCTTGATCATGTGTTTTCCATCCTTGAAACATTCCCCTTGTTGGCGAAGGGGCATCCCTTTTTGGCATAGTCCTTGAGAGCCTCATTTAGAACACCCCTTATTCTAGTACAATCTTTCTTCTTCGTCTTACTCCCCGAGTCAAAATGCATTGATGGCAAAAAAATCATGGAAATGACGATGAGTGTGCAATATTTGTCTCTACACAACATGATTGAAACGTGATGTTGGAAAAGGGAAAAGGAAGAAATCTATAAGAAATCCTAAGTTACAGCGGCGAGCGGGTGTGTACTTACTCGGGAAATAAAGGCAAAAGAAGTGGGTCCGTCCTCTTGTTGTTCACCATGAACTTTTGGAGGTACACCATCGCCATGGTCCATGTCTCTGATCCTTCCGCCAACTAGCTATCACACATGTATTAGGGATCCACTATCGCGATGTACGGGGTTTTCTCTCTCTTGATCTTCATCGCCAGATTGAGCACGAATAGGCGGACCAAGTTATAGTCCAGCCATTTCAAGAGAAGCATCTTGAAGATGTCCTCGTACGCTATGAAGAACACCTCCGCGGGGGCTTCATGGACAAAGTCCAGATCCGATGGCAACTTGACCGTGAAATCCGAGTAATTCAGATCTTTTTCATTAAGAAGGAGGCCCTCTAGTGTCTTCATACCATCACACAAAGTTAGCATGGCTCCACGAGCGAGGCGAAGTAGCTCTGAAGTCAGTATCGGTTCACTTGCTACATGCATTCGGGGCAAGCCATCCTCGCGGGCTGGTATGACTAGTCTTTAGCCCGGATCCTCTTCAGACAAGGTTGGCTTGCGGCCTTCTTACCTTTGTTCCTGTGCTTCCTTGTCTTCGTAGCATGATCCTCCACTGGGATGCTAATTGCTCATTGGCCGCCTTTTGGAGTGTGCTAGGGCTAAATATGAATCGAGGTTTCTCCTATCGATCAGCAGCTGGAGTTTCGGGGTCCTGACAACTGGGGTGCCATGTCCCTATAGTTGACGAGTCCAGCATCGGGGGTGTCACCCTCACTCAAGAGGGGTAGCAACCTAGAGGTGGCCCGACCGCGCGGCACCTCGCGAGGCCCCCACTTTGCAAGCGGACAACCTCTAGAGGGTATACCTCTCACAGGGACCATGTCACTATGTCTCGCCACGTCGAGCGCCTCAGATACCTTGGAGTGTTCATACTGGCTATTTGGTGATGCCATCGAGCAAGGAACGGGCCAGATCTTGACAAAGAAGCAGTGGCGCCGCAGGCCTAGTCCGCCTCGGTAAAGCAACAACTGGTATGTCTTATATTGTGTAGGGAGAGGACAGATGACGTCATGGTGGAAGGCCCCTCCCCTTGCCATTTCGGTGCAAGAAGGGAAAGAAGATAGCGCCAGATAAAGACAAACGACGCTAAAGAAGGCCACTTTACAGAAGGACAGAGTGGAGGACGACGTGCTAGACCTAGTCCACAAAAAAGTAATCTCGTGGACCAGGATCTCAAGGAGCGGCACTATAGACGCCCTTCCAGTCCAAATTTGGGGGAAGAGTCCCATCGCCGCCCTATATAAGGGACCCTTCTCTTATCTTAGAATAGGTTGATCCCAGTGATCTAAAACCCTAGACTTGCATCCTCCATTGTACCCTCGCGAAGTAAGCGAGAAATACGACAAAGCAGGAGTAGGGGCTTTGTCTCCTCACGAGGGTCCTGAACCTGGGTAAAAAAAACCCGTGTCACCTTTCTATCATGTACTTGCTGTGCCGTCGCCACTATCGCTGATGCTCCTTGGAACTACGTGTTCAGCCCCCTCTCAAACCAAGAGATTGTTGGACCCTAGTTTCTTTAGCGGGACAAATATCCAACACTCGGTGCGCCTGGTGATAGGTAGGGGGCTGAGGTGCGTTTTCAAGACCTTCATCAACCTCAACGACATGTCGGCTCGCACTGAGACCCGTGCCAAGTGCGCCCTCCGCTGCGTGCCGATCAAGGCTCAGACTGCGCTGGCTCCACGGCTCACCCCTCCGAGCAGGACCCATGGACGGAGGATGAGGGAATCTCTACCTACCACCCATCGCGAGAGCCCCCATCCTCCTCACACGGTGCCACCTGACTTTCCCGCACCACGTCCTTGTGCGACCACACCGAACACCTCACACCAGAAGCCAAGAATGGCCATGAAAAGGGAGGTGGTGCAACTGGATCGTCGAGCTCCTCGGGACAAGGACCGGGCGCCGGGGGATAGGGGATCAAGGCAAGGACCGGGCGCCGGGGGCTGGAGGCTCGCTCCCGGCTCAGCACTGCGACATGGCCCCCAAGACCGACTAGGTCACCCCACCGACGGCCAACAAATGGCAGATCGTCTCATCTCCTGCAGCCGAAGCACAGCATCGTGGGCGTGAAGACTGTCTCATCGAATATATCTCTGCTGTGGGTCAACAGAACCGCACGACCCTCGCCAATGGCAAGGCGATGTAGTCCAATGGATGCCTCGCCTTCACCAAAGGGTCCCGCCATGTGGTCTGGCCACACAATGCGCGCTATGACGGAACGACTAACCCGTGCGAGTTCTTGCAAATCTACACCACGGTAATCGAGGATGCGGGAGGTGATGGCCATGCCATGGCGAATTGTTCTCCCCTGTGCCTGAAGGAAACGGCTAGCACCTGGCTAATGACTGATCCCGAGGAATCAATCGACCCGTGGGCTGTCCTCAGCTCCCTCTTCATCGCCAACTTCAAGGGGACCTATGAGCGCCTGCTCACCTACTCCGACCTTCGCCAGGTACGCCAGCAACCAGGATAGACCCTCTTCAAGTTCATGCAGAGGTTCGGCCGAGTACACAACAAGATCCCCAAGATCTCAGATTCCAACATCATCACCGCCTTCTCCGAGGGCGTCAAGGACGTCAAGATGAGGGAGAAGATTGACATTCGAGGTGATAGCATCATCACAGTTGCAGAGCTCTTCTTCATGTCCAAAAAGTTTGGCAAGGCAGAGGTGGGGCGGATGTTCGGCCTCGCCAAGGCAGAGATCACCCCCAAAGCCTCAAGCTTGTCCAAGAGCAACGATAAAGACCCCAAGCACAAGACCTCCATTATCCTAGCTACAGATCCAGACTGGAACAGTCCTCGCGAGGAGCGCGACGGAGGGGAACGAGATGAAAACTCGTACTTCCACCTCCACAAGAAGCATGGGCATCCCACTGACGACTGCTACGAGATCAGGAAGATCCATGACATGCACAACAACCAGAGGAGGGGAATACATGGAAGTGAGTGCGGTGGCTCGAGGGGTGGAAACCACGGGGGCGAGCACTAGAGCAACAACTCTGACGGCCGCGACACCCTGCAGGCGGCCACCAGGCCAACGCCGTGTAGCAGTACCCTCGTCCGTAGGAGAAAGGACGCGCCGTGGACCTCGGGGGCTACCATGTGCCGCAGGGTGTCATATCCTGCATTCTCGGTGGTTCCCAGGCTCCGGTGTCGAATCGACACTTCAAGCTACTCACTCGTAAGGTCGTCGCCACCAGGCCGGGTGTCTCATCCTTCAAGCTCAAGTGGTCCCAGTACACCATCACCTTCGACGCCCGCGACCACCTCGTCTCTACCAGTCCCGTGGGAACTCACCCCATGATTTGCACCCCCACCATCAACAACATCAAGGTCGCAAAGACCCTCATCGATGGATGTGTGTGCCTGAACGTGATATCCACCGAGACGTTTTCCCAACAGTAGGTGCCCTAAGGCAGGTTGATGCCGTTATCTAGAGTGACCGATGGGACCACCATACCCATCGGGCAGGTGACCCTCTCTGTCACATTCAGGAAGCGCGACAATTATCACACCAAGCTTATCGACTTTGATTTGGCTCACACTAGGCTCCCGTAGAACGTCAACCTTGGATACCCCGCGCTGGACAAATTCATGGCGGATACTCACCACGCCTACACCATTCTCAAGATGCCTGGAGGCAATGGAGGAATCATCATGGTCCGCTGCGACGAGGTGGAAGCCTTTCGTTCCCTCGAGCATGCCTACAAGACAGCGGCCACCGCCTATCCCGAGGCCGTGGACGTGTTGGACTACGTCGGGGGCTCCATGAGAAGGAAGAAGATGGCGGCCCAGGAGAACGCCATGGACAAGAGGGTGGCAGCTATACTATTCCCGTCTCACGAGGAGAATAACGTGGTCGGCACCCGCGCCTTCAAGAGGGACTCTATGCCACCGCCTCCCACCCTCGCGAGGGATACAGAAGTACTCGATAACTACATCAACCCCGGGGCTCCTGAACTTCCGGTGGACTGCACTCATCGCGTGTACAACATCGAATGCCCCCCGAGTATAGCTAAGCTACCGGCTGAGCAGGAGTTCAAGGCTGCTAGAAGGTGGACAAACCTCTCTAAACGGCGCGCCTAACTCCGCGACCTTTTTGAAGGTGACCCTCGAAAAACTTTCATCCCTTGCAGCCTTATCTCTTGTGAGACCCTGCACGAGCCACGTCGGAGTTGTAATAAGTTTGAAATCCCTGCAGATTTTGGAGCTTATGCTTCGCGCACGTCTTGCTATTTGGTTTTTCCCTTGCAAAAAACTTCTCTAAAACCCGTACCCGCTTGAGTTTCCTCAGATACACCAAGCGAGCGGGGGGCTAGGCACGGTGACCTCTACCTTGTCACTCCCCGGCTTCATCCGAGCCTAAAGTGTTGAGCTCTAAACTTAGGGACTCGTTCCAGCCATAGGTTACATTACCTACGGCCTCTGGTGCTTGTGACCCTTGCATGGTGCATGTATCGAGCCCCCAGCGCTACACACATTTTCCCTATGGCCCTCTCCTGGTAAGGTCTACGGGGTAGATCATGAGGGAACATTCCCCTCCGCTGGCCAAAAAGCTTCGAGGACCTAAAGTGTCGAGCTCTGAACTTACGGGCTAGGTCTAGCGAAGAGTCACCTAACCCACGCTCCTGGATCTTAAAAAATAAAAAAAAATATTATCACGATGGCTCATCAGGCTCCGCCCCTCCATAGCCCAAGCTCTCAGGACCTAAAGTGTCGAGCTCTGAACTCAAGGACTAGGTCCGGTGACCAGTCATCTCACCCATGATTCTTGATACTTAAAAAACCTTATGTGAAACCCATAAACCCCTCGAAAAGGGGGACGACGGGAGAAGCATCATCCCTACAGCTTTCTCCTCGAGAGGCTTATAGGCGACCCTAGAGGCACACCCTTTACAGTGGCTAAAAATTCGTAGGGCTTAGAGTGTCGAGCTTTGAACTTATGGGCCAGTTTCAGCAGTAAGTCACCTCACCTACGGTTCCTAGCACTCAAAAACACTTCACATAATTGCATTTTAGGACTTCAGCGCCACGCAAGGCAAGGCCTCCCATGACACATCAACTACTTACAACTTGGAGAGGGCCAACACAAGGTCGCCTCGCTCACAATCAGGCGCCATCCCTACAGTACTCCCCCAGGAGATCCACAGAGCAACTCACAAGGCAGCCCTGGTTGCTAGCCTAAGCATCAGCAGCCCTGACAAATGCAAGAGCCTACTCCCCTTTCCTCGAAAGGTGTCTCATGTAGGAGTCTCTGCAACCAAGGAAAAACAACACACGCGGGCCTCGCGAGGCTAAAACAACACTCAAAATGCCAAGCCCAAGCGCTAGCGTATAAACCTCTCCATAAGGACAGACACACGCTAGAGCTCGTCACAGCTCGCGAGGGCTCCGCAACCCGTCGCGTCAGAAAGCCATGGAAAGGCGCTATAACAACCTATGGTTGGAGGGACTAAAGTCCTTCGCAAGTCAAGGTATCTACATCCCCAGAACCATTTGGAAGCCACACGCGAGCTACAACATGGCACCACGCGCAAGCAGCGCTCCTCAGGAGCCATCTTCAGGATCTGCCTTGTCAGGAATGGTCGGCATGAACCTTCCCTCGTGAGGGTGTCGTGAGGTCTAAAGAGGTCGACACGAACCTTGCCACACGAGGATGTCGTGAGGTTTACTACCCGAGAAGGAGGTACAGACAGCCGCCACCAGCTTTGTTAAGCAGGCGCCACTCATGTCCACACACAACAAAACTCCAAACATCACAAGAAACATGCAAAAGAGGCTGACCAACACAGGGGCCCACACGAAGAAGTTCGTCATAAGTCATGCTTACAATACATTAAAATGACAAGTAGTGCAGCACCACTTCTCTGCTAGCAAGGGCCTACGCCCCCTCAACGGCACCACGACGGCTGCGGGCACCCCTCTTAGACCGCCCGAAGGTGAGGAGGTTTATTGACACAATGCATATAGGTGTCGTACATGGAGATGGAAAAGTCTCCCCTCGCCAGTGTACTGAAACCATAGCGTGAAGTTGCGCCAAATGCGGTGCTCGGTGAGGAAGCGATGCCAACCGCCGGAGAGGAACTTATCGCCCCACGAGAAGGTGTCGATGCGTATCTCCCACCTCGCGTGTCGTCCGGAGTGGCGCAGAGGCACTTCCGTGGGAGGGCCATGGTCCCAAGAACGAAATTCTCCGGGAGTTTCATCCTCACGAACCAGTTGAGGTCACTGAGGGCAGCGCTGAAGTCGTTGACCCTGACGTACTCTAGGTAATCCTTGATCTTGATCACGGCTACTGGAAGGGGCTGAGATAGGGTAGGAGTGCGCTCCTAGCTGTCCTCCGCGCCCCCAGTGATCGCCGCGGCCACTTCCCCGAGGGCGACCTCGACCGCTCTTGAGCGGTGTGTTTTCGTCACCCGCCATGACAACCCTAGAGGAGGGGGCCAGTAACAGAGCAGTGGCATGCCCTCTGCGCCTCCCGTGACCGCTCCCACACGGGCACCCCCGACCGCGTCTCACCGTCATGATCGCTTCTGTCACCAGCAAGGCAGACTTATCCTTCTCGCCAGCAGAGAAGCGCTTGGGCGCCATCGAGGAGGACGGGACCCTGACGATGTGAAGCGAGGGGAAAATGTGGGGAAGGTGGCGTCAAACTAGCGGGCAGCATGCCCGCTCCACAATTTTACAAGACAAGGCGAAGCGATGCGGCATTAATCGCTAGGACCCGCGTGCCGTCGCATCATGGGAACAACTCCCGAGGCGGGAATAGTGTTCTCAAGATCTGCGGTCAAGAGCGTGTGGTTGTTTAGTCTCCACGGCCAAGATGAGGGCATGGCAGGCCCTTGTTAACCAAACGGGCGCTAGGACCCATCAATCGTTAAAGGCCACTTGCCCTTCCAGCCCACCAAGGGACACATGTGAGCGAAGTGCCCGAGGGATACTGTCGGGTCCTGGCAACCACGGTGCCACGTCCCTACGGTTGACGAGTCCAGCATTCGGGGTGTCGCCCTCCCTCAAGAGGTTCTAGAAACCCAGAGGTGGCCCAACCACGCGGCACCTTGTGGGGCCCCCACTTTATCAGGGGACAACCTCTAGAGGGTATACCCCCGCATGGACCATGCCACTACGTCTTGTCGCGTCTAGAGCCTTGGATACCTTGGAGTGTGCCTAGTGGTTGTTTGGTGACGCCATCGAGCAAGGAACGAGATGGATCCCGACAAGGGAAACAACGGAGCTTTAGGCCCAGTCTACCTCAATAAATCAAGACCCGGTCCGCCTTATTTCGTGCAGGGAGAGGAAAGACGACCTCATGGTGGAAGGCTCCTCCCCTTGCCATTTTGGTGGAAGAAGGAAATGTAGACAGCACCGGATGAAGATAAATGGCGCTAAAGAAGGCCACTTTATAGAAGGACGGACTGGAGCATGGTGTGCTAGACCTAGTCCACCAAAAAGTAATCTCATGGAGCGGGATATCGAGGAGCGGCACTGTGGACTCCCATCCCGCCCAAAGATTGGGGAAAGAGGCCCCTCGCCACCCTATATAAGGGATACTTCTCCTACCTTAGAACAGGTCAATCCCAGTGATACCCTTGACTCGCATCCTCCATTGTACCCTCGTGAAGAAAGCGAGCAATAAAACAAAGTAGGAGTAGGGGCTTTACCTCCTCACGAGGTTCCTGAACCTGGGTAAAAAAACCCATGTCACCTCTCTGTCATGTACTTGCTCCATCATCGCTGAGGCTCCTTGGAACTGCGTGTTTAGCCCCCTCTCGAACCAAGGGATCATTGCACTACTAGGAAAAGGGCTATAGGTAATCCGCACATCCGTGGCTCACGTGGTTGAAGTGTCCCACGGGTAAAACATGCATGGCACACATGTGGGTAGTGCCCTACTGGTAACTAGAACAACCGTGGCGCACATGGGGGCAGTGCGCCATAGATACGTGTGGGCCAGGGGCCTGCCGGCCGCATGCCACATACCAGTAGCGCACATGGGTTATGTGCGCTATGGTTGTGAGGGGTAACCGTGGCGCACTTGCTTCCTGTGCGCTACGCCTATCCACAGGCCGATCTGCTGTCTAACTGGCCAAACACATCTGTGGCGCACATGGACATAGTGCGCAATGGTTGTGGTTAAGTTCTATGGCGCATTGTGTCCATGTGTGCCACAGATGTGCCATCCACTTTTTGGCAGCTCCAATCCGCACATGTGATCATACACTACCACACCCCCACTTCACTTTCCCCTCCTTCTTCCTCCTTAGATCTAGTCGTGATCCTCCTTCTTCCCACCTCAATTTCTCCACTCTTTCACCATTTCTAGCATGTAGAACTTACCTTGGATGCTACATACATAATAGAGGAATCTCTCCTTCTAGGCATGCCATCCTGAAGGTCTCGCACCTCTCCTTCCATCTTCTTGATCGGTCTCTCATCTCGGTAAGTTGTCCATATGTAAGGATGTGTTCATGTGTATATTAATGATATGCTCATATGTATGGAGAGGATCGATACTCATGTGTGTATGGAGAGTATGATGTGTGTTCATGTGTATGGATTGGTATCTCTCTCTATTGTGTTTGTGTATCAATGAGTTGCCATTGTTTTTCTGAAATGTTGACTCATTTCCATTTTGGCAAGACTTTGGTATTTGGCAAAGGTCCTAATTTGATGATAGGTCATGCTGAAATTTTCTATCGACCATTGCATGCATGCATTGATTATGTGGTTCTAATAAACTTCTAATTCTACCGTGTACACCGCAAAGGCAAACATGGTCCGCATAATGGGCGAAGGCATTGTGGCTAGATTTTTGAAATGTTCGACGGCCGACATGATACGAAATAAAAAGATGGAGATAAGATGTCCATGCAGAAGATGCAAACTCAACTGGTTGATTGACCTAGATTCCGGGCATCTGCAGGCGCACCTACTCCGCCATGGTTTCATGGCTGTATACACTCGTTGGATAAGTGATGACGAAGACGATGGAGACATAAATGGGGTAGCGGGAAATTTGGAAGGCAGGCAACATGATAATGATCATCACGGCGAGGATGGGCGAGATGAAGAAGATTCTCATGGAGATGGTGAAGGTGTGAAAGCAGACCGGGATGATGATGATCTAGATGCCGAAGGAGAAGACAACGATGTAACAACGTCAGGATGGGTGCAGGACCCTTATGTGCAAGAGCTGCTTCTCAAGCAGACGAGTAACACCAGGGCTGCCGCTAGAGAGAAAGCCAAGCTTGCGCAACTTGAGAAAGAAGCGGTTACTCCATTGTATGAAGGATGCATGCCCGATGATACCCGGTTGAATGTAATGTTCAAGGCTATGGAGATGAAGGCAAAACACAAATTGACCGACGCAAGCTTCGACAATATGATGGCATTCTGGCACGATCGTCTCCCGGAGGGGAACACGTGTCCAACTAGTATCGAGGACGCTAAGAAAATCGTCTATCCTCTCGATCAACTGCACATTAGATACCACATATGCATCAACGATTGCCTAATTTACCAGGGCGAGGACGCGGAGAAAACCACATGTCCGGTGTGTGGTGTGAGTCGATACAAGAAAGGGAAGAAAGCTCCTCAAAAAGTGGTATGGTACTTTCCTATAACTCCTCGTCTGCAGTGTTATTTCGCAGACCCTAAACAAGCGAAGCTCATGCGATGGCATGCGGAAAGGAAGAAGCGAGTAGATGACGATGACCCCAAAAAGGACGAGCTGCTGACGCACCCTTCAGATGCTAGCCAGTGGAAAGCATTGGACCTCGAATTCCCAGAATTCGGTGGAGATTCGACGAACATCAGGCTTGGTGTGAGAACCGATGGACTCAATCCGTTCGGTAGCCAGATCAGCACACACATTACTTGGCCCATGTTTGTATGGATGTACAACCTACCTCCATGGTTGTGCATGAAGAAGAAGTACATACAAATGAGTATGCTAATTCAAGGGCCGAAACAACCTAGTACCGACATCAATCTATATCTCGGGCTGTTGAAAGAGGAGCTAGCCACGTTATGGGAATCTGGAGCCAATACGAACGACGCCGTTGCACAAGATTATTTCACTATGAGAGCCACGTTGGTCACTACGGTGCAAGACTATTGTAACATCCCAAAAATATCAAACTTAGATCATCAAAACACTAATCATCAAGATTAGGGTTAACAAAAACTTTTCTAAATAAACTCATGAATGCATGCATATGTGTATGCATGGATTTTTAATTTCTTTAAAAACCACCTTGTTTGTGTGATCCATTGCTTGTAAAATGTTTCTTAGGTGAAATGAACATCATCTAAAACATTTCCCACACTTTTCCTAAAGACAAGTAAATCAAAACAAATATATTAAGTGAATGGTCATTTTGACCAATTTAACTCCCATGCCTACTTTGGCTGTCTCAAACTTTCAAAACCTAACAGAAACTTTTCTGGATCTTTGCACCCCTTGAATGTACTCATAACAAAGTATCAAGGCCCACTTTGTGATCATCCAGAAACTTTCAAATGCATAGTCTAAATGACAATTCAAAATTGAATCTTCTTCATATGGGAAGATCCCACTTTTTCAAAACCACTCAAACAAGATCAACTTTCAAAACCCAAGCATCTGCAGACTCACCAACACCAATCTAGCAAACCCACCAAAATTCATTTCAAAATTCAAAACTTGATTTCATGCGGCCATTTCATCAAACAGGTTGCAGACACAAATCAAACAAAACATCAAACACTATAGTGTGCAGTGATTCTTGCCTAACTTGTTCCCTAGTTAGCTCACACACAACTCAGTAGATCATCTAGAAAGATTAGCCCAACACTAGCACCCCTGTGAGCTTGCCATTGTCATTAATGGTGAATAGCCGAGCACCCCCATGTCACCCCATTGTGGACAGCAGGCTAGAGGAAGAACTAGCTGTGCCAACCTTGTCAGGGAGGCAGCCCACCGTCCACCGCCACTCACTGTCCCAGCCGCAAGTGTTGCCAAGCCCTGGACCACGCGCACAAGCCGCGCCTAGACCATGTCGAGCGTGCGCCAGAGCGCCACCCTCGACCAGTGTACACAGACCACGTGCCGCCCTCACCGCGCGCACACACGATCACCACCAACCCAGGAGACCGCCAGACATCCCCGTTAGCCGCCCCGTGCCATACAGCCACCGCCCGCCATCGAAGACGCCGCCTCTGCCGCGCAGAGCACCGGCCGTTCCAAACCAAACCACACCGCCCCATGCCTCGCGACCATGTCGTTGACCATCGCCAGGAGACACAGCACCGTCCCCTACCCTTGCCCATGCCATTAGCCGCCTGTAACGTCGCCCCCGACGAGCTCACCGTACGCCCCGACGGTCCCCTCGCTCGACTATAAATAGAGGCCACCCCCGCACGATTTCTTCACACCATCTCACGCCCCACTCCTCACTGATCGTGCCACACCATTCTCAGAGCAAGGTGAGCACCACCTCGCCGGAATTTCACTGGAGCCTGCCGCTGCCGGAGAAGAAGGGAGCCAGCGATTGGAGCCGCCCCAGGAGAAGCTACTGGTACCAGGAGGTTCGCCGTCGTCGACTTCGTCGTTCGCCCCCCTCGCCGACCCTCGCCCGTACCCCGTTGAGCCCCCAGCACCCCTCACTGGCCGCGCTAGGTTTCGTTCTCGCCGGAGCTGTCTCGCGTCGACGATGACCCTTAGCCGTTGGATTAGAACTAGATCGAACGATCCACGTTGCCCCATACCGCTTCGCCCAGCCCCGTGTCACTGACGAGTGGGGACACCCACTTAAGCAGCCCGCGGGAGCCCTGTGCTTAGCAGGCCAGCCCAGTAACCTTTCCCGCGCAGCCCAGCAATTCAAATTAAACCTTTTCTGTTTAAATTCAATCCCACTTTTGTACCCAACTTCAAAAATCAACCCAGATCGATTCAGTGCACCAAATTGGATGAAACCAATTTTGTTGGAAAGGTCTGTGAATGCTTAATCCAGGCCCGTTGGATTCAAGTCATTTGGATCTGTAGATCACCCATAGTAAAAATAACATGGCAGAAGCTTTTCTACATTCAAACATTTTTCAATTTTAACCATAAAAGCTTTTGAGTTGATTCCAACTCTCAAAAATCACATTTAACCATACCTTTCAGAATATATAAAAAAATATAGGTTTACTTGCAGAAATAATGTTCAAGTAATAAAAGAATGCTTCATAAGCATTTCTAGCCACTTTAATTAATTAAAATAAAAGGGTAAAACCTTATTAAATTGTAACACCACTTTAAATCACATTCCCATGGACTACAATATGTGGTGATGACATGTGTCAACATGATCCCATATTTGGTTTAGAGAATATTAAATCTTAAGTAGTTTTTCAATGAGTAGAAATTACTTTTCTAAAAATAAAAGATTTAAACCAAGCTTTAACCTTGTAATGTTAGAGATGATGCTAGATCATCTATAGGACCCTTGTGTGTGATGAGTGCAAGTAGTTAAGTATTGTTTGGTGATTGTGTACCTCGTATTTATTCATAGACGCTAGTATCGACCAAGGATACGAGGAGGAAGGAGGATACTACGAAGAGGAAGCCGAGGAGAACTTAAACCACTGCTCTGCACAAGGCAAGCCTAATACTACTAGTTGATTGAGCAAGCTAGTAACCTTGCAAGCTAACACTTGCAATTTAGCAAGCTTATACTGATATTGATGCAAGCTAACCCTTGCCAGATACCCTACTGATGCCACAAACCCATACTTGTAATCCTACCTACTTGTTAAAACAATCCTAGTTTTATGGCAAGCTTCTTACTTTATTTCTTTATCAAAGCTTACTTAGAGTCCACCTAAGAGTTTGGTAGATACCAGACAGTTGTGCTGAAGGTTGCATAAAGAGCATAAAATTTGGCCTAAGCTAGAAACCTTGATATCAGCCTAAGATATAAGGTTGGACTTAGTGAAACTCCACTAGTTACCACCCCTCATTAGTACTACCCTCACCTGTAGATGCTAGTGCTAAGCATAAAACTTGATCAACTTTTAGATGGGAATACTTCGTGGAAAAATGGTTATGAAAACCTTGGAATGATGGATCATTCTATTGAAATGTTTTGGACATGTGTTTCCAAACACTTGATGATTCTGGTGATAAAAATGTTGAGGCATGAGCCTTAGCCCTATATAAAACTGATGGTTGTCTGGATGCGATACCATTCCAATTTTAGCGTACAACCACAATACCCGAATATTGGGTAGGGCTTGACTGGAAACTTATATACCTTAGTATTAGTTCCCTCCCGGCCAAGGTCTGAGCTGAGGCTACCTTGTGAAGATTGTCCACTTGTGCAGTACCCAAGATGACAGTGGTCATGGTTGGGAGGCCAAACTCACAGGAGAGGTGCTTATACTAGGGCGTGTAA
The DNA here is from genome assembly GCA_916181665.1 of Avena sativa. Taxonomy (NCBI): domain Eukaryota; kingdom Viridiplantae; phylum Streptophyta; class Magnoliopsida; order Poales; family Poaceae; genus Avena; species Avena sativa. The sequence goes on from OV702293.1 coordinate 100,281,665, forward strand.
TTGAAAGGTTAGGATTGATTATCCGCATACTGAGTATGGTGAATTCAGGATTTGTTCCTGACGGGTGTATCGAATGTTGTGGTGAAAGTGTACAATCTTTGCAGAGTGTCAAACTATTCGAATAGCCGCGTACGCGGTTATGGACAGTTGGAGTGGCCATACTGTTCCCTCGTCAGACTTTTCAAAATGACTTCTGAAATGAATTGAGACTTTGACTTGACCACAACAGAGTTGTGATCTGAATTACAAGATCCCACTTAGGAGTTATAAAATTGTGACTAGCTTTGGAACTTAGTAGAGATAAACCTGGCTTTTTGCAAAACAACCCTAGAGCCTAGTGTCCTATTATCCAAAAAACCCCTTTACTTGCTAGTATTAGTTTGCGAGTACTTAAAGAGTACTCATGGCTTTGTCCCTGGCTATTCCCATGGCCAGATTATGAAGAGGAGTACCTGGAAGATGGACCCCAAGAAGGTTACGACAACTAGGATCATCTCCCATCGTCAGCATTGCCTGTGACCCCGAAGATGGAGCTTCGCCTACGCTACCGTTATTATTACGTATTCCGCTGCTTGATGTTGTATTAAGAACTGGATCATGAGATCCCTATTTGTGTAAGAACTTATGTATCGTTTGTAATGGATGAAGTACTATGGTATCCAATTCTGTTATGTCTCGCAAAAATGGTAATCCTGGGATTGCGATGTATGGCATAACAGGCATCTAGGATTGAAAAATCTGGGTGTTGACAAGTTGGTATCAGAGCCATCCTGACCATAGGAGACCCTAGTTAGATTTCTACATTGAACCAAAAACTTAGTTTCAAAACCAAAGAACAAAAATATTTACGAAAACTTATTCTCATTCTTACCTCTTTAATTCTTTAATAAAACTTCATGTTCCTCAAAAACTCTTGCAAAATAGATAAAATTTTGACACACTTGATCACTCTGCTAATCTACTCATCCTCTATTTTTATAGATGGACGTGAAGTACAGCAAGTTTTATTAGTTGGGGAATGGAGGAGACCTTATATTTCAGGGGGATCTGGATCAGCTTTCAGAACTTATGGAGCGTCCACACCCCGAGTTCTTCGGAGCTCAGCTCAATGATCAAGGAGGAGAAGATCTGCAGTGGCTAATTGTTGCAAGTCTCCGAGGAAAGATTGAACCTCCCACTGCGGAGGGAATTCAATTTACCTTGAGGGAAAACAATTGGCTCGATGGACTTGCCAGAGCAATGCAGGAAGCTCTTTCCCGTCTGTGTGGGCAGAGCATCAATCAGATCAAGGGTACTCGCTTTGAGTTTTGCCCAAGGCGTGATGCAAATGGCCAACCACTGGAAGCCCCATACCACCCCGAGCTGAAAACTCAATTGGACCACCTTAGCTTCATGATGTATGATCGTTAGGAGGAGTTGGACAACTGCCGTGACTATTGCAACCACGAGTCTACAATCATCAAGACGAAGGACCAGACCATCGCCATGCTAGCAAAGGATCGCAAGTCTCGCCTGTAAGGGTCCCAACCTTTAAATAAGGTAGAGTCCCCTGTGTTTACAATGCTAGTCCCTGGATCAATAGCTAGCATCCACAGTTAAGATGTAATATCAAGAAACAAAGGTCATATTATAACTTTATAACCAGGAATAACATAATTTTATTACATCTTACATAGCTCATTTGGCTATTACATTACATTGCAGCAGCATATCTATAAGCATGGGGTCCTTCATCTTCAAAGCGCCACAGGCAGACATGTTGGCTGTAGACTTTGTAATCCTAATCAACACACTTCACTAAATCAATCAAACCTGCAACATAACAAGTTACAGCCACAAGGGTCAATACATTTGAATTGTATTGGCAAGTGATACTATGGTAGTATAGTGGAGTCTAACATCTATATGCATTTGGCTAAGTGGAGTTGAGGCTTGCATTGCTCAAAATAGATTTTTCCTTAACATTTGAAAACACTAAGTTTTTGCTTGACAAAATCATTTCTCCCAATAAAAAGATTGAAGATCCTTTAACCCTTGTTCAACCACAAGTTTATGACTTTGAAATTTGAATGATGAGATTCTTGATTGCTTCCATGTCTTGATGCTCAAATTGTCCTTTACCAGGGACATGGCTAAGTACTTAGATTTTACACTCTGCAGAGGTGGTGCACTTTCCCCACAAGACTTGGTTTCCCAAGACAAGATCTTTCAGAAGCTTTCCCTTAGACCAAAATGGACGCGTTCCAACCTATCAAACTCTACCACCAACTGTCCATATGGCTAAGTTCTTGCAACCTATGTGATCCAGGCAGAGCCCATAATGCCAAGTGGCTGCACTTGAAGCTTCTCAACATTTGACATCTCAAATCTCTTTGTTCCTGGGTGGCCATCCACAAGTGAGATACACAAGGTCAACCATAAACATGGGCCTTGTGAACCACTCAACCAAAAACCACCAAGCAATTACCATTCCACCCAGGTGATTCATTAACTTAGTTGTTTTATTAAACAAAAACACAAGTCCTCAGACTTCGAAATTTTTCATATTATGGATATATATTCCACCCTTGTTTTCTATTAGCTAAGCTAAGCATGATAGTAGTAGGAGTCTTAACTTAGGAAATTTTACTAAGGTTTCATCTACTAGGTTTTCCCATAGCATGGTTTATACTTAGCAAAAATTCCATGCAAGTTTTACTTAGCAAAATCACTAATGCATAGTGAAAGTAATGGGACAAAAGTATGAAGCATCACTTGCCTTTTTGGTAGAGGGTATAGGTTCACTCCTTGTCCTTGCAACAATCACACTCTTCAAGTCACTACAAATCAATCAAGCAAGGCACAATCTCAATCTACCAATCAAGCAAAACATCACATAAAATCATAGAACTAAGATAATGCATGCAAGCATGCCAAGGTTTGTTTTATTTGGACAAGTGGTTCCTAATGGGACATAAACATTTGAAAACACCAAATTGTCATTTTATAAAGTGGCAAAGTCATTTGCAAAGGATTTCATTTCCTAAACCATTTTCAAAACAAAGTATCATTTTATGTGGTGTAGAAATGTTTTTTACTAAGGCATTAATCTATAGGGTTCAAAAAATTCATTTTCAAACCATAAAACTTGGTTCTTGGGGTCAAAGAGTTTGAAACAAAACATTTCCCAAAGGTTTTCTACCAAAACCATTTTTAATAAATAAACTATATTTTTATTTGACTAGAAATGGTTTTAAATCAAAGAATCATTCTTTTGTTTCATCAAATACATTTTTGAATCCACAAAGTGTTTCCTATGGTCAGTAGGTTCAAATCAATCCAATTGCCAAAGATTTTATCCCCAAAAACATTTTGGAACAATTTTTATAATCTAAACGAGCATACAAATGTTTCTGCAAAAACAAACATTTTAACAGAAGCTTTTTGCTAAACAAATTGCATGGTTGTCTAGGGCTTGTTCCACTGATTCCATTGATATAAAGTTTGCAATTTTTGGACGCGTGGATCAAAAGTTACAAGGGTTTCAAGTTTGCAAATAAATCTGATTCAAAATTTCTTTTAAACAGATCTAGTGCCACGCGGCATTTCCCTATTCGTCGGTACCGGTTCAGGTAGATCGAGTGATGCAGGCCGTTGGATCAAGTTGAATCGCTCGGCGCGCAGATGCTACTTACCTCTTCTCTTATTTCTAATCTTATCCGTCAGATCGTGATCCAATGGACCCTATTGTTTTGACCATTTGGCAGCGGCGGCGACTGGCGGCGCGGTCAGACGTGGACAGTGCCGGCGATTTAGGAAGCGAGGAAGGAGGTGAGGGTTCTTACAGTGATCGCGGTGACGCTCTGATGCTCAAGGTGTGGTCAGCTCATCGAGGGGCGCTCTTGTTCCAGCGGAATTTCTCGCCGGAGTTGGTGGTGGCGTCGAGCTTGCTCAGTTGTTGACGGGGACCGAGTTTGCGAGCGTGCTAAGGCAAATGGAGCACACGGTTAGACGTGTGCGACACTAGGGATCACGGGAGCATCCACGGAAAGGCTTGGGGCGGTCGGTGCTTACCAAGGAAACTCGCCGGAGAACGGCAGAAGACGGTGGCGCTCTGTCGTGTTTGTTGTCGGTGTTCTAGGGCACGCGCGGACGAGTGGTTGGTGCTGGGAGATGCGTAGGGAGATGGGGATCACGCTCGGGTGGTCGAGGGGGCAAGGCGGTGGCTGGGCTCGCCGGATTCGTCACGGTTGTTCGTCGAAGACAGGGGGTTGTCGCAAGCAATGCGAGCAGCCTGAGGGCAGAGAGGGGGTGGTGTCTGGGGGAAACGGAAGAGGGGAGGCAGGCGCTTTTACCTTGCATGATGGCTGGGAGAATTAACGCGGCAATTAACGGGGATTGAAGGAGCTTTCAACGGCAGAAACGACGACGTGGTTTGGGGGGAAGAGGTCATGGCGGGTGAGGAAGAAGGCTCGAGTGTGGGGCTGTTTCGTCAGCGGAGTGGGAGAGGGGAGTTGGGGTCCACAAGTCAGTTGCTCTGCGGGTGCGGTTTTAAGTGAAAAATGCTTCGCGCGTGGGGAAGAGCTGGTGGGTTGGACTGGGCTTGTTGGGCTGGACCAGTTGGGCTGCTGTCTGGCTCCATTTTTTTCTTTCCAAATGCTTTTTCTTTTTCTATTTCTATTTTCTGTTTTGAAAATCAAACAACAAATCAAACGTTCAAAACAATTCAAACTTTCACCAAACTTTGTAATGGGTTTTGATTCTGTTTAACAACAATAAACCAAAGTCCAAAACAAAATAAAATAATTTTATTCTTTTTAGGATATATTTAATAATTAAATAAAATAGACCTTAATTATTAATTCAAATAGGTTTTGATTTATTTAATAAAATCTCCATTTGAAAACTAAATTTTATCAAAACCAAATCAGTAGGTTTTATTTGATAATAAAGAATACTTGGAAAACTTGTTTAAAATAATTTTAATAAGTTTTAGTGTTTATTTAAAATGGGAAAAGCCTTTACTTTAATAAAATTGTATATTAATAAATCCTCATTATTTTGTTTAAATAAACCTTTACTCTTTTAATCAAAGCAAAACCTTTTGTTTCAAAATCTTGGCCAAGGTTTAATTAGGCTCTATAAAATAATCTTTATTTATAAATCCACCTTTTCTTTTGAAAACCAAATCCTTTTATTAAAAGATCCAAAATAGTAATTTTAAATATTTTTAAGTTTATTGTTTATTTAACTTTTTAAATCCCTTTAGGATTTTATTTGATCCAAATAGGCTTTGAAAGTTCCCAATTGGATTCAAAAAGTTTCTTCTCACCCTGAAATCAACAAAGTTTTATTTTATTCATTTATTTTTCACATTACAAGATTTGGAAAATCTTGGGATGTGACAGGCTACCACCCTTAAAATAAATGTCGTCCCGAGATTTGGGAAGGCTAGGGTTACAAGTTGGCTCAAAAGCATCTAGGGTACTACCACCCTTAAAAAAAATTCCAACTAGTTTACATCTTGGCTTGCTTGGGATCTTGGTGTAACTTTCCTGGACAGAAGTTTGCATAGTGGCCTAGTTCCTTGCATTTGAAACATGTGACAAGGCTGAGATCCCTCATAGGCTTGTTTATCTTGTGTTTCATCTTTTCTGGACAGTTGCTTGCATAATGTCCTAGCTCTTTGCAGTTGTTGCACCACACTTGGCTAATATCTTTCTTTTCCTTTGGTATCATTGCCTCTTGTTTGTTTCTTTGGTTCTTCTTCTTTTCTGGGCAATCACTGGCATAGTGTCCCTTCTCTTTGCAATTGTAACATTGCAACTGGGTTATGTCCTTCTTCTTCTTTTTGGGTCTCTCCAAAGCTAGGAGTTCTTCTAGTTCATGTTCTTCATTCCTCACCTCAAAGGTGGGAAGTCTTTCTCTCTTCTTGGGGAATTGATCTTCATGTTCCTTGCATGTATGATCCTTGTCTCCATAAATATTGCTAGCTTGGGTTCCTTCTAGAATAACATCTTTGTCATCCTTGTTGTCATTAGCTCTTTGGGAAAAGTTTTCTCCCATGTTGATCATTTGAGTAACCAATCCTTGCAACAATTGGGATTGAAGTTTCAAAATCCTTTGTATGGCTGGGTCTAGTCCATTGTTGTTGGCTAAAAGCTGAGTTGACTCTTGGCTCAACTGGTTTTGGGTTGCTATAATTTCTCTCATGTTGTCCTCTTGGTTGTTGTTGGTGTCATCAAACTTGATGTTGGAGTCTCTTGGAGAAGTCGTCTGTTTGGGTTGGGTAGGGATTAGAATAGGCAAAATATTTCTAAGGAAATAGTTCTAATCACACACATCACAATTCACACAAACAAGGTGCAATCAATCACAAACAACTTTTCACTCAAACAATAAAGTTCAAGCACATAATTAGGCAACAAAATATTTTTGTTACACCACATAAGTTGGTGGGTTTGACTTAACTAAAATATGGTAGTCCATCTATATTGTTTACTTGTGATCTTTCCTTCCTTCTTGGTTGATTCTTCTTGCATGAGATCATGGTTTCCTTGAGAAAAATTCTTGGTTACAATACTTCAAGTGAAGTGAACTCCTTCTAATTTTGCATTTCCTCAGTCTCCATATCTTGAGCAAGATTTCCTTGTCTCACTTGTCTTTAGTGGTATCCAAGGTTGAGAGTCCTTGGTGAAGATGTTGAAGTCATTAGAGTTGATGAAGTCCTTTGCACATGGTGAAGTCTTTGGCCATGGGGTAGGCTTGTCCATCAAGTTGAAATAGATGAGATGTAGAGTTAAAACCAATATGGTTGGGGAAAGAGTTTACAAGATTGTTTTGTAAATAAGTTTTGGAACAAGTACAAGTCTTATCTTTTTCTAAGGGGTTTTGTCCAATCCTAGGTTTACAAATCCTATAGGCAACACAATGCTCTGATACCATCTGTAAGGGTCCCAACCTTTAAATAAGGTAGAGTCCCCTGTGTTTACAATGCTAGTCCCTGGATCAATAGCTAGCATCCACAGTTAAGATGTAATATCAAGAAACAAAGGTCATATTATAACTTTATAACCAGGAATAACATAATTTTATTACATCTTACATAGCTCATTTGGCTATTACATTACATTGCAGCAGCATATCTATAAGCATGGGGTCCTTCATCTTCAAAGTGCCACAGGCAGACATGTTGGTTGTAGACTTTGTAATCCTAATCAACACACTTCACTAAATCAATCAAACCTGCAACATAACAAGTTACAGCCACAAGGGTCAATACATTTGAATTGTATTGGCAAGTGATACTATGGTAGTATAGTGGAGTCTAACATCTATATGCATTTGGCTAAGTGGAGTTGAGGCTTGCATTGCTCAAAATAGATTTTTCCTTAACATTTGAAAACACTAAGTTTTTGCTTGATAAAATCATTTCTCCCAATAAAAAGATTGAAGATCCTTTAACCCTTGTTCAACCACAAGTTTATGACTTTGAAATTTGAATGATGAGATTCTTGATTGCTTCCATGTCTTGATGCTCAAATTGTCCTTTACCAGGGACATGGCTAAGTACTTAGATTTTACACTCTGCAGAGGTGGTGCACTTTCCCCACAAGACTTGGTTTCCCAAGACAAGATCTTTCAGAAGCTTTCCCTTAGACCAAAATGGACACGTTCCAACCTATCAAACTCTACCACCAACTGTCCATATGGCTAAGTTCTTGCAACCTATGTGATCCAGGCAGAGCCCATAATGCCAAGTGGCTGCACTTGAAGCTTCTCAACATTTGACATCTCAAATCTCTTTGTTCCTGGGTGGCCATCCACAAGTGAGATACACAAGGTCAACCATAAACATGGGCCTTGTGAACCACTCAACCAAAAACCACCAAGCAATTACCATTCCACCTAGGTGATTCATTAACTTAGTTGTTTTATTAAACAAAAACACAAGTCCTCAGACTTAGAAATTTTTCATATTATGGATATATATTCCACCCTTGTTTTCTATTAGCTAAGCTAAGCATGATAGTAGTAGGAGTCTTAACTTAGGAAATTTTACTAAGGTTTCATCTACTAGGTTTTCCCATAGCATGGTTTATACTTAGCAAAAATTCCATGCAAGTTTTACTTAGCAAAATCACTAATGCATAGTGAAAGTAATGGGACAAAAGTATGAAGCATCACTTGCCTTTTTGGTAGAGGGTATAGGTTCACTCCTTGTCCTTGCAACAATCACACTCTTCAAGTCACTACAAATCAATCAAGCAAGGCACAATCTCAATCTACCAATCAAGCAAAACATCACATAAAATCATAGAACTAAGATAATGCATGCAAGCATGCCAAGGTTTGTTTTATTTGGACAAGTGGTTCCTAATGGGACATAAACATTTGAAAACACCAAATTGTCATTTTATAAAGTGGCAAAGTCATTTGCAAAGGATTTCATTTCCTAAACCATTTTCAAAACAAAGTATCATTTTATGTGGTGTAGAAATGTTTTTTACTAAGGCATTAATCTATAGGGTTCACAAAATTCATTTTCAAACCATAAAACTTGGTGTTTGGGGTCAGAGAGTTTGAAACAAAACATTTCCCAAAGGTTTTCTACCAAAACCATTTTTAATAAATAAACTATATTTTTATTTGACTAGAAATGGTTTTAAATCAAAGAATCATTCTTTTGTTTCACCAAATACATATATGAATCCACAAAGTGTTTCCTATGGTCAGTAGGTTCAAATCAATCCAATTTCCAAAGATTTTATCCCCAAAAACATTTTGGAACAATTTTTATAATCTAAACAAGCATACAAATGTTTCTGCAAAAACAAACATTTTAACAGAAGTTTTTTTCTAAACAAATTGCATGGTTGGCTAGGGCTTGTTCCACTGATTCCATTGATATAAAGTTTGCAATTTTTGGACATGTGGATCAAAAGTTACAAGGGTTTCAAGTTTGCAAATAAATCTGATTCAAAATTTCTTTTAAACAGATCTAGTGCCACGCGGCATTTTCCTATTCGTCGGTACCGGTTCGGGTGGATCGAGTGATGCAGGCCATTGGATCAAGTTGAATCGAACGGCGCGCAGATGCTACTTACCTCTTCTATTATTTCTAATCTTATCCGTCGGATCGTGATCCAATGGACCCTATTGTTTTGACCATTTGGCAGCGGCGCGGTCAGACGTGGACAGTGCCGGTGATTTAGGAAGCGAGGAAGGAGGTGAGGGTTCTTACAGTGATCGCGGTGACGCTCTGAAGCTCAAGGTGTGGTTAGCTCATCGACGGGCGCTCTTGTTCCAGTGGAATTTCTCGCCGGAGTTGGTGGTGGCGTCGAGCTTGCTCAGTTGTTGACGGGGACGGAGTTTGCGAGCGTGCTAAGGCAAATGGAGAACACGGTTAGACGTGTACGACACTAGGGATCACGGGAGCATCCACGGAAAGGCTTGGGGCGGTCGGTGCTTACCAAGGAAACTCGTCGGAGAACGGCAGAAGACGGTGGCGCTCTGTCGTGTTTGTTGTCGGTGTTCTAGGGCACGCGCGGACGAGTGGTTGGTGCTGGGAGATGCGTAGGGAGATGGGGATCACGCTCGGGTGGTCGAGGGGGCAAGGCGGTGGCTGGGCTCGCCGGAATCGTCACGGTTGTTCGTCGGAGACAGGGGGTTGTCGCAAGCAATGCGAGCAGCCTGAGGGCAGAGAGGGGGCGGTGTCTGGGGAAACGGAAGAGGGGAGGAAGGCGCTTTTACCTTGCGTGATGGCTGGGCGAATTAACGCGGCAATTAACGGGGATTGAAGGAGCTTTCAACGGCAGAAACGGCGACGTGGTTTGGGGGGAAGAGGTCGCGGTGGGTGAGGAAGAAGGCTCGGGTGTGGGGCCGTTTCGTCAGCGGAGTGGGAGAGGGGAGTTGGGGTCCACAAGTCAGTTGCTCTGCGGGTGCGGTTTTAAGTGAAAAACTCTTCGCGCATGGGGAAGAGCTGGTGGGTTGGACTGGGCTTGTTGGGCTGGACCAGTTGGGCTGCTGTTTGGCTCCATTTTTTTCTTTCCAAATGCTTTTTCTTTTTCTATTTCTATTTTCTGTTTTGAAAATCAAATAACAAATCAAACATTCAAAACAATTCAAACTTTCACCAAACTTTGTAATGGGTTTTGATTCTGTTTAACAACAATAAACCAAAGTCCAAAACAAAATAAAATAATTTTATTCTTTTTAGGATCTATTTAATAATTAAATAAAATAGACCTTAATTATTAATTCAAATAGGTTTTGATTTATTTAATAAAATCTCCATTTGAAAACTAAATTTTATCAAAACCAAATCAGTAGGTTTTATTTGATAACAAAGAATACTTGGAAAACTTGTTTAAAATAATTTTATTAAGTTTTAGTGTTTATTTAAAATGGGAAAAGCCTTTACTTTAATAAAATTGGATATTAATAAATCCTCATTATTTTGTTTAAATAAACCTTTACTCTTTTAATCAAAGCAAAACCTTTTGTTTCAAAATCTTGGCCAAGGTTTAATTTGGCTCTATAAAATAATCTTTATTTATAAATCCACCTTTTCTTTTGAAAACCAAATCCTTTTATTAAAAGATCCAAAATAGTAATTTTAAATATTTTTAAGTTTATTGTTTATTTAACTTTTTAAATCCCTTTAGGATTTTATTTGATCCAAATAGGCTTTGAAAGTTCCCAATTGGATTCAAAAAGTTTCTTCTCACCCTGAAATCAACAAAGTTTTATTTTATTCATTTATTTTTCACATTACAAGATTTGGAAAATCTTGGGATGTGACATTGTCGCCGTCAGCTCGATAAGAAAGAGCGCATTATTGCCCGTCTTCGCCACCGCATCTCATCTCTGGAAGAGACCATCCACGAGAGAGACATGCAGTTAGAGGAAAGGGAGAATGCCGAAGAGGATCTTCGTGGACACCCTTACTCCTATCTCAGCGATGACGATGATTTTCTGGAGGATCAGGCCATGGACTTCTTCACCGATGAGGATGATTTCGCCTTCATCGATGTTGATGAAGAAGATGAAGCCACAGAATCCAAGGAGTAGTAGCACTGAGCACTAGCGTAGTGAGTAGTAGTCGGTCCCACTGTATCGTAGTTTCCAGAATGGTTCTTAAAACCATCTGTTTTTCCTTGCTGTGGTGTGCGTTGTATCGAGTGAATGAATGAATGAAAAAGCAAGTTGCTAGAAAAACCTGAGTCAAACTCTAAAAACTTTTCAAAAACCCAAAACCTTAGCAATTTCCCTCTTTTCTCATAATCTATATCAATCTTCAGATGCCACGTAGAGGAAGTGGTTCAGCCCCGGATCCGATGTTGCAGATCCTGCAAATGTTGACTTCTGACCGCGAAGCTGAAAGAGCGGAACGTCAAGCCAACCTAGCCACTCTGCAACAGATAGCCCAGCTAGCCCACAACAACTAAGGCCATGGAAATCAGGACAACCACGGATCTAAGCTCAAGAATTTCCAGAATACCAACCCACCCGTTTTCACCAAGTCATAAGAACCCCTAGACGCCGATGATTGGCTGCAAACCATGGAAAATAACTTAGAAGTAGCAGGAGTGGAAGCCAACGAGAAAGTCCTGTTCGCCACCCATTATCTAGCCAGAGATGCCAGGGCATGGTGGAACAGTGTTCGTGCAATGACCGGAGGCCAGATGATGACCTGGGAGGAATTCAAGGTCAAGTTTAGCAGAACCCATGTGCCACCAGGTTTGATCAAGAGAATGAGAGACGATTTCAGGGAGTTGAAGCAAGGAAGGATGACTGTAGTGGAATACCGTGACAAATTTTTGTCATTAGCTAGGTATGCCCCGGACGAGATAGACACCGAAGCCAAGAAGAAAGAAAGATTCCTGAATGGTCTGCATGACGAGATGCAGACAGTGTTAGTCAATATCCCCTTTGTTTATATTGAAGCCCTTGTCGACTCTGCTATCTAGATGGAAGGAAAGATCAACCAGGCCAATGAGAACCGCAAGCGTCACATCATGCATCAACCAGTAACCCATCAGACCCCAAAGTATCGCCCCAACCCATCTCCAGGATTTTCCCCAAGAACCAACAGACCCCCTATGACCCATCCAACCTATCCCAACCGTGGAAACCCTAGACCCGGAGGAAATCACAACAACCCCGGCAACTCTAGCAATTTCACCCGTGCCCCACCCAAGTTCAACACCAACAATGCTACCGCCAACCCCAACACTGCCCCGAGGACTGGAAGCAATGTTGTGCCTGTCGCAGCTAAGGACAAGTCACAAGTGACCTGTTATGACTGTGGAAATAAAGGCAACTATTCCAACGAGTGCCCCAACAATAAGAATGCTACAGCCCCTAATGCCAATGTCCCAGCTCAGCAGCAGCGTCGTGTCCAGTTAGGGAGAAGGTTTGCCCCAGGGAATTCACTCAACCGCAATGGCCGTCTTTTTCTCATGCATGCTGAAGAAGCTCAGGAAGCGCCAGACGTCGTGCTAGGTATGTTTTCTGTTAATTCAGTACTTGCAAGAGTGTTGTTTGATTCTGGTGCATCGCATTCATTTGTCACCGAAGAATTTGCTTGCACTAGTAAAATTCAACCAACCAAATTGAAGCATGTGATGATTGTACAAATTCCCGGATCAACCACCAAGGCTAGGAAAATTTGCAAGGCCGTCCCTATCCGAATCCATGGCATAGATTTTTATGCTAACCTAATAATACTCGGAACTAAAGGTTTGGAAGTAGTACTAGGAATGGATTGGATGTCTAAACATAAAGGATTGATTGACTGTGCCAAGAAAGCCATCACCATGACCAGTACCACCGGAATATCAGTCGAGCATATATCTGAAACCTTACCTCGCCAATTCAAGTGTAACAAGAGTCTAGCCCAACCTACCATTGACCAAGTTCGGATAGTCTGTGAATACCCCGATGTATTTCCAGATGTTTTGCCCAGTATGCCCCCCGATCGGGATATCGAGTTTATCATCGAACTAATCCCCGGAACAAGACCCTTAGCCCAGAGACCCTATAGTATGAACCCGTCATAACTAGAAGAACTGAAGAAGCAACTGGATTCCATGTTGGAAATCGGATTGATTCAACCAAGTGCGTCCCCATGGAGATCACCTGTCTTGTTTGTGGACAAGAAGGATGGAGGTAACCGTTTGTGTACGGATTATCGAAAGTTGAATGATGTCACCATCAAGAACAAGTACCCCTTGCCTAGGATAGAAGATTTGTTTGATCCGTTGACCGGTGCCCAGGTGTTTTCTAAGATTGATCTTAGGACTGGCTATCATCAACTCAAGATTCGTGCAGAAGATATTCCAAAGACTGCCTTTACCACCAGATATGGATTGTATGAGTATACAGTCATGTCTTTTGGATTAACCAATGCCCCCGCTTATTTCATGAACCTCATGAATAAGATTTTTATGGACTTCCTGGAGAAGTTTGTCGTTTTTTTCATCGATGACATTCTGATTTATTCCAAATCAGAAGAAGAACATGAGCTACACCTAAGGACCATTCTTGGAACCCTTAGAGAGCATCAGCTGTATGCAAAATTTAGCAAATGTGAATTCTGGTTACAGGAGGTAGGATTCCTCGGTCACATTGTATCAGCCAGAGGAATTGCCGTTGACCCTGCCAAAGTGAAAGATGTAGAAGATTGGCAAGCCCCAACCACTCAAACCCAAGTTCGTGATTTTCTCGGATTGGCGGGATATTACCGCTAATTTGTAGAAGGATTCTCTAGTATCGCCCGACCCATGACCCAATTGTTGAAGAAGGACAAGAAGTTTGAATGGACCGACAAATGTGAAGCTAGTTTTCAAGAACTCAAAAGGAGATTGATTTCAGCCCCAATCTTGATCATGCCGGATATAACAAAGCCCTTCGATGTGTATTGTGACGCATCCAAGATTGGTCTCGGATGTGTGCTAATGCAAGAAGGCAAAGTTATATCTTATCTCTCGCGACAATTGAAGCAACACGAGCAAAATTACCCAACCCATGACCTCAAACTCGCAGCCGTAGTTCTAGCCCTAAAGACATGGAGACATTACCTGATGGGAAACCGTTGTGAGATTTATTCGGATCACAAGAGCCTAAAGTATATATTCACTCAGAAGGAGCTGAATATGAGGCAGAGAAGATGGATTGAGCTAATCAAGGATTACGACCTGGACATTCACTATCACCCTGGTAAAGCCAATGTGGTAGCAGATCCCCTTAGCAGATTGCCGTGCCGCTTGAACTCCATGATTTTGAAGGAGCAACCAAGTTTGCACAAAGAGATGGAAGATTTTCGAATGGAATTAGTAAGTGAAGGATTTTTGGCTAGCATAGAACTTCAGCCCACTTTGATCAGTCAGATTAAAGAGGCGCAGAAAAGGAAATGCTAGTATCGACGGAATCAAGCGTCGTATCGGTACAGGCAAAGTACCCGGATTCACCGAGGACAAAGAAGGAGTTCTGTGGTACAAAGGACGCCTTTGTGTACCAGCAGATTCAGAGTTGAAAGAAGTTATCTTGAAGGAGGCTCATGATACTCTTTATTCTATCCATCCTGGAGGAACTAAGATGTATCAAGATTTGAAAGAGCAATTTTGGTGGCATAAGATGAAGAGAGAAATCGGAAGCTATATCGCCAAGTGTGATATATGTCAGCGAGTCAAGGCAGGACATCAAAGACCCGCTGGATTGTTGCAACCTTTGCAAATTCCGGAATGGAAATGGGATTCTGTAGGAATGGACTTTATCACTGGACTACCTACTTCTAGTAGGGGAAATGACTCTATTTGGGTCATAGTGGACAGATTGTCCAAAGTCGCCCATTTCTTGCCCGTTAAAACCACCTATCAGAGTTCGAAGCTAGCAGAGTTGTACATCGCTAGAATCGTTAGTTTGCATGGAGTCCCCAAGAACATCGTATCGGATCGAGGAACTCAGTTTACCTTGAGATTCTGGAAGAAAGTCCAAGAAGGTTTAGGAACTCGCCTAGATTTCAGTACCGCGTATCACCCTCAGACGATGGACAAATGGAGCGAGTAAACCAAATACTCGAAGATATGCTGAGAGCATGTGTGTTAGAATATGGATCCAAGTGGGAAGACTGTCTGCCGTTTGCAGAATTTTCATACAAAAACAGTTACCAAGCCAGTTTGCAAATGGCCCCTTTTGAATTCATGTACAGAAGAAAGTGCCGCACCCCTTTGAACTGGTCGGAAGTAGGAGAGAGTCAGATTTTCGGACCCGACATCCTACGAGAAGCAGAAGAGAAGGTTCACAAGATTCGTGAGCACCTCAAGACAGCCCAATCCTGACAAAAGAGTTACGCCGACAAGAGACGTCGAGACCTCGCCTTCAACATCGGAGATTTTGTTTATCTGAAAGTGTCGCCATTGAAGGGAATGCAGCGTTTCCAACTCAAAGGAAAGTTAGCCCCCAGATATATCGGACCTTTCAAAATTTTGAACCGTCGAGGAGAAGTATCTTATAAACTGGAACTACCTGAAGAGATGTCAGCTGTGCACAATTTGTTCCATATCTCGTTACTTCGCAAGTGTCTCGAAGTCCCCGAGAAGACCGAAGTGTTCAAGAATATCGATCACCGGACCAAAGAGATCAACGATGACCCATCCGTATATTGGAAGAAGCCTTTCGAACTACCAGAACCCGAAGCATCAAGTTTCTCAAGATTGAGTGGAGCAACCACACAGAAGAGGAAGCTACCTGGGAACGCGAAGATCACATCAGGACGGAGTTTCCCGATCTCTTCAAATCCTAGGTAATCTTTTCGTCCTTTTTCAAATCTCGGGACGAGATTTTGTTTAAGGGGGGAGGTTTGTAACATCCCAAAAATATCAAACTTAGATCATCAAAACACTAATCATCAAGATTAGGGTTAACAAAAACTTTTCTAAATAAACTCATGAATGCATGCATATGTGTATGCATGGATTTTTAATTTCTTTAAAAACCACCTTGTTTGTGTGATCCATTGCTTGTAAAATGTTTCTTAGGTGAAATGAACATCATCTAAAACATTTCCCACACTTTTCCTAAAGACAAGTAAATCAAAACAAATATATTAAGTGAATGGTCATTTTGACCAATTTAACTCCCATGCCTACTTTGGCTGTCTCAAACTTTCAAAACCTAACAGAAACTTTTCTGGATCTTTGCACCCCTTGAATGTACTCATAACAAAGTATCAATGCCCACTTTGTGATCATCCAGAAACTTTCAAATGCATAGTTTAAATGACAATTCAAAATTGAATCTTCTTCATATGGGAAGATCCCACTTTTTCAAACACCACTCAAACAAGCTCAACTTTCAAAACCCAAGCATCTGCAGACTCACCAGCACCAATCTAGCAAACCCACCAAAATTCATTTCAAAATTCAAAACTTGATTTCATGCGTCCATTTCATCAAACAGGTTGCAGACACAAATCAAACAAAACATCAAACACTATAGTATGCAGTGATTCTTGCCTAACTTGTTCCCTAGTTAGCTCACACACAACTCAGTAGATCATCTAGAAAGATTAGCCCAACACTAGCATCCCTGTGAGCTTGCCATTGTCATTAATGGTGAACAGCTGAGCACCCCCATGTCACCCCATTGTGGACAGCAGGCTAGAGGAAGAACTAGCCGTGCCAACCTTGTCTGGGAGGCAGCCCACCGTCGACCGCCACTCACTGTCCCAGCCGCGAGCGTTGCCAACCCCTGGACCACACGCACAAGCCGCGCCCAGACCATGCCGAGCGTGCGCCAGAGAGCCACCCTTGACCAGCGTCCACAGATCGCGCGCCGCCCTCACCGCGCGCACACACGATCACCACCGACCCAGGAGACCGCAGACATCCCCGTTTGCCGCCCCGTGCCATACAGCCACCGCCCGCCGTCGAAGACGCCGCCTTTGCCATGTAGAGCACCGGCCATTCCAGACCAAACCACACCGCCCCATGCCTCGCGACCATGTCGTTGAGCATCACCAGGAGACACAACACCATCCCCTACCCTTGCCCATGCCATTAGCCGCCTGTAACGTCGCCCCTGACGAGCTCACCGTGCGCCCCGACGGTCCCCTCGCTCGACTATAAATAGAGGCCACCCCCGCACGATTTCTTCACACCATCTCACTCCCCTCTCCTCACTGATCGTGCCACACCATTCTCAGAGCAAGGCGAGCACCACCTCGCCGGAATTTCACTAGAGCCTGCCGCTGCCGGAGAAGAAGGGAGCCAGCGATTGGAGCCGCCCCAGGAGAAGCCACTAGTACCAGGAGGTTCGCCGTCGTCGACTTCGTCGTTCGCCCGCCTCGCCGACCCTCGCCCGTACCCCGGTGATCCCCCAGCACCCCTCACTGGCCACGCTAGGTTTCGTTCTCGCCGGAGCTGTCTCGCGTCGACGATGACCCTCAGCCGTTGGATTAGAACTAGATCGAACGATCCACGTTGCCCCATACCGCTTCGCCCAGCCCCGTGTCACTGACGAGTGGGGACACCCACTTAAGCAGCCCACGGGAGACCTGTGCTTAGCAGGCCGGCCCAGTAACATTTCCCGCGCAGCCCAGCAATTCAAATTAAACCTTTTCTGTTTAAATTCCAACCCACTTCTGTACCCAACTTAAAAAATCAACCCAGATCGATTCAGTGCACCAAATTGGATGAAACCAATTTTTTTGGAAAGGTCTGTGAATGCTTAATCCAAGCCCGTTGGATTCAAGTCATTTGGATCTGTAGATCACCCATAGTAAAAATAACAAGGCAAAAGCTTTTCTGCATTCAAACATTTTTCAAATTTAAACCATAAAATCTTTTGAGTTGATTCCAACTCTCAAAAATCACATTTAACCATACCTTCCAGAATATATAAAAATATATAGGTTTACTTGCAGATATAATGTTCAAGTAATAAAAGAATGCTTCATAAGCATTTCTAGCCACTTTAATTAATTAAAATAAAAGGGTAAAACCTTATTAAATTGTGACACCACTTTAAATCACATTCCCATGGACTACAATATGTGGTGATGACATGTGTCAACATGATCCCATATTTGGTTTAGAGAATATTAAATCTTAAGTAGTTTTTCAATGAGTAGAAATTACTTTTCTAAAAATAAAAGATTTAAACCAAGCTTTAACCTTGTAATGTTAGAGATGATGCTAGATCATCTATAGGACCCTTGTGTGTGATGAGTGCAAGTAGTTAAGTATTGTTTGGTGATTGTGTACCTCGTATTTATTCATAGACGCTAGTACCGACCAAGGATACGAGGAGGAAGGAGGATACTACGAAGAGGAAGCCGAGGAGAACTTCAACCACTTCTCTGCACAAGGCAAGCCTAATACTACTAGCTGATTGAGCAAGCTAGTAACCTTGCAAGCTAACACTTGCAATTTAGCAAGCTTATACTGATATTGATGCAAGCTAACCCTTGCCAGATACCCTACTGATGCCACAAACCCATACTTGTAATCCTACCTACTTGTTAAAACAATCCTAGTTTTATGGCAAGCTTCTTACTTTATTTCTTTATCAAAGCTTACTTAGAGTCTACCTAAGAGTTTGGTAGATACCAGACAGTTGTGCTGAAGGTTGCATAAAGAGCATAAAATTTGGCCTAAGCTAGAAACCTTGATATCAGCCTAAGATATAAGGTTGGACTTAGTGAAACTCCACTAGTTACCACCCCTCATTAGTACTACCCTCACCTGTAGATGCTAGTGCTAAGCATAAAACTTGATCAACTTTTAGATGGGAATACTTGGTGGAAAAATGGTTATGAAAACCTTGGAATGATGGATCATTCTATTGCAATGTTTTGGACATGTGTTTCCAAACACTTGATGATTTTGGTGATAAAAATGTTGAGGCATGAGCCTTAGCCCTATATAAAACTGATGGTTGTCTGGATGCGATACCATTCCAATTTTAGCGTATAACCACAATACCCGAATATTGGGTAGGGCTTGACTGGAAACTTATATACCTTAGTATTAGTTCCCTCTCGGCCAAGGTCTGAGCTGAGGCTACCTTGTGAAGATTGTCCACCTGTGCAGTACCCAAGATGACAGTGGTCATGGTTGGGAGGCCAAACTCACAGGAGAGGTGCTTATACTAGGGCGTGTAATTGAAAGGTTAGGATTGATTATCCGCATACTGAGTATGGTGAATTCAGGATTTGTTCCTGACGGATGTATCGAATGTTGTGGTGAAAGTGTACAATCTCTGCAGAGTGTCAAACTATTCGAATAGCCGCGTCCGCGGTTATGGATAGTTGGAGTGGCCATACTGTTCCCCCGTCAGACTTTTCAAAATGACTTCTGAAATAAATTGAGACTTTGACTTGACCACAACAGAGTTGTGATCTGAATTACAAGATCCCACTTAGAAGTTATAAAATTGTGACTAGCTTTGGAACTTAGTAGAGATAAACCTGGCTTTTTGCAAAACAACCCTATAGCCTAGTGTCCTATTATCCAAAAACCCCCCTTTACTTGCTAGTATTAGTTTGCGAGTACTTAAAGAGTACTCATGGCTTTGTCCCTGGCTATTCCCATGGCCAGACTATGAAGAGGAGTACCTGGAAGATGGACCCCAGGAAGGTTACGACAACTAGGATCATCTCCCATCGTCAGCATTGCATGTGACCCCGAAGATGGAGCTTCGCCTACGCTACCGTTATTATTACGTATTCCGCTGCTTGATGTTGTATTAAGAACTGGATCTTGAGATCCCTATTTGTGTAAGAACTTATGTATCGTTTGTAATGGTTGAAGTACTATGGTATCCAATTCTGTTATGTCTCGCAAAAATGGTAATCCTGGGATTGCGATGTATGGCATAACAGGCATCTAGGATTGAAAAATCCGGGTGTTGACAACTATCCAGGTTGCGGGTATATCTCAGGGCGGGTTATCCAAGGATTCTCCGCATGCGTTAGGTGCATGAATAACACAAGCTATCTCCAACTAGAGAAAGATACAGGGTCTTCGAAAACAGTGTTCATGGCACACCGGAGCTGGCTCGGCAAGAATGATCCATGGAGAAAACGTCGAGATATGTTTGATGGCAAATCCAAGAACCAAGGAATCCCAGAGCGGAGGAGCAGCGAAGAAGTGGAAGAATTGGTGCAAAATTGGAAAGATTGTCTTAAGCCTGGAAAGAAGCGAAAGAGGCAGAAAGACAAGCCTCTGCTGAAGGTATGGAAAACAAGGTTTGTTTTCTGGGAGTTGCCATACTGGAAGTTTCTCCCCACGCCTCATAGCCTTGACATCATGCATATCATGAAGAACGTGTGTGAGAGTATGGTCGCCACCATAATCAACATGCCAGATAGAACGAAAGATGGTCAGAAAGCAAGGCACGACCTGGGATTCATGGGCATCCAGAAGGAGCTTCACGGAGGACGCACTACTCCTGATGATCGGAAAGATGACGATGATCATGAGTCGGAGGCCACACAAGGTCGTCAGAAGGGTAAAAAGGTCAAGAAGAACAAATATTACTGCCCTCCTTCTTCCTTCACTCTAAGCCAGGATGAGATCAAACCGTTTTTCAAGTGCCTTCTAGGAGTCAAACTTCCTTACAGCTATGTGGGCACGATAAGAAGATACCTACATGAGGCGAAGCAAAGGTTTAGTGGCATGAAGTCTCACGACTGTGTCGTGCTAATGACGCAGGTACTTCTGGTTGCACTAAGAGGGATAATGGACGAGCACATCCGTGAAATGTTGTTTGGGCTCTGCAAGTTTTTCGACGTCATCTCTTGATGCGAGCTCGAGGTCTACTTCCCACCCGCATTCTTCGACATTATGGTGCATCTGCTGGTCCATGTCATGGAGTACATCATCCAACTTGGGCCGATCTTCCTCCGCAGCATGATGGCGTTCAAAAGGATGAACAGACACATCAAAGGATACGTTCGCAATAGTTCCCGTCCAGATGGAAGCATAGTCAAGGGCTTTCTGGCCTAAGAGTGCATCTCTTTCTGCACGAATTATCTAGCCATCGAGAACCCTGTGGGTCTTCCCGTCAATAGGAACCTTGGAAAGCTCAACGGATCTGGTCACTGAGAGGGTCATCGCGTACTACATGCAGACTTTGATTGTCAACGCATAGACTTTGATCGAGCAAACATCGTTGCGCTACAGCATTTAGAACTTGTCGATCCTTGGGTACAAAAGCACAAAAGGTTAATCTAGAAGAAGTACAGTGTCCGGGGCACACAGAGGACACAGGGAGAAATAATCAAAGAGCACAACTCACATTTCACACGTTGGTTTAGGCAGACGATCCTAGATAATCCCCCGCAATCACATTCTTCTGATATTGAAAATATCATATTAACCTTGTCACAGTGACCCATGAAAAACTTGGTGAACTATCAGGCGTATGATATCAATGGCTACAAATTCTACACGGAGTAAAAGGACAACAATTGTGATTATCAGAACTCAGGAGTAACATCGGAATTATACACCAATGACAACATGAAGGAAATATTCTACGGAAGGATCGAGGAGATCTGGGAGCTAGACTACTATGGAGAAAAGGTGCCGATGTTCAATGTCAGATGGGCCAAGAGCATCGAAAGAGAAGACCGGTATTCCACAATCATGGTTTTACCCGAAGCAGCCAAATCCAAGGCCGCGGGTGCGAACATGGCCGCCAAAAATGAACTGTGGGTACTAGCTAGCAAAGTGGACCAATGATTTTTTATTACTGACCCGACAAAGCCTAGCCGTGTTGTCGTGAGGAGAGGAAAAAGAAACATCATCGGAATGGATGGAGTCGCCAACGAGCAAGACTTCGACCAGTACGGCGATCCAAAGATTGAAGATGACGACGACTATGATGCAGCAACATACATCACAAGAAGAAAAAGGACAACCCTACCCAAAAAAAGTAGCCCGTTCGAAAGAGGAAACATTAAAGTGCCAGGGCTAAATTATTCAACCCCGACAAATAAGGGAAAAAGATTATAAAACGCTAGCTCAAAAAATATTGTAAAACGCGTGGTCAAAAAAGATTGTAATATTCATGGACAAATTATTATTTAATTTAGTTATACTTTGAATCATATTTGTACCACTTTTATGACATATATTATCACTTTTGGGTATTGTTGGAACATTTAAAAGTATTTTTGAAATAAAAACAAAAAAGGTGGGCACGAGGATTCGAACATGGGTGCTCACAAGTTGAACTAGAGCAGTGGGCGGAACCATTGGCATATGGTAGTGTATCTGTTAGAGAGTGGGGCTACAGTAATCTTATACATTTGCTAGAACCGATAGGCGTAGCGCACTAGCCCGGAGTGTCCTACAGATATCCATAGCACACTATGCCTGAGTGCGCTACGCCTATCTGGGCTTTATCTACATGTTCGCACGGGCACGTCCCTCTCTCATCCCCATGTCATCCTCATCTCAGCCCGAGCCCGAGCCCCGCCGCCGCCGCCTCGCCAGCCCTGCCAGCAGCCGCCGCTCGAGGAGGAGGCCCGCACACGTCCGAGGAGGAGGAGGCCCGCGCGCGTCCGAGGAGGAGGAGGCTGCCATCGTCTGCCCGCCGTCGGCCGACCATCGCCGTTCGCTCGCCATCGTTGTCCTAGTCTCAGAGGTGAGCTAGCATCGCCCCTTCCTTCTCTCCCTCTCTCCCCTCTCTTTGCAGGCGACAAGAAGCAAGGGTTCAGATTAGTGTACAAGAAGCTAGGGTTCAGTATGCATATGCTAGCTCGTGTAATAGCTATTTGCTCCAAGGACTGAAGAAATGCGTACTAGTTGGTCTGAATTTTACTTGTGCATTTTAATTGGTTAGATTCATTGTAGAACATGTTGCTAAATTCATTGTAGTTCATTTGTTTAGGCTACAGTAGGTTAGCTTGTAGGTTTTAATTGTTCTTCTTTAAGTTAGCAGTAGCTTGCAATATACCTGGCTGTAGGTTAGCTTGTAGTTAGTAGTAGCTTGTAGTTAGCAGTAGGTTAGCTTGTAGTTGCTTTAGCAGGTTAGCAGTAGTAGGTTAGTAAGAAATGTAGTTTTAGTTGCTATAGTAGGTTATTCTATCTTGCAAAGGAAATTGTCAATACAAATTATTTCAATATAAGTACACTTCTTTCAACAGAAGTACACTTCTTTCAACACTTCAATTGCCAGTACAAATTCTTAAAATAGAAAATTATGTTGGTTTTTTATGCTGGTAGTGGCAATATATAGTACTGGTGTAGTGGCAAGATATAGTATTGATGCTAGCAGTAGAAAGATACACTACACAAAGTAGCAACCACATCATACATTCCGTTTTTAATGTAAGGATTACTTGATATTGTGTTTTAAGAGATAACGTGTTAAGTGGTAATCTTGTTATACTTCTTATATTTGCATCAAGTTCAAAGTCTTATAATGAGGATCCATTGTAGTCTTATTTAGAGTATGTAAATGGTTCAGTTTTGCTCCCTCATATCCTTGCAAATGCATCAGGTTCAGAGTTGTAGCATGACAGTTTGTACATTTTAGTTCAGTTATCAGCTTATAATAATGTTGTATTTAGTTCTATTATCCAAATAACAACCTATAGTGTAAAACTGATCTTTGGTTTTCTTGCTGTTATCATTTGTAAGCCAACAAGATCTCTGGTTTGCATGATGTCATCATTTGCATGCTGTCAATTGCTTGATGTCATCAAGCATTAGTAATGTTCTGAGATAGTTGTTTGGAAGCACTTGGTTATGATCAGAAGCACTTGGTTATGATTAGAAGCACTTGGTTATGGTGTATTCTCATTTTTTGTTATTGTTGTAGCACTTGAAATTCTGCTTGTTCTTGTATGAAGCACTTTCTTATGTCATGTATGCAGGTTCATCTATGAAATGAGTCCCGATTTTTGCTGGAATGTTGACTAACTTCCGTTTCTACAGAAATCGGGAACTTCTAGTTTAAGAAAATTAGCAAAGGTCATGCCAGATTTTTACGGTCGCTTTAGTACTAACCATTATTTGATTTTTATTTAGTGCAAACATGTGTGACAATGACGAGGCTGGCTATTCTAAGCGCAGCGGTGCTGAAGGAGAAGTCAGACCTTCGAATAAACAATTGTCATTCTGGGAGGAGGCCCAGCGGCTAGAAGAAGATGAAGAATACCATCCTTCGGAGAACGATGACGATGGGATGGAAGACACGGAGGAAGAAGATTCCGAAGGAACAGCGGATGATGAAACCACTGATGGCGGCGAGGGCACAACGAGTACCGGGAGTTAAAGGAGAGGTGCGCATCAGAAAGAGCCCTGGCCTCGAGTACGTGGGGAAAGGTGCTGCAGGTGATGAATATAGGTCACCACCATCTCGGATCTGGTGGATACAGAACCGCAGAGGACAAATGGGATAAGGAGGACGACGAGTATAGAGCTAAGGGGATAGCTAACCCCTTTGCGAAATTTGAAAACAGGAAGCTTCGAAACTTCATCAGGGCCCGTTACCATGTGGAACAAAAAACCAAACAACTGACCGCGGATCCTGCGGTGAAGGATTTCGAGGTTATTGTGGTAAGTATCTTAATTACCGCAGATCAACTCGATTGCATTCTAATGGATGAAGTCAAATTTCAAAATAGTTCACTATTACTTCTTCTGTAGGAGGAGAAAATTGCTAGTCATGGATCCCAGGGTTCTGTAGCGCACCCCTCGGGGTTAGGGTTAAACTAACCTCAGATCACCATCTAAGATAAGTTCAACTCCCAAACACGGAAGATCACAGTATGATTCGGTAACATTACAGAACACAGGGATTAAACAACATAAGTTTAAACTCTTAACAGAGTAAGATATTAGAGTTATTACAAACCAGAGGTTGTAGACCCAACATTACATCACACAGCAAAAGAAAATTATGTTGTTCTACACAACAACTTAGCAAAAGGCCTAAGAGGCCATAAACAAAAGCGACGTCCATCCCATAGTCCTTAGGCTGCTACCTAGGACCCCCAACTACTCGTCGATGTCAACGTAGAAGCCACCTTCAGTTGCAACCAGATCCTCTGTAGAAAAACAACAATGGTGCAAGGCTGAGTACGAGAATGTACTTCGCAAGACTTAGATAACCTAGTAACTACATGCTCTGGCTGGAAAGGCTTTCTCTGGATTTTCTTTTGCGGAAAGCAATCTTTATTTGTAAACAAGAGAGAGAATAGGCTCGTCTACTCAAAATCTTTTAAAAAGGGATAAGATAGCGACTTCTTTATCTTGTTCATCACATCTTGGTAACCACTAGCTTCATCAGAACCTCCTATATAGGATCACCCCCTCAACCCAGAGGAAGCATCCTTAAGCACACGTGGATCAACAAGTTTTACTTAGGTTAGAGTTCTCTATGATCATCACGTCCGTTCCCAAGTCATTCATAACCGTGAACACGGCTTTTCGAAAAGATTAATACCCTGCAGGGGTGTAACACTTTACCCACACGCACCAACCGACTCTTAATGCCAAATTATTAGCCCTCTTCCTTGGAAGGCCGGCAGAGGGTGATTGACCACGACCTTTACCTTGCTTTCGCCGAGACCATGAGTCACGCCCTAGGGATGGTTCCGCCGTAACGGGTCAAGTCCCGAAGCCGGTGCCTAAGGATGTGAGGCGAGGTTGGTTCACCAGGAGCTCCATCGACCCCAAGAAACCGCGGCCACGCTTCCCTACCTATTATGATGCACCTCCTTCACCTCCCTATTTCGAAAAGGTTTTCAATGTGTATGCCAGATGGAAAGCACGAACTATGTGACTCATGGAATCTACTAGGCAAGTTAGTTGCTCGTGGGGTTTTCCAGGCCCCGTGTGGTTGTACACTCGTCTTGGTTCAAGAGGCAAGAACTCAGGTCCTAATGGTGGCGAGCATGGGACTACAAAAACCACACCCAACATGGCCTCACATACAAGCCTTAGCATGATTAGTTAACTCCTTCAATGATGTCACCACCTCCTACCTTTCTAGATTCTCCGGCACCTCTGATTCATCATTCGGATAGATCAGACTTAGTTACTATGCATGGCTAAGCTGTCGGTCTCAGAAGCTCTAGCAACGCTCAGATGCCAAACCTAGGTATGCTAGGAGGAGTGGATCATGAGTATAGGGCTACAAAGGGAAACAGTGCAGCAGATAGGTAACACTAGCTACTAACAAAAGACCACATTGGAATTGTGTGCATCATAGCGAGAAAGTAATATACTTTCTAAAACATAGGTTCAGAATGAGAGGCTACGCTTGCCTTGTCCGTCAGTAGACAGGTACGGATCTTCGGTATTGTTGACTTCAGCTTCGGGTTCGAATCCTATCGCGAAGAACCAATACCGGAAATAAAGGCAAAAATCAAGGCATGGCATCGATGCAATTCTCAAACAAGGATGATGATATGACAAGTTGAAATGCATTGAAATGAAACTCTAGGACATGCTCGGCAATTTAAACGGGGTTCCGAGGGTTGAAAACCCTAACTCAGAAAACTCCGGAAACACATGAGAGCGGTTACTATGTTGTTCTAAGTAAACTTGTCATTAAAATTGTTTAACAATGTATCATTATAGGTTAGTTAGATAGTTCTCATTTTTCTGAACATTTTGATATATTATTTGTATTTTCTAACTTATAGATAATTAGTTATTGATTTTACAATATTTAAACCTTTTCTGAAATTAATAAAATGATTTAAGTCGAAATATTACATCAGGCTGACATCAGCACAGGAGCCAGAACATTTGTTACCACATTCTATCCTACCCACAGTGACTGACTGGTGGGGTCGAAGCCACATTAGCAGCCACACGCGCAAAATGGGGGTCAGGGCATTTCTCACCGGGGCTGGCTCTAGCCACTGCGGCTGCCAGGTGGGGCCTAGGCCAGGTTGGCTGCCACCATGGCGCCACGCGGTCCTCGTCGGGAAATGGCCAGACGGCAGCGACTGGCGGTGCTAGGGAACGATCTGGGTAGCGCGGTTGGGCGGGTTCGAATCAGCGCATGGAGGCAGACCTAACTACGGCGTCGCCTCTGATTTGTGGTCACCAGAGCTGCAAGCAAGCCGATGAACAGCGGCGATGCTCTCGGATCTACAGCGCGGGCTCGACGCAGAGCACTAGAGAGGAGAGGGAGGGTGCCTTGAGCACCGCATGCTCACCCTGAGCGCGTAGATGGCGACGGTGAGGCCGGACGAGGTCGAGGTTGCCGACAATGTCAACGATAGTGTCAGACATAGGCGGAGAGGGCGAGGTCGTTGCCGACGATTGGCTGCACCCGCGGCCGATTCCTTTGGTGACGATGACCTTCTTGACGGGGCGGTTCCAACGGCGGTCTCAGCTGACCGTGAGGTGGCCGAAGGTGGCAGGACGAGGTGGCTACTGCAAGCTCTAGGGTTAGAGCTTGCGCAAGCGAGAGCCAGAGAGGAAGGGAGAGGGGAAAGTGAGGTCCAGAGGAAGAGGAGCATGGCGCCGACGGTCTTATCCTCGCGGGCATCGGCGACGCGCATTGCAACGACGAGGCGGCATCGGGCGGCCGCAGCGGCGACAAAGAGTTGCCTGCCGTCAGCGGAGAAGACGATAGGGGAGCGGGCGAAGCGGTACCGGGCTACTGGCAGGCTGGCGTGGGCCGGGTGCTGGGCCGCGGGAGAAGGATAGAAGGGAGGAAGATTGCTGGGATGCCGGCTGGCTTGCTCCTACTCTATTTTTTTAGAAAACCTTTTATTTTTCTGATTTTGACTTTTGTAAACCTCATTTAAAATCTGTTTTGCACAATTCAAAAATACTAGAGACTTTATAATTATAAGGAAAACAATGTGGGGGCCCTTTAGTCCAATTGGGCTCCAAATATTTTGTCATTTCAAAATTCAAACTATTTGAATGTGGTTTCAAAGAGAGGGGAAAAAGGGCTAGGGTTTAGGGTTTTGTGATTGTACTTTGATTCATATACTTGATCACATGAAACATTTTATTGATTTAAACAGATGCATGCAATGCTTTAACATTACATACATATATCACAGACTTGGGCTGTTACAGCTCTACCCCCCCTTACAAGAATCTCGACCCGAGATTCCTAAGTTTTAGAAAAGAAGGCAGGGTACTCAGATCTAAGAAGATCTTCTCGTTCCCAGGTTGCTTCATCCTCAGAGTGATGAGACCACTAAACTTTTAGGAACTTGATGTTTTGATAGCGAGTTTTGCGCTCGGCTTCATCAAGGATACAAACAGGATATTCACGGTAAGTCAGATCCTTTTGGAGATCAAGAGTTTGGTGATCAACACCACTGATAGGATCTTTGAAGCAACGCTTTAGTTGAGACACATGAAAGACGTCATGCGCCTTAGGGAATTTTGTAGGCAACTCCAACTTGTATGCGAGGTTACCTTGCCTGGATAGAATACGGAAAGGACCAACATAGCAAGGAGCCAGTTTGCCTTTGATACCGAAACGATGGACACCCTTCATAGGAGTGACCCGGAGATAAGCTTGATCACCAACTTCATATTCAACATGTTGATGGTGAAAATCATGATAGTTTTTCTGGCAGGACTAAGCAGTTTTCAAACAATCTCGAATGATACGAACTTGATCTTCTGCTTCCTGGATCATATCCGGACCAAAGAACTTTCTTTCGCCGGTTTTTGACCAGTTCAAACGAGTACGACACGTTCTTCCATATAAAAACTGGAATGGTGCCATACCAATACTGGACTAAAAACTGTTGTTGTAGGAGAATTCAGCAAAAGGAAGGCATTTCTCCCAGTTCTTGCCAAAAGATATGACACACGCTCTAAGCATGTCTTCAAGGATTTGATTCACTCTTTCGGTTTGACCACCGGTACTAGGATGGTAGGCTGTGTTGAAGGAAAGGTGAGTTCCCATAGCAGTTTGGGAACTTTCCCAGAACTTGGAGGTGAACAGACTTCCACGTTCAAATGTTATCTTCTTAGGAATACGATGAAGAACAACAATCTGAGAGATGTAAAGATCAGCCAGTTCACTCGCTCGAAGGCTTTCCTTGACAGGAAGAAAGTGAGCGACCTTGGACAAATAGTCAACGATCACCCAGATTGCATCATTTCCTTTCTGAGTATTAGGAAGACTAGTGATGAAATCCATACCAACATCATCCCATTTCCACTCAGGTATTTTATGTGGTTGCAGGAGACCAGCGGGTCTTTGGTGTTCAGCTTTGACACGACGGCAAACGTCACATTCAGCAACAAAACGAGCGATATCCTTCTTCATACCAGACCACCAAAATCTTTGACGAAGATCCCGATACATCTTGGTACCTCCAGGGTGGATAGAAAGAGGTGATTCATGAGCCTCTTAGAGAATTAAATTCCTCAGTTTTGTTCTCTTCGGAACTACCAGACGGTTACCAAAGTAAACAATACCTTGATTATCAATAGAGAAACACTTAGCAATTCCGCTAGCAATGTTCCCTTTGATCTCAGCAACTTCAAAGTCATTCTTCTGAGTGATCTTGATTTCATCCTCTATAGAAGATTTCATTTCAAGAGTAGAAAGGAATCCACGAGGAACTACTTCAAGATTCAATCGAGAAAATTCCTCATGAAGAGAAGGTTGAGATTGTTTGATCATCAAATTGTTGCAATAAGACTTACGACTTAACGCATCAGCAACGATGTTGGCTTTCCCAGGTTGATAGTTGAGACCCAAATCATAGTCCTTGATGAGTTCCAACCATCTTCTTTGCCTGAAATTCAGATCAGGTTGTGTGAAAAGGTACTTGAGACTCTGATGATCCGAGTATAACTCGCAACGACTACCGAGGAGGTAATGTCGCTGTTGCTTAAGAGCATGAACAACAGCTGCAAGCTCAAGAGCATGAGTTGGATAGTTGTTCTCATGTGGTTTTAGCTGACGGTGGGCATAAGCCACCACATGCCCATCTTGCATCAACACACATCCGAGACCTTGGTGAGAAGCATCACAGAAGACAACAAAGTGTTTCCTAGTGTCTGGGAGAAATAATACCGGAGCAGTGGTTAACTTGGTTTTTAACATCTGGAAGCTTTCTTCAGCCTTATCAGACCATTCAAACTTCTTATCCTTCTTGAGAAGATTGGTCATTGGCTTTGCAATCCTGGAGAAGTTCTCGATGAATCGATGGTAATAACCAGCCATCCCGAGAAAATTTCGGACATCCTTTACGGATTTAGGAGACTCCCAGTCGAGGAAAGTTTGAACCTTATCGGGGATAACAGCAACCCCTTGGGCGGAAACAACATGACCAAGAAATACGAGCTCTTGCAACCAAAACTCACATTTGGAAAACTTGGCATAGAGACGATGTTCTCAGAGTTTTGTCAACACCAAACGGAGATGTTTAGCGTGCTCTTCTTCAGTTTTGGAATAAACCAGAATATCATCAATGTAGACCACGACGAAATTGTCAAGGTAATCCATGAAAAAAGAGTTCATAAGCCGCATAAAAGTGGCTGGAGCATTGGTAAGACCAAAGGACATGACTGTATACTCGTAAAGACAGTAACGAGTGGTGAAAGCAGTCTTTGGAATATCTTCCTTACGGATCTTTATCTGGTGATACCCTAACCTCAAATCCATTTTACAAAAGACAGTGGCACCACTTAACTGATCAAATAGATCGTTGATCCTAGGGAGAGTATACTTGTTCTTGATAGTCACAGCATTGAGTGGGCGATAATCCACAACCAGACGCGGTATATTGGTATCCCGCTTCCTGACAAAGATGGTAGGACATCCCCAAGAAGTTGTGCTAGGCTGAATGTATTCCTTTCCTTCTAACTCCTCTAATTGCTTCTTCAACTCCACAAGCTCATGAGGAGGCATACGATAGGGTCTTTTAGAAGCAGGAGAAGTTCCAGGAACTAACTCTATGACAAACTCCAGACTTCGATCAGGTCGCATGCTAGGCAACTCCTCAGGAAAGACATCCGGGAATTCGCAGACCACGGAAACATCTTGGATCTCTAACGGAGGTAGAACTTCAAGAGCATACAACTCTGTTTCGGGAATAGAAACAGCTGAAGGAGACAGTGACCCTACGGTCCAATACTTGACTGTTATGCCAACAGGACTAGTCAGAGTCATAGACTTGGTTATACAATCGAGAATAGCCTGATAATGGGTAAACCAATCCATGCCCAAAATGATGTCAATGTCAGTTGACTTGAGGGCGATCAAAGAATTAGGGAAAAGTTGAAATGCAACTTCGATTAGATTCCCATGACTAACCATGGTGGAACGCCAACTAGAAACAGGAGACTGAACTAACAGAGGAATAGATAACGCCTCAAAACTTATCCCATGCATTTGAGCAAAAGCTTGTGACAGAAATGAATGCGATGCTCCAGAATGAAAAAAAACTTTAGCTGGGATTTGATTGATACGAAGCGTACCCATGATGACGCTTGGATCTTCCTGAGCCTCCTCAGCAGAGATATGGTTCAGGCGACCTTTTCCAGCACCTAGATACTTATCATTCTTCTTTGCTGGTTGTGCCTTCTCAGCGGCATTCTTTTGAGGACACTCCTTTGCATAGTGGCCAGGCTGGCGACAATTGAAGCATATAAAACCTGATGAATTGCCAGCAGTAGGATAGTTTGACCCACCAGCATTGTTTGGAGCAGTATTCGGACGAGGAGCATATCCAGAAGACCTTGGAGTATAAGTTGCACGTGGCACAACACTGTAAGGCACGAAGACACGATGCTTCTTATTACCAGAACCAGCCTTGTTGTACCCCTCCTGAGGACGCTTACGAGTTTCTTCAAACTCCACTTTTCCACTCTCGGCCTTCATAGCCTTGTTGACAAGACCTTGGAAGTTACCAAAGTCCATGAGGTGGATATCATGACGAACCTCAGGATCCAGTCCCTTGCGGAATAGAGCTTGCTTCTTAGCATCAGTGGAGACCTCTTCAGTAGCATAGCAGGCAAGACGATTGAAGTTGCGCTGGTAATCACACACGGAACCAGTGCCCTGCTTAAGCTTGAGGAACTCCTCCCTCTTTTGATCCATCAGACCCTCCGGAATATGATAAGCTCGAAAGGCTTCAGTGAACTCTTGCCATGTAACAACATGTTGAGCTTATTGTATAGCCAAGAAATTTTCCCACCAGGAGTTAGCTGCTCCCTCCAGATGATAGGCAGCAAAAGTCACCCAATTAGCTTGAGCAACATGACCAACCTGAAGATTGCGCTCCATGGTGCGAAGCCAGTAGTCCGCATCAAGTGGCTCAGTGGAATAGATGAAAACTGGCGGAGTGAGATGTGTGAAGTCCTTGATAGCAACTTGATTGTTCTGGCGTTGAGTGGTGTTGCGCTCAATCCTTTCAAGGAGCCTCATGTTGTTAGCACGGTTGGTTTCGTACATGGCCATGAGTTGAACCATGGACGGCTGTGGAGGAAGGTTGGAATATTCACCCTCATTTGCGGCACCCCGAGCATGAGCACGAGTACGGGCACGAGAGGTATCACCCATCCTAAAAGAACAAAAAGATATTAGACAAAGGATTCAAGGGAGAAAGATGGAAACATGAACAAAGAGTACTTGATTTAAAAGTATCATCTTATCAAGCATGGTAGTATCAAAGCATACTAATGTATACACTAACCAGCTGACTTACGAACCATGGCAATGGAATGCTAAGATGTTACACACCAAGCAAAACTGAGATATCTTGGAACTCTGAAAATAGCAATCAAGCACAGAGTACTTTTAGAGAAACAACCCCAAAACCACGATCCTAAAATTTTTAAGATGTGAGGTAAGGAATGAAAACCTTTTCAAACCAAATAAGGTAAGAGAAACTCCAGCAACAGAAACACACCAGAAAAGGAGTAAAAAGAATCCTAGTCAGAGTTTCTGCAAATATTTTTAATTTCAAATAGTTTTGTCAACTTCTAGACTCAACATCGACAAATAAAAGGGTTTCCTACATGCAGTCCTGCTCTGATACCAAAACCTGTAGCACCCCCCGGGGTTAGGGTTAAACTAACCTCAGACCACCATCTAAGATAAGTTCAACTCCCAAACACGGAAGATCACAGTATGATTCGGTAACATTACAGAACACATTGATTCAACAGCATAAGTTTAAACTCTTAACAGAGTAAGATATTAGAGTTATTACAAACCAGAGGTCATAGACCCAACATTACATCACACAGCGAAAGCAAATTATGTTGTTCTACACAACAACTTAGCAAAAGATCTAAGAGGCCATAAAAAAGCGACGTCCATCCCATAGTCCTCAGGCTGCTACCTGGGACCCCCAACTACTCATCGGTGTCAACGTAGAAGCCACCTTCAGTTGCAACCAGATCCTCTGTAGACAAACAACAATGGTGCAAGGATGAGTACGAGAATGTACTCCGCAAGACTTAGGTAACCTAGTAACTACATGCTCTGGCTGGAAAGGCTTTCTCTGGATTTTCTTTTGCGGAAAGCAATCTTTATTTGTAAACAAGAGAGAGAATAGGCTCGTCTACTCAGAATCTTTTAAAAAGGGATAAGATAGCGACTTCTTCATCTTGTTCATCACATCTTGGTAACCACCAGCTTCATCAGAACCTCCTATCTAGGATCACCCCCTCAACCCAGAGGAAGCATCCTTAAGCACATGTGGGTCAACAAGTTTTACTTAGGTTAGAGTTCTCTATGATCATCACGTCCGTTCCCAAGTCGTTCATAACCGTGAACACGGCTTTTCGAAAAGATTAATACCCTGCAGGGGTGTACAACTTTACCCACATGCACCAACTGACTCTTAATGCCAAATTATTAGCCCTCTTCCTTGGAAGGCCGGCAGAGGGTGGTTGACCATGACCTTTACCTTTCTTTCACCGATACCATGAGTCACGCCCTAGGGATGGTTCCGCCGTAACGGGTCAAGTCCCGAAGCCGGTCGCTAAATATGTGAGGCGAGGTTGGTTCACCAGGAGCTCCATCGACCCCAAGAAACCGCGGCCACGCTTCCCTACCTATTATGATGCACCTCCTTCACCTCCTTATTTCGAAAATGTTTTCAATGCGTATGCCAGATGGAAAGCATGAATTATGTGACTCATGGAATCTACTAGGCAAGTTAGTTACTCGTGGGGTTTTCCAGGCCCCGTGTGGTTGTACGCTCGTCTTGGTTCAAGAGGCAAGAACTCGGGTCCTAATGGTGGCGAGCATGGGACTACAAAAACCACACCCAACATGGCCTCCCATACAAGACTTAGCATGATTAGTTAACTCCTTCAATGATGTCACCACCTCCTACCTTTCTAGATTCTCCAGCACCTCTCATTCATCGTTTGGATAGATCAGACTTAGTTACTATGCATGGCTAAGCTGTCGGTCTCAGAAGCTCTAGCAACGCTCAGATGCCAAACCTAGGTATGCTAGGAGTAGTGGATCAGGAGTATAAGGCTAAAAAGGGAAACAGTGCAGCATATAGGTAACACTAGCTACTAACAAAAGACCACATTGGAATTGTGTGCATCATAGCGAGAAAGTAATATACTTTATAAAACATAGGTTCAGAATGAGAGGCTACGCTTGCCTTGTCCGTCAGTAGACAGGTAAGGATCTTTGGTATTGTTGACTTCAGCTTCGGGTTCGGATCCTATCGCGAAGAACCAATACCGAAAACAAAGGCGACAATCAAGATATGGCATCGATGCAATTCTCAAACAAGGATGATGATATGACAAGTTCAATTGGATTGAAATGAAACCCTAGTACATGCTCGGCAATTTAAACGGGGTTCCGAGGGTTGAAAACCCTAACTCGAAAAACTCCGGAAACACATGAGAGGGGTTACTATGTTGTTCTAAGTAAACTTGACATTAAAGTTATTGAATAATGCATGATTATAGGTTAGTTAGATAGTTCTCATTTTTCTGAACATTTTGATATATTATTTGTATTTTTCTGACTTATAGATAATTAGTTATTGATTTTACAATATTTAAACCTTTTCTGAAATTAATAAAACGATTTAAATCGAAATATTACATCAGGCTGACATCAGCACAGGAGCCAGAACTTTTGTTACCACATTCTATCCTACCCACAGTGACTGACTGGTGGGGTCGAAGCCACATCAGCAGCCACACGCGCAAAATGGGGGTCAGGGCATTTCTCACTGGGGCTGGCTCTAGCCACTACGGCTGCCAGGTGGGGCCTAGGTAGGTTGGATGCCACCGTGGCGCCACGCAGGTCTCGCCGGGGAATGGCCAGACGGCAGCGACTGGCGGTGTTAGGGAACGATCTGGGTAGCGCGGTTGGGCGGGTTTGAATCAGCGCACGGAGGCGGACCTAACTATGGAGGCACCTCTGATTTGTGGTCACTGGAGCAGCAAGCATGACGACGAACGACGGCAATGCTCTCGGATCTACGGTGCGGGCTTGACGTAAAGCACTAGAGAGGAGCGGGAGGGTGCCTTGCGCACCGCATGCTCACCTTGAGCGCGTAGATGGCGACGGTGAGGCCAGAGGAGGTCGAGGTTGCCGGCAACATCGACGATGGCGGCAGACAGAGGCGGAGAGGGCGAGGTCGTTGCCGACGATTGGATGCACCCACGGACGATTCCTTTGGTGACGATGACCTTTGTGACGGGGCGGTTCCAACGGCGGTCTCAGCTGACCGTGAGGTGGCCAAGGTGGCGGGACGAGGTATCTACTGCGAGCTCTAGGGTTAGAGCTTGCGCGAGCGAGAGCCAGAGAGGAAGGGAGAAGGGAAAGTGAGGTCCAGGGGAAGAGGAGAACGGCGCTGACGGTCTTATCCTCGCGGGCGTCGGCGGCGCGCATCGCAACGACGAGGCGGCATCGGGCGGCCGTGGCGGCGACAGCGAGCTGCCTGCCGTCAGCGGAGAAGACAACAGGGGAGCGGGCGAAGCGGTACCGGGCTACTGGCAGGCTGGCGTGGGCCGGGTGCTGGGCCGCGGGAGAAGGAGAGAGGGGAGGAAGCTTGCTGGGCTGCGGCCTGGCTTGCTCCTGCTCTATTTTTTTGGAAAACCTTTTCTTTTTCTGATTTTGACTTTTGTAAACCTCATTTGAAATCTGTGTTGCACAATTCAAAAATACTAGAGACTTTATAATTATAAGGAAAACAATGTGGGGGCCCTTTAGTCCAATTGGGCTCCAAATATTTTGTCATTTTCAAAATTCAAACTATTTGAATGTGGTTTCAAAGAGAGGGGAAAAAGGGCTAGGGTTTAGGGTTTTGTGATTGTACTTTGATTCATATACTTGATCACATGCAACATTTTATTGATTTGAACAGATGCATGCAATGCTTTAACATTATATACATATATCACAGACTTGGGCTGTTACAGGTTCCTCATCCCAGGGGTCAACGGCGGCCACCGGGTGGGATAACCCTTTTAACAGGGCGATGAACCGCGCCAAGAAAATCATGCCGGTTACGAAGAAGCCGTTGTCGGCTAGCCGTCTGGCCGGCTTCGGGGGTAAGAATTGGGTGGATCATTTTGGAGCACCGCCGAGGACGCGTGTGGCGGGAAGGAGCGAGGACGAAAATCACGAGGTTCAAGAACTTAAGGAACAAGTGGCGCGCATCCCGCAGATCGTCCAAGACAACCTGGCAATCACCCTCACGTCCATCCTGCCTACCTTTGTGGAGTCAATAGTGAACTGGAGTGCAGGTGGTCGACAAGGGTCGTGCCCAATTCCAAGCATGGTCAGCAGCCACTCAAGCAAAGCGGCACCAACGAATCAAGCAAATTGTGTGTTCGTGACTCCTCCCGCTAGCACCGTTGTGCCGGAAGTGTTGGTGACTCCCTCTTCCATCACCGCGACGCCGAACATGTTGGTGACTCCCCTGCCATCGTCGCGGCGGCACCGGAGCTCGATGCACCCAGTAGGGAGAATACACTGGCGGCCGGCACGGCGCCATCAATCAGCACCTCCATCTCTTGCATGCCCGTAGTCGTATGCGGTGCCTCGACATTAGCCGATCTCGACACCATCACGGTAAAGAAATTACTTTACCGCCTTGCCATCTATTACTCTTATGGCATCTCTCTGACGCCGTACATGTTTTCTGTAGACGGATGTTCCTCGCACTCTCCTATGCTACGTGAACAACAAGCTGAGGGATGTTTCCAAGGGTACCATCATTCAACCCTTGCAGAGCATGTTCCACTCAAGGCCGATGCCAGATAACGTGCATAGGGTTAAAATTAGTCAGGTGCTAAGGGGTTGCGACGACCTGGAACCTCCAATTCAACCCCCAGGAGCGGATGAAGAAAGTCGGCTATCCTCAGAAGTTACTTCAGCTTATTCTTGCAATGGACAAAGAGCATGATTCATTTGGGGACGACGGGGGACATCACCCCACAGACAACAGCACTGCCTGTCGTGCCAGCAACAAGCCATGGCAAGCCCCCTTACTAACCCCACCATTACCTCCACGCGGTGGGTTGGATGATCATGTTGATGATATGAACATGGCGCCGGATCCGAACGAGGACGGCCAATACTTCGCTTAGTTCTTCAACACTTTGTTTTGCAACGATGGCCTAAACGAAGACCCATCTGGTGGCCCCATAGAGAAAACTACTATCACCAAGCATCTATTTGATTCTCAAAAGACGCCTCCAGCCAGCTAATAGAACCAATCGTCCCTTTATTCTAAGCCCTGACACACTACATAGGGCGTCCGGTGCTCAGGTTGTGGTGCATGCCCGCTCTCCAAAAGGCAAAAAGGCCAGGAAAATAAAATCTAGCAGCTCGAGCCAGCCGGTGGCGTCAACTGCGCATCCGATCAGGTTTTGGGACCGGCCACCAAGACCCGAGGGTATTATGTGGAGGATGCATGTGGCGGGTGAGCCCATGCTAACTAAGAATTTGCGGAGGCTCGCCAGTTCAGAAATGAAGAGTGTGCATGACAGTGTGCTGACGGTAGAGAGACGCCTTCTGGTGGAGAAAGATCCCTCGCACCGATATTCGTGGTTAAGGTGCCACCAGGCTTGGGCTTTGTCGACAATGTCCCCATGTATTTGTTCTTCCCGCGGTTTGACGACATCTTTAGTATGTTCCACGTGTACACGCTGCACTATACCATGGTCCGCCTATTTTATCTCAGCCTGGCCATGGAGATCATTAGAGAGAACACCTCGGGCATCGCAGTAGTGGACCCCTACTACATGCGTGACGGCTGCTTGAGAAGCGCCGTTGAGTGACGATTCATGGCATCGTACCTAAAAGACATCTTGATGGTGAACAAGACAAATGAATACATTCTCGTGCCTTAATTTCCCGAGTAATTCATTATTCACTCGCCACCATCGATTGGCTTTATTAGATTATCATCATTCTTTTTCCAACACATTCCATTTGATTTTTTTGTGCAGAGATGAACACGGAACACTCATCTCCTTATCGCCGAAGAATTCACAAGCCACGTATTTCGACTCGGGGAGTCTAGAAAAGAAGAAAAACTACGACAAGATCAAGGAAGTTCTGGATGTTGCTCTCACTGGATATGCCTCGACGGAAGGCACCACCTTCATGCATAAGAAGGTCAAGTTCGGTAGGAACATCTTCAACCAAGTTACGGAGTTCCCCTGCGTGAAGCGGCCAGGAGGCAGTCAGAAGGAAGCCTAGTATGCACTCCATCACATGACGGTGTTCCTACTAGACCATCAGAATTCTACGCAGCCAAATCATCTCAAACAGTGGGCTGAAACCAAGGCCAAGATCACCGATTCAGATATTAGACAAGAGATGTATTGCATCCAGCAGAAGTTTGGGGCAATCATCTTTTGTGATGTCATGACTTCGGGGGGGGGATCTTTTATGGAAGAAATCTCCCAAATAACTGTGACATAGAAGATCATCTAGAGATGCAGGGTGACTATAGGAAGTTCATCACGAGACAAGGCGTCCTCCCGTTCCCTGAGCCAGAAGTCTTGATGTTGGCCTAGTTGTAGTTCCAAACTATAGATGACCTTGTGTGTGTGGACAAGTACATTCTACTACTTAGCTTATTAGTTTTATGAATCATCGCTTACTTCTTTTGCTTATTATTATTATATATGAATAAATGCTTGGTTTTGTTACTTACTCACTCTTTGGTCCTTTGCTTACTTTGGTCTTTTTTCGAGAATGCCGATGATTGAAATGTCGTGGCATAGTATATATATATGTGAATGTGCTACGATGGGATAGTGAGCCTTGTGATATGCACAAGTCCAGGTGTTGTGCATCCTACTTGGCTTACTATTCCGTCATAGCATATTCCTATGTCCAACGACCTAGTTCTGTATGAGGCATTCTTTTTGAGTTACTTTGGTATTTTTTTGAGAATGCTGATGATTGAAATGTCGTGGCACACTATATATATGTGAATGTGCTGCGACGGGATAGTGAGCCTTGTGATATGCACAAGTCCAGGTGTTGTGCATCCTACTTGGCTTACTGTTCCGTCGTAGCATATTCCTGTGTCCAACGACCTAGTTATATATGAGGCATGCTTTTTGAGTTATTTTGGTCTTTTGAGTTGGGACTACTTTCTATAAGTGTATCTTCATATGTGACTTTAATTATACATGTTTTTTCAATAACCGGTTAATTATTATTGCTAACTTGTAGATGACGTTGTACGTCGCGTACAAGGGACGGGTTCCTAGAGACTACGATGATTGGGAAGACTGCCGGAGACAGGTGCACCATTTCAGCGGCAATAGCTACAAAGGGTACAACACTATGGCGGAGGCGGAAGCT
Source organism: Avena sativa (assembly GCA_916181665.1). Classification (NCBI taxonomy): domain Eukaryota; kingdom Viridiplantae; phylum Streptophyta; class Magnoliopsida; order Poales; family Poaceae; genus Avena; species Avena sativa. The sequence goes on from OV702293.1 coordinate 100,321,430, forward strand.
AGATACACGCACTATCTAGCAGGAGTTCGGACGAGGAACCGGATGAAGACCTACACCTTCATCGCGGTGATGCGTATCGTCCTTGGTTGTTTATCCCGCGCTTGTTTCTAGTTTAGATGTCTAGGCAAGCATCTGAGCTCTAACTTGTTCGAGACACATGTATTTGCATGTCACAAACTACTTTGTAACTTGATCGAAACAATGAAACTTATACTATGTATTCATGTATGTGACTTATCTATATTTATTCGTTTCAATCTTGTTTTGCAAATTGTGTATTCATATATCACTACTAGGAAAACAGCTATAGGTAATAAGCACATCCGTGGCTCACATGGTTGAAGTGCCCCACGGCTAAAACAGGCGTGGCTCACCTATGGGCAGTGCCCTACTAGTAACTAGAACAACCGTGGCGCACATGACCATAGTGCGCCACAGATATGTGTGGGCCAGGGCCCTGTTGGCCGCATGCCGCATACCCGTAGCACACATAGGGGTGGTGCGCTACGGTTGTTGGGGATAGCCGTAGCGCACATGTGGCAAGTGCGCCATGCCTATGTGAAGCCCCCTCTGCTCCTTAAACGGGCATAAACATCTGTGGCGCACTCTGGCATATGCGCCATGGATGTGCTTTTTCCCTGTGGCGCACTGGGGCCATGTGCGCCACAGATGTGTCGACCTGCCCAAACATATGTGATCATGTGATCATCTCCACCACCCCACACTTCACTTTCCCCTTCTTCTTCCTCCTTAGATCTAGTCGTGATCCTTCTCCTTCCCACCTCAATTTCTCCACCCATTCACCATTTTTAGCATGTAGAACTTGCCTTGGATGTTACATAAGTAATAGAGGAATCTCTCCTCTCTCATCTCCTTCTCCAGTCTCGCGCGCACCTCTCCTTTCCATCTTCTCGCGATTGGTCTCTCATCTCGGTAAGTTGTCCATGTAAGGATGTGTTCATGTGTATATGGATGATATGGTCATATGTATGTAGATGATCGATGCTCATGATGTGTGTATGGAGAGGATCGATATGGTCATATGTGTGTATATATGGAGAGTATCGATGATGCTCATGCATGTGTGTATGGAGAGGATAATGATATGTTCATGTGTGTATGGATCTCGGTCTCTCTCTCTTGTGTTTGTATGTGAACAAGTTGCCATTTGTTTTGCCAAAATGTTGATTCATTTCCATTTTGGCAAGACTTTGGCATTTCGCAAAGGTCCTAATTTTAGGATAGGTCATGCCGAAATTTTCTATCGACCATTGCATGCATGCATTCATTATGTGGTTCTAATAGACTTCTAATTGTACCGTGTACACCATGTAGGCAAAAATGGTCCGCATAATGAGCGAAGGCATTGTGGCTAGATTTTTGAAATGTGCCACGGCCGACATGATACGAAATAACAAGACGGATATAAGATGTCCGTGCAGAAGATGCAAACTCAACTGGGTGATCGACCCAGATTCCGGGAATCTGCAGGCACACCTGCTCCACCATGGTTTCATGGATGTATACACTCGTTGGATAAGCGATGACGAAGACGATGGAGACGGTGAAGGTGGCCAACATGACGATGATCATCATCATGGCGAGAACGGGCGAGATGATGAAGAGTCTCCTGGAGATGGTGAAGGTGTGGAAGAAGACCGGTATGATGATGATCTAGATGCCGGAGGAGCAGACGACGATGGAACAACGTCAAGCTAGGTGCAGGACCCTTATGTGCAAGAGCTGCTTCTCAAGCAGACGAGTAACGCCAGGGCTGCCGCTAGAGAGAAAGCCAAGCTTGCGCAACTTGAGAAAGACGCGGTTACTCCATTGTATGAAGGATGCAGGCCCGATGATACCCGGTTGAATGTAACGCTCAAGGCTATGGAGATGAAGGCAAAACACAAATTGAGCGACGCAAGCTTCGACGATATGATGGCATTCTGGCACGATTGTCTCCCGGAGGGGAACATATGTCCAACTAGTATAGAGGATGCCAAGAAAATCGTCTGTCCTCTCGATCTACCACACGTTAGATATCACGTATGCATCAACGATTGCATCATTTATCGGGGCGAGGACGCGGAGAAAACCACATGTCCGGTGTGCGGCGTGAGTCGATACAAGAAAGGGAAGAAAGCACCTCGAAAAGTGGTATGGTACTTTCCTATCACTCCTCATCTGCAGCGCTATTTCGCGGACCCTAAAGAAGAGAAGCTCATGCGATGGCATGCGGAAAGGAAGAAGCCAGGAGATGACGATGATGACCCCGAAAAGGATGAGCTGCTGACGCACCCTTCAGATGCTAGCCAGTGGAAAGCATTGCACCTCGAATTCCCAGAATTCGGTGGAGATTCGAGGAACATCAGGCTTGGTGCAAGCACCGATGGACTCAATCCGTTCGGTAGCCAGAGCAGCACGCACAGCACTTGGCCCGTGTTTGTATGGATGTACAACCTCCCTCCATGGTTGTGCATGAAGAAGAAGTACATACAAATGAGTATGCTAATTCAAGGGCCAAAACAACCTGGTACCGACATCAATCTGTATCTCGGGCTGTTGAAAGAGGAGCTAGCCACGTTATGGGAATCTGGAGCCAATACTTACGACACCGCCGCACAAGATTATTTCACTATGAGAGCCGCGTTGGTCACTATGGTGCAAGACTATCCAGGTTGCTGGTATATCTTGGGGCAGGTTATCCAAGGATTCTGCGCATGCGTTAGGTGCATGGATAACACAAGCTATCTCCAACTAGAGAAAGATCCAGGGTCATCGAAAACCGTGTTCATGGCGCACCGGAGGTGGCTCGGCAAGAATGATCCATGGAGAAAACGTGGAGACCTGTTCGATGGCAAATCCGAGACCCGAGGAATCCTAGAGAGTAGGAGAAGCGAAGAAGTGGAAGAGTTGCTGAAAAACTGGAAAGATTGTCCTAAGCCTGGAAAGAAGCAAAAGAGGCAGCAACAAGACAAGCCGCTGATGAAGGTATGGAAAACAAGGTCTATTTTCTGGGAGTTGCCATACTGGAAGTTTCTCCGCACGCCTCATAGCCTCGACATCATGCATATCACGAAAAACGTGTGCGAGAGTCTGGTCGCCACCATAATCAACATGCCAGATAGGACGAAAGATGGTTCGAAAGCAAGGCACGACCTGATATGCTTGGGTATCCAGAAGGATCTTCACAGAGGACGCACTACTCCTGATGATCAGGAAGATGACAATGATCATGATTTGGAGACGACACAAGGTCGTCGGAAGGGTAAAAAGTTCAAGAAGAACGAATATTACTGCCCTCCTTCTTGCTTAACTCTAAGCCAGGATGAGATCAAACAGTTTTTCAAGTGCCTTCTAGGAGTCAAATTTCCTTACGGCTACACGGGCAAGATAAGAAGATACCTAGACGAGGCGAAGCAGAGGTTCAGTGGCATGAAGTCTCACGACTGTGCCGTGCTAATGACGCAGGTACTTCCGGTCGCACTAAGAGGGATAATGGACGATCACGTCCGTGAAACGTTATTTGGCCTCTGCAAGTTTTTCGACGTCATCTCTAGGAAGTTGATTGGCGTGAATCAGCTCGGGAGGCAACAGGAGGAGATCGTGGTGATACTATGTGATCTTGAGGTCTACTTCCCACCTGCATTCTTCGACATTATGGTGCATCTGCTGGTCCATGTCGTGGAGGACATCGTACAACTCGGGCCGATGTTCCTCCGCAGCATGATGGCGTTCGAAAGGATGAACAGACACATCAAAGGATACGTTTGCAACAGGTCCCGTCCAGATGGAAGCATAGCCAAGGGCTTTCTGGCCGAAGAATGCATCTCTTTCTGCACGAATTATCTAGACATCGAGAACCCTGTCGGTCTTCCCGTTAACAGGCACCTTGGCAAGCTCAACGGATCTGGTCACCGAGAGGGTCGTCGCATACTGCATGCAGACTTTGATTTTCGACGCGCAGACTTTGATCGAGCAAACCTCGTCGCGCTACAGCATTTAGAACTGGTCAATCCTTGGGTACAGAAGCACAAAAGGTTAATCGAGAAGAAGTACAGTGACCGGGGCATACAGAGGACGCAGGGAGAAATAATCAAAGAGCACAACTCAGATTTCACGCGTTGGTTTAGGCAGCCGCTCCTTGATAATCCTCCGCGATCGCATTCTTCTGACACGGAAAAGATCATATTCATCTTGTCGCAGGGACTGATGCAAAACCTGGTGACCTATCAGGCGTATGATATCAACGGCTACACATTCTACACGGAGGAAAAGGATAACAAGTGTGATTATCAGAACTCAGGCGTAACGTCGGAATTCTACACCGATGGCAACGTGAAGGAAAGATTCTACAGAAGAATCGAGGAGATCTGGGAGCTCGACTACTGTGGAGAAAAGGTGCCGATGTTCCGTGTCAGATGGGCAAAGAGCGTCGAAACAGAAGACCGGTATTTCACAACCATGGTTATACCCGAAGCAGCCAAATCCAAGGCCGCCGGTGCGAACGTGGCCGCGAAAAATGAACCGTGGGTACTGGCTACCAAAGTGGACCAATGTTTTTTTATTACCGACCCGACAAAGCCTAGTCGTATTGTCGTGAGGAGAGGAAAAAGAAACATCATCGGAATGGATGGAGTCGCCAACGAGCAAGACTTCGACCAGTACGGCGATCCAAAGATTGAAGATGACGACGACTACGATGCAGCAACATACATCACAAGAATAAAAAGGACAACCCTACCCAAAAAAGGTAGCCCGTTCGAAAGAAGAAACATTAAAGTGCTAGGGCTAAATTATTCAACCGCGACAAAGAAGGGAAAATAGATTGTAAAACGCTAGCTCAAAAAATATTTTAAAACGCGTGGTCGAAAAAGATTGTAATATTCATGGACAAATTATTATGAAATTTAGTTATACTTTGAATCATATTTGTACCACTTTTATGACATATATTATCACTTTTCGGCATTTTTTGAATATTTAAAAGTATTTTAAAAACAAAACAAAAGTTCTATGGCATATATCACCACTTTTGGGCATTTTTTGGAACATTTAAAAGTATTTTTAAAATAAACATAAAAAAGTTGGGCACCAGGATTCGAACCTGGGTGCTCACAAGTTTAGAATAGAGCAGTGGGCAGAACCAGTGGGATAAGACTGTGCTAGTGTTAACTAGAGGGGTGGCCGCCCACTTATCTGATAGTCTAGCCCACATAGGCGTAGCGCACCCGGGCCAAGTGTGCTACGGGCACAGACACCACACATCGAGCCCCGCCGCGCTGCGCCACCACCGCTGCTTTCTCGATCCGCCACCGCCGCGCTGCGCTCTCGAGGAGGAGGAGGCCCGCGCCGCTGCCAATCCATGGAGGAGGAGGAGGAGGCCCGTGCCGCTTGTGGAGGAGGAGGATCGCACCGCTCAAGGAGGAGGAGGCCCGCGTCGCTGCCGATCCGTGGAGGAGAAGGTCGTCGCCGCTCGAGGAGGAGAAGGCCACCGCCGCTCGAGGCTGAGGAGGAGGAGGCAGCCGCCTCTCCCACGCGCTCGTCGTCGTCCTCGTCTCAGAGGAGGTGAGCCTCCCCTCTCTCCCTGCCCACACGGTTCCTTCTCCATTGGGGCAGACCGAGCTCGCGGTGCCTTCCGGCTGGACCAAGAAGGTTTGCGCACTTCTCCCGCTTGCTCTAGTTACCGAACACGGAATCCGTGTGATTTGTTGCGGGGAGGGCGCCTGATCTCGGGCTCGAGGGGTTTCTGGCGCGGTGTGTCCGGGGGCGGGGGATTCCGCCTTCACGTCCAGGCTCGTGTTCTAGGGTTTCGTCTTCTAGGGTTTCTGCCTGTAGACTTTTCGCTTAGCTCAAGTTCTAGGGGTGATTTGCAGGTTTGGCTTGCAGTGGCTTGAGCTTAGTTAGGGTTCCTAGTTATTGGCACTCGGTTGCTAGTATTGCAGGGACTTCGTATTTTCGAGATCTGTTTAGCTGGTGTTGGTCGTGGGGCGTTGATGTGAGTCACTAACCAGTCCATGATGTATCATGGTTTCTCTGTGTGACTGGGAACCATGGTGTTGGTTTTTGGGGCTAATAGTCATGATGCATGATTGTTTGTTTATAGGTGATGTTTCAGCAACTTTGTTTGGTCGAGCTACTGGCATATTTAAGCGACTCACCATGCTTGTAGCTATAATTTTATGAACATCAGCGTGAATGAGTCAGCTCAAGTCTCGTGCAACTAGTTAGTACTAATAAAAAGCAAGTAGGACTAACCTGCCATTTGTGGGTTCTGATAGTCAATCGTAATTCTACCTCAAAGTCCTGTGTTACTTGGTCAGGGGGTCTCCATTTCCTATCATATGATGCGTGTTAATTTTCTCAATTATTCAATCTTTTTCTGATTTTTTTGGAATTTGGCTAGATGATAGAACAATCAGGCTTATAACTGTAAAACAACATTGCAGCCACTTAATATTATGTTTGTTTTATTCATTACATGGTCCAAGGGCAGAAAACTTAATATTATGTTTGTTTTATTGGTGAGTCTAGGTTTGTCACGCACGTGCTGTTACAAGTATCAAAACATAATAGTATGTGTTGTTCGCATAAAGAAAGAGTTAGATATATTCAATATGCAATTCTGGTACGTTAGATTTTGTGTAGTATGTGTTGTTCACAAGAAAGTCTATATATATGTGAGTTAACTTAACAGAATGCTAGCAGTCACCACCTATCGACGGTTACAAAATATTGAGCACACTTCGCAAGTCCTCTTTGCGAAGAAGCTCTTCTGCGATCTTCATGTGGCATTCATGTGTTGTTTGTACGGTCATGCGCTCGAGTGATTCAGCATTCTTAGGCTTAGAGTAAGGTTCAGAGTAGCTTGTCTTCCTTGAAATGTTGATTGCATTTGCTAGCAGTACCTATGTTCAGGTCTTGGGGTTGTGAAATTCTCTGTAGAAGAGCATGATATGTGTTTGTATCCAAGCTTCTTTAGTTGTGGATTATGTTTCCTATTTTATACTGTGTTTTATGAGTACTTGAAACAATACTATGAAACAGAGAATGATATGAGTACTTGAAACAATGTGTACACATTTACTGATGATCCATACTGTCATATAATGACAGGTGCTATAATCTGCATGCATTTGCTTGCTGTCATCAATGACAGTTGATATAATCTGTGGTGATATAATTGTAGCACTTGAAATTGTTCTTGTGCTTGTATATGAAGCACTTTATTATGTCGTGTATGCAGGTTCTTGTATGAAATGAGTCCCGATTTTTGCCGGAATGTTGATTAACTTCCGTTTTGGCAGAAATCGGGCACTCCTAGTTTAAGAAAATTAGCAAAGGTCATGCCGAATTTTTCCGTGCATTTAACCAATTATTTGTTTTTCATTAGTGCAAAGATGTGCGACAACGACGAGGCTGGATGTTCTAAGCGCATCAGTGCTGAAGGAGAACTCAGACCTCCGAATAAACAATTGACATTCTAGGAGGCGGCCCAGCGTCTAGAAGACGATGAAGAATACCATCCTTCGGAGAGCGAGGATGATGAGATGGAAGACGCGGAGGAAGAATCCAAAGGAACGGCGGGTGATGAAACAACTGATGGCGGCGAGGGCACAGGGAGTGGTAGCAATCCTCCTAAGAAGAAGAAGAAGCCGAAGGACCGGCGCCCAAACACGGTCGGCACCGTCAAGGAGGAAATTACCGAAGTGAGCCCATCAGGGGTTCCTTTGGAGCCTGCCCTTGTCGTCAAAGGGTACGGTGGGCAAGTGGCGACGATCACCCGGACAACCATCTCGATCAACACCGAGAATCTCTGGCATAAAGATAATGGCCACTTGCGCACACTCCTCTTCGAGAAGCTGCACGCAAGATACAAGTTCCCCGCTAAGTATTAGAACACAAATTATCATGGGAACAAAGTAAACAAATCCGCCCTCACAAAGATGAGCACCGCCCTGGCCAGCTGGAGAACCCGAATAAAGAAGAAGATCTATAAAGAAGGCAAAAGTCTCAAGGAGATCCAGAAGATTGACCCGCATATCACCGAAGATCAGTTTCAGGAGTTCAAGGAGAGGTGTGAATCCGAAAGAGCCCTGGCCAATAGTAATCAGGGAAAGGTGCTGCAGGCAATGAATATAGGTCATCACCATCTCGGATCTAGTGGATACAGAACCGTGGAGGCCAAATGGAATAAGGAGGACGAAGAGTATAGATCCAAGGGGATAGAAAACCCCTTTGCGAAATTCGAACCCGGGCAGGTTCGAAACTTCATCAGGGCCCATTACCATGTGGACCCAAAAACCAAACAACTCACCGCGGATCTTGCGGTGAAGGAATTCGAGGAAATTGTGGTAAGTATAATCTAATTACCGCGGATCAACTCGATTGCAATCTAATCGATGATCTAAAGGATTCACTGTTACTTCTTCTGCAGGAGGAGGAAATTGTTGCTAGTCATGGATCCCAGGGTTCCTCATCCCAGGGGTCGACGGCGGCCACCCGGTGGGATAACCCTTTTAACAGGGCGATGAACCGGGCCAAGAAAATAGAGCCGGTTACAAAGAAGCCGTCGTCGGCTGGCCGTCTGGCCGACCTCGGGGGTAAGAATTGGGTGGATCATTTTGGTGCACCGCCGAGGACGCATGTGGAACCGTCGGGAAGGAGCGAGGAGGAAAACCGCGAGGTTCAAGAACTTAAGGAACAAGTGGCGCGGATCCTGCAGATCGTCCAAGACAACCTGGCAATCACCCTCACGTCCTTCCTGCCTACCTTGGTGGAGTCAATAGAAAACTGGAGTGCAGGTGGTCTAGTAGGGCCGTGCCCGATTCCAAGCATGGTCAGCAGCCACTCGAACAACGTGGCGCCGACGAATCAGGCGAACTACGTGTTCGTGACTCCGCCCGCTAGCACCGCTGCACCGCAAGTGTTGGTGACTCCCCCTGCCATCACCGCGGCGCCGGAATACATGTTGGTGCCCCCCTGCCATCGTCGCGGCGACACCGGAGCTCCAAGCACCCGTCGGTAGGGAGAATACACCGGCGTCCAGCACCACGCCATCAAGCAGCCCTTCCCTCTCTTGCACGCCCGTCGCCGTATGTGGTGCGTCGACATTAGCCGATCTCGACGCCATCACAGTAAACAAATTGCTTTACCGCCTTTCACGCCATCTATTACTCTTATGGCATCTCTGACGACGCCGTACATGTTTTCCGCAGACGGATGTTCCTTGCACTCTCTTATGCTACGTGAACAACGAGATGAGGGATGTTTCCAAGGGTACCATCATTCAACACTTGAAGCGCACGTTCCACTGAAGGCCGATGCCAGATAGCGTGCACAAGGTTAAAATTAGTCGGGTGCTAAGGGGCTGCGACGACCTGGAACCTCCCATTCAACCCCCAGGAGCGGATGAAGAAGAGCCGGCTGTCCTCAGAACTTGCTTCGGCTTATTCTTGCAATGGCCAAAGAGCATGATCCGTTTGGGGACGTCGGGGGCCATCACGCCACAGACAACAGCACCGCCTGTCGTGCCAGCGATAAGCGGTGGCAAGGCCCCCTTACCGCCCTCGCTGTCACCTCCACGCGGTGGGTCGAATGATCATGTTGATGATATGCACATGGCGCAGGATCCGGCCGAGGACGACAAAGACTGGAATGATCACTTCTTCAACACTCAGTTTAGCAACGAAGACCTAGCTGATGGCCCCACAGAGAAAGCAACTATCACCAAGCGTCTGTTTGGTTCTCAGGAGACGCCTCCAGCTTGCGCCTTTACAGATCCAGCTGATACAACCAACCGGCCCTTTATTCTAAGCCCTGACACACTACATAGGGTGGCCGGTGCTCAGATTGCAGTTCCTGCCTGCTCTCCAATAGGAAAAAAGGGCAGGAAAAGAAAATCTAGCATCTCGAGCCAGCTGGTGGCGTCAACAACTGCGAATCCGATCAGGTTTCGGAACGGGCCACCAAGACCCGAGGGTATTATGTGGAGGATTCATGTGGCGGGTGAGCCCATGATACCTAAGAATTTGCGGAAGCTCGCCAGTTCAGAACTGCAGAGTGTGCATGACGGCGTGCTGACGATAGAGAGACGCCTTCTATCGAAGAAAGATCCCTTGCACCCGGTATTCGTGGTTAAGGTGCCACCAGGCTTGGGCTTCGTCGACAATGCCCCTGCGGATCTGTTCTTCCTGTGGTTCGACGACATCTTCAATATATTCCACCTATACCCGCTGCACTATACCATGGTCCGTCTGTTTTCTCTTAGCTTGGCCATGCAGATCATTAGAGAGAACACACCGGGCATCGCTATAGTGGACCCCTACTACATGTGTGACGGCTGCTTGGGTTCCCCCGCCGAACGACGTATCGTGGCCTCGTACCTAAAAAGAATCCTCGTGGCGAACAAGACAAAGGAATACATTCTCGTGCCTTACTTTCCCGAGTAAGTCGTTATTCACTCGCCACCGTCGATTGGCTTTATTAGATTATCATCATTCTTTTTCCAACACATTCCATTTGAATTTTTTGCACAGAGATGAACACTGCACGCTCATCTCCTTATCGCTGAAGCATTCCCATGCCATGTATTTCGACTCGGGGAGTCTAGAACAGAAGAAAAACTACGACAAGATCAAGGAAGTTCTGGAATGTGCTCTCACTGGCTTTGCCTCGACGGAAGGCACCACCTTCATGCGTACGAAGGTCAAGTTCGGCTGGCACGTATTCAACCACGTAACGGAGTTCCCCTGTGTGAAGCATCCGAAAAACAGTAAGAAGGAAGCCTACTACGCACTCCATCACATGAGGGCGTTCCTACTTGACCAGCAGAATTCTATGCTTCCAGATCATCTCAAACAGTGGGCCGAAGCAAAGGCTAAGATCACTGATTCAGATATTAGACAAGAGATGTATCGCATCCAGCAGCAGTTTGGGGCAATCATCTTTCATGATGTCATGACTTCGGGGGGGGGGGGTCTTCTACAGAGGAAATATCCCGAATAACCGTGACATAGAAGATCGCCTAGAGATGCAGGGTGACTATAGGAAGTTCATGACGAGACAAGGCGTCCTCCCGTTCCCTAAGCCGAGCCAGAAGGCTTGATGTTAGCCTATTTGTAGTTACAAACTATAGATGACCTTTGTGTGTGTGTGGACAAGTATACATGCTACTATACTTATCTTATTAGGTTTATGAATCATCGCTTACTTCTTTTGCTTATTATTATTATATATAAATCAATGCTTGTTTTTTTTTTGCTTACTCTTTGGTCCTTTGCTCACTTTGGTCCTTCTTTTTTTCCTTACTCTTGTTTCGAGAATAATGCCGATGATTGAAATGTCGTGGCACACTATATATGTGAATGTGCTACGATGGGATTGTGAGCATTGTGGTATGCACAAGTCCAGGTCCTGTGCATCCTACTTGGCTCACGGTTCCTTCGTAGCATATTCCTGTGTCCAACGACCTACGTATATATATGAGGCATTCTTTTCGAGTTATTTTTGTCTTTTTCGAGAATAATGCTGATGATTGAAATGTCGTGGCACAATATATATGTGAATGTGCTACGACGGGATAGTTAGCCTTGTGATATGCACAAGTCCAGGAATTGTGCATCCTACTTGGCTAACCGTTCCGTCGTAGCATATTCCTTTGTCCAACGACCTAGCTAGTTATATATGAGGCATTATTTTCGAGTTACTTTGGTCTTTTTCGAGAATAATGCCGATGATTGAAATGTCGTGGCACAATATATATGTGAATGTGCTATGGCGGGACTGTAAGCCTTGTGTTATGCACAAGTCTAGATGTTGTGCATCCTACTTGGCTTACGGTTCCATCATAGCATATTCCTGTGTCCAACGACCTATGTATATATATGAGGCATTCTTTTCGAGTTAATTTGGTCTTTTTCGAGAATAATGCCGATGATTGAAATGTCTTGACACAATATATATGTGAATGTGCTACGACGGGATTGTGAGCCTTGTGATATGCACAAGTCCAGGTCTTGTGCATCATACTTGGCTCACAGTTTCATCGTAGCATATTCCTGTGTCCAACGACCTATGTATATATATGAGGCATTATTTTCGAGTTACTTTGGTCTTTTTCGAGAATAATGCCGATGATTGAAATGTCGTGGCACACTATATGTGAATGTGCTGCGATGGGATTGTCCGCCTTGTGCTATGCATAGGTTCGGGTGTTGTGCATCCTACTTGGCGAACAGTTCCATCGTAGCATATTCCTGTGTCGAACAACCTAGTTATATATGAGGCATGCTTTTGAGTTTGGTATTTTTGATTTAGGAGTACTTTCTATAAGTGTATCTTCATATGCGAATTTAATTATATATGTTTTTTTTTCAATCATCGGTTAATTATTACTGTCAACTTATAGATGACGTGGTACGTCGTGTACAAGGAACGAGTTCCCGGAGTCTATGATGATTGGAAAGACTGCCGGAGACAGGTGCACCATTTCAGCGGCAATAGCTACAAAGGGTACAACACAATGGCGGAGGCGGAAGCTAGATACACGCGCTATCTAGCGGGAGTTAGGACGAGGAACCGGATGAAGACCTACACCTTCGTCGCGGCGGTGATCATGCTTATCTTCTTTGGTTGTTTATCCCGCGTTTGTGTCTAGCTAGTTTAGATGTCTAGGCGAGCTTCCGATCGAGCTATAACTTGTTCGATCGACACATGTATTCGCATGTCACCAACTACTTTGTAACTTGATCGAAACAATGTATAATTTATGTATTCATGTATGAGACTTATCTATATGTATGTGTTTCAATCTTGTTTTGCGAATTGTGTATTTATATATATAACTGTATATCTTATATCTGTGTGTATATCTGCCTATATAATCTGTATTGTATATCGTCTGGCCCTGAAATTTTTTTTTAAAAAAAAGACACCCGTGGCGCACATGGCACAACTTCTGTGGCGCACTGCAACTAAAGCGCACCTGCGCAGCTTAGTGGCGCACTGCAACGTGTGCCACAGAAGATACAAGGCGTAGCGCACCTGCCAACATATCTGTGGTGCACTAGCAGGTGCGCTATGCCTATCTCCACATAACCGTGGCGCACCAGGCAGTGCGCCACGGCTAGAAGATAGTCGTAGCACAAGGCCCGTGGCGCACCACTAGTGCGCCACGGATGGTCCTTTTAGGTGCGCCACAGACGACCATTTTCCTAGTAGTGTATATACCTGCATATCTTATATCTGTGTGTATATCTGTCTTATATATTGTATATAATCTGTACTATATATCATCTGGCTTAGAATTACAAAAGAAACAAAAAAGTTGCTTGTGGCACACATGGCCGGGATTTAGTGGCGCACATGACCTAAAGCGCATGTGACAAACTCAGTGGCGCACTGCCCTGTGCGCCACATGAAACATAGTGGAAGCGCACTAGACTTCCTAGCCGTGGCGCACAGGCAGGTGCGCTACAGATATGTCCAGGTGCCCGTAGCGTACCAGGGAGTGCTCTATAGGTATGTTTTAGCCATAGCATAGGCATGGTGGTGCACCACTAGTGCGTCACGGATGGGCATTACAGGTGCGCTGCTAACAACCTGTTTCCTAGTAGTGTTGGCCCCTAGTTTCCTTTGTGTGAAAAATCTACGACATGGAGGCATATCTTGAGAAAAACCATGGAATACCAGGCATTGCACACATGTACTAAGACGGCCACCTTGACTGTCGCTAGCGATTAGGGGTTCTTCATCCAGACAAGGCATGTACAATCCTTTGTTGGCGCTGGTGTTGATGAAGTCATCAACATCGACAAATTCATCAACATCTTCGATGTTTCCATCATGTGATGGTGGTGGAGGGGGCGATGGCGGTTGTAGTGCAATGGCTTCTCCTTGGTTTGGTCCACACACTCCGAACAGTTGTTGGTGGCGACGATGATGGGTGGCTTCTGAGGTGGTGTCCAGACGATCGAGGTGGTGCCGGAGCACCTAGAAAGACGAATCTGGGTCTTCGGCCATGTCAAGGGCTAGTTGTGGCATTCAACAAGGATCTTGTGTTCAACATCTCCCTGAGGTTGAAAGGGGAGGGTCCATGTCATCGCTCCCTTGCAACACCTGAGCAATCCAGACCCTCATAATGACATCATCCATTGGATTGTTGTGCATCATGCGGCTCGCTGGTTGTATGAGAGTGCCCTTGGCAACATCCTTCAACTCGCCGTCGGCAACTTTAAGGAGGAGTATGAAAGAAGTGTCTTGAGTCAAAAAATGTTGGGCATAATGAGATGGAAGTCATCAAAGGCATAAAGGAGATGACGTGGAATAACTAATTAGTTACCTTGGTGATGGAGTTGAGATCGGCTAATCTTGAGACACGGCCGGTGCCGGCAGCCGGCCTATCATCAACATTCTCCCGCGCAGGTGCATTATGAAGCACCACCGCCGCCGACTGCGGCTTAGTATTTTTGGCAGGAGCAGGGTGCATTGGTGCAAGGATCTTTCGAGTTTGTCTTTACCATTGAACATGTCACCGCGTTTTCTCCATGGGTGATCAATGCGAATCCACTTTCGAGTCCCTTGGAACACGGTTTTTGAATACCCGGGATCCTTTGGTAGCTAGAGATGCGGGGTCTTATCCATGCACTTGACACATGCATTGTGTCCATGGTTCACCTGGGCCAAAACATATGCGTAACCAGGATAGTCTTGCCCTGTCGTGAGGAACACGACTCTCTGAGGGAAATATTCTCTAGTGTAGGCATCCCACGTACGGGTTGGCATCTCGCACAACGTGACTAACTCCTCTTTCAATAGCCCGTGGTACATATGCATATCGATACCTGGTTGTTTTGGCCCCTGAGTAAGAACGCTCATGTGTACGTACCTTTGCTTCATGCACAGACACGGGGGGAGGTTGTATGGACATACAAATACAGACTAGGTGCTATGCGTGCTACTCTGGTTGCCAATAGGATTGAGTCCATCGGTGCTCATACCCATCCTGATGTTCCTTGCATCGCCCCTGAACTCTTTGAATTCGATGTCCAATGCATTCCACTAGCTAGCGTCTGAAGGGTGTGTCAGGAGCTTGCCCTTCTCCAGATCATCTTCGGGTTACTTCCTTTTTGCGTGTCATTGCATGAGCTTTGCTTCCTTAGGATCTATGAAATATTGATGTAGACGGGGAGTGATAGAAAAGTACCATACCACCTTTTTAGGAACTTTCTTGTTCCCTCTATTGTATCGTCCTTGGCCACACACCAGACATGTGCTTCTCTCCGCATACTCATTATGATAAAGTGCACAATCATTGATGCAAGCGTGGTAGTTAACATGCGGTAGGTCAAAGAGGGCACATGATTTTCTTGGCCTCCTCGATACTTGTTGGCAATGTGTTCCTCTTAGGAATACGATGCGACAGAATTCCATGTTAGCATTGAAGCTCATGTTGGTCCATTTGTGTTTCGCCTTCATCTCTAGAGCCTTGAGCGTTACACTCAAGAATGTATCCTTGGGCCGACACCTAGGATACAATGGAGTCATCCCATCTATCTCCATTTGCGCCAGCTTGGCTTTCTCTCTGGTTGTAGCTTTGGCATTACTCGTCTCCTTGAGGAGCAGATCTTCAACATGAGGGTACCGCAAGGTCGAAGTTAGCAGCGTCTGGGTGTTCGCGTCTTCTTCTTCTTCATGATGATGATCGTGCCCACCGACATCTCCTTCTTCGTGATGATCATGTCCGCCGGCATCTCGTTCATCATGATGATCATGCACGCCGGATTCTCCTTCATTATGATGACCATACCCGGGAGACTCTTCGTATTCTTTCCCGCGCTCGTCTTCATGTGACCACCACCATTTGTTGTCGGCACCTTATTTAAGTCAAGCATGAAACCACGTCTGAGCAGGTGACCCTCCAATTGTCCAGAATCAGGGTCAATCCAGTACTGGAGTTTGCATGTTCGACATGGACATCTTATTTGGGTCTTGTTGTTTTGAATCATGTCCACCTTTGCATCTTTCTTGTACCTAGTAACTCAACCTTCGCTCATCGTGTCAGCCTGCATGGTATACACATATAGAGAAAAAGAGAAAGTAGGTTAATTAGAACCATACCTTATGCACACACACATGCATCGTCGCCAAAAAAATTTGGCATGACCTTTCCTAAAAGTAGGACATATGGGTGGTGCAAAAATTTGCCGAAATGGAAATGAATCAACATTTCGTCAAACATCCATGCACTACACTAGGGCAACAAGCAACAACAAAAAACTTCTTCCCATGCAAACATTCTTGCACCACACAAACTTCATGTATAAGCATCATCTTGCCATCGCACACCTCCTGTGTGACAAGCTTCACCTACAAAACATGCATATTCATGGCCAATTACTCACCTAGTAGATTCAATATCGAGACAAGACTGCGATAAGAGAGTGTGGACAAATAGATCTACAAGTTGGCGAGATAGTGGGCAAATAGATCTACAAGTTGGAGGGATAGTGGACAAATAGAGATGTGGAGGAGAAAAGTAAGTGTGTTTTAGATCTATAATTTAGAGAGAGGCTTCCCCTTACCAATCTATCAACTATAGTAGGTTTAAATACAAAAAATTGAGAAAGTATGGGCACAATGGGGTGGGATGGAGGAGGAAGATGAACTAGCAGTGGAGGAGGGGAGAAGGATATGAAATGTGTGGTGGTAGATAGAGGGTGTAAGATGCCACCATTTTGCAGAATTGGACGTGCAGTTCTGTGGCGCATATAGAAGATATGTGCCACATAAGTTCTCATTTCTGTGGCGCATATGGCTATATGCACCACAGAATAAGGGGCTTCACTTTCCATGATGGTACCAGCGTAAACTTTCTTTTGCGCATATGGAGATATGCGCCACTAAAAACAAACATTTATGTGGCACATATCCTCATATGCACCACATAAAGTTGGTCAACCCGATTCTATGGTGACCCCCCTCCTCTTTCTGGGGCACATATAGTCATATGCACCATAGAAATAACAATTTCTATGGCGCATATGGACATAAGCGCCACAGAAAGTTGGTAGCCCAACCCCGGTGGCGGGTCCCACCATATTTCTATGGCACAGGATTCCATTGCAAATACAATTTGACACCTAGGCGCTAAGATTAAAGTATTATATATGACTGTCTCCATAGATCTTGCCTAAATTGTGCCTGTGCCACTATAAAAATACCCAATATATCAAGTAGGAGCAGAGCTTCCCCCGAACAAACTCCTGACGATGATCATAAACAACTAGGGACATAATATTCTTAAATCGTCTAGTTTGTTTATTTTTTTCAGAAAACAGAATATCACCTAGCAGGCATTCCATTGCAAATCCAAATTGACACCCCAGCTATCACCTAAATTAAGACTATATCACTACGAAAATACCAGAATATCACCTAGCAGGCATTCCTAGAGCTTCCTATTTATAGAATAGTCTTAAATGGTTCAATTTGTTCAAACTGCGCGTGCGCACAACACGTTCGACGGAAGGAAAATATAATTCCGATGAAAGTTCAGCACATATGAATCAACGATATGACTGAATCAATAAGCAAGATACTGGAACTTACGTGGTAGTCGCGGTCGTTTGGCCATACGCTGGTATCGGGGTAAAGAAGGTCTAGCGTGCCGAATGGTTGTTCTTCCATTTCCCAGATCGGCGGTTAGAAGCCAGGGATGCAGCGACCGAGGCAACCGGCGGTGATGATGTCCAACTCCTTGGAGACCCTGTACACGTTCGCAATGCTAAGGTTCGGCCATTGCCAATCCTTGCGGTGGCGGTCGCCATGGCCATCCACGTCGTCGTCATTGTCTGCCTTACGCTTTAGCCTGGTGCTAGCCTAACCCCACAGTTTACCCATGGCGGCAAATGGAGGCTGGAATCATGCAGATTAATGGAGGCGGTGTGATCCGGAGGCGGATGGATTCGTGAGGGGATGGAATCAGGGAGGGAAGCAGTTGTTCGAGTATGGAGTGAGGAACCGCTACCGCCGGTCTCGTTCGCCTGGAATACAAGGAGGGGGCGTAATTAGTGAGGGTGGGCACGGGGACCGTCTAAATGGGTTGCAAAAATTAATCGTGAGGGGAAATGTATGGTACCACCTGTCGGCGAGCGAAGGCCGGCATGCGCAAATGTGAGTATGCTTTGACTTGGATCGTGCATGTCAGACCTCGATTCCACTGCATGCAAGTGGGGCAGAACCAATTTCATCCAGCGCTAGGGTCGCCATGTAAAGAGCATCACTAGAAATGCAACTGCCACATGTAAATATGGAATTATGGACTAGTGTGACAAAAGCTACATCACCCCATACATTGGAGCGTACGTGTTTTCGTGTGGATCATTATGGTTTGGTAAATAACACATGAAATGACTCTAGGGACTCCATGTGTTAAACCATATCTAGAAAGCCCCAGAAAGCCCCTGGAATGCAACCGCCACATGTAATGATGCACCGGTGTGACATAAGTTGCATCCCCACATCAACTAGAGTGTGTGTGGTCATGTGGATCATTGTGATTTGGTAAAGAACACATGTACGACTCTAGGGACGCCATGTATCAAACCATGGCCAGAAATCCTCAAAAAGTCCATGGAATGATACACCAGTGTGATAGAAGTTGCATCACCACATTCACTTGAGTGTGTGTGGTCATGTGGATCATTGTGGTTTGGTAAAAACACATGCAATGAATCTATGGACTCCATGTGTCAAACCATGGTCATAAGTCCCCAAAAAGCCACTAGAATGCAGCTGCCACATGGAATGATGCACCGGTGTGATAGAAAATTGCATCACCACATCCATTGTAGTGTGTGTGGTCATGTGGATCATTGTGGTTTGAAAAGAACATATGAAAATGACTGTGGGGACTCCATGTGTCAAACCATGGTCATAAATCCCCAGAAAGCCACTATGATGCAACTGCCACATGGAATGATGCACTAGTGGGACATAAGTTGCATCACCACATGCACTTGAGTGTGTGTGGTCATGTGGATCATTGTGGTTTGGTAAAAGCATCTAAAAAGTACAGTTGATGTTCTGTGAGCCCATTATGATGTAAAACCACACAAGCATGCAACTAGAAGGTTTCAAATTGTAGTTTTGGTACTTGCTTCACTAATGAAAGCCCTTTTTGAGTTTTAGGGTGAATTTTTTAAAAAATTTAAACCAAAATGGCTAGATACAATGATACCATCATTAGGAATGTGGTGATACCCCCTTGTGCCAAATTTGAGTCCATTTGAAGAAAGGTATATGAAAACATGGTACACAAGTTGCTCTTTCGAGTAGTCGGACATGATCGTTGACCTAACTACCCCACATTTCGGAGTGGACTGCTAGGGGGACATTTTTTTCCAAAGTTTGACTTTTTATTCAATGTATTTGCCACACAATGAACAAATTTGAAGGTTTCCAAGAGAATTTCTCAATTTATTATGAAATTTACAAGGCTTGGTCAACCCAGGGTTGACCAGAGTCTTTCGAGAAATTGTGAAAGCATCTGAAAAATACAACTGATGTTCAGTGGTCCTAATGTGATGTACAACCACATAAGAAAAAAGGTGGTTGCAAATTTTAGTTTTGGTACTTACTTGACAAATGAAAGCATGTTTTGAGTTTGAGGGTGAATTTTTTTAAATTTTGAAACCATAATGGCTAGATAGAATGCTAGTATCATTAGGGGCATTGTGATATACCCTTGTGCCAAATTTGAGTCCATTTGAAGAAAGGTGGATGAAAAATGGTACACAAGTGGCTCTATCGAGTAGTCGGAAATGCTCGTTGACCTAACTACCCCACATTTGATAGTGGACTGCTAGGGGGCATTTTTTCCATGTATGTCATTTTTATTGCAAAGTATTTGCCACACAATGACAAAATTTCATGGTTTCACAAGAATTTGAGAATTTCTAATTTTATTATGAAATTTACAAGACATGACATGACATAACGTGTTTGTTGCTAAAAGATGTCCTTGTGATATTTTGTCTTGTGATTTTTATCTACTTGTGTTTATTCTAACTTTTCTCTATCTTATAAAAATAGATGCCTAATGTTGTTATCAACACGGCCGAGGAGTTCAAGGGAACTCGTTTTGGTAATCGTCTCATTGAGCTCACTAGTGTGCTCAACCTTCCACTTCCTAGCATCATGACACTTCATCTCACCAAGTTTGAGAGGAAGGACCTATGGGGCTTTAGAGTCACACAGCCGGGACGCCAGGCAGAGCCACCCACGGAGGCTATCACTTTCAAGCTGATGCATGACGACAAGGAGAAAGGCTTAGATGTAGTCATGAAGGAGTTACTTGGGCGCCTGGTAGGGAGGCACTCCACCGAGCTTAGAGGTCTTTAATTTCACCCCTTCGGGAGACACAACGAGGAGGGTGAGGCTATAGAGTATGAGGATGCTGCTAGATAGAAGATGGAGGATCAGACACACCCACGTGTCTGGAATTTTAATTTAAAATATGTCTTTGAATCTATTAGTTATTCAAACTTGTAAATTCAATAACTTTTGTTCTGTTTATCCAAAAATGCAAATAACATATCAATGGAATCACAAAAATAAATCCTACACATATGTAGGCTTAGTTTTGTATTTTGTCTCTGTTAAAATATAATTTTATGCAGAGACATTTGTAGGCCTATTTTGTGTATCAAATTAATTGGAAAATATTTTAATGATCAAATAAAGTTTATTTGGTGTAAAAATGTTTAGTTTATTGATCAGTACTGTTTTACTTGTCTTGGTTGGTTTATAAAAATTATCACATGGCATTTGCATGCATTCATATATTTTTGTTTGATTATTTGAAATATAAATTTGGTGCTATCATTTTATGTGTAGATTTTGGTGCTAGTGGTCATTGTGACTCTGGGGATTGTTGTTACTCCCTCGACTAACAAGGCAAGTGGTGCTTCATATTTTGTCCCAATATTTTGACTATGCATTAGTGATATTTTGTATAGGGCTTGCATGATAATTTTTGCTAAGTATCTATATGCTATGCTTGGGAAATCCTTGTAGTTGTAGAATTGTTAGAATTTTATCTAAGTTAAGATACTTGCTATTGCCATGCTTAGCCTAGCTAGTAGCAACCAAGGGTGGATTATATACATGCTATGGAAAATATTGCTATGTCTTGGAGTTATGTTTTTGCTTAATAAAAAACTAAGTGAATGAAACACCTGGGTGGAATGGTTGTTTTGGTTATGTTGAGTGGTTACGCAAGGCCCATATCTATGGTCTACCTTATGTATCACACTTGTGGAAAGCCACCCAGGAACAAAGGGATTTCAGATGGCATATGTTAAGAAGCTTCCAGTGCAGCCACATGGCATTATGGGCTCTGCCTGGATCATATAGGTTGCAATAACTTAGCCAAATGGACAGTTGGTGGTAGGGGTGATAGGTTTGGAGCGCGTCCATTCTGGTCTAAGGGAAGGCTTCTGAAAGGTCTTGTCTTGATGCATGTCGAGTCTTGTGGGGAAAGTGCACCACCTCTGCAGAAGGAAGAATCTAAGTACTTAGCCGTGTCCCCGGAAATGGAAAAATTGAGCATCAAGACATGGAAGCTATCAAGAATATCCTCATCCCAATTTCTAAGTTAAAAACTTGTGGTTGAACAAGGGTAAAGGTTCACCAATGTCTATTGGTGGTTTCTTGGGAGTTTTTGCCAAACAAAAACTTAGTGTTTTCAACTGATAGGTCAAACCTATTTTGAGCAAAGCAAGCCTAAGCTACACTTAGCCAAATTCATGTAGAAGCTAGATACTATTATTCTACTAAGGTATCACTTGCCAATACTATTCCAATGTGTTGACCCACTGCGGCTGTAACTTGTGATGTTGCAGGTTACTCTGATGAGGATTAGGGTTATGAGTCTACACTCAACATGCTTGCCTGTGGCACATGAAGATGAAGACTGTTAATTATATTGTTAAGTTAAACTCTTGTACTAGCCTATGGCTATGGAGTTGTAAAAGACTATGTTATCTCTAGAATGACGATGTAATAATGACCTTTGTTTCTGTGTACTTCATCTTATACTGTGGATGCTAGCAATTGATCCAGGTACTAGCATTGCAATCACAGGGACATTTACCTTTATAAAGGTGGGGTCTTACAGATGGTATCAGAGCCAGGTTGTTGCCTATAGGATTATGACCCTAGGATTGGATTAGACTAAGAAACCACTTAGGAAAATTTCAACACTTTGAAAAATTTCCACACTTGTCTTTTTCTTCTCGTAAACTTTTCTAATATTATTTCTCATCTCTATTTGTAGATGAACTCCGTCAACGAAGCCCTGAGGAAGGGACCACTCATGACCATGACTTTGGAGTGTGAGACTAAATTTCCCAAGGCACTCAAGAACCGTATGGTTACCATGGGAATAGATGGTGCAGCTGTGTACAAGGGATTCCCTGTGATGGATGAAGGAGGAGAGTATTGGTGGGTGCAACTTCACTTGTACAAAAACAAGGAAGACAATCACAAGGAGTCATGATTTTGCATGGTCACCAACTCTGAAATGCACACAACATTCTTTGACTCTGCAAGAAATGCAGCTTGGAATGCCATCAAGGAGCTTGGTGATAGACTCAAGTGCAGAATGCTCAACACCCAAAATGACCTTAGAGAAGAAAAGAAGCATACCCAAGAATTAGAGACTACCAACCAACAACTAACGGGCAACATCATAGACCTAATATGGGAGTCTTGTGAACAAGATAGACAGATGGCCACTAAGGATGCCCTGATAGCTATTTTGTCTAGTGAGTGAGAGTTGTAACGTACTTCGTTAGTTGGACCACCACACTTATCGTTTTTACTTCCAAAAATTTGTTTAAGTTATGTTGAACCTTTGGTGTTGTAATGGATTTGTGTATGCCATGACTTGTGTGTTTGTTGCTAAAAGATGTGCTTGTGATATTTTGTCTTGTGATTTTTATCTACTTGTGTTGATTCTAACTTTTCTCTATCTTATAAAAATAGATGCCTAATGTTGTTATCAACACGGCCGAGGAGTTCAAGGGAACTCGTTTTGGTAATCGTCTCATTGAGCTCACTAGTGTGCTCAACCTTCCACTTCCTAGCATCATGACACTTCAGCTCACCAAGTTTGAGAGGAAGGACCTATGGGGCTTTAGAGTCACACAGCCGGGACGCCAGGCAGAGCCACCCACGGAGGCTATCACTTTTAAGCTGATGCATGACGACAAGGAGAAAGGCTTAGATGTAGTCATGAAGGAGTTACTTGGGCGCCTGGTAGGGAGGCACTCCACCGAGCTTAGAGGTCTTTAATTTCACCCCTTCGGGAGACACAACAAGGAGGGTGAGGCTATAGAGTACGAGGATGCTGCTAGATAGAAGATGGAGGATCAGACACGCCCACGTGTCTGGAATTTTAAATATGTCTTTGAATCTATTAGTTATTCAAACTTGTAAATTCAATAACTTTTGTTCTGTTTATCCAAAAAATGCAAATAACATATCAATGGAATCACAAAAATAAATCCTACACATATGTAGGCTTAGTTTTGTATTTTGTCTCTGTTAAAATATAATTTTATGCAGAGACATTTGTAGCCCTATTTTGTGTATCAAATTAATTGGAAAATGTTTTAATGATCAAATAAAGTTTATTTGGTGTAAAAATGTTTAGTTTATTGATCAGTACTGTTTTACTTGTCTTGGTTGGTTTATAAAAATCATCACATGGCATTTGCATGCATTCATATATTTTTGTTTCATTATTTGAAATATAAATTTGGTGCTATCATTTTATGTGTAGATTTTGGTGCTAGTGGTCATTGTGACTGTGGGGATTGTTGTTACTCCCCCGACTAACAAGGCAAGTGGTGCTTCATATTTTGTCCCAATATTTTGACTATGCATTAGTGATATTTTGTATAGGGCTTGCATGATAATTTTTGCTAAGTATCTATATGCTATGCTTGGGAAATCCTTGTAGTTGTAGAATTGTTAGAATTTTATCTAAGTTAAGATACTTGCTATTGCCATGCTTAGCCTAGCTAGTAGCAACCAAGGGTGGATTATATACATGCTATGGAAAATATTGCTATGTCTTGGAGTTATGTTTTTGCTTAATAAAAAACTAAGTGAATGAAACACCTGGGTGGAATGGTTGTTTTGGTTATGTTGAGTGGTTACGCAAGGCCCATATCTATGGTCTACCTTATGTATCACACTTGTGGAAAGCCACCCAGGAACAAAGGGATTTCAGATGCCATATGTTAAGAAGCTTCCAGTGCAGCCACATGGCATTATGGGCTCTGCCTGGATCATATAGGTTGCAATAACTTAGCCAAATGGACAGTTGGTGGTAGGGGTGATAGGTTTGGAGCGCGTCCATTCTGGTCTAAGGGAAGTCTTCTGAAAGGTCTTGTCTTGATGCATGTCGAGTCTTGTGGGGAAAGTGCACCACCTCTGCAGAAGGAAGAATCTAAGTACTTAGCCGTGTCCCCGGAAATGGAAAAATTGAGCATCAAGACATGGAAGCTATCAAGAATATCCTCATCCCAATTTATAAGTTAAAAACTTGTGGTTGAACAAGGGTAAAGGTTCACCAATGTCTATTGGTGGTTTCTTGGGAGTTTTTGCCAAACAAAAACTTAGTGTTTTCAACTGATAGGTTAAACCTATTTTGAGCAAAGCAAGCCTAAGCTACACTTAGCCAAATTCATGTAGAAGCTAGATACTATTATTCTACTAAGGTATCACTTGCCAATACTATTCCAATGTGTTGACCCACTGCGGCTGTAACTTGTGATGTTGCAGGTTACTCTGATGAGGATTAGGGTTATGAGTCTACACTCAACATGCTTGCCTGTGGCACATGAAGATGAAGACTGTTAATTATATTGTTAAGTTAAACTCTTGTACTAGCCTATGGCTATGGAGTTGTAAAAGACTATGTTATCTCTAGAATGACGATGTAATAATGACCTTTGTTTCTGTGTACTTCATCTTATACTGTGGATGCTAGCAATTGATCCAGGTACTAGCATTGCAATCACAGGGACCTTTACCTTTATAAAGGTGGGGTCTTACAGATGGTATCAGAGCCAGGTTGTTGCCTGTAGGATTATGACCCTAGGATTGGATTAGACTAAGAAACCACTTAGGAAAATTTCAACACTTTGAAAAATTTCCACACTTGTCTTTTTCTTCTCGTAAACTTTTCTAATATTATTTCTCATCTGTATTTTTAGATGAACTCCATCAACGAAGCCCTGAGGAAGGGACCACTCATGACCATGACTTTGGAGTGTGAGACTGAATTTCCCAAGGCACTCAAGAACCGTATGGTTACCATGGGAATACATGGTGTAGCTGTGTACAAGGGATTCCCTGTGATGGATGAAGGAGAAGAGTATTGGTGGGTGCAACTTCACTTGTACAAAAACAAGGAAGACAGTCACAATGAGTCATGATTTTGCATGGTCACCAACTCTGAAATGCACACAACATTCTTTGACTCTGCAAGAAATGCAGCTTGGAATGCCATCAAGGAGCTTGGTGATAGACTCAAGTGCAGAATGCTCAACACCCAAAATGACCTTAGAGAAGAAAAGAAGCATACCCAAGAATTAGAGACTACCAACCAACAACTAAGGGGCGACATCATAGACCTAATATGGGAGTCTTGTGAACAAGATAGACAGATGGCCACTAAGGATGCCCTGATAGCTATTTTGTCTAGTGAGTGAGAGTTGTAACGTACTTCGTTAGTTGGACCACCACACTTATCGTTTTTACTTCCAAAAATTTGTTTAAGTTATGTTGAACCTTTGGTGTTGTAATGGATTTGTGTATGCCATGACTTGTGTGTTTGTTGCTAATAGATGTGCTTGTGATATTTTGTCTTGTGATTTTTATCTACTTGTGTTGATTCTAACTTTTCTCTATCTTATAAAAATAGATGACTAATGTTGTTATCAACACGGCCGAGGAGTTCAAGGGAACTCGTTTTGGTAATCGTCTCATTGAGCTCACTAGTGTGCTCAACCTTCCACTTCCTAGCATCATGACACTTCAGCTCACCAAGTTTGAGAGGAAGGACCTATGGGGCTTTAGAGTCACACAGCCGGGACGCCACGCAGAGCCACCCACGGAGGCTATCACTTTCAAGCTGATGCATGACGACAAGGAGAAAGGCTTAGATGTAGTCATGAAGGAGTTACTTGGGCGCCTGGTAGGGAGGCACTCCACCGAGCTTAGAGGTCTTTAATTTCACCCCTTCGGGAGACACAACGAGGAGGGTGAGGCTATAGAGTACGAGGATGCTGCTAGATAGAAGATGGAGGATCAGACACGCCCACGTGTCTGGAATTTTAATTTAAAATATGTCTTTGAATCTATTAGTTATTCAAACTTGTAAATTCAATAACTTTTGTTCTGTTTATCCAAAAAATGCAAATAACATATCAATGGAATCACAAAAATAAATCCTACACATATGTAGGCTTAGTTTTGTATTTTGTCTCTGTTAAAATATAATTTTATGCAGAGACATTTGTAGGCCTATTTTGTGTATCAAATTAATTGGAAAATGTTTTAATGATCAAATAAAGTTTATTTGGTGTAAAAATGTTTAGTTTATTGATCAGTACTGTTTTACTTGTCTTGGTTGGTTTATAAAAATCATCACATGGCATTTGCATGCATTCATATATTTTTGTTTGATTATTTGAAATATAAATTTGGTGCTATCATTTTATGTGTAGATTTTGGTGCTAGTGGTCATTGTGACTGTGAGGATTGTTGTTACTCCCCCGACTAACAAGGCAAGTGGTGCTTCATATTTTGTCCCAATATTTTGACTATGCATTAGTGATATTTTGTATAGGGCTTGCATGATAATTTTTGCTAAGTATCTATATGCTATGCTTGGGAAATCCTTGTAGTTGTAGAATTGTTAGAATTTTATCTAAGTTAAGATACTTGCTATTGCCATGCTTAGCCTAGCTAGTAGCAACCAAGGGTGGATTATATACATGCTATGGAAAATATTGCTATGTCTTGGACTTATGTTTTTGCTTAATAAAAAACTAAGTGAATGAAACACCTGGGTGGAATGGTTGTTTTGGTTATGTTGAGTGGTTACACAAGGCCCATATCTATGGTCTACCTTATGTATCACACTTGTGGAAAGCCACCCAGGAACAAAGGGATTTCATATGCCATATGTTAAGAAGCTTCTAGTGCAGTCACATGGCATTATGGGCTCTGCCTGGATCATATAGGTTGCAATAACTTAGCCAAATGGACAGTTGGTGGTAGGGGTGATAGGTTTGGAGCGCGTCCATTCTGGTCTATGGGAAGGCTTCTGAAAGGTCTTGTCTCGATGCATGTCGAGTCTTGTGGGGAAACTGCACCACCTCTGCAGAAGGAAGAATCTAAGTACTTAGCCGTGTCCCCGGAAATGGACAAATTGAGCATCAAGACATGGAAGCTATCAAGAATATCCTCATCCCAATTTCTAAGTTAAAAACTTGTGGTTGAACAAGGGTAAAGGTTCACCAATGTCTATTGGTGGTTTCTTGGGAGTTTTTGCCAAACAAAAACTTAGTGTTTTCAACTGATAGGTAAAACCTATTTTGAGCAAAGCAAGCCTAAGCTACACTTAGCCAAATTCATGTAGAAGCTAGATACTATTATTCTACTAAGGTATCACTTGCCAATACTATTCCAATGTATTGACCCACTGCGGCTGTAACTTGTGATGTTGCAGGTTACTCTGATGAGGATTTGGGTTATGAGTCTACACTCAACATGCTTGCCTGTGGCACATGAAGATGAAGACTGTTAATTATATTGTTAAGTTAAACTCTTGTACTAGCCTATGGCTATGGAGTTGTAAAAGACTATGTTATCTCTAGAATGACGATGTAATAATGACCTTTGTTTCTGTGTACTTCATCTTATACTGTGGATGCTAGCAATTGATCCAGGTACTAGCATTGCAATCACAGGGACCTTTACCTTTATAAAGGTGGGGTCTTACAGATGGTATCAGAGCCAGGTTGTTGCCTATAGGATTATGACCCTAGGATTGGATTAGACTAAGAAACCACTTAGGAAAATTTCAACACTTTGAAAAATTTCCACACTTGTCTTTTTCTTCTCGTAAACTTTTCTAATATTATTTCTCATCTGTATTTGTAGATGAACTCCATCAACGAAGCCCTGAGGAAGGGACCACTCATGACCATGACTTTGGAGTGTGAGACTGAATTTCCCAAGGCACTCAAGAACCGTATGGTTACCATGGGAATACATGGTGCAGCTGTGTACAAGGGATTCCCTGTGATGGATGAAGGAGAAGAGTATTGGTGGGTGCAACTTCACTTGTACAAAAACAAGGAAGACAGTCACAATGAGTCATGATTTTGCATGGTCACCAACTCTGAAATGCACACAACATTCTTTGACTCTGCAAGAAATGCAGCTTGGAATGCCATCAAGGAGCTTGGTGATAGACTCAAGTGCAGAATGCTCAACACCCAAAATGACCTTAGAGAAGAAAAGAATCATACCCAAGAATTAGAGACTACCAACCAACAACAAAGGGGCGACATCATAGACCTAATATGGGAGTCTTGTGAACAAGATAGACAGATGGCCACTAAGGATGCCCTGATAGCTATTTTGTCTAGTGAGTGAGAGTTGTAACGTACTATGTTATTTGGACCACCACACTTATCGTTTTTACTTCCAAAAATTTGTTTAAGTTATGCTGAACCTTTGGTGTTGTAATGGATTTGTGTATGCCATGACTTGTGTGTTTGTTGCTAATAGATGTGCTTGTGATATTTTGTCTTGTGATTTTTATCTACTTGTGTTGATTCTAACTTTTCTCTATCTTATAAAAATAGATGACTAATGTTGTTATCAACACGGCCGAGGAGTTCAAGGGAACTTGTTTTGGTAATCGTCTCATTGAGCTCACTAGTGTGCTCAACCTTCCACTTCCTAGCATCATGACACTTCAGCTCACCAAGTTTGAGAGGAAGGACCTATGGGGCTTTAGAGTCACACAGCCGGGACGCCAGGAAGAGCCACCCACGGAGGCTATCACTTTCAAGCTAATGCATGACGACAAGGAGAAAGGCTTAGATGTAGTCATGAAGGAGTTACTTGGGCGCCTGGTAGGGAGGCACTCCACCGAGCTTAGAGGTCTTTAATTTCACCCCTTCGGGAGACACAACAAGGAGGGTGAGGCTATAGAGTACGAGGATGCTTCTAGATAGAAGATGGAGGATCAGACACGCCCACGCGCTGGAATTTTAATTTAAAATATGTCTTTGAATCTATTAGTTATTCAAACTTGTAAATTCAATAACTTTTGTTCTGTTTATCCAAAAAATGCAAATAACATATCAATGGAATCACAAAAATAAATCCTACACATATGTAGGCTTAGTTTTGTATTTTGTCTCTGTTAAAATATAATTTTATGCAGAGACATTTGTAGCCCTATTTTGTGTATCAAATTAATTGGAAAATGTTTTAATGATCAAATAAAGTTTATTTGGTGTAAAAATGTTTAGTTTATTGATCAGTACTGTTTTACTTGTCTTGGTTGGTTTATAAAAATCATCACATGGCATTTGCATGCATTCATATATTTTTGTTTGATTATTTGAAATTTAAATTTGGTGCTATCATTTTATGTGTAGATTTTGGTGCTAGTGGTCATTGTGACTGTGAGGATTGTTGTTACTCCCCCGACTAACAAGGCAAGTGGTGCTTCATATTTTGTCCCAATATTTTGACTATGCATTAGTGATATTTTGTATAGGGCTTGCATGATAATTTTTGCTAAGTATCTATATGCTATGCTTGGGAAATCCTTGTAGTTGTAGAATTGTTAGAATTTTATCTAAGTTAAGATACTTGCTATTGCCATGCTTAGCCTAGCTAGTAGCAACCAAGGGTGGATTATATACATGCTATGGAAAATATTGCTATGTCTTGGACTTATGTTTTTGCTTAATAAAAAACTAAGTGAATGAAACACCTGGGTGGAATGGTTGTTTTGGTTATGTTGAGTGGTTACACAAGGCCCATATATATGGTCTACCTTATGTATCACACTTGTGGAAAGCCACCCAGGAACAAAGGGATTTGAGATTCCATATGTTAAGAAGCTTCTAGTGCAGCCACATGGCATTATAGGCTCTGCCTGGATCATATAGGTTGCAATAACTTAGCCAAATGGACAGTTGGTGGTAGGGGGTGATAGGTTTGGAGCGCGTCCATTCTGATCTAAGGGAAGGCTTCTGAAAGGTCTTGTCTCGATGCATGTCGAGTCTTGTGGGGAAAGTGCACCACCTCTGTAGAAGGAAGAATCTAAGTACTTAGCCGTGTCCCGGAAATGGACAAATTGTGCATCAAGACATGGAAGCTATCAAGAATATCCTCATCCCAATTTCTAAGTTAAAAACTTGTGTTTGAACAAGGGTAAAGGTTCACCAATGTCTATTGGTGGTTTCTTGGGAGTTTTTGCCAAACAAAAACTTAGTGTTTTCAACTGATAGGTAAAACCTATTTTGAGCAAAGCAAGCCTAAGCTACACTTAGCCAAATTCATGTAGAAGCTAGATACTATTATTCTACTAAGGTATCACTTGATAATACTATTCCAATGTATTGACCCACTGTGGCTGTAACTTGTGATGTTACAGGTTACTCTGATGAGGATTAGGGTTACAAGTCTACACTCAACATGCTTGCCTGTGGCACATGAAGATGAAGACTTTTAATTATATTGTTAAGTTAAACTCTTGTACTAGCCTATGGCTATGGAGTTGTAAAAGACTATGTTATCTCTAGAATGACGATGTAATAATGACCTTTGTTTCTGTGTACTTCATCTTAAACTGTGGATGCTAGAAATTGATCCAGGGACTAGCATTGCAATCACAGGGACCTTTACCTTTATAAAGGTGGGGTCTTACAGATGGTATCAGATCCAGGTTGTTGCCTGTAGGATTATGACCCTAGGATTGGATTAGACTAAGAAACCACTAAGGAAAATTTCAACACTTTGAAAAATTTCCACACTTGCCTTTTTCTTCTCGTAAACTTTTCTAATATAATTTCTCATCTCTATTTGTAGATGGACTCCATCAACGAAGACGTGAGGAAGGGACCACTCATGACCATGACTTTGGAGTGTGAGACTGAATTTCCCAAGGCACTCAAGAACCTTATGGTTACCATGGGAATACATGGTGCAGCTGTGTACAAGGGATTCCCTGTGATGGATGAAGGAGAAGAGTATTGTTGGGTGCTACTTCACTTGTACAAAAACAAGGAAGATAGTCACAATGAGTCATGATTTTGCATGGTCTCCAACTCTGAAATGCACACAACATTCTTTGACTCTGCAAGAAATGCAGCTTGGAATTCCATCAAGGAGCTTGGTGATAGACTCAAGTGCAGAATGCTCAACACCCAAAATGACCTTAGAGAAGAAAAGAATCATATCCAAGAATTAGAGACTACCAACCAACAACTAAGGGAGACATCATAGACCTAATATGGGAGTCTTGTGAACAAGATAGACAGATGGCCACTAAGGATGCCCTGATAGCTATTTTGTCTAGTGAGTGAGAGTTGTAACGTACTTCGTTAGTTGGACCACCACACTTATCGTTTTTACTTCAAAAAATTTGTTTAAGTTATGTTGAACCTTTGGTGTTGTAATGGATTTGTGTATGCCATGACTTGTGTGTTTGTTGCTAAAAGATGTGCTTGTGATATTTTGTCTTGTGATTTTTCTCTACTTGTGTTGATTCTAACTTTTCTCTATCTTATAAAAATAGATGCCTAATGTTGTTATCAACACGGCCGAGGAGTTCAAGGGAACTCGTTTTGGTAATCGTCTCATTGAGCTCACTAGTGTGCTAAACCTTCCACTTCCTAGCATCATGACACTTCATCTCACCAAGTTTGAGAGGAAGGACCTATGGGACTTCAGAGTCACACAGCCGGGACGCCAGGCAGAGCCACCCATGGAGGCTATCACTTTCAAGCTGATGCATGACGACAGGGAGAAAGGCTTAGATGTCATGTAGGAGTTACTTGGGAGCCTGGTAGGGAGGCACTCCACCGAGCTTAGATGTCTTTACTTTCACCCCTTCGGGAGACGCAACGAGGAGGGTGAGGCTATAGAGTACGAGGATACTGCTAGAGAGATGATGGATCCGATTCGTCTGTACCTTCAGGACCTAGAGGGTCTTATTAGACACCTTGATACTGATAGGACCAACATCATGCTTAGCAATGACGAGCTCCAGGTTCAGCTTCGAGAGAAGGACAAGATCTTCACGGAGCAAGACGAGATTGTCAAGGAAATGGAGGCCAAGTTTGAAAGCCAGGACAAGAAGTTCAAGAGCTAGGATAAAAGAGTCCAAGACAGGAACAAGAAGATCCGGGAGATGAAGGAAGAGTTAGAGGCCAAGGACTTCGAGCTTGAGCACCAGCAGGGAGTGATCGAGAGACTTCGCTCACAGAACAGGGCTCTTAGGGCCAAGATTGAGGCCTTGACTACTAGTGTTGAGGAGTACAAGACCGCCATGGAGAATGCAGGTCTTACCCTCGTTGATGTGGAGATTGATGCGGAGGAGTAGCGTAGACTACTCGATTATCTTTCATCTATCGTACTTTGATTATTGAGTCGCAATGACCATCCAACATGTGGATGGCTTGCTATGGTGTGTGTGCATTTTCCAAAACTTGTTGTTTTTGTCGTTCAAACTCTATGTTATTTTGATGCTTGGTTATTGTGATTGATCTATGTGATGTATTGTGCATGTTAAGCATCTGTGGGTATCTAATTCTTATCCTTATTAAACCACAGATGCCTCCTCGACGTGCCAACCCCAACCAAAACAACATCAATGTCACTCCCGAGATGCAACAGTTGATGACAGCACAAGCTCAACTGATGTAGATGATAACAACGTTCATGCAAAACCAGAACCAGAATAACAACAACAATAACAACAACAACAACAACCAGAATAATCCACTAGGATTTGACATGCTCACCAGATTTCTAAGACTGAGGCCTGCAAAATTCTCGCGAACCACTGATCCAATGGTAGCCAATGACTGGTTACGTTCAGTGAACAAGGACTTAGTGACTGTAGGCTGCACCGACGAAGAAAAAGTCAGGTTCGCAGCACATTTGCTTGAAGGGCCAACAGCAACCTGGTGGGACAACTTTCAGATCACCACTCCCATTGAGGATGTGACTTGGGCTATCTTTGAGGATGGATTCCGTACAGCTCACATTTCATCCGGAGTGATGAATTTGAAGAAAAAGGAGTTTCACAATCTGAAGCAGCGTCACCGTAGTGTGGCTGAGTACATTGAGGAATTCAACAATCTGGCGCGTTATGCACCGGATGAAGTTGATACAGATGCCAAGAGGAAGGAGAAATTCCTCGAAGGACTGAATGATGAGTTGAACCTGCAACTGTCTGTTGCCTATGTCCCAACCTACCAATCACTTTGTGACAAGGCTATCATCTAGGAGAACAAGATGAAACAGGTTGAGAGCAGGAAGAGGAAACATAGCTTTGATAAGCACAGCTCGGGATCGTCTCACAAGAATTCCCATCATGATGATAGTGGGAGTTCTGGATCCCACAAACATGGAAAGTACAACAACCACCACAGCCACAACCATCATCATGACAACAAGCATCACCGCAGTCATGATAATGACAAGTATAAGAACAACAAGAGTGGACACAAGAGCCACCACAGTGGAGGTGGAAGTGGAAGTCGACCTGTAAAGAAAGATTCATCCAGGTTGAATGCTTCAAGTGTAAGAAGATGGGGCACTATGCTAATGAGTGCCCAGAAAAGAAAGTTGATGGCACCAACAAGCCCAATCCCTTCCAAAACAGACAACTGAACCACATCAATGTGGAAGAAATATATGAGGGATCTGATGATGTGGCTGGTAAGTTCAAACTCAATTCTATTCCAGCACTTGTTCTTTTTGATATTGGCGCATCACATTCATTCATATCAATATAATTTGTTGATAGAAATGGATTTCCAACTAAAAATATTGGATGTCCTATAAAAGTAAGTTCTCCCGATGGAGGTATGATAGTAAGTCTTGGATGTCGTGATCTAGTGATAGAATTTGGAAAGCATAAGTTTCCAATTAGTTTGATAATCCTAGATTCCCAAGGATTGGATGTTATTTTGGGAATGGATTGGATGACCAAGTATGAAGGAGTACTAGATTGTGCCAATCGTACTATCACACTCACAACCCCGGATAAGAAACGGATTAGATTCAAGTCTAACTTTGAATCAAAAGGGAGTAAGCTAAATTCTCTTAAGGGGATTAGTATAAACAGTGTGCTAATTGTGAGAGAATATCCGGATGTGTTTCTGGAGGAATTGCCGGGAATGCCACCAGATAGGGATGTCGAGTTTCTGATAGACTTGCTGCCAGGATCAGGGCCAATAGCAAAGAGACCTTACAAGATGTCAGTTGATGAGTTGAAGGAACTCAAGAAACAACTTGGAAAACAGTTGCAGAAAGGATTTATTCAACCAAGTTCTTCATCTTAGGGTGCACCAGTTTTGTTTGTTGAAAAGAAAGATAGAAGTAAAAGGTTATGCATAGATTATCGTTCACTCAATGATGTGACTATCAAGAACAAGTATCCTTTGCCCAGAATCAATGACTTGTTTGATCAGTTAGAAGGAGCCCATGTGTTCTCAAAGATTGATCTCCGGTCAGGCTACTTTCAGCTAAAGATAAGGGAACAAGACATACCTAAGACTGCTTTCACTACTAGGTATGGATTGTATGAGTACACCGTGATGCCATTTGGTTTGACAAATGCACCAGCCTACTTCATGAATATGATGAACAAGGTGTTCATGGAATTTCTTGACAAATTCGTTGTCGTTTTCATCGATGACATTTTGATCTATTCCAAGAGCAATGAAGAGCACGAAGAACATCTGCGATTGATACTTGAGAAGCTTAGGGAGCATAAGCTGTATGCCAAATTCAGCAAGTGTTAATTTTGGCTGAATGAAGTTGGATTTCTTGGACATATTGTGTCAGGAGATGGTGTAGCAGTTGATCCCGCAAAAGTGTCATCTGTAACTGAATGGGAATCTCCTAAGTCAGTGAAAGAAGTTCGTAGTTTCCTTGGCTTGGCAGGATACTATAGAAGATTCATTGAGAATTTCTCCAAGGTAGCTAAGCCAATGACGGAGTTACTTAATAAAGACAAGAAATTTGATTGGACTGAAGGATGTGAACTCAGTTGCCAAGAGTTGAAGAAGAGACTAGTGACAGCACCAGTCTTATGTCTG
This sequence comes from Avena sativa, assembly GCA_916181665.1. Lineage (NCBI taxonomy): Eukaryota > Viridiplantae > Streptophyta > Magnoliopsida > Poales > Poaceae > Avena > Avena sativa. Next base: position 100,356,871 of record OV702293.1, read on the forward strand.
CCGAATTCGGAGAAGGATTTCCAAGTGTATTGTGATGCATCTCACCAAGGATTGGGTGCAGTTTTGATGCAAGAAGGGAAAGTTGTGGCTTATTCCTCGAGACAACTCAAAACTCATGAAGTGAATTATCCTACTCATGATTTGGAGTTAGCCTCTGTTGTCCATGCACTCAAAACATGGAGACATTATCTTTTGGGAAAGCGATGTGAAGTGTTCACAGATCACAAAAGTTTGAAGTATATCCTCACTCAGAAAGAAATCAACATGAGACAAATAAGATGGCTAGCGCTCATCAAGGATTATGACTTGAGTTTGCAATACCACCCCGATAAAGAAAATGTCGTAGCGGATGCATTAAGCCATAAGGTTTATGTGAATGGCCTTACTAAGGGAGAATTGCAAGATGATCTGTGTGCCCAATTCAAAGATCTCAGGTTGGAGATAGTGCCTGAAGGACATCTCATGTCAATGGATGTTCAACCCACATTGTTGGAAAAAATCAAGGAAGCCTAAAAGATAGACAAGGAAATTGAAGAGATTAAGGAAAAGATTAGCAAAGGGAAAGCCAAAGGATTCCATGAAGACGAATAGGGTACTTTATGGTATGGAAAACGTATTTGCATTCCGCAATATCCAGAGCTTCGGAAACTGATTTTACAAGAAGCACACAACTCACCGTATTCCATTCATCCGGGTAACACCAAAATGTATATGGATGTGAAGGAAAGATTTTGGTGGAATAATCTCAAGAAGGAAATCGCCGAACATATTGCTATGTGTGATGTATGTAGTAGAGTGAAAGTGGAACATCAGAAACCAGCAGGATTGTTACAACCACTACCTATTTCTGATTGGAAGTGGGACAAGATTGGCATGGATTTCATCACTAGACTGCCAAGGACTAGATCAGGATATGATTCTATTTGGGTCGTAGTAGATCGCCTAACTAAAGTGGCTCATTTAATACCCGTGAAGACAACCTATACAAGTGCTAAGTTAGCCAAGATTTATATGAATAGGATTGTGTGTCTGCATGGAGTACCCAAGAGTATTGTGTCTGATAGGGGAACTCAATTCACTTCCAATTTCTAGAGGCAACTGCACGAGTCATTGGGAACGAGATTGGAATTCAGCACTGCTTTTCATCCCCAGACTGATGGACAGACAGAAAGGACCAACCAGATTTTAGAGGATATGTTGAGGGCATGTGCCCTAGATTATGGGGCTAGTTGGGATGAAAGTCTTCCTTACACAGAATTCCCGTACAACAACAGCTATCAACCTAGTATTGAGATGTCACCGTTTGAATTTCCCTATGGGAGAAAGTGTACTACACCATTGCTATGGAATGGTGTTCGAGAAAGAAACTTATTCGGGCCAGAACTAATCAAGGAAGCTGAAGAGAAAGTCAAGTTGGTAAAGGATAGGTTGAAGATAGCACAATCCCGACAAAAGAGCTACGCATATCCCAAGCGTAGAGAAGTCACCTATGATGTGGGTGATATAGCTTATCTTAGAGTATCACCACTTCATGGACTGAAGAGGTTTGGAGTCAAAGGAAAATTGGCACCAAGATATGTTGGACCATTCATGATTCTGATCCGTAAAAGAGAAGTAGCATATGATATTGAATTGCCTGAATCATTGTCTGCCATTCACAATGTATTTCACGTAAGTCAGCTAAAGAAATGCCATCCGGAGATGGAGGAGACTTCTTTGAAGGATACTATACCTTTGGAAGAGGTCCAATTGGAAAGTGATCTCACCTATGAAGAAAAGCCTATCAAGATCCTTGAGACTGTATAAAGAGTTACTCGGACAAAGACTATCAAATTCTACAAAGTTCAGTGGAACCACAATTCCGAAGAGGAAGCAACTTGGGAAAGGGAAGATGATCTTCGGAAAGACCACCCTCACCTATTTGCTAGCCAATCCGAATCTCGAGGGCGAGATTCACCTTAAGGGGGTTAGATTTGTAACATCCCAAAAATCATAATTTGAGAAGTTTGCATATCATTCATGCATTCATAAACATTTGGTTATTTTCAAACTAGATTTCAAAATGAGAAACCATTCTTATGCCTATTATTTTATGCTAGAAAGGAAATGATTCTATTTTACTCTCAAAGTATGAGAATACCTTGTTATGATCAGAAATATTTCAAATATGAATGCAAATCATGCACAAAATTCTCAAAACAAAATTCAAATATAAAACCACTTTATGCCTATTATCTATAATCATATTAAAGCATGGTTTTATTTTATTTTCCTTTAAGTCAAAGTGCTTAGGACTAAACAGTAAGGTTTTACACTCATTTGAGTAAAAGTTTTCACTAAAAAAATCAAAAAGAAATTTGAATTCAAACTCATTTGATTATCATTTGAAAAGGAGTTCAGAAAATCAAAATAGAAAAATAAAAAGAATAAGAAAAGAAGAAAAGGCCGGCGCCACCTATTCGGCCCAGTAACAGAAGCAGCCCAGCAAGCCCACTCGGGCCTTTCCTCTCTCTCTCTCTCTCACGCGACGAAAGCCTACCCCGCGCTCACTGACCGGTGGACCCAAACGCCACGCAGTCATCGTCCCCAAATCCCGCACCCCCCCCGACCCCGTCGTCGCCGCCATTACCACCATCACTGCCGCAATTGAAGCTGGCTTAATTGCCGATCAATTCCGTGTAATACCCTCGCCCCTCACCGGCTATTTAACCCCCTCCCCTCTCCACTCCTTTCCCCTCACTCAGCACCCTTCTCCGCCACCAGGCTGCCTGCAATTCCATTTGCACCGCCGCAGTACCGAGCATCTCCGGCGATGTATTCCGGTGAGTATAGTGCCCCCCTTCACCTCTGGTTCATGCGAGTTTGTTCGCCTGGTTCCTGTGCATCATCTCATACCATTTGTTTGCTCTGCAATGCACCATGACGTCTCCTCCGTCCACCTCTACAAACAACAGAGCTGCCGCTCAACTCCGTCGAGAAATCCTGGTAACCTTCGAGCGCCCCTGCCTTCTGCTTACCCCGGTCTAGTTCTCCGTACCATTGCGCGTCTCCTGATACACCTGGTTTGTGCTAGGGCGATCCAGAACATTGCCAACATCACCGTCTGCCCGAGCCCGACGCTGTCCGCAAATCCGACGAGCTCCCATGGCCGCAGCAGCTCGCCCCTGTCCACGCCAAGAGCACCTTGAGCATCCTCGCAGCCTTGCGATGCCGGTAAGCATCGCCACTGCCCCTAGACCTCTCTGGAATCGCCAGAGCACCGCCGCCAGTAGCGTCGCCGCCGCCAGCACCCATTTGTGCCGCCCATCCATGGTCGTTTGATCGGACACCGTTGGATCTAGATCTAGCGCGTAGGATTAGTTCACTTATCGAAGGGGTACGAGTAGATCTGGCCTGTGCGATTTCATTTAAATCGTGCGGCCCTCGTTGATCTATCCGGCAGAACCGGTACGGGCCAATCAAACACGCCCACGTGTCTGGAATTGTAATTTAAAATCTGTCTTTGAATCTATTAGTTATTCAAACTTGTAAATTCAATAACTTTTGTTCTGTTTATCCAAAAAATGCAAATAAGATATCAATGGAATCACAAAAATAAATCCTACACATCTGTAGGATTAGTTTTGTATTTTGCCTCTGTTAAAATAGAATTTTATGCAGACATTTGTATGCCTATTTTGTGTATAAAATTAATTGGAAAATGTTTTAATGATCAAATAAAGTTTATTTGGTGTATAAATGTTTAGTTTATTGATCAGTACTGTTTTACTTGTCTTGGTTGGTTTAGAAAAATCATCACATGGCATTTGCATGCATTCATGTATTTTTGTTTGATTATTTGAAATATGAATTTGGTGTTATCATTTTATGTGTAGATTTTGGTGCTAGTGGTGATTGTGACTGTGAGGATTGTTGTTACTCCCCCAACTACCAAGTCAGGTGGGGCTCAATATTTTGTCCCAATATTTTGACTATGCATTAGTGATATTTTGTATAGGGCTTGCATGATAATATTTGCTAAGCATCTATATGCTATGCTTGGGAAATCCTTGTAGTTGTAGAATTGTTGGAATTTTCTCTAAGTTAAGATACTTGCTATTGCCATGCTTAGCCTAGCTAGTAGCAACCAAGGGTGGATTATATACATGCTATGGAAAATATTGCTAAGTCTTGGACTTATGTTTTTGCTTAATAAAACAACTAAGTGAATGAAACACCTGGGTGGAATGGTTGTTTGGGTTATGTTGAGTGGTTACACAAGGCCCATATCTATGGTCTACCTTATGTATCACACTTGTGGAAAGCCACCCAGGAACAAAGGGATTTCAGATGCCATATGTTAAGAAGCTTCTAGTGCAGCCACATGGCATTATGGGCTTTGCCTGGATCATATAGGTTGTAATAACTTAGCCAAATGGATAGTTGGTGGTAGGGGGTGATAGGTTTGGAGCGCGTCCATTCTGGTCTAAGGGAAGGATTCTGAAAGGTCTTGTCTCGATGCATGTCGAGTCTTGTGGGGAAAGTGCACCACCTCTGCAGAAGGAAGAATCTAAGTACTTAGACGTGTCCCTGGAAATGGACAAATTGAGCATCAAGACATGGAAGCTATCAAGAATATCCTCATCCCAATTTCTAAGTTAAAAACTTGTGGTTGAACAAGGGTAAAGGTTCACCAATGTCTATTGGTGGTTTCTTGGGAGTTTTTGCCAAACAAAAACTTATGTTTTCAACTGATAGGTAAAACCTATTTTGAGCAAAGCAAGCCTAAGCTACACTTAGCAAAATTCATGTAGAAGCTAGATACTATTATTCTACTAAGGTATCACTTGTCAATACTATTCCAATGTATTGACCCACTATGGCTGTAACTTGTGATGCTACAGGTTACTCTAATGAGGATTAGGGTTATGAGTCTACACTCAACATGCTTGCCTGTGGCACATGAAGATGAAGACTTTTAATTATATTGTTAAGTTAAACTCTTGTACTAGCATATGGCAATGGAGTTGTAAAAGACTATGTTATCTCTGGAATGATGATGTAATAACGACCTTTGTTTCTGTGTACTTCATCCTAAACTGTGGATACTAGCAATTGATCCAGGGACTAGCATTGCAATCACAGGGACCTTTACCTTTATAAAGGTGGGGTCTTACAGAGGGTGTGTGGTCGTGTGCATCAAGGTGGTTTGGAAAAGAACACATAAAATCACTATATGTACTCCCATGTGTCAAACCATGGTCAGGAATTCCCAGAAAGCCCCTGCATTTCCACTATCACATGGAGTGATGCACCGGTGTGATAGAAGTTGCATCCTCACATCAACTTGAGTGTGTGCGCTCATGTGGATCATTGTGGTTTGGTAAAGAACACATGATACGATTCTAGGGACACCATGTGTCAAACCATGGCCATAAAGCCACTGCAATGCAGCTGCCGCATGGAATGATGCACCGTTGTGACAGAACTTGCGTCACCATATCCATTGTAGTGTGTGTGGTCGCGTGGATCATTATGGTTTTGAAAATAACATATGCAAATGACTTTGGGGACTCCATGTGTCAAACCAAGGTCATAAATCCCCAGAAATCCCCTAGAATGCAACTGCCACATCGAGTGATGCACTAGTGTGAAGAAGTTGCATCACCATTGGAGGGTGTGTGCTCATGTGCATCAAGATGGTTTGGAAAAGAATACATACAATGACTATATGTAATCCCATGTGTCAAACCATGGTCAAGAATTCCCAGAAAGCCCCTGCATTGCCACTGCCACATGGAGTGATGAACCAGTGTGACAAAAGTTGCATCCCCACATCAACATGAGTGTGTGTGCTCATGTGGATCGTTGTGGTTTGGTAAAGAACACATGATGCGACTCTAGGGACACCATGTGTCAAACCATGGCCAGAAAGCCACTACAATGCAGCTGTCGCATGGAATGATACACCGGTGTGTCAGAAGTTGCATCACCACCTCCATTGTAGTGTGTGTGGTCGCGTGGATCATTGTGGTTTTGAAAATAACATATGAAAATGACTTTGGGGACTCCATGTGTTAAACCATGGTCATAAATCCCCAGAAAGCCCCTAGAATGCAACTGCCACACCGAGTGATGCACCAGTGTGAAGAAGGTACATCACCATTGGAGGGTGTGTGGTCATGTGCATCAAGGTGGTTTGGAAAAGAACACATACAATGACTATATGTACTCCCATATGTCAAACCATGGTCAAGAATCCCTAGAAAGCCCATGCATTGCCACTGCCACATGGAGTAATGAACCAGTGTGACAAAAGTTGCATCCCCACATCAACATGAGTGTGTGTGCTCATGTGGATCATTGTGGTTTGGTAAAGAACACATGATACGATTCTAGGGACACCATGTGTCAAACCATGGCCATAAAGCCACTGCAATGCAGCTGCCATATGGAATGATGCACCAGTGTGACAGAAGTTGCATAACCACATCCATTGTAGTGTGTGTGGTCGCGTGGATCATTGTGGTTTTGAAAATAACATATGCAAATGACTCTGGGGACTCCATGTGTCAAACCATGGTCATAAATCCCCAGAAAGCCCCTAGAATACAACTGCCACATCGAGTGATGCACCAGTGTGAAGAAGTTGCATCACCATTTGGAGGGTGTGTGGTCATGTGCATCAAGGTGGTTTGGAAAATAACCCATACAATGACTCTATGTACTCCCACGTGTTAAACCATGGTCAGGAATTCCTAGAAATCTTCTGCATTTCCACTGCCACTTGGAGTGATGCACCAGTGTGACAGAAGTTGCATCCCCACATCAACTTGAGTGTGTGTGCTCATGTGTATTATTGTGGTTTGGTAAAGAACACATGATGCGACTCTAGGGACACCATGTGTCAAACCATGGCCAGAAAGCCACTGGAATGCAGCTGCCGCATGGAATGATGCACCGGTGTGACAGAAGTTGCATCACCACATCCATTGTAGTGTGTGTGGTCATGTGGATCATTGTGGTTTTGAAAAGAACATATTTAAATGACTCTAGGGAATCCATGTGTCAAAACACGATCATAAATCCCCAGAAAACCCCTAGAATGCAACTGCCACATCGAGTGATGCACCTATGAAGAAGTTGCATCACCATTGGAGGGTGTGTGGTCATGTGCATCAAGGTTGTTTGGCAAAGAACACATACAATGACTATATCTACTCTCATGTGTCAAACCATGGTCAGTAATTCCCAAAAAGCCCCTAGATTGCCACTACCACATGGAGTGATGCACCGGTGTAAAAGAAGTTGCATCCCCACATCAACTTGAGTGTGTGCGCTCATGTGGATCATTTTGGTTTGGTAAAGAACACATGATGCGACTCTAGGGACACCATGTGTCAAACCATGGCCAGAAATTCACTGCAATGCAGTTGCCGCATGGAATGATGCACCGGTGTGACAGAAGTTGCATCACCACATCCATTGTAGTTTGTGTGGTCGCGTGGATCATTGTGGTTTTGAAAATAACATATGCAAATGACTCTAGGTACTCCATGTGTCAAACGATAGTCATAAATCCCATAAAGCCCCTAGAATGCAACTACCACATCGAGTGATGCACCAGTGTGAAGAAGTTGCATCACCATTAGAGGGTGTGTGGTCATGTGCATCAAGGTGGTTTGGAAAAATACAGATCCAATGACTATATGTACTCCCTTGTGTCAAACCATGGTCGGGAATTCCCAGAAAGCCCCTGCATTGCCACTGCCACATGGAGTGATGCACCGATGTGACAGAAGTTGCATCCCCAGATACATTTGTGTGTGTGTGGTCATGTGGATGAAGGTGTTTTTGACAAGAACACATGCAATGACTTTATGGACTCCATGTGTCAAACCATGGCCAAAAATCCCTAGAAAGCCACTGCAATGCAGCTGCCGCATGGAATGATGCACCAGTGTGACATAAGTTGCATCACCACATCCATTGTAGTGTGTGTGGTTGCGTGGATCATTGTATTTATGAAAAGAACATATGCAAATGACTATATGTACTCCATGTGTCAAACCATGGCCAGGAATCTCCAGAAATCCCCTACATTGCTACTACCACATGGAGTGATGCACCGGTGTGACAGTAGTTGCATCACCACATCCACTTGAGTGTGTGTGGTCATGTGGATCAAGGTGGTTTGCAAAAGAGCACATGCAATGACTCTATGGACTCCATGTGTCAAACCATGGCCAGAAACCGAGAAATCCACTGCAATGTAGCTGCCGCATGGAATGATGCACCGGTGTGACAGAAGTTTCATTACCACATCCATTGTAGTGTGTGTGGTCGGGTGGATGTGCAAATGACTCTAGGGAGTCCATGTGTGAAACCATGGTCAGGAATCTCCAGCAAGCCACTAGAATGCATAGTTGAACTTTTGAACCTTATGATTGGCGTAAATAGCAACACGTAAAGCCCAATACCACTTGGACACGCCATGTTTTTTATTACATATTGAAGTATACATTATATATACCTATTAAGGACATTTTGTTCTAAAATTGTCTTAAATTTTACGAAAAAGAACTTTTTTGTGGCCATCGAACCGAATGAACATGTGGTCTGACTAGCAAACTAGTGAACAATTTGCCTCACCGGTTCACTGACTAGTCCGGTTTTTAAAACTATGTTGGAATGCGACTGCCAAATGTAGGGTCCCACATGTCAGAGAGTGAAGGTCGGAACACGACTATGTTTGACTTAGATCGTTCATGGCAGACCTTGATTCCAGTGCATGCAAGTGGTGCGGAACCAATTCCAGACAGCACGAGCGTCACCACGTAGAACCGTCGTTTTCCTCCACTTCCACCCCACTACGAATGGTCATGCACCGTTCCACATACTAGGAAGGGCGGTTGCAATCTCACAATAAGTAGTTTCGATCTTCTTCGTCTCCTTTCCTCCTCCACGTCCTCATCGTCTTCCTCCTCCACGGCCCCATCTATTTCCACTGCCATGAAATCACCCTCTTCCTCTATGTCCTTTCCCTCTTGCATGTAGTCATGGATTGGCGGATGTCCGAAACAAAGGCATGATAGGGACTGCGTACTTTGACATAGAAGTCCACAGCGGGAATAAGATCAGTGTGGTCTACACCACCGACCCTGAGACGGTGAAGCGCAATATTTCCCGATACAAGAATTGGCTGTCGTCGGAAGAAAGCGGGTTTAGGTTCGTGGGTCTCGACCTCGAGTACAACCGAGATCACCGCAGGATCGCCATGCTGCAACTCTCCATGAAGGAGCACATCCTCGTTTACTAGCCTTTTTGCGAGAAGGGGGTGATGGGAAGAGGTACATGTTGTCATTTTGTTCCTGGGCCGTTTGTTTGCAAAACTTCTTTCTACATTATTTCTCTGAATTCATTTTCATGCAGGTGGGGAGAAAGAATTAGGTCGCTCTTTGGTGACTTTCTCGTGAACCACCAGATGACATTTACTAGTGCTGAAACTAGGTCTGACACTGGGCTCCTTACCAACCCGACTATCGAAGTTTTTATCCCAAAGGAGTACAGAGTGGACATCTAGGATACTTACTGGATCCTAGGGACGAGTGGCAGCAGGACTGGGATGGCCGATCTTGCCGCTGATCTCATCGACCCGTGGTACACTGAAATGAAGAACAAATTTCCGAGATGTTGGTGGAGGCGTTTAGGGCACGATTACTAGGAGGATAAGCCTCTTTCTGAACCTAACCTGAAGTACGCTGCTATTGACGGGTATGTTAGCCATGAGTTGTACCTCCAGATCAAAGTGTTTCATTCTAGGCAACGCCCCCTTGAACCAACACCAAGGAAAGTGGTTTACCACAGATACCAAGATGGAGAGGAATCTAACAGCTGGGGCAAGCGCCCGAAGACATCCTAGGATCGGTCGCCTTCTCCGCCAATCATTCCAATAGGCTGGGATATCCAGTTTTAGTGCACGATTGATGTGTTTCTATGGGGCTTGTTATGTTTATGAAAACATATTCTTTCACAAGTACAATGTGTGATATCTATGTGTGTGCACTTCCGAACTGTTGTGTATTACCTTTTCGAACTATAATCTGGCTGTGTTTATGACTATAACCTTTGTTATAACAGGAATTATGTATGTACCACTATAGCCAAGCACGATGTGCCGAGTTGGCTAGCATCTTATATTATGAATGTGTCCTTAGATTGTGCCTGTTTGTGGAAATGACATCTGATCTTGTTGATCCCACCACAATCTTAGGTAGCTATATTCAGTAATACTCCCTCCATCCCAAGGCTTAAGGCCTATATTTTTCTTGAAAGGTCAAGCCACGGAAAGTTTGTCCAAACTTTTAGAAAAGTCAAGCCACGGAAAGTAAACCCAGGCGCTGCATGGCAGTTCTGGATGCTGCCACATGCAAAGGACATAGACAGAATTTGCACAGCACAGGGCTGCGGGGCCGGGAGTCCCTTCATTAAAAGGTGAGGGGGAGGAGGGCTAGGGAGATCGCATTTACCATCACTACGGTCTTTACCTACCTCTAAGCAAGTTTGACCGGTCGAGCACCATCGGTTTTGACATCGCAGGGCTACGATTGCGTGGTCATGCCGGGCAGGAAGGTTGTGTGTGCGACTTGGCGATGGCGTGAGTATCAAGAGGGCGGCGACACGGATACCGTGAGAATGCGCCACAAAGTCCGCCTGTCTCGTTCCCGCTGTTTAGGGGGTGTGCAGTGCTGACGCGATGTAACTGTGACTTGACAGAACGTAGAGGTAAATTAATTTGTCATCATCAATATGCTCCGCAGAATTTTTTCTTGATTGTTATGCAAGAATGATCAATCAAGGATACAACACACACACACACAAATGAACACATTGTGTCCGGTCCAACACACCACATATAGTCTCATGTTCTAGAAATGATAGAAACAACTTAAAATTATTAGGTGTCGTAGGAGGAAGCAAGGTCACTTCTTGGCCAGCTTCGAGCGGCGGATCCCGATCCTGAAGGATGGGGATACAAGACCGCTCCTGACATACTCCCTCAGGAATTTGCCATACACAGCATCCTTAGCCTTGGCCGCTGGCTTGTGTGAAGCCTTAGGGCTTTTACCAATGCCAACCGCATGTGGAATCATGCTGCCAATCCTCGAGTTGACTCTTTTGCTAGAAAAGGGGCACCTAAGCTCCCCACTTAGAGTGCGGAAAGGGACCTTCCCGCTCTTGATACTCTTCAAGACGTGACATCTCTTGTCGTCCCTATCCTCCTTGTTAGAGTCCACCTCACTTGAATCAACCTGTAATGTGTAAAAATGCAAAATAAATGAGCAAAATAAATTTACTTAGTCTACTTGTTCTCAAAAATCGCACCAACTAGTAGTGCATTTACCGGTCATGCATAGATATTTGAAGAACCATTTCAAGTTACTTTGAAAACCACAACATAATTTTACAAGTTTATTACGAATATCTCCACAACTCGCTCCTAAATATAGAATGTGCAGCAATTTAGAACAGACTAAATATCTGCATGCATCGGCTTTTATGGTGCATCTGGTCATGATCAGTAGAATAAGGAGTACTTGAACAGATTCAGTACTAGTACATGTACAGCCCGACCAGAAAATATGAATTTGTAAACTACAAAGATGGAGAAATAAAAGTACCTCTGGGTACATGAGCGGAACATGCTCGTCGAACTCCTCGCCCTCATCAGGGGCTCCAAAGTCTTCTGCACCCGCGAGCACATAGTCCTCATAAGGGTCGAACTGTGACGTCCTCCTCTCCCTGGGCTGCATGCATCTCCTCCAGATTTGCGACGGGAGGTGCCGCATCGCTCGTGGTAGGCACAGGCAGCCCGGCAGGAACACTCGAAGACTCACCTACAAGCACTCGCTTCATGGCGTCGGAAGGGAGAAGGTGGCTGTTCGGCCTCGAGCTGTACGATGAGGTTTGTGGGTTTTGCTAGATTGGGGATAATGGGTCAATGCGTGGGAGGGAGACAATGCAGAGGAGTAGGTTTCAAAGACGGGGCATTGTTAAGTCTCCTCCTGGGGCCCTCCACCTCGAGGCTCAGTTGGGTGCCCCGGTAGCTAGGTGTTCGGCTTCTTGCTGACGCATGGACGGTTCGTGACATGGGCCCCAGCTAGAAGTGAGATTGCAGGCACGGTACTATGAGTCATCTTCCTATTTGCAGCTGGAGCAGTAGCAGGCTTTTCATAGGCGTGACATGACCACTCGACGGATTCTTTAATCTACACCTCGATCGATTGCATCTCGTAGAAGGGTCGAAAGGAGGGACACCTAAAAACACTACGGTTAAAGCATGCATAGCCAGACATGTGTGTTGTCACGCTCTAATGTGAAGGGTACGACGCATGCAGAGGATGCATCGTTCCACCCCCACTGACACGACATTACAGTGCACTGTACTTGTGCCATGGTGGACGCGTTGCAACCGGTTAGACGAGCGTGCCGCCAAGTTTCCCCCTCGCTACACTAGAAAACACACACATTTTTATATTTTTATCTACCCTCATACATATAAATCCAAATAGTTTATAATTTTCAGATAATAAAAGTAAATGCATAGACACGCATATACGAAAAGTATACGCCTTTGTACACTTTAATTCTATTTGATTATGGAGAGAGAGAGGAGGGCTATCTTGCCTATTAGATCAAAGAGGATCAACGTTGGGTGGGCACGATCCGCGTGACAACCGTCTCGAACAATCAAGGCGTACGAACCAAAGTGAGAACGAGTTATCTGAGAGGGGGAAAACCGAGTACTACCATTTTCACATCAACCCTAGACACAACACACACACACTAGACCTCCCCTCACTTCCCAGAACGTGGATCCACTGCGCGGATTGAGCCCAAACCCAGCACCTAGCTCCCTCTCGGCATTCTAAGCAACTTCTCCAACTAGATATTCCAGGGTTCCATGAAAAATCCAGAGTTTCCATTTACGGACTCCGAAAAACCCACGATTCTGCAAAGGAGGTGCGAGAATCGAGCGCGCCCTAGGCCCCGAGGAAATTTACACGCTTGCTACGTCGTGGCGGACCTCCATCCCTAGGAGCTTGGTACTCATCTCGTGGTACAAGCATATACTGTATTTTTCCCGAGTTACGCCCCGGTAATTGCGGTTTCTAACTATAAGTATCCTAAAAATGGCACTCCATTTTCGGGAAAAAATATTTTGGGGTTACTAGGCTGGGAACGTGCCTAGGTTCAAGGTTGCAATGGACCTCGCATGCCTGCGCGTGCCGCCAGGTATCCCGATTTTGCCCACCCCCTGAAACCCGGCAATAGGAAATTCGTCAAAAAATGAAACGAACTCGGCTAGCCCTTAGGTGTCACCCACTACCAACATAAAATCTTAAACAAGACAAACTGGGACTTTTGGCACACGGCGCACCCCCAGATGGCTATCGAGTAGGAGTTAACATGGCTTTCAACCCTAGACCTGCCCCTCACTGCCCACAACATGGATCCAGTGCGCGGATTGATCCCAAACCTGGCACCTAGCTCCCTCTCGGCATTCTAAGCAACTTATCTAACTAGATATTTCAGGGTTACATGAATAAATCCAAAGTTTCCATTTACCGACTCTGAAAAACCGGCGATTCTGCAAAGGAGGTGCGAGAATTGAGAGATACCTAGGCCCCAAGGAAATTTACATGCATGCTATGTCGTGGTGGACCGCCATCCCTAGGAGGTTGGTACTCATCTCGTGGTGCAAGAATATACTGTATTTTTCTAAGTTGCGCCCCTGTAATTGCGGTTTTTAACTGTAGGTACCCTAGAAATGGCCCTCAATTTTCAAGAAAAAATGTTTTGGGGTGCCCCATGGGGTACCTAGGCTGGGCACGTGCCAAGATTCGAGGTTTCAACGGACCTCGCGTGCCCGCGCGCCGGCAGGTTTGCCGATTTTGCCCACCCCCCGAACCCTGGCAATAGGAAATTCATCAAAAATAAAAAAAATATGAAACCAGCTCGATAGACCTTGTGGGCCACCCACTACCAAAAAATCATAAACAAGACAAATCGGGACTTTTGGCACACGGCGCACCCCCTGGATGGCTATCGAGTAGGAGTTAACATGGCTTTGAACCCTAGACCTCACCCTCACTACCCAGAACATGGACCACTGCGTGGATGGAGCCCAAACCCGGCACCTAGCTCCCTCTCGGCATTCTAAGCAACTTCTCCAACTAGAGATTCAGGGTGCCATGAAGAAATCCATATTTTCCATTTACCGACTCTGAAAAACCGGCGATTCTGCAAAGGAGGTGCGAGAATTGAGCGCTCCCTAGGCCTCGAGGCAATTTACACGCATGCTACGTCGTGGCAGACCACCATCCCCGGGAGGTTGTTACACATCTCGTGGTGCAAGCATATACTGTATTTTTCCGGAGTTACGTCCCGGGAATTGTGGTTTCTAACTGTAGGTATCCCAGAAATTGCCCTCAATTTTCGGGAAAAAATGTTTTGGGGTGCCCCATGGGGTACCTAGGTTGGGCACGTGCCTAGGTTCAAGGTTGCAATGGACCTCGAGTGCTTGCACGCGCCGACAGGTTTGACAATTTTGCCCACCCCCCGAACCCCAGCAATAGGAAATAAATCAAAATTCAAAAAAAATATGAAACCATCTCGATTAGCCCTTGTGTGTCATCCACTACCAACATAAAATCATAAACAAGACAAACCGAGACATTTGGCACACGACATACCCCCCAGAAGGCTATCAAGTAGGAGTTACCATTGCTTTCAACCCTAGACCTCCCCCTCACTGCCTAGAACGTGGATCCGTTTTGCGGATTGAGCCCAAACCCGACACCTAGATCCCTCTCGGCATTCTAAGAAACTTCTCCAACTAGAGATTCCAGTGTGCCCTGAATAAATCCAGAGTTTCCATTTATCGACTCCGAAAAACTAGCAATTCTGCAAAGGAGGTGCGAGAATTGAGCGCGCCCTAGGCCCCGAGGCAATTTACACGCATGCTACATCGTGGCCGACCGCCATCCCCGAGAGGTTGGTACTCCTCTCGTGGTGAAAGCATATACTATATTTTTCCCGAGTTACGCCCCGGTAATTGTGGTTTCTTACTATAGTTACCCTAGAAATGGCCCTCAATTTTTGGGCAAAATTGGTTTCGGTGCCCCATGGGGTACCTAGGCTGGTCACGTGCCTAGGTTCAAGGTTGCAATGGACCTCACGTGCCTACGCGCGTCGGCGGGTTTGCCAATTTTGCCCACCGCCGAATCCTAGCAATAGAAAATTCATCGAAAATAAAAAAATTAAACCAGCTCGAGTATCCCTTGTGTGTCACCCACTACCAACATAAAATCATAAACAAGACAAACAGGGACTTTTGGCACAAGGCGCACCCCCAGATGGCTATCGAGTAGGAGTTAACATGGCTTTCAACCCTAGACCTCCCCCTCACTGCCCAGAACATGGATCCACTGCGCGGATTGATCCCAATCCCGACACCTAGATCAATCTCGGCATCCTAAGCAACTTCTCCCACTAGAGATTCCAGGGTTCCATGAATAAATCTAGAGTTTCCATTTACCGACTCTGAAAAACCGGCGATTCTGCAAAGGAGGTGCGAGAATTGAGCGCGCCCGAGGTCCCAAGGCAATTTACATGCATCCTACGTCGTGGCAGACCGCCATCCCCAAGAAGTTGGTACTCATCTCGTGTTGTAAGCATATACTGTATTTTTCCGAGTTACGCCCTGGTAATTGCGGTTTCTAACTGTAGGTGCCCTAGAAATGGCCCTCAATTTTCGGGAAAAATGTTTTAGGGTGCCCCATGGGGTACCTAGAATGTGCGCGTGCTGGCGGGTTTGCCGATTTTGCCCACCCCCGAACCCTGGCAATAGGAAATTCATCAAAAATCAAAAAAATATGAAACCAGCTCGAGTAGCCCTTGTGTGCCACCCACTACCAACATAAAATCATAAACAAAACAAATAGGGACTTTTGGCAAATGGCGCACCCCCCGGAGTGCTATCAAGTAGGATTTAACATGGCTTTGAACCGTAGAGCTCCCCCTCACTGCCCAGAACATGGATCCACTGTGCCGATTGAGCCTAAACCCGGCACCTAGCTCCCTCTTGTCATTCTAAGCAACTTCTCCAACTAGAGATTCAGGGAGCCATGAATAAATCCAGATTTTCCATTTACCGACTCTAAAAAACCAGCGATTCTGCAAAGGAGTTACGAGAATTGAGCGCGTCCTAGGCCCCAAGGCAATTTACACGTGTGCTACATCGTGGCGGACCGCCATCCCCGAGAGGTTGTTACTCATCTCGTGGTGCAAGCATATACTTTATTTTTCCCGAGTTACGCCCTGGTAATTGCGGTTTCTAACTGTAGGTACCCTAGAAATGGCCCTAAATTTTCGGAAAAAAATTGTTTTAGGGTGCCCCATGGGGTACCTAGGCTAGGCACATGCCGAGGTTCAAGGTTGAAATGGACCTTGCGTGCCTGCGCATGCCGGCGGGTTTGCCAATTTTGCCCACACCCGAACCCTAGCAATAGGAAATTCATCAAAAATCAAAAAAATATGAAACCAGCTCGAGTAGCCCTTGTGTGCCACCCACTACCAACATAAAATCATAAACAAGACAAATAGGGACTTTTCGCAAACAGCGCACCCCCCGGATGGCTATCAAGTAGGAGTTATAGACCTCCTCCTCACTGCCCTGAACATGGATCCACTGCGCTGATTGAGCCCAAACCCGGCACCTAGCTCCCCTCTTGGCATTCTAAGAAACTTCTCCAACTAGAGATTCAGGGTGCCATGAAGAAATCCAGATTTTCCATTTACCGACTCTGAAAAACCAGCGATTCTGCAAAGGAGGTGCGAGAATTGAGCGCGCCCTAGGCCTCGAGGCAATTTACACGCGTGCTACATCGTGGCGGACCTCCATTCCCGAGAGATTGTTACTCATCTCGTGGTGCAAGCATATACTTTATTTTTCCCGAGTTACGTCCCGGTAATTGCGGTTTATAACTGTAGGTACCCTAGAAATGGCCCTCAATTTTCGGGAAAAAATGTTTGAGGGTGCCCCATGGTGTACCTAGGCTAGGCACATGCCTAGGTTCAAGGTTGAAATGGACCTTGCGTGCCTACGCACGCCGGTAGGTTTGCCGATTTTGCCGACCGCCCGAACCTCAGAAATAGGAAATTCATCAAAAATCAAAAAACATATGAAACCAGATCGAGTAGCCCTTATGTGTCACCCACTACCAACATAAAATCATAAACAAGACAAACCGAGATATTTGGCACATGGCACACCCCCCGGATGGCTAATAAGTAGGAGTTTACATGGCTTTCAACCCTAGACCTCCCGCTCATTGCCCGGAACGTGGATCCGCCATGCGGATTGAACCCAAACCCGGCACCAAGATTCCTCTCGGCATTCTAAGAAACTTTGCCAACTCGAGATTCCAGGGTTCCATGAAGAAATCCAGAGTTTCCATGTACCGACTCCGAAAAACCAGCGATTCTGCAAAGGAGGTCCGAGAATTGAGAGCGCCCTAGGCCCCGAGAAAATTTACATGCATGCTACATCGTGGCTGATCACCATCCCCGGGAGGTTGGTACTCATCTCGTGGTGAAAGCATATACTATATTTTTCCCGAGTTACGCTCCGGTAATTGCGGTTTCTAACTGTAGGTACCCTAGAAATG
Source organism: Avena sativa (assembly GCA_916181665.1). Classification (NCBI taxonomy): domain Eukaryota; kingdom Viridiplantae; phylum Streptophyta; class Magnoliopsida; order Poales; family Poaceae; genus Avena; species Avena sativa. The sequence goes on from OV702293.1 coordinate 100,374,582, forward strand.
GCCCTCAATTTTTGGGAAAAAATGTTTTGGGTTTCCCCATGGGTACCTAGGATGGGCATGTGCCTAGGTTCAAGGTTGCAATGGACCTCGCGTGCCTGCGCGCGTCGGCGGGTTTGCCGATTTTGCCCACCCCTGAATCCCGGCAATAGAAAATTCATCAAAAATAAAAAAAATATGAAACCAGCTCGAGTAGCCATTTTGTGTCACTCACTACCAACATAAAATCATAAACAAGACAAACCGGGACTTTGGGCACACGGCGCACCCCTGGATGGCTATCGAGTAGGAGTTAACATGGCTTTGAACCCTAGACCTCCCCCTCACTGCCCAGAACATGGATCCACTGCGCCGATTGAGCACAAACCCGGCACCTAGCTCCCTCTTGGAATTATAAGCAACTTCTCTAACTAGAGATTCGGGGGTGCCATGAAGAAATCCAGATTTTCCATTTACCGACACTGAAAAACCGGCGATTCTTTAAAGGAGGTGCAAGAATTGAGTGCGCCCTAGGCCTCGAGGCTATTTACATGCGTGGTACGTCGTGGCGGACCGCCATCCCCGAGAGGTTGTTACTCATCTCGTGGTGCAAGCATATACTTAATTTTCCCGAGTTACGTCCCGAGAATTGCGATTTCTAACTGTAGGTACACTAGAAATTTCCCTCAATTTTTGGGAAAATGTTTTGGGGTGCCCCATGGGGTACCTAGGCTGGGGACGTTCCTAGGTTCAAGGCTGAAATGGACCTTGTGTGCCTCGCGCGTCGGCAGATTTGCCGATTTTTCCCACCCCCCGAACCCCAGCAGTAGGAAATTCATCAAAAATCAAAAAAATATGAAACCATATCGAGTAGCCTTTGTTAGTAACTCACTACCAACATAAAATCATAAACAAGACAAACCGAGAAATTTGGCACACGGCACACCCCTGGATGGCTATCAAGTAGGAGTTAACATGGCTTTTAACGTTAGGCCTCCCCCTCACTGCCCAGAACGTGGATCCACTGCGCGGATTGAGCCCAAACCCGGCACCTAGATTCCTCTCGGAATTCTAAGAAACTTCTCCAACTAGAGATTCCAGGAATCCATGAAAAAATCCAGAGTTTCCATGTACTGACGCCGAAAAACCAGCGATTCTGCAAAGGAGGTCCGAGAATTGAGCGTGCCCTAGGCCCCGAGGCAATTTACATGCATGCTACGTCGTGGCCGACCGCCATCCCCGGGAGGTTGGTACTCATCTTGTCGTGAAATCATATACTATATTTTTCCCAAGTTACGCTCCAGTAATTGAGGTTTCTAACTGTAGGTTGCAATGGACCTCGCGTGCCTGCATGCGTCGGCGGGTTTGCCGATTTTGCCCACCCCCGAATCCAGGCAATAGAAAATTCATCAAAAATAAAAAAATATAAAACCAGCTCGAGTAGCCCTTGTGTGTCACCCACTACCAACATAAAATCATAAACAAGACAAACCAGGACTTTTGGCACACGGCGCACCCCTAGATGACTATCGAGTAGGAGTTCACATGGCTTTTAACCCTAGACCTCCCCCTCACTGCCCAGAACATGGATCCACTGCACAGATTGATCCCAAACTTGACACCTAGATCCCTCTCGGTCTTCTAAGAAACTTCTCCCACTAGAGATTCTAGGGTTCCATGAATAAATCCAGAGTTTCCATTTACCGACTCTGAAAAAACGACGATTCTGCAAAGGAGGTGCGAGAATTGAGCGCCCCCTAGGCCCCAAGGCAATTTACACATCGTGGCGGACCGCCATCCACTGGAGGTTCGTACGCATCTCGTGGTGCAAGCATATACTGTATTTTTCTGAGTTGCGCCCCGATAATTGCCATTTCTAATGGTAGGTACCCTATAAATGGCCCTCAATTTTTGGGATAAAATGTTTTGGGGTGCCCCATGGGGTACCTAGGCTAGGCACGTGCATAGGTTCAAGGTTGAAATGGACCTGGCGTTCCTGCTCGTGCCGGTAGGTTTGCCGATTTTGCCCACCCCCCGAACCCCAACAATAGTAAATTCATCAAAAATCAGAAATATATGGAACCAGCTCATGCAGCCCTTGTGTGACACCCACTACCAACATAAAATCATAAACAGGACAAATCGGGACTTTTGGCACACGACGCACCCCCTGATGGCTATCGAGTAGGAGTTAACATGGCTTTGAACCCTAGATCTCCCCCTCAATGCCCTGAACATGGATCCACTGCGCCGATTGAGCCCAAACCGTGCACCTAGCTCCCTCTCGGCATTCTAAGCAACTTCTCCAACTAGAGATTCAGGGTGCCATGAAGAAATCCAGATTTTCCATTTATCGACTCTGAAAAACCGCCGATTCTGCAAAGGAGGTGCGAGAATTGAGCGCTCCCTAAATCTCAAGGCAATTTACACGCGTGCTACGTCGTGGCGGGACGCCATCCCCTGAAGGTTGTTACTCATCTCGTGGTGCAAGCATATACTGTATTTTTCCCGAGTTACATCCCGGGAATTGCGGATTCTAACTATAGGTACCCTAGAAATGGCCCTCAATTTTCGGGAAAAAATGTTTTGGGGTGCCCCATGGGGTACCTAGGCTGGGCACATGCCTAGGTTCAAGGTTGCAATGGACCTCGCGTGCCTGCGCGCGTTAGCGGGTTTGCCGATTTTGCCCACCCCCGAATCCCGGCAATATAAAATTCATCAAAAATAAAAAAATATGAAACCAGCTCGAGTAGCCCTTATGTGTCACCCACTACCAACATAAAATCTTAAACAAGACAAACTGGGACTTTTGGCACACGGCGCACCCCCGGATGGCTATCGAGTAGGAGTTAACATGGCTTTTAACCCTACACCTTCCCCTCAATGCCCAGAACATGGATCCACTGCACAGATTGATCCCAAACCCGACACCTAGATCCCTCTCGGCCTTCTAAGAAACTTCTCCCACTAGGGATTCCAGGGTTCCATGAATAAATCCAGAGTTTCCATTTACCGACTCTAAAAAACCGGCGATTCTGCAAAGGACGTGCGAGAATTGAGCGCGCCCTAGGCCTCGAGGCTATTTACACGCGTGGTACATCGTGGCGGACAGCCATCCCTGAGAGGTTGTTACTCATCTCGTGGTGCAAGCATATACTTTATTTTTCCAAGTTACGCCTCGGGAATTGCGGTTTCTAACTGTATGTACCCTAGAAATGGCCCTCAATTTTCGGGAAAAATGTTTTGGTGTGCCCCATGGGGTACCTAGGCTGGGCACGTTCCTAGGTTCATGGTTGAAATGGACCTTGCGTGCTTGCGCGCGTCGGCAGGTTTGCTGATTTTGCCCACCCCCCGAACACCATCAATAGGAAATAAATCAAAATTCAAAAAAATATGAAACCATCTCGAGTAGCTCTTGTGTGTCACTCCCTACCAACATAAAATCATAAACAAGACAAACCGAGACATTTGGCACAAGACACCCCCCCCCCGGATGGCTATCAAGTAGGAGTTAACATGGCTTTCAACCCTAGACCTCCCCCTCACTACCCACAACGTGGATCCACTGCGTGGATTGAGCCCAAACCCGGCACCTAGATTCCTCTTGGAATTCTAAGAAACTTCTCCAACTAGAGATTCTAGGATTCGATGAAGAAATCCATAGTTTCCATGTACAGACTCCGAAAAACCAGCAATTCTGCAAAGGAGGTCCGATAATTGAGCGCGCCCTAGGCCCCCGAGGAAATTTACATGCATGCTACGTCGTGGCCGACCGCCATCGCCGGGAGGTTGGTACTCATCTCGTGGTGAAAGCATATACTATATTTTTCCCGAGTTACACTCCAGTAATTGCGGATTTTAACTGTAGGTACCCTAGAAATGGCCCTCAATTTTTGGGAAAAAATGTTTTCGGGTGCCCCATGTGGTATCTAGGCTGGGAACGTGCCTAGGTTCAAGGTTTCAATGGACCTCGCGTGCCTGCGCACGTCGGCGGGTTTGCCGATTTTGCCCACCCTCTAATCCCAGCAATAGAAAATTCATGAAAAATAAAAATATGAAACCAGCTCGAGTACCCTTGTGTGTCACAAACTACCAATATAAAATCATAAACAAGACAAACCAGGACTTTTGGCACACGGCGCACCCCCGGATGGCTATCGAGTAGGAGTTAACATGGCTTTGAACCCTAGACCTCCCCCTCACAGCCCAGAACATGGATCCACTGCACAGATTGATCCCAAACCTGACACCTAGATCCCTCTCGGCCTTCTAAGAAACTTCTCCCACTAGACATTCCAGGGTTCCATGAATAAATCTAGAGTTTACATTTACCGACTCTGAAAAAACGGCGATTATGCAAAGGAGGTGCAAGAATTGAGAGCGCCCTAGGCCCCAAGGCAATTTACACGCATGCTACATCGTGGCGGACCGCCGTCCCCAGGAGGTTGGTACTCATCTTGTGGTGCAAGCATATACTATATTTTTCTGATTTGCGCCCCGGTAATTGCGGTTTCTAACTATAGGTACCCTAGAAATGGCCCTCAATTTTCGGGAAAAAATGTTTTGGGGTGCCCCATGGGGTACCTAGGCTAGGCACGTGCCTAGGTTCAAGGTTGTAATGGACCTCGCGTGCCTGTGCGCGCCGGCGGGTTTGCCGATTTTTCCCACCCCACCCTGGCAATAGGAAATTCATCAAAAATCAAAAATATATGAAACCAGCTCGAGTAGCCCTTGTGAGCCACCCACTACCAACATAAAATCATAAACAAGACAAATCGGGACTTTTGGCACACGACGCACCCCGCGGATGGCTATCGAGTAGGATTTAACATGGCTTTGAACCCTAGACCTCCCCCTCACTGCCTAGAACATGGATCCACTGCGCCGATTGAGCCCAAACCCGGCACCTAGCTCCCTCTTGGCATTCTAAGCAACTTCTCCAACTAGAGATTCGGGGTGCCATAAAGAAATCCATATTTTCCATTTACCGACACTGAAAAACCGGCGATTCTGCAAAGGAGGTGCGAGAATTGAGCGCGCCCTAGGCCTCGAGGCTATTTACACGCGTGGTACGTCGTGGCGGACAGCCATCCCCGAGAGGTTGTTACTCATCTCGTGGTGCAAGCATATACTTTATTTTTCCTGAGTTACGTCCGGGGAATTGCGGTTTCTAACTCTATGTACCCTAGAAATGGCCCTCAATTTTCGGGGAAAATGTTTTGGGGTGCCCCATGGGGTACCTAGGCTGGGCACGTTCCTAGGTTCAAGGTTGAGATGGACCTTGCGTTCCTGCGCGCGCCGGCAGATTTGCCGATTTTGCCCACCCCCTGAACCTCAGCAATAGGAAATTCATCAAAACTCAAAACAATATGAAACCAGCTCGAGTAGCCCTTGTGTGTCACTCACTACCAACATAAAATCATAAACAAGACAAACCGAGACATTTGGCACACGGCACACCCCCCGGATGGCTATCAAGTAGGAGTTAACATGGTTTTCAACATTAGACCTCCCCCTCACTGCCCAGAACGTGGATCCACTGCGCGGATTGAGCCCAAACCCGGCACGTAGATTCCTCTCAGAATTCTAGGAAACTTCTCCAACTAGAGATTCTAGGAATCCATGAAGAAATCCAGAGTTTCCATGTACCGACTCCGAAAAACCAGCGATTCTGCAAAGGAGGTCCGAGAATTGAGCGTTCCCTAGGCCCCGAGGAAATTTACATGCATGCTACGTCGTGGCCGTCCGCCATCCCTAGGAGGTTGGTACTCATCTCGTGGTGAAAGCATATACTATAATTTTCCCGAATTACGCTCCGGTAATTGCGGTTTCTAACTGTAGGTACCGTAGAAATGGCCCTCAATTTTCAGGAAAAAATGTTTTGGGGTGCCCCATTGGGTAGCTAGGCTGGGCACGTGCCTAGGTTCAAGGTTGCAATGGACCTCGCGTGCCTGCGCGCGTCGGCTGGTTTGCCGATTTTGCCCACCCCGAAATCCCGGCAATATAAAATTCATCAAAAATAAAAAAAAATATGAAACCAGCTCGAGTAGCCCTTGTGTGCCACCCACTACGAACATAAAATCATAAAAAAGACAAATCTGGACTTTTGGCACACGGCGCACCCCCGGATGGCTATCGAGTAGGAGTTAACATGGCTTTCAACCTAGACCTCCCCCTCAATGCCCAAAACTTGGATCCACTACGCGAATTGAGCCCAAACCCGGCACCTAGCTCCCTCTCGATATTCTAAGAAACTTCTCCAACTAGACATTCAGGGTGCCATGAAGAAATCCAGATTTTCCATTTACCGACTCAGAAAAACTGGCGATTCTGCAAAGAAGGTGCGAGAATTTAGCGCGCCCTGGGCCTCAAGGGAATTTACATGCATGCTACGTCATGGCGGACCGCCATCGCCAGGAGGTTGTTACCCATCTTGTGGTGCAAGCATATACTGTATTTCTCCCGATTTACGTACCGGGAATTGCGGTTTCTAACTGTAGGTACCCTAGAAATGGCCCTCAGTTTCGGGAAAAAATGTTTTGGGGTGCCCCATGGGGTATCTAGGCTGCACACGTGCCTAGGTTGAAGGTTGCAATGGACCTTGTGTGCATGCGCGCGCCAGCAGGTTTGCCGATTTTGTGCACCCCCTGAACCCCAGCAATAGGAAATTCATCAAAAATCAAAAAAAGTATGAAACCAGCTCGAGAAGCCCTTGTGTGTCACCCACTACCAACATAAAATCATAAACAAGACAAACCGAGACATTTCGCACACGGCACACCCACCGGATGGCTATCAAGTAGGAGTTAACATGGCTTTCAACCCTAGACCTCCCCCTCACTGCCCAGAACGTGGATCCACTATGCGGATTGAGCCCAAACCGGGCACCTAGATCCCTCTCGGAATTCTAAGAAACTTCTCCAACTAGAGATTCCAGGGTTTCATGAAGAAATCCAGAGTTTCCATTTACTAACTCCGAAAAAACGAGTGATTCTGCAAAAGGAGGTGCGAGAATTGAGCTCACCCTAGGCCCCGAGGAAAATTACACGCATGATACGTCGTGGCCGACCGCCGTCCCCGGGAGGTTGGTACTTATCTCGTGGTAAAAGCATATACTCTATTTTTCCCGAGTTACGCCCTTGTAATTGCGGTTTCTAACTGTAGGTACCCTAAAAATGGCCCTCAATTTTCGGGAAAATATTTTTTGGGGTGGACCATGGGGTACCTAGGGGTGCCACGTGCCTAGATTCAAGGTTGCAATGGACCTTGCGTGCCTGCGCAACGCCGGCGGGTTTGCCGATTTTGCCTACCCCTGAATCCCGGCAATAGAAAATTCATCAAAAATAAAAGAAATATGAAACCAGCTCGAGTACCCCTTGTGTGTCACCCACTACCAACATAAAATTATAAACAAGACAAACCGGGAATTTTGGCACATGGCGAAGCCCCGGATGGCTATCGAGTAGGAGTTAACATGGCTTTCAACCCTAGATCTCCCCCTCACTGCCCAGAACATGGTTCCACTGCGCGGATTGATCCCAAACCCGACACCTAGATCCCTCTCGACATTCAAAGCAACTTCCCCAACTAGAGATTCTAGGGTTCCATGAATAAGTCCAGAGTTCCCATTTACCGACTTTGAAAAACCGGCGATTCTGCAAAGGAGGTGCGAGAATTGAGCGCGCCCTAGGCCCCAAGGAAATTTACACGCATGCTACATCATGGCGGACCGCCATCCCTAGGAGGTTGGTACTCATCTCGTGGTGCAAGCATATACTGTATTTTTCCGAGTTACGCCCCGTTAATTGCGGTTTCTAACTGTAGGTACCCTAGAAATGGACCTCAATTTTCGGGAAAAAATGTTTTGGGGTTCCCCATGGGGTACCTAGGCTGGGCATGTTCCTTGGTCAAGGTTGCAATGGACCTCGCGTGCCTGCGCACGCCTGCAGGTTTGCCCATTTTGCCCACACCACCCCCCCCCCCCCCCGAACCCCAGCAATAGGAAATTCATCAAAAATCAAAAAATATGAAACCAGCTCGAGTAGCCCTTGTGTTCCAGCCACTACCAACATAAACTCATAAGCAAGACAAATCGGTACTTTTGGCACAAGGCGCACCCCCCGGATGGCTATCGAGTAAACATTAACATGGCTTTGAACCCTAGACCTCCCCCTCACTGCCCATAACATGGATCCACTGCGCGAATTGAGCCCAAACCAGGCACCTAGCTCCCTCTCGACATTCTAAGCAACTTCTCCAACTAGAGATTCAGGGTGCCACGAAGAAATCCAGATTTTCCATTTACCGACTCTGAAAACCGGCGATTCTGCAAAGAAGGTGCGAGAATTTAGCGCTCCCTAGGCCTCGAAGCAATTTACACGCATGCTACGTCGTGGCAGACTGCCATCCCCGGGAGGTTGTTACTCATCTCGTGGTGCAAGCATGTACTGTATTTTTTCCGAGTTACGTCCCAAGAATTGCGGTTTCTAACTGTAGGTACCCTAGAAATGGCCCTCAATTTCGGGAAAAATGTTTTGGGTGCCCCATGGGGTACCTAGGCTGGGCATGTGCCTAGGTTCAAGGTTTTAATGGACCTCGCGTGCCTGCACGCGCCGGCAAGTTTGCCGATTTTGTCCACCCCCAGAACCCCAGCAATAGGAAATTCATCAAAAATCAAAAAAAGATGAAACCAGCTCGAGTAGCCCTTGTGTGTCATCCACTACCAACATAAAATCATAAACAAGACAAAGTGAGACATTTGGCACACGGCACACCCCCGGATGGCTATCAAGTAGAAGTTAACATGGCTTTCAACCCTAAAATGCCCCCCTCACTGCCCAGAACGTGGATCCACTGCGCGGATTGAGCCCAAACCCGGCACCTAGATCCCTCTCAGCATTCTAAGAAACTTCTCCAACTAGAGATTCCAGGGATCCATGAAGAAATCCAGAGTTTCCATTTACCGACTTCGAAAAAACAGCGATTCTACAAAGGAGGTGCGAGAATTGAGCGCGCTCTAGGCCCCGAGGAAATTTACACGCATGCTACATCGTGGCCGACCGCCATCCCCAGGACGTAGGTACTCATCTCGTGGTGCAAGCATAGACTGTATTTTTTCCGAGTTACGCCCTGGTAATTGCGGTTTCTAACTGTAGGTACCCTAGAAATGGCCTTCAATTTTCGGGAAAAACTGTTTTGGCGTGCCCCATGGGGTACCTAGGCTGGGCACGTTCCTAGATTCAAGGTTGCAATGGACCTCGCGTACCTGCGCGCGCCTGCAGGTTTGCCCATTTTGCCCACACCCCCTCCCCCCCTGAACCCCAGCAATAGGAAATTCATCAAAAATCAAAAAATATGAAACCAGCTGAGTAGCCCTTGTGTGCCAGCCACTACCAACATAAACTCATAAGCAAGACAAATCGGGACTTTTGGCACACGGCGCACCCCCCGGATGGCTATCGAGTAAGAGTTAACATGGCTTTGAACCCTAGACCTCCCCCTCCCTGCCCAGAACATGGATCCACTTCGCGAATTGAGCCCAAACCAGGCACCTAGCTCCCTCTCGACATTCTAAGCAACTTCTCCAACTAGAGATTCAGGGTGTTGATGGGGATGTGCCTACCGGGGTATACCCAGCAGGACGTTTCCGACTGGCCCAGAAATCGGCGAGTGGGCCTGCAAGACGGCGACTGGATCAAAGCCCGGTGTGGATCCAAGCGACTGGAAGCTGAAGGCCCAGGCGAGTAGATAGGCCCAGTCGGATTAGGTTAAACAAGTACTGAAGCCTTAACTGATTCGGTTGAGATATGTAAACCCTAGGGGAGGTGAGCCTATATAAACCTCCCTGCAGGGCGTGTAGAGATACGTTCCATCATACACCCAAGCGACTCGCCGCCTAGCCGTCGAGCTCGCCCATTCTACCACCTTCATAATACAATCTAGCAGGAGTACGTCTTTACCCTCCGGGGGCCGAACCTGGGTAAAACCTTGTGTCTCCGCCCTCATCTCGCACCGCAGATGGCGGGCCTCTTGCCCCTCGTTCTACTACTCGCTGCCGATTGCAGCATCTGCCGTGACCATTCCCACGACAGTGGCGCCCACCGTCGGTCCTGGCCGGTCTGGCCGGTGTTCTGCGGCGAGATCCAATCTGCCCATCAACGAGACGGTCGCCACCGGCCGCATGATAGCGATCGGCGAGATGCTCCAAATCTTGCCGAGCAGCTACGTCCCGGCGGCGCGACCCGTCACGCACAGCGTGATCCTGCCGGTCGGCACGATCAGCCTCTTCGTCGGCCTCACCGACGTCATCGTCTCTGAGGACTCGGATCGCATCCGCGAGTCGCCGCCACGCGATCGGCTCTCCGAGAGCCAGATCCGCACGATCCATCGCCTCGCCTCCGAGTACAACTCGGCCCACAACAACGTGGCCGAAAACTCAGCGGCCGCAGAAGACGCGGCCCTCAACGACGACGCCGACTCGGCGACCCCGGCGTCACTCACCGGATCCATCACCGCGGCTTCACCCGCGGGCTCCATCACCCAGGTCTCCAACGTGGGAGACTTCGAGGACCCCTCCATCCTCGGGATCTTCGACTTCGACTCCGGGTCGGAAAACTCCGCTGACCTCCGCGACGGTACTGGTCGCCACGCCGCGACCTACATGGCGACCGGCACCGAGCCGCCGGAGGACCCCTTCTCCACCCCAATCCCTCCTAACGCCACGGCAACGGAGGTCGAGGAACTCCACCTGAAAATGGCGGAGGCAGTGCGCAAGGAGCAAGCCGAGCGCGGAAAATTTCGCCTTGAGCAGGTGACGGCGCAGGAGCTATCGCGCTACCACCAGCAGCGGATCGGGTCGCGCCTGAACCCCACCGTTCAGGGGCGCGCCCTGAACTTCGACGACGAAAACGACCCGGCCTGCGTGGCCGAGCGTGCGATCTGCGAGAACGCGCCACCAGGAGGAAGCGCCCGGCCCCCGCCAGGGTCAACGGCGATGGGCGCCCCACCTCCACCCAACCGCACACCTCCCAGGGACCAGCCGCGGATACTAGTTTCCTCACGGGAGCGAGACGCAAACGGCCTCCAACTGTTCTCCACCCCGATGGACAACCTCGTGGCAGGCCGAGCAGCAGCCGACAACATCACGGCCACCGGCGACGGCGCCCTACAGATCCAGTACGTCAGGGCCCTACTCGCAAAGGCCGTCGAGTAGCAAAACGCAGGCGCCGACTCGCAGGGTCGAGTGTACTCGCGTTCTTCGGGAAGCAGAGCGGCCTCGAGCGGCCGCCCAATGGAGGCAAACACCCTCAACTGCCCGCCACCAGAGCCACTGCGGCTCCAACATCGACCCGCGAACGTGGCACTCTCCACCAATGACCCCAGGCCAGCGACCAACTTCGTCGCCGCCAACGGTCAACCCATCGACGCCCGCACCCACATCATCAACAACCAAAGCTGGCGCGCACGCCAGCCTGACGACCTGCGACACACCCTAACCAATCGCCGCGACGGCGAGCCAATGGGGTCGCTAAGTCGACTCGGCCCCAAGTGCTTCGGACCAATGATCCGAGGCGAAAAGTACCCGCCAAACTTCAAAGCGCCGAAGGAGATAGAAAAGTACGACCCCTCGTACGACCCCGCCGTCTGGCTCGACACATACCTCATGGCGATGGGGATCGCAGGCCACACCGACCTGCTAGCCGCCCATTACCTCCCCCTGATGATGGAGGGGACGTGCAGGCAGTGCATCAATACCCTCCCCCAGGATAGTATCGACTCCTGGGAGGAGATGCGCGACGCCTTCGTCTGGCACTTCGAGTGCTCCTACACCCGCGCCACCACCATCGAGGACCTAGAGCGATGCGTCCAGGGACCCCGCGAGTCGACCCGCAACTGGGTCCAGCAGTGGAAGGAACTCTGGTACAACGCGGTCGGCATCCACCCGGACACCGCGATCCATTGCTTCAAGACCTCGTGCCGCTACGAGCCGCTGGTCGCCAAGCTCAAGCGACACTCTCGCACACTCGACAACATACCGGACGTCCTCGAGATCGCCAAACGGTACGCGGAGGAAGATCCAAACCAGGAAACCGACGACGAGTCGTGAGGCCAACGCCGCACGAGCGGCAACGACAGCGCACGACGGTCCGACCTACGCTACAGCAACACTCGCCTCACCGGCAAGCGCCGCAGTGACGGGCGAGTCGACTTCGTCGCCAACGTCGGGCACGCACAACGCGAGCCCAAGAGCTTCCGCCGCGACGGAGGGCAACGCCGCGACGGCGGCAACTACAAGGCCAAGCCAAGGTTCGACCCTGCGGCCCTCCTTAACCAACCTTGTGCGTTTCATAGCAGGGAAGGGAAGCCCGCAACGCACACAACCGCCGACTGCCACACCCTCAGGGAAATCGAGAAGGCACGGCGAGCACGGGAGGACCCCGACAACGACCCGCCAAACGGCGGAAAGTTCGGCAAAGTGGCCGGCTCGCTCCATACCTTCACAGGCTTCAACACGAAGCGCGAGAAGAAGGTCATCGCCCGCGCCGTCGCCGTCAACGCGGTGGCTCAGGTGGACGTTCCCCAGTTCCTCAACTGGTCGGAGCAGCCCATCACCTGGAGCCGCCAGGACCACTCGCCACGCATCGAGTACCCAGGCCGAGTCGCCCTGGTGGTCAAGCCCAAGGTCGGTGACTACTGGCTCCCCAAGACATTGATGGACGGCGGCAGCTCCATCAACATCCTGTACCTGGACACCTTCAGGCGGCTGCGGCTCCCGCAGTCGATGATCGAGACAACCCACACCACGTTCCATGGCATCATCCCCGGTCGGAAGGCGTACCCGATCGGCAAGGTCACGCTGCCAATCACCTTCGGCACACCAGCAAACTTCCGTACCGAGCGGATCGTCTTCGATCTGGTGCCCTTCGACAGCCCCTACCACTGCGTCCTGGGGCGCCAGGCGTTCGCCAAGTTCATGGCAGCACCACACTACGCGTACAACGCGACGAAGCTCCCCGGGCCGTGCGGCGTCATCACCATCAACGGCGCCCCGACATGGCCGCCGAGTGTGAGGCCAAAGGAGCCGAACTCGCCGATGTCGTTATCGAGGCAGAAACCAATCACGCCGATGAGCTCGCCAAGTACGCGAGCGGGGTCAACAACGACGACCCCACCATACTCAAGAAGCCCAACTCGAAGGGCGCAAACACCTCAACCTTCGAGGCAACGACGCACACCCGCACCGTCGAGCTGGTCCCAGGCGACTCCAGCCAGACGGTGACGATCGGGACGGGCATGAGCCCAGCCTAGGAAGGTGCGCTCATCGAGTTCCTCCGTGAGAACAGGGACATCTTTGCATGGAAGCCCTCTGACATGCCTGGTGTCCCTAGGGAGCTCGCTGAGCACAAGCTAAACGCCGACCCCAAAGTGCGACCCGTCAAACAGTCGCTGTGGCCCTTCAATGAAGAGCGCCGCCGAGCCATCGCCGAGGAGGTGCAGCGTCTACTCGCTGCAGGCTTCATCCGGCCAATCAAGTACTCCAAGTGGCTGGCAAACCCAGTCCTGGTCGAGAAGAAGAACGGGACCTGGAGAATGTGTATCGACTACACAAACTTGAACAGCGCCTGCCCAAAGGAGCAGTTCGTCCTCCTGCGGATCGACCAAATAATTGATTCCACCGCGGGCTCGGAGTCGCTATGTTTCCTTGACGCCTGCTCTGGGTATAACCAGATCAAAATGGCTGTTGAGGACGAGGATAAGACGGCGTTCATCACGCCATTCGGAGCCTTCTGCTACACCGCCATGACCTTCGGCCTCAAGAACGCCGGCGCGACCTACCAGCGGTGCATGCAAGAGTGCCTCGCGAGCCAAATTGGCCGCAACATCCACGTCTACATCGATGACGTGGTCGTAAAGTCCGCTCGCTAGGGTGACCTACTCGCCGACCTGGCGGAAACGTTCGCCAACTTGAGAAAATACAAGATAAAGCTCAACCCAGGCAAATGCACCTTCGGTGTACCAGCAGGACAACTACTGGGGTACATCGTCTCCAAGCTAGGGATCGAGGCGAACCCCACCAAGATCGACACGATCGCCCGACTCGGCAAACCCGAGTGCCTACGCGATGTCTAGAAGCTGGCCGGGCGAGTAGCGGCTCTCAGTCGCTTCATCCCCCGCCTGGGTCAAAAGGCGATGCCCCTATACCACCTGATGCGCAAGAACCCCACCTTCCAGTGGGACAAGGAGGCGGATGACGCGGTTCGCGAACTCAAGAAGGTGCTACTCACCGCACCGCTACTCGCCACCCCTGCCGACAAAGAACCCATGCTGGTCTACGTCGCGGCTTCCGAGCGCGTCGTCAGCGCCGTCATGGTCGTCGAACGGCCGGAGGAAGGAAAGGAGCGCCCAGTACAGCGATCGGTGTACTACATCAGCGAGGTCCTCACCGAGTCGCGCCAGCGATACCCGCAGTACCAGAAACTGGTATACGCGATCTTCAGAGCACAGCGGCGCCTGCCGCATTACTTCCAGGAGCACCCGATCACGGTCGTGTCCTCAGCACCATTGCAGGACATCATCCGCAACCGTGAGGCGACCGGGCGGGTCACCAAGTGGGCCGTCAAGATCGGCGTCCACAACATCAAATACGAGCCACGAAAAGCAATCAAGTCGCAGGCCCTAGCAGACTTCATCGCCGACTGGGAGGAGGCCCAGCAGCCAGAGAAGCTGCCATACCTCCACTCGAGCGCACCGCCGGGTGTTGGGTCGAGGAGCTGCCCTCCGTCATCTAGGGGATCCGCACCTCGGTCAACAGGTCGACAGGATTCACCCCCTTCTTCATGGTGTACGGCGCTGAGGCAGTCATGCCCACGGACCTCGAGCACGACTCACCGAGGGTCGTCCACTACACGGAGGCTGCAAATGAACTCGCCCGCCAGGACGGAGTCGATCAACTCGACGAGGCACGTGACCTCGCTCGGTCACGCACCGCAATCTACCAGCAGGGACTCCGCCGCTACCACAGCCGGCGGGTGAAAACTCGCAACTTCCAAGAAGGCGACCTGGTGTTGTGCCTCATCCAGGACAAGAAGGGCATGCACAAGCTCTCCCCTCCGTGGGAGGGACCATTCGCCATCGGGCGAGTACTCGGCAACGACGCCTACTACCTCATCGACGTCCATGGGGACGGCGAACTCGACGTCAAGCGACCATGGAATGTAAACCTCCTACGGAAGTTCTACCCCTAGAACCCCACATATGTACTCTCCAGTCGCTATGAAATAAAAAGAATCGGTTACCGCAAATTGCGCCTACTCTCCGTGTCTTGTGCCACTCGCACTCGTAATAACAGCGTCAAGCTAACCGCAGAAGACAGCCTTTGGTACAGCGATCGGCACGGCTAAGTAGTGCGGTACAAGAGCACTGAGTCACCTCAGGTCTTGCATCGTCCACGAAAAACGCCTACCTGGAGCCCCATTGGAGCCGCCCATCCCGACTGGCTCTACGAGCCAAGACAACTGCCTTCGCTTCTTACAGCGACCATGGTCCTCCGCATCCTCGACATAGTGACTCGAACGGCCAAGTACCACGCTCGGGGACTAACGACCAGTTCATCGCGAGCGGCTCGGGAAAACGCCAAGTAGGAGAGCATGCCCAGGACTCGCCACGCGACTGAACCAACAGGCCAGGCAGGAGTGATGCGCCCAAACTAACGCGCCAAGTCCTCACCCACCCTCGAGCCACACCTAGAACAACCAAGTACCACGCTCGGGGACTCGGCCACCCGACCTCGTTCGCGCAAGGGAAAACGGTGAAGTACAGGGCGCTCAAGGGAGTCGCCCGGCGACTGGCTCTTCGAGTCTGGGCGAGTCGACCACAAAAACAAAACATTCAAAAACCACAAACACATCACACACGAGGTAAACCCCACAAAAGGGCGGACGCGCTCGGGGACTCGTTCAAACCTCAATCGGAATTCACATGACAAGTCATAAAACAAACACGATATCACATTTATAGCATGTTGCAATCATCTCAGAATACAAAATATGCCCAAACGGCAGGCCTGCTACTAACACCCCCGGGCAAACTATCCTATTCTGCAGGCTTCGACGACGACTCGCCAGCACCCTTGCGATTGCGGATGAACGGCGTGTACGGGTTTGACGGGTAGGTCGTCAACTCACCCGCCATCGCCACGCGTAAGGGCTGCTCGACCTTGAAGTCCTGGTGCTGCGGCTCGGGGTCGTTGGGCGCGACGACCGTCTCCTGATACGGAAGGAGGTCGCCCATTGCCCAGACACGCTCGGAGTACATCGCGGCGCGGTCCGTCAACTTGAGCACCTCGGAAAGCTCCACTACGCCAGTCACCGACGGGTAGCCACTCGTCACGTCGTCGAGGTCGAAGTCCTCCGGGAAGTGAGCAAGTCCAAGGCTAAGCGATGTCGCTGCTCCGCGCCGAAACGCCGATCGCGTCATGAACTCAACGACCGCAGGCGCCTTCTCCAAGTACTTCCACACCTCGACGAGGTCGCTGGGAATTACTTCCGTGGGTGATATCTCCTGGAGGTAGGCTCGGATGCACGTCGCCGACAACGTCGCCGAGTCGACGAGCGTGGCCACACACTGCCGCGCGTCGAACGAGCTCGCCTCTTCCGCGCTATCAAGGATGCGACCTGCGAATAGAAGACAACAATGAGTACGCCGGGCATCACAACAGAACACATGTTATTGGCAGAGGCAGATACACCTAGCAATCAAGGGGCAGGAGAGATCCGTGATGAAGCATTGAAGCGAAGTATAGTCGTCCTGAAGCCCAGCAACAAGGGCGTCGGACACTTTACGATCCTCTGCGGCGGCGGTAATAGCGGCCTTGGCTCGCCCATCCGCCTAATTCGCTTCCTCCTTCGCCTCCCTCAGCCCGCGCTCGAGTTCGGCGATCCTCTTCTCAGCCGAGCTCAGTGCCGATTGAGCCACCACCAACTCACCCGCTGGGACAAGCCCCTGGCGAGCCTCCTCCGCCTTCGCGGCAACCGCCTGAAGCCCCTTATTCGCCTCTTGGACGGTGGCCAGTTCCTTCTCCGCGTGGTGCTTCGCTGCCAATCGGTCAGCTGATTCATGTTGCAGACCCTGCACATCATTCAAACAGTTAATCAAAGCAACATCCTCAGCGCCCACCCGCTGAAATTCAGCGAGTGCGCACTCGGGGACTGGCAATCAAAAAACTCCTAAGTGCCCACCCGCTGAAATTCAGCGAGTGCGCACTCGGGGACTGGCAATCAAAAAACTCCTAAGTGCCCACCCGCTGAAATTCAGCAAGTGCGCACTCGGGGACTGGACGCGAAAAATAACAACTATACACTAAAAGAATCAGACTGCTGCAACACACCGACCTGATCCTCGGGGACTGGACATACCTGGATGGCTGCGCCGAGCATGCCGTGAAGTTGTAGCGCATCCACGGATGCGAGGAGAGCCGGCGTGTGCCCACGACGCTGCTCGACCTCCACGTCGGCGACCCCAGGTACGCGGCTCGAGGGCGAAGTCCCACTCGCTGTAGCCGATCTGTCCATGAAGCGTGGGAACGTGGCGATGGAGGCATCGGCACCAAAGGAGACCGGCTCGGTCACCCCAGGCGAGGGAGCACCCTCCTTCGTGGGTACGGCCGCCTCCACCGCGGGTTCACTTGGCGCAATCGCCGTGTCGTCGGAGATCGTGACGACGTCGTCACCCTTGGCCTTCTTGGCGCTATCCGCAGGGACGACGACTTCGTCCGCCTTCCTCTTCCGGGAGGGATCCTCTTCGCTGACGACGGGTGGCACCTTAGCCACAGTCGGGTGGCCTATCTTCTTTGTTCCGGTCCTGTAAATCAATCGTGTAAGCAAGATAATTCAAGCTGCTATGGAAGATAAAGGTAGGTGAGCAAAATCACTTGGCGACTAGAATGAAGCGTAGCCCCGTGCGGAGGCCGGCCGGCTTCTCCAGTTCAGGGCCCAGTCGGCGGCTGAGCCCCATCTCCAGGACGTCGCGTGCCCAAGACACGGATGGCTTCTTCGATGTCGAGGCCGCAACGGGAGCCTCTGGGACATCTTCGGCAGGAGCTTCCCTGCGAGGCGAAGCCGCCGCAGCCGAAGCATCCCCCAGCCCAGAGACTGGGGCGAATGGCGGAGGCATCGAAGCCAGTGGCACCTCGACGGTGGCCGTGTCCAGCGCGGCTGCCGTCGGTGGCGCCTCGTCCTTGGCCGGGCTGGGGGCGTCGGAGCTGCTCGCCGAGTGCGGTGGCGAAGCCAGCCTCATCGGCTTTGTCTTCTTCTTAGGAGGGGCCTTCGCCTCCTTCTCCTTCTTCTTCTTCTTCGATGGAGTAGCCTGGCGGCGCGAGGTGGTCTCCGGAAGTTCTTCATCGACATCATGACGCTCGAGGCTTTTCCTCGCCTCAAGCTCACGTTGACGCTGCCCACGGATCTTGCGGACCAGTGGGGCGACCTCCTCCTCGGACTCGTCGTCGCCGTTACTCTCGTCGCTCCCGGCGTCGCCCTTGGCGGGAGGCGACTTGCCCATGTCCTGGACGGACGAGCTTGAATTCTCGTCGTCCGAAGGCGGGAGCCATCCTTCCACCACTTGGAATAGCTGCAACGAACGCAAGATGAAATTAGAATGACCGCGACTGCAAAAACTGCGACTGCGAATGATGCGAGGTGATTACCGTTGGGGCTGGACGCTTTGCAGTGTAAGGGGCGACCCCAGCCTGTGCGTCTAGGTACACCGCCTGGGTGATCTTCTTCAGTGCTGCGGTGTAGTCCTCGAGCTTCCACTCGGCTAGGCTGGACTTCGTCCAGTCCTCCCGGCCCATGTATTGGTACATGTAGTGGTCGCGCCGAGCCAGAGGGACGAGCCGCCGCCCGAGCCAGCAGTTATATAAGTTGATCGACTGGAGGCCTTTCTTCTTCAAACCGCGGATGGTTTGGAGCATTTCGTCCACGACCATCCGCTGGTCGCTGGGGAGCTTGCCGACTTGAAGACGGCGCGGTTCGGACCAGTTGGCGGAGTATCGTGGGATCGCCTTCTCGCCCTCCAGGGTCGCCTCGGCAACATAGAACCAAGACTTCTTCCAGTCGCTCGCTGCCTTGGCGGGTAGCATCAAGTCAAAGAATAAAGCCTTCGACTTCAGCTGGAATGTCAGGCCGCCCGCGGCAAGCATTGGGTCGCCCGCTTCCTCGCGGCTGATCCATCCGTGAAACAGATCTTGCCACAGAGGGAAGTAGGGCCGGCAGCCCAAGTAGCACTCGCAGAACGCCACGAAGATGGCGAGCTGCTCGATGCTGTGAGGACCCAGGTCCGACGGCTGGATCCCGTAGTAGGCGCAGAAGCGCCGGAAGAACAGGGACGTAGGGAATCCTAGCCCCCGTTACAGGTGGCTGGTGAAGCAGATGAATTCCCCCTCGCGCGGATTCGGGGTCACATCTCCGGCCGCGAGGATGCGCCAACAGCCGGCGCGCAGGATCCCGGCCTCCTCGAAAGACGCCAGCTGCGCCCTTGTACACTTAGATCTACCCCAAGGCTCGGTGGAGAGGGCCATGGCAGAAGGATTTGTGGGGGGTCGGAGGATTTCGGGTCGGCTGGATCGCGATGCGAAGGAAGGCGAGAGTGCGCTCAATCGGAGGAAATGGCGAGAAGGTGGTTCTCTGATCGCCTGCCATTCCCCTTATATAGCGGTTGTTATCCGCCAAATCAGGAAGCCGTTACTGCGCGGTGATTACGCCAAAAGTTACCGTTGGATTACCCCAACGGCTAGTTTGACCACACTTAACGGTCCAACTTCAGCCACTCGGCTCGCCGACCCAATCACTACGACAGTGTTTTGCCGACTCGACTCGCCAAAGCTGCGATCAGGATGACTAGTTTTCTCCTTTATACAGGAGCCCGCCGACGATTCGACTGGATGTCTACTCTGAAGCCGTGTACTCCGACTGCCAGCAGCCACCTACGCCCAATCGACGACAGCCTCGGGGACTACTGATGGGGATGTGCCTACCGGGGTATACCCAGCAGGACGTTTCCGACTGGCCCAGAAATCGGCGAGTGGGCCTGCAAGACGGCGACTGGATCAAAGCCCGGCGTGGATCCAAGCGACTGGAAGCTGAAGGCCTAGGCGAGTAGATAGGCCCAGTCGGATTAGGTTAAACAAGTACCGAAGCCTTAACTGATTCAGTTGAGATATGTAAACCCTAGGGGAGGTGAGCCTATATAAACCTCCCTGCAGGGCGTGTAGAGATACGTTCCATCATACACCCAAGCGACTCGTCGCCTAGCCGCCGAGCTCGCCCATTGTACCACCTTCATAATACAATCTAGCAAGAGTAGGTCTTTACCCTCCGGGGGGCCGAACCTGGGTAAAACCCTGTGTCTTCGCCCTCATCTCGCACCGCAGATGGCTGGCCGCCCTTGCCCCTCGTTCTACTACTCGCTGCCAATTGCAGCATCTGCCGTGACCATTCCCACGACAGGTGCCATGAAGAAATCCAGATTTTCCATTTACCGACTCTGAAAAACCGGTGATTCTTCAAAGAAGGTGCGAGAATTTAGTGCGCCCTAGGCCTCGAGGAAATTTACACGCATGCTACGTCGTGGCAGACCACCATCGCCGGGAGGTTGTTACTCATCTCGTGGTGTAAGCATATACTGTGTTTTTCCCGAGTTACGTCCCGATAATTGCGGTTTCTAACTTTAGGTACCCTAGAAATGGCCCTCAATTTCGGTAAAATGTTTTGGGTTGCCCCATGGGGTACCTAGGCTGGGCATGTGCTTAGGTTCAAGGTTTCAATGGACCTCGCGTGCCTGCGCGCGCCGGCAGGTTTGCCGATTTTGTCCACCCCCAGAACCCCAGCAATAGGAAATTCATTAAAAATCAAAAAAAAATATGAAACCAGCTCGAGTAGCCCTTGTGTGTCACCCACTACCAACATAAAATCATAAACAAGACAAACTGAGACATTTGGCACATGACACACCCCCGGATGGCTATCAAGTAGGAGTTAACATGGCTTTCAACCCTAGACCTCCCCCTCACTGCCCAGAACGTGGATCCACTGTGCGGCTTGAGCCCAAACCCGGCACCTAGATCCCTCTCGGCATTCTAAGAAACTTCTCCAACTAGAGGTTCAAGGGTTCCATGATGAAATCCAGAGTTTCCATTTACCGACTCCGAAAAACCAGCGATTCTACAATGGAGGTGCGAGAATTGAGCGCGCTCTAGGCCCCGAGGAAATTTATACGCATGCTACATCGTGGCCGACCGCCATCCCCAGGAGGTTGGTACTCATCTCGTGGTGCAAGCATAGACTGTATTTTTTCCGAGTTACGCCCTGGTAATTGCGGTTTCTAACTGTAGGTACCCTAAAAATGGCCCTCCATTTTTGGGAAAAACTGTTTTGGGGTGCCCCATGGGTACCTAGGCTGGGAACATTCCTAGGTTCAAGGTTGCAATGGACCTCGCGTGCCTGCGCGCGACTGCAAGTTTGCCCATTTTGCCCACCCCCGAACTCCAGCAATAGGTAATTCATCAAAAATCAAAAAATATGAAACTAGCTCGAGTAGCCCTTGTGTTCCACCCACTACCAACATAAACTCATAAACAAGACAAATCGGGACTTTTGGCACACGGCGCACCACCCGGATGGCTATCGATTAGGAGTTAACATGGCTTTGAACCCTAGACCTCCCCCTCACTGCCCCGAACATGGATCCACTACGCGAATTGAGCCCAAACCTGGCACCTAGCTCCCTCTCGGCATTCTAAGCAACTTCTCCAACTAGAGATTCAGGGTGCCATGAAGAAATCCAGATTTTCCATTTACCGACTCTAAAAAACCAGTGATTCTGCAAAGGAGCTGTGAGAATTGAGCGCGTCTTAGGCCCCGAGGTAATTTACACGCATGATACGTCGTGGCCGACCGCCATCCCGGGGAGGTTGGTACTCATCTCGTGGTGAAAGCATATACTATATTTTTCCCGAGTTATGCCCCAGTAATTGCGGTTTCTAACTGTAGGTACCCTAGAAATGGCCCTCAATTTTCGAGAAAAACTGTTTTGGGGCGCACCATGGCGTACCTAGGCTGGGAACGTGCCTAGGTTCAAGGTTGCAATGGACCTCGCGTTCCTGCGCACGCCGGCGAGTTCGCCGATTTTGCCCACCCCGAATCCCGGCAATAGAAAATTCATCAAAAATAAAAAAAATATGAAACCAGTTCGAGTAGTCCTTGTGTGTCACCCACTACCAACATAAAATCATAAACAAGACAAATCAGGAATTTTGGCACGTGGCGTACCCCGGATGGCTATCGAGTGGGAGTTAACATGGCTTTCAACCCTAGACCTCCCCCTCACTACCTAGAACATGGATCCACTGCGCGGATTGATCCCAAACCCGACACCTAGATCCCTCTTGGCATTCTAAGCAACTTCTCCAACTTGAGATTCCAGGGTTCCATGAATAAATCCAAAGTTTCCATTTACCGACTCTGAAAAACCGGCAATTCTGCAAAGGAGGTGCGAGAATTGAGTGCGCCCTAGGCCCCAAGTCAATTTACACGCATGGTACGTCGTGGCGGACCGCCATCCCCAGGAGGTTGGTACTCATCTCCTGGTGCAAGCATATACTGTATTTTTCTGAGTTACGCCCCGGTAATTGCGATTTCTAACTGTAGGTACCCTAGAAATAGCTCTCAATTTTCGGGAAAAAATGTTTTGGGGCACCACATAGGGTACCTAGGCTGGGCACGTGTTTAGGTTCAAGGTTGCAATGGACCTCGCATGCCTGCGCGCGCCTGCAGGTTTGCCCATTTTGCCCACCCCCGAACCCCACCAATAGGAAATTCATCAAAAACAAAAAAATATGAAACAAGCTCGAGTAGCCCTTGTGTATCACCCACTACCAACATAAAATCATAAACAAGACAAACCGAGACTTTTCGCGCAAGGCACATCCCCGGGATGGCTATAAAGTAGGAGTTAACATGGCTTTTAACCCTAGACCTCCCCCTCACTGCCCAGAACATGGATTCACTACACGGATTGAGCCCAAACCCGACACCTAGCTACCTCGCGGCATTATAAGCAACTTATCCAACTAGATATTCCAGGGTTCCATGAATAAATCCAAAGTTTCCATTTACCGACTCTAAAAAACCGATGATTCTGCAAAGGAAGTCTGAGAATTGAGCACACCCTAGGCCCCGAGGGAATTTACTCGCATGCTACATCGTGGCGGACCACCATCCCCGGGAGGTTGGTACTCATCTCGTGGTGCAAGCATGTACTATATTTTCCCGAATTACGCCAGGTAATTGTGGTTTCTAACTGCAGGTACCCTATAAATGGTCCTCAATATTAGGGAAAAAATATTTTGGGGTGCCCCATGGGGTACCTAGGCTGGGCACGTGCCTAGGTTCAAGGTTGCAATGGACCTTACGTGCCTGCGCGCTTCGACGGGTTTGCGGATTTTGCCCACCCCCCGAACGCTAGCAATAGGAAATTCATCAGAAATCAAAAAATATGCAAGCAGCTCGAGTAGCCCTTGTGTGTCACCCACTACCTACATAAAATCATAAGCAGGACAAACCGGGACTTTTGGCACACGACGCACCCCCGGATGGCTATCGAGTAGGAGTTAACATGGCTCTCAACCCTAGACCTCCCCTCACTTCCTAGAACATGGATCCACTGCATGGATTGAGCCCAAACCCGACACCTAGCTCCCTCTCGGCATTCTAAGCAACTTCTCCAACTAGAGATTCCAGGGTTCTATGAATAAATCCAGAGTTTCCATTTACCGACTCCGAAAAACTAACGATTCTGCAAAGGATGTGCTAGAATTGAGCACGCCCTAGGCCCCGAGGCAATTCACACGCATGCTACATCGTGGCGGACTGCCATCCCCGGGAGGATGGTACTCATCTCGTGGTGCAAGCATATACTGTATTCCAGGGTTTCATGAAGAAATCCAGAACCCACTATGCGGAATGAGCCCAAACCCAGAACCTAGCTCCCTCTTGGCATTCTAAGCAACTTCTCCAACTAGATATTCCAGGGTTTCATGAAGAAATCTAGAGTTTCCCTTTACCGACTCCGAAAAACGGTGATTCTGCAAAGGAGGTGCGATAATTGAGCGCGCCCTAGGCCCCGAGGCAATTTACACGCAAGCTACGTCGTCGCGGATCGCCATCCCCGGGAGGTTGGTACTCATCTCGTGGTGCAAGCATATACTGTATTTTTCTCGAGTTACGGCCCGATAATTGTGGTTTCTAACTGTAGGTACCCTAGAAATGACCCTTAATTTTTTGGGAAAAAATGTTTTGGGGTTCCCCATGGGGTACCTAGGCTGGCCACGTGCCTAGGTTCAAGGATGAAATGTATATCGCGTGCCTGCGTGCGCCGGCGGGTTTACCTATTTTTCCCACCCCGAACCCCGGCAATAGAAAATTCATCAAAAATCAAAAAAATATGAAACCAGCTCGAGTAGCCCTTGTGTGTCACCCATTACCAACATAAAATCATAAACAAGACAAACTGGGACTTTGGAATAGAGCGCACCCCCCGGATGGTTATCGAGTAGGACTTAACATGGCTTTCAACCCTAGACCTCCCCCTCATGCCCAGAACGTGGATCAACTGTGCGGATTGAGCCCAAACACGACACCTAGCTCCCTCTCGGCATTCTAAGCAACTTATACAACTAGAGATTCCAGGGTTCCATGAAGAAATCCAGAGTTCCCTTTACCGACTCCGAAAAACCGGCGATTCTGCAAAGGAGGTGCAAGAATTGAGCACGCCCGAGGCCCCGAGGAAATTTACGCGCATGCTACGTCATGGCGGACCGCCATCCTCAGGAAGTTGGCACTCATCTCGTGGTGCAAGCATATACTGTATTTTTCCCGAGTTATGTCCCGGTAATTGCGGTTTCTAATTTTAGGTACCCTAGAAATGGCCATCAATTTTGGGGGAAAAATTTTGGGGTGCCCCATGAGGTACCTAGGCTGGGCACATGCCTAGGTTCAAGGTTGCAATGGACCTCGCGTGCCTGCATGTGTCGGCGGGTTTGCCGATTTTGCCCACCCCCCGAACCCCGGCAATAGGAAATTCATCAAAAATAAAAAAATGAAACGAGCTCGAGTAGCCCTTGTATGTCACCCACTACCAACATAAAATCATAAACAAGACAAACCGGTACTTTTGGCACACAGCGCACCCTCCGGATGGTTATCGAGTAGGACTTAACATGGCTTTCAACCCTAGACCTCCCCCTCACTGCCCAGAACGTGGATCAACTGTGCGGATTGAGCCCAAACCTGGAACCTACCTCCCTCTCGGCATTCTAAGAAACTTCTACAATTAGAGATTCTATGGTTCCATGAAGAAATCCAAAGTTTCATGTATCGTAACCCTAACGACCCCAATAGCAACGGTCTGATCGTAACCCTAGTGTCCAAAGGCGACCGTTAGATCGTCTCTTCTAGAAGACCCGACCCCTTCCCCTTCCCGGGGCGCTGGTTCTGCATGCCAATGGTTACAGACTATTCGATCGGGCCGCATGGACGCTAGGATGTTTCTTTGTAAGGCCGATCCTAGAGTAGGCTATTCTGCGACATGATTCACCGCGCTTATAATATTCAAATATATTACTTTATGCACCTCCCTCTGCCCTATATCAATAGGATCTCGTGACTGAGCACGTCTCTTTCACAGCCATAACCCATTATCTAGGGCAACTAGCCGTGTTGGACGACGCCACCGGCTTTCGCGCGTAGTTCCCCGACGATAGCAACTGACTTGAACCTTGATGTAGGAAATCATTTGACTAGCGTTTGAATTTATCTTACAAATTCTTGTTGTCGTCTTAAATAACTACACATATATTCTCTGATTTCTCGACGAACTTCATATGTGGGAGCCGCACAACAAGTACTCAGATCGCCAGCCCTTGAATCTGGAGGAGATCCTCACGGGCAACATCCTGGCGACGTACGGGATCGGATCGTGTGCTCCCACCATGGATTCTCTACCCATTACCCCTACTACGTGCTCCTAGGGCACGAGCTCGTGTGCCGACAAGGCAGGTGCGGCTGCACGGAGCCTGGCTGCAACTACACCGACCCGTCGGCAAAGCTCGTGGTCCACCGTGCAAGGGATCACCCGATCGAAGTGATTAGGCTCTCCTATGGCTACTCAATTATTCTCCAAGAGCAGGTGCTGTTACCTGAGTCGGCACACCTCTGACTTGTTTGGTAGGGGGACGACTCTGTTTTTATCTTGACCATCACAGCTCGCATTCCGAGAATCGTCACTGGGCCCACTATCACTGTTGGCGTTCCAGGAACCATCCCTAGGCCCACCTTCATGTTTCCGGTATGCGTCAGGTCGGTGGCGTGCGCATGGAATTTAAATTGCCAATTATCCCTACGGAGCAGCCGAAGGACCGATGCTAAGTGTTTCTTGTGCTCAGGTAGAGTCTTGCTGTAAACGAGAATATCGTCGAAAAAGACTACGACACATTTGCGAAGAAGGGACTGTAAGGTGGCGTTCATGGCGCCCAAGAAGGTTGCTGGGGCACCAGCAGGGCCGAATGGAATGACTTTATATTCGCAGTGGCCTGAGTGTGCCTGGAACGCAGTGGCCTGAGTGTGCCTGGAACGCAGTTTTAAAATCCTCCCCTTCTGCGAGCCTGATCTGGTGATACCCGGCGCGAAGATCCATCTTAGAGAACCACTGGGCGCCCACGAGTTCATCAAGAAGCTCGTGGATGATTGGCACAGGGTATTTGCTCACGACAGTCATAGAATTTAAAGCTCGATAATCGACACACAACCGCCATGTGCCGTCCTTCTTCTTGACGAGAATCGCCGGAGATGAGAAGTGGCTGGTGCTATGTTGGATAATCCCAGATTCAAGCAATTCAGTCACTTGACGCTCGATTTCTGTCTTCAGTTCTGGCTTGTGGCGATACGCGCGCATGTTCACCGGTTGCGCACCAGGCATCAGTGGGATGCGGTGGTCGCAAGCTCGTTTAGGAGGCAGAGAGGTTGGGGACGCAAATACGTCAGTGAACTGATCAATGACTGACTGTATGGCAGGTGGTGTAATTTCTTCTATCTGGACTTCCCCATCGAGAGCATAAATGTGTATAAGATGTGCTGCTGAACCCTGACGACAAATGTTGGTCAGTTCTGTAAATGAAATTGCAGAGCATTGAGCATCAGTATGGCGATGACCCTGTAGATGAATTATTCCATGTGGTTGCTGAATTTTCAATGTCTTCTGCACCCAATCAATGTCAGGATTATGTTCCTCGAGCCAATCCATACCTAATATTGCATCGAAAGAGCCTAGAGGCAGAATTTTCAGATCAGTGGTGAACTGATGATCATTCGCGGATCACTGACACTGCGGAATATAGGCAGAACAACGATGTTGAGTGCCATCAGCAACATTGACTCTGCATGGGTGAGGAAGAGGCTGTGCACCTTGCATGGTAGCTGCCAACTGTTGATTGATGAAGGATGTCGAGCTTCCTGAGTCAACTAAGATAAGTATCTCTTTGTCCTCAACAAAAGCTTGTAGCTGTATCACCCCTGAAATATTTGCTGAAGAGCCAGTCAGTGCGTGAATGGAAATGGAACATATAGTTTCAGGTACATCAGACTATTGTTCTGCACGATCTGACCCTGTAAGCTCTTCAGGAGAGAACAAATCGAGTAATTCTTCAACAACATGTAATTGGACAGTTGCTGGACATGTGTGTTCCTTATTCCAGCGTTCCCCACACTTATAGCAGAGGCCTTTTGCTCGCCGAAATGCTCTCAGAGCTGTAATGCGTTCATCAGTTGTGCCACGGGCAGCTTCCATCCCACGCTGATCATCAGACCGAGAAGGTGGACGAGAAACACCATTGTACTGCGGAGCCTGCAACCCTTTCAGAGGCAGTTTGATGTAGCGGTTCTCAGTCTGACGTGTAGGAGACACAGGTTCACCTTCAGATAATTCTTCTTGAAGTAAGGCCAGAGAGCAAGTTGTGTCAAGATTAGTCGGGCTTGAATCATCACAACTGAGCGTATGTCCGACCGCAGACCCTCGATGAAACGTGTCAGGAAATAAAACGGGTGAGTATTTTCAGAGTATGACATTAAGTGGTTGATGAGAATACCAAACGCTCAATGTAATCAGCTACTGTTGTCAGCTGCTTGATAGCATAAAATTGAGCGATAAGAAGCTGATGCCTATCACGACCAAAACGAGTACATAGTAAAGAAGTGAAGGAAATCCAATCTAATCCATGTAGACGTTTGTGCACTGCCTGGAGCCAGATGCCCGCTGCCCCCTTGAAGTGTAAGGTGGACATAGGTACCCAGTAGGATTCGTGAGTGGCAAACATATGGAAGTACCGTTCGGCTAGAGTTTTCCATAGATTAGGATTTTCACCCGTGAATGGTGGGAAATGTATGAATGGTGCGGTGGCTCTCATATCAGTCATCAATTGATTGGTAACCAAATTAGGATCAGCCGAAGGCACAACGAGGGGGAATTGGAGCGATTTCATACCCGTGACCGGGAGTTCCGGTGATGAAACAATGTTCACCGCCGGATAACCCCCGGGAGATGTGTGCTCGCCGTGGCCTGGTTGCCCGTGGAACTCCCCTTCTGGTGATGGTGGGGAATTGGCGGCGAGATGGGCCGCCGCCGTTCCACCGTCGCTCGAGGAGGGAGAAGAGCGCGCACGTTGGAGATCCGCGACGGCGCCTTGGAGGTTGGCGAGGCGTGCCTCCAAGTCCGGCCGCCACTCGGCCAGATCTCGCAGTTGCGACGACTGCGCCGCAATCTGCTGCGACAACCCTTGCTGGGTCGCCAGTATATATCGAGTCAGTGCGGGCGTTCGCATTGAGTTCCATGCGTTCGAGGTACTCCCGGAGTGCTGGATCCATTGATTCGAGGAGACGCCGGCGATCCTTCGTACGCTTGCGGGTGTCCAGACTGTGTGGAGAAAAACACGCAGAGAACTATTGGATCGGAACTGGCTAATCTGATACCAGATTGCGGCCGTCTGCCGCTCTGCCGCTCCGCGCGCCCAGGCACACGCACGCGCGCGACCGTGCGCTGCCCACAGCAGCAGCCTCCTCGACACCCCCGTGCGCGTCCGTCTCACGTCGACCACCGCCCGGCCGCGCCCGTCCCGCGCACAAACCGCTTCCGCGCTTGCTCCTCCAAGCTGTCGGCGCGTGTGCCGCGAGTGGAAGTTAGCGGCTGCGGCAGCGCTCTCCCGCGCCAGCAAGCAGCAGCGGAGCGGCAAGGCGATGGGAAGCAAGCTAGCGCGCGCACGCGCGAGCCCAGCAGAAGCATGCAGCTGCAGCGCTCCAGTATAAATACGCCCGGCTATACGTATGCGCGTATAGGCAGGTGCTATACTGCCGCAAATACCATGCAGATGATACGTGCATGACATCATACTAATCTCATCCCAACCATTTCCTACGTCCCAATGCGCGTGTTGCATGTCTGGCCGGCTGCTGCGGAACTACCCTGCGTCCGGTTCCTTCGCCCCCGCGCCCCATGCCGCTCTGGCTCGCCGCCCACGCACCTCTGCCTCCTCTGCCAGCATGTGCGTTCCGTGCCCGTGCCGGCTGACTCCGGCCGGCTTCGCCTCGACGGCTCCGTGCCATGTGCGCCCCGTTCTTGCCGGCTCCATCGTCCGCCTGCGCCTGCGAGCTCGCCCCGCCAGTCCGGCTGCGCGCGCCCACCTCCCCCGGCTACGCTGCCGCGCGCCAGGTCCGTCCGCGAGCACCGCGCTCGCCCGGCTGCGCCCCCATGCGCGCCTCCGCCTATGGGCCAGCAGTTCGGCCGGCTCGCCATGCGCCGCCCACTGTCCGCCGGCTGCTCACGCCCGGACCGTCTGCGCCTCCTCCCGCGCGGGTGCCGTTCCCCCTCGCCTTCCCTGCGTCGTTGTGCCAGCCCTGCGCTGTCCGGCTGCGCTGCCATGCACGCGTACGATTGAGGAGGACGGGAAGGGAAGGAAAGAAAAAGGAAGGAGGGAGGAGGCGGGGCCGGCTGGGTGTGGGTGTGGGTGTGGTATGTAACCGGCTGAGAAAAAAGAGAAAGAGGAGGTGATGGGGCCGGCTGGATGGATATGGTGGTAGTGCGTGGCCGATTGAGGAGATAAAAGGAAAAGGAAACGAGGGCAGTGTGTGGCTGGCTGGCGGGTAGACCGATCGTGTGTGGCTGGCTGGCGGGTAGACCGATCGTGTTAGAGTATCTCCACTAGTCTATCCACAACGCCGATCTAGACGTTGAAATTCGGTTTTCGAACGCAGAAAATCGGTCCAGTCGCGTATCTAGGGACCTGTTTTCGTCCGGATTTTGGGATGTTTTGGTCCGGCCTACCGAGGTCTACCCAGGCTTTCGGGTACGTCCTGGGGACGCCGGACGCCGCAAAAAAGGGCGTGGGCCAGCTCTGTCGGCGAGATATTCCCATTTCCACCCACTCCACTCGCTCAGACTGCTCCCAGTGCCCCCTGTCGCCATGACTTCGCCGGCGGAGCTCTTGCGCGCCAAGACATGTCCACGCCTCTAGCTACGCTCGCCGTAGTTGCCGCCCAGCACCACGCCTTCCCCGCCGCCGATCTCGCCGACCGAGCCTCGCCGTAGCTCTGCTTCGCTACGTGCTCCCACCACCACGCCCGCCAAGTGTTCGACATTTGGCCAGATTCGGCCATGGACTCCGACGGCGACGAGATACTCGCCACTGACTCCGACGAGGACGAGATACTCGCCATGAATTCCAACGACGAGAAGATGCTCGCCGTACTCCTGGAGGAGGAGAGCGCCGAGGTCGCCGAAGGTGAAGAGGACTTGCAGATCCTCGCATCGCTCGCCCAGCTGTACATGCAGATGGCGAAGCCGAAGCGTGGTGGTTCGGCGCCAGGTCGCCGGAAGTGCAAGGTGAGACAAAGGATAGAGGGTTACTGCATGTTGTACGCCGGCTACTTCGCCGACCAGCCACTCCATGGAGAGGACGTGTTTCGCCGCCGTTTCAGGATGAGCCGGAAGCTCTTCCTCAAGATCGTGCATGCCATCCCGGAGTTCGACCCATATTTCCTATGCAAGAAGGACTGCACCGGCTTGGTTGGGTTTTCCTCGCTTCAGAAGTGCACCGTGGCGATGAGGTTGCTTGCATATGGAGCGCCGGCTGACAGTGCCGATGACTATCTCCGCATCGCCGAGTCCATCGCCCTTGATTGCTTGTACGGGTTCTGCAGGGCAGTGATTGCAGTGTTCGGGGAACAGTACTTGAGATCACCCACTGTTGAAGACACTGCTTGGATCCTCGCAGTCAATGAAAGTAAAGGATTTCCTGGTATGCTTGGAAGCATAGATTGCATGCATTGGGAGTGGAAGAACTGTCCATTTGAATGACAAAGAATGTACAAAGGCCACAAAGGAGGATGCACTGTGATACTTGAGGCAGTTGCTACACATGATCTTTGGATCTGGCACTCCTTCTTTGGCATGACAGGATCGAACAACGACATTAACGTCCTCAACTCCTCAACTGTCTTTTCCAAGCTTGTTGAGGGTCATGCTCCCCCCGTGGAATTTGAGATCGGTGGGCACCACTACAACAAGGGATACTATCTAGCAGATGGCATCTATCCAAGATGGCCAACATTTGTGAAGACTATCTCAAGCTCAATGCTCCCCAAGCATTCTCACTTTGCCAAGGAATAGGAAGTTTGCAGAAAGGACGTGGAGCGGGCATTTGGTGTGCTCCAGCAGAGGTTTGTAGTTGTTCGGTTCCCTGCTATGACCTGGTCGAAAGATCAGATGTGGAAAGTGATGAACTGTTGTGTGACCTTGCACAACATGATCATTGAGGTTGAGAGGAAGGATCCAGTGAGTTTGCTCGAGGAAGACGAGCCATACTACATACAGGGTCCTCTTGCCGAGCCTGATCATCAGGTGCCTCCAACATGGGCTGCATTCATCGCAATGCGTCAGGAGATCCGAGATCCGGCGATGCATAAACAGTTGCAGGATGATCTTGTTGAGCACCTATGAATACTCAGGGGCAACACGACGTAGATGTCGAGCATGAACTGGCCGAACTTGGCCAAAATATGTTGTACCTTGGAAGATTGATTTACCAAAATATAACGTTCCTCCTTGTACCACTCAGCATTAGTATTGATCATATGAAATTCCCATCATTTCTGGGGCCTATTTTCTTGTTCGGATCTTGGTTGTACCAATAACACTTGAATAGAACCACAGATCGACCACCAGTCTTGTCATTATAGTTGAACTCAATAACCTCTTTTATGTGACCATAATGTTCATATTCCTCTAACTTCTTCATTTTGGTTGTCAAGTGCTCTCCACTGGTCATGATGCCACTATTTTGTGTCTTCAAATGTTTCTCATGCTCGTAATTGCTGTAGTGGATAGCATCATCATTGCACTGAAGCTTTCTGCACCCTCTTTGTAGGACCACGTGATAAGGCATAGAGACCATCACTAACATCGCTCAGGTTCTCTTCACGCAGCTTCGTGATCTGTGATTGTACAAAATAATCAAGAGGTCATCTCATGTGCACAATTCGTATGCAAATCAAAGTTCAGCTGAACATCTTACATGATTCCTAAACCATTCCTGAAACCCACCCCCACATACTGGTGCAACATAATCTTTTCCTTTGGTTGCTTTAAATAACCTACAAAAATGATACTCAACTCAAACATCTAAACATATCTTGCTACAAGTTTCATTTCATATATGTGAGGATATGTATGAATAGTACTCACGCAACAAAGTTTTCTGCCTCATCAACGTTATTCAGCACATACCAAGTGAGTTGGTCATATTCGTGTTTCATTAATGTTTTATGTTCCTTCTTTCCTACTAGACGAACACCATGGTTAAAAACAGATTTTTCAACTTCTTCAGTTCTGCCACCTAGATTGGATCTCGTTTTATGATCAGGAATGTATCTTGAGCAAAATGCAAATGCTTCAGCAGCAATATATGCCTCTACAATGCAAGCCTCTGCTCTAGCCTTGTTCCTAATAGTACCCTTGAAAGTGCAAAGTCGACGTTCTATAGGATACATCCATTCGTACTATATGGGACCTCTATAAAGTGCATCTTCAAGCAGATGAATAGCCAAATGCACCATCACATCAAAGAAGGATGGTGGATATATCAACTCAAGCTTGCACAGGATTTCTGCTATGTCCGTCTGAAGACGCTCTACAACTCTTCTGTCCAGAGTTTTGCTACAAAGTTCCCTAAAAAACTTTCCCAATTCTGCAAGCACATTATAGAAATCCTTGTTCACTAAACCTTTATCACCAAGAGCTAAAAGCCTTTCTAGTAGGATGTGCCAATCATGAGTTTTCAACCCTTGGAGCTTGGTCCCCTCTACATTGATACAATTTACAATGTTGGAGGCAAATCCAGATTGGAACTTCACACAACGTAGGAAGTCACAAAATAGTACCCTTTTATTCATCGGAAAGGTAAATTCCGCACCTCGAATTTTTTAATATTTTTCACCGCCCTTATCAACCATATCTTCAGGATGCAGCTTCAAGTTGTTATTAACATTGAGTTTTTCGCAGTCAAGCCTAGCATTATAGCTATATTTTGCCTTGGTTGGAATGTTGAGTAATGTGCCAATAATGCTGTCACATATATTTTTCTCCATGTGCATGACATCAATATTATGTCGAAGCGTCTTACCAGCCTAATACGGCAAGTCCCATAGAATGGATCTGCTCTTATAAAACATTCTCGGTTCCTTTTCCTTCCATTGGGCAACTGCTGCTACTTCTTCCGCTCTCTTCCTTTTGGATGTTTCTCCTACTATCGGTGCATCTTCGGTATTCTTTCTTTAACCTCGTTTGGCAGCTAGTTGTTTTCCTGGTTTGACATTTCTGACCTTTTCTAGATGCACCTGCAACTCAGCTGCAACGAACTTTTGTGGTGTAGTGCCATACTTAGTCCTCTTTCCATAGAACTACATTTTTTAGGTTTTTTAGAATTTGTGGCCATTAGGAAGAAAAACCAAGTGGCCAAGGTATCCGGTCTTATTTTATAGCCTCACTATGACCTGTTTTGACTCAAAGCGAAGACATGTGTTGTAACCTCCTGTTACTCTACCTGACATAGTGCCAAGAGCTGGAAAATCATGGGTACAGAACAGCACAACAGCACGCAGAGGGAACTTGTCATATTCAGGTTTTATTGCAAGGATATCAGGAATCATGACACCCTTTCATAGTTTCTACAAGTCTCGTATAAGAGGTTGCATGAACATATCAAAATCCTTACCAGGTGATTTGGGACCTAGGATGAGTAAATTCAACAAGAACTTTGAATTATCAGTGCATGCCCAGAGAGGCAGGTTGTAAATTGTAACAAATACTTGCCACATGTTGTACGAATTACTCATGTTGCCAAATGGGTTAAATCCATCTGTAGCTAGGCCAAGTCTTAGGTTCCTTGGATCCATAGAAAATCCTAGATGAGCCTTTTAAAAGTTCTTCCATTCATCACCATCAGCTGGATGTCTCAGTAAGTAATCGTCTGGCTTGAGAATCTCTGTATGCCATCTTGTTTCCTTAGATGTTTGTTATGACTGAAACAACATCTGCAATCTATCTATAATTGGAAATATCTCAGAAACTTACAAGGATCTTTATTCTTTTTATCATCATTTTTCCATCTTGATTCATTACATACTGGGCATTCATCGATGTTTTCATAATCCTCCCAAAACTATACACAATTATTTGGACAAAAATGGATCTTCTCATATGATAGTCTAAGTACCTTGATGTATTGTTTCATCTCATAAAAAGATTTTGGCAGTCCTTCCCTAGGGATTGACTCGTTGTACACCTTAATCACTACATCGAAAGCTTTGTTGGTAACCTTGTTGGACGAATTTTCCTTTAGTAATTTCATTACCATTTCGAAACTTGAGATACCAGAATCAGGGTCCACTAAACAGTTGGCATCTTCTATCAGTTCAGAGGAAGGTGATCTTTTCAGAGAAGAGTTGCCCTTTTTGCTTGCAGTGGGGTACATGTCCCTTAAAAAACCAGAAAGGTCCGCATCCTCGATCTGATGAGCTTCAGGCGGATCAACATTATCTAAAGGATCAAAAACAGGCTGATCATATGGTTCACCATGTTTAGTCCACCTAATATATGTGTGTTGCATCCCATTAATGAATATATGGTCTATAACTATGCTCTGACTTTGCTTTTTATAATTAAGGCATTGTTGGCATGGGCAAAACACATCCGAGTCGCCGTTATGATGTATAACAAATTTCATGAAGTCATTAACACCTACCCAGTATGAAGGTGTTGCTTTTCTCATTCAATATCCAATATCTTTCCATCTGTTGAGGATAGAGATGGTCAGAATCTTTCATGATATTTTAGCGAACAGGTTGATTACAGATCTAATTAAGCCAAGATATCTGAGCAAACTGATAGAATATAGAACTATAAATTCCACATAATTTTAGCCTATTTTAGAAATTGTGTGCAGAACTATGTTACATATTTGAGAGAACAGATCGACCGAGCACAATAAAATGCCAACCAATTCGAACAAACTGATCAAGAGCAGAGGAATGTCAAACGAATAGTTCGAGTACAAAAAAAATTCCAGGGAATGATTCGAGTGAACTAAGGAAATTATAAGCTTACTGTGGGGATCGACCAGCTGACTGCCGGCATGTGTGCGCCTCGAAAAAAAAGCCGCCGCCAGCGATGGTGTTAGCCGCCTCGGCTGGTAGATGGAGGTGAATGTTTTGAAACGCGTCCTGTGGTTTTCACGGCCTATGCATCTCTAGAATAATGGCACAAATAGACAATAGTGGGCTTATAGAGTGAAGGCACGAGTAGGAATTTTTGGCACTCACATGCTATGTGTCCTGGTTGTCAACAATTTTCACGAGAAATATCTGCCAAATTTTTTCATCCTTTTTTTTCTTCCTTGTTGATGTCTCGAATTTTTATTACTGAGCCCATAAAATTAGCCTATGAGGCCCAAGCATAGCCAAAAAAATTCAAATTCATCCTTTTTATGGTCTTGTGGCCGCCGATCATAGCCCATTCAGTTTAGGAGTGAGCCCATGGAATATTTCCCATGACGAAAAAAGCTCCGCCTACATATGTTTTTGTGTAGAAACTACTGCATTATGTAGCACTTTTTAGTTTAGCTGCCAAGAGCGTCGCCTTATTATTTGAAGGGAGATAAACATGATCAAAGAAAGTCTTTTTAAGTTATAGAAGAAATCGTTTAATGTTTTTGTTGTATTAACTATTTATTTCTCAGTGGCAAGGCAAGTAGTTGACTGTTTCTGAGGTCTCGAGTTCGAATCCTAGGAAATTTTTGTTTTTCTTATAGTCATATTTTTATACTCTGAGGCTCACATCTGGGACCCAGGTAAACTATTGCTACATCTAGCAATATTTCCAAAGTCAAAACGGCGGATTCGATCCGAAAAATAGTCCAACAAATACATGTTTCTTTCAAATAAAGGCTGACATCTAGGACCTAACATAGACACGTTTCCTGCACAGAGGAGGATGTCATCTGGGACACAACAATGGACTAAGGTCAAAATAGTGGTCATGGAATTTATGTTATTATATAATAACATTGATGTGTGGAACCTAGAAATAGAGTATAGATTAACTTTTAAAAAATGATACCTTGGACCCAATAAACTGTTGCTGCATCTAGCAATATTGCCAAGGTCAAAACAGCGAAATCGACCTGAAAAACAGTCCAATATACACACATTTATTTCAAATGGAGGATGACATCTGGGAATAGCCTACACATGTGTCCTGCACAGAGGAGGCTGACATCTGGGACCCAGCAACGAACCAAAGTCAGAACAACGGAGGCGGTCGAAAAAAAGTCCATCATAGCACGTTTCATTCATGGAGAGGCCGACATGTGGGGCCCGGCAGAGAAACCTTATATAGGTGCTACATCAAGCAATGTTGCCAAGTTCGAATAAGGTAGGGACGAGCGAGAAAAAAAACCAACATTTGGGAACCAGCAGCGTGACCAAACGGCAGATGCTGAAATGTGGCACATTCTTCTAGTTTGGAACAGAGTAGCTAGGAAGAAAAAAATTCCATAATATACACACGATTCTTCTAATGAGAGGGTGACATGGAGGACCCATCAGCCTACATAAACGGTAGATGTATCGAGCAATGTTGCCAAGTTCAAAACACAGAGGCGCGAGCATGAAAAAACTACAGCATGCAAAAGTTTCTTTCTAATGAGATGCTAACATGTGGGACCCAATATCCTGTATAAACGGCTGATGCATCGAGCAACGTTGCCAACTTTGAAACACAGAGGTGCGAGCAAGAAAAAAAGTCTAACATGCACACGTTCTTCTAATGAGATGCTAACATACGGTCCCAGCAGCGTGTCCAAATGACAGATTCGTCGGGCAACGCTATCTAGTTAGAAACATGGTAGCACTAGAAAAGAAAAATTCAATGATATACACACGATTCTTCTAATGTGAGGCTGACATATGGGACCCACCAGCCTGAATAAACGGCTGATGTAGCGAGCAACGCTATCAAGTTAATACGGAGGTGCGGTCGAGGGAAAAATTCCATCATACACATGTTTCTTCTAATGAGAGGATGACATGTGGGCCCAGCTGTGTGATTAAACGGTAGATATATCTAGTAGCGCAATCAAGTTCGAAACAGGGTAGCGGGAGTGAAAGAAAAAATTCCATCATACACACTATTCTTCTAATGAGAGGCTGACATGTGGGACCCAGCATAGATCGAGCAATGTTATCGAGTTCATATCAGGGAGGCACGAGCCAAGGAAAAAATACATCATGCACACATTTCTTCTAGTGTGAGGATGACACGTGGGACCTAGCAGCCTGATTAAATGGCAGATGCATCGCGTGACGCTATCAAGTTTGGAACAGGGAAGGAAAATATTCCATCATACACATGATTCCTCTAATGTGAGGCAGACATGCAGGTCCCAGCAACCTGACTAAACGGAAGAGGCATCGAATAACGTTATCAAGTTCAAATCAGGGAGGCGCGAGTGAAAAGTCTGGTCTACTAGAGTCACTAACGTCCAGGACCCACACGCAAAAAATACTTCGGTGAGTCAACATCTCGTGAGGAAGCAGAAATCTTACTTCTGTCACGCGCCCATCGAGCTTCATCCATGTTTTTAGCGGTTTCGTCGTAGTAGAGGGGCGCGAAACTGGAAAAAAGTTTTGCATCAGCCATGGTCGAGCCGAGAATTTTGTCGCGGAAGACGCGCCTTCTATGACAACCGACAGGCCTAGCCGTTGCGGAAGGAAACATTTCTTGTAGTGGTGGTTGCTGCTAGTGCATGCACTCAATTACTATGGATGAGGCAAACTTTAAAGGAATATGGTGTCAATTGTGACAAAGTGCCTCTTTTGTGTCAGTGCTATCAAAATTGGTTATAATCCGGTGTAGCACACAAGGATGAAGCATATTGAGATTCACAATCACTTTATTCTGGATCATGTTGCTCGTGGTGATATTGACATATCTCTTGTGAGCACGAATAATCAACTTGCTAATATTTTCACGAAGCCACTTGATGAAGCTAGATTTTTTTACTTGAGGAATGAGCTAAATATCATGGATTCAAGGAGCTTGGCTTGATTATCCTTGCATACTCACTTATGTCTCTTCCTTTATTTGGTTTAGGTGCAGGCATGGACATAGGGGGAGTGTGGTCCTAATTGATTGGGCTAACCCTCCCCCCATAATGGCGAAATCAATAAAAATCATTTCTCGTAATATCATTATGTGATATGTGATCTTATTGATGAGTATTGGTCATGAACCCAAGATATATCTTCACGGTGTAATACCATCCACTCCAACATGGTGGCTTTGGCCACCGCCCTGTTCCTTGAGAAGAGTTGGTTCCTTGTGGATCTTTTTGGTTTCTCTTGCATATCTTGTGTTCCTATGGAAAACACACGCAATTTTGGCTTTTATTCGATTTGACTCTTGCAATTTTGGGTGTGTAGTACCATCACAGTATGGATTTCTAAACCTAAGATTTTCCGCATCCCCGAGCCATCTATTCTTGCACACAAGTCCTTTGGTACACTTGCGAGGGTTTTGTTTGGGGTGTGCTGGCCTGAATCTGTGTAAAACCGAAATTTCAGAGAGGGCCGGATTATCCAACCATAGTGGGGGCCGGATAATCTGCCCTGGCGGTTTTTGTCCCTTAAGGCTAGGGCGATGGGGGGGAGGGGTCAAACAGAGCAGCACTTCCTCCTCTACCCCTGCCTATCCCTCAGCCACCACCGGTCGCCTAGACCCTCCCCGGAGTCGCTCCGACCACCAGATTCTCTAGGCTCTCCCTGGATTTTCTTCCCATCGCCTCTGGGTACCTTCTCCTCCGAGTTCTTCTTCCAATGAGTGAAGGTAACTCCCCCATTCTGCTCATTTGCATGGAAGTTGTGTTTTTGTTGTGGAAACTCGGATTAGAGGTTGCCCTTTGTTCCATATGCATGCTAGAAACCGTAGTCTAGCAACCCCTTTTCCTGATCTGCATTGGTACTATGAATCTGAGAAGATTATGAAAAAATTCTCCAGGGCCGGATTATTCGCCCCTGGTAGGGCTGGATTATCTGGCATGGAAATTTTGCACCAAGTTCAGATTTTCACACATTCTAGTATCATGTAGATTTGGCTTGTGGATTCTTTTTCTACTATTTTTAGCAATCCTCCTAGACTTGTGTGTGTGCTTATATCCTTTCTACCCGTCTTATTCACTTCACAGGTGGTTCTAGTGCTCCTAAGACATACAAGCACCGTCCTTGTGGTCATTATCTCAGGCCCAACAAAGAAGGAGTCCTTGTTGACAAGGTTGCATTGAGAAGGCAGAAGAGAGAGACTGAAAGGATGGCTGAGCATGCAAGGAAACAAAAGAGGACTACCAAGAGGAAGGGCAAGCAACCCAGGGTCAACTACAAGAACATGGGCATCCTTGAGTATCCCGCTCTCCGTCACTGTGACTTTTATACAGAGGCTGGTATTGATGAGCATCTTGGTGATAATCGCTTTCGGTATGCCCATCAAAGGTACATCTATGATGACATTTACTCTACTTTGAAGAACTTCCCTATGCGCCCTTTGGATATGACTGAGGCAAATACTAAGCCCCGACTTGTTGAGGCTTTGGCTATGACTGAGAGGATGGGGCTACACAATCTCATGACTCTGTAGTGCAACTATGATTCCTTTGTGGTGAAATAGTTTTTCTCTACTCTGGTGATTTGTGGAGATGAGCTTCGCACCATGAAGTGGATGATAGGTAGCACTTATCTCCAGGCTGATTTTTGCATTTTCGATCAGGTGCTTGGTTACCCTTTTCATGGTCGAGATATTTGTTGTGGACATCATATCATCTCTCCTTGCATGCTATAGATGGTATTGTTGGGAAGCTTTCCGCTCTTTCTCCTCTTTATGCAGAGTTGGTTGGCCTTTTCCATGACTGCATCACTCCTAGTGGGGGCAACAATGACAATATTCATGGTCACCTTGTACAGTTGCTTGCTTTCTCTCATGAGTGTGCCACTAATGAAGATCGGTCCATGGATTACAAGTTGGATGTTATGGATTTTATATATCATGAGATGAGTTATGCCATGTTAAACCGGCTTTCCATTCCGTATGCTCCCTTCATCATGATGCTTATCAAGTGTATGCTCCCTCATGAGGATTTCAGTGGCAACCTTGATGGTGAACACAAGGCAAAAAGATCTAAAACAAGTCAAAGAAGACCTCTCATCCCTCTTCCACTCCAGAGTCCTTCATGAGAGATGCTAGAGATAGTGAGTGTAGGCCCCCAGTGCCATCTATGGCCCGTGAAGTAAATAAACTCAATTGGTTCCAGTGGAACATTCTATGCATGGGGGTAGACACCCACAAGGGGCAGTATGAGGCTTACCGGAAGCGCCATGATATGGCTCACACCCAGCAGGTAATTCTACACCTTGTGTTAGGGGAATCAGGCCACCCTCCTGCTCCAGCTGCTCCCAATCCGTATGCTCAGTCGAATACCTCTGGGTATCAACGATGGAGAGCTCAAGCGTCACTTGTTCCCTGCCTCGGCAAGGGAACCTTCTCCTCTAGCTGATGATGATGAGGAGGAGGAGGCGGACGAGTATGATGATGATGATGAGGGTGACGAGGATGAGAACAAGGACGACTACAATGAGTGATATCTCGAGGCTCTAGCATCGCTCTTCTACCTTTTTCGCATTTCGATGCCAAAAGGGGAGAAGTAGTTCTATTAGGATTTCATGGATTTGCATGGGTCAGGCACAAGCATTTGCCAATTTTGTCGTGTTCTTTATCGTTGCTTATGCCCATTTAGCGTTGAAATTTTACTTGCTATTTGGTTTGTATGAGACTATGTGGTTTGTGTGGTACTTTGGATCTATCTCAGTTATCACTAGAATTATCATTGTGGATTTATCTCTCGGGAAGTATGGATTCATCTATATGCTAAGGAATTCCGGTATTATCTCTATGAATGCATCCAAATGGTATTATGCTTTGAGGTCTCGATGAGTGATTATCATATTGTCTACCTCTATATTATTGAGGACTTCATTCTCCCGGTAGTATGATGATTTTTTCTAACTCATCATCTATTTGTAGTTTCAAATTCAATGAAAAGTCTTGTACCTTCTTGTGTGCATTTGTATTCAAATGCAAATTTCTTATATGCACACATTTAGGGGGAGACTCTTTCATTCTTGGAATGATTTTGTTAGTAGGACTTTATTGCAAATCCTAGTATTGTCATCAAACACCAAAAAGGGGGAGATTGAAAGAACATTTCATGATCTCTAGAGTTTTGTGTGTTAGATAACAATACCATGGACTATTTAATGTGTGTTGAGTGCTGCAGATAAATTGGCTAATCAAAAAGCAGCTAAACAGAAGTTCGGGGGCGGATTATCCGCCCCTGGCTTGATCGAAAAAGTGGAAAAGGCGTGTCACATTGTATGGGGCGGACTTTCCCTTTGATTATTCGTCTAGGGACAGAGTTTTTGCCCGGGAAAGATAATCCGCCCCTCAAAGGGGCCGGCTAATCCGCCCCCCAAGTGTGCGAATAATCTGTCCCTAGGGATTTTTCTGAAGCAAGCCAAGGTGTGTCACACTACATAGGAGGCAGATTTCCTCCCGAAAAATCAGAGTCCGGGGTGGAGTTTTGCCCCGGCCGGATAATTTGGCCTCCACTAGGGCCAGATAATCCGGTCCCCAAATATCCAACGGACGAGTTTTGACAGGGGGTATAAATACCCTAATTGCTACTCCTATCAGGTCTCTTGATTCATTCAAAAAAGTGCATTACTGTTTTCAAGTTCCAAACCGAGATCTCCATATTCATCCTCCTGAAGGCTCCGATCTTTGGGGAATCGAAGGAGGAGGCTTCAATCTTCATCAACACCAATCAAGTGCTTCACTCCCCTCTATTCACTTGGAGGATTCTTGATCTAGTATTTCTTGCAGATATCTAGATCTCAATTTTGGTTATTGATAATACTTGTTCTTGTGTGTAGAATCCCAATTGTCTAACAATTGTAATGCTACTTGCCTATTCTATATTGCTACTTCCTATATATCATAATTGCATTGCATTATATCATGCTCACGTCACCATGCCACCTTGCATTTGAGCATCATATAAAACCCCTGTATTGGTTCTTATCCCATATGCATAATATATTGTGTCACTTGTATTTGCCTCTTGATATATTGTAGTTAGCTTTTGATATATTTCTTCATGCCCAAGTGGAGTTGCGGGCATATCTCTTACAACTCCACCACTAATCTTTGTCACCACCTTATAATTCCCCCCATCCAAACTATATATGAGCACTGGCATTTCTTTTGGCTTTTGTCTAGATCACATATAATAATATGGATCCACTTCTAAACCCATATGCTTCCATACATGAATTATGTTGTTGTCATAACATCAAATATATGGAGCCACATGGCCACCTTTGCAATTCTATGTAAGTGGGAATGTTTTTCAATCTTACATATGGCTTGTATGAGAGAGTATAATCATCCATGAATAGATTTTGGGTTGTATGATCACCTAGTGGGACACCCACACTACCATGCCCAAGTTGTACTCACAAATGACTATATTCCATGTGGTTGTCAAGCTTCCATTCTTGGCATGGTTTATTCAACTTTGAATGTATGCTTGGATATGTGCCATAAGAAACTAGGATTGTTTTCAGAATTATTTAGGGACCAATATACCACATGCATGGCTCATGCAAGACTACCAACATCCGACCCTTCTTTATTTTCTTTGGATTAAATCAGGCTATTTGTTTCGGTTGCTCTCAAGAAGCATCACATATAGATCATCTAAAGGAACCATCTCTCCTGCTCCTCCATGTTCCCCTTTGGTTTGTTTATGGGTATGGTTTGATTGGGTGGATTCAAATTCTTGTAAGTTGTTCCAAACAACAATTCCACCATCTTCTCCTTATGTTTGGTTGGTTCTTGATTAAACCTTCAAAACCTGTCTAAATATACTATACAATTTGCTAGCTTCCTGTTTAGTTGCTTTTTAATCAAGACATTAGAATGGTAAAGAAAAAGGATTAAAATCAGCGGCAGTAGCTTTGGGCCGGTCGTGACCTTTCCAACCTGCTTCCGGAAATGGCCCACCCGGATTCCATTTCCCCTTCTAACCATCGGCCCACCTGGGCCAGCACCCACCTCCATGTTCCTCTTCCTCCTTTGATCGTCCTGACGCTGTCCCCGCTTGACGCTCTCTCTTAGCCCCCAACGGAATGTAGGCAGGTGCCCGTCATCCCCCGTCAGCCGTGTCACCTCCCACCACCGCTTCATCCTTCTTATCCTCGTGCCGCGCCGCGCCAATTCAGAACCCTAGCTCCACCTTATTTCCCCTTTTTCCCCTTCCTACGAGCGTCGCACTGCTCAGCTCGTGGAACTGCCATGTCGCCA
Organism: Avena sativa; assembly: GCA_916181665.1. Classification (NCBI taxonomy): domain Eukaryota; kingdom Viridiplantae; phylum Streptophyta; class Magnoliopsida; order Poales; family Poaceae; genus Avena; species Avena sativa. The sequence continues at coordinate 100,418,676 of OV702293.1, forward strand.
TCGCATCACATAGCCCCCGACTGAGCCGAGACCACTGGCGGGAGCGCCTCGGCCCTGGGAGCTCCTACACAACCGGTTCCTCTTTGTGCGCCTCCAATCGTCGATACGAACGACCTATCCATCTCTGGTGCTACCTCTTTCTGCGAATCTGGCGTCGCCGCTACCCCTCCGACCTCGTTGAGCACCTCCATGACCTCCTGATGAGTCCAACTTCCCCAGAGCCTAGCCAGAGTTCACTTCCCCCTCTGTTTTGCTTGCGCGCTACTCACCTGAACGCCACTGCCGCAGGTGCCTGCTGCCTTCTGTTCTTCATCACCCCCACCTCGCCTCCATCTGCCTCCCGAGCCACTGAGAGCAATTATGCCTTCGAGGTACTTCCCTCTATCGATTCTCCCTCTCATTGGAGCTTTTCCTTTGCCAGTGCCGCTCGTCCTGTCCCCAAAACACACTGGAGACACCTCTGCCTGTCGAACTGTAGGCCTCCTGCAGTTCAGTTAACAGTTAGAACAAGGATTCAGATAACACCGATGTGTTTAAGTAAACCCCTTATCCTTTATTAATCATCACGGGTAGGTCCGCTGCGCGAACCCTTTTGCACCAAGGCCCCGTTATGCCTGAACCCGAACCCACGGTCCCTGGATGGCCACGTGTCAACCTCCCAGCCATCGCGCGCCTTGTGGCCCTATACCATTGACCCCACCTATCAGTGAGCGTGGGTCAGGTAGTCCAAAGTAACAAAAATCCCTAGTTGTTTACAAATTCAATTTAAATTCGAGAATCTATTTATATACAAATATATTTATAACTTTTGATTAAATTCGAATTTGACTAAAACTTTATCATGAAAAGTTTTTAGTTTTTAAATATGAATCCAACTATAAATTCAAATGTTTTCAAACCTAACCCAAACTAGTCAAAATAGTGACATATGACCCAATTTGAATTGTTTGCATTTATCAAATAATTCTAATGTAGGGTCACAGGTAGGCTACACTAGCAAAAAAAATTCTATCGCGTCAACCAGGAATACTGTTGTCATAGATCTCGGGATTACCACTAGATGCATAGTTGCGGAACTCGATGAAGCACGTCGGGATAGTGTAGATGTTCTACGTCTCCTCCTTGTCCTCGTTCCACGAGCAGCTCCCCTTTGCACAGATTTTCCAAGTGCTACAGCTGCAGCACCTCCGAGGTATCCACACGTACGGAGTGGAAGCGCCACACGCCAGACTGCTAGGTCTGCACATGCAACACGGGCATGAGAGGAGTGGCAGCTGGATGGATTGCTCAACTCTACTTAGCTCGCCTCGCCCTCTCTTATATAGGCATCCTTGGTGGGCTTCTATATTAGCAGCCCATTAGTAGCCTAAGCCTGGTCTAATTCGGATCCACTCCTCATTAGGCTTTCAGCCCCTTAAGTGTGTGACCCTATAGGTTCATACACGTATAGACATCACATGAGCACACTTACTCCATCCATAGTTGGTAGTAGCCTCTTGCAAGACGTGCCAACTCCTAAACGCATATAAAGATCATTCGGACAAACCATCAAAAGGTTGAGTACATGTCTTTCCCTTTGCCTCACGATATTTGGTCTAGTTCCAATCTGACCTCTCTTTCTCGATACTGTGATTTTGAATCCCTTTACTAGGTTAACTCTTAACTTTATGTAGCACAGCCATGCATTTATGGATCTGATCACTCGAGGGGCCCATAGATATCTGCGGTGACCCAACATACCACTGCATGATGTAGTACACTATAGTCGTTGACATAACACCAATAAAACACCGTTCACTAGTATTACATCCCTCAGAGTGGTACAACAGAAATACAGCAGATCCAATACATGGCTAAAGGTTACAACTCACTCTATACACAAGATCCAGAGAACACTCTAGGTTAAAGAGAGAGAAAGAAACTTCTTAGAAAGAAGAATTAGAAATGAACAACTCAAAAACTATCATATTATTAAGACTAGAATCTTAACTATTGGTTTGGCATTGCTGCTATTGCAATATACTATAGAAATAGGTTCTATGGCTAGAAATTATATTCCTATCTACTTAGTAACTTTGTCTTTACTTGAGTTGATGTATATATTGACTTTCTTGATTTCATTGAAGAACTTTATCTTCTGGTGGTTATTCCTGGAGCATGACTTGATGTAGACGTCCTCTTAATAGCTTCAGAATCTAGCAAGGGTTAATAAGATATGTTGAGTACGAGCGTACTCAGCAAGTTCACTAGAAAAGGAGTGTTTGATGCACTATATCTACAGCCACAGACCATAGGTTGTAGGCAATGCAAGTTTTCATAAACATTTCTTCAAAGGTCGCTTTTATTCTGAAAAGCTATGTTCGTCGGCCTTCACGGGTTTACCAGAACTTTCATGGAGTTTCTTTCCCGCCGCGTTCGCAGCTCCTTCCTAGAACAGGGAGTAACAAGTTACAGTTCTTACACTCTGCAGAGGGGCGTTACTTTATCCATGAGAGATCAACTCTTTGTTGCACAACCGGGCAGCTTATTCCCGTCCACAATTCCGTGATGTGGGGCCCAGAAGATGATCCAAGCCAATCACTGCCCCCTTCGCGACCTCGCATGCCTCCTTGGTGTACACCATGCCCACCCATTGAATTACGGCAATGGTTTGTATAGACTGTTAGATGCCAGAACTATCGTGGGACGATGAGGGTTCACACCCATATGCTGCATATCCTCTACGAATTACCAATTAATATGCACGCTACGAGTGATAACAGCCATGACCTGCACATCCGGCTACATGCGAGAGGAAGAAGATACAGCTGACTTCTCCGTCCCATTCCAAATCTCATGGTTAACGCGTGATATACGGCGCTAGAATCACTGGCGACATTGGTTGTTAAGTCCTAGATAATATGTTCCTTTACCACCGGAACTTTTGTAGTAGGTTATTACCTCATGGTAAATAACCTATAATCCCATTATTATGAAAATAGTGTTTTCTGACCCTTTTCAAATGTAGTTGAGAACAATACTGGATTTGTAAAATACTTTACAGAAAATAATCAAAGGACATGAGCAAGTGTGAACTTGCCTTTTGTGATTGCAAGATTATGCACTCACGGTCTTCGAGACAAAATAAGATCCAATATCTGAAACCAGCATCATTGTCCGGTAAGGACTAATGTTTAAATAAGCAAGATGCTCTTATGCATAAGTAATGTAATGCACTTTATAAACACGAATCCCCAGAATAAGCATTATTCTAGGGCTTGGATACTAGAAATGATGTCTTTGAAATGTGTTGCACTTTTAGATAAGTTTCACACTCGTGCTTCTTGTTAAGGCTTGTGAGTGTGTGTGAAACAATATGTATTTATAATAACATAAAATAATGAGATACACACCAACGTGAAATATTACTCAAGATTGCTTACATTATAATTGTTTATCTTCAAATTTTATTTTACAAGTAATGGCATTAATAAGGAACTTAAGTGTTTACAATCCTAAGTATACAAGTAAGGTTTGAAATAATGTGATTGTGAATAATTGTTATCTGTTAATTATGATGAGAGTCCTTGAATTTAATTTGTTAGGAGTTGGAAATATTATTATAAGGTTTGTTGATTAAACTGGCAGAACGAATAACTTTTGAAGAGAAGATTCCTTTTCTAAGGTTTAAACAATCTTTGTGGTTAATCAAATGTGGTCAATGTTGTTTGTGTTTGCTTGAATAGTTTGGACTTGAGATGTTTTATGACTTAACTATAATAGACCAAAGTTAACTATAAAACACATAACAAAGTCTTTAGCCTTATATTTAAAGTCTTGTAGACTAAAGTTAACTTTAAAAACAGAGATAGACTTAGGTGTATTACTTATGACACCTGTATCTTGTTTAATTTATTTTGTTTCATTAAAGTTATTTAAGAATGGCATTACTCTTATTTGAGTAGTGTTTCCTTAACATTATAAATGTATAATAGGATTTATCTCCTTATAAGGGTATGGTTATGGCTTGTGAATAAGTAAACAATATTATTTACTACTTATGAATTATCTCTGGAGTTAGTCCATTATAAAGTTGTGAGTGAAACAATGGCAAAAGATTTTATTTGGTTAATATATCATTCTTGAAGATTTTATATTTGTTAAAGATCCTTTTAGAAAATAAACTACACATATGGTTGAAGGATAATTCAATAAAATTGTATTTAAGATGTGTTGGACTAATTTGATTTTATAATATAAATATTTAAGACTAGTATTACATATTAGACCTAAATTGGCAATTTTAGAAATATTAAAAAAAATTATTTACCCTTATATGAATTAACAACCCAGGAAATAGGTTTAAATTCAAGTTATTAAAGTATTTAATTTTTTATTTAACTCAAAGGTGGAATATTATATTTTTAACATGTAGATATTATTTTTGTGATCATTTTGGGTATATTACATTTATTTTTGTGATTTAAAAATAATAAGCTATAATTTTATAAGATTATTACTTTATAAATACTTAATAAATAATAAATATTTAATTAAGTGAAGCAATAATGCATGATTATAATTTTAAATTATAGTTTTTGTTTTCTAGGATTTTTAGGTTATTTTATTTATATTTTTTTTTACATTTATTGATATTAAAATATGAATTTTCCAAGTGTTATAACTTATAAAACCTTTATTAAATAATAATTATTTAAATTGTTGAAATAATAATGTTGGATAATAGTTTAATGTTATAGATTTTATTTTTCTAAAAAATTTCATATATTAAACATATTTTTCTAATTTACAAAACAAAAGTTATTGATCTTTTAAGGTTTAATCATTTTCTAATTTAATTTTTAAATAAGGACTTAACCTTTTACACTCAGACTAGATTTACCCCAAGTCACAGACAGGTGGGGTCAGACCATGTTGGCATGCCACCTAGGCGTGGACCAGTCAACAGAGTGGACTAGGTCAAGATGACGTAAGTACGACGTCATTATGACGTCACACGTACTGCTACTCTCGGATCAAAGTTTCGATCGATCGATTCGGAGGATGCTTGCACCGGGAAAGGGTTCCGTTGGACGCGGGCGAGCATGCTAAGCTTAATAGTGGCGGCGCCACTTCGTTTTGGTCACCGGAGCTACTCCGGCGACCAACAACTGTGGTGGCCGACGACGGTGTTCGATCAGATCCTATACTAGGAAGCAAACGAGAAAAAGGAAAGCACTATCATGCTCAGAGCATTACCAGGAAGCTCGTGGAGTAATTGGCAAGGCGGGAGGTGGTCGGAATCGACGAGAACCACGGTGGTCGGACTTCGGGAAGATGACCTTGTGGCGTCGACTCCCGTCGCCCCACCACGATTCCTTTGACTAAGAGGCTCAGAAGGACAAGGCAAGGATGGTTGCTTGATCAACGGAGGTCGGGAGAGCTCAGAACATCGGCAATCGATCGCATCTTGGAGCTAGGGTTTCGGTTCAGAAGAAGAACTCAAGAAAGAGAGGGTTTCAGAGGGGAAATGGGGATGAGAACGAGCGGGGCGTCGTGGTGGAAATCTTATCCCCACCTCGAGTGTCGGCGGCGAGCATCGCAGCGCACGGCAGCGATGGACGGCATCGACCACTACCACCAAGCATCTTCGAGTAGACGAGGAAGACGACGAAGGTCATTTTGCGGATAACCCCCTGCTATGTTTCAAGATTCCACCTGTATTCCTCGACCGTGTCCCACCTGTCAGTCACAGAGCGAGATGAGCTGGGTTGGTTCTTGGGCCGAAGTGGGCTGCGGTTGGGCTGCTCACGGGGACGAATAAGAGAGAGAGAAGCTGGGCCATGGGCCAGATCTGATCTCCTTCTGTTTTTTCCTGGTTCTTTCCCTTTTCTATATTCTGTTTTGTTTTCAGATTTGAATTTGCATCTTTGATTGGAATTTTCTTTATAGGATTTATTCGCTAAATAATTGTAACAATACTAAAAGGTGTTTACTAGCATTTTGTGAGCTTTTATTAAATAATGTTATATTTCTTTATTTTCTTTATATATATCCTTTTAATATTTTGTAAGGGCCTTTGTTATTAATTTTCTGTACAAAATAAACCCTGGATTTATATTATGATATTTCTTTATTTAATGATAGAATTTGATTCTAGCTAACTTATAGTTTGGAGGGAAATTTTTATATAATGATCATATATCATTATTTAATGTAGGATACACAAAGGAATTAATATGGTTAATATTACTCCCATAAATCTAGGAAATAACAAAATATATACATTTTATTATAACTAATATAGGAGTTAGGGTTTGAATTGTAGATGCTAACCCTAGGGTTTAGGGTTCTTAATGTACCTATTTTCTTTTGTTGATGTGAGTAAAGGTTTATGGCTAAACATATTGTCTTTATGTTTGTGATATTTAATGTTATCCCCCTTTAAGATAGAAAGTTATTATCTGGAATGTCTAATGGAAAAGAATTGATAAAGATAACTCCTAAGCACATATGGTTATGATAATTGGAAGTGACAGAGATGTGCTTAAGTGATTTACTATAAGAAATATTCCTATAAAGCATTGTGAAAATAAAATGATTTATCCAACAGATGAGATGGATGTTAAGCTTGATTATAGATTTAGGGTTTAGTTTTTACCAAGAATTCCTATCTTCCATAATTCAGAACTCTTGACTTCTACTTAAAGAATTCCTTTCCTAGATATACTACTCCTTCATATCCATCATCATGTGCTAACATGATGAGCTTTGCTACACAATAATATTCTTATCCACCTTTAATTCTTCTAACTCCATTTATAAATCCAATAAGCTTGACACTAAAAACCTTTCCTAATCCTCTCATATCTATACTTGGTTATATCAACTACTCTACTGCTGATAACCTCCAATCCAACAAGTATTTACTTCTAACTCCATTCATACCCTTCCTTAATCCCCCACCACCAACATTACTCTAATAGATTCATTTATAATTAGATATATATCAAATCCTACTTCACCTCAAGTGTTTAATATTTTCCAAGAGGAAAATACTAACTCTATAATTCAATGCTGCTCTAACATCATCCTAATCATACTATCTTATCTCTACTTAACTCCAATATCTTATACTAGAGTTCAACCATGTTTTTCCCACCAATGTCACGTATACAGGATATAAGCATTCAATCTTGGTGACTAAAGCATGATCATTATAATCCTTTGATCCTCTATGGTTTAGGTTTCCAATTAGCTAATCAAGGCTTCATCAATACAACATTACAGTTGTATTGAAATTATCTTCTTAGTATCTCTATTGGATTAGGGGATGTTATTCATGGACTATACCTACTTAATCCCATAGGATTACTCTTTGGTCTCTATCTTCAACGTTCATCCTTATAATCCTATTTGTTACCATATAATTAGATCTTCCATATAACTCTTCTATCCATTTAGGAGTGAGCTAACTCCTTCAATTACTATATTGATTTGATTCCCTTCAATCACTCCCATCCTATAGATGATATCAAAACTAGAATTACTACTTACCTCTTCTTACTTCTTTCTTTATAGGCCTTAAGTGAATGCTTTGATATGAACAAGAGTTGATAGATTAATACTTAATGGGTTAATAAATAGTTGATTACTCAACATTGATGAACAACAAATATGAGAATAGGGTTCAATAGAGATGGTAAGGATTGATATGGAAAGAAAGATATGTGGTGAATGGTCTTGGCTTAGTTTCCTTCCTTACTAAAGAGTTAGGGTGAAGTGTTACCATGTTTCTCATGGTAGAAATAGATAAGGATTGAATAGGTCAATAGTTAGTTATTACATTCTTGTTACTTGGTATTCATGAGTTATTGTAATGAATACTAGGATGTGATCACCTAGGAATATAATTACAATCATTAATCAATGTGTAATGGTTTAGTTTCATTGCATTTTATCTACCCTTAGATCAAATCATGTTTACCCAAAATGAGGTTTTAGCAAAGGTCATATTGAAACTTATCGCAATCAACTTGATGATCTACTTCAATTCCATCAAGTTGACAGAAGCTTCAATTACTTTGACAAGTTTTGTTCAAAAGCGCGAAAATTATTCGGATTTTCCATGCATGAATGCAATGCACACATCTGGGTTCAGCTTATTTCTAAGCTCTAATGCTGGGATGTTACAATATCTCTCTCAAGTAGAGAGGGGCAAATCCCATCTTGATTGACCAATGCCTTGCAGCATGTATCAGGACAAACCCGAAAGCTACCTTTATAACTACTCAGTAACAGAGAAGTGGTTAATATCCTCAAAGTAGGTCGATCCACATCTCAAGTACATGCGACAATCTCAAGTCTAAGGACAAAACGTACACGATATATATAGAGAGGGCTGCAAGTATAATTGCCAGTCTCAAGTTGGTTCAGTCAAACCCCATGTTCATAATATGTGTCCACATCATTGGTTTGACATTTCCATGACTACTACTTGTGAAACATAGTCATCAAACAATCGATGTGCTAGTCTAATATTCACATGTGTCCTCACATGAACTCTGACTAGGGACAACTATTGGATAACCATACAAGTAAAGAGTTTCACAAACAATTCACATAATTGCCAATCAATAAAAGTTTCCTAATATATGGATATTCAAGGAACATTACAATAACTCATGGATACACATGAAATATAATCATCTCTATGATTGCCTATAGGGTATATTTCCTTCAGTCCCACTTGCACTAGAGTCAATATAGATTGTATCTAATACCAATTGCTCTTGTATGCGCTTCATGCGTAGGCTGCAGGAGTGGCTTTGTCAAGGGATCAAAAACATTTGAGTCCGTATGTATGTTGCATAACATCACACTACTGAGGAGTGCATATTTTCTCATGTTTTATATCATTATTTTGCATTGTAGTGGTAAGATCTTGGTATTTTACGGCGTTCGTGTGCACCTTTTATGTTTATTTTCACCAGGATCAGATCAGATGATGGATATGATGGACACAATTCTTGGACCAGCTATATTGGAGTGAAAAGGAGCCAAAAACAACGTAAATTGCTTATTTGGGAAATATTAATAACACCAGAAGAAAATCCAAAGAAATTGGAGGATATAGTAGGTTTAACGACCAACTATACGGCAAGAATAAATATTCCGGCCATATAGTTCCCGCCGTATAGTTGGAGCCAACACCGCCTCCTCAAATAGTTTGACCCCGTGCAACTAGATCGGAGAGAAGACATACAGAACACCCAAAAATCACCGAAACCTCACCTCCAGAAGGCATATGGGGGGGGGGGGAAATCATCCATCGGGGATCCATCTTCGTCCTACGCAGATCCAGGAGGCTAAGGCATCGATCTTCATCATCAACCGCTGCATCAACACCATCTCCATCCATCCCATCTACATCTTGTCAAGATCTTGTTGTAATTCCCGTACTCGTTGTGGATTTATACAAGTACTATTCATCTATGATAGATTTCATTACTTTTGCCATGATGTTGATTTCCTCCATGTTGAGTAGATCATTAGTTCTTGGGAGATGGAGAAACCCTAGCATGAGATTGAAATAAGATAAAGTTTATTATGATATTCATCATTGTGACCATGTGTTAGATTGTCTTCATCTTGATGTTGGAAGAAGTCGACCTCTCAATATTTGCCTCTTGTGGGGACTTGATGGAGGGAACTACTTGTTGGTAGACGGAGGTGTGTTAGCACTTACAGTGACTATAAAGCTGTTGGAACTCCTTATGTTTCAAATTGGGAATCGAGGAAACTCACGAAAAACTATCCATGCCATGGGATACGTCCTGCGGGATTAAGTCCCTTAATAGCGCAGTAATTCAATTAATGTTGATTGCTGCCTAATGTGGTTATGGGGATGATGTGAGCAATGGTTGCTGCCTATTTGTCCAAATACGGAGTTCCTTTCACACATACATAGTTGAGAATGTTCATGATAATAATCTTTGCCTTAGCCCTTTATAATGCTAGTGGTGTATCCGCTAATCCCTGAGAACATTTTCCCCACTGAAGTTTCAAATCTCTTTTACATACGTGATACTTACTTTCTGTATTTAGTTTTGTTTACTTTACTCATTGTTCTCTTATACCAAAAACCCAAAAGCACCTTTTTACACAACAATCGCAATTTATCTTGTTACTTATAACTTTATTTAGTATTTATTTCAAGAGTTATTATACTTCAGACTCCTGCTCCATGTGGTATCAATATCTTTATTCTGAAACTAGCTACAAACGATCTGTGCACTTGCAGTCATCAACTACCATCCTCAATGAACTCACGAATCTGATGATAACACATGCGAATATGTTTGTTCTTATGGTGTTGTATAGGTTCCTTGGCTTGTGCAATAGCACCATTGTTGTCACAATAAAAGTCCAAGGGATTGGACGTGCCCAGAACCACACCAGGAGCAATCAGGAAATTCCTAATCCAAACAGCTTCCTTTGCAGCCTTTGAGGCCGCAATATATTCAGCTCCTATTTGATAGGAGGCCATCGTATCTTGCTTGGAACTTTTCTAGCTCATAGCACCACCATTCATGACAAACACATAATTTGATTGCGATTTGGAGTTATCTGAGTCGTTAAGGTAACTTGCATCTGTGTAACCCTTTACACAGAGTTCATCCTCACCTTCATAAACTAGGAACATATCTTTAGTCATTTTCAAGTACTTAAGGATATTCTTTACCACTGTCCAGTGGCTTTCACCTGGATCAGCTTGGTATCTGCTCATAACACTTAGAGCATAGGAAAAATCTGGGCGAGTACATGTCATTGCATACATGATGGATCCAATAGCCAAAGCATATGGAACCCTACTCATGCGTTCTCCCTCATCAGTAGTCGAAGGACATTGAGTTTTCCTGAGTTTAATGCTGTGAGACATGGGAAAGAACCCCTTCTTAGCCTCTTCCATGCCGAACCGTTTCAACACTTTGTCAATGTATGTACTCTGGCTTAATCTAATTAGCCTCCTTGATCTATCTCTATAGATTTTGATACCTAGAATATATGCCGCTTCTCCTAAGTCCTTCATCAAAAAACTAGTTTTCAATGAGGTTTTAACAGACTCGAGCATAGGAATGTTATTTCCAATCAGCAATATGTCATCTACATATAAGATTAGGAATATAAGCGAGCTCCCACTTTCCTTCTTATCAACACAAGGTTGTAGTTCGTTTTTGATAAATCCAAACTCCTTTACAACTTCATGAAATCGAATGTTCCAACTCCGAGATGCTTGCTTCAGCCCATACATAGAATTTTGAAGTTTGCATACATTTCTAGCATTTTTTGGATCGACAAAACCTTCGGGTTGCATCATATACATGTCCTCAGTAAGGATTCCATTTAAGAAAGCCGTCTTGATGTCCATCTACCATATCTCATAGTCGAAATCTGCGACAATATAATGGCTAGAATGATCCATATAGATTTAAGCATCACTATGGGCGAGAAATTCTCATCGTAGTCAACTCCTTGAACTTATCAAAAACCTTTTGCAACAAGTCTAGCTTTATGGATGTGAACATTTCCATCCATATCAATCTTCTTCTTATAGATCCATTTGCACTCGATAGCTTTAAAACCATTAGGCAGGTCAACCAATTTCCAAACTTGATTGTCTCCCATGGACTCTATCTCGGATCTCATGGCAGTCAGCCATTTATCAGAGTCTGGGTCCACCATCGCTTCCGCATAGATCGTAGGCTCATCATTATCTAACAATAATAACTCCCGTGCTTCGTGAAGCCTCTCTGACCTTCGTGGTTGTGGTGCTTCTATTGCCACGGGTTCCTCAACTTGTTCTGCTACAATAGCATCACTCGCAGAAGCATCCCTGACTGGCTCATCTTGAACTTCTTCAAGTCGCATCGACCTTCCACTCGTTCCCTTTGTGAGAAATTCTTTCTCTAGGAAAACACCGCTACGAGCGACAAACACTTTGCCCTCTTCTCGGTTGTAGAAGTAATACCCTAAGGTTTCCCTTGGATATCCCACGAAAATGCACTTATCCTATTTGGGTGTTAGCTTGTCCGACTGAAGTCGCTTGACAAATACATCACAACCCCAAATCTTAAAAACAAACTAGGATTCTTTCCAGTCCACATCTCATATGGTGTCTTAACTACGGATTTAGATGGTACCCTGCTTAGTGTGAAAGCTTATGTTTCTAGAGCGTAACCCCAAAATGATAATGATAATATGATTGGCTCATCATCCAACGAACCATGTCCAACAAAGTTTGATTGCGCCGTTCGGAGACCTCGTTTCTTTGAGGCGTTCTGGGCGGCGTGAGCTGTGGAACAATTCCGCAACTCTTAAGATGATTGATAAATTCATGACTCAAATATTCACCCCCACGATCAGATTGTAAGGCCTTTATTTTCTTGCCATGTTGATTCTCTACCTCACTCTAAAACTCTTTGAAGTTTTCAAAAGTTTCAGAATTATGCTTCATCAAGTATACATAGCCATATCTACTGAAATCATCAGTGAAAGTAATGAAATAGTGATATCCTCCTCTGGCTGTCGTGCTCATTGGTCCACATACTTCAGTATGTATGATTTCCAACAAGTCTGCCGCTCTCTCGGGTAAACCCGTAAAAGGCGTCTTGGTCATCTTTCCAAGTAAACAAGCTTGACATGTCGCGTATGATTCAAAATCAAACGAAGTTAGAAGACCATCACCATGGAGCTTCTTCATGCGCTTTTCGCTTATATGCCCCAAATGACAATGCCATAAATAGGTAGGACTCAAATCATTAGGCCGAAGCCTTTTAGAACTAACATTGTAAATATATGCATCATCAAGATTTAAAATAAATAACCAATTCAAAATGGGATCATCAGCCATAAACATAGCATTCTTAGATATTACACAACCATTGTTTGTATTCGCGAATGAATAACCATCCCTCATCAAACAGGAAGGTGATAAAATGTTTTGACCCATACTAGGAATGTAATAACAATTATTTAACTCCATAATAAATCCTGACGGAAGGTGAAGTTGCATGACGCCAACCAATAATGCAGCAACCCTTGCTTTATTTCCGACGCGAAAATCAACTTCACCTTTCTGCACTTATATAGTCCTTATTAGCCCCTGCATCGAATTGCAAATATGATCAACCAATCCGGTATCAAATACCCAAGTTAACATAAGAATCAGCAAGAAAAATTTCCACAACATTTACAACAAGCGTACCTGAGTGGGAAGTAGTCTTACTTCCACTCTTGTTCAAAGAAGCCTGGTATTTACTGCAGTTTCGCTTCCAGTGGACATGTTCATGAAAAAAGAAAAACTCAGTGTCTTCTGCAGGTCTAGCCTTTTACTTGGGTGCAGGCTTTGCCTTAGGGATCGCATCCTTAGCCTTGCCCTTCTTCTTCTGCCAAAAAGTACCCTTTGTCTTGAAGCTAGGCTTGTTCTGCACCACCATCACATGGCTATGCCCTGCACACTTCTTAATGTCACATTCTGCAGTTTTTAGCATCCCACATAACTCATTAAGTCCCTTCTCCACCCCATGCATATGGTAGTTCGAAATGAAATGCCCATAGCTAGATGGAAGAGACGCCAAAATGAAATCAGTAGCCAACTCTTGCCCTAATGGAAAACCAAGCTTTTCCAAAGTCTGACTATAACCAACCATTTTGATCACATGGGGGCCTATAGCTTCTCCCTCTTCTAGCTTGCGTTCCACAAAGGACTTAGCAACATTGTACCTCTCAGTCCTAGCATGAGTCTGGAACATGTCCCTAAGCGTGACGATCATATCGTATGCTTCCTGATCCTCAAACTGCTTTTGAAGATCAGGTTCCATGCATGCAAGCATAAGACATCTAACCTCAAGAGATTCGTCGCATGCTTTCTTGTGGGCATTCTTAAGGGTAGAAGTTGCATTATCAGCAGGTTCATCTAGTATTGGGGTATCCAGAATAGTTTCCTTTTTATCAGCCCTGAGAAAAATTCTTAGATTACAGACCCAGTCTAAATAGTTTGTTCCATTTATTTTATCTTTATCAAGAATCAAACGCAAAGCAAAAGGTGATAAAGTGTTCGGTGCCATTGATCTACAATAGAAAAACATGCAAAATACTAAGCCACGTAACCATGAAAGAGTAAAACATATTAAACAATTTAATAACATATACTCCTACTTAAATCAACATCCCTCTATTGATAATAAATGATTCAATATCCAAAATTAACAAGTCGACTAGTGAGATTTAGCATCACTGCTAGAAGACAAGGTAAATCGGTAAGCAACTTTTGCTAATCATATCATATATGACTCTTGTTGTTGGGTGACATCTCGTCAAAACTAGGCGCCCAACCTTTATGCCCCAAGGTCCTTAACTGTTAAGATGACCTTGTTAAGATCACCAACCCTTATGAGTGTAGGTATCCGATACAAATCCATCCAGCCAAGGAAAACCGCGACACCCTAATTTCATAGACCCACCAAAGATTATACAAGGCATAGGATGGTGCAAGGTTTGGTTGGGAGGGCATGGTTTAACTTAAACTCTGTGAGGGATCGTTCTACTTCTATTATCTAAGCATGCATACAAGTAAAACATATAAGAATAGCATTCACATAGATGTGACATGGTATGTCCCATTTTCTCATGGTGATCTCCATTGCCATAGAACCTGTCCACCATGATGATCTCCATCTTCATGGTCCATGCGAGCCATCCTCCAAGTGATGAGTTCTCTAAGAACTAATACAAGCTATTACTCCTAACAGCTAGTAATCAAAATTACATAGTATTGGTATCATCACAGGTTGACACGCAGGCCATTAAAATAATTGAAAACACATTTTTCTCTAGCCATGTTGACCTACTCACGACACGTAGTTCATGAAAAATTACATACATTAATCACATACATATTTGGGCCATACTGATCACATACATCCTGCAAAAACAAGTTATGAATAGAATCGCATTTTATCGGATCATGTGAAATCACAGCACCTAGGAACCTTAACAAGATACAAAAGGGGCTACGACTAAGCGCGGTCTAGGGGGTCTCCCCCTACGGGGTTTGAAGCTGCCCATCGCGGTATCTTGGGAATGTGAGGGTCACCTTCGTTCCGAACACCCACCTATCCTTGGTATTTTTCTTTTTCTTAAGAATCTCGTGGTGAGGTTCATGTTTAGTGGGGGGAGTTATAGCATCCGAATTGTCTAACAATTGTAATGGTACTTTCGTATTCTATATTGCTACTGCCTACATATCATAATTGCATTGCATCATATCATGCTCACGTCACCATTGAAAGTGCAATGGATGTCGCCTAGAGGGGGTGAATAGGCTTTTAAAAATATTACGGTTTAGGATCAAGTAAATGCGGAATAAAACTAACGTTTAATTTATTGAGCTCAAAACCTAACCACTAGGTTCACCTAAGTGCACCAACAACCTATGCTAAGCAATACAAGCAACAAGGTGATAGCAAGATATAAATACTTCAAGCACAATGGCTAGAATGATCCATATAGATTTAAGCATCACTATGGGCGAGAAAGTCTCGTAGTCAACTCCTTGAACTTGTCAAAAACCTTTTGCAACAAGTCTAGCTTTATGGATGTGAACATTTCCATCCATATCAATCTTCTTATTATATATACATTTGCACTCGATGGCTTTAAAACAATGTGGTTCTTGGGTATTGAATACTGAATTGGTTGGTATGAAATTTCATACAGAACGACGCAATTCATGAACTACAATGGCCTAAGTAACTAGCAAGAGAATATCTTTCTCCCGGAGGGCATGTCTATCGACCATGGCCCGGTGAATCGCAAGGTGAGAACTGATCTGGTGGTGACTGTTGAGCCTCCTTTACATCATGCCAAAGTTACCATTGCAGAGACAAACAGATTTATCCCTATCCATCTGCGTGAGGAGATGAGAATAACCCTTAGAGGCCTTCTGATTGAAGTTGGTCACATAGTTGATGCTTTTGTTGATCATCCTTTTGGATTAGGGTCCTATACTTTCAGAGATGTGCCTACAACAGACACTATTGTGGGTTTAACTTTTGAGATTGATGACATCACTACTGTGACCTTTGTTAAGCATGATAGGACCAAGAATATGAGATTGACTAGTTTTGGTAGAGCAATCTGGGTGATGTTTCTGGGTTTCCCCTTAGATTATCAGGTTGACTCTTATATTTGCAGTGTTGTTGAAGACTTTGGTTTACTTCTTAATTGGCATAATCCCAATGCCAATGACCAATATGTGCTTGTTAAGGTTAAAATGGTGGACCCCAAATTTGTCCCAAAAACTCTGGTTATGCATCAGCTTGGTGGTGAAAGGTTGAGTTGGGTTGTTCCTGTGGTGATGTTGAGAAGTGCTGATTGGAATGCACATATTCACAATGTGCCTCCACCTCCTGAAGATCCTGCCAACAATGACCCCCATCCACTCTTTGGTGAAGGACTTACTGCTGAGCAGATTTTTTAGCAGCAAGTTGCAATCTGGCTGCAGAACAATATACAACATGGTCAAGCTCAGGGACAAAATAATCATGGTGCTGGTCAGGCTATGGCAGATAATTTGCAGTTCCAGGCAGGTGGAAATCAGATGCATGTGCAAATTAATCCTCAGAACATGCCCCAGATTGCTGATGCACCTTTGATTAATTTCTAGGTTGTTCTGAGAGAACAGGGTGTGAGCTTTGAGGCTGGAGTGGATCCAACTTTTGGGAATGTTGTTGACAGTCCAATGCAAGCATGGCATGATCATGTGATGGAGGAAAGTGCTTCAGTCTCTCCTGTTAACAGAAGGTTGTCCTTTGATTTACTTATGGTGAGTCACGATCACTTCTTTGCTGCCAATGCTGATGCTCTTGCACAATTCTCTGTGGCTAAAAAGGTCTACAAAAATGCTTTCCATCCAAGTATTGATTTGGAGAATAAAAACATTTTTCTCAGTCCTACAAGCTGCCTGCTAGTGTGTCCATTGAGTTATTTGTGGAGCCTTTTCAGATGTGGGAGAAAAAGAAAAAAATAAGATTACCGAAGGTTGGAGGACCATGGAATTTAGGGATATGCTAGAATTGTGTGTTTATGAGAAGGGAGATGTTTCTGTGTTTCCCTCTGTGTCTGATAAGAATTTCCTTGAAAATTCTTTTGGTGACTCTCTGTCTGTCATCAGTATTGACAACTATGTGGAGTTGGGGCAGAAAAGAAAACAGTGCATTGTCAATATGATGGAGTCAGGCACCCCTGTATGTACTGATCAAGTTAGAAGGAGTGCCAGATCAGCTAGGTTCAGAGGCTTCAAACCCAGGAACATTATTATCCCTAAAGTGAAGGATAAACAAACTGCCTCTAAAGTGAAGGACATTATTATCCCTAAAGTGAAGGATAAACAGAAGTCCAAGAAAGGGTCAGTTTCTATGAAAGATGATGTTGTTCCACCTCTCACTCCTGTTACCATGTTGCAAGAAATTGGAATCTATCTTTGTGGAGTGCCCCCCTCTCAAGTCACATATTTGATGCTGCTGCAGGCTCCTCGGGAAGAGGAGGTCTCTGAAGACTAGAAGACTCTTCAGATCTACTGTTTTTGTTATCTTTAATGCACCCCTTTAAGTATTGGTTTGTTTTATGTTGGAATATTAGAGGACTTAATGCTATACCTAAGCAATTAGCTCTGCATAATGCCATTGTGTCTAGTGGTTGCTCAGTTATGTGTTTGCAAGAAACTAAGAAAGACTTCTTTGATATTTCCTTTATTAAAGAATGTTGTCCTGCTAGCTTTGATGAATTTGTGTATGTGCCCTCTGATGGTTCTTCTGGTGGTTTGATAATCATTTGGAAGAGTTCAATGTTCTCTAGCCTAGTTATGCATTGTACTAAATTTGCTTTAACTGTGCACTTTACTTCTACTCAATCTTCTCAGTCTTGGACCCTGATCAGTATTTATGGCCCCTGTGGGGGAAATGATAGAGAAGATTTTATTGCATGGCTTTTTGATTTGAAAATCCCAGATGATGAGGACTGGATATTACTAGGGGATTTTAATTTATTAGATCTCCTTCAAATAGAAACAATTCTGGTGGAAATGCAATGGACATGATGCTTTCCAACAATTTTATCAGAGAACAACATTTAACTGAGATCCCTATTAAGGGAAGAAGATACACTTGGAGTAATATGCAAGAACAACCTTTATTAGAACAGCTGGATTAGTTTTTTACTTCCATGCATTGGAATCATTCCTACCCCAATACCATGGTTACCCCACAAAGCAAACCTACTTCTGGCCATGTTCCTCTGGTCTTGTCCATGCAAACTTCCATACCAGCTGCTAAAATTTCAAGGTTTGAAAATTTCTGGGTTGCTCACTAGGGATTTAATGAGATGGTGGCTCAAAGTTGGAATAAGCCAACCTATAAGATGAATAGTGCTGCTAATCTTAATGTCAAATTCAAAAGGTTGATATATGATATTAAGAAGTGGAGCAAGTCAATTTCAAAACTCTCTATATGCATTGAAAACACAAATAAAGCTCTTTTAGAGCTAGATAATATTGAGGATCATAGGGGTTTATCTATCCTGAAACTAACTTCAGGAACATTTTAAAAGCTCATCTGATTAAACTTCTTGAGTATTAGAGACAGTATTGGAAAAAAAGATATACAATTAGATGGACAAAGTTTGGTGATGAAAACTCTAAGTTTTTTCAAGCTTTTGCTACTGAGAGGTATAGGAGAAACTCAATTTCTCATCTAAACTTACCTAATGGGACAGATGTGACTAATCATACTAGTAAATAAAAATTATTTTTCAAACTTTTAAGGCAAGGCTGGGCACAAAGAATAATCCTCAAATGAGATTTAACTTAGATCATCTGATTCAACCTATTCCTGGCCTTAAGGAACTGTCTGCTCCATTTACTACAAATGAAATTGATGAGGTTATTAAATCTATGCATGTGGACAAGGAACCAGGGCCTGATGGGTTTAATGGGAAATTCCTTAAGAGTTGCTAGCAATTTGTTAAACATGATATCTATCAACTATGTTTTGATTTCTTTGAAGGGAAACTGGACCTTGAGAGTATCAACATGGGCTTCATTACTCTCATCCCTAAGGTGGCTGTTCCACTGTCTGTGAATGGTTACAGGCCAATTACTCTTCTTAATTGTTGCCTTAAGATTATTACTAAGTTATTAGCCAATAGATTCAGAAAGTAGTCTTGAAGATTGTTCACAAAAATCAGTATGGTTTTCTCAAGGGAAGGAATATTCAGGATTTCTTAGCATGGGCCTTTGAGTACTTGTTTCAGTGTGAATCCTCTAAGAAAGAAATTATTCTGTTGAAGCTGGACTTTGCTAAAGCTTTTGACACCATTGAGCATGGTGCCATGCTGAAAATAATGAAACAAATGGGCTTTCATGAAAGATGGCTATCTTGGATGTCACTACTATTTGACTCTGGTAAAACATCTGTTTTGCTGAATGGTACTCCTGGCAGGCAGTTTCATTGTCTTAGGGGAGTTAGACAGGGAGATCCCTTGTCACCCTTGATCTTTGTACTTGCTGCAGATCTGCTCCAATCAGCAATTAATAAATCTTTCAAAGATAACATCTTAAAAGCCCCTTTCTTTGCTGATTATGAGATGGATTACCCTATTGTGCAATATGCAGATGATACTCTAATCATACTCCCATCTTGCTCTCTTCAACTAAGTGCTATGAATTTTTTTGGAGGATTATGCCTTATCCACTAGTCTCAATATCAACTTCACCAAGTCAATGATGATCCCTATTAATTTAAATAATGAATCTGTTCTGAGATTAGCTAATTCTTTTGGATGTACTATGGGGAAAATGCCATTCACTTATCTGGGGCTACCTGTAGGTACAACCAAACCTACTATTATGGAACTGATGCCTCTTGTGGACATAGTAGAAAGGAAAATGTCTGCCTCTTTTTTAATGATGACTTATAGTGGAAGAGTAACTATTATAAATTCCTTATTAACCCCCATTGCTATCTTTTCTATGTGCTCTATGCATATTCCATCCAAGATAATGGAACATATAGAAAAAATTCAGAAACACTGTCTTTGGAACAAGAAAACTGAGGAAGGAGAAAAATGCAGTTCTCTAATTGCTTGGGATAAAGTTTGTAGACCAAAAGATAAAGGTGGTGTTGGGGTCTTGAATTTAAAAAATCAGAATGAGGCACTGCTCTTAAATTTTTTGCACAAGTTCTATAATAAGGAGGATACACCCTGGGTTAGTCTTGTGTGGAATGCTTATTATCTGAACAAGATCCCCCATGCAGTGGATCCCTGTGGATCTTTTTGGTGGAAGGATGTTTGTAAGCTTTCTTCGATTTATAGAGGAATTACTAGATGTGAGATTGGCAATGGTACTACAGTGCTATTTTGGAAAGACAACTGGCTTAATGATCCAGCTTCACCAATGTTCCATAAAGATTTTTCTTTTTGTTTGAATGAGGATGTGTCTGTGCAAGAATTTTTATCTGCCACACACCTGTCACAAAGCTTCCACTTACCTATTTCCCCAGAGGCTAAAAGGAGGTCAGAGATCTACAACAACTTGCTTCTGATCTGGATTTTGGGAATCACAGAACTGATGCATGGAACTACACTTGGGGGTAAAGAGTACAAAGCTAATCTATACTATAATTTCTGTTTCTGGAACATTGTGGTGCATGAAGCATTTAAATGGATATGGAAATCAAGATCCATCCCAAAGATCAAATTCTTTTGCTGGCTTTTGTTTTCTGACAGATTAAACACTAGAAACATGTTGAAAAGGATAAAACAAATTCTTAACTCAGGATATAACTGTATACTCAACCAAGACAATGTGGAGGAAATAATGGAACATATTTTCTTTCACTGTAGTTTCAGTAGGAGTTGTTGGTCATTGCTAAATGTTACATGGGATCAGCTTGGGGATCGTTTGGACATTATTGCTGAATCAAAAAGAAGAGATAACAGACCAATGTTCTTGGAAGTTTTTATGTATGCTGCATGGAGTATTTGGAAAGAAAGAAATAATCTATATTTCAATGGCATTATACCTGAAGTTATTTCCTGGAAGAATAGGTTAAAAACTAACTTTGGGCTACTGATATATAGAACGAAGGACTCTCTACATCCTATCATCTCTGCTGTTTTAGCCTCTTTGTAATCTACCCTCTTGTACTTGTTTATGGCTGCTGATACTAGATTACACCTGTAGACTGTTGTAAATTCCTTCTGCCCCTTCAATGGGGCTTTATTAATAAAGTTCGAGAGGCAGTGGGTCCCAATGGGATCCTACTGTCATAATGTCTCAAAAAAAGAAAACAAACAAACCGTTGTTTGTATTTCTCCTTGACATCAAAGCTTGCCTTCAAGATTTGTTTTAATAATAGTTATTTAAATCAGGTATTATGGGAACAAAGATTGTTCAAATAATTACCTATTCCATATAAGATGGATGATTTACAAATCTAGTTGGAGAAATCACATCCATAAAACTAATTCTAAAATGTCGCAAGACAAATGATTGAAAGATTACTTACGAAGTGACATCGCCGTTTAAATTATATTGAAAATAAAACATGAAGAAACTCCATTTTCATGGATTTTTGGAGTCTTTGATTAGATCAAATGACGCTTGTGAGACTTTCCTCAGGATAATTAAAACTTCTTTCAAAGGCCAAAGAAGAACGATCAACTAAATTATTGGAATTTACACATATCGATGTATATAGTCCATTATGTGTAGTCGTAAGCGATGGATTTCAACTTCATATGCTTTCTCCAGAATTTTGAGTGAATATTCACTTAATGAGAAAGAAGTATGAAATATTTGAAAACTTTCAAAGACTTTCAAGATGAAGTGGAAAATCATTGTAACAAGAAAATGAATAATTTATGATTTTATCATAAAGGGATTTATTTGAGTTGCAAGTTTAGCGAAACACCTAGATTTGCATCTCCTGAAACACCATAGGAATATGGAGTGTTTGAGATTTGTAATGAAACCTTGTTTGACATGGTTGGATCAAAGGTGTTATTTATAAAACTGCCATTATGTTTTAAAAGATTAAAACTTTAGAGACTACCGCTTTTACACTGAAAAGAGCTCCATCTTGATCCGTTGAAATGACACCATATAAGTTATGGTTTGGGGTAGAACCCAATTTGTCCTTTCTTAAATTTTGGTATGCTAAGCATAAGTAAGATGTTTTACAACCAAAGTCGGATGAGCATGTCTTTGTAGGTTATTTCGAATAACCATTGGGTATTCCTCCATAACACCGAAGACAAAGAGTTTGTCACTTAAAACATGAAGTTTCTTGAAAAAGGAATTTTCTCAAAAGTTAAGTGGGAGGACAATAGAACTTAAATAAGGTTATCGAACCTTAGCTATACGTGCTGAGTTGCGCAGTGCCGGAAAACGTTCCGGAGGCAGCCACAATGCTCATGGCTTACGTGCCTCAATGGTCGTGGTCACGGAGATCTAAGTTCCTATTGAACCAAGTAGGTCGGATAAACAATCAAATGCTAAGATTTGAGAGTAAATCAGTGTTATTTGACAATGATGAACTGACTACATGCAAAGAAGCGATGATGGGCCCTGACTCCGTCAAATGGCTTGAAGCCATAAAATCCATGATAGTTCCATACACGAGAAATCAAGTTTTTTGAACTTGGAAGACCCTCCGGAAAGGTGTAAAAACCTATCGGTCGTATTTGGATCTATAAAGAAACAGACCTGGATGTTTCACACATATGAAATACTCGACATATCGATAAATGTTTTTACCACAATGTTCAAGGAGTTAACTATGACAAGATTTGATCTTTCATAGCGATATTTAGTCTAGACGGATTAATGTAGCAACCACTACA
The DNA here is from genome assembly GCA_916181665.1 of Avena sativa. Lineage (NCBI taxonomy): Eukaryota > Viridiplantae > Streptophyta > Magnoliopsida > Poales > Poaceae > Avena > Avena sativa. Next base: position 100,441,620 of record OV702293.1, read on the forward strand.
TATAATTTTGGTATATGGTAGATGAATAAACAAAACAAAGTTCTTCTAATAGAATAGTTACCTAGGACGTGTGCATGACATGATCCAAAGGGTTTGTTAACTTAAAGGATGCTAAAAAGGGCATGCAAACTTCAATGGTTGAAGTAAGCATCGCGGAGTTGGAATCTTCGCTGGGATGAAACTATTAAAGGAGTTTTCATCAGGAGACGATGATGATGCTTGCATTTGAAACAAATTAACTGGGAGCGCTGAGACATATTTCTAATACATTATGTGGAGGACATCTTGTTGATTGGAAATGATGTATCTTTTATTGACAAAGGTTAAGAATTTCATTTCGATGAAAGACTTAGGCAAAACCCGAATATTTAGCATGAATGTCTACATGGATAGACTCTGACGCTAATATGGTTGTGCCAAACGTACATATATGAGTTATTGAAGGATTTAAATATAGAAACGATGAGAAAAGGTTCTTGTCGCATGGAAAAGAATTGAATCAAGATTCAATTGTATTAACACTTGGTAAGTGAAACAAGATTCAAGTGTTTTGACACTTGGTGAGTGAAATCATAAGAATATTTTGATCAATTATACCATGATATGTACACATCCAGATATGTCCTATGCTCTAAATGATATGAGCATATACCAGAATGAATCACAAGATGATCATTGGATGATAGTAAGGAAATTCTTATGATCTTTTGAAAGAACTAAGAATATATTTGTGTAGAGGTGACAAACAATTACAAATAGTTCATTGTAAAGCGCTACATTGATACTAGTTTTCTCACAATATACAAAATTAAGTTTATCTCAATTTAATCTACGGGTGGAACAATGAAATGGAAAGAAATTTCCATGACGGATTTGGATGAATTCCAAAGTTAAGACATTATGACGGATACTACAACAAAAGACTAAGTATATGACTGCTACAGTAGCAACAAAGGAGGGCATTTGTGTCAAGTAGTTTGTTATCAAACTAAGGTGTGGTTCGCAACGGGCTAACACTAAAGATATATTGTACGACAATAGTATCGACATTATTTAACCCCAAGGAACTAAATGTCTCACCAAAAGACCAAATTTATACAATGCCAACTCATTGGATAATGAGTGATGAGTGAAGACGGAAAGACATGCAAATACACATGGACCTGAAAGCGTCAGATCCGTAGATTATGTTAACCACTTTCAATCGCGTATATGGAACACTAGAAAGCCATAGGTGTTCAATACGAAAAGTATTCAAACTAGAATATTGTTTGTAGTGTAAGTGGGATACTAAAGGGAATATGCCCGAGAGGCAATAATAAAGTGGTTATTATCTTATTCCTTATTTATGATAAATGTTTATTTTGCATGCTATAATTGTATTGATACGAAAACGTTAATACATGTGTATTTAATAAACAAATAGAAAGTTCCTAGTTATGCCTCTCTTATAAACTAGCTCGTTGATTAACAAGATGATCAAAGGTTTCCTGATCATGGACATTGGATGTTGTTAATAACGAGGTCATAACATTATTGGAATGGTGTGATGAACATTCATATGAAGTATAGCATTATGATCAAGGTCATTGTGTTTATATTGCTATAACATCATACAAAGTAATCTTAGTCCTTAGACCATGAGATCATGTCAATCATTAACACCATAAGAGTATCTTGATAACATCAAACGTCACACCATAACAGGTTGACTATAAAGATGGGTTCAGTGCTATGAATCGAGGCTCATGGATCAAGAGTGGAATTTGTCCATCCTGATGATGGAGAGATATACTCTGGGCCCTCTTTATGATATCACATTAGTTAGCTTGCAAGCAAGTGATTTGATCACTAGAATGTTATATCACGGGAATGAGAAAAGAGTACATGTCGGTAACGAGATCAAACTAGGTATGGAGATACATACGGACATGTAATATATCGCGAGAAAAAGGGATTGAGTTACATGTGTATAAGGTTCACACGATCACATAAGTCATCGTTAAATGTGTGGGAGTCAGTACGGATCTCCAGGTCCCACTGCTGATTATTGATCGAAGAGGTTCTCAATCATGTCTACATTATTCGCGAACCGTAGGGTGACACACTTAAGGGCATACCTACACCATTTGGAGCAAATAATATGCCAGAGAAAGAGCGCAAGAATTTATTTCACTAAACACCGGAAGTGTTTCGGTTGAAATTGCTGAAACTAGTTCTGCATGTGAAATTGAAATGTTGTAAGGGGTTTTATGTGAATGTTTGTTAATTAGAGTAATTAAAAAATTCTGAATAAATAAATAAAAGAGTTTTATTTAAATGAGAGCTTGCATTAAATTTGGTGGAAATTTAATGCATGTGCGTGGATTTTTTAGTGGAGGCATGTTTATGTGAGTGGAGGCTTTTCATTTTGAGAGGGAGCTCCACCCACATGAATGTGGAAGAGGTGGGGGCAGCCACCATGGCTGGGATCCATGCCCCTTGGGTTCCCCCCTCTCCCTATAAAAGGCCCCCCTCTCCTCCTCTCACATCACACCTCCTCGCGAAGGATCTCTCTCCCCCTTTAGAATTTCCCCATGGTCTCGGATCAGCGAGATACATGTTCTCGGTGGATTTTTCTGGAAGGATTTGTTGCTTCTGCTGCTTTGCTGGAGCGAGAGCACGGAGGTTGTCGAGGTACCCGGACGTATGTGCGATCACGGATGCGCCACTACTTTGCGGTGCTGGACTTGATGGTGCTGGACCGGCTGGACCAAATGGACTTCATCACGATCTTGAGATCGGCAAGCATTCAACTACATCATCCACGAGTACAACCTCATTAACGATATTCGGTCTTCGAGGGTATGTATTCTATGGAAGTATATCCACCCGTTGCTTGCATCTAGTAGATAGATCTTGGTACTTAGTTGTTCCCATCGTAGGAAATTTTTTGTTTTGTATGCTGCAAACCCTACACCATAATACCAAGATAAGTATATAATTCAAGTAACAAGAATTCAATAATTAAATCTTGCTCTATTTTATTCTTATCTACTTATACCATGAGGACCATGATAATACTTAACCTTAACTCTTTAGTGTATTGAGTAGGAAGGAAATTAAGTCAAGACCATTCACCACATATCTTTCTTTCCATACCAATCATTATCATCTCTTTTGAGCCTTATTATAATATTTGTCAAACCTCAATGTTGAGTAATCAACTACTTATTTATTAATCTTTAGCCTATCAATCCTTGATCTATCAATTCTTAACCTATCAGTTTTTGCCCTTGTCATAGCATTCACCTTAAAGGCTTTAGAGAAAGAAGTAAGAAGAGGTAAGTAGGAATGCTAGTATTAGATATAATCTATATGATGGGAATGTATTAAGAGAATCAAATCAATATGATAATTGATGAGTTAACTCACTCCTGAATGGAATAGAAGAGTTATCGGGACTACATATTTATATGGTAACAAAGAAGATTATAAGGATGAATTATAAATATAGTTACCAGGAGTAATCCTATTGGATCAAGTAGGCATAGTCAATGAATAATATCTCCTAGTCAATTAGAGATACTGAGAAGATAATTATAATATAGCTGTAATTTTGTATTGATAAAAGCCTTGATTAGCCAACTGGAAACCTAAGCTATAAATGATCAAAGGATTATAATGATCACGCTTAAGTTACTAAGAGTGATTGATTATATGAGATATAAGTTACATTTGTGGATAGAACATGATTAAACCCTAGTATAGATATGTTATCCTAGGTGAATCATGACAAGTCACAGTGATATAATGTGAAGTTGAAGTATGAGTTACTGAGGTAACAAAAATTAAGAAAGAATAACCAAGCTCATACTAGAGAAGTATCGAGTTATAGAAGTAGTATTAATCCTCTTATAGAATAGTAAAGTGTAATACCTCGGACACTACACTCTAAGCAACAAGCCAGGACAAACCCAAAGTGCATAAGGTGGTACTACCGCGGAGGCCCAAAGGCCACCCACATGCAGGCCCGTCTAAGCGGAGAAGGGCATGGTACCGGTGTCACATCCCATGATTTTGAAATTTGGGACTACAAAAAAATTGGGTTTACATATCATTCATGTGCATTGAATTGCATCCATGCAAAAAAATTCAAGAAATGAATTTGAAAACCCTAAGTATAAACGGGTTTTGCAAATATTCCTATGAGCAATAAACAAGGATTTTATAAAACCAATATTATTGAACTGCATTAAAAAGTACAAAAATGATCCTAAGATGATCTACAGGATTTTAGAAAATTTTAGGAACATATTTTAAGTTATTTGGACTTAGTATGAGAAATATATGAGAGAAAGAATAAATGGAAAAACAAAAGAAAAAACGAAAAAAAAACCTAAACTAAAGCTACCGCGCGCCCAGCCCTAACTACCACGCGCGCACGCAGATCAGCTTGCAGAAGCAACCGCCAACCCGCTCCCAGCCCAGCGACGCACCACCGCAGCAGGCCCCGGTGCAGCCTGCTTCCATGTCCCCGCTCTCGCTGACAGTAGGGCCCCACCGCATCGTCCTCCTCCTCCCGATAGAGAACGGGAAGAACATGGGTTCATCCCACCGATCAAATCCTCGCAAAAATTTCATCAATTCGGCCAGTTCCTTTGCCCCTTCGCCAAGAATCCGCCCCCATAAATAATCCCTCACCTCCTCTCCTTTTTCCCTTTCAAAAAACCCTAGCCGGAGATCCGAATCGATCTGTAGTCGTGTTGCCGCCACGGAGCTTCAGAGCTCGAGGTAGAGCATTCTCAGGTCGCCCACTAGCCCTCCTCTTCCTCTGCATTTCTTCATCGAGTTTTGCCGCACCTCTTTGACCACTTTCCCCCTTTCGCAGAGCTCTATGACATCGTGGATTGCTCGCTGGAGCCACACCTGAGCAACCGCATGCCTCCAGTCACCCCCTGCCGTCAAAAGAGGAAGACACAGGCACTTCCGAGATCACTAGAGGGTTCCCTGTATTGCGCCGCTCCCCGTGCACCGCTCCCCCATCACCGGCGAGGACCATAGCCACCGCCACCCGAGTCAGCACTGTCGTCCATCGTTGTTGCCACCGTCTTCCAGCCGACGCCGGCTTGCCATCGTCACCGTCCCCTGTCCGATCTAATCCTTACGGTCCAGATCGAGTCAAGTCGAGTCGAGCCGCGCGATCAAGCCCAACCGAAGCTCTAGCCAAGCCGCCATGGAGACGCTAAACTGCAGCCATCAGATCTTGATCGAGTGGCTCATGTCAGCTCACTTAACGAAGGGGTACAGACCAATCCTGTTGCGCCATGTTGCAAACCCTTTCCTATTAATTTATGTTTGATTTAAAATAGCCAGAAATATGTCCAATCTTGTAAAATTCATATAAAACCGAATACATGTCCAAAAATTATAAATAAAATATGGGTGGATTCATAAAATTGTGTAGAATAATAGTATATGATTAGATATAAAGTTTACAGTATATATATTGAAATAATTTAAATAGTTTAATGGACAATTTAGACAAAATAAATCATAGTAAATTATCTATAGATCATAAAAAATAAAAATAAAGTATCTACGGATTCCTAATTTCATATACAACATTAATATAGTATTAGATACAAATTTTGCAGTGTATAATTATTGTCGTAATTTAAATAGTTTTAATATCTTTCGGAGTATTAAATCCATAATAAATTATTTATAGGTGGTAAAAATATGAATAATATATCAAATTAAAGATAATTCAATGTGGAATAGTAATATCTGATTGTATCCAATTTTCGCATTATAGTTAACTAGTAATAATTTATTTTGTTTTAATGGTCCTTTTAGGTTGTTAAATTCATATTAAATAATTTATAGATCGTAAAATTATGAATAATATGTATATGGAATCATAATATGGTGTAGATTACAGATATGGTTTTAGTTTCAATTTTAGTCATGGTAAACTATTTAATAAATTTAAACTCTATTATATAGTAATTAAATCATAAGAAAAGATTTACAACTCCGATTAGGGTGAATCCAATTGCTACTAGTTCGTAATAATGTCGTCTATCCATTATACTTCTGATATACTCCCTCTGTCCTGGTTTAAAGGACATAATTTGCGAGCCTCTGGGCCCTAGGTGTCCTCTAGTTTGTCCATTTTATATTGTGGAAAAGAACATGCATGAGGAGAAGAATAGCTAAGAAAGCGTTCACATTTATTCACACATGTGCATGCAAGCATTTTATTTTTTTCCCACCGGAGTAATTACAGAGATTAAATGCTTTTGTGCCTAAGTATTTTGGGATTGCATGGTTTACAAATTGTGTCCTTTAAACCAGGATGAAGGGAGTAAATTTAATACGCCAATTAGTACAGAAGTTTCAACAAAACTATTAAAATCCCTATATTGGCAATGAAGGATTAATAATAAATACCCCATTGCATTAAATGATCTCCTACATTCATCATGTAATCTAATATTGTTCAGAGAACTAATTACAACCATTGTGACATATTAAATCGACATGCAAGCATTTGTTCATAATTGTTTTGTTCTATTGTGCCTAATTGCATTATTTTGATTGGTGTGTTTGTTGTGCAATTGTTTGATTGATAGATTGCGAGGACTGCAACTATTTTGATTGTGACGAGTGCAACAATTGAAATTGTGAGGACTGTTTGAACGACTACATCAACAACAAAGGCAAGTGGCACTATCATAAATGTCATAATTATTTTCCTATGCATTGTAGTTGTTTTTAGTAGATGTGCATGTGTAGGAATATTTTACACTGTGTGATATGCTATGCTATGTCCTATTTAGGATATACTTTTGTATCTTGTTTAGTGGAAACATCGTAGTTGTAGTATGCTTAGCCCTACTATAGATTCGAGGTGGAAATCATGTTATGATTATATGAGGTATTGAAAAGCTATGTTTTTATATAATAAAACAAGTACTTAATGAATCACCTAGGTGGAATATTATTGTTGTTGAGTTTTGAAGAAGTGGAAACAAAGAGGACCATATGTTTGGCTACCTCTCTTATGTCTGCACTGGAAGAAGACCACCTAGGCATCATAGAGATTGACATGTTTCTCTTACAATAGCTTCCTGTACAACCACATGCTAATATGGGCTCTGGCTTAGTTAATTACATAGCGGAAGATCCTTTGCATTGATATATCTTCAGGTTAACTAGTATTGTGTATTGGAGATTATATCCTTACATTGGTGCACGTTAGACGTGCTAGTATTGTGTATTGGGAGGACTTCTATGGAAAGACTTCGTCACATTCTCGATCTGCCGGTATACCAATTGATGTGTACTAAACCAGCGGCCACTGGTGGTGTCAAGGCAAGATTGTGTCATGTGGGTAAACTGTACAACTTCTGAAGAAGATATAAATCTAATCGATTAGCCGTGTCCCCAGTTATGGACTATATTTAGCAACTAAGGCCTGAAGCTTATGGATGATCTCAACATTCCAATTTCCTCAATAAAACTTGATGGTTTAACAAGGGAGTAGGAGCACTTGGTGTTGGTCAATGTGTTGAGACAATTTTCAGAAAGGATTAAAACTATTTGGAAATGTTAGGATAAAACTATTGCTTTATACAAATGAGTCTGAAACTCCACTTGGCCAAATATGCATGTAATTGATCGATTCCATTCATATCCACATACTAGTGACACTTGCCAATAAATTCAAAGTATTGACCATTCGTGGATGCAACCTTTCATGTTGTAGGTTATATCCTTTATGAGTGATCATTATAGGTCGCGAGACTCCACTCAACAATTATTCTCCTGTGGCACATTTGAAGGATGGAGATCTATTGTATTGTTTTCCACTATGTACTTGCAATGTAATGTAAATTCTGGATCATATTCATTGTATTTATGATGCATAGTTATATTTGGTATTCATTTATACTATGTGTGCCAGTGAACCGATCTAGGGATTGGCACTATACACATGAACTCATCCTTATCAGGCGAGGGTGTTACAACCGGCCACCACCCTATCCACTTTGCAAGAAAATCGTATCAAGTGCGAGCGGCGTAGTCGACATGCATGTGAACAAAGCATACACAAGTGTGTATGTCCGCGACATACAAGAGTACATCAGAGCCAATCCATCTAAAAGAAATGGAAATATTCAATGCCATACGGCAAGATCCAATGTACTAGATAGCTAATAGTTAGGATACATCCTCATACATCACACATCAGAGTATCAAGCGGAAGCGGAAGACAAGATCCGAGTATGGATAAGAAGAAAATTGGCATAATATGCTCGGAAATAAGCACATCCCGCCCATAGATCTCACGGATCTCCATCCCCGAAATCTCTACACCAGATGGTCGTTGTCACCATCATCGGTCTCCTCGACCTAGTAGACTTCCTACGGAGATACCTATCCATCTAAAACAATATTTTACCGTGTGAGACCCTAAGGGACTTATCAAGTCTTTAAGCATCTATTGGGAACGACCTGAGGGTGACGCGATTGTAGCGAAAATAAAACCTAGCAGTAATATAGAGACACGCTACAACGTCCGCCTAACCAATGATAGACGGACACTCGTTAATTCAACAATAGTTAATTACCCAACATATATATCAACATAAGCAAGCATCGCTCGCCCACCTCCCCGTTTCTGAATGAGAAGGCGGAAGAACATCCCATCCATAGGCAATTTTATTAATCATTCCATGAAGGATTCACTATTACTAGGCAAGTTTTAGTCAAATTAAAAGCGGTACTTTAATTATGCTTATCTATGATCGACAAATTGTGCTCCAAGTCATCCATAACACACGCACGATCAACCTTGGAAAAGCCAAATGAAAATCCAACGAGGCATCATGACAAAGCATTCGCAAGATTCATATTTGATTTCAGGGGACCACCCCACTAAGCTACCGGTGACTAAGTTGGACGGCTCCGAGATGGACTCAGAGGTTTGTGTTAATGACTGTAAACGACTGGAAACCCGAAAGTGTGACTGGTCTTATCGATACCGCAAAAACATTTCACTTTCCAAAACAGTACAGTACTAAATGCTCCTCGAGCAACAGTAATAAATGAGAAGTAAAGCATGGCATAAGTACATGATAGTAATAACACCCCAAACTATTTGTGTCCCCAAGAAATTAAGTATGAATCAAGTTAGGATTAAGGGGATACATGGTCCCACATGTGGATAGTGCGATAGTCAAGGAACAACAAGTACTCGAGGTCCTACAGGACACAAGTGAGCATAAATAACCAAATAGCAGATATTGCCCATCAGTGCCTCTTTCATTAGTTATCCCATTACTACTCAATTCGGTTATTTAGTTACCTCATTATTCAAAGACTCCCAAAAACCCTACACATGCAATTCTACGACTCGCATGGCTCAAACAACTCCTGTAATAATGGCTCATAGGATGGAGGGAACAAGCTTCGGGGGGGTTTAAAAGTAAAGGCTATGCAATACTTGGGATTCAATTTTATTTGGATCACGACATATGATGCAAGAATAAGATAGATGCAATAGGCGCTATATGTAGTGCAATCATGGGTAAATGCTTGCTCGAAAGTTTAGTTGCAGAATAAAATGGATCCTGGTAATACTCCTGAGGCTCCTGATATTCTTCTTGCTCGACTTCTATCCAGATAAAAACAAAACACACAAGGGGCTGAAATAAATACATACCACAATCATATAAATCATATGCAACAATCAAACAAGTATGTCATGATGGGATAATGCACAATTTACATGGTATAGCATAGCATGGCATGGATGAGGTGTGTAAACAACAAATACGCATTTTAATATTTATTTAGTCACATTTTAGTTGCATAAACCATGATGCCGCATTAATATTTATATGATGCATTATTCAATTCTTATCATGGAACGCATAACTAGAATGGGCTTCTCGAGCTAATCGATTTAGACATATCATTTGTCGAATTCAGAATTACGATTTTAGAGTTATGCAATTATTAAGAAATCACCATTTATTAATTCAAAAAACTAAAATTCCTCAAATGATATTATAAATATCATATTCATATTTCTCACATTTTTCTGATTCAAAAACATATATTATACTTAATATATGAAATTATAAATTAAAAGTTATTAACAAATGCATCTTAAATAAAAAATGGGTAAAATTATCATTAGTGGGGTTAGTGGGGGTGTCGGGGGGATAACCCCCGGGTGGGGAAAGCCAAGCATAAGTAGGCCAGCTCCAGAAGATGCAGGCCGCCTGGCCTCCCGGAACCACAACTCTAACCGTCTGGCAAAAAAGCCCGGCTGGGCTTATAATCTTCCCGGCTGGCTCGTCTAGCCGGTGGCCAGAAGAATCGGCCGGGTGGCCGTTCCCACCCGGCTCACCTCGGATTTTATGGAGAGCACGGAAGGACTGGCGCTCCGTGCGGGGTACACTTCTGGCTCTCCTTCGTCATCAAGGAAGCTGGCATGCCGTCATGACCGGCGCTACAAGACAAAGATAAAGCAAGACGGTCGGCTGGACTGGCGAAAGCGGTCCGAATGGCCGTTAAAGCAAGGGGTGACACCCCAAAGGAAGCCCTGGTGACCACTAAAGATAAGGATGACACTAAAAGAAGGGCAGACTGGGTCCTGGCCCACCGGCCGGGCCCTGCAGCCGGCCCTGCCCTATAAACCCATATCCAAACAGTAAACCCTAGGACCCATTGTAATCTGCCCCCCAGACCAGTATATAAGGGAGGGCAGAGCCAGGGTTATAGGTAGATTCAGATAGACTCACATAGATTCCAAGTAACAATAGTATTAGGAGAGAAGTGTTAGCATCCAGCTCCCAGCTTCCTATAGCCATCGATAGTATCTAAGGAAACAACTCAAGGAGCACTTATACTGAGCATTGAGCTCCCACACATAGTTCATCTTGCAGGAGTAGGGGTGTTACCTCGCCAAGAGGGCCCCGAACCTGGGTACGTCCCTGTGTTTGCAGTGCATCATGCCCAACCCATTGCGTGAGCCACAGAATGCATCCGTGTTTCCCTTCTTTGCCATCCCCGATGGCTCTGCCGTGTTCCACACCACGACAGTTGGCGCCCACCGTGGGGAGCATAACTCCGTATGCCTACAGATGGGTGGATCATACTGCTACACCACCATGCCCTTCGGATTAAAGAACATAGGCCAACCTATCAGTGCTGCATGCAGAAATGCCTGCAGACGCGGATTGGAAAGAACGTACATGCTTACGTCGACGATGTCGTCATCAAGACCAAGGAACGGCACACGCTCCTTGAGGATATGAAGGAAACATTCGACAACCTTCGCCGTTTCCAGATCAAGATGAACCCGGAGAAGTGCATGTTCGGTGTCCCAGCCAGTAAGCTCCTGGGCTTCCTCGTCTCCGAGCGTGGAATCGAGGCGAACCCGGAGAAGATCGGAGCCATCGAGCGCATGGAGCTGCTACAGAACCTGCGCGACGTACAAAAGTTCACCGGGTGCCTCGCTTCACTCAGACGGTTCGTTAACCGGCTGGGAGAAAAGGCTCTCCCCCTGTACCAGCTGATGAAGAAGACAGACAAATTCGGCTGGACAGCTCAGGTGGATGAAGATTTCCGAGACCTCAAGCGCATGCTCACCTCGCCACCAGTCCTGGCGGAACCAGCCGCAAAGGAGCCCATGCTGATGTACATCGCTGCCACAAACAGAGTGGTTAGTGTGGTACTGGTCATCGAGCGGCCAGAGGAAGGAAAAGCTCAGATGGTCCAGCGCCCCGTGTACTACCTGAGTGAGGTGCTCTCGCTATCCAAGCAGAACTACCCTCATTACCAGAAGCTGGTGTACGGCGTGTACATGGCCGCCAAGAAGCTCAAGCACTACTTCCAGGAGCATTCCATCCGGGTGGTAGCATTGGCCCCACTCGCAGAGATCATTGGCAACAAGGACGCCACTGGCCGCGTGGCGAAATGGGCCATCGAGCTCGCTGCGCATAACATCCAATACGAGCCGCGCACAGCAATCAAGTCGCAAGCATTGGCTGATTTCATCGTTGATTGGGCGGAGACACAATACATGCCCCCAGTTCCGAACTCGACTTACTGGAAACTACACTTCGACGGGTCAAAAATGAGTGGAGGACTCGGAGCTGGAATCGTGATCACCTCGCCCAAGGGCGACCGACTGGAATACGTTCTCCAGATCCACTTCAAAGCTTCCAACAACGCCGCCGAGTACGAAGCGCTCATCTATGGGCTCAAAATGGCCAAGCAGATAGGCATCCAAAGGGTGCTGTGCTTCGGAGATTCGGACTTGGTGGTACAACAAGTATGACGTGAACATGGCCCTATACCATTTCTTCGTCCAGCAGTTGTGCGCTTTCTTTGAAGGCTGCGAGTTTCACCATGTACCCAGAGCCAATAACGAAGCTGCTGACGTTTTGGCCAGGGTCGGGTCAACAAGACAAGCCTTACCGCCCGGAGTTTCTCTCGAGCACCTGCGCAAGCCCTCCATCACTCCCTCACCAGAATCCAACTCCATCGTGCTCGACGCGGATCCTGGAGCAGCCGGTGCCACACCGCACCCGGGGACTGCTTCACCACAGCCCGCGGTCAACATCGGCACCCTTCCTCCGGCAGACCCCCCAACGCTCCGGAGCCGGTCATCCGCGAGGAGATCAAGCTCATCATACAGACGGTGCACACCATACGGGAGGAGCCCGACTAGGCGAAGCCGTTCATGGATTTCCTGGCCAAGGGTGAACTTCCAACAGATGAGGTGGCAGCACGACAAGTGCGACGAAGGGCAAGCACCTACACCATCATCAACAACAAGCTGTACAAGCGCAGCGTCGGAGGCATCTACCAGCGATGCGTTAGTCGAGAGGAAGGAGCCAAACTTCTAACGGACATACACCAGGGCGAATGTGGCCATCATGCCTCGTCAAGGGCGATAGTAGCCAATGCCCTTTGGCATGGTTTCTATTGGCCAACGGCACTGAAGGACGCCGAAGAAATAGTCAAGACATGTGGCGGCTGCCAGCGATTCGGCCAGTTGAAGCACACACTGTCTGCGGCGCTCAAGACAATACCGATCACCTGGCCGTTCGCAGTCTGGGGCCTGGACATGGTTGGGTCATTCAAGACAGCTCAATCCGGCATGACGCACCTGCTCGTCGCCGTGGACAAGTTCACCAAGTGGATCGAGGCGAAGCCAATCAAGAAGTTGGATGGGGCGACGGTGATCAAGTTCTTCACAGACATCATCATCCGTTTCGGCTACCCTCACAACATCATCACTGACAATGGAACCAACTTCGTGAAAGGAGTCTTCGCTCGTTTCTGTGGGGGAAAAGAGATACGCCTGGATCTGGCATCGGTCGCACACCCACAGTCCAACGGACAATGTGAGCGCACCAATGGTTTGGTGCTAGCTGGAATCAAGCCAAGGCTCATCGAACTGCTCGTCAGGTCACCTGGATGCTGGATAGAGGAGCTGCCAGCAGTGCTCTAGAGCCTACGCACCACGCCCAATCGCTCAACCGGCTCCACACCGTTCTTCCTCGTCTATGGGGCAGAAGCCATTCTCCCCACGGACATCCAGTTCGACGCACCTCGCAAGCAGCTCTACACAGAGCAGGAAGCCAAGGAGGCAAGGGAGGACAGCGTGCACCTGCTCGAGGAGGCACGCGAGTTGGCTCTATCCAGATCAGCAATTGACCAACAAGACCTGTGCCGATACCACACCAGCCGGATCCGGCGCACCTCTTTCCGCGAGGGAGACCTGGTGCTATGCCTGGTCCAGAGCACCAAAGGAATGCACAAGCTGTCCCTGCCATGGGAAGGACCATTCATCGTCAGCCGGGCACTCCACAACAACTCGTACTACCTGATCGACGCGCAGCAGCCGATGAAAAACAAGGCAGATCGCTCAGACGAGGAGACGGAGCGCCCATGGAATGCAAGCCTGCTTCGGCCATTTTACACTTAGAGAAGTGTATGTATCTTCCCTTTTTTATGTAACAAGTGAACAAGAATGAGAGCCTTGGCGCAGCGCCAAGGACTTCGTCCCAATTCTACGCACCATCTGCATTTTCCGTACCGGCTAGCCTAGGCCCCATGATTTCTACATACGGCATAATGTTGCACACGGCGCCTAGAGTAGCCTCTTCGGTTCCGGCTTCAGTACGCACAGCGGCTGTCGACCCGGCAAGAGCAAAAACTCAAAGAGCACGCGACAAGAAGATGCCGGCGTAGAAAGCAAGGGTGTTCAAGCAAACTGGTTGCGCCCTACAAAAGTTAAGCCAACAACAGCGAACCGAAGTATCGCGAGGCACGCCAACATAGTAACTCCTTCGGTTCCGGCTGCAGACCACAACCCGGCTGACAGACGGCAAGGAAAAATGCTAGACGGGCCAATACTCGCTGAGAAAAGGGGAGTTGCTCACGGCCTGACTCAAAGGGACGCATGTCTATTTTTCTCCTATGATAATTACCAACTCATGCATAGGCATATGCACAGGAAAACTAACCCAAAGCAACGCTTTGTCTTGCACGACCTGAGTCACAAGTTGGCAGGAAACAAGGTGGCAAGAGAGCTTCGCCCCGGCTGGCTACCACAGCCAGCCTGAACCTCGAGGACTACACCAAGTGGACGCGCTCCCGCGCACCCACTAACTCAAGTCAAGGTAGCCAAAAGAGCTTCGCCCCGGCTAGCTACCCCAGCCGGCCAGAACCTCGAGGACTACACCCAGTGGACGCGCTCCTGCGCACCCACAAGCTAAATCAAGGTAGCCAAAAGAGCTTCGCCCCGGCTGGCTACCCCAGCCGCCCCGAACCTCGGGGACTACACCCAGTGGACGTGCTCCCGCGCACCCACCAACTCAAGTCAAGGTAGCCAAAAGAGCTTCGCCCCGGCTGGCTACCCCAGCCGGCCCGAACCTCGGGGACTACACCCAGTGGACGCGCTCCCGCGCACCCACAAACTAAAGTCAAGATAGTCAAAAGAGTTTCGCCCCGGCTGGCTACCCCAGCCGGCCCGAACCTCGGGGACTACACCCAGTGGACGCGCTCCCACGCACCCACAAAGCAAAGTCAAGACAGGAAAAAGAGATCGAGCCCGGGTGGCTATCCCAACCGGTGCAAGCATAAAAGACCGCAAATGACGAAGACACAAAAACAGATTAGCAGAAGACACCAAGCCACAAAGCGGAGCATGAAGGCTCCGCATAGATTAAAAGATCGGCGACAGAAGTCAGCCGAAGTGTAGCACATTAGAGTAGCAGTTTTAACAAATACACCCGTCATTCCGGGGATCAAGAGCCAGGAGCTTGAGAAGTAGAGGAGGCAAGAGCTGGATTAGCAGGGGGCGGCGGCCGCGTCAGTAGGAGGAGGCTGGCTGCTGGAGGCTACGTCGATGGGATTCCAAGGCGCCGGTTCCCAGTGGAACGGCCGTGGCTCTCCGGGGGCGCTGAAGTCATGATCCAGGTCCACGTAGGTGCCGATCTTCACCCCGCAGGCCTGGAGTGCGGGAAGGCTCTCGCGAAGACCATCGTAGGTCGTCCCAAGGCGGAAGCCGCGGTCGATCACGCTTAGGTCGACGCCAGGATACCATGACTTCACCATCGCCAGCGCCATCTCCGCACCGCCTTGAGCAGCCCACTCCTTGTGCACCTCCAGCACGTCGATGCCCTTGGACAGCGCCACGGCCAGGCTGGCCATGTCATGCACGACCAGGCCCGCGTCCGGCCAGATGTAGTGGAAGAGATCATTGCCAATGACGCACAAGCCGTTGCTCTCCTCTGCCACCACCTTGACCAGGTCGAGGGCGGTCTGTTCACGACTAACCTCCTCTAGTGGAAGCTTCTCCGTGGCCATCTCGGTCACCTCAGGATAGTGAGATGTAGCCAGACACAAAGCAGAATAAACAAACAAGATCGAGCAAGTCACGGCACAACGGAAGAGAGTAACTGAAAAACTTACCGATGACCATCTCCGAGACGTTCTGGAGGTGCTGATTGAGATCCTCCTCCCTGTGGCGAAGATACTGGATCATCCCCTCCTGCTGGGTGCAGATCGTCTCAAAGTTCTTCAGCGCCTCCGCCCGGATGTCAGCCGTCTTCTTGCCCCGCTCTATGCTAACCTCAAGTTGGTGCTTGGCCGCGGCGAGCTGGTCAAACTGCGCTTGTCATGCCTTGTTCGATTCCTCCAGCAGGGCAACCTTAGCCTTGAGGCGCTCCAGCTCCTTCTCCTTGTCTTGGATCATGGCTATAGGAGGATACCCGATGGTCAACAAAAAGCGGTAAAAGGGAGCCAATCGCCAAGACAGATCTGAAGAAGCAATCTTACGGCCAAGGTCCCTGGTGTTCCTCACCGACTCCGTAAACGCTTTCTGCAGCAAGAAAGCAAATGAGCAATAGAGGTGCATGCCAGATGAAACAGCGGAAAACGTTTGAAGAGCAACGACTCACCTCCATCAAAACTGACAATTTTTTGGCCTCGCCAAGGCCCTGTTCCATTCCTTCAACCAGGTGGCGAACCTGGTTGAGCGCGACGGGTGTCGAGCCGGAGAGCTGGGCAAGGATCGCATCCGGCGTCAGCACAGCCAAAGCTGGCATCGAGCCGGTGACGAAAACCTCGTCGTCGTCCGCAGCCATACCCGAGGATGCAGCCACCACCATCTCCCTCCCATCCGGCTGCCCGGCATCCGCCGCAGCCTTCTGCGCGGCCTCCGCTCCCTCCATCACCTCCGTGATGACGGGCCTGGTGGAACTGCTCGGAGCATCGCTCCAAGCCGGGTTCACGCCAGCCCTTAGGAGAGGGAGGGGGTCTCCAGGTCCTGCGCAGCCGCAAGCAGCTGGCCCAACCGCGAAGACGCAGGGGCCTGGTTCCACAACCAGGCCATCCGCAGCCGGCGCGGGCGCAGCCGGCATCCTCGCCACCTCTTCAGCCAGAGGAGGAGGTGGAGGAGTCATGACGGCGGCCCCTTCGTCGCCAAGCTCCATGGCTTCGCTGCAAAGCACAAAGAGTCAAAGGAGAAGCCAGCAAAACCGCAGAATGGCAAGAAAGGGCAAGAGAGATACTAACCCGGCGACGGAGGGTGGAGCACCAACCTGACGCCTTCGGCGCGTCTTTTTCGTCTCAACTTGAGCGGGAATGGCAGCAGGTGCCACCCTCTTTCCCCGGGCTCTCGCCACGGGTTTTTCTCGCGGACCCTCCTCGTCGTTGACATCGACTGCGGCACAAGCAAAGAGTAAAGACCATAAACTCAGGAACAAAGGTGAAAGAAAGAGCCGCGGATAGCAACCTACCATGAGGATCCAGGGAGCGATCGTCCGCTCGGACGGGAAACCCTTCGGGTTCCGTCTGGGGGTACTTCTTCGGCTTCCTGTCCTCCAAGAAGGACGGAAGCGGGAAGTAACCCATGCCATCTTCGGCCAGCTGCGCCATGAACAACTAATCAAAAAGTGGGGCATAAGGCACCCAAGGAAGGCTAGCAAATACTGGAGGCAAGGCGCAAAGCAACCAGAGAAGAACTTACCGACGGCGGCAGGCGGCCGCGATGGTACGGGGGGCAGGAGTATGCCTAGTTGGCCTCGATGCGGAACTTGGAGATCATGGAGATCCAGTTCCGCAGGTCCTGGATGGGCACATCTTTCCGGACGTCCTTGTCGAATCGTTGGTGGTCGAGAGATGGCACATCTTGTGCGACCGTTTCTGCAGCGGAAGCACGCGACGCACCATCCACGACAAGGTAATGTCCCGGGCAGTGAGCCTCTCCATCGCCACCATCGTCTCCACCCGGGCGGCGATCCGATCGAGGTCCGCCACCGCGCCCATGCTCTTCGTAGTCCATCCCCTCTGCGATGAGGGCACATCGGTGAAGAGCAGGAGGCAGATCCAATCAATCTCTGTGGCATTGCTCACATAGAAATATGTGCGCTGCCATAGCTTGGCGGTGTCGGGGAGCTCGAACCGCGGCATCGGCGAAGACGTCCGCGGGTAGACGGCACAGCAGCCCGTCCGTGTCAGCAAGCCGCCCTTGACGATGTTCTGGGCCTTGAAGTGGAAGAACTTGAGAAAGTTCCCCACCTCGGGCCACACCCCAAGGTACGACTCGCAGCAGGCCGCAAAGTGCGACAGCTGCGCCATGGCGTTGTCGCCAAGGTGGTGAAGCTGGAGGTCGAAGAAGCCGAAGAGCTAGAGGAGGAACGGGCTAACGGGGAGGCCGAAGCCGCGCGCGAAGTGCGCGAGGAAGACGACGCGCTCCCTCGGCCGAGGGTTCGGCACCCGCTCCACCTCTGGCGCAAGCCGGTGCTTCACAAGCAACGATGAGGGAAGAAACCTCCCCCGCTGATACTTGTTGATGAGTTCGTCGGTCACGAAGGACCCGCACCAACCGCCCCGTTGCTCCGGCAGCATCTCGACAGAGGAGGAGGCCGTGGTTGGCGGGAAGAAGGCGGCCGGCGGCGACAGGGAGAGGACGTGCAAGAACAAGGAATGCAAGGGCACAAGGAGAAGATGAGCCGGAGGATGGACAAGTGTGGGAACCGACCCCCTCGAAGCCCTATTTATCCCCACAAGCGGCAACGTCGCCCCTTCGGCTTCTGCGCGACGCGTGGCGTCACGGTGCCACAGCTGTGCAACGCTTCGACTCCAGATCCCCTGCGTCGTCGTGGTTGCCACAGAAGGTCCCAGGTTTCAGTGGGAGGCGAGGCATGCGCCCTTGCCCCGAGGAAACGCTGCAGCACGTCTGCGTGCGCAGTTGCCAAAAACTGGCGCAACGACGCGGAAGTCAAACTGACGCGACGTGCGCCAAAGCCACAGGCGTAGGTGACGGCATCAATGACGTCATCTAGCCCAACGTTTCGTCTTCAGCTCCGCCAGCCGGTATCTTCCTTCGCTGTTTACACCCAGTGGACGGCCATTGATTCCGCAGCCGGTTTAACTCCAGCCAGAAAGCAAAAGCCGCAACCGGAGAAAGTAAAGCAACCTCTCAGGAAAGGAAGGAGCACGGAAGATCTTGCCCACCGGCCAAGCCCATACATGCTCGGGGACTAGTGTCGGGGGGATAACCCCCGGGTGGGGAAATCCAGGCATAAGTAGGCCGGCTCTAGAAGATGCAGGCCGCCTGGCCTCCCAGAACCACAACTCTAACCGTCTGGCAAACAAGCCCGGCTGGGCTTATAATCTTCCCGGCTGGCCCGTCTAGCCGGTGGCCAGAAGAATCTGTCGGGTAGCCATTCCCACCCGGCTCACCTCGGATTCGATGTAGAGCACGGAAGGACTGGCGCTCCGTGCGGGGTACGCTTCTGGCTCTCATTCGTCATCAAGGAAGCTGGCATACCGTTATGACCGGCGCTACAATACAAAGATAAAGCAAGACGGTCGGCTGGACTGGCGAAAGCGGTCCGGGTGGCCGTTAAAGCAAGGGTGACGCCCCAAAGGAAGCCAGGCTGACCACTAAATAGAAGGATGACGCTAAAAGAAGGGCAGACTGGGTCCTGGCCCACCGGTCGGGCCCTGCAGCCGGCCCTGCCCTATAAACCCATATCCAAACAGTAAACCCTAGGACCCGAATTGTAATCTGCCCCCCAGACCAGTATATAAGGGAGGGCAGAGCCAGGGTTCTAGGTAGATTCAGATAGACTCACATAGATTCCAAGTAACAACAGTAGAAGGAGAGAAGTGTTAGCATCCAGCTCGCAGCTTCCTCTAGCCATCGATAGTAGCTAAGGAAACAGCTCAAGGAGCACTTGTATTGAGCATCGAGCTCCATACATAGTTCATATTGCAGGAGTAGGGGTGTTACCTCGCCAAGAGGCCCCCGAACCTAGGTACGTCCCTGTGTTTGTAGTGCATCGTGCCCAACCCGTTGCGTGAGCCCGTGTGTCCCTTCTTTGCCATCCCCGATGGCTCTGTCGTGTTCCACACCACGACAGGGGGACATTATTTTAAATTTCCGTAAAAGGATTTGAGTTCACATATGAAAAACATTTACTTTTCTTTTTGAATGTTTTTGCAAATTCAACACAGATTTGGAATTATGAAAATATGTGTGAATCTGAATTATATTCGAATTAGAAAAAGAGAAGGGGATCAGGAAATGGAAGAAGGCCACCGGGGAAAGGACTGGGCCGTCGTGACGATTTGGGTTGGCACGCAGGCGGCAGATAGGACACGGGCCGGCCCAACTGGCTTTAGGCGCGCGAGTACGCCGGAGATAGAGGAGGGGAAAATAGGGGGTTTCTACAATTTTGCCAAGAACAGATCGATCTGAAGAACAGCAGAGATGCCGATTCGGCTAGCTGGGTCAGTTTTCGCCTGACGATGTCAAGCGATCCTTTGAGAATTTCGTGATGCTGCAAAAATCTAAGTTGTAGTTCAGACCAAGATTCACAAGTTCTATTCAGGACGTATCTACAGAAGAGGGTTGTAGAGGCCGGTAATAATTGACGAACAGCGGGAAAAACTACAGTTGAATATGAATCTGGTGCGACAGAAAAACAGACGGTTTCCTAATCTTTCGAAGTCGATAGCGATGAACCCACTTCGAATTGATCAAGCCACAAAAATGAAAGATTGAGAGGGGATTACGATCTACAATTTTTGTTCAGGTGGGGTCGCCGGAGGCGGAACGTAGGCGGCGGAAACTAGGCGCGAACATGCTGCTGAATAACTACGCGCTGCTGGTGTCGCCTGCTGCTGCTGTAACGGCAGTGCGCGGTCTGGCGTGCGCGGTGAGCGGGCGGCGACTGCGGCGAGCGACACCGATGCAAGGCGAGAACAGAGAGGTGGAAAGCAGGGGCTCACCAAGGGGAAGTCGTAGGCGAGGATGTCACGGTGGTCGGCGCAAGGACAAATGCGAGCAGCGACGGTGAGCGGCACGGCGGCGTGTTCTGCAGCGTTCACCGAGATGGCGTTGAGCTCCTGCGAGTGCTCCTTCGTGTCTAGGTGGTCGTGCAGGTCCTGCAGGGTCCGGTGCAGCTCCAGGACTTGGTCGCTGGGTCTTGAGGCCAGGATATTACTGGCAGCAAAAGGAGGACGGCGATAGGAAGGTGCGCCCGGTGGCGGCCATGGCGAGATGAAAGAGAAGCCTATCGTGGAGAAGGGGAAAGAGGAAAAGGTTTGGATGGTACTGGGGCTGGTTGGTTGTTGCTGTGTGGTTTGTTTTATAGAGAGAGAGAAGTAGAGGGAGGTCAGAGAGAGGAGGGAAGGGTTCCCACGAGATATGCATGTGCACGGCATGACTTGCACATGTGAGGCTCGGTGGACGCTGGCATGTGGGGTGTGTATCGATGCAGGTTTGGTTAGCTAGGTGGTGATCAGGACCAGGTCCGATGGGGTTTGATGGGTCAGGTAGATTAGGGATTTAGGTGGTTTAGATGGGGAGGTATAGGGGTAGAAACTGATTTTTTTTTTGTTTGGTTTCCTTTGTTTTGGTTTGTTTGAGTAAACCATACTCATTACAAGCTTCTCAAAAGAGCAAGATCAAAATATTAAGAAAGAAGCTAGGTTGGGGAGGAAAACTAAAAGAACCAAGTTAATTAGAATTTAGCCAAAATTGAATGGATTCAAACCAAACAACTTGTACCCAAATTCAAGATGAACTCAAAAGAAGAAGTGTATAGCAATGCATGCATGGGCCATGCATGGTAGGTGCTTTGATTTATTTAGTGAAAGCAAGCTAGATAAAGAAGGCATATTACCATGCTTCAAGAGGAAACAAGAAAAACAATCATAATTTCTTTAATAAAGGAGACTAATTTAATTTCAAAAGTCAATCTAGTGTGCATTGGTCCACTAGGATTTAATGTGACCATATGAATTCAATAGTACTCCCTATTTGAACGAATCATGGTTTGAATTGGAGTTTCTACTTCTACATAGCTTCCAATAAAGAACCATGTAGAATTACATAAACAATATTGTGAAAACAATATGGCACCATATATGGGAGCATGTAGACAAAAGGAGGACCCATTCCCAAATATTATGAGCTAGATTTAAATGAAAAAATAAAGGCAAGGGCCCATAAATAGTTTGGATGGTGAAATTATAAGATGGTGACAAACAAGGCGCTGGAATTGTAAGAGATATGCTCCCAACTCAACTTGGGCATGAAGCGATTTATCAAGAAGCAAATACAATATATCAAGAGGCAAATAGAAGTGACACAATATATAATGCATATGGGATAAGAACCAACTAGAGGGGGTTTTATATGATGCTCAAATGCAAGGTGGCATGAGCATGATATAATGATGATGCAAAGAATGACATGTAGAAAGTAGCATTTTATAGACTAGGCAAATAGCATTGCAATTATTAGACAATTGGGATGCTACAACTCTCCCCCACTAAATAAGAATCTCGCCCCGAGATTCCTAGGAAAAGTAAAAGACCAAGGAGAGGCGGGTGTTCAGAACGAAGGTGATCCTAACGTTCCCAAGATAATTAACAACGGAATGGTGCGACCATTACACCTTACAAAACTTGCTAGACTTGTTGCGAGTCTACGTTTTTGCAGGAAACAAAGGACTCGAAGAGATTCAAAAGAAGTAAACTTCTTACTTCAAGCTGAAAGGTGATACACATCGAAAGAATGAAAGGTCAAAAGTGCATGTCGTGATGATTCTTTCTCTTGCCGAAAGAAAAGAACCATTTGGATAAGTTAACAACCACTATGAAAATAGCGTTGTATCTTCCATAGATTTAAAAATGAAGTTCAGAATGACAACCTTGCATTCAAACAGTAGATTTCCTTGATATCGACGGAAAAGATTTGGGTTCCTGAATTCTCAGATTAGATTCTTCTTGCGCCGGTAAAGACCAAAGGATCATGCAAAGGAGGTGTGTAGATTTCTCTCCTCGAGAAAGAGTGACACGAGTTTAAGGTGGAATTCTGAAAAAGAAGTTGAATGTAGAATATACTAGGTAGACACGAGCGCTTCGTTGCGCCGCCCATAATGCGTTTTGACATCGTGTGGTTGGCGTGGTGGAATTTACATGTGTTGTGGTGGGATTTACATGTGTTTCATTCGATTCAAACAACTGACTTTATCTCGCTTACAAACTCGATAGAAGCAAAACTGCTTGCAGCATGCACAACACATATGTCATATAACATGTCGTAGAAGTCAAACAACACCGACGATCAACTACCAACCTATCAAGCAACAATATCGCATAACCTGTATAGATGTAGATTTAGGTACCATAATTAGATGATAAGCTAAAAGCTGTAGTAGTCGCAAAAAAAGTGAAGTAGATACTTTTAAATAGGGACATCAAGTACAAACAGAGGATATCATAGTTAATCATCAGCTCATATCCTTCTTTTAAACGTGCATCCCATCACAAGAAAGCATGTTGTTCCTTTGGCACTAATTTCTATCCGTTTATCGGTGTCAAGAGATTTGACATTTTTGCAAGAACATGGCTATGTCCCTGGGGCAACACTGATGTAGTGAACTAAGGATAGATCCATACTTTTTCACTGACAGATATAAATGGGAAACATAAGGGTTCAGGCAATAACAAACTGTGACACGTATGCTATTAGCTGCGCAAGGAAAAAGGCTGAATAAACTAATGATATCTAAATCAGACTCCCTTAACAAACGGATGTGATCTATAAAAGTAAAAAAATAATTGTCACCAAGGTGTCAATTCTGGACAGTTTGGACAAGCGCCTTGTGTGTGTCAAAATGGAGGTTTCGTTGTACGCCTGTGCATGAGAAAAATCATAAGAAAATAGACTAATTCTCATAAACATTGATTTTGCAGATGTAAGAATACGGACAATTCATAAGATAGTAAAGGAGCATGGTACCTCAGTCATAATGGTGATATAGAAGGAGGTGGATTCCCTTGGTTCATCTGATACCTTGATTCCTGGTTTTGCAAGTCAATGAATTAGTGTTACATAGGACTGTTGCATTTTTCACAAAACCTCATAAGAAGAAGAATTGGGTTCACTTGGTTGGTTTCTTGTCATCCATATTAGGACTTCACGTTCAGGAGATAACAGTTTCAACATTAGACAATACGAGCTGTTCAAACATGGATGCCTTGACAATGCGACTAACAGTTTTGACTTACATTTGTTGGGCTTGTTAACTCATATCTTCAAATATAGGCATTTACCTTTTGCAAGTAAAACAGGGCAGCAAGGTATGCAGATTCAATGGCCTCATGACCTATACAACAATAGTCGTCGCCCTGACCGCAAGAATGGGGAGACTTAGGCTAACAATTAGTAATTGTTTAGGGATATGGGGATGTTTCCAAAATGATCAATAGGATAAACCTTGAATTAGTTTCAAATAAAAAAATTAGTTAATAGCAATTTAAAAAAATTGTAAACATTCCCATTTTTTCGTGAACCGGAGATGTTTCGCTAATCAAGTGTGAACAAATAAAAACCAATCGGAATTTTTCGAACGTCCCAACACAAGAACAAAAAACTATTGCCATGAATCATACCCTACAAAATAAATTCGACCCTTGCTTTTGACGACTCATTTACTTCCAGTAATAATTTATTCGAACACCAAGCATTCATGGTTTTATAGGCCTCGCCAGGCATTCCTCCTCCGTCTTGGAAAATTGACCAATTTAGGTGTCTAAAGCATCCGCCTAGGCGTTAGAGCGCCCCTAGATCGTCTTAAGACGCCTTTAAAACCATGCAAGCATTACTCATGCACAAATACATAGAGAAGAAGTCGCCTCCTGTGAAAGCTAGCCAGATTTCACCATGTGACATCGTGCGTATGTTTTTCTAATCTTCTATGCGATATCACAACCAATGACCAAACATGCAATAATTTTGAATCTTCGGCCAATACTCATTGATTGGACCCTTTGACCTCTTGTCCAAACAAAAGGTGCATCGGAAGCGACCATTGGGAACTTTTTTCAGAATTAAAGGTAGGAAAAGAACATTTGACTAATCCACAAGGTCACATAAATGAAAAATGGAAATGCGGTAATAAACTCATAACTTAGAGATTAACTACGTGGGCCGTTGACATGCATAAGCGAGCTCAATATCCTGGTACTGTGACGGTTTGTTCACAATATGCGCAAAACATATAATGATACAATTATATCCCAAAGACATGACCTTTGATTTTAGGTCTCACACAATCATACCTGACTATATGGACTTCAAATTTCGATCTCATACCTATGAACTGTAACAGAAAGGAGATCTATGAATCACTAGAAAATCAAACGGATTTGTGCAAGGTGGGAATATAATAAATGAACTTGAAAGATGTACGCACCTCATAAAATGAATAAACATGTATCGCACTGAATCTTCTGAAACCAGAAGCTGAAGACAAATATTTACGCTGGGTAAGGCAACCAACAAATAAAAATAAAATTTATATAACTAAAGTATATCAAGAGTAAATATCCAATGCATCCATATAAGTAGAAGGGAGTAGGGCCTGTAAAACCTATCTCTATTTATTTCATGTTCTGACATGTTCTTTCATGCACACGTGACGCAAATCAATTACCTTCTCAATGATAAGAATAGTCGTAAGTTACGTCTTTTCAAAGACCTACAGAAGAATTCATGTGAACAACTTATCTGGTAAAAACTTAGCAAATCTATGTCTCTACTACTATAAAGAGCCAGATTCATCGTCCATCCTACCCTTTCATGCGTTATGGCCATCGAGCGGGCGACCTAGTCTGGTGCTCGTCTCATAGGCATCTAGATCACAGAAGCCCGTCAGAAGATGTAGGAACTGGATTTTCCTAAAACACAGCTCTGTTGATCGTCCACAAACAGATTGGAAGAACAATTCTTAGATACTGCATATGTAATTGCTAAGCTATTGCAAATTATGCTAATTTGTCTTAATGGCATGGCCTCTGGTCACATGATTTACTGGTCAGAATTTCACAGTGAGGTAGTAACATCCATGTAGGTGTGCCAAAAGATAATGTATTTAACATCACAGTAAGTACCATGTTAGTGAATTGCACTTCACTGTTGATGCATATTTTTGTACTAACAGAACTTATAATAGTGCCAGCATCACTCATGTAAAATATCTTCGTACATTTTTAAGTGTCTTCAGTCAAATGGTGATTTCAGTACATGGCACATTCCTCACTTTCTTGTGTCCTCTTCCTTACCGTGGCTTACTGGATTAAAGATCTATGCTTAGCTTAGCCAATATATGAGGAACAATAATTGATAACCACGATAAATAAGAGGTTACTAACGCATCTCCCTAATGATTTATTGGCACCAATATGACGACGCCACATGAATGGAAATAACTAAATTATCATGTGCAAGAACCTAAAAATGAAGCAGCTACACAAAAAGAACTACAGAAGAACAAATTCATTCAGACAATATTTGAGATCACCACTTATTCAAGATCAAGCCGATAATCCATCCAATAAATGTAGTAACCTTTAGAATAAAATCAAAGCAATTAAAGAATTAGGAGAAATATGATTAGCGAATTTACTTACTGACAAAAACGTACAACCCTTTTAAATAAGAAATACAACCTCTAGACATCTTAGTAGGATGACCATCCATCATAACCGAAGCCGACATGCTAAACCACGGAGTCCATACAACAATCAGCAAAATATAGGATAGGGTAGCAATCAGACATGTAAAACACCAGCTGCTCCACACCACTGCTTTCAAGGAAAAGACAGCTCATGCAAACCACATGGTGGTGTGCTGAGTTGTTGTCATTGTAGTTGAGCTGGGAATTGGAGAGGGCTGAGGAGCACAGCCAGAACAACACCAACTTGGTGAATCACTGGTAGAGCAGCACGGCAAGGACACCAACTTGAATTTGGTGAACCGCCGGTAGAGCTCATCGTCGGTTCCTCCCACCTAGGAGAGCCGTCTGGGGGGACGGAGATGGCCGATGGTGGCGGCACACATGTTGGAGGCTTTTCTAAAAAGCGCTATCCGCTGGATTACCCACCGCCAAAGCTGTTGAGCAAACAGCCTACGCAGCCGCACCTCCATCGTCTACAGACACACTTAGAGAAAAGTTCTGCGGCAGGAGAGGACCGTCTGGCTCCTGATTCACCCCCTAGTGATATGAACTGTCAGCAAGTGAACTGATTAATCAGTACATGACATGCATCAGTCTACATGGCGGGCCTCTCTCTACTCGGAGTGACCTATGGGCATTCCCCTTGGCAGGATGGAGTCGCAAGAGTAATTTCCAATCCAACTACACACATCATGACTCAAGAGCTAGAGCGGCCTGGCGCTCTTTCCACCTGAATGATGGTGCCCATCTCCACAAAAACTAAATGTGACATGTATTGATTGGAATTGATTGCAATAAAGGGAAAGCGTGTATCATTAAAATTGGTCAAACTCACCACAATTCTGTCCTACCATCTTTCTTCCTTTGCGGAGTACTGCACATAGCATCAAGTGCAAAGTAGGAATCCATCATCGTACGACACAGGGTAGGACCGACGGCCACTCAAGCTGGCCAGAGCCAAGCTCAACCTCGTCCCCTGTCACCATCGCATCCGGACCTCCGGCGCCAAACAGGGACGACTGGTAGCCACAACCGCCACTTCATAGGAGCTGGAGGCGCCGTGAAGCCAGCCTTGATTTCGGATGTTCGCCGTTCGCCGTGCCGGTGTGCTCGGCGACGACGCCGTCCATGGCGGGCTGGAGGTGCGAGCATCGGACGGATTGGTCCGGTAACTTGTGAGGTAGGATGTACTGTACTCCTGTGATGGAAGGCGGGGTGGCGGCGGTTCAGCTGATTTGGTGCAGCGGTGCTCCAGGAGAGATAAGAAAGAAGCATGGGAAGAGAGGAAGCAGGGAGGGTCGACTCGGGAGGAGAGGAGGATTCCACCATTGTCATTTTCTCCGGCATAGGAGAGCACTCGGTCACTGTCATCATGGTCCAGGGTCGTGGATAGGCCCAATCCTCAGCCATGAAGAAGCCTCGCCCGTGGTAGAAAAAATTGCAGCTTACCAGCCCAAATCAACGACCAAGATGGCTTCCATCCAAAGATCCAATGGATGAGAACACACCTATCGGAAGTACCCTTAGATGGTTGGGTCATGCTCAAGCTTAAGATAAACTAGACGGAGAGGCGCGCTTCGCCGCGCCGCCTGTATAGCGACGTCGGTGCATTAATGAGCGTTTTAACATTGGATGAACCAGCGGATGGCCTGTCAGCGAAACATGACGCAAGCAAAACAAAAAATAACAATACCAAACTAATGGGTAAAAAAGGATGGACCCTTGCCGGATTGATAAGTGAAATTTTCTTTTATCGCCTACCAACATCAGATGTTGATCTACTTCCAATGGAAAAATTTGACCATAGCTTGCTGTATTACCTAGCCATACGGCAGCGATGCAAGATCAAGAGCGATCAGCTACCCCGGCCACATGAATCCAATATTAGCTATACAAGTTTTACTAACCTTCAGTTGAGTACCCTCTTCTCAGAATAATAATCATTTGCTTATAAGCCCAAACATCGAGATCAACATGATATTCATAGTAATAACATATGTAAGTAGTAAACATGTTTGTATGAAAATCCATTGCCTAGAACCGTACAACAGAGTTTTAAGCAGGCTGTAATAATTGCAAAGGTCTTCTATATCTGAGCTTTTGACTCATGACCCCAAGATTTATATGAATTAGAACAATGTAACATGTTTGTCTCTACTTCTTAGATCTAGCCAGACCTCCATACATATATCCAAAAGCATCAAAAATAAGAAATCTAGAGGTAAATGTGCTACTATTAAACAATATATTTAAAAACAAACTTAGCCTGTCCTATGAAATAGAAGGACAAGTAAGACGGATACTTTGAAGTTTTCTTTCTCCATTAACAAACTAAACCAAAAGAAAGGGAGAACTGCAACTGCAATGCTGCATAGTGTATGTACAAAAAGCCAGCAAAAGTCCTCACTATGTTTGTTTTTGCTTACAGAAAGAAAACTATCTAGGAAACATAAGTCACTATCAAAGAAAATAAAGTGGTGATGATACAACAACATAATTATGCCCCACTTTGGTGTGTGCATGTTATGGCGTCATTGCTCTTGTTGATCCTACTGATCTAAAGTAAGCTAGCATGCTCTCGGGTGGAAGAGGTGGCCATCAGCTAATCTCCTGCACAAATAAGTATGTGGATAAAATTCATTCAAGACAGCAGAAGGACTACTATATCCAACAATCAATACTCGATTGATCATGTTCATTGTGAGTCTGCTGCGGAAACTGAACGATAAATAGCATGTTGTACTCACCTCAATTGCGGTGCCCTCTTGCTGATGATGGCGAGCCAAACAACAATCTACCAGGAGTCCCGGAACAAAACGATGGAGTGCAAGGAGCCACAAGCACACATAACCCAGACCACTCCCCACGTCCGTAATCACCAGCCTTTCATAAGTTTATAAAGAAGCAAGTCTAGTCATCTAGAGCTCCAAAAAAACTCACCAAATCCGCCTGTAGATAGCTATGGGTGGTGTGTAACCACAAGTCCCACTTTCTTCACTCTCAATTTCCCCTGGTCCTCGAGCCAGCAGGATGCTTTAATAGCCATGACTCCCGGTGATATGTTAGTAGCACAAAATATGCAGTCTAGCAAACCTGCATGCAGGACACATAAAAAAATCAAAATAAGAATTTAAAACACCTTAGTGAGGGCATGAATTAAACGGTTCTACATTTTTCCTTGCTGGCAACATCAGAAAATCTGCTCACTGTACTTTAGAACTGTCTGAAGATTTTAGAATAACAAAAGTTGGACATACTTGTGAACCTTCCTGCATGTAGAAAAATTATTCCTACATATATTAAATAGATGGGATCAACTTAGCTCATTTTGTGGATCTCCATTTTCATCTAAAGTTGAGTAGTTCATTCTTCGTTTCCCTTCCTAAGCATCAAACCTGTTGTTTATTCATTTTCTTAAATATCAGATCTTGCTCAGAAGATGAAAATACTTTATTACAACAAAACATCCATATAATGAATCTTCATAGAACAATCACGATGTTATCAACTGTAGGATATGACAAATACTGAAAGAGTCAGATTGAAAAGAAACCTAAGCTTATGGCATATTCTGTCATCTATGCATGATTCATGTACTCTAGGGCAATTTTAACTTAAGTGAGAAAATCCACACCTTTGCAAGCGTATCCAGGGCATGCATCGTCCAAGAACGACCAGATGGTCCATGGCCCAACCGCAAGTTCCGCCGTTGTTGCCCTCATGGCTGTAAACGCCACGGCTGTCGAAGAAATGAGCAGCCCAAGTTCCTCCCTGCATCCCCGTCAATAGTTCCGTTCCCAGTGAGGCACAACCCTAGGTGGTCAGCGACTTCCCCACCTTCCACGCTCAACACCCAGAAGGTCCTGTAGTTCAGCCGTACGCCATAGACAACCAAATAAAATTAGGAAAAGAAAAAAGAAAAAACTAAGGGAAGATTGATAGGTTCCTGGCAGCACTCTTGTGCAATCACTAGTGGCCTAAAGAAGAGCAAACAAAGTGTGGAGAATTAAATTTAACATGGATTTATTTCTCATTTGCAATTTTCTACCGAACATAACCTGATATGAGATATAAGGTTGCGCAAGTCTTGAATATATATTGTAGGTGTACTAATCAGAAAAACTTTAGTTGCATCATATGAACCATGCTACCCTTATTTCTTCTAAAGCCTCCATAGTATTGTTACACTGCTGGCTGCTCATGTCCGCTGGTAAAATTAGGCGATGCCACAAAGAGAATCAAATTCAATCAGCATGAGACTTTACCTTATCATGGTTGTGCAACTTCTGCACTGTTGTCTTCATGCTTAGACCAATACCTTGTAAATCACATCTACCTATTTAGCACAACAAATCTATACATTAGTCCTCTTGTCCAATAAAAATGCTAACATATAATTCAAGTAGATTTTCACTACTTACTCTATGTTAAAAGAGAACCTGCCATGTAATAACAAACATGACATTCTCCTATGAGTAAATACAAGTTTCCATGTGCCTTTTCTTCTAGTAAACTGACTTGGTCAATCAACAAATGCATGTTCCAATTCTATCTGAAACCTACTCTACAGGAACTCCCCTGATTGTACAAACATCAGGGCTGCAGGCTTGCAACTGCACACATAAGCTTCAGAGAATAGCACACAAGCACTAATTCTGAAGGACAAGAAGATGAATTAAGAACCCGACGAACCACCTGTGCTGTTGTTTCTCTGCATATCCTCCGCATCACGAATCAAATGAAAAAATCAGCCGCCATAGCCTCCCCTGTCTCCACATCCACCAATCACCCAGGAGCCAGTGACAAGTCCGTCGTGTCGGTGGACGACCCTTGACCAGTCCGCCGTGTTGGTGCACAGCCACCGGCTTGTGCCTGTGGCTATGGATACACCTCGACTTACATGTCCTGCTGGTGAATGGAGAATGCTTGGACGGCTATCGGGTCGGGCAGAAGGATCTCGGCGACCGGGGATTTTTGGGACCATGGAACCATAGTTGGGCATTAGTATAATGAAATATTGAAGTGGGTATTAGAGTAGCCAAGTGCTCTGAACCATGAAATTGGTTTACACTGTGTTTGGATGTTGCAATTGGGGCTCGGAATCACTCTTTTGGAATTGTCGAACCGTTTTCAGCCATTTGGAGAGGCTGTGGAAACAGAGCGTGGAAACGGACCGCAATTCTGCGCCGCGCCCCCGCGCGTGTCCCGCGAGCCTCCAATCTTTCCGAGGTCTGAGCCTCGGAAAGGCTCGGAATCGCGTTGCCCCCGCGTACCGCTTCAACGCGAGTCTCTCCCAGCTCGCGAGTCTTCCTCTCGCGACCTCGATGCAACCAGGAGCGAGGCAGGAACCCGACGGCGGCTTCTCCAGTGCGTGCTCCCTTCCCTCCTCCTCATCTGTGGGCCTGTGGCCTCCTCCGGCTCCTCTTTCTCTTCCCCGCGTCCTCGGAGGTGGCCTGCGGCGGCCATGGCGGCGGCTCCGTCTGCCCCATGCACTCCCTGACCTAACCCTAGATCGACCTGAGGCCGACGGCGGCGGAACGGTCAGCGACGGGAGGGGGAAAGGCGGCGGTGGGGGAGGCGGACGGCGGGTGAAGGCGGATGGTCGCCAGGCCCCTGGCCTTGACCTCTCCCTGCCCTCTTCTTCTTCCTTTCCAATTCCATGGCCTGGACATCCAAACAAGATTTAGAATTGGGTTCTAGCTGTTGATTCCAAGCGAAAATTTCATATACATCCAAACAACAGAAATGGAATTGCAGTCCATTTCCTTTCCAACATAGAAATGGAATTTCTAGCCCAATTCAATTTCGAGCTAAATTTCATACATCGAAACACAGTGTTAGGGGAATTGAAAAGGAGGG
This sequence comes from Avena sativa, assembly GCA_916181665.1. Lineage (NCBI taxonomy): Eukaryota > Viridiplantae > Streptophyta > Magnoliopsida > Poales > Poaceae > Avena > Avena sativa. The sequence continues at coordinate 100,474,037 of OV702293.1, forward strand.
AGGATGACAGGAACTTACGTAGTTGCTGGAAGGAGACCGCGGCGGGAAGCATCGGCGACCGCGGCCATGGGGTGATGGGTGATTGGGGCCTCAGCCATGGGTCGGTGGGGTGGCCTTAAGCGGCTTGATCTGGTCATCTGGGGGTGGCCCTAGACAGCACCTGTCGGGACCGGGGAAGATCTGGACCCGGTGGCGATGCCATGGCGGTCGAGGGAGCACTCCGAATGCCCGCTGCCTTCTCCCACCTTTTCCCCTCACTCACGAGTGAAGGCCGCTGGTGCCCTGAGCTAGGGTGCGTCGAAGCCATCGGGGCCGGAGCGGCGCGCGGGAAAGTTAAAAGAAGGAAGGGAGGTCGCGCCTTCCGGTGGACCAAGATGAAGGGGAGGTGAGGGCGGCGCTCGCCAGCCGGTGGAGCAGGATGAATATGAAGAGAGAGCGGCGCCCGCCGGTGGAGAAGAAGGAGGCAGGGGATGGGATTTCTGTGGTATCCCGTCTAAAACAAACCGCATCTTTTTCCCAGGCGAGAATCGAGGCGAGGTGGTGGCGGCTCGCCTGATTTGATGTGGCAGCGCGCCCGCGCGAGAGAGGAAGTACGGGAGGAGAGGAAGCAGAGAGGAGGGTTGGGTCGGGATGGGAGGAGAGAAAACCATCCATGGCTGTTTTTTTTCGGAAGCCAAAGCACGCGCAGGCAAGTACCTCGGAAGGCTGGCTTTTACTCACGGTTAAGCTATAGTATAATATATTGGACAGCATGTACTTCTTAACTGTACCATTAAGCCAAAAAAATAATAGCAATGTATGTACTTCTGAATTCAGAGATATACCCCTAAGCACTCTTGCAACAATCCAGATATAATAGGAAGTAAATTGTCTAAGAAACGAATGATATTAGTGATTAATGAACCAATAATCTACATCTAGTATAAAGTTGCATTAATTATTGTAACAAATTCCAAAAGAATCTAATTAATTATGCTAGGATAACATATGTTTGTGCATTTTATAGAAAGAAATACAAAATTTGTATGCAGTTCTCACTATGAAAGTATTGATATCACATGTCTAAACAATAATTATTCTTTGCTAAATATTCTGAATTCAATGCAATGCAAATAATTATGGATTCCACGAAATTATGCTGTTTAAGATAATAAAGATGAATACCAATTTGAGGATGCACACAAATGGTTGATCAATATAGCATAATGGGTTAGCTAGTACCATAGGGCAGGTGCGGTCAGCTATTTGAAATTACTGACAATGGGTTAGATAGCAAGGGGGCTATCAGCAGTCAAGCTGCAAGGGCGAATGCAACCTCCTTCTTTGACATATCCTTGCTCGTTGACATGATATCAGTGAAGTTCACAAACTACAGCAATGTAGCAACAAGGTTATAAGCAGAGCAACATGCGATGATTTAGCAGTGTATCAACAAGGTTATAAGCAGAGCAATAGGCGATGATTGTAGCATGAATCTAAAACTCTTCTAATCAGAACACTATGGCAGAGAGAAAATAATCTCAAGGAATATTATTATTGTCTATTTTTCTTTCTTATTGGAAACCTCGGTCTTGTCACTGAATACAAGAAATACAGCTAGAACCATTAGGGTTGAAGGTATTATTGTTTTTGGTGGAGTAAAACAAGGAATTTGGAACTGAAGCAACATAGCCGTATTGTTTAATCACCTTGAAATTATCAAAAGCTCTCCCAGGAATACAGTCATCAAATGTTGCATTACATCCCTTGGTCCATCACCCATCACAACTGAAAGAGGATAGAAGCTAGCGGCAAAATAGGATTTAGTAATATAACACCACCAAATTGAATAACAATACTCCCTCCGACCCATATTAGTTGACCTAGATTCATCTAGATATAAATGTATCTAGTCAAGTTTTAGCGCTAGATACGGATGTATCTAGACAAATTTGAGTCAACTAAATGAGTCGGAGGGAGTAGATTAAATGCATGCAAATAGATGAAATGCATGCACTGAAAATGTGGTCTTCCCTAACTAAGATAAAACTACTGGGACCGTAGGAGAGAGCTAGCCAACCTGCAGTTTTTGTGTGGCCAAGTGGCATTCCATCTTGATGTGCCGGGCAGAGGACCGGGGTGCCGGCCATGTAACAATGACAAGGAGGGCGCCAGACATAGGAGGAAGGGGAGCGCCTCGACCTTGTACAACGACCGGCAAAAACATACAAAAACACCGACATTCAGTACATATTTTCAGAAAATTAAGTTCACTCTCTGCATGAGCACAATTCTGTATAATGAACACTTCAGGAGAGCCAAATCAGACCAAGCAAATCAAATTAAACTACTCCCTCCGTCCTAAAAAGGATGTCTCAAGTTTGTCTAAACTTAAATGTATCTAGACACTATTTTGTATATAGATACGTCCAAATTCAAACAAACTTGAGACATCCTTTTTAGGACGGAGGGACTACATGCTTTACTTAAGCCGATCTTGTGACAGACATATGTAAAAAAATCTTTGGCCCACCACTGTTGTAAATTGTACAGCTTGTACTGTTAATTTAGAACATGATTTGGAGTGCAGAAAAACTAAGTCTGGACCTTGACTATGCATATATCCTGTGAAATTTCAGAGCACAAATGGTATGGTATACCTTAGCGGTGTGTGGAATCGACCGGTGCCTGGGTATCCTCCCGACGGCATGGTCGTCGTCCCTTCCGGTGCCGACAGCAGTTCTTCGCCCTGCCAGCCAGCGCGACCTGCCTCCCTCGGCGACCAGCAACACATGTCCCCTTCCTCTCCTTCACAGCGGGCGGACACCCCTTCCTCGAAGGCGGCGGCTGGGGTGCCTCCCGAACGGACGCCGCACTAAGTCAACGGTTGGGCGTGGAACTTTTGCAGCGAGGGTGTGGACAAATCCACCACCTCGGGTATCTCCCAACCCAGACACGATAGAACCAGCAAGGCCTTGCACTTCTTCATCACCTCCCACCATGTAGCTTGCTTTCGTTACCCTCTCGGGATCAATGGAGTCGACGGCGAACGACGACGGCGTTGGGTGCTATGAGAGCTGCAAGGGGAGGCGGCGGGAACAATAGCATGGGGATGGAGAGGAGAGGGCAGGTCTCCTGCATCACCGCCATTCTAGGACCGCCTATATCCCTCTGCTGGGGAAAAATCTGGATGGGTAGGGCGACCTGTGGGGAGGATCGGAGAACAGGCCGATGGCCACCGGCGAGGCAGCGCATGGGGAGGAGAACAGGCCACTGGCCACCAGCGAGGCGGCACGGGGGGAGGAGAACGGCCCGCTGGTAGCCATGGCTTCGGAGTCAACCTATGTGAGCAGTGATGGGGAAGGAATCGATGCAGAGAGGATAAGCTGTTTGGGCCGGTGGAAAAACTGTCGTCCGGTTCAATGGTTTTTTATCTACCGTTCAAACATAGCTGAGCTGGTGCTCACTTCTCAGGTCTTTCTTCATGCTTAAGCTATAGACTAATGGGGGTTATTGTAGAGATTCTTATTGTTTTCCTTAATCAAGAGGTTATCGCGATCGATGGCATCGACCATAATTGGATTTACCAAAGAAAAGAATTGTCGAATCGAAGTTAGATATAACTTCCATCCATCTCGTATGATGATGTAGAACGCCGGTCAAATGAAAAATACGAAGAAGATTTGCATTTGCTTTTACCCGATAATTGAAGATTTTGCTCCCTCTTTAAATAGATGAGATTACCATCAAGAGATTATTGATTATGTTCTTGAGAGAACACTCCAGAAAAACAAGGACGGAAGTAAAAGTCTCGAGAAATAAATGCCACTTCTAACTTCTGTGGAATATGTATAGATCACAATAATCTACTAATTCAATGTACAAGAGCGAATGATAAGAGTATTGGTATGGTAGCTGCTCCATCCCGCACCCAAAGCATTACTCTGTACATGAATAGGAAAACTATGCCACCCCATTCTCAGAAATTCAGACTAAAGATCTTACAAGGAGAAAACTTGTGAAGCTCCGTAAAGAAACAAGGATTGATGCAAACGGTTAGGTGGATCCAAAGTAGATAAATATGATGATGTTGTTGTCGTGTAGGAAGTCCCAAGCCATCGAAAAAATATGAATGAGTATTGCGGAGACAGATCAAAGGTTCAACAGATAGATTAAGGATGGCACCCAAAATCAAATAGAAGGAATGTGAAATATCTAGAAAACTTCGTTTCATCTGGTGGATTAATGATAGAAGATAGAGCGAGAGGGTTCCAAAAGATTTCTTAACGAGTCCTAGATCAAAAGAATTTCTTATCCTTCTTGAGAATATCTAAGAGAGAGTTAGCCGTCTTGAGGAAATCTTCAGCGGAACAACGATGATAACCTACCAAACAAGGACAAGCTCTGGAGTTGGTTGAAGGTGGAGGATGGAATTAAAAATTGATTTATGATTCATGAATTGTATCAATGTCTTTAGCAGGAGGACGTGGTCGAGATTGGTGACTTTAAAAAGTCAGGATTTACACCTTGAGAACTTTACACAGATGCGGTGTTCTCGAAGATTGAGAGGATGAAAATAAGATGTTCTTGATGTTCTTCCATTGATATAGAATAGGCGAGAATATCATCAAGATATACAACCACGAAAGATGAACATAAAGGGCAAAGATTGGTGTTTAGAGAGATGCATCTTAAAAATAGAATATCTAGCCCTTTGAATAATAAAGATATATTGATTTGTTCTCATTGTTAATCAGACCATCGGTTCAAAAGAGGAAAGTTTTGGTTAAGAACCGATGACAACTCATAAATTTAAGCAAATCTATCAGAGATGATAGGATGAGATTCTCTCCTATCCAAGAGAACCTTGCAGACATGGAGTTCAAAAAGTTGTGAAGCACTACAATTGGATGTTAATCCACCATAGTGCCTTAAGAAACCTCCGGATTGCCAAAGATACTTCAATATGATGTAGATATGCTCACAGTATAGCTGAAAATCACAAGGGATGACCGCCATCATTTGAAGGATCAGATTGATAGCACTGACCATATTCCACTCATGATAAGTGTCATATAGCTATACTGCGAACCAAGTTACAATCACAAGCATCGGATCTACACACATTATGTATTTAGCCCAAAAGAATTTGCAGACTAAGTAAAAACTCCTAATTGAAGCACCGTGTAACACCCCAAAAATACTAAGCTTGGATCATTAAACTCTAATCATCGAACTTAGGGTTAACAAAAAACTTTTCTAAATAAATTTATGAATGCATGCATATGTGTATGCATTGATTTTGAATTCTTTTAAAACCACCTTGGTTGTTTGTTTCATTGCTTGTAAAATGTTTCTTAGGTGAAATAAACATCATCTAAAACATTTCCCACACTTTTCCTAAAGACAAGTAAATCAAAACACATATATTAAATGAATGGTCACTTTGACCAATTTAACTCTCATGCCTACTTTGGCTGTCTCAAACTTTCAGAACCTAACAGAAACTTTTATGGATCTTTGCACCCCTTGAATGTACTCATAACAAAGTATCAAGGCCCACTTTGTGATCATCCAGAAACTTTCAAATGCATAGTTTAAATGACAATTCAAAATTGAATCTTTATCATATGGGAAGATCCCACTTTTTCAAAAACCACTCAAACAAGCTCAACTTTCAAAACCCAAGCATATGCAGACTCACCAGCACCAATCTAGCAAACCCACCAAAAATCTTTTCAAAATTCAAAACTTGATTTCATGCGGCCATTTCATCAAACAGGTTGCAGACACAAATCAAACAAACATCAAACACTATAGTGTGCAGTCAAATTGGCCTAACTTGTTCCCTAGTTAGCTCACAACCAGCTTAGTAGATCATCTAGGAAGATTAGCCAAGCACTAGCACCACTGTGAGCTTGCCATTGCCATCAATGGTGAACAGCCGAGCACACCCTTGCCACCCCATAGTCGACAGCAAGCTAGGAGCAGCAGCAAGCCTAGCCAGCATGTCTGGGAGGCAGCCCACCGTCCACCGCCACTCACTGTCCCAGCCGTGAACGTTGCCAAGCCCTGGACCACGCGCACGAACCGCGCCCAGACCGCCAGAGGCCATGCCGAGCGTGCGCCAGAGCACCACCCTCGACCAGCGCCCACAAATCGCGCGCCGCCCTCACCGCGTGCACACACGATATCCACCGACCCAGGAGACCGCCAGACATCCCCATTTGCCGCCCCGTGACGCACAGCCACCACCCGGCGTCGAAGACGCCGCCTCTGCCGCGCAGAGCATCGCCCGTTCCAGACCAAACCGCACCGCCCCATGCCTCGAAACCATGTCCTTGAGCATCGCCAGGAGACACTGCACCATCCCCTACCCTTGCCCATGCCATTAGCCGCCTGTAACATCGCCCCCGACGAGCTCACCGTGCGCCCCGACGGTCCCCTCGCTCGACTATAAATAGAGGCCACCCCCGCTCGATTTCTTCACACCATCTCACTCCCCTCTCCTCACTGATCGTGCCACACCGTTCTCAGAGCAAGGCGAGCACCACCCCGCCGGAATTTTACCGGAACCCGCCGCCTCTAGAGAAGAAGGGAGCCATCGATTTCGTCCACCCCAGGAGCTGCCGCGACCAACCCTGAGTTCGCCGTCGTCGACTTCGTCGTTCGCCCGCCTCGCCGACCCTCGCCCGTACCCCGGTGAGCCCCCAGCACCCCTCACTGGCCGCGCTAGGTTTTGTTCTCGTCGGCGTTGTCTCACGTCGACGATGACTCTCAGCCGTTGGATTAGAACTAGATCGAACGACCCACGTTGCCCCATACCGCTTCGCCCAGCCCCGTGTCACTGACAATTGGGGACACCCACTTAAACATCTCGCGGGAGCACTGCGCTTAGCAGGCCGGCCCGTTTACTTTTCCCGCGCAGCCCAGTTATTCAAATTAAACTTTTTCCATTTCAATTCAAACACACTTCTGTACCCAACTTCAAAAATCAACCCAGATCGATGCAGTGCACCAAATTGAATGAAACCAATTTTGTTGGAAAGGTTTGTGAATGCTGAATCCCAGCCCGTTGGATTCAAATAATTTGGATCTATAGATCACCCATAGTAAAAATAACAAGACAGAAGCTTTTCTGCATTCAAACATTTTTCAAATTTAAACCATAATAGCTTTTGAGTTGATTCCAACTTTCAAAAATCACATTTAACCATACCTTTCAGAATATATAAAAATATATAGGCTTACTTGCAGAAATAATGTTCAAGTAATAAAAGGATGCCCCATAGGCATGTCTAGCCACTTTAATTAATTAAAATAAAAGGGTAAAACCTTATTAAATTGTGCATCACTTTAAATCACATTCCCATGGACTATAATATGTGGTGATGACATGTGTCAACATGATCCCATGTTTGGTTTGGAGAATAGTAAATCTTAAGTAGTTTTTCAATGAGTAGAAATTACTTTTCTAAAAATAAAAGGAATTAAACCAAGCCTTAACCTTGTAATGTTAGAGATGATGCTAGATCATCTATAGGACCCTTATGTGTGATGATTGCAAGTAGTTAAGTATTGTTTGGTGATTGTGTACCTCGTATTTATTCATAGAGGCTAGTACCGACCAAGGATACGAGGAGGAAGGAGGATTCTACGAAGAAGAAGCCGAGGAGAACTTCAACCACTGCTCTGCACAAGGCAAGCTGATACTATACCAATGCAAGCTAAAACTTGCAAGACACTCTACTTTAGCAAGCCTAATACTACTAGTGAATGTGCAAGCTAACACTTGCAAGATACCCTACTGATGCAACAAACCCCTACTTGTTACTATGCCGCCTATATGCCTTAAGCATATGAGATCATACCCATTTGATAAACCAATCCTAGTTTTATTCGCAAGCTTCTTACTTTATTTCTTTATCAAAGCTTCAACCTAGAGTTGACTTAAGTGACTTGTAGATACTAGAAAGATTCTGAAGGTTGCATAAAGAGCATAAAATTTTGCCTAAGTTAGAAACCTTGATATCAGCCTAAGATATAAGGATGGACTTAGTTGAAACTCCACTAGTTTACCACCCCTCATCAGTACTACCCCCACCTGTAGATGCTAGTGCTAAGCATAATACTTGATCAACTTTAGATGGGAATACTTGGTGAAAATGGTTATGAAAACCTTGGAATGATGGATCATTCTATTGAAATGTTTTGGACATGTGTTTCCGAACACTTGATGATTCTGGTGATAAGAATGTTGAGGCATGAGCCTTAGCCCTTTTTTCAAACTGATGGTTGTCTGGATGCGATACCATTCCAATTTTATCGTACAACCACAATACCCGAATATTGGGTAGGTCTTGACTGGAAACTTATATCCCTTAGTATGAGTTCCCTCACGGCCAAGGTCTGAGCTGAGGCTACCTTGTGAAGATTGTCCACCTGTGCAGTACCCAAGATGACAGTTGGTCATGGTTGGGAGGCCAAACTCACAGGAGAGGTGCTTATACTAGGGCGTGTAATTGAAAGGTTAGGATTGATTATCCGCATACTGAGTATGGTGAATTCAGGATTTGTTCCTGACGGATGTATCGAATGTTGTGGTGAAAGTGTACAATCTCTGCAGAGTGTCAAACTATTCGAATAGCCGCGTCCGCGGTTATGGACAGTTGGAGTGGCCATACTGTTCCCCCGTCAGACTTTTCAAAATGACTTGTGAAATGAATTGAGACTTTGACTTGACCACAACAGAGTTGTGATATGAAATACAAGTTCCCACTTAGGAGTTACAAAATTGTGACTAGCTTTGGAACCTAGTAGAGATAAATCTGTCTTTTGCAAAACAACCCTAGAGCCTAGTGTCCTATTATCCAAAAACCCCTTTTACCTGTTAGTATTAGTTTGCGAGTACTTAAAGAGTACTCATGGCTTTGTCCCTGGCTATTCCCATGGCCAGACTATGAAGAGGAGTACCTGGAAGATGGACCCCAGGAAGGTTACGACAACTAGGATCATCTCCCATCGTCAGTATTGCCTGTGACCCCGAAGATGGAGCTTCGCCTACGCTACCATTATTATTACGTATTCCGCTGCTTGAAGTTGTATTAAGAACTGGATCATGAGATCCTTATTTGTGTAAGAACTTATGTATCGTTTGTAATGGATGATGTACTATGGTATCCAATTCTGTTATGTCTCACAAAAATGGTAATCCTGGGATTGCGATGTATGGCATAACAGGCATCTAGGATTGAAAAATCCGGGTGTTGACAAGTTGGTATCAGAGCCATCCTGACCATAGGAGACCCTAGTTAGACTGGACGTTTGAACCAAAAACTTAGTTTCAAAACCAAAGAAAACAAATATTTACAAAAACTTATTCTCATTCTTATCTCTTTAATTCATTCCTAAAAATTCATGTTCCTCAAAAAGTCTTGCAAAATACATAAAATTTTGACACACTTGATCACCCTGCTAATCTACTCATCCTCTATTTTTATAGATGGACGTGAAGTACAGCAAGTTTTACCAACTTGGGAACGGAGGAGACCTTATCTTTGAGAGGGATCTGGATCAGCTTTCGGAACTTCTGGAGCGTCCGCACCCCGAGTTCTTCGGAGCTCAGCTCAATGATCAAGGAGGAGAAGATCTGCAGTGGCTAATTGTTGCAAGTTTCCGAGGAAAGATTGAACCTCCCACTGCGGAGGGAATTCAGTTTACCTTGAGGGAAAACAACTGGCTCGATGGACTTGCCAGAGCAATGCAGGAAGCTCTTTCCTGTCTATGTGGGCAGAGCATCAATTAGATCAAGGGTACTCGCTTTGAGTTTTGCCCAAGGCGTGATGCAAATGGAAAACCACTGGAGGCCCCATACCACCCCGAGCTGAAGACTCAATTGGACCACCTTAGCTTCATGATGTATGATCGTCAGCAGGAGTTGGACAACTGCCGTGACTACTGCAACCACAAGTCTGCCATGATCAAGACAAAGGACCAGACCATCGCCATGCTAGCAAGGGATCGCAAGTCTCGCCGCCGTCAGCTCGACAAGAAGGAGCGCATTATTGCCCGTCTTCGCCACCGCATCTCATCTTTGGAGGAGACCATCCACGAGAGAGACATGTAGTTGGAGGAAAGGGAGAATGCCGGAGAGGATCTTCGTGGAGACCCTTACTCCTATCTTAGCGATGACGATGATTTTCTGGAGGATCAGGCCATGGACTTCTTCACCGATGAGGATGATTTTGCCTTCATCGATGATGATGAAGATGATGAAGCCACAGACTCCGAGGAGTAGTAGCACTTGAGCACTAGCGTAGTGAGTAGTATTCGGTCCCACTGTATCGTAGTTTCCAGAATGGTTCTTAAAACCATCTGTTTTTCTTTGATTGTGGTGTGTGTTGTACTGTGTGCTATGAATGAATGAATGAAAAAGCAAGTTGCTAGAAAAATCTGAGTCAAACCTTTAAAACTTTTCGAAGTCCCCAAAACCTTAGAAATTTCCCTCTTTTCTCATGATCTATCTCAATCTTCAGATGCCACATGGAGGAAGTGGTTCAGCCCCAGACCCGATGTTGCAGATCCTGCAACTGTTGACTTCTGACCGCGAAGTTGAAAGAGCGGAACGTCAAGCCAACCTAGCCACTCTTCAGCAGATAGCCCAGCTAGCCCACAACCACCAAGGCCACGAAAATCAGGACAACCATGGATCTAAGCTCAAGAATTTCCAGAATACCAACCCACCTGTTTTCACTAAGTCAGAAGAGCCCCTAGACACCGATGATTGGCTGCAAACCATGGAAAATAACCTAGAAGTCGTCGGAGTGGAAGCCAACGAGAAAGTCCTGTTCGCCACCCATTATCTATCCGGAGATGCCAGGGCATGGTGGAACAGTGTTCGCGCAATGACCAGAGGCCAGATGATGACCTGGGAGGAATTCAAGGTCAAGTTCAGCAGAACCCATGTACCACCAGGTTTGATCAAGAGAATGAGAGACGAGTTCAAAGAGCTGAAGCAAGGAAGGATGACGGTAGTGGAATACCGTGACAAATTTTTGTCATTAGCTAGGTATGCCCCGGACGAGATAGACACCGAAGCCAAGAAGAAAGAAAGATTCCTGAATGGTCTGCATGACGAGATGCAGACGGTGTTAGTCAATATCCCCTTTGCAGATATTGAAGCCCTTGTCGACTCTGCCATCCAGATGGAAGGAAAGATCAACCAAGCCAATGAGAACCGCAAGCGTCGTATGATGCATCAGCCAGGAACCCATCAGACCCCAAAGTACCGCCCCAACCCATCTCCAGGATTTGCCCCAAGAGCCAACAGACCCCGATGAACCGTCCGACCTATCCCAACCGTGGAAACCCTAGACCCGGAGGAAATCACAACAACCCCGACAACTCTAGAAATTTCACCCGTGCCCCACCCAAGTTCAACACCAACAATGCTACCGCCAACCCCAACACCGCCCCGAGGACTGGAAGCAATGTTGTGCCTGTAGCAGCCAAGGACAAGTCGCAAGTGACCTATTATGACTGTGGAAATAAAGGCCACTATTCCAACGAGTGCCCCAACAAGAAGAATGCTACAGCCCCCAATGCCAATGCCCCGGCTCAGCAGTAGCGTCGTGTTCAGCCCGGAAGAAGATTTGCCCCAGGGAATTCACTCAACCGCAATGGTCGTCTTTTTCTCATGCATGCTGAAGAAGCTCAGGAAGCGCCAGACGTCGTGCTGGGTATGTTTTCTGTTAATTCAGTACTTGCAAGAGTGTTGTTTGATTCTGGTGCATCGCATTCATTTGTCACCGAAGAATTTGCATGCACTAGTAAAATTCAACCAACCAAATTGAAGCATGTGATGATTGTGCAAATTCCCGGATCAACCACCAAGGCTAGGCAAATTTGCAAAGCCGTCCCTATCCGAATCCATGGCATAGATTTTTATGTTGATAGTACTCGGAACTAAAGGTTTGGAAGTAGTACTAGGAATGGATTGGATGTCCAAACATAAAGGATTGATTGACTGTGCCAAGAAAGCCATCACCATGACCAGTACAGCCGGAATATCAGTCGAGCATATATCTGAAACCTTACCTCGTCAATTTAAATGCAACAAGAGTATAGCCCAACCTACCATTGACCAAGTCCGGATAGTCTGTGAAAACCCCGATGTATTTCCAGATGTTTTGCTCGGTATGCCCCCAGATCGGGATATCGAGTTTATCATTGAACTAATCCCCAGAACCGGACCCATAGCCCAGAGACCCTATAGTATGAACCCGTCAGAGCTCACAGAACTGAAGAAGCAACTGGATTCCATGTTGGAAATTGGATTGATTCAACCAAGTGCGTCCCCATGGAGATCACCTGTCTTGTTTGTGGACAAGAAGGATGGAGGTAACCGTTTGTGTACGGATTATCGGAAATTGAATGATGTCACCATCAAGAACAAGTACCCCTTGCCCAAGATAGAAGATTTGTTTGATCAGTTGACCGGTGCCAAAGTATTTTCTAAGATTGATCTTAGAACTGGCTATCATCAACTCAAAATTCGTGCAGAGGATATTCCAAAAGACTGCCTTTACCACCAGATATGGATTGTATGAGTATACGGTCATGTCTTTCGGATTAACCAATGCCCCCGCTTATTTCATGAACCTCATGAATAAGATTTTTATGGACTTCCTGGATAAGTTTGTCGGTGATTTCATCGATGACATTCTGATTTATTCCAAATCAGAAGAAGAACATGAGCTACACCTAAGGACCATTCTTGGAACCCTTAGAGAGCATCAGTTGTATGCCAAGTTTAGCAAATGTGAATTCTGGTTACAGGAGGTAGGATTCCTCGGTCACATTGTATCAGCCGAAGGAATTGCCGTTGACCCTGCCAAAGTGAAAGATGTAGAAGATTGGCAAGCCCCAACCACTCAAACCCAAGTTCGTGCTTTTCTCGGATTGGCGGGATATTACCGCAAATTCGTAGAAGGATTCTCGAGTATCGCTAGACCCATGACCCAATTGCTGAAGAAGGACAAGAAGTTTGAATGGACAGACAAGTGTGAAGCGAGTTTTCAAGAACTCAAAAGGAGATTGATTTCAGCCCCAATTTTGATCATGCCGGATATCACGAAGCCCTTCGATGTGTATTGTGACGCATCCAAGATTGGTCTCGGATGTGTGCTAATGCAAGAAGGCAAAGTTATATCTTATCTATCTCGACAATTGAAGCAACATGAGAAAAACTACCCAACCCATGACCTCGAACTCGCAGCAGTAGTTCTAGCCCTGAAGACATGGAGACATTACCTGATGGGAAATCGTTGTGAGATTTATTCGGATCACAAGAGTCTAAAGTATATATTCACTCAGAAGGAGCTGAATATGAGGCAGAGAAGATGGATTGAGCTAATCAAGGATTATGACCTAGACATTCACTATCACCCGGGTAAAGCCAACGTGGTAGCCGATGCCCTTAGCAGATTGCCGTGCCGCTTGAACTCCATGATTTTGAAGGAGCAACCAAGTTTGCACAAGGAGATGGAAGATTTTCAAATGGAATTAGTAAGTGAAGGATTTTTGGCTAGCATAGAACTCCAGCCCACTTTGATCAGTCAGATTAAGGAGGCGCAGAAGGAAAACGCTAGTATCGACGGAATCAAGCGTCGTATCGGTACAGGCAAAGTACCCGGATTCACCGAGGACGAAGAAGGAATGTTGTGGTACAAAGGACGCCTTGGTGTACCAGCAGATTCTGAATTGAAAGAAGTTATTTTGAAGAAGGCTCATGATACTCTTTATTCTATCCATCCCGGAGGAACTAAGATGTATCAAGATTTGAAAGAGCAATTTTGGTGGCACAAGATGAAGAGAGAAATAGGAAGCTATATCGCCAAGTGTGATATATGTCAGCGAGTCAAGGCAGGACATCAAAGACCCGCTGGATTGTTGCAACCTTTGCAGATTCTGGAATGGAAATGGGATTCTGTAGGAATGGACTTTATCACTTGACTACCTACTTCTAGTAGGGGAAATGACTCTATCTGGGTCATAGTGGACCGATTGTCCAAAGTCGCCCATTTCTTGCCCGTCAAAACCACCTATCAGAGTTCGAAGCTAGCGGAGCTGTACATCGCTAGAATCATTAGTTTGTATGGAGTCCCCAAGAACATAGTATCGGATCGAGGACTCAGTTTACCTCGAGATTCTAGAAGAAAGTTCAAGAAGGTTTAGGAACCCGCCTAGATTTCAGTACCGCGTATCACCCTCAGACCGATGGACAAACGGAGCGAGTAAATCAAATACTCGAAGATATGCTGAGAGCATGCGTGTTAGAATATGGATCCAAGTGGGAAGACTGTCTGCCGTTTGCAGAATTTTCTTACAACAATAGTTATCAAGCCAGTTTGCAAATGGCCCCATTTGAGTTCATGTACGGAAGAAAGTGTCGCACCCCTTTAAACTGGTCGGAAGTAGGAGAGAGTCAGATTTTTGGACCCGACATCCTACGAGAAGCAGAAGAGAAGGTCACAAGATTCGTGAGCACCTCAAGACCGCCCAATCCCGACAGAAGAGTTACGCCGACAAGATACGTAGAAACCTCGCCTTCAACATAGGAGATTTTGTTTATCTGAAAGGGTCGCCATTGAAGGGAATGCAGCGTTTCCAACTCAAAGGAAAGTTAGCCCCCAGATATATCGGACCTTTTAAGATTCTGAACCATTGAGGAGAAGTATCGTACCAATTGGAGCTACCTGAAGAGATGTCAGCCGTGCACAATGTATTCCATATCTCGTTACTTCGCAAGTGTCTCGAAGTCCCCGAGAAGACCGAAGTATTCAAGAATATCGATCATCGGACCATAGAGATCAACGATGACCTGACCTATCCTGAAGTACCCATCCGCATTTTGGAAGAAGCTTTTCGAACTACCCGAACCCGAAGCATCAAGTTTCTCAAGATTCAGTGGAGCAACCACACAGAAGAGGAAGCTACCTGGGAGCGCGAAGATCACATCAGGACTGAGTTTCCCGATCTCTTCAAATCCTAGGTAATCTTTTCGTCCTTTTTCAAATCTCGGGACGAGATTTTGTTTAAGGGGGGAAGGTTTGTAACACCCCAAAAATACTAAGCTTGGATCATCAAACTCTAATCATCAAACTTAGGGTTAACAAAAAACTTTTCTAAAAAAATTTATGAATGCATGCATATGTGCATGCATTGATTTTGAATTACACCTTGGTTGTTTGTTTCATTGCTTGTAAAATGTTTCTTAGGTGAAATAAACATCATATAAAACATTTCCCACACTTTTCCTAAAGACAAGTAAATCAAAACACATATATTAAATGAATGGTCACTTTGACCAATTTAACTCTCATGCCTACTTTGGCTGTCTCAAACTTTCAGAACCTAACAGAAACTTTTCTGGATCTTTGCACCCCTTGAATGTACTCATAACAAAGTATCAAGGCCAACTTTGTGATCATCCAGAAACTTTCAAATGCATAGTTTAAATGACAATTTAAAATTGAATCTTTATCATATGGGAAGATCCCACTTTTTCAAAAACCACTCAAACAAGCTCAACTTTCAAAACCCAAGCATCTGTAGACTCACCAACATCAATCTAGCAAAGCCACCAAAAATATTTTCAAAATTCAAAACTTGATTTCATGCGGCCATTTCATCAAACAGGTTGCATGCACAAATCAAACAAACATCAAACACTATAGTGTGTAGTAAAATTGGCCTAACTTGTTCCCTAGTTAGCTCACAACCAGCTCAGTAGATCATCTAGGAAGATTATCCAAGCACTAGCACCACTGTGAGCTTGCCATTGCCATCAATGGTGAACAGCCGAGCACACCCTTGCCAGCCCATAGTCGACAGCAAGCTAGGAGCAGCAACAAGCCTAGCCAACATGTCTAGGAGGCAGCCCACCGTCCACCGCCACTCACTGTCCCAGCCGCGAGCGTTGCCAAGCCCTGGACCACGCGCACGAACCGCGCCCAGACCGCCAGAGGCCATGCCGAGCGTGCGCCAGAGCACCACCCTCGACCAGCGCCCACAAATCGCGCGCCGCCCTCACCGCGTGCACACACGATCGCCACCGACCCAGAAGACCGCCAGACATCCCCGTTTGCCGCCTCGTGACGCACAGCCACCGCCCGCCGTCGAAGACGCCGCCTCTGCCGCGCAGAGCATCGCCCGTTCCAGACCAAACCGCATCGCCCCATGCCTCGAAACCATGTCGTTGAGCATCGCCAGGAGACACCACACCATCCCCTACCCTTGCCCATGCCATTAGCCGCCTGTAACATCGCCCCCGACGAGCTCACCGTGCGCCCCGACGGTCCCCTCGCTCGACTATAAATAGAGGCCACCCCCGCTCGATTTCTTCACACCATCTCACTCCCCTCTCCTCACTGATCGTGCCACACCGTTCTCAGAGCAAGGCGAGCACCACCCCGCCGGAATTTCACCGGAGCCCGCCGCCTCTGGAGAAGAAGGGAGCCATCGATTTCGTCCACCCCAGGAGCTACCGCGACCAACCCTGAGTTCTCCGTCGTCGACTTTGTCGTTCGCCCGCCTCGTCGACCCTCGCCCGTACCCCGGTGAGCCCCCAGCACCCCTCACTGGCCGCGCTAGGTTTCGTTCTCGCCGGCGTTGTCTCGCGTCGACGATGACTCTCAGTCGTTGGATTAGAACTAGATCGAACGACCCACGTTGCCCCATACCGCTTCGCCCAGCCCCGTGTCACTAACAAGTGGGGACACCCACTTAAACAGCCCGCGGGAGCACTGCGCTTAGCAGGCCGGCCCGTTTACTTTTCCCGCGCAGCCCAGTTATTCAAATTAAACATTTTCCATTTCAATTCAAACACACTTCTGTACCCAACTTCAAAAATCAACCCAGATCGATGCAGTGCACCAAATTGAATGAAACCAATTTTGTTGGAAAGGTTTGTGAATGCTGAATCCCAGCCCGTTGGTCAAATCATTTGGATCTATAGATCACCCATAGTAAAAATAACAAGACATAAGCTTTTCTGCATTCAAACATTTTTCAAATTTAAACCATAATAGCTTTTGAGTTGATTCCAACTCTCAAAAATCACATTTAACCATACCTTTCAGAATATATAAAAATATATAGGCTTACTTGCAGAAATAATGTTCAAGTAATAAAAGGATGCCCCATAGGCATTTCTAGCCACTTTAATTAATTAAAATAAAAGGGTAAAACCTTATTAAATTGTGACATCACTTTAAATCACATTCCCATGGACTACAATATGTGGTGATGACATGTGTCAACATGATCCCATGTTTGGTTTGGAGAATAGTAAATCTTAAGTAGTTTTTCAATGAGTAGAAATTACTTTTCTAAAAATAAAAGGAATTAAACCAAGCCTTAACCTTGTAATGTTAGAGATGATGCTAGATCATCTATAGGACCCTTATGTGTGATGATTGCAAGTAGTTAAGTATTGTTTGGTGATTGTGTACCTCGTATTTATTCATAGACGCTAGTACCAACCAAGGATACGAGGAGGAAGGAGGATTCTACGAAGAAGAAGCCGAGGAGAACTTCAACCACTGCTCTGCACAAGGCAAGCTGATACTATACCAATGCAAGCTAAAACTTGCAAGACACTCTACTTTAGCAAGCCTAATACTACTAGTGAATGTGCAAGCTAACACTTGCAAGATACCCTACTGATGCAACAAACCCCTACTTGTTACTATGCCGCCTATATGCCTTAAGCATATGAGATCATACCCATTTGATAAACCAATCCTAGTTTTATTCGCAAGCTTCTTACTTTATTTCTTTATCAAAGCTTCAACCTAGAGTTGACTTAAGTGACTTGTAGATACTAGAAAGATTCTGAAGGTTGCATAAAGAGCATAAAATTTGGCCTAAGTTAGAAACCTTGATATCAGCCTAAGATATAAGGATGGACTTAGTTGAAACTCCACTAGTTTACCACCCCTCATCAGTACTACCCCCACCTGTAGATGCTAGTGCTAAGCATAAAACTTGATCAACTTTAGATGGGAATACTTGGTGAAAATGGTTATGAAAACCTTGGAATGGATGGATCATTCTATTGAAATGTTTTGGACATGTGTTTCCGAACACTTGATGATTCTGGTGATAAGAATGTTGAGGCATGAGCCTTAGCCCTTTTTTCAAACTGATGGTTGTCTGGATGCGATACCATTCCAATTTTATCGTACAACCACAATACCCGAATATTTGGTAGGTCTTGACTGGAAACTTATATCCCTTAGTATGAGTTCCCTCATGGCCAAGGTCTGAGCTGAGGCTACCTTGTGAAGATTGTCCACCTGTGCAGTACCCAAGATGACAGTTGGTCATGGTTGGGAGGCCAAACTCACAGGAGAGGTGCTTATACTAGGGCGTGTAATTGAAAGGTTAGGATTGATTATCCGCATACTGAGTATGGTGAATTCAGGATTTGTTCCTGACGGATGTATCGAATGTTGTGGTGAAAGTGTATAGTCTCTGCAGAGTGTCAAACTATTCGAATAGCCGCGTCCGCGGTTATGGACAGTTGGAGTGGCCATACTGTTCCCCCGTCAGACTTTTCAAAATGACTTGTGAAATGAATTGAGACTTTGACTTGACCACAACAGAGTTGTGATATGAAATACAAGTTCCCACTTAGGAGTTATAAAATTGTGACTAGCTTTGGAACCTAGTAGAGATAAATCTGGCTTTTGCAAAACAACCCTAGAGCCTAGTGTCCTATTATCCAAAAACCCCTTTTACCTGTTAGTATTAGTTTGCGAGTACTTAAAGAGTACTCATGGCTTTGTCCCTGGCTATTCCCATGGCCAGACTATGAAGAGGAGTACCTGGAAGATGGACCCTAGGAAGGTTACGACAACCAGGATCATCTCCCATCGTCAGCATTGCCTGTGACCCCGAAGATGGAGCTTCGCCTACGCTGCCGTTATTATTACGTATTCCGTTGCTTGAAGTTGTATTAAGAACTGGATCATGAGATCCCTATTTGTGTAAGAACTTATGTATCGTTTGTAATGGATGATGTACTATGGTATCCAATTCTGTTATGTCTCGCAAAAATGGTAATCCTGGGATTGCGATGTATGGCATAACAGGCATCTAGGATTGAAAAATCCGGGTGTTGACACACCGGTAGCAAAAGATCGAGTTAACATGGACATGCCGACAAAAAGAAGGGTAAACGTGTATTAAACACGACTGAAAAGGAGTGTGGAAACACAAATGTATCAAGAAAAAATTCCGCATTTTTCTGCATTAAAATATCAATATATGCGAAAAACACTTAATGGACAGAGATTACCAACTCCACATTCTGTGAAAGATGCCGAAAGGATGAACACCCTAAGCAAGACCACATCGGTTTACAAAGATTCGGATAGATCGCATCGGTTTAACAAGGTCTGTCGGTATGGAATGTACCAATAGTTGATAACCAAAGGCAGATAACGACAACAAGGTTGGATGCAACAGATAGACAAAGGATTTGACACAAACATCCTATGGTACTATGGAAACCACAAACATGTGAATCCTAGTTTGAATTTTTAAAAAATGATTTAAAAACGTTACACTTCGTTACCAGAAAAGGGTGGGTGAAAGGGTAAGAAGAAAAATGGAAGCAGTCCTACTCTCATGTTTAGTTTTTCCCTAATATACATAACTACCCAAATTATTTTCTAGACTGACAACGACCATCTTGGCTGAGACCCTGAAGGGCGGAATGGCTCTGATACCAGATGTAATACCTCAGACACTATGATCTAAACAACAATCCAGGATGAACCCAAAGTGCGTAAGGTGGTACTAACGCGGAGGCCCAAAGGCCACTCACATGCAGGCCCGTCTAAGCGGAGCAGTGCACGGTACCGGCCACCATCCTATCCATTTTGCAAGAACAACGTATCAAGTGCAAGCGGCATAGTTGCTAGGAATGTGAACAAAACATACACAAGTGTGTATGTCCACGATATACAAGAGTACATCAGAGTCAATCCATCTAAAAGAAATAGAAATATTCAACACCATACGGCAATATCCAAAATACTAAATAGCTAATAGTTAGGATACATACTCATACATCACACATCATAGTGTCAAGCGGAAGCGGAAGACAAGATCCGAGTACAGATAAAAAGCAAATTGGTATAAGATGCCCGGATAATAAGCACATCCCGCCCACAGATCTCACGGATCTCCATCCCCGGAATCTCTACACCAGACCGTCGTTGTCACCATCATCGGTCTCCTCAACCTAGTAGCCTTTCTACTGATATACCTGTCCATCTAAACCAATATTTTATCGTGTGAGACCCTAAGGGGCTCAACAAGTATTTATGCACCTAAAGGTAATGACCTGAGGGTGACGCGATTGCAGCGAAAATAAAACCTAGCAATTCTATAGAGACACGCTAAAACATCCCCTAATCAATGATAAACGGACGCTCATTAATTAAACAACAGTTAATTACCCAACAAATATATATCAACATAAGTAAACATCGCTCGCCCACCTCCGCGTTCCCGAACGAGAAGGCGGAAGAACATCCTATCTGTAGGCAATTTTATTAATCATTCCATGAAGGTTGCACTATTACTAGGAAAGTTTTAGTCAATTCAAAAGCGGTACTTTAGTTATGCTTGTCTATGATCGAGAAACTGTGCTCCAAGTCGTCCATAACAGCGGAAACAGCTTTCAGAAAGATTTACCCTGCAGGGGTGCACAAATAGCAATACATGCACGATCAACCTCAGAAAAAACAAATGAAAACCTAGCGAGGCATCACGACAAAGCATTCGCAAGAGTCATATTTGATTTCAGGGGGCCACCCCACTAAGCTACCCGTGACGAAGTTGGCCGGCTCCGAGATGGACCCAGTGGTTTGTGTCAATGGATGTAAATGACTGGGAACCTGAAAGTGTGATTGGGCTTGTCGATACCACGAAAACATTCCACTTTCCAAAACAGTACAGTAGTAAACGCTCCTCGAGCAACAGTAGTAAATGAGCAGTAAAGCTTGGGATAAGTACATGATAGTAATGACAACCCAAACTACTTGTGGTCCCAAGAAATTAAGTATGACTCAAGCTAGGATTAAGGGGATTCATGGTCCCATGTGCGGATAGTGCGATAGTCAAGGAACAAGAATCAAGTACTCGGGGTCCTACGGGACACAAGTGAGCATAAAGAACCAAATAGCAGATATTTCCCATCGATGCCTCTTTCATTAGTTATCCCATTATTACTCAATTCAGTTGTTTAGGTACCTCATTATTCAAAGACTCTCACAAACCATACACATGCAATTCTACGACTCGCATGGCTCATACAACTCCTGTAGTAATGGCTCATAGGATGGAGGTAAGAAGCTTCGATGGGGTTTAATAGTAAAGGCTATGCAATACATGGGATTCAATTTTATTTGGATCGCGACATATGATGCAAGAATAAGATAGATGCAATATGTGCCATATGTAGTGCAAGCATGGGAAATACTTGCCTGAAAGTTTAGTTGCCGAATAATATGTATCCCGGTAATACTCCTGAGGCTCCTGATATTCTCCTTGCTCGGCGTCTTTCCGGATAAAAACCAAACACACAAGGGGCCGGAATAAATACATAGCACAATCATATAAAAATCATATGCAACAATCAAACAACTATTCCATGATGGGATGATGCACAATTTACATGGTATAGCATAACATGGCATGGGTGAGGTGTGGAAAGAAGAAATAAGAAATAAGAATTTTAATATTTATTTAGTTATATTTTAGTTGCATAAATCGTGCTGTCCCATTAATATTTATATGATGCATTCTTCAATTCATATCATGGAATGCATACTTAGAACAGGCTCGTCGAGCTAATCGATTTAGACATATCATTTTTCGAATTCGGAATTACTGTTTTAGACATATCATTTGTCCATTTATTAACATTTATTAATTCAAAAAATTAAATTACTCAAATGATATTATAAATAGCATATTCAGATTCCTCACATTTTTCTGATTCAAAAACATATATTATACTTAATATTTGAAATTATAAATTAAAATTTATTAACAAATGCATCTTAAATGAATAAGGGTAAAATTGTCATTAGTGGGGATAATGGGGGACATTATTTTAAATTTCTGAAAAGGATTTGAGTTCACAGATGAAAAACATTTACTTTTATTTTTGAAAGTTTTTGCAAATTCAACACAGATTTGGAATTATGGAAATATGTGTGAATTTGAATTATATTCGAATTAGAAAAAGAGAAGGGGATCAGGAAACGGAAGTGGGCCACCGGGGAAAGGACTGGGCTGTGGTGCCGATTTGGGTTGGCATGCGGGCGCCAGATAGGACGCGGGCCAGCCCAACTGGCTTTAGGCCGCGCGAGGACGCCGAAGATAGAGGAGGGGAAAACAGGGGGCTTTCTACAATTTTGCCAAGAACAGATCGATCTGAAGATCAGCAGAGATGCCGATTCGGCTAGCTGGGTCAGTTTTCGCTCGACGATGTCGAGCGATCCTTTGAGAATTTCATGATGCCACGAAAATCTAAGTTGTATATCAGACCAAGCTTCACAAGTTCTATTCATGAAGTATCTACAGAAAAGGGCTGTAGAGGCCGGTAATAATCGATGAACAGCGGGAATAACTACAGTCGAATATGAATCTGGTGCGACAGAAAAACAGACGGTTTCGTGATCTTTCGAAGTCGATAGCGATGAACCCGCTGCGAATTGATCAAGCCACAAAAATGAAAGATTGAGAGGGGATTATGATCTACAATTTTTGTTCAGGTGGGGTCACCGCAGGCGGAACGTAGGCGGCGGAAACTGGGCGCAAACATGCTGCTGAATAACTACGCGCTGCTGGTGTCGCCGTGCTGCTGCTGTAATGGCAGCGGCCGGTCTGGCGTGCGCGGAGCGGCGACTGCAGCGAACGACACCGATGCAAGGCGAGAACAGAGAGGTGGGCAAGCAGGGGCTCACCGAGGGGAAGTCGTAGGCGAGGATGTCGCGGTGGCCGGCGCGAGGACAAAGGCGACCAGCGACGGTGAGCGGCACGGCGGCGTGTTCTGCAGCGTTCACCGAGATGGCGTCGAGCTCCTGTTAGTGCTCCTTCGTGTCCACGTGGTCGTGTAGGTCCTGCAGTGTCCGGTGCAGCTCCAGGACTTGGTCACCGGGTCTTGAGGCCAGGAGATTATTGGCAGCAAAAGGAGGACGGTGAGAGGAAGGTGCGCCCGGTGGCGGCCATGGCGAGATGGAAGAGGAGCCTGTCGTGGAGAAGGGGAAAGAGGAAAAATGTTCGGATGGTACTGGGGCTTGTTGGCTGTTGTTGTGTGGTTTTCTTGAGAGAGAGAGGGAGAGAGAGAGAGAGGTAGAGGGAGGTCAGAGAGAGGAGGGAAGGGTGCCCACGAGAGATGCATGTGCACGGCCTGACTTGAACATGTGAGGCTCGGTGGACACTGGCGTGTGGGGTGTGTTTCGATGCAGGTTTGGTTAGCTAGGTGGTGATCAGGACCAGGTCCGATGGGGTTTGATGGGTCGGGTAGATTAGGTCTTTAGGTGGTGTAGATGGGGAGGTATAGGGGTAGAAACTCATTTTATTTGGTTTGTTTGGTTTCCTTTGTTTTGGTTTGTTTGAGTAAACCATACTCATTACAAGCTTCTCAAAAGAGCGAGATCAAAAGATTAAGAAAGAAGCTAGGTTGGGAAGGAAAAATAAAGTAACCATGGAGTTAATTAGAATTTAGCAAAAATTGAATGGATTCAAACCAAACAACTTGTACCCAGATTCAAGATGAACTCAAAAGAAGTGTATAGCAATGCATGTATGGGCCATGCATGGTAGGTTCTTTGATTTATTTAGTGAAAGCAAGCTAGATCAAGAAGACATATTACCATGCTTCAAGTGGAAACAAGCAAAACAATCATCATTTCTTCAATAAAGGAGACTAATTGAATTTCAAGAGTCAATCTAGTGTGCATTGGTCCACTAGGATTTAATGCGACCATATGAATTCAATAATACTCCCTATTTGAATGAATCATGGTTTGAATTGGAGTTTCTACTTCTACATAGCTTCCACTAAAGAACCATGTAGAATCCCATAAGCAATATTGTGAAAACAATATGGCACCATATACGGGAGCATGTAGACAAAGGGAGGACCCATTCCCAAATATTGTGAGATAGATTTAAATGACAAAAGAAATGCAAAGGCCCATAAATAGTTTGGTTGGTGGAATTATAAGATGGTGAGAAATAAGGAGGTGTAATTGTAAGAGATATGCCCCCAACTTAACTTGGGCATGAAGCAATTTATCAAGAAGCAAATACAGTATATCAAGAGACAAATACAAGTGACACAATATATAATGCATATGGGATAAGAACCAACTAGAGGGGGTTTTTATGATGCTCAAATGCAAGGTGGCATGAGTATGATATAATGATGATGCAAAGAATGACATGTAGAAAGTAGCATTTTATAGACTAGGCAAGTAGCATTGCAATTGTTAGACAATTGGGATGCTGCATAAACACTTGAAGTGGAGTAGGATTTGGCATATACATATATTGGAGTAATATTAGTAATGGATGATAAAGGAAGAGTATGAATGAAGTTAGAAGTAACTACTTGTTGGATTAGAGGTTAGCATTAGTAGAATAGTTTTTATAACCAATTGTAGATATGAAAATATTATGAAAAGTTTTAGTGACAAGCTTCTGAGATTTATAAGTGAGATTACAAAGTAAATTATGAAGTAAGAGAGTAATCATTCCAGTGGACTGATACGTTGTAAACGTATCTATAATTTTAGATGTTCCATGCTTGTTTAGTATCCACTTTTTTATGCTTTGTCTACACTTTGAGATATTTTTATACACTTTCAAAGACTAACCTATTAACAAGATGCCACAGTTCCAGTTGCCTGTTTTCTGTTGTTTTTGGTTCCAAAAAAAGCCAGAAAATTAATATTCTCGGAATTGGACGGGACAAAAGCCAAAGTCAATATTTTACCATAGGGAACATGGAGCTAGAAGACGAGACGGAGGAGGGCCTCGAGGGGGCCATACCCCCTGGCCGCGTGGCCTGGCCTAGCCCGTGCCTGGGGGGTGCAGCCGCCTCGGTCACCCCCTCGGACTCCCTCTTTGCCTATAAGAAGCCCTCGATACCTAAACCCTAAGTACCCGATCAATCTTCCATGAAACAGTCCGTAGCCGCCACCACCATCGTCGCTAGATCGGGGGATCTGAAGCTCTTCCGGCACCCTGCCGGAGGGGAGAGATCATCCCGGAGGCCTTCTTCATCATCATGCCAGCCTCCGGTATGAAGCGTGAGTAGTTCCACCTTGGACTACGGGTCCATGTAGTAGCAAGATGGTTGTTTATCCTCCTTTGTGCTACCATGTTTAGATCTTGTGAGCTCTGTTCATGATCAAGATCATCTTTTTGTAATCATGCATGTTGTGTTTGTGGGGATCCGATGGATATTGAGATTACTATGTCAGATTGGTTAATGATTCTATCTTATTGATTCTATCATGTCTGTGTTGTTTGATATCTTGCATGCTCTCCATTTCTAGTAGCTATCTTGGCCAAGTAGATGCTAGTGACTCCAAGAGGGAGTATTTATGCTCGATAGTGGGTTCATGCCTCTATTTAATCTAGGGAAGTGACAGAAATCTCTAAGGTTGTAGATGTGTTGTTGCTACAAGGGAGAAAACAACAATCTCTTGTTCATGGAACAAGTGTATTGTTCACTTTACACACCTTGTTTAAAGTAGTTATCTGTTTCCTGCAACTTAATACTGGAGGGGGTTCGGATGCTAACCTGAAGGTGGATTACTAGTCATAGATGCAGTTGGATGGCGGTCTATGTATCTTGTTGTAATGCCCAATCAAATCTCATAGAATCATTACTGTCTAGTATTGAATTGTTATGCCTTGCTCTGTCCTGTCAATTCCCCACTGTAATTTGTTTACCTAGCATGTTATGTTGTTTATATTAAGGAGAAAACCTCTATTGAACTATGGACCCGATACAATCTTTACCATTGATACATCTTCCATTGTTACTGTTTACTTTCTGCAAGCCACCATTACCTTCCACACCATACAGTTAATCCTTTGTTTTCAGCAAACCGGTGAGATTGACAACCTCACTGTTCGTTGGGGCAAAGTATTGAGTTTGTGTTGTGGAGGTTTCCATGTTGTTAGCAACACCTTTGGGTCGTTTCCTTCCTCCTACTGGTTCGATAACCTTGGTTTGTACAGAGGGAAACTTGCTGTTGTGCTCATCATACCTTCCTCTTGGGGTTTCCCAATGAAGCTCTATAGTGATCTGAGCTACACATCATCAAGCTTTTTCTGGCGCTGTTGCCGAGGAGGCTAAGGACGGCTTCACAAGGGGAGTCCTTCACAACCTTTTTCTTTACTTTGTTTTTGTTTT
This sequence comes from Avena sativa, assembly GCA_916181665.1. NCBI lineage: Eukaryota > Viridiplantae > Streptophyta > Magnoliopsida > Poales > Poaceae > Avena > Avena sativa. The sequence continues at coordinate 100,500,531 of OV702293.1, forward strand.
TCTTAGTTTCTTTTGCTTTGTTTTGTTTGCCTCTTTTTATCAAAAACTCCAAAAAAATAGTTTCGTTTGGTTTGCTTTCTTTTATCAAAAACACAAAAAAATAGTTCCTACTACTGTTGGTTTGCTCCACTTTTGCAAAATGAACTCTGCTGAGAACACCAAGTTGTGTGACTTCGCTATCACAAACAACAATGATTTCCTAAGCACACCTATCGCTCCACCTGCTCCTGATGCTACCTTTTATGAAATTAAGCCTGCTTTGTTGAATCTTGTGATGAAAGAGCAATTTTCTGGTGCTAGTTCTAATGATGATGCTGCCCACCTCAATAACTTTGTTTAACTTTGTGAGATGCAAAAATATAAAGATGTAGATGGAGATATTATTAAGCTCAAATTGTTTCCTTTCTCCTTGAGAGGAAAAGCTAAAGAATGGTTGTTGTCCTTGCCTAGAGATAGTATTGATTCTTGGATTAAGGGCAAAGATGCTTTTATTGGAAAATACTATCCTCCTGCTAAGATTATATCTATGAGAAGTGAAATAATGAAATTTAAACAACTTGATAATGAACATGTTGCTCAAGCTTGGGAAAGAATGAAATCTTTGGTTAAGAATTGTCCCACTCATGGACTGACTGCTTGGATGATTATCCAGACTTTTTTATGCAGGTTTAAACTTCTCTTCAAGAAATCTATTGGATTCAGCTGCTGGAGGTACCTTTATGACCATTACTTTGGGTGCTGCAACAAAGCTCCTTGATAATATGATGGTTAACTATTCTGAATGGCACACTGAGAGAGCTCCACATGGTAAGAAGGTAAATTCTGTTGAATAAACCTCCTCTTTGAGTGATAAAATTGATGTTATCATGGCTATGCTTGTTAATGGAAAAGCTCATATTGATCCAAATAATGTTCCCTTAGCCTCTTTGGTTGCTCAACAGGAGCAAGTTGATGTGAACTTCATTAGGAATAATAATTTTGGCAACAATGCTTATGGTAATAACTATAGGCCTTATCCTCCTAATAATGGCAATACCTATGGAAACTCCTACAACAATACTAGAAGTGCTCCTTCTGAACTTGAAGTCATGCTTAAAGACTTTATTAGTAAAAAACCACTTTCAACAAGACAGTGGAGGAAAAGCTTTTGAATGTTGAGAAAAATATTTCCTCTTTGTCTGAAGCATAGTCCTCTTTGATTAATAAATGGCTACTAAACCTGAAACCTTGGAAAGTACCTTTGCTGCTACTCATGCCATACAAGTTACTATTGATGAAAATGTTAGACTGTTAGCTCAACTACATGCTAAATGGGAAAGAGAAGCTGAAATTGCTAGAAACAATAGTGTTTGTACTATTACCACCACCAATATGGATACCACCAAACCACAAGAAGTCCCTATTCCTCCTACCACAATGCCTAAACCCAATGAGTCTACTACTAGTGATGCTAAGTTTGATTTTGATCTTGATGGTTGCAATATTTCTGAAGTGATTATGTTCCTGCAAAAGCTTGCTAGAAGTCCTAATGCTAGTGATATGAATGTGGCTTTCACCAAACACATTACTGATGCTCTAATTAAAATTAAGGAAGAAAAGTTGAAACACAAAGCCTCTATTCCTAGAAAAGTAGAAGATAGTTGGGAACCCATCATTAATATGCAAGTGAATGACTTTGATCTCAAAGCTTCTTGTAACCTTGGTTCTTGTGTCTCTATTATGCCTAGAAATATTTATGAAATGCTTGATTTGCCACCTTTGGAAGATTGCTATTTGGATGTCCCACTTGATGATAATGCTAAAAAGAAATTCATGGGGAGTGTTAATGATGTTCTTATTATGGTTAACAATGTCTATGTCCCTGTTGATTTCTATGTTTTGGATGTTGAATACAATGCTTCTTGTCCTGTTACTTTGGGAAGACCTTTTCTTAGAACTATTGGTGCCATTATTGATATGAAAGAAGGCACCATTAAATACCAATTCTATTCAAGAAAGGTATTGAACACTTCCCTATGAGGAGATATAAGTTGCCTTTTTCTCCTCCTTTGAAAGCAAGGTTTGATGTTAATGCTTCTACATTTGAAAATACTTGATTCTTGCTTCTTGTGCCTAACTTAAAGGCGTTAAAGAAAAGTACTTCTTGGGAGATAATCCAATAGTTTTCTTGAGTATTGGAAGTTATTACAACTGTAATAACCTCTCCTTATTCTTTTTATTTGATTTTTGTGCCAAGAGTAAGCTCTAATGAGAGAGAAGTAAGATTTGGGGAGTTGCTGTCCTGAAACAGATTTTTGTGATCCACTGTAAAAATTCGTGTAAAATCTCTGCAGGTCCGATTGAGCTTTAATTTTCTGAATAAGTCCCCCAGGTTGTTAGATAACTTTCGTTATTTCAACACTTTTTGATTTTAGCAACAGAAGGTCTTCTAAAAAAATCTATTTCTACCTTCTGGTCTGTTTTGTCAGATTTCTGCCATTATTTGCATTTGCTTCTTATTGATTCCTTTTTGGGTTCTTTTTGGAAAATTGAGAACTTTTATGGAATTTCTATAGTATCTTGTGTCTTTCTTGAAATTTTTTCTGTTTTGAAACTAAACCCAAAGGTCTATTATCTTTTGAATGCACTAATGTTGCTAATGAAGATTGTGTGAAGTTTTGTATGAAGGAAAAATTTTAGGTGTAAAGGAAGAATGATGTAATGAGATGAAGAATGGACAACATCTCAAGCTTGGGGTTGCCACCCCATGTCACCCCAAGAAATATTCAAGAGGTACAAGCGTCAAAGCTTGGGGATGCCCAAGGAATCCCCTTCTTCATCAATAAAAATCCCAGGTCTTTCTAGACACTTCGTTTTTATTGTTTCATGCACAATTGTGTTGTTCTTGGAGCATCTTAGTTTTTGTTTTTTGTTTTTGTTTGATTATTTTGCTTGAATAAAGTAGTTTTGACCCCCGTTTTCACCGTGTTGTTTCAAATAAGTTGATTGGTGTTGGAAAGGAGTAGGAAGTTCTTGCTTTAGTAGTACAAGAGGAGCTTGCTTTGACTGTGACTTAGACTTTAGCATGTCATGCTAGATGTTGTTTTGACCTTATGCTTAGTTATTATTGTTGAATCATGACTTGTTCCAAACAATTAGGATTGCTTAATGTGCCTTGAAAGAATCATGCGTTGTTTTAGCATACAAAAGCATAGTATTGTGGTATTCTCCTTTGATGCTTTGTTTGGGTTGACTTGGCACATGCTCACACCATGTTATGACTATGAACCAGTCACCATAGCCTCTGTGACTTTAGATTTTGACTTGTAGTACCACTTTATGCTTTCATTAGTAATTATTTGTCGCTCTGCATGATTATGACCATTATTGCTCTCTTAGTTGGTCGCTCCCAGTCTTTTGCTAGCCTCCACTTGTATGAGTAAGCTCTACTCGTGCATCGAACTCCCAAAAATCCAAGTTATTCCAAAGTGTCCACTATAAATTCCTATGCATGGTGTGTTACACCATTCCAAGTATATTCTTGTTTTATCTATCTTCCAAATTAAACTTGTTATGTGAAGCTTAGTGATTAAAGCTCTCACAAACTTGATGGAACACTTTATTTTTCTTGCCCCTAAATAAACTTGAACCATTGTGTCATCTATGTTGTATATTCTTGCACTTATACGTTGGAATGAGCAGAACCATGCTGTCATGGGGAACGCTTTCAACATTGCACTTGTACATTGTACCCAGTTGATATCATGCTCTTTTGTTTGCGGATGTCGTCGGTGTGAAATAAAAGGGGACCTTGTAAGTCCATGGAGTTATGTATGTGTGTTAGAGAAACGCCCGAGCCACTAGCCTAAGCCATGCCTAATCATCTTGGAAACTTGCAGAATCACCATAGTGAGCAATCTATGAAGCTTTCTTCTTATAAAAAAAGAGAGACATATTGAAAAGAGGAAAGAGAGAAAAAAGCACCATTTTACCATGGTAAATAAGAAGATTACTGAGATGCTCATTGTCTGTTTGCCTTGTCATTTTGATATGGGATAGCTCCTGTATCATGTGCAAGGGATACCCCATTGGAGGTTCTCTATGATACACATATACTTACTATGACAAGAACTTACCGATGATTAAATTTGAGTAGCATGAGGAGCGGCCCTCGTACTCAAGGGACATGAGATTGCCAACTTATACTTTGTCAAGCATATACTCCATAGTTTGTTCACTTTAACATTAATCACTTCAAGATGCTTATGATAGGGGCAATGAGAGCTGAAATCTAACAAGTACCATAATTTTTGGTTGCTCTTTATGAGACTTCAAATCCCTGCTTCCCTTTTATGAAGGGCCTTTCTTCCACTTTTATATTGAGTCTCCACCTTCTATCCTTAGACACCAATTAAGAGAGCATAGTTTCCATTCTTAGTTCTATGTGCATTGTCCCAAAACTTATTGATTGATTCATATTGTTGATATTGCTTGCTCTTGAACTATTTGTATCTAGTCACCCTTGTGAACTTTGAAGGTGTCCTATGCATTTATTGCTACTCCATGAGGGACAAGCTGAATGCCACTATGCTATGTTTTCTATATGTGAAAAAACAAACGTCTTTCAGTGCACTGTTATTCATGGTCTTTGTTTGTAAACTTTCATGTTGCAGCATAGTTACTTTGTATTATTGTTAAAACTTCTTCTTTCATGATCATGTTTAGTGTACTTTGATCCCAGCTTTCAATGCTTGCAAATGGTTCGATTTTAATGTTGATGGTGCATGTCACCTCAAAAATTATTCTTTTTATCACTTACCTACTCGAGGACGAGCAGGAGTTAAGCTTGGGGATGCTTGATACATCGTAAATGTATCTATAATTTTTTATGTTCCATGCTTGTTTAGTATCCACTTTTCTATGCTTTGTCTACACTTTGAGGTAGATTTATACACTTTCTGTGACTAACCTATTAACAAGATACCATAGTGCCAGTTGCCTGTTTTCTGTTGTTTTTGGTTCCAGAAAAGCCAGAAAATGAATATTCTCGGAATTGGATGGGACAAAAGCCAAAGTCAATATTTACCGTGGGGAACGTGGAGCCAGAAGACGAGACGAAGGAGCGCCTCGAGGGGGCCACACCCCCTGGCCGCGCGGCCTGGCCTAGACCGTGCCTAGGGGGTGCAGCCGCCTCGGGCACCCCCTCGGCCTCCCTCTTCGGCTATAAGAAGCCCTCGATACCTAAACCCTAAGTACCCGATCAATCTTCCATGAAACAGTCCGTAGCCACCACCATCATTTTCCCTGGATTGGGGGGATCTGAAGCTCTTACCGGCACCCTGCCGGAGGGGAGAGATCATCTCGGAGGCCTTCTTCATCACCATGCCAGCCTCCGGTATGAAGCATGACTAGTTCCACCTTGGACTACGGGTCCATGTAGTAGCTAGATGGTTGTTTCTCCTCCTTTGTGCTACCATGTTTAGATCTTGTGAGCTCTATTCATGATCAAGATCATATATTTGTAATCATGCATGTTGTGTTTGCGGGGATCCGATGGATATTGATATTACTATGTCAGATTGGTTAATGATTCTATATTATTGATTCTATCATGTATGTGTTGTTTGAGATCTTGCATGCTCTCCGTTTCTAGTAGCTATCTTGGCTAAGTAGATGCTAGTGACTCCAAGAGGGAGTATTTATGCTCGATAGTGGGTTCATGCCTCTATTTAATCTAGGGAAGTGAAAGAAATCTCTAAGGTTGTAGATGTGCTGTTGCTACTAGGGAGAAAACAACAAATCTCTTGTTCATGGAACAAGTGTATTGTTCACTTTACAAACCTTGCTTAAAGCAGTTATCTGTTGCCTGCAACTTAATACTGGAGGGGGTTCGGATGATAACCTGAAGGTGTATTACTAGTCATAGATGCAGTTGGATGGCGGTCTATGTATCTTGTTGTAATGCCCAATCAAATCTCATAGTATCATGAATGTCTAGTATTGCATTATTATGCCTTGCTCTGTCCTGTCAATTGCCTCGTTGTAATTTGTTTACCCAGCATGTTATGTTGTTTATCTTAAGGAGAAAACCTCTAGTGAACTATGGACCCCGGTCCAATCTTTACCATTGATACATCTTCCACTATTACTGTTTACTTTCTGCAAGCCAACATTACCTTCCACACCATACAGTTAATCCTTTGTTTTCAGCAAACCGGTGAGATTGACAACCTCATTGTTCGTTGGGGCAAAGTCTTGAGTTTGTGTTGTGTAGGTTCCAAGTTTCCAGCAACACCTTTGGGTCATTTCCTTCCTCCTACTGGTTCGAGAACCTTGGTTTCTACTGAGAGAAAACTTGCTGCTGTGCTCATCATACCTTCCTCTTGGGGTTTCCCAACGAAGCTCTACAGTGATCTGAGCTACACATCATCATGGACTTGGATTCATAAGAAGTATTCTAGAGATGAAAGTTATATCTATGAGGAGATCATATAGAGCTTTAGTGTCAAGCTCATCGGATTTACAGATGGATTTAGAAGGAGAAATTATTTGTAAGAGTATAGTAGTAAAGCTCATCTTGTCAATACATGATGATAGATGTGAAGTAGTAGTATATCTAGGAAATGAATTCCTTAAGTAAGAATCAAGAATTATGAAGTAGGGAAGGTAGGAATTCCTGAGAAGATACTAATGAAGACTATGTCAAACCATATTAAAATCATCATCTATATCACTGTTCTAAAACCTAAACAATTGCCCCATGATAAATGAATTACCTTTGTCATATAAGTAATGCTCATTATCAACCATTATATGATAACTTGTCACTAAGAGTCAACTACACTAACTAAGGAAGAAACTATTTAGAATAATAGGTAATCCTTGGTTGCTAGAGTATATCAAGTAGATTTGCTCCTACTTAGTATCATTGCAGAAAGGTGTAATAAAGCCAACACTTATGAAGTATGGAAGACAGGGATGCTTGGTAAGCACACAACCTTAATTCCATAACCAAACCTACACCTATCTCATGTGTTTGAACAATCATCCTATTCCCACAATGGCTTGTAAGAATACTCTTATGTAGCAAATCACTTAAGCATATCTTTGCCACTCCCAAACATCTAAATACATGTGCCACATAAATGGAAATTGCTATTAACCATTATACTCTAATATTATATCCATACATTAACCACACATAAGAAAGTAGTGAATAACTAGTTCAAGAAATTATCTATGCCTATTTAAAAAAAATTAGGATGGTTAGGATTCACATATTAGTGAATTTTGAATAAAAGAATTTATCATTTTAAGAACCTTAATAATTAAACCATCCTATATTATTATTGTTATATAATAATAAGTATGGAAATATTCTATACATATCCTTAACCATCTTAAACCATTACCATTACATTCATTAAGTGGAAATAAAAAATCATTTTATAAGATCTTATTATAAAAAGTAAATCTCTAAAACCCTAATTCTTAATAATATTTTCAAACAAAATAATCCTATATATAATCGTGATTAGTGTAAATACTAAAAAAGAGAATGCCAAACCAATTAGTACATTAACCCATGAAAACCTTGGTGATTCACTGAATTATGAATATTTGTTTCATGGAGGAAATTCAAATTGAAAAATATGTTCTAAAACAGAAATAGAAAAAGAAAAAGAACCAGAAAAAATATGAAAAACCAGTTTCGGGTCCACGGCCCAATTCCTCGCAGTTATTCGTCGCCCCCGAGCAGCTGCAGCAACATCCCTCTTACTTTGCCGCATCCCAGCACCGACCTAGACTTGCATACCATTTTGTCGACCTAATCACAATTGTCTACCTCACGCGGCCGCTGAAGCAGCTGCGTGGCACGAGCGCTGCCGGTCGCCAGCATGGAGATTCGTGCCACCGTTGTCTGGGAGAATAAGGGAGAGGACACCGTAGCACCGTAGCACCTTACTCCATCCTCATCCATTTCCTCTCTCTTCCAACCTCTCTTTTACTCTCTCGTGCGGGTACCGAAACCCTAGCTCATCGGTGGTTGTTGTTCCGGCCGTTCCTGATCGCCCCTTGCCTCACCGAAGCCACCACTGGAAGCGTCGTTGTGTCATCGTTCGCCTCGAACCAAGCATGAGAGCTGGCGCGCCGTGAGTCATGCGGAATCGAGCTTCACCTTCCATTGGCCGTCGTGGCCATCATCATTGATTCGTTGTCACTAGATATCCACGTGCCTCCTCGACCTCTCCATCATCACCAGGGTGTGCTCTTGATCTTCCAGTACCGTCCAATCTCTTCCTCTCACTGTAAATCATCGTCCCGTCGTGCACCGCCATCGGCCACCATAGTTGATGGTCGCCGGGTAGCCCGGTGACCAAAAATGGGTGGCGCCACCACCAAGAGATTCGTCTCGGCCTCCTCTTTCCAACGCAACCACCCACAATTGCTCGCGCGCACTGAATCGATTGATCTATGAGGATTGATCTCCGATAACGTCAGCATGAAGCCATGGTTATGTCACCTGAGCTCAGTCAACTATTTTGACCTGGTCTATCCCATGTGACATCTGACGTGTAATTGACCCCACCAGAAATAGCTCCTGTAAGAAAAACCACCCCACCGCGTGCTGACATCAGCATTGCATCATAAACACATTTAGTTATTTAATTTTAATTCCAAAAAATGATTAAATCTTATAAATTCAATATCTTTTGTTTTATAATTCAAAAAAGTATGTTTAATATATGAAAATGTTTAGGAAAGTAAAATATACCATTTAATTTTTTATCATATATTATTGCGTTAACTAATTAAGTAAATGTTATTTAATAAAGATTTATTAATTAATAAAACCTAGAAAGATCATATTTTAATAACGATAAATGAGAAAAATATGAATAATATACTAAAATTCTTAGAAAAAAAGAACAACAAAGTAGAACTATAAACATAAAATATTATGTCACTTAACTAAATAATTATTATTTATTAAGTGTTTATAAAGTAATAAATCTTATAAAATCATACCTTAATATTTAAAATTCATAAAAATACATATAATATACCAAAATGATCACAAAAATAATATCTACATGTTAAAAATATAATACACTACTTTTGAAGTAAATAAGAATTTAATACTCTAATAACTTGAATTTAAACCTATATCTTTAATTAATAATTCATATAAGGATAAATAAAAATTAATAATGTTTCCACTATTATACATCTAGGGTCTAATAATATTAGGTGCCTTAAATATTAATAGTATAAAGTCCAAATAGTTCAAAACATCGTAATTACAATTTTTGATAAACTATTATTCCTAAATAAGTGTAGCATTTCCCAAAAGGAGTTATCAAATATAAAATACTCAAGATTATTATTTTGAACTTATTAAGACCTTTTACCATCACTTCAACCACAAGTTTATAAACATACTATAAATCCAAAGATACTTCATAAGTAGTTAAGTAATATTGTTTTCATACTTATAAATTATAACCACTCATTTGTAAGGAGGTAAATGATTCTATTCAACCATAACGTTAAGAAAACACTAACCAAATAGAAGTGTACCACTCTTAATTAACCTTAAAGAAACATTATGAAGTGAACAAATCATAATACCATCTAATGACCAAGATAAATAAGTCTCAACTACTAGTATGGTCATTATTCAAATGAAGTAATTATTTCTTTCTTGAGAACTATAGTTAGTAAGAAACCTAAAAATGTTAACTTAAAGTTTAAATGCTTTTGTTTAGTTAAGTAAACTTTTCTTCAAAAGTTATTCTTTTAAGATACAGTAAAAGTAATTCTTAAGCATTCAAAATAAATCTACTTAAGTAGCAACCTTCATATAAGGAGTCTTTAGATACCATTCCACACTTGCGTGCTTTATTATTGTATGCTACTTATTATACTTACATGATGTTTCACACACACTCACAAGCCTTAATAAGAATCACAAGTGTGAAACTTAACTAAAAGAACAATAAATTCCAAAGAAACCATTTCCAGATTCTAAACCCTAGATCAACATTATTCCGGGGATTCGAGTTTATAAAATTTCATTAAATTAATTATGCATAATAGCATCTTGCTTCTTTAAACATTAGTCCTTATCGGACCAATGATGTTGTTTTCAGATATTGGATCTTCTATTGTCTCGAAGACCGTGAGTGCATAATCTTGCAATCACAAATGGCAAGTTCACACTTTCTCATGTCCTTTGGTTATTTTCTATCAAGTATTTTGCAAATCTAGTGTTGTCATCACCTACATTTCAAAAAGGTCAGAAAACACTATTTTCATAATAATATGATTATATGTTATTTACCAAGAGGTAATAACCTACTATGAAAGTTCTAGCAGTAATGGAACATATTATCTAGGATTTAACAACCAATGTCACTAGTGATTCTTGCGTCGTATATCACGTGTTAACCATGAGATTTAGAATGGGACGGAGAAGTCAGCTGTATCTTCATACTTTCATATGTAGGCAAGATGACCTTAACGTGACGCTGTGTTTCCTTGCGAGGATCCAGCATATGGGTGGGCACCCATTGGCCCCATGATTTTGGTGTCTAGATTATCTGTGAGCGGCTGCCGGAGGTATAGTCTGACCTATATGGATCTTGTCAGGGCCATCACCGGCTCATAGAGTCTTCGAGAACTCATCATGGTTATAGCTTGCCCGTGAGGGGGCTTAACAGAGATGTAGTCAGCCCCGCAGGATCATGTAGACATATGGGATCACGAAGAAGGCAGTGATTGACTTGGATCATCTACTAGGCCCCACATCACAAAATTGTGGACAGGAATAAGCTGTCCGATTGTGCAACAAGGATTTGATCTCGCATGGGTAAAGTAACGCACCTCTGCAGAGTGTAAGAATTGTAACTTGTTACTCCCTATTCCGGGAAGGATCTATGAACGCGGCAGGAAAGGAAATCCATGAAAGTTCTGGTAAACCTGTGAAGGCTGACGGACATAGCTTTTCAGAATAAAAGCAACCTTTGAAGAAATGTTTTTGAAACCTGCATAGCCTACGACCTACAGTCTATGGATGTAGTTAGTGCATCAAACACTCCTTTTAGTGAACTTGCTGAGTACGCTCGTACTCAACGTATCTTCTTAACCCTTGCTAGATTCTGAAGCCAATACAGACGAATTCTACATCAACTTCTGCTCAAAGGAATCGTCACCTAAAGCTCAAGTTCTTCAAAGAAGTCGAGGAGATCAACATATACATCAACTGAAGTGAAGACAAAGTTGCCGAGTAGATAGAAGTACAATGTCTAGCCATAGAACCTACTTCTGTAGAGCAATGCAATAGAAGAAATTGCAAGCCAAATGGTTTAGATACTACTCTTATTAGTAGGTGTCACATCCCAAGATTTTCCAAATCTTGTAATATGAAAAATAAATAAACAAAATAAATTTTCGTTGAAAATCAGGGTGAAAAGAAACTTTTGTTTCTAAAAGGAAACTTAAAATCCCATCCTGAACAAACTTTGGTAGAAGTTTGAATTCAACAAAGATCCAAATCAAGGGAAATGCATTCCTCAATGAATGTATCTGGAAATTTGAACACTAGGAAAGTAAATCAAGATCCCTAAGCCCTAATGGAAGGAAATCATTTTCCAAAGTATCTCCAAATCTATGGATTTGATCCATACCAAATCTTATCAACAAATATTCATAAAGGATCAAAAAAGACCATAGAGATTGGTTTCACTTAGTTTGGAACCATAGACAAAATCTTATGACTATAATAAGATAAGGAAATTGAATTTCCAAAGCCAATAAAGCCCTTACCAAAAGCCATACCAATTGGTGAACAATTATAATCCTAAAGGGATTAAAAAGATAAACATTTAATAAAGGAAAAATAAATTGTTTTGGAAATACTATTTGGATCTTTTAATAAAAGACTTTGTTTTCAAATGAAAAGGTGAGCCAAATTAATTTTGGCCAAACTTTTGTAATAAAATATTTTGTTTTGATAAAATGAGTAAAAGTTTATTTAAATAAAATAATAAGGATTTAAATATCCAATTTTATTTAAGTAAAGGCTTTTCCCATTTTAAATGAACACCAAGTATTTTATTACTACTTTGAAATCTTTTATTAAAAGGTTTTGATTAAAATGAGTAAAGAATTATTTAAATAAAATAATAAGGATTTAAATATCCAATTTTATTTAAGTAAAGGCTTTCCCATTTTAATTAAACACCAAAACTTATTTATTTATTTAAATAAGTTTCCAAGTATTCTTTTATTTTTCAAATAAAACCTTCTGGTTTGGTTTTGAAAATAATTGGATTTCAAATGGAAATTTTATTAAATAAATCAAACACTATTAATAATTAAAGATCCATTTTATTTAATTAATAAATGGATCCTAAAATAAATAGAAATATTATTTCATTTTGAGACTTGGATTATGTTGATAAACAGAACCAAATTCAAATGAAAAGTTGTTGATTGTTTGAATTGATTTGAGTGTAGTTTGAATGCTTGAATAATTGTTTGAATAATGGATTGAAATTCAAAACAGAAAAATAGAAATAGAAAAGGAAAATAAAGCAGACAGAAAAAAAATAGGAAAAAAACAGACCCAACCCAATTTGGCCCAACAGTAGCCCACTTAGCCCACCTGTTCTCTTCCCCGCAGCACCCTTTTCTCACTCAGAAACTGACCCGCTAAGTCAATGACAGCCCGGACCCACTTCTCCCTCTCACTCACTCGCTAACGAGACGACCCCACCTCCCCTTATTTTCCCCGAACCGTTTTTTCCTCACCGCCGAATCAGCCCACAGAGACACTGACCAGTGGACCTCCTCCTCTCTCCTTTTTCCACTGACTGGTAGGCCCGCTATCACTGTTCATAGTCTCCTTCACCCACCCCGCAGCGACCAGTTCTTCTCCCCCGTTCTGCCGTTGATTCCTCCAGCTTAATTCGCCTTAACACGACAGCCGTTACTCGCCTTGATCACGCAGATGGAAACGCCCGTGTCTCCTCTATATTTCCCCTCTGACACCTCGCGCTGGCACGCCTTAGACCGCCCCTAATTTCTTCCCGAGCTCCTCTGTCTCCGGTGAGCTCCGCGAGCGATTCCGGCCAGCCAACGTTACCCCTTACCTCCTCGACCATGCTCTCATGATCCCCACCTCCTGGCGATCATCTCCGTAGCCCAGCTCGTCCCCGAGCGCCCCAGAGCGTCGACAACGACGACACCGAGCGAGCGCCGCCGTCTGCCATTGCTCCGACAAGCAATCCAGGTGAACACCGACCACCCCGCGCCTCCTAGATCACGCGCACAGCATCGCCTTACTCTTGCGCATCTGAACTTGCTTCTGTCTTGTCTTAGGGCGATCTGCAGCGACGACTCGTCGTCAACCTGAGCGCCACCGTCTGTCTGCAAACTCCGGCAGAACCTCTCTGGTAAATCAGACTACCCCAACCCTTCTCGTTCACGCTCACAGCTCCGCCATGATCTCCTACGTCTAACCTAGTCCTCCGTTTGTCTTCTCGTGGACCACAGCCTCGTCTTCGACCGTAGACAGAACCGTCCGTCGCCGTCCACTACTCCGGCGAGGAATCGCGGCTGAACCAGAGCGCCTCTCGTCGAACCGTCAGTACCTTGAGCTTCGCCGTGACCCCCTGAGCCCGGTGAGCAACCCCTCCTTCTCCCCCACCTCCTATAGCGTCGCCACCGTCATCGACCGACCGCTCCGCCGCCGTTAGCCACCGCAGCGCCGCCAGTTGATGGTCTGATTGTTAGCAGCCGTTCGATCTATATCTAGCGCTCACGAATAGTTCACTTAACACCGAAGGGGTATGACCTCTGGACCGCACGATCCACTTTAGATCTAACGTTCCATGTTGCCGATCCGGCCGAACCGGTACGGGCGAATTAAAACACGCCGCGTGTCGCCTGTTAGGTTTAAAACAGAAATTGAAAACAGAAACTTTTGCCATTTTCAAACCCTTGTATCTTGGGATCCACACGTCCAAATTTTACAAATTTGATGTCGTTGGAATCAGCAAGACAAGCTCTAACCAACCCTACCCTTAGTTTAGAAAATAGTATCTGTTAACTTGTTTAACTTTGCAGATTCTTTTGTGTGCTTGCTAACATTAGAAAAATCATTTAAAAATGATTTTAAGGTTAAAACCTTTGCAAATTGGTTTGTTGTGACCTTACTGACCCTAGGAACCAACCCAAGTTTTTGAAAATGATTTTGGAAAAGAATAGAATGGATTAATTAGTTTAGTCCATTTCTAGCTAACTAAAAACTATAGTTTTGGTTATGAAAATGTTTTTGAGTAAAGAACCTTGGAGAATTGGTTTAGACCAAACCTACTGACCCAAAACACCAAGTTTTGCAATAGCAACTCATTGGGTGAACCCTATAGGTTAAAGCCTTAGTAAAAATGTTCCTACACCACAAAAAATGACCCTTTGTTTTGAAAATGGATTTGAGGTGAAACCCTTTTGCAAATGACTTTGCCATTTTGGTAAATGACCAATTTGGAACTTACAAAGTTTAGAAGCCTAGTGGAGACCACCTTTGCAAATAGAACCATCCTTTGCATGCTTGCATGCATTGCCTTGACTTTGTTATTTTATGTGTGTTGTTTTGCTTGATTGGTGGATTGAGTTTGTGTTTGCTTGATTGACTTGTAGTGAAGTTAGAGAAGAGTGAGACTAGCAAGATCAAGGAGTAAACCTATACCCTCTACCAAAAAGGCAAGTGATATCTTCATGAATATTCCATTCCTATATTTTATACTTGCATTAGATATATTTTTGCTAAGACTTGCATGCTACTTTTGTCAAATGGTGTTGGGAAATCCTAAGTAGATAGAATGGTAGAATTGCTAGAAAAATTCCCTAAGGATAAGTTGCCATGCCATGCTTAGCCTAGCTACTAGAAAACAAGGGAGGTTTATATATTCACACTATGGAAAAATATTCTAAGTCTGAGGACTTGTGTTTTATTTAACAAAACAACTAAGTTAATGAATCTCCTGGGTGGAATGGGACTTGCATGGTGGTTTTTGGTTGAGTGGTTCACAAGGCCCATGTCTATGGTTTACCTTAGTGTATCTCACTTGTGGATGGCCACCCAGGAAACAAAGAGATTTGAGTTGTCAAATGTTGAGAAGCTTCAAGTGCAACCACTTGGCATTATGGGCTCTGCCATGATCTTAGGTTGCTAGAACTTAGTCTTTTGGACAGTTGGTGGTAGAGGGAATGATAGGTTGGAACGCGTCCATTTGACTAAGGAAAGGCTTCTGAAGGATCATGTCTTGGGAAACCAAGGCTTGTGGGGAAAGTGCACCACCTCTGCAGAGTGTAAAACCTAAGTACTTAGCCATGTCCCTGGTAAAGGACAATTTGAGCATCAAGACATGGAAACTTCAAGAATCTCATCACTCCAATTTCTAAATAAAAACTTGTGGGTGAACAAGGGTTAAAAGGATCTTCAGTCATTGATTGGTAGATGCCCTGAGTGGATCTAGAGTCTTTGATTGATAGATTCCTTGGGTGTTTTGTGCCAAGCAAAAACTTAGTGTTTTCAAAAGTTAAGGAAAAATCTATTTTGAGCAATGCAAGCCTAAGCTCCACCAGCCAAATGCATATAGTATTATAGTCCACTTAAAATATACCAAGGTATCACTTGCCAATACAATTCAAATGTATTGACCCTCTGTGGCTGTAACTTGTAATGTTGCAGGTTTGATTGATTTTAGTGAAGATTGATTGATTAGGATTACAAAGTCTACAACCAACATCTACCTGTGGCACTTTGAAGATGAAGGACCCATGACTATAGTTATTCCGCTGCAATGTAATGTAAATAGCCAATGAGCTATATTTGATGTAATAAAACTATTTTATTCCTGGTTATAAAGTTGTATTATGACCTTTGTTTCTTGATATTACATCTAAACTGTGGATGCTAGCTATTGATCCAGGGACTAGCATGGCAATCACAGGGATCTTTTCCTTTACAAAGGAGGGATCTTACAGTAGGATAGATGTGAATTATTATCTATGGTTCTTATTTGAAAGAGATTTCTTTCTCTCTCTTTAACCTAGAGTGATCTCTGGATCTTTTGTAAAGAGTCGAATTGTAATCTATAGTCATGTCTTGGACCCGTTGTGCTTCTGTTGTACCACTCTTAGGGATGTAATACTAGTGAACGATGTTTCATTGGTGTTAGGTAAACGACTATAGTGCACTACATCATGCAGTGGTATGTTGGGTCACCACATGTGGCCCCCCGAAATCAACTATGAATCTTGTGAATGCTTTGTCGTGATGCCTCGTTGGGTTTTCATTTGGTTTTTCTGAGGTTGATCGTGCGTGTGTTGCTATTTGTGCACCCCTACAGGGTAACTCTTTCTGAAAGTCGTGTCTACGGTTATGGACGACTTGGAGCATAGTTTCTCGATCATAGACAAGCATAACTAAAGTACCTATTTTAAATTGACTAAAACTTGACTAGTAATAGTGCAATATTCATGGAATGATTAAAAAAATGCCAACGGATGGGATGTTATTCCGCCTTATCGTTTGAGAACGGGGAGGTGGGCGAGCGATGTTTATTTATGTTGATATATATCTGCTGGGTAATTCATTGTTGTTTATTTTACAAGCGTTCGCCTACCATTGGTTAGACGGATGTTGTAGCGTGTCTCTATAGAACTGCTAGGCTTTATTTTTGCTGCAATTGCATCACTCTCAGGTTGTTCCCTTTAGAACTTGCCGAGTCCCTTAGGGTCTCACACGATAAAATATTGGTTTAGATGGACAGGTGTACTCTAAGGAAGGTTACTAGTTCAAAGAGACATATGATGGTGACAACGATTGCCTGGTGTAGTGATTCCAGGGATGGAGATCCATGAGATCTGTGGGCGAGATGTGCTTATTTTTAGGGTATCTTATGCCAATTTTCTTCGTATCTATACTCGGATCTTGTCTTCTGCTTCCGCTTGATACTCTGATGTGTTCTATATGAGGATGTATCCTAACTATTAGCTATCTAGTATTTTTGATCTTGCCATATGGTGTTGAATATTTCTATTTCTTTTAGATGGATTGTCTCTGATGTACTCTTGTATGTCGCTGACATACACACTTGTGTATGTTTTGTTCGCATGCCTGTCGACTATGCTACTCGCACTTGATACGATGTTCTTGCAAAGTGGATAGGGTGGTTGGCCGGTACCGTGCCCTGCTCTGCTTAGATGGGCCTGCACGTGGGTGGCCTTTGGGCCTCCGTGGTAGAACCACCTTACGCACTTTGGGTTCGTCCTGGATTATTGCTTAGAGCATAGTGTCTGAGGTATTACATGATGGCAGCTTGTTGTCATCACGGGAGCCTCTAATTCAGTTGTGGATGTGTACCTTGCTAGCGTTATAAAGACACTGGTTCCCGCCTTGAAGGGTACCTATAGTAGAAAGGTGGATCAGACCTTTCGTGGGAAGATCCATCGGAGAACAGGGTGATGCCTATTGTGGCATGGTGGTCTTAGTACCACCCACCCCTCCAATGCAGATGTACTTCCCTCAACAAGGAAGGAACTATGGTCAAACAAATCCATGTGTCTCAGCATGCTCCACTACAGTTTCCTTGTTCCTTGCTTTTACTCGCTTAGTAGCTAGGTTTGCATATAGGGAAATTCTCTGTAGTTGATTATCTAGATAATTTACCTTTGTGTCAAGCCTAAAATTGAGAAGGTATTAAAATTTGGAGTAGCACATATTCACCCCCTCTAGGTTGCTATATGATCCATTTCAGAGTGGATGCAAGACACGAAAACTTCTCCGGTCATTCCTCTTCGTTATTTCTTAGGCGAGCATTCTCCCCCTTCTACCTATCTTGCCTATATAGTATTTACTTCCTCCTTTGTCTATTGCTATACTTGTTGTCGATGCTTTAGTGTCGTTCCTTTGTTTACCTGCTCCACTATATTGCCTTGGTTATCCTATGGCCTTGTTTGAGTAGCTAGTCTGTCCTTGCGAGATGTAGGCATGCTTAGTATCACTCTCATATAGGTGGAACATGATACTTGGATATTGTTGGTGATAAGATAATTAATCTTGTGATGTTGATTATGGTTATGGTTTCACCTAATGATAAGGCCCAGCAGGGACCACCTTTGGTAACTGCTTGAGCCGACCTAGGACCTGTTCGTTCTACGATGCTAGTTCTGAGTTGATCCTGCTAACCAAACATGGGGGCCTAAGGGATCCCTCCTCAACTACCGGCGCTATCCATTTATCCAGAGGGTCACAAATTTGTTTTCCATTTGGTGCAAACGCATAATATGTCTTCGTACATGATGACTATTATATGTCTTCAGACGTGTTGATGATATGATTTTGATGGACCGCCCGGGCATGCATACATAACAACAGTACATGGTGGCAGTTGGATGGAGCTCTACAAGTTATCTTCTGAAGACCGATCTATCATAGTAGGCACAAATGATGTGCCTTCCTTGAGAATTGTCATACCTCTTGGTTGGTTCCACACAGTAGGTGATGCCTCTGTATATGCTTGTAGTTATGGGACAGTTCTTGTAGTGAGATTCCTAAGGCACACGCAATATGTTGCCTGAAGGGTTGTACATGCATTTGGATACAGTAGTGCACCCCTGCATGGTAAATCTTTTCGAGAAGTCGTGTGTCCACGGTTACGGATGCCTTAGGAGTATGGTGTCATGATCATAGATAATGCCACTAATGTTTTACCTCTAATAATATGACTAGTAATTAGCCTTACCAACTAAACAATTGGATAATTAAAATTACAACATGTGTGTGTCGCAAGAGGACTTCCTCGACTGGACTTCGAGGGGGAAATCTTTGGACAGGTTATGTTTGGTGTTATATTATATTTACTGCATATCACTCTCTTATCTTCCTCTAAAAAAACGAAGTTGTAGCATGTCTCTATAAGTTAGATAGTGCAAGCTTTGTCACTGCTGAGCCCACCATACCTATGTGAAAGAGCATGTGGGCCCCCATGTGTGGTTTTGGTAATTAATGACAATCTTTATGGACTAATGTGTGTATTAAGTTGCACTTGTAGGAATTGTCCATTGGCATCGCTTGGAGCATGTGGTTGCTTCAAGGTAGATGAAATGATGAAGAAGAAGTGTTGTGCAAGATCAAAATGCGCCATCTCTAGAAGATCTCATGTTTGATGCTTGCCATCCTCAGTGATCATGGATCGATGAAGACAAGGTCAAAGTAAATGTTTCCTCATAGTTTATGGGGGAGCAAAGTGCAAGTCTTCAGCTAGAAAGCATGTGGAAGAGGAATCAAGAAAGGTGTCCATCAAACTCACCGAGTCGCATGAGCAACTTAAAGCTTCATATTCATGGACATTAGCAAGCGTGTTAAAATTGCTTCCTTCAAATTTGTTGAAATTTTGAAATTTCTCGTTAAGAGTGAGCTCATCAAACTCACTGAGTCGCATGAGCAACTTAAAGCTTCATATTCAAAAGAGCTAGCCAAGTTTCCCTCACCTCTTGCAATTAATAATGATGCTTGTGCTACTAACTCTGTTTCTTGTGAAGCATCTATTTTAAAGGAGAATGTTGAGCTAAAGGCTCAACTTGCTTTGCTAACTAGCAACTATGGGAATTTGGAGGAAAATAATATTAAGATTTCAAGCTCGCATGAGGATCTTCTAGTCTCCCATGGTAGGCTAAAGTTGGCTCATGAGGCTATTGTGTCAAAGGTAACATCTAACGAGCCTCATGTGGACATTAGCACTACTTCTACTTCAAATGTCATATTGCTGGGGATTTCAACTTGCGGGGTCTGACTTCTCGTGCGAGTGAAACGCGGGGTCCAAGTTCCCTGTAATCGCTGGGTTTCACAAACTTGGGCTGCTAATCACTAGAAGGCCCATTTCGAGGCGAATTTGTCCTACCCCTGCCAAATACAAACTTTCTCTCAACTGCCCTGTGAAGGAGATGTTCGGGACCTCCATGTCACTAATCTGTCATTGACGCGAGCGCCAAGTCGGCAACCACGTAGGAAAAACGAGGAACTAGACCCCACGCCTTAGAGCGTTGATAAAATTCACAAATTCACTCCCTCCTTCGCATGAACCCTAGCGCCACCGCCGGCAAAATCCACCCTTCACCCAGAACAATCCCTTGGGACATTTTCCTTTAGGCACCAAGTTGTGACACCCTCTCGCTGATCTCGAGCTCTAATGCCGCATGATGTGCCCACCATTTCAAGGATCTAACCCGGCTCCGCCGCCGGACGAGCTGAGCAGCATGGAGGATGGCTGATCATCGTACCGTGAAAGAAGTGTTGGATATGCGGGTGCGTTGCTCTTCTCTTTGATTTTCACACTAACTATAACTGCAAGCTGTCTATTGACCTGGAAGAGATAGATCGAACCTAGAATTGTTTGCTGGCCGAACGCTGACAGACAATTTCTTATTTTTGTCCACAAATTTTTCTCAACTAGGGCCCCCCAAGAGGCCCCTTACGTGGTTTCGGTACGCGTCAATGGATACCAACCACAAATAGCAAATGTGAAGGCCAAGTGGAATTATGGTACTTGTGTCGCGATTAAAGAAGCACCGGCACAGATTTGCACTATCCCTGGTATGGTTGCTGCTCTGCGTAAACATATTGAAATGGGGCCAACGCAGACTACATGGTTCAACTTTATGGATGAACAAGGCAGAAAGGTTACTATAAATAGACAGTCAGATGTCCGGGTTCCTGAAACTGTGTCTAAGGGATCAAATGTTAATGTAGAATAGTGGATGTGGAAGCTTCTTCCACTCCTAGTGGCCCTGCTATTCAAGCTCAGGGTGGTCTAACTCGAAGCCCCGCTGATGTTAAGCAAAATGCGGTTCCTCGTTTGCGCCATGCTTCTGTAGCGCAACCTCCTCGTAGGAGTGCCCGTTTTGCCCTGGTGCAAGACCCCGTTGTGGATGCAGGTTGTGCTTCCGTTGTGGAATCTACCGATGTTGTTTCTCAGCCTACTACTGACCCAATCCCTCCTGTTGTTGCGCAAACTAAGGCTCCAGGAGGTCGCCCCGCTATTGTGAAATCTGTTGGTATTGTTGCTCAACCTACTACTGACCCAATCCCTACTACTGTTGCGCAAACTAAGGCTTCAGGAGGCCGCCCCACTGTTGTGGAATCTGCTAATGTTGTTGCTCATCCTGCTACTGACATAATCCCTAATGCTGTTGCGTAAACTCAGGCTTTGGGAGGCTTCCCGGCTGTTGTGGAATCTGCTAGTGTTGTTGCTCAGCCTACTACTGACCCAATATCTGTTGTTGTTGCTCAAACTAAGGCTCCGGGAGGCCACCCTGCTGTTGTGGAGTCTTCTAGTGTTGTTGCTCAGCCTTCTACTAACCCAATCCCTACTGCTATTGCGCAAACTAAGGCTTCGGGAGGCCACCCCGCTGTTGTGGAATCTTCTGGTGTTGTTGCTCAGCCTGCTACTAACCCAATCCCTGCTGCTGTTGCGCAAACTAAGGCTTCGGGAGGCCGCCCCGCTATTGTGGAATCTGCTAGTGTTGTTGCTTAGCCTGCTACTGACCCAATCCCTGCTGCTGTTGCGCAAACTAAGGCTTCGGGAGGCTACCTCGCTGTTGTGGAATCTGCTGGTGTTGTTGCTCAGTCTGCTACTGAACCAATCCCTGCTGCTGTTGCACAAACTAAGAGTTCAGGAGGCCGCCTCGCTGTTGCCAGAACTGCTAGTGTTGTCACTCAGCCTGCTACTGACCTAATACATGCTGCTGTTGCGCTAACTAAGGCTTCACAAGGCCTCCACAATGTTGCTATTGCCAGAACTGTTGTCCTGGGTGTTGGTCCTCCTTGAACCTGTGGTGAAGTTCAGAGTGCTGCTGCTGTCGTCGAGGCTAATCGAAGACCAGTTGTTGAGGAGAAAGCCTATGGTCTGGAGTCTGATACTATCATCGAACCTCTCGGTGGTTTCGGTCCTAAGGAAATTGGTGATGGAAAGGTACACTTTCGTATCGGTGTCAAGAAGTTCATTGCAAAATTAGATGATGGCACAGAAAAAATCATCGATGACATTGATGTAGTCGTTGGCACATACGATCTAGCGTTACATGAGAAGGTGGAGTGGGGGTCCTCCTAGGAAGCACATTTGGCACTTGTTGCTTACAACAGCAAAAAGGCTATAGAAGTGAAAGTTGCCAGTGATTTAGCCGTACCGGTAAGTAGGATGAGTCGAACTAGACGGTAAGTGTACCTGTTCGTGAGCCTGCTAACGGTTGTACGGGAATTTGAGGTTAGCAATGATAAATACGAACTTGTAGAAAACATGATTGACCTGATGGATGACCTCGCTTGTGGTTGTTCGAGTGACAGTATCTTCGAATAGAGGAGAGACTTACTGGGGAGCAACATAAAGAGGAGGAGGAAGAGCATCCCCAGAAAGAGCACCCCGAAGAAGGTCATCACCAAGCATACCATGCCAGAGAAGAGGACACCCAAGAGTTGCATAAAAAAGGCACCATGCCGCAGAGTACACCCCTAAGGTCCGGTCATAATACAACACCGAATAGTAGCAACAAAAAAGAAAAGGGGGCCAAACCCATAGTGAACGAGGTGGTGAACACACCTAGGAGTAGCAGCAAAAAGGCTAAGGTGGCTCGCACGGAGGATACCACACCCAATAGTAGTGGAAAAAATGCTAGCTTGAAAAGGAACATGCCGCAGAGGTCCGGCAATAATGTTGGCACGAAGGAGAACACACCCAATAGTCGCGGCAAAAATGCTAGCTTGAAGAGGAACACGCCGCAGAGGTCCGGCAATAATGCCGGTGCGAAGGAGAACACACCCAATAGTCACGGAAAAAATGCTAGCTTGAAGAGGAACACGCCGTAGAGGTCCGACAATAATGCTGGCGGGAAGGAGAACACACCCAATAGTGGCAGCAAAAGGGCTAATTCAAAGGGGAACACACCACAGAGGTCAAGCAATGATGCCGGCACGCAGGAGCCAACACCCGTGAGGGGAAACAGGAAGGAGATCACGCCAAGGAGTAGCAGTAAAAAAGGTTAGTTCGGTGAGGAACGCAACACAGAGGTCAAGCCCTAATGGGGCTACCATCACGAATGATACGATTAGGAAGGATTCCATCAGGAAGGATTCCATCAGGAAGGAGGATGTACAGAAGAAGAGCAAGAGGGTTCTGTACAATCGAGATGAAATAGAATCTGATTACTGTTTGTCTGCTGATGAACATGTGATGCATGGCAGTGTAATACCACCCCCTATGGTTGCAGTAGCACCAATAGAGCGTTTGGGAGAAAACAGAGTAGCAGGGGAGGTAGATTGGGCCAATGTTCCAGTCCATGTAGGTGCAAATGATGGTGCAGCCCCACCCCTGGGAGTTAATACGATGTGTGCAGTACTAGGCATTGGTGAGGATGGTGAAGATTCTGAATCAGATATAGAAGATGGCACTATCGAGTATCAAGAATCCTATAGTGATGAGATCGACATGATACTTATGGATGGGGCTGGCATTACAGTTGATGACTTGGGTCCCGACGTAGACGAGATGATACATGACCACGAGGATCCTAAAATTTCGGTTGGCACCAAGTTCAGCAGCATGACCATGACCATAAGTTCAGGATGTTGTTTTGGCATTTTTGTATCAAGGGGGATATGATACATGACCATGAGTTCAGGATGTCGTTTCGGCATTTTTGTATCAAGGGGGAGTTCGATGTTCATAGACTAAAGAACACTTCCCAGAGGTATGAGGCCGTTTGCAGGTTAAAGTGGAAGAATGGACAGGTGGTGATACCTTGTCCGTGGAGAATCGCAGCCAGAGACCTACCCGCGTCAAAGGCAATTAGGGTATCCTGGCAATGAGTGGAGAAAACCATTTCAACTTTATCATTTTTCACTCTATAATATAAGTAAAGTTGATGTGCAAGATCTATCTGGAAACTCCACTTATGCTATAAATTAATCTGTGTTGGAGGTGAACAAATTGGGCCCTCCCCACATGTGTGCGATCGAGAGCATGCTGAAATCCTCGATGGTTGATATGGAGTGGGTGGATTTACAAGCTATGTCCATACTAAAGCATAACCCTAGGGAGACCGCGAAGAATATTCAGAATAAACTCGTTGCTCAGTACAACATTGTCCTACCATATTATACGGTTTGTAAAGGTAGAGAGAAAGCTCTGAAAATCTTGCATGGGGATTGGACTAATAGCTTCAGGATGTTGTACAACTTCAAAGCCGAGGTACAAGCTAGGTGTCCAGGGAGTGTTGTGGATATCAACACTAAATTGGAAGGTGGTAAAATTTAATTCAACAGATTTTTCATGGCGCTTAAACCTTGAATCCATGGATTCCAGGACGCATGTAGGCCATATCTGAGCATAGACAATACTGTCTTAACTAGCAAATGGAAATACTGCCTAGCATCTTGTAGGGTTTCGTAGCATGGAAAACAAAAAATTTTCTATCGCATACAAACAAACAAGCCAAGATCTATCTACTAGATTGTAGCAACGAGTCGATGGAATAACTCACCCTCGAAGATTCCAAAGTGTTTAACGAGAGCAGATTCTCGTGGGTGATGTAGTCGTACTCTTTCCGATCTCAAGATCGCGTAGACGATCCTTCCAGCGCCACGTTCCGGCAGCGCTCCCGCAGTCGGTCACACGTTCGGTACTCGACGAAGACCTTCCTCTCCCTTGTTCCAGCAGGCAGCGGAGGTTGTAGTACTCTCCTCGCGATTCCGGCAGCACAACGGCGTGGTACCGGAAGTAGAGGGGAGATCCCGCAGGGCTTCGCCTTAAGCCGGTGCGAGTATGGTGGAGCTTATGAGAGAGGCTATTAGTGGTCTAGTAATTAGACACACCAATTAGAAGGCTCTAAACCAATTAGAAGGCTCTAAACCAAAATAGCTCTAAACCGGGGTTTAGATCTAGGGTTTAGTTTAGAGGATAGGAACTAGTGTGTCTTAGGAGGGGAGCCCTGCCCCTCCTTATATAGGTGGGAGGGCCGGCGGCCAAGGGGAGGAGTTCCTCCCCAACTCGGCCTTGGGAGGTGCGCCGGCCAAGGGGAGGAACCCTCCTCCAACTCGGCCTCCACCAATCCTCCTCTCTTCCCACTTCCCAAAATTGCCGTTTGACTTTCAAACTAGCCGTTTGACTTTTCAATTTAGGATTTAAATGAACCCTTTATTTTGGACAGCAAGAACACCTAGTACATGATGCAATCATTCCAACTTACAATGACACATTCATGTACCCTTCCCCCTTCCGGAGTGCCGGACATTCCGGGACCTTCTAGAATGTTCCCGATGAAAACACCGGAACCATTCCCCAACTCCGAAACGGGACTTTCCTTATATGAATCTTATTCTCCGGACCATTCCGGATCACCTCGTGATATCCCGGATCCCATCCGAGACTCCGAACAACATTCGGTCTCTTTCTCATAATACCATAACTACTCAAACAACGTCGAATCCTTAAGTGTGTCTCCCTACGGTTCATGAATTATGCGGACATGATCGAGACACTTCTCCGAACAATAACCAATAGACGAATCTGGAAATTCATATGGCTCCCACATATTTCTACGGTTACTTTGCGATCGAATGAACCACTTACATACGATACCAATTTCCCTTTGTCTCACGATATGTTACTTATCCGAGGTTATGATCGTCGGTATCTCTGCATACCTAGTTCAACCTCGTTACTGATAAGTACTCTTTTCTCGTTCCCGTGATATGTGATCCCTTGTGACCCAGTCACATGCTTGCAAGCTAATTGGATGACATTTCACCGAGAGGGCCCAGAGAATATCTATCCGTCATATGGATGGACAAATCCCACTCTTGATCCATGTGTTTCAACCAATACCTTCCGAACACTCAATGCCACCTTTATAGCCACCCTGTTACGGTGTGGTGTTTGATGATATCAAAGCATCCATCTGGTAAAGGTGATATGCATGATCTCATGGTCGAAGGAATTAGATAACTATGTATCAGAAAGCATATAGCAATTGAACTATTGAAATGACATGATCTTTATGCTACGCTTATCTATAGGAGTATGTCCACCATATCATTCTCCTAACGATATGATCTTGTTGTTAATAACATCTCAATGTTCATGATAGGGAAACCACAATCATCTATTAACCAACAAGCTAGTGAAGTATAGAGGCTATACTAGGGACTTCAATTTAAGTTTACAATTCACACAAGTATTAATGTTTCCTTGTTAATACTATTATAGCATGAATATAAACATTTATCATAAACACAAAGATATAATAATAACAATATTTATTATTGCCTCTAGGGCATATCTCCAACAGTCTCCCACTTGCACTAGAGTCATCTAATCTAGATTACATGGTAATATACCGAACACCCATGGCAGTTTGGTGTTGGTCATGTTTTGCCCTCGGGAGAGGTTTAGTCAACGGATCCGCCACATTCAGATCTGTGTGTACTTTGCAAATCTTTATATCCCCATCCTGGATATGTTCTCGAATAGCATGAAAACGTAGCTTGATGTGCTTCAGCTTCTTGTGTGACCTTGGCTCTTGCGCATTGGCTATGGCGCCCATGTTATCACAGTAGATAGACATTGGGTCCAGCGCACTAGGAACCACACCCAGCTCTGTAATGAACTCTTTCATCCATATCGCTTCTTGTGAAGCCTCCGAAGCAGCCATGTATTCCGATTCAGTTGAAGATCTCGCCACAACGCTTTGCTTTGCACTCCTCCAGCTAACTGCTGCACCATTCAAAATAAATACGTATCCAGATTGTGATTTAGAATCATCCGGATCGGTGTTCCAACTAGCATCGGTGTAACCATTAACAACGAGCTGTTCATCACCTCCATAAGAAAGAACCATATCCTTAGTTCTTCTCAAGTACTTAAGGATGTTTTTGACCGCTGTCCAATGATCCACTCCTGGATCACTTTGATATCTGCTAGTTAAACTAACAGCATATGCAATGTCGGGTCTAGTACATAGCATGGCATACATTAGAGATCCTATGGCTGAGGCATAGGGAGTCTTACTCATCCTTTCTCTATCTTCTGCCGATGTCGGACTTTGAGTTTTACTCAAGGTCGTATTGGGCAACATGGGCAAGAACCCTTTCTTGCTTTCTTCCATTCCAAACTTCTTTAGAACTTTGTCCAAATATGTACTCTGTGACAATGATATTTGGCGTTTCGATCTATCTCTATAAATCTTTATGCCTAATATGTAAGCTGCTTCGCCAAGATCCTTCATTGAAAAACTATTATTCAAATATTCTTTGACACTATTAAGAAGGTCTACATCATTCCCAATCAACAATATGTCATCCACATACAGTACTAAGAATGCTACAGAGCTCCCACTCACTTTCTTGTAAATACAAGCTTCTCCATAAGTTTGTATAAAACCAAAACTTTTGATTACCTTATCAAAACGTTGATTCCAACTTCGGGATGCTTGCTTCAATCCATAGATGGACCGTTGAAGTTTGCATACCTTGTTAGCATCTTTAGGATTGACAAAACCTTTGGGTTGCATCATATACAACTCTTCATCAATGTCTCCATTGAGGAATGCTGTTTTGACATCCATCTGCCATATCTCATAATCATAATATGCAGCGATTGCTAACATAATCCTCACAGACTTTAGCTTCGCTACCGGTGAGAAAGTCTCATCGTAGTCAACTCCTTGAATTTGTCGAAACCCTTTTGCGACAAGTCGAGCTTTATAGACAGTAACATTACCATCAGCATCTGTTTTCTTCTTGAAAATCCATTTGTTCTCGACAGCCTTTCGGCCATCCGGTAAGTCCATCAAAGTCCATACTTGATTTTCGTACATGGATCCAATCTCGGATTTCATGGCTTCTTGCCATTTATTGGAATCTGGGCTCATCATTGCTTCCTCATATGTCTCGGGGTCATCGGTGTTGTCCACCAACATGACATTCATAACGGAATCATACCAATCTGGAGTGGTACGAGTTCTCGTTGACCTCCGAGGCTCTGTAGCAACTTCGACCGAAGTTTCATGATCATCATCATTAGCTTCCTCTCTAATTTGTGCAGGCATCACAGGAACTTCTTCCGGTGCTGCGCTACTCGCAATTTCGAGAGAAGGTTCGACAACCTCGTCGAGTTCTACTTTCCTTCCAGTCACTTCTTTCGAGAGAAATTCCTTCTCTAGAAAGGATCCATTCTTGGCAACGAAGATTTTGCCTTCGGATCTATGATAGAAGGTATACCCAATAGTTTCCTTCGGGTATCCTATGAAGACGCATTTCTCCGCTTTGGGTTCAAGCTTGTCCGGCTGTAACTTCTTTACATAGGCTTCGCATCCCCAAACTTTAAGGAACGACAATTTAGGTTTCTTCCCAAACCATAATTCATACGGTGTCGTTTCAACGGATTTAGACGGTGCCCTATTTAAAGTGAATGCGGCTGTTTCTAATGCATAACCCCAAAATGATAGCGGTAAATCTGTAAGTGACATCATAGAACGAACCATATCTAAGAGAGTTCGATTACGACGTTCAGACACACCATTACGCTGTGGTGTTCCCGGCGGTGTCAACTGCGAAATTATTCCGCATTTCTTCAAATGCTCGCCAAACTCGTAACTTAGATATTCACCTCCACGATCAGAACGTAGAAATTTAATCTTCTTGTTACGTTGATTCTCTACCTCACTTTGAAATTCCTTAAACTTCTCGAAAGTTTCGGACTTATGTTTCATGAAATAGATATACCCATATCTACTCAAGTCATCCGTGAAGGTAAGAACATAACGATAACCACTGCGCGATGCTACACTCATTGGACCACACACATCGGTATGTATGATTTCCAATAAGTCCGTAGCTCGCTCCATCATACCAGAAAATGGAGTCTTAGTCATTTTACCCATCAGACATGCTTCGCATCTTTCAAGTGATTCAAAATCAAGTGATTCAAGAAGTCCATCGGAATGGAGTTTCTTCATACGTTTCACTCCGATGTGACCAAGACGACAGTGCCACATATAGGTCGAGTTATCGCTTGATTTCAATCGTTTAGCCTCAATGTTGTTGATATGTGTATTTCCACTATCGAGATTCAATAAGAATAGACCATCTATCAAAGGTGCATGTGCATAAAACATATTACTCATATAAATCGAACAACCATTATTCTCGGATTTAAACAAGTAACCGTCTCGCAATAAACAAGATCCCGATATAATGTTCATGCTCAACGCAGGCACCAAATAACAATTATTTAAGTATAAAACTAATCCCGATGGTAGATGAAGAGGTAGCGTGCCGACCGCGATCACATCAACCTTTGATCCGTTTCCCACGCGCATCGTCACCTCGTTCTTCGCTAGCTTTCGTTTATTCTGCAGCTCCTGTTTCGAGTTACAAATATGAGCAACCGAACCAGTATCAAATACCCAGGCACTACTACGAATACTAGTGAAATACACATCAATAACATGTATATCAGATATACCTTTCTTCTTGATGTTGCCGTTCTTCAAATCCGCCAAGTACTTTGGGCAATTCCGCTTCCAGTGACCTTCTCCCTTGCAGTAAAAGCACTCAGTATCAGGCTTGGGTCCAGCCTTGGTCTTCTTCATCGGTGTGGTAACTTTCTTACCACCCTTCTTGAAGTGTCCCTTCTGCTTAGACTTGCCTTTCTTGAATTTGGTGGTCTTATTGACCATCAACACTTGGTGCTCTTTCTTGATCTCCACTTCTGCAGATTTTAACATAGCAAATAGTTCTGGCAACTCTTTGTTCATGTTCTGCATGTTGTAGTTCATCACAAAGTTCTTGTAACTTGGTGGTAGTGATTGGAGGATGCGGTAAACCCCCAAAGTATTAGGAATCACTATACCCAAGCTTTGAAGTTTATTTGCGTGCCCAGACATCTTAAGCACATGCTCACTGACGGAGCTTCCCTCTTCCATCTTGCAGTTAAAGAACTTTTCAGAAGCTTCATAACTTTCAATTGCCGCATGAGTCTCAAAAATTAATTTGAGATCCTCGACAATATCATATGGGTCTGACTCTTCAAACCTTTTCTGAAGCTCCGATTCTAAACCATACAAGATAGCACACTGAACTATGGAGTACTGATTCTTCCGAGCGAGGTAAACATTCTTTACTTCATCGGTAGCATCAGCTGCAGGTGGGTCACCTAGCGGTGCATCCAGCACATAGGTCAAATTACCAGCTGTGAGGACAATCCTCAAATTGCGGAACCAATCCGCGAAGTTGCTTCCATTGTTTTTCAACTTTTCTTTCTCTAGGAACGCATTAAAATTGATGGTAGGGGCTGCCATTGATCTACAACATATTTGCAATAGTTTAGACTAAGTTTATGACAAATTGAGTTCAAATTAATTAATGAAATTAAACTAGGTGAACTCCCACTCAAAACAACATCCCTCACATTGTTTTAGTGATCACACGAACCAAATCCACTACATCAACACCGATCATCACGAGAGTTGATATAGTTTCAATGGCGAACAATCGACATGTTCATCATATCTGCTATATGATTCATGCTTTACCTTTCGGCGATCCGTGTTCCTGAGGCCATGTCTGTACATGCTAGGCTCGTCAAGATCAAACCTTAGCTACCGCATAAGCAAATCTGGCTTGCTTACGTTGTATTCACCCGTGGAATCAAAGACACCCGATCATCACGTGGTGCTTCGAAGCAACAAGCTTTAGCAACGGTGCTAACTAAGGGCGAACACTTGAAATTTATGTGCATGAGGGATCATCTTATAATGCTACCGTCGTCTACTAAGCAATACAAGATGCATAAAGGATTAACATCTCATGCAATTCATAATATGTGATATGATATGGCCTTTCTTCTTTGTGCTTCCGATCTCCATCTTCAAGCACGAACATGATCTCCATCATCACCGGCATAGCATCAAGGTCAATGACGCTTCTTCATGGTTGTCGTCCACCAGCTTCAACTATTACAACTATTTTGAATAGACACGCAGGTCTTAACAGAAATTAAAGACAACCATATGGCTCCTGCCGGTTGCCAACTTACAATAAGGAACATTGCATACATCAAATATAATCACAATCATGGCCATATCACATCACTGCACACCCCTGCAAAACAAAGTTAGACGCTTCTACTTTCTTTGCATATTTTACGTGGTTTGGGGCTTTCCATAAGTGTCGTTCTAACCTACGAACAAGAACCACAACATTGATACTAGCATTGTTGATTACCCGTTGTAAATTGGATCTTTACTATGCTAGGAGAAACAGGCACCCGCAAAGCCACTTATGCAATACAAGTTGCATGTCAAGCGTGGAGCAAGTCTCATGAACGATGTCATGTAAGGTTAGCCCGGGCCGCTTCATCCCAACATACCGCAAGATGCAAAGTACACAAAAAGCAATCTACAATAAAAGCATCAACGCCCACAATGACCATTGTGTTCTACTCGTGCAACAGATCTACATATAGACACGGCTCTGATACCACTGTAGGGTTTCGTAGCATGGAAAACAAAAAATTTTCTATCGCATACAAACAAACAAGCCAAGATCTATCTACTAGATTGTAGCAACGAGTCGATGGAATAACTCACCCTCGAAGATTCCAAAGTGTTTAACGAGAGCAGATTCTCGTGGGTGATGTAGTCGTACTCTTTCCGATCTCAAGATCGCGTAGACGATCCTTCCAGCGCCACGTTCCGGCAGCGCTCCCGCAGTCGGTCACACGTTCGGTACTCGACGAAGACCTTCCTCTCCCTTGTTCCAGCAGGCAGCGGAGGTTGTAGTACTCTCCTCGCGATTCCGGCAGCACAACGGCGTGGTACCGGAAGTAGAGGGGAGATCCCGCAGGGCTTCGCCTTAAGCCGGTGCGAGTATGGTGGAGCTTATGAGAGAGGCTATTAGTGGTCTAGTAATTAGACACACCAATTAGAAGGCTCTAAACCAATTAGAAGGCTCTAAACCAAAATAGCTCTAAACCGGGGTTTAGATCTAGGGTTTAGTTTAGAGGATAGGAACTAGTGTGTCTTAGGAGGGGAGCCCTGCCCCTCCTTATATAGGTGGGAGGGCCGGCGGCCAAGGGGAGGAGTTCCTCCCCAACTCGGCCTTGGGAGGTGCGCCGGCCAAGGGGAGGAACCCTCCTCCAACTCGGCCTCCACCAATCCTCCTCTCTTCCCACTTCCCAAAATTGCCGTTTGACTTTCAAACTAGCCGTTTGACTTTTCAATTTAGGATTTAAATAAACCCTTTATTTTGGACAGCAAGAACACCTAGTACATGATGCAATCATTCCAACTTACAATGACACATTCATGTACCCTTCCCCCTTCCGGAGTGCCGGACATTCCGGGACCTTCTAGAATGTTCCCGATGAAAACACCGGAACCATTCCCCAACTCCGAAACGGGACTTTCCTTATATGAATCTTATTCTCCGGACCATTCCGGATCACCTCGTGATATCTGGAAATTCATATGGCTCCCACATATTTCTACGATTACTTTGCGATCGAATGAACCATTTACATACGATACCAATTTCCCTTTGTCTCACGATATGTTACTTATCCGAGGTTATGATCGTCGGTATCTCTGCATACCTAGTTCAACCTCGTTACTGATAAGTACTCTTTTCTCGTTCCCGTGATATGTGATCCCTTGTGACCCAGTCACATGCTTGCAAGCTAATTGGATGACATTTCACCGAGAGGGCCCAGAGAATATCTATCCGTCATATGGATGGACAAATCCCACTCTTGATCCATGTGTTTCAACCAATACCTTCCGAACACTCAATGCCACCTTTATAGCCACCCTGTTACGGTGTGGTGTTTGATGATATCAAAGCATCCATCTGGTAAAGGTGATATGCATGATTTCATGGTCGAAGGAATTAGATAACTATGTATCAGAAAGCATATAGCAATTGAACTATTGAAATGACATGATCTTTATGCTACGCTTATCTATAGGAGTATGTCCACCATATCATTCTCCTAACGATATGATCTTGTTGTTAATAACATCTCAATGTTCATGATAGGGAAACCACAATCATCTATTAACCAACAAGCTAGTGAAGTATAGAGGCTATACCAGGGACTTCAATTTAAGTTTACAATTCACACAAGTATTAATGTTTCCTTGTTAATACTATTATAGCATGAATATAAACATTTATCATAAACACAAAGATATAATAATAACAATATTTATTATTGCCTCTAGGGCATATCTCCAACACATCTGCGATAGCATTGGATGGTCACAACTGGATGTTCCTAGTGGCATTCGGGCTGTTTGATATAGACATAGAGGAAAACTAGGTCTGGTTTATGAGGTAGCTCAGGAGATCAATAGGACAAACGGATCCATTGGCTATATCCACAGATGCATGCAAAGGGCTGACAAATGCAGTGAAGGAGGTGTTCCTGCGAGCTGAGGGTAGAGAATACCATGCCCACCTAATGCTCAACAAGTACAGGCGCAATGCAGGCAGCGTATTTTGTTACATGTTTCCTACTGCTAGATCTTACAGAGCTAGGCGCTGCGAATATTTCATGAGCAAGATTTTTGCGGAAGCCCCAGATCTTTCCCAGTACTTGGCCGCACATCATTCGCAGCTATGGAAGAGGGTTCAGTTCAACCCTGACATCAAAGTTGATTACATAAACAACAACATGCTGAATGCTTGAATAACTAGGTGAAGGACATAAAAGTCCGTCCTATCCTTATGTTGATGGACCGCATACAGGGTATAATCATGAAGATGTTAAATATAAGGAGAGAGATTGGTCGGAGACTTAGAGGCCATATGCTACCGCCTGTTGTACAGAAACCGCATAAGAGAAGCCGAGGGATTGGTCATATTAGGGTTCTCTTGTCAAACAACAGCATCTGTGAGGGGGGTTGATATGTCCAAAAACGGCCATAGGGATGTCGTGAACATCGAGCGGCGGGAATGCACCTGCTTAGAGTGGAAGCATACTGGGAAACCATGCGACCACACATTGGTCTTCTTGGTGAAAAAAATAACTCTACCACATTTGGATCAATATTTGTCTAATTATATGAATTGAACCATACTCAATTTTATTTAAATAAAGACAAATTGCCTAAACTAAATAATAAATCCCAAGAAAATTATTTAGAAGACAATTTAAAACTTGAATTAAATCCATAAGCAAATGGAATAAATATAATCCAAATAAAATAAAGGAATAAAGATTATTTAAATAAAAGATTATTTGAACCATATTTGTTTTGGATAAATACAAAATCCCTAATTTAAATGATTAAATAAATAATGAGAAAATTATAAATTGGAATTAGCCAAAGTGGATTAAAATTTATCTAATTAACTTAAAAAGAATAATTAAATAAGATTATATGGTTTGGAACCATATTCAAATTTTATTTAAAATAAAGTCAAATGCCCAATTTAAATAAATATTAAATCAGATTAAAATATTTGAAATAATTCAAAGTGAATTATTTAAACACACTAATCAATAAATAAAACCTACTGAAAAGGTTTGAGAAACATTTGAATTTAAAACAGATGTTTAAATCATTTGAATAAAATAATATGGATTGGAAACATATTTAAAATCTTATTTAAATAAAGACAAATGTCTAATTTAAATAAATAACAAACCATAAGAGAATATAAGAAAATATTCTAAAATGGACTTTAAAATACATTGTTAAACAGTATAAAAACTTACTAAAAGTTTGAAAAAGTTTTGAAATAAAATAAGTGTTTGAAACATTTGAATAAAATCAAAACAGGAATTAGAAAAGGAAAAAGAAAAAGAAAACATAGAGAAAAAATAGAAAAGACCAGTCCAATCTAACCTAGCCCAACCTCTGGCCCAGCTAGCCCAACTCGCAGCCCACCTCTCTCTCCCCCAGATCCTTTCTCACCCGCGAATCGACCCGTTACCTCGCTGATGACCTGACCCCACACGTAACCCCCTCACCTCGCTGACACCCAGGCCCCGCCAGCGCCACCTCAGCATCGTCCTCGCAGGACCTGTTCTTCCCCCTTCACTCTGAACGTTTTTGCGTTGATTTCATGGCGTTAATTCGCGTCAATGCGCTAGCAATTCCCCCCGACCTTGCCCTCTTAAGTGCTCCCCTCTCCTCTCTCTTTCCCCTCACTCTCCACCTCCTCTCCACCCCAGGGTTGCCCCAATTTCCCCCTGCAACCACCTCTGCTCCGACGAGCTTCGGAGTAAATTCCGGCGAGCCTAGGCCATGCCCGTTGCCCCAGTGCACACGAACTTGACCATCAGCCCCGTATGCATCCGCCAGTACCTCCCGCTTGGCCGCGCGTGCCCTAGAGCGTCGGCAAGGACATGACTGAGCGCCACCGTCTTTGGCTTCAACTCCGATGACCTCTCCTAGTAGTTTCTGACCGCACCTCCCCCTCTATTTGACGCACGCATACTCTCCTCTCTTGCACACGTCTGACGCACTCGTTGTTTTTCATTCTCGTGCCTTACAACCTCACCAACGACGACGCCCGAGCTCGCCCGTCGCCAGGACCATCTCCGGCGAGCAATCGCCAGCAGCCCCGTGCGCCCCTTCCCTGTGACGACCACGTCGAGTATCAGCACGACCCTGCGAGTCTGGTAATGCCCTCCGTTTATTTCCTTGCTTCCTGTAGTCGCCGGAACACCATCGCATGAGCGCTACTGCCGCTCACCGTTGCCCAGCGCCGTCAGTCCATGGTCAAGGTGCTGTGGACCCGTAGATCTTGATCTAGTAGCTAGGAATAGATGACTAATCGAAGAGGTATGTGTTGATCTGTGCTGTGCATTGTTAGTTAGATCTAACGGCCAGCATTGCTCGATTCGAACGGAGTGGTACGCACCAGTAGAATCAGGCCACGTGTCTAGGCCTTCGTTTTAAAAACAGAAATGATCTATTAGATGAGTGATTTTGGAAAATTCATAACTTTTGATATACACGTCCACAATTTACAAATTTTATATCATTGGAATCAGGAAAATGAAACCTTTGTAACCATGCCCTTAGTTTAGTATTTTTCTTCTGTAAAATTAGGTGTTTTTGCAGAAACATTTCTAGGCCTATTTTAAGTATAAAAGTTATTCTAAAAATGATTTTTTAGTAAAATATTTCGCAAATGGTTTGATTTGAACTCTGTAACCCTAAACACTAACTTTTGCATTTAAAAATATATGTGATTAACACTAGAAAATTATTACTTTGATTAAAAGCATTCCTAGTAAAAAAAATGTTGCTATGTTATAAAAATGAATTTTGAGTGAAACCTTGTGCAAATGGATTGGTTTTAAACACTTTGACCATAAACACTAACATTTGTGTTTAAAAACATATTTGGCTAACACTAGAAATTATTCCTTTGATTAAAATCATTTATAGCAAAACAAAAATGATTTAATGGCCCATTTTCACTAACTTGATTTTAAATGGTTTTGACACTTTTATAAATGACTAATAGGTGTTTTAAAATGTTTATAACCTTATTATAAACCACTTTTTCAATAAAACAATATTTTGCATGCTTGCATGCATTGTTTTGTTTTTATTATTTTATGTGATAAATTGTTTGAATGCTAGTTTTGAATTTGTGCCTTGCTTGATTGAATTGTAGTGAACTTTGAATAGTGTGACATTTGCAAGATCAAGGAGTGAACCTAGTTTCTCTACCAAAAATTCAAGTGGTGCTTCATACATTTGTCCTATTATTTTCACTATGCATTAGTGATATTTTGAGTAGGACTTGCATGGAACTTTTACTAAGTATGCTATGCCTTGGGAAATCCTAGTAGATGATGCCTTAGTAAAATTTTACCTAAGTTAAGATTCTTGATACTATCATGCTTATATTAGCTAATAGAAAACAATGGTGGATTAATCATGCTATGGAAATTTTACTAAGTCTTTTGACTTGTGTTTTGCTAAATAAAACAACTATGTGAATGAATCACCTGGGTGGAATGGAAAGAATGGATTGTGTTGAGTGGTTACCCAGGGGAAATACCTAGTGTATCTCACTTGTGGAAAGCCACCCAGGAACAAAGAGATTTGAGATGTCATATGTTGAGAAGCTTCTAGTGCAGCCACATGGCATATGGGCTCTGCCTGGATCATGTAGGTTGCAATAACTTAGCCAGATGGAAATAAGGTGGTAGGGGGTGATAGGATGGAACGCGTCCATTTGGTCTAAGGGAAGGCTTCTGAAAGATCTTGTCTCAAAGCATGTCGAGTCTTGTGGGGAAAGTGCACCACCTCTCGAGAGAGTAAAATCTAAGTACTTAGACGTGTCCCCGGCAATGGAAAATTTGAGCATCAAGACATTGAAGCTATCAAGGATCTCCTCATCCCAATTTCTAAGTTAAAAACTTATGGTTGAACAACGGTTAAAGGTTCCTCAATATTCATTGGTGGTTCCTTGGGAGTTTTGATAAACAAAAACTTAGTGTTTTTCAACTAATAAGGAAAACCTTATTTTGAGAAAATGAAGCCTAAGCTCCACTTAGCCAAATGCATATAGATGATAGATACCATACTCTACCATAGTATCACTTGCCAATACAATTCAAATGTATTGACCCTTGTGGCTGTAACTTATTATGTTGTAGGTTTGTTTGATGTTAGTGAAGTGTTGAATAGGATTACAAGTCTACAACCAACATGATTTCTTGTGGCACTTTAAAGATGAAGGACTCCATGCTATATAGATATTTCTACTGCATTGCAATGAGATAGCCAAATGAGCTATGTAAGATGTAATGTATTATTTTATTCCTGGTTATAAGTTGTAATATGACCTTTGTTCCTTGATATTACATCTTAAACTGTGGATGCTAGCTATTGATCCAGGGACTAGCATTGTAAACACATGGATCTCTACCTTATCAGATTGGGACCTCTACATGGAAGGCGGGCAATGAAGAAGACAAAGGACACTGAAGCAAAGAAGTGGCACCCAGGAAGGGTAAGAAGGATGGCTAAGAAGACGCATAGTAATGTGTTGATCCCGAACCTGTCGATGTATTTCGGTAAAATTCTGGAGCTGTGTTCGTGGGAATTGTTGGGCAAAACAAGCGTGTAGTGGTGTCTAAGACAATATGAGTTATTTCACGTTCGCGTACTTCTCCGTTCATTGACTATGTCATCCTGCTCTCGTAGCGACTTGAGATTTGGTTATGGCTGAAGACACTTGTTGAAGACGAAATTGTGAATGTGCCACTACTATCTATACAATCGCAGCACCGGATCTGAGGGGGATTGCTTCTCAAGTTATTTCTGGCCATGGTTTGACACATGGAGTCCATAGAGTCATTGCATGTGTTTTTTTCCAAACCACATTGATCCACATGACCACACACACTCAAGTGAATGTTGTGATGAAACTTCTATCACACCGGTGCATCACTCCATGTGGCAGTGGCAGTGCAGGGGCTTTCTAGGGATTCCTAACCATGGTTTGACACATGGAGTACATATAGTCATTGTATGTGTTCTTTTCCAAACCACCTTGATGCATACGACCACACACACTCCAATGGTGATGCAACTTCTTCACACTGGTGCATCACTCCATGTGGCAGTTGCATTCTAGGGGCTTTCTGGGGATTTATGAGCATGGTTTGACACATGGAGTCCCCAAAGTCATTTGCATATGTTCTTTTCAAAACCACAATGATCCATACGACCATTCACACTAAAATGAATGTGGTTATGCAACTTCTATCACACGGGTGCATCATTCCATGCGGCATCTACATTGCAGTGGCTTTCTAGGGATTTCTGGCCATGGTTTGATACATGGAGTCCACAGAGTCATTGCATGTGTTCTTTTCCAAACCACCTTGATCCACATGACCACACACACTCAAGTGGATGTGGTGATGCAACTTCTTTCACACCAGTGCATCACTCCATGAGGTAGTGGCAGTGTAGGGGCTTTCTGGGGATTCCTAACCATGCTTTGACACATGGAGTACATATAGTCATTGGATGTGTTCTTTTCCAAACCACCTTGATGCATACGACCAGACACACTCCAATGGTGATGCAACTTCGTCACACTGGTGCATCACTCCATGTAGCAGTTGCATTCTAGGGGCTTTCTGGGAATTTATGAGCATGGTTTGACACATGGAGTCCCCAGAGTCATTTGCATATGTTCTTTTCAAAACCACAATCATCCCCGCGACCACACACACTACAATGGATGTGGTGATGCAACTTCTGTAACACCGGTGCATCATTCCATGCGGCATCTACATTGTAGTGGCTTTCTGGGGATTTCTGGGCATGGTTTAACACATGGAGTCCATAGAGTCATTGCATGTGCATCACTCCATGAGGCAGTGGCAGTGTAGGGGCTTTCTGGGGATTCCTAACCATGCTTTGACACATGGAGTACATATAGTCATTGGATGTGTTCTTTTCCAAACCACCTTGATGCATACGACCAGACACACACCAATGGTGATACAACTTCTTCACACTGGTGCATCACTCCATGTAGCAGTTGCATTCTAGGGGCTTTCTGGGAATTTATGAGCATGGTTTGACACATGGAGTCCCTAGAGTCATTTGCATATGTTCTTTTCAAAACCACAATCATCCCCACGACCACACACACTACAATGGATGTGGTGATGCAACTTCTGTAACACCGGTGCATCATTCCATGCGGCAACTGCATTGTAGTGGCTTTCTGGGGATTTCTGGGCATGGTTTAACACATGGAGTCCATAGAGTCATTTCATGTGTTCTTTTCCAAACCACCTTTATCCACATGACCACACACACTCAAGTGGATATGGTTATGCAACTTCTTTCACAACGATGCATTACTCCATGTGGCAGTGGTAGTGCAGGGGCTTTCTGGGGATTCCTGACCATGGTTTGACACATGGAGTACATATAGTCATTGAATGTGTTCTTTTACAAACCACCTTGATGCATACGACCACACACACACCAATGGTGATGCAACTTATTCACACTGGTGCATCACTCCATGTGGCAGTTGCATTCTAGGGGCTTTCTGGGGATTTATGAGCATGGTTTGACACATGGAGTCCTCAGAGTCATTCGCATATGTTCTTTTCAAAACCACAATGATCCATGCGGCCATACACACTACAATGGATGTGGTGATGCAACTTTTGTAACACCGGTGCATCATTCAATGCGGCAGCTGCATTCTAGTGGCTTTCTAGGGATTTCTGGCCATGGTTTGACACATGGAGTCCATAGAGTCATTGCATGTAGTTTTTTCCAAACCACCTTGATCCACATGAACACACACACTCAAGTGAATGTGGTGATGCAACTTCTATCACACCGGTGTATCACTCCATGTGGCAGTGGCAATGCTGGGGCTTTCTGGGGATTCCTGACCATAGTTTGACACATGGAGTACATATAGTCATTGTATGTGTTCTTTTCCAAACCACCTTGATGCATACGACCACACACACTCCAATGGTGATGCAACTTCTTCACACTGGTGCATCACTCCATGTGGCAGTTGCATTCTAGGGGCTTTCTGGGGATTTATTAGCATGGTTTGACACATGGAGTCACCATAGTCATTTTCATATGTTCTTTTCAAAACCACAATGATCCAGGCGACCACACACACTAAAATGGATGTGGTGATGCAACTTCTGTAACACCGGTGCATCATTCCATGCGACAGTTACATTGTAGTGGATTTCTGGGGATTTCTGGCCATGGTTTGACACATGGAGTCCATAGAGTCATTGATTGTGTTCTTTTCCAAACCTCCTTGATCCACATGACCACACACACTCAAGTGGATGTGGTGATGCAACTTCTTTCACACCGGTGCATCAGTCCATGTGGCAGTGGCAGCGCAGGGGCTTTCTAGGGATACCTGACCATGGTTTAACACATGGAGTACATATAGTCATTGTATGTGTTCTTTTCCAAACCACCTTCATGCATACGACCACACACACTCCAATGGTGATGCAACTTCTTCACACTGGTGCATCACTCCATGTGGCAGTTGCCTTCTAAGGGCTTTCTGGGGATTTATGAGCATGGTTTGACACATGGAGTCCTCAAAGTCATTTACATATGTTCTTTTCAAAACCACAATGATCCACGTGACCACACATAGTACAATGGATGTGATTATACAACTTCTATAACACCGGCGCATCATTCCATGCGGCACCTGCATTGCAGTGGCTTTCTAGGGATTTCTAGCCATGGTTTGACACATGGAGTCCATAGAGTCGTATCATGTGTTCTTTACCAAACCACAATGATCCACATGAGCACACACACTCAAGTTGATGTGGGAATGCAACTTCTGTCACACTGGTGCATCATTCCATGTGGCGGTTCCATTCCATGGGCTTTCTGGGGATTTCTGGACATGGTTTGACACATGGAGTCCCCAGAGTCATTTCATGTGTTATTTCCCAAACCACAATGATCCACACGACCACACGTACACTCCAATAGATGTGGTGATGTAGGTTCTGTTACACTGGTGCATCATTCCATATTTCCATGTGGCAGTTGCATTTCTAGTGATGCTCTTACATGGCGACGCTAGCGCTGGATGAAATTGGTTCTGTGCCACTTGTATGCAGTGGAATCGAGGTCCGCCATGCACGATACAAGTCAAACGTACTCACGTTTGCACATGAAGAGATTCACTCGCTGACAGGTGGGACCCTACATTCGCCTCACAATTAATTTTTTCACTTTCTTTATACGGTCACCGTGCCCATCCTCACTAATTACGCCCCCTTCCTTGCCTTCCATGCGGACGAGACCTATGTATGCGCAACTAAATTGCATGGTAAGATTTGACATATGATAAGTAGTGATGCAGAGCACATGAGCTACAGGTGACGCAATGGACAAGACTAAACGACTGATAGATTGAATTGACGTGACATCACAAGACACATATATCCTTGTTATCACTCTTTTTAATGAGGGGTCCTTTTAAATATTTGTTTACTCAGAAGATGGAACGACCACTAGCATGAATATCCACAAGTACATCTGAATTGCAGTGATAGTTCCAACATATCCCCTGTTTGGAAGAAAGCCCTCTTCTTCCTCCTGTCCTCTGTCTTCTGCTTCCCATCTATTGTTCTTTTTTTCTTCTCCTTGACATCGCCACACTTCTCCACAACGATGTCCGAATCACAGCGATAGTTCCAGCCGTCCCTTGTTTCGCTGAAAGCCTTCTTCTTACTCATGTCCTCTATCTTCTGCATCCCATCTATTGTTCTATATGTCTACTCCTTGCCGCCATGGAAAGTTACACTCAAGAGACAAGCTTCATTGCACATGACAATACAAAGATAGATGTCATCTACACCAACGAGGAGGATACAGTTGTGCGAGTCCTAAGGATGTACAAGGAATGGCTTGATAAAGATGAGGAAAAGTCTGTTGGATTGGACCTCGAGTACATCAAGGAGGAGGAAAAGTACGAAAACGATGTCGTCGTTGTTCAACTGGCAATGCGGCAACACGTCCTCGTCTACCACTACTCCTGGTCTGTAGATCTGATC
The DNA here is from genome assembly GCA_916181665.1 of Avena sativa. Taxonomy (NCBI): domain Eukaryota; kingdom Viridiplantae; phylum Streptophyta; class Magnoliopsida; order Poales; family Poaceae; genus Avena; species Avena sativa. Next base: position 100,543,211 of record OV702293.1, read on the forward strand.
TCTTTAGTTTACCACTTTCAGGGTTTTCTTAATTTTAATGGTCACTTGTATGATTTTAATCAGCTGATCTTGCCTTTACTAAACAGTCTTAGTCCCAAATTTTGCTAAAAAATGTTGTTCTCGCAAGTACTGCAATCTTTTCATATGCTCATATTGCATTTACTGAATTTTGTTAGTACCAAATGAATTATGAATATAAAACTTTCAGAGTGTTCACCTTGGATTTACTAAATTTTTGTAGTTTCATTTTTTATTCAGGATATGGTATTTCATTGTCTAAATAGTCATAGTCCCAAATTTTATTTTAGTGGGGATCTTGCAGGTACTGCATTTTTTTAACTAGTGAATTTTATTGCGTATGGAATCTATCCATTTGGTCATGTTGCAACTAGTGAATTTTATTAGGACCAAAAAAATTATGACAAGCCAATGTTGAGTCTTGATTTTGCATTTACTAAACTTTTGTACCTTAAAAATATATTCAGAGATGATGATCTTGCATTGACAAAACATTTGTAGTTACTCATTTTGTCATTGTTTGGGTCATGCATTTTATGATGACAAACTACATACTTCCAGGACTGACAAGAAGTGTCCAGCGCTACGCCAATTCCTTGTGCGTAAAGGAATTGTTTTGTGCACCGTCGACAAGACATTTGATTTTGTCAAGTGTTTTCATGCGGGAATCATAATTCATGAGCACAGGTGGATCGATATTCAAGATCTTGTCAAGATCAAAGGGGGCAGGAGGAGGGATGGAATGGCTAGTCTCGTGGCTAGAATCATCGATCCATCGTACACCAAAATGAAGGAAGATATCCCTAGAGATAGGCACGTTTTTGGGGAGGAGAGGCCATTGTCTGAGATAAACCTGAAGTATGCAGCGATAGATGCTTACGTGACCTACCAGCTATATGCTCAGATCCATTTCTTTCAAAATTTCCTCGTGTTTTTCCCCAGTTGAAATAGGGAAGAAAAGCAAAGGGGAGCCCTTTGTCAAAAATGCAGCATAGCTGAGAGTGACGCTGAAACTGCAAAGAGAGAGGCTGCAGCTGAAGCCGCAAATAGAGAGGATGCATCTGAAGCCGCAAACAGAGAGGTTGCAGCTGAATATAGGGAAGCCAAGGACCTTTCCAGGTGGGATGACCTTGCATATCGTCAGCGGTGGACGACCAATAACACAAAGGACATATGTAATGATGGCCGTTGGTATCCTAGGAAAGATGGCAAGCACATCAAGTGGTCTGATGAGGAGTGAATTGAATTTTATTTCTTTTATTTATGTTTCTGTATATGTCTGGTAGCTTGTCAAGAACTTTTGTTGGTCATGTGTAATTATTAGTGTACGAACCATATTTAATATATATGGGAACCATGGTGACTTATTTTATAATTATATACCTGTGTTTGCCCCACGGTATGTAATGATGATAGCATGCATTCCATCTTGCCATGTTGTTTTGAAATTTTTAAAAATTTCACCCTGAAACTCAAAAACGGGATTTAATTTGTGAAGCAAGTACAAACACTACAATTTGAATCCTTCTAGATGCATGCTTGTGTGGTCGTACATCACATTTGGACCCTGGTTTCACCAAACCTTGTAAAAATTTCATAATAAAACTAGAAATTCTCAAAATCTTTTAATACCATGAATTTTGGTCATTGTGTGACAAATACTTTACAAGAAAAATGAAAAACATGGAAAAATACCCCCTAGCAGTCCATTATAAAATGAGGGATAGTTAAGTCAACGAGCATGCCCGACTACTTGAGAGAGCCACTTGTGTACCATTTTTTTCATCTACCTTTCTTCAAATAGACTCAAATTTGGCACAAGGGTGTATCACCATGTCCCTAATGATGCTAGCATTCTGATACGTTGGAAACGTATCTATAATTTTTGATGCTCCATGCTTGTTTAGTATCTACTTTGCTTTACTTGTCCATACTTTGAGGTGCTTTTTACATGTTTTCTGGTACTAACCTATTAACAAGTTGCAACAGTGCCAGATGCCTGTTTTCTGCTATTTTTGGTTTCAGAAAAGTTAGTAAAGAAATATTTTCGGAATTGGACGGGACGAAGGACAAAGTCAATAACTTTCCGTGGGGAACAAGATGTCTAGAAGGGAGCCCGGAAGGCCATCCAGGGGGCCAGACCCACCCTAGGCACGGGTGGGCCCAGCCCCACGCCTGGCTAGGGTTTGGGCACCCTGGCCGCCTCCCGGTCTCGCCCCTTCGGCTATAAGAAGCCCCCGAGGCAGAAACCCTGAGTACCCGATCAGAAATCCACGAAACCGTCTGTAGCCGCCGCCACCATCGTCCCTAGATCGAGGGGATCTGAAGTTCTTCCCGGCACCCTGCCGGAGGGGAGATCATCCCGGAGGCCTTCTCTCGGGTATGATTCATGAGTAGTTCCACCTTGGACTATGGGTCCATGTAGTATCTAGATGGTTGTATCTCCTCCTTTGTGCTTTCATGTATAGATCTTGTGAGCTCCGTTCATGATCAAGATCTAATCTATTTGTAATCTTGCATGTTGTGTTTGCGGGGATCCGATGGATATTGAGATTATTATGTTGGTTTGATTAATGGTTTTATCTTTATGATTCTATCATGTCTGTGATTTTTGTGATCTTGCATGCTCTCCGTTGCTAGTGGTTATCTTGGCCAAGTAGTTGCTAGTGACTCCAAGAGGGAGTATTTATGCTCGATAGTGGGTTCATGCCTCTAGTTTCCAAGGGAAGTGACAATAATCTCTTCGGTTATAGATGTGCTGTTGCTACTAAGGAGAAAACAACGGTCTCTTGTTCATGGAACATGTGGACTGTTTACCTTACACACTTTGCTTAAAGTAGTTGTCTGTTGCTTGCAACTTAATACTGGAGGGGGTTCGGATGATAACCTGAAGGTGGACTTCTAGTCATAGATGCAGTTGGATGACGGTCTATGTATATTGTTGTATTGCCCAATCAACCTCATAGGATCTTTCTGGCTAGTAATTGCATTGTTATGCCTTGCTCAGTTCCTGTCAATTGCCCCGCTATAATTTGTTTACCCTTCATGCCATGTTGTCTATCTAAGGAGAGCACCTCTAGTGAACTATGGACCCCGGTCCAATCTTTAGCATTGATACATCTTCCACTGTTACTTGTTTACTTGCTGCAAACCATTACCTTCCACACCATACGTTTAATCCTTTGTTACAGCAAACCGGCGAGCTTGACAACCTCACTGATTCGTTGGGGCAAAGTCTTGAGTTTGTGTTGTGCAGGTCTCCACGTTGTTTGCAACACCTGTGTGACGTTTCCTTCCTCCTTCTGGTTCGATAACCTCGGTCTCAACTAAGGGAAAACTTGCTGCTTGCTCTTCACACACCATGTGCTTGGGTTTACCAATGAAGTGCCACGTCGAGCATCATCAAGACTTTCTGGCGTCGTTGCCGGGGAGGCTAAGGACGTCTTCACTAGGGGAGTCCTTCACTTCCTTTCTCTTTACTTTGTTTTTAGTTTGCTTTGTTTCTTTTGCTTGGTTTTGTTTGCCTCTTTTAAAAAAACCCAAAAAAATAGTATAGTTTGGTTTGCTTGCCTTATTCAAAAACACAAAAAATTAGTCCTTGTTCTAGCTCACCATGTTGCTCCCCCAGTTCGCTCTAAAAAATCTTGCAATAGGTAGTGGCTCCATAATTGGGAAAGATAATATTGAAGAATTCTTTAATTATGTTAGCAATCATGAGGATATTGAGTATAAATCTATACCTGAACTTGCTCCTAATTATGAGATTGCTGCAGCTTCTTTAGTTCATATGTTGGAGGCTAGGTTTGTTAGCCTTAACCCCTTCATACAATTCTTATTCCTAAAACTAAAAGAAGAGAAGAATGTTGAAAAAAGGGAATTCATCCTTGAAATTTTATCAAAAGAACTCCATGATGTTGCTAGGGAGGCCAAAAAGGTTTTTGAACGTTTCAATATGCTAGGTTCAAGTGTATATGTTGTGGGTATTTCTGTTAAAACTAAGCCTAGAGAGGAATTCAATATACCTGTACTCTATAAGCTTGTTGTAATGCATGAAGCCTTTGAAAATAACTTCGATTGGATTGCCCCTGAAAATATTTTTGATGAAGTTAGTAGACCAAAGAGAGATGAGAAAGGATCCTACAAAATCCATTTGGATGAGATACCTTTCATAGTTGAATAATTTGCAAGTATGAATGTTAATGCTTCCTCATTTGAAAATACTTGATTTTTCTTGCTTCTTATGCCTAACTTAAAGGCGTCAAAGAAAAGTACTTGTTGGGAGATAAACCAAGAGTTTCCTTGAGTCTTGGAAGTTATTACTTATGTAATGACCTCTACTTATCCTTTTTGTTTGCTTTTTGTGCCAAGAATGACCTCTAATGAGAGGAAAGTAAGATTTGCGGAGTTGCTGTCCCGAAACAGATTTCTGTACTCCACCAAACAAATTCGTGAGGAGGATCTGTAACTTGTATTGAGCTCAAAATGTATGAATAAATCCCCCAGTATGTTGACTAAATTTCTTTAGTTCAACACTTTTTGATTTGAGCAACAAAAGATGTTCGAAAAAATTCGTTTCTACCTACTGGTCTGTTTTGACAGATTTCTGCCATTATTTGCATTTGCTTCTTATTGATTCCTTTTTGAGCTCTCTTCAAATAAATTGAGTTTCTTTGAAGGAGTTACTACAGTAGATTGTGTTTTTAGTGAAAAGTCTTGCTGTTCCAAAGCTTTGCCAGTGGTCTAATATCTTTTGAATAAACTACTGTTGCTAATGAAGATTGTGTGAAGTTTTGTATGAAGGAAAAATTTCAGGTGTAGAGAGAATGATGCAATGAGATGAAGAATGGACAAAAACTCAAGCTTGGGGATGCCACCATGATGTCACCCCAAGAAATATCCAAGAGGTACAAGCGTCAAAGCTTGGGGATGCCTTGGGCATCCCCTTCTTCATCAATAAAAAGCTCAGGTCTGTCTAGACACTTCGTTTTTATTGTTTCATGCACAGTTGTGTTGTTCTTGGAGCGTCTTAGTTTTCGTTTGCTTTGCTTAGGTTGTTTAGTTTGCTTGAATAAAGTAGTTTGGACCCCCGTTCTCACTGTGTTGTTTTGCAAATAAGTTTGCTTGGTGTTTGGAAAGGAGTAGTAAGTTCTTGCTTGAAGTGCAAGAGGAGCTTGCATTGACTGTGACTTAGACTCTAGCATGACATGCTAGGTGTTGTTTTAACCTTATGCTTAGTGATTATTGCTGTAGCATGTCTTGTTCCAAACAATTTGGATTGCTTAGTGTGCCTTGAAGAAATTATGCGTTGTTTTAGCATGCAAAAGCATAGTATTGTGGTATTCTCCTTTGATGTTTTGCTTGGGTTGACTTGGCACATGCTAACACCATGTTATGACTATGACAAGTCACCATTAGCCTCTATGATCATTTAGTCCTTGACTTGTAGTACGACTCTTTTCTTTGACTAGTTTGCTTTGTTGCATTGCATAATTATGGCCATTATTGCTCTCTTAGTTGGTTGCTCCTAGTCTTTTGCTAGCCTCCACTTGTATGAGTAAGTTCTACTCATGCTTCCAACTCCCAAGAAACCAAGTTATTCCAAAGTGTCCACTATAAACTCCTATACATGGTGTGTTAAACCATTCCAAAGTATATTCTTGTTTTCATCTATCTTCCAATTAAAAACTATTTTGTTATGTGAAAACTTAGTGATTAAAGCCCTCACGAACTTGATGGCACACTTTATTCTTTGCCCCTAATAAACTTGAACCATTGTGACAACTTTGTTGTATATGCTTGCACTTATAAGTTGGAATTAGCAGAACCGTGCTGTCACGGGGAACGTTTTCAACATTGCACTTGTACCTTGTTGTACTCAGTTGATATCATGTTATTTTGTCTATGGATGTCACTGGTGTGAAATAAAGAGGGAACTTGTAAGTCCATGGAGTTTGTATCCTGTGTTAGAGAAACGCCTGGGCCGCTAGCCTAAGCCATGCCTAATCATGGTGGAAACTTGCAGCATCACCATAGTGACATCTATGAAGCATTCTTCTTATAAAAAAGAGACACATTGAGAAAATAGGAAAGAGAGAAAAAAGCACCTTATTCCCATGGTACATAAGAAGAATTGCTGAGATGCTCATTGTCTGCTTGCCTTGTCATTTTGGTTATGGGAAAGCTCCTGTGCCATGTGCAAGGGGTACCCCGTTGGCGGTTCTCAATGATATACAAATACTTATAGTGACAATAACTTACCTGGACCCAAAGTTGAGTATGCATGAGGTGTGGCCCTCGTATTCAAGGGGCATGAGATTGCCAACTTATACTTCATCAAGCGTATACTCTAGCTTTGCCACTTTAACCTTAACCACTTCAAGATGCTTATGATAGGGGCAATGAGGGTTTAAAGCTAACTAGTACCATAATATTTGGAAGCTCTTTTTGAAACTTGTAATCCCTGCTTCCTTTACAAAAAGGCCTTTCTTCCACCATTTTTTGAGTCTCCACCTTCTACCTTTAGGAACCATTAAGAGAGCATAGTTTTCATTCTGTGTGCAATGTTCCAAAGCTTATTAATTGATGCATATTGTGTTATTACTTGCTCTTGTGCTATTTGTTTCTAGTCACCCTTGTGAACTTTGCAGGTGTCCTATGCATTATATTGCTACTCTATGAGGGACAAGCTGATTTCCACTATGCTATGTTTTCTGCATGTGAAACAAACAAACGTTTTTCAATGCATATTATTCATGATCTTTGTTTGTAGCTTGCCATGTTGCATGCATAGTTACTATGTCTTCTTGTTAGAACTCCATCTTTCATGCACATGTTTAGAGTTCTTTGATCCCAACTTTCAATGCTTGCAACTAGTTGGATCTTTATTGTGAGGGTGCATGTCACCTCAAAATTATTCTTTTATCACTTACCTACTCGAGGACGAGCAGGAGTTAAGCTTGGGGATGCTGATACCTTGGAAACGTATCTATAATTTTTTATGCTCCATGCTTGTTTAGTATCTACTTTGCTTTACTTGTCCACACTTTGAGGTGCTTTTTACATGTTTTATGGTACTAACCTATTAACAAGTTGCAACAGTGCTAGATGCCTGTTTTCTGCTGTTTTTGGTTTCAGAAAAGTTAGTAAAGAAATATTATCAGAATTGGACGGTACGAAGGACAAAGTCAATAACTTTCCGTGGGAAACAAGATGTCCAGAGGGGAGCCCGGAAGGCCAGCCAGGGGGGCCAGACCCACCCTAGGAGCGGGTGGGCCCAACCCCGCCTGGCTAGGGTTTGGGCACCCTGTCTGCCTCCCGGTCTTGCCCCTTCGCCTATAAGAATCCCCCGATGCAGAAACCCCGAGTACCGATCAGAAATCCATGAAACCGTCTGTAGCCGCCGCCACCATCGTCCCTAGATCGGGGGGATCTGAAGTTCTTCCCGGCACCCTATCGGAAGGGAGATCATCCCGGAGGCCTTCTCTCGGGTATGATTCGTGAGTAGTTCCACCTTGGACTATGGGTCCACGTAGTAGCTAGATGGTTGTATCTCCTCCTTTGTGCTTTCATGTATAGATCTTGTGAGCTCCGTTCATGATCAAGATCTAATCTATTTGTAATCTTGCATGTTGTGTTTGCGGGGATCCGATGGATATTGAGATTATTATGTTGGTTTGATTAATGGTTTTATCTTTATGATTCTATCATGTCTGTGTTGTTTGTGATCTTGCATGCTCTCTGTTGCTAGTGGTTATCTTGGCCAAGTAGTTGCTAGTGACTCCAAGAGGGAGTATTTATGCTCGATAGTGGGTTCATGCCTCTAGTTTCCAATGGAAGTGACAATAATCTCTTCGGTCGTAGATGTGTTGTTGCTACTAGGGAGAAAACAACGGTCTCTTGTTCATGGAACATGGACTGTTTACCTTACACACTTTGCTTAAAGTAGTTGTCTATTGCTTGCAACTTAATACTGAAGGGGGTTCGGATGATAACCTGAAGGTGGACTTCTAGTCATAGATGCAGTTGGATGACGGTCTATGTATATTGTTGTATTGCCCAATCAACCTCATAGGATCTTTCTAGATAGTAATTGCATTGTTATGCCTTTCTCAGTTCCTATCAATTGCCCCGCTGTAATTTGTTTACCCTTCATGCCATGTTGTCTATCTAAGGAGAGCACCTCTAGTGAACTATGGAACCCGGTCCAATCTTTACCATTGATACATCTTCCACTATTACTTGTTTACTTGTTGCAAACCATTACCTTCCACACCATACGTTTAATCCTTTGTTACATCAAACCGGTGAGCTTGACAACCTCACTGATTCGTTGGGGCAAAGTCTTGAGTTTGTGTTGTGCAGGTCTCCACGTTGTTTGCAACACCTGTGTGATGTTTCCTTCCTCCTTCTGGTTCGATAACCTCGGTCTCAACTGAGGGAAAACTTGCTGCTTGCTCTTCACACACCCTGCGCTTGGGGTTACCAACGAAGTGCCACGTCGAGCATCATCACATTCTATCTAGCCATTATGGTTTCAAAATTTGAAAAAAATCACCCTCAAACGCAAAAACATGCTTTCATTTGTCAAGCAAGTACCAAAACTAAAATTTGTAACCTTCTAGTTTCTTATGTGGTTGTACATCACATTGGGACCATAGAACATCAGTTGTAATTTTTAGATGCTTTCACATTCTCTGGAAAGACTCTAGTCAACCCTGGGTTGACCAAACCTTGTAAATTTCATAATAAATTGAGAAAATCTCTTGGAAACCTTCAAATTTGTTCATTGTGTGGCAAATACATTGAATAAAAATGACAAACTTTGGAAAAAATATCCCCCTAGCAATCCACTCTGAAGTGTGGGGGTAGTTAGGTCAATGGTCATGTCCGACTACTCGAAAGAGCAACTTGTGTACCGTGTTTTCATCCACCTTTCTTCAAATGGACTCAAATTTGGGAGATATTTAAGTTGCGGCCCGAATGTTGAAGCGCCAAGGCAACACGGGGTCCAACTTCGTCGGTATTGGATCGCGATACCTCGAGTTGGCGTGTCAAATGCTCAGAGGATCTTTTTCGGCACGAATTCAACAAACCGTTTGAACACGGGAAAACTCGCTAACGCCCATCAAATTGGGCCCCTCCTATCACTTTTGATAGTTAAGTCACTACCATCATGGCTGCCATGTAGACTTGCAGTGCTGGCGCCCTCGTGTTCAAACGGTATTTTTGACCCAGCCTTCTTCTTCCCCAAAGGGGCGATCTGTGGTCACCTCCATGGTGCGGAGCTGGGAGGGAATTCCTTTAGCGGCGAGATCCGGCACCCGGCTGAACCTGATCGGTCTCGCCCTCCTCCTCCCAAAGTGGAGATCGACCCATGACACGACAGCACCCCTGGCACGGCACCGAGACAATATTTCGGTCCGGTTGTCCTTCTCCAAAATCCGAGCTCGCCATCGCCGTTTGTCGCACCCACACCAGCCAGGGCGCCTTACTCTCTGAACCCCAAGGCCACATCCAATCTGTTCGGCACAATGCCAACAAGGTGAAATTCCATCCAGTTTGCTTCTTGTGATTGTGGTAGTAGAAACCATGTATCAATATGTTGTTTACTAGACTTTCATTTGAAATTAGTAGCTCCATGATGAAGAAAAACAGAGAACCTAAATGGGATAACAATGAAGACCATAGTCTATACTTTGCATTGCATTAACAAGGGCTTATTGACGAAGCATGTTACCAAGAGAGTGGAGTTCATCAGCCATTGCCAAAAAATATGGGAACAAATCCATGAGCGATTGAATGCAAATACGTGAAGAGAAGCTAGATACATGTCATCAATCATCAATAGGTGGCACATTATAGTGATGTGTTCAAATATGTACACATTCATATCAATAACTTATGGCGGCAGTGTTGCTAGCTGTTTGTATGAGCTATTCATTTTATATGATCGTGGCACCTTACTTTCCTGGATACTAGTAAACTTGAAACTGCACCCCCCCGGATTAACTTGCCCGTGTAGCAACCCCCCGCATTTACTTGACAGGAACTGAACCGACGAGAGAGAATGAATGCGGGATCGTTGGCAGTTGGGCTTGCAGTTGCTGTGTGCATGTGGTCTTCTCATTTCCACATGCTTCCCTTGGCATTCCTAGGCCTTCTTTAATAAATTTATGTCTCTGGAACCACTTCCTCTGCCATTCAACGGGACTGAGACCACACGAACACCATCATCCATGGCCGGCAACAAGCAGCAGGATTCACCATGGGCTGATCTCCCTGGGGGAGTCGTGCAGAAGATAGGTGACATCTTCCTATCGACGGATGACTTTTACTACTACGCCGCCTTCTGGGCAGTCTGCAGCGCCTGGCGTGGCTTCATGGAGGAGCGCTTTATACCAGCCAACTAGATTGTTCTAGAGCACCAATTGTTGCCGGAGTATGGGGTAGACGACACCGCCATCACGTTGCTGAACGTAAGAACCGGCCGCTACCTTGAGAAGAACATTAGTCGGGTTATTCGCATGTTCTTTCTTGATATTCATCTGTATATGTGCGATCCTTTTGTTGCGTTCACCTCCTATATGATATGTTTTTCAAGTTTTGTTTCTCCGTATACTTGTTTACCTTTATTATCTCTGTCTGTTTAGCTTGACTGAATCTCTGCTTCTCATCTCTCTCTCCCTCTCTGTGTCTCTGGAAGGTACTTTTACGTTGGTAGCACAACCGGCGGCCTCCTTGTGCTTGGACAGAGGGTGCAACTATACAAGACATGGTTGTATAACCTCTTCTCGGGCGCTATCAAGCGCCTGAGGGTGGAGATACCGACCAAGAAGGTGGCTTCGGTCGCTGTGACGATGTTCCCATTGCTGATGGTGTTTACATCAAATCTTCAGAACACCATCATTCGGTGGGAGGATGAGGGCCCGGAGGAAGGCAGTCGCCCGGTCTTTGGTGAAGGCTCCGGAGCATGACTTCTTACGCCGGTGATGTTTTTGTCGCAGACAGATATGGGTCTATCCTCTCGACTATGCCTGGTGATGCTCATGGAGATTTCTAGATGCAGCGCTCCGCACGGACCCTGAAGATGCATGCCACCGTCGAAGGCCCTATTACGGGCTGCCGATACCCGGAGAATCATTTTTACCTCGTCGAGTCCGACGAGGAGTTGTTGTTCTTTGTGAGTGGACCGGTCTACGGTGGCAGGCCCGTTGTTTACCGGGTTGATACACAAAACCGTGTCCTTCAGCTGGTCAGAGGAATCGGCAGCCGTGCTCTCTTTGTTGCTAACAATCGGTGCATCTGCGTCGACAGCGCCAGGGTACCCATGGTGCAGGCCAGCAGCATCTACTATCCGGACCAATACCAGATTAGATCTTACAACTTTGAGGCTTTTGTGTGGGAAGAGGAGCCAAGGGTTGTCCATGGGTATGGAGCAGGAGGATTATGGCATAATGACCGTCCTTTCGAACTCGATCGATTGCTGGTGGTGTATTGCAGTACCGTCAAGCTTTCTTAGCTACAGATGGTGCCGCCTTATGGAGAATATGGCACCACCCACTACGATTACTACGACGACTTGTATGGTCTGCCTGTAATACAATGGATGAACTTGTTTCAAAAAGATCATGTGTTGTACCTCTTCCAATTTCACTGTTTTTCTATGAGCAATTGAATGCAAATACACGAAGAGAAGCTAGATCCATGTCATCAATCATCAATAGGTGGCACATTCTAGTGATGCGTTAAAATACGTACACATTCATAACAATAACACTGTCGGCAGTATTGCCAACTTGAAACTGCAATTAAATTGAAGTGGTTGTTATCCTGAGCAAAATGTCTGGTATACACATGACCCTTGGAAGTTCTATGCTGCAATTCTGCTGATGTGGGTAGGGAAAGGAAAGCTGGGCTTCACTGAATATTACACAGTTAGGCATAACTTAGTCTTACACACATAGTCTTAGCTTGTTCTTACACAAATAAGCAAAGCAGTCTTACACCGCAGGAACTTCCGGCGAGCCAACCGGCGAACCAGACTCTGGAGCTGGTGGCATCATCAAAATGAACTAGAGTGCTATGTTTGGCCGTCTCTCATTCTCTATCAAATTGTACGACCCCATTGATGAGCCAATGGCAGCCCCCTTCCCCCGACGTGGATTTGGCTCCAGGTCGGATATGGAGTGTTAACATAATAAACGCATGAGTGTGCAGCAAACACATAGTCTGCTATCAACACTGGAAGTGCTGGCACCTCAGCAACAACATAACCATGTTCTCCCTGGACTCCAGCAGCAGCCTCAGCCGGTATCTCATTAGCTTCACCAGCAGCAGCATCAGCAAGTATTTCGTCAGCTTCACCAGCAACAGCATTAGCGAGTATTTCATCAGCTTCACCAAGCGCAACAGCAACTAGTTCTTCTTCAGCTCCACCACCACCAGCAGTAGCAGCATCAGGAGCCGGGGCTGCCTAAGCAATTACAGGTTCAACAGCTTCAGGGGCTCCGAGGAATAAAGGGTGGTTGATCCCAAGAAATAGATAATGTTCCTTCAGATGGTCGACTCTGCTCCAGACCTGGTCTACTAGGTCTTTCGATGGACACAAGGACCTCGAGAAAACGTGACATCACAGTGATGGGTATGAAGAAAGTTGTGTCCCATATGTTCTATTATATCACCAACGCTATTTAGTGCTCCCCTGATATGAATCCACATGAGTTCAGCACCCTGGTTGACATCGCCTCTGAGAGGTGCAAGGAACCAGCGTTGTGATACAAGATCAGCATCTACTACTGCATCTTCGATCACCGGAGCTGGAATGACGCGTGGGGCTGCGTGTGTACCTGCATGTTACCTTCATTCAGTAAGCAAAATTTTGAATGGGAATTTACATGCTATATGACACCATGACTCACCCCAGGTGAACGACTCCCAAACACTCACGTCGCCGCTAGGTTCAGTGATCATGTAAATGCGTTGCGGTGTGTCGTCATACACGCTGGAGGTGAAGACGACATCGACATAATTCTCCAATCGCAGATGGTCATCGCGCAAGACTGTCCATTCATTGTCATCTGGGCATCTAATGAATGTGATTGCCTTGTCGAACAACGCTAAGAGGTTGTAGTGCCAAGTCTTCCACATCAGGAGAGGCTTCTATGGGAGCTGTACCTTCACGAGCTCAAGTTCTGCCATGTTGAACCTGTAAGCAAATTCAGATTTTGGCGGCGACCACCCATGGTTGAATGCAGTAATGCCGACACCCACTACAGATGCGATGTAAGTCTCAATGATTTGTAGACATTTTTTAGAGTCCAAGTATGCCCGTCCTGGGATAAAAGGACCAGCCTCTTGCCGTTGCCACCCACCCAGTTTTGCTCATCATCCATTTCCGCCTCCTCTGTCTCTTTGATATTCACCACTACTGATTGCGACCACTTATCCAGAAGCATCAGTTTTGCATGAACATTCTGCAAAAGTTTGTTATTAGTTGGTAGAATCACCTAGCATGGATTCCATTGCAAATACAATTTGACACCGTTGCGCTCAGATTAAAGTATTATATACGACTATCTCCTCAGATCTCGCCTAAATTGTGCATGTGTCAACATGAAAATACCCAATATATCAAGTAGGAGCAGAGATTCCCCCGAACAAACTCCCGACGATGTTCATAAACAACTAGGGACATAACAGTCTTAAATCATCTAGTTTTTTTATTTTTTTTAGAAAATAGAATATCACCTAGAAGGCATTCCGTTGCAAATCCAAATTGACACCTAATATATCACATAAATTAAGATTGTATCACTACGAAAATACCAGAATATCAAGTGCCAGAAGAGCTTCCTCTGTATAGAATAGTCTTAAATGGTTCAATTTGTTCAAACTGCGTGTGCACACAACACGTTCGACGGAAGGAACATAGGATTCCGATGAACGTTCAGAACATATGAATCAATGGTATGATTGAGTCAACAAGCAAGATACTGGAACTTATGTGGCCATCGCGGTCGTTTGGCCATATGATGGTATCGAGGTAAAGAAGTCCTGGCGTGCCGAATGGTTGTTGTTCCATTTCCCGGATCTGCAGGCGGAAGCCAGGGATGCAGCGACCGAGGCGACCGAAGGTGACAATGTCCAACTCCTTGGCAACCCTGTACACATTCGTAGGGCTAAGGTTCGGCCATCCCCAAGCCTCGTGGTGGCGGTTGCCATGGACAGCCGCGTTGCCGTCATCGTCTGCCTTACGCTTCAGTGTGCGGTGGTGCCAGCCCCACGGTTTACCCATGGCGGTAAATGGAGGCTGGAATCAGGCAGATTAACGTATGTGGTGTGATCCGGAGGCGGATGGATTCGTGAGGGGATGGAATCAGGGAGGGGAGCATTTGTTCGAGTAGGGAGTGAGGAACCGCCTCCGCCGGTCTCGTCCGCGTGGAATACAAGGAGGGGGTGTGGTGGGTGTAATTAGTGAGGGTGGGCACGGGGACCGTCTAAAGGGCGTGCAAAAATAAATCGTGAGGGGAAATGTATTGTCCCACCTGTCGGCGAGGGAAGGTCGGCACGCGCAAACATGAGTACGCTTTGACTTGGATCGTGCATGGCGGACCTCGATTCCACTGCATGCAAGTGGCGCGGAACCAATTTCATCCAGCGCTTAGGTCTCCACGTAAAGAGCATTACTAGCAATGCAGCTGCCACATGGAAATATGGAATGATGCACCACTATGATAGAAGTTGCATCACCACATCCACTTGAGTGTGTGTGGTCATGTGGATCATTTTGGTTTGGTAAAAAACACATGTAATGAATCTATGGAGTCCATGTGTCAAACCATTGTCATAAATCCCCAGAAGCTGCATCACCATATCCATTGTAGTGTGTGTGTGGTCGTGTGGATCATTGTGGTTTGAAAATAACATATGCAAATGACTCTGGGGACTCCATGTGTCAAACCACGGTCATAAATCGCCAGAAAGCCATTGATGCAGCTGCCACATATGGAATGATGCACTAGTGGGACATAAGATGCATCACAACATCCACTTAAGTGTTAGTGGTCATGTGGATCATTGTGGTTTGGTAAAACCATATGAAAAGTACATTTGATCTTCTGTGATCCCAATGTGATGTAAAACCATACAAGCATGCAACTAGAAGGTTTCAAATTGTAGTTTTGGTACTTGCTTCACAAATGAAAGCCCTTTTTGAGTTTGAGGGTGAAATTTTCAAACCAAAATGGCTAGATACAATGCTACCATCATTAGGAATGTGGTGATACCCCCTTGTTCCAATTTGAGTCCATTTGAAGAACGGTAGATGAAAACATGGTACACAAGTTGCTCTTTCGAGCAGTCGGACATGATCGTTGACCTAACTACCCCCACATTACAGAGTGGACTGCTCGGGGGACATTTTTTCAAAAGTTTGTCATTTTTATTCAATTTATTAGCCACACAATGAACAAATTTGAAGTTTTCCATGAAAATTTCTCAATTTATTATGAAATTTACAAGGCTTGGTCAACCAAGGGTTGACCAAAGTCCTTCGAGAGATTGTGAAAGCATCTGAAAAGTACAAGTGATGTTATGTGGTCCAATGTGATGTACAACCACACTAGCATCTAAAGGTTACAAATTTTATTTTTGGTACTTGCTTGACAAATGAAACCATGTTTATGAGTTTGATGGTGAATTTTAAATTTTGAAACCATAATGGCTAGATAGAATTTTAGCATCATTAGGGACATGGTGATATACCCTTGTGCCAAATTTGGGTCCATTTGAAGAAAGGTAGATGAAAAATGGTACACAAGTGGTTGTATCGAGTAGTCGGACATGCTCGTTGAGCCAACTAGGCAACATTTGATAGTGGACTGCTAGGGGGCATTTTTGTCCATGTTTGACATTTTTCTTGCAAAGTATTTGCCACACAATGACCAAATTTCAAGGTATCACCAGAATTTGAGAATTCCTAATTTTATTATGAAATTTATAAGGTTTGGTCAAAACAGGGTCCAAATGTGATGTACGGCCACACAAGCATGTATCTAGAAGGATTCAAATTGTAGCGTTTGTACTTGCTTCACAAATTTAGAAAATCCAAGGTGAAGACTTGGAAAGTTATATAGTCATAATTTATTTGGTACTAACAGAATTCAGTAAATGCAATATGAGCATATGGAAAGATTGCAGTATTTGCGAGAACAACATTTGAGAAAATTTAGGATTAAGACTGTTTAGTAAAGGCAAGATTAAGAAAATACTGAAAGCGGTAAACTAAAGAGATCAGATCTACAAACCAGGAGTAGTGGTAGACGAGGACGTGTTGCCTCATTTCCAGTTGAACGATGGCGACCTGTTTTTCGTCGTATTCCTCCTCATTGGTGTACTTGAGGTCCAATCCGACAAACTTGTCCTAGTTCTTCTCAAGCCATTCCTCGTACATCCTCAGGACTCGCACAAATGTATCCTCCTTGTTGGTGTACACAACATGTATCTCTGTATTTCCATGGGCAGTGAAGTTTGTCTCTCGAGTGTAACCTTCCATGGCAGCAAGGAGTAGACAGAAAGAACAACAGATGGGATGCAGAAGATAGATGACGGGAGTAAGAAGAAGGCTTTCAGAAAAACAAAGGGAAGGCTGGAACCGTCGTTGCGATTCAGACGTCCTTGTGGAGAAGCGTGGAGGCGGCAAAGAGAAGATAGAAAGAACAATAGATGGGAAGGAGAAGACAGAAGACATGAGGAAGAAGAAGAGGGATTTCTTCGAAACAGGGGATATGCTAGAACCGTTGCTGCGATTCACATGAACTTGTGGAGACGCGTGGCGGCGACCGGTCCATCTTCTGAGTAAAGAAATATTTAAGAGGATCCCTCATTAAAAAGAATAATAATGAGGATATATGTGTCTTGTGTTGTCACGTCAATTCAAGATATCAGTCGTTTAGTCCTGTCCATTGTGTCACCTATAGCTCATCTGCTCTGCATCACTACTTATCACGTGTCAAATACTAGCATGCAATTTAATTATGCATACACATGTCTCGTTCGCGTGGAAGGCAAGGAAGGGGGCCGTAATTAGTGAGGGTGGGCACGGGTACCGTCTAACGTGAGTACATTTGACTGCATGCAAGTGGCGCAGAACCAAATTCATGCAAGGAAGTGAAAACATAATCTTGAGGGGAACGTGGGGACCCACCTGTCAGCAAGTGAATACATGCACAAATGTGAGTACATTTGACTTGGATCATGCATGGCGGACCTCGATTCCACTGCATGCAGGTGGCGCGGAACCAATTTCATCCAGCACTCCCGCCTTTCTTTCCCGCCGCATCCCACGAGTTCTCGGCGTTTCCCGCTCCGTCCAGGCACGGCCATAAAAGTGGGAGGTCGCCGAGCAATCTTCGACCATACCGGCACAACCCACAACACAAAAAAACACCATGCCTGGCCGTTAGCGTCGACACGACGAGCACCGTGGAAACCCCGATACCGGCAGAGAAGAGGTGCCCGAGCGGCCGCTGCCGTCGTGGTGGAAATCCGCCAGAGTTGCCAGATGTGCTGCCTCCTCCGATTCCGGGGCGCCCGCGGATTTATAGGATGTTCACACCGCCAGTTCACCCTTTCTATAGCCGTCACGAGACCACCGGCGAGCCTTTCACGATGGCAGTGGCGGAACGCATCTTTCTGCCGGAATACCGGCGATTGGAGCAGCTCAGCTTGGTGCGTGGCGACCTCCAGGAAGCGGTGCAGGCCAATCCTGATGATGCTTCCCTGCATGCCCTCCTCGACCGAGCTGAAGAGGGGGTGCAGACGCAACGAGCGCTCATCAATTCTCTCAATGACGAATGGTGTATCTGACCCGCCGTAGCCGCCGCCCCCAGCGCCGGCGGCTGCGTGTAGTCTTAGGTTGTAACGATGTTATAGGGCGACGTGAGTGTAACAATGTTTTAGGGCTTGAATAAAGATTTTAATTTCCAATGGCCAATTCCTACATTCATACATCATACATGGCGCGCGCACAGCCTAGCCCACTTGTCGGAGTCGAAGGAGGAGTCGGAGTGGTAGCAGTGGCGGCACATGGTGTGGTCAAAGATGCTGACGCCGAACTTTCCTTCGCCGTCGTACTTGAATACGACGATGTTTCCCACTTTGATCTGGTGCGAGTGGGCGAAGCGCTCCTAGCCGTTGCCGAGGTACATCTGGCCGAGGTGGCCGGACTGCAGGTCGACTGGGTACCTGCCTGTCCTGAAGCTGTTTGCCCGCAACATGGCGAGTGGGGGTGACTCGTCGCCGATGAGTGTCACGAACCCGCGGGGCAGGAGCAGCCTGTCACGCGGCATGCCGTGGTGGATGGCCACGATGAACTAGGTGCATGGGTCGAAATCTTCGTTCAACAACAGTGTTCAGGGAGAGCATGGTGGCGCTGTGAGTTGGCTGTGTCCTCCACGCCTCCCTCGGCGTCCACGGATGCCACGGCCTCCCCTCGACCTAGCGCCGCCGGCCATGGCTAGCTACAGGCAGTAGAGAAGGAACATGGGAAGGAGGAGAGGGATGGTGTTCCGTTCTGTGTGGGAGAAGATGGCCACGGGTGGTCGGTTAAAATGGGGCGGCATCAGATGCCGGCACGGAGGCCGAAGAGGGGCATTGAAGTGTCCAATCAGTGGGGCAGGAATCGGGTGGCGCTTGCAGCGGCGGTGGAGAGCATGTCATCCAGTTAGTCAGTGTGTCATCGCGTCGCCATTGATGGTGCAGGCTGCCGCCGGTCAGCCTTCTGCCAGGGCCTCTAAGTCGCCTCACCGGTTCACTGACTGGTCTGGTTTTTAAAACTATATATGCTGGTATGCGACTGCCAAATGTAGGGTCCCACATGTCAGAGAGTGAAGGTAAGAACGTGACTAAGTTTGACTTAGATCGTGCATGGCAGACCTTGATTCCACTGCATGCTTGTGGCGCGGAACCAATTTCAGGAAGCGCTAGTCTCGCCTCGTAGAACCGCCGTTTTCCTCCACTTCCACCCCACTACGAACGGGCGTGCACCATTCCACATACTAGGAAGGGCGGTTGAAATCTTGCAATAGGTAGTTTCGCTCTTCTCCGTCTCCTTTCCTCCTCCATGGCCTCATTGTCTTCCTCTTCCATGGCCCCATCCATTTCCACCGCCACGGCATCAGCCTCTTCCTCCGTGTCCTTTCCATCTTGCCAGTAGTCATGGACCCGTGGGATGTCAGAAACAACGGCCTGATAGGGACCACGTACTTCGACATAGAAGTCCACAGCGGGAAGAAGCTTAGTTTCGTATACACCACCGACCCTGAGACGGTGAACCACACTATTGCCCAGTATAATAATTGGCTGCCGTCGAAATAAAGCGGGTTTAGGTTCATGGTTCTCGACCTCGAGTACAGCCGAGATCGCTGCAGGATCGCCGTGCTGCAACTCTCCATGAAGGAGCATCTCCTTGTTTACCAGCCTTTTTGCGAGAAGGGGGGTGATGGGAACATGTACATGTTGCTGTCATTTTGTTCCTGAGCCATTTGTTTGCAAAAGTTCTTGCTACATTATTTGTTTGAATCCATTTTCATGCAAGTGGGGTGAAAGAATTAGGTCGCTCTTTGGTGACTTTCTCGTGAACCACCGGATAACATTTACTAGTGTTGACACCAGGTCTGACAATGTCTTGCTTAATAGCCCGCCTATCGGAATTTTCATCCCAGAGGAGTATAGAGTGGACATCCAAGATATTTACTGGATCCGAGGGACGAGAGGGAGCAGGAATGGGATGGCCGCTCTTGCCGCTGATCTCATCGACCCGTGGTACGATGACATGAAGGACAAACTCCTGATATGTTGGTGGAGGCATTTAGGTCACGATTACTATGAGGATAAGCCGCTTTCTAAACCTAACCTAAAGTACGCTGCTATTGATGGGTATGTCAGCCACGAGCTATATCACCAGATATAAGTATTTCATTCCAGGCAACGTGCCCTTCAACAACCACCAAGGCAAGTGGTTTACCATAGATACCATGATGGAGAGGAATCTAACAGCCGGGGCAAGCGCCCGAAGACATCTCGGGGTCGGTCGCCTTCTCCACCAATCATTCCAACAGGCTGGGATGCCCAGTTTTAGTGCATGATTGTTGTGTTTGTATGGGGCTTGTTATGTTTACGAAAACATGTTCTTTCACAAGTAAATTGTGTGATAGCTATGTGTGAGCACTTCCAAACGGTTGTGTATTACCTTTTTGAACTATAATCTAGGTGTGTTTATGACTGTAACCTTTGTTATAATAATAATTATGTCTGTGCCACTACTGCCAAGCACAATGTGCCGAGTTTGCTAGCATATTATATTACGAATGTGTCCTTAGATTGTGCCCGTTCGTGGACAGTGGCATCTGATCTTGTGGATCCCACCACAATCTCAGGTAGCTATATTCAGTAATACTCCCTCTCTCCTAATTTAGGATGCGTATAGTTTTTGACACGCATACCAATAGACTTCATGCAAGGTTGTGGAGGAAAATCCTGGACTAAATTAACCCTTTTCCGATTTACTCATTACTACTCATGCATGCCACCGTGTGGAGCCTCCCCATTAAAACTCATGCATGCATTGGTTAGTCATCATTGTGGGAAGGGAAACATATAATAAGTTAATTGCATGCAGTATTTAATCAGGGGCAAAAAAGTCAGGTTAGCACTAGGCTTCCATGCACAATACACATCCTAATTTGAGAAATCTTGAAAAAAATTATGCGCATCCTAAACTGGGAGGGAGGGAGTAATCCCTCCATCCCAAGGCTTAATGCCTATATATATATATTTTTTTTTTGAATGGTCAAGCCACGGAAAGTTTGGCCCAACTTTTAGAAAATTCAAGCCATGGAAAGTAAATCCAGGCACTGCATTGCAGTTCTGGATGCTGTCGCATGCAAATGGCACCGACAGAATTTGCACAGTGCAGGGCTGCAGGGGCGAGAGGCCCTTCGTTAAAAGCGGAGGGGGGAGGAGGAGGGCTGGGAAGATCACATTTACCATCACTACGGTCTTTACCTACCACGAAGAAAGTTTGAGCGGTCGAGCACTATCAGTTTCGATATCGCAGGGCTATGATTCAGTGGTCGTGCCGAGCAGGAAGGGTGTGCGTGCGACTTGGCGATGGCGTGGCGATCGAGAGGGCGGCGACACGGATGCAACACACACACGAAGACATTGCATCCAGTCCAACACACACACACACGAAGACATTGCGTCCGGTCCAACACACCATATATAGTCTCATGTTCTAGAAACAACAGAAACAACTTAAAATTATTAGGTGTCGTGGGATGCAGCAAGGTCACTTCTTGGCCAGCTTGGAGTGGCGGATCCGCCGATCCCGAAGGATGGGGATACACGGACGGTCCTGACGTACTCCCTCAGTAATTTGCCATACGCAGCGTGCTTAGGCTTGGTCGCAGGCTTGAGTGAAGCATTGGGGCTTTTACCGATGCCAACCACATGCTGAATCATGTTGTCCATCCTCGGCTTGACTCTTTTGCTACAGAAGGGGCAACTGAGATCCCCACTTAGAGTGCGGAAAGGGACATTCCCGCTCTTTATACTCTTCAGGACGTGGTGGCTCTTGTCGTCCCTGTACTCCTTGTCAGAGCCCACCTCACTTGAATCATCCTATAATGTGCAAAAAATGCAAAAAAAATGAGCAAAATAAATTTACTTACCGGTCATGCATAGATATTCGAACGACCATTTCAAGTTACTTTGAAAACCACAGCATAATTTTACAGGTTTATTACGACTATCTCCACAGCTCGCTCCTAAATGTAGAATGTGGAGTAATTCAGAACAAACTAAATCTCTGCATGCTGCGGGTTGTATGGTGCATCTGGTCATGATCGGTAGAATACAGATCACTTGAAGATATTCAGTACTAGTACATCTACAGCCTGGCCAGAAAATAAAAGTACCTCCGGGTACATGAGCGAAACGTGCTCGTCAAACTCCTCGCCCTCATCGAGGGCTCCAAAGTCTTTTGCACCCGCGAGCACATAGTCCTCATAAGGGTCCAACTGGACGTCCTCCTCGCCCTGGGCAGCATGCATATCCTCCAGATCTATGGAGTGAGGCGCCACATCGCTCGTGGCAGGCATAGGAAGCCCGGCGGCAACACCCGAAGACTCACCTACAAGCACTCGCATCATGGCGTCAGAAGGGAGAAGGTGGCCGTTCGGCCTCGAGCTATACGGTGAGGTTTGTGGGTTTTGCTAGATCGGAGAGAATTGGTTAATGTGTGGCAGGGAGACGATGTAGAGGAGTAGGTTTTAAAGATGGGGCATTGTTAAGTCTCCTCCTGGGGCCCTCCGCCTCGAGGCTCATCAGTTGGGTGCCACGGTAGGGCTTCTAGCTGACGCGTGGACGGTTCGTGTCATGGGCCCTAGCTAGAAGTGAGATTGTAGGCGCGGTACTGTGAGGCCCGTTCCCGTTTGCAGCTGGAACATTAGTAGGCTTTTCATAGGAGTGACATGAACACTCGACGGATTATTTAATCTATGCCTCGATCGATTGCTTCTCGTAGAACGGTCGAAAGGAGCGATGCCTAAAAGCACAACGGTTAAAGCATGGCTAGCCAGACCCCATGCATTGTCACGCTCTAATGTGAAGGGTATGACGCGTGTAGAGGATGCATCGTTCGACCCCCGCTGACACGACATTACGGTGCACCAAACTTGCAGCCATTTAGACGAGCGTGCCGCCTCGTTTCCCCCTCGCTGCACTAGAAAATACACACATTTTTTATATTTTTATATACCCTCGTGTATATAAATCCAAATAGTTTATAATTTTCAGAGAATAAAAGGAAATGCATAGACACACATATATGAAAATTATACACCTTTGTACACTTTCCTTCTAGATTATGGAAGTAAAGTATCGGTGGCAAACTCGTTATTTCGCGTGGATAGAGAGGTTCGTCTCCGGAGAGAGAGAGAGGGGGGGAGGGGGGCTATCTTGCCCGTTAGATCACAGAGGATCAATGTTGGGTGGGCACGATCCGCGTGACAACCGTCTCGACCAATAAGGGCGTACCAACCGAAGTGAGGACGAGTTATCATGAGAGGTGGAAAACTGAGTACAACCATTTTCATATAAACCCTAGACATAACACACACAAACACACAATGGGAAATTCATCAAAAATCAAAAAAATATGAAACCAGCTCAAGTCGCCCCTGCGTGTCACACACTACCAACATAAAATCATAAGCAAAACATACCGGGACTTTTGGCATATGGCGCAACCCCCGGATGGCTATCGAGTAGGAGTTAACATGGCTTTCAACCCTAGACCTCCCCTCACCTCCCAGAACATGGATCCACTATGCGGATTGAGCCCAAACCTGGCACCTAGGTATTTCTCGGCATTCTAAGCAACTTCTCTAGCTAGATATTCGAGGGTTCCATGGAGAAATCCAGAGTTTCCTTTTACCGACTCCGGAAAACTGGCGATTCTGCAAAGGAGGTGCGAGAATTGAGCGTGCCCTAGGGCCCGAGGAAATTTGGACGCATGCTATGTCGTGGCGGACCGCCATGCCCGGGAGGTTGGTTCTCATCTCGTGGTGCAAGCATATACTGTATTTTTCCCGAGTCACGCCCCTGTAATTGCGGTTTCTAACTGTAGGTACCCTAGAAATTGCCCTTTATTTTCTGGAAAAAATGTTTCGGGGTGCCCCATGGGGTACCTAGGCTGGGAAACTGCCTAGGTGTAAGATCCTAAAAATATTAAACTAGAATCATCAAACTCTAATCACCAAATTTAGGGTTAACAAAAACTTTTCCAATAAAAATATGAAAGCATTCATATGAGTGTGCATTAAAATGTGGATTCTTTTGAATTGCCATGATTATGTGTTTCTTTGCTTCTAAAATGATTCTTTGGTGAAATAAACATCATCTAAATAATCTCCAAACTTTTCCCAAAGACAAACAAATCAAAACCATCAAATTAAGTGAATGTTCACTTTTGCCAATTTAACTCCCATGCCTACTTTGGCTATCTCTAACTTTCAGAACTTAACAGAAACATGTATGTATCTTTGCACCCCTTGATAGTACTCATAACATGGTACCAAGGCCCACTTTGTGATCATCCAGAAACATTCAAATGCATAGTTTAAATGACAACTTAAAATTGAATCTATTTCATGTAGGGAGATCCCACTTTTTCAAAAACCACTCAAACAAGCTCAATTTTCAAAACCCAAGCATCCACAGTATCACCAGCACATGCCTAGCACACCCACAAAAAATAATTTCAAAATTCAAAACTTGAGTTCATGCGGCTATTTCATCAAACAGGTTGCAGATGCAAATCAAACCAAATCAAAACACTATGTTGAGCAGTGTTTTGGGCCTAACTTGTTCCCTCTCTGGACACCACTAGCCTTAGTAGATCATCTAACAACCATAACAAATCTCTAGCACTACTGTAAGCTAACCATTGTCATCAATGGTGAGCAGGCCGAGTGCACCATTGCCACCCCATAGTCGACAGCAAGCTACGAGCATCACTAGCCTCGCCAACCTTGTCTGGGAGCAAGCTAGCACCCCACCGCCACTCCCTGTCCCTGCCGCGAGCAATGCCAGCCATTGGACCACATGCCCGAGCCATGCCAAGCCGCTCAGCGACCATGCCGAGAGCACGCCTCGTGCGCCACGCTCGACCAGCACCCACAGACCGCGCGTTGCCCTTGCCGCATGCACGCGTGATCACCACCGTCCCAGCAACCCCGCAGACACACCCGTTCGCCGCCGCGCAGACCACGCGCGCTGTGCGCCATTAAAACTCCCGTCGGGCACGCGCAGAGCACCGTAGCGTTCCGACAGATCAGCACCGCCCCACGCCTCGCCACCACGTCGTTGAGCTTCGCCAGGGAGCACAGCGCCGCCCCCTACCGTCGCCCACGCCGATAGCCCTCTGTGCCGTCGACCACGACGAGCTCAGCTTGCGCCCGTCGGTCCCCTCTCGCCACTATAAATAGAGGCCTCCCCCGCTCGAATTCTTCACAAAATTTCACTCCCCTCACCTCACTGATCGTTCCACCCCTTAGCCGGAGCAAGGCGAGTAGCGCATCGCCGGAATTTCACCGGAGTCTGCCGCTGCTGGAGAAGAAGGGCGCCATCGATTTCGTCCACCCAAGAGCTGCCGCGACCACCCCTGAGTTCGCCGTTGTCGAATTCGTCGTTCGCCCGCATCGCCGACCTTCGCCTAAGCCCGGTGAGCCTCCCACGACCCCTACTGAGCCGCTAGGTTTCGAGCTCGCCGGTGACTAGTTCATCATCGACGACGACCCTCAGCCGTCGATCTTCATTCTAATCCAATGCACCATATCGCCACGTACCGCTTCACGTGTTAAGAGTCACTGACCAGTAGACCCGCCCTGTCAGTTGCGCCCCACACTACGGAGTGACACTGGGCCGTCCCGTTAAACTTTCCCGCGCAGCCCACTCGTTTGAATTTAGCTTTTTTTATTTATATTCAAACTTAGTTCTGTACCTAGTTTCAAAAATCAACCCAGCTTGATTTAGTGAACCAAATTGAATGAAACCAATTTTGCTAGAAAGATATTGAAATGCTTAATCCAAGCGCACTAGATTCAAATCATTTGAATCTATAGATCAACCTTGGTAAAAATAACAAGGCATAATCTTTTCTGCATTCAAACATTTTTCAAATTTAAACTATAATAGATTTTGAGTTGATTCCAACTCTTAAAAATCACATTTGATCATACCTTTCAGAATATATAAAAACATATGGGTTTACTTACAGAAATAATATCCAAGTAATAAAAGAATGCCACATAGGCATTTCTAGTCACTTTATTTATTTAAAATAAAAAGGTTAAACCTTATTAAATTGTGACACCACTTTAAATCATATTCCCATGTACTGAAATATGTGGTGATGACATGTGTGAACATGATCCCATGTTTGGTTTGGAGAATATTAAATCTTAAGTAGTTTTTCAATGAGTAGAAATTACTTTTCTAAAAATAAATAAATAATGCAAGTGCTTTAATCTTGAATGTTAGTGATGATGCTAGATCATCTATAGAACCCTTGTGTGTGATGATTGAAAGTAGTTAAGTATTGTTTGGTGATTGTGTAACTCGTATTTATTCATAGGCGCTAGTACCGACCAAGGATACGAGGAGGAAGGAGGATACTACGAAGAAGAAGCCGAGGAGAACTTCAACCACTGCTCTGCACAAGGCAAGCCTAATACTACTGCTTGAATGTGCAAGCTAACACTTGCAAGATACCCTACTTATGCAAGTTACTACTTGCTTGTTACCATGCCAACCATATGCCTTAAGCATATGTGATCATACCCACTTGATACCCAATCCTAGTTTTACTTGCAAGCTTCTACTTTATTTCTTTATCAAAGCTCTTACTTAAAGTTTACTTGAGTAATTTGTAGATTCTAGAAAGATAATTGAAGGTTGCATAAATAGCATAAAATTTGTCCTAAGCTAGATAATCTTGATGTCATCCCAAGGCATGAGATTGAACTTAGTTAAACTCCACTAGTTTACCACCCCTCATTAGTACTCACCCCCACTTGTAGATGCTAGTGCTAAGCATAAAACTTGATCAACTTTAGATGGGAATACTTGGTGGAAAAATGGTTATGAAAACCTTGGAATGATGGATCATTCTATTGAGATGTTTTGACATGTGTTTCCGAACACCAGATGATTTTGATGATGAAAATGTTAAGGCATGAGCCTTAGCCCTTTATAAAACTGATGGTTGTCTGGATGCGATACCATTCCAATTTTATCGTACAACCACAATACCCGAAGATTGGGTAGGGCTTGACTGGAAACTTATATACCTTAGTATTGGTTCCCTCATGGCCAAGGTTTGAGCTGAGGCTACCTTGTGAAGATTGTCCACCTGTGCAGTACGCAAGATGACAGTTGGTCATGGTTGGGAGGCCAAACTCACAGGAGAGGTGCTTATACTAGGGCGTGTAATTGGAAGGTTAGGATTGATTATCCGCATACTGAGTATGGTGAATTCAGGATTTGTTCCTGACGGATGTATCGAATGTTGTGGTGAAAGTGTACAATCTCTGCAGAGTGTCAAACTATTCGAATAGCCGCGTCCACGGTTATGGACAGTTGGAGTGGCCATACTGTTCCCCCGTCAGATGTTTTCAAAATGACTTGTGAAATGGATTGAGATTTGGACTTAACCACAACAGAGTGGTGATATGAAATACAAGTTCCCACTTAGGTGCTATAAAATTTCAACTAGTTTTTCTTGCTTCTGAACTCAGTAGAGGTAAATCTAGCTTTTTGCAAAACAACCATAGAGCTTAGTGTCCTATTGCAAAAAACCCCCTTCACTTGTTAGTATTAGTTTGCGAGGACTTAAAGAGTACTCATGGCTTTGTCCCTGGCTATTCCCGTGGCCAGACTATGAAGAGGAGTACCAGGAGGATGGACCCAGGAAGGTTGCGACAACTAGGATCATCTCCCATCGTCAGCATTGCCTATGACCCCGAAGATGGAGCTTTGCCTACGCTACCTTTATTATTACGTTATTCCGCTGCTTGAGTTGTATTAAGAACTGGATCATGAGATCCTTATTTGTGTAAGACCTTATGTATGGTTTGTAATGGATGATGTACCATGGTATCCAAATCTGTTATGTCTCGCAAAAATGGTAATCCTGGGATTGTGATGTATGGCATAACAGGCATCTGGGATTAAAAATCCGGGTGTTGACAAGTTGGTATCAGAGCCATCCTGACCATAGGAGACCCTAGTTAGACTGGACGTTTGAATCAAAAACTTAGTTTCAAAACCAAAGGAAGCAAATATTTACAAAAACTTATTCCGATTCTTATCACCTTGATTCTTTCATAAAAATTCATGTTCCTCAAAAACTCTTGCAAAATACATAAAATATGACACACTTGATCACTCTACTAATCTACTCATTCTATTTTCTTATAGATGGACGTGAAGTATAGCCAGTTTTATCAGTTGGGGAATGGAGGAGACCTTATCTTTGCTAGTTTGGGGCAATATCTGCTATTTGGGGAATGGAGGAGACCTTATCTTTGCTAATGAAAGTGGCACCGGTGAGCAATATCTGCTATTTGGTTTTTCATGCTCACTTGTGTCCCGTAGGACCCCGAGTACTTGATTCCTGTTCCTTGAATATTCGCGCTATCCACATCCGGGAGGCTTATGAACCCCCCTGAGCCAGAGCTTGATTCATTCTTATTTCTTGGGGCCACAAAGTAGTTTGGGGCTTTATTACTATCCTGTACTTATGCCATGCTTTACTGCTTTATTTAAGATTGTGCGTGGAGCACCTGTACTGTTTAGGACCGTGACACGTTTTCGCTGTATCGACAAGCCCAGTCACACTTTCGGGTTCCCAGTCGTTTACAGCCGTCCACACAAACCTTGAGTCCGTCTCGGAGCCGGCCAACTTCGTTGCGGGTAGCTTAATGGGGTGGCCCCCTGAAATATTTCTGAATCCTGTGACCTCTTTGTCGTGAATGCCTCGTTGGGTTTTGATTTGGTTTTTCCGAGGTTGATCGAGTGTGTGTTGCTATTTGTGCACCCCTGCAGGGTAAATCTTTCTGAAAGCCGTGTCCGCTGTTATGGACGACTTGGAGCACAGTTTCTCGATCATAGACAAGTATAACTAAAGTACCACTTTTAATTTGACTAAGTACCTGACTAGTAAATAGTGCAACACTCATGGAATGGATAATAAAACTACCAACGGATGGGGGGGCTGTTCGTCCGCTTCCTCGTTGGTAAGCGAGGAGGAGGATGGATCTGTTAATATTACTGTTATAACTATTGTTATTAATTCACGGACATCCGTCTATCTTTGGTTAGGCGGATGGTTAGCGAGTATCCCTATAATTGTTAGGTATTATCTTTTGCTGCAATTGCGTCACCCCATGTTGTGTCCCCTTTAGAGGCATAAAGACTTGCTGAGTACCCCTAGGGTCTCACACGATAAATTGTTTGATTCAGATGGACAGGTAAACTCGCAAGATGGATACTGGGTGGAGGAGACGAATGATGTGGGCAACGATCACTTGGTGTAGAGATTCCGGGAACGGGGATCCGTGAGATCTGTGGGCAGGATGTGTTTATCTATGGGGCATCTTATGCCGATTTGCTTCTTATCCGTACTCGGATCTTGTTTTCCGCTTCCGCCTGATACTCTGATGTTTGATGTATGAGGAGATATCCTAAACTATTATATCTATCTAGAATAATTGGATCTTGCCGTATGGCGTTGCAATATTTCTATTTCTTTTAGATGGAATGGCTCTGAGGACTGTTGTATGGTGGCTTGCATACATACTCATTTGTGTATGTAGTTGATCCCTTCGCCTGCCGATTACGCCGCTCGTTCTTGTCCCGATGTTCTGGAAATGGTTAGGACGGCCGAAAGGTCTACCTGTGAGTGGCATTTGGCCCCACCGTACTATTTTAATCATTTCCGCTCATCTAGGCTTGTAACTAAGAGCGTAATTCACCGAGGTAGTTACACTAGGCTGGGAAAGTTCCTAGGTTCAAGGTTGCAATGGACCTCGCGTGCCTGCATGCGCCGGCGGGTTTGCCGATTTTGTCCACCCCTCGAACCCTGGCAATGGGAAATTCATCAGAAATCAAAAAAAATACGAAACCAGCTCGAGTAGCCCCTCCGTGTCACCCACTACTAACATAAAATCACAAATAGGAAAAACCGGGACTTTTAGCACATGGCGCATCCCCGGATGGCTATCGAGTAGGAGTTAACATGGCTTTCAACCCTAGACCTCCCCTTCACTGCTTAGAACGTGGATCGATTGCACGGATTGAGCCCAAACCCGGCACCTAGCTCCCTCTCTGCATTCTAAGAAATTCTCTGGCTAGAGATTCCAGGGTTCCATGGAGAAATCCAGAGTTTCCTTTTAATGACTCCAGAAAACCGGTGATTATGCAAAGGAGGTGCGAGAATTGAGCGCGCCCTAGGGCCCAAGGCAATTTACATCCATGCTACGTCGTGGCGGACTGCCATCCCCGGGAGGTTGGTGCTCATCTCGTGGTGCAAGCATATACTGTATTTTTCCCGAGTCACGCCCCGGCAATTGCGGTTTCTAACTATAGGTACCCTAGAAATTGCCCTGTATTTTCTGTAAAAAATGTTTTGGGGGCCCCCATGGGGTACCTAGGCTGGAAAAGTTCCTAGGTTCAAGGTTGCAATGGACCTCGTGTGCCTGCATGCGCTGGCGGATTTGCCGATTTTGCCCATCCCTCGAACCCCGGCAATGGGAAATTCATCAAAAATCAAAAAAAAATACAAAACCAAATCGAGTAGCCCCTGCGTGTCATCCACTGCCAACATAAAATCATAAACAGGACAAACCGGGGCTTTTGGCATACGGCGCACCCCCGGATGGCTATCGAGTAGGAGTTAACATGGCTTTCAACCCTAGATCACCCCCTCACTGCTTAGAACGCGGATCTATTGTACGGATTGAGCCCAAACCCGGCACCTAGCTCCCTCTCGGCATTCTAAGCAACTTCTCCAGTTAGAGATTCCAGGGTTCCATGGAGAAATCTAGAGTTTAATTTTACCGACTCAGGAAAACCGGCGATTCTGCAAAGGAAGTGCGAGAATTGAGCGCTCCATAGGGCCCGAGGATATTTACATGCATCCTACATCGTGGCAGACCGCCATCCCCGGAGGTTGGTGCTCATCTCGTGGTGCAAGCATATACTATATTTTTCCCGAGTAACGCCCTAGCTATTGCGGTTTCTAACTGTAGGTACCCTAGAAATTGCCCAGTATTTTCTGTAATAAATGTTTTAGGGTGCCCCATGGGGTACCTAGGCTGGGAAAGTTCCTAGGTTCAAGGTTGCAATGGACCTCGCGTGCCTACATGCGCCGATGGGTTTGCCGATTTTGCACACCCCCGTACCCCGGCAATGGGACATTCACCAGAAATCAAAAAAATACGAAACCAGCTCGAGTAGCCCCTGCGTGTCACCCACTACCAACATAAAATCAGAAATAGGACAAACCGGGACTTTTTGCACATGGCGCATCCCTGGATGGCTATCGAGTAGGAGTTAACATGGCTTTCAACCCTAGACCTCCCCCTCACTGCTTAGAACGTGGATCTATTCCAAGGATTGAGCCCAAACCCGGCACCTAGCTCCCTCTCGGCATTCGAAGAAACTTCTCCGGCTAGAGATTCCAGGGTTCCATGGAGAAATCCAGAGTTTCCTTTTACCGACTCCGGAAAACCGGCGATTATGCAAAGGAGGTGGGAGAATTGAAAGCGCCCTAGGGCCCGAGGCAATTTACACGCATGCTACATCGTGGTGGACCGCCATCCCCGGGAAGTTGGTGCTCATCTCGTGGTGCAAGCATATACTGTATTTTTCCCGAGTCACGCCCCGACAATTGCAGTTTCGAACTGTAGGTACCCTAGAAATTGCCCTGTATTTTCTGGAAAAAATGTTTTGGGGTGACCGATGGAGTACCTAGGCTGGGAAACTGCCTAGGTTCAATGTTGCAATGGACCTCGCGTGCCTGCGCGCCGGCGGGTTTGCCAATTTTGCCCATCCCCCAAACCCCGGCAATGGGAAATTCATCAGAAATCAAAAAAATACGAAACCAGATCGAGTAGCCCCTGCGTGTCACCCACTACCAACATAAAATCATAAACAGGACAAATCGGGGCTTTTGGCAGACGGCGCACCCCCGGATGGCTATCGAGTAGGACTTAACATGAATTTCAACCCTAGACCTCCCCCTCACTGCTTAGAACATGGATCGATTGCACGGATTGAGCCCAAACTCGGCACCTAGCTCCCTCTCGGCATTCTAGCAACTTATCCAGCTAGAGATTCCAGGGTTCCATGGAGAAATCTAGAGTTTACTTTTACCGACTCAGGAAAACTGGCTATTCTGCAAAGGAGCTGCGAGAATTGAGAGCTCCATACTACCCGAGGAAATTTACACGCATGCTACGTTGTGGCAGACCGCCATCCCCGGGAGGTTGGTGCTCATCTCGTGGTGCAAGCATATACTATATTTTTCCTGAGTCACGCCCCAGAAAATTGAGGTTTCTAACTGTAGGTATTCTAGAAATTGCCCAGTATTTTCTGTAGAAAATGTTGTGGGGTGCCCCATGGGGTACCTAGGCTGGGAAAGTTTCTAGGTTCAAGGTTGCAATGGACCTCATGTGACTTCATGCGCTGGCGGGTTTGCCGATTTTTCCCATCCCTCGAACCCCGGCAATGGGAAATTCATCAGAAATAAAAAAACGAAACCAGATCGGGTAGCCCCTGTGTGTCACCCACTACCAACATAAAATCATAAACATGACAAACCGGGGCTTTTAGCACACGGCGCATCCCCGGATGGCTATCGAGTAACATGGCTTTCCACCCTAGACCTCCTCCTCACTGCTTAGAACGTGGATCGATTGCACGGATTGAGCCCGAACCCGGCACCTTGCTCCCTCTCGGCATTCTAAGCAACTTCTCCAGCTAGAGATTCCAAGGTTCCATGGAGAAATCCAGAGTTTACTTTTACCGACTCAGGAAAACCGGCGATTCTGCAAAGGAGGTGTGAGAATTGATCATTCCATAGGGCCCGAGGAAATTTACACGCATGCTACGTCGTGGCAGACCGCCATCCCCGGGAGGTTGGTGCTCATCTCGTGGTGCAAGCATATACTGTATTTTTCCTGAGTCACGCCCCAGCAATTGCGGTTTCTAACTGTAGGTACCCTAGAAATTTCCTAGTATTTTCTGTAAAAAATGTTTTGGGGTGCCCCATGGGGTACCTAGGCTGGAAAAGTTCCTAGGTTCAAGGTTGCAATGGACCTCGCGTGCCTGCATGCGCCGGCGGGTTTGCCGATTTTGCCCACCCCTCGAACCTTGGCAATGGGAAATTCATCAGAAATCAAAAAAAAAATATGAAACCATCTCGAGTAGCCCCTCCATGTCACCCACTACCAACATAAAATCATAAATAGGAAAAACCGGGACTTTTGGCACATGGCGCATCCCCGGATGGCTATCGTGTAGGAGTTAACATGGCTTTCAACCCTAGACCTCCCCCCACTGCTTAGAACGTGGATCAATTGCATGGATTGAGCCCAAACCCGACACCTAGCTCCCTCTCGGCATTCTAAGAAATTCTCCGGCTAGAGATTCCAGGGTTCCATGGAGAAATCCAGAGTTTCCTTTTACCGACTCCAGAAAACCGGCGATTATGCAAAGGAGGTGCGAGAATTGAGCGCGCCCTAGGGACCGAGGCAATTTACATCCATGCTACGTCGTGGCGGACCGCCATCCCCGGGAGGTTGGTGCTCATCTCGTGGTGCAAGCATATACTGTATTTTTCCCGAGTCACGCCCCGAAAATTGCGGTTTCTAACTATAAGTACCCTAGAAATTGCCCTGTATTTTCTGTAAAAAATGTTTTGGGGTGCCCAATGGGGTACCTAGGCTAGGAAAGTTCCTAGGTTCAAGGTTGCAATGGACCTCGTGTGCCTGCATGCGCTGGCGGGTTTGCCGATTTTGCCCATCCCTCGAACCCCGGCAATGGGAAATTCATCAGAAATCAAAAAAAATACGAAACCAGATCGAGTAGCCCCTGCGTGTCACCCAGTACCAACATCAAATCATAAACATGACATACTGGGGCTTTTAGCACACGGCGCATCCCTGGATGGCTATCGAGTTGGAGTTAACATGGCTTTCAACCCTAGACCTCCCCCTCACTGCTTAGAACGTGGATCGATTGCATGGATTGAGCCCAAACCCGGCACCTAGCTCTCTCTCGGCATTCTAAGAAACTTCTCCAGCAAGAGATTCTAGGGTTCCATGGAGAAATCCAGAGTTTACTTTTACCGACTCAGGAAAACCAACGATTCTTCAAAGGAGGTGCGAGAATTGAGCGCTCCATAGGACCCGAGGAAATTTACACGCATGCTATGTCATGGAAGACCGCCATCCCCAGGAGGTTGGTGCTCATCTTGTGGTGCAAGCATATGCTGTATTTTTCCCGAGTCACGCCCCAGCAATTGCCGTTTCTAACTGTAGGTACCCTAGAAATTGCCCTGTATTTTCTGTAAAAAATGTTTTGGGGTGCCCCATGGGGTACCTAGGCTGGGAAAGTTCCTCGGTTCAAGGTTGCAGTGGACCTCGCGTGCCTGCATGCGCCGACAGGTTTGCCGATTTTGCCCACCCCCCGAACCCCGACAATGTAAAATTCATCAAAAAACAAGAAAAATATGAAACCAGCTCGAATAGCCCCTGCGTGTCACCCACTACCAACATAAAATCATAAGAAAGACAAACTGGGAATTTTGGCACACAGCGCACCCCCCGGATGGCTATCGAGTAGGAGTTAACATCGCTTTCAACCCTAGACCTCCCCCTCACTACCCAGAACGTGGATCCACTGCGTGGATTGAGCCCAAACCCAACACCTAGCTCCCTCTCGGAATTCTAAGCAACTTCTCCAGCTAGAGATTCCAGGGTTGCATGGAGAAATCCAGAGTTTCCCATACCATAACCCTAATGACTAATAGAAGCCATCAGATCGTAACCCTAGTGGCCAAAGGAGACCGTTAGATCGTCTCTTCTAGAAGACTCGGCCTGCTTTCCCCTTCCCGGGGTGCTGGTTCCGCGTGCCAATGGTTACAGACTGTTAGATCCGGCCGCGTGGATGCTAGGATGCTTCTTTGTAAGGCCGATCCGCGAGTAGGCTATTCTGCGACATGATTCACCGCTCTTATAATAGTCAAATATATATATATTACTATATGCACCTCCCCCTGCCCTGGGTCATTAGGAGCTTGTGATTGAGCACATCTCTTTCACACCCCTTCTCCATCGCATCTCGCCGTGCAGGACGACGCCACCAGCTTTCGCGTGCCGTTTCCCGATGACAACAACTAACTTGAACCTTAAGGTAGAAATCATTCGACTAGTGTTTGAATTTATCTTACAAATTCCTGCTATCGGCTTAACTAACTGTACATCTATTCTCTGATTTCTCGACGATCTGCAGATGTGGGAGCCGCGCAGCAAGGAGTACTCAGATCGCCAGCCCTTGAATCTGGAGGAGATCCTCACACGCAACATCCTGGCGACGTACGGGATCGATTGCTCCCACCATGGATGCTCTCGCCATTACCCCTACCACGTGCTCCCAGGGCACGAGCTCGCGTGCCAGCATGGCACGTGCAACTGCACGGAGCCCGGCTGCAACTACAATGGCCCACCAGCAAAGCTCGTGGTCCACCTTTCAAGGGATCACCCGATCGAAGTGATTAGGATCTCCTATGGCTACGCCATTCTTCTCCAAGAGCAGGTGTCATTCCCTGAGTCGACTCGCCGCCGGCTCGTTTTGCAGGGGGTGGCTCTGTTTTTGTCTTGACCATCACCGCTCGCGTTCCAGGAACCATTCTAGGAACCGTCCATGGGCCCACCTTCATGTCTGTGGTATGAGTCAGGTCGGTCTCGTGCGCATGGCTGATGTACACTGTGAGTATGTGGTCGCACGCCCAACCGTCGTTGTCTGATGCAGTGCATGTGAAGGTCATGTCGCCGAGTTGCCCGACGCCGGGCGAGGTAGAGTTTACGGACCTGAGGTCGGTCCTTTGTGTGCCATCCAAGTACCTTGTCGATGCTGGACCGGCCAAGCAGATCAATTTCCGCATTCGCATCGAGAAGACCGACAGGGAGTTGTAGAACTTATGTTGTACTTAAATGTAAGTCGTAATCAATACTAGTCTGGTGTGGAGAGCATAGTTGTCGGACTAATGTATGTTAGTCGCAGTTCTGTAATAATACTCCTTGGTGTAATACATGTTGTTATATTTATCTAAAAATTTGGTCAAATTTGATAAAGTTTGACTTAATAAAAAGCTAGAAGTACACTTATTTGCAGCCAGAGGGAGTATTCCTTAATAATCGTGCGTGCTCCACCTGCCAGTGTCACGCTTTCCATGTGTCGCACACATAAGACGTTAGATGTGTTCATGTCATAACAGCCGTTGGATTTTGTTGGTAGGGTTGGCGTTCTTTAATTCTCCACTTCCCCTCGAAGCCACTATCCTCACTCCATCCCTTAGCCGCTAGCAGGAGGCACGCCACCCCACCAGCGACCTCTCCTGCTGCCACCCTGCTCCGCCACCTCCTTCTTGTCATGGCTTCGCAGGCAGACGACCAAGAAACGCGTGAAGATCACATAGATGGTGAAAAAGACGTGATCGTCTCATACCTTACATTTTATGGGTATTTATTTATTTTGAGCTAGATCTACTCTGATTACTTATCTACACCTGGTGTGCTAGGCCGTCTCGACTTTGTACGACTCCGATTATCACGGTTTAGCGGAGGGAGAGAGTCCTCCCTGTTGTAAAAACATGAGCTTGTGGTGGCTAAATTTGTAGCATTCGAGGGACGCAACACAGGCAGGAGGTTTTTAGGGTGTGGGCAGGGTGAAGCATGGCCAACCAAAAATTGCGGCGTTGTCAAATGGGTAGATCTGGAGTGGCCACTGTCTATGCAGAAATCGCTAGATAAAGTATGGGAGAAGAATGCTGAGATGAAAGAAGCCTTAGTCAGGTCACTTCTTGAGAGTGCTGAGATGAAGTTAATGTCCCTTGATGATGCACCAAACCTTCACCGTGAAATACATAGGTTGGAAGCCAAGGTTCGCAAATTCGGGAAGGAGAGGGACGTGGCGATGGCCCTCAAGGCTAAAGCAGAGAAAGATCTGACTGCATCAAGGATTGAACTGCACGAGAAGAAAGTCCACGACGTCACAACTACCAATATGCACAGGTTCCTGAGGATCAAGGCAGAGAAAGAACTGACCAAGTGCAAGCAGGATGCTGAAAAGATGGCGCTGACGATTCAAACCATGGAGTGGAAGAATGAAGGGCATCGTGCTAAGGTTAGGAAGATAATGTAACATACCACCTTTTGTGTAATATTAATAAAGACATGTTTGAGCATTGCATGCATAACACTTGCACTTTAGTTTAATCAAATAAGCACAAACAAAACACTAAAATTTTCCATTTCAAACCATTCAAATGGTTGTTATATTTTGAAAACTACCCAAAAGAGTGGATCCCAAATTGATAAAAAAGGGGTTCCCACATTATTTTATTATGTTTGGACAAACTCTAGTCTTTTGGAAATATTCAAAATAGAATTTGAATTGAAAATACAAAGAGAAATTAAAAAACAAAAATAGAAAATGTTTCCCGAGATAAAAACTAACCCTAACTCTATCTAGGCCGTAGCCTAGCAACCTCCCTCTCTCCTCTCCCTTTTCCTGCCGCCCACGCGTGCCCGCAGCCAGCCCACCTTGGCCCAGCAGCGGCCCACCCGGGCCCGTACCGTTTTGTCGCGCCTATCACCGTCGTCTACCTCGCGCCTCGCCCGAAGCTGCTGCGTGTCACCTCGCCGCCAACTGCCGCGCGCCAAGATCCACGCCTCCACCTCCGAGCGCCTACAAGTACCGCTGGTAGCCATGCCCCACTTCTCCTCATCCTCTCCCTCTCTCACTTCAGCACCATGGCCGACGAACCCTAGCTACTGCCGCCATTCGTCCTCGCCGTCTCCGGCCACCCTAGCTCAAGCCGACACCACCACTAGAACGCTGTGCTCGACTTTCTCCTCTCGGCCCCTCCTCTCCCTCGCGCGCGACCTCAACCGGCCGAATCGAGATCTCCGGCCGCCGCTCGCCGTCGTCGATTCCCGTCGCTCTGGAGCTCGCCTCGCCTCCTCGACACCACCGTCGTGATCAAGGTGAGCCACTGGTCCTCGCAGACCCCTCTATTTCCTCCCTCTCCCCCTGTATTGTCCTCCCCGCCTGAGCCCGACATTGCCGCCGCTGTTCTTCGTCGGAGATGACGCTCCGGTGACCAATAAGGAGCGACGCCGCCACTAGTGTTCTCAGCGCGATGCGCTTCGTCGAATGCCCCTAGCCTCGCTTGCTCCTGTGCCACCAATCGCCAGGTCCAATCTCGATCTGAGGAGGAGCTCCATTGCTGATGTCATGATGACATCAGCATGAGGCAATAAATCTTTTTCCTTTTAGTTTAAATGTTTTCAGTAAATAATTTCTATAAATAAGAAATCCCTGACAGGTGGGCCCTACATGTAAGATGTTTAATCTTTTTCATAAATGTTTTCCGAAATTTTTAAATATATGACATGTGGGCCCAACTTGGAAAATAATTTAAATATTCCAAAAATGATTTAAAATGAATTAAAAATGGAGAAATTCATTAACTAATTCATTTTAAATTAGAAAAATACAAATAATATATCAAAATATTCAGAAAAATAAGAGCTTTACAATAGCAATATAATGATACATTGTTAATCAACTTTCATGACAAGTTTAATTAGAAGAATCAATTGAATCCCATAGGTGATTTCGAGGATCCCCCTGTTCTAGGGTTTGGACCTCTAGGGCCCCATTTAAACTAACCAAGCATGTTCTAGGGTTCATTTCAACACTACTTAACTTGTCATATCATCCATATTTTATGAGCATTGCACATGCCATGTGTTGAATGTTGCTTTCTCTTTTCTGGTGATTGGTTCTTCGTGAATAGGAACCGAACCTGAGGCTGAAGTCAACGCCACCGAAGAGCAGTACCAGTCCAACAACGGACAAGGCAAGTGAAGCCCCACTCATACATATGAATCCTATGTTTACAAAGTATTTCATTCTCGCCATATATATTCGGTTCAACAGTCTTTTATCAGTAGATAAAGTAATCCTATCTGATGCATGTTTCCCTTTGTGAACTATATTACCTGATCCATCGCTCCTAGCATAACTAGGGTTTGGGTTATGAGCATCGCTAGTGCCATAATTCAGTTGAGCTTAGCCATGCTTAGTAGTCCAGTACCGATCATCCATATGATGCACTAGAGATGCGAATGAACCTAGTATGGTAGGATGTTGTGATATGACTAGAGATGGATAATAAACATGCTAAGGCTTGTATGGGAGGCCACGTGGGTTGTGGTTTTTGCAGTCCCATACTTGTCTCCCTTAGGACCCGATGTTCTTGCCTCTTGAACCAAGAAGGTCGTACAACCACACGGGGGCCTGGAAACCCCCTCGACCAACTAACTTGCCTTGTAGATTCCATGAGTCACATAGTTCAGGATTTCCATTCGACATACGCATCTTGGTTGTTCTTGAATGGAGGTGGATGAGGTGCATTCATAACAGGTAGGTAAGCGTGGTCGGGAACAAGAGATGCCCGGAATCTGTAATCTTGAACCCTACGCACATTAGGGACTGGCTTCGGGACTTGACCCGTTATGGTGGCATCTCCCTAGTGTGTGACTCATGGTCTCATCAAAAGAAAGGTAAAGGTCGTGGTCAACCACTCTCTGCCGGCCTTCCAAGGAAGAGGGCTAATAATTTGTCATTAAGAATCGGTTGGTACGTGTGGGTAAAGTTGTGCACCCCTGCAGGGTATTAATCTTTTCAAAAAGTCATGTCCACAGTTATGTACAACTTGGGAACAAACGTGATGATCATAGAGAACTATAACCGAATAATGTGAGATCCAGAGTACTTCCTCGGGGTTGTTTGAGGGGGTAGTCCAGGAAGAGAGGTTCAGTTGATGATGGTTCTTGGTGGATATCGAAGACGATTCTAAGAGCTAGAGTTGTAGTCTTCTTATCCCCTTTGAAAATTATCTGACTAGACGAGCTTCTTTTCCTTCTTGTTTAGAAAACTAAAGATGGCTTTATGCAAAATAACTCCACTAGCCATAAGTCTTGCGGAGTACGCCCTGTACTCAGCCTTGCCTCATTGATGTTTTTCTATAGATGAAGCTACTCCAACTAAAGGTGGTTTCTACGTCGATGTTGACGAGTAGTCGGGGTTCCCGGGCAGCAGCCTAGGATCTATGGAAGGGTCGCTACTTCTGTTTAAGGCCTCTTAGGCCCTCTGCTAAGTTTGTTGTTTAGAAAAACTTGTTTCCTTCCGTTGTTTGTTGTGATGATGGTTTTGTGACCCTTGGATTGTATGACTGGTTTGTAACCCTCCTAAGAGTTTACCTTATTAATGTATGGTTTGTATGTTCTGTAATGTTACCGATCATTCCCTGCGCGCTTTGGAATTTAGGTTAGGCTTATGTCAGATGAAGATCTGGTATTTGTCTAGCCCTGATCCCGGGTCGTGACAGATAATGTATAAGTGCGAAAACTAGGTTTGTTCAGATTGAGCTCCCTACTGTTAATTGTAATAGCATTTGTCGACCAAGTGGTCTGAAGTCTGAACTAGTAGGAGCCCAAGCTGAAGCATGTCCGTGGATTTTCAGTTGTGTGTGGGAATGCTCGGAACAAAATGTAATAGTATTTGTCGACCAAGTGGTCTGATGTCTAAACTAGTAGTGTCTTCTCGGAACAAATTGGGCGTATGTTTGTCTATATTATGCCTTTCCTTGTTCATTTTGTTCGATGGTGGTAATCTGACTTTGCTGGTTTTTTTAAGCGGAATCTACGTGGATTCTGCCGCATGCAAAGGGAACATACACAATTTCTATTGTGGAAACCCGATTACAATAATTGTACTCGCATTAAATAGAACCAAAATTGCAACCAACCTAAACAACATCTAGACCCAGATCACGGCACTATAGTCAGAGTCCACCTCTATTAGTGACCCCTCCACACCCTTCCAGGGACATCCACTCCCGCCCGTGGCTTTCCATTCGCCAAGGAGGCTTCAATGGCATTCTGCATTGCTTCGTCGCCGTCCTCATCCTTGTCAGAATCAACAATGACGAAGGGGATGGGGTGGAAACGATTGAGCCCCTTCGCGCCTGGCGGCTCCTACTCGAGCTCGATGCCGCAGTAGTGCGTCTGCAGATAAGAGGGGTCGAGCTCAGAGACGCAGCGCAGCCGTTCGGCTCAAGAAACCATGGCCATTTTATCCTACGATGGTAGGATCTAGGGGTGGATCCGCCACGGCGAGCCCGGCCGCGAGCGCCAGAGTGGATGGATCTGCCACCGCGAGCCATGAAGGCAGATTTTTCCTCATGCAGGGTGTATGTGGAGGGTGGAAAACTATGGGACCAAGCGTGTGATGGCTACTCGGCAAGGCCTCCTGGCGATATGTAGGCGGGCATGAGGCCAAAATTTTTTGATCAATGAGCGTGAAAGGGCCTTTGAACAACGAAGGCGTGAGATTTGGAGGAGCCTCACCTATCAGCCCAAAGTTGACATTAGGATTCTCCTCGAGTTACTGGGTGGGATAAATAACGCTTCACCGTTCCCCTGCTCTGACATCCAAGGCTCCTCTGCCGTCCCCTCTTTCCTCTGCCCTCGCTCCCCTAGCCCATGGCTTGTATCTCATGCAGTTCGTCTCGGGCGGAATCAAGGTCTGTGCCATCATCTAATTTTGCAGTGAACTTCTTGACACCGATATGAAAGTGTACCTTGCCATCACTAGTTTCCTTAGGACCGAGACCACCGAGAGGTTCGGTGACAGTATTGTAGGGGTTCGTAGCATGGAAAACAAAAAATTTATACCGCATACAAACAAACAAGCCAAGATCTATCTACTAGATTGTAGCAATGAGTCGATGGAATAACTCACCCTCGAAGATTCCAAAGTGTTTAACGAGAGCGGATTCTCGTGGGTGATGTAGTCGTACTCTTCCCGATCTCAAGATCGCGTAGACGATCCTTCCGGTGCTGCGTTCAGGCAGCGCTTCCGCAGTCGGTCACACGTTCGGTACTCAACGAAGACCTTTCTCTCCCTTGTTCCAGCAGGCAGCAGAGGTTGTAGCACTCTCCTCGCGATTCCGGCAGAACGACGGCGTGGTACCGGAAGTAGAGGGGAGATCTCGTAGGGCTTCGCCTTAAGCCGGAGCGAGTATGGTGGACTATGAGAGAGCCTCGGTGATCTAGGGTTTAGACACACCAAGTAGAAGGGTCTAGGCCGGCGGCTAGGGTAACTAAAGGCCCCAACTCGACGGCTTGGCAAAACCTAGGAGGCGGCAGCGACAATGGTGGAGGCCGGCGGCTAGGGTTTATGTTTAGAGGAGAGAGGTGTAGGTCTTGGAGGGGCAGCCCTGCCCCTCCTTATATAGGTGGAGGGGGCGCGCCAAGGGGAGGGGAGTCCCTCCCCAACTCGGCTTCCAAGGCCGGCGGTGGAGGGAGAGGGACTTCCTCCCCAAGTAGGTTTCCTACTCTCCCTCCACCAAACAAAATAGCCGTTTGACTTTTCAAATTGGCGTTTAACTTTTCAAACTAGGATTTGATTTAACCCTTTATTTTGTTCAGCGATGACACCTAGTACATGATGCAACCATACCAACTTGTTATGACACATTCATGTACCCTTCCTCTCCGGAGTGCCAGACATTCCGGAACCTTCTAGAACATTCCCGATGAAAACATCAGAACCATTGTCCAACCCCGAAACAGGACTTTCCTTATATGAATCTTATTCTCCGGACCATTATGGATCTCCTCGTGATATACCGGATCCCATCCGAGACTTCGAACAACATTTGGTCTCTTACCCATCATTCCATAACTACTCAACAACGTCGAATCCTTAAGTGTGTCTCCCTATGGTTCGTGAATTATGCGGACATGATCGAGACACTTCTCCGAACAATAACCAATAGAGGAATCTGGAAATTCATATGGCTCCCACATATTTCTACGATTACTTTGCGATCGAATGAACCACTTACATACGATACCAATTTCCCTTTGTCTCACGATAGTTTACTTATCCGAGGTTTTGATCGTCGGTATCTCTGCATACCTAGTTCAACCTCATTACTGATAAGTACTCTTTTCTTGTTCCCGTGATATGTGATCCCTTGTGAGCTAGTCACATGCTTGCAAGCTAATTGGATGACATTCCACCGAGAGGGCCTAGAGTATATTTATCCGTCATATGGATGGACAAATCCCACTCTTGATCCATGTGTCTCAACCAATACTTTCCGAACACTCAATGCCACCTTTATAGCCACCCAGGTACGGTGTGGTGTTTGATGTCATCAAAGCATCCTTCCGGTGAAGGTGATATGCATGATCTCATGGTCGAAGGAATTATGTTACTATGTATCTGAAAGCATATAGCAATTGAACTATTAAAATGACTTGATCTTTATGCTACGCTTATCTATAGGAGTATGTCCATCATATCATTCTCCTAACGATATGATCTTGTTGTTAATAACATCTCAATGTTCATGATAGGGAAACCACAATCATTTATTAACCAACAAGCTAGTATTATAAAGAGCCTTTACTAGGGACTCTAATTTAGTTTACAAATCACACAAGTATTAATGTTTCCTTGTTAATACTATTATAGCATGAATGTAAACATTTATCATAAACACAAAGATATAATAATAACTACATTTATTATTGCCTCTAGGGCATATCTCCAACAGTCTCCCACTTGCACTAGAGTCAACTAATCTAGATTACATGGTAATATATCGAACACCCATGGCAGTTTGGTGTTGGTCATGTTTTGCCCTCGGGACAGGTTTAGTCAACGGATCCGCCACATTCAGATCTGTGTGTATTTTGCAAATCTTTATGTCACCATCTTGGACATGTTCTCGAATAGCGTGAAAACGTAGCTTGATATGCTTCAACTTCTTGTGTGACCTTGGTTCTTGCGCATTGGCTATGGCGCCCATGTTCTCACAGT
The DNA here is from genome assembly GCA_916181665.1 of Avena sativa. Lineage (NCBI taxonomy): Eukaryota > Viridiplantae > Streptophyta > Magnoliopsida > Poales > Poaceae > Avena > Avena sativa. Next base: position 100,587,041 of record OV702293.1, read on the forward strand.
AGATAGACATTGGTTCCAGCGCACTTGGAACCACACCGAGCTCTGTAATGAACTATTTCATCCATATCACTTCTTGTGAAGCCTCCGAAGCAGCCATGTATTCCGATTCAGTTGAAGATCTCGCCACAACGCTTTGCTTTGCACTCCTCCAGCTAACTGCTGCACCATTCAAAGTAAATACGTATCCAGATTGTGATTTAGAATCATCCGGATCGGTGTTCCAACTAGCATCGGTGTAACCATTAACAACGAGTTGTTCATCACCTCCATAAGAAAGATACATATCCTTAGTTCTTATCAAGTACTTAAGGATGTTTTTGACCGCTGTCCAGTGACCCACTCCTGGATCACTTTGATATCTGCTAGTCAAACTAACAGCATATGCAATGTCGGGTCTAGTACATAGCATGGCATACATTAGAGATCCTATGGCTGAGGCATAGGGAGTCTTACTCATCCTTTCTCTATCTTCTGCCGTTATTGGACTTTGAGTTTTACTCAAGGTCGTATTGGGCAACATGGGCAAGAACCCTTTCTTGCTATCTTCCATTCCAAACCTCTTTAGAACTTTGTCCAAATATGTACATTGTGACAATGATATTAGACGTCTCGATCTATCTCTATAAATCTTTATGCCCAATATGTAAGCTGCTTCGCCAAGATCTTTCATTGAAAAACTATTATTCAAATATTCCTTGACACTATTAAGAAGGTCTACATCATTCCCAATCAACAATATGTCATCTACATATAGTATTAAGAATGCTACAGAGCTCCCACTCACTTTCTTGTAAATACAAGCTTCTCCATAAGTTTGTATAAAACTAAAACTTTTGATCACCTTATCAAAATGTTGATTCCAACTTCGGGATGCTTGCTTTAATCCATAAATGGACCGTTGAAGTTTGCATACCTTGTTAGCATCTTTAGGATCGACAAAACCTTTGGGTTGCATCATATACAACTCTTCATCAATGTCTCCATTGAGGAACGCTGTTTTGACATCCATCTGCCATATCTCATAATCGTAATATGCAGCAATTGCTAACATAATCCTCACAGACTTTAGCTTCGCTACTGGTGAGAAAGTCTCATCATAGTCAACTCCTTGAATTTGTCGAAACCCTTTTGCGACAAGTCAAGCTTTATAGACAGTAACATTACCATCAACATCTGTTTTCTTCTTGAAAATCCATTCGTTCTCGACAGCCTTCCGGCCATCCGGTAAGTCCACCAAAGTCCATACTTGGTTTTCGTACATGGATCCAATCTCGGATTTCATGGCTTCTTGCCATTTATTGGAATCTGGGCTCATCATCGCTTCCTCATATGTCACAGGGTCATCGGTGTTATCCACCAACATGACACTCATAACGGGATCATACCAATCAGGAGTGGTACAAGTTCTCGTTGACCTGCGAGGCTCTGTAGCAACTACAACTGAAGTTTTATGATCATCATCATTAGCTTCCTCTCTCATTGGTGCAGGCACCACAGGAACTTCTTCCGGTGCTACGCTACTCGCAAGTTCGAGAGAAGGTTCGACAACCTCGTCGAGTTCTACTTTCCTTCCAGTCACTTCTTTCGAGAGAAATTCCTTCTCTAGAAAGGATCCATTCTTGGCAACGAAGATTTTGCCTTCGGATCTATGATAGAAGGTATACCCAATAGTTTCCTTTGGGTATCCTATGAAGACGCATTTTTCCGCTTTGGGTTCAAGCTTGTCCGGCTGTAACTTCTTTACATAGGCTTCGCAACCCCAAACTTTAAGGAACGACAATTTAGGTTTCTTCCCAAAACATAATTCATATGGTGTCGTTTCAACGGATTTAGATGGTGCCCTATTTAAAGTGAATGCGGCTGTTTCTAATGCATAACCCCAAAATGATAGCGGTAAATCTGTAAGTGACATCATAGAACGAACCATATCTAAGAGAGTTCGATTACGACGTTCGGACACACCATTACGCTGTGGTGTTCCCGGGGGTGTCAATTGTGAAAGTATTCCGCATTTCTTCAAATGCTCGCCAAACTCGTAACTTAGATATTCACCTCCACGATCAGAACGTAGAAATTTAATCTTCTTGTTATGTTGATTCTCAACCTCACTTTGAAATTCCTTAAACTTCTCGAAAGTTTCGGACTTATGTTTCATGAAATAGATATACCCATATCTACTCAAGTCATCCGTGAAGGTAAGAACATAACGATAACCACCGCGCGATGCTACACTCATTAGACCACACACATCGGTATGTATGATTTCCAATAAGTCCGTAGCTCGCTCCATCATACCAGAAAATGGAGTCTTAGTCATTTTACCCATCAGACATGCTTCGCATCTTTCAAGTGATTCGAAATCAAGTGATTCAAGAAGTCCATCGGAATGGAGTTTCTTCATACGCTTCACTCCAATGTGACCAAGACGACAGTGCCACATATAGGTCGAGTTATCACTCGATTTCAAACGTTTAGCTTCAATGTTATTAATATGTGTATTTCCACTATCGAGATTCAATAAGAATAGACCATCTATCAAAGGTGCATGTGCATAAAACATATTACTCATATAAATCGAACAACCATTATTCTCGGACTTAAACAAGTAACCGTCTCGCAATAAACAAGATCCCGATATAGTGTTCATGCTTAACGCAAGCACCAAATAACAATTATTTAAGTATAAAACTAATCCCGATGGTAGATGAAGAGGTAGCGTGCCGACCGCGATCACATCAACCTTTGATCCGTTTCCCACGCGCATCGTCACCTCATTCTTCGCTAGCTTCCGTTTATTCTGCAGCACCTGTTTCGAGTTACAAATATGAGCAACCGAACCAGTATCAAATACCCAGGCACTAATACGAGTACTAGTGAGATACACATCAATGACATGTATATCGGATATACCTTTCTTCTTGATGTTGCCGTTCTTCAAATCCGCCAAGTACTTTGGGAAATTCCGCTTCCAGTGACCTTCTCCCTTGCAGTAAAAGCACTCAGTATCAGGCTTAGGTCCAGCCTTGGTCTTCTTCGTCGGTGCGGTAACTTTCTTACCACCCTTCTTGAAGTGTCCCTTTTGCTTAGACTTGCCTTTCTTGAATTTGGTGGTCTTATTGACCATCAACACTTGGTGCTCTTTCTTGATCTCCACTTCTGCAGATTTTAACATGGAGAAGAGTTCTGGCAACTGCTTGTTCATGCTTTGCATATTGTAGTTCATCACAAAGTTCTTGTAACTTGGTGGTAGTGATTGGAGGACACGGTAAATCCCCAAAGCATTAGGAATCACTATACCCAAGATTTGAAGTTTGTTTGCGTGCCCAGACATCTTAAGCACATGCTCACTGACGGAGCTGCCCTCTTCCATCTTGCAGTTAAAGAACTTTTCAGAAGCCTCATAGCTCTCAACTGTCGCGTGAGTCTCAAAGATCAATTTGAGTTCATGGACAATATCATGTGGGTCTGAATTCTCAAACCTTTTCTGAAGCTCCGATTGTAAACCATACAAGTAGCACATTGAACTGTGGAGTGCTGATTCTTCCGAGCGAGGTAAACATTCTTTACTTCAGCGGTAGCATCAGCTGCAGGCGGGTCACCCAGCGGTGCATCCAGCACATAGGTCAAAATACCAGCATTGAGGACAATCCTCAAATTGCGGAACCAATCCGCAAAGTTGCTTCCATTGTTTTTCAACTTTTCTTTCTCTAGGAACGCATTAAAATTGATGGTAGGGGCCGCCATTGATCTACAACATTTTTGCAATAGTTTAGACTAAGTTTATGACAAATTGAGTTCTAATTAATAGTTAAATTAATCTAGGTGAACTCCCACTCAAAACAATATCCCTCACATTGTTTTAGTGATCGCACGAACCAAATCCACCACATCAACACCGATCATCACGAGAGTTGATGTAGCTTTAATGGCGAACAATCGACATGTTCATCATATCTACTATATGATTCATGCTTTACCTTTCGGTGATCCGTGTTCCGAGACCATGTCTGTAGATGCTAGGCTCGTCAAGATCAAACCTTAGCTTCCGCATGAGCAAATCTGGCTTGCCCATGTTGTATACACTTGCGGAATCTAACACACCCGATCATCACGTGGTGCTTCGAAACAACAAGCTTTAGCAACGGTGCTTACTAAGGGTTAACACTTTAGAACTTGAAATTCATGTGCATGAGGGATCATCTTATAATGCTACCGTCGTTAACTAAGCAATACAAGATGCATAAAGGATTAACATCACATGCAATTCATAATATGTGATATGATATGGCCTTTCTTCTTTGTGCTTCCGATCTCCATCTTCAAGCACGAACATGATCTCCATCATCACCGGCATTGCCTCAAGGTCAATGACGCTTCTCCATGGTTGTCGTCCACCGGCTTCAACTATTACAACTACTTTGAATAGACACGCGGGTCTTAACAGAAATTTAAAGACAACCATATGGCTCCTGCCGGTTGCCAACTTACAATAAGGAACATTGCATACATCAAATATAATCACAATCATGGCCATATCACATCACAGCACACCCCTGCAAAACAAAGTTAGACGCCTCTAATTTCTTTGCATATTTTACGTGGTTTGGGGCTTTCAATAAGTGTCGATCTAACTTACGAACAATAACCACAACGTTGCTGCTTGAACTATCAAGTGCCCGTTGTAAATTGGATCTATACTATAATGGGAGAGACAGACACCCACAAAGCCACTTATGCAATACAAGTTGCATGTTGAGCGTGGAGCAAGTCTCATGAACGATGTCATGTAAGGTTAGCCCGGGCCGCTTCATCCCATCATACCGCAAGATGCAAAGTACACAAGAAGCAATTGATAATAAAAGCACCACCGCCCACAATGACCATTGTGTTCTACTCGTGCAACAGATCTACATATATACACGGCTCTGATACCACTGTAGGGGTTCGTAGCATGGAAAACAAAAAAATTCTACCGCATACAAACAAACAAGCCAAGATATATCTACTAGATTGTAGCAACGAGTCGATGGAATAACTCATCCTCGAAGATTCCAAAGTTTTTAACGAGAGCGAATTCTCGTGGGTGATGTAGTCGTACTCTTCCCGATCTCAAGATCGCGTAGACGATCCTTCGGCGCTGCGTTCCGGCAGCGCTTCCGTAGCCGGTCACACATTCGGTACTCGACGAAGACCTTTCTCTCCCTTGTTCCAGCAGGCAGCGGAGGTTGTAGCACTCTCCTCGCGATTCCGGCAGCACGACGGCGTGGTACCGGAAGTAGAGGGGAGATCTCGCAGGGCTTCGCCTTAAGTCGGAGCGAGTATGGTGGACTATGAGAGAGCCTCGGTGATATAGGGTTTAGACACACCAAGTAGAAGGGGCTAGGCCGGCGGCTAGGGCAACTAGAGGCCCCAACTCGACGGCTTGGCAAACCCTAGGAGGCGGCAGCGACAATGGTGGAGGCCGGCGGCTAGGGTTTAGGTTTAGAGGAGAGAGGTGTAGGTCTTGGAGGGGCAGCCCTGCCCCTCCTTATATAGGTGGAGGGGGCGCGCCAAGGGAAGGGGAGTCCCTCCCCAACTCGGCTTCCAAGGCCGGCGGTGGAGGGAGAGGGACTTCCTCCCCAAGTAGGTTTCCTACTATCCCTCCACCAAACAAAATAGCCGTTTGACTTTTCAAATTGGCGTTTGACTTTTCAAACTAGGATTTGATTTAACCATTTATTTTGTTCAGAGATGACACCTAGTACATGATGCAACCATTCCAAATTGTTATGACACATTCATGTACCCTTCCTCTCCGGAGTGCCGGACATTCCGGAACCTTCTAGAACATTCCCGATGAAAAAATCAGAACCATTCTCCAACCCCGAAACAGGACTTTCCTTATATGAATCTTATTCTCCGGACCATTCCGGATCTCCTCGTGATATCCCGGATCCCATCCGAGACTCCGAACAACATTCGGTCTCTTACTCATCATTCCATAACTACTCAACATCGTCGAATCCTTAAGTGTGTCTCCCTACGGTTCGTGAATTATGCGGACATGATTGAGACACTTCTCCGAACAATAACCAATAGATGAATCTGGAAATTCATATGGCTCCCACATATTTCTACGATTACTTTGCGATCGAATGAACCACTTACATACGATACCAATTTCCCTTTGTCTCACAATAGTTTACTTATCCGAGGTTTTGATCGTCGGTATCTCTGCATACCTAGTTCAACCTCGTTACTGATAAGTACTCTTTTCTTGTTCCCGTGATATGTGATCCCTTGTGAGCTAGTCACATGCTTGCAAGCTAATTGGATGACATTCCGCCGAGAGGGCCCAGAGTATATCTATCTGTCATATGGATGGACAAATCCCACTCTTGATCCATGTGTATCAACCAATACTTTCCGAACACTCAATGCCACCTTTATAGCCACCCAGTTATGGTGTGGTGTTTGATGTCATCAAATCATCCTTCCGGTGAAGGTGATATGCATGATCTCATGGTCGAAGGAATTAGGTTACTATGTATCTGAAAGCATATATCAATTGAACTATTAAAATGACTTGATCTTTATGCTACGCTTATCTATAGGAGTATGTCCATCATATCATTCTCCTAACGATATGATCTTGTTGTTAATAACATCTTAATGTTCATGATAGGGAAACCACAATCATTTATTAACCAACAAGCTAGTATTATAAAGAGCCTTTACTAGGGACTCTAATTTAGTTTACAAATCACACAAGTATTAATGTTTCCTTGTTAATACTATTATAGCATGAATGTAAACATTTATCATAAACACAAAGATATAATAATAACTACATTTATTATTGCCTCTAGGGCATATCTCCAACAAGTATCAGAGTCAAGACCATGGGTTTGTTCCACAACAACTAGTCTTCGAATAGCCTCGACGGCGGCAGCAGCAGCACGCTAAACATCACCACGGGTCTGAGGAGGACCAGAGCCCAAGACAGCAGTTCTGGAAACAGCAACAGGGATTGGATCAGTAGAAGGCTGAGCAACAACACCAGCAGTTCTGGAAATAACGGGGCGGCCTCCCGAAGCCTTAGTTTGCACAACAGAAGCAGGGATTGGTTCAGTAGCAGGCTGAGCAACAACACCAGCAGTTCTGGCAACAATGGGGCAGCCTCCCGAAGCCTTAGTTTTCACAACAGAAGCAGGGATTGGTTTAGTAGAAGGCCAAGCAACAACACCAACAGATTCCACAACAGCGGGGCAGCCTCCCGAAGCCTTAGTTTGCACAACAGCAGCAGGGATTGGGTCAGTAGCAGGCTGAGCAACAACACCAGCAGTTCTGGCAACAGCGGGACGGCCTCCCGAAGCCTTAGTTTGCACAAGAGCAGCAGGGATTGGTTCAGTAGCAGGCTGAGCAACAACACCAACAGATTCCACAACAGTAGGGCGGCCTCTAGAAGCCTTAGTTTGCACAACAGAAGTAGGGATTGGTTCAGTAGCAGGCTGAGCAACAACACCAGCAGATTCCACAACATCGGGGCAGCCTCCCAAAGCCTTAGTTTGCACAATAGCAATAGGGATTGGGTCAGTAGCAGGTTGAGCAACCAGCAGTTCTGGCAACAGCAGGGAGGGCTCCTGGAGACTTAGTTTGCGCCACAGCAGTAGGGATTGGTTCAGTAGCAGGCTGAGCAACAACACCAGCAGATTCCACAATAGTGCGGCAGCCTCCCAAAGCCTTAGTTTGCACAATAGCAGCAGTTCTAGGAATGGAAGCACGACCTGCATCCACAACAGGGTCTTGCACCACGGCAAAACTGGCACTCCTTCGAGGATGTTGCGTTGCAGAAGCATGGCACAGATGATGAACCACATTTTTCTTAACATCAGTGGGGCTTCGAGTCAGACCACCCTATGCTTAAATAGAAGGGCCACTAGTAGTGGAAGTAGCTTCCATATCCACTATTCTACATTCCAGGAGAAACATTCGAATGTGCGGAAACCATTTCAGCAACCCGGACATCTGACTATCGCGCTTTATAGTAACCTTTTCGCGTTGTTTATCCATGAAGCTGAACCGTGCAGTTTGCATCGGCCCCATTTCAATATGTTTACGCAGAGCAGCAACCATACCAGGGATAGTGTAAATCTGTGCCGGTGCTTCTTTAATCATGACATAAGTACCATAATTCCACTTGGCCTTCACATTTGGTATTTGTGGTTGGTATCCATTGACGCGTACCGAAACCATGTAAGGGGCCTCTAGGGGGGCCCTTGTTGATAGAAATGTGGGGGAAAAATAAGAACTTGTCTTTCAGCGTTCGGCTAGCAAACAATTCTAGGTTCGATCTATCTCTTTCAGGTCAATAGACATATTGCGTATATAGTTAGTGCAAAAAGCAAAGAGAAGAGTAGATCACCTGTATGTATCCAACACTTCTTTCAGGGTACGATGATCTACCATCCTTCGTGCTGCTTAGCTCGTTCGGCAGCGGAGGCGGGCTAAATCCTCGGAACGGTGGGCACAACATGCGGCATTAGAGCTTGGGATCAGAGAGAGGGTGCAACAACTTGGCGCCGGAAGGCAAATGTCCAAAGGGATCGTTCTGGGTGGAGGGTTGAATCCGCCGCTGGTGGCGCTAGGGTTCATGCGAAGGAGTGAGTGAATTTGTGAATTTTGTCAATGCTGCGTGGGGTCTAGTTACTCGTTCTGCCTACGTGGTTGCCGACTTGGTGCTCGCATCACAGACAGAGTAGTGACATGGAGGTCACGAACGTCTCCATGGGGCAGTTGACGGAAAGTTTGTATTTGGCTGGGGTTGGTTGAATTCGGCTCAAAATGGGCCTTCTAAGTGATTGGCAGCCCAAGTTTGCGAAACCCAGCAATTACATGGAACTTGGAACCCGCGTTGCACTCACACCGGAAGTCGGACCCCGCGAGTTGAAATCCCCCAAATTTGGCACAAGGGGTATCACCACATTCCTAATGATGGTAGCATTGTATCTAGCCATTTTGGTTTGAAAATTTCACTGTCAAACTCAAAAAGGGCTTTCATTTGTGATGCAAGTACCAAAACTACAATTTGAAACCTTCTAGTTGCATGCTTGTGTGGTTTTACATCACATTGGGATCACAGAATATCAGATGTACTTTTTAGATGCTTTTACCAAACCACAATGATCCACATGACCACACACACTCAAGTAGATGTGGTGATGCAACTTATGTCCCACTAGTGCATCATTCCATGTGGCAGCTACATCCCAGTGGCTTTCTGGGGATTTATGACCATGGTTTGACACATGGAGTCCCTAGAGTAATTTGCATATGTTCTTTTCAAAACCATAATGATCCACACGACCACACACACTACAATGGATGTGGTGATGCAACTTCTATCACACCGGTGCATCATTCCATGCGGCAGCTGCATTCGAGTGGCTTTTTGGGGATTTATGACCTTGGTTTGACACATGGATTCCATAGATTTATTGCATGTGTTTTTTTACCAAACCACAATGATCCGCATGACCACACACCCTCAAGTGGATGTGGTGATGCAACTTCTATAACACTGGTGCATCAGTCCATGTGACAGCTGCATTCCATGGACATTCTGGGGATTTCTGGCCATGGTTTGATACATGGTGCCCCTAGAGTCGTATCATGTGTTATTTACCAAAACACAATGATCCACATGACCACACACACACTCAAGTTTATGTGGGGATGCAACTTATGTCACACCAGTGCATCATTCCATGTGGCGGTTGCATTCCAGGGGCTTTCTTGGGATTTCTGCACATGGTTTGACACATGGAGTCCCCAGAGTCATTTCATGTGTTATTTACCAAACTACAATGATCCACACGACCACGCGTACACTCCAATGGATGTGATGATGTAGCTTCTATCACATTGATGCATCATTTCATAATTCCATGTGGAAGTTGCATTGCTAGTGATGCTCTTACATGGCGACCCTAGCACTGGATGAAATTGGTTCTGCGCCACTTGCATGCAGTGGAATTAAGGTCTGCCATGCACGATCCGAGTCAAACATATGCACGTTTGCGCGTGCCGACCTTCACTCGCCGATAGGTGGGACCATACATTTACCCTCACGATTAATTTTCGCACCCCCTTTAGACGGTCCCCGTGCCCACCCTCACTAATTATGCCCCCTCCTTGTCTTCCACGCGGACGAGACAGGTGGCTAGGGTTCCTCACTCCCTACTTGAACAACAGCTTCCCTCCCTGATTCCATCCCCTCACGAATCCATCCGCCTCCGCGCCTCCATTAATCTCCTTGATTCTAGCCTCCATTTGCCGCTATGGTTAAACATTGGGGTAAACATTGGGCTAGCAGCAGATTGAAGCGTAAGGCAGACGACGACGGTGCTACTGGCCCTTGCGACCCCTAGCATGAGGATTGGGGATGGAAAAACCTCAGCGATGTGAACGTGTATAGGGTCTCCAAGGAGTTGGACGTCATCTCCACCGGTCGCGTCGGTCGCTGCATCCCTGGCTTCCGCCCGCCGATCCAGGAAATGGACGAACAACCATTCGGCACGCTAGGCCTTCTTTACCCCGATACCAGCGTATGGCCAAACAACTACGATGGCCACATAAGTTCCAGTATCTTGCTTATTGATTCAGTCATATCGTTGATTCATATGTGCTGAACTTTCGTAGGAATCCTATGTTCCTTCCATCGAACGTCGTGTGTGCATGCTCAGTTTGAACAAATTGAACAATTTAATATTTTGTACAGAGGAAGCTCTGTTCGTACTATATATTTTGGTATTTTCGTAGTGATACAGTCTTAATCTAGGTGATAGCTGAGGTGTTAATTTGGATTTGCAATGGAATGTCTGCTAAGTGATATTCTGTTTTCTAAAAAAAATAAACAAACTAGACGATTGAAGACTATTATGTCCCTAGTTGTTTATGATCACCGTCAGGAGTTTGTTCGGCGGAAGCTCTTCTCCTACTTGATATATTGGGTATTTTCATAGTGACATAGACACAATTTAGGCGAGAGCTGAGGAGACAGTCGTATATAATACTTTAATCTGAGCGCCTAGGTGTCAAATTATATTTGCAAAGGAATCCATGCTAGGTGATTCTACCAACTAATAACAAACTTTGTAGAATGTTCATGAAAAACTGATGCTGCTGGATAAGTGGTCGCAATCAGTAGTGGTGAATATCAAGTAGACAGAGGAGATGGAAATGGATGATGAGCAGAACTGGGTGGGTGGCAACGGCGAGTGGCTGGTCCTTTTAATCCAGGACAGGAGTACTTGGACTCTCAAAAATGTCTACATATTGTTGAGACTTCACTGCCATCTTTAGTGGGTGTCGGCATTACTGCATTCAACCACGGGTGGCCGCCGCCAAAATCTGAATTCGCTTACATGTTCAACATGGCAGAACATGAGCTCCTGAAGGTACAGCTCCCACAGAAGCCTCACCTGGTGTGGAAGAATTTTCACTACGACCTTTTAGCAGTGTTCGACAAGGCAATCACATTCATTACATGACCACATGGCAATGAATGGAAAGTCTTGGTGACGACCATCTTCGGCCCGAGAAGTATGCCGACGCCGTCTTCACCTCCAGCTGGTATGACACCACATCGGAACGCATTTATGCAGTCACTAAACCTAGCGGAGACGCGCATGTTTGGGAGCCGTTCACCTGGGGTGAGTCATGGTGTCATATAGCATGTAAATTCCCATTCAAAATTCTTCTTACTAACTGAAGGTAAAACACAGGTACACACGCAGCCATGCGTGTCATTCCAACTCTGGTGATCGAAGATGCAGTAGTAGATGCTGATCTTGGATCACGACGCTGGTTCCTTGCACCTCTCAGAGGTGATAGCAACCAGGATGTTGAACTCATGTGGATTCATATCAGGGGAGCACTAAACAGCATTGGTGATACAATAGAACATATGGGGACACAACTTTCTTCATACCCATCGCTGCGGTGTCACGTTTTTTCGAGGTCCACGTGTCCATAAAAATACCCAGTAGAATAGGTCTGGAGAAGAGTCGACAATCTGAAGGGACAATCTATGTTTCTTGGGATCAACTACCCTTTATTCATCAGAGCCCCTGAAGCTGTTGAACCTGTAATTGTTCAGGTAGCCCCGACTCCTGATGATGCTGCTGGTGGTGGTGGAGCTGACGAAGAACTAGCTGCTGCTGTTCCTGGTGAAGCTGATGAAGAACTAGCTGTCGCTGCTCCTGGTGAAGCTGACGAAATACTTGTTGATGCTGCTGTTGGTGAAGCTGAAGAAATAATTGATGAGGCTGCTACTGGTGAAGCTGACGAAATACTTGCTGAGGCTGCTGCTGGAGTCCAGGGAGAACATGCTGGTGTTGTTGCTGAGGTGCCAGCACTTCCAATGTTGATAGCAGACTTTGTATTTTCTACGCACTCATGCGTCTATTATGTTGACACTCCAGATCCGACCTAGAGCCAAATCCACGTCGGGGAGAGGGGGCCTGCCATTGGTTTATCAGTGGGGTCGTACAATTTGATAGAGAATGAGAGATGGTCAAATGCAGCATTCTGGTTTGTTCTGACGATGCCACCATCTCCAAAGACCTAGTGCTCAACTGGCAGATCAGATGAACCATTTATCTTTATCTTTATCTTTAGTTTCACCCCTAGTTCTACAAAGTAAATGCTTCTTTGGTCAAGACATAGTTACACCTATTTGTGTAAGACTGCTTTGCTTATTTGTGTAAGAACAAGTTAAGACTATGTGTGTAAGACTAAGTTATGCCTAACTGCGGAATATTCAGTGAAGCCCAGCTTTTCTTTCCCTGCCCACAACAGCAGAATTGCAACATAGAACATACAAGGTTCATGTGTCATTGGTAACTCCTCATCCAAACATTGGTAACTCTTCATCCAACCCTATCATGATTGATGATGCTTATTCTTTTCATAAGTATGAGGTTGGCAATTTGTTTTCCAACTTTTTTGGTGCCCAATGTGGTGTCAAGAAAAGAACCATTTGGGTTACCAAGCCTATTGTGACTAACTTCTTAGGACCCAACTTGGTTGAGGACATTCCACAATCCTAAAAATGTGTGTACATGAGGAATACCACCTAGTATTAATATTGCAATATTATCTAGTCTCTATGTGGTATGATTCTCATGAGAAATTTAAAGTTCTATAATGCCCATTAATTATCTCTATTTGGATCTTTTTGCCTCGTGGTGAGTTTTATGGTTGTATCACATTATGGGGGAGTCATATGCTTTGTGCATATTACAATCCTATAGAATGTGAAAATTTGAGGTTGTGTCACTTAGAATTGATATTGATAATTATCTAGCTCCTATGTGATACATTCGATCATACAAGTTCCAACTTGTTTGAATATTTTTATTGCTCATCTTTTTGGATCTTGTGTGTGAGAGTATTTCTGTGTATGTGTTTCCTCATATTTGGATCTCTATATCCTGATGGAAACTATTAGCTTCAAGTTACTCGAAGCACTAGTGATTGTGTGACTATTGGAGGCTACCAAGAAACTCTTTCGAAGCATCATGCTTAATTCCTATACTTTGTTACATGCTTCTTAGTGTGAATATGATCTTGGATATCCATGTGAACTACCTCGGGAAGATTACTCCCAATACTTTTTATCCTTGGACAATTAGTACTTGATTTATGGTAGAATTTACTAATCATATTCAATTTGGCCTTTGCTTAATTTTGTAATATCTCTTGCCAAGATAATGTTTTGTGTTGTCTCCTAAGATTTCCTTGCCTCTTATGGATCTTCTTATTTTATTGGTATCCTCTTGTGTTTTATTTAATGTAGGTAGTAGTGATGATCTCACTTATGTGCATTTTGCATTCAAAATCAAAATTCTATATTATCTGCTTCTTATGGGTGAACCCTCCTATATTATCTAGAACATTCCTTGTTATGCTTCATTGTTTGATCCATATCTTGTTTTATGTGCCTGGAAGTTTCATCTTTTTGTTTTGGTATTTTGTTCCATTATGAAAAGTGTGGAGAGTTAGGTTTATTTGTTGAAACCTTCCTATTTTTGGGAGTTGGTTTTGTCTCGTTCCTCGTTTAGTGTTTTGACCTTTTAGAATGAGATAAATCCTTGAGCATCTATGTTCATGTATATATTTTGCTCTTTAGGATCTGTCTAGTTCATTTGTTGAATTTGTGATCTTTCATGTGTTGAACTGGTTCTTTGATACAATTTGGACATTGTTTGTCGTGTCAAACTCTTCGTGTGTCATCTCGGTTTACTTGGTGTTTTTGTTCACATTGTATCTCCTTGTTGGTTCTTGAAAGCCTTGTGCATGCATATTTACTACATGTTTATATTATGGCATGACTGCTTTCTTTGATCCAATATATAGGGGAAACTCCACCAAATCCCATCGTCTAAGTTGTGCATGAAATTAAATTTTTATGCACATATTTATGGGGAGTCTCTCCTATGTATTGTAGTTTCTCTAGCTACTTTGGACCCAATATGTTTGGGGACAATTTTGTACTTAATGTGTTTTAGGTACATTGGAGATATATTGGATGCTTGTCTCTCAAATTTTGAAGAAGTGGCGCGTCCATCTAAATTGGAGGCAAGCTATAGGATGATCGACGAATGCATATCATATACATCCTATCAATGATATCTTGGTAACAAGTATCTCTTTCTCATGCTCATATATCTTGCTTCCAACCGTTTGTCGGTTGCCTTCTAGCATGAATTCTTGCATTTGTATTGGTTATGGTTCTAGCTTTGGTGTTAATACAACTCCCTATTGCAAATGTGTGTAAGTTGAGATAAGTGCGTATAATTGGGACTATACAAAGGCATGCATATGATTCACCAATCCCAAATATGTCAATCTAGCAATTTTATTGCCTATCTTTTTCTCAACTTCTCTCATGTGCAATAGTGAGATCTTGCTAGTTGATTTTTCCCTTGTGATACTTGTTGCCTTTCTCCATATATTCCAACTATCTCATTTTCCCTTGGTGATAGTTGTAATGTATATGGTATGTTGGTGTCCGAAGCTCATTAATGATCAATAAGATAAAATTGTGCCATTGTGAAAGGATAGAGATGTCACCTAGAGGGGGTGAATAGGTAATTTCAAAACTAATACGGTTTTGGCTTGATAGAATGCGGAATTAAACTAACGTTTATTTTACAAGCACAAAACCTAAATACTCTAGGCTCAACTAAGTGCACCAACAACAAGTTAAGCTAAGCAAGATAGCACAAGATAAATATAACACAATTGATAAGATGATATAAGTACTTCAATCTCGATGGCTATCACAAGGAAAGTAAGCTCGGTTATAGAGATAACCGAGGCACGTGGAGATGAAGATGTATTCCCATGTTCCGTTACAAGTAAGGTACGTCATGTTGGAGAGGTGTGGGATTCTATGAAGGATTTCCCAACGCCATGAAGGCTCACCTTCTTCTCCGAGTCTATCCCACGAAGGAATAGGCCCTTTCCTTATGGCTAGCTTTTCCTCCACTCCGGAGATGGCAAGCTCCACAACCACTTCACAAGCTCCACGGAGGAGAAGCCCGGGTATCTTCACAATCTTCCACGAAGACGACACTGTGGCACCGACGGCCAAGCCAACTAGGAGGTCACCCTCCAAGAGTAACAAGATCACAGTCTCTCACTCAAACAATCGTAATGTAGATCTCAACACTTATGCAAGAATGCAAAGCAAAAACACCAAGGGTGCTCAAATCCTTCACTCTCAAATCCCACCAAAGCAACAAGTGCTAGGGAGGAATTAGAGAGGAAGAACAATGGTGGAGATCAACAAATGACACCAAGATCTCGATCCAATGGGTTCCCCTCACATAGAGGAGGTATTGATTGGTGGGGATTGTAGATCTAGATCCCCTCTTCCAAAGCCCTCAAAAAGATGCAAGAATCATAGGAGGGAAGGGGAGGAAGCAAGATCAATAGGTTCAAAAATGGAGATCAATTTCTTGGTCAAGAACACTCAAAACGCGTTGGGGAAGAACCCCCTTTTATAGGGGAAAGCAAATATGGCCGTTGGGAGAAATCTGTGCGAACTCGGTTGAAAGTTTGGTTGGACCGGCCCTCACACCAGACGGTCCGGTTCCTGGACCAGAAAACCGAACTTAAAACCGGGATTAGGTACTGTCCTCAGTCTCAGATAGACTCGGTATAGAAAAACCTAAAATCCCGGTTTAAGATCCGGTTTTCCGGTGCTGGCACCGGACCACCTGGTCTGGGAGCCGGTTGAACCAGATCCACAACCGGGATGAAATAGGCTTCACGAAAAACGCAATAACTTTTGCATATGGACTCGGATTTAGATGATCTTGGGCTTGTTTTGACGAGGACAACAAGCTATACAAGATTGTGCAGATAATCATCATATACCAACAAAGTAGTATAGAACCAAATGAAGAAAGGTAATAAGCCTCCCTAAAGAAGAACCGATAAAACCTTCAAACTCGAAAACGCCATAGAAGATGCATACGAATTCCGTTTTCAATGAACTTGGGCTTATTGAAGAGCTAGAAACAAGATAAAGAACCTCACATGAAGAAACACGAAGAAGAAACAAAATAGGAAGATGAAAAGTATGCAAAGGATTGAGCTCCCTATGACAATATGATCAAGTTACCCAACCGAAAGCCCCTCTTGATAGTGCGGCTATCTATCTATAACCCGGTCTCCCAACAACAACCTTGAGACCGGTAAAAGGAAAACATAACAAGGCCATACCTATGCCTTGCGCATCACGCTTGATCTTGATGACAATGCTTCAAGCTCCACCCAAGTCGGAATGCAACACTTGATCATTGTTGCTTCGTGAAGACTGCTAATTTGCTTCCCCATACACCACTATGGGATAGCTTCATTAATACATGTATTCACATGCCCATTATCACCAATATGGACGACAAGCTTCAAGCAAATGATCTTCTCGAGATGCTTATCTTGAACTTGCCCTTCTCAACCTTGATGACGATCACCACTGGATGTCATCCTCTCATGGGCTATATAAGATCTTCACATACCACAAGACCATGTGGTACATTCTTTATGCTTCATGTGTTGACCAACTTGAAATCACTCTTCACTCTTTGTATTGGTCAACCAAGTACCTTCTCGTGCTCCATCTCAATATCTTGAGGTGCACAAAGAACTCTTCATTTGATTACATGCTCTAAATCTTAGTCAACCATAGCTCAACTAATGAGGCTATCATGACACCGACTTAGAGACATATCTTGAATTCTTCTATTGAGATCACACTCTCAAGATCTTGATCATATCATATTCTTCTTCCAATCGATGATCTTGATGTCAATACTCAAGATATATCTTTATCTTCATGGCATCCATACTTGAATCCAACACATGAACTACAAGCATGACCTATGGAATATTCTTTCATATAAAACTCGATAAAACATTAGTCCATAGGGATTTTCATTAATCACCAAAAACACACATAGGGGCAATTACCCTTTCAATCTCCCCCATTTGGTAATTGATGACAATCACAACAAGAGGGTTTATATAATGAATAATAGAAACAAGCACACAGCTTATCCGAGAATAAGTTGTATACAAGAGGTTGTATTTGATATGGTTAAGTAACACAAAGATACTAGTCCATATCAAAACTGATTCTAATCACACAAACTACAACTAATGCAGGAGATGTGAGTAGAACCAACATATATAGAGCAAACTACCCCACAATATATGCACGTGTGATGAACTTGAATTTCATTGCATATATTATCAAGCATAACCATTGGGAGAGTTTACACTATATATCCAACCATGCATAACATAATAAAGATGGAATGCATGAAAGACAAACACTTAAGAACAACCCAATCTTAAGTAGAAAACCATTTCCCTTAAAACCCTCTAAACTTCTCCCCCATTGACAACAAGTGCCAAAATGGATAACAAGGTTAGAAGGACAATGTAGTATGAGTTCCTACCCAAGGTGTGCATTACTCGTAATATGAGTGAAATCGCATGCACATATCCAATAATGAAAACATGGAGGATATCAAACTATATTGAGGATCAAGGATTGCTAAAAGGATAACAAGGTTAAGGAACTTCAATGAATGAAGAAATCAATCGAAAGATCCAAATAATCAAATGGACAAATAGTGCTCTAAGTGAAATAAGGAAGCTCCCCAATGTTCGTGCATAAATTAGTTGTTTCATTTGATTACAATATGCACAAACATGGAATCCTCACTCCCTCTATATTATTTAGAACATAACCAAGATACAAGGATTAGATATAAATCAATACACTTGTCAAGACAATCTTAAGTCCAAAAGAAACCAAATATGAGATATGAGTGCGTGAAGATGCAATAAAAGTAAACCAAGAACTCATTAATCAAGACCTTACCAATACCATTAAAAATCAAGAGGATAAGAGAGATGTCGGAAAAGAGCGAGTATATCAAGGCGAGAGATTAACACTCTCGTGTATATAAGTTTCTAAGTGGAAAAAACATGAGAATAATCCACAAAGAAACATCCACACATAAGAGGTTAATAAAAAGAATACATGATATCCAAGCGGAAGTCATAAGATATACCAAAAAGGATATTTTGCTTAAGTGCATATATAACCCATGGCTCTATTTTATCTTATGGTATATCAATGAACTTCACCAAAGAAAAACAAAAATCTCAAAACCATCAAAACTAACACTAAGGGAACTAATGCTAGTTGGGATATTTCGAGAAAGGCAACAAGTATCAAAATGAATGATTCAATGCAATTTCAACAATATTGCACATTAGAGTACCTTAAGGAATTTATATGCAATAAATTGCTAGAAGGCATATTTGGAATTGGTGAATCATGAACATGATTTTATATACTCCCCATTATATGCATCATCTCAAATTACTCACATAAGCAATAAGGATAGAGAAGTCTTTCACGGATACTTGCAAGAATAGAACATTTATAAACAAATAAATTCATGACAAGATGCAACCTATAAGAGATTAGAGGGAAGAATAGTATGCATGAATAAGATACTTGTTACCAAGATAGCAATGGTATGATTTAGTAGATAACAATGTTTCGATCATCCTAGCTTGGATCCAATTATCATGTGGTGACAACACTTCCCTTATAGACGGGAAAAGTATCCATTGCATCTCCAATGTACCTAAAACAACATTCAAGTACGTATTGGTCCCCAAACTTATCGGGACAAAGTGGTTAGACTAACCACAACACATAGGGTACACTCCATAAAAATATGTGCATATTTAGAGATGAAATTTGAATTTCATGCACATCTTAGCCGTTTAAGGATTTGATAGAGTATACCTATATATTGGATCAAAGAAAGAAAAACATGATATAAGATATATATTTAGTAAACATGTATGCGCGAGGCTTTCAAGATCCAACGAAGATATACTTTGGATAAATCACTAAAAAATTCAAGAAGGCATACAAGGTGTGACAAAATACATTTGTCGTCCAAACTATATCAAAGAATCAAATCAACACAATATTTGTTCGACAAATTTCCACAAATGAACCAAGCAAAAGACTATTGAGCATAAAAGATGAAATAAAAATACAAATGCTCAAAGATTTATCTCATTCAAGAGAATAAAATAGAGAATAAAGAATGAGATAACAAACTCCCAAAAGAGCAAGGTTTCAACAAATAAACCAAACCCTTAACACTTTTCACAATGGCACAAGGTTCCGAGAAGAAAAGGTTTGTCTTCCACTAAAACACATTTGATAATAATCAAAAACATCATCAAAGTGATTTTCAAAAGCCAAGGAAGACAATGGGATCCACACCAAAATTTTGGAAAGAAAATAAGGCAATAAGAGGTGAACTCCAAAGTGAAGATGATACCCAAATGCTATCACACACAAGTATATCAATTGTCGAAGACAATGAGTGTATTGGAATAGATTTCCGGTGGTATATTGCATGGATTTAAAAAAATCTTCATAATAAAAACATAGGATAGAAATAAAAATATTAAGCATTATGCAAAGATAGAGATTCTTGATAGCTTCAACTAGTCACACAATCATGCAAAGCAATGATTAGAATAACTTGAAGCAAATGGTATCCCAAATAAGATATTGAGATATGTATTTGAGAAAGACCGCACCAAGAATTTCATGCTCAAAAAACGACCGAAAGCCGAGCAATAAAAGCTTCTAACAAAAATAGGACCATTATTAAGCCAACATGCCACCTAGAAATAAGATAATCGGCAATATCAACTCTAAGTGGCACTACCTCATATGTTCACATTTCCTAGGATTGTGATATGCAAAAGAAGCATATTACTCCCCCCATAATGTGATATTCATTTTTTCTTAATAAGAGGCAAAACAACCTCAACTAGAGATAATTAATGGACATTTAGAATTTGAATTTCTCATGAGTATGATACACCACATAGTGACTAGATAAGCTTGCAATATCAATACTAAGTGGTAGTACTCATGTACACACATTTTAAGGTTTGAGAGATGCTCGAGTCATGTCACTCCCCCAAAATGGGATGTTCCATTAACCACTCAAAAAGAGCCGAATAAGATATCATCAAGATGCATTAGAGGATCAAAATAAAAAACACGAGTAAATGATGTGCCAAACACCTAGACATACTTGAATACACAAAATAATCATGCATGAGTCACACCAAATACACACACATACTTGGTACAAAACCAAAACATGTAAAGGGGCAAGTAACATACAATATAAATGAATTAAGTACAAGTTACCGCGAAGAGGCACATTGGATATAAGATAGGGAAATGATAATCCTGATGACTTGGATTGATCAAATATAATATATGAAGATCCCTTAATTCTTCATGAGTTAGGCAAGTCTCCAATTCCCTCCACAAACACCTATTGACCTAGTTTGAGCTTGTTGGTCCCCAACCAAGTTGGGTCCTAAGAGGTTAGTCACAATAGGCTTTGCAACCCAAATGGTTCTTTTCTTGACACCACT
The DNA here is from genome assembly GCA_916181665.1 of Avena sativa. Lineage (NCBI taxonomy): Eukaryota > Viridiplantae > Streptophyta > Magnoliopsida > Poales > Poaceae > Avena > Avena sativa. The sequence continues at coordinate 100,608,098 of OV702293.1, forward strand.
TTGAGTTACAACAAACTTGGCAAACACATTTCCATCCTTATCCTTCCTAAGAGAATAATCATCATCAACAATGATAGGGTTAGGTAAGGTACCGTTTGAACATGAAGAGGCAAAGTGCCCCTTCACACGACATATGTAGCAACAAGTGCTCCCCCTTTCTCTTCTTCATTGATTTCTTGGCTTGGGGAGCATTATCTTGATTCTTCTTTGGAAGTGTCCTAACTTCAACTTTTCTTGAACATGAACTTGTGGCCGCTTCCCTTGTTGCTTAATACTCAACTGCTTTTTCCTCAATGGAAAAGATCTTACATGATGTCCTTCAACCTTGCACTTGAAGCAAATAATCTTGGCCGAATTCTTGACTTGGTTTTTCTATTGGACGTGTTCTTGTTATTGGAGTTGAATCCAAGTCCACTTTTATCATTAGGGGATTTTTGCACACTCAAGATATTATGTAGTGTGGATTTCCCACCATGACTCTTTTCCAAGTCATTCCTCAAGGAAGTGACTTGGGACTTGAGCTCTTTGATTTCCTCTACATGGTTAGTAGAAATACAAGTACTAAAGGAAGTAGAAGCTTCATTGTTAGAGCAACAAGGCAAAGCATGTAATCCAACACAAGGTTTATCAATAGTATGGCTAGATGGATTACTAGGAATAGCACATGGCAAAATAGCATTTTTAGTAGAAGTTGTGATAATGTCCAAAAGAGGCTCACAAGATGTTGGTAATACTTGCCTCACGAGCTAACTTTAGCCCATCGTGGGAGATTAGAAGATTATTATGAGAGCCTGAGAGCTTTTCATACTTTCTTCCAATTTCCAATACTTGCTAGTTAGAAACTCAAGTTGAGTCCTTAGCTCAACGTTCTCCTTTAGGGTAGATGCTTCACAAGAAGTAGAGTTAGTAGCACAAGCATAATTAATGAAATTTTCCTTTTCAAGCTCATAAGATTCAATTTTTTGTGTGAGGATACAATTAGTGTGCTTCTGCTCGGCAAGCTCTTGCTTAAGGAGATTGAATCTCCGACACCCATCATCAAGTTGGAAATCCAAATCCTCTATGGTTCCCCTTTGTTTTGTTATGGTGTCCTTAACGTGTTTGAGACAAGTAACGGCCTTATTATTACCACAAAGATAGGTACACAAAAAAGTCAACTCAAGCAAAAGAGCACTAGTATCCTCATCAATGTCATCATAACTATCATCATTATCAATGTTATTATCTTTAGAAGATATATTGGGATCCAAAATAGGAGATACCTTTGATCCTCTTTCCATAAGGCACATGTGAGCACGGGAGGATGAAGATGAGGATATTCTTGAATCTTTATTCATGATCATGTCTTGATCCATATAATTTTTTATTTCCTCTACATTGTAAGATAAACAACTACATGAAATAGAAGGATTTTGTTCATGGGAACAAGACAAATCAAGAATATCATCTACACTAGTACTCAAAAAAATTCTAGATGATATGCAAGGACTAGCAACACAAGGGGATATAGCATCATTGTTGCAAGAAGTTCTCAAGTCCAAACACGAAGCATTACAACGGGATAGAGATGAAGGTTCATCATCAGCGAGCATAATATCAACATTACAATTCCCAACACCACTCACCATATCTTTACCTTGTGTCTTGCCACACGTTGGTGAAGTGGATGAAGATGAGAAATCATCACGACTAGAGGTGGAAGCAACTTGGAGCTCTTCATGATGTGAAGGAGAAAAGATCTCCTCGGAGAAACCACCGACAATATAAGAAATTGAACCACCAAATATTTATTTAAGCTTGGTCCACTTCTCATGAGACGACTTGCGCTTTACAATCGTCAAGAACAAATTAACTGTGGGGATCATAGAGAAAATAAGCTCATTAGACACTTGAGCTTCGAGATGTAAATTTTTCTCATCCTCTAGAGATAGATTTTGAGGATCTATCGGAGGAGAAAAACCTACATCTAGAAATCGCTCAATATTTGGACACAAGTTCTGAAGATTACAAAGTAAGCAATTTATCCACATAGCATAATTTGTGCCATCAAAGATAATTGTGTCATTGTGCATTATACTAATAGCCGACATCTTTACACTCTAGGCGGTGAAGCCTAAACAAGGAGAGACCCTGCTCTGATACCAATTGAAAGGATAGATATGTCGCCTAGAGGGGGGTGAATAGGCAATTTCAAAACTAATACGGTTTTGGCTTGATAGAATGCGGAATTAAACTAATGTTTATTTTACAAGAACAAAACCTAAATACTCTAGGCTCAACTAAGTGCACTAGCAACAAGTTAAGCTAAGCAAGATAACACAATATAAATATACCACAAGTGATAAGCAAGACATAAGTACTTCAAGCTCGATGGCTATCACAAGGAAAGTAAGCTCGGGTATAGAGATAACCGAGGAACGAGGAGACGAAGATGTATTCCCGTTCCCTTACAAGTAAGGTACATCAAGTTGGAGAGGTGTGGGATTCCACAAAGGATTTCCCAACACCATGAAGGCTCACCTTCTTCTCCGAGTCTATCCCATGAAGGAATAGGCCCTTTACTTATGGCTAGCTTTTCCTCCACTCTAGAGATGGCAAGCTCCACAACCACTTCACAAGCTCCACGGAGGAGAAGCCCGGGTCTCTTCACAATCTTCCATGAAGAGGCCACCGAGACACCAACTGCCAAACTAGATCGCGGTCTCTCACTCAAATAAATCGTAATGGAGAGCTCAACACTTATGCAGATGGCTGGCCGTCCTTGCCCCTCGTTCTACTACTCGCTGCCGATTGCAGCATCTGCTGTGGCCATTCCCATGACAGTGGCGCCCACCGTGGGGCCTGGCCGGTCAGGCCGGTGTTCTGCAGCGAGATCCAATCTGCCCATCAACAAGACGATCGCCACCGGCTGTATGATCGCGATTGGCGAGATCCTCCAGATCTTGCCGAGCAGCTACGTCCCGGCGGCGCACCCTGTCATGCACAACGTGATCATGCCGGTCGGCACGATCAGCCTCTTCATCGGCTTCACCGACGTCATCGTCTCGGAGAACTCAGCTCGCATCCGCGAGTCGCCACTGCGCGACCGGCTCTCTGAGAGTCAGTTCCACACCATCCACCGCCTCGCCTCCGAGTACAAATCGGCCAACAACGATGTGGCCAAAACCAGCGTGGTCGCGAATGACGCGGCCCTCAACGACGACGCTGACTCGGCGCCCCCGGCGTCAGTCGCCGGATCCATCGTCGATGCATCACCCGCTGGCTCCATCACCCAGGTCTCCAATGTGGGGGACTTCGAGGACCCCTCCATCCTTGGGATCTTCGACTCCAACTCCGGATCGGAGAACTCTGGCGACTTTCACGCCGGATCCGGTCGCTACGCCGCGACCTACATGGCGAGCGGCACGGACGCCCAGCCGGACCCCTTCTCCACGCCGATCTCACCGACTATGACAGCAATGGAGGTCGAAGAACTCTGCCTGTGACTGGCGGACGCGGTCCGCAAAGAGTAGCCTGAGCGTGATTTTTTTTGCCTTGAGCAGGCAATGGCGCAAGAACTCTCGCGCTACCACCAACGCTGCATCAGGTCGCGCCTGAACCCCACCGTTCAGGGCCGCACCCTGAACTTCAACCATTAGACCGACCCGGACCGCGCGGACAACCATGTAATCTGCGAAAACGCGCCGCCAGGAGGAAGCACACGACCACCACCAGGCGCGTCAGCGAAAAGCGCTCCCCCACCACCGCCCGGCCGCACGCTGCCTCCAAACCAACCACGGATCATGATCTCCGCGCAGGAGCGGGACGCGAATGGCCTCCCGCTATTTTCCACTCCGATGGACAACGTCATCACGAGTCGCGTTGCGGTCGACAACATCAACATGACCGGCAAAGGTGTCGTGCAGATCCAGTACGCCAGGTCCCTACTCGCCAAGGCTATCGAGCAACAAGCCGCGGGAGCAGACTCGCGGGGACGCGTGTACTCCCGCTCGTCAGGAAGAAGGGCGGCCTCGAGCGGCCGCCCGTCGATGGAAAACACACTCAATTTCCCGACCCCCGAGCCCCTACATCTCCAACCGCGATCCGCGAACGCGGCACTCTCCACCAACAACCCGCGCCCGACGAACAACATGGTCGCCGCCAATGGGCAGCCAGTCGACGCGCAGACCCACATCATCAACAACCAGAGCTGGCGCGCACGCCAGCCTGACGACCTGAGGCACACCCTCGACAATCACCACGACGGCGAGCCGAGAGGGTCGCTCAGCCGAGTCGTCCCCTAGTGCTTCAGACCAATGATCCGAGGCGAAAAGTACCCGGCGAACTTCAAAGAGCCGAAGGAGATCGAGAAGTATGACCCCTCGTATGACCCCTCCGTGTGGCTGGACACGTAACTCATGGCGATGGGAATCATCGGCCACACCGACCTGCTCGTTGTCTGCTACCCCCCCTGATGATGGAGGGAGCGTGCCGGCAATGGATCAACACCCTCCCCGCAGACAGCATCGACTTCTGGGAGGAAATGCGCGACGCCTTTGTGAGGCACTTTGAGGGCTCCAACACCCGCGCCACCACCATCGAGGACCTGGAGCGATGCGTCCAGGGACCCCGCGAGTCGACCTGTAGCTGGGTCCAGTGGTGGCAAGATCTATGGTTAAACGCGGTCGGCATCCACCCAGACACCGCAATTCACTGCTTCAATACCTCATGCCGCTACGAGCCCTTGGTCGCCAAGCTCAAGCGGGTGTACAAAACACTCAACAACATACCATACCTCCTCGAGATCGCCAAACGATACACGGAGGAGGACCCGAACCAAGAAACCGATGACAAGTCGGGAGGAAACCACCGCACGAGCAGCCAAGACAACGGGAGACGACCCGAGCTACAATACAGCAACACTCGCCTCACCGTCAAGCGCCACGGTGAGGGGCGAGTCGACTTAGTCGCCAAAGCCGGTTACACTCTGCGCGAGCCCAAGAGATTCCGCCGCGACGGAGGCCAGCGCCGCAATGGCGGCAACTACAAAGCAAAGCCGAGGTTTAACCTTGCGGCTCTCCTCAACCAGCCCTGTGTGTTCCACAGCAGGAAGGGGAAGCCCGCCACGCACACGACCGCCGACTGCCACTCGCTGAGGGAAATCGAGAAGGCACGACGCTGATGGGAGGACTCCAACAACCACCCGCCTAACAGTGAGGCATTCGGCAACGACGTGGGATCGCTCCACACCTTCACCGGGTTCAGCACGAAGCGCGAGAAGAAGGTCATCGCTCGCGATGTTGCTGTCAACGCGGTGTCCCAGGTTGATGTCCCGCGCTTCCTCAACTAGTCCGAGCAATGGATCACCTGGACTCGCGAAGATCACTCGCCACGGATCGAATATCCGGGGTGAGTCGCCTTGGTAGTCAAGCCCAAGGTGGGAGACTACTGGCTCCCCAAGACGCTGATGAACGGCGGAAGCTCCATCAACATTCTTTACCTGGACATATTCAGGCGACTGCGGCTCCCGCAGTCAATGATTGAGACGACCTACACCACCTTCCACGACATCGTCCCTGGTCGGAAGGCATACCCGATCGGCAAGGTGACGCTGCCAGTCACCTTCGGCACTCCAGCAAACTTCCGCACCGAGCGGATCGTCTTCGAGCTAGTGCCCTTCAATAGCCCCTACCACTGCGTCTTGGGGTGACAGGCGTTCGCCAAATTCATGGCGGCGCCCCACTACGCGTACAACACAGTGAAGCTTCTAGGGCCATGCGGCATCATTACCGTCCACGGCGACCCCGACATGGCCTCCGAGTGCGAGGCCAAAGGCATCGAGCTCGCCGATGCCGTCATAGCGGAAGAAGCCAACCATGCAGAGGAGCTCGCCAAGTACGCGAGTGGGGTCAACAATGACGAACCCACAATACTCAAGAATCCCAACTCGGAGGGCGGCGGCTCCACCGCCTTCAAGGCAACGACGCACACTCGCATCGTCGAGATGGTCTCAGGCGACTCCATCCAGACGGTGACGATCGAGACGGGCATGAGCCCAGCATAGGAAGGCGCGCTCATCGAGATCCTACATGAGAATCGCGACATCTTCACATGGAAGCAATACGACATTCTTGGTGCCCCGAGGGAACTCGCTGAGCACAAACTCAACGCCGACCCCAAAGCGCGACCCGTCAAGTAGTCGTTGCAGCCCTTCAATGAAGAGCGCCGCAGAGCAATCGCCGAGGAGGTGCAACGTCTACTCGCTACAGGCTTCATTCGGCCAATCAACTACTTCAAGTGGCTGGCAAACCTAGTCCTGGTCGAGAAGAAAAACGGGACCTGGAGAATGTGTATCGACTACACAAACCTAAACAGCGCCTGCCCAAAGGAGCAGTTCGTCCTCTAGCGGATCGATCAAATCATCGACTCGACCGCAGGCTCGGAGTCGCTATGTTTCCTCGACGCCTACTCTGGTTACAACCAGATCAAAATGGCAGTCGAGGACGAGGAGAAGACGACATTCATCACGCCATTCGGAGCCTTCTGCTACACCGCCATGACCTTCGGTCTCAAGAATGCCAGGGTGACCTACCAGAGGTGCATGCATGAGTGCCTTGCGAGCCAAATTGGCCACAACATCCACGTCTACATCGACGACGTGGTGGTGAAGTCCACTTGCCAGGGCGATCTACTCGCCGACCTAGCGGAAACCTTCGCAAACCTACGGAGGTACAAGATAAAGCTAAACCCAGGAAAGTGCACCTTCGGTGTACCTACTGGACAGTTGCTGGGGTACGTCGTCTCCAAGCGAGGGATCAAGGAGAACCCCATCAAGATCAACACGATCGCCCATCTTGGCAAACCCAAGTGCCTGCGCGACGTCCAGAAGTTGGCAGGGCGAGTCGCTTCATCCCTCGTCTAGGCGAGAAGGCGATGCCCCTCTACCACCTAATGCGCAAGAACCCCACGTTCCAGTGGGACAAGGAGGCAGACGACGCGCTCCACGCTCTCAAGGAGGTGCTACTCATGGCCCCGTTACTCGCCGCCCCCATCGACAAGGAGCCCATGCTCATCTATGTCGCGGCCTCCCAGCGAGTCGTCAGCGTCGTCATGGTCGTCGAACGACCAGAAGAGGACAAGGAGCGCCCGGTGCAGCGACATGTATACTACATCAGTGAAGTCCTCACCTAGTCATGCCAGTGCTACCTGCAGTACCAGAAATTGGTATATGCGGTCTTCATAGCCCAGCGGCGACTGCCGCACTACTTCCAGGAGCATCCAATCACGGTCGTCTCCTTAGCATCGTTGCAGGACATCATCTGCAACCATGAGACGACTGGGAGAGTCGCCAAGTGGGCCATCGAGATCGGAGTCCACAACATCAGGTACGAGCCACACAAGGTGATCAAGTCGCAGGCTCTAGCAGACTTTCTCGCCAATTGGGAGGAGGCGCAGCAGCGAGAGAAACTGCCGTACCTCCACTACTGGTCCCTACACTTCGATGGCTCCAAGAATGCAGATGGTGCAGGGGCGGGGATCGTCCTCACATATCCAATGGGCGACAAGCTACGCTACGTCATGTACCTCGACTTCACCCCCTGCACCAACAACATGGATGAGTACGAGGCACTCCTCCACGGCATGCGAGCAGCCAAGGAAATGCACATCAATCGTCTGCGTTGCTACGGCGATTCCGACCTCATCGCCGGGCAAGTCGCCGACGCTTGCGATGCAGTCTCCCCGCCCAAGCAGTGGACCAGCTGGGAGGCCACTTTGCCGGCTACTCCGTCGAGTGGATCGATCGGCGCAAGAACGAGGAAGCTGACGCCCTCTCCCGAATCGGGTCGGCTCGCCTCTCGCCACCCGCCAGCGTCTTCCTCGACACCATCACCTAGCCTTCCGTCTCTCCACCACGGGAGATCGACATCGGAATTCTGTTGCAACCAGAAGCAGCCCTGGTCGCCATGCTTGTCGAGCCAAGTGACTGGACCGCGCCATACGTCGCCTACCTGGAGGGAGCGACCCTACCCGCTGACGAGACGGAGGCCCGGATGATAGTACGCCGCTGCAAATCCTTCATCGTCATCAACGGCGAACTCCTCAAGCGCAACATGACCGGCGTGTTCCAACGATGCGTCCAACCCACAGAAGGTCGCAAGATCCTCCAAGACATCCATGCTGGTGACTGCGGCTACCATGCTGGTGCTCGCTCTCTGGTCGCCAAGGCCATGTGACTCGGCTTCTACTGGCTCACCGTGCATGCCGACGCGGTCGACATCGTCCAACGCTGCATCGGATGCCAGAAGTACGCCAACCAGACCCACGTCCCGAGCTCAGCACTCAAGACCATCCCCATCACCTGGCCATTCGCCATGTGGGGCATGGACATGGTAGGCCCCTTCAAGAAGTCCCCCTTTGGCTTCACCCACCTCCTAGTTGCAGTTGACAAATTCACAAAGTGGGTGGAGGCCAAGCCAGACCGCAAGTGCGATGGGAAGACCGCCACCAAGTTCCTACGTGAGCTCATCCATCGACGGGTTCCCGCACAGCATCATCATGGACAACGGCACAACTTCGCCAAAGGAGCCATGTCCGAATTTTGCGAGGAGCACCACATACGACTCGACCTCGCCTCAGTCGCCCACCCGGAGTCCAACGGCCAGGCGAAACGCGCCAACCAGAGCATCCTCCATGGCCTGAAGCCGCAACTACAAGTTCCACTCGAGCGAACTTCTGGGTGTTGGGTCAAAGAGCTCCTCTCTGTCATCTGGGTAATCTGCACCTCCGTCAACAGGTCGACAGGATTCACCACATTCTTCATGGTGTACGGTGCTGAGGCCGTCATGCCAACCGACCTCGAGCACGACTCGCCTCGGGTGGTCAACTACGCGAAGGCCGACAACAAGCTCGCACACTAGGACAGATTCGACTAGCTCGACGAAGCACGCGACCTAGCTTGCTCCCATACCGCCATCTACCAGCAAGGGCTTCGCCGCTACCACAGCCGGCGAGTACGGACTCGCACCTTCCAGGAAGGCGACCTGGTATTGCGTCTGATCCAGGACAATAAGGGCATGCACAAGCTCTCTCCCCCTTGGGAGGGACCATTCGCCATCGGGCGAGTCCTGGGCAACGACGCCTACTACCTCACCGACGTCTGAGGCGACGGAAAACTCGACGTCAAGCGGCCATGGAATGTAAACCTCCTCGGAAGTTCTACTCCTAGAACTCCAGACATGTACCCCCATACCCGCTATGAAATAAAGAAGATCGATTCGCACAAATTCTGTCCACTCTTCGTACCTTGTGCCATTCGCACTTGTAATAACGGCGCTATGCTACTCGCGGAAGTCAACCCTTGGTTATGGACCCGGACGGCCGAGTAGTGCAGTACGAGGGCACCGAAAATTTCGGGCCTCGCATCGTCCACGAAAAAATCCAACCCGGAGCCCCATCGGAGTCGCCTCGCCTGACTGGCTTTCCGAGCCAAGACAACCGCATTTGCTTCCCAAAGTGACCCAGTCCTCCACATCCTTGGCACAGCGACTCGAACGGATAAGTACCACGCTCGGGGACTGACACCAGTCCAAACTCGAGCGACTAGGGAAAACGCCAAGTATGAGAGCGCGCCCCAGACTTGCCACGCGACTAGTCCTACGGATCAGGTGGAGTGACGCGCCAAAAACAACGCGCCCCATCCTCACCTACCTCGGGCATGCGACTAGAACCACCAAGTACCATGCTCGGGGACTCGGCCACCCAACCCTGTTCGCGCCCGGGAAAACGGCCAAGTACAGAGCACCCCTTGGAGTCGCCATGCGACTGGCTTTCCAAGCCATGGTGAGTCGACATTAACTTACTAACAGTTTAACCAACATACATATACATAAAAACGAGGTAAACCCCATAAAAGGGCGGATGCGCTCGGAGACTCGCACAACCAAACAATCAAATCAAACACATTGACAAAAGCATCCTTGCATTCCTTCAAGCAGCAAAATTTGTTCACTTACAAGGGCAGTACATGTCTATTCTAACTAACGCTAGTCGGCAAACTAGTATACTCCGCAGGCTTCGACGACGAGGCGCCACCACTCCTGCGACGGCGGATAAAGGGAACCCACGGGTTCGAAGGGTACGTCGTGAGTTCACCCGCCATGGACGCCCGGAATGGCTGCTCCACCTTGAAGTCGCGGTGCACTGGCTCGAGGTCATTCGGGGCGACGACCGTCTCCTGGTACGGAATAAGGCCACCCATCGCCCACACCCGATCGACGTACAGCGCAGCCCGCTCGGTCAGCTTCAGCACTTTGGCGATTTGGACCGCGCCTGTCGACGAAGGGTACCTGCTCGTGACATTGTTGAGGTCGAAGTCGTTGGGGAAGTGCGTGAGCCCAAGGCTCAACGCAGTCCCTGCACCACGAAGAAAGGCAGACCGCAACATGAAGTCAACCACAGCCGGGGCCTTCTCCAGGTAGCGCCAGACCTCAACGAGGTCACTGGGGATCACCTCCATGGGCAAGATCTCCTGAAGGTACGCCCGAATGCAGGTCGCTGACAGAGCGGCAGAGTCAACCAGCGTGGTGACGCATTGCCACGTGTCATACGATTGTGCCTCGTCAGCATCATCAGTAATCCTACCTACAACACACAATCAGACAGCAATGAAGGCTCCAGCAAAACAAAGCGACCCGCACGCTCGGGGACTCGCCAAAAAACAAAGAACTCACCAATCAACGGGCGACAGCGCTCCGTGATGAAATCTTGAAGGTCGAAGAGGTCATCTTGCAACCCGGCAACGAGTGCATCTGACATCTTCCGCTCTTCAGCAGCAGCAGCAACGGCTGCCTTGGCCCTCTCGTCTGCCGAGGTCGCCTCTACCTTTGCCTCCTAGAGCTTCCGCTCCAAGTCAGCGATTCACCTCTCCGCGGCGCTCAAGGATGATTGCGCAGCAGTCAGTTCACTCGCCGGGACCATGCCCTGACGAGCCTTCTCCACCGCGGAAGCATGACCCTCTGCATCAACAAAACAATGAACACAAGGACAGCAAGCTTGGCGACCAATAATAAAGCACAGCGACCACTCACCGGCAGTCGCCCGAAGCTGCTCATTCGTTCCTTGGACAACAAGGAGCTCCTTCTCCAGACATTCCCGAGTGGCAAGTCGCTTTGCCGATTCGCGCTACAAACCCTGCGCAACCATGAAGGGGTTAGCAAAGAAATTCCTAAGTGCCTAGCCGCTGAAATTCAGCGACTAGCCACTCAGGAACTGGACAGCGAAAAAATTCCTAAGTGCCTTGCCACTGAAATTCAGCGACTAGCCACTCGAGGACTGGACATCGAAATCAATAAGGATCCGACCGCTGAAATTCAGCGATCAGATCCTCGGGGACTGGACATACCTAGATGGCGGCACCTAGCATGTTGTGAAACTCCATTGCATCCACCGACGGGAGCACGAACGGAGTGCTCCCGCGACGTTACTCGACCGCCGCGTCGACGACCTCAGGCACCTGGCTCGATGGCGCTGATGCACTCGCTGTGGAGGCCTTCGCTACAAAGTGAGGGAACATCGCTACTGCAGCCCCTGCGTGTCAACACCCGGATTTTTAATCCCAGATGCCTGTTATGCCATACATCGCAATCCCAAGATTATCATTTTTGCGAGACATAACAGATTGGATATCACAGTCCATCATCCATTACAAACCATACATAAGGTCTTACACAAATAAGGATCACATGATCCAGTCTTAATACAATTCAAGCAGCAGAATAACGTAATAATAACGATAGCATGGGCGAAGCTCCATCTTCATTGTCACAGGCAATGCTAACGATGGGAGATGATCATAGTTGTTGTAACCTTCCTGCAGTCCATCTTCCTGATACTCCTCTTCATAGTCTAGCCACGGGAATAGCCAGGGACACAGTCATGAGTACTCTTTAAGTATTCACAAACTAATACTAACAAGTGAAGGGGGTTTTGAGTAGGATACTAAGCTCTAGGGTTGTTTTGTGAAAAGCCAAATTTACCTTAACTAAGTTCAGAAGCAAATAAAGATAGTTGAAAATTTTATAACACCTAGGTGGGAACTTGAATTTCATGTCACAACTCTGTTGTGGTCAAGTCAAAGTCACGATTCATTTCACAAGTCATTTTGAAAACGTCTGACGACGGAACAGTATGGCCACTCCAACTGTCCATAACCGCGGACGCGGCTATTCGAATAGTTTGACACTCTGTAGAGCTTGTACACTTTCACCACAACATTCGATACATCCGTCAGGAACAAATCCTGAAATCACCATACTCAGTATGCGGATAATCAATCCTAACCTTTCAATTACATGCCCTAGTATAGGCACCTCTCCTGTGAGTTTGGCCTCCCAACCATGACCAACTGTCATCTTGGGTACTGCATAGGTGGACAATCTTCACAAGGTAGCCTCAGCTCAGACCTTGGCCGCGAGGGAACCCATACTAAGGTATATAAATTTCCAGTCAAGCCCTACCCAAATTTCAGGTATTATGGTTGTACGGTAAAATTGGAATTGTATCGCATCCAGACAACCATCAGTTTTAAAAAGGGCTAAGGCTCATGCCTGAACATTTTCATCATCCAAATCATCTGGTGTGTTCAAGAACATATGTCAAAACATTTCAGTAGAATGACTCATCATTCTAAGGTTTTTATAGCCCTTTTCACCAATTATTCCCATCTAAAGTTGATCAAGTTTTATGCTTAGCATTAGCATCTACAAGTGGGGTTAAATACTAATGAGGGGTGGTAAGCAAGTGTATCTTATCTAAGTTCAATCTCATGCCTCAGGATGACATCAAGATTATCTAACTTAGGCCAAGTTTTATGCTCTTTATGCTACCTTCCAATATCCTTCTAATATCTACAGATTACTAAGTAAACTCTAAGAGAAGCTTTGATAAAGAAATAAAGTATTAAGCTTCGCAAGTAAAACTAGGATTGGGTATCATCAAATGTATCTAACCAAGCATGCTTAATGCATTGCATAGGTTATCTAACTTTCATAGTTGCAAGTGTTATCTTGCCTTGTGCAAGGCAGTGGTTGAAGTTCTCCTCGGCTTCTTCCTCGTAGTATCCTCCTTCCTCCTCGTATCCTTGGTCGGTACTAGCGTCTATAAATAAATACGAGGTAACACAATCACCACACAATTCTTAACTACTCTATTTAGCACACGAAGGTTCACACTAGATGATCTAGCATCATCACTATTATCACAAAGATTAAAGCACTTGTCTTATTTATTTCATTTTAGAAAAGTAATTTCTACTCATTGAAAAACTACTTAAGATTTAATATTCTCCAACAAAAACATGGGATCATGTTGACACATGTCATCACCGCATATTTCAGTACATGGGTATGTGATTTAAGGTGGTGTCACAATTTAATAAGGTTTAACCCTTTTATTTTAATTAAATAAAATGACTAGAATGGCCTATGAGGCATTCTTTTATTACTTGATCATTATTTCTGCAAGTAACCCTATATATTTTTATATATTCTGAAAGGTATGGTTAAATGTGATTTTTGAGAGTTGGAATCAACTGAAAAGCTTTCATGGTTGAATTTTGAAAAATGTTTGAATGCAGAAAAGCTTCTGCCTTGTTATTTGTACCATGCGTGATCTACAAATCTAAGTGGTTTGAATCCAACGGTCTTGGATTAAGCATTCCAGTACCATTCTAACAAAATTGGTTTCATGCATTTGGGTTTAGTGAATCGTGTTGGGTTGATTTTTGAATCTAGGTACAGAACTGAGTTTGAAATTAAATGAATAAACCTAAGTTTGAATTAATGGGTCGCGCAGGATGTTTAACTGGGCCGGCCACTACGCCCAGCGCGCGCGAGCTGATTAAGTGGGCGACCCCACTCGTCAGTGAGACAGCGAGTGGCGAAGCGATATGGGGCGATCTAGGTTGTGTGATCTAGCTCTAATCGAATGGTTGTGGTTCATCATCCACGTCGAACAACACTGGTGAGACAGAATCCTAGCGCGGCCAGTGGGGGTCGTGGGAGGCTCACTTGGTCTACGGCAACGGTCGGCGATGGGGGCGAACAACGAAGTCGACAACGGCGATTCTCCTGGTACCGGCAGCTCCTCCTAGGGCAGCTCCAATCGATGGCGCCTCTCCTCCTCTGCAGTGGCAAACTCCGGTGAAATTCCGGCCACCTGGTGCTCGCCTTGCTCCGGGGGTGAGTGGGGGTGATCAGTGAGAGGTGGGGAGTGAGATGGTGTGCTCAAATCGAATGGGGGTGGCCTCCTTTTATAGTGGCTGAAGGGTACCGAATGGCGCGGGATGAGCTCGTCGGTGTCGTCGGCACAGTGTGCTACTAGCATGGGCAAAGTTAGGAGGCGGTGTGTTGCCTCCTGGCGAAGCTCAACGGCATGGTCTCGCAGTGTGGGGCGGTGATGAACGGTCGGAACGTCGCGGCGCTCTGGGCGGGTCCGACGACAAGTTTAATGGTGCACAACATGAATGGTCCGGGCGGCGGCGAACGGGGCTGTCTGGTGGGTTACTGTGGTGTTGGCGATCACATATGCAAGCGGCGAGGGCAGAGCGCGGTCTGTGGGCTCGTGTTGCTGACGGCACACTGGCGCGATCTTGGCACGCCGCAGAGAAACTGGGCCCGAGCTTGGCTTGTGGTCCAGTGGCTGGCTGTGCTCGGGGCTTGGACAGGGGGTGGCGGTGGACGGTGATGCGTGTCCCAGACAAGGTTGGCGAGGCTAGTGCTTCCTCTAGCTCGCTGGCGACATGGGGGTGGCAATGGTGCTCTCGACATGGTCACCATTGATGGCTATGCTTGCTCACAGTGGTGCTAAGGATTGTTAAAGAGGCTAGATGATCTACTAAGAGCTTGCTGCAACCAGAGAGGGAACAAGGTTTTTCACAATCACTGCTACAAATAGTGTTTGATGTTTTGTTGTTTGCTGATCACAAGGTGTTTGATGAAATGGCCGCAAGAGATTCAAATTTGAATTTTGGATTCAAACTTGGTGGGTTTGCTAGTTACATACTATGGAGTCTCTGGTTATTTGGATTAGTCATGGGGCACAGGTTTGGTTAGGTTTTGAAAATGTGTGATCTTCACCTATGTTAAAGATTCAATTTTGAATTGTCATTTAAATGGGGTTGCTAAATGTTTCTGTAAGTTTGAAAGGTGGGCTTTGATTCACTTTTACTTGGTCTTGCAAGGGGTGAAAATAAATGGAAAAGTTTCTATTTGAAATCTTGGACTAGAAACACTCGAAGTTACCTAGTGAGCAAGATTGGCAAAAATGAACATTCGCCTTATTTAATTTATTTTTGATTTTATCTTGATTTGTTTCTGCTTGGAAATGTTTTAGATGATGTTATTTTCATCTTTAAACCATTTCTTGATATTTAGGTTAATCACACAAGTCCATTCATGCATTCATAAAATCATCACATACACACATGCATTCATATGATTTTTATTTAATCAAAGTTTTTGTTAACCCTAATTTTAGTGATTATAATTTGATAAGCATGATCAATATTTTTGGGATGTTACAAACCTTCCCTCCTTAAACAAAATATCGTCCCGAGATTTGAAAAAGAAGAAAAAAGATTACCTAGGATTTAAAGAGATCGGGAAACTTTGTCCTGATGTGATCTTCTCGCTCCCAGGTGGCTTCCTCTTCAGTGTGGTTGCTCCACTGAATCTTGAGAAACTTGATGCTTCGGGTCCTGGTGGTCCTGAAAGCTTCCTCCAAAATATGGATGGGTACTTCGGGATATATCAGGTCATCGTTGATCTCTATGGTCTGGTGATCAATGTTCTTGAAAACTTTAGTATTCTCCGAGACTTCAAGGCATTTGCGAAGCAACGATATATGGAACACATTCTGCACGGCTGACATTTCCTCTGGCAGTTCCAATTGATATGATACTTCTCCTCGACGATTCAGAATCTTGAAAGGTCCGATATATGTGGGGGCTAACTTTCCTATGAGCTGGAAATGTTGCATTCCCTTCAAAGGCGACACTTTGAGATACACAAAATCTTCGATATTGAAAGCGAGGTCTCGACGTCTCTTGTCGACGTAACTCTTCTGTCTAGACTGGGCGGTCTTGAGGTGCTCATGAATCTTGTGGACTTTCTCTTCTTCTTCTACTAGGATGTCGGGTCCAAAAATCTGACTCTCTCCTACTTCCGACCAGTTCAAAGGGGTGTGACACTTCCTTCCATACATGAATTCAAATGGGGCCATTTGCAAACTAGCTTGATAACTGTTGTTGTAAGAAAATTCTGCGAAAGGCAGACATTCTTCCCATTTACATACATACTCTAGCACACAGGCTCTCAACATATCTTCGAGTATTTGATTTACTTGCTCCGTTTGTCCATCAGTCTGAGGGTGATAAGCTGTGCTTTAATCTAGTCAGGTTCCTAACCTTCTTGGACTTTCTTCCAGAATCTCGAGGTAAACTGAGTTCCTCGATCTGACACAATGTTCTTGGGGACTCCGTGCAAACTGACGATCCTAGTGATGTATAACTCCCCTAGCTTCAAACTCTGGTAAGTGGTCTTGACTGGTAAGAAATGTGCGACTTTGGACAATCTATCAACTATGACCCAAATAGAGTCATTTCCCCTACTAGAAGTAGGCAATCCGGTGATATAGTCCATTCCTACAGAATCCCATTTCCATTCCGGAATCTACAATGGTTGCAACAGTCATGCGGGTCGCTGATGTCCCGCCTTGACTCTCTGACAAATGTCACACTTGGCGATATAGCTTCCGATTTTTCTCTTCATCTTATGCTACCAAAATTGCTCCTTCAGATCCTGATACAT
Organism: Avena sativa; assembly: GCA_916181665.1. NCBI lineage: Eukaryota > Viridiplantae > Streptophyta > Magnoliopsida > Poales > Poaceae > Avena > Avena sativa. Next base: position 100,624,942 of record OV702293.1, read on the forward strand.
CTTCGTTCCTCCGGGGTGGATAGAATTAAGAGTATCATGGGCTTCCTTCAGAATAAATTCCTTCAATTCTGAATCTGCTGGTACACAGAGACGTCCTTTGTACCACAAAACTCCTTCTTCATCTTCGGTGAATCCGGGTACCTTGCCTGCACCGATACGATGTTTGATTCCGTCGATACTAGCATCTCCTTTCTGAGCCTCTTTTATCCGAATGATCAAAGTGGGTTGAAGTTCTATGCTAGCCAAAAATCCTTCACTTACTAATTCCATTCTAAAATCTTCCATCTCTTTGTGCAAACTTGGTTGCTCCTTCAAAATCATGGAGTTCAAGCGGAACGGCAATCTGCTAAGGGCATTTGCTACCACATTGGCTTTACCGGGGTGATAGTGAATGTCCAGATCATAGTCCTTGATTAGCTCAATCCGTCTTCTCTGCCTCATATTCAGCTCCTTCTGAGTGAATATATACTTCAAGCTCTTGTAATCCGAATAAATCTCACAACGGTTTCCCATAAGGTAATGCCTCCATGTCTTCAGGGCTAGAACTATGGCTGCTAGTTCAAGGTCATGGGTAGGATAGTTCTGTTCATGCTGCTTCAGTTGGCGGGATAGACAAGATATAACTTTTCCCTCTTGCATTAGCACACATCCGAGACCGATCTTGGATGCGTCATAATACACATCAAAGGGCTTCGTGATATCCGACATGATCAAGATTAGGGCTGAAATCAATCTCTTCTTGAGCTCTTGAAAACTCGCTTCACATTTGTCTGTCCATTCAAACTTCTTATCCTTCTTCAGCAATTGGGTCATGGGTCTTGCGATACGTGAGAATCCTTCTACGAACTTGCGGTAGTATCTCGCTAATCCAAGAAATGCACGAACTTGGGTTTGAGTGGTTGGGGCTTGCCAATCTTCCACATCTTTCACCTTCGCAGGGTCAATGGCAATTCCTCCGGCTGATACAATATGTCCGAGGAATCCTACCTCCTATAACCAGAATTTAGATTTGCTAAAGTTGGCATACAACTGATTCTCCCTAAGAGTTCCAAGGATGGTTCTTAGGTGTATCTCATGTTCTTCTTCTGATTTGGAATAAATCAGAATGTCATCGATGAAAACAACGACAAACTTATCCAGGAAGTCCATAAAAATCTTATTCATGAGGTTCATGAAATAAGTGGGGGCATTGGTTAATCCAAAAGACATGACAGTATACTCATATAATCCATATCGGGTGGTAAAGGAAGTCTTTGGAATATCCTCTGCGCAAATCTTGTGTTGGTGATAGCCAGTTCTAAGATCAATCTTAGAAAACACTTTGGGACCCGTCAACTGGTCAAACAGGTCTTCTATTTTTGGCAACGGGTACTTGTTCTTGATGGTGACATCATTCAACTTCCGATAATCCGTACGTAAACGGTTACCTCCATCCTTCTTGTCCACAAACAAAACAGGTGACCTCCATGGTGACGCACTTGGTTGGATCAATCCAATTTCCACCATAGCATCCAGTTGCTTCTTCACCTCCTCTAATTCAGATGGGTTCTTACTATATGGTCTCTGGGCTATGGGTCCGGTTCTAGGGATTAGTTCAATGATAAACTCGATATCCCGATCTGGGGGCATACCGGGCAAAACATCTGGAAATACATCGGGGTATTCACAGACTATCCGGACTTGATCAATGGTTGGCTGGGATATACTCTTGTTGCATTTGAATTGACGGGGTAAGGTTTCCGATACATGCTCTACTGATATTGCGTATGTACTGGTCATGGTTATGGCTTTCTTGGCACAGTCAATTAATCCTTTACGTTTGGACATCCAATCCGTTCCTATTACTACTTCCAAACCTTTAGTTCCGAGTAATATTAGATTAGCATAAAAGTCTATGCCATGGATTTGGATAGATACGGCTTTGCAAATTTGTCTAGCTTTGGTGGTTGAACCAGGTATTTGAACTATCATAACATGCTTCAATTTGGTTGGTTGAATCTTACTAGTGCGTGCAAATTCTTCAGTAACAAATGAGTATGATGCTCCAGAATCAAACAATACTCTTGCAAGTACTGAGTTAACAGAAAACATACCTAGCACGACATCTAGCGCTTCTTGGGCTTCTTCAGCATGCATGAGAAATAGATGGCCATTGCGGTTGAGCGAATTCCCGGGGCAAACCTTCTTCCGGGCTGAACACGACGTTGCTGCTGAGTTGGGGCATTTGCATTGGGGGCTGCGGCAATCTTCTTGGGGCACTCAATGGAATAGTGACCCTTGGTTCCACATTCATAACAAGTCACCTAAGACTTGTCCTTTGCTGCAACATGCACAGCATTGCTTCTAGTTCTTGGGGCAGTGTTGGTGTTGGTGGCGACATCATTGTTGTTGAACTTGGATGGTGCATGGTTGAAATGGCTGGGGTTGCCGGGGTTGTTGTGATTTCCTCCGGGCCTTGGGTTTCCACGGTTGGGATAGGTCGGACGGTTCATCGGGGGTCTGTTGGTTCTTGGGGAAAATCCTGAAGATGGGTTGGGGCGATACTTGGGTGTATGGTGGGTTCCTGGTTGATGCATCATGCGATGCTTGCGGTTCTCATTAGCTTGGTTGATCTTTCCTTCCATCTGAATGTCAGAGTCAACTAAAGCTTCAATATCAGCAAAGGGATATTGACTAACACTGTCTACATCTCATCATGCAAACCATTCAGGAATCTCTCCTTCTTGGCCTCAGTGCTGATCTCATCAGGGGCATACCTTGAAAGAGATAGGAATATGTCACAGTACTCTACCATAGTCATTCTTCCTTGCTTAAGCTCCTTGAATTCATCTCACATCTATAGAATCAAACCTGGTGTGTCACATCCCAAAATTTCCAAATTTTGTAATGTGAAAAATAAATAAACAAAATAAATAATTGTTGAAATTTAGGGTGAAAAGAAACTTTTTGTTTCTAAATGGAAACTTAAAATCCCATCATGAACAAACTTTGATTAATGTTTGAATCCAACTAAATTCAAATCAAGTGGAATGCATTCTTCTTAAATGCATCTTGAAATTTAAACACTTGGAAAATAAACCCAAATTTGATTTCATGGGAATAAAGACAAATACCCAATTTAAATGACTAATAAATCACATTAAAAATATTCCAAATAATTAAAAGTGAATTGTTTGACACCCTAATAAATAAGTAAAACCTACTGAAAAGGTTTGGTAAAAATTTGAATTCAAATAAGAGTTGAAATTATATTTAAAATCTTGTTTGATTTAAGACAAGGGCTTATTTTAAATAATTAATATACCCTAAAAATAATAAAAGAATAATTCTAAATTTGACTTTAGAATGTATTAATAAACAGTATTTGAATATACTCAAAGTTTGGTGGATGTTTGAATTCAAATAGTGCTTGATTTGTTTGAATAGAAATCAAAACATATAAATAGAAAAAGAAAAAGGAAAAACAATCTGTACAAAAAAATGAAACGAATCCAGCCCAGCTAACCCCAGCCCACTAAGCCCAGCTAGCACATCTCCCCCTCCCACAGGAAAAACGTTTCGCACCATCAGTTAAACCCGCAGAGTCTATGACGGCTAGGCCCCACCTCTCGTCTCTCTCTCTCTCGCTGACACCCAGACCCCACCCCAGTCATCTTCCTCACCCCTTCCCGCGGTGACCATGCTTCGCCGGCCGTTTCAGCCGATTAAAAGCTTGATTAAATTCGCGGCATTGATGTAGCCATTACCCCTGCGACCACGCTCCTTTAAGCACATGTTCCCCCTCTATCTTTCCCCTCACTCGCCCCTCCTTCTCTGCCTCCAGGCCGTCCCAATTTGAGCCGAGACCACCTCTGTGCCGACGACCTTCCGGCGACGATTCCGGCCACTCCCCACCTCCCCTTTCTCCCTGACACTTACTGGATTACTTTCCATTACCAAGCACACCCTACAGTACCCTCAACTCGCCCGCGCGTGTTCCACATCATCGGCACCGACCAAGACCGAGCGCCACCGACGACCACATCCACTCCGGCGATGTTTCCCCGTAAGCCCTGTCCTCCCCTCTCTCTCCAGATGATGCTCCCATGCTCACGACTCTCTTACGCAACTAACGGCGCCTTCGGTTTGTCCTAGCACACCCTACATCATCGCATCTGTCGTCGAGCAGACGAACCCGACACCGCCGCTAGCTCCGGTGAGCAATTCCTCGGGAACCAGAGCGCCCCTCGACAAACTGACCATACCTTGAGCTTCTCCACACTCCTGCAAGATTGGTGAGACAACTCTCCCTCTCCCGCGTGACCTAGTTTGCCGGCAAGCTTACAGCCCGAGCGCCGCCACCGCGCCACCGTCGCCAGCGCCGCCCATCTAAGGTCGTTGCGTCTGGACTGTTGGATGTTCATCTGTTGGCTTAGATAGAAATCTAGGAAACGGTATATGTTGATCTAGTCCGTTAGTTGATAGCTAGATCCAACGACCATAGCTGTGTGATCCACACGAACCGGTACTAGCCTATAGAAACGCGCCACGTGGCCAGACTCTGGTTTTAAAAACAGAATTTGATCTATAGGTTATATAAACTTGCAAAATTCACAACTTTCAATCCACACGTCCAAATTTTACAAATTTTATATCAATGGAATCAGCAAGACAAGTACTTTCTAACCATGCACTTTTTTTAGTAAATTGATTCTGTTAAATTGGTTGTTTTTGCAGAAACTTGTGTAGGCATATTTTGAATAAAAAATTCATTCTAAAATTATTTATGTGATAAAATCTTTGGCAAATGGATTGTTTTGAACCTACTGACATTATAAACCAACTTGTGGATTCAAAAACATATTTTGTGAGGCAAAAGAATAAATCTTTGATTTAGAACATTTCTAGTCAAATGAAAATGTTGTTTATATGTTAAAAATACTTTTTGGAGAAAATCTTTGGGAAATGATTTGGATTAAACTCTCTGACCCTAAACACAAAGTTTTATGATTTAAAAATATATTTGGTGAACCCTATAAATATTATTGCTTTGCTAAAGGCATTTTCAACCACATAAAATATTGATTTGGTTTAAAAATGATTTATCAGTAAAATATTTTGCAAATGATTTTGCCACTTATATAAAATTACCAATAGGTGTTTTATAATGTTTATAACCTATTAGAAACCACTTTTGTAAATAAAACAATCTTTAACATGCTTGCATGCATTGCTTTGTTTCTATTATTTTATGTGATGTTTGCTTGAATGGTAGATTGAATATTGCTTGCTTGGTTGAATTCTAGAGGAAATTGAAGAGTGTGTATATTGCAAGATCAAGGAGTGAACTTATAATCTCTACCAAAAAGGCAAGTGATGCTTCATACTTTGTCCCATTATTTTCACTATGCATTAGTGATATTTCTAAGTAGGACTTGCACGGAATTTCTGCTAAGTGTAACTATGCCATGGGAAATCCTAGTAGATGAAACCTTAGTAGAAATATTCCCTAAGTTAAGATTCCTACTACTATCATGCTTAGCTTAGCTAGTAGAAAACCAAGGTGGATTATACTTCATGCTATGGAATATTTCTAAGTCAAGGACTTGTGTTTTGTTTAATAAAACAACTAAGTGAATGAATCACCTGGGTGGAATGGAAAGAAAGGTTTGTGTTGAGTGGTTACACAAGGCCCATTTCTATGGTTTACCTTGTGTATCTCACTTGTGGAATGCCACCCAGGAACAAAGAGATTTGAGATGTCAAATGTTGAGAAGCTTCAAGTGCAGCCACCTGGCATTATGGGATCTGCCTGGATCATATAGGTTGCAATAACTTAGCCAAATGGACAGTTGGTGGTAGGGGAATGATAGGTTTGGAGCGCGTCCATTTTGGTCTAAGGGAAGGCTTCTGAAAGATCTTGTCTTGGTGAAACCAAGTCTTGTGGGGAAAGTGCACCACCTCTGCAGAGTGTAAAATCTAAGTACTTAGCCATGTCCCTGGCAAAGGACAAATTGAGCATCAAGACATGGAAGCTATCAAGAATCTCCTCATCCAAATTTCTAAGTTAAAACTTGTGGTTGAACAAGGGTTTAAGGTTCACCAATTTCTATTGGTGGTTCCTTGGGTGATTTTTGACAAGCAAAAACCTAGTGTTTTTCAAATGATAAGGAAAATCTATTTTGAGCAAGGCAAGCCTAAGCTCCACTTAGCCAAATGCATATAGATGATAGAGTCCACAATACTATCATAGTATCACTTGCCAATACAATTCAAATGTATTGACCCTTGTGGCTATAACTTATTATGTTGCAGGTTTGTTTGATGTTAGTGAAGTGTGTTGATTAGGATTACAAGTCTACAACCAACATGTTTGCCTGTGGCACTTTGAAGATGAAGGACTCCATGCTATATATATATTCTGCTACAATGTAATGAGATAGCCAAATGAGCTATGTAAGATGTAACAAATTATTTTATTCCTGGTTATAAAGTTGTATTATGACCTTTGTTTCTGGATATTACATCTTAACTGTGGATGCTAGCTATTGATCCAGGGACTAGCATTGTAAACACAGGGATCTCTACCTTATTAAAGGTTGGGACCTCTACAGATGGTATCAGAGCACTATGTTTCCTGTAGGATTGTAACCCTAGGATTGGACAAAACCCCATAGAAAAATAGGAATTGTATTTGTTCCAAAACTTATTTACAAACAATCTTGTAAACTCTTTCCTCAACCTTTTGGTTTTGACTCTACATCTCTTCTATTTCAAACTTGATGGACAAGACCTCAACCATGAGCAAAGGACTTCACCAACTCAAATGACTTCAATTTCAACATCATCAAAGACCTCAACTTTATTTTCACCAAGGACTTCAACTTGGATATCACTAAAAACTACAAGTGAGACAAGAAATATTACTCAAGACTTGAAGACTAAGGAAACACAACTTAGAAGGAATCATCGTCACCTTTGAAGTTTTGTGACCAAGATTCAAGAAATTCTCCATGGATATAAATATCTTGTTCATGAAGAGTCAACTAAGAAGAATGGAAAGATCTCAAGTGAACCATATAGTTGGACCACCATATTTAGTTTAAATCAAACCCACCAACCTATGTGGTGTAGCAAAAATGTTTTGTTGCCTAAAAATGTGCTTGAAACTTTGTTGTTTGATTGAAATGTTTGTTTTTGATTGCTTGCACATTGCTTGTGTGAAATTTTTGTGTGTGATTGGAATTATTTCCTTAGAAAATCTTTTGCCTATTCTAATCCCAACCCAACCCAACCAGATGACTACTCCAAGAAACTCCAACATCAAGAATGGTGACAACAACACTCAAGAGATGCACATGAGAGAACTCATAGTAACCCAAACCCAGTTGAACCAAGTGACAACTCAATTTTGGGCCAACAACAATGATTTAGACCCAACCATGCAAAGGTTTTTGGAAACCCAAACCCAATTGTTGCATAAGATGACAAATCAAATGATCAACATGGGAGACAACCCTTCCCAAGGAGCTTATGACAACAAGGATGTCAAGGATGATATTCTAGAAGGAACCCAAGCTTGTAGTGTTTGTGGAGACAAGGATCACACTTCCAAAGAGCATGAAGATCAATGCCCCAATTGTGAAGAGAAACATCCAACTAATCAATGCCCCACATCTCAAGCTACTTGTTTCCTATGTGAAGGAAATAATCATGTCGCTATCCAATGCCCCATCTATTCCATAGTTCAACAAAGGAAACAAGGTGGAGTGCATCAACAGATTGTAAACCCCCATGAGGGAACAACTTCTACCAAGAAGGATGAAGACAAAGGAAAATCTCAGCTTGCACCTCCATGCAATATGACTCAATTTGATGGACCAAAGAGGAAACATATGTATTATCCAAGGAAAAGATTAAGGAGACCAGGAAACTTTCCCACCTTTGAGGTGAGATATGAAGAACATGAACTAGAAGCACTCCTAGCGTTGGAGAAACCCAAGAAGAAGAAGGAGAAAAGTCAAGTGCAGTGTTGCCATTGCAAAGAGATGGGACACTATGCCAATGAATGTCCAGAGAAGAAGAAGAAGTATAAGGAAATCATCCAAGTGTGGTGCAACAACTGCAAAGAGCTAGGCCATCATGTGTCAACTTGTCCACAGAAGATACGTGAAGAACTCAATCTTGTCACATGTTACAATTGTGGTGATCAAGGACATTATGCAAGCAATTGTCCAGAAAAGATTAAGCACAAGATAAACAAGCCTATGAAGGATCTCAGCCTTGTCACATGTTTCAAGTGTGGAAACAAAGGACACTATGCAGATGTTTGCCCAGAGAAGTTTCATCAAGATCCCAAGCAAGCCAAGATGTAATCTAGTTGGAAAAATTTTAAGGGTGGTAGTACCCTAGTTGCTTTGAGCCAACTTGTAACCCTAGCCTTCCCAAATCTCGGGACGAGATTTCTTTTAAGGGTGGTAGCCTGTCACATCCCAAAATTTTCCAAATTTTGTAATGTGAAAAATAAATAAACAAAATATATAATTGTGGAAATTTAGGGTGAAAAGAAACTTCTTGTTTCTAAATGGAAACTTAAAATCCCATCTTGAACAAACTTTGATTAATGTTTGAATCCAACTAAATTCAAATCAAGTGGAATGCATTCTTCTCAAATGCATCTTGAAATTTAAACACTTGGAAAATAAACCCAAATTTGATTTCATGGGAATAAAGACAAATACCCAATTTAAATGATTAATAAATCACATTAAAAATATTCCAAATAATTCAAAGTGAATTATTTGACACCCTAATAAATAAGTAAAACCTACTGAAAAGGTTTGGTAAAAATTTGAATTCAAATAAGAGTTGAAATTATATTTAAAATCTTGTTTGATTTAAGACAAGGGATTATTTTAAATAATTAATATACCCTAAAAAGAATAAAAGAATAATTCTAAATTTGACTTTAGAATGTATTAATAAACAGTATTTGAATATACTTAAAGTTTGGTGGAAGTTTGAATTCAAATAGTGCTTGATTTGTTTGAATAGAAATCAAAACAGATAAATAGAAAAAGGAAAAACAATCTGTAAAAAAAATGAAACGAATCCAGCCCAGCTAACCCCAGCCCACTAAGCCCAGCTAGCCCATCTCCCCCTCCCGCAGGAAAAACGTTTCACACCATTAGTTAAACCCGCAGAGTCTATGATGGCTAGGCCCCACCTCTCCTCTACCTCTCTCGCTGTCACCTAGACCCCACCCCCAGTCATATTCCTCACCCCTCCCCGCGGTGACCACGCCTCGCCGGCTGTTTCAGCCGATTAAAAGCTTGATTCAATTCGCGGCATTGACGCAGCCATTACCCCCTGCGACCACGCTCCTTTAAGCACCTGTTCCCCCTCTATCTTTCCCCTCACTCGCCCTCCTTCTCTGCCTCCAGGCCGTCCCAATTTGAGCCAAGACCACCTCTGTGCCGACGACCTTCCGACGACGATTCCGGCCACTCCCCACCTCCCCTTGCTCCCTGACACTTACTGGATTACTTTCCATTGCCAAGCGCACCCTCCAGTACCCTCAACTTGCCCGCGCGTGTTCCACATCGTCGGCAACGACCAAGACCGAGCGCCACCGATGACCACATCCACTCCGACGACGTTTCCCCGTAAGCCCCGTCCTCCCCTCTCTCTCCTGATGATTCTCCCATGCTCGCGACTCTCTTACGCAACTAACAGCGCCTTCGGTTTGTCCTAGCACACCCTACATCGTCGCCTCCGTCGTCGAGCAGACGAACCCGGCGCCGCTGCTAGCTCCGGTGAGCAATTCCTCGGGAACCAGAGCACCCCTCGACAAACTGACCATACCTTGAGCTTCTCCACACTCCTGCAAGACTGGTGAGCAACCTCTCCCTCTCCCGCAAGACCTAGTTCGCCGGCAAGCTTACAGCCCGAGCGCCGCCATCGCGCCACCATCGCCAGCGCCGCCCATCTAAGGTCGTTGCGTTTGGACCATTGGATGTTGATTTGTTGGCTTAGATAGAAATCTAGCGAAACGGTATCTGTTGATATAGTCCATGCGTTGATAGCTAGATCCAACGGTCATAGCTGCGTGATCCACACGAACCGGTACTAGCATATAGAAACGCGCCACGTGGCCAGACTCTGGTTTTAAAAACAGAATTTAATCTATTGGATATGTAAACTTGCAAAATTCATAACTTTCAATCCACACGTCCAAATTTTACAAATTTTATATCAGTGGAATCAGAAAGACAAGTACTTTCTAACCATGCACTTTTTTTAGTAAATTGCTTATGTTAAATTGGTTGTTTTTGCAGAAACTTGTGTAGGCATATTTTGAATATAAAATTCATTCTAAAATTATTTATGTGATAAAATCTTTGGCAAATGGATTGTTTTGAACCTACTAACCTTATAAACCAACTTGTGGATTCAAAAACATATTTTGTGAGGCAAAAGAATAAATCTTTGATTTAGAACATTTCTAGTCAAATGAAAATGTTGTTTATATGTTAAAAATACTTTTTGGAGAAAATCTTTGGGAAATGATTTGTATTAAACTCTCTGACCCTAAACACAAAGTTTTATGATTTAAAAATATATTTGGTGAACCCTATAAAGATTATTGCTTTGCTAAAGGCATTTTCAACCACATAAAATATTGATTTGGTTTAAAAATGATTTATAAGTAAAATCTTTTGCAAATGATTTTGCCACTTATATAAAATGACCAATAGGTGTTTTAGAATGTTTATAACCTATTAGAAACCACTTTTGTAAATAAAACAATCTTTAACATGCTTGCATGCATTGCTTTGTTTCTATTATTTTATGTGATGTTTGCTTGAATGGTAGATTGAATATTGCTTGCTTGGTTGAATTGTAGTAGAAATTGAAGAGTGTGTATATTGCAAGATCAAGGAGTGAACTTATAATCTCTACCAAAAAGGCAAGTGATGCTTCATACTTTGTCCCATTATTTTCACTATGCATTAGTGATATTTCTAAGTAGGACTTGCATGGAATTTCTGCTAAGTGTAAACTATGCCATGGGAAATCCTAGTAGATGAAACCTTAGTAGAAATATTACCTAAGTTAAGATTCCTACTACTATCATGCTTAGCTTAGCTAGTAGAAAACCAAGGTGGATTATACTTCATGCTATGGAATATTTCTAAGTCAAGGACTTGTGTTTTGTTTAATAAAACAACTAAGTGAATGAATCACCTCGGTGGAATGGAAAGAAAGGTTTGTGTTGAGTGGTTACACAAGGCCCATTTCTATGGTTTACCTTGTGTATCTCACTTGTGGAATGCCACCCAGGAACAAAGAGATTTGAGATGTCAAATGTTGAGAAGCTTAGTAGAAATGTGGAAGGCCCATTTCTATGGTTTACCCAATAGGTTTGTTTGATGTTAGTGAAGTGTGTTGATTAGGATTACAAGTCTACAACCAACATGTTTGCCTGTGGCACTTTGAAGATGAAGGACTCCATGCTATATATATTCTGCTGCAATGTAATGAGATAGCCAAATGAGCTATGTAAGATGTAACAAATTATTTTATTCCTGGTTATAAAGTTGTATTATGACCTTTGTTTCTGGATATTACATCTTAACTGTGGATGCTAGCTATTGATCTAGGGACTAGCATTGTAAACACATGGATCTCTACCTTATTAAAGGTTGGGACCTCTACAGATGGTATCAGAGCACTGTGTTTCCTGTAGGATTGTAACCCTAGGATTGGACAAAACCCCTTAGAAAATAGGAATTGTATTTGTTCCAAAACTTATTTACAAACAATCTTGTAAACTCTTTCCTCAACCTTTTGGTTTTTACTCTACATCTCTTCTATTTCAAACTTGATGGACAAGACCTCAACCATGAGCAAAGGACTTCACCAACTCAAATGACTTCAACTTCAACATCATCAAAGACCTCAACTTTATTTTCACCAAGGACTTCAACTTGGATATCACTAAAAACTACAAGTGAGACAAGAAATATTACTCAAGACTTGAAGACTAAGGAAACACAACTTAGAAGGAATCATCGTCACCTTTGAAGTTTTGTGACCAAGATTCAAGAAATTCTCCATGGATATAAATATCTTGTTCATAAAGAGTCAACTAAGAAGAATGGAAAGATCTCAAGTGAACCATATAGTTGGACCACCATATTTAGTTTAAATCAAACCCACCAACCTATGTGGTGTAGCAAAAATGTTTTGTTGCCTAAAAATGTGCTTGAAACTTTGTTGTTTGATTGAAATGTTTGTTTTTGATTGCTTGCACATTGCTTGTGTGAAACTTTTGTGTGTGATTAGAATTATTTCCTTAGAAAATCTTTTGCCTATTCTAATCCCAACCCAACCCAAACAGATGACTACTCCAAGAAACTCCAACATCAAGAATGGTGACAACAACACCCAAGAGATGCACATGAGAGAACTCATAGTAACCCAAACCCAGTTGAACCAAGTGACAACTCAATTTTGGGCCAACAACAATGATTTAGACCCAACCATGCAAAGGTTTTTGGAAACCCAAACCCAATTGTTGCATAGGATGACAAATCAAATGATCAACATGAGAGACAACCCTTCCCAAGGAGCTTATGACAACAAGGATGTCAAGGATGATATTCTAGAAGGAACCCAAGCTTGTAGTGTTTGTGGAGACAAGGATCACACTTCCAAAGAGCATGAAGATCAATGCCCCAATTGTGAAGAGAAACATCCAACTAATCAATGCCCCACATCTCAAGCTACTTGTTTCCTATGTGAAGGAAATAATCATGTCCCTATCCAATGCCCCATCTATTCCATAGTTCAACAAAGGAAACAAGGTGGAGTGCATCAACAGAGTGTAAACCCCCATGAGGGAACAAATTCTACCGAGAAGGATGAAGACAAAGGAAAATCTCAGCTTGCACCTCCATGCAATATGACTCAATTTGATGGACCAAAGAGGAAACATATGTATTATCCAAGGAAAAGATTAAGGAGACCAGGAAACTTTCCCACCTTTGAGGTGAGATATGAAGAACATGAACTAGAAGCACTCCTAGCGTTGGAGAAACCCAAGAAGAAGAAGGACAAAAGTCAAGTGCAGTGTTGCCATTGCAAAGAGATGGGACACTATGCCAATGAAAGTCCAGAGAAGAAGAAGTATAAGGAAATCAGCCAAGTGTGGTGCAACAACTGCAAAGAGCTAGGCCATTATGTGTCAACTTGTCCATAGAAGATACGTGAAGAACTCAACTTGTCACGTGTTACAATTGTGGTGATCAAGGACATTATGCAAGCAATTGTCCAGAAAAGATGAAGCAATTTCTATTGGCGGTTCCTTGAGTGATTTTTTAGAAGCAAAAACCTAGTGTTTTTCAAATGATAAGGAAAATCTATTTTGAGAAAAGCAAGCCTAAGCTCCACTTAGCCAAATGCATATAGATGATAGACTCCACAATACTATCATAGTATCACTTGCCAATACAATTCAAATGTATTGACCCTTGTGGCTGTAACTTATTATGTTGCAGGTTTGTTTGATGTTAGTGAAGTGTGTTGATTAGGATTACAAGTCTACAACCAACATGTTTGCCTGTGGCACTTTGAAGATGAAGGACTCCGTGCTATAGATATTCTGCTGCAATGTAATGAGATAGCCAAATGAGCTATGTAAGATGTAACAAATTATTTTATTCTTGGTTATAAAGTTGTATTATGACCTTTGTTTCTGGATATTACATCTGAACTGTGGATGCTAGCTATTGATCCAGGGACTAGCATTGTAAACACAGGGATCTCTACCTTATTAAAGGTTGGGACCTCTACATGGTGGCACATGGGTTCGGCTAAACTTGAGTTTGAATTCATCCCAAGCCATCATTTTTCCTCCATTCATGGCGCGAACACTGTTCCACCATTCTCTTGCATCTCCGACCAGATAGTGGGTAGCGAACAGAACTTTCTCGTTAGCTTCCAGTCCTGCAACTTCCAGGTTGTTCTCCATGGTTTGCAGCCAATCATCCGCATCCAGGGGATCTTCAGACTTACTAAAATGGGTGGATTGGTGTTCTGGAAATTCTTGAGCTTAGATCCATGGTTGTCCTGATTTCCATGGCCTTGATTGTTGTTGGCAATCTGAGCTATCTGTTGAAGAGTGGCTAATTTGGCTTGACGTTCATCTCGTTCCGCTTCGCGGTCAGAAACCAACATTTGCAAGAGTTGCAACATTGGATCCGGGGATGAGTTGCTTCCTCCTCGAGGCATCTGAAGATTGAGATAGATCATGAGAAAAGAGGGAAATTTCTAAGTTTTAGGGTTTTGTGTTGGAAAAGTTTTCAAAGTTTGACTCAGATTTTTCTAGAAACTAGCTTTTCATTCATTCATTCATAGCACACAATACAAACACACACCACAACAAAGGAAAACAGATGGTTTTAAGAACCATTCTATGAAACTACGATACAGTGGGACCCAATACCACTCACTAACACTAGTGCTCAAGTGCTACTACTCCTCGGAGTCGGTGTCCTCATCATCATCGATGAAGGTGAAGTCATCCTCATCGGTGAAGAAGTCCATGGCCTGATCCTCCAGAAAGTCATCATCATCGCTGAGATAGGAGTAGGGGTCTCCACAAAGGTCTTCCCCTGCATTATCCTTCTCCTCCAACTGCATATCTCTCCCGTGGACAGTCTCCTCCAACTGCATATCTCTCCCGTGGACAGTCTCCTCCAACTCTATGATTCGGTGGCGAAGACGGGCAATGATGCGTTCCTTCTTGTCGAGCTGACGGCGACGAGACTGGCGATCCTTCACTAGCATGGCAATGATTTGATCCTTCTTGGCGACGATGGCGTACTTGTGGTTGGCGTAGGAGCGGGCATTGTCCAACTCCTTCTGACGGTCATACATCATGAAGCTGAGGTGGTCTAGTTGAATCATCAGCTCATGGTGATATGGGGCCTTAAGTGGCTGTCCCATAGCATCACGCCTTGGGTAGAACTCAAAGCGGGTACCCTTGATTTGATTGATACTCTGCCCACACAGATGGGCAAGAGCTTCCTACATGGCCCTGGCAAGTCCATCGAGCCAGTTGTTCTCTCTCAAGGTGAACTGGATTCCCTCTGTGGTGGGGGGGTTCAATCTTTCCTTGGAGACTTGCAACAACTAACCACTGCAACTCCTCTCCTTCCTGATCATTGAGCTACGCTCTGAAGAACTCGGGGTGCGGACGCTCCAGCATTTCTGCCAGCTAGTCCAGGTCACACTCAAAGATGAGGTCTCCTCCATTTCCCAACTGATAAAACTTGCTGTACTTCACGTTCATCTATAAGAATATAGGATGAGTAAGTTAGTAGAGTGATCAGTGTGTCAAATTTTAAGTAAGTTTGCAAGAGTTTTGAGGAAATGAATTTTCATGAAGAGTCTAAGTGGTAAGAATGAGAATAAGTTTTCATAAATACTCACTTCCTTGGTTTTGAAACTAAGTTTTTGATTCAAACGTCCACTCTAAACTAGGGTCTCCTGTGGTCAGGATGGCTCTAATACCAACTTGTCAACACCCGGATTTTTAATCTCAGATGCCTGTTATGCCATACATCACAATCCTAGGATTATCATTTTTGTGAGACATAACAGATTGTATATCATAGTACATCATCCATTACAAACCATACATAAGGTCTTACACAAATAAGGATCACATGATCCAGTCTTAATACATTCAAGCAGCGGAATAACGTAATAATAACGATAGCATGGGCGAAGCTCCATCTTCATGGTCACAGGCAATGCTGACGATGGGAGATGATCCTAGTTGTCGTAACCTTCCTGCAGTCCATCTTCCTGATACTCCTCTTCATAGTCTGGCCACGGGAATAGCCAGGGACACAGCCATGAGTACACTTTAAGTACTCGCAAACTAATAATAACAAGTGAAGGGGGTTTTGAGTAGGATACTAAGCTCTAGGGTTGTTTTGCAAAAAGCCAGATTTACCTTAACTAAGTTCAGAAGCAAAGAAAGATAGTTGAAAATTTTATAACACCTAGGTGGGAACTTGAATTTCATGTCACAACTCTGTTGTGGTCAAGTCAAAGTCACAATTCATTTCACAAGTCATTTTGAAAACATCTGACGACGGAACAATATGGCCACTCCAACTGTCCATAACCGCGGACGCGGCTATTCGAATAGTTTGACACCCTGCAGAGATTGTACACTTTCACCACAACATTCGGTACATCCGTCGGGAACAAATCCTTAATTCACCATACTCAGTATGCGGATAATCAATCCTAACCTTTCAATTACACGCCCTAGTATAGGCACCTCTCCTGTGAGTTTGGCCTCCCAACCATGACCAACTGTCATCTTGGGTACTGCACAGGTGGACAATCTTCACAACGTAGCCTTAGCTCAGACCTTAGCCGTGAGGGAACCCATACTAAGGTATATAAATTTCTAGTCAAGCCCTACCCAAATTTTGGGTATTGTGGTTGTACTGTAAAATTGGAATGGTATCGCATCCAGACAACCATCAGTTTTAAAAAGGGATAAGGCTCATGCCTTAACATTTTCATCATCCATATCATATGGTGTTCAAGAACATATGTAGAAACATTTCAGTAGAATGACTCATCATTCTAAGGTTTTCATAACCCTTTTCACCAAGTATTCCCATCTAAAGTTGATCAAGTTTTATGCTTAGCATTAGCATCTACAAGTGGGGGTAAATAATAATGAGGCGTGGTAAGCAAGTGTATCTTATCTAAGTTCAATCTCATGCCTCAGGATGACATCAAGATTATCTAACTTAGGCCAAGTTTTATGCTCTTTATGCTACCTTCCAATATCCTTCTAATATCTACAGATTACTAAGTAAACTCTAAGAGAAGCTTTGATAAAGAAATAAAGTATTAAGCTTTGCAAGTAAAACTAGGATTGGGTATCATCAAATATATCTAACCAAGCATGCTTAATGCATTGCATAGGTTATCTAACTTTCATAGTTGCAAGTGTTAGCTTGCCTTGTGTAAGGCAGTGGTTGAAGTTCTCCTCGGCTTCTTCCTCGTAGTATCCTCCTTCCTCCTCGTATCCTTGGTCGGTACTAGCGTCTATAAATAAATACGAGGTAACACAATCACCACACAATTCTTAACTACTCTATTTAGCACACGAAGGTTCACACTATATGATCTAGCATCATCACTATTATCACAAAGATTAAAGCACTTGTCTTATTTATTTCATTTTAGAAAAGTAATTTCTACTCATTGAAAAACTACTTAAGATTTAATATTCTCCAACAAAAACATGGGATCATGTTGACACATGTCATCACCGCATATTTCAGTACATGGGTATGTGATTTAAGGTGGTGTCACAATTTAATAAGGTTTAACCCTTTTATTTTAATTAAATAAAATGACTAGAATGGCCTATGAGGCATTCTTTTAATACTTGATCATTATTTCTGCAAGTAACCCTATATATTTTTATATATTCTGAAAGGTATGGTTAAATGTGATTTTTGAGAGTTGGAATCAACTGAAAAGCTTTCATGGTTGAATTTTGAAAAATGTTTGAATGCAGAAAAGCTTCTGCCTTGTTATTTGTACCATGCGTGATCTACAAATCTAAGTGGTTTGAATCCAACGGTCTTGGATTAAGCATTCCAGTACCATTCTAACAAAATTGGTTTCATGCATTTTGGTTTAGTGAATCGAGTTGGGTTGATTTTTGAATCTAGGTACAGAACTGAGTTTGAAATTAAATGAATAAACCTAAGTTTGAATTAATGGGTCGCGCAGGATGTTTAACTGGGCCGGCCACTACGCCCAGCGCGCGCGAGCTGATTAAGTGGGCGACCCCACTCGTCAGTGAGACAGCGAGTGGCGAAGCGGTATGGGGCGATCTAGGTTGTGCGATCTAGCTCTAATCGAACGGTTGTGGTTCATCATCCACGTCGAACAACACTGGTGAGACAGAACCCTAGCGCGGCCAGTGGGGGTCGTGGGAGGCTCACTTGGTCTACGGCAACGGTCGGCGATGGGGGCGAACAACGAAGTCGACAACGGCGATTCTCCTGGTACCGGCAGCTCCTCCTAGGGCAGCTCCAATCGATGGCGCCTCTCCTCCTCTGCAGTGGCAAACTCCGGTGAAATTCCGGCCACCTGGTGCTCGCCTTGCTCCGGGGGTGAGTGGGGGTGATCAGTGAGAGGTGGGGAGTGAGATGGTGTGCTCAAATCAAATGTGGGTGGCCTCCTTTTATAGTGGATGAAGGGTACCGAATGGCGCGGGATGAGATCGTCGGTGTCATCGGCACAGTGTGCTACTAGCATGGGCAAAGGTAGGAGGCGGTGTGTTGCCTCCTGGCGAAGCTCAACGGCATGGTCTCACAGCGTGGGGCAGTGATGAACAGTCGGAACGTCGCGGCGCTCTGGGCGGGTCCGATGACAAGTTTAATGGTGCACAACATGAATGGTTCGTGCGGCGGCGAACGGGGCTGTCTGGTGGGTTACTATGGTGTTGGCGATCACATATGCAAGCGGCGAGGGCAGAGTGCGGTCTGTGGGCTCGTGTTGCTGACGGCGCACTGGCGCGATCTTAGCACGCCGCAGAGAAACTGGGCGCGACCTTGGCTTGTGGTCCAGTGGCTGGCTGTGCTCGGGGCTTGCACAGGGGGTGGCGATGGACGGTGATGCGTGTCCCAGACAAGGTTGGCGAGTCTAGTGCTTCCTCTAGCTCGCTGGCGACATGGGGGTGGCAATGGTGCTCTCGACATGGTCACCATTGATGGCTATGCTTGCTCACAGTGGTGCTAAGGATTGTTAAAGAGGCTAGATGATCTACTAAGAGCTTGCTGCAAGCAGAGAGGGAACAAGGTTGGCCACAATCACTGCTACAAATAATTATTGATGTTTTGTTGTTTGCTGACCACAAGGTGTTTGATGAAATGGCCGCAATAGATTCAACTTTGAATTTTGGATTCAAACTTGGTGGGTTTGCTAGTTACATACTAGGGAGTCTCTGGTTAGTTGGATTAGTCAAGGGGCACTGGTTTGGTTAGGTTTTGAAAATGTGTGATCTTCACCTATGTTAAAGATTCAATTTTGAATTGTCATTTGAATGGGGTTGCTAAATGTTTTTGTAAGTTTGAAAGGTGGGCTTTGATTCACTTTTACTTTGTCTTGCAAGGGGTGAAAAGAAATGGAAAAGTTTCTGTTTGAAATCTTGGACTAGAAACACTCAAAGTGACCTAGTGAGCAAGATTGGCAAAAATGACCATTTGCCTTATTTAATTTATTTTTGATTTTCTCTTGATTTGTTTCTGCTTGGAAATGTTTTAGATGATGTTATTTTCATCTTTAAACCATTTCTTGCTATTTAGGTTAATCACACAAGTCCATTCATGCATTCATAAAATCATCACATACACACATGCATTCATATGATTTTTATTTAATCAAAGTTTTTGTTAACCCTAATTTTAGTGATTAGAATTTGATAAGCATGATCAATATTTTTGGGATGTTACACTGCGCCACTCGAGGTCGGGCCCATTGCCCCAACTAATGCCACGGGCTCCACCCGCTGCGACTCCGCGTCCATCGTAGCCTTCGCGCCTGCATCTTCTCCAATTAGAGCTTCGCTCGGGGCGACCGCCGGTTCGTTCGAAATCATGACGACCTCGTCGGCCTTTTCCTTCTTTGCGCCTTCAATAGGAGCCTCGACCTCGTCGCCCTTCCTCTTCTTCGAAGGGTCGACTAGTGCCTCTGTGGCACCCAATGCGACCTTGGCCACTGAAGGGTGACCTATTTTCTTCACCCTAGTCCTGCAAAACAATGCTATCAGCAAACTCGCCAGTCATATATGAATTGATTGGACAAACGAAAAAACTCGGGAATACTCACTTGGCGACTAGGATAAAACACAGTCCAATACGAATGCTGGCCGTCTCGAACACGCTATGTGCCCAAGACACTGATGGCTTCTTCAAGGACGAGGCCGCGGCAGGAGGATTAGCGGTGATCGTCGTGGGTGCTCCCCTCGATGGCGAGGTCCCCGCAGCTGGAGCAGCCACAAGCCCTATGACTGGGACGAAGGGTGGCGGCAGCGACGCCAATGGCACCTCGCCTTCTACAACGGCCGCGTCAGCCGCCGCGATCGCATGCGCCGGCGTGTCGGCCCTAGCTTCCTCGGTCGCACTGGTAGCATCGGAGCTACTCTCGGACCGAGGCGGTGACGTCGGCTTAGTCGGCCTCTTCTTCTTTGGTGGCAGTGGTTTCTTCCTCGATGGCGTGACCTCGCGCTGTGAGGTATGCATGGGGAGCTCGTCATCATCCTCGTCATGAGCCTCGAGGCTCTTGATGGCCTTGAGGTCGCGTTGATGCTGCCCGCGGGTCTTGCGGACCGGGGGTGCGGCGACTTCCACGGCCTTGTCGCCATCATTGTCATCGTCATCGTCATCGTCATCGACGCTCCCGTCACTTCTAACATCGCCCTTGTCGGGGGAAGACTCGCTATCATCCTTGGTGGACTCGTTCGAGTTCTCGTCGTATGTGGGTGGAAGCTAACCTTCCACCACTTGGAACAACTACAACAACAAGATACGATTAGCATGAACCGCGACTGCAAATCTGCGACTGCGAAGTGTACAGGAAAGAAAATACTTACTGTTGGAGCCTTGTGCTTTGCGGTGTAAGGGGCGACACCGGCCTTCACGTCGAGATACTCCGCCTCGGTGATCTTCTTCAAGGCCAAGGTGTAATCAATGAGCCTCCACTAGGCATGACAGGACTTCGTCGGGTCGTCCTTGCCCATGTACTCGTACATATATGGGCGCGACTGGCCAGAGGCACCAGCAGCTTCCCAAACCAGCAATTGTATATATTAATGGTCTGCAGGCCCTTCTTCTTCAGGTTGCGGATCGTCTGCAGCATCTTGTCGACGACCATCCGCTGGTCTAGCAGGAGCTTGGTAACTTGGAAGCGACGCGGCTCGGGCCGGTCGGCGGAGTACATCGGAAGCGCCACCTCGTCGTTCGGCAACGACTCGGTAATGTAGAACCAACTCTTCTTACACTCGTTCGCTGCCTTCTTTGGTAGCATTAGGTCAAAGAAGGAGGGCTTCAACTTCAATTGAAACGTGAGGCCGCCTGCGGCCAGCATCGGGTCGCCTTCTTCTTCATGTTTGATCCTCTCGTGGAATAGATCTTGCCACAGGGGGAAATATGGCCGGCAGCCCAGGTAGCACTCGCAAAACGCCAAAAAAATGGCGAGTTGCTCGATACTGTGTGGACCTAGGTCTAACGGCTGGATGTCGTAGTAGGCGCAGAAGCGGCGAAAGAAGATGGAGGTGGGGAATCCAAGCCCCCTCTCTAGGTAGCTGGTGAAGCAGATGAACCCCCCTCGCGTGGATCTGGCACCACCTCTCCGACCGCAGGGATGCGTGTCAACAGCCGGATTTTTAATCAAAAATGCCTGTTATGCCATACATCGCAATCCCAGGATTAACATTTTTGCGAGACATAACAGATTGGATATCACAGTACATCATCCATTGCAAACCATACATAAGGTCTTACACAAATAAGGATCTCATGATCCAGTTCTTAATACAACTCAAGCAGCGGTAATAACGTAATAGTAACGATAGCGTAGGCGAAGCTCCATATTCAGGGTCACAGGCAATGCTGACAATGAGAGATGATCCTAGTTGTCGTAACCTTCCTGCGGTCCGTCATCCTGATACTCCTCTTCATAGTTTGGCCACGGGAATAGCCAGGGACAAAGCCATGAGTACTCTTTAAGTACTCGCAAACTAATACTAACAAGTAAAGGGGTTTTGAATAGGATATACTAAGCTCTAAGGTTGTTTTGCAAAAAGCCAGATTTACCTCTACTAAGTTCAAAAGCAAAGAAAGCTAGTTGAAAGTTTTATAACACCTAAGTGGGAACTTGAATTTCATATCATAACTCTGTTGTGGTCAAGTCAAAGTCACAATTCATTTCACAAGTCATTTTGAAAACATCTGATGGGGGAACGGTATGGCCACTCCAACTGTCCATAACCACGGACGCGGCTATTCGAATAGTTTGACACTCTGCAGAGATTGTACACTTTCACCACAACATTCGATACATCCGTCAGGAACAATCCTGAATTCACCATACTCAGTATGCGGATAATCAATCCTAACCTTTCAATTACACGCCCTAGTATAGGCACCTCTCCTGTGAATTTGGCCTCCCAACCATGACCAACTGTCATCTTGGGAACTGCACAGGTGGACAATCTTCACAAGGTAGCCTCAGCTCAGACCTTGGCCGCAAGGGAACCCTATATAAATTTTCAGTCAAGCCCTACCCAAATTTCGGGTATTGTGGTTGTACAGTAAAATTGGAATGGTACCGCATCCAGACAACCATCAGTTTTATAAAGGGCTAAGGCTCATGCCTCAACATTTTCATCATCAAAGTCATCTGGTGTTTCCAAGAACACATGTCAAAACATTTCAGTAGAATGACTCATCATTCTAAGGTTTTCATAACCATTTTCACCAAGTATTCCCATCTAAAGTGGATCAAGTTTTATGCTTAGCACTAGCATCTATAAGTGGGGGTAAAGACTAATGAGGGGTGGTAAACAAGTGGGGATTAGCTAAGTTCAATCTCATGCCTTAGGATGATATCAAGATTATCCAACTTAGGCCAAATTTTATGCTCTTTATGCTACCTTTAGTTATCTTTCTAGAATTTACAAGTCACTAAGTAAACTCTAAGAGAAAGCTTTGATAAAGAAAATAAACTATGATGCTTGCAAGTAAAACTAGGAGGGTGTGTCTAGTGGGAATAATCACGTACGCTTAAGCCATATAGTTGGCATAGTAGCAAGAAAGTAGTAGCTTGCATAAGTAGGGTATCTTGCAAGTGTTAGCTTGCAAGGTTGCAAGTATAGGTTTGCAAGTATTGGCTTGCCTTGTGCAGAGCAGTGGTTGAAGTTCTCCTTGGCTTCTTCCTCGTAGTATCCTCCTTCCTCCTCGTATCCTTGGTCGGTACTAGCATTTATAAATAAATATGAGGTACACAATCACCAAACAATACTTAACTATTGCTAATCATCACCCAAAGGTTCACACTAGGTGATCTATCATCATCACTAACATTACAAGGATTAAAACACTTGTCCCATTTATTTTATTTTGAGAAAAGTAATTTCTACTCATTGAAAAACTACTTAAGATTTAATATTCTCCAACTCAAACATGGGATCATGTTGACACATGTCATCACCACATATTTCAGTACATGGGAATGTGATTTAAAGTGGTGTCACGATTTAACAAGGTTTAACCTTTTTATTTTATTTAATTAAAGTAACTAGAAATGCCTATGTGGCATTCTTTTATTACTTAATCATTATTTCTATAAGTAAACCTATATATTTTTATATATTCTCAAAGGTATAGTTAAATGTGATTTTTGAGAGTTGGAATCAACTCAAAAGCTCTTATGGTTGAATTTTGAAAAATGTTTGAATGCAGAAAAGCTTCTGCCTTGTTATTTTTACCATGGGTGATCTACAAATCCAAATGGTTTGAATCCAACGGGCTTGGATTAAAAATTTCAATACCTCTCTGAAAAAATTGGTTTCATGCTCTTTGGTTTAGCAAAACTCTCTGAATTGATTTTTGAATCAACAGACAGAACTTGGGTTTGAGTTTTTATGAAAAATCTAAATTTAAACTAACTGGGTTGTGCGGGAGAGTTACTAGGCCGGCCCACTATGCACAGCGCGCGCGGCTGCTGACAGATGGGGTCCACAAGTCAGCAGAACTAACTAAATGAAACGGTATCTATGAATCTGAGCCTTACGATCTAGTTCTAATCTAACGACTGGGGGTCGTCATTGATGACGAGCTACTCCGGCGAGGAACTAACCCTAACGCGGCCAGTGGGGGTCTGGGGTGGCTTACCGGGGCTCAGGCGATGGTCGGCAACGTGGGTGAATGACGAAGTTGACGACGGGGGTTCTCCTGGTACCGGCGTCTCCTCCTGGGGCAGCTTCAATCGACGGCTCCCTTCTCCTCCAGCAGCAGCGGGCTCCCGCCAAATTCCAGAGAGAGAGAGCTTGCCTTGCTCCAGGAAGAAGTGGGAAGGATCAGTGAGAGGTGGAGAGTGAGATGGTGTGGAGGAATCGAGCTGGGGAGGCCTCCTTTTATAGGCGAGCAAGAGGGGCAGCACGGCGTGGGCTGAGCTCGTCGGAGGCGGCGATACAGGCGGCTATCGGCGTGGTTGAGGCTAGGGGACGGTGTGTGGTCTCCTGGCAATCGTTTCTAGCTTAAAGGCGAGGCGTAGGGCGGTGGGGTTTGGTCTGGAACGTGCAGTGCTCTGCGCGGTACCGACGGCGAACTCCGCGGCGTGCGGCGGCTACGGGGTACGGTCGAGGACACGAGCATGTCTAGTGGTCTCCTGGGACGGTGGGGTTCATGCTGGCAGGAGGCAAGGGCTCGAGGTGGTCAGGTTGAGTGGGAACGGCGCGTGCATGGTGGTGCGCATCGGCATGGTCGACAGCGGCGCGGGCACGGCGTTTCCGGTGGTTCCTATCTCTGTCTTCGAGATAGGGTTGGTCTAGTGGGGGCGGTTAGGCACGGGCAGCATGCCAGACAAGGTTGGCGTAGCTAGTTCTTCTGCTAGCTTTCTATTCACGTTGGGGGGCAAGGTGAGGCTCGGTCTGCTCACCATTGATGGCAATGGCAAGCTCACAGTGGTGCTAGAGGTTGCTAACTAAGCTATATGATCAACTAAATGTCTGCTGTGACCTAGAGAGGGGACAAGTTAGGCCAAATCACTGCTCATAATAGTGTTAGATGTTTGTTTGTTTTGTTTTTGCAAGATGTTTGATGAAATGGCCGAAAGAACTTTAAATTTGAATTTTGGATTCAAACTTGGTGGGTTTGCTAGGCACATGCTGCTAGGGAGTATCTGGTTATTTGTATTAGTCAAGGGGCACTGGTTTGGTTGGGTTTTAAAAATGTGTGACCTTCACATATGATAAAGATTCAATTTTGAATTGTGATTTGAATGAGGTTGCCAAATATTTCTGCAAGTTTGAAAGGTGGGCTTTGCTTCACTATCACTTGGTCAAGTAAGGGGTGAAAAGAATTGGGAAAGTTTCTATTTGAAATCTTGGACTAGAAACACTCAGAGTGACCTAGTGAGCATGATCGGCAAAAATGACAATTTGCTTTATTTGATTTTTTTATTTTCTCTTGATTTGTTTCGTTATGGAATTGTTTTATATGATGTTATATTCATATTTAAACCATTTCTTGCTATTTAGGTTAATCCCACAAGTTCATTCATGCATTTATCAAATCATCACATTCACACATGCATTCATATGATTTAAATTAATCAACGTTTTTTGTTAACCCTAATTTTAGTGATTAGAGTTTGATGATCATTGTTTTATATTTTTGGGATGTTACAATGCGCCATCTCCTGCCGCGGAGGATCCCTGCCTCCTCGAATGATTTTAACACCACCTTCGTGCACTTGGATCTGCCCCATGGCTCCGTCGAAGGCGCCATCAGTTGGAGCATCTAGGGCTATGGGTCGCTCTGGGTCACTCTGGTCGCTGCGAAGGAACGGAAGACAAGAGATGAGCGAGATCGAAGGAAGTGTTGGAAATGATCGGCCTTCACCCGTCATTCTCCTTATATAGCGGTTGCTACCTGCCATCTTTGGGGGGCCGTTATCGCGCGGTGATTACGCTGATATTACCGTTGGATTACCCAACGTCTAGTTTGACCAGTGCTGACGGTCCAACTTCGTCTACTCGACTCGCCGGATTCAGCAACTCGACAACTCGCTAACCAGATCACCTTAGCTGCGATTCGACTGCTCGCCGACCAGATCGCCTTAGCTGCGATTCGACTACTCGCCGACCCATTCGCCGTGCTGCGATTCGACTGGTCACCGTTATTGCGACCAAGACAACAAGTTCCCTCTTTCATTTAGGGAGTCCACCGCCGATTCGACTGGGCGTCCAAATTGGACCCGCATACTTCGACTGCCAACAAACACCTGCGACGAATCAACGACGGCCTCGGGGACTACTGATGGGGATATGCCGAGTGGGGTGTACCCAGCAGGACGTTTCCTATTGGCCCAAGCTGCCAGCGAGTGGGCCTGCAGGACGGCGACTGGATCTAGACCCAACAAGGAGCCAGGCGACTGGAAGCTGAAAGCCCAGAAGTGTATCTAGGCCCAGTCGGATTAGGTCAAGCACCCTCTGAATCCTTAACTAATTCGGTTGTAGATCTGTAAATCCTAGCGAGGTAAGCCTACATAAACCTCCCTAGGGTACGCATAGAGGACACGTTCCATCATACACCCCCTGCGACTTGCCGCCTAGTCGTTGAGCTTGCCCTTTGTAATCTCTCATCAATACAATCTAGCAGGAGTAGGTCTTTACCCTCCAGGGGCCAAACCTGGGTAAACCCTTGTGTCTTCGCCCTCATCTCGCACAGCAGATGGCTGGCCGCCCTTGCCCCTCGTTCTACTAGTCGCTGCTGATTGCAGCATCTGTCGTGGCCATTCCCACGACACTAACCTTTCAATTACACGCCCTATTATAGGCACCTCTCCTTTGAGTTTGGCCTCCCAACCATGACCATCTGTCATCTTGGGAACTACACAGGTGGACAACCCTCACTAGGTAGCCTCGGATCAAACCTCGGCCGCAAGGGAACCCATACTAAGGTATATAAACTTCCAGTCAATCCCTACCCAAATTCGGGTATTATGGTTGTACGGTAAAATTGGAATGGTATCGCATCCAGACAAACATCAGTTTTATAAAGGGCTAAGGCTCATGCCTCAACATTTTCATCATCAAAATCACCTTGTGTTCACTAACACATGTCCAAAACATCTCATTAGAATGACTCATCATTCTAAGGTTTTCATAATCATTTTCACCAAGTATTCCCATCTAAAGTGATCAAGTTTTAAGCTCAGCACTGGCCACTAAAGTTCGGGGTAAACACTAATGAGGGGGGATAATCAAGTGTGACTTATCTAAGTATAATCTCATGCCTCAGGATGACATCAAGATCTACCTAACTTAGGCCAAGTTTTATGCTCTTTATGCTATCTTTAATATCCTTCCAAAACTTACAAGTCACTAAGTAATCATAACTAAAAAGATTTGATAAAGGAACAAAATAACCAAGCTTGCAAGTAAAACTGGGATTTAGGGTAGTCAAGTTTGTCTAATCAAGCATGCCTAATGCATTGCATAGGTTATCTAGCTTTCACAGTTGCAAGTGTTAGCTTGCTACGATGGATTGCAAATTTGCAAGTGTAAGCTTGCCTTGTGC
Source organism: Avena sativa (assembly GCA_916181665.1). NCBI lineage: Eukaryota > Viridiplantae > Streptophyta > Magnoliopsida > Poales > Poaceae > Avena > Avena sativa. The sequence goes on from OV702293.1 coordinate 100,652,340, forward strand.
AGTGCAGTGGTTGAAGTTCTCCTCGGATTCTTCCTCGTAGTAGTCTCCTTCCTCTTCGTATCCTTGGTCGGTACTAGCGTCTATAAATAAATACGAAGTACACAATCACTAAACAATACTTAACTACTTCCATTTAGCACATAAGGGTTTACACTAGATGATCTAGCATCATCACAAGGATTAAGGCAATAGTTTTATTTATTTCTTTTTAGAAAAGTAATTTCTACTCATTGAAAAACTACTTAAGATTTAATATTCTCCAATTGAAACATGGGATCATGTGGACACATGTCATCACCACATATTTTAGTACTTGGGAATATGATTTAAAGTGGTGTCACAATTTAATAAGGTCTAACCTTTTTATTTTAATTAATTAAAGTGACTAGAAATGCCTATGGGGCATTCTTTTATTACTTGTTCAATATTACTGCAAGTAAACCTAGATATTTTTATATATTCAGAAATTTCTTATCAAATGTGATTTTTGAGAGCTGGAATCCACTCAAAAGCTTTTATGGTTGGATTTTTAAAAATGTTTGAATGCAGAAAAGTCTCTGCCTTGTTATTTTTACTATAGGTGATCTATAATTCCAAATGGTTTGAATCCAACTGGCTTGGATTAAGAATTTCCATACCTTACTAACAAAATTAGTAGCAATTTGGTTTAGTGAATCTCTCTGAATTGATTTTTGAATCTACTGCCAAAACTAGGTTTGAAACTAAATAGAAAAAAATCTAATTTGAACTAGCTGGGTCACGCGGGAAATCTAACTGGATCGGCCCACTACGCACAGTGCGCGTGGGAGATGGTTAAGTGGTTGTCCCCACACGTCAGTGGGACAGGGGGTGCAAAGGGGTATGGGCTAACTACAACTGTATGATTAGATCGAGGATCAACGGCTCACGGCCATCGTCCTCATCGAACAGAACACGACGGGCTCGAACCCTAGCATGGCCAGTGGGGGTCTGTGGCGGCTCACCGGGGCTCAGGCGATGGTCGGTGATGGGGGCAAACGATGAAGTCGACGACGGCGATTCTCTTGGTACTGGCGGCTCCTTCTATGGTGGCTCCAATCAACGGCGCCCTTCTCCTCCAGCAGCGGCAGGCTCCGGCAAAATTTCGGCGATGTTGTGCTTGCCTTGCTCTGAGAAGAAGTGGGCACGATCAGTGATAGGTGGGGAGTGGAATGGTGTGAAGAAAACAAACTGGGAAGGCCTCTATTTATACTACGACGAGGGAACCGAACGGTGTGGGCAGAGCTCGTCGGGGCACCATTACAGCGAGCTACGGGCATGGCTGACGGAAGGGCACGATGCGCAGTCTCCTGGTGTTCCTCAACAACTTGATGGCGCAGCATGGGGTGGTGCGGTTTGGTCGGAACGCGTTGGTACTCTAAGCGGCACCGATGGCGGTTTTGATGACGCATAGTGGCTACGGGTCGTGCGGCGGCAAACGAGGTTGTCTGGTGGTCTCCTGGGACGGTGGTGATCACGTAGACTGGCGGCGAAGGCGGGGCATGGTCTGTGCGAGCATGTCGAGCGCGGCGCTCTAGCGCGCTCTTGCCATGGTCACAGAGAAATGGGCGCGTGCGTTCTCTGTGGTACAGTGCCTGGCAGGGCTCAAGGGCTGGACAGGGGGTGGCGGTGGACGGTGGTGTGCTTCCTGGACACGGTGGCTAGGCTCGGCACTTGCTCCTGCTAGCTAGCCCTGGTCGGCTGGCAAGGGTGCTCTCGGGTTGGCACTGCATGGCGCATTGGGTAAGGGCTAGGTTGGTTCAAGGCATTGGTTGGCACTGGGGAAGACAGAGATGATCAATGGTGAACAATGTTTAGCCAAATTACTGCTCAAAACAGTGAAGATTGGCCAAATTTGGTTTTTGTCTCCAAGTGTTAGATGAAATGGCCGCAAGAAATTCATATTTGAATTTTTGGTTGAAACTTGGTGGGTGCAATGGTCACATACTAGGTAGTCTCTAGTTTATTGTATTTTTCAAGGTGCACTGGTTTGGTTATGTTTTGAGAAATGGTGATCTTCCCATATGAACTAGATTCAATTTTTAAATGTCATTTGAATAGGGTTGCCAAATGTTTCTGTGGGTTTGCAAGGTGGGATTGGGTTCATTTTAACTTGGTCTAGCATGGGGTGAAAAGAATTGGATTTGTTTCTGTTTGAAATCTTGGACTAGAAACACTCAAAGTGGTCTAGTGAGAAAGATTGGCAAAAATGACCATTTGCTTATTTTGTTTGTTTTTTAATTTCTTCTGATTTGATTCTGCTTGGAAATGATTTAGATGATGTTTGTTTCATCTTTAAACCAATACTTGCCATTCATAACAATCACATAAGTCCATTCAAGCATTCATGCATTCATCACACACACACATGCATTCATAATGATTTTAATTAACAAAAGTTTTTGTTAACCCTAATTTTGGGTGATTGGAATTGATAACCTTGATTAATATTTTTGGGATGTTACAAACCTTCCCTCCTTAAACAAAATCTCGTCCCGAGATTTGAGAAAAAGAAAACTAGGATTTAAAGAGATCTGGAAACTCCATCCTAATGTAGTCTTCTCGCTCCCAGGTAGCTTCTTCTTCAGTGTGGTTACTCCACTGGATCTTGAGAAACTTGATACTCCGGGTCCTGGTGGTTCTGAAATCTTCCTCCAAAATACGGATGGGTACTTCGGGATACGTCAGGTCATCGTTGATCTCTATGGTTCGGTGATCAATATTCTTGAAAACTTCTGTCTTCTCTAGGACTTCTAGGCATTTGCGAAGTAACGAGATATAGAACACATTATGCACGGCTGACATCTCCTCTGGCAGTTCCAGTTGATACGATACTTCTCCTCGACGATTCAGAATCTTGAAGGGTCCGATATATCTGGGGGTAACTATCCTTTGAGCTGGAAACGTTGCCTTCCTTTCAAAGGCGACACTTTGAGATACACAAAATCTCCGATATTGAAGGCTAGGTCTCGACGTGTCTTGTCGGTATAACTCTTCTGTCTGGATTGGGCGGTCTTGAGGTGCTCATGGATCTTGTGAACTTTCACTTCGGCTTCTCGTAGGATGTCGGGTCCAAATATCTTACTCTCTCCTACTTCTGACCAATTCAAAGGGGTACGCCACTTCCTTCCATACATGAATTCAAATGGGGCCATTTGTAAACTGGCTTGATAACTGTTGTTGTATGAAAATTCTGCGAACGGCAGAGAGTCTTCCCATTTATATCCATATTCTAACACACAAGCTCTCAACATATCTTCGAGTATTTGGTTTACTTGCTTTGTTTGTCCATCGGTCTAAGGGTGATAAGTTGTGCTAAAATCTAGTCAGGTTCCTAATCCTTCTTGGACTTTCCTCGATCCGACACGATGTTCTTGCGGACTCCATGCAAACTGACTTCTAGCAATGTACAACTCTGCTAGCTTCGAACTCTGATAAGTGGTCTTGACAGGTAAAGAAATGGGCGACTTTGGACAGTCGATCTACTATGACCCAAATAGAGTCATTTCCCCTACTAGATGTAGGCAAACTGGTGATAATATCCATTCCAACTGAATCCCATTTCCATTCCTTAATCTGCAATGGTTGCAACAGTCCTGCGGGTCTCTGATGTCCCGCCTTGACTCTCTGACAAATATCACACTTGGCTATGTAGCTCCTGATTTCTCTCTTCATCTTATGCCACCAAAATTGCTCCTTCAAATCCTGATACATCTTCGTTCCTCCAGGGTGGATAGAATAAAGAGTATCATAGGCCTCTTTCAAAATAGCTTCCTTCAATTCTGAATCTGCTGACACACAGATACGTCCTTTGTACCACAAAACTCCTTCTTCATCCTCGGTGAATCTGAGTACTTTCCCTGTACCGATACGATGTTTGATTCCGTTGATACTAGCATTTCCTTTCTGCGCCTCCTTGATCTGACTGATCAAAGTGGGTTGAAGTTCTATGCTAGCCAAAAATCCTTCACTTACTAGCTCCATTCTGAAATCTTCCAACTCCTTGTGCAAACTTGGTTGCTCCTTCAGAATCATGGAGTTGAAGCGACACGGCAATCTGCTAAGGCATCTGCTACCACATTAGCTTTACCGGGGTGATAGTGGATGTCCAGATCATAGTCCTTGATTAGCTCTATCCATCTCCTTTGCCTCATATTCAGCTCCTTCTGGGTAAAAATATACTTCAGGCTCTTGTGATCCGAATAAATTTCACAACGGTTACCCATAAGGTAATGCGGCCATGTCTTCAAGGCTAAAACTACGGCTGCTAGTTCAAGGTCATGGGTAGGATAATTCTGCTCATGTTGCTTCAGTTGTCGGGATAGGTATGATATGAGTTTGCCTTCTTGCATAAGCACACATCCAAGACCGATCTTGGATGCGTCACAATACACATCAAAAGGTTTCGTGATATCCAGCATGATAAATATTGGTGCTGAGATCAATCTCTTCTTGAGTTCTTGAAAACTTGCTTCACATTTGTCCGTCCATTTAAACTTCTTATCTTTCTTCAACAATTGGGTCATGGGTCTTGCGATACTCGAGAATCCTTCTACGAACCTGCGGTAATATCCCGCTAATTTGAGAAATGCACGAACTTGGGTTTGAGTGGTTGGGGCTTGCCATTCTTCCACATCCTTAACCTTTGCAGGGTCAACGGCAATTCCTCCGGCCGACACAATATGTCCGAGGAATCCTACTTCCTATAACCAGAATTCACATTTGCTAAACTTGACATACAACTGATGCTCCCTAAGGGTTCTAAGGATGGTCCTCAGGTGTAGCTCATGTTCTTCTTCTGATTTGGAATAGATCAGAGTGTCATCAATCAAAACAACGACAAACTTATCCAGGAAGTCCATAAAAATCTTATTCATGAGGTTCATGAAATAGGCAGGGGCATTGGTTAATCCAAAACACATGACAGTGTACTTATACAGTCCATATCTGGTGGTAAAGGCAGTCTTTGGAATATCCTCTACGCGAATCTTGAGTTGATTGTTACCAGTTCTAAGATCAATCTTAGAAACCACTTTGGCACCGGTCAACTAGTAAAATAGGTCTTCTATCTTCGGTAGTGGGTACTTGTTCTTGATGGTGACATCATTCAGCTTCCGATAATCCGTACACAAACGTTTACCTCCATCTTTCTTGTCCACAAACAAGACAAGTGATCTCCATGGCGATGCACTTGGTTGAATCAGTCCTATCTCCAGCATAGCATCCAGTTGCTTCTTAAGCTCCACTAGTTTAGATTGGTTCATACTATACGGTCTCTGGGCTATGGGTCCAGTTCCAGGGATTAGTTCAATGATAAACTCGATATCCCGATCTGGGGGCATACTGGGCAAAACTTCTGGAAATACATCAGGGTATTCATTGACTACTCTGACTTGGTCAATGGTTGGTTGGGCTAGACTCTTGTTGCACTTGAATTGACAGGGCAAGGTTTCAGATACATGCTCTACTGATATTCCGGCTGTACTGGTCATGGTTATGGCTTTCTTGGCATAGTCGATTAATCCTTTATGTTTGAACATCCAATCCATTCCTAGTACTACTTCCAAACCTTTGGTTCCAAGTACTATTAGATTAGCATAAAAATCTATGCCATGGATTCTGATAGGTACGACCTTGCAAATTTGTCTAGCTTTGGTGGTTGAAACAAGTATTTAAACTATCATAACATGCTTCAATTTTGTTGGTTGAATATTACTAGTGCATGCAAATTCTTCGGTAACAAACGAGTGTGATGCTCCAGAATCAAACAACACTCTTGCCAGTACTGAGTTAACAGAAAACATACCCAGCACGACATCTGGCGCTTCTTGGGCTTCTTCAGCATTCATGAGAAACAGACGGCCGTTGCGGTTGAGCGAATTCCCTGGGGCAAATCTCCTTCCAAGCTGAACACGATGCTATTTCTGAGCTGGGGCATTCACATTGGGGGATGCTGCAAGCTTCTTGGGGCACTCATTGGAACAGTGACCCTTGGTTCCACATTCATAACAAGTCACCTGAGACTTGTCCTTTCCTGCAACAGGCACAACAATGCTTCCAGTCGTTGGGGCAGTATTGGTGTTGGTGGCGACATTGTTGTTGTTGAACTTGGGCAGTGCACTGTTGAAATTGCTGAGGTTTCCAGGGTTGTTGTTATTTCCTCCGGTCCTTGGCTTTCCTCCTCCACGGTTGGATAGGTCGGACGGTTCATCGGGGGTCTATTGTTTCTTGGGGCAAATCCTGCAGACGGGTTGGGGCGATACTTTGGGGTATGGTGGTTTCCTGGTTGATGCATCATTTGACACTTGTGATTCTCATTGGCTTGGTTGATATTGCCTTCCATCTGGATGGCAGGATCCACTAAGGCTTCAATGTCATGAAATGGGATATTGACTAACATTGTCTGCATCTCATCATGTAGACTATTCAGGAATCTCTCCTTCTTCTTGGCTCTGATACCAACTTATCAACACCTAGATTTTTTAATCCCAGATGCATGTTATGCCATACCTCGCACAGTGGTTTTGATGACGCATAGTGGCTACGGGTCACGTGGTGGCGAACGGGGTTGTCTGGTGATCTCCTGGGACGGTGGTGATCGCGTAGACTGGCGGCAAAGGCGGGGCGCGGTATGTGCGAGCGTGTCGAGCGCAGAGCTCTAGCGTGCTCTCAGCATGGTCACAGAGAAATGGGCACATCTGTTCTCTGTGGTACAGTGCCTAGCATGGCTCGAGGGATGGACAGGGGTGGGAGTGGACGGTGGCGTGCTTCCTGAACACGGTGGCTAGGCTCGACACTTGCTCCTGCTAGCTAGCCATGGTCGGCTGGCAAGGGTACTCTCGGGTTGGCACGACATGGCGCATTGGGTAAGGTCTAGGTTGGTTCCAGATATTGGTTGGCACTGGGGGAGACAGGGATGATCAATGGTGAACAATGTTTAGCCAAATTACTGCTCAAAACAGTGAAGTTTGGCCAAATTTAGTTTCTGTCTCCAAGTGTTTAATAAAATGGCTGCAAGAAATTCATATTTGAATTTTTGGTTGAAACTTGGCGGGTGCAATGGTCACATACTAGGTAGTCTCTGGTTGATTGGATTTGTCAAGGTGCACTAGGTTGGTTGGGTTTTGAGAAATGGTGACCTTTTCCCATATGAATTAGATTCAATTTTTAAATGTCATGTGAATAGGGTTGCTAAATGTTTCTGTGGGTTTGCAAGGTGGGCTTGGGTTCATTTTTACTTGGTATAGAAAGGGGTGAAAAGAATTGGATTTGTTTCTGTTTGAAATCTTGGACTAGAAACACTCAAAGTGGTCTACTGACCAAGATTGGCAAAAATGACCATTTGCTTATTTTGTTTGTTTTTGAATTTCTTCTGATTTGATTCTGCTTGCAAATGATTTAGATGATGTTGTTTTCATCTTTAAACCAATACTTGCCATTCATAACAATCACACAAGTCCATTCAAGAATTCATGCATTCATCACACACATGCATTCATAATGATTTAATTAAAAAAAGTTTTTGTTAACCCTACTTTTGGGTGATTAGAATTGATAACCTTGATTAATATTTTTGGGATGTTAGAAGGAAGCAAGCTCAATAGGTTCAATAATGGAGGCCAATTTCTTGGTCAAGAACACTCAAAACGTGTTGGGGAAGAACCCCCTTTTATAGGGGAAAGCAAATATGGCCGTTGGGAGAAATCTATGCGAACTCCGTTGAAAGTTCTGTTGGACCGGTCCTCAAACCGGACGGTCCGGTTCCTGGACCAGAAAACCAAACTTAAAACCGGGATTAGGTATTGTCCGCAGTCTCGGATACACTCGGTATAGCAAAACCGAAAATCCCGATTTAAGATCCAGTTTTCCGGTGCTTGCATCGGACCACCCGGTATGGGATCCGGTTGAACCGGATCCACAACCGGGATGAAACAGGCTTCACGAAAAACGCAATAACTTTTGCATCTGGACTCCGATTTCGATGATTTTGGGCTTGTTTTGACAAAGACAACAAGCTATACAAGATTGTGCAGAGAAACATCATAGAAAACAAAGGAGGATAGAACCAAATGAATAAAGCTAAGAAGCCTCCCTAAAGAAGAACCGATAAAACCTTCAAACTCGAAAACTCCATAGAAGATGCATAAGAATTCTATTTTCGATGAACTTGGGATTGTTGAAGAGATAGAAAAAATCTCAAGAACCTCACATGAAGAAACACCAAGAAGCAACAAAATAGGAAGATGCAAAGTATGGAAAGGATTGAGCTCCCTATGACAATGTGATCAAGTTACCCAATCGAAAGCCCCTCTTAATAGTCCGGCTATCTATGCAATAACCCGGTCTCCCTACAAAACACCTTGAGACTGGTAAAAGGAAAACATAGCAAGGACATACCTTTGCCTTACACATCCCACTTGATCTTGATGACAATGCTTCAAGTTCCACCCAAGTCGGAATGCAACACTTGATCGTTGTTGCTTTGTGAAGACTCCTAATTTTCTCCCCCATACACCACTATGGGATAGCTTCATTAATACATGTATTCACATGTCCATTATCACCAATATGGATGGCAAGCTTCAATCAAATGATCTTCTCGAGATTCTTATCTTGAACTTGCCCTTCTCAACCTTGATGACGATCACCACTTGATGTCATCCTCTCATGGGCTATATAAGATCTTCACATACCACAAGACCATGTGGTACATTCTTTATGCTTCATGTGTTGACCAACTTGAAATCACTCTTCACTCTTTCTATTTGTCAACCAAGTATCTTCTCATGCTCCATCTCAATATCTTGAGGTACATAAAGAACTCTTCATTTGATTACGTGCTCTAAATCTTAGTCAACCATAGCTCAACTAATGAAGCTATCATGACACTGAATTAGATCCATATCTTGAATTCTTCTATTGAGATCACACTCTCAAGATCTTGATCATACCATATTCTTCTTCAACTCTATGATCTTGATGTCAATACCCAAGGTATATCTTTATCTTCATGGCATCCATACTTGAATCCAACACATGAACTACAAGCATGACTTATGGAATATTCCTTCATATAAACCTCAATAAAAACATTAGTCCATAGGGATTGTCATTAATCACCAAAAACACACATAGGGGCAATTACCCTTTCACTTTGGCCATTCTTTCAAGCAAAAATCTTATCGGTATATGTTATGACTTCATTTTTCTTTACATGTTATTCATTGTATATCTTCTTTGTGTGTGCTTGTTTCCTTGTGGGTATATGTATTTGTAATGAATTACACTTAGAAACTTATACACATAAGAGAAGATAATTTTCATTGAGATTTTATTTCTTGGAGACCACCTTTCTAATTCCTTTTGATGCTTCGGTGGCTTCCAAATTTATTTGCCAATGAGTGCTTGTATCTTGTGTTTACATCTACGGGCACTCATATTTTCTCACTCATGCCTTGTTTTGATAAATGAATTTGTATGAGTGAGGATTCCATGATTATGCACTTTGTTCCCAAATGCAATTATCATAATTGGTGCATAATCCTTGGGGAGCTCCTCTAATTCATTTAATAATACTTATTTACCTTATTGCTCACCTTTGTTGCTTAAATTTTTATGGGGGAGCGAGGATTCCTTGTTTGTGCATTGTGTATTCTAATGCAATTATTCTAATTTGTGCACAAATCTTGGGGAGCTTATCTATTTTTATTTAAAACACTCTTTCTTGTATCATAATATCTTGTTGTTTCCATTTGGTCTCATTTGTTGTTTTCAATTGGTTTTTTGGATCTTGTGATTGATTGCATCGTTTGTTGATGCTTCATTCATTTTATTTATTTGGCAATCTTTGGGTCCTCAATATAGTTCTACTTCCTTCCAAGGATTCATCATTGGATATGTGCGAATGCACACCTTTGGAGGAATTATCACTATATTGGCCTTCTAGAACTTGTAACCCATTTCGGCAATTGATACCAATGGGGGAGAAGTTTTAGAGGGTTTAAGGGAAGTTGGTTTATGCTTTGAGTTTGTTCTTAAGCATTTTCCTTTCATGCTCTTGCATCTTTGTTTTTGCTTAGCATGTGGCATATATAGAGGAAACTCCACCAATGATAATGATTGGAAATATATGCAATGAAATTCAAGTTCATCACACATGCATAGTATTATGGGGAGTTTGCTCTATATATGGTCATGGTACCAATATCACATACTTGTCTAGTATTTGATATTGGTGTCACCATTTTATTCATTAAAATTCCTTATATAAACCCTCTCAAATGGATTGTCATCAATTACCAAAATGAGGGAGATTGAAAGAGCATGTGGGCCCCCATGTGTGGTTTTGGTAATTAATGACAATCTTTATGGACTAATGTGTGTATTAAGTTGCACTTGTAGGAATTGTACATTAGCATCACTTGGAGCATGTGTTCGCTTCAAGGTAGATGAAATGATGAACAAGAAGTGTTGTGCAAGCTCAAAATGTGCCATATCTAGTAGATCTCATGTTTGATGCTTGCCATCCTCAGTGATCATGGATCGATGAAGACAAGGTCAAAGTAAAGGTTTCCCCATAGTGTATGGGGAAGAAAAGTGCAAGTCTTCATCTAGCAAGCATGTGGAAGCGGAATCAAGAAAGGTGTCCATCTTGAGAATGTCAAGATCGTCTACATTGCGCTCAAGTGGAATGCTCAAGGCAAATGTATAATCTTGATAGGTTTTCCCTTTTGACGGTCTCATGTTGTTAGTTGGGAGACCGGGTTTTGAATAGATAGCCATACTATCAAGAGGGGCTCTCGAGAGAGTAACTTGATCATATATTTCAGAGAGATCTCAAACCTTTTGCATACTTAGCATCATCCTTTCTTGGTTGTTATTTGGATCTTATTCATGTGAGGTTCTGGAGCTTGTGGTAATATTCATGACAAGCTCTAGTTCATCAAAAACGGATTTCACTTTTATATCTTACTGCATTTTTTATCTTGGAGGTTTTCCGGTTTCTCACCAAAGGAGGCACTGCTCCCGCCTGCCGCTCGCTCTCGCCCGGACCCTGCTTCTCGCGCGCGCTCGCTCGCCTAGCGTGCTAGCTGGCTCGCGCGCGTTTACCTCGCCCCAACACCCTTTGGCTCTGCATCGCTCGCTTGCTCGCTTAGCCGCCAGCGCCTCTTGCTCACTCGTTCCTGGGTCGCCTAGTCGTGGGCGGTAGTACCAGGACTCATGCGGTACTACCGGTCCATGGCCAAATCTAGCCCCCAATAGGCTGATTCATTGGGCCCCTTTATATAGCTCCTTCTCTCTCTTTTGGACAGCTCCTTCTTCCACTATTTTATCAAGCTTTGCCCCATTATTTTCCCCCTCTTTAAGCTTGATTTCTCTCCCTCCCTCCAATGATTCTTGCTCATATTTCTCAAGCTAGATCGACAATTTGACCTAACCAATTAATCTCTCTGTGAGTGAATCTTTGGGATCTAGATCTTGGAGGATTTCGTGTTCTCCTTGTGTTCTTCCTCTCTTGTTCCCTCAATTGCTTTAGTAGCCTTGTTGGAACTTGACAGTGAATTATTGGAGCATCCTTGTGTTTTTCTAGCCATTTGCATTAGGTGCATCATTTTGAGTCCTCCTCGGAGGATTTGGTTGGTGAAATTCATTGAAGCTTGTCCCTCTTGGTTTCTTGGAACCCTAGATGGCGTGTGGCCTTTGTGGTGTGTTCTTGGGGTCTCCAAATAAGTTGTGGAGCTATCCTCAAGCTAGTGTCCTTGGTGGTGATTATTGGGATCCTCCAATTAAGTTGTGGAGATTGCCCCAATCTTGTACGGGTTTGGTGACCACCCTCAAGTGTCCCATAGTGGATAGGGTGCTTGCTGTGAGGAGGGTTCTCGGGAGAATAGGGTGAGGCCTCTTGTGGTGTTGGTGGTCTTAGTACTTCCCACCCCTCCAATGATACTTACTTCCTTCTAGGAAGGAACTCGATAAAATATTGTTGTCCCCGCGTTCCTCGATTATATCTATACCTAAGCTCTTTACTTATGCACTTTATATTGTGATAGCCTTCATACTTAAAGTAATCTATCTTGCTATCACTTTGTTGCTTGTCTTGCTTAGTATAAGTTGTTTGTGCACATAGGTGAACCTTAGTATATATAGGCTTTGTGCTTGGCAAAAGAAAACACTAGTTTTATTCCTCCATTGTTAAGCCATCTCGTAAAAGTTTTTAACTGCCTATTCACCCTCTCTAGGCGGCATCCGTGATATTTCACCATGTAGGCGAGAGCCGCCAAATTCTAAGACTCACCATATACTAGCCTCAGTACTGGTCGCTCTCTTTCTGTTTTCCTTTGCCCTTTGCTGGCACTCTTTGGCTTTGACAGGTACGTGATTGACGACGTTAGCAAGGTTACCCTTCTGGCTTGGCCTGGGAAGGGTCATGGACACTGCTTGGTTATCCTTCAGGACTCTTAGTCCCATTTGGTTCTTATCCATACTCGAATATTGTATTTCTTTCTTCATGATTTGTATCTTTGTATTATACCATTTGTATTCTTGACTCATCTATTCGTTGTTGTATATATATGTTTCTTTTGGACTCCATTGTAAACTATTGTGCTGATATACTTGTTGACAATTGTCAACACCCGGATTTTTAATCCCAGATGCCTGTTATGTCGTACATCGCAATCTTAAGATTACCATTTTTGCGAGACATGACAAAATTGGTAACACAGTACATCATCCATTACAAACCATAATAGTCTTACAAATAGTTGATCTCATGATCAAGTCTAATTACAAATCAAAGCAGCGGAATAATAGTGTAGTAGGGGCTCCATCTTCAGGGTCACAGGCAATGATGACGATGGGAGATGATCCTAGTTATCATAGGCGTCCTTCTGTCCATCCTCCTCGTAGTCTCCTTTGTAGTATGGCCATGGGAATAGCCAGGGACAAAGGCATGAGTACTTTTAAAGTAATCGCAAACTATCACTAAAGCAGTAAGACCATTCTAATAGGAATCCTAAGCTCTATGTTTGTTTGCAACAAGACAATTTTATTTCACAAGTACTCGGGAGTAAACACCTAACTTTAGTTCTAGATTACTTAAGTGGGAACCTAGTTTCATGACCACATATTGGTGGAGTCAAGTCAAAGTCATACTTCAAGTCACAAGTCATTTTGAAAGCATCTGACAACGGAACAGTATGGACATCCAACTGTCCATGACCATGGACGTGGCTATTCGAATAGTTTGACACTCTATAGAGGTGGTACACTTTCACCACAACATCCGATACATATGTCAGGGATAACCCTGAATCATCATACTCGGTATGCGGATAATCAATCCGAACCTTTCAATTACACACCCTAGTATAGGCACCTCCCCTATGATTTTGGCCTCCCAGCCATGACCATCTATCATCCTCGGAACTGCATAGGTGGATTTCATATTCACAAGGTAGCCTCAGATCACCTTGTTCCGCGAGGGAACCCATACTAAGACACATAAATTCTAGTTAAGCCCTACCTAAACTAGGGCATTGTGGTTGTACGGTAAAATTGGAATAGTATTGCATCTGAACCCAACCATCAGTTTTTATCAAAGTCAGGGCACATACTTCATTCAATACCATCTACTCATTATGTTCCATAACACATGTCAAAACATTTAAATAGAATGACTCATCATTCCAAGGTTTTCATAATCATTTGTTCCCATCTATAGTGATCAAGGTTAGTTTAGCACTAGCATCTATCAATGAGGGTGTCACTATTTAGGGTTCTAATCAGGTGTAACTACCTACATCAAGTTCCAAGCTCTTGATGACATCTTTCCTAATTTTTCACTAATCACCAATTAATTAACTACTTGAGCAACTTTGCAAAAAGGATAAAAAGATAAAGCTTGCAGGTAAGACTTGGGATTAGTATAATCAAGGTGGTAACCAAAGTGCATGCATAGCTCTATATTACATAGTACAGCTTGCATGGTTTAGATTAGCTTCCTTGCCTTAGTTGGTAAGGTGGTCGAAGTTCTCTTCCTCTTATTCATAAAATTCTTCCTCCTTGTAGCCCGGAATGATACTAGCATCTATAAATAAATATGTGGTACACAATCACCAAACAATACTTAACTACTTCTGTTTAACACACCAAGAGTCACACTAGATGATCTAGCATCATCTCTATCATTACAAGAAAAGAGTGACAAGATTTGATTTATCTAATTTTAGAAAAGTAATTTCTACTCATTGAAAGTTACTTAAGATTTAATATTCACCAATTCAAATATGGGATCATATTGGCACATGTCATCACCACATATTTCAATATTTGGGAATGTGATTTAAAGTGATTGGCCTAAATTGCAAAGTTTAACAATGCCATTTAATAATAATTTTGTGACTAGAAATGACTATAACGCCATTCTTTAATTGTGGTCCAGGACTACTATATGCAAAATTATATATTTTTACATATTTAGATAGGTCATGGCTAAGGTTATTTCTAAGATTGGAATCAACTCAAAATCATTTATGGTTGATTTTATAAAAATGTTTGAAGTGATAAAATCTACTGTCTTATTATTTTACTGAGGGTGATCCATAACTTCAAACTGTTTGAATCCAACGGGAGTGATTAGAGATTTTCATATACTTTCTAAAAAAATTGGTTTCATTCCATTTGGTTTAGTGAATCTTCCTGAATTTATTTTCAAAGTTACCTACAGTATAGGATTTTGAAATAAAAGAAAAACCTAAGTTTGAATCTATGGGCTACGCGCGGGAAAACTAACGAGCTGGCCCAACTACACGACGTGGACGCGGCGGGATGCACCAGGGTTGGTCCCACACATCATCGGCTAAGTTAAAACAAAAGGGTATCCTCTAATCTAGGCCACACGATTAGAGCACGATCAACAGCTCCGCGTCATCATCTCCGCCCCATGGGGCGCGCGAGACTGAACCCTAGCGCTACGGCGGGGGTCGTCGAGGTCTTACTAGGGCTCTAGCTAGGTCCGACGAGGTGGGTGAATGAGCAAGTCGACGACGACGGTTCGACTGGTGGTCGCGGTAGCTCCTGGGGCGGCTCCTAGTGCTGGTTCCTCTTCTGCACTGCAGCGGCGGGCTCCGGTGAAATTCCGGCGATATGGTGATGGCCTTGCTCCAGGGACGGGTCAGAGATATTGCTGGATGAGAGGGGAGTGGAATGGTGTGCGTTTTTTTAGGCAAGGGAGGGCTATATTTATACTATGGTGATGGGGGCACGGCGGCATGGCTCGGGCTCATTGGCAACATTGTTAAAGGAAGCTATCGGCATTGCAAGGGGTGTAGGTAGACACGGTGCTTTAGGGTGGTCGTCATGAACACAGTGGCACGGCGAGGCGTTGTCTCCATCGTTCTAGAACGTCTGTGCACGGCGGCGGTACCGTCGGTATTCGTCATAGCGTACGGTGGTCACGGTGCTCGCGGGGTCAAACGAGCATGTCTAGGCGGTCGCTAGAGTCGCGGCGAACTTATTGGCGCAAGGAGAGAGCGAGGTGCGGCGTGTCCGCATGGGATTGCTCGGCGCTCTGGCACGGTAATTGGCATGGTCGAGTGTTAAATGGGCGCGGCTGCGCTGGCGTCTCCGCGGGCGGTAGTTGGTCGAGGCGTGCAAAGGCAGGGGCAGTGAGGTCACGGCTACCTCCTAGACATCATGGGCGAGGGCGGCACGGTCTGTGGCGGCATGTCCATGTCGGGGTGACATGGGTGAGCTCGAGTACAAAGTTTACTGGTCAATATGGCGAGTGAGAGGAGCTCCATTGCACGAGCTGGTACAAGGGGAGTTAAGCGAACTTCGTGGAAGCTCGGTGAGGTCACAAGGATGATCACAAGGTTGATCAAGACAGTAGATAGTTGGTGAGGTTATACTGTGATCACCAAGTGTTTGATCAAATGGCTGCAAGAACTAAACCTTCAAATTTTCAAATTATTTTTGGTGGGGGTGCTGGTCATAAGCTTGGTAGTCTCTGGGTGTAAGGGTTTGCTATGTGGTGAAGGTTCTAGTGATTTTCCAAAAATGACTATCTTGATGCATAAGATAGATTCAATTTTGAATTGCCTCTCAAATGGATTTGGATTTGTTTCTACAAGGTTGGGAAGCTCCATTGTGTTCAGTGTCACTTGTTCTAGCAAAGTGAGAAAATAAATGGAATTGTTTCTGTTTGAAATTAGTTGCTAGAGATGCTCAAAGTGAGCTAAGTGTTAACTTTTGCAAAAATGACCATTAGGTCATATGCTTCATATTTTAATTTTCTTTTGGTTTGATCTGGTTTGGAATTGACCTAGATGATATGGTTTTAATCTTTAAACCATTTCTCATCATTTACAACAAACAAACATGGCATTGCAAACATTCATACCCATTCATAACACACATGCATTTATATAATGTTTATTATTAAAAGCTTTTGTTAAACCTAATTTTGGTTGATTAGAAATTGATATCCTCATTAACATTTTTGAGATGTTACAAACCTTCCCCCCTTAAACAGAATCTCGTCCCGAGATTCAGAAAAAACTAGGAACTAAAGAGATTGGGAAACTCAGTCCTCATGTAATCTTATCGTTCCCAGGTGGCTTCTTTTTCATTATGGTTTCTCCACTGGATTTTGAGAAACTTGATACTCCTGGTCTAGGTGGTCCTGAAAGCTTCTTCCAAAATAAGAATGGGTACTTCACAATAGGTTAAATCTGGGTTGATCTCCACGTCTCTTTGATCGATGTTCTTGAAAACTTCCATCTTCTCTGGAACTTCTAAGCATTTCCGAAGTAACAAGATATGAAACACATCATGTACGGCTGAAATCTCTTATGATAGTTGTATCTGATACGATACTTCTCCTCGGCGACTTAAAATCTTTAAGGGTCCAATATATCTGGGTGCAAGCTTTCCTTTGAGTTGGAAACATTGCATTACTTTCAAGGATGATACTTTGAGATAAACAAAGTCTCGGATATTGAAGGCTAGACGTCTCTTGTCAGCATAACTCTTCTGTTTGGATTGAGCGGTCTTGAGGTGCTCACAGATCTTGTGAACCTTCTGTTCGGCTTCTCGTAGGATGTCTGGTCCGAATATCTGACTCTCTCCTACTTGCGACCAATTCAGGGGGATACGGCACTTCCTTCCATAAAAAAGATCAAATGGCGCCATTTGCAAACTGGCTTGATAACTATTGTTGTATGAGAATTCTGCAAAAGGCAAGCAGTCTTCCCATTTAGATCCATATTCCAATACACAAGCTCTCAATGTATCCTCGAGTAACCGGTTTACTCTTTCTATTTTTCCATCTGTCTATGGGTGATAAGTTGTGCTCAGTTTTGTTCCTAATCCTTCTTGTACTTTCTTCCAAAATCTTGAGGTAAACTGGGTTCCTCGATCTGATACGATGGTCTTGGGGGTTTCGTGCAGACTAACTATTCTAGCAATATATAACTCTGCTAGCTTCGAGCTCTGATAAGTGGTCTTGACTGGTATGAAATGAGATACTTTGGAAAGTCTATCCACTATGACCTAAATAGAATCATTTCCTCGACTAGATGTAGGTAAACCGGCGATGAAATCCATTCTGACTGAATCCCATTTCCATTCTGGAATTTTCAAAGGTTGCAAAAGTCCTGCGGGTCACTGGTGTTCTGCTTTGACTCTCTGACAGATATCACACTTGGCGATATAGCTTCCGACTTCTCTCTTCATTTTGTGCCACCAAAATTGCTCCTTCAAATCCTGATACATCTTCGTTCCTCCCGGATGAATAGAATAAAGAGTATCATGGGCTTCATGCAAAATAACTTGTTTCAACTCTGAATCTGCTGGCACATAGATCCGTCCCTTATACCACAGAACTCCTTCTTCATCTTCCGTGAATCGGGATACCTTCCATGTACCGATACGACGCTTAATTCCATCGATACTGGCATTTCCTTTCTGAGCTTCCTTTATCTGACTGATCAACGTGGGTTGAAGTTTAATACTGGCTAGGAATCCTTCGCTAACTAGCTCCATTCTGAAATTCTCCAACTCCTTATGAAATCTTGGCTGCTCTTTCATAATCATGGTGTTTAATCTACACAGAAATCTACTAAGGGCATTTGCTACCACATTGGCCTTGCCGGGGTGGTAGTGAATGTCAAGGTCATAATCCTTGATTAACTCTATCCATCTCCTTTGTCTCATATTCAGATCTTACTGGGTGGAAATATACTTCAAACTCTTGTGATCTGAATAAATCTCACAGCGATTACCCATGAGGTAATGGCGCCATGTCTTCAAGGCTAAAACTACGACTGCCAATTCTAAGTCATGTGTTGGGTAATTCTTCTCATGTTGCTTCAGTTGTCGGGACAGATAGGATATTACTTTGCCTTCTTGCATCAACACACATCCGAGACCAATCTTGGATGCATCACAATATATGTCAAAGGACTTCGTGATATCCGGCATGATCAAGATTGGGGCTGAAATCAATTTCTTCTTGATCTCTTGAAAACTCGCTTCACATTTGTCCGTCCATTCAAACTTCTTGTCTTTCTTCAATAGCTGAGTCATCGGCCTTGCGATGCTGGAAAATTCTTCAAAAAACTTGCGGTAATATCCCGCTAATCCAAGAAATGCACGAACTTCAGTTTGAGTCATTGGGGCTCTCCATTCTTCAACATCCTTAATCTTGGCGGGGTCGATGGCAACTCCTCCGGCCGACAAGATATGTACTAGGAATCTGACATCCTTTAACCAGAATTCACATTTGCTGAACTTGGCATACAGCTGATGCTCTCTAAGGGTTCTGAGGATGGTTCTTAGGTGATGTTCATGCTCTTCTTCCAATTTGGAGTAGATCAGAATGTCATCGATAAAAACAACGACAAACTTATCCAAGAAGTTCATGAAAATCTTATTCATGAGATTCATGAAATAAGCGGGGGCATTGGTTAATCCAAATGACATGACCTTGTACTCATATAATCCATATCTGGTAGTGAAGGCAGTCTTTGGGATATATGTTGCGTGAATTTTCTGTTGATAACCAGTTCTAAGATCAATCTTAGAAAATACCTGGCACCAATCAACTGGTCAAACAAATATTCTATCTTCGGCAATGGGTACTTGTTCTTGATGGTGACGTCATTCAACTTCTGGTAATCCGTACATAAACGGGTGGCACCATCTTTGTTATCCACAAACAAAACAGGTGATCTCCATGGCGAGGCACTTGGTTGAATCAGATCTTTGCTAATCATGCCATCAAGTTGCTTCTTGAGCTCCGCTAACTCCGATGTGTTCATACTATAGGGTCTCTGAGCTATGGGTTCAGTTCCAGGGATTAGTTCAATGATAAACTCGATATCCCGATCTGGGGGCATACCAGGTAATTCATCTGGGAACACATCAGGGTATTCACAGACTCATCTAACTTGGTCTAGGGTCAGTTGGGATAAACTCTTGTTGCACTTGAACTGACGGGGCAGTGTCTCAGACACATGCTCAACTGATACTCCGGTGCTACTGGTCATTGTTATGGCTTCTTGGCACAATCTATTAGTCCTTGATGTTTCGACATCCAATCCATTCCTAGTACTACTTCCAAACCTTTTGTTCCAAGTACTATTAGGTTGGCATAGAAATCTATTCCATGAATTTTGATAGGTACGGCCTTGTAAATTTTTCTAGCTTTGGTGGTTGACCCAGGTATTTGAACTATCATGACATTCTTCAAATTTATTGGTTTCATGTTACTAGTGCATGAAAATTCTTCGGTAACAAATGAGTGTGATGCTCCAGAATCAAACAACACTCTTGCAAGTACTGAGTTAACAAAAAACATACCCAGCACGACATCTGGCGCTTCCTGGGCTTCTTCAGCATTCATGTGGAACAGACGGCCTGTACGGTTGTGCGGGTTGCCTAGGGAAAATCTCTTTCCATGTTGGACACGATGCTGCTGCTCGGCATGTGTAGTGACATTGGGTGTTGCAGCAAGCTTCTTGGGAGTAGTGACCTGTCACTCCACATTCAAAGCAAGTGATCATTGACTTGTCCTTCCCTGCGACAGGCACATCATTGTTTCTAGTCCTTGGGGCAGTATTGTTGTTTTTGTTGGTGGGCCTTGGCGGTGCACGGTTTAAATTATTGGGGTTGCCGGTGTTGTAGTTGTTGTTGCCTCCAGGCCTCGGGTTTCCTCCGCCATGATTGGGAAAGTTTGGACGGGGCATAGGTGGCTTGTTGTTCCTTGGTGCAAATCCTGCAGATGAACTGGGGCGATACTTTGGGGTATGGTGGGGTCCAGGCTGATGCATCATATGACGCTTACGGTTCTCAGTGGCTTGGTTGATCTTTCCTTCCATCTGGATAGCACAATCCACCAGAGCTTATAGATCGGCAAACGAAATATTGACTAGTACTATCTGCATCTCATCATGCAGAGCATTCATAAATCTTTCCTTCTTCTTGGCTTCAGTACCAATCTCATTAGGGGCATACCTAGACAGAGACAGAAATCTGTCATGGTATTCCACCACAGTCATCCTTCCCTGCTTCAACTCCTAGAATTCGTCCCTCATCCTCAGAATTAGACTGGGTGGCACATCAGTTCAGCTGAACTTGAGTTTGAATTCCTCCCAAGTCATCATCTGTCCTCCATTCATTGTACGAGTGCTATTCCACCATGCTCTTGCAGAACCTGCCAGATAGTGGGTAGCAAACAGTACTTTCTCCGCAGCATCTACTCCTGCAACTTCCAAGTTGTTCTCCATGGTTTGGAGCCAGTCATCAGCATCTAAGGGCTCTTCAGATTTGCTAAAAATAGGAGGATTGGTGTTTTGGAAGTTCTTAAGCTTGGATCCATGATGATCCTGATTTCCATGGCCTTGGTTGTCATGCGCCAGTTGGGCGATCTGTTGAAGAGTGGAGAGATTGGCTTGATGCTCGGTTCTACTGGCTTCTCGATCTTCTACTAGCATTTGCAGAATTTGGACCATCGGGTCTTGAGATGAGTTGCTTCCTCTGTGAGTCATCTGAAGATTGAGATAGATCGTGAGACAAGAGGGAAATTTTTCTAAGTTTTATGGGTTTGGTTTAAAATCTTTTAAACTTTGAGTAAGGCTAGGGTTTGAAAGCCAACAACTCTTTTTCATTCATTCCAAGCACTCATACAAACCACACATTCCAAACACATCACAACAACAAAGCAGATGGTTTTAAGAACCATTCTGGCAAGCTACGATACAGTGGGACCGGATACAACTCACACCTACGACAGTGCTCTAGTGACACTACTCCTCATCAGAACCAGTGGCCTCTTCATCATCAAAGAAGTCGCGGTCATCATCGTCAATGTTGAACTCCTGGTTGATGTCCTCCAAGTAGTCATCATCATCACTGAGGTACGAGTAGGGATCTCCACGAATATCTTCCCCTTCGTTCTCCCTCTCCTCAACCAATATGGTGGTTTTAAAGTTCTGAAATCTTCATCTGTGGCCTTCTCTTGAATTATCATATGCTTGCTGCCATCTCCATGCATGACCATGCTCCAGTACTTGTCCCTCTCATCCATTATAGGGCAAAGGTTTCTGATCTTTCGATGAGATGGAGATAGTCGATTCGGTGGAGTTCGGGCTTTACGATCCGACTACACGTGCGAGCACGAGCGCCAATGCAATCGCTAGGCCAATCACCTGGAGGTTACTGATCCTGCAGAAGCACGATTAGCCTAACCAGCAAAGGTCTTAATTACTACCTGAAATCGAGAACAAGTAAGAACTAATATTGCAATCAAGATATTGCAGATTAAGATGAAAGATTTATTGAAAAGGTGGGATCTTGTATAGGTGCGAAGTACAAGAGGCCTCTGCGACGCTCGAGCCTTGGCAAAGTTGCTATGATGGCTAACTTTATGTCTAAACAAAATCCGAGTCTAAAGTGACGGCTATGGGGAGTATTTAAGGAGGAAACGGTGGGGTTTCGGCCAGCCATAGAGGTGGTGGCCGAATCCAACCCTAAAAGTACTTTTCTCCTCAAATACGGAGTCTAAAAACTGGCTATTTTAATTCCTATGAAAATTACATGGGCCTGGCGCAAAATAAAAGGTGACGCAGCACCCAACTAAGATATGGACGAAATCAGGATGTAATATTCTTGAATAATTCGTCCAATCCTTCTTTCTTCATTATGATGGCTTCAAAGTTCTGAAATCTTCATCCATGGCCTTCTCTCGAATTATCACATGCTTGCTGCCATATCCATGCATGACCATACTCCAATACTTGTCCCTCTCATCCATGCTTGGTCCATCATTCCTAAGAGTAATAAATACATCTGATTTAGGCAGCATCATATTCTCATGTATGTGAGGAATAGTTCCAAGAAACGAAAGTACCTAATAGTTAAGTTGCTTGGCTCAGGCTCGAGTGCTAGGTCCTTGTATGTGTGTAGATGTGGTACAATGGTTGTATCAATAGATGGAATGTCCACATCATGCTCCCCTTCTTGAATTGAAGTCGTCCTCGACGCAATCTCATCTTCCTCACCAAAGTAAGGCTTCAAATCGGCAATGTTACGTAGGACTAGCCATACCAAAGTCTGCAGGCAACTCAAGGTTATATGCATTATCATTTATTTTCTCTAACACCTTAAAAGGACCAGCATCACGTGGCATTAACTTAGACTTGCGCAAATCAAGAAAACGATCCTTACGCAAATATAACCAAACAAGATCACCAACATCAAACACAACATGCTTTGTCCCTTTATCCCCAGCAATTTTATACGTAGATTCATGTGTTCTATGTTATCTTTAGTAGTCTTATGTAAGTTTAATATCATTTCAGCATGTTGTGTAGCATCCAAATTAGTTTGCACCGAAGAAGGTAATGGCAATAAATCAATAGGTGCACAAGGAACAAAACCATACACAATCTCAAATGGGCACATCTTTGTGGTAGAATGCAGCGAACGATTATAAGCAAATTCTATATGAGGTAAACACTCTTCCCACAATTAGAAGTTCTTCTATAAAACAGCCCGCAACATAGTAGACAAAGTTCTATTCACTACTTCAGTTTGTCCATCAGTTTGGGGATGACATGTAGCACTAAACAACAATTTAGTCCCCAACTTAGCCCATAAACATCTCCAAAAGTGGCTAAGAAATTTAGTATCATGATCAAAAACAATAGTATTTGGCACACCATGTAAACGAACAATTTCACGAAAGAACAAATTAGCAATATGCGCAACATCATCTGTTTTATGACAAGGAATAAAGTGTGCCATCTTAAAAAATTGATCCACAAAAAAAATGTTATCCTCCCCTTCTGTGTACGAGGAAATCCCAAAAAAAAGTCCATAGAAATATCCTCCCAAGGAACACTAGGAACAGGAAGAGGCATATATAAACCATGTGGATTAAGGAGAGACTTAGCTTTTTGACAAGTAGTGCAGCATGCCACGAATCTCTCAACATCTCGACGCATACGTGGCCAAAAGAAGTGTGCAGCAAGAACATCCTCCGTTTTCTTGACACCAAAGTGTCCCATCAATCCTCCTCCATGCGCCTCTTGTAACAACAAATGACGAACGGAACTATCTGGAATGCATAGTTTGTTAGCATAGAACACAAATCCATCATTGAAGACGAACTTGTTCCATGTTCTATCATCTCTACAATTTTGCAACACATCTTTAAATTCAGCATCATGCACATATTGTTCCTTAATAGTTTCCAATCCAAATATTTTGAAGTCAAGTTGAGATAATAAAGTATAATGGCGCGACAAAGCATCAGCAATAACATTATCTTTACCCTTTTTGTGTTTGATAACATAAGGAAAAGACTCAATAAATTCAACCCACTTTGCATGACGATGATTCAACTTAGCTTGACTACAAATATGCTTCAAAGATTCATGATCAGAATGTATAACAAATTCTTTAGGCCATAGATAATGTTGCCAAGTTTCTAATGTCCGAACCAGCGCATATAATTATTTATCATAAGTAGAATAGTTCATACTAGCCCCACTCAATTTCTCACTAAAATATGCAACATGTTTTCCATCTTGTAACAACACACATCCCAAACCAATTCCACTAGCATCACATTCAAGCTCAAAAGTCTTATTAAAATCAGGAAGTTGGAGTAAGGGAGCATGTGTTAACTTATATTTCAATATCACGAAGGCCTTTTGTTGTGCATCGTCCCAAACAAATGGCACATCCTTCTTGGTAAGTTCATTCAGCGGCGCGGAAATTGATCCAAAGTCCTTGACAAAGCGCCTATAAAAACCAACGAGGCTAAGAAAACTCCTCACTTGTGTGACCGTCTTGGGCTACGGCCAGTTCTCAATAGCTTCAATCTTGGCTGGATCCACTTCAATACCCTATGGTGTAACAACATAGCCAAGAAATGCAACTCGATCGGTGCAAAAGGTGCACTTCTCAAGATTGCCAAACAAACGTGCATCGCGTAAAGCATTGAAAACAGCACGTAAATGTTCCAAATGATCCTCTAAAGATTTGCTATAAATAAGAATATCATCAAAGTAGACTACCACAAAACGTCCAATGAAAGCACGTAAAACTTCATTCATTAATCTCATAAATGTGTTGGGTGCATTAGTTAAACCAAACAGCATCACTAACCACTCATATAAACCGAACTTAGTTATAAATGCAGTTTTCCATTCATCTCCCAATTTCATACGAATCTGGTGGTAACCACTACGCAAACCAACTTTAGAAAACATGGTAGAGCCACTCAATTCATCAAGCATGTCATATAAATGTGGAATAGGATGACGATATCTAATAGTAATATTATTGATAGCTCTACAATCAGTACACATGCGCGAAGAACCATCTTTCTTAGGTACCAAAATAATAGGAACAACACATTGGCTAAGGGACTCACGAATATGATCTCTGTCGAGTAGTTCCTGAATTTGGTGTTGTATCTTCTTTGTCTCCTCTGGATTGGTTCGATATGGCGCGCGGTTGGGCAACATAGCACCAGGAATTAGATCAATTTGGTGCTCAATTCCTCTAATAGGAGGTAGACCTGGCGGCATCTCAGCTGGAAAAATGTCCTCATATTCCTGGAAAAGGTTAGCAACCGCGGGTGGCAAAGAAGGAAGCATATCCTCAAATGAAAACAAAACCTCTTTGCAGACAATTGCATAACATTGAGTATTGTTTACATCTAGTTCAGCAATATCAATTTTATTTGCAAGCCTACATGGACTCTTCAAACGAATTGCAGTAGCATGTTTAGAATCAGATTTAGTGTTCTTTGGTGGTAGAAAATCTGTAGCAACAATCTGATTCTCACTTTTATTTTTCTCCTCGGTTTTTGCTCTGCTAGCTCTAGCAAGATCATCTTTCAAAATCTGTTTGGGAGTCATAGGTTTTAGACCAATTTTCTTTCCATCATGCATAAGAGAATAGTGACTAGTTTTACCATTATGAATAGATTCTCTATCAAATTTCCATGGTCTACCAAGTAAAAAAGAACAAGCTTGCATAGGTACAACATCACAATCAACAAAATTAGAATATGTACCTATAGTAAAATGCACGCATACCGTTCTTGTTACCTTGATCTTGCGAAAACTCTCAAACCATTGGATATAATATGAATGTGTCCGTTGTCTTGTTGGAAATACAAGCTTCTCTACCATGTCAACACTAGCCAGATTATTATAACTCCCTCCATCAATTTATCCTTATAGCTCTTTCCTTGACAACACCGCATGTTTGGAACAGGTTGTGGCGTTGATTATGCGTAGATTTGATCAATTGCACACTCAACACACATGTGCCACTAAGCTCTTGTATTGATCAGCAGTTTCAGCTCCCATTATCTCTGTCTCTTCTTAAAAATTAGGACTATCTACATCTCGGGTAGAAATACGCGCTAATGTATCGTCATCAAAGTCACTTGCTGAATCATATTCACCATCATCACGCACCATCATAACACGTTGTGTTGTGCACTATCGCTCAATATGACCATAATCCTAGCACTTGCGGCATTGTATATCCTTTGTTTTGCCTGTGGAAGCCATAGAAGATGCACTACAAGAAGGAGCATTGGATGACGATGGAGGAGCAGCTGAAGGAAGCATTGTGGTGGCTTTGGATGTGGTAGAAGCTGGTGGCGTATCACGAGAAGAAGGCGTTGAATCTCGGGATGTCCAAGAGGATGTGCGACCTGCAGAATTATTAGTCCTACTCCATGGTGTTTGGCGATCCTGCACTTCACGTTCAGCTTTGCAAGCAAGATGAAACAAATGAGTGATGGTATTATATTCCTTATAGTCTAATATGTGTTGAATATCCTTGTTTAATCCACCAAAGAAACGTGCAAGCCTTTGTTCAGTAGTTTCAACAAGACCACACCAAACCATCCCCGTTTGCAATTCCCGATAATACTCTTCTACAAAAATTTTCCCTTGTTCTAAACGTGGCAGGTTCTTTAGTAAATCACGTTGAAAGGACATTTATTGTCATAATCACTTTTGGTGTCCGTTAACAACAAGTAGATCATTTTACAGTTTGTCACTGTCCACAGGTTGCTATTATGATAAGTGAAAAGTACCCTCACACTTTGGAAAGATTCCTGCAAGATTGACATAGTTCTGGAAATTCCAGACCGGAGTCTCCGGTCTTCCTGGACCGAAGTCTCCGGTGTGGACTGGAGTTTCCGAAGGACTCCCCGGTGGAGGCTTCAGGAACATGGCTGGGTCATTCTGTATAGGGGTGCGGAGCAAGGTCCGGAGGCTTCTCCGGAATCTCCGGTGTGGGCTCAGACCGGAGTCTCCGGTGCTGGAGGACCAGAGTCTCCGGCCCACTTGGCTCTCAGAAGGCCTGGGTCGTACTGCATACTGGTCCGGAGGCTGGACCGGAATCTCCGGTGTAGACCAGAGTCTCCGGTGTATAGACCGGAGTCTCTAGTCTGGTTCTTCTCCAACAATCAGAAAATGGTTCATAGAAGGGTATGCTTATAAATAGGGACCCTTATCCCCTTCCTCAGCTGCTCGACCTGCTCAAGAACACAAACACCATTAGAGCCACCAAATCTACAAGATCTCTTCATCCAACCATCCAAAGTCATTGATCTTTGGAGAATCGAAGGAGGAGGCCTTGATCTACAGCTTCACCAAGAGAGATCTTCATTTCCCCCTCATTCACTTGAGGGCCCCCATGCTCTATTTTTCATTGGAAACCCTAGCTTTATTTGGTTCTTACAAGCTTGTCTTTGATTGTTTTGACAACTTGCTTGTATTTGGGAGCCTCCAATTAAGTTGTGGATGTGTTCCCCGAACTTGTTGTAAAGGTGTCGGCTTCCACCTCGAAGGTTGCCGATATAGTGGAAGCTGAATCGATCCCCTTGGGGTGAGGTTCATTGGAGAAAAAGGGAGGCCTCTCGTGGCGTTGGTGGTTTGAAACCACCCCCTCTCCAAACGTAGACGTACTTCCCCTCAAAAGGAAGGAACTACAGGAAACAAATCCTTGTGTCTCTGTGTCCACCACTTTGGTTACTTCTATCCTTTACCGCACTTTACTTACTAGTTCTTGCTTAGTGTTGTGTTAGCTAGTGCTTGTTTGTCATATAGGTAAATTCACCTTAGTTGCATTATCTAGAGAATTTACCTTTCTTGTCAAACCTTAATTTGAAAAAGAAGAAAATTTGAAGTAGCACCTATTCACCCCCCCCCCTCTAGGTGCCCATACGACCCTTTCAATTGGTATCAGAGCCTCGGCTCTTTATTCGGGCTTTACCGCCTAAGAGTATATGGGTATCAATGAAGGGGAAGGTGGTGGTGAGCATACCACAATGACCATGGATGATCTCAATAACTTGGAAACAAGATTGAGCTCCAACATGGCCAACGAGATCAAACAATTGCAAAAGTTAATTGAGCAACTTGTTAAAGATAAGGTAGGCTCATGTTCCCCTCCACCTCAAGAGGAACTACCGCCTTCATCCAAAGAGAATGCCCCGGCATCTCCCACGGATAAGGTGGTGGGGGATAATCAAGGCAACATTAACTCCTCCACAAAAAGGGTTGGTGAAAAGGGAGAGCATCATGACTCTCATGCGTGGTTCTCTCCCGACCCTCCAATTCCTCACTCTCATGTAAACCATAGAGGTGACCCACCTAAGCTTGAAGCATCTTCTACTTTTTCTCAATGGCAATATCTAATGAAAACTCATGTGCGCAGCTCTTGCATTGAACTATGGAACATCATCGAACAAGGACTCTATATTGGGGATCCAAACAACTAGACAAGAAGAGAAGTCGTCAATAGTCAACTCAATGCCACCTCCTTGCACATGATTCAACAAGGATTGGGTACAAAGGATTACCCACACATTGAGCACCTCAGCATCGCCAAAGAAGCTTGGGATGCTCTCATGGTGTTATTTGTTGGGAATGAGAGCATGAGGAGGAACCGATATGATGCACTAAGAAATGAAGCCGAAGGCTTCTACATGATGGAAGGTGAAAATCATGAAGACATGTACCATAGGCTCAATACCACCGCCACCGCTTTTAGAAATGTAGATGCCTCACATGTGGATGATGCTTGGATAAAAAGGAAATATGTGAGTGCACTCATGCCCTTTGATCCCACTGACTTGAAGAGCCTACAAGGAAGACACAACTACCATCTCATGACCTCCAATGAGGTCATGCAAGAGATGGCCTCGTTCAAGGTTGCCGCCAAGAATGCCAAAGATGCCCATGCCCGTGCCCTTGGTATGAGCAATGTTGTCAATGTTGCTTTGAAGGCCAAAGCTGTGGAACATGGGGATGAAGATGATAGTGATGAAGGCATCTCCATGGACCACCCCGATGATCTCAAGATTGCTCATAGTCAATATATGGCCTTCTATGCAAAGAACTTTTGGAAGAACCCCGCCAAGGCCAAGATGAAAATGCAACGAAAAAGCAACCCAAATGGGAAAAGAGAAAGTACCACTAGATTGAGAACTTGTTTCAATTGTGGTGACCGCTATCACTTTATGGTGAGTTTCCCCTACGAGAAGAGAGAAGATCATGGTGGCAACCTCGTTCCAAAGAAAACTTCCAAAGATCCTTACAAGAAACCCTTCATCAAGAAGAATCCCATCAACAAGAAGTCGGGCAAAATTGTATTGGTCACTCATGAAGAATTCTCCTCCGACAATGAAGATGACGAAGAGGAGGAAGAGGAAACATCAAGAGGTGTGGCTGCTCTAGCCACTACTTCTACTCCAACATTCTCACTCTTTGATTCTCCAAATGAGAATACTCCCAACAAGAATGCCCCTTGCCTTATGGCAAGAGGTACGGAGGTATCCTTATCATCTCATCCACTCCATTAACTAATGATCAAATTGATGATGAGATGTCTCTTGACGTGAAAAGGGAATTAATTGCTTTTGATGAGTTTGTGACTAACTTACAAGGGGAGGCCAAGACACATTTTGGGAACATCTTAGATCAACTTTCCCACACACAAGAGCTTCTAGATGTAAGAAGTAAACTTGGGCATGAACACATGATTGAGCTAGAAGCCCTAAATAATGCTCTAGAAGAAGAACAAGAGACTAGAATGTCTCTTGAACTAAAACTTGAAGGGCTTGAGGAGGCCAATGATGTAATTGTTAATAGACTCATCAAGGAACGTGATCATGCTATTGCTAAATATAAAAAGGCTAAAAAGGACAAGATTGAGTTTGTTGTGGTTCATAAAAACTTGCCGAGGACTTTAGTTCACTTAACAAGGCTCACAAGGCATTGGAAAGTGAACTCTTGTCACTCACAAAGTCCTATGAAACGCTTCAAACTCAATTTACCAATATTCCTTCACCTAGTCATTTCATTCCTTCTAGTAGTACAACTATTCTTGAAGAAAATGCTAGGTTGAAGGGGGAGCTAGCCAAGGCCACATTTTCACAAGGTAACAAGTCCATTGATGACCTTTTGAGTAAGCAAAGGCCTAGTGGTGAGAAAGGGGCATTGGTTTTGTCTCCAAATCCAAGAAGAAGAACAACAAGAAGAAGAAGGCCAAGCCCGCACAAGAGAAAAACAAGACCATTGTGGATAGTAAGACCACAAGTGGTAAAACTATGTCTCATGATGACTTTGCGGGAAGTGCTAACCCTCACTATGTTCTAAAGCGTGATTATTATGGTGATGTGTATGCACAATATGTTGGCCCATATGATGGTTATATTGCTTGGTCTATTTGGGTCCCCAAGACCCTTGTTGCTAACAAAAGAGGACCCATTGAAAAATGGGTACCTAAAAATTAGCTTGATATTTTGTAGACATATGCTTCCGGAGGATCAAAGTGGGTGCTTGATAGTGGTTGCACAAGTCATATGACCGGAAGCTCGTCTATTGTCAAGGACTTAAAGCCAAATGATGATCAAATAACTGTGACATATGCCGACAAGTCAAAGTCTAAGGTAATGGGTTTTGGCAAGGTAGTGGTTGATCACGATATTACACTCGTGAATGTCATGCTTGTTGAGACCCTTGGATACAATTTAATTTCGGTCCGTGCTCTTGGAAATATGGGCTTTTACGTCTTTGTTGATGATGATATTATGGTCCTCATGTGGAGCAAGTCTCTCAAGGTCGCTTTTGTTGGGTACGTCGAACATGACTTGTATGTGGTGGATTTTTCGGGACAAACCACTACAAGTGCGATGTGCTTATTCGGAAAGGCCGATGTGGGTTGGTTATGGCATCGCCGACTAGCCCATGTCAATATGAGAACTTTGCAAAGTCTCCACAAGGAGGGCCATATTGTTGGACTAAAAGAAAATGTTTCCTTTGCCAAAGATCGTGTTTGCGAGGCTTGTGTTCTAGGAAAGATGCATGATGCTCCCCACAAGCCAAAGAACTGCATCAAGTCAACCAAGATCTTGGAGCTCCTTCATGTGGATCTCTTTGGTCCTCCATCTCATGCAAGTCTTGGTGGGAAGAAATATTGTTTGGTGATTGTTGATGACTTTTCAAGATACTCATGGGTATATTTCTTCAAGTTAAAGAGTGAGACCCAAAAGACCTTCATCGACTTCATCAACATGGTTCAACGTCAATACAACCTTCTCATGTTGATTATAAGAAGTGACAATGGCACCGAGTTCAAGAACTACACCTTGAATGATTTCCTTAGTGATGAGGGGATAAAACACCAATATTCTGCTGCATATACCCCTCAACAAAATGGTGTGGCCGAGAGGAAGAACCGGACTCTTATTGAGATGGCTAGGACCATGTTGGCGGAGTTTAAATATCCATACAAATTTTGGGACAAAGCCATCTCCACCGCTTTCCATGCATCAAATTGGCTCTACCTCCGCAAAGAAATCAACAAGACTCCATATGAAATACTTACCGATAATAAGCCCAATATATCTTACTTCCGGGTGTTCGGTTGTAAGTGTTTCTATCTCATAAAAGGTGTTCGTTTGTCCAAATTCGAGTCTAAAGCACTAGAGGGTATTTTTGTTGGCTATAGTCTCGAATCTCACACTTATATAATCTATGATAAGCTCTCTGGAGCCGTCATAGAATCTTGTAGTGTGACCTTTGAAGAATATGATGGTCCCTAAGGGGGGCGTGTTGATGCTTGTGATGCAGATGATGAAATGCCTCAGGATGCCATAGGAAGAATGGGTGTGGGATATATCCGCCCCGTTGAGGAACCCCTTATGGCGGATCGAGAATAACTATGCTCTACTCATGTGGAGCCCTCATCTTCACAACATCAACAAGCTCCATCCACCGAGGAGGACAATGACCCAAGCCAAAGACAAACTATGGACCCTCAACATGTTGATCAAGGTGATAGCTCTAGTGAAGAGGAGCTTGATTCATTCTCCAGGATGTCAAGTCGTGCCAAGTCGATTACTCAAGGAACATCCATACAAACTGCCTTGAGACAAGATCAAATCGATGCTAGAAGAATGTCTGATCAAGACCAAGGTCAATATGTGCCTCTTAATGAAGTGAATGATTCCTATGATGATCAATGTCAAGTTAATGGCCAAGACGAGGACCGAAATGATGAGGAGGGTCCCCCAAGAAACAATGAGGAGATCCACACTCGTCATGAAGCTAGAAAGGAGAGGATGTTGGAATTAAGAGACCACTCTTTACAAAATGTGGTTGGTGACCTAAGGAGAGGCATTTCCACAAGAGCACAATTGAAGAGGTTTAGTAAACACCAAGCACACATATCCATGATTGAACCAAAGAAAGTGTGGGAAGCCCTTGAAGATTCGAATTGGTTGGAAGCAATGCACAAAGAGCTCAACAACTTTGAGAGAAACAAAGTATGTAAGTTAGTTGAGAAGCCAAAGGATTGTCGTAATGTTATAGGCACCAAGTGGATATTCAAGAACAAGCAAGATGAGCATGGAATTATAGTAAGGAACAAGGCAAGATTGGTTGCACAAGGGTTCTCTCAAATTGAAGGCATTGATTATGGAGAGACATATGCACCCGTGGCTCGCCTTGAGTCCATCTGTATCCTT
The DNA here is from genome assembly GCA_916181665.1 of Avena sativa. NCBI lineage: Eukaryota > Viridiplantae > Streptophyta > Magnoliopsida > Poales > Poaceae > Avena > Avena sativa. The sequence goes on from OV702293.1 coordinate 100,684,930, forward strand.
CTTGATTATGCGGCACTTCATAACTTTAAGTTGCAACAAATGGATGTAGAAAGTGCCTTTCTTAATGGTCCATTAAATGAGTTGGTATATGTAAAGCAACCCCCGGGATTTGAGGATCCCAACTTCCCAAACCATGTCTACAAACTTGATAAGGCGCTCTATGGGCTCAAGCAAGCCCCACGTACGTGGTATGAGTACCTTAGAGAATTGTTGTTTGACCATGGATTTGAGGTTGGGAAAATCGATCCCACTCTTTTTACTAAGAAGGTCAATGGGGAGCTTTTTGTATGCCAAATATATGTTGATGATATTATCTTTGGCTCATCTAACAAGGCTTTTAATGATGAATTCTCAAAGCTTATGACTAGTAGGTTCCGGATGTCTATGATGGGGGAGTTGAGAGTATTTCTTGGCTTTGAGATCAAGCAAGTTAGAGGAGGGACATTCTTCAACCAAGCCAAGTATATTCAAGATATGCTCAAAAGATTCAATATGCAAGATTTAGATGGAGCTCCCACTCCCATGGCTACAAAGACTCATCTAGAACAAAATCCAAATGGTAAAGATGTGGATCAAAAGGTATACCAGTCTATAATTGGTTCTTTGCTTTACCTTTGTGCATCTAGACCCGATATTGTGTTGAGTGTAGGTGTGTGTGCAAGATATCAAGTGGCTCCTAAAGAAAGCCATTTGATGGCGGTCAAGATAATCTTTCGATATTTGGTTCATACCCCACATTATGGTCTTTGGTATCCTCGAGGGTCAACGTTTGCTCTTTGTGGATACACAGACTCGGATTGGGCTGGTGATAAGGATGATAGGAAATCAACATCCGGGGCTTGCCAATTCCTTGGTAGGTCCTTGGTATGTTGGTCTTGTAAGAAGCAAAATTGTATATCTCTCTCCACCGCCAAAGCCGAGTATGTGGCAGCTTCTAGTGCTTGTACTCATTGCTATGGATGAGGCAAACTTTAAAGGAATACGGTGTCCATTGTGACAAAGTGCCTCTTCTATGTGACAATGAAAGTGCCATCAAGATTGCCTACAACCCGGTGGATCACACAAGGACAAAGCATATTGAGATCTGTCATCACTTCATTAGGTATCAGGTTGCTCGAGGTGATATTGAACTATCATATGTGCCAACCAAAGACCAACTTGCCGACATCTTCACGAAACCACTTGATGAAGCAAGGTTTTGCTATCTGAGGAATGAACTAAATATCATAGATTCAAGGAGCTTGACTTGACCACCTTGCATTCTCACCTATGTATTGACTCTTATTTGGTTTAGGTGTAGGCATGGATATAGGGGGAGTGCGGTCCTAATTGATTGGACTATCCCTCCCCCCATTATGCCCAAAGCAATCAAAATCATTCCTCTTAATATCATTTTGTGATATGTGAGCTTAAATGATGAGTTTCGGTAATGGACCCAAGATATATCTTCGTGGTGCCAAGCCAAGTATACTCAAATATGGTGGCCTAGGCCACCGCCCTCTCACATTAGAGAGGTTGGTGCTTACTTGTGTTTGTCATTTGCTTGATCCTTGTCTTTTTGGAGCTTTCCTGAACATTTTTGTGAATTTCTATGGCTCTTATCGGTTCTTCACAGTTTGATATCTCAACCCAAGCCTATTCACTGTCTTAAACCCATCTATCTCTCATATATGTCCCCAAACACCTATCCTAGAATTTTTGGTCGTGGAGGACCGAAGTCTTCGGTGCACCTGCACCGGAGTCTCCGGTGTAGGCCAGAGTCTCCGGTGTAGACCGGAGTCTCCGGTCCATACGGTTTCTGCCACTTATAGGAAGGGGACGGGGTGAACTGAAACAGCAGTTCTTCATTCTCACCCCCGTGCCCCTCCTTCTAACCCGTCGCCTCCTCTTCCAAAAATCCTCCCTAGAGGTCAAGAAGCCTCCGGGATCCGCCGGGCCACCGGCCAACCTTCTCCTCTACTCCATTAGGTCATTCCCACCGGAGGAATCGATCCCATGGACAGATCTGGTACCTCTCCTCCTTTTTTTCTCCTAGGGTTCATCTCTAGATGTGTTTTGAGGATTGGTGTTGATTTGTCCATTGGAATCACTTGTTTGTGTGCACTCAAGTACTTTAGCCTTGTTGCATTGCCCGATCTACTAGAGTCACCCTCACCAGCATCTCCCCATCTCATGCCCGAGCCTCCCGGTCGGAGATTCCGGCCCCAGGTCCGGAGACTCCGGTCCAGGCCGGAGACTCTGGTCCCTAGGACCGGAGACTCCGGTCTGAGCCGGAGAATCCGGTATGAGGTGCGAAGACTCCGGTGTAGGGTGAATCAAAACAGACCAGAAATGCATCAAAGCTCTTGTACTACATCTTTGGGACATATATACTCATCTCCATGCTATCTCCCTCACTAATGTTCACAGGTGATGGTTCCAGCCATCCTCGCTGTACCAAGGCCAAGTCATAAAGGGGCACTCCTCGCTATGATGAAGCCCAGGGTCAGTTTATTGAGCCTCCTTCCAATCGGAGACAGCAGGCACGTGATGCATCCTATTTGAGGAGGGAACAGGAAAGGACTGAACGAGAGGACCGTGCCAAGAAGGACAGATATGACAATCTTCAGTCCTTGGCCAAAATGTCAAAGGAGGAGTTCCATGAGCTGAGAAAGACTGACTTTTATGGGCTGCCTCATACCAGCGATGACCCTCGTTTCTGGAGGAAGGAGCAGGCTGTCTTCATGAAGGATGTGTATGGAGTACTCACCAAATCACTTGTTTGTCCTCGAAAATTCATGAGTGTTGAGAAGATGAGGCTCAGTCCCTACTTCAATGATGCTCTGTGGATCTGTGAGAAGTTGGGGTTGTTTAACTTGATGGAGCTCCGTGAAGACTATAATATCTACCTTGTGCAGCAGTTCTACGCCACTGTAGTGTTTGGATCTGATCAAGACAGGACCATGCCTTGGATGTCTGGCACCTCCCGTTGCATTGCTACTTTCCATGACTTTGCCAATGTTATCTTTGAGACTTTCCATGGCGTATCCACTCCAGTTGGGCTGCGCATGCACTCTGCGGCTCTTGGTGAGAACAAGATGAAGCTTGCGCCTTTGTATGGAAGCGAAGGTGTTGTAGGGGGTCCAAGGGACTCGAGCCTCTCTACAACCTGATGTTGAGGATATTCCGTCACACCATCGCACCAAGTTTAACATCCCAAAAATATTAAACTAGAATCATCAAACTCTAATCATCAAAATTACGGTTAACAAAAACTTTTCTAATTAAAAATATCAAAGCATTCACATGTGTATGTATTAAAATTTGGATTCTTTTGAATTGCCATGATTATGTGTTTCTTTGCTTGTAAAATGATTCTTAGGTGAAATAAACATCATCTAAACAAATCCCAAACTTTTCCCAAAGACAAACAAATCAAAACAAACAAATTAAGTGAATGGTCACTTTGGCCAATTTAACTCCCATGCCTACTTTGGCTATCTCTAACTTTCAAAACTTAACAGAAACATGTATGGATCTTTGCACCCCTTGATCATACTCATAACAAGGTACCAAGTCCCACTTTGTGATCATGCAAAAACATTTGAATGCATAGTTTAAATGACAGTTTAAAATTGAATCTATTTCATATGGGAAGATCCAACTATTTCAAAAACCACTCAAACAAGCTCAATTTTCAAAACCCAAGCATCCACAGTATCACCAGCACATGCCTAGCACACCCACCAAAAATCTTTTCAAAATTCAAAACTTAAGTTCATGCGGCCATTTCATCAAACAGGTTGCAGATTCAAATCAACAAAATCACAAACACTATTTTGAGCAGTGTTTTGAGCCAACCTTGTTCCCTCTCTGGTTACACTAGCCTCAGTAGATCATCTAGCAAACTTAACTAAGCTCTAGCCCCACTGTAAACTCGCCAATGTCATCAATGGTGAACAGGCCGAGAGCACCCATGTCACCCTAGTGTGGACAGCAAGCTACGAGCAACACTAGTCTCGCCAACCTTGTCTGGGAGCTAGCCAGCACTCCACTGCCACCCCCTGTCCCAGCCGCGAGCAATGCCAGCCCCTGGACCACACGCCCAGGCCATGCCAAGCCACTCTGCAAGCATGCCGAGAGCGCGCCAGAGCGCCACCCTCGACACACGCCCACAGACCGCGCTCCGCCCTCGCCGCGTGCACGCGTGATCACCACCGCCCCAGCAACCTCGCAGACACCCCCGTTCGCCGCCCCATGCCTCACAGCCACCGCTCTCCGTCGAAGACGCCGCCTCTGCCGCGCAGAGCACCGCACGTTTCCGACCGTTTGCCACCGCCCCTACACGCGCATTTAAACCTTAGAGCATCGCCAGGAGACCGCCCGTCGATCGCCAACCTCGGCCATGCCTCTAGCCGCCCGTAGCCGTGTCGCCACAGTCGTCTGCCCATCCCTCGCGGTCTCGCCGTTGAGCCTATAAAAGGAGACAATACCAGCTCGATTTCTTCACACCATCTCACTCCCCTCACCTCACTTATCGTTCCACCCCTTAGCTGGAGCAAGGCGAGCAGCGCATCGCCAGAATTGCGCCGGAGGAGGCCGCCTCTGGAGAAGAAGGGAGCCGTTGATTTCGTCCACCCCAGGAGCTGCCATGACCACCCCTGAGTTCACCGTCGTCGACTTCGTCGTTTGCCTGCCTCGCTGTCGTCACTGGAGTCCCGGTATGCCCCCTATGCACCCCCACTGAGCCGTTAGGGTTTGAGCTCGCCGATGACTTGTTCATCGTCGACGATGACCCTCAGCCGTCGATCTTCATTCTAATCCAACGCACCACATCGCTCCGTACCGCTTCGTGTTTAAGGAGCCACTGACCAGTAGACCCCCCCTGTCAGTTGCGCACCGCGCTGCGGAATGACACTGGGTCGGCCCGTTACCCCTTCCCGCGCAGCCCACTCGTTTGAATTTAGCTTTTTCTTTTTAAGTTCAAACATAGTTCTGTACATAGTTTCAAAAATCAACCCAGCTCGATTCAGTGCACCAAATTGAATGAAACCAATTTTGTTAGCAAGGTATTGAAATGCTTAATCCAAGCCCGTTGGATTCAAATCATTTGGATCTGTGGATCAACCTTGGTAAATATAACAAGGCAGAAGCTTTTTTGCATTCAAACATTTTTCAAATTTAAACCATTATAGATTTTGAGTTGATTCCAACTCTCAAAAATCATAATTGATCATACCTTTCAGAATATATAAAAATATATGGGTTTACTTACAGAAATAATGTTCAAGTAATAAAAGAATGCCACATAGGCATTTCTAGTCACTTTATTTTATTTCAAATAAAAGGTTAAACCTTATTAAATTGGGACACCACTTTAAATCACATTCCCATGTACTAAAATATGTGGTGATGACATGTGTCAACATGATCCCATGTTTGAGTTGGAGAATATTAAATCTTAAGTGGTTTTTCAATGAGTAGAAATTACTTTTCTAAAAATAAAATAAATAAGACAAATGCTTTAATCTTGTAATATTAGTGATGATGCTATATCATATATGGAACCCTTGTGTGTGATGATTGAAAGTAGTTAAGTATTGTTTGGTGATTGTGTACCTCGTATTTATTCATAGACGCTAGTACCGACCAAGGATACGAGGAGGAAGGAGGATACTACGAAGAAGAAGCCAAGGAGAACTTCAACCACTGCTCTGCACAAGGCAATCCTAATACTAGTAGTTGATTGAGAAAGCTAACACTTGCAAGATACTCGACTTATGCAAGCCTATACTGGTACTGATGCAAGCCAATACTTGCTTGTTACCATGATCACTATGTGCCTTAAGCATATGTGATCATACCCACTTGATACCCCCTCCTAGTTTTACTTGCAAGCTTTATACTTTATTTCTTTATCAAAACTATTACTTAGAGTCTACTTAAGTGATTTGTAGATTCTAGGAAGATAATTGAAGGTTGCATAAAGAGCATTAAATTTGGCCTAAGCTAGATAAACTTGATGTCATCCTAAGGCATGAGATTGAACTTAGTTAAACTCCACCAGTTTACCACCCCTTATTAGTACTTACCCCCACTTGTAGATGCTAGTGCTAAGCATAAAACCTGATCAACTTTAGATGGGACTACTTGGTGGAAAATGGTTATGAACACCTTGGAATGATGGATCATTCTATTGAGATGTTTCGACATGTGTTTCCGAACACCAGATGATTTGGATGATGAAAATGTTAAGGCATGAGCCTTAGCCCTTTATAAAATTGATGGTTGTCTGGATGCGATACCATTCCAATTTTACCGTACAACCACAATACCCGAAGATTGGGTAGGGCTTGAATGGAAACTTATATACCTTAGTATGTGTTCCCTCACGGCCAAGGTCTGAGCTGAGGCTACCTTGTGAAGATTGTCCACCTGTGCAGTACCCAAGATGACAGTTGGTCATGGTTGGGAGGCCAAACTCACACGAGAGGTGCCTATACTAGGGCGTGTAATTGAAAGGTTAGGATTGATTATCCGCATACTGAGTATGGTGAATTCAGGATTTGTTCCTGACGGATGTATCGAATGTTGTGGTGAAAGTGTACAGTCTCTGCAGAGTGTCAAACTATTCGAATAGCCGCGTCCGCGGTTATGGACAGTTGGAGTGGCCATACTGTTCCCCCGTCATATGTTTTCAAAATGACTTGTGAAATGAATTGAGATTTTGACTTGACCACAACAGAGTTGTGATATGAAATACAAGTTCCCACTTAGGTGTTATAAAACTTCAACTAGCTTTTCTTGCTTCTGAACTTAGTAGAGGTAAATCTGGCTTTTTTTGCAAAACAACCCTAGAGCTTAGTATCCTATTACAAAAAAACCCTTCACTTGTTAGTATTAGTTTGCGAGTACTTAAAGAGTACTCATGGCTTTGTCCCTGGCTATTCCCGTGGCCAGACTATGAAGAGGAGTACCAGGACGAAGGACCCCAGGAAGGTTACGACAACTAGGATCATATCCCATCATCAGCATTGCCTGTGACCCCGAAGATGGAGCTTCGCCTACGCTACTGTTATTATTACGTATTTCTGCTTCTTGAGTTGTATTAAGGACTGGATCATGAGATCCTTATTTGTGTAAGACCTTATGTATGGTTTGTAATGGATGATGTACTGTGGTATCCAATTCTGTTATGTCTCGCAAAAATGGTAATCCTAGGATTGCGATGTATGGCATAACAGGCATCTGGGATTAAAAATCCGGGTGTTGACACCAAGTGCCAGGAATGACGATGCTATTAGGGGTGGGCTAGTCAACATTCTTTATCATACCCACTGGACCTACAATGCTGGCCCAGAGGCAGATGCCGGTCCTATTGATGTGATGGCTTTCATTTTTGAGGACATGTTCCATGCCATTCTCTTCAAGAAGTCTCCTCCATATGCACCCTTGGTCATGAGGCTCATCAACTCCAAGGAGCATGATTCTCCACTTAGCATGGCTCCCCATCTCACTGAGCACACCTTGGTTTCACTTCAGCAGAAGGGGCGTATGGGGCCTGCTCCTAGGGGTTGCTATGGCAATAATGATGAGGAGCAATATGAGACTGCGAGGGCTCCATCCCCTCCTAGAGTTTGGAGGAAGAATACCTCCAATGCACCTATGCCTTCCATGACTAGGGACTATGTTCATGAGAGGGTCAAGAAGGCCACTTTCTGGGAGAGGACTCTTTGCTGCATGAATGTTGACATCCGCAAGCAGCAGCATGCCTCCTACCAAAGCAACAGGCGTATTGAGAAGCTCCTCAAGGAAATCAAGGCTCAGGACGAAGCGGATGATGTGGAAGGAGAGGGCGAGTACAATGATGAGCATGGTGCTCAGGAGTCCACAGAGTCAGATCATACTCTCTCTTTTGGGGAATGGAATGCCCAGCAGGACAGCCTTGTTGACTGGAAGAATTCTCCGATGTCACCTCTAGATACGGGTACCAGGGTACCTCCTCTTCTCGCCCTCACGGCAAAGGGCCTACAGTCCCTGATGATGATGATGATGATGATGACTTTGATGAGGATAGTGAGGATCAGGATGAGGATGAGGATGACGAGGATGACGATGACTACTAAGTTGTTGGGGCACTAGCTTAGGTCTTTTCCTTTTTTGGCGTTTCGATGCCAAAGGGGTAGAAGACATTCTCATCGATTTGCATGGGTTTGGGCTTTGGATTCGCTCTTATTTGCTTTCATTTTCCATATTCGAACTTTGAACTTCATGTGTGTTATTTGCCGTTTATGTGTGTGACTATGTGCTTATGCACTTACTATTGTAACTCATGTGAGATCTATGTGTGTTATCATTGATACTATCTACCTTACATGATTTACTTGTTTACCTTATTGCACATAGTTAGGGGGAGCCTCATACAAATTATTCCATGCAAAATCACTTGTTGTCATCGAACACCAAAAAGGGGGAGATTGAAAGGACATTTATTGTCATAATCACTTTTGGTGTTCGTTAACAACAAGTAGATCATTTTACAGTTTGTCACTGTCCACAGGTTGCTATTATGATAAGTGAAAAGTACCCTCACACTTTGGAAAGATTCCTGCAAGATTGACAGATCGTCGTCGTCAAAGTCGTAGTAGTACCCGGAGTCTTCCCCCAAGGTTGGGGCAGCAGCTGCATTGGAGGCCTGAGGTGCATCAGCAGCAGCAAAGGCAGCTCAACTAGCAGTACGACCCATGATCGGAATGCGCCGTGCGCCCTGCCGAAGTGCGACCGGGGCAGGTGCGGGTGCAAGTGCAAGCAATCTGTCCAAAACCTCCTTGAACCGAGCGTCTAGCTTGTTGTTGAAGGATTTCTCGAGTCCATCGCGTTGGTGAGCTTGTTGTCAAACTCCTCTAGTCTTGCATCCACATCTTCAGCGCGTCCTACCAACGGCTCAGAGAACTGGAAATGTAGCTCTTGGTTCGTCATCTTTGCGGGGTCACGCGAAGTATCTGCCATGGTTAGTCCTCAAAATAACAGGTATATATATGCCTATAGTATGGAAATCTGGTGGCAACACGCGTAATCCGTCAAGCAATATACAAAGCTCTTACAAGTTCTTACCATATAGTATGAAAAAGGCGATGTGCAACCGTGAGGATCAGTGGGTCCAGAGATTGAACCAAGCGATTACCAGGAGTCGAGACACTATACGTGGAGAAATCTATGGAGCTCTAGGAAGGCTTAGCAAAGGGGTTAGCAATTATCAAAATAGCAATGCAATGTTGAAAGAATGCTCAACGACGGTACTATGCTGGTCCTAGGCTAGACCATACTAGAGACGTGATCCTAGAGCACTAATAATGTCACGACCCTGCACAACTAGCAATGATACGATGATATGGCACCCTGAAAAGCGAACCGAGATGCCCAAAACCACTATAATGGCGAGTGTCTAGAACTGATCTATGGGGTCAAAAATAGGATAGCCCCGAAATTTTTTGTCGAAAATTTTCTATTATGCTCCGGAAAGCGTGCAGGCGCCAAAACATTATCGCTATAACGGCCGGTGGAGAAAAGTGATCCCCAAGGTCGAAAACTAGTATAGATAGAAAAAAAATTCGGAGGTGGTTCTAGACTTTTTTTTGCTCTCCTTCTGGACTTGCGACCGGACTTTAGATCAACATCGACTTTATCTCAACACGGAAACAACAAGTAAGGAAAGTAAAAAATAAATAACCAGGAAACAAGAACTCAACTCGAACTTGTGCCACCGTAGGAAAGGTGATCGGATCCGCGTTGCGGTAGGAAGGCGGTAGCAGGGTGTATGGTGGCGGAATATGGAAGTATGTATGGCGGTGGAATATGGTGGCGGTGATCTGCGAGCGTGGCGGTGACTAATGTGACCAGAACTCGAAACTCTAAGGGACAAGACACTAAGACCAGCAACTCGACACGATGATGCAGACACAAATTCAACAATGCAAACTAAAAAGATAATGCAAGGCGTACATTGGTGATGGGATGGATCTAAACTCTAACTATGTTTTTGGCTTTTTCGTGGGTTATAGGTAAAAACAGATCTAATCTATGAAAATAGTAAATCTCACCGAGCAACCTAAAATCTGATACCACTTGATAGGGCAAAGGTGTCTGATCTTTCGATGTGATGGAGATAGTCGATTTTGTGGAGTTCGGGCTTGACGATCCGACTACACATGCGAGCACGAGCGCCAATGCAATCGCTAGGCCAATCTCCTAGGGGTTACCGATCCTGCAGAAGCACGATCAGCCTGACCAGCGATGGGTCTTAATTCCTACCTGAAATTGAGAACAAGTAAGAACTAATATTGCAATCAAGATATTATGGATTAAGATGAAAGCTTTATTGAAAAGGTGCGATACTGTCTAGGTGCAAAGTACAAGAGGCCTCTGCGACGCTCGAGCCTTGGCAAAGTTGCTATGATGGCTAACTTTATATCTAAATAAAATCCGAGTCTAAAGTGACGGCTATGGGGAGTATTTAAGGAGGAAACGGTGGGGTTTTGGCCATCCATAGAGGTGGTGGCCGAATCCAACCCTAGAAGTCCTTTTCTCCTCAAATACGGACTCTAAAAAGTGGCTATTTTAATTCCTGCAAAAATTACATGGGCCTGGCCTAAAATAAAAGGTGTCGCAGCACCCAACTAAGCTATGGACGAAATTAGGATGTAATATTCTTGAATAATTCGTCCAAGCCTTCTTTCTTCATTATGGTGGATTCAAAGTTCTAAAATCTTCATGTGTGGCCTTCTCTTGAATCATCACATGCTTGTTGCCATCTCCATGCATGACCATGCTCCAATACTTGTCCCTCTCATCAATGATTGATCCATCATTCCTAAGAGTAATAAATACATCTGATTCAGGCAGCATCATATTCGCATGTATGTGAGGAATAGTTCCAAGAAACGAAAGTACATGATAGTTAAGTTGCTTGGCTCAAGCTCGAGTGATAGGTCCTTGTATGTGTGTAGATGTAGGTACAATGGTTGTATCAATAGATGGGATGTCCACATCACCTCTCCTCAAGCTGCATGTCCCGATCATGGATGGTATCTTCCAGGGCTAACACTTTGTGACGGAGGCGAGCAATATTGTGGTCCTTCTTGTCATGCAGGTGACAAAGTGACTTGAGCTCCTTAGCAAGGATGGCGAGGGTCTGGTCCTTCTTGGTGGCAGCAAGTTGCTTCTTTTTGGCGTCGGCACGGGTGTTGTCCAGCTCTTTCTGGTTCTCATGCAGCATGAAGGCAAGATGTTCCACATGGTGCCTCAACTCCAGGTGTCCTGGCATGTGCAAGGGCAGTCCCTGGGAGTCACGTCTGGCAAAATAAGCGAAGCGGGTGCTGGCGAGCTGATTGACGTTCTGCCCACACAGTCAGGCAAGTGCTTCCTGCATTGCTCTTGCTAATCCATCCAGCCAGTTGTTCTCTTTTAGGCTGAATTGGATCTTCTCAGATGTGGGGGCCTCCATCTTTCCTCTAAGATCCGCAACTATCAGCCACTGCAGTTCCCCTCTGGGTTGATCCTTGAGCTGAGCTCCATAGAACTCTAGGTGCGGGCGCTCCAGAAAGTCCGCAAGCTGACTCAGGTCACTCTCGAAGATGAGGTTTCCTCCATTGCCCAGCTGATAAAACTTGCTATAATTAACCTCCATCTACAAGCAATTAAGAGGATTAAGTTAGAGAGGTGATCAAGTGTGCCAAATTTTATGTAGAATTGCAAATATTTTGAGGAATGTCATGACTTTCTTTTGGGAAAGGATCTCAAGTATAAGAGTGAGAATAGGTTTTCATAAATATTCACTTTCTTTGTTTTAGAAACTAAGTTTTTTAGACTTCTATTCTAACTAGGGTCTCCTATGGTCAGTATGGCTCTGATACCAACTTGTCAACACCCGGATTTTTAATCTCAGATGCCTGTTATGCCATACCTTGCATAGTGGTTTTGATGACGCACAGTGGCTACGGGTCGCGTGGCGGCGAATGGGGTTGTCTGGTGGTATCCTGGGACGGTGGTGATCACGTAGACAGGCAGCGAAGGCGGGGCGCGGTACATCACAATCCCAGGATTAGCATTTTTGTGAGACATAACAGAATTGGTAGCACAGTGCATCATCCATTACAAACAATAATAGTCTTACAAATAGTTGATCTCATGATCAAGTCTGATTACAAATCAAAGCAGCGGAATAATAGCGTAGTAGGGGCTCCATCTTCAGGGTCACAGGCAATGCCGACGATGGGAGATGACCCTAGTTATCATAGGCGTCCTACTATCCATCCTCCTCGTACTCTCCTTCATAGTCTGGCCATGGGAATAGCCAGGGACAAAGCCATGAGTACTTTTAAAGTACTCGGAAACTATCACTGATGGGGATATGCCTACCGGGGTATACCCAGCAGGACGTTTCCGACTGGCCCAGGAACTGGCGAGTGGGCCTGCAGGACGGCGACTGGATCAAGGCCTGGCGTGGATCCAAGCGACTGGAAGCTGAAGGCCCAGGAGAATAGATAGGCCTAGTCAGATTAGGTTAAACGAGTGTCGAAGCCTTAACTGATTCGGTTGAGATATGTAAACCCTAGGGGGTGAGTCTATATAAACCTCCCTACAGGGCGTGTAGAGGATACATTCCATCATCCACCCAAGCGACTCGCCGCCTAGCCGTCGAGCTCGCCCCTTTGTACTTCCATCATAATACAATCTAGCAGGAGTAGGTCTTTACCCTCCGGGGGGCCGAACCTGGGTAAAACCCTGTGTCTCCGCCCTCATCTCGCACCGCAGATGGCTGGCCGCCCTTGCCCTTCGTTCTACTACTCGCTGCCGATTGCAGCGTCTGCCGTGGTCATTCCCACGACAGTGGCGCCCACCGTGGGGCCTGGCCGGTCCGGCCGATGATCTACGGCGAGATCCAATCTGCCCATCAACGAGTCGGTCGCCACCGGCCGCATGATAGCGATCGGCGAGATGCTCCAGATCTTGCCGAGCAGCTACGTCCCGGCGGCGCGACCCGTCACGCACAGCATGATCTTGCCAGTCGGCACGATCAGCCTCTTCGTCGGCCTCACCGACGTCATCGTCTCGGAGGACTCAGCTCGCATCCGCGAGTCGCCGCCACGCGACCGGCTCTCCGAGAGCCAGGTCCGCACGATCCATCGCCTCGCCTCCGAGTACAACTCGTCCCACAGCGATGTGGCCGAAAACACCGCGGCCGCGGAAGACGCGGCCCTCAACGACGACGCCGACTCGGCGACTCCGGCGTCACTCGCCGGATCCATCACCGCGGCTTCGCCCACGGGCTCCATCACCCAGGTCTCCAACGTGGGAGACTTCGAGGATCCCTCCATCCTTGGGATCTTCGACTTCGACTCCGGGTCGGAAAACTCCGCCGATCTCCGCGACGGGACAAGGTCGCCACGCCGCGACCTACATGGCGACTGGCACCGATCTGCCGGAGGATCCCTTCTCCACCCCGATCCCTCCTAATGCCACGGCAACGGAGGTCGAGGAACTCCGCCTGAAGCTGGCGGAGGCAGTCCGCAAGGAGCAAGCCGAGCGCGAAAAATTTCGCCTCGAGCAGGTGACAGCGCAGGAGCTGTCACGTTACCACCAGCAGCGAATCAGGTCGCGCTTGAACCCCACCGTCCAGGGGCGCGCCCTGAACTTTGACGACGAGAAAGACCTGGCCCGCGTGGCCGGGCACGCGATCTGCGAGAATGCGCCACCCGGAGGAAGCGCCCGGCCCCTGCCAGGGTCGACGGCGAACGGCGCCCCACCTCCACCCAACCGCGCACCCCCCAGGGACCAGCCGCGGATCGTGGTCTCCTCACGGGAGCGAGACGCGAACGGCCTACCACTGTTCTCCACCCCGATGTACAACCTCGTGGCGGGCCGAGCAGCGGCCGACAAGATCACGGCCACCGGTGACGGCGCCCTACAGATCCAGTATGTCAAGGCCCTGCTCGCAAAGGCGGTCGAGCAACAAAACGTAGGCGTTGACTCACAGGGTCGGATGTACTCGCGTTCGTCGGGCAGCAGAGCGGCCTCAAGCGGCCATCCATTGGCGGCAAACACCCTCAACTGCCCGCCACCCGAACCACTGCAGCTCCAACACCGACCCGCGAATGCGGCACTCTCCACCAACAAGCCCAGGATAGCGACCAACTTTGTCGCCGCCAACGGTCAGCCCATCGACGCCCGCACCCACATCATCAACAACCAAAGCTGGCGCGCACGCCAGCCCGACGACCTGCAACACACCCTAACCAATCGCCGCGACGGCGAGCCGATGGGGTCGCTAAGCCGACTCGGGCCCCGGTGCTTCGGACCGATGATCCGAGGCGAAAAATAGCCGGCGAACTTCAAAGCGCCGAACGAAATAGAGAAGTACGACCCTTCGTACGACCCTTCCATGTGGCTGGACACCTACCTCATGGCGATGGGGATCGCTGGCCACACCGACCTGCTAGCCGCCCGCTACCTCCCCCTGATGATGGAGGGAGCGTGCAGGCAGTGGATCAACACTCTCCCCTCGGATAGCATCGATTCCTGGGAAGAGATGCGCGACGCCTTCGTCAGGCACTTCGAGGGTTCCTACACCCGTGCCACCACCATCGAGGACCTGGAGCGATGCGTCCAGGGACCCCGCGAGTCGACCCGAAGCTGGGTCCAACGGTGGCAAGAACTATGGTACAACACGGCCGGTATCCACCCGGACACCTCGATCCACTGCTTTAAGACCTCGTGCCGCTACGAGCCCTTGGTCGCCAAGCTCAAACGAGCATACCGCACACTCGACAACATACCGGACCTACTTGAGATCGCCAAAAGGTACGCGGAGGAAGACCCAAATCAGGAAACCGACGACGAGTCGGGTGGTCAACGCTGCACAAACGGCAACGACAACGGACGACGGTCCGACCTACGCTACAGCAACACTCGCCTCACCGGCAAGCGCCGCAGTGACGGGTGAGTCGACTTCGTCGCCAACGCTGGGCACGCGCAGCGCGAGCCCAAGAGCTTTCGCCGCGACGGGGGGCAACGCCGCGACGGCGGCAACTACAAGGCAAAACCAAGGTTCGACCCCGCGGCCCTCCTTAACCAACCTTGTGCGTTTCACAGCAGGGAAGGGAAGCCCGCCACGCACACGACCGCCGACTGCCACTCTCTCAAGGAGATCGAGAAGGCACGGCGAGCGCGGGAGGACCGACAACAACCCGCCAAACGGCGGAAAATTCGGCAGTGTGGCCGGCTCGCTCCACACCTTCACAGGCTTCAACACTAAGCGTGAGAAGGTCATCGCCCGCGCCGTCGCCGTCAACGCGGTGGCCCAGGCGGACGTTCCCCAGTTCCTCAACTGGTCGGAGCAGCCCATCACCTGGAGCCACCAGGACCACTCGCCACGCATCGAGTACCCAGGACGAGTCGCCCTGGTGGTCAAGCCCAAGGTGGGAGACTACTGGCTCCCCAAGACATTGATGGACGGCGGCAGCTCCATCAACATCCTGTACCTGGACACCTTCAGGCGACTGCGGCTCCCGCAGTCGATGGTCGAGACGACCTACACCATGTTCCACGGCATCGTCCCCGGTCGGAAGGCGTACCCGATCGGCAAGGTCACGCTGCCAGTCACCTTCGGCACACCAGCAAACTTCCGCACCGAGCGGATCGTCTTCGAGCTGGTACCCTTCGACAGCCCCTACCACTGCGTCCTGGGGCGCCAGGCGTTCGCCAAGTTCATGGCAGCGCCCCACTACGCGTACAACGTGATGAAGCTCCCCGGCCCACGCGGCGTCATCACCATCAACGGCGACCCCGACATGGCCGCCGAGTGCGAGGCCAAAGGATCCGAACTCGCCGACGTCGTCATCGCGGCAGAGGCCAACCACGCCGACGAGCTTGCCAAGTACGCGAGCGGGGTCAACAATGACGACCCCACCATACTCAAGAGGCCCAATTCGGAGGGCGTCAACACCTCAGCCTTCGAGGCAACGACGCACACCCGCACCGTCGAGCTGGTCCCAGGCGACTCCAGCCAGACGGTGACGACCGGGACGGGCATGAGCCCAGCATAGGAAGGCGCGCTCATCGATTTCCTCCGTGAGAACAGGGACATATTCGCATGGAAGCCCTCTGACATGCCTGGTGTCCCTAGGGAACTCGCTGAGCACAAACTCAACGCCGACCCCAAAGTGTGACCTGTCAAGAAGTCGCTGCGGCCCTTCAATGAAGAGCGCCGCCGAGCCATCGCCGAGGAGGTGCAGCGTCTACTCGCTGCAGGCTTCATCTGGCCAATAAAATACTCCAAGTGGCTGGCAAACCCAGTCCTGGTCGAGAAGAAAAATGGGACCTGGAGGATGTGTATCGACTACACAAACTTAAACAGCGCCTGCCCGAAGGAGCAATTCGTCCTCCCGCGGATCGACCAAATAATCGATTCCACCGCGGGTTCAGAGTCGCTGTGTTTCCTCGACGCCTACTCTGGGTACAACCAGATCAAAATGGCTGTCGAGGACGAGGAAAAGACGGTGTTCATCACGCCATTCGGAGCCTTCTGCTACACCACCATGACCTTCGGCCTCAAGAACGCCGGGGCGACCTACCAGCGGTGCATGCAGGAATGCCTTGCGAGCCAAATTGGCCGCAATATCCACGTCTACATCGACGACGTGGTAGTGAAGTCCGCTCGCCAGGGCGACCTACTCGCCGATCTGGCGGAAACATTCGCCAACCTGCGGAAATACAAGATAAAGCTAAACCCAGGCAAATGCACCTTCTGTGTACCAGCAGGGCAACTACTGGGCTACGTCGTCTCCAAGCGCGGGATCTAGGCGAACCCCACCAAGATCGACACGATCGCCTGACTCGGCAAACCCGAGTGCCTGCGCGACGTCCAGAAGCTGGCCGGGCGAGTCGCAGCTCTTAGTCGCTTCATCCCCCGATTGGGCAAAAAGGCGATGCCCCTGTACCGCCTGATGCGCAAGAACCCCACCTTCCAGTGGGACAAGGAGGCGGACGACGCGCCCCGCGACCTCAAGAAGGTGCTACTCGCAGCACCGCTACTCGCTGCCCCCGTCGACAAAGAACCCATGCTGGTCTACATCGCGCCTTCCGAGCGCGTCAGCGCCATCATGGTCGTCGAGCGGCCAGAGAAAGGAAAGGAGCACCCGGTACAGCGACCGGTGTACTATATCAGCGAGGTCCTCACCGAGTCACGCCAGCGGTACCCGCAATACCAGAAACTGGTATACGCGGTCTTCAGAGCACAGCGGCGACTGCCGTACTACTTCCAGGAGCACCCGATCACGGTCGTCTCCTCAGCACCGTTGCAGGACATCATCCGCAACCGTGAGGCGACCGGGCGAGTCGCCAAGTGGTCCGTCGAAATCGGCGTCCACAACATCAAGTATGAACCACGCAAAGCGATCAAGTCGCAGGCTCTCGTGGACTTTATCGCCGACTGGGAAGAAGCCCAGCAGCCGGAAAAGCTGCCGTACCTCCACTACTAGAGCCTGCACTTCGATGGCTCCAAGAATGCAGACGGCGCAGGAGCAGGGATTGTGTTGACTTCCCCGAAGGGCGACAAGCTCCGATACGTCCTCTGCCTCGACTTCACCCCCTGCACCAACAACATGGCCGAGTACAAGGCACTACTCCATGGCATGCGAGCTGCCAAGGAGATGAATGTCAACCGCCTACGCTGCTATGGAGACTCCGACCTCGTCAGTGGGCAAGTCGCTGGCACCTGCGACGCCGTCTCTCCCACCATGGCGGCATACCGCCAAGCAGTGGACAAGCTGGGCGGACACTTCGCAGGCTACTCCGTCGAGTGGATTGACAGGCGGAAGAACGAGGAGGCCGATGCACTCTCTCGCATCGGGTCGGCTCGACTCGCACCACCCGTCGGCGTCTTCCTCGACACGATCACCAAGCCGTCCGTCTCTCCCCCAAGGGAGATCGACATCGGAGTCCCGCTGCAACCAGAGGCAGCCCTGGTTGCACTCATCGCCGAGCCAGAAGACTGGACTAGGTCGTACATCGCCTATCTGGAGGGAGGCACCTTGCCGACAGACGAAACAGACGCCCGGATGGTAGCGCGACGCTGCAAATCCTTCATCATCATCGACGGCGAGCTCCACAAGCGCAGCGTGACCGGCGTGTTCCAACGCTGCGTCCAACCCGCTGAAGGACGCAAAATCCTTCACGACATCCACTCCGGCGACTGCGGCCACCATGCCGGCGCCCGCTCTCTGGTCGCAAAGGCTATGCGGCACGGCTTCTACTGGCCCACCGCACACGCAGACGCCGTCGACATTGTCCAGCGGTGCGCCGGGTGCCAGAAGTACGCCAACCAGACACACGTGCCGAGCTCAGCACTCAAGACAATCCCCATCACCTGGCCATTCGCCGTGTGGGGTATGGACATGGTAGGCCCTTTCAAAAAAGGCCCCCTCCGGCTTCACCCACCTCCTGGTCGCGGTCGACAAATTCACAAAGTGGGTGGAGGCCAAGCCAGTCCGGAAATGCGACGGTAAAACTGCCACCAAATTCCTACGCGAGCTCATATATCGCTACGGGTTCCCAAACAGCATCATCACGGACAACGGCACCAACTTCGCCAAAGGAGCCATGGCCGAGTTCTGCGAGGAACATCACATCCGACCTAACCTCGCGTCAATCGCCCACCCGGAGTCCAACGGCCAGGCGGAACGGGCCAACCAGAGCATCCTCCATGGCATGAAGCCGCGGCTCCAAGTACCACTCGAGCGCACCACCGAGTGCTGGGTCGAGGAGCTACCCTCCGTCATCTGGGGTATCTGCACCTCGGTCAACAGGTCGACAGGGTTCACCCCCTTCTTCATGGTGTATGGCGCCGAGGCAGTCATGCCCACCGACCTAGAGCACGACTCGCCAAGGGTCGTCCACTACACGGAGGCTGCGAACGAACTCGCACGCCAGGATGGAGTCGATCAACTCGACGAGGCACGCGACCTAGCTCGCTCCCGCACTGCCATCTACCAGCAAGGACTCCGCCGCTACCATAGCCGGCGGGTGAAAACTCGCACCTTCCAGGAAGGCGACCTGGTGCTACGCCTCATCCAGGACAAGAAGGGCATGCACAAGCTCCCCCCCCCCCCCCGTGGGAGGGACCATTCGCCATCGGGCGAGTACTCGGCAACGACGCCTACTACCTCACCGACGTCCGCGGAGACGGGAAACTCGACGTCAAGCGATCGTGGAATGTAAACCTCCTACGAAAGTTCTACTCCTAGAACTCCATACATGTACCCTCCACTAGCTATGAAATAAAATATATCGGTTACCGCAAATTGCGTCTACTCTCCGTGTCTTGTGCCACTCGCACTCGTAATAACAGCGTCAAGCTAACTGCAGAAGTCAACCTCTGGTACAGCGACCGGCATGGCCAAGTAGTGCGTTACGAGGGCACTGGATCACCCCAGGACTCGCCACGTCCACGAAAAACGCCTACCCGGAGCCCCATTGGAGTCGCCTAGCTCGACTGGCTTAACAAGCCAAGACAACTGCCCTCGCTCCTCACAGCGACCACGATCCTCTGCATCCTCGACACAGCGACTCGAACAGCCAAATACCATGATCGGGGACTGACGACCAGTTAAGCTCGAGCGGCTAGGGAAAACGCCAAGTATGAGAGCGTGCCCAGGACTCGCCATGCGACTAACCCGACGGGCCAGGCAGGAGTGATGCGCTCACTCTGACGCGCCCAGTCCTCACCCACCCTAGAGCCGTGACTAGAACAACCAAGTACCACGCTCGGGGACTCGGCTACCCGACCTCGTTCGCGCAAGGGAAAACGGTGAAGTAAAGAGCACTCATGGGAGTCGCCCTGCGACTGGATTTCCAAGCTCGGGCGAGTCGACCTCAATAACAAAACGCTCAAAACCACAAACACATAACAAACGAGGTAAACCCCATAAAAAGGGCGGACGCACTCGGGGACTCATTCAATCATCAATCACAATCGCAAGACAATTCACAAAATAACGCGAAATCCCATTATAGCAGACCAAAGTTGTTACAAAATACAAGTTGCGCCCAATGGCCGAACTGCTACTAACGCCCCAGGGCACAATGTTTTATTCCGCAGGCTTCAATGTCGACTCGCCGCCACCCTTGCGGTTGCGAATGAAGGGAGTGTACGGGTTCGATGGGTACGTCATCAGCTCACCCGCCATCTCCGCACGGAAGGGCTGCTCGATCTTGAAGTCTCGGTGCGGCGGCTTGGGGTCGTTGGGCGCGACGATCGTCTCCTGATAAGGAAGGAGGTCGCCCATCGCCCAGACACGATCGGAGTATACCGCGGCACGGTCCGTCAGCTTCAGCACATCGGCAATCTCCACCGAGCCCGTCGACGATGGGTAGCCACTCGTCACGTCGTCTAGATCAAAATCCTCCGGGAAGTGGGCGAGCCCAAGGCTAAGCTCCATCGCCGCCCCGCGCCGGAACGCCGACCGCGTCATGAACTCGACGACTGACGGCGCCTTCTCCAGATACCGCCACACTTCGACGAGGTCGCTGGGAATCACTTCCGTGGGCGACATCTCCTAAAGATACGCCCGAATGCAAGCCGCGGACAACGTGGCCGAGTCGACCAAAGTGGCCATACACTGCCGCGTGTCGTACGACTGCGCCTCTTTCGAGCTGTCGATAATCCAACCTGTGGACAGAGGGTGGCAGTGAGTACAACAAAGATCACGCAATGCAGCTACTACAGGCAGAGGCAGGCACACTTACCAATCAAAGGACGGCAAAGACCCGTGATGAAGCTTTGAAGAGAGGAGTAGTCGTCTTGTAGCCCATCAACGAGGGCGTCAGAGACCTTACGCTCTTCAGTGGCGGCCGTAACAGCAGCCTTGGCTCGCCCATCCGCCGAACTCGCCTCCTCCTTCGCTTCCTTAAGCTCGTGCTCAAGGTCGGCGATCCACTTCTCAGCCGAACTCAACGCAGATTGAGCCGCCGTCAGTTCACTCGCCGGGACAAGGCCCTGGCGGACCTCCTCTGCCTCGCAGCAGTCGCCTGGAGTGCCTTGTTCGCCTCTTGGACGGCAACAAGTTCCTTCTTCGCGCGACACTTCACAGCGAGCCGGTCGGCTGATTCACGTTGCAAACCCTGTGCAAAAGTCAAACAGTTAACAACAACGGGATCCTAAGTGCCCACCCGCTGAAATTCAGCGACTGGACACTCGAGGACTGGAGATCAAAAATCCTAAGTGCCCACCCGCTGAAATTCAGCGACTGGACACTCGGGGACTGGAGATCAAAAATACTAAGTGCCCACCCGCTGAAATTCAGCGATTGCGCACTCGGGGACTGGGCGCGAGAAATAAAAAAAACACCAAAAGAATCTGACCACTGCAATTCAGTGGCCCGATCCTCGGGGACTGGACATACCTGGATGGTTGCGCCAAGCATGCCATGGAGCTGTAGCGCGTCCACGGATGCGAGAAGAGCCGGAGTGTGCCCGCGACGCTGCTCGATCTCCGTTTAGGTGACCCCAGGTACGCGGCTCGATGGCGTGGTACCACTCGCTGTAGCCGCTCTGGCCATGAAGCGGGGGAAGGTCGCGATGGATGCGCCGGCACCAAAAGAGGCCGGCTCGGCCACCCCAGGCGAGGAAGCACCCTCCTTGATCGTCAAGGCCGCCTCCGTCGCAAGATCACTCGGAGCAATCGTCGTGTCGTCAGACACCGTGACGACATCGTCGCCCTTGGCCTTCTTGGCACTGTCTATGGGGGCAGCGACCTCATCAGCCTTCCTCTTCCGAGAGGGGTCCTCCTCGGCGATGACTGGAGGCACTTTGGCCACGGACGGGTGGCCTATCTTTTTAACTCCAGTCCTGCAAATTGATTACATGAGCAAAGTGGTCTGAGTACAACGAAAAGCAAGACAGGTGAACAAAACTCACTTGGCGACTGGTATGAACCGCAGCCCCGTGCGGATGCTAGCCGACTTCTCCAGTTCGGGGCCCAGTTTCCGACTGAGGCCCATCTCCAGAACATCATGCGCCCAAGACACGGACGACCTCTTTGTTGACGAGGCCGCGATAGGAGCCTCCGAAACAATTTCGGCAGGAGCTCTCCTGGGAGGCGAAGCTGCCGCGGCTGGAGCAGCCCCCAACCCAGAGACTGGGGCGAATGGGGGGGAGCGAGGCCAGAGGTACCTCACTTATGGCGGTAGTGGCATCCGGTGCTGCCGTCGTCTGCGGCGCTTCATCCCTGGCCAGGCTGGTGGCGTCTGAACTACTCGCCGAACGAGGCGGAGATGCCTGTTTCGCCGGCTTCATCTTCCTCTTCGGAGGGGCCTTCACTTCCTTCTTCTTCTTCTTTTTTGACGGAGTGGCCTCGCGACGTGAGGTGTGCTCGGGAAGCTCGTCGTTGTCATCGTCCTGGCGTTTAAGGCTTCTACTCGCCTCGAGTTCGCGCTAACGCTGCCCGCGAGTTTTGCGAACCAGTGGGGCGACCTCTTCCTCGGACTCGTCGTCATCGTCGCTCCTGTCGCTCTCGACGTCGCCCTTGGCAGGAGGCGATTCACCCTCGTCCTGGACGGACGAGCTCGAGTTCTCGTTGTCCGCGGGCGGAAGCCACCCTTCCACCACTTGAAATAACTGCAGTAGGCATGAGACAATATCAGTATAACCGCGACAGCATCAACTGCGACTGTGAATGGTAGACAGTGACTTACCGTCGGGGCTGGATGCTTCGCGGTGTAGGGGGAGACCCCAGCCTTCGCGTCCAGGTACGCTGCCTGGGTGATCTTCTTCAACGTCGGGACGTAGTCCTCGAGTTTCCACTCGGCGAGGCAGGATTTCGTCGAGTCTTCCCGGCCCGTGTACTCGTACATGTAATGGTCACGGCGGGCCAGGGGAACGAGTCGCCGCCCAAGCCAACATTTGTACAAATTGATGGTCTGAAGACCCTTCTTCTTTAGGCCGCGGATGGTTTGAAGCATCTCATCCACGACCATCCGCTGGTCTACTAGGAGCTTGCCGACTTGGAGTCGGCGCGGTTCGGGCCGATCGGCAGAGTACCTTGGGATCGCCACCTCGCCGTCTGGAGTCACCTCGGTGACGTAAAACTAGGACTTCTTCCACTCGCTCGCCGCCTTGGCAGGTAGCATCAGGTCAAAGAAGGAGCCTTCGACTTCAACTAAAACATCAGGCCACCCGCAGCAAGCATTGGGCCGCCTGCTTCTTCGCGACTGATCCTCCCGTGGAACAGATCTTGCCATAGGGGGAAGTAGGGCCTGCAGCCCAGGTAGCACTCACAGAACGCCACGAAAATGGCGAGCTGCTCGATGTTGTGTGGGCCCAGGTCCAACGGCTGGATCCCGTAGAACGCGCAGAAGCGCCGGAAGAAGAGAGACGTGGGGGACCCCAGCGCCCGTTCTAGATGGCTGGTGAAGCAAATAAATTCTCCCTCGCGCGGATCCGGAGTCACCTCTCCGGCCGCGGGGATGCGCCACCTGCCGGCGCGCAGGATCCCGGCCTCCTCGAAGGATGCCAGTAGCGCTCTTGTGCACTTGGACCTGCCCCATGGTTCGGTGGAGGGGGCATTGGCGGAAAGGTTTGTGGAGGTCGGGGGATTTTGGATCGGTTAGATCGCGATGCGGAGGAAAACAGAGATGGGCGGAATCGGAGGAAATGACGAAGGAATGGTTCCCCGATCGCCTACCATTTCCTTTATATAGCGGTTGTTACCCGCCAAATCAGGGAGCCGTTACCACGCGGTGATTACGCCAAAGTTACCGTTGGAATACCCCAACGGCTAGTTTTGACTGCGTCTGACAGTCCAACTTCGTCCATTCGACTCGCCGACCCAGTCACTACAACAGTGACTAGATATTTCACTGACCCGTTCGCCGAGCTGCGACCCGATTAACCACTGTCATTGCGACCGGAGTAATTAGTGTTTTCCTTTATTCAGGAGCCCGCCACCAATTCGACTGGGTGTCCGCATTGGACCCGTATACTTTGACTGCCAACGAACACCTGCGCCCAATCGACGACGGCCTCGGGGACTACTGATAGGGATATGCCTACCGGGGTATACCCAGCAGGACGTTTCTGACTGGCCCAGGAACTGGCGAGTGGGCCTGCAGGACGGCGACAAGATCAAGGCCTGGCGTGGATCCAAGCGACTAGAAGCTGAAGGCCTAGGAGAATAGATAGGCCCAGTCGGATTAGGTTAAACGAGTGCCGAAGCCTTAACTGATTCGGTTGAGATATGTAAACCCTAGGGGGTGAGTCTATATAAACCTCCCTACAGGGCGTGTAGAGGATACGTTCCATCATCCACCCAAGCGACTCGCCGCCTAGCCGTCGAGCTCGCCCCTTTGTACTTCCATCATAATACAATCTAGCAGGAGTAGGTCTTTACCCTCCGGGGGGCCGAACCTGGGTAAAACCCTGTGTCTCCGCCCTCATCTCGCACTGCAGATGGCTGGCCGCCCTTGCCCTTCATTCTACTACTCGCTGTCGATTGCAGCGTCTGCCATGGTCATTCCCACGACAATCACTAAAGCAGTAAGACCATTCTAATAGGAATCATAAGCTCTATGTTTGTTTGCAACAAGCCAATTTTATTTCACAAGTACTCGGTAGTAAAGACCTAACTTTAGTTGTCTAGATTACTTAAGTGGGAACCTTATTTCATGATCACATCTTGGTGGAATCAAGTCAAAGTCATACTTCAAGTCACAAGTCATTTTGAAAACATCTGACAACGGAACAGTATGGCCATCCAATTGTCCATGACCGCGGATGCGGCTATTCGAATAGTTTGACACTCTACAGAGGTGGTATACTTTCACCACAACATTCGATACATCCGTTAGGGATAACCCTGAATCATCATACTTGGTATGCAAATAATCAATCCTAACCTTTTAATTACACACCCTAGTATAGGGACCTCCCGTATGAGTTTGGCCTCCCAGCCATGACCATTTGTCATCCTGGGAACTACACAGGTGGGCTTTCATATTCACAAGGTATCCTCATCTCACCTTGTTCCACAAGGTAACCCATACTAAGACACATAAACTTCTAGTTAAGCCCTACCCAAACTCGGGTATTGTGGTTGTATGGTAAAATTGGAATGGTATCGCATCCGAACCCAACCATCAGTTTTTATCAAAGTCAGGGCACATATTTCATTCAATACCATCTACTCATTGTGTTCCATAACACATGTCAAAGTATTTCAATAGAATGACTCATCATTTCAAGGTTTTCTTAATCATTTGTTCCCATCTATAGTGATCAAGATTAGTTTAGCACTAGCATCTATCAATGAGGGTGTCACTATTTAGGGTGCTAACCAGGTGTAACTACCTACATCAAGTTCTAAGATCTTGATGACATCTTTCCTAATTTTCCACTAATCATCAATTAATAAACTACTTGAGCAACTTTGCAAAAAGGATAAAAAGATAAAGCTTGCAGGTAAAACTTGGGATTGGTATAATCAAGGTGGTAACCAAAGTGCGTGCATAGTTCTATCTTACATAGTATATCTTGCATGGTTTAGCTTAGCTTGCTTTCCTTGGTTGGTAAGGTGGTCGAAGTTCTCTTCCTCTTCTTCGTAGAATTCTTCCTCCTTGTAGCCTGGATTGATACTAGCGTCTATAAATAAATATGAGGTACACAATCACCAAACAATACTTAACTACTTATGTTTAACACACCAAGAGTCATACTAGATGATCTAGCATCATCTCTATCATTACAAGAAAAGAGTGACAAGATTTGATTTATCTTATTTTAGAAAAGTAATTTCTACTCATTGAAAAGTTACTTAAGATTTAATATTCTCCAATTCAAATATGGGATCATATTGACACATGTCATCACCACATATTCCAATATTTGGGAATGTGATTTAAAGTGATTGGCCTAAATTGCAAAGTTTAACAATGCCATTAAATAATATTTATGTGACTAGAAATGACTATAAAGCCATTCTTCAATTTTGGTCCACGACTACTGTATGCAAAATTATATATTTTTACATATTCAGATAGGTCATGGCTAAGGTGATTTTTGAGAGTTGGAATCAACTCAAAATCATTTATGGTTGATTTTAGAAAAATGTTTGAAGTGATAAAAGCTAATGTCTTGTTATTTTTACTGAGGGTGATCCATAACTTCAAACTGTTTGAATCCAATGGGAGTGATTATAGATTTTCATCTACTTTCTAACAAAATTGGTTTCATTCCATTTGGTTCAGTGAATCTTCCTGAATTGATTTTCAAAGTTACCTATAGTATAGGATTTTGAAATAAAATAAAAACCTAAGTTTGAATCTGTGGGCTTAGCGCGGGAAAACTAACAGGCTGGCCCAACTACACGAGCACGCGCGGCGGGCTGCACCAGGGTTGGTCCCACACGTCAGCGGCTGAGTTAAAACGAAAGGGTATCCTCTAATCTGGGCCGCACGATTAGAGCATGATCGACGGCTCCGCGTCATCGTCTTCATCGCATGGGGCACGCGAGACTGAACTCTAGCGCTACGGCGAGGGTCATCGGGGGCTTACCAGGGCTCCAGCTTGGTTCGATGAGATGGGCGAACGAGCAAGTCAACGACGGTGGTTCGACTGGTGGTCGCGGCACCTCCTGGGGCGGCTCCTAGTGCTGGTTCCTTTTCTCCACTATAGCGGTGGGCTCCGGTGAAATTCCAGCGATGTGGTGCTCGCCTTGCTCTAGGGATGGGTCAGAGAGTGTCAACACCCAGATTTTTAATCCCAGATGCATGTTATGCCATACATCGCAATCCCAGGATTACCTTTTTGTGAGACATAATAGATTGGATATCACAATACATCATCCATTACAAACCATACATAAGGTATTAGAACAAATAAAGGATCTCATGATCTAGTCTTAATACAATTCAAGCAGCGGAATAACGTAATAATAACGATAGCGTAGGCGAGGCTCCATATTCATGGTCACAGGCAATGCTGACGATGGGAGATGATCCTAGTTGTCGTAACCTTCATGCGGTCCATCCTCCTGATAGTCCTCTTCATAGTCTGGCCACGGGAATAGCCAGGGACAAAGCCATGAGTACTCTTTAAGTACGCGCAAACTAATACTAACAAGTGAAGTGGTTTTGAGGAGGACATACTAAGCTCTAGGTTGTTTTGCAAAAAGCCAGATTTATCTCTACTGAGTTCAGAAGCAAAGAAAGCTAGTTGAAAGTTTTATAACACCTAAGTGGGAACTTGAATTTCTTATCACAACCCTGTTGTGGTCAAGTCAAGTCATGAATCATTTCATAAGTCATTTTGAAAACATCTGACGATGGAACAGTATGGCCACTCCAACTGTCCATAACCGCGGACGTGGCTATTCGAATAGTTTGACACTCTGCAGAGGTGGTAAACTTTCACCACAACATTCGATACATCCCTTAGGAATAATCCTGAATTCACCATACTCAGTATGCGGATAATCAATCCTAACCTTTCAATTACACTCCCTAGTATAGGCACCTCTCCTGTGAGTTTGGCCTCCCAACCATGACCAACTGTCATCTTGGGAACTACACACGTATACAATCTTCACAGGGTAGCCTCAGCTCAAACCTTGCCTGCAAGGGAACCATACTAAGGTATATAAATTTACAGTCAAGCCCTACCCAATTTTCGGGTATTGTGGTTGTACGGTAAAATTGGAATGGTATCGCATCCAGACAACCATCAGTTTTATAAAGGGCTAAGGCTCATGCCTTAACATTTTCATCATCAAAATCATCTGGTGTTTAGAAACACATGTCAAAACATTTCAGTAGAATGACTCATCATTCTAAGGTTTTCATAACCATTTTCACCAAGTATTCCCATCTAAAGTGGTCAAGTTTTATGTTTAGCACTAGCATCTACAAGTGGGGGTAAACACTAGTGATGGGTCGTAAACAAAGGTGAATGATCTAAGTTCAATCTCATGCCTCAGGATGACATCAAGATTTATCTAACTTAGGCCAAGTTTTATGCTCTTTATGCTTCCTTTAAATATCTTTATAAAATCTACAAGTCACTAAGTAAACTCTAATAGAAAGCTTTGATAAAGAAATAAAATAACTAAGCTTGCAAGTAAAACTAGGATTATGTGTTATCAAGGGGTATAACCAAAGCATGCCTAATGCATTGCATAGATCACATAGTTTTCATAGTTGCAAGTGTTAGCTTGCCTTGTGTAGAGTAGTGGTTGAAGTTCTCCTCGGCTTCTTCCTCGTAGTATTCCCCTTCCTCCTCATATCCTTGGTCGGTACTAGAGTCTATAAATAAATACGAGGTACACAATCACCAAACAATACTTAATTACTTCTATTTATCACACCAAGGTTTTCACTAGATGGTCTAGGATCATCACAAACATCACAAAGATTAAGGCAATAGTTTTATTTCCTTTATTTTAGAAGAGTAATTTCTACTCATTGAAAAACTACTTATATTTAATATTCTCCAACTAAAACATGGGATCATGTTGACACATGTCATCACCACATATTTCAGTACATGGGAATGTGATTTAAAGTGGTGTCATAATTTAAAAAGGTTTAACCTTTTTATTTTAATTAATTAAAGTGACTAGAATGGCCTATGGGGCATTCTTTTATTGCTTGTCCAATATTTCTGCAAGTAAACCTAGATATTTTCATATATTCAAAAAGGTCTAGTTAAATGTGATTTTTGAGAGTTGGAATCAACTCAAAAGCTTTTGTGGTTGAATTTTTCAAAATGTTTGAATGCGGAAAAAGCTTCTGCCTTGTTATTTTTAGTATAGGTGATCTACAATTCCAAATGAATTGAATCAAACGGGCTTGGATTAAGAATTCCAGTACCTTTCTAACAAAATTAGTTCCATGCATTTTGGTTCAATGAATCGACCTGGGTTGATTTTTGAATCTAGGTACAAAACTAGGTTTTAAACTAAATTGGAAAATATAAATTCAAACTAACTGGGTTGCGCAGGATGTTAACTAGGACAGCCCACGGCGCACAGCGCGCGCGGGTGAGTTTAAGTGAGTGACCGCACCAGTCAGTGAGACAGGGGTGCGAAGCGGTACGGGGTGATCTAGACCGCACGATCAAACTCTAATCGAACGGCTAAGACCTATCGTCTCTGTCGGGCAACGCAGGTGAGACAGAACCCTAGCGTGGCCAGTGGGGGTCTACGGGGGTTCACCAGGGCTCAGGTGAGGGTCGGCGACGGGGGCGAACGATGAAGTCGACGACGGCGAACCTCCTGGTACCGGAGGCTTCTCCTTGGGCGGCTCCAATCGCTCGCTCCTTTCTTCCTCCTCTGCGGAAAACTCCATCCAAATTCTGGCGATTTGTTGCTCGCCTTGCTCCGGGAATGAGGGGGGTGGTTCTGAGAGAGAGGGTAGTGTGTTGGTGGAAAGAAATCGAGCGGGGGTGGCCTCTATTTATAGTGCGAAGAGGGGACCAAAGGGCGCGGGTGGAGCTTGTCGTGGTCGTCGTCACAGCGATCTACTGGCATGGGCGACAGTAGGGGCGGTGCTGTGCTCCCTAGCGAAGCTCAACAGCATGGTTACGCGGCGTGGGGCGGTGCGAGACGGTCGGAACACTGCGGTGCTCTGAGCGGGTCCAACGGACATTTTTATGGCGCACGGGCTCTCCTGGTCGCGCGGCGATGAACGGGCGTGTCTACGGGGTAGCTGGGGTGGTGGTGATCACGCTTGCACGCGGCAAGGGTGGCGCGTGGTCTGTGGGCGCGTGTCGAGTGCGGCGCTCTGGCGCGCTCTCGGCATGGCGCAGAGACATAGGGCGCTGCGATTCTAGAGTGGTCCAGTGGCTTGCTGATCGTTGGCGTTGGACAGGGGGTGGCGGTGGACGGTGGTCAGTGTCCTAGACAAGGTTGCTAGGTTTGGTGCTGCTTCTAGCTTGTTGTCGACAATGGGGTGGCAAGGTGAGGCTCGGCATGGTCACCATTGATGGCAATGGCAAGCTCACAGTGGTGCTAGAGCTTGCTAACTAAGCTAGATGATCTACTAAATGTCTACTGTGAGCTAGAGAGGGAACAAGTTAGGCCAAATCACTGCTCACAATAGTGTTTGATGTTTATTTGTTTTGTGTTTGCAAGGTGTTTGATGAAATGGCGAAAAGAGATTCAAATTTGAATTTTTGGTTCAAACTTGGTGGGTGTATTATTTACATACTAGGTAGTCTCTGGTTAGTTGGAAAGGTCAAAGTGAATTGATTTCGTTGGTTTTTGAAAATGGGTGATCTTCCCATATGTTAAAGATTCAATTTTGAATTGTCATTTGAATCAAGTTGCCAAATGTTTCTGTAAGTTTGAAAGGTGGGCTTGGGTTCACTTTTACTTGGTCTAGCAAGGGGTGAAAAGAAATGGAATTGTTTCTGTTTGAAATCTTGGACTAGGAACACTCAAAGTGGCCTAGTGAGCAAGATTGGCAAAAATGACTATTTGCTTGTTTTGTTTGTTTTTTATTTTCTCTTGATTTGTTTTTGCTTGGAAATGTTTTAGATGATGTTGTTTTCATATTTAAACCATTCCTTTCTATTTACAACAATCACACAAGTCCATTCATGCATTCATACAATCATCACATACACACATGCATTCATATGATGTTAATTAACAAAAGTTTTTGTTAACCCTAATTTTGGTGATTGGAAATTGATAATCATTGTTCACTATTTTTGGGATGTTACAGAGAGATTGTTGGGTGAGAGGGGAGTGGAATGGTGTGCGTTTGATGCAGGTAGGGCTCTATTTATACTGCAGCAAAGGAGGCACGACGGCATGGCTCGGGCTCGTTGGCGACGTTGTTACAGGAAGCTATCGGCATATCAAGAGGTGTAGCTCGACGCGGTGCTTCAGGGCGGTCATCATGTGCACAGTGTCATGGCGACACGCGGTCTCCATCATTCTAGAACGTCTGTGCTCTGCGGCGGTACCGTCGGCATTCGTCATGGCGTACGGTGATCACGGTGCTCGCGGGTTCAAACGAGCATGTCTATGCGGTCGCTGGAGTCGCGACGAACTTATTGGCGCAAGGAGAGAGCGAGGCACGGCGTGTTTGTGTGGGATTGCTCGGCGCTCTGGCACGGCTATCGGCATGGTCGAGTGTTAAATGGGCGCGGCTGCGCTGGCATCTCCGCGGGCGGTCGTTGGTCGAGGCGTGCACATGCAGGGGCGGTGAGGTCATGGCTACCTCCTAGACATCTTGGGCGAGGGCGGCGCGGTCTGCGGCAGCGTGTCCATGTCGGGGTGACATGGGTGAGCTCGGGTACAAAGTGCACTGGTCAATATGGTGAGTGAGAGGAACTCCATTGCATGGGCTGGTACTAGGGGAGTTAAGGGCACGTCGTGGAAGCTCGG
The DNA here is from genome assembly GCA_916181665.1 of Avena sativa. NCBI lineage: Eukaryota > Viridiplantae > Streptophyta > Magnoliopsida > Poales > Poaceae > Avena > Avena sativa. Next base: position 100,716,347 of record OV702293.1, read on the forward strand.
TTAGGTCACAAGGATAATCACAAGGTTGATAAAAATAGTAGATAGTTGGTGAGGTTGTACTGTGATCACCAAGTGTTTGATCAAATGGCCGCAAAAACTAAACTTTCAAATTTTCAAATTATTTTTGGTGGGGGTGCTCGTAATAAGCTTGGTAGTCTCTGGGTGTAAGGGTTTGCTAAGTGGTGAAGATTCTAGTGGTTTTCCAAAAATGACTATCTTGATGCATAAGATAGATTCAATTTTGAATTCCCTCTCAAATGGATTTGGATTTGTTTCTGCAAGATTGGGAAGCTCCATTGTGTTCAGTGTCACTTGGTCTAGGAAAGTGATAAAAGAAATGGAATTGTTTCTGTTTGAAATTAGTTGCTAGATATGCTCAAAGTGAGCTAAGTGTTAACTTTTGCAAAAATGACCATTAGGTCATATGCTTCATATTTTAATTTTCTTTTGGTTTGATCTGGTTTGGAATTGACCTAGATGATATGGTTTTGATCTTTAAACCATTTCTCATCATTTACAACAAACAAACATGTCATTGCAAACATTCATACCCATTCATAACACACATGCATTTATATAATGTTTATTATTAAAAGATTTTGTTAACCCTAATTTTGGTTGATTATAAATTGATATCCTCATTAACAGTTCTGAGATGTTACAACAATCCCACCCACATGAAAGTGTCTGGTAGACGTCTTAAGAGTGAAGGATTGGGGCATCCTTGTGGTTTCCTAGCCATTTGCATTAGATGCATCGGTTTGAGTCCTCCTCGGAGGATTTGGTTGGTGAAATTCAGTGAAGCTTGTCCCTCTTGGTTTCTTGGAACCCTAGACGGTGTGTGGCCTTTGTGGTGTGTCCTTGGGGTCTCCAATTAAGTTGTGGAGTTATCCTCAAGCTAGTGGCCTTGGTGCTAATTATTGGGAGCCTCCAATTAAGTTGTGGAGATTGCCCCAATCTTGTACGGGTTTGGTGACCACCCTCAAGTGTCCCATACTTGATCGGGTGCTTGATGTGAGGAGGGTTCTCGGGAGAATAGGGTGAGGCCTCTTGTGATGTTGGCGGTCTTAGTACCGCCCGCCTCTCCAATGAGACTTACTTCCTTGGCGGTAAAATATCGTCGTCCCCACGTGCCTCGATTATCTCTATACCCGAGCTCTTTACTTATGCACTTTATATTGTGATAGCCTTCGTGCTTAAATTAATCTATCTTGCTATCACTTTGTTGTTTGTCTTGCTTAGCATAAGTTGTTGGTGCACATAGGTGAACCTTAGTATATATAAGCTTTGTGCTTGGCAAAAGAAAACACTAGTTTTATTCCTCCATTGTTAAGCCCATCTCATAAAAGTTTTTAACTGTCTATTCACCCTCTCTAGGCGGCATCTGTGATCTTTAACCATGTATATGAGAGCCACCAAATTCTAAGACTCGCCATATACTAGCCTCAGTACTGACCGCTCTCTTTCAGTTTTCATTTGCCCTTTGTTGGCACCCTTTGACTTTCACAGGTATGTGATTGACGACGTTAGCAAGGTTACCCTTCTGGCTTGGCCTAGGAAGGGTCATGGACACTGCTTGGTTATCCTTCAGGACTCTTAGTCCCATTTGGTTCTTATCCGTACTCGAATACTATATTGATTTCTTCATGATTTGTATCTTTGTATTATAACATTTGTATTCTTGACTCGTTTAGTCGTTGTTGTATATATATGTTTCTTCTAGACTCCATTGTAAACTATTGTGCTGATATACTTATTGACAATCTCACCCACACGAAAGTGTCTGGTGGGTGTCTTAGGATCGCTTCTATGCGAATTTTGGCGGAAAATGTCGAAATCTGCATAGAACCGATTCAGGGCGTTATAAATTGTGTCTTCTGCTACGAACACCATCAAAAAAAAGAAATATGTCAAAATTTGGGGGTCTAATGGTATTTTGGCAGGACAACCGGCGATGGCCGGAACTTGCGTCGGTTTTTTTGGTGGAGAATCTGGCGACGCCGGGATTTTCGTCGGAAAATTTTGGCGGCCATTCCGGTTCCCCGGAAAGCCTACCAGAATGTGTTCTTGATGAACACCAAAAGTCAAATCTGTCAATCCTTCGAATTTTTTTCCAAAATCGAGACCGAGGAAGGTCAATAAAGGTATACCAACACCAATTACAATAGATCCATAGACCAAAACAACAGAAACTCACCAAAACCAGAGATTGATCGGAAGGTATCTTCGGCTCTTTCTGGGGAAATTTTCAAATTTATAGTGGAAATGAATTTTTCAAGAGAAATTCATGACAAACCTAGGGATCTTGATACCAATATGTTAGGGTTCCCCCTCTAGGGTGGAATGGTCTTTCACGATTCTCGGTGGTTTGTTGGGGATTCACGCGGGATGAGGAAAGAGAGAGATGGTGGCGAACGAGCACGCGAAGAACGAGGCGAAAACACACACACAACACAAAGTGAAACTTGCGTTTGGCTCACTATGATGGCTACCGGTTCAACAAAATCTCAAGGATCGGTGTTGAGCAAGACTCTCCCCAACCCAATCAGCGAGGGATAAGAACCTTGATGAGATCTTGATAGCTTTAGTAGAGCTCACTCAAAGTAAATATCTTGGATGACTTGGATGCACATCCATAGAGGTGGGGGATAATAGGTCTTTCTTGGAAGGAAGATGAGACCAAAACTAGATAGATTTTCAATGGGTAGTCTTGTAGTTCTATTATCAAATCTAAGTGAAAGGGGTAAACCATACGGGCTATTTATAGTTCTAGGGCGAAAGGGTAGATAAACAAAATATTTTAGGACATCAAACCCAGATCCCTACACAGACGGGCATTTCTAGTGGTAAGTACGGTGGTGTTGGATTTGGCGCCAGATCATTTCGGTGGTCTTCGAATTGTTCTGGCGTTTTCAGCGGCATTTTCGGTTGGCCGGGTCTAGCGCTGGATTGTGCTGCTGCTTCCTCTTGTGTGCACTTGATTCCATCTTCTCATGTCGTTCCATCTCAACGTTCATAGCGGAGGATACACAAGATAGATATTGGCATGATCTAGCAGACCATTTAAAGAAGAGTTAAAGTCACACACCGAGAGGAGCGAGTTTATCTTATTATCTAGGAGCTTGGCTCGAGTGCAGATGATCTATCCACCTAGGACATATACAATGCTATGGAAGACATGCCTTATCTTAGCTCTCCACATAATTCAGAGAAGACACAATATATAACTTGTATAGTGCATTATCTCTTATTGTTATCTCTAGCAATTAATAAGGATTAACTATTTTTAGTGAGAAATTGGTTGGCTAAGGGAAGGCATATGGTACAATGGCGAAAATAGTCTTCTCTTATTTTTAAGAGATCATCCCTTACCTAAGAGAACCCAACCTTCTCTCTTATTTATCTCTCATTCAACTAAGCAAAAATCAAACGTGTCGAGCATAAGGAAAAACTAACATCGCCGCACACTGTATGTGTCCTTAATTTGGTGCAGTAGATAGAGTGACTTGATAGGATGGGCTGATTTTATTATGGATGCGCCTAGTGAGCCTCCCGATGCTCGATAAGACAAACCAACCCTCGGTACTTTTTGGCAACGCGGGAAAAAAGGGACAACGCGGGAATTCCGGGAATCCCGGCGCACTGCCCCCACCTCGTGACTCCTTCCCTCGATCGGTCGTCCCCCCATCGATCTTTTTCTTCTGCAAGAAAACACAGGCACCCCGGTCTCCTCCCTCCCTCCTCCTTCTCTCCTCCCCTATCTTCTTTCTCCAGATCTCCATGGATGAGAACAACAACATAAGAAAGTACTTCTAGATCTCTCTTGGTTAGAAGCCATAGTAAGCTCCCCACAAAAACCCCAGGAGAAAGACACTCTTCAAAGAAAAAGAAGGTAAAACCTACCTCTCTCTGCTCTTACCTCTAGCATGTAGATCCAGATGTTACATTCTTTTTGCTTCTAGCAAAAAATAGATCATGAAAAAAGACAAAATCTTTCAAGGCATAACCTGCACATAAGTACCTGTCAGCATGTAGATGATGTGAACAAACCCATCTATAGCAAAAAACCTTGCACAGAAATCTTGTCAGCAGAGTCTCAGACTAGATCAGTTTTGGTAGGGACGTAGTTTTTGATTCTAGTACACACAGACAAAACCTGCCCATAGGAACTGTCAACACCCGGATTTTTCAATCCTAGATGCCTATTATGCCATACATCGCAATCCCAGGATTACCATTTCTGCGAGACATAACAGAATTGGATACCATAGTACATCATCCATTACAAACGATACATAAGTTCTTACACAAATAGGGATCTCATGATCCAGTTCTTAATACAACTTCAAGCAGCGGAATACATAATAATAACAGTAGCGTAGGCGAATCTCCATCTTTGGGGTCATAGGCAATGCTGACGATGGGAGATGATCCTAGTTGTTGTAACCTTCCTGGGGTCCATCTTCCAGGTACTCCTCTTCATAGTCTGGCCATGGGAATAGCCAGGGACAAAGCCATGAGTACTCTTTAAGTACTCGCAAACTAATACTAACAGGTAAAGGGGTTTTTGGATAATAGGACACTAGGCTCTAGGGTTGTTTTGCAAAAGCCAGATTTATCTCTACTAGGTTCCAAAGCTAGTCACAATTTTATAACTCCTAAGTGGGAACTTGTATTTCATATCACAACTCTGTTGTGGTCAAGTCAGAGTCTCAATTCATTTCACAAGTCATTTTGAAAAGTCTGACGGGGGAACAGTATGGCCACTCCAACTGTCCATAACCGCGGACGCGGCTATTCGAATTGTTTGACACTCTGCAGAGATTGTACACTTTCACCACAACATTCGATACATCCGTCAAGAACAAATCCTGAATTCACCATACTCAGTATGCAGACAATCAATCCTAACCTTTCAATTACACGCCCTAGTATAAGCACCTCTCCTGTGAGTTTGGCCTCCCAACCATGACCAACTGTCATCTTGGGTACTGCACAGGTGGACAATCTTCACAAGGTAGCCTCAGCTCAGACCTTGGCCGTGAGGGAACTCATACTAAGGGATATAAGTTTCCAGTCAAGCCCTACCCAATATTCGGGTATTGTGGTTGTACGATAAAATTGGAATGGTATCGCATCCAGACAACCATCAGTTTGAAAAAAGGGCTAAGGCTCATGCCTCAACATTCTTATCACAAGAATCATCAAGTGTTCGGAAACACATGTCCAAAACATTTCAATAGAATGATCCATCATTCCAAGGTTTTCATAACCATTTTCACCAAGTATTCACATCTAAAGTTGATCAAGTTTTATGCTTAGCACTAGCATCTACGGGTGGGGGTAGTACTGATGAGGGGTGGTAAACTAGTGGAGTTTCAACTAAGTCCATCCTTATATCTTAGGCTGATATCAAGGTTTCTAACTTAGGCCAAATTTTATGCTCTTTATGCAACCTTCAGAATCTTTCTAGTATCTACAAGTCACTTAAGTCAACTCTAGGTTGAAGCTTTGATAAGGAAATAAAGTAATAAGCTTGCGAATAAAACTAGGATTGGTTTATCAAATGGGTATGATCTCATATGCTTAAGGCATATAGGCGGCATAGTAACAAGTAGGGGTTTGTTGCATCAATAGGGTATCTTGCAAGTGTTAGCTTGCACATTCACTAGTAGTATTAGGCTTGCTAAAGTAGAGTGTCTTGCAAGTTTTAGCTTGCATTCGTATAGTATCAGCTTGCCTTGTGCAGAGTAGTGGTTGAAGTTCTCCTCGGCTTCTTCTTCGTAGAATCCTCCTTCCTCCTCGTATCCTTGGTCGGTACTAGCGTATATGAATAAATACGAGGTACACAATCACCAAACAATACTTAACTACTTGCAATCATCACACATAAGGGTCCTATAGATGATCTAGCATCATCTCTAACATTACAAGGTTAAGGCTTGGTTTAATTCCTTCTATTTTTAGAAAAATAATTTCTACTCATTGAAAAACTACTTAAGATTTACTATTCTCCAAACCAAACATGGGATCATGTTGACACATGTCATCACCACATATTGTAGTCCATGGGAATGTGATTTAAAGTGATGTCACAATTTAATAAGGTTTTACCCTTTTATTTTAATTAATTAAAGTGGATAGAAATGCCTATGGGGCATCCGTTTATTACTTGAACATTATTTCTGCAAGTAATCCTATATATTTTTATACATTCTGAAAGGTATGGTTAAATGTGATTTTTGAGAGTTGGAATCAACTCAAAAGCTATTATGGTTTAAATTTGAAAAATGTTTGATTGCAGAAAAGCTTCTGTCTTGTTATTTTTACTATGGGTGATCTATAAATCCAAATGATTTGAATCCAACGGGCTTGGATTCAGCATTCACAAACCTTTTCAACAAAATTGGTTTCATTCAATTTGGTGCACTGAATCAATCTGGGTTGATTTTTGAAGTTGGGTACAGAAGTGTGTTTGAATTGAAATGGAAAAAGTTTAATTTGAATAACTGGGCTGCGCGGGAAAAGTAAACGGGCCGGCCTACTAAGCGCAGTGCTCCCGCGGGCTGTTTAAGTGGGTGTCCCCACTTGTCAGTGACACGGGGCTAGGTGAAGCGGTATGGGGCAACGTGGGTCGTTCGATCTAGTTCTAATCCAACGGCTGAGAGTCATCGTCGATGCGAGACAACGCCGGCGAGAACGAAACCTAGCGCGGCCATTGAGGGGTGTTGGGGGCTCACCAGGGTACGGGCGAGGGTCGGCGAGGCGGGCGAACGACGAAGTCGATGACGACGAACTCAGGGGTGGTCGCGGCAGCTCCTGGGGTGGACGAAATCGATGGCTCCCTTCTTCTCCAGAGGCGGCGGGCTCCGGTGAAATTCCGGCGGGGTGGTGCTCGCCTTGCTCTGAGAACGGTGTGGCACGATCAGTGAGGAGAGGGGAGTGAGATGGTGTGAAGAAATCGAGCGGGGGTGGCCTCTATTTATAGTCGAGCGAGGGGACCGTCGGGGCGCACGGTGAGCTCGTCGGGGGCGATGTTACAGGCGGCTAATGGCATGGGCAAGGGTAGGGGATGGTGCGGTGTCTCCTGGCGATGCTCAACGACATGGTTTCGAGGCATGGGGCGGTGCGGTTTGGTCTGGAACGGGCGATGCTCTTCGCGGCAGAGGCGGCGTCTTCGACGGCGGGCGGTGGCTGTGCGTCACGGGGCGGCAAACGGGGATGTCTGGCGGTCTCCTGGGTCGGTGGCGATCGTGTGTGCACGCGGTGAGGGCGGCACGCGGTCTGTGGGCGCTGGTCGAGGGTGGTGCTCTGGCGCACGCTCGGCATGGCCTCTGGCGGTCTGGGCGCGGTTCGTGCGCGTGGTCCAGGGCTTGGCAACGCTCGCGGCTGGGACAGTGAGTGGCGGTGGACGGTGGGCTGCCTCCCAGACATGCTGGCTAGGCTTGCTGCCGCTCCTAGATTGCTGTCGACTATGGGGTGGCAAGGGTGTGCTCGGCTGTTCACCATTGATGGCAATGGCAAGCTCACAGTGGTGCTAGTGCTTGGCTAATCTTCCTAGATGATCCACTGAGCTGGTTGTGAGCTAACTAGGGAACAAGTTAGGCCAATTTTACTACACACTATAGTGTTTGATGTTTGTTTAATTTGTGTCTGCAACCTGTTTGATGAAATGGCCGCATGAAATCAAGTTTTGAATTTTGAAAAGATTTTTGGTGGGTTTGCTAGATTGGTGCTGGTGAGTCTGCAGATGCTTGGGTTTTGAAAGTTGAGCTTATTTGAGTGGTTTTTGAAAAAGTGGGATCTTCCCATATGATAAAGATTCAATTTTGAATTGTCATTTAAACTATGCATTTGAAAGTTTCTGGATGATCACAAAGTGGGACTTGATACTTTGTTATGAGTACATTCAAGGGGTGCAAAGATCCAGAAAAGTTTCTGTTAGGTTCTGAAAGTTTGAGACAGCCAAAGTAGGCATGAGAGTTAAATTGGTCAAAATGACCATTCATTTAATATATGTGTTTTGATTTACTTGTCTTTAGGAAAAGTGTGGGAAATGTTTTACATGATGTTTATTTCACCTAAGAAACATTTTACAAGCAATGAAACAAACAACCAAGGTGGTTTTAAAAGAATTCAAAATCAATGCATACACATATGCATGCATTCATAAATTTATTTAGAAAAGTTTTTTGTTAACCCTAAGTTTGATGATTAGAGTTTAATGATCCAAGCTTAGTATTTTTGGGGTGTTACAGGAACCCAGGGGGTAGTACCAAAAGTCTTTCTAGCAAACACTTAGACGACAAAGTAGTTGCGGGTAGAACAGTATGTTTTGATTCAGTAGACAAAAACAAAAGCACCATGGTATTCAAAAATCCTACAACAGAAAAGGACAACTTTCTATCTTCAGTTTACGTTGTCCCTTTGTCGTGTTGATTCCCTTTGTAATGTTGATGTCCTGTTCTTGTTTGCGGTGGAAAGTTGATCTAGGAAAATAATATATGGAAAACATATCAGTACATATGACAAAAATATCAGTAATTCTGTAGTTTCTTTCAGCAATATACCTATGTTGGCCACTTAAACTGCCTAAGTTGCTTTGTTGTGCAAAAAATGTTGGTATTTGAATTCAACAAATATACCTAAAATTGATCACACAAACTGCCTAAGTTGGTTCTTTTTACATACCTAAGTTGATCACTTAAACTGCCTAAGTTGCTTTGTTGTGCAAAAAATGTTGGTTTTTGAATTCAGCAAATATACCTAAAATTGATCACACAAACTGCCTAAGTTGGTTCTTTTTACATACCTAAGTTGATCATAAAAACTTCCTAAGTTGGTTTTCTGTGCATGCAAAAACCTTAGTAATTTTGGTTTTAGATGAATCAAAAAGTAACCCAAAAGTTTTTGTGATGTTTAGCAGGATGTCCCATTTGGATCTGAATGCCCCTCCTTTAGAAGATTACAATGTTAATGAGCCACAGTTTTGTACTCAGCCTCCCGCAGCAGATATTGTTGGAGAATCTACAGACCCAATGGTGCATGAGCAAGGTGTGGAGGGTGGTGATTCTTTTGAACACAATGGCAGGGGCCCACATCACAATGGTCCACCGCCTGCTGCTGGCAACCATAGCATGGATGCAGCTGCTCTTCATACAGAATCAACCACTTATCCTGACTTGGCGAAAGGTGCTGCTGGTATGAATGAGGAAGTTGCATCCAGCCCGCAAGAACCCTTCCTTGGGATGAGGTTCGACTCGATTTTGATGGCAAGAGATCATTACAATGCTTATGCTCTGAAGCTTGGTTTCTCAATAAAGGCTAATACTTCGAAGAGATATAAGAACACAAACACACTTGAGAAACAACAATTTGTGTGTAACAAGTATCATAGGCCAAAATAAAAAGAAGAAGAAGAAGAAGAAGAAGAAGAAGAAGAAGAGCAAAGAGAAAGAATGACCGTGGTTGAAGATGTCAGCCCTATTCAGCTAGATGGTGACGGTGCAGAAGATGGAGAAGGTGTACCACCAAGATCAAAAAGTAGTAGTAGGCTAGGAGTTAAGCGCAAGAGGGAACTGATTAGGCAAACAAAATGCTCAGCTAGGATGTTTGTAAAATTGATTAATAACAAGTGGGAGGTGACCTATTTTGTTGCTGAGCATAACCATCCCATGATTGTGAAGCCATCTCTCACAAAGTACCTGAGATCACACAGGGGCATTCCCAGTGATGAAAAGGAATTCCTGAGGTGCCTACATAACTACAACTTAGAAACAGGTGTGTTTTTAAATAAGAAGCTAACTGCCACATGATGTTTCTTGTGTGTTCGGTACTTTTTTAAGTTGCTTACTCGTGATGGCAAAGTTGGTGTTTGCAGCATGTTTAAGTTGGTTTTTAAAAAGTACTAAGTTGGTTTCCTAATGTTTTTTGAATGTTTTTTATTTTATTTTCTGCCTGCTTGCCCATGATGGCTAAGTTGGTGTCTGCAGCATGCTTAAGTTGGTTCTAAAAACTACTTTAGTTGGTTCCTAATGTTGCTTTGATTGCTCATGATGCCTAGTTTTTTTGTTTTTGCATGTGTGTAGGGCGCATGATGGAGGTCATGTCTAAATTTTATGGTGAAGATTCTTTTGCACCATATGGACCCAAGACAATATCAAATATGCGGTCTGAATTCAGGAATGAAAACAGGGAGCTTGACATTGGTGAAATGCTCGAATACTTAAGGAGTTGCAGCAAAAAGACCCAGAGTTCTATTTCAAATTCTCTTTTGATGCAGAGAACATAGTAGAAAATATATTCTGGGTTGACAGTGTTGCAAGGAAAGATTATGTAGAGGCGTACCATGATTGTGTGTCATTCAACACAACTTTCTATACAAATCGCTTCAACATGCCCTTTGCTCCGTTCATTGGAATAAACAGACATGGGCAAACATTTATGCTTGGTTGCGGTTTCATTAGAGATGAGAAAGAAGAAAGTTTTAAGTGGATACTCAGGGAGTTCCTCGAAGCGATGCATGGTGTACAGCCGGACAATATTATCACAGATCAAGACTGGGCTATGGCGAGAGCGATTCCAGCCATCTTCCCTGAGAGTTGGCACAGAAACTGTCGTTGGCACGTCATGAAAAACGCTAATGAGAAGTTGGGTTCATTCCTAGGGCGGCATCCTGGTCTAGCTGATGATTTCAATGAATGCATTTATGAAAGCATGTTTGTTGAAGAGTTTCAAGCAAGTTGGACTGAACTGATCGCGAAGTGGGGATTGTTGAAAAATGAGACTTTTGTTTCGTTAAAGAAGAATGCTCATACATGGGTTCCATGCTACTTCAGGAGCTCTTCTTCCCCTTTTTGTAGTCAACTCAGAGGAGTGAAGGTTTCAATGCAGTTCTAAAGCGTTACATAAACCCCAGAATTCAATTAAGCACTTTGTGAGGCAATATGAGAAGATCCAGGGGAAGATTTTGGGCAGGGAAGGCAACAATGATTATCGAACGGATGATCTAGAGGTGAATCCATGGTCCCCATTCCCGATAGAGAAGCATGCGTTGGCTGTTTATACTCGGGACATCTACCTACGGTTCAGACTAGAATTTGAACTTATTGGCCGTTACAACGTGAAAACACTAGGCCAGAACATGTACTTGTTGGTTCCTAATAATGTCAAGTGATATCCTTATGGATCTAGGAACTACATGGTAAATGCTAATGGTGGACAATTCAACTGTGATTGTTGCAAGATCAAACGCGATGGTATTCTTTGCTGCCATGTACTAAAGGTGTTTACTCACATAGGTATTGATGCAATACCAGATAGGTTCATACTGAAAAGGTGGACTCAGTAAGCAATTGAGGATGCACCATTTCCTACAGTTCCAGTACAAGATGATGTGATGCCTAAAGTGTCCGGGCAGAAACTACGCTTTGCGAAGTTGTCAAGATCATTTGTGCAAATGGCTAAGGTCCTTAGTGAATAAGATTAAGCGGAAGCCATTGCCTGTAGACACATTAGGGAGATGAAAACAGAGTTTGCGCAACTGAACAAAGTTCGGAAGAAGAAAGCAACCAAAATAAATGTCAACTCTAATGTGTCGCGCCAAATAGCAACTCCCAATGTGCAGCAACAACCTGCTCCTAATGTATAGCAGCAAACACCAGCTCCTAATGTGCAGCAGCAAACACCAGCTCCTAGTGTGTAGTAGCAAACACTAGCTCCTAATGTGCAGCAGCAAACACCAGCTCCTAATGTGCAGCAAACACCAGCTCCTAGAGTGCAACTTGCATCTTCCTCTGCTCCTAATGTGCGTCGTGCACCAATAGCAGGTCCCCAGCCTGAAGCAGGTGGTGTGGTTGCACTAAATAGAGATGAATTTGTAGTTCTAAATCCTCCCAGGTCTAATACTAAAGGTCGGAAGAAAGGGAGAATACCATCTGGTATTGAGTTGCAAGCAAAAAAAAGTCAGTCTATGTACCGTGTGCAATCAGCCTGGCTATGGCGCCGCGACTTGTACTTTTAGGTTGGGCCAAAAGTAATGCAAATCTGTAATTTGGATTGTTTTGATTGTATACCTTATTTCAGTTTGAGGATGGTTTTCCAATTGCTAGTGTTCTTTGTAGAAGAGACCCATGTATGAGTTTGTAGCTTCATGATGTTTGGCACATTTGATGAATCATATTTGGGAATACTCCTACCATTCCAGTGCTCTGCATTGAATAAAGTGAAAATTCCGCATTCGTTGCTGCAATGAATAGAGAAATGAACGAAAATGGTGTTATTTAAGTTGTTTCTGGAAAACTGGAAAATAACTTTACTATGTTTTTGAGAACAACTAATTAAACACTAGAGAATCAAGGAAACTCTAACCATGTTGTTGTACATAAAAAAATCATAAGAAAACCAAATTATTTACATGCTCGGTAAAAAAAAGCAACTTAAGCATTTTGCTAAACCAACTTAATGGATCCTAGGATCCAACATAATGGTTTTTAGGATTCAAGTTTATTTGATGTGGAAACAAAACCTTGGGCAAGGTATATTCAGTATACAAACTTAAGTAAAAAAAGATTAGTAACATTACACAACTTAGTCTATTTTAATAACCAACTTATAACCAACAGTATGCACAACTTTAGTATATGCAGTAACCAACTTTAGGAAAAAAAAGTAGCTGTAGAAGTGCAACTTTACTATATTCAGTAACCAAACTTAGAACCAAACAATAGACAAATTTAGCATATTTTAGTAACCAACTTTAGTAAAAACAGTATATTCAGTGTGCAAAAAACAAAAGGTAAAACACAACTCAAAAACAAAAAAATTATTGCATAACCAGAAAATTTGGTGTTGTTCTCACTTTGTTGTCTGCTTAGGAGGGTTGATATCTTCAACTTTGAATGTCACAATCTGTATTGTTGAACTTGAAGAGTTCTCTTGCCATAAAGTCTTGATGGGAGCAACTATTTTCTCAACTTTTGCTGCGAGCTTCTTGTCTTTCAAGGACCTTATGGAATCGAGCACATCGAATCATTTGTCCCTTAAGTTAATGACAAAAATCCAGTAGTGATTGACAGGAACTGGCGCGTCGGGTGCCAGATTTTCAAGTACAGGAAGCAAAACCTGTGTTTTGCAAGTTAACAAGTTGGTTGTTAAAAATATGAAAGTTGCGAATACGAAAAAAATATAGAGAATAAGTACTTACACTGTCTTTCCTGTCAAGATGGGCAGTAACTTTTCCAAAAATGATTTTTTAGCTCTCTTTTGTTGTAGTCCAGATCTTTCAGAAGAGGCTGCAAAAAAGAAAACAGTAACCAACTTATCCATCATGAGCATAAGGCAAACCAACTAAGTAGTTTTTTATAAAACAAACTTAAAAGCATTGCTGCAACACCAACATCATGAGCAAAAAAACAACTAAAAGAGCAACTAAAACAACTTAAACATGGTGCAAAAACAACAACTTAACAAAATAGCAAAGCAACTAAGAAAATAAAATTACAATATGAAGCATTCAAAAAAATCAGAAACCAACTAGGTAGAATTTAGAACAAACTTAAGAATGTCGCAAGCAACAACTTAACCATCATAAGCAAGCAACTATCAAAAGAATGAAAAATCAAGCATTCAAAAACATTCATGAACCAACTAAGTAGGATTTTGAATCAATCTAACCAAGTTAAACAAACCAACTTGATGGATTTCAGGATACAACTTACTAAGGAAAAAGTGCAAAACTTAATGAATTCTGAAAAAATTACAACTTAATGAACCAATCTAAGAAAGTTAAACTAGAAGAAGTTGTGTGGAGTATATTTACCGAAACCCTCGGAGGCATGACTAGATTCTTTATCTTCTTAAGTTTTCGTAGCATTATGGATTCGATTTCGAGTTCCATTACAGTGTTCGACACCCACCCGCCTGGCAACATTGAGTTGGCTAGATCTCTTAGCGAAACGAAAAGCTTGTCATAGCTGACAATAATTGGGGTCTTGTAAAATTCTTGCCCCGTCCCAGCTCTTTCCCCATGTGCAGTAACTGTGTTGTATGTCTTTCACATCGACAGAGCACGTAAAAACCATTTTATCAACATACGAGAAGTAAGGGGATTTCATGCAAGGTCCCTGCCTAACAATCCTCCTTCCCTGTACTTGCGGACGCTCTGCTGCCGTAGTACTGCCAGATGCATCAGCGTTGAATGTGGCCCTAGTCCCTCCCCTTGCTGGTGTGTTCAAACCAGCATCGGGATGCTCTCTAACCACGGGACTGGTTCCCTGAACTTGCAGACGCTCTGCTGCTGGAGTACTGGCAGATGCGTCGGAGTTTACTACACCTTCAGTTCCTGTATCTTCTTGTGTGTTAAAACCAATGTCAGCTTGCTCACTAACCACAGTGTCTATTTCTTGGATGCCTTTCTCCCTTTCTACTTTTCAACAGCAGATACAACTTCTCTCCAAGTCTGGTCATCCCAATCATCGACATAATTGAACCTTTCAGACTCCAAGTTTACAGGGGATATAACTGACTGTGGGAGGTTTGAAGGATTGTTGAGTCCCATGTTTTCATTCTTCTCTGGGCTATCCAAACCAAGATCAAAAGATGGTGGATCGCAAGCTTGATCCAATCTATCCTGCCATAATCTCCTTTCAACCAATGGATCTGATTTTGGTGCAGGTGGTGGACAAGTTTCACGCGTGGCCTCCTGCTTGCTGTTGCTGGTTCCTCCTGCATTTAGGGGGTGTTTGTTTGGGCTTTTAGTGGCTTTTCAGTAAAATAAGCCAGAAAAATGACCCAAACAGATCAGCTGTACGGTGGGCTTCGCCGAAGTACTTTAGAAAGATAGGAAAACTTGGAAAAGCACCTGCGAGGGTGCTTCCCATAGTTTCGGACTCAGCGAGCGAAACGTTTTTCACTTACAGACATATCACTTTACATATTTACAAGAAAAATGCCACCATCTTCTTCGCTGAACATATCATTTTGTTCCAGTGACGGCAAACCAACTGGCTGTGGGCGCTACTGCCGTCCGGCATGGGGTCACTGGCGTCATGCTCCGTGCCCTCCTTTGCGCCTATTTCTCTCGAGGACCAAGGCGTTCATGCCTAGTCGTGGCAGATTCACGTCCGCCAAGAACTCCACGACCATTAGTTATGAAAGCTTTTCTTCTACGTCCGCTAGTGAAGCAAAATCCCGTTAGTACAAATCCCTAGGAACAAAACGTTCCCTAACTTGGTTATAATTCATTGACAAATGCACCGTCTCTATTGGAAGTACTCCCTCCGATCCATATTAGTTGAGTCAAATTTGTATAAATTTAGATAAATCTAGACACTATTTAGTATATAGATTCATGCAAATTTTGACAAATCCAAATCAACTAATATGGGCTAGAAGGAGTAGCTAAAAGAGTATGCCAAGGATCTTAAAAATTATATAATGTACTCCCTCCATCTCAAAATAGATGTCGCAGATTTGTTAAAGTTTAGATGAATGTAGACACTATTTAGTATAGATTTATTTAAATTTTGATAAACTTGCAATGTCTATTTTGAGACGGAGAGAGTAGTACTTTATAAGTGCACAATAGAATTTCTACTGAAATTAGTTAATCTTTGAGGGTATTTTAGACAATTTTTTCCATCTACAGCCTGACAGCCAGCTAAGTTACCAAACAGTAAAATTCAGAACAGCAGCTTTCCCTACACTGCTGCACAGCCAGCCACAGCTAGACAGCTATAGCCCAAACAAACAGTCCCTTAGAGTACCTTTTTGTGCCAGTGGTGTAGTTGTAGTTTGCTTTAGACATGTTTCGCCAACCTCGGGAGAGAACGCTTCTGGTGCTCTGTCCGCTGGTAATAGCGTTTGCTGTATACTCTCCCTTGTCGTTGCAGCTTCACTTAATGCTATAACTTTGAATGCGCTTGGTGTATTGCTTGTTCAGCCGCGGACAGGGGCGTTTGGTGAGCATGGCTGGTCTAGGCAGCCATGGTTGTAACACCCCACTTTTAGCTAATTATATATTAGGGTTTTGTTTATGCATTCATAAGCATCATCATTTAAATTGTGCATTGAAGAAAATAAATCAAAACCCTAAAACCCTAATCTCCCTCCTCTATTTGAAATCCATTCAAAATGGTTTGAATTTGAAAAGTACAAAATTATTGGAGCCCAAATTGTATAAAAGTGCCCCACACTATTTCCTATATTTTATAAAAGCTTCTGATATTTTTTGAATGGTTCAAAACAGAATTTGAAATGGAAATACAAAACAGATTTGGAAAACAGAAAAGGAAAAGGTTTTACATGAAAAAATGTAGCAGAGCAGCAGCCCAGGAAGGCCTAGCTCCCTCTTTCCTCTATCTATCGCTCGACAGCCGCAGCAGGCCCCAGCGGCAGCCCACTCCAGCCCAAACACGGGCCATACCGCTTCATCCCCTTCCCTCGTCGTCTTCCTCCTCGCAGGCACACTGCTCGCTGTCGCTGCAACCGCCGTTGATCGCCGTTGGCCGCGCTGCGATCCTCGTCGCCGCCTAGAGCAAGGATAAGACCCCCAGTGCCGTGCTCTCTCTCCCCATCCCCTTTCCCCTATCTCTCTCCCTCCACGTCGCTCGCGTGTAGAGGTACCCCGAAACCCTAGCCGATGGCCGCCGTTTGCGCCGCCGCTAGAGGACGTCCCGAGCCGCGCCGCCAGGCTCTAGAGCTCTGTATCCTCGACAGGAACCTTCCCCCCAATATTGCTTGCTAGGATGGCCCGAGACGCACGAATCGTCCCCCTCTTCCCCGCCTCTGTCTGAGCTCCACCGCCGCCATTGATGTCGCGGCCAGCCTCCCCCTAGCTCTCCGACCCCTCAGTAAGCTTCAGGGTAAGCTCTCGGTTCTGCGGAGCCTCTCCACCCTCTCCCTCCCTCTCTGTACCGCGCTCTCGCCGTAGCTCCGCCGTTGCCGCCGCAGTAGGTAGCTCGCACCGGCGCTCCGGTGACCCAAATGAGGCGGCGCCTCCACATTTTGGCTCGCCTCGTCGTCCTCTTCCTAACGCACATGCTCGCTCGCTCTCCTTCGCCGTCCCCGCGCTGCTTTGTCCTTCACCACCGTTGGTGACATCGCCGTGATGTCACCTATGCGTCACTGCGCGGGTCAGCTTCTGGTCAAAGCCCCTTGGGCCCCACCTGTCTGTGTCTGGGGCTAGCCCAGCCCTATGTGTAAAAAGGTTTTCAGTTTTGTTTAAATTCAGAAATGGTTTTAATAATTTCTGAAATTAGTATAATATTGTAAATTTAATAACTTTTAATCTGTAATTCAGAAAAATACAAATACTATATCAAAATGTTCAGAAAAATAAGAACCGCCTCTTTAAGCTATAATCATGCATTGTTAATCAACTTTCATGACAAGTTTAATTAGAAGAACAAATGCACCCCTCTCATATGTTCCGGAGTTTCTCCGAATTAGGGTTTTCACCCCTCAGGACCCCGATTAAATTGTCGAGCATGCCTTAGGGTTACTTTTCAATACAATTCAACTTGTCATATCATCATCCTTGCTTGAGCATTGCATCGATGCCATTGTTGATTATTCCCTCTCTTTTTGGTATTTGGTTCTTTCTGGTAGAATACGATGTCGAGATCGAGATCGAAGTCCGAGGACAACACCATCGAAGATCGACGAACAATACTTGACCAACTGTAACCAAGTCAAGTACAAGGCTCCCGAAGATCTGCTTATCTGTTATCAACTGGCAAAGGCAAGCATAGCCCCACCATGATATAATCCTATGATTTCAAAAGTATTTCAATTATGCCATGATGCATACGATTCTACTATGGTCTTTTATTGATAGATAAAGTATCCTATCTATTCCATACTCCCTTTGAGCTTATATTACCTGATCCACTGCTACTAGCATAACTAGGTTTGGCTTGTGTGCACTGCTAGAGCTTATTCTGTGTCTTGCTTAGCCATGCATAGCTGTTGAGTCTGGTCCATCCAGATGATGTATTATATGCAGAGAATCTAGTATGACAGGAGAACATGTTGAGATGAGATCAGTGATATGAGATTAAACATGCTAAGGCTTGTATGGGAGGCCACGGTGGGATGTGGTTTTTATAGTCCTATGCTCGCCACCACTAGGACATGAGTTCTTGCCTTTGGAACCGAGACGAGCGTATAGACACACGGGGTAAATGGGGACCCCATGATTGACTAACTTTCCTAGTAGATTCCATGAGTCACATAGTTCGGGCGTTCCATTCGACATACGCATTGAAAACCTTTTGAAAGATTTGCCGGGTGAAGGTGCATTCATAACAGGTAGGTAAGCATGGCCGGGGTTGCTTGGGGTAGTTGGCGCCCCTGGTAAACCAACCTCGCCTCACATCTTTAAGTACTGGCTTAGGGATTTGACCTGTTATGGTGGAACCATACTTATTGCATGACTCATGGTCTCGGCGAAAGCAAGGTAAAGGTCATGGCCAACCACCCTTTGCTAGCCTTCCAAGGAAGAGGGCTAAAACGTTGGCATTAAGAGTCGATTGGTATGTGTAGGTAAAGTTGTACACCCCTGCAGGGTTAAATATTTTTGAAAATCCGTGTTCACAGTTATGAACGCTTGGTGACCAGATTCTAAGATCATAAAGAACTATCACTTAATCGTAAAACTTGGCTGATCAACGTGTGCTTTAAGGATGCTTCCTCTTGGGTATTAGGGGGTGATCCTAGTTGGTAGATGATGATGACTTGGTGGATATCAAATGATGATGATCAATATTTCGGAGTTGTCGCTCTCTTATCCCCTTTTAAAATACTCTAAATAGACGAGCTACTTCTCTCCATCTTGTTTTATAAACAAAAGATGGCTTTATGCGAAACAACAACACCAGCCATAAGACTTGCGGAGTACACCATGTACTCACCCTTGCTTTGTTGATACTTTTGGCAGAGTAAGTGTTCCCTGAAGATGAGTTTCGTACTACATCGACATCGATGAGTAGCTTGGGGTTCCCGGCCGGCAGCCTGGAATCTATGGGCTGGGACGTCATCGTTATGCTTCAGGACTCTTAGGCCATTTGTTAAGTTTGTTATACTTAATAGCATAATTTGCCTTCCGTTGTTTGATGTTTATGGTCAGTGACCTCTGCTTGTAATAATTTGGTTCTCTTCTCAGTTATGAGCTTGCTGTAATAAATTTTGTGTCGTAGGGTCACTGCTGTGTTATCGATTCTTCACTGGATATCCTCGAGCTCAAGGTTAAGCTTATCTCAGACGGAGGTCTGGGATTTGTTTAGCCCTGATCCCGGGGGTGTCACAACGGTGCACCCCAATTTTATGTCTCCTCCTTCCCTGTTGTTGCACCTGATCTCTTATGTCCAAATTCTGTAGTTTGAAGCACTCTGCTATGTGCTTATGTATTTATTCCTCTCCTCCAACCTGAGTTGTTTGTAATGGAGGCACACTTACAAGGATTTCAGAATCAGTGCATCTCTTCCTTAGGTTGCTAGCAGGCCCATCGTGTTCCTTTGTTGGTGTTAGCCTAGCAGATCTTCTCGGTGTCTTGTGCAAGTCACCGCCCTGGTCTCCCCCATGTTCATCTTCCCTATCTAATCCATTGCCATTATTCCTATCCTCATCATCTTTGTCTTCCTTATCTTTGCCATCTTCCCCATCGTTGTTGTCTTCAGACTCATCATCTTTGTTGTTGTCGCTATTGTCTTCGTCATCCCCATCGTCACTGTCGCCTCTATCAATCCTTTATCTCTTCCTTCTCCCCTAAGCATGGCTAGAACTTGTTGCGCTTTCCATAGTTCCAATAGCTTCCACAAAAGCACCAAGCCTGTTTGATATGTTTGTGCATAACTCCCCAAGCATAACAGCAATATTACTTTTGTGCTGCCAAAAACAAATAGAAAACAAATAAATCAGCTGTTGGTTGCAACTTATCATAAAATATAAACCAGTTACGAAGGAAAAACACAAAAAGTTACTTTGAAAACCAACATCAGGAACCAACTAAAGTAGTACTTAGATCAAACTTAAGCATGCTGCAAAACACCAACTTAGTCATCATGAGCAAGCAACTTAAAAAAATGAAAAATCAAAAAGCATTCAGAAAAAAAATTAGGAACCAACTAAGTAGTACTTAGATTCAACTTAAGCATGCTACAAACAACAACATAACCATCATGATTAAGCAACTTTAAAAAAATGAAAATCAAGCAACTAAAACCAAGTTAGGCAGTTTCTATCAGCAACTTAGTAATACTGCTGAAAATTAACTTAGTTGTATAGTGCTGCCGAAACCAACTTAGGCAGTTTCTGTGATCAACTTAGGTGTAACAGGAAAACAACTTAGCCGATTGTTACTGCCCCTACTTTTTGGCAGTAGTATAGAACATAGATTGGAGGGCAAAAAACTAGTAAATGCAAATTAATCTAGGTTCACCTCATATGGAAAGCTCCGCGGCAACTTTGAAGAAACAAAATCTTCAGTCCTTGTCATCCCCACAAAAATCCCATCAGTTATGGTTGCACCGACACCTTCTTTCAGCTATGTTTCCGTGTCATAAAAAACACAAATAAAAACTTGTTAGACGGTCCATGGCTACCCACGTGTCATTAGAGATGAGAATGAAAAAATTGAGCATAAAAAATAAAATAAAAAAATGCTTACTCTAAGTTTCCCAAACTCTCCGTTGCATTTAGAATCTTTGCGCGCGACATCTTGTATTAGTTTATCATTCCATTCTTCAGCCAGAACTGGACAGTTTTCTTCAGATTGCACCACCTCGTCAATCTCTAGAGAATCAAGGTAGAGGATCTGCATTGGAAAGAGAGGATGACTATCTCTGATACAAAATTGATTTGTCACATAAAAAATAATTGGAAAGAGGGGAAATTTTTTGAGCAACTTTACCACGAGGTGATAGAGACAACAACACACAGACTTTTCCTTTGCTCCCATTTTTTTTACTTGTATGGAAATTTGATCAACAACAAATTGGACAAAATTGGTCCTTCGAAATAGGTTGAGATCAACAAGGGACCTGTAGCACCTTGGACTGATACTAGAAGCGGTTGTCGGGAATACAAAGCAGCTTATTGCACCGACAAAATATGCATGAAGGAACTTGAAGTCTGTCACCCCACCCATGTTTTTTATCATTATGCACCAGTTGGCCCACTCCGGTGCCACTCTCTATGTTGTATTCTCTGTTGAAGAACTCAATAGCTTCTGTCTCCATCTCATAACAAACATGTTGTCTCTCTTTCGTGATCCCAAACACTTTCGTGTATGAATCTGCATTCACTGGGATTGTTCCCCTCCCTGGGATGGAAAGCTCGTTCTGTATTGGGTCAAAGTAAGATAGAACCCACATACTTAGATCCACTGGCATCTCTTTAGCCTGCACCTTTATCATCCCTCCCCATCCTCATTCTTCTATTAGAGTTTTTTTTGTTCTGGAGACAAAATTTGGTTCAACTTAAACAACCTCGCGGACGAAGCGCGGATCCTTCCAAGCTGTTGAAATTTTCAGAAAAAAGCAAGGCCAGTGTTGATCCTTAAAGAAATGATAAAAGGTTTAGCCTCGGTTAATAGGGAAGAAAAATAGCAGTAAGGCGTAGAAATAAAAGGAAAACGTACCACAATCCGTCTTTTGCGAGTAGGCTTCACTGCAACAGATTTTTCTTTGCCTACATCATGAGGAACTTGCTTGCTCCCCCGCTGCATTATCTTTCGGTAAGCGCAGGCGGGTGCGTTTGGTATTGTCTTTGGCCATGTGTTCCTAGTGATATTCTATCCTGTAAAAAAACCCAAAAGTAACTCAGCTTATCACTATGTTCTTCCTGAAAAACAGATATGCAGTATACAAAATAGCTAAGAGTAGAACACAACTTTATATATACCCAGAATGCAACTTAGGCATTACACAACTTATGTAAAAAAGAGTAAAAAACTCAAGGTAACTTAGGTGAGAGCATGTAGCTAGACTTAGAAAAACTCAAGGTAACTCAAGACTACTTTTTAGAATCAACTTAAACATGTTGCAAACATCAACTTAGCCATTTCATGGGAAAGCAACTTTAAAACATGAAAAAACCAAAAAGGTTTAAAAAAACATGAACCAACTAGGTAGTATTTTGGAACCACTTAAGCATGTTGCAACACACAAATTAACCATCATGAGCAAGCAAATTTTAAAAAATAACTGAAAATCAAAAGCATTCAAAAAAATCAGAAAACAACTAAGTAGGATTTAGAACAAAACTTAAGCATGTCGCAAGCAACAACTTAACCATCACAAAAACAAAGCAGCTAAAATCAAGCATTCAAAACTAAGTAGGTTTTTGAACCAATTTAAGCAAGTTGGAATCATGAGAAAAAGCAAGTAGGTGGTATTTGGAACCAACTATGTAGTATTTTGGAACCAACTAAGCAGGATTTTGAACCAATTTAAGCAATTTGGGGGAAACAATTTATCTATCATGAGCAAAAGCAAGTAGGTGGTATTTGAAACCAACTATGTAGTACTTTGGAACCAACTAAGCAGGATTTTGAACCAATTTAAGCAAGTTGGGAGAAACAATTTATCCATCATGAGCAAAAGCAAGTAGGTGGTATTTGGAACCAAGTAGTAATTTGGAACCAACTAAGCAGGATTTTGAACCAATTTAAGCAAGTTGGGAGAAACAATTTATCCATCATGAACAAAAAGCAACTAAAAAAATAAGCATAAGCATACTGAATTTAAAAGCCCAACTTAAAAACCATGCTAGAGAAACAACTCAAGATATATACTACTGCCAAAATAGAGTAGGGCATTAACAATCCATCGACACACACTAACAAGGACAAAAATCATCGAAAAAACATACCAAACCTAGAACACAAAACTGAAAAACAAATGGCACTGATATTTTACCACCCATAACCAAGCGCATGATAGATCGTGGGTCATGAAATTGCAAAAAATTATCCTGTACTTGAAGTAACAACTTAGCGCGTAATCATGTTGCATTTTGATTTGATTTTAAATTTTCAGTTATTTTTGCTCCAACACAAGATATATACTACTACCAAAACAAAAACAAAGTAGGACACTAGCAAATACATTGGCACGCACTAATAAGGACATAAATCATCGAAAAACATATACACCTAAAACATATGTCAGATAAATCATTGGTCATGAAATTGGAATCGTCCCTGTACTTGAGTAGTAACAACTTAATCATGATCATGCTGCATTTTTGATTTGGTTTAGATTTATATTTATTATTGCTTTAACTTAACACAAAAATTCCACATCCTCATATGGATTTAGCCATGGGATTTAGAGGGAGGCAGTACGATTACCTCTAGTTGCTTGATAAAGACAAAATCCGTGTAAAATCTTCGTCTTCGAGCAAAAATGAACTCCGTGCTCGAGCAAAAACAAACTCCGCACGACTTGAACTCTGACGAAACTCGCCGCTCGCTCGATGCCACCGCGGGTCGCCGACCTTGCCGTGAAGCTGCCTTGATGCGGATCTTGACGGCCGCACACGCCAGATGGATCTCCGCGAAGCTCCTTTGACACAGATCTCGCCGCTGCTTTCACCGAAGAGCTCGCCGCCCCACCACCAGGCTCGAGGGTGCAGATCCACCCGCCGCAGATACCCCTCCCCCCGTCGCGGATCGAGCTCGCAACCCTCTTCCGCGCTTTGCTCTCCTTCACCTCCGATTCGAGCAGTACCCCCGACGACGCGGGAGAAATGGGACAAGAACGGGGACAACGGACAGACGGTGTCACCGCGAGGCTTGAGGATGAAGATCCACCCCACCGGATCCCCTACCCCTCTGCCGCGCTCAGCTCTCCTAGGACGACGCCATCTCACGAACATAGAAAATGGGGAGAAGGACGGGACATGCGGAGAGACGTGGGGGGGTTTGAATGAAGCGACACGTGCGGCGCAGGTGGGGATCGGTCGGGACGGAACCGTTCCAGGTAGTATTGGTCTGGATGGGTACGTTGATCCGACGGTCACAAATTGAAAGCTGGAAAAGACAACGTGGACTCCAAACACTTTTTAGCAATTGGGTTGTATTAATGGCCCATTATGCACCAGCCCATGTGTGGCCTAACCTGAATGGCACTTTTCAGGAGAAGAACCAGCGGTCCTTTCGCTTCTAGTCGGAAAAAGTCTAGGGCTCTCGTCCACCCTCCTCGGCCCCCACCCCCGAGCTTTCACCACTCGAGTTCTTGCGGCGAAACAAACGCACCCAACACCATTTGCAACCTCGAATCCGCAAGACGCAGAGAGGAGCAACGCCACCAGCGATGGCGATGGCGGCACTTAGACGCGAGGGGAGGCGCGCCCTCCTCTCTACTCCTTCCCAGGTTGCCTCCATGGCTGCGCGCTACCCGGCCGCCTCCCAGCCGTAAGATCCCTATCGATTTACTCCTCCCTGATCGATCCGCCTCCTCTTATTTCAGTCGTCCCCTAAGAGATCCGGTGGGTCTGGCGACAGATCTGATATTCCCGTAGACGAGTAGCTCCGTTCCACGTGTTCGTGGTCAAATCGAAGATGAACCCTCGGATTCGAGATGTGTGTAGGGTGTGTTCGCATGTGGAAACTGCGAAATGTATGGCTCTGTTCTGAGTCAGTTTGATCACGATTGTTTGGCCTAAGGATCCGCGAAGGCCCGGTAGGTGATTTATCTTGCGAAATGGTCGTCTAAATAGGAATTCGAAATGGCTCTCTGAGAAAGGGTTGCGATTTCTTATTGGGTTTTGTAATGCGATGATTCGTATCGAGTGTTGCTGTGTTTTTTTGGTTGTGTCGAGGATTCGAGATTTGGGTGCATGTGCTTAGGTTATGAATGCGAAACTTAAAAGAGTTCTGGTGCTTTTGGATTCGCAATTATAGGAATATCAAGTTTAACTATACTAGTTGATGCATTTTCTATGCAAAGGTTGTGGCGTTATGTTTGACTGTGCTTGCAGGCTACCAACTGTGGATCATGTATTATGCGATTGTCAGGGTTTAGCTAATTTTGTGAAATTAATTTGTTTGAAGCTACATTTCCCCCCTTCTCTCTATGCAAAGATTATGTCTGATTTGTGCTCTCATGCAAATTTACTGGTTCAATGTTCTCTTGCTATGCAAAGGTTGATGAAATTATGATTGATTTGTGGTTTCGTGCTACCCATGATGATCATGCATTCTCTTAGGCTGTGTTAGCTAGATTTGTAAAATGTGATATGTATGAATTTACTCGTTTGAAGTTTAAAACATGGCTTTGTTCATTTTGTTCCACTTCTCACACATGATTTTGAACTTGTGGTGGAATTATTTTCTGGATGATATATCCATTGTATTTGACTTCAATATTGTGCCATCTATTTATAATTTCAAAGCGTTGTTCAGCTGTTTGCACAATATTTATGTTAATCAGAATGCTGTGTTGTTGCATTTTGAACCTCCAGGGAGATTGCTCTGCTTGGTGCACGGTCCGTCTCCACACAAATTGGTTAGGATTTTCATTCTAGCCCTTTTCTTATATTGCCTTTGTGAAATGATGTCATATTTACTAGTTTTTAATAATGATTTTCAGTAAGGACCCGCATGAAGAGTGTGAAGAACATTCAAAAGATTACAAAAGCAATGAAGATGGTTGCAGCATCAAAGCTTCGAGCTGTTCAAACAAGAACAGAGAATTCACGTGGTTTATGGCAGCCATTCACAGCTCTTCTTGGGGACACACCTAGTACGTATAAGCTATCTTGCCATATCTGAATATCTGATACAATGTTTGTTCTAGCATTTTATCTAATTGCCTTAATTCTGTCCATTGTTAGGCATTTCTTTTAGTTCATTTTGTTATTGGTCTGTATGTGTGTCTGAGTTGAGGCTTACCTGCATGAACTGCATGCAACAATAAAATCTTAATTATTGAATGGTTGCACTTGTACTGATGTTAATCTTGGTTTCTTCATCATAGATATATATCACATGTATTTAGTGATTAAAATGCACCCAGGATCTCTTAGTTTCTTCATTATAAATATCTGGCACATTTATTAATTCAATGACTCACAGTTCTTATTGAAGATGGTAAATCATGGTGGTATGGAACAAACTTATGAGATCCTCTCTTTTTTTGCAAGAGGATGGCTTTCCTAGATAGGATTTATCTATTAATTTCTTAATTCATGGTGGTTCTAGAATCCTTGAATTTTATTTCTTTGGTTGTTAACATAATTGATGCAAACACCAGGTGTTGATGTCAAGAAGAATGTGATTGTAGCCATTACATCTGACAAGGGTCTCTGTGGTGGTATCAACTCTACATCAGTTAAAGTCAGCAAAGCACTTCTGAAGATGACTTCTGGTAATTTGGTTCATGATTATTTTTCATCATTTATCTGCACATGATCAAAACAATTGCTTATATATTTAGTAATCAGGTCCAGAGAAAGAAACCAAATATGTCATATTAGGAGAAAAGGGGAAAGTTCAACTCATTCGTGACTCCAGGAAGCATATTGAAATGACAGTATCTGAGTTACAGAAGAACCCTATTAACTATACACAGGTCAACTATTTTGCTGTGCCTTTTATTTTTGTTACACGTGCTCTGTTAATTGCAGTGTTATTCTTCCGTTCGTATCTGAGTGACTTCTAATAAGGACCTACAACCACAGCAGCAAGCTACTGTTTCCACTGGCGCCCTGATAAATGAAAGCATCAAAGTAAATTAGTTTGACATCTAACTTGAGTAAACTATGTTTCACATTTGTTTTTTTAGTTCGGTAGCCTATCACGTGCGTTGTAGTAGTTCCTTAATTACTGCATACAGAATACCTGTCTAGGAGTATTTTCGTTTCTGAGGTTTCATTTAATGTAGGCCTTCTGAGTTGGAGCAATTTAGACCTCAGCGTGTATTAACTATGACCATTTGATCTCCTCCTAGCAAAGTACTGTAAATTCATAGAACTGCATTGGCAGGTGGAGTAAATAAGCATTACTTTTTAATATTATTTTTACTACTATTTTCGTTGGAAAACTCATAGTACTTTGCTCTGTAAATAAGGTTTTTTCTACTGAAACATAATTTATTTTAATCTGCTCACCAAGCATGCATTAGCATGTCAAGTTCACATTGGCTTGATCCCTTCAGGAGGGTTTCATTAAAGCTTTTTTTACGTAAACTAGTTCCTCTATTGGGAATATAAGGCACATGTATTCTGCAGGATTGATCTTTCAGCAACCTGTAGTTGAACAGGTGTGAATCATTTAATATACAAAATTGTACTGTTGGAAAGTGCATTTAAATACATACCAATGGTATCAATTATGTAGGCATAATTAACAGTATTGTATTGTTAATCAAAGATATATCTTGAAACTGTTTTCGTCTTGTATATTCTGATGGATGGATCGTCTAATTCTGGGACGAATGATCGGTTTATATGTTCATGATGAGATTGAATTCATTTTTTCAATGGTTTTTCAGGTCGCCGTATTGGCAGATGATATCTTGAAAAATGTTGAATATGATGCTATTAGAGTTGTTTTTAATAAGTTTCAGTCCGTCATATCATTTCAGCCCACAATGTCCACAATTCTGTCCCCAGAGGTCAGCCCTCGTTCTTGATGCATATGAATTTGCGCTTCCATACCTGTACCCAATTAAATTAGTTACATACCAAGTTAGTGCTGGCATCAATTCTTCTTTATTTGGTAGGTTATGGAGAAAGAATCAGAATCAGGTGGGAAGGTTGGCAACCTGGACTCGTATGAAATTGAAGGAGGTGAAACAAAATCAGAAATTCTGCAGAATCTTACTGAATTTCAGTTTTCCTGTGTAAGTCACTTGTCATTGCTTAAATCTTGACCATTTGTGGTTTTCTCAATTTTTTGGGATGAAATGCATAGAGTTGTTCCTTCCAAATCAAGTTATAAACTTGTTGTAGTCTAAACATTTCTTAGGTAGCACACAATTACGATATTTGGTTGAAGTTCTGTTGCCAGGATATTGTGCTAACAATGTTCATTTTGTGCTCTTGGCAGGTTATGTACAATGCTGTTCTAGAGAATGGTTGTAGTGAGCTTGGTGCCCGGATGTCTGCTATGGACAGCTCGAGCAGAAATGCTGGTGAAATGCTTGATCGTCTTACACTTACATACAACAGGTTTACCCCCCCCTTCAGATGATAATGCATAGAAGTATCACTGAACGAACCAACATCAAACAAGTTATGGAAAATAGGGCTGACTCACCCCCATTTTATCTCTGCAGGACACGTCAAGCATCTATCACTACAGAGCTCACTGAGATCATATCGGGTGCCTCTGCCCTTGAGGGATGATGATGAAACTTTAGCGCATCATCTTTTTCATTTTTGTGTTCCAACGAAGGCTGCTTATAAATCTGAGATACCCTTTTATTTTCCCCAATGAATGGACCATGGTGCTAAGTTGCAATAATTAGCCTGATCCCTGGACAGTGCTTTACAGACAGTCTTTGTTGCTATCAACCTCGTTTTGTATTGTCCAAACTTCCAGCGTTTGCTAAAGAATGTTTAGCAACAGTTACCTGTCATGCAAAAGTGATGTTTCTTGTGCATTGTACCTGTTATTTGTTATTGTTTCATTGTGCTTTGGTAGCTTCATACCTTGTTTATCAATTTTGGCTGCTGGGTTAATGGTTCGGGAGAAGATCTTCTCACGCTAGCGGAGTTCTCTCAACACCCACGCTAGCGGAGTTCTCTTAACACCTACATATTTAACTTGTCATATCATCATCCTTACTTGAGCATCATCAATGCCATGTGTTGATTGTTTTATTTCTTTTCGGTGTCTGAAAGAATAAATATTGAGATCGAGATCGAAGACTGAGATCAACACCATCGAAGTCCGAAGATCAATACTTGACCAACTATAATCAAGTCAAGTATCAGGTGTCAAAAAAGACAAGCATAACCCCACCATTATACAATCACATGCTTTCAAAGTTTTCAATTCTTGCCATGTTGCATACAATTCTATTGTGGTCTTTTATTGATAGATAGAGTAACCTATCTATTGCATTACTCCGTTTAAGCTTATATTACCGGATCCACTACTCTTAGCATAACTTGGTTTGGCTCGTGTGTACTGCTAGAGCTTTTACATGTGTCCTTAGCCATGCTTAGCTATTGAGTCTGGTTCATCCAGAAGATGTATTAGATGTAAAGAATCTAGTATGACAGGAAAATGAGGTATACTGATGAGGTGAGATCAATGGTAAAGGTTTTTTGGAGTCCCATGCTTACCATCCTTAGGACTAGAGTTCTTGCCTTTCGAACCGAGACGAGCGTATAACCACATGGGGCTTGGGAATCTCTCGATTGACTAACTTGCCTAATAGATTTTATGAGTCACATAGTTTGGGCATAGAAAATGTTTTGAAAGATTTGATGGGTGAAGGTGCATCATAACAGGTAGGGAAGCATGGTCTGGGTTGCTTGGGGTATATAGCGCCCTTGGTAAACCAACCTCGCCTCACATCTCTAGGGACCGGCTTCGGGATTTGACCGTTATAGCGGAACCATTCTTAGAACATGACTCATGGTCTCGGCGAAAGAAGGTAAAGATCGTGGTAAACCACCCTCTGCCGGCCTTCTAAGAAAGAGGGCTAATCATTGTGGCATTAAGAGAAGGTTGGTACGTGTGGATAAAGTTATACATCCCTGCAGGGTTAAATATTTTCCAAAATCCGTGTTCACGGTTACGAACACTTGGTGACTAGATTCTAAGATCATAGAGAACTATAACCTAATCGCAAAACTTGAAGGTTTAACATGTGCTTAAGGATGCTTCCTCAGGGTGATCCTAGTTGAGGTTCAGATGATGATGACTTGGTGGATATCAAAAGATGATGATCACTACTTTGGAGATGTCACTCTCTTATACCCTTTTAAAATATACTAATTAAACGAGCTTCTTATCCTTTTGTTTTATAAACAAAGACAACTTTATGCAAAATAGATCCACCAGCCATAAGTCTTGCTGAGTAAATCCTATACCCACCCTTGCTTTGTTGATACTTTTGTAGGAGAGTAAGTGTTTCTCTGAAGATTAGTTTGGTACGATATCGACACGACGAGTAGCTTGGAGTTTCCGGCCGACAGCCTGCAATCTATGGGCCGAGACGTCATCGTTATGCTTCGGGCCTCTTAGTCCATTTGTTAAGTTTGCTATACTTAATAGCATAATTTGCCTTTCGGTGTTTGATGTCTGTGATTAGTGGCCTCTCCTTATAATATTTTGGTTCTTTGCTCAGTTATGAGCTTCTTGTAACAATTTTGTGTCGTAGGGTCACCGATGCTTCACTGGATATCCTCGATCTCAAGGTTAAGCTTATGTCAGACTAAAGTCTGGGATTTGTTTAGCCATGATCCCGAGGGTGTTACAATTCTACAGTTCCTTTAGAAATTATGAAAATTTTAGCATCAACGAGATATTATGAACCACATGTCATACACTTTAAGAAGCAATCACCTCTCTGCTCGTGTAATAAGGGCCAAACTCTATGTAAACAACCTTGCCTTCAACGATTCTAGGCTAATGCGAAAAGACCATATTTTATTAGATTTATCTTATCTTATCTTACCACTATATAGTGTACGGATAACTTTTAACATTAAACATTGTATCAAGACTAGCAAAAATCCCAACATTGCTAACCATCAAATTTTCTTTTCCATTCTAGCATCTAGGAAATTCTATTGATAGACTTTAGCATGATGAACGCTACGCATAAGTACAAGGACCAAATATACACCCAATACTTTATGGATGTGGCTCGAAATTATAATTATTTTCTGAGCTTTACTTATTATAATTTAATATTGTGATGATATGTTATTCTACTTGTACTAGTATTATCTGAGTTGCAAGGCACGTGCAACTTAATATAGACTAACTTTTTTCTTAATGCTACTACTATAGTAGAAGGCATTGGTGTGCTAGACTAGCTAGCTAATTGAAGTCTCTTTGATGAAGTTGCGCTGCAGCAGAAGAACGACGAAGGAACACGCAAAAAACTCCTTGTTCAAAAATCCATCCCATCTTCCTCATCTCCAGCAGCATTTGGTATCGTCTCCAGCGCGCGCTTCACTCATTTTCCTCGTCATCTCGCTCGCGTGATCGGTCCTCACAACGGTCATATTGATCCGCCCTCGCCCCAATCCACCAGGACGCGATGGCGGATTCGAGGCCCGACAGGCGGTACAGCGGATGGAGCAAGGTCGACGCGTACGTCTTCAACGAGATTGCTATGCATATGGATACTACCAGCACCGTTCGGCTGGCCGCATCCTCCAAGGAGTTGAACCTCCGAGTCATGAGAGGAAAGGGTGCCATATGCCCCAACGATGGCTGCGGGACAGTTGTCGCCTACTATTAGGCCCACAACCATAAGATCACATGCTCGCACGGTTCGTGCAAATTCATGGAGGATGGCTGCGTGTTCGTCGCCTCGCCCACCTCAGTGAAGCTCACTTGATGAGGGTGCGCAGTTTCCGCTACGGCAAAACACGCAGATACACCTCTAAGCCTCTTCTGGCAACATGCCCGTGGATAGTAGATATCATCGGACCTAGGGACGACGGTATGGTGTTCGCAGTATGATTTGGCATGGTACATGTGCTTGTCGCCGCGGTACATGTTGAAGTTTTGGTCATCTATTGTGATTGAGGGGAGAAGGATAAAAAAATTACGGGCTATGCATGCTGGAGAGCAACGCGTCGCCAGACGGCGTCCCGTTCGATAAGCTGCAGTGGTGTAACATCCCAAAACTATTAATCAAGGTTATCAATTCCAATCACCCAAATTTAGGGTTAACAAAAACTTTTGTTAATTAAAATCATTATGAATGCATGCGTGTATGTGATGAATGCATGAATGCTTGAATGAACTTGTTTGATTGTTATGAATGGCAAGGATTGGTTTAATGATAAAAACAACGTCATCTAAATCATTTCCAAGCAGAATCAAATTAGTAGAAATTCAAAAACAAACAAAATGAGCTAATGGTCATTTTTGCCAATCTTGCTCACTAGACCACTTTGAGTGTTTCTAGCCAAGATTTCAAACAGAAACAAATCCAATTCTTTTCACCCCTTGCTAGACCAAGTAAAAGTGAAACCAAGCCCACCTTGCAAACCCACAGAAACATTTTGCAAATCTCTGCCAAGGACAATTCAAAATTGAATCTAGTTCATATGGTAAGATCACCATTTCTCAAAACCCAACCAAACCAGTTCATCTTGACAAATCCAAAAAACCAGATACTACCTAGTATATGCCCAGTACACTCACCAAGTTTCATCCAAAAATTCAAATATGAATTTCTTTCGGCCATTTCATCAAACACTTGGAGATAGAAAACAAATTTGGCCAAACTTCACTGTTTTAAGCAGTAATTTGGCTAAACCTTATTCACTATTGATCACCCTTGTCTCCCCTAGTGCCCACCAGTGCATTGAACCAACCTAGACCCCTACCATTGCACCATGCCATGCATGCACGAGCCAACCCCGGCCAGCCGACCATGGCTAGCTAGCAGGAGCAAGCGCCACGCCTAGCCATCGCGTCCAGGAGGCACGCCACCGTCCACCGCCACCCTCTGTCCAACCCTCGAGCTCTGCCAAGCCGTTTACCACCGATAACGCACGCGTCCAGTTTGTCTCTGCCATGTCTAGAGCGCGCCAGCTCGCCGCACTCGACACACTCGCACAGACCGCGCCTCGCCTTCGCCGCCCGTGCCTGCAATCACCGCGACACCAGGAACCTCCCAGACAACCCTGTTCGCCACTGCGCGACCCATAGCACCTGCGCGTCATCAAAACCACCGTCGGTGCCGCTCAGAGCGTCGACCCGTTCCGACCAACCTCGACCGCCCCTTGCCATGCCATCAAGACGTTGAGAACCGCCAGGAGACCGCACACTGTCCCCTACCTTCAGCCATGCCCGTAGCTCGTTGTAACCCCGACCCCGACGAGCACTGTCCATGCCGCTCAGCCTCTCTTGCTCGCCTATAAAAGGAGGCCTTCCCCGTTTGTTTTCTTCACACCATCTCACTCCCCACCTCTCACTGATTCCTCCCACTTCTTCCCGGAGCAAGGCGAGTGCGGTGTGATACGCCCAATTTTCATCACCATTCTATATCATAATTTACCTCTTTTCATTGATATTTGTCTTATTATGAGGTTTTACTTATGGCTTTCATCTGTTTATGCATGTTGGATGATTCCTGGAGGATGGACTGCTGGAGTCTAGATTCTGATGGAAAAGACGGCGTTTCGGTGCAATTTTGCGAAGATCAGAAAAATACCAGAAAAATATGGAAACATATTATTTTACTGGAAGACGAAGGAAGCCAGAAGGAGGAGCGAAGGGGGGCCTCAGGGTGCCCACCCCCCTAAGCGCGGGCCCACCTGACCCCACACCTAGGGTGGGTTTGGCCCACCAGTTCGGCCCCTGACTCCGCCCCTTCGCCTATATCTTCCCTACGGAACCCTAACACCAGGGGAGCGACCACAGATAGACTTCCGCCGCCTCTGGGAGGCGGAAAACACCGAGAGAGAAATATCTCTCTGATAGACAGATTTCTGCCGGGGGAATTCCTTCCCGGAGAGGGGAGACCGTCGCCATCAACACCATCATCAAGCTAGGCTTCATCGGGATCATCATCATCATCCACACCATCATCTCCACCAGCACCATCATCACCACTCCATCCCGCTATAACAATTGTGTTGGATATTGCTTAGTTCATTACGGGAAACTTTCCTGGTGTTAATTACTATTGTAGTTGATGCTTGTGAGTGGAACCATTGGATTATTGTTTATGTTTAGATTGTTATCCATTATCATATCATCTTTGATCTTGATCCATATGATGTCTTGTGAGTAGTTCATTTAGTTCTTGAGGACATGGGAGAATTCATGTTGTTAGTAGTGAATCTGTGGTGAGTTATTATTCAATGGTTTAGTATTTAAGTTGTGGCGCTATTCTTCTAGTGGTGTCATGTGAACGTAGACTACATGATACTTCACCATTTATGGGCCTAGGGGAATGTATTGTGTATTTGGCTACTAATTGTGGGGTTGCCGGAGTGACAGAAACCTGAACCCCCATTAGGACACCTTTGCACAAGGGAGTGTAGGATCTCAGAGTTTAAGGCTGTGGTTAGATTTATATCTTAATTACTTTCCTGTAGTTACGGATGTTTGCAGGGGGTTTAATCACAAGTATGTATTAGTCCTAGGAAGGGCAGTATGTTAGCACAGGTTTACCCACACAACACTTACAAACACCAGAGGAGAGTACTCAGTTATTTGAAGCGAAAGCACTTGACAGAATTCCCATGTGTCCTCGAGAACATTTGGTCCTTATAAGTATTTCCATCGGCTTGTCCTTTGCTAAGAAAGGATTGGGCCACTTGCTCCGTTTGTTCGTTACTTCTGTTACTTGCTCTTTGTTTTGTTGCCTTGTCAGAAAACCACTAAAAATCCGTTTGCTAAGTATTCACAGGGATTTCCTGCTCCATATCACTGTTGAGCACCTTCTGCTCCTCGTTGGGATCGACACTCCTATTTATCGAAAGTACTGCGATATAACCCCTATACTTGTGGGTCATCAAGATTATTTTCTGGCGCCATTTCTGGGGAGTGAAGAGCTATTGAAGAGTGGAACCGGTAAGGGAAACTTTCACTGTGAGTATTGCTTTTGTTACTGCTTGTTACTTTGTTTCCAATATGAATAACCCACTTGGTTTTCTGTTGGGAAAACTACTACCACTTCTATGGCAGTAGATGAACCACCACCTGTTGAGATAGATCCTTTTAAGATACCTGCGAGTATTGTAAATCGTGTCATGGATAATTATTATTGTGGGGATGAAACTGTCCATCCAGGTGATCACTTGCTTTATATCCATGAATTATGCGGGTTGTTTAAGTGTGTAGGTATCACAACTGAACAGGTGAAGAAGAAGTTACTCTCCATATCCTTGAAAGGGAGAGCTAAGGCATGATATAAGCTGCTAAAGAATGGACAATCCATGGAATGGGAGGAGATGGCATCTGTAACACCCCGGTTCTGAAAAGTCCGTGGCCTCTATGTGACATGCCAATCCCTGGATCGGTTCATTGGCCCACAATAGAGTAAGATGAATAACATAGCAAAATATCCGTGTATCATGAATAACGAAGATCCAGAGTACCATTATTACAATAAAAGCTTAGCCCAAAGCTAGCTCAAATTATTCAGGTAGCAACATAAATAAGGTAAATCCTCCATTCTTCAAATTGCCCACAAGTGAACAAGTGCCGAGTGGAGTACCGTGGCCTATATCGATTACTCAGAATCAGAATAACCTGCAACATGAAATGTAGCAGCCCCGAAGGGTCAATACATGGAATGTACGGCAAGTAGAGCTAGTAAAGGAGACAATAGTACTAACATCTACATGCATATCTGGCAAGTGAAGCTGTGTCTGGCTTGCATTTGCAAATACATTTGTCCTACTTTCATAAACAGTTTTTGATTTTCTTTGAAAAGATCCCAATTAAGTTAACCCAACAACATTAAAACAATTATGAAATTAGAATGAGCGAGAAACATGTCATAGAATCAATATCAAGCAACTCAGTTGTCCATAACCGGGGACACGGCTAATCGATTAGATTATACACCCTGCAGAGGTTAGTACACTTTACCCATGTGACTTGGCCAGTCCAGCTCGTACCATCACTCTCATTTTGGGTGATGACAGGGAGAAGTCCAAGAAGAGACGGTTCGGGAAGTAGCTCCCCAATCCCGACGCGCACCGGTCCAACCTACCAAAATTCTACATCTCTGGATACGCGGGTTCGGGTCACCACAACCTACTAAATCCAACCAACCGCCCATTCCATTATTGGCACATGGTTGTACACGTAAGCTACACAATAAAGAAGCCAATCATTATCTCTTGATACCTGGGTGCCTTTCCGCAATGAAACCACCAAAAATTATCAATACCATCACACCCAGGGGATTCATTGATTAGATTGTTTTAGTTTTCACAAACCAATACTTTTAGAAACAAGTCTCAATGATGTAACCCAGCCCTCGTTCAACATAGCATGGCTAAGCACATCTACCAACGGTGGTTCATCTACAAGGAAAGCCCTACCACATAATAGGACATAGCATAGCGATAGTATCATCCTACACATGCATCTACAAAATACACGACAATGCATTGAAAATAGTAGGACGATATCATGAACAAAGTAGCATCTACTTGCCTTGGTTGTAGCGGTCGGAAGAACAATCCACACACGAGCAAGCGTTGCACTCGTCACAATCTACATGATACAATTGCATTCATAAACAAACAATCCACAACATATGCAACAAATATGATGCATAAATGCAAGAGCGACAAGTGAATTGGTGCTACAGCTGCACCACAACATCCTATTCCATAATACTACCGATTGCATGCATGGAAAATAGTTTTGGCGCAAGGAAAACTATTTCGCAAAAAGTAATGCTCAAAACTAGAGCTAGAACTCAAATAATTCACTACCGATAGTATACTGTTTGTAAAATCTTGGAAAAATTCTACCGCATAGGCATCGCTGATTAGGAACAGTACCAACTGGAATTACTCAAAAAGGAATTATAAAACTCCCTGAGTAATTAAAACACTGCAGAAAGCCACTAGACAGTTTCTGCAGAAGTTTTTACTGTAAGCCTATCTTTTTAATTCATGATGAGATTCCCCTCGTTCCACTGAATCCAGGGACATATCATACGCGATTTTTGGAGCTACGGATCCTTTTCTACGAATTTATTACTCCAAAAAGGCCACTAACTAGTTTGATTAAACTGTACTAAACCTTGTGGCAAAAGTCTGAACCGAAGGTACAGCGAGATTCTACACGACTCACTGAATCTACACATATTTTATTTGCAATTTTTGGCCAAGCGGTTTAATTTCTACGCAATTTACAAGTTTCTACCGAAATCTGTTAACTAAAAGGATTAACGAAATTGACCAGTCAATTGTGTCTGTTGACTGGTCAAAGCGTCTGCTGACTGGGCGCTGACTGGGCGTCTGACTAGTCAACGCCTGAGTCTGACCGGTCAACGAACGATCTAAGCCGCCGAACTGAGATCTGACGGTGGCTGCTGTCTTACCGGAATCAAACGGCGAAACGGACGGCGCCGAGTTCCGGACGGCGGCGGCGATCGGTTCCGGCGTCGGTGTCTTTCCTGCGCGGGTGTACACGGTTAGCGCACGGGTCAAGTAAGTCTACACGACGCGCAAGACGGTGCGCGAGGCGTGCGTGCGTGCGCGTGTGGGCAGCAGCTAGCGACGCAGCGCGGCGCAGCAGCGGCAGCAGCTGCAGCAGCGTGCGCATGCAAGGCGGCAGCGCGGCGGCTGCGGAGGCGCGCGGTGGCGAGGGCGCTGCGGGGCGGGTGCGGCAGGCGGCGGGCTCGCGCGGCGCGGGCGGAGGGCGGTGATGGCGGCGGCTGGCCGCGGTGGCGTGCGAGGCGGCGCAGTGGCCGAGGCGGCGAGGCGACGTGGCGCTGGCGGCGGGTGGCGGCTGCGTCGTCGCGGCGCAGCGAGGTGGAGGCGGCTCGCGGCGGGAAGAGGGAGAAGAGAGAGAGGAGAGGAGCGGCGGTGTGGCGCACCTGGCGGCGGGGAAGGCGACGGCCGACGGCGAGGCGGGTGGAGCGGGCGGCGGCCGCGGAGGGAGGCGGCTCGCGGGCAGGGGCGATGGCGGCGGGTGCGATCGCGCGGGGGCAGGGGTCGTGCGGGTGCGGTTCCCGAGGCAGCGGGCTGCCCCTTTTTGTAGGCCCTCTCGCGGAATCCTAAACTGAAACGGCGCAGAATTGGTTTCCGATTCGGAAATCGGTCCGGAATTTCGGACCGTTTTCCGGCGATTCACTAAAACGGCCGCAACTTCTCCGTACGAGCTCCGATTCGAGCGATTCTTGCGCCTACGGGTTCGTACAGTCGAGGGGAACAATCTAGCGTCAAGGTTCGAGCAAAACCACTAATCTACAAGGGTGGACAAAGCTAGTCCTACTAAAGCTTCCCGCAGGAACCTCGTATCAAAAGAGCAAAACCACTAATCTACAAGGGTGGACAAAGCTAGTCCTACTAAAGCTTCCCGCAGGAACCTCGT
Organism: Avena sativa; assembly: GCA_916181665.1. Lineage (NCBI taxonomy): Eukaryota > Viridiplantae > Streptophyta > Magnoliopsida > Poales > Poaceae > Avena > Avena sativa. Next base: position 100,754,562 of record OV702293.1, read on the forward strand.
ATTAAAATAGAATAAGGTTTTGCAAATGGCGTTTCGCCGAACCTTTTCACTCGACGGTTTTGCATGGAAAAGCATGCAATGATATGAATGATATGCAAGACCAAATCTAAAATTTGGGATGTGACAAGACTAACCCCCTTAAGATGAATCTCGTCCTCGAGATTCGGCGCGGCTAGCAAATAGGTGTGGGTAGTCCTCTCGGATGTCATCTTCATGCTCCCAAGTGGCTTCCTCTTCGGTGTGGTGGCTCCACTGCACCTTGCAAAACTTGATTGTCTTGGTACGGGTAATCCTTTCTGCTGTCTCCAGAATCTTGACCGGTTTCTCCTCATAGGTCAAGTCGTTCTCAAGATGAACCTCCTCTAGCGGTACAGTGTCTCTCAATGATGTATCCACCATCTCCAGATGGCACTTCTTCAGCTGGGACACGTGGAACACGTTGTGAACAGCGGACAGAGCTTCTGGCAATTCCAACTGATAAGCAACTTCTCCTTTGCGTGCTAAGACCCGATACGGTCCAATAAATCGAGGTGCCAGCTTACCCTTAATTCCAAATCTCTTGATTCCACGAAGTGGCGACACCCTGAGGTATGCTCTATCGCCTATCTCATACACCACTTCCTTGCGCTTGGCGTCAGCGTAGCTCTTCTGCCTTGATTGTGCTACCTTTAGTCTGTCCCTAATCAAGGCGACCTTCTCCTCAGCGTCCTTGATCAAATCAGGTCCAAACAACTGACGTTCTCCTACTCCATCCCATAGCAACGGAGTCCGGCACCGTTTCCCATATAGTACATCGAACGGTGACGTCTTGATGCTGGTTTGATAGCTGTTGTTGTAGGAAAACTCCGCATACGGCAAATTCTCATCCCAACTAGAACCATGAGCCAAGGCGCAAGCCCTCAGCATGTCCTCCAAGATCTGATTCACCCTCTCGGTCTGTCCATCAGTCTGCGGGTGAAATGCTGTGCTAAACTCCAATCTAGTACCGAGCGACTCGTGTAGCTGGCGCCAGAAGTGTGAGGTAAATTGGGTGCCTCTGTCAGATACTATACTCTAGGGAACTCCATGTAGGCACACAATCCTGTCCATGTAAATCTTGGCCAACTTTGCACTCGTATAGGTCGTCTTCACCGGTATAAAGTGGGCTACCTTGGTTAAATGGTCGACCACTACCCAAATAGAGTCATATCCTGACCTGGTCCTGGGCAATCCTGTGATAAAGTCCATTCCCACTCTATCCCACTTCCAATCCGGCACGGGCAATGGCTGTAGCAGTCCTGCTGGCTTCTGGTGTTCTTCCTTCACTCGGCTACATACATCACATAGGGCAATATGCTTGGCAATATCTCCCTTCATGTTGTTCCACCAAAATCTGCTCTTCAAATCCATATACATCTTTGTGTTGCCCGGATGTATGGAGTATGGCGAGTTATGAGCCTCCTGCAAAATCAACTCCCTTATCTCCGGGTCGCTGGGCACACACAAGCGATCTCCGTACCACAAGGTACCATGCTCATCCTCGCGAATATCCTTTTCATGATTCTCCTTCATCTTTTCCTTTATATCCTCTATTTCCTTGTCTCCTATCTGAGCCTTTATGATCCTGTCCTGTAACGTTGGTTGGACTTCCATTGTAGCCAAGTATCCTTCAGATACTACCTCTAGTCTAAGGTCCTTGAATTGCTTGCACAAATCCTCGGGCAATTCACCAATTGTCAATCCATTGGCATAAACCTTCCGGCTCAGAGCATCTGCTACTACATTGGCCTTTCCCGGGTGGTATTGCAGATTCATATCATAGTCCTTGATAAGTTCCAACCATCTCCTTTGCCTCATGTTCAGTTCCTTCTGCGTGAATATGTACTTCAGGCTCTTGTGGTCGGTGTACACATCACAGTGTTTTCCCATTAAGTAATGCCTCCATACCTTGAGCGCATGAACCACTGACGCTAACTCCAAGTCGTGTGTGGGGTAATTCCGCTCATGGTGCTTGAGTTGTCGCGAGGCATATGACACTACTCTCCCATCTTGCATCAGCACACTCCCAAGTCCCTGTCGAGAAGCATCGCAGTACACTTGGAAATCCTTCTGAAGGTCTGGTAAACACAGAACAGGTGCAGTCACTAGTCGACGCTTCAGTTCCTGAAAGCTGGCTTCACATACGTCTGACCACTCAAACTTTCTCTCCTTCTTCAGAAGTTCAGTCATCGGCTTAGCAATCTTGGAAAAGTTTTCAATGAACCTCCTGTAATATCCAGCAAGTCCCAAAAAGCTTCGAATCTCACCTGCATTCTTGGGTGCTTCCCACTCTGTCACTGCAGTCACTTTGCTTGGATCAACAACGACTCCTTCTCCTGACACTACGTGTCCAAGAAACCCAACGGTGTTAAGCCAGAATTCACACTTGCTGAATTTGGCATACAACTGATGTTCCCTCAGCTTCTCCATAATCAGTCGCAGATGTTTCTCATGCTCAGCATCATCCTTGGAATATATCAGTATGTCATCAATAAACACCACCACGAACTTGTCCAAGTACTCCATAAATACCTTGTTCATCATGGTCATGAAATATGCCGGGGCATTCGTTAGTCCAAAAGACATAACTGTATACTCATATAGACCATACCTAGTAGTGAAGGCGGTTTTTGGTACATCCTCCTTCCGGATCTTCAATTGGAAGTAGCCTGATCGCAAATCAATCTTGCTGAACACCTTAGCTCCTTCCAGTTGATCAAACAAATCATTTATGTTCGGCAGAGGGTACTTGTTCTTGATGGTTACCTCATTCAGCGAGCGGTAGTCCACCACTAATATCTTGGTGCTATCTTTCTTCTCCACAAACAGAACAGGTGCACCCCATGATGACGCACTAGGCTGAATGAATCCCTTTTCCAGCTGATCTTTCAACTGCTTCTTCAATTCCTTCAGCTCATCCACATCCATCTTATATGGTTTCTTTGCTATTGGTCCTGTTCCCGGCATCAGGTCGATAAGAAACTCTACTTCCCTGTCAGGTGGCATCCCTGGCAGCTCTTCCGGGAACACGTCAGGGTAATCCCTAATCACTGGCACAATATCCATGCTAACCCCCTTAAGAGAATTCAACTTACACCTTCCTGGTCGTGCAGCTGACTTGAATCTAATCCTCTTACCATCCGGGGTTTTAAGTGAAACAGCTCGCTGTGCACAATCTATGTGTCCCCCATGCATAGACATCCAATCCATACCCAGAATAACGTCTAATCCTTGCGAATCCAACACTACCAAATGTGCAATGAAGTTGTGTGTTCCAATCCTCACAGTTAAATTGCGGCATCCCGCACTAGCTATCATATCTCCTCCAGGTGAACTCACTCTAAAAGACCTCTTCATGGACTCAGTAGGTAACTTATACTTATCCACAAATGCCCTTGATATGAATGAATGCGATGCACCAGTATCGAAAAGTATAAGTGCAGGGTAAGTGTTGATTGGGAACTTACCAATCACAAGGTCAGGCTCATCTGGAATCTCCTCCACATTCATGTGGTTCACTGTGGCCTTCTCATTGTTGGTTGGCTTCAGTCTTTACCTCTCCGGACAGTTGTCAGCATAGTGTCCCTTCTGTTTACACTTGAAGCATGTCACCTCACTCAGATCCTTCTTCACGAAGCTGCGATCACGGTTGCGGTCATGTCCACCTGAGTGGTGAGAGTGTCCTCCCTTGTGGCTGTGGTGGGTGCTCCTATGGTTGTCATGACGATGCCCATCGCCTCCATGGTGGTGACGGTCATGGCTCCCATGGTCACTCCCTCCATGCTTGGGTATCCATCATATGAAGTGCGAGACTTGTGATGTGAACCAGAGTGGTGATTGTTGTTCTTTCTCTTGCGGCTTTCCACCTGTTTGTGCTTCCCTTCCAAGATCCTGGCCTTGTCCATAAGCTCCTGGAAAGTGGGGCAATAGACCACCAGTAGCTGCACGGAAAGCTCATCACTGAGGCCATCCAGGAATCTCTCCCTCCTTTTTGCATCAGTGTCAACATCCTCAGGTGCATAACGGGACAGGTTGTTGAACTCCTCAATATACTCGGCCACGGTGCGATTGGTTTGGCGCAAGTTGCGGAACTCCTTCCTCTTCAGGCTCAGAACTCCTGAAGATACGTGGTTGGTCCTGAAACCTTCCTCAAACATTGCCCAAGTCACGGTGTCCAGCGGGTGGGTAATCTTAAATGTGTCCCACCAAGAAGCGGCTGGTCCCTCCAGTAGGTGAGCGGCAAACCTCACCTTCTCAGCATCAGTGCATCCGACAGTTACCAGATCCTTGTTGACTGAACACAACCAGTCGAGAGCAACCATTGGTTCCGTTGCAGTAGAGAACTTAGCGGGCCTTAACCTCAGAAATCTGGTGAGAGCATCTCCCTGAGGCTGATTGTTTCCGTTGTTGTTCTTCTGATTTGCCATGAACTGAGTCATCACTTGGGTCAGCTGTGCCTGAGCTGCCATGAGTTGCTCCAACTCAGTGGGCTGACGGCGGGGAGGCATCTGCGGTTCAGCACAGGTAAGTTTAGAAAGAATTCAACTACGACAATTGGATTCTACCCTTGCATATGATCAATCAACAACAAACAATAGCAGACAAACACAAGCAAGCAACACACCAACAAACAAGTGATCTAGCAACATCCCAGGTGTTATCCTAGCAGTATATACCTACTGAAATAGTTTTACAAGAGTTGGCAATGGTTAACTAAACAGTTGATCAACTAAACAACCAAAACAGCAATTCTGCCAGAACAGTCCAGCAGCGTTCGCGAAATTTTCCGCCTGACTTAAACTTGTCAGAAAATTTAGCTGATTTTTGCACATATAGTACAGAGAGTTTCGCATCAGCCCAATTTTTTTCAGATTTTTACGAGTTACCAGAAAAATATGAAAAATCGTGCAGTACTGCTGTATCAGCAGAAAAACTGCAGCGAAAATAACACAGATAGTAACCAAATTGCCATAACTCTTTCATTAAAATTCGCGCAAATAATTCCTGGAATATTGGAGTACACAAATAAGCAACTAATCACTCTTAAACTATCACGAACTGAGCTTCACAAAGATCGAGACTAATCCTAACGAATTTGCCTAACGAGGACTAATTGGTGGACTTCTATCTACTTCTTGAAGAGGTTGCAGTAGGTCCTTGCTGTAATGCGTTGACGCTTTGGTTCGCGGTACAACCATGGCGGCGGAGTGTACACCTCTCCTGAATCATCACTTGAAATCTCAAACTCCACCTCTTCTGGATCCTCCTCTTCTTCTTCACTCTCAGCTGCAACTGCAACAGCTTCATCTCCTCCACCATCATCGTCTCCATCATCATCCTCGTCCTCATCATCATCATCGTCTCCACTGTCATCATCATCCCCATTGTTGCCATCATCTCCATTGTCATCATCAGAGGGTGGGTTCAGCTGTGCTTGGAGAGCGGCAATCTGGGCTGTCATAGCTTCAATAGTTTGATCCCTTTCCTGGACGGTCCCTTGCAACTGCTGTATGTTCTGGGTGTTCTCCTGCACAGTGCCATGAAGATGAGCTATGGTTGCATGTCTGGCTATCAGGGCATTCTCCAGAACTCCCACAGCTTCATGCAAAGTGTCAATCTCCTGTCCTTGGACCACCATACCATTGCTAGTAAAATCTGCAATCTCCTTTATCATCCTCACCTTCTCTGCTAGAGCTCCATTCTCCCTTTCCATGTCCTCTATGTGCCTCCGACGGGGCGGCATGTTGTTCCTGTCGCCCGGGGTAACCACAATGTTCCCATCTTCATCACGCCTTCCATAGTCACGGTAGGGTGAATCTGCTGGTAGTAGGTGTCGGACATAATGGCACTGGCGAGACAGGGCTTCATGTATGGCCAAGTTAATTCCAAGTCCCCAGTTACAGTATGTCTTGGTGTAGATCAAGTGCACGGGGTTTGGCAAGGCGGCATCTCTGAATATGAAGGTAGTGATCTCCCATGCATCGTCTCCATATCCATAGGTGTACAACCTTCTTCCCTTGAACATAGGCAGTGCCAATCTCAATGACTGCGAGAGCTGAGCTAACTGCCTTGCAAAGGGCCTTGGTGACTCCATGATGGCATACTCAGTCCTGACGTCTCCCATCTATCAAGTAAAAGAGGAAAGTGTGAGAATAGCATATGGTAAGAATTTACGAGGGTGAAGGGCATAAGATGTAAGACAAAGTTAATATAGGCTTTAATAAATCTATGGCTTCCTAATCCAATTCTAGGTCACGATCCTACAGTCGACACACGGGCTCTGATACCATCCTGTAACACCCCGGTTCTGAAAAGACCGTGGCCTCTATGTGACATGCCAATCCCTGGATCGGTTCATTGGCCCACAATAGAGTAAGATGAATAACATAGCAAAATACCCGTGTATCATGAATAACGAAGATCCAGAGTACCATTATTACAATAAAAGCTTAGCCCAAAGCTAGCTCAAATTATTCAGGTAGCAACATAAATAAGGTAAATCCTCCATTTTTCAAATTGCCCACAAGTGAACAAGTGCCGAGTGGAGTACCGTGGCCTATATCGATTACTCAGAATCGGAATAACCTTCAACATGAAACGTAGCAGCCCCGAAGGGTCAATACATGGAATGTACGGCAAGTAGAGCTAGTAAAGGAGACAATAGTACTAACATCTACATGCATATCTGGCAAGTGGAGCTGTGTCTGGCTTGTATTTGCAAATACATTTGTCCTACTTTCATAAACAGTATTTGATTTTCTTTGAAAAGATCCCGATTAAGTTAACCCAACAACATTAAAACAATTATGAAATTAGAATGAGCGAGAAACATGTCATGGAATCAATATCAAGCAACTCAGTTGTCCATAACCGGGGACACGGCTAATCGATTAGATTATACACCCTGCAGAGGTTAGTACACTTTACCCATGTGACTTGGCCAGCCCAGCTCGTACCATCACTCTCATTTTGGGTGATGATAGGGAGAAGTCCAAGAAGAGACTGTTCGGGAAGTAGCTCCCCAATCCCGACGTGCACCGGTCCAACCTACCAAAATTCTACATCTCTGGATACGCGGGTTCGGGTCACCACAACCTACTAAGTCCAACCAACCGCCCATTCCATTATTGGCACATGGTTGTACACGTAAGCTACACAATAAAGAAGCCAATAATTCTCTCTTGATACCTGGGTGCCTTTCCGCAATGAAACCACCAAAAATTATCAATACCATCACACCCAGGGGATTCATTGATTAGGTTGTTTTAGTTTCCACAAACCAATACTTTTAGAAACAAGTCTCAATGATGTAACCCAGCCCTTGTTCAACATAGCATGGCTAAGCACATCTACCAACGGTGGTTCATCTACAAGGAAAGCCCTACCACATAATAGGACATAGCATAGCGATAGTATCATCCTACACATGCATCTACAAAATACACGACAATGCATTGAAAATAGTAGGACGATATCATGAACAAAGTAGCATCTACTTGCCTTGGTTGTAGCGGTCGGAAGAACAATCCACACACGAGCAAGCGTTGCACTCGTCACAATCTACATGATACAATTGCATTCATAAACAAACAATCCACAACATATGCAACAAATATGATGCATGAATGCAAGAGCGACAAGTGAATTGGTGCTACAGCTGCACCACAACATCCTATTCCATAATACTACCGATTGCATGCATGGAAAATAGTTTTGGCGCAAGGAAAACTATTTCGCAAAAAGTAATGATCAAAACTAGAGCTAGAACTCAAATAATTCACTACCGGTAGTATACTGTTTGTAAAATCTTGGAAACATTCTACCGCATAGGCATCGCTGATTAGGAACAGTACCCAACTGGAATTACTCAAAGAGGAATTATAAAACTCCCTGAGTAATTAAAATACTGCAGAAAGCCACTAGACAGTTTCTGCAGAAGTTTTTACTGTAAGCCTATCTTTTTAATTCACGATGAGATTCCCCTCGTTCCACTGAATCCAGGGACATATCATACGCGATTTTTGGAGCTACGGATCCTTTTCTACGAATTTATTACTCCAAAAAGGCCACTAACTAGTTCGATTAAACTGTACTAAACCTTGCTGCAAAATTCTGAACCGAAGGTACAGCGAGATTCTACACGACTCACTGAATCTACACATATTTTATTTGTAATTTTTGGCCAAGCGGTTTAATTTCTACGCAATTTACAAGTTTTTACCGAAATCTGTCAACTAAAAGGATTAACGAAATTGACTAGTCAATTGTGTCTGTTGACTGGTCAAAGCGTCTGCTGACTGGGCGCTGACTGGGCGTCTGACTAGTCAACGCCTGAGTCTGACCGGTCAACGAACGATGTAAGCCGCCGATCTGAGATCTGACGGTGGCTGCTGTCTTACCGGAATCAAACGGCGAAACGGACGGCGGCGAGTTCCGGACGGCGGCGGCGATCGGTTCCGGCGTCGGTGTCTTTCCTACGCGGGTGTACACGGTTAGCGCACGGGTCAAGTAAGTCTACGCGACGCGCAAGACGGTGCGCGAGGCGTGCGTGCGCGTGTGGGAAGCAGCTAGCGACGCAGCGCGGCGCATGCGGTAACGCATGCAGCGGCAAGCGGCGCAGCAGCGGCAGCAGCTGCAGCAGCGCGCAGGCGGCACGCGCATGCAAGGCGGCGGCGCGGCGGCTGCGGAGGCGCGCGGTGGCAAGGGCGCTGCGGGGCGGTGGCTAGGGCGCTGCAGGGCGGGTGCGGCAGGCAGCGGGCTCGCGCGGCGCGGGCGGAGGGCGGTGATGGCGGCGGCTGGCCGCGGTGGCGTGCGAGGCGGCGCAGTGGCCGAGGCGGCGAGGCGACGTGGCGCTGGCGGCGGGTGGCGGCTGCGACGTCGCGGCGCAGCGAGGTGGAGGCGGCTCGCGGCGGGAAGAGGGAGAAGAGAGAGGAGAGGAGCAGCGGCGTGGCGCACCTGGCGGCGGGGAAGGCGACGGCCGCCGGCGAGGCGGGTGGCCGGCGGCGGCGACGGCGGGTGGCGCGGGCGGCGGCCGCGGAGGGAGGCGGCGGCGGCTCGCGGGCAGGGGCGATGGCGGCGGGTGCGATCGCGCGGGGGCAGGGGTCGTGCGGGTGCGGTTCCCGAGGCAGCGGGCTGCCCCTTTTTGTGGGCCCTCTCGCGGAATCCTAAACTGAAACGGCGCAGAATTGGTTTCCGATTCGGAAATCGGTCCGGAATTTCGGACCGTTTTCCGGCGATTCACTAAAACGGCCGCAATTTCTCCGTACGAGCTCCGATTCGAGCGATTCTTGCGCCTACGGGTTCGTACAGTCGAGGGGAACAATCTAGCGTCAAGGTTCGAGCAAAACCACTAATCTACAAGGGTGGACAAAGGTAGTCCTACTAAAGCTTCCCGCAGGAACCTCGTATCAAAAGAGCAAAACCACTAATCTACAAGGGTGGACAAAGCTAGTCCTACTAAAGCTTCCCGCAGGAACCTCGTATCAAAATAGAATAAGGTTTTGTAAATGGCGTTTCGCCGAACCTTTTCACTCGACGGTTTTGCATGGAAAAGCATGATGCAATGATATGAATGATATGCAAGACCAAATCTAAAATTTGGGATGTGACAGCATCTCTCTTTTATTCTAAATTTTATCCTCCCAGTGAAATCCAAAAGGATAGAAGTTTTATATATAATTTTTGGCCTCTTTATGGAGAGAGTACAACTCAAGCTTGGGGGAGATTGAAGCTGCTAATGCTTAAATGTCCTATTCATGAACTCCCTAACAATATTATTCTCAATAACTTTTATGCTAGGCTTTCTCTTCAGGATAAAGGTTTACTAGATGCTTCGTGTGCTGGATCATTCACAAGTATGAAGGAAGAAGCTAAATGGGATCTCCTAGACCGTATTCAAGATAATACCGAGGCTTGGGAGAATGACAAAGGAAGAAAGTCAGGTATGAACTATGATTATGAGTGCATTAAATCTTTTATGGGAACCAATAACTTCCGTGATATTAGCAATAAGTTTGGCCTTGATCCTCAAGTTCTTGCGGAATGTTTTAATGCTTTTGCCTCTTATATTGAGATTCCCAAGAAAGAGTGGGACAAGTACCATGCTCCTTACAAAGACGTTGTTACCCACGTTCCTGCTAGTTTAGAAGTTTGTACTGTTGATCCTATTTTGCCTGAACCTTATGTTGAGAAGATCCCTTTTCCCTCCAAGGTAAGGGAACACTCTATTTTGTCTAATGTGGTTAGTAAAAGCGCAAACAAAACCATAGGTTCTGAAAAGCTTATTGACATCGAGCCTGTAGTAGCTATTGTGAAAGATCTTGTCACTAGAAATATAGAGGATGGGTATATTGTTTTCTGTGAAGACGCTTCTAATATTATCTCTCATCCTAGTAAGGCTAGAAAAGCTAGTGTTCCTGTGCTCTCTGTTAAAATTGGTGATCATTGATACTATGGTTTATGTGATATTGGTGCTAGTTCTAGTGCTATTCCTTATGAGCTTTACAGGGAAATTATGCATGAGATTGGTCCTTGTGAGCTTGAAGACATTGATGTGGTTATTCACCTTGCCAATAGAGAGCAAGTTTGCCCCACTGGTATTGTAAGAGATGTGGAGGTCCTTTGTGGTAAGATTAAATATCCTGCTGATTTTCTAGTACTTGGTAAAGAAGCTAGTGAAACCTATCCTATCATCTTTGGTAGACCCTTCCTTAATACTTGTGGGGCTATCATAGATTGTAGGAAGGAAAAAGTTTTGACTAAGTTTGCTAGAGAATCTTATGAGTTTAATTTTTCCAAATTTGCCAAAACCCCTTATGAAAATGAATTACCTGATGAGGATTTCAAGGTTGAACAATTGTCTTCTATTTATCTTGCTCCTAACAATGCTTTGCAGCAGTTCATGGAAGATCATGAAAGTGATGCCTTTATGAAGGAAAGAAATGAGATTGATGAGGTTTTGCTTCGTCAGCCTGAGTTACTTAAGCATAATTTACCCGTGGAAGATTTGGGTACCACACTACCACCCAAAGGAGATCCTATTTTCGAATTAAAACCCTTACCTGATGATCTTAAATATGTTTATCTTGATGATAAGAAGATATATCCTGTTATTATTAGTTCTAAACTTTTAGGAAAGGAATAAGAAAGGCTATTGGAGGTATTGAAGAAGCACCGAGGAGCTATGGGTTATACTCTTGATGATTTAAAAGGAATTTCTCCCACTATATGTTAGCATGCTATTAATATTGAGCCTGATGCAAAACCAGTTGTTGAGCACCAGCGCCGTCTAAATCCTAAAATGAAGGAAGTGGTAAGAAATGAGGTATTAAAACTCCTTGATGGTGGTATTATTTATCCTATTGCTGATAGTCAATGGGTTAGCCCTATTCATTGTGTTCCCAAGAAAGGGGGAATTACTGTTGTGCCTAATGAGGATAATGAGCTTATACCCCAGAGAGTAGTGGTTGGGTATAGAATGTGCATTGATTTTAGAAATATTAATAAAGTTACTAAGAAAGATCATTATCCTTTGCCCTTTATTGATCAAATGCTTGAGAGGCTGTCCAAAAAGAATCACTTTTGCTTTCTTGATGGTTATTCTCGGTTTTCTCAAATTGCTGTGAAATCACAGGACTAGCAGAAAACCACTTTTACTTGTCCTTATGGTAATTATGCTTATAGGCGTATGCCTTTTGGTTTATGTAACGCTGCTGCTACTTTTCAGAGATGTATGTCTACTATCTTTCATGGTTTTTGTGAAGAAATTATGGAGGTTTTCTTGGAAGATTTCCGTCTATGGAACTTCTTTTGATAACTATTTGCACAACCTTGATAAAGTTTTGCAGAGATGTGAAGAAACCAACCTTGTTCTTAACTGGGAGAAATGTCATTCCATGGTTAATGAAGGAATTGTTCTTGGACACAAGATCTCTGAAAGAGGTATTGAAGTTGACAGAGCCAAAATTGAAGCAATTGAAAAGATGCCTTGTCCTAGGGATATCAAAGGTATTCGTAGTATCCTTGGTCATGCTGGTTTCTATAAGAGATTTATTAAGGATTTCTCCAAAATTTCAAAGCCCCTTACTAATCTTCTTCAAAAAGATGTACCTTTTGTATTGGATGATGATTGTAAGGAAGCTTTTGAAACTTTGAAGAAAGCTTTAACAACCGCTCCTATAGTACAACCACCTGATTGGAGTTTACCTTTTGAAATCATGTGTGATGCTAGTGACTTTGTTGTGGGTGCTATCCTTGGACAACATGTTGACAAGAAGCTGAATGTTATTCATTATGCTAGAAAGACTCTAGATACTGCTCAAAAGAATTATGCTACTACTGAAAAAGAGTTCTTACCTGTAATCTTTGCTTGTGATAAGTTTAGACCTTATATTTTTGATTCTAAGGTTACTATTCATACTGACCATGCAGCTATTAAGTACCTTATGACAAAGAAGGACGCTAAGCCTAGGCTTATAAGGTGGGTGTTGCTTTTGCAAGAGTTTGATCTGCATATTGTGGATAGGAAAGGTGCTGATAATCCTATTGCTGATAATTTATCTCGTTTGGAAAACATTTCTTTTGACCCTTTGCCTGTTAATGATAATTTTCCAAATGAGTAGTTAGCTGCAATAAGGGTAAGTCCACATGAGAACCCTTGGTATGCTGATTATGCTAACTTTATTGTTTCCAAGTATTTGCCTCCAACCTTTACAGCCCAACAAAGAAGGAAATTCTTCTATGATCTAAGACATTACTTTTGGGATGACCCACACCTATATAAGGAAGGAGTAGATGGCATTATGAGAAGATGTGTTCCAGAATTTGAACAACAAGAGATATTGAGAAAATGTCATGGCAGTGCTTATGGAGGACATCATGCTGGGGATAGGACTGCACAGAAGGTTTTACAATCTGGATTTTATTGGCCTACTCTTTTTAAATATGCAAGGAAGTTTATCTTATCCTGTGATGAATACCAACGAGTAGGTAACATCTCTAGACGCAATGAAATGCCTATGAATTATTCTCTTGTTATTGAAACTTTTGATTGCTGGGGATTTGACTTTATGGGGCCTTTTCCTCCTTCAAAAGGGTATACTCATATTCTTGTTGCTGTTGACTATGTTACAAAGTGGGTAGAAGCCATACCTACGAGCAGTGCTGATGGTAAGACCTCTTTGAAAATGCTCAAAGATGTCATTTTTCCTAGGTTCGGTGTACCTAGGTATCTCATGACTGATGGAGGCTCCCATTTTATTCATGGGGTTTTAATAAAAACTCTCGCTAAGTATGATGTAAACCACAGAATAGCTTCATGATCACCCCCAAACTAGTGGGCAAGTAGAACTTTCCAATAGGGAAATTAAATCTATCTTGCAGAAGACTGTCAATAGGTCTAGAAAAAATTGGGCTAAAAAGTTGAATGACGCTTTGTGGGCTTATAGAACTGCTTATAAAAATCCTATGGGGATGTCTCCTTACAAAATGATGTAAGATCCCTCCTTTGTAAAGGAAAGGATCCCTGTGATTGCAATGCTAGTCCCTGGATCAATGCTAGCATCCACAGTTTAAGATGAAGTACACAGATACAAAGGTCGTTTATTACATTCATTCCAGAGATAAAACATAGTCTTTTACAACTCAGGGCCAAAGGCCTAATACAAGAGTTTATGGAATAAGCAAATAAACATAAGTCCTCATCTTCATGTGCCACAGGCAAGCATGTTGAGTGTAGACTCATGACTCCTACTCATCATCGGAGTAACCTGCAACATCACAAGTTACAGCCACAGAGGGTCAATACTTTGGAATAGTATTGGCAAGTGATACCTTAGTATGTTTTAAGTGGACTATATTACTATATGCATTTTGGCTAGGTGTAGCTTGGCTTGCTTTGCTCAAAATAGGTTTTCCCTATTAGTTGAAATCACTAAGTTTTCTTTGTCAAAAAGCTTCCCAAGAAACCACCAATAGACATTGGGGTCCTTCACCCTTGTTCACCCACAAGTTTTAACTTAGAAGTTGGAGTGATGAGATTCTTGTAGCTTCCATGTCTTGATGCTCAATTTGTCCATTGCCATGGACTTGGCTAAGTACTTAGATTTTCCATCTGCAGAGGTTGTGCACTTTCCCCACCAGACTTGGTTTCCCAAGACAGGACCTTTCAGAAGCCTTTCCTTAGTCAAATGGACGCGCTCCAACCTATCATTCCCACTACCACCAACTGTCCAAGTGACTAAGTTCTAGCAACCTATATGATCATGGCAGAGCCCATATTGCCAAGTGGTTGCACTGTAAGCTTTCTCAACACTTGGCCTCCAAATCCCTTTGTGCCTGGGTGGCATACCACAAGTGATATACACAAGCCAAATCCATGGCCTTGTGTAACCACTCAACCAAAAACCACCATTCAAGTCCCATTCCACCCAGGAAGTTCATTGACTTAGTTGTTTTATTAAGAAAAGCATGAGTCCCAAAGGACTTAGAATTATTTCACCATAGCATGTACTTACTTTGCCATCCCTTGTTTTCTACTAGCTAGGCTAAGCAGGGCATAGTATCTTAACTTAGGAAAATTCCCTAGCAATTCTACAATTCTACAACTACATAGGATTTCCCAACATAGCATTTGGCAAAAATAGCATGCAAGACTTAGCAAAAATAATTCTAATGCTTATCCAAAATAAAGGGTGGAAATATCATGAAGTATCACTTGCCTTGGTAATGGGGAGAGTAGCACTCTTCACAATCACAGTCACTAGCAAAATCTACACAAAAATTTGTAGCATACAATTACACACAATTTATATACAATCAAAAATATGAATGCATGTATGCAAGAATTTGCTAAGTGATGATTTTTGAAAATTCTACCAAGCAAGTGCATGATACAGAAACATAACAAGTCACAAAGTTTGCTAACTAAATTTACTTAGCCCTAAAACAATTTGCTAAACAAAAACTATAATCAAAAAGGGCCTAAACTTGTTTCTGCATACAAATTCATTTTAACAGTTACTATTTGTTAAACACATTGCATATTCAGAAAGGCCTTGATTCACTGATTCCAACGGTATAAAGTTTGCAAAATTCCAACGTGGCAATCAAAAGTTATAGCTGATTGAAATTTGGATCTAAATCTGATTTGAATTTCTGTTTTTGAATTAACCCTAGACACGTGTCGCAGTATCACTGGCGCGTACCGATTCACGCGGATCGGCAGACGCAGACCGCAGGATCTAACTTAGATCTAATGGCGCAGAGACATACGATGCCTCTTCGATTAAGATCTATCCTAGCCCTACGATACAGATCCAACGAACTCAGTCAGCAAGCCATTAACTGGCGGCGCTGAACGGCTGCGCGTGGCGGCGACGACCAGATAGTGGCGGCGCCGGCGATACAGGGAGCTAGACGGGCAGGGAAAGTACTCACCGTGATCGCAAGGACGCGGTGATGCTCAACGTGCAAACAGCTCGGCAAGGGGCGCTCAGGGTTGCGGTGGATTGCTCGCCGGAGTAGGATCTGGCGTCGGGTGGCTCTGTTCGAGGTCGTAGGCGACGCTGTCGATCAAGAGGAGGCAAACGGAGGATGTGGTTAGATGCAGAAGATCACGGCGAAGACGCGTGCGTGAAGGGGAAGGCTTGGGGCGGTCGGGACTTACCGGGGGAGCTCGACGGAGTTGAAGCCGAAGACGGTGGCGCTCAGTCACTTGTGTTGCCGACGTTCAGGGTCACGCGCGGGCGAGTTGGTGGTACTGGGAGATGCTCGAGGTCAAGTGGAGTCTGTTTGTGTGAACCAGGAGCAGAGGGGTGGTCAGAGTTGGCCGGAATCGTGGCTGCAGCTCGTCGGAGACAGCGGGGTTGCGGTGAGCAATTCGTGCAGCCTGGGGGCGCTCTGGGCTTGGGGTTTGGGGGAGAATGGAGAGGGGGCAGAGGGGGTTTAAGTAGCCAGGATACGAGCGAGATTTACTCGTGCAATTACTCGAATTGAAGCAGCGCAAATCAACAGGAAACGGCCGGCGTCAATTTGGGGATGAACCAGTCGTGGGGGGTGGAGACGACGGTACCCGGGTGGGCCGCGGTTGTCAGCGAGCGAGGAGGAGGGGGAGTGGGTCCTACCTGTCAGTGAGCTGGTGGGTGCGGGAGCGGGTGAAAGAAAACGCTTCGCGGGGTGGGAGCTGTTGGGCTAGCTGGGCCGTGTTGGGATGGGTCGGCCAGATTAGCTGGTTGTCTATTTTTTTCTTCTTTACTCCTTTTCTTTTTCTGATTGATTTTCTAGAGATGGTTTTCAAACTCTATTTCAAATAAGTTTGAATTCAAACCTGTCCTAGTTTTTTGTATAGTGATCCTTGCACCCAATTAAGTGTTAAACACTTCTGTTCACTCAGACCTACTTGGGTTATTTGAAAATAATACAATAAAACCAAGTTTTTTTGGAGATATAATAATAGGCATAACTTTGGTTTTATTCCATATTTTGTTTTGAAACTTTGCCCAAGCTTTTGAAATCACTTAAGTTTGAATTCAAAACATCCTAAATGAATAATAGCACCTTTCTCATTAGCATGTAGCACAAAGGCTAGGGTTTTCATACATCCAATAATGAGCAACCTT
Source organism: Avena sativa (assembly GCA_916181665.1). Classification (NCBI taxonomy): domain Eukaryota; kingdom Viridiplantae; phylum Streptophyta; class Magnoliopsida; order Poales; family Poaceae; genus Avena; species Avena sativa. The sequence continues at coordinate 100,771,196 of OV702293.1, forward strand.
TGCTCCTGTTTTTGAAATGATTTTGAGATAAAACCCTAAATGATGATGGATGCATGGATGATATGCATGAGTTTTGAAACATGATTTTAGGGATGTTACAATCTAACCCCCTTAAGGTGAATCTCGCCCTCGAGATTCGGATTGGCTAGCAAATAGGTGAGGGTGGTCTTTCCGAAGATCATCTTCTCTTTCCCATGTTGCTTCCTCTTCGGTATGATGGTTCCATTGCACTTTGCAAAACTTGATAGTCTTTGTTCTTGTGACTCTTTCTGCAGTCTCAAGAATCCTGATAGGCTTCTCTTCATAAGTGAGATCACTTTCTAGTTGAACTTCTTCCAAAGGTATGGTATCCTTAAAAGAAGACTCTTCCATTTCTGGGTGACATTTCTTAAGCTGACTCACATGAAATACATTATGGACTGCTGATAGAGATGCTGGCAGTTCAATTTCATAAGCAACTTCGCCCTTGCGACTCAGAATCTTGAATGGCCCAACATATCTTGGTGCCAACTTTCCTTTGACTCCGAATCTTTTTACTCCACGGAGTGGTGATACTCTAAGATAGGCTCTATCACCAACTTCGTAGATGACTTCTCTACGCTTAGGATCTGCGTAGCTTTTCTGTCGGGACTGTGCTATCTTCAACCTGTCCTTAACCAATTTGACCTTCTCTTCGGCTTCTTTGATAAGATCTGGCCCAAATAAACTTCTTTCTCCCACACCATTCCATAACAATGGGGTGGTACATTTTCTTCCGTAGAGAAACTCAAACGGTGCCATCTCAATGCTGGCTTGATAGCTGTTGTTATAAGAAAATTCTGCGTAAGGCAGACTTTCGTCCCAACTTGCCCCATAGTCTAGGGCACATGCTCTCAACATGTCTTCAAGGATTTGGTTAGTCCTTTCCGTTTGTCCATCGGTTTGAGGATGAAAAGCAGTACTGAATTCCAACCTCGTTCCCAATGATTCGTGTAGCTATCTCCAAAAATGGGAAGTGAATTGGGTTCCCCTATTGGACACAATACTCTTCGGCACACCGTGAAGGCATACAATTCTACTCATGTAGATTTTGGCTAACTTGGCACTTGTATAAGTTGTCTTCATGGGTATGAAATGTGCCACTTTAGTTAAGCGATCCACTACTACCCATATGGAATCATATCCTGACTTGGTCCTTGGTAATCCGGTGATGAAATCCATACCAATTTTGTCCCATTTCCAATCAGGAATAGGTAGTGGTTGAAGCAAACCTGCTGGTTTCTGATGTTCCGCTTTTACTCTACTACACACATCACACAAAGCGATATGCTCGGCGATGTCCCTCTTGAGATTGTTCCACCAAAATCTTTCTTTCATGTCCATATACATTTTGGTGTTACCCGGATGAATAGAATACGGAGAGTTGTGGGCTTCTTGTAGAATCAGTTTCCGCATTTCCGGATCTTGTGGAACACAAATACGTTTCCCGTGCCATAAAGTACCTTGTTCGTCTACATGGAAACTTTTAGCTTTCCCTTGGTCAATATTTTTCTTAATCTCCTCAATTTCTTTATCAGTCTTTTGAGCTTCTCGAATCTTGTCCAACAAAGTGGGTTGAACTTCTAAAGACATGAGATGTCCTTCAGGCACAATCTCCAATCTGAGTTCCTTGAGTTGCTTACACAAATCATCTGGCAATTCGCCTTTGGTAAGGCCATTCACAAATACCTTACGACTTAGAGCATCCACTACAACATTTGCTTTACCAGGGTGGTATTGCAAACTTAAGTCGTAATCTTTGATAAGTTCTAACCATCTTCTTTGTCTCATATTGATTTCCTTCTGGGTGAAGATATATTTCAAGCTCTTGTGATCGGTGAACACTTCACAACGCTTTCCCAAAAGGTAATGTCTCCATGTTTTGAGTGCATGGACGACAGAGGCTAACTCCAAATCATGAGTAGGATAATTTACTTCATGAGTTTTGAGTTGTCTTGAGGCGTAGGCCACAACTTTACCGTCTTGCATAAGTACGGCTCCCAAACCTTGATGAGACGCATCATAGTATACCTGGAAATCCTTTTCCAAATCTGGCAGACATAGAACCGGTGCTGTCACAAGTCTCTTCTTCAAATCTTGAAAGCTGACCTCACAACCTTCAGACCAAGCAAACTTTTTATCTTTCTTTAATAATTCAGTCATGGGCTTAGCAAATTTTGAGAAATTCTCAATGAATCTTCTGTAGTAACCTGCTAAGCCAAGGAAACTGCGAACTTCTTTCACATTCTTGGGAGATTCCCATTCTGTCACGGCTGCCACTTTAGCAGGATCGACTGCTACACCATCCTTTGTCATAACATGACCAAGGAAACCAACTTCCTCTAACCAGAACTCACACTTGCTGAATTTGGCATAAAGTTTATGTTCTCTCAACTTCTCAAGTATCAAACGCAAGTGTCCTTCATGTTCTTCTTTGCTCTTAGAGTAAAGTAGGATGTCATCGATGAAAACGACAACGAACTTGTCTAGAAATTCCATGAACACCTTGTTCATCATATTCATGAAGTATGCTGGAGCATTGGTTAAACCGAATGGCATTACGGTATACTCATATAATCCATACCTTGTGGTAAATGCTGTTTTAGGTATGTCTTGCTCTCTTATCTTGAGTTGAAAATAGCCCGACCGGAGATCAATCTTCGAGAACACACAAGCTCCCTCTAGATGATCAAACAAGTCATTGATCCTTGGCAAAGGATATTTGTTCTTGATAGTTACCTCGTTGAGTGAACGGTAATCTATGCATAACCTTTGGCTTCTATCTTTTTTCTCCACGAACAATACTGGGGATCCCCAAGATGAAGAACTTGGTTGGATAAATCCTTTCTGCAACTGTTCTCCTAGTTGTTTCTTGAGCTCTTTCAGTTCTTCAGCTGCCATTTTGTATGGTCTCTTTGCTATTGGTCCAGCACCTGGTACCAAATCTATCAGAAACTCCACATCTCTATCTGGTGGCATTCCTGGCAATTCTTCTGAAAATACATCCGGATACTCACACACAATTGGCACACTGTCCAAGCTAACCCCCTTAAGAGAATTTAGCTTACTCCCTTTGGATTCAAAGTTTGACCTGAACTTTATTCTTTTCCCTTCTGGGGTTGTGAGTGAAACAGTACGATTAGTACAATCAAGCACTCCTTCATACTTAGCCATCCAATCCATTCCTAAAATTACATCCAAACCTTGGGAATCTAGGATTATCAGGCTCACTGGAAACTTATGCTTTCCAAACTCTATGACAAGATCCCGGCATCCAAGACTTACTATCATATCTCCACCCGAAGAACTAACTTTTATTGGACACCCAATGTTTTCAGATGCAAACCCATTTCTATCAACAAATGCTTTTGATATGAATGAATGAGATGCACCAGTATCAAAGAGTACAAATGCTGGAATGGAATTGAGTCTGAACTTACCCGCAACAGCGTCAGGTTCCTCATAGACCTCCTCCACATTGATGTGGTTAACCTGTCCTTTCTGAAAAGGATTGGGCTCGTTAGGTCCTTCAACTTTCTTCTCAGGGCACTCATTAGCATAATGCCCCAGCTTCTTGCATTTGAAGCACTCAACCTGACTGATGTCTCTTTTGGCAGGCTGACTTCCACTTCCACTACCATTCCCACTGTGGTGGCTCTTGTGTCCACTCTTGTGGTTCTTGTACTTGTCATTGTCATGACTGCGGTGATGCTTGTTGTCATGACGGTTGTGGTTGTGGTTCTTGTTGAACTTCCCATGCTTATGGGATCCTGTGCTTCCACTGTCATCATAGTGAGATCGTTTGTGAGACGATCCCGAGCTGTGCTTGTCGTAGTGTTTCCTCTTCCTACTCTCGACTTGCTTCATCTTATTCTCCAAGATAGCAGCCTTGTCACACAGAGACTGATAAGTTGGAACATATGCCACAGACAACTGTAAGTTTAGCTCATCATTCAGGCCCTCCAGAAACTTTTCCTTTCTTTTTGCATCTGTGTCAACCTCATCCGGTGCATAGCGCGCCAGATTGTTGAACTCTTCTATATATTCAGCTACGCTGCGGTGGCGCTGCTTCAGGTTGTGAAACTCCTTCTTTTTCAGGCTCATCATCCCTGATGAGATATGAGCAGTGCGGAAACCATCCTCAAAGATAGCCCAAGTCACCTCATCTAAAGGAGTGGTGATTTGGAAGTTGTCCCACCATGTGGCGGCTGGTCCTTCCAACAGATGCGCTGCGAACCTGACTTTTTCCGCATCCGTGCAGCCCACGGTCACTAAGTCCTTGTTCACAGAACGTAGCCAGTCATTGGCCACCATGGGATCAGTCGTCCCCGAGAACTTAGCTGGCCTCAAGCGCAGAAATCTGGTGAGCATATCAAAACCCGGAGGGTTGTAGTTGTTGTTGTTGTTATTGGGGTTGTTGTTGTTATTCTGGTTTTGGATGAACGTTGTCATCATCTGCATAAGCTGTGTTTTCGCATTCATCATTTGTTGCATTTCCGGGGTGATGTTGTTGGGGTTGGGGTTTGCGCGACGGGGAGGCATCTATGGTTTGTTCAAATAGAGATAAGAATGAGATACCCATACATGATTCATGCACATTACATCACATAAGCAAACACATAGCATGCAACACAAGGATAAAAGTTCAACAACAAGATAACAAAGTCTCAAAGTAAAAACACACAAGTGGCAAGCCATCCACATGTCGGATGGTCCAATAATAAGTTCACAAATAACAAGTATGATAATAAAAGATAACCGAGTAGTCAAGTCTACTCATCAGCATCAATCTCCTCCTCGACAAAAGTAAGACCTGCATTCTCCATCGCGGTCTTGTTCTCCTCAATGGTAGTGGTCAAGGACTCGATCTTGGTCTTGAGAGCCCTCTTCTGGGAGCGAAGCCTCTCAATCACCATCTGCTGCTGCTGCTCTAGCTCGAAATCCTTGGACTTCAGCTCCTCGGTCATGTCCCGAATCCTCTTGTTCCTATCCTGGACGCGTTTCTCCTGACTCTTGAACTTGCGATCCTGGGTCTCGAACTTCGCCTCCATTTCCTTGACTATCTCGTCCTGCTGTGCGAAAAGCTTGTCCTTCTCGCGAAGCTGCACCTGGAGCTCGTCATTGTTGAGCATGACGTTGGTCCTGTCCGTATCCACGTGCCTAATAAGAGACTCTAAGTCCTGGAGATAGAGACGTATCGGCTCTGCTGCGTCCCTCGAGTCGTCCTCAAAGTCGATGGACTCTCCATCGTCATCATGTCTTCCGAAGACGTGGAAGTGGGTGCCCCTAACCTGTCAGGAGTGACGGCCTAACAGACGTCCTATCAGGTCCTGCATGACGACCTCCATGCCTCTCTCCCTGTCATCGTGCATAAGCTTGAAGACAATGGCCTCCGTAGTAGGCTCCGTCTAGCGCCCGGGCTGGTTCACCTTGAAGCCCCAGAGGTCCTTCCTCTCGAACTTGGTGAGTGGGTGCACCATAATGGTGGGAAGAGGGAGATTGAGCAAAGTGGTAAGCTCAACGATACGAGGACCAAAACGGGTACCCTGGAACTCCTCAACAGTGCTGATGGTAATAGGCATCTATTTATAAGATAGAAAAGTTAGGGCAACACAATATAAGATAAACAAACATTTCATACCTATCCTTGGAACACAAAATACACAATTCATGCATACATAATTCCATTACATCAATCAAGGTCCAAACTTATTTAAGGTATCATTTTGGAAAATAAGGTGATAGGTGGTGGTCCAACTAACGTAGTGCGTTCACAATCCTATCTCACTGGATCTGGTGGCTAACACAATGTTCCTAGAGGCAATCCACCTATCTTGTTCACATGATTCCATCACTAAGTCTATTATATCACCCCTTAAGGTTTGGTTGGTGGCTTCCAACTCTTGGGTAAGTTCCTTCTCTTTCTCCAAGTCTTTTTGGAGGTTGAGCATTCTGCACTTGACTCTTGCACTTAGTTCTTTGATAGTCCTCCAAGCTGCTTCTCTGGCTGACTCAAAGAATGTGGTGTGCATTACAGCGTTGGTGTACATGCAGAAGCCTCTTTCTTTGTGGTTGTCTTCCTTGTTTTTGTACAAGTGAAGTTGCACCCACCAATACTCCACTCCTTCATCCATCACTGGAAAGCCCTTGTACACAGCTGCACCATGTGCTTCCATTGCCACCATGAGGTCCTTGAGAATTTTGGGAAACTCAATTTCACACTCCAAAGTCATGGTCATGAGTGGTCCTTTCTTCACGGCTTCGTTGATGGAGTTCATCTACAAATAGAGATGAGAATGAGAAGATTAGAAAAGTTTACGAGAAGAATAGACAAGTGTAGAAGTAGTTAAAAATTTTCCTTAGTGGTTTCCAATCCTAGGGTCATAATCCTACAGGCAACACAGTGCTCTGATACCATCTGTAAGATCCCTCCTTTGTAAAGGAAAGGATCCCTGTGATTGCAATGCTAGTCCCTGGATCAATGCTAGCATCCACAGTTTAAGATGAAGTACACAGATACAAAGGTCGTTTATTACATTCATTCCAGAGATAAAACATAGTCTTTTACAACTCAGGGCCAAAGGCCTAATACAAGAGTTTATGGAATAAGCAAATAAACATAAGTCCTCATCTTCATGTGCCACAGGCAAGCATGTTGAGTGTAGACTCATGACTCCTACTCATCATCGGAGTAACCTGCAACATCACAAGTTACAGCCACAGAGGGTCAATACTTTGGAATAGTATTGGCAAGTGATACCTTAGTATGTTTTAAGTGGACTATATTACTATATGCATTTTGGCTAGGTGTAGCTTGGCTTGCTTTGCTCAAAATAGGTTTTCCCTATTAGTTGAAATCACTAAGTTTTCTTTGTCAAAAAGCTTCCCAAGAAACCACCAATAGACATTGGGGTCCTTCACCCTTGTTCACCCACAAGTTTTAACTTAGAAGTTGGAGTGATGAGATTCTTGTAGCTTCCATGTCTTGATGCTCAATTTGTCCATTGCCATGGACTTGGCTAAGTACTTAGATTTTCCATCTGTAGAGGTTGTGCACTTTCCCCACCAGACTTGGTTTCCCAAGACAGGACCTTTCAGAAGCCTTTCCTTAGTCAAATGGACGCGCTCCAACCTATCATTCCCACTACCACCAACTGTCCAAGTGACTAAGTTCTAGCAACCTATATGATCATGGCAGAGCCCATATTGCCAAGTGGTTGCACTGTAAGCTTTCTCAACACTTGGCCTCCAAATCCCTTTGTGCCTGGGTGGCATACCACAAGTGAGATACACAAGCCAAATCCATGGCCTTGTGTAACCACTCAACCAAAAACCACCATTCAAGTCCCATTCCACCCAAGAAGTTCATTGACTTAGTTGTTTTATTAAGAAAAGCATGAGTCCCAAAGGACTTAGAATTATTTCACCATAGCATGTACTTACTTTGCCATCCCTTGTTTTCTACTAGCTAGGCTAAGCAGGGCATAGTATCTTAACTTAGGAAAATTCCCTAGCAATTCTACAATTCTACAACTACATAGGATTTCCCAACATAGCATTTGGCAAAAATAGCATGCAAGACTTAGCAAAAATAATTCTAATGCTTATCCAAAATAAAGGGTGGAAATATCATGAAGTATCACTTGCCTTGGTAATGGGGAGAGTAGCACTCTTCATAATCACAGTCACTAGCAAAATCTACACAAAAATTTGTAGCATACAATTACACACAATTTATATACAATCAAAAATATGAATGCATGTATGCAAGAATTTGCTAAGTGATGATTTTTGAAAATTCTACCAAGCAAGTGCATGATACAGAAACATAACAAGTCACAAAGTTTGCTAACTAAATTTACTTAGCCCTAAAACAATTTGCTAAACAAAAACTATAATCAAAAAGGGCCTAAACTTGTTTCTGCATACAAATTCATTTTAACAGTTACTATTTGTTAAACACATTGCATATTCAGAAAGGCCTTGATTCACTGATTCCAACGGTATAAAGTTTGCAAAATTCCAACGTGGCAATCAAAAGTTATAGCTGATTGAAATTTGGATCTAAATCTGATTTGAACTTCTGTTTTTGAATTAACCCTAGACACGTGTCGCAGTATCACTGGCGCGTACCGATTCGCGCGGATCGGCAGACGCAGACCGCAGGATCTAACTTAGATCTAACGGCGTAGAGACATACGATGCCTCTTCGATTAAGATCTATCCTAGCCCTACGATACAGATCCAACGGACTCAGACAGCAAGCCATTAACTGGCGGCGCTTAATGGCTGCGCACGGCGGCGACGGCCAGATAGTGGCGGCGCCGGCGATACAGGGAGCTAGACGGGCAGGGAAAGTACTCACCGTGATCGCAAGGATGCGGTGATGCTCAACGTGCAAACGGCTCGGCAAGGGGCGCTCAGGGTTGCGGTGGATTGCTCGCCGGAGTAGGATCTAGCGACGGGTGGCTCTGTTCGAGGTCGTAGGCGACGCTGTCGATCAAGAGGAGGCAAACGGAGGATGTGGTTAGATGCAGAAGATCACAGCGAAGACGCGTGCGTGAAGGGGAAGGCTTGGGGCGGTCTGGACTTACCGGGGGAGCTCGACGGAGTTGAAGCCGAAGACGGTGGCGCTCAGTCACTTGTGTTGCCGACGTTCGGGGTCACGCGCGGGCGAGCTGGTGGTACTGGGAGATGCGCGAGGTCAAGTGGAGTCTGTTTGTGTGAACCAGGAGCAGAGGGGTGGTCGGAGTTGGCCGGAATCATGGCTGCAGCTCGTCGGAGACAGCGGGGTTGCGGTGAGCAATTCGTGCAGCCTGGGGGCGCTCTGGCCTTGGGGTTTGGGGGAGAATGGAGAGGGGGCAGAGGGGGTTTAAGTAGCCAGGATACGAGCGAGATTTACTCGTGCAATTACTCGAATTGAAGCAGCGCAAATCAACAGGAAACAGCCGGCGTCAATTTGGGGATAAACCAGTCGTGGGGGGTGGAGACGACGGTACCCGGGTGGGCCGCGGTTGTCAGCGAGCGAGGAGGAGGGGGAGTGGGTCCTACCTGTCAGTGAGCTGGTGGGTGCGGGAGCGGGTGAAAGAAAACGCTTCGCGAGGTGGGAGCTGTTGGGCTAGCTGGGCCGTGTTGGGCTGGGTCGGCCAGATTAGCTGGTTGTCTATTTTTTTCTTCTTTACTCCTTTTCTTTTTCTGATTGATTTTCTAGAGATGGTTTTCAAACTCTATTTCAAATAAGTTTGAATTCAAACCTGTCCTAGTTTTTTGTACAGTGATCCTTGCACCCAATTAAGTGTTAAACACTTCTGTTCACTCAGACCTACTTGGGTTATTTGAAAATAATACAATAAAACCAAGTTTTTTTTGGAGATATAATAATAGGCATAACTTTGGTTTTATTCCATATTTTGTTTTGAAACTTTGCCCAAGCTTTTGAAATCACTGAAGTTTGAATTCAAAACATCCTAAATGAATAATAGCACCTTTCTCATTAGCATGTAGCACAAAGGCTAGGGTTTTCATACATCCAATAATGAGCAACCTTTGCTCCTGTTTTTGAAATGATTTTGAGATAAAACCCTAAATGATGATGGATGCATGGATGATATGCATGAGTTTTGAAACATGATTTTAGGGATGTTACAAATGATCTATGGGAAAGCTTGTCACTTGCCTTTAGAATTAGAACACAAAACTTATTGGGCAGTGAAAGAGTTGAATAGAGATTTTAGACTTGCTGGTGAGAAAAGACTGCTCGATTTAAGTAATCTAGATGAGTGGAGAGGGGAAGCTTACGAAAATGCTAGGCTCTTTACGGAAAAAGTAAAAAGATGGCATGATAGGATAATTCTCAAAAGGGAGTTCCATGTTGGTGAGAAAGTTCTTTTGTATAGGTCTCGTCTCAGATTTTTTGCTGGGAAACTACTCTCCAAATGGGAAGGACCTTTTGTTATCAAGGAAGTGTACCGTTCAGGTGCCATCAAAATCTCTTCTTTGAAGGATGACACAACACAGGTGGTTAATGGTCAAAGACTAAAACATTATATTTCTGGAGATTCTTAGAATGAAGAAGTGGATGTCATTCAAATGGTGACTCCGGAAGAATTTATCAAGAACCAAACACCAGAAACTGTAGAGTTCGTCTTTGAATAGGTAAAAGTGATAAAAACAGAAGGTTCGTGAACCTCATTTTTTTTATATTTTTGATGTTTTTTATACACAGGAAAGTTACGAGACGGAACCGAAGAAGAAACGGAGCCCGGGGTGGATAAACCCACCCCAGGCACGGTCCCAACCTGGCCGCGCCTGGAGGGGGTTTGCCACCCTCGAACTCTGTCTCCGCTTTGTTTCTGTGTCAAAACCTTCCTTATGCATTTAAACTTCATAATATATAACCCCCGGGTTCCCCAAGGTTCGTGCATCATGTTCTCGTCGTGTTTTCGTTTCAATCTGTTTCTATCAGGAAATCGTCTCAAGATTAGAGCAAAACTCGGAGCTAATCCGTACTTTTACTTTTGAGCTCGAGGAACTAAGGAAGTTGATTGAGGAGCTTATCAAGAGAACACCACCACCACCAAAGGAGTAATTCGTCATCAGGTTTGGCATCCCCTTGGCTTGTTCCAAGCTTGGGGGAGTGCCGCGGTATCACCAACATTATCTTTATGTTTCACCTTTTTAGTGGATTCATATCTGTGGTAAAGAGGTTATTTTATAGTTTGGTTTGCATGTGGAAGTATCTCTCCTTTAGTTGATTATCTGTGTATCCCTTGGTGTGAGTGCCTTTATTGGAATATTAATGAGAAGTCTCATCTTTACTTTTTGCACTTCTTATTTTAGTTTGCAATCTCTGTTATATGATGGATCTTGTTGTTCAGTATTGGCACCACTCTGGGATCATCAAGTGGATCTAAATTGGTTTTGGCAAACCGAGTTCTAGTCAGTGGCATTAAATTGAAAGAAAAAGAAAGAAAGAAAAAGCTTACAAGTATTTGGTATCATTTGTTTTCTTTCTTGTTGGCTCATAAGCTTGGTATTCTTTATTTAAGATTATTTTGGGTCTTCAAGGAAGATTGCATGTTTGGCTTTATTACTTGTATGTTTGCTTGTTTTTTTCAACTCTCTTGCTTGCTACCCAGCCTTGCTAGCCAAAAACCTGTTTTGAGAAGGCATACTTCTCATGTTTCCAAAACCCTTTGAACCAAAAACCTTTGCCATTTGTGTCCACCATATCTACCTAGTAGCTTTTGCTATTCCTAGCAAATTCTAAAGCTTCATCTACCTTTCAAATTAAAAAAGTATTTTGTTATGAGAAAACTAGTTAGTAAAGCTCTCACAAACTTGATGGCACACTTTATTTACTTGCCCATAATAAACTTGAACCATTGTGGACATCAAAGTGGTATATGCTTGCATCTATACGTTGGGATTAGCAAAACCGTGCTGTCACGGGGAACGTTTTCAACATTGCACTTATACCTTGTCGTACATAGTTGATATTGTGCTCTTCTGTCTATGGATGTCAACGGTGTGAAATAAAGAAGGGACTTGTAAGTCCATGGAGTTTGTATTATGTGTTAGAGAAACGCCTGGGCCGCTAGCCTAAGCCATGCTTAATCATGGTGAAAACTTGCAGCATCACCATAGTGAGTCATCTATAAAGCATCCTCAATAAAAAGCTATATGCATAGTAAATAAAAAGATTGCTGAGATGCTCATTGTCTGCTTGCCTTGTCATTTTGGTTATGGGAAAGGTCCTGTACCATGTGCAAGGGGTACCCCGTTGGCGGTTCTCAATGATATGCAAATACTTACAATGGCAAGAACTTAGCTGGACCCAAAGTTGAGTATGCATGAGGAGTGGCCCTCATATTCAAGGGATATGAGATTGCCAACTTATATTTCGTCAAGCATATACTCCATCTTTGTTCACCTTAACCTTAATCATCTCAAGATGCTTATGATAGGGGCAATGAGGGCTCAAAACTAGTAAGTACCATAATCTTTTGAAAGCTCTTTATGACTTGTAATCCCTGCTACGCTCTAAGAAGGGACCTTTCTTCCACTTCCAAGTTGATTAAGTAAACCTACTTCCTCTCTATCTCCAGCAAGCATTTGAGTTGTTGTGTTTCAAGCATTCATATGGTGATTTATTCAATCATGTTCTTTATCTTCCTTGTTTGCACAAAACTCTTATCTATTGAGTATTACTTTGAAATCCTTCATTTGTGAAAAATCTTTTTGAGCAAAGAGCGCTCCTGTTTTGAAACTTCTACAAAGAAAAGCTTTTGTGAAACTGTTTACCAGGTGTTCTCTGACCAAGAACAAGTTTGCCAATTCCAATTATGATTTATCTTTATGCATCTCTATTGTGACTGCTGTACTTGGCTGGAAGGTAAGTTGTATAACGGTGAGTTGCCTTCTTCTATGAGTTATGCAATGGTAAGTGTGATTCTTCTTGTTCATATTCTTTTATCGACACTTCACTCCATAAACCTGTGGGCATGTTTACCGGGCTCAGGATTCGCTTGGGGACAAGCGAAGTCTAAGCTTGGGGGAGTTGATACGCCTAATTTGCATCACCATTCTATATCATAATTTACCTCTATTCATTGATATTTGTCTTATTATGAGGTTTTACTTATGGCTTTTCATCTGTTTATGCATGTTGGATGATTCCTGGAGGATGGATTACCGGAGTCTGGATTCTGATGGAAAATACGATGTTTCGGTGCAATTTCGCGAAGATCAGAAAAATACCAAAAAAATATGGAAACATATTATTTTACCGGAAGACGAAGGAAGCCAGAAGGAGGAGCGAAGGGGGGCCTCAGGGGGCCCACACCCCTAGGCGCGGGCCCACCTGACCCCACGCCTAGCGTGGGTTTGGTCCACCTGTTCGGCCCCCCGACTCCGCCCCTTCGCCTTTATCTTCCCTACGGAACCCTAACACCAGGGGAGCGACCATAGATAGACTTCTGCCGCCTCTGGGAGGCGGAAAACACCGAGAGAGAAAGATCTCTCCGACAGATTTCTGCCGGGGGAATTCCTTCCCGGAGAGCGGAGACCGTCGCCATCAACACCATCATCAATCTAGGATTCATAGGGATCATCATCATCATCATCCACACCATCATCTCCACCAGCACCATCATCACCACTCCGTCCTGCTGTAACAACTGTGTTGGATATTGCTTAGTTCATTAGGGGAAACTTTCCCGGTGTTAATTACTATTATAGTTGATGCTTGTGAGTGGATCCATTGGATTATTGTTTATGTTCAGATTGTTATCCATTATCATATCATCTTTGATCTTGATCTATATGATGTCTTGTGAGTAGTTCGTTTAGTTCTTGAGGACATGGGAGAAGTCATGTTGTTAGTAGTGAATCTGTGATGAGTTATTATTCAATGGTTTAGTATTTAAGTTGTGGCGCTATACTTCTAGTGGTGTCATGTGAACGTCGACTACATGACACTTCACCATTTATGGGCCTAGGGGAATGCATTGTGTATTTGGATACTAATTGTGGGGTTGCCGGAGTGACAGAAACCCGAACCCCCGTTAGGACACCTTTGCACAAGAGAGTGTAGGATCTCAGAGTTTAAGGCTGTGGTTAGATTTATATCTTAATTACTTTCCTGTAGTTATGGATGTTTGCAGGGGGTTTAATCACAAGTATGTATTAGTCCTAGGAAGGGCAGTATGTTAGCACAGGTTCACCCACACAACACTTACAAACACCAGAGAAGAGTAGTCAGCTATTTGAAGCGAAAGCACTTGACAGAATTCCCATGTGTCCTCGAGAATGTTTGGTCCTTATAAGTATTTCCACTGGCTTGCCCTTTGCTAAGAAAGGATTGGGCCACTTGCTCCGTTTGTTTGTTACTTCTGTTACTTGCTCTTTGTTTTGTTGCCTTGTCAGAAAACCACTAAAAATCCATTTGCTAAGTATTCACAGGGATTTCCTGCTCCATACCACTGTTCAGCACCTTCTGCTCCTCGTTGGGATCGACACTCCTATTTATCGAAAGTACTGCGATATACCACCTATACTTGTGGGTCATCACGGTGACCTAGCATACCACTGCATGATGTAGTACACTATAGTCGTTGACATAACACCAATGAAACACCGTTCACTAGTATTACATCCCTTAGAGTGGTACAACAGAAACACAGCAGGTCCAAGACATGACTATAGGTTACAACTTGACTCTTTACATAAGATCCAGAGGAAACTCTAGGTTAAACAGAGAGAAAGAAACTTCTTACAAAGAAGAATCAGAGATAATCAACTCATAACCAACATACTAGTAGACTAGCATCTGAACTATTGGGGCTTGCATTGCTGCTATTGCAATATTCTATAGAAGTAGGTTCTATGGCTAGATATTATATTCCTATCTAATTAGCAACTTTTGTCTTCACTTGAGTAGATATATATGTTGACTTTCTTGACTCCATTGAAGAGCTTTAGCGTTTGATGATGATTCCTGGAGCATAAGTTGATGTAGACGTCGTCTGTATTGGCTTTAGAATCTTGCAAGGGTTAAGAAGATACGTTGAGTACGAGCGTACTCAGCAAGTTCACTAAAAAGGAGTGTTTGATGCACTATATCTACAGCCACAGACCATAGGTCATAGGCAATGCAGGTTTTTGTGAACATTTCTTCAAAGGTTTCTTTTATTTTGAAATCTATGTCCGTCAGCCTTCATAGGTTTACCAAAACTTTCATGGAGTTCCTTTCCTGCCGTGTTCATAGCTCCTTCCCGGAACAGGGAGTAACAAATTAGAGTTCTTACACTCTGCAGAGGTGCGTTACTTTACCCATGAGAGATCTTAGCTTTGTTGCACATCCGAGCCGCGAACTCGTTCATACTTCCTTGGTATGAGGCCCAGACTAAGATCCAAGCCAATCACTTCCCTTTCCGCGACCCCATATGTCTGCACGATCCTTCGGGGCTAGCTCACCTCCGTTAGCCCCCTTCCAGGCAAGCTAAAACCCTGATGAGTTCCCGAAGACTCTATGAGTTGGTGGTGCCCATGGTAAGTACCTTATATGTCCGGTTAAACCTCCGGAAGCCACTCATAGATAATCTAGACACCAAAAACGTGGGGCCTAATGGTGCCCACCCATATGTTGGATCCGCACAAGGAATCACAACGTCACGTTAAGGTAGTCTTGCCTCCATACGAAAGGAAAAGGATACAACTGACTTCTCCGTCCCATTCCAAATCTCATGGTTAACGCGTAATATACAGCGCAAGAATCACTAGCGACATTGGTTGTTAAGTCCTAGATAATATGTTCCTTTACCACCGGAACTTTCATAAAAGGTTATTACCTCATGGTAAATAACCTATAAGCATATTATTATGAAAATAGTGTTTTCTGACCTTTTTGAAATGCAGGTGATGACAACACTGGATTTTCAAAATACTTTACAAAAAATAATCAAAGGACATGAGCAAGTGTAAACTTGCCTTTTGTGATTGCAAGATTATGTACTCACGGTCTTCGAGACAATATAAGATCCAATATCTGAAAATAGCATCATTGGTACGGTAAGGACTAATGTTTAAAGAAGAAATATGCAATTATGCATAAGTAATGCTATGCATTTAGTAAAACTCCTAAATTGGATCCTCAATACTTTGAGTGAAGTGAGTTTAGGTGATACTTTTAAGAGTTGATTTATCTTCAAGTTTTACTTTACAAGTAATGGCATTTGTAAAGAACTTAAGTGTTAACAATCCAAAATATATACAAGTAAGGAACCTAGTAATGTGATCATGATTAATTGTCATTTGGTGACTAAGATAAAAGTCCTTGGTTTTAGTTGTTAAGAGTTGAAGAACTTATTATGAGATTATTGTTTGAAGTGGCAAAAAGAATAACTTTGAAGAAAGATTTCCTTTCTAAGGTTTAAACAATCTTTATTGTTAATAGAACATGATCAATGTCTTTTGGTGTTTGATTGATTATTTTGGATTTGAGATGCTTTATGTCTTAATTGAAATAGACCAAAGTTAACTATGAAAACATAAGTGATTTATTAGACATGATGTTTATAAGCTTTGATACTAAAGTTAACTTTAAAAGGGAATCTAAACTTAAAGTGTAATTTGTTTTAATTATTCTCAAGTTTTGGATTTATGATAAGTTTGACTAAGGTGTGGAGTTATTCACGTTATATTTAAGCGAATGATTAGCTTAAATTTGTTTTGCTATAATGAAAATAATATGTATTTATTTAATGGAAGCATGATTAGATGATCTTAGTAATTTGTTAGGATTTGAAGTTACGTTAAGAATGATTAAGATATAATGATTATTTACTATACTATATATGAGTGATACACAATGTTTATTTAAAAGGGTTTTTAATTTGAATTTAAGATTTTTAAAAGAATATTTTAAGGTTAATAGTTATACTTAAGCTTGATTATGAATCCAAGTTATGGTTTTTGGAATTAGTACTTAGATATTAAATATTTAAGGGTTTATATAAAATTGTGATTATTTCTAACTTAAGAATTGTTTTTAAAGAATTTACCAAAATTAGGTAACAGAGAAGAATTTATTATTTTAAAACATTAAAAACTTTTGTAATAATACATGTAATATTTTTCTAGTGTAATATATTTATTCAAGACCTTAAAAATAATTTTTATTTATTTTTAAGTAATATTCTTATGTTTATAAAATTCCATAAATAATTAAATGTCTTTAAATATTTACTTCAAATTTTATTTATAAAAGGGTTAAGTTAGTATTTTTATAAAATAGTAGATTTTTTTATACACAAAATGATTTTTTATTAAAATTTTATTATATTTTATTATATTATTATAATTTATTAAGAACTGTAATGGATTTAATATTTAGTGGTATTTTATTTAACTCAAACAAGTAGTTTTATATTTTTCTTAGGTAGATCTTATTTTTATGATGATTTTAATATATTAGATGTATTTCTACGATTTTCTATCATTCTATAGAGCTTTAAATGTCAAAAGGGCATTTCGGTAATTTTTATTTTATTCTTTAAATGATTCTTTTCTTTTTCTCTTTTAAAATCTGGCCCAAAGGTTCCACCTATAGTCTGTTTGACTAGCCACTTTGGATGGTCCGGCCCAGCTAGGCCAGGCTCGGGGCACTTCACCCCGGCCCGTCCCCTCTCCTCTCTCACTCCACGCACGCACACACCTAACCAGAATACACACCCCCGTTCCTCCTTTGGATCCACTCGCCATCGCTGCCGGCCCGATTCCGACAGAACCAGGGTGTTGCGGCTGCCGTCACCTATCGCTGAAGCTCCGCCGCCGACTGGCCAATCTGGACCTCTATTTTGATTTGGTTTTGAGGCCCTATCGAGTTCGCCCCTAATGCATTTTTGTTCAGGTCTGATGCCATCGTCGGTGTTGATCCGACCAGCTCCAGCTCCCGCCGGTATTGCTGTTCTCTGGCACAAGCTCTTCTGGTCCTTCTCTGTCGACTTCAGCTGCCGATTCACTCTCCTTCGCCCTTGGTCAACTCCCCTTTGGTTCCTATGGAACCCTAGCCATGAGGATTCGGCAAGGTCGCCGACGCGGTTGCTCTGACCCCCATGCCCCGACTGCTGCTCGAGGAAGACCAGTACATCTCCCTCCTCGATCCCAACCTGCTGCTCCCGCACTTTTCACACCGGTGTGGTACTGCAGTAGCTACTATGGTCTACTCTAATCTTTAATGCCGGAGGGACGGCATCCTGGAATGCAACCCCGACGTTGGCCTTCTTTTCTACTCCATCAACCATGCCTCTAGTCAGGTAATTATCATGTGACCAGCCTTCGAGCCGATGAAGTCATTTAGGTGTAGAACGCAGGTTTATGTTCTAGAAATCTTGGAATTGGTTTGTGGTACTGATTAAATTAGAGTCTGGCAGCATATCTGTTGGTTCTAGGAATCATTTGTGATCAGATAGTGTTACTAGACATGTGTTACTCCTATGATTAAAATAATTAATCTATCTCAGATAGTCAGACTTCTAAATCCTAAACTATTATTGTGGTGATGTGCAAATTTGGTATTCACATGCTAGCCAATATGCACTTGACCAGGTTATAGTACCAGTTGCTTTAGTTCTAGATGATTTTCCTAATGTAATTAAATGTGTTGCATGAGTCTTGGTTTTCCCTATTAAGTTCTAGTTGTAGCTGTAGCTAAAATTGTTGGTATGAGTATATCCTCTACATAGAACTATATTGTGTGCAATTGCAATGTGCACACTCATATTTCATCAAGTAAATGTGTATATTATGTTTCCCTAGGTTAACTGAATTCTTATTTCAGGAACAAGTCTAGATGAATTTTACATGTCCATGATGTCAGAAATAAAAGTTTAAATGATCTCTAGTAATTTTAACTAGAGAAATGATTTAGAATAGCTTTAAATGGCTTGAAAACCTGAGTTATTTCTGCTAGCTTGTTCTGGTGGCTTCTGCTACCCGGAGGTTCTTGCTGTGGTGCCTCCTTTTGGAGTATGCACATCAATCCTTCTTGTAGCATGATCTTGAGTAGATATGTGATTATATGTGGTTCAAGTGACCTCTTCTGATCTCCTAGAAATCCTCTAGTTGCAAGTTAGTGGAATTTGGTTGCTTATATAATTTTGCATAATTATGTGTGTGCCTATCAATCCTTGTGGGATATGACTTAACAAAATCAGATGGTATATTGGTACATAGGCCTTGCCAATGATGCAAAGGCTGAGGCACTGATTTGGATAGATAAGGACAAATACTTTTATTTGGCTGATTTCCCTGTGATGAGTTTTGCATAGCAGCTCTATGCAAGTCTAAGAGGAAATATTACCTCTCATCCTCCTAGACCAGATATAGTTGAAGGTAGTTGTAATAATTTATCTTGGATGCCTTTTCCCTTGTCTACCCCAGGTCCTGATGGTACAAACTATTAAGAACAGATCTTGAGTTTGATTTCTTGTTGTTGTGGTTGTGGTGTCTACCACTGTGTTGCCTTCCACAGAAGTGTGCATAGTGGTGAACGCCACATCTATTGACATGCTACCTGATTGACTAACTAGAGATCCATAGTTGGCTACCGATGATGCATAGGCTGAGGCCAAACACTATATAAGAACATATGCTAAAGCGTGTCTACCAAATTCTCTAGGATGCCTCAACATAGCATTTCTATGTGGATTTGAGAGAAGTACTTTTACCAATCTCCTATTTTTCTTTTGTACTTTATATGCTGATAAAAATAGATACTATATGATGATCTTAGTGTTGGGTAGCAACCTGATGCTGAACTTGATGTTGCTATGCTAGCTGGTGCTGGTACTTGATCAGCTAGCCATCTTTGTCCTTGTGATGTTGCTGTTGCCTGCTCCTACAGATGTTGTTGGAAGATTCTAATGCTCCTAGACTTGTCCTTGTGCTCCTGGTCTTCTCCTTATGCTCCTGGTGATTGTGATGAGATGGGGTGATGTCCTTAGCTGTGTGGTGGACCTTGATATGATATGGATCAGGGACAAAATAGTGGTGTTTCTTGGCTGCTAAAGTATAGAGGAGTCGATGGGATTTTGAGAAGAACTGCTAGGTTTTCTCTTGATGTGGAAGTGTGGATATGGTGTGAAAGATCTGGTGGCAAGCTGGTGCTACTCTTGGTGATGTAGAGAATTGTGATCAACTAGCAGCTGAGCTGCTACGACTGCTCCCCTTCTTATCTGATTTCCTGGTTGCTATGGTGTTGACAACATTCTATGCTGCATGTGTGTGTAAGCAGCTTGTGAGCTACCTGTGTACATGCCTCACCTGAATGGATTAGATCAAGTGAAAGATTGATATTTCTTGATGTTCTACCTTTTTAACTTTTTATTTGGCTTTGGTGAAACTTGCCCCAGGCCAATGATGTTGTGCCGAGGCCCATTCTTATGATAAGAACAGATTACTACTTTGCCACTTTTGAATCACTCTATGATGATATTGGCAGTAGCACTTCTATGCCTAACCTGAGAGTTCATTCTCCCAACATTCTTTCCTTTGACTTTTATTTTCTGCTAGCTTTTCTTGTTTGCTTGTCTCATTTGTAGGGATCCAATAAAGGAGAAAAGATCAGGAGGGTGAAGAAATCTCCTTAAAGTTTAGTATAGGATTTCATTTATTCTTATGTAATTTTTTATATTCATACACTTGTAATTTACCTTTTCCTTTTCAACATTTGTAAGGAACAATAGTGTTTGCATTATTATTTTAAAGTTATTATTTTATGATTATTCCTAGAAATTGTAAAGAAATAGTAATATTATTTATATAATAATAAAGGAAATGTTTCCTCCACTATTGTAAATTGGAACTTATAAATATTTATATCTTGTTACTAATTCAATTCTTATTTATTGTTATAATTATTTTTTCCTTTTGTTTTTAAATTTCAATTATCTTATCTATTTGAATAACTGTAATTATTGTATCTTATTCATAAATAAGAGTTCATCTCTTATTTCCTATTACAATTTAATTTCCAAGTATTATTCCATTTGAAATTCTTTTAGAATTCAAATTTATCAATTGAATATTCAAATTTGAATTACCTTCCCCTGAAACACAAAAGTATAGTAGAGGTCATGTCGAAATCAATCGCACCCACTCTGATGTTTCCATCAGAACAAGAGAGATCTCGATTCCTCTATAGCTTCTTTAGTTTTGCGCAAAAATTCCCTAGATTTTCTTATGCACGAACGAAATGCACAAACATGTGTCCTGTCTATTTTGAGGTGCTAATCCTGGGATGTTACAGCGACCGCAGCATCACCAGAATTTCGCCGAAACCTGCCGCTGCTGGAGTAGAAGGGCGCTGTCGATTGGAGCCACCCCAGGAGGAGCTGCCAGTACCAGGAGCGCCGTCATTGACTTCGTCGTTCGCCCCCATCGCCGACCATCGCCTGAGCCCCGGTGAGCCGCCCCAGACCCCCACTGGCCGCGCTAGGGTTCGAGCCCGTCGTGTTCTGTTCGATGAGGACGATGGCCATGAGCCGTTGATCCTTGATCTAATCCTATGGTCGTAGTTAGCTCGTACCCCTTCGCACCCCCTGTCCCACTGATGAGTGGGGACACAACATAACCAGCCTGCGCGCATGCTGTGCACAGTGGGCCGGCCCAGTTAGAATTCCCGTACAACCCAGTTAGTTTGAATTTAGGTTTATCTATTTAGTTTCCAACCTAGTTCTAGCAGTAGATTCAAAATTCAATTCAGAGAGTTTTACTAAACCAAATAGAATGAAACTATTTTTTCTAGAAAGATATGGAAATTCTTAATCCAAGCCCATTGGATTCAAACCATTTGAAATTACAGATCACCTATAGTAAAAATAACAAGCCAGCGACTTTTCTGCATTCAAACATTTTTCAAAATTCAATCATAAATGCTTTTGAGTTGATTCCAACTCTCAAAAATCACTTTTGACAAGACCTTTCTGAATATATAAATATATCTAGGTTTACTTGTAGTAATAATGGACAATTAATAAAAGAATGCCCCATAGGCATTTCTAGTCAATTAAATTAATTAAACTAAAATGGATAAACATTATTAAATTGTGACACCACTTTAAATCACATTCCCAAGTATTGAAATATGTGGTGATGACATGTGTCCACATGA
Organism: Avena sativa; assembly: GCA_916181665.1. Taxonomy (NCBI): domain Eukaryota; kingdom Viridiplantae; phylum Streptophyta; class Magnoliopsida; order Poales; family Poaceae; genus Avena; species Avena sativa. The sequence goes on from OV702293.1 coordinate 100,792,887, forward strand.
TCCCATGTTTTAATTGGAGAATATTAAATCTTAAGTAGTTTTTCAATGAGTAGAAATTACTTTTCTAAAATAAAACAAATAAAACTATTGCTTTAATCCTTGTGATGATTGTGATGATACTAGATCATCTAGTGTGAGCCTTTGTGTGCTAAATAGCAGTAGTTAAGTATTGTTTGGTGATTGTGTACTTCGTATTTATTTATAGACGCTAGTACCGACCAAGGATACGAAGAGGAAGGAGACTACTACGAGGAAGAAGCCGAGGAGAACTTCAACCACTGCACTGCACAAGGCAAGCCATCCTAGCAAGCTACCACTTGCATGTTACCTATGCAAGCTTCACAATACAAGTTAACTTTGCAAGTTAACACTTGAAAGATAACTATGCCAAATAGATGCCTTAGGCATATGTGATTATACCACCTTATTATACCAAATCCCAGTTTTACTTGCAAGCTTAGTAATTTTATTTCTTTATCAAAGCTTGTTTACTTAGTGACTTGTAAATTTTGGAAAGATATTAGAGGTAGCATCAAGAGCATAAAACTTGGCCTAAGTTAGTTAGAACTTGATGTCATCCTGAGGCATGAGATTATACTTAGATAAGTCACACATGATTACCACCCCTCATTAGTGTTTACCCCCAACTTTAGTGGCTAGTGCTAATCATAAAACTTTATCACCTTAGATGGTAATACTTGGTGAAAATGGGTATGAAAAACTTAGAATGATGAGTCATTATAATGAAATGTTTCGACATGTGTTATTGAACACCAGATGACTTTGACGATGAAAATGTTGAGGCATGAGCCTTAGCCCTTTATAAAACTGATGGTTGTGTTCGGATGCGATACCATTCCAATTTTACCATACAACCACAATACCCGAAATTGGGTAGGGCTTGACTGGAAGTTTATATACCTTAGTATGGGTTCCCTTGAGGCCGAAGGTTTGAGACGAGGCTACCTCGTGATGATTGACCACCTGTGCAGTTCCGAAGATGATAGATGGTCATGGTTGGGAGGCCAAACTCATAGGGGAGGTGCCTATACTAGGGTGTGTAATTGAAAGGTTAGGATTGATTATCCGCATACTGAGTATGGTGAATTCAGGATTGTTCCTGACGGATGTATCGAATATTGTGGTGAAAGTGTACCACCTCTGCAGAGTGTCAAACTATTCGAATAGCCGCGTCCACGGTTATGGACAGTAGGAGTGGCCATACTGTTTTGTCGTCAGATGTTTTCAAATGACTTGTGAAATGAATCATGATTTTGACTTGACCACAACAGGGTTGTGAACGTGAAACTTAAGTTCCCACTTAGGTGTTATTAAACCTTCAACTAGTTTTCTTTACTTCTGAACTAAGCTAGAGATAAACCTGGCTTTTTGCAAAACAACTTAGAGCTTAGCATTCCTACTTGAAGCACTTTACTTGTTAGTGATAGTTTGGGAGTACTTAAAGAGTACTCATGGATTTGTCCCTAGCTATTCCCGTGGCCAGACTATGAAGAGGACTATCAGGATGGTGAACAACAAGAAGGCTACGACAACTGGGATCATCTCCCATCGTCAGCATTGCATGTGACCATGAAGATGGAGCCTCGCCCACGCTACCGTTATTATATTATGCTGCTGCGTTGATTGTACTAAGACTGGATCATGAGATCCTTTATTTGTAAGACCTTTATTATGGTTTGTAATTGATGATGAACTATGGTACCAATCTGTTATGTCTCGCAAAAATGGTAATCCTGGGATTGCGATGTATGGCATAACAGGCATCTGGGATTAAAAATCCGGGTGTTGACAAGTTGGTATCAGAGCCATCTTGACCATAGGAGACCCTAGTTAGAATGGAAGCTTGAATCAAAAAATTAGTTTCAAAACAAAAGAAGTGAGTATTTATGAAAACCTATTCTCATTCTTACCACTTAGATTCTTTCATGAAAATTCCTGCAAACTTACATAAAATTTGACACGCTTGATCACTCTACTAACTTACTCATCCTACATTCTTATAGATGGACGTGAAGTATAGCAATTTCTATCAATTGGGCAATGGAGGAGATCTTATCTTTGAGCGTGATTTGGACCAAATATCGGAACTTCTAGAGCGGCCACACCCCGAGTTCTTTGGATCCCAGCTCAACGATCAGGAAGGAGGAGAATTGCAATGGATGATTGTTGCAAGTCTCAGAGGGAAGATTGAAGCCCCCACCTCAGAGGGAGTCCAGTTCACCTTAAGAGGGAACAGCTAGCTAGATGGACTCGCCAGGGCCATGCAAGAAGCTCTTGCCCGTCTGTGTGGGCAAAGCATCAATCAGATCAAGGGCACATGCTTTGAGTATTACCTAGACGTGATGTTATGGGACAACCATTGGAGGAACCGTATCATCCAGAGCTGAAGCATCAAGTGGACCATCTCAACTTCATGATGTATGACCGGCAGAAGGAGTTGGACAATGCCCGCTCCTATGCCAACCACAACTACGCCATCACAGTCAAGAAGGACCAGACCATTTCCATGCTTGTGAAGGATCGCCAGTCTCATCGCTGTCAGCTTGACAAGAAGGATCACATTATTGCTCGCCTTCGTCATAGAGTGAAAGACTTGGAGGAGACCATCCACGAACGGGACATGCAGCTTGAGGAGAGGGAGAATGCAGGGGAGGATATCCGTGGAGACCCCTACTCTTACCTCAGTGACGATGATGACTTCCTGGAGGATCAAGCTATGGACTTATTCACCGATGAGGATGACTTCGCCTTCATTGATGATGATGATGAAGCCACCGATTCCGAGGAGTAGTAGCACTTGAGCACTAGCGTTAGTGAAGTTGTATCCGGTCCCATTGTATCGTAGTTTCATGAAATGGTTCTTAAAATCATATGTTTCCTTGTTGTGGTGTGTGTTTGTATTGTGTGCTATGAATGAATGAATTAAAAGCAAGTTGCTAGAAAAATCTGAGTCAAACTTTAAAAACTTTTCAAAAACAAACCCCTAAACCTTAGAAAATTTCCCTCTTTTCTCATGATCTAGCTCAATCTTCAGATGCACACGGAGGAAGCAGTTCATCCCTGGAACCAATGTTGCAAATCTTGCAAATGTTGGTTTCTGACCGCGAAGCTGAAAGAACCGAACGTCAAGCCAACTTAGCCACCCTCCAACACATATCTCAGATGGACAACAACAACCAAGGCCATGGAAACCAGGACAACCATGGATCCAAGCTCAAGAAATTTCAGAATACCAATCCACCCGTCTTTAATAAGTCTGAAGAGCCCTTAGATGCAGATGATTGGCTGCATACCATGGAGAACAACTTAGAAGTCACAGGAGTGGAGGCCAACGAGAAAGTACTATTTGCCACCCACTACCTGGCAGGAGATGCAAGAGCTTGATGGAATAGCGTTCGCGCCATGAATGGAGGACAAATGATGACTTGGGATGAATTCAAACTCAAGTTTAGCAGAACCCATGTGCCACCGGGTTTAATCAAGAGGATGAGAGATGAATTTAGAGAATTGAAGCAAGGAAGGATGACAGTAGTTGAGTACCGTGACAAATTTCTGTCATTAGCTAGGTATGCACCGAATGAGATTGACACTGAAGCCAAGAAGAAGGAGAGATTCTTGAATGGTCTGCATGATGAGATGTAGACAATATTAGTCAACATTCCATTTGCTGATAATAAAGCCTTAGTGGATTCTGCCATTCATATGGAAGGCAAGATCAACCAAGCCAATGAGAACCGCAAGCGTCGAATGATGCATCAACTAGGAACCCACCATACCCCAAAGTATCGCGCCAAGCCATCTACAGGATTTGCCCCAAGAAACAATAGACCCCCGATGAAACTTCCCACCTATCCTAACCGTGGAGGAGGAAACCCAAGGCCTAGAGGAAACCACAACAACAACCCCGACAACACCAACAACTTCAATCGTGCACCGCCCAAGTTCAACAACAACAATGTCGCTAACAATACAAATACTGCCCCAAGGACTGGAAGCAATGCTGTGCCTATTACAGGAAAGGACAAGTCTCAGGGGACTTGTTATGAATGCGTAACCAAGGGTCACTACTCCAATGAGTGCCCCAAGAAGCTTGCAGCAGCCCCCAATGTGAATGCCCCAGCTCAGCAGCAGCGTCATGTTCAGCCTGGAAGAAGATTTTCCCTAGGGAATTCGCTCAACCGCAATGGCCGTCTGTTTCTCATGAATGCTGAAGAAGCCCAAGAAGCACCAGATGTCGTGATGAGTATGTTTTCTGTTAACTCAGTACTTGCAAGAGTGTTGTTTGATTCTGGAGCATCGCACTCATTTGTTATAGAAGAATTTGCATGCACTAGTAAGATTCAACCAACAAAATTGAAGCATGTTATGATAGTTCAAAATACCTGGTTCAACCACCAAAGCTAGACAAATTTGCAAGGCCGTACCTATCAGAATCCATGGCATAGATTTTTATGCTAATCTAATAGTACTTGGAACCAAAGGTTTCGAAGTAGTACCAGGAATGGATTGGATGTCGAAACATAAAGGATTAATCGACTGTGCTAAGAAAGCCATAACCATGACCAGTACCACCGGAGTATCAGTAGAGCATGTATCTGAAACCTTGCACCGTCAATTCAAGTGCAACAAGAGTCTAACCCAACCAACCATTGACCAAGTCACAGTAGTCTGTGAATACCCCAACGTATTTCCAGATGTTTTGCTCGGTATGCCCCCAGATCGGGATATCGAGTTTATCATTGAACTAATCCCTGGAACCGGACCCATAGCCCAGAGACCTTATAGTATGAACCCATCTGAATTAGTGGAGCTGAAGAAGCAACTGGATGCTATGCTGGAGATATATTGATTCAACCAAGTGCGTCGCCATGGAGATCACCTGTCTTGTTTGTGGATACGAAAGATGGAGGTAACCGTTTGTGTACGGATTATCGAAAGCTGAATGATGTCACCATTAAGAACAAGTACCCCCTGCCAAAGATAGAAGATCTGTTTGACCAGTTAACCGGTGCCAAAGTGTTTTCTAAGATAGATCTTAGAACTGGTTATCATCAACTCAAGATTCGCGTAGAGGATATTCCAAAGACTGCCTTTACCACCAGATATGGACTATATGAGTACACTGTCATGTCTTTTGGATTAACCAATGCCCCCGCGTATTTCATGAACCTCATGAATAAGATTTTTATGGACTTCCTGGATAAGTTTGTCGTTGTTTTCATCGATGACATTCTGATCTATTCCAAATCAGAATAATAACATGAGCTACACCTGAGGACCATCCTTAGAACCCTTAGGGAGCATCAGTTGTATGCCAAGTTTAGCAAATTTGAATTCTGGTTATAGGAAGTAGGATTCCTCGGACATATTGTGTCGGCCGGAGGAATTGCTGTTGACCCTGCCAAGGTCAAGGATGTCGAAGAATGGCAAGCCCCAACCACTCAAACCCAAGTTCGTGTTGGAATTTTTGCCTAAATAGGCCCAACCCATTTATTATATGCCAATAAATTCCTGAAATCCTAGAGACCCATTTGGCCCATTCATGCAAGGCAAGAGCTGGGACAAATGTTTAGTCCCATATTGCTAGTTGAGTGAAAGTTGGACTAGCTTATAAGGTGAGCTCTCCTACCACTTGGTAAAAGGATGAGAAGGAGAAGGAGAGAGTTCCACACGCGCGCTCCTCCTTCTCGCTCGCCTCGCCACGCCTCGCCTCGTCACGTCACGACGCGCGTGCGCCGCGGGTTGCGGGAATCTTGCCGAGCCGAGCTTTATTTTGCCACGCATGAATGGTATATGAACATATGTACAGAAGCTGAAACGTTTGCTTTGAGTGGACTTTTAATACGAGTTAAATGAATACAAATTGAGTGGAGGCTGTCCGGTGGGCTGCCGCCTGTTCGCTTCATCTACCGTCCATTCGTTTCATCTTCTGCGCAGTCTGTCTACCTTCCCCTCTATGCCTATAAGAGAGAGAGGTCGCGCCTCCTCTCAGTTACACTGCCACACATCCTTTTCGCCTCCAGTTCCAGAGCACTGCGCTACCTAGATCTTCCCATCCCGCCTTGCGGCGTGCACCGCGAGCCGGGACAGTAGGCCTCCGAGACCCCGCTGCTTCGAGTCCTGTACAGGAGAAGGGCGATAAGGTTTTTGGGGAGCGCTATCAGCGCGACTACTGGCTTCATCATGGACTCCCTCACAGATAGAAATGTCTTCCCCGACGAGGACTTCTTCCCCGACATCATCACCCTCTTCCTCGACGACATGGCCAACGAAGGTTCCAACGCCGACGGTTCCTCTTCTGCTACTGCCGTGTATATCTTCTGTCTCAATCTTGTTCTGATCATATCCAAAGTTTTATGCCTTGTAGTTTGTTTGGTTATATGCCTTAATATGTATTCGCTATTTCACATGATTAGTATATTGCCTATTATTCTAATCATGTTTTATCTAGCGTTTATTATGGATAATTCGCTTGGTAAATTGCTCTATTATTCAACAGTCCAAAAACCTTATTTCAGGCAATTTGCCCCAAGTGGCTTTGTTGCTTCTATGAAGCCACCTGTGTTCGAAGGTGTGAATTACAAACGATGGCGTGCGAGAGCAGTGCTCTGGTTTCAGACCATGAGCTGCTATAACGCCATCTATGGCGCACCTGAGGGAGAACTTAAACCCGCTCAGGAAGAGGCGTTCCAAAAACTTGATACCACTTTCAAGGTTGCCTTGATCAGCATCCTTGGCGACAATATTGTCGATTCATATCTGTCATTTAGCAATGGCAAGGATATGTGGGATGCGCTCGAGAGAAAATTTGGAGTCTCCGATGCTGGTAGTGAACTGTATGTCATGGAACAATTCTATGACTATAAGATGGTTGATGACCGCTCCATTGTGGAGCAGGCTCATGAGATACAGTCACTTGCTAGGGAGCTTGAGGACTTCACTTGTGTGTTACCGGACAAGTTTGTTGCCGGAGGCATCATTGCCAAACTTCCCCAGTCATGGAGGAATTTTGCTACTTCTCTGAAGCACAAGAGACAAGAGTTCTCCGTGACGGATCTCATTGGGACTCTTGATGTGGAAGAGAAGGCGAGAGCAAAAGACACACGTGCTCGAGGTACCGAGGGAGGTTCTAATGCCAACCTGGTACAAAAAAGGAACTTCCAGCCTCACAAGTTCAAGAACAAAGGCAAGTATGATGACAAAGAAAAGTTCGATGGAAAGAACAAGGTCTCACAGTCCACCAGCTTCAAGAAGAAGACTGATAAAAGGAAAGGTGCTTGTCATGTGTGCGGTGATCCTAATCATTGGGCTCCTGCTTGTCCCAACCGCTTTGACAAGCGCCAGCATGGGAAGAGCAGCAAGACTGCTAATGTTGTCATGGGAAATGTTGAGATGAAAGATGTTGGGTATGGTATATTACCTACTGTTCTTTCATTATGTCATTCTCCTGAATGGTGGATTGACACGGGCGCTAATGTACATGTCTGTTCTGATATTTCCATGTTTTCTTCATATCAAGTCAGAGGGACTCAAACCGTGCTGATGGGGAACGGCTCGCATGCTTCTGTTCATGCTGTTGGTACGGTCGATCTGAAGTTCACTTCGGGAAAGACCATGCGCCTGAAGAACGTGCATCATGTTCCCTCAATAAATAAAAATCTTGTTAGCGGATCTCTTCTGTGTCGAGATGGCTACAAGATTGTATTCGAGTCCAATAAATTTGTAATTTTGAAGTATGGAACCTTTGTTGGTAAATGCTATGAATGCGGAGGCTTGTTCCGCTTATCTCTGTCAGAAATTTGTAATAAAGTTGTTAATCATATTTACACGAATTTTGAATCAAATGTCTGGCACTCTCGTCTTTGTCATATTAACTTTTGTTGTATGATGCGGCTATCCAAAATGAATTTAATCCCTGATTTCTCAACTGTTAAGGGATCTAAGTGCCAAGTCTGCGTGCAAGCTAAACAACCTCGCAAGTCACATACGACTGCAGAAATGATAAATTTAACACCACTAGAGCTCATACATTCTGATCTTTGTGAGATGAATGGTGTGTTGACAAAAGGTGGAAAGAAATATTTCATGACTTTGATCGATGACTCTACGAGATATTGTCATGTGTATCTTCTGAAATCAAAATATGAGGCTTTGAGTTTCTTCAAAATCTATAAAGCTGAGGCAGAAAATCAACTTGATCAAAAGATTAAGAGGCTTAGGTCTGATCGTGGTGGAGAGTATTTTTCAAACGAGTTTGATTCCTTTTGTGCGGAACATGGCATAATTCATGAGAGGACGCCTCCCTACTCACCCCAGTCAAATGGAGTAGCCAAAAGAAAGAACCGTACTCTAACTAATTTGGTTAATGCCATGTTAGACACATCGGGACTTTCTAAGGAGTGGTGGGGGGAGGCACTATTGACCGCATGTCATGTCCTAAACCGAGTTCCCACAAAGAACAAAGAAATTACTCCATTCAAAGAATGGGAGAAGAAAAGATTAAAACTCTCTTACTTATGTACTTGGGGGTGTTTGGCAAAGGTTAATGTACCAATCCCCAAGAAGCACAAGCTTGGACCAAAAACCATTGATTGTGTTTTTCTGGGCTATCCTTTTCATAGCATTGGTTATAGATTCTTGATAGTAAAATCTGAAGTGCCTGACATTCATGTCGGTACAATCATGGAGTCGACTGATGCGACTTTCTTTGAGGATATCTTTCCAATGAAGGATAAACCTAACTCATCAAATCCGGAGATACCTAGTTCATCTAATCAGGAATTTGCTATATTCTCTGAACCTACCATTCCAATTGAACACTCTGATAGTACTAAGGAGGATGATAATGAAATTCCTAAAAGGAGCAAGAGACAAAGGACTGCAAAGTCTTTTGGTGATGATTTCATTGTGTACCTTGTCGATGACACTCCCACTTCCATTTCAGAAGCTTATGCATCTCCTGATGCTGACTACTGGAAGGAAGCTGTTCATAGTGAGATGAATTCCATCTTAGCTAATGAAACATGGGAGATTACTGATCGTCCTTATGGGTGCAAACCTGTAGGATGTAAATGGGTGTTTAAGAAGAAACTAAGGCCTGATGGTACTATTGAGAAGTACAAGGCAAGGCTTGTGGCCAAGGGTTATACCCAAAAGGAAGGTGAAGACTTATTTGACACTTACTTACCTGTAGCAAGGTTGACCACCATTCGAGTACTACTTTCTCTGGCTGTCTCACACGGTCTTCTCGTTCATCAAATGGACGTTAAGACGGCTTTCCTAAATGGAGAGTTGGATGAGGAAATTTATATGGATCAACCAGATGGTTTTGTAGTAAATGGTCAAGAAAGAAAAGTGTGCAAGCTACTGAAGTCTTTATATGGTCTTAAACAAGCACCTAAGCAGTGGCACGAATTTTTTGATAAAACCTTAACCGCTGCAGGCTTTTTTGTAAACGAAGCTGACAAGTGTGTATACTATCGCCATGGTGGGGGTGAGGGAGTCATCCTTTGTTTGTATGTTGATGACATACTGATTTTCGGAACCAACCTTAATGAAATAAGGAGGTCAAAGATTTCTTATCTCGTTCCTTTGAGATGAAGGATCTGGGAGTAGCTGATGTCATCCTGAACATCAAGATATTGAGAGATGATGATGGTGGGATTACACTGCTTCAGTCCCACTATGTGGAAAAGATCTTGAGTCGTTTCGGGTATAGCGACGTCAATTTTTCTCCTTCACCGTATGATCCTAGTGTGTTGCTTCGAAAGAATCGAGGAAATGCTAGAGACCAACTAAGATACTCTCAAATCATTGGCTCACTTATGTATTTAGCTAGTGCCACGAGACCTGACATCCCCTTTGCTGTAAGCAAACTCAGTCGATTTGTTTCAAATCCAGGAGATGATCACTGGCATGCTCTTAAGAGAGTTATGCGATATCTAAAAGGCACTCCGAGCTATGGCATACACTATACTGGGTATCCGAGGGTTCTAGAGGGTTATAGTGATTCAAATTGGATATCTGATGCTGACGAGATAAAGGCCACAAGTGGATATGTTTTCACATTTGGTGGTGGCGTTGTTTCTTGGAAGTCTTGCAAGTAGACCATCTTAACGAGGTCAACTATGGAAGCAGAACTCACAGCACTAGACACGACCACTGTTGAAGCAGAGTGGCTTCATGAACTCTTGATGGACTTACCTGTGGTTAAAAAACATATACCCGCAATTCCAATGAACTGTGATAATCAAACTATGATTATTAAGGTGAACAGTTCTAAGGATAATATGAAGTCCTCAAGACATGTGAAGAGGAGACTGAAATCTGTCAGGAAAATGAGAAACTCCGGAGTTATTGCATTGGGTTATATCCAAACATCTAAAACCTTGGCAGATCCCTTCACAAAGGGTCTATCACGCAACGTGATAGAAAATGCATCGAAGGAGATGGGTATGAGACCCACAATTTGAGCTTTCCACAGTGGTAAACCACTCTATGTTATCGGAGATCCCGTGAATTAGAATTGGGAGACAAGCTGTTGGTTAGCTAAGAGGAAAGTATCCCTACTTTAATAAACACCACTCTATAAAGATGCAATACTTTCCTATTCTACACGGCAGGTTGATTTATTATCTTAATGTGTTCTAAGTGGCTTATCCTAAGCAAAGATGTTGTCCTGCAGAACATCTTTTGAAGAACACACCTATATGAGTCTGACTATTAAAATGTCACAGTCTATGAGAGTAGGGTGCTCTCTAATAAACTCATGAAATGTCATGGAGTATGACGTATAAGCTCCACCCGCAGGGAAGTCCCACGGTAGCCTAGTATCGGTCAAGACTTTTTGTGAAGCTAGGTTCGCAGCAAACTTGCAGTTCAAGGCATAGTCCACTGTACAAGTTGCGGCCTAGTATAACATAAAGCTCTAGGTGGAAGTTCAACTTAATAGTCTCCACTACAGTACCGGTATATAAACAATGTTTTGGAACCAAAGGCAAACTTCATGTGCCTCTAGGATCTGGTGGGGGATTGTTGGAATTTTTGTCTAAATAGGCCCAGCCCATTTATTATATGTCAATAAATTCCTGAAATCCTAGAGGCCCATTTGGCCCATTCATGCAAGGCAAGAGCTGGGACAAATGTTTAGTCCCACATTGCTAGTTGAGTGAAAGTTGGACCAGCTTATAAGGTGAGCTCTCCTACCACTTGGTAAAAGGATGAGAAGGAGAAGGAGAGAGTTCCACACGCGCGCTCCTCCTCCTCGCTCGCCTCGCCATGCCACGCCTCGCCTCGCCTCGCCTCGTCACGTCACGTCACGTCATGTCACGACGCACGCGCGCGCCGCGGGTTGCGGGAATCTCGCCGAGCTGAGATTTATTTTGCCACGCATGAATGGTATATGAATAGATGTACAGAAGCTGAAATGTTTGCTTTGAGTGGACTTTAATACGAGTTAAATGAAGGTGGGCTGCCGCCTGTTTGCTTCATCTACCGTCCATTCGTTTCATCTTCTGCGCCGTCTGTCTACCTTCCCCTCTGTGCCTATAAGAGAGAGAGGTCGCGCCTCCTCTCAGTTACACTACCACACATCCTTTGCGCCTCCAGTTAAAGAGCACTGCGCTACCTAGATCTTCCCCATCCCGTCTTGCGGCGTGCACCGCGAGCCGGGACAGTAGGCCTCCGAGACCCCGCTGCTTCAAGTCCTGTATGGGAGAAGGGCGATAAGGTTTTTGGGGAGCGCTATCAGCGCGACTACTGACTTCGTCATGGACTCTCTCACAGATAGCGACCTCTTCCCCGACGAGGACTTCTTCCCCGACATCAGCACCCTCTTCCTCGACGACATGGCCAACGACGGTTCCAACGCCGGTGGTTCCTCTTCTGCTACTGCCGTGTATATCTTCTGTCTCAATCTTGTTCTGATCATATCCAAAGTTTTATGCCTTGTAGTTTGTTTGGTTATATGCCTTAATATGTATTCGCTATTTCACATGATTAGTATATTGCCTATTATTCTAATCATGTTTTATCTAGCGTTTATTATGGATAATTCGCTTGGTAAATTGCTCTATTATTCAATAGTTCGTGCCTTCCTCGGATTAGCAGGATATTACCGCAAGTTCGTAGAAGGATTCTCGAGCATCGCAAGACCCATGACCCAATTGTTGAAGAAGGATAAGAAGTTTGAATGGACAAACAAATGTGAAGCAAGTTTTCAAGAGATTAAGAAGAGATTGATCTCAGCCCCAATCTTGATCATGCCGGATATCACAAAGCCTTTTGATGTGTATTGTGCCACATCTAAGATCGGTATCGGATGTGTGCTTATGCAAGAAGGCAAGTTCATATCTTATCTCTCACGACAACTGAAGCAACATGAGCAGAATTATCATACCCATGACCTCGAACTAGCAGACATAGTGTTAGCCTTGAAGACATGGAGGCATTACCTAATGGGTAACCGTTGTGAGATTTATTCGGATCACAAGAGCCTGAAGTATATTTTCACCCAGAAGGAGCTGAATATGAGGAAAAGGAGATGGATAGAGCTAATCAAGGACTATGATCTGGACATCCACTATCACCCCGGCAAAGCCAATGTGGTAGCAGATGCCCTTAGTAGATTGCCGTGTCGCTTGAACTCTATGATTCCGAAGGAGCAACCAAGTTTGCACAAGGAGTTGGAAGATTTGAGAATGGAGCTAGTAAGTGAAGGATATTTGGCTAGCATAGAACTTCATATCACTTTGATCAGTCAGATAAAGGAGGCGTAGAAAGGAAATGCTAGTATTGACGGAATTAAACATCATATCGGTACATGAAAGGTACCCGGATTCTCCGAAGATGAAGGAGTTTTGTGGTACAAAGGACGTATCTGTGTGCCAGCAGATTCAGAATTGAAGCAGGCTATTTTGAAAGAAGCCCATGATACCCTTTATTCTATCCACCCCAGAGGAACAAAGATGTATCAGGATTTGAAGGAGCAATTTTGGTGGCATAAGATGAAGAGAGAAATCGGAAGCCACATAGCCAAGTGTGATATTTGTCAGAGAGTCAATACAGGACATCAAAGACCCGCAAGACTATTGCAACCATTGCAGATTCCATAATGGAAATGGGATTCAGTTGGAATGGATTTTATCACTGGTTTGCCTACATCTAGTAGGGGAAATGACTCTATTTGGGTCATAGTAGATAGACTGTCCAAAGTCGCACATTTCTTACCTGTCAAGACCACCTATCAGAGTTCGAAGCTAGCAGAGTTGTACATTGCTAGAATCGTCAGTTTGCATGGAGTCCCCAAGAATATCGTGTCGGATCGAGGAACTCAGTTTACCTCGAGATTTTGGAAGAAAGTCCAAGAAGGATAATGAACCAGACTAGATTTCAGCATAGCTTATCACCCTCAGACTGATGGACAAATGGAGCAAGTAAACCAAATACTCGAAGATATGTTGAGAGGTTGTGTGTTAGAATATGGATCTAAATGGGAAGACTGTCTGCCATTCGCAGAATTTTCATACAACAACAATTATCAAGCCAGTTTTCAAATGGCCCCATTTGAATTCATGTATGGAAGGAAGTGCCGTACCCCTTTTAATTGGTCAGAAGTAGGAGAGAGTCAGATTTTCGGACCCGACATCCTACGAGAAGCAGAAGAGAAATTTCACAAGATCCATGAGCACCTCAAGACCGCCCAATCCAGACAAAAGAGTTATGCCGACAAGAGACGTCGAGACCTAGCCTTCAATATCTGAGATTTTGTGTATCTCAAAGTGTCAACTCTAAAAGGAATGCAACGTTTCCAGCTCAAAGGAAAGTTAGCCCCCAGATATATCAAACCCTTCAAGATTTTGAATCGTCGAGGAGAGGTATCATATCAACTGGAGCTGCTAGAAGAGATGTTATTCGTGCATAATGTGTTTAATATCTCGTTACTTCGCAAATGCCTAGAAGTTCCGGAGAAGACCGAAGTTTTCAAGAATATTGATCATAGAACCATAGAGATCAACGATGACCTGACATATCCCGAAGTACCTATTCGTATTTGGAGGAAGCTTTCAGAACCACCAGGACCCAGAGTATCAAGTTTCTCAAGATCCAGGGGAGTAATCACACTAAAGAAGAAGCTACCTGGGAACAAGAAGACTACATTAGGACAGAGTTTACAGATCTCTTTAAATCCTAGTTTTCTTTTTCTCAAATCTCGGGATGAGATTTTGTTTAAGGAGGTAAGGTTTGTAACATTCCAAAAATATTAATCAAGGTTATCAATTCCAATCACCCAAATTTAAGGTTAACAAAAACTTTTGTTAATTAAAATCATTATGAATGCATGTCTATATGTGATGAATGCATGAATGCTTGAATGAACTTGTTTGATTGTTATGAATGGCAATGATTGGTTTAAAGATGAAAACAACATCATCTAAATCATTTCCAAGCAGAATCAAATCAATAGAAATTCAAAAACAAACAAAATGAGCTAATGGTCATTTTTGCCAATCTTGCTCACTAGACCACTCTGAGTGTTTCTAGTCTAAGATTTCAAACAAAAACAAATCCAATTATTTTCACCCCTTGCTAGACCAAGTAAAAGTGAACCCAAGCCCACCTTGCAAACCCACAGAAACATTTTGCAAATCTATGCCAAGGACAATTCAAAATTGAATCTAGTTCATATGGTAAGATCACCATTTCTCAAAACCCAACCAAACCAGTTCACCTTGACAAATCCAAACAACCAGATACTACCTAGTATATGCCCAATACACTCACCAAGTTTCATCCAAAAATTCAAATATGAATTTCTTCTGGCCATTTCATCAAACACTTGGAGACAGAAAACAAATTTGGCTAAACTTCACTGTTTTGAGCAGTAATTTGGCTAAACCTTATTCACCCTTGATCACCCTTGTCTCCCCCAGTGCCAACCAGTGCATTGAACCAACCTAGACCCCTACCGTTGCATCATGCCGTGCATGCTCGAGCGAACCCTGGCTAGCCGACCATGGCTAGCTAGCAGGAGCAAGCACCGTGTCCAGGAGGCACGCCACCGTCCATCGCCACCCCCGTCCAACCCTCGAGCTCTGCCAAGCCGTGGACCACCGAGAACGCACGCGCCCAGTTTGTCTCTGCCATGTCTAGAGGGCACCATCTCGCCACACTCGACACGCTCGCATAGACCGCGCCTCGCCTTTGCCGCCCGTGCCTGCAATCTCCGCGACACCAGGAACCTCCCAGACAACCCCGTTCGCTGCCGCGCGACCCATAGCACCCGTGCATCGTCAAAACCACTATCGGTGCCGCTCAAAGCGTCGACCCATTCCGACCAACCTCGGCCGCGCCTTGTCGCGCCATCAAGATGTTGAGAACCGCCAAGAGAAGGAGACCGCGCATCGTCCCCTACCTTCAGCCATGTCCGTAGCTCGCTGTAACCCCGACCCCGACAAGCACTGCCCATGTCGCTTGGCCTCTCTCGCTCGCCTATAAAAGGAGGCCTTCCCCGTTCGTTTTCTTCACACCATCTCACTCCCCACCTCTCACTGATTCCTCCCACTTCTTCCCGGAGCAAGGTGAGCACATCATCACCGGAATTTCGTCGGAACCTGCCGCTGCTAGAGGAGAAGGGCGCCATCGATTGGAGCCACCATAGGAGGAGCTGCCAGTACCAGGAGAACCGCCATGGTCGACTTCCTCGTTCGCCCCCATCGCCGACCAGCGCCTGAGCCCCGGTGAGCCGCCCCAGACCCCCACTGGACGCGCTAGGGTTCGAGCCCGTCGTGTTTTGTTCGACGAGGACGATGGCCGTGAGCCGTTGATCCTTGATATTATCCTACGGTCGTAGTTAGCCCGTACCCCTTTGTACCCCCTGTCCCAATGGCGGGTGGGGACACAACTTAACCAGCCCCCGCGCACGCTGTGCGCAGTGGGCCGGCCCAGTTAGAATTCCCGCGCAACCCAGTTAGTTTGAATTTAGGTTTATCTATTTAGTTTCAAACCTAGTTCTGGCAATAGATTCAAAATTCAATTGAGAGAGTTTTACTGAACCAAATAGCATGAAACTAATTTTGCTAGAAATATATGGAAATTATTAATCCAAGCCCATTGGATTCAAACCATTTGAAATTATAGATCACCTATAGTAAAAATAACAAGGCAGTGACTTTTCTGCATTCAAACATTTTTCAAAATTCAACCATAAATGCTTTTGAGTTGATTCCAACTCTGAAAAATCACTTTTGAGAAGACCTTTCTGAATATATAAAAATATCTAGGTTTACTTGCAACAATAATTGACAAGTAATAAAAGAATTCCCCATAGGCATTTCTAGTCACTTAAATTAATTAAAATAAAAAGGTTAAACATTATTAAATTGTGACACCACTTTAAATCACATCCCCATGTATTGAAATATGTGGTGATGATATGTGTCCACATGATCCCATGTTTTAATTGGAGAATATTAAATCTTAAGTAGTTTTTCAATGAGTAGAAATTACTTTTCTAAAATAAAATAAATAAAACTATTTCTTTAATCCTTGTGATGATTGTGATGATACTAGATCATCTAGTGTGAGCCTTTGTGTGCTAAATAGCAGTAGTTAAGTATTGTTTGGTGATTGTGTACTTCGTATTTATTTATATACGCTAGTACGGACCAAGGATACAAATAGAAAGGAGACTACTACGAGGAAGAAGCCAAGGAGAACTTCAACCACTAGAATGCACAAGGCAAGCTATCCTAGCAAGCTACCACTTGCATGTTACCTATGCCAGCTTCACAATACAAGTTAACTTTGCAAGTTAATACTTGCAAGATAACTATGCCAAATAGATGCCTTAGGCATATGTGATTATACCACCTTATTATACCAAATCCCAGTTTTACTTGCAAGCTTAGTTATTTTATTTCTTTATCAAAGTTTGTTTACTTAGTGACTTGTAAATTTGGGAAAGATATTAGAGGTAGCATAAAGAGCATAAAACTTGGCCTAAGTTAGGTAGAACTTGATGTCTATCCTAAGGCATGATATTATACTTAGATAAGTGACACCTGATTACCACCCCTCATTAGTGTTTACCCCCAACTTTAGTGGCTAGTGCTAGTCATAAAACTTTATCACCTTAGATGGGAATACTTGGTGAAAATGGTTATGAAAACCTTAGAATGATGAGTCATTCTAATTAAATGTTTTGACATGTGTTATTGAACACCAGATGACTCTGATGATGAAAATGTTGAGGCATGAGACTTAGCCCTTTATAAAACTGATGGTTGTTTTCGGATGTGATACCATTCCAATTTTACCGTACAGCCATAATACCCGAATTGGGTAGGGCTTGACTGGAAGTTTATATACCTTAGTATGGGTTCCCTTGCGGCCGAGGTTTGAGCTGAGGCTAACTTGTGATGATTGACCACCTGTGTAGTTCCCAAGATGACATATGGTCATGGTTGGGAGACCAAACTCATAGGAGAGGTGCCTATACTAGGGTGTGTAATTGAAAGGTTAGTGTTGATTATCCACATACGGAGTATGGTGAATTCAGGATTGTTCCTGATGGATGTATCGAATATTGTGGTGAAACTGTACCACCTCTGCAGAGTGCCAAACTATTCGAATATCCGCGTCCGTGGTTATGGATAGTTGGAGTGGCCATACTGTTCCGTCGTCAGATGTTTTCAAATGACTTGTGAAATGAATCATGACTTTGACTTGACCACAACAGGGTTGTGAACGTGAAACTTAAGTTCCCACTTAGGTGTTATAAAACCTTCAACTAGCTTTCTTTACTTGTGACCTCAGCTAGAGATAAACTTGGCTTTTTGCAAAACAACCTAGAGCTTAGCATTCCTACTTGAACCACTTTACTTGTTAGTGATAGTTTGCGAGTACTTAAAGAGTACTCATGGCTTTGTCCCTGGCTATTCCCGTGGCCAGACTATGAAGAGGACTATCAGGATGGTGAACAACAGGAAGTCTACAACAACTTGGATCATCTCCCATCGTCAGCATTGCCTGTGACCATGAATATGGAGCCTCGCCCACGCTACCGTTATTATATTATTCCGCTGCGTTGATTGTACTAAGACTGGATCATGAGATCCTTTATTTGTAAGACCTTTATTATGGTTTGTAATGGATGATGAACTATGGTACCAATCTGTTATGTATTGCAAAAATGGTAATCCTGGGATTGCGATGTATGGCATAACAGGCATCTGCGATTAAAAATCCAGGTGTTGATAAGTGGCTCCTGCCAGTGTTAATGTTGCACCTGGTTGCTCATCGACCGTCGGTGTTCACCATGAAATACAGTCTTCCCATTAACATGATTCATCAGTGAGATAAACAAATATTAATATTCGTTGGAATATTTGAACTTCTAGAAAGACTTACTACATGTTCTTAGTAGTTGTACTTAGGAATATTTTTATGGAGTTCACCTATTGCTAATGTATTTTGTCGTAGTACCTATTCTATGTACTGGTACTTATCATTTTTGGAGATGTGGTTCCTAGCTTAAGATAGTTCTAAGTATTTTGTATGGAGTTCTTCCCCTGCTAATCTATTTTGTAGTAATAACCATGTACTGATACTTGTTCAAATCGACCAATCGAGTGTAGAAAATAATCTCGCTTTCCTTTTGATTCTGGCCTTTCTACATCTATTGAATTTCAATGTGTGCACTATTAAATCTATCAATTCTTTTTGTCATTTGTCTGTGTACTTCTAATCGGTCAGCTTGTGATGCCGGTGAAACTATCAAGTTCTGCTGAATATGAACTGAGAATCTGTCGATATTGTTTTGGTCTTATTCTATACTTCCAAATCTATCAAATGTTCTATCATTACTATTAGTATAATATTTTGTACAGCTAACTATGATGTACTTGGAGTACTTGTTTAGATCAAGTACATTATATTTTCTTGTTTTTTTTTCAAACTTAGCATTGTCACAATTATCTAGATGAGTCTTGGACATTTGGGGTTGCATATGGAGGTCACACATGCATTAATGTAAGGAGGAGGTATTCACATAGAAGAAGACTTGATCGTTAGTTTTGCTTGCTCCAATAATCGAGTCTGTTCGAAGAATACGGCAAACTGATCGTACGCCATGGTTTTTAGAAGAACTGGTTCTCTCTATACTACTGTTGTATTTTAGTGTCTCTATTGCTGAATCGCTCACTTTGAAATGCTGCTGAATTTGTCAAGTGCTACTGAATATAAACTGCGGATCTGTCGATAGTTTTTCTATCTTATTCTATACAGTTGAATTTTACATGAATATCTGCCAAAAAAATTTATCGTTCTTTCCTCCTTCCTCTCTAAGGTCTTTATTTCGAATCTAGCCGAATCATAGCACAATACAAATTTTATATAACAGAAGAAGAAATCTAGCCCATTCAGCCCCTCTTTAGCACAAAACACTTTACTTTGACATTATAGGGCTCAGGAGACTGCTGACCTAGAAAAAATTGAGAAACAAGCCTATGGAGCATAGCCCTGAACATTTTAATTCGGCCTTTTAGGGGTTAAGGGACTGCTGAGCACAACCTAGTGAAATTTGAGAAAGAAGCCCACAGAGCATAGCCTATGGAGTATAGACAATGTAAAATAGCCAAACTCTTTTTAATTCACACTTTTGGCCATTTCCCCCCACCTCTCAAAATAAAAAACTTTGCCTACCCATGTTTTTAAGAAACTACTCTATTATGTGGCATTTTATAAATTAAGATGTCAGGAGCGCTGCCCTTTTATATATGAAAAGAGATAAACATAGACATGAAATGTTTTTAATAAGACTAATACATAAGGCGTACTACTAATAAACGTTTAATGTTATCTTTTCTAAAAATATTTTTGGTGTAGTGGTAACGCACTCAGTTTATATCAATTTAATTTGAAGGTCTTTAGTTTGAATCCCCGATGCGTACATATATATATATCTTGAGTTTACATTTTTCTTTTAGCAATTAGCATTACCGAGAGACTGACACTACGGACCCAACAGCCTGCAGCGTCCCTCGAATTTAATAGGGGGTTTGAAAAAAAAGTTAAATACTTGTACATAGAGGCTGGCATCGGGAACCCACCAGCCAGGACATACAAGGATGCATCAGGGACCCACAAGACATAACATACCAGTGTGGCCGGCAATAGGGCCCTAGCAGCAAAACCATACACGACTGACGCATGGAGTGTAGGATTTACAGCATAGAAAACAAAAAAATTCCTACGATGGGAACAACTAAGTACCAAGATCTATCTACTAGATACAAGCAACGAGTGGATATACATCCATATAGAACATACCCTTGTAGACCGCTCTAAAGTTTAACGAGGTTGTACTCATGGATGATGTAGACGAACGCTTGCCGATCTCAAGATCGAGAAGAAGTCCAGTGCCACAAAACAGCAACGCATCCGTGCTCGCACACACGTTCAAGCCACCGAACAACCTCCGTCTCCTCACTCCAGCGATGCAGCGGAAGGAACAAATCTTTCCAAATGAAAATCCATCGGGAACATGTATCTCGCTAGTCCGAGACCATGGGCATAAAGTAGAGGGGGAGAGAGATCCTTCACGAGGAGGTGTGAGTATGAGAGAGAGGGAGTAGGGGACCTTTTATAGGAGGAGGGAGGGAAACCCAAGGGGTGTGGCTGGCGGCAAGGAGGCTTCCCCCACCCCTTCCTCCATTCATTTGGGTGGATCTCCCACTCACCGAAAAGTCCCTCCATATTCCCACTAAAAAACCCACTCATATTCCCATTAAATTTCCAAGAAATTTAATGTAATCCCTCTTTAAATAAAACTCCTTTTATTTATTCATCATTTTGTCAATTACATTAATTAACAAACATTCACATAAAACCCCTTGCTAGTATTCAATTTCACATACAAAAACAATTTTAGATATTTCACCCGAAACAATTCTGGTGTCTAGTGAAATAATTCTAGCGCTTTGTAATTCTTTTTGTCTAGAACATATTTGTTCCAAATGGTGTCGTTGTCTCTTAAGTGTGTCACCCTATGGTTCGCGAATAATGCGGACATGATTGAGACCCCTCTCGGATCAATAATCAGAAGCGGGACCTGGAGATCTATACTAACTCCCACACGTTCAACGATGACTTCTTGTGATCATGAGAACCTCATACGCTTGTAACTTAATCCCTTTGTATCGTGATATATTACATGTCCAAGATTCGATCATCGGTATCTCCATACCTAGTTTGATCTCGTTACCGACATGTACTCTTTTCTTGTTCTCGTGATATAATATTCTAGTGATCACATCACTTGCTTGCAAATTAATGTGATATCACCGAGAGGGCCCAGAGTATATCTATCCGTCATAGGGATAGAAAAATTCCACTCTTGATCCATGAGCCTCTACATAACACCTTCGTAGCGCTGAACCCACCTTTATATTCACCCTGTTACGGTGTGACATTTGATTTTATCAAGATTCTCTTCTAGTGTTAGTGATTGACATGATCTCTTGGTCTAAGGAATAGGATTACTTCATATGATGTTATAGCAATATAAACACAATGACTTTGATCGTAATGATATACTTCATATGAATGTTCATCACACCATTCTGATAATGTTGTGACCTCGTTATTAACATCATCCAATGTCCATGATCAGGAAACCTTTGATTATCTTGTTAATCAATGATCTAGTTTATAAGAGAGGCATAACTAGGAACTTTATTTTTGTTTATTAAACACACATGTATTAACATTTCTGTATTAATACAATTATAGCATGCAAACTAAATATTTATCATAAACAAGGAATAATATAATAACCACTTTATTATTGCCTCTCGGGCATATTCCCTTTAGTCTTCCATTTGCACTAGAGTCAATAATCTAGTTTGAAAACTTTGTGTACTGAACACCTATGGCTTTCTGGTGTTCCATATACACAATTTCTAGTGGTTAACATAATCTCCGGATTTGACACTTTCAGGTCCGTTTGTATTTGCATTTCTTTGTGTCTCCACGCATCACTCATTCTCTAATGAGATGTCATTGTATAAATTTGGTCTTTTGGTGAGACCTTTAGTTCCTTTGGGTTAAACATATTGATATAATTGTTGTACAATATATCTTCATATTACTAGCCCACTTAGAACCACACTTAGTTTGATAACAAACTACTTCACACAAATGCCCTCCTTTGCTGGTACTATAGCAGTTATATACTTAGCATTTTGTTTTAGTATCCATCACAATGTCTTAACTTTGGAATTCATCCAAATCCATCATGGAATCTCTTTTCCATTACACTGTGCCACCCATAGTTTTAAATTGAGACAAACTTAATCTTGTATCTTGTGAGAAACTTAGTATCAATGTACCACTTTACAATGAACTATTTGTAATTGTTTGTCACCTCTATACAAATATATTCTTAGTTCTTCCAAAAGATCATAAGAATATCCTTACTATCATCCAATGATCATCTTATGAGTCATTCTGGTATATGCTCATAACATTTAGAGCATAGGACATATCTGGATGTGTACATATCACGATACGATTGATCAAAACTTTCTTGTGATTTCACTCACCAAGTGTCAAAGCACTTGAATCTTGTTTCACTCAACAAGTGTCAATACACTTGAATCTTGATTCAATTCTTTTCCATGTGACAAGAACCTTTTCTCGTTGTTTCCATATTGAACTCATTCAATATCTCATATAGGTATATCTAGCACAACCATATTAGTTTCTCAATCTATACATATAGACATTGATGCCTAATATTCGGGTTTTGCCTAAGTCTTTCATCAAAATGAAATTCTTAACCTTTGTCAATAAAAGATACATCATTTCCAATCAACAACATGTCCTCCACATAATGTATTAGAAATGAGTCTCAGCGCCCCCACTTAATTTCTTGCAAATGCAAGCATCTTCATCGTCTTCGATGAAATTAAACCTCTTTAACAGTTTTATCACGGTGAAGATTCCAACTCCGTGATGCTTACTTCAACCATTGAAGTTTGCATGCCCTTTTAAGCATCCTTTAAATTAACAAAACCCTTTCGATCGTGTTATGTACACGTCCTAGGTAACCATTCTATTATAAGAACTTTGTTTTGTTTATTCAGCTACCATATACAAAAATTATATGTAGTGGTTGCTACATTAATCCGTCTAGACTAAATATCACTATGAAAGATCAAATCTTGTCATAGTCAACTCCTTGAACATTTTCGTAAAATCTTTATGACATGTCGACTATTTCATAGATGTGAAACATCCATGTCTCTTTCTTTATAGATCCAAACATGACCGATAGGTTTTACAACTTTCCAGAGGGTCTTCCAAGTTCAAAAACTTGATTTCTCGTCTATGGAACTATCACGGATTTTATGGCTTCAGGCCATTTGATGGAGTTAGGGCCCATCATTGCTTCTTGGCATGTAGTCGGTTCATCATTGTCAAACAATAATGATTTACTCTTAAATCTTAGTATTTGATTGTTTACCTGACCTACTTGGTTCAATAGGAACTTAGATCTCTATGACCACAACCTTTGAGGTACTTAAGCCAAGAGCATTATGGCTGCCTCTGGAACATTTTCCGGCGCTATGCAACTTAGCACATATAGCTAAGGTTCGTTAACCTGTAGAGGTCCCAACCTTTAATAAGGTAGAGATCCCTGTGTTTACAATGCTAGTCCCTGGATCAATAGCTAGCATCCACAGTTAAGATGTAATATCAAGAAACGAAGGTCATAATACAACTTTATAACTAGGAGTAAAATAATTCATTACATCTTACATAGCTCATTTGGCTATCTCATTACAATGCAGCGGAAATAACTATATAGCATGGAGTCCTTCATCTTCAAAGTGCCATAGGCAATCATGTTGGTTGTAGACTTGTAATCCTATTCAACACACTTCACTAACATCAAACAAACCTGCAACATAATAAGTTACAGCCACAAGGGTCAATACATTTGAATTGTATTGGCAAGTGATACTATGGTAGAATAGTGGTATCTATCATCTATATGCATTTGGATATGTGGAGCTTAGGCTTGCTTTGCTCAAAATAGATTTTCCTTATCATTTGAAAATGCTAAGTTTTTATTTGTCAAAATCACCCAAGGCATCTCCCAATAGAAATTGGTGATCCTTTAACCCTTGTTCAACCACAAGTTTTTAACTTAGAAAATTGGGATGAGGAGATTCTTGATAGCTTCCATGTCTTGATGCTCAAATTGTCCATTTCCGGGGACACGGCTAAGTACTTAGTTTCTTCCTTTTGCAGAGGTGGTGCACTTTCCCCACAAGAATTGATTTTCACCAAGACATGACCTGTCAGAAGCCTTCCCTTAGACAAAAAAGGACGCGCTCCAAACCTATCATCCCCTACCACCAACTGTCCATTTGGCTAAGTTATTGCAACCTATATGATCCAGGCAGAGCCCATAATGCCATGTGGATGCACAAGAAGCATCTTAACATATGGCATCTCAAATCCCTTTGTTCCTGGGTAGCATTCCACAAGTGAGATACACAGGGTATACCATTGGAAAATGGGCCCTGGTAACCACTCAACCAAAACCACCAAGCAATTACCATTCCACCCAGGTGTTTCATTCACTTAGTTGTTTTATTAAGCAAAAACATAAGTCAAAGACTTAGAAATATTTTTCCATAGATTGTATATATTCTATTGCAAAAGGTTGTACTTATAAACCATTTGTATACCAAAGCAATATTTTATTTGTTAGAAATGCCTTTAAACAAAGTAATAATTTTTCTAGGGTTCACCAAATATATTTTTAAATCATAAAACCTGGTATTTTAGGGTCAGAGAGTTTAATTCCAACCATTTTCAAAAGGTTTTACCCAAAAAGCATTTTTAAACCATATTCAATATTTTTATTTAGCTAGAATTGCTTTTATTCAAAGATTTATTCTGTAGCTTCACAAAATATACTTTTAAATCCATAAATTGGTTTCTATGGTCAGTAGGTTCA
Source organism: Avena sativa (assembly GCA_916181665.1). Taxonomy (NCBI): domain Eukaryota; kingdom Viridiplantae; phylum Streptophyta; class Magnoliopsida; order Poales; family Poaceae; genus Avena; species Avena sativa. The sequence continues at coordinate 100,817,938 of OV702293.1, forward strand.
AAACAAACCATTTACCAAAGATTTTATCCTAAAAACATTTCTAGAATAATTTTTATATTCAAAATATGCCTACACAAGTTTATGCAAAAACAGCTAATTTTACAGAAGCAATTCATTAAACAAAGTTCATGGTTGGAAAAAATTCTTTTTCCTGATTCCATTGATATAAAATTTGTAAAATTTGGACATGTAGATTTAAAGTTATGAATTTTACAAAATTACATATCTAATAGAAATGTTTCTGTTATTAAATCTAAACACGTGCCACGCGTCTGTTTCTGATTGGACAATAATGGTTCGCACGGATCGATCAGTGTAGACTGTTGGATTTAAGTGGGATCGCACGGTTAAGATCCAGCATACCGGTTCGCTTTAAGTGAATCTATCGCGGCCGTGGGATTAAGATCTAACGGTGCAAACCCTAGTGGCCAAAGGCGGGCGGCGCGGTCAGACGAGGACGGAGCCGTCGTTACAGGAAGCGAGACGAGGTGTGGAGGGGCTATCCAGGTTTGCAGGGTGGCGGTGATTCTCAAGGTACTCGCCGTTTGTCGAGGGGCGCACGAGGCCGACGCTGATTGCTCACCGGAGATCGAGACAGCGTCGGGTGCTCTCTGTTGAAGATGGTGGCGAGGCTACAGTGCACGCCAGAGAAAAAGGAGGGTACTGTTAGATGCGCAGAGTCGTGGCGAGTATGCGCGTGTGAAAGAGGAGGATAGGGGAGGTCAGATGATACCGGTAGTGTTTGTCGGAGCGGAGGCAGACGGTGGCGCTGCTCTGGCGTAGAGGTTGCCGAGGTTACAGAGCATGCGCGGGTGAGATGGTGGTACTGAAGTGTGCACAAGAGGGTGGGGAGAAAGCTCGTGTGGTCGAGGGGGCAAGGGGAGGCGAGGAGAGGCCAGAATTGTCGTCTGGGTGCGTCGGAGCAGAGGATGGTCTCGGGCAAAATCAACGCAGCCTGGTGGCGGAGAGGAAGGGGAGAGTGAGGGGAAATGGGGAGGAGACCTGTGCGCTTTAACTTGCATGGTCGTGGCGAGGTTTTAGCATGGCATTGATGCGAATTAATCTTCGGCATCAACGGCAGGAAACAACCGACGTGGTTGTCGCGCTAGGTGAAGACGACGACTAACGGGTGGGGTCGCTTCGTCAACGTCAGTGACTGGGTGGGTGAGATTGCGAGTGCGAAACGTTTTCCTCCGGGGAAGAGGTATGGGCTAGCTAGGCCGGAATGGGCTAGGTTAGATGGGCTGGGTTGTTTCCTTTTTTTATTCTGAATCCTTTTTCTTTTTCTATTTAGATTTTATGTTTTGATTTTATTCAAATGATTTCAAACCCTTTTTCTTTTCAAATCTTTTCAAACTTTTCAGTAAGTTTCTATTCTTTTTAAACATGTATTTTTAAGACCATTTTTAGAATAATTTCTTTATTCTTTTTATGGGTTTATTCTTTATTAAAATAAGCACTTGCCTTTATTCAAATAAGATTAAATATATTTTCAAACTCTGTATTTGAATTCTAGTTTTCACTAACCCTTTTTCAGTAGGTTTTATTTATTTAATAGGGTGTTAAATAATTCATTTTGAATTATTTGAATCATTTCTATTATGATTTATCAATCATTTAATTTGGGTATTTGTCTTTAATTAAACAAAATTTTATTATGGTTTTAATACCATATAAATTTTATACAAATAATTCTTTTAAGTTAATTTGATAACTTTTTAATCCACTTGGATAAATTTCCATTTATTACTTTCTCATGATTTAAATAATCATTTCTATTAGGAATTTTATCTTTATCCATATATAATCAGAATAAGGTTTAATGCCATATAATTTTATTGGAATAATCTTTATCCCTTTATTTTATTTGGATTATCTTTATTTCACTTGCTTATGGATTTGGCCAAGATTTAATTTGGCTTTTAAACATTCCTTATTTCTTTCTTTCTTTCTTTTGCCTTATAAAATCTATATCCTTTTATTTAAGAGCCAAAAATTGGTGATTCCAATTTGTAGAATTTTATTTGATATTTGATTATCCTTTTAAATCTCTTTAGGATTATTTTGCTCACAATTTGGTATGGATTATAGATAGGAGCTTTATTCGATTTGGAAATTATTTCTTTTTAACTTATTAAATTCATAAGTTTTTATCCATGGTTCCAAATTGAATGAAATCAATTTCTATGGTTTTATAATATTTTTGGTTTGCCATTCTTGATCGTTTTAAAATGATTGTTGCTGAATTTTTATATGGATCAAATCTATAGTCTTAGAGAGATCTTGGAAATGATTTCTTCCATTAGGGTTTTAGAGTTTTGGTTTAACTTTTCCAAGTGTTTAAATTTCAAGATTCATTCTTTGATGAATGCATTTCACTTGATTTGAATTTATTTGGATTCAAATTTTATTCAGAGTTTGTTCAAAATGGGTTTTGATGTTTCCATTTTAAAACAAAAAGTTTCTTTTCACCCTAAATTTTAAAAAATATTTATTTCGTTTATTTATTTTTTACATTTCAAAATTTGGAAAATTTTGGGATGTGACAGGCTACCACCCTTAAAAGAAATCTCGTCCCGAGATTTGGGGAGGCTAGAGGTTACAAGTTGGATTCAAAACAACTAGGGTACTACCACCCTTAAAAAGTTTTCCACTAGATTACATCTTGGCGTGCCTGGGATCTTGATGAAACTTCTCTAGACAAACATCTGCATAGTGTCCTTTGTTTCCACACTTGAAACATGTGACAAGGCTGAGATCTCTCATAGGCTTGCTTGTCTTGTACCTCATCTTTTCTGGACAATTGCTTGCATAATGTCCTTGGTCATCACAATTGTAACATGTGACAAGGTTGAGTTCTTCACGTATCTTCCATGGACAAGTTGATATATAATGCCCTAGCTCTTTGCAGTTGTTGCACCACACTTGGCTAATTTCCTTATTCTTCTTCTTCTTGGGTTTCTCCAAAGCTAGGAGTTATTCTAGTTAATGTTCTTCATATCTCACCTCAAAGGTGGGAAAGTATCCTCGGTTCCTTAATCGATTCCTTGGATAATACCTATGTTTCCTATTTTGTCCATCAAGGTGACTCTTAATGTATGGAGGTGCAATCTGAGATTTGCCTTTGTCTTCATCCTTCTTGATAGAAGTTGTTTCCTCATGGGGGTTTCCAAACTTTTGATGCACTCCACCTTGTTTCCTTTGTTGAACTATAGGATAGATGGGGCATTGGATAGGGACATGATTATTTCCTTCACATAGGAAACAAGTCAGTTGATATGTGGGGCATTGCTTAGTTGGATGTTTCTCTTCACAATTAGGGCATTGATCTTCATGCTCTTTGGAAGTGTGATCCATGTCTCCACAAATATTGCAAGCTTGAGTTCCTTCTATAATATCATCCTTGACATCATTGTTGTCACAATTCCCTTGAGAAAGGTTGTCTTTCATGTTGATCATTTGAGTGGTCATCCCTTGCAACAGTTGGGATTGGATTTCCAAAAACTTTTGCAAGGTTGGGTCTAACTCATTGTTGTTGGCTAAAAACTGAGTTGTCATCTGATTCAACTGGGTTTGGTTTGCTAGTAGTTGTTCTCTCATGTGCATTTCTTGGTTGTTGTTGTTATCACCATTCTTGATGTTGGAGTCTCTTGGGGAAGTCATCTATTTGGGTTGGATTGGGATTAGAGTAGGAAAAAGATTTCTAAGGAAGAAGTCTAATCACACACAACAATTCACACAAGCAATGTGCAAGCAATCACAAACAAACATTCCACTCAAACAACAAGTTTCAAGCACATTTTTAGGCAACAAAATATTTTTGCTACACCACATAAGTTGGTGTGTTTGATCTAAACTAAACATTAGTATGGTGGTACAACTATATGGTTTTCTTGAGATCATTCCATTCTTCTTTGTTGTTTCTTCTTGAATAAGATCATGGCTTCCTTGGAAAAATTCTTGTATCTTGGTCACAAACTTCAAAGGTGGTGATGATTCCTTCTAAGTTGTTTTTCCTTAGTCTTCAAGTCTTGAATAGTATTTATTGTCTCACTTGTAGTCCTTAGTGATGTCAAATTTGAAGTCCTTGGTGAAACTAAAGTTGAAGTCATTGGTGATGTTGAAGTTGAAGTCACTTGAGTTGGTGAAGTCCTTTGCTCATGTTGAAGTCTTTGGTCATGGTTGAGGTTTTATCCATCAAGTTGAAATAGAAGAGATGTAGAATCAAAACCAAAATGGTTGAGGAAAGAGTTTACAAGATTGTTTGTAAATAAGTTTAGGAACAAATACAACTCCTATTTTTATAAGGGTTTTTTTCCAATCCTAGGGTTACAATCCTACAGGCAACACAGTGCTCTGATACCATCTGTAGAGGTCCCAACCTTTAATAAGGTAGAGATCCCTGTGTTTACAATGCTAGTCCCTGGATCAATAGCTAGCATCCACAGTTAAGATGTAATATCAAGAAATGAAGGTCATAATACAACTTTATAACTAGGAGTAAAATAATTCATTACATCTTACATAGCTCATTTGGCTATCTCATTACAATGCAGCGGAAATAACTATATAGCATGGAGTCCTTCATCTTCAAAGTGCCATAGGCAATCATGTTGGTTGTAGACTTGTAATCCTATTCAACACACTTCACTAACATCAAACAAACCTGCAACATAATAAGTTACAGCCACAAGGGTCAATACATTTGAATTGTATTGGCAAGTGATACTATGGTAGAATAGTGGTATCTATCATCTATATGCATTTGGCTATGTGGAGCTTAGGCTTGCTTTGCTCAAAATAGATTTTCCTTATCATTTGAAAACGCTAAGTTTTTATTTGTCAAAATCACCCAAGGCATCTCCCAATAGAAATTTGTGATCCTTTAACCCTTGTTCAACCACAAGTTTTTAACTTAGAAAATTGGGATGAGGAGATTCTTGATAGCTTCCATGTCTTGATGCTCAAATTGTCCATTTCTGGGGACACGGCTAAGTACTTAGTTTTTTCCTTCTGCAGAGGTGGTGCACTTTCCCCACAAGACTTGATTTTCACCAAGACAGGACCTTTCAGAAGCCTTCCCTTAGACCCCAATGGACGCGCTCCAAACCTATCATCCCCTACCACCAACTGTCCATTTGGCTAAGTTATTGCAACCTATATGATCCAGGCAGAGCCCATAATGCCATGTGGCTGCACTAGAAGCTTCTTAACATATGGCATCTCAAATCCCTTTGTTCCTGGGTGGCATTCCACAAGTGAGATACACATGGTAGACCATTGGAAAATGGGCCCTGGTAACCACTCAACCAAAACCACCAAGCAATTACCATTCCACCCAGGTGTTTCATTCACTTAGTTGTTTTATTAAGCAAAAACATAAGTCAAAGACTTAGAAATATTTTTCCATAGATTGTATATATTCTACCCTTGGTTGCTACTAGCTAGGCTAAGCATGGCAATAGAAAGTATCTTAACTTAGAGAAATTTCTAACAATTCTACAACTACTAGGATTTCCCAAGGATAGCATATAGATACTTAGCAAAAATTATCATGCAAGCCCTATACAAAATATTTCTAATGCATAGTTAAAATATTGGGACAAAAGTATGAAGCACCACTTGCCTTTTTGGTAGAGAATATAAGTTCACTCCTTGATCTTGTAACAGTCACACTCTTCAAATTCCACTACAATTCAATCAAGGCACAAGATTCAATCTACCATTCAAGTAATTCATCACATAGAATAATAAAAACAAAGCAATGCATGCAAGCATGCCAAAGATTGTTTTATTTGGAAAAGTGGTTTCTAATAGGTTATAAACATTTTAAAACACCTATTGGTCATTTATAAAAGTGGCAAAACCATTTGATATTAAGTTAGTGAAAATGGCCACCTTAAGTCATTTTTGTTTTGCTAGAAATGATTTAATCAAATAGTAATTTCTAGTGTTTGACAAATATATTTTTAAACACAAATGTTAGTGTTTTATGTTCAAGTGTTTAGTATTAAAACCATTTGCAAAAGGTTTTACTTATAAACCATTTTTATACCAAAGCAATATTTTATTTGTTAGAAATGCCTTTAAACAAAGTAATAATTTTTCTAGGGTTCACCAAATATATTTTTAAATCATAAAACCTGGTGTTTTAGGGTCAGAGAGTTTAATTCCAACCATTTTCAAAAGGTTTTACCCAAAAAGCATTTTTAAACCATATTCAATATTTTTATTTAGCTAGAATTTCTTTTATTCAAAGATTTATTCTTTAGCTTCACAAAATACAATTTTAAATCCATAAATTGGTTTCTATGGTCAGTAGGTTCAAAACAAACCATTTACCAAAGATTTTACCCTAAAAACATTTCTAGAATAATTTTTATATTCAAAATATGCCTACACAAGTTTCTACAAAAACAACTAATTTTCTAGAAGCAATTCATTAAAAAAAGTGCATGGTTGGAAATAATTCTTTTTCCTGATTCCATTTATATAAAATTTGTAAAATTTGGACGTGTAGATTTAAAGTTATGAATTTTACAAAATCACATATCTAATAGAAATGTTTCTGTTATTAAATCTAAACACGTGCCACGTGTCTGTTTCTGATTGGACAATAACGGTTCGCACGGATCGATCAGTGTAGACCGTTGGATTTAAGTGGGATCGCACGGTTAAGATCCAGCATACCGGTTCGCTTTAAGTGAATCTATCACGGCCGTGGGATCAAGATCTAACGGTGCAAACCCTAGTGGCCAAAGGCGGGCGGGCGGCGCGGCGACGGCAGCTGGCAGCAACGCGATCGGACAAGGACGGAGCTGGCGTTACAAGAAGCGAGACGAGGTGTGGAGGGGCTCACCGGGTTCGCAGGGTGGCAGTGATGCTCAAGGTACTCGCCGTTTGTCAAGAGGCGCACGAGGTCGACGCTGATTGCTCGCCGGAGATCGAGACGACGTCGGGTGCTCTCTGTTGAAGACGGTGGCGAGGCTATAGTGCACACCAGAGAAAAAGGAGGGTACTGTTAGACACGCAGAGTCGTGGCGAGTATGCGCGTGTGAAAGAGGAGGAGAGGGGAGGTCAGATGATACCGGTAGTGTTTGTCGGAACGGATGCAGACGGTGGCACTGCTCTGGTGTAGAGGTTGCCGAGGTTACAGAGCACGCGCGGGTGAGCTGGTGGTACTGAAGTGTGCGCAAGAGGGTGGGGAGCAAGCTCGTGTGGTCGAGGGGGCAAGAGGAGGCGAGGAGCGGCTGGAATTGTCGCTAGGGTGCGTTGGATCAGAGGGTGGCCTCGGGCAAAATCAAGGCAGCCTGGTGGCGGAGAGGAAGGGGAGAGTGAGGGGAATGGGGAGGAGACCTGGGCGCTTTAACTTGCGTGGTCGTGGCGAGGTTTTAGCACGGCATTGATGCGAATTAATCATTAGCATCAACGGCAGGAAACGGCTGGCGTGGTCGTCGCACGAGGTGAAGACGACGACTGACGGGTGGGGTCGCTTCGTCAACGTTAGAGAGAGAGGAAGGGTGGGGTCCGCAGCTTAGTGACTGGGTGGGTGAGATTGCGAGTGCGAAACATTTTCCTGCGGGGAAGAGGGATGGGCTAGCTGGGCCGGAATGGGCTAGGTTAGATGGGCTGGGTTGCTTCCTTTTTTTATTCTGAATACTTTTTCTTTTTCTATTTAGATTTCTGTTTTGATTTTATTCAAATGATTTCAAACCCTTTTTCTTTTCAAATCTTTTCAAACTTTTCAGTAAGTTTCTCTTTTGTTTAAACATGTATTTTTAAGACCATTTTTAGAATAATTTCTTAATTCTTTTTATGGTTTTATTAAAATAAGCACTTGCCTTTATTCAAATAAGATTAAATATATTTTCAAACTCTTTATTTGAATTCTAGTTTTCACTAACCCTTTTTTAGTAGGTTTTATTTATTTAATAGGGTGTTAAATAATTCATTTTGAATTATTTCTATTATGATTTATCAATCATTTCATTTGGGTATTTGTCTTTAATTAAATAAAATTTGATTATGGTTTTAATACCATATAAATTTTATACAAATAATTATTTTAAGTTAATTTGATTACTTTTTAATCCTCTTGGATAAATTTCCATTTATTACTTTCTCATGATTTAATTAATCATTTCTATTAGGAATTTTATCTTTACCCATATATAATTAGAATAAGGTTTAATGCCATATAATTTTATTGGAATAATCTTTATCCCTTTATTTTATTTGGATTATCTTTATTTCACTTGCTTAAGGATTTGGCCAAGATTTAATTTGGCTTTTAAACATTCCTTATTTCTTTCTTTCTTTCTTTCTTTTGCCTTATAAAATCTGTATCCTTTTATTTAAGATCCAAAAATTGGTGATTCCAATTTGTAGAATTTTATTTGATATTTGATTATCCTTTTAAATCTCTTTAGGATTATTTTGCTCACAATTTCGTATGAGTTTTAGATAGGAGATTTATTAGCTTTGGAAATTATTTCTTTTTAACTTATTAAATTCATAAGTTTTTATCCATGGTTCCAAATTGAATGAAATCAATTTCTATGGTTTTATAATATTTTTGGTTTGCCATTCTTGATCATTTTAAAATGATTGTTGCTGAATTTTTATATGGATCAAATCTATAGTCTTAGAGAGATCTTGGAAATGATTTCTTCCATTAGGGTTTTAGAGTTTTGGTTTAACTTTTCCAAGTGTTTAAATTTCAAGATTCATTCTTTGATGAATGCATTTCACTTGATTTGAATTTAGTTGGATTCAAATTTTATTCAGAGTTTGTTCCAGACGGGTTTTGATGTTTCCATTTTAAAACAAAAAGTTTCTTTTCACCCTAAATTTCAAAAATTATTTATTTTGGTTATTTATTTTTAATATTTCAAAATTTGGAAAATTTTGGGATGTGACTTAACCTTATCAAAGTTCTATTGTCCTCCCACTTAACTTTTGCGAAAAATTCCTTCTTAAGAAACTTCACGTTTCAAGCGACAAACTCTTTTGTCCTCGGTGTTATGGATGAATAACCAATGATTATTCGAAGTAACTTACAAAGACATGCTCATCCGACTTTGGTTATAAACATCTTACTTATGCATAGCATACCAAAATTTAAGAAAAGACAACTCGGGTTTTATCCCAAACCATAACCTTTATGGTGTCATTTCAACGGATCACGATGGAGCTCTTTTCAGTGAAGAAGCGGTAGTATATAAATCTTTAATCCTTTAAAAATATAATGGCGGTTTTAAAAATAACACCTTTGATATAACCATGTCAAACAAGGTTTCATTACAAATATCAAACACTCCATATTCCTATAGTGTTTCAGGAAATGCAAATATATGGAGAAATTCCTCAAATCTTAGGTATTTTGCTAAACATGTAATTCAAATATCTTCCTTGATGATCGAATCATAAACTCTTTATTTTCTTGTTAAAATGATTTTCCACTTCATCTTGAGAGTCTTTGAACATTTTCAAATAGTTCATACTTATTCCTTATTATATAAATATACATAAATATTCACTTAAATTTATGGAGAAATCATATGAAGTTGAAATCCATCGCTCACGACTACACATAATGGACTACATACATCAATATGTATAAATTCCAATAATTTAGCTGTTCGTTCTTCTTTGGCCTTTGAATGAAGTTTTAATTATCCCGAGGAAAGTCTCACAAGCGTCATTTGATCAAAATCAAAGACTCCAAAAATCCATCAACATGGAGTTTCTTCATGTTTTTCTGTCCAATATAATTTAAACGGCGATGCAACTTTGAAAGTGATCTTTCAATCATTTGTCTTTGACATTTTAGCATTAGGTTTTATGGACGTGATTTCTCCAACTAGATTTGTAAATCATCCATCTTATATGGAATACGGTAGTTATTTGAACAATCTTTGTTCTCATAATACCTAATTTAAATAACAATTATTAAAACAAATCTTGAAGGCAAGCTTTGATGTCAACGAGAAATACAAACAATAGTTTGTTTGTTTTCGATTAAGATCATCACATATTATCTTGCTTGTTACTGAGGCGATTGTAGTTCATGAATTGCGCCGTTCTGTATGACATTTCATACCAACCAATTCGGTATCAAATACCCAAGAGCCACATTGTTTAACAAGGAAAGAATACAACCATAACATGTATATCATCTATATACCTTAGCTGGACATTTCCAGTATTTTTTTCTCTGCCAAATATTTTATAGATTCTCTTTTAGCATTTCCTTTTCCTTTTAAAAGAATCTATCAACATCAACAATGGTGCCATATACATGACACATAGTCCAAAGCGTGTATAGTCAAATACTAATACGTTTGCACTTGTGACATGGTTATACCCTACGGGTACGTGACTTCAGCATACCTGGTCCAGCCCAAGGAAGGCCCACGGCAGACATACGCTGGCCCATGAAGATTTTCGGGTGGCCAAGGCCCATGACGCCTTCGGATCCTTGGAGAGCAAGACTAGCATAGATAGGAAATTCAAAGGGGTAAAACACTAGAACTTGTAACCGACTAGGACTATGCCCGGGACCTGCCTAAGTCTATATAAAGGCCAGGAGGGCACGTCCTAGATCCCTCGACTCATACTCTCACATACGCACCTCATGCCAGATCGAATCTGCGCACCCCTGTAACTTTCGGTTCCGCCGTAATCAAGAGCAGACAAGCAGGAGTAGGGTTTTTCCTCCGGGGGCCTGAACCTGGGTAAATCTCGTGTTCCCTGGTTGTTTGTCTGTTAACCGTTCCACGATCTCTAGCATCCCCATCTTCTCCAAAACCCAAGTCCATAACAATGGGCATTGACGAGTCGAAACCTCGTCAATTGGCGCCGTCTGTGGGAATCGGGGCTGCTGATTGTGCGATCATGACGGTCCCGACCCGATCGATCTACAACTCTGCAGCGATGGAGAACCACCTCCTCTTCGGCGCTTTCGACTTCACCGCCCACTCGCCGGCCACCAAGAAGGATTTCGAGCCCGTAGGCGACGGACTCGAAATTTTTTTCGGGAGCTTCTGCTTCCAGGTGGGACAAACTGGCACCCTCCGCCTTCCTGAGCGGGTGCCCGTGCCATCAATCAGGCCCGCCTCGTGGGCTCCACACCCCGTGTTGCGCACATCACCATCGACATATGAGTTCTACGACAGCAACAGCTGCAACTCCGATCTGTGCGATCCACCTTCGGATGAAGGGACCTACGGTTCCGGATTCGAAAGCTGCGGCAGCAGCGGACCGATCTACGAGCGCTACCAATGCGCCGCAGTCATCCAGGAGTAGCAAACGCCTAACCCGCCGCCCAACACGAACCCCAACCCGCAGGACAGAAAGGGCGAAAACGGCGGGAACAGAAGAAGCCAGTCCCCCTACCCAACGGGGAAAACAACGGCCACCTCATCCCACTTAGCAAAGAAGGATGGGTCCAGGCACGCCGTGCCGTCGCAGGCGACATAGTCCTGCCTGTGGACTCCCCACGTGATCTACTGATGGCATACCACTACCTCCTCATCGAGGAGCACAAGAAGCAAGTCAAGATGCAGGAGACACTCGACAAACGCAAGCAAGCAGCCTCTAAGTCCAGCGCGCGACGAGCTGCGCTCTCCGCCATGGCACCCGGCTCTAGCACAAACGGAAACCAGGGAAACAAACACCGCTCTCGGGTGGAGAACATGGATCCCAGGGAACGTCGTGATGTGACCCGAACTCTCCACACATCGTTCATGGACATGGATGCCAACGACAACATCATCCTGAAGACACCGCAAGCTGCGATCATGGCAGCCACTGCGTATCTCGCGGCCCACCCACCTCTGGAGGGGAACCCGAAAAGAGCCATGCATAAGTCCGCACTCACCGGACTCGGACTTGTCGGAGCTGCGCTCCATGAAGACGCTCCTGCGGAGCCAAAGAAGAAAGCTCCGGCCAGGCGCGACCGGAGCCCCACCCCTTCATCCGAAGAGGAAGAGGAACATGACCTTCCTCGAAGGAAGAAGAGCTCGCATCGCCATAAACGCAACTACAACGCCAGAGACGCGCTTACACAGCGCAAAATCGACAAAGCACGAGCAAAACGTGCATGTTCATCTGAATCCGAGATGGACGAAGACGAAGGAGAACTCTGTGGAGCCCGATGCTTCAGCAGATCTGTTCGGCGAACGCAGATGCCACGCAATTTCAAGCTTCCTTCGGATACTCCGAAGTTCAACGGCATGCAAGATCCAAAATCCTGGCTCAGTGACCATCTGTCATCCATCAAGCTTCACGGCGGCAACAAAGAAACCACCATGCAATGCCTCCAGCTGCAGCTGACAGGCGCGGCGCGGGTTTGGCTCAGCAGCCTACCATCAGGATCCATCCGAAGTTGGGAGGAGCTAGCTTACAACTTCATCCGAAATTTTAAGGGCACCAGCAAGAGGCCCGCCTCAATCGAAGAGTTGCGAGCCTGCACTCAGAGAATGGGGGAATCTATTCGCTCGTACATACTACGCTGGTCTACCACCAAGAACTCCACAGCACACATCTCCGAAGAGAGGGCCATCGACGCCTTCAGAGACGGCATCAAACGCCAAGATTTCAAGGAGGAACTTGGGCGCGTTAAGCCCAAGACACTCGACCACCTCATGGACATCGCCAACAGGTGGGCGGACGGCGAAGATTGCATTCGCCGAGCACAATCAGATGAAGAGGACGACTACGGCCGAAGGCGAGAACGCCGCAGCAAGAGGAGATCGCGCGTCTACGAGGACCGCGACGGACCCGACATGGTCGCGGCCGGCTACGCCGACCGCCGCAACGACAACAGCCGCAACAGCGGAGGATACCGTGGAGGAAACTTTCGCGATAGCGGACGACCAGCACAGTCGTGGCAACGCCGCGACCGCGACAACGGACCCTCAGCATTCGACAAACTTTCGGGTCCATGCACCATCCACTTCTACATCGACAAACAGGATGGCAAAAAGAAAGCCAGACACATGCTCAAGGACTGCCGCGAGTTCCAGAAATTCAGCGAAAGCATGGTGCAGATGAGGCAACAAGCCCCAATCCCTGCGTTCGGAAACGCACCTGCGCCAGGTGAAGTAGCACACGGAGCTCCTCCACCGCCGCCTATTGGAGGCCCAAACCAACCAGTCGCACCAGCGCAGAACAACGCCGGGATCGGGTACCCCCCACCGAAAGGAGCACTAAATATGATCCAGAAGGGACGCCCCACGAATAGGGTGCAGAAGAAAATCACCCGACAAATCAACTTGGCCGTGGCAACTCCGCCTGCAATCCCTGAGTACCTCAGCGGATCGGAGTCCTGCATCACATTCACTCGCGCGGATCACCCTTGCCAGATCCCTCGCCCAGGTCATGCTGCCCTGGTGCTGGAGGCGCAGATCGGAGGCTTCGAGATGAGTCGCGTCTTCATGGACGGCGGCAGCGGCATCAACCTAATGTTCGCAAGCACTCTAGCAGCAATGCGGATCCCACAATGCAGCCTGGAACAGTCAGACACAACGTTCCACGGTATCGTCCCAGGGAAGGGCATATTCCCCCTGGGCAAAATAGGGCTCGACGTCATCTTCGGGAAGCCGGACAACTTTCGGCAGGAGCGACTCGAATTTGAAGTGGTGGACTGGCCGTCGCAATACCATGCCATCCTGGGGCGTGTAGCATTCGCAAGGTTCCTGGCCGTCCCACACTACGCATACCTACTACTCAAGATGCCAGGACCGAGGGGCGTCATCACAGTCCACGGGAGCTTCACCCGATCGGACCAATGCGACAGGGATTTCAACAAAATCTCCCAGTCTTTCGGCATGCAAGACGAGCTTGTAAGGCTCTGTGAGGTGACGGACAATGGGGCACCCCCAGTCACACGACAGAACGCACCTGACATGTCCTTTGACTCCACCGTCAACACCAAGAAAGTACAAGTCCATCCGACGGATGCCTCCAAGACAGCCCTGATCGCCAATGACCTCAGCTCCGCATAGGAAGGCGCGCTCGTCGAATTCCTCCGTGAGCGCTGGGAAATCTTCGCCTGGTGTCCTGCGGACATGCCAGGAGTTCCCAGGGAATTCGCCGAGCATGCACTCAATGTCTTTCCAGACACCAAGCCAGTCAAGCAGTCCATCCGGAGACTGTCGGAGCCACGAGCCGAAGCTATCGGCAAAGAAATCAATAGACTGCTCGCCGCAGACTTTATCAGGGAAATCAAGGAAAGTGAGTGGCTGGAAAACACGGTGATGGTCCCAAAGAAGGACACGGACATCCTGCGGATGTGCGTGGACTTCACGTCACTAAACAAGCATTGCCCAAAGGACCACTTCCCTCTTCCTCGGATCGACCAGATCATCGATTCGACTGCAGGTTGCGAGAAACTCTCCTTCCTCGACGCCTACTCAGGCTATAACCAGATTCGACTCAAGGTCGAAGATCAGGAGAAAATGGCGTTTATCACACCGTTCGGAGTATTCTGTTACAACACAATGCCCTTCGGGCTAAAGAACGCGGGTGCCACGTACCAGCGATGCATGCAGGCCTGCCTCAAGGACCAGATCGGTCGCAACGTCCAAGTCTATGTCGACGACATAGTAATAATAACCAAGGAGGCAAGGACACTTATCGACGATCTCCGCGAGACGTTCGACAACCTTGATCGCTACAGGATCAAGCTCAATCCCGAAAAGTGCGCCTTCGGCGTCCCATTGGGTCAGCTACTCGGGTACTTCATCTCTCAACGAGGGATCGAGGCGAACCCAAAGAAAATCAGAGCCATCATGACGATGGAGAAGCCGAAAAACCTCAAAGGCGTCCAGCAGCTCGCAGGACGAGTAGCGGCGCTAAGCAGGTTCATCAGCCGCATGGGCGAGAAGGCCCTACCATTCTACCAGCTGCTGCGCAAAGCAGACAAGTTCGAGTGGACACCAGAAGCCAACGACGCATTCGAAAGCCTCAAGCGGCTCCTCTCCACCTCGCCCGTTTTGGTCACGCCAAAGGAGCGCGAGCCCCTGCTGCTGTACATAGCAGCCACACACCAGGTGGTCAGCATCGTACTCGTGGTCGAACGACCCGAAGAAGGCAAAACCCACGGGGTCCAGCGCCCAATTTACTACCTCAGCGAGGTACTGACACCAACAAAGCAGAGGTACCCTCACTACCAGAAGCTAGCCTACGGCATGTTCATGACGGCTCGACGGCTGAGCCATTACTTCCAGGAGCACCAAGTGATGGTCGTCAACAAGGCATACCTGAACAGCATCCTGAATAATCCAGAGGCCACAGGACGGGTGGCCCTGTGGGGCATCGAGCTGTCACCCTTGGACATCATCTACGAGAAGCGACTCGCAATCAAATCTCAAGTCCTTCCGGACTTCCTGGTACATTGGATGGAGTTGCAGCTACCAGACACCCCAGATATGTTGCAGTCATGGACGATGCACTTCGATGGCTCCAAGAGAGAAGCTGGAGCGGGAGCAGGGGTAATACTGACCTCCCCGCAAGGCGACAAGATGAAGTACATCCTCCGGATGAAATTCCAAGCCTCCAACAATGAGGCTGAATACGAAGCCCTCATCCATGGCATGAGGATGGCAAAGATATGCGGCGCAACGCGCCTAGTCATCTACGGTGACTCCAACCTCGTCGTCCAGCAGACGATGAATGAGTGCGACGCACACGCCGAAAACATGATCGCGTACCGCGCGCTCTACAACACACTCGAAGGAGAATTCGACGGCTGCGAGCTTCGACACATTGGAAGAGAAAGCAACGAGGAAACTGACAGACTCGCCAACATCGGCTCCACTTGCGCAAAGGTGCCACCAGGTGTGTTCCTCGAACAGATCTGCGTACCATCCATCAAGCAGAAATTCCCCAAGGGATCACCCGAAGAAGCAGAACACTCGGGAGCTACGCTACCCGAAGGACACGAAGGACCCGAAAAACTGGACACAGAGGTAGCAATAGTCAACCTAATGCAGGTCATGGCAGTCGAAGAAACCTGGACGCGCCCATACCTCCAGTTCTTGTTAAATGGAAAACTGCCTGACAGCCCGACAGATGCCCGGCGCATATCTCGTCGGTCAAAAGCGTTCACCATCATCAACGGCGAGCTGTATAAGTGCAGTATTACCGGTGTACTACAAAGGTGCGTCACCATTGGTGACGGGAAAGCAATCCTCCAAGACATCCACGAGGGCATCTGCGGCCATCACGCAGGCAGCAGCTCCCTTGTCA
Organism: Avena sativa; assembly: GCA_916181665.1. Lineage (NCBI taxonomy): Eukaryota > Viridiplantae > Streptophyta > Magnoliopsida > Poales > Poaceae > Avena > Avena sativa. The sequence goes on from OV702293.1 coordinate 100,834,192, forward strand.
CAAAAGCTCTACGAGCAGGATTCTACTGGCCAACGACCATGAGCGACGCAAAGGACATCGTACGAAGATGCAACGGATGCCAACGGTTCGCCGACAAACCGCACGCACCTGGGTCCAAGCTCAGACCCATACCCATAGCCTGGCCTTTTGCTCAATGGGGCCTCGACATGATCGGCAAACTGCCAAAATCCTCGAAGGGGGGACACGTTTTCCTCCTGGTTGCAGTCGACAAATTCACCAAGTGGATCGAGACCATGCCGGTCACCAACCAGAAAGGCAAAACTGCCGTCAAGTTCTTCGAGTCCATTGTCTACAGGTTCGGCGTACCGCACAACATCATCACCGACAACGGATCGAACTTCATCTCCGAGGAATTCCAGGACTTCTGCGAAGGCCTTGGGATCAACATCACGTACGCTTCAGTGGCACACCCGCAAACGAACGGGCAAGTGGAAAAGGCCAACGGCCTAATCGGCGTCGGCATCAAGAAGCGCCTCATGAGTTCACTCGAACAAAAAGCTGGAGCCTGGACGAAAGAACTACCATCCGTCCTGTGGAGCTTACAGACTACGCCAAACAGCTCCACCGGCTACACACCGTTCTTCATGGTACACGGAGCCGAGGCTGTGCTACCAGCCGAAGTACACCAGCAGGCCCCGCGGGTCGTCACTTACAGTGAAGCCGAATCCACGATTGCACTCGAAGATGCTGTCGACACACTCGACGAAGCACGAGACATAGCAGCAGCTCGATCAGCGGTGTACCAGCTGAGTCTCCGCAACTACCACAGCCGCCGGCTGCGCCCAAGGTCCTTCGTCGAAGGAGACCTCGTCTTGCGACTCAAGCAAAAGCGACCGAATAAATTCGAGTCACCATGGGAAGGACCCTACGTCATCAACGAAGTCATCCCAGGTGGCGCCTATCGCCTCAAGCACGTGGAGTCTGGAGTCGCATACTCCAACCCATGGAACATCGCGCACCTGCGATGATTCTATCCGTAGCAACCTACCCTCTTTACTTTCAATAAGGCTTTTTCAGCCAGGGCTATTTAGCCGAACAATGTACCTCCTCCATTACGATATAAATAAAGCTAAGTGTCTCGCCCCAAAACTCCAGTTCGCTATTTTTGCAACTTTACTACATGCTACAAACGCACTCGGGGGCTCCCCCCACCTCACGATTTCATCGACTGAGGATCAAACATGTACACCTGAGTAGCTGACGACGTCAGGCAAACGAAAAAGACACGTACTCAATCAAAGCACTGCGTGCTCACAACAAACAAACCTTTACAACAAAGGGCACAACACGCCCAGCCGAAATATACAAATTTTACATCTCTCTCTTTTTTCAGGATCTACCTATTCCGAAGAATAACCTGAGCACGCTGCTCAAACAAATCTACGACCTGTTCGGCATACTGCCTTACAGCTGCGTAATGCGGACGCATGTCCCACTCACCACCATCAGGGCGAAGAGGTGGCCCAGCGGCCACAGCAGCCAAATCCACGTCAGGCCGATGCAGCCTCACAAGAGACAAAGCAGCCTTCACTCCTGCGACGAGCTGTGGCCGCACCAACTCCTTGACATTGCTCATGCTTCGAAACTTCGACAGAAGACCCGCAAGGCTCGTCGGTACGACATCCAAAGGAAACATGACGTGCAACACCGAGGAAAGCGATGTCTGCACTTGGCGGAGCACCCGCGAAACTTGATGAACACGATCCTGCACCGTCGCCAGAGCCATGGCGCGATCACGATCCATCCAGAAGAAGCCGCCAGCCTCCATGTCCTGTTGAGTCAAGCAATTGACCCGAACAACGACACGCTCCTTTTCTTCCCTCGGAGCAAGGTTCACACCTGTGATAAACGCACAAAATAAGAGTAAGGCCAGCAAGCCCATCCGAAGAACTGAGCTACAGCTCGAACCAAAGAACAACTTACATTGCAGCTGCTCGGACAGTCGAACCAGTTCCACCATCAAGTACTCCTCTCTGGCTGCACCACGATCCGCCTTGGACTTCCAAACATCGGCATGATCGCGTAACCCGAGCAACTCCCTCTTTAGACTACGCACACGATCCCGAAGAAAAGTGAGTTGCGAGGAATCATCCAAAGATGGTCGCAGTGGCATTGCGGACGGGGTGTCAACAGGGTCAGCACCCGAAGGAACCTATAGCAGCAGAAAAAGAAAGGAACACAGTCATTCAGACAATGATAGAGCACAACTCAGAAGAATTCATTAAACATATAAGGCCACTACGTGGCACAAGGATGGTGTTCTTCAAGATATTTACAACAAAAGCAGACTGCAAACTACCCTACGTCTACAACGCCTAAGATGCGGTACCCTGAGTCGCCTCGGAGCCGGACTGCCTAGCTTCGGCCCCGCCCTGCTGCCGCAGGGCATACTCAGACAGCAAATCAATGAGCTTGGGCCCATATCGCTTGTAGCGAGCAGAGTAGGCAGCAAAGGCTACCTCGGATCCATCCGCAGTCGTCGGCATCCGAGAGGTGATCTGGGGCAGATCTAGCTCCGCTCCAGCCGCCAAAGCCATCGCCAGCCCGATGGACGCGCCGATGCCCTTCTGCTTGCGCTTGTACGCCACAGGCGCTTCGGCTGACAGAGCCTCCGCCAGAGCATCCACATCATCGAGGGCTGCGCCCTTAGGGACAAGCTCCTTGTAGAAGCGACCAAGGACCTCTTTCGCCTTGGCAAGGGAGCTGACGACGGTACTGCAGCGGTCTTCGACTGCCACAGTAGCATCATCTAGAGCACTCCCGTGCTCTAGAGCACCGCGGTCAAACTCGATGCCTGCGGCATCTGAGACAAAAAATAAGAAGGAAGACATGAAGAAAAGCAGCACAGAAGAAGACACGAGGCATCAAGAAACAAGCACAAATCTAGCACTTACCCGAAATAGCCTTGGCAGCAGCCATGAGCTTCGCCGCCACCTCTCTCTCGCGCGCAGCCGCAACAGTGGCCAGCTGCTCCTCACGGTCCGCGGCCTCCTGCTGCAGACGCTCTTTCGCTTCGGCTGCCTTAGTCAGCTCTAGCTCAAGGCATTCCTTTGCACCAACGGCGGCCTCGGCCTTCTGCTCCGATTGACCAAGGCTCTTCTTGAGAGCGTCGACCTCACGGAGAGAAGTGTTATGCTCCTCTGCATTCAAGACAAGCAAGTGTTAAAGAACAGGACCAGGATAAAAAAGAGAGGCACTAAAAGGCAGATAGGTAACTTGAAGCTGCCGAAGGTTCGCTTCCAGCACCAAGCGCTCCTGCACCAGCCGCTTGGCCTCCTGCACAAAAGGCTGAAGAAAAAGAAATAGCAGTAAGAAAAGGACTTGGGGGCTACGCCCAACACAAAGGAGTAAAAACAAAATCAGCACACGAAGACACTCGGGGGCTCCCGCCGTGACACGAAAAAGAAAAACTTACATGCTCTGATGGCGACTCCGAAGGCCCGCCTGCGAAATTCTGAGGCGCAACCACCTGCACCTCCTGCAACGGAGGATCCGAAGTCGCGCCACCCGAAGTCGCCACCGTCTGAGGTGGAGGAGACGCAATTTTCGACTCCCCCATCATCTCCCGCGCACCATCACTGGAGGAATCGTGGGAAGAATGCCTGCATACGAACAAATCAGCACAAGTGCAAAAATAAGAAGGAAAAAGGACAATAGTACAACAAGAAACTTACGAGCCCAGTGAGCTCAGGTCGAAGACAGGAGGAGTCCTTCGGGCTCTCTTCTCCTCCTTCTTCTCTTCCTTCTTCTCCTCCTTCTTTTCTTCCTTCTTCCGCTTCGCTGGCGGGTGCGGTGCTACAGCCCGCACAGGAATGGCAGGAAGGGGAGAGGAAGAACCTCCATGACCGTCACTATGACGCTCAAGGCCCAGAGGGTTTATGGAAGTCGGAGGAGTTGAGGCATCCGAAGACTCGCTGGAGCTCCGTGATCGCTTGCGCGTATGGTCCTCACTTGACTCGTCGGCATCCTCCGCCGGAGATCGCGCCGACGGTAGCTCGGACACGGACTCAACCACTTCATTATCCGGGGCATTCGGATACTTTTCGGGCAATGGCGGTACCATGCCCGGCACTTTGAAGCTCTGCAAAATCAGAAGGAACTTTGTTAGCAAACAAAGGAAATAAATACACAGCCAACAAAAAGCACTACGTGCACAAATCTACACCTGCGGTACAGCCAACGTCGAAGAAAATGAGGAGTTAGCGATTTCCCCGGGATTTCTTCTCCGGCCTTGAACTTCAGCAGCGCGCGAAGGGCCCTGTCAAGATCCCCCTCAGAGATTTTCTCAGCCGAAACCCTCGTCGGATCACGGCGCCCAGAATAAAGAAACATCGGGTGCGCCCTCGCTTGGAGAGGATGCACCCGACGCTCAAGAAAAGTCCGGATGATGTCCACACCGTTCACCTCCTTCTTCGGAATCAGCTGGAGATCCTCCACCCGACGGTAAAGGGCCTCTATCTCCGCCACCTCACCATCCAAGATATGGTTTTTCCAAGACCTTTTCTTCTCAATCATTTGGGAGGGGTCAAAGGGAACAAGACCAAAATCTTGCCCCGGCACTACGGAGTCGTGGATATAAAACCATCGCCTCCGCCAGTACTGGACAGATTCGGACATGGAAAAAGAAAAGAAGAGAAGATTGGGACTAAGGGAGATGATGCAACCCCCAATGGGATACACACCATCCGAACCAGATTGCCTCTTCACGGAATAGAGCTTCCGGAAGAGGCCGAAGTGCGGCTCAATGCCAAGCCAGCACTCGCAAAAAGTGATAAAACACGCAATATGGAGAAGATAATTGGGAGACAGATGATGAAGCTGAATCCCATAGAAGAAGAGCAGTCCACGGAGGAAGTTGTGGACTGGAAAAGAAAACCCACGCATAACGAAGGCGAGAAACATAACCCGATACCCAGATGGGGGACGGGGGATTACCTCATTGCCGGGGAGTTTGACGGCCTCCCTATCCTGCGGGATCAGGCCTCGCTTGCGAAGCTTGCGGAGATCGCTCTCCCGCGTCTCTGATCGCCGCCAGCCACCATCAGTGACACGGGTAGCGGTGGTGCCCTTCTTTCCTCCGGCGGCGCTGGTCCCAACTGCAGATGACGATTTATTTGACTTCCCCATTGCACTACAGCGGCGCCGGCGGTGAAAACGAAGAAACGACGACGGAAATGTGGAAGGAAACCCCAGCGCGCAGCAAGAATCGCTGGAGCACAAGGAGGCAGTGAAAACAAGAACTGATGCGGTGAAAACAAACCGCGGCTTTCCCCAATGATTATAACAACGAAGACGACGCACGGCAGCCGTCCATCCAGAAGACCTAACGCCAACGGTAGATCTGACCGTACACGTGTCAACATCACAACGAACCGTCGTTACCACGCCGTCCACTACACGCGGAAATCGAGGAGACGCCGTAATTATCTCCACGCCGCACGTGACCGGTCAATTCAAAGTCAGCACGTGGGACCCACGTTTCGTCCAGTCAAGTCATCTCTGGCGTAGCAGACGCTTGAGGTCATCGATCGTAAGCACTGATGTCATCAAAAGCTATACTAGCACCAACTACAATTCCCCGGCTCCACAGCTAAGAGTATTCACTCGAATCTTCGATTCGACTAAATACTCGGGGGCTACTCCTATCAGGAGCGCTGGCCGCGCACCCGGAAGATGAATAAAGGCAAAGTATTTCTTCGAGTCCTACGTCGAGCCTACGACTCCACTACGGACTCGGGGGTACTCCCATAGGGAGGATGAATTTAAGCATCTGAATTTTTTTGTGTCCTACGGACTTAACGACTGAATAATGCTTGAACTAAAGTCTCTGCTCGAGTCTATGACTCGAACAGACACTCGGGGGCTACTCCCATAGGGAGCGCTGGTCGCGCACCCTATGAAATCTTCGAGTGCGATCTTTTGGATCAGCACGCAAAAACTTTTTGGCAAATCTGCCCCAACAAAACGCTGAGTGAGTGACAATCTCCTTGGCCACCCGAAGCACCTCCGTGGTGACAAATGTTCGGATGCTGCGTCTGCGACTCAAAGATAAGACCTGCAGATATCATCTGATGGCCTGGCAATGTACACGACTACGCTCTGCTAGTATAAATCCATGCCAACAGGCGTGATGAAAAATCCCGACGGACGTGTTGGGTACATCAATTAAAATCACTGGAATTCCACTCCTGTAAGTCCTCCGCGGCCTGAGTCGAATTACGCCAGCATATGTTCCGGGTTCAAGTTAAGGGACTCGAACCTGATGAAGATCGTGTTGTTTCGTCCTAAGACAGTTAACTGACCCTGATCTGTCGGGTGAGTCAGGCACACGTATCAACAATCCCTACACACATATAATGTTTATACATAGTTGCACCCGAAGGATTGAAGAGTCCTCAGCCGAATCTACGATTCGACTGATCACTCGGGGGATACTGACATGGTTATACCCTACGGGTACGTGACTTCAGCATACCTGGTCCAGCCCAAGGAAGGTCCACGACAGACATACGCTGGCCCATGAAGATTTTCGGGTGGCCAAGGCCCATGACGCCTTCGGATCCTTGGAGAGCAAGACTAGCATAGATAGGAAATTCAAAGGGGTAAAACCCTAAAACTTGTAACCGACTAGGACTATGCCCGGGACCTGCCTAAGTCTATATAAAGGCCAGGAGGGCACGTCCTAGATCCCTCGACTCATATTCTCGCATACGCACCTCACGTCAGATCGAATCTGCGCACCCCTGTAACTTTCGGTTCCGCCGTAATCAAGAGCAGACAAGCAGGAGTAGGGTTTTTCCTCCGGGGGCCTGAACCTGGGTAAATCTCGTGTCCCCTGGTTGCTTGTCTGTTAACCGTTCCACGATCTCCAGCATCCCCATCTTCTCCAAAACCCAAGTCCATAACAATGGGCATTGACGAGTCGAAACCTCGTCAACTTGCACTTTGCAGTTGATCACCATCATCAAAATGTTTGGTGTTCTTTCAAAATCCATTCTTTAGTAATCTTTCAGTGTGGTAAAAATTTTACCTACATCTTTTGTTCATCCTTATCATGACAACTTTCATGATCAAGCTATTATATCTTATAAAGGTGAATCGCGAGTATAATTTTACTTTCCAAAACCTTTTTGGAGGATTAGGTTGTCTAGCATCTCCAACCTTCACAAATTCTCATCCAATACGAGAATATATATTATACTCTATCATATTGGAACCAAATCATTGTTTTCAGATATCGTAATATCTGTCACACATGATGGTTTCTGAAACAATTCTTTCAGCTCCTAGATAACCTCGATATTAGGACAACTTTTGAATATCAAGAATCATGGAGGCAAACATGATACTTTAGATACTAACACTGGAATTGTCGCTCTCGATTTAATACTAATTATTAAATTCATGGAGTTTGCTGAAAGTTTGCAATAGGATTTTCAAACTTTAAATTGACACTTAAAATAACACGATACCAGTTCGCAAAGTAAATATCCAGAATTCTATAGTTCTATTATCTCAATTACACCTAAGCATAAGCTGGTGAACGAATGCCAATGAATACAACAAATTATGAAAATACACTTTGATTTAATTTATGATACATTGAGTTCAACTAATCCAAATTAGAAATGAACTCCCACTCAAAAACATCATCCCTCGTGTCTTTTTAGTGATTACATGAACCAAATCCACTACACCAAGTCCGATCATCACGTGAGTCGGTGTAGCTTCAAAGGAGAGCATCTATATGGCATCATATCAAGTATATGACTCATGCTTAACCTTTCGGTCCGTGTTTCGAGGCCATGTCTGTACATGCTAGACTCTCCAAGTAAGAACCTTAGTATTTTGCATGTGTAAAACTGTCTTACAGCCAAAATATGATCGTGGATTCAAGTACACCCGATCATCACGTGATGTCTTGAAGCGGAGAAACATACACGGTGCATACTTAAGGGAGAACACATTTTTATCTTGATATCTAAATGAGGGATCATCTTATAATGTAATAAAATGCCAAACAATCAATATAAGATGCAACAACATCATATGTGAAAAGTGAAATGATATGGTTCTTGCACTTGATCACTATCATGTGTATCATGGTATGATCTTTATCATTCCTTTATGTGTAAGACAAAGGTCTATAGAACTTACATGTTAGGTGTGTTGTAAGAGTATCAACTATACATCTACTTACACCATTACCATATCATGACACTAGCCCAACAACAATCTAAACTAGACACTTCTAATTTATCCATTGGAAGTTTTATGTGGATTAGGGATTTCGAAGATAGAACAGTTCTTACCTACGAACATGGAACCACAACAAGGATAACCAAATTATTAACAACTCGTTGTTAATCAGATATTGACTATAGTATGAGAGACAGACACCCGCTAGCCACTTATGCAAAACTAGTTGCATATCAAGCATGGAACAAGTCTCATGTGCGAGGACATGTAAAGTTTGTCAGGGCCTCTACATTGCACTATGCCACCAATATCCAAAGTACAAACAAGAAGCAATAACATGATCATCATCACCCACATACTCATATGCGTACTACCCGTGCAAAGCATCTACGCATAGATCCGGCTCTGATACCACTGTAGGATTTATAGCATAGAAAACAAAAAAATTCCTACGATGGGAACAACTAAGTACCAAGATCTATCTACTAGATACAAGCAAGGGTGAATATCAACCATAGAGAAATACCCTTATAGAACGATAAATTTTAACGAGGTTGTACTCGTGGATGATGTAGACGAACGCTTGCCGATCTCAAGGTCGAGAAGAAGTCTAGCGCCACAAAACAACAGCGCATCCGTGCTCGCACACACGTTCAAGACACCGAACAACCTCTGTCTCCTTGCTCCAGCGATGCAGCGGAAGCAACAACTCTTTCCAAACGAAAAGCCACCAGGAACATGTATCTCGCTAGTCCGAGACCATGGGAATAAACTAGAGGGGGAGAGAGATCCTTCACGAGGAGGTGTGATTATGAGAGAGGGAGTAGGGTACCTTTTATAGGAGGAGGGGGGAACCCCAAGGGGTGTGGCCGACAGCCAAGGAGGCTGCCCCCACCCTTCCTCCATTCATGTGGGTGGAGCTCCCACTCACCAAAAAGTCCCTCCATATTCCCACTCAAAAAACCCACTCATATTCCCATTCATTTTCCACCAAATTTAATGTAATCTCTCTTTAAATAAAACTCATTTTAGTTATTCAGAATTTTGTCAATTACATTAATTAACAAACATTCACATAAAACCCCTTTCTAGTATTCAATTTTAGCAATTTCACCCGAAACAATTACGATGTCTAGTGAAATAATTCCTGCGCATTATAATTCTTTTTGTCTAGAACATATTTATTCCAAATGGTGTCGTTGTCTCTTAAATGTGTCACCCTACGGTTCGCGAATAATGCGGACATGATTGAGACCCCTCTCGGATCAATAATCAAAAGCGGGACCTAGAGATCCATACTGACTCTCACACATTTAACGATGACTTCTTGTGATCGTGAGAACCTCATACGCTAGTAACTTAATCCCTTTGTATCACGATATATTACATGTCTGAGATTTGATCATCGGTATCTCCATACCTTGTTTGATATCGATATCGACTTGTACTCTTTTCTCGTTCCTGTGATATAGGCCCAGTTCTTTTGGGGGCTTCTCCGAGAAGCCGCCCTCCCCCCAGCTTCCTGGGGAAGCCGGTCTAAAAAAAATTTAAGGCTTCCAAAATAGTTAAGGTTAAACAAATTTAGAAGCCTCGCAATTTTTTTGAACCGGCTTCACCAGGAAGCTGGGGGTAGGGCAGCTTCTGGGAGAAGCCACCAAAAGAACTAGGCCATAACATGCTAGTGATCACATCACTTGCTTGCAAGCTAATTAATGTGATATCACCGAGAGGGCCCATAATATATCTATCCGTTACCGGGATGGATAAATTCCACTCTTGATCCATGAGCCTCTATATAACACCTTCGTAGCACTGAACCCATCTTTATAGTCACCCTTTTACGGTGTGACGTTTGATGTTATCAAGCTACTCTTCTAGTGTTAGTGATTGACATGATCTCATGGTCTAAAGACTAGGATTACTTCGTATGATGTTATATCAATATAAACACAATGACTTTGATCGTAATGCTATACTTCGGATGAATGTTCATCACATCATTCCAATAATGTTGTGACCTTGTCATTAACAACATCCAATATCCATGATCAGGAAACCTTTGATCATCTTGTTAATCAACGAGCTAGTTTATAAGAGAGGCATCACTAGGAACTTTCTTTTTGTTTATTAAACACACAAGTATTAACGTTTCCGTATTAATACAATTATAACATGCAAAATAAACATTTATCATAAACAAGGAATAAGATAATAACCACTTTATTATTGCCTCTCGGGCATATTCCCTTCTTGGAGCAATGTTCCAAGAGTCAAAACTGTGGACCGGGCCAAAAAAAAAGTCCATCGTGTACACGTTTCATTACAGAGAGACTGACATCTCTTTTTCAGGCACGGACACAACACACTGAGATTCTTCCTGCACGATCCCCTCGCTCAGGTTCAGAAACAAATTCCCCAACACCGCTGCTTGCATGCTTCCCCGGGGTGCTTGCTCGACCCTCCTAGACTGGTTCCTCCTCGCCCTCCATGGCCTCCGTGCGTGCAACGATGCATCCGTCATGGTAGTCTTCCCCTGAGTCGACCTCCTCTATGGCTGGTTCCCCGTCCCATCCCGTATTGATTTCTCCGCGTGCCAAGTTACATGTCGTCATGCCGTTTTTTAGGCAGTCAAAGTGGCGAGGACGCCGCACACCGGAATTCTTCCTGCACGATGCTCTTTCTCAGGTTTAGAAACAAACTAGAAGGACCATGCGCGCTTTGCCGCGCCATCCTTTTATTGTTCGTGTTATATTTTTTATATTTAACCTTTAAGCCTAAACTGATAGCAGAATATATTGACCCAAGTAACATGTGATATCATAGCTTTTGATTCCCTTTCTTCGCTAGACTTACCTCATATGAGATTCACTAACAGTTTTGGCACCTAAAATGTTTCCCATATCGCAAAAACCATACACCACATCAATCATCTTATGAATTTCTTATCAGGAAACATTTCATAGATTATATATGAGCTCACAAAAATCATGTAAACACAAAACACAGTGGAATAAAGCCGCAAGTATTCATTTACTTATGATCAAGAACATGTAAAATTTTCCACAAATAGAAGAGACAAAATATAAAAGGCTGCACCATGAACCAGAACCAGCAACATAATTATCCATTATCTGTACAAATAGACAGACCATGAAAGTCAAAAGGTGCACGAGAATACGGAGTTAGCATAACAAAAGATCAATAAGGAACCCACGTCCTCTTTCGTAGTCACCAGTAAGTTGGAGTTGGGCCCTAGTTTTCATGCCCTAGGTATCACGACAACCATGATTTGAGCCAAAAAAGGAAAGAACATAAGAGAAAAAATAAGCATACGATGGAGCACAACATAGAGGTGTCGCCATCATCCTCTACACAATCAAGAGAAATGATAACAAGCCAACAAATTTAGAAGTCTAGATAGGAAAGCAAGGATGACTTCCACTCCCTGGATCCATGGCGTCACGTCCCATGCCTTGCCATCCATACAATAGGCAACGAACTCCCAATCAGTTCTGATGCTCAACCCCGTCAGATTATCTCCCCGATATTTACCAGGTCAGATCTGTGACGGACGGAACATTGGTAGCCCTGGCCATACTCATACTTTCATTAGTCACATGAACACATTATTTTACTTTGTCATGTATCGTGCATGTGTAATGAGCCACTTTATGGTTAGGCTGAACAAAAACAATTGAGCTATGAATTTAACTTACAGATTCTGGGAACAAGATATCGCTTGAACTATTGCTAAATGAGTAGACTTAACCTAGGAGCATTGTAGATAATAAAGATGGTTTTTATAAAAGCGTTTGAAATTTCCCTAATTGACCTTTTGGAATAAAGCTAAGCATTCCATACAAATATAAACGTACAGGCTAAAAGTAGCTCCTCACATAAAAAACAAAACCAGATAGCATTGTAGATTCAATAAAAATGTGCATCGTAGTATCCCATTAGATATATGTGAATCTATAAGAATGTGTTGCTTTCTACATAAGCCGTCGCAGTCACAATCAATATGTTATTTTATAGTAGCAAGAACTACACCCTTGAACAACAACAAAATTCAGAACATAATGTTACAGAAGCTACACCACCATGTCCATATTTGTTCTTTAGCACATCCATGAACACAATGAATGTACCACGAGAATTACCGGACATAGTCGAGGAAGAGGCTCTAAAAAGGGGAAAAAAGGCATTCAGAAGACCTATTCATAGTTTGAGAACTGTCGAGTAAAGAGCAAGTCCAAGAAAGACCTATTCAGAAGCATGTCAGTTTACATTCTCAAGATACGACAATTGGGTGTTTGGCGTATGAACAACATAGTTTTGAATTCTTGAAGTTCTAAAATTTGAAATTTAAACCATGATGTCTACTGTGTTAGGAATAGACAAGTTGTATTCTTCTGGAGGCCAAAGGCCACAATATATAATACAAGTACATGTGTGAATATGTAGGAAAATGTTGGGGTTCGTAGAATGGAAAACAAAAAATTTCTACCACATGCAAACAAACAAGCCAAGATCTATCTACTAGATTGTAGCAACGAGTCGATAGAGGAACTCACCCTTGAAGATTCCAAAGTGGTTAACGAGAGCAGATTCTCGTGGGTGATGTAGTCGTACTCTTGCCGATCTCAAGATCGCGTAGACGATCCTTCCGGCAGCGCTTCCGCAGTCGGTCACACGTTCGGTACTCGATGAATACCTTCCTCTCCCTTGTTCCAGCAGGCAGCGGAGGTTGTAGCACTCTCCTCGCGATTCCGGCAGCACGACGGCGTGGTGTCGGAAGTAGAGGGGAGATCCCGCAGGGCTTCGCCTTAAGCCGGTGCGAGTATGGTGGAGCAAGAGAGGTGCCTTGGCGATCTAGGGTTTAGAATCACCAAGGGGGGAGGCTTGGCCGGCGGCTAGGGTTTGGGAAAACCCCCAACTCGCCGAGTTGGTGGTGCCCTAGGCGGCGGCTCATGGAGGTGGTGGCGCTGGCGGCTTGGGGTTAGGGTTTTGGGTGTGAGGGGTAGGGGGCGCCCTACCCCTCCTTATATAGGTGGAGGGTGGCCGGTTGGGAGGAGGGAGTCCTCCCCCAACTTGGCCTCCTTGGCCGGCGGGTGGAGGGAGGAGGACTTCCTCCCCAAGTAGGTTTCCTACTCTCCCTCCACCAAGCAAACTTGCCGTTTGACTTTTTCAAATTGGCGTTTGACTTTCAAACTAGGATTTGATTTCTTCCTTTATTTTGCCCATCCAAGTGACCTAGTACTGATGCAACCATTCCATATTGTTATGACACATTCATGTACCCTTCCCCTCCGGAGTGCCGGACCTTCTGGACCCTTCTAGAACATTCCTGGTGAAAACACCGGAATCATTCCCCAACTCCGAAACAAGACTTTCCTTATATGAATCTTATTCTCCGGACCATTCCGCATCTCCTCGTGATATCCCGGATCCCATACGAGACTCCGAACAACATTAGGTCTCTTACTCATCATTTCATAACTACTCAACAACATCGAATCCTTAATTGTGTCTCCCTACGGTTCGTGAATTATGCGGACATGACCGAGACACTTCTCCGATCAATAACCAATAGAGGAATCTAGAAATTCATATGGCTCCCACATATTTTTACGATTACTTTGTGATCGAATGAACCACTTACATACGATACCAATTTCTCTTTGTCTCACGATAGTTTACTTATCCGAGGTTTTGATCGTCCCTTTGTCTCACGATAGTTTACTTATCCGAGGTTTTGATCGTCGGTATCTCTGCATACCTAGTTCAACCTCGTTACTGATAAGTACTCTTTTCTCGTTCCCATGGTATGTGATCCCTTGTGAGCCAGTCACATGCTTGCAAGCCAATTGGATGACATTCCACCGAGAGGGCCTAGAGTATATCTATCCATCATATGTATGGACAAATCCCACTCTTGATCCATGTGCCTCAACCCATACTTTCCGAACACTCAATGCCACCTTTATAGCCACCCAGTTACGGTGTGGTGTTTGATGTCATCAAAGCATCCTTCCGGTGACGGTGATTAGCATGATCTCATGGTCGAAGGAATTAGGTTACTATGTACCAGAAAGCTTATAGAAATTGAACTATTAAAATGACTTGATCTTTATGCTACGCTTATCTATAGGAGTATGTCCACCATACCATTCTCCTAATGATATGACCATGTTATTAACAACATCTCAAATGTTCATGATCCAGAAACTATGATCATCTATTAATCAACAAGCTAGTATTATAAAGAGGCTTTACCAGGGACTCTAATTTAGTTTACAAATCACACAAGTATTATTGTTTCTGTTTAATACTATTATATCATGAATGTAAACATTTATCATAAACACAAAGATATAATAATAAATACATTTATTATTGCCTCTAGGGCATATCTCCAACAGTCTCCCACTTGCACTAGAGTCAACTAATCTAGATTACATGGTAATATACCGAACACCCATGGCAGTTTGGTGTTGGTCATGTTTTTCCCTCGGGAGAGGTTTAGTCAACGGATCCGCCACATTCAGATCTGTGTGTAGTTTGCAAATCTTTATGTCACCATCTTGGACATGTTCTCGAATAGCGTGAAAACGTAGCTTGATGTGCTTCAGCTTCTTGTGTGACCTTGGTTCTTGCGCATTGGCTATGGCGCCCATGTTATCACAGTAGATAGACATTGGGTCCAGCGCACTTGGAACCACACCGAGCTCTGTAATGAACTCCTTCATCCATATCGCTTCTTGTGAAGCCTCCGAAGCAGCTATGTATTCCGATTCAGTTGAATATCTCGCCACAACGCTTTGCTTTGCACTCCTCCAGCTAACTGCTGCACCATTCAAAGTAAATACGTATCCAGATTGAGATTTAGAATCATCCGGATTGGTGTTCCAACTAGCATCGGTGTAACCATTAACAACGAGCTGTTCATCACCTCCATAAGAAAGAACCATATCCTTAGTTCTTCTCAAGTACTTAAGGATGTTTTTGATCGCTGTCCAATGATCCACTCCTGGATCACTTTGATATCTGCTAGTCAAACTAACAACATGTGCAATGTCGGGTCTAGTACATAGCATGGCATACATTAGAGATCCTATGGCTGAGGCATAGGGAGTCTTACTCATCCTTTCTCTATCTTATGCCGTTGCTGGACTTTGAGTTTTACTCAAGGTCGTATTGGGCAACATGGGCAAGAACCCTTTCTTGCTATCTTCCATTCCAAACCTCTTTAGAACTTTGTCCAAATATGTACTTTGTGACAATGATATTAGGCGTCTCGATCTATCTCTATAAATCTTTATGCCTAATATGTAAGCTGCTTCGCCAAGATCTTTCATTGAAAAACTATTATTCAAATATTCTTTGACACTATTAAGAAGGTCTACATCATTCCCAATCAACAATACGTCATCTACATATAGTATTAAGAATGCTACAGAGCTCCCACTCACTTTCTTGTAAATACAAGCTTCTTCATAAGTTTGTATAAAACCAAAACTTTTGATTACCTTATCAAAATGTTGATTCCAACTTCGGGATGCTTGCTTAAATCCATATATCGACCGTTGAAGTTTGCATACCTTGTTAGCATCTTTAGGATCGACAAAACCTTTGGGTTGCATCATATACAACTCTTCATCAATGTCTCTATTGAGGAACGCCGTTTTGACATCCATCTGCCATATCTCATAATCGTAATTGCAGCGATTGCTAACATAATCCTCACAGACTTTAGCTTCGCTACTGGTGAGAAAGTCTCATCGTAGTCAACTCCTTGAATTTGTCAAAACCCTTTTGCGACAAGTCGAGCTTTATAGACAGTAACATTACCATCATCATCTGTTTTCTTCTTGAAAATCCATTTGTTCTCGACAGCCTTCCGGCCATCCGGTAAGTCCACCAAAGTCCATACTTGGTTTTCGTACATGGATCCAATCTCGGATTTCATGGCATCTTGCCATTTATTGGAATCTGGGATCATCATCGCTTCCTCATATGTCGCAGGGTCATCGGTGTTATCCACCAACATGACACTCATAACGGGATCATACCAATCAGGAGTGGTTCGAGTTCTCGTTGACCTACGAGGTTCTGTAGCAACTTCATCCGAAGTCTCATGATCATCATCATTAGCTTCCTCTCTTATTGGTGTAGGCGCCACAGGAACTACTTCCGGTGTTGCGCTACTCGCAAGTTCGAGAGAAGGTTCAACAACCTCGTCGAGTTCTACTTTCCTTCCAGTCACTTCTTTCGAGAGAAATTCCTTCTCTAGAAAGGATCCATTCTTAGCAACAAAGATTTTGCCTTCGGATCTATGATAGAAGGTATACCCAATAGTTTCCTTTGGGTATCCTATGAAGACGCATTTTTGTGCTTTGGGTTCAAGCTTGTCCGGCTGTAACTTCTTTACATAGGCTTCGCAACCCCAAACTTTAAGGAACGACAATTTAGGTTTCTTCCCAAACCATAATTCATACGGTGTCGTTTCAACGGATTTAGATGGTGCCCTATTTAAAGTGAATGCGGCTGTTTCTAATGCATAACCCCAAAACGATAGTGGTAAATCTGTAAGTGACATCATAGAACGAACCATATCTCAGAGAGTTCGATTACGACGTTCGGACACACCATTACGTTGTGGTGTTCCCGGTGGTGTTAATTGTGAATGAATTCCGCATTTCTTTAAATGCTCGCCAAACTCGTAACTTAGATATTCACCTCCATGATCAGAACGTAGAAATTTAATCTTCTTGTTACGTTGATTCTCTACCTCACTTTGAAATTCCTTAAACTTCTCGAAAGTTTCGGACTTATGTTTCATGAAATAGATATACCCATATCTACTCAAGTCATCCGTGAAGGTAAGAACATAACGATAACCACCGCGCGATGCTATACTCATTGGGCCACACACATCGGTATGTATGATTTCCAATAAGTCCGTAGCTCGCTCCATCATCCCAGAAAATGGAGTCTTAGTCATTTTACCCATCAGACATGCTTCACATCTTTCAAGTGATTCAAAATCAAGTGATTCAAGAAGTCCATCGGAATGGAGTTTCTTCATACACTGCACTCCAATATGACCAAGACGACAGTGCCACATATAGGTCGAGTTATCGCTCAATTTCAAACGTTTAGCTTCAATGTTATTAATATGTGTATTTCCACTATCGAGATTCAATAAGAATAGACCATCTATCAAAGGTGCATGTGCATAAAACATATTACTCATATAAATCGAACAACCATTATTCTCGGACTTAAACAAGTAACCGTCTCGCAACAAACATGATCCAGATATAATGTTCATGCTCAACGCAGGCACCAAATAACAATTATTTAAGTATAAAACTAATCCCGATGGTAGATGAAGAGGTAGCGTGCCGACCGCGATCACATCAACCTTTGATCCATTTCCAACGCGCATCGTCACCTCGTTCTTCGCTAGCTTCCGTTTATTCTGCAGTACCTGTTTTGAGTTACAAATATGAGCAACCGAACCAGTATCAAATACCCAGGCACTACTACGAGTACTAGTGAGATACACATCAATAACATGTATATCAGATATACCTTTCTTCTTGATGTTGCCGTTCTTAAAATCCGCCAAGTACTTTGGGCAATTCCGCTTCCAGTGACCTTCTCCCTTCTAGTAAAAGCACTCAGTATCAGGCTTTGGCACAACCTTGGTCTTCTTCGTCGGTGCGGTAACTTTCTTACCACCGTTCTTGAAGTTTCCCTTTTTCTTAGACTTGCCTTTCTTGAATTTGGTGGTCTTATTGACCAACAACACTTGATGCTCTTTCTTGATCTCCACTTCTGCAGATTTCAACATGGAGAAGAGTTCTGGCAATGTCTTGTTCATGTTTTGCATATTGTAGTTCATCACAAAGTTCTTGTAACTTGGTGGTAGTGATTGGAGGACACGGTAAATCCCCAAAGCATTAGGAATCACTATACCCAAACTTTGGAGTTTGTTTGCGTGCCCAGACATCTTAAGCACATGCTCACTGACGGAGCTGACCTCTTCCATCTTGCAGTTAAAGAACTTTTCAGAAGCCTCATAACTCTCAACTGCCACGTGAGTCTCAAAAATAATTTTGAGTTCACGGACAATATCATATGGGTCTTGGTTCTCAAACCTTTTCTGAAGCTCCGATTCCAAACCATACAAGATAGCACACTGAACTGTGGAGTACTGATTCTTCCGAGTGAGGTAAACATTCTTTACTTCATCGGTAGCAGTAGCTGCAGGTGGTAACCCAGCGGTGCATCCAGCACATAGGTCAAATTACCAGCATTGAGGATAATCCTCAAATTGCGGAACCAATCCGCGAAGTTGCTTCCATTGTTTTTCAACTTTTCTTTCTCTAGGAACGCATTAAAATTGATGGTAGGGGCCGCCATTGATCTACAACATATTTGCAATAGTTTAGACTAAGTTTATGACAAATTGAGTTCTAATTAATAGTTAAATTAATCTAGGTGAACTCCCACTCAAAACAATATCCCTCACATTGTTTTAGTGATCACACGAACCAAATCCACCACATCAAAACCGATCATCACGAGAGTTGATGTAGCTTCAATGGCGAACAATCAACATGTTCATCATATCTACTATATGACTCATGCTTTACCTTTCGGTGATCCATGTTCCGAGACCATTCTGTACATGCTAGGCTCGTCAAGATCAAACCTTAGCTACCGCAAAAGCAAATCTGGCTTGCTCATGTTGTATACACCCGCAGAATCTAACACACCCGATCATCACGTGGTTCTTCGAAACAACGAGCTTTAGCAACGGTGCTTACTAAGGATGAACACTTTGGAACTTGAAATTTGTGTGCATGAGGGATCATCTTATAATGCTACCGTCGTTAACTAAGCAATACAAGATGTATAAAGGATTAACATCACATGCAATTCATAATATGTGATATGATATGGCATTTCTTCTTGTTCTTCCGATCTCCATCTTCAAGCACGAACATGATCTCCATCATCACCGGTATAGCGTCAAGGTCAATGGCGCCGTTTCATGGTTGTTGTCCACCAGCTTCAACTATTACAACTACTTTGAATAGACATGTGGGTCTTAACAGAATTTAAAGACAACCATATGGCTACTGCCGGTTGCCAACTTACAATAAGGAACATTGCATACATCAAATATAGGCTTTCAATAAGTGTCGATCTAACTTAAGAACAAGAACCACAACATTCATGTTTGAACTATCAAGTGCCTGTTGTAAATTGGATCTATACTATAATGGGAGAGACAGACACCCACAAAGCCACTTATGCAATACAAGTTGCATGTTGAGCGTGGAGCAAGTCTCATGAATGATGTCATGTAAGGTTAGCCCGGGCCGCTTCATCCCATCATACCGCAAGATGCAAAGTACACAAAAATCAATTGATAATAAAAGCACCACCGCCCACAATGACCATTGTGTTCTACTCGTGCAACAGATCTACATATAGACACGGCTCTGATACCACCGTTTGGGTTCGTAGCATGGAAAACAAAAAAATTCTACCGCATGAAAACAAACAAGCCAAGATCTATCTACTAGATTGTAGCAACGAGTCGATAGAGGAACTCACCCTCGAAGATTCCAAAGCGGTTAACGAGAGCAGATTCTCGTGGGTGATGTAGTCGTACTCTTGCCGATCTCAAGATCGCGTAGACGATCCTTCCGGCGCTGCGTTCCGGCAGCGCTTCCGCAGTCGGTCACATGTTCGGTACTCGATGAAGACCTTCCTCTCCCTTGTTCCAGCAGGCAGCGGAGGTTGTAGCACTCTCCTCGCGATTCCGGCAACACGACGACGTGGTGTCGGAAGTAGAGGGGAGATCCCGCAGGGCTTTGCCTTAAGCCGGTGCGAGTATGGTGGAGCAAGAGAGGTGCCTTGGTGATCTAGGGTTTAGAAGCACCAAGGGGGGAGGCTTGGCCAGCGGCTAGGGTTTGGGAAAAACCCCAACTCGCCGAGTTGGTGGTGCCCTAGGCGGCGGCTCAAGGAGGTGGTGGCGCCAGCGGCTTGGGGTTAGGGTTTTGGGTGTGAGGGGTAGGGGGCTCCCTACCCCTCCTTATATAGGTGGAGGGTGGCCGGTTGGGAGGAGGGAGTCCTCCCCCAACTTGGCCTCCTTGGCCGGCGGGTGGAGGGAGGAGGACTTCCTCCCCAAGTAGGTTTCCTACTCTCCCTCCACCAAGCAAACTTGCCGTTTGACTTTTTCAAATTGGCGTTTGACTTTCAAACTAGGATTTGATTTCATCCTTTATTTTGCCCAGCCAAGTGACCTAGTACATGATGCAACCATTCCATATTGTTGTGACACATTCATGTACCCTTCCCCTCCGGAGTGCCGGACCTTCCGGACCCTTCTAGAACATTCCTGGTGAAAACACCAGAATCATCCCCAACTCCGAAACAGGACTTTCCTTATATGAATCTTATTCTCCGGACCATTACGGATCTCCTCGTGATATCCCGGATCCCATCCGAGACTCCGAACAACATTCGGTCTCTTACTCATCATTCCATAACTACTCAACAACATCGAATCCTTAAGTGTGTCTCCCTACGGTTCGTGAATTATGCGGACATGACCGAGACACTTCTCCGATCAATAACCAATAGAGGAATCTGGAAATTCATATGTCTCCCACATATTTCAACGATTACTTTGCGATTGAATGAACCACTTACATACGATACCAATTTCCCTTTGTCTCATGATAGTTTACTTATCCGAGGTTTTGATCTTCGGTATCTCTGCATACCCAGTTCAACCTCGTTACTGATAAGTACTCTTTTATCGTTCCCGTGGTATGTGATCCCTTGTGATCCAGTCACATGATTGCAAGCCAATTGGATGACATTCCACCGAGAGGGCCCAGAGTATATCTATCCATCATATGGATGGACAAATCCCACTCTTGATCCATGTGCCTCAATCCATACTTTCCGAACACTCAATGCCACCTTTATAGCCACCTAGTTACGGTGTGGTGTTTGATGTCATCAAAGCATCCTTCCGGTGACGGTGATTAGCATGATCTCATGGTCGAAGGAATTAGGTTACTATGTACCAGAAATCTTATAGCAATTGAACTATTAAAATGACTTGATCTTTATGCTACGCTTATCTATAGGAGTATGTCCATCATACCATTCTCCTAATGATATGACCTTGTTATTAACAAAATCTCAAATGTTCATGATCAAGAAACTATGATCATCGATTAATCAACAAGCTAGTATTATAAAGAGGCTTTACTAGGGACTCTAATTTAGTTTACAAATCACACAAGTATTATTGTTTCTGGTTAATAGTATTATAGCATGAATGTAAACATTTATCATAAACACAAAGATATAATAATAACTACATTTATTATTGCCTCTAGGGCATATCTCCAACAGAAAACCCCCTAACAGATGGGGAAAATACAATACAATATATACATCTAACACCCCCCTCAAACTCATAGTGGATCCACAAAACTGAGTTTGGAGAGTAAGAAATCATGCTGCGCTCTGGTCTGTGCCTTTGTGAAGAAATCCGCCAACTGTAAATCTGAAGGCACATACTGAAGCGCAACAACCTGAGCCTGCACCTGAGCACGTGTATAGAAAGCATCAACACCAATATGCTTGGTAAGCTCATGCTTGACCGGATCACGTGCAACACTAATAACACCTGTACTGTCAGACAAAACCAGAGTGGGTGTGGTAATAAAACCCCCAAAATCCGCAAGTAACCACCGTAACCAGGTCACCTCAGTAGTCAACAAGGCCATAGCACACAAATCAGCCTCAACACTCGAACGGGAAGCCGCTGTCTGTTTCTTCGTCTTCCAAGCAATGAGCGAACCACCAAGAAACACACAGTAAGCAGAAAGTGAACGACGATCCGAAGGATCACTCTCCCACGTAGCGTCCGAATAGCACTAGAGCTGGAGGTAGCTGGAACGAGGAAAGAAAAGGCGACGAGTGATCGTACCACGAAGATAAGGAAGAACACAGAGAAGATGACTATAGTGAACAGTGGTAGGAGCAGAAACAAACTGACTCAGAATATGAACAGGATAAGAGATGTCAGGACGAGTGACAGCAAGATAAACAAGACTCCCAACAATATGACGATAACGCGTCGGATCAGAAATAGGATCACCATCAGTAGGTTGGAGCTTAACGTTAAGTTCCATAGGAGTCTCAACAATGCGCTCATCCCCAAGAGCAGCACGAGCAAGAAGATCCTGAATATACTTTTCCTTAGAGATGTAAAAGCCATCAGAAGTGGAGGAAACCTCAATCCCAAGAAAGTATCAAAGAGGAACAAGATCAGTCATAAGAAACTGATCACGGAGACGAGCCTTAACAAAGGCGATATACTCAGGATCATCACTAGTAATGATCATATCATAAACACAGAGAAGAAGAAGAGTGCGTCCACGAGGAGAAGTGTGAACAAACAGCGCTGGATCATGAGCACTAGGGGAGAAACCAGCAGCATTCACTACAGAAGCAAAGCGCTCAAACCAGGCACGAGGGGCCTGTTTGAGGCCATAAAGAGAACGTCGAAGATGACAAACCATCCCCTCGGGAACAGAATACCCAGGAGGAGGCTGCATATAAACCTCCTCACTCAACTCACCATTGAGAAAGGCGTTCTGAACATCAAGCTGGGACACAGACCAGTGACGAACAGAAGCAACAGCAAGAAGAGTACGCACAGTGGTCATATGAGCCACAAGAGCAAAGGTCTCATCATAGTCACGACCATGCTCCTGCTGAAAACCACGAGCCACAAGACGCGCTTTATAGCGCTCAAGAGATCCATTAGAGCGGGTCTTAATCTTATAGACCCACTTACACATGATAGGACGAACACCGGGAGGGGGAGAAACAAGATCCCAGGTGCCAGTGCGCTCAAGTGCAGCAATCTCCTCAGCCATGGCCAGCTTCCATTCAGGATGATGCTCAGCATCCCGATAAGAAGTCGGCTCAGAGGCAACAGAAATACCATACTGACTAGGAGAGTAACGATTGGGGGCACGACACTGACGAACATGACGAGTAGAGGGAAGCTTGTTAGAGGAAGGCGACTCAGGAGACGACGATGAAGAAGAAGGAATAGCAGAGGAAGACTCCGGAGAACAAGGAGAACTAGGAGAACTAGATGGAGCAGAGGAGGACGGTTAAGAAGAAGAGACATGAGGGGGAGGAGATCCTGAAGAAGACACAATAGGAGTAGAAGGAGGTGTGTCAGGAAAGAGAAGAAAAGAGATATCTGCCACCGGGTAGGTACCAGCAGTGGGACGAGGATAGAAAGGACCCGTCTCATCAAAAGTAACATCACGAGAGATATGCATCCGACGAACAACGGGGTCCCAACAGCGATAGCCCTTATGCTCATCACTGTAGCCAAGGAAAACACACTCAACAGACTGAGCGGTCAGTTTGGTGTGTTCGCGAGGAGCAAGGAGAACATAGCAAACACAACCAAACAAGCGAAGCATGGAGTAGTCTGGAGACTGTCCAGATAGGCTCTCAAGAGGGATGCCACCCTACAGAGCGGCAGAAGGCTGGATATTGATGAGGTAAGCCGACGTAGCGACAACCTCATCCCAGAAATGCGGCGGAGGAGAAGAAGCAATCATCATGGCACGAGTGGACTCAAGAAGATGGCGATGCTTACACTCAGCAACTCCATTCTGAGCATGTGCACCAGGACAGGAGAACTGAGCAAGGGTGCCCTATTCAGCAAGAACACCTCGCAACATCTGGGAGATATACTCACCAGCAGAATCAACACGAAACACATGAATGGGGGTAGAATATTGAGTACGAACCATGGCCGCAAAACGCTGATATATGGAGAGCACTTCACTACGAGAGTGCATAAAATACAACCAAGTGTACCGAGAAAAATTATCGATGAATAAAATATAGTAGTGATGGCCCCCTTTCGAAGCGAAAGGAGCCGGACCCCAAACATCGGAATGAACTAAATCAAAAGGTCGCTGAGATACAGACGTGCTAGTAGGATAGGGAAGCTGAATATGTTTACCCAACCTACAACCCTGACAATGTAAAGACCCATCTCCTGAGACAGACCCCAGAAGACCACGATGAACTAATGACGACAGGCGAGAGTCACAAAGGTGACCAAGACGATGATGCCACTGCTGAAAGGAGCTAGTAGCAGAGGCAACAATCGGAGAAGAACTGGCAGATGAAGTGGCAGCGGAAGGAACACGAAGCCAGTCTAACTCCCAAAGTCCTGAAGAGTCACGGCTGCGAGGGCCAGCTCCAACCATGGCCTATGTGTGACGGTCCTGAACAACACAAGAATCTGCATCAAGAATGACGCGACAACCAGAGTTAGTAAGCTGGCTAGCAGAGAACAGATTCATCTTAAGAAGAGGGACATGAGAAATATCAGGAACAAAAAAAGAAGAAGTAGAAATGGTGCCCCGACTAGAAACAGGAAGAGAGGTACCATCAGCCGTGAAAACACGGACAGGGGAAGGAAGAGAACGAAGAGCGGACAGAAAAGAAGACTCATAGGTCATATGAAAGGAAGCTCCAAAATCCAAATACCATGGGGACGTACCTGACTGTGTAGAAGGTGGTGGTCGCGCAGTGCCAGAAGAATCAGTCATAGAACCGGCAGTGCCTATCGAAGAAGAGCCTGTAGCAGCAAGCAGACCGCGAAGACTCCTGATAATATCCTGATCGGAGAGAGCAACTGCTGAAGATCCGGAAGGATCCGACTGCCCATGAGCCTGGTGCTGTTGACGTAAACTGGGATCCCGTGTATAACAGGTGGCGCAAGTATGGCCATCCTTGTTACATTAAGAGAAGTGACGAAGAGAACCACGGCGACCCTGACCACGAGCCTGCTGGTGCTGACCCTGACCCTGAGACTGCTGGTTCTGACTCTGACCCTGACCTGAAGGAGTGGGTAGTATCGGCGGCGGCACAGAGGAACGCGGCTGAGTCAAGGGAGCAAACGACATAGGAGGACCAGAATTAGCAAGCACAGATGGAACCGCAAGAAGACCAGCATCACAGAGACGGGTCTCCTCAACCCGAAGCTCAGACAACACCTCAGAGAGCGGAACACAACCACGAGCATTCAGGTGAGCACGCCGAGGCTCAAAGTCCTGGCGAAGCCGAGACAGAAACTCATAGATGCGATGAAACTCCAAATCCGAGCGCACAATCTGGCAGCACGAGCATGTGCCACAAACAGCAGTACGGAGAGAATCAAGCTGACGCCAGATAGCAGCACTCTAAGTATAGAACTCATCAATAGTGGAATCACCCTGCTGAAGAGCATGCTCCTGGCGAACCACGGACAGGTAAAGAGCATCCCCAGACGGCTGATAGCGCTGACGAAGATGTGCCCACTGAGCGGCAACAGTAGGAAGACTCATGAACTCAGCAGCATACTGGGGCAGAACACTGGAGGTGAGAACAGCAGCAGCACGGGCATCCTCATCGATCCACTGAGTGTAGGCAGTCAGGGCATGGCGATAGGTCTCGAGATCAGCAGAGTATTGTTTGAACTTCAGCTCATAAGAAGCAACAACACTATCATTGGCACTCTGAGCAGCATCCTTGTCCTCCTGAGAAGCATCGGCGCCAAGAACAATCGGCGTCGGCGGAAGAGGAGCCATAGGAGCAGGGGGACACGGCGGACAGGAGACCTCGCCAGAGAGCACACCCCAAAGACGGAGACCGCGCATGTGAACGCGCATAAAGGCAGCGAAATCAGGATAATTCGCGCCATCGAAGATCACCGGGCAACGAGGAATTGCAACATAGCCCGATGCAGAAGACATCTTTCTCTCTCAATTTTTTTTACAATATTTTTTTTCAACGCTCAAAACAGATCGACCCGTAGGCAGACAGAGAAGGCCTGGGCGTCGATCGAAGCAGAGACGGCCGACGGAAGGGCTAGCAGCTGGAGACCGGCAGAGAGGAGCCTGGGCGGGCGGAGGGGAGCCAGGGCGGGCGCCGGCGGGCGGGAGCCGGGGCGGGCGTCGGAGGGGATCCGGGGCGTCGGGCGTCGATGGGCTGGCGTCGGGCAATAGAGAGCGACGGAGGGCGTCGTGCGTCGGGCGACAGAGGGCGACGGAGGGCGTCGGGCGACAGGCGCGGGGGTCGAGCCAGCAACTAGGCGCCAGGCGACGGGGATCGGTTGAATCTGGAGGGCGTCAGGCGCTCGTCAAGCTGGACGGGCATTGGGCCAGCAGGTCCAGATCGAATCGAAGCAGAGACGGAGATCGAATCTGGAGGGCGTCAGGTCGGCAGATCGAATCTGATACCAGTGCAGGTCCAGACGGATCCGATCTGGCGAGCCGAAAGTTGAAGAGAAGAACGAGGAACTCCACGTAAGCGGCCAGAACGAGAACCGGCGGAGCCGGGGCGAGCTGACGGCGGCGGCGATCACAAGCAGAGGACCGGTGGGCACGGGAACCCTAAAACCTGGCTCTGATACCATGTTAGGAATAGACAAGTTGTATTCCTCTGGGGGCCACAGGCCACAATATATAATACAAGTACATGTGTGAATATGCAGAAAAACCCTCTAATAGACGGGGAAAATACAATACAATATATACATCTAACATACTGAAGTTTTGAAGTTTATTCCAGAAAAGGGGAGTGGAGCCGCATACCTATGTACTTACTGGCCCGATTGTTACTTTCTCTTTGGCTACATGGAATCTCCTGCACATTCTTGAATACAATTAGAGCCATGGATTTTTGTGTTGTCCATCTTATTTTGATTTAAGGATCTACATTATAATGGATCTCATTAATCTTCAATCCACCCTCAAACACCTATTTCACAAAGGTTGAATAATCACTATCAGTGACTCCACTAAGATAACAAAGTTCATCCAAAAATTAATCGGACAAACGAAAATCCAACGGAAGGATTCATGTGTGTCGCAACATTTAGAAAATGCACATATAGGCCCAGGCTAGCCTGACTAAGCAGAAAATCAACATAGCTATATCACAGATGGACACCATAAAACACATACAGATCAAAGCTGAAACTGTGCTAGTTATTTACTTCAGGAAACATGTAGTACATGACCATATCAGGCAACGAAAATGGAGATGAGGGAAGAATATGAGGTTTCTGCTGCCAAGAATACAAATATGATGTGAGTACATGGAGGAAGAATTAATAAAAAATCCTTTTATGCCATCCATTGCTCAAACCAGCATCACCCACGAATCAAGAAATGGAGATGTTGCAACTTAAAAAAATGAGCTTTGATAGAGATAAACCTGGAAGGGTGTCTGCTGGACGCATGGGTTAGGGAAAAGCACCGAACCATTCCAAACCTTGCCCACCTGACGGAGGCGTATAGTGACATGGATATACCCTACGGGTTCCTCACATTGGTATACCCAGTCCAGCCCAGGGAAGGCCCACGTAAAGACTTGCTGTCCAAGAAGATTTTGGATGGACCAAGCCCATTACAAGTTCGACTTCTTGAAGGATATGACTAGATGTAGATAGAATTTCAAAGGGTTCAACCCTAACCTGTAACCGACTCGACCTACCCCCGAGACCTGTCCTATCTATATAAGGGCCAGGAGGGCACGGCGAGGAGGATCATCCAACTCATACACACACCTCACGCCAGATCGCATTTGCACACCCCCTGTAACCTTCGGTTCCGCCGTAATCAAGAACATACAAGCAAGAGTAGATTTTCTCTCCGGGGGCCTGAACCTGGATAAACCTTGTTTCCCCATGTTGCTTGCCTATAAACCGTGTCACGACATCCAGGATCCCCATATTCTCCAAAACACAAGTCCATAACAATGGGCATGGACGAGTCGAACCCTTGTCAATTGGCGCCGTCTGTGGGAACTGGGAACGATGATCGTGCGCTCGTGACGGTTCCATCCGGAGCGATCTACAATTCCTCGGCGACGGAGAATCACCTCCTCTTCGGTGCTTTCGACTTCACCGCCCACTCACCGGCCACCCGCAAAGATTTCGAGTCCGTAGGAGATGGAATCGAGATGCTGTTCAGTTGCTTCTGCTTACAGGTGGGGCAGACCGGCACCCTCCGCCTCCTAGAGCAGGTACCACTTCCATCAATCAGGCCCGCTTCATGGGTCCCACACTAACGAGCGATTTGGATGACATCAACAACTGTAACTCCGATCTCTGCGACCCTCCTATGGAGGAAGGAACCTACGGTTCCGGACCTGAGAGCTGCGAGAGCAGCGACCCTCTCCGTGAGCGCTATATGTGCGCTGGCATCCATGGCGGAAACGTCAACGACGGAACCGAGGCACCGTTGAATCCGCCTCCCAACCCTTAGGTCGAGAACGGAGGAAACATGGCAAACCCGCAAAATCCCAACGGGAATAGGGCACCTCGAGGCACTGAGGGCATAAATCGTGCCCACAACGAAATCCACCTCAACGACGAGGGCTAGGAGATTGCGCGCGAAGCTATACAGGGCAATCACATCTTACCTGTTGATGCCTCCCGCGACATGCTGATGGACTATCACTGGCTCCTGATCGAGGAACACAATCGATAGGTCAAGCTACAAGGCGACCTTGATAAATGCAACCGGGCAGATGACGAATCAAGCATGCGGCGAGCTGCGCTCTCCACCGCTGGCGGCTCCTCTTCACACGGCAATGACGCCCGCAAGTACCGCTCTTGCCTGGAGCGCATGGACCCCGCTGCACGGCACGAGGTCACCAAAGCACTCGACACGTCCTTCATGATGATGGATTCGCAAGGAAACATCATGCCTAAAACGCCGCAGGCTGCGATCATGGCAGCCACCACCTACCTCGCGTCCAACCGGCCACCAGCGGGATACCCGAAGAACGTGATCCATAAGTCTGTGCTTGTATGACTTGGACTCGTCGGAGCTGCGCTCCACGACGAAGCACCCGCAGAGCCAAAAAAGAAGGCCATGGTAAGGTTCACTCGAAGCCGCACGCCCTTAGCCGAGGAGGAAGAGCATGACCTGCCTCGACGCGCCGAAGCCCACGGAGTAGGAGCAACAACTACAATGCTCGTAGCGATCTCACACAAGGCAAGATCGACAAATCACGCGCTAAGCGCGCGTGCTCAACTAAGTCCGAAGAGGACAACGGAGAGCTGTGCGGAGCCAGGTGCTTTAGCAGGTCCATTCGACAATCACAGATGCTGAAGAACTTCAAGCTCCCTTCGGACAACTTGAAGTTTGATGGCGCATAGGAGCCAAAAACCTAGATCGACGATCATTTGTCGTTAGTCAAGCTCCATGACAGGAACAAAAGCACCGCCATGCAGTTCCTCCAGCTGCAGCTGATAGGCGCAGCCAGGGCCTGGATCAGCAGCCTCCCCTCCAGCTCTAACCGCAGCTGGGAAGAGCTGGCATACAGCTTCATCCGCAATTTCGAGGGCACCAGGAAGAGACCAGCCTCAATCGAAGAGCTACGGGCCTACTGCCAGCGGTTAAATGAGTCCATCCGCTTGTACATACTGCACTGGTCTGCCATCAAGAACTCCGCCACAAAAATCTCTGAGGAGAGGGCAATAGACGCCTTCAACGATGGCGTCAGGCGCCGAGAATTCAAAGAGGAGCTCAGGCGCGTCAAGATCAAAACCATCGATCACCTGATGGACATCGCTAATCGCTAGGCCAATGACAAGGACGCCATCAACCGAGCACGTTCGGATGACGAAGATGACTTCGGCCGTAGGCGTGATCGCCGCGAAAAGAGGAGATCGCGCGTCTACGACGATCGCGAGGAAGTCGACATGGTTGTGGCTGATACGTCCAAAACGTATCTACTTTCTTGAACACTTTGCTATTGTTTCTTCTCTAAACCTGTGTGATTTGGATACAACTAACACGGACTAACACTGTTTTCAGCAGAATTACCTTGGTGTCTTGTTTTTGTGCAGAAAATGAACTATCAGGAAAAATCCCGGAAAATATGCCAAAAACTATTTCTCGCTAGAAGATCCACGGAGCCAGAAGGGGAGACAGAGAGGAGGCCTAGGGGGCCCAGACCCACCCCAGGCGCGGGACCACCTGACGCTGCGCCTGGAGGAGGTCTGGCCACCCTATGCAGCTCCTCGGCCTCCCTCCGCGCCTATAAGTTGCCTTCTGACCTAAAAACTCAGGGGGGTTCGATAGTTTTCCAGAAAGTGTTCCGCTCCGCCGTTGCCACCAAAAACCAAGATTCGGATCCAGAAACTCCGTTCTGGCACCCTGCCGGGACGGGGAATTTGGAGAGGATCATCGCCATCGTCATCACCAACACATCTCCATCAACCACCGATGTTTCCCTCATCCATGAGTGAGTAATCCCCCATTGTAGGCTTGGGGATGGTGGGGATTGGATGAGTTCTATCATGTAATCGAATAAGATCTGTTAGGGCATAGTGCCTAGTATCACTATTAGTGCTATTTGACTTTGTTGCAACTTGTTGTGCTTAATGCTTGTCACTAGGGCCCGAGTGCCATGATCTCAGATCTGAACTTATTATTGAATCATTATAATAGTATTGTTTGTGATCTTATCTGCAAGTTGTGTACACATATCATTGTCCGGATCCAAAGGCCCCAAAGTGACAATAATTGGGACAACCGAAGGGAATAACTGTGGTGTGAGGATCACATGTGTTCACGGAGTGTTAATGCTTTGCTCCGGTGCTCTATTAAAAGGAGCACCTTAATTGCCAGTAGTTCCCTAGAGGCCCTGCTGCCATGGGCTGGCTGGACAAAAGATGTTGTGCAAGTTCCCATTGCGAGCACGTATGACTATATTTGGAGCACATGCCTAGGATTGTTTAGTACTTGGATGCTTATTATTATTTATCTGCAATTCCCTAGTTCTTTGAAGTTACATGTTTAGACTCGTCCATGCAACGTCCGTCCATCCATCCCTATGCCTACGCACTAGAATCCTACTATTACCGCTACTGTTACTATTGCTACTGTTTCACTGTTGCTATTGCTGTTGCTACTACAAACTGTTGCTATTGATAAACTTCTGTGAGCAAGGACTATTTCCAAGTGCAGCTGAACTGACAACTTAGTTGTTAAGGCTTGCAAGTATTCTTTATCTCCCCTTGTGTCGAATCAATAAATTGGGTAATACTACCCGCGAAGACTGTTGCGATCCCCTACACTTGTGGGTCATCAAGACTATTTTCTGGCGCCGTTGCCGGGGAGCATAGCTTTATTTGTAAGTTCACTTGGATCTATTATTGTTCACTGCTACTCCTTTCATCATGGGGAGTCTGGTGATGGAAGGTTCCCTATTTTACCATCCACTACAAGAAGAGGTACTGTCCTAAACACCTCTGCTGCTCTTGATTCACCGTCTGTCATAAGTAAGCTTGTCACACCACCACCACATACTCATGCTACACACACTTCTACTACTGCTGAATCTGAAACTGCTTTTGATACTCATGATGTTACTTCTACTGTGCTTGATGCGAGTGGTTCATTAGGTCCTTTTCTAGATGCTACTATGGCTAGTCTAGGAAATACCGAAACTCCTAGTGAAGACACTGTTACACCTGTTAGCTCACTTGAGTCTAGTGAGAGTTTTGATATTAATGATGGTTACATAGAGCTCACTGATGAATTTGTTGAAGAGTACCGAAACACACATGGTGGTAGTGCTATTAAGAGTCTCCTTGCTAGATGTACTATTATGCCCAAGAAGTCCTATGATCCTAAGTTTGCCACCTCTCCCATAGATTTTATGGATAAACATTATGATTTCTCTCTTGATTTAACTTATTTAGATATTGTTGAGAAAGAACCTTTTTGTGGTACTGAAAATGAGAGTGATGTGGCTCATATGAATGAGCTTTCTACTAAGAGTGCTTTGTTCTCTGATGATTTTAAAATGCACAAGTACTTTGTTTCTAAGATATTCCTTTTTTCACTAAAAGGAGAAGCTAGGGCTTGGTTTAATAGATTACCTCCTGGTTCCATTGATAGCCCTGATTGCTTGATTGCTTCTTTCTTCCACAAATATTTTCCTCCCAGTGCTAGACATGCTGCTTTGCAAAGACTTTTTGATTTTAAACACGAAGAAGAAGAAGAGAAATTGCCTGAGTCATGGAAAAGATTCTGTTCCTTGATTCATGCATATCCTGGATGTTTATTACCTCAGAATGAGCTTCTTGATATTTATTATAATGGACTAAATGATGATTCTAGGACCTACCTAGATAGCTTTGCTGATTGTGTTTTCAGGAAAAGGCCTCTTATAGATGCTGAAGAATTAATGAACAAGATAAGCAAGAATTATGATGATTGGACTTCGAATGAGCTGAACCAGTTTCTCCTGAACTAGTTCCAACACCAACAACAAAGAATATGGGAGTTATGGCATTAAATGATGAAGTGATGAAGAAGCTAAAAAGTGTCTAAAGGAGAAAGGTATTAGAGCTGAAGATGTGAAGAATCTACCTCCTATAGAAGAATTATGTAAGCCAATTCCCCACTCATCTACTATTGAGGTACACTCTCTCCAACACTTTGATGAAGGTGATATTCCTTATGGTAAGCCTCCTGATCAATGCTTAGAAGAACTTGACATTTTTATTGTTAAACAAGGTAATTTTAATAAACAAGTTTAGAATCATTCATTGGAAAACTCTAGAGCTATCCATGAGTTGAAAGATATTGTGGAAAGAACTTCTAATGATATTAAAATGCTTTGTAAACACTTTCAAATGGTTCAAACCCAACTTGATCAACTTGCTAAGGTGCAAAAGGATATGCTAGTTAATGCTTCAGGAAATAAACATGCTTATGGAATTAGAACTAGGAGTGGTGCAGCTACTCAAGATCCTTTATATCCTGAAGGACACCCTAAAAGAATAGATCAGGATTCCCAACAAGGTGAGGATAGTGGTAGTCCTCGTAAGAGGAAGAAAAAGAAACATAAGAAAGTTGAGGAACCACTTGAACCTACTGTAGATCCTAATAGTATATCTGTCTCTGATGCTGAAACTGAGAGTGGTAATATTGATGAGTCTCCTGATAAGGAGGAAGGTGAGGAAGAACCTGAGAAGCATACTAAGAACACTAGGTACACCAAGGAAGATTTTATTGCTAATAAACATGGTAAAGAGAGAGAACCTTGGGTGCAGAAACCTATGCCTTTTCCAGGTAAGAAACACAAGTCAAAGGAGGAAGAACACTACAACAAGTTTTGTGAGTGAATGAAACTGAAAGTACCGACTTGATACGACTAGAGGGGGGGGGGGGTGAATAGGCGTCTACCAATTTTAATTTGTTTCTCACTTTTAGGCTCAACGAGAAAGGAAGTTATCTAGAGATGCAACTAAGTGAACAACCTAAATGCAAGAAAACGAACACCAATAACAAAAACAGTAAATAACAAGGAGTAAAGGAAGGGAACGAAGTAACCGGCGAGGGGACACGAAGATGTAATTCCCGTAGTTCACTCCCAAGGAGCTACGTCTACGTTGGAGAGGTTTCGGGGCCACACAAGGTCACCCGAGCGCCACAAAGGCCTCACCTTCTTCTCCGGTGAGCTCCCCCACAAAGGAGGCCTCACAATCCACTAACCGTTGACCTTGAAGGCGCCAACCAAAACCTTTACACCAAGGTTGAGGGGGAGGCTCCACAACTCAATTGGAGGCCCTCAATGACACCTCGAAGCTTTACAACACACGCCTCAGCTCCAAGGATGCCCTACACCGTCTAGGGTTCCAAGAAACCCAAGAGCAACAAGATCCACAAAGGATGGGTGGGGGAAATCAATTATTCTTTGGTGGAAGTGTAGATCTAGATCACCTCCCTCACCTCTCAAAAGATCAAGTCATTTGAGTGGCTAGAGAGAGAGATCTAGTGAGGTGAAGCTCAAGCATTAATGGAGGAGAGAGAAAAATTCGAGAGAAAGTGGGAGGAAGAAGGGGGGTGCCTTAAATAGGCCCCCCCACGCTGAACCGTTACAGCCTCCCCGCGACCTCACCGGAAGTTCTGGTGAGGGGCCGGAAGTTCCGCCCAGCCTGGCTCCAACGGTCATCAGACCGTTGACGCCCGCTCCAGAAGCGCAACCAGAAGTTCCAGTCAAAACGGACCGGAAGTTCCGGTGAACTTCCGAGCAAGTTCCGACCAAGTTTCGGCAAATAGCACGCTTCAAAACAGAAGGTTACTGAGCCTCCACCGAAACATGGGGCGGAACAAGGGGCGGAACTTTTGGGTCGCGAAGCGAGTCTGACCGGAAGTTCCGGCTTTCAGGCGGAAGTTCCTCTCAAGAATTTTTGGCAGGACAAGTTCCGATGCAAGTTCCGGCCAAGTTCCGGCAAATAGCACACTTCAAAACAGAAGGTTACTGAGCCGCCACTGGAACTTGGGGTGTAACTAGCGCCGGAACAAACTGTAGAACAGCCCGCAGAAAAGTTTGAGTGGAACTTCCGGCCTATGACCGGAAGTTCAGGTGAGACACAAAAGGCCCCAACAGAACAGGAACACGCTCTCTCTCACAGGATAATGGGATGGCTGTGGCGGTGCATATATGTTTGTGCAAGAACAAGTGATTTCCCACAGCCTTCCAAAATGGACCCCCTCTTAATAGTACGGTGACCTAAAAACAACAACCGGAAAGAAACTAGGAGAAGACTAAAAGGCCACCGTCTTCAAAAGATCACAAGAGAGCATCCATCACAATAGAAGGAGACATCAACGACATTTCCCCTGAAACTCAAGAGCACAGTTAAAAACACGGTTGGGATTGTCATTTTAACACCAAAAACATCATGGGAAGATATAGTCCTTTCAATCTCCCCCTTTTTGGTGTTAGATGACAATCCCACAGATTTGCATAGAAACAAAGCAATCTTTGCAATGGACGGGGCGAGCTCCCCCTGTATGTGTGCAAGGTAGAGAGAAGACCTCTAAGGACAGGACTAGCACACATACACGGAGGCTCCCCCTAACAATTGCAAAGATAGCACAAGTGCAAGGTACAAAAAGGGGATAGAGATCATACCAGAACCAACTAAATGTGGTGGAGACAAACGGAGTAATAATAACAATAAGAGCAAAGAGGCTCCACCACCATAGCAACAGCTCAAGAGATGACAACAAGATACCACACTCACGGCAAAGAATAAGATACCACAAAGATACCACATATTCTCAAACGTACCATACCACATGGTCCACAAGCACACATAAGTTCACGGACATAAAACCACAAGCACACAAATAAACTAGAGAGTTCACGAGTAAGAAAAGATCAAAGGCAAGAACAGGCTCGCGACTCATCCCATGCAAATCCCATAGACAACCTAATAGACATCTTTCTCCCCCTTTGGCATCGAGACACCAAAAAGGAAGAAGAGATCAATCTACTCATCCCAGCCACGAGAAGGGGGAGGAGGAGAAGACTCAGGCGGACCAGTGACCTCCTCCTCAAACTCATCTTCGGACCAGTTGCAGTTGTTGCGAATCCAATCCTCCTTGGGAGCAGTGACAGAGCTAGAGACCGGTGAGCTAGGAATGTTGAGGGCTGCCATGATGGCCTTCTGGCGCTGAATATTGTGACGCTGATCAACATAGGCCTGATACTCGCAGTCCTGTAGAAAGCAGAAAGTTTTCTTCACTTTCCCAAGCAGCTTCTTTGCCCAAGATGGCTGCCTCTGGAGAGAAGGACCACTAGCACTAGAGCCACCAGGAGCAGAGGAGGGACCACTAGCAACATCTTGAGCCTTCTTGAGAGCAACTTCTTTTTCTTCCTGAGTACGAGGCTTCTGGTGCTTAGTCACACGGAACTTTTTCTCTTCATGAATGGTGATGTTGTCTTGAGGGAAGGGGTTGCCAGTCTTCTCGAGCCACTTGTGATTGATGAGAGTCTGAATGTAGGGAGCATAGATGCAGGAGCACTTTTCAATGAGAGCCGCCCACATCTCTGAGTAGATGAAATGCATAATATCCATTGACCTGTCAGTGTCTCGACGAAGATAAGTCTGATGCATGAGGTCAACCTGATACCCATGAAACTGATCAAAGTTGCCAGCCTTGGGAGAGATGGTGTTCAATTACACCCTACGCATGATGTCAAAGACTGGCAGCAGATGATTCACATACCCAACAGATCCCCATCCTTCAATGTAGAGAGGCTCCAAGACCTCAGGATCAGCAGCTACAGGACCATGAACACGCCAACCATTTGCCCCGCGGCCAGGCTGAATGGGATAGCCAAGAAGCTCAGCAAACTCAGCCCAAGTAGCGGTAAGAAACACGTCCCTGGTCATCCACTTCATCACACCTTCAGTAGAGGACTACATGTGAAGAAACAGAGTGGAGTAGAACTGAGCAATAGCAGTCACATCAAAGTTCTGACGGTGCTCCATGAGGGGAATCAGCCCAAACTTCTGGCAGATATCAAGAGCCTCCCCAAAGTAGACTTGCTTCTCTTCCATGTGAGGCACATTGATGTACTTCTGAGGAGCAACCACGAACTTCTTCTTTGATGCATAAATTTCTTCATAAATCTGTTCCTGACGGCAGGTGTGAAAATGAGGGTCCAAGCAAAGACGATCACGAGGCACGAGGTAGGGATCCGTAGCCCTGAAAGCAGAGTAAGCCTTCTGAGACCACTTGGAAATCTTGGCTTTGGTCATGTCTGGCCCAGCAGCAGTGGCCTTCTGAGCAAGAGCAGGCCACTTCCCTGCAGCAGCAGCAGCACGGCGAGCAGCAGCAACCTTCTGGCGAGAAGTCTGAGCGGTCGGACGCACAACCTCAGCATCTTCCTCATCAATCTCAGGAGGAATGTCAACGGATGGTCGGCGGGCACGCTTGCCTTGGCGAGTATCTCCTTCCCCTCGGAAGAAAGCACAAGAATAGGGAGGGAAGGTGGGATAAGTGCACAAGTTCGGAAGAGGAAACAAAAGAAATAGATTGGAAAAATACAAACAGAAAAAGTTGCATTGTGGCTGGAACTTCCGCTGAATCGCCGGAACTTCCGGTGAAAATGGTCCACCGGAAGTTTCGGTCGTGGCTCACCGGAAGTTCCGGTGAGGCCACGAACTGACGGTTCCAACAGTAGTTCACTAGATGTAGATCTAAAAAACCACAAGTTCACAGATTTTTCTAGGATGTATTGGACCAATCTACTCAAGCATGATACCCTAGACCTACCAAGATCTTCCAACAAGTTCTAGCAAAAGAACTAGCCTAGACATGGTGTGCCCTAACTCAAGCCATGGTGAGAGCAAGATCTCCATTAATGGAGGGAGTTGAGGGCAAATACCGGAGTCCATGGCGGGAGATCGAGGTGGGGAAGGATCCCACGGAGCAGATCCGTGGAGGAGAGGTTGGAGACGAAGGGGCCGGAGCTCCTTCGTGGAGAGGTCCTGGCCGGCGGCGCTCCAGATAGAAGATGGGTCTTGGGGGGGAAAAAGGAAGAAGATCCCGTTTTCCCCCAGGGACCACCTTATATAGGACAGGGAGCACCACCGGAAGTTCCGGTCAGGGACTGGAAGTTCCGGTGGACCGGAACTTCCGGGTCAGACTGACCGGAAGTTCCGCTGACGCCAGGAAGACCATCTCAGGATAGGACAACAAGGAAGAACTTGTGCAGGGAATAGAAAGGGCTTGAGGTAAGGAAAGGCTTAGGATAGATAGCTCAAACTGTGAAGAACCAAAGCCAACAAAAAACAAGAAAAACAACAAAGGTCAAAGAACCAAATAAAAACGAGTCGGTGGCCGAAGACACCTTATATAAGAGTAAATGGCTTGACACCGCGAAGATATATCTTGGGTTCATTACCAACACTCATCATGAAGCTCAAATGGTCTCCTTTAGAGACTATAGAGTATGAAAACTTTAATGTGCGCATAATAGGGATAGTGTTTGTTCATAAGAGGAACTACACTCCCCCTAAATCCATGCCTACATCCAAACAAGATACTCATTGAGACACTGGTAGGTGTGCAAGGGCTGAAGCAACATTGCTCGAATCAATGATATTTAGCTCATGCCTTAACTCTCGGAACCTTGCTTCATCAAGAGGCTTCGTGAAAAGATCCGCAAGATTTGCCTTGGTGGGAACATACTCCAAAGAAATCTCTCCTCTAGCAACATGGTCCCGAATGAAATGATGACGAATCTCAAATGCTTGGTCTGGTTGTGTTGCACGGGATTGTGAGCAATAGCAATGGCACTCTCATTGTCACAAAGAAGAGGCACCTTGTCAAAAGATAGTCCAAGATCCTTCAAGGTTTGCTTCATCCATAGCAATTGAGCACAGCAGCTTGCGGCAGAGATGTACTCAGCTTCGGCAGTAGACATAGACACACAGTTTTGCTTCTTCGAGGACCAACAAACCAAAGATCTTCCGAGAAACTGACAAGCTCCGGAGGTTGACTTTCTTCCCACTTTGTCACCAGCCCAGTCCGAGTCCGTGTAACCAATGAGATCAAAGCTGGCTCCCTTGGGGTACCACAACCCAAAGTTTGGGGTATGAACTAAATATCGAAAGATCCTCTTGACAGCCACCATGTGACTTTCCTTTGGTGCGGCTTGAAATCTTGCACACATACCCACACTCAACATAATATCCGGTCGGGATGCACAAAGATAGAGCAAAGAACCAATCATCGATCGATAGAGTTTTTGATCCACCTCCTTACCCTTGGGATCGAGATCAAGATTAACCTTAGTTGGCATGGGAGTCTTGGCACCTTTGACTTGATCAAACTTGAACTTCTTGAGCATGTCTTGGATGTACTTGGCTTGGTTGATGAAAGTCCCTTTCCTCAATTGTTTGACTTCAAACCCAAGGAAAAACTTCAACTCCCCCATCATGGACATCTCGAAGCGGTCGGTCATGAGCTTGGCAAAATCCTCATTAAAAGTTTTGTTAATAGACCCAAAGATAATGTCATCAACATAGATTTGGCATACGAACAAGTGGCCTCCAACTTTCTTAGTAAAAAGAGTGGGATCAATCAGGCCCACTTCGAAGCCACGGTCTAACAAGAGCTCCCTAAGGCAATCATACCACGCACGTGGGGCTTGCTTGAGGCCATAGAGTGCCTTATTGAGCTTGTAGACATGGTTCGGAAAAAGTGGATCCTCAAAACCCGGAGGTTGCTTGATGTAAACCAACTCTTTCAAATGACCATTAAGAAAAGCACTCTTAACATCCATTTGATGCAATTTAAAGTTATGATGGGTAGCGAAGGCAAGAAGCATACGAATGGATTCAAGGCGAGCAACAGGGGCGTAAGTCTCACGTAGTCGATGCCCTCAACTTGTGAGTATCCTTGGGCAACTAACCTTGCCTTGTTGCGCACGACAATTCCATTCACATCGCACTTGTTCTTGAAGACCCACTTGGTTCCAATGAAGTTTTGACAGTCTTTAGGCCGCTCAACCAATGTCCAAACATTGTTCCTCTTGAAGTTGTGAAGTTCCTCGTTCATAGCATCAAGCCAATCATCATCTTCAAGAGCTTCGAAGACTTTCTGTGGTTCCACAAGAGAAATAAACGCATGGTGAGAGCAAAAGGAAGCTAGTTGCCTCCTAGTAGTGGAACCTTTATTAAAATCTCCATAGACATTATCAAGGATATGGCCATCTCGAACAAGCTTGGCGAGACGATAGGCTTGACGATGGGCTTGTGCTTCAATTCGAGATTCTTGAGCTACCACTTGGTCATTTCCACCAATTGAGCCGCCCCCTTGACTATAAGCACGAACACGAGGGTCATCTTCATCAATTTCCACTTCGGGGGAGTCATCACTTGGAGAGGATCCTTGAGGATCATTGACTTGCTCTTGATCTCGACGAGCTTGACCTTGGGGAGAAACGTGACCTTGAGGAGGAGCCCCATCTTGGGGAGGTTGATGAGGTTGATGAAGAGCTTGTCGTGGGAGGTGCCTTGAGGAGGAGCCCCATCGTGGGGAGGTTGATGTTGTTGATGAAGAGATTGTTCTTTAGAGCTTGGAGAGTCATGAGTATGGGAAGCTTCGGGAGAGCTTGTGCCAAGAAAGTAGGTCCTTGAGGTGCAAGATGATCTTGTGAGTGTGAGGGCTCCACTTGAGTAGAGCTTGGTCCTTCTCCTTCGTCCATAAGGGGATCCTCAATGGGGAGGTGGAAACCCACACCCATTCTTCCTATGGCCTTGGGAGGAATTTCATCACTTGGATCAGAAACACCATCTTGCCTAACAAGAGACTCATGATTTTCATCAAACTTCACGTTGCTCGTCTCTTCAACTCTTCCATTGGCTTTGTTGTAGACTCTATAAGCATGGGACTGATTTGAGTAACCAACGAAAATTCCTTCTTGAGCCTTGGATTCAAACTTTGACAACCGAACTCCTTTCCTGAGGATGTAGCACTTGCAACCAAACACCCGAAAGTAGCTAACATTAGGATTTTTCCTGGTGAGAAGTTCATAGGGGGTCTTGTTCTTATTCTTGCGGAGATAAAGCCGGTTGGTTGCATGGCAAGCGGTGGAGATGGCCTCGGCCGAAAAGTTGTATGGAGACTTGAACTCAGCTAGCATAGACCGAGCCGCGTCCATCAAAGTGCGATTCTTCCTTTCGGCAACTCCGTTTTGTTGAGGGGTGTAGGGAGTGGAGTATTGATGCTTGATTCCTTCATCACTGAGAAACTCATCCAAGGTATAGTTTTTGAACTCGGTGCCATTGTCACTTCAAATTGAGAGGATAGTTGCATTGTGCTTCCGTTGAACCTCATTAGCAAAATCAATGACGGTTTGTTGAGTCTCACTCTTGTACTTGAAAAAGAACACCCAAGTGTATCTTGAGAAATCATCCACAATAACCAAGCAATACTTCTTGCCTCCAAGGCTATCATGAGAGGGAGGACCAAAGATATCCATATGCAAAAGCTCCAAACACCTCTCGGTAGTGATTTGATTGAGCGCTTTGTGAGGAGTTTCATGCATCTTCCCTTCAATACAAGCCCTGCACACACGATCTTTGGCAAAAGAAACATCGTTAATTCCAAGGATGTGGCCCTCGGAGTGAAGTCTTTGCAAAGTCCTCATGTTGAAATGGGCTAGGCGGCGATGCCACAACCAGCCCTTGTCGGCTTTAGGATAGAGACATAGAGCATGAGGAGTAGTGGTCCCTGAAAAGTCCACCACATACAAGTCATGTTCTACATATCCTACAAAAGCCACCTTGAGAGACTTGCTCCACATGAGGACCACGGAATGAGAATTAAAGAAAGAAGAAAGACCCATAAGAGCAAGAGCACGAACTGAGAGTAAGTTGTAACCAAGAGTTTTGACAAGCATGACGTCAACCAAGGATACATCCGGGGTTACCACCACTTTGCCAAAACCCAAAACCTGAGAGCTTGTTTTGTCACCGTAGGAGACCATGGTGTTGGCAATATTGGGCCTCAATTCGGTCATGATAGACTTGCTTTCGGTCATATGACTTGTGGCACCACTATCAAGCACCCATTTTGATCCGCCGGAAGCATAGTCCTACAAGAAAATCAAGCCTTGGTTTTAGGTACCCATTTTGCAATGGGTCCCCTTTTGTTAGTGACAAGAACCTTTGGCACCCAAGTGGCCCAATGATAATCATGCGTGTAAGACGTTCCCACGTATCTAGCATATACATGACCATCATAAGACTTGCAAAGAATATAAGAGGGATTGTTCTTTCCGTCAAAGTTGTCACTTTGCAAGAGGGTTAGGTTGTGTGATACCCCTTGGGCCATGCCCTTGTTCTTTTTCTTCTTCTTGTTCTTCTTATTCTTCTTCTTAGTCTTGGCAAGTTGATCCTTCAACACCTTGACTTCCTCTATGAGATGCTCATGCTTGCAACAAGGGTTAGGAGAGCTAGACAAGTCTATAATTTGCACAGCGGAAGAATTAGAGAGATCACAAGTTGATTGAGTTTGAAGCTGTTCATGGGCTTCAAAAAGATTTGAGAATTTACTCTCCAAGGCTTTGTGTTCCTCTTTGAGTTTCTCAAGATCCTTTTGAGTCCTATCATGACCACCCACAAACTCAGCATTTTCTTTCTTGAGAACCTTGATCAAAGCAAGAGCATGGTCACGTTCTTTAATTGTAGAGGTCAAAGTGTTGTTATGATCATCTACAAGCTTAGACACATTTTCTTCAAGATTAATTCTCATATTTTGTTCATCTTCAAGACTTTGAGTGAGAGAGGCAATTTCATCGGCTGCATCTCTTTCATTTTCACTTAGCAAGTCAAGAAGTTCTTCCTTTTCATCTAAGGCATCTCTAGCATTGTCAAGTTGTGCAAGTAAGGACTCAAAGCAGTTTTTAGTTTCTTCATCTAAGGTAGCAACAAATTCACACATGTCAATCATCTCTTTCTTCACCTCTAGACCAACAAGATCAAGAGAGGAAGGCTCACTAGAGATAGGTTGAGGAGTGGGTTTCGGTGTTACCTCGGTGGGCTTGGCCATGAAGCACTTTTGGTTGGAGGAGATGAAATTTTCATTTGGCGAGTCGAAGAGGGATAGACGTGGAGTTGAGGTAGTGGCAATAGCAGCAACCCCCACAATCTCTCCACCATGAACTTCATCATGATCATCTTCATCCGTGCCCGAAAGATATTCTTCATGGACCACAATTGCTCGTTCCTTGTTAGTGGCGTTCTTGACGGCGTAGTTCTTGTTCAAAGGATGAGGAGGTCTTGACTTGATCTTGCGAATGAGACGACCACCAATGTCTTCACGGTTCTCAAAGGGACACTTGGCCACGAAGTGACTCTTGTCATTGCAATTGTAACACGACCTTGCTTTGGGAGACTTGTTGGGTGAG
This sequence comes from Avena sativa, assembly GCA_916181665.1. Lineage (NCBI taxonomy): Eukaryota > Viridiplantae > Streptophyta > Magnoliopsida > Poales > Poaceae > Avena > Avena sativa. The sequence goes on from OV702293.1 coordinate 100,877,287, forward strand.
TTGAATCTTGAGTTGTCCCTTGACCTTGACTTGAACCCGGACTTGTTCCAAAAGGCCCTTGAAGCGAGAGCAAGATGTTCGTTGAAGGCACATTTGAGATCTTCTTGAGACCACTCACTTGATGTATCATCATCATCAACTTCAATAGCCTTGGCCTTCAAAGAAAGATTCACTTTGGTTGACCCAATAGCTCTAGCTCGAGCGGACTCCGCATTCTTCTTGGCAATAGTCATGGCAATAACTTCACTCAAGACTTCTTGGGAGGTCATTAAGTGAAAGTTGGTTCTTCCCTTGATAGAGTTGAGCTTTTGTTCTTCAAATGGGAGGAGAGATTGAATGAACTTCCTCTTCATAAACTTATCATCAACATAGTGAGCCCCAAGGTCCCTCATAGTGGAACAAAGGACCTTAAGGTGCCTATACATGTCTTCGGGGGTCTCATCATCTTGCATTGCGAAACCATCGCACTCGTTGTTGATCTCATCAAACTTGGAGCTTTGGATGCTAGCATTCCCAACAAAGAGCTCGGTGAGTTGATCCCAAGCTTCCTTCGCGGTGTCAAATTGGCGAATGTGAGCAAAATCCTTTGGAGTCAAGGCCTTTTGAATCATTCCCAAAGCTGTGGCATTGAGTTGCTTGTCCACCACTTCACCTCGAGTCAACTTCTTTGGGTCATATGGAGAGAATCCATCCTCCACAATCCTCATTAACTCAATGGATGAGCTGGAAATATGTGAGCGCATTAGATATTGCCAATTGGCGAAATTAGAATTATCTAGCATGGGTGGTGCTCCTTGAGGTATAATGTGTGGCATGGGGATGGGTGGATCCGGAGTGTACTTCAGCGGTGGGGGTACCGCCGAGTAGTCCTTTCCTCCATTTTCCTCTTTGGAAGTTGGGTTCTCGGGCTCCTCGATGTTCTCACTTGGAACCTTGGTAGAGGTTTGAGCAACAAAACCAAGTCCCAAGTGAGTGGTGGCAGCCGTGGGAGTTACCCTGGGGGCAGACACCGTAACGGTGGGAGGAACCTCGTTGGGTTGGGGTGTGTCAATAGCAACCATGGGGTTTGGCTTTAGGGACTGCAAGAGAGTCATCATTTCCTCGAACTTGGACATCATGGATGACTCCAATTGCTTGAGGTCATCCATAGTGGCCAAGTTCTTGGATTTTTCAGTTTCACTACCCCCTTCGTCGGCCATAGTCTCTTAGGCGGTAAAGCCCGAAATAAGAGCCTTGGCTCTGATACCAATTGAAAGTACCGACTTGATACGACTAGAGGGGGGGTGAATAGGCGTCTACCAATTTTAATTTGTTTCTCACTTTTAGGCTCAACGAGAAAGGAAGTTATCTAGAGATGCAACTAAGTGAACAACCTAAATGCAAGAAAACGAACACCAATAACAAAAACAGTAAATAGCAAGGATTAAAGGAAGGGAACGAAGTAACCGGCGAGGGGACACGGAGATGTAATTCCCGTAGTTCACTCCCAAGGAGCTACGTCTACGTTGGAGAGGTGTCGGGGCCACACAAGGTCACCCGAGCGCCACAAAGGCCTCACCTTCTTCTCCGGTGAGCTCCCCCACAAAGGAGGCCTCACAATCCACTAACCAGTGACCTTGAAGGCGCCAACCGAAACCTTTACACCAAGGTTGAGGGGGAGGCTCCACAACTCAATTGGAGGCCCTCAACGACACCTCGAAGCTTTACAACACACGCCTCAGCTCCGAGGATGACCTACACCGTCTAGGGTTCCAAGAAACCCAAGAGCAACAAGATCCACAAAGGATGGGTGGGGGAAATCAATTCTTCTTTGGTGGAAGTGTAGATCTAGATCACCTCCCTCACCTCTCAAAAGATCAAGTCATTTGAGTGGCTAGAGAGAGAGATCTAGTGAGGTGAAGCTCAAGCATTAATGGAGGAGAGAGAAAAATTCGAGAGAAAGTGGGAGGAAGAAGGGGGTGCCTTAAATAGGCCCTCCCATGCTGAACCGTTACAGCCTCCCCGCGACCTCACCGGAAGTTCCGGTGAGGGGCCGGAAGTTCCGCCTAGCCTGGCTCCAACGGTCATCAGACCGTTGACGCCCGCTCCAGAAGCGCAACCGGAAGTTTCGGTCAAAATGGACCGGAAGTTCCGGTGAACTTCCGAGCAAGTTCTGACCAAGTTCCGGCAAATAGCACGCTTCAAAACAGAAGGTTACTGAGCCTCACCAGAACTTGGGGCGGAACAAGGGCAGAACTTTTGGGTCGCGAAGCGAGTCTGACTGGAAGTTCCGGCTTTCAGGCGGAAGTTCCACTCAAGAATTTTTGGCAGGACAAGTTCCGATGCAAGTTCCGGCCAAGTTCCGACCAAGTTCCGGCAAATAGCACACTTCAAAAAAGAAGGTTACTGAGCCGCCACCGGAACTTGGGGCGGAACTAGCGCCGGAACAAACTGTAGAACAGCCCGCAGAAAAGTTTGAGCGGAACTTCCGGCCTATGACCGGAAGTTCCGGTGAGACACAAAAGGCCCCAACAGAACATGAACACGCTCTCTCTCACGGGATAATGGGATGGCTGTGGCGGTGCATATAGGTTTGTGCAAGAACAAGTGATTTCCCACAGCCTTCCAAAATGGACCCCCTCTTAATAGTACGGTGACCTAAAAACAACAACCGGAAAGAAACTAGGAGAAGACTAAAAGGCCACCGTCTTCAAAAGATCACAAGAGAGCATCCATCACAATAGAAGGAGACATCAACGACGTTTCCCCTGAAACTCAAGTGCATAGCTAAAAACACGGTTGGGATTGTCATTTTAACACCAAAAACATCATGGGAATATATAGTCCTTTCAGAAACCTTTATTCTTGCAAATTCCTTTGACTAATGCTATTAAATTGCCTCCTTATTAAAAGTATATGAAGGATATTGTCTCTAATAAAAGGAAGATTCCTAATGAGGAGATTTCTACTTTGCTTGATAATTACTCCTTCAACGGTAAGGTTCCAAAGAAACTTGGTGATCCAGGTATACCAACTATTCCTTGCTCCATTAAGAATAATTATGTTAGAACTGCTTTATGTGATTTGGGAGCTGGAGTTAGTGTTATGACTTTTTCTCTCTACAAGAGACTCCAGCTAGAAAATTTGATACCAACTGATATATCTTTGCAAATGGCTGATAAGTCAACTACTATTCCTGTTGGTATATGTGAGGATGTTCCTGTTCAAGTTGCTCATAATTGCATGGTTTTAACTAATTTTGTTGTGCTTGAAATGCCTGAAGATGATAATATGTCTATTATTCTTAGGAGACCTTTTCTTAATACTGCAGGTTCTGTCATCAATTGCAATCAAGGAAAAGTAACATTCAATATTAATGACAAAGAGCATACTGTTTATTTCCCCAAGAAGGTTGTTAGAAGCTATTGCCTGAATTCCATTAAAAATATTGAGAGCATCAAGGCTGGAGAAATATATTGTCCCATTCCATAAGAAAAGTTTAAAACTATTATGATTGGGACCATTGCTATCAAGTATGAGGTAACATAATCACCTTGTGAATTGCAAAGTTTTGTGTCATATAAGATTGTTTTGGTAACAAGACTTGATCAACCTTGTTAACAAAAGGATTTTAATGAACAAAGTATTGCTTTCACTATGGTTATACTTGCTCACTTTTATTTTTCCCTTTTCCAATCTTTGCTCTTCGTCGTGCCTAACTTAAAGGCGTTAAAGAAAAGTACTTGTTGGGAGATAACCCAAGAGTTTCCTTGAGTCTTGGAAGTTATTACTTCAATAATGACCTCTACTTATCCTTTTTGTTTGCTTTTTGTGCCAAGAATGACCTCTAATGAGAGGGAAGTAAGATTTGGGGAGTTGCTGTCCTGAAACAGATTTCTGTCCTCCACCATAAAAAATCGTGAGGAGTCTCTATAAGTAGGATGGAGCTAAAAAGTTATGAATAAATCCCCCAGTATGTTAGATAACTTTCGTTAGTTCAATACTTTTTGATTTGAGCAACATAAGGTCTTTGAAAAAATCGTTTTCTACCTGCTGGTCTGTTTTCACAGATTTCTGCCATTATTTGCATTTGCTTCTTATTGATTCCTTTTTGGGTTCTTTTTGGGAAATTTAGATTTTTGAAGGAGTTGCTACAGTAGATTGTGTTTTTAATGATAAGTCTTGTTGTTCTAAAGCTTTGCCAGAGGTCTAATATCTTTTGAATAAACTAATGTTTCTAATGAAGATTGTGTGAAGTTTTGTATGAAAGAAAAATTTCAGGTGTAGAGAGAGGATGCTGTAATGAGATGAAGAATGGAGAAAAGCTCAAGCTTGGGGGGAGCCACTCCATGTGACCCCAATAATTACTCAAGAGGTACAAGCGTCAAAGATTGGGGGTGCCCAAGGCATCCCTTCTTCATCAATAAAAATCTCAGGTCTTTCTAGACACTTCGTTTTTATTGTTTCATGCATAGTTGTGTTGTTCTTGGAGCATCTTAGTTTTTGTTTTTGGTTTTCTTTTGCTTTGTTTGGATTTGCATCGGTGGCCTTCTTTAAAAAATCGAAAACACCAAAAATATTTGCTGTTCTTCTTTGGTTTTGTGAGTTCTTTGCAGGGTTCAGCCGTCCTCAGTGGTTTTGGTTTTCATGTTAATTATTCAAGTCACACAAGTGAAGGGAAATAATGAAGATTAAGACAACTTCTAGGTGTGGTAAGAGGCTGGTAACGAACTCTATTTGTTTCATTTTTCTACATATACTCATCATGGTGAGCTTTCTTAGCCTGTTTGTGTAAAGTGTATGTCATTATAGATGCTTAGTAGTTCTTGCTTGTTTATGATTAGCTCCAGCTTGCTAATAGTTTGTAGCATGTCATATGAATGTTTGATTTCATTGTTTTATTCATACTTTGGTATGATATTGTGGTATCCTCCTCTGACTGTTCATGTGAATCGACTTGGCACATGCTCATGCATGCATATGACTAATCAATAGTCAGTAAGCCTCGATGATTTATTTTGCCTCAGAGTTTTTGTATCACTTTCATGCCATAGTTAGTCCTGTTTTGTTGCAAGCATGATTATGACAGTTATTGCTCTCTCGTTTATCGCTCCCTCTCTATTGCTAGCCTTCACTTGCACTGAGTATGTGCTCTACCTGTGTTTCCAACTCCCCAAAGCCAATATTGCCAGCTGTGTCCACCATACCTACCTATTAGCATCATTTGCTATTTCAGTGCATATTCCATATGCCTTATTTTCTTCCAAAATAAAATGTTTGTCTGTTTTGATAAAGTTAGTTAGTAAAGCTCTCATGAACTTGATGGCACACTTTATTCCTTGCGCTTAATAATTCTGAACCATTGTGACTAGTCCATGAAAGTTATATGCTTGCTTACTATATACTGGGATTCAGTAGAACCATGCTATCACGGGGAACACTTTAAACACTTTTTGGATAATTCTATCCAGTTGATACTTTGCTCTTTTGTTTACGGATGTCGACGATGTGAAAAAAAGGGGAAGTTTTTAGTTCATGGATTTTATACATTGTGTTAGAGAAACGCCCGGACTGCTAGCCTAAGCCATGCCTAATCATGGTGGAAACTTGTAGCATAACCATAATGAGCATCTATGAAGCTTCCTCAATAAAAAGCTATGCATATGGTAAATAAAAAGATTGCTGAGATGCTCATTGTCTGCTTGCCTTGTCATTTTGGTTATGGGAAAGCTCTTGTACCATATGCAAGGGGTACCCCGTTGGCGGTTCTCGATTATATGCATGTATTTACAATGAGAAGAACTTTCAGGTGACCAAAGTTGAGTAGCATGCGGAGTGGACCTCGTACTCAAGGGACTTGGGATTTCCAGTCTATGGTCTATCAAGCATATGATTCAGAGTGGACCTCACTTTCACCTTAACCACATGAAGATGCCTATGATAGGGGCAATGAGAGCTCAAAGCTAACGAGTACCTTCCTTTTTCAGCATTAGGAAGCCTTTCAAACCTTCACAAAACCGTTTTCACAATTTTGTTGAGTCACCACTTATTCTATGAGCACTTTCTTGAGAGCATAGTTGTCATTCCTGTGTTTGTTCCAAAACTTGGTTAATTATGTCATGACTTTGATGCTTGTATCTCTGATATCTTTATATCTAGTCTTCATGTGAACTTCAGAGGTGCCTTGGCATTTATATCGTGCTCTTCAAACAAAGGCAAGCGAGATACCACTCTATCATACCTTATTATGAGCATTGCAATGTTGCTTATGTTTATGTTTCATGCTACTTATTATTATTGAGTTGGTTTCTCGTCATAGCTTGCAATAACTATTGAGTAGACTTAGTTGCATACTCCTTATTATGAATTTTCTAAGCATCTACTCCTGTGCTGAGAATATATACATCATATGAAGCAAAGTGTTCGTGAAAGTTCTTTTATCGCACTCAATTTTCAACTGAATTTCTTGAGGACAAGCAATAAGCTAAGCTTGGGGGGAGTTGATACATCCAAAACGTATCTACTTTCTCGAACACTTTGCTATTGTTTCTTCTCTAAACTTTTGTGATTTGGATATAACTAACACATACTAATGCTGTTTTCAGCAGAATTACCTTGGTGTCTTGTTTTTGTGCAGAAAATGAACTATCAGGAAAAAATCCCGGAAAATATGCCAAAAACTATTTCTCACCAGAAGTGCCACGGAGCGAGAAGGGGAGACAGAGAGGAGGCCTGGGGGCCAGACCCACCCCAGGCGCAGGCCCACCTGACCCCGCACCTGGGGGAGGTCTGGCCACCCCAGGAAGCTCCTCGGCCTCCCTCCACTCCTATAAGTTGCCTTCTGACCTAAAAACTCAAGGGGGTTCGATAGTTTTCTAAAAAGAGTTCCGCTCCGCTGCCACCACCAGAATCCAAGATTCAGATCCAGAAACTCCGTTTTGGCACCCTGCTGGGATGGGGAATTTGGAGAGGATCATCGCCATCGTCATCACCAACACATCTCCATCAACCACCGATGTTTCCCTCATCCATGAGTGAGTAATCCCCGCTATAGGTTTGGGGATGGTAGGGATTGGATGATTTGTATCATGTAATCGAATAAGATCTGTTAGGGCATAGTGCCTAGTATCACTATTAGTGCTATTTGACTTTGTTGCAACTTGTTGTGCTTAATGCTTGTCACTAGGGCCCGATTGCCATGATCTCAGATCTGAACTTATTATTGAATCATTATAATAGTATTGTTTGTGATCTTATCTGCAAGTTATGTACACATATCATTGTCCGGATCCAAAGGCCCCAAAGGGACAATAATTGGGACAACCGGAGGGGATGGCTGTGGTGTGAGTATCACATGTGTTCACGGAGTGTTAATGCTTTGCTCCGGTGCTCTATTAAAAGGAGCATCTTAATTGCCAGTAGTTCCCTAGAGGCCTCGCTGCCACGGACTGGCTGGACAAAAGATGTTGTGCAAGTTCTCATTGCGAGCACGTATGACTATATTTGGAGCACATGCCTAGGATTGTTTAGTACTTGGATGCTTATTATTATTTATCTGCAATGCCCTAGTTCTATGAACTTACATGTTTAGACTCGTCCATGCAACGCCCGTCCATCCATCCCTATGCCTACCGCACTCGAATCCTACTGTTACCGTTACTGTTTCTATTGCTACTGTTTCACTGTTGCTATTGCTGTTGCTACTACAATCTGTTGCTACTGATAAACTTCTATGAGCAAGAACTATTTCCAGGTGCAGCTGAACTGACATCTCAGTTGTTAAGGCTTGCAAGTATTCTTTGTCTCCCCTTGTGTCGAATCAATAAATTGGGTAATACTACCCGCGAAGACTGTTGCGATCCCCTACACTTGTGGGTCATCAGCGGCTGGCTACGTCGATCATTGCACTGATGGCAACCACAACATCGGGTACCACATCAGTAACTACCACCATGGTGGGCAGCCCACCCAAATGTAGCAACGTCGCAACCGCGACGACGAGCCTTCGGCATATGACAAACTATCAGGTCCCTGCACCATCTATTTCTACATCGACAAGCAAGATGGTAAGAAGAAGGCGATCCACATGGTTCAAGGATTGCCAGGAGTTCTAGAAAGTTAGCGAGGGCCTCACCCAGATGCGACGCCAGGCGGTGAACCCAGGATTTGCACCAGCTCCAGGAGTCGTAGCCCATGTGGCTCCACCACCACCACCTGGAGGACCCTCGCAACCCGTGGCTGCACCAGCGCAGAATAATGGTGCAGATAGATACCCGCCACCGTTGGGTTCTATGATGATACAGAAGGGACACCAAACCAATAGGGTGCAGAAGAAGTTAACTTGGCCATAACCTCCCCACCAGCCATACTTGAGTACCTCAGCAGCTTGGAGTCCTGCATCATGTTCGACCGTTCGGATCACCGGTGCTAGATACATCGCCCATGTCACTCTGCCCTGGTGCTTGAGGCCCAGATCGATGGGTTCAAGATGAGCCGCGTCTTCATGGACGGAGACAGCGGCATCAACCTGATGTTTGCTAGCACACTAGCAGCCATGCGGATCCCGCTATGCAGCCTAGAGGCGTCTAACACGACGTTCCACGCCATCATCCCAGGGAAAGGCATAAATCCTCTGGGCAAGATATGGCTCGACGTCATCTTCGGCAAGCCCGAAAACTTTAGGCGTGAGCGGCTGGAGTTCGAAGTGGTGTACTGGAACTCACAGTACCACGCCATCCTCAGGCGTGTAGCATTCGCAAGGTTCCTGGCAGTACTCCACTACGTGTACCTTCTACTGAAGATGCCGGGACCCAGGGGCATCATCATCGTCCCAGGAAGCTTCACCAGGTCGGATAGCTGCGACAGAGACTCCAACAGAATCTCCCAGTCGTTCGGCATGCAGGAGGAGCTAACAAGGCTCAAGGAGGTCACAGAAAACAGGGCACCCCCAGTCACCAGGCAAAACACACCTGATATGTCATTCGACTCCACAATAAACACTAAGAAGGTGCAGGTCCACCCGACGGATGCCTCCAAGACAACATTGATCGTCAATGACCTGAGCCCCGCATAGGAAACCGCGCTCGACGAATTCCTCCGTGAGCGCTGGGAAATTTTCGCCTGGTGTTCTGCGAACATGCCAGGAGTTCCCAGGGAATTCGCTGAGCATGCACTCAATGTGTTTCTGGATGCAAAGCCAGTTAAGCAGTCGATGCATTGACTATCCGATCCTAGAGACGAAGCCGTTGGTATCAAAGTCAACAGACTCCTCGATGCCAACTTCATCAGGGAGAGAAAGGAAAGCGAGTGCCTGGCCAACCCCGTGCTGGTCCCCAGGAAGGACACGGACATCCTGCGGATGTGCGTGGACTTCACTTCTCTTAACAAGCACAGTCCAAAGGACCACTTTCCTCTACCACAGATTGATCAAATAATCGAATCCACTGCAGGATGCGAGAAACTCTCCTTTGTTGACGCCTACTCATGCTACAATCAAATTCGGCTGAAGGCCGAAGATCAAGAGAAAATGGCGTTCATCACGCCGTTCGGGGTGTTCTGTTACAACACAATGCCTTTTGGGCTGAAGAACGCAGGATCCACTTACCAGAGATGCATGCAGGCATGTCTGAAGAACCAGATTGGTCGCAACGTTCAGGTCTATGTCGACGACATAGTGATCAAGACCAAGGAGGCCAGGACGCTCATCGACGACCTCCGCGAAACATTCAACAACCTTGATCGCTACAAGATCAAGATGAACCCAGACAAGTGAGCTTTCGGCGTCCCATCTGGCCAATTATTCGGGTACTTTATCTCTCAGCGTGGCATCGAGGCAAACCCGAAGAAAATCAGGGCTATACTATCCATGGAGAAGACCAAGAACGTCAAGGGAGTCTAGCAGCTAGTTGGGCGAATCGCAGCACTCAGCAGGTTCATCAGCCACATGGGCGAGAAGGCTCTCCCTTTTTACCATCTACTACGCAAGGCCGACAAATTCGAGTGGACGGTCGAAGCAGACGAAGCATTTGAGGACCTCAAACGCCTGCTCTCCACATCACCTGTTTTGGTCACGCCAAAAGAAAGGGAGCCCTTGTTGCTATACATAGAAGCCACGCACCAGGTGGTTAGCATATCCCTCGTGGTCGAGCGACCCGAAGACGGCAAGACCCATGAGGTACAACGTCCAATCTACTACCTCAACGAGGTACTGACCCCGACAAAGTAGAGGTACTCTCACTACCAGAAGCTCGCCTATGGAGTATTCATGACGACGTGTCAGTTGAGCCACTACTTCCAGAAGCACCAGATCATGGTCGTCTATGACGCCCCGCTATCGAACATCCTGAACAACCCCGAAGCTACGGGGCGAGTAGCCTTGTGGGGCATCGAGTTGTATCCTCGAGACATCATCTACGAGTGGCGCACCGCCATCAAGTCTTAGGTCCTTCCTGACTTCCCCGTCCACTAGATGGAACTCTAGCTGCCGGACACTCCAGACATGTTGCAATCCTGGACAATGCACTTCGACATCTCTAAGCATGAGGCTGGAGCAGGAGCCGGCGTAATACTAACGTCCCCTCTAGGGGACAAGATGAGATATGTCCTTCGGATGAAGTTCCACGCATCCAACAATGAGGCCGAATACGAGGCACTCATTCACGGCATGAGGAGGTGTGCGGCGCCACATGCCTCGTCATCTACAGTGACTCCAACCTCCTCGTCCAACAGACAATGAACGAGTGCGACGCTCATAGCGCCAACATGATCGCATACCGTGCGCTCTACAACACACTCGAAGGGGACTTCAACGGCTTCGGACTTCGGCATGTTGGCAGGGAAAGAAACAAAGAGGCCGACAAGCTCACCAATATTGGCTCCACTCACCAACATTGGCTCCACTTGCGTCACCAACAAATCTGCAAACCCTCCATCAAGCGGAAATTTCCAAAGGGCACAGCCAAAGCCGCAGAACACCCGGGGGCTGCGCCACCCGAAGGACAAGAAGGACCCGGAGGTCGAGCTGGTAAGCCTTATGTAGGTCATGGCGGTTGAGAAAACATGGACCCAATCGAACCTCCCCTACCTGATAAACAAGGAACTGCCTGAGGACCTGACAGATGCCCGGCGCATATCTCGCCGATCAAAAGCCTTCACCATCATCAATCGCGAGTGTAACATCCCAAAAATATGAAACAATGATCATCAAACTCTAATCACTAAAATTAGGGTTAATAAAAACTTTGATTAATTAAAATCATATGAATGCATGTGTGTATGTGATGATTTGATGAATGCATGAATGGACTTGTGTGATTAACCTAAATAGCAAGAAATGGTTTAAAGATTAAAATAACATCATATAAAACATTTCCAAACAGAAACAACTCAAGAGAAAATCAAAAACAAATCAATTAGAGCAAATGGTCATTTTTGCCAATCTTGCTCACTAGGTCACTTTGAGTGTTTCTAGTCCAATATTTCAAACATAAACTTTTCCAACTCTTTTCACCCCTTGCTAGACCAAGTAAAAGTGAAGCAAATCCCACATTTCAAACTTACATAAACATTTGGCAACCTCATTCAAATCATAAGCAAAACTTGCATCTTTATCATATGTGAAGATCACACATTTTCAAGACCTAACCAAACTAGTGCCCCTTGACTAATCCAACAAACCAGAGACTCCCTAGTATGTTCCTAGCAAACCCACCAAGTTTGAATCCAAAATTCAAATTTGAATCTCTTTCGGCCATTTCATCAAACACCTTGTTTGTAGCAAACAAACAAACAACAAACACTATAGTGAGCAGTGATTTTGGCCTAACTTGTCCTCTCCCTAGCTCTCACTTCACTCTCAGTAGATCATCTAACTATTTTAACCAGCTCTAGCTCACTGTAAACCAGACCATGCCATCAATGGCAAGCATGCCGAGAGCAAACTTGCCACCCCAATGTCGCCAGCCAGCTAGAGCCTCACTAGTCTTGCCAACCTTGTATCACAGAGGCAGCACCGTCCATCGCCACTCCCTGTCCTAGCCCCGAGCACTGCCAGCCCCTGGACCACACGACAAGCTCATGCCAAACCTCTCTGCGTGCGAGCCGAGAGCTCGCCAGTACGCCACCGTCGACCAGCACCCACAGACCGCGTGCCGCCCTCGCCACTTGCGTGCGTGATCACCACCGTCCCAGCAACCCCGCAGACATGCCCGTTCGCCGCCACACGACCAAGAGCACCCGTGCGACATTAAAATCCCCGTCGGACCCACCTAGAGCGTTGACGCGTTCTGACCGATCAGCACCGCCCCACGCCTCGCCACCACTCCGTTGAGCTTCGACAAGGAGCACAACACCGCCCCCTATCGTCGCCCATGCCATTAGCCCTCTGTGTCGTCGACCACGACGTTCTCAGCCCACCACCTTCGGTCCCCTTGCCGCACTATAAAAGGAGACCTCCCCCGCTTGTTTTCTTCACACCAGTTCACTACCCACCTCTCACTGATCACACCCACTCACTCCCGGAGCAAGGTGAGCAGCGCATCACTGGAATTTCACCGGAGTTCGCCGCTACAGAGGAGGAGAGGCGCCGTCGATTAGAGCCACCCCAGGAGAAGCTGCCGGTACCAGGAGAACAGCCGTCATCGACTTCGTCGTTCCACCCCATCGTCGACCATCGCCTGAGCCTCGGTGAGCCTCCCACGACCCCCACCTGCCGCTCTAGAGTTCTGTCTCACCGGCGCTGCCCAACATGGACGATGAACCAGAGCCGTTCGATTAGAATTAGATCCTACGGCTTTGATCATCCCGTACTGCTTCGCCCCTCACTGTCTCACTAACGCATGGGTACAGCCACTTAACCAGCCCGCGTGTGCGCTGTGCGTAGTGGGCTGGCCCAGTTAAACCTCCCGCGCGACCCAACAATTCAAATTTACTTTTATTCATTTATTTTCAAACACAGTTCTTTACCTAGATTCAAAAATCAACCCAGCTCGATTCACTGAACCAAAATGCATGAAACCAATTTTGTGAGAAAGGTACTGGAAAGCTTAAGCCAAGCCTGTTGGATTCAAACCATTTAGATTTATAGATCACCCATGGTAAAAATAACAAGGCAGAAGCTTTTCTACATGCAAACATTTTTCGAAATTCAACCATAAGAGCTTTTGAGTTGATTCCAACTCTCAAAAATCAAATTTAACTATACCTTTCAGAATATATAAAAATATATAGGTTTACTTACAGAAATACTGATCAAGTAATAGAAGAATGCCACATAGGCATTTCTAGTCACTTTAATTAAATAAAATAAAAGGGTTAAACCTTATTAAATTGTGACACCACTTTAAATCACATTCCCATGTGCTGAAATATGTGGTGATGACATGTGTCAACATGATCCCATGTTTGAGTTGGAGAATATTAAATCTTAAGTAGTTTTTCAATGAGTAGAAATTACTTTTCTTAAATAAAATAAATGGGACAAGTGTTTTAATCCTTGTAATATTAGTGATGATGATAGATCACCTAGTGTGAACCTTTGTGTGATTACTAGCAATAATTAAGTATTGTTTGGTGATTGTGTACCTCGTATTTATTTATAGACGCTAGTACCGACCAAGGATACGAGGAGGAAGGAGGATACTACGAGGAAGAAGCCGAGGAGAACTTCAACCACTGCTCTGCACAAGGCAAGCCTATACTTGCAACCTTGCAAGCTAACACTTGCAAGATACCCTACTTATGCAAGCTACTACTTGCTTGTTACTATGCAAACTATATGCTTTAAGCATATGTGATTATACCCACTTGACACACCATCCTAGTTTTATTTGCAAGCTTAGTATTTTATTTTCTTTATTAAAAGCTTTCTATCAAAAGTTTACTTAGTGACTTGTAGATTCTAGAAAGATAATTGAAGGTAGCATAAAGAGCATAAAACTTGGCCTAAGTTAGATAATCTTAATGTCATCCTGAGGCATGAGATTTACTTAGATAAGATACACTTGTTTATTACCCACCATTAGTATTTACCCCCACTTGTAGATGCTAGTGATAATCATAAAACTTGATCAAATTTAGATGGGAATACTTGGTGAAAATGGTTATAAAACCTTAGAATGATGAGTCATTCTACTGAAATGTTTTGACATGTGTTTCTCAACACCAGATGTTTTTGATGATGAAAATGATAAGGCATGAGCCTTAGCCCATTCACAAAACTGATGGTTGTCTGGATGTGATACCATTCCAATTTTATCGTACAAATACAATACCCGAAAATTGGGTAGGGCTTGACTGGAAATTTATATACCTTAGTATGGGTTCCCTTGCGGCCAAGGTCTGAGCTGAGGCTACCTTGTGAAGATTGTCCACCTGTGTAGTTCCCAAGATGACAGATGGTCATGGTTGGGAGGCCAAACTCACAGGAGAGGTGCCTATACTAGGGCGTGTAATTGAAAGTTTAGGATTGATTATCCGCATACTGAGTATGGTGAATTCAGGATTGTTCCTGACGGATGTATCGAATGTTGTGATGAAAGTGTACAATCTCTGCAGAGAGTCAAACTATTCGAATAGCCGCGTCCGCGGTTATGGACAGTTGGAGTGGCCATACTGTTCTATCGTCAGATGTTTTCAAAATGACTTATGAAATGGTTATGACTTTGACTTGACCACAACAGAGTAGTGACATGAAATGCAAGTTCCCACTTAGGTGTTATAAAACTTTCAACTAGCTTTCTTTGCTTCTGAACTTAGTAGAGTAAATCCGGATTTTTGCAAAACAACCCTAGAGATTAGTATATCCTACTACAAAAACCCACTTAACTTGTTAGTATTAGTTTGCGAGTACTTAACGAGTACTCATGGCTTTGTCCCTGGCTATTCCCATGGCCATACTATGAAGAGGAGTATCAGGATGACTGACCCCGGGAAGGTTATGACAACTAGGATCATCTCCCATCGTCAGCATTGCCTGTGATCCTGAAGATGGAGCTTCGCCTACACTATCATTACTATTACGTTATTCCGTTGCTTGAATTGTATTAAGAACTGGATCATGAGATCCTTATTTGTGTAAGACCTTATGTATGGTTTGTAATGGTGATGTACTATGATATCCAAATCTGTTATGTCTCGCAAAAATGGTAATCCTGGGATTGCGATGTATGGCATAACAGGCATCTGTGATTAAAAATCCAGGTGTTGACAGCGAGCTGTACAAGCGCAGTATTTCGGGTGTACTCCAACGATGCGTCGCCAATAGCGACGGCAAAAGAATCCTCCTAGACATCCATGAGGGTATCTGCGGTCACCACGCAGGCAGCCGTGCTCTGGTCGCCAAAGCTCTGTGAGCTGGCTTCTACTGGCCAACCGCAATGAACGGCGCCAAGGGGATAGTCCAGAGGTGCAACGCCTGTTAGCGGTACGCAGACAAGACACACACGCCCGGGTTGGAGTTGCGGCCCATACCGCTGGCATGGCCTTTCGCCTAGTGGGGGCTCGACATGATCGGCAAACTGCCAAAGTCCTCGCCAGGAGGGCATGTATTCCTCCTGGTAGCAGTCGACAAATTCTCGAAGTGGATCGAGGCCATGCCTGTTACTAACCAAAGCGGCGCTACCTCCATCAAGTTTTTCAAGTCCATTGTCTGCAGGTTTGGAGTACCCCATAGCATCATCACAAACAACGGCCGAACTTCACCTCGAAGGAGTTTCGAGGCTTCTGCGAAAACCTCAGAATCAACCTCACATACGCCTCTGTGGTGCATCCCTAGACCAATGGGCAGGTCGAAAAGGCCAACGGCCTCATCGGAAACGACATCAAGAAGCGTCTGCTACGCCCACTCAAAAGGCTTGCGGGAGCCTGGGCGGATGAGCTACCCTCCGTTATCTGGAGTCTATGCACAACACCAAACAGCTCAATTGGCTACACGCCCTTCATCATGGTGCACGGAGCCAAAGCCATGCTACCCACCGAGGTACGCTACAAGTCCCCGCGGGTGGTCGCATACAGCAAAGCCGAATCATCGGCCACACTCGAAGACACCGTCGACACGCTGGACGAAGCACGCGACATCACCGTGGCTCGCTCAGCAGTGTATCAGCAGAGCCTCCGCAAATAACACAGCCGCCGGCTGCGTCCAAGGTCCTTCGTCGAAGGAGACCTTGTTCTGCGACTCAAGCAAGAAGGGCACGTGAAGCTCGAGTCTCCCTGGGAAGGACCCTACATCATTACTAAAGTAATCCCAGGTTGCGCCTACCACCTAAAGGAAGTCGAGTTAGGAGTCGAATACTCCGACCCCTGGAACGTCGCAAAACTGTGACGCTTCTACCCCTAGTTATCTTTTACTTTCAATAAGGCTATTCAGCCGAACACTGTACATCCTACATTACGATGAATAAAAGCTAAGTTCCTTGACCCAAAATTTTCTCCTTTATATTATTTATCGCTAAAAACGCTCAGTGGTTGCGCCTCACTATACGACTTCGTCGATTGGCAACAACGCATATAACCTGAGTAGCCCATGTCAGGCTAACGAAAAGGACATGCATACTCTATAATGAAATAACACACTACGTGCCAATACATACAACTTTACAAGGGCATTACAAGCCCACTCGGAAATGTACATACTTTACATTATTTCATTTTTCATTTACAGGACTCAACAATGCTGTAGCAGAACGTTCGTCCGCTCCTCAAACACATCTACAATCTCTTCGGCGTACTGCACCACTGCTGTGTAGTGTGGACCCATATCTAACGCCATACCATATGTAGGAGGAGGTGGCCCAGCTTATATCCCCAAAAGATTAACATCGCAGCGATGCAGTCGAACACGCGACATGGCCGCCTTTACACCCGCCATTAGTAGATGGAGCACCAGCTCCTTCACGTGACCTATATCTCGAAACTTTCCAAGCAAGCCAAGAAAACTGGAAGGTGCAGAGTATAGGGGGAACATTGTGGCCCAGATCACTGCGAGTGACGACCTCGCTTGCTTCAGCACCCGAAGTAACTGATGAACGCGATCTTTCACCGTCGCAAGGACAATCGCTCGGTCGCGGTCCATCAAGAAGAAGTCGTCGGCCTCCAACTCTTGTTGCGTCAGGCAATTCATTCAAATTGAAACACGCTCTTTCTCTTCCTTCGGAAGAAGATTCACAACTGCACAACACAGTCGGTGAGCTGACATAAACGACTGGCACACTCAAAGAGACAAAGGGTCAAGATGACTTACATTGGAGTTGCTCGCCAACTTGCCGAAATTCCTCAAGAAGAAACTCTTCCCTAGCAATGGCCCGTTCGGCCTTGGATTTCCAAACATCCACTTGACCACGGATGCTGAGGACGTCCTTCTCTAGGCTTTGGATGCGATCACACATATATGGAAGCTGCGAGGCCTCACTCAACGATAGACAAGCACCAAGCGCAGGAGAAGGCGTAACCACTGGATTCACACTCGAAGGACCCTAAGGGTGCACAACCAAACATCAAAATCACAAAATTTTACAATAGTCAAAAGATGCATTCATATTTACACAAATAAAGCCACCACGTGGTAGGGTGACACTTGTCCAGCTCGAAAGCATTATAATACCAAAAGAAATGAAACTAGACTAAGCAAGCTACAAGACAGAAGGACCTAGGAGTTAGCACCCGGAGCAGCTTCAGATCCGGACTGCCTAGTCTTGGCCACTCGCTGCTGCTCCAACGAGTAGTTGGCCAGCAGATCTATCAGCTTAGGACCAAAATGCTTGCAGTGGGAGGCGAAGGAAGCAAACGCTACCTCAGTGCCATTCGCTGCCGTTGGCATCCTAGACGTGATCTGCGGCAGATCCAGCAGAGCTTCAGATGCCATCGCCATCTCTAGCCCCATCGTAGCGCCGACCCCTTTCCATGACCCCTTTCGACGTCCTCAAGGGAAACGCCCTTTGGGTTGATCTCCTAGTAGAAGAAGGCGAGGACCTTCTTGGCCTTGTTGAGCGACTCCACGGCAGAGGTGCAGCGATCTTTGATCGCTGCAGTAGCATCCGCTAGAGGATCCCTGTAAGACCCCTCCTTTATAAAGGTAAAGGTCCCTGTGATTGCAATGCTAGTCCCTGGATCAAATGCTAGCATCCACAGTTTAAGATGAAGTACACAGATACAAAGGTCATTATTATATCTTCATTCCAGAGATAACATAGTCTTTTACAACTCCATAGCCATAGGCTAGTACAAGAGTTCAACTTAATAAAATAAAATAAAGTCTTCATCTTCATGTGCCACAGGCAAACATGTTGAGTGTAGACTCATAACCCTAATCCTCATCAGAGTAACCTGCAACATCACAAGTTACAGCCACAGTGGTCAATACATTGGAATAGAATTGGCAAGTGATACCTTAGTAGAATAGTAGTTTCTAGCTTCTATATGAATTTGGCTAAGTGTAGCTTAGGCTTGCTTTGCTCAAAATAGGTTTTGCCTATCAGTTGAAAACACTAAGTTTTTGTTTGAGAAAAACTCCCAAGGAACCACCGATAGACATTGGTGAACCTTTACCCTTGTTCAACCACAAGTTTTTAACTTAGAAATTGGGATGAGGAGATCCTTGATAGCTTTAATGTCTTGATGCTCAAATTGTCTGTTGCCGGGGACATGGCTAAGTACTTAGATTTTTCATTCTCGAGAAGTGGTGCACTTTCCCCACAAGAATCGACATGCATCAAGACGAGACCTTTCAGAAGCCTTCCCTTAGACCAAATGGACATGTTCCAACCTATCACCCTACCACCAACTATCCATCTGGCTAAGTTATTGCAACCAATATGATCAAGGAAGAGCCCATATGCCATGTGGTTGCACTAGAAGCTTCTAAACGCTAAGTATCTGAAATCCCTTTGTTCCTCGGTGGCTTTACACAAGTGTGATACCCAAGGTCGACCATAGATATGGGCCTTGTGTAAACACTCAACATAACCCAAACATACCATTCCACCCAGGTGATTCATTCACTTAGTTGTTTTATTAATAAAAACACAAGTCAAAGACTTAACAATATTTTCCAAAGCATGTATGTAATCCACCCTTGTTTGCTACTAGATAGGCTAAGCATGGCATTAAAAAAGTATCTTAACTTAGATAAAATTCTATCAAGACTACAACTACTAGGATTTCCCATAGCACATCATATAGATACTTAGCAAAAATCTCATGCAAGCCCTATAAAAAATATCACTAGTACATAAAAAAATAATGGGACAAATATATGAAGCACCACTTTCCTTGGTAGTTGGGGGAGTAGCAGAAATCCTCACAATCACAATCACCACTAGCACCAAAATCTACACGTAAAATGATAGCACCAAATTTACATTCAAATTATTCAAGAAAAAATATATGAATGCATGAAAATGCCATGTGATGATTTTTCTTAAACCAAACAAGACAAGTAAACAACACTAAACACAAAACCAAACTTTTATAGACTAAATAGACTCAAATTGGTCTTTAAAACATTTTCTAAATAATTTTTATACTCAAAATAAGCCTACAAATGCTCTGCACAAAATTCCATTTTTATAGAAGGAAAGTACAAAACTAAGCCCATAGATGTGTAGGATTTAATTTTGTGAATCCATTGATATATTATTTGCATTTTTTGGATAAACAACAAAAGTTATGAATTTTACAAGTTAATTCATCTAATAATTCAAATGTGGATTTTTAAAAGAAAAACCCTTACACGCGGTGCCATCTGATTGGCCAGTACCGCTTCATGCGGATCATGCTCGCGAGCCTCTGGATCTAAGTTAGATTGCACGGTCCATATCTAACCGTACCCTTTCACTCTCTCTTCTAATCTTAGCCGTTGGATCTAGATCCAGCGGATCTGGTCACTCTACCATGAACGGGCGATGCAAATGGCGAGCTGTGGCGGCGACGGCTCTGCCGGCGATGAACTGGCGGCGCTAGGGGGTAAAGGGAAAGGTTCAATGCGTTATCAAGGTCACGGAGCTGAGGCGGTCGCAGTGAAGGTCACGGGCGAGGGCGGGGCGCTCAGGTTCCTTGTCCATCTTTTGGCTTTCCCTTTGCTAATTTTTCCCTTGATCTCTTCAATTTCCTTGTCCATCTTTTGGGCTTCCCTGATTTTGTCCAACAAGGTGGGTTGAACATCCAATGACATGAGATGTCCCTCAGGCACTATCTCCAATCTGAGATCCTTGAATTGGGCACACATAGCATTTTGCAATTCTCCCTTAGTGAGGCCATTCACATAAACTTTTCGGCTTAATGCATCCGCTACAACATTTGCTTTACTGGGGTGGTATTGCAAACTCAAGTTATAGTCTTTGATGAGTTCTAGCCATCTTTGTCTCATATTGATTTCCTTCTGAGTGAAGATATATTTCAGACTCTTGTGATCTGTGAACACTTCACAGCGCTTTCCCAAAAGATAATGTCTCCATGTTTTGAGTGCATGGACAATAGAGTCTAACTCTAAATCATGAGTAGGATAATTCACTTCATGAGTTTTGAGTTGTCTCGAGGCATATGCCACAACTTTCCCTTCTTGCATCAGAACTCCACCTAATCCTTGGTGAGATGCATCACAATATACATGGAAATCTTTTTCCAAATCTGGCAGACATAAGACTGGTGCTATCACTGGTCTCTTCTTCAACTCTTGGAAACTGAGTTCACATCCTTTAGTCCAATCAAATTTCTTGTCTTTCTTAAGTAACTTTGTTATTGGCTTAGCTACCTTTGAGAATTTCTCAATGAATCTTCTATAATATCCTGCCAAGCCAAGGAAACTACGTACTTCTTTCACTGACTTAGGAGATTACCACTCATTTACAGCTGACACTTTTGCGGGATCCATAGCTACACCATCTCCTGACACAATATGACCGAGAAATCCCACTTCGTTCAACCAGAATTCACACTTGCTAAATTTGGCATACAACTTATGCTCCCTAAGCTTCTCGAGTATCAATCGTAAATGTTCTTCATGCTCTTCTTTGCTCTTGGAGTAGATCAAAATGTCATCGATGAATACGACAACAAACTTGTCAAGAAATTCCGTGAACACTTTGTTCATCATATTCATGAAATAGGCTGGTGCATTTGTCAAACCAAATGTCATCATGGTATACTCATACAAACCATACCTTGTGGTGAAAGTAGTCTTCGGTATGTCTTGCTCTCTAATCTTAAGCTGAAAATAGCCTAATCGGAGATCAATCTTTGAGAACACACGGGATCCTTCTAACTGATCAAACAAATCATTGATTCTAGGCAAAGGATATTTGTTCTTGATAGTTACCTCATTGAGTGAACGGTAATCTATGCATAACCTTTGACTTCTATCTTTCTTTTCAACAAACAAAACTGGTGCACCCCATGATGAAGAACTTGGTTGAATAAATCCTTTCTGCAACTGTTCTCCAAGCTGTTTCTTGAGTTCCTTCAACTCATCAACTGACATCTTGTAAGGTCTCTTTGCTATTGGTCCAGATCCTGGCAGTAATTCAATCAGGAACTCAACATCTCTATCTAGTGGCATTCCAGGCAACTCCTCCGGAAACACATCCGAATACTCTCTCACAATTAGCACACTGTCTATGCTAACCCCCTTAAGAGAATTTAGCTTACTCCCTTTAGATTCAAAGTTGGATTTGAACCTAATCCGTTTCTTGTCCGGGGTAGTGAGTGTGACAGTACGATTAGCACAATCCAGTACTCCCTCATACTTAGTCATCCAATCCATTCCCAAAATAACATCCAATCCTTGGGAATCTAGGATTATCAAACTAACTGGAAACTTATACTTCCCAAATTCTATCACTAGACCACGACATCCAAGGCTCACTATCATCTCTCCATCGGGAGAGCTTACCTTTATAGGACACCAATATTTTTAGTTGGTAATCCATTTTTATGAACAAATGCCCTTGATATGAATGAATGTGATGCGCCATGTAGCACCCCCCGGGGTTAGGGTTAAACTAACCTCAGATCACCATCTAAGATAAGTTCAACTCCCAAACGCGGAAGATCATAGTATGATTCGGTAACATTACAGAACACAGGGATTCAACAGCATAAGTTTAAACTCTTAACAGAGTACAATATTAGAGTTATTATAAACCAGAGGTCAGATACACAACATTACATCACACAGCGAAAGCAAATTATGTTGTTCTACACAGTAACTTAGCAAAAGGCCTAAGAGGCCATAAACAAAAGTGACGTCCATCCCATAGTCCTCAAGTTGCTACCTGGGACCCCAACTACTCGTCGATGTCAACGTAGAAGCCATCTTCAGTTGCAACCAGATCCTCTATAGAAAAACAACAATGGCGCAAGGCTGAGTACGAGAATGTACTCCGCAAGACTTAGATAACCTAGTATCTACATGCTCTGGCTAGAAAGGCTTTCTCTAGATTTTCTTTTGCGGAAGGAAATCTTTATTTGTAAACAAGAGAGAGAAGAGGCTCGTCTACTTAGAATCTTTTAAAAAGGGATAAGATAGCGGCTTCTTCATCTTGTTCATCACATCTTGGTAACCACCAGCTTCATCAGAACCTCCTATCTAGAATCACCCCCTCAACCCAGAGGAAGCATCCTTAAGCACACGTGGATCAACAAGTTTTATTTAGGTTATAGTTATCTATGATCATCACGTCCGTTCCCAAGTCGTTCATAACCGTGAACACGGTTTTTCGAAAAGATTAATACCCTGCAGGGGTGTACAACTTTACCCACACGCACCAACCGACTCTTAATGCCAAATTATTAGCCCTCTTCCTTGGAAGGCCGACAGAGGGTGGTTGACCATGACCTTTACCTTGCTTTCGCCGAGACCATGAGTCACGCCCTAGGGATGGTTCCACCGTTATGGGTCAAGTCCCGAAGCCGGTCCCTAAAGATGTGAGGCGAGGTTGGTTCACCAGGGGCTCCATCGACCCCAAGCAACCCGGTCCATGCTTCCCTACCTGTTATGATGCACCTCCTTCACCTCCTCATCTCGAAAAGGTTTTCAATGCGTATGCTAGATGGAAAGCCCGAACTATGTGACTCATGGAATCTACTAGGCTTGTTAGTTGCTCGTGGGGTTTTCCAGGCCCCGTGTGGTTGTACGCTCGTCTTGGTTCAACAGGCAAGAACTCGGGTCCTAATGGTGGCGAGCATGGGACTACAAATACCACACCCAACGTGGCCTCCCATACAATCCATATCATGATTAGTTAACTCCTTCGATGATGTCACCACTTCCTACCTTTCTAGATTCTCCAGCACCTCTGATTCATCGTTCGGATAAATCAGACATTGATACTATGCATGGCTAAGCCGTCGATCTCAGAAGCTCTAGCAACGCTCAGATGCCAGACTTAGGTATGCTAGGAGCAGTGGATCAGGAGTATAAGGCTACAACAGGGAAACTATGTAGCAGATAGGTAACACTAACTACTGACAAAAGACCACATTGGAATCGTGTGCATCATAGCGAGAAAGTAATATACTTTATAAAACATAGGTTCAGAATGAGAGGCTACGCTTGCCTTGTCTGTCAGTAGACAGGTACGGATCTTCGGTGTTGTTGACTTCAGCTTCGGGTTCGGATCCTATTGCGAAGAACCAAATACCCGAAAGGGAGAAGCAACATTCAATACATGGCATGTGCAATGCTCAATCAGTATGGATGATATGACAAGTTAACTTGCGTTGAAATGAAACCCTAAGTCATGCTTGAGAGTTTAAACGGAGTTCCGAGGGTTGAAAACCCTAATTCGGAAAACTCCGGAAACACATGAGAGGGGTTGATTTTGTTATATAATTAAACTTGTCATTAAAGTTGTTGATCAATGTATGATTATAGCTTAAATAGGTAGAACTCATTTTTCTGAACATTTTGATATATTATTCATATTTTTCTGACTTATAAATAATAAGATATGAATTTTACAATATTTAAATCATTTTCTGAAATATTTAAACCTTTATTGCATCAGGCTGACGTCATAATACAACCTAGGGATTTTGTTACCAAATCTGAACATACCCATAGTGACTGACTGGTGGGGCCGAAGCCACATCAGCAGCCACACGTGCAAAACAGGTTCAGGGCTTTTCTCACTAGGGCTGGGACTACCCACACCGACTGACGGGTGGGGCCAAGGCCACGCAGGCAGACCACGCGAGCGCCACGTGGACCTCGCCGGAGAAAGCGTCGACCAGCAGCCAGGGATGGCGGAGGAGGGCGATCTAGGAAACACTATTGCATGTGTTCGAATCAGCGAAGTAGCGCGAACCAAATAGAGGCCGCGCCGCCCAAAGATGGTCACCGGAGTAGGAGCACGGCGGCGGCCATCGGTGGCGGGGATAGGTGCATGTGGTGGGGTGGATTCCGGAAGCAATCGAAGGAGGGAGGAACACCAGGAGAATCAGGAGCTCTCAACACCCGGATTTTTAATCCCAGATGCCCGTTATGCCATACATCGCAATCCCAGGATTACCATTTTTGCGAGACATAACAGATTTGGATACCACAGTACATCATCCATTACAAACCATACATAAGGTCTTACACAAATAAGGATCTCATGATCCAGTTCTTAATACAACTCAAGTAGCGGAAATACGTAATAATAACGGTAGCGTAGGCGAAGCTCCATCTTCGGGGTCACAGGCAATGCTGACGATGGGAGATGATCCTAGTTGTCGTAACCTTCCTGGGGTCCATCATCCTGGTACTCCTCTTCATAGTCTGGCCACGGGAATAGCCAGGGACAAAGCCATGAGTACTCTTTAAGTACTCGCAAACTAATACTAACAAGTGAAGGGGGTTTTTGTAGTAGGACACTAAGCTCTAGGGTTGTTTTGTAAAAAGCCAGATTTACCTCTACTAAGTTCAGAAGCAAGAAAGCTGGTTAAAGTTTATATCACCTAAGTGGAAAGTTGAATTTCATATCACAACTCTGTTGTGGTCAAGTCAAATTCTCAATTCATTTCACAAGTAATTTTGAAAACATCTGACGGGGGAACAGTATGGCCACTCCAACTGTCCATAACCGCGGACGCGGCTATTCGAATAGTTTGACACTCTGCAGAGATTGTACACTTTCACCCCAACATTTGATACATCCGTTAGGAACAAATCCTGAATTCACCATACTCAGTATGCGAATAATCAATCCTAACCTTTCAATTACATGCCCTAGTATAGGCACCTCTCCTGTGAGTTTGGCCTCCCAACCATGACCAACTGTCATCTTGGGTACTGCACAGGTGGACAATCTTCACAAGGTAGCCTCAACTCAGACCTTGGCCGTGAGGGAACCAATACTAAGGTATATAAATTTCCAGTCAAGCCCTACCCAATTTTCGGGTATTGTGGTTGTACGGTAAAATTGGAATGGTATCGCATCCAGACAACCATCAGTTTTATAAAGGGCTAAGGCTCATGACTTAACATTTTCATCATCCAAATCATCTAGTGTTCGGAAACACATGTCAAAACATCTCAGTAGAATGACTCATCATTCTAAGGTTTTCATAACCATTTTCCACCAAGTATTCCCATCTAAAGTTGATCAAGTTTTATGCTTAGCACTAGCATCTACAAGTGAGGGTGAGTACTAATGAGGGGTGGTAAACAAGTGGAGTTTAACTAATTACAATCTCATGCCTTAGGATGACATCAAGATTATCTAGCTTAGGCCAAATTTAATGCTCTTTATGCAACCTTCAATTATCCTCCTAGAATTCTACAAGTCAATTAAGTAAACTCTAAGTAATAGTTTTGATAAAGAAATAAAGTATAAAGCTTGCAAGTAAACTAGGATGGGGTTATCAAGTGTGTCTAACCAAGCATGCTTTGTGCATTGCATAGGTTATCTAACTTTCATAATTGCAAGTGTTAGCTTGCATAGGTCAACTTGGTTAGTAAGGCTTGCCTTATGCAGAGCAGTGGTTGAAGTTCTCCTCGGCTTCTTCTTCGTAGTATCCTCCTTCCTCCTCGTATCCTTGGTTGGTACTAGCGTCTATAAATAAATACGAGGTACACAATCACCAAACAATACTTAACTACTTTCAATCATCACACAAAGATGCACTATAGATGATCTAGTATCATCACTAACATTACAATATTAAATCCTTTGTCTTATTTATTTTATTTTTAGAAAAGTAATTTCTACTCATTGAAAAACTAATTAAGATTTAATATTCTCCAACTCAAACATGGGATCATGTTGACACATGTCATCACCACATATTTCAGTACATGGGAATGTGATTTAAAGTGGTGTCACAATTTAATAAGGTTTAACCTTTTATTTTAAATAAAATAAAGTGACTAGAAATGTCTATGTGGCATTCTTTTATTACTTGAGCATTATTTCTGTAAGTAAACCCATATTTTTTTATATATTCTGAAAGGTATGATCAAATGTGATTTTTGAGAGATGGAATCAAATCAAAACCTATTATGGTTGAAATTTGAAAAATGTTTGAATGCAGAAAAGCTTATGACTTGTTATTTTTACCAGGGTTGATCTGCAGATCCAAATGATTTGAATCCAACGGTCTTGGATTAAGCATTTCAACACCTTTCTAACAAAATTGGTTTCCTGCAATTTGGTTCACTGAATCGAGATGGGTTGATTTTGAAACTAGGTACATAACTGAATTTGAATTACAATAGAAAAAGCTAAATTCAAACGAGTGGGCTGCGCGGGAAAGGTTAATGAGATGGCCCAGTGTCACTCCGCAGCGCGGGGCTCAACTGACATGGGGGGTCTACTGGTCAGTGGCTCATAAAACGCGAAGCGGTACGGGGCGATGTGGTGCGTTGGATTAGAAGTGAGATCAACGGCTGAGGGTCATCGTCGACGATGAACAAGTCACCGGCGAGCATGAACCCTAGCGGCTCGGTAGGGGTTCATAGGGGGCATACCGGGGCTCCAGTGATGACGGCGAGGCGGGTAAACGAGGAAGTCGACGATGACGAACTCAGGGGTGGTCGCGGCAGCTCCGGGGGTGGTCGAAATCAACGGCTCCCTTCTTATCTAGAGGCGGCCTCCTCCGGCGCAATTCCTGCGAGCTGCTGCTCCTCATGCTCCGGCTAAGGGGTGGAATGATCAGTGAGGTGAGGGGAGTGAGGTGGTGTGAAGAAATCGAGCGGGGGTCGTCTCCTTTTATAGGCTCGACGGCGAGGCCGAGAGGGATGGGCAGGCAACGGTGGCGACATGGCCACGAGCGGCTAGAGGCATGGCTGAGGTTGGCGATCGATGGGTGGTCTCCTGGCGATGCTCTAGAGCTTAAATGCTCATGTAGGGGTGGTGGCAAATGGTCGGGAACGCGTGGTGCTCTACGAGGCAGAGGCGGCGAACTCCACGGCGAGCGGTGGCTACGGGGTACGGGCGGTGAAACGAGCATGTCTGGTGGTCTCCTGGGACGGTGGGGTGCATGCTGGCGGGCGGCATGGGCTCGAGGTGGTCAGGTTGCGTGGGAACGGTGCGTGATCTGCGGTGCGCGTCGGCATGGTCGACAGCAGCGTGGGCGCAGCGTTCCTGGCGGTTCTGGTCGCGGTCTTCGAGCTAGGGCTGGTCGAGAGGGGGCGGTGAGGCATGTGCTGCATGCTAGACAAGGTTGGCACGGCTAGTTCTTCTCCTAGCTTGTTGTCCACACTGGGGTAACAAGTGTGATCTCGGCCTGCTCACCATTGATGACAATGGCCAGCTTACAGTGGTGCTAGAGATTAGTTAAGGTTGCTAGATGATCTACTAAGGCTAGTTGTAACCAGAGAGGGAACAAGGTTGGCCCAAAACACTGCTCAACATAGTGTTTTTGATTTTGTTGATTTGAATCTGCAACCTGTTTGATGAAATGGCCGCATGAACTTAAGTTTTGAATTTTTAAAAGATTTTTGGTGGGTGTGCTAGGCATGTGTTGAGGGTTCTGTGGATGCTTGGGTTTTTAAAATTGAGCCTGTTTGAGTGGTTTTTGAAATAGTGGGATCTTCCCATATGAGATAGATTCAATTTTAAACTGTCATTTAAACTAAGCATTTAAATGTTTTTGGATGATCACAAAGTGGGCCTTGGTACCTTATTATGAGTACTATCAAGGGGTGCAAAGATCCATACATTTTTCTGTTAAGTTCTGAAAGTTAGAGATAGCCAAAGTAGGCATGGGAGTTAATTTGGCCAAAGTGACCATTCACCTAATTTGTTTATTTTGACTTGTTTGTCTTTAGGAAAAGTTTGGGGATTGTTTAGATGATGTTTATTTCACCTAAGAATCATTTTACAAGCAAATAAACAAACAACCATGGCAATTCAAAAGAATCCAAATTTTAATACACACACATATGAATGCTTTCATATTTTTAATTGGAAAAGTTTTTGTTAACCCTAATTTTGATTATTAGAGTTTGATGATCCAAGTTTAGTATTTTTGGGATGTTACAAACCTTCCCCCCTTAAACAAAATCTCATCCCGAGATTTGAAAAAGGACACAAAAGATTACCTAGGATTTTAAGAGATCGGGAAACTCCGTCCTGATATGATCTTCGCGCTCCCAGGTAGCTTCCTCTTCTGTGTGGTTGCTCCACTGAATCTTGAGAAACTTGATGCTTCGGGTTCTGGTAGTTCTGAAGGTTTCTTCCAAAATACGGATGGGTACTTCGGGATAGGTCAAGTCATCATTGATTTCTATGGTCCAGTGATCAATATTCTTGAACACTTCAGTCTTCTCTTGGACTTCGAGGCACTTGCGAAGTAATGAGATATGGAACACATTGTGCATGGCTGACATCTCTTCGGGTAGTTCGAATTTATACGACACTTCTCCTTGACGGTTCAGAATCTTGAAGGGGCGGATATATATGGGGGCTAAATTTCCTTTCAGTTGGAAACGCTGCATTCCCTTTAACGGCGACACTTTCAGATACACAAAATCTACGATATTGAAAGCGAGGTCTCGACGTCTCTTGTCGGCGTAACTCTTCTGTCTGGACTAGGCGGTCTTGAGGTGCTCACGAATCTTGTGAACCTTCTCTTCTGCTTCTCGTAGGATGCCGGGTATGAAAATCTGACTCTCTCCTACTTCCGACCAGTTCAAAGGGGTGCGACACTTCCTTCCATACATAAATTCAAATGGGGCCATTTGCAAACTAGCTTGATAACTGTTGTTGTATGAAAATTCTGCGAACGGCAGACAATCTTCCCATTTAGATCCATACTCTAACACACATCCTCTCAACATGTCTTCCAGTATTTGATTTACTCGTTCAGTTTGTCCGTCGGTCTGAGGGTGATAAGCGGTGCTGAAATCTAGTCGGGTTCCTAAACCTTCTTGGACTTTCTTCTAGAATCTCGAGGTAAACTGAGTTCCTCGATCCAATACGATGTTCTTGGGGACTCTGTGCAAACTGACGATTCTAGCGATGTATAACTCCGCTAGCTTCAAACTCTGATATGTAGTCTTGACTGGTAAGAAATAGGCGACTTTGGACAATCTGTCCACTATGACCCAGATAGAGTCATTCCCCTACTAGAAGTAGGTAATCCGGTGATAAAGTCCATTCCAAAAGAATCCCATTTCCATTCCAGAATCTGCAATGGTTGCAACAATCCAGCGGGTCTTTGATGTCCCGCCTTGACTCTCTGACATATATCACACTTGGCGATATAGCTTCCGATTTCTCTCTTCATCTTATGCCACCAAAATTGCTCCTTCAAGTCTTGATACATCTTCGTTCCTCCGGGGTGGATAGAATAAAGAGTATCATGAGCTTTCTTCAGAATAACTTCCTTCAACTCAGAATCTGCTGGTACAAAAAGGCGTCCTTTGTACCACAGAACTCCTTCTTCGTCTTCCGTGAATCTGGGTACTTTGCCTGTACCGATATGACGCTTGATTCTATCGATACTAGCATTTCCTTTCTCTGCCTCTTTGATCTGGCTGATCAAAGTGGGTTGAAGTTCTATGCTAGCCAAAAATCCTTCACTCAATAATTCCATTCGAAAATCTTCCATCTCTTTGTGCAAGCTTGGTTGCTCCTTTAAAATCATGGAGTTCAAGTGGCACGGCAATCTGCTAAGGGCATATGCTACCACATTGGCTTTACCGGGGTGATAGTGAATGTCCAGATCATAATCCTTGATTAGCTCAATCCATCTTCTCTGTCTCATATTCAGCTCCTTCTGAGTGAATATATACTTCAGGCTCTTGTGATCCGAATAGATCTCACAGTGGTTTCCCATCAGGTAATGCCTCCATGTATTTAGGGCTAGAACTACGGTTGTGAGTTCGAGGTCATGGGTTGGGTAATTTTGCTCATGTTGTTTCAGTTGTCGAGATAGATAAGATATAACTTTGCCTTATTGCATTAGCACACATCCAAGACCGATCTTGGATGCATCACAATACACATCAAAGGGCTTCGTGATATCCGGCATGATTAAGATTGGGGCTGAAATCAATCTTCTCTTGAGTTCTTGAAAACTCGCTTCACATTTGTCTGTCCATTCAAACTTCTTGTCCTTCTTCAGCAATTGGGTCATGGGTCTGGCGATACTCGAGAATCCTTCTACGAACTTGTGGTAGTATCCCGCCAATCCGAGAAATGCACGAACTTGGGTTTGAGTGGTTGGGGTTTGCCAATCTTCGACATCTTTCACCTTTGCAGGGTCAACGGAAATTCCTCCGGCTGATACAATGTGGCCGAGGATCCTACCTCCTGTAACCAGAATTCACATTTTCTAAACTTGGCAGATAACTGATGCTCTCTAAGGGTTCCAAGAATGGTCCTTAGGTGTAGCTCATGTTCTTCTTCTGATTTGGAATAAATCAGAATGTCATCGATGAAAACAATGACAAACTTATCGAGGAAGTCCATAAAAATCTTATTCATGAGATTCATGAAATAAGCGGGGGCATTGGTTAATCCAAAAGACATGATGGTATACTCGTATAATCCATATCTGGTGGTAAAGGCAGTCTTTGGAATATCCTCTGCACGAATCTTGAGTTGATGATAGCATGTTCTAAGATCAATCTTAGAAAACACTTTGGCACCGGTCAACTGATCAAACAAATCTTCTATCTTGGGCAATGGGTACTTGTTCTTGATAGTGACATCATTCAACTTCCGGTAATCCGTACACAAACGGTTACCTCCATCCTTCTTGTCCACGAACAAGACAGGTGATCTCCACGGTGACGCACTTGGTTGAATCAATCCAATTTCCAACATGGCATCTAGTTGCTTCTTCAGTTCTGCTAGTTCAGACGGGTTCATACTATATGGTCTCTAGGCTATGGGTCCTGTTCCGGGGATTAGTTCAATGATAAACTCGATATCCCGATCTAGGGGCATACCGGGCAAAACATCTGGAAATACATCGGGGTATTCACAGACTATCCGGACTTGGTAAATGGTAGGTTGGGATATACTCTTGTTGCACTTGAATTGACGAGGTAAGGTTTCAGACACATGCTCGACTGATATTCCGGCTGTACTGGTCATGGTTATGGCTTTCTTGGCACAGTCAATCAATCCTTTATGTTTGGACATCCAATCCATTCCTAGTACTACTTCCAAACCTTTAGTTCCAAGTACTATCAGATTAGCATAAAAATCTATGCCATGGATTCGGTTAGGGACGGCTTTGCAAATTTGCCTAGCTTTGGTGGTTGAACCGGGGATTTGAACAATCATAACATGCTTCAGTTTTGTTGGTTGAATCTTACTAGTTAATGCAAATTCTTCGGTGATAAAGGAGTGCGATGCACCAGAATCAAACAACTCTCTAGCGAGTACTGAATTAACATAAAACATACCCAGCACAACATCCGGCGCTTCCTAGGCTTCTTCAGCATGCATGAGAAAAAGATGGCCGTTGCGGTTGAGAGAGTTCCCTAGGGCAAACCTTCTTCCGGTCTAGACACGACGCTGTTGCTGAGCTGGGGCATTTGCATTGGGGGCTGCGGCATTCTTCTTGGGGCACTCATTGGAGTAGTGGCCTTTATTTCCACAGTCATAACAAGTCACTTGCGACTTGTCCTTTGCTGCAACAGGCACAACATTGCTTCCAGTCCTCGGGACAGTGTTGGTGTTGGCGGTAGCATTGTTGTTGTTGAACTTGGGTGGTGCACGGTTGAAATTGCCAGAGTTGCCGGGGTTGTTTTGATTTCCTCCGGGCCTTGGGTTTCCACGGTTGGGATAGGTCGGACGGTTCATCGGGTGTCTGTTGGTTCTCGGGGAAAATCCTGGAGATGGTTTAGGGCGATACTTTGGGGTCTGATGGGTTCATGGCTGATGCATCATGCGGCGCTTGCGGTTCTCATTGGCTTGGTTGATCTTTCCTTCCATATGGATGGCAGAGTCGACAAGGGCTTCAATATCAGCAAAGGGGACATTGACCAATACCGTCTGCATCTCATCGTGCAGACCATTCAGGAATCTTTCTTTCTTCTTGGATTCGGTGTCGATCTCATCCGGGGCATACCTAGCTAATGACAAGAATTTGTCATGGTATTCCACTACGGTCATCCTTCCTTGCTTTAGTTCTATGAACTCATCTCTCATTCTCTTGATCAAACCCGGTGGCACATGGGTTATGCGGAACTTGACCTTGAATTCCTCCCAGGTCATCATCTGTCCTCCAGTCATTGCACGAACGATGTTCCACCATGCTCTTGCATCTCTGGCTAGATAGTGGGTGGCGAACAAAACTTTCTCATTAGCTTCCACTCCGGCGACTTCCAGGTTGTTTTCCATGGTTTGCAGCCAATCATCTACGTCTAAGGGCTCTTCCAACTTAGTGAAGACAGGTGGGTTGGTGTTCTGGAAATTCCTGAGCTTAGATCCATGGTTTTCCTGATTTCCTTGGCCTTGATTGTTGTGGGCCAGCTGAGCTATCTGCTGAAAGGTGGCTAGGTTGGCTTTACGTTCGGCTTTTTCAGCTTCGCGGTCAGAAACCAACATTTCCAGGATCTGCAACATCGGGTCTGGGGATGAACCACTTCCTCCGCGTGCCATCTGAAGATTGAGATAGATCATGAGAAAAGAGGGAAATTTCTAAGGTTCAGGGACTTTGAAAAGTTTTTAAAGTTTGACTTAGATTTTTTTGCAACTTGCTTTTCATTCATTCATTCATAGCACACGATACAACACACACCACAAAACAAGAAAAAACAGGTGGTTTTAGGAACCATTCTGGAAACTACGATACAGTGGGACCGAATACAACTCACTACGCTAGTGCTCAAGTGCTACTACTCCTTGGAGTCGATGTAGTCGTCATCCTCATCATCCTCATCGTCATCTATGAAGGCGAAATCATCCTCATCGGTGATGAAGTCCATAGCCTGATCCTCCAGAAAATCATCATCATCGCTAAGATAGGAGTAGGGGTCTCCACGAAGATCCTCTCCAGCATTCTCTCTTTCCTCCAACTGCATGTATCTCTCGTGGATGGTCTCCTCCAAATCCGAGATACGGTGGCGAAGACGGGCAATGATGCGCTCCTTCTTGTCGAGCTGACGGCGGCGAGACTTGCGATCCTTCGCTAGCATGGCGATGCTCTGATCCTTCGTCTTGATGATGGCAGAATTGTGGTTGGAGTAGTCACAGCAATTATCCAATTCTTGCTGACGATCATACATCATGAAGCTAAGGTGGTCCAACTAAGTCTTCAGCTCGTGGTTGTATGGGGCTTCCAGTGGCTGTCCCATAGCATCACGTCTTGGACAAAAATCAAAGCGGGTACCCTTGATCTGGTTGATACTCTGCCCACACAGACGGGCAAGAGCTTCCTGCATGGACCTGGCAAGTCCATCTAGCCAGTTGTTCTCTCTTAAGGTGAAATGAATACCCTCGGCAGTGGGAGGTTCAATCTTTCCTCGGAGACTTGCAACAATTAGCCATTGCAGATCTTCTCCTCCTTGATCATTGAGCTGAGCTCCGAAGAACTCGGGGTGCGGACGCTCCAGAAGTTCCGAAAGCTGGTCCAAATCCCGCTCAAAGATGAGGTCTCCTCCATTCCCCAACTGATAAAACTTGCTGTACTTCACGTCCATCTATAAGAATATAGGATGAGTAAGTTAGTAGAGTGATCAAGTGTGTTAAATTTTACTTATTTTGGAAGAGTTTTTGAAGATCATGAATTTTTATGAAAGAAACAAGGTGATAAGAATGGGAATAAGTTTTTGTAAATATTTGCTTCCTTTGGTTTTGAAACTAAGTTTTTGATTCAAACGTCCAGTCTAACTAGGGTCTCCTATGGTCAGGATGGCTCTGATACCAACTTGTCAACACCCGGATTTTTAATCCCAGATGCCTGTTATGCCATACATCGCAATCCCAGGATTACCATTTTTGCGAGACATAACAAATTTGGCTACCACAGTACATCATCCATTACAAACCATACATAAGGTCTTACACAAATAAGGATCTCATGATCCAGTTCTTAATACAACTCAAGCAGCGGAAATACGTAATAATAACGGTAGCGTAGGCGAAGCTCCATCTTCGGGGTCACAGGCAATGCTGACGGTGGGAGATGATCCCAGTTGTCGTAAACTTCCCGGGGTCCATCATCCTGGTACTTCTATTCATAGTCTGGCCACGGGAATAGCCAGGGACAAAGCCATGAGTACTCTTTAAGTACTCACAAACTAATAATAACAAGTGAAGGGGTTTTTTGTAGTAGGACACTAAGCTATAGGGTTGTTTTGCAAAAAGCCAGATTTACCTCTACTAAGTTCAGAAGCAAGAAAGCTGGTTGAAGTTTATATCACCTAAGTGGAAAGTTGAATTTCATATCACAACTCTGTTGTGGTCAATTCAAATTCTCAATTCATTTTGAAAACATCTGACGGGGGAACAGTATGGCCACTCCAACTGTCCATAACCGCGGACGCGGCTATTCGAATAGTTTGACACTCTGCAGAGATTGTACACTTTCACCCCAACATTCGATACATCCGTTAGGAACAAATCCTGAATTCACCATACTCAGTATGCGAATAATCAATCCTAACCTTTCAATTACATGCCCTAGTATAGGCACCTCTCCTGTGAGTTTGGCCTCCCAACCATGACCAACTGTCATCTTGGGTACTGCACAGGTGGACAATCTTCACAAGGTAGCCTCAACTCAGACCTTGGCCGTGAGGGAACCAATACTAAGGTATATAAATTTCCAGTCAAGCCCTACCCAATTTTCGGGTATTGTGGTTGTACGGTAAAATTGGAATGGTATCGCATCCACACAACCATCACTTTTATAAAGGGCTAAGGCTCATGCCTTAACATTTTCATCATCCAAATCATCAGGTGTTCGGAAACACGACCTTTACCTTGCTTTCACCGAGACCATGAGTCACGCCCTAGGGATGGTTCCGCCATAATGGGTCAAGTCCCGAAGCCGGTCCTTAAAGATGTGAGGCGAGGTTGGTTCACCAGGGGCTCCATCGACCCCAAGCAACCCGGTCCACGCTTCCCTACCTGTTATGATGCACCTCCTTCACCTCCTCATTTCGAAAAGGTTTTCAATGCGTATGCCAGATGGAAAGCCCGAACTATGTGACTCATGGAATCTACTAGGCAAGTTAGTTGCTCGTGGGGTTTTCTAGGCCCCATGTGGTTGTATGCTCGTCTTGGTTCAAGAGGCAAGAACTCGGGTCCTAATGGTGGCGAGAATGGGACTACAAATACCACACCCAACGTGGCCTCCCATACAATCCATATCATGATTAGTTAACTCCTTCGATGATGTCACCACTTCCTACCTTTCTAGATTCTCCAGCACCTCTGATTCATTGTTCAGATAGATCAGACATTGATACTATGCATGGCTAAGCTGTCGATCTCAGAAGTTCTAGCAACACTCAGATGCTAGACTTAGGTATGCTAGGAGCAGTGGATCAGGAGTATAAGGCTACAACAGAGAAACTATGCAGCAGATAGGTAACACTAACTACTGATAAAAGACCACATTGGAATCGTGTGCATCATAGCGAGAAAGTAATATACTTTATAAAACATAGGTTCAGAATGAGAGGCTATGCTTGCCTTGTCCGTCAGTAGACAGGTATGGATCTTCAGTGTTGTTGACTTCAGCTTCGGGTTCGGATCCTATCTCGAAGAACCAAATACCGAAAAGGTAGAAGCAACATTCAATACATGGCATGTGCAATTCTCAATCAGTATGTATGATATGACAAATTAACTTGCGTTTAAATGAAATCCTAAGGCATGCTTGATAGTTTAAACGGGGTTCCGAGGGTTGAAAACACTAATTCGGAAAACTCCGGAAACACATGAGAGGTGTTGATTTTGTTCTCTAATTAAACTTGTCATTAAAGTTGTTGATCAATGTATGATTATAGATTAAACAGGTAGAACTCATTTTTCTGAACATTTTGATATATTATTCATATTTTTCTGACTTATAAATAATAAGATATGAATTTTACAATATTTAAATCATTTTCTGAAATATTTAAACCTTTATTGCATCAGGCTTACGTTATAATACAACCTAGGGCTTTTTACCACATCTGAACATACCCATAGTGACTGACTGGTGGGGCCGAAGCCACATCAGCAGCCACACGCGCAAAACAGGTTCAGGGCTTTTCTCACTAGGGCTAGGACTACCCACACCGACTGACGGGTGGGGCCAAGGCCACGCAGGCAGGCCACGCGAGCGCCACACGGACCTCGCCGGAGAAAGCGTCGGCCAGCAGCCAGGGACGGCGGAGGAGGGCGATCTGGGAAGCGCTATTGCATGTATTCGAATCAGATAAGTAGCGCGAACCAAATAGAGGCGACACCGCCCAAAGATGTCACCGGAGTAGGAGCACGGCGGCGGCCATCGGTGGCGGGGACAGGTGCATGTGGTGGGGTGGATTCCAAAAAAAATCAAAGGAGGGAGGAGCACCAGGAGAATCAGGAGCTCACCTAGAGGCTTACTAAAGGGTCGGCGAGGCGAGGCACGGCCGGATTCGACGAGGACGGCGGCGGAGGTCGTCGGAATGGAGATGGCGATTCGGTGGCCTGGGGCTTCCTCGGCTCGCACGGTTGGAGGACAAGACCGAGGCAAATACAACGATCACGATGGCGACCTCGTAGCAGCGCCGGGAGCTCCGGAACGGCGGGGCGGCGTGGTACCTGACGGATCGGTTCTGGCCAGAAAAGAAATTGGGGATAAGAGGGGATCTAGGGTTCATCCAAAGGTGCGAGGGGATTTTATAGGCATCGGCAGCGTCGGTAGCATTCATCTTGGCGCGGCGGGCATCTCGGCGAGAAAGGAACGGCGCCGGCGTCAACTCGCAGCAGCTCTCCTCGCCGGCGTCCTTCTGTCGACGAAGAAGAAAGGGAAAAAAGAACGAAGGGGTATGGGCTAGCTGCAGGCTTCGCTTGGGCCAAGGTGGGCCGCGGAAGAGGAAGGGAGGAGAGGGAGTTGCTGGGATGCAGCCTGGCTCTCTTTTTTCAGTAAAACTCTTTTTCTTTTCTATTTTGCATTTTCTCTTTTGAATTTCATTTTGTAATCTGTTTTGAACAATTTCAAAATATAGAGACTTTTATAAAATATCTGAAAACACTAAGGGCCCTTGAAAACAATTTGGGCTCCACATATTTTGTCATTTTCAAAATTCAAACTATTTGAATGGATTCCAAAAAGAGGGGGAAAGACTAGGGTTTAGGGTTTTGCACTTGTTCTTTGGTTCACACACTTAAACACATGCAATATTTTATTGAGTTTAACACATGAATGCAATACTTAGGTACTAATTACATATATTACAAACTTGGGATGTTACATGCCAGTATAAAAAAGAACAAGTGCTAGAAAAGAATTGAGTTTGAACTTACCAGCCACGACATCTGACTCTTCATATATTTCTAAAAAAGACAAGTGCTGGAAAAGGGATTGGGCTTGTTGGCACCTTCAACTTTCTTTTCTGGGCACTCATTTGCATAGTGCCCCATCTTCTTACACTGAAACATTCAACCTGACTGAGATCTTTCTTTACAGGCTGACTTCCATTTCCACTTCCAATGTTGTGACTCTTGTGTCCACTTTTGTGGTTCTTATACTTGTCATTGTCATGACTGCGATGATGCTTGTTGTCATGATGACGGCTGTGGTTGTGGTGGTTATTGTACTTCCCATGTTTGTGGAATCCAGAACTTCCACTGTCATCATGATGGGAAGACTTGTGAGACGACCCCGAGCTATGCTTATCAAAGCTATGCTTCCTCTTTCTGCCCTCAACCCGTTTCATCTTGTTTTCCAATATGGTAGCCTTATCACAAAGTGATTGATAGGTTGGGACATAGGAAACATACAGCTGCAGGTTCAACTCATCATTAAGTCGTTCGAGGAATTTCTCCTTCCTCTTAGCATCAGTATCAACTTCATCCGATGCATAGCACGCCAGATTGTTGAACTCCTCAATGTATTCAGCCACACTGCGGTGACGCTGCTTCAGGTTGTGGAACTCCTTTTTCTTCAAGTTCATCACTCCGGATGAGATGTGAGCTGTACGGAATCCATCCTCAAAAATAGCCCAAGTCACATCCTCAGGGGGAGTGGTGATATGAAAGTTGTCCCACTAGGTTGCTGCCGGTCCTTCAAGGAGATGTGCTGCAAACCTGACCTTTTCCTTGTCGGTGCAGCCAACGGTCACTAAGTCCTTGTTCACTGAACGTAGACAGTCATTGGCTACCATTGGATCAGTGGTTCCCGAGAACTTTGCAGGCCTCAGTCTGAGAAATCTGGTGAGCATGTCGAATGCTGGAGGATTATTCTGATTGTTGTTTTTGTTGTTGTTGTTGTTGTTGTTGTTGTTTTTGTTTTTGTTGTTGTTGTTGTTGTTGTTTTTGTTGTTGTTGTTGTTGTTGTTGTTGTTGTTGTTCTGATTCTGATTCTGCATGAACTGTGTTATCATCTGCATCAGTTGAGCTTGAGCTGTCATCAACTGCTGCATCTCGGGAGTGACGTTATTGTTGTTGTTTGGGTTGGGGTTATCACGACGGGGAGGCATCTTTGGTTTCAATAAGGATAAGAATGAGATACCCATAGATGCTTACCATGCACAATACATCACATAGAAACAATCATAATAACCAAGCTCAAATTAACATAGAGTTTGAACAACATAAACAACAGGTTTTGAAAATGCAAACACACAATAGCAAGCCATCCACATGTTGGATGGTCATTGCGACTCAATAATCAAAGTATGATAGATGAAAGATAGTCGAGTAGTCTACACTACTCCTCCATGTCGACCTCCACATCAACAAGAGCAAGACCTAAATTCTCCATGGCGGCCTTGTACTCCTCTACACTAGTGGTCAAGGCCTCAATCTTGGCCCTGAGGGCCCTCTTCTGTGAGCGAAGCCTCTCAATCACTCCCTGCTAGTGCTCAAGCTCGAAGTCCTTGGCCTCTAACTCATCCTTCATCTCCCTGATCTTCTTGTTTCTATCTTGGACTCTTTTCTCCTGATTCTTGAACTTCTTGTCCTCGATCTCGAATCTGGCCTCCATCTCCTTGATGATCTTGTCTTGCTCTGCGAAGAGCTTGTCCTTCTCCCTCAACTGAACCTGGAGCTCGTCATTGCTAAGCATGACGTTGGTCCTGTCGGTGTCGAGGTGTCTAATAAGGCCCTCTAGGTCCTGAAGGTATAGACGAACTGGCTCAATCGTCTCTCTAATAGCGTCTTAATACTCTACTGCCTCACCCTGCTCGTCACGTCTCCTGAACGGGTGAAAGTAGAGGCATCTAAGCTCGGTGGAGTGCCTCCCAACCAGGCGTCCAAGTAACTCCTGCTAGAGTGTCGTGATGCTAGGAAGTGGGAGGTTGAGCACACTAGTGAGCTCCACGAGACGAGAACCGAAATGAGTTCCCTTGAACTCCTCTGCAGTGCTGATAACAATGTTAGGCATCTATTGTATAAGATATAGAAAGGTTAGAATCAATACAAGTAGAGAAAATCACAAGACAGTAAAAACACAAACACACTTCAACAATAAAACATACAAGTCATGGCATACTCAAGTCCAATACAAACATCAAGGTTCAACATAACTTAGACAAATTTTTGCGAGTAGAATGATAAGTGTGGTGGTCCAACTAATGGAGTATGTTACAATTCTCACTCACTAGACAAAATAGCTATCAGAGCATCCTTAGTGGCAATCTGTCTATCTTGATCACAAGACTCCCATATTAAGTCTATGATGTCTTCCCTTAGACGTTGATTGGTAGCCTCTAAGTCTTGGGTATTCTTATTTTCTTCTCTAAGGTCATTTTGAGTGTTGAGCATTCTACACTTGAGTCAATCACCAAGCTCCTTGATGGCATTCCAAGCTGCATTTCTTGCAGAGTCAAAGAATGTTGTGTGCATTTCATAGTTGGTGGCCATGCAGAATCCTGACTCTTTGTGGTTGTCTTCCTTGTTTTTGTACAAGTGAAGTTGCACCCACCAATACTCTTCTCCTTCATCCATCACAGGGAATCCCTTGTACACAGCTGCACCATGTATCCCCATGGTAACCATAAGGTTCTTGAGTGCTTTGGAAAACTCCATCTCACACTCCAAAGTCATGGTCATGAGTGGTCCCTTTCTGACGACTTCGTTGATGGAGTTCATCTACAAATAGAGATGAGAAAGAAGATTAGAAAAGTTTACGAGAAGAAAAGACAAGTGTGGAATTTTAAAAAGTGTTGAAATTTTCCTTAGTGGTTTCTTAGCCTATTCCAACCTAGGGTCATAATCCTAGAGGCAACACAGTGCTCTGATACCATCTGTAAGACCCCTCCTTTATAAAGGTAAAGGTCCCTGTGATCACAATGCTAGTCCCTGGATCAAATGCTAGCATCCACGGTTTAAGATGAAGTACACATATACAAAGGTCATTATTACATCGTCATTCCAGAGATAACATAGTCTTTTACAACTCCATAGCCATAGGCTAGTACAAGAGTTCAACTTAACAAAATAAAATAAAGTCTTCATCTTCATGTGCCATAGGCAAACATGTTGAGTGTAGACTCATAACCCTAATCCTCATCAGAGTAACCTGCAACATCACAAGTTTCAGCCATAGTGGGTCAATACATTGGAATAGTATTGGCAAGTGATACCTTAGTAGAATAATAGTTTCTAGCTTCTATATGAATTTGGCTAAGTGTAGCTTAGGCTTACTTTTCTCAAAATAGGTTTTGCCTATTAGTTGAAAACACTAAGTTTTTGTTTGACAAAAACTCCCAAGGAACCACCAATAGACATTGGTGAACCTTTACCCTTGTTCAACCACAAGTTTTTAACTTAGAAATTGGAATGAGGAGAACCTTGATAGCTTCAATGTCTTGATGGTCAAATTGTCTGTTGCCGGGGACACGACTAAGTACTTAGATTTTTCCTTCTCGAGAAGTGGTGCACTTTCCCCACAAGACTCGACATGCATCAAGACAAGACCTTTCAGAAGCCTTCCCTTAGACCAAATGGACGCGTTCCAACCTATCACCCTACCAACAACTGTCCATCTGGCTAAGTTATTGCAACCTATATGATCAAGGCAGAGCCCATATGCTATGTGGTTGCGCTAGAAGCTTCTAAACACCAAGTATCTCAAATCCCTTTGTTCTTGGGTGGCTTTCCACAAGTGTGATATACAAGGTAGACCATATATATGGGCCTTGTGTAAACACTCAACATAACCCAAACATACCATTCCACCTAGGTGATTCATTCACTTAGTTGTTTTATTAAGAAAAAACACAAGTCAAAGACTTAACAATATTTTCCAAAGCATGTATGTAATCCACCCTTGTTTGCTACTAGCTAGGCTAAGCATGGCATTAAAACAAGTATCTTAACTTAGAGAAAATTCTATCAAGACTACAACTACTAGGATTTCAAGCAAAAGTAGCAGCAATCCTCACAATCAAAATCACCACTAACACCAAAATCTACACATAAAATGATAGCACCAAATTTACATTCACATTATTCAAGCAAAAGTATATGAATGCATGCAAATGCCATGTGATGATTTTTCTTAAACCAAACAATACAAGTAAAAAGCACTGAACACAAAACCAAACTTTTATAGACTAAATA
Source organism: Avena sativa (assembly GCA_916181665.1). Taxonomy (NCBI): domain Eukaryota; kingdom Viridiplantae; phylum Streptophyta; class Magnoliopsida; order Poales; family Poaceae; genus Avena; species Avena sativa. Next base: position 100,919,409 of record OV702293.1, read on the forward strand.
GACTCAAATTAGTCTTTAAATTTTTTTCTGAATAATATTTATACTCAAAATAAGCCTACAAATATCTCTGCATAAAATTCCATTTTTATAGAAGCAAAGTACAAAACTAAGCCTATAGATGTGTAGGATTTAATTTTGTGAATCCATTGATATATTATTTGCATTTTTTGGATAAACACAACAAAAGTTATGAATTTTACAAGTTAATTCATCTAATAATTCAAATCTGGATTTTTAAAAGAAAAACCCTGACACGCGGCGCCATCTGATTGGCCTGTACCTCTTCGTGCGGATCATGCTCGCGAGCCTCTGGATCTAAGTTAGATTGCACGGTCCAGATCTAACCGTACCCTTTCACTCTCTCTTCTAATCTTAGCCGTTGGATCTAGATCTAGTGGATCTGGTCACTCTGCCACGAACGGGCGGCGCGGATGGCGAGCTGTGGCGGCGACGGCTCTGTCGGCAACGAACTGGCGGCGCTAGGGCATAAAGGGAAAGGTGCAGTGTGTTACCGAGGTCGCGGAGCTGAGGCAGTCGCAGTGGAGGTCACGGGCGAGGGCGGGGCGCTCGGGTTCGGCAGCTATTCCTCACCGGAGTCGAGCTCGCCGTCGGGCACACGCGGGTGTTGACGAAGGCGACGCTACAAACCACAAGAAAGGAAATCGCAAGTGGAATTAGGTGCGTACGAGGGTGGTGAACAAGATAGTAAGAACCAGAGAGCAAGGGGGGGGGGTCGAGGCTCACCGTGATTGGTCGCCGGAGAGGTTCGGTACCGCGGCGGTGTGAGCTCAAGTGTGGGTAGCCTGGTGGCGCTTAGACGGTGGCGAGTGAGGGGAAAGATGCGGGGGAGGAAGGGGTTTAAGTAGGCAGGGTCGGGTGCGGGAATTACTGAGGCAATCAATCGAATTGATTCGAAATCAATCAGCAAGATAACGGGCGGCGTCGGCGAGGTCTGCGGGCGTTGACTGAGGACGAAGGGGTGACGTGGAGGTTGGGTCCGCCTGTCAGCGAGCGGGTGCACGCGTTGGCAGTGAGAAACAAAGAGGGAGAGGGGGTTTTCCCGGGTGGGCTAGGTGGGCTGCTAGTTGGGCCGCGGGGTGGGTTGGGCTAGATAGGTGGCACCTGATTTTTTTCTCCTTTTCTCTTTTTCTTTTTATGTTTTGATTTTCTAGATTGAATTTGAATGGCTAATTCAAATCAGTTTGAATTCAAATTTTCTCCAGACTTTTGTACTATGTTTCTAGTGTCCAAAAGTGTGTCAAACACATGTTTACACTCACAAACACTTTTTTCCTTTGAATTTAAAAAATAAAACCATGCCTCTTATATAATATAAAAAGAGGCGTTTAACTATGTTTTTGCTTAGGGTTTTAGCTTTGAAAATTTTGTGCAAGCTTGCATTCAACTTTAAAACATCTCTGATCAAACCAAAGCATTCTCATACTTTGAGAGTAAAATAAAACCCATTGCCTTTCTTACTTAAAATAATAGGCATTACATGGTTTCTTATTTTGAAATCTTGTTTGAAAATGACCAAATGTTATGAATGCATGAATGATATGCCAACTTTTCAAATCATGATTTTTGGGATGTTACAATCCCCGTGCTCCAAGGCGCCACGATCAAACATAACACCAGAAGCATCTGTAAGGAAAAATGGCAAACCTTTCAGATGAGGAAAAAGGAATCGCACCTGAAGCATGGAACACTCAAAAGAAGAACAAGGTGGTTTATCGGATATCGCCTTAGCAGTTGCCATAAGCTTTTTAGCCATGGCTTTCTCCCACGATGCCGCGACGGCCGCAAGCTGCTGCTCACGGTCTTCATCCTCTTTTTGCTGCCGTTGGTGTGGCTCTGCAACATTATCTGACTTCTTCTCCGCTTGGCCGAGACTCCTTTCGAGTGCGTTCAACTTATGGAGGGCATCGTTGTTCTCATCTACGGCATTGGGCAGAGAAAATTAAATACAAGGAAAATATTCTATGAGGACTCGCAATCAAACAAGAAGAAACCTATGCACCTCAGAGATGCTTGAGTTTTCCCTCCAACGATAGATGTTGCTGGATCAGGCGATTGGCATCACAAACAAAGGGCTGCAAGGAAATCAACGCAATTGGTGGATAGAAGGCTCGGGGGCTCATTCACGCCAAAGATAAAAATCACTTACATGGTTAGCTGTTGACTCCGAAGGTTTTATTTGCATCTTCCGAGCAACAAGCGCATGAGCCCCTTGCCTCAAGGAGCTCGAATTACCATTGTCGGAGTTGGCCACCATCTTGGGGAACGAACAGGCAGGCTTCGATTCCGCATACATCTCTTCGGGCTCCTCTTCGAGGGACTCTTCCGAATTATTACTGCTAGCACTTACGAGGAGCCAAATCAACAACAAGCTAACGCTTAGCATATCAAAAAATAACAAGGTGCGATCAGAGTAACTTATGATGGTATGTCTGACAGGTTGAAGACAGGAACCTCCTTCTTCTTCTCCTTCTTGTTCTTCTTCTTCTTCTTCTTCTTGGCCGACGGCTGAGGAGACATCGCCCGAACAGGCACGACCGCAATAGGAGAGGAGGTCGCACCCTCATCCCCGCCATGATGCACGAGGAAGGAGGGACCCTTCAGTGTTGGCAGCGTCACCCCATCCGAAATTTCGCTCCGGGTCCTCTTTCGAGTGTGCCCTTCGCTAGGCTCGGGGGCTTCCAAGGAAAGCGACTGTGCAGGGGGGAGCTCGGACTCAAACTACGCTTCCTCATTGTCTGGTGCAGCAGAGTACTTTTCAGGTAGAGGGGGCATCATTCCCGCTACCTTATAGTCCTGCAAACTGAAGACAAAATATGAAACGAGTTAAGTAATAGTAACAAACAACAAGCACTCGAAAAAGCATTAAATGCAACTACAAGTTTCACTGGGGGACTGCTTTCTTGGCATTGAAGGGAGGAGTTAGAAACTTCCCTGGAAGATCCTCTTCGGCCTTTGCTTCAGCAGAGGCCGAAGGGCCCTATCAAGGTGAGCCGAAGACATCTCCTCCGGCAAAACCCTTGTCAGGTCGCTGGCGCCAGCATACAAGAACATCGGGTGCGCCCTCGCTTGGAGCGGCTGCACCCGACACTTGAGGAAGGTGCGAATTATGTCAGCACCATTGACCTCTTTGCCTGGCACCAGCTGAAGGGCCTACACCCGCTTGTAGAGCTTCTCCACCTCTTAGGATTCACCCTCCAAAATGTCGTTCAACCACGAACGCTTTCGGATGATCTTCTGGGTGGAGTCAAAGGGAGCGAGCCCGCTGCTAACTGTCCAGCTTGATCTCGCGGATATATAACCATTTCCCCCGCCACTGCTGGACGGACTCGCAAAGATAAAAATAGAAGAACTGGACAGAGGAGCGGATGGAAATCCCGCACCCTCCCAGTGGATAAACACCACCGGTGACAGATTGCCTCTTCACGGAGTAGAGTCTCCGGAAGAGGCCAAGTGAGGCTCGATACCGAGCCAACACTCGCAGAGAGTAATGAAGCAGGTGATGTGGAGAAGAGAATTGGGAGACATATGATGAAGCTGAATCCCATAGAGAAAAAGGATCCCACTAAGAAATTCGTGGGCGGGCAACGAGAGACCGTGAATGACAAACGCAAAGAACATAACCCGAAACCCTTTGGGTGGGCGCGGGATTACCTCCTGCTCCGGCAGGTTGGCGTCACCCTTGGTCTTGGAAATCAAGCCGGCCTCACGCAATTTGTGCAAGTCCGACTCCCTCATATTCGTGTGCTGCCACCCGCCATCGGTGGTACGGCTCAGAGCGACAACCTTCTTGGTGGCGTCGGTGGCGCTCGTGCCCGCTGCGGCGGACAAGCTTTTCTTTGGCTTGCCCATTCTGGCGATGCGACGAGCACGACGGTGCGAGCGGAGAAAGGATGAGGGGAAGACACGGAGGATGTCAAGTGCTCAAGGGCTCAGGAAATGGCAGCAATGGTGGAAGATAGAAGCAAATGACGAAGGGGTAAAACTTCTCTGTTTTTCCCCATAGTATAAAAGGGCGAGGCCGATGAAGCGGATCTGTCGATGCAGAAGCCTAACGCGTGCCCTAGATCTCACATTCCACGTGTCAACACCAACCTGAACCGTCGCAAGCATGCCGCCCACTATGCACGGAAATCGAGGAGACACCATAATTTTCGCCACGATTATGCGTGACTAGTCAAATTCAAGTCAGGCGGTGGGACCCACGATCGTCCCGTCGCATCGTCTCTGCTGTCGCAGACGGTTGAGCTCACCAATCGTCAGCAATGCGTCATCAAAGCAAAGCCAACAATGGCTCAAGGATGTCGACTGAACATAAAGTACTTACTCGAGTCTATGACTCAACCAACTACTCGGGGACTACTCCTATCAGGAGTGCTGGCCGCGCACCTGAAAAACATCAATGGTAACATCACCTCGAAGATATATTCGAGTCCTACGTTGAGTCTGCGACTCTACTACGGACTCGGAGGCTACTCTCATAGGGAGCGCTGATCGCGCATTCGAAAAAATGCGTCCTTTGGATAGATAATCAAAGCATCCACAAACGAATGAACTAAAGTCTCCGCTCGAGTCTACGACTTGAAAAAACACTCGGGGGCTACTCCTATAGGGAGCACTGGTCGCGCACCCTATGAACTATTCGAATGAGATCCTTCGGATCATGTGTCATAGAAAACTTTTTGGCAACTTTGCCCTAATTAACACCAGGTGATAAGCAACCTCCTTGGTCACCCGAAACACCTCCACGGTGATAACCTTCGGATGTTGTATCTACGACGCAAAGATAAGCCCTACAGATATCATCTGATGGCATGGTAACGCTCCAGACTATGTTCTGCCAGTAAAATCCCATGTCAACAGGCACGATAACAATCTCGACAGACGCATTGGGTACATCACTTAAAGGTCACTAGAATTCGAATCGTGTAAGACCTCAATGGCCTAAGTCGAATTACGTCAGCATTGTTCCGGATTCGTGTTCGGGGACTCGAATCTGAAGAAGATCGTGTTGTTTTGTGCAATGACAGTTTGACCTGATTCGTCGGTTGAGTCAGACACACGTATCAACAATCCCTATGAACTGACATGCTTATTCATAAAGATAAGTTCAAATGAGAAGCACCTGAAAGATTATAGAGTCTCCAGTCGAATCTACGATTCGACTGAACACTCGAGGGCTACTGACATGGATATACCCTACGGGTGCCTCACATTGGTATACTCGGTCTAGCCCAGGAAAGGCCCACGTGAAGACTTTCTGTCCAAGAAGATTTCGGGTGGCCCAAGCCCATTACAAGTTCGACTCCTTAAAGGACACGACTAGATGTAGATAGAATTTTGAAGGGTTCAATCCTAACTTGTAACTGACTCGACCTACCCCCGAGACCTGGCCTATCTATATAAGGGCCAGGAGGTCACGACGAGGAGGATCATCCAACTTATACAGACACCTCACGCCAGATCGCATCTGCGCACCCCCTGTAACCTTCGGTTCCGTCGTAATCAAGAATAGACAAGCAGGAGTAGGGTTTTCCCTCCGGGGGCCTAAACCTGGGTAAACCTCGTGTCCCCGTGTTGCTTGCCTGTTAACCGTCTCACGACTTCCAGCATCCCTATCTTCTCCAAAACCCAAGTCCATAACAATGGGCATTGACTAGTCGAACCCTCGTCATATAGCGCCCGCTTCTCCTACCACATCGGCACCTCCTCCCCTCCATCGAGCCCTTGTTGGCCACTCCATCCACGGAGCAGCAAGTGCAGCAAGAAGACTCAAATTAGCAGGCGCATAGCAGCATCGTTGAATTGAGACGGCATCCACGTGGGAGGCGCGCCCACGCGGTGGTCCGGGCGCAAATCGTCCGGTTACAGCGTAGGGAGCCGAGTCGCCGCTGTCAATGGCTAGCCCGCACTGCAGCGCCGACGCTCGCGGCTACTGTTCGCCATGGGGATACGTGTGGAGGCGACGAGGTGTAATACATCGGCGGCCAGGAATTGGCGGTCGAGACTAGGACGAACTCGAGCCAATGATCAGCAAAGAGGAAGGTGGCGGAGGCGTGAAGAGGATTGGGCTCTGGACACTTTGACCCAAACGAACCGACTATTCTCTCAAAAACAAAAACAAAAAACGAACCGACTATGAGATTGTAGCTGACACGTAATCGTGTGTTGGTGGCATTATGGAGGGATCCCACGAGGGATAGAAAACTTGGAGTACGCAGAAAGTTGCAATTCTAGGGACCTTAGAGCTTCTTAGGGATTCCCCAACGCTGCCGCTTGCATGCTTCCCCGGGGTGCTTCCTCGACCCTCCTTGACTGGTTCCTCCTCGCCCTCCATGGCCGCCGTGCGTGCCACGATGCATCTATATCAGGTGTTGGAATTTTTCCACAGGATCAATCACATCAAACTGGACGAACACACGTACAAGGAAACTTGTGGCCACGGGCACGTATCGTGCCCTCGAATTTTCTTTATTTCTTATTTTTTCAAACTCACACGGTGTTACAAATCGATGCCTCCTCGTGTGTATATATACACACAGCCAAAGGCAAAGCTAACCTAATAGGACTAGTAATCATACTCATACACGAACACACAACACACCATCTAAACCTACACGCACACAAGGACACACCAATACCAAAGACACACCAATACTGAACCTGAACCTGACCAGCCTAGTACTAGTCGAACTCAGCCTAGTACTAGTCGAACTCAAACACACACGGTAGACACTACCTAGGAAAAACATACGCATACACTTACCTAATCAAAATTAATGCTAACAATTTCCCCCTAATTTTAAATTGCCGTCTCCTCGCGCTCCCCCTGATCTTGGCTCCTTGCAGCTTCACGACATCTTAACTCAACTCAACGTATGATCCAGACTCCCAGTCGTGCCGCTATCAGGCGGATACCATAGGCCACCCCAGACGCATACATGCCAACGGATCACACACCGTCCCATGTAAAGACAGGTCCTCATTGAAGAGGCTCCCCTTCACTGGTCATTGTCCCACTATACGCTTGAGCTTCATCCTCATGTCGAGACCCTTGGTCGCACCTAGCACCAGACAGCAACACGATGTGACACGCTTCAACTGCAACAGATTCTCACAGAGACGAGCACTTGGACACAACGACGACTAACGGACACGACGAAGACTCAACGTGCCAACCTGCACGCCCATGACTCCTTGACTATTCTAACTCCCCGATTGACGATCTTGACGAGACTCCCGGCACCGCACATCAGCACCTCCTCTCCCATCAACGATCATCCACCTCCACCACTTTTCCGATGTCAGTGCCCTGCCGCCTCCCTCGTGTCGCACCGTTAGACCACCACCGCCCGCTATCTTCCTCCTCGCCGCTCCACCGAGCGACAATATCGCCCGCCATCTTCCTCCTTGTCGCCCTCCGAACGACGATCGCCCGCCGCCTCACCGATGACGGCATGCTCGCCGCCTCCACCCGGTAGCCCGCCCCGAGGTGCTAGTCGGGTCGCCTCCCCGGGGCAAGCTTCAAATCTTCTACCTCGCTCTGATACCAATTGTTTGAATCTGCCCACAGGATCAATCACATCAAACTAGACGAACACACGTACAAGAAAACTTATGACCACGGGCACGTATCGTGCCCTCGAATTTTCTTTATTTTTTCTTTTCTCAAACTCACACGGTGTTACAAATCGATGCCTCCTCGTGTGTATATATACACACATGGCCAAAGACAAAGCTAACCTAATAGGACTAGTACTCATACTCGTACACGGACACACAACACACCATCTAAACCTACACGCACACAAGGACACACCAATAGTGAACCTGACCAAGGACACATCAATACTGAACCTGAACCTGACCAGCCTAGTACTAATCGAACTCAAACACACATGTACACATGGTAGACACTATCTATGAAAAACACACGCATACACTTACCTAATCAAAATTAATGCTAACATCAGGGCGTTCCGCCCCTGAGCCGACCTCCTCTGTGGCTAGTTCCCATGTTGTGGTTTGTCGGCTGCAGCTCCTCACGACCTGACCGGCTGGTCTGTCGTGTGGTTGCGCGTTGGCCAACAAGGTTCTTTTGCTGCCGGAAAAATAGGGGAGGGAGGGCCTTCGCCATCCGCTGCTGTCGCGCGTCTTCTCCATTGAATTCACTAGAGGGCCGCTAGCTTGGACGTTGCCGATGCCTTCCATAGTTGTGTTATTTGTGATTTTTCTGACCTGAGGATTTTACTATTGCCGGCGGCAGTGGATCGTCCATCCCGCTTCTCCATCCCCACGTTAGCCACTGCATGTCTCTTCTATATGTTTAATGTGGTGACTAACTTGCTCCAACTCTACTAATTTAATTTTCCTCTATTAGTTCTTCCTCAATTAGTTATTCCCAGATTTTTCACGTACAAGCAACAGGAGACATGGGCGCGACATGGGTGCATGATTTACAATACTATAGCGTTGCTGGTGTAGCTGCCTTCAACATGTTTGATGAATGCCCAACAAGTGCTAATTTTCGGTTTTGTGTGGTAGCTTCTCTCCTCTATTTTTTGTTCTAGCTAAATTACGCATCTCCATGTTGAATTCACTACAAATGCATTTTCCATTTTATCATGCATGAATTGTGACTTCGTTTCTATGTAATAAATTATCACTACTCCACTCTTTCATATTAGATCTATTTTTCCTCTGCAATCATTTCCCTGCTATTCTGCACTTCCTGTTGTCTCCACCCCGTGGGAACTACGAGGTCACCCCGTTTCACTTGTTATCTAGGAGATTCATTTCCTTAGGTTTTGTCATTTTGATGGTACATAAGTTCATCCTTGCAGTAACCACTACTTCTATCTCATGAATGTACACTACATTCTGAAGCTTCGCCACCAACATTGCATAAGACTAAACACTTACATTTGTGAGCATCTAATCTACTAATTGACCTGAGACATATTAAAGAAAGGTCATCACTAGAACTTCTAGAAAAAGAAAGAGCTTTATGCTTTCAGTCTTTTAGGTATACTTGGAGCAAAAGGGATGCGCCATGATTATGGTATTTAGGACACTCAATTGTACAAAGGAAATATTTTGGATTCTTACCAATGTTTTAACTGTTTTAGGGGTGATGGTTTCCAGTCTGACTGTTTGTATTTATGGTGATATGGCAATAGAAAAAGCAAGAAAGAATCAGTAGTAGGAAGATGTCTCCCTTTAGTTACTAATAATGCACAAAATACATGTTTTTATGATTTTAATTGGTTCGTTTTCAGTTTAGTACCATCGATGGAGAATTGATCTTGAAATCAGTCTGAATAAGTGCATAACATTTTACATTTTTTAGAGAAAGATACGGAAGATCCAATTGGAGTTGGTTACGAGATTGGCTTAACAATTGCAAGAGGAAGGTTAATGTATCTTTCCCCTTGCTATATGGAATGTTTGTCTTTGCACCTTAATAAGGTGTTCGACATAAGCTAAATTCAAAAGATGAGATGGAGAGAAGGTTCAGTTTTAGCATTATTCATATTATCTTTACTATTAAATCCAAAGTTACCGTGGTGTGTGGTGTGTGGTGTCACACATCTATACAATTACAAGAAAAATGCCACCACACGCTAACGAAAAGCAGCCTAATTTCTCGTTGGCCAATCTCAATAGAATAACAAATTCCATTAGCTATCCATTCCTTAAATATTGGGGCTGGCTTGCGTCCTCCATCAAAAATCCTTGGCAAAGCTCTACCCAGCTGAGTTTGTTATGGTAACTCCGTGTTCTCCCCATGTGAAAATCTCTACCCACCAGAGTTTGTTATTGATTGGCGTTGGTTACTTGAAACTCCGCCATCCCTCGCCGCACGGTCACAGCCTCCTCGCCGCTGCAAACCTGACCGCAAGATGAGGCCGTCAGGGGCTCAGACAGCGACAAATCTGACCGCGCGAGGATCTGGTCGTTGTCGTGGGTATCGAGAGAAGGTGGTGCTTGATACACATCGTGCCGAGGTGCTGGAGCACGAGGATCTTCCCCTCACTATCAAGGTCTCAATCGTTTTCCTTATCCTTCTCTTTCAAAGATCACTAGATGGCTATGGATAAATGGGCTAGAGTAATGATAGCATAATGTTTAGTCCATATTTCTCACATTAATTGTTTTCTACAATCTGATTAGTGGCTGGATTTTTTTACTGTCGTGGTGTGGAACACGACAGTGCCATCGGGAATGGCAAAGAAGGGACACTCGGATGTATTCGGTGGCTCACGCAATGGGTTGGGCACGGTGAACTGCAAACACAGCGACATACCCAGGTTCGGGGCCCTCTTGGCGAGGTAACAGCCCTTTAGTGCCAAAGTCAGGATTATATAAAGAATCATTCTTAGCCCTAGTAGACATCAATTACAAACATGCTTTAATAGTTAAAGTGTTTATTGATCATCCTGCAGATAAATCAAGCAACTCTCTGCATTGGTTATTAAGACCGTGGTAAAATAAGTAGCAAACGATTAACTCTGAATAGCCATGCTTAGGAATACTATTGATCATTCCAAAGAATCTGTCACAGGCTTGTGGGTAGTTTTCTCCCACGTTCTGACTGAAGTTGCCTATATTCTTTCTAATTTCTGTTACCTTTGTAAAAGGATTAAACCTGTTTATAAATTTAACAATGTAGTTTTCCCAACATTTAATGTAATGACGAGGGAGAGAATATAACCAGTCTAGAGCTTTACATTTGAGAGACCAATGAAATAGTTTTAGACGAGAGAATTCTCTAGGCAAACCTTTTGGTCCAAGTGATGTTATAACATCGTTGAGCTCTCTAAGGTGTCTTTCTAAAGGAAATATGCCCTAGGGGCAATCATAGAGATGATTATATTTCTTATGTATCCATGAGTTATTGTAATGTTTCTTGAATATCCATATCAGGCAACTTGTATTGATTGGAAATTATGTGAATTATTTGTGAAACTCTTTACTTGTATGGTTATTTAAGAGTTGTCCCTAGTCGGAGTTCATGTGAGGACACACGTGAATATTAGACTAGCACATCAATTGGTTGATGACTATGTTTCGCAAGTCATAGACATGGAGATGTCAAACGAATGATGTGGGCACATGTTATGAACATGGGGTTGGACTGACCCAAATTAAGACTGGCAATTAGTTGCAGCTCTCTCTTTACACATCGTGTATGTTTTGTCCTTAGACCTGAGATTGTCGCATGTACTTGAGATGTGGATCGACCTACTTTGGGGCTATCAAACGCTGCACCATAACTGGGTAGTTATAAAGGTAGCTTTCGGGTTTGTCCTGAAACATGCTGCAAGGCATGGTCAATCAAGATGGGATTTGCCCGTCTCTACTTGAGAGAGATATCTCTGGACCCCTCGAGTGATCGGATCCAGAATTGCATGGCCATGCTACATAAGGTTAATAGTTAACCTAGTAAAGGGATTCCGAGTTACGGTATCGAGAAAGAGAGGTCAGCCTGGAGCTAGACCGAATATCGTGAGGCAAAGGAAAAGACATGTACTAAACCTTGTGATGGTTCGTCCGATATGATCTTTGTATGCGTTTAGGAGTTGGCACGTCTTGCTAGAGGCCACTACCAACTATTGACAGAATAAGTGTATTCGTGTCATGTCTACACATATATGAACCTATAGGGTCACACACTTAAGGGAATGGAAGCCTAATGAGGATTGGATCCGAATTAGACCAGGCTTAGGCTACTAATGGGCTGCTAATGTAGAAGCCCACTAGGGACGCCTATATAAGAGAGGGTGGGGCGAGATGACCAGGGTTAGACCTCAGACCATTCTCCTCAGCCGCCACTCCTCACGCCTGTGTTACAGGCGCAGACCTAGAAGTCCGGCGTCTGACGCTTCCACCCTGTACGTGTGGATACCTCGGAGGTGCTGCATCTGTAGCGCTTGGACGAGCCGCGCAAGGGGAGCTGCTCGTGGGACGAAAACAAGGAGGAGATGTGGAACGTCTGCTATGCCTTGACGCGCTTCATCAATTCCGCAACTGCGCGTCTAGTGGTAATCCCGTGATCTATGACAACAGTATTCCTGTTTTACGTGGTAGAAAATTTTGATTTGCGCTAGTGTAGCCTACCCCTATCCCTTAACTTCCTGGGTCTTCATCTTCCCTTCCGCTAAAAGCGTTTTCCTGCAAAATTTTAATAATATCACCATCAAATCGATATTCGCTAACTCTAGAATTAGGAAATTCTATTGGTTGTTTAAGAAAAGCATAATTTGGAGCATTGTATTCTCTAAGAGTCTTCTCAGATTTCTTGGGAGTTGTCCTATGAATGGACATGATTTCCATGAAGTCACTTAGGTTTTCAACTTCCACCTTATTTGATCTCAAAACTTTTTCAATAATTTCCTCGCGCCTTTGAGCAGGTACGCGATCAAGGTAATCTGGTAGATAAGCTCTACCAGAGCGTGTATGCCCTTTGTCTCCTAGGGAGACCATCTTATAATAGTAACACCTGAAATGTCAAGAGACAAAACACTTAGCTTAGCTCCCCGGCAATGGCCCCAGAAAATAGATTGATGGCTGCAGGTACACAAATCGTTTGTAGCTAGTTTCGAACTTAAGATGTCGATCCCACAGGGATCCCAAAGGTAAGTGTTTTTTGGTAAAGTCTTTATCACACCCAAAGTTGTCACATGTCTTCGAGTGAATTGACTGCAAGCGTCGAAATAATAATAGAGTTTGGATTAAAGGATAGTATTTAAATAAAAGTAAAATGTAAACTTCAGAAATAAAAAGCATAAAAGTAAAGAACGATTTGTTTGTTGTTTTCTGCAGATGACAAAGTAGGCGGGGAGATTCAGTTCATGATGATAGTGATTGTGCCAGGTGGACGAGTGATAAGTGTAACAATTATAATCTTATAAGTATATGTGTAGGCGAGGAAACCATAATTAGCTGGAACTCCTCTTGGTAGATTTCATCCCAACTTCAGTAATCCTACTAGCCTGTTATCACAACCATGGTCAGTCACTAGAAGATTAAGATTCTTCAGGTTTCTTAGCAATTAAGATCCTTGGATCGGACTAATGCAATAATCTCGGTGGCTCCTTGTTATCCGCGAGTCAAACTAGTTTCCCATTTATAACCTCGTGTCACTCGGGGGGGTCGCTGGTATGCTAGCGAACAAGATTCTATTTATGTAGAACAATGCATCATGTTGTCTGGGCCCTTAATTGGAAAACGGGCATTAAGCATCCCACGGATAGTCAAGCACATATAATATAGTGATTAAAATCAACCACAAAATTAATGGAAATCATATAGGCACATCACATCTCACCAATCCCCTATATCTCCCATGCCCAAGGGAAATTACTCACACATGAGAGAAGAAAGCATCGTCGATATAATTAAATAAAGGGGGTTCTTCTTGATATTATCATGGAGATCCACAATAAGAAATAGAAATAAATCCAACACAATTCAAGATGGGAAGAACAATCTCAAACCCTAGTCTTGCAAGGTGGAGATCTCTCTCTATCAAGTACAAGTAATGGCTATGGAGGTGTGGTTCCTAGGAGATCGAAGATCATGGAGCGAGATAAAGAACGTCTTTACCTTCTTCTCCGGATCTCTTATTTCTCCCTTCTGGATGGGATGGCGGCTCGTGTGTTCTGTTTTTGTCCTGTTCCCCTTCACGAAAGTTGTCCCTTTTAATCAGACGAAGGATATGGCATCTATACGGCTGTAACTATATGGCCGGAAAATATTGCCGCCGTATAGTTGCTCATTAAAGCTTCTGTGTCCTCCCCTCGATTGCTTCCAAAAGGATACTTGCTTGTTTTCGTATGAATATTGTGTTTTTGCTATTAAATCCCTCTGTTGATGTTCATAACATGAAACACACATTAAAAACCAACTTTTCTTTTCTACCGAAGTATTAGCGTTAGGTAAAGCTAGAAAACCATCAAATCCAAACGAAAACCATCAAAAATGTGTCGAATCTCATAGTTATCATATATCCGGTTGACCTGTTAGGAGTTAACATGCAAGAAACCCATTACACACAATATCGTCATGATTATATAAATATAATTCTACATTACAAATAATTACACATTACATATATATATATACAATTTGATTAAATGGAGTTCACAACCCGTCTATTCGGTTACAAGTTCATTAAATCACTAGAAGCCGGAGGTATGGTATTTTCCTTCTGGGTGTATGACATGGTCAACAAGAAATCCCGCCAATTTCTCTTGAATTGCTACCAGAAGCTTCCTTGGTTCGAGATTCTCCCGCAATCTTTCCAACTATATATAAAAGAAGGAGGTCAATATGAATACCAATAGTCATAACAAATATTATGAATGACACTCAACAAAAATTGTGAATATATTGTTTACGTAAATCTAAAAATGTCCCTTCGTCCTGCTCACTGACCTTGGAGCGAATGTACTCGCACACGAAGTATCCACATAGATTAGTACCTGATGGCTGCCTCTCGCACTTTACGAGAATAGAATTCAATCAAATAATAATCAATCATGATATAGTGGTATTGAAACTAGAATTGAAGAGATGCGCGAATCTAGCTTGTACTACTTACATCGATCCGATGAAAACTAAGCTCGTCTTTAAATTCACCAACCGTAGCATTGGTGAAAGCTTTCGAAACCCTGCCCGGCAAAAAATAAATAAATGAGTTATTAGTTACTTGATATCTCAGGATATATATGAACGAAAGAGACAGATATAGTGCGATAATGACTGAAATTACCTCTGGAGCGCATCTTTAATGAATGCGTACTCTGATTCGTCTCTCATTAACGATTCCTTGATTTCAACTCTTCTAGCTTTAACTTCAATGATTAGAAGAATCCAGTGATAGCTGCACACGTTTATATACGTCAGCAACTCATTAATTACACTTAGCAGAATCAAGTGAATCTGTACAAGGCAGTAACACTCTTACCTGTAGTTGTAGGGAAACAATATTCTTCGTTTGTAATGTTGCCTCAATAAGACCCTTAGCAAGTTACGCTCCGTGTCCTTGGGGTATTCCTTTAGCAATGCTTGATTACACCGGTGTGGGTCGATGAACCCAGTGTCAAAGATTTTCTTCTGGTCACATTCATCGCTCTTCAGTCTGCATAATAGCATATAGTGAAGATAATTACATGCAATGAAAGAGCTGAGTTAGAGACTTTATCCAATAAATAAATGAACCACTTATAGACAATAGGTAGCGAGGAGACTCAAGTCAATGGCATCTTGTTTGAATAACGTATAGAATTCCTCAAAATAAATTTGCATATGGTCCTCACCATTAAAATGCTCACATGTAATTCTCACAAGTAGCGCTGACAATCGATCTTCTTCATCGCATGTAGAGACTTTCTTGTACCACTCATGAAGTCTTCGCATTTGAGTTGGTAGAAGTTCGACCTCATTAGGTCTGACCAGAGTCTTCCCGTATTCATATCTCCATGCAAATTCCTCTTGTTTGGGGATATGCCCGCCTAGCGCTTGATCAACTGTAATACTAGCACCTTTGGCATATTCCATAGCTATAATATTCTGATGATCAATATTGGAAACACCTTGAGCGGGGCGATCAATTTGTTTGCCTGCATTACGAGTTACGCAACATCTCTTTTCCCGCTGCTTGTAGTATTATTTCCTGGATTCTTCCTACTAATTCTCAGCAGACAGCGTTTGTAGTCATCAGCCTTATTTATCTCATATTGCGATGGTTGCTCAAGAAAACCCTTAGCCCACTTTTTGGCTTTCGGATCAAATATTTTCTTTGGCTCGGGAACTTTGGGTGCAAAGAAGGCTTTCACTTGGGCATCACTGATCGCTTTGGTTTCCTCATCAGTCATCTCGTAAGGCAACTTGGGAGGAGGCGGCGGGATTTTTTTTCACCTTTTTACCTTTGGCTTTCTTCTGACTAGTATTATTACTAGTTGATTGAGAGACTGCCTTCTTCTTCTGACACGACGGCGGTGGAGTGGGCTAACGCTGTGGGGGATGGGATGATGCGGCGGTGGACTCACTCTATGGTGGTCGTACCACTCCTTTTGTGGACTTGCTGGAGGCGGCAGACTCGGCTGACGCGGATGAGACGGTGGTGGCCTGGGTGCAGAGCCTGGAAACACGATGTATTTCTTGTGCCATAGAATGATAGAGCCCCTAACTTCTCTCAGCGTGCTCTCATCTTCATGTCTAGGGATGTCAAGTTGTAGTGATTCACATTGAGGTAGAACCTCATCCATCTCGACACGAGCATAGCCATCTGGAATCTCCTTGCAATGCCAGCGTGCTTCAAGTTCACAAGATAAAGCATAGCCGAGAGCCGCCTTGTAGGATAAGTTCATCACTCTCACATGCAGCTCACAGCTTGTCTTCTCAGTGATATTGTCTACGGGATAACGATCTATCGGATCGGCCACCGTGGAAGCGACACCGCTTCTCCTCTGAGATGGGCCACCGGCACTTTCTTCTAGCCGCTGATGAGTTGGCCCTTGTTGGTGCATTTTGTCCAGTTGCTTCTGTTGCTCCTTTAGCATGGCATATATTTCCTCGTTCTTTCTTTCCATGCTACGCAACCGGTCTGCCTCCTCTATCTCCTTCCGCTTCTTTGCCCTCGCTCGACTTCTATAGGATTCAGTGTCCTCAAAAACCCTGTCTTCCACGACACAGAAGGTCCAAAGCCTCGTGTTCGTCCTGGTTTTTAGGATTCCTGAGGGCCTTTGTCAGCTCGTCATTCTCTCTGTCGGGTTTGAAGTTACCATGTTTAAACTCCTCAATTGTTTTTGCAATTTCTCCATGGGGTGTAGCAACATTGGACTTTTCATCGAATATTAACTGGCCTGTTTCCATGTCATACTTTGCCCCATGGGAAAGTAACCAATTCCTTACCTTGATGGGCCAGTCCTCTGTAGCTGGAGTGAGCCCTGGGGCACACAAGGCTTTCTTGGCTTCCTCCCACTTAGGAACAGAAGTCCTATAGCCACCTGTCCCCATCTTATGGTGATATTTCTTTTTTGCAGCATTTTCGTTATTCTTTTCGGACCTTTGTTTTGCTATTGCTATTTTCTTGTAGTCTAGAAATCTTTCCCAGTGAGGTCGCTGCTTCTCTAGTGTGTTAGTGAATTCTGGAACTTTGCCTTCCTTGAGATATTCATTGTACAATCTTTTCTTATACTTATTGAACTGTTTGCCCATCTTCTTAAGAGCGAAACGTTTAACTCTAGACCTCATATCATATGTGGCCTTCTTAGACTCTAAGACCGGTAGGGTGAAATGGCAAATGAGCTTCTCCCATAGTGTGTCTTTGTATCTGTTCTCGACATAACTCATAGAATTTTCATCACCCTTTGCTGGCTTATTCCAGTTGATAATGTTGATCGGGACGTTGTCCCTAACAAAAAATCCATATTGATGAACAAATGTGTTTGCGTTCTTTACGGGAAGAAACGGTTTGCCCTCTGGAGAGACCTCTACAATTGTGAGATGTGCATCTTCGGGCATCCCTTTGGCCGGTCCTCGTTTACTATTTTTAACTGACTTGGTCGATGTGGACGTCTAAAATAAGAAACAACATTTGTTAATATATACACACACACACAAATCAATTAATGCATCTATCTAGTGATCAAGAGGCTTAATAATATACCTCGCCAGACTTTGTCAAGGCTGGTCCATCATTGTGCAAGCCAACATCGAAATTAAAACTAGTCTGCGCTTCAACTAGAGGTTCTATCTCTATTCCCTCACCGGACTCATTCAGAAAGTGTGAGCCATCTTCTGCTCTACAGTCTTCTTCTCCACCCTGATCGACGATTGCTCCATCCTGATAAGGGAGCACTCCATCCTAATAGGGGAGTGGTTCGTTACCTCGTATCATATCGAATAAAGGCTCTTCACCTTCTCTATCGTTGAAGTCCATAGAATAACTACTGTGACATAATGTGCATATGAGTAATAAAATTATACAACATCTCGAATGACAACAAAGTATTAATATCATATAACATATCGAATAACATCTCAAAAAACAATAAAGTAGTCATAATACATCTCAAATAACGACAAAGTAGTAATATCATATAAAGAACAACATCTTGTCTGATAACATCACTCAAACTCAACGTCGACTCCCGGCTCCTGAGCCGTGGGATGTGACCAACCAAATAGTCGGAACCATTACCGGAGTATAACTAGGGTGAGATCCCTGAATAACCTTCCAGGTATGGGGGGCCACCCTTGCGTCCAACATCACCATATAGAGACGGACGTCCTCGTCCTCCTCCCTGACACGACGTCGTACCACCTCCTCGGGGGCCGGATCCCTATGCACACGGCCTGGACCACATGACCTTCACCAAAGAAGATCCGGATCTCCAACGACACCGGGATTCCTCACCAAGCTACGCGTCCCTGACGGTAGCACCTCCTAGTGCCAGCCCGGCGGAACCCAGTCTCGTACAACTCCCGTAGAGCGGAGTACTCCCTTGTTGTGGCTGAGTCCACTACGAGGATGCGGTATGGGCATATCCTATAGTAGGTATGGATTTGACCGAAATAATGCTAAGTAAATCTCTATATTAAAAATATGCATCAAACTAAAATATCCTCAAAAATCTCTATATTAAAAATATGTAACAATATATATGAAACTAAAAAATAACATATTTAAATCCCTAAATATTATATATACTAAAAACTAAAATATTCCTAAATCCCTAAATAATATAGTAACAAATTTATATCTAACTAAGATACATCTAAACTATATACTTAAAACTAAACAATGATATATCTAAATTATATACTAAAATAAATTATGTGTACTTAAAACTAAACAATGATATATCTAAATTATATACTAAACTAAATTATATATACTTAAAACTAAACAATGATATTTATAAATTATATACTAAACTAAATTATACATACTTAAAACTACAAATGATATATCTAAATTATATACTAAACTAAATTGAAAAACAGAAAAAAATAAAAAAATAAAAAAACTTACGGTTGAGGGTAACGCGGTGGTGTGGGCTGGCGGCGAGCACGGGCGCGGCACGAGCGGCGGCGGCACGCGGGGACGTTGAGGGTCGGGTGGCGCGAACGGCGGTGCGGGAACGGTGAGGGGCGGCGGCGGCGGTGCCTCGGCGCGGCGAAGAGTTCACGGTCGCGGGCGACCACGGGGGCAGGGCAGCGACAACAAGCTCCACTAGCGCGGGCGGCGGCGAGATCTCCGACGGGGTACGGGCGGCGACGCGATGGCGAGATCTCCGACGATGGGGCACAGACGCAGGCGGCAGCCTGGCGGCGTCGCGATTTGGAGAAGAGGAGGCGTCCCGGCTCGTGGCTCGGTCCGAGAGGAGGGCGGTGGGTATTTATACCCACCACCTCTAGTCCCGGTTCTAGCCTCCAGCCGGGACTAGAGGGGGGCTTCTAATCCCGGTCCCAGCCACGAGCCGGGACTAGAGGTTTTTCGGCGCGCCGTTTTGTTCTCGCGCCAAAAAGCCTCTAGTCCCGGTTTGTGGTATAGGCCGGGACAAGAGGTTAATTTTTGTTAATTTTATTATTTTTGTATCTTTTATTTTGTGATGATGAAAAATATGTATTATATATCAAATTTTGCAGAAACAAAAGATCTATATTATAAAACTAATATTTTATTGAATTAAGTAATATCTTTTGCATACTAGAGTTTGAATTTAGTAATATTATTATTTCAATATCTTTTATTCTGTAGTAATGAAAAATATGTATGATATATCAAAATTTGCAGAAAAAAAGATCTATAATATAAATCTATTTGCATACTCTGTTATAAAACTAATATTTTGTTGAATTAAATAATATCTTTTGTATACTAGAGTTTGAATTTATTAATATTATTATTTCAATATCTTTTATTCTATAATGATGAAAAATATGTATCATATATCAAAATTTGTAGGAAAAAATGATCTATAATATAAATCTATTATCATACTAAAGCTGAACCGGGACTAAAGTGTGGTAGGCTAGGGAAGGTAGGCTAGGGAAGGCAGCACTAATGATAGGGGTGAGTGTCGACATTATGTTGTGCGGCTTTTACCTTGTCCCGGATGGTGTCGCCAACTGGGACTAAAAATGAACCTTTAGTCCCGGTTGGAGACACCAACCGGGACAAAACATGAGTTAGCACTAATAATAGGGGTTAGTGTCGATATTATGTTGTGAGTGTTGACACTATGTCGTGCTGCTTGTACTATAAATAGGCATCCTTGTGAGTCCAGTCCTCCAGCCAGTTTGAGGAAGCTACAAGATGGTGTGCGAGAGCAGGGACACCACTACGGCCAGTTTGAGGGAGATGCCGCCGGAGCCTAGTCCTCCGACATCTCCAACAAACTGGTCATAGAGGAACTCCCTAATATGTGAAATTAGTTAGCTCCCAGCCGTATTGATCTAGTTAGAGAATTTACAAGCTGCAAGATGGTGTGCGAGAGAAGGGACACCACTACGGCTAGTTTCAGGAAGATGTTGTCGGATCCCAGTCCTCCGGCATCTCCAAAAAACTGGTCATTGAGGCACTCCCTAATATATGACCACGCATGTTTGGAGATCAGATCTTAATGGTAAGTACGAATCGGGACAACATCTTCATAGTTCGGAAAATTCATTCTACGAATCGGGACCCTTTAGTCCCGGTCTAACCACAAAACGAGACTAACACTAAAGACATTTATTAATATTCAAAATGGAGACTACGGAACCCAGAGTAAAGGCCCCCTTTAGTCGCGGTCCAACCACAAAACCGGACTAACACTCAAGACATTTATTAATATTAAAGGGGGACTAAAGGCCCCCCTTTAGTCATGCTCATATCTAGCCCTATAGTACACAACTTAAGGGTCGTCTTCATCGTCTTCGCTATCATCATCTTCGTCTTCGCGTCGTCGTGGTCGTTGCTAGGCGCACGCGGCTGGATCCTCAGCCCAGCCATGACATATTGTGGGGGCACCTGCCACTGCAGCCTCGGATTCACGACGCGTGGGGGAGGGGGATCCCAGATGATGACGCCTTCAACACCACCACCCTTCTTATGGCCCTATGGTGGCCGCGGGTACCGCATGCGAGGATGGTCTCCCCTGGCGATGTAGCGCATCACGCCGATGATAGTCCGGTTCGCCCACCACAGGCGGCGGCCGGCTTCGTTGTGGTTCACCGGGGGAGGGACGTCACCCTCGTACCTGGAGAGCTCTATTTCTTGCTGGTTAGAAAAAAAGGCATGCCAGGTGTCATAGTTGTCGGGATCCCACTGGGGATCCATCCGCTGCTCCGTCATGAGCTCGTGGTAGAAGTGGTTCGTGATGGCCGCCTGGCGTGCGGAACCTTGATGGATAGGAGGGACAGGAACCCCTCCAGCGCTCAGCATCTAGCCGGCGGGCGGCCGGTAGCCTAGACGGCAAGGGTAGCCGGAGGCGCACAGCGCCTCGGTCTCCTCGAGGGTCAGAATGACCCAGTAGGCGTTGTCCATTGTTGTGAGAGAGGATGGTGTGGATGTGTGGATAGCGATGGCGCGGTCGGCCTAGATATAGAGGAAAATGGCGGGAAAAATGGCGGGAAGCGGTGGGAAATGGCCGTAAATTCTTTAGTCCTGGTTAGTGGCTACATACGGGGCTAAAAGCTTCGGTCAGAGGGAAAGGGCGGGAAAACATGGCGGGAAGCGGTGTGAAATGGCAGGAAATATCTTTAGTCCCGGTTAGTGGCTACAACTGGGACTAAAAGCTTCAGTCAGAGGGAAAGTTAGTATAATTATTTTTATAAAACATAAAAAATACCAAACTTGGTAAAAGCTTCACAAAATGATATACATATGTACATATTGATTGCATCTAAAAAACCTCCGAAGAAAAAATTCAGAATACATCATATGACTTGCTTATGACCGTGTGGCCTTAACGATGGAGCATCTTCATCAAGTAACATGATGCTTCGCTCATCCTTCTCTACAAACGGCGGAATTAAACTTGCCATAATCTTCTGACATCTTTGTCTTGTCCTCCACTCCTATGATGTTTCTTTTCCCTTAAAGAACTATGTGGCGCTTTGGCTCATCGTTTGATGATGTATTTGTTTGCTTATATTTTCTTTTTCTTGGTTTGGTAGACATGTCCTTCACATAGAAAACCTGAGACACATCGTTGGCTAGGACAAATGGTTCGTCCATGTATGCAAGATTGTTGAGATCCACTGTTGTCATTCTGTATTTTTTTTCTACCTCAACCCTGCCTCCTGTTAGCTTGACCCATTTGCACCGAAACAAAGGGACCTTCAAAGCAGGTCCATAGTCAAGTTCCCATATCTCCTCTATGTAACCATAATATGTGTCATTTGACCCATTGTCGTTTGTTGCATCAAAGCGGACACCACTGTTTTGGTTGGTGCTCTTTTTATCTTGGGCGATCATATAAAATATATTCCCATTTATCTCGTACCCTTGGAAAGTCCATATAGTCGAAGATGGTGAGCTGGCCAACAAGTACAGCTCATCACAAACAGTGTTGTTATTTATGAGATGTGTTTGCAACCAACCTCCAAAAGCCTTCATGTGTTCATCTCTAATCAAGGAGTCGGGCTTTCTCGGGTTGTTTGAGCGTACAATATTCTTGTGTTCCTTTATATACGGAGCTACCAAGGTGGAATTTTGCAGAACCGTGTAGTGTGCTTGAGTGAAAGAATGTCCGTCCCTACATATTATTGATTTTCTTCCTAGTGTGCCTTTTCCACTCAGTCTCCCCTCATGCCGTGATTCAGGAACACCAATCTACTTAATGTCAGGAATAAAGTCAACACAAAACTCACTGACCTCCTCTGTTCCATAGCCCTTCGAGATGCTTCCTTCTTGCCTAGCATGGTTATGAACATATTTCTTCAAGACTCCCATGAACCTCTCAAAGGGGAGCATATTGTGTAGAAATACAGGACCCAAAATGGTAATCTCGTCAACTAGGTGTACCAGCAGATGCATCATTATATTGAAGAAGGATGGTGGGAACACCAGGTCAAAACTTACGAGACACTGGACCACATCATTTTGTAACCATAGTAGAATTTCTGGATCGACTACCTTCTGAGATATAGCATTGAGGAATGCACGTATCTTCACAATGGGCAGTCGAACATTTTCAGGTAGAAGCCCCATCATATTCGACGAGAAGCCAGACGGGACCTTCATACTGCTGAGGACTTCAAAAAAAAATTCCTTCTATTCTTTGGTAAGAGCATAGCTGGCAGCACTTAGACGTCCTTTATCTATCTTTATTGGATGCACGCCGTCTCGGTCTTTCATACCTTGATGGTACTGTCATGCTTCTGGCGTATGTTTTGTCTTTTCATACATGCCCATAAAGCCTAGCAGGTTCACACAAAGATTCTTCGTCACGTGCATCACGTCAATTGTAGAGCGGACCTCTAGAACTTTCCAATAGGGTAGCTCCCAAAATATAGATTTCTTTTTCCACATGGGCACATGTCCGTCAGCGTCATTTGGAACAGATTGACCGCCAGGGCCCTTTTCAAAGATTACTTCTAGATCCTTGACCATACCAAATATATCATCACCAGTACGGCGGATAGGCTTCTTTCGGTGATCTGCCTCACCATTGAAATGCTTGCCTTTATTTCTTGCGGGATGTCTGGCCGAAAGAAATCGATGATTCCCCAGGTACACATTCTTCCTACCTTTATACAAATATATACTTTCAGTATCATCTAAACAATGCGTGCATGCATTGTATCCCTTGTTTGACTGTCCTGAAAGGTTATTAAGAGCAGGCCAATCATTGATGGTTACGAACAACAACGCCCGTAGGTCAAATGGCTCTTGTTTGTTCTCATACCACATACGAACACCTTCGTCGCGCCACAACTGTAGTAGTTCTTCAACTAATGGACTTAGATACACATCAATGTCATTGCCGGGTTGCTTCGGGCCTTGGATCAGCACTGGCATCATAATGAACTTCCACTTCATGCAAAGCCAAGGTGGCAGGTTATATATACATAGAGTTACAGTCCAGGTGCTATGGCTGCAGCTCTGCTCTCCAAAAGGATTCATGCCATATGTACTTAGACCAAACCTTAAGTTCCTTTTGTCATCTGCAAAGCTCGGGTACTCTCTATCGATTTTTCTCCATTGCGACCCTTCAGCGGGGTGTCTCAACATCGAGTCTTTCCTGCGCTCTTCTTTGTGCCATCGCAACAACTTGGCATGCTCTTTGTTTCTGAACAAACGTTTCAACCACGGTATTATAGGAGCATACCACATCACCTTTGCAGGAACCCTCTTCTGCTCACCCTCAACATCACTAGGACCATCTCGTCTGATCTTATAACGCTATGCGCCGCATACCGGGTATGCATCCAAATTCTCGTACTCCTCATCGCGATATAGTATGCGCTCATTAATGCATGCATGTATCTTCTGTAATAGGCAATTCGTTATCCTTTGGAAGCTTCTTCTTCCAAAATTTCAGTAGCTTCTCAAATCCCTTGTCAGATAAACCATTCTCTGCTTTCCATTGCAGTAATTCCAGTGTGGTACCAAGCTTTGTGTTGCCATCTTTGCAATTTGGGTATAACAATTTTTTGTGATCCTCTAACATGCGCTCCAACTTCTTATTATCGTTTTCATTTTTGCACTTGCTCTGTACATCAAGAATGGCCCGACGAAGATCATCACCAGTCTCATCTAATGCCCGTTCTTCACCTTCTTCTTGTTCATTGTTTTCTAGTGCAGTACCACCGTATTCAGGAAACATTGGATAGTTGTCATCGTTCTCTTCTTCTTCTTTGTTGTCTTCCATCATAACCCTGCTTTCTCCATGCTTTGTCCAACAAATATAGCTGAACATGAAACCTGATTGAATCAGGTGGATGTGAATGGTTTTGGATGAATAGTAATCCTTCTCATTCTAACAGACATGACACGGACAACACATAAAACCATTCCTCTTGTTTGCCTCAGCCAAATCGAGGAAAGAATGCACGCCTTTAATGAATGCGTCAAACATTCGGGGAGCGTCGTACATCCATTCTCGGCTCATCTGTAGTATAATTAAAATTTTCTATCATATAAAAAGTTTGGATCATTTTTACTACAATTACTTTTACAAATCTAAAATTTTACATGTACTAATTTTTGAATTGGACAAAACTGTTAATATAAAAAATGTTGACTATTAATTATTGCTCTAGCAGTGAAAACCTTATTCAATTCTGAGATACGAAACTCTTAAAATGCACATCTCAACTTTCAGTAACTTTTTTTATAATCAAACTATGCTTAAAATTACACATCTAACATTGCCTCTACACTTCTAAGCATGAAATCCCTCTCTACTTCTAGAGCATTGTGCTAAAGTATAACCATGAGAGATGAAAGGTTGAATTTGCTAACCATTTTAGAAGCTTGGATTGATAAATGATGCCACCAAATCTTAACAAAGCTTGGATTGAAAGTTGCCACCAAATTGGACAAAAATGGAGGATGAACATGAGCTGTAGCTTGGAGGAAATGGCCATGCTTTTGTGCAGGGTCGAAGAGGGATATATAGTGGTAATATATAATCCCGGTTGGTAAAAAGAACCTAGACTAGATATTGATCTCTAGTCCCGAGTGGTAACAGGAACCCAGACTAAATATAGCCATGGGTCCCACAGGAGCTCTAGTCCCGGGGTGTTACCAGCCGGGACTAGAGGTTCCCACGGACCGAGACTAGTCATGTGGCGCCATCTAGCCATTGCAAAGTTTATAGACCGGGACTAGTGCTAACAGTAGTCCCGGTTCCAGACAGGGCCAGGACTAGAGGCTGGGGCAGCTCCAAACGAAAGGTCGTTTTTCTACTACTGCCATATCACGGATGGTAATTATTTCGCCCAAGCCCCCGTAGAACGATAAAGTGGCGACTCGATATGATGTCGGAGTCCTTGTAAAATGAGACAGTTTTCCCTTTCGACTTGTCCATTGTCTTGTGGATGTGCTACTAATTCAATATCGAGTTGGATCCCTTGTTCTTCACAAAATTTGTCTAATTATCCCATGGAAATGTTGCTCCCGTTGTCCATAATAATACTATGCAGAAAAAATTTCAAGTTGTGGCTCCATTGCAATTTGTTACGGGTTTAGCCCCAATCAATTCGTAAATTTATCCACCATCACTAGTAGTTGGGTAAATCCACATTTTGCCGTCCTAAACGGCCCTATCATATCAAGCCCCCAGACCACAAATTTCCATGTAATAGGGATTATTCTCAGCCGATCAGCCAGAATGTGTGCCTGAAGGGCGTACTTTTTGCAGCCTTTGCACGATTTGACTAGTTTCTTGGCATCTTCCATGGCTATAAGCCAAAAGAATCCATGCTGAAAATATTTTACCACTAAGGATTTGTCTGCAGCGTGATGACCGCATTCGCCTTCGTGGACCTCTCGTAATATTTCCACCCCTTCTTTTGGAGAAACTACAGGGCTGAAAAACCCCAGAAACACTCCGCTTATAAAGCTCACCATTGATTATCGTATGGGCTTTTGCTCGTCGAACGATCTGTTTTCCCAGAACTTTGTCTTCGGGTAATTTTGCATCTATCAGGAAATCCATATAGGGTTGTTTCCAGGTGGGAATTACAGCCATTACGGCTACTAAAGGTGAGTCAGATTTCGTCTTATAGTCCTCAGCAACTCATTTGATAGAGGGAAATTTTAAGTGCTCTAGAAAAGCACCATCCGGAACTTGTTTCTGCACAGAGCCTATTTGAGCTAGAGCATCTGCTTCCTCATTTTCTGCTTGAGGGATGTGTTGAACCTCAAAACCCTCGAACGATTTGGATAATTCATCCATGGCAACTTTGTATGCTGCCATGTGTTTATTTGTGTTGTAGATATCGAATACTTGTTGTGCAACTAAATCCATGTCTCCGTAACACATGAGTCTGGTTATGCTAATTTCTTTTTCCACCCGTATTCCATGTAACAGTGCTTCATATTCAGCCATATTATTGGTTACCGTGAAGTGAATCTGTAACACATAGAATAGCTTATCTCCTTTGGGTGACTTGAGCACGACACCATCCCCCAAGCCTCCCCGTGCTTTTGATCTGTCAAAGTGAAGGGTCCAAAATTCGGGCTCGAGAGGACCTGTATTTTCTGCTATATCTGTCCAATCAACGACAAAGTCAGCAAGTGTTTGGGACTTCATTGTTGTTCGTGGCTTGTACTTAATATCGAAAGCAGCAAGCTCTATTCCCCACTTTGCGACACATAATGTGGCGTTGCGATTGTTGATTATATCTCGCAGCGGAGCAGTACTCACAACTGTGATCTTGTGGTCTTGAAAATAATGTTGTAGCTTTCTAGCAACAAAGAATACTCCATAAGCTAGATTTTGGTAATATGGATACCTTTGCTTCGACTCTGTCAGGACCTCGCTTAGATAATAAGTTGAACGCTATACTTTATGCTCGTGATTTTCCTCCTCACGCTCCACTGATGTTACAACACTCATAACCCTGTTTGTCGTTGTGATGTATAGTAACATAGGCTCTTGTGGCTCTGGTGTGGCAAAGATTGGTGGATTTGAAAGAAAATCTTTCAAACTTTGTAGTGCAATGTTGGCTTCTTTGGTCTAGAGAAATTTGCCGGTTTTCTTCAAGAGCATGTATAAAATTCCGGCTCTTTCTCCGAGACGGTTGACGAACAGACTCACTATTGCGATGCAGGCAGTGAGTCATTGAACCTCCTTCAGGCGAGTTGTCCTGGTAATGTTCAGTATAGCCTTTATTTTGTCCCGGTTCACTTCTATGCCTCTCTAAGACACGATGAAACCTAAGAATTTTCCTGCTGGGATTCCGAAGAAGCACTTCTTCGGGTTAAGCATCATATTGAATTTCCATAGGCTAGCAAATGTTTCCTCCAAGTCAAAAATAAGGGTTTCCTTCTTTTTGAACATAACTACTATGTCATCCACATATACATGGATGTTGCATCCGATTTGGTCATTGAGACAATGTTGCATAGTACATTGATGAGTTGCTCCTGCGTTCTTTAAGCCAAAAGGCATAGTTTTGTAGCGGAAGGTTCCAAAGTTAGTGACCAAAGACGTCTTAATTTGATCCAATTTTTCCATCAGTACTTGATGATATCTGGAATATGTGTCAAGAAATAAGAGTAATTCTCAACCCTGCCATGGAATCGATAACTTGATCGATTCTTGGCAAAGGAAACGAATCTTTGGGACAAGCCTTGTTCAAGGCAGTATAATCAACACACATCCTTAAATAAATATTCCTTTTTAGGGACGAGTAGAGGATTTGCCACCCAATCTGTATGGATGATCTCTGTTATAAATTCGTCTCAATCTAGTCAGGCTAATTCCTTAGCTATAGGTTTGCGCTTTTAATAACCAAACCGTCACAAGGACTGTTTGACAGGTCTAGTATCGGGATACACATTAAGAGAGTGTTCAACAAGTTCCCTAGGTACTCTAGTCATGTTAGAAGGTTGCCATGCAAAGATATCTTTATTAGCTTCCTATGAAAGGTCTAAGCTTACCCCTATGTTGGTCTCCTTGGAGGTATCATCTTCCTTTAACTACGTCTTCTTTGTCTCTTCTGATTCCTTGAACTACAGACTCCATTTTAGCACCTCGTTCTTTGTTGCGGGCATCTCGGATGGGTCGGTGTTTTTCTTGATCTCCTTATACTCCTGGGCATGCAGCACGACGTTTTTTTGACCTAGAACTTTGAGGCAAAAGCCCCACAGCAATTTTGTTAAACTCAACACAAAATACAACCAGTAGAAAAAATAATAATTACATGGGGGAAAACCTACCTAATACAGACACCATATTTAACAATACCAAAAGATCTATCCCTATGGTAGAGCAGAAATCCAAGACATCAACAAAGGTTTATATTTGGCTTTAATCCTATACTGTAGTAAGCTAATATCATTGATAAAATTGAATCTCCATTTAGAAAAAGATGGCCGTCCTTGATTGAAGATCTTCTCATTCCAAAGGATCCATATATTCCAACAAGCTAAAATGAGCACCTCCATGAAAAAAGGCTGACCAAAATCCTGTTTAGCCTGAGCTACCACATACTGAAGGTCATCATGACACTGCTAGTTAACTTGCAAATAGTTCCAAACTCTCACACTGAAGTTACACTGAAAGAATAAGTGAATTATACCCTCATAGGCTCTGACAGGGCATAGCACACAGTGAGTATTATCTGTGACATTCCAATGCCTCCTTTGCAGCAGATCGCAAGTATTCAGTCTATCTCTAAGCAAGAGCCAAGCAAACATTTTGTGCTTCATCATACAACTCGATCTCCAAAGCCAGGAATAAACATTAGGCGCCAAAATATGTGCATGGATCAATTTATAAAATTGGCCAGGTGTATAATTCTCACCCCAATAATAAGACCAGACATCCTGTTGATCATTTAAAGGGTTCTGGATCATGATGTCCTTGAGATCCATAAGCTCATGATGAGCTCCAGCAGATAATGGTAAGTAGAATAGATCATGAATCTCCTCAACTGAAAACACTTGAGCTGCTGAAAGATTTTCATTTAACACAAAAGTACATAATCTAGGGAAGCAATTTTTCATTGGCTGCACACTTCCATGTATGGACCAATTGTCTATCCAAAATAGGAAAGTATCACCCTTCCCATGTTTTATAGAATCAACTCCCCGAAAGTTATCCACTTGCTTAATCACATCCCGCCACCAGAAAGACCCACAAAGTTTTTCTGTATGTGGCACTTTATTTTCATAATGTGCACTCCAAATAAGCTATACCCAAGGAGTGTCCTTGTGATTATAGAATTTGTCTAAGAACTTAATTAGAAGAGCAGCATTCTTTTTTTGAAAATCCACCACACCCAGACCTCCTTTATCCTTGGGCATACAAACTAATTGCCAAGCAGCCAGAGATTGTTTAGGTTCATCAGGTTTATCTCTCCAAAGGCATTGCCTAAGGATCCTATCCAACTGTACCGTGAGCCCTTTAGGTAATTGTAGAGTGCATAAGAAGGGTAGAGGCATCGAAGAGAGAGCTGAGTTAATGAGCTGTAGCCTGGCACCTTGTGATAGAAAACTAGAACTGGAGGACAACTTTCTTTCTAAATGGCAAACCAAAGGCAGAAGCTCAGTAATGGTAGGTTTAGTTGTTCCAAGTGGCAATCCCAAATATGTAAAAGGCATAGTACCCACTTGACAACCAAAGTCCTCAGCCAGTACCTTCATGAGATCATCAGGTACATTAATTGGTTTCATCTGTGATTTATTATAGTTGACTTTCATCCCAGTTGACAATGTGAACTTGTGCAATAAATCTTTAAGTGCTCGTAGTTGCTCCAAATTAGCAGGCAGAATCAGCAGTGTATCATCTGCATATTGGATAATGGGGAAATCCTGATCATTAGTTGTAATTGGACAACTAATCTCCCCACTTTGAACTAGGTCATTGACAGCAGATTGCAATAAATCTGAACCCAAAGTATATAATAATGGAGAAAGTGGATCACCCTGACGAACTCCACGTTTACAGTGAGATTGCTTTCCTGGAATACCATTTAGAAGAACTGCTGAAGTCCCAGAAGACAGAATTGAATTCATCCATCCAATCCACTTATCATTGAACCCTTTAAACCTCATAATTTGTAAGATAGCTTCATGTATGCACCACGACTTTAGCAAAGGTTGCAGATCCTTCCTCGCAATCTCGTTCTTTCTTTGGGTTTCCTCGGATAGTAATGACGCCATTGGGACCTAGAAGTTTCATCATGGTGTAGATGTAGTAGGGACGGGCCATGAACACCCAGTAAGCCGGACATCCGAATATGGCATGGTAGCCACTTTTGAATGGTACCACCTCAAAGGAGAGTCGATTGGTCTAGTAATTATCCGGAGTTCCGAATGTTACGTCTAGTGTGATCTCACCCAATGAATCCTCATGTCCTCCTGATACAATGCCATGAAAAATCACATTGTTGTGGTTTAGCTGGCTTTCGTGAATCCTCATGCGGTGGAGCATCTCAATCTAGAGGATATTGATGCTTCTTCCACCGCCCATGAGAGTTTTGGAGAATTCATAGCCATCAATAAACGGAATGACGACCAGAGGGTACTTTCCTCAACGATGTGTTTTATTTGTTTGATCTTTTCGGTCAAAGGTGATGGTTACATCCGACCAATCTAGAAACTAGGGGACAACGGGAACCGTGGCATTCAGCTCATGGACAACTGCCTCTCTAACCTTAGTTGGTTGAGTTCCAAGGAAGCAAACATATGTGTCTTTCTTTGTAGGATAATCCTTCTTTCCACCCGACTTGTGCTACGTGGGATCCGCTTCTTCTATGTCAGAATCTTTCTTGGCCTCTTTTCCTTTGTCGGAATTTTTATTTCCTTTTCCTTGCTTGTCCCTGGAGCCAGCAGATTCATATCTTTTGATGTCGTCATTGAAATGATACTCAGCATTAGTGTGGCTAGAACCCCCGTTCCATTTGGGTGATGCACACAAGGATTATTGGCAATGTCGCCCTAGGAATAAGATTTTTCGGGCTATTGATCTCCTCTACCCTGGATTCGGGAACTTCCGCATCCTCGTCCCCGACCTCCTCTGCGCCCTCCTTTTCCACCAGATCCAAAAGTTGTGTTGATAGCTTTGTTATCTGGATTAAGCTTATCTTCCGAGGTATTCTTGCACTTATGAGCTTGTTGTTTTGGCTGTTTGTCCGCATTTGGGTTGGCTAGAATATTTAGCAATCCATCTGAATCATCATTGCATATGCATACTTGCTCGCCATTTCTATCAACTCTCCCAAGTCTGTAACTTTGTCATGTATCAGCCTGTGACGCAGTAATCCGACTGGGAGCCTTGTGATGAAAGCTTCGATCGCGGTTTGCTCATTTACTCTCTCGCAGGAGTTCTTTGTGTCGATCCATCATCCGAGGTAATCTTGGCAAGTTTCTCTGGCTCTTTGGGTGCAATGCTGCAAGTCTGTGACTGTGCACGGCCTCCTTTATGTACCCTTGAAGTTCGACAAGAATGCACTTTGCATATCATACCAGTTATGAATCGAGTTCTCTGGCAGCTCATTGAGCCATGATCAAACCGTCTTTCGCAATATAAGTGGGAGATACCAGACTGCTACTAGGTTGTTCCCTCCTTTGAATATGTTTGGTGATGCCGAAGTCAACCATAAACTTTGTTCGATGGATATGTGGACCAAAGCATTTAGGTACCACGTACACATATTCCTCCTTGTACCGCTGTGATTCTATGTTAGATTCTATGCGATGGCGAGCATCATTGGGCGAGAGCGATTTGTGCCTCGGGTGCATGCTATGCCTATGTGGCGGAGGAGTTGGATTCCTGCTTCTTCTTTCGCCATTGCCTCCTCCACCTGTCTGGCTGCCATGGATGCGATGAGATCCTTTGTGGTAACTTCTGGGTGGTGATGGTGGCTCTGGTGGGTTATTTCTGGCTAAGTGATGAGCTCCTGGAGCTTCTTTGTGCTGGATCCGAGGTGGGTTTTCACGATGTCAGCCACCATCCCTACTTGTTCCGGGTTGATCCTTGTCGTTCCTTCGTCCAGTGTTATCGCCATTGCGACGAGGTTCATCCGGAAAGCTAGTGTGCCTAGGAGGCAGCATTCTTTGCCGGTTCTGTTCTTGCTAGAGCCACACTTCCTCCTTGTCCCTATGGCGATTATTTTGCAGACGAGGGGGTTGGTGAGGAGCCAAAGATCTGATGGAATCTTGGGACGCAGCCGGAAGAACTCTCGACCAGTCCTGCGCGGTCATGCGATGATGATCGTTTGATCCGGTCCTTAAGTTTTGTTTGTTCCTAGGGACAACACGATGATGTGGATCCGTATCCCTTTGGGGTCTTATATCAGTGTTTGCATTAGTGAGGCATTGCTCCAACTTTGACGGTAGTTTCTTGCTAAATGACATGGCCTTTTTTTTGCTACTATAGTCCTTTGTTAAGCAATGCTATGCACTGCTCGACCTGTTCTAGAGACGGATTATTTGCGAGGATAATTCAGGCAGCTGTAGTGGTCTTCACTAGTGTGTTGTAGACTCGGAGCATCTGTCCGGGTTTTTCTGTTGAATAAATCGTTGTGGACTTCCATGTTCCTGTTAGCAAGAACCGGACCACCTCTAGTCTTGTTTGGTAGTCGCTTGTATTTTTACTAGTACTGGGTGGGATTGTTGTCTATCTATTGCTTAATTTCGATGATGCGTGCAGCCTCATCGAGCAAAACAAAACAATGTTTCTCTAGATCCTCGGCCCTTTTCTCCAGCTCCTCAGGTGTAAGATCCGATGCAGTTGGGATTGGTACTGTTAATGCGTCTCCGTAGATTTCACGTGCGCCTTGGGTTACCACGTGTCCATCAACCGAAGGATCGATTGGTGTGGGATTAACCGGATCTCCATTCTGATTCTCCACCTCTATTCTTCATTGAATTCTTCGTCATTGGCTTCATCCACCGGATCTATCGGTGTCGCGTTTTTATTCTTATTCTTCTCCTTTGTTCGCCCAGTTTCTTTTACGCGCGTACCAGTGGCAAAGATGACTTTTGGTTCGGTACAGGGAGATCAGCTTCCATCGGTACTTTCTGTCGTGGTTGGCTTCTCGACCTTGGAAGAATCTCCGGTGTCCATGTCATCTTGCGAGGTGTAGTCTTATTCCATGCTATCATACAGACTTGGAGGTGTCTCCTCTCCACCTTGCTTGGATTTGTAGTCTTCTTCGTATGCCTCCATCTCCTTCTCGAAGTCTCAGAGTTCCTGCAATGTTAGTGTTTCCTGAGGGGAAGTAGGTAAGTCAGTATTTTCTCCGATTGCATTGAGTACTAAGTCATTTCTGGATCCAGAATTGACATATTAGGTTCTAGAGACAACGTAGCGCACGAAGCAATGCTTCTTTCTCATCATGGACTCAAGAAATGCTTCGTTTATCCGACCTCAGCAGGGAGATCAGATCCAGATTTTTCTTCCACCACTTCTTCAACTACATGAGCGTTCTAGGTGGGTTTAGGTTTTTTGGGATCTTGAACTCTTCCACCTCTAAGAACAAAGTAGATCCGGATTATTCTTCCGCCGTGGTCATCACCTCAAGGGTGGGTTGGCCTAGTTCAGCAAAACTGAGATAGATATCGATCTTGCCAATTGGCATGATGGTGAAGGTCATCACATGATCCTTAGCCGGAACCTAGGTCTGGTCGAGAAGAACGATAGGGACATGACTGACGTAGACCACGCGACAGATGACGACTGTTTTGTTGATTCCTGCATGTGCAGATTCTGCCCGGAACAAGGGTCCAAAGGTCATAGGCCCCACGGTGGGCTTCAACTGTCATCAGATTGATGACAAGTGTGCCCTAAAGTCTCCCTCATGGCTGGTTTATATAGGCACCAAGACCTACGGTTACAGGAGATATCTATCCGACTACGTTATAGAGTGGATAACTAAGTACATATTGGACTACAAGTAATCTACAGGCCTAAGTCGGTAAGTCTACTGGGCCTTGTCGTAGCCAGAATTGTCTCCGTCCTCTTTTCCTGACTGGGCCTCCCGTTAAGCAAAGCTCTAACCCATTGGTGGGCCACCCTGGTCAGCGAGTACTGTGGGTACACCAGGAAAGTATATCCCCAATAGTGCGTGTGTTGCAATTTGTGCACCCCTAGAAGGTAAATCTTTTTGAAAAGTCGTGTCCGCAGATATGGACTACTTGGAGCATAGTGTATCGACCATAGACAACTCAAACTAAAGTAGTGCTATAATTTTGAATTTGGCATAACTTGTAATTAGCTCCACTACAATAAAATGATTAATTAAAAGTGCCAACAATTGATTAACTCGGGATGGTTTATGATATATATTATTGACTAGTAAGTAGTGCAACTATAATGGAATGATTAATAAAATTTGCCAACTATGTGAGTTCCCCAGAAGGAGTTCCTCGTTTGGTCTCGAGGGATGATGGGGATATGTCAAATGGGGTATGCCTAGCAAGACGTTTCTGACTGGACCAGGCCCTTTGCGAGTGGGCCTGTAGGACGGCGACTGGATCACGACTGAAGACGAGACCTGGCGATTGGAATCTGGAGGCCCAGGAACGTATATAGGCCTAGTCGGATTAGGTCAATCCTCCGAGTCCTTAATTGACTTGGTTGTATATCTGTAAACCCTAGCGAGGTACCCCTATATAAACCTCCCTAGGGTACTCTCTATACTCATGTTCCATCATACACCTCATCGACTCGCTGCCTAGCCACCGAGCTCGCCACCAATGTACTCAAGCAATAATACAATCTAGAAGGAGTAGGTCACCCTACGTGGGGCCGAACCTGGGTAAAAACCTGTGTCTTTACCCTCATCTTGCTCCGTAGATGGCTGATCGCTCTTACCCCAAATCCTACTACTCGCTACCCCTGGTAGCGTCTTCCGTGGCCATTCCCACGACAGTGGAGTCCACAATGGGGCATGGCCGATCCGGCCTGAGTTCTGCAGCGAGACCCTATTCGCCAATCAACTGGTCGATGTCCACCTTCCGCATGATCGCGTGCAACAATATCCTCCAGATCTTGCCCAGCAGCTACGTCCTGGCGTCGCGCCCGGTCACGCGCAGCGCCATAATGCCAGTCGGCACCATCAACCTATTCGTTGGCTTCATGGAAACCGTCACCCCAGCGGAGACGGCGATCATCGATAGGTCGCCGCCACATCGCGATCTACTCTCGGAAGGCCAGATCCGCACCATCTCCCGCATCACCTCTGAGTACGACTCAGCCACTAGCAACGCAGCTGGAACTGACACGGCCGTGGATGACGCGGCCCTCCACGATAACGCTGACTCGACGACCCCTACCTCGGTTGCCGGATCCATCATCTACGCGTCACCTGAGGGCTCCATCACGCGAGTCTACAACGTCGGGGATTTCGAGGGATCATCCATCCTTGAGATGTTTGACTCCGACTTCGGGTCGGAGTCCTTCGGCGACCTCCGTGCCAGATTCAGTCGCTTCATCCCGATCTACATGGCGGACAACATGAACTCCCTGCCAGATCCCTTCTCCACACCGATCCCGCCGACCGCAACGGCGACGGAGGTCGAGGAAGCCTGCCTGCGACTGGAGGAGGCGGCACGCAAGGAGCAAGCCGAGCGCGAGAAATTCCACCTCGAGCAGGAAACAACGCAGGAGTTTTCGCTCTACTACCACCGCCGCATCAGGAGCCGCCTGAAATCCAACGTTCAGGGCCGCGTCCTGAACTTCAGTGATGGCAGCGACCCCGCCCGCACAGCCGATCTCAAGTTCTATAAGAACGCGCCACCGGGACGCAGCAGTCGACCCCCACCCAGATCGCCAGGGACTGGGGCTCCCCCGCCAACCACGGGTCGCGCAGCCCCTCCCGACCAGCCAAGGGTCATCATCTCTCCACAATCGTGCTATGCAAACGGGCTAGCGTTGTACTCCACCCAGATGGACAATGTCATCACGGGGCATGTAGCAGTCGCCAACCTCAACATCACGGGAGAGGGCACACTGCAGGTCAAGTATGCCTAGGCCCTACTCGCCAGGGCCATCAAGCAGCAAGCTACGGGAGTCTACACGTAGGGACGGATGTACTCCCACTCGTCTTGAAGCAGGGCGGCCTTGAGTCGCCGCCCAACGAACGCCAACACCCTCAGCTGTCCACCACCCTAGCCCTCGCAGCACCATCCACAGGCCACACACCCCGCGCTCTCCAGCAACGAACCACGACCGGCAAACAACACGGTCGCCGCTAATGGTCAGTCGGTCGATGCGTGAACGCACATCATCAACAACCAAACCTGGCGAGCATGCCAACCCAACAACCCGAGGCACACCCTCACCAACCGCGGAGACCCTGAGCCAAGAGGCTCCCTCAGCCGAGTTGGCCCCTAGTGCTTCGGACCAATGATCTGAGGCGAGAAGTACCCCACCAACTTCAAGGCACCAAAGGAAATCCAAAAGTATGACCAAACGTACGATCCAACTGTGTGGCTCGACACATACCTCATGGAGATGGGGATCGCAGGCCACACCGACCTGCTCGCCGCTCGCTACCTTCCCATGATGATGGAGGGAGCGACCTGGCAATGGATCAACACCCTCCCCACGGATAGCATCGACTCATGGGGAGGGGGGACATGCGCGAGGCCTTCGTCAGGCACTTCGAGGGCTCCTACACACGCACCACCACCATCGAAGACTTGGAGCATTACATCCAGGGACCGCGCGAGTCGACCCGCTACTGGGTGCAGCGGTGGCAGGAACTATGGATCAACGCTTCCGGCATCCACCCCGACACGGCAATCCACTGCTTCAAGAACGCGTGCCGTACGAGCCTCTAGTCGCCAAGATCAAGAGGGTCTACCGGTTGCTCGACAACATTCCCAACCTCCTCGAGATTGCCAAGCGCTACGCGGAGGAGGATCCCAACCAAGACTCTAACTATGAATCCGGAGGAAGATGCCACGCAAGCGGCAATGACAATGGGAGACAGCGTGAAATGCGCAACAACAACACTCGCCTCACCAGAATTTCTGGAGGGGTTATGATTGGGTGTTAGCATCAGGTTGGTTCCGAATAAGTACCTATTACCCTCACTAATAGCCAACAGTTGTATCATATCTCTATCGGTTGATTTAGTGCATGGTTTGCTGCCGCTAAGCCCACCATACTTAATTAGGCGAGAGCCGCCGAATTCCATGACTCGCTATGTACTGTCCTTAGTACTAACCGCTCCCCTTTTCTTTTGCCATATGTCAGCGCCCATTTTCTTTAACATGTATGAGTTCTACGACATTATCAAGATTACTCTTCCGTCTTGGCCTAGGCAGGGTTATGGACTCCATTGATTATTCTTCAGGACTCTTAGTTCAATTTGCATCCTATCCGTACTCGTAAGCAGTATCATTTTCAATGCATTTTGGATTTTTTTAATATATTTGTATTCTTGACTCGCTGAGTCTTTTTTGTATATATATATCTATATGTTCCCGCTAGCTCCATCTTTCACTATTGTATAATGGTATTACTTTATTTTCCACCCGAACGCACTACTAGAAAATGGGCTATAGGTAGATCGCATACCCGTGGTGCACCGAGGAGTGTGTGCCCCACGGGTAAATAGTCGTGGCGCACCACTATGAGGTGCCCTACTGGTATATCACTTACCCATGGTGCAATTCCCTAAATGGTGCGCCACCACTATGTGTGAGCCATGCTGCAATGGGACACACCCACTTACCCGTAGGGCTCCACATAGTTGTGTACCACAGGTAAGTGTGGCCATCCCCAGGTCGCTACATCCCTGTGTATCGCCTTTTTAGTTTTGCAAAAAAAGTAAAAGAAAATGATATACACTTGAAAAAATAAAATTCTTTTAAATATATGTAGGTTATGTGATCTATTTTGTAGGGAAGTTAAGAAACATAAATTTCGACTTTTGTTTTGCAAAAAAAAGGTCATATGCAACTTTAAGACGGTGAAAAAATATATAAAAATTGAAATACATGAAATTCTACATCCGCTCACAAACCTACGATCGTTTACCGAATTTTCAGAATATCATAATTCGAAAAGGAAAATAGTTACGACAAAAAAAAGATTTTTTACTGCAAAAAAAGACCACTTATCCATGGTGCACCACCATGTAGTGCTCCATGAATAAGTGTGGGCGGGAAACGAATTTCAATCCGTCCCTTTCCTTTATTTCTCCTCTCCTCCTCTTCTCCCTTCTCCCTTCTCCCTTCTCCCTTCTCCTCCCTTCTCCTTCTTCTTCTCCTCCTCCTCTCCTTCTCCTCCTCCTCCCCCTCCTCCTCCTCCTCCTTGTTCCTCCTCTTCTTCTTCTTCTTCTTCTTCTCCTTCTCCTTCTCCTCCTTATCTCATTCTTATATCCTCTCCTCTCTCCTTCTCCCCCTCTGTCTGGCCTCCTCTCTCTAGATGCGCCCTCCTCCAACCACCTCCGAGAGCGCCCTCCTCTGACCATGCCCTCCTCCGACCACCTCTGACCGCGCTCTCCTCCGACCATTCCCTCGTCCAACCACCTCCAACCGCGACCACCACCGGCCGCCTCCATTCGTGCTCTCCTTTGTTCTAGGCCGTGTCCATGGCCTCCCGCACCTCCTTGCGGTGGTAGGATATGGCCAAGACATCGATTTTTTTGAAATTAGAAATTTGTACCCGTGGCGCACTGTCGCCCCTACTCGTGGCGCACTAGGTGGTGCGCCACAACTAACTTTTACTATCTGTGGCGCACCACCAAGTGCGCAACAGGTAAATTTTACTCGCAGCATGGGGTCCATGGCGCACTAATGGTGCGCCATGTGTATCCAAATTCCGTGTGCCACGGGTAAGCATTTTCCTAGTAGTGAAAGGTTGCGGTGGTGATGTAAACCCATGGCAATAGTCGGAGTAAACTGCAGACGACGCATCTTCTCATGGGCCTAGAGCCCACCTGGCATTGTAGATCGTAGACGTCTGGAGGTTCTCGCGGCAAGATCGTACGGCGGGTCCCGTTGATAGACGAAGTGGCAACATACATCGCTGTAGTCTTGGGGTTTTGTGTCTAGATTATATTGTGGGCCCCGCTAGTAGCCATCCTAGCAGCGTGGAAACTACTCTTGAGCGGGTTCTCGTGACGGTATCATGTAGTTTCGAGCCATGGCAGCTCGGTTCTGTAGAAGATGCCCCCACGGATTTCTCTGCATGCAATGCGGTAGAAAGGTTTCCTCTTCTTCCGCCTCTTCCTCCTCTTTTCTTTCTCCCCTCGCCATTGACGTGCGATGGTTTGGTAAACATACCCAGTTTCGGTGATGCGAATTGCTTGTTCCACCTCTGCCTACTCTAAGCTTGTTCCCCTCGCCATTCGCGCGCGACGGTTCTGTGAACACACCCTGTTCTGGCGACACGAATGGCTACGGACGTGAGCTGAAAAGAGAAGACAGACTACTAAATGAAAGAACACGCAAAGAGCACCTAGGCTCACGCACATTCTTGCAGGCGTAGCCTGGGTCTCTCTCTCTCGTGTTTCATCCTATCTAGCTTTCTAGCGGTGAAAAGTTTGGTCATGGCGTTGGTATTGGTGGTTTTCCATCGACCATGGCGCTGGCGATATTGATTCATGTCGGGGATGGTACGTATGTATCTAGTTCTTTTTTCCTTTTTCCTTTTGTTTTTATAGTGCTTTTTTGCCCTTTTTTCCTTCTTTATGGTTTGTTTGCTTCTTACCCACCAAAGAGCGAGCATGTTGACCGAGAAATCATTTACTGTGAAACCGCTGACTACGAAAATTCTTATGTCAATACGTTGCATACGATCTTGTACGGAAGGTAAAAATTTCGACTCACCTGTCTTTTTTTCTAAAACATGTTAAACTTATATTAAACCGATGACGTAAAAAGATAATCAGCAAGATTTTTGGGTACGATTTGACACGTAGAACTTCCTAATGGTGTATTGGGGAAACAAAAATGATGCAAAAGTTTAATGAGAAACCTGACGACTATGATACTTTAATGTGAGACCTATGACTGTGAGACGTGTGCATGAAAACGCAATCAGAAGCAAAACATGCCCAAGAGAACGTCTCAGCGAAACTAAACCGATGTGCAAGTTTAATGAGAAACCCGTTTATTGCGATATCGTTTAATAAGAGACCTATGACTACGAGACGGGTGCATGCAAATGTGATCAGAGAAAAAACATGCCGAAGATCACGTGGAGACGTAGAACTTTTTAACAATGTATCGGAAAAACAAAAACAATGTGAAAGTTTAGTGAGAAACCGATTGACTACGATATCGTTTAATGCAAGACATATGACTGTGGGAGGGGTGCATGCAAACGTGATAGAAAGAAAAACACGCCGAAGAGTACGTCTTTTTTGTTAGACCATGATACACCTATACTCAAACCAATGAGAACAAACTGATTAAGCGAAATCGATGATGGTCACCGCTGTTGTGTGCGAGGTGAAAAGAATGATATATCTACAAAATAAAAAAAAGTGTGCAACCGAACAATATTAACTATTTTGCAACTTCCAATAGCCGACTTTTAAAGAAATGACGATAGTGAATAAACATTCCTTATAAAGTAAAAAATAAGCTAAATATTACTAGGTTGAACAACTGTTTTAGTCCAAATCATATAGGAGAGAGAGTGAAGCCAACACTATGTTTTATGCATATAAACTTCTCTCGGTCCTTTTAACTTGAGCTACCTAGATAGTGTAGTGCTTTTGTATTACCCGGCCTATCACTGCTGCAGCATTAGATATTGTTGTATCGCTCTAGATACCTCTGCTTTCAAAATCTGACATCTGATGTAGCTTTTTGATGTCTTTCCATATCTGACTTATGATGTTCCTTCTTCGAAGTGCAAAATGATGATGCGAGCATGTCGATGCTGTGTTCGTAATTACTCTAGCCCGCATGACAGAATCACACACGCAAAGTTGCATCCTTTTCTTTCTTGCTGCGTCTTATCCAAAATAGTCAGCATGCTCTGTCGCGAATCGTTTCGGCTATTAACACAGACCATTTTTATGCAAACAAACGAATATAACCGAACATGTTATGACTATATAGAAGATGATCCATAGGCTACGCGCATGAATACATTGCGTGTGGTTTTGTAGATTGCCTGTACGGCGCCTATAATGACACGTCTTCTAGCTAACAACTATTGCGAGATTGGGCTTTTGAATTTCTTTCTCATTTGTTGTGCACTGCTCCTCTTCTCTCCTTTCACGTCGGCAATAACTCGGCAACAGCTGTGTAAGTAGGCTCGCGGCCTTCATTGCCCGTTGCTCTTCTTATACTTCCACTACTCAGTCGACTCTTTTCACGTGCTGCTTTTCGTTTCTTCTCATCTACACCATGGCCCCTTCCTATAAGAATGGTGCTCTTGACGCCTCATTCCTCGGGTCCTTCGAGGGACTGAGCGTCGCCTTGCCTGAGCTACTATCAGGACAGCTGCCCGATATTCATGCGGAGTACTAGAATTATTTCAACAAGTTCGTCGACAATGGTTTCTACGCGGCTGCCGATAACAATGATGAGGACGAGTCTCCTTCTGATGAAGAAGAGGACAACGAGGCTTCCAACATCGATGACAAGGACGAGTCTTCTTCTAACGAAGAAGAGGAGGACGACGACGAGGACGAGTCTTCTTCGGATGATGAGGCTTTGGAGACCTGCCCCCTCGCCCACGTCGTAGGGGTCTATTGGTACGCCCCTGCTCTCAACGAGGACGATGTCGACAAAAACTCCAAAAGGAGAACACATGCATCCTAGAGGAGGCGCCCCTTGATGAATCGGAGTAGGAAGGCATCGCCAGCGAGGAGTTGGACGTGGATGAGGAGAAGAACCGTTGCTCCACCTTTGCCTTCTGCTAGGCTCATTCTTAGATGTCATAGTTAGAAACTTCTGCGTGCTACTTAGAACATGAAGAATTTGTGTTAATGTTTCAAATTTCGTCTTTCGTCTTAATGTTCCTCTTTCATCTTAATGTTCTGTATTTTAATATTGTTAGATAGATCTCAACGTGACTGGGCCCAACGGCCCAGCACGCCCCTATCCGCGCCCTGATCGGGGG
This sequence comes from Avena sativa, assembly GCA_916181665.1. NCBI lineage: Eukaryota > Viridiplantae > Streptophyta > Magnoliopsida > Poales > Poaceae > Avena > Avena sativa. The sequence goes on from OV702293.1 coordinate 100,962,146, forward strand.
CGTCCCAACCCTATCTGGTTGGTGGGCCCCTGTCGCCAGCGCTATATAAAGAGGTGGGGGGCCGGCAGCACTCCTCACGAGGTTAGTCGTGCCCTAGCCGCCCCACCTACAAGCCCTACCCGATCTAGGCTAGCGCTGCGCCGACGGGAAGCTCCACCGCCACCACACCCAACCCCTTTTACCACCCATGGCCAATGACGGAGGCTCCAGCTCCGGCACCAGCTCAGTCATCCCCTCTGGCTCATGTCTGTCGAGCCAGGGAGCAGGTAGTTCTCATCTCGGTTCTCTCTCTCTCTGTTTCGCTCTAGAAAGGTAAAGTGCAGTGCTACTGATAGATCTAGACTAGATCCATTACAAAGTTGTATTTAACATTGGTATCAGAGCAAGTTTTAGTTGCTAGATTTTTCGGTGCAAAGGTAGAAAGCATAAGTCCAAAAGAAGAGAAAAGAACTAGATCCAAAGTGCGCCTGCCCTATGGCCGCGCCGTTCCTCTCGATCTAGATGGGCATCCATAGTGGAGACATCTAGAAGAAGAACATACCCTTCGGGGCAAAGCAAAACCCTAGATCTAAGCCCCCAAAAGGATCCCAAACCCCAGATCTAACCCCATAGATCCCCAAAGAAAAGTCAAAAAAAAGGGGGGATCACTCCGGCCATCGCCGGGAAAGTTTCTGCCCCCCACACCTCGGCCACTTGACGACGGTGCACCCACCCTCGGGTGGATGCACACATCGGCAAGGAGCAAGGGGGGGGGGGGGGGCGCCGCCGTTTCCCTACGGACAAAGTAACAAAAAAAGGGGAACCCACGGGGCAGCCGCAGCACAAAGGGCTCCTCCACAACCCCTCTTGACGGTGGTGCGCCCACCCTCGGGTGGACGCACCGCCGGCAAGGAGGGCGGGGGGGGGGGGCATGGCTCGCGAGAAAAAGGGGTGAGGGAGGGGCGCGCCGAGGGCGGCCACCTCGCCTCGGCCCCTCGCACCGTGCGCTGCCGGAGCCAAAGCAGAGGGAGGGGCGCGCCCTCGCGGCCACCTCGCCTCGGCTGACTCGCGACCGTGCGCCGCCGGAGCCAAGGCAGAGGGAGGGGCGCGCCGTTGCGGCCACCTCGCCTCGCCTCGGCCTCGCGCGGGACAGCCGCCGGAGCCAACAAAGAGGGAGGGGCGCGCCGAAGGGGCCGCCTCGCCTCGGCCTTGCGCGGGGTTCACGCGGCCCCGCCGCGGTGAGCACGCGGGGTGCACGCGGGGTGCCCGCGGCGCCGCCGCAGAGCCCACGCGGAGTGGACGCGAGGGGGGGGCGAGTGGGGAAAGTGGAGTTAGGGTTAGTGGGGGGCGGCGGCCTGGGGCTTTTATACCCCCGAGACGCGCGGACCGCCGTCCGATCTAGGGTGACCGTGACGGACGGCCCAGATGGCGTGGGGCGGGCGGTGCGGGCGGTGGCGGGCCAGGCAGGCCGCGTGGGCCGTCATGGGCTGCGAACAGGCAGGGGCCACAGCGGGCGGGCGGCGGCTAGCGCGCGCGGGTGGCCGCGGGCTTAGCGGGCCAAGTGGCCAGGCCGCGAGCGGGCGCTGGCCTGCTTAGGCGCTGCGCGCAGCGGCAGGTAGCCCCAGGCGTGCTGGGCCGTTGTGGGCCTTGCAGAGCAGTCCGGTTTTTTCTGTTTTTTCGTTTTACAGAGTATGTTTCAGCTGTTTTAAATTGTTTTGCTTAGTTTTTTAAGCAATTTTCAAATAGTTTTCTCTAGTCATTTTATTTCAAGAATATTTTGACTAGAGAATGATATTAAAGCAGAATTTTTTCTGTAAAGATTAAAGTTTATGAAAGTCTTTTTTTTAATGTTTCCGCTGCAAATAGATGATTTAAATTGCAATGATGCAATAAAAGTTGTTTAAATTTTGTCATAAAGATGTGACAAAGTAATTAAAGATGATTATGTCTCATGTTATTAATTGACCAACGTTATTAATAAACATGACCATGATCGTTTTCATTGAGTATTAAAGGTGCATTTAACTTTATTTCTACCCAACGGTGATGTAATTTTAAATAGCACAAATAATTGCATGCATAATTTATACCAACGTTGAATTAATGCATACAGTTGTTTTCCTTGGTGATCTCACATCTTTTGTGGTTTTCAGGAGGTCTCAACCTCATGAGCTGTTTGAAGGACATCCCGCTGCTGCGGGGGGACAAGTACTCCGAATGGAGGAAAAAGGTCGATTTGGCGTTTGTATGCGCCGAAGTGGATTGGGTGGTTGACACCAAGCAACCAGTCAAGCCTGCTGACCCTGTCAGGGGAGATGCTGAGGAAAGTGCTGCGTTTGAGAAAAGGAAGAGGGACCATGCTCCATTGGAGCTGGCCTACTCGATTGATAATCAAAAATGGGTGAACGCCAACAAGAAATGTTTGGCCTTCGTAAAGAACACAATTGAGAACGCCATAGTGGTCTCAATTGGAGAGTGTGCCTCCGTGGGCGAATACCTTGCCAAGATAAAGAGCCAGTTTACTGGCTCTTCAAAGATGTATGCCACCCAGCTGTTAAAACAGCTGGTGACTGAAAAGTACACGGGAGGACCCCACGGAATAAGAGAGCACATCTTGAGGATGTCAAACATGGCAGCGAAGCTGAAGCCCATGGATGAGGACCTCGATCTAAAGCCTTCACTCTTGGTGCACCTGGTGATGGCCTCTCTTCCACAGCCATTCGAGAATTTTGTAATAAACAATAATATGTCCCCTGAAAAGTGGGACATAGAAAAGACCATTGGGATGTGCTCCCAAGAGGAGGAAAGGCTGAAGGCCCTTCACGGAGGTTCTTTGAACTTCGTGAAGGACAATAGGAAGAGAAGCTTCACAAACGGTAACCATGGTGGCTCTCCCTCCAAGCCACATGGCAAGGGCCCAATGAAGCACCAGTACCAGCACCAGCAGTCCACCCCTGGGGAGAAAGACCAGTGCCATCACTGTAAAAAGACTGGCCACTACAAGAAGGACTGTCCAGTTTGGCTGAAGTACATCATGGCCAAAAATGGTAAAGATATAGTTTCTTTTGTTAATGAATCTCTGTATGAAAAGTTTTCTAGATCTACTTGGTGGATTGATTCTGGTGCAACTGTTCATGTTGCCAACTCTTTACATGGGTTCCATTCGACAAGGATCATGCCAAAAAGAGAAAGACTCATTGAAGTGGCGAATGGGATTGAAGCAGAAGTGGAGGCCATTGGTGATGTCCCTCTGGAGCTGGCTGATGGCTCTTCTCTTTTGCTCAAGGATGTTCTTTTTGTTCCCTCAATTCATAGAAATTTAATAAGTGTGTCGTGCTTGGACAAAGATTCTTATGAGTGTTATTTTGGAAATGGAAAATGTGCCATTTGGTTAAAAGATATTTGTGTGGGTGTTTCTACCTTACATGACAAGTTATATTTATTATATTTGCATGAGAAAGTATTTTCTATGTGTGAGGTGAATGGAAAAGTTCCCTTGTCGAACAAAGAACAAAAGAAAAGAAAGCGAACTCTTGACTCATCGAAGTTATGGCACTGCAGACTAGGGCATATTTCGAGGGGAAGAATAGAAAGCCTCGTTAAAAATGACATTCTTCCTCCGTTAGAGTTCTCAGACATAGAATAGTGCATAGATTGCATTAAAGGAAAGTATGTCAAACAAATTAAAAAGGGTGCAAACCGAAGCATAGCTACACTCGAAATAATCCACACGGATATTTGTGGACCGTTTCCGGTGAAAAGTGTGGATGGCTATGATTCATTCATAACATTCACGGATGATCACTCCCGGTATGGTTATATTTATCCAATTAAAGAAAGATCTGAAGCATTGGATAAATTTAAAATTTTCAAAGCTGAAGTAGAAAATCAGCATGATAAAAGAATTAAGATAGTTCGGTCCGATTGTGGGGGGGGGAGTACTACGGTCGGCATACTCCATATGGTCAAGTACCAGGACCCTTTGCAAGGTTCCTACAAGAAAATGGAATAGTCGCCCAGTATTCGATGCCGGGCGAACCTCAGCAAAACGGAGTAGCTGAAAGGCGCAACCGTACCCTTATGGATATGGTGCGCAGCATGATGAGCTACTCCATCCTCCCATTGGGATTGTGGATGGAGGCGCTTAAAACCGCCATTCACATTCTCAACAGAGTACCAAGTAAGTCGGTGCCCAAAACACCGTATGAACTGTGGACAGGCAGAGTCCCCTCTCTTCACCACTTGAGGGTCTAGGGGAGCCCAGCTGAGGCAAAAGTTTTCAATCCAAACATTGCAAAGTTAGACCCCAAAACAGTATCTTGCCATTTTATTGGCTATCCAGATAAATCAAAAGGCTATCGTTTCTACAGTCCCGACAGATACACAAAGTTTGTAGAAACGAGACATGCAGTCTTCTTGGAGGACAAATTGATGAGGGGGAGCACGGTAGCTAGGAAAATTGATCTTGAGGAGAAGAGGGTGCATGCACCTAATCCAATGACTCAGGAGCCATTTTTCTCGCTACCTGTTGTGCCACCATCTACAACCCCTGAGGTTGTGGTGTCGGCACCTGTTGTGACTCCACACGTGACAACAATGGGCGAAAGTTCGGAACCTGTCCATCAGGAGCCACCTGAACCCACTGTTGAGCACGAAAGGGAGCCAGAACAGCCACCTACTATAAATGTGCCTGAACCCGAGGCAAGAAATGAGCAAGAGTCTGATGAACTCAGAAGGTCTAAAAGAGAACGAAGACCAGCCATTTCCAAAGAAATTTACAAAGTCTACAATGTAGTTCATATGGAGGGCGATCCTACCTCATATGAAGAAGCCATGAGTAGCCCTCACTCAGCCAAGTGGGTGGAGGCAATGGAAGATGAAATGAAATCAATAAGTTCCAACAATGTTTGGGACTTAGAGGAAATTCCTAAAGGAGCCAAAACAGTAGGATGCAAATGGGTCTACAAAACAAAGTATGACTCCAATGGGAATGTAGAAAAATACAAAGCTAGACTTGTGGCAAAAGGCTTTACGCAAAGAGAAGGCGTAGATTACAATGAGACTTTTTCTCCGGTCTCATGTAAGGACTCCTTTAGAATCATCATGGCACTAGTTGCACATTTTGATTTAGAGTTGCATCAAATGTATGTTAAGACGGCATTTCTAAATGGAGATTTAGAAGAAAATGTTTACATGAAACAACCCAAGGGTTTTTTCATGGAGGGGAAGGAACATATGGGATGCCGCCTTAAGAAATCCATTTATGGGTTAAAGCAAGCCTCTAGGCAGTGGTATTTAAAGTTTAATGATACCATTAAAAGATTTGGATTCAAAGAAAATCTTGAGGAAACTGCATTTATGCAAAGTTCAAAAGTGGGAAATATATTTTCCTAATTCTGTATGTGGATGACATTCTGCTTGCCAGCAGTGATGTTAGTCTACTACTAGAGACAAATAAGTTCTTGTCATCAAATTTTGACATGAAAGACCTTGGTGAAGCTTCTTATGTTTTGGGCATAGAAATTCACCGAGATAGAAAGAATGGAGTGTTAGGACTGTCGCAGAAAGCGTATTGTGAAAAGATTTTAAAGAAATACAATATGCATGCGAGTAATTCAACACCTGCTCCCATAGTCAAGGGCGATAGTTTTGGGAAATCCCAATGTCCAAAGAATCAATATGAGATCGATCAAATGAAGTCAGTACCATATGCTTCGGCTGTTGGAAGCTTACAGTATGCACAAGTGTGCACTCTCCCTGACTTAGCATTTATCACCGGGGTACTCGGTAGATATCAAGAGAATCCAGGCATAGAGCACTGGAAGATGGTAAAGAAAGCTTTGCGTTATGTGCAAGGCACAAAAGGCCTCATGCTTACATATAGAAGATCTGATTCCCTAGAGATAAAAGGGTATTCAGATGCGGATTTTGTGGGAGATAAAGACGACCGAAAGTCCACGACAGGGTATGTCTTTACTCTCGCAGGAGGTGCTATTTCGTGGAGAAGCGCCAAACAATCGATAGTTGCATCATCTACGATGTATGCAGAATTTATAGCATGTTATGAGGCCATGGGACAGGCGTTATGGTTAAAGAAATTCTTACCCGACTTGAAAGTGGTTGACTGCATCAGTAGGCCACTAAAGATGTACTGTGACAACGAGCCCGCAGTATTCTATGCTCACAACAACAAGTCGAGTAATGCTACAAATTCTATAGATATAAAGTATTATGTTGTGAAGGACAAAGTCCAGGATCAAACTATAAGACTCGAGCATATAAGGACAAAGGATATACTTGCGGATCCGCTTACGAAAGGCTTACCACCTAATGTGTTCAAGGAACACATAGCCGGCATGGGTTTAACGGGAAGCCTATGATTCCTGGACTACAGAGGCCCAAAAGTAACAGGATTTGTTTCAAAACATGAAGGTATATAGTGGCTGTCTGATTCCATCGGCAATTGAGCTGAGACGATGAAACATGCTCTATGTATCATTCTGTGATGGAATAAGTAAAGAACAAAGTTAAAAGTAAAGTCGATATCTAGGGGGAGAATGTTAGATAGATCTCAACGTGACTGGGCCCAACGGCCCAGCACGCCCCTATCCGCTCCCTGATCGGGGGCGTCCCAACCCTATCTGGTTGGTGGGCCCCTGTCTCCAGCGCTATATAAAGAGGTGGGGGACCGGCAGCACTCCTCACGAGGTTAGCCGTGCCCTAGCCGCCCCACCTACAAGCCCTACCCGATCTAGGCTAGCGCTGCGCCGACGGGAAGCTCCACCGCCGCCACACCCAACCCCTTTTACCACCCATGGCCAATGACGGAGGCTCCAGCTCCGGCACCAGCTCGGGCATCCCCTAAGGCTCATGTCTGTCGAGCCAGGGAGCAGGTAGTTCACATCTCGGTTCTCTCTCTCTCTCTCTTTCGCTCTAGAAAGAGGTAAAGTGCAGTGTTACTGATAGATCTAGACTAGATCCATTACAAAGTTGTATTTAACAAATATATCATGTTAATTTTCCAAATTCTAATGCAATGACGAATAATACCGTGACATCCCTTTTTTGTTCTTACGCCTAGACTATGTGTACTTTTCCCAGATGCTCGAAATGTTTTTCCATCAAAAGTCTTGGCCATCAAACGTCCTTCTTGCCAACCGCGCCTCAGGGGTGCAGAGAGAAGTCTAGTTTGTATAGATATCAATTGAATCTATGTTGAAATACATGTATACATGTGGTGTACGAAAAAGTACAAACAAATAAAATTTTGTTCCGCTGAAGTATTTGAATGCAATGTTGAGTTTTGGGTACAGCCGGCGTACATATGGTACATGTTGATAGCTAAACCATGTACGATGCTCGAAATAACTTTTGGCATAATGAGATCAGGGTCTCTCGCATTGTGTCGTAGCGCATGGGCCAGGACCCACCGGTCATCGGCTCAATAAACGAGTGGCCTGGTCAGCAAGGGCATCACCAAGACATGAGAACCGTGTTCTTGGCATAGGTATGGTTTTGATATGATGAAGTCTATGGAGATTAAGTGTAAACTGTGGTGTCGGTACCTATGGGTAAGACGAACGTATGGGTAAGACGAACGATAGAAGACAAGCTTCGATCCTCCAGCCGGGCACGGAAGGAGGAAAAGACTACGACGCATGCGAGGCGGTCCAATCTCTCCTTCCGGGGGATGCCCTGGAAGGAGTGTAAGGGCCCGATCAGGGATGGTGAGGATAACGAGTGGCCTCGGTTAAGCCCCGGAAGGACCATAGGATCACTTATCCTAGACTAGGCGCGGCCCAGGTACCGGCGTCAACTGAGCCTGACAGGGCACGTCAGGTCCAGTCCTTGGGAACTGGCGAAGTGCCTGTGCTGCTTGACATCATCATGGCGCTGCAGTCCACTGCAACGCGCCACCGATAGGAGTGACAGCTCAAAGCCTGAGTTGTCACTCAACCATCAAATGCACATGTACACTGCCCTTGTCCATTTGTCGGCCACAGGCGCTGCCCACCTGCCTAAAGATCGCATGGCACACTGCGATTGCATCCTGGAATGCCCTTGGCGGTGCTCCACGCTGGCCCTTGTAGTGACCGATTGGAGTATAAAAGGAGGCACTTGGCCATTGAGGGAGCAAAGGGGGAAAAGGGGTTGGATAGGACCAGTAGGAGGATCGAGAGACTAGTAGAAGAGTTTTTGGCTAGCAAGAGAGACCTTGGCAAGGAGGAAATTTAAGGTTTAAGGTTCGAAGAGGGAGCCCTCTAGCCAGGAGAGGAGATATTCGGTTGAGAGGAGAGTTAGAGAAAAATAGAGTGAGAACCCGTCTCCACGCCAGAGAGGAGGAAGAAAGAGAACAAAGAGACTGAGAAAAGAAAGAAAGAGAAAGCCCGAGGAGTGTAGAAGCTAGATAAAAAGCGGCTCCCCAGCATTAGAGAGATCATCATCTTGTACATTGATCCACCCCAGCATGACGTAGGGTTGTTAGACGAAGGGCATCCCAAAGCTGGATAAAAAATGTCCGTGTGTGCTCTATGTATGATGTGTGCTCGTATCAGCAGGTCCCTACATCGTCCTTAAGACTGGAATGCCTTCGTGCCCACTACCAAAAAAAGGGGGTGCCTAGCATACTTGATGTCCATGTTGGCGAGACACGACATCTAGCGCGCCAGGTAGGGGGGCTCTCGCATTTTCGGCTTCAACAATCATCTTCACCGTCAATAGCTTCACGAGATTCATCATCATCACCATCGACTTCAATGGAATCCGTTCTGTCTTCGTCATCTATACCGACATCAACCGCATCATCACCCTCCATGGATCCAAGCAGAGGTGTTGCCACCGGGACAGGCCTTGCCATGGTCGACTCGCCTGCTGAATGGACTTGCTCCCATGCCCTTCCCACGACTGGGGGCTTGGATGCCAATCCACATGCACGACGCGCAGTTACCGTCGCAAGTGCCTACCCGCGTCTAGGGCCAAGCGCAGGAACACCACCGCCACCACAATCGCCGCCGCACGAGAGATATCATCATCAGGAAATGCAGGAGGCGTCGTGCTCGGAGATCCCTTCATCGGCGATACAGGAGGTGCCGCCGGTGGAGCAGTTCTCCCTGGTGGCATAGGAGACGCTACCAAGGGAGGCCACGTGCCAGAAGGAGTCGCGCCGGTCTAGCCAACACTGAACCAGAGCATCAAGCATCACCCCAGCACGCGGCAATCCTAGCTCGCGTCGGGTCTCGCCTTACCGTGCCAAGTGCTACCCGACAACCCTAGTCTTATCGCTCTGAGAACCGAACTATGTGGGAAGCAATCGCTATCTCCCGTGCCATAGCTCGTCACCCACCAACTCCTAGAATTGTAGAGTATGTGGCATGGAGGGATGACCTCGAAGCACAGTTGGAACTCATCAGGCTACACCAGGAGACCGCTCGCGCTCGTCCCCAGTCCAATCTGGGGCCGAGGCGTGGGGAGGAGCACACTCACACTGCTGCCATAGGGCTCATGCAGAACCCTGCACCGAGGCCGTGTTCCCGGAATGCTGCCCCCAGGCCGGGGGCTGCTGGACACGCGAAGGTGGAAGGAGGACCGACAACCACGCCGCAAGCCACTTGGGGGCTGGAGCCCCAAGACCCGTGGAGCAAGATCATGTCTCTGTGGGGTCCTCTACTGATCGCGCGCTCAGGCACGCTGAAGGGCGCTGATCATGCATCTATCTAAGGATTCTATCCTCTCCTGGGATTTGCTGTGCACCCTCTTTGTGAGCGTGTTACAAGGATCCTTCAAGCGCCCGGGAACACTCATTCAGCTCAACACAGTGGTCCAGGGGAGTGTAGAGAATCTACGAGACTTCATCCTGCGATTCTCATAGATCACACACACCATCCCGAAGGCAGAGGATGCTGCCATCATTGGTGCGTTCACTATGAATGTGTGCGACAGCAAGATGCACGAAGAGCTTAACATGCACCCCGTCAAGAGTACTCATGAGTTGTGGGAGTTAGCTGACCTCTGCTCCTTAGCAGAGGAAGGACGCATGGAGCCCGTGGACGCTGCCCGGGAAGCCGCTGGAGTGGCAGACCCGTGAAGAACTGCTGCCAAGAAGAGTGTCTCGTGTAAGTAGGGCCTTCGGTAGGCTTTGGCTGCAGAGCCTAGTGCTCCTATTGGGGCGGACAAGAAGACCAAACCGGAGGAAGAAGTGGCAGCTGCCAAGCCCGCCACTGGGAAGTGGTGCCTTGTGCACGAGTCCGACGAGCATAACTCTCATAACTACCGCTCCATCCTCGGTTATGCCGAGGGACGGAAGAGTAGCATCGCTGAGAAGGGGTCTAATGGTACATTTAGGAACTGTTACCGCTGCAACAATGCTGGCCTTCATGCGAAGGATTGCACACCCTAGACTGGCCCAGGTGCTCCCACCGGAGGTTGTGGGGGAAACGTGGGCATTGCACGAGGAGGAGATGGAGGCGGTGGAGAAAGAGCAGGGCATGGAGGGGGCCGTAGCAATGCATCCCCTCAACCACACGGCAATAATCCTGCCGGCAACAAAGACGGCGATGACGACAGGTGTGTACAGTACCCACAAGTGCAGGACTGTGCATGCGCACACGGAGGAGCCTACGCCATGCCACCCACGGGGAGTTCAAGCATTCCTTCCATGAACTGTGTGTCGTACATCCCTGTCCGGAGGCGCAGCGTCCGCTTCGGTGGTGTCATGTGCCGATTACTCTTGATGTGGGAGATTGCCTGGACCGCATCGCCGGGGTCGGCACACTACCCCTGGTGGTCTCCCCAGTCATAAAGAACATCAAGATAACCAATATGCTGGTGTATGGAGGGGCTGGCCTGAACATCTTCTCAACAGAGCTGCTAGATAAAATCCAGATCGAGAAAGGTCAATTAGCCCCTATGGGGTCTTTTCTGAGCATAACCCCTGGAGCTACCCAGCGTTGGGGTAAGATCGAGCTGCCAGTCACATTCGACACTCAAGACAACTACCGCACTGAGAACATCATCTTTGATATTGCAGACATTGCCCTGCCGTATAACGGCATCATAGGGTGGCCTGCCTTGGCAAAGTTCATGGTGGTTTCCCACCATGCCTACAAATCTCTCAAGCTTCCCTCCTCGTGGGGGACCATGACCATCAAAGGTGATATCAAGGACGTTGTGTTTTGCTCTAAACAACTATTCAAACTGGTAGCCACCGCTTTCCCTCTGACTCACCCTGACCCTTTGTACAATTCGGACCAACCTTTTGTCCCGATTCCTGGCCCGCTTGGGAAGAGGCTGCGACCTTTTATATAACCTAGTTGCAATGACTATTTTGGTAATGGTGGCTCTCTGAGTAACATAAAGACATATCGCATCCAACCTACCATATAAAAATCCTGGGAGCGTGCGTGGTGCTCCCAGCAAACTAAAAAGGTCAGGGGTGATTGGAGGTTCCCCGCCAACTGAAATCCCGGTAGCAGGCGTGGTTATCCCTGCAAACCTAAAGCCCGGGAGTGAGTTTAGTACTCGCGGTAAATGAGATGAATACTAATGTATCTGGCCTGGCCCGCCTATGTGTAAACCTCTTATAACCGGGGGATGTCCCTGTGTTGGAATAAGAAATCCTGTTTCCCTCGTTTTTACACCCGTTTTCATTTGCCGAGAGTTTTTGGGATTTTGCATTCCTTTGGATCGTTCACGAGGACCAGACATGGGTAACGAGACTATCAGGCTAGGAAACCTCGTACTCTCATGACCCGCTCTGAGATATGAGCATTGTGCTCTAGGAATTTCTGACGAGCACTACATCGCGAAAAGACACCTCCCATGCTAGGCCCTCAAGTTGGCAATGTCGTGCACCCTGATCAAACGCAAGACACCCTGTTTTTAAACCTAAGGAATGGGTAAGATGTCGTAAGGTCCGTTCATCCTGCTTTAGGATCAGCAAAGGATGGATAAGAAAGGAGAGGCCAAGGTAAGGTCTCTGCGAGGATGCAAGGATCGCCGCCGGATGGAAGTAGCGGCAGTCGTGCGGCCTCCAGGGGCAGCTGGCCCCACAAGAAAGGCACAAATCGGCCATAAGGTTGGAACCCCGAAAGAGGAAGCAAAACAATGGGCAGTGCCCCCACGGGTCCTAAGGTGGCATGAGAACATCGAAGGACAAGGCGCGTCAAGGACAAGGCATCCATGAGCACGATGCGGAAGGAAAAGAGGGAAATAACGCGAAGGCAATGGTAAATGCATTAATAGTAGCCAGTTGGCATTACATCTGAGAAGTGTACAATGCAGCAATCGGCGCAAATAAGACGCTTGTCAAAGGGGTGCGGGCAAAGGACTGCACGTTGGGGGAAAGGGCAAGTTCTGCTCCCTACCTCCTCCAGCGGTGCCGTGTTGCCCATCCGACCACCTAGCATCACTTGCATCAAGAGGATATCCCCCTCGCATGTCCATCGTCAGAGAGGTAGGGTACTAGATTGTAACATCCCAGCATTAGAGCCTAGAAATAAGCTGAACCCAGATATGTGCATTGCATTCATGCATAGAAAATCTGAATAATTTTTGCGCTTTTGAACAAAACTTGTCAAAGTGATTGAAGTTTCTCTCAACTTGATGGAATTGAAGTAGATCATCAAGTTGACTGTGATAAGTCTCATCATGACCTTTGTTAAAACCATATTTGGGTAAACATGATTTGATCTAAGGGTAGACCAGATATAATAAATGTTACTCATAATACTTTGCATAAATAATTAGTATCTGATCCTTAAGGGATCATATCATAACAATCAGCACAACAAACCATAAGTGCCAAGTTAAGATTATAACTAAAGTAAAATAAATGTAATGACTTATCCTGACCTCTCCTATTCTTATCTACTCTTACTATGAGTATCATAGTAATACCTAACTTTAACTCTTTAATGAGTTTGAGTTGGAAAGAGACTAAGTCAAGATCATTCACTATATAAATTTCTTTCCATATCAATTTTTATGGAACTTATCTTAATATCTGTTGTGCATCAATGTTGAGTAATCCACCATTGATTCACAAATTCTTTAACTATCAATCCCTGATCTACTATTTCTTGATCTTATCATAATATGTACTTAAATCTTTTAAAGTGGGCATAGTCAATGAATAACATTCCCTAAACCAATAGAGATACTAAGAAAATAATTTCAACACAACTGAATGTTGTATTGTTGAGACCTTGATCAGCCAACTAGAAACCTGAGCTATAAATGATTAAAGGATTATAATGGTGATGCTTTAGCCACCAATATTGAATTCTTATATTTAGTATATGTGACATTGGTGGGTAGAACATGATTAAACCCTAGTCTAAATATATTATCCTAGGTTAGCCATGACTAGTCACATTAATATAATGTGAGGTTGGAGTACAAGTTATTAGAGTAAATGTGAGAAAGCATGATTCAATTAAAGCTAATGTAGCATAAAGTTATGGAAGTAGTGTTATTCATCTTAAATGATAGTAAACTTTAGAGAAAGGTAGTTGGATGCATACAACTATTAGAGATATATTAGTGATGAATGATTAAGGAGGATTATGAGTAGAGTTTGAAAGAAACTACTTGTTGGATGAAAGGCTATCAACAGTAGATTAGTGGATTTAACCAAGAATGGATATGAGGAAACAATAAAACATTCCATGTCAAGCTCATTGGATTTATCCATGAGTTTAGAAGAATAAAGGGTGATTAAGAACATTTTGTGAGTAAAGCTCATCATACTAACCATGATGATGGATAGGAAGAAGTATTATATCTAGGAAAGGAATTCCTTAATTAAAGGTCCAGGATTGTGAATTATGGAAAATAGACATTCCTGGTAAACACTCAACTCTAAATATTAAACCCAACATAATATCCATTTCAGGTTATTAATCCATCATCTTATGTATATATCACTTTTTCAGAAATAGTCTCCTATAACTGATCACATAAGCACATCTCTTTCAATTCTAATTATCATAATTATATGTGCTTAAGAGTATCTTTATAAATTCCTTTTTATGAAACATCCTAAATATAACTTTCTATTTCAAAAGGATGATGTCATCAAATATCCCAAACAGAAAATAATATGCTTAGTTATTAAATCTTTACTCACATCCATAAAGGAATCTAAGTATATTAAAACCCTAAACCCTAGGATAAATATTCATAATTCAAAAAGCTAAACTTTTTGTTGATCATAATAGAATATATACATTGCCATTTTCCAAGTTAATGGAACTAGTAATAACCATATTAATTTCTTTTATATTTTATACAACAAATAATGATATAGGATCATTATACATATAAAAATTTCTATTCAAACTATGAGCCAACTAGAGTTAAGTTTCATAAACAAATAAGAATATATTATTGAATAAATCCATGATTAAAAGTGGAAAGAAAGATAATAAGAAAAGCTTCTTCAAAATATAAAAAAGGGGTTCATGTAGAAAATAAAAGGAAATATAAAAAAATAACATTATACAATAAAAAGCTCACAAATGATACTAAATAAATTTCTGCATTACTACAATTAACCAGCAAATAATTTGACAAAGAAAAGTTCAAATTAAAGATTATATAGAAATCTAAAAAGGAAACAGAAAATAAAAAATGGAAAACAAATAAAAAACAAGACCTGGCCGTAACCCAACTCCTACCTGCTTACATGTTGCCCTATTCAACCCACAAAGGCCCAATAACCAGCCCAGTCCGTTCACGTCTCTGTCTGACATGTGGGACGGAAGAGGGACTGCGGGTTGAGAGAAAAGAAACGCCAGGGGGTTATCCGCAAAACAATACGTCGTCATCTTCCTCCAGCTGGAAGCAGCTCGGTGGCGAGGCCGAGGCCGTCCGCCGTCGTCCTTGCGCCAATATCAACGTCGTCGTCGTCAAGAGAGGATAAGGAGGCCACCGCGACGTCCCTGCTCGTCCTCATCCCCATTTTCCCCCTCTAAAACCCTCTCTACCTCGTTTCCCCAACCATGCCGAGAATCCTAGCTCGGAAGTGAGCCGGAGCCGGCGATTCCGTGCTCGCCTCAGCCAGACAAGACCATGGTGGAGGCCGTCGTGCTCTTCTCGTTCGATTGCCCCAACTTGCAACCCAATCGCACCCTCGGTTCCCACGCTGTTCGTCGACCTCACCGTCGTCTCCCACCACGCCTCGCCTAATCAAGCACACCATCGCGTTCCTGGTGAGTCACTAAGTCTCCTAGCATGTGCTGATGCCTTATTTGCTTACTATATCCATGCCACCGTAATCACCCGGAAGCACCGCTGCATAAGCTCGTCGCCGTTTGCCCTCCGATGACCAAAAACCAGCGGCGCCACCACTATGTCACGCGCCTTGCTGCTCTGGTTCGAACAAGCCTAGGAACACCCGCTCACTCGCACGCTACTGCTCTCCTCGTCGTGGTCTGCCATGCCACCGGCGAGGTGACGTCAGGGTGAGATCACCCTGGCCACGTCAACGTGTTTGACCCAGTCTTTGTCTCGCCTGGCTGATCACATGGCCTAGGGCCCATATGTCATTGACTGGGAGTGGAGACAGGATCGGTAACAAAATACATTTACTAACCTGAGTGCTGAGGTGGACATAGGCCCACTGGTCAATGACTTAGGCTAGGTGTGGGTGCGGTATAAAAAGTTATTTTCTGTTTAAGAAATAAATAAAATGTTATAAGCTCAATTATTAATATTCTAGAAATCAAATAAATGATTAAATCTTGTTTAATTAATAACTTTTGATTTATAATTCAAAAAAATGTGTATACTATACTAAAATTTGTAGAAAAATAAAATCTACAACTTAAAATTATTATCAAATATTATTATGATGATTATTTAAATAAATATTATTTAATAAAGGTTTTAAAAGTAATAAAACTTGGATAATTCATATTTTAAAAATGGTAAATGTTAAGAATATAAATAAATACCAAAAATATTGGAAAATAAAAACAATACTTTAAAAACTATAATCATGTATTATTATTTCACTTAATTAAATATTTATTAAGTAATTATAAAGTAATAAGAATTTTCAAAAATCATATCTTATTATTTATAAATCACAAAAATAAATGTAATATACTAAAATGATCACAAAAATAATATCTACATGTTAAAAATTTAATATTCCACCTTTGAGTTAATTAAAATTCAAATACTTTGATAACTCAAATTTAAACTTATTTATTTAATTGACAATCCATATAAGGGTAAACAAAAATTGCTAATATGTCTAAATTAACCAATTGAGTCTAATAAATAGTATTAGTCTTCAAAATTAATAATATGAAATCCAAATAGTTTAACACATTTTAATTACAATTTTATTGAATTTTCCTCAACCATAGGTGTGCAATATTTTGTAAAGAGAATCCTTAATAAATCTAAGATCATCAAGAATAAATTGTAGTTAAATAAAAACTTATTTCCTATACTTTAACCACAAGTTTATCAACATACTAAAACACTACAATGAACTCATAAGCAATTAAGTAACATTACTCCATGGTTTACAAACTATAACCCCTTATCCATAAAAGGGGATAAGAGATACTAATCCATTATAAAGTCAAGAAAACCACCACATCAAAGAAAATTATAAGCATCCTTAAGTAGCCTTAAGGCAACATTCACAATACACAAGGTACAAATGTTATAAGCATTATACTTTCAGACATCTATATTTTATAGTAAACTTTGGTCTGAACTAGTTAAGTTATAAAGCATCTCAAGCCAAAACTATTCAAGCAAGCACAAATAACATTAACCACCATTAACTAACCACAAAGATTGTTTAAACCTTAGAAAAGGAATCTTTTCTTCAAAAGTTATTCGTTTTGCCACTTCAGACACTATATGACAAATAATCAAGATTACAATACTTCATACTTCACTTGTTTCCTTAGGATCGGTAACACTTAAGCTCTTTATAAGTGATGTTACTTGTAAAGTAAAGTTTGAAAATAAACAATTAAAGTGTAAACAATCTTGAATAGAATTTCATAGGTATATATTTTATTGCTGCATAAATATGTGTTGTTCACACACACTCACAAAGCTCTAATAAGAAGCACAAGTGTGAAATTTATCTAAAAGGACAACACACTCTAAAGTAACCATTTCCGGAATCCTAACCCTAGAACAATGTTATCCCCGAGATTCCCATTCATAAAAGTGCATAACATTACTTATGCATAAGAACATATTGCTTCTTTAAACATTAGTCCTTACCGGACCAATGATGCTGATTTCAGATATTGGATCTTATATTATCTTGAAGACCATGAGTGCATAATCTTGCAATCACAAAAGGCAAGTTCACACTTGCTCATGTCCTTCGATTATTTTCTGTAAAGTATCTTGGCAAATCCAGTGTTGACATCACTTGCATTTGAAAAGGGTCAAAAATACTATTTTCATAATAAAATGATTATAGGTTATTACCATAAGGTAATAATTTACTATAAAAGTTCCGGTAGTAAAGGAACATAATATCTAGGACTTAACAACCAATCTCGCCAGTGATTCTTGTGCCGTATATTACACGTTAACCAGGAGAATTGGAATAGGACGGAGAAGCCAGTTGTATCATTTTCCTCTTGTATGGAGGCAAGACGACCTTAACGTGACATTGTGATTCTGAAGCCGTCAAAAATACTCCTTTTCTAGTGAATTTGCTGAGTACGCTCGTACAAGAATCTTCTTAACCCTTGCTAGATTCTGAAGCCGGAATAGACAACATCTACATCAAGTTATGCTCCAGGACTCATCATTTAAAGCTAAAGTTCTTCAAATAAAGTCAAGGAAATCAACATATACATCAATTCAAGTGAAGACGAAGTTACTGATTAGATAGGAATATAATCTCTAGCCAAAGAACCTAATTCTGTAGTGTATTGCAATAGCAGCAATGCCAATCCCTTAGTTAAAATACTAGTTTTAATAGTATAATAGTTCTTGTGTTGTTTATCTTTAATTATTCTCCGTAAGAAATTCTTTCTCTCTCTTTAACCTAGAGTGTTCTCTGGATCTTGTGTAAAGAGTGAGTTGTAACCTTTAGCCATGTATTGGACCCGCTGTGTTTCTGTTGTGCAATTCTAAGGGGTGTAATACTAGTGAATGGTGTTTCATTGGTGTTATGTCAACGACTATAGTATACTACATCATGCAGTGGTATGCTGGGTCACCGCAGTTGGTATCAGAGCATATGCTTTGACCTTAGGTTGGAAACCTAGTAAATGGGTAGAACCTTTAGGACTTATACTTGCAAGAATAAAGAGTTCTCTAATTATATGAGGGATATTCACTTGAGAATAATCCTGTTATGTTACTAGTGCGATAATTCTTTAGTAAGATTGCAAATTCAATCATTCCCCAAGAGTTTTAACTCTATGTGACTGATGATAATTTCTTAGCTATAGTTCCACATGGCACCTCGATATCCACCCCGGAATGTTCAAGTGATGAACATGACTTTGAATGACTACGGAGGGGATTGGACAGATAATCTCCGACAACTTCTATGGAGTTTGGAATGTGAATCAAGACTTTTGGTCAAGATTTACAGTTACTATGATGGGCAGGTATTAGCTAAATACCGTGTCATGATCATGTTACCCAAGAAGTTAGGACATAAGGGACATCAGGAGAGGCAAGGTGCATGGCATCTGCATATCAGATCGCCGTAGCAGCAGCCATAACCATGATTCGAGAACAAAAATCCCAAGCTCTAGAAGGTAGTACTCATACCATTATACCACATGAAACCTCAAACCCAGAGCATGAGTTAGATCACTCTACTCTAGTTCAAGCAGAACCTACTCTAGCTATAGAGTATATGGATCGTTATAGGTCTTTTCTAAACACTTATCATGACACTCACCAAGTCTTAGTCCAGGAACTGGATACGGTCATTGAGGATTTTACTGATCCTGATAAAGCAATGGCTCGTAGGAAGAAGCTAGATAAAGAAGCTAGGCATCCTAAATACATACCTTCAGGAGAAGCGTATGAGGAAACTAAGTTTGATGACCCAAACTCGGAAAATTATGCTTATTACCAAAATGACTTCAAGCCACCTGAAGACCTATGGACCAAATATAATTCCGAACAACACAAATGGAATAGAGTTATTCCAAATAACCCTGAACCAAACAAGTATGGATGGGAAGTAGAATCTCAAGGTGGAACCATAGGAAATCCTATACCTTGTGATACAGGTATTGAACAAGAGACCAACTATAACCATAGAGAGCCTTATGGACCATATGGGGGTGATACCAATCCAATCGACTTAGAAGAGTATTTCGATAGCTACTGTACCAATATGTACGACTAGATCCAAGAAAAAGCTAAGGAGCCAACTTGCTATGAGGAAGCATTGCCAGAAAACCAGGAATATAATGTAGAAGACTATGCAACTCTAGTCATTTTTCAATGACTAATCTTAGTCTCGGTACTTCTAACCAAGAATACGCACCTCCTGGGTGGTCTTATGCTCCAGAAGGCAGTCGTAGGACTTCACGTCATCATGGACGGAACTCCAGGAAGCACTAGGGGAAGATGAAAGTAAGAAAGAAATGACATCCCAAGGGATGAGTACTTGAATAATATACATAGAGGGTAATGCGTATTGTAGTTTGAAAGGTTTGCCGAAATAAGTGAGGATATACTCACAAGAACAAGAAGTTCTTGTAAGATAGTTGTGTAAATAGGTGTGGAGCAAACCGTTGGAACATCTTGTACATTTGTAAATTATTTAAACCTATGTATAATACATGGTATATGTTTTGTTGTTTATCGAATTTTGTATCTTCTTGAATCTTCTTGATTGCCTAGATTTGGACATGCAGTTTAATTAGGTGTGCAAATGCATGATGTAACACCCAGTTATTACTTGATGTTATAGACCTAGATAGGAATGGGAATTCGTGTAAGGGAGTGACGAGTTCCAAAGAACAAGATGAATACTTACTTGAAGAATCAAGCAAAATATAAGGAGTATTAACACCATTTGGAGGATAGATAAAGCATAGATTAATCTTAGCCTGATTTAAGAAACAATTATAGTGTAGAAGATGTATGGAACAACAAGAAGGGATGAACTTAAGGTTCAATAAAGTAGGTGATATTACTAAGGGAATAATAAAGTAGTAATCCCTAGCTCATGGAAGCATCATAAATTAGTACAAAGATGAAGTTGAGGGGCAAAATGGTAGGAAAGCTCTGACAATTCAGAGAGAATGTCAGTAGTAGGTCGGAAACCGTAGAGTAATGTATACAACCTAAAATGATCCGCCTTTGGTACTTAATCCCTAGTCCGTATTCTGATCCATAGTTGGTATTTTGTCCACAGCTGGTATTTGGTTAACATAGTTAACCAGATCTTCTTAAAAGCTGCATAAAGAGCATAAAATTTGGCCTAAAGTTAAATAAGACCTAAGGAAGTACAAATATTTAAGGCGATTGTGCAGACATATGAGGTCGCGGAGAGGGCAGTGATTGGCTTGGATCATCTACTAGGCCCCACAACATGGAATTGTGGACGGGTATGCTGCCCGGCTGTGCAACAAGGAGTTGATCTCTCATGGGAAAATAACGCACCTCTGTAGAGTGTAAGAACTGTAACTTGTTACTCCCTGTTCCGGGAAGGAGCTGCGAACGCTGCGGCAAAAGGAACTCCATGAAAGTTCTGGTAAACCCGTGAAGGTTGACGGACATAGCTTTTCAGAATAAAAGCAACCTTTGAAGAAATGTTTATGAAAAATTGCATTGCCTATGACCTACGGTCTGTGGCTGTAGTTATAGTGCATCAAACACTCCTTTTCTAGTGAATTTGCTGAGTACGCTCGTACTCAAAGAATCTTCTTAACCCTTGCTAGATTCTGAAGCCGTAATAGACAACATCTACATCAAGTTATGCTCCAGGATTCATCATTCAAAGCTAAAGTTCTTCAAATAAAGTCAAGGAAATCAACATATACATCAACTCAAGTGAAGACGAAGTTACTGATTAGATAGGAATATAATCTCTAGCCAAAGAACCTAATTCTGTAGTGTATTGCAATAGCAGCAATGCCAATCCCTTAGTTAAAATACTAGTTTTAATAGTATAATAGTTCTTGCGTTGTTTATCTTTGATTCTTCTCCATAAGAAGTTCTTTCTCTCTCTTTAACCTAGAGTGTTCTCTGGATCTTGTGTAAAGAGTGACTTGTAACCTTTAGCCTTGTATTGGACCCGCTGTGTTTCTGTTGTGCCATTCTAAGGGGTGTAATACTAGTGAATGGTGTTTCATTGGTGTTATGTCAACGACTATAGTATACTACATCATGCAGTGGTATGCTGGGTCACCGCAGTTGGTATCAGAGCATATGCTTTGACCTTAGGTTGGAAACCTAGTAAATGGGTAGAACCTTTAGGACTTATACTTGCAAGAATAAAGAGTTCTCTAATTATATGAGGGATATTCACTTGAGAATAATCCTGTTATGTTACTAGTGCGATAATTCTTTAGTAAGATTGCAAATTCAATCATTACCCAAGAGTTTTAACTCTATCTGACTGATGATAATTTCTTAGCTATAGTTCCACATGGCACCTCGATATCCACCTCGGAATGTTCAAGTGATGAACAGGACTTTGAATGACTACGGAGGGGATTGGACAGATAATCTCCGACAACTTCTATGGAGTTTGGAATGTGAATCAAGACTTTTGGTCAAGATTTACAGTTACTATGATGGGCCGGTATTAGCTAAATACCGTGTCATGATCATGTTACCCATGAAGTTAGGACTTAAGGGAGAAATGCCATCAGGAGAGGCAAGGTGCATGGCATCTGCATATCTTATTGCCGTAGTAGCAGCCATAACCATGATTCGAGAACAAAAATCCCAAGCTCTAGAAGGTAGTACTCATACCATTATACCACATGAAACCTCAAACCCAGAGCATGAGTTAGATCACTCTACTCTAGTTCAAGCAGAACCTACTCTAGCTGTAGAGTATATGGATCGTTATAGGTCTTTGCTAAACACTTATCATAACACTCACCAAGTCTTAGTCCAGGAACTGGATACGGTCATTGAGGATTTTACTGATCCTGATAAAGCAATGGCTCGTAGGAAGAAGCTAGATAAAGAAGCTAGGCATCCTAAATACATACCTTCAGGAGAAGCGTATGAGGAAACTAAGTTTGATGACCCAAACTCGGAAAATTATGCTTATTACCAAAATGACTTCAAGCCACCTGAAGACCTATGGACCAAATATAATTCCGAACAACACAAATGGAATAGAGTTATTCCAAATAACCCTGAACCAAACAAGTATGGATGGGAAGTAGAATCTCAAGGTGGAACCATAGGAAATCCTATACCTTGTGATACAGGTATTGAACAAGAGACCGACTATAAGCATAGAGAGCCTTATGGACCATATGGGGGTGATACCAATCCAATCGACTTAGAAGAGTATTCCGATAGCTACTGTACCAATATGTACGACTAGATCCAAGAAAAAGCTAAGGAGCCAACTTGCTATGAGGAAGCATTGCCAGAAAACCAGGAATATACTGTAGAAGACTATGCAACTCTAGTCATTTTTCAATGACTAATCTTAGTCTCGGTACTTCTAACCAAGAATACGCACCTCCTGGGTGGTCTTATGCTCCAGAAGGCAGTCGTAGGACTTCACGTCATCATGGACGGAACTCCAGGAAGCACTAGAGGAAGATGAAAGTAAGAAAGAAATGACATCCCAAGGGATGAGTACTTGAATAATGTACATAGAGGGTAATGCGTATTGTAGTTTGAAAGGTTTGCCGAAATAAGTGAGGATATACTCACAAGAACAAGAAGTTCTTGTAAGATAGTTGTGTAAATAGGTGTGGAGCAAACCGTTGGAACATCTTGTACATTTGTAAATTATTTAAAACCCATGTATAATACATGGTATATGTTTTGTTGTTTATCGAATTTTGTATCTTCTTGAATCTTCTTGATTGCCTAGATTTGGACATGCAGTTTAATTAGGTGTGCAAATGCATGATGTAACACCCAGTTATTACTTGATGTTATAGACCTAGATAGGAATGGGAATTCGTGTAAGGGAGTGACGAGTTCCAAAGAACAAGATGAAGACTTACTTGAAGAATGAAGCAAAATATAAGGAGTATTAACACCATTTGGAGGATAGATAAACCATAGATTAATCTTAGCCTGATTTAAGAAACAATTATAGTGTAGAAGATGTATGGTACAACAAGAAGGGATGAACTTAAGGTTCAATCAAGTAGGTGATATTACTAAGGGAATAATAAAGTAGTAATCCCTAGCTCATGGAAGCATCATAAATTAGTACAAAGATGAAGTTGAGGAGCAAAATGGTAGGAAAGCTCTGACAATTCAGAGAGAATGTCAGTAGTAGGTCGGAAACCGTAGAGTAATGTATACAACCTAAAATGATCCGCCTTTGGTACTTAATCCCTAGTCGGTATTCTGATCCATAGTTGGTATTTTGTCCACAGCTGGTATTTGGTTAACATAGTTAACCAGATCTTCTTAAAAGCTGCATAAAGAGCATAAAATTTGGCCTAAAGTTAAATAAGACCTAAGGAAGTACAAATATTTAAGGCGATCGTGCAGACATATGAGGTCGCGGAGAGGGCAGTGATTGGCTTGGATCATCTACTGGGCCCCACAACATGGAATTATGGACGGGTATGCTGCCCGGCTGTGCAACAAGGAGTTGATCTCTCATGGGAAAAGTAACGCACCTCTGTAGAGTATAAGAACTGTAACTTGTTACTCCCTGTTCCGGGAAGGAGCTGCGAACGCTGCGGCAAAAGGAACTCCATGAAAGTTCTGGTAAACCCGTGAAGGTTGACGGACATAGCTTTTCAGAATAAAAGCAACCTTTGAAGAAATGTTTATGAAAAATTGCATTGCCTATGACCTACGGTCTATGGCTGTAGTTATAGTGCATCAAACACTCCTTTTCTAGTGAATTTGCTGAGTACGCTCGTACTCAAAGAATCTTCTTAACCCTTGCTAGATTCTGAAGGCGGAATAGACAACATCTACATCAAATTATGCTCCAGGACTCATCATTCAAAGCTAAAGTTCTTCAAATAAAGTCAAGGAAATCAACATATACATCAACTCAAGTGAAGACGAAGTTACTGATTAGATAGGAATATAATCTCTAGCCAAAGAACCTAATTCTTTAGTGTATTGCAATAGCAGCAATGCCAATCCCTTAGTTAAAATACTAGTTTTAATAGTATAATAGTTCTTGCGTTGTTTATCTTTGATTCTTCTCCGTAAGAAGTTCTTTCTCTCTCTTTAACCTAGAGTGTTCTTTGGATCTTGTGTAAAGAGTGAGTTGTAACCTTTAGCCTTGTTTTGGACCCGCTGTGTTTCTATTGTGCCATTCTAAGGGGTGTAATACTAGTGAATGGTGTTTCATTGGTGTTATGTCAATGACTATAGTATACTACATCATGCAGTGGTATGCTGGGTCACCGCAGTTGGTATCAGAGCATATGCTTTGACCTTAGGTTGGAAACCTAGTAAATGGGTAGAACCTTTAGGACTTATACTTGCAAGAATAAAGAGTTCTCTAATTATATGAGGGATATTCACTTGAGAATAATCCTGTTATGTTACTAGTGCGATAATTCTTTAGTAAGATTGCAAATTAAATCATTACCCAAGAGTTTTAACTCTATGTGACTGATGATAATTTCTTAGCTATAGTTCCACATGGCACCTCGATATCCACCCCGGAATGTTCAAGTGATGAACAGGACTTTGAATGACTACGGAGGGGATTGGACAGATAATCTCCGGCAACTTCTATGGAGTTTGGAATGTGAATCAAGACTTTTGGTCAAGATTTACAGTTACTATGATGGGCAGGTATTAGCTAAATACCGTGTCATGATCATGTTACCCAACAAGTTAGGACTTAAGGGAGAAATGCCATCAGGAGAGGCAAGGTGCATGGCATCTGCATATCAGATTGCCATAGCAGCAGCCATAACCATGATTCGAGAACAAAAATCCCAAGCTCTAGAAGGTAGTACTCACACCATTATACCACATGAAACCTCAAACCCAGAGCATGAGTTAGATCACTCTACTCTAGTTCAAGCAGAACCTACTCTAGCTGTAGAGTATATGGATCGTTATAGGTCTTTGCTAAACACTTATCATAACACTCACCAAGTCTTAGTCCAGGAACTGGATACGGTCATTGAGGATTTTACTGATCCTGATAAAGCAATGGCTCGTAGGAAGAAGCTAGATAAAGAAGCTAGGCATCCTAAATACACACCTTCAGGAGAAGTGTATGAGGAAACTAAGTTTGATGACCTAAACTCGGAAAATTATGCTTATTACCAAAATGACTTCAAGCCACCTGAAGACCTATGGACCAAATATAATTCCGAACAACACAAACGGAATAGAGTTATTCCAAATAACCCTGAACCAAACAAGTAAGGATGGGAAGTAGAATCTCAAGGTGGAACCATAAGAAATCCTATACCTTGTGATACAGGTATTGAACAAGAGACCAACTATAACCATAGAGAGCCTTATGGACCATATGGGGGTGATACCAATCCAATCGACTTAGAAGAGTATTCCGATAGCTACTGTACCAATATGTACGACTAGATCCAAGAAAAAGCTAAGGAGCCAACTTGCTATGAGGAAGCATTGCCAGAAAACCAGGAATATACTGTAGAAGACTATGCAACTCTAGTCATTTTTCAATGACTAATCTTAGTCCCGATACTTCTAACCAAGAATACGCACCTCCTGGGTGGTCTTATGCTCCAGAAGGCAGTCGTAGGACTTCACGTCATCATGGACGGAACTCCAGGAAGCACTAGAGGAAGATGAAAGTAAGAAAGAAATGACATCCCAAGGGATGAGTACTTGAATAATGTACATAGAGGGTAATGCGTATTGTAGTTTGAAAGGTTTGCCGAAATAAGTGAGGATATACTCACAAGAACAAGAAGTTCTTGTAAGATAGTTGTGTAAATAGGTGTGGAGCAAACCGTTGGAACATCTTGTACATTTGTAAATTATTTAAAACCCATGTATAATACATGGTATATGTTTTGTTGTTTATCGAATTTTGTATCTTCTTGAATCTTCTTGATTGCCTAGATTTGGACATGCAGTTTAAATTAGGTGTGCAAATGCATGATGTAACACCCAGTTATTACTTGATGTTATAGACCTAGATAGGAATGGGAATTCGTGTAAGGGAGTGACGAGTTCCAAAGAACAAGATGAAGACTTACTTGAAGAATGAAGCAAAATATAAGGAGTATTAACACCATTTGGAGGATAGATAAAGCATAGATTAATCTTAGCCTGATTTAAGAAACAATTATAGTGTAGAAGATGTATGGAACAACAAGAAGGGATGAACTTAAGGTTCAATCAAGTAGGTGATATTACTAAGGGAATAATAAAGTAGTAATCCCTAGCTCATGGAAGCATCATAAATTAGTACAAAGATGAAGTTGAGGAGCAAAATGGTAGGAAAGCTCTGACAATTCAGAGAGAATGTCAGTAGTAGGTCGGAAACCGTAGAGTAATGTATACAACCTAAAATGATCCGCCTTTGGTACTTAATCCCTAGTCGGTATTCTGATCCATAGTTGGTATTTTGTCCACAGCTGGTATTTGGTTAACATAGTTAACCAGATCTTCTTAAAAGCTGCATAAAGAGCATAAAATTTGGCCTAAAGTTAAATAAGACCTAAGGAAGTACAAATATTTAAGGCGATCGTGTTTCGAGATGCTTCGCAAAGTCAGACCTATCCCAGTGAAAATGTCCAATAGTAAGTACGTTGTATCATGCTGAAATATTTGCTTCGGAGATCCACAACTATGTGGATACACCGTATAATCTTTCATCAGACCCTAATTAGGTAAAGTATAAATTGAATAGAGACCAACATTCTAGTTATAAAGCCAATAAATGCTATTTATACAATTTAAAGACTATTAGTAAAACCTAAGGGGGAGAGTAGACATTAAGAATGAAAGTTGAAAAGGTATTATAGGTGATAATGAAAGATTATCTAAATCTTAAAAAGGTATAAGCTTGAAGGTGATAAAAGGATAATCCTAACCGACTAATTCTAGAAGAAACAACTCTTAAGTGGTCCTTAAGAAGTAATAGAGAACATCCAATTGGACATAGGTAGAGAATAAGAAATTCCAATGGGTATGGACTAAATGAGTTCAAATCCAATCTTGGAAAGAGTACCAGTATCAACTATACTATGAAAAAAATAGAAATATAGTTTTCTAACCACAAACACGGGCATATTGAAACTTAAAACTTGTTTTAGTGAGACCCTCTAGACTGTATTTAACATAGTAGTAAAGTTTGGTGATTAAATAAAAGAATTGGATTAGGATATCTAATCAAGTTATAGAATACTACAAAAAATTACATTTAAGCTCATCATGGAGTGGAGAAATGTAGCAACCACTACAAGTAAATTCCTTACTCCGAAACATGAGAGTTTGCGAACTTCGAGGATGAAGTTTATTTTAAGGGGGAGAGTCTGTAACATCCCAGCATTAGAGCCTAGAACTAAGCTAAACCCAGATGTGTGCATTGCATTCATGCATAGAAAATCTGAATAATTTTCGCGCTTTTGAACAAAAATTGTCAAAGTGATAGAAGGTTCTCTGAACTTGATGGAATTGGAGTAGATCATCAAGTTGACTGTGATAAGTCTCATCATGAGCTTTGTTAAAACCTTATTTGGGTCAACATGATTTGATCTAAGGGTAGACCTGATATAATAAATGTTACTCATAATACTTTGCATAAATAATTAGTATCTGATCCTTAAGGGATCATATCATAACAATCAGCACAACAAACCATAAGTGCCAAGTTAAGATTACAACTAAAGTAAAATAATTGTAATGACTAATCCTGACCTCTCCTATTCTTATCTACTCTTACTATGAGTATCATAGTAATACCTAACTTTAACTCTTTAATGAGTTTGAGTTGGAAAGAGACTAAGTCAAGATCATTCACTATATAACTTTCTTTCCATATCAATTTTTATGGAACTTATCTTAATATCTGTTGTGCATCAATGTTGAGTAATCCACCATTGATTCACAAATTCTTTAACTATCAATCCCTGATCTACTATTTCTTGATCTTATCATAATATCTACTTAAATCTTTTAAAGTGGGCATAGTCAATGAATAACATTCCCTAAACCAATAGAGATACTAAGAAAATAATTTCAACACAACTGAATGTTGTATTGCTGAGACATTGATCAGCCAACTAGAAACCTAAGCCATAAATGATTAAAGGATTATAATGGTGATGCTTTAGCCACCAAAATTGAATGCTTATATTTAGTATAAGTGACATTGGTGGGTAGAACATGATTAAACCCTAGTCTAAATATATTATCCTAGGTTAGCCATGACTAGTCACATTAATATAATGTGAGGTTGGAGTATAAGTTATTAGAGTAAATGTGAGAAAGCATGATTCAATTAAAGCTAGTGTAGCATAAAGTTATGTAAGTGGTGTTATTCATCTTAAAGGAGAGTAAACTTTAGAGAAAGGTAGTTGTATGCATACAACTATTATAGATATATTAGTGATGAATGATTAAGGAGGATTATGAGTAGAGTTTGAAAGAAACTACTTGTTGGATGAAAGGATATCAATAGTAGAGTAGTGGATTTAACCAAGAATGGATATGAGGAAACAATAAAAGCTTCAATGTCAAGCTCATTGGATTTATCCATGACTTTAGAAGAATAAAGGGTGATTAAGAACATTTTGTGAGTAAAGCTCATCATACTAACCATGATGATGGATAGGAAGAAGTATTATATCTAGGAAAGGAATTCCTTAATTAAAGGTCCAGGATTGTGAATTATGGAAAATAGACATTCCTGGTAAACACTCAACTCTAAATATTAAACCCAACATAGTATCCATTTCAGGTTATTAATCCATCATCTTATGTCTATATCACTTTTTTTAGAAATAGTCTCCTATAACTGATCACATAAGCACATCTCTGTCAATTCTAATTATCATAATTATATGTGCTTAAGAGTATATTTATAAATTCCTTTTTATGAAACATCCTAAATATAACTTTCTATTTCAAAAGGATGATGTCATCAAATATCCCAAACAGAAAATAATATGCTTAGTTATTAAATCTTTACTCACATCCATAAAGGAATCTGAGTATATTAAAACCCTAAACCCTAGGATAAATATTCATAATTCAAAAACCTAAACTTTTTGTTGATCATAATAGAATATATACATTGCCATTTTCCAAGTTAATGGAAGTAGTAATAACCATATTAATTTCTTTTATATTTTATACAACAAATAATGATATAGGATCATTATACATATAAAAATTTCTATTCAAACTATGAGCCAACTAGAGTTAAGTTTTATAAACAAATAAGAATATATTATTTAATAAATCCATGATTAAAAGTGGAAAGAAAGATAATAAGAGCTTCTTCAAAATATAAAAAGGGGTTCATGTAGAAAATAAAAGGAAATATAAAAAAATAACATTATACAATAAAAAGTTCACAAATGATACTAAATAAATTTTAGCATTACTACAATTAACCAGCAAATAATTCTACAAAGAAAAGTTCAAATTAAAGATTATATAGATCTGGAAAACAAAGATTATATAGATTCTACAAAAAATGGAAAACAAATAAAAAACAAGATCTGGCCGTAACCCAACTCCTACCTGCTTACTTGTTGCCCTGTGCAGCCCACAAAGGCCCAATAACCAGCCCAGTCCATTCACGTCTCAGGTTGACATGTGGGACCAAAGAGGGACTGCGGGTTGAGAGAAAAGAAATGCTAGGGGGTTATCCATAAAACAACACGTCGTCGTCTTCCTCCAGCTGGAAGCAACTCGATGGCGAGGCCAAGGCCATCCGCCGCCGTCCTTGCACCAAGATCAACGCCGCCGTTGTCAGGAGAGGATAAGAAGGCCACCACGACGTCCCTGCTCGTCCTCATCCCCATTTTCCCCCTCTGAAACCCTCTCTACCTCGTTGCCCCAACCATGCCGAGAATCCTAGCTCGGAGGTGAGCCGAAGCCGGCGATTCCGTGCTCGCCTCGGCCAGATAAGACCACGGTGGAGGCCGCCGTGCTCTTCTCATTCGATTTCCCCAACTTGCACCTACGGAGAAGGTGTGAATCGACCCAATCGCACCATCGGTTCCCGTCGCTGTTCGTCGACCTCACCGTCGTCTCCGACCGCGCCTTGCCAAATCAAGCACACCATCGCGTTCCTGGTGAGTCACTGAGTCTCCTAGCATGCGCTGATGCCTTGTTTGCTTCCTAGATCCATGCCACTGTAATCACCCGCAAGCACCGCCGCATAAGATCGTCGCTGTTTGCCCTCCAATGACCAAAAACGAGAGACGCCACCACTATCTCACTCGCCTTGCTGCTCTGGTTCGAACAAGCCCAGGCACACCCGGTCACTCGCACGCTACCGCTCTCCTCGCCGTCGTCTGCCATGCCACCAGCGAGGTGACATAAGGGTGAGATCACCCTGGCCACATCAACGTGTTTGACCCAGTCTTTGTCTCGCGTGGCTAATGACATGGCCTAGGGCCCATATGCCATTGACTGGGAGTGGAGACAGGATGGGTAACAAAATACATTTACTAACCTGAGTATTGAGGTGGACATAGGCCCACTGGTCAGTGACTTAGGCTAGGTGTGGGTGCGGTATAAAAAGTTATTTTCTGTTTAAGAAATAAATAAAATGTTATAAGCTTAATTATTAATATTCCATAAATCAAATAAATAATTAAATCTTGTTTAATTAATAACTTTTGATTTATAATTCAAAAAAATGTGTATACTACACTAAAATTTGTAGAAAAATAAAATCTACAACTTAAAATTATTAACAAATATTATTATGATGATTATTTAAATAAATATTATTTAATAAAGGTTTTAAAAGTAATAAAACTTGGATAATTCATATTTTAAAAATGGTAAATGTTAAGAATATAAATAAATACCAAAAATATTGGAAAAATAAAAACAATACTTTAAAAACTATAATCATGTATTATTATTTCACTTAATATAATATTTATTAAGTAATTATAAAGTAATAAGAATTTTCAAAAATCATATCTTATTATTTATAAATCACAAAAATAAATGTAATATACCAAAATGATCACAAAAATAATATCTACATGTTAAAAATTTAATATTCCACTTTCGAGTTAAATAAAAATTCAAATACTTTGATAACTCAAATTTAAACTTATTTATTTAATGGACAATTCATATAAGGGTAAATAAAAATTGCTAATATGTCTAAATTAACCAATTGAGTCTAATAAATAGTATTATTCTTCATTAATAATATGAAGTCCAAATAGTTTAACACATTTTAATTACAATTTTATTAAATTCTCCTCAACCATAGGTGTGTAATATTTTCTAAAGAAAATTCGTAATAAATCTAAGATCATCAAGAATAAATTATAGTTAAATAAAAACTTATTTCCTTTACTTTAACCACAAGTTTATCAACATACTAAAAAACTACAATGAACTCATAAGCAATTAAGTAACATTACTCTATGGTTTACAAACTATAACCCCTTATCCATAAAAGGGGATAAGAGATACTAATCCATTATAAAGTCAAGAAAACCACCACATCAAAGAAAAGCATAACCATCCTTAAGTATCCTTAAGGAAACATTCCCAATACACAAGGTACAAATGTTATAAACATTATACTTTCAAAAAATCTATATTTTATAGTTAACTTTGGTCTGAACTAGTTAAGTTATAAAGCATCTCAAGCCAAAACTATTCAAGCAAGCACAAATAACATTAACCACCATTAACTAACCACAAAGATTGTTTAAACCTTAGAAAAGGAATCTTTTCTTCAAAAGTTATTTGTTTTGCCACTTCAGACACTATATGACAAATAATCAATATTACAATACTTCATACTTCACTTGTTTACTTAGGATCGATAACACTTAAGCTCTTTATAAGTGACGTTACTTGTAAAGTAAAGTTTGAAAATAAACAATTAAAGTGTAAACAATCTTGAATAGCATTTCATAGGTATATATTTTATTGCTGCATAAATATGTGTTGTTCACACACACTCACAAAGCTCTAATAAGAAGCACAAGTGTGAAACTTATCTAAAAGGACAACACACTCTAAAGTAACCATTTCCGGAATCCTAACCCTAGAACAACGTTATCCCCGGGATTCGCGTTCATAAAAGTGCATCACATTACTTATGCATAAGAACATATTGCTTGTTTAAACATTAGTCCTTACCGGACCAATGATGCTGATTTCAGATATTGGATCTTATATTATCTTGAAGACCGTGAGTGCATAATCTTGCAATCACGAGAGGCAAGTTCACACTTTCTCATGTCCTTTGATTATTTTCTGTAAAGTATCTTGCAAATCCAGTGTTGACATCACTTGCATTTGAAAAGGGTCAGAAAATACTATTTTCATAATTAAATGATTATAGGTTATTACCATGAGGTAATAATTTACTATGAATGTTCCGGTAGTAAAGGAACATAATATATAGGACTTAACAACCAATGTCGCCAGTGATTCTTGCGCCGTATATTACGCGTTAACCATGATATTTGGAATGGGACAGAGAAGTCAGTTGTATCCTTTTCCTCTTGTATGGAGGCAAGACAACCTTAACATAACGTTGTGATTCCTTGTGTGGATCCAACATATGGGTGGGCACCCTTACGCCCCACACTTTTGGTGTCTAGATTATCTATGGATGGTGTTTAGTGGATGGACCATTTAATATGGCACTTTCCAGGGCAACACCAGGTCATAGAGTCTTCGGAAACTCATCAGGGTTTTAGCCTGCCCAAAAGGGGGCTTAGCGAAGGTGAGCTAGCCCAAAGGATCGTGCAGACATATGAGGTCGCGGAGAGGGCAGTGATTGGCTTGGATCATCTACTGGGCCCCACAACATGGAATTGTGGACGGGTAAGCTTCCTAGTTGTGCAACAAGGAGTTGATCTCTCATGGGAAAAGTAATGCACCTCTGTAGAGTGTAAGAACTGTAACTTGTTACTCCCTGTTCCGGGAAGGAGATGCGAACGCTGCGGGAAAGGAACTCCATGAAAGTTCTGGAAAACCCGTGAAGGCTGACGGACATAGCTTTTCAGAATCAAAGCAACCTTTGAAGAAATGTTTATGAAAACTTGCATTGCCTACGACCTACGGTCTGTGGCTGTAGTTATAGTGCATCAAACACTCATTTTTTTGTGAATTTGCTGAGTACGCTCGTACTCAAAGTATCTTCTTAACCCTTGCTAGATTCTGAAGCCAGAATAGACAACATCTACATCAAGTTATGCTCCAGGACACATCATTCAAAGCTAAAGTTCTTCAAATAAAGTCAAGGAAATCAACATATACATCAACTCAAGTGAAGACAAAGTTACAGATTAGATAGGAATATAATCTCTAGCCAAAGAACCTAATTCTATAGTGTATTGCAATAGCAGCAATGCCAATCCCTTAGTTAAAATACTAGTTTTAATAGTATAATAGTTCTTGCGTTGTTTATCTTTGATTCTTCTCTGTAAGAAGTTCTTTCTCTCTCTTTAACCTAGAGTGTTCTCTGGATCTTGTGTAAAGAGTGAGTTGTAACATTTATCCATGTATTGGACCCGCTGTGTTTCTGTTGTGCCATTCTGAGGGATGTAATACTAGTGAACTGTGTTTCATTGGTGTTATGTCAACGACTATAGTATACTACATCATGAAGTGGTATGCTGGGTCACCGCATAGATGCCGTGACACATGGTGTCATCGAGGATCTTCACTGTGAACTTCTTGTTCTCGTGGAAGCAGAGTTTCAGCACGTGACCAGCGCATACCAGATACCACTTCGCAAATGAAGGCCACCCCTTTCCCAGGAACATGTGACCCTCTCCGTCAACGTCTAACCAAAGATCCCACACCGGTTGGCCCTGCTAGTCTTGCACAATTCTCATCGCGCACGAAAAGACCATTCAAGTCCTCGGCTAAGGGTGGGGGAGCATCAACCACTTCCTGAACCTAACGCTGAGGATGACTAAGAATTAAGAACCCACAAAGTCAGCCATATACTTCTCCCGGGACTCATACAGAGAGATTGAGGGGACTGGAAGGGGAAGTGCATGTCTTCCGCTACGACCCTGGTGAGTTGGGTTTGTCCGCACCTTATAGAAGGAGAACAGCGACCAGGAGGATCTCCCCTTCCGCCGCCGCATCCCCGGCAACCACGATGGGGCGGGGCCTTCATGTGCGATTGCGGGAGATCTGCACCAGCGGCAGAGGAGCTGCGGCGGCCTTGGCGCTTGTGCCTGCGCCACGGCACCTCTGACGAAACCGGAGCCATTTCCCGCACCGGAGAAGAAGGATCATCGTCACAATGGCGGCTACCGGAGCTTCCCGACAAAATCATCTTTTCCATCGAGCAGGAAGTTGGAAGGGAAAAGGGTTGTTGGGGAAGTGGAGAGTGATCCACGGACCCACACCTTCCCTCCTTTTTTATAAAGAATGAGGAAGAGGAGCGATTGCTATCCACCTCGCCGGCTCGCTGGGAGGGAAAGAATTGTGCCCCACAAGATTTGCTTTGCAGGCACCAAAGCAGGAGCAATCACTACGGGTCGTCACGGAAGCCAAGGCGTGGCTCAGAACTCTCGCAGCCACTTGAGTGCGTGGGAATGCGCACCTCAGCTCTATGGTATGGGAAGGCGTGTCGTCTAGTCTTGTCATGCTCCCTGTGACGAGGAGTGGGCCCACACGCTATTGAAGGACGAAGCCTAGCAACGACCTCTTCATCGAACTACGAACAACATTATAAGTTGATAGCCCTCTACCGAGGGTTTTGTCAGCGTAATGAGATCCAGGGTCCCACGCATTGTGCCGTAGCACGTGGGCTAGGACCCACCGGTCAGCGACTCAGTAGACGAGTGGTCTGGCCGGCAAGGGTGTTGCCAAGACACGAGCGACGTGTGCTCGTCACATGTATGGTTTTGATATGATGAAGTCTATGGAGACTAAGTGTTAGTTGTGGTGTAGGTACCTATGGTTAAGGCGAACATTACAAGTCAAGATTCGATCCGCTAGACGGGTGCGGACAAGGAGGAAAAGACAATGACGCATGCAAGGCAGTCCAATCTCTCCTTCCGGGAGCTGCCTGGAAGGAGTGTAAGGGTATGATCGGGGATGGCGAGGCTAAGGAGTGGCCTCGGATAAGCCCCGAAAGGACCATAGGAGCCCTTCTCCTGGGCCAGGCGTGGCCCGGGAACCGGCGTCAATTGATCCTGAAAGGACACGTCACGTCTAGGCCTTCGGACTTGGCGATGCGCCAGTGCTGCTAGACATCATCATGGCGTTGTAGTCCACTGCAGCGCGCCACCAACGGGAGTGATATCTCGGAGCCTGAGCTGTCACTCAAGCATCAAATGCACATGTGCATCGCCCTTGGCCATCTGTCAGCCAAAGGCGTTGCCCACCTGGCTAAAGACCGCGTGACACACTGCGATTGTGCCTGGGAACGCCCTTGGCGGTCCTTCGAGCTGGCCCTTGTAGTGACCCCTTGGAGTATAAAAGGAGGCACTTGGCCATTGAGAGAGCAAAGGGGGAAAAGGGGTTAGAGAGGACCAGTAGGAGGGATCGAGAGACTAGTAGAGGAGTTTTTCGCTAGCAAGAGAGACCTTAGGAAGGAGGAAACTTAGGGTTTAGGGTTCGGAGAGGGAGTCTTCTAGCCAGGAGAGGAGAGCTTTAGTTGAGAGGAGAGTGAGAGAAAAAGAGAGTGAGAACCCTTCTCCACACCGGAGAGGAGGAAGAAAGAGAATGTAGAGAGTGAGAAGAGAAAGAAAGAGGAAGCCCAAGGAGTGTAGAAGCCAGATAGAAAGCGGCTCCTCGGCATTGGAGAGATCATCATCTTGTACTTTGATCCACCCCAGATAATCCACCAAAGCGGTTTGTAGGGTTGTTAGCCGAAGGGAGGCCCAAACCTTGGTAAAAAATGTCCGTGTGTGCTATGTGTATGCTATGTGCTCGTATCAGCAGGTTCCTACATCATCGTTGAGCCTGAAACGCCTTCGTGCCCACTACCGAACATATAGGGGGATCCTAGCATCCTCGATGTTCGTGTTGGCGAGATGCAACAATAATCATCGGCTAAGGACTAAATAAACATGTGGCAAGTGAGACGAACACATATGCTAAACGGACACACTTTGTTCACGATCATAGAACATGCCAACGGTTAAGCACGAGAACGGGTTTGCGAAGGCTCGAATGTTCGCAAAATATTTTAGATCCCGAATTGTTTCAAGCTTTGAACATGGTCCGGGAAACCATTTGCGTAGTAGACTCGTCGCACACTCATAGTTACCGCACACTCATAGTTACCGACGGTTTGATTATCGTGTGTCAAAGGCATCTCCACCATGTAAGGTCTGATCTGTACTAGTGTTTGTACCGTATATGAATTTGCAACTATAATAGCGTAGGTGCGCTAAAGGAGGGCCAGCTGCAGATTGGCACGGCGCAGCTTTGCACGAGGACATATAGGACTCGTTTTATGAATAAGGGACAAGTGTAAGAGAATCTCCAACAGATGGACTAAAATAGTACACCTTTTTTGGTTTTAGGGCACCACTTAAGTGGTTTTAGTGCACGACAGCAGGCGCAAACATGTTTTTGCGACATATGTGTAACAAACAAGAGCATACAAATAAATTTAAATAAATGAAATTTATCTAATACCTCCTCCATTTAGAAATATAAGACGTTTTAGATTTGTGAATTGAATGTATCTAGACATATTTTAGTGTATAGGTTCGGCACTAAAAAGCATCTAGATATATTCATTTTACAAAAGTAAAATGTCTTCTATTTTTGAACGGAGGGAGTGCATAGCAAAGCGAGTTTAGCCAAAATAAATGACAATATGTCTACCTCGATGTCGGCAAGTTGCACAAGTTGAGCATGCTTAGCTGCACGCCGTGATTGATTCATGCCCAATTTTAATCGCCGGCATTTTGAGCCTAACCAGTGTCCACCGGAATTGATCTGTGTTTGCACCTGTCCTAACTGAATTCACTTGTGCACCTGAATAGGGCATCACCCTCCGCTTTTGTCCAAAAGAGAGCCCGAGGAAGCCGCGCTGAGCTCGCCGAGAAAAAAGTCTAGATAACCCCCCTAACTATCAGGTATGGGATGCTAAATCCCCATAAGTTTGGATTGGGGCACTTAACACCCCTAAGTTTCAGATACCAGACAAATCACCCCCTTCGGCAGCCGATGGCTGTTTTGTTAGCTGTTTTGGTCCACGTGGATTGGTTTTGGCCTCGGTGGAGCGGTTTTGGCCGAGGCGCCCACGCTAGGCGCAGCAGTGCGCATGGGCCGAGTGCCGTCAGCGGCAGCCAGGCAGGAGGCCACCGTGATGTGCATGCACGTCGCAGCTCCAGGCACGACTCGCGCGGGCATGGTGGGCGCTGTCGTCCAGGACCCGCAACTCCTCTCACCAACGCCGTCAGGCCTCCCGTCGAGGCGACGCTCAACGACACGCGGGTGACCGTGCAGCTCCACTGCCTGATGCGCTCGAGCATGTCGAACTTGCACAGCTCCATCCGCTCGGGCATGTTGAACCTGATGCCGGGCTGGTCGCCGCCGCCAACGCCCCAGGCCTCTCCATCTCCGTTCCAGGTCGTCTGCACAGATTGGATCACGATCCGCGTCGCCCCGCCATCTCTCACCTCGCCTCGCAGGCGGCAACCGCTCATGGCGGCCCTCCGGTGCCCAGCGCGTGGGATGATGGCCAGGTGCTGGTGCAGGGTGTTCTCCAGGATATGGTCTGTTGGCGATGTTTTGGCCAAGCAGGGAGTATGTGTGCCCGATGCGTGGGATGATGATGAAGCCTGGTATGCTGCTCTGGTCGGCGCGGTGTGCTCACGCCGCTGTAGAGTCCTAGACTCCTAGCTAGTTGATGGTTCAGGTTGAGGACGAGTTGTTATTTGCACATTCAGCTGAACCTGCAGGTTAAGGACATGTTAACGTGTATCTTCCGGGTGAGATGCTGGTTCAGCTGAACCTGCACGTTGTCCTCAACTCTAACCAGGGGTTATTTGCTCGGAGGACCAAAACCACTTGTTCGCGTGCACCAAAACAGCCATCATCGGCTAGAGGGGTAATTTGTCTGGTATTTGATACTTATGGGGGTTAAATGTTCCAATTTAAACTTAGGGGGGGTTATCGTCCCAAACCCAATAGTTAGGGGGGTTATTTAGACTTCTTTCGCTCGCCGACGACACATCTAGGTAACTCATGTGGCGACACGGCTCTACGTTCAACGGTGAGCTGCAGCTGATGACCCGCTACGGTCCTCGCACCACCAGCGGCGTCGTGCCGCCTTCCCCTAGCCACTTCTCTCCCACCCTTATCGTTGTCAGGACCTGAGGTCACTGGCATAATACACGAGGAGGAAGAAGGTGGAGCTCGGGCACTCAGATCTACAACAACTACGTAAAATAAATGACAGGGAAAATAATTGGTTTTTTTATTGCTTGATCCTCCTAGCCACCCCACCTGCCTTTTATATCAAAAATTAGGCTCAAGCAAATTACAATAATTCCCTTAGGTCGGACATGATTACACTTAGAATATACTAGGGTTCGTCGTTGCCTCGTGTGGGCAATTTTGCTGAGGTCGAAGAATTGAGAATGCACGCCTACACGGTGGACCGGTCGAGCAATCTGTCATCTCAACGGTTTTGTATTTCCATCTGAAAAACGGTGTTGTATTTTACTGTTCAATTTGTAGCCGAGTCGGTGCTCAGCACGCAGGGTTATCACCACGCGTAAGCTATAGAATAATATTAGGGTTACTCCATGCATCAAGACCTTAGGGCATGAAAGTCGGGAATGTTGCCTGGATGAACGAAGCATCCTCCCATGTTGCTTCCTCGGGTGCTAGGTTTTCCCAGTGTACTAACCACTGTGGCACTACAATATCATAGTCCCCATTCATGTGTCGTACTTTTCGGCGTTGCAGGATAGCTACATATGCAATTTTAATTTTCCTCCAGATGTTACGAGAGGTAATGTGCTATTTGGTACTGCCTTGGGACCCAGGTGTTTCTGCAGCTGGTTGACATGGAAGATGTTGTGGATTTTGGTTCCTTCAGGAAGTTGCAGCCGATGAGCTACTTTACCCACTTTGTTGAGCATCCAAAATGGTCCATACCATTTGGAGGTCAGTTTGAGAGCGTTCCTTAGGCCCAATGCAGTTTCCCGGTATGGTTGCATCTTTAAGTATACCATGTCCCCTTCACCAAATGATTTTTCTGATCTGTTTAAGTTAGAAAACTTCTTCATCCTTAGTTGAGCTTGCTGCAGATTCTGCTGGAGCTGTTTGATCATGTGGTCTTTTCCTGTCAGACTCACTTTTTCTTCTTTAGAAATATTGCAAGGAACATAAATTTTGGTGATATGAGGAGGAGGATATTCATATAGGTCCTAGAGTGGAGACATCTTAATTGCAGTGTGGTATGAAGTGTTGTACCACCATTATGCTGCAGGGATCTAGTCACACCACTTCGTTGGTTCTTTGAAAGCTATACATCTGAAGTATTATTCAAGACATTGGTTGACACACTCTTTCTGACCATCTGATTCAGGGTGTTACATAGTTGTGAAGTGGAGATAAATCTTGAAGGAACTAAAAATAGCATGCCACAATTTGCTGGTGAAAATGGGATATCTGTCACTGACAATAACTATAGGTGGCCCATGCAGTTTAATGATGTTGTCCACAAAAAGTGATGCAACATTCTGGACTGTGTAAGGGTGAGATAGCGAAATAAAGTGTGCATATTTGGTTAGTAGACCCACAACCACTAATATAACATCTTTTCCTCTTGATTTTTGTAACCCCTCCATGAAATCAAGGCTAATTGAGTGTATTCAACAACCCTGGGTACTGTACTTTTTCAATCTTGGATATCTCGCAGATTGGACATTCAGCCACCAGTTTTGCAATGAATTGCTTCATATTAGCCCAGTAGAACAATTGCTTCATCCCTTGAAGTGTGACTCTACTGCCAGAATGACCACCAATGATTTATGGGACCCTGGATTTACGGTCCGAGAATCCCTGTTATGCCTACAATTCACATTCCCATGACCAGTGAGCCGTGAGCATAACCGACAAGTATCATTACAACATCCAGAGAGTACCGGATACAAAACTTACATGGTTGCCATTATGGCGATTACAAACATCAATTGCGGAATTCTTCTAGCGCAGAACCCATGTCATGCCTTAACCTACAGTCGACTGAATGGGAAGACGACCTAGCTCGCATATACGTTAGAATCTCCATCTTTCCCTATGCTTCTGCCAATATGGCAAAGTAAATACCCAGGGGCAAAGCTAGTGAGTACTTTGAATGTACTCGCAAACCATTTTAAGAAACTAAGAACAAAAGGATATGAAATATGGCTGTGGTCATAGGAGGGCTCCATGAGAGGTTATTTTCTAAAATACTTTATCTTGTAGATATAGCATCCACAAGGTTTTGTTGAAAACTTTTGTAAAACATTTTGAAAATCCTTTTAGAAGAGTGTTGGAAAACACTAGGATTGGGTCACCCTATTTCCTAATCCACGGTCCTCAAATGACCATTTTCTACTTCCTTACTCCTGATGAGTGCATATTTGCATCATGTTTTAGGTAATTATTTTGCATTGTATATGTAGGATCTTGGTATTTTACGGCGTTTGCACGCACTTTTATGTTTATTTTCACCAGGATCAGATCAAATGATGGATCCAATGGACACAATTCTTGGAGTAGTTATATTGGAGTGAGAAGGAGTCAAAAACTACGTAAATCGCTTATTTGGGAAATATTAATAATACCAGAAGAAAACCCAAAGAAAGCAAAGGAAACAGAAGAATTGACGACCAAGTATACAAGCCGCCGCCCTATAGTTGCAGCCATATAGTTGGCGCCACCTCCGCCTCCTCAAATAGTTTCACCCCTTGCAACTGGTTCGGGGAGACGACATACAGAACACCCAGAAATCGTCGAAAACCTCACCTCCGGAAGGGATCTGGAGGGGGAACTTGCCCTAGGGATCCATCTTCACCTTAAGGAGATCTGGGAGGCCAAGGCATTTATATCCATCTTCATCAACCACTGCATCTCCATCACCACCATCATCTCCTTCCATCCCATCTAGATATTGTTGTAATTCTGGTACTAGTTGTGGATTTATTCAAGTACTATTCATTGATAATCCTTTCCATTACCATTGTCATGATGATGTCTGCCTCCATGTCTGAGTAGATCATTAGTTCTTGGGGAGATGGAGAAAACCTAGTATATGATTGAGATGAAATAGAGATTATTATGCTATACATCATTATATGTATGTGTTAATTGTCTTCATCTTGATGTTGGGAGTTGTGCACCTCCTTAATATTTGCCTCTCACAGGGACTTGATGAAGGGGATTACTTGTTGGTAGACGGAGGGATGGTAGCACTTAGTGTGACTATAAAGTCGTTGTCATCCTTTACATACTAACTTGGGTAATCAAAGTGAACTCATTAAGCCATGTTTATGCCACATGAGAAATCCCTTAATAGCGGGATAATACGATTGATGTCGTTTATCTGTAAGCTGTGGTTATGGAGGTTGGTGTGAGCAGTGGTTGCTGCATCATCATCTATATATGGTGCTCCTCCCACTTACATGCATATCATGAGAATATTTGTTATGATAATCTTGATCACTTAGTCTAAATTGCTAGTGGTGTATCCACCACTCCCTGAGAACGCCTTTTCCCTATTGCAGTTTTAATCTTTCTTACATACGTGATTACTATTTTTTGCATTAAGTTTTACCTTACATTACTTTACTTTTTCAACCAACAAAAAACCCAAAAACAATTCTACTTTTCTTGCATCTTAGAATTATTCCTTAAGTACTTTGTTTAGTTTTAGTTAAAAGCATTTTAGTCTTTCGCCTATTTCTCCCTGTGGGATCAATATCTTTATTTCGAAACTAGCTACAAACAATCTGTGCACTTGCAGTCATCAAGCTATTTTCTGGCGCTCTTGCCGGGGAGCTTAGTGCTATAAGTCACTTTACTTTTTTAGTTATTTACTTTCATTGTACTAATTTTTTATTTGAGTTGCAGGACCATAACATTGGAAAATACTAAGCATTTAATGCAGCTTGAGGCAGTAAGGAATATGGGTTCGCCCATGGACGCTTTTATAACTGTCAATAGTAGCATAAACCCCAATGGTATTGAGATTCATCCTTTATTATTTGAGTTACTTAACTCTAAAAAGTTCTCAAGAACCCATGAAGAGAGTCCATATGGACACTTACAATTCTTTGAAGATGTTTTTGGTTACTTTATATTCGATGATTGTGACCTTGATAAGGTTAAAATCCAGTTTTTTAGACAAACTCTCTCTAATAATGATTGCAACTGGTATAGATCCTTTTGTGCAGAAGCACCAAGGATGTGGACAGATTTGACAACCAAATGCTTGGCAAAATATTACTCAGAAAGCAAAGCTCACAAGATGACAGGTATTATTATTAGTTTCAAAAATAATCCTGATGAGAATTTATATGAATGCTATCTAAGGTATAAAATCTATCTAGACAATTGGCCCCGTCACCGTTTGCCTGATTGATTAATTACCCATACTTTCTATGGAGGGCTTAACAATAAAAATAGAGGAAGCCTAGATACCACTTTTAATGGTAGTTTCCTATCTTATACCTATGATGAAGCTTGGAAATAAATAATGAAAATGAGGGATACAACATAAATTCATGAAAATAGGGAAAGCTATATGAATAGTTCTTCTGAATATGCTTGTGTTAACGAATTTCTTGTAGATGAAAGGACATGTGTGATGATTAAAACCCTTGATATTGATTCCTAGTCGGTAAAGAAAATTATTAGAATTATGCAGGGCATTTACAGGTACCTACAGGATGGGAGCCTCACAAACCCCTAGAAGAAAAGAAGCGATCAAGAGAGGACGTATCATTGGTAGAATTTTTCTCTGAACCTATTTAAGAGAATATTAAGAAAAAGTGCAGGGAGGAAGAATGTATAAGGAGAATATTAAGAAAAAGTGCAGGGAGGAAGAATGTATAAGGAGAAGATCGAAAAAACCGGAAAAGAACCCCGAAGCTACCAATGCAAATATTGTTATATTCAAGGATCTTATGGAGGTAAGAATCATGGAAAATGAAGTAGTTATTCTAGACTCTGAAACCTCATACTTCATTACAGGTAAGGTACAAGGTAAAGAAACTTCTAAACCCATGATCCTATATACTGTGGAGAAACTTCCTTATACAGAATTTGTGAGCCGGTTTCCACTATAAATATTATGCCTTCATTGCTTTATGAGGAACTTCTATACAATTTAGATAATCTAGATGTGGAATTGGTGGACACTACTATTAAATTGTTTAATAGAACTAATATAAAACCGGAAGGTGTTATTCAAAATATCTATGTTTTTATTGGACCACTCATGTACCCTCTCGATTTTCATATTGTTGATATGCCTCGAGATACTTTTTGTCCTATTCTTTTAGGCAGGCCTTGTCTCTATAACAAAAGCTCGAATTGATAATAAGGAAGAGACTATTTCCATGATGTTTGGAGAGGAGGAAATGAAATTCCACTTCGCCAACCTTAAAAAGAGGCCATATGAAATAGAATATATCAAGGAAGAGAAAACAATTGCCGAGCTAGCCGCGATTTATTCCAGCACTCCCCAAGATGAATTAGAAAGGAGCTTAATTAATTGGGAAGAGGCACTAGATGATGAGGAAAGAGAAGACATGGATGATTACCTTGACTCCATTCCGGAAGCACAAAACCCACATATCTATGAAGAACTTGTAAGAAATGTGATGAAGAACCTCCGCCAATTGAATTAAAACGACTTCTAGACAATATGAGGTATGAATTTTTAGATAATAAAAACAAATGTCCTGTTATTATTACTAAATAATTATCAGAAAATGAAACAAATAAACTTATTTCAGTTTTGATCAAACATCATGAAGCATTTGGGTATACTCTTAGTGATA
This sequence comes from Avena sativa, assembly GCA_916181665.1. Classification (NCBI taxonomy): domain Eukaryota; kingdom Viridiplantae; phylum Streptophyta; class Magnoliopsida; order Poales; family Poaceae; genus Avena; species Avena sativa. The sequence goes on from OV702293.1 coordinate 101,006,422, forward strand.
TTAAAGGAATAGATCCATTCATTGTGACACATAAGATTACCATGCTTGAGATGTTGTAACTGTAGTTGACACACAAAGAAGGCTTAATCCTAAAATGAAAGTGGTAGTGAGAAAAGAAGTTATATGCTTACTAGATACTGGCATAATATATCCTATTTCTGATAGTAAATGGGTTAGCCCAGCTCATTGCATACCAATACATGGGGGTCTTGACGCTGCTATGAATGAGGATGGTGGTGAACTAGTACCTATAAGGCCTATTGTTGGGTATCGCATGTGCATCAATTTTAGAAAACAAAACCATGAGACACAGAAAAATCACAAACCTATACCGTTCATGGATAGAATTTTAGAAAGACTAAGCAATAACTCTTAGTTTTATTTTCTTGATGGTTATTCCGGTTATTCTCAAATTTCTAAACAGCCCAAAGATCAAGAGAAAACAACTTTCACATGTCCTTATGGTACTTATGCTTACACATTAATCCCATTTGGCTTATGCAATGCAGCTGCAACCTTTAAAGAATGTGTTCTAAAAATCTTTGATAATCTTCTTGAGAAGACTATGGAAGTTCTAACAAATGATTTCATTGTTTGTGGAAAAACATTTGATAACTTTCTCTATAATTTAACTAAGGTTTTGCAGAGATGCAGGCAGTCAAATTTAGTTTTGAATTGGGAGCAATGCAGATTCATGGAAATAGAAGGTAAAGTTTTTGGACATAAGTTTTTAGAAAAAGGTACAAAAATAGATAAGACCAATATAAGTGCTATATAAAATCTTCCCATACCTCAAGACATTAAAAACTTAAAGATGTTTCTGGGACATGCATGTTTTTACAAGCGTTTTATACAGGATTTTGCTAAAATAGCTATGCCTCTCACAAACCTTCTTGATAAAGAAACTCCGTTCTATCTAGACCATGACAACATTTAGCTTTTGAAAATCTTAAAAACAAATTAGTTTCAGCACCTATCATGCAGCCTCCAAAATGGGATGAACCTTTTGAAATCATGTGTGATGCTAGTGACTATGCTTTAGGAGCTGTATTAGGACAGCAAGACGGGGAGAATTTAAATGTTATTCATTATGCTAGTAGGACTCTTAATAAGATTCATAAAAATTATGCTAGTACTGATAAAGAGTTCCTTGATATAATTTTTTCCAGTGACAAATTTAGATCTTATATCATTAATTCTAGAGTAATAATTAATACAGATCACCAAGCTTTGCATCACCTTCTTGTGAAAAAGGATGCAAAACCCAGGTTTATTAGGTGGGTATTATTACTACAAGAATATGATTTACAAATAGTAGATAGGAGGGGTAAGGATTATCCAGTAGAAGATCCTCTATCTAGGATGGACGGAATAATTATCGACCCCATACCTATAAATGAGTCATTTTCGGGAGAATACTTAGCAAAAATTGAAGTAGTTGATCCATGGTATGCAGATTATGCTAATTATCTAGCAGTAAAATGTGTACTTCCTGGTATGACAAGAAACAAAAGAATGAAATTCTTTAATGATCTCAGACATTACTTTTGGGATGATCTGATTCTTTATTGTCATGGACCTTATGTAATGATTCTAAAGTGTGTTCCTAACCATGAAATGAATGCAATTTTGCAAGCTTGTTATGGCAGCCCCTATGGAGGACATCATGCAGGCAGGCGAATTGCAGAAAATGTACTTCAATCCGGATTCTATTAGCCCACCTTGTTCAAAGATGCAAAAAGGTATGTGGAATATTGTGATGCTTGCTAGAGAAGAGGTAATATAGGCAGAATACAAGAAATGGCAATGAATTATAGTCTTATAATTGAACCATTTGATGTATGGGGAATGGAGTACATGGGACCATTTATAGAATCAAATGGCTACACTCATATTCTTGTTGTTGTCAATTATGTTACTAAATGGGTTGAAGCTATCCCAACTAACCATGCAGATGCAGCCACTTCCGTGAATATGATCAAGGATGTCATATTTCCCAGGTTTGGAGTTCCTAGACTTTTAATTACTAACGGTGGTTCTCATTTTATGAAAGGAACTTTCAGGAAAATCCTCGGAGAATATGGAGTAACTCACCGTGTTGCTTCACCATATCATCCCCAAACGAGTGGTCAAGTGGAACTCTCTAATAGAGAACTAAAGACCATACTCGAGAAGATGGTGGATAAATCAAGAAAAGATTGGTCATACAAGCTAAATGACACTCTTTGGGCATACCAAACTACATGTAAAAATTCGATGGGTATGACGCCATATAAAATGGTGTACGGTAAGGCATGCCACCTACCTTTAGAATTGGAACATAGAGCCTTTTGGGCAATCAAGAACTTAAATTATGATCTTAAAGCAATAAGAGAAAAACGTCTATTAGACATACATGCTTTAGATGAGTTTAGGAGTGAAGCTTATGAAAATTCTAGATGTTTTAAGGAAAAAGTAAAAAGATGGCATTATAGAAAAATAGAAGATAAAGTCTTTAAAATGTAGATAAAGTTTTGCTCTATAACTATCGCCATAAGTTGTTTCCAAGGAAGGTCAGATCAAAGTGGGAAGGCCCCTATATAGTTGAAGAAGCTTATGAATCAGGAGCAGTGAAGCTCCAAGGGAAAACACCCTCTCTTTCATGGATAGTGAATGGACAACGCTTGAAGCATTATCGTGCAAAATAAGATATAAGTGCAATCATCGTACGAATAATTACTCTAGAGGAGTTGATTGAGAAAAAATATGGAAGGAATGGTAACTGGAAGAAGGAAAAGATCGACACAAAGTGGGCAACACTATGGTCAAGCTACATACCATAAAATAGCGCTTTATGGGAGGCAACCCATGCGAAATAAAGGGACGAGTAAGTTTTAAAATTTTCAAGGTAAGTTTTAGCTAAGTTTGAGATTGAATAAAGGAACACTTGAAGATTTAGTGAAATAAAAGAAATTTGGGCATGATGAAAATCTCGTTCAATAAATGTAATGTTGGTTGAAAATTTAAGTTGTTATTTTTCCGTGAAAACTTGGTATTTCATTAAGTTTCATACTAATAAAGAATTCCTAAAGAAACAGATAAATTTTGATGTATACTGTTGCGGTGACCCAGCATACCACTGCATGATGTAGTACACTATAGTCGCTGACATAACACCAATGAAACACCTATTCACTAGTATTACAACCCTCCGAGTGGTACAATAGAAACACAGCGGGTCCAAGACATGGCTAAAGGTTACAACTCAACTATTTACATAAGATCCAAAGACCACTCTAAGTTAAAGAGAGAGAAAGAACTTCTTACAAAGAAGAATCAAAGATAAACAACTCTAAAACTATTATACTATTAGGACTAGTATTTTAATTGATGGTCTGGCATTGCTGCTATTGCAATACACTACAAAAATAGGTTCTTTGGCTAGAGATTATATTCCTATCTAATCAGTAACCTCGTCTTCATTTGAGTTGATGTATATGTTGACTTCCTTGTCTTTGTTGTAGAGCTTTAGCTTTTGATGATGATCCCTGGAGCATAACCTGATGTAGATGTTGTTTGTACTGGCTTTAGAATCTAGCAAGGGTTAAGAAGATACGTTGAGTACGAGCGTACTCAGCAAGTTCACTAGAAAAGGAGTGTTTGATGCACTATATCTATAGCCACAGACCATAGGTCGTAGGCAATGCAAGTTTTCGTAAACATTTCTTCAAAGATTGCTTTTATTCTAAAAAGCTATGTCCATCAGCGTTCACGGGTTTACCAAAACTTTCATGGAGTTCCTTTCCCGCCACATTCGCCGCTCCTTCCAAGAACAGGGAGTATCAAGTTACAGTTCTTACACTCTGTAGAGGTGCGTTACTTTACCCATGAGAGACCTTAGTTTTGTTGCACAACCAAGTCATGACCTTGTCCATACTTACTTGGTATGGGGCCCAGTCTAAGATCCAAGCCAATCACTGCCCTCCCCGCGACCTCATATGTCTCCACGATCATTTGGGGCTAGCACACCTCCGTTAAGCCCCCTTTCGGGCAGGCTAAAACCCTGATGAGTCCCAAAGACTCTATGAGCTGGTGATGCCCAGGTAAGTACCTTATAGGTCCGGCTAAACCCCGGGCAGCCACTCATAGATAATCCAGACACAAAAAACGCGGGTCCTAAAGGTGCCCACCCATATGTTGGATCCGCACAAGAAATCACAACGTCACGTTAAGGTAGTCTTGCCTCCATACGAAAGGAAAAGGATACAGATGACTTCTCCGTCCCATTCCAAATCTCATGGTTAACGCGTAATATACGGCGCAAGAATCACTGGCGACATTGGTTGTTAAGTCCTAGATAATATGTTCCTTTACCACCAGAACTTTCATAGTAGGTTATTACCTCATGGTAAATAACCTATAATCATATTATTAGGAAAATAGTGTTTTCCGACCTGTTTGAAATGCAAGTGATGACAACACTTGATTTGCAAAATACTGTACAGAAAATAATCAAAGGACATGAGGAAGTGTGAACTTGCCTTTTGTGATTGCAAGATTATGCACTCACGGTCTTCAAGACAATATAAGATCCAATATCTGAAATCAACATCATTGGTCCGGTAAGGACTAATGTTTAAAGAAGCAGGATGCTTTTATACATAAGTAATGTAATGTATTTTATAAACGCGAATCCTGAGGATAACGTTGATCTAGAGTTTGGAAACTGGAATTGGTTTATTTAGAATGTGTTGTCCTTTTAGATAAGTTTAATACTCCAGCTTCTTATTAAGGCTTGTGAGTGTGTGTGAAACAACATGTAATTATAATGGTATATAACAATAAGATATATGAAAGTGGAATGCTACTCAAAGACTACTTATATAAGAATTGCCTCATCTCAAAACCTTACTTTACAAGTATTGACATCTATAAGTAACTAAGTGTTAATAATTCTAAGTTATACAAGTAAAGTACAAAGTAATGTGATTACGATTATTTATCATCTTTTGACTGAAGTGGCAAAACGAATAACTTTTTAAGAAATATTTCTTTATTAAGGTTTAAGCAATCCTGGTAGTTTTTAGAGTATGGTTGATAGAATGTGATTGATGTTGTTTATACTTGCTTGGATAGTTTGGATTTGAGATGCTTTATAACTTAATTATAACAGACCAAAGTTAACTATAAAATACATACAAAATCTTTAGCATAGTATTTGGAAATATTATAGACTAAAGTTAGCTTTAAAGACATAGATGGTTTTAAGGTATATTGCTTATGTGAATTGTACCTTGTGTACTTTGTAATGTTTTCTTAAAGTTAATTAAGAATATTTCTTCTTCTCTTTAAGTAGTGGTTTCTTAATTTTATAATGGAATAGAATCATTTATCTTTTGTGAATGAATGGTTATAATTTGTAATCAAGGAAGTAACATTACTTAACTACTTATGGATTCACTATAGTGTTTTGATTTGTTTATAAAGTTGTGGTTGAGGTAAGTAAAAAGGTTTTATTTAATTCCAAATTATTCTTGAAAATTTTATACTTGATGAAAATCTTTTTAGAAAATAATCTACACATATATGAATTATTAATTAAAGAAATAGGTTTAAATTCAAGTTATCAAAGTTTTTAAATTTTTATTTACCTCAAAAGTGGAATATTATATTTTTAACATGTAGATATTATTTGTTTTGATCATTTTGGTATATTACATTTATTTTTATGATTTATAAATAATAAGATATGATTTTTATAAGATTTATTACTTTATAAACACTTAATAAATAATAAAGATTTAATTAAGTGAAATAATAATCCATGATTATAGTTTTAAAGTATTGTTTTTATTTTTCTAAGATTTTTGGTATTTTATTTATATTTTTAATATTTACCACTATTAAAATATGGATTATCTAAGTTTTATTACTTATAAAACCTTTATTAAATAATTATCATAATAATATTTGATAATAGTTTTAAGTTGTATATTTTATTTTTATGAAATTTTTCATATATTAAACATGTTTTTCCGAATTATAAAACAAAAGTTATTAAATTTCTAAGATTTAATCATTTCATTCAATTTCTGGAATTTATTTGTGTTTGAATGTATATTGTTTTATTTAATTTCTAACAGGAAATACTTTTTGTACCCAGCTCAACCTAGACACAGTCACTGACTAGTGGGACTCTGGCCACGTTGGATGCCACGTTGGCGAGCGAGTCAAATGGTGGACTAGGTCAAAGATGGCGCATGCAGGGCGTCAGGATGACGTCAGTGCGGCTACCACCGCCAGTTGATGGTCGCCGGCGACGATCAACGGTGCCTTAGCAAGCAGAACTAGTCTAGTTTGTATCAACGCAACATGCTGAACCATATAGTGGCGGGGCTGCTCAAAAATAGTTATCGGAGCTACTGGAACGACAATGACTGACGACGCCATGCGGCGGCGCTACGGCGCGAGCAGGCTAGGGAGCACGATAGGAAGAAAAGAACGATGCTTGAGCATCAGTGACTCACCCTGGTTGTAGTGGTGGTGTCGGCGAAGACTGGTGTGGTCGGAGACGAGCTCTCCGACGAGGATTCTGATGAACTGCCATAGAAAGGAACAACAAAATTCTCCCTCTCTAGTGCTCCCCTTGATGCAAGACTCCACCCAGAGGATCTACGGAGCATGGGGCATCTCCATGGCTACTTGGAAGAGAGTGGGGTGGTGCAGCACGACGTCCAGGTTAGCTAGGGTTTCGGCTCTCAGGAAGAAATCGAGAGAGAGAGCTTCAGAGGAAGATAGAGTGGATGAGGACGAGCAGACGACATCGTGGCGTTCTTATCCCCTCCTCCAGGAGCAGCGGCACGCATCGCTGCACGGCGGTCGATCAACGGCGGAGCTACGGCCAGCGAGCTGCCTCCAGTAGGCGAGGAAGACGATGATGCGACATTTGCGAATAACCCCCTAGAACATTTCCTCTCTCGACCTGCAGTCCTCTCGCTGGCCCACTCGTCAGTCACTGAGTGAGACGAGCCGGGATGGTTCTTGGGCTGAGGTGGCTGCTACGGGCTGCTCATGAGCAGTGGATAAGGAGAAGGAAGTTGGGCCATGGGCCAGATTTGATCTCCTTCTATTTTTTTCCTAGTTCTTTCCTTTTTCTATATTCTATTTTGTTTACAGATTTGAATTTGCATTTTTGATTTGAATTTTCTTTATGGGCTTTATTTGCTAAATAATTGTAACTATATTAAAAGGTATTTACTAGCATTTTTTGAACTTTTATTAAATAATGTTATATTTCTTTATTTTCTATCTAGAATAAACCATGGATTTATATTATGATATTTCTTTATTTAATGATAGAATTTGATTCTAGTTAACTTATAGTTTGGAGGGAAATTTTTACATAATGATCATATATCATTATTTGATGTAGGATACTCAAAGGAATTAATATGGTTAGTATTACTCCCATAAATCTAGGAAATAACAAAATATATACATTTTATTATAACTAATATAGGAGTTAAGGTTTGAATTGAAAATGCTTACCCTAGGGTTTAGGGTTCTTACCATACTTATATTCTTTTGTTGATATGAGTAAATATTAATAGCTAAACCTATTGTATTCATGTTTGTGATCTTTAATGATATCACCTTTTAAAATAGAAAGTTATTACCTGGAATGTCTTATGAAAAAGAATTGATAAAAATATCTCCTAAACACATATGGTTATTATAATTGGAAATGACAGAGATGTGCTTAAGTGATTTTCTATAGGAAATATTCCTATAAAGCATTGTGGAAATAAAATGATTTAGCCAATAGATGAGATGGATGTTAAGCTTGATTATGGATTTAGGGTTTAGTGTTTACCAAGAATTCCTATCTTCCATAATTCAGAATTCTTGGATTCTACTTAAATAATTCCTTTCCTAGATATACTACTCCTTCATATCCATCGTCATGTGCTAACATGATGAGCTTTACTTCACAAGAATATTCTTATCCAACTTTTATTCTTCTAAATCTATACTTGGTTATCAAACTGTCCTACTACTAATAATCTCCAATCCAACAGATGGTTACTATTGCCTCTATTTGTACCCTTCCTTTATTATCCATCACCAACATTACTCTATAAATTCATTTATACTTATATATATCAAATCCTACTTCACCTCCAGTGTTTACTATTTTCCAAGAGGAAAATACTGACTCTATATTTCACTGCTGCTCTAACATCATCCTAATCATACTATCTTATCTCTACTTAACTCCAATATCTTATATTAGAGTTCAATCATGTTTTACCCACCAATGTCAATTATACAGGATATAAGCATTCTATCTTGGTGACTTAAGCATGATCATTATAATCATTTGATCCTTTATGGTTTAGGTTTCCAATTAGCTAATAAAGGCTTCATCAATACAACATTACAGTGGTATTCAAGTTATATTCTTAATATCTCTGGTGGATTAGGGAATGTTATTCTTGGACTATACCTACTTAGGCCCATAGGATTACTCTTTGGTCTCTACCTTCAGTGTTCATCCTTATAATCCTAGTTGTTACCATATAATTAGATCTTCCATATAACTCTTCTATTTATTCAGTAGAGAGTTAACTCCATCAATTACCACATTGATCTTATTCTCTTCCAACACTCCCGTCCTATAGATGATATATAAAACTAGCATTACCACTTACCTCTTCTTACCTCCTTCTCTAATGGATTTAAAGTGAATGCTATGATAAGAACAAGAGTTGCTAAATCAAGAATTGATAGGTTAATATTTGATGAATCAATAGTTGATTACTCAACATTGATGAACAACAGATATTAGAATATGATTCAATAGGAATGGTTAGGATTGATATGGATACAAAGATACATGGTGAATGAACTTGACTTGATTTCCTTCCTACTTAATATAACTAAAGGGTTAAAGTTAGGTATTACCATGATACTTATGGTATAATGGGATAAGAATAAATAAGTCAAGGGTTAGTTATTACATTCTTATTACTTGGGTTACATTCTTAACTTGGTATTCATGGGTTGTTGTAATGAATACTATGATATGATCACCTAAGGATCAAATATAAATCATTAACTAATGTATTAGGGCTTAATTTTATTACATTTGATCTACCTTTACATCAAATCATGTTTACCCAAAATAATGTTTTAGCAAAAGTCATATTGAAACTTATCGCAATCAACTTGATGATCTACTTCAATTACATCAAGTTAAGAGAAGCTTCAATCAATTTGACAAGTTTTGTTCAAAAGCGCGAAAATTATTCGGATTTTCTATGCATGAATGCAATGCACACATCTGGGTTCAGCTTATTTCTAAGATATAATGCTGGGATGTTACAGACTCTCCCCCTTAAAATAAACTTCGTCCCTAAACTTCGTAAACTCTCACGTTTCGGAGTAAGGAATTGTATTATATTGGTTACGACAGTTCTAAACTCCATGGTAACGTTAATGGGAATAATTGTAGCATTACATATCCAAATAGTTTTCTTATTCCGATTAGATATCATAATCCAACTCTTTCACTTAATCATTGAACTTTCTTACAATATTATATAAGGTCTAGAAAGTCTCACTAAAACAGGTTCTAAATTTCTATTTGCCAACAGTTGTGGTTAAAAGACTATATTTTTGTTTTATCATAGTATGGTGGATAATGATATTCCTTTCAAAATTGGATTTGAACTCATTTAGTTCACACCCATTGGAATTTCTTGTTCCTCTACACCTGTCCAATTGGGTGTGCTTTTTTCTCTCTTATGAATCACTTATGAGTTGTTTTCTCTAGAATAGTCTATTAAGATTAATTTATTTTACCACCTTCAAGTTTTTACCTTATCAAGCTTTAGATAATCTTAAGTATTTCTTCTACTTCCTTATATTAATTGCCTTAAGGTTTGAGTCCTACTATCTTGGTTTACTTCAATCTTCCATCCAGACATACTTTTGAAGTACCTCCATAATAACGACTTAAACCTTATGAAAATAAGGCTTAATGTTGTCATAGGTTAGGACTTCTTTTTCAACCTTTACTCTGGGATTCAGATAACAATATTTTCGTTTACTTTTTACTCTCCCCTTAGGGTTTACTAATTGTCTATAAACCACCTTTATAGTAACTATTGGCTTCATAACTAGGATATTGGTCTCTGTCCAGCTTATACTATACCTCTTTAAGGTCTCACAAAAGAACTTACGGTATACCCACACAATTGTGGATCTCCTATATAGATCTTCCAAGATTATTTGTCTTACTTACTATTTGGACATTTTCGCTTTGATAGGTCTGACTTCGTGAAGCGCCTCGAAATATGGTCGCTTTAATATTTATACTCCTTCATGCCTTCCTTCACTTAGGCCAAATTTTATGCTCTTTATGCAACTTTTAACATGATCTGGTTAACTATTTTAACCGATACCTATTGTGGGCAAGTTACCGACTGCGGACCATCCTAGGGTGTATGGATTACCCTACGGCTCCTGACATACTACTAGCATTCTCTCTGAATTGTCAGAGCTTGAATACCATGTTGTTCCAAAGCTTATTCTTTGTACTTATTCATGCTACTCCCATGAACTTGGTACTACTACTCCATTAACTTCTTAGCAACATCACCCATATCTTGTGAACTTTTTTTTACTGCTCCTTGTTGATTTCTTCTTCATGTAAACCTCCTTGGTATACAGAATTCGTCACTTCCTTACGCGGATTCCCTATTCTATCTAGGTCTATAGCATCAAGTAATAACTGGGTGTTACATCATGCATTTGCACACCAAGTCAAACTTCATGTACAGATCTAGTCAATCAAGAAGATTCAAGAAAATCCAAGAGTCGATAAACAACCAAACATATACCATGTATTATACATAGGTTTTAAATAATTTACAGACAAACTGACCGTTCCAACGATTTGCCTCACATATACATCACACAACTATCTTACAAGAACTTCTTGTTCTTGTGAGTATATACTCACTTATTTCAGCAAACCTTTCAAACTACAATATGCATTACCCTCTATGTACATTATTCAAGCACTCATCCCTTGGTATTTCGTTCCTTTCTTACTTTTATCTTCCTCTAGTGCTTCCTGGAGTTCCGTCCATGATGACATGAAGTCCTACGACTGCCTTCTGGAGCGTAAGAGCATCCAGGAGGTGCGTATTCTTGATTAGAAGTACTGAGACTGAGATTAGTCATTGAAAAATGACTAGAGTTGGCATAGTCTTCTACAGGATATACCTGCGTTTCCGGCAATGCTTCCTCAAAATAAGAGGGTTCTTTCGCCTTTTCTTGGATCCATTCGTACATATTGGTATAGTAACTACCGGAATAATCTTCTAAGTCGATTGGGTTGGTATCACCCCCATATGGTCCATAAGGCTCTATATGGTTATAATTGGTCTCTTGTCCGATACCTATATCACAAGGTATAGGATTTCCTATGGTTCCACCTTGAGATTCTACTCCCCATTCATACTGGTTTTGCTCGGGATTACTTGGAATAGCTCCCGCCCATTCCTTTTGTTTGGAGTTATACTTGGTCCATAGATCTTCAGATGCCTCGGGTTTATTTTGGTAATAAGCAGAGTTTTCTGAGTTTGGATCATCGAATTCAGTTTCCTCATACACTTCTCCTGAAGGTATGTATTTGGGATTCCTAGCTTCTTTATCTAACTTCTTCCTACGTGTCAATGCTTTATCAGGATCAGTAAAATCCTCAATAACCATATCTAGTTCCTGAACTAAGAATTGATGAGTGTTATGGTAAGTGTTTAGCAAAGACCGATAACGATCCATATACTCTACTGCTCGAGTGGGTTCAGTTTGGACTAGAGTAGAGTGATCTAACTCATGCTCCGGGTTTGAGGTTTGATGGGGTATAATGGTGTGGGTACTACCTTCTAGAGCTTGGGATTTCTGTTCTCGGATCATGGTTATGGCTGCTGCTACAGCAATCTGATATGCTGATGCCATGCACCTTGACTCTCCTGATGGCATTTCTCCCTTAAGTCCTAACTTCTTGGGTAACATGATCATGACACGGTATTTAGCTAATACCTGCCCATCATATTAACTATAAATCTTGACCAAAAGTCTTGATTCACAATCCAAACTCCATAGAAGTTGTCGAAGGTTATCTATCCAATCCCCTCCATAGTCATTTAACGTCCTGTTCATCACTTGAACATTCCGAGGTGGATATCGAGGTGCCATGTGGAACTGTAGATAATAAATTATCATCAGTCACATAGAGTTAAAACTCTTAGTAGTGTTTAGGATTGCAATCATACTAAAGAATTATCGCACTAGCAACATGACAGGATTATTCTCAAGTGAATATCCCTCATATCACTAGAGAACTCTTTATTATTGCAGGTATGTGTCCTACAGGTTCTACCCATTTACTAGGTTTCCAACCTAAGGTCAAAGCATATGCTCTGATACCAACTGCGGTGACCCAGCATTCCACTACATGATGTAGTACACTATAGTCATTGACATAACACCAATGAAACACCAGTTCACTAGTATTACATCCCTCAGAGTGGTACAACAGAAACACAACGGGTCCAAGACATGGCTAAAGGTTACAACTCAACTATTTACATAAGATCCAAAGACCACTCTAAGTTAAAGAGAGAGAAAGAACTTCTTACAAATAAGAATCAAAGATAAACAACTCTAAAATTATTATACTATTAGGACTAGTATTTTAACTGATGGTCTGGCATTGCTACTATTGCAACTAGATGATTCCCCGCGCGTTGCTGCGGGAATTGTATGAAATATATTATGTACTATGATATTTGGATTTAAAAATTACTTTTAAAACCAAATATAAATGAAGGAATAAAATGAATGCGTGAACATGAGCACTCAAAATTGGAATGCGTTTCTTTGATAAAATTTTCTAATTGTATCATTATAAATTATTCATTAAACATAAATATTATGGTAGTAAAATTTATTTAGAATTATTGGGTTATTGCCTTCCTCGTAGACAAAAATTTGGAAAAATTATTTAGAGTTGATGGGGTGGTTTCCTTCTTGGTCGCTGAAAACTTGGACATGTGGTTTTGCTTTCTTCATGTACTGCAAGATGTATTTGGCCGAGTTGAATCGCTGATCCTCGAGAAGCTTTGTGGTGCTTTTGAAATTAATGTAATTTGGTGGGTTTGCAGTATTCTTCATCTCTGCAATAGCTTCCATGTACTTCTTGTTAGTTTGTCTAGATGAATGAAGAAATGATGGGGGCAAGTTTTTTGTTGATGCATCAGCCCGAGTCCTGTAAAAATGGTTGTGTAGTGTAAAAAAGGGTAAGAACACGAAGTAGACAAAACTAATAATATTTGATGTTGTGATGATACCTATTGCCTTCCTGCAGATTGTCCATGTGTTGGCAATAAACAAAAGTATTTGCAGGAAGATTAGATGAATTTGTAAGGAATACAATGTTTGGGTGTGTCTGAGTTTGGGTGGGGTGGTGGTGTTTATATAGTTTTTCTGAAAGAGAATGTGTTTAACCGTAAGACAGTTTTTAACAACAATTAATTGTGCTATAATTTATAGAAACTGATAAACATTAGTAATGTTTTAATATTTGTATCTGTTATCTATGTAGAAACAGTAAAAATTAACTGAGAGAGTTATCATTCATTAAATAAATTTGTATTGATTAGGTATTTTATGTCTTAACTGGCAACATTTTTTCATAGAAGAACAACAAAGATACTTATTTTCTGCTGGAACCTTCAAGTGATAAATTATGTCTTAACTGGCAACTTCTTGTGACTTCTTAAGTACTGCGTCTTCATCAAAGGTTTCACCATGATTGCCCCAAAGACGAATTTCTTGTGTCTGTTCACTGCACATATGGAATACTATGTGTTGACACACACTGGAAACGTTTTTAAAGAAAAATTTTGAACTAAGTTTTGTAGTAAGAGAAAATACTCTAGGTTGCGAATTTTGATTTTCCTGAGTTTAGTTTGAGATGTTGGGCTTGCATAATCAAATGGCCCCACGTGGCTAATGACTCCAATTACATCTGGAGAAAGAAAATGTGCATAAAATTTTGATGCTGTGATATTTTTTTTTCAGTCAAAAAAAGAAAAGATAAGAAAATGTTACCTTGTAGAGGCCTTGACATAATATCCATTTCTGGCAGCTTATCAAATGGACAGTAATTGAACGAAAATTTCGGTATTCCTGCTCCTCTGGTTTCAAGTCGGTCAACCTTGGTGTTTTGTTTAAACTGTAGCATATAGTTCTGGTAGTGGTATACATGAGTTTTGTTTTTTATGTCAACAGCTGCAACATCAGTAATCATGTAGACATGTCCTTCTTTGAGTAAGTGGCGGAATTGTTTTTGAAACCTCTTCGCCACACTGAGCTGCGCCGTAGTACCCTTCAGTAGCACACATTAGTTTAGGTAGTTCAAACTAAGTGTTTTAAAAACATAAATTAAGTTACAATATTATACGTACATGGCCAGGTAAAAAATATTGTACTTACATGTTCATCTAAAAGGACTCCGTCAATGCTGATGAGAGGATCTGCAAACTTGGATTTCACGTTGACCGCATCCCATAGCCGTAAGAGACGTCCAACAACCTTGCAGTTCTGTTGTCCCAGAGTGACGCTCTGAAGTGCTCCACTGTATTCCATTTCTGAAAGATCCCTGCAAGAGCATGTTAAAAACATATGAGTGAGTTGGCCCCCCAAGCTCCACATATGTTCTTATAATGACTGATAATCGTCGTCGTCGTGCGCAGCTTAGGAATAGAGGTCAGTGATGATCTCATATGTTGTTATGGTCTGTATCCAATAGTTTTTGATAAATTTCAATATAACTAATTAATCTAGGGGACATTAGAAGGTAACAAAGAAATTACTACAGCGGGATTTACTAAAAATAGTAGAACATCTGAAGGTAAAAAATAAATTAGTACAACGGGATTTACTAAAAACAGTAGGCGCATGAGCTGAAGCAGTGTAAATTAAAATTTAAAGGAAGGTCATTATAACTGACGTACCAATGGAGCTTGTGGATCGATGGAATTGTGCAGTCAATACATGTGATGAAAAGTGATGGTCTCTTGAGCGTGTAGATCCAAAAGTAAATAAATACAAAGAAACTAAATCTCCAGCCGAATCTGAACCTGTACGCACAATCAATTAAAGCAAATCCGAACCATATGAGGTGCCAGGACAGATCAGATAAAGCAACAATCGAAAGAAATGAACCTGTATGCAATCAAATCGGCACATGGAAAGAATCCAATGAAATCCAGCCCTGTGTCAACCTGTCAGATTGGGACAATATGGTGAGTCATGAGTATAGAATCCAACCAATCTAATAAAGATGGATGATTAGAATAGGGAAATAGGAAGCGGACATGTAGCAGCACGGTGGAGTTTGGTGGCGGAGCTTGTGAGGAGAGGAATCTGGCACGAATGATGGGCTGATTTTTATCATGGAGGCAGCGGCGTCTCATGAGCTCCATAGAGCAGTTTCCAGTCAATGAATGATAAGTATTAATCAGGCGTTTCTTTTAGCATTTGTGAGGAGGAAGGAAGGTTTCGGCTGGAAGGAATTATTGATAGCGATTGAGTAATTGAGAGGTGTTCGCGAGGACGACGAAAGGTTTCAGCGGCGGCGGAGGAGTATTTTTTGGAAGGGATAACGTGGAGTGATTTTTATTAGGTTGGGGTGACTTGAGTCGTTCCATCAGGAGCATCAAGCGATGGGCTTCAGTTACGGGCTGGACCGTTTGTGTACGGTGAATAGACTGGACCAAACAAAACTGAACGTAACCGGACAGAGCGGGATGGAGACACTCACGCGACGCAGCACAGCCGGCAAATAACGATGACGTGGAGGCACGAAAATGCAAGAAAATCAAGTTAGTGGGGGACTCCTATTTAGATATAGAAGATATACTACAAAAATAGGTTCTTTGGCTAGAGATTATTCTTATCTAATTAGTAACTTCGTATTTATTTGAGTTGATGTATATGTTGACTTCCTTGTCTTCGTTGAAGATCTTTAACTTTTGATGATGATCCCTGGAGCATAACTTGATGTAGATGTTGTCTGTACTGGCTTCAGAATCTAGCAAGGGTTAAGAAGATACATTGAGTACGAGCGTACTCAGCAAGTTCACTAGAAAAGGAGTGTTTGATGCACTATATCTACAGCCACAGACCATAGGTCGTAGGCAATGCAAGTTTTCGTAAACATTTCTTCAAAGATTGCATTTATTCTGAAAAGCTATGTCCGTCAGCCTTCACGGGTTTACCAGAACTTTCATGGAGTTCCTTTCCCGCCGCGTTCGCAGCTCTTTTCCGGAATAGGGAGTAACAAGTTACAGTTCTTACACTCTGCAGAGGTGCGTTACTTTACCCATGAGAGACTTTATCTTTGTTGCACAACCAAGTCATGACCTTTTCCATACTTCCTTGGTATGGGGCCTAGTCTAAGATCCAAGCCAATCACTGCCCTCTCCGTGACCTCATATGTCTGCAAGATCCTTCGGGGCTGTCTCACCTCCATTAAGGCCCTTTCGGGCAGGCTAAAACCCTAATGAGTCCCGAAGACTCTATGAGCTGGTGATGCCCAAGTAAGTACCTTATAGGTCTGGCTAAACCCCCATCAGCCACTCATAGATAATCTAGACACGAAAAATGCGGGGCCTAAGGGTGCCCACCAATATGTTGGATCCGCACAAGGAATCACAACGTCACGTTAAGGTAGTATTGCCTCCATACGAAAGGAAAAGGATACAGTTGACTTCTCTGTCCCATTCCAAATCTCATGGTTAACGCGTAATATACGGCGCAAGAATCACTAGCGATATTGGTTGTTAAGTCCTAGATAATATGTTGCTTTACCACCGGAACTTTCATAGTAGGTTATTACCTCATGGTAAATAACCTATAATCATATTATTAGGAAAATAGTGTTTTCCGACCTTTTTGAAATGTAGGTGATGACAACACTTGATTAGGAAAATACTTTACAGAAAATAATCAAAGGACATGAGCAAGTGTGAACTTTCCTTTTGTGATTGCAGGATTATGCACTCACCGTCTTCAAGACAATATAAGATCTAATATCTGAAATCAGCATCATTGGTCTGGTAAGGACTAATGATTAAAGAAGTAGGATGCTTTTATGCATAAGTAATGTAATGCATTTTATAAACGCGAATCCCGGGGATAACGTTGATCTACAGTTTGAAAACTAGAATTGGTTTCTTTAGACTGTGTTGTCCTTTTAGATAAGTTTAATACTCGTGTTTCTTATTAAGGCTTGTGAGTGTGTGTGAAACAACATGTAATTATAATGGTATACAACAATAAGATATATGAAAGTGGAATGCGACTCAAAGACTACTTATATAAGAATTGCCTCATATCAAAACCTTAACTTTACAAGTATTAACATCTATAAGTAACTTAAGTGTTAATACTTCAAAGTTATACTAGTAAAGTACAAAGTAATGTGATTACGATTATTTGTCATCTGTTGACTAAAGTGGCAAACGAATAACTTTTGAAGAAAAGATTTCTTTATTAAGGTCTAAGCAAGCCTGGTAGTTTTTAGAGTATGGTTGATAGAATGAGATTGATGTTATTTATGCTTGCTTGGATAGTTTGGATTTGAGATGCTTTATAACTTAATTATAACAGACCAAAGTTAACTATAAAATACATACAAAATCTTTAGCATAGTATTTGGAAATATTGTATACTAAAGTTAAATTTAAAGACATAGATGGTTTTAAGGTATATTGCTTATGTGAATTGTACCTTGTGTACTTTGTAATGTTTTCTTAAAGTTACTTAAGAATGGTTATTCTTCTATTTAAGTAGTGGTTTCTTAATTTTATAGAATCATTTATCTTTTTGTGAATGAATGGTTATAATTTGTAATAAAAGAAGTAACATTACATAACAACTTATGGATTCACTATATTGTTTTGATTTGTTTATAAATTTGTGGTTGAGGTAAGTAAAAAGGTTTTATTTAATTCCAAATTATTCTTGAAAATTTTAAACTTGATGAAAATGTTTTTAGAAAATAATCTACACATATGGTTGAATGATAATTTAATAAAATTGTATTTAAAATGTGTTAAACCATTTTGACTTTATATTATCAATATTTAAGACTAATACTATTTATTAGACTCAATTGGCTAATTTTAGGAATATTAGCAATTTTTATTTACCCTTATAGGAATTATTAATTAAAGAAATACGTTTCAATTCAAGTTATCAAAGTTTTTAAATTTTTATTTACCTCAAAAGTGGAATATTATATTTTTAACATGTAGATATTTTTTTGATCATTTTGGTATATTACATTCATTTTTATGATTTATAAATAATAATATATGATTTTAATAAGATTTATTACTTTATAAACACTTCATAAATAATAAAGATTTAATTAAGTGAAATAATAATGCATGATTATAGTTTTAAAGTATTGTTTTTAGTTTTCTAAGATTTTTGGTATTTTATTTATATTTTTAATATTTACCACTATTAAAATATGGATAATCTAAGTTTTATTACTTATAAAACCATTATTAAATAATATTTATTTAAATAATTATCATAATAATATTTGATAATAGTTTTAAGTTGTAGAGTTAATTTTTCTGAAAATTTTCATATATTAAACATGTTTTTCCGAATTATAAAACAAAATTTATTAAATTCATAAGATTTAATCATTTCATTCAATTTCTGGAATTTATTTGTGTTTGAATGTATATTATTTTTATTTAATTTCTAACAGGAAATACTTTTTATACCCAACTCAACCTAGACACAGTCACTGACTGGTGGAACTCTGGCCATGTTGGATGCCACGTTGGCGTGGACAGAGTCAAATGGTGGACTAGGTCAAAGCTGGTGCATGCAGGTTGTCAGGATGACGTCAGTGCGGCTACCACCGCCAGTTGATGGTCGCCGGCGACGATCAACGGTGCCTTAGCAAGCAGAACTAGTCTAGTTTGTATCAGTGCATCGTGCTGAACCATATAGTGGCGGTGCTGCTTGAAAATAGTCATTGGAGCTACTGGAACGACAACGACTAACAGCGGTATGCGGCGGTGCTACGGCGCGAGCAGGCTAGGGAGCACGATAGGAAGAAAAGAACGATGCTTGAGCATCAGTGACTCACCCTGGTTGCAGCGGTGGTGTCGGCGAAGACTGGTGTGGTCGGAGACGAGCTCTTCGACGAGGATTCTGATGAACTGTCATAGAAAGGAACAACAAAATTCGCCCTCTCCAGTGCTCCCCTTGATGAAAGACTCCACCTAGAGGATCTACGGAGCATGGGGCATCTCCATGGCTACTTGGAAGAGAGTGGGGAGGTGCGGCACGACGGCGAGGTTAGCTAGGGTTTCGGCTCTCAGGAAGAAATTGAGAGAGAGAGATTTATAGGAAGATAGAGTGGATGAGGACGAGAGACGACATCGTGGCATTCTTATCCCCTCCTCCAGGAGCAGCGGCAGGCATCGCAGCACGGCGGTCGATCAACGACGGAGCTGCGGCTAGCGAGCTTCTTCCAGTAGGCGAGGAAGACTACGATGCGACATTTGCGGATAACCCCCTAGAACATTTCCTCTCTCGACCCGCAGTCCTCTCGCTGGCCCACTCGTCAGTCACTGAGTGAGACGAGCCGGGCTGGTTCTTGGGCTGAGGTGGCTGCTACAGGCTGCTCGTGAGCAGTGGATAAGGAGAAGGAAGTTGGGCCATGGGCCAGATTTGATCTCCTTCTATTTTTTTCCTAGTTCTTTCCTTTTTCTATATTCTATTTTGTTTACATATTTGAATTTGCATTTTTTATTTGAATTTTCTTTATGGGCTTTATTTGCTAAAAAATTGTAACTATATTAAAAGGTATTTACTAGCATTTTGTGAACTTTTATTAAATAATGTTATATTTCTTTATTTTCTATCCAGAATAAACCATGGATTTATATTATGATATTTCTTTATTTAATGATAGAATTTGATTCTAGTTAACTTATAGTTTGGAGGGAAATTTTTACATAATGATCACATATCATTATTTGATGTAGGATACTCAAAGGAATTAATATGGTTAGTATTACTCCCATAAATCTAGTAAATAACAAAATATATACATTTTATTATAACTAATATAGGAGTTAAGGTTTGAATTGAAAATGCTTACCCTAGGGTTTAGGGTTCTTACTATACTTATATTCTTTTGTTGATATGAGTAAATATTAATATCTAAACCTGTTGTATTCATGTTTGTGATCTTTAATGATGTCACCTTTTAAAATAGAAATTTATTACCTAGAATGTCTTATGGAAAAGAATTGATAAAAAATATCTCCTAAACACATATAGTTATTATAATTGGAAATGATAGAGATGTGCTTAAGTGATTTTCTATAAGAAATGTTCCTATAAAGCATTGTGGAAATAAAATGATTTAGCCAACAGATGAGATGGATGTTAAGCTTGATTATGGATTTAGGGTTTAGTGTTTACCAAGAATTCCTATCTTCCATAATTCAGAATTCTTGGCTTCTACTTAAATAATTCCTTTCCTAGATATACTACTCCTTCATATCCATCATCATGTGCTAACATGATGAGCTTTACTTCACAAGAATATTCTTATCCACCTTTTATTCTTCTAAATCTATACTTGGTTATCAAACTGTCCTACTACTAATAATCTCCAATCCAACAGATGGTTACTATTGCCTCTATTTATACCCTTCCTTTATTATCCATCACCAACATTACTCTATAAATTCATTTATATTTATATATATATATATATATATCAAATCCTACTTCACCTCCAGTGTTTACTATTTTCCAAGAGGAAAATACTGACTCTATATTTCACTACTGCACAAACATCATCCTAATCATACTATCTTATCTCTACTTAACTCCAATATCTTATATTAGAGTTCAATCATGTTTTACCCACCAATGTCACTTATACAGGATATAAGCATTCTATCTTGGTGACTTAAGCAGGATCATTATAATCCTTTGATCCTTTATGGTTTAGGTTTCCAATTAGCTAATCAAGGCTTCATCAATACAACATTACAGTGGTATTGAAGTTATCTTCTTAATATCTCTAGTGGATTAGGGAATGTTATTCTTGGACTATACCTACTTAGGCCAATAGGATTACTCTTTGGTCTCTACCTTCAGTGCTCATCCTTATAATCCTAGTTGTTACCATATAATTAGATCTTCCATATAACTCTTCTATTTATTCAGTAGAGAGTTAACTCCATCAATTACCATATTGATCTTATTCTCTTCCAACACTCCCATCCTATATATGATATATAAAACTAGCATTACCACTTACCTCTTCTTACCTCCTTCTCTAATGGATTTAAAGTGAATGCTATGATAAGAACAAGAGTTGCTAAATCAAGAATTGATAGGTTAATATTTGATGAATCAATAGTTGATTACTCAACATTGATGAACAACAGATATTAGAATATGATTCAATAGGAATGGTAAGGATTGATATGGATACAAAGATACATGGTGAATGATCTTGACTTGATTTCCTTCCTACTTAATATAACTAAAGGGTTAAAGTTAGGTATTACCATGATACTTATGGTATAATGGGATAAGAATAAATAAGTCAAGGGTTAGTTATTACATTCTTATTACTTGGGTTAAATTCTTAACTTGGTATTCATGGGTTGTTGTAATGAATACTATGATATGATCACCTAAGAATCAAATATAAATCATTAACTAATGTATTAGGGCTTAATTTTATTACATTGGATCTACCTTTAGATCAAATCATGTTTTCCCAAAATAATGTTTTAGCAAAGGTCATATTGAAACTTATCGCAATCAACTTGATGATCTACTTCAATTCCATCAAGTTAAGAGAAGCTTTAATCAATTTGACAAGTTTTGTTCAAAAGCGCGAAAATTATTCGGATTTTCAATGCATGAATGCAATGCACACATCTGGGTTCAGCTTATTTCTAAGATATAATGCTGGGATGTTACAGTCTCTCCCCCTTAAAATAAACTTCATCCCTGAACTTCGTAAACTCTCATGTTTCGGAGTAAGGAATTGTATTATATTGGTTACGACAGTTCTAAACTCCATGGTAACCTTAATGGGAATAATTGTAGCATTACATATCCAAATAGTTTTCTTATTCCGATTAGATATCATAATCCAACTCTTTCACTTAATCATTGAACTTTCTTACAATATTATATAAGGTCTAGGAAGTCTCACTAAAACAGGTTTTAAATTTCTATTTGCCAACAGTTGTGGTTAAAAGACTATATTTTTGTTTTGATCATAGTATGGTGGATACTGGTATTCCTTTCAAAATTGGATTTGAACTCATTTAGTTCACACCCATTGGAATTTCTTGTTCCTCTACACCTGTCCAATTGGGTGTGCTTTTTTCTCTCTTATGAATCACTTATGAGTTGTTTTCTCTAGAATAGTCTATTAAGATTAATTTATTTTGCCACCTTCAAGTTTTTACCTTATCAAGCTTTAGATAATCTTAAGTATTTCTGATACTTCCTTATATTAATTGCCTTAAGGTTTGAGTCCTACTATCTTGGTTTACTTCAATCTTCCATCCAGACATACTTTTGAAGTACCTCCATAATAACGACTTAAACCTTATGAAAATAAGGCTTAATGTTGTCATAGGTTAGGACTTCTTTTTCAACCTTTACTCTGGGATTCAGATAACAATATTTTCGTTTACTTTTTACTCTCCCCCTTAGGGTTTACTAATGGTCTATAAACCGCCTTTATAGTAACTATTGGCTTCATAACTAGGATATTGGTCTCTGTCCAGCTTAAACTATACCTCTTTAAGGTCTCACGAAAGAACTTACGGTATACCCACACAATTGTGGATCTCCTATATATATCTTCCAAGATTATTTGTCTTACTTACTATTTGGACATTTTCGCTTTGATAGGTCTGACTTCGTGAAGCGCCTCGAAATATGATCGCTTTAATATTTATACTCCTTCATGCCTTCCTTCACTTAGGCCAAATTTTATGCTCTTTATGCAACTTTTAACATGATCTGGTTAACTATTTTAACCGATACCTGTTGTGGGCAAGTTACCGACTACGGACCATCCTAGGGTGTATGGATTACCCTACGGCTCCTGACATACTACTAGCATTCTCTCTGAATTGTCAGAGCTTGAATACCATGTTGTTCCAAAGCTTCTTCTTTGTACTTATTCATGCTACTCCCATGAACTTGGTACTACTACTCCATTAACTTCTTAGCAACATCACCCATATCTTGTGAACTTTTTTTACTGCTCCTTGTTGATTTCTTCTTCATGTAAACCTCCTTGGTATACAGAATTCGTCACTTCCTTACGCAGATTCCCTATTCTATCTAGGTCTATAGCATCAAGTAATAACTGGGTGTTACATCATGCATTTGCACACCAAGTCAAACTTCATGTACAGATCTAGTCAATCAAGAAGATTCAAGAAAATCCAAGAGTTGATAAACAACCAAACATATACCATGTATTATACATAGTTTTAAATAATTTACAGACGAACTGACCGTTCCAACGGTTTGCCTCACATATACATCACACAACTATCTTACAAGAACTTCTTGTTCTTGTGAGTATATACTCACTTATTTCAGCAAACCTTTCAAACTACAATATGCATTACCCTCTATGTACATTATTCAAGCACTCATCCCTTGGTATTTTGTTCCTTTCTTACTTTTATCTTCCTCTAGTGCTTCCTGGAGTTCCGTCCATGATGACATGAAGTCCTACGACTGCCTTCTGGAGCGTAAGAGCATACAGGAGGTGCGTATTCTTGATTAGATGTACCGAGACTGAGATTAGACATTGAAAATGACTAGAGTTGGCATAGTCTTCTACAGGATATACCTGCGTTTCCGGCAATGCGTACTCAAAATAAGAGGGTTCTTTTGCCTTTTCTTGGATCCATTCGTACATATCGGTATAGTAACTACCGGAATACTCTTCTAGGTCGGTTGGGTTGGTATCACCCCCATATGGTCCATAAGGCTCTATATGGTTATAATTGGTCTCTTGTCTGATACCTGTATCACAAGGTATAGGATTTCCTATGGTTCCACCTTGAGATTCTACTCCCCATTCATACTGGTTTTGCTCGGGATTACTTGGAATAGCTCCCGCCCATTCCTTTTGTTCGGATTTATACTTGGTCCATAGATCTTCAGATGGCTAGGGTTTATTTTGGTAATAAGCATAGTTTTCTGAGTGTGGATCATCGAATTCAGTTTCCTCATACACTTCTCCTGAAGGTATGTATTTGGGATGCCTAGCTTCTTTATCTAACTTCTTCCTACGCGCCAATGCTTTATCAGGATCAGTAAAATCCTCAATGACCGTATCTAGTTCCTTAACTAAGAATTGATGAGTGTTATGGTAAGTGTTTAGCAAAGACCGATAACGATCCATATACTCTACTGCTCGAGTGGGTTCAGTTTGGACTAGAGTAGAGTGATCTAACTCATGCTCCGGGTTTGAGGTTTGATGGGGTATAATGGTGTGGGTACTACCTTCTAGAGCTTGGGATTTCTGTTCTCGGATCATGGTTATGGCTGCTGCTACAGCAATCTGATATGCTGATGCCATGCACCTTGACTCTCCTGATGGCATTTCTCCCTTAAGTCCTAACTTCTTGGGTAACATGATCATGACACAGTATTTAGCTAATACCTGCCCATCATATTAACTGTAAATCTTGACCAAAAGTCTTGATTCACAATCCAAACTCCATAGAAGTTGTCGAAGGTTATCTGTCCAATCCCCTCCATAGTCATTTAACGTCCTGTTCATCACTTGAACATTCCGGGGTGGATATCGAGGTGCCATGTAGAACTGTAGATAAGAAATTATCATCAGTAACATAGAGTTAAAACTCTTGGTAGTGTTTAGGATTGCAATCATACTAAAGAATTATCGCACTAGCAACATGACAGGATTATTCTCAAGTGAATATCCCTCATATCTCTAGAGAACTCTTTATTATTGCAGGTATGTGTCCTACAGGTTCTACCCATTTACTAGGTTTCCAACCTAAGGTCAAAGCATATGCTCTGATACCAACTGCGGTGACCCAGCATACCACTGCATGATGTAGTACACTATAGTCGTTGACATAACACCATTGAAACACCTGTTCACTAGTATTACATCCCTCAGAGTGGTACAACAGAAACACAGCGGGTCCAAGACATGGCTAAAGGTTACAACTCAACTATTTACATAAGATCCAAAGACCACTCTAAGTTAAACAGAGAGAAAGAACTTCTTACAAATAAGAATCAAAGATAAACAACTCTAAAACTATTATACTATTAGGACTAGTATTTTAGCTGATGGTCTGGCATTGCTGCTATTGCAATATACTATAGAAATAGGTTGTTTGGCTAGAGATTATTTCTA
Organism: Avena sativa; assembly: GCA_916181665.1. Taxonomy (NCBI): domain Eukaryota; kingdom Viridiplantae; phylum Streptophyta; class Magnoliopsida; order Poales; family Poaceae; genus Avena; species Avena sativa. The sequence goes on from OV702293.1 coordinate 101,031,977, forward strand.
TCTAATTAATAACTTCGTCTTTATTTGAGTTGATGTATATGTTGACTTCCTTGTCTTTGTTGAAGATCTTTAACTTTTGATGATGATCCCTGGAGCATAACTTGATGTAGATGTTGTCTGTACTGGCTTCAGAATCTATCAAGGGTTAAGAAGATACGTTGAGTACGAGCGTACTCAGCAAGTTCACTAGAAAAGGAGTGTTTGATGCACTATATCTACAGCCACAGACCATAGGTCGTAGGCAATGCAAGTTTTCGTAAAGATTTCTTCAAAGATTGCTTTTATTCTAAAAAGCTATGTCCGTCAGCCTTCACGGGTTTACCCGAACTTTCATGGAGTTCCTTTCCCGCCGCGTTCGCAGCTCCTTCCCGGAACAGGGAGTAACAAGTTACAGTTCTTACACTCTGCAGAGGTGTGTTACTTTACCCATGAGAGACCTTATCTTTGTTGCACAACCAAGTCATGACCTTTTGCATACTTCCTTGGTATGGGGCCTAGTCTAAGATCCAAGCCAATCACTGCCCTCTCCGTGACCTCATATGTCTGCACGATCCTTCGGGGCTGTCTCACCTCTGTTAAGCCCCCTTTCGGGCAGGCTAAAACCCTAATGAGTCCCAAAGACTCTATGAGCTGGTGATGCCCAAGTAAGTACCTTATAGGTCCGGCTAAACCCCCAGCAGCCACTCATAGATAATCTAGACACCAGAAACACGGGGCCTAAGGGTGCCCACCAATATGTTGGATCCGCTCAAGGAATCACAACGTCATGTTAAGGTAGTATTGCCTCCATACGGAAGGAAAAGGATACAGCTGACTTCTCTGTCCAATTCCAAATCTCATGGTTAACGTGTAATATACGGCGCAAGAATCACTAGCGATATTGGTTGTTAAGTCCTAGATAATATGTTGCTTTACCACCAGAACTTTCATAGTAGGTTATTACCTCATGGTAAATAACCTATAATCATATTATTAGGAAAATAGTGTTTTTACGACCTTTTTGAAATGTAGGTGATGACAACACTTGATTAGGAAAATACTTTACAGAAAATAATCAAAGGACATGAGCAAGTGTGAACTTGCCTTTTGTGATTGCAGGATTATGCACTCACGATCTTCAAGACAATATAAGATCCAATATCTGAAATCAGCATCATTGGTCCGGTAAGGACTAATGATTAAAGAAGCAGGATGCTTTTATACATAAGTAATGTAATGCATTTTATAAACGCGAATCCCGGGGATAACGTTGATCTACAGTTTGAACTAGAATTGGTTTCTTTAGAATGTGTTGTCCTTTTAGATAAGTTTAATACTCGTGTTTCTTATTAAGGCTTGTGAGTGTGTGTGAAACAACATGTAATTATAATGGTATACAACAATAAAATATATGAAAGTGGAATGCTACTCAAAGACTACTTATATAAGAATTACCTCATCTCAAAACCTTAACTTTACAAGTATTAACATCTATAAGAAAATTAAGTGTTAATACTTTGAAGTTATACAAGTAAAGTACAAAGTAATGTGATTACGATTATTTGTCATCTGTTGACTGAAGTGGCAAACGAATAACTTTTGTAGAAAAGATTTCTTTATTAAGGTTTAAGCAAGCCTGGTAGTTTTTAGAGTATGGTTGATAGAATGTGATCGATGTTGTTTATGCTTTCTTGGATATTTTGGATTTGAGATGCTTTATAACTTAATTATAACATACCAAAGTTAACTATAAAATACATACAAAATCTTTAGCATAGTATTTGCAAATATTGTAGACAAAAGTTAACTTTAAAGACATAGATGGTTTTAAGGTATATTGCTTATGTGAATTGTACCTTGTGTACTTTGTAATGTTTTCTTAAAGTTACTTAAGAATGGTTATTCTTCTATTTAAGTAGTGGTTTCTTAATTGTATAATGGAATAGAATCATTTATCTTTTTGTGAATGAATTGTTATAATTTGTAATCAAAGAAGTAACATTACATAACAACTTATGGATTCACTATATTGTTTTGATTTGTTTATAAAGTTGTGGTTGAGTTAAGTAAAAAGGTTTTATTTAATTCCAAATTATTCTTGAAAATTTTAAACTTGATGAAAATGTTTTTAGAAAATAATCTACACATATGGTTGAATGATAATTCAATAAAATTGTATTTAAAATGTGTTAAACCATTTTGACTTTATATTATCAATATTTAAGACTAATACTATTTATTAGACTCAATTGGCTAATTTTAGGAATATTAGATATTTTTATTTACCCTTATATGAATTATTAATTAAAGAAATAGGTTTCAATTCAAGTTATCAAAGTTTTTAAATTTTTATTTACCTCAAAAGTGGAATATTATATTTTTAACATGTAGATATTTTTTTGATCATTTTCGTATATTACATTTATTTTTATTATTTATAAATAATAAGATATGATTTTAATAAGATTTATTTCTTTATAAACACTTATTAAATAATAAAGATTTAATTAAGTGAAATAATAATGCATGATTATAGTTTTAAAGTATTGTTTTTAGTTTTCTAAGATTTTTGGTATTTTATTTATATTTTTAATATTTACCACTATTAAAATATGGATTATCTAAGTTTTATTACTTATAAAACCATTATTAAATAATATTTGTTTAAATAATTATCATAATAATATTTGATAATAGTTTTAAGTTGTAGAGTTAATTTTTCTGAAATTTTTCATATATTAAACAAGTTTTTCCGAATTATAAAACAAAAGTTATTAAATTTATAAGATTTAATCATTTCGTTCAATTTCTGGAATTTATTTGTGTTTGAATGTATATTATTTTTATTTAATTTCTAACAGGAAATACTTTTTATACCCAGCTCAACCTAGACACAGTCACTGACTGGTGGGACTCTGGCCATGTTGGATGCCACGTTGGCGTGGACGAGTCAAATGGTGGACTAGGTCAAAGCTGGTGCATGCAGGTTGTCAGGATGACGTCAGTGCGGCTACCACCGCCAGTTGATGGTCGCCAGCGATGATCAACGGTGCCTTAGCAAGCAGAACTAGTCTAGTTTGTATCAGCGCATCGTGCTGAACCATATAGTGGCGGTGCTGCTTGAAAATATTCATTGAAGCTACTGGAACGACAACGACTGACGGCGGCATGCGGCGGCGCTACGGCGCGAGCAGGCTAGGGAGCATGATAGGAAGAAAAGAACGATGATTGAGCATCAGTGACTCACCCTGGTTGTAGTGGTGGTGTCGGCGAAGACTGGTGTGGTCGGAGACGAGTTCTCCGACGAGGATTCTAACGAACTGCCGTAGAAAGGAACAACAAAATTCGCCCTCTCAAGTGCTCCCCTTGATGCAAGACTCCACCCAGAGGATCTACGGATCATGGGGCATCTCCATGGCTACTTGGAAGAGAGTGGGGAGGTGCGGCACGACGGCGAGGTTAGCTAGGGTTTCGGCTCTCAGGAAGAAATCGAGAGAGAGAGAGCTTCAAAGGAAGATAGAGTGGATGAGGACGAGAGACGACATCGTGGCGTTCTTATCCCCTCCTCCAGGAGCAGCGACACGCATTGCAGCACGGCGGTCGATCAACGGCGGAGCTGTGGCCAGTGAGCTGCTTCTAGTAGGCGAGGAAGACGATGATGCGACATTTGCGGATAACCCCCTGGAACATTTCCTCTCTCGACCCGCAGTCCTCTCGCTGGCCCACTCGTCAGTCACTGAGTGAGACGAGCCGGGCTAGTTCTTGGGCTGAGGTGGCTACTACGGGCTGCTTGTGAGCAGTGGATAAGGAGAAGGAATTTGGGCCATGGGCCAGATTTGATCTCCTTCTATTTTTTTCCTAGTTCTTTCCTTTTTCTATATTCTATTTTGTTTACATATTTGAATTTTCATTTTTGATTTGAATTTTATTTATGGGCTTTATTTGCTAAATAATTGTAACTATATTAAAAGGTATTTACTAGCATTTTGTGAACTTTTATTAAATAATGTTATATTTCTTTATTTTCTATCTAGAATAAACCATGGATTTATATTATGATATTTCTTTATTTAATGATAGAATTTGATTCTAGTTAACTTATAGTTTGGAGGGAAATTTTTACATAATGATCATATATCATTATTTGATGTAGGATACTCAAAGGAATTAATATGGTTAGTATTACTCCCATAAATCTAGGAAATAACAAAATATATACATTTTATTATAACTAATATAGGAGTTAAGGTTTGAATTGAAAATGCTTACCCTAGGGTTTAGGGTTCTTACCATACTTATATTCTTTTGTTGATATGAGTAAATATTAATAGCTAAACCTATTGTATTCATGTTTGTGATCTTTAATGATATCACCTTTTAAAATAGAAAGTTATTACCTAGAATGTCTTATGGAAAAGAATTGATAAAAATATCTCCTAAACACATATGGTTATTATAATTGGAAATGATAGAGATGTGCTTAAGTGATTTTCTATAGGAAATATTCCTATAAGGCATTGTGGAAATAAAATGATTTAGCCAACAGATGAGATGGATGTTAAGCTTGATTATGGATTTAGGGTTTAGTGTTTACCAAGAATTCCTATCTTCCATAATTCAGAATTCTTGGCTTCTACTTAAATAATTCCTTTCATAGATATACTGCTCCTTCATATCCATCATCATGTGCTAACATGATGAGCTTTACTTCACAAGAATATTCTTATCCACCTTTTATTCTTCTAAATCTATACTTGGTTATCAAACTGTCCTACTACTAATAATCTCCAATCCAACAGATGGTTACTTTTGCCTCTATTTATACCCTTCCTTTATTATCCATCACCAACATTACTCTATAAATTCATTTATATTTATATATATATATATATCAAATCCTACTTCACCTCTAGTGTTTACTATTTTCCAAGAGGAAAATACTGACTCTATATTTCACTGCTGCTCTAACATCATCCTAATCATACTATCTTATCTCTACTTAACTCCAATATCTTATATTAGAGTTCAATCATGTTTTACCCACCAATGTCACTTATTCAGGATATAAGCATTCTATCTTGGTGACTTAAGCATGATCATTATAATCATTTTATCCTTTATGGTTTAGGTTTCCAATTAGCTAATCAAGGCTTCATCAATACAACATTACAGTGGTATTGAAGTTATCTTCTTAATATCTCTAGTGGATTAGGGAATGTTATTCTTGGACTATACCTACTTTGGCCCATAGGATTACTCTTTGGTCTCTACCTTCAGTGTTCATCCTTATAATCCTAGTTTTTACCATATAATTAGATTTTCCATATAACTCTTCTATTTATTCAGTAGAGAGTTAACTCCATCAATTACCACATTGATCTTATTCTCTTCCAACACTCCCCTCCTATAGATGATATATAAAACTATCATTACCACTTACCTCTTCTTACCTCCTTCTCTAATGGATTTAAAGTGAATGCTATGATAAGAACAAGAGTTGCTAAATCAAGAATTGATAGGTTAATATTTGATGAATCAATAGTTGATTACTCAACATTGATGAACAACAGATATTAGAATATGATTCAATAGGAATGGTAAGGATTGATATGGATACAAAGATACATGGTGAATGATCTTGACTTGATTTCCTTCCTACTCAATATAACTAAAGGGTTAAAGTTAGGTATTACCATGATACTTATGGTATAATGGGATAAGAATAAATAAGTCAAGGGTTAGTTATTACATTCTTATTACTTGGGTTACATTCTTAACTTGGTATTCATGGGTTGTTGTAATGAATACTATGACATGATCACGTAAGGATCACATATAAATCATTAACTAATGTATTAGGGCTTAATTTTATTACATTTGATCTACCTTTAGATCAAATCATGTTTACCCAAAATAAGATTTTAGCAAAGGTCATATTGAAACTTGTCGTAGTCAACTTGATGATCTACTTCAATTCCATCAAGTTAAGAGAAGCTTCAATCACTTTGACAAGTTTTGTTCAAAAGCGCGAAAATTATTCGGATTTTCTATGCATGAATGCAATGCACACATCTGGGTTCAGCTTATTTCTAAGCTCTAATGCTGGGATGTTACAACTGTAACCTTAACGACCAACTATACGGCCTGACCAACTATACAACGAGAAATAAATTTCTGGCCGTATAGTTGAGGCCGTATAGTTATTCATCGCATCACCAAATTTTTATGCCAAGGTACACAAGGTTTAAAGACCAACTATACGACGGGAAGAAATCTTCCGGCCGTATAGTTGTGGCCGTATAGTTGGTACCACCATAGATAAATAGAAAAATCTATAGTCGGTTCCTAACTATACGGCAGGATCTAAAAGACACGCGCACATATAGTTACTCTTAAGCCTGGCGGCTAGGGTTTTCTACCTTCCCTTTTAAATACGGTTGTATCTAACATTTTTATTAAGTTTTCACAGAGCTACAGTCTCCAACCTCGAAAAACCATCGCCATCTCCCTACACACCCCTCTAACAACACCCGTGCAGCGAAGCCATGCATCCTTTCCATGTCAACAAGATTTGGAAGAAGAAGGAAGAGAAGCCCATGAAGAGGATCGAGGATATGGAACCAAAATAAGCATCATCATCGTCCATCTCCGAGATCAAGCCTCTCCCAAATTGGGAGGACATGTTCCCGCAAAGGATGGAGATGAGGAGGCAATCAGATCAGGGAAGGTGCAAGGATGAGTATCTCCTTAATCCATACCGTCACAACATAGGATCTTATTATAAACTTCCTCTTAGTCCGCCACCTCTTAAACCCAAGGAGGTGTGGGAAGATGAGATTCATGATAATATCTATCAATTGGAAAATTCTTCAAGGCATGTGCTAAAACTATTGGAGAAGGAATTGACTCCTACTGGATGATGAGCAAAGACCTTGAGAAAAAGGTAAATGATATCGATGGTAGAGTTGGTTTCTTGATTAAAACTGTTTTTGACTTGATAGATGAGAAGAAATTACTTAAGAGGAAAATTTTGAAGCTTTAATATGACTTGGCCAAGCTCAGCATCTGCCTCGCAAGCATGGCTAAAGTTCGCAATCCAGGAGAGGAAGACAATGCTCTTCCTACCCAGGAGGAGGAATAGGTACCAGCAAGGAGTTATTTCATCCCGCCTGGCTTGATTCCAAGCTTGGCGAGATCGCTAAAACCTCGTAATCAATCCTATAAGTTTATTACTTTTAGTTTTGCATTAGCTCGAGTTTAGAAATAAAAGATTGCATCATTAGACTTCCCTTCAGGAATAGTCGATCCCTCTTATGAAATTCTGAGTCTATTACAATATAGGAAGCATTATTAAGTTTGAGCTTGTTTTATTGGATATATGAATTACTTGAGTATGATTTTACTTGCACTTGATGATATCAATAGGAATCTTCCACACCATTGGTATTAACGAAACATTTAAAAGATAATTTGATCAATATATTGTAGGTGAATGGTTTGATTTACAAAAAGGAGAGATTATCTAATTAATTAAGACAAAAAAGAAAAACCTTGAACAAAGGAGAAATTATAAATACTATCAAATAGAATGAGAACAAGTTGAGGTAGAATACTCAAGTTATAAAGATGCTCCATATATATTTGTAATTTGGTAATTGAGGTTGTTAAACTTTGAAATTCCTACATGAAGTGGAATATGGCTAGCTTCTTTTCACAACACTTAAACAAAAGTGTGAGCACTAATATATATGGAAAAAAGAAGAAATAGAAAGATGAAGAAAAGAGCGAATGTGCAAAGAGAAAGTAAGCATATATCACTATATTGTAGTAAGACAAAGAGATGTTTGAGGTTTTGCATCCCAAGTGAATATGTTAATCCTAAAAACACTTAGGACTACCTCACTAACTCATTCGATTAAACCGAACAATTTTACATCATGTTGAGAATAATCTTTTGTGAACTATTAATTACTAAAGGTGTGGAAGCCTGCTAATATTATTTGGATGGTTCAAGTAAAGTACTATTCATGAAATTATTCATATGTATCCTTTATGATAAACACAAGCTGCAACTGCCTCATTTATTCTATCGACTCAGTCTCATGAATATGAGGATCACATCCATTCAGCTAAACTTGCTCAGGACGAGCAAGAGTCTAAGATTGGGTAAGTTGTTGAGTGCATATTTGCATCATGTTTTAGGTAATTATTTTGCATTGTAGATGTAGGATCTTGGTATTTTATTGTCACGACCCGGGACCAGGCTAGATAAATACCAGATCTTCATCTAACATAAACCTAACCTAAATTTCGAAGCGAGCAGGGAATGATCGGTAACATTATCGAACATATAAACCATACATTAATAAGGTAAACTCTTAAGAGAGTTACAAACCAGTCATACAAGCCAGGGGTCACAGACCCATCAGTACAATAAACCATGGAAGTAAACAAGTTGTTCTAAACAACAAACTTAGCAAAGGGCCTAAGAGGCCTTAAACAGAAGTAGCGACCCTTCCATAGATCCTAGGCTGCTGCCTGGGAATCCCGACTACTCGTCGACTTCGACATAGAAACCACCTTCAGTTGGAGTAGCTTCATCTATAGAAAAACATCAACGAGGCAAGGCTGAGTACAGGGTGTACTGCGCAAGACTTATGGCTAGTGGAGTTGTTTTGCATAAAGCCATCTTTTGTTTTCAAAACAAGGAGGTAAAGAAGCTCTTCTAGTTAGATCATTTTCAAAAGGGATAAGAAGACTACAACTCTAGCTCTTCGAAGTCATCTTTGTTATCCACCAAGTACCATCATCAACTAAACCTCTCTTCCCGGACTACCCCCTCAAACTTCCCCGAGGAATTACTCCGGATCTCACATTAGTTGGCCAAGTTTTATCATTCGGTTATAGTTTTATATGATCATAGAATCCGTTCCCAAGTTTTCCATAACCGTGGACACGACTTTTCAAAAAGATTATAACCCTGCAGGGGTGCACAACTTTACACACACGTTCCAACCGATTCTTAATGGAAAATTATTAGCCCTCTTCCTTGGAAGGCCGGCAGAGAGTGGTTGACCACGACCTTTACCTTGCTATCGCTGATACGATGAGTCACGAACTAAGGAGATGCCGCCGTAACGGGTCGAGCCCCGAAGCCGGTCCCCAATGATGTGTGCGGGGTTCAAGATTATGGACGCCGTGCATCTCTCTTCCCGGGCACGCTTACCTACCTGTTATGAATGCACCTCCTTCACCTCCATCCAAGAACAACCAAGATGCGTATGTCGAATGGAAAGCCCGAACTATGTGACTCATGGAATCTACTAGGCAAGTTAGTGAGTCGAGGGGGTTTCTAGGCCCCCGTGTAGTTGTATGCTCGTCTTGGTTCAAGAGGCGAGAACTTAGTTCCTAGGGGTGGAAAGTATGGGACTACAAAAACCACAACCCACGTGGCCTCCCATACAAGCCTTAGAATGTTTGTTATCCATCTTTGATCATATCACAACATCCTACCATATTAGATTCATTCACAACTCTAGTGCATCATCTGAATGATCAGCATTGGACCACTAAGAATGGCTAATCTCGACTGAACTGTGGCACTAGCGATGCTCATAAGACAAACCCTAGTTATGCTAGGAACAATTGATCAGGTATTTAGTTCACAAAGGGAAACATGCATCAGATAGGATTACTCTATCTACTGATAAAAGACTGTTGAACCGAATGCATATGGCGAGAATGAAATACTTTGCAAACATAGGGTTCATATGTGTGAGTGGGGCTTCGCTTGCCTTGTCCGTTGTTGGACTGGTAATGCTCTTCGGTGGCATTGACTTCAGCCTCGGGTTCGGTTCCATTCGCGAAGAACCAATCACATGGAAAAGGAAAAGAAACATTCAACACATGGCATGTGCAATGCTCATACAATATGGATGATATGACAAGTTAAATAGTGTTTAAATGAAACCTAGAACATGCTTGGTCATTTTAAACGGGGTCCGAGAGGTCCAAACCCTAGAACAGGGGGACCCTCGAAATCACCTATGGGGTTCAATTGGTTCTTCTAATTTAAATTGTCATGAAAGTTGGTTAACAATGTATGATTCTATTGCTATTGCATAGCTCTTATTTTTCTGAACATTTTGATATATTATTTGTATTTTTCTGATTTAAAATGAATTAGTTATGAATTTCTACATTTTTATTTCATTTTAAATCATTTTTTGAATATTTAAATTATTTTCCAAGTTGGGCCCACATATCAGACTTTTATTAATTTCAGAAAACATTTATGAAAAAGATTAAACATCTTACAGGTAGGGTCCACCTATTAGGGATTTAGTATTTTCAGAAAATAATTACTAAAAACAAATAAAATAAATGAAAATTGTTTACTACATCATGCTGACGCCAAAATGACGTCAGCAATGGCCAAGATCTCAGATCGAGAGCGAGGCTGGCGCTAGGGAGCTCGCGGGGCTGTGTGGAGGGGTGCGTTGGACACGGGCTGACGTGCTGAGCGCTTTAGTGGTGGCGCCGCTCCTTATTGGTCACTGGAGCGTCGCCTCCGACGAGCTCCAGCGGCATCGGCGTCGGTCTCAAGCGGGGAGGACAGTATATGGGGAGAGAGAGGAAACGGAGGGCACCATTGTGACGAGGAGTCGATTCAGCCAATTGGGATCGCGCGCAAGGGAGAGGAGGGGCTAGGAAGAGAGAGTCGAGCATGGCGAACTCAACGGTGGCCTCGGCTTGGGTTGGGGTAGCCGAAGACGGCGAGGACGACGGCGACTGGTGGCTAGGGTTCTTCGTCCATGGCGCTGCAGCGAGAGAGGGAGAGGAAGAGGAAAAGTGGGAGACGGCTAGGGTTGTCTGACGGCGACCAGTGGTACTTGTAGGCGCTTGGGGCGGCAGTGCGGATCTTGGCGCGCAGCAGCCCGTGGCGAGGCGACACGCGATAGCTTCGGGCGAGACGCGAGGTTGACGATGGCGATAGGCGCGACGAAACGGTACGGGCACGGGTGGGCCGCGGCTGGGCTAAGGTGAGCTGCCTACGGGCGCGCGTGGGCGGAAGGAAAGGGGAGAGGAGAGAGAGAGGTTGCTAGGATGCGGCCTGTAACATCCCAAAAATATCAAACTTAGATCATCAAAACACTAATCATCAAGTTTAGGGTTAACAAAAACTTTTCTAAATGAATTCATGAATGCATGTATATGTGTATGCATGGATTTTGAATTTCTTTAAAAACCACCTTGTTTGTGTGATCCATTGCTTGTAAAATGTTTCTTAGGTGAAAAGAACATCATCTAAAACATTTCCCACACTTTTCCTTAAGACAAGTAAATCAAAACAAATATATTAAGTGAATGGTCATTTTGACCAATTTAACTCCCATGCCTACTTTGGTTGTCTCAAACTTTCAAAACCTAACAAAAACTTTTCTGGATCTTTGCACCCCTTGAATGTACTCATAACAGAGTATCAAGGCCCACTTTGTGATCATCCAGAAACTTTCAAATGCATAGTTTAAATGACAATTCAAAATTGAATCTTCTTCATATGGGAAGATCCCACTTTTTCAAAACCCACTCAAACAAGCTCAACTTTCAAAACCCAAGCATCTGCAGACTCACCAGAACCAATCTAGCAAATCCACCAAAATTCATTTCAAAATTCAAAACTTGATTTCATGCGGCCATTTCATCAAACAGGTTGCAGACACAAATCAAACAAAACATCAAACACTATAGTGTGCAGTGTTTTGAGCCTAACTTGTTCCCTAGTTAGCTCACACACAACCCAGTAGATCATCTAGAAAGATTAGCCCAACACTAGCACCCCTGTGAGCTTGCCATTGTCATTAATGCTGAACAGCCGAGCACCCCCATGTCACCCCATTGTGGACAGCAGGCTAGAGGAAGAACTAGCCGTGCCAACCTTGTCTGGGAGGCAGCCCACCGTCCACCGCCACTGCCTGTCCCAGCCGCGAGCGTTGCCAAGCCCTGGACCACGCGCACGAGACACGCCTAGACCATGCCGAGCGTGCGCCAGAAAACCACCCTCGACCATCACCCACAGACCGCGCGCCGCCCTCACCGCGTGCATACACGATCACAACTGACCCAGGAGACCGCCAGACACCCCCGTTTGCTGCCCCGTGCCATACAGCCACCGCCCGCCGTCGAAGACGCCGCCTCTGCCGCGCAGAGCGCCGCCCGTTCCAGACCAAACCGCACCGCCCCATGCCTCGCGATCATATCGTTGAGCATCGCCAGGAGACACAGCACTGTCCCCTACCCTTGCCCATGCCTATAGCCGCCTGTAACGTCGCCACCGACGAGCTCACCGTGCGCCCCGACGGTCCCCTCGCTCGACTATAAATAGAGGCCACCCCCGCATGATTTTTTCACACCATCTCACTCCCCTCTCCCCACTGACCGTGCCACACCATCCTCAGAGCAAGCTGAGCACCACCTCGCCGGAATTTCACTGGAGCCTGCCGCTGCCGGAGAAGAAGGGAGCCAGCGATTGGAGCCGCCCCAGGAGAAGCCACCGGTACCAGGAGGTTCGCCGTCGTCGACTTCGTCGTTCGCCCGCCTCACCGATCCTCGCCCGTACCCCGGTGAGCCCCCAGCACCCCTCACTGGACGCGCTAGGTTTCGTTCTCGCCGGAGCTGTCTCGCGTCGACGATGACCCTCAGCCGTTGGATTAGAACTAGATCGAACGATCCACGTTGCCCCATACCGCTTCGCCCAGCCCCGTGTCACTGACGAGTGGGGACACCCACTTAAGCAGCCCGCGGGAGCACTACGCTTAGCAGGCCGGCCCGTTAGAATTTCCCGCGCAGCCCAGCAATTCAAATTAAACCTTTTTCTTTTTAAATTCAAACACACTTCTGTACCCAACTTCAAAAATCAACCCAGATCGATTCAGTGCACCAAATTGGGTGAAACCAATTTTGTTGGAAAGGTCTGTGAATGCTTAATCCAAGCCCGTTGGATTCAAGTCATTTGGATCTGTAGATCACCCATAGCAAAAATAACAAGGCAGAAGCTTTTCTGCATTCAAACATTTTTCAAATTTAAACCATAAAAGCTTTTGAGTTGATTCCAACTCTCAAAAATCACATTTAACCATACCTTTCAGAATATATAAAAATATATAGGTTTACTTTCATAAATAATGTTCAAGGAATAAAAGAATGCTTCATAAGAATTTCTAGTCACTTTAGTTAATTAAAATAAAAAGGTAAAACCTTATTAAATTGTGACACCACTTTAAATCACATTCCCATGGACTACAATATGTAGTGATGACATGTGTCAAAATGATACCATGTTTAGTTTGGAGAATATTAAATCTTAAGTAGTTTTTCAATGAGTAGAAATTACTTTTCTAAAAATAAGAAGTTTTAAACCAAGCTTTAACCTTGTAATGTTAGAGATGATGCTAGATCATCTATAGGACCCTTGTGTGTGATGATTGCAAGTAGTTAAGTATTGTTTGTTGATTGTGTACCTCATATTTATTCATAGACGCTAGTACCGACCAAGGATACTACGAGGAGGAAGGAGGATACTACGAAGAGGAAGCCGAGGAGAACTTCAACCACTGCTCTGCACAAGGAAAGCTAACACTTGCAAGATACTATACCTATGCAAGCTAATTACTATGCAAGCCTAATACTACTAGCGAATGTGCAAGCTAACACTTGCAAGATACCCTACTGATGCCACAAACCCATACTTGTGATATGAATACTATATGCCTTAAGCATATGTGATCATACCTACTTGCTAAACCAATCCTAGTTTTATGGCAAGCTTCTTACTTTATTTCTTTATCAAAGCTTACTTAGAGTCTACCTAAGAGTTTGGTAGATACTAGACAGTTGTGCTGAAGGTTGCTTAAAGAGCATAAAATTTGGCCTAATCTAGAAACCTTGATATCAGCCTAAGATATAAGGTTAGACTTAGTGAAACTCCACCAGTTACCACCCCTCACTATTACTACCCCCACCTGTAGATGCTAGTGCTAAGCATAAAACTTGATCAACTTTTAGATGGGAATACTTGGTGGAAAAATGGTTATGAAAACCTTGGAATGATGGATCATTCTATTGAAATGTTTTGGACATGTGTTTCCAAACACTTGATGATTTTGGTGATGAAAATGTTGAGGCATGAGCCTTAGCCCTTTATAAAACTGATGGTTGTCTGGATGCGATACCGTTCCAATTTTAGCGTACAACCACAATACCCGAATATTGGGTAGGGCTTGACTGGAAACTTATATTCCTTAGTATTAGTTCCCTCACGGCCAAGGTCTGAGCGGAGGCTACCTTGTGAAGATTGTCCACCTGTGCAGTACCCAAGATGACAGTGGTCATGGTTGGGAGGCCAAACTCACAGGAGAGGTGCTTATACTAGGGCGTGTAATTGAAAGGTTAGGATTGATTATCCGCATACTGAGTATGGTGAGTTCAGGATTTGTTCCTGACGGATGTATCGAATGTTGTGGTGAAAGTGTACAATCTCTGCAGAGTGTCAAACTATTCGAATAGCCGCGTCCGCGGTTATGGACAGTTGGAGTGGCCATATTGTTCCCCCGTCAGACTTTTAAAATGACTTGTGAAATGAATTGAGACTTTGACGTGAACACAACAGAGTTGTGACCTGAATTACAAGATCCCACTTAGGAGTTATAGAGTTGTGACTAGCTTTGGAACTTAGTAAAGATAAACCTGGCTTTTTGTAAAACAACCCTAGAGCCTAGTGTCCTATTATCCAAAAACCCCTTACCTGTTAGTATTAGTTTGCGAGTACTTAAAGAGTACTCATGGCTTTGTCCCTGGCTATTCCCATGGCCAGACTATGAAGAGGAGTACCTGGAGGATGGACCCCAGGAAGGTTACGACAACTAGGATCATCTCCCATCGTCAGCATTGCCTGTGACCCCGAAGATGGAGCTTCGCCTACGCTACCGTTATTATTACGTATTCCGCTGCTTGATGTTGTATTAAGAACTGGATCATGAGATCCCTATTTGTGTAAGAACTTATGTATCGTTTGTAATGGATGAAGTACTATGGTATCCAATTCTGTTATGTCTCGCAAAAATGGTAATCCTGGGATTGTGATGTATGGCATAACAGGCATCTAGGATTGAAAAATCCGAGTGTTGACACGGCCCAGATAGAGTTAGGGTTAGATTTTTTTTGGTTAAAAGCTTTTCTTTTCTGTTTTTCCTTTTTCTGTTTGTATTTTCAACTCAATTCTATTTTGGATAATTAAAAAAATATCAGACTTTTATAAAATGTATAAAATACTCAGGGGCCCTTGTAGACCATTTTGGGCTGCATTTGTTTGAAGTAATTTTTAAAATATGAAAACCATTTGAATGGTTGGAGAGGGAACAAAATTAGGTTTTTTTTGGTTCTTATTTGATTAAACCAAAGTACAAGTAATATTCATGCATGCAATGCTCAAACATGTCTTTATTAATATTACATAGAAGGTGGTATGTTACAGCTCTACCCCACTTACAAGAATCTCGACCCAAGATTCCTAGGTTTTAGAAAAGAAGGAAGGGTACTCAGATCGAAGACGATCTTCACGTTCCTAGGTTGCTTCTGACTCAGAGTGATGAGACCATTGAACTTTCAGGAACTTGATGGATTGGCGACGAGTCTTGTGCTCGGTTTCATCAAGAATACGAACAGGGTATTCTCGGTAGGTTAGATCATCTTGAAGATCCGAAGTTTCATGGTCCACACCATGAATGGGATCTTTGAAGCAACTCTTGAGTTGAGACACATGGAAGACATCATGTACCTCTGGAAAGGTTGAAGGTAGATCCTATTGGTAGGCAAGTTCACCCCGTGTGGAGAGAATGCGAAAGGGACCAACATAGCGAGGAGCCAATTTGCCTTTGATATCGAACCGATGGACACCCTTCAGAGGAGTGACCCAGAGGTAAACTTGATCACCAACTTCATAATGAAAATCAAGATGATGACGATCGTAGTTGGTCTTCTGACGAGATTGAGGGGCCTTCAAACGCTCCCGAATTATGCGAACTTGATCTTCTGCTTCTTGGATCATGTCCGGACCAAAGAATTGTCTTTCGCCGGTTTCTGTCCAGTTCATTGGTGTTCTACTTGTTCTCCCATATAGGAATTGGAAAGGTTCCATGCCCAAACTAGATTGAAAACTGTTTTTGTAAGAGAACTCCGCAAAAGTAAGACATTTCTCCCAGTTCTTCCCAAACGATGTGACACATGCTCTGAGCATGTCTTCAAGAATTTGACTCACTCTTTCGGTCTGACCACCGGTTTTAGGATGATAAGCTGTGTTGAAGGAGACCTGAGTTCCCATTGCTTGTTGGATACTAGCCCAGAATTTGGAAGTGAACAAACTTCAACGATCAGATATGATCTTCTTGGGAACACCATGAAGAACGACTATCCGGGATACATATAGCTCTGCCAACTGGCTTGCAGTAATGCTTTCCCGGACAACAAGGAAGTGAGCAACTTTGGATATTCGATCAATAACTACCCATATAGAATCATGTACAGATTGTGTATTTGGGAGTCCAGTGATAAAATCCATACCAATTTCATCCCATTTCCACTCAGGAATTTTCAATGGCTGCAGAAGTCCAGCAGGTCTTTGGTGTTCAGCCTTCACACGATGGCAAACGTCGCATTCTGCAACAAAGCGAGCAATTTCTGGTTTCATTCCACTCCACCAGAATCTTTGACGGAGATCTCGATACATCTTGGTACCACCAGGATGGATAGACATAGGGGATTCATGAGCTTCTAGTCGGATTAGATCTTTGAGTTTCCGGCTGTTTGGGACAACTAGCCGGTTAGCAAAATAGAGGGTACCTTGATCATTGATGGAGAAACATTTAGCTTCACCACTTGCAACACTTTCTTTGATCTTGGTAATCTCATCATCTTGCTTTTGAGCTTCCTTGATCTGGTCCTCGAGAGAAGATTTTATTTCAAGGGTAGCAAGGAATCCGCAAGGAACCACTTCAAGTTTAAGACGCTTGATTTCCTCATAGAGAGCAGGTTGGGCTTGTGAAATCATCAGATTATTGCAATAAGACTTCCGACTTAGCGCATCAGCAACGACATTGGCTTTGCCGGGTTGATATTTAAGACCCAAATCATAATCTTTTATGAGTTCCAACCATCGTCTTTGCCTAAGATTTAGATCTAGCTCGGTAAAGAGATACTTCAGGCTTTGATGATCCGAGTAAAGTTCACACAGGTTACCGATGAGATAATGTCGCCATTGCTTAAGAGCATGAATAACAGCAGCGAGTTCAAGATCATGGGTTGGATAATTGTTCTCATGTGGCTTCAGCTGCCGAGAAGCATAGGCCACTACATGACAATCTTGCATCAACACACAACCGAGCCCTTGAAGAGAAGCATCACAATAGATGACAAAATCCTTGCTTGTGTCCGGGAGGACAAGCACAGGAGAAGTGGTTAGCTTAGTTTTCAAGGCTTGGAAACTTTCTTTTGCCTTTTCTGACCATTCAAACTTCTTATCTTTCTTAAGAAGATCAGTCATAGGCTTGGATATCTTGGAGAAGTTCTCGATGAATCGGCGGTAATATCCAGCCTTTCCAAGAAAACTTCGTACTTCCTTGAATGAAGTAGGTGACTTCCATTCTAGAATGGTCTGAACCTTATCCGGTATGACAGCAACACCACTTGCAGACACAACATGACTAAGGAACATGAGCTCTTGTAACCAGAACTGACATTTGGAGAATTTGGCGTAGAGACGATGTTCACGAAGTTTAGTCAACACCAAACGTAGATGTTCGGCGTGCTCTTCTTCGGTCTTAGAGTAGATTATAATATCATCAATGTATAGCACGACAAACTTGTTGAGATATTCCATGAAGACGGAGTTCATGAGCCTCATAAATGTGGCAGGGGCATTGGTTAACCCGAAGGACATCACTGTATACTCGTAAAGACCATAACGAGTTGTGAATGCTGTCTTTGGGATATCCTCCTTTCTGATCTTGATTTGGTGATACCCTGATCTTAAATCCATTTTGGAGAAGATAGTGGCACCACTTAATTGATCAAAGTGGTCATTTATCCGAGGAAGAGGGTACTTATTCTTGATTGTCACCGCGTTGAGTGGATAGTAATCAACAACCAATCTTGCAATATTTGTATCCCGCTTCTTGAAAAAGATGGTAGGGCAACCCCAAGAGGATGTGCTAGGTTGGATGTAGGCTAGGCCTTCTAGATCTTCCAGTTGCTTCTTCAACTCTACCAACTCATGAGGAGGCATATGGTAAGGTCTTTTGGAGATAGGAGCAGTTCTAGGAACTAGCTCTATGACAAACTCCACACTTCAATCAGGTGGCATGCCAGACAACTCTTCAAGAAAGACATCCGGGAAATCACAGACTACATGGACATCTTAGACCTCAAGAGTAGGTAGGACATCCATGGCATATAACTCCAAGAAGGGTTTAAAAACTGCTGATAGGTCATAGTCACTGTTCTAAGTGCACAGTCAATGACGGCTTGATACTTGGTTAACCAGTCCATGCCTAGAATGACATCAATGTCAGTTGACTTGAGTGCAATGAGGGAAGTGGGGAACGTTTGATATGCTACATCTATCTCAAACCCATGAGTAACCCAAATGGTCTGCCAACGAGACCCTGGACTTATAATTTCTAGAGCAAAGGACATAGCTTCAAAGGTGATATCATGCATTTGCGCAAAATCTTGTGATATGAATGTATGCGATGCTCCAGAATCAAACAAGACTGTTGCGAGAATTGACTTGACATGGAGCGTACCCAGAATGACGCATGGATCTTCCTGAGCTTCCTCAACAGTGACATGGGTCGGGCGACCATGTCCAGCTCCTTGAGATTTATCATTCTTCTTTGCCTGCTGATCATTGCGACCGACAGCCCTTTGGGAACACTCCCTTGAATAGTGACCAGGCTGACCACAGGAGTAACAGGTAACTCCAGTGTAAGAACCAGCAGGAGGACGATAATGTGCTCCACCAGTATTTGACTGTGGCTGACGAGAAGCATTGCTAGAAGACTTGGGTGTATAAGGAGCACGAGGCATAGCACTGTATGGAACAAAGACACGGCGCTTCTTGTTACCAGAGGAAGAAGCACGAAAATTTCCTTCTTCACGCTTTTGAGAGACCTCCATATCCTTCCTTCCAAGCTCCAAAGTAAGAGCCTGATTTTGCAGTTCCTGGAAGACTGGAACTTGAAGGGCAGCAACTCATAGAAAAGTGTAGGGTTAAGTCCCTTACGGAACAACTCTTGCTTATCTTCATCATTGGTCACATCCCTGGTTGCATAACGAGCCAGGCGAGTAAACTCACGTCCATATGTTTCAATATCCCTGCGCCCCTGGGTCAGATTCCAAAACTCCCTCCTTTTGATATCCATGATGGTCTTAGGGATATAAGAGGCACGTAATGCTGCAACAAACTCTTCCCAAGTAACAACATGTCCCCGATCTTGTAGATTTAGGAAACCTTCCCACCAAACACCAACCTCACCTTCGAGTTGATAGGTGGCGAAGTTGAGATGGTCATCTGAACGGACACGAAGAGCACCGAACTTGCGCTCTATGGTGTGAAGCTAATCATCAGCTTCAAGGGGCTCCTTGGGGTGGGTGAATATTGGAGGAAAAGAGCGGATGAAATCTCCAAGTGTGACACAGTCGTCAGTACGACGTTCAGTGTTCTGCGTCACACACTCTAGAAGGCATTCATTCCTCAGACGGTTGGTTTCAATGTTGATGAGAACCTCGGCCATTGTGGGAGGTGGCAGAAGTTCATGTTCAGCATTGTTGTTTCCTCGATGGCCAATAGAACCACGAGTACCAGACAACATCCTGAGGAGAAAATAGAAACCATGAGAATGGATTCACCAAAAAGGGTACATCAAAGGATGACAAAAACCATATCGAAAGATCATGGTAGAGGTGAACATGTGGATGAAGATTATATCAATGCATTAAGTATGGCAGTAGAACAAGAATACGAAACGTATACGCTACCAACTTAGATACAAACCATAACGATGGAATGCAAGCATGATATGATACCAAAAAGTCACAGAAGAATGGAGAGCGGAATTACAGGCATCCTCAGCAAAGTTGAAAAACAATGCTTCAGTTGCATGGATTTATCTTGGAAACTCTGAGCCTTGCAACCAAGTACGGAGTACTAAGAAAAACAACCCAAACCCCATACATCCTAAAAGTTTGAAATGATAGACGAGAAATGAAACTTTGCAAAACAAACGAGGTAAGATAACTTAGCAATAGAACAACCTTGGACAAGGAGTAAAAAGAGTCCTATTCAGAGTTTTGCAAATAGTTTTAGCTTTCAATTAGTTTTCTCAAACTCTAGATTCAACATCGACCAACTAGAAGGGTTTCCTAGAGGCAGCCCTGCTCTGATACAAAAATCTGTCACGACCTTTGACCATGGATAGACAAATACCAGATCTTCATTTGAAATAAGCCTAACCTAAATTCCAAAGCGCGCAGGGAATGATCTGTAACATTACAGAACATACAAACCATACATTAATAAGGTAAACTCTTAAGAGAGTTACAAACCAGTCATACAAGCCAGGGGTCACAGACCCATCAGTACAACATACAATGGAAGTAAATAATTTGTTCTAAACAACAAACTTAGCAAAGGGCCTAAGAGGCCTTAAACAGAAGTAGCAACCCTTCCATAGATCCTAGGATGCTGCCTGGGAACCCCGACTACTCATCGACTTCGATGTTTAAACCACCTTCGGTTGGCGTAGCTTCATCTATAGAAAAACATCAACGAGGCAAGGATGAGTATAGGGTGTACTCCACAAGACTTATGGCTAGTGGAGTTGTTTTGCATAAAGCCATCTTTTGTTTTCAAAACAAGGAGGTAAAGAAGCTCGTCTAGTGAGATCATTTTCAAAAGGGATAAGAAGAATACAACTCTAGCTCTTCGAAGTCATCTTTGTTATCCACCAAGTACCATCATCAACTAAACCTCTCTTCCCGGACTACCCCCTCAAACTTCCCCGAGAAAGTAGTCCGAATCTCACATTAGTTGGCCAAGTTTTATCATTCAGTTATAGTTTTCTATGATCACAGAATCCGTTCCAAGTTTTCCATAATCGTGGACACGGATTTTCTAAAAGATTATACCCCTGCAGGGGTGCACAACTTTACCCACACGTACCAACCAATTCTTAATGCCAAATTATTAGCCCTCTTCCTTGGAAGGCCGGCAGAGAGTGGTTTACCACGACCTTTACCTTGCTTTCGCTGAGACCATGAGTCGCGCACTAAGGAGATGCCGTCGTAACGGGTCGAGTCTCGAAGCCGGTCCCTAATGATGTGTGCGGGGTTCAAGATTACGGATGCCGTGCATCTCTTGTTCCTGGCCACGCTTACCTACCTGTTATGAATGCACCTCCTCCACCTCCATCCAAGAACAACCAAGATGCATATGTCGAATGGAAAGCCCAAACTATGTGACTCATGGAATCTACTAGGAAAGTTAGTGAGTCGAGGGAGTTTTGTAACATCCCAGCATTTAGGAACTAACGAAGGGTAGATTTAGGAAATTGAAATGTTGCATGCATTCATCTGTGAAAATGTGGGTAAATTTTTCGCCAAATAAAACACTAAAGTGATCAAGGTTACTTTCATACTTTGAGATTAGATTTAGTCTTAAATAATGTTTGCTAATGACTTTGATATGATCTTTGTGAAATTATGTGTTTTGGGAAATGAAATTTGAATTTAGAACTTGAGTGTTTGAATTATAATTCAAATGATTTTTGAATCTTGATTTAATTAAGAGTTAATCAATATAACTCAAACTTTATCTAAAGAAAACAATTAAGAATATGAATATTTATTTCATATTTTCATTCAATAAATAAGTTACAAAAATGTAACTTATTGAAATTATCCACAAACTTCCCAATAACAAATAAATAAAGAAGAATATTTATTTAATGATAATAATATAATCTTTATTACAAAATAATAAAATGAAGATTACAAAATAATAAAATGAAAAATTACAAAAGAATAAAGAAGATTACATTAACTATTCTATAAAGGAAACCAAAACTAAAATCTTCATCTTCAAATCTGTACCTGCAAAACAAACACTAATAAAAAAATAAAGAAAGTTAGGGTTAGTAATGTTTTACTCTCAGACTTGTCAGTGAAATACACTGATCAAGATTCATCATTGAGTAATTCTATTAAAAAGGGGCAAGTGTCACCAAATTGAAAGAATGTATCTTTCATATTTTTTAGCCAGAAGTCAAATGACAGCAAAGAGGGGCAAGTTTCACCAGCCAGGTAAAAGTAACCAGATAACAATCAATTTCAAAATTCTGAACATATCCACAAGTGCACATCAAGCACACAGGCAGCACACACACGAGATTGCATGGTGTGTGCTGGCAGCACCTTAGCAACAACCCAGCAACACAAAACCATCAACACAGCCGTGGGCAAGCACACAACCACATCAATCTTTTGCTTCTACACATCAAGCTTAGCAGCCAGCAGCTAAACCAAGCACAACAGCCAGCAGCCAAATCAATCAAAGCCCGAGATCACATCACCAGGATGGTGACATAAGGAGGGGGAAGATCAGGGGGATAAAAAGACCAAGGTCAAGCCATCAGGAACAGGAGATGATGGGCTAGATCAAGGACAAGCCAGGAGCTAAATATACCAGGGGAGCACAAGATCAAGCTACCACAAGATCCACCACTAGCAATCACAACAACCAGTGACAGTGGTGAGTACATAGACCATAATATGATCTATCTGTCTAAGAGGAAGCAGAGGTAGCCGATGACCATGGCGGCACGTGGAGCACCCCCAGGGGGCACTGCGACCCATACAAATCCACGGCGGTGACCATGACCACGCCTAGCAGCGAGTTGAATCACCATGACGCACGACGGCAGTGGCAGCGCTAAGATCCATGCCAACCCCCAAACCCTAGGTTTCGGGACGGCATCGATCCATCGCAGGAGAGCCCCATGCTCTAATCCAGTTGGATAGAAAGGATGGGCGTAGTCGACAACCTCCTACTGCACCATGGCGGTGACCAGAACGGCCCACGATAGCGGGAATCGCCGGTGGCGATATCACCGACCACGGGGTCGGGGGAAGAAGAGGAGAGGAGTGAGCTCGAGGGTGAGAGGCAGCGAGGAGGTGGGCCGAGTGGGCCAAAACCCTTCGGGGTGGCTGTTTTAACTAAGTCTCATGGGCCACCAGGGCCCAATAAGAACAAGCCATCCCATAAACCATTAAGGCATGTTTTAATAAATAGGAAAAGACCAAAATACCCCTGAACTTAATTAAATTCTAGAAAATAAAAAAAGTCCAAAAATTATAAATAATTTATTTTTGGATTCACAATAATTCACACTATCAAAATAAATTAAAAAATAAAATTTTAGACACATAAATTTTATTTAGAATTTTGTAATTTTTATCACCCTTATGGAATTTTACAAAATTATTGAAAGGTGGTAAAATTAATTAAAATTCACTTTCATCATATATTAATATTTTAGTAATTTAGAAAAATAATAAACAAATATTTAATAACAATTTTTGATATTTAAATGATAATTCTTAAAAGAATTATTAAATCAATAAAAGTAAAATAAAAGAGAAATAAAATAAAATAATTCAATATATATTATAAATATTAAAAGGTAATATTTATAAATCCTTTATTATTATAAATAATTTTATGGGGAAAATGCATATCAAATTAAATGATGCATTACATTACTTGCATAATCATTTTGCTTCTTTAAATATTGTCCTTACCGGGCAATAATGATGTTTTTGTAGACATAGAAGCTCAAGGTCTAGTGCAAGCATCAGACTTCACTACCTTGCCATCACAAGGAAAGTTCATCACTCCTTATGTCCTTTGAAGATTCTTTATCAAAGTATTTGCAAATTGTGTGTTATCATATATGCTATAAAAGAAAGAAAATATTATTTTCACAAATAAAGAAATCATGATATCATCCTAAATGATGATATAATTGAGCAATAGAACTTAGGGTTCTATTTGCAACAATGATAATCAATTAGGGACTTAATAACCATTGACATCAGTGATTCTAGCACCGTAAATTACGCGTTAGCCATGAGATTTGGCATGGGACAAAGAAGTCAGCTGTATCTTCTTCCTATCGCATGAAGCCAGAAGTGCAGGTCGTGGATGTTATCCTCGTAGCGTGAATATTAATTGGTAATTCTTAGAGGATATGCAGCATATGGGTGGGAACCCTCATCGTCTCACGTTAGTTCTAGCATCTAACGGTTTGTACAAACCATTGTCGTAATTCATTATGTGGGCATGGTGTACACCAAGGAGGTATGCGAGGTCGCGAAGGGGGCAATGATTGGCTTGGACCAACTACTGGGCCCCACATCATGGAATGTGGACGGGAAAGTACGCCCGGTTGTGCAACAAGGAGTTGATCTCTCATGGGTAAAGTAACGCACCTCTGCAGAGGAAAGTACGCCCGGTTGTGCAATAAGGAGTTGATCTCTCATGGGTAAATTAACGCACCTCTGCAGAGTGTAAGAATTGTAACTTGTTACTCCCTGTTCCGGGAAGGAGCTACGAACATGGCAGGAAAGGAACTCCATGAAAGTTCTGGTCAACCTGTGAAGGCTGATGGTCATAGATTTTCATAATAAAATCAATCTTTGAAGAAAGATTTACAAAAATTGCATAGTGCCAAGGATTTATAATCCGAGGTGGTAGTTAGAGCATCAAACTTCCCACCTTGCATATAATGAACTTGTTGGGTAACGCTGTTACACATCCTTTCCTTTGATCCCTTGCTTAGACTCTGAGGATCCCGAAAACGTGCCAATGTATGCAGTCGAATGTCAAGATGAAGTGTTCTACAAGGAACCTGATCTGTCCAGAGGTGTTGAAGGAGTGGATTACAAAATCCGCTACGGTGTCAATGATAACGAAGCCAACTGAGTATCCCTAGTTAGTAGTAACCAACGGAGCCAAGCAGCATGAACTCTATACAATAAGTTGCTGAGCTCAACTCCTAGTCGGAGTTGCTACTTTTAAATTCCGCTGAAACACTTTATATTGGTTTGTAAGTTGAATCGTTAGGAAGTCTTGAACTTCTGGTATTGTAATAATAATAATGTGTGTATATTTGTAATATGGACCCGCAATGTTTCTATTGTACCACTCCGAGGGATGTGATATTTACGGAACGGTGTTCTGTGGATGTCATGTCAACGACTATAGTGTACTACACATGCAGTGGTATGCTGGGTCACCGCAGTTCGTATCAGAGCAAATTGCTTTGACCTTAGGTTGGAAACCTAGTAAAGGGTATTACCTGTAGAAAATTTTAGCAATGATAAAGAATTCTCTAAAAGTATTATAATGAATATTCAATTGAGAATATTCCGTTATATATTTTAGTGCGATAATTCTTTGTTATGATGCAATATATTATTGGATACTAATCAAAACTATTTTTCTGATATACAGAGATATGGCACCAAAGTTTCCAAAACAGACTTTGGTAAGGAAAGAGGAGACTCTTGATGATTATCAAGGATCATTCACAGACCAACTCCGTCAACTTTTAAAGCTCTTTAGTTGTCCAACTAGAATTCCAGTGAACACTATCACTTACCTTGATGGGCGGATGATATCCAAGTATCGTGTGAGTATCCAACTCCTAGAGGATCTTGGATTATATCACAATCTACCTATAGGTGAAGGTAGGAGTCATTTAGCAGCATATCATGTTGCTGTTGTGGAGGCGATAGCTAATATCCGGGAGCAGAAAGCCAATGAGTTAGATGGTAGCACATTCTCTGTGATACCTCATGATTCTATAGATTCGGAGCCTATACCGGATCATCTTACTTTGGTTAAGAAGCATCCTAAGTTAGCTTCCAAGTTTATGGATAGATACTGAACTCTCGTTGCGTCTTTTTATAAGACACATCAAGTGATTGTTGAAGATAAAAATGATATGTTAGAGGATCTAACTGATCCGGAAAGGAGGAAGCAGTTAGCATTCCAGTTAGAGAAGGAAGCAGGTAGTAGCGCAAGACCTAACTTTAAGGATATACCTATAGATCCTGAATCTTTTATACCGTATCCTTATTCACCAAGACCTGAACCTATACATGATCGTACTATGGATATGAGGTATGTAGTACCATAGGGCTCAGAGGAGGGTTCTGACTCAGAACTTCCTATTGAGAATTCGGATGGTTGGAGAATGGGATCGTATGAAATATCTCAAGAACACCAGATGTCCACGGATGGTTCTGACAGAAATGTTGGACAATCCAGCTGGATGGGTGCAAGAATTAACCCTAGTAACAGTAGTAGAAATACCATGTCAATAGATGATCAGGATGAAGAAGAAGATCCCGAGGAGAGAGTGTTTGAATCATCAACATCTTCTCAAAACCCAGGGAATATACATTATCCAGTGTTTAACTATCTTTCCCAAGAGAGCACCTGGGAAGCAGCAGGATCTGCGTATCCTTTTGACAACTCAAGCAATGAAGCTCAGGAGATGCAGGCTGGAGATAATGTTGAATATGTTTCTGAAGACTTTTAAGCTGAGCTGGAGGGAGTCAATGCGCTCAGATTGAGTAATGACTCAAGTCCTGACACTTTAGATACAGAGTATGTTCCTTATGGAAGGCCATTTGTTCCACAAACTGTGCGACGAACAACACGTCATCATGGTTGGACATCATGCATGTATGATGAGCGTAGTTACTACTAGAAGGAGGCAACTAGTTAGTGATATCAAGTACCGTGTATTGTACTTCAAGTAATAAGGTAGTGATATGAATACGGTAGTTTTGTGATTATACCTATATGGTATATGTTGTAAGAACTTTGTATCATTATGATATTATGTATAATATGTGAAATGCATATTTGGATTTTCTTTGGATCTTCACTGTGTGACTAGTTCTGTGCGTAAAGTCGAGCTCAGAACACATGTGCATGATGTAATTATGAGTATTCGCTTTATGTTGCAGGACTAGAGGGTCATGGATACAGGTGTAGAAATGGAAATTGAGCAGCAACGGATGGAGCGAGAGGCCAAGGAGAAGGTCGATGCAGATGCAACAAATCAAGGAGCATTAACACCACCACCACCAATGAGGCTGTTAATGGAGCAGAACTTTATGCAATGCATGCAAATGATGCAAGAGACCCAGAACAAGTTCATGGAAGAGCTACTGGGATGAGCAAATCAGAGGGCACCTGAAGGTGGAGGCGTGAGTCTCTCTAATTTCTAGAATGCAAGACCGTTACCTTTTGCATCAGCTCCTGAACCAATGGATGTAGAAGATTGGCTAGCAGATGCTGAAAGGAATATGAAGACTGTAGGTTGCAATGATGAGGAGAAATTGAGGTATGCAACTCATCTTCTGACTGGACCTGCAACATCATGGTGGGAGAATTAGTTGGCCATGAAACCAACAGGAAGGGATTTTACCTGGCAAGAGTTCAAGCAGAGATTTCGTGAATATCATGTTCCAGAAAGTGTTATGGAGTTGAAGCAGAGAGAATTTGAGGAGCTTCAGCAAGGATATACTAGTGTCATGAAGTACATCCGGGAGTTTAGTCAATTTTCTCGCTATGCTGAGGAGGATGTCAACACTGAAGATAAGTGGAAGAAGCGTTTTCTACGTGGATTAAATCCATTTGTGAAGATGCAGCTAAGGTTAGCCAATAAGCAAACTTATCTGCAGTTGCTGGATGTAGCCATTACTTTTGAAGATGATTATAATAATCTCCAAGAGGATAGGAGGAAGAGAGCCAAAAAGGAAACCAAGAGGATTCAGGCAATCAAACCTAAACCTAACCTGGAGTTCAAACCTCGGAACAGGAATTATGGCAACAATAACAATAACAAGGGCAGTGGTGGAAATCAATCCAATCCGAGAAGGAATGTTATTTGTAACAATTGTGGAATTCCATGGCATTTCTAGAGGGAATGCAAAAATCCTATAGTGATCTGGTACGGTTGTGGTCAGATGGGACATATCAAGCCAGATTGTCCGATCAAACCACCAGGAGGTTGGCCTACCAAGGGAGGATGACAAGCCAGTGGAGGAAATGGACAGCCCAATAAAGGTGGAAATAATGGAAAGAACAACAATGGCAAGAGGAACAGACCTACCAGGAAACTGAATTGTGCAACCCTCGAGGAGGTGGATAATTCGGAGCATGCAATGATAGGTACGCTCAATATCCTTACCAATCCTGACAAAGTTCTATTTGATACTGGTGCAACTACTTCATTCATTTCTGAAGAATTTTGTGATAAGTTCGGGATTATAAGGGCAATGTTAGAAAGTCCTATGACCGTAGTTACGGCAGGAGGGAATGTGATTGTACGCCACATAAAACAAGATCAGGGTATCTCGATCTGTGGTTTTACATATTTCGCAGACCTTTATGTGATTCCTTTGAAGGGAATTGTAGTAGTGCTGGGAATGGATTGGATGATGGAACACGGAGCTCGGATAAATTGTGAGGAGAAAACTATCTCAATCAAAACTCCAAGTGGAGCAAGGATAGTTTACCAAGCAGATAAGCATAGTCATATCATGGTGGATCTGCAGTTGAACTCAATGAAAGAGGTCAAATTGGAAGAGATTCCTATAGTAAATGAATTTCAAGATGTTTTTTCAGCAGAGCTACCGGGAATGCCACCAGACCAGGAGATAGAGTTCACTATTGACCTAATTCCTAACACATCACCAATAGCTCAAGCACCATATAAAATGGGACCCAAAGAGTTAAAAGAACTCAAAGAGCAAATTGATGAGTTAGCCAGAAAAGGATTTATTCAGGAAAGTGTAACTCCATGGGGAACACCCGTAATCTTTGTGGATAAGAGAGATGGTGGAAGAAGAATGTGTGGTGATT
Source organism: Avena sativa (assembly GCA_916181665.1). NCBI lineage: Eukaryota > Viridiplantae > Streptophyta > Magnoliopsida > Poales > Poaceae > Avena > Avena sativa. The sequence continues at coordinate 101,061,009 of OV702293.1, forward strand.
ATAGAAACCTAAACAACATTACTATCAAGAGTAAGTGTCCTTTACCAAGAATTCAAGATTTGTTTGATCAAGTGAAAGGGGCTGGAGTATTTTCAAAGATCGATTTAAGATCTGGATACCATCAAATAAAAATCAAACCGGAAGATGTTCCAAATACAACATTTGTCTCAAGAATGGACACCATGAGTATCTGGTAGTACCATTTGGTTTGACCAATGCACCGAAAATATTCATGAATCTGATGAACAAGATCTTCATGCCATATTTGGACAAGTTCGTCATAGTCTTTATTGATCATATTCTGATATATTCCAAGGATAAGGAAGAGCATGCTGATCATTTGAGAATAGCATTGCAGACTTTAAGAGAACACAAATTTTATGCTAAGTTCAATAAGTGTGAATTTTGGCTAGATGAGGTAGAATTCTTCGGTCATGTGATCAGTAAGGATGGAATTGTTGTGAATCCATCTAAAGTTCAGACAGTACTAGAGTGGACTGCACCAATCAATGTGAAGCAAATTCGAGTTCTCTTAGTAATGGTTGGTTATTATCGGAGATTCATTGAAGGTTTCTCCAAAATAGCCAGACCAATGACCAAATTATTAAGGAAGAATACACCATTCAAGTGGGATGAGAAATGTGAAGCAAGTTTTCAAGAGTTGAAGACTAGGTTAACCACAGCTCCAATCTTAGCAGTTCATGAAACAGGGAAGGACTTCACAGTATACTGTGATGCATCTAAAGAAGGTTTGGGTTGTGTATTAATGCAAGATTGGAAAGTGATTGCTTATGGTTCAAGACAACTGAAACCACAGGAAGTCAACTATCCAACTCATGATTTAGAGTTAGCAGCAGTAGTTTTTGCGCTGAAAGGATGGAGGCATTTCCTATATGGAGCCAGATGTGAGTTATACACTGACCATAAAAGTCTCAAATATTTCTTCACTCAAAAGGAATTGAATATGAGACAGAAGAGTTGGTTGGAACTAATCAAGGATTATGATTTAACAATCAACTATACTCCAGGGAAAGCAAATGTTGTAGCGGACGTTTTAAGCAGAAAGAGTGCAAATATTCAGCCTACAATAGGGAGCTACCAAAGGAGTTACAAATGGACTTGGAAAGATTAGAGCTTCAATTCATTAGAACAGAGGTTCTTGGAGGATTAGCTACTATGCAGGTAGTTGCAGAGCAGGACAGTAATCTTAAGTAAGAAATTTTTAGACATCAAGCAGAAGATCCTTTTATTGCTGTGGAAATTTGGAGGATATCCCAAGGGCAAAAATTAGTTTTTCGCCTTGGGGATTATGAGTCTTTATGGTTTCAAGACCGTCTTTGTGTTCCAGATGTGACTGAGATTCGTGATATCATACTCAGAGAAGCACATGAAACACCATATTCTATACATCCGGGAAGTACTAAGATGTATATGGATTTGAAAGAATTATTCTGGTGGAATAACATGAAAAGGGACATTGCTAAATATGTATCTGAATGCCATACTTGCCAAAGGGTGAAGGATGAACATCAAAGTCTAGCAGGACCATTACAACCCTTGGAAATTCCTGAATGGAAGTGGGAGGAAATAGGTATGGACTTCATCACAGGATTGCCCATGACACCAAAAAGGAAGGATATGATATGGGTAATTGTGGACAGACTCACTAAGAGTGCACATTTTATTCCGGTGAATCAAAAAGATAATGCCGAGAAGATAGTTGAAGTATATGTCAAGGAGATAGTAAGTAAGCATGGAGTACCCAAAAAGATCGTAACTGATAGGGGCTGAGTGTTTAATTCAGCATTTTGGAAATAATTGCATGAAGCACTTGGTTCAAAGTTAGATTTCAGCACAACATATAATCCTGAGATAGGAGGTCAAACTGAAAGAACAAATCAAATACTAGAAGACATGTTAAGAGCTTGTGCACTAGATTTTGGAGGTACATGGGAAGATCATCTACCATTGGCAGAATTATCCTACAACAATAGCTATCAAAGTAGTCTGAAGGGATCTCAGTACCAAGTTCTGTATGAAAGGAAGTGTAGATCACCGATATGTTGGTATGAGTCTGGAAGCAGCAAAGAATTTGCGCCAGATTATATCAAGGAAAGACAAGATATCATTGATAAGATCAGGGATAGACTGAAAATAGCTCAGAGTAGGCAGAAAAGTTATGCGGATCAAAGTCAAAGATCATGGCATCCAGAAGTGGGAGATATGGTATATTTGAAAGTAATTCCAATGAAAGGGGTGAAAAGGTTCAGAGTTAAAGGAAAATTGAGTCCAAGATACATCGGACCATTCAAGATATTGAGTCAAAATAGAACTATAGCTTGTGCTTTAGAGTTACCATCAAGATTGGCTCAAGTGCATAATGTTTTCCATGTGTCACAACTTCGTAAATGTTTGAAAGTTCCAGATGATGCAATCACACATCAGGAAATAGAACTACAAGAATACTTGACCTATATTGAAAAACCCTGTAAAATTTTGGAAGAAAACTGGAAAAGGTTGAGGAACAGAGCAATCAAATATTGCAAAGTACAATGGGAACATCACCCTGAAAGAGAAGCTACCTAGGAGAAACAGGAGGATTTAAGGAAAGCCTATCCAGAACTATTCAGGTACATCTCAACAAACTTCGGGACAAAGTTTAATTTAAGGGGGGAAGTCTGTCGCATCCCAGCATTTAGGAACTAATGAAGGGTAGATTTAGGAAATTGAAATGTTGCATGCATTCATCTTTGAAAATGTAGGTAAATTTTTCGCCAAATAAAAAACTAAAGTGATCAAGGTTACTTTCATACTTTGAGATTAGATTTAGTCTTAAAGAATGTTTTCTAATGACTTTGATATGATCTTTATGAAATTATGTGTTTTGGGAAATGAAATTTGAATTTAGAACTTGAGTGTTTGAATTATAATTCAAATGATTTTTGAATCTTGATTTAATTAAGAGTTAATCAATATAACTCAAACTTTATCTAAAGAAAACAATTAAGAATATGAATATTTATTTCATATTTTCATTCAATAAATAAGTTACAAAAATGTAACTTATTTAAATTATCCACAAACTTCCCAATAGCAAATAAATAAAGAATAAGAATATTTCTTTAATGATAATAATATAATCTTTATTACAAAATAATAAAATAAAGATTACAAAATAATAAAATGAAAAATTACAAAAGAATAAAGAAGATTACATTAACTATTCTATAAAGGAAACCTAAACTAAAATCTTCATCTTCAAATCTGTACCTGCAAAACAAACACTAATAAAAAAAAAGTTAGGGTTAGTAATGTTTTACTCTCAGACTTGTCAGTGAAATACACTGATCAAGATTCATCATTGAGTAATTCTATTAAAAAGGGGCAAGTTTCACCAAATTGAAAGAATGTATCTTTTATATTTTTTAGCCAGAAGTCAAATGACAGCAAATAGGGGCAAGTTTCACCAACCAGGTAAAAGTAACTAGATAACAGTTAATTTCAAAATTCTGAACATATCCACAAGTGCACAGCAAGCACACATGCAGCACACACACCAGATTGCATGGTGTGTGCTGTCAGCACCTTAGCAATAGCCCAGCAACACAAAACCATCAACACAGCCGTGGGCAAGCACATAACCACATCAATATTTTGCTTCTACACATCAAGATTAGCAGCCAGCAGCTAAACCAAGCACAACAGCCAGCAGCCAAATCAATCAAAGCCCAAGATCACATCACCAGGATGGTGACATAAGGAGGGGGAAGATCAGGGGGATAACAAGATCAAGGTCAATCCATCAGGATCAGGATATGATGGGATAGATCAAGGACAAGCCAGGAGCTAAATATACCAGGGGAGCACAAGATCAAGCTACCACAAGATCCACCACTAGCAACCACAACAACCAGTGACAGTGGTGAGTACATAGACCATCATATGATCTATCTGTCTAAGATTAGACAAGCATACATGATCTATATCATATTCAAACTCTCAGAAAGCACCCAAGTGGGGTGAATCCATCATTGAGATTTTAAACTCTAAGAGAAAACAGCAAAATACAAGGATCCAACCAAAACTCAAAACAACATCATTGATTTTGGCTATCAAGCTATATTCCAATTCAATAATAAATATAGCTAAGATTTAATTTCTAGGCACATCCCTAGGATAAGGGTAGCACCTTAGAATTTAACCTTTTGGATCCATATAAGTGATCAAGCCTACTGTCATTTTTTCAATCTTTGATTCAAGAAACAGTAGCTGGTACCACTACCAGAACTATCCATATAAATCAATTAGATAAAGCCTACCCCTAAGCCTCAGACCAACATCATTGGTCTTAGGGATTTCAGAAAAGAACATTTCTACTTATCTTTTAAAGCCAAGCTTGTCTTAAGCTTAAACCAAGCCAATCAATGGAGTAAAAATAAATCTTGTGTGCCATACAAAGATGGTGTCACAAGAACAATTCTACATAAATCAGAATAAGCATTCCAGCATCACAGATTCAATCAATCAATCTACCAATCATTTTCCTGTCATTACAAGAATCATAATTAGGACATTCCTATGTAAATATTCACTGTCTAAGATCATTGTGATCTCAAACCACACATGAATTCTCAAGACAACAACACTAGGACAGTGATTACATCACACCATACTCATTATCCTTAATCAAGAAAGGACAGGGGTAAGTTATCAAACCCACTGACTATACCAAGCATTGATTTCAGAGCAACTATATCATCTGGATCATATGAAATCTAAGCATAAAATCATCCAATAAGCCACCAGAACCATTATAGTTCATCTCAAGCAACAAGCCTCAAGCTAATAATCATTTAGCATGCTTACAGACCATCCACACATGATCTAATTCATCCAGTAGACAATCAACACCAGGATATGAACCCTAAATGGAAAAAATTATCTTAACCAGGACAAGACAGTAACGAGAGAGGTCACTTCCAACATCTAGCATAGGATGATTGAGCACAGAGAGAGAGAGCACAAGGGGAAGAGGAAAATAACTCACCAAAGGTCCTCGCTGAAGACCAGAAGAGGAAGCAGAGGTGGCCGACGACCATGGCGGCACGGGGAGCACCCCCAGGGGGGCGCTGCGACCCATACAGCGCCACGGCGGTGACCATGACCACGCCTAGAGGCGAGGTGAATCACCACGATGCACGACAGCAGCGGCAGCACTAAGATCCACGCCAACCCCAAACCCTAGGGTTTGGGACGGCATCGATCCATCATAGGAGAGCCCCATGCTCAAATCCAGTTGGATAGAAAGGATGGGCATAGTCGACAACCTCCTACTGCACCACGGCGGCGACTAGAACGACCCACGACGACGGGAATCGCCGGCGGCGATATCACCGACCACAGGGTCGGGGCAGAAGAGGAGAGGAGTGAGCTCGAGGGTGAGAGGCAGCGAGGAGGTGGGCCGAGTGGGCCAGAACCCTTCAGGTTGGCTGTTTAACTAAGTCTCATGGGCCACCAGGGCCCAATAAGAACAAGCCAGCTCAGAAACCTTTAAGGCCTGTTTTAATAAATAGGAAAAGACCAAAATACCCCTGAACTTAATTAAATTCTAGAAGATAAAATATAAGTCCAAAAATTATAAATAAAATATTTTTGGATTCATAATAATCCACACTATCAAAATAAAATAAGAAATAAAATTTAAGTAAATTTTATTAAGAATTTTGTAATTTTTATAACCCTTATGGAATTTTACAAAATTATTGAAAGGTGATAAAATTAATTAAAATTCACTTTCATTATATATTAATATTGTATTATTTTAGAAAAATACTAAAAAAATATTTAATAACATTTTTTGATATTTAAATGATAATTCTTAAAAGAATTATTAAATCAATAAAGTCAAATAAAAGAGAAATAAAATAAAATAATTCAATATATATTATAAATATTAAAAGGTAATATTTATAAATCCTTTATTATTATAAATAATTTTATGGGGAAAATGCATATCAAATTAAATGATGCATTACATTACTTGCATAATCATTTTGCTTCTTTAAATATTGTCCTTACCGGGCAATAATGATGTTTTTGTAGACATAGAAGCTCAAGGTCTAGTGCAAGCATCAGACTTCACTACCTTGCCATCACAAGGAAAGTTCATCACTGCTTATGTCCTTTGAAGATTCTTTATCAAAGTATTTGCAAATTGTGTGTTATCATATATGCTATAAAAGAAAGAAAATATTATTTTCACAAATAAAGAAATCATGATATCATCCTAAATGATGATATAATTGAGCAATAGAACTTAGGGTTCTATTTGCAACAATGATAATCAATTAGGGACTTAATAACCCCTGACATCAGTGATTCTAGCACCGTAAATTACGCGTTATCCATGAGATTTGGAATAGGACAGAGAAGTCAGCTGTATCTTCTTCCTCTCGCATGAAGCCGGATGTGCAGGTCATGGCTGTTATCCTCGTAGCGTGCATATTAATTGGTAATTCGTAGAGGATATGCAGCATATGGGTGGGAACCGTCATCGTCCCACAATAGTTCTGGCATCTAACGGTTTGTACAAACCATTGCCGTAATTCATTATGTGGGCATGGTGTACACCAAGGAGGCATGCGAGGTCGCGAAGGGGGCAGTGATTGGCTTGGACCAACTATTGGGCCCCACATCATGGAATTGTGGATGGGAAAGTATGCCCGGTAGTGTAACAAGGAGTTGATCTCTCATGGGTAAACTAACGCACCTCTGCAGAGTGTAAGAACTATAACTTGTTACTCCCTGTTCTGGGAAGGAGCTACGAACGCAGCAGGAAAGGAACTCCATGAAAGTTCTGGTCAACCTGTGAAGGCTGATGGTCATAGATTTTCATAATAAAATCAATCTTTGAAGAAAGATTTACAAAAATTGCATAGTGCCAAGGATTTATAATCCGAGGTGGTAGTTAGAGCATCAAACTTCCCACCTTTCATATAATGAACTTGTTGGGTAACGCTGTTACTCATCCTTTCCTTTGATCCCTTGCTTAGACTCTGAGGATCCCGAAGACGTGCCAATGTATGCAGCCAAATGTCAAGAAGAAGTGTTCTACGAGGAACCTGATCTGTCCAAAGGTGTTGAAGGAGTGGATTACGAAATCCGCTACGTTGTCGATGATAACGAAGCCAACTAAGTATCTCTAGTTAGTAGTAACCAACGGAGCCGAGCAGCATGAACTCTATAGAATAAGCTGCTGAGCTCAACTCCTAGTCAGAGTTGCTACTTTTAAATTCCGCTGAAACACTTTATATTGGTTTGTAAGTTGAATCTTTAGGAAGTCTTGAACTTCCGGTATTGTAATAATAATAATGTGTGTATATTTGTAATATGGACCCGCAATGTTTCTGTTGTACCACTTTGAGGGATGTGATATTTACTGAACGGTGTTCTGTGGATGTCATGTCAACGACTATAGTGTACTACACATGCAGTGGTATGTTGGGTCAGCGTAGGTTTCCAGGCCCCCGTGTGGTCGTACGCTCGTCTTGGTTCAAGAGGAGAGAACTAAGTTCCTAGGGGTGGCAAGTATGGGACTACAAAAATCACAACCCACGTGGACTCCCATACAAGCCTTAGCATGTTTATTATCCATCTCTGATCATATCACAACATCTTACCATACTATATTCATTCGCATCTCCAGTGCATCATCTAAATGATCAGCATTGGACCACTAAGAAAGGCTAAGCTCGACTGAACTATGGCACTAGCGATGCTCGTAAGCCAAACCCTAGTCATGCTAGAAACAGTGGATCAGGTATTTGTTGGAGATATGCCCAAGAGGCAATAATAAAGTTGTTATTATCATATCTTCATGCTTATGATAATTTTTTACATAGCATGCTATAATTGTATTAACCGGAAACATTAATACTTGTGTGATTTGTAAATATAAAAGAGTCCCTAGTAAAGCCTCTTGTTAAACTAGCTTGTTGGATAATATATTATCATGGTTTCCTGATCATGAACATTGAGATGTTATTAACAACAAGATCATATCATTAGTAGAATGGTATGATGGACATACTCCTATAGATCAGTGTAGCATAAAGATCAAGTCATTTCAATAGTTCGTTTGCTATAAGCTTTCTGGTACATAGTAATATAATTCCTTCGACCATGAGATCATGCTAATCACCATCACCAGATGGATGCTTTGATGACATCAAACACCACACCGTAACTGGGTGGCTATAAAGGTGGCATTGAGTGTTCAGAAAGTATGTGTTGAGGCACATGGATCAAGAGTGGGATTTGTCCATCCATATGACGGATAGATATACTCTGGGCCCTCTCGGTGGAATGTCATCCAATTAGCTTGCAAGCATGTGACTGGCTCAGAAGGGATCACATATCACGGGAATGAGAAAAGAGTACTTATCGGTAACGAGGTTGAACTAGGTATGTAGAGATACCAACGATCAGACTTCGGATAAGTAAAATATCGTGAGACAAAGGGAAATTGGTATGATATGTAAATGGTTCATTTGATCAAAAAGTAATCATAGAAATATGTGGGAACCATATGAATTTCCAGATTCCTCTATTGGTTATTGATCGGAGAAGAGTCTCGGTCATGTCTGCATAATTTACGAACCGTAGGGAGACACGCTTAAGGATTCAATGTTGTTTAGTAGATATGGAATGTAAGTAGGGAGAACGAATGTTGTTTAGAGTCTCGGATGGGATCCGGGATATCACGAGGAGATCTGGAATGGTCCGAAGAATAAGATTCATATAAGGATAGTCCAATTCTGGAGTTCGGGAATGATTCCAATGTTTTCATTGGAGAGGTTCTAGGAGGGTCTAGAAGATTTACCAGACCGAAAGGGGAAGGGTACATGAATGTGTCATGGATAAGTGGAATTATTGAATCATGTCCTAGGTCACTTGGTTGGGAATTTGCAAGAAACAAATTAAGCTCCAAATTGAAAGTCAAAAGGCAAGTTTGAAAAGTCAAACTGGGACAATGTATCCTGGTGGAGGAAGGACAGAATCCTTCTTTCCCTCCACCACAAGCCAACTAGGAGAGGGAGTTAGGGAAGGATTCAAACTCCCCTCTCCCAAGATGCCCTCCCTCTCATAAATAGAGGGGAGGGGGTGCCCCAAGGATACACAACACCGGCCCCTCCCCACACCACCACCACCCCGCCACCGTCGATTCGTTGTCGCCGCCCTAGCCGCCGCCGACTCCACCTCCTCCTCTCTGGCCCTATAAACCCTAGATTGCCGGAAACCCTAATTCTCCACCATAACCCACTCTGGCTTAGGCGAAGCCCTGCGGGATCTTCCCTCTACTTCCGACACCATGTCGTCGTGCTGCCAGAATCGTGAGGGGAGAACTACAACCTCCGCTGCCTACTGGAACAAGGGAGAGGAAGGTCTTCATCGAGTACCGAATGTGTGACTAACTACGGAAGCGTTGCCGGAACACAACGCCGGAAGGATCGTCTACGCGATCTTGAGATCGGCAAGTGTACGACTACATCACCCACGAGAATCTGCTCTCGTTAATCGCTTTGGATCTTCGAGGGTTAGTACTCTATCGACTCGTTGCTACAATCTAGTAGATACATCTTGGCTTGTGTGTGTTCATGCGATAGAATTTTTTTGTTTTCCATGCTACGAACCCCTACAGTGGTATCAGAGCCGTGTCTATATGTAGATCTGTTGCACGAGTAGAACATAATGGTTATTGTGGGCGGTGGTGCTTTTATTATCAATTGCTTTTTGTGTACTTTGCATCTTGCGGTATGATGGGATGAAGCGGCCCGGGCTAACCTTACATGACATCGTTCATGAGACTTGCTCCACGCTTAACATGCAACTTGTATTGCATAAGTGGCTTTGCAGGTGTCTGTCTCTCCCATCATAGTATAGATTCAATTTACAACAAGCACTTGATAGTTGAAGCATCAACATTGTGGTTCTTGTTCGTAAGTTAGAATGACACTTATTGAAATCCCCAAACCACGTATAATATGCAAAGAAAATTAGAGGCGTCTAACTTTGTTTTGCAGGGGTGTACTGTGATGTGATATGGCCATGATTGTGATTATATATGATGTATGCAATGATCCTTATTGTAAGTCGGTAACCGGCAAGATCCTTATGGTTGTCTTTTAATTTTGTTAAGACCTGCGTGTTTATTATTCAAAGTAGTTGTAATAGTTGGTGCTGGTGGACGACAACCATGGAGCGGTGCCATTGACCTTGACGCCATGCCTGTGATGATGGAGATCATGTTTGCGCTTGAAGATGGAGATTGGAAGCACAAGAAGAAAGGCCATATCATATCACATATTATGAATTGCATGTGATGTTAATATTTTTATGCATCTTGTATTGCTTAGATCGCGATGGTAGCATTATAAGATGATCACTCTCACAAAATATCAAGTTGTAAAGTGTTCATCCTTATTAGGCACTGTTGCCAAGACTCGTTGTTTCGAAGCACCACGTGATGATCGGGTGTGTTAGATTCTGCGAGTGTATACAATGGGAGCTAGCCAGATTTTATCATGCGGAAACTAAGGTTTAATCTTGATGAGCCTAGAATGTATAGAAATGGTCTTGGAACACGGAATACCAAAAGGTAAAGCATGAGTCACATAGATGATATGATGAACATGTTGACTGTTCGCCTTTGAAGCTACATCATCTCACGTGATGATCGGACTTGGTATAGTGGATTTGGTTCATGTAATCACTAAAACAATGTGAGGAATATTGTTTTGAGTGAGAATTCAACAACAATATGATTAAAAGTTGAACACTATTTATCATAAATTAAATCAAAGTGAATTTACATAGTTGTTGTAGTCATTGGCATCCGTTTACAACCTTGCACTTAGTTATAATTGAGATAATAGAACTATAGAATTCTGGTTAGTTACTTTACGAACTGGTATCATATTGTTTTGAAGTGTTAATCTAAAGTTGAAAAGTCCTATTACAAACTTTCAGTAAGTTCCGGTTACTCCATGAAGTTTAATAATTGGTATTAAATCAAGAGTAACAATTCCAGTGTTAGTATATAAGTGTCATGTTTATCTCCATGATTCTTGATATTCAAAAGATTGTTTTAATATCAAGGTTATCTAGGAACGTCATATATGGAAGATATTGCGATATCTGAAATGATGTTTTGATTAAAACATGATAGAGTATAATATGGCAAAGTTTATGTTCTCATATTTGATGGGAATTTTCAAAAGGTTGGAGACGCTAGTCGTCCTAATCCTCCAAAAGGTTTGGAGAGCAACATTATACTCACAATTCACCATTATAAGCTAAACTAGCTTGATCATGAATATTTCCATGATAAGGATGAATATTTGATGTAGGTAAAATGTTTACTACACTATTACTAAAGAATGGAATTTGAAAGAATACCAAATATTTGATGATGGTGATTTACTTCAAAGTGCAGGTCCAAAGACATTGGTATTTAACTATACATGCTTTAGACTATGTGTCATGTGTATGGCTCCACTATTGATGTTGATAGATTCTTTCAAACAGAAAAGGAAATACTGAAAGAGAATCTCAGAAATATATCATAGAAAAGAAAAGACTAGAATTGTTCAGCTTAGGTATATAGAGGCTATACATGTTATGGCTATATTCTTTGCTTATTAAACAATGTGGATCTTAAGTATTAGATACTGAATATGTTGGGGAGAATCGTCATACGAAACAACATAATTCATGAACTACAATGGCATAAGTAACTAGAAAAAGAATATGTGATGATGTTCATCAAGAACAAATAAAGGGTTGTTGTGTTGCTCGTTGAAATCAAAACTTACCTTCAAGATTAGTTTCAATAATTGTTATTTCGATCAGGTATTATGATAACAAAAGGGTTGTTCAAATAATTGCCGTAATCCATAAAAGATGGATGATTTACAAATCTTGTTGGAGAAATCACATCCATAAAGATAAATGCTAAAAATGTCGAAAGACAATTGATTGAAAGGTTACTTAAGAAGTGACATCGCCGTTTAAATTATATTGGAAAGAAAACATGAAGAAACTCCATGTGGATGGAATTTTGGAGTCTTTTGATTTTTGATCAAATGACGCTTGTGAAACTTTCCTAGAGATAATTAAAACTCTGTTCATAGGCCAAAGAGAATGGATGACTAGATTATTGGAATTTGTACATATTTGATGTATGAAATCCATTACGTATAGTCGAGAGCGATGCATTTCAACTTCATATGCTTTCTCTTAAATTTGAGTGAATATATGAATATTTTACTTAATGAGGATGAAGTGTGAAACATTTGAAAAGTTCAAAGACTTTCAAGATGTAGTGCAAAATCAATGTAACAAGAAAATAAAGAATTTATGATAGGATCATAAAGGAAGATATTTGAGTTACAAGTTTAGCATAATACCTAAGATTTGAGGAATTGTTCCGTGGATTTGTGTTTCCCGAAACACCATATGAGTACGGAATAATCGAGATATGAAATGAAACCTTTCTTGACATGGTAAGATCAAAGGTGCATTTCATAAAACTGCCATTATATTTTAAAGATTAAAAGCTTTAGAGACTGCTGCTTTTCCACTAAAAAGAGCTCCATCATGATCCGTTGAAATGACACCATATAAAGTTATGGTTTGGGATAAAACCCAAGTTGTCCTTTCTTAAACATTGGTATGCTATGCATAAGAGATATGTTTACAACCAAAGTCGGATGAACATGTCTTTGTATGTTATTTCGAATAACCGTGAGTATTCCTCCATAACACCAAAGACAAAAATGTTTGTTGGTTGGAACGTCAAGTTTCTTTGTGAAGGAATTTTCCGTAAAAAGTTAAGTGGGAGGACAATATAACTTTGATAAGGTTAAAAGAACCTTAGATATATGTGCAAAGTTGCACAGCGCCTAAAAGTGTTTTGGAGGCAGGAACAATGCTCATGGCTCACGTGCCTCAAAGGTTGTGGTTACGGAGGTCAAAGTTCCTATTGAACCAAGTAGGTCGGGTAAACAATCAAATACCAAGATTTTAGGGTTGAATCATTATTTGACAATAATGAATGGACTACATGCAAAGAAGTAATGATGGGCCCTGACTCCATCAAATGGCTTGAAGCCATAAAATCCGTGATAGTTCCATACACGAGAAATCAAGCTTTGAACTTAAAAGACCCTCTGGAAAGGTGTAAGACCTTATAGTCGTGTTTGGATCTATAAAGAAATAGACATGGATGTTTCACATCTATGAAATAGTCGACATGTTGGGAAAGAGTTCACAAACATGTTCAAAGGTTGACTATGACAAGATTTGATCTTTCATAGCGATATTTAGTCTAGACGGATTAATGTAGCAACCACTACATATAATTTAGTTATGTGGTAGTTGAATAAACAAAACTAGTTCTTCTAATAGAATTTTTACCTAGGATGTGTGCATAACATGGTCCAAAGGGTTTTGTTAATTCAAAGGATGCTAAAAGCGTATGCAAACTTCAATGTTTGAAGTGAGCGTCGCAAAGTTTGAACCGTCACCATGATGAAACTATTAAAAGAGTTTAAATTCATCAGAGACGATGAAGATGGTTGCATTTGCAAGAAATTAAGTGGGAGCGCTAAGACATATTTCTAATACATTATGTGGAAGACATATTGTTGATTGGAAATGATGTATCTTTTATTAACACATGTTAAGAATTTCATATGGATGAAAGACTTAGGCAAAACCCGAATATTTGGCATCAATATCTATATAGATAGATTGAGACGCTGATATGGTTGTGCCAAATGTACATAGATGAGATATTGAATGAGTTCAATATGGAAATGACAAGAAATGTTATTGCCACAAGAAAGGATTATATCGAAATTCAAGTGTATCTACACTTGGTAAGTGAAACAAAGATTCAAGTATTGATTGATACTTGATGAATAAAATCACCAAAGGTATTTTTCAATCATACTGTGATATGTACAAATCCATATATGTCCTATGCTCTAAATGTTATGAGCATATACCATAATGATTCATAAGATGATCATTAGACGATAGTAAGGATATTCTTATGATCTTTTGGAAGAACTAAGAATATATTATTTTGTAGAAGCGACAAATAGATGGTTAGTTCATTTTAAAAGGTACTACATTGATACTAGTTTTGTTACAAAGTACAAATTAAGTTTATCTCAATCTAAACTAAGGGTGGCACAATATGATGGAAAGTAAGTTCCATAATGGATTTGGATGAGTTCTAAAGTTAAGACATTGTGACAGATACTACAACAAAAGGCTAAGTATATGACTTCTATTATAGCAGCAAAAGAGGGCATTTGTGTCAAGTTGTTTGTTATCAAACTAGGTGTAGTTCACAGTGGGATAATACTATGAAGATATATTGTACGACAATATTGTCAACATGTTTTAACCCCTAGGAACAAAAGGTCTCACCAAAGGACCAAATTTATACAAAGCCATCTCATTATAGAACGAGTGATGCGTAGAGACACAAAGACATACAATTACACGTGGACCTGAAAGTGTCGGATCCGAAGATCAGTTGACCACTAGCAATTGTGTAAATATAACACTAGAAAGCCATAGGTGTTAAATGCACAAAGGTTTGAAACTAGATTATTGACTCTAGTGAAAGTGGGAGACTGTTGGAGATATGCCCAAGAGGCAATAATAAAGTGGTTATTATCATATCTTCATGCTTACGATAAATTTTTACATACATGCTATAATTGTATTAACCGGAAACATTAATACTTATGTGATTTGTAAACATAAAAGAATCCCTAGTAAAGCCTCTTGTTAAACTAGCTTGTTGGTTAATATATGATCATGGTTTCCTGATCATGAACATTGAGATGTTATTAACAACAAGATCATATCATTAGGATAATGGTATGATGGACATACTCCTATAGATCAGTGTAGCATGAAGATCAAGTCATTTCAATAGTTCGTTTGCTACAAGCTTTCTGATACATAGTAATCTAATTCCTTCGACCATGAGATCATGCTAATCACCATCACCTGATGGATGCTTTTATGACATCAAACACCACACCGTAACTGGGTGGCTATAAAGGTGGCATTGAGTGTTCGGAAAGTATGTGTTGAGGCACATGGATCAAGAGTGGGATTTGTCCATCCATATGACAGATAGATATACTCTAGGCCTTCTCGGTGGAATGTCACCCAATTAGCTTGCAAGCATGTGACTGGCTCACAAGGGATCACATATCACGGGAACAATAAAAGAGTACTTATCGGTAACGAGGTTGAACTAGGTATGTAGAGATACCGACGATCAGACCTCGAATAAGTAAAATATCGCAAGACAAAAGGAAAATTGGTATCATATGTAAATGGTTCATTTGATCACAAAGTAATCGTAGAAATATGTGGGAACCATATGAATTTATATATTCCTCTATTGGTTATTGATCGGAGAAGAGTCTCGGTCATGTCTTCATAATTTACGAACCGTAGGGAGACACACTTAAGGATTCAATGTTGTTTAGTAGATATGGAATGTTTTTCGAAGTCTCGGATGTGATCCAGGATATCACGAGGATATCCGGAATGGTCCAGAGAATAAGATTCCTATAAGGAAAGTCCAATTCCGTAGTTCGGGAATGATTCCAATGTTTTCATCGGAGAGGTTCTAGAAGGGTCTAGAAGATTTACCGGACCAGAAGGGGAAGGGTACAAGAATGTGTCATGGATAAGTGGAATGATTGAATCATGTCCTAGGTCTCTTGGTTGGGAAATTGCAAGATAGAAATTAAGCTCCAAATTGAAAGTCAAAAGGCAAGTTTGAAAAGTCAAACTGGGACAATGTATCCTGGTGGAGGAAGGAAAGAATCCTTATTTCCCTCCACCACAAGCCAACTAGGAGAGGGAGTTGGGGAAGGATTCAAACTACCCTCTCCCAAGCTGCCCACCCTCTCATAAATAGAGGGGATGGGGTGCCCCAAGGATACACAACACCAGACCCTCCCCACACCACCGCCACCGCTGCGCCGCCGCCGATTCGTTGTCGCCGCCCTAGCCGACGCCGACTCCTCCTCCTCTCCGGCCCTCTAAACCCTAGATCGCCGGAAACCCTAATTCTCCACCATAACCCACTCCGGCTTATGTGAATCCATGTGGGATCTTCCCTCTACTTCCGACACCATGCCGTCGTTCTCCCGGAATCGCGAGGGGGAACTACAACCTCTGCTGCCTGCTTTAACAAGGGAGAGGAAGGTCTTAATCGAGTACCGAATGTGTGACCGACTGCGGAAGAGTTGCCGGAAGGATCGTCTACACGATCTTGAGATCGAAAAGTGTACGACTACATCATCTTCGAGAATCTGCTCGCGTTAACCGCTTTGGATCTTCAAGGGTTAGTACTCTATCGACTCGTTGCTACAATCTAGTAGATAGATCTTGGCTTGTGTGTGTTCATGCGATAGAATTTTTTGTTTTCCATGCTACGAACCCCTACGGAATTTAGTTCACAAAGGGAAACATGCATCAGATAATGCATATGGCGATAAAAGACTCTATCTACTGATAAAAGATAACCCATATTGTATCTACTGATAAAAGACTGTTGAACTGAATGCATATGGCGATAATGAAATACTTTTTAAACATAGGATTCATATGTATGAGTGGGGCTTCGCTTGTCTTGTCCGTTGTTGGACTGGTATTGCTCTTCGGTGGCGTTGACTTCAGCCTCGGGTTCGGTTCCTATTCGCGAAGAACCAATCACCAAAAAGGAAACGCAACATTCAACACATGGCATGTGCTATGCTCATACAATATGGATGATATGACAAGTTAAATAGTGTTTAAATGAACCCTAGAACATGCTTGGTCATTTTAAATGGGGTCCGAGAGGTCCAAACCCTAGAACAGGGGGATCCTCGAAATCACCTGTGGGGTTCAATTGGTTCTTATAATTAAAATTATCATGAAAGTTGGTTAACAATGTATGATTCTATTTCTATTGCATAGCTCTTATTTTTCTGAATATTTTGATACATTATTTGTATTTTTCTGATTTAAAATGAATTATTTATGAATTTCTCCATTTTTAATTCATTTTAAATCATTTTTGGAATATTTAAATTATTTTCCAAGTTGGGCCCACAAGTCAGACTTTTATTAATTTCAGAAAACATTTATGAAAAAGATTAAACATCTAACAGGTAGGGTCCACCTGTCAGGGATTTATTATTTTCAGAAAATAATTACTGAAAACAAATAAAATAAGAGAAAATGGTTTACTACATCATGCTGACGCCAGCATGACATCAGCAATGGCCAAGCTCTTAGATCGAGAGCGAGGCTGGCGCTAGGGAGCTTGTGGGGCTGTGCGGAGGGGTGCGTTGGACGCGAGCTAACGCGCTAAGCACTTTAGTGGCGGTGCCGCTCCTTCTTGGTCACCGGAACATCGCATCCGACGAGCTCCAGCAGCGGCGGAGGGCTCAAGCGGGGAGGACGGTACAGGGGGAGAGAGAGGAAAAAGAGGGCACCGTTGTGACGAGTAGCTCACTGTGAGCACAATGGGCTTGCCGGCGAGGCGAGGCGAGCTCGGGAATGGCGGGGATCGACAGAGACCGACGACGACAGAAGGTGTCGATTTAGCCGATTGGGGTCGCGCGCGAGGGAGAGGAGGGGATAGGAAGAGAGAGTTAAGCACGGCGAACTCAATGGTGGTGTTAGCTTGGGCTGGGGTGGCTGGAGACGGCGAGGATGACGGCGACTGGCGGATAGGGTTCTTCGGCCATGGCGCTGCAGCGAGAGAGGGAGAGGAAGATGAGAAGTGGGGGACGACTACGGGCGCGCGTGGGCGGCATGAAAGGATAGAGAGAGAGAGAGAGAGAGAGAGAGAGAGAGAGAGAGAGAGAGAGAGAGAGAGAGAGAGAGAGAGAGAGGTTGTTGGGATGCGGCCCAGATAGATTTAGGGTTAGCTTTTTCTGTTAAAACCTTTTCTTTTCTGTTTTTCCTTTTTCTGTTTGTATTTTCCATTCAAATTCTGTTTTGGATAAATAAAAAAATCAGAGACTTTTATAAAATGTATAAAATACTTAGGGGCCCTTGTAGACCATTTTGGGCTCCATTTGTTTGAAGTAATTTTTAAAATATGAAAACCATTTGAATGGTTTGAGAGGGAACAAAATTAGGTTTTTGTTGGTTCTTATTTGATTAAACCAAAGTGCAAGTATTATGCATGCTTGCAGTGCTCAAACATGTCTTTATTAATATTACACAAAAGGTGGTATGTTTCATTTATGGCGTTCGCACACACTTTTTATGTTTATTTTCACCGGAATCTGATCAGATGATGGATCCAATGGACACAATTCTTGGAGCAGTTATATTGTAGTGAAAAGGAGCCAAAAACTGTGTAAATCTCTTATTTGGGAAATATTAATAATACCAGAAGAAAATCCGAAGCAAGCAAAGGACAAAGAAGAGTTGACGACCAACTATACGGGCCGCCACCGTATAGTTGTGGCCGTATAGTTGGCGTCGCCTCTGCCTCCTCAAATAGTTTCACCCCATGCAAATGGTTCGGGGAGACGACATACAGAACACCCAGAAATTGCCGAAAACTTTGATACGTCGTAAATGTATCTATAATTTTTTATGTTCCATGCTTGTTTAATATCCACTTTGCTATGTTTTGTCTACACTTTGTAGTGTTTTTATATGTTTTTCTGGACTAACCTATTAACAAGATGCCACAGTGCCAGTTGCCTGTTTTCTTTTGTTTTTGGTTCCAGAAAAGGTAGAAAATCAATATTCTCGGAATTGGACGGGACAAAAGCCAAATTCATTATTTTCCTGGAGCAACACGGAACTACGAAGCAAAGGTGGAGAAGGACACCATGGTGGCCACACCCCCTAGACGCGGGCCATCCCTGGTGGCGCCCATAGGGGGTGTGGGCCCCCTAGACCTCCACCGACCTTGCCTCCTTCGCCTATAAGAAGCCTCCAACCCAAAAACCCTAAATAATCCAGAAGAAATCCACAAAACCCTGTGTAGCGCCGCCGCCACCGAAGGGGAGATTCGGGGGACAGAAAGTCTCTGTTCTGGCACCCTGCCGGGACGGGGAATTGCCCCCGGAGCCATCTCCATCGATCTCCACCACCATCTCCAACACCGTTGCTGATTCCCATGATGAGGAGGGAGTAGTTCTTCCTCAAGGCTAAGGGCTCTACCGATAGCTATGTGTTCATCTCTCTCTCTATGCATGATCATATTGTGGTCATGAGCTTTGTAATCAAGTAGATCTACCTTGCTACTCAAGTGCTTCAATAGATCTCTGCTCTCCCCATGTGTGTGAAAGTGACAGCGTGCATGCCATGGTGGCACTTAGGCTAGAGTCTACATAAATACTCATCGTGCTTTAATAGATCTATGCTTTTCCCCATGTGTGTGAAAGTGATAGCGTGCGCGCCGTGTGTGGCACTTAAGCTAGACTACATATATATTTATCATGACTATATTTTGAATTTGTTGTATTTATGAAATTGTGGTGTTTGTTGGAACCATCTAGCGCTCAAGGTGACAGTGTGGGGTTATCTAGATTGGGAAAGGCGGACTTTGAGGTGTGCTGTTATAGCCCTACCATGGATTAGAATGTCCAACCGGAGAGTAGTTCAGGGTAGTATCATGAAGAGAGGATATTTATATGAGAGAGTGTTCACTAGTGAATGTATGATCCCTAGGCCTTGTTTCTAAACATTGAATCACCGTTCACAACAAGATTTGTTGCATGTTTGTTTGCTTTCTTCTTTTTGCCTTTAGTCTTTACCTCATCGTCAAGCTATTTTTTGGCATCATTACCACTTGTATTTCACTATCTCTTCGCCAAACTAGTGCACCTATACACCTGACAAGTGTATTGGGTGTGTTGGGGACACAAGAGACTTCTTGTATCTTGATTGCAAGGTTGCTTGAGAGGGATACCTTTGACCACTTCCTCCTTGAGTTCGATAAACCTTGGGTAATCCACTTAAGGGAAACTTGCTGCTGTTCTACAAACCTCTACACTTGGAGGACCAACAACTGTCTAGAAGAATAGAAGTGCGTAGACATCAAGCTATTTTCTAGCGCCGTTGCCGGGGAGGCTAAGGACATTTTCACAAGGGGAGTCCTCCTAAACCTTTCTCTTTACTTTGTTTTTTGTTTGCTTACTTTCTTTTGTTTGGTTTGTTTGCCTCTTTTTATGAAAAACTGCAAAAATTTTTGGTTTAGTTTGGTTTGCTTTCTCCTATCAAAAACACAAAAAAAATAGTTCTTGCTCTAGTTGCTGGTCTGTTATTGCCTTGCTTGGTCATTCTTTCTATCAATGGATGGTTTCTTTGAAACTAGTTCTTATTGGAAAGGTGGGTTCACGGAATAAGAAGAGTATTATTATAAGGAGCACCGTTTGTCACAAAAAGGGAAACACTTATGGGAACAAATTGATAAATTGAATACTATTGCTAGAGAGGTGTGCTCTACTTATAATGTTACTTATTGCTTTGATAAAGCTTGTTGCTGTAGGAGGTATAAACACGTGCCTTTTCAATGTGAGTATAATGATAATGTTACCATATCCTCTTATGTTAAAGGAAATTATGACTTTTATGATGTGGAACAAATTGAAGAATTTATTGCCTTCAAGGGTGCATTTGAACTTGCCAGTTTGCTTGAAAATACTGATGATGCACCTTATGAATATGAGGTTTATGAGATTATTAAAATTTTCTTTGATAATTACAAGGAATAAAATGGCTATATTCTTGAATATTTTAATAGATGCTTTCCACAAATGGAAGAGACTAATGCCTTGCAGGAGCCTATGGAAGAAGAAATTATTGAAACTGGAAGCTCATTAGATGAAAAAGAGGAGAGTGATGAACAAAAGGAGGAAGAATGAATTATCTACCCATGCCTACCTTCTAATGAGAGTAACTCTTTATCCCTTACATTATTTGATTGTCCCCCATGCTTACCAAATGAGGATGAATGTTATGTTGATGTGGATCCTTTTAAAATATCTACTTTGGGTAAAACCTGTGAAGGTTTTAATCCCACTATTTTTGAGCTTGATAGAAATTATGTGTTTGTAGATCATGAAAAGCATGCTTTATGTGATAGATATATTGTTCAGTTTATTCATGAGGCTACTGAAAATTATTATGAGAGAAGAAAATATGGTTGTAGAAGTTTTCATGGTACTGAAACACCTCTCTATGTGCTGAAAGTTTTGAAGTTACTCTTGTTTCATCTTCCTATGCCTGTCACTTTGTTATTTGTGAATTTATTTGCATACAATATTCCTATGCATAGGAAGTAGGTTAGACTTAAATGTGTTTTGAATTTGCTTCTTGATGCTCTCATTTACTTCAATTCATATTTCTTATGTGAGCATCTTCTCAAGCTATCAAGCCAAACTTAAAGGCGTTAAATAAAAGTACTTCTTGGGAGATAACCCAAGAGTTTCCTTGAGTCTTGGAAGTTATTACTTCAGTAATGACCTATCCTTATCCTTTTTGTTTGCTTTTTGTGCCAATAATGACCTCTAATGAGAGGAAAGTAAGATTTGAGGAGTTGCGGTCCTGAAACAGATTTCTGTCCTCCACCATAAAACTTCGTGAGGAGTCTCTGTAAGTCGGATTGAGATAAACATATACGAATAAATCCCCCAGTATATTATCTAACTTTCATTAGTTCAAAACTTTTTGATTTGAGCAACAGAAGATTTTTGAAAAAATCGATTTCTACCTGCTGGTCTGTTTTGACAGATTTCTGCCATTATTTGCATTTGCTTCTTGTTGATTCCTTTTTGAGTTCTCTTTTTGGGGAACTTAGCTTTTTGAAGGATTTGCTACAGTATATTGTGTTTTTAGTGAAAAGTTTTGCTGTTCCAAAGCTAAACCCAAAGGTCTATTATCTTTTGAAGACACTAATGTTGCTAATGAAGATTGTGTGAAGATTTGTATGAAGGAAACATTTAGGGTGTAGAGAGAGAATGATGTAATGAGATGAAGAATGGACAAAAGCTCAAGCTTGGGGATGCCACCTCGGTGTCACCCCAAGAAATATCCAATACGTACAAGCGTCAAAGCTTGGGGATGCCGAAGGCATCCCCTTTTTCATCAATAAAAAGCTCAGGTCTTTCTAGACACTTCGTTTTTATTGTTTCATGCACTGTTGTGTTGTTCTTGGATTTTCTTAGTTTTCGTTTTCTTTGCTTAGTTGTTTAGTTTGCTTGAATCAAGTAGTTTGGACCCCCGTTCTCGCTGTGTTGTTTCAAATAAGTCGATTGATGTTGGAAAGGAGTAGGAAGTTCCTCCTTGAAAGTGCAAGAGGAGCTTGTATTGACTATAACTTGGACTTTAGCATGACATGCTAGGTATTGTTTTGACCTTATGCTTAGTGATTATTGCTGTATCATGTCTTGTTTCAAACAATTGGGATTGCTTAGTGTGCCTTGAAGGAATCATGCGTTGTTTTAGCATACAAAAGCATAGTATTGTGGTATTCTCCTCTGATGCTTTGTTTGGGTTGACTTGGCGCATGCTTACACCATGTTATGACTATAATGTTTTGTCGCTCTGCATGATTATGGCCATTATTGCTCTCTTAGTTGGTTGCTCCCAGTCTTTTGCTAGCCTCCACTTGTATGAGTAAGCTCTACTCATGCTTCCAACTCCCAAGAAACCAAGTTATTCCACAGTGTCCACTATAAACTCCTATGCATGGTGTGTTACATCATTCCAAGTATATTCTTGTTTTCAGCTATCTTCCAATTAAAAAGTATTTTGTTATGTGAAAAATTAGTGATTAAAGCCCTCATGAACTTGATGGAACACTTTTTATTCCTTGCCCCTAATAAACTTTAACCATTGTGTCATCTAAGTTGTATATGCTTGCACTTATCCGTTGGAATTAGCAGAACCATGCTGTCATGGGGAACGTTTTCAACATTGCACTTGTACATTGTACACAGTTGATATCATGCTCTTTTGTCTATGGACGTCACCGGTGTGAAATAAAGAGGGATCTTGTAAGTCCATGGAGTTATGTATTTTGTGTTAGAGAAACGCCTGGGCCGCTAGCCTAAGCCATGCCTAATCATGGTGGAAACTTGCAGCATCACCATAATGAGCATTCTGTGAAGCATCCTCAATAAAAAGCTATGCACATAGTAAATAAAAAGATCGCTGAGATGTTCATTGTCTGCTTGCCTTGTCATTTTGGTTATGGGATAGCTCTTGTACCATGTGCAAGGGGTACCCCATTGGTGGTTCTCTATGATACACATGTACTTACTATGACAAGAACTTACAGGTGACTAAAGTTGAGTAGCATGAGGAGCGGCCCTCGTATTCAAGGTACATGAGATTTCCAACTTATACTTTGTCAAGCATATACTCCATATTTGTTCACTTTAACCTTAATCACTTCAAGATGCTTATGAGAAGGGCAATGAGATCTGAAAGCTAAAAAGTACCATAATTTTGGGAAGCTATTTTTGATACTTGAAATCCCTGATTCCCTTTATGAAGGGCCTTGATTCCACCACTATATTGAGTCTTCACCTTTTATCCTTTAGGCACCAGTTAAGAGAGCATAGTTGCCATTCTTATTTCTATGTGCAGTGTCCCAAAACTTACTGATTGATGCATATTGTTGATATTGCTTGTTCTTGTGCTATTTGTATCTAGTCACTCTTATGAACTTTGAAGGTGTCCTATGCATCTATTTGCTACTCCATGAGGGACAAGTTGAATGCCACTATGCCATGTTTTTGTATGTGAAACAAACAAACATTTTTCAATGCATGTTATTCATGATCTTTGTTTGTAACCTTTCATGTTGCAACATAGTTACTATGTCTTGTTATTAGAACTTCATCTTTCATGCTCATGTTTAGAGTTCTTTGATCCCATCTTTCATTGCTTGCAAGTGGTTTGATCGTGATTGTGATGGTGCATGTCACCTCAAAAATTATTATTTTTATCACATACCTACACGAGGATGAGTAGGAGTTAAGCTTGGGGATGCTTGATACGTCGTAAACGTATCTATAATTTTTGATGTTCCATGCTTGTTTAGTATCCACTTTTCTATGTTGTGTCTACACTTTGAGATGTTTTTATATGTTTTTCTAGAATAACCAATTAACAAGATGCCACAGTGCCAGTTGCTTATTTTCTTCTGTTTTTGGTTCCAGAAAATGCAGAAAATCAATATTCTCGGAATTGGACGGGACAAAAGCCAAAGTCATTATTTTTCCTGGAGCAACACGGAACCAAGAAGCCGAGGTGGAGAAGGACACCAGGGTGGCCGCACCCCTAGGCGCGGGCCATCCCTAGTGGCACCCACAGGGGGTGTGGGCCCCCTGGCCCTCCACCGACCTTGCCTCCTTCACATAAATCATCTAGAAGAAATACACGAAATCCTCCGTAGCGCCGCCGCCACCGAAGGGGAGATTCGGGGGACAGAAAGTCTCTGTTCCGGCACCCTGCCGGGACAGGGAATTGCCCCCGGAGCCATCTCCATCGATCTCCACCACCATATCCATCGTCATTGCTGATTCTCGTGATGAGGAGGGAGTAGTTCTTCCTCAAGGCTAAGGCTCTACCGGTAGCTATGTGTTCATCTCTCTCTCTCTCTGCATGATCATATTGTGGTCATGAGCTTTGTAATCAAGAAGATCTACCTTGCTACTCAAGTGCTTCAATAGATCTTTGCTCTCCCCATGTGTGTGAAAGTGACAGCATGCACGCCATGGTGGCACTTAGGCTAGAGTCTACATAAATACTCATCGTGCTTTAATAGATCTATGCTTTTCCCCACGTGTGTGAAAGTGACAGCGTGCACGCCGTGTGTGGCACTTAAGCTAGGCTACATCTATATTTACCATGAGTATATTTTGAGTTGGTTGTCTTTATGAAATTGTGGTGTTTGTTGGAACCATCTAGCGCTCAAGGTGACAGTGTGGTGTTATCTAGATTGGGAAAGGCGGACTTTGAGGTGTGCTGTTATAGCCCTACCATGGATTAGAGTGTCCAACCAGAGAGTAGTTCAGGGTAGTATCATGAAGAGAGGATATTTATATGAGAGAGTGTTCACTAGTGAAAGTATGATCCCTAGGCCTTGTTTCTAAACATTAAAACACCGTTCACAACTAGATTTGTTGCATGTTTATTTGCTTCCTTCTTTTTGCCTTAAGTCTTTACCTCACCGTCAAGCTATTTTCTGGCACCGTTACCACTTGTATTTCACTATCTCTTCACCGAACTAGTGCACCTAT
This sequence comes from Avena sativa, assembly GCA_916181665.1. NCBI lineage: Eukaryota > Viridiplantae > Streptophyta > Magnoliopsida > Poales > Poaceae > Avena > Avena sativa. The sequence continues at coordinate 101,086,379 of OV702293.1, forward strand.
ACACATGACAAGTGTATTGGGTGTGTTGGGGACACAAGAGACTTCTTGTATCTTGATTGCAAGGTTGCTTGAGAGGGATACCTTTGACCACTTCCTCCCTGAGTTCGATAAACCTTGGGTAATCCACTTAAGGGAAACTTGTTGTTGTTCTAAAAACCTCTGCACTTGGAGGCCCAACAACTGCCTACAAGAATAGAAGTGCGTAGACATCAAACCTCACCTCCGGAAGGGATCTGGAGGGGGAACTTGCCCTAGGTATCGATCTTTTACCTAAGAATATCTCGGAGGCCAAGGCATCGATCTCCATCTTCATCAACCGCTGCATCTCCATCACCACCATCATCTCCATCCATCCCATCTAGATCTTGTTGTAATTCTTGCACTAGTTGTGGATTTATACAAGTACTATTCATCCATAATCGTTTCCATTACCATTGTCATGATGTTTTCTGCCTCCATGTATGAGTAGATCACTAGTTCTTGGGGAGATGGAGAAACCCTATTATATGATTGAGATGAAATAGAGATTATTATGTTATACATCATTATATGTATGTGTTAATTGTCATCATCTTGATGCTGGGAGTTGTGCACCTCCTCAATATTTGCCTCTCACGGGGACTCGATGAAGGGGCTTAGTTGTTGGTTGACGGAGGGATGGTAGCACTTACTGCGACTATAAAGTCATTGTCATCCTTTAAGTACTAACTTGGGTAATCAAGGATAACTCATTAAGCCAAGTCCATGCCGTGGGAGAAATCCCTTAATAGCGGGATAAGACGATTGATGTCGTTTATCTGCCAGCTGTGGTTATGAAGGTTGGTGTGAGCAGTGGTTGCTACCTCATCATCCATATATGGAGCTCCTCCCACATACAGGCATATCATGAGAATATTCGTTATAATAATCTTGATCACTTAGTCTAAATTGCTAGTGGTGTATCCACCACTCCCTGAAAATGCCTTTACCCTATTGCAGTTTCAATCTTTCTTACATACGCGATTACTATTTTTTGCATTAAGTTTTACCTTACATTACTTTACTATTTCAACCAACCAAAAACCCAAAAACAATTCTACTTTTCTTGCATCTTATAATTATTCCTTAAGTACTTCATTCTGTTTTATTTAAAAGCATTTTATTCTTTGGCCTACTAATACCTGTGGGATCGATATCTTTATTTCGAAACTAGCTACAAACGATCTGTGCACTTGAAGTCATCAACTCTCCAGTATCACATCTCCTTCTCCGGTGTCCTCCAGACCCCTAGGTTTTAGTAAACATTTTCTGAAATCCTTGTTGAAAACAAGACCAACACCGCTCTATAGTAGTTTGTCCAACCATCCATAACCATGGACACGGCTATTAGAATAGATTTACACTTTGCAGAGGTTGTACACTTTTCCCAGACCAAACGGGTACGCTTCCCTGATCCCTACTGATTGTTGGTCGAGTAACCGATCGAGACTCTCCGAATGCCACTCTAGCATGGGCCCTACCGTATGATTTGTTCCTCTTAACACATGGATATCAGGATCCACAGACCAACCGAAGTGCACTCAACTCCTCCAGAGCTGGCACTTTCAATGAGAGGCTCATAGTATCGCACGGCCACTCACATGGGTGGTCCTGCTTCCTCCAGGTGATTGCCTAACATTTGACCATTTTTGTAAAGGAAGCCTAGAAATAGATGGAGCTGATCCCTTATAAGTAGTTGTGAGAATTCCCACAATAGAGTAGCAAACATTAAGCCCAGCCCTATCCCACTTCAGGGTAATGTGGTTGCACGGGTTATGTTGTTATAGCTAAAGCTGCAAAGAACCGGGTGTGTTTTCATAAACATTTTTCCTCCTCTTTCTTCCACCATTTTGTAAAACAAAACCTTTTTCTTATCTCAAATTTCTATTTATAGGTAAACCCTCAACAAGGTTTTACCATAAAACATTTTTGTAAAACTTTACCGGGGTCTTCCCATCCTATAGTCTTTCTTTGGCTAAAACGGGGTCTCCGTAGGGGTATGGTGTTATACACCATCTATCATACTAGGGAAAGGTAGGTGTCGTCAAGAGGGTTGTATTTATTAGTACAAATGGTATTGACTAGAGGAGCCAAACCACTACCAGATATAAAACATTATACAGAAAAACAATGTAGTTTCATAAACTATAAGGTAAAACATGCATAAGTAAAATAGTAGGTTGAAGGCTTATGAGCAAGAAGGTGGCTTGAATGTGACCAGCAAGATGTCCCTGGAATTCTTTAGAAAACAAGAATACAAATAATAATAATAAAAGAATAAGATCCAAGGCTCCCTTCTCGGCGTCACACAATCGCAAGTATCGCCATTATCGAGCATACATGCATACAAACAATACACCAATCAATACAAGGCATACAAGCAATCTACGTTACATCAAGACAAAGTTAATCACATGATATAAATAGTAGGGTGTTGGATGATTGGTTTTATGGGATTGGAAATAGCCTTGGAGGCATTCGGAGATGATTCCTTAGGATTTATGGTCTAGTAACTACCTAGGATGAGGGTTTTTAGAGCAAGTCCATATTATTTATGGTAACATTGTGCAAATAGGATATTAGCAGATAGGTATTAATAAAATGGAACCAACAAAAGTGGATTCACTATTTATCAATTTTCACTGATTTATAAAGAATTTTCTAGTGCTAGGAACTCTAGTTCTAGGAAATAATTCACCAGAAAAGCTCTAGAGAACCAAAAATTATTTCCTTGGATAAGTAAGTAGTGTTTGATGGACTTGTTCACTGGGAATTGGAATCATCTCAAAATATTTAACACAATGCCCTTAGGAAATTCCCAAAGGTAGTACTTGAGGGTTTTTGTCTTTTTCCTCAGATTTATTATTGTAGAGGGAGTGGCCCAACCTTTAAATAACATAAGGTGGTGTCCCCTGTGTTTACAATGCTAGTCCCTGGATCAATAGCTAGCATCCACAGTTTAGATGTAATATCAAGAAACAAAGGTCATAAAATAACTTTATAACCAGGAATAACATAATTTTATTACATCATACATAGCTCATTTGGCTATTACATTACATTGCAGCGGAATAACTATAGTCACGGGGTCCTTCATCTTCATAGTGCCACAGGCAAATGCTGGTTGTAGACTTTGTAATCCTATTCAATCAATCTTCACTAAAATCAATCAAACCTGCAACATTACAAGTTACCGCCACAAGGGGTCAATACATTTGAATTGTATTGGCAAGTTTCACTACTTTGTTGAATATGAGTGGATCCTATTATTGCATGCATATTTGGCTAAGTAGAGTTTTAGGCTCATTTGCTTAAAGCAATAATTTATCCTATCTTTTCAAAATGGTTTTGGTCCTTTGTCAAATCCCTTTTTTCCAAGTCCCTTGAACTCCTTGGTAGACACTCAAGTGTTCAAGTTCTTGTCAAAATCCCTTGAGCTCCTTGGTAACCCCAAGTGCATCAAGTTTTATAAAATCTCATGAGTTCCTTGGTAACCCCAAGTGTTCATGTTTTCATCAAAATCTCTTGAGCTCCTTGGTAACCCCAAGTGCATCAAGCATAACAAAATCTCTTTGAATTCCTTGGTAGACACTCAAGTGCATCAAGTTTTTATTATAGAAGTTGGAATGTCGAGATCTCCCATAGTTCAAACTTTAGTTGCTCAGTATTGTCCATAACCGGGGACACGACTAAGTACTTAGATTTTATTATCTTCTGCAGAAGGAGTACACTTTACCCACATGTCACAATCCCATCCTTTTGCCACCAGCTGGATTAGTGCTCACCAAGATGGAGTACTGGCAGATTGAGAATGTGACGAAGTCTTTCCAAAGGGTCCTCCCATACACCATTGCTAGCTTGCCTTCAGCACCCATGTAGGATTCCAGGTCCCCATGTCCAGTTAACTGAAGACAGTGCATGGGTCTTCCCATTGTAGTTGACTAAGCCAGAGCCATAATAGCATGTGGTTGCACACGAAAGCCACAATTGGAGAAACATGTTCAATCTCTAAGTTTCCTAGGTGGTTTTCTTTTGGAGCACAACACAAAGTGATTCCCATAGACATGGTTCCTTTTGTTGCCACCTTCTCCAAAACTTAAAGTATCCTCCACCTAGGTGGTTCATTGAGTCCTTGTTTTATTATGTAAAACACAAGTCCTTTTCTCAACCTTTGTAAAATCTCAACATGTATCTCTCTTCAAAATATAGCATGGCTAAGCATGTATCAACTACATTGTTTTCTCTAAGGAAGGTATAAGGTATCCTATTAGGATTTAGCATAGCATAAGTATAAAATTTGTTTTCATGCATGTTCCAAAATCCACTAAGTATAGAAAATAGTAGGACTTTAGATGATAGTGTAACTTGCCTTTTTGGTAGGGAATGATGGTTCACTCCTTGATGTTGCTAGTCTCACACTTTGTTAATTTCACTACAATCAATCAAACAAACACCAAATCAACTAGCATTCCAAACAATCAACCAAACAACAATTCACACACATAAAACTATGGGATCTAAGTCATGCATGTAAGTATGCAAGTGATGGTCCTATTTGCAAAGATGTTCTTCACTAGGCTTCTAAACTTTGTAAGTTCCAAATTGGTCATTTTTCCAAAGTGGCAAAGTCATTTGCAAAAAGGGTTTTGTCCAAAATCCATTTTTAAATCCAATCCTCATTTTATGTAGTGGAAAATATTTTTATCAAAGTAACAACTTTAAGTTGTTCACCAAATGAGTTGCTATTGCAAAACTTGGTGTTTTGGGTTAGTAGGTTTGTTTCAAATCATTTTCCCAAAGTTTTTACTCCAAAAACATTTTTAAAATAAAACCATTATTTTCATTTGGCTAGAAATGGCTAAGTCAAATAATCCATTTCCAAGACCATGGGTTGGTTCCTAGGGTCAGTTAGTTCACATCAAAACAATTTGCAAAGGTTTTAACCTTATAAACATTTTTGAATCATTTTTCTACCCTAAATAAGCACACAAATGTTTCTGCAAAAACAAACACTTTAATGGATACTATTTGCTAAACTAAGGGCATGGTTGGCTAGGGTTTGTTCCACTGATTCCAACGGTATCAAATTTGTAAATTTTGGACGTGTGGATCGAAAGTTACAAAGGTTTGAAATTGCAACTTAAATATGATTTCCAAATTCTGTTTTAAACAGACCTGGCCACGCGTCGCATTCTGGTTGGACGGTACCGGTTCGTCCGGATCGGTGTTGCGGTGCGTTGGATCTAGTTAGATCGTGTGGTCCAGAGAACGTACCCCTTCGCGGCTTAAGTGATCTATCGCAAGCGTCGGATCGAGATCCTACGGTGCTAGCGTGTTTGACCATATGCGAGCGGCGCCGGCGGTGGCTAGCAGCGGCGACGGTCAGACAGTGGCGGTGCTGGCGAAATAGGAAGCGAGAGAGGGAGGGAGTAGGCTCACCAGATTCGCAGGAGGCTGGGGAAGCTCGTCGTGTGGTCGACGGGGCAAGGGGCGCTCTGGTACAGCTGCGATTGCTCGCCGGAGTAGAGAACAACGTCGGGTGGTCCTGGTCGTGGTCGGAGTCGTCGCTACAGGTCACGAGAAGAACAACCGAGGGCATGGTTAGACGCAGGAGATCACGGAGATGTTGTGTGCGTGAACGAGAAGAAGAGGGGCGGCCGGAAACTACCTGTGGGGTTCGTCGGAGTTGGAGCGGACAGCGGCGTCGTTCAGAGCTTGTTGCAGACGTTGCTCCGGGGCGCCCGCGGTGGAATGAAAAGCACAGGGAGATGTGTCTGGGAGTGGAGAATCTGCTAGCGTGCTCAGGGAGGCAAGGGGCGGCGAAGCTCGGCTAGAATTCAACGAGGAGGGTCGTCGGAGACAGAGGAGCTTGGGGAAGAATTGGGGCGTCTGGGAACGCGTTGAGATGGGGCGACAGAGGGGAAGTGGGGAGGAGACATGAGCGTTTAAGCCTGCGTGATCAACGCGGGTAACGGTGGTCGCGTTAAGGCGAATTAAGGCCGCGAATTCATCGGCAGGAACGGTGTCGAGGGGAGGGAGAAGGAGTCGCGCGGGTGAGAAGGAAGAACATGAGGAATGGGGTCCAGTGGTCAGTGGGAAAAGGAGTGAGGGAGAGGTCCACCAGTCAGTCACACTGCGGGTTAAAGATTAAGTGCAAAACGTTTCCTTCGGGAGAGGAAAGCTGGGCTGGTTGCTGGGCTTATTGGGATGGCCGGCTGGGTTGGTCTGTTTTCATATTTTTTTCCTTCCTGGACGTTTTTCTTTTTCCAAAACCTTTTTCTGTTTTGAAATTCAAATAATCAATTCAACAAACAATTCAAACAACAATTCAAGACAACTTGCACCAAACTTTTAAAATGAGTTTTTGGTTCTGTTCATCAACATAAACCAAATCCCAAAATAAAATAATATTTTATTCTTTTTAGGATCCATTCATTAATTAAATAAAATGGACCTTTAGTTATTTAATCAAATAGGGTTTGATTTAATGAATAAAATCTCTATTTGAAATCTAAATATTTTCAAAACCATATCAGTAGGTTTTATTTGGAAATAAAATACTTGGAAAACTTATCTTTAAACAAATAAATAAGTTTTGTTATTTTGGAAATAGTAAAACCTTTATTAATAAAACTTGGATATTAAATCCTTATTGATTTTATTTTAATTAAACCTTTACTATTTATTATCAAACCAAAATGTTTTATTTCAAAAGCTTGGCCAAGGTTTAATTTGGCTCTATAAAATAATTTCTTATTTTTAAAATCCTTCCTTTTTCTTTTGGAAATTAAATCCTTTTATCTAAATGATTCAAAGTAGTAATTCCAAAATATTTTATTTTCCTCTATTTAAATGTTTATCTTTTCAAAAACTCTTTAAGAATTTATTTGATCCAAATTGGTTTGAAGTTCCAATTGAATTCAAAAAGTTTCTTCTAGCTCTGAAAATCAAACAAAGTTTTATTTTTATTCATTTATTTTCACATTACAAGATTTGGAAAATCTTGGGATGTGACAGGCTACCACCCTTAAAATAAATCTCGTCCCGAGATTTGGGAAGGTTAGGGTTACAAGCAGGTTCAAAACAACTAGGGTACTACCACCCTTAAAAAAAATTCAAACAAAAATTACATATCGTCCTTCTTGGGATCCTGGAAAAACTTTCTCTAAGCAACCAGTTGCATTTGTGTCCTTAGTTTTCATGTTTGACTCATGGGCCAAGGTTGAGTTTCTCCATAGGCTTGGTGATCTTGTTCTTCATCTTTTCGGGACAGTTGCTTGCATAATGTCCTGGGTTTTTGCAATTGAAACAATGGATGTCTTGGAGTTCTTTACGTGGCTCTTGTGGACAAGTTGCTACATAGTGACCTAATTCTTTGCAGTTGTTGCACACCACTTGGCCAATCTCTTTATTCTTCTTGTTCTCTGGGCATCCACTGGAGTAGTGTCCCATTTCCTTACATTTATGACATTGCACAAGGCTCATGTCCTACTTTTGTTTCTTGGGTTTCTTTAGTCCTTTGAATTGGGTTGTCTTGTTTGGAGGTATAAGTGGTCCTTTTCCTTTATTGGTAGACTTGGATCCTTCTTGTTTCCTTTGTTCCACCATGGAGTAGATGGGGCATTGGATAGGAGTATGATTGTTTCCTTCACATAGGTAGCAAGTAGCTTGAGAAGTGGGACATTGTCCAACAGAATGTTCTTCTTCACAATTGGGGCATTGATCTTCATGCTCCTTGGAAGTATGATCCTTGTCTCCACAAATAATGCAAGCTGGAGCTCCATCTAGAATAACATTCTTGTCATCCTTGTTGTCATAAACTCTGTTGGGATAGTTTTCTTCCATGTTGATCATTTGATTAGTCACCTTAAGCATCAATTGAGTTTGTTCCTCCAAAAACTTTTGCAGTGCTGGATCTTTATCACTAGTGTTGGCTATGAACTGAGCTGTCAGTTGGTTTAACTGGTGTTGAGTTGCTATGAGCTCTTTCATGCTGTCCTCTTGGTTGGTGTTGGTGTCATCAACCTTGATGTTGGAGTCTCTTGGAGTAGTCATCTGTTTGGGTTGAAGGGAGAATTAGTATAGGCAAAAGGTTTTTCTAAGGAATCAATTCTAATCACACACGTCACAATTCACACAAGCAATGTGCATGCAATCACAAACCAAACATTTCACTCAACAACAACGTTCAAGCACACACTTAGGCAACAAAATATTTTTGTTACACCACATAAGTTGGTGTGTTTGACTTAACTAAAATATGGTGGTCCATCTATATGGTTCACTTGTGATCCTTCCATCCTTCTTGGTTGCTTCTTCTTACATGAGATCATGGTTCCTTGAGAAAAACTCCTTGGTCTCAAAGCTTCAAGTGATGTGGGCTCCTTTTAATTTTTGCATTCCCTCAGTCTCTAAATCTTGAGCAAGACTTCCCTGTTTCACTTGTAGTCCTTAGTGGTATCCAAGTTGGAAGTCCTTGGTGATCATGCTGAAGATGTTGAAGTCATTAGAGTTGAAGAAGTTGAAGTCATTAGAGCTGAAAGTGTTGATGAAGTCCTTTGCACATGGTGTAGTCTTTGGTCATGGGTAGGTTTTTCCATCAAGTTGAATTAGAAGAGATGTAGAGTTAAACCAAAAATGGTTGAGGAAAGAGTTTACAAGTGTTTTGTTAATAAGTTTTTGAACAAGTACAACTCCTATTTTCTAAGGGTTTTTGTCCAATCCTAGGTTTACAAATCCTACAGGCAACACAATGCTCTGATACCATCTTTAGAGGGAGTGGCCCAACCTTTAAATAACATAAGGTGGTGTCCCCTGTGTTTACAATGCTAGTCCCTGGATCAATAGCTAGCATCCACAGTTTAGATGTAATATCAAGAAACAAAGGTCATAAAATAACTTTATAACCAGGAATAACATAATTTTATTACATCATACATAGCTCATTTGGCTATTACATTACATTGCAGCGGAATAACTATAGTCACGGGGTCCTTCATCTTCATAGTGCCACAGGCAAATGCTGGTTGTAGACTTTGTAATCCTATTCAATCAATCTTCACTAAAATCAATCAAACCTGCAACATTACAATTTACCGCCACAAGGGGTCAATACATTTGAATTGTATTGGCAAGTTTCACTACTTTGTTGAATATGAGTGGATCCTATTATTACATGCATATTTGGCTAAGTAGAGTTTTAGGCTCATTTGCTTAAAGCAATAATTTATCCTATCTTTTCAAAATGGTTTTGGTCCTTTGTCAAATCCCTTTTTTCCAAGTCCCTTGAACTCCTTGGTAGACACTCAAGTGTTCAAGTTCTTGTCAAAATCCCTTGAGCTCCTTGGTAACCCCAAGTGCATCAAGTTTTATAAAATCTCATGAGTTCCTTGGTAACCCCAAGTGTTCATGTTTTCATCAAAATCTCTTGAGCTCCTTGGTAACCCCAAGTGCATCAAGCTTAACAAAATCTCTTTGAATTCCTTGGTATACACTCAAGTGCATCAAGTTTTTATTATAGAAGTTGGAATGTCGAGATCTCCCATAGTTCAAACTTAAGTTGCTCAGTATTGTCCATAACCGGGGACACGGCTAAGTACTTAGATTTTATTATCTTCTGCAGAAGGAGTACACTTTACCCACATGTCACAATCCCATCCTTTTGCCACCAGCTGGATTAGTGCTCACCAAGATGGAGTACTCGCAGATTGAGAATGTGACGAAGTCTTTCCAAAGGGTCCTCCCATACACCATTGCTATCTTGCCTTTAGCACCCATGTAGGATTCCAGGTCCCCATGTCCAGTTAACTGAAGACAGTGCATGGGTCTTCCCATTGTAGTTGACTAAGCCAGAGCCATAATAGCATGTGGTTGCACACGAAAGCCACAATTGGAGAAACATGTTCAATCTCTAAGTTTCCTAGGTGGTTTTCTTTTGGAGCACAACACAAAGTGATTCCCATAGACATGGTTCCTTTTGTTGCCACCTTCTCCAAAACTTAAAGTATCCTCCACCTAGGTGGTTCATTGAGTCCTTGTTTTATTATGTAAAACACAAGTCCTTTTCTCAACCTTTGTAAAATCTCAACATGTATCTCTCTTCAAAATATAGCATGGCTAAGCATGTATCAACTACATTGTTTTCTCTAAGGAAGGTATAAGGTATCCTATTAGGATTTAGCATAGCATAAGTATAAAATTTGTTTTCATGCATGTTTCAAAATCCACTAAGTATAGAAAATAGTAGGACTTTAGATGATAGTGTAACTTGCCTTTTTGGTAGGGAATGATGGTTCACTCCTTGATCTTGCTAGTCTCACACTTTGTTAATTTCACTACAATCAATCAAACAAACACCAAATCAACTAGCATTCCAAACAATCAACCAAACAACAATTCACACACATAAAACTATGGGATCTAAGTCATGCATGTAAGTATGCAAGTGATGGTCCTATTTGCACAGATGTTCTTCACTAGGCTTCTAAACTTTGTAAGTTCCAAATTGGTCATTTTTCCAAAGTGGCAAAGTCATTTGCAAAAAGGGTTTTGTCCAAAATCCATTTTTAAATCCAATCCTCATTTTATGTAGTGGAAAATATTTTTATCAAAGTAACAACTTTAAGTTGTTCACCAAATGAGTTGCTATTGCAAAACTTGGTGTTTTGGGTTAGTAGGTTTGTTTCAAATCATTTTCCCAAAGTTTTTACTCCAAAAACATTTTTAAAATAAAACCATTATTTTCATTTGGCTAGAAATGGCTAAGTCAAATAATCCATCTTAAATTTTACCAAATCCATTTCCAAGACCATGGGTTGGTTCCTAGGGTCAGTAAGTTCACATCAAAACAATTTGCAAAGGTTTTAACCTTATAAACATTTTTGAATCATTTTTCTACCCTAAATAAGCACACAAATGTTTCTGCAAAAACAAACACTTTAATGGATACTATTTGCTAAACTAAGGGCATGGTTGGCTAGGGTTTGTTCCACTGATTCCAACGGTATCAAATTTGTAAATTTTGGACGTGTGGATCGAAAGTTACAAAGGTTTGAAATTGCAACTTAAATCTGATTTCCAAATTCTGTTTTAAACAGACCTGGCCACGCGTCGCATTCTGGTTGGACGGTACCGGTTCGGCCGGATCGGTGTTGCGGTGCATTGGATCTAGTTAAATCGTGTGGTCCAGAGAACGTACCCCTTCGTGGCTTAAGTGATCTATCGCAAGCGTCGGATCGAGATCCTACGGTGCTAGCGTGTTTGACCATATGCGAGCGGCGCCGGCGGTGGCTAGCGGCGGCGACGGTCAGACAGTGGCGGTGCTGGCAAAATAGGAAGCGAGAGAGGGAGGGAGTAGGCTCACCAGATTCGCAGGAGGCTGGGGAAGCTCGTCGTGTGGTCGACGGGGCAAGGGGCGCTCTGGTACAGCTGCGATTGCTCGCCGGAGTAGAGAACAACGTCGGGTGGTCCTGGTCGTGGTCGGAGTCGTCGCTACAGGTCACGAGAAGAACAACCGAGGGCATGGTTAGACGCAGGAGATCACGGAGATGCTGTGTGCGTGAACGAGAAGAAGAGGGGCGGCCGGAAACTACCTGTGGGGTTCGTCGGAGTTGGAGCGGACGGCGGCGTCGTTCAGAGCTTGTTGCAGACGTTGCTCCGGGGCGCCCGCGGTGGAATGAAAAGCACAGGGAGATGTGTCTGGGAGTGGAGAATCTGCTAGCGTGCTCAGGGAGGCAAGGGGCGGCGAAGCTCGGCTGGAATTCGACGAGGAGGGTCGTCGGAGACAAAGGAGCTTGGGGAAGAATTGGGGCGTCTGGGAGCGCGTTGAGATGGGGCGACAGAGGGGAAGTGGGGAGGAGACATGAGCGTTTAAGCCTGCGTGATCAACGCGGGTAACGGTGGTCGCGTTAAGGCGAATTAAGGCCGCGAATTCATCGGCAGGAACGGTGTCGAGGGGAGGGAGAAGGAGTCACGCGGGTGAGAAGGAAGAACAGGAGGAATGGGGTCCAGTCGTCAGTGGGAAAAGGAGTGAGGGAGAGGTCCACCAGTCAGTCACACTGCGGGTTAAAGATTAAGTGCAAAACATTTCCTTCGGGAGAGGAAAGCTGGGCTGGTTGCTGGGCTTATTGGGCTGGCCGGCTGGGTTGGTCTGTTTTCATATTTTTTTCCTTCCTGGACGTTTTTCTTTTTCCAAAACCTTTTTCTGTTTTGAAATTCAAATAATCAATTCAACAAACAATTCAAACAACAATTCAAGACAACTTCCACCAAACTTTTAAAATGAGTTTTTGGTTCTGTTCATCAACATAAACCAAATCCCAAAATAAAATAATATTTTATTCTTTTTAGGATCCATTCATTAATTAAATAAAATGGACCTTTAGTTATTTAATCAAATAGGGTTTGATTTAATGAATAAAATCTCTATTTGAAATCTAAATATTTTCAAAACCATATCAGTAGGTTTTATTTGGAAATAAAATACTTGGAAAACTTATCTTTAAACAAATAAATAAGTTTTGTTATTTTGGAAATAGTAAAACCTTTATTAATAAAACTTGGATATTAAATCCTTATTGATTTTATTTTAATTAAACCTTTACTATTTATTATCAAAACAAAATGTTTTATTTCAAAAGCTTGGCCAAGGTTTAATTTGGCTCTATAAAATAATTTCTTATTTTTAAAATCCTTCCTTTTTCTTTTGGAAATTAAATCCTTTTATCTAAATGATTCAAAGTAGTAATTCCAAAATATTTTATTTTCCTCTATTTAAATGTTTATCTTTTCAAAAACTCTTTAAGAATTTATTTGATCCAAATTGGTTTGAAGTTCCAATTGAATTCAAAAAGTTTCTTCTGGCTCTGAAAATCAAACAAAGTTTTATTTTTATTCATTTATTTTCACATTACAAGATTTGGAAAATCTTGGGATGTGACAATTATACAGGAGATTTTGATGTGATTCGAAAGACACATGTTAGGCATTTGTATTACCTTTCTGTAGAAATTGGAATCACCCTATTTGGATTTACAGAACTATTGTGGTGATTTTACTAGTGAATTAAGCATACAAAGAAGAGTTTAATTCACCAAAATATAATCAATGCTTTTATATATTATGAGCTCCTGGGGTTTGAAGTATATGGTTTTGAAGGTATGCTGGGAGTTGGAATTAGCTGAATATCTATTTTGGTTTGACCTAGAGAAATTCTTTTAATCAGCTTTGGGCTATTTTTGTTATTTTTAGTATGGACAAACTAGGAAGCAAATGACTAGGGGTCCAGGGTGATAGGCAAGGTGTGACCAATACCTTGCAATACCAAAAGGATTCAAATTAATTGGAGTTGTAATACTTAGAGAAAGATTTATTTTTAAAAGGGATACATCTAGGGGCTGGAATTACTATATTTAATTTAAACATTATTTTGGTACAATTGTTGTACTACATGTTAGATAAAAACTTCAAAAACTCTAAAAAAATTAGGTTTGGGAAAATGGGGTTGATTTATATTTTCAAAAGAATTTAAACCAACTAGTTAAAATCAGATCTATAAAAAATTCCTAGAAGAAAAAGGCTAGGGGTAACAAGGCTGGGATCTGGAGGGGGGTTCGGTCGCAGAGCCAAATTGGCCTAGCCAGCTTGCCGGCGCACACGGGAGGGTGTTTTCCTTGCCGGCAAGCAGGCCGGCCCATCAGCGTCATTCTGCCACCGAATCGATTTGGATCGGATGGCGCCCGTTCTTCGTCCTCCTTCGACCAGGAATGGGGAGGCCAAAAATCTAGTGAGTATTGGGAGGCGCAAGGATTTTACCAGGGGCTCGTCGACGCCGAAGATGTGGCGGAGGAGCGGCAGTTCACCAAGACATGCTCAACAAGGGGCGGCACAGGAGGGGTTCGACATCGGGGGACCTGCTCGCGCGCGTGCACCGAAGGAGGAGCTCGGGAGCTTCACGGGTAGGCTTCCAGGGGCATCCCTGGGCAAAACAAAAATAGGGGGAGTAAGGGGAGGTATGAGAGCAAGGTAGGGTGACATGTAGAGAGAGAAAAAGAGAGGGGGTAGAGCCTTGTTCGATTTTTGAGAGGAGGCCAAAGCTCAAGTAGGGAAGAGCAAGGGAGGCAGAGGCGGAGCTCTGGAGGGTAAGTGGGAGTGGTTCAGGGCAAATGAGAAGCATAGGGTGTTGGGGTGGCTGGTTCCCTTATAAACTGAAGAGAGGAGGTCCATGGTGGAACAAGTCCATAGAGAGCAAAGGGGGAGGGGTGGAAACTAGGGGAGGTTGTGGGTGAGGGGAGTGGTTTCTGGTTGAGTGGTATGCCGGGGGTGGTAGATGTTGTGGTTTTAAAGAGGGGCAAGAAATGATATAGTTTTGTTTCTCCTCCTTCCTCCAAGAACTAGGGGGCAAAGTGGGAGAGTGCTATAGTGCTTTGCTATAGTGTAGCATGACCAGGAGGGAGTGTTTGTCCTGCGGGAAGTAATGGTGCCTTGGTGATGGTTTGATTTTGGGTTTAGCTCTAGGTTTGATGAATTTGCAAACATGTGATCACATGGGTGCTTGTGAAGAAAGTTGGATAGCTTACATGGGTCAAAGTGGATAAATGGTACTGTTGTGTAGCTATGATGAAATTATCTCTCCAAGATTTATTTTAGATTTTTCAAAGGAGTTTAAGTCCACTTAAAACCAACTATTTCAAAAAGTGCAGAAAGGTTTTATAGAAGATAATGTGATATTTTTCATTAGACAAGGTGGATTTTTTGGGTGAGATCGTCCTAATAACCATATCACACATTGGGGAATTTTCTTGGAATTTATTGAGAGGGAAAAGTATTCTTAAGTTATTATTTCATGTTTCAGCCATTTACGAAAAAGGGCAAAAATAATTAATAAAGGATCTAAAGAATATTTATTTTTGAGATGGGAAGATACAATATGATATAAGGGATTCAGATCTGCCCTGAATTGAAAAAGTAGTTTGAAGAAAAACAAACTTTCCTTCATAGAGAAGGTTTTCAAGATTTTGCAAACATAGGAATTTAACTATTTTTACGTTCCAAATAATTATGGGAATGATTTGGCAGATGCTTTTATCCAAGGTGGATGATTTCAACTTGAAGTATATATCATAACCAACCTTGGTTTTTTAAATCCTACCTTGAGAAGGAAAGAAACTAGATGTTGAAGGATCTAGGATTCTGATATTTTTATACCACCTAAACGTTGTCGGATTAGTGAGCGCAGAGCTCACCTTGGTACAAGGGATAGATGGATAGATAATCCAAGTTATATAGATGATCATAGATTGAAGATTAGACTTGTTTGTATTTGATGTGATATCGAAGTAATGGCAAACTTTGTTGAAAATAAGGCTGCCATAGCAGATGAGTCATGATGCCTCATAAACCAGGTGGGTTTAAGAAGCATAGATCTCGATTGGAAACAAGTGAAGGGTGAGTTTATAGACCATGGTTAGTAGATCATATCCATTCAGAGAGTTGGTCAAGAGAAGATAGCATATGGATATGAGATTCTGCCAAAGTAGGCCATATGATAAGATTTGTAGAAAAGGTTAATATCTTACCTGGAAAACCACCAAGGATGAGTGGGTACAAGAAGAGGTTAGCCAAGGGTCAGAGTGGGCTTTGGTAGTACTAATGTGTTACTACAAGATGGTTCAAGTACATTCTCAAGAATTCACGTAGGTTGGAATAGGTGGAGTTCCAAAGATTGAATCTAGTTAAGGATTCTAGACTTAGCCAAATTGGCAGATTAGTGTATTTGGACAAGTAAGAAGGAGGGAAGATTTGGAGAGGATGCAAGGGTCCATACTCCTCATCAAATGGTTGATATTGAAGTGTAGGTTGAGTAGAAGGGATCCATGCTTGTATTTGGTCTTTGATGAGCTTGATGCTAATTCAAGGGATTAGCTCAGGATTGATCTGGTTAGGTAGATTAGAGGATCACTTGAGTGGCTTAGGGTAGATCCATATTAAGAGGCTTGGTTCAAGATTTGGTGATCTTAACCATTGGTTTGGTCCTAAGGGATCAGCTACTAGATTAGCTCACTCCAGTTCCTAAGCAGACAAGTCATCACACACAACAGATGAAAGCAATTCATCTTGCTAAACAATTTAGATACTATTGAGGTTACCATCAATCCTAGCTTAAGTTAAACATTGGTATTTTGAAGAGGTTGCATTTTTAAGTAAGATAAGGACCTCTTGGTGTTTCTACCAAGATTGGAATAAAAATGTTTTAGGAAAGGTTTTGGGAAACCTAGGGACAAGAGTAGCTGAAAGTTCTGTCTTGAAAACATAAGGAGATTGTATATAGGTCTCCATATTTTTTGTAAATATAAACTAGTGAAATAGTTTGTTGTCTCAAAGTCATCATGGCTCGGGTTTGAAATGCCAGAACGTTTGAGAATATAAAATTTGAGCCAAGACATTTCTTTTGTAAAATAGTTTTTGTCAACTAAGGTTGAGGTAAGGAGTATATTATCTAATACACAATCAGTTTCATGAACATAGTAAAACAAGTAAACAAGCATTGCAACGTATAACAACAAAAAGATTTTGTTCCACCTGATTTTTGCCATTTGGACAAGAAATCAGGGTTGCTTAAATTGGGTTGTTACAAACCTTTCCCCCTTAACATAATCTCGTCCCGATATTTGGGAGGAGTAGGGTTAGGTAATAACATCTACTTAACAATTTTCAGAAGTGGAATATTTAGATAATAACAGATGTTACCACAAACAGGCTTGGTTGGCTATGGGTCGGAGTTGATTTGCTTCGGTTCAGTGTTTTAGTTTAAGCTAGTGGAAAACATGTAGTCTTTTCCCCTTAGGGCAATGCTAGGTAGGTTTAGTGTCGATGTGGTCCTTTATTCTTGAGTAGAGATGGTGAGTTGAGACTTCTTTGATCCTTTATTGCTGAAGTCATCTTTTCTTCCTTCTTAGTCTCGAAACACCGGGGTTGTTGGTTGGACAGTCGATCTTTGAGTGAAGGGCTTTCCTAGAGTATATTCTGCTTTTGGAGAAGTGTCGATTATCATCCTTGTTGCAAGGTCCACGTTCTTGTTTTAGGGGAGGGTCATCTCCTAACGACGACTAGGGGTCGACTCTTTGGGTTAGTCTGGTTTTGCGGGAAAGACTACGTCTTCCCCCTTAGAGCGAGACTAGGAGTGCTTGGTGAAGTTGCGAACCTTCTTTGTTGGAGTCGTCAGAAGAACGCTTTTCCTCTTTTCCAGAGTTGGGTGTCTTCAGTCGACCTTGTCTATACGGCTTCTTGAGGAGTGCTTCATGAAGCTTGTTACCGGACTGGGTTTGGGTACTAACTTTGGTTATTGCAAGTCCTCGGGGGTGTGAGGGATGTTCAGTTCTTCAGTAGTAAGGGTGAGAGTCATGCCTTCTCTGGTGGCTGCTTTGGCAGGTGGATCTTTAACAAAGATATCATAGGAGGGGCTTCATGGCGTCTTCCAATAATCTCGACTCTTTTCAGTTGCTTTCTACTCATTGGGGAGTAGTGGTGGCAGCAGGTAGTATTGTCATCTTTAACCTTAGAGTTGCTGGTACTGTGAGGATCGATAGACTGTTGATGATGTCTATCTTTTGTTAGTCTAACGACTCCCAAGGTGGTGCTTGGGGGAAGATCCTTGGACTGGGGACCTTCCCGAGGTATATTCTAGTAGGTGATCTTCTAGATTTGAGTGAAAAGACACAGTCTTTCCACCTTAGAGCTTTACTTATGGTCGTCGAGGCTGGGGTAGATCCTTCATCTTGGAGTATTGGAGGGGTGCTTGAGCTGATGTCTTCGGGTAATGCCTTAGTGCGACTACCTTGCTATGATGGTTTCCTAAAGAAGCCTTAGGGTTTTTCTCCTGGTAGATTAGCGGTTGGTGAATCTTATTTCTTAGTCCTCACTCGGAGTAGAGGCATTTAGCTTCTAGAAGTTGTCTCTTCTTGACTCTTTGTGTTGCTCCAGCTCAATGAGAAAGTAGACTCGTTGTCCTCAGGCATCCTTATCTTGTGGGTTTTGGGGCATTTATTTTATGGCGAAGACTTCCCGTGGGTTCTGTAGAAGGTTGAATCGGATCGTCATTCCTTTGAGGGCGACTAAAAGTAGACATAGGAAGGGGTTGGCGTAGACTTCTTTATGTGTCCATCCTGCTGAGGAGAGGTTTCATTTTATTGGTTTAAGAGGGTTAGCGTCGGGATATACAAACAAGGTGGGTCATACAAGAGGTTCAAATGATCCAAGGCAGCCAAGCAACAAATTTCAAGCATTCTCATTAGCACATGACAAGCAAGCGGAACGTAACATAGGTACCAAGAGGTGACTACGCGCCATAAGGGGAAGCCTACATTGATGATACTTATCCTAAATACGGACGTTTTGGGAGGTCTTGAATTTTGTCTTGCCATTTGATGGTTGTGAAATATAGCCATCCACATTCACATTTAAACGGGACATTATTCATATATTTGATGAAATGTCTCTCTAAACCCTGCCCTAATTCATAATGATCAAAGGGGTATGCAATCCTTTCTTGTTATTTTTCACTTCACAGATAATGATGTATAATGATGGGAATCAAAACAAAAAAGTCAAAGATACGAGATTTCCAACACGTCAAAGAAACCATGAGGCGTGAAGTGGATCCATAGGGCTTAACGACCAACTGTATGGCGGGAATAGAATTCCGGCCGTATAGTTGCCATCGACTCTATTAGGTAAAACATAACAACTTTCGTGAAGGGACCCCTATATAAAGAGGCTTCAGGAGACGAGAAAACTCTCTCGATCTCTCTCTTTTCAATCCCAACTCTCCCTACCACCAGAATCCACCACGCCGGAGGAATAGATCTAGATCTAAATCTCCAAACCCTTCTCCATCACCATAGCCATATTCCACCACTTATAATTGTAGATCTCTTCTCCAATTGGCGACATTCTAAGACTATTTGCTATCAACCTTATGATCTCTATTACAATGTTTATGATTGTTGATTTCATCTCTATGTGTGAGTAATTATCCTTGGGCTAAGGGCTTCGGCCTACCCATGTAGATTTTTGTGCATGTTATTTGACATAGATGGGATCATGTATTAGGTTGTATCACATGATGATAATTGTAACCTATCTTGCCTCAATCTAAGGACTTGTCAGGTACCCAAGACCCTGAGGATTGATCTAGGAATAGGGAGTGTGAGTGATGACCGATCTGCTGGTTGGGAACCCTAGTGACAAAAGGGGTAGTACGGCTGTATGTGAGGGATTTACTTGGGATTAACAGTGACATCACTATGCATATCATTAGTTCTCTTTCTTCTATGTATGAGACTAGTAGGTTATTGCTATAAGTGGTTGCAGAGGCAATAGCAATTATGGATGCACTTCCCACGTATAATTTCGCACCCCGGATTTACAGTCTGAGAATACCCGTTATGCATACCATTAATGTTCCCATGATTAGTGAGCCATGAGCATAACCGACCAGTATCATTACAAAATCCAGAAAGTAACGAGTACAGAACTTACAGAGTGGCCGTTATGGCGATTACAACACAAAAAGCGGAATTCTTCAAGCGTAGAGCCCATGTCATGCCTTAACCTACAGGCAACTAAATGGGAAGACGGCCTAGCTCGCATAGACATCAGCAACCTCCATCATTCCTCTTGCTTTTGAAAAGTCTGGCCAAGTAGATAGCCAGGGACAATGCCGGTGAGTACTTTGAATGTACTCGCAAACCACCTTAAGAGGACAATAATAAAGGATATGCAATATGGTTGTGATAGGATGGCTCCCTGAGAGGTTCGTTTATAAACTAGTTTCTCTTGTAGATATAGCATATCTCTATATCTTTGTTGAATAAAACCTTTTGTAAACCATTTGTAAAACCTTTTTGAAAAGTTTTAGGAAAACACCAGGATTTGGGTCACCCATTTGTTTTTCCTTCCGGTCATCCCATGACCAAAACTCCTTCCTCCTTTTTTTCGACCATCTCATGGTTAAAACATTTCCAAACCATCGCTTTTCCGAAGTCCTTTTTGAAATCAAAACCAGCACCGCTCTACAGAAACCTTCCCAACCGTCCATGACTGAGGACTCGGCTATTCGAATTGATTTATGCTCTGTAGAGGTTGTACACTGTACCCACACCATTCGATTACCTATAACATCCCAAAATACTAAACTTGGATCATCAAACTCTAATCATCAAAATTAGGGTTAACAAAAACTTTTCTAAATAAAATTATGAAAGTATGCATATGTGTATGCATTTCATTTTGAATTCTTTTGAACCACCTTGTTTGTGTGTTTCCTTGCTTGTAAAATATTTCTTAGGTGAAATAAACATCATCTAAAACATTTCCCACACTTTTCCCAAAGACAAGTAAATCAAAACAAATAAAATAAAGGAATGGTCATTTTGACCAATTTAACTCCCATGCCTACTTTGGTTGTCTCAAACTTTCAGAAACGAACAGAAACTTTTTTGGATCTTTGCACCCCTTGATTGTACTCCTAACAAAGTATCAAGGCCCACTTTGTGATCATCCAGAAACTTTCAAATGCATAGTTTAAATGACAATTCAAAATTGAATCTTTATCATATGGGAAGATCACACTTCTTCAAAAACCACTCAAACAAGCTCAACTTTCAAAACCCAAGCATCTGCAGACTCACCAGCACCAATCTAGCACACCCACCAAAAATCTTTTCAAAATTCAAAACTTGAATTCATGCGGCCATTTCATCAAACACTCGGCAGAAACAAATCAAACAAAATCAAAACACTATAGTGTGCAGTGTTTTGAGCCTAACTGGTTCCCTATCTAGCTCACAACCATCTCAGTAGATCATCTAGCAAGATTTACCAAGCACTAGAACCACTGTGAGCTTGCCAATATCATCAATGGTGAACAGCCGAAGCCACCCTTGCCACCCTAGTGTAGACAGCAAGCTAGGAAGGAAACTAGCCACGCCAACCTTGTCTGGGAGATCACCCATGCCTCACCGCCCCCTCTCGACCAGCCCTGCCTCAAAGACACCGACCAGAGCACCCAGGAACGCCGCGCCCGTGCCTCTGCCAACCGTGCCGAGCATGCGCCAGAGCACCACCCTCGACCAGAGCCCACAGACGCGCGCCGCCCTCGCCGCGTGCATACACGATCACAACCAACCCAGGAAACCGCCAGACATCCCTGTTCGCCGCCCCGTGACGCACAGCCACCGCTCACCGTCGAAGACGCCGCATCTTCCGCGCAGAGCGTCGCGTGTTCCAGACCAAACCGCACCGCCCCTACAAGCGCATTAAAGCCGTAGAGCATCACCGGCAGACCACCAAGCGATTGCCACCGCCGGCCATGCCTCTAGCAGCCCGTAGCCATGTCGCCACCGTCGCCCGCCCATGCCGTTCGGTCTCACCGTCGAGACTATAAATAGAGGACTCCCCCGCTCGAATTCTTTACACCATTCCAATCCTCTCACCCAGAACCACCCCACCTCAGTCCCGGAGCAAGGCGAGCAGCGCATCGCCGGAATTTCACCGGAGCCCGCCGCCTCTGGAGAAGAAGGGCTCCATCGATTTCGTCCACCCCAGGAGCTGCCGCGACCACCCCTCAGTTCGCCATCGTCGACTTCGTCGTTCGCCCGCCTCGCCGACCCTCGCCTGCACCCTGGTGAGCCCCCAGCAACTCCCACTGGCCGTGCTAGGTTTCTATCTCGCCGGCGTTGCTCAACATCGACGATGACTCCCATCTGTTGGATTAGAATCAGATCGAACGACCCACATCGTCCCATACCGCTTCGCACCCCCCCTGTCTCACTGACGTGTGGGGATAGCCACTTAAGCAGCCCGTGGAAGCGCTACGCTTAGCAGGCCGGCCCGTTAACTTTTCCCGGGCAGCCCAGTTATTTGAATTAAACCTTTTCCATTTTATTTCAAACACACTTCTGTCCAGTTTCAAAAATCAACCCAGGTCGATTCAGTGCACCAAATTGAATGAAACTAATTTTGTTAGAAAGGTCTGGGAATGCTGAATCCAAGCCCGTTGGATTCAAGTCATTTGGATCTATAGATCACCCCTGGTAAAAATAACAAGGAAGAAGCTTTTCTGCATTCAAACAATTTTCAAATTTAAACCATAATAGCTTTTGAATTGATTCCAACTCTCAAAATCACATTTAACCATACCTTTTAGAATATATAAAAATATATAGGTTTACTTACAGAAATAATGTTCAAGTAATAAAAGAATGCTACATAGGCATTTCTAGACACATTATTTAATTAAAATAAAAGGGTAAAACCTTATTAAATTGTGACACCACTTTAAATCATATTCCCATGGACTAAAATATGTGGTGATGACATGTGTCAACATGATCCCATGTTTGGTTTGGAGAATATTAAATCTTAATTAGTTTTTCAATGAGTAGAAATTACTTTTCTAAAAATAAAAAGAATTAAACCAAGCCTTAACCTTGTAATGTTAGAGATGATGCTAGATCATCTATAGGACCCTTTTGTGTCATGATTGCAAGTATTTAAGTATTGTTTGGTGATTGTGTACCTCGTACTTATTCATAGATGCTAGTACCGACCAAGGATACGAGGAGGAAGGAGGATTCTACGAAGAAGAAGCCGAGGAGAACTTCAGCCACTGCTCTGCACAAGGCAAGCTAATACTATACCTATGCAAGCCAATACTTGCAAGCTTTATGATCTAAGTGGACCAATGCAAGCTAAACCTTGCAAGATACCCTACTGATGCCACAAACCACTATTTGTTACTATGCCCACTATATGCCTTAAGCATATGTGATCATATCCACTTGATAAACCAATCCTAGTTTTACTTGCAATCTTCTTACTTTATTTCTTTATCAAAGCTCTTACCTAGAGTTTACTTAAGAAATTGGTAGATACTAGAAAGATTTGTGAAGGTTGCATAAAGAGCATAAAATTTGGCCTAAGTTAGAAATCCTGATATCAGCCTAAGACATAAGGTTGTACTTAGTTGAAACTCCACTAGTCCACCACCCCTCATTAGTACTTACCCCCACTCATAGATGCTAGTGCTAAGCATAAAACTTGATCAACTTTTAGATGGGAATACTTGGTGGAAAACTGGTTATGAAAACCTTGGAATGATGGATCATTCTATTGAAATGTTTTGGACATGTGTTTCTGAACAAAATGATGGTTTTGGTGATGAAAATGTTGAGGCATGAGCCTTAGCCCCCTTTATAAAACTGATGGTTGTCTAGATGCGATACCATTCTAATTTTACCGTACAACCACAATACCCGAGAATTGGGTAGGGCTTGACTGGAAACTTATATACCTTAGTATTAGTTCCCTCACGGCCAAGGTCTGAGCTGAGGCTACCTTGTGAAGATTGTCCACCTGTGCAGTACCCAAGATGACAGTTGGTCATGGTTGGGAGGCCAAACTCACAGGAGAGGTGCTTATACTAGGGCGTGTAATTGAAAGGTTAGGATTGATTATCCGCATACTGAGTATGGTGAATTCAGGATTTGTTCCTAACGGATGTATCGAATGTTGTGGTGAGAGTGTACAATCTCTATAGAGTGTCAAACTATTCGAATAGCCGCGTCCGCGGTTATGGACAGTTGGAGTGGCCATACTGTTCCCCCGTCAGACTTTTCAAATTGACTTGTGAAATGAATTGAGACTTTGACTTGACCACAACAGGGTTGTGACATGAGTTACAAGATCCCACTTAGGAGTTATAAAATCGTGATTAGCTTTGGAACTTCGTAGAGATAAATCTAGCTTTTGCAAAACAACCCTAGAGCCTAGTGTCCTATTATCCAAAAACCCCTTTACCTGTAGTACTAGTTTGCGAGTACTTAAAGAGTACTCATGGCTTTTTCCCTGGCTATTCCCATGGCCAGACTATGAAGAGGAGTACCTGGAGGATGGACCCCAGGAAGGTTACGACAACTAGGATCATCTCCCATCGTCAGCATTGCCTGTGACCCCGAAGATGGAGCTTCGCCTACGCTACCGTTATTATTACGTATTCCGCTGCTTGATGTTGTATTAAGAACTGGATCATGAGATCCCTATTTGTGTAAGAACTTATGTACCATTTGTAATGGATGATGTACTATGGTATCCCATTCTGTTATGTCTCGCAAAAATGGTAATCCTGGGATTGCGATGTATGGCATAACAGGCATCTGGGATTAAAAATCCGAGTGTTGACATTACCCGTCCCTGATCTACACCGATCTTGTGTCGAATAACCGGTCAAGACCTTCCGTATGCCCTCTCCGATACAACTGCTTACCCTATGAGGTTAATCCCCTCAAAACTGGGAAACCCTATATAGTTACCAGCCAACCGGAGCACATTTTGCACCCCGATGGTGTGCGCTTTCAATGAGGGGCTCATAGTATCGCATGGAGGTCCGTAGACCTTTGTTCCTTCTCCCGATCGATGCTATGCATGGACTGTTTGGCCGGAGAAGGCCCACCCTCCGGGGATTGTTTGCCCCTGTAGTAGTGTGAGGCACCTATACCAGATTAGACAAACTTCTAGCCTAGCCCCGTCCCATTCCAGAGTAATGTGGTTGCACGGGTTAATTGTTCTAGCAAAACTGCAAAGAATCGGGTGTGTTTTCATAAACATTTTTCCTCCATCTTTCGTCCAATCCTTTGAGAAAGACCAAAACCTTTTCATTTTTCAACCTCACCTGGTAGGCCACGCCTCACCAAGGTTTTCTCATAAAACTTTTTTTGTGAGCTTTTCCGGGGTCTTCCCATCCTATACTTTTGCTTCGGCTAAAACAGAGTCTCCAAGGGGTTATGGTGTTAAGACACCATCTACCATACTATGGAAAGTAGGTGTCATCAAAGTGGTTGCACTTAGTAGTGCAAATGGTATTAGCTAGAGGAGCCAAGCCACTACCAGATTTAAAATCATCATAAGTAAAACAATGCAGCTTCATAAACAGTAGATAAAACATGCAGAAGTAAAATGATAGGACAAGGGCTTATGAGTAAGAAGGTGGCTTTCCTGTGACCAGCGAGAGGTCTCGTAACTTCTTTAGAAAACCAGAAATCCAATAATAACAATAATGGAATAACCCGATGCTTCCTTCTTTTCGGCGTCTCACAATTCGCAACTATCACCGTTGTCGAGCATACATGGAAGAAAACAACACCACGATCAGTACATTGCATACAAACACAAATTCATATAGCAAGCAATTGACAAATAAACTTGATAGATCAATTAGGATTCAGTATTTGATTGGGGTACAAAGGAAATGCTTTGGTTGCATTTGTGGATTGCCTAATTAAGATTTATAGTCAAAAAACTACCTAGATAAGGGGTTTTAGATCAAGGACAAGTTCTGCCTGATAACATTGGGTAAAAGAGATACCATAAGATAGGTATTGATAAAATGAATCCAACGAAAGTGGTTTCACTATTTTATCAATTTCCAATAATTTATAGTGATTTCTTTAGTGAATAAAACTCTAGTTTTAGGAAATAATTCACTAGAATTTTTATGGAGTTCCAAAAATTCTTTCCTTGGGTGATTAGATAGTTTCTGATGGACTGGTTCACTGAGAGTTGGAATAACCTCAAAACAATTAACAGAATGCCCTTGAGAAATTCCCAAAGACAGTATTGGAAGCATTTTGCCTTTTCACCAGATTAAATCTATAAGGGATTTTCATGTGATTCCAAGGGCACATGTTAGGCACTTGAAATACCTTTCTGTAGAAATTGGAATCACACTTTTTGGATTTACAGATCTAATGATATGAATTTATTGGTGAATTACCCATGCATAGAAAGGATTAATTCACCAAAATTCGAAGAGAGTTCAATAAATTTTGGGCTCCTGGGTTTTGATGTGAAATGGTTCTTAATACCATATTAGACAAGGTTGGTTTTTGATGTGAAATGTTTCCGAATACCATATTAAACATTGAAGAATTTTATTGGAATTTATTGAGGTGGAAAAGTATTTTTAAGGAATTATTTCTGCCGTTTAAGAAAAAGGGCAAAAAGAAATAATAAAGAATCTCAAAAATATTAATTTTTGAGATGGAAAGGTGGGGTATTATGTATAGAACTCAAATATGCATTGATTTGGCAAAGTGGTTTGGAGAAAAATGAACTTGTATTTATAGACAAAGATTTTAGGGTTTAGCCAAAAGTAGAATTTAAATATTTTGAGTATCCAATAACTATGGGAATTATTTGGTTGATTATCATAACCAAGGTAGATGATGTAAAATTT
The DNA here is from genome assembly GCA_916181665.1 of Avena sativa. Taxonomy (NCBI): domain Eukaryota; kingdom Viridiplantae; phylum Streptophyta; class Magnoliopsida; order Poales; family Poaceae; genus Avena; species Avena sativa. The sequence goes on from OV702293.1 coordinate 101,112,687, forward strand.
ATGTATCCATCATGGCCATCCTTGGGTTTATAATAAATGTGGAGAAGAGGATGGAAACTAGATTTGGGAGAATCTAGGGTTTTGATAATTATTAGGCCACCTAAACATTGTTGGATTAGGGAGCTCAGAGCTCACCTTGGTTAAAGGTATGCATGGATAGCTAGACCAAGTTATATGGATTATCATGAAGGCAAGAGTTGGGCTTGTTTGGGTTTGAGGTTGTCTAGGAGAGATGGCAAACTTTCTAGAAAATAAGGCTTCCTTAACAGAGTGGTCATGATGCCTCATAAACCATGGGGGTTTAAGAAGCACAAGGCTCCAATGAAAACAAGTGAAGTGGGGATTGATATTCCATGATTAGTAGATCATAATAATTCAAAGAGTTGGTCAAGGGTATGTGGCATATAGATGTGAGCTTCTGCCAAAGTAGGCAAGATGATAAGATTTGCAAAAAAGATTATTATCTTGACTACAAAACCATCATGGGTGAGTGGGAACCAGAAGGGTTAATCCAAGGGAAAGTGTGGGATTTGGTAGTACTAATGATGTAATACAAGATGGTTAAAATACATTCTCAAGAATTCTCATAGGTTGGAGAAGGTAGAGCTCCAAATATTTAATCTAGATAAGAATCCAGACTTAACCGTTTTGGCAGATTTAGGGTTTCGGACTAGATAACAAGTGTAGGTGATTTTGTGGGAGATCTATGTTCCAAACTCATGATCAAGGAGATGTTTTTGAGAGGTTAACTAAGTATATAGGATCCATGCTTAGATTGGGCCTTCACTTAGTGGGAAACTATCAGAAGGGGTTATCCCTGGATTGAGCTGATTAGGAGGAAAGATGATCACCTTAGTGGCTTAGGATAGATCGTGATTTAGATGCTTGGTTTGAGATTGATGATCACAAACATAGATTGGATACTAAGGGATGAGCTACTATATTAGCTCAATCTAGTTCCTAAGCAAACAAGGAAATTAGCAGATCAAGGCAATTCATCTTATCAAACTTGTCCAACCACTATTAAAGTCATCCTCAAGCCTAGATTGCGGTGAGCATGGGTATTTTGAAAAGTTTGTTCCTTGAAGAAAGGTAACTACCTCTTGGTAGTTTACCAAGATTGGAGTGAAAAGGTTTTAGGAAAGGTTTTTGGAAAAACCTAGAGGTAAGAGTAGTTGGAGTCATGTCTTGAAAACATTAGGAGATTATATATATAGGTATCCATAGTTTTGTTAATAGAACTAGCAAAAACCTTTTGTTGTGTCAAAGTCATCTTGGCTCAGGCTTTGAAATGCTAGAAAATTTGATTATATGAAGGATGAGCCAAGACATATCGTTTGTGAAATAGCTTTAGTCAACTAGGGTTGAGATGAGAAGTATATTACCTAAAACACAATCAGTTGCATGAGCACAAGCAAACAGTTAGGCAAACATTTCAACTCTTAACAAGAAAAGTTTTTGTTCCCCCTGATTTTTGCCTTTTGGACAACAAATCAGGGTTGCTGAAATTGGGATGTTACATATAATTATCTTGCTCTAACAATTACATGCATACTTTATTATTATGTTTATTCCTATCAAATGTTTTGCACAGCTACTGGTGAAACCGAAAGCCCTAGGCCCTCTCTCTCCATCGTTAACAACAACAAAAAGATCGCAAACTCTTGGTCCGGTGAAAACACAAAAGCAATTCTAAAAATCCGAAGGTCTGTGAAAGTAACTTCACTTTGCTTTCTGCTTCCCGAGGATTCGATAAGCCTAAGTCTACTAGGGAAAAAGAACTATACTACATCTGTAATCCGGATCAAAGAAGGTATCAACCCTTTTTCTGGCGCCATTGCCGGGGAAGAAATAGCTACACTGGTGAGGTTAGTACGAACCTTGCTAGTTTTAATTCTTGTTTTTAATTTTTTTAGTTTGCTTTTAGTATTTATTTGAAAACCCAAAAAAATAGTTAGTCTTTTAATTATTGTTTTTCAATCATTAGTATTTCTTTAAGAAAATCCAAAAACATAGGAAATATGGCTGAAAAGAAGCTTGGGGAGTTTGCAACTCCCAACAATGATTATTTGTGTACACCTATTACTCAGCCAGCAATTACTGCTGAAGATTACGAAATGAAGCCCCACTATTTAAGTTTGGTTCAACAGAATCAATTTTGAGGCTCTGTTGTTGAATATGCAGGTATGCACTTAAATACTTTTACTGAAATATGTGGTTTGATGCGCATTAAAGATGTTGACCCTGACGCAATCAATTTGCGTTTATTTCCTTTCTCTCTTGGAGGAAGAGCAAAATAATGGTTGCTACCTTTGCTTACAAATACTATTGCATCATGGGTGGAATGCACTTATTTATTTATGAATAAATTCTTTCCACCTGCAAAGACTATGCAACTAAGATCTAATATTACTTGTTTTACACAGGAAGAGCATGAGCCACCAGCGCTTGCATGGGAGAGAATGAAAGAATGCATGAGAAACTGTCCTAGCCATTGGATGGAAGATTGGTTAATTCTCCATCTATTTTATAATGCTCTTAACCCTGGGTCTAAGTCTATGCTCGATATTGCAGCTGGAGGAAAATTTATGGGTAAACAAATTACCGAAGAAAAGCAGCTACTATACAATATGCAAGACAACCATGCCAATGGCATGTGAAAAGATCAAACACGAAGAAGGTGAACTCCGTCACACCTCAAGAAAATGAAGAACTCAATGCTAAGTTGGATGAGCTCATATTAGCCTTCAAAGGTAAGGAAACCCAGGTAAGAGATACTCCCGAACCATATATTGAAGAAATATACTTCATAGCTCATAATGATTATAACCCTGCTTGGAAGAAGAATTATAATCCAATTTTTTAGAAACATTATTCTAGTCCTGCAGGTAACTCTAATAATAATATGGCATCAATTAATGGTAGTCTCCAAGAAACTCTTAAATCTTTTATGGATTCACAAAATGAGAAAAACAATATCCTAGTTAAAATAACGGAGAACCATGATGCTATGCTAGATAAATTATCTAACCAAGCTGTTAGTTTGAGGAATCATTTGCAGGCCCTCCATGAAACAACAAGGATTGTTGAGGCACGGCTAGCTAAGATAACCGAGAATAAAACTCTCATTCTCGCTAAATTTTCAGGTAAAGCTGACCCCAATCCAGTAGAAGACCTCAAGATGATAAGAATCCAAAGGGAGGAGCCTAAAGAACTTGACTATAGCAATGCTCCTTCACCGAATTACATAGTTGAAGATCTTGTAAAAAGGATCACTATCAAGATTCCGGTAAGTGAAAGAAATGAGGAAGCCATGTATCAACACTTCATTAATTAGGTATCAATAAAGTTACATGAGCTTGAGGAAAAATATAATAAAATTGCTTCAAAATTACCTGTTAAGCTTGAAGATATATTTGAGCCTACCATTAAGATTAAAATTGGGACTAATGAAATAGCTACACTAGTATACATTAAAGGTTGCCCTGCTCTTATTGATTTTGTTATTGTTGACATGCCTGAAGATGCTACTGCTCCTATCATATTAGGTCATCCTTTCGTAAGAACTATTAAGGCTTTGATTAATCTGCATGAAGGGAACATGAATCTCCAATTGCCTTCGCGGGATCCTTTTGTTATTCATTTCCCTAGGAAAAAGAAAGCCAAGCAAGATGATAAGGTGGCCATCACTTTGAAGGCCAACTATTTTGGAGTGGGTGTTCCACTCATCTGGCCTAAGTGAGCAATATCAAGGTCAAGCTATTGACCATAAAAGAGCGCTGCATGGGAGGTAACCCATGTGAAATAAAGGTTTGAGTAAAGTTTTTCAGTTTTAGTTTAAGTTTTATGTTGAATAAAGAGTGCTAGAAAACTCCAGTGAGAAGGAGAGATTCCGTGGTACTAAAAATTCCTGTTTTATACATGCTAATGTTGCTCGACAATTTAGTCTGTCATTTTTCTATCAAAACATGGTGTTTCGCTATGTTTCAGTCTAAAAAGTAATTCTTGTAGAAATAGAATTTTTTTGATGTATACAGTACCTTTAACGACCAACTATATGGAGGGAATAAACATGCCAGTCGTAATGTTCTGGTCGTATAGTTATTTGATCCATCGACAATTTTTCTTCTCCAGATACATAAGGTTTAAAGAATAACTATATGGCGGGACCATTTTGGTTCAGGAACATAGTTCCGGACATATAGTTATAGCCGCCAGGAAAGAAACCCTAGAAACCCTAATTTTTGTCGTTAAACCAACTATACGGCAGGAACAAATTGTTTTGGCCGTATAGTTGTGTCCGTCCACTTAAACGCACGGGAAGGTACCCAAAACACCAAAATTTCAATCATTTTTCTCTCTTCTACCTCCACACTCTCTCAAAAACCTCATATGATCTTCACCTATACTAAATTTCGTTCGATTTCCTCGCACTCAAGTGATCTACGATATGTTTCTCCTCCGATCCTCCAATTACTTTTCGCGAATTCATCTCTGATCTATTGTCATTATCAATCTAGGGTGAGACTTATTTTTGAACTAGTTTCCATGATTCTCTTGCCTAGATTATTATGTTGAGGAGATTCTTTAGTGTGCTATGATGAGGAATATGCTATGCTTATTATTGTTGGATCAAAAAGTTTTATTTTTGTCTTTCTTATTTTTAGAAGGTGAACACAAGTGTAACATCCCAGCATTAGAGCTTAGAAATAAGCTGAACCTAGATGTGTGCATTGCATTCATGCATAGAAAATCTGAATAATTTTCGCGATTTTGAACAAAACTTGTCAAAGTGATTGAAGCTTCTCTTAACTTGATGGAATTGAAGTAAAACATCAAGTTTACTGCGATAAGTTTCAATATAACCTTTGCTAAAAACATTATTTTGGGTAATGGTAATTTGATCTAAGGGTAGATCAAATATAATGTAACTAAACCATTACACATTGATTAATGATTGTAAATTGATCCTTATGTGATCATTCCATGGTATTCATTTCAATAACCATGGATACCAAACTATGAATATAATTCAAGTAACTAGAATATAATATCAAACTCTTGATCAACTTTATCCTTATTTATCTTTACCATGAGTATCATGGTAATATCTAACCTTAACTCTTTAGTGGGATTGAATAGGACAGAAACCCAGTCAAGATCATTCACTGTATATATTTCTTTCCATATCAAACCTTATCATCTCTATTGAACCTTGTTTTAATATCTGTTGTTTATCAATGTTGAGTAATCAGCTATTGATTCACCAATTCCTAACCTATCAATTCTTGATCTATCAACTCTTGTCCATATCATAGCATTCACTTAGGTCCTTAAGAGAAAGAAGTAAGAAGAGGTTAATAGTAATGCTAGTCTTAGGTACCATCTACAGGATGGGAGTGATTGAAGGGAATCAAATCAATATGATAATTGATGGAGTTAACTCACTCCTGAATGGATAGAAGAGTTATATGGAAGATATAATTATATGGTAACCAAAGAAGATCATAGGGAGGAATTCGGAAGATAGTTACCTGGAGTGATCCTATTGGATTAAGTAGGCATAGTCAATGAATAATATCTCTTAGTCAGATAGATACACTGAGACGATAATTATAATACAACTGTAATGTTGTATGGATGGAAGCCTTGATTAACCAACTGGAAACCTAAACCATAAAGGATCAAAGGATTATAATGATCATGCCTTACTCACCAAGATTGAATGTCTATATCATGTATAAGTGACATTGGTGGATAAAACATGATTGAACCATAGTATAGATATATTATCCTAGATTAGCCATGACAAGCCATATTAATATAATGTGAGGTTGGAGTATTAGATACTAGAGTCCAGTAGAGACAAGATAGTATGATTAAGATGATGTTAGAGCAACATTGGATTAAATAAGTAGTATTTTTCTCTTTGGAAATACTAAGCACTTGAAGTGAAGTAGGATTTGATGTAAACATCTCTTGGAGTAATGTCAGTGGTGGTTGATGAAGGAAGAGTATAAATGGAGTTATAGTAACTACTTATTGCATTGGAGGTTATCAACAGTAGAGTAGTTGATATACCCAAGTATGGATATGAGAAGATTATGAAAGCTTTAGTGTCAAGATCATTGTATTTATAAATGCATTTAGAAGAATAAAAGGTGGATAAGAATATTGTTGTGAAGTAAAGCTCATGATGTTAACACATGATGATGGATATGAAGAAGTAGTATATCTACGAAAGGAATTCCTTAATCAGAAGTCCAGGATTGTGAAATTATGGAAGATAGGAATTCTTGATAAACACTAAACCCCAAAATCTATAATAAATCTTAACATCCATCTCATTTGTTGGATTAATCATTTATAGGAATATTTTCCTATAGCAAATAACTTAAGCACATCTCTGTCATTTCCAATTATCATAACCATATGTGCTTAGTAGTTATCTTTATCAATTCTTTTCCATAAGACATTTCAGAGAATAACTCTTATGTTAGTGATAATAAAATATAAACCTTAATATTCCCTAGATCTATGGGAGTAATATTAACCAAATGATTTCCTTTGTATATCATGCATCAAATAATGATATATGATCATTATATAAAAAATTTCATCCAAACTATGAGCTAACTAGAATTAAGTTTTATAAACAAATAAGGAAATATCATATAATAAAGCCATGGTTTATTATAGAAAGAAAATTAATAACAAAGGCTTCTACAAAATATTAAAAGGGATTCATATAAAGAAAATAAAGAAATATAACACTATATAATAAAAGCTCCCAAAATGACTTTAAACACCATCCATTATTGCTGCAACTATTTAACAAATAAATTCTATAAAGGAAATTTGAAACAAATGTGTAATACACAAATCTGAAAACAAAACGGAAAAGAGAAAAGTAAAACAGTAAGAAAAAACTGCAACCAGGCCGCAGCCCATTCCCCTCTCTCTTATCCATCGCCCACAAGCAGCAGCCGCCAGCTTCCTCTTCCACTTTGCTACGGTCCACCTGGCCCAGTTGCAGCCCAAGACTGGCCCGTAATGGTTTGTCGTCTTCTACCTTGAGCAATGCAGCTCGGTGGTAGCTCCGCCGCCGCTCGCCGGTGCTGCAATACGCACCGCGCGCCATGATGATCACCACCGCTCTTCGTTGTCTATATAATGTTAGCGCCGCCGCCGGAGAACCCTAGAACCCAATTCCCCTTCTTCCTCTCAAATTTCCCCTTCTAGCCGAAACCCTAGCTTCGGGTTGCTGTCATTGCCATAGCCCTGAGCCCTCCCGTGCTCCATTGATTAATCCCACAGCTCCGCCTTGTTCTCCGGAGCTTCCCAGTCAAAGGAATTGAGGAGCGGCGCCAGGACTCGACGCCACGCCGCCATCTTCCCGAGTTCCGGTCATGCTCCGCCACGGTAGATGCCGACGACTCCGACCTCCCATGTCCACACCCACCACCTCTACGCGTTCACGGTGAGCAGGCGAATCCTATCATGTCCCCAAATTCATCCTTTGCTTCTGCGATCATTCTGGCACCGTAGATCGACGTCCGCCGCCGCATAGCTCGTCGTCGACCGTGTTCTGGCGACCAAATAGGAGCGGCGCCACTGCTAGTAGGTTCCCTGGCATGTGCTCTTTCAAAATGCAATGACCGCGTGTGCAAAACCTCGCTAAATCGCCGTCTCTGCTAGCCATCTGATCAACACCGACGATATGATGTCATAGTGACGTCATGCTTGCATCAAGTCAACCAGTCAAACCCTGCGGGTCCTGCTTTGCTAAAGTGGTGTATTACGTGGCAACGACCCCACTAGTCAGTGACTGCGGTAGGATTAGCCCTGGTAAGAAAAAGAACCCTCACCCCATGCTGACATCAGCAGTGACACAGAAATCATTTAGTTAGTTATTTTTAATTCCAGAAAATGAATAAAACTTATAAAATCAATATCTTTTGTTTTATAATTTAGAAAAATATGTGTAATATATAAAAATATTTAGAAAAATAAAATCTATAACATTAAACCATTATCAAACATTATTATGACAACAATGTAAATAATTATTATTTAATAAAGATTTTAGAAGTATTAATACTTTGATAATTCATATTTTAATAATGGTAAATGTTAAAAATATAAATAAAATACCAAAAATATTATAAAAATAAGAACTATAATTTAAAATCTATAATCATGCACTATATTTTTCACTTAATTAAATATTTATTATTTATTAAGTACTTATAAAGTAATAAATCTTATAAAAATCACATATTATTATTTATATATCACAAAAATAAATGTAATATACCAAAATGATCACAAAAATAATACCTACATGTTAAAAATATAACATTCTACTTTTAAAGTAAATAAAAACTTAATACTCTAATAACTTGAATTTAAAACATATGTCCTTAGTTAATAATTCATATAAGGGTAAATAAAAATTGCTAATATTTCTAAAAATTATCCAATTGAGTCTAATAAATAGTATTACTCCTAAATATTGATATTATAAAGTCAAAATAGTTTAACACATTTTAAACACAATTTTATTGAATTATCATTCAACCATATGTGCTAAAAAGATCTATATAAAATATAAAATCTTCAAGAATAATTTGGAATTAAATAAAACCTGTTTACTTACTCCAACCACAAATTATAAACATACCAAAACACTATATTGAATCCATAAGTAGTTAAGTAATATTATTTCCTTATTTTCCAAACCATAACCACTCATTTTTAAAAAAAAAAAAGCATAAATGATTCTATTCCATTATATAATCAAGAAACCACTACACCAAATAAAAGTATAACCATTCTTAAGTGACTTTAAGGAAACATTATAAAGTACACAAAGTACAAATAACATAAGCAATATACCTTAAGTCCATCTATGTCTTTAAAGTTAACTTTAGTCTACAATACTTTAAATACTATGCTAAAGACTTTGTTATATGTTTTGTAGTTAACTTTGGTCTGTTATAATTAAGTCGTAAAGCATCTCAAGTCCAGGCTATTCAAGCAAGCATAAACAACATCAATCACATTCTATTAATCCTATTATAAAAACTATCAGGATTGTTTAAACATTAATAAAGAAATCTTTTCTTCAAAAGTTATTTGTTTTTCCACTTAAGTCTATATATGACAATTAATCATAATCACATTACCTTTTTACTTCACTGTATACTTTGGAATGAAAACACTTAAGTTCTTTAAAAGTGACATTACTTATAAAGTAAAACTTGAAGATAAACAATTATCGTGTAAACAATCTTGAGAAGCATTTCATATGTATGTGTATTATTTTTATATAAATATGTGTTGCTCACACACACTCACAAGCCTTAATAATAAGCACAAGTGTGAAACTGATCTAAAAGTACAACACATTTCAAAGACATCATTTCCAGTATCCAAACCCTAGAACAACGCTTATTCTAGGGATTCGCGTTTATAAAGTGCATTACATTACTTATGCATAAAAGCATCCTTCTTCTTTAAACATTAGTCTTTACCGGACCAATGATGCTGATTTTAGATATTGGATCTTATATTTTCTCGAAAACTATGAGTGCATAATCTTGCAATCACAAAAGGCAAGTTCACACTTGCTCATGTCCGTTGATTATTTTCTGTAAAGTATTTTGAAAATCTAGTGTTGTCACCACCTGCATTTTAAAAAGGTCAGAAAACACTATTTTCATAATAATATGATTATAGGTTATTTACCATGAGGTAATAACCTACTATGAAAGTTCCGGTGGTAAAGTAACATATTATCTAGGACTTAACAACCAATGTCGCTAGTGATTCTTGCGCTGTATATCACGCGTTAACCATGAGATTTGGAATGGGACAGAGAAGTCAGCTGTATCTTCTTCCTCTTGCATGTAGCCGGATGTGCAGGTCGTGGATGTTATCACTCGTAGCGTGCATATTAATTGGTAATTCATAGAGGATATGTAGCATATGAGTGGGAACCCTCAACATCCCACGATAGTTCTGGCATCTAACGGTATGTACAAACCATTGCCGTAATTCAATATGTGGGCATGGTGTACACCAAGGAGGCATGCGAGGTCGCGAAGGGGGTAGTGATTGGCTTGGATCATCTACTGGGCCCCACACCATAGGAAGTGTGGACGGGAAAGATCGCCTGGTTGTGCAACAAGGATTTGATCTCTCATGGGTAAAGTAACGCACCTATGTAGAGTGTAAGAACTGTAACTTGTTACTCCCTATTCCGGGAAGGAGCTGCGAACGCAGCGGGAAAGGAACTCCATGAAAGTTTTGGTAAACCCGTGAAGGCTGACGACATAGCTTTTCAGAATAAAAGCAATCTTTGAAGAAATGTTTACGAAAACTTGCATTGCCTACGACCTATGGTCTGTGGCTATAGATATAGTGCATCAAACAATCCTTTTCTAGTGAACTTGCTGAGTACGCTCGTACTCAACATATCTTCTTAAACCTTGCTAGATTCTGAAGCCATTAAGACGACGTCGACATCAAGTTATGCTCTAGGAATCATCATCAAAAGCTAAAGCTCTTCTATGAAGTCAAGAAAGTCAACATATACATCAACTCAAGTGAAGACAAAGTTACTGATTAGATAGGAATATAATCTCTAGCCATAGAACCTATTTCTGTAGCGTATTGTAATAGCAGAAATGCCAAACCATTAGTTAAAATACTAGTCTTATTAATATGATAGTTTTTGAGTTTTTATTTCTGATTCTTCTTTGTAAGAAGTTTCTTTCTCTCTCTTTAACCTAGAGTGTTCTCTGGATCTTGTATAAAGAGTTGAGTTGTAACCTATAGTCATGTCTTGGACCTGCTGTGTTTCTATTGTACCACTCTGAGGGATGTAATACTAGTGAACGGTGTATCATTGGTGTTATGTCAATGACTATAGTGTACTACATCATGAAGTGGTATGCTGGGTCACCGCAACAAGGAGCCAAACGCGTGCTCTTGCCGCCGCTAGTTTTTATCGGGCTGCAGCTTAGGAACGCATGGGAATACGATTCAGGAACGAGTCCCACCGTGATCATTTTGATAGGATAAAAAACTGATAAGTGAAGGCAACCAAGTGGGCTTGTCCCTTCATATTGAACCAACTCGGTATTTCTGATGACTTTAATTTACTATGCAATAGAGTTGGCCTGCAAAAGTTTGTATTTCATGATGCACCTACCTATCGCCGGTTAGCAATTGAATTTTTAAGTTCTTTGAAAAGTACGTTAAAACATGGCATGGAGAGGATATGATTTCTTTCCGACTTCTGAACAATAATTATTCATTATCACTTGATGAATGGTGCAATTGTTTTGGTTTACCCAACAATGATCCTAATGCTCTACACGCATATTTTACTGTCATAGAACCTTTCCTAGAACTCTTCTATAATAGAATGAGCTTCACTTCTAGAGTTAGCAAAGGGAAAAATATATAACATCCTGATATTCTCTATTTGTTCTATGTTATTGCTAACTCCTTGCAGACGTGTAATGAGTTTACAAGACTTAATGAGGAGGACATCTTAGTCCTCGCCAAAGATGCTTTCAACAACAACATCTTGTCATCCACTTGGGTGCAATTCTTGTGTGCTACTTGGAGTACCAATCCTTCCAAAGCCGAGGACCAATCACTTGTGGAGGCATCATCACCGTGCTTGCCAATGCCCTGGGCATCGACCTAGGTGAGTTGTAACTAGTGCTAGATGAGCGACGTGTTGGTTTCTCTACTTTAAAGGCTTGTGGAATTCTCATTAGGAGATTTGGTGTTTATTACCTGCACATTGCTAGAGATGGTTGTCTCTACCCCGCTCCTCTGCCTAATGGCCTTTTCTCTATCAAGGAGGGACGCGTGATTTATGACTTGCAGGTTGAGCAACACCAACCCGAGGAGGAGATTCTGGATGAGGAAGAGGACCAAGAGGAGGAGCAAGAGGTTCCTTATCAAGGGGAGAAACCACCAAACCGCTTCGCTACATATCAAGACTTCCAAGATCTTGGAGGGACTGTGGAGGGGATGCATAATCTTGCCATGAACCTCCGAGAAACAACAAGTATCTTATCAACTCAATTTGCGGACTGGAGTTACAAATTTTTTCCCCCACCTCAATGATTTGAAGGGCTTGCAAAAGCCTAAGCTTGGGGATGTTTTCTATCTATTTTTATATTAGCGTTCATTTGCTTTATTTTTGAGGTTATGCTTTTTATTTTTGAGTTTATAAGCACTTCTGTTGGTTTCCCCAACACTTTATCTTTAGTTATCTTATTTTGTTTTTGAGATTTTCAAGACGAGCTTTGCCGGCAATTTTCTATTCTTTAAATTCCCCTTCACAAAAACCACAAAGATATTTCTCCATTTATCTTTATTTTATTTCCTCTCGAGGTTGTCATGTATTTGCAGGAGAGTGATTGACTTCGAGTTTCCAAGAAACAAATAGTAGTGGAACCAAACATGAGAGGTATGACTTATGACTCCCCACTTTTGAAGTTTGAGAAACCCATGCTATTTATAGTAAATATTAAGATGTTATATCGGTGGAGTGAGTCTCTATATTATAGTAAAATTTTGTTTGCATGGGTATTTAGTTGATTACGTTTTGTTCCAGCTCTTGTAGTTAACCAAGTCTTGCCTAAAAATTTGCTAAACAATTGAAATAAGAAAAAGCCTTACAATTAAAAGGCTTGGGTGTTGTAGTGTTTAGTCTTGAAAGCTTATTCCTAGAGACACTCAACACCACAGAAAATAATGATTGACTTGATATCTCTCCTTGAAAGGATTTGTTCGATTGAATTAATGTTTAGCGGTTTTTGTGAGCATGCCAATGTTTGACTTGTGAATCATAAGAATGATATATCTTTATGTGTGTCAAACTTCATGGGATGCCAACAACTCTGCTAGCCTACAAACGATCTTCATGGAGGAAACTCGTAGATTTCGGCTATGAGTTGATTAAACATTTGTAGCAGCAATGCTATAATGGGGTAAGATTCTTGGCACTCTCAGGTAGCTGTAAACATGATGGAATCACTCCTCTGGCTGGTATGAGTAATCATTATGCAAAAGGAATAAAAACCTTACTGATGCCATGAGTGTCCATCACACCCCGATAAACTAATGAAAATTTTTGGCATGATCTCAATTACTTAAGAACTGAAATTCTTGAAGGACAATGAATAGAAAAGTAGTGCTTGAAAAGTCTTGATTTATTGATGTGGGATAATTGAGATACTTTAGTGTATATGATTTTCATGACGAACTCTCAAACTCTCAATTTTACATACTTATACTTTATTGTTCAAAGGCAAGCTTATGAGTGGATTATATGACATGGAATAAAGTTTACTCATTTGAATCATCCATGCTTACAATAATTTTGCTGCGCTATAAGAATTCATGAAACCCGTATGATATGCTTGCCATTACTTTATATATATGCTGAAGTTTTTCAGATTAATAAAGTGGAGGAAACATGAGACTACCAATCATGAATAAGATCATCATCTCGTTATTTTAGTTTAAATGCTGAGTTCCGTTTTGATTTTGGTTTGCTTGCTCGAGGATGATCAAGTTTAAGCTTGGGGAGGTTGATGGATGTGAAATATAGCCATCCACACTCACATTTAAACTAGATATTATTCATACATTTGATGAAATATCTCTCTAAACCCTGCCACTAATGACCAATGAGCAAAGGGGTATGCAATCCTTTCTTGTTATTTTTCCCTGTGCAGATAATGACGTATAATGATGGGAATCACAACAAAAAAAGTCAAAGATACAAGATTTCCAACATGTTAAAGAAACCATGAGCCGTGAAGTGGATCCATAAGGCTTAACAACCAACTATACGGTAGGAATAATATTCTGGTTGTATAGTTGCCATCGACTCCATTAGGTCAAATAGAACAACTTTCGTGAAGGGACCCATATATAAAGAGGCTTCAGGTGACGAGAAAACTCTCTCGATCTCTCTGTTTTCAACCCCAACTCTCCCTGCCACCAGAAGCCACCACGCCGGAGGAATAGATCTAGATCTAAATCTCCAAACCGTTCTCCATCACCATAGACATATTCCACCACTTGTAATAGTAGATCTCTTGTCCAATTGGCAACATTGTAATACTATTTTCTATCAATCTTATGATCTTTATTACAATGTTTATGACTGTTGATTTCATCTCTATGTGTGAGTAATTCTCCTTGGGATAAGGGCTTCGGCCTAGCCATGTAGCTTTTTGTGCATGTTATTTATCATAGAGGGGATCATGTATTAGTTTGTATGACATGATGACTATTGTACCCTTTCATGCCTCAGTCTAAGGACTTGTCAGGTACCCAAGACCTCGAGGATTGATCTAGGTACAGGGAGTGTGAATGATGACCGATCTGCAGGTTGGGAACCCCAGTGACAGAAGGGGTAGTACGGCTATATGTGAGGGATTTACTTGGGATTAACGGTGACATCACTATTCATATCATTAGTTCTGTTTCTTCTATGGATGAGAATAGAAGGTTATTGCTATAAGCGGTTGCGAAGGCATTAACAATTATGGATGCACTACCCACATATAATTATCTTGCTCTAACAATTATATGCGTACTTTATTATTATCTTTTATTCCCATAAGATGTTTTGCATAGCTACTAGTGAAACTGAAAGGCCTAGGCCCTCTCTATGCATTGTCAACAACAACAAAAAGACCGCAAACTCTTGGTCCGATGAAAGAACAAAAGGAATTCTAAAACTCCCGAAGGTCCGTTAAAGTAACTTCACTTTGATTTATGCTTCCCGAGGATTTGATAAACCTAGGTCTACTAGGGAAAAGAACTATACTACATCCGTAATCCGGATCAAAGGTATCACCATCCGGGTTGTTGACGTCGCACTTGATCCATTTAGGGGGTGGAAGGACTCCGTTGGTAGGGTGATGGTGTAGTGTCTTTCGTCATTGGTCACCCTTTGGTTTGCTTTTGTCTGCTTCTCTTAACCTCGATATTTCCGGCTTCGCGGTTCTAAGTCGGACTTATTTTTAAAACAAAATATTTGAAGTAGACAAGATATAAAGTAAACTCGTTTCAAACAGTTTAATTCAGAGAGGATAAGATAAGAAATCTTTTGAGAAAGTAGTTTTCAAAAGACGGTGTTTTCAGAAATAAGGGTTGTCATGTCTAACGTCCATGCTAACTAAGATCTCCTACAATCAGGATAGCTCTGATACCATGTATGTGGGACCCCAGATTTACGGTATGAGAATCCCCGTTATGCCTGCAATTCACGTACCCATGATCAGTGAGCCATGAGCATAACCGACAAGTATCATTACAACATCTAGAGAGTATGAAATACAAAAATTACATGGTTGCCGTTATGGTGATTACAAACATCAATAGAGGAATTCTTCAAGTGCAGAGCCCATGTCATGCCTTAACCTATAGGCGACTGACTGTGAAGACGACCCAGATCGCATAGACGTTAGCATCTCCATCTTTCCCCGTGATTCGGACAATCTGGCCAAGTAAATAGCCAAGGACAAATCCGGTGAGTACTTTGAATGTACTCGCAAACCACCTTAAGAAACTAAGAAAAAAAGGATATGCAATATGGTTGTGGTAATAGAAGGGCTCCATGAGAGGTTCTGTTCTAAAATAGTTTCTCTTGTAGATATAGCATCCACAAGGTTTTGTTGAAAACTTTTGTAAAACATTTTGAAAATCCTTTTAGAAGAGTTTTGGAAAACACTAGTATTGGGTCACCCTATTTCCCAATCCACGGTCCTCAAATAACCGTTTTCTTCTTCCTTACTCCCTAGTATCACATCTCCTTCTATAGTGTCCTTCAGACCCCCAGGTTTTAGTAAACATTTTCCAAAATCCCTGTTGAAAACAAAACCAACACCGCTCTATAGTAGTTTGTCCAACCATGGGCACAACTATTTGAATAGATTTATACTCTATAGAGGTTGTACACTTTACCCACACAAAACGGGTACCCTGCCCTAATCCCTACTGATCGTGGGTCGAGTAATCGATTGAGAATCTCTGAATGCCACTCTAGCATGGGCCCTTCCCTATGAGTTGTTCCTCTCAACACCGGGACGTCGGGATCCACAAACCAACCGGAGTGCACCCAACTCCTCTAGAGCCGACACTTTCAATGAGAGGCTCATAGTATCGCCTGGCCACTCACATGGGTGGTCCTGCTTCCTCCAGGTGACTGCCTAACAGTTGACCCTTTTTGTAAAGGAAGGCCGGAATTAGAGGGAGCTGATCCCTTTAAGTAGTTGTGAGAATTCCCACACTAGAGAAGCAAACATTAAGCCCATCCCCGTCCCACTTCAGGGTAATGTGGTTGCACGGGTTAAGGTGTTATAGCCAAAGGTGCAAAGAACCGGGTGCGTTTACATAAACATTTTTCCTCCTATTTATTCTACCATTTTGTAAAACAAAAAAAAATTATTTTATCAAATTTCTCTTGGCAGGTCAACCCTCACCAAGGTTTTGCCATAAAACAATTTCGTAAAACTTTTATCGGGGTCTTCCCATCCTATAGTCTTGCTTTGGCTAAAATGGGGTCTCCACAAGGGTATGGTGTTATATACCATGCACCATACTAGGGACAGGTAGGTGTAGTCAAGAGGGTTGTACTTATTAGTACTGACGGTATTGAATGGAGGATCCAAGGCACTACCAGATATAAAACATTATATAGAAAAACAATGCAGTTTCATAGATGTTAGGTAAAACATGCATAAGTAAAATAATAGGTTAAAGGCTTATGAGAAAGAAGGTGGCTTGCCTATGACCAGCGACATATCCTTGGACTTATTTAGAATACAAGAATACCAATAATAATAATAAGAATAAAATAATAAGATCCGAGGCTCCCACCTTCTCGGCGTCACACAATCGCAACTATCGCCGTTATCAAGCATACATGCATACAAACAATACACCAATAAATACAAGGCATACAAGCAATCTACCTTACAACAATACAAATATAATCACAGGATATAAACAATAGGGTGCTGGATGATTGGTTTGATGGGATTGGAAAAAGTCTTCGGGGCATTGGGAGGTGCTTCCTTAGGATTTATGGTCTAGTAACTACCTAGGATGAGGGTTTTAGAGCAAGTCCATAGTTTGTATGTAACATTGTGTGAATAGGATATTACTAGTTAGGTATTGATAAAATGAAACCAACAAAAGTGGTTTCACTATTTTATCAATTTACATTGATTTATAGAGAATTTTCTAGTGCTAGGAACTCTAGTTCTAGGAAATAATTTACCAGAAAAGTTCTGGAGGTCGAAAAATTATTTCCTTGGATGACTAAGAATTTTTGATGGACTTATTCATTGATAGTTGGAATCGTCTCAAAATATTTACCAGAATTCCCTCAGGAAATTCCCAAAGGCAGTACTGGAGGGTTTTTTCATTTTCCTCAGATTTATTATAAAGGATATTTTGATGTGATTCCAAATACACATGATAGGTATTTGGATTACCTTTTTGTAGAAATTGGAATCACTCTATTTGGATTTATAGAACTACTATGGTGATTTTACTAGTGAATTAAGCATATATAGAATAGTTTAATTCACCAAAATTTAATCAGGGCTTGATAAATTATGATCTCGTGGGGTTTGAAGAATATGGTTATGATGGTGTTTTGGGAGTTGGAATTATGTCAATACCTATTATGGTTTGACCTAGATAAATTCTTTTAATCTGCTTTGGGCTATTTTTGTTATTTTTAGTATGGACAAACTAAGAAGTAAATAACTAGAGGGGTAGGGTGATGGGCAAGATGTGACCAATACCTTGTAGTGCCAAAAGGATTCAAAGTAATTGGAGTTGAAATACTCATAGAAAGATTTATTTTGTAGAAGGGATACATCTAGGGGCTGGGATTACTATATTTAATGTAAACATTATTTTGGTCGAATTGTTGTACTGCATGTTAGAGAAAACCTTCAAAAAATCTACAAATTTTAGATCTGATCAAATGGGGTTGATTTGTATTTTTAAAAGAATTTAAACCAACTAGTTAAAATTAAATCTCTAAAATAATTCCTAAAAGTAAAAGGCTAGGGGGTAACTGGGTTGGGATCTAGAGGGGGAGTTGGGCCGCAGAGCCAAAATGGCCCAGCCAGCTTGCCGTTAGCGTGGGAGGGCGTTTTCCTTACCGGCAGGTGGGCCGGCCTTTCAGCGTCACTCTGCCCCAAAGGGGTATGGGGAGATCTGGTCAACCAGATTGATTTGGATCTGACAGTGCCCGTTCATCGTCCTCCTACGACCTGGAACGGGGAGGCCAAAACCCTAGCAAGGATTGGGAGGTGCGAGGAGTTTACCACGGGGCTCGTCGGCAACAAAGATGTGGCGGAGGAGCGAAGTTGCACCGAGACGCGTTGATCAAGGGGCGGCACCAGGGGGTTCGACATCAGGGGACCTGCTCGCGCGCGTGCACCGAAGTAAGAGCTCGGGAGCTTCACGGGTAGACTTCCATGGGTGTTCTTAGGCAAAACAAAAAACAGGGGGAGAGTAAGGGGAGGTAGCAGAGCAAGGTAGGGTGACATGTAGAGAGATAAAAATAGAGGGGGCAGAGCCTTGCTCGATTTTGGAGAGGAGGCCGAAGCTTCTCTCTTCTTCTCCCTCGAGCAGGGCAGAGCAAGGTAAAGGGAGGGGGAGCTCTAGTGGGTAAGTGGGAGTGGTTAGGGGAAAATGAGTAGCAAGGGGGGTGCTGGGGTGGCTAGTTCCCTTATAAACCGAAGAGAGGAGGCCATTGTGGAACAATTCCATGGAGAGCAAAGGGAGAGGGGTGGAAACCATGGGAGGTTATTGTGGGTGAGGGGGGGTGGTTTCTGTTTGAGTGGTATGAAGGGGGCTAGCTGCTCTGGTTTTAAAGAGGGGCAAGACATGATATATTTTTGTGTGTCCTCCTTCCACCAAACACGAGGGGACAAAGTGGGAGAGCGCTACAGTGCTTTGCTACAGTGTAGGACGACCATAGGGAGTGTTGGTGCTATGGCAAGTAATGGTTCCTTGGTGATGATTTGATTTTGCGCTTAGCTCTAGGTTTGATGAATTTGCAAACATGTGATCACATGGGTGCTTGTGAAGAAAGTTGGATAGCTTATATGGGTCAAAGTGGATAAATGGTACTGGTGTGTAGCTATGATCAAATTATGTCTCCAAGATTTAGTTTAGATTTTTCAAAGGAGTTTAAGTCCACTTAAAACCATTTATTCCAAAAAGTGCATAAAGGGTTTATAGAAGATAATGTGATATTTTTACAATAGACAAGGTGGGTTTTTGGGGTGAGATGGTCCTAATTACCATATCACGCATTGGGCAATTTTCTTGTAATTTATTGAGAGGGGAAAGTATTTTTAAGTTATTATTTCATGTTTCAGCCATTTAAGAAAAAGGGCAAAATAATTAATAAAGGATCTCAAGAATATTTATATTTAAGATGGGAAGATAGGATATGATATAAGGGCTTCATATGTTCCCTGAGTTCTGAAAGTTGTTTGAAGAAAAACAAAACTTGCCTTCATAGAGAAGGTTTTGAAGATTTTGCAAACATAGGAATTTAACTATTTTTATGTTCCTAATAATTATGGGACTGATTTGGCAGATGGTTTTATCCAAGGTGGATGGTGTCAACTTGAATTATCTATCGTAACCAACCTTGGGTTTTGAAATCCTACCTTGAGAAGGAAAGAAACTAGATGTTGAAGGATCTAGGATTCTGATATTTTTATACCACCTAAACTTGGTTGGATTAGTGAGCTCAGAGCTCACCTTTGTACAAGGGATATATGGATAGATAATCCAAGTTATATAGATTATCATGGAATCAAGAGTTTCACTTGGTTGTATTTGATGTGATATATAAGTAATGGCAAACTTTGTTGAAAATAAGGCTGCCATAGCAGATGAGTCATGATGCCTCATAAACCAGGTGGGTTTAAGAATCTTAGAGCTCCATTGGATTCAAGTGAAGGGTGGGTTGATAGACCATGGTTAGTTGATCATAGCCATGTTGAGAGTTCGTGAAGAGAAGATAACATATGGATGTGAGCTTCTGCCAAAGTAGGCCAGATAATAAGATTTGCAAAAAAGGTTATTATGTTATCTCCAATACCATAAAAGATGAGTGGGTACAAGAAGAGATTAGCCAAGGGTCAGAGTGGGCTTTGGTAGTAATAATGAGGTACTAGAATATGGTTCAAGTACATTCTCAAGAATGCACATAGGTTGGAATAGCTGGAGTTCCAAAGATTGAATCTAGTTAAGGATTCCAGACAACCAAATTGGCAGCTTAGTGTATTTGGACAAGTATGAAGGAGGGAAAGAGTTGGAGAGGATGCAAGGGTCCATCCTCCATATCAAGTGGTAGATATTGAAGTGTAGATTGAGTAGAGGGGATCCATTCATGTATTTGTTCTTTGATGAGCTTGATGCTAATTCAAGGGATTAGCTCAGAATTGATCTAGTTAGGTAGATTAGAAGATCACTTGAGTAGCTTATGGTAGATCCATCTCAAGAGGCTTGGTTCAATATTTGGTGATATTAACCATGGGTTTGGTCCTATGGGATGAGATACTATATTAGCTCACTCTAGTTCCTAAGCAGACAAGCCATCACACACAACAGATCAAAGCAATTCATCTTGTTAAACAATTTAGATACTACTGAGGTTACCATCAAGCCTAGCTTAAGGTAAGCATGGGTATTTGAAGAGGTTTAATTTTTAAGTAAGATAAGGACCTCTTGGTATTTCTACCAAGATTGGAATAAAAAGGTTTTAGGAAAGGTTTTAAAAAAACTAGGGATAAGAGTAGTTGAAATTTCTGTCTTGAAAACATAAGTAGATTGTATATAGATCTTCATAGTTTTCATAAATAGAAACTATTGAAATAGTTTGTTGTCTAAAAGTCATCTTGGCTCAGGTTTGAAATGCCAGAACATTTGAGAATATAAAAGATGAGACAAGACATTTCTTTTGTAAAATAGTTTTTCTCAACTGAGGTTGAGGTAAAGAGTATATTATCTAATACACAATCAGTTGCATGAACATAGTTAACAAGTAAACAAGCATTGCACCATATAACAATAAAAAAAATTGTTCCCTCTAATTTTTGCCTTTTTGACAAGAAATCAGGGTTGCTGAAATTGGGATGTTACAAGATTGATGAGTGGAAATCTTGGAATATTTTTGTTTTGAGGTCTGTTGTTAATCCAATGCATATGTGACATTTGTATCTTAAGATACCAAATTGCATAGAATATTGGGGATGGATCTCTATGTTAATGGATAGTGCTTGGATTTTAGTCATGCACGCTGGATCTCCTTGGTAGGATGCAATAACTTTAGTTTCCCAGGCTGGAATAGCTACAGAGAGAGCAGTGCATTGTTCCTTGTCCTGAAATTTCCTAGAGAGTGCATCAGCAAGTGAGTTTTCAGACCCTTTCTTGTACTCAATTTGATAGTCAAACTCTAACAGCTTCAACATCAGTTTGTGTTGAATACACTCAAGTAGTCTTTGGATTCCTCGGTATTTAAGGCTTTGTTGGTCAGTTTTGATTATCAACTTGCTGCCAAGGAAATAGTGTCTCCACTATTTGAGAGCTTCCAAGATTTCCATTCCCTCTTTCTCATAAATTGACTGGGAACTACTCTTGGGACCCAAAATCTTGCTGAATAAAGCCACAGTTCTACCCTTCTCCATTAGGACTTCTCCAAGCCCAGTAGCACAAGCATCAGTTTCTAGAACAAAATGTTCTTGGAAATTAGGGAGAGCTAGGAGGGGAGGCTTGGACATCACTTCTTATATGTTCAAAACCTTGTTGTTGTTCTAGACCCCAAGTGAAAGAATTTTTAGGAAAATGTGGAGTGGTTTGTAGATGAGGGCAAAATTTTGAATGAATCTCCTGTAATAACTAGTCAGGCCCAAGAACCCTCTTAGTTTGGTTATGGATTGAGGATTTTCCATTTAAGAATATCTTGAATTTTTGATGGGTCAGTCTACACTCCTTTGGAAAATATTAATGTGTCCTAAGTATTCCACTTGAGCTTGGCCAAATGTGCATTTGGAAAGTTTTTCCTTTAAGTCATGTGTTCTCCGGATGCTCTATTCCTCAAGTAAATTCCTCTAGTGCTCTTGGATTTTTTTTGCTATACACCAAGATATCATAAAAAATACTAGAACACACTTTCTGAGGAGCTTGGCAAAGACTGAGTTCATTAGTTCTGGTAAGGTAGCTGGAGCCTTACATAGCCCAAATGGCATCACCAAAAACTCATAGTGGACCAAATAAGTGGAAAATGCTATCTTATGAACATCCTCATCTTTCATTCGTATTTGGTGGTAGCCAGATCTCAAGTCCAGTTTGGAGAAGAACTTAGCTCCATCAAGTTCATCCAGGAGATCTTCTATGACTGGTATAGGAAACTGTATTTTGACAGTCATATTGTTGATACTTCTGAAATCGACACATAGTCTCCAAGACTTGTCCTTCTTCCTAACCATAATAGCAGGAGAAGAGAATGGGTTATTGCTTGGTTTGATATCTGAATTTTTGAGCATTTCCTTAATGATGAGTTCCATAGAATTCTTTTGTCCATGAGATATTCTATATGTTCTGATATTTGGTGGTTTAGCATCAAGAAGCAAGGGAATGTGGTGATCACAAGCTTTTTTTGGGGGAAGACCAGTTGGTTTTTGGAATATGTCCTGGAAGTTGTGCAATAAGTTCTGGAAAGCATCAGGAACTTGAGGAGACAAGTTAGTCCAATCATTTTCTTCAGATGTTACAGTGTTGTATACGACAAATCCTGTAGCTCCTTTATCAATCAATATTTGGCATTGCTCAGTTGAAACGAGGAAATCCTACTTGGGTAGCAAGTGATCATCAAAAGTGTGAGGCACATTATCAATTCCTATAATGATCCTTATGCCAATGAAACTAAAAGTTACTGGATTGTGTTATTTAAACCAGTTTACTCAAAGAATCATGTCAGAGCCTTGCAACTGGAGTAATCTAAAGTCAGTGATGAAGAGGTGACTTTGTATGTAGAAGTGACAATTCTTTGCAATGGCATCTGAGGAGAGGGTACCACCACTAGCAAATACTACTTTCCTTTCTTTGGCAGGACTCATTTTGATGTTATGTTTGACAGCAAAAGAATAATCTAGGAAAGTGTTGTACTGCCAATGTCGGCAAGAGCGATAACAAAGTTTCCATGGGTGTGCACCAGCAAAGAAATAGTAGACTCAGTAGGAAAACCATTATATGCTGCAGCCCAAATGTTCATCAGGTTGTCAGCTGGTTCTGGCACTTATTGTTGTTGTTCATTGGGTGGTTATTGTGGAGACAGGTCTGGAACTCCTACTAGAAATTGGGTGTAACACCCTCGAATCGGCCCTATGCAAGTCTTAGAGATTCCCGCCAAACACTCATAGAAACGATTCAGAGGTGCCCACCAGGCACTTGCATGCGGGTGGAAAACAAAGTAATACCATTACACATTAGTCCACGATGGAACCCCCAGAACAGATATATACAACAACGACCCAAAGAGTCAAGAATTCAGATATACAATACAAAGATCCAAATCACCGTGAAAATGATACAACATCCGAGTACGGACAAGATGCAAATTAGGCTACGAGCCCTGAAGAATAACCAATGGCGTCCATAACCCTGCCCAGGCCAAGCCGGAAGGGTAACCCTGCTAATGACGTCGATCTCAAACCTTCTTAAACAAAATGGGTGCCGACAAAGGGAAAAGGAAAAAAGAGAGCGGTCAGTACTGAGGCCAGTACACGGCGAGTCTTAGAATTCGGCGGTCCTCGCCTACATAGGTATGGTGGACTGAAGCGACAACGCAACATGCACTAACAACATATATAGACTCGATTCCACTAATGGCTATCAGAGAGGGATAAGAAAGACCTATTCGGATCCAACCTGATACTAACGCCAAACATACCCATCCTGGCGTTTCCCCCTCAAGACCAAATGAGGAAGTCGGACCGAGGAACTCACACAGTTGGTAGTTTTATTCATTCCATCAAAGTTGTAGCAATTACTAGTCAGATATAGATAGCATGAGTCATCCTGATATAATAAGAAGTAGGCACTTTTAGTTAACCATTCCGTTGTAGTTGCGATACTTACTAGTCAGATACAATTGTACCAGGTGACAACCCAAATCCAGCAGTTGTTGGCACTTTTATTTAGCCATTCCATTATAGTGAAGCTAATTACTAGTCATTATAAAGTCAAATTTATAGCACTACTTTAGTTATAGTTGTCTATGATCGATATATTGTGCTCCAAGTCGTCCATAACCGCGGACATGGCTTTCACAAAGTTTTACCCTGCAGGGAGGCACAAATAGCAACACACGCACGATCAACCTCGGTAAAACCAAATGAAAACCCAATGAGGCATCACGACAAAGAAATCACAAGAATCATATAATATTTCAGGGGGCCACCCCACCAAGCTACCCGCTACGAAGTTGGCCGGCTCCGAGATGGCCCCAGAGGTTTGCGAGAACAGCTGTAAACGACTAGGAACCTGAAAGTGTGACTAGGCTTGTCGATACCGTGAAATCGTGTCGTGATCCAAAATAGTATAGGAGCTCCACGCGCAATAGTAAATAAAGTAGTAGGGCATGGCATAATCATGGCATAAGTACATGATAGTAATAAAGCCCCAAACTACTTTGTGGCCCCAAGAAATAAGATATGACTCAAGCTCATGCTAAGGGGATTCATGGTCCCACATGCGGATAGTGCGAATATTCAAAGAATAGGTATCAAGTACTCGGGGTCCTACGGGACACAAGTGGACAGTTAAAAACTAAATAACATCTATTGCCCACCTGTGCCCCTGCATTATTTACCTACTTTCAGTTTTAGTTATTAAACTGTAATTAAATTCATGATCATCTCCAACATTAAGCATATGGCGACGCTCCAACAACTATGGTACTTGACAACCTCGAAACAACACCCGAGCAAGCAACTGCGACTCGCAAGGCCAACTACTTACCAAACAATAGGTAATAGGAGCTGTCCAAGGCAATTTAATAGCTGCAAGGGATATCACGGGTACGAAAACTAGAGCATCATAACACAGATAGCAATAGATCAACAGGAGGAAATAAAGACTATAAAAGTAAAATAGGTAGAACGGGGGAGAATGCTCGCCTGGAAAATATTGCCGAAGTTTCATAACCGAAGAACATGTCGAAGCTCACAACATCTCATCGTCCTATCCTAGAAGAAGCAAAACACTAAAAGAAACAAGCGATGCATAATTATAACTAATGCGAAAGAATCAGCATGATCATGATATGATGCATGAAATGGCAAGTTAATGATGCAAACTATGATCAGAAGGTATCATGATCATAGCACGTTGATGGTACATCATTAGTGAGGCATTACCAATGAGAATAATAATATCCCAATTTTAATTATCATGTTTTCCTTACATAAACAGTTCTGATTTTTCAAGTCCTTTATGATGCATGATGCAATCACAAGTATGGAATACACAGTTGGAAAGGGCTCATCGCGCTGATCAATTTAGACATATCATTTATCAAACTCGGAGTTACGGATTTAAAATTATACAATATTTAAGAAATAGGCATTTATTAACATTTAATAATTCGAAAATCTTAAATTTCTCAAATGATATTATAAATAGCATATTCATAATCCTCATGTTTTTCTGATTCAAAATCATATATTATACTTATTATTTGGATTTATAATTTTAATAATACATTTAAATCAAATATATTAAAGAGGGGTGAAAGTCAAAGGTTTGACTAGATAGAGTCAAACCTGGTCAAATTTGAATACATGTTTGAAATCACATTTATAAACTAAACATATTTCATTTTGGAATCATATTCAAATTCAAATTGGTTTGAAAGTTACAAATGATTTCATACATATTTATTTTCTAATTTTTATTTGAATTAAATTACACAGAGAATTTTGTTACTCGGGGCTTTCCTACCCATAGTCACTGAACGATGGGGGCGAAGACGCCGGGGCCACTTCACGCACGCGGCCAACGAAGCGGCGACACGTGTGCGAATCGGGGTTACGATTTGAGAGGGACAAAACTCTAGAGGCCTTGAGGTAAAAGATCAAGAAGTCGATCGGGATGTTTTACTGACGGAGGCAAACAAGTTCCTGAAAACTGCTTGCTCGAGCCAAACTTCGGATGAATATGGCGAGCATTCGGCTGCAGATCTAGCGACACCATAAACATAAAAGTTGTATAGGGGACATAGATATACAAGTTCTATTCACGGTGTTTCTACAGGGGAGGATTACATCAGCCGGTAATCATCCACGAACAGAGGGGAAAATAGGGGTGTTAAGTAACGAGGAAAAACTGAAATCTGACAGCGAACTCATTAAAACAGACCAATTTCGACCGAAGATTCTAAGAGTTGTGGTCGATGGTTTGAGGTGTGGTTGGGCGCAATGGAAAAAGGGATGCTCCGGGAAGACGTGCTTGTCCAGAACATCGCCAGAGGTGATCTAGGGAGCCGGTAGAACGGAGGGGAACAGCCAGCCGAGAGATGTGTGATGTCTACGCACTTCTATTCTTGTAGACAGTTGTTGGACCTCCAAGTGCAGAGGTTTGTAGAACAACAGCAAGTTTCCCTTAAGTGGATTATCCAAGGTTTATCGAACTCAGGGAGGAAGTGGTCAAAGGTATTGCCTCTCAAGCAATCCTGCAATCAAGATACAAGAAATCTCTTGTGTCCCCAACACACCTAATACATTTGTCAGGTGTATAGGTGCACTAGTTCGGCGAAGAGATAGTGAAATACACGTGGTAACGGTGCCAGAAAATAGCTTCTTACTTGTTGTTGATGTGGGGTAACGTGTGTGAGTTCCAGAAAAGAGTTGATGGCGTGGAGGAAAGGTAAAATCCCAAAACCTCCCCGGCAAACGGAACAAAGATGGAAGCAAACAAACATGCAACAAATCTAGATGCAAACGGTGTTTCAATGTTTAGAAACAATACCTAGGGATCATACTTTCACTAGTGAACACTCTCTCATATAAATATCCTCTCTTCATGATACTACTCTTAAATACTCTTCGGTTGTACACTTGAATCCATGGTAGGGCTATAACAGCACACTTCATAGTCCGCCTTCCCCAATCTAGATAACCCCACACTGTCACCTTGAGCGCTAGATGGTTCCAACAAACACCACAATTTCATAGAGACATCCAACTCCAAATATAACTCATAACAAATATTCAATCTAGCCAAAGTGCCACACATGGTATGCACGCTGTCACTTTCACACACGTGCGGAAAAGCATAGATCTATTAAAGCACAAAGAGTATTTATGTAGACTCAAACCTAAGTGCCACCATGGCGTGCACGCTGTCACTTTCACACACATGGAGAGAGCAGAGATCTAATGAAGCACTTGATTAGCAAGGTAGATCTACTTGATTACAAATATCATGACCAGAAGATCATGCATAGAGAGAGAGATGAACACATAGCTACTGGTAGAGCCCTTAGCCCCGAGGAAGAACTACTCCCTCCTCATCATGGGAATCAGCAATGGTGATGGAGATGGTGGTGGAGATCGATGGAGATGGCTCCGGGGGCACTTTCCCGTCCCGGTAGGGTGCCGAAACAGAGACTTTCTACCCCCCGAATCTCCCCTTCGGTGGCGGCGGCGCTACGGAGGTTTTCGTGGATTTCTTCTGGATTGTGTAGGGTTTTCCCATCGGAGGCTTCTTATAGGCGCAAGAATCAAGGTCAGTGAGGGTCCAGGGGGCCCACACCCCCTCTAGGCGCCTCCAGGGCTTGCCCGCGCCTAGGGGGGTCTGTCCACCCTGTGGCCCCCCTCCGGCTCTGCTTCGTGGTTCCGTGTTGCTCTAGGAAAAATAATAACTTTGGCTTTTGTCCCGTCCAATTCCGAGAATATTGATTTTCTGCCTTTCTGGAACCAAAAACAGAAGAAAACATGCAACTGGAACTGTGGCAACTTGTTAATAGGTTAGTTCCAGAAAAGATATAAAAACACCTCAAAGTATAGACAACGCAAAGCAAAGTAGATACTAAACAAGCATGGAACATCAAAAATTATAGATACGTTTCCGACGTATCAATGTGCTAAAATTGCTGCTGTGCAGCTAGCCGGTGCGCGCGTCAGCAGCGAGCCACGGCGAGCGCGTGCCGGCGCAGGAGTAAAACAGGGAGCGGCGGCTAAATGTTGCGTCCTGGGAGCCTGGGGAAGCACGGTGGTGCCCCACGACTCGCGGGGAGGCCAGCGGCGGGGATGTACTGCGGGGGTGCTAGCGCTCATGCCATACGCGCAGGCTGCTCGACGCTGAGCAGAAGCGATGCAGGAAGATAGGGAAAGTAAGGCCAAGTCTGGGAGGCTAGATGGCTCACCGCGGGGTCGCCAGAGTGGGTGGATCGAGCGGAGGTGATGTAGTTCTTGCGCCCGGCTTGCAGACGGCGAGCTCAACCTAGCTTCGGCTCATGGCGGTGCTAGGACTGCTCCGGCGAGGGCCCAGCTATCCCGCTGGTACGGGTAAAGGAGGTGAGGCCGAGGAAGGTCCTGGACGCCTTGCATGGCCAGATTGACCACTAGGTACCGAGGATGCCCGATCTAGGGTTGAGGGAACATGGTGAGACAATGGTGGTTCTTGCGGTGGAAGAAGAGAGCGAGGGGAGGCATAGGTTGATCCGGATCGAGATCTGATTAGAGAGGGAGTGGTTGAGGAGATGGGGTGGAGAGGAGAGAGGCACATGCGGGCTTGGTGGCTTGCAAAAAGGGGAGGAGGTAGGGCTCGAGGAGGCTCTCCTTTTTCTCCTTCCTTGTTTTGTCCTGTAGCCGAGAGAGGGACCAGGGAGGAGGTTTGGTGGCCAGCTAGGTGGTGGTGTGGTTAGTCGTATGGAATTGGTGAGAGAGAGAGGGAGTTAGCTAGGTAGAGTTTATGTGTATGGATTAGTTGGAGGTTTAACTAGAGGGTTTAACTCAAGCTAGGTGTTAGTTGGTGGATGATTAGAGTAGATAGATAGTGTAAATGGATTGGGATTTGATGGTACTTAGCTATGAATTTTAGCTAGGCATGTCGAGAGAGGGGGATTAGATTTCTGTGGGTGTATGTGAGGTTTAGTTGATGGAATCCCAAAACTCACATGCATAATCTTGTCCAAAATAAAAGGGAAGTGGACATGCACTTGGCACATAATGATTCGTAACATTGGCCATGTGAAGAGGGAAAAGGATCCATATCATGTATATATGAGCTTCATTTGAAAATACCAAAAGAATCCAATGCTCACATATATAAGTATGGTTGGATGTTAGATAGATGGTATCAAAAGAAATATGATGTAGTCAAGTAAGTTGGTGGAAGGATTTCAAGAGAGATGCCCGCAACTCAAATTGGGCATGAAACATTTTATCAATGAGCAAATACAATATATCAAGAGACAAATACAAGCAATACAATATAAATGCATATGGGTTAAGAACCAAATGAAAAGGGTTTTATATGATGCCCAAATGCAAGGTGGCATGGTGACATGAGCATGATAATAATGATGATGCAATGAATGACATGATGATGCACAAAGTAGTAATTAACAAGTGATTTTATGGTACTATTTTTCCGGGGTGCTACAATTCGACACCATTAACAATGGATCTCGCCCCCGAGATCCACCTCTAGGTACGGGGAAGATGGCCGGTGGTCCGAATCCTCTCGCATCGTGTAGCTCCTCGCGACACCACTAATAAAGATTCTTTCTCCGTCTTAAATTGGCGACACCACCAACAAGGGGTCATTGCTCTCGTCTGTCGAGAGAACACTTTGGATAAACAACATACGAAGGTAAAGGTATCAAAATATAAGGCCACCTCTAACTTCTGCAGAAGGAGTAAGAATTGCATCGATCCACCATTTAGTGTACAAAGCGAATGATAAGAGTAGTCGGATGGTGATCAGTCCATCGCGCACCCAAAGCATTACTCTGCACATGAATAGGAGAATTATGCAACCAACTCTCGAAATTCAGACTGAAGATCCCGACAAACGAGGTTCAGAAGCAAAAGAGTGATGTAGTCTTTTCATCAAATCTGACATTGATGAATTATCGTCTTGGGAACACCGAAGGATACAAAGAAAATTTTTAGTGAATTTTTTGTCCACTAAAAGGTACAACATAGGATGATTTCTCACATAGCATGAAGACCAGATGTCGAAGGACAGTTACAAGAGGACGGAAGCAAAACCCTGAAGGTACGACGGAAACCCAACCACGAGAATTCCTGGACTCGAAGAAAAGATAAGAGAGCAGATTCAAAACACGTCAAGGTAAGAGGAGAATAGGAGAGGGGTAAGTAGTAAAAGCAGACCTAATCAGATCTATCCAACCGATTTTCCAAAATAGTTTTGATACTCTACATAGGCCGTTAGCTAGGTTATCCTATAGGATGGACCAGTGGGGTATCGTAACTGCTGAGCTCTGATACCACTCTGTAACACCCTCGAATCGGCCCTATGCAAGTCTTAGCGATTCCCGTCGAACCCGCATAAAACCATTCAGAGGTGCCCACCAAGCACTTGCATGCGGGTGGAAAACAAAGTAATACCATTACACATTAGTCCACGATGGAACCCCCAGAACAGATATATACAACAACGACCCAAAGAGTCAAGAATTCAGATATACAATACAAAGATCCAAATCACCGTGAAAATGATACAACATCCGAGTACGGACAAGATGCAAATTAGGCTACGAGCCCTGAAGAATAACCAATGGCGTCCATAACCCTGCCCAGGCCAAGCCGGAAGGGTAACCCTGCTAATGACGTCGATCTCAAACCTTCTTAAACAAAATGGGTGCCGACAAAGGGAAAAGGAAAAAAGAGAGCGGTCAGTACTGAGGCCAGTACACGGCGAGTCTTAGAATTCGGCGGTCCTCGCCTACATAGGTATGGTGGACTGAAGCGGCAACGCAACTTGCACTAACAACCTATATAGACTCGATTCGACTAACGGCTATCAGAGAGGGATAAGAAAGACCTATTCAGATCCAAACTGATACTAACACCAAACATACCCATCCTGGCGTTTCCCCCTCGAGACCAAACGAGGAAGTCAGACCGAGGAACTCACACAGTTGGCAGTTTTATTCATTCCATCATAGTTGTAGCACTTACTAGTCAGATATAGATAGCATGAGTCATCCTGATATAATAAGTAGTGGGCACTTTTAGTTAACCATTCCGTTTTAGTTGTGATACTTACTAGTCAGATACAATTGTAACAGGTGACAACCCAAATCCAGCAGTTGTTGGCACTTTTATTTAGTCATTCCATTATAGTGAAGTTGATTACTAGTCATTATAAAGTCAAATTTATAGCACTACTTTAGTTATAGTTGTCTATGATCGAGATACTGTGCTCCAAGTCGTCCATAACTGTGGACACGACTTTCAGAAAGTTTTACCCTGCAGGGGGCACAAATAGCAACACACGCACGATCAACCTTGGAAAAACTAAATGAAACCCAACGAGGCATCACGACAAAAAAATCACAAGATTCATATAATATATCAGGGGGTCACCCCACCAAGCTACCCGCTACGAAGTTGGCCGGCTCCGAGATGGACCCAGAGGTTTGCGAGAACGGCTGTAAACGACTGGGAACCCGAAAGTTTGACTAGGCTTGTCG
Organism: Avena sativa; assembly: GCA_916181665.1. NCBI lineage: Eukaryota > Viridiplantae > Streptophyta > Magnoliopsida > Poales > Poaceae > Avena > Avena sativa. The sequence goes on from OV702293.1 coordinate 101,144,503, forward strand.
ATACCGCGAAATCATGTCGCGATCCAAAACAGTACAGGCACTCCACGCGCAATAGTAAATAAAGCAGTAAGGCATGGCATAATCATCGCATAAGTACATGATAGCAATAAAGCCCCAAACTACTTTGTGGCCCCAAGAAATAAGATATGACTCAAGCTCATGCTAAGGGGATTCATGGTCCTACATGCGGATAGTGCGAATATTCAAAGAACAGGTATCAAGTACTCGGGGACCTACGGGACATAAGTGGATGGTTAAAAACCAAATAACATCTATTGCCCACCTGTGCCTCTGCATTTTTTACCCACTTTCAATTTTAGTTATTAAACTGTAATTAAAGTCATGATCATCTCCAACATTAAGAATATGACGACGCTCCAACAAATGTGGTACTTGACGACATCGAAACAACACCCGAGCAAGCAACTGCGACTCGCAAGGCCAACTACCTACCAAACAATAGGTAATAGGATGTGTCCAAGGCAATTTAATTGCTGCAAGGGATATCACGGGTACAGAAACTAGAGCATCGTAACATAGATAGCAATAGATCAACAGGAGGAAATAAATATTATAAAAGTAAAATAGGTAGAAAGGGGGAGAATGCTCGCCTGGAAAATATTGCCGAAATTTCATAACCGAAGAACTTGTCGAAGCTCACAACATCTCATCGTCCTATCCGGAAAGAAGCAAAACACTAAAAGAAACAAGTGATGCATAATTATAACTAATGCGAAAGAATCATCATGATCATGATATGATGCATGACATGGCAAGTTAATGATGCAGACAATGCGGAGAAGGTATCATGATGATAGCACATTGATGATACAACATTAGTGAGGCATTACCAATGAGAATAATAATTTCCCAATTTTAATCATCATGTTTTCCTTACATAAACAGTTCTGATTTTTCAAGTACTCTATGATGCATGATTCAATGACAAGTACGGAATACACAGTTGGAAGGGCTCATTGCGTTGATCAATTTAGACATACCATTTGTCGAATTCGGAGTTATGGATTTAAAGTTATACAATATTTAAGAAATAGGCATTTATTAACATTTAATAATTCTAAAATCTTAAATTTCTCAAATGATATTATAAATAGCATATTCATAATCCTCATGTTTTTCTGATTCAAAATCATATATTATACTTATTATTTGGATTTATAATTTTAATGCAATATTTAAATAAAATATATTAAAGAGGGTTCAAAGTCAAAGGTTTGACTAGATAGAGTCAACCCTGGTCAAATTTTAATACATGTTTGAAATCACATTTATAAACTAAACATATTTCATTTTGGAATCATATTCAAATTCAAATTGGTTTGAAAGTTACAAATGATTTCATACATATTTATTTTCTGATTTTTATTTGAATTAAATTACACAGAGAATTTTGTTACTCGGGGCTTTCCTACCCATAGTCACTGAACGGTGGGGCCGAAGACGCTGGGGCCACTTCGCGCATGCGGTCAGCGCAGCGGCGACACGTGTGTGAATCGGGGTTGCGATTTGAGAGGGACAAAACTCCAGGGGCCTTGAGGCAAAAGATCAAGAAGTCCATCAGGATGTTTTACTGACGAAGGCAAACCGGTTCCATAAAACTGCTAGCTCGAGCCAAACTTCGAATGAATATGGCGAGCATACGGCTGCAGATCTAGTGACACCGTAAACATAAAAGTTGTAGAGGGGACATAGATATACAAGTTCTATTCACGGTGTTTCTACCGGGGAGGACTACATCAGCCGGTAATCATCCACGAACAGAGGGGAAAACAAGGGCGTTAACTGATAAGGAAAAACTGAAATCTGACAGCGAAACTGTTAAAACAGACCAACTTCGACCGAAGATTCTGAGAGTTGTGGTCGACGGTTTGAGTTATGGTTGGGCGCAATGGAAAAAGGGATGCTCCGGAAGACGTGCTTGTCTAGAACATCGCCATAGGTGATCTAGGTAGCCGGCAGAACGGAGGGGAACAGCGAGCCGAGAGATGTGATGAAATTGCTGCTGTGCGGCTTGCCGGTGCGCGCGTGAGAAGCAAGCGCGTGCCGGCGCGGGAGTAAATTGGGGAGCGGCGGCTGAAGGTTGCGTCCTGGGAGCCTGGGGAAGCGCGGTGGTGCCCCACGACTCGCGAGGAGGCCAGCGGCGGGGAAGTACTACGGGGGTGCTGGCGTTCATGCCATAAGCGCGGGCTGCTCGACGCCGAGCAGAAGAGATGCAGGAAGATAGGGAAATTAAGGCCATGTCTAGGAGGCTAGATGGCTCACCGCGGGGTCGCCGGAGTGGGTGGATCGAGTGGAGGTGATGTAGTTCTTGCGCCCGACTTGCAGACGGCGAGCTTGACCTAGCTTCGGCTCACGGCGGTGCTAGGACTGCTCCGGAGAGGGCCCGGCTATCCCGCTGGTACGGGACAAAGGAGGTGAGGCCGAGGAAGGTCCTGGACGCCTTGCATGGCCTGATGGTCCACTAGAGCGACGAGGTACCAAGGACGCCCGATCTAGGGTTTAGGGAACATGGTGAGACAATGGTGGTTCTTGCGATGGAAGAAGAGAGGGAGGGGAGGCACAGGTTGGTCCCGATCGAGATCTGATTAGAGGGGGAGTGGTTGAGGAGATGGGGTGGAAAGGAGAGAGGCACATGGGGGCTTGGTGGCTTGCAAAAAGGGGAGGAGGTAGGGATCGAGGAGGCTCTCCTTTTTCTCTTTCCTTGCTTTGTCCTGTAGCCGAGAGAGGGACTAGGGAGGAGGTTTGGTGGCCAGCTAGGTGGTGGTGTGGTTGGTCGTATGGAATTGGTGAGAGAGAGGGAGTTAGCTAGGTAGAGGTTATGTGTATGGATTAGTTGGAGGTTTAACTAGAGGGTTTAACTCAAGCTAAGTGTTAGGTGGTGGATTATTATAGTAGATAGATAGTGTAAATGGATTGGGATTTGATGGTACTTAGCTATGAATGTTAGCTTAGGCATGTAGAGAGAGGGGGATTAGATTTCTGTGGGTGTATGTGAGGTTTAGTTGATGGAAACCCAAAACTCACATGGATAATCTTGTCCAAAAGAAAAGGGAAGTGGACATGCACTTGGCACATAATGATTGGTAACATTGGCCATGTGAAGAGGGAAAAGGATCCATATCATGTATATATGAGCTTCATTTGAAAATACCAAAAGAATACAATGCTCACATATATAAGTATGGTTGGATGTTAGATAGATGGTATCAAAAGAAATATGATGTAGTCAAGTAAGTTGGTGGAAGGATTTCAAGAGAGATGCCCGCAACTCAAATTGGGCATGAAACATTTTATCAGCGAGCAAATACAATATATCAAGAGACAAATACAAGCAATACAATATAAATGCATATGGGTTAAGAACCAAATGATAAGGGTTTTATATGATGTCCAAATGCAAGGTGGCATGGTGACATGAGCATGATAATAAAGATGATGCAATGAGACATGATGATGCACAAAGTAGTAATTAGCATGGTACTGTTTTTCTGGGGTTTACATTAGGCCACCATCAACTATTCCTCTAGTTCCTCGTCTGAGTTACCATGCATTTGGATGGTGTTTAGTGATCTTTGCATAGAAGGACATCTATGGACAAGAGTCCAATTCTCTGGACAATACCAGCACATCCTTGGTTCTCTTTGTCTATCCCCACAACTCTTGCTCTATTTTCCCTGACTGCTAAGTTTATGACTTGTGGAACTATAGGAACAATTGGTTTTTGCTTGTGGATAGAAATGATTTTTCATACTGCTAAGCATACCAATAAGCAGAAAGCAGGTTTGTTGGCTTCTCACATTGGAATATATGTTTGATTGTATCCTTGAGCCCACTGATAAACCTATACACAAATAAGTCCTGTGTTAGGTATGGTCAATCTCTCTTCATTTGAGTCATCTAGGTCTCATATGAATCAATATATTGATTGACTGAAGTCATTTGTTTCAACAGCTGCATTGCTCCATTGGATCAGCAGATTGATTGTTAGGGAATCTATCCTGAAGGATTTGACATAACTCCACTGCAAGTTGTAACTAGCACTACTAGGAAATACCCTACTAGTGAGGCACCGTTTTTGGTCATTAGTGGCGCACTAGGGGTGCCTCACTAGCTTACTAGTGGCGCACCGTTATACTTCAAATATTAGTAAGGCACCATCTAAGTGCGCCACTTATAACACATACTAGTGAAGCACTAACTAGGTGCGCCACCTATATAGTGTGTCACTAGTAGCAAAGCTGGTGCCTCACTAGTAATGTATATGAAAAACAAAAAAAATCCAAATTTACAGAATACAACCTAAAAGAAAAAATAATTTAAAACAAGAAATGAAATGAAATCATACTTTTTATTACAATATCTTTACAAGTATCCAGTAAAAGGAAAACTGCAAGAAAATAAAATAAAAGCCTAAAACTAGTTTTCAAGTAATCTTTTCTTTTACTTCACTTTATCCCTGCAAAATGGAACAAAAATAAAAGAAAACAAAGAAAAAAAGGAAAGCTTTGGGTTAGGGATTACTCTCAGGTTTAGCATAGAAATGCTATGACAATATCATCATTGAGTTTAACTAATTAGTGTGCACGTGCACGTCTTGTTTAAGTAGTGTAAATGACAACGGAAAATATAGACCATATCTTTCCATCGTGCATCATTTTGGCTCCTCTCTTATCACTACACTATGACATGTTTGCATTCTTTCTTACTTTATCTCGATCAAATTCAAATGTGCAATTCAAAGCTATATTTATCAATGTATGCATATTTCACTAAAATTTAAGACATTCGAAGATACAACTGATAGTTTTCTTTCGAAATGGGGAGTAGCTGATAGTTGTTGACAAACAAAATGATCATAAGTGACATAGAGCTTTCTTCTCTCCTTTGAGATACATGGCAATTAAATCATACAGTTAGTTATCAGTTGTCACCAAAAGAAACATTAAATATTACCAACTGTAGGAATCAACAATAAAATCATATAGGGATATTTAAGCATGGCAATGCACATGATCAGTTGAACCTTATTAAAAGAGCCAAAAACAACTCTACAATAGTTAGTGTTTACACGTATGTGAAACAATTATAGAACGCGACCTAAACTTCATCTACTAAATGAACGCAGATGCCAAAGACAACACATACATACTCAGCCACTCAGGCATTTGGTTGAGTCTCTAGCGTGCCTGTAGTGAACAACAACTAATAAGCTAAGCGAGCTGTACCATGGAAAGCGTGGGCGCATTGCCAGGAGCGACGGTGGACTTGATGTCCTACTGCCCTTTAACACGGCTATAGCTGCGGCCGAAGCCTTTGGTGCAGATAAGACAGAGACCCTAAACCCTGTGTGGAGAGTGGTGTAACTTTTTGGTTCGTTTTAGTCCTCTAATAACTGCCAGCAGCAGCTAGCCAACAAGTTTGATCAAAGAAAATACACAAATCAAAACTGTCTAAGTAGCGGTAGTAGTGTGAAGGATATTAACGGGAGCCAAATTGATCGTAGTCCATCACTACTAATTCGCGGAAGTAACTAGGCACACCAAAGATCAAGAACTAATACTGTACAGGAACAAGAAGTAGCAGCAGGATTGATAGGATCAGTTTGATGACGACATCACTAGGGCTATGCATTTACAGATCTCAGGAACAAATACACATATTCCTCTCCCTTTTTATCTTTAGGAGAAGAACAAATAATAATGCTGTATTTTCAGTCAAGTACTATGCATCGTAATAACTAGGATAGCTGAAATTTCAAGTTCTACCGCGCGCCAGGTTGATTAATACTACTGAACTACCATGTAGCATCTCAAAATTAGACAAAACAATTGATCCCTCTTTCTAAGCAGCGCCAGATTTATAGGCTACAATTGATAAGGCCAGCATCATTCACTCCAACATTTACACGAGGTGTAGTTGTAGTTAATAAATCAAACAAAACACTACCGCAGTTCTAAATTTCAAAGCATTTGTTTACTGCATTTACAAAGATGAACAGTAGCAGTTTTCATTTTCAGAGCAGAGCACAAATTGGTTTCCAAATTCAGAGATATACCTGAGCATGATACATACTGTTTATGATCCTACTTGTGTTGCTGCACATATACACACTAATTAATCATTCGTTTGTATTCCCTCTCCACAACACTCATCACATATTTTAATTTCTAGAATCTCTCTCAGATTCTCACATGAATAAGGCACAATAATATAACCAATATTTTCGCTCCTATCTATATCTCAAGATTTATCACACAAAGTAGGAGTTGTGCAGTCCTATCGAAAAATCAAATTTAAAAACACATTAAAATATACTCGTATTTACATCTGAAGATTCAATAATCTGGAGCTTCCAAATCATAAAGTAGGTCTCAGTTTGTCTTAGGAAGGGCTCACCTCCGAGGCGGCAGAGGGTGGAGGACGACGCGGTCGCGGATGGCGGCTGCACGGGCAGCACCTCCAGGGCTCCTCCATGGGTGGCTCTGGCTCCACGGCACGCCGACGATGGCAGATCGAGGTGCGCAAGGCGAAGAGCGGCCTGGTGTTCTTCGGGTGCGTCTGGATCGATCTAAGAAAGAAGAAATGGGTGGGGGACCGCGGCGTTATGAGATTGAGGAGAGGGGAATGTGGGAGGGGGAGGGGAGCGGCGCTCACCTCGTCGGTGCTCGCGACGGCAGGTAGGAGCGGCGGAGGCGGCTTCGAGCAGTGGACGAGTAGCAATTGACCCGATCGAAGAAAAGAAAGGATATGCCAGCTTAACTGTCAGGATAGAACATATTAAGTTGGGGCACTAAGACAAAAATGACGCAGGGCTTATTGTTTACAATCTCTACACATAGCCCAGTGGCTGGCCATCTGTTCCAGCTACTCTGAAGTTTGCAACCTAGGTTCGATATTTGGTGCTCAATTTTTTAAAATTCTTTTTAAGTATATTTTAAATGCAGAGATATTATCCAAATATAATATAAACTATAAAACATAGTTTAAATATTTTAGACGTTAAAATATTTTTAAAAATCATAAAAAGAATTACAATGTAAGAACAAATCGCTTAATAATTTTATCCATCCATATATATAGTACAAGTCGATTACAAGAAAGAGTCCCACGAGATCTACTTTTTGGAGGAAGAGCAAGAGAAAGGAGAAATAGGGTGATAGGTGTCTTCATGCATGTGTTTAAAAGTGCTGCCAATATTAGTGAGGCACCAGTATACAGTGCCCCACTACTAAACTGTCATCTAACATGAGCCGATGCCCCCACTTATAAGTGGCACATCGCATACTGGTGCATCACTAGTATTGTACATACTAGTGAGGCATCCTTATGTGGTGTGTTACTTATAAGTGGGGAACCCAATATAGGCCGTACAACATATATAAGTGACACATCAAATTACGTGTGGGCCACTAGTATTTAAATACTAGTGGGGCACCATTAAGAGGTGCATCACTAGTATATGTAAGTGGCGTATCGTTTTAGCTGTGGGCCACTAATAGTGAGTTTACCTATAAGCGTTTTCCTAGTAGTATAGCACTATATATCCACGTTTTTGCTTGACCTCAGATGTGAGCTAGTTCCGAGCTAAATGTTTGCTGCTATAAACAATGAGAACACATCTTCACATTCCAATATCCAAGCTCTTGCATTGATTCCTAAAAACAAAGGTAATTCCACATGTGGTGTGCGCAAGTGTTGCTCTTGTGAGCCTGGGGTTGTGTTCAGCTGAAGGTGGTTGGGGTAGTGTTCAGATTGGTTGGTGGAGTACTAGGGGGTGGTATTAGTGGGGATTTTGTGTAATAGGGTGGAGGAGGGTAGAAGTATGGGCTAATGATGGGTTTGGGGGAAAGGGGGTGAAAGTATGTTGAGAAGGTTGGATTGGGCAAGATGTAAGGACTTGGGTTTTGTGGGAGCATTTGGATTTCAGGGAGTAGCTGTGGCTGGTGTTGTTGTGTTGGCATATGCTGGGAGTTGGGAGAAACCTGGGGATTGGTATAGTATTGTGGTTGGGAAGTGGGAGTAGTAACTTGGGTGAATTGTTGGGTGGTTGAAGATTTGGGTTTAGAAGCAGAGGTGGTGCCGGTTGTCGGTGTCTATGGTATGATTAGGTGTGTTGGTGGCGGATGAGGGAGTTGTTCAGGTGTCAGCTTCCCGAGGTTGGCGGAAACGGCGGAGGTGCTAATGGTGTGTCATTGAGGGGCATGGGAGCCTCCGGAATTGGGGACAACACGGTGTTTGGGCGTGGAGGAGGGGTAGAAAAGGAGCGGCTTTGGGTTTGGACCGGGGCTTCAGTAGCTAACTGTTTATCGCCAGGAGCAAGACGAGAGATATTGATAACCATGCTCGATATCAGTGCAGTCAGTTTAGCCATATCACCTTGGAGTGCGGAGATTACTGATGTAGTTTCCGTTTGGTGGTGCGTCATGTGACGGTTGATGGAGCACACCTCACGAGTAACTCGCTACCATGCGTGCGCATCCTCGTGCTCAGAATCCGTGGAGGTGACTCCATCGGCTCTTCTGGTGGACTCGCGTGACCTTGAGCGGGATCTTGTGTCCGATGGCATGGCGGCGGAGGGATTTTACGACTAGAACAGAGATTTCCAGTAAACTCGAGATGGTTCCTCTATGGAAGGGAGGGAGGGAAGAGTCTTCGGCACAACTCACAACTCGAAGATCACTGTCTCTGATACCACGATGTCAGGACCTGGGGGTCGCTGGCATGATACACGAGTAAGAAGGTGGAGTTCGGGCGCTTAGATCTAAAATAACTAAGTAAAATAAATGACATGAAAAATAATTGGTTTTTTTATTGCGTGATCCTCCCAGCCCACTACTAGGAAAATGGCTATAGGTAATCAGCACATCCGTGGCTCACATGGTTGAAGTGCCCCACGGCTAAAACAGGCGTGAGTCACCTATGGGCAGTGCCCTACTAGTAACTAGAACAACCGTGGCGCACATGACCATAGTGCGCCACAAATATGTGTGGGCCAGGGCTCTGTTGGCCGCACGCCAGACATCCGTAGCGCACGTAGGGTAGGTGCGCTACGCCTGTTGGTGTTATCCGTGGCGCACGTTGGGGGGTGCGCTACGCCTAAGCGCATGCCCCTCTGTTCTGTAAAACGGCTAGACACATCCGTGGCGCACTATGGCATGTGCGCCACGGATGTTACTAATCCCTGTGGCGTACTTGGGCCGAGTGCGCCACGGATGTGGCGGTTTTTTGGCAGCTCCACTTTATGTGCACATGTGTGATCATCCACCACCCCACACTTTACTTTCCCCTTCTTCTTCCTCCTTAGATCTAGTCGGGATCCTTCTCCTTCCCACCTCAATTTCTCCAACCATTCACCATTTTTAGCATGTAGAACTTGCCTTGGATGTTACATAAGTAATAGAGGAAGGTCTTTGGTCTCTCATCTCCTTCTCCGGTCTCACGCGCACCTCTCCTTTCCATCTTTCTCGTGATTGGTCTCTCATCTCGGTAAGTTGTCCATGTAAGGATGTGTTCATGTGTATATGGATGATATGCTCATATGTATGTAGATGATCGATGCTCATGATGTGTGTATGACAGGATCGATGGTCATATGTGTGTGTATATGGAGAGTATCGATGATGCTCATGCATGTGTGTATGGAGAGGATAATGATATGTTCATGTGTGTATGGATCGGTCTCTCTCTCTTGTGTTTGTATGTGAACTAGTTGCCATTTGTTTTGCCAAAATGTTGATTCATTTCCATTTTGGCAAGACTTTGGCATTTCGCAAAGGTCCTAATTTTAGGATAGGTCATGCCAAAATTTTCTATCGACCATCGCATGCATGCATTGATTATGTGGTTCTAATAGACTTCTAATTATACCGTGTACACCGTGCAGGCAAAAATGGTGCTCATAATGAGCGAAGACATTGTGGCTAGATTTTTGAAATGTGCGACGGCCGACATGATACGAAATAACAAGACGGAGATAAGATGTCCGTGCAGAAGATGCAAACTCAACTGGGTGATCGACCCAGATTCCGGGAATCTGCAGGCGCACCTGCTCCGCCATGGTTTCATGGATGGATACACTCGTTGGATAAGCGATGACGAAGACGATGGAGACGGTGAAGGTGGGCAACATGACGATGATCATCATCACGGCGAGAACGGGCGAGATGATGAAGAGTCTCCTGGAGATGGTGAAGGTGCGGAAGCAGACCGAGATGATGATGATCTAGATGTCGGAGGAGGAGACGACGATGGAACAACGTCAGGCTGGGTGCGGGACCCTTATGTGCAAGAGCTGCTTCTCAAGCAGACGAGTAACGCCAGGGCTGCCGCTAGAGAGAAAGCCAAGCTTGCGCAACTTGAGAAAGACGCGGTTACTCCATTGTATGAAGGATGCAGGCCCGATGATACCCGGTTGAATGTAACGCTCAAGGCTATGGAGATGAAGGCAAAACACAAATTGAGCGACGCAAGCTTTGACGATATGATGGCATTCTGGCACGATCGTCTCCCGGAGGGGAACACATGTCCAACTAGTATCGAGGACGCCAAGAAAATCGTTTGTCCTCTCGATCTACCACATGTTAGATATCACATATGCATCAACGATTGCATCATTTATCGGGGCGAGGACGCAGAGAAAACCACATGTCCGGTGTGCGGCATGAGTCGATACAAGAAAGGGAAGAAAGAACCTCGAAAAGTGGTATGGTACTTTCCTATCACTCCTCGTCTGCAACGCTATTTCGCGGACCATAAGGAAGCGAAGCTCATGCGATGGCATGCGAAAAGGAAGAAGCCAGGAGATGACGATGATGACCCCGAAAAGGATGAGCTACTGACACACCCTTCAGATGCTAGCCAATGGAAAGCATTGGACCTCGAATTCCCAGAATTCGGTGGAGATTCGAGGAACATCAGGCTTGGTGCGAGCACCGATGGACTCAATCCGTTCGGTAGCCAGAGCAGCACGCATAGCACTTGGACCATGTTTATATGGATGTACAACCTCCCTCCATGGTTGTGCATGAAGAAGAAGTACATACAAATGAGTATGCTAATTCAAGGGACAAAACAACCTGGTACCGACATCAATCTGTATCTCGGGCTGTTGAAAGAGGAGCTAGCCACGTTATGGGAATCTGGAGCCAATACTTATGACGCCGTCGCACAAGATTATTTCACTATGAGAGCCGCGTTGGTCACTACGGTGCAAGACTATCCAGGTTGCGGGTATATCTCGGGGCAGGTTATCCAAGGATTCTGCGCATCCGTTAGGTGCATGGATAACACAAGCTATCTCCAACTAGAGAAAGATCCAGGGTCATCGAAAACCGTGTTCATGGCGCACCGGAGGTGGCTCGGCAAGAATGATCCATGGAGAAAACGTGGAGACCTGTTCAATGGCAAATTTGAGACCCGAGGAATCCCAGAGCGTAGGAGCAGCGAAGAAGTGGAAGAGTTGCTGAAAAACTAGAAAGATTGTCCTAAGCCAGGAAAGAAGTGAAAGAGGCAGCAACAAGACAAGCCGCTGATGAAGGTATGGAAAACAAGGTCTGTTTTCTGGGAGTTGCCATACTAGAAGTTTCTCCGCACGCCTCATAGCCTCGACATCATGCATATCACGAAAAACGTGTGCGAGAGTCTGGTCGCCACCATAATCAACATGCCAGGTAGGACGAAAGATGGTCCGAAAGCAAGGCACGACCTGATATGCTTGGGTATCCGGAAGGAGCTTCACGGAGGACGCACTACTCCTGATGATCAGGAAGATGACGATGATCATGAGTCGGAGACGACACAAGGTCGTCGGAAGGGTAAAAAGTTCAAGAAGAATGAATATTACTGCCCTCCTTCTTTCTTCACTCTAAGCCAGGATGAGATCAAACAGTTTTTCAAGTGCCTTCTAGGAGTCAAATTTCCTTACGGCTACGCGGGCAAGATAAGCAGATACCTAGACGAGGCGAAGCAGAGGTTTAGTGGCATGAAGTCTCACGACTGTGCCGTGCTAATGACACAGGTACTTCCGGTCGCACTAAGAGGGATAATGGATGAGCACATCCGTGAAACGTTATTTGGCCTCTGCAAGTTTTTCGACGTCATCTCTAGGAAGTCGATTGGCGTGAATCAGCTCGGGAGGCTACAGGAGGAGATCGTGGTGATACTATGCAAGCTTGAGGTCTACTTCCCACCCGCATTCTTCGACATTATGGTACATCTGTTGGTCCATGTCGTGGAGGACATCGGCCAACTCGGGCCGATGTTCCTCCGCAGCATGATGGCGTTCGAAAGGATGAACGGACACATCAAAGGATACGTTCGCAACAGGTCCCGCCCAGATGGAAGCATAGCCAAGGGCTTTCTGGCCGAAGAGTGCATCTCTTTCTGCACGAATTATCTAGACATCGAGAACCCTGTCGGTCTTCCCATCAACAGGCACCTTGGCAAGCTTGATGTGTGCATGCAGACTTCGATTTTTGACGCGCAGACTTTGATCGAGCAAACCTCGTCGCACTACAGCATTTAGAACTGGTCGATCCTTGGGTACAGAAGCACAAAAGGTTAATCGAGAAGAAGTACAGTGACCGGGGCATACAGAGGACGCAGGGAGAAATAATCAAAGAGCACAACTCAGATTTCACGCGTTGGTTTAGGCAGACGCTCCTTGATAATCTCCCGCGATCGCATTCTTCTGACACGGAAAAGATCATATTCACCTTGTCGCAGGGACCGATGCAAAACCTGGTGACCTATCAGGCGTATGATATCAACGGCTACACATTCTACACGGAGGAAAAGGATAACAAGTGTGATTATCAGAACTCAGGCATAACGTCGGAATTCTACACCGATGACAACGTGAAGGAAAGATTCTACGGAAGAATCGAGGAGATCTGGGAGCTCGACTACTGTGGAGAAAAGGTGCTGATGTTCCGTGTCAGATGGGCAAAGAGCGTCGAAAGAGAAGACCGGTATTTCACAACCATGGTTATACCCGAAGCAGCCAAATCCAAGGCCGCCGGTGCGAACGTGGCCGCGAAAAATGAACCGTGGGTACTGGCTACCAAAGTGGACCAATGTTTTTTCATTACCGACCCGATAAAGCCTAGCCGTGTTGTCGTGAGGAGAGGAAAAAGAAACATCATCAGAATGGATGGAGTCGCCAACAAGCAAGACTTCGACCAGTACGACGATCCAAAGATTGAAGATGACGACGACTACGATGCAGCAACATACATCACAAGAGGAAAAAGGACAACTCTACCCAAAAATGGTAGCCCGTTCGAAAGAAGAAACATTAAAGTCCCGGGGCTAAATTATTCAATCGCGACAAACAAAGAAAAAAAGATTGTAAAACGCTAGCTCAAAAAATACTGTAAAACGCGTGGTCGAAAAAGTTCGTAATATTCATGGACAAATTATTATGAAATTTATGACATATATTATCACTTTTGGAAATTTTTGGAATATTTAAAAGTATTTTTAAAAATAAAACAAAACTTGTATGGCATATATCACCACTTTTGGGCATTTTTTGGAACATTTAAAAGTATTTTTAAAATAAAAATAAAAAAGGGGCACCAGGATTCAAACCTGGGTGCTCACAAGTTTAGAATAGAGCAGTGGGCAGAACCAGTGGGATAGGCTAGTGTAGTTGTTAGAGAGTGGGGCTGCAGTATTCTTATACAGTCGTTAGAAGCCGATATGCGTAGCACACTAGCTCGGAGTGCGCTACAGATATCTGTAGCGCACTATGCCCAAGTGCGCTACGCCTAACTGGCTTTATCCACACGTGCGCTCGATCGAGCCCCCTCTCTCATCCCCATCTCTCCATCTCAGCCCGAGCACGAGCCCTCCCCGCGCCGCCGCCACTCTCGATCCGCCGCCTCGCCAGCTCCGCCAGCAGCGGCCGCTCGAGGAAGAGGCCGTGGAGGAGGAGGCCTGCCCGCGTCCGAGGAGGAGGAGGCCCACCCGTGTCCGAGGAGGTGGAGGCCCACGCGCGTCTGAGGAGGTGGAGACCACCGTCGTCCGCCCGTCGTCGTCTACCCGCCATCGTCGTCCTTGTCTCAGAGGTGAGCTACTCCTACTTGGATCAATAATGAACAGATGAAAGTGCCTATTTGCTTTGCCCTAGAGAATCTCTGGTGTAAACAATTAAACTATGCAAAATTGCCCATCCTTAGATCCTGCTCAACTTTGAAGTTATTCTCGATGCCTCTAAGTTGTTGTTGATCTCGTACGCCTCAAATTGCACACTACTGATCAATTTTAGTAGTTTGTCACTAACCATTTCTGCATTGATTGAATCTCGAGTAATAATTATTAGAACCAGAGATGTTCAAGTGTATATTGTGTACTATAATTAGTAAAGGTGCATGCCATTGGCTGAGATTGGTATTTGATGTTTTCATCCGTACTGTACTAGAACCAGCACTGGTTCTTGGTCTGATCTGGTCTAATAATTATAATAACAGCTTATGCTATGATAAATCACTCCTATTTTGTCCAGTGAGGTTTGTGTATTTCAATTTAAAGTAGTTAGAATGGTGTAGTTGACTGAAATACAAGTTCTTCTGTCATGAATTTAAAGAGTAGAGGGATTAGAACTTGCTCTATCAATGTTTGTCAGTATCTAAAGATTATGAATGTTATTTCTATCATGGATAAGTACTGCATACAATATCTTTGCCCATTTAACCAAAATTGGACCAACTTTCATCTAGCATGATATTCTTAGGACTAACTGTTTGTGGTAGAATTTGCTGCAAGCTTGGAACAAAATTGGAAATAATTAGATACAGTAGAGCTAAATTTACATTGCTTGCTACAAGTTTGCAAGTTTATATGGTCATGATTTAGTGCTTCAGGTAGCAACTTCAAGTTTGCAAGTTTACATTTCAGTGTTTATTTCAGTCAAGATTATCTGGTCAAGTTTTCAGTTAGAAGATTTCTTAGAGACAAACATTTAGGTTTAGTTAGTTGTTGTCAAGAAGTAGGTTACTGTTGGCAAGCAGTAGGGCTAGGTTCAGATTAGAAGCAATATAAAATGTTTCCATCTTTTTAAGACATTATCTAGCTAGGTTCAGATTAGGGCTAGTGTTATGTACAACAAGTTGCTATCGTGGTTCATGTCTTGCTTAAGGAAATAAATAGAACAAGTTGGCAAACTGTAGGCAAAAGTGTTGTGTAAAACAAGTTGCTATTTTTTTTGGCTAGCAGTAGGCAAAAGTTGGCAGGACAAGTGGGATTATCATCATCTACCACAATGCCAAATGCAGCCTAAGAGTGATTTTTATCTGCATAATTTTGATTGTTTTGGAAATTGGAGCATGAGCATCTTGAAAAGTGTTGGATTAAACTTTGCACTCTCTGAACCTTGCATTTAGTGTCTAGCTGCAGTTTCTGAATCTTGTATGCAGAAAAGTGTTCAATATGCAAATGCTGGCTTGTATGAATTTTACATGCAGCAATGACAGCAAGCATTAAAGTGCACTTGGTTATGATCAGAAGCACTTGGTTATGCTGTATGATATGTATGATTGGAAGCACTTGGTTATGATCAGAAGCACTTGGTTATGGTGTATTCTCATTTTTGTTATTGTTGTAGCACTTGAAATTGTGCTTGTGCTTGTACGAAGCACTTTATTATGTCGTGTATGCAGGTTCTTGTATAAAATGAGTCCCGATTTTTGCCGGAATGTTGATTAACTTCCGTTTTGGCAGAAATCGGGCACTCCTAGTTTAAGAAAATTAGCAAAGGTCATGCCTGATTTTTCCGTGCATTTAACCAATTATTTGTTTTTTATTAGTGCAAATATGTGTGACAACGACGAGGCTGGATGTTCTAAGCGCATCAGCGCTGAAGGAGAACTCAGACCTCCGAATAAACAATTGACATTCTAGGAGGCGGCCCAGCGGCTAGAAGACGATGAAGAATGCCATCCTTCGGAGAGCGAGGATGATGAGATGGAAGACGCGGAGGAAGAAGCCGAAGGAACGGCGGGTGATGAAACCACTGATGGCGGCGAGGGCACAGGGAGTGGTAGCAATCCTCCTAAGAAGAAGAAGAAGCTGAAGGAACGGCGCCCAAAAACGGTCGGCACGGTCAGGGAGGAAATTACCGAAGTGAGCCCACCAGGGGTTCCTTTGGAGCCCGACCTTGTCGTTAGAGGGTACGGTGGGCAAGTGGCGGCGATCACCCGGAAAACCATCTCGATCAACACCGAGAATCTCCGGCATAAAGATAATGGCCACTTGCGCACACTCCTCTTTGAGAAGCTGCACGCAAGATACAAGTTCCCCGCTAAGTATCAGAACACAAATTATCATGGGAATGAAGTAAACAAATCCGCCCTCACAAAGATGAGCACCGCCCTGGCCAGCTGGAGAACCCGGATAAAGAAGAAGATCTATAAAGAAGGCAAAAGTCTCGAGGAGATCCAGAAGATTGACCCGCAGATCACCGAAGGTCAGTTCCGGGAGTTCAAGGAGAGGTGTGAATCCGAAAGAGCCCTGGCCAATAGTAATCGGGGAAAGGTGCTGCAGGCGATGAATATAGGTCATCACCATCTCGGATCTGGTGGATACAGAACCGCGGAGGCCAAATGGAATAAGGAGGACGAAGAGTATAGATCCAAGGGGATAGAAAACCCCTTTGCGAAATTCGAACTTGGGCAGGTTCGAAACTTCATCAGGGCCCGTTACCATGTGGACCCAAAAACCAAACAACTCACCACGGATCCTGCGGTGAAGGAATTCGAGGAAATTATGGTAAGTAATCTAATTACCGCGGATCAACTTGATTGCAATCTAATCGATGATCTAAACGATTCACTGTTACTTCTTCTGCAGGAGGAGGAAATTGTTGCTAGTCATGGATCCCAGGGGTCGATGGCGGCCACCTGGTGGGATAACCCTTTTAACAGGGCGATGAACTGGGCCAAGAAAATTGAGCCGGTTACGAAGAAGCCGTCGTTGGCTGGCCGTCTGGCCGGCCTTGGGGGTAAGAATTGGGTGGATCATTTTGGTCCACCTCCGAGGACGCATGTGGCGCCGTCGGGAAGGAGCGAGGAGGAAAACCGCGAGGTTCAAGAACTTAAGGAACAAGTGGCGCGGATCCCGCAAATCGTCCAAGACAACCTGGCAATCACCCTCATGTCCTTCCTGCCTACCTTGGTGGAGTCAATAGCAAACTGGAGTGCGGGTGGTCGAGTAGGGCCGTGCCCGATTCCAGGCATGGTCAACAGCCACTCGAACAACGCGGCGCCGACGAATCAGGCGAACTACGTGTTCGTGACTCCGCCCGCTAGCACCGCGGTGCCGCAAGTGTTGGTGACTCCCCCTGCCATCACCGCGGCGCCGGAGTACATGTTGGTGCCCCCTGCCATCGTCGCGGTGGCACCGGAGCTCCAAGCACCCATCGGTAGGGAGAATACACCGGCGGCCAGCACCGCGCCATCAAGCAGCCCTTCTGTCTCTTACACACCCGTTGCCGTATGCGGTGCGTCGACATTAGCCGATCTCGATGCCATCACGGTAAACAAATTGCTTTACCACCTTTCATGCCATCTATTACTCTTATGGCATCTCTAACGACGCCGTACATGTTTTCTGCAGACTGATGTTCCTTGCACTCTCTTATGCTACGTGAACAACGAGCTGAGGGATGTTGCCAAGGGTACCATCGTTCAACCCTTGCAGCGCACGTTCCACTCAAGGCCGATGCTAGATAGCGTGCACAGGGTTAAAATTAGTCGGGTGCTAAGGGGCTGCGACGACCTGGAACCTCCCATTCAACCCCCAGGAGCGGATGAAGAAGAGCCGGCTGTCCTCAGAACTTGCTTCGGCTTATTCTTGCAATGGCCAAAGAGCATGATCCGTTTGGGGACGGCGGGGGCCATCACGCCACAGACAACAGCACCACCTGTCTTGCTAGCGACAAGCGGTGGCAAGGCCCCCTTACCTCCCTCGCCGTCACCTCCACGCGGTGGGTCGGATGATCATGTTGATGATATGCACATGGCGCAGGATCCGGCCGAGGACGACGAAGACTGTAATGATCACTTCTTCAACACTCAGTTCAGCAACGAAGACCTAGCTGGTGGCCCCATAGAGAAAGCCACTATCACCAAGCGTCTGTTTGGTTCTCAGGAGACGCCTCCAGCTTGCGCCTTTACAGAGCCAGCTGATACAACCAACCTACCCTTTATTCTAAGCCCTGACACACTACATAGGGCGGCCGATGCTCAGATTGCGGTGCCTGCCTGCTCTCCAAAAGGAAAAAAGGGCAGGGAAAGAAAATCTAGCAGCTCGAGCCAGCCGGTGGCGTCAACAAGACCCGAGGGTATTATGTGGAGGATTCATGTGGCGGGTGAGCCCATGCTACCTAAGAATTTGCGAAAGCTCACCAGTTCGGAACTGCAGAGTGTGCATGACGGCGTGCTGACGATAGAGAGACGCCTTCTATCGGAGAAAGATCCCTCACACCCGGTATTCGTGGTTAAGGTGCCACCAGGCTTGGGCTTCGTCGACAATGCCCCTACGGATCTGTTCTTCATGTGGTTCGACGACATCTTCAATATGTTCCACCTATACCCGCTGCACTATACCATGGTCCGTCTGTTTTCTCTCAGCCTGGCCATGCAGATCATTAGAGAGAACACACCAGGCATCGCTATAGTGGAACCCTACTACATGCGTGACGGCTGCTTGGGTTCCCCCGCCGAACGACGTATCGTGGCCTCGTACCTAAAAAGAATCCTCGTGGCGAACAAGACAAAGGAATACATTCTCGTGCCTTACTTTTCCGAGTAAGTCGTTATTCACTCACCACCGTCGATTGACTTTATTAGATTATCATCATTCTTTTTCCAACACATTCCATTTGAATTTTTTGCGCAGAGATGAACACTGCACGCTCATCTCCTTATCGCCGAAGCATTCCTACGCCACGTATTTCGACTCGGGGAGTCTAGAAAAGAAGAAAAACTACGACAAGATCAAGGAAGTTCTGGATGATGCTCTCACTGGCTTTGCCTCGACGGAAGGCACCACCTTCGTGCGTACGAAGGTCAAGTTCGGCAGGCACGTCTTCAACCACGTAACGGAGTTCCCCTGCGTGAAGCAGCCGGAAAACAGTAAGAAGGAAGCCTACTACGCACTCCATCACATGAGGGCGTTCCTACTTGACCAGCAGAATTCTACGCTGCCAGATCATCTCAAACAGTGGGCCGAAGCAAAGGCCAAGATCACTGATTCAGATATTAGACAAGAGATGTATCGCATCCAGCAGCAGTTTGGGGCAATCATCTTTCGTGATGTCATGACTTCGGGGGGGGGGGGGATCTTCTACGGAGGAAATATCCCGAATAACCGTGACATAGAAGATCGCCTAGAGATACAGGGTGACTATAGGAAGTTCATGACGAGACAAGGCGTCCTCCCGTTCCCTAAGCCGAGCCAGAAGGCTTGATGTTGGCCTAGTTGTAGTTACAAACTATAGATGACCTTTGTGTGTGTGTGGACAAGTGTACATGCTACTATACTTATCTTATTAGGTTTATGAATCATCGCTTACTTCTTTTGCTTATTATTATTATATATAAATCAATGCTTGGTGTTTTTGCTTACTCTTTGGTTCTTTGCTCACTTTAGTCCTTTTTTTTCCTTACTCTTTTTTCGAGAATAATACCGATGATTGAAATGTCGTGGCACACTATATATGTGAATGTGCTACGATGGGATTGTGAGCCTTGTGATATGCACAAGTCCAGGTCTTGTGCATCCTACTTGGCTCACGGTTCCATCGTAGCATATTCCTGTGTCCAACGACCTATGTATATATATATGAGGCATTCTTTTCGAGTTATTTTTGTATTTTTTGAGAATAATGCCGATGATTGAAATGTCATGGCACAATATATATGTGAATGTGCTACGACGGGATAGTTAGCCTTGTGATATGCACAAGTCCAGGAATTGTGCATCCTACTTGGCTAAATGTTCCGTCGTAGCATATTCCTGTGTCCAACGACCTAGCTAGTTATATATGAGGCATTCTTTTCGAGTTACTTTGGTCTTTTTCGAGAATAATGCCGATGATTGAAATGTCGTGGCACAATATATATATGAATGTGCTACGACGGGACTGTAAGCCTTGTGTTATGCACAAGTCTAGATGTTGTGTATCCTACTTGGCTTACGATTCCATCATAGCATATTCCTGTGTCCAACGACCTATGTATATATATATGAGGCATTCTTTTTGATTTACTTTGGTCTTTTTCGAGAATAATGCCGATGATTGAAATGTCTTGGCACAATATATATGTGAATGTGCTACGACGGGATTGTGAGCCTTGTGATATGCACAAGTCCAGGTCTTGTGCATCCTACTTGGCTCACAGTTCCATCGTAGCATATTCCTGTGTCCAACGACCTATGTATATATATGAGGCATTCTTTTCGAGTTACTTTGGTCTTCTTCGAGAATAATGCCGATGATTGAAATGTCGTGGCACACTATATGTGAATATGCTGCGTTGGGATTGTCCGCCTTGTGCTATGCACAGGTCCAGGTGTTTTGCATCCTACTTGGCGAACAGTTCCATCATAGCATATTCATGTGTCGAACAACCTAGTTATATATGAGGCATGCTTTTTGAGTTTGGTCCTTTTGATTTAGGAGTACTTTCTATAAGTGTATCTTCATATGCGACTTTAATTATATATGTTTTTTTTAATCATCGGTTAATTATTATTGTCAACTTATAGATGACGTGGTACGTCGTGTACAAGGGACGGGTTTCCGAAGTCTACGATGATTGGGAAGACTGCCGGAGACAGGTGCACCGTTTTAGCGGCAATAGCTACAAAGGGTACAACACTATGGCGGAGGCGGAAGCTAGATACACGCGCTATCTAGCGGGACTTAGGACAAGGAACCGGATGAAGACCTACACCTTCGTCACGGCGGTGATCATGCTTATTTTCTTTGGTTGTTTATCCCGTGTTTGTGTCTAGCTAGTTTAGATGTCTAGGCGAGCTTCCGAGCTCTAACTTGTTCGATTGACACATGTATTCGCATGTCACCAACTACTTTGTAACTTGATCGAAACAATATAACTTATACTATGTATTCATGTATGAGACTTATCTATATGTATTTATTTCAATCTTGTTTTTCAAATTGTGTATTTATATATATAATTGTATATCTTGTATCTGTGTGTATATCTGCCTGTAATATTGTATATAATCTGTATTGTATATCATCTGGCTCTGAAATTAAAATAAAACACAAAAAAACACATGTGCGCACATGACCTAGCTTTTGTGGCGCACTACGTCTAAAGCGCACCTAAGCAGCTTAGTGGCGCACTGAGACGTGCGCCACAGAAGATTCAACGCGTAGTGCACCTGTCCACATAGCCGTGGCGCACTAGCAGGTCGCTACACCTATCTCGACACAATCGTGGCGCACTAGGCAGTGCGCCATGGCTAGGAGTTAGCCGCAATGCGAGGCTAGTGGCGCACGTCTAGTGCGCCATGGATGTCCATTCCATGTGCGCCACAAACACGCATTTTCCTAATAGTGGCCACCCCACTTGCCTTTTATATCGACAAGCAGGCTCAAGCAAATTACAATAATGCCCTCAGTTCGGACAGGATTACACTTAGAATAGATTAGGGTTACTCCACGCATCTGGACCGTTGAAAACTAGGATCGTTATAGTAGGAGAGCCTCACAATCGCTTGGCGTGCTTCCGTGCACGATGGAGTCATCCTCCACCACCACGCTAAGGGAGGCGGCGTGGACAACAGAGCGATTTCGACAAGGGAACTGGCGGCTATGCACTACGGCAAATGACGGTAGGGATTTGAGGACTGGCGGCGAAGCGCCAGATTACTTGGCGGCGGCGATCAGGGAAAGGACAAGTGCAGTTGTGTGTGCAAGGATGAAATTTTAGATCTGCGCTTGGGCTGTGCACGCTTCCTTTGCATTTTCCATCGCCCATGTACTACTTCATGCCTCAAATCAGGGATGCAAGTGGACAGTCCAATGGACTATACGGACAGTCCGCTAACTGCATGCATAGTTAGATGCCTAAATGACTGCATGTATGATTAGAAGGAAAATTAGGACGGAAAAAACGGGACGGACAGACCGGCATGGTTTGGCGGACGTCCGCCTGCATCCATACCTCAAATATACAGATTTGGATATTGTTTTTTACGTCCACTAAAATTTTAGTGAGCCGTTTTAGTTTGGTGAATCTGCTGGAGACTTTTTTTTCCTTCCCACTCTAGAAGTATATTTTTTGGTGCGCTACACTATTTGATTCCATCCGTTGGAAATATTACAAGGATTTAGAGGACTGATGGGCATTTGTTCGTTCGGCGCACCGAGTGTATGTGTAGTCTAGCTTTGCTTGTTGCCCCTTTGTTCTTGGAGCAATCACTAAAAATTTTGTTCCGGAAATGAACGACTAATCTAGCCTCAATTTCTGGGAGACGAACATTTGCAAGCTAGATATACTAGACTTCTCTCAACATTCCGGAACGCGGTAGTTTTATCAAAAGAGTACCAAAAGTGGATGCTCAAAAGTCAACCATATAAGCAATTATAGATATTTACATGCCTGAAAACTCTAACGCTAAAATAATGACTAGGGAATGAGGCATGGCCCCACGCCGCATCGTTGTTATTTAATCAATCATGTACCTGGAATGGTAAAACATTGTCTGGTATCTGGTCAGGTTTGTTGACGGCTGTCGATGCCTATGATAAATGGGAGCAATTCTTATGTCAATAATGAGTTTTATTGTATTGTAGATCCGTGCCCGTTGTGGCGTCTTCTTATTTTATTTAGTTTGTTTCGGTGTTGATATTTATTTGAATAGTTGCTAGTTGCAATAAAAGGTTGGCAATATAAGATATGACACAAAGTGGGGAGTGCTGCGCCAAATTATTGGATGTTTATGGCAACCTCTTAATTTTGAACTTTTTTATGCCATTCTCTCGGGCTACTTGGGCCAGCCCAGGAGTTTGCTTTAAATCTTTTTCGCTGCCTAACTATAAATAAGTTATCAATTGAATCCAAGGTGCTTCGCCACCTAGCTGACATTCTGAATAAAATTGTGATCAGTTTGTAGCTGTGGAAGCTAAACTGAAAGACGAGGTGCAAAGAGGGGCTAGCTTGGATGGCAAACAAGCTAAGCCTGATGTACCTATATTTGGCGCCTAACATGCTGCATGATTCTCGGTAGCTTCTTCTCTTGGTCTGTTTTGGGGAAGACTGACCCCGTAGATTTTATCAATCTTCCTTAGGAGAACCTTGCGATTTTCTTGGCTAAGATGTATGCCACAACATGTTGTAATAACTCATTTGTGAACCTGTTGCGCTTTATTAATTTAAAGCAGGGCACATTGTGGCTTATATCTAAAAAAATATGACACAAATAAAATTATAGTTCTAGTTGATATCTAGTATGGAGGATTACAAATTAGCACGTCAGTTTGAAGATGTAACCGACGGGATAGCAGGAAAGGGAAAATAGACTAATCTGCAAAAGAAAAAAGGAACCATGAAGAAGAATCAAAATTATCGAATAGTAAGTTTAAAATAATAGTTTTTCTCGTATCACTAATAGATTATTATTTAATTAAAATTTCTAAAAATCAAGGCTTTTGCACTGTGCGATCTCGCTAGGTCATCACATGGAAATTCGTACATTCGACATTTATCCCTAATGTCCTAGAAGATATAGTAAAGGAATCATCTTTTTTGGAAATGGAGACCTTATTACGACAAGTATTTTAACATCCCAATTTCAGTAACCCTGATTTGTTGTTAAAAAGGAAAAAAATCAGGGGGAACAATTTTTTTTTTGTTATTATTATATGTTACAATTCTTGTTATCTTGTTTGATTGTGTTCATACAACTGATTGTGTATTAGATGATATACTCCCTACCTCAATACTAGTTAACAAAAACTATTTTACAAAAGAGATGTCTTGGCTCATCTCTTATATTCTCAAATGTTCTGATATTTCAAACTTGAGCCAAGATGACTTTGCCAACACAATGTTTTACTATTTTTATTAACAAAACTATGAAGACCTATATATTATCTCCTTATGTTTTCAAGACAGAGTATACAACTACTTTTATCTCTAGGTTTTTCCAAAAACCTTTCTTAAAACATTTTAAATTCTAATCTTGGTAGAAATACCAAGAGGTCCTTCTCTTACTTCAAATCACAACCTCTTCAAAACACCCATGCTTATCCTAAGATAGGCTTGATGGTAACCCAAGTAGCATTTGGATAAGTCCGATAAGATGAATTGTCTTGATCTGTTGATTGCCTTGTGTGCTTAGGAACTAGAGTGAGCTGATTTAGTAGCTCATCCCTTAGGATTAGATCAATGTTTGAGATCCCCAATTCCTGAACCAAGCATCCCAAGTTATATCTACCTTGAACCACTCAAGTAAACCTCTAATCTACTTAAGCAGATCTATACTGAGATAATCATTTGTATTAGCATCCCACCCATCAAAGACCAAATATATACTTGGAACCTCTCTAATTAATATATACTTCAACATCATCCACTTGATGATAAGAATAAACCATTGCATTCCCTCCAAATGTTTCCCTCTTGCATACTAGTCCAAATCCACCAATCTGCCAAAATTGGCCAAGTCTGGAATCCTCAACATGATTCAATCTTTGGAACACCACCTACTCGAAACTGTGTGCATTCTTGAAAATGTACTTGAACCATCTTATAGTACATCATTAATAGTACCAAAGCCCACTCTTTCCCTTGGCTAAACCATTATCTGACCCACTCATTCATGATGGTTTTATAGTCAATAAAATAATCTTTTCTACAAATCCTATCATCTTACCTACTTTGGCAAAGGCCCAAATCCATATGGCATCTCGCCTTGACCAACTCCCTGCATGGTTATGATCCACTAACCATGGTCTATCACTCCATACTCCACTTGTCTCCATTGGAGCCTTGTGCTTCTCAAATCCACATGGTTTATGTGGCATCATGACTCATCTGCTATAGCAGCCTTGTTTTCAACAAAGTTTGCCATCACTCCTAGATCACCTCAGTTGCAACTAATCCAAACTCTTGCTTCCATGATCATCTATACATTTTGTTATAACTATCCATCTATCTCTTGTATCAAGGTGAGCTCTAAGCTCGCTACTCCAACCATGTTTAGATGGTATAAAATATCAATGCCCTAGATCCTCTAATCCCGATCTTCTTCCAAAATACATCTTGTTTTGAAATACCCAAGGCTGGTTATTATAGATACTTCAAGTTGACATCATCCACCTTGGATATAAACATTTGCCAAATAATTCCCACAATTATTTTGATCCTAAAATTATTTAAATTCCATTCTTGGCAAAATCCTCCAAACCTTCTCTATAAAGGAAAGTTTGTTTTTCTCCAAACTACTTTGCCAAGTCAAGATGGCTCGTTCCCGCTCCGAGAGCATCATCGTTGGAGAAAGCTTTTGGCCCTTTGAAGAGCAACTGCACGATCTACTGAATATCATCCTTCGTTCCCCACCCAAGATCGAAGGGACAGAGCTTCCTCGCAGCAACTCAAGCATAGCTCAATGGCACATCAAGGCCACCATTCCAGCTCGTGAGATTGACCCTGAGCCCAACATCTTCAACTTCACTGAAAACAGTTGGGTAGATGGACTCGTGCGAGCTATACAACAAATCATGGCATGCCTTTGCAAGATCCATGAACACGAGCTGAAAGACACCCCTTACCACTGATACGCCCAATTTGCATCATCTTTCTATATCATAATCTACCTCTATTCATTGATATTTGTCTTATTATGAGGTATTACTTATGTCCTTTCCACTGTTTATGCATGTTGGATGATTCTTGGAGGATGGACTGCCGGAGTCTGGATTTTGATGGAAAATAAGGCATTTTGATGCAATTTCATGAAGATCGGAAAAATACCAGAAAAATATGGGAAAATATTATTTTTCCAGAAGATTGAGGAAGCCATAAGGACGGACGAAGAAGGGCCGCAGGGGGCCCACACCTCCCTAGGCGCGGGCCCACCCTGGGTCGCGCCTAGGGCAGGTGTGGCCCACCTGCCCGGCTCCCGACTCCTCCCCTTCGCCTATATCTTCCCTACAGAACCCTAAGGCTCGAGGAGTGACCACAGATAGATTTCCGCCGTCTCTGGGGGCGGAAAACACCGAGAGAGAAATATCTCTCCGGCAGACAGATTTCTGCTGGGGGAATTCCTTCACGGAGAGGGCTCGCCATCAACACCATCGTCAAGCTAGGCTTCATCGGGATCATCATCATCATCCACACCGTCATCTCCACCAGCACCATCATCACCACTCCGTCCCGCTGTAACAATTGTGTTGGATATTGCTTTAGTTCTTAGGGGAAACTTTCCCGGTGTTAATTACTATTGTAGTAGATGCTTGTGAGTGGAACCATTGGATTATTGTTTATGTTCAGATTGTTATTCATCACCATATCATCTTTGATCTTATGATGTCTTGTGAGTAGTTCGTCCAGTTCTTGATGACATGGGAGAAGTCATGTTGTTATTAGTGGATTTGTGTTGGGTTATTATAGTATTTAAGTTGTGGTGCTATTCTTCTAGTGGTGTCATGTGAACATTGACTACATGATACTTCACCATTAATGGGCCTAGGGGAATGCATTGTGTATTTGGATACTAATTGCGGGGTTGCCAGAGTGGCAGAAACCTGAACCCCCGTTAGGACACCTTTGCACAAGGGAGTGTATGATCTCAGAGTTTAAGGCTGTGGTTAGATTTATATCTTAATTACTTTACTGTAGTTACGGATGTTTGCAGGGGGTTTATTCAAAAGTATGTATTAGTCCAAGTACGATCGGTACATTAGCACAGGTTCACCCACACAACACTTACAACACCAAAGAAGAGTACTCAGCTATTTGAAGCGAAAGCACTTGACAGAATTCCCATGTGTCCTCGAGAACGTTTGGTCCTTATAAGTATTTTCATCGGCTTGTCCTTTGCTAAGAAAGGATTGGGCCACTTGCTGCGTTTGTTCTTTATTACTTAAACTTTGTTCTGTTGCCTTATCGGAAAACCACTAAAAATCCATTTGCTAAGTATTTGCAGATAGTTCCTGCTCCATACCACTGTTCAGCACCTTCCGCTCCTCGTTGGGATCGACACTCCTATTTATTGAAAGTACTTCGGTACACCCCTTATACTTGTGGGTCATCAAGACTATTTTCTGGAGCCGTTGCTAGGGAGTAAAGAGCTATTGAAGAGTGGAACTGGTAAAGGAAACTTCTACTATGATTATTGCTTTTTGTTACTGCTTGTTACTTTGTTTCCAATATGGATAACCCACTTGGTTTTCTGTTTGGGAAAACTACTACCACTGCTAGGGTAGTAGATGAACCACCACCTGTTGAGATAGATCCTTTTAAGATACCTACAAGTATTGTTGATCGTGTTATGGATTTATGATTTTGGGGATGGAACTGTCCATCCTGGTGATCATTTGCTCTTTATCCATGAATTATACGGGTTGTTTAAGTGTGCAGGTATCACAACTGAACAGGTGAAGAAAAAGTTACTCTCCATATCCTTGAAAGGGAGATCTAAAGAATGGTATAAGCTGCTGAAGAATGGACGATCCATGGAATGGGAGGAGATGACATCTCTCTTTTATTCTAAATTTTATCCTCCCAGTGAAATTCATAAGGATAGAAACGTGATATATAACTTTTGGCCACATGATGTAGAGAGTACAGCTCAAGCTTGGGGGAGATTGAAGTTATTAATGCTTAAATGTCCTATTCATGAACTCCCTAACAATATTATCATCAATAAATTTTATGCTAGGCTTCCTCTTCATGATAAAGATTTACTAGATGCTTCTTGTGCTGGATCATTCACACGTATGAAGGAAGAAGCTAAATGGGATCTACTAGACCGTATTCAAGAAAACGCTAAAGCTTGGGAGAATGACAAAGGAAGAAAGTCAGGTATAAACTATCATTATGAATGCATTATATATTTTATGGGAACTGATAACTTCCGTGATATTAGTAATGAGTTTGGTCTTAATTCCCAAAGTATTTCCAACTGTTTTAAGGCCTTTGCCTCTTACATATAAATTCCCAAGAAGAAGTGGAATAAGTACCATGCTCCTTATAAAGATGTTGTTAGTCATGTTACTATTAGAAGTACTAAAGTTTTTACTAATAATCATATTGTGCCTGAACCTTATGTTGAGAAAATTCCTTTCCTAGCTAAGGTAAAGGAGTATTCTATGATTATTAGTGCAAATAACAAAGATATAACGAAAACTATGGAGCCTGATGGGCAATTGAATGTTGAACCTGTGGTAGCTATTGTGAAAGACCCCGTCACTAGAAATATAGAGGATGAGCATATTGTCTTCTGTGAAGACACTTCTAATATTATCTCTCATCCTAGTAAAGCTAGAAAAGCTAGTGTTCCTGTGCTTTCTGTTAAAATTGGTGATCATTGCTACTATGGTTTATGTGATATTGGTGCTAGTTCTAGTGCTATTCCTTATGATATTTATAGGGAAATTATGCATGAAATTTGTCTTTGTGAGCTTGAGGACATTGATGTGGTTATTCACCTTGAAAATAAGGAAACCATTTTCCCTATTGGTATCCTAAGAGATGCGGAGGCTCTTTGTGGTAAGATTAAGTATCCTACTAATTTTCTAGTGCTTAATTCTGCAGCTAGCAAAACTTGTCCTATCATTTTTGGTAGACCTTTCTTGAACACTTGTGGAGATATTATAGATTGTAAGAAGGAGAAAGTTTTAACTAAGTTCGATGGAGATTATTATGAGTTTAACTTTTCCAAATTTGCTAAAGCTCCTTGTGAAAATAGCTTGCCTAATAAAGATTTCAGGATGGAACAACTTGCTTCTGTTGATCCAGTTTATGACCTTGGACCCCTTTTTGGTGACTGTAAGTATGCTCATTCTTATGATAAAGTTGTTGCCAGTGACAGTTATATTGTTAACTTTATTCAAAGTGCTACTGAAAGTTATTATGAGAGAGGGAAATAAGGTTTTATGGTTCTCAATAATGTTAAGTTTCCCTATTTTATGTTGAAAGCTTTGAAGTTACATTTGTTTTATCTTCCTATGCTAGTGGCTTTTTGTTTCAAAAATTTGTTTTCTCATGATACCCCCATGCATAGGAAGTGGGTTAGACTCAAGTGTGTTGGTTATTTGCTTCTTGATGCTCTTTTTCACTCCATATTTATATCTCCTTTGTGAGCATCTTTGAAAGTTTCAAGCCTAACTTAAAGGCAATAAATAAAAGTACTTGTTGGGAGATAACCCAAGAGTTTGGTTGAATCTTGGAAGTTATTACCTCTGTAATAACCGCTCCTTATCCTTTTTGTTTTGGTTTTTGTGTCAAGTTCAACTACTTTTGTGAAGTAGAGGAGTTGTGAAAAGTGGCTGTCCTGGACAGATATTTGTGCTGCATTGTAAAAATTTGTGAGGGAGATAAGTACGTCGGATGGAGATGTATTTTTATGAGCTTGTTGTCCAAGTTGTTACCCAACTTTTATTAGTTCTTCACTTTTTGATTTGAGCAACAAAAGGTTTTCGAAAAAATCAATCTTTATCTGCTGGTCTATTTTGACAGATTTCTGTTATCATTTGCATTTGCCTCTTTAAGAAGCCTTTGTTTTGATGGATTTCAGTTGAAGTGTGAACCTAAAGGTTTGTTGTTTTTTCTTATACTAATGTTGCCATTGAAGTTATGTATTGCTTTGTGAGAAAAGGAATTTCCAGGAGAAGGAGAAAAGGAGTCTGCAGAGTTCGTCTTTGAATAGGTAAAAGTGGTGAAAACAGAAGGTTCGTGAAACCCCAATCTTTTTATATTTTTTATGTTTTTAATACATAAGGGAAGTTACGAGATGGAACTGAAGAGGAAACGGAGTCCGGGGTGGACAAACCCACCCTAGGCGCGGGCCCAGCCTGGTCGCACCTGGAGGGGGTGTGCCACCCTCGAACCCCGTCTCCGCCTTGTTTCCATGTCAGAACCTTCCTTATGCATTGGAACTTCGTAATATATAACCCCCCCGGATCCCCCGAGGTTCGTGCATCGTGTTCTCGTCGTGTTTTCGTTTTGATCTGTTTCCGTCAAGAAATCTTCTCAAGTTTAGAGCACCATGGTCTTCGCCAATGATAAAGGCAAGAAGACCGAGGATGACGATCCTCGCAAACCCAAGGATGAGGAGATTTTGGTAGGTTATGAAGGATACATGGAGGAGGACAAGCAACCGGACACCCGCGCTATCATCGCAAGCATTAGATTAGTGGCAAAACCTACCAAGCTTAAGAGGACAGTACGGATGTCCACAGGAGGGAAACCTCCACGTCATATCCTCTGTCCACGGACACTTCCTCCTTGTACCACTCATTCTAACCTTGCAGGGAAGGAACACTCTAAGAAGGAAGAGTGGAGTAAGAATAATAAGGACTAGGATCCTCGGTCTGAATTGATCATGAGTTGTATTGAGCATAATTCGGAGTTGATTCGTACTCTGACCTTCGATATTGAGGATTTGAAGAAACTTATTGAGGATCTTATCAAGAGAACACCACCACCACCACCAAAGGAGTAATTCATCATCAGGTTTGGCATCTCCTTGGCTTGTTCCAAGCTTGGGAGAGTGCCACGGTATCACCACCATTATCTTTTATCTTTTACCTTTTTAGTGGATTCGTATCTTTGGTAGAGAGGTTATCTTATACGTTGGTTTGCATGTGGAAGTATCTCTCCTTTAGTTGATTATCTATGTATCCCTTGGTGTGAGTGCCTTTATTGGAATATTAATGAGAAGCTTCATCTTTTACTTTTTTCACTTCTTATTTTAGTTTGCAATCTATATTATATGATGGATCTTGTTGATCAGTATTGGCATCACTTTGGGATCATCAAGTGGATCTAAATTGGTTTTGGCAAACCGAGTTCTGGTCAGTAGCAATATTTTTGAGGTTTGAAAGAAAAAGATAAAAAGCTTACAAGTATTTTGTATCATTTACTTTCTTTCTTGTTGGATCATAAGCTTAGTATTATTTATTTAAGATCTTTTGTGTCTTCAAGGAAGATCGCATGTTTGGCTTTATTACTTGTGTGTTTGCTTGTTTCTTTCAACTCTCTTGCTTGCTACCCAGCCTTGCTAGCCAAAAACCTGTTTTGAGAGGGCATACTTCTCATGTTTCCAATCCCTTTAACCAAAAACTTTGCCATTTGTGTCCACCATATCTACCTAGTAGCTTTTTATATTCCAAGCAAATTCTCAAGTTTCATCTACCTTCCGAATTAAAAATTATTTTGTTATGTGAAAACTAGTTAGTAAAGCTCTCACGAACTTGATGGCACACATTATTTTCTTGCCCCTAATAGGCTTGAACCATTGTGCCAGCGAAGTTGTATATGCTTGCATCTATACGTTGGAATTAGCAGATCTGTTGTCACGGGGAACGTTTTCAACATTGCACCTATACTTTGTACTCAGTTGATATCGTGCTCTTTTGTCTATGGATGTCAATGGTGTGAAATAAAGAGGGAACTTGTAAGTCCATGGAGTTTGTATTTTTGTGTTATAGAAACACCTGGGCAGCTAGCCTAAGCCATGCCTAATCATGGTGGAAACTTGCAGCATCACCATAGTGAGCTATCTATGAAGCAGCCTCAGTAAAAATCTATACACATAGTAAATAAAAAGATCGCTGAGATGCTCACTGTCTGCTTGCCTTGTCATTTTGGTTATGGGATAGATCCTGTACCATGTGTAAGGTACCCCGTTGGCAGTTCTCTATGATATGCAAAAACTTACAATGACAAGAACTTACCGGTGACCAAAGTTGAGTAGCATGAGGAGTGGCCCTCATATTCAAGGGACATGAGATTGCCAACTTATATTTCGTCAAGCATATACTCCATCTTTGTGCACTTTAACCTTAATCATCTCAACATTCCTATGATAGGGGCAATGAGGGCTCAAAGCTAGTAAGTACCATAATATTTTGGAAGCTCTTTATGACTTGTAATCCCTGCTACCCTTTATGAAGGGACCTTTCTCCTATTTACCAAGTTGAGTCAGTAAACCTACTTCCTCTCTATCTCCAGCAAGTATTTGAGTTGTTGTGTTTCAAGCATTCATATGGTGATTTATTCAATCATGTTCTCTATCTTCCTTGTTTGCATAAAAACTCTTATCTATTGAGTATTACTTTGAAATCCTTCACTTGTGAAAAACCTTTTGATCAAAGAGTGCTCCTATTGTAAAACTTCTACAAAAAGCTTTTTGTGAAACTGTTAGCCAGGTGTTCTCTGACCAAGAACAAGTTTGCCAATTCAAATTATGATTTATATTTATGCATGTCTATTGTGACTGTTGTACTTGGTTGCAAGCTAAGTTATATAATGGCGAGTTGCTTTCTTCTATGAGTTGTGTAATGGTAAGTGTGATGCTTCTTATTCGTATTCTTTTATCAACACTTCACTCCATAAACCTATGGACTTGTTTATTGAGCTCAGTTTTCGCTTGGGGACAAGCGAAGGTCTAAGCTTGGGGGGGGGTTGATACGCCCAATTTGCATCACCTTTCTATATCATAATCTACCTCTATTCATTGATATTTGTCTTATTATGAGGTATTACTTATGTCCTTTCCGCTGTTTATGCATGTTGGATGATTCTTGGAGGATGGACTGCCGGAGTCTACATTCTGATGGAAAAGAGGGCGTTTTGATGCAATTTCATGAAGATCGGAAAAATACTAGAAAAATATGGGAAAATATTATTTTTCCAAAAGATTGAGGAAGCCAAAAGGAGGGACGAAGAAGGGCCGCAGGGGGCCCACACCCCCTAAGCGCGGGACCACCCTGCCCGGCTCCCGACTCCGCCCCTTTGCCTATATCTTCCCTACGGAACCCTAAGGCTCGGGGAGCAACCACAAATAGATTTCCACCGCCTCCGGGGGGCGGAAAACACCGAGAGAGAAAGATCTCTCCGGCAGACAGATTTCTGCTGGGGGAATTCCTTCCCGGAGAGGGCAGATCGTCGCCATCAACACCATCGTCAAGCTAGGCTTCATCGGGATCATCATCATCATCATCCACACCGGCATCTCCACGAGCACCATCATCAGCACTCCGTCCCGCTGTAACAATTGTGTTGGATATTGCTTTAGTTCTTAGGGGAAACTTTCCCGGTGTTAATTACTATTGTGGTTGATGCTTGTGAGTGGAACCATTGGATTATTGTTTATGTTCAGATTGTTATTCATCACCATATCATCTTTGATATTGATCCATATGATGTCTTGTGAGTAGTTCATCTAGTTCTTGAGGACATGGGAGAAGTCATGTTGTTATTAGTGGATTTGTGTTGAGTTATTATTCAATGGTTTAGTATTTAAGTTGTGGTGCTATTCTTCTAGTGGTATCATGTGAACGTCAACTACATGATACTTCACCATTTATGGGCCTAGGGGAATGCATTGTGTATTTGGCTACTAATTGTGGGGTTGCCGGAGTGACAGAAACCTGAACCCCCGTTAGGACACCTTTGCACAAGGGAGTGTAGGATCTCAGAGTTTAAGGCTGTGGTTAGATTTATATCTTAATTACTTTCCTGTAGTTACGGATGTTTGCAGGGGGTTTAATTACAAGTATGTATTAGTCCAAGTATGATCGGTACATTAGCACAGGTTCACCCACACAACACTTACAACACCAAAGAAGAGTACTCAGCTATTTGAAGCGAAAGCACTTGACAGAATTCCCATGTGTCCTCGAGAACATTTGGTCCTTATAAGTATTTTCACCGACTTGTCCTTTGCTAAGAAAGGATTGGGCCACTTGCTGCGTTTGTTCTTTATTACTTGCACTTCATTTTGTTGCCTTATCAGAAAACCACTAAAAATCCGTTTGCTAAGTATTTGCAGAGAGTTCCTGCTCCATACACTGTTCAGCACCTTTTGCTCCTCGTTGGGATCGACACTCCTATTTATCGAAAGTACTACGATACACCCCTATACTTGTGGCTCATCAACCACTTGTTTGGGAAGCACGATAAGGATGGACTCCCCACCGAGTCTTTTCTCACTTTTTGCATTGGAAATCAGCTAGAGAATATGGAGTACCTACTGCAGCGCCATCAAGAAGACCTAGACAAGACTCTTCATGAGAATATCCTCTTGCGTATGGATATCGCCATCCTCCGTACCCAGGAGAAGAGTCCGCGAGCCACAAATGCCCTCCTGGAAAGGAAAGTAGCCGCTCTAGCACCCTCAACTTATGAGGCTTATAACCCGGAGATGGAGAATGAAGAACTATCCTTCTACGAGTATCAACCCATCTTTCAGTCCCCACCCTCCGAAGATCCACCCACCGAAGAAACCACCGGAGAAATCACGACTCTCACCCTTACTGCTGCAGAACTGAATGTCCCTTAAACCCCCCAGGACCTGTAGTAACCAAAAAAAGTAGACAACCCCAATACGGCGACAAGATTCATGAAGCACTCCTCACTACAACAAAAACATACCATAGAGACATTCTCCTTGAGACACTTCTTATTTTGTCTCTTTAAAAATCAGGTAGAGACATTTTGCATCATGTAGAGTCAATTTTTGAGACATTTAAGGATGTGTCTCAAATATAGAGACATTAGTTAAGACTTTTTCTAAAGGAATGTAATTTTGATTCTAGATACACCTTTTGATACATTCTAAATTGTGTCAATAATTTATATAGAGACAATCATTAAGATACACTGCAAAAGGTGTTTACATTTTCTGTACAGACACTAGATGAGACATTTTTATTGTTCTCTAGACACATTTATTTTAAGGTTTTGTCAGGTTGTTTAATACTAAAAAGAAATTAATTCCAGGTATAAACAAGATCTTGTGTAAGAATGAGATGGTTGGAGGAATAAGTCTTTATCATTAAGGTCAAGAGTTTAAGGATTGCTTTTGACATGTTTTCATAGTATTTTTACTCTACATGTGGAGACATAATATAATGTCTCTTTGTTATGTCTTATAAGATGTATAAACATTATTACTAGTGTCCTTATCACATAAGAGACACTGCCCGTAGCTACATTTATAAGACAATGTGTACAATGCCTCTATAAGTACCTAAATACAATAAAAGTATCTCTACGGGACCAAAATAGTGCCTCTATGGGCCAGTTCTCTTGTAGTGCCTGGAGAAGTCGTCGTACCCCTCACCCACCCGACCAGTCTAGGGTAGAGCTATGTATCGTCCCTGAACCACTACAAGAAATGTTTCCTTTTGTAATGACTGGGGCAGTCAGCATCATAGAAGGCGCGTCTTCCACGATGAAAATCTCGGCTCGACCGTGGCCGATGCAAAACTTTTTTTTCGGTTATGCGCCCCTCTACTATGAAGACACCGCTAAAAACATGGAGGAAGCTTGACGGGCGTGTGGCAGAAGTAAAATTCCTCTTCATCGCAAGATGTTGACTCGCCAAAGTATTTTTTTTGCGTGTGGGTCCCGGACGTCAGTGACTCTAGAAGACCAAACTTCTCGGTCGCGCTTCCATGATTTGAACTCGATAACGTTGTTCGATGCCTCTTTCGTTTAGTCAGGATGATGGGTACCGCATGTCTTCCTCACATTAGAGGAATCGTGTGTATGATGAATTTTTTCCTTTCTCTGTTCCAAACTTGATAGCGTCGCTCGATGCATCTGCCGTTTAATCAGTCTTATTGGTCCCATGTGTGATCCTCACACAAGAAGAAACGTGTGCATGATAGATTTTTTTCCTTGGCTCGTGTCTCCCTGATATGAACTCAATAACGTTGCTCGATCTATCTGTCGTTTGGTCCCACATGCCAGCCTCTCATTAGAAGAATTGTGTGTATGATGGAATTTTTTCCTTCGCTCCCGTTACCCTATTTCAAACTTGATTGCGCTGCCGTTTAATCACACATATGGGCCCACCTGTCATCCTCTCATTATAAGAAATATGTGTATGATGGATTTTTTGCCCTCGGTCGAGCTACCTTGTTCCGAACTTGATAGAGTTGCCAGATGCATAATCACACAACTGGGCCCCACATTTCATACTCTCATTCGAAGAAACGTGTGTATGATGGAAATTTTATCTCGGTCGTGCCTCCATGTTAACTTGATAGAGTTGCTCACTGTATCAGCCGTTTATTCAGGCTAGTGGGTCCCATATGTCAACATCTCATTAGAAGAATTGTGTGTATATTATTGAATTTTTCCTCCTCTAGCGCTACCCTGTTCCTAACTAGATAGCGTTGCTCGACGAATCTGGTGTTTGGTCATGCTGATGGGTCCCACATGTTAGCATCTCATTATAAGAAACGTGTGCATATAGGACTTTTTCCTCTCTCATGCCTACGTGTTTCGAACTTGGCAATGTTGCTGATGCATCAGCCGTTTATACAAGCTAGAGAGTCCGATATGTCAGCCTCACATTAGAAGAATAGTGTGTATATGATGGAATTTTTTGTTCTCTAGTGCTACCCTATTCCGAACTAGATAACGTTGCTCGATGAATATGCTATTTGTTCATGCTATTGGGCCCCACATGTCAGCATCTCATTTGAAGAACATGTGCATGTTAGACTTTTTGTCGCTCCCACCTACCTTATTCGAACTTGGCA
Source organism: Avena sativa (assembly GCA_916181665.1). NCBI lineage: Eukaryota > Viridiplantae > Streptophyta > Magnoliopsida > Poales > Poaceae > Avena > Avena sativa. Next base: position 101,181,284 of record OV702293.1, read on the forward strand.
ACATTGCTCGATGCAGCATCTATATAAGGTCTCTCTGGTGGGTCCCACATGTCATCCTATTTGTTAATCAAATGTGCTATGATGGACTTTTTTTGGTCGCCTTTGTTGTTCTGACTTTGGTCTGTAGCTGGGTAATAGATGTTAGCAACCTATATGTAGGAAACGTGTCTATGTTGGGTCCTAGATGTCATCCTCTATTTGAAAGAAATGTGTGTATGTTGAACTATTTTTTCGGGTTGAGTCCGCCGTTATGACCTTGGCAACATTGGTAGTTTTTTTTTGCAGGGAAATATGTCTATGATGCAGCAGCAGTTTATATGGGTCCCAGATGTCAGCCTTATAGAGTACAAAAATGTTAATGTATACTCTATTTCTGGGTCCCACATGTCAGCCTTCTATGTATAGGAAGCATGTCTATGATGTGTCCCACATGTCACCTTTCTCCCTGCAGGAAACATGTCTATGTTGGGTCCCACATGTCAGTCTCTAAATGAATTAAATATGTCTATGTTGGGTCCCACATGTCAACCTCTATTTGAATTAAACGTGTGTATATATGTTGGACTGTTATTTCTGGTCGAGTCTGCTGTCCTTTACCTTGACAACAATGTTAGATGCAGCAACAGTTTATCTGGGTCCCAGATGTCAGCCTAAGAGTACAAAAAAGATAACTCTATATTAACACAAAATTCCTTGGATTAGAACTGAGACCTCACCAGCGGTGAAATAGGTGCCTTGCCACTATGAAAGAAACAGCTAATTCAGTAAAACTGTTAAGCTTCTCTATTATAACTTACTGATTTGTCTCCTTAAAAGGACTTTTCTGAGCATTTTTATCTCCCATCAAATAATAAGGTGGCACTCCTGGCAGCTAAACTAAAAACTATAGGCACTCTAAAAAAAAACTTCAGGCCGAGTTTTCTAAAAAAAATTGAGAGGTGAGGGGCAATGACCGAAAGGCCGAATTAAAAAGAGTTAGCCTATTCTACATGGGTTATACTCCATGGGCTCCTTTCTCAAATTTCCCTGGACCGTGGTCAGCAGTCCCCTTATTACCCCTAAAAGGCCAAAGTAAAAATATGGTGGGCTAAAGAGGGGCCAAGTGATCTAGATTACATCTCCTGATATATACAAATTGTAGGATTCTCAAAAAATGCATTTTGATGTGGCTCGGCCGGATTCGAAACAAACACCTCAGAGAGGCATGTAAAGAAATCGATAATTCTTTTTGGGGGATATTTATATAAACTATACAACATATAATAATATAGAAAAATTATTGATAGATTCATAATTCACATTCACCAGCATTTGAAACTGAGTGATTCAACAATAGAAACACTGAAACACAATAGCAACACAGAGAGAACCAGTTCTTTTTTTAGCTCTTAAAACCTTGTCGCCCGATCATTTTGCCCTTTTCTCCAAACACACTCGACCATTGGAGCATGCAAAACTGACGATCGAGTCTGCTTTCAGTACATTCTTCTCACATCAATGCCTGTGTGACCCATGATGCAACCCAAAATGTCCAAACCTCATCAATATTGTGACAAAGCCATGTTTCAAAAGAAAATCTAAACTTTTGACTGCCCTTGATTTCAACAAGTACCAGTACATCAGTATTAGTTCCACAAAATGCTTTAGTAATAGCAACGATAGAACATTTGAGAGATTCAATAGCTTTCCTTCTGGAAATTCAATAGCATTATAGAGAGAATAAGTTCTTGTTCCAGCTAAAAAACCATGGCGCATGATCAGTTTGCCCTGTTCTCTGAACAAACTCGATCATTGGAGCAAGCGAAACTAAGGATCAAGTCTACTTCTGTGCGAATACCAACTCATTTCGTCAATGCCTATGTCAATCCCCATATGCAACCCAAAATACCCAAGACTCATCTAGATAATTGTGACAATGCTAGGTTGAAAAGAAAGACAATCTCCTGCACTTGATCTAAACAGGTAACAATACATCACTATTAGTTCAACAAAATACTTTGGTAATAGAAAACGACAGAACAACGGCAAAGCAAGACCATCTCCTGCCCTTGACCTAAACAAGTACTAGCAATATATAGTACAAATACTACAAAGTATAAGAATTGGTACTATACTAGTACTACTTCATGGCTAGCCTCACTTTCTTACAATTCTTTGTCAATAGGGAATTCTACCCCTCAATTTATGCATATTGAGTAATGCACGCCATGGGTAATATAAGATGTTTCATGGTACAACAGCAGGGAAAGATTTTTCTTCTACATGATGGCCAACATCGCCCTGATCCCAGGCGTGGAGGAACTGCAGATTATATCCCAAAAGCCAGCTCTATTGACGGGGTATAGGCAGTGACGCTCACATTGTACAAGGGCGATGAGCACGCGTCCTGCCGGATGCACACGGCGAATAAGGCGATGTCGCCTGACTCGCGTATGTCAAATAGCATAGCAAACACTATACCCTAGTCCCCTGATTCGATCTTTTCTACTCTCGATGAGCACGGTGCCAACAACGGCTGAGAATTGTACCTGAGTTACTAAAGGAAGTAAGAATCAACAGACTAAATTGCATCATGCGAAATATTATAATAAAAAAATGAAAAAGTAAATATGAGTAACCTGACTACGATAAGACATACATAGTACTCCCTCCGCTTCAAAATATAAGATGGTTTAGCTTTTGTGAAGTGTATCTAGACCGCTATATAGCATGTGTTCACTCTGAACTACACACTATTAGAGAGTCTATATACACTTGTTTCATAAAAGCTAAAACATCTTAGGGCATGTTTGATTCAATGGATTTCCAAAGGAATTATATATCCATAGGAATTTGTCCTATAGAGTGTGTTTGTTTGAAAGGAATGAATCCTACAAAATTCCTATACATTGTTTTCCTACACAAAAATCATATAGGATTTCTAAGAAGAGGTGAGACCTCTTGGAAAAATTCCTATATGCCATGTACTTAAACCCTACAAAGTTATTGTGTTCTCCTGCGGTGCAAGCAAACAACTAATTTTACTGATCCCTATATTTTTATTCCAATAGGATATCAAGTTTCATGCCATTCTATACCTGTATTTTCCCTATTCACGTGTTGCAGAAATCTTTTGAATCTATTTTTAAACGGAGGGAGTACCTACGGACTACATGTGCAAGGCCATTGTTTCAAAGGAAAAGCTACTTGATCTAAGCAAGTAGTGCTAGCTCCCAGTATAGAGCCATGTTTGAAAGAAAATGCTAGACCATCTCCAGTGATTTGATCCAAACAAGTACTACTAGTACATACTGCAAAATACAATAGCACAAGCAGAACTAGAAACAATATACTCCTAATTACAAGAACTAGTACAATAGTATTGTACTGTACTACTTTGCAGCCAAAATCCATATTTCTGACACACCGAAACCCCTCTGACTAGAATCAACATAAATACTTAATCCCAAATTTGAATGGCAAATCATCATCAGAATCAAGACGGTCTTTTGAATAACCTTTCCCTCCCGATGTTTGGGTAGAAAGTGAAATTTTTGAAACCGGAAAAGTTTGAATCTTTTTGCCGCCAAGGACCAAAGTCCGTATTAATGTTTAGGAGTATAGGGCTTAGGGTTTAGGATTTAGGGGATTAAGGTACTTTAGGAATCCGCCGTTATGACTTTTGCAACATTGGTAGATTTTTTTTCCAGGGAAACATGTCTACGATGTAGCAGCAGTTTATCTGGGTCCCAGGTGTCAGTGTTATAGAGTACAAAAATGTTAATCTATACTCTGTTTTTGGGTCCCACATGCCAGCCTTCTTATGTACAGGAAACGTGTCTATGTTGTGTCCCACATGTTAGCCTTCTTTGTGCAGGAAACGTATCTATGCTTGGTCCCACATGTTAGCCTCTATATAAATTAAATATATCTATGCTGTGTCCCACATATCAACCTCTATTTGAATTAAATGTGTGTATATATGTTGGACTATTTTTTCAGGTCGAGTCCGCTGTCCTTAACCTTGGCAACATTGCTAGATGCAACAGTAGTTTATCTGGGGCCCAGATGTCGTCCTGAGAGTACAAAAAAGATAACTCTATATTAACACAAAATTCCTTGGACTCGAACTGAGACCTTACCAGCGGTGAATTAGGTGCCTTGCCACTACGAAAGAAACAGCTAATTCAGTAAAACCGTTAAGCTTCTCTATTATAACTTACTGATTTGTCTCCCTAAAAGGACTTTTCTGAGCATTTTTATCTCCCATCAAATAATAAGGCGGCACTCCTGGCAGCTAAACTAAAAACTACAGGAGCTCTCAAAAAAAAAAACTTCAGGCCGAGTTTTCTAAAAAAAATTGAGAGGTGGGGGGCAATGACCGAAAGGCCGAATTAAAAAGAGTTACCTATTCTACATAGGCTGTACTCCATAGGCTATTCTCCATGGGATCCTTTCTCAAATTTCCCTGGGATGTGGTCAGTAGTCCCCTTATTACCCCTAAAAGGTTGAAGTAAAAATGTCTTGGGCTAAAGAGGGTCCGAATGAGCTAGATTTCTTCTCCTGGCATACAAAAATTGTAGGATTCTCAAAAAAATGCATTTTGTTGTGGCTCGGCCAGATTCGAAAAAAAGACCTTAGATAGGGAGGGAAAGAAATCGATAATTCTTCTTGGCAGATATTTATTTAAACTTTGCAGCACAAAATAATATAGAAAAATTATCTACAGATTCACAATTAACATTCAGCAGCATTTCAAAGTGAGAGATTCAGCAATACAGACACTAAAACATAATAGAAGTACATAGAGAACTAGTTCTTGTTTTAGCTCTTAAAACCTTGTCGCCCGATCATTTTGCTCTTTTCTCCAAACACACTCGACCATTGGAGCATGCAAAACACAAGATCAAGTCTTCTTTGAGTACCTTCTTCTCACATCAATGCCCGTGTGACCCAAAATGCAACCCAAAATGTCCAAACCTCATCAAGATTGTGACAAGGCCATGTTTCAAAAGAAAATTTAGACTTTTGACTTCCCTTGATTTAAACAAGTACTAGTACATCAGTATTAGTTCCACAAAATTCTTTAGTAATAGCAATGACAGAACATTTGAGAGATTCAATAGCTTTCCTACTTGAAATTCAATAGCAGTACAGAGAGAATAAGTTCTTGTTCCAGATAAAAAACCATGGTGCATGATCAGTTTTCCCTGTTCTCTGAACATACTCAATCATTGGAGCAAGCAAAACTGAGGATCAAGTCTGCTTCTGTGCAAATACCACCTCATTGCGTCAATGCCTGTGTCAATCCCCATATGCAACCCAAAATGCCTAAGACTCATCTAGATAATTGTGACAATGCTAGGTTTCTAAAGAAAAGCAAGATAATATGCTGCACTTAATCTAAAACAGGTAACATTACATCACTATTAGTTCAATAAAATACTTTGATATTAGAAAACGACAGAACAAAGGCAAAGCAAGACCATCTCCTGCCCTTGACCTAAACAAGTACTAGCAATATATAGTACAAATACTATGAAGTATAAGAATTGGTACTATACTAGCACTACTTCATGGCTAGCCTCACTTTCTTACAATTATTTGTCAATTGGGAATTCTTCCCCTCAAATGATGCATATTGAGTAATGCACGCCTTGGGCAATATAAGATGTTTCATGGTACAATAGCAGGGAAAGATTTTTCTCCTACATGATGGCCGGCATCGCCCTGATCCCAGGAGTGGAGGAACTACAGATTATATCCCAAAACCCTAGCTCTATTGACGGGGTATAGGCAGTGACACTCACATTGTACAACGGCGACGAGCACACGTCCTGCCTGATGCACACGGTGAATACGGTGATGTCGCCCGACTCGCGTATATCAAATAGCACAACAAACACCGTACCATCGTCCCTTGATTCAATTTTCTCTACTCTCGATAAGCGCGGTGCCAACAGCGGCTGAGAATTGTACCTGAGTTACTAAAGGAAGTAAGAATCGGCGGACTAAATTGCATCATGCGAAATATTATAACAAAAAAAATGATAAAGTATATATGAGTAACCTGACTGTGATAGGACATACGTAGTAATCCCTCCATTTCAAAATATAAGATGGTTTATATTTTGTGAAGTGTATCTAGACCCCTATATAGCATGTGTTCACTCCGAACTACACACTATTAGAGAGTCTAGATACACTCGTTTCATAAAATCTAAAACATCTTAGGGCTTGTTTGACTCAAAGTATTTCGAAAGGAATTATATATCCATAGGAATTTGTCCTATAGAGTGTGTTTGTTTGAAAGGAATGGATCCTACAAAATTCCTATACATTGATTTCCTACACTAAAATCCTATAGCATTTCTAAGAAGAGGTGAGACCTCTTGGAAAAATTCCTATATGCCATGTACTTAAACCCTATAAAGTTACTATGTTTTTCCTGCTGTGCAAGCAAACATCTAATTTTACTGATCCCTATAGTTTTTATTCTAATAGGATATCAAGTGTCATGCCATTATATTCCTGCATTTTCCGTATTCATATGTTGCACAAATATTTTGAATCTATTTTCAAATGGAGGGAGTACCTACTTACTACATGTGCAAGGCCATTGTTTTAAAGGAAAAGCTACTTGATCTAAGCATGTAGTGCTAGATCCCAGTATAGTGCCATGTTTGAAAAGAAATGCTAGATCATCTTCAGCGATTTGATTCAAACAAGTACTACCAGTACATACTCCAAAATACAATAGCACAAGCATAACTACTCCCAATTACAAGAACTAGTACAATAGTACTATACTGTACTGTACTACTTTGCAGCCAAAATCGATATATCTGACACACTGAAACCCCTCTGATTAGAATCAACATATATACTTAATCCCAAATTTGAACGGCGGATTATCATCAGAATGAAGACAGTCTTTTGAATAACCTTTCCCTCCTGATGTTTGGGAAGCAAGTGAAAATTTCGAAACCAGAAAAGTTTGAATATTTTTTACGCCAAGGACCAAAGTTGTTTCCTTCCTATGTACTACTCCTACTCCAGACCAATGCGTCTGCCAAAATGCCAGAGAAACAGAGCCACCCTCTGTCTCAAAAAAGAAAAACAGAGCCACCGTACCGAGGCACATGTGCGCAGCGCCACGCTGTGGATGAGGGAGACATCAGCCAGGACGGTGTGCTAGGATAGAGGTGTAACATCCCTAAAATCATGATTTCAAAGATTGCATATCATTCATGCATGCATGTAGAATTGAGATCAATTTCAAAACTCTTTTAGAAAAACAGAAGCACATAGTGCTATCATTTCATGTGAGCAAACTTAAATCAAATGGTCATTCCCATTTGAGAGTTTGAATGTTTTAAACTTGGATTTTTTGTCTCCTTTGTTGAATGGATTGAATGTGGAAATTTGAACCAAGTCTTACAAATTGGAAATGGTTCCAAAAACCATTTTTCAAACATTGCAAATCAAGTACCAAGTCTCTGATATTTTGTTTCTCCAAGAGAGACCAAGCCTTGCAAAACAACCACATGGTTTTATGCCTATATTTGAAACTTTTGCACACTGCAAAAACCCCAGAAAGATTTGAATTCAAAAAGAGTTTGAATTCATATCAAAACCATTCCTGAAAATCAAAACAGAAAAAGAAAAGGACAAAAGAAAAGAAAAGGGCCAGGCGCCAGGATTCTAGCCCAGCAACAGAACTGGCCCAACTAGCCCACCCGGCTTTCCTCTCTCTCTCTCTCTCTCTCTCTCTCTCTCTCTCTCGCACGCACAAGCGCACCCAAGCAGTCGCTGACAACCAAACCCCACCTCCTCTCTGTGCGTTTCGCTGACGAGCGGGCCCTCTCCACGTCACCCTCGTCTTCCCCAAATCACGCCCGACCTCGTCGCCGGCCGTTTCCTCCGCCCTTCACTGCCGCGATTGATTCTCGCTTAATTGCCATTGATTCCACGCTTAATCGCCGCTCCCCTCTCGCCTACAAAACCCCCTCTGCACCGCGGTCATTTCCCCCCACTCTCCTCGCTCACTCTGCCACCAGGCTGCGCGCATTTGCCCTCGAAACCTCGTAGCACCGACGACTCCGGCGACTAATTCCGGTGAGCCTCGACCGCCCCTCTCTCTGGTTCAAACTGTCGTGTCCAGCTTGATCTTGCGCACCTCCTGATACTTTTCTTTTGCCTGCTCGTGACCCAGGTCGTCGATCCCATTCACGACCGCAACCACCTGCGCCGTCGCTCGACTCCGGCGAGCAATAGCGGTAAGTTCCGTGCGCCCATCGCCTTCCCTTTGTCACCAGTTGATTCGCCAGTCACTTGCGCATCTTCTGAACCCTCTGCCTTGTGCTAGGGCGACGCCACACCTCGGCAACGACCTCGACTGCAAGCGACAGACGCCGCCGCAACTCCGACGAGCCCCAGAGACCGTACCCGTGCACCCCTTGCCCAGCCACCACCACGTTGAGCTTTGCCTCGACCTTGCGGATATGGTAAGCACGCCCTTTCCTCCCCGAGCGATCTAGAACGTTAGCGCCGCCGCTGTCAGAGCACTCCGCCGCTCGCCGTCGCCGCGCGCCGCCAGGACATGGTCGCTTGATCGAGAGCCCTTGAATCTGGATCCAACACGTAGAATTAGATCTTTTAGTGAACCGTCATGGACAGATCTGGACCGTGTGTTTTAAATAGATCTAACGGCGCGGGAAGGTGATCTTGAGCGAAGCGGTATCAACCAATAGGATTAAGACGCATGGCTAGGGTTTGATTCAAAAACAGAATTCAAATCAGATTTAGATCTAAAATTCAAATGGCTATAACTTTTGATTCCCATGTTAGATTTTTGCAAATTTTATATCGTTGGAATCAGGGAGTCAAGCTCTTTCTGTTTATGCAATGTGTTTAACAAAAAGTTTCTGTTAAAATGACTTTTTATGCAGAAACTTGTTTAGGACCATTTTGAGTATAGAATTTGTTTAGTAAATTGTTTTAGTGCTGAATAAGTTTAGTTAGCAAGTTTTTGACTTGGTTATGTTTCTGTATCATGCACTTGGTTGGTGGAGTTTTAAAAATCATCATTTTGCATTCTTGCATGCATGCATATATATTTTTGTTTGTATATGAATTGTGTGTAATTTTGTGTTACAAATTTTTGTGTAGATTTTGCTAGTGACTGTGATTGTGAAGAGTGATACTCTCCCCATTACCAAGGCAAGTGGTACTTCATGACTATTTTCATCCCTATATTTTGTATAAGCATTAGAAATATTTTGCTAAGTCTTGCATGTTACTTTTGCCAAATGCTATGTTGGGAAATCCTAAGTAGTTGTAGAATTGTAGAATTGCTAGGAAATTTCCTAAGTTAAGTTACTATTCCATGCTTAGCCTAGCTAGTAGCAAACAAGGGTTGGTAAAGTATCTACATTCTATGATAAAAATATTTCTAAGTCTTTGGACTTATGTTTTCTTAATAAAACAACTAAGTCAATGAACCTCCTGGGTGGAATGGGACTTGAATGGTGGTTTTTGGTTGAGTGGTTACACAAGGCCCATGGACATGGTTTACCTTGTGTATCTCACTTGTGGTATGCCACCCAGGCACAAAGGGATTTTGGAGGCCAAGTGTTGAGAAGCTTATAGTGCAGCCACTTGGCAATATGGGCTCTGCCTTGATCATATAGGTTGCTAGAACTTAGTCATTTGGATAGTTGGTGGTAGTGGGATGATAGGTTGGAACGCGTCCATTTGGCTAAGGGAAGGCTTCTGAAAGGTCCTGTCTTGGGAAACCAAGTCTGGTGGGGAAAGTGCACAACCTCTGCAGATGGAAAATCTAAGTACTTAGCCAAGTCCATGGCAATGGACAACTTGAGCATCAAGACATGGAAGCTATCAAGAATCTCATCACTCCAACTTCTAAGTGAAACTTGTGGGTGAACAAGGGTGAAGGACCCCAATGTCTATTGGTGGTTTCTTGGGAAAGTTTTTGACAAAGAAAAACTTAGTGATTTCAACTAATAGGAAAAACCTATTTTGAGCAAAGCAAGCCAAGCTACACTTAGCCAAAAATGCATATAGTGATATAGTCCACTTAAAATTTACTAAGGTATCACTTGCCAATACTATTCCAAAGTATTGACCCACTGTGGCTGTAACTTGTGATGTTGCAGGTTACTCCGATGATGATTAGGTGTCATGAGTCTACACTCAACATGCTTGCCTGTGGCACATGAAGATGAAGACTTATGTTTATTTACTTATTCCAAAACTCTTGTATTAGGCCTGTGGCCCTGAGTTGTAAAAGACTATGTTTTATCTCTGGAATGGATGTAATAAATGACCTTTGTATCTGTGTACTTCATCTTAAACTGTGGATGCTAGCAATGATCCAGGGACTAGCATTGCAATCACAGGGATCCTTTTCCTTTACAAAGGAGGGATCTTACAAGAGGTATCAGAGCACTGTGTTGCCTGTCAGATTATGACCCTAGGATTGGAAACCACTAAGGAATTTTTTTAACTACTTCTACACTTGTCTATTCTTCTCGTAAACTTTTCTAATCTTCTCATTCTCATCTCTATTTGTAGATGAACTCCATCAACGAAGCCGTAAAGAAAGGACCACTCATGACCATGACCTTGGAATGTGAGACTGAGTTTCCCAAAATTCTCAAGGACCTCATGGTGGCAATGGAAATACATGGTGCAGCTATGTACAAAGGCTTTCCAGTGATGGATGAAGGAGTTGAGTACTGGTGGGTACAACTTCACTTGTACAAAAACAAGGAAGACAACCACAAAGAAAGAGGATTCTGCATGTACACCAACACTGTGGTGCACACCACATTCTTTGAGTCAGCAAGAGAAGCAGCTTGGAGGACTATCAAAGAACTTAGTGCTAGAGTCAAGTGCAGAATGCTCAACCTCCAAAAAGACTTGATAAAAGAGAAGGAACTTACCCAAGAGTTGGAAGCCACCAACCAAACCTTAAGAGGAGATATTATAGACTTAGTGATGGAATCATGTGAGCAAGATAGGTTGATTGCTTCTAGGAACATTGTGTTAGCCAACAGATCCAGTGAGATAGGATTGTAAAACGTACTTCGTTAGTTGGACCACCACCTATCACCTTATTTTCCAAAATGATACCTTAAATAAGTTTGGACCTTGGTTGATGTAATGGATTCATGTATGCATGACTTGTGTGATTTTGTGTTCCAAGGATATGTATGTGATGTTTGTCTTTGTTATATCTTGAATTGCGTTGTTCTAACTTTTCTATCTTATAAATAGATGCCTATTACCATCAGCACTGTTGAGGAGTTCCAGGTTACCCGCTTTGGTCCTCGTATCGTTGAGCTTACCACCATGCTCAATCTCCCTCTTCCCACCATAATGGTGCATCCACTCACCAAGTTCGAGAGGAAGGACCTCTGGGGCTTCAAGGTGAACCAGCCCGGACGCCAGACAGAGCCTACTACGGAGGCCATCGTCTTCAAGCTTATGCACGATGACAGGGAGAGAGGCATGGAGGTAGTCATGCAGGACCTGATAGGACGTCTGCTAGGCCGTCACTCCCGACAGGTTAGAGGCACTCACTTCCACGTCTTTGGAAGACGTGATGAGGATGGAGAGTCCATCGACTTCGAGGACGACTCGAGGGACACAGCAGAGCCGATACGTCTGTATCTCCAGGACTTAGAGTCTCTCATTAGGCACGTGGACACGGACAGGACCAATGTCATGCTCAGCAATGATGAGCTCCAGGTGCAGCTTCGCGAGAAGGACAAGCTTTTCGCACAACATGACGAGATAGTCAAGGAAATGGAGGCGAAGTTCGAGACCTAGGACTAGAAGTTCAAGAGTCAGGAGAAACGCGTCCAGGATAGGAACAAGAAGATCCGGGACATGACTGAAGAACTGAAGTCCAAGGACTTCGAGCTAGAGCAGCAGCAGATGGTGATTGAGAGGCTTCGTTCCCAGAAGAGGGCTCTCAAGGCCAAGATCGAGACCTTGACCACTACTATTGAGGAGAACAAGACCGCGATGGAGAACGCAGGTCTTACCTTTGTCGAGGAGGAGATTGATGCTGATGAGTAGACTTGACTACTCGCTTATCTTTTATTATCGTACTTGTTATTTGTGAACTTGTTATTGGACCATCCGACATGTGGATGGCTTGCCACTTGTGTGTTTTACTTTGTGAACTTGTTATTTTGTTGTTGAACTTTATCTTTGTGTTGCATGCTATGTGTTTGCTTATGTGATGTAATGTGCATAAAAACATCTATGGGTATCTCATTCTTATCTCTATTTGAACAAACCACAGATGCCTCCCCGTCGCGCAAACCCCAACCCCAACAACAACAACATAACTCCGGAAATGCAGCAAATGATGAATGCTCAAACACAGCTCATGCAGATGATGACAACATTCATTCAGAACCAAAACAACAACCCCAATGACAACAACAATAACAACAATAATAGCAACAACCCTCCGGGCTTTGATATGCTCACCAGATTTCTGCGTTTGAGGCCAGCTAAGTTCTCGGGGACGACTGATCCCATGGTGGCCAATGATTGGCTACGTTCCGTAAACAAGGACTTAGTAACCGTGGGCTGCACGAATGCTGAAAAGGTCAGATTTGCAGCTCATCTGCTGGAAGGGCTAGCCGCCACTTGGTGGGACAACTTCCAAATCACCACTCCTATAAATGAGGTGACTTGGGCGATCTTTGAGGATGGCTTTCGCACTGCTCATATCTCGTCAAGAATAAGGAGCCTGAAAAAGAAAGAGTTCCACAATCTGAAGCAGCGCCACCGCAGCGTGGCTGAATACATTGAAGAGTTCAACAATCTGGCGCGTTATGCACCGGATGAGGTTGACACAGATTCCAAGAGAAAGGAAAAATTTCTGGAAGGCTTAAATGATGAGATGAATCTGCAGTTGGCTGTGGCATATGTTCCCACTTATCAGTCGCTCTGTGACAAGGCTGCTATATTGGAGAACAAAATGAAGCAAGTCGAGAGTAGAAAGAGAAAGCACTCCGACAAGCACAACTCAGGATCGTCTCACAAACGATCTCACTATGATGACAGTGGAAGCTCAGGATCCCATAAGCATGGGAAATTCAACAAGCATCACAACCACAACCGTCATGACAACAAGCATCACCGCAGTCATGACAATGACAAATACAAGAACCACAAGAGTGGACATAAGAGCCACCATAGTGGGAATGGTAGTGGAAGTGGAAGTCAGCCTACTAAAAGGGACATCAGTCAGGTTGAATGCTTCAAATGCAAGAAGATGGGACACTATGCAAATGAGTGCCCCGAAAAGAAAGTTGAAGGACCTGTCAAGCCCAATCCTTTCCAGAAAGGACAGGTGAACCACATTAATGTGGAGGAGGTCTATGAGGAACCTGACACTGTTGCTGGTAAGTTCAGACTCAATTCCATTCCAGCATTTGTACTCTTTGATACTGGTGCATCTCATTCATTCATATCAAGAGCATTTGTTGAAAGAAATGAACTACCGGTAGAAACTATTGGGTGTCCTATAAAAGTAAGTTCTCCTGGTGGAGAAATGATAGTGAATTCAGGATGCCATGATCTAGTCATAGAATTTGGGAAGTATAAGTTTCCCGTTAACTTGATAATACTAAACTCCCAAGGATTGGACGTCATTCTGGGAATGGACTGGATGACCAAGTACAAAGGAGTGATAGATTGTGCCAGCCATACTGTCTCACTCACAACTCCGGAAAATAAAAGGATCAGATTCAAGACCAGCTTTGGAGCAAAAAGGAGTATGCTTAATTCTCTTAAGGGGGTTAGCATGGACAGTGTGCCAATTTTGTGTGAGTATCCGAATGTATTCCCGGAAGAATTGCCAGGAATGCCACCAGATAGAGATGTGGAATTTCTGATAGATTTGGTTCCAGGTTCTGGACCAATAGCAAAGAGGCCTTATAAGATGTCAGTTGATGAACTAAAAGAACTCAAGAAGCAACTAGGAGAACAGTTGCAGAAAGGATTTATTCAACCAAGTTCTTCATCTTGGGGAGCCCCAGTTTTGTTTGTGGAGAAGAAGGATAGGAGCCAAAGGTTATGCATAGATTACCGTTCTCTCAATGAGGTAACTATCAAGAACAAATATCCTTTGCCAAGAATCAATGACTTGTTTGATCAGCTAGAAGGAGCCTGTGTGTTCTCAAAAATTGATCTCCGGTCAGGCTATTTTCAACTTAAGATAAGAGAACAAGACATACCTAAAACAGCATTCACCACAAGGTATGGATTATATGAGTATACCGTAATGCCTTTTGGCTTGACAAATGCACCAGCATACTTCATGAATATGATGAACAAGGTGTTCATGGAATTCCTTGACAAGTTTGTTGTCGTTTTCATCGATGACATCTTAGTCTACTCCAAGAGCAAAGAAGAGCATGAAGGACATTTGCGTTTGATACTTGAGAAGTTAAGAGAGCATAAACTTTATGCCAAATTCAGCAAGTGTGAATTCTGGTTAGAGGAAGTTGGTTTTCTTGGTCATGTTATGACAAAGGATGGTGTAGCAGTTGATCCTGCTAAGGTTTCAGCTGTGACTGAATGGGAATCTCCCAAGAATGTGAAAGAAGTTCGCAGTTTCCTTGGCTTAGCAGGTTACTACAGAAGGTTCATCGAGAATTTCTCTAAAGTAGCTAAGCCCATGACTGAATTGTTAAAGAAAGACAAGAAGTTTGCTTGGTCTGAAGGTTGTGAAGTCAGCTTTCAGGAATTGAAGAAGAGACTTGTGACAGCACAAGTTCTATGTCTGCCAGATTTGGAAAAAGATTTCCAAGTATATTGTGATGCGTCTCATCAAGGTTTGGGAGTCGTACTTATGCAAGATGGTAAAGTTGTGGCCTATGCCTCGAGAGAACTCAAAACTCATGAAGTAAACTATCCTACTCATGATTTAGAGTTAGTCTCTGTCGTCCATGCACTCAAAACATGGAGACATTACCTTTTGGGAAAGAGTTGCGAAGTGTTCACGGACCACAAAAGTTTGAAGTATATCTTCACCCAAAAGGAAATCAATATGAGACAAAGAAGATGGTTAGAGCTTATCAAGGATTATGACTTAAGTTTGCAATACCACCCCGGTAAAGCAAATGTTCTAGCAGATGCTCTAAGTCGTAAGGTATTTGTGAATGGCCTTACCAAAGGAGAATTGCCAGATGATTTGTGTGCCCAATTCAGGGAACTCAGATTGGAGATTGTGCCAGAGGGACATCTCATGTCTTTAGATGTCCAACCCACTTTGTTGGACAAGATTCGAGAAGCTCAAAAGACTGATAAGGAAATTGAAGAGATTAAGGAAAAGATTGGCCAAGGGAAAGCTAAAAATTTCCATGAAGATGAACAGGGTACTTTATGGCATGGGAAACGTATCTATGTTCCACAAGACCCAGAGTTGCGGAAACTGATTTTGCAAGAAGCACACAACTCTCCGTATTCTATTCACCCGGGTAACACCAAAATGTACATGGACATGAAAGAAAGATTTTGGTGGAATAATCTCAAGAGGGACATCGCCGAACATATTGCGTTGTGTGATGTGTGTAGTAGAGTAAAAGCGGAGCATCAGAAACCAGCAGGTTTGCTTCAACCACTACCAATTCCTGATTGGAAATGGGACAAGATTGGTATGGATTTCATTACCGGATTACCAAGGACCAGATCAGGATATGATTCCATATTGGTAGTAGTAGATCGCTTAACTAAAGTGGCTCATTTCATACCCGTGAAGACAACTTATACAAGTGCCAAGTTAGCCAAAATCTACATGAGTAGAATTGTATGTCTACATGGTGTGCCCAAGAGTATTGTGTCTGATAGGGGAACTCAATTCACTTCCCATTTTTGGAGACAACCATTGGGAACGAGGTTGGAATTCAGTACTGCTTTTCATCCTCAAACCGATGGACAAACAGAAAGGACTAATCAAATTCTGGAAGACATGTTGAGGGCATGTGCCCTAGACTATGGAGCAAGTTGGGATGAAAGTCTGCCTTACGCAGAATTTTCTTATAACAACAGCTATCAAGCCAGCATTGAAATGGCACCGTTTGAATTTCTCTAGGGAAGAAAGTGTACCACCCCATTGTTATGGAATGGTGTGGGAGAAATAAGTTTATTCGGGCCAGATCTTATCAAAGAAGCCGAAGAGAAGGTCAAGTTGGTTAAGGACAGGTTGAAGATAGCACAGTCCTGACAGAAAAGCTACGCAGATCCTAAGCGTAGAGAAGTCACCTACGAAGTTGGTGATAGAGCCTATCTTAGAGTATCACCACTTCGTGGAGTGAAAAGATTCGGAGTCAAAGAAAAGTTGGCACCAAGATATGTTGGGCCATTCAAGATTTTGAGTCGCAAAGGAGAAGTTGCCTATGAAATAGAACTACCAGAATCTCTATCAGCTGTCCATAATGTGTTTCATGTGAGTCAGCTTAAGAAATGTCACCCAGAAATGGAAGAAACTTCTTTGAAGGATACTATACCTTTGGAGGAGGTTCAACTAGAAAGTGACCTCACATATGAGGAGAAACCTATCAAGATTCTTGAGACTGCAGAAAGGGTCACAAGGACAAAGACTATCAAGTTTTGCAAAGTACAGTGGAATCATCATTCCGAAGAGGAAGCAACATGGGAAAGAGAAGATGATCTTCGGAAAGACCACCCTCACCTATTTGCTAGCCAATCCGAATCTCGAGGGCGAGATTCACCTTAAGGGGGTTAGATTTGTAACATCCCTAAAATCATGATTTCAAAGATTGCATATCATTCATGCATGCATGTAGAATTGAGATCAATTTCAAAACTCTTTTAGAAAAACAGAAGCACATAGTGCTATCATTTCATGTGAGCAAACTTAAATCAAATGGCCATTCCCATTTGAGAGTTTGAATGTTTTAAACTTGGATTGTTTGTCTCCTTTGTTGAATGGATTGAATGTGGAAATTTGAACCAAGTCTTACAAATTGGAAATGGTTCCAAAAACCATTTTTCAAACATTGCAAATCAAGTACCAAGTCTCTGATATTTTGTTTCTCCAAGAGAGACCAAGCCTTGCAAAACAACCACATGGTTTTATGCCTATATTTGAAACTTTTGCACACTGCAAAAACCCCAGAAAGATTTGAATTCAAAAAGAGTTTGAATTCATATCAAAACCATTCCTGAAAATCAAAACAGAAAAAGAAAAGGACAAAAGAAAAGAAAAGGGCCAGGCGCCAGGATTCTAGCGCAGCAACAGAACTGGCCCAACTAGCCCACCCGGCTTTCCTCTCTCTCTCTCTCTCTCTCTCTCTCTCTCTCTCTCTCTCTCTCTCTCTCTCTCTCTCTCTCTCTCTCTCTCTCTCTCTCTCTCTCTCTCTCTCTCTCTCGCACGCACAAGCGCACCCAAGCAGTCGCTGAAAACCAAACCCCACCTCCTCTCTGTGCGTTTCGCTGATGAGCGGGCCCTCTCCACGTCACCCTCGTCTTCCCCAAATCACGCCTGACCCCGTCGCCGGCCGTTTCCTCCGCCCTTCACTGCCGCGATTGATTCTCGCTTAATTGCCATTGATTCCATGCTTAATCGCTGCTCCCCTCTCGCCTACCAAACCCCCTCTGCACCGCGGTCATTTCCCCCCACTCTCCTCGCTCACTCCGCCACCAGGCTGCGCGCATTTTCCCTCGAAACCTCACAGCACCGACGACTCCGGCGACTAATTCCGGTGAGCCTCGACCGCCCCCTCTCTCTGGTTCAAACTGTCGTGTCCAGCTTGATCTTGCACACCTCCTGATACTTTTCTTTTGCCTGCTCGTGACCCAGGTCGTCGATCCCGTTCACGACCGCAACCACCTGCACCGTCGCTCGACTCCGGCGAGCAATAGCGGTAAGTTCCGTGCGCCCCTCGCCTTCCCTTTGTCACCAGTTGATTCGCCAGTCACTTGCGCATCTTCTGAACCCTCTACCTTGTGCTAGGGCGATGCCACACCTCGGCAACGACCTCGACTGCAAGCGACAGACGCCGCCGCAACTCCGACGAGCCCCAGAGACCGTACCCGTGCACCCCTTGCCCAGCCACCACCACGTTGAGCTTCGCCTCGACCTTGCGGATCTGGTAAGCATGCCCTTTCCTCCCCGAGCGATCTAGAACGTTAGCGCCGCCGCTGTCAGAGCACTCCGCCGCTCGCCGTCACCGCGCGCCGCCAGGACATGGTCGCTTGATCGAGAGCCCTTGGATCTGGATCCAACGCGTAGAATTAGATCTTTTAGCGAACCGTCATGGACAGATCTGGACCGTGTGTTTTAAATAGATCTAACAGGATCTTTCTGTTTATGCAATGTGTTTAACAAAAAGTTTCTGTTAAAATGACTTTTTATGCAGAAACTTGTTTAGGACCATTTTGAGTATAGAATTTGTTTAGTAAATTGTTTTAGTGCTAAATAAGTTTAGTTAGCAAGTTTTTGACTTGGTTATGTTTCTGTATCATGCACTTGGTTGGTGGAGTTTTAAAAATCATCACTTTGCATTCTTGCATGCATGCATATATATTTTTGTTTGTATATGAATTGTGTGTAATTTTGTGTTACAAATTTTTGTGTAGATTTTGCTAGTGACTATGATTGTGAAGAGTGCTACTCTCCCCATTACCAAGGAAAGTGGTACTTCATGACTATTTTCATCCCTATATTTTGTATAAGCATTAGAAATATTTTGCTAAGTCTTGCATGTTACTTTTGCCAAATGCTATGTTGGGAAATCCTAAGTAGTTGTAGAATTGTAGAATTGCTAGGAAATTTCCTAAGTTAAGTTACTATGCCATGCTTAGCCTAGCTAGTAGCAAACAAGGGTTGGTAAAGTATCTACATGCTATGATAAAAATATTTCTAAGTCTTTGGACTTATGTTTTCTTAATAAAACAACTAAGTCAATGAACCTCCTGGGTGGAATGGGACTTGAATGGTGGTTTTTGGTTGAGTGGTTACACAAGTCCCATGGACATGGTTTACCTTGTGTATCTCACTTGTGGTATGCCACCCAGGCACAAAGGGATTTTGGAGGCCAAGTGTTGAGAAGCTTATAGTGCAGCCACTTGGCAATATGGGCTCTGCCTTGATCATATAGGTTGCTAGAACTTAGTCATTTGGACAGTTGGTGGTAGTGGGATGATAGGTTGG
Organism: Avena sativa; assembly: GCA_916181665.1. Lineage (NCBI taxonomy): Eukaryota > Viridiplantae > Streptophyta > Magnoliopsida > Poales > Poaceae > Avena > Avena sativa. Next base: position 101,200,491 of record OV702293.1, read on the forward strand.
AACGCGTCCATTTGGCTAAGGGAAGGCTTCTGAAAGGTCCTGTCTTGGGAAACCAAGTCTGGTGGGGAAAGTGCACAACCTCTGCAGATGGAAAATCTAAGTCTTAGCCAAGTCCATGGCAATGGACAACTTGAGCATCAAGACATGGAAGCTATCAAGAATCTCATCACTCCAACTTCTAAGTAAAACTTGTGGGTGAACAAGGGTGAAGGACCCCAATGTCTATTGGTGGTTTCTTGGGAAAGTTTTTGACAAAGAAAAACTTAGTGATTTCAACTAATAGGAAAAACCTATTTTGAGCAAAGCAAGCCAAGCTACACTTAGCCAAAAATGCATATAGTGATATAGTCCACTTAAAATTTACTAAGGTATCACTTACCAATACTATTCCAAAGTATTGACCCACTGTGGCTGTAACTTGTGATGTTGCAGGTTACTCCGATGATGATTAGGTGTCATGAGTCTACACTCAACATGCTTGCCTGTGGCACATGAAGATGAAGACTTATGTTTATTTACTTATTCCAAAACTCTTGTATTAGGCCTGTGGCCCTGAGTTGTAAAAGACTATGTTTTATCTCTGGAATGGATGTAATAAATGACCTTTGTATCTGTGTACTTCATCTTAAACTGTGGATGCTAGCAATGATCCAGGGACTAGCATTGCAATCACAGGGATCCTTTTCCTTTACAAAGGAGGGATCTTACAGGAGGGGTGGAGAGATGAGAGGCAACGAAGGAGAGATAAAATACACTTCCATTTTTTGTGTGTGCATAGGTCCTGACATTTAGGTCCTGACATTTACTACTACTAGTAGAGTCAGGAGTACCTCATGTTAGGAACCCATCATAAACTTTGCTCTGACATGGAACGGCCCTCAACTCTTCTTCTCTCTTCACCGCTGCCCTCTTCCCCTGCCTATGTTTTACTCTCTCTGCAAGTACATCGCGTGCATAGAGGTTAGCATATACTTATATCTAAGCAATAGAAATACTACTGTACTACAAGTAATATGATCCACCAGTATCTAAACGAGATGATTCGTGACACCCACTAAACTGAAGAACTTTTGCATGGGAGTTTTATAGCTTGGTCATACACTGCCAAGTGGGCCCATTATTTTCTTTTTCCCTTAGGGCGTCCTCACTGTGTAAAAAAGCACACCTTAAGGCATATAGTAGTACATTATAGAGAAAATAAAGTTACCTCAAGCTTGTGGGTTGCCCATAGATAAGAGAAAAATCATTTCCCCTCCCTCCTCTCTCTTGCATGGAGGAATATGACACCTATGCTTTATACTCCCATCTCCACCGCGCTGGACTCGATTTTTTGTGTAATTCATTTAACCGATGTAGTTAGATCAAGGTTTTGGATTTTGGTTTTGGTTTTTTACCGGGTCTGAGCGAAATGGCCAAAATTCGGCTATTTCGGTGAATTTCGGTCAAATATCGGATGAAATGCAAGAATCAAAATTTTAACTTTGAAACAAAATTTGGCTGAAATTAGACCAAAATTTAGAGTTTCAAATAAAATTCTACCAAATATAAACTATTTTTTGTTTGGTAAATTCTCTTACCGGTCCTAGCCAAAATGGCTGAATCTCGGTGAAATTTTGGTCTCGGCCGAAATTCGAAACCTTCAGTTAGATAGGGAGCATGATCTACTATATGTGTGAAAACTCCCACGGTCAACAATACTTACTACCCCAATATGCACCCATCTACTGTGGGAACTCCATCAGGTCATAAACTACGGTGTTGATCGGTATGTCCTTGACAACCTTGGTCGTTCCGTTTGAAACCCAATAGTGTCTATACATGGCAGAACAATACTGCGAAGCTATTTTTTCCAAAATTTGTCAAATCCGATGGTTAACGTTTTCATGGCACGTAGCGCACACGACATGATAGGGTGTGTCATGCGTAATTATTTTAATTCCTTTTTATTTTTATTTATTTCATGTGGTCCTTTTCAAAAGGGGTTCAAAATTTTCAAGATGCAAAATATAGGAAAAAGTCAAACCAGTTGTCAAAACTCCTGGTGGTTTCATATATATTAATGGACCGCCTGATGTGGGTACCTCCAAATGCTATTTAATAAAGCTCATGGAGCAGCCTACGATTTACTAGAAGTAGTCAAATTTGACCTAATTTCGATAATCGGCATAAAGTTATTCAAGTGGGCGGAGTTATCTAGGAAGTTTGAGAACTCATAAAACATGGGCAATCATAAGTACAACATGTTGGACCACTATATATGTCTGAAAACTTGGTTGTGGTATTCAGATCCATGTTCTTCGGACTTTCTTTACGGGATAGAACAATCTCGTCATCACTCGGAAAATTGAGAATATTTTTTCCTCATAGTTGGAAACTCACACCCATGGCATTGTTTAATACAATAAGATGCACCCATCAACCTCTGAAAAGACATTTAATTCAAGAGCAATCTATCATGCTTACTAGTAGCTCAGGTTTGACCTTATTTTGTTAAATTGTCAAGATGCAAAATCTTAGCAAGAACTTGAAGCGATCGTCAAAACTCTCGGTGGTTTGATAATATTAATTATGCCCCCGATAGTGGGTACCCCCAAAAGCTTTTTCACAAACTTTCCAAGCAACCTACAAATTACTTATAGTTTCAAATTTGACCTAATTTCGATAAATCGACATAAATTCATTCAAGTGGGCTTAGTTAGCTAGGAAGTTTGAAAACTCATAAAACATGGGAATCGTAAGTACACCATATTGGTCCAATATATATGTATGTAAACTTGGCTTATGGCATCTAGATCCAATATTCTTCGAACTTTTCTTTATGGAAAAGAACTATGTTCTCATCACTCGAAAAAATTGAGAATTGAATGTTCTTTCCTCATAGTTCGAAACTCACACCGATGACGTTGTTTACTGCAAGAATATGTACCCATTTACCTCTTAAAATACATTTAATTCAAGATAAATCTATCATGCTTACTTGTGTAGCTCAAGTTTGACCAAATTTCATTAAACTATCAAGGTGAAAAATCTTAGCAAGAAGTTGGACTTGTCATCTAAAATCTCGCTGGTTTCTGATATATTAGTTGTGATTACCTGGTGGCTACCTTCCAAAAGCTTTTTCGTAATCTTTCAAAGTAACCAACAATTTACTTGTAGTTCAAAATTTTCACCTAATCTCGGTAAATAGACATAAAGTCATTCAAGTGGATAGAGTTAGCTAGAACGAAGTTTGAAAACATCTAAAACATGGGAATTAATCATAAGTACAACATTTTGGTCCACTATATATATGTCGAAAGCTTGGCTTGTGGCATTCATATCCATATTATTCAGAGTTTCTTTTCGGAAATGAACAATCTCGATCGACATCACTTAGAAAAATTAGAATGTTATTTCCTGATAGATGGAAACTCACACCGACGGTATTGTTTACTATAATAAGATGCACCCATCTACCATTGTGAAATTACATTTAATTCGAGAGCAATCAATCATGCCTACTTGTAGCACAAGTTTGACCTAATTTGGTTAAGTTGTCAAGATGAATAACCTTAGCAAGAAGTTGAACCTGTTATCAAAACTCTCGGTGGTTTATGATATATTAATTGACCCCTAATGGGTACCTCGAAAATGTTTTTAGTAAAACTATCAAAGAACCCTAAAATTTACTCGCTCTTCAAATTTGAACTAATTTCGATAAATTGGCATAAAGTCACTCTACTGGGCAGAGTTAGATAGGGAGTTTGAAAACTCATAAAACATGGAAATCACAATTACGTACAACATGTTGGTCCACTTAATATGTCTGGAAGCTTGCTGGATTGTGGAATTCAGATCCATATTCTTCGGAGTTTTTTTACAGAAAAGAACAATCGCGTCATCATTCAGGAAATTGAGAATGTTCTTTCAGATAGTTGGAAACTCACACCGATAGCATTGTGTGCTACAAGAAGACGCACCCATCTGTCTCTGAAATTACATTTAATTCAAGAGAAATTAATCTACCGTGCTTACTTGTATCTCAAGTTTGACCTAATTTTGTTGAATCGACAAAGAAGTAAGTGAAGTGTGCGAAGTTAGCTAGGAAGCTTGAAAATAGAATTATATAAGAAACTATGGTCTACTTTGTGTGATAATTGGGTGGGTTGCATTTTATTCTAACTGTGGTAGGTCCCCCTAGAGCGAGGTGCTTCAGTTAACACGGTCGTTAGAAGTAGAAGTTACATCAAGGACCTCGTAAAAATTGAAAATTACATCCAAGTCCATGCATTTAGCACAAGGTTCCTAAAACTAAGCAATGAAGTGTGTTTAGAGGTTTGTGCACAATAGAGTTCATTGTGCGTAGGACTATAAATAGAACCTTCTAGATGGTAAGAATGGAAAAGAAGATCCAGCGCTTAACAGTGTTTGGATTTGCCAGTTTTGATCCAACGATCGATGTTCAAAGTTATCTGTACACTATATAGTTTTTTTTACAAAAAAACTAAGATAATAAGTACTACTGCGACTGACCGGTCTTTTGAATAACCTTTCCCTCCTGATATTTGGGAAGAAAGTGAAAATTTCAAAGGTGGAAAAGTTTGAATCTTTTTGCCGCCAAGGACCAAAGTTGTTTCCTTCCTATATACTACTCCTACTCCATACCAATGCAGCTGCCGAACACGCCATAGAAATAGAGCCGCCCTCTCTCTCAAAAAGAAAAAATAGAGCCGTCGTACCTAGGAACACATGCGCAGCGCCACGCTGTGGACGAGGGAGAGATTAGGGAGGCCGGTGCACGAGGGGAGAGGGGTGGAGAGATGAGAGGCAGTGAAGGAGAGAGAAAACACACTTCCAATTTTTGTTGCATGCCTAGGTCCTAACATTTACTACTACTAGTCGAGTCAGGAGTACCTCGTGTCGGGAACCCATCATAAACTTTACTCTGACATGGAACCGCCTTCAACTCTTCTTTTCTCTTCACCGCTGCCCTTTGCCCCTTCCTATGTTTTATTCTCTCTACAAGTACAACACATGGACAGATGTTAGCATATACTTATGTCTAAGCAACATAAATACTACTATACTACAAGTAATAAGATTCACCAGTGTCTAAATGAGATGATTCGTGGGACCCACTAAACTAAAGAAATTTTGCATGGGAGTTTATAGGTTGGTCATACACTGCCAAGTGGGCCCATTATTTGCCTTTCCCTTAGGGAATCTGTATTGTGTAAACATCTCCTTCCTTGTGGAAAATATTGACCTATATATTGTGGCAATAAGCCGGGTGATACTTACATTACGGATGTCCTTAGACACTCGTGCTTTGTACTCCCATCTCTACCTCGCTAGACTCAATTTTGTTTTTGCGAAATTCATTTTACCGATCTAGTAAGATCAAGGTTTTGGATTTCGGTTTTGGTTTTTTACCGGGTCCGAGCGAAATGGCCGAAATTTGGCTATTTCGGTGAATTTCAATCAAATCTCGAATGAAATGCAAGAATCAAAATTTAAACTTTGAAATAAAATTTGGCTGAAATTAGACCAAAATTTAGAGTTTCAAATAAAATTCTACCAAATATAAAATATTTTATTAATTCAAAAAAAATCGCCAAATTTAGAAAGTTTTCGTTCGGTAATTCTCTTACCGGTCCTGGCCGAAATGGCTGAATTTTGGTGAAGTTTCGGTAATATGGGCTGAAATTCGAAACCTTTAGTTAGATTGGAACCATGATCCACTATATGTATGAAAACTCCCACGATCAATAATGCTTACTACCCCAAGATGCACCCATCAACTGCGGGAACTCCATCAGGTCGTAAACTACGATGTTGATCGGTATGGCCTTGACAACCTTGGTCGTTCCGTTTCAAACCCAATAGTGTTTATACATTGCAGAACAATCTGGCGAAGCTATTTTTTGCAAAACTCGTCAAATCCCATGGTTAACGTTTTCATGGAACGTAGTGCACATGACATGCATGATAGGGCGTGTCATGCATAAATAATATATTTTAATTTCTTTTTTCTTTCTTTATTTCATGTGGTCGTTTTCAAAAGGGGTTCAAATTTGCCAAGATAAAAAATCTTAGCAAGAAGTCAAACCAGTCGTCAGAACTCTCGGTGGTTTCAGATATATTAATTAACCGCCCGATGTGGGTACCTCCAAACGCCATTTCATAAAACTCACGGAGCAGCCTACGATTTACTAGCAGTAGTCAATTTTTACCTAATTTCGTTAAATTGGCATAAAGTCATTCAAGTGGGCGGAGTTAGCTAGAAAGTTTGAGAACTCATAAAACATGGGAAATCTTAAGTACAACATGTTGGTCCAATGTATATGTCTGAAAACTTGGCATGTGGTATTCAAATACATGTTCTTCGGACTTTCTTTACGGGAAAGAACAATCTCGTCATCACTCGGAAAATTGAGAATATTCTTTCCTCATAGTTGAAAACTCACACCTATGGCATTGTTTAATACAATAAGATGCACGCAACAACCTCCAAAAAGACATTTAATTCAAGAGAAATCTATTGTGCTGATTGGTAACTCAATTTTCACCTTATTTTATTAAATTGTCAATATGCAAAATCTTAGCAAGAAGTTGAATCTATCGTCAAAACTCTCGGTGGTTTGATATATTAATTATGCCCCCCGATGGGTATCTCCAAAAGTTTTTTTGCAAACTTTCAAAACAACCTACAATTTACTTGTAGTTTCAAAATTTACCTAATTTCGATAAATCAACATAAATTCACTCAAGTGGGATCAGTTAGCTAAGAAGTTTGAAAACTCATAAAACATGGGAATCATAAGTATAGCATGTTGGTGCAATATATACGTATGTAAACTTGGCTTGTGGCATTGAGATCCAATATTCTTCAAACTTTTCTTTATGGTAAATAACTATATTCTCATCACTCAAATAAATTGAGAATTGAATGTTCTTTGCTCATAGTTCGAAATGCACACTAATGACATTGTTTACTGCAAGAAGATGCTCCCATTTACCTCTCAAAATACATTTAATTCAACATAAAAATATCACGCTTACTTGTGTAGCTTAAGTTTGACAAAATTTTGTTAAATTGTCAAGATGAAAAATCTTAGCAAGAAGCTGAACCTGTCATCTAAAATCTCGATGGTTTCTGATATATTAGTTGTGAATACCTAGTGGGTACCTTCCAAAAGCTTTTTCATAAACTTTCAAATCAACCCACAATTTATTTGATGTTCAAAATTTTCACCTAATCTCAGTAAATAGACATAAAGTCATTCAAGTGGACAAAGTTAGCTAGGCCGAAGTTTGAAAACTCCTAAAACATGGGAATTATCATAAGTACAAACATGTCGGTCCACTATATATGTCCAAAGCTTGTCTTGTGGCATCCAGATCCATATTCTTCAGACTTTCTTTTCGAAAATGAACAATCTCGATTGCCCTCACTTAGAAAAATTAGAATGTTATTTCCTGATAGTTGGACCAACGGTATTGTTTACTACAAGAAGATGCACCCATCTACCACTGTGAAATTACATTTAATTCGAGAGCAATCTATCGTGCCTACTTATAGCTCAAGTTTAAAACCAAATTTCATTAAGTTGTCAAGATGAACAATCTTAGCAAGAAGTTGAACCTATTGTCAAAACTCTTGGTGTTTTCTGATATATTAATTCACCCCCCGATGGGTTCCTCCAACAGTTTTTCGTAAAACTATCAAAGCAACATAAAATTTACTCGTTGTTCAAATTTAACCTAATTTCGATTAATCGGCATAAAGTCTACCAAGTGGGCAGAGTTAGATAGGGAGTTTGAAAACACATAAAACATGGAAAAGAAAAATTGGCATAAAGTCACTCAAGTGGTCCACTTAATATGTCTAGAAGCTTGCTAGATTGTGGCATTCAGATCCATATTCTTTGGACTTTATTTCTTTACGGAAAAGAACAATCTCGTCATCACTCAGGAAATTGAGAATGTTCTTTCCAGATAGTTCGAAACTCACACCAACAACATTGTTTGCTATAAGAAGACGCACCCATCTACCTTTGAAATTACATTTAATTATAGATCAATTAATATACCACGCTTACTTGTAGCTCAAGTTTGACCTAATTTCGTTGAATCGACAAAGAAGTAAGTGAACTGCGTGAAGTTAGCTAGGAAGTGTAACACCCTCGCCTGATAAGGCTGAGTTCATGTGTATAGTGCCAATCCCTGGATCGGTTCACTGGCACACAGAGTACAAAATGATACCAAATATAACTATGCATCATAAATACAACGAATATGATCTAGAATTTACATTATTTATTCAAGTACACAGCAGAAAACGAATACAAGGTAGACCTCCATCCTTTAAATGTGCCACAGGCGAACAATTGTTGAGTGGAGTCTCGCGACCTATGAACGATCGCTCAGATACGATATAACCTGCAACATGAAACGTAGCAGCCGCGAATGGTCAATACATTGAATGTATGGCAAGTAGGCTAAAGTGGTTAACAACAGATCTATCAACTATATGCTTATTTGGCCAAGTGGAGTTCAGGCTCATTTGCATAAAGCAACAGTTTTATCCTAACATTTGTAACAAAGTAGTTTTCCAATACGATAAATAGGACACTCTGGTTCACTCCCAGGTGCTCCTACCCAATTATGTTCACCCAACAAGTTTTAAGTAATTAAGAAATAAGGATGAGTGAGAAATATCATAGCATCAGTATCAGGTCGCTCAAATTGTCCATAACCGGGGACACGGCTAAGTACTTAGTTTATACACCATGCAGGGCTTAGTACACTTTACCCATGTGACTTGGCCAGCCCATCTCGTACCACCACTCTCATATTGGGTGATGATAGGGAGAAGTCCAAGAAGGAACCGTTCGGGAAGTAGCTCCCCAATCCCGACGCGCACCGGTCCAACCTACACTATCTACATCTCTGGATATGCGGGTTCGAGTTACCACAACCTACTGAGTTCAGCCAACCGCCCATTTCATTATTGGCACATGGTTGCACACGAAAGCTTCCAAACAAATCAACCAATCATTTCTCAGTGTCCTGGGTGCCTTTCCGCAATGATACCACCAAAAATTATCAATCCCACCACACACAGTAGATTCATTGATTAAGTTGTTTTAGTTTTCGCAAACCAACACATTTAGAAACAACTTCAGTGATGTAACCCAGCCCTCGTTCATCATAGCATGGCTAAGCACATCTACCAACTCTGGCTCATAAACAAGGAATGCTAGGGAATAATATGGGACATAGCATAGCATATACACATCAATTCCTACATATGCAATTCTACAAAAACATCTATAATGCATAGGAAAACAATAGGACATTTATGACCAAGATAGCACCACTTGCCTTTGTTGTAGATGTAGTCGATTATATAATCCTCACAATTCTCATAGATATAATGGTTGCTCTCGTCATAACCACAATACTTGCAATCATAGTAGTTGCAATCACACACGTTGCACTCCTCGCAATCTATCGATCAAACAATTGCATACAACATAAAAAATAGCACATAGAGATCAGACAAATACAACAAATGCATGCATGACAATTTAATAAGTCACAATGGTTGTTACTTTAGTTCTGAACATAGTTAGATTACATGATGCATGTGGAAAGTCATTTAATGCACTAAAGCTTTTATTACTAAAGTTGTATCGATTTAATATGGTGTATACCACTTTAATTGAACTAAATATGTTTATGTCGTATTAAATTGTGAACTAGATGCTACTGGATAGAGGTAATGCAATCTAGAGACAGTGGCAATTTGAATCACCTAAAAAGGAGTTATAGATATTTTCTTATGATTAAAACACTATTTCAATGGGTTTAAATATTTCTGTATGAATTTCTGTTTTAACAGTACCAAATAATTTTTCATGCAATTTCTCTTTATAGATATTGTCACTACAAAACCTTAGCACTTGGATTCACCCTAATCAGAGTTATAGATCTTTTTGTATGATTTAAATAGTGTTTAATGGTTTTAAATGATTCATATAGTTTCTTTTGTCGAAAAATCAAACTAAAATTATATCAGTAATCTCCATAGAATTGTGATTTCAGGGACATATTATTTGTAATTTTCTGAATAGTATTTATTTTCTTATAAATTTATTACTCTAAGTAGGCCATTAAACCATTTAAATCTTCACGGAAAAAACTTACAGTAAAATGCTGAAATAATTGCATATTGATGATCTACATGGCACCAGCTTTCCATCGGTATATCATTTATATTTTTGTGACAAGCAATTAATTTACTATGAATTTAATGATTTATAAAGACATTAAAACTAATTAAATTGCTACGGGTTAAATAATCTGCAAAGGCTAGATACAACCAGATATTATTAAAGTAAATTACAGTAGCTTCAATTTTATATATTATTCATATTTTTTAGAGTTACAGATAATTTCTTATGAATTTATTAACCTAAAAGACCATCAAAACTAATTAAATTACTGCAGTAACCACGTACAGTAAAATTTGGATCTATTCTGATAAGATGATTCTACGTAAAATTATCTTCAATTTGATATATTGTACGCAATTTTTGGACGTGGTATGAATTTCTAATGAATTTTACAAATTAGATTTATAATATGCAATTTTAAATTCGAACGGAATATTCCAGGGAATATTCCGCTGACTGGACAGGTTGACTTTGCATACTGACTGGGACTAGATGTTGACCTGACGTTGATGTGGCGTTGATGAGGAAGCTGACCGGGTTGACGACATGGCACGCACCGGTTTGATTGGATCTCGACCGTCTGGATAGGATCCGGTGGCTAGAAGAAGAGATTGACCCGATTTTGGCTCAGAATAGAAAAGAAACAGATTTGTGTTAGAGAGACAAATCCTTAGGTCAAATTGAAAAACTTAGAACACGAACGTTATGGGGAATCATTATTCCTACCTTCTCACCAAAGGAATTTGGATTTGAAGAAACGAGCGCGAGTACATCTTGGATTTACACCGTAAGATCTGAAATATTGCGATACGAAATTCTCTGGCTGTGGTGGATAAAAAGAGGTGAGGTTTGTCGGGATTGAAAGATTTCGACGATTTCTACAACTTTCGTTTTTTGACCGAAGGCAAACGACGAAGTCTAGATGGGTTAAAAAGCGAAATAAGATTCGGGCATGTGTAGATTCGGGATTTCGAGAAGGGAAACTCGTACAGCTATGGCTCCACGAGATTATATGGAGATTTAGGATGTTGTAGAGATAGGTATTGGAGTAGAGAACAAGTAGAAACAAACGAAAGTCGATTCGGAGTTGTAGATAAAAAGTTATAGCAGTTTGAGTAGAGATAGGTTTGTTAAAAACTGATTCGCACGCATTTTAAAGCAAACCAATCGATCCCCTCCTGTACGCGTGGCCTGTCCGGCTGGCTCGGTCCGGTCCGGGTGGGCTGGCCTGTTAGAAAAAAAATTCTTTTCCTTTTTCTATTTACTTGTTTCCCTCATATCTTTTGCATACGAACTCCAAATGACATGATTCTTGTTTCTATTTTTTTTAAAAATCGAATAGATTATTATAGGATCAAATTTGTAATCTTTTTACTAGTTTGGAAATAGTAGGTTTATAAATCCTTGTATATCCATTTTATTTATATCTTTATTTGTTTGTAGTTATTCCATAACTTTTTCATAATAGCTCCGAATGAGCTCAATTTTGTTTCTAAATTTTTGTAATATTAATTGGATCTCTTTAGGCTATAATTATCAATAATTTATGCCTTAGCAATAGTGGGTTTTATAAAGTCAATTTAATTACCCTTAGAAACATTTGGCCGAATCAAATACAGGATTTAGATACCGGGATTTGGATTTAGTTTGTGAGAACTTTGCATGGATGTAATGAAATGCTTATGAATGCTTCATGATTTTCATTTTGAAATCTTGCACACCAATTCTTCAATCCATAATCAATTCAAGCCCTTTTGCCTATATGGCTACTTAGGTCATAACAAAAGAATATAAAATTTTGAATTCAAGGTTGAGAGGATTTTCTATTCAAAAAGTTTCTTCTCTTTGAGAATTTTCAACATACTTAAACAATCAATCAAACTTATTTATTTATTTCACATTCCAAAATTAGGAGAATTTTGGGATGTGACATACTACCACCCTTAAAATAAATCTCGTCCCGAGATTTGGGAAGGCTAGAAAGAAAGAAAGGTTCGGGATCCATTAGGATGCTATCGCTCTTAAAATAAAATTGACTAGGTCATTTCTCGAGGATTCACTTAGCTTAGATTGGTTCTCCTTTAGACTTTTATTGGCACAATGTCTCTAGCACATTCTAAACATCATGATTGATAGTTTCCGAGAAAGCACTTCTTAAACTAGAAAAACTCTCATGGTGGGCAAATAGGGAACGTTTACTTCACGGTGCCCATAATTCACGGTTCCGATTCATCCATACCGTACATTCCTATGCTTAGCACTGGGTGCTTTTATAAAGGGGGAAATATACCATTCTAAGGTCTAGGCTTAATGTCGACTCTCTGCTAAGGTTGAAAAGGGCACTCAAGATTCGCAAAGCCAACAGTACAAGAGCGAATAATAAGAGTAGTAGGAATGGTGATCAATCCATCCTGCACCCAAATCATTACCCTGTATGAGGATAGGTGAATCACGTTTTTCTATCACTCGGGCATTCTCACTTGCCTTGAAGAATGTTTCCATGGGCACGAGCTAATGCTCTATGTATACTCCCATGTATCCAATCAACAAAGCTACTACTAAAACTAAGCTATCAATACTTCAACTTTCAGGTTGCGTAATCTACTACATAATATCATTGCAACACTTTGTACTTCCAATCCTTTTGTTGCATTCGATGAACTATTCTCTTCGTCAATGCATTATGTTGTAGAACTTTCCATTAATATTTCTCCATGTATTCAACACATCATTATAGCTCCATGGGTTTGAGATAGGGAAGAATTTATTGTAGGGAAAAGAAACTACTAAGGAAGTAATCCTATCCATAACTATATGAAGCAATCAATGTCACAAACAAGAAAACAATCATAATAAATCAACACACAAGCAAACACTTGTATAATAACATTACAGGTGTATAAACTCAGTAGCATATAACCACAAAATAGTTTGAAAGCATTAGAAACAATACTAGAGTAAAATAGAGTAACATATAAGCAATAAACTAAATCTGTCAAAATGGTACAGCAGGTTTAACGATTTTTTCTGGGAACCTTAAACTCGTCAGGAATTTTAGCCAATTTTTGTGCATGTACTACAGGTAATTACGCTCCAGATCCTATTTGTTTAGATTTTTCTGAGTTACCAATAAAATATGAAAAATCGCGCGGTACAACAGGCCAGGTAGAAAACTGCAGCAGTAATTCCACGAATTTCAATCATTTCACACCATTAAAATAATTTTAAAACCACACGAAAACTCCAGCAACTTTAGAGTTTCAAAAAAACAGATCCTAAACAAGGAATCACACGATATGGTTCAGTACAAACAAGCAAGCAACCTATATTGTCATACCACATAAGTTGGTAAGAACAATATGCTAACACGATAGTGATGATCTCCTAAAGAGATAAAATATGGTGGTCCAGACCTACCCAACCTTGGTGAGATGTTCATTTATGTCATGTTATTTGTTCCTTACTTGTAGGCTAACTCTCATATAGTGATTTGCTTTATAGAAAACTACTAATAACATTTTCCAATTCTTGTAGTTTTTATGGTAGATCACTTCTTCTACTAATCAAATGAATGGACATCTACAAGTTTGAACAAGGAGAGGTGTTGGAAAATAATAGATAAGGAATATAAGAACTCTAATAAGTATAAAATATGATAGTTCTCCTAATATAGGTCTTCTATTGCTAATCTATTTCTAAGGTCACGATCCTACAGTCAACACATGGCTCTGATACCATCTTGTAACACCCTCGCCTGATAAGGCTGAGTTCATGTGTATATTGCCAATCCCTGGATCGGTTCACTGGCACACACAATACAAAATGATACCAAATATAACTATGCATCATAAATACAACGAATATGATCCAGAATTTACATTATTTATTCAAGTACATAGCGGAAAACGAGTACAAGGTAGATCTCCATCCTTCAAATGTGCCACAGGCGAACAATTGTTGAGTGGAGTCTCGGGACCTATGAACGATCGCTCAGATACGATATAACCTGCAACATGAAACGTAGCAGCCGCGAATGGTCAATACATTGAATGTATGGCAAGTAGGCTAAAGTGGCTAACAACAGATCTATCAACTACATGCTTATTTGGCCAAGTGGAGTTCAGGCTCATTTGCATAAAGCAACAGTTTTATCCTAACATTTGTAACAAAGTAGTTTTCCAATACGATAAATAGGACACTCTGGTTCACTCCCAGGTGCTCCTACCCAATTATGTTCACCCAACAAGTTTTAAGTAATTAAGAAATAAGGATGAGTGAGAAATATCATAGCATCATCATCAGGTCGCTCAAATTGTCCATAACCGGGGACACGGCTAAGTACTTAGTTTATACACCCTACAAGGCTTAGTACACTTTACCCATGTGACTTGGCCAGCCCAGCTCGTACCACCACTCTCATATTGGGTGATGATAGGGAGAAGTCCAAGAAGGAACTGTTCGGAAAGTAGCTCCCCAATCCCGACGCGCATCGGTCCAACCTACACTATCTACATCTCTGGATACGCGGGTTCGAGTTACCACAACCTACTGACTTCATCCAACCGCCCATTTCACTATTGGCACATGGTTGCACACGAAAGCTTCCAAACAAATAAACCAATCATTTCTCAGTGTCCTGGGTGCCTTTCCGCAATGATACCACCAAAAATTATCAATCCCACCACACCTAGTAGATTCATTGATTAAGTTGTTTTAGTTTTCGCAAACCAACACATTTCGAAACAACTTCAGTGATGTAACCCAGCCCTCGTTCATCATAGCATGGCTAAGCACATCTACCAACTCTGGCTCATAAACAAGGAATGCTAGGGAATAATATGGGACATAGCATAGCATATACACATCAATCCTACATATGCAATTCTACAAAAACATCTATAATGCATAGGAAAACAATAGGACATTTATGACCAAGATAGCACCACTTGCCTTTGTTGTAGATGTAGTCGATTAGATAATCCTCACAATTCTCATAGATATAATGGTTGCTCTCGTCATAACCACAATACTTGCAATCATAGTAGTTACAATCACACACGTTGCACTCGTCGCAATCTATCGATCAAACAATTGCATACAACATAAAAAATAGCACATAGAGATCAAACAAATACAACAAATGCATGCATGACAATTTAATAAGTCACAATGGTTGTTACTTTAGTTCTGAACATAGTTAGATTACATGATGCATGTGGAAAGTCATTTAATGCACTAAAGCTTTTATTACTAAAGTTGTATCGATTTAATATGGTGTATACCACTTTAATTGAACTAAATATGTTTATGTCGTATTAAATTGTGAACTAGATGCTACTGGATAGAGGTAATGCAATCTAGAGACAGTGGCAATTTGAATCACCTAAAAAGGAGTTATAGATATTTTCTTATGATTAAAACACTATTTCAATGGGTTTAAATATTTCTGTATGAATTTCTGTTTTAACAGTACCAAATAATTTGTCATGCAATTTCTCTTTATAGATATTGTCAATACAAAACCTTAGCAGTTGGATTCACCCTAATCGGAGTTATAGATCTTTTTGTATGATTTAAATAGTGTTTAATGGTTTTAAATGATTCATATAGTTTCTTTTGTCTAAAAATCAAACTAAAATTATATCAGTAATCTCCATGGAATTGTGATTTCAGGGACATATTATTTGTAATTTTCTGAATAGTATTTATTTTCTTATGAATTTATTACTCTAAATAGGCCATTAAACCATTTAAATCTTCACGGAACAACCTTACAGTAAAATGATGAAATAATTGCATATTGATGATCTACATGGAACCAGCTTTCCATCGGTATATCATTTATATTTTTGTGACAAGCAATTAATTTACTATGAATTTAATGATTTATAAAGACATTAAAACTAATTAAATTTCTATGGGTTAAATTATCTGCAAAGGCTAGATCCAACCAGATATTATTAAAGTACATTACAGTAGCTTCAATTTGATATATTATTCATATTTTTCGGAGTTACAGATAATTTTCACCTTATTTCATTAAATTGTCAATATGCAAAATCTTAGCAAGAAGTTGAATCTATCGTCAAAACTCTCGGTGGTTTGATATATTAATTATGCCCCCCGATGGGTATCTCCAAAAGTTTTTTTGCAAACTTTCAAAACAACCTACAATTTACTTGTAGTTTCAAAATTTACCTAATTTCGATAAATCAACATAAATTCACTCAAGTGGGATCAGTTAGCTAAGAAGTTTGAAAACTCATAAAACATGGGAATCATAAGTATAGCATGTTGGTGCAATATATACGTATGTAAACTTGGCTTGTGGCATTGAGATCCAATATTCTTCAAACTTTTCTTTATGGTAAATAACTATATTCTCATCACTCAAATAAATTGAGAATTGAATGTTCTTTGCTCATAGTTCGAAATGCACACTAATGACATTGTTTACTGCAAGAAGATGCTCCCATTTACCTCTCAAAATACATTTAATTCAACATAAAAATATCACGCTTACTTGTGTAGCTTAAGTTTGACAAAATTTTGTTAAATTGTCAAGATGAAAAATCTTAGCAAGAAGCTGAACCTGTCATCTAAAATCTCGATGGTTTCTGATATATTAGTTGTGAATACCTAGTGGGTACCTTCCAAAAGCTTTTTCATAAACTTTCAAATCAACCCACAATTTATTTGATGTTCAAAATTTTCACCTAATCTCAGTAAATAGACATAAAGTCATTCAAGTGGACAAAGTTAGCTAGGCCGAAGTTTGAAAACTCCTAAAACATGGGAATTATCATAAGTACAAACATGTCGGTCCACTATATATGTCCAAAGCTTGTCTTGTGGCATCCAGATCCATATTCTTCAGACTTTCTTTTCGAAAATGAACAATCTCGATTGCCCTCACTTAGAAAAATTAGAATGTTATTTCCTGATAGTTGGACCAACGGTATTGTTTACTACAAGAAGATGCACCCATCTACCACTGTGAAATTACATTTAATTCGAGAGCAATCTATCGTGCCTACTTATAGCTCAAGTTTAAAACCAAATTTCATTAAGTTGTCAAGATGAACAATCTTAGCAAGAAGTTGAACCTATTGTCAAAACTCTTGGTGTTTTCTGATATATTAATTCACCCCCCGATGGGTTCCTCCAACAGTTTTTCGTAAAACTATCAAAGCAACATAAAATTTACTCGTTGTTCAAATTTAACCTAATTTCGATTAATCGGCATAAAGTCTACCAAGTGGGCAGAGTTAGATAGGGAGTTTGAAAACACATAAAACATGGAAAAGAAAAATTGGCATAAAGTCACTCAAGTGGTCCACTTAATATGTCTAGAAGCTTGCTAGATTGTGGCATTCAGATCCATATTCTTTGGACTTTATTTCTTTACGGAAAAGAACAATCTCGTCATCACTCAGGAAATTGAGAATGTTCTTTCCAGATAGTTCGAAACTCACACCAACAACATTGTTTGCTATAAGAAGACGCACCCATCTACCTTTGAAATTACATTTAATTATAGATCAATTAATATACCACGCTTACTTGTAGCTCAAGTTTGACCTAATTTCGTTGAATCGACAAAGAAGTAAGTGAACTGCGTGAAGTTAGCTAGGAAGTGTAACACCCTCGCCTGATAAGGCTGAGTTCATGTGTATAGTGCCAATCCCTGGATCGGTTCACTGGCACACAGAGTACAAAATGATACCAAATATAACTATGCATCATAAATACAACGAATATGATCTAGAATTTACATTATTTATTCAAGTACACAGCAGAAAACGAATACAAGGTAGACCTCCATCCTTTAAATGTGCCACAGGCGAACAATTGTTGAGTGGAGTCTCGCGACCTATGAACGATCGCTCAGATACGATATAACCTGCAACATGAAACGTAGCAGCCGCGAATGGTCAATACATTGAATGTATGGCAAGTAGGCTAAAGTGGTTAACAACAGATCTATCAACTATATGCTTATTTGGCCAAGTGGAGTTCAGGCTCATTTGCATAAAGCAACAGTTTTATCCTAACATTTGTAACAAAGTAGTTTTCCAATACGATAAATAGGACACTCTGGTTCACTCCCAGGTGCTCCTACCCAATTATGTTCACCCAACAAGTTTTAAGTAATTAAGAAATAAGGATGAGTGAGAAATATCATAGCATCAGTATCAGGTCGCTCAAATTGTCCATAACCGGGGACACGGCTAAGTACTTAGTTTATACACCATGCAGGGCTTAGTACACTTTACCCATGTGACTTGGCCAGCCCATCTCGTACCACCACTCTCATATTGGGTGATGATAGGGAGAAGTCCAAGAAGGAACCGTTCGGGAAGTAGCTCCCCAATCCCGACGCGCACCGGTCCAACCTACACTATCTACATCTCTGGATATGCGGGTTCGAGTTACCACAACCTACTGAGTTCAGCCAACCGCCCATTTCATTATTGGCACATGGTTGCACACGAAAGCTTCCAAACAAATCAACCAATCATTTCTCAGTGTCCTGGGTGCCTTTCCGCAATGATACCACCAAAAATTATCAATCCCACCACACACAGTAGATTCATTGATTAAGTTGTTTTAGTTTTCGCAAACCAACACATTTAGAAACAACTTCAGTGATGTAACCCAGCCCTCGTTCATCATAGCATGGCTAAGCACATCTACCAACTCTGGCTCATAAACAAGGAATGCTAGGGAATAATATGGGACATAGCATAGCATATACACATCAATTCCTACATATGCAATTCTACAAAAACATCTATAATGCATAGGAAAACAATAGGACATTTATGACCAAGATAGCACCACTTGCCTTTGTTGTAGATGTAGTCGATTATATAATCCTCACAATTCTCATAGATATAATGGTTGCTCTCGTCATAACCACAATACTTGCAATCATAGTAGTTGCAATCACACACGTTGCACTCCTCGCAATCTATCGATCAAACAATTGCATACAACATAAAAAATAGCACATAGAGATCAGACAAATACAACAAATGCATGCATGACAATTTAATAAGTCACAATGGTTGTTACTTTAGTTCTGAACATAGTTAGATTACATGATGCATGTGGAAAGTCATTTAATGCACTAAAGCTTTTATTACTAAAGTTGTATCGATTTAATATGGTGTATACCACTTTAATTGAACTAAATATGTTTATGTCGTATTAAATTGTGAACTAGATGCTACTGGATAGAGGTAATGCAATCTAGAGACAGTGGCAATTTGAATCACCTAAAAAGGAGTTATAGATATTTTCTTATGATTAAAACACTATTTCAATGGGTTTAAATATTTCTGTATGAATTTCTGTTTTAACAGTACCAAATAATTTGTCATGCAATTTCTCTTTATAGATATTGTCACTACAAAACCTTAGCACTTGGATTCACCCTAATCGGAGTT
This sequence comes from Avena sativa, assembly GCA_916181665.1. Classification (NCBI taxonomy): domain Eukaryota; kingdom Viridiplantae; phylum Streptophyta; class Magnoliopsida; order Poales; family Poaceae; genus Avena; species Avena sativa. The sequence continues at coordinate 101,220,163 of OV702293.1, forward strand.
ATAGATCTTTTTGTATGATTTAAATAGTGTTTAATGGTTTTAAATGATTCATATAGTTTCTTTTGTCGAAAAATCAAACTAAAATTATATCAGTAATCTCCATAGAATTGTGATTTCAGGGACATATTATTTGTAATTTTCTGAATAGTATTTATTTTCTTATAAATTTATTACTCTAAGTAGGCCATTAAACCATTTAAATCTTCACGGAAAAAACTTACAGTAAAATGCTGAAATAATTGCATATTGATGATCTACATGGCACCAGCTTTCCATCAGTATATCATTTATATTTTTGTGACAAGCAATTAATTTACTATGAATTTAATGATTTATAAAGACATTAAAACTAATTAAATTGCTACGGGTTAAATAATCTGCAAAGGCTAGATACAACCAGATATTATTAAAGTAAATTACAGTAGCTTCAATTTTATATATTATTCATATTTTTTAGAGTTACAGATAATTTCTTATGAATTTATTAACCTAAAAGACCATCAAAACTAATTAAATTACTGCAGTAACCACGTACAGTAAAATTTGGATCTATTCTGATAAGATGATTCTACGTAAAATTATCTTCAATTTGATATATTGTACGCAATTTTTGGACGTGGTATGAATTTCTAATGAATTTTACAAATTAGATTTATAATATGCAATTTTAAATTCGAACGGAATATTCCAGGGAATATTCCGCTGACTGGACAGGTTGACTTTGCATACTGACTGGGACTAGATGTTGACCTGACGTTGATGTGGCGTTGATGAGGAAGCTGACCGGGTTGACGACATGGCACGCACCGGTTTGATTGGATCTCGACCGTCTGGATAGGATCCGGTGGCTAGAAGAAGAGATTGACCCGATTTTGGCTCAGAATAGAAAAGAAACAGATCTGTGTTAGAGAGACAAATCCTTAGGTCAAATTGAAAAACTTAGAACACGAACGTTATGGGGAATCATTATTCCTACCTTCTCACCAAAGGAATTTGGATTTGAAGAAACGAGCGCGAGTACATCTTGGATTTACACCGTAAGATCTGAAATATTGCGATACGAAATTCTCCGGCTGTGGTGGATAAAAAGAGGTGCGGTTTGTCGGGATTGAAAGATTTCGACGATTCCTACAACTTTCGTTTTTTGACCGAAGGCAAACGACGAAGTCTAGATGGGTTAAAAAGCGAAATAAGATTCGGGCATGTGTAGATTCGGGATTTCGAGAAGGGAAACTCGTACAGCTATAGCTCCACGAGATTATATGGAGATTTAGGATGTTGTAGAGATAGGTATTGGAGTAGAGAACAAGTAGAAACAAACGAAAGTCGATTCGGAGTTGTAGATAAAAAGTTATAGCAGTTTGAGTAGAGATAGGTTTGTTAAAAACTGATTCGCACACATTTTAAAGCAAACCAATCGATCCCCTCCTGTACGCGTGGCCTGTCCGGCTGGCTCGGTCCGGTCCGGGTGGGCCGGCCTGTTAGAAAAAAAATTCTTTTCCTTTTTCTATTTACTTGTTTCCCTCATATCTTTTGCATACGAACTCCAAATGACATGATTCTTGTTTCTATTTTTTTTAAAAATCGAATAGATTATTATAGGATCAAATTTGTAATCTTTTTACTAGTTTGGAAATAGTAGGTTTATAAATCCTTGTATATTCCATTTTATTTATATCTTTATTTGTTTGTAGTTATTCCATAACTTTTTCATAATAGCTCCGAATGAGCTCAATTTTGTTTCTAAATTTTTGTAATATTAATTGGATCTCTTTAGGATATAATTATCAATAATTTATGCCTTAGCAACAGTGGGTTTTATAAAGTCAATTTAATTACCCTTAGAAACATTTGGGCGAATCAACTACAGGATTTAGATACCGGGATTTGGATTTAGTTTGTGAGAACTTTGCATGGATGTAATGAAATGCTTATGAATGCTTCATGATTTTCATTTTGAAATCTTGCACACCAATTCTTCAATCCATAATCAATTCAAGCCCTTTTGCCTATATGGCTACTTAGGTCATAACAAAAGAATATAAGATTTTGAATTCAAGGTTGAGAGGATTTTCTATTCAAAAAGTTTCTTCTCTTTGAGAATTTTCAACATAGTTAAACAATCAATCAAACTTATTTATTTATTTCACATTCCAAAATTAGGAGAATTTTGGGATGTGACAGGAAGCTTCAAAATGGAATTATATAAGAAACCTTGGTCCACTTTGTGTGATAATTGGGAGGGTTGCATTTTCATCTAACTGTGGTAGGTCCCCTCGGAGTGAGGTGCTTCAGTTAACATAGTTGGTGAAAGTACAAGTTACATCAAAGACCTCATAAAAAATGAAAATCGCATCCAAGTCCATGCATTTAGCACAAGGTCCGTGAAACTAAGAAATGAAGTTTGTTTGAGGTTTGCATCCAAAAGAGTTCATTGTGCTAAAGACTATCGATAGAATCTTCTTGATGCTAAGAATACAAGCAAACCATATCCCATCGGTAAGTTTGTGTACAGAAAGTCGAGCTAAGCAAAAAATACAAAATCAAGTCAGAGATCCTGCCTACACGCTCCTCTCCCTCTCTAGCTCTGCCTCGCAGACTTGTGTCACGTCACAGACGGCCTCCCTTGCCTCACCGATCCTCTGCCACTATGTTGTGGTCCCAAGAAACCACCGAATGACCTCGTCCGCCGGTCCTTTTCCGCTCGACCTCTACTGCTAGGGGCCAGCCGCCTTGATCCATCTTCCTGCTACAAAGGCCCCTCACGAACTCGCCCCGTCGCCCTTGTAGTGCTACCACGCATCGCCCTACCATTGTTCCTCATCCGCGTCGCCGTTCCGTACATCCTGCCGCTAGTTCGAGTTGCACTACCTCTTTGACTGCCATCGCTCACCTCCAGTTTCTCGTCTACTTGCACAGTAGAGTAACATTTTTGTGCTAAAATCATGATGTTGGTGTTGGGTCGCGAGGATGTGATGCATGAATGATGCGGTGATGATGTGGGTGGTGGTGGATTACCTAGGTGTTGACGATACGGCCACTTCGGTCATGGTGTCGCCAAGATGGAAGGATGTGTCCATGACCATAGCGTGGACTGGCTCGTCATGATCTCAGCAACAAGACCAACCTGATGCTAACATGCATCCAACTTACCCAAGATCTTCCCCCTAGAAGCTTAAATTTCTCCGTCACGAACCCGATGATGCCAGAACCTCAAGGTCTCCTTCACGAGCGTCAATACCCCTGATCCGATGTCTAAGGCCCTGAATCCGAAGACCCCTTCATGGATGCCAAGTTTTCCAAGACCCTGGGTGCACCGACATAGATCTGGAGATCGCTCCCTCAAACCCCGTCGAACCCCCAAGACCGTCGAACCTAATGTGTGACCCTTTTTCTGAGACCCATATTGACGAGGGTTAGACTCATCAATGCCCATTGTTATGGACTTGGTTTTTGGAGAAGGTGGGGAGGCTGGAGATCATGGAACGGCTAACAGACAAGCAACACGGGACAAAGGATTTACCCAGGTTCAGGCCCCTGGAGGGAAAACCCTACTCATGCTTATCTGCTCTCGATTAATGGCAAAGTCAAAGGTTACAGGGGTGTGTAGATGAGATCTGGCGGTATGTATGCTAGGGTTTTGGATCGTTCCTCCTCACTGTGCTCTCCTGCCTTTATATAGATAAGCCAGGTCTTGGGGTAGGTCGAGTCGGTTACAAGTTAGGGTTTTTCCCTTTGAGTTTCTATCTATAACTAGCCGTGTTCCTCAATGAGTCGAATCCTTCTTGCGCTTGGGCCACCCGAAATCCATCTAAGCTTCGCCATCAGGGCTTTCCCTAGGCCAGACCGAGTAGGCCAACATTGGGCACCCGTAGGGCATACCCATGTCACATATTTTTATAATATATGATATCTACCTATTGCATATAATTGTACATGCTTGCACGCATATCATGTGATTTGGGAGATTTTTAGCCGTTTCACCTCATAATTAAATATGGAGACTATATGTATATTTTAGTCATATATTGACTCCATTTAAATTTGTGTAGCAAACCGGTGCTATATTTTGCCTTTTTAATACAAATTTAAATTGCGGGGTACCTAAACAACATAAACCACCTAATTAATTGTCGGGATCCCGGTTCCTCATAATATTGCCTAGTTGCATCGCATCTTCGCCATGCCATACATCGTACATGCATCATGCCTGAAATTCTTCCATAGTATTAAATAGCGCATACGTTATTTATTTTAGTGCTTTGCTTCTTTACGAATTAGGCCGGTGAGTTGATGCAACCTTTGCCCGTTCTTCGGATGAACCTTTGGTAGTGTTTCCCAGGAGAGCATTCTCCCCCTTTCTAACTATTTTGCATTTATAGTCTTTACTTCATGTTGTTGATCTATTTCTATCTGTGTCGCATTGCTTTAGTTTCCGTACACCATTTATATTTCTTGCAGCCTCTATATTGCCTTGGACACCTCCTATTAACTGTTGGTTGGCAATCAGTCGGCCTTGCGATTCGTAGTTGCTTCCTCAGGTGTCACTTCATGTTGTTGATGTTCCACCGTAGTTGGGGGTTGGCACATGCTTAATGGTGGAGATGATCATGGATTTAATTACAACTTACTAAATGTTGGGAGTAGATATAATTAATACAGAGGCACAAGTGGGTAATAGTTGAGATCTGGTTATTATCCTGCCACCCTGTGTCCACCTAGGACCCGAGTTATTGACACTTGTTCTGAGACTAAGCGCGCTAACCACATGTGGGCTGTATGGGCACCCCTATCGGCTTATTACCTGGTTTCAAAGTACTATTCTGGGGGCCACAAACTAGTTTGGTATTTATACATTACCTACTCTACCTATGCCATGTATGATGTTTATTACTTGTTTCTCGTTGAGCGTTTATTACTATTGTGTAGGTTCCGCACTCTGTCACAGGAATATATCGTCTATGGCCTCTGTTCGCGTGACAAGTGCATGTAACCTTAGGGTCCGTATGAGGATTATCTATACCTCATACGGGTAGCTCTTTAGGGTGCCCCCCATGTACTTCTTTGGGTCTGGGAAAGCATCGTATCTGAATCCCCACCGACATACCGATGGATGTGTGTTAATTGATCTGGCAAAAGGGCGGAAGTGTGTGTGGAAACTTTGGTGCACCTCTACAATGTTAAATCTTTTCGAAAAGTCGTGTTCGCGGTTATGGACGACTTGGAGCATAGTTTCTCGATCATAGACAATTATAACTGAAGTTTACTGTTATAAATTTAACTTGTATCTGATATGACTAGTAAGTTGGATAACCACCATGGAAAGAAAGAATAAAACTGCGAACCGTGTGAGTTTCCTCGGCATGACTTCCTCGTTTGTTCTCGAGAGGGAAATACCAAGATGGGTATGATTGGTGGTAGTATCAGGTTGGTTCCAAATAGGTCTTTCTTTTCTCTCTCTGATAGCTGCTAGTCGTATCGAGTATTTATAGGTTGTTTAGTACATGTTGCACTGCTTTTCAGTGCACCATACCTATGTTGGCGAGAGCCACCGAATTCTAAGACTCACCGTGTACTGGCCTTGGTACTGACAACTCTGTTTTTCCTTTGCCCTTTGCCCGCACCCCTTTTGTTGTAGCAGGTTTTGAAATCGATGTCGTTAGCAGGTTTACCCTTCCGGCTTGGCCTCGGGCAGGGTTATGGACGCCATTGGTTATTCTTGAGCCATTGAGTCCAATTTGCATCTTGTCCGTACCCAGGCGATGTATTGTTTTCGAGGTGATTTGGATCTTTGTACTGTATATATGTATTCTTGACCCATTGAGTCGTTGATATATATATATATGTATGGTCTATGGGTTCCATCATGGACTATTGTGTAATGATATTACTTTATTTTCCACCCGCATGCAAGTTCCTAGTGGGCATCTTTGAATCGTTTCTATGCGGGTTTGGCGTGAATCGCTAAAACTTGTATAGGGCCGATTCGAGGGTGTTATAGAACGCTTGTCCCATATAAGTTCACACACACTTGAGCTTGTCCTCTTTTGCATAGAGGATTGGGTTTTCTCTAATCGAGAGCATTTAATTGTTGTTATTTACTTTCAGTACTTTATTTCATTGCATACTACAAACCCAAAATACCAAACTCACTGCACTCTTTTATTGTTTTACTTGTCAAATGTACAAACCAATTCCTTGAGATCCTCGTGGGTTTGATAAACTGTCTTATTAAAAAGTACTACAATTGATGTCCTGCACTTGGAAGCCATCACGACTCTGTTAAATTCTGGTGTTTTGAAATCTTGTGATTCTAACAAAGCCTGCAGATTTGCTCTATTTTGCAATCCATTGTTTTGTACCTGCAACCCAATCAAATTCCTGTATTTTTTCTTGTGATCCAAAAAGTCCTAAATTCTCTTCAAGTTTGTCATTTGATATTTTGGTGACCGTTTGTGCTGATTAGGCGTCAAGCTCTAAGTATATTAATGTGACTACTACTATTACTACTACTAGCTAGCTATAGTTATACGGAGTACTAGTACGTATGTATCTTTTGCATGTGGTGGTACAAGACGATTGTAGAAGCCTCCAAGTTATGTAATGCTACTCTTGTTACTCCGTCACGCATACTAGCTGAATAAGAAAATAAAAACATGTCTCTTGGGTGGAATATTGACCGCTACTTTGATAAGACATTAGTACAGATCTTTGGGTGGGTTGTAAATATTTACATCTAGTAGCTTGATCGCTAGTAAGATGGCCTACCGTAGTCTACTCCGGGACACCTAGGTTTTCCTTTCTACTGCGGCAGAGCCTTCATCTTGACCAATGGGTCTTGGATGGACTGATGAGATTGCTCAAAGGGTGGTGGCGAGACCCAGACCTTGACATCTTGCTTCCACTACTTACTCTCTTCCTACTAGTAATACCTCGCTTTTCCTCATAGAAATCATTTTATTCCACTACTCCTCCCTTGCTTCTTTACTTCTTCATCCAGCAATGTTACAAAATAACCTGTCTCATCGGAAGAATAGCAAGATGGTGGTGGTTAGAGCCGTGGAGAAACCCTGCCAGTAGGGGGACCTACAGGCTTGGACCGAGAAAAGGGACAAGCCATGGGGCAAGGGCTCGTCTTCCCGGATGTATCCGAAGAGCGGCTATCATGGGAACCAAGCGTCCGGGTAGGTTTGTACTTCCATTGATTCCTGGGTTGTCTGCTCTACTATTGAACCATCTTTGTACATCTTGCAGGGCAGACAGCTCAAGCGTCGAATTTTTCACCCTACGAGTCGATAGCACTACGGATATCTAGGACGTGTATGATGATATCATGCCCTCTCTCCATTGAAGAAGACAGGTAGGCACTATACATGTATTGGCCTGTTATGTTCTTCTCTACATGCACTCCATGCTCACTTACTGATGATGAATTTTCCATGCAGGAAGTCAGGGTGAGAATCTCGGCCAAAGTAGATGAAATTAACAACCATAACAAAAATATTCTACAGAAAAACTTTGATCTCAACTGGGAGTGTGATCGCCTTCGAGCCGATTTGGCTTTTAAAAAGAAGCTCGCATGATCTTACGAGCGTGACTCCTCGACCCTTCATGCTGAGTGCAAAGATTTGAAGAATGAAGTCATGGAGCTCCGCAGCCAGTGGCTACCATTGTAGAGGTCGTCGAGGTCACGCCCCGCTAAGTAGGAAGGGAGAAGCTATCTCATGCTGGTCGTCAAGGTCACGACCATTGTGGAGGTCGTCGAGATCGTGCTTCTGCAGGGCGTCCATAGTGTTGTAATCGCCAAATCTGACACAGGGAAAGATTTGGCATTGGAGTAGGAACTAGAAAGGGAGAAACCATCCCCTGGACCTATTTTTCCTGGGTGCATGGATCGTTTTTTTCTCATCCATCCACACATAATTATATTGCAGTCTTAACAATCGAATGAGCTCTATGGAGCTTTTGTAACAATATACTTGTTGTATAGTAGTAACTTTGTATATTAGTCACTTTTTAGTGTACATATACATTCAAAATTAAGTCAAATATGTGACATCCTTTTAAATTAGGTTGGAGGGCATTATCAAAAAAATAGGATGGGGGGTGACATGAGTATGACTTATCGGGTCCCTATGATTAGGTACCCTAGGCGCATAAAAGCTTATGGCCCACTAAGACCCAACGAAGTCAAAGAAGCACCCGACGAATAAAGAATTTCCTTATCTTCTAAGGAATAATCAGGAACCGACATAGAGTTCCCATTGTAAATATAAACTTGTAATCCGGATACGGATCCAGGACCTAGCCTCTCATATAAAGGTTGCGAGGATCCGACAAAGAGAAAACCTTACTTTTCCTGCAATCCACGGTGATCTAGATCGCAACTAGTGAACCGACGACTTTATAATCGAGCTTTTCCAATCATCAGACTATGTCGACTCCCTTGTTTGTTTGATCAGCCGATGAAATCCCCAACACTCTCTTTTCCACGAAACCCTAAGTCCATAACAATGGGCATTGCCGAGGTCACCCCTCGTCAGAGGGAGAGTATGTATGATGAATCAAAAAAATCATCAATGAGTGATCTTTAAATTTGGTCATACTTCTACTTTGTCAGATGTATAGGGGTCCCGTGTCTAGTACTATCATTTTTTCTGCCTCCCTATATGTGGACCATACATGGATAAGTGAGTTGTTGGGTGATTTTTTTTGATAAAGTTTGCTCTTCCCTATTAAAATATTGTAGTTATGATATAGGGGAGATAATTTAGGGTTGCTAATGGAGATAAGAAAAAATTAGGGGAACAATCTTTTTAGGCTAGTCATAGTGCAAGTAACTCCATGAGTAACTAAGGGTCCAACTTAGCAAAATTGCTTATGTGATAGTGAGTTAATGAAGAGAGAGGAAGATGGAGTGACATATTTGGTTACTTTAACATCACACATACCAAGGTGAAATGATTCTATCACCTAATAAATGATACTTTGCACGACACCACTTATATGTTACTCTCCACTATGAAGGTAATAATATAGACTAATAACTTATGCATGTTACTAGTCTACGTTACTCTCCACTATGACCAGGCTTAGGGGAGGCCCCTACATACACACATAGGGGAGAAAATGTAGGCGTGCTGCTGGACTTGCTCTTAACTTACAAGTTTTGTTCAACCTTGTTCTCTTCTCTGGTTCCTTTTTTATTTCTTGATTGCACTAGACATTGTATATAGTACTAGACTCACCTCAGGGATTCTTTTTCTTACTCAATTTCACCACCGTTTAGAAATATATCTATGGCTTCAAGCATCCGTAATGTATGAGGTGAAGTTTTGCCACAAGGTAAGACCCACATGGATAATGGAAAATTCCACATAGAATATCATATTTCTTCACGCAAGAGAGAGGAGAGAGGTAAAATCATTTTTATATTCCTTATGGGCAACCCACAAGCTTGAAGTGCACCTTAGGTTGCAAGACAAGTTTATTTTCTTCACAATGTATAAGGTGAACCTTAGTTTTTTTTGTTGCACATTGCGGATGCCCGACTCATAATTTTGAGTACGTTGAATACTCTCTAGGAGGAGGTGTCTATCTATAAAATAAAATGCACTGCCAGCATCAGGGACACTCATCTGTTGTCTGGAGTACTCTAGGTCACAGGAACACTATCCCTATAGTCTACCCTGGGACACCCAACGATTCCTTGCATAGGCATTCGCGCCAGAGCCTTCGCAGGGAATGTCTCCGCCCTAGCCCATTGATTTTGGATGGACGAACATGATTGCTAGACGTTAAACTGTGTCTCCCTGGTTGTTACTAGTTTTTTACATGAGTTGTTACTACTACTACTACGTAAAATACACTTCTAAAACAATAATGTAACTATGCTTATGAGTTACTAGTCTAATTTCATTAGAAGTCTGGTTATGCGTACAAAGTACATTATGTGTGAGCTGCATTGATTTACGAGAGTCATCAGTGGACGGGGGCCTCGACCGCACAAAAAAAGATCTGTCACTCAATAAAACAAATGGAGCTTGTGCGCACATGCATGCTACTCGGTAACAAGAATGTGATCAACACATATACGGAGAGTACGAGTAATATGATCAACCCAATAGAATTCACTTACTACAAGATGTATGCAACTTAGTAACCTACTATCATGTACGTAATCACGATGTGCTAACATAATAGCAATAACATTGAAAGGATATAGATGTCGCCTAGAGGGGGTGAATAGGCGGTTTAAAATTTTTCTGAGAGTAGCTCAACAAAGGCGGAATAAAAGTATTGTTTACTTTGTCAAGCACAAAACCTAGAACAACTAGGGTTCATCTATGTGCACCAACAACTTATGATAAGAAAGACAAGCAACTATGTGATAGCGAGATATATACTTCAAGAACAAAGGCTATCACAAGGTGCATAAGTAAGAGCTCAGATATAGAGATAACCGAGGCACACGGAGACGACGATGTTTTACCGAGTTCCTCCCAACATGGAGTACGTATCATTTGGAGAGGGGGTGGTATCAAACCACCAATGCCATAAGAGTCCTCCCTTTTTCCCTGTGAATCTCACTCCAACTGGATCAATCCACACTTCCACTATCGGTGCACTTGTCGGTGTCAATCTGGAACCTCTCACAAAGTTGGGGCACTTCTCCACAACTCAATTGGAGGCTCCAAACAAACAAGCTTGGGGAAAGCTCCACAACTTAACTGGAGGTCCCCAGTAATCCACAAACCTGCAAAACAACCAAACCTTCTAGGGTTCTAAGAACCCAAGAGTACAAAGCTTCTCAGCTTTCACCCAATCGAATCCTCACTGAGAATTCAAACCGATGCACCAAATGCAATGACAAGAACACAAGAAGTACTCAAGTCCTTCTCTCTCAAATTCCACCAAAGCTACAAAAGCTTATGGGGGAATAAGATAGGAAGAACAATGGAGGAAATCCACAAAAGACTCCAAGATCTAGATCCCAATATGTTCCCCTCACTTAGATGAGAGATTTATTGGTGAGATTGTAGATCTAGATCTTCTCTTTAAACTCCCTAAAGTATATGCAAGAATCATAGGAGGGATTGAAGGGAAGCAAGCTCAAGAAGGTCAACAATGGAGGGTAAGGTTTGCAGAAGTCATACTTGCTCATTGGGGAAGAAGGGCCACTTTTTATAGGCCCACTGATTTCTGACCATTTTCTGCCCGTTAGGGGGTTTCCACACCGGAGACTCCGGTTTGCACATATCTCACACCGGAGATTCCGATCCATCTCCGGACCCCTATACAGAATGTCCCGGGCCAGTTCTTGATGCTCCCTCTAGAGACTTGGCGGGAACTCTAGACCTGAGCACACCAGAGACTCCGAACTTTTCAGTCCGGAGATTCCGGTCTACCAATATACACTGGAGATTCTGGCCAAATATCCGGTCTGAACCAAATAAGAGGCAAACTTTAAATGGCGATATCTAGAGTTTGGAAACTCCAATTGACCCAAAACCAACTTTGTTGGAAAGAGGACAAAAAGAGCTACCCAACTAATATTGGATGCCACCAAGATAGAATATTTCATGTATTACAATGTAGAATACCTCCCTTGGTGAGAAACTGGAAAACCTCAAAGATCAAAAACGCAATAAGATATAAAAGGGAAATCCGTTTTTGACGAACTAGAGCTTGTTATGAATATTACCAAAAGCTCTAGAACCTCACATGGATAATATCCAAATAACAACCAAGAAAGGATGATGCTAAGTATGCAAAGGTTTGAGCTCTCTCCGAAAGATATGATCGAGTTACTCACTTGATAGCCCCTCTTGATAGTACAGTTATCTATACTATAAACCAGTCTCCCCAGCTAACACCACGAGACCGGTAAGAAGGAAACCCTATCAAGACCATACCTTTGCCTTGCGCATATTCCACTTGATCTAGATGTAGGCGATTTTGTCCTTCTCAAGATGGAACACCTTTCTTGATTGCTCTTGCACGTACTCGCTTGATGAAGAATTGCAAGTTGCTCCCCCATACAACATGGGGAAACCTTTACTTTGACCTTGTCTTCATCTATCCATGATCACTGAGGATGGCAAGCTTCAAGCATGAGATATTCTAGATATGGCACATCTTTAGCTTGCACAACATTTCTTCTAACACCATTTGGATGATGTCCTGAAGATACATATGATGAACTCTATCTTCTTGTTCAAGACACCCTTGATCTTATTTTCTCTTTTCTTCTTCTTCATTTCTTCTTTCTTTATTATCTTGGTGTATTGAAGATACACACGAGGTATCACTCCATCTTATTATTCAAGACACACTTTCTATAGGCCCAACTACTACTTGACCAATCTCCGGATCATTCCATGAAACCTTGATCAACACTTGATCTTCTTCACTTTCTTATTATTCATTTCTTCTACCTTGAAGCCAACACATGCTTCAAGCAATGCCAATGGACTATTCCTACAAGTGTAACACACTGCAAACATTAGTCCATAGAGATTGTCATTAATTACCAAAAGCACATATGGGGGCCCACATATTCTTTCAAACATGCATTAGTAATTTTTTTGAGCTGCATGTATTTGCCCTTGAAAATGGAGTACACTAAAAGTTTGAACTCGTGGAGCACCAAAATCACGTGCCCCCAACTATCCCGATGTGTTCTACTACTATATTGTGACATACATATCTACCCATATAGTCTACTCTGGGACACCCAGCGATTACTTGCATAGGTGTTCATGCCAGACCCTTCACGGGGAAGGTATCTGCTCTTGCCCATTGATTTTGGATGGACAAACAAGATTGCTAGACAACCAAAATCATGGGTCCCCCTCCCTCGCTCCCCTCCATTTCAAACACTGCAAAATTTATTGCACCCTCCATTTCAAACAATACGAATTAATAGTATTTCCCTCTTGTCTCTATACTAGTACCGATATATTTTAAAAAATGATTCTTCCCCACACACATAAAGAAAAATCCTTAGAAAAACCCTAGCCTCGCTCACACTCTCTTGCCTCTTCGACCACCACCTCCAGCGGTCAGAACCTCCTGTGGCACTTCTCCATCTTGCTTTGCCCGCTCGAACTTGACACCATACACTCCTCACCCACCAGTATACCATAGTGCATGAGCTGCGGTCTCATCCAACACACCATTGCCCCTTCACCAACGTCCATCACACCCGATCTAGGTCACCGAGTCCGTCGTCCACCACACCTGACTTTATTTCCCCACTTTCCCATCCATGGCGCTGAATCCATTAATGACTTCCCAAGATCTGCTTCCTCACCACCGGCATCCAACCCAACCGTATCGTATCAAAGCCACCATGTAGTGCACCGATTCTGCCTCAGTGACGCTCTTGTCCACCGCTCTCAAGCCGACATCGACCGCCCAAGGTCTGCTTCCCCAACGTAAACAACCACCGCAACCGTAGCACTATCGGTGACCTGGACGTCACCCACAAAGGTATGCATGATGCTTAGAAGCCTCTCCATCCATGGAAACCAAATCTCCAACCATTTTTTGTTTTATCAGCAGTATACAATGTTTAAGCCTATCATAGTGAACCACATTTTTTTAATCGTGTTACACACCAAGTCAATACGCATGCCTGTTCTTTGTGCTATATACAAGGTCACTAGACATGTTGATTTGGATTCACTTCTCTACGAATTTTAAAGTCATGCACATATTCTTATATGCTCCGTGTAATAGTAATTTCCTGCTATTGTGTAGTTCTTGCAAAATCTAAAGTCAGTGGAAAATATTAGTGTGGATTCTCTACTCTACAGTTATTGAATCTATCTGATTTGTACTGAGCTAAGTTCCTAGTATTGTTTCCTCTTTGGCATTATTATAATATCCTATAGCACCCATTTAAAATCTTCGCAGTAATTCTAATATAATTTTGTTGTTGCCATCTAGTTCTTCAAAAGTTCCAACACTTCCTTTTGAACAAGGAGGTCCCCGAAGGGACGAGAAGCATTTATTAAATCCAAGCGGTGGATGTACAACTAATAACAAAGGACCCCATAAAGTATATAAAAAATATAGGTCCCTGATAGAAGTAGAAAATACCTCACTGAAAGATGAAAGATAACAATCAAGTCCTTCTCTTTCTCCACCGCCGAGTCGGAAGTCGTACACACCGCCATCAAACTCAGAAGTGGGGACAAAACCACTTGCCTCTGAGCAGATGAGAAACACGGCCGCCGACCTCAATAGGGGCCTCTCCAAGGAGTTTTGACAAATGCCAGGACCCTTCGTCAGCTTCTGGATAGGCCACGTTCTGGCCTTGGATGTCGGACGGCTATCACCCGCCGACGAGGTAGTGCTCAAGAAGATTGCTTCCCAAATCCATTGCTTTTTTGTTGCTTCCAGGGCGGAGCTCGCCATTACACCCAGGAGAGCAGATAGCATCGGCCCTCTTGCCGGCGAGATGCAACTCGAGGGGAATCGCAAGCTAGCGACCCCATCCACCACCTGCCTCTCCCAAGAAGAAACGACAAGGTCTCCACCCTCTCCCTCGCCGCCACGGTTGGCCAAGAAGAGGGAGAACCATACTGCGTCACCAGGAGAAAGAAAGAAAACACGAAGGCGCTTATTCCAGGGGAATCCCGCAACAGAGACTCTCATTGTCTTCCTCTTCCACGGAGGCATGATGCAGAAGCTCGGCACCTCCCCGCCGGCAACGCGCCCAAGCACCGCAGGGATGACTTCCCAGCATCCTACCCACCGGTACCTAGCTCTGCTCTCACACCCTCGTCCCTCGCCACCACGGCCGGCCAACAGAGGAGGGAGAAGTAGAGGAGGCACCACAAGAGGGAGGACTCCCAGGTCCTTATTTATGGAGTTGCCATGGCTGCCCTCCACCAACAACTCCGGCCGCCGGAGCAATAGGAGGAGTACCACCAGCAGGCAATGAAGGAGCTCGGCCTGAAGAACTCCACACCAACTCCCGGCAACATGCCAAACCATGGCATAAAGCCAAACACAAAACCTACGAGACCTAGAGCTAACTCCGGCGCCTCTCCGTTCCCTACTCCCGTCGGCTATTCCGGCGAAGAGGGCGGAAGATTGGCCCGGCAGGCGGTGGCGTACTCTCAAGGGGGTGAGGGGATAAGGCGGGGCGAGGGGATAAGGACGGGGAAAATCCGCTCCAACACTAACTATTTTATTTTTCTTGCATAGAGCTCAAAAATAGAACATTGAACATGTTGGTTTATGTAGCCTCTTCTACAGGTTCACAAGCAATTATATTAAATTTCATATCTGGTTCTGGTTCGTCCTAAGCAACAACATAACTATCTGAAGGGAATATGCCCGAGAGGCAATAATAAAGTGGTTATTATCTTATTCCTTGTTTATGATAATATTTATTTTGCATGCTATAATTGTATTAATACGGAAACGTTAATACATGTGTGTTTAATAAACAAAAAGAAAGTTACTAGTTATGCCTCTCTTATAAACTAGCTCGTTGATTAACAAGATGATCAAAGGTTTCCTGATCATGGACATTGGATGTTGTTAATAACAAGGTCACAACATTGTTGGAATGATGTGATGAACATTCATCCAAAGTATAGCATTACGATCAAATTCATTGTGTTTATATTGCTATAATACGAAGTAATCCTAGTCCTTAGACCATGAGATCATGTCAATCACTAACACTAGAAGAGTATCTTGATAACATCAAACATCACATGGTAACAGGGTGACTATAAAGGTCGCTTCAGTGCTACGAAGGTGTTATGTATGGGCTCATGGATCAAGAGTGGAATTTTTCCATCCTGATGACGGATAGATATACTCTAGGCCCTCTCGATGATATCACATTAGTTAGCTTGCAAGAAAGTGATGAGATCACTAGAATGTTATATCATGGGAATGAGAAAAGAGTACATGTCGGTAACAAGATCAAACTAGGTATGGAGATACTGATGATTGAATCTCCTACATGTAATATATCGTGAGACAAAGGGATTGAGTTACATGCATAAAAGATTCTCACGATCACATAAGTCATTGTTGAATGTGTGGGAGTCAGTACGGATCTCCAGGTCCCGCTGCTGATTATTGATCGGAGAGGGGTCTCGATCATGTCTGCATTATTCGCGAACTATAGGGTGACACACTTAAGGGATACCAACACCATTTGGAGCAAATAAGATGCCAGGAAAAGATTATGAAAGCGCTAGAATTATTTCAATGGAAACCATAATTGTTTCGGGTCAAATTGCAGAAACTGGTTCTGCATGTGATATTGAAATTGCAAGGATTTTATGTGAATGTTTGTTAATTATTGTAATTAACTCAATTATGAATCAAATAAATAAAAGAGTTTTATTAAATGAGATCTTGCATTAAATTTGGTGGAAATTTAATGGAGGTGAGTGGAATTTTGAGTGGAGGCATGTTTATGTGAGTCGAGGCTTTTTATTTTGAATGGGATCTCCACCCACATGAATGTGGAAGAAGTGGGGGTAGACACCATGGCTGCCACGCCATGCCCCTTGGGTTTCCCCCTCTCCCTATAAAAGGCCCCCCTCTCCTCCTCTCATGTCACACCTCCTCGCGAAGGATCTCTCTCCACCCTTTAGAATTTCTCCATGGTCTCGGATCAGTGAGATAAATGTTCCCGGTGGCTTTTTCTAGAATGATTTGTTTCTTCCGCTGCTTTGCTGGAGCAAGGGCACGGAGGTTGTTGGGATATCCGAACGTATGCATGATCACAGATGCACCACTGCTTTGCGGTGCTAGACTTGATGGTGCTGGACCTGTTGGACCAGATGGACTTCATCACGATCTTGAGATCGGCAAGAGATCGACTACATCACCAACAAGTTCATACTCGAAAAAGCTTTTTGGTCTTCAAGGGTATGTATTCTATGGATGTATATCTACCCGTTTCTTGTATCTAGATAGATGGATCTTTGTGCTTGTAGTTCCCATCGTAGGAAATTTTTGTTTTCTATGTTGTGAACCCATCAATGGTATCAGAGCCGTATCTATGCATAGATGCTTTGCACGGGTAGTACACATATGAGTATGTGGGCGCTGATGGTCATGTTATTGATTCTTATGTGTATTTTGGATATTGGTGGCATAGTGGGATGAAGCGGCCCGGACAAACTTTACATGCCCTTGCACGTGAGATATGTTCCACGCTTGACATGCAACTAGTTTTGCATAAGTGGCTTGCGGGTGTCTGTCTCTCCTACTATATTCAATATCTGATTTACAACGAGTTGCCAATAATTTGATTACCATCATTGTGGTTTCATGTTCGTAGGTAAGAACGGTTCTATCTCCGAAAGCCCTAAGCCATGTAAAACTTGCAATGGATAAATTAGAAGCGTCTAGTTTAGATTGTTGCTGGGCTAGTGTCATGATATGGTAATGTTGTAAGTATATGTATAGTTGATAGTCTTAAAACACACTTAACGTGTAAGTTCTATAGACTTTGGCCTTACACACAAAGGAATGATAAAGATCATACCACGATGCACATGATAGTGATCAAGTGCAAGAACCATATCATTTCACTTTTTACATATGATGTTTGTTTGCATCTTATATTGCTTGTTTGGTATTTTGTAGCATTATAAGATGATCCCTTATTTAGATATCAAGATAAAAATGTGGTCTCCCTTAAGTATGCACCGATTATGTTTCGCTACTTCAAGACATCACGTGATGATCGGGTGTACTTGAATCCACGATCATATTTTGGGTGTAAGACAGTTTTACACATGCAAATACTAAGGTTCTTACTTGGCGAGCGTAGCATGTACAGACATGGCCTCGAAACACGGAACAAAAGGTTAATCATGAATCATATAGTTGATATGGTGCCCATTTAGATGCTCGCCTTTGAAGCTACACAGACTTGATGACAATTTTACCCATAGGTACGGGTACCCGCGGATATCGTACCCGCATGGGTAGGGT
Source organism: Avena sativa (assembly GCA_916181665.1). Classification (NCBI taxonomy): domain Eukaryota; kingdom Viridiplantae; phylum Streptophyta; class Magnoliopsida; order Poales; family Poaceae; genus Avena; species Avena sativa. Next base: position 101,238,148 of record OV702293.1, read on the forward strand.
ATGGGCACACTTTTATACCCATGGGTAATACCATACCCTACCTATTAAGTCACGTCTACAGGCATGGGCATAGACTTGTACTCATGGGTATACCATACCCTGTCCATTTAAACTGATATGTCAAACTTACCTATAGAGCTTCAACCTATGTGCCAAGAAGACTAGGGACGAGTATGAGATTGTGACTTCTAAACTTCAATTTGATACTTTCATGTACTCGTCTACTATTAGTAAGTAGAGATTATTATATTTTCTTTAAATGTGCTATTGATGAAAGTAAAATTTTGAATAACTTGTGTAATATTGGTTATACCCGCCGGGTATCCAATGGGTACGAGTACCCGCTGGGTATGTGTATGGGTAATGTTTTATACCCATGGGTACGGGTATGAGTAAGATTTTGTACCCATTGACTACACGGGTATGGGTATGGTATTGCTCTACCCTGTCCATACCTAGCCCATTACCATCCTTACTCACATGATGATCAGACTTGGTGTTGTGGATTTGGTTCGTGTAATCACCAAAAAGACACGAGTGATGTTGTTTTTGAGTGAGAGTTCATTTCTAATTTGGATTAGTCGAACTCAATTTATCATCAATTAAATCAAAGTGTATTTGCATATTGGCATTCGTTCATCACCTTATTCTTAGTTGTAATTGAGATAATAGAACTATATAATTCTAGATATTTACTTTACGAGCTGGTATTGTATTGTTTTAGGTGTCAATCTAAAGTTTAAAGTCCTATTGCAAAATTTCAGCAAACTCCATAAAATTTAATAATTAGTATTAAATCAAGAGTGACAATTCCAGTTTTAGTATCTAAAGTATCATGTTTGCCTCCATGATTCTTGATATTCAATAGTTGTTTTAAATATCGAGGTTATCTAGGAGCTAAAAGAATTGTTTCAGAAACCATCATGTGTGACAGATATTATGATATATAAAACAAATGTTTTGGTTCCAATATGATAGAGTATAATATATGTTCTCATATTGGATGAGAATTTGTGAAGGTTGGAGATGCTAGACATCCTATTCCTCCAAAAAAGGTTTTGGAAAGTAAAATTATACCCGTGATTCGCCTTTGTAAGCTATATTAGCTTGATCATGAAAGTTATCATGAAAAGGATGAATAGAAGATGTAAGTAAAATGTTTACTGCACTAAAAGATTACTAAAGAATGGATTTTGAAAGAACACCAAACATTTGATGATGGTGATCTACTTCAAAGTGCAAGTCCAAAGGTATTAGTATTTGACTATACATGCTTTGGACTATGTGTCATATATATGGCACCGCTGTTGATGTTGATAGATTATTTTAAAAGGAAAAGGAAATGCTAAAATAGAATCTATAAAATATTTGGCAGACTAGAAATGTCCAGCTAAGGTATATAGATGATATACATGTTATGGTTGTATTCTCTGCTTGTTAAACAATGTGGTTCTTAGGTATTGGATATCGAATTGTTTGTTATGAAATATCATACAGAACGACGCAATTCATGAAATACAATGTCCTAGGTAACTAGCAAGAGAATATGTGATGATGTTCATCAAAAACAAATAAAGTGTTATTGTATTTATCGCTGACATCGAAGCTTGCCTTCAAGATTTGTTATAATAATTGTTATTTTAATCAGGTATTATGAGAACAAAGATTGTTCAAATAATTACCGTATTCCATATAAGATGGATGATTTAAAAATCTAGTTGGAGAAATCACATCCATAAAACCTAATTCTAAAATGTCGCAAGACAAATGATTGCAAGATCACTTACAAAGTGACATCGCCGTTTAAATTATATTGGAAATAAAAACATGAAGAAACTCCATTTGATGGATTTTTGGAGTCTTTGATTTTGATCGAATTGATGCTTGTGAGACTCTCCTGGAGATAATTGAAACTTCGTTCAAAGTCCAAAGAAGAACGAGCGACTAACTTATTGGAATTTTTACATATTAATGTATGTATCCCATTATGTATAATCGTGAGCGATGGATTTCAACTTCATATGCTTTCTCCATAAATTTCAGTGAATATATCTGTATATTTACTTAATAAGGAAGACGTGTGAAACATTTGAAAATTGTTCACAGACTTTCTAGATGATGTGGAAAATCATTGTAACAATGAAGAGTTTATGATTCGATCATAAAGGAAGATAATTGAGTTACATGCTTAGAAAAACACCTAAGATTTGAGGAATTGTTCCATGGATTTGCATTTCCCGATAAACCATAGGAGTATGGTATGTTCGGGAGATCAAATCGAAATTTGTTTTAACATGGTAAGATCAAAGGTGTCATTTATAAAACTTCCATTATGTTTTAAAGATTAAAGTTTTAGAGACTACCACTTGTACACTGAAAAGAGAACCATCATGATCTGTTGAAATGACGCCATAAAGGTTATGGTTTGGGATAAAATCCAAGTTGTCCTTTCTTAAATTTTGGTATGCTAAACATAAGTAAGATGTTAACAACCAAAGTCAGATGAGCATGTCTTTGTAGGTTATTTCGAATAACCGTTGGGTATTCCTCCATAACACCAAAGAGAAAAGTGTTTGTCGCTTAGAACGTCAAGTTTCTTGAGAAAGAATTATTCATAAAAGATAACTGGAAGGACAATAGAACTTTGATAAGATTAATGAACCTTAGCTATATGTGCTGAGTTGTGCAGCACCGGAAAATGTTCTGGAGGCAGCCATAATGCTCATAGCTTATGTGCCTCCTAGGTTGTGGTCATGGAGGTCTAAGTTCCTATTGAACCAAGTAGGTTGGGTAAACATTCAAATACTAAGATTTGAGAGTAAATCATTATTGTTTGACAATGATGAACTGATTATATGCAAAGAAGCAATGATGGGTCCTGACTCCATCAAATGGCTTGAAGCCATAAAATCCATGATAGTTCCAAACATGAGAAATCAAGTTTTTGAACTTGGAAGACCCTTTGGAAAGGTGTAAAACCTATCGGTCGTATTTGGATCTATAAAGAAACAGACATGGATGTTTCACATCTATGAAATAGTCATGTCCTAAAGTATTTTACGACAATATTCAAGGAGTTGACTATGACAAGATTTGATCTTTCATAGCGATATTTAGTATGGACGGATTAATGTCGCAACCACTACATATAATTTTGGTATATGGTAGCTAAATAAACAAAACAAAATTCTTCTAATAGAATGGTTACCTAGGATGTGTACATGACACGGTCAAAAGGGTTTTGTTAATTCAAAGGATGCTTAAAAGGGCACGCATACTTCAATAATTGAAGTGAGCATTGCGGAGTTGGAATCTTCACCATGATGAAACTTTTAAAGGAGTTTAATTTCATCAGAGACGATGGAGATGCTTGCATTTGCAAGAAATTAAGTAGGAGCACTAAGAAATATTTCTAATGCAATATGTAGAGGACATATTGTTGATTGGAAATGATGCATCTTTTATTGACAAAGGTTAATAATTTCATTTCGATGAAAGACTTAGGCAAAACCTGAATATTAGGCATGAATTTCTATATGGATAAATTGTGACACTAATATGGTTGTGCCAGACGTACATATATGAGATATTGAATGAGTTCAATATGTAAACGACGAGAAAAGGTTATTGTCGCATGGAAAAGAATTGAATCAAGATTCAAGTGTATTGACACTTGATAAGTGAAACAAGATTCAATTGGTTTGAAACATGGTGAGTGGAATCACATGAATATTTTGATCAATCATACTGTGATATGTACACATCCAGATATGTCCTATACTCTAAATTTTATGAGCATATACGAGAATGAATCATAAGATGATCATTGGGAGATAGTAAGGATATTCTCATAATATTTTGGAAGAATTAAGAATATATTCTATTTGTAGAAGAGACAAATAGTTCATTGTAAAATGATACTAGTTTTGTCAGAAGATACAAATTAAGTTTATATCAATTTAAACTATGGGTGACACAATGTAATGGAAAGGAGATTCCATGATTGATTTAGATGAATTCTAAAGTTAAGACATTGTGACGAATACTGCAACAAAAGTCTAAGTATATGACTGCTATAGTAGCATCAAAGGAGGGCCTTTGTGTCAAATAGTTTGATATCAAACTAAGGTGTGGTTCACAACGGACTAACACTATAAAGATATATTGTATGACAATAGTATCAACATGATTGAACCCCAAGGAACTAAAGGTCTCACCAAAAGAACAAATTTACTGTTGGGGATATGCTATATGGGTATCCTCATAGCATGTCTCTTATCCGACTAAACCGGGTGGCCCATAGTCGGTAGGGTGGCCTATGGCCTGCTGGGCGGCCCAGTTAGGTGGATCCAGAAGGGAGGCCCATGCCGGATAAATGAAGGCTACGGTGGAGTCACCAGCGTACCCGGAGCCTTGGAGTGCAAGATACACAAGACTAGTAATAGACGGTGTAGAACTCTGTAACCTGTCCGGGTAGGACTTTTCCCTGTAACCCTAGGATCTGACGACTATATAAGTCGGGCCTATGGGAGCCTTTAGGGCACAACTTAGTATCGTTTTACGCACACCTCGCACAGCGAGCCTAATCTCTGTAACTTGGCGTATTGCCATTATAGTGATTTATAGCAGGAGTAGGATTCCGCCACCGTTGTGGGATCTGAACCTGGGTAAGCTGTGTTACCTCGTACCCGTCAACCGTCCGCCTTACCCCACGTCTCTAAACACGCACTGTGAGGACCCCTCCATGGCGTACTCGTCGGCAATACCACGACAGTTGGCGCCCACCGTGGGGCAAGAGGTGCTTCAGGCTCTTCAGCGGGCGAGGACCAAGATCTTCGCAAGAATCGGCAAAACCGTAGCCATCGGTCGCGTTCTCTTCTCCGGCAATGTTCCGATCATCCCCTTGATGAGTTCTAGATCCCGGCAAAGACGAACCCTATGCGGTGCTCGATCGTTCCTATCGGAGACATCCACCTCTTTATCGGCGAAACTGACTCGGGCGCTAGTCCCCTGGGAGTCGGAGGAGCATCAAGACCCGCACGGACCGCCTACGGGCAGGATACATTCGCGAAAGGATCGATGTTGGATCTCTCCTCGGAGTTTGCCGGCAAAGATTGGAAAGCATCAAGACCCGCACGGACCGCCTACGGGCAGGACACGTTCGCGGAAGGATCGATGTCGGATCTCTCCTCGGAGTTTGCCGGCAAAGATCAGAAAAATTCAAGACCCACCCAAACCGCCCCTGTGCAGGATATAAAGGTGGAAGATCACTGCAAATCCGCCGGCTTCACCCGTGCGTCTGGACAGCAGAGATCCAAGTTCGTTGGCGTGGTTACCATCTTTGATCTGGCGCGCTGCGTTCAGAGAGAGGGCGAAAACCCCCGCGACTACCTCGCCAGGTGGCTCCGTATACGGGCCGACCTGGCCAATTACCCCAATGATGATGCCATCTATCACTTTGTGGAAGGACTGGATCATGGCACGCTTCTTCGACACTCTCTAAGACGGCAATAGGCGTCGGGACGCCTCACCTTCGAAGGCATGGTGAACACCGTCAACAACTACGTGGAGGCTGAAGCGGCAGCTCTGACAGCGCTTGCGCTCATTGACGGAGCACCTCCGATTCAGCCACCACTACCGCCTCCGGCCGCCATCATCGCAGCAGCGCCACCACCTCCAGTCATCGTCGAGGCCGTTGCACCTCCACCGCCCGTCATCGAGGAGGTCCTGGCACCCTCCGACTCTGTCATTGACGCGCTTTATGCTGATTTCAGTGCAGATTCAACGGAAATAGACTTCAGTCTAGAAGAGCTAGACTTCGCTATGCAGGAGATGGAGGAGGAGTACTCGCGCGACGAACAAGCTAATAACACCGTCATGTCCCGAGGGGTGCTCGTCACCATTGGGACAGCGATGGATGAAGACCAGCCCGGGCAAGCTCCGCCTACGGTGCTGGATAAGGGGAAGGGGCCACTTATTGCTGCTGACGATGATCACGCAAGAGTCATGCCTCCTCCGCCTAATCCAGTGCAGCAGCCGCAGGAACTCGGCACCGGTCCGAGCAACAACAACACCGCAAACTTGCCGCCTCCAGCATCCACGTCGGCAGCAGCCCATGTTACTCCAGCTGATAGAGTGATGTACGGCAATCTCCTCGTTGAGCCTCTAATCGTTGATCATATCTGGAACGTGACTCAACTTGACGAGAAGCGCCAGCCGCTGCTGGAGGAGGCGCAGGCCATCGCGGAGCAAGGCGCTAAACTAGATCGAGATCTGGTCAACGCACAGAAGTCCATAGAGAAAGCAAGAGCAATGGAGGCCGAGTACAAGACTCTGTTGCAACAGCAGAAGGCTAAGAAAGCTCCGGCTCGCGTCATCAACGATCCTGGTGTACGGCGCAACCTAGGATGGGCTCCCTCGAAGCCGGCACAGGCCAAGCCGTACATTGACAGTGAAGGCAAGCAGGTGATGCCCACTCCACTCCTTAACCTCGCCGTCACCAAGACCCTTCTGGAGCAGGATAGATCACCTGAGGCAATGGAACAGGTCTATGACCTAGTGGCCAAGGCGGTAAAGCAGCAGGAAAAGGCCACCTCTCAGAGGCTTGAGTCTGACCCAGCGCTCTGCCGGTCTAGCCAGTACAAACCGCCAAGGGACAGATCTTCTCAGGATGTCGGGTCCCGGACGGGTTTATCAGAACAAAGACGGAGGGATGCGCGCAACAGGAAGGATGCTATCCCCATATCCTCCGACCATGGAGAAAAAGCCCGACCTCGTCGCCCATCGCCACCGCCCCGATCCCCCCGACATCAGGAAGACTACAAGGCTCACCATCGCACGGATATGCCCCCACCAAAGCAGTGTGGCATTGTCATCCGCGACAACGCGGAGCAGACCCGTCATGACGGAAAGCACAACGAAGGACATAAGAGCAGGTCGCGCTATGACCCTCCGCGTCCGACAAGAAACTGTGACAGGCGTGAAGCGTCGCAGGAGGGTAACAGCAAGAAGGCTAACCCACCGCCGCCTCTGCCTCCGTCGCCGCCAAGCAGTCATCATGGCGGAGGGGGCCCACGTCATTCGCACAGCCCATCCCCTGTTGACAAAAAGAAGAAGAACCCGGAGCCGTACGATGCACGTTAGCGGATCGATAAGATTCATGAGGCCCGGGAAGGATCATACCTGGGACCACGTTGCTTTGGACCTGCAATACGGTCCGCAACTTACCCCAAAGGTTTCCGGATTGACAAGACCATCAAGCCCTATGACGGCACCGCCAAGCCTGCCACATGGTTGCAGGACTAAGGCAACGCGGTGGAGATTGCCGGAGGCAACCCCAACGTCGCCGTCAAGTACCTCCCGTTAATGTTGGCGGGCACGGCCCATCAATGGATCGACGACTTGCCGGAGAAATCTATCTACAACTGGTTGGACATGCAAGAAGCATTCACCAAGAACTTTGAGGGTACATACAAGCGTCCCTGCACGGTGGGCGATCTACAGTGGTGCGTGCAAGAGAAAGACGAGACATCTCGCACCTACCTCTCCTGCTGGTTGGACATGAAGAATTCCTGCGCAGGAGTGCATGCCCAGACCGCCATGGCCGCCTTCATTGATGGGTTGGAAAGGGGCACGTTGCTCCGACATAAGCTAAAGCGCTTGCAGGACAATCATCAGCTTGACTTGAATCAGATGATTCAGTTAGCTAGTGAGTTCGTAGCTGCCGACGACGATGCTCGTGGCTCTTTGCCGGCAACGTCCGTTCCAACTCAAGCTCGGAGGAACAGCAGTACAAAGCAGAAAACCGCTCCATAAGAAAAGCAATCTACCGACATGGTCGCCATGACTTTTGTAGGATGAGGAGAAGGCGGACAACGTGGCCGAGGAAGGGGAGCAGGCCGTGGGTAGCAGCGAGGAAGTGAAACCAACTCGGCGCCGCTCCGTGTTCCCCAAACCTACGAAGAGTACCGTGATATGCCGTGCCTCGTACACCTCGACGCCAACGACAAGGCCACACATACCAATCGACACTGCAAGTTCGTCAACGACCTCAAGGAAGACCCGGAGTCCGGCTATAAGCAAAGTCGGAAGAACAGACCGCGAGGCAAGGGCAAGGGGAAGAAGAAGGAGGAGAAGTCCAAGGATTCAAGTGACATGGACGAGGCCGTTGACCCCAAGCACGCCGCCAAGAGCGACGACAAGGGCAAGAACCCCTTCGCAAAGAAGGACCCTGTCTACCACACTTTCCTTGGCACCCCCACCGTCCGACAACAGAAGACCTCTTTAAGGATCCTGATGGCCACTCTCCCCCCAGTTCCCCAATACCTGCGCTGGTTGGAAGTTCCAATCACTTGGGACAGGACGGACCACCCAGACCTTGTGCCCGCGAAGAACCAGTACGCCATGGTCATCAACCCATTGATTGACGGAGTGGAGTGCACCAAGTGCATGGTGGATAGTGGAAGCAACATCAACATCATGTACCTGGATACACTGCAGAAGATGAACTTGACGGAGGCAAACCTAAGGCGGACCAACACCGTGTTCCATGGCGTAGTTCCTGGTCGGGAGGCTCGGTCCCTTGGGTGCATCACGCTTCAGGTAGCCTTTGGCGACGTTAATAATTACCGCCAAGAGCGCATGACCTTTGAGGTGGTCCCCTTCAAGAGCGTGTACCATGTCATATTCGGCCGCAACATATTCCACACGTTCATGGCCAAGCCATGCTTCGTCTACAACAAGCTCAAGATACCCGGACCGAACGGTGTCATCACCGTATCCGGAAGCTTTACCAAGGCAAGGGACTGCAAGATCAATGAAGCAGCCGTTGCAGAAGCTGTCCTCTACAGCGAAGAATTCAAGGAGATCCAGAGCAAGGTCAGTGACTCAGAGATGCCCGCGTCGAAGAACCAGATCTCCGACTCCGCTCCTGCGTTCAAGGCCTCTATCGAGACCAAGCCGGTGGAACTTGTGGTAGGTGATGCCTCCAAGACCGTCGCCATTGGGACGAACCTGGATCCCAAATAGGAAAGCGCGCTCGTCGAGTTCCTCCATGAGAATAGGGACATCTTTGCCTAGCAACCTGCCGACATGAAAGGTGTACCTAGGGAACTTGCCGAGCACAGCTTAAACATAGATCCAAAGTGTAAACCAGTGAAACAACCTCTACGACGCTTCGGAGATGAGAAGAGACGCGCCATTGGCAAAGAGATAGCTAGGTTACTTAAGGCTGGTTTTATCCGCGAAGTCCTTCACACCCGATGGGTGGCCAATCCTGTACTTGTCCCCAAAAAGGGAACTACTGAATTAAGAATGTGCGTTGATTACACCGGCTTGAACAAAGCGTGTCCCAAAGATCCATTTGCTTTGCCTCACATAGACCAAGTCATTGACTCGACGGCTGGCTCGGAACTTTTGTGTTTTCTCGATGCATACTCAGGATACCACCAAATCAAAATGAGGAAGTCGGACCAATTGGCCACTTCGTTCACTACCCCTTACAGCACGTTTTGCTATGTCACGATGCCCTTCGGGCTGAAAAACGCAGGTGCTACCTACCAGCGGACAATGCAACGTTGCCTTCATGACCAAATTGGTCGGAACGTTCACGCCTATGTGGACGATATTGGTGATGTCTAAAAAGTCAAATGACTTAATCTCCGACTTAAAAGAAACCTTTGATAATCTCCGGAAATACAACATGATGCTCAACCCTAAGAAGTGTGTCTTCGGGGTTCTAGCCGACAAACTGTTGGGCTTTATCGTTTCCCAGCGCGGAATCGAGGTCAACCCGGAGAAAATCCCAACGCGGAATCGAGGTTCCAACCGTCCGACATGCCTAAAGGACATCCAACGACTAACAGGTTGTGTTGCAGCAGTTAGCCGGTTCATCCGCCGACTTGGAGATAAGGCTCTGCTGCTGTACAAGTTGCTGAAGAAGGCGGACAAATTCACATGGACGGACGAGGCAGATGCAACATTGAAGCAGCTCAAGGAGATTCTTTCCTCAGCGCCCATCCTTGCAACACCTGAGCCTGGAGAGCCCCTGTTAATTTACATGGCGGCAACCAACCGGGTTATTAGCATCATCGTCGTGGTGGAGAGGAAGGAACCAGGCTATGAGCACGGAGTTCAACGACCAGTTTACTATGTAAGCGAGGTCTTGACGGAGTCCAAGCAGCGTTACCCGCACTACCAAAAGATAGCTTATGGAGTATTCCTCGCTTCGCGGAAGCTGAGGCATTACTTTCAGGAGCACCCAATCACAGTCGTGAGCAAGACTCCACTGTCCGACATCATCAACAACAGCGACGCTACAGGAAGGGTCGCGAAGTGGGGCATAGAACTTGCCGCCTTCGAGATCACCTACAAGAGACGTGACACTATCAAGTCACAGGCCTTGGCGGATTTCATTGCAGATTGGACGGAGATGCCAGATGCCACTCCGTTGCCAGAACCAGAGTACTGGGTGATGCACTTTGACGTATCAAAGTTGCTCAACGGCTTGGGGGCTGGTGTATTGCTACAGTCACCAAAAGGAGACAAGCTACACTATGTTCTGCAGATCCACTTCGAGGCTACAAACAACATGGCGGAGTATGAAGCACTCATTCACGGACTGCGTGTAGCCAAGGATATTGGCATCAAGCGCATAGTTTGTTGTGGAGATTCTGACTTGGTTGCCCAGCAGGTGGCTGGCACCTGTAATGCGCGGAACCCTATGATGGCGGCATATCGAGACGAAGTGGACGAGATAGCCAAGAGCTTCTTGGGCTACGAAGTCAAATATGTGCCTAGGGAGCAAAACGAGGCGGCTGATTTACTATCTAAACTTGGATCAAGGCGCAAGCAAATTCCGCCAGGAGTTTTCCTAGAGCATCTACGCACACCATCCGTGAAGGGCGCCGACATCGACAACCCGGATAGAGCTGACTCTTTCGTCAACATGGTGACAAAGATCCCTCCGGCTTGGACAAAACCGTTCATGGAATATCTCGAACACGAAACTTTGCCCGACGACAAGGACAAAATTATCTTCAATTTGATATATTATACGCGATTTTTTGACGTGGTATGAATTTCTAATGAATTTTACAAGTTAGATCTATAATATGCAATTTTAAATTCGAACGCAATATTTCAGGGAATATTACGCTGACTGGACAGGTTGACTTTGCATGCTGACAGGGACTAGATGTTGACCTGACGTTGACGTGGCGTTGATGAGGAAGCTGACCGGGTTGACGACATGGCACGCACCGGTTTTATTGGATCTCGACCGTCTGGATAGGATCCGGTGGCTAGAAGAAGAGATTGACCCGATTTTGGCTCAGAATAGACAAGAAACAGATCTGTATTAGAGAGACAAATCCGTAGGTCAAATTGAAAAACTTAGAACACGAAAGTTGTGGGGAATCATTATTCCTACCTTCTCACCAAAGGAATTTGGATTTGAAGAAACGAGCGCGAGTACATCTTGGATTTACACCGTACGATCTGAAATATTGCGATACGAAATTCTCCGGCTGTGGTGGATGAAAAGAGGTGAGGTTTGTCGGGATTGAAAGATTTCGACGATTCCTCCAACTTTCGTTTTTTGACCGAAGGCAAACGACGAAGTCTAGATGGGTTAAAAAGTGAAATAAGATTCGGGCATGTGTAGATTCGGGATTTCGAGAAGAGAAACTCGTACAGCTGTGGCTCCACGAGATTATATGGAGATTTAGGATGTTGTAGAGATAGGTATTGGAGTAGGGAACAAGTATAAACAAACGGAAGTCGATTCGGAGTTGTAGATAAAAAGTTATAGCAGTTTGAGTAGAGATAGGTTTGTTAAAAACTGATTCGCACCCATTTTAAAGCAAACCAATCGATCCCCTCCTGTACGCGTGGCCTGGCCGGCTGGCTCGGTCCGGTCCGGGTGGGCCGGCCTGTTAGAAAAAAAATTCTTTTTCTTTTTCTATTTACTTGTTTCCCTCATATCTTTTGCATATGAACTCCAAATGACATGATTCTTGTTTCTATTTTTTTTAAAATTGAATAGATTATTATAGGATCAAATTTGTAATCTTTTTACTAGTGTGGAAATACTGGGTTTATAAATCCTTGTATATTCCATTTTATTTATATCTTTATTTGTTTGTAGTTATTCCATAACTTTTTCATAATAGCTCCGAATGAGCTCAATTTTGTTTCTAAATTTTTGTAATATTAATTGGATATCTTTAGGATATAATTATCAATAATTTATGCCTTAGCAACAGTGGGTTTTATAAAGTCAATTTAATTACCCTTAGAAACATTTGGGCGAATCAACTACAGGATTTAGATACCGGGATTTGGATTTAGTTTGTCAGAACTTTGCATGGATGTAATGAAATGCTTATGAATGCTTCATGATTTTCATTTTGAAATCTTGCACACCAATTCTTCAATCCATAATCAATTCAAGCCCTTTTGCCTATATGGCTACTTAGGTCATAACAAAAGAATATAAGATTTTGAATTCAAGGTTGAGAGGATTTTCTATTCAAAAAGTTTCTTCTCTTTGAGAATTTTCAACATAGTTAAACAATCAATCAAACTTATTTACTTATTTCACATTCCAAAATTAGGAGAATTTTGGGATGTGACAGGAAGCTTCAAAAATGGAATTATATAAGAAACCTTGGTCCACTTTGTGTGATAATTGGGAGGGTTGCATTTTCATCTAACTGTGGTAGGTCCCCTCGGAGTGAGGTGCTTCAGTTAACATAGTTGGTGAAAGTACAAGTTACATCAAAGACCTCATAAAAAATGAAAATCGCATCCAAGTCCATGCATTTAGCACAAGGTCCGTGAAACTAAGAAATGAAGTTTGTTTGAGGTTTGCATCCAAAAGAGTTCATTGTGCTAAAGACTGTCGATAGAATCTTCTTGATGCTAAGAATACAAGCAAACCATAACCCATCGGTAAGTTTGTGTACAGAAAGTCGAGCTAAGCAAAAAAGACAAAATCAAGTCAGAGATCCTGCCTACACGCTCCTCTCCCTCTCTAGCTCTTCCTCGCAGACTTGTGTCGCGTCACAGCCGGCCTCCCTTGCCTCACCGATCCTCTGCCACTGTGTTGTGGTCCCAAGACACCACCGAATGACCTCGTCCGCCGGTCCTTTTCCGCTCGACCTCTACTGCTAGGGGCCAGCCGCCTTGATCCGTCTTCCTGCTGCAAAGGCCCCTCACGAACTCGCCCCGTCGCCCTTGCAGTGCTGCCACGCATCGCCCTACCACTGTTCCTCATCCACGTCGCCGTTCCGTACATCCTGCCGCTAGTTCGAGTTGCACTACCTCTTTGACTGCCATCGCTCACCTCCAGTTTCTCGTCTACTTGCACGGTAGAGTAACATTTTTGTGCTAAAATCATGATGTTGGTGTTGGGTCGCGAGGATGTGATGCATGAATGATGCGGTGACGATGTGGGTGGTGTTGGATTACCTAGGTGTTGACGATACGGCCACTTCGGTCATGGTGTCGCCAAGATGGAAGGATGTGTCCATGACCATAGCGTGGACTGGCTCGTCATGATCTCAGCAACAAGACCAACCTAATGCTAACATGCATCCAACTTACCCAAGATCTTCCCCCTAGAAGCTTAAATTTCTCCCTCACGAACCCAATGATGCCGGAACCTCAAGGTCTCCTTCACGAGCGTCAATACCCCTGATCCGATGTCTAAGGCCCTGAATCCGAAGACCCCTTCATGGATGCCAAGTTTTCCAAGACCCTGGGTGCACCGACATAGATCCGGAGATCGCTCCCTCAAACCCCGTCGAACCCCCAAGACCGTCGACCCTAATGTGTGACCCTTTTTCTGAGACCCATATTGACGAGGGTTAGACTCATCAATGCCCATTGTTATGGACTTTGTTTTTGTAGAAGGTGGGGATGCTGGAGATCGTGGAACGGCTAACAGACAAGCAACACGGGACAAAGGATTTACCCAGGTTCAGGCCCCTGGAGGGAAAACCCTACTCATGCTTATCTGCTCTCGATTAATGGCAAAGTCAAAGGTTACAGGGGTGTGCAGATGAGATCTGGCGGTATGTATGCTAGGCTTTTGGATCGTTCCTCCTCACCGTGCTCTCCTGCCTTTATATAGATAAGCCAGGTCTTGGGGTAGGTCGAGTCGGTTACAATTTAGGGTTTTTCCCTTTGAGTTTCTATCTATAACTAGTCGTGTTCCTCAATGAGTCGAATCCTTCTTGCGCTTGGGCCACTCGAAATCCATCTAAGCTTCGCCATCAGGGCTTTCCCTAGGCCAGACCGAGTAGGCCAACATTGGGCACCCGTAGGGCATACCCATGTCACATATTTTTATAATATATGATATCTACCTGTTGCATATAATTGTACATGCTTGCACACATATCATGTGATTTGGGAGATTTTTAGCCGTTTCACCTCATAATTAAATATGGATACTATATGCGGGATATTTTAGTCTTATATTGGCTCCATTTAAATTTGTGTAGCAAACCGGTGCTATATTTTGCCTTTTTAATACAAAATTTAAATTGCGGGGTACCTAAACAACATAAACCACCTAATTAATTGTCGGGATCCCGGTTCCTCATAATATTGCCTAGTTGCATCGCATCTTTGCCATGCCATACATCGTACATGCATCATGCCTGAAATTCTTCCATAGCGCATACGTTATTTATTTTAGTGCTTTGCTTCTTTACGAATTAGGCCGATGAGTTGATGCAACCTTTGCCCGTTCTTCGGATGAACCTTTGGTAGTGTTTCCCAGGAGAGCATTCTCCCCCTTTCTAACTATTTTGCATTTATAGTCTTTACTTCATGTTGCTGATCTATTGCTATCTGTGTCGCATTGCTTTAGTTTCCGTACACCATTTATATTTCTTGCAGCCTCTATATTGCCTTGGACACCTCCTATTAACAGTTGGTTGGCAATCAGTCGGCCTTGCGATTCGTAGTTGCTTCCTTAGGTGTCACTTCATGTTGTTGATGTTCCACTGTAGTTGGGGGTTGGCACATGCTTAATGGTGGAGATGATCATGGATTTAATTACAACTTTTAAACTAAATGTTGGGAGTAGATATAATTAATACAGAGGCACGAGTGGGTAATAGTTGAGATCTGGTTATTATCCTGCCACCCTGTGTCCACCTAGGTGTCAACACCCGGATTTTTCAATCCTAGATGCCTGTTATGCCATACATCGCAATCCCGGGATTACCATTTTTGCGAGACATAACAAAATTGGATACCATAGTACTTCATCCATTACAAACGATACATAAGTTCTTACACAAATAGGGATCTCATGATCCAGTTCTTAATACAACATCAAGCAGCGGAATACGTAATAATAACGGTAGCGTAGGCAAAGCTCCATCTTTGGGGTCACAGGCAATGCTGACGATGGGAGATGATCCTAGTTGTCGTAACCTTCCTGGGGTCCATCCTCCACGTACTCCTCTTCATAGTCTGGCCATGGGAATAGCCAGGGACAAAGCCATGAGTACTCTTTAAGTACTCGCAAACTAATACTAACAGGTAAGGGTTTTTTGGATAATAGGACACTAGGCTCTAGGGTTGTTTTGCAAAAAGCCAGGTTTATCTTTACTAAGTTCCAAAGTTATTCACAACTTTATAACACCTAAGTGGGATCTTGTAATTCAGGTCACAACTCTGTTGTGTTCACGTCAAAGTCTCAATTCATTTCACAAGTCATTTTAAAAGTCTGACGGGGGAACAGTATGGCCACTCCAACTGTCCATAACCGCGGACGCGGCTATTCGAATAGTTTGACACTCTGCAGAGATTGTACACTTTCACCACAACATTCGATACATCCTTCAGGAACAAATCCTGAACTCACCATACTCAGTATGCGGATAATCAATCCTAACCTTTCAATTACACGCCCTAGTATAAGCACCTCTCCTGTGAGTTTGGCCTCCCAACCATGACCACTGTCATCTTGGGTACTGCACAGGTGGACAATCTTCACAAGGTAGCCTCAGCTCAGACCTTGGCCGTGAGGGAACTAATACTAAGGAATATAAGTTTCCAGTCAAGCCCTACCCAATATTCGGGTATTGTGGTTGTACGCTAAAATTGGAATGGTATCGCATCCAGACAACCATCAGTTTTATAAAGGGATAAGGCTCATGCCTCAACATTTTCATCACCAAAATCATCAAGTGTTTGGAAACACATGTCCAAAACATTTCAATAGAATGATCCATCATTCCAAGGTTTTCATAACTATTTTTCCACCAAGTATTCCCATCTAAAAGTTGATCAAGTTTTATGCTTAGCACTAGCATCTACAGGTGGGGGTAGTAATAGTGAGGGGTAGTAACTGGTGGAGTTTCACTAAGTCTAACCTTATATCTTAGGCTGATATCAAGGTTTCTAGCTTAGGCCAAATTTTATGCTCTTTAAGCAACCTTCAGCACAACTGTCTAGTATCTACCAAACTCTTAGGTAGACTCTAAGTAAGCTTTGATAAAGAAATAAAGTAAGAAGCTTGCCGTAAAACTAGGATTGGTTTATCAAGTAGGTATGATCACATATGCTTAAGGCATATAGTATTCATATCACAAGTATGGGTTTGTGGCATCAGTAGGGTATCTTGCAAGTGTTAGCTTGCACATTCACTAGTAGTATTAGGCTTGCATAGTAATTAGCTTGCATAGGTATAGTATCTTGCAAGTGTTAGCTTGCCTTGTGCAGAGCAGTGGTTGAAGTTCTCCTCGGCTTCCTCTTCATAGTATCCTCCTTCCTCCTCGTAGTATCCTTGGTCGGTACTAGTGTCTATGAATAAATACGAGGTACACAATCAGCAAACAATACTTAACTACTTGCAATCATCACACACAAGGGTCCTATAGATGATCTAGCATCATGTCTAACATTACAAGGTTAAAGCTTGGTTTAAAAGTTCTTATTTTTAGAAAAGTAATTTCTACTCATTGAAAAACTACTTAAGATTTAATATTCTCCAAACTAAACATGGGATCATTTTGACACATGTCATCACCACATATTGTAGTCCATGGGAATGTGATTTAAAGTGGTGTCACAATTTAATAAGGTTTTACCTTTTTATTTTAATTAACTAAAGTGACTAGAAATGCTTATGAAGCATTCTTTTATTCCTTGAACATTATTTCTGCAAGTAAACCTATATATTTTTATATATTCTGAAAGGTATGGTTAAATGTGATTTTTGAGAGTTGGAATCAACTCAAAAGCTTTTATGGTTTAAATTTGAAAAATGTTTGAATGCAGAAAAGCTTTTGCCTTGTTATTTTTGCTATGGGTGATCTACAGATCCAAATGACTTGAATCCAACGGGCTTGGATTAAGCATTCACAAACCTTTCCAAAAAAATTGGTTTCACCCAATTTGGTGCACTGAATTGATCTGGGTTGATTTTTGAAGTTGGGTAGAGAAGTGTGTTTGAATTTAAAAAAAGGTTTAATTTGAATTGCTGGGCTGCGCGGGAAATTCTAACGTGCCGGCCTGCTAAGTGCAGTGCTCCCGCGGGCTGCTTAAGTGGGTGTCCCCACTCGTCAGTGACACGGGGCTGGGCGAAGCGGTATGGGGCAACGTGGATCGTTCGATCTAGTTCTAATCCAACGGCTGAGGGTCATCATCGACGCGAGACAGCTTCGGCGAGAACGAAACCTAGCGCGGCCAGTGAGGGGTGCTGGGGGCTC
This sequence comes from Avena sativa, assembly GCA_916181665.1. Classification (NCBI taxonomy): domain Eukaryota; kingdom Viridiplantae; phylum Streptophyta; class Magnoliopsida; order Poales; family Poaceae; genus Avena; species Avena sativa. Next base: position 101,255,880 of record OV702293.1, read on the forward strand.
ACCGGGGTACGGGCAAGGGTCAGCGAGGCGGGCGAACGACGAAGTCGACGACGGCGAACCTCCTGGTACCGGTGGCTTATCCTAGGGCGGCTCCAATCGCTGGCTCCCTTCTTCTCCGGCAGCGGCAGACTCCAGTGAAATTCCGGCGAGGTGGTGCTCGGCTTGCTCTGAGGATGGTGTGGCACGGTCAGTGGGGAGAGGGGAGTGAGATGGTGTGAAGAAATCGTGCGGGGGTGGCCTCTATTTATAGTCGAGCGAGGGGACCGTCGGGGCGCACGGTGAGCTCGTCGGGGGCGACGTTACATGCGGCTATAGGCATGGGCAAGGGTAGGGGACGGTGCTGTGTCTCCTGGCGATGCTCAACGACATGATCGCGAGGCATGGGGCGGTGCGGTTTGGTCTGGAACGGGCGGCGCTCTGCGCGGCAGAGGCGGCGTCTTCGACGGCGGGCGGTGGCTGTATGGAACGGGGCGACAAACGGGGGTGTCGGGCGGTCTCCTGGGTCGGTGGTGATCGTGTATGCACGCGGTGAGGGCGGCGCGCGGTCTGTGGGTGATGGTCGAGGGTGGCGCTCTGGCGCACGCTCGGCATGGTCTGGGCGTGTCTCGTGCGCGTGGTCCAGGGCTTGGCAACGCTCGCGGCTGGGACAGGCAGTGGCGATGGACGGTGGGCTGCCTCCCAGACAAGGTTGGCACGGCTAGTTCTTCCTCTAGCCTGCTGTCCACAATGGGGTGACATGGGGGTGCTCGACTGTTCACCATTAATGACAATGGCAAGCTCACAGGGGTGCTAGTGTTGGGCTAATCTTTCTAGATGATCTACTGGGTTATGTGAGCTAACTAGGGAACAAGTTAGGCTCAAAACACTGCACACTATAGTGTTTGATGTTTTGTTTGATTGTGTCTGCAACCTGTTTGATGAAATGGCCGCATGAAATCAACTTTTGAATTTTGAAATGAATTTTGGTGGGTTTGCTAGATTGGTTCTGGTTAGTCTGCAGATGCTTGGGTTTTGAAAGTTGAGATTGTTTGAGTGGGTTTTGAAAAAGTGGGATCTTCCCATATGAAGAAGATTCAATTTTGAATTGTCATTTAAACTATGCATTTGAAAGTTTCTGGATGATCACAAAGTGGGCCTTGATACTCTGTTATGAGTACATTCAAGGGGTGCAAAGATCCAGAAAAGTTTCTGTTAGGTTTTGAAACTTTGAGACAGCCAAAGTAGGCATGGGAGTTAAATTGATCAAAATGACCATTCACTTAATATATTTGTTTTGATTTACTTGTCTTAAGGAAAAGTGTGGGAAATGTTTTAGATGATGTTCTTTTCACCTAAGAAACATTTTACAAGCAATGGATCACACAAACAAGGTGGTTTTTAAAGAAATTCAAAATCCATGCATACACATATACATGCATTCATGAATTCATTTAGAAAAGTTTTTGTTAACCCTAAACTTGATGATTAGTGTTTTGATGATCTAAGTTTGATATTTTTGGGATGTTACAAACCTTCCCCCCTTAAACAAAATCTCGTACCGAGATTTGAAAAAGGACGAAAAGATTACCTTGGATTTGAAGAGATCTGGAAATTCCGTTCTGATGTGATCTTCGCGTTCCCAGGTAGCCTCCTCTTCTGTGTGGTTGCTCCACTGAATCTTGAGAAACTTGATGCTTCGGGTTCTGGTAGTTCAGGATGGGTACTTCAGGATAGGTCAGATCATCGTTGATCTCTATGGTCCGGTGATCGATATTCTTGAACACTTCGGTCTTCTCGAGGACTTCGAGACATTTGCGAAGTAACGAGATATGGAACACATTCTGCACCGCTGACATCTCTTCAGGTAGTTCCAGTTGATACGATACTTCTCCTCGACGGTTCAGAATTTTGAAAGGTCCGATATATCTGGGGTCTAACTTTCCTTTGAGTTGGAAACGTTGCATTCCCTTTAATGGCGACACTTTCAGATAAACAAAATCTCCGATGTTGAAGGCGAGGTCTCGACGTCTCTTGTCGGCATAACTCTTTTATCGGGATTGGGCTGTCTTGAGGTGTTCACGAATCTTGTGAACCTTCTCTTCTGCTTCTCGTAGGATGTCGGGTTCGAAAATCTGACTCTCTCCTACTTCCGACCAGTTCAAAGGGGTGCGGCACTTTCTTCCGTACATAAATTCAAATGGGGCCATTTGCAAACTGGCTTGGTAACTATTGTTGTATGAAAATTCTGCAAACGGCAGACAGTCTTCCCACTTGGATTCATATTCTAGCACACATGCTCTAAGCATATCTTCGAGTATTTGGTTTACTCGCTCCGTTTGTCCATCGGTCTGAGGGTGATACGCGGTACTAAAATCTAGGCGGGTTCCTAAACCTTCTTGGACTTTCTTCTAGAATCTCGAGGTAAATTGAGTTCCTCGATCCGATACTATATTCTTGGGGACTCCATGCAAACTAACGATCCTAGCGATGTATAACTCCGCTAGCTTCGAACTCTGATAGGTAGTTTTGACGGGCAAGAAATGGGCGACTTTGGACAATCTGTCCACTATGACCCAAATAGAGTCATTTCCCCTACTAGAAGTAGGTAGTCCAGTGATAAAGTCCATTCCTACAGAATCCCATTTCCATTTCGGAATTTGCAAAGGTTGCAACAATCCAGCGGGTCTTTGATGTCCTGCCTTGACTCGTTGACATATATCATACTTGGCGATATAGCTTCCGATTTCTCTCTTCATCTTATGCCACCAAAATTGCTCTTTCAAATCTTGATACATCTTAGTTCCTCCGGGATGGATAGAATAAAGAGTATCGTGAGCCTCCTTCAAGATAACTTCTTTCAACTCCGAATCTGCTGGTACACAAAGGCGTCCTTTGTACCACATAACTCCTTCTTCGTCCTTGGTTAATCTGGGTACTTTGCCTGTACCGATACGACGCTTGATTCCGTCGATACTGGCATTTCCCTTTTGCGCCTCTTTAATCCGACTGATCAAAGTGGGATGAAGTTCTATGCTAGCCAAAAATCCTTCACTTACTAATTCCACTCGAAAATCTTCCATCTCTTTGGGCAAACTTGGTTGCTCCTTCAAAATCATGGAGTTCAAGCAGCACAGCAATCTGCTAAGGGCATCGGCTACCACATTGGCTTTTCCAGGGTGATAGTGAATGTCCAGGTCGTAATCCTTGATTAGCTCAATCCATCTTCTCTGCCTCATATTCAGCTCCTTCTGAGTGAATATATACTTTAGGCTCTTGTGATCCGAATAAATCTCACAACGGTTTCCCATCAGGTAATGTCTCCATGTCTTTAGGGCTAGAACTATGGCTGCGAGTTCGAGGTCATGGGTTGGGTAATTTTGTTCATGTTGCTTCAATTGTCGCGATATATAAGATATAACTTTGCCTTCTTGCATTAGCACACATCCGAGACCAATCTTGGATGCGTCACAATACACATCGAAGGGCTTCGTGATATCTGGCCTGATCAAGATTGGGGCTGAAATCAATCTCCTCTTGAGTTCTTGAAAACTCGCTTCACATTTGTCGGTCCATTAAAACTTCTTGTCCTTCTTCAGCAATTGGGTCATGGGTCGGGCGATACTCGAGAATCCTTCTACGAATTTGCGGTAATATCCCGCCAATCCGAGAAAAGCACGAACTTGGGTTTGAGTGGTTGGGGCTTGCCAATCTTCTACATCTTTCACTTTGGCAGGGTCAACGGCAATTCCTCCGGCTGATACAATGTGACCGAGGAATCCTACTTCCTGTAACCAGAATTCACATTTGCTAAATTTTGCATACAACTGATGCTCTCTAAGGGTTCCAAGAATGGTCCTTAGGTGTAGCTCATGTTCTTCTTCTGATTTGGAATAAATCAGAATGTCATCAATGAAAACAACAACAAACTTATCCAGGAAGTCCATAAAAATCTTATTCATGAGGTTCATGAAATAAGCGGGGGCGTTGGTTAATCCAAAGGACATGACTGTATACTCATACAATCCATATCTGGTGGTAAAGGCAGTCTTTGGAATATCCTCTGCACGAATTTTGAGTTGCTGATAGCCAGTCCTAAGATCAATCTTAGAAAACACCTGGGCACCGGTCAACTGATCAAACAAATCTTCTATCTTAGGCAAGGGGTACTTGTTCTTGATGGTTACATCATTCAACTTCTGATAATCCGTACACAAACGGTTACCTCCATCCTTCTTGTCCACAAACAAGACAGGTGATCTCCATGGGGACGCACTCGGTTGAATCAATCCGATTTCTAGCATGGAATCCAGTTGCTTCTTTAGTTCTTCTAGTTCTGACGGGTTCATACTATAGGGTCTCTGGGCTATGGGTCCTGTTCGGGGGATTAGTTCGATGATAAACTCGATATCCCGATCTGGGGGCATACCGGGCAAAACATCTGGAAATACATCGGGGTATTCGCAGACTATCCGGACTTGGTCAATGGTAGGTTGGGCTATACTCCTGTTACACTTGAATTGGCGAGGTAAGGTTTCAGATATATGCTCGACTGATATTCCGGCGGTACTGGTCATGGTGATGGCTTTCTTGGCACAGTCAATCAATCCTTTATGTCTGGACATCCAATCCATTCCTAGTACTACTTCCAAACCTTTAGTTCCGAGTACTATTAGATTAGCATAAAAATCTATGCCATGGATTCGGATAGGGACGGCTTTGCAAATTTGCCTAGCCTTGGTGGTTGATCCGGGAATTTGTACAATCATCACATGCTTCAATTTGGTTGGTTGAATTTTACTAGTGCAGGCAAATTCTTCGGTGACAAATGAATGCGATGCACCAGAATCAAACAACACTCTTGCAAGTACTGAATTAACAGAAAACATAGCCAGCACGACGTCTGGCGCTTCCTGAGCTTCTTTAGCATGCATGAGAAAAAGACGGCCATTGCGGTTGAGTGAATTCCCTGGGGCAAATCTTCTCCCTGGCTGGACACGACGCTGCTGCTGAGCTGGGACATTGGCGTTGGGGGCTGTAGCATTCTTCTTGTTGGGGCACTCATTGGAATAGTGGCCTTTATTTCCACAGTCATAACAGGTCACTTGTGACTTGTCCTTGGCTGCGACAGGCACAGCATTGCTTCCAGTCCTCGGGGCAGTGTTGGGGTTGGTGGTAGTATTGTTGGTGTTGAATTTGGGTGGGGCACGGGTGAAATTGCTAGAGTTGCCGGGGTTGTTGTGATTTCCTCCGGGTCTAGGGTTTCCACGGTTGGGATAGGTCGGACGGGTCATAGGGGGTCTGTTGGTTCTTGGGGCAAATCCTGGAGATGGGTTGGGGCGATACTTTGGGGTCTGATGGGTTCCTGGTTGATGCATCATGCGACGCTTGCGGTTTTCATTGGCCTGGTTGATCTTTCCTTCCATCTGGATAGCAGAGTCTACAAGGGCTTCAATATCAACAAAGGGGATATTGACTAACACCGTCTGCATCTCGTCATGCAGACCATTCAGGAATCTTTCTTTCTTCTTGGCTTCGGTGTCTATTTCGTCCGGGGCATACCTAGCTAATGACAAAAATTTGTCACGGTATTCCACTACAGTCATCCTTCCTTGCTTCAACTCTCTGAACTCGTCTCTCATTCTCTTGATCAAACCTGGTGGCACATGGGTTCTGCTAAACTTGACCTTGAATTCCTCCCAGGTCATCATCTGGCCTCCGGTCATTGCACGAACACTGTTCCACCATGCCCTGGCATCTCCGGCTAGATAATGGGTGGCGAACAAGACCTTCTCGTTGGCTTCCACTCCGGCTACTTCTAAGTTATTTTCCATGGTTTGCAGCCAATCATCGGCATCTAGGGGTTCTTCCGACTTGGTGAAAACGGGTGGTTTGGTATTCTGGGAATTCTTGAGCTTAGATCCGTGGTTGTCCTGGTTTCCATGGCCTTGGTTGTTGTGGGCTAGCTGGGCTATCTGTTGCAGAGTGGCTAGGTTGCCTTGACGTTCGGCTCTTTCAGCTTCGCGGTCAGAAGTCAACATTTGCAGGATCTGCAACATCGGGTCCGGGGCTGAACTACTTCCTCCACGTGGCATCTGAAGATTGATATAGATCATGAGAAAAGAGGGAAATTGCTAAGGTTTTGGGTTTTTGAAAAGTTTTTGGAGTTTGACTCAAGTTTTCTAGCAACTTGCTTTTTCATTCATTCACTCATAGCACACAGTACAACACACACCACAACAAGGAAAAACAGATGGTTTTAACAACCATTCTGAAATCTACGATATAGTGGGACCGACTACTACTCACTACGCTAGTGCTTAGTGCTACTACTACTCGGAGTCTGTGGCTTCATCATCTTCCACATCATCGATGAAGGAGAAATCATCCTCATCGGTGAAGAAGTCCATGGCCTGATCCTCCAGAAAATCATCATCATCGCTAAGATAGGAGTAAGGGTCTCCACGAAGATCCTCTCCGGCATTCTCCCTTTCCTCTAGCTGCATGTCTCTCTCGTGGATGGTCTCTTCCAGAGATGAGATGCGATGGCGAAGACGGGCAATAATGCGCTCCTTCTTGTCGAGATGACGGCGGCGAGACTTGCGATCCTTTGCTAGCATGGCGATGGTCTGATCCTTCGTCTTGATGATGGCAGACTTGTGGTTGCAATAGTCACGGCAGTTGTCCAACTCTTGTTGACGATCATACATCATGAAGCTAAGGTGGTCCAATTGAGTCTTCAGCTCGGGGTGGTATGGGGCTTCCAGTGGTTGTCCATTTGCATCACGCCTTGGGCAAAACTCAAAGCGAGTACCCTTGATCTGATTGATGCTCTGCCCACACAGACGGGAAAGAGCTTCCTGCATTGCTCTGGCAAGTCCATCGAGCCAGTTGTTTTCCCTCAAGGTAAACTGAATTCCCTCCGCAGTGGGAGGTTCAATCTTTCCTCGGAGACTTGCAACAATTAGCCACTGCAGATCTTCTCCTCCTTGATCATTGAGCTGAGCTCCGAAGAACTCGGGATGCGGACGCTCCAGAAGTTCCGAAAGCTGATCCAGATCCCTCTCAAAGATAAGGTCTCCCCCATTTCCGAGTTGATAAAACTTGCTGTACTTCACGTCCATCTATAAAAATAGAGGATGAGTAGATTAGCGGAGTGATCAAGTGTGTCAAAATTTTATCAATTTTGCAAGAGTTTTGAGGAACATGAAGTTTTATGAAAGAATTAAAGAGATAAGAATGAGAATAGGTTTTTGTAAATATTTGTTTTCTTTGGTTTTTGACACTAAGTTTTTGGTTCAACGTCCAACCTAACTAGGGTCTCCTATGGTCAGGATGGCTCTGATACCAACTTGTCAACACCCGGATTTTTCAATCCTAGATGCCTGTTATGCCATACATCGCAATCCCAGGATTACCATTTTTGCGAGACATAACAGAATTGGATACCATAGTACTTCATCCATTACAAATGATACATAAGTTCTTACACAAATAGGGATCTCATGATCCAGTTCTTAATACAACATCAAGCAGCGTAATACGTAATAATAACGGTAGCGTAGGCGAAGCTCCATCTTCGGGGTCACAGGCAATGCTGACGATGGGAGATGATCCTAGTTGTCGTAACCTTCCTGGGGTACATCCTCCAGGTACTCCTCTTCATAGTCTGGCCATGGGAATAGCCAGGGACAAAGCCATGAGTACTCTTTAAGTACTCGCAAACTAATACTAACAGGTAAGGGGTTTTTGGATAATAGGACAGTAGGCTCTAGGGTTGTTTTTCAAAAAGCCAGGTTTATCTTTACTAAGTTCCAAAGTTAGTCACAACTTTATAACTCCTAAGTGGGATCTTTTAATTCAGGTCACAACTCTGTTGTGTTCATGTTAAAGTCTCAATTCATTTCACAAGTCATTTTAAAAGTCTGACGGGGGAACAGTATGGCCACTCCAACTGTCCATAACTGCGGACGCGGCTATTCGAATAGTTTGACACTCTGCAGAGATTGTACACTTTCACCACAACATTCGATACATCCGTCAGGAACAAATCCTGAACTCACCATACTCAGTATGCGGATAATCAATCCTAACCTTTCAATTACACGCCCTAGTATAAGCACCTCTCCTGTGAGTTTGGCCTCCCAACCATGACCATTGTCATCTTGGGTACTGCACAGGTGGATAATCTTCACAAGGTAGCCTCAGCTCAGACCTTGACCGTGAGGGAACTAATACTAAGGAATATAAGTTTCCAGTCAAGCCCTACCCAATATTCGGGTATTGTGGTTGTACGCTAAAATTGGAATGGTATCGCATCCAGACAACCATCAGTTTTATAAAGGGCTAAGGCTCATGCCTCAACATTTTCATCACCAAAATCATGAAGTGTTTGGAAACACATGTCCAAAACATTTCAATAGAATAATCCATCATTCCAAGGTTTTCATAACCATTTTTCCACCAAGTATTCCCATCTAAAAGTTGATCAAGTTTTATGCTTAGCACTAGCATCTACAGGTGGGGGTAGTAATAGTGAGGGGTGGTAACTGGTGGAGTTTCACTAAGTCTAACCTTATATCTTAGGCTGATATCAAGGTTTCTAGCTTAGGCCAAATTTTATGCTCTTTAAGCAACCTTCAGCACAACTGTCTAGTATCTACCAAACTCTTAGGTAGACTCTAAGTAAGCTTTGATAAAGAAATAAAGTAAGAAGCTTGCCATAAAAATAGGATTGGTTTAGCAAGTAGGTATGATCACATATGCTTAAGGCATATAGTATTCATATCACAAGTATGGGTTTGTGGCATCAGTAGGGTATCTTGCAAGTGTTAGCTTGCACATTCGCTAGTAGTATTAGGCTTGCATAGTAATTAGCTTGCATAGGTATAGTATCTTGCAAGTGTTAGCTTGCATAGGTATAGTATCTTGCAAGTGTTAGCTTGCCTTGTGTAGAGCAGTGGTTGAAGTTCTCCTCGGCTTCCTCTTCGTAGTATCCTCCTTCCTCCTCGTAGTATCCTTGGTCGGTACTAGCGTCTATGAATAAATACGAGGTACACAATCACCAAACAATACTTAACTACTTGCAATCATCACACACAAGGGTCCTATAGATGATCTAGCATCATCTCTAACATTACAAGGTTAAAGCTTGGTTTAAAACTTCTTATTTTTAGAAAAGTAATTTCTACTCATTGAAAAACTACTTAAGATTTAATATTCTCCAAACTAAACATGGGATCATTTTGACACATGTCATCACCACATATTGTAGTCCACGGGAATGTGATTTAAAGTGGTGTCACAATTTAATAAGGTTTTACCTTTTTATTTTAATTAACTAAAGTGACTAGAAATGCTTATGAAGCATTCTTTTATTCCTTGAACATTATTTCTGCAAGTAAACCTATATATTTTTATATATTCTGAAAGATATGGTTAAATGTGATTTTTGAGAGTTGGAATCAACTCAAAAGCTTTTATGGTTTAAATTTGAAAAATGTTTGAATGCAGAAAAGCTTCTGCCTTGTTATTTTTGCTATGGGTGATCTACAGATCCAAATGACTTGAATCCAGCGGTCTTGGATTAAGCATTCACAGACCTTTCCAACAAAATTAGTTTCACCCAATTTGGAGCACTGGATCGATCTGGGTTGATTTTTGAAGTTGGGTAGAGAAGTGTGTTTGAATTTAAAAAGAAAAAGGTTTAATTTGAATTGCTGGGCTGCGCGGGAAATTCTAACGGGCCGGCCTGCTAAGCGCAGTGCTCCCGCGGGCTGCGTAAGTGGGTGTCCCCACTCGTCAGTGACACGAGGCTGGGCGAAGCGGTATGGGGCAACGTGGATCGTTCGATCTAGTTCTAATCCAACGGCTGAGGGTCATCGTCGACGCGAGACAGCTCCGGCGAGAACGAAACCTAGCGCGGCCAGTGAGGGGTGCTGGGGGCTCACCGGGGTACGGGCGAGGGTCGGCGAGGCGGGCGAACGACGAAGTCGATGACGGCGAACCTCCTGGTACCGGTGGCTTCTCCTGGGGCGGCTCCAATCGCTGGCTCCCTTCTTCTCCGGCAGCGGCAGGCTCCAGTGAAATTCCGGCGAGGTGGTGCTCGGCTTGCTCTGAGGATGGTGTGGCACGGTCAGTGGGGAGAGGGGAGTGAGATGGTGTGAAGAAATCGTGCGGGGGTGGCCTCTATTTATAGTCGAGCGAGGGGACCGTCGGGGCGCACGGTGAGCTCGTCGGGGGCGACGTTACAGGCGGCTATAGGCATGGGCAAGGGTAGGGGACGGTGCTATGTCTCCTGGCGATGCTCAACGACATGATCGCGAGGCATGGGGCGGTGCGGTTTGGTCTGGAACGGGCGGCGTCTTCGACGGCGGGCGGTGGCTGTATGGAACGGGGCGGCAAACGGGGGTTTCTGGCGGTCTCCTGGGTCGGTGGTGATCGTGTATGCACGCGGTGAGGGCGGCACGCGGTCTGTGGGTGATGGTCGAGGGTGGCGCTCTGGCGCACGCTCAACATGGTCTGGGCGTGTCTCGTGCGCGTGGTCCAGGGCTTGGCAACGCTCGCGGCTGGGACAGGCAGTGGCGGTGGATGGTGGGCTGCCTCCCAGACAAGGTTGGCACGGCTAGTTCTTCCTCTAGCCTGCTGTCCACAATGGGGTGACATGGGGGTGCTCGGTTGTTTACCATTAATGACAATGGCAAGATCACAGGGGTGCTAGTGTTGGGCTAATCTTTCTAGATGATCTACTGGGTTGTGTGTGAGCTAACTAGGGAACAAGTTAGGCTCAAAACACTGCACACTATAGTGTTTGATATTTTGTTTGATTTGTGTCTGCAACCTGTTTGATGAAATGGCCGCATGAAATCAACTTTTGAATTTTGAAATGAATTTTGGTGGGTTTGCTAGATTGGTTCTGGTGAGTCTGCAGATGCTTGGGTTTTGAAAGTTGAGCTTGTTTGAGTGGGTTTTGAAAAAGTGGGATCTTCCCATATGAAGAAGATTCAATTTTGACTTGTCATTTAAACTATGCATCTGAAAGTTTCTGGATGATCACAAAGTGGGCCTTGATACTCTGTTATGAGTACATTCAAGGGGTGCAAAGATCCAGAAAAGTTTCTGTTAGGTTTTGAAAGTTTGAGACAGCCAAAGTAGGCATGGGAGTTAAATTGGTCAAAATGACCATTCACTTAATATATTTGTTTTGATTTACTTGTCTTAAGTAAAAGTGTGGGAAATGTTTTAGATGATGTTATTTTTACCTAAGAAACATTTTACAAGCAATGGATCACACAAACAAGGTGGTTTTTAAAGAAATTCAAAATCCATGCATACACATATACATGCATTCATGAATTCATTTAGAAAAGTTTTTGTTAACCCTAAACTTGATGATTAGTGTTTTGATGATCTAAGTTTGATATTTTTGGGATGTTACACTAGGACCCGAGTTATTGACACTTGTTCTGGGACTAAGCGCGCTAACCACATGTGGGCTGTATGGGCACCCCTATCGGCTTATTACCTGGTTTCAAAGTACTATTCTGGGGGCCACAAACTAGTTTGGTATTTATACATTACCTACTCTACCTATGCCATGTATGAAATGTTTATTACTTGTTTCTCGTTGAGCGTTTATTACTATTGTGTAGGTGCGGCACTCTGTCACAGGAATATATTGTCTATGGCCTCTGTTCGCGTGACAAGTGCATGCAACCTTAGGGTACCTATGAGGATTATCTATACCTCATACGGGTAGCTCTTTAGGGTGCCCCCCATGTACTTCTTTGGGTCTGGGAAAGCATCGTATCTGAATCCCCATCGACATACCGATGGATGTGTGTTAATTGATCTGGCAAAAGGGCGGAAGTGTGTGTGGTAACTTTGGTGCACCTCTACAATGTTAAATCTTTTCGAAAAGTCGTGTTCGCGGTTATGGACGACTTGGAGCATAGTTTCTCGATCATAGACAATTATAACTAAAGTTTACTGTTATAAATTTAACTTGTATCTGATATGACTAGTAAGTTGGATAACCACCATGGAAAGAAAGAATAAAACTGCCAACCGTGTGAGTTTCCTCGGCAGGACTTCCTCGTTTGTTCTCGAGGGGGAAATACCAAGATGGGTATGATTGGTGGTAGTATCAGGTTGGTTCCAAATAGGTATTTCTTTTCTCTCTCTGATAGCCGCTAGTTGTATCGAGTATTTATAGGTTGTTTAGTACATGTTGCACTGCTTTTCAGTGCACCATACCTATGTTGGCGAGAGCCGCCGAATTCTAAGACTCACCGTGTACTGGCCTTGGTACTGACAACTCTCTTTTTCCTTTGCCCTTTGCCCGCACCCCTTTTGTTGTAGCAGGTTTTGAGATTGATGTCGTTAGCAGGTTTACCCTTCCGGCTTGGCCTCGGGCAGGGTTATGGATGCCATTGGTTATTCTTGAGCCATTGAGTCCAATTTGCATCTTGTCCGTACCCAGGCGATGTATTGTTTTCGAGGTGATTTGGATCTTTGTACTGTATATATGTATTCTTGACCCATTGAGTCGTTGATATATATATATGTATGGTCTATGGGTTCTATCATGGACTATTGTGTAATGATATTACTTTATTTTCCACCCGCATGCAAGTTCCTAGTGGGCATCTTTGAATCGTTTCTATGCGGGTTTGGCGTGAATCGCTAAAACTTGTATAGGGCCGATTCGAGGGTGTTATAGAACGCTTGTCCCATATAAGTTCACACACACTTGAGCTTGTCCTCTTTTGCATAGAGGATTGGGTTTTCTCTCATCGAGAGCATTTAATTGTTGTTATTTACTTTCAGTACTTTATTTCATTGCATACTACAAACCTAAAATACCAAACTCACTGCACTCTTTTATTGTTTTACTTGTCAAATGTACAAACCAATTCCTTGAGATCCTCGTGGGTTTGATAAACTGTCTTATTAAAAAGTACTACAATTGATGTCCTGCACTTGGGAGCCATCACGACTCTGTTAAATTCTGGTGTTTTGAGATCTTGTGATTCTAACAAAGCCTGCAGATTTGCTCTATTTTGCAATCCATTGTTTTGTACCTGCAACCCAGTCAAATTCCTGTATTTTTTCTTGTGATCCAAAAAGTCCTAAATTCTCTTCAAGTTTGTCATTTGATATTTTGGTGACCGTTTATGCTGCTTAGGCGTCAAGCTCTAAGTATATTTAATGTGACTACTACTATTACTACTACTAGTTAGCTATAGTTATACGGAGTACTAGTACGTATGTATCTTTTGCATGTGGTGGTACAAGACGATTGTAGAAGCCTCCAAGTTATGTAATGCTACTCTTGTTACTCCGTCGCGCGTACTAGCTGAATAAGAAAATAAAAACATGTCTCTCGGGTGGAATATTGACCGCTACTTTGATAAGACATTAGTACAGACCTTTGGGTGGGTTGTAAATATTTACATCTAGTAGCTTGATCGCTAGTAAGATGCCTACCGTAGTCTACTCCGGGACACCTAGGTTTTCCTTTCTACTGCGGCAGAGCCTTCATCTTGACCAATGGGTCTTGGATGGACTGATGAGATTGCTCAAAGGGTGGTGGCGAGACCCAGACCTTGACATCTTGCTTCCACTACTTACTCTCTTCCTACTAGTAATACCTCGCTTTTCCTCATAGAAATCATTTTATTCCACTACTCCTCCCTTGCTTCTTTACTTCTTCATCCAGCAATGTTACAAAATAACATGTCTCGTCGGAAGAATAGCAAGATGGTGGTGGTTAGAGCCGTGGAGAAACCCTGTCAGTAGGGGGACCTACAGGCTTGGACCGAGAAAAGGGACAAGCCATGGGGCAAGGGCTCGTCTTTCCGCATGTATCCGAAGAGCGGCTATCATGGGAACCAAGAGTCCGGGTAGGTTTGTACTTCCATTGATTCCTGGGTTGTCTGCTCTACTATTGAACCATCTTTGTACATCTTCCAGGGCAGACATCTCAAGCGTCGAATTTTTCACCCTATGAGTCGATAGCACTATGGATATCTAGGACGTGTATGATGACATCATGCCCTCTCTCCATTGAAGAAGACAGGTAGGCACTATACATGTATTGGCCTGTTATGTTCTTCTCTACATGCACTCCATGCTCACTTACTGATGATGAATTTTCCATGCAGGAAGTCAGGGCGAGAATCTTGGCCAAAGTAGATGAAATTAACAACCATAACAAAAATATTCTACAGAAAAACTTTGAGCTCAACTAGGAGTGTGATCGCCTTCGAGCCGATTTGGCTTTTAAAAAGAAGCTCGCATGATCTTACGAGCGTGACTCCTCGAACCTTCATGCTGAGTGCAAAGATTTGAAGAATGAAGTCATGGAGCTCCGCAGCCAGTGGCTACCATTGTAGAGGTCATCGAGGTCACGCCCCGCTAAGTAGGAAGGGAGAAGCTATCTCATGCTGGTCGTCATGCTCACGACCATTGTGGAGGTCGTCGAGATCGTGCTTCTGCAGGGCGTCCATAGTGTTGTAATCGCCAAATCTGACACAGGGAAAGATTTGGCATTGGAGTAGGAACTAGAAAGGGATAAACCATCCCCTGGACCTATTTTTCCTGGGTGCATGGATCGTTTTTTCTCATCCATCCACACATAATTATATTGCAGTCTTAACAATCGAATGAGCTCTATGGAGCTTTTGTAACAATATACTTGTTGTATAGTAGTAACTTTGTATATTAGTCACTTTTTAGTGTATATATACATTCAAAATTAAGTCAAATATGTGACATCCTTTTAAATTAGGTTGGAGGGCATTATCAAAAAAATAGGATGGGGGGTGACATGAGTATGACTTATCGGGTCCCTATGATTAGGTACCCTAGGCGCATAAAAGCTTATGGCCCACTAAGACCCAACAAAGTAAAAGAAGCACCCGATGAATAAAGAATTTCCTTATCTTCTAAGGAATAATCAGGAACTGACATAGAGTTCCCATTGTAAATATAAACTTGTAATCCGGCTACGGATCCAGGACCTAGCCTCTCATATAGAGGTTGCGAGGATCCGACAAAGAGAAAACCTTACCTTTCCTGCAATCCACGGTGATCTAGATCGCAACTAGTGAACCGACGACTTTATAATCGAGCTTTTCCAATCATCAGACTATGTCGACTCCCTTGTTTGTTTGATCAGCCGATGAAATCCCCAACACTCTCTTTTCCACGAAACCCTAAGCCCATAACAATGGGCATTGCCGAGGTCACCCCTCGTCAGAGGGAGAGTATGTATGATGAATCAAAAAAAAATCATCAATGAGTGATCTTTAAATTTGGTCATACTTCTACTTTGTCAGATGTATAGGGGTCCCGTGTCTAGTACTATCAATTTTTCTACCTCCCTATATGTGGACCATACATGGATAAGTGAGTTGTTGAGTGATTTTTTTTTGATAAAGTTTGCTCTTCCCTATTAAAATATTGTAGTTATGATATAGGGGAGATAATTTAGGGTTGCTACTGGAGATAAGCAAAAATTAGGGGAATAATATTTTTAGGCTAGTCATAGTGCAAGTAACTCCATGAGTAACTAAGGGTCCAACTTAGCAAAATTGCTTATGTGATAGTGAGTTAATGAAGAGAGAGGAAGATGGAGTGACATATTTGGTTACTTTAACATCACACATACCAAGGTGAAATGATTCTATCACCTAATAAATGATACTTTGCACGACACCACTTATATGTTACTCTCCACTATGAAGGTAATAATATAGACTAATAACTTATGCATGTTACTAGTCTACGTTACTCTCCACTATGACCAGGCTTAGGGGAGTCCCCTACATACACACATAGGGGAGAAAATGTAGGCGTGCTGCTGGACTTGCTCTTAACTTACAAGTTTTGTTCAACCTTGTTCTCTTCTCTGGTTCCTTTTTTATTTCTTTATTGCACTAGGCATTGTATATAGTACTAGACTCACCTCAGGGATTCTTTTTCTTACTCAATTTCTCCACCGTTTAGAAATATATCTATGGCTTCAAGAATCCGTAATGTATGAGGTGAAGTTTTGCCACAAGGTAAGACCCACATGGATAATGGAAAATTCCACATAGAATATCATATTTCTTCACGCAAGAGAGAGGAGAGAGGTAAAATCATTTTTATATTCCTTATGGGCAACCCACAAGCTTGAAGTGCACCTTAGGTTGCAAGACAAGTTTATTTTCTTCACAATGTATAAGGTGAACCTTAGTTTTTTTTGTTGCACATTGCGGATGCCCGACTCATAATTTTGAGTACGTTGAATACTCTCTGGGAGGAGGTGTCTATCTATAAAATAAAATGCACCGCCAGCATCAGGGACACTGATCTGTTGTCTGGAGTACTCTAGGTCACAGGAACACTATCCCTATAGTCTACCCTGGGACACCCAACGATTCCTTGCATAGGCATTCGCGCCAGAGCCTTCACAGGAAATGTCTCCGCCCTAGCCCATTGATTTTGGATGGACGAACATGATTGCTAGACGTTAAACTATGTCTCCCTGGTTGTTACTAGTTTTTTTACATGAGTTGTTACTACTACTACGTAAAATACACTTCTAAAACAATAATGTAACTATGCTTATGAGTTACTAGTCTAATTTCATTAGAAGTCAGGTTATGCGTACAAAGTACATTATGTGTGAGCTGCATTGATTTACGAGAGTCATCAGTGGACGGGGGCCTCGACCGCACAAAAAAAGATCTATCACTCAATAAAACAAATGGAGCTTGTGCGCACATGCATGCTACTCGGTAACAAGAATGTGATCAACACATATACGGAGAGTACGAGTAATATGATCAGCCCAATAGAATTCACTTACTACAAGATGTATGCAACTTAGTAACCTACTATCATGTACGTAATCACGATGTGCTAACATAATAGCAATAACATTGAAAGGATATAGATGTCGCCTAGAGGGGGTGAATAGGCGGTTTAAAAATTTTCTGAGAGTAGCTCAACAAAGGCGGAATAAAAGTATTGTTTACTTTGTCAAGCACAAAACCTAGAACAACTAGGGTTCATCTATGTGCACCAACAACTTATGATAAGAAAGACAAGCAACTATGTGATAGCGAGATATATACTTCAAGAACAAAGGCTATCACAAAGTAAGGTGCATAAGTAAGAGCTCAGATATAGAGATAACCGAGGCACACGGAGACGACGACGTTTTACCGAGTTCCTCCCAACATGGAGTACGTCTCGTTTGGAGAGGGGGTGGTATCAAACCACCAATGCCATAAGAGTCCTCCCTTTTTCCCTGTGAATCTCACTCCAACTGGATCGATCCACACTTCCACTATCGGTGCACTTGTCGGTGTCAATCTGGAACCTCTCACAAAGTTGGGGCACTTCTCCACAACTCAATTGGAGGCTCCGAACAAACAAGCTTGGGGAAAGCTCCACAACTTAACTGGAGGTCCCCAGTAATCCACAAACCTACAAAACAACCAAACCTTCTAGGGTTCTAAGAACCCAAGAGTACAAAGCTTCTTAGCTTTCACCCAATCGAATCCTCACTGAGAATTCAAACCGATGCACCAAATGCAATGACAAGAACACAAGAAGTACTCAAGTCCTTCTCTCTCAAATTCCACCAAAGCTACAAAAGCTTATGGGGGAATAAGATAGGAAGAACAATGGAGGAAATCCACAAAAGACTCCAAGATCTAGATCCCAATATGTTCCCCTCACTTAGATGAGAGATTTATTGGTGAGATTGTAGATCTAGATCTTCTCTTTAAACTCCCTAAAGTATATGCAAGAATCATAGGAGGGATTGAAGGGAAGCAAGCTCAAGAAGGTCAACAATGGAGGGGAAGGTTTGCAGAAGTCATACTTGCTCATTGGGGAAGAAGGGCCACTTTTTATAGGCCCACTGGTTTCTGACCATTTTCTGCCCGTTAGGGGGTTTCCACACCGGAGACTCCGGTTTGCACATATCTCACACCGGAGATTCCGATCCATCTCCGGACCATCTCCGGACCCCTATACAGAATGTCCCGGGCCAGTTCTTGATGCTCCCTCTAGAGACTTGGCGGGAACTCTAGACCTGAGCACACCAGAGACTCCGAACTTTTCAGTCCGGAGATTCCGGTCTACCAGTATACACTGGAGATTCTGGCCAAATATCCGGTCTGAACCAAATAAGAGGCAAACTTCAAATGGCGATATCTAGAGTTTGGAAACTCCAATTGACCCAAAACCAACTTTGTTGGAAAGAGGACAAAAAGAGCTACCCAACTAATATTGGATGCCACCAAGATAGAATATTTCATGTATTACAATGTAGAATACCTCCCTTGGTGAGAAACTGGAAAACCTCAAAGATCAAAAACGCAATAAGATATAAAAGGGAAATCCGTTTTTGACGAACTAGAGCTTGTTATGAATATTACCAAAAGCTCTAGAACCTCACATGGATAATATCCAAATAACAACCAAGAAAGGATGATGCTAAGTATGCAAAGGTTTGAGCTCTCTCCGAAAGATATGATCGAGTTACTCACTTGATAGCCCCTCTTGATAGTACAGTTATCTATACTATAAACCACTCTCCCCAACTAACACCACGAGACCAGTAAGAAGGAAACCCTATCAAGACCATACCTTTGCCTTGCGCATATTCCACTTGATCTAGATGTAGGCGATTTTGTCCTTCTCAAGATGGAACACCTTTCTTGATTGCTCTTGCACGTACTCGCTTGATGAAGAATTGCAAGTTGCTCCCCCATACAACATGGGGAAACCTTTACTTTGACCTTGTCTTCATCTATCCATGATCACTGAGGATGGAAAGCTTCAAGCATGAGATATTCTAGATATGGCACATCTTTAGCTTGCACAACATTTCTTCTAACACCATTTGGATGATGTCCTGAAGATACATATGATGAACTCTATCTTCTTGTTCAAGACACCCTTGATCTTATTTTCTCTTTTCTTCTTCTTCATTTCTTCTTTCTTTATTATCTTGGTGTCTTGAAGATACACACGAGGTATCACTCCATCTTATTCTTCAAGACACACTTTCTATAGGCCCAACTACTACTTGACCAATCTCCGGATCATTCCATGAAACCTTGATCAACACTTGATCTTCTTCACTTTCTTCTTATTCATTTCTTCTACCTTGAAGCCAACACATGCTTCAAGCAATGCCAATGGACTATTCCTACAAGTGTAACACACTGCAAACATTAGTCCATAGAGATTGTCATTAATTACCAAAAGCACATATGGGGGCCCACATGTTCTTTCAAACATGCGTTAGTAATTTTTTTGAGCTGCATGTATTCGCCCTTGAAAATGGAGTACACTAAAAGTTTGAACTCGTGGAGCACCAAAATCACGTGCCCCCAACTATCCCGATGTGTTCTACTACTATATTTTGACATACATATCTACCCATATAGTCTACTCTGGGACACCCAGCGATTACTTGCATAGGTGTTCATGCCAGACCCTTCACGGGGAAGGTATCTGCTCTTGCCCGTTGATTTTGGATGGACAAACAAGATTGCTAGACAACCAAAATCATGGGCCCCCCTCCCTCGCTCCCCTCCATTTCAAAAACTGCAAAATTTATTGCACCCTCCATTTCAAACAATACTAATTAATAGTATTTCCCTCTTGTCTCTATACTAGTACCGATATATTTCAAAAAATGATTCTTCCCCACACACATAAAGAAAAATCCTTAGAAAAACCCTAGCCTCGCTCACACTCTCTTGCCTCTTCGACCACCACCTCCAGCGGTCAGAACCTCCTGTGGCACTTCTCCATCTTGCTTTGCCCGCTCGAACTTGACACCATACACTCCTCACCCACCAGTATACCGGAGTGCATGAGCTGCGGTCTCATCCGACACACCATTGCCCCTTCATCAACGTCCATCACACCCGATCTAGGTCACCGAGTCCGTCGTCCACCACACCTGACTTTATTTCCCCACTTTCCCATCCATGGCGCTGAATCCATTAATGACTTCCCAAGATCTGCTTCCTCACCACCGGCATCCAACCCAACCGTATCGTATCAAAGCCGCCATGTAGTGCACCGATTCTGCCTCAGTGACGCTCTTGTCCACCGCTCTCAAGCCGACATCGACCGCCCAAGGTCTGCTTCCCCAACGTAAACAACCACCGCAACCATACCACTATCGGTGACCTGGACGTCACCCACAAAGGTATGCATGATGCTTAGAAGCCTCTCCGTCCATGGAAACCAAATCTCCAACCATTTTTTGTTTTATCAGCAGTATACAATGTTTAAGCCTATCATAGTGAACCGCATTTTTTTAATCGTGTTACACACCAAGTCAATACGCATGCCTGTTCTTTGTGCTATATACAAGGTCACTAGACATGTTGATTTTCATTCACTTCTCTACGAATTTTAAAGTCATGCACATATTCTTATATGCTCCGTGTAATAGTAATTTCCTGCTATTGTGTAGTTCTTGCAAAATCTAAAGTCAGTGGAAAATATTAGTGTGGATTCTCTACTCTACAGTTATTGAATCTATCTGGTTTGTACTGAGCTAAGTTCCTAGTATTGTTTCCTCTTTGGCATTATTATACTATCCTATAGCACCCATTTAAAATCTTCGCAGTAATTCTAATATAATTTTGTTGTTGCCATCTAGTTCTTCAAAAGTTCCAACACTTTTTTTTGAACAAGGAGGTCCCCGAAGGGACGAGAAGCATTTATTAAATCCAAGCAGTGGATGTACAACTAATAACAAAGGAGCCCATAAAGTATATAAAAAATATAGGTCCCTGATAGAAGTAGAAAATACCTCACTGAAAGATGAAAGATAACAATCAAGTCCTCGGAAGTCGTACTCACCGCCATCAAACTCAGAAGTGGGGACAAAACCACTTGCCTCTGAGCAGACGAGAAACACGGCCGCCGACCTCAATAGGGGCCTCTCCAAGGAGTTTTGACAAATGCCAGGACCCTTCGTCGGCTTATGGATAGGCCACGTTCTGGCCTTGGATGTCGGACGACTATCACCCGCCGACGAGGTAGTGCTCAAGAAGATTGCTTCCCAAATCCATTGCTTTTTTGTTGCTTCTAGGGCGGAGCTCGCCATTACACCCAGGAGAGCAGATAGCATCGGCCCTCTTGCCAGCGAGATGACACTCGAGGGGAATCACAAGCTAGCGACCCCATCCACCACCTGCCTCTCCCAAGAAGAAACGACAAGGTCTCCACCCTCTCCCTCGCCGCCACGGCTGGCCGAGAAGAGGGAGAACCATACTGCGTCACCAGGAGCAAGAAAGAAAACACGAAGGCGCTTATTCCAGGGGAATCCCGCAACAGAGACTCTCATTGTCTTCCTCTTCCACGGAGGCATGACGCAGAAGCTCGGCACCTCCCCGCCGGCAACGTGCCCAAGCACCGCAGGGATGACTTCCCAGCATCCTACCCACCGGTACCTAGCTCTGCTCTCACACCCTCGTCCCTCGCCGCCACGGCCGGCCAACAGAGGAGGGAGAAGTAGAGGAGGCACCACAAGAGGGAGGACTCCTAGGTCCTTATTTATGGAGTTGCCATGGCTGCCCTCCACCAACAACTCCGGCCGCCGGAGCAATAGGAGGAGTACCACCAGCAGGCAATGAAGGAGCTCGTCCTGAAGAACTCCACACCAACTCCCGGCAACATGCCAAACCACGGCATAAAGCCAAACACAAAACCTACGAGACCTAGAGCTAACTCCGGCGCCTCTCCGTTCCCTACTCCCGTCGGCTATTCTGGCGAAGAGGACGGAAGATTGGCCTGGCAGGCGGCAGCGTACTCTCAAGGGGGTGAGGGGATAAGGCGGGGCGAGGGGATAAGGACGGGGAAAAATCCGCTCCAACACTAACTATTTTATTTTTCTTGCATAGAGCTCAAAAATAGAACATTGAACATGTTGGTTTATGTAGCCTCTTCTACAGGTTCACAAGCAATTATATTAAATTTCATATCTGGTTCTGGTTCGTCCTAAGCAACAACATAACTATCTGAAGGGAATATGCCCGAGAGGCAATAATAAAGTGGTTATTATCTTATTCCTTGTTTATGATAATATTTATTTTGCATGCTATAATTGTATTAATACAGAAACGTTAATACATGTGTGTTTAATAAACAAAAAGAAAGTTACTAGTTATGCCTCTCTTATAAGCTAGCTCGTTGATTAACAAGATGATCAAAGGTTTCCTGATCATGGACATTGGATGTTGTTAATAACAAGGTCACAACATTGTTGGAATGATGTGATGAACATTCATCCAAAGTATAGCATTACGATCAAATTCATTGTGTTTATATTGCTATAATACGAAGTAATCCTAGTCCTTAGACCATGATATCATGTCAATCACTAACACTAGAAGAGTATCTTGATAACATCAAACATCACATGGTAACAGGGTGACTATAAAGGTCGCTTCAGTGCTACGAAGGTGTTATGTATAGGCTCATGGATCAAGAGTGGAATTTTTCCATCCTGATGACGGATAGATATACTCTAGGCCCTCTCGATGATATCACATTAGTTAGCTTGCAAGAAAGTGATGAGATCACTAGAATGTTATATCATGGGAATGAGAAAAGAGTACATGTCGGTAACAAGATCAAACTAGGTATGGAGATACTGATGATTGAATCTCCTACATGTAATATATCGTGAGACAAAGGGATTGAGTTACATGCATAAAAGATTCTCACGATCACATAAGTCATTGTTGAATGTGTGGGAGTCAGTACGGATCTCCAGGTCCCGCTGCTGATTATTGATCGGAGAGGGGTCTCGATCATGTCTGCATTATTCGCGAACTATAGGGTGACACACTTAAGGGATACCAACACCATTTGGAGCAAATAAGATGCCAGGAAAAGATTATGAAAGCGCTAGAATTATTTCAATGGAAACCAGAATTGTTTCGGGTCAAATTGCAGAAACTGGTTCTGCATGTGATATTGAAATTGCAAGGAGTTTTATGTGAATGTTTGTTAATTATTGTAATTAACTCAATTATGAATCAAATAAATAAAAGAGTTTTATTAAATGAGATCTTGCATTAAATTTGGTGGAAATTTAATGGAGGTGAGTGGAATTTTGAGTGGAGGCATGTTTATGTGAGTGGAGGCTTTTTATTTTGAATGGGATCTCCACCCACATGAATGTGGAAGAAGTGGGGGTAGACACCATGGCTGCCACGCCATGCCCCTTGGGTTTCCCCTCTCCCTATAAAAGGCCCCCCTCTCCTCCTCTCATGTCACACCTCCTCGCGAAGGATCTCTCTCCACCCTTTAGAATTTCTCCATGGTCTCGGATCAGTGAGATAAATGTTCCCGGTGGCTTTTTCTGGAATGATTTGTTTCTTCCGCTGCTTTGCTGGAGCAAGGGCACGGAGGTTGTTGGGATATCCGAATGTATGCATGATCACAGATGCACCACTGCTTTGCGGTGCTAGACTTGATGGTGCTGGACCTGTTGGACCAGATGGACTTCATCACGATCTTGAGATCGGCAAGAGATCGACTACATCACCAACAAGTTCATACTCGAAAAAGCTTTTTGGTCTTCAAGGGTATGTATTCTATGGATGTATATCTACCCGTTTCTTGTATCTAGATAGATGGATCTTTGTGCTTGTAGTTCCCATCGTAGGAATTTTTTGTTTTCTATGTTGTGAACCCATCAATGGTATCAGAGCCGTATCTATGCATAGATGCTTTGCACGGGTAGTACACATATGAGTATGTGGGCGCTGATGGTCATGTTATTGATTCTTATGTGTATTTTGGATATTGGTGGCATAGTGGGATGAAGCGGCCCGGACAAACTTTACATGCCCTTGCACGTGAGATATGTTCCACGCTTGACATGCAACTAGTTTTGCATAAGTGGCTTGCGGGTGTCTGTCTCTCCTACTATATTCAATATCTGATTTACAACGAGTTGCCAATAATTTGATTACCATCATTGTGGTTTCATGTTCGTAGGTAAGAACGGTTCTATCTCCAAAAGCCCTAAGCCATGTAAAACTTGCAATGGATAAATTAGAAGCATCTAGTTTAGATTGTTGCTGGGTTAGTGTCATGATATGGTAATGTTGTAAGTATATGTGTAGTTGATAGTCTTAAAACACACTTAACATGTAAGTTCTATAGACTTTGGCCTTACACACAAAGGAATGATAAAGATCATACCACGATGCACATGATAGTGATCAAGTGCAAGAACCATATCATTTCACTTTTTACATATGATGTTTGTTTGCATCTTATATTGCTTGTTTGGTATTTTGTAGCATTATAAGATGATCCCTCATTTAGATATCAAGATAAAAATGTGGTCTCCCTTAAGTATGCACCGATTATGTTTCGCCACTTCAAGACATCACGTGATGATCGGGTGTACTTGAATCCACGATCATATTTTGGGTGTAAGACAGTTTTACACATGCAAATACTAAGGTTCTTACTTGGCGAGCCTAGCATGTATAGACATGGCCTCGAAACACGGAACAAAAGGTTAATCATGAATCATATAGTTGATATGGTGCCCATTTAGATGCTCGCCTTTGAAGCTACACAGACTTGATGACAATTTTACCCATAGGTACGGGTACCCGCGGGTATCGTACCCGCATGGGTAGGGTATGGGCACACTTTTATACCCATGGGTAATACCATACCCTACCTATTAAGTTACGTCTACAGGCATGGGCATAGACTTGTACTCATGGGTATACCATACCCTGCCCATTTAAACTGATATGTCAAACTTACCTATAGAGCTTCAACCTATGGGCCAAGAAGACTAGGGACGAGTATGAGATTGTGACTTCTAAACTTCAATTTGATACTTTCATGTACATCTCTACTATTAGTAAGTAGAGATTATTATATTTTCTTTAAATGTGCTATTGATGAAAGTAAAATTTTGAATAACTTTTGTAATATTGGTTATACCCGCCGGGTATCCAATGGGTACGGGTACCCGCTGGGTATGTGTATGGGTAATGTTTTATACCCACTGGTACGGGTATGAGTAAGATTTTGTACCCATTGACTACACGGGTATGGGTATGGTATTGCTCTACCCTGCCCATACCTAGCCCATTACCATCCTTACTCACATGATGATCAGACTTGGTGTTGTGGATTTGGTTCGTGTAATCACCAAAAAGACACGAGTGATGTTGTTTTTGAGTGAGAGTTCATTTCTAATTTGGATTAGTCAAACTCAATTTATCATCAATTAAATCAAAGTGTATTTGCATATTGGCATTCGTTCATCACCTTATTCTTAGTTGTAATTGAGATAATAGAACTATATAATTCTAGATATTTACTTTACGAGCTGGTATTGTATTGTTTTAGGTGTCAATCTAAAGTTTAAAGTCCTATTGCAAAATTTCAGCAAACTCCATAAAATTTAATAATTCCAGTTTTAGTATCTAAAGTATCATGTTTGCCTCCATGATTCTTTATATTCAATAGTTGTTTTAAATATCGAGGTTATCTAGGAGCTAAAAGAATTGTTTCAGAAACCATCATGTGTGACAGATATTATGATATATAAAACAAATGTTTTGGTTCCAATATGATAGAGTATAATATATGTTCTCATATTGGATGAGAATTTGTGAAGGTTGGAGATGCTAGACATCCTATTCCTCCAAAAAAGGTTTTGGAAAGTAAAATTATACCCGTGATTCGCCTTTGTAAGCTATATTAGCTTGATAATGAAAGTTATCATGAAAAGGATGAATAGAAGATGTAAGTAAAATGTTTACTGCACTAAAAGATTACTAAAGAATGGATTTTGAAAGAACACCAAACATTTGATGATGGTGATCTACTTCAAAGTGCAAGTCCAAAGGTATTAGTGTTTGACTATACACGCTTTGGACTATGTCATATATATGGCACCGCTGTTGATGTTGATAGATTATTTTAAAAGGAAAAGGAAATGCTAAAATAGAATCTATAAAATATTTGGCAGACTGGAAATGTCCAGCTAAGGTATATAGATGATATACATGTTATGGTTGTATTCTCTGCTTGTTAAACAATGTGGTTCTTAGGTATTGGATACCGAATTGTTTGTTATGAAATATCATACAGAACGACGCAATTCATGAAATACAATGACCTAGGTAACTAGCAAGAGAATATGTGATGATGTTCATCAAAAACAAATAAAGTGTTATTGTATTTATCGCTGACATTGAAGCTTGCCTTTAAGATTTGTTATAATAATTGTTATTTTAATCAGGTATTATGAGAACAAAGATTGTTCAAATAATTACCATATTCCATATAAGATGGATGATTTACAAATCTAGTTGGAGAAATCACATCCATAAAACCTAATTCTAAAATGTCGCAAGACAAATGATTGAAAGATCACTTACAAAGTGACATCGCCGTTTAAATTATATTGGAAATAAAAACATGAAGAAACTCCATTTGATGGATTTTTTGAGTCTTTGATTTTGATCGAATTGATGCTTGTGAGACTCTACTGGAGATAATTGAAACTTCGTTCAAAGTCCAAAGAAGAACGAGCGACTAACTTATTGGAATTTTTAGATATTAATGTATGTATCCCATTATGTATAATCGTGAGCGATAGATTTCAACTTCATATGCTTTCTCCAGAAATTTCAGTGAATATATCTGTATATTTACTTAATAAGGAAGACGTGTGAAACATTTGAAAATTGTTCACAGACTTTCTAGATGATGTGGAAAATCATTGTAACAAGAAAATAAAGAGTTTATGATTCGATCATAAAGGAAGATATTTGAGTTACATGCTTAAAAAAACACCTAAGATTTGAGGAATTGTTCCATGGATTTGCATTTCCCGATAAACCATAGGAGTATGGTATGTTCGGGAGATCAAATCGAAATTTGTTTTAACATGGTAAGATCAAAGGTGTCATTTATAAAACTTCCATTATGTTTTAAAGATTAAAGTTTTAGAGACTACCGCTTGTACACTGAAAAGAGAACCATCATGATCTGTTGAAATGACGCCATAAAGGTTATGGTTTGGGATAAAATCCAAGTTGTCCTTTCTTAAATTTTGGTATGCTAAACATAAGTAAGATGTTAACAACCAAAGTCAGATGAGCATGTCTTTGTAGGTTATTTCGAATAACCGTTGGGTATTCCTCCATAACACCAAAGAAAAAAGTGTTTGTCGCTTAGAACGTCAAGTTTCTTGAGAAAGAATTTTTCATAAAAGATAACTGGAAGGACAATAGAACTTTCATAAGATTAATGAACCTTATCTATATGTGCTGAGTTGTGCAGCACCGGAAAATGTTCTGGAGGCAGCCATAATGCTCATAGCTTATGTGCCTCCTAGGTTGTGGTCATGGAGGTCTAAGTTCCTATTGAACCAAGTAGGTTGGGTAAACATTCAAATACTAAGATTTGAGAGTAAATCATTATTGTTTGACAATGATGAACTGATTATATGCAAAGAAGCAATGATGGGTCCTGACTCCATCAAATGGCTTGAAGCCATAAAATCCATGATAGTTCCAAACATGAGAAATCAAGTTTTTGAACTTGGAAGACCCTTTGGAAAGGTGTAAAACCTATCGGCCGTATTTGGATCTATAAAGAAACAGACATGGATGTTTCACATCTATGAAATAGTCATGTCATAAAGTATTTTACGACAATATTCAAGGAGTTGACTATGACAAGATTTGATCTTTCATAGCGATATTTAGTATGGACGGATTAATGTCGCAACCACTACATATAATTTTGGTATATGGTAGCTAAATAAACAAAACAAAATTCTTCTAATAGAATGGTTACCTAGGACGTGTACATGACACGGTCAAAAGGGTTTTGTTAATTCAAAGGATGCTTAAAAGGGCACGCATACTTCAATAATTGAAGTGAGCATTGCGGAGTTGGAGTCTTCACCATGATGAAACTTTTAAAGGAGTTTAATTTCATCAGAGACGATGGAGATGCTTGCATTTGCAAGAAATTAAGTAGGAGCACTGAGAAATATTTCTAATACAATATGTAGAGGACATATTGTTGATTGGAAATGATGCATCTTTTATTGACAAAGGTTAAGAATTTCATTTCGATGAAAGACTTAGGCAAAACCTGAATATTAGGCATGAATTTCTATATGGATAAATTGTGACACTAATATGGTTGTGCCAGACGTACATATATGAGATATTGAATGAGTTCAATATGGAAACGACGAGAAAAGGTTCTTGTCGCATGGAAAAGAATTGAATCAAGATTCAAGTGTATTGACACTTGATAAGTGAAACAAGATTCAATTGGTTTGAAACATGGTGAGTGGAATCACAAGAATATTTTGATCAATCATACCGTGATATGTACACATCCAGATATGTCCTATACTCTAAATTTTATGAGCATATACGAGAATGAATCATAAGATGATCATTGGGAGATAGTAAGGATATTGTTATAATATTTTGGAAGAATTAAGAATATATTCTATTTGTAGAAGAGACAAATAGTTCATTGTAAAATGATACTAGTTTTGTCAGAAGATACAAATTAAGTTTATATCAATTTAAACTATGGGTGGCACAATGTAGTGGAAAGGAGATTCCATGATTGATTTAGATGAATTCCAAAGTTAAGACATTGTGACGGATACTGCAACAAAAGTCTAAGTATATGACTGCTATAGTAGCATCAAAGGAGGGCGTTTGTGTCAAGTAGTTTGATATCAATCTAAGGTGTGGTTCACAACGGACTAACAGTATAAAGATATATTGTATGACAATAGTATCAACATGATTGAACCCCAAGGAACTAAAGGTCTCACCAAAAGAACAAATTTACTGTTGGGGATATGCTATATGGGTATCCTCATAGCATGTCTCTTATCCGACTAAACCGGGTGGCCCATAGTCGGTAGGGTGGCCTATGGCCTGCTGGGCGACCCAGTTAGGTGGATCCAGAAGGGAGGCCCATTCCGGATAAAGGAAGGCTACGGTGGAGTCACCAGCGTACCCGGAGCCTTGGAGTGCAAGATACACAAGACTAGTAATAGACGGTGTAGAACTCTGTAACCTGTCCGGCTAGGACTTTTCCCTGTAACCCTAGGATCTGACGACTATATAAGTCGGGCCTATGGGAGCCTTTAGGGCACAACTTAGTATCGTTTTACGCACACCTCGCACAGCGAGCCTAATCTCTATAACTTGGCGTATTGCCATTATAGTGATTTATAGCAGGAGTAGGATTCCGCCACCGTTGTGGGATCTGAACCTGGGTAAGCTGTGTTACCTCGTACCCGTCAACCGTCCGCCTTACCCCACGTCTCTAAACACGCACTGTGAGGACCCCTCCATGGCGTACTCGTCGGCAATATCACGACAGTTGGCGCCCACCATGGGGCAAGAGGTGCTTCAGGCTCTTCAGTGGGCGAGGACCAAGATCTTCGCAAGAATCGGCGAAACCATAGCCATCGGTCGCGTTCTCTTCTCCGGCAACGTTCCGATCATCCCCCCCGACGAGTTCTGGATCCCGGCAAAGACGAACCCTATGCGGTGCTCGATCGTTCCTATCAGAGACATCCACCTCTTTATCGGCGAAACCGACTCGGGCACTAGTCCCCTGGGAGTCGGAGGAGCATCAAGACCCGCATGGACCGCCTACGGGCAGGATACGTTCGCGAAAGGATCGATGTTGGATCTCTCATCGGAGTTTGCCGGCAAAGATTGGAAAGCATCAAGACCCGCAAGGACCGCCTACGGGCAGGACACGTTCGCGGAAGGATCGATGTCGGATCTCTCCTCGGAGTTTGGCGGCAAAGATCGGAAAAATTCAAGACCCACCCAAACCGCCCCTGTGCAGGATATAAAGGTGGAAGATCACTGCAAATCCGCCGGCTTCACCCGTGCATCTAGACAGCAGAGATCCAAGTTCGTCGGCGTGGTTACCATCTTCGATCTGGCGCGTTGCGTTCAGAGAGAGGGCGAAAACCCCCGCGACTACCTCGCCAGGGGGCTCCGTATACGGGCCGACCTGGCCAATTACCCCAATGATGAAGCCATCCATCACTTTGTGGAAGGACTGGACAATGGCACGCTTCTCTGACACTCTCTAAGACGGCAACAGGCGTCGGGACGCCTCACCTTCGAAGGCATGGTGAACACCGTCAACAACTACGCGGAGGCTGAAGCGGCAGCTCAGACAGCGCTTGCGCTCATTGACGGAGCACCTCCGATTCAGCCACCACTACCGCCTCCGGCCGCCATCATCGCAGCAGCGCCACCACCTCCAGTCATCGTCGAGGCCGTTGCACCTCCACCGCCCGTCATCGAGGAGGTCCTGGCACCCTCTGACTCTGTCATTTACGCGCTTTATGCTGATTTCAGTGCAGATTCAGCGGAAATAGACTTCAGTCCAGAAGAGCTAGACTTCGCTATGCAGGAGATGGAGGAGGAGTACTCGCGCGACGAACAAGCTAATAACACCGTCATGTCCCGAGGGGTGTTCGTCACCATTGGGACAGCGATGGATGAAGACCAGCCCGGGCAAGCTCCGCATACGGTGCTGGATAAGGGGAAGGGGCCACTTATTGCTGCTGACGATGATCGCGCAAGAGTCATGCCTCCTCCGCCTAATCCAGTGCAGCAGCCGCAGGAACTCGGCACCGGTCCGAGCAACAACAACACTGCAAACTTGCCGCCTCCAGCATCCACGTCGGCAGCAGCCCATGTTACTCCAGCTGATAGAGTGATGTACGGCAATCTCCTCGTTGAGCCTCTAACCGTTGATCATATCCGGAACGTGACTCAACTTGACGAGAAGCGCCAGCAGCTGCTGGAGGAGGCGCAGGCCATCGCGGAGCAAGGCGCTAAACTAGATCGAGATCTGGTCAACGCGCAGAAGTCCATAGAGAAAGCAAGAGCAATGGAGGCCGAGTACAAGACTCTGCTGCAACAGCAGAAGGCTAAGAAAGCTCCGGCTCGCATCATCAACGATCCTGGTGTACAGCGCAACCTAGGATGGGCTCCCTCGAAACCGGCACAGGCCAAGCCGTACATTGACAGTGAAGGCAAGAAGGTGATGCCCACCCCACTCCTTAACCTCGTCGTCACCAAGACCCTTCTGGAGCAGGATAGATCACCTGAGGCAGTGGAACAGGTCTATGACCTAGTGGCCAAGGCGGTAAAGCAGCAGAAAAAGGCAACCTCTCAGAGGCTTGAGTCTGACCCAGCGCTCTGCTGATCTAGCCAGTACAAACCGCCAAGGGACAGATCTCCTCAGGATGTCGGGTCCCGGACGGGTTCATCAGAACAAAGACGGAGGGATGCGCGCAACAGGAAGGATGCTATCCCCATATCCTCCGACCATGGAGAAAAAGCCCGACCTCGTCGCCCATCGCCACCGCCCCGATCCCCCCGACATCAGGAAGACTACAAGGCTCACCATCGCACGGATATGCCCCCACCAAAGCAGTGTGGCATTGTCATCTGCGACAACACGGAGCAGACCCGTCATGTCGGAAAGCACAACGAAGGACATAAGAGCAGGTCGCGCTATGACCCTCCGCGTCCGACAAGCAACCGTGACAGGCGTGAAGCGTCGCAGGAGGGTAACAGCAAGAAGGCTAACCCACCGCCGCCTCCGCCTCCGTCGCCGCCAAGCAGTCATCATGGCGGAGGGGGCCCACGTCATTCGCGCAGCCCATCCCCTGTTGACAAAAAGAAGAAGAACCCGGAGTCGTACGATGCACGTTCGCGGATCGATAAGATTCATGAGGCCCGGGAAGGATCATACCTGGGACCACGTTGCTTTGGACCTGCAATACGGTCCGCAACTTACCCCAAAGGTTTCCGGATTGACAAGATCATCAAGCCCTATGACGGCACCGCCAAGCCTGCCACATGGTTGCAGGACTAAGGCAACGCGGTGGAGATTGCCGGAGGCAACCCCAACGTCGCCGTCAAGTACCTCCCGTTAATGTTGGCGGGCACGGCCCATCAATGGATCGATGACTTGCCGGAGAAATCTATCTACAGCTGGTTGGACATGCAATAAGCATTCACCAAGAACTTTCAGGGTACATACAAGCGTCCCTGCACGGTGGGCGATCTATAGTGGTGCATGCAAGAGAAAGACGAGACATCTCGCGCCTACCTCTCCTGCTGGTTGGACATGAAGAATTCCTGCGCAGGAGTGCATGCCCAGACCGCCATGGCCGCCTTCATCGATGGGTTGGAAAGGGGCACGTTGCTCCGACATAAGCTGAAGCGCTTGCAGGACAATCATCAGCTTGACTTGAATCAGATGATTCAGTTAGCTAGTGAGTTCGCAGCTGCCGACGACGATGCTCGTGGATCTTTGCCGGCAACGGCCGTTCCAACTCAAGCTCAGAGGAACAGCAGTACAAAGCGGAAAACCGCTCTAGAAGAAAAGCAATCTACCGACATGGTCGCCATGAATTTTGCAGGACGAGGATAAGGCGGACAACGTGGCCGAGGAAGGGGAGCAGGCCGCAGACAGCAGCGAGGAAGTGAAACCAACTCGGCGCCGCTCCGTGTTCCCCAAACCTACAAAGAGTACCGCGATATGCCGTGCCTCGTACACCTCGACGCCAACGACAAGGCCACCCATACCAATCGACACTGCAATTTCGTCAACGACCTCAAGGAAGACCCGGAGTCCGGCTATAAGCAAAGTCGGAAGAACAGACCGCGAGGCAAGGGCAAGGGGAAGAAGAAGGAGGAGGAGTCCAAGGATTCAAGTGACATGGACGAGGCCGTTGACCCCAAGCACGCCGCCAAGAGCGACGACAAGGGCAAGAACCCCTTCGCAAAGAAGGCCCCAGTCTACCACACTTTCCTTGGCACCCCCACCGTCCGACAACAGAAGACCTCTTTAAGGATCCTGATGGCCACTCTCCCCCTAGTTCCCCAATACCTGCGTTGGTCGGAAGTTCCAATCACTTGGGACAAGACGGACCACCCAGACCTTGTGCCCGCGGAGAACCAGTACGCCATGGTCATCAACCCATTGATTGACGGAGTGGAGTTCACCAAGTGCATGGTGGATAGTGGAAGCAACATCAACATCATGTACCTGGATACACTGCAGAAGATGAACTTGACGGAGGCAAACCTAAGGCGGACCAACACCGTGTTCCATGGCGTAGTTCCTGGTCGGGAGGCTCGGTACCTTGGGTGCATCACGCTTCAGGTAGCCTTTGGCGGCGTTAATAATTACCGCCAAGAGCGCATGACCTTTGAGGTGGTCCCCTTCAAGAGCGTGTACCACGTCATATTCTGTCGCGACATATACCACACGTTCATGGCCAAGCCATGCTTCATCTACAACAAGCTCAAGATACCCGGACCGAACAGTGTCATCATCGTATCTGGAAGCTTTACCAAGGCAAGGGACTGCGAGATCAATGAAGCAGCCGTTGCAGAAGCTGTCCTCTATAGCAAAGAATTCAAGGAGATCCAGAGCAAGGTCAGTGACTCAGAGATGCCCGCGTCGAAGAAGTAGATCTCCGACTCTGCTCCTGCGTTCAAGGCCTCTATCGAGACCAAGCCGGTGGAACTTGTGGTAGGTGATGCCTCCAAGACCGTCGCCATTGGGACGAACCTGGATCCCAAATAGGAAAGCGCGCTCGTCGAGTTCCTCCGTGAGAATAGGGACATCTTTGCCTGGCAACCTGCCGACATGAAAGGTGTACCTAGGGAACTTGCCGAGCACAGCTTAAACATAGATCCAAAGTGTAAACCAGTGAAACAACCTCTATGCCGCTTCGGAGATGAGAAGAGACGCGCCATTGGCAAAGAGATAGCTAGGTTACTTAAGGCTGGTTTTATCCGCGAAGTCCTTCACATCCGATGGGTGGCCAATCCTGTACTTGTCCCCAAAAAGGGAACTACTGAATTAAGAATGTGCGTTGATTACACCGGCTTGAACAAAGCGTGTCCCAAAGATCCATTTGCTTTGCCTCACATAGACCAAGTCATTGACTCGACGGCTGGCTCGGAACTTTTGTGTTTTCTCGATGCATACTCGGGATACCACCAAATCAAAATGAGGAAGTTGGACCAATTGGCCACTTCGTTCACTACCCCTTACGACACGTTTTGTTATGTCACGATGCCCTTCGGGCTGAAAACGCAGGTGCTACCTACCAGCGGACAATGAACATTGCCTTCATGACCAAATTGGTCGGAACGTTCACACCTATGTGGACGATATCGCGGTGATGTCTAAAAAGTCAAATGACTTAATCTCCGACTTAAAAGAAACCTTTGATAATCTCCGGAAATACAACATGATGCTCAACCCTAAGAAGTGCGTCTTCGGGGTTCTAGCCGGCAAACTGTTGGGCTTTATCGTTTCCCAACGCGGAATCGAGGTCAACCCGGAGAAAATCCCAGCGCGGAATCGAGGTTCCAACTGTCTGACATGCCTAAAGGACATCCAACGACTAACAGGTTGTGTTGCAGCAGTTAGCCGGTTCGTCCGCCGACTTGGAGAGAAGGCTCTGCCGCTGTACAAGTTGCTGAAGAAGGCAGAAAAATTCACATGGACGGACGAGGCAGATGCAGCATTGAAGCAGCTCAAGGAGATTCTTGGCTCAGCGCCCATCCTTGCAGCACCCGAGCCTGGAGAGCCCCTGTTAATTTACATGGCGGCAACCAACCGGGTTATCAGCATCATCGTCGTGGTGGAGAGGAAGGAACTAGGCTATGAGCACGAAGTTCAACGACCAGTTTACTATGTAAGCCAGGTCTTGACGAAGTCCAAGCAGCGTTACTCGCACTACCAAAAGATAGCTTATGGAGTATTCCTCGCTTCACGGAAGCTGAGGCATTACTTTCAGGAGCACCCAATCACAGTCGTGAGCAAGACTCCACTGTCCGACATCATCAACAACAGCGACGCTACAGGAAGGGTCGCGAAGTGGGGCATAGAACTTGCCTCCTTCGAGATCACCTACAAGATACACGACACTATCAAGTCATAGGCCTTGGCGGATTTCATTGCAGATTGGACGGAGATGCCAGATGCCACTCCGTTGCCAGAACTAGAGTACTGGGTGATGCACTTTGACGTATCAAAGTTGCTCAACGGCTCGGGGGCTGGTGTATTGCTATAGTCACCAAAAGGAGACAAGCTACACTACGTTCTGCAGATCCACTTCGAGGCTACAAACAACATGGCGGAGTATGAAGCACTCATTCACGGACTGCGTGTAGCCAAGGATATTGGCATCAAGCGCATAGTTTGTTGTGGAGATTCTGACTTGGTTGCCCAGCAGGTGGCTGGCACCTGTAATGCGCGGAACCCTATGATGGCGGCATATCGAGACGAAGTGGACGAGATAGCCAAGAGCTGCTTCTTGGGCTACGAAGTCAAATATGTGCCTAGGGAGCAAAACGAGGCGGCTGATTTACTATCTAAACTTGGATCAAGGCGCAAGCAAATTACGCCAGGAGTTTTCCTAGAGCATCTACGCACACCATCCGTGAAGGGCGCTGACATCGACAACCCGGATAGAGCTGACTCTTTTGTCAACATCGTGACAAAGATCCCTCCGGCTTGGACAAAACTGTTCATGGAATATCTCGAACACGGAACTTTGCCCGACGACGAGGTCGAAAGACGACAGATAGTACGACGAGCAAAGGGTTATACCATAATCAATGGGCAACTCTACAAAAGAAGCACTACTGGTGTATACCTAAAGTGTGTTTCCCAGCTAGAAGGTATGGAAATCCTACGCGAAATCCATCTCGGAGATTGCGGGCATCACGCCACTCCTCTATCGTTGGTCGCGAAAGCCTTCCGGCAAGGATTATACTGGCTGACCGCGAAGGCGGACGCCGACAAGCTGGTTGAAACATGCACATGATGCCAGTATTATGCCCGACAACCACATGTTCCTGCTGAAGAATTGCGAACAATACCAATAACTTTGCCGTTTGCAGTCTGGGGGATAGACTTGGTGGGGCCGTTACAAATGGCACCGTGTGGGTTTACACATCTTCTTGTAGCAGTTGACAAATTCACCAAATGGATAGAAGCTAAACCCATTAGAAAGCTTGATGGGGCAACTGCCCTCAGGTTTGTCCGGGATCTAGTGGTGAGATTTGGTCTCCCACATAGCATCATCACCGACAACGGCAGCAACTTGTCACTCGGAGAAGTGGAGGCCTATTGCTAGGAGAAAGGCATCCGACTTGACCTTGCATCTGTGGCACACCCACAATCCAATGGTCAAGTTGAGCGAGCCAATGGATTAATCCTGCAGGGAATCAAGCCACGCCTTGAAGCACCGCTACATAGAGCAGCTGGAGCCTGGGCGGAAGAATTGCCATCTGTGCTCTGGAGCTTATGAACTACACCCAACAGATCCACCGGCTACACCCCCTATTTCATGGTATATGGAGCAGAAGCCATCCTACCTTCCGACATCCTCCACGATGCACCAAGAGTTGCCGCCTACGAAGAAGATGATACTGAAGAATCCAGACGCCTAGATGTGGACCTTCTCGAGGAGGAGCGCGTTTTGGCATGCCAAAGATCCGCCATCTACCAGCAGAAGCTACATAGCTACCATAGTCGCCGCGTCCGGCATCGCTCGTTTAAAGAGGGGGATTTGGTGCTCCGACTTAAGCAGAAGAAGTCACACAAATTATCCCCGCCATGGGAAGGACCGTTCATCATAAGCAAGGCGCTGCTCAATGGGTCTTACTACCTTGTCGACAATCGTGAACTCAAGGATAGGCCCAATCAGGATCATAAGCGTAAGCGACGCGACCCGGATGATGACTACCCGGATCTTGATCGGCCATGGAACATAGCACAGCTACGTCCTTTCTACACTTAGCATTTTTATCTAATCGTGTACCTCTTATATGATCAATGAAATAAAGCTCTTTGGTTCACTCATTTTGCCGAGTTTTTTACCTTCTTTAGTGTTTATTTTTGGATCATATAAACCTTTATGCACAAGCTTTGCGATTGCACTTGTGAAAATTCTGCCTACGGGCGTTAGCTTAAGTTTTCTGGTCTACACGTTCTTTGTTGTTTTTATGTGGATTCTGGAGTAGTGACTTTCGGCACTTATTGTCGGCGATTTTGTGCTAAGGTTATTGACGGTGCCATTGGGCATCATCACCTAAGCGCATGGTTCCAACAATGAGTCTTCCGACTCACGAAAGGTCAAGCATAAGAACCAGAGTAATGGATAAGCCAGCACTTGCTTAAAAAATATATACATACTGGGCATCAATTCTTAAGTAGCAGGATACGACAACCACTGTTTTCCGCCTTAAGATTACATCACCAAGTTTTTTCAATGCACGCTCCAGAGGTGAAACAAGAATTACAAAGTGTTTTTCACACCTTGGGTGCAGGGGACTTGGAGGCCGCATCATCACCAGCCGGAGATTCACCCTCAGCGTCGCCACTATGAGGAGACTCGGAGGATTCAGGGTTGGCGTTATCAAGAAAGTTCCTGGGCACGAAGACGTCAACATCCACCAACTCGGCAACTCTGGTGTCATAACCCGCGAGTGATGACAGGATGGCCTCGTGATCAATCTCCTTGCCGTCATCATCCACGTCGGGTATGCCAGATGTCACCGTGTCGATGTCGGCACCTTCATAGTGTGCCTTCACCATGGACAACGCCATCCTTGCGCCAGCCCGTGCGCAAGAAGCTTTCCAGCTCGCGACACGCTCGGGGTCTCGACGCAGAATCTCCAAGTACTTCACCACGGAGTCCGAGGCCTTTATATAAATCTGCAGGGGCGTCGCAATCTCCTTGGCTTGGGTGATGGCGGTGTTGATGAAGTTGCCGGCAAGAATCATGCATTCCTTGTCCGAAGGAGGCGAGCGGGTTAACCCAGTGGCGCTGAAAATTCCGACAACGATTGCATGAGTTCAAAAATTCTAAGTACCCAGACTACAGAACTACCAGGCGGAGGATACTTACTGAAGATGCTGGCCTTAGCCTGCCAGATGACGTCCGCCAAGGATTCATTCTCTTTTTGGAGGAGCTTAAACGCCTCGCTATGGCGAAGGTTTTGCTCATCGGCAGCTTGCTTCTGATCCTTTAGGATCGCAAGCTCCTCCTTCAAGCGATTGATCTCAGCGGAGGCGGAGTCCTGCAGGGCTTTCATGGAATCCTCGTGCATCTTCAGCATTTCTTCCCTCTCCTTCTTAAGGATCTTGTTCTCGCTGTCCAGCTGCTGGATGTGCTTAGACTGCTCGACAATATCTTTGGCCTTGGCGACATGCTCTGCAAGTCGGAGAAACCAAAGTACACATTGAGTACTCGAAGAAGGAAGGCACAAAAGTAAGACGGAAATGCGCAAAAGAAAACAGACTCTTGTTTTTGATGATCTGTTCCTTCAAGATGGCGGTTTTACCCTTTTCAGCTTCAAGGTCCACGCGCATCTTCTGGTACTTATCATTGGCCATGCCCCTCCGAGCATTCTCGTTCTGTGGAAACAAATACAAAGTCAAGTCGTTGTTTAGTCTACTTGGATCCCCTAGTCGGAGATTTTCCATCTAGGCGCACGGGTGCTACAGCGAAAGATTTTAACTTAGCAATATGCTTAGCTTTTCTTTAAGCATCTAGTCGGAGCTAGTTCAGTTCTCAACTAGAAGCTTGGGGGCTACAGTATAAAGTTTTAACTCGGAAAATGCTTAGCTTTTCTTTAAGCATCTAGTCGTGACTAATTCAGTTACAACTAGAAGCTTGGAGGGCTACGGCACTTAAATTTATGAACACTGTGTATGCTACTCTTAAAGCATCTAGTCGGAATAATTGATTCCATCTAAATGCTTGGGGGCTACAGTGAGAGTTCTTTCTAACTTAGTCACTCTTAGAGCATATAGATGCAAAACCTATGGTTTTCCGTCTACATCCTCGGGGGCTACAGTGGGATGCTCATATGAAATGCAAAAGGTAAAGTAAAACTTACAAGTGCGATGATCTTGAGGTTTGTAGCGCTTTCGGCCAGCAGCTTGCCAAAGGCAACGCTGTTTCCGCGCAAGATGTCTGCTTGCCGGAGTAGCTCCTCAAGACCGCACGTCCGAGATGACGGCACTCCTCCAGGAACCATAGTTGTGATACCCGGCGTAAGCACCGGGTACATAATCTTCGGCAATTCGAAGGGTTTCTGGGGAGCAGAGGCGCCGCCTTCGGCAGAGGTATCAGCTCCCATCACCGCCTTGCCGCTACCGATGGCATCCTTAGCCAGAGCTTCAGCCATTTGAAGAGCAGCGCTCTCCTGCTTCGCCTGCTCGCCGACAATAGCAAGCTCGGTTGAAGCGCCAGAGTCCACTTCCATGGCGGAAGGGCCTGGTGCCTCCTGGACTGCGGAGCTTGTTGGAGCGGAGGAAGGCTTGACGGCAGGAGTGGCAGGGGCGATGGCGGGAGAGGAGTCGCGATGCAGCATGTCTTTAATATTTCTAGAATCCCCAAGAGTCTTGGAGGACTTCTTGAGGCTGGTTGTGGCTTTCTTCCTGAAACGTGCAAAATGCATAAGTACAGGAATAAGACAGATAAATGAGACAATGTCGGAAAATAAGAAGCTTACACTAGGGGGGCGCTTTAGCAAACATCCCGGTGGCTTTCTTCTTTTCTGCCTCCAGGGCGGCAGTACTCTTTTTGGAGGCTCCACCCTCCGTCTTCTTTTTCTTGCCCCCGTCGGCAGCGTCAGAGGTGGAGCTCTTCCGCTTTCGCGCCAACGGGACATCATCGTCGGACACGACCGTGACTTCCTTCATCTTTGGATCATAGATTTGGGCAGCCAGGTTGCCCTCCTCTAGATCGCTAAGATGTTAAGTGATAAATCATTGTGTTAGATAAGATGGTATTAGCAAGACGGAAAAACTGGAGCAATATCATACACGGAAAATAAATACCTACCTTTGGGCACTTTCCGTCTACGAACATGTCGTAGGTGAGGGTGAAGACACACTTCTTGTCCTTCACCTTGACGATGTCCTTAAGGTGAAACTTGACGGAGTCGCTCGAGAAGTTGTCCTCGGAGATCCGGAGGGTATCCCTTCGGTCGCCGGTGTACTCGTGCATAAGCTTCGTACGGTGCTGCAGAGGTTGGATCCGCCTGATGAACCAGCACATGGCTAGGTCCAAGCCGGTCAGACCCGTCTCTAGAAACCATTCGATCTGCCTTATTGCGTGAGAAGCGTTGAGGTCGGAGGGAAGGGAGGCATGGGACCGCCATGTGGGGACTTCGGCGGCGGCTCCGTCCACAAAGTCCGGGTACGTTACTTCTCGGCCCGCCAAAGGAATGTCGGGGCCGTAGAAGTACGTCCGCTGCCAATTTTTGCATGACTCGTGGCCGACGATGTCGGGGAACCGCCGGCCAGGACGGATCTTGAAGCTTATGGTGCCGCAGTTTCTAAGCTCCTCCTTACTGTGTCCGGCTTCATGTTTGACGGTAAAAAAAGTACACAAACAAATCTAACCTAGGCCTAATCCCTAGGTAACCCTCACAAAGTGCCGCGAAGTTGCTAAGCACTAAGATACTATTGGGGGAGAGGTTGTGGGGTTGGACCTTGAAGTGATTCAAGACGGACAGGAAGAAGTGGGAGATGGGCAGAGAAACGCCGCGTACCAATTGCGCCTTGAGGTATCCTTTCTCTCCGGCTTGGGGAGAGGGGGTCACCTCGCCGGCCGGCGCCGCCCGCCAGGCGAGCCCCTCCGTCGCAGGGAGGTAACCCTCAGCGACCATCTCTTGGATGTCGCGGACGGTGATGTCCGAGCCACGCCAGTCGCCTTTGTGCGAGTCTGGCTCCTCTTCCAGGGGCTCCAGCGCCGCCAGGTTATGGTCGCCGCCGGTGGTTTCTATCACCGCCGATGCGGGGATGACCAGGCCCTCTGGGGGCATGACGACAGAGCTCGCCGGCTTCGCCGCGGATTCGCTCGACGCCGCCATTGATGTGGATGAGCTGCTGCTAGCCATGGAGGAGGAAGAGGACACGACTGGTGCAGGCAAGGGGCTAGGGTTTCTCGAGGTTTTCGCGGAGAGCTCGAGGAGGCGCATGGCTGGACGAAGAAGACGATGACGCAGGAGAATGGGGTGAAAAAGTGGCAAGTTTCTCACGGTCGCTATTTATCTTACTCTATGTCAAGATTCGTGCAGTTAATCGGACGGTGTCCGCGTAGACGACGTGTTCGTGAATGTGCACGGTAATTTCGCCACGTCTCCAACTGTCGCTGCCAACAGTTCATATCACTCGCGTGGGGAAATCGGATATGATTACGTTCTCTGCATGTGTGAGTTACGAGGCGTCGCTGACCTACAGCCTACGTCGCCTTAACTGACATGGTAGATGAACCGTCCCATCGAAGATTCCGGCATAGACTGATTTAATCCGACAACGGGAGCATACGATGGAAGATTCAGCATTTCTCCGACTTACTCATAGAAGACGGAGAAAACCTTGCAGGGTTCTTTGGGAGGACTACAAGATATTGCTTGACGATTTGCCAACATCCATCTAGATGGAGCATTCCACGAGAAGAGGCAAGACGGCGCAAGATCTCGGAGTTCTCCAGGGGCTACTGTTGGGGATATGCCATATGGGTATCCTCATAGCATGTCTCTTATCCGACTAACCCGGGTGGCCCATAGTCGGTAGCGTGGCCTATGGCCTGCTGGGTGGCCCAGTTAGGTGTATCCAGAAGGGAGGCCCATGCCGGATAAAGGAAGGCTACGGTGGAGTCACCAGCGTACCCGGAGCCTTGGAGTGCAAGATACACAAGACTAGTAATAGACGGTATAGAACTCTGTAACCTGTCCGGCTAGGACTTTTCCATGTAACCCTAGGATCTGACGACTATATAAGTCGGGCCTATGGGAGCCTTTAGGGCACAACTTAGTATCGTTTTACGCACACCTCGCACAACGAGCCTAATCTCTGTAACTCGGCGTATTGCCATTATAGTGATTTATAGCAGGAGTAGGATTCCGCCACCGTTGTGGGATCTGAACCTGGGTAAGCTGTGTTACCTCGTACCCGTCAACCGTCCGCCTTACCCCACGTCTCTAAACACGCACTGTGAGGACCCCTCCATGGCGTACTCGTCGACAATACCACGACATGATGCGTGGAGACGCAAAGACATCTAAATACACACGGACCTGAAAGTGTCAGATCCGGAGATTATGTTAATCACTAGCAATCACGTATATGCAACACCATAAATTCATAGGTGTTGAATACGCAAATTTTCAAACTAGATTATTGACTCTAGTGCAAGTGGGAGACTAAAGGGAGTATGCTCGAGAGGGAATAATAAATTTGTTATTATATTATTCCTTGTTTATGATAAATGTTTATTTTCCATGCTATAATTTTATTAATACGGAAACATTAATACATGTGTGTTTAATAAACAAAAAAGAAAGTTCCTAGTTATGCCTTTCTTATAAACTAGCTCGTTGATTAACAAGATGATCAAAGGTTTCCGGATCATGGATTTTGGATGTTGTTAATAACGAGGTCACAACATTGTTGGAATAATGTGATGAACATTCATTAGAAGTATAGCATTACGATCAAAGTCATTGTGTTTATATTGCTATAACATCATATGAAGTAATCCTAGTCCTTAGACCATGAGATCATGTCAATCACTAACACTAGAAGAGTATCTTGATAACATCAAACGTAACACCGTAACAGGATGACTATAAAGGTTGGCTTAGTTCTACGAAGGTGTTATGTAGAGGCTCATGGATCAAGAGTGGAATTTTTCCATCCCGATGACGGATAGATATACTCTGATCCCTCTCGGTGATATCACATTAGTTAGCTTCCAAGAAAGTGATGAGATCACTAGAATGTTATATCACGGGAGCGAGAAAAGAGTACATCTCGGTAACGAGATCAAACTAGGTATGGAGATACCGATGATCGAATCTCGGACATGTAATATATCGCGAGACAAAGGGATTGAGTTACATGCGTAAAAGGTTCTCACGATCACATAAGCCATCGTTGAATGTGTGGGAGTCAGTACGGATATCCCGGTCCCGCTACGGAGAGGGGTATCGATCATGTCTACATTATTCGTGAACCGTAGGGTGACACACTTAAGGGATACCGACACCATTTGGAGCAAATAAGATGCCAGAAAAATATTATGAAAGCGCTGGAATTATTTCAATGGAAACCGGAATTATTTGGGTGAAATTGCTGAAACTGGTTCTGCATGTGATATTGAAATGTTGCAAGGGGTTTTACGTGAATGTTTGTTAATTAATGTAATTAACAAAATTCTGAATAAAATAAATAAAAGAGTTTTATTAAATGAGATCTTGCATTAAATTTGGTGGAAATTTAATGGAGGTGAGTGGAATTTTGAGTGGAGGCATGTTTATGTGAGTGGAGGCTTTTTATTTTGAATGGGAGCTCCACCTACATGAATGTGGAATAGGTGGGGGCAGCCACCATGGCTGCCACGCCAGTCCCCTTGGGTTGCCCCCCTCTTCCTATAAAAGGTCCCCCTCTCCTCCTCTCATCTCACACCTCCTCGCGAAGGATCTCTCTTCCCCTTTTAGAATTTCCCTGTGGTCTCGGATCAGCGAGATACATGTTCTCGGTGGCTTTTTCTGAAAGGATTTGTTGCCTCCGCTGCTTCGCTGGAGCGAGGGCACGGAGGTTGTCGGGATACCCGAACGTGTGTGTGACTACGGATGCACCACTGCTTTGTGGTGCTGGACTTGATAGTGCTAGACCAGATGGACTTCATCACGATCTTGAGATTGGAAAGAGATCGACTACATCACCAACAAGTCATACTCGAAAAAGCTTTTCGGTCTTTGAGGGTATGTATTCTATGGATGTATATCCACCCGTTGCTTGTATCTAGATAGATGTATCTTGGTGCTTATAGTTCCCATCGTAGGAAAAAAATTTGTTTTCTATGCTGCGAACCTAACACTATCCTCTACCGTATAGTTCATTTGTGGTTTGCATTCCCGGTCTACAAGTTTTCATATGATGCCATTATAAGTTTTAGCTGGTTCATTCTTTGCTACGACAGTAACTGCATGCCATTGTGTAGCTCACCGCAAATTCTGAGTCACCCAACATCTCTTGCATTCTAGGGTATACAACTGATTTCATATATATTTCTTGAAATGACCTGGTTAGTTTATATTTTCTGAAATTGTAAGCTACACACACATTGTTTGATTGCTCGTTTCACGGTAGGCACACTTATTTAATGCTTGCTTGTCCTGTTTGTTTGACGTGT
The DNA here is from genome assembly GCA_916181665.1 of Avena sativa. Taxonomy (NCBI): domain Eukaryota; kingdom Viridiplantae; phylum Streptophyta; class Magnoliopsida; order Poales; family Poaceae; genus Avena; species Avena sativa. The sequence continues at coordinate 101,300,215 of OV702293.1, forward strand.
TGGTCAATAATTGAACCATTGAGTAGTAGTAAACTCTAGTTCATAGCCCCTGTTGTATCAGTCAAATGAGTAGTTTACCTTGTTTAATGTATTGACTTGTTATTACATAGTTTCAGACTGCAATTATTGCTATCGCCACCAAAGAGGGGGCTGCAAGATCATGTCTCAAGGTGGTTTTCCAATATAGCTATCACATTCAAAATGGAGATGCAGGTGATAGATTGAGAAAGAAAATTGAGTACTCTGCTATCTATGGGGTCAATCTCGATTGTCAACTGAAATACCGAATTTTATTTCTCTTGAGTTGATAATATGTAATAATTTTAAGAAGTTTGCAGCTGATGTAATATCTATATAGATCACATAGGTCATGTGGGCACTTAGTTGATGTCGTGCACACATGGAGGTAGACGGTACCATAACTGCGCCAGCTAGGTCGATTAGGGAATATTATCGGGCTTTGTTATTGGCCTGTCTTGTATTGGACCGACAATGTACAGTAAAAGATGCTCACGAATTATACACCTTTTATGATATTGGCATGGGCTTCATAAAGGCCGAAACTATAAAAGACAGTTAAAGTAATGGGCCGACCCACGGGCGGGATCTGATAACAGTAACACGCCAGAATAGTATTAGGCCAGAATAGTCACAACCTAGAACAGTATCACGCAAGAATAGTAACATGCTAGAATCATAACAGGCCACGTAAACGTGAAATGGCAAAAAGCGTATGGGCCTAAACAGTAGAAGGCCAGAACAGTAAAAGGCTAGAATAGTAAAATGTCAGAACAACAAAATGCCAGAACAATAGCGGACCTTCTCACAAAAAGGGTTACTAGTGGTCGGCCCATGATGGGCTATAAGAACAGTGACTGGACAACTGCAGGCCTTAACAGTACCGGACCGACGTGGCACATTCTACTAATGGGCCACATAGTATTGGACCAAGGTGGCCCTTATATAGGCCGAAACAGTAACTGCCTTAAAGTTTACAGGCCGCAGTGCGCTGCACCAATGAGTCTATTTCAAACAGTGTAGAAAAAATAGTAACAGGTCATCTTCTTATTGGGCTCTCCCAATGGGCTGGCTCACTTAAGAATTAGTAGGCCTTTACTAGACCTGACTTCTACCACGGTTTTTGTGAAGGTTAACGGTGGTAACTGACCGTTAATGGCGTTTTCCACGTGGCAGTTTGCATGAGGTCAGCAGTCAACGTGGCTGGTGAACAGATCTACGACAGAACAAGTTTTCCGTGGCTGAAGGATACGATCTGCCACGGTCGTAAAAAAACCCGTGGTAGATTATTTTGTGACGGAGCTTTTAACATAAAGGTCATCCATAGTAGAATATTTTTTAACCATAAAATATGGGCCTTCAACCATAAAAATCGTCCTTTGTAAAAGACAATTTTTCATGTAGCATACACTATAGAAGCCACACAACTTTACAGGCACTATCATCTATTCAGACGCTGCATGGTTGACGATTCAATAGATGCGAGACTTGGAGTTTTCATTCAGTTAGAAATCATCATGCCAACCATCTCTTTGTTTCTGTTTTGTCTCCTCGAGTGAATTTAGCCTTGCAGGAAGGGGCCTATGGGTTACTGCTTGCCGTCAAGATTGCGAAGGCATTAATTGTTCAAGAGCCTACATTCTTACCAGATTCTAAAGTTCTAGCCGCATGGGCTGTTGAAGAAGACGTTTCTACGACAGGTCCTAGACTATTAGGTCTATTACTGTGACCATTCAGGAAACACCAACTTTCTATCTTCGTAGGATATATCTCGTGTCACTAGTGCAGACGGGGGCCTTTAACACCGGTTCATAAGGCCCTCTAACGGCGGTTGTAGAACCGCTGTTGAGGGTTCGGTGTTAGAGGCCCTCCCCGTTTAACACCGGTTCTTATACGAACCGATGTTAAAGGGTGGCGCACGTGGGGCTGCCGCAATGCTCAGCCCCTCTTTAACACCTGTGCCACGGTAGGAAAAAGAGATAAATCTCTGTCGCGGCAGAGTTCTGCCCCCGCCCCGTTCTGGGCGTATTTCTGCGACGCGGCGGGGACGGGGAGGGGGGAGGGGGAATCGATCGGGAGCGGTATATACACATACATCGTCGTCGGTACATATGAGTACATGAATAATTAAGCAACTATTATTATACACAAACATCGTCATTGTGTGGTATTCTCCGTAAACGTTGAAGCATCAAGTACAAGACAAACACGTTCAAGCATCTAAAGAGTTTTTGGATATCTAAAGAGTTCTCCGCCAGGCGTGACGACCTCATCAAGTATGAATCCCGCCAATTCCTCTTGAATGGCTCGTATGCGGTCAAATGGTAGGAGTTGGTCCCATATCCGTTCGATCTAAATATATATGAAGAATGGGGTCAATATATATATATAAGAATAAAACTAACACAATTGATGGTAATAAAATAATGTTGTGTACTTTGTTTACTTACTCTAAGTTGTTCTAGTGCGGCTTGGCCCGTCGCACATATCGTGTTGCGAATGAACTTGCAAACATAGTATCCACATAAGTTATTGCCGGGTCCCTGATGCGCGCACTTTACGAGAATAGAGAGTTCAATCAAAATAATAATCAATAAAGCATGATATAATGGAATTGGAAGCAGAATCAAAGAGATACACAGACCTAGCTAGCTAGTATTACTTACATTTTGGTCTACAAATTTTAGTTCTTCTGACCATTTACCCACGGCCCTGCCAGTGAACCTTTTCCAAACCCTATCCGGCAAAGAAAATGGATAAAGGAGTAATTAATTACTTGTTGTCACGAAAGTTGCCGATCTAGTGCGATAATATGATTGAAATTACCTCTGGAGCATCTCTCTAAAGTCTGCCCATATCTCTTTTTCTTTTCGTAACGAGTCCATGACAAGGACTTTTCCTGAGTCAGGTTGAATGACTAGCAGAATAAAGTGGAACCTACACACGCATAACTCACCATCAGTTACACTTAACATCGAGTAAGCCAAAATAGAATGTGTACAAGAGAGGGTAACAGTACTCACGAGAAGTTGTAAGGCAATAGTATTTCCCTTTTGGTTTGTTGTCTCAGTAAAGACCTTAGCAAGAAATCTTCTGTTTGCCCGGGTTTGGTTCTTACCACTTCTTCATGAACTCTATTTAGGTCAACAAACCCAATGTCAAAAGGACCCCCTTTCATGCATTCCATAACCTTTTTCCTGCATAATAGTATATACATATATGGTGAGCATATATATATGCAATTAATGAAGTGAATGAGATGAGATAGAAATTACAGAAATAGTACTTACATACAATAAAGGCTGATGGCAGCTTTGTCGAGTTCCTTCTGATTGAATAGAAAATGCAAGTCTTGAATGTTGAAGTCGATCTCGTCGTCTCCGCACAAGAAAATCTGATCTCTTATATGCGCCGTGATCCATTCTTCCTTTCTCGTCTTGCAGAAATCAAGGTACCACTTGTGCAATCATCGCATCTTTGTTGGTAGATTCTTGAACTCCTCTTTCTTGACGAGATTCTTCCCATACTTCCATGGATGTATGGGGTTGACATCGCCTGTGGGAATGTTGTCTCCCATGAGGTTCAAGTATGGAATGTAAGTCATCCCCATCTCACTAGCCTTTCTTTGTAGCTCTGCCTCGTAATCATTTACAGGAGGAGCGTTTCATGTGTCGAACACTTGGAGCGGGGCGCATGATTGCTTTTCCTGCTCTCCGAGCATGGGAACTGTTTTCTGGGGTGCCGCACGACTGCTACTTTCAGTATCCCTCCGCCTTGCACCCCCCTTCAAAATCTGGCGCTCGTAGTCCGGCACAAGTGGGGTTTCAGGTTTCAAAAGATTATTGTAAAACTTCTCCACCACCGCTGGATCTATTTTCTCCTTTAGCTCGGCCCGTCTAGGTGCAAAGAATTTCTTGACCTCTTCTTTCGAGATCCTATTGGTCTCCTCGTCGCTGCGATTCCAAGGTAAAACCGGCAATGGCTTGGCGGAAGGCTGCGGGATGTAGTTTCTTGAACTCTTTGGCGTACGGTTTCCTGCAGATTTCTTCGTGGCAGTGCTAGTGATGCTCTTCGTGGTAGTGCTCTTCCGCTTACGCTGAGGAGATGGCTGATGCGTCGGAGATGGCTGGCGCGCCGGAGATGGCTGCCGCGCAGGAGATGGGTGAAGCGCCGGAGACGACAGGGGAGTATTCTGATGACTTGGAGACGGCTGAGGCGGCTCAGACTGCTGACGCTGCAGAGACGGCGGGGGTGCCAGTGGCCTCCAATTTGGAAGCACGATGTGTTCCTTCTTCCAAAGAATGGTTGTTTTCACTACAAATTTGAGTTGAGTTTCCCCTTCACCTGTAGCATGGTCAAGCTCTGCTTCCTCATATTCCTTCACAACCTCATCCACCCCGACAATAGCATAGCCATCTGGAATCGGTCGGCAGTGGTAAGTTCCACCAGCTACAGGAGGTAAGGCATAGCCGACAGCCACCTTAATGGATAAGGCCATTAATCTCACATGCAGATCAGCGTGTTCGCTCTCCGTGATCTCATCCACGGGGTATCGAGGACCCGCCATTTCAAGCATGGGCTGCACGTTCTCCGTGGAAGCCACGCTGCTTTTCTGCGCAGAGTCTGGGCCGCTGGCAGCTTCCAATGCAGGCTGTTCGTGCCGCTGAGATGGGCCGGTAGCTTGCTGGCTCTGTTGTGCATTCACTTGCGCCTGCAGCGCCACAAGTGCATGTTCTATCTGTGTCATCCGCCCTATACGCTCTTTTTATTTTCTGTCGCGCCATCTGTAAGAGTCGCCCCACTCGGCAAACCCATCCTTCCACGTAATACCCCCTGTGCCTCGCGCATGTCCAGGGTGTTCTTTTTTACCGATGGCGCGTGTGAGCTGGTCATTCTCTCTGTCGGGATGGAAGGTTCTGGCGGCTATTTCCTCGTATGTCGTGATGAGTTCAGTGACGGGTTTGGCAAGGAGGGTTGGGAAGATACACAATCCTATTTCTGGGTCCAACCTTGCCCCGATTCCGTAGAACCAAGTCTTTGCACATAGGTCCCACCCATGTGTCTGGGGTGTGATCCCTCTAGCACGCAGGGCCTTCTCAGCTTCCTCCCACTTAGGCCTCTAGATATGTAGCCACCTGACCCCGTCCTCTGGTGATATTCCTTCTTCTGGGCATTTAGCGTATTGGTTTCTGACCTCTTTGTAGCTATAGCACCTTCCTTGTATGCCACAAATTCGGGCCAGTGAGGTCTTATCTTCGCATAATATGAGTCTTCGAAATCTGGAGTCTCGCGAGCTTTGACAAATTTGTTCAATTTTGTCTTCCAGTTGTGGAAAGCATCAACCATATTCTTTAGAGTCCACTCTTTGACCTTTTCCTTTATAACCGGTTTGTTTTCATCCTCCTCTGGCGGAAGGGTGAAATTTACCAACAGCGAATTCCAAAGCGTTTCTTTGGATCTTTCATCGACAAAGGTACCGTCGCCCTTCTTTGGCTTATTCCAATTTTCAATTATGATTGGGATTTGGTCCCTAACAAGAACTCCAGCCTGATGTACAAATTTTTCTGCGGCCTTCTTGGGCTCCATCGACCTGCCATCAACACGGACTGCTTCGATCGTGAACTTTGCACGATCTTTCAACAGATGGCTCGCGCCTCGCTTGCTCTTTTTCGTAGAAGAAGATTGTTGCTGGCTGGTCGATCCAGAGGGCTAAAAGAAGAAAGAAGCGTTAATTAATACATTTACGTATATACAAATCAATTGGTGCAAGTCAGTAGAGGCTTAATCCATCCATATACCTCGACAGACTTTGTAATCACTAAAGTGCGTTCATCGGAGTCGTTATCTTCTCCATGACTACTCGAGCTGTCATCATGTCCCTCCAAGTTCAGATATTGTGAGGTGTCCTCGTGGATCATGTTCTCCATTATTTCTTCATCTTCAAGGTTTCTACTGAGTGGATCCATAGTTACTAAAACAAAATATGATCACACAAATATTAGTAATACATCTATTGAAATGCTCAAGCAAACATGATGATATGACAGGTTAAAAGTATTGAAATGTAACCCTAATACATGCTTGGTCATTCCAAACCCTAATTCGGAGAAACCCCGGATTCATATAAGAGGGTACATTTACTTCTTCTAATTAACTTGTCATGAAAGTTGATTAACATAGCATGGTTATTATAATGATATATTGATAACGAGAGGTGGCGGCACTAGGGCGAGAGCAGGGCCGGGATGCGTGGGGGTGTGCGTTCGAACCAGCACGACGTGGGCTACCTAAAATGGGTGACTCACCCTCGACGCGTGTGTAGGCTCAGCGAGGACAGAGGAGGTCAGGGTCGACGGCATAATGGTGGCGGTGGTCGTCGGCGTGGCACAAAATATACACATGCATATACAATACACATACAATACAATATACATATATACATACACATATGCCACTTGTTCTACTGAATTGAATGGTATTTTATTTGCAATTTTTGGCCCAGTGGTAATTTATTTGTGATTCGCCGGTACCCCTTCGGTTTGGAAACATACGACCCCGTGACGGAGCGCCTCTCTGCCGTCCGCAGGCGACCCCACAACCAAGCACCGCCCGCGCCCCTACGCCACCGGCTGCCCGATGTCGGCCCGCCGACCTCGTGATGGAGCGCCTCCCGCACGGAGACTCCTCTTGCCGAGTATCTGTCAGCCGGACTTAAAATACCATTCTAGCTATCCTGGTCCTTGGTTCTCGCGTTCGCTATGGCTGCGGCCGTCGGCACGCCGTGCGCGGCGCCCAACGCTCCGTCGGACTTCGTGAGCCCCCACGACACGTGCGTAAAGCCGACTGCAAGATCCAACACTCCAGCAGGCCGTATGTGGAGAACATCTTCTGGGGCTCCGCCGGCATAGCCTGGAACGCGTCGGACGCCGTGGCCTCGTGGACCTCCGAGAAGAACTACTACAACTACGCGTGTGCTTGGACGGTCTCGCCGGTGGAGGCGGCGTCACGGGCTTGGACGGGGTTTCCGGTGGTGGCGTCACAGGCTTGGACAGCGTCTCAGGAGGCGGAGTCACGACCCTTGACCACCGTGGGCGGTGGGGGTGGCAGGGCGCCGGCCGGTGAGTAACCGGGACAGGGCGTGCGCTGCCGGTGCACCAACACCCTGCTCGGCGCGAGTTTGAGGGGGGAGGGGCGGATCGGGCATGGACGACATACGTACGGTTAGGGCGACGGCAACGGCAACAGCGACGTATAGCTGGACGGCGAGGGAGACGGCGAGGGCGTACGTGGACACGACGACGGCTGGACGTACGGCGACGGCTCGCGCGCGGCGAGGGAGGCGACGACGCTCCGGCGGGATGGCGACGACGAGGGCGGCGACGACGACGGCTGGACGGCGACGTCGCGGCTCTCCTCTGCTTTCCTCGTGCTCTTTTCGATCTGGCTGGGGGGGGAAGAAGGAAGAGACGAAGGCGCGCGTTATAACGCCCCCCCTTTAACACCGGTTCGTGGCACGAACCGGTGTTAAAGGGGGGAGGGAATTCGTTTCGCGCCCGCACCCCCCCTTTAACACCAGTTCGTGCCACGAACTGGTGTTAAAGGGGGGGGCGAAACAAAATAAATGCCCCCCCCCCCACTTTAACACCGGTTCGTGGCTGGAACCGGTGTTAAAGGGGGCATTTATTTCATGCATTAAAGGGGTGGGGGCATTTTTAATTCAAAAAATAGGATATGAATTTAGAAAACTCATATTTTTTTCATTTCAACTCAGAAAAATATGAATAATATATCATAATTTTCAGAAAAATAATATCTATCCATTCATGTAAAACCATTTTATATTTAGTTTAGATGAAAATTTTCAAAATTATTAAAACACTTACATATAAATTTTGATTATTCAATTCAAACAAAAATAAAATAGACAAACCCTAAAACTTTGAACATCAGAAATATTAATCATCTAAAAAGGAATCTAACCCTATTTTATTAGAGCAAAGCATATTTTATTTTGTATTAACATTTTTGAATTGTTTGGATATTTAAATGCCGCATCTTTTGTATACTTTGGAATCTGACAAAACCTCGCTCAACTTGCATTGGATTTTTGATAAAATATCATATTGTGAACCTAAAAATGATTTTAAAAAAAAATCATGAGCATCGTGTCATGTACCTGTAGTTCATATCTGACCCACTTCCTATCGATTCAGCAGGAATTTATCTTTTTCACCAGAGGTGGACGGAAAGGTTTCAAATCCCCCTGTTGGTACATTGTCCATATAATGTGGTCTAGTATTTTTGTAAAATATGGTGGTGGTTTTTTGAATTAGCCATTTGGTGGTTGCTTCACAAAACCGTCCGTTTTTATGCTTGGAAAATGGAAAATGCCTTTTTGGTGCGACAAAAAGGAAAACTTCCTCTTGCAACATTGTTTGCCATGCCATGATGCACATGTATGCATAATATGGCCATATTATCACAAACTATGCCTTGATTCTAGCCATAACATTGGTCATTTGACCCGAAAGCCAAGAAACCTCGAATGAGATAGGTCATTTTGTCAAGGTTTTTTTGAGACATAATCAATATACCAAGTTTGATATTTTTCCTTCTAACTATGTCACATAATATAACACGACGCGAAGGTTTCGCACTATTTTGATCTTTTTTTTTTAATTTTTTATCCCCGTTTTAATCTATCGTCAAACTTTGTCGAACAACGGGCATGAAGATTCTTAGCTCGGGGCCAAAACTCGCTCAACTTGCATTGGATTTTTGATAAAATAGCATATTGTGAACCTAAAAATAATTTTCAAAAAAATCATGAGCATCGTATCATGTACCTGTAGTTCATATCTGACCCACTTCCTGCCGATTCGGCAGGAATTTGTCTTTTTCACCAGAGGTGGACGGAAAGGTTTCAGATCCCCCTGTTGGTACATTGTCCATATAAGGTGGTCTAGTATTTTTTGTAAAATGTGGTGTTGGTTTTTTGAATTAGCCATTTGGTGGTTGCTTCACAAAACCGTCCGTTTTTTATGCTCGGAAAATGGAAAATGCCTTTTTGGTGCGACAAAAAGGAAAACTTCCTCTTGCAACATTGTTTGCAATGCCATCATGCACATGTATGCACAATATGGCCACATTATCACAAACTGTGCCTTGATTCTAGCCATAACATTGGTCATTTGACCCGAAAGCCAAGAAACCTCGAATGAGATAGGTAATTTTGTGAAGGTTTTTTTGAGACATAATCAATATACCAAAGTTTGATATTTTTCCTTCTAACTATGTCACATAATATAACACGACGCGAAGGTTTCGCATTGTTTCGATCTTTTTTTAATTTTTATCCCCGTTTTAAACTATCTCAAACTTTGTCGAACAACGGGCATGAAGATTCTTAGCTCGAGGCCAAACCTCGCTCAAATTGCATTGGATTTTTGATAAAATAGCATATTGTGAACCTAAAAATGATTTTTTTAAAAATCATGAGTATCGTACCATGTACCTGTAGTTCATATCTGACCCACTTCCTACCGATTCGGCAGGAATTTGTCTTTTTCACCAGAGGTGAACGGAAAGGTTTTAGATCCCCCTGTTGGTACATTGTCCATATAAGGTGGTTTTTTGAATTAGCCATTTGGTGGTTGCTTCACAAAATCGTCCGTTTTTATGGTCAGAAAATGAAAAATGCCTTTTTGGTGCGACAAAAAGGAAAACTTCCTCTTGCAACATTGTTTGCCATGCCATGATGCACATGTATGCACAATATGGCCACATTATCACAAACTATGCCTTAATTCTAGCCATAACACTGGTCATTTGACCTGAAAGCCAAGAAACCTCGAATGAGATAGGTCATTTTGTGAATGAGATAGAATTGGAATTAGAATACAGAATGCAACTAACAGTAAGTTACATAAAGCACGACTGAAAATTAAGATACATAAAAGAACTGAAAATTAAGATACATGGCCAGATTAAGTCACAATCGGCCAAACTTGTTTCAGAATGTTGGAGTGATTCAGTCATGCTCCTGCCTACACCTATAATACTCGCCACTGCAGTCATCGTACTCGTCGCCGCCATCGTCGCTGTCGTCGTCGGGGTCGCCGTAATTGAACCTTGAAGGCTGAGTACGCGTGGGCTAGACTTGAGGGTAGCGCAGACGGGGGTTAGAGTCGGCGGCAGTGTCGTAGGCCATGACGCTCTGGAGAGTCCGACCGTGCCACCATAGCCGCCGGCCGGCCTCGTTGAAGTTCGGAGGAGGTGGGCCGTCCTCCTCGTGCCTGGCGAGCGTCCTCTCACGCCGATCCCCGAAGAAGGCTTCCCAAGTAGGGAAATAGTCGGGATGCCATTTGGGATTCCTCCGATGCTCCGGCGTGATCTCGAAGTAGTAGTGGTTCGTGATGGCCATCCGGCGTGCCACACCTAGAGGGACAGGAGGAACCGGCATGCCTCCGGCACTCCGCATCCAGCCGACGGGGACACAGTACCCCGGCGGGCAGGGGTAGTTCGAGGCGCAAAGCGCCTCCGCCTCCCTGGGTGTTAGTGCTACGGTGGAAGCCATGGGAAAGAGTGATGAGGTTGCAGATATGAGTCTAGAGATGTGCAATGACAATGGAGGCCAACCCTACATATATATATATATAGTGAGAAATGGCTGGAGGGAAGAACTGGCAGGAAAAAATGGCGGGAAGAAATGGCAGGAAGAAAAATGGCTCATTTAATACATATACTGTTAACAGAAGAAATATGACATTGATTTCCATGTTGAGATACATATATGTGTGCCAAAAATGGCTCAATTAATACATATAGTCAATCTTATGATCGCGTCGGCCGTAACCATGGAGTATCAGCACCATTTAACAGGATGGTTTGGTCAGTCTTCACTCTGAAGGGCGGAATTTCATCAAACTTATTATAATCTTCTGACATGTCTGTCTTGTCCTCCACTCCCACGATGTTTCTTTTCCCTAAAAGAACTATGTGACACTTTGGCTCATCGTGTGATGTATCTGTTTGCTTATTTTTTTTCTTTTTTCCGGTTTGGTAGACATGTCCTTCACATAGAAAACCTGAGCCACATCATTGGCTAAGACGAATGGTTCGTCTAACTTCTTTTCTACCTTCATAAGATTGTTGAGATCCACTGTTGTCATTCCGTAATTCTTGTCTACCTCAACCCCTCCTCCGGTTAGCTTGACCCATTTGCATCGAAACAAGGGGACCTTAAAATTAGGTCCATAGTCAAGTTCCCATATCTCGTCTATGAACCCATAATACGTGGTCTTTTGCCCATTGTCTTCTGCTACATCGAAGCGGACACCACTATTTTGGTTGGTGCTCTTTTTATCTTGGCCTATCGTGTAAAATGTATTCTCATTTATCTCGTACCCTTGGAAAGTACATACAGTTGAAGATGGTGTCCTGGCCAACAAGTACAGCTGATCACCAACAGTGGTGTTATTCATGAGAAGTCTTTGCAGCCAGCCGCCAAAACTTGCCATGTGTTCACTTATAATCCATTCATCAGACTGCCCCGGGTGTTTGAGGCGTATTAAATTCTCGTGTTCATTGTTATACGGGGCAACCAAGATAGATCTTTGTAAAACCGTGTAGTGTGCTTGATTGAGAGAATGCCCGTCCCTACATATCATTTCTTTACATCCTAGGTTGCCTTTTCCACGCAGTCTCCCCTCATGTCGTGATTCTGGAACACCAATCGCCTTAAGGTCAAGAATAAAATCGACACAGAACTCAATGACCTCCTCTGTTACATAGCCCTTGGAGATGCTTCCTTCTGGCCTAGCACGATTATGAACATATTTCTTTAAGACTCCCATGTACCTCTCAAAGGGGAACATATTGTGTAGAAATACAGGACCGAGAATGGTAATCTCTTCTACTAGGTGAACCAGGAGATGCGTCATAATATTGAAGAAGGATGGTGGGAACACCAACTCAAAGCTGACAAGACATTGGGCCACATCTGTTTGTAACCCTGGTAGGCTTTCTGGATCGATTACCTTCTGAGATATTGCATTGAGGAATGCACATAGCTTCACAATGGGTACTCGAACATTTTCAGGTAGAAGCCCCCTCAATGCAATCGGAAGCAATTGTGTCATAATCATGTGGCAGTCATGAGACTTCAGGTTTTGGAATTTTTTCTCTGCCATATTTATTATTCCCTTTATATGCGACAAGAAGCCAGACGGGACCTTGATACTGCTCAGGCATTCAAAAAAGATTTCCTTCTCTGCTTTGGTAAGAGCGTAGCCGGCAGGAGTTAGGTGGCATCATTTACCCTTCTTGTTCTCACAATGCATAGGCTCTTCAGGGTCTTTCAGACGTTGCTGGTCCTGCTGTGCTTTCGATGTATCTTTTGTCTTCCCATACACTCCTAGGAAGCCTAGCAGGTTCGTGCAAACATTCTTCGTCACGTGCATCACGTCGATTGAAGAGCAGACCTCTAAGACTTTCCAATAGGGTAGGTCCCAAAATATAGATTGCTTCTTCCACATGGGCGCGTGTCCGTCATCGTCATTCGGAACAGATAGACTGCCAGGACCTTTTCCAAAGATTACTTCTAGGTCCTTGACCATACCAAATACCTCCTCACCCGTAAGGAGGACAGGCTTCCTCCCGGGTTCTGCCAGACGTTTGAAATGCTTGCCTTTCTTTCTTACTAGATGCAGGTTCAGAAGAAATCTACGATACCCTAGGTACACAACCTTCTTACATTTATCCAAATATACACTTTCAGTCTCATCTAAACAGTGTGTGCATGCATTGTATCCCTTGTTTGTCTGCCCTGAAATGTTACTAAGAGCAGGCCAATCATTGATGGTTACGAAAAGCAATGCTCATAGGTCAAATGGATCCCCTTTGTGCTCATCCCACATACGTACACCTGGTTTGGCCCACAGCTGTAAAAGTTCTTCAACTAATGGCCTTAGGTACACATCAATGTCGTTGTCGGGTTGCCTCGGGCCTTGGATGAGCACTGGCATCATAATGAACTTCCTCTTCATGCACAACCAAGGAGGAAGGTTATAGATACATAGAGTCACAGGCCAGGTGCTGTGGCTGCAGCTCTTCTCACCAAAAGGATTCATGCCATCTATACTTAGACCAAACCTTAAGTTCCTTGCGTCACGTGCGAAGTCCGGGTACTCTCGCTCGACTTTTCTCCACTGTGACCCATCAGCGGGGTGTCTCAACATCGCATCTTTCTTACAGTCTTCCATGTTGCATCGCTACAACTTGGCATGCTCTTTATTTCTGAAGAGACGTTTTAACCGTGGTATTATAGGAGCATACCACATAACCTTGGAACGAACCTTCTTCCTAGGGGCCTCGCCCTCAACATCGCCAGGATCGTCTCGTCTGATCTTATACCGCAGTGCAGTGCATACCGGGCATGCATCCAAATTCTTGTACTTCTCACCGCGGTAGAGGATGCAGTCATTAATGCAGGCATGTATCTTCTGCACGTCTAATCCTAGAGGGCAGACAACCTTCTTTGCTTGGTATGTACTGTCGGGCAACTCATTATTTCTTGGAAGAAGATTCTTCATTTTTACCAACAACTTTGAAAATGCGCTGTCAGTCACACCGTTCTCTGCCTTCCATTGCAGCAAATCTAGTGTGGTACCTAGAATTTTGTGGCCATCTTCGCAAGTTGGGTACAACAATGTTTTGTGATCCTTTAACATCTGCTCTAGCTTCTCCTTCTCCTTTTCAGTTTCACATTCTTCCTTTGCATCAGTAATGGCCCGACCAAGATCGTCATCAGCGGGCCCATCTGCTGCCTCTTGATCTTCATTATCTACCCCCGTTGCAATATCATCATATTCAGGATACATATTAGATCCAAGTGTTCAGTTACAGATTTAGGTAATTGCCCTGTATGCAATGTGCTAATCATTGAGAGTGTTCTTCCGCTCAAGCTGCTTTATGAAAAAAGTCGTTAATGCTACATCAAAAAAAATTCGAATGTTAGGGTGTGTGGCGGTTGTATACATCAACCAGGTCGGTGAAAAGGATCTCCCGAGGTTCTCATGGGTGAAGATGTTAGGGCACGTATAATAGGGTGACGTCATTCTTCACTCATGGTTGTTATGTTAAACTTTTGCTTAGTTAGAAGAGAGAGAAATAAGAGAATGTTGTCTTTTCTTAGTGTCGTTGTTGTGTAAACGACATTGCCTAAGAAGGCTAGATAGAGGTGTGGAAGCGAGGAGGGCAACTAGCGACGATGTCCGCGAGTTGAATTGGGTACAAGCGAGTGTAGTGAGACACAGGGAATACCAAAGTTCGAAGCCCTCGTGACGAGCTAAAACTCCTACTCCTTCATGTCTGATAGTATATGTGGGTATATTCGGGCTACAAAAACTGTATCTAAGATGAACTGCTAAATGTATGTGTGCTCATAAGAGTGAGAGAGCTAACAGGGAATGTGGTTCCAAGTGCTAGCGACCAGGAAGCAAAAATGCTAGTGCGTGTAACTCTGAGAGTGAGAGGGCCCTCCCTGGTGCCTTATAATGGTGGTCCAGTGACTACAATGGGCCCACAAGCCTAACTTCTACTATGCATGTGTCATCCGATAAAGTGTACACTATTCGCTATAGTGTCTGGCATAGGTACAGTGGCACTAGTAGTAGAGGCATGGTTGTAGTGCCCTGATGTCTTCTCTACTTGTATTGTGGCTTTTCTTGTCTGGTTTGATCGATACTAGTGGTACTGCATGCCAGGAGGCAGCAGCGATTGACGAGCAAGCGACGAGGCGGCCAGGATCGATTCGGCCTGGAGGCGCTGGGCGAGCCGAACATGGCCAGCGCCCTCCTTGGGGTCGAGCGACAGCGGCCAGAGATGCCCAACAGCGTTGGGGGTGAACCAGCCTGGCCGACGAAAGGCGCTGAGGCCCACCCGGGGTGGGGCTTGGCGGGAAGGCCGGATGGAACAGCAGGGGAGGATGGAGCCGAACCATCTGTGCGGGTGACGCGGAGTCCAGCTAGAGGGAGCGAGGGCGAGGCCTTGCCGGGGCGGGAGTGAACCGAGGAGGCCCAACCAGGGCGCGATGTGGGAGCCGGCCCAACCGAGGAAGCACGGCGGCGGCCTGCGTGAGGGAAGGACGACGCGGGAGCCCATCTGGGAGGAGAGGTTTGGCGCCTAAGCGGGAGGTGGGCCAGCTGGGGGCGGCCCATCCGGGGAACCGAGGAGGGGAAATGGCTGTTGCGACCGTGGGACGGCAAGGAGGCTGAAGCCGGCCCAAGACGCAATTTCATTTGTTTCTTTTATTCTTTTTCCCCTTTTGCCTTTTTATCTTTCTTTGGATGGTTCTTTGGGGTATTCAGGGATAATCCCCCTAATACTAGCCCTCGAGTGCGCGCTGATTTCACCCGTAGGGAGAAATTAGCCTGGGCTACACAAAACTTAACGTTGTCTTTGTAGATGAAGTGCATGAATCGTGTCCGGCTGGACACCTCTGGCCCGGGAAGCAACACAACTCCAGTGGGGGCGCGTGAGTGCACCCGCGGGGTGTAGCCCCTGAGATTCAGAGTAGCTGACGGATATTTGTGCTTCGAATATTTATCTTTATTTCCCTTTTTCAACACCTCGATCTTGCTATCCGGCTGAACACCTTCAGCCGGATGGGAGCACTTGATTACACCGGGGGCACGCGAGCGTACCCAGTGGGTGTAGCCCCCGAGATTCCAAGTAGCTGATGAAGTCAGGTGCTTTGAATCTTTATCTATACTTATTGTCGGTACATTAACATATGGTACACATAATGTCAATCGAATGACGGTTTTACTTGTTGAAAAAACTAGCTCGTGCTTTTCTGAACACTTAGTCACTTTCCCGTGCGCTCTGCTGTTTACGATGTGTCCTTGCCAGGCAGCTGGGTCCCTGACTGGAGCCGGAACCTAAGGGGGGTTGACAATAGATTGCGCAAGGTACTAGGGGCTTAGCAGCCGGAAAATACAAACTAGGAACATGGCCAGAATGTACAATTTTTCATGGTGGTGGCATGGCAGATGCCATGGGTAGGCTTAAGTTGGGGGTTGAATGGGTGCTTGTGGTCACCGGGGAGGGAGTGCACGGTCGAGCCATGCACGAAGAACAAGAAGAACTCTCTAGTCTTAGCGGTTTGATTGATACCCGAAGGTTACAAGTGCTCCTTGAGCTGTATGAACTAGGGTTTTGTGCACTAGTTCCCTACTTGGTCCAACCTCCTTCTACTACAGCTATGCCCTTCCTTATATAAACAGTGCTAACTATCTTATACCCCTTTGGGTTCTAGGGTTTACTGTTTGGATCTTGGTCCCTACAATGTGGGTCGGGTCATGGGCTTGCCCTAAGCCCAATGGCCCAGTTCATAAAGCTTGACAGCTAACGGTCTTCTGGTACGCCGCTTCCTGTTCCTTTTGGCATCATGCTGTAACTTTGTACGTCAGCGTATTCTTTGGGAGTCACCCGGTGTCGCCCTTCTCTTTTGACCATGCTTTACCATGGTCCCTCCTGAACCTTACTTGGAAAGGTGCCATGCATCCTTCTTGACTCGGCCCTTCCTCGGTAGACTCGGCTCGTCGGTTCCTGCAAGAATTACAACTTTGTCTTATGCGGGCCGACATAATTTATATGCCGGCCGCTCATGCTATCTTGCCGGGCCGTTATTACCCGGCCTGGTTCTTTCTTTATTCGGAGCTAACCAAGCTGTGCTATGTTTCACCTCTCGTGACCCTACCGGGGGTTATCCCCCCGAAATTAGTCCCCGAAGCTGGTGAGGTTTGGCAGCTCAAGCTGTTAGACGTCTCTAGGTTCCTTTTATGTGATTGGAACTTAGTTTTTGCCTGTATTTGTCGCAATCTTGCTCCTTGCCGGGTCTGTCTGACAGTTTTCGGATCCTCCATTTGACTTCCTGGCTCATTTTTGCCTCGAGCCGAGTCACTTTGGCCAATTCTGAGTCATTTTCGGCGCGCTTCAGTCGCTGACAGCTGGTAATCATGATTAATTGCCTCAATTTTTGTTCCAAGCTCTGGCGGCACAGTGACGGTTGCGCAGTTATTCCCCGTCACTATGGCAGTCCCATCTGCTTGCGCCTCTTGTCCTTCCTTCTATGACATGGCACAGGATTTTACGTGTATCTCTGGCTACGTGGTGCTGGCTGATTGCCCTACTCGGCCTGGTATAGGGCCACACGCTGGCCGCACGGCAGAGATGGATCCCACTACCAGGGTTGTTACTATCCTTAAGTAGGGGTTGGGGGTTTCCACTTCCCCCACGCCCGTTCAGTTTTCCCTTGCCTTTTCTTCTTCCTTGCGCCTGCAAAATCGAACTGCCCCCTTTGCGGTTTCCTCTTCCTCTTGTTCTTGTCTCGCAATCGCCTCTCTTTTCTTTCCATTCCACCACGGGTCCGCGCTGTTCCAAACCTCTTCCAACTGCGGAGGAGATTGAATCTACGGAACTCATGGACGCTCGCGACAGCACTGATGGTGCTGAGGAGCAGGAGATTCCCGCCGGCGAGCGTGGCGGCTGGGACGGCTCGGAGGTCTCCACCGAGGAGGTAGAGTGGCTCCGCTCCACCAGGCGCATTCCACTGCAAGTGGATTGCCGTCTCCCCACTGGTGAGATTTCTCCCAAACCCGAAGCTAACGAGCGGGTGGTTTTCCTTTCTCACTTTGAGCGCGGTTTCGCTCTTCCAGTGAGCACCTTCTTCTCCTCGTTTCTCTCCACCTTCCATTTTCAAACCCATCATCTTCCTGCCAATGCGATTGGCTCTCTTTCCTGTTTTATCTCTGCTTGCGAGGCTTACCTCGGAATTTGTCCTACAGTTCTTCTGTGGGCCAAATATTTTAGATTTGGGGTTCAGGTTGTTCCCCAGCCTGGTGCTCCTCGTGCCGAGAAAAAGCCGACTCGGTGCGGTGTACTAGCATCACGCCCAGGAGAGACTCCATCTTTCCTCGGGTTGCTGGGCTTGATTCTTGCAAGAAGTAGCATAGAACCTTTTTCTATGTCAAAAACAACGGGTCCACCGATAACATCCGGCTCCCCCCTTTCTCGGATGAGGTCCCCAACAAGAAGCTCTGACAGCTTGACCCGCGTGACCAAGACGCTGTGGTGAACGAGGCTAACGCGATCCTGGAAAGGTTGTTGTCGCCGGATGAAAACTTTCATCTTGCCGACACTGACCTCTTGTGCGCCTTCATCTCACGCCGGGTAAGCCCCATCCAAGCGAGGAGCCACAAGATGTGCTTCATGAGTGTCTCCCACGATCCCACTCGGCACTCCACTAAGGAGCTCACCCATGACTCCATTGGCCGCCGAGTAAGCTTAATCTTTAAATTGAACTTGGCGGATGATTGGGCTTGGAGTTTCCCTCCGTTTAGCCGGGTCAGGCCTGTCCCCTGGGTATGTTTTCCGAGTCGTTTTCCTTGCCGAGTAGGCTTTAGCTATTTTGCCACTTTTTGGTTACTCATTTTGTTTGTCTTTCGCAGAATCTCCTTCACCATGTTGATGATAGTATTGTCCCTCACTGCGGTTATAACCGGGATCGCTCTGACTCGGATGAAGTCGAGTATGACCTGGAGTGCTTCATGCCCATCCCGCATGCTGCGGCTGCTTCAGCTTCGGGTAAGAGTCGATCTCGCAATCCCTTACAAGATTGGTCTGACGATGATGAGGATGATGATTGTATGCTTTTGGAGGTATATGCCTTGTGACCTTAGTCTCCCAACTTATCCGAGTAAGCCTATTATTTACTTATGCGGCTGGCCACGTACATGACACTCCTCCTCTCGCCGTGGGCGGAGTCGGCAAGATCCCCGTCGCCAAACCGAAGCGACGCAGAGCTTCCTCCAGCACTCAGCCAGCCAAGAAGAGCAAGCCCACTCCGGCAGCTCCTGCTGCCTCTACTACTACCACTCTGGCTGAGGCCCGCCAAGCCTCTAGGCACCGAGTCACACGCCGAGTCACCCGTGACCCGGCCGTCACTTTGTAAGTTTTTATACTCTGCTTTCTTCGTTCTTTATTTTTTGTTGTTGATGGTCTCTTATACATGTCTTGTTGTTTTCAGCGCCGCACCCCTGTCGGCGAACCAGGATGCTTCTAGCATTGCCTCGCCACTAAGGCCTGCGCCTCCTCAAGCTGACTCGGCTGCGCCGAGTCCCTTCCGAGTTGAGGCTCCCACTGTTGAGGCTCATGCGTCTTAGTGTCAGTCAGACCCGGTGGGTCATTCCTCTAGCGCCCCTGGCGCTGGCTAGGAACAATTTTCTGATCTTGGTGCCAGTGATTCTGGCGCCGAGAAACCTTCCGCCACCAGTTCCTCTGGCGTCGGCCCTCAGGCTGGTGTGAATGAACAACTTCTTGATCTTGGAGCCAGCAAAACTGCTGAGCCCAGTCAACCGGCTCCACTTTCTTCTCCAAATCCTCCTGCTCGCTCTCCAGTTCTGTCAAAGAGCCAGACCCAGCCCAAGGCTTCTGGCTCTGCTCGCCCTTCATCCAGCAAATCCACCTCCTCCAAGCAGATGACACTAGTCTGTGCTCCGGATTCTGCTCCTCAGATCCGGCCTCCGACGTTGGCGACAATGGTCGCTTCAACGGGTAAGGGGGCAAATCCGCGGCTGCTGGGTCAGGTGATGGCTCTAAGGCTGTTACCCTCCATAGTTCCGCTGCTGTGACCCGTGCCAATGTGGGAACCACCCTAAAAAGGGGTCAAGTTCTCACTCGGACGCTCAGTGGGAAAAGCCTTGGTTCGGCTGAGCCTTATGCCGTGGCATGGAATGTAGCTAGCGAGCAGGAGGTCAGCACCCGTGCCGTCAAGAAGCTGAAGTTGGGCCCTAAGGCCGTCTCTGACATGACCCAGCAGGCCATTACTCTAATGGCCCGCGTCGACGAAGTGAACGAGGTAAAGTATCTTCTTACTCTTTTGTATTGTTGAGTATTTCCATTATACATATCACCCAGTCCCCGAGGTTACTGCCGAGTAAGGAACTTACTCGGTGGTAAGCTCTTAATAATCACTTAGTCTTTAGATTCTTCACCCCAAGCTTGCATGTTAGAGCTTCGATCCCTAGCCCTCGCGGTTACTGTTGAGTGAGGAACTTACTCGGCTGTAAGCTCTTAAGCTCTTTCATTTCCTTATGCCAAACTCATGTTAGAGCTTCGATCCCTAGCCCTCGAGGTTACTGTCGAGTAAGGAACTTACTCGGATGTAAGATCTTAAGATTTTTTATCCGGCAGACTGCTTGACTTGGCCTTTCCTTACTATCTGTCTTCTTTGTTCAGCTCACGCATAACGAGGGCACCATGGTGCACCAAGCTCTTGTTCTGGCGCATCGCAAGCTCGAACTTGCGTATGAAAAGCTGCAGACTGATACCCAAGGCCAAGGTAACATCCTTAGTCGTCCTTTCTCTATTCGGTGTAATTTTCTTTGGTTCATTTTCTAATTTTTTTTCTCGCTCTTCTTTCGCAGCATCTGCTCAGTCCACCATCGATGCTCTTCACTCGCAGATCAGTGAGGCCGAGAGTAAGTTTTTGCCTCACTAATTCGATGGCTGAAGGTTTCTATTGGTGCTGACAAGTAACTTGTTCCGAATAAGCAGAGAAGCACCAAACCAAGCTCCAGAAGGAGCGAGATGAGGTGACTCGGCTGAAGAAGCTGATGGCCGAGTCGGAGCAGAAGCACTTGGCCGAGGTGAAAGGGTTGAAGGAGGAGCTTGCCGAGAAGAATGAGAAGTAGGACGCCAGCGCCGATAAGACCAAGAGGCTGCTCGACGAGGCCGAATCATCGGTCGAGTCGGCAAATATGAACTTTGACGCCCTCCAAGCCAAGGCCAAAACATGGCATAGCAAGCTCGCCACCATCAACTTCTTTCTCGGTAGTGAGTTCTTACTCTTTCTGCACTGTATAGGTCACTCTGGACTTCTTCCATCTACTTTTTTTTTATTTTGCTAACTTTCTCTTTTTGCTTGCAGAAAATTTTCCTGAGGCCAATATGTTTGCCATACGAGCCATGAAGAAAGTGAGGGCCGAAGCTGGTGCTCCTGCCGATGGCGAGGTGTCCATGGAGGAGCTTCTCGAAGCGGTGTCCGAACGGGTCAGGACTCTCAAGTCTTGCGGTGTGGACCTGCTTAAGTCGGATATTCATGCGTTTCGCATGCTCTGGCCGGATGAAGACCCACCTGAACTCATCGAGCCACTTGCTAAGAGATTGCTCCTTACTGAAGACCGGCTGGACCAATGGCATGAGTCGGCCGGCCGAGCTGCAGCGGACAAGGCTCTCTCCTTCGTGCTTTCATGGTACGAGGACATCAACCTTGATGTTCTTGCTCGCATAAGGGGGGATGGAAAATGGCTGAATGATCCGGAGCTGATCAAGAAGCGCCAGGAGCGAGCTTACGCCATGATTAAATATACCATGGTGCACGCTTGGTGCGACGGGCCCAGCTTCCTCGACCTTGGCGACCCGCTCGTCGAAGTTGCTGATGAAGAGGGTGGCGACAGTGAAGCAACCAAGTCAGATGGTCCGGATGATCCGGCCACAGATGCCCCTCACTCGGCCGATGCTCCAAGCAATGCTCCTGGCTCCGAGAGTGCTCCTCCGAGTCCTTCTGCTTCTTAGGCTAACAAATACTCGAACTTTTATTAGATCCCCGGTATGCCGGGTACATATGCAACATACATTGCACTTTAAGTTTGATTATGCGCCTTTTGGTAGGCTTTATATATTTCCTTTATGTTCTAAGTGTGAATCATTCAAGGGCAAGTCTCCGAGTTTCATTTTTCCATGTAACCTTTCCTTGACTTTGGCCCCTGTCTACCTGTTTCGGTGTTCGACATTAGAGTCTCAAAGTACTAAGGATATAGTTAGCGGATATGAAACTTGGATCACTTGGCCAAGATTACTCGACACATAGTATAACGTGACCTGCAGAGAGTTAGGCAAAAATCTAAAGTCGGCTCACATTTCTCCTTTGTACTTATCCGGCGTTCGTGTTTACCCGTCATACATCCTTTTCTATTGCTTGCCATGAAGCCGTGTTTTCGGACAACACCATAGTCGAAGAGTTGATTTCTTCTGAGTAAACACTACTTGTTCCGAGATAAATTTCGGGTGTCACGCCAGCCGACATAAAATAATTGAGAGGGAAAACTTAAGGGGTAGTCCTCGAGTCAGTTTTTCGAATCATACCATTTTATTATCATCACATAGCCGGCACACACGCCCGACATGAGAGTTCAAGTGATACATTCATTGCTTCTCCTAAGTATAGAAGGGACAAAGTAGCGCCACATTCCATGGCCTTTTGGTCTCATCTCCTGACCTGTTCGCCTTGTTCTTTTGCGCTTCACGAGCATCTATGAGATAATAGGAATCATTGTGCAATGCTTTGCTTACAATGAATGGTCCTTCCCATGGGGTTGATAATTTATGCACGCACCAGCCTTAGCACCATATCCCCTTCTCGAAAAACACGAGGTTGCACTCTCCGGCTATGGTAGCGTCGGAGATTCTGTTGATATATAGCATATCTGGATAATGCCAGTTCCCTTGCTTCTTAGAGTAAGTATACTCCATCTTCTCGAGCCTCTTTTACCTCGGCTTCCGAGTATTGCCTTATTTTTGGCGAGTCATATTCTATGTCGGCAGGCAAAACTGCTTCTGCCCCATATACGAGGAAAAATGGCATATAACCCGTTGATCGATTCGGATTTGTTCTTAGGCTCCATAGTACTGAGGGTAGTTCCTCTATCCAACAACCAGGTGACCTCTACAGTGGTTCCATGAAGCGGGGTTTTATCCCTGACAGAACTAAACCGTTAGCCCGTTCAACTTGTCCATTTGATTCTGGATGGGAGACTGATGCTACATCGAGTCTTAGTAGGTGTTTCCCGCAGAAATAAGCAAAAGCTCCTTCGGCAAAGTTTGTGCCATTATCTGTGATTACACTGTGTGGGTAACCATACCTGAGGATTATATCCCTTAAGAACGTGATAGCTGTTTTACCATCCAACTTTTTGATTGGTTTCACTTCTATCCACTTGGTGAACTTATCAATCATGACCAAAATATGAGTCATGCCTCCCCTTGCTGGTTTGAATGGTCCTACCATATCTAGGCACCAAACTGCAAAAGGCCAAGTGATTGGTATAGTCTTTAATTTAGACGCTGGTAGATGTGACTTGGATGCATAGTGTTGACAACCACTGCATTTTCCGACTAACTCTTGCGCTTGTGCCAATGCGCTTGGCCAATAGAATCCATGTCAGAATGCCTTGGCCACCAACGCTCTTGATGACGCATGGTTCCCACATTCTCCTTGATGAATATCCAATAAGATCTCTTGGCCTTTCTCTGGACTGATACAATGCTGCAGTACACTCGTCACACTTCGCTTGTATAATTTCTTGTTGATTATGGTGTACGATTTTGCTCTTCGTACTGTTTGCCTTGCCAATGTTTCATCACTCGGAAAGGTCCCATCTTTTAAATGATCGAATATTGGCTGTGCCCATACTGATATCAGTGGTTCCGGGTCTTCTTCAGTATCAATGTTCATTGGCTCCACCGACATATGCTCTGCCGACATGACCTGAGGATCCCCCGAGTGTGATTCGGCAGCCCCTGAATTGAGCGGATCAGTCCCCAAGTGATTCGAAGCTACCCCTGAGTCGATATCCATTGGTACCACATCTGACTCCTGACTCGCTGGGGTGACCCTGATTGAGTTGGACTCTGGTGACGGCTTGATCGAAGGTTTCCTGAGGTACTCCAGCGCTAACCCTGGTGGTATTGCTTGCCGAGATGATCCTAATTTGGATAATACATCTGCTGCCACATTTTCTGCTCTAGGAACATGATGAAATTCACATCCGTCAAAGTATCCCGAAATTTGTTGCACATGGAAACGATATAATGCCATGTTTGCGTCCAGCGCATCCCAATATCCAGACACTTGCTGAATCACCAAATCCGAATCGCCAAAACACATGATCCTTTTGATAACAATTTCCTTGGCTACTTTGATGCCATGGACAAGTGCTTCATACTCGGCAACGTTGTTGGAAGCAGCAAAATGAATCTGTAACACGTACCTCAGTTGATCCCTCTTTGGAGATGTGAGCACTATCCCGGCGCCCAGACCCATTTTCGTCTTGGACCTGTCAAAATGCATTTTCCAGTAGTTTGGATCTGGTAGTGGTGGTTCGTACTGCATTTCCATCCAGTCTATAAAGAAATCTGCAACAGCCTGAGACTTTATTGCATCTCTTCTATCATATTGTGGAGTATACGGTGCCAGTTCTATGGCCCATTTTGCGACTAGGCCACTGGCATCTTTGCTGCCCAATATATCCGAGATAGGTGCCTCGCATATTACCCGGATTGGGTGTTCTTGAAAATAATGTTTTAGCTTCTTTGCTGCCATATATACCCCATATGTCATCTTCTGATAATGCGGGTAATTCTGTTTCGAGACAGAGAGCACTTCGCTCAAGTAATAAACTGGTCTTTGGACTAATTTTCCCCCTTCTTCATGTTCAACCACTATTACTGCACTTACAACTCTGTTGGTTGCGGTGACATAGAGCAACATTGTCTCTTTGGATAGTGGTGATGCTAATATTGGTGTTTTTGCCAACATTTTGTTTAATTCATGGAAAGCGCTATCAGCTTGCTATGTCCACGTGAATTTGTCTGATTTCTTCATCAGTTGATATAGTGGTAGGGCCTTTTCACCTAGCCGACTAACAAACCTGCTCAACGAGGCCAGGCATCCAGTAAACTTCTGGACATCGTTGAGGGTTTTTGGTAAATCCAATCTTTCAATGGCCCTGATTTTTGTTGGGTTAGCCTCAATTCCTCGGCTGGATATAAGGAATCCGAGTAACTTGCCAGCCGGGACACCAAATGTGCATTTTTCCGGGTTAAGCTTCATCCGGAATCTTCTTAAGTTTGCGAATGTTTGACGCAAGTCCTCAATTAGATTATGACTTTGTTTGGTTTTTATTACCACGTCGTTGACGTATACTTGAACGTTTTTGTCCAATTGATCTTGTAAGCATTTTTGAATGCATCTTTGATATGTTGCACCTGCATTTCTCAACCCAAATGGCATGGTACGATAGCAATCAGCACCGTACGGGTGATAAAAGCTGTCTTTATTTGATCATCCGGATTCAGTGGTATCTTATGGAATCCTGAATACACATCCACAAACAACAACTACTCACACACAGCACTAGAATTTATGACTTGGTCGATCCGTGGTAGGGGAAATGGATCTTTTGGACACGCCTTATTGAGGTTCGTGTAATCAATACACATGCGCCATACCACTGCCACGTTCGGGTCATCTTTTTTCTTCTAGACCAAGACTGGATTTGACAACCAATCCGGGTGCAGTACTTCCATGATGAATCCAGCAGCTAAGAGTCTGGAAATCTCGGTAGCTATTACTTTCCTCCTATCTTCGGCGAAGCGGTGGAGGGGTTGCTTCACCGGCTTGGCATCTGGTCTTACATGAAGAGAGTGCTCAGCCAGCTCCCTCGGAACTCCTTGCAGATCTTGAGTGGACCATGCAAAGATGTCCCGATTCTCACAGAGGAAGTTGGTGAGCTCGCTTTCCTATTTGTCCGTGAGGCCAGCACCAATGGTAACTATGCGCTCTGGGAAAGTCTCATCCACTTGTACCTTCTTGGTTTCTTTGGTAGCTTGAAATGACACATTGCCATGTGGGTTGGTGAATGCCGGCATGGACATTTGTGCTGCTTTGGCCAATGCTGCCACTTCCAACATTTGATTCTTTTCTTGTTCTATGACGAGTGACTCAGCCAGTGATGATCCGGCTGAGGCACAAGCAATAGACCTTTTGTAATCTCCTTCAATTGTAATTACCCCACATGGGCCTGGCAGTTTCATCTTTAAGTAAGAAATGTGTGTAGTAGCCATGAATCTTGCCATAGCCGGCCTGCGGAGTAAGGCGTGATATGAGCTGACCACATCCACTACCTCAAACTCTATGGCCTCAGTGCGACAGTTCTCTCTGTTGCCGAATAAGACGTTGACCCAGATCTTGCCAATTGGCTCACAGGACAATCCTGGCACAATACCGTGGAAAGTGGTCTTAGTCGGCTCCAGCATGTTCATGGTAATGCCTAACTTGAGCATAGTATCCTTGTACATGATGTTGATGCTACTGCCATCATCAATCAGCACTTTTGAAAACTTGACATTGATATCTGGGCCCATGAACGTTGGATCCAAAACTAGAGCATATCCTCCTGGGGTTGGCATGATCTTGGGGTGATCTTTTATGCTCTAAGTTATTTCTTGCTCAGACCAATGCATGTACTTGGGAATTGCCTGCAATGTGGTATTCACCTCCATCATCCATCGCTGCTGGCTCTTTTTGTCATTCGGCTCTGTGACAAAGACAACATAGCTCTGGTGATGTTCTTTGTACTCATTTCTAGTTCCGTGAACGACATGAGCGTCATCACCTCTTGGATTGTGCACCTGGTGCATCGTTTCTCTTCTTTCTTGATTCTGATACCTTCGCTGCCTGTTTTCATATCTGTTATATGTTTCCACTGTCTGAGCATTTCCTCCTGTGAGTGGTGGAGGGGGAGGTGGTGGAAGCTGCTTATTTGGCGAATCCACTCTATCTCCTTTCTAAAACCAAGTGCATTGCCTTGTTGTGTGATTGGCCGGTTTACTCGGACTAGGCGTGTGAAACTTACACGGCTAGTACAGCATCATCTCATAGGTATATTTATGTCGGTCCTGATATTGCTTCCTCTGATCGTATGGCCTTTTGCCATCATTCTTTGGCACACATTGTTGTTGTCCACTTTTCCTTTGACGTTGACTACTTCCAGCATCTGGATGATCCTGACTTACGGCCGCGACCTGAGTCGAACCATATCTGTAATCTGGTCTTTTGTCTCTTCTCTTGCTTCTGTATTCGGACCTTTCATGGCGCCTTTGCGACTCAGCAGCGTCATAGATCTGAGTCGCAGTCATCCCGTCTGCTGACATAAGCAGCGGCTGAGTTGGATCTCCTAACACATACGAATCAGCAATTCTTACTGTTTCTGCCAGACTTGCCAACATATCTCTCTGTAACCTTTGCCATAACACACTTCCATGTCTGCATCCTTGTGCAAACCAAGCGATTTCCTGTGACTCGATTACCCCTTCACAAGAGTTGCGCATCATACACCACCTTGTGAGGAATTCCCTGTGTTTCTCATTCAGTGTTTGCTTGCACATCGCCAGTTGCTGTGGGCGATTTGGCCTCTTTTAAGTGCTCATGAAATTGCTCACAAAAGTGTCGTGAAAATCGATCCAGCTGTTAATGCTTCCGGGTGGCAAATTATTCAACCATACGCGATCTGGCCCTTCCATCATCTGCGGTACATAACGTACTGCCCATCTCAATTTTCCCTGCGCGATCTTCATAGCAGTTCCATAATCTATGAGCCAGTCCTCTGGCTTAGTACTTCCATCATACGTTTTTCCCCATCTGGCCAGCTAGAAATTTGGCACCGATGGATCCTTCATGATCCTTGGGCCAAAGCATGGTGGACCCTATGGGACCTTGCGATTCAATTATCTCTGCCATTTTTATTAGGTCAAGCTTCAGCCTTGCATCATCCGGTTGAAGGTTCCTACCTCTGAGTCTTGCTCCCATTGCTTTATATGCGTGATCCGGCAGTTCATATCCGTCATTCACCATAGCCAAGTAACCATCATTATACTTATTTGCGTTCGGGTCAGCAGGCTGTTGAGCTTCCTTTCCCGCGCTTTGCTATCTTCTTTCAGGTTGAGCTGGTGCATTATTCGGCGCTGGATTTCCTCCTCCTGCCGAGTGAGTTCCGCGCCTAGCTTGAGGCGCAAAATTTTTCCCTCCGTTGTCATTTCTTTGCCCTGCTTGCCTTTCTCGGCCTGCATTCTCCTGGTTTTCATTTCCTTGGGCATTATTCCTTCTCGTCCCCTGTGCATGTGCCGGGTTTCCTTGAACCACTGCCGGATCATAGGCGACCATATGCTTCTTTCTTCCTGAATCCACACTCTTTTCTTTTCTCGGCCTAGGCGCCCCTCCGGGTGAGGATGCCGTATGCCCTGCTGATCTCGCCGGGACAGGAGTTGCCGAGTGAACCAGCTGTGACCTTCCTGCTATACCTGGATTTGCTCTATAATACGCTTCATTCAGCATGCTAGCTGCTCTTACTAGTTCATTGACTCGTTCTTGCTGTATTTTCTTTGCTTCTCCCTCCAAATGAGTTTACTCTGCCATTGCTGCTTCTGCTGCTCGCAGATTAGCTACTGCTGTGTTATATGTTGGCCACATGGCTGTTTCGTTGCTATTCTATGGCATTATTTTCGACGTTGCATCTGCCAGCTCTTCATTGAGGTTTCTTCCTCTCAACCTCGTTGCATCAAGCCGGGTCTTTGCGCCCTTGACTCGATTTGCCGAGTTGAGCTCTCTGATGGTGATATCCACATCCTGCTGTAACTGCGCCAATTCCTTGGCTTTCTCCAGAACTTTTATCCTTGCCTCCTCTAATTCGGCTTGCACACGTGCCGGGTCAGTTGCCTGTGCTACTGGCTCTGCCAACTTGTCTATCGCTTCCTGCAGCTCCTTAGCCCTTTTACTCCTAGCTATGTTTTCTGGTTTTTCCAGTGGTGCCTTTGCTGTTCTTGCAGCCCTTGGCGTTTCCTCATGATTTCCTCCCTCAGCATTCTCATTCACTACTGGAACTATTGGCGGAGCCGCGGGGTTTGGCGTTGTCATCATTACCTCCATGGAGACGAGTTGGTGACGCTTCCCAGCGACAGGAATCGCTGGCGGATCCGGCGCCAGGACGACGCGCTCAGGATATGTGCGCTCCACGCGCACCGCGACGTAGACCTGGTGCTCGCCCAACTTGATGAAGCGATCGCCCCTAGGGAACGTCTTGGTCCCGAAGCAGCCCGCGTTGTCGCTGACGAAGTTGAGCGCTCCAAACCTCTGGATGAGGCCGGAGTAGACGCACTCGCCGGTCTTGGCGATGAGGTTGCCCGTCCGGATGAAGACTCCATCAAGCACCTGCTTCTGCCCCACTGTGGGCGCCAACTGTCGTGGTGGTGGCACGACAGAGGCCATGGGTAGGCTTAAGTTGGGGACCGAATGGGTGCTTGCACTACTAGGAAAATGGATATAGGTAATCAGCACATCCGTGGCTCACATGGTTGAAGTGCCCCACGGCTAAAACAGGCGTGGCTCACCTATGGGCAGTTCTCTACTAGTAACTAGAACAACCGTGGCGCACATGGTCATAGTGCGCCACAGATATGTGTGGGCCAGGGCCCTACTGGCCGCATGCCAGATAACCGTAGCGCACTTAGGGTTGGTGCGCTACGCTTGTTAGTGTTAACCGTGGCACACATGGGTGGGGTGCGCTACGCCTAAGCACATGCCCCTCTTCTCTGTAAACGGTCAGACACATATGTGGCGCCCTGTGGCATGTGCGCCACGGTTGTTATTATTCCTTGTGGCGCACTGGGGCCACGTGCGCCACGGATGTGTCGACCCTTTTTTTGGCAGCTCCACTTTGTGCACATGTGTGATCATCCACCACCCCACACTTCACTTTCCCCTTCTTCTTCCTCCTTAGATCTAGTCGGGATCCTTCTCCTTCCCACCTCAATATCTCCACTCATTCACCATTTTTAGCATATAGAACTTGCCTTGGATGTTACATACGTAATAGAGGAAGCTCTCCGGTCTCTCATCTCCTTCTCCGGTCTCGCGCGCACCTCTCCTTTCCATCTTCTCGCGATCGGTCTCGCATCTCGGTAAGTTGTCCATGTAAGGATGTGTTCATGTGTATATGGATGATATGCTCATATGTATGTAGATGATCGATGCTCATGATGTGTGTATGGAGAGGATCGATGGTCATGTGTGTGTATATATATGGATAGTATCGATGCTCATATGCATGTGTGTATGGATAGGATAATGATATGTTCATGTGTGTATGGATCGGTCTCTCTTTCTTGTGTTTGTGTGTGAACAAGTTGCCATTTGTTTTGCCAAAATGTTGATTCATTTCCATTTTGGCAAGACTTTGGCATTTCGCAAAGGTCCTAATTTTAGGAGAGGTCATGCCGAAATTTTCTATCGACCATTGCATGCATGCATTCATTATGTGGTTCTAATAGACTTCTAATTGTACCGTGTACACCGTGCAGGAAAAAATGGTCCGCATAATGAGCGAAGGCATTGTGGATAGATTTTTGAAATGTGCGATGGCCGACATGATACGAAATAACAAGATGGATATAAGATGTCTGTGCAGAAGATGTAAACTCAACTGGGTGATCGACCCAGATTCCAGGAATCTGCAGGCGCACCTGCTCCGCCATGGTTTCATGGATGGATACACTCGTTGGATAAGCAATGACGAAGACAATGGAGATGGTGAAGGTGGGCAACATGACGATGATCATCATGGCGAGGACGGGCGAGATGATGAAGAGTCTCCTGGTGAAGGTACGGAAGCAGACCAGGATGGTGATGATCTAGATGCCGGAGGAGCAGACAACGATGGAACAACGTCAGGCTGGGTGCAGGACCCTTATGTGCAAGAGCTGCTTCTCAAGCAGACGAGTAACACCAGGGCTGCGGCTAGAGAGAAAGCCAAGCTTGCGCAACTTGAGAAAGACGCAGTTACTCCATTTTATGAAGGATGCAGGCCCGATGATACCCGGTTGAATGTAACGCTCAAGGCTATGGAGATGAAGACAAAACACAAATTGAGCGACGCAAGCTTCGACGATATGATGGCATTATGGCATGATCGTCTCCCAGAGGGGAACACGTGTCCAACTAGTATCGAGGACGCCAAGAAAATCATCTGTCCTCTCGATCTACCACACGTCAGATATCACGTATGCATCATTTATCGGGGCGAGGACGCGGAGAAAACCACATGTACGTTGTGCGGCGTGAGTCGATACAAGAAAGGGAAGAAAGCACCTCGAAAAGTGGTATGGTACTTTCCTATCACTCCTCGTCTGCATCGCTATTTCGTGGACCCTAAGGAAGTGAACCTCATGTGATGGCATGTGGAAAGAAAGAAGCCAGGAGATGACGATGACCCCGAAAAGGATGAGCTGCTGACGCACCCTTCAGATGCTAGCCAGTGGAAAGCATTGGACCTCGAATTCCCAGAATTCGGTGGAGATTCGAGGAACATCAGGCTTGGTGCGAGCACCGATGGACTCAATCCGTTCGGTAGCCAGAGCAGCACGCACAGCACTTGTCCCGTGTTTGTATGGATGTACAACCTTCCTCCATGGTTGTGCATGAAGAAGAAGTACATACAAATGAGTATGCTAATTCAAGGGCCGAAACAACCTGGTACCAACATCAATCTGTATCTCGGGCTGTTGAAAGAGGAGCTAGCCACGTTATGGGAATCTGGAGCCAATAATTACGACGCCGTTGCACAAGATTATTTCACTATGAGAGCCGCGTTGGTCACTACGGTGCAAGACTATCCAGGTTGTGGGTATATCTCGGGGCAGGTTATCCAAGGATTCTGCGCATGCGTTAGGTGCATGGATAACACAAGCTATCTCCAACTAGAGAAAGATCCAGGGTCTTCGAAAACCGTGTTCATGGCGCACCGGAGGTGGCTCGGCAAGAATGAGCCATGGAGAAAACATGGAGACCTGTTCGACGGCAAATCCGAGACCCGAGGAATCCCAGGGCGTAGGAGCAGCGAAAAAGTGGAAGAGTTGCTGAAAAACTGGAAAGATTGTCCTAAGCCTGGAAAGAAGCGAAAGAGGCAGCAAGACAAGCCGTTGATGAAGGTATGGAAAACAAGGTCTGTTTTCTGGGAGTTGCCATACTGGAAGTTTCTCCGCATGCCTCATAGCCTTGACATCATGCATATCACGAAAAATGTGTGAGAGAGTCTGATCACCACTATAATGAACATGCCAGATAGGACGAAAGATGGTCTGAAAGCAAGGCACGACCTGATTGTTGGAGATATGCCCTAGAGGCAATAATAAATGTAGTTATTATTATACCTTTGTGTTTATGATAAATGTTTACATTCATGCTATAATAGTATTAACAAGGAAACATTAATACTTGTGTGATTTGTAAACTTAATTTGAAGTCCCTAGTAAAGCCTCTATATAATACTAGCTTGTTGGTTAATAGATAATTGTGGTTTCCCTATCATGAACATTGAGATGTTATTAACAGCAAGATCATATCATTAGGAGAATGATATGATGGACATACTCCTATAGATAAGCGTAGCATAAAGATCAAGTCATTTTAATAGTTCAATTGCTACATGCTTTCTGATACATAGTAATCTAATTCCTTCGACCATGAGATCATGCATATCACCTTTACCGGATGGATGCTTTGATGACATCAAACACCACACCGTAACTGGGTGGCTATAAAGGTGGCATTGAGTGTTCTGAAAGTATTGGTTGAAACACATGGATCAAGAGTGGGATTTGTCCATCCATATGACGGATAGATATACTCTGGGCCCTCTCGGTGAAATGTCATCCAATTAGCTTGCAAGCATGTGACTGGCTCACAAGGGATCACATATCACGGGAACGAGAAAAGAGTACTTATCGGTAACGAGGTTGAACTAGGTATGCAGAGATACCGACGATCATAACCTCGGATAAGTAAACTATCGTGAGACAAAGGGAAATTGATATCGTATGTTAGTGGTTCATTCGATCGCAAAGTAATCGTAGAAATATGTGGGAGCCATATGAATTTCCAGATTCCTCTATTGGTTATTGTTCGGAGAAGTGTCTCGATCATGTCTGCATAATTCATGAACCGTAGGGAGACACACTTAAGGATTCGACGTTGTTTTGAGTAGTTATGGAATGATGAGAAAAAGACCGAATGTTGTTCGGAGTCCCGGATGGGATCCGGGATATCACGAGGAGATCTGGAATGGTCCGGAGAATAAGATTCATATAAGGAAAGTCCCGTTTCGGAGTTGGGGAATGGTTCCGGTGTTTTCATCGGGAATGTTCTAGAATGTTCCGGAATGTCCGGCACTCCGGAGGGGAAGGGTACATGAATGTGTTGTATCAAGTTGGTATGATTGCATCATGTACTAAGTGTCATCGCTGTACCAAATAAAGGATTAATTCAAATCCTAGTTTGAAAAGTCAAATAGCTAGTTTGAAAAGTCAAACGGCTAAATTTGGAAAGAGGAAAAGAGGAGGAAGGGGGAAACCGAGTTGGGGAGGAGTTCCCTCCTCCAACCGGCGGCCCACCTCCAAGCCGAGTTGGGGAGGGACTCCTCTCCCTCCCCTTGGCCGGCCGGCCCCTCCACCTATATAAGGAGGGGCAGGGCTCCCTCCTAGAGACACACAAGACCCTCTCCTCCAAACCCTAGTACCAAGCCGCCACCGCCTCCAAGCCACCGCCGGCCCTAGGGCACTCGCCGCCGCCTAGGTGAAACCCTAGCCGCTGGCACTAGCCCCTCCTCGGTGTGTCTAAACCCTAGATCGTCGAGGGACTCTCTCATACTCCACCATACTCGCTCCGGCTTAAGGCGAAGCCCTGCGAGATCTCCCCTCTACTTCCGGTACCACGCCGTTGTGCTGCCGGAATCACGAGGAGAGTGCTACAACCTCCGCTGCCTGCTGGAACAAGGGAGAGGAAGGTCTTCGTCGAGTACCGAACGTGTGACCGACTGCGGGAGCGCTGCCGGAACGCAGCGTCGAAAGGATCGTCTACGCGATCTTGAGATCGGGAAGAGTACGACTACATCACCCACGAGAATCCGCTCTCGTTAAACACTTTGGAATCTTCGAGGGTGAGTTATTCCATCGACTCGTTGCTACAATCTAGTAGATAGATCTTGGCTTGTTTGTTTGTATGCGGTAGAAAATTTTTGTTTTCCATGCTACGAAACCCTACAGTGGTATCAGAGCCGTGTCTATATGTAGATCTGTTGCACGAGTAGAACACAATGGTCATTGTGGGCGTTGATGCTTTTATTGTCGATTGCTTCTTGTGTACTTTGCATCTTGCGGGATGTTGGGATGAAGCGGACCAGGCTAACCTTACATGACATCGTTCATGAGACTTGCTCCACGCTTGACATGCAACTTGTATTGCATAAGTGGCTTTGCGGGTGCCTGTTTCTCCTAGCATAGTTAAGATCCAATTTACAACGGGTGATTAACAATACTAGTATCAATGTTGTGGTTCTTGTTCGTAAGTTAGAACGACACTTATTGAAAGCCCCAAACCACGTAAAACATGCAAAGAAAGTAGAGGCGTCTAACTTTGTTTTGCAGAGGTGTGCTGTGATGTGATATGGCCATGATTGTGATTATATTTGATGTATGCAATGTTCCTTATTGTAAGTTGGCAACCGGCAGGAGCCATATGGTTGTCTTTAATTTATGTTGAGACCTGCGTGTCTATTCAAAGTAGTTGTAATAGTTGAAGCCGGTGGACGAAAACCATGGAGAAGCATCATTGACCTTGATGCAATGCCGGTGATGATGGAGATCATGTTTGTGCTAGAAGATGGAGATCGGAAGCACAAAGAAGAAAGGCCATATCATATCACATATTATGAATTGCATGTGATGTTAATCCTTTATGCATCTTGTATTGCTTAGTAGACAACGGTAGCATTATAAGATGATCCCTCATGCACATGAATTTCAAGTCATAAAGTGTTCACCCTTAGTTAGCACCGTTGCTAAAGCTTGTTGTTTCGAAGCACCACGTGATGATCGGGTGTGTTAGATTCCGCAAGTGTATACAACGTGAGCAAGCCAGATTTGCTCATGCGGAAACTAAGGTTTGATCTTGACGAGCCTAGCATGTACAGACATGGTCTCGGAACACGGATCACCGAAAGGTAAAGCATGAATCATATAGTAGATATGATGAACATGTCGATTGTTCGCCATTGAAACTATATCAACTCTCGTGATGATCGGTGTTGATATGGTGGATTTGGTTCGTGTGATCACTAAAACAATGTGAGGGATATTGTTTTGAGTGGGAGTTCACCTAGATTAAATTTATTAATTTGAACTCAATTTGTCATAAACTTAGTCTAAACTATTGCAAATATGTTGTAGATCAATGGCAGCCCCTACCATCAATTTTAATGCGTTCCTAGAGAAAGAAAATTTGAAAAACAATGGAAGCAACTTCGCGGATTGGTTCCGCAATTTGAGGATTGTCCTCACAGCTGGTAATTTGACCTATGTGCTGGATGCACCGCTAGGTGACCCACCTGCAGCTACTGCTTCCGATGAAGTAAAGAATGTTTACCTCACTCGGAAGACTCAGTACTCCACAGTTCAGTGTGCTATCTTGTATGGTTTAGAATCGGAGCTTCAGAAAAGGTTTGAGAATTCAGACCCATATGATATTGTCGAGGATCTCAAATTGATCTTTGAGACTCATGCGGCAATTGAAAGCTATGAGGCTTCTGAAAAGTTCTTTAACTACAAGATGGAAGAGGGCAGCTCCATCAGCGAGCATGTGCTTAAGATGTCTGGGCACGCAAAAAAACTTCAAAGCTTGGGTATTGTGATTCCTAATGCTTTGGGGATTTACCGTGTCCTCCAATCACTACCACCAAGTTACAAGAACTTTGTGATGAACTACAACATGCAAAACATGAACAAGACGTTGCCAGATCTCTTTGCCATGTTGAAGTCAGCAGAAGTGGAGATCAATAAAGAGCACCAAGTGTTGTTGGTAAATAAGACCACCAAATTCAAGAAAGGCAAGTCTAAGAAGAAGGGACACTTCAAGAAGGGTGGTAAGAAAGTTACCACGCCGATGAAGAAGACCAAGGCTGGACCTAAGCCTGATACTGAGTGCTTTTACTGCAAGGGAGAAGGTCACTGGAAGAGGAATTGCCCAAAGTACTTGGCGGATTTGAAGAACAGCAACATCAAGAAGAAAGGTATATCTGATATACATGTTATTGATGTGTATCTCACTAGTACTCGTAGTAGTGCCTGGGTATTTGATACTGGTTCGGTTGCTCATATTTGTAACTCGAAACAGGTGCTGCAGAATAAACGGAAGCTAGCGAAGAACAAGGTGACGATGCGCGTTGGAAACGGATCAAAGATTGATGTGATCGCGGTCGGCACGCTACCCCTTCATCTACCATCGGGATTAGTTTTATACTTAAATAATTGTTATTTGGTGCCTGCGTTAAGCATGAACATTATATCGGGATCTTGTTTATTGCGAGACGGTTACTTGTTTAAATCTGAGAATAATGGTTGTTCGATTTATATGAGTAATATGTTTTATGCACATGCACCTTTGATAGATGGTCTATTCTTATTGAATCTCGATAGTGGAAATACACATATTAATAACATTGAGGCTAAACGTTTGAAATCGAGCGATAACTCGACCTATATGTGGCACTATCGTCTTGGTCACATTGGAGTGAAGCGTATGAAGAAACTCCATTCCAATGGACTTCTTGAATCACTTGATTTCGAATCACTTGATAGATGCGAAGCATGTCTGATGGGTAAAATGACTAAGACTCCATTTTCTGGTATGATGGAGCGAGCTACGGACTTATTGGAAATCATACATACCGATGTGTGTGGTCCAATGAGTGTAGCATCGCGCGGTGGTTATCGTTATGTTCTTACCTTCACGGATGACTTGAGTAGATATGGGTATATCTATTTCATGAAACATAAGTCCAAAACTTTCGAGAAGTTTAAGGAATTTCAAAGTGAGGTAGAGAATCAACGTAACAAGAAGATTAAATTTCTACGTTCTGACCGTGGAGGTGAATATCTAAGTTACGAGTTTGGCGAGCATTTGAAGAAATGCGGAATACTTTCACAATTGACACCGCCGGGAACACCACAACGTAATGGTGTGTCCGAACGTCGTAATCGAACTCTCTTAGATATGGTTCGTTCTATGATGTCACTTACAGATTTACCGCTATCATTTTGGGGTTATGCATTAGAAACAGCCGCATTCACTTTAAATAGGGCACCGTCTAAATCCGTTGAAACGACACCGTATGAATTATGGTTTGGGAAGAAACCTAGATTGTCGTTCCTTAAAGTTTGGGGGTGCGAAGCCTATGTAAAGAAGTTACAGCCGGACAAGCTTGAACCCAAAGCGGAAAAATGCGTCTTCATAGGATACCCGAAGGAAACTATTGGGTATACCTTCTATCATAGATCCGAAGGCAAAATCTTTGTTGCCAAGAATGGATCCTTTCTAGAGAAGGAATTTCTCTCGAAAGAAGTGACTGGAAGGAAAGTAGAACTCGACGAGGTTGTCGAACCTTCTCTCGAAATTGCGAGTAGCGCAGCACCGGAAGAAGTTCCTGTGGTGCCTGCACCAATAAGAGAGGAAGCTAATGATGATGATCATGAAACTTCGGTTGAAGTTGCTACAGAGCCTCGCAGGTCAACGAGAACTCGTACCACTCCAGATTGGTATGATCCCGTTATGAGTGTCATGTTGGTGGACAACACCGATGACCCTGAGACATATGAGGAAGCGATGATGAGCCCAGATTCCAATAAATGGCAAGAAGCCATGAAATCCGAGATTGGATCCATGTACGAAAACCAAGTATGGACTTTGGTGGACTTACCGGATGGCCGGAAGGCTGTCGAGAACAAATGGATCTTCAAGAAGAAAACAGATGCTGATGGTAATGTTACTGTCTATAAAGCTCGACTTGTCGCAAAAGGGTTTCGACAAATTCAAGGAGTTGACTACGATGAGACTTTCTCACCAGTAGCGAAGCTAAAGTCTGTGAGGATTGTGTTAGCAATCGCTGCATATTACGATTATGAGATATGGCAGATGGATGTCAAAACAGCATTCCTCAATGGAGACATTGATGAAGAGTTGTATATGATGCAACCCAAAGGTTTTGTTGATCCTAAAGATGCTAACAAGGTATGCAAACTTCAACGGTCCATCTATGGATTGAAGCAAGCATCCCGAAGTTGGAACCAACGTTTTGATAAGGTGATCAAAAGTTTTGGTTTTATACAAACTTATGGAGAAGCTTGTATTTACAAGAAAGTGAGTGGGAGCTCTGTAGTATTCTTAATACTATATGTGGATGACATATTATTGATTGGGAATGATGTAGACCTTCTTAATAGTGTCAAGGAATATTTGAATAATAGTTTTTCAATGAAGGATCTTGGCAAAACAGCTTACATATTAGGCATAAAGATTTATAGAGATAGATCGAAACGCCAAATATCATTGTCACAGAGTACATATTTGGACAAAGTTCTAAAGAGGTTTGGAATGGAAGATAGCAAGAAAGGGTTCTTGCCCATGTTGCCCAATACGACCTTGAGTAAAACTCAAAGTCCGACATCGGCAGAAGATAGATAAAGGATGAGTAAGACTCCCTATGCCTCATCCATAGGATCTCTAATGTATGCCATGCTATGTACTAGACCCGACATTGCATATGCTGTTAGTTTAACTAGCAGATATCAAAGTGATACAGGAGTGGATCATTGGACAGCGGTCAAAAACATCCTTAAGTACTTGAGAAGAACTAAGGATATGGTTCTTTCTTATGGAGGTGATGAACAGCTCGTTGTTAATGGTTACACCGATGCTAGTTGGAACACCGATCCGGATGATTCTAAATCACAATCTGGATACGTATTTATTTTGAATGGTGCAGCAGTTAGCTGGAGGAGTGCAAAGCAAAGCGTTGTGGCGAGATCTTCAACTGAATCGGAATACATGGCTGCTTCGGAGGCTTCACAAGAAGCGATATGGATGAAAGAGTTCATTACAGAGCTGGGTGTGGTTCCTAGTGCGCTGGACCCAATGTCTATCTACTGTGATAACATGGGCGCCATAGCCAATGCGCAAGAACCAAGGTCACACAAGAAGCTGAAGCATATCAAGCTACGTTTTCACGCTATTCGAGAACATATCCAAGATGGGGATATAAAGATTTGCAAAGTACACACAGATCTGAATGTGGCGGATCCGTTGACTAAACCTCTCCCGAGGGCAAAACATGACCAGCACCAAACTGCCATGGGTGTTCGGTATATTACCATGTAATCTAGATTAGATGACTCTAGTGCAAGTGGGAGACTGTTGGAGATATGCCCTAGAGGCAATAATAAATGTAGTTATTATTATATCTTTGTGTTTATGATAAATGTTTACATTCATGCTATAATAGTATTAACAAGGAAACATTAATACTTGTGTGATTTGTAAACTTAATTTGAAGTCCCTAGTAAAGCCTCTATATAATACTAGCTTGTTGGTTAATAGATGATTGTGGTTTCCCTATCATGAACATTGAGATGTTATTAACAGCAAGATCATATCATTAGGAGAATGATATGATGGACATACTCCTATAGATAAGCGTAGCATAAAGATCAAGTCATTTTAATAGTTCAATTGCTACATGCTTTCTGATACATAGTAATCTAATTCCTTCGACCATGAGATCATGCATATCACCTTTACCGGATGGATGCTTTGATGAGATCAAACACCACACCGTAACTGGGTGGCTATAAAGGTGGCATTGAGTGTTCGGAAAGTATTGGTTGAAACACATGGATCAAGAGTGGGATTTGTCCATCCATATGACGGATAGATATACTCTGGGCCCTCTCGGTGAAATGTCATCCAATTAGCTTGCAAGCATGTGACTGGCTCACAAGGGATCACATATCACGGGAACGAGAAAAGAGTACTTATCGGTAACGAGGTTGAACTAGGTATGCAGAGATACCGACGATCATAACCTCGGATAAGTAAACTATCGTGAGACAAAGGGAAATTGATATCGTATGTAAGTGGTTCATTCGATCGCAAAGTAATCGTAGAAATATGTGGGAGCCATATGAATTTCCAGATTCCTCTATTGGTTATTGTTCGGAGAAGTGTCTCGATCATGTCTGCATAATTCACGAACCGTAGGGAGACACACTTAAGGATTCGACGTTGTTTTGAGTAGTTATGGAATGATGAGAAAAAGACCGAATGTTGTTCGGAGTCCCGGATGGGATCCGGGATATCACGAGGAGATCCGGAATGGTCCGGAGAATAAGATTCATATATGGAAAGTCCCGTTTCGGAGTTGGGGAATGGTTCCGGTGTTTTCATCGGGAATGTTCTAGAATGTTCCGGAATGTCCGGCACTCCGGAGGGGAAGGGTACATGAATGTGTTGTATCAAGTTGGTATGATTGCATCATGTACTAAGTGTCATCGCTGTACCAAATAAAGGATTAATTCAAATCCTAGTTTGAAAAGTCAAATAGCTAGTTTGAAAAGTCAAACGGCTAAATTTGGAAAGAGGAAAAGAGGAGGAAGGGGGAAACCGAGTTGGGGAGGAGTTCCCTCCTCCCACCGGCGGCCCACCTCCAAGCTGAGTTGGGGAGGGACTCCTCTCCCTCCCCTTGGTCGGCCGGCCCCTCCACCTATATAAGGAGGGGCAGGGCTCCCTCCTAGAGACACACAAGACCCTCTCCTCCAAACCCTAGTACCAAGCCGCCGCCGCCTCCAAGCCGCCGCCGGCCCTAGGGCACTCGCCGCCGCCGCCTAGGTGAAACCCTAGCCACCGGCACTAGCCCCTCCTCGGCGTGTCTAAACCCTAGATCGTCGAGGGACTCTCTCATACTCCACCATACTCGCTCCGGCTTAAGGCGAAGCCCTGCGAGATCTCCCCTCTACTTCCGGTACCACGCCGTTGTGCTGCCGGAATCACGAGGAGAGTGCTACAACCTCCGCTGTCTGCTGGAACAAGGGAGAGGAAGGTCTTTGTCGAGTACCGAACGTGTGACCGACTGCGGGAGCGCTGCCAGAACGCAGCGCCGGAAGGATCGTCTACGCGATCTTGAGATCGGGAAGAGTACGACTACATCACCCACTAGAATCCGCTCTCGTTAAACACTTTGGAATCTTCGAGGGTGAGTTATTCCATCGACTCGTTGCTACAATCTAGTAGATAGATCTTGGCTTGTTTGTTTGTATGCGGTAGAAAATTTTTGTTTTCCATGCTACGAAACCCTACACTGATATTCATGGGTATCCGGAAGGAGCTTCACGGAGGACGCACTACTCCTGATGATCAGCAAGATGACGATGATCATGAGTCGGAGACGACACAAGGTCGTCGGAAGGGTAAAAATTTCAAGAAGAACGAATATTACTGCCCTCCTTCTTGCTTCACTCTAAGCCAGGATGAGATCAAACATTTTTTCAAGTGCCTTTTAGGAGTCAAATTTCCATACGGCTACGCGGGAAAGATAAGCAGATACCTAGACGAGGCGAAGCAGAGGTTCAGTGGCATGAAGCTCACGACTGTGCCGTGCTAATGACGCAGGTACTTCCGGTTTCGCTAAGAGGGATAATGGACGAGCACGTCCGTGAAACATTATTTGGCCTCTGCAAGTTTTTCGACGTCATCTCTAGGAAGTCGGTTGGCGTGAATCAGCTCGGGAGGCTACAGGAGTAGATCGTGGTGATACTATGCGAGCTTGAGGTCTACTTGCCACCCGCATTCTTCGACATTATGGTGCATCTGCTGGTCCATGTCGTGGGGGACATAATCCAACTCGGGCCGATGTTCCTCCGCAGCATGATGGCATTTGAAAGGATGAACGGACACATCAAAGGATACGTTCGCAACAGGCCCCGTCCAGATGGAAGAATAGCCAAGGGAGATTCTACGGAAGAATCGAGGAGATCTGGGAGCTCGACTACTGTGGAGAAAAGGTGCCGATGTTCCATGTTAGATGGGCAAAGAGCGTCGAAAGAGAAGACCGGTATTTCACAACCATGGTTATACCCGAAGCAGCAAAATCCAAGGCCGCCGGTGCGAACGTGGCCGCGAAAAATGAACCGTGGGTACTGACTACCAAAGAGGACCAATGTTTTTTCATTACCGACCCGACAAAGCCTAGCCGTGTTGTCGTGAGGAGAGGAAAAAGAAACATCATCGGAATGGATGGAGTCGCCAACGAGCAAGACTTCGACCAATACAGCGATCCAAAGATTGAAGATGACGACGACTACGATGCAGCAACATACATCACAAGAAGAAAAAGGACAACCCTACCCAAAAAACGTAGTACGTTCGAAAGAAGAAACATTAAAGTGCCGGGGCTAAATTATTCAACCGCGATAAAGAAGGAAAAAAAGATTGTAAAACGCTAGCTCAAAAAATATTATAAAACGCGTGGTCGAAAAAGATTGTAAAGTGCTGGTGGTCGAGTAGGGCCGTGCCCGATTCATATTATTATGGACAAATTATTATGAAATTTAGTTATACTTTGAATCATATTGTTTGTACCACTTTTATGACATATATTATCACTTTTGAGCATTTTTGGAACATTTAAAAGTATTTATAAAATAAAAACAAAACAAATATGGCATATATTACCACTTTTGGGCATTTTTGGAACATTTAAAAGTATTTTCAAAATAAAATAAAAAAGGGGGGCACCAGGATTCGAACCTGGGTGCTTAGAAGTTTATAATAGAGTAGTGGGCAGAACCAGTGGGATAGGGTAGTGAATCTATTAGATAGTGGGACGGCTCTTTTCTTATACAGTTGCTAGAGGAGATAGGCGTAGCGCACTCTGGCATAGTGCGCTACGGATATCTGTAGCGCACTATGACAGAGTGCGCTACGCCTATCTTTCCCTTATCCACATGCACGCAGGCACGTCCCTCATCCCCATTCAACCGCGCCCACCCATCTCACTCGAGCCCGAGCCCCTGCCGCTGCTGTCGATCCGCCGCTGCCAATCCGTCGCCACAACCGCATCCCAGGAGGCCTGCGCCGCTTCCAATCCGCCGCCACCACCGCATCCCAGGAGGTCGCAGTCACCACGCCAGGAGGAGGAGGTCGCGCTCGTTCCGTGGAGGAGGAGGTCGCATTCGCCACGCCAGGAGGGAGGGGGTCGCGCTCGTTCCGTGGAGGAGGAGGTCACAGTCGCCGCGAAGTCCGTGAAGGAGAAGGCCCTCATCGTCCGCGTGCTCGTCGTCATCCTTGTCTCGGAGGTGAGCATCGCCCTCCCCTCTCTCCCCTCTCACTGCATCCATTTACTTAGGGGTTCAAAGTTAGGGTTAGGGTTCAGTTAGGAAATGTTCAGATTTTCTTAGAATTCAGAGTATGGTTTAGTTAGGAAATGCTCAGAGTAGGAAATGTTCTTAGGAAATTCAGTTAGGAAATGTTCAGAGTAGCAAATTCATATTAGGAAATGTTAATCAGTTAGGAAATTCAAATTAGGAAATTTAGAGTAGGAAATTTTGATTAGGAAATTCAGTGTGGATGCTTAGGAAATAATGATGATGACCAGTTCTTAGTCATAATCAACATCTATAGTATTTGCACTATGTCATGCCAGAAGAAGCACACCTTTATCCTTGACAGGTTGACCAGTTATGAGTCCTGAAACTTGCTGTTAAGGGCTGATCGATTTTTGAAGAGGAGAGTGTGAAATCCTGTTAACTTGTATCCTTGGTTAGAGTGAAATTTGTCATCCACATGCACCTATTTCCATTCCAGAGTGTGAAACTGCAGCTGTAGTGGTGTGGTGGTGAGTACTGGAGTTTACATATTCCAGCCCATGTCAGATAATATGCTTGCAGCAAATTCCAAGTTTCTGATTTGTGTTAGTCAATTTTAGGAATTTGCAGATAATCTGAACATTGATGCTAGGTGGGCATAATTTGTTGTAACATCTCGAATTATATCTTTTCCTAATATGAATTTCCTAATCTGATTAGGAAATGTTAATCCTGTGTGGATGCTTCTGAGATGAACATTATGCCTGTGTGGCATACACCAACTGGTAGCATGTTAGCATGTTGACCAAATTTGTTCTAGCTATCTCTCTTTAGCATTTTGGGTCTGCAAGCCAACTTGTATATGAAAACAATGCATTTCTGTAATTCATTTATCACCAGCAGCTTTGACCTGTCAAACAAAGAAAAAACCCTGTCCATGTGAGTGATTTGTGGAGATAAGATGTTGTTATTGCTGTAGAGGAGGAAATTTTTGCACATGTTGCTGTTGTTATTATTGTTATTGTTGTAGCTATACATTTTGATATTATTGCTGTGTAGTGTTGTTGTTATTGTTGTAGCTATGTATACATTGCTTTTTTTACTGCTGTGAATCTCCTATGCAACATATCAGTTTTGAAATGGCAAGTCCATGATTTAGGTGTATGATCTGTATGCAGGTTCTTGTATGAAATGAGTCCCGATTTTTGCTGGAATGTTGATTAACTTCCATTTCGGCAGAAATCGGGGACTCCTCGTTTAAGAAAATTAGCAAAGGTCATGCCGGATTTTTCCGTGCATTTAACCAATTATTTGTTATTTATTAGTGCAAAGATGTGTGACAACGACGATGCTGGATGTTCTAAGCGCGTCAACGCTAAAAGAGAACTCAGACCTCCGAATAAACAATTGACATTCTGGGAGGCGGCCCAGCGGCTAGAAGACGATGAATAATACCATCCTTTGGAGAGCGAGGATGATGAGATGGAAGACGCGGAGGAAGAAGCCGAAGGAACGGCGGGTAGTGAAACCACTGATGGCGGCGAGGGCACAGGGAGTGGTAGCAATCCTCCT
Organism: Avena sativa; assembly: GCA_916181665.1. Taxonomy (NCBI): domain Eukaryota; kingdom Viridiplantae; phylum Streptophyta; class Magnoliopsida; order Poales; family Poaceae; genus Avena; species Avena sativa. The sequence continues at coordinate 101,344,945 of OV702293.1, forward strand.
AAGAAGAAGAAGCCGAAGGAACGGCGCCCAAACACGGTCGGCACCATCAGGGAGGAAATTACTGAAGTGAGCCCATCAGGGGTTCCTTTGGAGCCTGCCCTTGTCGTCAAAGGGTACGGTGGGCAAGTGGCAGTGATCACCCGGACAACCATCTCAATCAACATCAAGAATCTCCGGCATAAAGATAATGGACACTTGCGCACACTCCTCTTCGAGAAGCTGCACGCAGGATACAAGTTCCCTGCTAAGTATTAGAACACAAATTATCATGGGAACAAAGTAAACAACTCCGCCCTCACAAAGATGAGAACCGCCCTGGCCAGCTGGAGAACCCGGATAAAGAAGAAGATCTATAAAGAAGGCAAAAGTCTCGAGGAGATCCAGAAGATTGACCCACAGATCACCGAAGATCAGTTCCGGGAGTTCAAGGAGAGGTGTGAATCCGAAAGATCCCTGGCCAATAGTAATCGGGGAAAGGTGCTGCAGGCGATGAATATAGGTCATCACCATTTCGGATCTGGTGGATACAGAACCGCGGAGGCCAAATGGAATAAGGAGGACGAAGAGTATAGATCCAAGGGGATAGAAAACCCCTTTGCGAAATTCGAACCCGGGCAGGTTCGAAACTTCATCAGGGCCCGTTACCATGGGGACCCAAAAACCAAACAACTCACCGCGGATCCTGCGGTGAAGGAATTCGAGGAAATTGTGGTAAGTAATCTAATTACCGCAGATCAACTCGATTGCATTCTAATCGATGATCTAAACGATTCACTATTACTTCTTCTGCAGGAGGAGGAAATTGTTGCTAGTCATGGATCCCAGGGTTCCTCATCCCAGGGGTCGACGGCGGCCACCCGGTGGGATAACCCTTTTAACAGGGCGATGAACTGGGCCAAGAAAATAGAGCTGGTTACGAAGAATCCATCGTCGGCTGGTCGTCTGGCCGGCCTCGGGGGTAAGAATTGGGTGTATCATTTTGGTCCACCACCGAGGACGCATGTGGCGCCGTCGGGAAGGAGCGAGGAGGAAAACCGCGAGGTTCAAGAACTTAAGGAACAAGTGGTGCGGATCCCGCAGATCGTCCAAGACAACCTGGCAATCACCCTCACGTCCTTCTTACCTACCTTGGTGGAGTCAATAGCGAACTGGAGTGCGGGTGGTCGAGTAGGGCCATGCCCGATTCCAAGCATGGTCAACAGCCACTCGAACAACACGGCGCCAACGAATCAGGCGAACTACGTGTTCGTGACTTCGCCCGCTAGCACCACGGCGCCGCAAGTGTTGGTGACTCCCCCTTCCATCACTGTGGCGCCGGACATGTTGGTGGCCCCCTGCCATCGTCGCAGCGGCACCGGAGCTCCAAGCACCCGGTAGGGAGAATACACCGACGGCCAGCACCACGCCATCAAGCAGCCCTTCCGTCTCTTGCACGCCCGTTGCCGTATGTGGTGCCTCGACATTAGCCGATCTCGACGCCATCACGGTAAACAAATTGCTTTACCGCCTTTCACGCCATCTATTACTCTTATGGCATCTCTGATGACGCCGTACATGTTTTCCGCAGACGGATGTTCCTTGCACTCTCTTATGCTACGTGAACAACGAGCTGAGGGATGTTGCCAAGGGTACCATCGTTCAACCCTTGCAGCGCACGTTCCACTCAAGGCCGCTGCCAAATAGCGTGCACAGGGTTAAAATTAGTCGGGTGCTAAGGGGCTGCGACGACCTGGAACCTCCCATTCAACCCCCAGGAGCGGATGAAGAAGAGTCGGCTGTCCTCAGAAGTTGCTTCGGCTTATTCTTGAAATGGCCAAAGAGCATGATCCGTTTGGGGACGGTGGGGGCCATCACGCCACAGACAACAGCACCACCTGTCGTGCCAGCGACAAGCGGTGGCAAGGCCCCCTTACCTCCCTCGCCGTCACCTCCACCCGGTGGGTCGGATGATCATGTTGATGATATGCACATGGCGCAGGATCCGGCCGAGGACGACGAAGACTGGAATGATCACTTCTTCAACACTCAGTTTAGCAACGAAGACCTAGTTGGTGGCCTCGCAGAGAAAGCCACTATCACCAAGCATCTGTTTGGTACTTAGGAGACGCCTCCAGCTTGCTCCTTTACAGAGCCAGCTGATACAACCAACCGGCCCTTTATTCTAAGCCCTGACACAATACATAGGGCGACCGGTGCTCAGATTGCGGTGCCTGCCCGCTCTCCAAAAGGAAAAAAGGGCAGGCAAAGAAAATCTAGCAGCTCGAGCCAGCCGGTGGCGTCAACTGCGAATCCGATCAGGTTTCGGGACGGGCCACCAAGACCCGAGGGTATTATGTGGAGGATTCATGTGGCGGGTGAGCCCATGCGACCTAAGAATTTGTGGAGGCTCGCCAGTTCGGAACTGCAGAGTGTGCATGACGGCGTGCTGATGATAGAGAGACTCCTTCTATCAAAGAAAGATCCCTCGCACCCGGTATTCGTGGTTAAGGTGCCACCAGGTTTGGGCTTCGTCGACAATGCCCCTACGGATCTGCTCTTCCTGCGGTTCGACGGCATCTTCAATATGTTCCACCTATACCCGTTGCACTATACCATGGTCCGCCTGTTTTCTCTCAGCCTGCCCACGTAGATCATTAGAGAGAACACACCGGGCATCGCTATAGTGTACCCCTACTACATGAGTGATGGCTGCTTGGGTTCCCCCGCTGAACGACGTATCGTGGCCTTGTACCTAAAAAAATCCTCATGGCGAACAAGACAAAGGAATACATTCTCATGCCTTACTTTCCCGAGTAAGTTGTTATTCACTCGCCATCGTCGATCGGCTTTATTAGATTATCATCATTCTTTTTCCAACACATTCCATTTCAATTTTTTGCGCAGATATGAACACTGCACGCTCATCTCCTTATTGCCGAAGCATTCCCACGCCACGTATTTCGACTCGGGGAGTCTAGAAAAGAAGAAAAACTACGACAAGATCAAGGAAGTTCTGGATGATGCTCTCACTGGCTATGCCTCGACGGAAGGCACCACCTTCGTGCGTACGAAGGTCAAGTTCGGCAGGCACATCTTCAACCACGTAACGGAGTTCCCCTGTGTGAAGCTACCGGAAAACAGTAAGAAGGAAGCCTACTACGCACTCCATCACATGAGGGCGTTCCTACTTGACCAGCAGAATTCTACGCTGCGAGATCATCTCAAACAGTGGGCCGAAGCAAAGGCCAAGATCACTGATTCAGATATTAGACAGGAGTCGCATCCAGCAGCAGTTTGGGGCAATCATCTTTCGTGATGTCATGACTTCGGGGGGATCTTCTACGGAGGAAATATCCTGAATAACCATGACATAGAAGATCGCCTAGAGATGCAGGGTGACTATAGGAAGTTCATGACGAGACAAGGCGTCGTCCCGTTCCCTAAGCCGAGCCAGAAGGCTTGATGTTGGCCTAGTTGTAGTTAAAAACTATGGATGACCTTTGTGTGTGTGTGGACAACTATACATGCTACTATACTTATCTTATTAGGTTTATGAATCATCGCTTACTTCTTTTGCTTATTATTATTATTATATATCAATCAATGCTTGGTTTTTTTGCTTACGCTTTGGTCCTTCGCTCATTTTGGTCCTTCTTTTTTTCCTTACTTTATTAGTCTTTTTTCGAGAATAATGCCGATGATTGAAATGTCGTGGAACACTATATATGTGAATGTGCTACGACGGGATAGTGAACCTTGTGATATGCACAAGTCTAGTTGTTGTGCATCCTACTTGGCTCACAGTTCCATCGTAGAATATTCCTGTGTCCAACGACCTATGTATATATATATATGAGGCATTCTTTTTGATTTACTTTGGTCTTTTTCGAGAATAATGCCAATGATTGAAATGTCGTGGCACACTATATATGTGAATGTGCTACGACGGGATAGTTAGCCTTGTGATATGCATAGGTCCAGGTGTTATTTATCCTACTTGGCTAATTGTTCCGTCATAGCATATTCATGTGTCCAACGACCTAGCTAGTTATATATGAGGCATTCTTTTCGAGTTACTTTGGTCATTTTCGAGAATAATGCCACTGATTGAAATGTCGTGGCACACTATATATGTGAATGTGCTGTGATGGGATTGTAAGCCTTGTGTTATGCACAAGTCCAGATGTTGTACATCCTACTTGGCATACGGTTCCATCATAGCATATTCCTGTGTCCAACGACCTAGCTAGTTATATATGAGGCATTCTTTTCGAGTTACTTTGGTCTTTTTCGAGAATAATGCCGATGATTGAAATATCGTGGCACACTATATATGTGAATGTGCTACGATGGGATTGTCCGCCTTGTGCTATGCACAGGTCCAGGTGTTGTGCATCTTACTTGGCGAATAGTTCCATCGTAGCATATTCCTGTGTCCAACAACCTAGTTATATATGAGGCATTCTTTTCGAGTTACTCTAGTCTTTTTCAAGAATAATGCCGATGATTGAAATGTCGTGGCACACTATATGTGAATGTGCTGCGATGAGATTGTTCGCCTTGTGCTATGCACAGGTTATGGGTGTTGTGCATCCTACTTGGCGGACAGTTCCATCGTAGCATATTCCTGTGTCGAACAACCTAGTTATATATAAGGCATGCTTTTTGAGTTTCGTCTTTTTGATTTAGGAGTACTTTCTATAAGTGTATCTTCATATGCGACTTTAATTATACATGTTTTTTTCAATCACCGGTTAATTATTATTGTCAACTTGTAGATGACGTGGTACGTCGTGTACAAGGGACGGGTTCCCAGAGTCTACGATGATTGGGAAGACTGCTGGAGATAGGTGCACCGTTTCAGCGGCAATAGGTAGGGTACAACACTATGGCGGAGGCGGAAGCTAGATACATGCGCTATCTAGCGCGAGTTAGGACGAGGAACCGAATAAAGACCTGCACCTTCGTTGCGGTGATCATGCTTATCTTATTTGGTTGTTTATCCCGCATTTGTGTCTAGCTAGTTTAGATGTCTAGGCGAGCTTTTGAGCTCTAACTTGTTCGAGACACATGTATTCGCATGTCACCAACTACTTTGTAACTTGATCGAAATAATGTATAACTTATGTATTCATGTATGAGACTTATCTATATGTATTTGTTTCAATCTTGTTTTGCGAATTGTGTATTTATATATATAACTGTATATCTTATATTTGTGTGTATATCTTCCTATAATATTGTATATAATCTGTATTGTATATCATCTGGCCCTAAAATTAAAAAAAATACACCTGTGGCGCACATGGCACAACTTCTGTGGCGCACTACAACTAAAGCGCACCTGCGCAGGCTAGTGGCGCACTACAACGTGCGCCACAGAAGATAAAAGGCGTAGCGCACCTGCCCACATATCCGTGGCGCACTGGCATGTGCGCCACGCCTATCTCGACATAACCGTGGCGGACCAGGCAGTGCGCCACGGCTAGGAGATAGCCGTAGCGCAAGGCCCGTGGCGCACCCCTAGTGCGCCACAGATAATGTTTACAGGTGCGCCACAGACGACCATTTTCCTAGTAGTGTTGTGGTCACTGGGGAGGGAGTGCATGGTCGAGCCATGCACGAAGAACAAGAAGAACTCTCCAGACTTAGCGGTTTGATTGATACCCGAAGGTTACAAGTTCTCCTTGAGCTGTATGAACTAGGGTTTTGTGCACTAGTTCCCTACTTGGTCCAACCTCCTTCTACTACAGCTATGCCCTTCCTTATATAGGCAGTGCTAACTAGCTTATACCTCTTTGGGTTCTAGGGTTTACTGTTTGGATCCGTGTCCCTACAATGTGGGCCGGGTTATGGGCTTGCCCTAAGCCCAATGGCCCAGTCCATAAAGCTTGACAGCTAACGGTCTTCTGGTACGCTGCTTCCTGTTCCTTTTGGCGTCATGCTGTAACTTTGTACGTCAGCATATGCTTTGGGTGTCACCCGGCTCCTTTTGTGTCACCCGTCGTCGCCCTTCTCTTTTGACCATGCTTTACCATGGTCCCTCCTGAACCTTACTCGGAAAGGTGCCACGCTTCCTTCTTGACTCGGCCCATCCTCGGTAGACTCGGCTCGTCGGTTCCTGCAAGAATTACAACTTTGGCTTATGCAGGCCGACATAATTTATATGTCGGCCGCTCATGCTTATCTTGCCCGGCCGTTATTACCTGGCCTGGTTCTTTCTTTATTGGGATCTAACCAAGCTATGCTATGTTTCACCTCTCGTGACCCTACCGGGGGTTATCCCCCCGACACAATGTGTCACATCTTTCGCCGTTTTTCATGTGGGATGCCTCGGGATTTTTCCCTTGCTAGTCGGAAAGATGAGTTGCGGTCTGTAGCTGAGGCAAAGAGTGGTCCTTTGATACCATCGCACACTACTAAGTCGGTTTACAGAATTAGTAGGTCGGGCCAACCGGCGAGCCCCCGAGTAGGGGTTGCCAACGCCAAAAAATTGAAAGCAGAAAGTAGGTCAGCATCTGGCGAGCCCTTGAGGGTTGCTCGAGGTCAGAAAAACACTCACGTTGCCGCAGCCATCAAGTTGGGTCAAAGGCGTGATTCTATAGGTGTTGTTGTCGCTAAAATGGTTGGAGAGCCGTTCCAGCCGGATGGCCTGTGATGGGGATATGCCGAATGGGGTATACCCAGCAGGAAGTTCCCTACTGGATCTGACTCTCAACGAGTGGTCCTGCAGGACGGCGACTGGATCACAACTCGTGAAGGAGCCTGGCGATGGGATGTTGGAGGCCCAAGAGCGTAGCTAGGCCCAGTCGGATTAGGTCAAGCCTCCGACTCCTTAACTAACTCGGTTGTATATCTGTAAACCCTAGCGAGGTACCCCTATATAAACCTCCCTAGTGTACTCTCTGGACTTAGATTCCATCATACACCCCATCAACTCGCTGCCTAGCCACCGAGCTCGCCAACCTTGTAATCTCTCGATAATACAATCAAGCAGGAGTAAGTCTTTATCCTCCGGGGGGCGAACCTGGGTAAATCCTTGTGTCTGTGCCCTCATCTCGCACCGCAGATGGCTGGCCACCCTTGCCCTTCCTACTACTACTCGCTGCCAGTCGCAACATCTTCTGCGGCCATTCCCATGATAGTGGCGCCCACCGTGGGGCCTGGCTGGTCCGACCTGAGTTCTGCGGCGATACCCTACTTGTCAATCAACCGGTCGATCGCCACCGGCCGCATGATCGCGTGCGGCGAGATCCTCTAGATCTTGCCCAGCAGCTACGTCCCTGCGTCACGCCCGGTCACTAGCAGCATCATCATGCCAGTTGGCACCATCATCCTCTTCGTCGGCTTCATGGATGTCATCGTCTCTGAGGATATAGCACTCATCAGCGAGTCACCACCACGCGACCAGCTCTCAGAGAGTTAGGCCCGCACCATTCACTGCCTCGCCTCCGAGTATGACTCGACCAACAGCAACGTGGCCAAGACCGACGTGGCCGTGGACAATGCAGCCCTCCACGACGACGCCGACTCGGCGAACCCCGCTATAGCCGCCGGGTCCATCATCGCCGCGTCCTTGGAAGGCTCCATCGTGCGAGTCTCCAATGCAGGGGATTTCTAGGACTGCTCCATCCTCGAGACCTTCGACTCCAACTCTAGGTCGGAAAATTCCGACGATCTCCACATCGGATCCAGTCGCTTCATCGCGACCTATATGCCGAGCGGCACGAGTGCCCCACTAGACCCCTTCTCCACACCGATCCCGCCGACCGCGACGGTGACAGAGGTCGAGGAAGCCCTCCTACGGCTGGAGGAGGCGACATGCAAGGAACCGACCGAACGCAAGAAGTTCCGCCTCGAGCAAGTGATGACGCAGGAGCTGTCGTTCTACCACCAATGCCGCATTAGGACGCGCCTAAACCCCAGCGTTCAGGGCCACGCCCTGAACTTCGACGAAGACAACGACCCCGCTCTCACGTCTGAGCATGTGATCTGCGAGAATGCGCCGCCCGGCTTCAGCTCCCGCCCTCCACCAGGAGCGCCAGCGAGTGGAGCACCCCCACCGCCACCCGGCCACACGCCTCCGCCTAACCAGCCGATAATCCTCATCTCTCTGCAAGAGCGGGACACGAATGGCCTCCCACTATACTCCACCCCGATGAAAAACATCATCGCGGGGTAGGCCACGGTCGCCAACCTCAACATCACCGGGGAAGGATCCCTGCAAGTCAAGTACGCATAGGCCCTACTCTCCAAGGTCGTTGAGCAACAAGCTGCGGGAGCCGATTTGTGGGGGCGGATGTACTCCCGCTCATCCGGGAGCAGGGCAGACTCGAGCGGCCGCCTAATGATCGCCAGCACTCTCAACTGCCTACCACCCGAGCCCCTGCAGCATCAACCATCATTCGTGCACCCAGCACTCTCCACCAATGACCCGCGACCACTAAACAACACAGTCGCTGCCAATGGGCAGCCGATCGACGCGTGGACCCACATCATCAACAGCCAAACCTAGCACGCACACCAGCCCAATGACTTGAGGCACACTCTCACCAACCGCGGAGACGGCGAGCCAAGGGGCTCCTTTAGCCGAGTCGGCCCCCGGTGCTTCGGTCCATTGATCCGAGGCAAAAAATTACGGCCAAATTCAAAGCGCCGAAGGAGATCGAGAAGTATGACCCCACTTACGACCCAGCCGGGTGGCTGGACACAAACCTCATGGCAATGGGAATCGCCAGCCACACCAACCTCCTCGCTGCTCGTTACCTCCCCTTGATGATGGAGGGAGCGACTCGACAATGGATCAACGCCCTCCCCCAGATAGCATCCACTCATGGGAGGAGATACACGAGGCCTTCGTCAGACACTTTGAGGGTACCTACACCCGCTCCACCACCATCGAGGACCTGGATAAATGCGTCCAGGGACCACGTGATTCCACCCGCCACTGGGTCCAATGGTGGCAGGTCCTATGGATTAACGCCACCGGCATCCACCCGGACACGACGATCCATTGCTTCAAGAACTCGTGTCGATACGAGCCACTGGTTGCCAAATCAAGAGGGTGTACAAGACAGTCGACAACATCTCCGAACTCCTCGAGATTGCCAAGTGCTACGGAGGAAGACCTGAACCAAGAAACCGACGACGAGTCGGGGGAAAATCGCCGCCCAAGCGGCCACGACAACGAAAGACAACACAAACTGCGCTACAGCAACACTCTCCTCACAGGCAAGAGCCATGGTGAAGAGCGAGTCGACTTTGTCGCTAACTCTGGCTATGCGCCACGTGAGCCGAAGAACTTCCGCCATGACAGAGGAAACTACCGCGACAGCGGAAACTACCACGCGAGGCCAAAATTCGACCCCACAGCTCTCCTCAACCAACCCTGTGACAACCACAATAGGGAGGGGAAGCCAGCAACCCACAGCACCGCCGACTGCCACTCCCTGAAGGAGATCAAGAAGGTAAGGCGAGCAAGGGAATACCCCACCAACAACCCTCCAAATGTCGGGGCTTTTGGCAATGATGTCAGATCGCTGCACACCTTCACTAGCTCGGCACCAAGCGCGAGAAGAAAGTCATCGCCCGCGAAGTCGCCGTCAACACGGTGTCCCAGGTCTACGTCCCTTGCTTCCTCAACTGGTCCGAGCAGCCCATCATGTGGAGCCGCGAGGACCACTCACCACGGATCGAGTACCCCGGGCGAGTCGCCCTGGTAGTCAAGCCCAAAGTAGGCGACTACTGGCTCCCCAAGACATTGATGGACGGTGGGAGCTCCATCAACATCCTCTACCTGGATATGTTCAGGCGACTGCAACTCCCGCATTCGATGATCGAGACGACTCTCACCACCTTCCACGGCATCGTCCCCGGTCGAAAGGCGTACCCGATCGGCAAGGTGATGCTGCCAGTCACCTTCAGCACACCAGCCAACTTCCGAGCCGAGAGGATAGTCTTCGAGCTGGTAAATTTCTGCAGCCCGTACCACTGCGTCCTAGGGCGACAAGCGTACGCCAAATTCATGGCAGCGCCGCATTACGCGTAAAATATGATGAAGCTCCCAGGACCATTGATGCGGCTTAGATCACTTTAGAGCTTCGTTGGGATACCCCAAGAGGAAGGTGTGAAGAGCACATCAGTAAGTTTTCCCTCAGTTATGAAACCGAGGTTATCGAACCAGTAGGAGGAAGGAAACAACTCCAAGGTGTTGCTAACAACTTGGCACCTGCACAAAACAAACTCAAGACTTTGCCCTAACATATAGTGAGGTTGTCAATCTCACTGGTTTGCTGAAAACAAAAGATTAAACGTATAGTGTGGAAGATAATAGTTGCTTGTAGAAAGTAAACGGTAACAGTAGATGATGTATCAATGATAGAGGAATTGACCGGGGTCCATAGTTCACTAGAGGTGTTCTCCTTAAGATATATAACATGTTGGGTGAATAAATTACAGCGGGGCAATTGACAGATTGAGAAATCATAACAATGCATATACTATACATCATGACTCCTATGAGATTTGATTGGGCATTACAACAATATACATAGACCGTAATCCAACTGCATCTATGACTAATAATCCACCTTCAGGTTATCATCCGAACCCCTTCCAGTATTAAGTTGCAAGCAACGAATAATTTCATTAAGCAATGTGTGTAAAGTAAACAATACAATTGTTCCATGAACAAAAGATTGTTGTTTTCTCCCTAGTAGCAACATCACATCTACAACATTAGAGATTTCTGTCACTTCCCCAGATTACTACAGGCATGAACCTACTATCGATCATAAATACTATCTCTTGGATTCACAAGCATCTACTTGGCCAAGATAGCTACTATCAACGGAGAGCATGCAAGATCACAAATAACACAGCCATGATAGAATCAATAATCAATATGACATAGTATCTCAATATCCATCAGATCCTCACAAACACAACATGCATGATTACAAATAGATGATATTGATCATGAACGGAACTCACAAGATCTAAACATGATAGCACGAAGGAGGAGAAACAACCATCTAGCTACTGTATGGACCCATAGTCCAAGGGTGAACTACTCACGCATCATACCGGAGGCTGGCATGGTGATGACGAAGGCCTCTGGGATGATCTCTCCCCTCCGGTAGGGTGCCGGGAAGAGCTTCAGATCCCCCGATCTAGGGACGATGGTGGCGGCAGCTATGGACTATTTCGTGGAGATTTGATCGGGTGCCTAGGGTTTCTTCATCGGGGTGACTTTATAGACGAAGGGGCAAGGTCGGAGGGCGCCCGAGGGGCCCACACCGGGTGGCAGCGCCCCCTGGGCCGCGTGGCCCTAGGGTGTGGCCAACTCGTGGCCCCCCTTCGGCCGCCCTTCGGACTCGGTGTTCTCTTCGGTAAAATATCGACATTGGCTTATGTCCCATCCAATTCCGAGAATATTTCCTTACTAGCTTTTCTGAAACCAAAAACAGCAAAAAGCAGGCAACTGGCACTGCAGCATCTTGTTAATAGGTTAGTCCCATAAAATGTATAAAAATACCTCATAGTGTAGACAAAACATAACAAAGTTGATACTAAACAAGCATGGAACATCAAAAATTATAGATACCTTTACGACGTATCAACCATGCGGCATCATCACCGTCCACAGTGACCCCTACATGGCCGTGGAGTGCGATGGAAAGGGCGCCGAACTCGCGGACACCATCATCGCCGCGGGGACCAACCACGCCGAGGAGCTCGCCTGATACGCGAGCGGAATCGAAAAATATGACCCCACAATCCTGAAGAAGCCCAACACAGAGAACGCCTGGTCGACAGTGTTCGAGGCCACCACGCACACCCTCACCGTCGAGCTAGTCCCATGCGACTCCAGCCAGACGGTCACCATCGGGCGGGCATGAGCCCCTCATAGGAAAGCACGCTCATTGATTTCCTCCGAGAGAATCGCGATATCTTCGCATGGAAGCCATATGACATGCCAGGTGTCCCGAGGGAACTCGCTGAGCACAAGCATAATGATAACCCCAAAGCGCGACATGTGAAGCAGTCACTACGACCGTTTAATGAAGAGTACCGCCGAGCAATCGCCGAGGAAGTGCAGCGTCTACTCGAGGGATTTCAACTCACGGGGTCCGACTTCGGTGCGAGTGCAACACAGGGTCCAAGTTCTGTGTAATCGCTGGGTTTCGCAAACTTGGGCTACCAATCACTCAGAAGGCCCATTTCGAGCCAAATTCGTCCCACCCTAGCCAAATACAAACTTTCCATCAACTGCCCCGTGAAGGATATGTTCGGGACCTCCTTGTCACTACTCTGTCCGTGACGTGAGCGCCAAGTCGGCAACCATGTAGGAAGAACGAGTAACTAGACCCCACGCAGCATTGACAAAATTCAGAAATTCACTCACTCCTTCGCATGAACCCTAGCGCCACCGGCGGCGAAATCAACCCTCCACCCAGAACGATCCCTTGGGACATTTTCCTTCTGGCGCCAAGTTGCCGTGCCCTCTCGCTGATCCCGAGCTCTAGTGCCGCATGATGTGCCCACCGTTCCGAGGATTTAGCCCGCCTCCGCCACCGGACGAGCTGAGCAGCACGGAGGATGGCATATCATCGTACCCTGAAAGAAGTGTTGGATACATGCGGGTGAGCTACTCTTCTCTTTGCTTTTCGCACTAACTATATATGCAATCTGTCTATTGAACTAAAAGAGATAGGTCGAACCTAGAATTGTTTGTTGGACGAACACTGACAGACAAGTTCTTATTTTTTTTCCAAAATTTCTGTCAACTAGGCCTCCCCCAAAGGCCCCTTACGTGGTTTTGGTACGCGTCAATGGATACCAACAGCGAATACCAAATGTGAAGGCCAAGTGGAATTCTGGTATTTATGTCGCGATTAAAGAAGGACCGGCGCAGATTTGCATTATCCCTGGTATGATTGCTGCTTTGTGTAAACATATTGAAATGGGGCCGATGTAGACTGCATGGTTCAGCTTCATGGATAAACAACGCGGAAAGGTTACTATAAAGCGTGATAGTCAGATGTCCGGGTTGCTGAAACGGTTTCCGCACATTCGAATATTTCTCCTAGAATGTAGAATAGTGGATGTGGAAGCTGCTTCCACTACTAGTGGCCCTGCTATTCAAGATCAGGATGTTCTGACTTGAAGCCCCGCTAATGTTAAGCAAAATGGTTCGTCTTCTACGCCATGCTTCTGCAGCGCAACCTCCTCGAAGGAGTGCCCATTTTGCCGTTGTGCAAGACCCTGTTGTGGATGCAGGTCGTGCTTCCGTTGCCAGAACTGCTGTTGTTGTGCAAACTAAGGCTTCAGGAGCCTGCCCCACTATTGTGGAATCTGCTGGTGTTGTTGCTTAGCCTGCTACTGAGCCAATCCTTGTTGCTATTGTGCAAACTAAGGCTTTGGGAGGCTGCCCCGCTGTTGTGGAATCTACTGGTGTTGTTGCTCAGCCTGCTACTGAGCCAATCCCTGCTGCTGTTGTGCAAACTAAGGCTTCGGGAGCCTGCCCCGCTATTGCCAGAACTGCTTCTGTTGTTGCTCAGCCTGCTACTAAACCAATCCCTACTGTTGTTGTGCAAACTAAGGCTTCGGGAGGCCGCCCCACTATTGTGGAATCTGCTGGTGTTGTTTCTCAGCCTACTACAGAACCAATCCATGCTTCTGTTGTGCAAACTAAGGCTTCTGGAGGCCTCCCCGCTGTTGTGGAATCTGCTGGTGTTGTTACTCAGCCTGCTACTGAACTAATCCCCACTGCTATTGGGAAAACTAAGGCTTCGGGAGGCTGCCCCGTTGTTGCCAGAACTACTGGTGTTGTTGCTCAGCCTGCTACTGACATTATCCCTGCTTCTGTTGTGCAAACTAAGGCTTTTGGAGGCCGCCCCACTGTTGTGGAATCTGCTGATGTTGTTGTTCAGCGTGCTACTGAATCAATCCCTACTTCTGTTGTGCAAACTAAGGCTTCGGGAGGCTACCCCGTTGTTGCCAGAACTGCTGGTGTTGTTGCTCAGCCTCCTACTAAACAAATCCCTGCTTATGTTGTGCAAACTAAGGCTTTGGGAGGCCGCCCCGTTGTTGCCAGAACTACTGGTGTTGTTGCTCAGCCTGCTACTAATCCAATCCCTGCTGCTGTTTCCAGAACTGTTGTCTTGGGCGCTGGTCCTCCTCGAACCCGTGGTGAAGTTTAGCGTGCTGCTGCCGCTGCTGCCGTCGTCGAGGCTAATTGAATACTAGTTGTTGAGGAACAAGCCCATGTTCTGGACTCTGATATTGTCATCGAACCTCTCGATGGTCTGGGTCCTGAGGAAACTGGTGATGACAAGGTACACTTTCGTATCGGTGTCGAGAAGTTCACTGCAAAATTAGATGTTTGCACAGAAAAATCGTCGACGACATTGATGTATCCGTTGGCACATACGATCCTGAAGTGGTACAGATATTTGAACTGATAGCAGCGTTACATGAGAAGGTGGAGTGGGGGTCCTCCCAGGAAGCACATTTGGCATTTTTTTGCTTACAATAGCAAAAAAGCTATAGAATTAAAAGTTGACAGTGATTTAGCCGTACCGATAAGTAGGATGAGTCGAACTGGATGGGAAGTGTACCCGTTCGCGCGCCTGCTAACGGTTGGACAGGAATTTGAGGTTGGCAATGATAAAGATGAACTTGTAGAAAACATGATTAACCTAATGGAGGACCTCGCTCGACATGGTTCGAGTGACAGTAGTTTCGAACAGAGGAGAGACTTACAGGGGAGCAACATAAAGAGGAGCAGGAAGAGCATCCCTAGAAAGAGCACCCCAAAGAAGGGCATCACCAAGCAGACCTTGCTAGAGAAGAGGACACCCAAGAGTTGCATGAAAAAAGGCACCACGCTGTAGAGTACACCCCGGAGATCCGGTCTTAATGCAACACCAAACAGTAGCAGGAAAAAAGATAAGAGGGCCAGACCGGTGGTGAACACACCCAGGACCAGTAGCAAAAAGGCTAAGGTGGCTCGCATGGAGGATACCACACCCAATAGTAGCGGCAAAAATGCTAGCTTGAAGAGGAACACGCCGCAGAGGTCCAGCAATAATGTTGGAGCAAAGGAGAACACACCCAATAGTGGCGGCCAAAATGCTAGCTTAATTGGGAACACGCCGCAAAGGTCCAGTAATAATGCCGGTAGGAAGGAGAAAACACCCAATAGTGGCAACAAAAGGGCTAATTCGAAGGGGAACATGCCAAAGAGGTTGGGCAATGATGCCGGCACGCAGGAGCCAACACCCGTGAGGGGAAACAGGAAGGAGATCACACCGAGGAGTAGCAGCAAAAAGGTTAGTTCAGTGAGGAACGCAGCACAGAGGTCAAGCCCTAATGGGGCTACCATCACGAATGATACCATCAGGAAGGATTCCATCAGGAAGGAGGATGTACACAAGAAGATCAAGAGAGTTCTGTACAGTCGAGATGAAATAGAATCTTATTACTGTTTGTTTGCCGATGAACATGTGATGCATGACACTGTAAGACCACCCCCTGTGGTTGCATCAGCACCAACAGAGCGTCTGGGAGAAAACAGAGTTGACGGGGAGGTAGATTGGGCCAATGTTCCGGTCCATGTAGGTGCAAATGATGGTGCTGCCCCACCCATTGGAGTCAATACGATGTGTGTAGTGCTAGGAATTGGTGAGGATGGTGAAGATTCTGAATCAGATATAGAAGATGGCACTTTGGAGCATCAATAATCCGGTGATGATGATATCGACGAGAAACTTATGGATGGGGCTGGCATTACAGTTGATGACTTGGGTCCCGACGTAGACGAGGTGATGCATGACCACGAGGATCCTATAATTTCTGTTGGCACCGAGTTCAGCAGCATGCATGAGTTTAGATGTCATTCCGGCATTTTTGTATCAAGGGGGAGTTCGATGTTCATAGACTGAAGAACACTGCCCAGAGGTATGAGGCAGTTTGCAGGTTAAAGTGGAAGAATGGATAGGTGGTGATACCTTGTCCATGGAGGAATGCAGCCACAACTCTACCCCCGTCAAAGGAAATTAGGGTATCCTGGCAATGAATGGAGCAAACAATTTCAACTTTATCATTTTTCACTCTATAGTATAAGTAAATTTGATGTGAACAAATTGGGCCCTCCCCAGATGTGTGCGACATGGAGCATGCTGAAATCCTCGATGGCTGATACGGAGTGGGTGGCTTTACAAGCTATTTCCATACTAACGCATAACCCTAGGGAGGCCGCGAAGAATATTCAGAATAAACTTGTTGCTCAGTACAACATTGTCCAACCGTATTACACGGTTTGGAAAGACAAAGAGAAAGCTCTGAAAATCTTGCATGGGGATTGGACTAATAGCTTCAGGATGTTGTACAACTTCAACGCTAAGGTACATGCTAGCTGTCCAGGGAGTGTTGTGGAGATCGACACTAAATCGGAAGGTGGTAAAATTTATTTCAACAGATTTTGCATGGCGCTTGAACCTTGCATCCAGGGATTCAAGGACGGATGTAGACCATATCTGAGAATAGACAGTAATGTTTTAACTAGCTAATGGAAAGACTACTTGGCATCTGCTACAGCATTCGATGGTCACAACTGGATGTTCCCAGTGGCATTCGGGCTGTTCGATACAAGGACAGAGGAAAACTGGGTCTGGTTTATGAGGGAGCTCAGGAGATCTATAGGACAAATGGATCCATTGGCTATATCCACAGATGCATGCAAAGGGCTGACGAATGCAGTGAAGGAGGTGTTCCCACGATATGAGGGTAGAGAATGCCATGACCACATGACGCTCAACCTGTGCAGACACTACGCATGCAGTGTATTTGGTTACATGTTTGCTGCTGCTAGATCTTACAGAGTTGGGTGTTGCAAATATTTCATGAGCAAGATTTTTGCGGAAGCCCCAGAACTTCCCCAGTACTTGGCCTCACATCATTCGCAGCTATGGAAGAGGAATTAGTTCAACCCTGACATCAAAGTTGATTACATAAATAGCAACCTAGTTGAATGCCTGAATAACTGGGTGAAGGACATAAATGTCCGTCCTGTTCATATGTTGATGGACGGCATACAGGGTATGATCATGAAGCTGTTAAATATAAGAAGAGAGATTGGTCGGAGACTTAGAGGCCATATGATACTGCCTGTTATACAACAACTGCATAAGAGAAGATGAGGGCTTGGTCATCTTAGGGTTCTCCTGTCAAACAACAACAGCTGTGAGGTGGTTGATGTGTCCAAAAATGGCCACAGAGATGTTGTGAACATCGATCGCCTGGAATGCAGCTGCTTAGAGTGGAAGCATACCGGGAAACCATGTGACCACGCATTGGTCTTCTTGGTGAAGAAAAGAACTCTACCACATTTGGATCAATATTTGTCTGACTACTTCTCTTTGGAAAATTTTAGAGTTGTGTACGCTGGTTCCATCAAGCCCTATACTGACCCATCTCAGTGGCCTCAAGTCCAACTTAGTTTTGAGCTATGCCAGCTAGTAACAAAAAGGGGCAGAGCTAGACCACAGGTGAAGAGGTTTAAGAATTTTCTAGAGAGGGTTGGTTTAGCTTTTAGTGGTAGCAAGAAGGGAAAAAACTGATGCAAGACCTGCCGTCTCATAGGCCATAGAGCATCGGGTGTCCTCTTAATGCACCCAAACCGAGGTATGAGATGGTACCTATACAAAAAAATCGGTCGTACTCTGTAGATATTATGTGCTTAACCGTGTCCTGTTTTTTGACAGAAACTGCAAGGTAAGAAACATGACTGTGGAATCAGTGATTTTGTTGCGGGAAGAAAAACAAAATGAGTGGAGTGATGAGGCTGAACACGATTCTGATGCTGATTGGCCTAACTTCCCTCGACACGGAGATGCAGAGTATGTGAAGGTGAGAAAGCTGGCACCCAGGAAGAGGAGGAAGGTGGGCAATGAAGAATACAGATGACACCGAGGCAAATAAGTGGCACCCAGGAAGGGTAAGAAGACTAGAACCAAAGAACAAGAGTAATGTGTTGATGTCAAACCTGTCTATGTATTCTCTAATATTCTAGAGTTGTGTTCGTGGGAATTGTCAGGCGAAAAAAGCGTGTAGCGGTGTCTTAAGACAATATGACTTATTTCACGTTCTCGTACTTATCCGTTCATTGACAATGTAATCCCACTCTCATAGCGACTTGAGATTTGGTAATGCCTGAAGACACTTGTTGAAGCAGAAATTGTGAATGCGCCACTACTATCTATACAGTCGCAGCACCGGAGCCAATGGGGATTGCTTCTCCAGTTCAGTGGATGGTAGTGTCATAGACATAATTTACATAAGCGCTTACTGGTTGCGCCAGGATTAAATCCCTGTTTTTAGCATTACACTTATTAAAAGGTTCTAAGCTGAAAAACAAGTTCTAAGCTACTACAATCCCACGAAGCAGCAATTTATTTCAGCTGCTGGAAAATGCCATGGCAACATAAACAGCAAAGGAAACAGATAATTTCCCAGATAATGAGGAAATTGTTTCCACTTTTCCGCCCAATCTTTAGCTCGTCTATCTCACCAGCTTGCTTCCGCAACTTAGCTTGCATGCCACCTCCCTGCTCCTGCCTCCCCTCCATCTGGCGAAGCTCCCAGATTTCTCGCTCCAGCGCATGAATCTCCTCCTTCTTGTCCATCACAGCATCACGAAGATCCTGAACAAGCTCCTTGTGAAAACCTATAAGGGGCTTTTCGATCCACACAAACTTGTCACATCCCGGTCCCCTCCCTTCCTGTGAACAATTGAAGCAAACAAACACAAAATTACATAACGGTTACCGGATCGGGGTGACCAACTACGCATAGCATACGAGGTTACCGCTCTGATGCCACAGTTGCTGAACTTTACTGCAGTATTTTTGTTGGTCCAAGAAATCCATCTTGGCATCTTCTCACCGCACAAACACAACATCTCGGGGTAGTAATCGTAGGGCGTCTTCTGGTACCTGATGGGGGCACCCGCCTGGCGGCGTTGAGCCGACCCTGATTCTGCCCAAGACGAACTGCATGAGCTGTGAGCCATGGGCTAGGGGAGAGAGGGTAGAGGAAAGAGGGGACGGCGGAGGAGCCTTGGATGTCAGAGCATGGGAACGGTGAAGCGTGATTTATCCCACCTAGTAACTTGAGGAGAATCCTACCGTCAACTTTGGGCTGACAGGTGGGGCTCCTCCAAAGCTCGCGCCTTCATTGTTCAAAGGCCCTTTCATGCTCATTGACTGAAATTTTTTGGCCTCATGCCCGCCTACATATCGCTAGGAGGCCTTGCCGAGTAGCCGTCACACACCTAGTCCCACAGTTTTCCACCCTCCCCGTACACCCTGTATTAGGAAAAATCTGCATTCATGTCTCGCGGTGGCAACTCCATCCACTCCAGCGCTCACGGTGGGGCTCTCCACGGCGGATCCACCCCTAGATCCTACCATCGAAGTATAAAATAGCCATAGTTTCTTGAGCCGAACAGCTACGCTGTGTCTCCGATCTTGGCCCCTCCTATCTGCAGACGCCCTGCTTTGGCGTCGAGCTCGAGAAGGAGCTGCTATGCATGAAAGGGCTCGATTGTTGCCACCCCCGTCCCCTTCATTATTGTTGATTCCAACAAGGATGAGGACGGCTACGAAGCAATGCAGAATGCCATTGAAACCTCCTTGGTGAAGGGCAAGCCACGGGCAGGAGTGGATGTCGCTGGGAAGGGCGTGGAGGGGTCACCAATCGAGGTGGACTCCGACGATAGTGTCGTTATCTAGGTCTAGATATTGTTTAGGATGGTTGCAATTTTGGTTCTGTTTAATGCGAGTACAATTATTGTAATGGGTTTGGTGGGCTGCAATGGGAATTATCGATAGCTGTGTCCAGCGCAATAACAGGTGCTCGTGCTTCCACAATATATATTGTGTATGTGCCCTTTGCATGCGGCATACTCCACGTAGATTCCTCTTAAACAAACCAGCAAAGTCTGATTACCACCATCGGACAAAATGAACAAGGAAAGGCATAAGGTAGACGAACAGACGCCCAAGTTGTTCCGAGCAGACACTACTAGTTTAGACTTTAGACCACGTGGTCTTCAAATACTATTACATTTTGTTCCGAGCATTCCCACACACAACTGAAAATCCACGGACATGCTTCAGCTTGGGCTCCTACTAGTTCAGACTTCAGACCACTTGGTCGACAAATGCTATTACAATTAACAGTAGGGAGCTCAATCTGAACAAACCTAGTTTTCACAAATATACATTATCTTAGCATGATGCCCTTCATTCTGCCACTCCAGGGTTTGAATCACCAGCGCCATATTTTCGGCATCCTGCTTGAATTTGGTCAGTTCTTTCTCTTCCTTGATCCTCAGGAACCAGTGCATATTGTTAGTTGTGACATTGTGGACTTTCTTCTCGTGCAGTTCAATCCTTGATGCAGTCAGGTCTTTCTCTGCTTTAGCCTTCAGGGCCATCGCCATGTCCCTCTCCTTCCTGACTTTGCTAACCTTGGCTTCCAACCTACGGATTTCACGGTGAAGGGTTGGTGCATCATCAAGGGCCATTAACTTCATCTCAGCACTCTCAAGAAGTGCCCTAACTAAGGCTTCTTTCATCTCAGCATTCTTCTCCCATAGTTTATCCAGCGATTTCTGCATAGACAGTGGCCACTCTGGATCTACCCATTTGACAACGCCGCAACTTTTGGTTGGCCACGCTTCACCCTGCCCACACCCTAAGAACCTCCTTCCTGTGTTGCGTCCCTCAAATGCTACAAATTTAGCTGCCACAATCTTATGTTTTTTACAACGGGGAGGACTCTCTCCCTCCGCTAAACCGTGATAATCGGAGTCGTACAAAGTCACGACGGCCTAGCACAACAGACGTACATAAGTAATCAGAGTAGATCTATCTCAAAATAAATAAATCCCCATAAAATGTAAGGTATGAGACGACTCATGTTGCTTTCACCGTCTCTGTGATCTTCACGCGTTTCCTGGCCATCTCCCCGCGAAGCCATGATGATAAGGAGGTGGAGGAGTGGGGTGGCGGCGGGAGAGGTCGCTGTTGGGGTGGCGCGCCGCCTGCTAGCGGCTAAGGGATGGAGTGAGGACAGTGGATTCGAGGGGAAGGGGAGAATTAAAGAACGCCAACCCTACCAACAAAATCCAACGGTTGTTATGCGAACACATCTAACGTCTTATGTGCGCAGCACATGGAAAGCATGACACTGGCAGGTGGAGCACACACGATTATTAAGGAATACTCCCTCCATCCACAAATAAGTGTACTTCTTGTTTTTTCTTAAGTCAAACTTTATCAAATTTGACCAATTTTTTAGATAAATATAACAACATGTATTACACCAAGGAGTATTATTATAGAAATGCGACTAACATACATTAGTTCGACAAGTATGCTCTCCACACCGAACTAGTATTGATTACGGCTTACATTTAAGCACAGCATAAATTCTACAACTCCCTGTCGGTCTTCTCGATGCGAATGCAGAAATTGATCTGCTTGGCCGGTCCACATCGACAAGGTACTTGGATTGCACACAAAGGACTGACCTCAGGTCCGTAAACTCCACCTCGGCCAACGTCGGGTAACTCGGTGACACAGCCATCACATGCACAGCATCGGACGATGACGGCTGGGCGTGCGACCACATACTCATAGTGTACATCGGCCATGCGCACGAGACCGACCTGACGCATACCGCAGACACGTAGGTGGGCCTAGGGATGGTTCCTAGAACGGTTCCCGGAACACGGGCGATGATGGTCAAGACACAAACAGAGCTGTCCCCCCTGAAAAATGAGCCAGAGGCGTGCCGTCTTAGGGAACAATACCTGCTCTTGGAGAAGAATGGCATAGCCATAGGAGAACCTAATCACTTCGATCGGGTGATCCCTTGCAAGGTGGACCACGAGCTTTGCCGGCAGGCCCGTGTAGTTGCAGCCGGGCTCTGTGCAGCCGCACGCGCCGTGCCGGCACGCGAGCTCGTGCCCTAGGAGCATGTGGTAGGGGTAACAGCGAGACCATCCATCGTGGGAGCACTCGATCCTGTACGTCGCCAGGATGTTGCGCGTGAGGATCTACTCCAGATTCTAGGGCTGGCGATCTGAGTACTCCTTGCTGCGCGTCTCCAACATCTTAAGATCGTCGAGAAATCAGAGAATAGATGTACAATTAGTTAAGCCGACAGCAGGAATTTGTAAGATAAATTCAAACGCCAGTCGAATGATTTCCTACCTTAAGGTTCAAGTCAGTTGCTGTCGTCGGGGAATGGCGCGCGAAAGCCGGTGGCGTCGTCCGGCATGGCGAGATGCGGTGGAGAAGGGGTGTGAAAGAGTGGTGCTCAGTCATGAGCTCCTATTGATATAGGACAGAGGGAGGTGCATATAGTAATATATATATTTGAATATTTATAAGAGCGGCGAATCATGTCGCAGAACAGCCTACTCGTGGATCGGCCTTACAAAGAAGCATCCTAGCGTCCACGCAGCCCGATCGAACGGTCTGTAACCATCGGCACACGGAACCAATGCCCCGGGAAGGGGGAAGCGGTCCGGGTGTTCTAGAAGAGACGATCTAACAGTCTCCTTTCGCCACTAGGATTACGATCCGACGCCTGCTATTAGTCGTTAGGGTTATGATACGGGAAACTCTGGATTTCTCGATGGAACCCTAGAATCTCTAGCTGGAAAAGTTGCTTAGAATGCCGAGAGGGAGCTAGGTGCCGGGTTTGGGCTCAATCCACGCATTGGATCCATGTTCTGGGTTGTGAGGGGGAGGTCTAGGGTTGAAAGCCATGTTAACTCCTATGCGATAGCCATCTGGGGGTGCGCCGTGTGCCAAAAGTCCCGGTTTGTCTTGCTTATGATTTTATGTTGGTAGTGGGTCACACACAGGGGCTACTCGAGCTGGTTTTGTATTTTTTTGATTTTTGATGAATTTCCTATTGCCGGGGTTCGGGGGTGGGCAAAATCGGCAAACCTTCCGACCGCGCATGCGCGCGAGGTCCATTGCAACCTTGAACCTAGGAACTTGCCCAGCCTAGGTACCCCATGGGACACCTCAAAACATTTTTTCGAGAAAATACAGGGAAATTTCTAGGGTACCTACAGTTAGAAACCGCAAATGTCGGGGCGTGACTTGGGGAAAATACGGTATATGCTTTTACCACGAGATGAGAACCAACCCCCGGGGATGGTGGTCCGCCACGATGTAGAATGCGTGTAAATTGCCTCGGGCCCTAGGGCGCGCTCAATTCCCGCACCTCCTTTGAAGAATCTCCGGTTTTCCGGAGTCGGTAAAAGGAAAGTCTAGATTTCTCCATAGAACCCTGGAATCTCTAGTTGGAGAAGTTGCTTAGAATGCCGAGAGGGAGCTAGGTGCCGGGTTTGGGCTCAATCCGCATAGTGGATCCATGTTCTGGGCAGTCAGGGGACGTCTAGGGTTGAAATCCATGTTAACTCCTAATTGATAGCCATACGGGGGTGCGCCGTGTGCCAAAAGTCCTAGTTTGTCCTTCTTATGATTTTATGTTGGTACTGGATGACACGCAGGGCTACTCGAGCTAGTTTCGTATTTTTCTTGATTTTTGATGAATTTCCCATCACCTGGGTTCAAGGTGTGGGAAAAATCGGCAAAACCGCCGGCGCGCGCAGGCACACGAGTCCATTGCAAGCTTGAACCTAGGCACTTTCCTAGCCTAGGTATCCCATGGGGCACTCTAAGACATTTTTTCTATAAAATACAGGGCAATTTCTAGGGTAAGTACAGTTAGAAATTGCAATTGTCGGGGCGTGACTCGGGAAAAATACAGTATATGCATGCACCGCGAGATGAGCACCAGCCTCCCGGGGATGGCGGTCCGCCACGACGTAGCATGCGTGTAAATTGCCTCGGGCCCTAGGGAGCGCTCAATCCTCGCACCTTATTTGCATAATCGCCCGTTTTCCGGAGTCGGTAAAAGGAAACTTTGGATTTCTTCATGGAACCCTGGAATGTCTAGCTGGAGAAGTTTCTTAGAATGCCGAGAGGGAGCTAGGTGCCTGGTTTGTGATAAATCGCGTAGTGGATGCACGTTCTGGGAAGTGAGGGGGAGGTCTAGGGTTGAAAGCCATGTTAACTCCTACTCGATAGCCATCTGGGGGTGCGCCGTGTGCCAAAAGTCCCGGTTTGTCCTTCTTATGATTTTATGTTGGTAGTGGGTGACACGTAGGGCCTACTCGAGCTGGTTTCGTATTTTTCTTGATTTTTGATGAATTTACCATTGCCGGGGTTCGTGGGTGGGAAAAATCGGCAAACCCGCCGACATGCAAAGGCACGCGTGGTCCATTGCAACCTTGAACCTAGGCACTTGCCTAGCTTAGGTACACCATGGGGCACTCCAAAACATTTTTTCCAGAAAATACAGGGCAATTTCTAGGGTACCTATAGTTAAAAACCGCAATTGCCAAGGCCTGACTCGAAGAAAATACAATATATGCTTGCACCACGAGATGAGCAACAACCTCCCAGGCATGACAGTCCGCCACGACGTAGCGTGCATGTAAATTGCCTCGGGCCCTAGGGCGCGCTCAACTCTTGCACCTCCTTTGCAGAATCGCCGGTTTTCTAGAGTCGGTAAAAGGAAACTCTAGATTTCTCCATGGAACCCTAAAATCTCTAGCTGGAGATGTTGATTAGAATGCCGAGAGGGAGTTAGGTGCCGGGTTTGGGCTCAATCCGGGCAGTGGATCCACGTTCTGGGCAGTGAGGGGGAGGTCTAGGGTTGAAAGCCATGTTAACTCCTACTCGATCTTCATTCGGGGGGTGCGCCGTGTGCCAAAAGTCCCGGTTTGTATTGCTTATTATTTTATGTTGGTAGTGGGTGACACGAAGGGGCTACTCGAGCTGGTTTCGTATTTTTTTGATTTTTGATGAATTTCCCATTGCCGGGGTTCGGGGGTTGGCAAAATCGGCAAACCTGTCGGTGCGCGCAGGCACGCGAGGTCCATTGCAACCTTGAACCTAGGCACTTGCCTAGGTACCCCATGGGGCACCCCAAAACATTTTTTCGGGAAAATACAGGGAAACTTCTAGGGTACCTACAGTTAGAAACCGCAATTGCCGGGGCGTGACTTGGGGAAAATATGGTATATGCTTTCACCACGAGATGAGCACCAACCTCCCGGGAATGGTGGTCCGCCACGACGTAGCATGCGTGTAAATTGTCTCGGGCCCTAGGGCGCGCTCAATTCCCTCACCTCCTTTGCAGAATCGCCGGTTTTCCGGAGTCGATAAAAGGAAACTCTAGATTTCTCCATAGAACCCTGGAATCTCTAGTTGGAGAAGTTGATTAGAATGCAGAGAGGGAGCTAGGTGCCGGGTTTGGGCTCAATCCGCATAGTGGATCCACGTTCTGGGCAGTCAGGGGAGGTATAGGGTTGAAAGCCATGTTAACTCCTACTTGATAGCCATACGGGGGTGCGTCGTGTGCCAAAAGTCCCAGTTTTTCCTTCTTATGATTTTATGTTGGTACTGGATGACACGTAGGGCTACTCGAGCTGGTTTCGTCTTTTTCTTGATTTTTGATGAATTTCCCATTGCCTGGGTTCGGGGTGTGGGAAAAATCAGCAAACCCGCCGGCGCGCGCAGGCACACGAGTCCATTGCAAGCTTGAACCTAGGCACTTTCCTAGCCTAGGTATCTCATGGGGCACTCCAAGACATTTTTTCTAGAAAATACAGGGCAATTTCTAGGGTAAGTACAGTTAGAAATCGCAATTGTCGGGGCGTGACTCGGGAAAAATACAATATATGCATGCACCGCGAGATGAGCACCAGCCTCCCGGGGATGGTGGTCCACCACGACGTAGCATGCGTGTAAATTTCCACGGGCCCTAGGAAGCGCTCAATTCTCGCACCTTCTTTGCATAATCACCGGTTTTCCGGAGTCGGTAAAAGGAAACTATGGATTTCTTCATGGAACCCTCGAATGTGTAGCTGGAGAAGTTGCTTAGAATACCGAGAGGGAGCCAGGTGCCGGGTTTGTGCTCAATCCGCGTAGTGGATGCACGTTCTGGGAAGTGAGGGGGAGGTCTAGGGTTGAAAGCCATGTTAACTCCTACTCGATAGCCATCTGGGGGTGCGCCGTGTGCCAAAAGTCCCGGTTTGTCCTGCTTATTATTTTATGTTGGTAGTGGGTGACACGTAGGGGCTACTCGAGATGGTTTCGTATTTTTCTTGATTTTTGATGAATTTACCATTGCCGGGGTTCGTGGGTGGGAAAAATCGGCAAACCTGCCGACATGCGCAGGCACGCGTGGTCCCTTGCAACCTTGAACCTAGGCACTTGCCTAGCCTAGGTACACCATGGGGCACTCCAATATATTTTTTCCAGAAAATAGAGGGCAATTTCTAGGGTACCTACAGTTAGAAACCGCAATTGCTAAGGCCTGACTCGAAGAAAATACAGTATATGATTGCACCACGAGATGAGCACCAACCTCCCAGGCATGACGGTCCGCCACGACTAAGCATGCATGTAAATTGCCTCGGGCCCTAGGGCACGGTTAACTCTTGCACCTCCTTTGCAGAATCACCGGTTTTCTAGAGTCGGTAAAAGGAAACTCTAGATTTCTCCATGAAACCCTAGAATCTCTATCTGGAGATGTTGATTAGAATGCTGAGAGGAAGCTAGGTGCCGGGTTTGGGCTCAATCCGGGTAGTGGATCCACGTTCTGGGCAGTGAGAGGGAGGTCTAGGGTTGAAAGCCATGTTAACTCCTACTCGATCTTCATCCGGGGGGTGCGCCGTGTGCCAAAATCCCGGTTTGTATTGCTTATTATTTTATGTTGGTAGTGGGTGACACGAAGGGGCTACTCGAGCTGGTTTCGCATTTTTTTGATTTTTGATGAATTTCCCATTGCCGGGGTTCGGGGGTGGGAAAAATCGGCAAACCTGCCGGTGCGCGCAGGCACGCGAGGTCCATTGGAACCTTGAACCTAGGCACTTGCCTAGCCTAGGTACCCCATGGGGCACCCCAAAACATTTTTTCGGGAAAATACAGGGAAATTTTTAGGGTACCTACAGTTAGAAACCGCAATTGCCGGGGCGTGACTTGGGGAAAATACGGTATATGCTTTCACCACGAGATGAGCACCAACCTCCCGGGGATGGTGGTCCTCCACGACGTATCATGCGTGTAAATTGCCTCGGGCCCTAGGGCGTGCTCAATTCCCGCACCTCCTTTGCAGAATCGCCGGTTTTCCGGAGTCGGTAAAAGGAAACTCTAGATTTATCCATGGAACTCCGGAATCTCTAGTTGGAGAAGTTATTTAGAATGCCGAGAGGAGCTTGGTGCCGGGTTTGGGCTCTATCCGCATAGTGGATCCACGTTCTGGGCAGTCAGGGGAGGTCTAGGGTTGAAAGCCATGTTAACTCCTACTAGTGGAATGCCCGTGCATTGCTACGGTTCCTATTTCTGTTGTAATCTGTCAATAGAATACATATGAAAATTTATCGGACTGAATACAACCGCAAGATATTCTATGAACCCCTAAGATCCTACCTCATTTGAAGTATATTTCAACAACCCATATAATTGACATCGTTTGAATATAAAATAAGACACTCGACTATTTTTTTATCAACTAATGTCTACTCCTTGATGTTCCATAGATATTGCCATACAATGCTAGGGATATTGTCTTTGGCTTCATTCTCACCATACTTGAGCAAGTGTACCAAAAACTTCTTCCGCAACTCGTTACCATTCTGCACAACAATATTTGTTTGTAGCATGTATATTTCATTTGTGAACAATAAATAAGCACAACGTAAAATACCCACCGCACATATTGGATGAACCAATTCTTTGCCATTCCATGAGATCATAATGTAAAAAACAAAATAGCCAGAAGCATTCCTGTGTATGAATGTCATTATGTTGAATAGTAAATAAAATGAGTAATCTCTTTGAGTTTATGTTTAGAGATAGTCACCTATCTGAACTTTTTAGAATATCAATTGGTGATCTACGTGACCAGAGAAATATATCGGCATCCCAGCCGGGTTGTGCTAATGCTAGTGCATCGCTTAGGTAGAATGCAATTCTTTATAACTTCAATTGCAAGTTGTGAGATCGAAGCAGTTTACCCTCCGGCGATGGCAACACAGAAAGAGGATCCAGAATAGATACACAAGAGGCATGCTTATCGATGGAAAACAAGTTAAAGTCCCCCGCAGAAGCATAAGGGAGCAAAACCTTCAAAGTGACAACTATCAGAAACACATATAACATGACAATGTTGGACAAGTGAATTATCTTTACCAATTTGCATGAAGAGATTTTGTAGTCTATCCCAGACCAACTATTGAATAACGTTGCCAGTGTGTGACTATTTGGCTTTACTCGCCACTTTGGACCCTGTGTAGAATCGACCGTCGCCGTCTGAAAAATTGTTTTGTTTAGAAATATAGTTATAACAATGAAAATATGAGATTGCAATAACTTACACAAAAACGTAGATCCATGTAGTACACATCAGTCTCTACCATCTGCAAGATCTCGTCACATGCCACTATGCGTATGTCCAATTTAAAACAGTTATTGTCCATAGGCCTCTCGTTCCTAAGTATATCCTGAATTTTCTTAAGACTCGGACCTATAGGATATGGTTTGGAGCTCCGCACCCATTTCTGCCTGTGATACAAATGTTAAGAATGACAAAATTATAGCAATGCATATTATCACAATTAATCCTTTTAACATGTTTCTTACTCTAATAATTTTGCGTCTTGGGTCGACATGATATGTTTGCAAAGCTCGTCAACTAACTTGCGTGGATCCATGGGCATCACGTGGACTAAAATTGGGCGTCCGTCTTCAGCTTCATTAGTCAAGGCAAGTCGCTCCGGACCATCCATAATCGTACAATCAAAATTAGACACGTTTTTTTCACTGCTAGGTTGATAGTATATTGGCTTTCCTTTTATCTTATTCAATTCCGAATCTACCAATATAACGACTAATTTTAGACGAAATTTTTTCATATCTTCTTGCAAATAGTATTCAGAAACATTTTTTTTGAAACAATTATTTAAGATGTAAGCAGTACTAATGTTATCCTAAACAAAAATAATTACCTGAGTGACATGATCAGACAACATATCACCTGTCCAATATTCCATATAATTAAGCATGAATAACCCGCATGATGCGCTACAAGATTATCGGATACTGATTTAGTCTCTCATATAGACAAATCAACATAAATAAACCAGTTGGACGTGTATGAATACACAAGTTTTAAAAATAACAATTTGAGATTTTAAGAAGTGTCCAATATACCCATCAGTTTGTGTTGGTTCTTGAAAATGTTCTACTACTGGCCATTTTGTGACATCGAGATCCTTCCACTTATCACCTATGTTAAAGTCCTTCATCTGGGATGCAATTTTCAGATGCTTCTCAAGTCCCTGTAACTTCTATACGAGAAAGAGGTATTAGATATTGAGGCAAACACAATGTTAAGATGATCTCAAATTCAGTAGACAGTTACTTACCATAAGAGTCAGATCACTCCGATCCATTCCAGCACCAAGCGAGTCCAATACTTGAATCACGCGTTTTTCGCATTGATGACAGCTAAATACCAGTGGGTCTTGCTAATGTTTATTGGAAGTAAGACCTAAAGTAAATATTGTATAAGACTAAGAAATACACATGGTTAAAACATATTAAATAAGACCCATAGGTAGTGAGTGAATTCTAACCATGCCATGCTTTATTGTTTCAGTACAGCAGAGGCAAATGTAGTGTCTAGATACACCTTTCCAGCCGCTCTATCCCGCTGATGATCACATGCACTTATATAGTAAATATAAGCATTTAAAACCTATAATTGGACACATAAAAATACATTTAAGTTTAAAACAATTGTAGACTTTAAATTAGTAAGTAGTGGTCTCTCTGCTGTTGACTTACACCATCCGGCAAGAAACCATCGCCACGTGTCAGACACTATAAGTCATTGTTTGATAAGAACGCATCACCAATGTCTACAAACTTCGTATTTTTTGGTGAGGACAGGATTAATTTGACAACTTCTATATCTTCGGAAGTGCAGACATAATCTGGCATAACATGGTAGTACACAAAAAAATAGTTAGGTAAGAAAATAATGGAACACAAGCAAGAATATAATATCCGCAGCCGGAGTACGAACCTTGTGAGTTAACCATTTTGTCTGCTTTTTCGGTTTCTTATGTTGTGAATTGGTCATCCACCTATGCTCCTCCTTTAGTGGTGTAAGATCAAACAAATTTTCAGTTTGTTCCAACATCTCCTCGGGGCATATGTCCATGGGTACATTCAACATCAATAGGATCCTTAAATTTCCTGCTAGCGATCTACAAAAGTGAAACAGTATTTATCGAAATAAAATTCAAATATGGCTATATTCTACATGCATAGAGAAAACATCTGTTTGTATGCAACCTCATTTGGTGGTGTAGAGTCAGTAGGGGCATTCAGAGCATCGATAGAATTCATGTGGGTTCCCATGACCTAAAACAGTGAGACATAATATAATTGCATTAAAATTAGTACATGGTAGCATGCGACATGCATAGTAACCAAAAAGAAACCAATTACACGTGCACACCTCCATTGGTTATGTAGAACTCGATGAATCGTCTATGTGTCCCAACATCATGGCATTGGGTCCTTTATCTATTGATTTATGGATCATCAATAGAATCCATCAGGTTTCCGCTGGCAGTCTGCAAAAGTGAAACATAAGTGTTGACGCTATGTTGTTGCCTGGCACGACATGGAGTGGGTCTCATCAATGTCTTTTTATGTGACTTAATGACATGCTAAACGGCTTCATTGAATTTATGGAAAATATGTAAATTTGTTGCAGTAGAGTTACATCAAGTTTTGGATGTGAAATCAGTATGAACTCCCTTAAAAAAGAAGGCAATTTTCAGGGAACATACATCATCATTGTTTCATAGAACATATAAGGCTACTAAAGAGCTGCAACTTGGTTCTGCAACACGCGAAAGAGTCTTTGTAGAAACTACTGTAGAGCTATGACTCGGTTTTGCAACTTCTTTTTAAATGATGTATCTAATGTAAATATTGTCTAACATCAAAGTAGTAGTAGGTCCAAAACAATAGAGAGAAATAGAGAGAAATACATCTGTTTTCTCAGGAGTATAAAAGCATCATGCTACAACAATAAAAGCTGCCCATGGGAAAAAACAAAACCTCAAGGCGACACTCATATAAGCATGGGAAATTTGGCTATTTACCAAAAACTTCATCATCCTTGGATCATCTACCCAAACTTGAGTTTACATTGGTAAAATACCCAAAGGGGACTTGAAAATAAAAAAGACAATTGTAGAAGGTCCCTAATTAAAAGGCTTGATTGGGTCAGCTATCAATTAAATTGCAACCGCCGGGTCAACATTGAGCGACGGTGCAGCCATGCAGCCGGCCGACATCGTCCACCCTTCACCAGCGTGTTTACTATATCTCCAGCATGGACCCCCACAAATGCAAAGATAAGAACCGCGAGAAAGATTATTCCTAACAATAGGAGAATAAATTATACTCATAGTTTTTTAATCATTTCTTGTGACATGTGAGCTGAGGTACAGTTTGAATTTTCTTGTGATATACTACACTTCTTTCAACGTAAACCTGTTAATTACTAAAGATTTTGCCACATATCGTATGCCTTTAAATACAATCCGCTGTGAACACCTTCCGTTGTTTATTTGTTGCACATATTTCCGTTGTTGCAATGTTGATCATATTCCTTCTAGTGCAATGTTGAAATCAAACGTACCAGCAGCCTGGGATGAGCTCAACATTGGGCATTGCCCTACGGGATGATACTATGGCTGCAAGACGGAGCTAGAGTTCATGGGGTTGATCGGCGGTGTTTGGCTCGGCGTTCGCATCAGGATGGTGAGGGGAGGCCGCGTATGATAACGGGGATGGGGATTGAGGAATTGTGGACTGTTTTTTCTTTCTCCTCAGGTTCATGGCCTTCGGTTTTTACCTTCTTTTTTCGAGGGACGGTTTTTTACCGTTTTGTTCACATGGGACAGAAGTCGACCGTTTTTTCTTTGCGGGAGTGGAGGCAGGACGTACCAACTACCAAGATCTGTCAAGCATGCAAGAAAACGTGCAAATAATATTACAGGGACAAAGTTCCTCAACCCTATGTTGACTGAACGACATGTAAGAAGAAAAAGAAAGTGTGCTTGAGCTCATCGTACGGATCGGTTCCAAAAGAAAAAAACAAATTGATGGATTCATGCCTGATGCATGCGACGAGCTACACAAGACCTAGCTTGTGCCTTTCTCCGGAAACCGTTTCACGTTTGCTCTCGTGAGCGTGCGGCGGCGAAAAAATCCTCCCAATTAATACATTAATTATTTTTTCCACGATGTCGCCGACGTTCGTTGTTATCCGCGATGGCGCTGGCGTCGTCAGATTAATGCATTAATTATTTTTTCCTCCTTTATTTTAGCTAGGAGTATTACATATGTATCCCATTCTTTCGTTTTTATCAACTGTTTCAAGATCTAGAAATCAACTGGCTAAACGAACATGAATTGAATTGATGTGGTGACGACTATGGATACACACGAGCTGCTACAACAAGAATTTTCAAGCTATTAAATGATCAATAAACCAAATGTCTAGGTAGAACAGGGATATTTCACAAAAGCTAAAGAAGTATATATGCACTCTGCAACCATTCCCCAATTGGTAAACTGTGTTCGATGATTTTTGCTCATCTATATCCATGCGATGAGAGTGATTTGGCTCGGGAAGTAACACCTAAACTGGTTCATCCTGGACTTGGCTTTGCTGCTCTTGTCTGCATACGAAATCATGGATTAAAATAGAAGACAAGATCACATGGCACTCCTTCAAAGTAATGAGGGAAGTAAACAATTAGCATGCAGATATACAAGATATTATAGTAAGCGGCTGTCGTGATTGACCCGTGACGTACCTTTATAGCAACAATGGAGAATCGGATTCTTGTTATCTTGTAATTGATTTTTTTTCAGAAAGTTACAGATGAATGCAGTGGAAAAAATTCAACTGATAGGTACTGCGGCAGTGGACGGTTCTGGTTTTCAGAAAGTTTCAGATGAATGCAGTGGAAAAAATTCAACTGATAGGTACTGCGGCAGTGGACGGTTCTGGTTTTCAGAAAGTTTCAGATGAATGCAGTGGAAAAAATTCAACTGATATGTACTACAGCAATGGACAGTTCTGCCCCCATCCTCTCTGTCTCTCCAACTCACCGCTGATTCTGGCGTCTTCAACAGCCTTCTGTCGCCGGCACTCACCAGCTTTCGCCATTGTCCAACTTCCCGAATCCCATCTCACGGCCAAGAGTGGAAGCTAGAGTGGCACAGTATTGGCCTCAGCTGCAAAGATGGAAACCTTGTAACCATAACACAAATGAATCAGGAGTTAGGCAAACACGGCTCTGAGAAAAGGACCTAGAGCTCGGCATGGCCCTGCTGCAGCAATGAGTAGTGCGCCGAACAGAGAACAACAGGATGCTTTGCCCTCTTATAACAATGGTGAGGGAACTAACAATAGGAGGATCAGGGTGTACCATATGCCATATGCAGGGTGCATACCGAATGTCGATAATGGGAGGGTGCCGCCATAAGATTCTGGCGATCCTGGCCTGCAACCCTTCCTCTCTGACTCCCGGCCTGCGAGATCCAACTTCACCTGATGTTTGCCTCCATCGGAGCCCTCAGCAGGCCTCACCCAACCCCCAGGCAGCCCCTTCGTCGGCAGTTTCGGCGGGAGGCCATGGAGGGGGGAATGAGGTGGCAGGATGCACGGGAGCAGGGTAGCGGTTGGGTCAACCGGTCACCGGTGCCGATCTAGAGAAGGGTGGTTGTATCAGGGCTTCCTTGACAGGTTGGATCATCTAAGTAGTTTCCATGGATTGGCCTCTTGGATGACCTTGCCGTGCATGCAACAGAAGTCTGCAGTAAAGAGACAGAGTAAGTATCAGGTTTGGTAGTAATGAATAAGAAAGAGATCCAAGATCATAGGACTAAATTGACAATAGGAGATGCATTAGCTCTTTATTCAACACGAGAAAATGGCTGGGTTTGAACAGTTAGACCAATCAATGCAAAATATAGGTATCATTCATGATTCCGCCACACAATTGTTTTCAACTTGAATGGATAGAGAACAAATGCTAGCATTCATGCCAAGAATATAACTTTTGTATGACACATACAAAGGTATAAATATAAAGAGCTAGGTGACCCAACATATTTTACCTGATAGTCCTAGCCAGTTTTTCCACAAGAAAGATGAACAATAATTCAGAAAGTGTCATTGTTCAGTGCTAAGAAAACATATCTTCAGCCTTAGCACCAAAAGATCCATCCTTTTTATGGTCGTTGCTCCTAAAACAAACTTTTACTCAGTCATTGTCAATTAAAAAATCATCAGTTAGTTAAGATAGTAAAGGTGCACGTGCAATGCGCGTCTCCATTTAGACATAAAATGGTGACAAATAAACTTAAGTGTTGACTTTGCTTAGAGAAGAATAAACCCGACGACTTAGAAAGGTTTGAAGGACACATCCTAAACGATATTTCCGATCCGTACCAATTCGTGCAATGAGATTTCTGCTTTATATATATCTAGGAAATAAACACAGGTATTAAACAGTACCTCTTCCCTGCAAACTATAGTTGTCGCCAAAACAAACCCACCTCCACCTACACTCGTGACTAACCCATCCAAATGTTTCTACAAAATAATGAGACACCAGAATAACTGAAATCATTGGCTTTGCCACAATGCAACAGTATTCAGGTAGTGATGATTGCTAGAATTACATTTTTGTATGCTACCTAAGACTATGTAGACCAACACAAGGTAGAAAAATATCAGCAAAATGAATTACAACTCAAGAAGACGGATGACTTACAAAGTTGTAAAGAAAAGGAAAACTCTCAGGGGATGATATGATGTGAAATTGTATTATCACAACATGGACTAACCTTGTGTTGTTCAACAAACTCAGAACATGTTTATCAGCTTTCTGATACTCATCTCTTGTCAGCAGAAGATGATTGGACCTCGTTGCATTCTATACAGAGAAGTCCACAAGTTGAGCTGTAGCAAAAAATACAACAAATGATATTAATTTTTTTATCAAGAACTGGTTTAAAAATTTGACTAACCCCTGATTAAAAAACATTGACCAAGTACTGAAAGAGAAGAACGAGCATTCATCCGGCAGCTTGTAACACATTATAAAAAAATTGATTATCAGGATGGAACAAAGGAACATTAGAGTAAAATGGATGTTGAGCTCTCCCAGCATCAATTCAAGAAAACTGAAGAGATATGGACCATGTAGTGTACAAACGCATCCACTAAAAAGGCCACACTCAAGTGTGTTTCCCTTTCCTTCTCTACAACAACTTAGTGTTGATGCAATAAGTTTTGCTGCTAATCTGCTACTGTGAAATCTAGAATTAGAATAAAACTTGTTAAGCCATTTCTGCTAAATTAGTCTGCCATGAGTACATCAAATCCAACAACTATCAACAATGCCAATAAGAACTTATATAGACTAATTTCTGATGTACAGTAGCACATGTGGTCTTCTCAGTTCAGATAAATCTTAACTCAGGTCAACAACAATCAGACAGCTTGCTTTCTCGTGAGAAGAAAAAAGACAGGAAAATTCATAGTCGACAAACATGTCTAAGAAATAATGCACTCACTAATCAGTGGTGTAATTGAAATGTAAATCAGTCGAAAAACAACATACCTTGGACTCTTGATTTTGCTGTAGCTTCTACTTCTCGGGTAACGAAGGTTGCAACTTTTGCCTGCCAGGTTGTGCATGGTTGATCCTGATTAGAAGTATACCTGATTACAAGTATATTTCTTCAGGGCTTCAAGCTGACAGTAACTTTGCAAGTAAATTCGGTAAATCATGTATTGACAGTAACTTTGCAAGTAAATTCAGTAAATCATGCAGTGACAGTAACTGAATCTTTATACAGTACTGAATGTGAACGCACAAATCTCTACTAATCTGCAAGAAAAAATTGATGAAAAGGGATTTCTCCCTGATTTCTAATAGAGAAACCAACAAGGTACAATATTCCATCACAACACAGCGACCACCAGAAAAGAAAGAACTATTGAGGAAAAAGAAAGCTATTAAAAAAATTGTGGGAGACATATTAAGAAGAACTGTAGACAGAGAGCACATAACGATCACTGATAGTATAAATTACCATGAAATAACGTTCACCTCAATTCTCCACTAATACAAGCATTTACCACGAAAATAAATTAACTCTAAATAAATGATATACTCCAAATGCACATATATCTAATATGTTTGCAACCACTACATTTTATGAAGACGCCACTAAGAGGACACCTATAATGATAGTCATAGTATAATTTGCTCAAATTTTCCCAATGACATCAAGCGCTAAGGACTTCCTTAAATACTATGTTTTGTGTGGTCGGTAATAAGGAATCAGAAC
This sequence comes from Avena sativa, assembly GCA_916181665.1. NCBI lineage: Eukaryota > Viridiplantae > Streptophyta > Magnoliopsida > Poales > Poaceae > Avena > Avena sativa. The sequence goes on from OV702293.1 coordinate 101,381,547, forward strand.
TTTTCCACTTCTCTGAATTCTTGGTATCGTCCTTTCTCTCGTTATGACTGGCAAGGATCTTAATGTTGCTCTTCGTGGTGGCTCTGGACAACGCCACATAGAGTTGACCATGGGAGAATACCGCTTTCGGTAGGTACACGCCGACAACCGGGATGGTCTGCCCTTGGGCCTTGTTGATTGTCATGGAAAAACTGAGTCTGACTGGGAACTGCTTCCTCATCATTAGAGGGGCAGAGTGGTATTCGAGGAAGAAACACCCTTTGTCCGGCGTGTTGTCCCCGCACAATCTCCGCGTCGATAGCATTCCTTTGGAACCCACGGACCACAAGCCTTGTGCCATTACATAGCCCATTAGCTAGGTCGATGTTCCTCAATAGTATAATGGGATAGTTTATCTTCAGCTTAAGTGCGTGTGGGGGCAGTCCATTAGGAGTCAAATCATTCAGGAACTCCAGTGCATAGTAGCCATGCGGATCGTCTTCTGCGCTGTCAAAACTATGGTAGACCTTCTCCTCTCCCTGAAAACGCTCTATCATACGCATGTTTATTGCATCAACATTGTCGTTCTTCGTGGAGAGGATTGCTCGAGACGTCATGTAACTAGGATCGGTCATGTTGTGGTCTAGTCGAGGAAACACATGGTCGATTAGCTTATCTATGTCGGCGACCTCGTCTGTAGATGGAACACAGATATCTTCGGGGAGCTGGATGTTGCCTTGCTCATCAGTGTCCTCGGTGCCATTACCTACCCTTAGAAGGTAATCCGCGAACCACTGGTCGTTATGCGCCCTCATGTTCTCCACAAGCTTTAGCTGGCGCATGCCCTGCCAGAGGTACGAACTCCGCAGGGTCGCGTCGACTATCTGACCTCGTGACCCTTTCCTGACTACTGGAATCACCTGCCTAAAGTCCCCACCGAACACGACAGACTTTCCTCCAAAAGGTCGGTCCCGTCAGCCCATGATGTCGCGCATGCTGTTGTCCAGTGCCTCAACCGCCTGCCGCTTTGTCATGGTGGCCTCGTCCCACAAGATGAGCGAAGCCATCCTCAAGAGCTTAGTTGTCCCACTTTGCTTGCTGAAGTTGCATGATGACCCTTCTTAAATGTTTAGTGGGATCTTGAATCTAAAGTGTGCAGTGCTGCACCTGGCATGATGGATGCAGCAACACCGGAAGTTGTTGTGGCCACCGCGATCTTTCTCTCACCTAGAACCGTAGCGAGCAATGCCCTGTATAGGAAGGTCTTCCGAGTGCCTCCCGGGCCATCAACGAATAATACACCCCCATCGTCGTTGTCGAGTGCCGCCAGTATCTCGTCATATGCTAGCCTCTGCTGAAGGTTTAGATTGATATAGAGACTTGTCGTTGTCATCAACATTGATAGTGGTTTCCTCGATGACCTCCCTCGCCTCGCCTTCTATGTTGTCATAAGTCTCGTCGATGTCCGAAAGAGGGAACAACTTTATATCTTTGCCCATGGACTGCAGCATGCCCCTGATATCAAGCAACACCTTCTGCTCCACCGCGATAGGGCACGTGTGACGTCGCCTGAAGTCGTCTGACATTGCTTCAAGGTGCCTATCCCATAGACCACGCACATCGCCAGGCTCGCAAAATACCAAGATCGTTGCAAAGAGCCTCCTAAGAGAGACTGGCATGGCCCACTGTGCTGACTCCATAAGACACTCGTCGAGTGTGTTGTCAGCCTCAATGAGACCCCTCCTCTCGATAGCCTCTCAATGAGACCCCTCCTCTCGTTGAGGAGGAAGTACCGTTCCCCCTCGGCAGGATTGGCTGACACTATTCTGCCTACTTGGAAGCAGCGGTTTTTCCTTTTTTGCCAGAAGTTTGTTCTTTGCCATGTGAAACTTCCTGGAAAGTCCTTGTACAGAATATCTCGAGCCCATACGTGCTCCTGATTAGCCACACAGTACTCCGTTAGCATAGACTTTGATGCATTCTCCCTTGCAAGAACATCGTTCAGGTTATCTCCCGCTTTGAATGTGACTCTGTGCATGTTCGGGAGATGTAGCGGAAGTTGTAGGACCGGAGGGTAGTTCTCACAGAGGGTGAATCCAAATATCCTCCACATCGCTTCTGGAGGAGTAACCCACCTCGCATCAATGAATCTCTTGATCTCATCTATGTTACCCTTGGCGTCAGGTTGGTCGATGTTGAAAGAAGTCTGATCGTGGCCCTTGTATATGTACTTGTATAGGTACTTGACGGCCTTTATGATGGAGCACACCTCCACTTTGATGTGGTAGTTGAACATACGGAGGAGGTAAGGGTTATACGGCACAACCCATCTATTTTCCAGCATCTGACCGTGGACCTTCCCTGAACGACCATCTTTCCATCTCCGATAGACAGGGTAGGAGTCCTTTCCTTGTATGGTGGTCTCATTGCACTCTCGGGGATACTTGCACTTGCACGACCCCTCTTGCATGCACACATTGTTGGGCTTCAGGACGCCACATGGTCCATGCATCATATCCTTCACGACCATGGCGTATAGCTCTGGGTACTTATGCTTGTCCGGGAACTCAGCGGATATTACACGGTCATACTGTTCCGGCACAACAAGCTTATAACTCGAATCCATGATCAACAGGAAATGGGCATTGCGGCAGGCCTCTCTTCTGGAACTCTACCACGTATACATATGCCTTCACAACACCTAAGATATGTTCCTTGGTCAGCATGTGTTTCGTCTTCTCTAGCTTGGCTCTAAACACTCGGCCACAAGATCGGGCCGATCTTGTGGGGTCTGGCTGAGAAACAGCTCATCTTGTATCTCCTGCCAGTTTGGGTTGCAGGTCATTGTTAGGAAGATGTCAGGCTTGCCATACGTGTGGACCAGTGCCATGGCGTCCATATGCCTCCGCTTCATGTCTCGGAAGCCCCCGTGGAATGTGTGAGGGAGAACGGTCCTAGTGCCCACAGCGCTCGCTCGTGTCTCCCCGGCTGTGATGCTATCAACAATGCCTTTATATAAGTCCGCACGTATCTCCGGCTGGTGGTCCCTGACCCATTTTAACCTGCAGCCCTCGATCTTGATGTACATGTCGACACCCCACTGTTGGAATAGGCGCCCTCCATGCAGTATGGGGTTGAATATGCAGGACGCGTCTGTAGCCTATAACAATAGTAGTCTCTGACGGAGACACATAAACGGCCACCTCCCTCTGTGAGAAGGATGGAAAAAATGAAGGTTAGATAACATGAGACAATGATATGTTCTCTAAATAAATGCACAATCCTATGGAATAGGCGAACCTTGATTGTCATTACGACCCTCTCTTGGTAGTTGCGCAACGTCCTAGGACACCTTATCTTTGGGAATATTCGGATGCCAACCGAGCTCCCCCTTCGGGAAGAAGAGAGGGTACGAGAGAGGGTCGTAGCACCCCTGTGTGGCTTGTATGCTGTACCTCTGGTTGTTGTTCCCGTGGAGGGTAATGCTACGTTTGAACCTATTCGCCAGGTCGCTCCCCTCGACCTAGATGGCAGCCACCTCAGACGAGACTGGTAGATTGTATGTCCGTTGGTCTAGCTTCTGGTCGGTGTATAGTTCTATCCGATAATCCTGGAGGTTGTCCCTGTGGGCACCCAAACTCCTTAATTGCTGGGAGTAGGGGTTTCCTCTCATGATGTTCGTCAATGTACGGATGACATCCTTGTCGAGTTGCTCGGTGGCTTCCTTGCGATGGATCAGGCTAGGATCATCGTCGTAGAAGTACAGCTGTAGATGATCTGGACGAGAGCCTGGCCCAAACGAATGGACATTATGGTACACCGAGCCACGCGCCCGAAATGTGTAAACCTCTGACCCATATTGGTGCAACTGTTATCAAGGATTACACCAAGCGTTGTGAAGGAGAAGTGGCCGTTAAAGAATCGGACGCTGTCTCGAAAATGCCGACAGTCCGCATCTGTGCTCGACCATAACCTCATCAACTCCGGGATAGGTTCTTGTTCAGACAACTTGATATCCCCTTTGAGACAACAGAAACCAGGGGGCTCACGCTCGAACCTCTTGGCATTGCAGAATATGCAATTTGGGACTTTCTCCAAAATGTCCGTGCTTTCTGGGAGATTCATATACACAAAGTCAAAAGGATCAGCAGAGCCCAGCTCGGACAAGTCTGACAATTCATCTAGTTCCATGTCATCAGCATCGGAACCTACAGGCATTAGCGTGTCACAAAGAATATTCACATTATTTCTTCTGTAGCAGAGTGGGCATGTGGAAATCCCAGTGGACATACCTTCAGTAGCATATAGGTAGTACTCCTCGTCCATGAGGTCGTCGGGCATGGCATTCTCGTCCATGAGTCTGCTAAGAAAGGCCTCCATGTCATCTATACCATTTTTCGACCCCATAATTAATGATCCATTGATTATATTAACATAAGAAGAAGAGTAAAGATGGGAGAATTACCGTTGCTTCCAATGGTGTAGTCTGACGTGCTCCGTGAAGGGGAGGTAGGAGGTAAAGCAGCTCCCTTTTTGGCTAGGTTTACCGTTGCCAAAAGAGTTGCATTTGGGCATGGCATTGAGATGGATTCAGCGCAAGGGGTGTTCCGCCTAGCCACGTCATTTGCCTTGCGCTTAGCTAGAAACTCCTCCCTCTTATGTCAAGGTAAGCTCTGCATGCATCCTCTTATGTTGGCATTCATCTCCCGTCTCTTTTCGGCGGAGATATTTTTCCTGTTATCCCTCTGTCGTGCATTCCTCTCATCCGGTGCTTTATTTTGTCGGGTTCTTCTTCTACTTGCATTAATCTCCTCCTTTTTCTCAACATCTTTGTTTTGATGGGCTGCTCTTCTACGTGCATTAATCTCCTCTTTTTGCCCGGTTGTCAAACTATTTCTTCGATCTCTATATCGTTCACATCTTGCTCGATTTCTTTCTTCTAAACTGTTTGCAAAATGTTGCCTTTGGTCGGTCATCATCGTAACTGAACTTCCCATGACATCATCGACATGTTTACTACCTATGGTATATCACATTTACAAAGATAATTAGTCGTGAAACCAGATGACAACATTATATTGCACTACTAGTCAAAGTCTATATATACCATTTGAACCTTCGCCCCATTGTATCACGGTGTTGGTAAGATTTCTATGAAATTCAGTTGTGTAGGGAGTATGGAGTTCAGTCTCTCCTTCTTCATCGGATGATGAAATAACTGGAGTTCTTAAAGGCTCATGTATGGAAAACCCAGTAGGAGGACGTGGCACATAGTTGGTGCGGGATTGTTTGGAAGCCCGATGCTCATGAACGACTGGTCAATCAATAATTAAAAACACAGCCACATTAATGTCAATTAGTATCTCTAATGTGAAGATGGGAATTTTTGGTCTACTTAATATTAAAGGGAAGCATATTGTAACCTTCTTTTCCTTTTCGTGATGGTTGGTTTGGATGCGACATCTTTGCAATACTTCTGTAATCTACTTCTCACAACACCTATTATACATAATCCAAAGGCAATGATATATTGGCTTGAAGGCAATGTTGGCTTCCTTATTCTTCCTCTTTTCACTTCAGATCCCAATAACCTTATGTCTTATTTTTCCTGTTACATCAAAGTAACCAAGTTTCAAGTAGAAGTAACCGAGTTTCAGATAAATAAACTTCCTGATAGTTCATTGCTGCTTAAATTTAAACATAGGGAGAATAGTAAAAAGTACCATTTGAGACAATTTATCTGCATCTATAGACTAAGCTACTATTACTGTAGCAGATATGGAAAAAAATTATCAAATGAATTTATCTCAAACAAAGTGAGCTCATCACACATTTTTCCCACGCATAAGCAACATATAAACAATCGATGTATTTATTAGGTGTCACCTAAAATATCCTTGAACATTGTTCACAAGCATCCTTCAAAACAAAACATCCATACACATAGACAACTTTATCCCGACACAATCTTACATGATAATAGACGAAACAAGCTCATCACTTAAATTTACAACAACGGATACTGGATCCAACCAAGTTGGATAAACACAAGATATCTCCTATCCTACTTCATGAATCGAGCATCCTTCTTAGCCCACGCGGTCGCCAGAAAAGCCCACCTCTTCTCTAGAAACTTTTGCAAGAACCTCGTGTCACGAGCTCCACTAATTAATGCATATTTACATTTCAACTTGATCAGGACGTATTAAACAAGTGTTGTCATTTGTATAGATTTTTTATTTTGTGTTATGCTAAAATCACTCACCCTGAAGTGGTCGTGCCGCAGGATGATCTAGATTGAATGTGAAGTTTGTGTGCTCTTAAGTATTCAGGCCACCTATTGAAGTTGGAAAAAATGTGTTTATGTTAGACATTTCAAGAAAGTTTGATTAAATTGACAATATATGTGGATGCGGATAAATCAGTTACCAAATCCCTTGTCTTTCTGCAACATAGTTGCAATGGCAATAGGTCTTCCATTTTCAGCCGTTGACTACCGGTATAAATTCTGAGTCAATTTGGAACCCCAAATGCCAACGGCAATAAAATTTCCCCTACAGTTTGAAAATTTTAAAATGTATCATTCAGTAAATAACTTCGATTGGTAACTAATTATGTTAGAAGACAATTAGGGGCGTTCTAAATACACATACCACGCATCCATGAAGATGGCCTGTTTATACTTGGTGAGCATCCCAACGCATTCAAGTTCACAACAGTGAACAACTATGCTAACTATGTCTGTATAATGATGAATGTCATTAGTCCATTCTGAATACTGAATTTGTATTGGACACTGTGAGGTTTATAGTTGAAATATATGAGGTACGTACCTATAAATGTTTTATTTGGACGCGCGGTAACTTCCAAGAATGGCATCAAATGCTTAGGAAGTATTCGGAACTCAATGGATAGACAAGGTTCAACTATTGTCATTCGATCAAATGATAATTCAAAGATGTGCCCAATCGCTCTAAATCCCACTAATTCAGCGTTAGGATTAATTTTGACCCTATGTATAACATACTTGCAACCAGGTTGTAGTATGCGGTTGAATCGCTCCACTTCAGCATGTCCCCAAACGCTAGCTTCGATTTTTGAGCCCTTGAATGTGTTTGAGAAGAAAAGGTAAGACTGTGGTAAACACATGTTCACATTTAATAATTTATCTGAAGTGTTTGTTACTAACATTCCTATCCATGATAATGAAGCGAATGTTGTCAGCATATGAATTAGGTGAAAATTTAACTTCCACCCACACAGAAATGCTACACTTTGAGAATAAAATGATATCGACATACTCAATGTCGTCGAAATCCTTAAATCTATAGTCAACGGTGTAAGATAGAAAGTACTTTTTGAATGATGTGAAGGTAAGTTAAACTAACCTAGGAGTTGTCGGGGTTTCTGACATTTGCGCATACGTCCGCTTACTTGTAACGTTAATAGGTGTCATCCACATAACAAATATATTAAAGGTTTTATATGGTTTGCACACTTCCATGGAGAACAATCCCATCCCAAGAAATACATGAAAATTGGAAACCACCATAGTACATAAAAAGTGTATAACAACCAAAAATATTTATCTAAGAAGTTGAGAAATGGTGTGGGAGGAAAATCTACAATAATGGTAGACAGAGATCATATGTCATCTAAGAAGCAGTTTAGAAATGGTGTGGAGGCAAATCTACAATAATGGTTAGGCAGAGAACACATGTAGGACCAAGATTAACACTAAATAATGACCAGAAAAAATCACAAAACTATATATGGAAAAGATGATGCAAGAATTGTAGGTATAGAGCATATTGTTAACATGTGTGCAGACCTGTAGCTCTATGTTGGTAATAAGCTGGGCCAACTTTATTTTCCCGGTTATGATCCAAAAATGTAGTCCAAGTTCAAAGATCACCTGGAAAAAAGAGGCTTATTGTTTCACTAAAGGCTGATAAATATTAGACTAAAAGTTCATGATTAATAAAAGAACAATATGCATCGATAGTGCAACATAGAAGAGAGGATCCTTGTGCAATATCATGAGAGACTTCTCGTGGACTACAATATAGGGATGTCTAGCCTAAGCTTTGTCACAACACATGGGAAGCATGAATTTTATGAACAAATACATCAAGGCAAGCTACCTATGTACCTTTGTAAGATCAGTAGTTGAGGGACGAAGATCACGGATCACATCACCTGTTGGAAGCACCTAGAAAGAATAGGGTGATAAGAAACAGAAAAAATAGTGAGTATCTAGAGAGGATGTGTTGCCTTGTGGAACTCAACTTGCAAAAAAAGTATCATTGCAGTTTGTTCAGAAACACACAAAAAATATCATTTCTGACTTTTCTCATGCTCCAACTTCAGAGGCAAAAGCTGCTAGGCCTATAATAATATAGGTAATATAGCACATTGAATTCCTTAAAACAAGTTTAATTTAAAAATACATATAATGGCTGAAATGAAGAAAGCATGTCCTTTTATGGGCTAATTTTCTTGCTGCCCATTGATCAAGTTAAAACCTGATCAATAGGAACTCTCATGCAGGAACTAAACAAAAGTGTTGCAGGCTTGCAACTTGACACGCAATTGATACATATAAAAATGAGCATAATCAGCCCAGGTGCAGAATATGCTATAGGAAACTAACGCCGCAAAGCAAAGCATGAAATAATTAATCATCTTGACTTCCATTGGCAACTCAGGTTTATTAAAAACCATTGTACTATAGCATAATTAGTTATGCAAAAAAATCAATGGAGTGGAAGATATTGGAGCGTGTCCAAATTAGGCAATAGCACTTTCAAAAGTCTGAACAACAGGGATCACCAACATGTGTGGGATCGCACTTGCCAGCCATAATAACATTAAGGCACTCAAAAATAGCACAAACAGAATTAGCTGTATGAAATGATGATGCAGCAAGATGATGTGACATAATAGGAAATAATTTCCTAGAAGATTAACTCACAAAAGAGGACAAAATATTTGACTTAGCATCTAGGGAAAAAATAATTTCCTCTTATCTGGACGCCTCTTTCTCTATGCTTCTTGTGTGCGGGAAAAAATAGGGAAGAAAAATAAACAAAATAGGGAAGAAATTATCTTTGGGCAAGCATTCAGGTCAGTGGAGGAGCAGCTTGCTGCAGCCTGCAACAAACACCTTTGGATAGCAACCACCACTTGTATAACACGACAATGCAGTAGAAATATACATTCACATCAGAAAAGCCAGATACTATCTCAAATAGCAATGGACCTATACTAAATCCACGAGATATTTAACCAGAAATCAAAAGAAAAAGTGATCCTACTAACAAAACAGAGACCACCTACTGGAATGTGTGCTAGGACACACTACCTGATATAATCTATCTAATTCATGTGCTCTTGCTCCTGTGGAAAACTTGTATTAAATATCAAAAGCATATCATATGAACATATAAATTACTTCTACAAAATCTAGAAGAAAATAGCATTAGCGCAAGTTTTTGGATCCTACTTCAACACCTATGAACACCAAATCAGAAAGCAAATAACTCTACCTTCATTTTAACCCGATTTGTCCTCAATATCCACTCTAGAAATCTCTATCAGTATTTTTGTTTGCCCAAGTAGATGAGAAATTTTACACTCGGTTACATGATATGTTCATATTAATTCAGTTTCACCATCAACGTTGCTTGTTTTTCGGCTGTATCTTTAGAAGTTTAGAAAACAACAAAATGATCTGATTTATGGCTAGCTATACTGGTGCACACACTATCCATTGTAGAAGCTCTATGGAAGTTTTATGTAAAGATACAGAGTGATTTTACACTCTACTCTCGCCTGGTGTGCCTATGCATATGTACTACACAATCTTTCATTAGGAATATGCTAGTACCATCCGATCATTAATCACTTGAAAATGGATTTAACAAAAAAATTGTCTTTTAGTTCTGAATGAAACTATACCAGGTCTCCGCATAGATGTTATGTCTAGCCAAGAATAGCAGCAACAATATCAAATACTTAGGTCCTTGGTCTCTTCGTGCCATATTATATCCAGCTTTCATACCAAATTTGGAAGCCAAGATTAGAAAACATAGTTAAATGCCCGCGTGTTGCCACGACCCACTCAAGTTCTTTCTTTGCCTCATATATAAACAATATACACCTGAATTACACTTGAAATCATTTTCAGGTTTGTTTTTCACTGTTCTTTATGTTAAGGTTATGTTGCTAGGGTTCAACAAACTTAGACTAATCAAATAAAATTATAGAAATGTTTAGTTATGTTTTTCTATGCAGTAACAAGAGATTTTGTATACCAAACTACTGAAGTGAGAATATGACAGTTTACCAGCTGACATAAGAAGAGAACTTTTGTATCCATGAAAACTCAGCTTATAAAAGATGCATAACACACGAGTTTACCAACTGACGTGACATTTTTCTAGATCTTGTTCTGCAGTGCACCGGTTGGACAAGATAATCATGATTAATTCGAATCAATTCAGGCATGTCCAAAGCTTTCTTTTCAAAACAAGAGACACACCAATGTGGTCACATATACACCAATATAATTTACCGCCTACATGTATTCAAAAATAAACAACACATTGTTTTTCTAAAACATGAAGTCGATTCCTAACATCACCTACACCCTTGGCAAAATAGTGTGCAGTCTGACATAAGAAGGTCCTAAGAAACAAGGCATGCATTCCTTTATAGCTGGAATGCATGGAACTTGGCTCAACTGTATCTTTTCTAAAACATGATGATTGAAATGGTTGCACGACTGTAGCAAAACCAGCAAGAGTAAGAAGAATATATTGCTGGCATGCTCCTAATGGTTATCGTTCCATAGTCATCCAAGTTTTGCCTCTTCCCTATGCAAGCCTACATAAAACAGTTATACAAGTACAACATAATCTTGTTATAGGGAACAAATTTGTAATCTCACCTAACTATGCTTACTTGCTTTATATGTGAAAACCCATGGAACACTTTGGAGTTTGGATCATATGCTCTATATAACCAGAAATAGAAAGCTCTGGCAAACTTCCCGAGGCAAGCGAATCCTTCCTTAACCCTGATATTAACTTAATAATAGATCTGCTGGATCGCTGTAGACTACATATCATAATCGTCAGATGCTAATTACCTACTGCTACATACTGAACTACTGTGTTTTCTGAATCTGAAACAAAAAAAGAATAGCATGGATACACCCCTAGCTGCAGCAAAATCAGAAACAAACACAAGGGTGTCGAGAAAAGGCCCACGTTCACAACATCTAAACCCCAAAGCGCCGCAAGTACTGGTCATGCAGACAAAGCAGTCCACAAATATTCAGATCAGATGAGATGTTACCCCGACAAGTATGACCTGCTTTGTCTGCATAAAACAATTATAAAGATGAAGTAGATGAATCATGTTCCTATTACGACAACGGGAAATTAAGCGACACGTGATCCATATGTAGTGAGATAATCCTAAATGGCCCTATCTCACTTTCTATACAACCGAGTCAGCTATATGAACTCACTATATACCACTGAATTCTTGGGCCGACTATATTCACGTGATGTGCATCAGCGACAAGATAGGGAATGATCTTAGCATTAGGGAAAAAGAAAAGATGAGAAGATAAAAGGTACAACATATGGTAACCAACTTCAGGCTGAGATCATGTCATGAAAAAACGTGTCTTCTCGCCCCCATTTCATTTACCTGAAGGTTTGGTGACTTGGGCCTGGTAAACTGCTTCGTCGACCTGCATGAAAAAACATGATTATAGGCTTCTGAGGTCTCAAATCTTCAGGAAGCTGAGCAATGTCAATGACACAATTAGGTGTTTCCTAATTACCTTTGTGGACGGAACAGTCTGTTTAACTATTGAAGTGGCCGTGCTTCTGGTACCAAGGTCCTCCTCAGGTTCTTCAGTGACTTCTCTTACTTAATCTAGACATACAGATTTCACATGCAGTGGTTAATCGCTAGACCAGAGAAATGGAGAAAACGTATTCTTGCGCTTGCACTACTTCAACATCTGAGGAAAAGGATATGCATTACTACCTTCTGCGCAAATTTGAATTCCTATAGCAACTGTCTTGGAGCACAGGAACGGACAGAAGATTCTGCGCAAATTTGTTTTTCTCTAGCCACTGTCTTGGAGCATAGGACCTCTGAGCAGATAGCACGTGATGTCCGGGGGATGGGAGCCGGGCGAAGCGTTGGCGGCGCGGCAAGGAGCGTCGGTAGCGCGGCAAGGAGCGTCGGCGGGCTCCTGTTTCCGGACTGGAGGGAGGAGAATATGAGGAAAGGGCGTGCAGAAGTACGATAATAGGTGCGCTCGTACCTTTTGTATCGGGAGAGGAGGCAACCAGCATGATCTCCACGATCGGCATCGGCAGTTGCCGAGCTGACCGGCGGTTTCCAGCTGACCATGGCAGATGGGGAGGTTGCGCCGATGGGGATGGGCCAGGAGACCCGGGGAACGGGGACGGGCGGCATCGGCAGTGCGGCGGTGCGCGGGACAGTAGGAACATCAGCGACCGGGAGCGACATCGGCGCAGAGAACGGGAGTTCGTGGCGACGGAGCGGTTTGAGATGGGAGCTGGACGAGGGGACTGATTTTTTCTCCTTGCGCTGTGGGGATGGATGGACGAGGGTTTGACGGGTTTTTTTTAGCCCTGATTTTTTTAGCCCCGATTTTTCTTCCGTGCGCGGCTCAGAGGACGTACCACCGTCAGGTCGTTCTCTCCTTTAAGGAATAGTAGAGATACTTGATAGCCATCCGGGGGTGTGCCGTATGCAAAAGTCTCAGTTTGTCCTTCTTATGATTTTATGTTGGTACTTGATGACACGCAGGGCTACTCGAGCTGGTTTCGTATTTTTCTTGATTTTAGATGAATTTCCCATTGCCTGGGTTCGGGGTGTGGGAAAAATCCACAAACCCGTCGACCCGCGCAGGCACACGAGTCCATTGCAACCTTGAACCTAGGCACTTGCCCAGCCTAGGTATCCCATGAGGCACCTCAAAACATTTTTTTTAGAAAATACAGGCAATTTCTAGGGTAAGTACAGTTAGAAACCGCAATTGTCAGGGTGTGACTCGGGAAAAATACAGTATATGCATGCACCGCGAGATGAGCACCAACCACCCGGGGATGGCGGTTCGCCACGACGTAGCATGCGTGTAAATTGCCTCGGGCCCTAGGGAGCGCTAAATTCTCGCACCTTCTTTGCAGAATCGCCGGTTTTCCGGAGTCGGTAAAAGGAAACTCTAGATTTCTTCATGGAACCCTGGAATGTCTAGCTAGATAAGTTGCTTAGAATGCCGAGAGGGATCTAGGTGCCAGGATTGTGCTCAATCCGCGTAGTGGATGCACGTTCTGGGAAGTGAGGGGAGGTCTAGGGTTGAAAGCCAAGTTAACTCCTGCTCGATAGCCATCTGGGGGTGCGTCGTGTGCCAAAAGTCCCGGTTTGTCCTGCTTATAATTTTATTGTTGGTAGTGGGTGACACACAGGGGCTACTCGAGCTGGTTTCGTATTTTTCTTGATTTTTGATGAATTTACCATTGCCGGGGTTCGGGGGTGGGAAAAATCGGTAAACCCGCAGGCATGCGCAGGCACGCGTGGTCCATTGCAACCTTGAACCTAGGCACTTTCCTAGCCTAGTTACCCCATGGGGCAGTCCAAAACATTTTTTCCAGAAAATACAGGGCAATTTCTAGGGTACCTACAGTTAGAAACCGCAATTGCCAAGGCGTGACTCGAAGAAAATAGAGTATATGCTTGCACCACGAGATGAGCACCAACCTCCCAGGCATGACGGCCCGCCACGACATAGCATGCGTGTAAATTGCCTCGGGCCCTAGAGCGCGCTCAATTCTCGCACCTCCTTTGCAGAATCGCCAGTTTTCTGGAGTCGGTAAAAGGAAACTCTAGATTTCTCCATGGAACCCTAGAATCTCTAGCTGGAGATGTTGCTTAGAATGCCGAGACGGATCTAGGTGTTGGGTTTGGGCTCAATACGCGCAGTGGATCTATGTTCTGGGAAGTGAGGGGGAGGTCTAGGGTTGAAAGCCATGTTAACTCCTACTCGATAGCCATTCGGGGGGTGCGCCGTGTTCCAAAAGTCCCGGTTTGGCTTGCTTATGATTTTATGTTGGTAGTGGTTGACACGCAGGGGCTACTCGAGCTGGTTGCGTATTTTTCTTGATTCTTAATGAATTTCCAATTGCCGGGGCTCGGGGGGGTGGGAAAAATTGACAAACCCGCCAGCGCGAGAAGGCACGCGAGGTCCATTGCAACCTTGAACCTAGGAACTTGCCCAACCTAGGTACCCCATGGGGCACCCCAAAACATTTTTTTCAGAAAATACAGGGCAATTTCTAGGGTACCTACAGTTAGAAACCGCAATTGCCGGGGCATGACTCAGGGAAAATATAGTATATGTCTGCACTACTAGATGAGCACCAACCTCCCGGGGATGGAGGTCCGCCACGATGTAGCATGCGTGTAAATTGCCTCGGTCCCTAGGGAGCGCTCAATTATCGCACCTCCTTTGCAGAATCGCTGGTTTTCCGGAGTGGGTAAAAGGAAACTCTGTATTTCTCCATGGAACCCTGGAATCTCTAGCTGGAGAAGTTTCTTAGAATGCCGATAGGGAGCTAGGTGTCGGGTTTGGGCTAAATCCGCGCAGTGGATCCATGTTCTGGGCAGTGAGGGGGAGGTCTAGGGTTGAAAGCCATGTTAACTCCTACTCGATAACCATCCGGAGAGTGCGCCGTGTGCCAAAAGTCCCGGTTTGTCCTGCTTATGATTTTATATTGGTAGTGGGTTACACGCATGGGCTACTCGAGCTGGTTTCATATTTTTCTTGATTTTGATGAATTTCCCATTACCGGGGTTCGGGGGGTGGGCAAAATCAGCAAACCCACCGGCGGGCACAGGCACGCGATGTCCATTGCAACCTTGAACCTAGGAGCTTTCCCAACCTAGGTACCCCATGGGGCACTCCAAAACATTTTTTTCCAGAATATACAAGGCAATTTCTAGGGTACCTATAGTTAGAAACCGCAATTGTCGGGGCGTGACTCGAGGAAAATACAGTATATGATTGCACCATGAGATGAGCACCAACCTCTTGGGTATGACGGTCCGCCATAATGTAGCATGCGCGTAAATTGCCTCGGGCCCTTGGGCGCGCTCAATTCTCTCACCTCGTTTGCAGAATCGCTGGTTTTCTGGAGTTGGTAAAAGGAAACTCTAGATTTCTCCATGGAACCCTGGAATCTCTAGTTGGAGAAGTGGCTTAGAATGCCGAGAGGAATCTAGGTGCCGAGTTTGGGCTCAATCCGCATAGTGGATCCACGTTCTGGGCAGTAAGGGGGAGGTCTAGGGTTGAAATCCATGTTAACTCCTACTCGATAGCCATCCGGGGGTGCGCCGTGTGCCAAAAGTCCTAGTTTGTCCTTCTTATGATTTTACGTTGGTATTGGATGACACGCATGGCTACTTGAGCTAGTTTTGTATTTTTCTTGATTTTTGATGAATTTCCCATTGCCGGGGTTCGGGGTGTGGGCAAAATCAGCAAACCCGCCGGCGCACGCAGGCACGCGTGTCCATTGCAACCTTGAACCTAGGCACTTGCCCATCCTAGGTACCCCATGGGGAACCCCAAAACATTTTTTCCCGAAAATACAGGGCAATTTCTAGGATACCTGTAGTTAGAATACCGCAATCGTCAGGACGTGACTCGAGAAAAATACGGTATATATTTGCACAACAAGATGAGCACCAACCTCCCGGTAATGGCGGTCTGCCACGATGTAGCATGTGTGTAAATTTCCTCGGGATCTAGGGCGTGCTTAGTTCTCGTACCTCCTTTGCAGAATCGCCAGTTTTCCTGAGTCGGTAAAAGGAAACTCTGGATTTCTCCATGGAATCCTAGAATATCTTGCTGGAGATGTTGCTTAGAATACTGAGAGGGAGATAGGTGCCGGGTTTGGGCTCAATCAGCTTAGTGGATCCACGTTCTGGGCAGTGAGGGAGAGGTCTAGGGTTCAAAGCCATGTTAACTCCTACTCGATAGCCATCCGGGGGGTGCATCGTGTGCCAAAAGTCCCAGTTTGTCTTGCTTATGATTTTATGTTGGTAGTGGGTGACACGCAGGGGCTACTCGAGCTGGTATTGTATTTTTCTTGATTTTTTATGAATTTCCCATTTCCGGGGTTCGGGGTGGGAAAAATCGGCAAAACTGCTGGCGCGCGCAGGAACCCCAAAACATTTTTTCTGGAAAATACAAGGCAATTTTTAGGGTACCTACAGTTAGAAACCGCAATTGCTGGGGCTTGACTCTGGGAAAATACGGTATATGCTTGCGCCACAAGAGGAGCACCAACTTCCCGAGAATGGCGGTCTGCCACGATGAAGCATGCGTGTAAATTGCCTCGGGCCCTAGGGCGCGCTCAATTGTCGTGCCTCCTTTGTAGAATCGCAGGTTTTCTGGAGTCGGTAAAAGGAAAATCTAGATTTCTCCATGGAACCCTAGAATCTCTAGCTGGAGATGTTGCTTAGAATGCCGAGAGGGATCTTGGTGCTGAGTTTGGACTCAATCCGCGTAGTGGATCCAAGTTCTGGGCAGTGAGGGGAAGGTCTAGGATTGAAAGGCATGTTAGCTCCTACTCGATAGCCATCCGGGGGTGCGCCGTGTGCCAAAAGTCTCGGTTTGTCCTGCTTATGATTTTATATTGGTAGTGGGTGACATGCAGGGGCTACTCGAGCTAGTTTCGTGTTTTTCTTGATTTTGATAAATTTCCCATTGCCGGGGTTCGAGGGGTGGGCAAAATCGGCAAACCCGCCGGCGCGCGTAGGCACGCGATGTCCATTGCAACCTTTAACCTAGGAACTTTCCCAACCTAGGTACCCCATGGGGCACTCCAAAACATTTTTTCTAGAATATACAAGGAAATTTCTAGGATATAGTTAGAAACCGCAATTGTCGGGGCGTGACTCGAGGAAAATACAGTATATGATTGCACCACGAGATGAGAACCATCTTCTTGGGGATGACGGTCTGCCATGACGTAGCATGCGTGTAAATTGCCTCAGGCCCTAGGGCACGCTCAATTCTCTCACCTCGTTTGCAGAATCGCCGGTTTTCCGGAGGTGGTAAAAGGAAACTCTAGATTTTTCCATGGAACCCTGGAATCTCTAGTTGGAAAAGTTGCTTAGAATGCCGAGAGGGAGCTAGGTGTCGGGTTTGGGCTCAATCCACATAGTGGATCCACGTTCTAGGCAGTCAGGGGAAGGTCTAGGGTTGAAATCCATGTTAACTCCTACTCGATAGCCATCCGGCGGTGCGTCGTGTGCCAAAAGTCCCAGTTTGTCCTTCTTATGATTTTATGTTGGTAGTGGATGACGCGCAGGTCCACTTGTGCTAGTTTCATATTTTTCTTGATTTTTTATGAATTTCCCATTGCCGGGGTTCGGGGTGTGGGAAAAATCAGCAAACCCATCGGCGCGCGCAGGAACGTGAGTCCATTGCAACCTTGAACCCAGGCACTTGCCCAGCATAGGTACCCCATGGGGCACCCCAAAATTTTTTTCCGAAAATACAGGGCAATTTCTAGGATACCGATAGTTAGAATACCGCAATTGTTGGGACGTGACTCGAGGAAAATACGGTATATGCTTGCACAACGAGATGAGCACCAACCTCCTGATAATGGCGGTCTTCCACGATGTAGCATGCGTGTAAATTGCCTTGGGCTCTAGAAAGCGCTTAATTCTCGCACCTCCTTTGCAGAATCGCCGGTTTTCCTGAGTCGGTAAAAGGAAACACTGGATTTCTCCATGGAATCCTAGAATATCTTGCTGGAGATGTTGCTTAGAATACTGAGAGGAAGATAGGTGCCGAGTTTGGGCTCAATCCGCTTAGTGGATCCATGTACTGGGCATTGAGGGAGAGGTCTAGGGTTGAAATCCATGTTAACTCCTACTCGATAACCATCCGGGGGGTGCGTCGTGTGCCAAAAATCCCAGTTTGTCTTGCTTATCATTTTATGTTGGTAGTGGGTGACACGCAGGGGCTACTTGAGCTGGTATCGTATTTTTCTTGATTTTTGATGAATTTCCCATTTCCGGGGTTTCGGGGGTGGGCAAAATCGGCAAAACTGCTGGAGCGCGCAGTCACTCAAGGTCCATTGCAACCTTGAACCTAGGCACTTTCCCAGCATAGGTACCCCATGGGGAACCCCAAAACATTTTCTCAGGAAAACACAGGGCAATTTCTAGGGTACCTACAGTTAGAAACCGCAATTGCTGGGGCTTGACTTGTGGAAAATACAGTATATGCTTGCACCACAAGATGAGCACCAACTTCCCAGGAATGGCGGTCTGCCACGATGTAGCACGCGTGTAAATTGCCTCGGGACCTAGGGCACGCTCAATTGTCGTGGCTCCTTTGTAGAATCGCCGGTTTTCTGGAGTCGGTAAAAGGAAACTCTGGATTTCTCCATGGAACCCTGGAATCTCTTGCTGGAGATGTTGCTTAGAATACCGAAAGGGATCTAGGTGCCTGGTTTGGACTCAATCCGCGCAGTGGATCCATGTTCTGGGCAGGTAGGGGGAGGTCTAGGGTTGAAAGCCATGCTAACTCCTACTCGATAGCCATACGGGGGTGCACCGTGTGCCAAAAGTCCCGATTTGTCTTGCTTATGATTTTATGTTGGTATGGTTGACACGCAGGGGCTACTCGAGCTGGTTTCGTATTTTCCTTGATTTTCAATGAATTTCCCATTGCGGGGTTCAGGGGGTGGGAAAAATCGACAAACCCGCCGGCGCGCGCAGGCACGCAAGGTCCATTGCAACCTTGAACCTAGGCACTTGCCCAGCCTAGGTACCCCATGGGGCACCCCAAAACATTTTTTCCAGAAAATACCGGGCAATTTCTAGGGTACCTATAGTTAGAAACCACAATTGCCGGGGCGTGACTCGGGGAAAATATAGTATATGCCTGCACCACGAGATGAGCACCTACCTCCTGAGGATGGAGGTTCACCACGATGTAGCATGCGTGTAAATTGCCTCGGGCCCTAGGGCGCGGTCAATTCTCGCACCTCCTTTGCAGAATCGCCGGTTTTCTGGAGCCGGTAAAAGGAAACTCTAGATTTCTCCATGGAACCCTAGAATCTCTAGCTGGAGATGTTGCTTAGAATGCCGAGAAGGATCTAGGTGCCGGGTTTGGGCTCAATCCGCATAGTGGATCCATGTTCTGGGTAGTGAGGGGGAGGTCTAGGATTGAAAGCCATGTTAACTCCTACTCGATAGCCATCCGGGGGTGCGCCGTGTGCCAGAAGTCCCGGTTTGTCTTACTTATGATTTTATGTTGGTAGTGGGTGACACGCAGGGCTACTCGAGATGGTTTCATATTTTTCTTGATTTTTGATGAATTTCACATTATCGGGGTTCGGGGGTGGGCAAAATCGGCAAATCCGCTGGCGCGCGCAGGCACGCGAGGTCCATTGCAACCTTGAACCTAGACACTTGCCCAGCCTAGGTACCCCATGGCGCACCCCAAAACATTTTTTCCAGAAAATACAAGGCAATTTCTAGGGTACCTACATTTAGAAACCGCAATTGTCGTTGCGTGACTTGGGGAAAATACAGTCTATGCTTGCACGACGAGATGAGCCCCAACCTCCTGGGATGGCGGTCCGCCACGATGTAGCATGTGTGTAAATTGCCTCGGGCCCTAGGGCGCGCTCAATTATCACCGGTTTTTCGGAGTTGGTTAAAGGAAACTCTAGATTTCTCCATGGAACCCTGGAATCTCTAGCTAGAGAAGTTGCTTAGAATGCCGAGAGGGAGCTAGGTGCCAGGTTTGGGCTCAATCCGCATAGTGGATCCACGTTTTGGGCAGTGAGGGGGGGGTTTAGGGTTGAAAGCCATGTTAACTCCTACTCGATAGCCATCCGAGGGGTGCGCCTTGTGCCAAAAGTCCCGTTTTGTCTTTATTATGATAATATATTGGTAGTAGGTGACACACAGGAGATACTCGAGCTGGTTTCGTATTTTATTGATTTTTTATGAATTTCGCATTGCCGGGGTTTGGGGGGTGGGCAAAATCGGCAAACCTGCTGGTGCGCGCAGTCAAGCGAGGTCCATTGCAACCTTGAACCTAGGCACTTGCCCAGCCTAGGTACCCCATGGGGAAACCAAAAACATTTTTCTAGAAAATATAGGGCAATTTCTAGGATACGAACAGTTAGAAACCGCAATTGTTGGGGCATGACTCAGGAAAAATACAGTATATGCTTGCACCACGAGATGAGCACCAACCTCCCGGGGATGGCGGTCCGCCATGACGTAGCATGTGTGTAAATTGCATCGGGCCCTAGGGCACGCTCAATTCTCGCACCTCCTTTGCAGACTCACCGGTTTTCCGGAGTCGGTAAAAGGAAAATTTGGATTTCTCCATGGAACCCTGGAATCTCTAGCTGGAGAAGTTGCTTAGAATGCCGAGAGGGAGATAGGTGCTGGGTTTGGGCTCAATCCACGCAGTGGATCCTCATTCTGGGAAGTGAGGGGGAGGTCTAGGGTTGAAAGCCATGTTAAATCCTACTCGATAGCCATCTGGGGGTGCGCAATGTGCCAAAAGTCCCAGTTTGGCCTGCTTATGATTTTATGTTGGTAGTGGGTGACACGCAGGGGCTACTCGAGCTGGTTTCGTATTTTTCTTGATTTTTGATGAATTTACCATTATCGAGGTTCGGGGGTGGGTAAAATCGACAAACCCGCCGGCGTGCGCAGGCTCGCGTAGTCCATTGCAACCTTGAACCTAGGCACTTTCCCAGCCTATGTACACCATGGGGCACCCCAAAACATTTTTTTTCCAGAAAATACAGGGCAATTTCTAGGGTACCTACAGTTAGAAACCGCAATTGCAAGGGAGTGACTCGAGGAAAATACAGTATATGCTTGCACCACAAGATGAGCACCAACCTCCCAGGCATGTCCATCCACCACAACGTAGCATGCATGTAAATTGCCTCGAGCCCTAGGGCGCGCTCAATTCCCGTACCTCCTTTGCAGAATCGCCGGTTTTCCGGAGTCGGTAAAAGGAAACTCTAGATTTCTCCATGGAATCCTAGAATCTCTAGCTGGAGATGTTTCTTAGAATGCCGAGAGGGAGGTAGGTGCCGGGTTTGGGCTCAATCCACACAGTGGATCCACATACTGGCATTGAGGGGGAGGTCTAGGATTGAAAGCCATGTTAACTCCTACTCGATAGCCATCCGGGGGTGCGCCACGTGCCAAAAGTCCCGGTTTGTCTTGCTTATGATTTTATGTTGGTAGTGGATGACACGCAGGGCTACACGAGCTGGTTTCGTATTTTTCTTGATTTTTGATGAATTTCCCATTATCGGGGTTCAGGGGGTGGGCAAAATCGGCAAACCCGCCGGCGCGCGCAGGCACGCGAGGTCCATTGCAACCTTGAACCTAGACACTTGCCCAGCCTAGGTACCCCATGGGGCACCCCAAAACATTTTTTCCAGAAAATACAAGGCAATTTCTAGGGTACCTACATTTAGAAACCGCAATTGTCGTTGCGTGACTTGGGGAAAATACAGTCTATGCTTGCACGACGAGATGAGCCCCAACCTCCTGGGATGGCGGTCCGCCACGATGTAGCATGTGTGTAAATTGCCTCGGGGCCTATGGCGCGCTCAATTTTCACCGGTTTTCCGGAGTCAGTAAAAGGAAACTTTGGATTTCTCCATAGACCCCTGGAATCTCTTGCTGGAGAAGTTGCCTAGAATGCCGAGAGGGAGTTAGGTGCCAGGTTTGGGCTCAATCTGCATCGTTGATCCACGTTTTGGGCACTAAGGGGGAGGTCTAGGGTTGAAAGCCATGTTAACTCCTACTCAATAGCCATCTAGGGGGTGCTCCGTGTGCCAAAATTGCCGGTTTGTCCTGCTTATGATTTTATGTTGGTATTGGGTGACAGGTAGGGGCTACTCGAGCTGGTTTCGTATTTTTCTTGATTTTTGATAAATTTCCCATTTCCGGGGTTCGGGGGTGGGCAAAATCGGCAAACCCGCTGGCGTGTGCAGGCACGCTAGGTCCATTGCAACCTTGAACCTAGGCACTTGCCCTGCCTAGGTACCCCATGGGGAAGCTAGGAACATTCTTTCTAGAAAATACGAGGCAATTTCTAGGGTACCTACAGTTAGAAACCGCAATTGTCGGGGCGTGACTCGAGGAAAATACAGTATATGCTTGCACCCCAAGATGAGCACCAGCCTCCCAGGGATGGCGTTCCGCCACGACATAGAATGCGTGTAAATTGCCTCGGGCCCTAGGTCATAGTCTATTCTCGCACCTCCTTTTGCAGAATCGCCGGTATTCCGACTTCGGTAAAAGGAAACTCTGGATTTTTCCATGGAACCCTAGAATCTCTAGCTGGAGATGTTGCTTAGAATGCCGAGAGGGATCTAGGTGCTGGGTTTGGGCTCAATACGCACAGTGGATCCACGTTCTGTGTAGTGAGGGGGAGGTATAGGATTGAAAGCCATGTTAACTCCTACTCGATAGCCATCCGGGGGTGCGCCGTGTGCCAAAAGTCCCGATTTGTCTTGCTTATGATTTTATGTGGGTAGTGGTTGACACGCAGGGGCTACTCGAGCTGGTTGCGTATTTTTCTTGATTCTTAATGAATTTCCCATTGTCGGGGTTCAGGGGTGGGAAAAATTGACAAACCCGCCGGCGCGAGAAGGCACGTGAGGTCCATTGCAACCTTGAACTTAGACACTTGCCCAGCCTAGGTACCCCATGGCGCACCACAAAACATTTTTTCCAGAAAATACAAAGCAATTTCTAGGATACCTACAGTTAGAAACCGCAATTGTCGGGGCCTGACTCAGGAAAAATACAGTATATGCTTGAACAACAAGATGAGCCCCAACCTCCTGGGGATGGCGGTCCGCCATGATGTAGCATGCGTGTAAATTGCCTCGGGCCCTAGGGCGCGCTCAATTCTCGCCGGTTTTCTGGAGTCGGTTAAAGGAAACTCTGGATTTCTCCATGGAACCCTGGAATCTCTAGCTGGAGAAGTTGCCTAGAATGCCAAGAGGGATCTAGGTACCGGGTTTAGGCTCAATCCGCGCAATGGATCCACGTTTTGGGCAGTGAGGGAGAGGTCTAGGGTTGAAAGCCATGTTAACACCTACTCGATAGCCATCCGGGGGCTGTGCCTTGTGCCAAAAGTCTCGTTTTGTCATTCTTATGATATTATGTTGGTAGTGGGTGACACGCAGGAGCTACTCGAGCTGGTTTTGTATTTTTCTTGATATTTGATGAATTTCCCATTGCCGGTGTTCGGGGGTGGGCAAAATCGGCAAACCCGCTGGCGCACACAGTCACGCGAGGTCCATTGCAACCTTGAACCTAGGAACTTGCCCAGCCTAGGTACCCCATGGGGTACCCCAAAACATTTTTTTAGAAAATACAGGGCAATTTGTAGGGTAAGTACAATTAGAAACCGCAATTGCTGGGGCGTGACTCGAGGAAAATATAGTATATGCTTACATCACGAGATGAGCACCAACCTCCCGGGGATGGCGGTCCTCCACGACGTAGCATGCATGTAAATTGCCTCGGGCCCTAGGGCGCGCTCAATTCTCGCACCTCCTTTGCAGACTCGCCGGTTTTCCAGAGTCAGTAAAAGGAAACTCTGGATTTCTCCATGGAACCCTGGAATCTCTAGATGGAGAATTTGCTTAGAATGCCGAGAGGGAGCTAGGTGCCGGGTTTGGGCTCAATCTGCGCAGTGGATCCATGTTCTGGGAAGTGAGGGGGAGGTCTAGGGTTGAAAGCCATGTTAACTCCTACTTGATAGCCATCTGGGGGGTGCGCCGTGTGCCAAAAGTCCCGGTTTATCCTGCTTATGATTTTATGTTGGTAGTGGGTGACACACAGGGGCTACTCGAGCCGTGTGCCAAAAGTCCCGGTTTATCCTTGCTAGTATTTCATTTCACATGCAAAAGCACTTTCTGTAATTTCACCCGAAAACCTGTTTCGGTATCTAGTGAAATAAATTTGTGCGCTTGTTATTCTTTCCGGCATGAAACTTTTGATCCAAATGCATGTCGGTGTCTCTTAAGTGTGCCACCCTATGGTTCGCGAATAATGCGGACATGATCAAGACCCTTCTCCAATCAATAATCAGAAGCAGGATCTAGAGACCCATACCGACTCCCACACATTCAATGATGACTTTCTTGTAATCGTTGGAACCTTTTATGCTAGTATCTTAATCCTTTTGTTTCGCAATATATTACATGTCTGAGATTCGATCATCGGTATCTCCATACCTAGTTTGATATCGTTACTGACATGCACTCTTTTCTTGTTCCTGTGATATAACATTCTAGTGATCAAATCACTTGCTTGCAAGCTAACCAATGTGATATCACCGAGAGGGCCCAGAGCATATCTATCCGTAATTGGGATGAACAAATTCCACTCTCGATCCATGGGCCTCAACATAAAACTTTAGTAGTTCTGAACCCATCTTTATAATTACCCAGTTACGGTGTGATGTTTGATGTTATCAAGAAACTCTTTCGGTGTTAGTGATTGACATGATCTCATGGTCTAAGGATTAGGATCACTTCGTAAGTTGTTATAGCAATATAAACTCAATGACTTTGATCATAATGCTATACTTCGGATGAATGTTCATAACATCATTACACTAATGTTGTGACCTCGTTATTAACAACTTCCAATGTCCATGATCTGGAAACCTTGATCATCTTGTTAATCAACGAGCTAGTTTATGAGAGAGGCATAACTAGGAACTTTCTATTTTTTTATTAAACACACATGTATTAACATTTCTGTATTAATAAAATTATAGCATGAAAAATAAACATCTATCATATACTTGGAATACACATAATAAACACTTTATTATTGCCTCTCAAGGCATATTCCCTTCAGTCTCCCACTTGCACTAGAGACAATAATCTAGTTACATAGTGATGAATCTAACACCCATGGAGTTCTGGTGTTGATCATGTTTTGCTCTAGGGAGAGTTTTAGTCAACGGATCTGCTACATTGAGATCCGTATGTACTTTACAAATCTTTATATCTCCATCCTTGACATGTTCACGGATGGAGTGAAACCGACACTTAATATGCTTGGAATACTTGTGAGACCTTAGTTCTTTTGCATTGGCAATGGCACCATTGTTTTCACAATAGATCACCATTAGGTCCAACACGCTTGCAACCACACCTAGTTCGGATATGAACTCCTTCATCCAAACCGCTTCCTGAGCCGCTTCCGAAACAGCAACATATTCGTCCTCCATTGTTGATCCCGCCACCAAGGGTTGTTTGGAAGTCCTCCAACTAACCGCTCCGCCATTCATGAGAAATACGTATCCGGATTGATACTTAGAGTCATCCAGATCGGTGTCAAACTAGCGTCAACATAACACTTAGCGACGAGCTCTTCTTCACCTCCGTACACAAGAAACATATGCTTAGTTCTTCGCAAGTACTTAAGGATATTCTTGACCGCTATCCAGTGTTCTGAACCTGGATCCGATTGGTACCTACTAGTCAAACTAATAGCATGTGCTACATCCGGTATTGTACATAGCATGGCGTACATTATAGAGCCTATGGCTGAAGCATAGGGGGCTTTGTCCATTATCTCTCTTTATTCCGCCGTAGCCGGACTTTGAGTCTTACTCAATGTCTTGCCTTGCAACATAGGTAAGAACCCCTTCTTACTCTTGTCCATTTTAAACTTCTTTAAAATCTTATCAAGGTATGTACTTTGCGATTGCCCTATTAGGCGCCTAGATCTATCTCTATAGATCTTTATGCCTAATATGTATGACGCTTCACCTATGTCCTTCATTGAAAATTTGCTGTTTAGATAACTTTTAACAATGTTTAAAAGATCTATATTGTTTCCGATCAATAATATGTCATCCACGTATAATACAGAAATGCCACATTCCTCCCACTCACTTTCTTCGAAATACAAGATTCTCCATAAGTTTGGACAAATCCAAACTCTTTTATCACCTAATCAAAGAAGAGATTCCAACTTCATGATGCTTGATTTAGACCATAGATGGATCGCTTAAGCTTGCACACCTTGTTAGCATCCTTAGGATCGACAAAACCCCTTTGGTTGCATCATATACAACTCTTCTTCAATATTACCATTGAGGAATGCGGTTTTGAAATCCATCTGCCATATCTCATAATCAAAATATGAAGCAATTGCTAACATAATCCTAACTGACTTTAGCATTGCTACGAGAGAGAATGTCTCATCGTAGTCAACTCCTTGAATTTGTTGAAATCCCTTTGCGACAAGTCGAGGTTTATAGACGGTCATATTACCATCAGCATCTTTTTTCCTTTTGAAAATCCATTTATTATCCACGGCCTTCCGGACATGAGGTAAGTCCACCAATTTCCAAACTTGATTTTCATACATGGATTCCATCTCGGATTTCATGGCTTCTAACCATTTGTTGGAATCCGGGCTCATCATCTCTTCTTCATACGTCACAGGATCATCAATTTCATCAACCATGAAATTCATAACAGGGTTTCCGTACAGCTCGGGAGATGCACGCGTCCTGCTAGACCTGCGAGGTTCGGTAGTACTCTCTTTTGGAGTTTAATGGTCATTATCATTAGTTCCCTCTTCAACTGGTGAAGCCAACTGCGGAACGACTTCCGGTGCTGCGCTACTCGCCATACTTTGAAGAGAAGGTTCAATAACCTCTTCGAGTTCTACCTTCCGACTACTCACACCTTTCGCGAGAAACTCTTTCTCTAGAAAGGATCCATTCTTGGCAACAAAAACCTTGCCCTCGGATATGTGATAGAAGAAATACCCAATTGTTTCCTTAGGGTATCCTATGAAGACGCATTTTTCCGCTTTGGGTTCAAGTTTATCCGGTTGAAGTTTCTTCACATAAACATCGCATCCCCAAACTTTAAGAAATGATAGCTTAGGTTTATTTCCAAACCACAATTCATACGGTGTCTTTTCAACGGATTTAGATGGTGCCCGATTTAAAGTGAATGCAGCAGTTTCTAGTGCATAACCCCAAAATGACAACAGCAAGTCCTTCAGAGACATCATAGATCGAACCATATCGAATAAAGTGTGACACTCCTGGGATCAGGGCTAAACAAATCTCAGACCTCCGTCTGAAATAAGCTTAACCTTGAGATCGAGAATATCCAGTGAAGAATCGGTAACATGGCAGTGACCCTACGACACAAAAATTTATTACAGCAAGGTCATAACTGAGCGAAGAACCAAATTATTACAAGCAGAGGTCACTGACCACAAACATCAAACAACGGAAGGTAAATTATGCTACTAAGTATAGCAAACTTAACAAATGGCCTAAGAGGCCTGAAGCATAACGATGACGTCCCAGCCCATAGATTCCAGGCCGTCGGCCGGGAACCCCAAGCTACTCATCGATGTCGATGTAGTACGGAACTCGTCTGTAGATGAACACTTACTCTGCCACAAGTATCAACAAAGCAAGGGTGAGTACAGGGTGTACTCCGCAAGACTTTTGTCTAGTGGAGTTGTTTTGCGAAAAGCCATCTTTCTTTATAAAACAAGAGAGGGAGAAGAATCTCGTTTAATCAGAGTATTTTAAAATGGGATAAGAGAGCGACATCTCTGAAATATTGATCATCATCTTTTGATAACCACCGAATCATCATCATCTACAAACTAGGATCACCCCCTCATACCCATGAGGAAGCATCCTTAACAAACATTAGTTGCCAAGTTTTACGATTAGTTTCATGTTCTCTATGATCTCCCATTCGTTCCCAAGTCGTCCATAACCGTGGACACGGCTTTACGAAAGATTATTACCTTGCAGGGGTGTACAACTTTACCCACACGTACCAACCGACTCTTAATGCCACTTGACACACTTCCTTGGTGTGCTGACAGAGGGTGTGGTTAGACACGACCTTTACCTTGCTTTCGCCGAGACCATGAGTCACGCAATAAGTATGGTTCCGCCGTAACGGGTCAAATACCATAGTCGGTACTTAAAGATGTGAGGCGAGGTTTGTTTACCAGGGGCGCTATCTACCCCAAGCAACCTCGGCCACGCTTACCTACCTGTTATGAATGCACCAACTTCACCCGGCAAGTCTTTCAAAAGATTTTCTATGCATATATCGAATGGAACGCCCGAATTATGTGACTCATGGAATCTACTAGGCAAGTTAGTCAATCATGGGGTCCCCATTTACCCCTTGTGGTTGTACGCTCGTCTTGGTTCAAGAGGCAAGAACCTAGGGTCCTAAGGGGGGCAAGCATGGGACTAGAAAAACCACATCCCACCGTGGCCTCCCATACAAGCCTTAGCATGTTTAATCTCATATCACTGATCTCATCTTACCACGTTCTCCTGTCATACTAGATTATTTGCATCTGATACATCATCTGGATGGACCAGAACTAACAGCTATGCATGTGTAAGCAGGACACAGATATAAGCTTTTGAAGTGCACACAAGCCAAAACTAGTTATGCTAGGAGCAGTGGATCAGGTAATATAAACTCAAAGGGAGTAATGCAATAGATAGGATACTTTATCTATCGATAAAAGACCATCGTAGAATCGTATGCAACATGGCAGGAATTGAAATACTTTCGAAATCATAGTATTATATCATGGTGGGGCTATGCTTGCCTTTGCTAGTTGATAGCAGATAAGCAGATCTTCGGGATCCTTGTACTTGACTTGATTACAGTTGGTCAAGTATTGTTCATCGACCTTCGATCTTTTATGGTCTTGATCTCGGTACTCGATCTCGACATCCTATTCTACTAGGAAGAAGCAAACACTGGAAAGGAAGGAAAACAATCAACACATGGCATCGATGCAATGATCAAACAAGGATGATGATATTACAAGTTAAATTGCATTGAAATGTAACCCTAAGACATGCTCGGCAATTTAAACGGGGTTCCGAGGGGTAAAAACCCTAACTCGGAGAAACTCTGGAACATATGAGAGGGGTTACTTTTGTTCTCTAATTAAACTTGTCATTTAAGTTGTTGAACAATGCATGATTATAGTGTAATTAGATAGTTCTAATTTTCTGAACATTTTGATATATTATTTGTATTTTTCTGACTTATAAATAATAAGATATTGATTTTACAAGTTTTATTCAATTTCTAAAAATTATTAAAGCCTTTATTGCATCAGGCTGACGTCAGCTGGGGGGGGGGGTTAATATTTTTACACCGCACAGAACCTATCCACAGAGATTGATAGGTGGGGTCTAGGCCACGTCAGTTGCCACCGTGGCGGTCATCGGTCAAAGAGGCAGACGGACCCACACGACTACGTCAGCATGACGTAGGCATGACATCACGTCCCCGGCCACCTGCAGATGGTCACCATCGCCGGTGTTCCCGAGCACGCGCGCGCGAGCTGAGCATATGGTTCGAACCGTATGGACGCGGGGAGCAATATCCTGGCGGCACCGCTCCATTTGGGTTACTGGAGCGTCGACAGGAACTATGGCCAACGGCGGCGGTAGGCAACGCACGGCGGTAGGATGCTACAGAGCGGTAGAGGGACGAAGAGGAGGTCCAGGAGGACGAGGATCTCACCCTGTATGCGTTGGGATGGTCGGCGAGGATGTGCGAGGTCGGAGGTGAGCGAATCGACAGCGGACGGACTTCGGGAAGACGAGCACCTCTGGCTCGATTTCGGTCAGGCAGGGGCCTCGCGGCTTGCGCGTCTAGGGGTAATCGACCTAGCTGACATCGGCAGTCACGACGGTGGCTCAGACGGGAGAGGGGAGGCCAGAGGGAGCGGGGCTCGCCGATGACTGAGGCGGTTAGGGTTTGGGGCCAGAGAGAAGAACGCGAGAGGGAGATCGCGGGGAAGAGTGGGACTAGGTGAGGACGGGCAGGGCGTCGGCGCGACGATCTTTTCACTCCCCAGAGCGCGATGGACGATGGAGTGAAGGCGGCGGAGATGGACGGAGGTGCCGGCAACAGGGAGTTGTTTGCCTGGCTGGAGGAAGACGACGTGGAAGGAAGGCGAATCGGTATTGGGTCGGAGCTGGGCCGGGGTGGGCTTCTGACTTGCGCACGTGGCGGCAGGAAGAGGAAAGAGAGAGGGAGGGGCAAGCTGGGCCGGCCTGGGTTGCTGCTGGCTGCTATTTTTTCTTGGCAAAACACTTTTCTATTTCTGTTTTCACTTTTGTGTTTGCATTTTCAAATTCAAAACTGTTTTGGACATTTCAAAACTGCCACAGGGTTTTATAAAACATTTAAAATAATGTGAGACCCTTGAAACTTTTTGGGCTTCACAACTTTTGCCATTTTCAAAATATTTGAAACCGTTTGAAATAGTTGCAAAGAGAGGGAATAAAACTAGGGTTTAGGGTTTGCATTTATTATTTTCTCCAATGCACAATTTAAATGATGATGCTCATGCTATGCACAATCAAAAACCCTAATTAGTAATAACTAAAAGCTGGGGTGTTACAGCTCTATCCCCCTTACGAGAACTCGACTCGAGATTCCAAAGGTAGGAAAAGAGACAAAGAGAGAAAGAAACAAGGCCACTCTAAAGATAAGAGGGAACACACTAAACAACACACAGAGTATCTCATGGTCAACTCATCGATAGATTGTTCAAAAACAACTATGAGATGACAACATGAAACACATCAAGGTAATAGAGGAAACAAGAGGAGAAGGTTTCAAGTGGTTAGACAGATGGCCTTCATAAGGATTGAGACCATGAAACTTACAGAAGAGTTTAAGTTCTGAAAAGGAAAGATTCCAACAAAAAGAACAGAACAGAGACTTCGAGAGATGAACCTCTACTAAACGGCTTAAGTAGAGATTTTAGGTTGCAGAGATATGGCTCAACAAAACCAAGCTGTTGAACTACTTTTGAAACAAAAGGGTCACTGTTTCATCCAACAGAAGGTTAAGACAGAAAGGTTTTTTGTGGAGAGAACTCATAAGAGTCACAAGGAACATGCAACAAGAGAAACTACAGATTACCAAAATCATAGTCACTCTTCGAACATGTTTAAGAGAACAAGAAGGAAACTCTTTAATTCATCTAGGGCTATCAAAATCTTTGCCAAAGATCGTGATATCACTTTACACCACTAGACGAATTGGTAAGAAGATTCCTGATAACACGAGAAGAAAGAAACTTCATTCTTAGACTTCAATTACTTGGCACAACAAGATGCTTGCCAACATAAAGGGTCTGGAGGATCGACCGAGAGACATTTAGCAACACTACTTTAAATGTTCTCCTTGATGTTCGAGAAATCAAACATCAAGTAAAGGTAGGACTTTGGTACAAAGGAAACCATAAGCACAACTCCTATAATGAATTATAGAAGAAGCCTCATGAAGAGTGGTTGTTATTGCTGACTTCAAGAGAATATGGCAAAGATCTTTCCAGCTAAGTGTGTCAACCATTACATCATTTTTACCAGACTTGCAATGAGACCTATGTCAAAACCTTGAGGAACACCAACCATCATTGATGCTTGAGATTCAGCTTTGGTTAGGTGGAATGATACTTCAGACTCAGCATGTCCGAATAGAAAGTTTGCAACATTTACCACAAAGGTAAAGTTACTAGATTCTCAAGACGCGGACTATGGTGTCAAGCTCCAAAATACGAGCTAGACTGCTAGACCCATGTATTTACAACTTGTTGAGAGACAACTGCACACACATAAGGTGCTAACAATAAAACACACATGTGTCCTTAAGTAACAAAGATAACTCTTCGCGAATCCACGGTGACATCTTTCAGCATTTGCGCGTGAACCGGAGGAGGTTACTTCTAACATCCAGAACTCATACTTTGAGATAACTCGAAGATGGTTCTCGAAAGTTTCCAACATTAATGCCAAATGTTCCATATGAATCAAATCTAGCATGGAGAAGATAAGGATGTGATTGATGGGCTCAACAACAAACTTATCGAGACACTCCAAGAAGATGGACTCATATGTTGCGTGAACAAGACAAAAATACTAGTCAGACCAAAGGACATGAGGATGTATCCCAGTGAAACATCACAAGAAGAAACATTATCAAGATAGTCCTTGGAACTGAGTTTGATTTGACAATAGCCCAAATCAAATCAAAGGAGGGGAAGATATCATATCCACTAAGGGGATAATATCTTTCTTCAACATCGACAAAACTAGACAACCCTTTAAGAAGGAACAAAGTCGGATATAACTTTTATCTTACAACTCTCCAAGTTGTTGTTTAAGCTCAACCAACTAGTTCAGGGGTATCCAATTACGGATCCTTGGAGATAGGATCAGTTCAGAGAACTTACATGCTCAAGAACTTGATAACTCGGTCATGTGGCAACATGGCGATACTTCTAGTAGACATCTCGAATATCACGAACCACCGATATGTCACTTCGTTCCAGAGGAAACTTGCTTGGTAAGGCTAGAGGACATAGTCTCAGAGTTTCGGCACAAACGTAACTCTTTGACGGAAGAGAGCGTACCAGAATATCGGACTCGGTAGTACAATAATCCTTTGCTTAGTGACAGGGTTAACCAATCACGCTAGGAATGACACAAATGTCCTTAGAGTTTCAAACAATAATAATTGCTAAGAATCTCAGATGGCCACATTGTTACGCACACGCATCACTCACGAGCGCGAAAGCTCGAGGGAGGGTGAGTAAAGATGTGTGGAAGTATCACTTCATTAAGGGGTCATAAAACTCAACACGACATCTTAGTATAAAAGAGTGTGATACTTTAAGGTAGAACAGACAGAATCTCATCAATGATTCTTAATTTGCGGATTACAACACTTTGACCTGGTCCTAGATATGACGAGGTACTGGAGTTTGTTTCTCCTAGACATTCCGAAATGGTTTGTCTTGACGGACTACAAGAGTATCTTGCATCAGAAGACACCAATGCAAATTACTACTTGGCTACCAACCGGTAAACAAAGGTCGGAGAAGAACAAGTGAAAAGGAACATACTAAGGATAGAATCCCAAGATGTGAATGCATAAGTCCACAATCTTCCGAAAACCAATGTGTAGAAGGGGTAAGGTGTGGCAGAGTCACGGACATAGAGGTGAGACTCTAGAGGAGTACTCTTGTCGTGATCTATTTGGTTCCATTAAAGAACATCTGCCATAGCATGTGGTAGGGGAAGTCCTTCATTGTCACAATTCAATCACGACAAATACCACAAGCTTGAAAGATAGAATTGTAATACCAGCCATCCTGAGGTAATGTATGAACATTAACAACAGGGGTCAAGGAAATGGATCTTGGTTTAAAGATCAGCTTCATGTACAAGATTCACAACACCAGAATCCAGCACAATCAGGGATCTTCGGTTCAAGTCCAAGGGTTAAAACCCAAAGAAAGAAGTAACTACTACTTGAGTGACATGGCGTACACTGCAAGGTAGTAATCACGAGGTAGCTTCCAAAAGAAGAAACGACTTCTGAAGTACCCAACAAACAAAAAGGAGGCACGCGAGGTGAAAGGAAACCTCGAAGCCTAGAACAGAGAACTGAAGATCCAACAATATAATATTATGGATCCAAAATATAGAGAGATCATGATGGAAAGAAATCTCTCAGATGAACAAGAGCAAAGGGAAACAAGGAATTCACAACACACACAACTATAGAGAACTCAACACTAGGTCAACTGGCTTAGAAACGACATGCCAAGGAGGCACCTAAGTTTTGAAAGACCAGAAGAGACATAAAAACTTTTCCAAAGTCAACACCAGATAAGATAACCCAGAGTTAGAGCGAAACTGGATAAGGAGTAAAAGAAGCATACTAGAGTTTTTGCAAAAACTTTTCATCTTTAAAATAATTTTCACAAACACTAGACTCAACATCGACCAATAGCAAGGTTTTCCTACGGTCGGTACTGCTCTGATACCAAGAACTGTGACACCCCCGGGATCAGGGCTAAACAAATCCCAGACCTCCGTCTAAAATAAGCTTAACCTTGAGCTCGAGAATATCCAGTGAAGAATCGGTAACACGGCAGTGACCCTACAACACAAAAATTTATTACAGCAAGCTCATAACTGAGCAAAGAACCAAATTATTACAAGGAGAGGTCACGGACCACAAACATCAAACAACGGAAGGCAAATTATGCTACTAAGTATAGCAAACTTAACAAATAGCCTAAGAGGCCCGAAGCATAATGATGACGTCCCAGCCCATAGATTCCAGGATGCCGGCCGGGAACCCCAAGCTACTCGTCGATGTCGATGTAGTACGGAACTTGTCTTCAGATGAACACTTACTCTGCCAAAAGTATCAACAAAGCAAGGGTGAGTATAGGGTGTACTCCGCAAGACTTTTGGCTAGTGGAGTTGTTTTGCGAAAAGCCATCTTTCTTTATAAAACAAGAGAGGGAGAAGAATCTCGTTTAATCAGAGTATTTTAAAAGGGGATAAGAGAGCAAAATCTCTGAAATATTGATCATGATCTTTTGATATCCACCGAATCATCATCATCTACCAACTAGGATCACCCCTCGTACGCATGAGGAAGCATCCTTAATAAACATTAGTTCCCAAGTTTTACAATTAGGTTCATGTTCTCTATGATCTCCCATCCGTTCCCAAGTCGTCCATAACCATGGACACGGCTTTCCGAAAGATTATTACCCTGCAGGGGTGTACAACTTTACCCACACGTACCAACCGACTCTTAATGCCACTTGACACACTTCCTTGGTGTGCTGATAGAGGGTGTGGTTGGACACGACCTTTACCTTGCTTTCGCCGAGACTATGAGTCAAGCAATAAGTATGGTTCCGCTGTAACGGGTCAAATCCCGAACCCGGTACTTAAAGATGTGAGGCGAGGTTGGTTTACCAGGGGCGCTATCTACCCCAAGCAACCTCGGCCACGCTTGCCTACCTGTTATGAATGCACCAACTTCACCCGACAAATCTTTCATAATATTTTCTATGCATATGTCAAATGGAACGCCTGAACTATGTGACTCATGGAATCTACTAGGCAAGTTATTCAATCATGGGGTCCCCATTTACCCTGTGTGGTTGTACACTCGTCTTGGTTCAAGAGGCAAGAACCTAGGGTCCTAAGGGTGGCGAGCATGGGACTAGAAAAACCACATCCCACTGTGGCCTCCCATACAAGCCTTAGCGTGTTTAATCTCATATCACTGATCTCATCTAACCACGTTCTCCTATCATACTAGATTATCTGCATCTGATACATCATCTGGATGGGCGAGAACTGACAGCTATGCATGGCTAAGCAGGACACAGATATAATCTTTAGCAGTGCACACAAGCCAAAACTAGTTATGCTAGGAGCAGTGGATCAGGTAATATAAGATCAAAGGGAGTAATGCAATAGATAGGATACTTTTCTATCGATAAAAGACCACAGTAGAATCGTATGCAACATGGCAGGAATTGAAATACTTTCGAAATCATAGGATTATATCATGGTGGGGCTATGCTTGCCTTTGCCAGTTGATAGAAGATAAGCAGATATTTGGGATCCTTGTACTTGACTTTATTACAGTTGGTCAAGTATTGTTCGTCGACCTTCGATCTTCGATGGTCTTGATCTTGGTACTCGATCTCTATCTCGATATCATATTCTACCAGGAAGAAGCAAACGCCGGAAAGGAAAAAAAATCAACACATGGCATCGATGCAATGATCAAACAAGGATGATGATATGACAAGTTAAATTGCATTGAAATGTAACCCTAAGACATGCTCGGAAATTTAAACGGGGTTCCGAGGGGTAAAAACCCTAACTCGGAGAAACTCCGGAACATATGAGAGGGGTTACTTTTGTTCTCTAATTAAACTTGTCATTTAAGTTGTTGAACAATGCATGATTATAGTGTAATTAGATAGTTCTCATTTTTCTGAACATTTTGATATATTATTTGTATTTTACTGACTTATAAATAATAAGATATTGATTTTACAAGTTTTATTCAATTTCTAGAAATTATTAAAGCCTTTATTGCATCAGGCTGACGTCAGCTGGGGGGATTCATCTTTTACACCGCATAGAACCTAGCCACAGAGACTGATAGGTGGGGTCTAGGCCACGTCAGTTGCCACCGTGGCGGTCAGTGGTCAAAGAGGCAGACGGACCCACGCGGCTACGTCAGCATGACGCAGGCGTGACGTCACGTCGCCGGCCACCTGCAAATGGTCACCATCGCCGGTGTTCCCGAGAATGCGCGCGCGAGCTGAGCATATGGTTCGAACCGTATGGACGCGGGGAGCAATATCGTGGCGGCGCCGCTCCATTTGGGTTACCGGAGCGTCGACAGCAACTATGGCTGATGGCGGCGATAGGCAGCACACGGCGGTAGGATGCTATAGAGCGGTAGAGGGACGAAGAGGAGGTTGTAACATCCCAAAAATATCAAACTTAGATCATCAAAACACTAATCATCAAGTTTAGGGTTAACAAAAACTTTTCTAAATGAATTCATGAATGCATGTATATGTGTATGCATGAATTTTGAATTTCCTTAAAAACCACCTTGTTTGTGTGAACCATTGCTTGTAAAATGTTTCTTAGGTGAAAATAACATCATCTAAAACATTCCCCACACTTTTCCTAAAGACAAGTAAATCAAAACAAATATATTAAGTGAATGTTCATTTTGGCCAATTTAACTCACATGCCTACTTTGGCTGTCTCAAACTTTCAAAACCTAACAGAAACTTTTCTGAATCTTTGCACCCCTTGAATGTACTCATAACAGAGTATCAATGCCCACTTTGTGATCATTCAGAAACTTTCAAATGCATAGTTTAAATGACAATTCAAAATTGAATCTTCTTCATATGGGAAGATCCCACTTTTTCAAAACCCACTCAAACAAGCTCAACTTTCAAAACCCAAGCATCTGCAAACTCACCAGAACCAATCTAGCAAACTCACCAAAATTCATTTCAAAATTCAAAACTTGAGTTCATGTGGCCATTTCATCAAACAGGTTGCAGACACAAATCAAACAAAACCACAAACACTATAGTGTGCAGCGTTTTGAGCCTAACTTGTTCCCTAGTTAGCTCACACACAACCCAGTAGATCATCTAGAAAGATTAGCCCAACACTAGCACCCCTGTGAGCTTGCCATTGCCATTAATGGTGAACAGCCGAGCACCCCCATGTCACCCCATTGTGGACAGCAAGCTAGGAGCAGCAACAAGCCTAGCCAGCATGTCTGGGAGGCAGCCCACCGTCCACCGCCATTGCCTGTCCCAGCCGCGAGCGTTGCCAAGCCCTGGACCACGCGCACGAGACACGCCCAGACCATGCCGAGCGTGCGCCAGAGCGCCACCCGCGACCAACGTCCACAGACCGCGCGCCGCCCTCACCGCGCGCACACACGATCACCACCGACCCAGGACACCGCCAGACACCCCCGTTTGCCGCCCCGTGCCATACAGCCACCGCCCACCGTCAAAGACGCCGCCTCTGCCGCGCAGAGCACCGCCCGTTCCAGACCAAACCACACCGCCCCATGCCTCGCGATCATGTCGTTGAGCATCGCCAGGAGACACAGCATCGTCCCTACCCTTGCCCATGCCATTAGCTGCCTGTAACGTCGCCCCCGACGAGCTCACCTTGCGCCCCGACGGTCCCCTCGCTCGACTATAAATAGAGGCCACCCCCGCACGATTTCTTCACACCATCTCACTCCCCTCTCCCCACTGACCGTGCCACACCATTCTCAGAGCAAGCCGAGCACCACCTCGCCGGAATTTCACCGGAGCCCGCCGCCTCTGGAGAAGAAGGGAGCCAGCGATTGGAGCCGCCCAGGAGAAGCCACCGGTACCAGGAGGATCGCCGTTGTCGACTTCGTCGTTCGCCCGCCTCGCCGACCATCGCCCGTACCCCGGTGAGCCTCCAGCACCCCCCACTGGCCGCGCTAGGTTTCGTTCTCGCCGGAGCTGTCTCGCATCGACAATGACCCTTAGCCGTTGGATTAGAACTAGATCGAACGACCCACGTTGCCCCATACCGCTTCCCCTAGCCCCGTGTCACTCACGAGTGGGGACACGCACTTACGCAGCCCGCGGGAGCACTGCGCTTAGCAGGCCGGCCCGTTAGAATTTCCCGCGCAGCCCAGCAATTCAAATTAAACCTTTTTCTTTTTAAATTCAAACACACTTCTGTACCCAACTTCAAAAATCAACCCAGATTGATTCAATGCACCAAATTGGATGAAACCAATTTTGTTGGAAAGGTCTGTGAATGCTTAATCTATGCCCGTTGGATTCAAGTCATTTGGATCTGTAGATCACCCTTAGTAAAAATAACAAGACAGAAGCTTTTCTGCATTCAATTTTTTTTCAAATTTAAACCATAAAAGCTTTTGAGTTGATTCCAACTCTCGAAAATCACATTTAACCATACCTTTCAGAATATATAAAAATATATAGGTTTACTTGCAGAAATATTGTTAAAGGAATAAAAGAATGCTACATAAGCATTTCTAGCCACTTTAATCAATTAAAATAAAAGGGTAAAACCTTATTAAATTGTGACACCACTTTAAATCACATTCCCATGGACTACAATATGTGGTGATGACATGTGTCAACATGATCCCATGTTTAGTTTGGAGAATATTAAATCTTAAGTAATTTTTCAATGAGTAGAAATTACTTTTCTAAAAATAAAAAGATTTAAACCAATCCTTAACCTTGTAATGATAGAGATGATGCTAGATCATCTATAGGACCCTTGTGTGTGATGATTGCAAGTAGTTAAGTATTGTTTGGTGATTGTGTACCTCGTATTTATTCATAGACGCTAGTACCGACCAAGGATACTACGAGGAGGAAGGAGGATACTACGAAGAGGAAGCCGAGGAGAACTTCAACCACTGCTCTGCACAAGGCAAGCTAGTAACTATGCAAAGCTTATATTGACACTGATGCAAGCTGATACTATACCAATGCAAGCTAACACTTGCAAGATACCCTATTGTTGCCACAAACCCATACTTGTGATATGAATACTATATGCCTTAAGCATATGTGATCATACCTACCTGCTAAACCAATCCTAGTTTTATGGCAAGCTTCTTACTTTATTTCTTTATCAAAGCTTACTTAGAGTCCACCTAAGAGTTTGGTAGATGTTAGACAGTTGTGCTCAAGTTGCCTAAAGAGCATAAAATTTGGCCTAAGTTAGAAACCTTGATCTCAGCCTAAGATATAATGTTGGACTTAGTGAAACTCCACTAGTTACCACCCTTCATTAGTACCACCCCCAGCTGTAGATGCTAGTGCTAAGCATAAAACTTGATCAACTTTAGATGGGAATACTTGGTGGAAAAATGGTTATGAAAAACTTGGAATGATGGATCATTCTATTGAAATGTTTTGGACATGTGTTTCCAAACACTTAATGATTTTGGTGATGAAAATGTTGAGGCATGAGCCTTAGCCCTTTATAAAACTGATGGTTGTCTGGATGCGATACCATTCCAATTTTATCGTACAACCACAATACCCGAATATTGGGTAGGGCTTGACTGGAAACTTATATACCTTAGTATTAGTTCCCTCACGGCCAAGGTCTGAGCTGAGGCTACCTTGTGAAGATTGTCCACCTGTGCAGTACCCAAGATGACAGTGGTCATGGTTGGGAGGCCAAACTCACAGGAGAGGTGCTGATACTAGGGAGTGTAATTGAAAGGTTAGGATTGATTATCCGCATACTGAGTATGGTGAATTCAGGATTTGTTCCTGACGGATGTATCGAATGTTGTGGTGAAAGTGTACAATCTCTGCAGAGTGTCAAACTATTCGAATAGCCGCGTCCGCGGTTATGGACAGTTGGAGTGGCCATACTGTTCCCCCGTCAGACTTTTCAAAATGACTTGTGAACTGAAGTGAGACTTTGACTTGACCACAACAGAGTTGTGACCTGAATTACAAGATCCCACTTAGGAGTTATAAAATTGTGACTAGCTTTGGAACTTAGTAGAGATAAACCTGGCTTTTTGCAAAACAACCCTAGAGCCTAGAGTCCTATTATCCAAAAACCCCTTACTTGTTAGTATTAGTCTGCGAGTACTTAAAGAGTACTCATGGCTTTGTTCCTGGCTATTCCCATGGCCAGACTATGAAGAGGAGTACCTGGAAGATGGACCCCAGGAAGGTTACGACAACTAGGATCATATCCCATCGTCAGCATTGCCTGTGACCCCGAAGATGGAGCTTCGCCTACGCTACCGTTATTATTACGTATTCCGCTGCTGGATGTTGTGTTAAGAACTGGATCATGATATCCCTATTTGTGTAAGAACTTATGTATCGTTGTAATGGATGAAGTACTATGGTATCCAATTCTGTTATGTCTCGCAAAAATGGTAATCCTGGGATTGCGATGGATGGCATAACAGGCATCTAGGATTGACAAATCCGGGTGTTGACAAGTTGGTATTAGAGCCATCCTGACCATAGGAGACCCTAGTTAGGTTGGACGTGGAACCAAAAACATAGTTTCAAAAACCAAAGAAAACAAATATTTACAAAAACCTATTCTCATTCTTATCTCTTTAATTCTTTCATAAAACCTCGTGTTCCTCAAAAACTCTTGCAAAGTAGATAAAATTTTGACACACTTGATCACTCTGCTAATCTACTCATCCTCTATTTTTATAGATGGACGTGAAGTACAACAAGTTTTATCAACTCGGAAATGGGGGAGACCTTATCTTTGAGAGGGATCTAGATCAGCTTTCGGAACTTCTGGAGCGTCCGCACCCCGAGTTCTTCGGAGCTCAGCTCAATGATCAAGGAGGAGAAGATCTGCAGTGGCTAATTGTTGCAAGTCTCCGAGGAAAGATTAAACCTCCCACAGCGGAGGGAATTCAGTTTACCTTGAGGGAAAACAACTGGCTCGATGGACTTGCCAGAGCAATGCAGGAAGCTCTTTCCCGTCTGTGTGGGCAGAGCATCAATCAGATCAAGGGTACTCGCTTTGAGTTTTTCCCAAGACGTGATGCAAATGGACAACCACTGGAAGCCCCATACCACCCCGAGCTGAATACTCAATTGGACCACCTTAGCTTCATGATGTATGACCGTCAGCAGGAGTTGGACAACTGCCGTGACTATTGCAACCACAAGTCTGCCATCATCAAGACGAAGGATCAGACCATCGCCATGCTCGCAAAGGATCGCAAGTCTCGCCGCCGTCAGCTCGACAAGAAGGAGCGCATTATTGCCCGTCTTCGCCATCGCATCTCATCTCTGGAAGAGACCATCCACGAGAGGGACATGCAGTTGGAGGAAAGGGAGAATGTCGGAGAAGATCTTCGTGGAGACCCTTACTCCTATCTCAGCGATGATGATGATTTTCTAGAGGATCAGGCCATGGACTTCTTCACCGATGAGGATGATTTCGCCTTCATCGATGATCCTGAAGATGATGAAGCCACAGACTCCAAGGAGTAGTAGCACTGAGCACTAGCATAGTGAGTAGTAGTCGGTCCCACTGTATCGTAGATTCCAGAATGGTTCTTAAAACCATCTGTTTTTCCTTGTTGTGGTGTGTGTTGTACTGTGTGCTATGAGTGAATGAATGAAAAATCAAGTTGCTAGAAAACTTGAGTCAAACTCCAAAAACTTTTCAAAAACCAAAAACCTTAGCAATTTCCCTCTTTTCTCATGATCTATCTAAATCTTCAGATGCCACGTGGAGGAAGTGGTTCAGCCCCGGACCTGATGTTGCAGATCCTGCAAATGTTGACTTCTGACTACGAAGCTGAAAGAGCGGAACGTCAAGCCAACCTAGCCACTCTGCAACAGATAGCCCAGCTAGCCCATAACAACCAAGGCCATGGAAATCAGGACAACCACGGATCTAAGCTCAAGAATTTCCAGAATACCAACCCACCCGTTTTCACCAAGTCGGAAGAACCCCTAGACGCCGATGATTGGCTGCAAACCATGGAAAATAACTTAGAAGTAGCCGGAGTGGAAGCCAACGAGAAAGTCTTGTTCGCCACCCATTATCTAGCCGGAGATG
This sequence comes from Avena sativa, assembly GCA_916181665.1. Lineage (NCBI taxonomy): Eukaryota > Viridiplantae > Streptophyta > Magnoliopsida > Poales > Poaceae > Avena > Avena sativa. The sequence goes on from OV702293.1 coordinate 101,423,695, forward strand.
CCAGGGCATGGTGGAACAGTGTTCGTGCAATGACCGGAGGCCAGATGATGACCTGGGAGGAATTCAAGGTCAAGTTTAGCAGAACCCATGTGCCACCAGGTTTAATCAAGAGAATGAGAGACGAGTTCAGAGAGTTGAAGCAAGGAAGGATGACTGTAGTGGAATACCGTGACAAATTTTTGTCATTAGCTAGGTATGCCCCGGACGAGATAGACACCGAAGCCAAGAAGAAAGAATGATTCCTGAATGGTCTGCATGACGAGATGCAGACGGTGTTAGTCAATATCCCCTTTGTTGATATTGAAGCCCTTGTCGACTCTGCTATCCAAATGGAAGGAAAGATCAACCAAGCCAATGAGAACCGCAAGCGTCGCATGATGCATCAACCAGGAACCCATCAGACCCCAAAGTATCGCCCCAAACCATCTCCAGGATTTGCCCCAAGAACCAACAGACCCCCTATGACCCGTCCGACCTATCCCAACCGTGGAAACCCTAGACCCGGAGGAAATCACAACAACCCCGGCAACTCTAGCAATTTCACCCGTGCCCCACCCAAGTTCAACACCAACAATACTACCACCAACCCTAACACTGCCCCAAGGACTGGAAGCAATGCTGTGCCTATCACAGCCAAGGACAAGTCACAAGTGACCTGTTATGACTGTGGAAATAAAGGCCACTATTCCAATGAGTGCCCCAACAAGAAGAATACCATAGCCCCCAACACCAATGTCCCAGCTCAGCAGCAGCGTCGTGTCCAGCCAGGGAGAAGATTTGCCCCAGGGAATTCACTCAACCGCAATGGCCGTCTTTTTCTCATGCATGCTGAAGAAGCTCAGGAAGCGCCAGACGTCGTGCTGGGTATGTTTTCTGTTAATTCAGTACTTGCAAGAGTGTTGTTTGATTCTGGTGCATCGCATTCATTTGTCACCGAAGAATTCGCCTGCACTAGTAAAATTCAACCAACCAAATTGAAGCATGTGATGATTGTGCAAATTCCCGGATCAACCACCAAGGCTAGGCAAATTTGCAAAGCCGTCCCTATCCGAATCCATGGCATAGATTTTTATGCTAACCTAATAGTACTCGGAACTAAAGGTTTGGAAGTAGTACTAGGAATGGATTGGATGTCCAAACATAAAGGATTGATTGACTGTGCCAAGAAAGCCATTACCATGACCAGTACCACCGGAATATCAGTCGAGCATATATCTGAAACCTTACCTCACCAATTCAAGTGTAACAAGAGTCTAGCCCAACCTACCATTGACCAAGTTCGGATAGTCTGCGAATACCCCGATGTATTTCCAGATGTTTTACCCGGTATGCCCCCAGATCGGGATATCGAGTTTATCATCGAACTAATCCCCGGAACAGGACCCATAGCCCAGAGACCCTATAGTATGAACCCGTCAGAACTAGAAGAAATGAAGAAGCAACTGGATTCCATGTTCGAAATCGGATTGATTCAACCAAGTGCGTCCCCATGGAGATCACCTGTCTTGTTTGTGGACAAGAAGGATGGAGGTAACCGTTTGTGTACGGATTATCGAAAGTTGAATGATGTCACCATCAAGAACAAGTACCCCTTTCCTAAGATAGAAGATTTGTTTGATCAGTTGACCGGTGCCCAGGTGTTTTCTAAGATTGATCTTAGAACCGGCTATCATCAACTCAAAATTCGTGCAGAGGATATCCCAAAGACTGCTTTCACCACCAGATATGGATTGTATGAGTATACAGTCATGTCTTTTGGATTAACCAATGCCCCCGCTTATTTCATGAATCTCATGAATAAGATTTTTATGGACTTCCTGGATAAGTTTGTCGTTGTTTTCATCGATGACATTCTGATTTATTCCAAATCGGAAGAAGAACATGAGCTACACCTAAGGACCATTCTTGGAACCCTTAGACAGCATTAGTTGTATGCAAAGTTTAGCAAATGTGAATTCTGGTTACAGGAAGTAGGATTCCTCGGTCACATTGTATCAGCCGGAGGAATTGCCGTTGACCCTGCCAAAGTGAAAGATGTAGAAGATTGGCAAGCCCCAACCACTCAAACCCAAGTTCGTGCTTTTCTCGGATTGGCGGGATATTACCGCAAATTCGTAGAAGGATTCTCGAGTATAGCCCGACCCATGACCCAATTACTGAAGAAGGACAAGAAGTTTGAATGGACAGACAAGTGCGAAGCGAGTTTTCAAGAACTCAAGAGGAGATTGATTTCAGCCCCAATCTTGATCATGCCGGATATCACGAAGCCCTTCGACGTGTATTGTGACGCATCCAAGATTGGTCTCGGATGTGTGCTAATGCAAGAAGGCAAAGTTATATCTTATCTATCGCGACAATTGAAGCAACATGAACAAAATTACCCAACCCATGACCTCGAACTCGTAGCCGTAGTTCTAGCCCTAAAGACATGGAGACATTACCTGATGGGAAACCGTTGTGAGATTTATTCGGATCACAAGAGCCTAAAGTATATATTCACTCAGAAGAAGATGAATATGAGGCAGAGAAGATGGAATGAGCTAATCAAGGATTACGACCTGGATATTCACTATCACCCTGGAAAAGCCAATGTGGTAGCCGATGCCCTTAGCAGATTGCCGTGCCGCTTGAACTCCATGATTTTAAAGGAGCAACCAAGTTTGCACAAAGAGATGGAAGATTTTCGAATGGAATTAGTAAGTGAAGGATTTTTGGCTAGCATCGAACTTCAGCCCACTTTGATCAGTCAGATTAAAGAGGCGCAGAAGGAAAATGCCAGTATCGACGGAATCAAGCGTCGTATCGGTACAGGCAAAGTACCCGGATTCACCGAGGACGAAGAAGGAGTTTTGTGGTACAAAGGACGCCTTTGTGTACCAGCAGATTCGGAATTGAAAGAAGTTATCTTGAAGGAGGCTCATGATACTCTTTATTCTATCCATCTCGGAGGAACTAAGATGTATCAAGATTTGAAAGAGCAATTTTGGTGGCATAAGATGAAGAGAGAAATCGGAAGCTATATCGCCAAGTGTGACATATGTCAGCGAGTCAAGGCAGGACATCAAAGACCCGCTGGATTGTTGCAACCTTTGCAAATTCCGGAATGGAAATGGGATTCTGTAGGAATGGACTTTATCACTGGACTACCTACTTCTAGTAGGGGAAATGACTCTATTTGGGTCATAGTGGACAGATTGTCCAAAGTCGCCCATTTCTTGCCCGTCATACCCACCTATCAGAGTTCGAAGCTAGTGGAGTTATACATCGCTAGGATCGTTAGTTTGCACGGAGTCCCCAAGAACATAGTCTCGGATCGAGGAACTCAGTTTACCTCGAGATTCTGGAAGAAAGTCCAAGAAGGTTTAGGAACCCGCCTAGATTTCAGTACCGCATATCACCCTCAGACCGATGGACAAACGGAGCGAGTAAACCAAATACTCGAAGATATGCTTAGAGCATGTGTGTTAGAATATGGATCCAAATGGGAAGATTGTCTGCCGTTTGCAGAATTTTCATACAACAATAGTTACCAAGCCAGTTTGCAAATGGCCCCATTTGAATTTATGTACGGAAGAAAGTGCCGCACCCCTTTGAACTGGTCGGAAGTAGGAGAGAGTCAGATTTTTGGACCCGACATCCTACGAGAAGCAGAAGAGAAGGTTCACAAGATTCGTGAACACCTCAAGACAGCCCAATCCCGACAAAAGAGTTACGCCAACAAGAGACGTCGAGATCTCGCCTTTAACATCGGAGATTTTGTTTATCTGAAAGTGTCGCCATTGAAGGGAATGCAACGTTTCCAACTCAAAGGAAAGTTAGCCCCCAGATATATCGGACCTTTCAAAATTTTGAACCGTCGAGGAGAAGTATCGTATCAACTGGAACTACCTGAAGAGATGTCAGCTGTGCACAATGTGTTCCATATCTCGTTATTTCACAAGTGTCTCGAAGTCCCCGAGAAGACCGAAGTGTTCAAGAATATCGATCACCGGACCATAGAGATCAACAATGACCTAACCTATCCCGAAGTACCCATCCGTATATTGGAAGAAGCCTTTCGAACTACCAGAACCCGAAGCATCAAGTTTCTCAAGATTCAGTGGAGCAACCACACAGAAGAGGAGGCTACCTGGGAACGCGAAGATCACATCAGAACGGAGTTTCCAGATCTCTTCAAATCCTAGGTAATCTTTTCGTCCTTTTTCAAATCTCGGGACGAGATTTTGTTTAAGGGGGGAAGGTTTGTAACATCCCAAAAATATCAAACATAGATCATCAAAACACTAATCATCAAGTTTAGGGTTAACAAAAACTTTTCTAAATGAATTCATGAATGCATGTATATGTGTATGCATGAATTTTGAATTTCCTTAAAAACCACCTTGTTTGTGTGAACCATTGCTTGTAAAATGTTTCTTAGGTGAAAATAACATCATCTAAATCATTCCCCACACTTTTCCTAAAGACAAGTAAATCAAAACAAATATATTAAGTGAATGGTCATTTTGGCCAATTTAACTCACATGCCTACTTTGGCTGTCTCAAACTTTCAAAAACTAACAGAAACTTTTCTGGATCTTTGCACCCCTTGAATGTACTCATAACAGAGTATCAATGCCCACTTTGTGATCATCCAGAAACTTTCAAATGCATAGTTTAAATGACAATTCAAAATTGAATCTTCTTCATATGGGAAGATCCCACTTTTTCAAAACCCACTCAAACAAGCTCAACTTTCAAAACCCAAGCATCTGCAGACTCACCAGAACCAATCTAGCAAACTCACCAAAATTCATTTCAAAATTCAAAACTTGAGTTCATGCGGCCATTTCATCAAACAGGTTGCAGACACAAATCAAACAAAACCACAAACACTATAGTGTGCAGTGTTTTGATCCTAACTTGTTCCCTAGTTAGCTCACACACAACCTAGTAGATCATCTAGAAAGATTAGCCCAACACTAGCACCCCTGTGAGCTTGCCATTGCCATTAATGGTGAACAGCCGAGCACCCCCATGTCACCCCATTGTGGACAGCAAGCTAGGAGCAGCAGCAAGCCTAGCCAGCATGTCTGGGAGGCAGCCCACCGTCCACCGCCACTGCCTGTCCCAGCCGCGAGCGTTGCCAAGCCCTGGACCACGCGCACGAGACACGCCCAGACCATGCCGAGCGTGCGCCAGAGCGCCACCCGCGACCAACGTCCACAGACCGCGCGCCGCCCTCACCGCGCGCACACACGAGCACCACCGACCCAGGACACCGCCAGACACCCCCGTTTGCCGCCCCGTGCCATACAGCCACCGCCCGCCGTCAAAGACGCTGCCTCTGCCGCGCAGAGCACCGCCCGTTCCAGACCAAACCACACCGACCCATGCCTCGCGATCATGTCGTTGAGCATCGCCAGGAGACACAGCACCGTCCCCTACCCTTGCCCATGCCATTAGCTGCCTGTAACGTCGCCCCCGACGAGCTCACCTTGCGCCCCGACGGTCCCCTCGCTCGACTATAAATAGAGGCCACCCCCGCACGATTTCTTCACACCATCTCACTCCCCTCTCCCCACTGACTGTGCCACAACATTCTCAGAGCAAGCCGAGCACCACCTCGCCGGAATTTCACCGGAGCCCGCCGCCTCTGGAGAAGAAGGGAGCCAGCGATTGGAGCCGCCCAGGAGAAGCCACCGGTACCAGGAGGATCGCCGTCGTCGACTTTGTCGTTCGCCCTCCTCGCCGACCCTCGCCCGTACCCCGGTGAGCCCCCAACACCCCCCCACTGGCCGCGCTAGGTTTCGTTCTCGCCGGAGCTGTGTCGCGTCGACGATGACCCTCCGCCGTTGGATTAGAACTAGATCGAACGACCCACGTTGCCCCATACCGCTTCGCCCAGCCCCGTATCACTGATGAGTGGGGACACCCACTTACGCAGCCTGCGGGAGCACTGCGCTTAGCAGGCCGGCCCGTTAGATTTGCCGCGCAGCCCAGCAATTCAAATTAAACCTTTTTCTTTTTAAATTCAAACACACTTCTGTACCCAACTTCAAAAATCAACCCAGATCGATTCAGTGCACCAAATTGGATGAAACCAATTTTGTTGGAACGGTCTGTGAATGCTTAATCCAAGCCCGTTGGATTCAAGTCATTTGGATCTGTAGATCACCCTTAGTAAAAATAACAAGGCAGAAGCTTTTCTGCATTCAAACATTTTTCAAATTTAAACCATAAAAGCTTTTGAGTTGATTCCAACTCTCAAAAATCACATTTAACCATACCTTTCAGAATATATAAAAATATATAGGTTTACTTGCAGAAATATTGTTCAAGGAATAAAAGAATGCTACATAAGCATTTCTAGCCACTTTAATCAATTAAAATAAAAGGGTAAAACCTTATTAAATTGTGACACCACTTTAAATCACATTCCCATGGACTACAATATGTGGTGATGACATGTGTCAACATGATCCCATGTTTAGTTTGGAGAATATTAAATCTTAAGTAATTTTTCAATGAGTAGAAATTACTTTTCTAAAAATAAAAAGATTTAAACCAATCCTTAACCTTGTAATGATAGAGATGATGCTAGATCATCTATAGGACCCTTGTGTGTGATGATTGCAAGTAGTTAAGTATTGTTTGGTGATTGTGTACCTCGTATTTATTCATAGACGCTAGTACCGACCAAGGATACTACGAGGAGGAAGGAGGATACTACGAAGAGGAAGCCGAGGAGAACTTCAACCACTGCTCTGCACAAGGCAAGCTAGTAACTATGCAAAGCTTATATTGACACTGATGCAAGCTGATACTATACCAATGCAAGCTAACACTTGCAAGATACCCTATTGTTGCCACAAACCCATACTTGTGATATGAATACTATATGCCTTAAGCATATGTGATCATACCTACCTGCTAAACCAATCCTAGTTTTATGGCAAGCTTCTTACTTTATTTCTTTATCAAAGCTTACTTAGAGTCCACCTAAGAGTTTGGTAGATGTTAGACAGTTGTGCTCAAGTTGCCTAAAGAGCATAAAATTTGGCCTAAGTTAGAAACCTTGATCTCAGCCTAAGATATAATGTTGGACTTAGTGAAACTCCACTAGTTACCACCCTTCATTAGTACCACCCCCAGCTGTAGATGCTAGTGCTAAGCATAAAACTTGATCAACTTTAGATGGGAATACTTGGTGGAAAAATGGTTATGAAAAACTTGGAATGATGGATCATTCTATTGAAATGTTTTGGACATGTGTTTCCAAACACTTAATGATTTTGGTGATGAAAATGTTGAGGCATGAGCCTTAGCCCTTTATAAAACTGATGGTTGTCTGGATGCGATACCATTCCAATTTTATCGTACAACCACAATACCCAAATATTGGGTAGGGCTTGACTGGAAACTTATATACCTTAGTATTAGTTCCCTCACGGCCAAGGTCTGAGCTGAGGCTACCTTGTGAAGATTGTCCACCTGTGTAGTACCCAAGATGACAGTGGTCATGGTTGGGAGGCCAAACTCACAGGAGAGGTGCTGATACTAGGGAGTGTAATTGAAAGGTTAGGATTGATTATCCGCATACTGAGTATGGTGAATTCAGGATTTGTTCCTGACGGATGTATCGAATGTTGTGGTGAAAGTGTACAATCTCTGTAGAGTGTCAAACTATTCGAATAGCCGCGTCCGCGGTTATGGACAGTTGGAGTGGCCATACTGTTCCCCCGTCAGACTTTTCAAAATGACTTGTGAACTGAAGTGAGACTTTGACTTGACCACAACAGAGTTGTGACCTGAATTACAAGATCCCACTTAGGAGTTATAAAATTGTGACTAGCTTTGGAACTTAGTAGAGATAAACCTGGCTTTTTGCAAAACAACCCTAAAGCCTAGAGTCCTATTATCCAAAAACCCCTTACTTGTTAGTATTAGTCTGCGAGTACTTAAAGAGTACTCATGGCTTTGTCCCTGGCTATTCCCATGGCCAGACTATGAAGAGGAGTACCTGGAAGATGGACCCCAGGAAGGTTACGACAACTAGGATCATCTCCCATCGTCAGCATTGCCTGTGACCCCGAAGATGGAGCTTCGCCTACGCTACCGTTATTATTACGTATTCCGCTGCTTGATGTTGTGTTAAGAACTGGATCATGAGATCCCTATTTGTGTAAGAACTTATGTATCGTTGTAATGGATGAAGTACTATGGTATCCAATTCTGTTATGTCTCGCAAAAATGGTAATCCTGGGATAGCGATGTATGGCATAACAGGCATCTAGGATTGAAAAATCCGAGTGTTGACAGAGGTCCAGGAGGACGAGGATCTCACCCTGTATGTGTTGGGATGGTCGGCGAGGACGCGCAAGGTCGGAGGTGAGAGAATCAACGGCGGCCGAACTTCGGGAAGACGAGCACCTCGGGCTCGATTCTGGTCAGGCAGGGCCCTCGCGGCTTGCGCGTCTGGGGGAAATCGACCTAGCCGACAACGGCAGTCATGATGGTGGCCTCAAACGGGAGAGGGGAGGCCAGCGGGAGCAGGGCTCGCCGATGACTGAGGCGGTTAGGGTTTGGGGCCAGATAGAAGAACGCGAGAGGAAGGTCGTGGGAAGAGTGGGAGTGGATGAGGACGGGTAGGGCGTCGGCGCGAGGATCTTTTCACTCCCCAGAGTGCGACGGACGGCGGAGCGAAGGCGGCGGAGATGGACTGCTATGCCGGCGACAGGGAGCTGTGTGCCTGGCTGGAGGAGTACGACGGGGAAGGAAGGCGAATCGGTATCGGGCCGGAGCTGGGCCGGGGTGGGCTTCTGACTTGCGCACGTGGCGGCAGGAAGAGGAAAGAGGAAGGGAGGGGCAAGCTGGGCCGGCCTGGGTTGCTGCTGGCTGCTATTTTTTCTTGGCAAAACACTTTTCTATTTCCGTTTTCACTTTTGTGTTTGCAATTTCAAATTCAAAACTATTTTGGACATTTCAAAACTGCCACAGGGTTTTTTAAAACATTTAAAATAATGTGAGACCGTTGAAACTTTTTGGGCTTCACAACTTTTGCCATTGTCAAAATATTTGAAACCGTTTGAAATAGTTGCAAAGAGAGGGAATAAATCTAGGGTTTAGGGTTTGCATTTATTATTTTCTCCAATGCACAATTTAAATGATGATGCTCATGCTATGCACAATCAAAAACCCTAATTAGTAATAACTAAAAGCTGGGGTGTTACATAAAGTAGGATTACGATGTTCCGCCACACCATTTCGCTATGGTGTTCCGGAAGGTGTGAGTTGTGAAACAATTCCACACTCTTTCATATGAGTGCTAAACTCGTAACTTAGATACTCTCCTCCACGGTCGGACCGTAGAAATTTGATCTTTCTATTACGATGATTTTCCACTTCATTCTAAAATTCCTTGAACTTTTCAATGGTTTCAGACTTGTGTTTCATCAAGTAGATATAACCGTATCTACTCAAATCATCCGTGAAAGTAACAAAATAATGATATCCACCTCGCGCCGACACACTCATTGGACCACATACATCAGAATGTATGATTTCCAATAAATCTGTCGCCCGTTCCATTGAACTAGAAAACGGCGTTCTAGTCATCTTGGCCATAAGGCATGGCTCACATGTACCAAATGATTCAAAATCAAGTGATTCCAAAAGTCCATCCGAATGGAGCTTCTTCATGTGTTTAACGCCAATATGACCTAGACGACAGTGCCACATATATGCGGATATATCATCATTAAGTTTAATCCTTTTAGCATCAACATTATGAATATGTGTAACACTATTATCGAGATCCAACAAAAATAAACCATTCATCATCGGTGCATGACCATAAAAGATTTCATTCATAGAAATAGAACAACCATTGTTCTCGGATTTAAATGAATAACAACTTCGCATCAAATACGATCCAGATACAATGTTCATTCTCAGTGCAGGGACCAGATAACAATTATTTAAGTTTATTACTAATCCCGATGGTAAGTGAAGAGGTAGCGTTTCGACGGCGATCACATCAATACTTGATCCATTGCCAACACGCATCTTGACCTCACCCCTTGCTAGCGGTCGCTTGTTCCGTAGCCCCTGATTCGAGTTACAAATATTAGCAACTAAAGCGGTATCAAATACCCAGGTTCTACTGCGAGTACTAGTCAAGTACACATCAATAACATGTATATCATATATACCTTTGTTTGTCTTGCCGGCCTTCTTGTCTGCCAAATACTTGGCGCAGTTGCGCTTCCAGTGGCCAGTCCCCTTACAATAATAGCACTTGGTATCATACTTAGGTCCAACTCCGGGTTTCTTTTCAGGCACAGCAACCGGCTTTCCGCCCTTACTTCCCTTCCGTTTTCCCTTCTTGTCTTTCTTGAAACCAGTGTTCTTATTGATCATCAACACTTGATGTTCTTTCTTGATCTCCACTTCTACAGTTTTAAGCATTGACAGAAGCTCAGGGAGAGACTTCTTCATGCCTTGCATATTATAGTTCATCATGAAGCTCTTATAGCTAGGTGGTAGAGACTGCAGAACATGATGGATGCCTAAGTCAATGGGAATCGATATTCCCAAGGACACAAGCTTATCGGTGTAACCCGACATATTGAGTACATGCTCACTTACGGAGCTGTGCTCTTCCATCATGCAGCTAAAGAAATTTTCTGAAGCATTGTAGCTCTCTATAGAAGCATGTGTGTCGAAAATCATTTTCAACTCACCCATTGTATCAAATGTATTGCCGTTTTCGAAATGCTTTGAAGTTCTGGCTCTAGCCCATACAATATGCCATAATGTACTAAGTTGTGGTCCTCCTGACGAGTCTGATAGACATTCTTCTCCTTGTCAGGGGCATCATCAAACGGTGGGGGGCCTAGTGGGGCTTATAGCACATATTTCTTTTGTGCAGCAGAGAGGAGAATCCTCAAATTCATGGCCCATTCGGTAAAGTTGCTACCGTTCGTTGCAAGTTTCTCTTTATCCATGAACACATTGAAATTAAAAGCAGGTGGTGCCATCTACAACAGAATTTGTAAAGTTTAGACTAAGTTTATGATAGATTGAGTTCAACTAATCCACATTACGAATGAACTCCCAATCAAAAACGACATCCCTCGTGCCTTTTTGGTGATTACATGAACCAAATCCACTATACCAAGTCCGATCATCACGTGCGTCGGTGCAGCTTCAAAGGAGAGCATCAAATGGGCATCATATCTACCATATGACTCATGCTTAACCTTTCGGTCCGTGTTCTGATGCCATGTCTGTACATGCTAGGCTCGCCAAGTAAGAACCTTAGTATTCACGTGTGTAACTATCTTACACCCGAAATATGGTCGTGGATCTAAGAAAACCCGATCATCACGTGATGTCTTGGAGCGACAAAACATAATCGGTGCATACTTTAGGAAGAACACATTCTTATCTTGATATTTAAATGAGGGATCATCTTATTATGCTAATAAATAACCAATATAAGATGCAATCAAACATCACATGTTTATAAGTGAAATGATATGGTTCCCGCATATAATCTCAATCATGTGCACTGTGGTATGATCACTAGCATACCTCTATGTGTAAGGACAAGGTCTATGGAACTTACACGTTATTTGTTTTGTAAGAGTATCATCTCATACTTCTACTTACAACATCACCATATCATAACACTAGCCTAGCAACAATCTAAACTAGACGCCTCTAATTTATCCATTGCAAGTTTTACGTGGCTTAGGGCTTTCGAAGATAGAACCTTTCTTACCTATGAACATGAACCATAAAGAGGATAACCAAATTGTTGAGAACTCATTGCAAATTAGATATTGACTATAGTAGGAGAGACAGACACCCGCTATCCACTTATGCAAACTAGTTGCATGTCAAGCGCGGAACATGTCTCATGTGCGAGGACATGTAAAGTTTGTCTGGGCCGCTTCATACGACTATGCCACCAATATCCAAAGTACAACCAAGAAGCAATAACATGATCATCATCGCCCACATACCCATATGTGTACTACCCGTGTAAAGCATCTACGCATAGATCCGGCTTTGTTACCACTTTAGGGTTCCTACGATGGGAACAACTATGTACCAAGATCTATATACTAGATAAAAACAACGGGCGGATGTATATCCATAGAGAACATACCCTTGAAGACCGACAAAGCTTAACGAGTCAAACTCATGGTTGATGTAGACGATCTCTTTCCGATCTCAAGATCGGGAGGAAGTCCTTAGCACCGCAACTTAGTAGTGCATCCGTTCTTGCACACACGTTCGAGGCACCGAGCAACCTCCGCCTCCTCGCTCTAGAGATGCAGCAGAAGCACAACTCTTTCTTACCGAATAGCCACCAGGAACATGTATCTCGATAGTCCGAGACCATGGGGGATAAATACTAGAGGGGGAGAGAGATCCTTCACGAGGAGGTGTGAGTGAGAAGTGAGGAGGGGGTGCCTTGTATAGGAGAGGGGGGAACCCCAAGGGGGTGGCCAGCACATGGGGGCTTCCCCCTTGCCCTCCCCTCATTCATGTGGGTGGACACTCCACTCACAAAAATCCTTTCAATTCCCTCCACTGAAAATCCCACTCAAATTCCCATTAAATTTCCACCAAATTTAATGCAAACTCTCAATAAATAAAAATCCTTTTATTTATTCAGAATTTTGTCAATTACTTTAATGACAAAAATTCACATATAACCCCTTGCTAGTATTTCATTTCACATGCAAAAACACTTTCTACAATTTCACCCGAAAACCTGTTTTGGTATCTAGTGAAATAAATTCTTGCGCTTGTTATTCTTTCCGGCATGAAACTTTTGCTCCAAATGGATGTCGGTGTATCTTAAATGTGCCACCCTATGGTTCGCGAATAATGCGGACATGATCGAGACACTTCTCCGATCAATAATCAGAAGCGGGATCTGGAGACCCATACTGACTCCCACACATTCAACGATGACTTTCTTGTGATCGTCGGAACCTTTTATGCTAGTATCTTAATCCTTTTGTTTTGCGATATATTACATGTCTGATATTCGATCATCGGTATCTCCATACCTAGTTTGATCTCGTTACTGATATGCACTCTTTTCTCATTCCCGTGATATAACATTCTAGTGATCAAATCACTTGCTTGCAAGCTAACCAATGTGATATCACCGAGAGGGCCCAGAGCATATCTATCCGTCATTGGGATGACCACTCTCGATCCATGGGCCTCAACATAACACTTTAGTAGTTTTGAACCCATCTTTATAATCACCCAGTTAAGGTGTGATGTTTGATGTTATCAAGAAACTCTTCCGGTGTTAGTGATTGACATGATATCATGGTATAAGGATTAGGATCACTTCGTAAGTTGTTATAGCAATATAAACTCAATGACTTTGATCGTAATTTTATACTTCAGATGAATGTTCATCACATCATTACACTAATGTTGTGACCTCGTTATTAACAACATCCAATGTCCATGATCAGGAAACCTTGATGATCTTGTTAATCAATGAGCTAGTTTATGAGAGAGGCATAACTAGGAAATTTCTGTTTGTTTATTAAACACACATGTATTAACGTTTCTGTATTAATACAATTATATCATGCAAAATAAATATCTATCATATACTTGGAATACACATACTAACAATTTATTATTGCCTCTCAGGGCATATTCCCTTTAACTCCTACTCGATAGCCATTCGGGGGGTGCGCCGTGTGCCAAAAGTCCCGGTTTGTCCTGCTTATAATTTTATGTTGGTAGTGGGTGACACACAGGGGCTACTCGAGCTGGTTTCATATTTTTCTTGATTTTTGATGAATTTCCTATTGCCAGGGTTCGGAGGGTGGGCAAAATTAGCAAACCCATCGGCGTGCACAGGCACGCGAGATCCATTGCAACCTTGAACCTAGGGACTTGCCCAGGCTAGGTACCCCATGGGGCACCCCAAAACATTTTTTCAGAAAATACAAGGCAATTTCTAGGGTACCTATAGTTAGAAACCATAATTTCCGAGGCGTGACTCGAGGAAAATACAGTATATGCCACGAGATGAGCACCAACCTCACAGGGATGGCTGTCCGCCACGATGTAGAATGCGTGTAAATTGCCTCGGGCCCTAGGAAACACTCAATTCTCGCACATCCTTTGCAGAATCACCGGTTTTCTGGAGTCGGTAAAAGGAAACTCTGGATTTCTCCATGGAACCCTAGAATCTCTAGCTAGAGATGTTGCTTAGAATGCCGAGAGGGATTAGGTGCCGGGTTTGGTCTCAATCCATGGAGTGGATCCACGTTCTGGGCAGTGAGGGGGAGGTCTAGGGTTGAAAGCCAAGTTAACTCCTACTCAATAGCCATCCGGGGGTGCGCCATGTGCCAAAAGTCCTGGTTTGTCTTGCTTATGATTTTATGTTGGTAGTGGGTGACACGCAGGGGCTACTCGAGCTGGTCTCGTACTTTTCTTGATTTTTGATGAGTTTCCCATTGTCGGGGTTTAGGGGGTGGGCAAAATCGGCTAACCCGCCGGCGCACGCAGGAATGCAAGGGCCATCACAACCTTGAATCTAGGCACTTGCCCAGCCTAGGTACCCCATGGGGCACCCCAAATATTTTTTATAGAAAATATAGGGCAATTTCTAGGGTATCTACAGTTAGAAACCGCAATTACCGGGGCGTTACTCAGGGAAAATACAGTATATACTTGCACCACGAGATGAGCACCAAAGTCCCGGGGATGGCGGTCCGCCACGACGTAGCATGTGTGTAAATTGACTCGGGCCCTAGGGCATGCTCAATTCTCGCACCTCCTTTGCAGAATCGCCGGTTTTCCGGAGTCGGTAAAAGGAAACTCTAGATTTCTTCATGGAACCCCAGAATCTCTAGCTGGAGATGTTGCTTAGAATGCCGAGACGGATCTAGGTGTCGGGTTTGGGCTCAATCCGCGCAGGGGATCCACGTTCTAGGCAGTGAGGGGGAGGTCTAGGGTTGAAAGCCATGTTAACTCCTACTTGATAGCCATCCGGGGGGTGCGCCGTGTGTCAAAAGTCCCGGTTTGTCTTTCTTATGATTTTATGTTGGTAATGGGTGACACGTAGGGGATAGTTGAGCTGGTTTCGTATTTTTCTTTATTTTTGATGAATTTCCCATTGCCGATGTTCGGGGGTGGGTAAATCGGCAAACCCGTCGGCCTGCGTAGGCATGCGACGTCCATTGAAACCTTGAACGTAGGCACTTTCCCAGCCTAGGTACCCCATGGAGCACCCCAAAACATTTTTTCCAGAAAATATAGGGCAATTTCAAGGGTACCTATAGTTAAAAACCGCAATTGTCGGGGCGTCACTCAAGGAAAATACAGTATATGCTTGCACCACGAGATGAGCAGCAACCTCTTAGGGATGGCAGCCCGCCACAACGTAGCATGCGTGTAAATTGCCTCGGGCCCTAGGGCGCGCTCAATTATCGCACCTCCTTTGCAGAATCACCGGTTTTCTGGAGTCGGAAAAACGAAACTCTTAATTTCTCCATGGAACCCTAGAATCTATAGCTAGATATGTTGCTTAGAATGCCAAGAGGGAGCTAGGTGCCGGGTTTGGGCTCAATCCGCGTAGTGGATCCATGTTCTTGGCAGTGAGGGGAGGTCTAGGGTTGAAAGCCAGGTTAACTCCTACGCGATAGCCATCCAGGGGGTGCGCCGTGCGCCAAAAGTCCCAGTTTGTCTTGCTTATGATTTTATGTTGGTAGTGGGTGACACGCAGGGGCTACTCGAGCTGGTTTCGTATTTTTATTGATTTTTGATAAATTTCCCATTGTCGGGGTTCAGGGTGGGCAAAATCGGCAAACCCGCCGGCGCGCACAGGCATACGAGGTCCATTGCAACCTTGAACCTAGGCACTTTCCCAGCCTAGGTACCCCATGGGGCACCCCAAAATATTTTTTCTAGAAAATATAGGGCAATTTCTATGGTACCTATAGTTAGAAACCGCAATTGCCGGGGCGTGACTCGAGGAAAGTACAGTATATGCTTGCACCACGAGATGAGCACCAACCTTCCGGGGATGGCGATCCACCACGACATAGCATCCGTGTAAATTGCCTCGGGCCCTAGGGCGCGCTTAATTCTTGCACCTCCTTTTTGCAGAATCGCCGGTTTTCCAAAGTCGGTAAAAGGAAACTGTGGATTTCTTCATGGAACCCTAGAATCTATAGCTGGAGATGTTGCTTAGAATGCCAAGAGGAAGCTAGGTGCCAGGTTAGGGCTCAATCCGCGCAGTGGATCCACGTTCTGGGCAATGAGGGGGAGGTCTAGGGTTGAAAGCCATGTTAACTCCTACTCGATAGCCATCCGAGGGGTGCGTCGTGCACCAAAAGTCCCGGTTTGTCTTGCTTATGATTTTATGTTGGTAGTGGGTGACACGCAGGGGCTACTCGATATGGTTTCGTATTTTTATTGATGTTTGATGAATTTCTCATTGTCGGGGTTTGGGGTGGGCAAAATCGGCAAACCCGCCAGTGCGCGCGCAGGCATGGAGGTCCATTGCAACCTTGAACCTAGGCACTTGCCCAGCCTAGGTACCCCATGGGGCACCCCAAAACATTTTTTCCAGAAAATACAGGGCAATTTCTAGGGTACCTATAGTTAGAAACTGCAATTGCCGGGGCGTGACTCGGGGAAAATACAGTATATGCTTGCACCACGAGATGAGCACCAACCTCCTGGGGATGGAGGTCCGACACGACATAGCATGCGTGTAAATTTCCTCAAGCCCTAGGGCGCGCTCAATTCTCACAACTCCTTTGCAGAATCGCTGGTTTTCCGGAGTCCATAAAAGGAAACTCTGGATTTATCCATGGAACCCTAGAATCTCTAGCTAGAGAAGTTGCTTAGAATGCCAAGAGGGAGCTAGGTGCCTGGTTTGGGATCAATCCGTGCAGTGGATCCACGTTCTGGGCAGTGAGGGGGAGGTCCAGGGTTGAAGCCATGTTAACTCCTACTCAATAGCCATCCGGGGGGAGCGCCGTGTGCCAAAAGTCCCGGTTTGTCCTTCTTATGATTTTATGTTGGTAGTGGGTGACACGCAGGGGCTACTCGAGATGGTTTCGTATTTTTCTTGGTTTTTGATGAATTTCCCATTGCCTGGGTTCGGGGGGTGGGCAAAATAGGCAAACCTGCCGGCGCATGCAAGCACGCGAGGTCCATTGCAACCTTGAACCTAGGCTCTTTCCCAGCCTAGGTGCCCCATGGGGCACCCCAAAACATTTTTTCCAGAATATAGAGGGCAATTTCTAGGGTACCTATAGTTAGAAACCACAATTGCCGGGGCGTGACTCGGGGAAAATACAGTATATGCTTGCACCACGAGATGGGCACCAACCTCCAGGGGATGGCGGTCCACCGCGACGTAGCATGCGTGTAAATTGCCTCAGGCCCTAGGACACGCACAATTCTCGCACCTGCTTTGCAAAATCGCCGGTTTTCTGGAGTCGTTAAAAGGAAACTCTAGATTTATCCATGGAACCCTGGAATCTCTAGCTGGAGAAGTTGCTTAGAATGCCGAGAGGGATCTAGGTATCAGGTTTGGGCTCAATCCGCGCAGTGGATCCACGTTCTGGGAAGTGAGGGGGAGGTCTAGGGTACCTATAGTTAGAAACCGCAATTGCTGGGGTGTGACTCGAGGAAAATACAGTATATGCTTGGACCGCGAGATGAGCACCAACCTCGAGGGGATGGCAATCCGCCACGACGTAGCATCCATGTAAATTTCCTTAGGCCCTAGGGCGCGCTTAATTCTCGCACCTCCTTTGCAGAATCACCGGTTTTCCAGAGTCGGTAAGAGGAAACTATGGATTTCTCCATGGAACACTAGAATATCGAGCTGGAGATGTTGCTTAGAATGCAGAGAGGGAGCTAGGTGTCGGGTTTGGGATCAATCCGCGCAGTGGATCCATGTTTTGGGGGGTCAGGGAGGGTTCTAGGGTTGAAAGCCATGTTAACTCCTACTCGATAGCCATGCGGGGGGTGCGTCGTGTGCCAAAAGTCCCGATTTGTCTTGCTTATGATTTTATGGTGGTAGTGGGTGACACGCAGGGGCTACTCGATTTGGTTTCATATTTTTCTTGATTTTTGATGAATTTCCCATTGCCGGGGTTCGGGGGGTGGGCAAAATCGGCAAAACCGCCAGCGCGTGCAGGCCCGAGAGGTCCATTTCAACCTTGAACCTAGGCACTTGCCCAGCCTAGGTACCCCATGGGGCACCCCAAAATATTTTTTCCAGAAAATACAACACTATTTCTAGGGTACCTACAGTTAGAAACCGCAATTGCCGGGGTGTGACACGGCGAAAATACGGTATATGCTTGCACCACGAGATGAGCACTAAACTCCCGGGGATGTCGGTCCGCCACGACGTAGTATGCGTGTAAATTGCCTCGGGCCCTAGGGCACGCTCAATTCTCGCACCTCCTTTGCAGAATCGCCAGTTTTTCGGAGTCGGTAAAAGGTAACTCTGGATTTCTCCATGGAACCATGGATTCTCTAGCTAGAGAAGTTGTTTAGAATGCTAAGAGGGAGCTAGGTGCTAGGTTTGGGCTCAATGTGCATAGTGGATCCACATTCTGGGCAGTGAGGGGGAGGTCTAGGGTTGAAAGCCATGTTAACTCCTACTCGATAGCCATCCGTGGGGTGCGCCGTGTGCCAAAAGTCCCGGTTTGTCCTGCTTATGATTTTATGTTGGTAGTGGGTGACACACAGGGGCTACTCGTGTTGGTTTCATATTTTTCTTGATTTTTAATGAATTTCCCATTGCCGGGGTTCGGGGGATGGGCAAAATCGGCAGACCCGCTGCACGCGCAGGCACGCAAGGTCCATTGCAACCTTGAACCTAGGCAATTTCCCATCCTACGTACCCCATGGGGGACTCCAAAATAGTTTTCCCAGAAAATACAGGGCAATTTCTAGGGTACCAACAGTTAGAAACCACAATTGCCGGGGCGTGAATCGAGGAAAATACAATATATTCTTGCACCACAAGATGAGCACCAACCTCCCAGGGATGGAAGTCTGCCACGACATAGCATGCGTGTAAATTTCCTCGGCCCTAAGGCGCGCTCAATGCTCACACCTTTGCAGAATCGTCGGTTTTCCGGACTCGGTAAAAGGAAACTCTGGATTTCTCCATGGAACCCTGAAATCTCTAGCTGGAGAAGTTGCTTAGAATGCTGAGAGGGAGCTAGATGTCGGGTTTGGGCTCAATCCGCATTGTGGATCCACTTTCTGGGCAGTGAGGGGGAGGTCTAGGGTTGAAATCCATGTTACCTCCTACTCGATAGCCATCCGGGGGTGCGCCGTGTGCCAAAAGTCCCGGTTTGTCCTACTTATGATTTTATGTTGGTAGTGGGTGACACGCAGGGGCTACTCGAGATGGTTTCGTATTTTTCTTGATTTTTGATGAATTTCCCATTGCCGGGGTTCGGGGGGTGGGCAAAATCGACAAACCATTCAGGGCGCGCAGGCACGCGAGGTCCATTGCAACCTTGAACCTAGGCAGTTTCCTAGCCTAGGTACCCCATGGGGCACCCCAAAACATTTTTTCTAGAAAATACAGGGCAATTTCTAAGGTACCTACAGTTAGAAACCGCAATTGCCGGGGCGTGACTCGAGGAAAATACAATATATGCTTGCACCACGAGATGAGCACCAACCTCCCGGGGATAGCGGTCTGCCACGACATAGCATGCGTGTAAATTTCCTCAGGCCCTAGGGAGCGCTCAATTGTCGCACCTACTTTGCAGAATTGCCGGCTTTTCGGAGTCCGTAAAAGGAAACTCTGGATTTCTCCATGGAACCCTGGAATCTCTAGCTGGAGAAGTTGCTGAGAGGGAGCTAGGTGCCAGGTTTGGGATCAATCCGCGCAGTGGATCCACGTTCTGAGCAGTGAGGGGGAGGTCTACAGTTGAAATCCATGTTAACACCTACTTGATAGCCATTCAGGGGTGCGCCGTGTGCCAAAGTCCCGGTTTGACCTGCTGATGATTTTATGTTGGTAGTGGGTGACACGCAGGGGCAACTTTGCTGGTTTCATTTTTTTCTTGATTTTTGATGAATTTCTCATTGTCGGGGTTCGGGGGATGGGAAAAATCTGCAAACATGCCGGCGCAAGCAGGCACGCGAGGTCCGTTTCAACCTTGAACCTAGGCACTTTCCCAGCCTAGGTACCCCATGGGGCACCCCAAAATATTTTTTCCTGAAAATATAGGGCAATTTCTATGGTACCTATAGTTAGAAACCGCAATTGCGGGGGTGTGACTCGAGAAAAATACAGTATATGCTTGCACCACGAGAGAGCACCAACCTCCCGGGGATGGCGATCCGCCGTGACGTAGCATCCGTTTAAATTACCTCGGGCCCTAGGGCACACTTAATTCTCGCACTTCCTTTGCAGAATCGCCGGTTTTCTAGAGTCGGTAAGAGGAAACTATGGATTTATCCATGGAACCCTACAATATCTAGCTGGATAAGTTGTTTATAATGCCGAGAGGGAGCTAGGTATCTGGTTTGGGCTCAATCTGCGCAGTGGATCCATGTTCTAGTCAGTGAGGGGGAGATCTCACTACTAGGAAATTCTTAATCAGTGGCGCATCAATATTGGTCTTCTGTGGCGCATGGCTGGGACGCCACTGTTACGTCGCCACTGATGAAAACTTCTGTGGCACATTTCGAAATGCGCCACAGAAGTCATGATACTTATGTGGCGCATTTTTGTTGATGCGCCACAGGACTCTGTTCAGTGGCGCATTATGGACAATGCGCCACTGAATCACTATGCGCCACAGAAGGTTACAACGATGCGCCACTGGTTTGAGTATCAGGTATTGAATTTTTTTTGAAACTTGTCCAAATATACAATATTATACAGGTATTATACAGTATTATATAGAAACAGTATATTTGACTTAGTATATGAAAACAAATATAATACAAACATAAATATAGTGCCATCACACTACTTAGAGCCCGAACGAGATAGACAAGTGATCATCACATTACAATACAAGTCAAATGAAGTTGTTTGTTACAAGTGTTTGTTACAAAGTTCACCATCTCATCACATTACAAATGAAGTGTTCATCTCGCCTACACTAGAATCAAACAGAATACAACTATGACGACGGTGAGCAAGAGCAAGAGCACTAGCAATATCTTCATCCGGTTCTCCTTCCATAGGTAGTTCCTCCACTTGGCTACCGCCTCCTCTCGAGTCGCGTATCCTTTGTAGTTGTTGCCGCTAAACTTGTTGACCTGTTTCTGACAGTCCTCCCACTTATCGTAGACTCCTGGAACCCAACCCTTGTACACCATGTACCACTTTGTCATCTCTATAGATAAGGCATATTAGTAAATCATGCAACAGATCGAAAGAACTAAATTGGTTCACATGCATATATATTCACATAAACTAAAGCAACAGATCAGTAAACATAGAAGATAGCACATCAATCATAATCATAGAACTTCGACGACAACGACCACAATAGTGAAGTTTACAACATACGACCATGGTAGTATATAGTTTGTGACACAACACTACACAGACATCTATGATAATTCTAGGCGCACACATCGATCAATGTTGAGAACTGCTAGTGCTCGGCTTCGGGAATGGTAGATAGCCATCCTTCGTCATCCACGTCCTGTTGTCACCCTGTTGATGAAGAATATTTTCAATCTCCCTCTTAGTTAACCCTCTGTTGTGTTTTAGGACCCCTCCCCTCGTGTTGACATCTTCCACGATGATTTCCGACAAATTAACCTGGATGCGATGGAAGTCTTCTCTAAGATCATCATCGTCCCTTCGCGCCAAATTTTCGGCCCATGCTCGGAAACTAGATGGCAGAGTTAGGTTCTGGCAATCCTGGACAAACCCTTTAAGGTGATGCATGGCATAGAAGGCCTCCTTGGCGCCGCCAGTAGCCGACTCCTTGACGCAGGGGAACTCGAGCACATGCTGAACACGTGCTTGTCATCCTTGATACATTCCCCCTTGTTGACGAAGGGGCATCCCTTTTTAGCGTAGACCTCAAGAGCCTCATTCAAAACACCCCTTATTCTGGTGTAGTCCTTCTTATTCTGACTCGCCGAGTCGAAATATGATGCTATCGAGTACTTTGTGCAAATGACGATGAGTGTGCAGTATTTGTCTCTGCACAACACGATTGAAACGGGATGTTGGAAAAGGGCAAAGGAAGAAAGCTATAAGAAAGCCTAAGTTAACAATGCTAGGGGTGTGTGTACTTACTCAGGAAAGAAAGGCAAAATAAGCGTGTTCGTCCTCTTGTGGTCCACCATGAACTTCTCGAGATACGCCGTCGCCTTGGCACGCGTCTCAGATCCTTCCCTCAACTGTCTATCACGCATGTAGTAGGGATCCACTATCGCGATGTAGGGAGTCTGCTCTCTCTTGGTCTTCATCGCCAGATTGAGCGCGAATAGGTGGACCATGTTATAGTCCAGCCGTTTCGAGAGAAACAACTTGAAGACGTCCTCGTATGGTATGAAGAACACGTCTGCGGGGGCTTCATGGACGAAGTCCACGTCCGATGGCACCTTGACAGTGAAAACCGGGTAATTTGGATCTTTGTCTTTAAGAAGAATGCCCTCTAGTGTCTTGATACTATCACTCAAAGCGAGCATATGTCCACCAGCAAGGCGAAGCGGCTCCGGAGTCAGTATCGCTTCACCGGCTATATGTATCCTAGGCAAGCCATCCTCGTGGGCTGGTACGACGTCATCCTTAGCCTGGATCCTCTTCGGAGGAGGTTGGCTCTCAGCTTTCTTACCTCTCTTCCTGTGCTTCTTCGTCTTCTGAGCAGGCTCCTCCACTGGGGATGCTAAGTGCTCAACGGCCGCCTTTTGGAGTTTGTCAGGGCTAAATACGAATCCAACTGGTTTCTCCTGTTGATCGGCGGCCGGAGGCGTCTCTTGAGATAAACCTCCAAAGACCAGGCGTTGCGTGCATGTAGTGGGACGCCCACCTTGACCCTCGCGAGCGACGAAGGGTTCTTCATCCACAGCAGGCATGTACAATCCTATGTCGGCGCCGGTGTTGATGTAGTCGTCGATGTTGACAAATTCTTCATCATCATCGTTGTTGCCGCCATGTGGTGATGGTGGTGGCGGGGGCAACGGCGGTTGCGTTGCGACGGCGGCATCGCCTTGGGGCGGCCCACACACTCCCAACAGTTGTTGGTGGCGACTGGTGGTGGTGACGACGACAGGTGGCTTCCTAGGTGGTGGCCGGACGATCGAGGTGGCGCCGGTGACAGGTGGCATCCGAGGTGGTGGCCGGGCGATCGAGGTGGCGCTTAGGTGCCCCGTAAGACGAATCTGAATCTTTGGCCATGTCAAGGGCCAGCCGTGGCATTCTGCAAGGGTCTTGTGTTCGTCGGCTCCCTGAGGTTGAAAGGGGGGGTCCATGTCATCGCACCCTGGCAACAGCCGAGAAATCCGGACCCTAATCACGGCATCGTCCATTGCATTGTTGTGCATCGTGCGGTTCGCCGGTTGTATGATATTGCCCTTGGCAACATCCTTCAACTCGCCGTCGGCAACTTTGTGGAGTAGTACGCAAGCAGCATCGTGAATATCGACACATATGTGTTGGTCATCATGATCGAGGTGGCAATCACCAAAGGCGCATAAAGAAGATGAAGCGTAGTATGATATTAGTTACCTTGATGAGGGAGTTGAGCTCGGCTAATGTCGACACACGGCCGATCCCGGCGGCAGGCCTATCATCAGCATTTTCCCGCGGTACTGGTGCCACCGCCGGCTGTGCGATACTGGTATTTTTGGCGGGAGCAGCAGGGGGCAGCTGTGCGGCAACAAGCTCATGCGGCTGCGCCGCGGCGATGGTGGCCGGCGGGGTCACCAAGTCCGGCGACGCGTTAACGTTGATGCTCGAGTTGCTGCCGCTAAAGCTAGGCACGTTTATCGGCCCCTGTCGACCTCCCGCATTCCAAACAGCTAGCCCCTCCATCAACCCAGGGGGTATGATCACGCGAAGCTTCTCCTCCAATAACTTGTCCATTGCTTTCTCGTCCACTTTTGCCTCTAATGTCTTCACCTTCAACTTCAGCTCTTCAACCTCGGCTTTATCTTTAGCCGCTGACTGGTTCTTCCTCTCCCTCCTCTTCTTTGCGTCCTCTTTGTACTACTCGGTAAACTTCATGCTTGTACCGAAGCCGGACACACGGACAGCTGATTTTGGCGGCAACTTCTTCTCCCTCTTCTTGTAAGTGTTCGTCGCCCTGTTAAAAACAGTGTCCCATGGCTCCGCCGCCGAATCTTGGGACGACAAGTCCTCGCTAGCGTTCAATTCCTTCTCCTGCAGAGATACAAGGAGAGGTGAACCCATGCATGCATTTAGATTCTTGGCTTAATTATTTTAATGAGAGATCCACGGTAAATTCCTTACCAGCTCATGCTCAAAGGCCTTCACATCCGGGTCGTCGGTGACGAACTCCCCTATAAGAGGGTCCAGGTAGTAGCGGGCCCAGACAAATTGTCGGATCTGCAGGTCTGTAATTTTATGCCATGGGTTGTCTTTACCCAGGCGTTTCGGCGTCCTCCTTGTCCCAAATGGGTTGTTTCCCTCTGTATCCGCCGCTTCCAAGCCGGTGGTTACCTATGTTCTTCTCTCGCATAGTCTTTCTCCACTCAGTCCATGCTTTAGAGGCAACAGTATCTAAGTCCGCTTTGAATATCTTGAACTCTTCTTCGTCGAGCATCGGATTTTTCCTACTTATAATCTCCCAGCTTTCACCTTTGTCAATGTTGTTCTTTACCCGGGTTTTCCAGCTGCTCAAGGAGTTGCTCATCTTTGTCAGTGCTAGTTTGTTCACCTGGTTCTTATTACTCTCTAGGTTTCTGAACTTCTCTGGGAATGTGTATCTCTTGTGAAGCTTCTTAAGGAGGTTCTCGACCAAATCATGATTACGTCGGATGTACTTCATGTTGATCGACATGCTTTCCCGGACGATGCACCCGAGTTGCATGCCGTACCCGCAGGCAATCGATGAAGGCGCAATGGGTTGGCCACCTTCTGTGACCTCGGTGAACTCATCACAGATGTTGGCGAGCACTAGCGGCTTCCGATCCTTAATATCCGTCTTCTTCTTCTGTATGGTGGTCAGGTTGCCGCTACCACCATCTGTGCGCTCGCCACCATCCATGGTGGTGTTACCCTCCTCCCCGCCTTCACTAGTTCCATCGTAGTTGTCGTCATCCCCCTCGTAATTTGGATCTTCCTCGCCCCCAGCACCTCCGACGACGGTCGTTGGTGGTGGTGTCATTCTCATCTCCTCCGCCTCCTCATGCTCTTGGGACGGCCCCCAGAATGATTTGTTGGCCTCTCGGGCTAGATCCTCGACGCTCATTTGTTTAGATGGACCGGCCTCGTCTTTAGTCGACATGTTTGTGCTTTATTACTAAAAAAAGAGACAAAAGGTTAGCACAAATATCGACCGAAAAATTCGGCATGACCTTTGCTAATTTTTGGACCTACGAGTGCCCATTTCTCAACCTAAACGGAAGTGAATCAACACTTCGGGAGAAACGGGCAACTCAATTGAAATCCTTGCAAGAAAAAAAAACCCAACCCCATTGACCTCATCCATCATCATCCATCATAGATTCAAATGAGCAACGTTTCAAGGAGAAAGGGGAAGTAGCAGCAAGATAAAGGGGAAGCAGCAGCACCATTTCATATAAACAGCAACACAACACAGATTCATATAAACATCCATCATCATCCATCACAGATTCATATAAACAGCAACACAACACCATTTCATATAAGCATCACCATTTCATATAAACAACACCATTTCATATAAACAACAAGATAAAGGGGAAGCAGCAACACCAAGCCAGGATAGTAGATCAAGGAGAGAACAACCACTAGAACTATAAGAGGAGGCAACACCAGCAAAGAGCCACAGGCTACCACAATCAAATCCAGCATCAGGATATTTCTCAAAGCTCTAGATCTATCTATTGATCATTTTACAAGCATCTGTTTTCATGCAAGAGCAAGATGTACTGATCATAGAACATAGAAGATAATGGACAGTAAGTAAATAACATTTGTTCTTAGTAAAAATTGGTCTCGGACCAACATCATTGACCATATTATCTAGCCTAACCTAGATAGCAGCATATCAAATCATATTATACTATTAGAATATCAAATCATATTTCACTCTGCTCCAGCTACATTACACTATCATTGAACGGTAAATCCATGATGCTCCTCTGATGGTGAGAACAAAATCAGGAGATAGGTTAAGATGTTTGACTTGCGAACTAACATGCCGGGGGAATCTAATCTACCTTTGCACTCGAGCGGACCGACCATGTGTCGTGGACACGTGCACGGAGGGTGCGCAAGTTGACCTGCAGGCCAGCGAGTGCAAAGGAGGGAGCATTGTCTACTAGTAGAATATCCTTTTGATCATTACTAATATAGAGGATTCTGTATCGTAGCACGTCATATTGTACTATCAGGCAAGTTCATCTCGAGATCTACAAGTGTTGTCCAGCACCGAGTCACACTGGAGTACTGGACCGTGTTTAAGATCAACACATACTAGCAACTTCCTCAAACCAAAAACAAAGATGCAGAACAAGTAGTTCAACTCATCTGATAAGAATAGCTAGTAACACATCTGATAAGAACAGCACCTAGTAACCACTGGCAAGAACATCTGATAAGAACCACTGGCAAGAATAGCACCTAGTAACACGCATCTGGGACGGCGAACAGATGCAGAACAGATGCAATCACACATATGAGCCCGTGGAGGAGCAGAACAGACGCAGAGAGAGAGGGGAGGGGAGGCCTGAACCTCACCAAGGGGTGGATGGCGAGGTGGCGTGGACGGCAAGGTGGCGTGGAAAGGGAGGTTGCGCTCCTACTCTTCCTCCATGGGCTCCTTCTACTTCTCCTCCACGGTCTCCGGTGGCGGCTCCTCCTCCACCACGGGCTCCGGCGATGGCTCCTGCTCCTCCACGTACGGGCTCCAGCGGCATTCTCCTCCACAGGCTCCGGCGGCGGGCAGGCGATTCGATCAGCGGTGCTAGGGTTCTCTGGTGCGTGCGGGCTCGTGTGTGGGGGGAAGTTGTCAAGTGGGGGGAAGGGGAAGGCCGAACCGTTATTTTGGCTAAGTGTGAAGCTTCTGTGGCGCATTCCTCCGATATGCGCCACAGCAACTTCTGTGGCGCATATAGGAGGAATGCGCCACAGAACATGTGTGCTTGGTCCAAAATACACGTGGCGTTGTAGTTTGCATCAAACAACAATCTAGCCTAGTGGTCAGTCTTGGTGCTCTAAATCTGTGCAGCCCAGGTTCGAATCCTGGCTGTTTCAGACTTTTTTCTTAATTAAAAAATATTTTTAATTATATGATACAAATATATTTAATTATGTTATATTAAAACAAGCAAGAACAAATATATATGTTATAAATATATTTAAAACCAAGAACATACACATGAATATGTATATATGAATATCACGATATATATTTTAGTCTCTAACTAATACAAAAAAGTCACACGTCGTAATGTGATGTGTCGAGCTAGCCTCTCTTCACAATCTTCTTGCCTTTTTTCTTTGCGGTTGAATACTTTAGCCCGGGCACTATGAGATTTCTTCTCGTGAACGGACAACCTTTAGTAGGTAGTGTGGTCTTTCTTCTTACTGTAGTAGTAGTAGTAGGCATGTTGAAGTACTTGTCGAACTCCTCTTCGATCTTCGGATCGCCATTCTTGTGGAAGTCTTGCTCGTTGGCGGATCCTTCCATTCCGATGATGCTCCTCTTGCCCCTCCTCACTACAACATGACTGGGCTTTGATGGGTCGGTAATAAAGAAACATTGATCAACTTGGCTAGCGAGTATCCACGGCTCATTTTTCGTGGAGGCCTTCTTTGCCGACTTGGCATCTGGTATAACGCAGATGGTGAAATATCGGCCTTCTTTTTTGACGTTCTTGGCCCATCTAACATGGAACATCGGTACCGTCTCTCCACAGTAGTCGAGCTCCCATATCTCCTCGATCCTTTCGTAGAATCTTTCCATGACAGTAGTCTCGTCATCGGCGAAGGACATCATAGTAACTCCTGAGTTTTGATATTCGCTATTCATGTCCTTTTCCTCGGTGTAGAATCTATAACTCTTCATGTCGTATGATTGATAGGTCTTTACGTTATGCGCTGGGCCCTGTGACAAGGAGAATATGAGTTGTTGATCTTCCGTAGAAGGCGTCTGCGG
This sequence comes from Avena sativa, assembly GCA_916181665.1. Taxonomy (NCBI): domain Eukaryota; kingdom Viridiplantae; phylum Streptophyta; class Magnoliopsida; order Poales; family Poaceae; genus Avena; species Avena sativa. Next base: position 101,452,029 of record OV702293.1, read on the forward strand.
GGGATTGTCCAACAGCCTTTTCTTGAACCAACCCGTGAAGGTGGAGTTGTGTTCTCTTGTTACGTCTCCTTTCTTCCTCGGGCGGTCCCGGTCCGCGTACTCCTGCTCGATCAAGCTTTTGTGCTCTTCCACCCAAGGACTGGCCAATTCAATGTGTTGTAGTGCGACTCGGTGTGCCCTGGCAAAGTCGGCGCGTCGATTAGCAATGCCGACATGCAGTGAGCGGTGGCCCTCGCGGTGACCATACCCAGCGAGCCTGCCGAGGTGCTTCTTGATGGGTATTCCAACATCCTCGTTCTCGGTGGTTAGATAGTTCTGGCAGAAAGAGATGCACTCGTAGATCAGAAAGCCCTTGGCTATGCTTCCATCTGGACGGGACCTGTTGCGAACGAACCCTTTGATTACACCGTTAATCCTTTCAAATGGCATCATGTTATGCAGGAATGTCGGCCCGAGCTGGATGATGTCATCCACGACATGGACAAGTAGATGCACCATGATGTCGAAGAATGAGGGCGGAAAGTAAATCTCGAGCTCGCATAGTATCACCACGATCTCTTCCTGTAGCCTGTCGAGCTGCTTCATGCCGATCGACTTCCTAGAGATGACGTCGAAAAAGTTGCACAAGCCAAACAGCGTATCATGGACGTGGTCGTCCATTATCCCTCGTATGGCAACTGGAAGTATCTGTGTCATCATCACGTGACAGTCGTGGGACTTCATACCGCTGAACCTCTTCTCTAGATGGGACCGTGGAAATGGATGGGACCGTGGATGAGGAAAACGATGAGGCCGTGGATGAGGAAAGGAGACGAATAAGAGTGAACCTACCTATTGCAAGATTTCAACCGCCCTTCCTATTATGTGGAATGGTGCATGACCGTTCATAGTGGGGTGGAAGTGGAGGAAAACGGCGGTTCTACGAGGCGACGCTAGCGCTGCCTGAAATTGGTTCCGCGCCACTAGCATGCAGTAGAATCAAGGTCTGCCACGCACGATCTAAGTCAAACTTAGTCGCGTTCCGACCTTCATTCTCTGACATGTGGGACCCTACATTTGGTAGTTTCATACCAGCATATATAGTTTTAAAAACCGGACCAGTTAGTGAACCGGTGAGGCAACTTAGAGGCGCTGGCAGAAGGCTGACCAGCGGCAGCCTGTGCCATCAATGGCGACGCGACGGCACACTGACGAACTGGACGACACGCTCTCTACCGCCATTGTAGGCGCCCCCCAATGCCTGCCCTACTGACTGGACACTTCAATGCCCCTCTTCGGCCTCCGCGCCGGCATCCGATGCTACTCCCTTTTAACCAGAAACCCGTAGCCATCTTCTCCCACATAGAACGGAACACCATACCTCTCATCCTTCCCATTTTCCTCCTCCACTGCTTGTAGCTAGCCATGGCCGGTGACACTGGGTCGAGGGGAGGCCGTGGCGACCATGGACGCCGAGGGAGGCGTGGAGGACGCGGCCAACTCACCGCGCCACCACACTCTCCCTCAACGCCGTCGTCACCCAAAGATTTCGACCCGGGCACCCAGTTCGCCATGGCCATCCACCACTGCATGCTGCATGACAAGCTGCTCCTGCCCCGCGGGTTCGTGAAGCTGATAGGCGACGAGCCGCTCCTACTCGCCATGCTGCGGGCAAACGGCTTCAGGACAGGCAGGTACCCAGTCGACCTGCAGTCCGACCACCTCGGCAAGATGTACCTCGGCAATGGCTGGGAGCGCTTCGCCCGCTCACACAAGATCGAAGCGGGCAACATCGTCGACTTAAAGTATGACGGCAAAGGAAAGTTCGGCGTCAGTGTCTTCGACCACACCATGTGTCGCTGTTGCTACCACTTTGACTAGGATGTGCGCACCATGTATGATGTATGAATGTAGGCATTGGCCATTTGAAATGAAAATCTTTATAATATCATTACACTCACGCCACCCTAAAACATCATTACAACCTAAGACTACGCGCGACTGTCGGTGCTAGGGGGCGGCTATGATGGGTCAGATACACCATTCATTATTGAGAGAATTGATGAGCGCTCATTGCGTCTGCACTTCCTCTTAAGCTCGTTCAAGGCAGGCACGCAGGGAAGCATCGTCAGGATTGGCCCGTACCACTTCCCGGAGGTCGCCACACACCAATCCGAGCTGCTCCAATCGCCGGTATTCCGGCAGAAAGACGCGTTCTGCCACTGCCATCATGAAAGGCTCGCCGGTGGTCTCGTGACGGCTGTAGAAAGGACGAACCGGCAGTGTGCCCATCCTGTAAATCCGTGGGCGTCCCAGAATCGGAGGAGGCAACATGTCCGGCAACTCCAGCGAATTCGGCCAGCACAACGGCAGCGACCGCTCGGGCACCTCTTCTCTGCCGGCATCGGGGTTGCCACGGATCTCGTTGTGTCGACTCCGGTGGCTAGGCATGGTGGTTTTTTGTGTTATGGGTTGCGCGGGTATGGTAGAAGATAGCTCGGCGACCTCCCACTTTTATGGCCGCGCCTGGATGCGGCGGGAACTGCCGAGAACTCATGGGAAGCGGCGGGATAGAAAGGCAGTAGCGCTGGATGAAATTGGTTCTGCGCCACCTGCATGAAGTGGAATCTAAGTCCTCCATGCACGATCCAAGTCAAATGCACTCACGTTTGCGCGTACATTCACTCAATGACAGGTTGGTCCCCACATTCCCCTCGAGATTAATTTTTTCACTTCCTTGCATGAAATTAGTTCTGCGCCCCTTGCATGCAGTCAAATGTACTCACATTAGATGGTCCCCGTGCCCACCCTCACTAATTATGGCCCCCTTCCTTGACTTCCACGCGGACGAGACCTGTGTATGCGCAATTAAATTTCATGTTAGGATTTGACACGTGATAAGTAGTGATGCATAGCACATGAGCTATAGGTTATGCAATGGACAGGACTAAACGACCGATAGCTTGAATTGACGTGACAGCACAACGCACATATATCCTCGTTATTATTCTATTTAATGAGGGCTCCTTTCAAATATTTGTTTACTCAAAAGATGGAACGGTCGCCGCCACGCGTCTCCACAAGTTCATCTAAATCACAGCGATGGTTCTAGCATATCCCCTGTTTCAAAAAAAGCCCTCTTCTTCTTCCTCATGTCCTCTGTCTTCTCCTTCCCATCTGTAGTTCTTTCTGTCTTCTCTTTGCCGCCTCCATGCTTCTCCACAAGGACGTTTGAATCATAGCGACGGTTCCAGCCTACCCTTTGTTTCGCTGAAAGCCTTCTTCTTACTCATGTCCTCTATCTTCTGCATCTCATCTGTTGTTCTTTCTGTCTACTCCTTGCCGCCATGGAAGGTTACAATCGAGAGACAAACTTCACTGCCCATGGCAATACAGAGATACATGTCGTCTACACCAACGAGGAGGATACAGTTGTGCGAGTCTTGAGGATGTACGAGGAATGGCTTGAGAAGGACGAGGACAAGTTTGTCAGATTGGACCTCGAGTACACCAAGAAGGATGAATACGAAGAAAAACACGTCGTCGTCATTCAACTGGCAATGAGGCAACATATCCTCGTCTACCACTACTCCTGGTTTGTAGATCTGATATATTTAGTTTACCACTTTCAGGGTTTTCTTACTTTTAATGGTCACTTGTATGATTTTAATCTGTTGATCTTGCCTTTACTAAATAGTCTTAGTCCTAAATTTGCTCAAATGTTTTTCTCGGAAATACGGCAATCTTTCCATATGCTCATATTGCATTCACTGAATTGTGTTAGTACCAAATGAATTATGACTATATAACTTTCAGAGTGTTCACCTCGGATTTACTAAATTTTTGTAGTTTCAATTTTTATTCAGGATGTGGTATTGCATTGTCTAAATAGTCATAGTCCCAAATTTTATTATAGTGGGGATCTTGCAAGTACTGCATTTTTGCAACTAGTGAATTTTATTGCATATGGAATCTATCCACTTGGTCATGTTGCAACTACTAAATTTTATTAGGACCAAAAAAATTATGACAAGCCATACTTGAGAGTCTTGATTTTGCATTTACTAAACTTTTGTACCTTTAAGATATATTCAAAGATGATGATCTTGCATGGACAACATTTGTAGTTACTCATTTTGTCATTGTTTTCAACATGCATTTTATGATGACAAACTACATACTTCCAGGACTGACAAGAAGTGTCCGGCGCTGCGCCAATTCCTTATGCACAAAGGAATTGTTTTCTGCACTATCGACAAAAGATCTGATTCTGTCAAGTTTTCTCATGCGGGAATGAAAATTCCTGAGCACAAGTGGATCGATATTTAAGATCTTGTCAAGATCAAAGGGGACTGGAAAAGGGATGGAATGGCTAGTCTCGCGGCTAGAATCATCGATCTGTCGTACACCAAAATGAAGGAAGTTTTCCCTAAAGATTGGCACGTTTTTTGGGAGGAGACGCCGTTATATGATATAAACCTGAAGTATGCAGCCATAGATGCTTACGTGACCTACCAGATGTATGCTCAGATACATTTCTTTCAAACTTTACTCGTGTTTTGTCCCAGTTGCAAGAGGGGAGACAAGCAAAGGGGAGGACTCTGTCGGAAATGCAGAATAGCTGAGCGTGACGATGAAACAGCAAAGAGAGAGGCTGCACTGAAACCACAAATAGAGAGGCTACAGCTGAAGCCGCAAACTGAGAGACTACATGTAGTGACCTTGGATCAAGTAAGATCCTAAGTCCCCGTGATTAACATGCTAGTCCCTGGATCAATAGCTAGCACTCACAGTCGATGAAATATCATGTAAAACACAAGTCTTTATTACATGAATCGAATAATCCAGAGTTTATATTATTACAACAGAAGCGATATAAATACAACTTGGAGTCCCATCAATGCCATAGGCAGGTTGAGTGAAGACCCGCGATCCTAGCGCACCTTTTAACGATCTCCAAAATTCTGCACATGAAAGGTGCAGCCAACAAGTTGGGTTAATACTTTGAATGTATTGGCAAATTACACCAAGGAAGGAAAAACTAACTGTACATGTAAGGCTAGTTTAGGCTTTGGAGTTCATTTGCATAAAGCTAATTTTCTCTAAGTATGGAGAAAAGAGAGAGAGAGAGAGAGTTTTACCCTACTTTGTAAACATTTGCTTAGATAAAATAGGGTCGAATGGCACACGAGAATATTACCCACCAAGTGTCCAAACAACCAAGCACTTGGATATTACTCACCAAGTGACACTTGGATATTACGCACCAAGTTCCCAAAATCCCACCCATTGGCGATATTACTCACGCCATGGGGTTTCAAAACTCTGTTTAGAAAAGAGAGAGGAAGATCCTTCAGAGGCTCCATCCTTCAGATGCTCAATGTTGTTCTGTTTCCGTGAACACGGCTGACCAATCAGATTGCAATACTCTCAAGAGTTTGTGCAATTTACCCACAATCCACGATCAAGTCCTTTTACAGACAAGACCATGGCGAGGCTTTCCCTTAGTAGCCCCTCTACCTTCTGGATCCAACCGTGCCAAGAACCTCCAGATGTTGGTACCCAGGTGAGGTTTCCCACTAAGTACTAGGCCAAGATAGAGCCCATATGTATTGTGGTTGCACTGGAAGCTTCTGAATTCTGAAACTTGGCAGACTTCTTTAATTCCTGGGCGGCCGTCCTCCACCAAAATCTCACTCGTTGACCCGACAACCATTCCGCCCAGAAGAAAACTTAGTTTTATTTTGAAGTGGATTTGAGAAGAAAAGTTTGCTCAAGAGAGCCTTTATACTTAGAAAAATTCATTGTCTTTCGAACCCCCCAACGATACTTTTCATATATATAGCATAGCAAGCAATACTTAGCAAAACAGGGGAACCTATTAGGAGGGAAAATCCTAAGTATAGAGCTACTCACGGCATACTACAAAATCATCGCACTTGCAAAATATACTAAGGAAAAACTCTACTAGAACATCCTACACATGCATACTACAGAAATTTTAGGATCACATGCATAGAATCAACACTGGGACAAAAGTTATGAACAAGTGGTGTAACTTGCCTTATGTTGATAATATGGGTGTTGATTGTATTTCTCCGCAGCAATCGCACTCTCCGAACAATCTAATACAAGGACAAGGTAGTTCCAATCAAAACAATTGCAAACATAGCAAACACAACAAGGATGATCAAAAACATGCATGATGGTTTAATATGTTAAAATACTTACATTTAGTTCTCTGAGCATTAATAGATCATATGATGCATGTATGAGATCAATTAAAGCAATAGGGTACATGTTATTAATAATTACTTGCCAATATAAGGGTTTTGATAGTTCTGTTGTAACGCCTGTTCTAACTGTCGAATTAAATTTGATTCCTAGCTTTAATGGATATAGGATATTGATACAAACAGTACGAATTGGATTCACCCCGATCGGAGTTGTAAATCTTTTTCTATGACTTAATTACTATTTAATGGAGTTTAATTCATTTAAAACATTACTTCGTCAATAATTATGTCTAAGACCATATTTGTATTCTAAAAGAAATTGTGAACCCATAGACATATTATTTATATTTTTCTGATCTATAAATAATTTATTATGAATTTAGTAATTTAAATGGCCATTAAAAGTAATTAAACTAATACAACAATTTTTATATTTCAAAAATTGTATCTAACAGTATATTAATGTCATATATGAAATTATGAATCCATATATACCTTATTTGCATTTTTTGGATCTACAAATAATTTATTATGATTTATTTAGTCTAAAAAGTCTATTAAACTATTTAAATTATTACATTACAACTATGCAGTAAAAGTTAGATCTAATATTGTATTAATATTCTACATAATTTTCTAAATCCGTAGGTATATTATTTATAATTTTTGGACTTATAAATATTTTTATATGATTTTCGCAAGATTGCACAATTTTCTAAAATTTTAATATTAGATCTATTACTTTTATTGCGTCAGCGTTGACTAAGCGCGGGGTCTGACCTGGCCGAGGACGTGGCACTGGTGGGGCACGCTGACGAGGATGACACCTGGCGCAGACTTGTTGGTCGGTACCCCTTCGTCGGGACGATCTGATCAAGGACGCCCGTCCTCGATCGAACGGCCGCGAAGCGAAGCTTCTGCGCTGGCCGGCGCTTGCGGCGGTGGACGGTGGCGGGGTGGTCAGACGGCGACGATGGCGGTGCTCCGATGAATCCCCGGCATGGAGGATTAGTCCACGGTGATCAGCGCGTCTAGAGGGTTCTTCTCGTTTTCTTAGTGTCGTGGATCTAGTCACTGAGGTGTGATGAAGGGCGACCGGAGGCGGTGGTCGTCGATGAAACTCCGGCAAGCGATCTGGTGCGCTTTGGTTCTCTACCGAAGGGGAAGAGTGGTCAGGGAGGGGTGGAAGAACTCGGGGAAGAAAACAAGAGGGAGAGTAGGGCGAGCAGGTGACCTGAGCATGCTCCACCTCGAGCTCCAAAGCTCGGTGGCGGTGGGATATCCGGCGAGATCGGAATCTCGATCTGGGACAACTAGAGTTTGCAAAAAGTCGCGAAAACTAGCAGGGGAAAGGATATGCGGTATTTATGGGGTCCTTGCGTGCGGGAGGGGCAAGATTGAGGACGATGTTGGCCGAATTTCTCGGGAAGTTCGTCGGTAGGTGGAGTTTGGGATGAACACGGAGGAGGTTGGGGATGACATGTGGGACCATGGTGTCAGCCGCTGTAGATAAAAAAATAGAAAGGGAAGGGGTATGCAGGCTGGCTGCTGCGCTCTGGCTTTGGGCTGGCCCACCGCGCTATGTTCTGCTCGCTGGTGGGGAACGGCGGCAAATAGAGGGGAGGAGGGAGTGGGCCGGGCCGGGGTGGTCCACGGGGTAGGTTAGTTTTTTTGTTTATTCTTTTCTCTGTTTCTATTTTCTTATTTCCATTATATCTCTTTCATATGATCACCAAATGAGTTGATTCTTGTCTCCAAAATTTTCTAAAATTATGTAGATCATCATAGGATCCTTTATAGCAATAGTTTTCATATTAAACAAATGGATTCATAATACCTTGTTTGTAGTTTTGTAGGAGTATTTTTGGTAATTTCAAAATAGGGTTTGCAAACGGTGATTTAGCTTAAGAACTTGTATTAATGGAAGGTTCATGGATGAGAAATCAAACAATTGTCTTGGGTTTGTTCAAAACTTAGTAGTCATAGTAATTCTCTTCTTTTAATGTGGCTTAGTAAAGTATCAATCAACAACAAAAGTTTTTTTTCATTCAAAATTTTCAACAAGATTAAACAACCAATCAACTTAATAGTTTTATTTTAACATTCCAAATTTAGGAAAAAATCGGGATGTTACACTACAGCTGATGCTGCAAACAGAGAGGCTGTAGCTGAAGATAGGGAAGCCAAGGCCCCTTCTAGGTGGGATGCACTTTTATGTCGTTAGTGGTGGAAGGCCAATGACGAGGTTCGATCTCGTCAATTCCCATTGTTATGGACTTGGGTTTTGGAGAATATGGGGATGCTAGAGATCGCGGAACGGTTAACAAACAAGCAATGCGGGGACACGAGGTTTACCAAGGTTCAGGCATCGGGAGGGAAAACCCTACTCCTGCTTGCCTGCTCTTGATTACGGTGGAACCGAAGGTTATAGGGTGCGCAGATGCATTTTGGCATGAGGTGCGTATGATGTGAGTTAAGGTCCTCCTCGCCATGCCCTCCTAGCCTTTATATAGATAGGCAGGTCCCGGGCACAGGTCGAGTCGGTTACAGATTAGGGTTTGTACCCTTTCAAATTCTATCTACTCTAGTCTTGATCTCCAAGGATTCGAAGGAATCATGGGCTTGGGCCACCCGAAATATCCACAGGCCGCTTATCTTGTCATGGGCCTTCCTTGCGCTGAACCAGGAATGCCAATGTTGCGTACCCGCAGGGTATAACCATGCCAGTAGCCCCCGAGTGTTCAGTCGAATCGTAGATTCGGCTGGAGAATCTTTTAATCCTTCGGGTGCTATGTAGTCGAACCTGAATTACAAGGAGAAATGTTTAGTTCATAGGGATTGTCGATACAAGTGGCTGACTCTCCCGACGGATCGGCGCCAGTTAACTGTCATAGGACAAAACAACATGATCTTCATCAAACTCGAGTCCCCAAACTCGAATTCGGAACAATTGCTGGCGTAATTCGATTCAGGCCGTTGAGGTCTTACAGGAGTCGAATCCCAGTAGTTTTCAAGTGATGTACCCAACGCATCCGTCGGGATTTTTCGTCGTGCCTGTTTACACGGGATTTTACTGGCAGAGCACAGTCAGGTGCGTTACCAGGCCATCAGATGATATCTTTAGGGCTTATCTTTGTGTTGCAGACACATCATCCGAAATTTTATCACTGCGGAGGTGTTTCAGGTGGCCAAGGAGAATCCTTCTCATTTAGCGTTGGTTTGGGAAAAGTTGCCAAAACGATTTTGTCGTATTTGATCCGAAGGATCGCAGTCGAAGAATTCATAGGGTGCGCGGCCAGCGCTCCCTATGGGAGTAGCCCCCGAGTGTCTGTTCGATTCGTAGACTCGAGCAGAGACTTTAGTTCAGTTGTTTTCAGTTTAGGTCAAAAGGACACAATTTTTTCTGATGCTCGACCAATCCTCCCTATGGGAGTAGGCCCCGAGTACTTAGTGGAGTCGTAGACTCGACATAGGACTCCAAGATAGTTGCAAGGCGTAGTGCCTTAGCAATTTCTCAGGTGCGCAGCCAGCGCTCCTGATAGGAGTTGCCCTCGAGTAGTTTCTTGAATCGTAGATTCGAGTAAGTACTTGATTGATGAGCCGAAAACTTCTAGCCGTTGCAATATTGAGCCTTGATGGCGTCAGTGCTAATGATTGGTGATCTCAACCGTCTGCGGCGGCAAAGATGATGCAACGGAACGACCGTGGGTCCCACCGTCTGAGTTGAAGTTGACTAGTCACGTGCAAACGTGGCAAAAATTACGGCGTCTCCTCTGTTTCCGTGCGTAGTGGACGGCATGCTGGCGACGGTTCATTGCTGTGTTGACACGTGTAGGGTTGGATCTTGGGTGTGCGCTAGGGCTTTTGGATCAATGGCTCGTGTGCGTCGTCTTTCTCCTTTTATACCGTAAGTAAACAGTAGTTTTCTTTTATCTTTCACAAGCTTTGCTTCTCTCCCTGCGCACTAGAAGTTCTTCATTCATTTCCCTCTTATTTTCTCCGCACACACCGCCGCACTCGACGCTGCACTATGGGCAAGTCGAAGAAGACCACCGTCGGAGCTGGTTCGAGCGCCGCCGGCAGCGGCAAGAAGACCGTCGTGACCACCCGCATCACGGACGGTGGGTGGAGGCGCACGGAGGTGCATGACGGGGATCTTCGCAAGCTGCACAATTCTGGGTTGATCCCCCAGAACAAGGAGGACGTCAGGCTTCCTGGTGATGAGGTAATCCCTCGTCCACCCGTAGGGTTTCGGGTGATGCTTTTTACCTTTATCATTCGCGGTCTTTCGCTTCCTGTCCATGATTTTCTTCGTGGACTCCTCTTCTTCTATGGGATTCAGTTACACCATCTGTCTCCCAATTCTCTTCTCCATGTCGCTTGTTTCATAACCCTTTGCTAGTGCTGGCTCGGTATCGAGCCACACTTTGGCCACTTCCGGAAGCTCTATTCCGTGAAGCGGCAATCCGGAACTGGCGGAGTCTATCCGCTTGGCGGTAGCATCATTTTTGTCCATCCTTTCGTCCAATTCTTATCCTTTTCTATCCGCAAGTCCGTCCAGCAATGGCGCCGGAAGTGGTTCTACATCCGTGATGCTAAGCTGGACGGTCAGCAATATGGGCTTGCCCCCTTCGACTCCGATCAGAAGATCGTCCTAAAGAGATCGTGGAAGAACCACATCTTGGAGGGTGAAGCTGGGGAGGTGGAGAGGCTCTATCAGCGGGTGGAGGCTCTTCAGCTAGTGCCAGGTAAAGAGGTCAATGGTGTCAACATCATCTGCACCTTCCTCAAGCGCCAGGTGCAGCCGCTCCAGGCTAGGGTGCACCCGATGCTTCTCTACGCCGGCTCTAGTGATCCAGCAAGGGTTTCATCCGAAGAGTTGTCTTCGGGTGACCTGGATAGGGCTCTTCATCCCCTGCTGAAGGCCAAGGTTGATGAGGACCTCCCGGGGAAATCTTTGACCCCTCCTCTTAGCGCCAATAAAGGGGTCTCCCAGGTAATGCTTGTTCATGCGCGTAGCGCTTTTTCTAAGTGTTTGTTGTTTGTTGTTGTTACTTATCTCGTTTCTCTCTTTCTTTTCGCTTGTAGTGCCTCCAGGTTACAGGGTCGATGCCCCCTCTGCCTGAGAATTTTAGGGAAGCACCAGACAATGAGGAGCTGGACTCCGAGTCTCAGCTTCCTCCGGCGCAGTCGCCTACGGCAGAGGCTCCCGAGGCGAGTGAAGGACAAACCCGAAAGCGCTCCGAGAGCAAGTCTTCGTATGTGTCAACTCTGCCAACCCTAAGGGCTCTGTCCTTCCTCGAGCGCCATGGCGAGGATGAAGGTGCTTCATCCACACCTATTCCTTCCATGCCTGTTCGGGCGATGGCTGCGCAGCCGCCGGCCAAGTCCTTCCGGCTGACCTATTGGCCATTTGGCTTTTGCAGGGCGTAGTCCCCGAGCCCTTTCCGATGGTTTCTTTTGCAGCCCTTTGTGCATAGCGCCAACCTCCTTATCCAGCAGCACCTGGCGCTCGAGGCTAAAATGCAGCAGTTCCAAGGTATGTGATTTTGCACCCTATTTTTCTTCGTCTGCTCCACTGTTTTTATGTTATTGATCAGTTGTCTTATCATTTTGAAGATGAAAACAATGATGCGCTTTGAAGGCTGAATGCTCTCAAAAAGAGTCTAGGTCGGGAGGAGAAGAGGGTAGCTAATGATGCTAAAGCAAAGGAGCTCCTGCAGAAGGAAGCTGTTGATGCTGCTGAAGCTAAGGAGCGCCTGCAGAAGGAGGTTGTTGATCGTGTCATGGTGGTGTCACGGCAAATGACATGGGTAGGCTTAAATTGGGGGCCGAATGGGTGCTTGTGGTCACCGGGGAGGGAGTGCACGGTCTTGCCATGCACGAAGAACAAGATGAACTCTCCACACTTAGGAATTTTATTGATGCTAGTGGTTTACAAGTGTTCCACGAGCTATATGAACTAGTGTTCAGAGCACTAGTTCCCTACTTGGTCCAACCTCCTCTATCTACAGCTATGCCCTTCCTTATATAGGCGTTGCTAGCTAGGTTACAACCCTTTGGGGTCTAGGGTTACTGTTTGGATCTTGGTCCCTACTATGTGGGCCGGGTCATGGGCTTGCCCTAAGCCCAGTGGCCCAGTCCATAAAGCTAGACAACCAACGGTCTTCAGGTACGTCGCCTCCTGTTCCTTTGGCGTCATGCAGTAACTTTGTACGTCAGCCCTTGATTTAGGCATCACCCGACTCCTTTCGTGTCACCCGGTGTCGCCCTTCTCTTTTGACCATGCTTTTCCATGGTCCCTCCTGAACCTCACTCGAAAAGGTGCCACACGTACTTTCTGACTCGGCCCCTCCTCGTGAGACTCGGCTCGTTGGTTCTTGAAAGGTTAACATCTTTGTCCTATATGGGCCGACATAGTTTCTATGTCGGCCGCATAAGATCCTCGAACCCGGTCGTCCTTACTCGTCCTAGTTCTTTCTTTACTCGGCGTAAGCGAAGCTGGGCTGTGTTTTACCCCTCACGACCTACCGGGGGTTATCCCCCCGACATTAGTCCCTGAAGCTGGTGAGGTCTAGCAGCTCTAGCTGTTAGGCGTCTCCAGGTTCCTTTAATGTAATTGGAACCTCTTCTTTTGTCTTTATTTGTTGCTTAGGGCGCACTGTTTGGTGCAATATTGCACCTTGCCGAGTCTATCAGATAGTTTTTGGGTCTGTTCTTTGACTTTTGGGCTCGTTTTCGCCTCGTGCCGAGTCATTTTGGCCAACTCCGAGTCATTTTCGACGTGCTTCAGTCACTGACAGCTATTAATCATGGTGACTTGCCTGAAATTTTGTTCCAAGCCCTGGCTGCACAGTGACGGCTGCGCAGTTATTCCCTATCACAGTGGCAGTCCTATCGGTCTGCGCCCCTTGTCCTTCCTTTCGTGACGTGGCAGGGGATTTTTCGTGTATTGTTGTCACGTGGCGCCCGCTGATTGGCTCACCCAGCCGAATACACGGCCACACGCTGGCCGCACGGCGCAGGGGAATCCCACGATTAGGGTTTTTACTGCCCTTAAGTACGGGTGTGGGGATTATAACTTCCCTCGCCCGTTCAGTTTCCCCATAGCCTCTTCTTCTTCCTTGCGCCTCCAAAATCCAACTTCCTCTTTTATGGTTCTTCTTGCCCTCTATTCTTGCTCTGTGATTGCCTTTTCCCTCTTTTCATTCCAGGGTCCTTGCTCTTCCAAAACTCTTCCAACGGCAGAGGAGATTGAGTCCAGGGAGATCATGGACGCATGCGACGACGCTGAAGGACTTGAAGAGCAGGAGGTTCCCGCCGGCGAGCGCGGCGGCTCGGAGGGTTCAGAGGTCTCCGCCGAGGAGCTCGAATGGCTACGCTCCACCAGGCGCATCCCACTCGAGGTAGACTACTGTCTCCCCGCCGGTAGGATTTCCCCCAAACCCGCTACCAACGAGAGGGTGGTTTTTCTTTCTCATTTCGAGTGAGGTTTCACCTTGCCCGTGAGCACTTTCTTTGATTCTTTTCTTTCCACTTTCCATCTCCAGACCCATCATTTTCCTGCCAATGCGATTGGCTCTCTCTCTTGTTTCATCTCCGCTTGCGAGGCCTACTTTGGCATTTGGCCTACAGTTCTTCTATGGGCCAAATATTTTAGTTTTAGGGTCTAGGTTGTTCCTCAGCCTGGCGCTCCCCAAGCCGAGAAAAAGCCGACTCGGTGCGGTGCCGCTAGTATCACACCCAGGAGAGCTCCATCTTTCCTGGGTCACTTTCCTTGACTCTTGCAAGAAATGGCATAGGACTTTATTCTATGTCAAAAACAACGGGGCCACTAACTACATCCGGCTCCCCCATTTCTCGGACGAGGTCCCCAGCAAAAAGCTCTGGTAGCTTGACCCGCGCGACCAAAACGCTGCGGTGAATGAGGCCAACGTAATTCTGGAGAGGCTGTTGTCATCGGATGAGAACTTCCATCTTGCCAACACGGATCTCATGTGCACTTCCATTACACGTCGGGTCAGCCCCATCCAAGCTAGGAGCCATAAGGTGTGCTTCATGAGTGGCACACATGTCCCCACTCGGCACTCCACGAGGGAGCTTACCCATGATTCTGTGGCCCGCCGAGTATGCTCGATCTTCAAGTTGAACTTGGCGGATGATTGGGCTTGGAGCTGCCCTCCATTTAGCCAGGTCAAGCATGTCCCCTAGGTAAGTTTCCAAGTCACCTTTCGCTGCTGAGTCAGCTTTAGCTTGTTTTGCTATTTTCTGTCTAATTTTCGATGCTTATTATGTTAGTCTTTCGCAGAATCTTGTTCACCAGGTTGATGACAGTATTGTCCCTCCTAGTGCCTACAACGAGGACCGCTCCGACTCCAACGAAGTCGAGTATGATCTGGAGTGCTTCATGCCAATTTTGCATGCTGCTGCTTCAACTCCGGGTAAGAGCCACACTCGAAACCCCTTACATGATTGGTCTAACGACGATGATGATGATGATTGTGAGATTCTGGAGGTACTTGCCTTTAGACCTTTGACCTCTAACTTATTCGAGTAAGCCTATCATTTACTTATACAGCTGGACAGGTACACAACACTCCCCCTCTCACTGTGGGCGGAGTCGGCAAAATCCATGTCGCCAAGCCGAATAAGCGACAGGGGGCTTCCTCCAGTGCTCAGCCGGCTGAGAAGCGCATGGCCACTGCTGCCGCTACCACATTGGTGGAGACTCGCAAAGCAGCTGGACGCCCAGTCACTCGTCGCCCACCGCGCGATCCGACTATCACCGGGTAAGATTTTGCGGTCTGCTTACTTTGCATCTTCCTTCTTATGCTTTGCTACTACTTTCCCATGAGCATCTCATTGTTTTCAGCGCTGCGCCTTTGTCGGCCAACCAGGATGCTCGTAACATTGCCTCACCGCTAAGGCCTGCGCCTTCTCCAAGTGATTCCACGGTGCAAAGCCCCATCTGAGTCGAGGCTCGCACTGTTGAGGCTCACGCTTCTCAGTGTCAGTCAGACCCGGTGGCACACCTGGCGGAGAAGACTCGGCCCAGCACCTCTGCCGCATCCCAGGAACAACTTCCTGATCTTGTGTAACACCCTCAAAATCAACCCTATGCAAGTTTTAGTGATTCCCGCCAAAACCCGCATAGAAACGATTCAAAGGTGCCCACCAGGCACTTCGTGCGGGTGGAAAACGAAGTAATATCATTACACATTAGTCCACGATGGAACCCACAGAACATATATATACAACAATGACTCAACGAGTCAAGAATACAGATATACAATACAAAGATCCAAATCACCTTTTAAATGATACAGCGTCCGAGTACGGACAAGATGCAAATTGGGCTAAGAGCCCTGAAGAATAACCAATGGCGTCCACAACCCTGTCCAGGCCAAGCCGGAAGGATAACCCTGCTAACGACGTCGATCTCAAAACCTGCTTAAACAAAAGGGGTGCCGACAAAGGGCAAAGGAAAAAGAGAGCGGTCAGTACTAAGGCCAGTACACGGCGAGACTAGAATTCGGTGGTCCTCGCCTACAAAGGTATGGTGGGCTGAAGCGGCAGCGCGACATGCACTGAACAACCTATAGAGACTCAATACAACTAGCGGCTATCAGAGAGGGATAAGAAAGACCTATTCGGATCCAACCTAATGCTAACACCAAACATACCCATCCTGGTGTTTCCCCCTAAAAACCAATCGAGGAAGTCAGCCGAGGAACTCGCACAGTTGGCAGTTTTATTCATTCGTTATAGTTGCGGCAATTACTAGTCAGATATAGATAGCATGAGTCATCCTGATATAATAAGCAGTGGGCAGTTTTGGTTAACCATTCTGTTGTAGTTGTAGTACTTACTAGTCAGATACATATAGCATGAGGCATCCCAAAACCCAGCAGCTATTGGTACATTTATTTAGCCATTCCGTTGTAGTTGCAATACTTACTAGTCAGATACCATGGTAACATGTGACAATCCAAACCAACAATTGTTGGCACTTTTATTTAGCCATTCCATTATAGTGAAGCTGATTACTAGTAATTATAAAGTCAAATTTATAGCACTACTTTAGTTATAGTTGTCTATGATCGAGATACTGTACTCCAAGTCGTCCATAACCGCGGACACGGCTTTTAGAAAGTTTTACCCTGCAGGGGGCACAAATAGCAACACACGCACGATCAACCTCGAGAAAAACCAAATAAAAACCCAAAGAGGCATCACGATAGAGAAATTGCAAGATTCATATAAATTTCAGGGGGGCCACCCCACCAAGCTACCCGCGACGAAGTTGGCCGGCTCCGGAACGTACCTAGAGGTTTGCGTCAATGGTTGTAAATGACTGGGAACCCGAAAGTGTGACTGGGCTTGTCGATACCGCGAAAACACTCCGCTTACCTAAACAGTACAGGCGCTCCACGCGCAATCATAAATAAAGCAGTAAAGCATGACATAAGTACAGGATAGTAATAAAGCCCCAAACTAGTTTGTGGCCCCAAGAAATAATATATGACTCAAGCTCTGACTAGGGGGATTCATGGTCCCACATGCGGATAGTGCGAATATTCAAAGAACAAGTATCAAGTACTCGGGGTCCTACAGGACACAAGTGGACGGTTAAAAACCAAATAACATCTATTGCCCACATGTGCCTCTGCATTATTTACCTACTTTAATTTTAGTTATTAAATAGTAATTAAAGCCATGATCATCTCCAACATAAAGCATATGGCAGCCTTCCAACAACTGTGATACCGGACGACACGCAACAGCACTTGAGCAAGCGACTACGACGCGCAAGTCCAACTATCTACCAAACAACAGGTAATAGGATGTGTCCAAGGAAATATAAGGCTACAAGGGATATCACGGGTACGAAAACTAGAGCATCGCAACATAGATAGCAATAGATCAACAGGAGGAATAAATACTATAAAAGTAAGATAGGTAGAAAGGGGGAGATTGATCGCCTGAAAACATTGTCGAAGATTCATCCGAAGAACGGGCGTCACTCGCATCAACTCAATGGCCTAATCCGCGAAGAAGCAAAGCACTAGAAGAAACACCGGATGCAATATTTAATACTACGGCAGAAGATCAGGCATGATGCATGTATGATGTATGACATGTCAAAGGTGCGATGCAATTAGGTCATATTAAGCAGAACCGGGGTCCCAACAATTATTTAATAGGTTCAAGTTGTTTAGATACCCCGCAATTTAAATGTTGTCTTAACAAGTCAAAACATGGCATCGGTTTGCTACACAAATTTAAATGGAGCCAATATAAGACTAAAATAGCTTGCATATGGCCTCCATATTTAATTTGAGGTGAATTGGCATCAGGCCCCCAAACAACATTATATGTATGCAAGCATGTCAATTTAGTTATGCAACAAGATATATGACATTATAAAAATAGGGCGGCCTCGGAAAGAGGTTCACACATGGGGGATCGACGAACTTGGTTGCAAGGGTTCGGGTCCAGAGTTCTTCGGGTTCCAGGCTTCGGAATCCATGAGGCGATCTTGGCGCTCTGGGTAGGCGATCTTCGGGTGCGTCGAATCCATGTAGGAGACCTTGGGATACAACACCGGTGGTCTAGGGTCGCATCATCACTTGTCGGTGTCCGGAAGATCTTGCAACGCTTAGACACGAAGGAGGAGGATCTTGTGATGCCACAGGAGAAAGCCGGGCTTGGGAGCACACGAGCACAGACTTGGCTTCAAACAGAAGCGAGGATGCAGTAAGCAGGACATCAGGAAAAACAAACCGGATGGTGTGGTCGGATCGGGCTACAGGGACATGATCATAAAAAGAAGACACACATGCACAGGTGCCTTGGTCACAAAATAAATCGCTGCAAGCAGCAAGCCGACGCTGGCTTCAGGACGAGGCGTCCACCATGATGATGAGGCGATCGACGATGGGGTCCCGTGACGACAACGGGTGCAGGACGGGGCGGTGCGCATCCGTGCCACAACGTTTCGACGGCGGCCTCGTAGAGGCCGGGGTGGAGGGCAGTGGAGAGGGGTCATGGTGAGGCTGACACCTCGAGGCAGAGCTGGAGCGGCGCAGGCTCAGGGCGGAGGCGGAAGGGAGCCCGGTTGCGCCCCTGGCGGCGGCCGGAGAGGGAGAGCGATGGAGCTCGCGGGCGCTGGAGGTGGTTGTCGGGGAAGTTCGACGAGAGGACGCGCTGTGGTGACGACCCGAGCTCGAGAGGAAGGGAGACCGCGAGCAGAGGAGGAGGAAGGCGGTCGGCGAACGGCGAACGGTTTCTTCGTGCGGGAAAGAGGAGGGAGAGGCGGCGCTAGAAGCGCTTGCTTGCAAGGGTGACGTGCAGGGCGCTGGCGGCGGGGCCGGCTTGCGGAGGCGGGGCTCGAAAACTAGGGCCAGGCAGCGGCGGCTTCGCTCGGGAGAGAATGCGAGCTGCGCTTGCGAGGGGAATCACGAGGGGAGCGGTTTCGGGGATAGAAGCGAGCGGGGTGGGGCCAGGACAGGACACGGGGTGGTTGGCGAGGGTTGGCGATCGCGAGCGGGCGAGTGTGGGGGGAGCGGGATCTCGACGCTGGAGTGGTCAGTTGACCTGGTCAGTGGGACGGGGTAGGGCTCGCGTGGGACACGCGTTGGGGCCAGGGATGCGAATGCGCGCGTGTGGAGTTAGATCAGGGGTGGCGGCGGCTGAAGGAAGGTAGGTGGTTTAGGGTTTCACCAGGGACTAGGGTTTGTGGTAGGTGGAGATTAGGGTTTGGTTTAAGTGGGCCGGGTGGTAGGTAGTCTGGCTCGGTTGGGTCTCTGGCCTGACCCGCTAGACTGCCTCCCCGAAACAAAATAGTTTTATTATTTTTATTTAGTTTTAATTATAAAATCTTTTGTAAATAATTTTTTGGTGAAATAAAAGATCTAGACAGATATAGGGTTTGGTTTGAAAGGAAGACGGAATGTCTAGAAAACAAAATAGGATTTTTAGAAAATAGTTTTAGGCAAACCATGCATGATGATGTTATGATGATGCACAAAGTAGTAATTAGCAAGCGATTTTCTGGTAGTGGTTTTACCCAGGGTGCTACATCTTGGTGCCGGTGACGCTGGCGTCGAGAAGATCTTCGCCACTAGTTCCTCTGGCACCAGCCATCAAGTTGGTGCTCATGAACAACTTTCTGATCTTGGTGCTAGTAATATTGCTGAGCCCACTCAGTCGGATCCCATTTCATCTCCAAACAAACCCACTCACTCTCCTCCTCTATCAAAGGACCAGACCCGGCCTACTTCTCCTGGTCCGGCTCGCCCCTCATCCGTCAAGACCACTTCCACCAAGCAGACCTACTTGGTCTGTGCTCCGGGCACCGCTCCTCAGATCCGGCCCACAACTCCAACAACAATGCTTATCCCCGCGGGTAAGCTGAGCAGATCCGCAGCCGGGTCGAGCGGCAGCTCCAAAGCTGTTACCCTACACACCAGTGCCGCTGCGACCCGCGCCAATATGGGAACTACCCTGAAGAAGGGGAAAGTTCTCACTCGGACGCTCGGCGGGAATGGCATTGGTGCCGATGAGCCTTATGTTGTGGCATGGAACGCAGCTAGCAAGCAAGAGGTTAACACCCGCGCTGGCAAGAAGATGAAGCTGGGCCCCAAGGCCGTTTCCAACATGACCTAGCAGGACATTGCCTTAATGGCTCGCGCGGATGAAGTGAACGAGGTAAATAACCTTCTTGCTCTTTTGTGTTATTAAGTGTTTCTGTTATACATATCACAAAGTCCTCGAGGTTACTGCTGAGTGAGGAACTTACTCGGCTGTAAGCTCTAAGCAATAACTTAGCCTTTATCTCCTTATGCCAAGTTCGCATGTTAGATTTTCGAGCCCTAGTCCCCAAGGTTACTGCCAATGAGAAACTTATTCAGCTGTAAGCTCTAGGATAGGAGTCACCCTTTATCCGGCTATGAGCTTGACTTCTCCATTTATTCACTGTCTTTTTCCTTTGTACAGCTTATGCATAATGAGCGCACCAAGGTGCACCAAGCTCTCCTCCTTGTGCATCGCAAGCTCAAACTTGCTCATCAGAAGCTGCAAGCCGATACCCAAGTCCAAGGTAATTTTATTACTCACCATATCTTTATCCGGTGTACCTTTCCTCGTTTCATTTCCTTAATCTTCTCTCGCTTTTTTCCCACGGGTTCTACCCAGTCCACCATCGACGCGCTCCACTCGCAGATCAGCGAAACGGAAAGTAAGTTCCTTAGCCAACCTTGTGCTACTTTGTGTTCATGCTCATTCCTTTGCCCTTGTTATCCTGACGAATCAAGATAGCTTTGTTGCTGCTGACGGGTAACTTTGTTCTGAATAAGCACAGAAGCAGCAAGCCGAACTCCAGAAGGAGTGAGACTAGGTGATCTGGCTGAAAAAGATAATGGCCGACATGGAGCAGAAGCATCAGGCCGAGGTGAAGGGGCTGAAGGAGGAGCTTGCCGAGAAAGACGACCAGCATGCCGCCAGCACCGAGAAGACCAGGGAGCTGCTCAAGGAGGCCGAGTCGGCGGTTGAGTCGACTAACTTGGATCTCAGCACTCTCCAAGCCAAGGCCAAGACTTGGCAGAGCAAGCTCGGTGCCGTTAAATCTTTCCTCGTTAGTGAGTTCTTACCCTTTTTGCACTATCTTTCATGTTCATGACCTTTTCATCTTCTTTTTTATTTGCTAATGCTCTCTTTTGTTTGCAGAGAACTTTCCCGAGGCTGATATGTTTGCCATTCGGGCCATGAAAAGAGTACGAGCAAAGTCTAGCACTCCAGCCAATGGTGAGGTGACCATTGATGAGCATCTTGAAACGTTATCAGAGCGCGTCAGGACCCTCAAGTCATGTGGCGTGGACTTACTCAAATCTGCGATCCATGTGTTCCGCATGCTCTGGCTGGATGAAGACGCGCCCACACTCATCGATCCCCTTGCTGACAGGCTGCTTCTTACCAAAGACAGGTTGGATCAATGGCGTGAGTCGACCGAGCTGCAACGGACACGGCCCTTTCCTTCGTTCTTTCATGGTATGAGGACATCAATATTGATGTTCTTGCATGCATAAGGGGGGTCAGCCAGTGGCTGCATGACCCTAAGCTGATCAAGAAACGCCAGGAGCGAGCATATGCCATGATCGAGTATACTATGGTGCATGCTTGGTGCGACATGCCCAGCTTCCTTGACCTCGGCGAACCACTTGCTGAAGTTGCTGATGAAGAAGGTGTTGACAGCGAGGCTACCGAGTCGGACGGCTCGGAAGACTCGGCGACCGATGCCCCTGACTCGGTAGATGCTCCGGGCGATGCTCCTAGTTCCAAGACTGCTCCTCCGAGTCCAGCTGCTGCTTAGGATGAGTAAGAAAACACTTGAAATTTGATGAGATTCCCGGTATGCCAAGTACAAATGTAACATACATTACACTTATTTGTTGGATGTGTGCCTTTTGATAAGGATTAAATTTCTTGTTATATTCTGAATGTGAATCATCCAAGGGCAAGTCCCTGAGTCTCATCTTGCCGTTTCATCTTTCCTTTACTTTGGCTCTTGTCTACCTTTTTTGACGTTCGGCATTAGAGTCTCAAAGTAATAAGGATTTAGTTAGCGGGTATGAAACTTAGATCACTTGGCCGAGGATCATTCAACATACAATGCGACTTAACCTGCAGTGGGTTAGGTAAAAACATAGGTTCGACTCGCGTTTCTCCTTGTACTTATCCGGCGTTCATGTTTACTCGTCCTGCATCTTTTCCTCTTGCTTGCCATGAAGCCGTGTTTTCGGACAACAACATAGTCGAAGAGTTGATTTTTTCCGAGTAAACACTACTCGTTCCGAGATAAGCTTTAGGTGTTATGCCAGCCTACATAAAATAATTGAAAGGATAAACATAAGGGGCAGTCCCTGAGTCAGTTTTTTGAGTCATACCATTTTATTATCAGCACATAGCCGGCACAAACGTCTGACATATGAGAGTTCTAGTGATACATGCATTGCTCCTCCTAAGTGTAGAAGGGTCGAAGTAGTGCCACAGTCCATGGCCTTTTGGTCTCATCAGATGATCTGTCCGCCTTGTTCTTTTGTGCTTCATGAGCATCTATGAGATAATATGAATCATTGTGCAATGCTTTGCTTACAATGAATGGACCTTCCCATGGGGGTAATAGCTTATGCATTCCAGTTGTGCGCTGCACTAGTCTTAGCACAATATCCCCTTCTCGAAAAACACGAGGTTGAACTTTTCGGCTATGATAGCGTCGGAGATTTTGCTGATATATAGCGGATCTGGACAATGCCAATTCCCTTGCTTCTTCAAGTAAGTCTACTCCATCTTCTTGGGCTTCTTTTACCTCGGCTTCCGAGTATTGCGTTACTCTTGGCAAGTCATATTCTATGTCAGCAGGCAAAACTGCTTCTGCCCCATATACGAGGAATAATGGCCTATAGCTTGTTGATCGATTCAGAGTTATCCTTAGACTCCATAGCACTGAGGGTAGTTCCTCTATCCAGCAACCAGGTGATCTCTGGAGTGGTTCCATTAAACGGGGTTTTATCCTAGATAGAACTAAGCCAGTAGCTCGTTCAACTTGTCCATTTGATTCTGGATGAGCAACTGATGCTACGTCAAGTCTTATTCGGTTTTTCCCATAGAATCGAGAAAAAGCTCCTTCGGCAAAGTTTGTGCCATTATTTGTGATTATGCTGTGCGGGTAACCATATCTCAGGATTATATCCCTTAGGAATGTGACAGCTGTTTTGCCGTCCAATTTTTTGATAGGCTTCACTTCTATCCATTTGGTGAACTTATCAATCATTACCAATATATGAGTCATGCCTCCCCTTGCTGGCTTGAATGGTCCTACCATATCTAGGCACCATACTGCGAATGGCCAAGTGATTGGTATAGTCTTCAATTCAGACGCTGGTAAGTGTTACTTGGATGCATAGCGCTGGCAACCGTTGCATTTGTCGACTAGCTCTTATGCTTCTGCCAGTGCACTTGGCCAAAACAATCCATGTTGTAATGCCTTGGCCACCAATGCCCTTGATGATGCATGGTGCCCACACTCTCCTTGGTGAATATCGAACAAGATTTCTTGGCATTTCTCCAAACTTATGCAACGCTGCAGTACGCTCGTCACACTTCTTTTGTATAGATCCTTGTTGATTATGGTGTATGCTTTTGCCCTTCTTTCTATTTGCCTTGCTAATATCTCGTCATCTAGCAAAGTTACATATTTTAAGTAGTTGAATATTGGCTGCGCCCATGTTGGTATCAGTGGTGCCGAATCTGTTTTCCCATTAATTTCCATTGGCTCAGCCGACATATGTTTTGCTGACATGACCTGAGGAGTCCCCGAGTGTGATTCGGCAACCCCTGAGGTGAGAGGATTAGTCCCCGAGTGACTCGAACCTGCCCCTGAGTCAATGTCCATTGGCACAACCACTGACTCTTGTGTTGCCGGGATTAATATTGACTCGGACTCTGGTGAGGGCTTGATCGATGGTTTCCTGAGATGTTCCAATGCTATTCCTAGTGGTATTGCTTGCCAAGATGAGCCTAACTTGGCTAGTACATCTGCTGCCTCATTCTCTGCTCTTGGGACGTGATGGAATTCACACCCGTCAAAGTATCCTGAAATCTGTTGCACATGAAAACGATATAGTGCCATGTTTGCATCCAGCGCATCCCAATGGCTAGATACTTGTTGGATCACCAAATCCGAATCACCAAAACACATGATTCTTTTGATGCCAATTTCTTTGGCCACTTTGATACCGTGGACAAGTGCTTCATACTCGGCAACATTGTTGGAAGCAGCAAAATGGATCTGTAACACATACTTGAGTTGATCCCTCTTTGGCGACGTGATCACTATGCCGGTGCCTAATCCCATTTTTGTCTTGGACCAGTCAAAATGGATCTTCCAGTAATTCGGATCTGGCAGTGGTGGTTCGTATTGCATCTCCATCCAATCCACGAAGAAGTCTTCTATGGCTTGAGACTTAATTGCATCTCGCCTATCATACTATGGAGTATATGGTTCTAGCTCTATGCCCATTTTGCGACTCGGCCACTGGCTTCTTTGCTGCCCAATATATCCGAGATAGGCGCCTCACATATTACCCGGATTGGGTGTTCTTGGAAATAGTGCTTCAGCTTCTTTGCTGCCATATATACCCCATATGTCATTTTTTGGTAATGAGTGTAGTTTTGTTTTGATATAAAGAGCACTTCGCTCAAGTAATAAACTGGCCTTTGGACTGATTTGCCCTCTTCTTCACGTTCAACCACTATTGCTGCACTTACAACTCTGTTGGTTGCGGCGACATAGAGCAACATTGGCTCTTTGGATAGTGGTGATGCTAATATTGGTGTTGTTGCCAACATTTTCTTGAGTTCATGGAAAGCGCTATCAGCTTGCTGTGTCCATGTGAACTTGTGATTTTTTCATCAGTTGATATAGCGGTAGGGCTTTTTCACCTAACCGACTAATAAATCTACTCAACAAGGCCAGGCATCCTGTGAACTTCTGGACATCGTTGAGGGTTTTTGGCAATTCCATTCTTTCGATGGCCCTGATCTTTGTCGGGTTAGCCTCAATTCCTCGGCTGGATACAAGGAATCCGAGTAACTTTCCAGCCGGGACAGCAAATGTGCATTTTTCCGGGTTAAGTTTCAACCGGAATCTTCTTAAATTTGCGAATGTTTGACGCAGGTACTCAATTAGAGTATGGCTTTGCTTGGTTTTTATCACCATGTCATCGACATATACTTGAACGTTTTTGTCCAATTTATCTTGCAAGCATTTTTGCATGCATCTTTGATATGTTGCGCCTGCATTTCTTAACCCAAATGGCATGCTACGATAGCAATAAGCCCCGTACGGGGTGATAAAAGCTGTCTTTATTTGATCATTCGGATTCAATGGTATCTGGTGGAATCCAGAATACGCGTTCACAAATGACAACAGCTCACACCCGGTAGTAGAATCTATGACTTGATCGATCTGTGGCAGGGGAAATGGATCTTTTGGACACGCCTTATTGAGGTTTGTGTAATGAATACACATGCGCCACACCACTGCCATGTTCAGGTCATCCTTTTTCTTCTCGACCAAGACTGGATTTGATAACCAATACGGGTGCAATACTTCCATGATGAATCCAGCATCTAAGATCCTAGCAATCTCGGCAGCTATCACTTTCCTCCTATCTTCGGCAAAGCGGCGGAGGGGTTTCTTCACCGACTTGGCTTCTGGCCTTACATGCAGAGAGTACTCAGCCAGCTCCCTCGGAACTCCTTGCAAATCCTGTGTGGACCATGCAAAGATATCCCGATTCTCACGGAGGAAGCTGGTGAGCTCGCTTTCCTATTTGTCAGTTAGCCCATCCCCAATGGTAACTGTGCTCTCTGGGAAAGTTTCATCCACTTGTACCTTCTTGGTCTCTTTGGTAGCTTGAAATGATACGTTGCCATGCGGATTAGTGAGTGTCGGCATGGACATTTGAGCTGCCTTGGCCAATGCTGCCACCTCCAACATTTGATGGTTTTCCTGTGCTATGACCAGTGACTCGGCCAGTGAAGATCCGGCTGAGGCACAAGTAATAGATCTTTTGTAATCTCCTTCGACTGTGATCACCCCACATGGATCTGGCAGTTTCATCTTCAAGTAAGCAATGTGAGGGGTAGCCATAAAATTTGCCTTAGCCGGCCTGCCGAGTAAGGCATGATACGAGCTGACCAAGTCAACCACCTCGAACTCTATGGCTTCAGTTCGACAATTCTCTTTGTTGTTGAATAAGACGTTAACCCAGATCTTGCCAATTGGCTAACAGGACAATCCCAGCACAATGCCATGGAAAGTTGTCTTAGTCGGCTCTAGCATGTTCATGGTAATGCCTAACTTGAGCATGGTATCCTTGTACATGATGTTGATGCTACTGTCATCATCGATTAGTACCTTGGAAAATTTCACGTTGATATCAGGGCCCATGAAAGTTGGATCTAAGACTAGAGCATAACCACCTGGGGTTAGCATGATCTTGGGATGATCCTTTATGCTCCAAGTTATTTCCTGCTCCGACCAATGCATGTACTTTGGGATTGCCGGCATTATGGCATTCACCTCCATCATTCGTCTCTGCTGAATCTTTTTGTCATTCGGCTTTGTGACAAAAACGGCGTAGCTCTGGTGATGTTCTATGTACTCATTTCTGGTTCCATGGCCGACATGAGCATCGTCACCTCTTGGATTGTGCACCTGATCTACAACTTCCCTTCTTTCTTGATTATGATACCTCGGCTGCCTATTTTTGTATCTATTATCGACTCCAATAGCTTGAGTATTTCCTCCTGTGAGTGGTGGAGGGGGAGGTGGTGTTAGATGCTTACTTAGCGAATCCACTCTATCTCCCTTCTAGAACCAAGCGCATTGCCTTGTTGTGTGATTTGCTGGCTTACTCGGACTAGGCGTGTGAAACTTACATGGCTGATCCAGCATCATCTCATCGGTATATTTTTGCATGTCCTGATATAGCTTTCTTTGATCATATGGCTTTTTGCCATCATTCTTTGGTATCCACTGTTGTTGTACATTTGTCCTTTGATGTTGGCTACTTCCAGCATCTGGATGATCCTGGATCATGGCCGCAACCTGAGTCGAACCATATCTGTAGTCTGGCGTTTCATCCCTTCTCTTGCTCCTATACTCGGCTCTTTCCTGGCGCGTTGCGACCTAGCAGCGTCATAGATCTGAGTCTCAGTCATCCCGTCTGCCGACATGAGCAGAGGCTGAGTCGGATCTCCTAGCGCATAGGAGTCAGCAATCCTTATTGTTTCTGCCAAGCTTGCTGGCATATCTCTCTGTAACCTTTGCAATAACACACTTCCATGTCCGCATCCTTGTGCAGACCAAGCAATAGCTTGTGACTCGATTTCCCCTTCAAAAGAGTTGCGCATTGTGCACCATATTGTGAGGAATTCTCTGTCTGTCTCATTCGGCCTTTGCTTGCACATTGCTATCCGTTGTGGGCGATTCGGCCTCTTGTAGGTGCTTGTGAAATTTCTCACAAAGCGTCCTAAAAATTGATCCAGCTGTTGATGCTTCCGGGTGGCAGGTTATTCAGTCACACACATTCTGGTCCTTCCAGCATTTGCGGTACATATCGTACTGCCGATTTCAAATTTCCCTGTGCGGTTTTAACAGCAGTTCCATAATCTATGAGCCAGTCTTCTGGCTTTGTGCTTCCATCGTACGTTTTTGTTCCTCTGGCTAGCTGGAAATTTGGTACAGGTGGCTCCTTCATGATCCTTGGGCCAAATCATGGTGGACCCTATGGACCTTGCGACTCAATCAGTTCTGCCATCTTGATTCGGTCAAGCTTCAGCCTTGCATCATCCGGATGAAGGTTTCTGCCTCCGAGTCTGGCTCCCATTGCTTGGTATGCGTGATCCGGCAATTCATATCCATCATTCACCATTGCCGAGTAACCGTCATTGTACTTGTTTGCGTTCGGGTCAGCAGGTTGCTGTACTGCCTTTCCCGTGCTCTGCAGTCTTCTTTCGGGTTGATCTGGACCATTGTTCGGCGCTGGACTTCCTCCTCCTATCGAGTGAGCTCCACGCCTAGGCTGAGGCACAAAATTTTGCTCTCCATTGTCATTCCTTTGTCCTTCTTGCCTTTCTTGGCCTTCATTTCCCTGGTTCTCATTTCCCTGGGCGTTATTCCTTCTCGTTCCCTGTGCATGCGCCGGGTTTCCCTGAGCCATTGTCGGGTAATAGGCGATCATTTGCTTGCTCCTCCCAGAATCCTTACTTTTTCTTTTCTCTGCCTCGGCGCCACTCCGGGTGAGGAAGCTGTATGACCTGCTGATATTGCCAGGATAGGAGTTGCCGAGTGAACCAGCTGCGATCTCCCTGCTACACCCGGATTTGCCCTGTAGTATGCCTCATTTAGCATTCCTGCTGCTTTCACCAGCTCATTGACTCGCTCTTGTTGTCTTTTCTTTGCCTCACACGTCAAATGGGGTAGCTCTGCCATTGCTGCCTCTGCGGCTCTCAGGTTAGCTGTTGTTGTATTGTGTGTTGGTCGCATGGCTGTCTCGTTGCTATTCTCTGGTGTTATCTTTGATGTTGCATCTGCCAGCTCCTCATTGAGGTTTCTTCCTCTTAATCTTGTTGCATCAAGCCGGGTCTTTGCGCCCTTGACTCAATTCGCTGAGTTGAGCTCTCGGATTGTGATATCCACATCTTGCTGTAACTGTGCTAACTCCTTTGCCTTCTCCAGGACCTTTATCCTAGCCTCCTCTAACTCGGCCTTCACGCGTGCCGGACCAATCGCTTGCGCTACTGGCTCTGCCAACTTGTATATTGCCTCTTGCAGCTCTTTAGCTCTCTTACTCCTAGCTATGTTCTCTAGCTTCTCTAACGATGTCTTTGCTGTCCTTGCAGGCCTTGGCGTCTCCTATTGATTTCCTCCCTTAGGATCCTCATTCACTACTGGAGCTACTGGAGGAGTTGCTGGGTTAGGGGCTGTCATCATTACCTCTACAGAGACGAGCTGATGCAGTTTTCCCCGCGACTAGAGATGCAGGCGGATCCGGCGCCGGAACGACGCGCTCCACGCACACCGCGACATAGACCTGGTGCTCGCCGAACTTGATGAAGCGACCGCCCCTAGGGAACGGCTTGTTTCCGAAGCACCCCGCGTTGTTGCTGACATAGTTGAGCGCTCCAAACCTCTGGATGAGGCCGGAGTAGACGCGCTCGCTGGTCTTGGCGATGATGTTGCCCGTCCGGATGAAGACTCCATCAAGCACCTGCTTCTGCCCCACGGTGGGCGCCAACTGTCGTGGTGGTGTCACAGCAGATGCCATGGGTAGGCTTAAGTTGGGGGCCGAATGGGTGCTTGTTGTAACCGTGGAGGGAGTGCATGGTCTTTCCATGCACGAAGAACAAGATGAACTCTCCACACATAGGAATTTTATTGATGCTAGTGGTTTACAAGTGCTCCACGAGCTGTATGAACTAGCGTTCAGAGCACTAGTTCCCTCCTTGGTCTACCCTCCTCTATCTACAGCTATGCCCTTCCTTATATAGGCGTTGCTAGCTAGGTTACACCCATTTGGGTTCTAGGGTTACTGTTTGGATCTTGGTCCCTACTATGTGGGCCGGGTCATGGGCTTGCCCTAAGCCCAGTGGCCTAGTCCATAAAGCTAGATAGCCAACGGTCTTCAGGTATGTCGCCTCCTGTTCCTTTGGCGTCACACAGTAACTTTGTACGTCAGCCCTTTCTTTAGGCGTCACTCGGCTCCTTTCGTGTCACCCGACGTCGCCCTTCTCTTTTGACCATGCTTTTCCATTGACGAGGTTTAATCTCGTCAATGCCCATTGTTATGGACTTAGGTTTTGGAGAATATGGGGAGGCTGGAGATCGAGGAACAGTTAGCAAACAAGCAACACGGGGACACGAGGTTTACCCAGGTTCAGGCCCCGGAGGGAAAACCCTACTCCTGCTTGTCTGCTCTGATTATAGTGGAACCGAAGGTTACAGGGGTGCGCAGATGCAATCTTGCGTGGTGGTGTGTATGCGGTGGTATGCGAGCGATTGTAAGAGAGACTCCTCACCATGCCCTCCGGGCCTTATATAGAGGCAGGCAGGTCCCAGGCACAGATCGAGTCGGTTATAGATTTTAGGGTTTGACCCTTTGAATTTTCTATCTACCTTAGTCTTGCTCTCCAAGGATCCGAAGGCGTCATGGGCCCTGACCACCCGAAAGTCTTCATGGGCCGGCGTATATTTGTCATGGGCTGGACCAAGTATGCTAAGGTCGTGTACCCGTAGGGTATATCCATGTCAGTAGCCCCCGAGTGTTAAGTCGAATCGTAGATTCGGCTGAGGACTCTTCATTCTTTCGGGTGCGGCTATCTCTCTTTGCTAGAGAATGATTTGAGTGTGTAGGGATTGTTGATGCGTGTGCCTGACTCTCCCAATGGATCAGGGTCAGTTAACTGTCTTAGGACAAAACAACACGATCTTCTTCAGATTCGAGTCCCTCAAATCGAATCCAGAACAGATGCTTGCGTAATTCGACTCAGGCCGCGGAGGACTTACTGGAGTGGAATTCCAGTAAATTTAAATTATGTACCCAACGCGTCCGTCGGGATTTTCATCATTCCTGCTGGCACGGGTTTCCACTAGCAGAGCCCAGTCGTGTGCGTTGCCAGGCCATCAGATGATATCTGTAGGTCTCATCTTTGTGTCATAGACACAACATCCGAATTTTATCGCCACGGAGGCGTTTCGGGTGGCCAAGGAGGATGCTTTTCACTTAGCGTTAATCGGGGCAAAGTTGCTGAAAAGTTTTTGCATTCTGATCCGAAGGATTGCAGTCGAAGGATTCATAGGGTGCGTGACCAGCACTCCCTATGGGAGTAGCCCCCGAGTGTCTGTTCGAGTCGTAGACTCGAGCAGAGACTTTAACTTAGCCGTTGTTTGACTCCAGGTCCGTAGGACACAAATTTTTCGGATGCTTGAATCCATCCTCCCTATGGGAGTAGCCCCCGAGTCCGTAGTGGAGTCGTAGACTCGACATAGAACTCGAAGAATAGCTTTGCAGTGTGATATCTTGATTATGCTTCGGGTGCGCGGCCAGCGCTCCTGATAGGAGTAGCCCCCGAGTAATTAATCGAATTGTAGATTCGAGTGAGTACTCTTAGCTGTGTAGCCGAAGAATTGTAACCGTTGCTAGTATAGCTTTTGATGACATCAGTGCTGACAATTGGTGACCACACGCGTCTGCGGCACAAGAGGTGACTTGACTGGACGAACATGGGTCCCACCTTCTGACCTTGAGTTGACTGTTCACGCGCGACATGGAGATAATTACGGCGTCGCCTCGATTTCCGCGCGTAGTGGACGACGTGTGAGCGACGGTTTGCTGCTGTGCTTACACGTGGATGGCTAGATCTTGCTGTTGGCTCTAGGTCTTCCCGATGGACGGTCATCGTGCGTCGTCTTCGTCCTTATAATCATTGGGGAAAAGTTAATTTGTTTTCACCACAGCCATTCTTGTTTCACTGCTCCAATCTGCTCTGAGCTTTCGTGCTGCGCTGGAATATCCTCGAGCATTTCCATCGTTGATCCTACGTTCTCTCCGTCCGCGCCGCCGCACCACGATGGGGAGGCCTAAGAAGTCCTCTTCTGCGGTTGGCACCAGCGCTGCCGGTGGCAAGAAAGGTTCTACCGCTGCCCATGTCACCGACGGTGGCTGGCAGCAAGCGGAGACGCGGGAGAGTGATCTCCACAAGCTCCGTGAGCGGGGCTTGATCCCGCAGGATAGGGAGGCCGTCAAACTCCCTGGCAATGAGGTAATTCCCCGTCCCCCCGCTGGGTTTCGGGTTATGTTCCTCGATTTTGTTCTTCGGGGTTTTTCCTTCCCAGTCCACAATTTCCTTCGTGGACTACTTTTTCTTTACGGCATCCAGCTGCATCGTCTTTCCCCCAACTCTCTTCTTCATATTGCTTGTTTCGTCACTTTCTGCGAGTGTTGGCTCGGTATCGAGCCGCACTTGGGCCTCTTCCAGAAACTCTATTCCGTGAAGAGGCAATCTGGTTCTGATGGTGTCTATCCCATTGGGGGTTGCATCATTTCCCTTCAATCCAATCTTCTTTTCTTCTCCTTTTATATGTCTGAATCTGTCCAGTACTGGCAGAGGCGATGGTTTTACATCCGCGACTCCACGGTGGCTGGGCAGGATTTTGGTCTTGCACCTTTCGACCCCTCCCAAAAGATCGAGCCGAAGAGGTCCTGGAAGAACCAGATCTTGGATGGCAAGGTGGCGGAGATAGAGGGGCTCTATCGTCGGGTGGAGGATCTCCAGTTGATTCCGGATAAGGAGGTGAACGGTGTGGATATCATCCGCACTTTTCTCAAACATCGGGTGCAGCCGCTCCAGGCTAGGGCTCACCCGATGTTTCTTTTTTCGGGTCGCCGTGATCCGACGAGGGTTTCGGCTGAGGAATTCTCCAAGGGGGATCTCGATGGGGTCCTTCATCCGCTGCTGAAGTTCAAGGCTGGAGAGGATCTTCCGGGGAAGTCGCTGACTTCTCCGTTCTCTGCTTCCCGTCCGGTTCCGTAGTTGTAGAACTATGATGTGCGTGTAGCGCTATTTTCGACTGCGTTTGGTTTTCCACCTTTGTGCTGAAATTTTTGCTATATTTTAGTGCAGGAATTCAAGGTGCCAGGCATGTCGCCTCCATTTCCCTAAGTATTCTCGGATGCTCCGGACAATGAGGTGGTGGACTCCATGTCCGAGCTACCGTCGGCGCGATCTCTGGCTGAAGAGGCGAATGAGTCGAGCGAAGATCACACTCGCAAGCAGACGAGGAACTCCAGCGAATCATCGGATGCCTCGACTCCGCCGACGCCTAGGAAACCGCTGTGCCTTGAGCGTCACAGTGATGGGCATGGGGGCTCTTCTTCTCCGATTCCTGCCATTCCTGTGTAGGCTGTGGCATCGCACCCGCCGGCGAAGCGGAAGAAGGAAGAGAAGAAGGAAGAAAAGAAGGAAGAGAAGAAGGGCAAGAAAACCCATCCTGTTTTCGACCTTAGCGACCTTGACTCGTAAGCTTCCTCAGTTCCTTTTTGCTATCTCTTGATTTCGCTTGATTGTTCTTGGCTGACGTTTTTCTTTTGCAGCCACTCCTCTAACAGCTCCTCCAGCGATGGCGCTCGAGAGATGGTGGGGGAGTCGAAGATTCCTTCTCCTCCTCCTCAGACGGTGGCCACCTCTGAGGGCGCTGCTCCGAGGTCTTCTTCGCAGGAGGCTTTGGTGGTGTTCCCTTAGAAGACTGCATGTGAACCTTCGGAGTCGCCATCTATCCATGCAAGTAATTCGGTTTTCTGCAACAGGGGGAGACCCCGAGCCTTTTCGGATGATCTGTTGGTCATTGTTTTCTTCCCGCCTCGGGGTGAGCCCCCGAGCATCTGTAGGGTATTTTGTAGTTCGTTTTTCCTTCGAGTCTCGGGGGGAGCCCCCGAGCGTTTTTGGCATGTGTACCTTGTTTTTGCACGTTCTTTTAGGTGTAGCCCCCGAGCCGTTCTTTTGACCGGTAGTTATTTTTGCAGCCTTTTGTGCAAGGTGCCAACCAACTGGTGCAGCAGCACCTGGCATTGGAGGCCAGCTTCAAATAGCTTCAAGGTATGTTTACGACTTGGTCTTTTTGCTTCTTCTTGTATTTTTGTCCTTCGATCTGATAGGTGTGTTGCTGACTGTAGAGGACCACAATACCTCTCTCCGTGAGCTTGATGCTCTCAAAAAGAGCCTTGGGCAAGCGGAGAAGAAAGCCGAGGTCCCCGTTAGTGCGAAGGATCACCTCGAGCTGGAGCTGGCCAACGCGGCCGAGGCCAAGGAGCGCCTGCAGTACGAAGCTACGAACGGCGAGGAGCAGCTCGCCACCGCCACGGCTTCGCGCGAGAGAGAGGTAGCCGGTAGGCTGATGGCGGCTGCCAAGGCTGTTTCGGGTGGGTTTCTCTGTCTTCTCTTTTTGGCTTCCTTGCCTTTCCTTGTAGTGCTTTTTTATGCTTCTTCCTTTGTTTTTTTAGATGCCGTGGGCATCGAGTTTGATCGCGGTGCTTTGGATCATGGGAGTGCTCTGGATGATGCTGCTGTGGCGATCGAAGACCGTTGCGGTACCATGGTCGGCTCACTTGCCAAGGCCAAGGAGGTTCTCGGGCGCTTCTCCAAGGAGCTCGTCCCCAAGGGCGTCGCCCTTGAAGACGTCAATGCCTTGGCGGAGGCATTGTCAGCTGAAGCACCTGCGGCGTACAAGCGCAAGCAGAAAGGCATTGGTGCGTCCGTCGGGCTAGCGATGGCACTGGCTTCTAGAGCGGAGCTGGATCTTCCTCAGGTCACCTCTCGGATGCTAACTGCTGCTGACGGATCCGAGGTAGCCTTTGCCATCTATGTTGCTTGCTGTAAACGTTATGGGCCGAAGTTGATTGACTTGCTGGGTGAGTACGCGTTGAAGCAGCAGGCAGAGGCCAAGGGGAGACAGTCCGGATCCGAGGCTACTCAGGATGCAGCCTCTTAGATCTTCTAGTCGTAGGATAGCTTTTGTTTCCAGCTTGTGTAACTATGTTTATGAACAATCCCTGTGCCACGTAGTGGCTGTTTGCTGTACATAATGAATTTCCGAGTTCTGAGTTCATTCGTCTGTGTGTTCATATCCTTGTCTTCTTTTACTCTAGGATCCTTCGGGTGATGACCCCGCTGACACTTCATCTGCACCATAGCTGCGGCCATCCTTGGATGGTGCGTCGCAGCTTGTGTTTCTTCGAGACCACATCTGTAGTCTTGAGAGGGAATTGCTTGGAGTGCGTGGCCATGCTGATGTTTGGAAGTCGAAGGCGGAGCGAGGCGCTGCCTAAGAGGAATTTTTGATGGGGGAGTTGCGTCGTCTGGCCGAACAGCTTGAATGTGAGTTTTTCGAGCTGCTGCTCATTGTTTCGGATGCGCCTGTTGGCCTTGCATCTTACTTTTGCAAGTATTGCAGGTGCTAACCTTTCTCCGAAGGAGGAAAAGGAGCGTGTTGCTGTTCGGATTAACTACTTGACCTAGCAGGACATGGAGGCCGGCGGGTTCTTCTGGATGAACCATGATCGTGCCATGGTCCTTGCGAAAATGCAGGATCGTGTCCACCAGGTATCGCGGGTGCCTCGTCAGGTGCAGTCTTCGTTGGCGTCAGTTTTGCATGTGATGTTTCTGCTGGATGGGGCGCCGTCGACTCTCTCTGGCCTACTGACGAAGTTTCGAAACGTTCGCCATGTCAAGGAACTGGTGCGGCATCAGCTTGTTGCGGGGGTGAAGGCCGCACTTTCCCTTGTGCGGTTGCATTGTCCCGATGTAGATCTTTCTGCTGTATCGGATGGGCCGCCTCTTCGTCCAGATGGTGGTGAGTGGGATATGCGTCCATATTATACGGCTGTAAGGCAGTATACCGAACAAATTATAGACCTGTTTGAGCAGCGTACGCATGCTATTGTGCAGAATAGGTAGAACCTGTAAAAAAGGTAGATGTAAAATTTGTATATATTCAACTGGGCGTGTTGTGCCCTTTAGTATTGTAAAGGTTTATTGTTGTGTAGCACGTGGTGCTCTGTTTGTTTACGTGTCCTTTTCATTTGCCTGACGTGGTCAGCTACTCAGGATGCACGTGCTATTCTCAGTCGACGAAGTCGTGAGGTAGGGGGAGCCCCCGAGTGTGTTTGTAATATGGAGTAAAATGCAGATGTTGAACGAAAAAGTTTGGGGCGAGACACTTAGCTTTATTCATATCATAAGGAAGATGTACATAGTTCGGCTGAGTAGCCTTGACTGAATAGACTTATTGAAAGTAAAAGAGGGGGGTAGCTAGGGGTAGAATCGTCGCAGCTTCGTGACGTTCCATGGGTTGGAGTATACGACTCCAGACTCCACGTGCTTGAGGCGATAGGCGCCACCTGGGATGAATTCAGTGATAATGTAGGGTCCTTCCCATGGTGACTCGAATTTCTTCGGTCGCTCTTTCTTGAGTCGCAAGACTAGGTCCCCTTCGACGAAGGACCTTGGGTGTAGCCGTTGGCTGTGGTAGTTGCGGAGACTCTGTTGGTACACCGCTGATCGAGCTGCTGCTATGTCACGCGCCTCGTCGAGTGTGTCGATGGCATCTTTGAGTGCGGCCGTTGATTCAGCTTTGCTGTAAGCGACGACCCGTGGGGCCTTGTGGCGTACCTCTGCTGGCAGCACGGCTTCTGCTCCGTGCACCATGAAGAAAGGCGTGTAGCCGGTTGAACTATTTGGCGTTGTGCGCAGGCTCCACAGGACCGAAGGTAGCTCTTGTGTCCAGGCACCTGCAAGTCACTCGAGTGGGCTCGGTAAGCGCTTCTTGATGCCAGCACCGACGAGGCCGTTGGCTTTCTCGACCTGCCCGTTCGTTTGCGGGTGCGCCACGGAGGCGTATGTGATGTTGATTCCGAGGTCTTCGCAGAAGTCCTGGAATTCTTTGGAGATGAAGTTCGACCCATTGTCCGTGATGATGCTATGCGGCATGCCGAACCTGTAGACGATGGACTCAAAGAACTTGACGGCAGTTTTGCCCTTTTGGTTAGTTACGGGAATGGCCTCAGTCCACTTAGTGAATTTGTCGACTGCGACCAGGAGGTAAACGTGACCTCCTTTTGAGGACCTTGGCAATTTGCCGATCATGTCAAGGCCCCATTGAGCGAAGGGCCAGGCCAAAGGTATGGGCCTGAGCTCTGATCCGGGTACGTGCGGTTTATCAGCGAACCTTTGGCACCCGTTGCATCTTCGTACGATGTCCTAGGCGTCGTTCATGGCCGTTGGCTAGTAGAATCTGGCTCGTAGAGCTTTGGCGACAAGGGCGCGGCTGCCCACGTGATGGCCGCAGATGCCCTCGTGGATGTCTTGGAGGATGGTTTTGCCGTCACCGATGGTGACGCACCTTTGGAGTACACCCGAAATGATGCGCTTGTACAACTCACCATTGATGATGGTGAAGGCCTTTGACCAGCGAGATATGCGCTGGGCATTTGTCGGGCTATCAGGCAGCTCGCCGTCTATCAGGTACTTGAGGTATGGTTGCGTCCAAGTTTCTTCGACTGCCATGACCTGCATCAAGTTGACCACAGTGACCTCTGTGTCAAGCTTTTCGGGTCCTTCCTGCCCTTCGGGTAGCGCAGCCCCTGAGTGCTCTGCTTCTTCGGGTGATCCCTTTGGGAATTTCCGCTTGATGGATGGCACGCAGATCTGTTAGAGGAACACGCCTGGTGGCACCCGTGCACAGGGGGAGCCGATGTTGGCAAGTCTGTCGGCCTCCTCATTGCTTTCTCTCCCAACGTGCCGAAGTTCGCAACCGTCAAATTCTCCCTCGAGTGAGTTGTAGAGTGCGTGGTACGCGATCATGTTTTCGGCGTGTGCGTCGCACTCATTCATTGTCTGCTGGATGACAAGGTTCGAGTCTCCGTAGATGACCAGGCGCGTTGCGCCGTAGATCTTTGCCATCCTCATGTCGTGGATGAGGGCTTCGTATTTGGCCTCGTTTTTGGAACCTCGGAATTTCATCCGGAGGACGTACTTCATCTTTTTGCCCTGCGGGTAGGTCAGTATGACCCCGACTCCTGCTCCAGCCTCGCGTTTGGAGCCATCGAAGTGCATCGTCCATGACTGTGTCATGTCCGGTGTGTCTGGCAGCTGCAGCTCCATCCAGTGGACAAGGAAGTCTGGGAGGACCTAAGACTTGATCGCGAGTCGCTTCTCGTAGACGATGTCTAGAGGTTACAGCTCAATGCCCCATAGGGCCACGCGTCCTGTGGCCTCTGGGTTGTTCAGGAATGCTGTTTAATGGTGCCTCGTTGACGGCCATCACCTGGTGCTCCTGGAAGTAGTGGCTCAGCCGACGAGCCGTCATGGACACGCCGTAGGCGAGTTTCTGGTAGTGAGGGTACCTCTGCTTTGTCAGCGTCAATACCTCACTGAGGTAGTAGATTGGGCGCTGGACCCCATGGGTCTTGCCCTCTTCGGGTCACTCGACCACCAGTACGGTGCTCACCACCTGGTGTGTAGCTGCTATGTACAGTAGTAGAGGCTCGCGCTCCTTTGGCGTAACCAAGACAGGCGACGTAGAGAGCAGCCACTTTAGATCTTCGAATGCATCATCCGCCTCAAGCGTCCACTCGAATTTGTCTGCCTTGCGCAGCAGCTGATAGAATGGCAGGGCTTTCTCACCCATGCGGCTGATGAACCTGCTCAATGCCGCGGTTCATCCTGCAAGCTGCTGGACACCCTTGAGGTTCTTCGGCTTCTCCATGGCCATTATGGCCTGAATTTTCTTCGGGTTCGCCTCGATTCCTCGCTGGGAGATGAAGTAACCAAGTAGCTGGCCAGATGGGACGCCGAAGGCGCACTTTTCAGGGTTAAGCTTGATCCTGTAGCGGTCGAGATTATCGAATGTCTCGCGGAGATCGTCGATGAGTGTTCTCGCCTCCCTGGTTTTGATGACTATGTCGTCAACATAGACTTGGATATTGCGACCGATCTGGTACTTCAGGCATGCCTGTATGCACCGTTGGTACATGGCACCTGCGTTATTTAGCCCGAAGGGCATTGTGTTGTAGCAGAACACTCCGAAAGGCGTGATGAACGCCTTTTTTCTTTATCTTTGACCTTTAGTCGAATCTGGTTGTAGCCTGAGTAAGCGTCGAGGAAGGAGAGCTTCTCGCATCCTGCCGTGGAATCGATGATCTGGTCGATCCGAGGGAGAGGGAAATGATCCTTCGGGCAATGCTTGTTTAGCGATGTGAAGTCCACGCACATCCGCAGGATGTCCGTGTCCTTTTTGGGGACCATTACGGTGTTGGCGAGCCACTCGCTCTCCTTGATCTCCCTGATGAAGTTTGCGTCGAGTAGTCTGTTTACTTCAAATCCGATTACTTCGGCCCGTGGTTCGGACAGTCGTTAGATAGACTGCTTGAAGGGCTTGGCGTCTGGAAAGACGTTGAGTGCGTGCTCGGCGAATTCCCTAGGAACTCCTGGCATGTCCGCAGGACACCAGGTGAAGATTTCCCAACGCTCACGGAGGAATTCGACGAGCGCGCTTTCCTATGCGGAGCTGAGATCGTTGGCGATCAGTGCTGTCTTGGAGGCATCCGTTAGGTGGACCTGCACCTTCTTTGTGTTGACGGTGGAGTCGAAGGCCATATCTGGTGCGTTCTGCCGTGCGACTAGGGGTGCCCCGTTGTCCGTCACCTCGCGGAGCCTTACGAGCTCCTCTTGCATGCCGAATGACTGGGAGATTCTGTTGAAGTCCCTGTCGCAGTGGTCTGATCGGGTGAAGCTCCCGTGGACTGTGATGACGCCCTTGGGTCCTGGCATCTTGAGTAGCAGGTACGCATAGTGCGGTACTGCCAGGAACCTTGCGAATGCTACACGCCCGAGGATGGCGTGGTATTGTGATGGCCAGTCCACCACTTCAAACTCAACCCGCTCGCATCGGAAGTTATCCAGCTTGCCGAAGATGACGTCGAGCCATATCTTTCCCAGGGGGAATATTCCCTTTCCTGGGACGATGCCATGGAACGTTGTGTCTGACTATTCCAATTTGCATAGCGGGATCCGCATTGCTGCTAGGGTGCTGGTGAACATCAGGTTGATGCCACCGCCGCCGTCCATGAAGACGCGGCTCATCTCGAACCCTCCGATCTGCGCCTCAAGCACCAGGGCAGCATGACCTGGGCGAGGGACCTGGCAAGGGTGATCCGAACGGCTGAACGTGATGAAGGACTCCGATCCGCTGAGGTACTCAGGGATTGCGGGTGGAGCTGTCATAGCCAGGTTGATCTGACGGGTAATTTTCTTCTGCACCCTATTCGTTGGGCGCCCTTTTTGGATCATCAGTGCTCCTTTCAGCGGGGGATACCCGTGCCCACCGTTATTCTGTGTGGGTGCGATTGCGTGGTTCGAGCCTCCTGCAGGTGGCGGTGGAGGAGCTCCATGCGCGATTCCTCCTGGTGCGGGTGCGTTCCCGAATCCAGGGTTCGGGGGTTGCTGCTTCATCTGAGCCATGCTTTCGCTGAGTTTCTGGAACTCGCGGCAGTCCTTGAGCATGTGGCTTGCCTTCTTCTTACCATCATGCTTGTCAATGTAGAAGTGGATGGTGCATGGACCCGACAGTTTTTCGTATGCTGAGGGTCCGTCGTCGCGACTGCGACACTGCCACGAATGTGCTGGGCGTCCTCCATCACGGAAGTTGCTTCTGCGGTATCCGCCGTTGCTGCGGTTACCATCACTGCGGCGGTCGGCGTAGCCAGCCGCTACCATGTCGGGTCCATCGCGGTCGTCATAGACGCGCGATCCTCTCTTGCTACGGCGCTCGCGTCACCGGCCGTAATCGTCTTCCTCCTCCGAGTGTGCTCGGTGGATAGAGTACTCACCGTCGGCCCACCTTTTAGCGATGTCCATGAGGTGGTCGAGTGTATTGGCCTTGACGTGCCTGAGCTCTTCCTTGAAGTCCTGGCGTTTGACGCCGTCCCTGAAGGCGTCTATAGCTCTCTCCTCAGAGATGTGTGCCACAGAGTTCTTGGTGTTGGACCAGCGCAGTATGTACGAGCGAATGGATTCGCCCGCTCGT
This sequence comes from Avena sativa, assembly GCA_916181665.1. Taxonomy (NCBI): domain Eukaryota; kingdom Viridiplantae; phylum Streptophyta; class Magnoliopsida; order Poales; family Poaceae; genus Avena; species Avena sativa. The sequence continues at coordinate 101,492,451 of OV702293.1, forward strand.
TGGGTGCAGGCCGCAGCTCCTCGATCGAGGCAGTCCTCTTGCTGGTGCCCTTGAAGTTTCGGACGAAAATGTACGCCAGCTCCTCCTAGCTTCGGATTGATCCCGAGGATAGGCTGCTGAGCCAGATTCGGGCTGCGCCCGTCAGCTGCAGCTGAAGGCATTGCATGGCGGTTTCCTTATTCCCGCCGTGTAGCTTGACGGATGACAGGTGGTCGCTGAGCCACGCCTTGGGGTCCTGTGTGTCGTCGAACTTCGGAGTGTCCGAAGGAAGCTTGAAGTTTCACGGCATCCGCGTCCGCCGGACGGATCTGCTAAAGCATCGGGCTCCGCAGAGTTCTCCTTCATCCTCGTCCTCCTCGGATTCAGACGAGCATACGCGCTTGGCGCCCGCTTTGTCGATCTTGCGCTGCGTTAGCTCGTTTCGATCGTCGTAGTCGCGGCTGCGACGGCGCGAGCTCTTATGCCTTCGAGGAAGGTCGTGCTCTTCGTCCTCGGATGAGGGTGTGGGGCTATGGTTGACCTGACCGCAGCCTTCTTCTTTGGCTCCGTAGGAGCTTCTCCGTGGAGCGCGGCTCCAACGAGTCCGAGTCTGGTGATTGCAGACTTATGCATGTCCCTCTTAGGGTCCCCATCCGGAGGTGGATGGGACGCGAGGTACGCGATGGCTGCCATGATCGCAGCTTGCGGCGTCTTCAAGATGACGTTGTCGTCGACATGCATCTCCATGAAGGACGCGTTGAGGGCTCTAGTCACCTCGCGGCATGCTTTGGGATCCATGTTCTCTATGCGAGAACGGTGCTTATTGCCATGGTTTCCATGCGAGATGGAGCCGATGCCCATGGCGGAGAGCGCAGCTCGCCGTGCACTAGACTCTGAGGCTGCTTGCTTGTGCTTGTCGAGCACATCTTGCATCCTCAATTGCTTCTTGTGCTCCTCGACGAGGAGCATGTGGTATGCCATCAGCAGGTCCCGTGAGGCATCTGCTAGCAGGATCTTGTTGCCTGCTATGGATTCGCGTGTTTGAGCCCATCCCTCCTCGCTGAGGTGGATGACCCGATTGTTTTTCCCCGTTGGGTGGGGGACTGGCTTCTTTTGTTTCCACCGTTTCTACCCTGCGGGTTGGGTGGTGGGTTGTGCTCCTGATCCGCGTCACTCTGGATGACCGCGGCGCACTAGTAGTGCTTGTAGATCAGATCACTGTTGTCGCAGCTTTCGGATCCGGAACCGTAGGTCCCTTCATCCGATGGTGGATCGCACAGATCTGAGTTGCAGCTGCTGCTGTCATAGGACTCATCTATCGATGGTGATGTGCGTAGCACGGGGTGTGGAGCCCACGAAGCAGGCCTGATCGACGGCAGGGGCACCCGCTCCGGGAGGAGGAGAGTGCCGATCTGCCCCACCTGGAAGCAGAAGCTCTCGAACAGGATTTCGAGTCCGTCGCCAACAGGCTCGAAGTCCTTCAGGGTGGCCGGCGAGTGGGCGGTGAAGTCGAAGGCGCCGAAGAGGAGATGACTCTCCGTCGCTGCAGAATTGTAGATCGCTTTGGTTGGGACCGTCACGATCGCACAATCAGCGCCCCAGTTCCCACAGACGGCGCCAATTGACGAGGTTTAATCTCGTCAATGCCCATTGTTATGGACTTGGGTTTTGGAGAAGATGGGGAGGCTGGAGATCGCGGAACGGTTAGCAAACAAGCAACACGGGGACACGAGGTTTACCCAGGTTCAGGCCCCCGGAGGGAAAACCCTACTCCTGATTGTCTGCTCTGATTATGGTGGAACCGAAGGTTAGAGGGGTGCGCAAATGCAATATGGCGTGGTGGTGTGTATGCGGTGGTATGCGAGCGATTGTAAGAGAGCCTCCTCGTCGTGCCCTCCCGGCCTTTATATAGAGGCAGGCAGGTCCCAGGCACAGATCAAGTCGGTTACAGATTTTAGGGTTTGACCCTTTGAATTTTCTATCTACCCTAGTCTTGCTCTCCAAGGATCCGAAGGCGTCATGGGCCCTGACCACCCGAAAGTCTTCATGGGCCGGCGTATATTTGTCATGGGCCTTCCTTGGGCTAGACCAGGTATGCTAAGGTCGTGTACCCGTAGGGTATAACCATGTCATCCATGGTACATCCTGAACCTCACTCGGAAAGGTGCCACACGTCCTTTCTGACTTGGCCCCTCCTCGTGAGACTCGGCTCGTTGGTTCCTGCAAGGTTAAAATCTTTGTCCTATATAGGCCGACATAGTTTCTATGTCGGCTGCATACGATCCGCGAACTCGGCCATCCTTACTCGGCCTGGTTCTTTCTTTAGTCGACATAAGCCAAGCTGGGATGTGTTTTACCCCTTATGACCCTACCGGGGGTTATCCCCCCGATAGATCGTGAGGAGAAGCTCGCTGCTGCGGCGGCTGCTCGCGAAAAGGAGATGGCGGATAGGCTTATGGCTGCAGCCAAGGCCTTCTCTGGTGAGTTTCCCTTGACTTGTTTTGGGTCTTGTGTTTGTTCGAATGCGTCTTGTTTTGTTCTTATTCGAGTACTTTATCTTATTTGGCTCAGATGCTTCGGGTATCATGTTTGATCGTGATGCGCTGGAGCATGGAGATACGCTGGCCAATGCCAGCGATCGAAGATCGCTGCGGCACTGCTGCTGGCTCCTTGGCGAAGGCCAAAGAAGTGCTCAGGCGCTTCTACAAGGAGATCGTCCCCAAGGGCGTTGCCCTTGAGGATGTCGACACCCTTGCAGATGCTCGGTCGGAAGATGCTCCGATGGTGTATAAGCGCAAGAAGAAGGGCATCGACGCCTTCATGGTGTTGGCGATGGCGATGGCATCGGGAGCGGAGCTAGACCTGCCGCCCATGACATCCCATATGCTGATGGCTACAGATGCCTTATAGGTAGCGTTCGCCCTCTTTGCCTCTCGCTATGAGCGTTATGGGCCTAAGCTTATCGATCTTCTAGCTGAGTGCGCCGTGAAGCAGCATGAGGAGGCCAAGAGAAGGCATTCTGGCTCTAGGGCCACTCCGAATGTGGGTGCTTACGCCCATGTGTTGTAGTTGTTGTAGTTTTCTTCTTTAGTTTCCTACTGTAATCTTTTGCTGATGTACAGACCCAACTTATGCCACGAGGTGGCCTTAATGTATATAAATTTATGTTTCGAGCTGTTGCCAGAGATTGTTGTGATCTTCATGTCTTGACTTGTTTGCCTTTAGGGTCCTTCGAGTGAGGTTCGTGTTCTCACTCTGAATGCTCCTGAGCCGCAACCATCCTTGTATGATGCGTCGCAGCTAGATTTTCTTCGCGAACGTGTCCGCAGCTTGGAGAAGGATATCCTTAGCATTCGAGGCCATGCAGATGTGTGGAATTCCAAGGCTAAACGGGGCACGGCCAGGGAGGAGTTTTTGCTCGGGGAGTTGCAGCAGTTAGGCGAGCAACTTGAATGTAGGTCTTCTGTGAACAGATGGTCTTTCGGGTGCAGTTTATTTGTATGCGATCTTACTCCATGATTTGTCATAGATGTCAATCTCATTCCGAGGGAAAAGAAGGAGGGTGTCGCGGTTCGGATGAACTTCCTGATGCAACAGGACTTGGAGGCTCGTGGGTTCTTTTGGATGGATCGCGATTGAGCCATCGTTCTCGCGACGGTGCAAGATCGCGTGCACCAGGTTCTTCGGGTGCTAGGGCAGGCGAGGACTTCTCTGGCGGCCATATGGTATGTTATGTTCCCTTTAGATGCCATGCCTTCTACCCTCCTGGGTCTTCTTGGCAAGTTTTGGAATGTGGGTCGTGTCAAATAGTTGGTGCGTTATCAGTTGATTGCTGGGGTGAAGGCTGCTTTGTCCCTTGTGCGCTTGCATCATCGTGATGTCAACATTGCAGAGGTGGCAACTAGGCTACCCCTTCGACCTGATGGCACCCTATGGGACATGCTCCCGCATTATGTGGCTCTGGTGCAACATGCTGAGGAGATCGTAGATCTATTCGAGCAGCGAGCCAATGTAATGCTCCAAAATAGGTAGATCATGTAAAGAAAAAACTTGATGTAAAACTTGTATTTTATTCGAGTGGGCTCATTGTGCCTTTTGTAAGAGCTAGGTGTATTAGCACATTGCGCTTTGTTATGTGCATGTCCTTTTTGTTAGCCCGACATGGTCAGCTACTCAGGTTATATGCATTGTTCTCAGTCGACGAGGTCGTGAGCGTATTATAGCGAAAGATAATGCAAAGAAAAAGAAATTTCGGCCATGGGACTTAGCTTATAGCGTAACGAGGAGGTACATTGTTCGGCTGTGTAGCCTTATTTAAAGTAAAAGAGGTAGCTAGGGGTAGATGCGTCGCAGACGTGCAACGTTCCAGGGGTTGGAGTATTCGACTCCTGATGCAATGTGCATGAGGCGGTAGGCGCCACCTGGGATGACTTCTGTGACGATGTAGAGTCCTTCCCAGGGTGACTCGAGCTTCTTCGGCCGCTCTTGCTTGAGTCGTAGGATGAGGTATCCTTCGACGAAGGACCTTGGGCGTAGCTGATGGCTGTGGTAATTGCGGAGGCTCTACTGGTAGATCGCTGAGCGAGGCGCGACAATGTCGTGTGCCTCGTCAAGTGTGTCGATGGCGTCTTCGAGTGCGGCCGATGACTCGGCCTCGCTGTAGGCGACGACCCGTGGGGCCTTGTGGCATACCTCGGTAGGTAGTACGGCTTCAGCTTCGTGCACCAGGAAGAAGGGCGTGAAGCTAGTTGAGCTGCTGGGCGTTGTACGCAGGCTCCAGAGGATGGAGGGTAGCTCCTCTGCCTAGGCTCCTACAAGCCTTTCGAGTGGGCATAGCAGGCGTTTCTTGATGTTGTTGCCTATGAGGCCGTTGGCCTTCTTGACATGTTTGTTGGTCTGCGGGTGCGCCACGGAGGCGTACGATATGTTGATGCCAAGGCCCTCGCAGAAGTCTTGGAAATCCTTTGAGATGAAGTTCGAGCTGTTATATTCTGAAGGCGTACTGTCATATTCTGAAGTACGATATGATGATGTTATGTGGCACGCCGAACCTATAGACTATGGACTCGAAGAACTTGACGACAGTTTTGCCGCTTTGGTTGGTGACGGGCATGGCCTCGATCCACTTGGTGAACTTGTCGACCGCGACCAGGAGGTAGACGTGGCCTCCTTTAGATGATTTGAGCAGTTTTCCGATCATGTCGAGGCCCCATTGGGCGAAGGGCCAGGCTAGTGGTATGGGACTTAGCTCCGATCCTGGTGCGTGCGGCTTGTCTAAGTACCTCTGATAGGCGTTGCACCTTTGGACGATGTCCTTAGCGTTGTTCATGGCTGTTGGCCAGCAGAATCTAGCTCGCAGAGCTTTGGCGACTAGTGCGCGACTGCCTGCATGATGGCCGCAGATGCCCTCGTGGATGTCTTGGAGGATGGTTTTGCCATCACCGATGGTGACGCATCTTTGGAGCACACCCGAAATACTGCGCTTGTACAGCTCGCCATTGTGGATGGTGAAGGCTTGAGACCGGCGATATATGCGTCGGGCATCTGTCGGGTCATCGGGCAGTTCATCGTTTATTAGGTGCCGGAGGTACGGCTGCGTCCATATTTCTTAACCCGCCATGACATGCATCAGGCTAACAAGCTCGGCTTCGGTGTCGAGTTTTTTAGGTCCTTCCTGTCCTTCGAGTGGTGCAGCCCCCGAGTGCTCTGCTTCTTCGGGTGAACCCTTCGGGAACCTTCTTTTGATAGAGGGTATGCAGATTTGTTTGAGGAACACGCCTGGTGGCACCCGTGCGCAAGTAGAGCCGATGTTGGCGAGTCTATCGGCTTCTTCATTGCTTTCCCTTTTAACGTGTCGAAGCTCGCAGCCGTCAAAGTCCCCTTTGAGTGAGTTCTAGAGCACACGGTACGCGATCATGTTGGCGATGTGAGCGTCGCACTCATTCATCGTCTGCTGGACGACAAGGTTCGAGTCACCGTAAATGACTAGGCGCGTTGCGCCGCAGATCTTGGCGATCCGCATGCCATGGATGAGGGCCTCATTGTTGGAGGCATGGAATTTCATCTGAAGGACGTATTTCATCGTGTCACCCTGAGAGGACATCAGTATGACGCCAGCTCCTGCTCCAGCCTCACGCTTGGAGCCATCGAAGTGCATTGTCCACGATTGCGTCATGTCCGGAGTGTCCGGTAGCTGGATTTCCATCCAGTGGACGAGGAAGTCAGGGAGGACCTGAGATTTGATGGCCTTGTGCCGCTCGTACACTATGTCTAGAGGACATAGTTGGATGCCCCACAGGGCTATGCGTCCTGTGGCTTCGGGGTTGTTCAGGATGTTGGACAGTGGGGCCTCGTTGACGACCATGATCTGGTGCTCCTGGAAGTAGTGTCTCAGCCCACGAGCCATCATGAATATGCCATAGGCGAGCTTCTGGTAGTGAGGGTACCTCTGCTTTGTTGGAGGTAGTACCTCGCTGAGGTAGTAGATTTGGCGTTGGACCCCGTGAGTCTTGCCATCTTCGTGTCGTTCGACCACGAGTACGGTGCTTACCACCTGATGCGTAGCTGCAATGTATAGTAGCAGAGGCTCGCACTCCGTTCGCGTGACCAGGACAAGTGAGGTGGAGAGAAATCGTTTGAGGTCCTTGAATGCGTCGTCTTCTTCGGGTGTCCACTCAAATTTGTCTGTCTTGCGTAGGAGCTGGTAAAAAGGAAGGGCCTTCTCACCCATGCGACTGATGAATCTGCTCAGCGCTGCGATCTGCCCAGCTAGCTGCTAGACACCTTTAAGGTTCTTCGGCTTCTCCATGGACATTATGGCCCTGATTTTCTTCGGATTCGCTTCGATCCCCCGTTGGGAGATGAAGTAGCCAAGTAGTTGGCCAGATGGGACGCCGAAGGCGCACTTTTCTGGGTTCAGCTTGATCTTGTAGTGATCAAGGTTGTCAACCATATCACGGAGATCGTCGATCAGCGTCTTGGTCTCCCTGGTCTTGATTACTATGTCGTCGACATAGACTTGGATGTTGAGACCGATCTGGTTTTCAGGCACGCCTGCATGCACCTCTAGTATGTGGTGCCTGCGTTCTTCAGCCCGAAAGGCATGGTGTTGTAGTAGAACACTCCGAACGGCGTGATGAACGCTGTTTTTTCATGGTCTTCGACCTTTAGCGGAATCTGGTTGTAGCCTAAGTAGGCGTCGAGGAAGGAGAGTTTCTCGTATCCTGCAGTTGAATCGATGATCTGATCGATCCGCGATAGAGGAAAGTGGTCCTTGGGACAGTATTTGTTTAGAGATGTGAAGTCCACGCAAGAAGGATGTCCATGTCCTTTTTTGGGACCAGCACAGTATTGGCCAGCCACTCGCTCTCTTTGATTTCCCGGATGAAGTTGGCATCGACCAGTCTGTTGACTTCGATTCCAACGGCTTCATCTCTTGGTTCAAACAGTCGCCGGATCGACTGCTTGACTGGCTTTGCATTAGGGAACACATTGAGTGCGTGCTCGGCGAATTCCCTAGGAACTCCTGGCATGTCCAGAAGACACCAGGCGAAGATTTCCCAGCGCTCACGGAGGAATTCGACAAGCGTTCTTTCCTATGCAGGGCTAAGGTCGTTGGCGATCAGCGCCGTCTTGGAGGCATCCGTCGCGTGGACCTGCACCTTCTTCGTGTTGACCATGGAGTCGAACGACATATCGGGTGCATTTTTCCTGGAGACTGGGGGTGCCCCGTTGTCTGTTACTTCTCTGAGCCTCATGAGCTCCTCCTGCATACCGAACGACTAGGCGATTCTGTTAAAGTCTCTATCGCAGTGGTCGGATCGAGTGAAGCTTCCTTGGATGGTGATGACGCCCCTGGGTCCTAGCATTTTTAGTAGCAGGTATGCGTAGTGTGGTACTGCCAGGAATCGTGGGAATGCCACGCGTCCGAGGATGGCGTGGTACTGTGATGGCCAGTCCACCACTTAGAACTCCAGCCGCTCACGCCTGAAGTTTTTGGGTTGGCCGAAGATGACGTCGAGCCATATCTTGCCCAGAGGGTATATGCCCTTTCCTGGGACTATGCCGTGGAACATTGTGTCTGATTGTTCCAGGCTGCACAGCGGGATCCGCATCGCTGCAAGGGTACTGCCGAACATCAGATTGATGCCGCTGCCGCCATCCATGAAGACGTGGCTCATCTTGAACCCTCCGATCTGTGCCTCGAGCACCAGGGTATCTAACGTGGGTGATCCGAATGATCGAACGTGATGGAGGACTCCGAGTCGCTGAGGTACTCAGGCATGGCGGGTGGAGCAGTCATGACCAGGCTAACTTGTCAGGTGATCTTTTTTTCACCCTGTTGGTAGGGCGTCCCTTCTGGATCATCAGGGACCCTTTTGTCGGCGGATATCCTCATGTATAGTTGTTTGGCACAGGTGTGATCGCTGGATTCGACGGTCCAACGGGTGGTGGTGGAGGAGCTCTGTGGGAGATGTCACCTGGTGCAGGTGCGGGCCCAAATCTAGGGTTCACGATCTGGCGTCGCATTTGGGTGAGACCCTCGCTGAGCTTATGAAACTCGCGGCAGTCTTGTAGCATGTGGCTGGCCTTCTTCTTGACATCCTACTTGTCGATGTAGAAGTGGATGGTGCATGGACCAGACAATTTGTCATATGCCAAGGGCTCATCGTCATGGCTTCGACATTGCCATGTTTGTGTGGGTCGCCCTCCATCACGGAAGTTTCCTCCGCAGTATCCGCTACTTTTGTTGTCGTCGTTTTCGTCGGTTGGCGTATCCAGGCCGGACTATGTCGACTCCGTCGTGGTCGTCGTAGACACGCGATCTTCGCTTGCTGCGGTGTTCTCGCAGGTGGCCATATTCGTCCTCGTCATCCGAATGCATTCGATGGAGGGAGTCCTCGCCATCTACCCATCGGTTGGCGATGTCCATGAGGTGGTCGAGCGTCTTGGGTTTGACGCGCCCAAGTTCTTCCTTGAAGTCCGGTCGCTTGACAGCGTCCTTGAAGGCGTCGATTGTCCTTTCCTCGGAGATGTGCGCGGTGGAGTTCTTGATGTGGGACTGGCGTAGGATGTACGAGCGAATGGACTCGCTGGTACGTTGGGTGCAGGCGCGCAGTTCCTCGATCGAGGTTGGCCTCTTGCTGGTGCCCTTGAAGTTATACGCCAGCTCCTCCCAGCTTTGGATGGAGCCGGAAGACAGACTGCTGAGCCAGATCCGAGCTGCACCTGTCAGCTGCAGTTGAAGGCATTGTAGGGCGGTGTTCCTGTTACCGCCGTGCAGCTTGACGGATCAAAGGTGGTCGCTGAGCCAGGATTTCGTGTCCTACGTGCCGTCGAACTTCAGAGTGTCCGAAGGGAGCTTGAAATTTTTCAGCATCCGTGTCCGCCAAACGGATCTGCTGAAGCATCTGGCTCCGCATATCTCTCCATCGTCATCCTCGTCGGATTCGGTTGAACACGCGTGTTTAGCACGTGCCTTGTCGATCTTGTGTTGGGTGAGATTGTTTCGGGCGTCGTAGTCGCTGCTGCGGCACCGTGGGCTCTTGCAACGTCGAGACAGATCGTGCTCGTCCTCGTTGGATGAGGGTGTAGGGCTGCGGGTGAATTTGACCGCAGCTTTTTTCTTCGGCTCCGCAGGAGCTTCATCGTGGAGCGTAGCTCCGACGAGTCCGAGAGCAGCCAGTGCATGGCACTCTTAGGGTCACCCACCAGAGTTGGATGGGATGCGAGGTATGTAGTGGCCACCATGATCGTAGCTTGCGGTGTTTTCGGCATGACGTTGTCGTTCATGTCCATCGCCATGAAGGATGTGTTGAGGGACCTGGTGACTTCATGGTGCGCGGCGAGGTCCATGTGCTCAGTGCAGGAGCGATGCTTGTTGGCGTTGTTGAAGTGCGAGCTGGAGCCGCCAGCAGCGGAGAGCGCAGCATGTCACGCGCTAGACTCCAAAGCCGCCTGCTTACATTTGTCGAACTCCTCATGCAGCTTCACCTGCCGGTTGTGCTCGTTGATGATGAGGAGGTGGTAGGCCATCAGCTGATCCCGTGAAGCATTCACAGGTAGGATGACATTGCCTACCACGGCTTCGCGTGCCTGGCGCCATCCTTCATTGTTGAGGTTGATCTTCTAGTAGGCGTTGGCGTCGCCTTCATTGGGCCTGAGCGGCAGGTCTCCCCCGTTTCCTCCGTTTCCAGCTTGCGGGCTGGGAGTTGGGTCGAGTGCACTCGAACCTGGTGGTAGTTCCGATTCGTTCTGGATGACCACGGTGCATAGGTAGTGTCCGCGGACTAGATCGCTGTTGCCGCAGCTTTCGGATCCGGAACCGTAGGTTCCTTCGTCTGAGGGAGGGCTGCACAGATCTGAGTTCCAGCTGCTGTTGTCATATGTCTCGTCTATCAGCGTTGCATGCGTAGTGCGCCGATAGGTGGGACCCACAAGGAGGTCCTGATGGATGGTGGCGGCACGCGCTCTGGGAGGCGAAGAGTGCCGGTCTTCCCCACCTGGAAGCAGAAGCTCCCGAACAGCATCTCGATCCCATCACCGACGGAGTCGAAATCCCTCGGGGTGGCTGGCGAGTGGGTAGTGAAGTCGAAGGTGACAAAGAGGCGGTGATTCTCCGTCGCCGTCGCTCCGGATGGGACCGTCATGATCGCACAATCAACGTCCCCAGTTCCCACAGACGGCGCCAATTGACGAGGTTCGATCTCGTCAATGCCCATTGTTATGGACTTGGGTTTTGGAGAAGATGGGATGCTGGAGAACGCGGAACGGTTAACAAACAAGCAACACTGTGAAACGAGGTTTACCCAGGTTCAGGCCCCCGGAGGGAAAACCCTACTCCTGCTTGTCTGCTCTTGATTACAGCAGAACCGAAGGTTACAGGGGTGCGCAGATGCAATCTGGCGTGAGGTGCGTATGAGGTGAGTTGAGGTCCTCCTCGCCGTGCCCTCCTAGCCTTTATATAGATAGGAAGGTGCCGGGCGTAGGTCGAGTCGGTTACAGATTAGGGTTTGTACCCTTTGAAATTCTATCTACTCTAGACTTGATCTCCAAGAATCCGAAGGCATCATGGGCTTGGGCCATCTCCGCATGCCGCTTATCTTGTCGTGGGCCTTCCTTGGGCTGAACCAGGTATGCCAATGTTGCGTACCCGTGGGGTATAACCATGTCAGCTAATAACACAAGCGACAGATGGAATGATGGCCTTTGGTCTCCTAGGAAAGATGGCAAGCGCATAAAGTTGTCTGATGAGGAGTGCATTAAATTTTACTACTTTCAGTTATGTTTTTGTATATGTCTGGTAGCTTTTCAAGAACTTCTGTTGGTCATGTGTAATTATTAGTGTACGTACCATGCTTAATATGTATGTGAATCATCATGACTTATTGTGTAATTATATACCTGTGTTTGCGCCACGGTACGTAATGATGATAGCATGCATTCTATCTTGCCATGTTGTTTTGAAAATTTTAAAAATTTCACCCTCAAACACAAAAACATGATTTAATTTGTGAATCAAGTACAGACACTACAATTTGAATCCTTCTAGATGCATGCTTGTGTGGTCGTACATCACATTTGGACCCTGTTTTGACCAAACCTTGTAAATTTCATTATAAAATTAGAAACTCTCAAATTCTTGTGAAACCTTAAAATTTGGTCATTGTGTGGCAAATACTTTGCAAGAAAAATGTCAAACATGGAAAAATGGCCCCTAGCGGTCCACTATCAAATGTGGGATAATTAGCTCAACGAGCATGTCCGACTACTCGATACAACCACTTGTGTACCATTTTTTCATCTACCTTTCTTCAAATGGACCCAAATTTGGCACAAGGGTGTATCACCATGTCCCTAATGATGCTAGCATTCTATCTAGCCATTATGGTTTCAAAAAATTAATAAAAATCACACTCAAACTCATAAACATGGTTTCATTTGTCAAGCAAGTACCAAAACTAAATTTGTAACCTTTAGATGCTTGTGTGGTTGTACATCACATTGGGACCACATAACATCACTTGTACTTTTCAGATGCTTTCACAATCTCTCGAAGGACTCTAGTAAACCCTAGGTTGACCAAGTCTTGTAAATTTCATAATAAATTGAGAAATTCTCCTAGAAACCTTCAAATTTGTTCATTGTGTGGCAAATACATTGAATAAAAATGAAAAACTTTTCAAAAATATCCCCCCTAGCAGTCCACTCTGTAATGTTGGGGTAGTTAGGTTAACGATCATGTCCGACTACTCGAAAGAGCAACTTCTGTACCATGTTTTCATCTACCGTTCTTCAAATGGACTCAAATTTGGAACAAGGGGGTATCACCACATTCCTAATGATGGTAGCATTGTATCTAGCCATTTTGGTTTGAAAATTTCACCCTCAAACTCAAAAAGGGCTTTCATTTGTGAAGCAAGTACCAAAACTACAATTTGAAACCTTCTAGTTGCATGCTTGTGTTTTTTACATCACGTTGGGATCACAGAAGATCAAATGTACTTTTCAGATGCTTTTACCAAACCACAATGATCCACATAACCACATATAGTCAATTGGATGTTGTGATGCATCTTATGTCCCACTAGTGCATCATTCCATATGTGTCAGCTGCATCATAGTGGCTTTCTGGCGATTTATGACCATGGTTTGACACATAGAGTCCCTAGAGTCATTTGCATATGTTCTTTTCAAATGATCCACATGACCACACACACTACAATGGATGTGGTGATGCAACTTCTAGGGATTTATTACCATGGTTTGACACATGGTCTCCATAGATTCATTGCATGTGTTTTTTACCAAACCACAATTATCCACATGACCACACACGCTCATGTGGATGTGGTGATGCAACTTCTATCACACTGGTGCATCATTCCATATTTCCATGTGGCAGCTGCATTGCTAGTGATGCTCTTTACATGGTGACCTAAGCGCTGGAAGAAATTGGTTCCGCGCCACTTGCATGCAGTGGAATCGAGGTCCGCCATGGACGATCAAAGTCAAAGTGTACTCACGTTTGCGCATGCCGACCTTCCCTCGCCGACAAGTGGGACCATACATTTCCCCTCACGATTTATTTTTGCACGCCCTTTAGACGGTCCCCATGCCCACCCTCACTAATTACACTCACCACACACCCCTCCTTGTATTCCACGCGGACGAGACCAGTGGCGGCGGTTCCTCACTCCCTACTCGAACAACTACTTTCCTCCATGATTCCATCACCTCACGAATCCATCTGCCTCCGGATCACACCGCATCCATTAATCTGCCTGATTTTAGCCTCCATTTGTCGCCATGGGTAAACCGTGGGGCGGGCACCGCCACACACTGAAGCATAAGGCAGACGACAATGGCGACGCGGCTGGCCATGGAAACCGCCACCGCGAGGATTGGGGATTGCCGAACCTCAGCCCTACGAACGTGTACAGGGTCACCAAGGAGTTGGACATCGTCACCTCCGGTCGCCTCGGTCGCTGCATCCCTGGCTTCCGCCTACCGATCCAAGAAATGGAAGAACAACTATTCGGCACACCAGACCTTCTTTACCCCGATACCAGCATATGGCCAAATGATCGTGACGGACACATAAGTTCCAGTATCTTGCTTTTTGACTCAGTCATACCGTTGATTCATATGTGCTGAACTTTCATCGGAATCCTATGTTCATTCCGTCGAACGTGTTGTGTGCATGCGCAGTTTGAACAAATTTAACCATTTAAGACTATTTTGTACAGAGGAAGCTCTGCTTGTACTTGATATTCTGGTATTTTTGTAGTGATACGGTCTTAATTTAGGTGATAGCTGAGGTGTCAATTTGGATTTGCAATGGAATACCTGCTGGGTGATATTCTATTTTCTAAAAAAATAAACAAACTAGACGATTTAAGACTGTTATGTCCCTAGTTGTTTATGATCACCGTCAGGAGTTTGTTCGGGGGAAGCTCTGCTCCTACTTCATATATTGGGTATTTTCGTAGTGACACATGCACAATTTAGGCGAGAGCTGAGGAGACAGTCGTATATAATACTTTAATCTGACCACAGTGGTGTCAAATTGTATTTGCAATGGAATCCATGCTAGGTGATTCTACCAACTGACAACAAACTTTTGCAGAATGTTCATGCAAAGCTGATGTTGTTGTATAAGTCGTCGCAATCATTAGTGGTGAATATCAAGGAGACAGAGGAGGCGGAAATGGATGATGAGCAGAACTGGGTGGGTGGCAATGGCGAGTGGTTGGTCCTTTTATCCTAGGATGGGAGTACTTGGACTCTAAAAAATGTCTACAGATCGTTGAGACTTACACCGCCATCTGTAGTGGGTGTCGGTATTACTGCATTCAACCATGGGTGGCCGCCGCCAAAATCTGAATTCGCTTACAGGTTCAACATGGCAGAACTTGAGCTCTTGAAGGTACAACTCCCATAGAAGCCTCTCCTGATGTGGAAGACTTGGCACTACAACCTATTAGCGGTGTTCGACAAGGCAATTACAATCATTAGATGCCCAGATGACAATGAATGGACAGTCTTGCGCGACGACCATCTGCGGTCGGAGAAGTATGTCGACGCCATCTTCATCTCCAACGTGTATGACGACACACCACAACGCATTTACGCGGTCACTGAACCTAGCGGCGACGTGCGTGTTTGGGAGCCGTTCACCTGGGGTGAGTCATGGTGTCATATAGCATGTAAATTCCCATTCAAAATTCTGCTTACTAACTGAAGGTAACACGCAGGTACACACACAGCCCCACACATCATTCCAGCTCCGGTGATCGAAGATGCAGTAGTAGATGTTGATCCTGTATCATGGTGATGGTTCCTTGCACCTCTCAGAGGCGATGTCAACCAGGGTGCTGAACTCATGTGGATTCATATCAGGGGAGCACTAAATAGCATTGGTGATACAACAGAACATATGGGAACACGACTTTCTTCATACCCATCACGGTGGTGTCACGTTTTCTTGAGGTTCGCGTGTCCATCAAAAGACCCCATAGACCAGGTCTGGAGCAGATTCGACAATCTGAAGGAACAATCTCTGTTTCTTGGGATCAACCACCCTTTCTTCTTCGGAGCCCCTGAAGCTGTTCTAACTGTAATTGCTCAGGTAGCCCCAGCTCCTGATGCTGCTGCTGGTGGTGGTGGAGATGACGAAGAACAATCTGCTGCTGCGCTTGGTGAAGATGACGAAATACTCGCTAATGCTGCTACTGCTGAAGCTGACGAAAAATTTGCTGATGCTACTGCTGGAGAAGCTAACGAGATACTGGTTGAGGCTGCTACTGGAGTCCAGGGAGAACATGGTGATGTTGTTGTTGAGGTGCCAGCACTTCCAGTGTTGATAGCAGACTGTGTGTTTGTTGCGCACTCACGCGTTTATTATGTTGACACTCCAGATCTGACCTGGAGCTGAATCCACGTCAGGGGGAGGGGGCCTGCCATTGGCTCATCAGTGGGGTCATACAATTTGATAGAGAATGAGAGACGGCCAAACGCTGCACTCTGGTTCGTTCCGAATATGCCACCAGCTCCAGAGGCCGGTTCGCCGGTTGGCTCACTTCAAGTTCTGGCGGTGTAAGACTGCTTTGCTTATTTGTGTAAGAACAAGTTAAGACTATGTGTGTACGACTAATTTATGCCTAACTGAGTAATATTCAGTGAAGCCTAGCTTTCCTTTCCCTGCCTACAATAGCATAATTGCAGCATAGAACTTCCAAGGGTCATGTGTATACCAGACATTTTGCTCGGGATAACAACCACTTCAAGTTAATTGCAGTTTCAAGTTGGCAATACTGCCGACAGTGTTATTGTTATGAATGTGTACATATTTGAACGCATCACTAGAATGTGCCATCTATTGATGATTGATGACATGGATCTACCTTCTCTTCGCGTATTTGCATTCAATTGCTCATAGAAAAACAGTGAAATTGAAAGAGGTACATCACATGATATTTTTGAAACAAGTTCATCTGTTGTATTACAGGCACACCATACAACTTGCACTTTCATATAATGCACAGACAGAGAATACAACAGGACCAGACCCATATGATCCATCAATCTAATCTGACGGGTAGTCGTCGTAGTAATCATAGTGGGTGGGGCCATATTCTCCATAAGGCGGCACCATATCTAGCTCAGAAAGCTCGACGGTACTGCAATACACCGCCAGCATTCGATCGAGTTCAAAAGGATGGTCATTGTGCCATAATCCTCCTGCTCCATACCCATGGACAACCCTTGGCTCCTCTTCCCACACAAGAGCCTCAAAGTTGTAAGACCTAATCTGGTATAGGTCACGATAGTAGATGTTGCCGGCCTGCACCGTGGGTACCCTGGCACTGTCAATGCAGATGCACCGATTGTCATCAAAGAAGAGAGCATGGCTGCCGATGCCTCTGACCGGCTGAAGGACATGGTTTTGTGTATCAACCCGGTAAACAACGGGCCTGACACCATAGACCTGTCCACTCACAACAAACAACAACTCCCCATCGTACTCGACGAGGTAAAAACGATTCTCCAGGTACCGGCAGCCCGGAACAGGGCCTTCGATGGTGGCATGCATCTTCAGGGTCCATGTTGAGCGCTGCATCTAGACATCTCCATGAGCAGCACTAGGCATAGTCGAGAGGACAGACCTGTATCTGTCTGCGACGAAAACCTCACCGGCATAAGAAGTCATGCTCTGGAGTTCCGATAATTCATTCGGCGTGTACCTCCCTTCACCAAAGACCGGGCGACTATCTTCCTCATCCGCCCACCGAATGATGGTGTTCTGAAGATTTGATGTAAACAACATCAACGACGGGAACATCGTCACAGCGACAGAAGCCACCTGCTCGGTCGGTATCTCCACCCTCAGGCACTTGATAGCGCCTGAGAAGGAGTTGTACAACCGTGTCTTGTATGGCTGCACCATCTGTCCAAGAACAAGGAGGCCGTCGGTTGTGCTACCGACGTAAAAGTACCTTCCAGAGACATAGAGAGGGAGAGAGAGAGAGAGAGAGAGAGAGAGAGAGAGAGAGAGAGAGAGAGAGAGAGAGAGATGAGAAGCAAAGATTCAGTCAAGGTAAACAGACAGATATTCAATGAAGGTAAAACAAGTAGATGGATAAACAAAACTTGAAAAACATATCGTATAGGAGGTGAACGCAAAAAAAGGATCGCACATATAAGATGAATATCAAGAAAGCACAAGCGAATAACCCGACTAATCTTCTTCTCAAGGTAGAGGCGGTTCTCACGTTCAATAACGTGATGGCGGTGTCGTCTACCCCATACTCCGGCAACAACTGGTGCTCTAGAACAATCCAGTTGGCTGGTATAACGCGCTCCTCCATGAAGCCGTGCCAGGCGCTGCAGACTGCCTGGAAGGCGGCGTAGTAGTCAAAGTTGTCCGTCAACAGGAAGATGTCACCTATCTTCTACACGACTCCCTCAGGGAGATCAGCCCACGACGAATCCTGTTGCTTGTTGCTGGCCATGGATGATGGTGTTCATGTGGTCTCGGTCCCGTTGGATGGCAGAGGAAGCGGTTCCAGAGATAGAAATTTATTAAAGAAGACCTAGGAATGCCAAGGGAAATGTGTGGAAACGAGACGACCGCATGTACACAGCAACCGCAAGCCCAACCGCCAACGATCGCGCTTGCATTCTCTCTCGTCGGTTCGGTTCCTTTCAAGTAAATGCGGGGTGTTGCTACATGGGCAAGTTAATGCGGGTTGCAATTTCAAGTTTACTAGTATCCAGGAAAGTAAGGTGCCACGATCATATAAAATGAATAGCTCATACAAACAGCTAGCAACACTGTCGCCATAAGTTATTGTTATAAATGTGTACATATTTGAACACATCACTATAATGTGCCACCTATTGATGATAGATGACATGGATCTAGCTTCTATTCGCGTATTTGCATTCAAACGCTCATGGATTTGTTCCCATATTTTTTGGCAATGGCTGATGAACTCCACTCTCTTGGTAACATGCTTCGTCAACGAGCCATTGTTGGTGCAATGCAAAGTACAGACTATGGTCTTCATTGTTATCCCATTTAGGTTCTCTATTTTCTTCATCATGGAGATACTAATTTCAAATGAAAGTCTATTAAACAACATATCGGTACATGTTTTCTACTACCACAATCACAAGAAGAAAACTGGATGGAATTTCACCTTGTTGGCATTGTGCCGAACAGATTGGATGTGCCCTTGGGGTTCGGAGAGTAAGGCTCCCTTGCTAGTGCAGGTGCGACAAACGGAGATGGCAAGCTCGGATTTTGGAAAAGGACAACGGGACTGAAATCTTGTCCCGGTGTCGTTCCATGGGTGATGTCGTGCCATGGGTCAAGCTCCAGTTTGGGAGCAGGTGGGCGAGACCGATCAGGTTCAGCCGGGTGCCGGATCTCGCCGCTGAAGGAATTCCCTCCCAGCTCCGTGCCATGGCGGTGACCACAGATTGACCCTCTGGGGAAGACGAAGGCTAGGTTAAAAAGACCGTTTGAACACGAGTGCGCCAGCGCTGCAAGTCTACATGGCAGCCAAGATGGCAGCGACTTAATGGTCAAAAGTGACATGCAGGGCCCAATTTGACGGGTGTTAGTGAGTTTTCCTGTGTTAAAAAGTTTTGTTGAATTCGTGCCGAAATAAACCCTCTGAGCATTTGGCACGCCAACTCGGGGTATCGCAATCCAATGTCGACGAAGTCGGACCCCGCGTTGACTTGGCGCTTCATCTTTCGGGCCACAAGTTAAAAATCTCGTCTACTCGCTTTAGGCTTCATCCAGCCAATCAAGTACTCCAAGTGGCTAGCAAACCCAGTCCTGGTCATCAAGAAGAAAAAGACCTGGAGAATGTGTATCGACTACACCAACCTCAACAGCGCCAGCCCAAAGGAGCAGTACGTCCTCCCGCGCATCGACCAGATTATCGATTCAACCGTGGGCTCGGAATCGTTGTGCTTCCTCGACGCGTACTCTGGTTATAACCATATCAAGATGGCGGCCGAGGACGAGGAGAAGACGACGTTCATCACTCCATTCCACGCCTACTGTTAGACCGCCATGACGTTCAGCCTCAAGAATGCCGGTGCGACCTACTAGCAGTGCATGTAGGAGTGCCTTGCGAGACAAATAGGCCACAACATCCACGTCTACATCGACGATGTGGTTGTCAAGTCCAATCGCCAGAGCGACCTACTCGCCGACCTGGTCAAGACCTTCAAAATTCTGCGGAGGTAAAAGATCAAGATCAACCCAGGGAAGTGTACCTTCGGCGTACCCACTGGACAGCTCCTGGGGTACATGGTCTCCAAACGAGGCATCAAGGAGAACCCCACCAGGATCGACACAATCGCACAGCTCGGGAAACCCGAGTGCCTCCGCGACGTCCAGAAGCTGGTTGGGCGAGTCGCGGCTCTCAGTCGCTTCATCCCCCGGTTAGGCGAGAAGGCAATGCCTCTCTACCGCCTGATGCGCAAGAACCCCGCGTTCCAATGGGACAAGGAGGCAGACGACGCACTAAATGCACTCGAAGAAGTGCTACTAGTTGCACCCCTACTCGCCACCCCTGATGACAAGGAGTCGATGCTCGTCTACGTCACGGCGTCTGTGCGAGTCGTCAGCTCCATCATGGTCGTCGAGCGACCATAAGAGGGCAAGGAGCGCCCCATATACCGCCCGGTCTACTACATCAGCGAGCTCTTCACGGACTCACGACAGCACTACCCGCAGTACCAGAAATGGTATACGAGGTCTTCAGAGCTCAGCGGCGGCTACCGCACTACTTCCAGGAGCAGCCAATCACGATCGTCTCCTCCGTGCCACTGCAGAACATCATCCACAACCGTTAGGCGACCGGGCGGGTCTCCAAGTGGGCCGTCGAAATCAGCGTCCACAACATCAAGTACGAGCCACACAAGGCGATCAACTCGTAGGCTCTAGCAGACTTCCTCACCGACTGGGAGGAGGCACAGCAGCCAGACAAGCTGCCATGCCTCCACTACTGGTCGCTCCACTTTGACGGGTCCAAGAACACGGACGGCGCAGGGGCAGGGATCATACTCACCTCCCCCAAAGGCGACAAGCTCCGCTACGTGTTGTACCTCGACTTCACGCCCTGCACCAATAACATGGAAAAATACGAGGCCCTCCTCCATGGCATGCGGGACACCAAGTGTAACATCCCAAAAATACTAAGCTTGGATCATCAAACTCTAATCATCAAAATTAGGGTTAACAAAAACTTTTCTAAATAAAAGTATGAAAGAATGCATGTGTGTATGCATCCCATTTTGAATTCTTTTGAATTGCCTTGTTTATGTGTTTCTTTGCTTGAAAAGGGATTCTTAGGTGAAATAAACATCATCTAAACAATTCCCAAACTTTTCCCAAAGACAAATAAATCAAAATAAGACAAATTGAGTGAATGGTCATTTTGACCAATTTAACTCCCATGCCTACTTTGGCTGTCCCAAACTTTCAGAACTTAACAGAAACTTGTTTGGATCTTTACACCCCTTGATTGTACTCATAACAAAGTATCAAGGCCCACCTTGTGATCATCCAGAAACTTTCAAATGCATATTTTAAATGACAATTCAAAATTGAATCTTTATCATATGGGAAGATCCCACTTTTTCAAAAACCACTCAAACAAGCTCAACTTTCAAAACCCAAGCATCTGCAGACTCACCAGCACCAACCTAGCACACCCACCAAAAATCTTTTCAAAATTCAAAACTTGAATTCTTGCGGCCATTTCATCAAACACCTTGCTGATTCAAATCAAATAAAATCCAAACACTATTTGGAGCAGTGATTTGAGCCTAACTTGTTCCCTCTCTGGTTGCAACTAGTCTTTAGTAGATCATCTAGCTCATTTGCAAACATCTAGCACCACTTTAATCTTGGCAATGCCATCAATGGTGAACAGCCGAAGCTCACCATGTCACCCCAGTGTGGACAGCAAGCTAGGAGAGAAACTAGTCGTGCCAACCTTGTCTGGGAGATCACCCATGCCTCACCGCCCCCTCTCGACCAGCCCTGCATCGAAGACACCGACCAGAGCACCCAGGAACGCCGCGCCCGTGCCTCTGTCAACCATGCCGAGCGTACGCCAGAGCGCCACCCTCGACACATGCCCACAGACCGCGCGCCGCCCTCGCCGCGTGCATAAACGATCACCACTGTCCCAGGAGACCGCCAGACATCCCCGTTCGCCACCCCATGCCTCACAGCCACCGCTCTCCCTCGAAGACGCCGCCTTGGCCGCGTAGAGCATCGCGTGTTCCAGATCGTTTTCCACCGCCCCTACATGCGCATTAAAGCCATAGAGCATCGCCAGGAGACCACCAAGCGATCGCCACCACCGGCCATTCCTCTAGCAGCCCATAGCCATGTCACCACCGTCGTCTGCCCATCTCATTCGGTCTCGTCGTCGCGACTATAAATAGAGGCCACCCCCAGCCGAATTGAGCACATCATCTCACTCCCCTCTCCTCACTGATCGTTCCACCCTGTTCCCGAAGTGACATGGTTATACCCCGCGGGTACACAATCTCAGCATACCTGGTCTAGCCCAAGGAAGAACCACAACAAATATATGCCGGCCCATGACGATTTTCGGGTGGCCAAGGCCCATGACGCCTTCGGATCCTTGGAGAGCAAGACTAGAGTAGATAGGAAATTAAAAGGGGTAAACCCTAGAACCTGTAACCGACTAGATCTGTGCCCGGGACCTGCCTAAGTCTATATAAAGGCCAGGAGGGTATGACCTAGATCTCTCTCTCATACTTCCGCATACACACCTCCACGCCAGATTGCATCTGCGCACCCCTATAATCACCGGTTCCGCTGTAATCAAGAGCAGACAAGCAGGAGTAGGGTTTTCCCTCTGGGGTCCTGATCCTGGGTAAACCTCGTGTCCCCGTGTTGCTTGTTTGCTAACCGTTCTGTGATCTCCAGCATCCCCATCTTCTCCAAAACCCAAGTCCATAACAATGGGCATTGACGAGTCGAAACCTCGTCAATTGGCGCTGTCTGTGGGAACTGCGGACGCTGATTGTGCGATCGTGACGGTCCCAACCCGATCGATCTACAACTCTGCGGCAACAGAGAGTCACCTCCTCTTCGGCGCTTTCGACTTCACCGCCCACTCACCGGCCACCATGAAGGACTTCGAGCCCGTAGGCGACGGACTCGAGATCCTGTTCGGGAGTTTCTGCTTCCAGGTGGGGCAAACTGGCACCCTCCGCCTCCCTGAGCGGGTGCCCCTACCATCAATCAAGCCTGCCTCGCGGGCCCCACACCCTGTGCTACGCACAACATCATCAACAGATGAGTCCTACGACAGCAGCAGCTGCAACTCCGATCTATGCGGTCCGCCATCGGATGAAGGGACCTACGGTTCTGGATCTGAAAGCTGCGGCAGCAGTGGACCGATCTACGAGTGCTACCAATGCGCCGTAGTCATCCAGGGCGACGTGGAGCAGCAAACACCCAACCCGCCGCCCAACCCGACACCTAACCCGCCAGATCGAAACGGCGGGAACAGAAGAAGCCAGTCCGCCCCACCCGAAGGGGACAACAACGGCCATGTCATCCGCCTTAGCAAAAAAGGATGGGCCCAGGCACGCGCCGCCGTGGCGGGCAGCATAGTCCTGCCTGCAGACTCCTCACGGGATCTGCTGATGGCCTACCATCTGCTCCTGATCGAGGAGCACAAGAAGCAGGTCAAGATGCAAGAGGTTCTCGACAAACGCAAGCAAGCAGCCTCGGAGTCCAGCGCGCGACGAGCTGCGCTCTCCGCCATGGGCATCGGCTCCATCTTGAACGGCAACCACGGCAACAAGCACCGCTCCCGAACAGAGAACATGGACCCCAAGGAGCGCCGTGAGGTGACCCGAACCCTCAACGCATCCTTCATGGAGATGGATGCCGACGGCAACATCATCCCGAAGACACCGCAAGCTGCGATCATAGCAGCCACTGCGTACCTCGCGGCCCACCCACCTCCGGAGGGGGACCCGAAGAGAGCCATGCACAAGTCCGCACTCACCGGACTCGGACTCGTCGGAGCTGCGCTCTATCAAGAAACTCCTATGGAGCCTAAAAAGAAAGCTACGGTCAGGTTCAACCGCAGCCCCACTCCTTCATCCGAATAAGAGGACCATGACCTTCCTCGAAGGCACAAGAGCTCGCGTCATCGCAGCCGTGATTACGACGCCAGAGACGCGCTAACACAGCGCAAAATCGACAAAGCGCGAGCTAAGCGCGCATGCTCGTCTGAATCCGAGATGGATGAAGACGAAGGAGAACTCTACGGAGCCCGGTGCTTCAGCAGATCTGTCCGACGGACACGGATGCCGCGAAATTTCAAGCTTCCTTCGGATACTCCGAAGTTTGACGGCACACAAGACCCCAAGGCATAGCTCAGCGACCACCTGCCATCCGTCAAGCTGCACGGTGGAAACAAGGAAACCGCCATGCAATGCCTTCAGCTGCAGCTGACAGGCGCAGCTCGGATCTGGCTTAGCAGCCTATCCTCAAGATCCATCCGAAGCTGGGAGGAGCTGGCTTACAGTTTCATCCGAAACTTCAAAGGCACCAGCAAGAGGCCCGCCTCGATCGAGGAGTTGCGAGCCTGCACTCAACGAACGGGTGAATCCATTCGGTCGTACATCCTACGCTGGTCCAACACCAAAAACTCCGCGGCGCACATCTCTGAAGAAAGGGCCATCGACGCCTTCAAGGACGGCATCAAGCGCCAGGACTTCAAGGAGGAACTCGGACGCGTCAAGCCCAAAACATTGGACCACCTCATGGACATCGCCAACAGGTGGGCCGACGGTGAAGATTCCGTCCACCGGGCACACTCGGAGGAAGAGGACGATTACGGCCGACGACAGGAATGCCGTAACAAGAGGAGACCGCGCGTCTATGAAGATCGCGATGGACCCGACATGGTCGTGGCCGGCTATGCTGATCGCCGCAACGATGCCAACCACAACAGTGGCGGATACCGCGGAGGCAACTTCCACGATGGAGGACGCCCAGCACAGTCATGGCAACGCCACGATCGCGATAACGAGCCCTCAACATACGAAAAACTTTCGGGTCCATGCACCATCCACTTCTACATTGACAAGAAGGATGGTAAGAAGAAGGCAAGCCACATGCTCAAGGACTGCCGCAAGTTCCAGAAGCTCAGCGAAAGCATGGCTCAGATGAGGCAGCAGGCTCCACCCCCTGGATTCGGGAACGCACCCGCACCAGGTGAAATAGCGCATGGAGCTCCTCCACCGCCACCTGCAGGAGGCCCGAACCAACCAGTCGCACCAGCACAGAACAACGCTGGGCACGGGTATCCCCCGCCGAAAGGAGCACTGATGATCCAGAAGGGGCGCCCGACGAATAGGGTGCAGAAGAAAATCACCCGTCAGATCAACCTGGCCGTGACAACTCCACCCGCCATCCCTGAGTACCTCAGCGGATCGGAGTCCTGCATCACGTTCAGTCGTTCGGATCACCCTTGCCAGATCCCTCGCCCAGGTCATGCTGCCCTGGTGCTGGAGGCGCAGATCGGAAGTTTCGAGATGAGCCGCGTCTTCATGGACGGTGGCAGCGACATCAACCTGATGTTCGCAAGCACTCTAGCGGCAATGTGGATCCCGCTGTGCAGCCTGGAACAGTCAGACACAATGTTCCACGACATCGTCCTAGGAAAGGGCATATTCCCCTGGGCAAAATATGGCTCGACGTCATCTTCGGCAAGCCAGACAACTTCCGATGCGAGCGGCTCGAATTCGAAGTGGTGAACTGGCCATCACAATACCACGCCATCCTCGGGCGTGTAGCATTCGCAAGGTTCCTGGCTGTCCCACATTACAAATACCTGCTACTCAAGATGCCAGGACCCAGGGGCGTCATCACGGTCCATAGGAGCTTCACCTGATCAGACCACTGCGACAAGGACTTCAACAGAATCTCCCAGTCATTTGGCATGCAGGATGAGCTCGTAAGGCTCCGCGAGGTGACAGACAATGGGGCACCCCCAGTCGCACGACAAAACGCACCTGACATGTCCTTCGACTCCACCGTCAACACAAAAAAGGTGCATGTCCACCCGACGGATGCCTCCAAGACAGCGCTGATCCCCAACGACCTCAGCCCCGCATAGGAAAGCGTGTTCGTCGAATTCCTCCGTGAGCGCTGGGAAATCTTCGCATGGTGTCCTGCGGACATGCCAGGAGTTCCGAGGGAATTCGCCGAGCACGCACTCAACGTCTTTCCAGACACCAAGCCCGTCAAGCAGTCCATCCGGAGACTGTCCGAGCCACGAGCCGAAGCCATCGGGATGAAAATTAATAGACTACTCGCTGCAGACTTCATCAGGGAGATCAAAGAAAGCGAGTGACTCACAAATACAGTGATGGTCCCCAATAAGGACACGGACATCCTGCGGATGTGCGTGGATTTCACGTCGCTGAACAAGCACTGCCCAAAGAACCACTTCCCTCTTCCTCGGATCGATCAGATCATCGATTCGATTGCAGGATGCGAGAAACTCTCCTTCCTCGACGCCTACTCCGGCTACAACCAGATTCGACTCAAGGTCGAAGATCAAGAGAAAACGGCGTTTATTACACCGTTCAGAGTGTTCTGCTACAACACAATGCCCTTCGGGCTAAGGAACGTAGGTGCCACGTACCAGCGATGCATGCAGGCATGCCTCAAGGACCAGATCGGTCGCAAACGTCCAAGTCTATGTCGACGACATAGTCATCAAAACTAGGGAGGCAAGAACGCTCATCGACGATCTCCGCGAGACGTTCGATAACCTCGACCGCTACAGGATAAAGCTCAACCCCGAAAAGTGCGCCTTTGGCGTCCCATCGGGTCAGCTGCTTGGGTACTTCATCTCCCAGCGAGGGATCGAAGCGAACCCGAAGAAAATCCGGGCCATCATAGCCATGGAGAAGCCAAAAAACCACAAGGGTGTCCAGCAGCTCGCAGGACGAATAGCGGCATTGAGCAGGTTCATCAGCCGCATGGGCGCGAAGGCCCTGCCATTCTACCAACTGCTACGCAAGGCAGATAAATTCGAGTGGACACCCGAAGCAGACGACGCATTCGAAGATCTGAAGTGACTGCTCTCCACCTCGCCTGTCTTGGTTACGCCAAAGGAGCGCGAGCCCCTACTGCTGTACATAGCAGCCACACACCAGGTGGTAAGCACCGTGCTGGTGGTCGAACGACCCGAAGAAGGCAAGACCCATGGGGTACAACGCCCAATATACTACCTCAGCTAGGTATTGACGCCAACAAAGCAGAGGTACCCTCACTACCAGAAACTCGCCTACGGCGTGTTCATGACGGCTCGACGGTTGAGCCATTACTTCCAGGAGCACCAGGTGATGGTCGTCAATGAAGCACCCCTGAACAACATCTTGAACAATCCGGAGGCCACAGGACACGTGGCCCTGTGGGGCATCGACCTGTCACCCCTAGACATCGTCTACGAGAAGCGACTCGCAATCAAGTCTCAGGTCCTCCCGGACTTCCTTGTACACTGGATGGAGCTGCAGCTGCCAGACACCCCAGACATGTCGCGGTCATGGACGATGCACTTCGACGGCTCCAAGCGTGAAGCTGGAGCAGGTGCCGGGGTCATACTGACCTCCCCGCAGGGCGACAAGATGAAGTACGTCCTTCGGATGTAATTTAGAGCTTCCAACAACGAGGACGAATATGAAGCCCTCATCCACGGCATGAGGATGGCAAAGATCTGCGGCGTAACGCGCCTGGTCATCTACGGTGACTCCAACCTCATCGTCCAATAGACGATGAATGAGTGCGACGCACACGCCAAAAACATGATCGCGTACCGCGCACTCTACAACGCACTCGAAGGAGAATTCGACGGCTGCGAGCTTCAGCATGTTGGAAGAGAAAGCAACGAGGAAGCCGACAGACTCGCCAACATCGGCTCCACCTGCGTAAGGGTGCCACCAGGTGTGTTCCTCGAACAGATCTACGTGCCATCCATCAAGCGGAAATTCCCCAAGGGATCACCCAAAGAAGTAAAACACGCGGGGGCTACACTACCCGAAGGTCATGAAGGACCCGAAAAACTGTACACAGAGGTCGCCACGGTCAACCTGATGCAGGTCATGGCAGTCAAAGAAACCTAGACACGACCGTACCTCCAGTACTTGATAGACGGAGAACTACCTGATAGCCCGACAGATGCCCGGCGCATATCTCGCCGGTCAAAAGCCTTCACCATCATCAATGGCGAGCTGTACAAGCGCAGCATTTCGGGTGTACTACAAAGGTGCATCACCATCGGTGACGGGAAAACCATCCTCCAAGACATCCACGAGGGCATCTGCGGCCATCACGCAGGCAGCCGCTCCCTTGTCGCCAAAGCTCTACGAGCTGGATTCTATTAGCCAACGGCCATGAACGATGCAAAGGACATCGTCCAAAGATGCAAAGGGTTCCAAAGGTTCGCTGACAAACCACATGCACCCGGGTCAGAGCTCAAGCCCATACCTTTGGCCTGGCCCTTCGCCCAATGGGGCCTCGACATGATCGGCCAACTGCCAAGGTCCTCGAAAGGAGGGCACGTCTACCTCCTGGTCGCAGTTGACAAATTCACCAAGTGGATCGAAGCCATGCCGGTAACTAACCAAAAGGGCAAGACTGTCGTCAAGTTCTTTGAATCCATTGTCTACAGGTTCGGCGTACCGCATAGCATCATCACCGACAATGGATCGAACTTCATCTCCAAAGAATTCCAAGACTTCTGCGAAGGCCTCAGAATCAACATCACATACGCCTTTGTGGCGCACCCACAAACAAACGGGCAGGTGGAAAAGGCCAACGGCCTAATCGGCGCTGGCATCAAGAAACGCCTCATGATCCCACTCGAGCGACTCGCCGGAGCCTGGACGAAAGAGCTACCCTCCGTCCTATGGAGCTTGCGTACCACGCCAAACAGCTCCACTGGCTACACGTCGTTCTTCATGGTGCACAAGGCCAAGCCGAAGTACGCCATCAGGCCCCCCGGGTCGTCGCTTATAGCGAAGCCGAATCCACGGCCGCACTCGAAGACGCCGTCGACACACTCGACGAGGCACAAGACATAGCAGCAGCTCGACCAGCGGTGTACCAGCAGAGTCTCCGCAACTACCACAGCCGACGGCTGCGCCCAAGGTCCTTCGTTGAAGGAGACCTCGTCTTGCGACTCAAGCAAGAATGACCGAAGAAATTCGAGTCACCATGGGAAGGACCCTACATCATCACCGAAGTCATCCCAGGTGGTGCCTATCGCCTCAAGCACGTGGAGTCTGGAGTCGCATACTCCAACCCATGGAACATCGCACACTTGCGACGATTTTACCCCTAGCTACCTACCCCTTTACTTTCAATAAGGCTATTCAGCCAAGGCTACTCAGCCGAACAATGTACCTCCTCCATTACGATATAAATAAAGCTAAGTGTCTCGCCCCAAAAATTTCGTTTTCCTATTCGCACTTTTACTTCATGCTACAAACGCACTCGGGGTCTCCCCCCACCTCACGATTTCGTCGACTAAGGATAACATGTGTACACCTAAGTAGCTGACCACGTCAGGCTAACGAAAAGGACACGTATGCGAACAAAGCACTACGTGCCTAAACAATAGCCAAACCTTTATAACAAAGGGCAAAACACGCCCAGTCAAATATATACAAATTTTACATTTATCTCTTTTACAGGCACTGCCTATTCTGAAGAATAACCTGAGCACGCTGCTCAAATAGATCTACGATCTCTTTGGCATACTGCCCTACAGCCGCGTAATGCGGACGCATATCCCACACACCACCATCTGGTCGAGGGGGTGGTCCAGCCGCTACAACGGACAGATCTACATCAGGGCGATGCAGCCTCACAAGAGACAATGCAGCCTTCACTCCAGCGAAGAGCTGATACCGCACCAACTCCTTGACATGATTCACGTTCCGAAACTTCGACAGAAGACCAGAAAGGGTTGTTGGTGCAACATCCAACGGAAACATCACATGCAGAACCGACGCGAGCGAAGTCTGCACCTGACGAAGCACCCGCGACACTTGGTGAACGCGATCTTGCACCGTCGCAAGGACCATAACACGGTCATGATCCATCCAAAAGAACCCGCCGGCTTCCATGTCCTGTTGAGTCAAAGAATTGACCCGAACAACAACACGCTCCTTCTCCTCTCTTGGATCAAGGTTAGCACCTGCAATACTTGCACAAAAATAAGATGCAATGCCAGCAGGCGTATCCGAAGAAATAGGCAACAGCTCGAAAAAACTTACACTGAAGCTGCTCGGATAATCGAAGCAATTCCGCCATCAAGTACTCCTCTCTGGCAGCAACGCGATCCGCCTTGGACTTCCAAACATCGGCATGGCGACGCACCCCAAGCAATTATTTCTCGAGACTATGAACACGGTCTCGAAGAAACGCAAGCTGCGACGAATCATCCAAGGATGGCCGCAGCCGCGCTGCATGCGAGGTGTCAACGGGATCAGCACCCGAAGGACCCTAGATCAGCAAAAAGGCAAAGACATGAACACGCAGACGAAGGAACACAAACTCAACAAATTCATTAAGTGCATCAAAAGCCACTACATGGCACAAGGACTTTGTTCATCAAAATAATTACAACAAAAGAGACTACAACTATCCTACAACTACAACACCTAAGACGCGGCACCTTGAGTAGCCACGGAGCCGGATTGCCTCGCTTTGGCCTCCCCCTGCTGCCGTAGCGCGTACTCGGCCAGCAGATCGATCAGCTTCGCCCCATAACGCTTACAGCGAGCAGAATAGGTAGCGAAGGCTACCTCGGATCCATCAGCAGTCGTCGGCATCCGGGAAGTAACCTGGGGAAGGTCCAGCTCCGCTCCAGCCGCCGAAGCCATCGCCAGCCCGACGGATGCGCCGATGCCCTTCTGCTTGCGCTTGTACGCCGCAGGTGCTTCGGCTGACAATGCCTCCGCCAGAGCGTCAACATCATCAAGGGTCGCGCCCTTGGGGACAAGCTCCTTGTAGAAGTGTCCAAGGACCTCCTTGGCCTTGGCAAGCGAGTTGACGACGGTGCTGCAGCGATCTTCGATAGCTACAGTAGCATCATCCAGAGCACCGCGGTCAAACTCGATGCCCGCGGCATCTAAGACAATAAAGAGAAGAAATGAGCGAAAGCACCGCAGAAGAAAGACAAGAAAACCAAAAAATACGCAAGTGAAGATACTCACCTGAAACAGCTTTGGCAGACGCCATGAGCTTGCCAGCCACCTCCCTTTCACGCGCAGTCGCAGCAGTGGCAAGATGCTCCTCGCGATCCGTGTCCTCCCGCTGCAGGCGCTCCTTAGCCTCGGCCGCAGTGGTCAGCTCCAGCTCGAGGTGCTCCTTCGCACCAACGGCGGCCTCGGCCTTCTTCTCCGCTTGACCGAGGCTCTTTTTGAGAGCATCAATCTCACGAAGGGAGGTGTTGTGCTCCTCTGCATTCAAAAAATACAAGCGTCAGATAACAGGACACGAGTACACGAAGAAGCAAACATCAAGGCATAACAGTACCTTGAAGCTATTTGAGGCTGGCCTCCAGCACCAGGTGCTCCTGCACCAGTCGCTTTGCATCCTGCACAAAAGGCTGTAGGAAGACGACCTACTAGTCAGGAAAAGGACTCGGGGGCTACGCCCAACAGAAAAAAAACAGAAGCAAAATACACACACGAAAACGCTCGGGGGCTCCCCCCGAGACTTGAAGGAAGAACAAAACAAGAAAACTCTTTTACAGATGCTCGGGGCCTCCCCCCGTGGCAGGAGACAGAACTACTCACATGATCCGATGGCGATGCCGAAGGTCCGCTAGCAAAATTCTGAGGCGCAACCACCTGAACCTCCTGCGGAGGAGGGTTCAGAGCAGCGCCCTCAGAGGTAGCCACCGTCTGAGGAGGAGGAGACGCGACTTTCGACTCCCCCATCATTTCCCGAGCACCATCGCTAGAGGAGTCCTTGGAAGAGTGCTTGCACACGAACAAATTAGTACAAGTACAAAGTAAACAGGCAACGAAAAGCAATGCAGAACAAAGGAAACTTACGAGTCAAGCTCGCTCAGGTTGAAGACAGGAGGGGTCCTCCGGACCTTCTTCTCCTCTTTCTTCTCTTCCTTCTTCTCTTCCTTCTTTTCTTCCTTCTTCCGCTTCGTCGGCGGGTGTGGCGCTCTAGCCCGCACGGGAAGGGCAGGAATCGGAGAGGAAGAGCCTCCATGCCCACCACTGTGACGTTCAAGACACAGCGGGTTCCTAGGAGTCGGAGGAGTCGAGGCATCCGAAGACTCGCTGGAGCTCCGCGATCGTTTGCGAGTGTGGTCCTCGCTTGACTCGTTGGCATCTTCAGCCGGAGACCGTGCCGACGGCAGCTCGGACATGGAATCCACCACATCATTATCTGGAGCATCCGAAAATACTTCGAGTAATGGAGGCAACATGCCCGGCACTTTGAAGCTCTGCACAAAGAACAGAAAATTTGTTAGCAAACAAATGCAAATACAATGCAGTCGAAAATAGCGCTAGGCGCACGGATCTACACCTGTGGAACAGGAAGCAAAGAATAAAACGGAGGAGTCAGCGACTTCCACGGGATATCCTCTCCAGCTTTAAACTTCAGCAGCGAACGAAGGGCCCTGTCGAGGTCTCCCTGGGAGAATTTCTCAGCCGAAACCCTCGTCGGATCACGGCGGCCAGCATAAAGGAACATCGGGTGCGCCCTAGCCTAGAGTGGCTGCACCCGACGCTCGAGAAAGGTGCGGATGATATCCACACCATTCACTTCCTTGTCCGGAATCAACTGGAGATCCTCCACTCGACGATAGAGAGCCTCTATCTCCGCCACCTCGCCATCCAAGATCTGGTTTCTCCAGGACCTTTTCGGCTCGATCTTTTGGGAGGGGTCGAAAGGAACAAGACCAAAATCCTGCCCAGGCACTACGGAGTCGCGGATATAAAACCATCGCCTCCACCAGTACTGGACAGATTTAGACATGGAAAAAGAAAAGAAAAGAAGATTGGGTTTGAGGGAGATGATGCAACCCCCAATGGGATAAACACCATCCGAACCAGATTGCCTCTTCACGGAATAGAGTTTCCGGAAGAGGCCAAAGTGTGGCTCAATACCGAGCCAGCACTCGCAGAAAGTGATAAAACAAGCAATGTGAAGAAGAGAATTGGGGGAAAGATGGTGCGATTGGACACCGTACAGGAAAAGCAGTCCACGAAGGAAGTCGTGGACTGGGAAGGAAAATCCGCGAATGACGAAGGCAAGGAACATAACCCGAAACCTAGTGGGGGGACGGGGGATTACCTCGTTGCCTAGGAGTTTGACGGCCTCCCTATCCTGCGTGATCAAGCCCCGCTCACGAAGCTTGCGGAGATCACTCTCCCGCGTCTCCGATCGCCGCCAGCCACCGTCGGTGACACGTGTAGCGGCGGCACTCTTCTTCCCTCCAGCAGCGCTGGTACCAACTGCAGAAGAAGACTTCTTCGGATTTCCCATTGCGGTACGGCGACGCCGGCGGCGAGAGCGCAAGATGGAAAAAGGAAATGTGGAAGGATATTCCAGCGCGCAGCAAGAACTCTCAGAGAACAAGGAAGCAGCGAAACGAGAATAGCTGCGGTGAAAGCAAACTAAAGTTTTCCCCAATGATTATAAAGACGAAGACAATGCACGACAGCCGTCCATCGAGAAGACCTAACGCCAACGGCAGGATCTGGCCATACACGTGCCAGCATCGCAACGAACCGTCGCTAACACGCCGTCCACTACGCGCGGAAATCGAGGCGACACTGTAATTATCTCCATGCCGCGTGTGACCGGTCAATTCAAGGTCAGACACTGGGACCCATGTTCGTCCAGTCAAGTCATCTCTGGCGCAACAGACGCTTGAGGTCATCGATCGTCAGCACTGACGTCATCAAAAGATACACTAGCAACAACTACAATTTCTTCGGCTTCAAAGCTAAGAGTACTCACTCGAATCTAAAATTCGACCAATTACTCGGGGGCTACTCCTATCAGGAGCGCTGGCCGCGCACCCAAAGAATGAACAACACGTTACAAAACCGAATTATTTCTTCGAGTCCTACGTCAAGTTTACGACTCCACTACGGACTCGGGGGCTACTCCAATAGGGAGGATGGATTTAAGCATCCGAAAAATTTTGTGTCCTACGGACCTGACGCTGAACAACGGCTGAATTAAAGTCTCCGATCGAGTCTATGACTCGAACAGACACTCGGGGGCTACTCCCATAGGGAGCGCTGGTCGCGCACCCTATAAATCTTCGACTGCGATCTTTCGGATCAGTACACAAAAATCTTTTTCGGCAACTCTGCCCCAATTAACGCTAAGTGAGAATCATTCTCCTTGGCCACCCGAAACACCTCCGCGGTGACAAAATTCGGATGTTGTGTCTGCGACGCAAAGATAAGACCTACATATATCATCTGATGGCCTGGTAACGCACATGACTGCGCTCTGCTAGTATAAACCCGTGCCAACAGGCACGACGAAAAATCCCGACGGACGCGTTGGGTACACCAATTAAATTCACTGGAATTCCACTCCTGTAAGTCCTCCGTGGCCTGAGTTGAATTACGCCAGCATATGTTCCGGGTTCGAGTCGAGGGACTCGAACCTGAAGAAGATCATGTTGTTTTGTCCTAAGACAGTTAACTGACCCTGATCCGTCAGGAGAGTCTACACATTCTCTTGAAAGACAGAGTTGCACCCGAAGGATTGAAGAGTCCTCAGTCG
Source organism: Avena sativa (assembly GCA_916181665.1). NCBI lineage: Eukaryota > Viridiplantae > Streptophyta > Magnoliopsida > Poales > Poaceae > Avena > Avena sativa. The sequence goes on from OV702293.1 coordinate 101,526,307, forward strand.
AATCTACGATTCGGCTGAACACTCGGGGGCTACTGACATGGTTATACCCCGCGGGTACACGATCTCAGCATACCTGGTCTAGCCCAAGGAAGGCCCACGGCAAATATACGCCGGCCCATGATGATTTTCGGGTGGCCAAGGCCCATGACTCCTTCGGATCCTTGGAGAGAAAGACTAGAGTAGATAGGAAATTCAAAGGGGTAAACCCTAGAACCTGTAACCGACTAGATCTGTGCCCGGGACCTGCCTAAGTCTATATAAAGGCCAGGAGGGTACGACCTAGATCTCTCTCATACTTCCGCATACACACCTCCACGCCAGATTACATCTGCGCACCCCTGTAATCACCGGTTCCGCCGTAATCAAGAGCAGACAAGCAGGAGTAGGGTTTTCCCTCCGGGGGCCTGAACATGGGTAAACCTCGTGTCCCCGTGTTGCTTGTTTGCTAACCGTTCCACGATCTCCAGCATCCCCATCTTCTCCAAAACCCAAGTCCATAACAATGGGCATTGACAAGTCGAAACCTCGTCACGAAGCAAGGCGAGCAGCGCTTCGCTGGAATTTCGCCAGAGCCCGCAACGTCTAGAGAAGAAGGGAGCCAGCGATTGGAGCCGCCCCAGGAGAATCTGCCGGTACTAGGAGGTTCGCCGTCGTCGACTTTGTCGTTCGCCCGCCTCGCCGACCCTCGCTGAGCCCCGGTGAGCCCCCGATGACCCCCACCTGCCGCGTTAGGGTTCAGTCTCGCCAGCGTTGCCCTACGTGGACGACGACCCTCAGTCGTTAGATTAGAACATGATCCCATGGCTCACATTGCCCCGTACCGCTTCGCACCCCCTCGTCTCACTGACGTGTGGGGACAACAACTTAACCAGCCCGCGTAAGCGCTGTGCTTAGCAGGCCGGCCCAGTATCATTTCCCGCGCAGCCAACTAGTTTGAATTTAACCTTTTTCATTTTATTTCAAAGAAAGTTTTGTACCTAGTTTCAAAAATCAACCCAGCTCGATTCAGTGAACCAAATTGAATGAAACCAATTTTGTTAGAAATGTCTGGAAATGTTGAATCCAAGCCCGTTGGATTTAAATCATTTGGATCTGTAGATCACCCTTGGCAAAAATAACAAGGCAGAAGCTTTTTTGCATTCAAACATTTTTCAAATTTAAACCATAATAGATTTTGAGTTGATTCCAACTCTCAAAAATCACATCCAACCATACCTTTCAGAATATATAAAAATATATAGGTTTACTTACAGAAATAAGGTTCAAGTAATAAAAGAATGCCACATAGGCATTTCTAGCCACTTTAGTTAATTAAAATAAAAGGGTAAAACCTTATTAAATTGTGACACCACTTTAAATCGCATTCCCATGGACTAAAATATGTGGTGATGACATGTGTCAACATGATCCCATGTTTGGTTTGGAGAATATTAAATCTTAAGTAGTTTTTCAATGAGTAGAAATTACTTTTCTAAAAATAAAAGGAATTAAACCAAGCTTTAATCTTGTAATGTTAGTGATGATGCTATATCATCTATAGGACCCCTTTTGTGTGATGATTGCAAGTAGTTAAGTATTGTTTGGTGATTGTGTACCTTGTATTTATTCATAGACGCTAGTACCGACCAAGGATACGAGGAGGAAGGAGGATACTACGAAGAAGAAGCCGAGGAGAACTTCAACCACTGCTCTGCACAAGGCAAGCCTAATACTACTAGTTGAATGTTCAAGCTAACACTTGCAAGATACTATACCTATGCAAGCAAATACTTGCTTGTTACCATGCCACTATATGCCTTAAGCATATATGATCAATACCACTTGATAAACCAATCCTAGTTTTACTTGCAAGCTTTCTACATTATTTCTTTATCAGAGCTATTACTTAGAGTTTACTTAAGTGACTTATAGATACTAGAAGGATATTTGAAGGTTGCATAAAGAGCATAAAATTTGGCCTAAGCTAGATAATATTTATGTCATCCTAAGGCATGAGATTGAACTTAGTTGAAACTCCACTAGTTTACCACCCCTCATTAGTACTCACTCCCACTTGTAGATGCTAGTGCTAAGCATAAAACTTGATCAAATTTTAGATGGGAACACTTGGTGGAAAAATGGTTATGAAAACCTTAGAATGATGAGTCATTCTACTGAGATGTTTTGACATGTGTTTCCGAACACCAGATGATTTTGGTAATGAAAATTTTGAGGCATGAGCCTTAGCCCCCTTTATAAAACTGATGGTTGTCTGGATGCGCGATACCATTCCAATGTTACCGTACAACCACAATACCCGAGAATTGGGTAGGGCTTGACTGGAAACTTATATACCTTAGCATTAGTTCCCTCACGGCCAAGGTATGAGCTGAGGCTACCTTGTGAAGATTGTCCACCTGTGCATTACCCAAGATGACAGTTGGTCATGGTTGGGAGGACAAACTCACAGGAGAGGTGCTTATACTAGGGCGTCTAATTGAAAGGTTAGGATTGATTATCCGCATACTGAGTATGGTGAATTCAGGATTTGTTCTTGACGGATGTATCGAATGTTGTGGTGAAAGTGTACAATCTCTACAGAGTGTCAAACTATTCGAATAGCCGTGTCCACGGTTATGGACAGTTGGAGTTGCCATACTGTTCCCCCGTCAGATGTTTTCAAAATGACTTGTGAAATGATTTAAGACTTTGACTTGACCACAACAGAGTTGTGGCATGAGATACAAGTGCCCACTTAGGTGTTATAAAACTTCAACTAGCATTAGTTGTTTCTAAACTTAGTAGATGTAAATCTGGCTTTTGCAAAACAACCCTAGAGCTTAGTGTCCTATTACCAAAAAAACCTTCACTTGTTAGTATTAGTTTGCGAGTACTTAAAGAGTACTCATGGCTTTCTCCCTGGCTATTCCCATGGCCAGACTATGAAGAGGAGTACCTGTAAGATGGACCCCGGGAAGGTTACGACAACTAGGATCATCTCCCATCGTCAGCATTGCCTGTGACCCCGAAGATGGAGCTTCGCCTACGCTACCGTTATTATTACGTATTCCTCTGCTTGTGTTGTATTAAGACTGGATCATGAGATCCTTATTTGTGTAAGACCTTATGTATGGTTTGTAATGGATGACGTACTGTGGTATCCAATTCTGTTATGTCTCGCAAAAATGGTAATCCTGGGATTGCGATGTATGGCATAATAGGCATCTGGGATTAAAAATCCGGGTGTTGACACCAAGGAGATGAACGTCAATTGCCTACGGTGCTACGGCGAATCCGACCTCGTTGCCGCACAAGTTGCTGGTACCTGCGACACCGTATCCCCCACCATGGCAACATACCACCAAGCAGTGGACCAGCTAGGGGGCACTTCGTCGGCTACTCCGTCGAGTGGATCGACATGCACAAGAACAAGGAGTCCGACACTCTCTCCCGCATCAGATCGGCTTGGCAAACCCCACCCGCGGGTGTCTTCCTCGACATAGTCCACAGCCCTCTGTCTCCCCTCCAAAGGAGATAGACCTCGGGATCCCGCTGCAACCCAAGCCCACCCTGGTCGCCATGGTCGCAGAACCAAACGACTGGACTGCACCATACCTCGCCTACCTTGAGAGAGGATCCTGCCAGCGGACGAAACAGAAGCCCGCATGATCGTTCGGCGCTGTAAATATTTCTTCATCATCAACGTTGAGCTCCACAAGCGCAGCGTAACCGGCGTATTCCAACGCTGCGTGAAACCTGGGGAAGGGCGCAAGATCCTTCAAGACATACACGCCGGCGACTGCGGCCACCACGTCGGTGCCCGGTCTCTAGTCGCCAAGGCCATGCGACACGGCTTCTACTGGCTCACCACGCATGCAGACACCATCGACATTGTCCAACGCTGCATTGGGTGCCAGAAGTACGCCAACCAGATGCACATCCCTAGCTTGGCGCTCAAGACGATCCCCATCACCTGTCCATTCGCCTTATGGGGCATGGACATGGTGGTCCCCTTCAAAAAGGCCCCATCCGGCTACACCCACCTCCTAGTGGGTCGAAGCCAAGCCAGTCCATAAGTGCGATGGGAAGACCACCGCCAAATTCCTCCGCGAGCTCATCTACCGCTACGGATTCCCGCACAGCATCATCATGGACAATGGCACTAACTTTGCAAAGGGCTCCATGGCCGAATTCTTCGAGGAGCACAACATAAGGCTTGACCTCGCCTTAGTCACCCACCCGGAGTCAAATGGCTAGGCGGAATGCACAAATCAAAGCATCCTCCATGGCCTCAAGCTGCGACTGCAAGTTCCCCTCGAGCAAACTCCGGGATGTTGGGCCGAAGAGTTCCCCTCCGTCATATGGGTCATCCGTACCTCCGTCAACCGATCAACAGGGTTCACGCCCTTCTTCATGGTGTACGATGCCGATGCCTTCATGCCGACTGACCTGGAACATGACTCGCCTCGGGTCTTCAACTACGCCGAGGCCGACAACGAGATCGCACGCCAAGACAGTGTCAACCAGCTCGAGAAGCACGCGACTTAGCTTCCTCCCACACCGCCATCTACCAGCAGGGAATCCACCGCTACCACGGCCACCGAGTCTGGACTCGCATCTTCCAGGAAGGTGACCTGGTCCTGCGGCTGATCCAAGACAAGAAGGGCATGCACAAGATCTCCCCCCCATGGGAGGGACCATTCGCCATAGGGCGAGTCCTAGGCAACGACACCTACTATCTCATCGATGTTCGAGGCGAAGATCAACTCCACATCAAGCGGCCATGGAATGTAAATATCCTAAGGAAGTTCTATACGTAGAACTTCGATATGTACTCCCCCATTGTGTAATATAATACATTCGACTCGCACAAATTGTGCTTACTCTCCAAGTCTTGTGCCAATTGCACTCATAATCACATCAATGCGCTTCCCACCGGAATCAACCCTTGGCTTAGCGACCGGCATGGCTAATTAGTGCGGCACAAGGGCACCAAAATTAATCGGCCTTGCATCTTCCATGAAAACACTAAACCGGAGCCCCCATTCGAGTCGCCTTGCCCGCCTGGCCCATGTAACATCCCAAAAATATTAAACAATTATCATCAAACTCTAATCACTAAAATTAGTGTTAACAAAAACTTTGAGTAATTAAAATCATATGAATGCATGTGTGTATGTGATTATTTGATAAATGCATGAATGAACTTGTGTGACTAACCTAAATAGCAATAAATGGTATAAAGATGAAAATAACATCATATAAAACATTTCCAAGTAGAAACAAATCAAGAGAAAATCAAAAACAAATCAATTAAGGCAAATGGTCATTTTTGCCAATCTTGCTCACTAGGTCACTTTGAGTGTTTCAAGTCCAAGATTTCAAACAGAAACTTTTCCAATTCTTTTCACTCCTTGCTAGACCAAGTAAAAGTGAAGCAAAGCCCACCTTTCAAACTTGTAGAAACATTTGACAACCTCATTCAAATGACAATTCAAAATTGAATCTTTAACATATGTGAAGATCACACCTTTTCAAAACCCAACCAAACCAGTGCCCCTTGACCAATCCAAATAACCAGAGACTCCCTAGTATGTGCCTAGCAAACCCACCAAGTTTGAATCCAAAATTCAAATTTGAATTTCTTTTGGCCATTTCATCAAACACCTTGTTTGCAGCAAGCAAGCAAACAAACAACAAACACTAATAGTGAGCAGTGAATTTGGCCAACCTTGTTCCCTCTCTAGCTCTCACTACATTCTCAGTAGATGATCTAGCCCAATTAACAAGCCTTAGCACCACTGTGAGCTTAGCATAGCCATTAATGGTGACCATTTCGAGCCCATTTTCCAACCCCAATGTTGTCAGCGAGCTAGAGGAAGAACTAGTCCCTCCAACCTTGTCTGGAACCCGTAGCACCGTCCACTGCCACTCCCTGTCCTAGCCCCGAGCGCAGCCAGCCCCTGGACCACACTGCCCGAGCATGCCAAGCCTCTGCGTGCGAGCCGAGAGCGCGCCAGTGCACCACACTTGACTAGCGCCCACAGACCGCGCGTCGCCCTCGCCGCTTGCGTGCGTGATCGCCAACACTCCAGCACCCCGCCAGACAACCTTATTCGCCGCTGTGAGACCAGGAGCACCCGTGCGCCATTAAATTTGCCGTCGGACCCACCTAGAGCGTTGACGCGTTTCGACCGATCAACAACACCCCACGCCTCGCCACCACGCCGTTGAGCTTCACCAGAGAGCACAGCACCGCCCCTACAGTCGCCCATGCCATTATCCCTCTATGCCGTCGACCACGATGAGCTCAGCCCGCGCCCGTTTGGTCCCCTTCAGCCACTATAAAAGGAGACCTCCCCCGCTTGTTTTCTTCACACCAGTTCACTCCCCACCTCTCACTAATCACACCCACTCACTCCCGGAGCAAGGCGAGCACCAGGTGGCCGAAATTTCAACGGAATTCACTACTACAGAGGAGGAGAGGCGTCGTTGATTGGAGCCGCCCCAGGAGAAGCTGCCGGTACCAGGAGAACCGTCATCGTCGACTTCATTGTTCGCCCCCGTCGCTGACCATCGCCTGAGCCCCGGTGATCCTCCCACGACCCCCATCTGCCGCTCTAGGGTTCTGTCTCGCCGGTGCTGCCCGACGTGGACGATCAACCAGAGTCGTTCGATTAGAGTTAGATCGTGCAGCCTAGATCACCCAGTACCACTTCGCCCCTCACTGTCTCACTAACGCGTGGGGACATCCACTTAACCAACCCACGCGTGCATTGTTCGTAGTGGGCCGGCCCAGTTAAACATACAGCGCGACCCAACAATTCAAATTTACTTTTATTCATTAAATTTCAAACACAGTTCTGTACCTAGATTCAAAAATAAACCCAGCTCGATTCACTAAACCAAAATGCATGAAATCAATTTTGTTAGAAAGGTACTGGAATGCTTAATCCAAGCCCATTGTATTCAAACCATTTAGAATTGTAGATCACCCATGGTAAAAATAACAAGGAAGAAGATTTTATGCATTTAAACATTTTACAAAATTCTACCATAAAAGCTTTTGAGTTGATTCCAACTCTCAAAAATCACATTTGACCATACCTTTCAAAATATATAAAAATATATAGGTTTACTTACAGAAATAATGATCAAGTAATAAAAGAATGCCACATAGGCATTTCTAGTCACTTTAATTAAATAAAATAAAAAGGTTAAACCTTATTAAATTGTGACACCACTTTAAATCACATTCGCATGTACTGAAATATGTGGTGATGACATGTGTCAACATGATCCCATGTTTGAGTTAGAGAATATTAAATCTTAAGTAGTTTTTCAATGAGTAGAAATTACTTTTCTTAAATAAAATAAATAAGACAAGTGTTTTAATCCTTGTAATGCTAGTAATGATGATAGATCATCTAGTGTGAACCTTTGTGTGATGATTAGAAATAGTTAAGTCTTGTTTGGTCATTGTGTTCCTCGTATTTATTTATAGACGCTAGTACCGACCAAGGATACGAGGAGGAAGGAGGATACTACGAGGAAGAAGCCGAGGAGAACTTCAACCACTACTCTGCACAAGGCAAGCCTAATACTACTAGTTGAATTAGCAAGTTATTAACTGAGCAAGCTTATACTACTATCTTGGCAAGCTAAACCATGCAAGTTTTACTTGCAAGCTTACACAACTTGATAACGAATCCTAGTTTTACTTGCAAGCTTAATACTTTATTTTCTTTATCAAAGCTTTCTCTTAGAGTTTACTTAGTGACTTGTAGGTTCTAGAAAGATAACTGAAGGTAGCATAAAGAGCATAAAATTTGGCCTAAGTTAGATAATCTTGATGTCATCCTAAGGCATGAGATTGAACTTAGTAAATCCCCACTGTTTTATTACCCACCATTAGTATTTACCCCCACTTGTAGATGCTAGTGCTAAGCATAAAACTTGATCAACTTTAGATGGGAATACTTGGTGAAAATGGTTATGAAAACCTTAGAATGATGAGTCATTCTACGGAAATGTTTTGACATGTGTTCTTGAACACTAGATGATTTTGATGATGAAAATGTTGAGGCATGAGCCTTGGCCCTTTATAAAACTGATGGTTGTCTGGATGCGATACCGTTCCAATTTTACCGTACAACCACAATACCCGAAATTTGGGTAGGGCTTGACTGGAAATTTATATACCTTAGTATGGGTTCCCTTGCGGCCAAGGTCTGAGATGAAGCTACCTTGTGAAGATTGTCCACCTGTGCAGTTCCCAAGATGACAGTTGGTCATGGTTGGGAGGCCAAACTCACGGGAGTGGTGCCTATACTAGGGCATGTAATTGAAAGGTTAGGATTGACTATCTTCATACTGAGTATGGTGAATTCAGGATTGTTCCTGACGGATGTATCGAATGTTGTGGTGAAATTGTACAATCTCTGCAGAGTGTCAAACTATTCTAATAGCCGCGTCCACGGTTATGGACAGTTGGAGTGGCCATACCGTTCTATGTCAGATGTTTTCGAAATGACTTATGAAATGATTTATGACTTTGACTTAACCACAACAGAGTTGTGACATGAAATGCAAGTTCCCACTTAGGTGTTATAAAACTCTTAACTAGCTATCTTTGCTTTTGAACTTAGTAGAGTAAATCTGGCTTTTTGCAAAACAACCCTAGAGCTTAGTATATCCTATTCAAAACCACTTCACTTGTCAGCATTAGTTTGCGAGTACTTAAAGAGTACTCATGGCTTTGTCCCTGGATATTCCCGTGGCCAGACTATGAAGAGTAGTATCAGGATGATGGACCGCAAGAAGGTTACGACAACTAGGATCATCTCCCATCGTCAGCATTGCCTGTGACCCTGAAGATGGAGCTTCGCCTACGCTATCATTACTATTACGTTATTCTGTTGCTTGAATTGTATTAAGAACTGGATCATGAGATCCTTATTTGTGTAAGACCTTATGTATGGTTTGTAATGGATGATGTACTGTGATATCCAAATCTGTTATGTCTCGCAAAAATGGTAATCCTGGGATTGCGATGTATGGCATAACAGGCATCTGGGATTAAAAATCTGGGTGTTGAGAAGTTGGTATCAGAGCCATCCTGACCATAGGAGACCCTAGTTAGAATGGACGTTTGAATCAAAAACTTAGTTAAAGGAAGTGAGTATTTACATAAACTTATTCTCATTCTTATCACTTGGATTCTTTCATGAAAATTCATGTTCATCAAAAATTCTTGCAAAGTACATAAAATTTGACACACTTGATCACTCTACTAACTTACTCATCCTATATTATTATAGATGGAAGTGAAGTACAGCAAGTTTTATCAGTTGGGGAATGGAGGAGACCTCATCTTTGAGCGTGACATGGACCAGCTATCGGAGATCCTTGAGCGTCCGCACCCCGAGTTCTTTGGAGCTCAACTCAATGATCAGGAAGGAGAAGATCTACCGTGGCTAGTTGTTGCAAGTCTCCGAGGAAAGATTGAACCTCCCACTGAAGAGGGAATTCAGTTCACCTTAAGAGAGAACAACTGGCTCGATGGACTGGCCAGGGCAATGCAGGAAGCTCTTGCCCGTCTGTGTGGGCAGAGTATCAATCAAATCAAGGGTACCCGTTTTGAGTTCTACCCAAGGCGTGATGTTATGGGACAGCCACTGGAGGCCCCATATCACCATGAGCTGAAGAGTCAATTGGACCACCTCAGCTTCATGATGTATGACCGTTAGAAGGAGTTTGACAATGCCCGTTCCTATGCCAACCACAAGTACGCCATCGCTGCCAAGAAGGATCAGACCATCGCAATTCTAGTGAAGGATCGCAAGTCTCGTCGCCGTCAGCTCGACAAGAAGGAGCGCATCATTGCCCGTCTTTGCCACCGGATCACGGATTTGGAGGAGATCATCCACGAGAGAGACATGCAGTTGGAGGAGAGGGAGAATGCAGGGGAAGACCTTCGTGGAGACCCCTATTCCTATCTTAGTGATGATGATGACTTTCTAGAAGTTCAGGCTATGGACTTCTTCACCGATGAGGATGACTTCGCCTTCATCGATGATAATGATGAGGATGATGAGGACACTGACTCCAAGGAGTAGTACCACTTGAGCACTAGCATTACTGAGTTGTATTCGGTCCCACTGTATCATAGTTTCATAGAATGGTTCTTAAAACCATCTGTTTTCCTTTGTTGTGGTGTGTGTTTGTATCGTGTGCTATGAATGAATGAATGAAAAGCAAGTCACTAGAAAAATCTGAGTCAGACTTTAAAAACTTTTCAAAATCCCTAAACCTTAGAAATTTCCCTCTTTTCTCATGATCTACCTCAATCTTCATATGCCTCACGGAGGAAGCAACTCAGCCCCGGACCCGATGTTGCAACTCTTGCAAATGTTGGTTTCTGACCGCGAAGCCTAAAGAGCCGAACGTCAAGCCAACTTATCCACCCTTCAATAGATAGCTCAGATGGCCAACAACAATCAAGGTCATGGAAATCAGGACAACCATGGATCTAAGCTCAAGAATTTCTAGAACACCAATCCACCTGTTTTCACTAAGTCACAAGAGCCCCTAGATGCAGATGATTGGTTACAAACCATGGAGAACAATCTGGAAGTTGCAGGAGTGGAAGCTAACAATAAAGTGTTGTTTGCTACCCACTATCTGGTCGGAGATGCAAGAGCATGGTGGAACAGCGTTTGCGCAATGACAGGAGGTCAGCTGATGACTTGGGAAGAGTTCCAAGTCAAGTTCAGCCAAACCCATGTGCCACCAGGTTTGATCAAGAGGATGAGAGATGAATTCAGGGAACTAAAACAAGGGAGAATGACAGTAGTATAATACCGTGACAAATTCTTGTCATTGGCTAGGTGTAACATCCCAGTATTTAGGACCTAACGAAGGGTAGATTTTGGAAAAGGTGTTGTTTCATGCATTCATTTGTGAAAATGCGGGTAAATTTTTTGCGAAATAAAAACCTTGAGTGATCAATGTTTCTTTCTTACTTTGAGAGTAGGTTTAGTCTTAAAAGAGGATTGCTATAAAGTTTGAGATGATCTCAAAGGAATTATGGGTTTTTTGAAATGAGTTTGGATTTTAAAACTTAAGTGTTTTATAATTTAAATAATTTTGATTTAAGATTTGAATCTTAAATTAAAGAAATGTATGATAACTTAAATTTTATCTAAAAGCAATATGGTATATGTAGTACATTTCTTATTCAGAAACAAACTACAAAGAATAACTTACTGAAGTTATTCCAAAATTTACAATTCACACAAGGGAAAAGAATAAAATATTCTTAATTAATAAATATATAATCTTCATTACAAAGAAACCAAACAAAGATTACAAGAATTATAAAAGGAAAATTACAAAAGATTAAGAAAAGTACATTGGTATGTCTCTACTAACTATCCTATATCTAAACCACACTAAATCTTCATCTTGATCTTTGTACCTATAAAACAAAGATTAAATAAGAAACAAAACAAGATTAGTGTTAATATATATTTCTCTCAGATATGATCTTTGCACTTGACAATCTCATCATATAAAACAATCTCATCATTGAGAAATGATAAAGGTGCAAGTTTCACCAATATGAAAGACTTCATCTTTCATAAATTCAAAGCCAGAATGCAAATTACAGCCAAAAGGGACCAATTCACCAGCCAGTGTAAAAGTAATTTGGTAATGGTAAGTTCACTAATTCTGAACCTATCCACATGTGCATAGCAGGCACACAAGATGCACACACACAGCATGCAAAAGGGTGAGTTGTCGACCTCACAAGCACAGCCAGCATAACAAAACCACAACACAGCCGTGGAGATGCACCTCAATGCATCACTCCACTACATCACACCATAGTACAGCCAGGGTGAACACTAGCCAAACCAAGAACAGCAACCAAACCAACCACCTGGATCAACCCAAACATCACCAGGATGGTGACATAAGGAGGGGGATGGAACTGGTGGATAGCAAGGTCAAGCCCAGGAGCTAGGAGGAGCAAGCAAGCTCAAGAGCAAGCTCAGGAGCTAGCAAAAGCAGATCAAGATCAAGACCAAAAATCAAGATCAAGATCATCATCAATATACTACACCAACATCAAATCTTGTGGCGAGTCTCATAAAACCATCACATGCTTTCATCAGAATATCTAAACAAAAGCATGTGTTGCTTTATGTAATGATCTCTCAATAAGCACCCAAGAGGGGTGAATTTATCCTAGAGATTTCAGGTAAAAGGATAATAAATCAAACTCCACCACAGACACTAAACCCTCAGACCAGGATCACTGGGTTTAGTGTTATTTTTGTAACTTAGATTATTTTCATTTGATCTTACCAGATCAGGGCACATCTCTCAAAGAGAGAGTAGCACCTCTAAATCTATAAGATTCCAACAACTATTGCCCAACTAACTAGGAATCACATCCTAGGGCCTCAGACCCACATCATAGGCAGGAATAATAATAAAAGCTTCCGTATCATCTTATCAGTTTTAATCACAAGCATAATCAAGCTAAGCCCAGAAATAAGACTCAATCACTTGTGGGCCAAATCATATTGGTATCACAAGGACAGGTTGTATATGAACTAAAACCAATCCTTGTTCAGAATCCACACATAAAAGGGACAACCAAATATATATCATTTTCCTGAAGCTAAGTGCCAGGAATCAACATTTAAAAAGAATTTATACATCCACAGAAAATCATTACATATAATGATTTGATTCAGAGTGTATAATCTCAAACAAACCCATATTATGATTGCAGTAAGCAACCACTGAAAGAAAAACTACTGTCAGTATGGGTAATCTGACAGTAGAGTAAACTCCCAGACCAACAACATAATCCAATCAAGGATTTTATTGAAACAACTAGCATGGATCATGGTGGATTACCACTAGGACAAATCTGACAGGCAACTAGTATCATCAAAGCTACTATCAATCCTTAACCACAGCAAGCAATCATTTCCCATGATCAGATATGATCAACACTAGATCTAAAGCATCATAAATATGATCAACATGGGGTATGAACCCTAATCCAGAGATGAACCCAATCAGCACATAGTCACTCAACATGAGAAGTCACTAGCTACACACCAAAAAGAATCAAGGCAGTAGCATGGACAAACACCATAGAGCCCACTCACCTAAGGTCCTCGATGATGAATCGAAGAGGAAGCAGAGGGGCCAACAAACCGCGGCCGCACAGGGAGCACCCAGGGGGGCGCTGCAACCTGCACCTGCCACGGCAGTGGCCGCAGCAGCGCACGAGACTAGCACACCACCGCAGGCGGGATCGCGGCGGAGACAACAACTTTTCTAAACCCTAGGGTTCGGGAATGGGGTGGAACGGACCACGGGGAAGCCCCAAAGTCAAGTACAAGTGGATAGAACGAAAGAGCATCGTCGACAACCCCAACCAGCACCACGGCGGCGGCCGGGACGGCCGACGACGGCGAGAATCGATGGTGGCATCATCGTCGGCCACGGCTGCGAGTCAGGGGAGGAGGAGATAAGGTCGAGGGAGAGAGAGGAGGCAGTGTGGGCTGGGTGGGCCAAAACCCTTCAGGGTAGTCATTTGACCCTACCTTATTGGGCCACCTTGGCCCAATAAGCCCAAGGGGCCAGCCCAGGTTATTTAATAAACCTTTTGATCAATTGGAAAAGACCAAAATACCACTGACCTCAATAAAATTATAGAAAATAAAATATTAGTCCAAAAATTATAAATAAAATATTTTTGGATTCACAATAATTCACTTTGTCCAAATAAAACAAGATATCAAATTTTGAACATTCAAATTTTTATAAGAATTTTGTAATTTAAATATTCCTTATGGAATTTTACAAAATTATTGAAAAGTGATAAAAATAAATAAAAATCACTTTCATTATTTATTAATATTATACTATTTTTGAAAAATACTAAATAAATATTTAGTAATAAAATTAATGTATAATTAATAATTCCTAGAAGAATTATTAAAACAATAAAAGTCAAATAAAGGGAAATAAAATAAAATAACTCAATATATGTTATAAATATTAAAAAGAAATATTTATAAATCCTTTATTACTCAAAAAGGAACTTTTTGGGGTAAATGCATATAAATTTTAATAATGCATTACATTACTTACATAATCATTTTGCTTCTTTAAATATTGTCCTTACCGGGCAATAATGATGTTTTTGTAGAACTAGAAGCTCAAGGTCCAGTGCAAGCATCAGACTTCACTACCTTGCCATCACAAGTCAAGTTCATCACTTGCTCATGTCCTTTGAAGAGTCTTTATCAAAGTATTTGCAAATTGTGTGTTATCATATAAGCTATAAAAGAAAGAAAATATTATTTTCATAAACAAAGAAATCATAGATATCATCCTAAGTGATGATATAATGGAGCAATAGAACTTAGAGTTCTAATTGCAACAATAATTATCAAATAGGGACTTAATAACCCCTGACATCAGTGATTCTAGCGCCGTATATTGCGCGTTAACCATGAGATCTGGAATGGGACAGAGAAGTCAGCTGTATCTTCTTCCTCTCGCATGAAGCCGGATGTGCAGGTCGTGGCTGTTATCCTTGTAGCGTACATATTAATTGGTAATTCGTAGAGGATATGCAGCATATGGGTGGGAACCCTCATCGTCCCACAATAGTTCTGGCATCTAATGGTTTGTACAAACCATTGCCGTAATTCATTATGTGGGCATGGTGTACACCAAGGAGGCATGCGGGGTCGTGAAGGGGGCAATGATTGGCTTGGACCAACTACTAGGCCCCACATCATGGAATTGTGGACGGGAAAGTACGCCCGGTTGTGCAACAAGGAGTTGATCTCTCATGGGTAAAGTAACGCACCTCTGCAGAGTGTAAGAACTGTAACTTGTCACTCCCTATTCCGGGAAGGAGCTACGAACGCGGCAGGAAAGGAACTCCATGAAAGTTCTGGTCAACCTGTGAAAGCTAATTGTCATAGTTCTTTGGAATAAAATCAATCTTTGAAGAAAGATTTAAAAAAACTGCATAGTGCCAAGGATTTATAATCCGAGGTGGTAGTTAGAGCATCAAACTTCCCACCTTGCATATAATGAACTTGTTGGGTAACGCTGTTACTCATTATTTCCTTTGAACCCTTGCTTAGACTCTGAGGATCCTGAAGACGTGCCAATGTATGCAGCCGAATGCCAAGAACACGTGTTCTACGAGGAACCTGATCTATCCAGAGGAGTTGAAGGCGTGGACTACGAGATCCGCTATGGTGTCAATGAGAACGAGTCCACTTTAGTGTCTAGTTAGTAGTAACTAACGGAGCCAAGCAGCATGAACTCTATAGAATTAGTTGTTGAGCCCCACTCCTAGTCGGAGTTGTTAATCTTAAGTTTCCGTTGAGCACTTTATATTTTGTTTGTAAGTTGGATCTTTTGGAAGTCTTGAACTTCTGGTATTGTAATAATAATGTGTGTACTTTTGTAATATGGACCCACAATGTTTCTGTTGTACCACTCTGAGGGATGTGATATTTACGGAACAGTGTTATGTGAATGTCATGTCAACGACTATAGTGTACTACACATGTAGTGGTATGCTGGGTCACCGCACTAGGTATTCCCCGGATGAGATCGACACTGAAGCCAAGAAGAAGGAGAGATTCCTGAATGGTCTGCACGATAAAATGCAGACAGTGTTAGTCAATATCCCCTTTGCAGATATTGAAGCCTTAGTGGACTCTTCCATTCAGATGGAAGGAAAGATCAACCAAGCTAATGAGAACCGCAAGCGTCGCATGATGCATCAACCAGGAACCCACCATACACCAAAGTATCGCCCCAACCCATCTCCAGGATTTTCCCCAAGAACCAACAGACCCCCGATGAACCGTCCGACCTATCCCAACCGTGGAAACCCAAGGCCCGGAGGAAACCACAACAACCCTGGCAACTCCAGCAATTTCAACCGTGCACCACCCAAGTTCAACAACAATGCCGCCACCAACACCAACACTGCCTCAAGGACTGGAAGCAATGTTGTGACTGTTGCAGCAAAGGACAAGTCGCAAGTGAATTGTTATGAATGTGGAACCAAGGGTCACTATTCCAACGAGTGCCCCAAGAAGATTGTCGCAGCCCCCAATGCAAATGCCCCAGCTCAACAGCAGCGTCGTGTTCATCCTGGAAGAAGGTTTGCCCCAGGTAACTCGCTCAAAACACAACGGTCGTCTCTTTCTCATGCATGCTGAAGAAGCCCAGGAAGCGCCAGATGTCATGTTGGGTATGTTTTCTGTTAACTCAGTACTTGCAAGAGTGTTTTTTGATTCTGAAGCATCGCACTCATTTTTTACTGAAGAATTTGCATGCACTAGTAAGATTCAACCGAACAAATTGAAGCATGTTATGATTGTTCAAATACCTGGTTCAACTACCAAAGCTAGGCAAATTTGCAAAGCCGTCCCTATCTGAATCAATGGAATATATTTTTATGCTAATCTAATAGTACTCGGAACGAAAGGTTTGGAAGTAGTACTAGGAATGAATTGGATGTCCAAACACAAAGGATTAATTGACTGTGCCAAGAAAGCCATAACCATGACCAGTACAGCCGGAATATTAGTCGAGCATGTATCTGAAACCTTGCCCCGTCAATTCAAGTGCAACAAGAGTATAGCCCAACCAACCTTTGACCAAGTCCGGATAGTCTATGAATACCCCGATATATTTCCAGATGTTTTGCCTGGTATGCCCCTAGATCGGGATATCGAGTTTATCATTGAACTAATACCTGGAACCGGACCCATAGCCCAGAGACCATATAGTATGAACCTGTCAGAACTAGCAGAATTGAAGAAGAAATTGGATGCCATGCTGGAAATTGGATTGATTCAACCAAGTGCGTCACCATGGAGATCACCTGTTTTGTTTGTGGACAAGAAAGATGGAGGTAACCGTTTGTGTACGGATTATCGGAAGTTGACTGATGTTACCATCAAGAACAAGTACCGGTTGCCAAAAATAGAAGACCTGTTTGACCAGTTGACTGGTGCCAAAGTGTTCTCTAAGATTGATCTTAGAACTGGCAATCATCAACTCAAGATTCGCGCAGAGGATATTCCAAAGACTGCCTTTACCACCAGATATGGATTATACGAGTATATTGTCATGTCTTTTGGATTAGCCAATGCTCCCGCTTATTCAATGAACCTCATGAATAAGATTTTTATGGACTTCCTAGATAAGTTTGTTGTTGTTTTCCTCGATGACATTCTGATTTATTCCAAATCAGAAGAAGAACATCAGCTACACCTAAGGACCATTCTTGGAACCCTTAGAGAGCATCAGTTGTATGCCAAGTTTAGCAAATGTGAATTCTGGTTACAGGAGGTAGGATTCCTCGGACATATTGTATCAGCCGGAGGAATTGTCGTTGACCCTGCGAAGGTGAAGGATGTTGAAGATTGGCAAGCCCCAACCACTCAAACCCAAGTTTGTGCATTTCTCGGATTAGCGGGATACTACCGGAAGTTTGTAGAAGGATTCTCGAGTATCGCGAGACCCATGACCCAATTGCTGAAGAAGGACAAGAAGTTTGAATGGACTGACAAATGTGAAGCAAGTTTTCAGGAACTCAAGAGGAGATTGATTTCAGCCCCAATCTTGATCATGCCGGATATCACGAAGCCCTTTGATGTGTATTGTGATGCATCCAAGATCGGTGTCGGATGTGTGCTAATGCAAGAAGGCAAAGTTATATCTTATCTATCCCGGCAACTGAAGAAGCATGAAAAGAATTATCCAACCCATGACCTTGAACTAGCAGCCGTAGTTCTAGCCCTAAAGACATGGAGGCATTACCTGACGGGAAACCGTTGTGAGATTTATTCAGATCACAAGAGCCTGAAGTATATATTCACTCAGAAGGAGCTGAATATGAGGCAGAGAAGATGGATTGAGCTAATCAAGGACTATGATCTGGACATTCACTATCACCCCGGTAAAGCCAATGTGGTAGCAGAAGCCCTTAGCAGATTGCCGTATCGTTTGAACTCCACGATTTTGAAGGAGCAACCCAGTTTGCACAAAGAGATGGAAGATTTCCGAATGGAATTAGTGAGTGAAGGATTTTTGGCTACCATAGAACTTCAACCCACTTTGATCAGTCATATCAAGGAGGCGCAGAAAGGAAATTCTAGTATTGACGGAATCAAACGTCGTATCAGTACAGGCAAAGTAGCCGGATTCACCGAAGACAAAGAGGGAGTTCTGTGGTACAAAGGACGTCTCTGTGTACTAGCAGATTTGGACTTGAAAGAATTTATTTTGAAAGAGGCCCATGATACTCTTTATTCTATCCACCCCGGAGGAACGAAGATGTATCAGGATTTGAAGGAAAAAATTTGGTGGCATAAGATGAAGAGAGAAATCGGAAGCTATATCGCCAAGTGTGATATCTGCCAGAGAGTCAAGGCGGGACATCAAAGACCCGCAGGACTGTTGCAACCCTTACATATTCCGGAATGGAAATGGGATTCAGTTGGAATGGACTTTATCACCGGATTGCCTATTTCTAGTAGGGGCAATGACTCTATCTAGGTCATAGTTGACATATTGTCCAAAGTCGCCCATTTCTTACCAGTCAAGACCACATACCAGAGTTCCAAACTAGAAGAGTTATACATCGCTAGAATCGTCAGTTTGCACGGAGTTCCCAAGAACATCGTATCGGATCGAGGAACCCAGTTTACCTCGAGATTCTGGAAGAAAGTCCAAGAAAGTTTAGGCACCCGACTGGATTTCAGCACAGCGTATCACCCTTACACTGATGGACAAACAGAGCGAGTAAATCAAATACTCGAAGATATGTTGAGAGCATGTGTGCTAGAGTATGGATCTAAATGGGAAGACTGTCTCTTTCGCAGAATTTTCATACAACAACAGTTATCGAGCTAGTCTGTAAATGTCCCAATTTGAGTTCATGTATAGAAGGAAGTGTCGCACCCCTTTAAATTGGTCGGAAGTAGGAGAGAGTCAGATTTTCGGACCGAACATCCTACGAGAAGCAGAAGAGAAAGTTCACAAGATTCGTGAGAACCTCAAGACCGCCCAGTCAAAATAGAAGAGTTACGCCGACAAGAGATGTCGAGACCTTGCTTTCAATATCGGATTTGTGTATCTCAAAGTTTCGCCTTTGAAGGGAATGCAACGTTTTCAGCTCAAAGGAAAGTTAGCCCCCAGATATATCAGACCTTTCAAGATTCTGAATTGACGAGGAGAAGTATCATATCAATTGGAACTGCCAGAGGAAATGCCAGCAGTGCACAATGTGTTCCATATATCGTTACTTCGCAAATGTCTTGAAATTCCGGAGAAGACCGAAGTTTTCAAGAACATTGATCACCGGACCATAGAGATCAACGATGACCTGACGTATCCCAAAGTACCCATCCGTATTTTGGAAGAAGCTTTCAGAACCACCAGAACTCGAAGCATCAAGTTTCTCAAGATTCAGTGGAGCAACCACACTGAAGAAGCTACCTGGGAGAGAGAATATCACATCAGGACGGAGTTTCCCAATCTCTTTAAATCCAAGGTAATCTTTTTTTTCTTCCTTTTTCAAATCTCGGGACGAGATTTTGTTTAAGGGGTGAAGGTTTGTAACATCCCAAAAATATAAAACAATGATCATCAAACTCTAATCACTAAAATTAGGGTTAACAAAAACTTTGAGTAATTAAAATCATATGAATGCATGTGTGTATGTGATGATTTGATAAATGCATGAATGAACTTGTGTGATTAACCTAAATAGCAAGAAATGGTTTAAAGATGAAAATAACATCATATAAAACATTTCCAAGCGGAAACAAATAAAGAGAAAATCAAAAACAAATCAATTAAGGCAAATGGTCATTTTTGCCAATCTTGCTCACTAGGTCACTTTGAGTGTTTCTAGTCCAAGATTTCAAACAAAAACTTTTCAAATTCTTTTCACCCCTTGCTAGACCAAGTAAAAGTGAAGCAAAGCCCACCTTTCAAACTTGCATAAACATTTGACAACCTCATTCAAATGACAATTCAAAATTGAATCTTTAACATATGTGAAGATCACACCTTTTCAAAACCCAACCAAAACAGTGCCCCTTGACCAATCCAAATAACTAGAGACTCCCTAGTATGTGCCTAGCAAACCCACCAAGTTTGAATCCAAAATTCAAATTTGAATTTCTTTTGGCCATTTCATCAAACACCTTGTTTGCAGCAAACAAACAAACAACAAACACTATAGTGAGCAGTGAATTTGGCCAACCTTGTTCCCTATCTAGCTCTCACTACACTCTCGGTAGATGATCTAGCCCAATTAACAAGCCTTAGCACCACTGTGAGCTTAGCATAGCCATTAATGGAGACCATGCCGAGCCCATTTGCCAACCCCAATGTCGCCAGCGAGCTAGAGGAAGAACTAGTCCCGCCAACCTTGTCTGGAACACGCAGCACCGTCCACCGCCACTCCCTGTCCCAGCACCGAGCGCAGCCAGCCCCTGGACCATACTGCCCGAGCATGCCAAGCCTCTGCGTGCGAGCCGAGAGCGCGCCAGTGCGCCACACTCGACCAGCACCCACAGACCATGCGCCGCCCTTGCCACCTACGTGCATGATCGCCAACACTCCAGCACCCCGCCAGACAACCTCGTTCGCCGCCACGCGACCAGGAGCACCCGTGCGCCATTAAATTTGCCGTCGGACCTGCCCAGAGTGTCGACGAGTTCCGACCGATCAGCACCGCCCCACGCCTCGCCACCACGCCGTTGAGCTTCGCCAAGGAGCACAGCACCGCCCCCTACCGTCACCCATGCCATTAGCCCTCTGTGCCATCGACCACGACGAGCTCAGCCCGCGCCCGTCGGTCCCCTTCATCCACTATAAAAGGAGACCTCCCCCTCTCATTTTCTTCACACCAGTTCACTCCCCACCTCTCACTGATCACACCTACTGACTCCCGGAGCAAGGCGAGCACCAGGTGGCCGGAATTTCACCAGAGTTCGCCGCTGCAGAGGAGGAGGCATCGTCGATTGGAGCCTCCCCAGGAGAAGCTGTCGGTACCAGGAGAACCACCGTCGTCGACTTCGTCATTCGCCCCCGTCGCCGACCATCGCCTGAGCCCCGATGAGCCTCCCACGACCCCCACCTGCCGCACTAGGGTTCTGTCTTGCCGGTGCTGCCCGACGTGGACGATGAACCAGAGTCGTTCGATTAGAGTTACATCGTGCGGCCTAGATCACCCCGTACCGCTTCGCCCCTCACTGTCTCACTAACGCGTGGGGACAGCCACTTAACTAGCCCGCGCGTGCGTTGTGCGAAGTGGGCCAGCCTAGTTAAACATCCCACACGACCCAACAATTCAAATTTACTTTTATTCATTTAATTTCAAACACAGTTCTCTACCTAGATTCAAAAATCAACCCAGCTCGATTCACTAAACCAAAATGCGCGAAACCAATTTTGTTAGAAAGGTACTGGAATGCTTAATCCAAGCCCGTTGGATTCAAACCATTTAGAATTGTAGATCACCCATGGTAAAAATAACAAGGTAGGAGCTTTTCTGCATTCAAATTTTTTTCAAAATTCTACCATAAAAGATTTTCAGTTGATTCCAACTCTCAAAAATCACATTTGACCATACCTTTCAGAATATATAAAAATATATAGGTTTACTTACAGAAATAATGATCAAGTAATAAAAGAATGCCACATAGGCATTTCTAGTCACTTTAATTAAATAAAATAAAAAGGTTAAACCTTATTAAATTGTGACACCACTTTAAATCACAATCTCATGTACTGAAATATGTGGTGATGACATGTGTCAACATGATCCCATGTTTGAGTTGGAGAATATTAAATCTTACGTAGTTCATCAATGAGTAGAAATTACTTTTATTAAATAAAATAAATAAGACAAGTGTTTTAATCCTTGTAATGCTAGTAATGATGATAGATCATCTAGTGTCAACCTTTGTGTGATGATTAGAAATAGTTAAGTATTATTTGGTGATTGTGTACCCCGTATTTATTTATAGATGCTAGTAACAACCAAGGATACGAGGAGGAAGGAGGATACTACAAGGAAGAAGCCGAGGAGAACTTTAACCACTGCTCTGCACAAGGCAAGCCTAATACTACTAGTTGAATTAGCAAGCTATTAACTGAGCAAGCTAACACTTGCAACTTAGCAAGCTTATACTACTATCTTAGCACGCTAAACCATGCAAGTTTACTTGCAAGCTTACACCACCTGATACCCAATCCTAGTTTTACTTGCAAGCTTAATACTTTATTTTCTTTATCAAAGCTTTCTCTTAGAGGTTACTTAGTGACTTGTAGATTCTAGAAAGATAACTGAAGGTAGCATAAAGAGCATAAAATTTGGCCTAAGTTAGATAATATTGATGTCATCCTAAGGCATGAGATTGAACTTAGTAAATCCCCACTGGTTTATTACCCACCATTAGTATTTACCCCCACTTGTAGATGCTAGTGCTAAGCATAAAACTTGATCAACTTTAGATGGGAATACTTGGTGAAAATGGTTATGAAAACCTTAGAATGATGAGTCATTCTACTGAAATGTTTTGACATGTGTTCTTGAACACCAGATGATTTTGATGATGAAAATGTTGAGGCATGAGCCTTAGCCCTTTATAAAACTGATGGTTGTCTGGATGCGATACAATTCCAATTTTACCGTACAACGACAATACCCGAAATTTGGGTAGGGCTTGACTGGAAATTTATATACCTTAGTATGGGTTCCCTTGCGGCCAAGGTCTGAGCTGAGGCTACCTTGTGAAGATTGTCCACATTTGTAGTTCCCAATATGACAGTTGGTCATGGTTGGGAGGCCAAACTCACAGGAGAGGTGCCTATACTAGGGAATGTAATTGAAAGTTTAGGATTGATTATCCGCATACTGAGTATGGTGAATTCAGGATTGTTCCTGATGGATGTATCGAATGTTGTGGTGAAAGTGTACAATCTCTGCAGAGTGTCAAACTATTCGAATAGCCGCATACGCGGTTATGGACAGTTGGAGTGGCCATACCGTTCTATCGTCAGATGTTTTCAAAATGACTTATAAAATGATTTATGACTTTGACTTGACCACAATAGAGTTGTGACATGAAATGCAAGTTCCCACTTAGGTGTTATAAAACTCTCAACTAGCTATCTTTGCTTTTGAGCTTTAGTAGAGTAAATCTGGCTTTTTGCAAAACAACCCTAGAGCTTAGTATATCCTATTCAAAACCACTTCACTTGTCAGTATTAGTTTGCGAGTACTTAAAGAGTACTCATGGCTTTGTCCCTAGCTATTCCCGTGGCCAGACTATGAAGAGGAGTATCAGGATGACGGATCACAGGAAGGTTACGACAACTAGGATCATCTCCCATCGTCAGCATTGCTTGTGACCCTGAAGATGGAGCTTCGCCTACGCTATCGTTACTATCACGTTATTCCGCTGCTTGAATTGTATTAAGAAGTGGATCATGAGATCCTTATTTGTGTAAGACCTTATGTATGGTTTGTAATGGATGATGTACTGTTATATCCAAATCTGTTATGTCTCGCAAAAGTGGTAATCCTAGGATTGCGATGTATGGCATAACAGGCATCTGGAATTAAAAATCCAGGTGTTGACAACCCACCGGACCAAGACAACCGTAAACGCTTCTCACAGTGACATGTCCTCCACATACTCGGCACGGCGACTTGAATAGTTAAGTACCATGCTCGGGGACTCGCCTAAGTCCAACCCACGTGGCTCGAAAAACACCAAGTATGAGAGCGTGCCCTGGACTCGCCACGCGACTGGCTCTACGAGCCAGGTGGAGTGACGCGCTACAAACAACACATCACGTCCTCACCTACCTAGGGCATGCGACTAGAATGGCTAACGACCACGCTCGGGGACTCGCCTAACTGACCCCACCCAAGTCCTGGAAATAGCCAAGTATAGAGCACCTCTTGGGGTCCCAGGCGACTAGATTTCCAAGCCACGGCGAGTCGACTCTAACTTACCAACAGTTTAAAACAATGAACATACAAAAATATGAGGTAAACCAAATCAAAGGGCGGACACGCTCGGGGACTCGCTAAACAAACAAAATCATAAATCAAATCGAACTGATTCAACATGTTCTCATTCCTTCAGCAACAAAATACATCGTCCGTGGTCAAGGGTTCATACAAAGGTATACTATTTACTACTAAAACAAAAGGCCCAAAGGCAATTCCTTATTCTACAGGCTTCGAGGTCGACGCACCACAACCACGGACCCGGATGAAGGGCTCCCACGGATTCGCCGGGTAGGTCGTAAGAATCTATGCCATTGCTGATTGGAAGGGCTGCTCTGACTTGAGGTTGCGGTGCTTCAGCTCAGGGTCATTTGGCGCTACCACTGTCTCCTGGTACGGCAGCGGGTCGCCCATTGCCAGCACCCGCTCGGAGAACGTGGCCGCCCCCGCGGTCAGCTTCAACACCTCTAATATCTCCATCGAGCCGGTCATCGACGGATATCCACTAGTGACGTCGTCGAGGTTGAAGTCGTTGGGGAAGTGCGTGAGACCGAGACTCAGCGCAATCACGGCCCTGCAGCGAAATGCCGACTGCGCCATCCACTCGACCACTGAAGGAGCCTCCACAAGGTAGCGCCACACCTCCGTCAGCTCGCTGCGGATCACTTCGGTGGGCGATATCCCCTGGAGAACGGCGCGGATGCACGTCGCCGAGAGGGTGGCTGAGTCCACCATCATGGACACGCATCCTTTGGCATCATACGACTGCACCTCAGGGTCCCCACCGCATATCTTCCCTGCAAACAAAAATCAAATCATAATTGGAAGGGCATGGACTTTTAGCTTCACCCGCTCGGGGACTCGCTGGCACGGTGACTCGCCCGCTCGGGGACTCACTCATGACTATGAAAACGACTCGACGAGCTACTTACCAAGAAGTGGACAGCAGAGCACCATGGTGAATTCCTGGAGGTTCGTCAATTGATCCTACAGACCGGCAACAAGTGCGTCGGAGACCTTCCGCTCGTCCACCGCCGCAGCGACAGCGGCCTTGGCCCTTTCCTCCGACGAGGTTGCCTCCGCTTTCGCGACCTCTAGATCCGTATTTCCGCGGCGGTCAATGAAGATTTAGCAGTCTCCATCTTGAAGGCTGGGACGAAACCCTCGCGGGCCTTGGCAATCGCGGTGGATTGGTCCTCTGCAAAGAAAAATCAAAGTGAGATTCCACACGACAAAAGCAAGGAAATCACCCAAACACTCGAATACCTACCCGCAGTCGCCTGAAGCTGCTGGTTAACCTCCTCCACGAATTGGAGGTCGTACTCCAAGCGTTCCTTCGCGGCCTGCCGCTCCGACGACTCACGCTGAAGGCCCTGCGAAGAGAAAATACACGTAAGTAAATAGCAGAAGTTCCTAAGTGCCTAGCCGCTGAAATTCAGCGACTAGACACTCGGGGACTAGACAGCAAAAGTTCCTAAGTGCCTAGCTGCTGAAATTCAGCGACTAGCCACTCAGGGACTAGACATCAAAAGAAATAAGAATCCAGCCGCTGAAATTTAGCGACTAGATCCTCGGGGACTGAACATACCTGGATGGATGTGCCTAACATGATGTGCAGCTTGACAGCATCCACTGACGGTAGCACGAACGACGTCCACCCGCGTCGCTGCCTGACGTCTATGTCCAAGACTTCAGGCACCTGAGGCCACTGCGTCCCCGCTACCATAGCGGAGGCCTTCGCCATGAAGCGGGGAAAGGTCACCAACATCGCCCCTGGGGCGCTAGTCGCGGGCTCTGACGCCCCAACCAACACGGTCGGCTCGCCCGGCTACGACCCCTCGACCGCGGCGACTCTAACCGGCGCTTCGGTTGGCGTGTCGGCCGGCTCTTCCACGGCTATGACGGAGTCATCACACTTCGTCTTATTCATGCCCTCGGTGGGCGCCTCGGCTTCATCGCCCTTCCTCTTCTTGGAAGGGTCGGCTTCTCCTCCAGCGGCGGCTGGAGGCACCTTGGCCACCGAAGGGTGACCAATCTTCTTGATGCCGGTCCTGCAAAAGGCACTATTAGCACTTCTACCAACAACCAAAAAAATTACTCCAAATCGATGATGACCCACAAGTATAGGGGATCGCAATAGTCTTCGAGGGTAGTATAACCCAATTTATTGATTCGACACAAGGGGAGCCAAAGAATACTTATAAGCCTTAACAACTGAGTTATAAATCCAGTTGCACCTGGAAATAGTCTTGCTCACAGTAGTTTATCAGTAGCGATAGTTTTGCAGTAGCAATAGCAAAGTCACAGCACCAGTAGAACAAAAGCGATAGTAACAATAGTAGCAAACAGTAGGATATGAGTGCGGTAGGCATAGGGATAGATGGATGGGCGTTGCATGGAAAAGTATAAACATGTGACTTCAATATCTAGGGAAATTGCAGATAAATAAGATAAAGCATTCAAGTACTAAACAATCATAGGCATGTGTTCCATATATAGTCATCGTGCTCGCAATGAGAACTTGCACAACATCTTTTGTCCTGCCAGCCCGTTGCAGCGAGGCCTCAAGGGAATCTACTAGAAATTAATGTACTCCTTTTAATAGAGTACTGGAGCAAATCATTAACACTCTATGAACACATGTGATCCTCATATCACAGCCATCCCCTCCGGTTATCCCAATTTCTGTCACATCGGGGACTTTGGATCCAGACAATAATATGTGTACACAACTTGTAGATAAGATCAGAAACAATACTATCATCATGAATCAATAATAAGTTCAGATCTGAGATCATGGCACTCGGGCCGTAATGACAAGCATTAAGCACAACAAGTTGCAACAAAGTCAAATAGCACTAATAGAGCTACTAGGCACCATGCCCTAACAATCTTATTCAGTTACATGATAGAACTCATCCAATCCCTACCATCCCCATAGCCTACAACGGGGGATTACTCACTCATGGATGGGGGAAACATGGATGGTTGATGGAGAGGTGTCGCTGATGATGATGGCGATGATATCCTCCAATTCCCCGTCCTGGCAGGGTGCCAAAACGGAGTTTCTGATTCCGAATCACGGTTTCTGGTGGTGGCGGTGCAACGGAACTCTTTCTGGAAAACGTCAAATCCCCCTGGAGTTTTTATGTCAGGAGGCTTTATGTAGGTGAAGATAGAGGTCGAGGGGGTGCCCGAGGTGGCCACACCCCCTCCAAGCGTGGCCAGGCCCAGCCCGCGCGACCAGGGGGTGTGGGCCCCTCGTGGCCCTCCTCCGTCTCGTCTTCTGGCTCCGTGAGTCTTCTGGTAAAATAGTAATTTTGGCATATTTTCGGGATTTTTCCTGAAAGTTGATTTTCTACACAAAAACTAGACACCAAGGTAATTATGTTGAAAACAGCGTTAGTCCATGTTAGTTGCATCCAAATCACACAAGTTTAGAGGAGAAACAATAGCAAAAGTGTTCGAGAAACTAGATATGTTTTGGACGTATCAACTCCCCCCAAGCTTAGATATTGCTTGTCCTCAAGCAATTCAGTTGAAAACTGAGTTCGATAAAAGAAACTTTCAAGAACACATTTGCTTCATATGATGTAAATATTCTCAGCACATGAGTAGATACTTAGACAATTCATAATAAGGAGTATGCAACTAAGTCTAGTTACTAGTCATTGCAAGCTATGAAGAGATTCCAACACAATAATAATAATTACCATGAAACATAAACATAAGCAACATTACAATGTTCATAAAAAGGTATGATAGAGTGGTATCTCGCTTGCCTTTTATGGTGGAGCAAAACATAAATGCCAAGGCACCTCTGAAGTTCAAGTGAAGACTACAAGTAAAGATATCAAATATACAAGCATCATAGTTATGACATAATTAACCAAGTTTTGAGACAAGCACATCACACTAAGAGTGACAACTATGCTCTCAAGGAGGTTCTCATAGAATCAGTGGTGACTCAACAAGGAAGTGAAAAGGTTTTGGAAAGTTTGAAAGGCTTCCAAATGCTGAAAGTATGGTACTCATTATCTTTGTGCTCTCATTGCCCCTATCATAGGCATCTTTAGATGGTTAAGGTGAAAGTGAGGTCCAATATGAGTTATATGCTTGATAGAACATAAACTGGAAATCTCATGTCCCTTGAGTATGAGGTTCGCTCCTCATTCTACTCAACTTTAGTTACTGGTAAGTTCTTGTCATAGTAAATACATGCGTATCATAGAGAACCGCCAATGAGGTACCCCTTTCACATGATACAGGAGCTATCTCATATCAAAATGACAAGGCAAGCAGACAATGAGCATCTCAGCAATCTTCTTATTTACCATGGGAAAATGGTGCTTTTTTCTTTCTTTCCTCTTTTCTGTGTGTCTCTTTTTTATAAGAAGAAATCTTCATAGATTGCTCACTATGGTTATGTTGAAAGTTTCCACCATGATTAGGCATGGCTTAGTCTAGCGGCCCAAGCGTTTCTCTAACACATATACATAACTCCATGGACTTACAAGCTCCCCTTTTATTTCACACCGGCGACATCCGTAAACAAAAGAGCATGATATCAACTAGGTAAATAATTACAGGTGTTGAAAGTGTTCCTCGTGACAGCACAGTTCTGCTAACTCCCAACCTATAATTTGCAAGAATATAACTTTCATGGACACACAATGGTTCAGGTTTATTAAGTGCAAGAAATAAAGTGTGCCATCAAGTTCGTGAGAGCTTTACTAACTAATTTTCTCATAACAAGCAAGCATTTTATTTCGAAGAAAACAAGGCATAATAAATATGCACGAAATAGCAAATGATGCTAGTAGGTAGGTATGGTGGACACTTTTGACAATATTGGTTTTGGGGAGTTGGACGCATGAGTAGAGCTCATACTCAGTGCAAGTGAAGGCTAGCAATACAAAGGGAGCGACAAACGAGAGAGCAGTAACTGTCATAATCATGCTTGCAACAAAACAGAATTAATTATGGCATACAAGTGATACAAGAACTCTAAGGCAAAATAAATCATTGAGGCTTAACTGACTATTATTTCAGTCATATGCATGCGTGAGCATGTGCCAAGTCGATTCAAATGAAACATTCAGAGGATACCACAATATCATACCAAGTTATGAATAGAACAATGCAAGCAAACATTCATATGACAGACTAAAACTATTAGCAAGCTAGAGCTAATCATAAGAGAGCAAGAACTACTAAGAATCCATAAATAACATACACTTTACATGAACAGACTAAGCATGCCCACAATGATGAGTATATGTACAAAAATGAAGACAAATAGAGTTCATTACCAGCCTCTTACCACACCTCAAGTTGTCTTTAATCTTCATTATTGCCCTTCACTTGTGTGGCTTGAATAATAACATGAAAACAAACTCCATTGAGGACCGCTGAGCCCTGCAATGAACTTCACAAAACCAAATAAGATCAACAAATATTTTTGGTGTTTTCGATTTTTTAAAGCAAGCACACAAAGCAAAACAAACAAAGCAAAATCTTTTTGGATTTTTCTTAAGTTAAACCAAAGCTAAAAAAGCAAAGAAACAAACCAAGACAAACAACAAAAATATTTTTGGTCTTTTGTGTTTTGGGAAAGCAGAAACAAAAACCAAAAGGAAAGCGAAACATGGATATACAAAGTACCGACGAAACATGATATATAGATGAGTGTGATGTCGGTGTACGTCCCCCGAAGCTTAGGATTTTGTCCTAAGTGGGGCTCAATCCTAGCCTGGCCAAGAAGGTGCGCCTCCCTAATGCGACGAAGAGGCCCCTTCGTCCTGGTACGTGCTCGAGGAAGCCCTCGTGTAGTGCACAGAGTAGTCATAAGACGGCGCATCCCCCTGGTAGTTTCCATGGAAACCATGAATGCATAGCTGCTCATCCATCTCCTCTTTGGAACGTGACCAAGGTCCCCTACAAATACTGAAGAAAGTGGTTTGTGGCAAAGGAATTTCCCTCTCTTCCCCATCGGTAAACATCATCCTGTAAACCAAACTCTCAAGGGTAGAGATAGCAGTAACAAAGTGATGCACTTTCATGGCAGCAAGATCAAGCCTCTGAGGAGCCAAAATTGTATCATTTGTATCAATAGAAAGTTCTAAGGCAATAACTACACGTGCAACAATAATACCCCCATAAATGTGTCCTCTAGCAGCTAGACGACGAGCAATGATAGAACATGGTTTCATTGTTGAGTGCAGCAATTAGAAATGCCAAATCATAGTTGGAAATATTGCTAGTGTTCACCCTACCAAAAATACTAGTGGCAAGATAATAATCAAAATATCTGATAGCTGGGAGTTGAATATTTCTTATCTTTCCGCGATGGGCTATGCGGTTATCATCATTAGTTACCCCGCAGTAGATCTCCAACAAATCAGCGGGTCAAGCTTGAATCTTCTTCACCGTTCTAGCCATGCCAATACCCAAAATGTCGCAAAATTTCTTCAATGTCATGGTGATATACCTATCATAGATTTTGAATGACACATTTGTCCTGAAAGGGTTGTTAGTGAAAGAGAAACTCTCCACAAAAGTTTTGGTGAGCATAGCATATTACTCACTCTCATCTTGCATATAATCAGTTAGTCCAACCCTCTGAACAAGAGTTAGGAAATCATTGAGAATCTCTGCAGCTTGCAAAAAGGTAAAACAAGGGAAGGTAGAAGGGTGCGCATCCACCTCATCTCCCTCGTTGCCAAAGTGCGGTGTAATAAGATCATCATTGTATGATGGCCTAGCTCGGGAGGATGATCGCGAAGGCCTTGTCCTCCTATGTGCATCACTTTCAAACATTTCTCCAAAGGTGAGGTTGTCCATGACCCTTTTTATGAAAAAAAATTAGACAAACATCAAACCAAGTGATTTCCAAGTTGATAAATGATGAGGAACTACTATAGGAACTTGCTAGAGGGCTAAACATGCATCAAAATGAAATATATAAGCATAGAACAAGCATGCAAGATCACACAACCTGTCACCTACAGTAGCAAAATACTCAAGATACAATCTACCAATCAAAAATCTAATTGGACAAGCGGAGGAGGCACATACCGGAGAGCAATTACTCCAAAAATCAGCAGAAAAGATGGGTTGAGCAAGGAGATCGAAATTCGGGAGCAAGAACAGTAGAAACTAAAGCTTGAGAAATTTTGCCGGTGTTTTTCAGGAGAGAGAAAGAAGTGGCTGGAAGGAGACAACTTGGAGGGCCACAGGTGGGTCCCACCCAGGCCTGGCGCTCCTTGGGGCTAGCCGCGCCACTAGGGGGTGTGCTGGCCTAGTGGGTCCCCCTGGGCCAATCCAGGTGCCCCTCTGCCCCTTTTTCGAGGAAAAATTTAATATGAATTTTCTGGAATTTTTCGGGAAACTTTATTTTTTGGCCAATTTCCAGGTTATAAAAATTGATTTTCTCGCAGAAAAATATTTTTATAAGAAGTAAAAAGCAAACCAAAACTAAAAAAGTTCTAAGACACTCTAAAAGCAAACAACTAGCAAAAATAAAGCTAACAAGAGGAAGAGCAAAGATTGGAAAGGAGAAAAATAAAATTGAGCAAGTATAACCATTGTGAAAGCATTGTTTTGTTCATTAAAATACCTTTGTTAACAAGGTTGATCAAGTCTTGTTACCAAAAAAATATTATATGAAACAAAACTTTGCATTTCACAAAATGATTATGTTACCTCAAACTTGATAGCAATAGTCCCAATCATAATAGTTTCAAAACTTTCTTGTGGAATGGGACAATATATTTCTCCAACTTTGATGCTCTCAATATTCAATTGAATTCAGGCCATAGCTCTTATCAATCTTCTTGGGGAAATAGACAGGATGCTCTTTGTCATTAAAATTAAAAGTTACTTTTCCTTGATTACAATTGATGACAGCACCTGCGGTATTAAGAAAAGGTCTCCCAAGAATAATGGACATATTGTCATCTTCAGGCATCTCAAGCACAACAAAATCAGTTAGAACCAAGCAATTATGAGCCACTTGAACAGGAACATCCTCACATATACCAACAGGAATAGTAGTAGACTTATCAGCCATTTGCAAAGATATATCAGTTGGTATCAACTTTCTAGTTGGAGTCTCTTGTAGAGAGAAAAAGTCATAACACTAACTCTAGCTCCCAAATCAAACAAAGAAGTTCTAACATAATTATTTTTAATAGAGCAAGGAGTAGTTGGAATACCTGGATCACCAAGTTTCTTTGGAACCTTACCATTGAAGGAATAATTAGCAAGAAAAGTAGAAATTTCCTCATTAGGAATCTTCCTTTTATTAGAGACAATATCCTTCATATACTTTGAATAAGGAGGCAACTTAATAGCATCAGTCAAAGGAATTTGCAAAATAAAGGTTTCATCCACTCACAAAACTTGTTATAGTGTTCTTCCTCCTTTGACTTATGTTTCTTATTAGGAAAAGGCATTGGTTTCTACACCCAAGGTTCTCTTTCACTACCATGTTTATTAGCAATAAAATCTTTCTTAGTGTACCTAGTGTTCTTAGTGTGCTTCTCAGGTTCTTCTTCAATTTTTTCCTTATTAGGAGCATCATTTTTATCAATACCACTTTTATTTTCAATATCAGAGACAAATATACTATTAGGATCTACATCAGGTTCAGAAGGTTCCTCAACTGTTTTATGTTTCTTTTTCTTTCTCTTATGAGGACTACCACTATTTTCAGCTTGTTGAGAATCCTGCTCAATTCTTTTAGGGTGTCCCTCACGATATAAAGGATCTTGAGTGGCTGCACCACTCCTAGTTCTAATTCCATAAGCATGTTTATCTCCTAAAGCATTAACTAGCATATCTTTTTGTACCTTAGCAAGTTGATCAATTTGAGTTTGAACCATTTGGAAGTGTTTACAAAGAATTTTAACATCATTAGCAGTTCTTTCCACAATATCTTTCAACTCATTAATAGCTCTAGAGTCTTCCAATAAATGATTCTGAACTTGTTTATTAAAATTACCTTGTTTAACAATAAAAGTATCAAGTTCCTCTAGGCATTGATCGGGAGGTTTACCATAGGGAATATCACCTTCATCAAAGAGTTGGAGAGAGTTTACTTCAATAGTGGATGAGTGGGGAATTGGCTTACATAATTCTTCTATAGGAGGTAAATTCTTCACATCTTCAGATCTAATACCATTCTCCTTAAAACATTTCTTGGCTTCTTTCATCACTTCATCATTTAATTCAATCATTCCCCTCTTCTTTGGTGTTGGTGTTGGAACTGGTTCAGGAACAATTGGTTCAGGTGTAGTTGGCTCAGGTGCAATTGGCTCAGTTGAAGTCCAATCATCATAATTCTTGCTTATTTTAGCCATTAATTCTCCAGCTTCTGTCGGAGTTCTTTTCTTGAAAACACAATCAGCAAAAACTATCCAGGTATGTCCTAGATTCATCAGTTAGTCCATTATAATAGATACCAAGAAGCTCATTTTTAGGTAATGGGCATCCAGGATGTGCATGAATCAAGGCACAGAACCTTGTCCATGACTCAGGCAATTTCTCCTCTTCCCCCTGTTTAAAATCAAAAAGTTTCTGCAAAGTAGCATGTCTAGCACTAGGAGGGAAATATTTCTGAAAGAAAGTAGCAATCAAGAAATTAGGGCTATCAATGGATCCAGGAGGTAATCTACTAAACCAAGTTTTAGCTTCTCCTTTTAGTGAAAATGGAAGATTTTAGTAACAAAGTACTTGCGCATCTTAACATCATCAGAAAATAAGGCACTCATAGTGGAAAGCTCATTCATATGTGCCATAGCACTCTCATTCTTAGTCCCACAAAAAGGTTCTTTCTCAACAATGTTTATATAGGATAAATTAAGAGATAAATCATAATCTCTATCTTTAATGTCAATGGGAGAAGTTGCAAACTTAGCATCAGGAGACAGTTTAGGTATAATAGTATGTCTGTCAAGGAAACTCCTAATAGCACTAGCACCACGTGTGTTTTGGTACTCTTCAATAAATTCATCAGTCATTTCAATGTAACCATCATTAATATCATATCTCTCTCTAGACTCAGGTAAGATAACAGGTGTAATAGTGTCTTCACTAGGAGTTTCAGTGTTCCCCAAAATAGTTCTATCAATAGTAGGATCTAGGAAAGGACCTAATGAACCACTCGCATCAAGAACAGTAGAAGTAACATCATGAGTATCAGAAGCAATTTCAGATTCAGCAGTAGTAGCAGTGTGTGTATCATGTGTATGTGGTGGTGGTGTAACAAGCTTACTTATAACAGACGGTGAATCAAGAGAAGCAGAGGTGTTTAGGACTGTACCTCTTCTTGTAGTGGATGGTAAAATAGGAAACTTTCCATCACGAGTTTTCCCCATGATGAAACGAATAGCAGTGAAAAATAATAGATGCAAGTGAACTTACAAATAAATCTATGCTCCCTGGCAATGGCGCCAGAAAATAGTATTGATGACCCACAAGTATAAGGGATCGCAACAGTCTTCGGGGGTAGTATAACCCAATTTATTGATTCAACACAAGGGGAGCCAAAGAATACTTATAAGACTTAACAACTGAGTTGTCAATTCAGCTGCACCTAGAAATAGTCTTGCCCACAGTAGTTTATCAGTAGCAACAGTTTTGCGGTAGCAACAGCAAAGTAACAGCAGCAGTAGAACAAAAGCAATAGTAACAATAGTAGCAAACAATAGGATATGAGTGCGGTAGGCATAGGGATGGATGGACGGGCATTGCATGGACAAGTCTAAACATGTAACTTCAAGATCTAGGGCAATTACAGATAAATAAGATAAAGCATCCAAGTACTAAACAATCATAGGCATGTATTCCATATATAGTCATACGTGCTCGCAATGAGAACTTGCACAACATATTTTGTCCTGCCAGCCCGTTGCAGTGGGGCCTCAAGGGAATCTACTGGCAATTAAGGTACTCCTTTTAATAGAGTACCAGAGAAAAGCATTAATACTCCATGAACACATGTGATCCTCATATCACAGCCATCCCCTCCGGTTATCCCAATTTCTGTCACTTCGGGGCCTTTGGATCCGGACAATGATATGTGTACACAACTTGCAGATAAGATCACAAACAATACTATCATCATGAATCAATAATAAGTTCAGATCTGAGATCATGGCACTCAGTCCCTAGTCACAAGCATTAAGCACAACAAGTTGCAACAAAGTCAAATAGCACTAATAGAGATACTAGGCACCATGCCCTAACAATCTTATTCGATTACATGATAGAACTCATCCAATCCCTACCATCCCCATAGCCTACAGCGGGGGATTACTCACTCATGGATGGGAGAAACATGGATGGTTGATGGAGAGGCGTCGGCAGGGTGCCAGAACGGAGTTTCCGATTTCGAATCGCGGTTTCTGGTGGTAGCAGCGCAGCGAACTTTTTCTGGAAAAACGTCGAACCCCCGGAGTTTTTAGCTCAGGAGGCTTTATGTAGGCGAAGAGGGAGGCCGAGGGGGTGCCCGAGGTGGCTACACCCCTCCAGGAGTGGCTAGGGGTGTGGGCCCCTCGTGGCCCTCCTCCGTCTCGTCTTCTGGCTCCGTGAGTCTTCTGGTAAAATAGTATTTTTGGCATATTTTCCGAGATTTTTCCTAAAAGTTTATTTTCTGCACAAAAACTAGACATCGAAGTAATTCTGCTGAAAACAGCGTCAGTCCGTGTTAGTTGCATCCAAATCACACAAGTTTAGAGGATAAACAATAGATAAAGTGTTCGAGAAAGTACGTTTTGGACGTATCAATCGACTCGGCAAGAACTTAGTTGGCGACCGGAATGAAGCGCAGACCGGTGCGGATGTGCGTCGGCTTCTCCAACTCTGGGCCTAGTTTGCGGCTGAGGCCCGTCTCGAATACGGTCAGGCCCACGACACGGAAGGCCTCTTCAACGATGAGGTCGTGGTCGCGGGAACCTCTGGCCCAGTCGGCGCTTGCGCTTCCTTTAACCGGGAATTCTTCGCGGCCAGAGCAGCCCCCAGCCCTAGGACCACCGAGAATGGCGGTGGTATCGCCGCAAGGGGTACCTCGCCTTCCACCACGTCCCTAGCTCCTGGATTCGTCGCCTCCTGAACCTTTGTCGAAGCTTTGGCTTCCGTGTTGTCGGCCTTGCTGTCCGACTCAAAGTCGGCCACCGACCTGGGCGGCGACGGCGCCTTGGACACCTTCTTATTTGCGGGCGACTTCACCTTGTGAGTGGTCTTCGCCCATGTGGCCACGCACCGTGAGCTATGTTGTTGTGCATCGCCTTCGTCTCCTTCATGTTCCTCGAGGCTTCGACTAGCCTCGATTTCGCGCTGCTTCTGCCCGCGGGTCTTCCGAGTCACGGGCATGGGTGCAAAAACCTCCACCGCCTCATCTTCGTTATCGGAGGATTCTTTTGAGTCTTCTCCGACCTCCTTGGAGGTCTCTTCATCAGCGGGAGGAAGCCAACCCTCCAAGACTTGAAACAGCTGAGAGAGAGATAACGTCAGAAAACCGCGACTGCACTTCTGCGACTGCGAAATCAAGAAAGGATACAAACTCACCGTTGGTGCTTGGCACTTCCCGGTGGTGGTATACGAGGCAAGGCCAGCCTTCGGGTTGACGTACTCCGCATCAGTAATCTTCTTCAGTGCGGTG
This sequence comes from Avena sativa, assembly GCA_916181665.1. Taxonomy (NCBI): domain Eukaryota; kingdom Viridiplantae; phylum Streptophyta; class Magnoliopsida; order Poales; family Poaceae; genus Avena; species Avena sativa. The sequence goes on from OV702293.1 coordinate 101,563,062, forward strand.
GCGTAGTTATCGACTCTCCACTCGGCCATGTAGGCCTTTGTTCCATCATCCATGTCGGTGTACTCGTACATCCAGTGGGATCGGCTGGCCAGCGGCACCAGATGTCGTTCGAGCCAACAGTTATACCGATTTATGGTCTCCTTCCCCTCCTTCTTGAGTGACCGAATCTGCGTCAGCATCTCGTCCATGGCCATCCTCTAGTCGTGGGGAAGTTTGGTCATCTGCAACCGACGCGGCTCGCTCCTCTCGGCGGTGAATGTTGGGAGCAACACCTCACTATCTGGTGTCGACTCGCAGATGTAGAACTAGTACTTGTTCCATTCCGTGGGAGTCTTCTTTGGCAACATGAGGTCGAGGAAGGGGCACTTGGCCATCAACTAAAAGGTGAGGCCGCGCGCCACCAACATCGGGCCGCGGGCCCCTTCGCTACTGACACGCCCATGGAATAGCTCGTGCCATAGGGGTGATGGCGCCCTGTGTTAACGTGGGACGCTTCGTTGGAAACCCCAAGAGCAAGGTGTGAAGAGCACAGCAGCAAGCCTTCCCTCGGTAAGAGACTGAGGTTATCGAACCAGTAGGAGGAAGAAAACGTCTCAAAGGTGTTGCAAGCAACATGGAAACCTGCATAACACAAACTCAAGACTTTGCCCCAACGAACAGTGAGGTTGTCAAGCTCACCAGTTTGTTGTAACAAAGGATTAACTGTATGGTATGAAAGGTGATGATGGTTTGCAGCAAGTAAACAAGTAGTAGTGGAAGATGTATCAATGGTAAAGATTGTACCGGGGTCCATATTTCACTAGAGGTGATCTCCTTAGATAAACAACATGGCATGAAGGGTAAACAAATTATAGCAGGGCAACTGACAGGAACTGAGCAAGGCATAACAATGCAATACTAGACAAAAAGATCCTATGAGATTCAATTGGGCAATACAACTTTATACATAGACCGCCATCCAACTGCATCTATGATTAGAAGTCCACCTTCAGTTTATCATCTGAACCCCCTCCAGTATTAAGTTGCAAGCAAAAGACAAATACTTTAAGCAAAGTGTGTAAGGTAAACAATCCACTTGTTCCATGAACAAGAGGCCGTTGTTTTCTCCCTAGTGGCAACAGCATATCTACAACCGAAGAGATTTCTATCACTTCCCTTGGAAACTAGAGGCATGAACCCACTATCGAGCATAAACACCCCCTCTTGGAGTCACTAGCAACTACTTGTCCAAGATAGCTACTAACAACGGAGAGCATGCAAGATCACAAACAACACAGACATGATAGAATCAAATAGACAAAACCATTAATCAATCTGACATAGTAATCTCAATATCCATCGGATCCCCGCAAACACAACATGCATGATTACAAATAGATTAGATCTTGATCATGAACGGAGATCACAAGATCTATACATGTAAGCACAAGGAGGAGATACAACCATCTAGCTACTACATGGACCCATAGTCCAAGGTGGAACTACTCATGCTTCATACCGGAGGCTGACATGATGAAGAAGTACTATGGGATGATCTCCCCTCCGGCAGGGTGCCGGGAAGAGCTTTAGATCCCCCTCCCCCCGATCTAGGGACGATAGTGGCGGTGGCTACGGACGGTTTCATGGAATATTGATCGGTGCCTAGGGTTTCTGCATCGGGGGATTCTTATAGGCGAAGGGGCGAGCCAGGGGGCCACCAGGGTGGCTGCACCCCCCAGGCGCGGGGTGGGCCCACCCGCACGGCCAGGGGTGTTCCTGGTGAGCGTTCTCCGTCTCGTCTTCTAGCTTCGTGTTGCCCATGGTAAAATATTGACTTTGGCTTTTGTCCCGTCCAATTCCGAGAATATTGATTTTCTGCCTTTTTGGAACCAAAACCAGAAGAAAATAGGCAACTGGCACTATGGCAACTTGTTAATAGGTTAGTTCCAAAAAACATATAAAAACACCTCAAAGTATGGACAAAGCAAAGCAAAGTAGATACTAAACAAGCATGGAACATAAAAAATTATAAATACGTTGGACGAGGTTTCGACTCGTCAATGACCATTGTTATGGACATGGGTTTTGGAGAAGATGGGGATGCTGGAGATCGCGGAACAGTTAACAGACGAGCAACACGGGGAGACGAAGTTTACCCAGGTTCGGGCCCCCAGAGGGAAAACCCTACTCCTGCTTTTCTTCTCTTGAATACGGCGGAACTGAAGGTTACAGGGGTGCACAGATGCAATCTGGCATGAGGTGTGTATGAGGTGAGTTGAGATCCTTCCTCTTCATGCCCTCCTAGCCTTTATATAGATAGGCAGGTCCCGGGCATAGGTCGAGTCGGTTACAGATTAGGGTTTGCCCCTATGAAATTCTATCTACTATAGTCTTATTCTCCAAGGATCTGAAGACGTCATGGGCTTGGGCCACCTAAAATCTCCATAGGCCGTGTATCTTGTCGTGGTACTTCCCTTGGGTCGGACCAGGTATGCTAACGTATGTACACGTGGGGTATAACTATGTTAGTAGCCCCCGACTGTTCAGTCGAATCGTAGATTTGGCTGAGGACTCTTTCATTCTTTTGGGTGAAGTTCAACCTGTTTGTAAGAGAAAATAACTTAGTTCGTAGGGATTGTCGATGCATGTGCCTGACTCTCCCGACGGATCAGGGCTAGTTAACTGTCATAGGACAAAACAACATGATCTTCTTCAGACTCGAGTCCTCGAACTCGAATCTGGAATGAATGCTGGTGTAATTCGACTCAAGCCGTTGAGGTCTTCTAGGAGTTGAATCCTAGTGATTTTTTAAGTGATGTACCCAACGCGTCTGTCAGGATTTTTCGTCGTGCTTGTTGACATGTTTTTTTACTGGAAGAGCGCAGTCAGGTGTGTTACCAGGCCATCAGATGGTATCTGTAGGTCTTATCCTTGCGTTGCAGACACAGCATCCGAAATTTTATCACTGCGGAAGTGTTTCGGGTGGCCAAGGAGATTGCGTCTCACTTAGCGTTGGTTTGGGAAAAGTCGTCAAAAAGTTTTTGTCATATTTGATCTGAAGGACCGCAGTCAAAGAAATCATAGCTTGCACGGCCAGCGCTCCCTATGGGAGTAGCCCCCGAGTGTCTGTTTGAGTCGTCGACTCGAGCAGAGACTTTAGTTCAGTTATTTTTAGCTTCAGGTCCGAAGGACACAATTTTTTTGGATGCTTGAACAATCCTCCCTATGGGAGTATCCCCCGATTCCTTAGTGGAGTCGCGGACTCAACGTGGGACTCAAAGATAGTTGAGAGATGCAGCATCTTAATCATGTCTCGGGTGCGCGGCTAGCACTCCTGATAGGAGTAGCCCCTGAGTAATTGTTCGAATCGCAGATTCAAATAAGTACTTGATGTATCAGCCGAAGATTTCCAGATGTTGTTATATTAGTTTTTATGACGTCAGTGCTGACGATCGGTGATCCCAACCGTCTGCGGCGCCAGAGATGACGTGACAGGACGAACGTGGGTCCCACTTCCTGACTTGGAGTTGACTAGTCATGCGCGACATGGAGAGAATTACAGCGTCACCTCGATTTCCGTGTGTAGTGGACGGCGTGCTGGCGACAGTTTGTTGCTGTGCTGATACGTGTAGGGTTAGATTTTGCTTGCGCGTTAGGGCTTCTGGATCGACAGCTCTTGTTTATCGTCCTCGTCTCTTATAACCATGGGGAAACAGTGATTCTGTTTCACCCTTTGCCATTTTCTTTCGCCATTGCCTCCATTTTCTTGAGCACTACCTCTCTTGCACGCACTGGACTTTCTCCGGTCGTTTTCTTCTTCATTTCTTTGTGCTCATCGCCGCACTCATCGCCGTGTGATGGGAAAATCGAGGAAGGGCGCTGCTGGAGCTGGATCGAGTTCCACTGTCAGCGGCAAGAAGGTTGTTGCTTCCCCTCGCATCATCGACGGCGGGTGGAGGCGCACAGAGGCACGTGACGGTAACCTACGCAAGCTGCGTGACGCGGGGCTGATCCCACAGAACAAGGAGGATGTGAAGCTTCCTGGTGATGAGGTAACTCCCCGTCCACCCGTAGGGTTTCGGGTGATGTTCGTCGCCTTTGTTCTTCGTGGCCTTTCGCTCCCTGTCCATGATTTTCTTCGTGGACTCCTTTTCTTTTACAGCATCCAACTTCATCATCTCTCTCCCAATTCGCTCCTTCATATCGCCTGCTTTATCATTGCATGCGAGTGTTGGCTCGGTATCGAGCCGCACTTTGGTCTCTTCCGGAAGCTCTATTCCATGAAGAGGTAGTCTGGCACCGGCGGGGTCTATTCGCTCGGCGGCTGCATTATCTCCCTTCGATCTTCCATTCTTTTCTTTTCTTTTTCAATGTGTGAGTCCATCTAGTATTGGCGGAAGAAGTGGTTTTACATCCGCGATGCCAAGCTGGACGGACAAGATTTTGGCCTCGTTTCCTTCGACTCCTCCCAGGAAATTGTTCCGAAGAGATCCTGGAAGAATCATATCCTAGAGGGCGAGGTGGCGGAAGTGGAGGAGGTCTACCGTCGGGTGCAGGCGCTCTAGATGGTTGCTGAGAAAGAGGTCAATGGTGTGGATATCATCCGCACCTTCCTCAGACGTCGGGTGCAGCCGCTCCAAGCGAGGGCACATCTGATGTTTCTTTACACTGGCCGCAACAACCCGACGAGAGTCTCAGCCGAGGAGCTTTCTAGGGGCGACCTCGATAGAGCTCTTCGGCCACTGCTGAAGTTCAAGGCGGATGAGGACCTCCTAGGGAAGTCCTTGACCGCCCCCTTCAGTGCTTCGAATGCAGTTCCACAGGTGTAGAATTGTGCCATGCGCATTGCGCCTTTTTTTTCGAGTGTTGTTTACTTATGAATATTGTTGCTAATCACGATATTTGTCTTCTTTGGTGTACAGGAGCTCAAGGTAGCTGGCATGATGCCTCCGCTGCCTGAGAAATTTCCGATTGCGCCGGACAACAAGGTTGTGGACTCTGAGTTCGAACTTCCACCGGCGAAATATCCGACCCAGGAAGCCCCCGAGCCGAGCGAGGGGCAGACCCAAAATCCCTCCCGGAGCGAGTCTTCGGATGCCTCGACTCCCCTGACTCCCCGGGGTCCTTCCTTCTTGGAGTGGCATGGTGAGGATGAAGGTGCTTCTTCTACGCCTTTCCCAGCTATGCCGCTTCGGGCGATGGTGCCGCAGCCTCCGGCCAAGAATAAGAAGAAGAAGGAAAAGACGGTGCCTATCTTCAACTTGTCAGATATTGACTCGTAAGTTGTTTCGTCTGTGCTGCGTACTGTTACTTTGTATGTTTATTGTGGTTTGTTGTCTTGATCAGTATTTTCTTGCAGCCATTCCTCGGAGGGCTCTCTTAGTGAGGGCACTCAAGAGGCCATAGGGGAGTCGAAGCCGGCAGCTCCTCCCTCTCGGGTGGTGGCCAACTCTGAGGATGATGAGCCGAACCTCTCCAAGCGGGAGGCTCGAGTAGTTGTTACTCAGAAGACCGCACGCGGAACTTCGGAGTCCCCGCCTGAACATGTGAGTAGTTTGCACCTTTATCTTGTGGGGGAGCCCCCAAACCCTTTTTGGGATGACCTGTTGGCCGTTTTTGCTCTTGCGGGCATAGCCCCCGAGCCCTTTATGATGGTTCTTTTTTGCAGCCCTTCGTACACAGTGCTAACCTGCTCATCCGACAGCATCTGGCGCTAGATGCCAGCATGCAGCAGCTTCGAGGTACGCATTTTGCTCACTCTCGTTTTACTTTGTTTGTCGCATGGATCATGCTTGCGTTGCTTACGTGCGTCTTGATGTTTTGCAGATGAAAATAATGCTGCTCTTCGTCGGCTGGACGCTCTCGAAAAGAGCCTCAGTCAAGCAGAGAAGAAAGTTGCGGACGCTGCGGAGGTGAAGGAGCGCATGCAGAAGGAGGTAGCCGACGCTTCCAAGGCCAGGGAGCGCCTGTAGAGGTAGGCTTCCGATCACGAGAAGAAGCTCGCTTCTGCGGCGGCTACCCGCGAGAAGGAGATGGCCGATAGGCTCATGGCTGCAGCCAAAATCTTCTCCGGTAAGTTTCCTCTAACTTCATTGCATCTTTTCGACTGAATCTATCCCTGCTCTTATTCGATTGCCTTTTCTTCTCTGATTCAGACGCTTTAGGCATCGCGTTTGATTGCAGTGCGCTGGAGCATCGAGATGTCCTGGATGATGCCACCGCAGCGGTCGAAGATTGATATGGTACTACTGCTGGCTCCTTGGCGAAGGCCAAGGAAGTTCTTCGACGCTTCTACAGGGAGGTCGTCCCCAAGGGCGCTGCTCTTGAGGATGTCGATGCTCTGGCGGATGCCCTGTCGGAGGATGCTCGGGGTGCGTACAAGCGCAAGCAGAAGGGCATCGGCGCCTCCATGGGGTTGGGCATGTCCATGGCATCCGGTGTCGAGCTGGATCTGCCGCACATCACCTCCCATATGCCAACTGTTGCAGATGGCTCAGAGGTAGCATTCACCATCTTTTCCTCTCGCTGTAAGCGTTATGGGCCAAAATTTATTGATCTACTCGCGGAGTATGCGGCGAAGCAGCAGGAGGAGGCCAAGAGCAGGCAGTCTGTCTCTGAGGCCACTCCGGATGTGGATGCCTAATCCCAAGTGCCTTAGCTAGGATAGTTTATCCTTTTGCCTTTGTAATCTTTTGTTGATGAACAATCTCTCCTTATGCCACGAGGTGGCTTTTGATGTATATAAGTTATATTTCGAGCTATCGCCAGAAGTGTTTGTGATGTTCATGTCCTTACTTGTTTGCCTTTAGGGTCCTTCGGGTGAGACTCCCATTGATACTTCGACTGTACCTAAGCCGCGACCATCTCTGGATGATGCATCGCGGCTTGTTTTCCTTCGCGACCGCGTCCACATCTTGGAGAAGGATATCCTTGGCGTTCGAGGCCACGCGGATGTGTGGAAGTTGGAAGTTGATCGGGCCACTACCAGGGAGGAATTTTTGATGGGGGAGCTGCAGCAGATGAGCGAGCAACTGCAGTGTGAGTCATTGCGAACTGTTATTCTTTTGGGCTACACCTTTCTTGTGTGTCTTCTTATTCTTGTGTTTGGTGCAAGCGTCAATCTCGTTTCGGAGGAAGAGAAGGAGCGTGTTGCGGTTCGGATGAATTGCCTGGCCCAACAGGACTTAGAGGTTGGCGGCTTCTTCTAGATGGACCGTGATTGGGCCATTGTCCTTGCGACGGTGCAAGAGTGCGTGCACCAGGTTTCTCGGGTGCTTAGGCAGGCGAGGATTTCCCTGGCGTCCACTTGGGCCGTCATGTTTCCCCCGGATGTGGCACCTTCCAATCTTTGGGGTCTGATGGTGAAGTTTTGGGACGTGGGCCACGTCAAAGAGTTGGTGCGGCGTCAGCTAGTCTCTGGGGTGAAGGCCTCTCTTTCACTTGTTCGGCTCCATCGTCATGATGTTGATCTCACGGCGGTGGCGACTGGGCCACCCCTTCGGCCAAATGGTAGTCTTTGGGATATGCACCCGCATTATGCGGCTGGAAGGCAGTATGCCGAAGAGATTGTTGATCTGTTCGAGCAACGGGCGAGTGTAATACTCCAGAATAGGTAGGTCTTGTAAAGAAAAACAAATTGATGTAAAAAAATTATGTGTTCGAGTGGGCTTGTTGTGCCCTTTGTAAATTTTATTTGTATTAGCACGTTGTGCCTTGTTATGTGCATGTCCTTTTCGTTAACCTGACATGGTCAGCTACTCAGGTTGTATGTGTTGTTCTCAATCGACGAAGTCGTGAGGTGAGGCGTAGCCCCCGAGCATATTATGGCGAAAGGTAATGCAAGAAAAAAAAGATATTTCGGCCAAGGGACTTAGCTTTTATTCATAGCGTAATTGAAGAGGTACATTGTTCGGCTAAGTAGCATTGACTGAGTAGCCTTATTGAAAGTAAAGAGGTAGCTAGGGGTAGAAGCGTCACAGACGTGCGATGTTCCAGGGGTTGGAGTATTCGACTCCTGATGCGATCCCCATGAGGCGGTAGGCGCCGCATGGGATGACTTCTGTGACGATGTAGGGTCCTTCCCAAGGTTACTCGAGCTTCTTTGTTCGCTCTTGCTTGAGTCGTAGGACGAGTTCTCCTTCAACGAAGGACCTTGGGTGCAGCCAACGGCTGTGGTAGTTGCGGAGGCTGCTGGTAGACCACTGAGCGAACCGCGGCGATGTCGCATGCCTCGTCGAGTGTGTCGATGGCATCTTCGAGTGTGGCCATTGATTCGGCTTCGCTGTAGGCGACGACTCATGGGGCCTTGTGGTGTACCTCGGCAGATAGTACGGCTTCGGCTCCGTGCACCATGAAGAAGGGTGTGAAGCCCGTTGCGCTGTTCGGCGTTGTACGTAGGCTCCAGAGGACGGAGGGTAGCTCTTCTGCCCAGGCGTTCGAGTGGGCATAGCAGGCGTTTCTTGATGCCGCTCCCTATCAGGCCGTTGGCCTTTTTGACCTGTCCGTTGGTCTGCGGGTGCGCCACGGAGGCGTACAATATGTTGATGTCGAGGCCCTCGCAGAAGTCCTGGAATTCCTTCGAGATGAAGTTCGAGCCGTTGTCCGTGATGATGCTGTGCGGCATGCCGAACCTGTAGACTATGGACTCGAGGAACTTGACGGCCGTTTTGCCGCTTTGGTTGGTGACGGGCATGGCCTCGATCCACTTGGTGAACTTGTCGACTGCGACCAGGAGGTAGACATGGACTCCTTTCGAAGATTTGGGCAATTTGCCAATCATGTCGAGGCCCCACTGGGTGAAGGGCCAGGCTAGTGGTATGGGCCTAAGCTCTGATCCTAGTGCGTGTGGCTTGTCCGCGTACCTCTGGCAGGCGTTGCACCTTCGGACGATGTCCTTAGCATCGTTCATGACCGTTGGCCAGTAGAATCCATCTCGTAAAGCTTTGGCGACGAGGGCGCGGCTGCCTGCATGGATGTCTTGGAGGATGGTTTTGCCATCACCGATGGTGACGCACCTTTGGTGTAAACCCGAAATACTGTGCTTGTACAACTCGCCATTGTGGAGGGTGAACACTTTGGACCAACGAGATTTGTGTCGGGCATCTGTCGGGTCGTCGGGCGGTTCTTTGTTTAGCAGGTACCAAAGGTACGGCTGTGTCCACATCTCTTCAATCACCATGACCTGCATTAGGATGACGAGCTTGGCCTCGATGTCAAGCTTTTCGGATCCTTCATGTCCTTCGGGCGGCGCAGCCCCCAAGTGCTCTGCCTCTTCGGGTGATCCCTTGGGGAATTTCCTTTTGATAGAGGGTACGCAGATTTGTTCCAGGAACACACCCGGTGGCACCCGTGCGCATGTGGAGCCGATGTTGGCGAGCCTATCGGCTTACTCGTTGCTTTCCCGTCCAACGTGCCGAAGCTCACAACCGTCAAAGTCCCCTTCCAGTGAGTTGTAGAGCGTTCGGTACGCGATCATGTTGGCGTTGTGAGCGTCGCACTTGTTCATCGTCTGCTGGACGACAAGGTTTGAGTCACCGTAGATGATTAGGCGCGTTGCGCCGCAGACCTTGGCCATCCGCATTCCATGGATGAGGAACTCATATTCGGCCTCATTGTTGGAGGCGCCCGAAGGACGTATTTCATCTTGTCGCCCTGAGGGGACGTCAGTATGATGCCAGCTCCTGCTCCGGCCTCACGTTTGGATCCGTCAAAGTGCATCGTCCATGATTACGTCATGTCCAGAGTGTCCGGCAGCTGGAGTTCCATCCAGTGGACGAGGAAGTCAGGGAGTACCTGAGATTTGATGGTCTTGTGTCGCTCATAGACTATGTCTAGAGGGGATAGCTCGATGCCCCACAGGGCTACGCGTCTCGTGGCTTCGGGGTTGTTCAGGATGTTGGACATTGGCGCCTCGTTGACGACCATTATCTGACGCTCCTGGAAGTAGTGGCTCAGCCGACGAGCCATCATGAATACGTCGTAGGCGAGTTTCTGGTAGTGAGGGTACCTCTGCTTTGTTGGTGTCAGTACCTCGCTGAGGTAGTAGATTGGGCGTTGGACCCCATGGGTCTTGCCATCTTGGGATCGTTCGACCATGAGTATGGTGCTTACCACCTGGTGCGTAGCTGTGATGTATAGTAGCAGAGGCTCTCGCTCCTTTGGCGTGACTAGGATAGGCGAGGTGGCGAGCAGCCGCTTGAGTGCTTTGAATGCGTCGTCTGCTTCGCGTGTCCATTCGAACTTGCCCTCTTGCGCAGCAGCTGGTAAAAGGGAAGGGCCTTCTCACCCATGCGGATGATGAACCTGCTCAGCGCCGCGATGCGCCCAGCTAGCTGCTGGACACCTTTGACATTCTTTGGCTTCTCCATGGTTAGTATGGCCCGAATTGTCGGGGGGATAACCCCGGGTAGGGTCACGAGAGGTGAAACATAGCACAGCTTGGTTAGCTCCGAATAAAGAAAGAATCAGGACAGGTAATAACGGCCGGGAAAGATAAGCATGAGCGGCCGACATATAAATTATGTCGGCCCGCATAAGACAAAGTTGTAATTCTTGCAGGAACCGACGAGCTGAGTCTACCGAGGAAGGGCCGAGTCAAGAAGGACGCGTGGCACCTTTCCGAGTAAGATTCAGGAGGGACCATGGTAAAGCATGGTCAAAAGAGAAGGGCGACGCCGGGTGACACAAAAGGAGTCGGGTGACACCCAAATCATACGCTGACGTACAAAGTTACAGCATGACGCCAAAAGGAACAGGAAGCAGCGTGCCAGAAGACCATTAGTTGTCAAGCTTTATGGACTGGGCCATTGGGCTTAGGGCAAGCCCATGACCCGGCCCACATTGTAGGGACCAAGATCCAAACAGTAAACCCTAGAACCCAAAGGGGTATAAGCTAGTTAGAACTTCCTATATAAGGAAGGTCATAGCTGTAGTAGAAGGAGGTTGGACCAAGTAGGGAACTAGTTCACAAAACCCAAGTTCATACATCTCAAGGAGCACTTGTAACCTTCGGGTATCAATCAAACCGCTAAGTCTGGAGAGTTCTTCTTGTTCTCCGTGCATGGCTCGACCGTGCACTCCCTCCCCGGTGACCACAAGCACCCATTCGGCCCCCAACTTAAGCCTACCCATGGAATCTGCCGTGGCACCACCACGACAGTTGGCGCCCACCGTGGGGCAGAAGCAGGTGCTTGATGGAGTCTTCATCCGGACGGGCAACCTCATCGCCAAGACCGGCGAGCGTGTCTACTCCGGCCTCATCCAGAGGTTTGGAGCGCTCAACTTCGTTAGCGACAACGCGGGATGCTTCGGGACCAAGCCGTTCCCTAGGGACGGTCGCTTCATCAAGTTCGGTGAGCACCAGGTCTACGTCGCGGTGCGCGTGTAGCGCGCATATCCTGAGCGCGTCGTCCTGGCCCGGATCCGCCGGTGATTCCTGTCACTAGGAAGCTTCACCAACTCGTCTCCATGAAGGTAATGATGACAGCTCCAAACCCCGCGGCTCCGCCAATAGTTCCAGTAGTGAATGAGAATGCTGAGGGAGGAAATCATGAGGAAACGCCAAGGGCTGCGAGAACAGCAAAGGCACCACTGGAAAAACCAGAAAACATAGCTAGGAGTAAAAGGGCTAAGGAGCTGCAGGAAGTGATAGACAAGTTGGCAGAGCCAGTAGCACAGGCAACTAACCCGGCACGTGTGCAAGCCCAGTTAGAGGAGGCCAGGATAAAAGTTCTGGAGAAAGCCAAGGAATTGGCGCAGTTACAGCAGGATGTGGATATCACCATCAGAGAGCTAAACAAATCGAGTCAAGGGTGCAAAGACTCGGCTTGATGCAACGAGGTTGAGAGGAAGAAGCCTCAATGAAGAGCTGGCAGATGCAACGTCGAAAATAACGCCAGGGAACAGCAACGAAACAGCTATGAGGCCAACATATAACACAGCAGCATCTAATCTGCGAGAAGCAGAAGCAGCAATGGCAGAGTTACCTCATTTGGAGGGAGAAGCAAAGAAAAGACAGCAATAACGAGTCAATGAACTAGTAAGAGCAGCTAGCATGCTGAATGAAGCGTATTACAAAGCAAATCCGGGTATAGCAGGAAGGTCACAGCAGGTTCACTTGGCAACTCCTGTCCCGACGAGATCAGCAGGGCATACGGCACCCTCACCCGGAGCGGCGCCTAGGCCGAGAAAAGTAAAGAGTGTGGATTCAGGAAGAAACAAGCAGATGGTTGCCTATGATCCGGCAGTGGTTCAAGGAAACCCGGCACATGCGTAGGGGGCGAGAAGGAATAGTGCCCAAGGAAATGAAAACCAGGAGAATGCAGGCCGAGAAAGGCAAGCAGGGCAAAGAAATGACAACGGAGGGCAAAATTTTGCGCCTCAAGCTAGGCGCGGAACTCACTCGGCAGGAGGAGGAAATCCAGCGCCGAATAAGGCACCAGCTCAACCTAAAAGAAGACAGCAAAGCGCGGGAAAGGCAGTTCAACAGCCTGCTGACCCGAACGCAAATAAGTATAATGATGGTTACTCGGCTATGGTGAATGATGGATATGAACTGCCGGATCACGCATATCAAGCAATGGGAGCAAGACTCGGAGGCAGGAACCTTCAGCCGGATGATGCAAGGCTGAAGCTTGACCGAATAAAAATGGCAGAGGTAATTGAATCGCAAGGTCCGCAGGGTCCACCATGCTTTGGCCCAAGGATCATGAAGGAGCCACCAGTTCCAAATTTCCAGCTGGCCAGACGGACAAAAACGTATGATGGAAGTACTAAGCCAGGGGCTGGCTCATAGATTATGTAACTGTTGTGAAGATCGCGCAGGGAAATTTGAGATTGGCAGTACGTTATGTACCGTAGATGCTAGAAGGACCAGCTCGTGTATGGTTGAATAATTTGCCACCCGGAAGCATTAACAGCTCGATCGATTTTCACGACGCTTTTGTGAGCAATTTCACGAGAACTTACAAGAGGCTGAATCGCCCAAAGCAACTGGTGATGTGCAAGCAAAGACCGAATGAGACAGACGGGTAATTCCTCATAAGGTGGTGTACGATGCGCAACTCTTGTGAAGGGTTAATCGAGTCACAGGCAATCACTTGGTTTGCACAAGGATGCAGACATGGAAGTGTGTTATGGCGAAGGTTACAGAGAGATATGCCGACAAGTCTGGCGGAAACAATAAGAATTGCTGATTCGTATGCGTTAGGAGATCCGACTCAGCCGCTGCTTATGTCGGTAGACGGCATGACTGAGACTCAGATCTATGACGCTGCCGGGTCGCAAAGGCGCCAGGAAAGGTCCGAATACAGAAGCAAGAGAAGAGACAAAAGACGAGATTACAGATATGGTTCGACTCAGGTCACGGCCGTAAGTCAGGGTCATCCGGATGCTGGAAGTAGTCAACATCAAAGGACAAGTGGACAACAACAATGGGTGCCAAAGAATGATGGGAAAAAGGCCATACGATCAGAGGAAGCAATATCATGACCGACAGAAATATACCTATGAGATGATGCTGGACTGCGGTGACCCAGCATACCAATGCATGATGTAGTACACTATAGTCGTTGACATAACACCAATGAAACACCGTTCACTAGTATTACATCCCTCAGAGTGGTACAACAGAAACACAGCAGGTCCAAGACATGACTATAGGTTACAACTCAACTCTTTACACAAGATCTCGAGAACACTCTAGGTTAAAGAGAGAGAAAGAAACTTTTTACAAAGAAGAATCAGAAATAAACGACTCAAAAACTATCATACTATTAAGACTAGTATTTTAACTATGGTCTGGCATTGCTGCTATTGCAATACACTACAGAAGTAGGTTCTATGGCTAGAGATTCTATTATTATCTAATCCCCAACTTCGCCTTCACTTGAGTGGATATATATATATATATGTTGACTTCCTTGACTTCATTGAAGAGCTTTAGCTTTTGATGATGATTCCTGGAGCATAACTTGATGTAGACGCCGTCTGTACTGGCTTTAGAACCTAGAAAGGGTTAAGAAGATACTTTGAGTACGAGCGTACTCAGCAAGTTCACTAGAAAAGGAGTGTTTACTGCACTATATCTACAGCCATAGACCATAGGTCGTAGGCAATGCAAGTTTTCGTAAACATTTCTTCAAAGGTTGCTTTTATTCTGAAAAGCTATGTCCGTCAGCCTTCACGGGTTTACCAGAACTTTCATGGAGTTCCTTTCCCATAGCGTTCGCAGCTCCTTCCCGAAACAGGAGTAACAAGTTACAGTTCTTACACTCTGCAGAGGTGCGTCACTTTACCCATGAGAGATTAACTCTTTGTTGCACAACCGGGCAGCTTATTCCCGTCCACAATTCCAACTCCATGATGTGTGGCCCAGAAGATGATCCAAGCCGATCACTGCCCCCTTTGTGACCCCGCATGTCTCCTTGGTGTACACCATTCCCACCTATTGAATTATGGCAATGGTTTGTACATACCGTTCAGATGTCGGAACTATCATGGGATGTTGAGGGCTCCCACCCATATGCTACATATCCTCTACGAATTACCATAAATAATACGCACGCCACGAGTGATAACAGCCACGACCCGCACATCCAGCTCCATGCGAGAGGGAAAAGATACAGCTGACTTCTCCGTCCCATTCCAAATCTCATGGTCAACGCGTAATATATGGCGCAAGAATCACTGGCGACATTGGTTGTTAAGTCCTAGGTAATATGTTCCTTTACCACCGGAACTCTTATAGTAGGTTATTACCTCATGGTAAATAACCTATAATCACATTATTATGAAAATAGTGTTTTCTCACCTTTTTCAAATGCAGGTGTGACAACACTGGATTTTTAAAATACTTTACAGAAAATAATCAAAGGACATGAGCAAGTGTGAACTTGCCTTTTGTGATTGCAAGATTATGCACTCACGGTCTTCAAGACAATATAAAAGATCCAATATCTGAAATCAGCATCATTGCTCTGGTAAGGACTGATGTTTAAAGAAGCAAGATGCTATTATGCATAAGTAATGTAATGCAATTTCGTAAACTCGAATCCCGAGGCAACGTTGTTCTAGGGTTTGGGTATTGAAACTTTTTCCTTGGAATGTGTTGCCCTTTTAGATTAAGTTTCACACATGTGCTTCTTATTAAGGCTTGTGAATGTGAGCGAAACAACATGTAAACATAATGGCATACAACAATAAGATATACTAATGAGATGTGCTACTCCAGGACTGCTTATATGTGAATTATCTTAGCTTCAAGTTTTACCTTGCAAGTGATGATATTTATAAGGAACTGAAGTGTTAACAATCCTAGGTATATAAGTGAAGCTTAATGTAATGCGATTATTATTAATTGTCATTTGATGTTTGAAGTGGCAAAAATAATAACATTTGAAGAAAATCTTACTCAACTAAGCAGAAGCATTTAGGCCTTTAAGTTACCCTTATGAGGTGTTCTTTCTAGTTATAGTTTTTAAGTAAGAATGAATTACTCCATTTGAATAATGACATCATTTGTATTTGAGACTTATCTATCTTGGTTTTTAACTTGGTTGGTTTGGTATTAGGATACTTTATAATTTAATTATAATAGACCAAAGTTAATTATAAAGCATATAATAAAGTCTTTAGCATTATTTAAAGTATTATAGACTAAAGTTAACTTTAAAGACATAGATGGACTTTAGATGAAATTCTTGTTATACTTATACCTTGTTCAATTTATAACGTTTCTTTAAAGTTACTTAAGAATGGTATTGTTTTAAGTTGGTAATGGTTTCTTTACATTATAATTGTATAAAGGGATTTATCTCCTTATAAGGGTGTGGTTAAGGTTTATGAATAAGCAAACAATATTATTCACTACTTATGAACCCACTATGGTGTTTTGATTTGTTTATAAACTTGTGATTAAAGTAAAGTAAAGGAATGGTTTTTATTTTATTACAATTAATTCTGGAGATTTTAGATTGGATAAGGATTCTTTTATAAAATAATCTGCACTTATGGTTGAAGGATAATTCAATAAAATTGCATTTAAAATGTGTTGAACCATTTTTATTTCATATTATCAATACTGAAGACCAATACTATTTATTAGACTCAATTGGCTAATTTTTAGAATATTAGAAATTTTTATTTACTCTTACATGAATTATTAACTAAAGAAATAGGTTTAAATTCAAGTTATTAAAGTGTTTAACTTTTTATTTAACTCAAAAGTGGGATATTATATTTTTAACATATAGGTATTATCTTTGTGATCATTTTGGTATATTACACTTATTTTTGTGATTTAAAAATAATAAGATATGATTTTATAATACTTATTATTTGATAAGGACTTAATAAATAACAAATATTTAATTAAGTGGAATAATAATGCATGATTATAGTTTTAAATTATAATTCTTAATTTTCTAAGAATTTTGGTATTTTAGTTATATTTTTAATATTTACTAATATTAAAATATTAATTATCAAAGTTTTATTACTTATAAAACTTTTATTAAATAATATGTATTTAAATAATCATCATAATAATATTTGATAATAGATTTAAGTTGTAGATTTTATTTTTCTGAAAATTTTCATATATTAAACATATTTTTCTAAATTATAAAACACAAGATATTAATTAAACAAGTTTTAATTCCTTTATTTCATTTCAGGAAATACTTATATTTGAACTAACATTGTTTTATCTATTTCATACACATAAATACTTTTTATACCGAAGCTAACCTAGACTAGGTCACTGACTGGTGGGTCACATGCCACATGGCATGCTCGGCTTGATTAATGTTTTTGTTACCGATGTTGTTTCTACTCCCAGGCAATGGCAAGTGGGTCCGATACCACGTCACCTACCACCTGGGCAAGGACTGAGTCAAGCTTTGGACCAGGTCAACCCTGACGTCACGATGACGTCAGGTCTCCGGTGAGCACCGGAACCAGCGATGGAAGGCTTCCTAGGCTTCTGCGATTACACACGTTTGAATATCGGGAGTTTGGCAACCATCTGGAGGCGGCGCCACCCAAGAATATTCATCGAAACAAGGCAACGATGAGGTCGTAGCGGCGAGGCACGGCGGCGCTTAGCGGATATAGGCTTACAGTGGACACTAGCACGAAATAGAAGGTGGTTGAGATGCGATGTCTTACCTAGATGCTCATGTAGTGGTCGGCGAGGACTAGCGAGGTCGGAGGTGAGCGCTCGGTCAAGAATTCCGGTGAACCCCGAGGAAAGGGAACAATGAAATTCTCCCTCCATAGAGCTCCCCTTGATGTTTTATTTTACCTAGACGATCTACGGAGCATGGCGTTCCTCCCCATCCACACCACAGGCTTCGAGAAGCATTTCCTCGACGGCCAGCCGAAGCTCACGGGCGATGGCGTCGGGTTGAAAAGGGAGATAGAGAGCGAGAGGGAGGATGATTTGAGGATGAGGATTGAATAGAGGCTCGAGGCGGTCTCAGGCGGATGTTTTATACGGCTAAGCAAGCTCGCACACGACGGCATGATGGTGATGACGGTCGGGATGCGGCGGCGCTACTGAAGCTCAAGGTGGGCGCGAATCACTGCGCGAATCCACCTGGCGGACACCAACAAATTGAGGTGGGGTTCTGAGACGGTCAACCGCGTCGGGACGGTCCCGAATTGCGGCAGTGACGTGGCTCGTCGGCGGCGTGTCGATCAACCAGAGGAAGACGAAGAAGACGGTTCTCTCACGCGTTGGACCCGCCTGTCAGTTAGAGATCGAAACGGTATGTGGGCTCGGGCCAAGGTGGGCTGGTTCTGGGCTGCGAGAAAAGGATCAGGTCTGCTACTGCTGGTTGCTCTGAGTGGTGAATAGAAGATGGGCCTCGGCCTGGTTTCGTTTCTGTTATTTTTCTTCTTATATTTTCTGTTTTCTTTTATAGCTTTATTTAAGCAATTGTTTTAACTTTTCTTAATGGAATTTCTTTGCTAAATCCTTGCAATAATCATGAAGTTACTTACATTTAATTTATGGACTTTTTTATAATGTTATATTTCTTTATTTTCTTATATAGATACTTTTCCTATTATTATTTGTAAAGGCTTTAAATATGAATTTTTAATTTATTTATATCCATAACTTATTAAAGATTGCATTATTATTAATCCATGAGTTTTGATTCTTATTGATTTATAATATTAAAGAATCTTTTATATATAGTGATCCTTCATTATTACTCAAAACATAAAGTTTGAGTAATTAATATGGTTAATAATATTCTCATAAGTTTAGGAAATAGCAATATGTATAATTATTACAACTAACATATGAGTTAAGGTCTGAATTGAAAATGCTTACCATAATTTCTTAAAAGATTTAATATTCTCATATTTCTTTTATTGATGTGAATAAAGATTAATGGCTAAGACAGATTGTTTTTATGTTTGTGATCATGAATGATATCACTATTTAAATTAAAATAGTGGAATTGTTTTCTAATCTAACTTATGAGAAAGAATTGATAAAGACAGTTCCTAGGCACTAATGATAATGATGATTGCAAATGACAAAGATGTGCTTAAGTGATTTGATGTAGGAAATTATGCCTATCAACCATTGTGGAAACAAAATGATTGATCCAACAGATGGGATGGATGTTAAGCTTGATTATAGATTTAGGGTTTAGGTTTTACCAAGAATTCCTATCTTCCATACTTCATAATCCTGGACTTCTAATTAAGGAATTCCTTTTCTAGATATACTACTTCTTTATATACATCATCATGTGTTAACATGATGAGCTTTACTGAACCAGAATATTCTTATCCATCTTTTATTCTTCTAAATCCACTTGTAAATCCATAAGCTTGACACTAAAGCTTTTCCTAACCTTCTCATATCCATACTTGGTTAAATCAACTACTCTTCTAATAATAATCTCCAACCCAACAAGTGGTTACTTCTAACTCCACTCATACCTTTCCTTAGTCATCCACCTTAATAATACTCCATTATCTTATACTAGGGTTCAATCATGTTCTATCCACCAATGTCACTTATACATGATATAAGCATTCAATCTTAATGACCTAAACATGATCATTATAATCTTTTGATCATTTATGGCTTAGGTTTCCAGTTGGCTAATCAAGTCTTTCATCAATACAACACTACAGTTGTATTATCTTCTTAGTATCTCTATTGGATTAAGGAATGCTATTCATGGACTATGCTTCCTTAATCCAATAGGATTACTTCTTGGTATCTATCTTTAGGATTCATCCTTGTAATCCTCTTTGTTACCATATATATCTTTATTTCAAATAACTCTTATATCCACTCAGGAGTGAGTTAACTCCATCAATTATCATAATGATTTCATTCTCTCCAAACTCTTCCATCCTATAGATGATATTCAATTCTAGCATTACTATTTACCCCTTCTTACTTATTTCTTTATAGGTATTAAGTGAATGCTATAATAAGGACAAGAGTTGATAGATCAAGAATTCATAGATGAAGAGTTGGTGAATCAATAGTTGATTACTCAACATTGATAAACAACAATAATTGAGATAGGGTTCCATAGGAATTGATATGGGAAGAAAAATATATGGTGAATGATCTTGAATTGGTTTCCCTCCTACTCCAAATAACTAAAGAGTTAGGGTTAGGTATTACCATGATACTCATGGTATAAATAAATGAGATTAAGATTTACTGGTTACATTCCTATTACTTAATTTATATTTATAACTTGGTATTCATGGGTTGTGTAATGAATACAGGGATATGATTACTTAAGGATCAAATATAATCCATTAAGTAATGTATTAGGGTTTAACTTTTATTACATTTGATCTACCCTTAGATCAAATCTCCCTTACCCAAAATAAGGTTTTAGCAAAGGTCATATTGAAACTTATCGCAATCAACTTGATGATCTACTTCAATTCCATCAAGTTAAGAGAAGCTTCAATCACTTTGACAAGTTTTTATTTAAAAGCGCGAAAATTATTCGGATTTTCTATGCATGAATGCAATGCACACATCTGTGTTCAGCTTATTTCCAAGATCTAATGCTGGGATGTTACATGGACCAGCCGTGTAAGTTTCACACGCCTAGTCCGAGTAAACCGGCCAATCACACAACAAGGCAATGCACTTGGTTTCAAAAAGGAGATAGAGTGGATTCGTCGAATAAGCAGCTTCCACCACCTCCCCCTCCACCACTCACGGGAGGAAATTCTCAGACAGTGGGAATAGATAACAGAACGAAAATAGGCAGCCGAGGTATCAGAATCAAGAAAGAAGAGAAACGGTGCACCAGGTGCACAATCCAAGAGGTGACGACGCTCATGTCGGTCAAAGAACTAGAAATGAGTACAGAGAACATCACCAGAGCTATGTTGTCTTTGTCACAGAGCCGAATGACAAAAAGAGCCAGCAGTGACGGATGATGGAGGTGAATGCCATAATGCCGGCAATTCCCAAGTACATGCATTGGTCTGAGCAAGAAATAACTTGGAGCATAAAAGATCACCCCAAGATCATGCCAACCCAGGAGGATATGCTCTAGTTTTGGATCCAACGTTCATGGGCCCAGATATCAATGTCAAGTTTTCAAAAGTGTTGATTGATGATGGCAGTAGCATCAACATCATGTACAAGGATACTATGCTCAAGTTAGGCATTACCATGAACAAGCTGGAGCCGACTAAGACCACTTTCCACGGTATTGTTCTAGGATTGTCCTGTGAGCCAATTGGCAAGATCTGGGTTGACGTCTTATTCGCAAACAGAGAGAACTATCGCACTGAGGCCATAGAGTTTGAGGTAGTGGATTTGGTCAGCTCATATCACGCCTTACTCGGCAGGCCGGCTATGGCAAGATTAATGGCTACTACACACATTGCTTACTTAAAGATGAAGCTGCTAGGCCCATGTGGGGTAATTACAGTTGAAGGAGATTACAAAAGGTCTATTGCTTGTGCCTCAGCCGGATCTTCACTGGCTGAGTCACTCGTCATAGCACAAGAAAAGAATCAAATGTTGGAAGTGGCAGCATTGGCCAAAGGAGCGCAAATTTCCATGCCGGCACTCACCAACCCGCATGGCAATGTGTCATTTCAAGCTACCAAAGAAACCAAGAAGGTACAGGTGGATGAGACTTTCCCAGAGCACACAGTTACCATTGGGGCTGGCCTCACGGACAAATAGGAAAGCGAGCTCACCAGCTTCCTCCGTGAGAATCGGGACATCTTTGCATGGTCCACTCAAGATCTGCAAGTAGTTCCGAGGGAGCTGGCTGAGCACTCTCTTCATGTAAGACCAGATGCCAAGACGGTGAAGCAACCCCTCCGCCGCTTCGCTGAAGATAGGAGGAAAGTCATAGCTGCCGAGATTGCCAGACTTTTAGCTGCTGGATTCATCATGGAAGTACTGCACCTGGATTGGTTGTCAAATCCAGTATTGGTCATGAAGAAAAAAGATGACCCGAACGTGGCAGTGGTATGGCGCATGTTTATTGATTACACGAACCTCAATAAGGCGTGTCCAAAAGATCCATTTCCCCTGCCACGGATCGATCAAGTCATAGATTCTACTGCTGGGTGTGAGTTGTTGTCGTTTGTGGATGCGTATCCAGATGATCAAATAAAGACAATTTTTATCACCCCGTACGGGGCTTATCGCTATCGTACCATGCCATTTGGGTTGAGAAATGCAGGTGCAACATATCAAAGATGCATGAAAAATGCTTACAAGATCAATTGGACAAAAACGTTCAAGTATACGTCGACGACGTGGTAATAAAAACCAAACAAAGTCATACTCTAATTGAGGACTTGAGTCAAACATTCGCAAACTTAAGAAGATTCCGGATGAAGCTTAACCCGGAAAAATGCACATTTGGTGTCCCGGCTGGCAAGTTACTCGGATTCCTTGTATCCAGCCGAGGAACTGAGGCTAACCCAACAAAAATCAGGGCCATTGAAAGAATGGTTACCAAAAACCCTCAACGATGTCCAGAAGTTTACTGGATGCCTGGCCTCGTTGAGAAGGTTTGTTAGTCGGCTAGGTGAAAAGGCCCTACCACTATATCAACTGATGAAGAAATCAGACAAATTCACGTGGACACAGCAAGCTGATAGCGCTTTCCATGAATTAAAGAAAATGTTGGCAACAGCACCAATATTAGCATCACCACTATCCAAAGAGCCAATGTTGCTCTATGTCGCTGCAACCAACAGATTTGTAAGTGCAGTAATAGTGGTTGAACATGAAGAAGGGGGCAAATCAGTCCAAAGACCAGTTTATTACTTGAGCAAAGTGCTCTCTGTCTCGAAACAGAATTACCCGCATTATCAGAAGATGACATATGGGGTATATATGGCACCAAACAAGCTAAAACATTATTTTCAAGAACACCCAATCTGGGTAATATGCGAGGCACCTATCTCGGATATATTGGGCAGCAAAGATGCCAGCGGCCTAGTCGCAAAATGGAACATAGAACTGGCACCGTATACTCCACAATATGATAGAAGAGATGCAATAAAGTCTCAGGCTGTTGCAGATTTCTTTGTAGACTGGATGGAAATGCAGTACGAACCATCACTGCCAGATCCGAACTATTGGAAAATGCATTTTGACGGGTCCAAGACGAAAATGGGTCTAGGCGCCGGGATAGTGCTCACATCTCCAAAGAGGGATCAACTGAGGTACGTGTTACAGATTCATTTTGCTGCTTCCAACAACGTTGCCGGGTATGAAGCACTTGTCCATGGCATCAAAGTAGCCAAGTAAATTGGTATCAAAAGGATCATGTGTTTTGGCGATTCGGATTTGGTGATTCAACAAGTGTCTGGACATTGGGATGCGCTGGACGCAAACATGGCATTATATCGTTTCCATGTGCAACAAATTTCGGGATACTTTGACGGATGCGAATTCCATCATGTTCCTAGAGCAGAAAATGAGGCAGCAGATGTATATCCAAATTAGGGTCATCTCGGCAAGCAATACCACCAGGGGTAGCGCTGGAGCACCTCAGGAAACCATCGATCAAGCCATCACCAGAGTCCAACTCAATCAGGGTAACCCTGGCGAGTCAGGAGTCAGATGTGGTACCAATGGATATCGACTCAGGGGTAGCTTCGAATCACTCGGGGACTGATCCGCTCAATTCAGGGGCTGCCGAATCACACTCGGGGGCTCCTCAGGTCATGTCGGCAGAGCATATGTCGGCGGATCCAATGGACATTGATACTGAAGCAGACCCGGAACCACTGATACCAGTATGGGCATAGCCAATATTCGATCATTTAAAAGATGGGACCTTGCCGAGTGATGAAACATTGGCAAGGCAAACAGTACGAAGAGCAAAAGCGTACACCATAATCAACAAGGAATTGTACAAGCAAAGTGTGATGAGTGTACTGCAGCGTTGTATCAGTCCAGAGAAAGGCCAAGAGATCTTATTGGATATTCATCAAGGAGAATGTGGGCACCATGCGTCATCAAGAGCGTTGGTGGCCAAGGCATTCCTATGGATTCTATTGGCCAAGTGCATTGGCACAAGCGCAAGAGTTAGTCGGAAAATGCAGTGGTTCTCAACACTATGCATCCAAGTCACATCTACCAGCGTCTGAATTAAAGACTATACCAATCACTTGGCCTTTTGCAGTTTGGTGACTAGATATGGTAGGACCATTCAAACCAGCAAGGGGAGGCATGACTCATATTTTGGTCATGACTGATAAGTTCACCAAGTGGATAGAAGTGAAACCAATCAAAAATTTGGATGGTAAAACAGCTGTCACGTTCTTAAGGGATATAATCCTCAGGTATGGTTACCACACACAGTGTAATCACTGATAATGGCACAAACTTTGCCGAAGGAGCTTTTGCTCGTTTCTGCGGGAAACACCGAATAAGACTCGTTGTAGCATCAGTCGCCCATCCAGAATCAAATGGACAATTTGAACGGGCTAACGGTTTAGTTCTGTCAGGGATAAAACCCCGCTTAATGGAACCACTCCAGAGGTCACCTGGTTGTTGGATAGAGGAACTACCATCAGTGCTATGGAGCCTAAGAACAACTCTGAATCGATCAACGGGTTATGCGCTATTTTTCCTCGTATATGGGGAAGAAGCAGTTTTGCCTGTCTACATAGAATATGACTCACCAAGAATAAGGCAATACTCGGAAGCCGAGGTAAAAGAGGCTCGAGAAGATGGAGTAGACTTACTCGAAGAAGCAAGGGAACTAGCATTATCTAGATCTGCTATATATCAACAGAATATCCGACGCTACCATAGCCGGAAAGTGCAACCTCGTGTTTTTCGAGAAGGGGATATGGTGCTAAGGCTGGTGCAGCGCACAGCCGGAATGCATAAATTATCACCCCCATGGGAAGGACCATTCATTGTAAGCAAAGCATTGCACAATGATTCCTATTATCTCATAGACGCTCGTGAAGCGCAAAAGAACAAGGCGGACACGTCAAGAGATGAGACCAAAAGGCCATGGAATGTGGCGCTACTTCGTCCCTTCTATACTTAGGAGAATCAATGAATGTATCACTCGAACTCTCATATGTCGGGCATGTGTGTCGGCTATGTGCTAATAATAAAATGGTATGATTCGAAAAACTGACTCTTGGACTACCCCTTAAGTTTTCCCTCTCAATTATTTTATGTCGGCTGGCGTGACACCCGAAATTTATCTCGAAACAAGTAGTGTTTACTCGGATGAAATCAACTCTTCGACTATGCTGCTGTGCGAAAACACGGCTTCATGGCAAGCAAGAGAAAAGGATGTATGACGGGTAAACACGAACGTCGGATAAGTACAAAGGAGAAACGCGAGACGGCTTTAGATTTTTTCCTAACTCTCTGCAGGTCACGTTATACTACGTGTCGAGTAATCTCGGCCAAATGATCCAAGTTTCATATCCGCTAACTATATCCTTAGTACTTTGAGACTCTAATGTCGAACACCGAAACCGGTAGACAGGGGCCAAAGTCAAGGAAAGGTGACATGGCAAAATGAAACTCGGAGATTTGCCCTTGAATGATTCACACTTAGAACATAAAGCAAATATATAAAGCCTACCAAAAGAAGCATAATCAAACTTAAAGTGCAATGTATGTTACATCTGTACCCGGCATACCGGGGATCTAATCAAAGTTCGAGTATTTGTTAGCCTAAGAAGCAGAAGGACTCAGAGGAGCACTCTCGGAGCTAGGAACATTGCTTGGAGCATCAGCCGAGTGAGGGGCATATGTGGTCGGGTCATCCGGACCATCTGACTCGGTTGCTTTGATGTCGCCACCCTCTTCATTAGCAACTTCGACGAGCGGGTCGCCAAGGTCGAGGAAGCTGGGCCCATCGCACCAAGTGTGCACCATGGTATATTCAATCATGGCGTAAGCTCGCTCCTAGCGCTTCTTGATCAGCTCCGGATCATTCAGCCATTTGCCATCCCCCCTTATGCGAGCAAGAACATCAAGGTTGATGTCCTCGTACCATGAAAGCACGAAGGAGAGAGCCTTGTCTGCTGCAGCTCGGCCGGCCGACTCACGCCATTGGTCCAGCCGGTCTTCAGTAAGGAGCAATCTCTCAGCAAGTGGCTCGATGAGTTCAGGTGGGTCTTCATCTGGCCAGAGCATGCGAAACGCATGAATAGCCGACTTAAAAAGGTCCACACCGCAAGACTTGAGAGTCCTGACCCATCCGGACACCGCTTCGAGAAGCTCCTCCATGGACACCTCGCTGTCGGCAGGAGCACCAGCTTCGGTCCTCGCTTTCTTCATGGCTCGGATGGCAAACATATTGGCCTCAGGAAAATTTTCTGCAAGCAAAAAGAGAAAGTTAGCAAAATAACAAAAGTAGATGGAAGAAATCCAGAGTGACCTATACAGTGCAGAAAGAGTAAGAACTCACTATCGAGAAAGAAGTTGATGGTGGTGAGCTTGCTATGCCAAGTTTTGGCCTTGGCTTGGAGGGCGTCAAAGTTAAGATTTGCCGACTCGACCAATGACTCGGCCTCGTCGAGAAGCCTCTTGGTCTTCTCGGTGCTGGCGGCCTGCTGCTCATTCTTCTCGGCAAGCTCCTCCTTCAACCCTTTCACCTCGGCCAAGTGCTTCTACTCCGACTCGGCCATCAGCTTCTTCAGCCGAGTCACCTCATCTCGCTCCTTCTGGAGCTCGGTTTGGTGCTTCTCTGCTTATTCGGAACAAGTTACTTGTCAACACCAACAGAAACCTTCAGCCATCAAATTAGTGAGCCAAAACTTATTCTCGGCCTCGCTGATCTGCGAGTGAAGAGCATCGATGGTGGACTGAGCAGAGGCTGGGAAAGAAGAGCGAGAAAAAAATTGAGAAAATGAACCAAAGAAAATTACACCGAATAGAGAAAGGACGACTAAGGATGTTACCTTGGCCTTGGGCATCAGTCTGCAGCTTTTCATACGCAAGTTCGAGCTTGTGATGCGCCAGAATGAGAGCTTGGTGCACCTTGGTGCACTCGTTATGCGTGAGCTGAACAAAGAAGATAGATAGTGAGGAAAGGTCAAGTCAAGCAGCCTGCCGGATAAAAAAGCTTAAGAGCGACAGTAACCTCGAGGGCTAGGGATCGAAGATCTAACATGAGTTTGGCATAAGGAAATGAAAGAGCTTACAACTGAGTAAGTTCCTCACTCAACAGTAACCTCGAGGGCTAGGGATCGAAGCTCTAACATGCAAGCTTGGGGTGAAGAATTTAAAGACTAAGTGATTATTGAGAGCTTACCACCGAGTAAGTTCCTTACTCGGCAGTAACCTCGGGGACTAGGTGATATGTATAAAGGAAATACTCAACAATACAAAAGAGTAAGAAGATACTTTACCTTGTTCACTTCGTCGGCGTGGGCCACTAGAGTAATGGCCTACTGGTTCATGTCAGAGACGGCCTTAGGGCCCAGCTTCAGCTTCTTGCCGGCACAGGTGCTGACCTCCTGCTTGCCAGCTGCATTCCATGCCACAGCATAAGGCTCAGCCGAACCAAGGCTTTTCCCACTGAGCGTCCGAGTGAGAACTTGACCCGTTTTCAGGGTGGTTCCCACATTGGCACGGGTCGCAGCAGCGGAAGTATGGAGGGTAACATCCTTAGAGCCATCACCTGACCCAGCAGACGCGGATTCGCCCCCCTTACCCGTTGAAGCGACCATTGTCGCCAATGTCGGAGGCCGGATCTGAGGAGCAGAACCCAGAGCGCAGACCAGCGTTGTCTGCTTGGAGGAGGTGGCTTTGCCGGATGAAGGGCGAGTAGAGCCAGAAGCCTTTGGCTGGGTCTCGCTCTTTGACAGAACTGGAGAGCGAGCAGGAGGATTTGGAGAAGAAAGTGGAGCCGGTTGACTGGGCTCAGCAGTTTTGCTGGCTCCAAGATCAGGAAGTTGTTCATTCACACCAGCCTGAGGGCCGATGCTAGAGGAACTAGTGGTGGAAGGTTTCTCAGCACCAGAATCACTGGCACCAAGATTAGGAAATTGTTCCTGGCTAGCGCCAGGGGCGCTAGCCGAATGACCCACCGGGTCTGACTAACACTAAGAGGCGTGAGCCTCAACAGTGGGAGCCTCGACTCGGACGGGACTCGGTGCCGCCGAGTCAGCTGGAGGAGGCATAGGCCTTAGCGGCGAGGCAATGCTAGAAGCAGCCTGGTTCGCCGACAGGGGTGCGGTGCTGAAAACAAGGAGACATGTATAAGAGAACATCAACGACAAAAAAGAAAGAACGAAGAAAGCAGAGTATAAAAACTTACCCGGTTACGACCGGGTCACGGGTGAATCGGCGTGTGACCCGGAGCCCAGCGGCTTGGCGGGTCTTAGGCGGAGTGGCATCAGCAGAGGCAGCAGGAGCTGCCGGAGTGGGCTTGCTCTTCTTGGCCGGCTGAGGGCTGGAGGAAGCTCCGTGTCGCTTCGGTTTGGTGACGGGGATCTTGCCGACTCCGCCCACGGCGAGAGGAAGAGTGTCATGTACCTGGCCAGCTGCATAAGTAAATAACAGGCTTACTCGGATAAGTTGGGAGACTAAGGTCACAAGGCATATACCTCCAAAAGCGTACAATCATCATCCTCATCATCGTCAGACCAATCTTGTAAGGGATTACGAGATCGACTCTTACCCGAAGCTGAAGCAGCCGCAGCGTGCGGGATGGGTATGAAGCACTCCAGGTCATACTCGACTTCATCCGAGTCGGAGCGATCCCCGTTATAACCGTTGGGACGGACAGTACTTTCATCAACCTGGTGAAGGAGATTCTGCGAAAGACAAACAGAATCAGTAACCAAAAAGTGGCAAAAGAGCTAAAGCCTACTCGACAAGGAAAACGACTCGGAAAACTTACCCAGGGTACAGGCCTGACCCGGCTAAATGGAGGGCAACTCCAAGCCCAATCATCCGCCAAGTTCAGTTTAAAGATTGAGCTTACTCGGCGGGAAATGGAGTCATGGGTGAGCTCCTTAGTGGAGTGCCGAGTGGGATCGTGGGAGCCACTCATGAAGCACATCTTGTGGCTCCTCGTTTGGATGGGGCTTACTCGGCGTGATATGAAGGCACACATGAGGTCAGTGTCGGCAAGATGAAAGTTTTCATCCGGTGACAACAACCTTTCCAGGATCGCATTAGCCTTGTTCACCGCAGCGTCTTGGTCGCGCGGGTCAAGCTGCCAGAGCTTCTTGTTGGGGACCTCATCCGAGAAAGGGGGAGTCGGATGTTACCGGTGGACCCGCTGTTTTTGACATAGAAAAAGGTTTTATGCCACTTCTTGCAAGAATCAAGCCCAGCAACCCGAGGAAAGATGGAGTCTCTCCTGGGCGTGATGCTAGCAGCACCGCACCGAGTCGGCTTTTTCTCGGCACGGGGAGCACCAAGCTGGGGAACAACCTGAACCCTAAATCTGAAATATTTGGCCCACAGAAGAACTGTAGGCCAAATTCCAAGGTAAGCCTCGCAAGCAGAGTTAAAACAGGAAAGAGAGCCAATCGCATTGGCAGGAAGATGATGGGTTTGCAAATGGAAGGTGGAGATAAATGAGGAGAAGAAGGTGCTCACTGGAAGAGCGAAACCGCGCTCAAATTGAGAAAGGAAAACCACCCGCTCGTTAGCTTCGGGTTTGGGAGAAATCTTACCGGTGGGGAGACGGCAATCCACTTGCAGCGGAATGCACCTGGTGGAGCGAAGCCACTCTACCTCCTCGGTGGAGACCTCCGAGCCTTCCCAGCCGCCGCGCTCACCGGCGGGAATCTCCTGCTCCTCAGCACCATCAGCGCCGTCGCGAGCGTTCATGAGTTCCGCAGATTCAATCTCCTCCGCGGTTCGAAGAGGTTTGGAACAGCGCAGACCCGTGGTGGAATGGAAAGAAAAGAGGGGCGATTGCGAGACAAGAACAGGAGGAAGAGGAAACCGCAAAGGGGGCGGTTCGATTTTGCAGGCGCAAGGAAGAAGAAAAGGCAAGGGAAAACTGAACGGGCGTGGGGGAAGTGGAAACCCCCAACCCCTACTTAAGGACAGTAAAAACCCTGGTAGTGGGATCCATCTGTGTCGTGCGACCAGCGTGTGGCCGTGTACCAGGCCGAGTAGGCCAATCAGCAAGCGCCATGTAGCCAGAGATACACGCAAAATCCCGTGCCACGTCATAGAAAGAAGGACAAGAGACGCAGGCAGATGGGACTGCCACAGTGACGGGGAATAACTGTGCAGCCATCATTGTGCCGCTAGAGCTTGGAACAAAAATTGAGGCAAGTAATCATGATTACCAGCCGTCAGTGACTGAAGCGCGCCGAAAATGACTCGGAATTGGCCAAAGTGACTCGGCTCGAGGCAAAAATGAGCCAGGAAGTCAAAGGGAGGATCCGGAAACTGTCAGACAGACCCGTCAAGGAGCAAGATTGCGACAAATATAGACAAAAACTAAGTTCCAATCACATAAAAGGAACCTAGAGACGTCTAACAAATTGAGCTGCTAAACCTCACCAGCTTCGGGGACTAATGTCGGGGGGATAACCCCCGGTAGGGTCACGAGAGGTGAAACATAGCAGAGCTTGGTTAGCTCCGAATAAAGAAAGAACCAGGCCGGATAATAACGGTCGGGCAAGATAAGCATAAGCGGCCAACATATAAATTATGTCGGCCCGCATAAGACAAAGTTGTAATTCTTGTAGAAACCGACGAGCCGAGTCTATCGAGGAAGGGCCGAGTCAAGAAGGAGGGACCACGGTAAAGCATGGTCAAAAGAGAAGGGCGACGCCGGGTGACACAAAAGGAGCCGGGTGACGCCCAAAGCATACGCTGACGTACAAAGTTACAGCATGACGCCAAAAGGAACAGAAAGCAGCGTACCAGAAGACCGTTAGCTGTCAAGCTTTATGGACTAGGCCATTGGGCTTAGGGCAAGCCCATGACCCGGCCCACATTGTAGGGACCAAGATCCAAACAGTAAACCCTAGAACCCAAAGGGGTATAAGCTAGTTAGCACTGCCTATATAAGGAAGGGCATAGCTGTAGTAGAAGGAGGTTGGACCAAGTAGGGAACTAGTGCACAAAACCCTAGTTCATACAGCTCAAGGAGCACTTGTAACCTTCGGGTATCAATCAAACCGCTAAGTCTGGAGAGTTCTTCTTGTTCTTCGTGCATGGCTCGACCATGCACTCCCTCCCCGGTGACCACAAGCACCCATTTGGCCCCCAACTTAAGCCTACCCATGGCATCTGCCGTGCCACCACCACGACACGGATTTTCTTCGGATTCGCCTCGATCCCTCGTTGGGAGATGAAGTAGACGAGTAGTTGGCCAGATGGTACGCCGAAGGCACACTTTTCTGGATTCAACTTGATATTGTAGTGATCAAGGTTATCGAACGTCTCGCAGAGATCATCAATCAGTGTCTTGGCTTCCCTGGTCTTGATGACTATGTTCATCGACATAGACTTGGATGTTGCGACCGATCTGGTTTTTTAGACACGCCTGCATGCATCTCTGGTATGTGGCACCTGCGTTCTTTAGCCTGAAAGGCATGGTGTTGTAGCAGAATACTCCGAACGGCATGATGAACGCCGTTTTCTCCTGATCTTCGACCTTCAGCCGAATCTGATTGTAGCCTGAGTAGGCATCAAGGAAGGAGAGTTTCTCGCATCCTGTGGTCGAATCGATGATCTGATCGATTCGAGGTAGAGGGAAGTGGTCCTTGGGGTAGTGCTTGTTGAGTGACGTGAACTCCACGCACATCCGCAGGATGTCCGTGTCCTTTTTGGGGACCAGCACATTATTGGCCAGCCACTCACTCTCCTTAATTTCTCGGATGAAGTTGGCATCGAGCAGTCTGTTGACTTCAATTCCAGCGGCTTCGTATCTTGGTTCGGCCAGTCGTCAGATCGACTGCTTGACTGGCCTTGTGTCAGGGAACACATTGAGTGCATGCTAAGCGAATTCCCTGGGAACTCCTGGCATGTCCGCAGGACACCAGGTGAAGATTTCCCAGCGCTCATGGAGGAATTCGATGAGCGCGCTTTCCTATGTGGGGCTAAGGTCGTTGGCGATCAGCGCCGTCTTGGAGGCATCTGTTGGGTGTACGTGCACCTTTTTCGTGTTGATTGTGGAGTCAAAGACATTTCCGGTGCGTTTTGCTTGGAGACTGGAGGTGCCCCGTTGTTTGTCACCTCTCGGAGCCTCGTGAGCTCCTCCTGCATGCCGAATGACTAGGAGATTCTGTTGAAGTCTCTGTTGCAGTGGTCGGATCGGGTGAAGCTTCCTTGGATGGTGATGACGCCCTTGGGCCCTAGCATCTTGAGCAGCAGGTACGCGTAGTGCGGTACTGCCAGGAATCTTGTGAATGCCACGCGCTCGAGAATGGTGTGGTACTGTGATGGCCAGTCCACCACTTCAAACTCCAGCCGCTCACGCCGGAAGTTTTCGGGCTGGCCGAAGATGACATCAATCCATATCTTTCCTAGGGGATATATGCCCTTCCCTGGGACTATGCCGTGGAACGTCGTGTCGGATTGTTCCAGGATGCACAGCGGGATTCGCATTGCTGCGAAGGTGCTGGCGAACATCAGGTTGATGCCGCTGACGCCGTCCATGAAGACACGGCTCATCTTGAATCCTCCGATCTGTGCCTCGAGCATGAGGACAGCATGACATGGGCGAGGGATCTGGCGGGGGTGATCTGAACGATCGAAGGTGATGCAGGACTACGAACCACTTAGGTACTCAAGGATGGCAGGTGCAGCAGTCACGACCAGGCTGACCTGTCGGGTGATCTTCTTTTGCACCCTATTGGTAGGGCGTCCCTTCTGGATCATTAGGGCCCCTTTTGGTGGCGGGTATCCGCCTGTGCCGTTGTTTGGCGCAGGTGCGATCGCTGGATTCTATGGTCCAACGGGTGGTGGTGGAGGAGCTCCGTGGGTGATATCACCTGGTGCAGGTGCAGGACCAAACCCAGGGTTTATATCTAGCGTCGCATTTGGGTGAGGCCCATGCTGAGTTTCTAGAACTCGCGGCAGTCCTTTAACATGTGGTTGGCCTTGTTTTTGCCATATTTCTTGTCGATGTACAAGTGGATGGTGCAAGGACCAGAAAACTTGTTGTATGCTGAGGGATCATCGTCACGGCTGCGACACTGCCATGTTTGTGTAGGGAACCCTCCGTCGCGGAAGTTGCCTCCGTGGTATCCGCTGCTGTGGTTGCCGTCGTTGCGTCGGTTGGCGTAGCCAGCCGCAACCATATTGACTCCGTCGCGATCGTCGTAGACGCGCGATCTTCGTTTGCTATGGCGTTCGCGTCTGCGGCCATAGTCGTCCTCGTCATCCGAATGCATTCGGTGGAGGGAATCTTCGCCATCTGACCAGACGCGCCCAAGTTCTTCCTTGAAGTCTGGGCGCTTGACACCGTCCTTGAAGGCATCGATCATCCTTTCCTCGGAGATGTGCGTGGTGGAGTTCTCGATGTTGGACCAGCGTAGGATGTACGAGCGAATGGAATTGCCGGTACTTTGAGTGCAGGCCCGTAGCTCTTCGATCGAGGCTGGCCTCTTGCTGGTGCCTTTGAAGTTGCGCATGAAGATGTACGCTAGCTCCTCCCAGCTTCGGATGGAGCCGGAGGACAGGCTACTAAGCCAAATCCGAGTTGCGCCTGTCAGCTGCAGATGAAGGCTCTATAGCGCGGTGTTTATGTTATCGCCGTGCAGCTTGACTAATGAGAGTTGGTCACTGAGCCAGGCCTTCGGGTCATGTGTACTGTCGAACTTCGGAGTGTCCGAAGGGAGCTTGAAATTTTTTGGCATCCGTGTGCGCCGAACAGATCTGCTGAAGCATCTGGCTCCGCACAGTTCTCCGTCGTCCTCCTCGTCGGATTCGGTTGAACACGCGCGTTTGGCGCGTGCCTTGTTGACCTTGCACTGGGTGAGGTCGTTTCGAGCGTCGTGGTCGCTGTTGCGACACCTTGGGCTCTTGCGACGTCGAGGTAGGTCGTTCTCGTCCTCGTCGGATGAGGGTGTGGGGCTGCGGTTGAATCTGACCGTAGATTTCTTTTTCGGCTCCGCAGGAGCCTCTTCGTGGAGCGCAGCTCCGACGAGTCCAAGACCGGCTAGCGTGGACTTGTGCATGGCGCTTTTCGGGTCCCCAACCGGAGGTGGATGGGACGCGAGGTATGTAGTGGCTGCCATGATTGCAGCCCGCGGCATCTTCCGCATGACATTGCCATTCACGCCAGTTGACATGAATGACTTGTTGAGGTCCCTTGTGGCTTCGCCCGTGCAGTGGGGTCCATGTTCTCCACGCGGGATCGATGCTTGTTGGCGTTGTTGCCATGTGAGCTGGAGCCGCTAGTGGCGGAGAGCGCAGCTCGCCGCGCGCTAGACTCCGAAGCCGCCTTCTTGCGTTTGTCAAGTTCCTCCATCAGCTTCACCTGCCAGTTATGTTCTCCGATGAGGAGAAGGTGGTATGCCATCAGTAGATCATGTGAAGCATTCACAGGTAGGATGATGTTGTCTGCCATAGCTTCGCATGCCTGGCACCATTCGTCCTTGTTGAGGTTGATCTTCTGGTAGGCGTTGGCGTCGCCCTCATTGGGCTGGAGGGGTGGGTTTCCCCCGTTTCCTCCGTTCCCAACCTGCGGGTTGGGCGGTGGATTGGGTGGTGTGTTGGGGGTGCTCGAACCTGGTGGCAGTTCCGATTCGCCCTGGATGACCACAGCGCATTGGTAATGCCCGCGGATTGGGTCGCTGCTGCCGCAACTTTCGGATCCGGAACCGTAGGTTCCTTCGTCTGATGGAGAGCCACACAGATCTGAGTTGCAGCTGCTGCTATCATATGACTCATCTGTCAGCGTCGGCGTGCGTAACACACCGATGGGTGGGACCCACGAAGAGGGCCTGATGGATGGCGATGGCACCCGCTCTGGGAGGCGGAGGGTGCCGGTCTACCCTACCTAGAAGCAGAAGCTCCCGAACAGAATCTCGAGCCCATCGCCTACTGGCTCGAAATCCCTCATGGTGGCTGGTGAGTTGGCGGTGAAGTCGAAGGTGCCAAAGAGGAGATGACTCCGTCGCCGATGATTTGTAGATCGCTCCGGATGGGACCTTCACGATCGCACCATCAGTTCCCTCAGTTCCCACAGACGCCGCCAATTGACGAGGTTTCGACTCGTCAATGCCCATTGTTATGGACTTGGGTATTGGAGAAGATGGGGATGCTGCAGATCACGGAACAATTAACAGACGAGCAACACGGGGACACGAAGTTTACCCAGGTTCAGGCCCCCGGAGGGAAAACCCTACTCCTACTTGTCTGCTCTTGATTACGGCGAAACCGAAGGTTACAGGGGTGCGCAGATGCAATCTGGCGTGAGGTGTGTATGAGGTGAGTTGAGAGCCTTCCTCGCCGTGCCCTCCTAGCCTTTATATAGATAGGCAGGTCCCGGCATAGGCTGATTCGGTTACAGATTAGGGTTTGCCCCTTTGAAATTCTATCTACTCTAGTCTTGTTCTCCAAGGATCCGAAGACGTCATGGGCTTGGGCCACCCAAAATCTTCATAGGTCACGTATCTTGTCGTGGGCCTTCCCTTGGGCCGGACCAGGTATGCTAATGTTGTGTACCCGTGGGATATAACTATTTCAATGTTTCCGACGTATCAAGCATCCCCAAGCTTAACTCCTGCTCGTCCTCGAGTAGGTAAGTGATAAAAATAAAAAAAAATTAGTTGACATGCACCATCAAAACCAAGATCAAACCATTTCCAAGCATTGAAAGCTGGGATCAAAAAACTTTAAACATGTGCATGAAAGATGGAGTTCTAACAATAGGACAAAGTAACTATGCATGCAACATGAAAGGCTACAAACAAAGATCGTGAATAACATGCATTGAAAAACGTTTGTTTGTTTCACATACAGGAAACATGGCATAGTGGCAATTAGCTTGTCCCTCATAGAGTAGCAAATAGATGCATAGGATACCTTCAAATTTCATAAGAGTTACTAGATACAAGTAGCACAAGAACAAGCAATATCACAATAGCATCAATCAATAAGTTTTGGGACACTGCACATAGAATGGCAACTATGCTCTCTTAATGGTGCCTAAAGGTAGAAGGTGGAGACTCAATATAATAGTGGAAGAAAGGCCCTTCATAAAGGGAAGCAGGGATTTCAAGTTTAAAAAAAGCTTCCAAAAATTATGGTATTGGTTAGCTTTCAGCCCTCATTGCCCCTATCATAAGCATCTTGAAGTGATTAAGGTTAAAGTGAACAAACTATGGAGTATATGCTTGACAAAGTATAAGTTGGCAATCTCATGTACCTTGAATACGAGGTCCACACCTCATGCTACTCAACTTCAGTCACCTGTAAGTTCTTGTCATAGTAAGTACATGTGTATCATAGAGAACCGCCAACAGGGTACCCCTTGCACATGGTACAGGAGCTATCCCATAACCAAAATGACAAGGAAAGCAGACAATGAGCATCTCAGCGATCTTTTTATTTACTATGTGCATAGATTTTTATTGAGGATGCTCCATAGAATGCTCATTATGGTGATTCTGCAAGTTTCCACCATGATTAGGCATGGCTTAGGCTAGCGGCCTAGGCGTTTCTCTAACACAAAATACATAACTCCATGGATTTACAAGCTCCCTCTTTATTTCACACCGGTGACATCCATAGACAAAAGATCATGATATCAATTGTGTGCAAAGTACAAGTGCAATGTTGAAAACGTTCCCCATGACAGCATGGTTCTGCTAATTCCAACGTATAAGTGTAAGCATATACAACATAGATGACACAATGGTTCAAGTTTATTAGGGGCAAAGAATATAAAGTGTGCCATCAAGTTCGTGAGGGCTTTAATCACTAAGTTTTCACATAACAAAATACTTTTAAATTGGAAGATAGCTGAAAACAAGAATAAACTTGGAATGGTGTAACACACCATGCATAGGAATTTATAGTGGACACTTTGGAATAACTTGGTTTCTTGAAAGTTGGAAGCATGAGTAGAGCTTACTCATACAAGTGGAGGCTAGCAAAAGACTGGGAGCAACCAACTAAGAGAGCAATAATGGCCATAATCATGCAGAGCGACAAAACATTACTAATCAAAGCATAGAGTGGTAGTACAAGTCAAGGACTAAATGATCATGGAGGCTATGGTGACTTGTTCATAGTCACAACATGGTGTAAGCATGTGCCAAGTCAATCCAAACAAAGTATCAAAGGAGAATACCACAATACTATGCTTTTGTATGCTAAAACAACACATGATTCTTTCAAGACACACTAAGCAATCCCAATTGTTTGGAACAAGACATGCTACAGCAATAATCACTAAGCATAAGGTTAAAACAACACCTAGCATGTCATGCTAAAGTCTAAGTCACAGTCAATGCAAGCTCCTCTTGCACTTCCAAGCAAGAACTTTTACTCCTTTCCAACACCAAGCAACTTATTTGAAACAAAACAGCGAGAACGGGGTCCAAACTACTTTATTCAAGCAAACTAAAAAAACTAAGAAAATCAAACAAAAACTAAGACGCTCCAAGAATAACACAACAGTGCATGGAACAATAAAAACAAAGTGCCTAGACAGACCTAAGCTTTTTATTGATGAAGAAGGGGATGCCTTGGGCATCCCCAAGCTTTGACGCTTGTACCTCTTGGATATTTCTTGGGGTGACACCGGGGTGGCATCCCCAAGCTTGAGCTTTTGTCCATTCTTCATCTCATTACATCATTCTCTCTCTACACCTGAAATTTTCCTTCATACAAAACCTCACACAATCTTCATTAGCAACATTAGTGTATTCAAAAGATAATATACCTTTGGGTTTAGCTTTGGAACAGAAAAACATTTCAGTAAAAACACAAGCTACTATAGAAACTCCTTCAAAAATCTCAATTCCTCAAAAGAGAACTCAAAAAGGAATCAATAAGAAGCAAATGCAAATAATGGCAGAAATCTGTCAAAACAGACCAGCAAGTAGAAACCTATTTTTTCAAAAATCTTATGTTGCTCAAATAAAAAAGTGTTGAACTAACTAAAGTTAGATAACATACTGGGTGATTTATTCTTAAATTTTCAGCTTAATATGACTTACAGAGACTCCTTACGAATTTTTATGGTGGAGGACAGAAATCTGTTTCGGGGCAGCAACTCCCCAAATCTTAGTTCCCTCTCATTAGAGGTCATTCTTGGCACAAAAAAGCAAACAAAAAGGATAATGAGAGGTTATTACTGAAGTAATAAGTTCCAAGACTCAAGGAAACTTTTGGGTTATCTCCTAACAAGTATTTTTCTTTAACGCCTTTAAGTTAGGCACAAGAAGCAAGAAATCAAGTATTTTCAAATGAAGAGTTAAGATCAATACTTGCAAAGTCTTCAACTATGAAAGGTATCTCATCCAAATGAGTTTTGTAGGACCCCTTCTCACCTCTCTTTGGTTTACTACTTTCATCAAAAGGATTTTTAGGAACAATCTAATCAAAATTCTTTTCAAAGGCCTCATGCATCCCAACAAACTTAATGGGTATAGGTATCTTAAATTCCTCTCTAGGCTTAGTTTTATCAGAAGTACCCACAACATATACACATGAGCCTAGCATATTGAAACACTCAAAGACTTTTTTGGCTTCCTTAGCAACATCATGAAAATCTTTGAGTAAAGTTTCAAGAATAAATTCTCTCTTCTTAGCATTCTTTTCTTATTTTAGGTTTTGGAACAAAATTTGCATCATGGGGTTAAGGCTAACAAACCTAGCCTCCAACATATGAACTAAAGAAGTTGTGGCAATTTCATAATTAGGAGCAAGCTCTGCTATAGATTTATCCTCAATATCCTCATGCTTGCTAACATGATTAAAGAATTCTTCAATATTATCTTTCCCAATTATGGAGCCACTACTTATCGAAAGGTCCTTCAGGGTGAACTTGGGGAACAACATGGTGAGCTAGATCAAGGTGGAAACTATAGTAGGGACTAATTTTTTTGTGTTTTTGAATAAAGAAAACAAACCAAACTAAACTAATTTTTTGGATTTTTTGATAAAAAGAGGCAAACAAAACCAAGCAAAAGAAACTAAGCAAACTAAAAACAAAGTAAAGAGAAAGGTTGAGGAGGATCCCCTTGTGAAGACGCCCTTAGCCTCCCCGGCAACGGTTCTAGAAAGCTTTATGGCGCCCTATGTTAACATGGGACGCTTCGTTGGAAACCCCAAGAGCAAGGTGTGAAAATCACAGCAGCAAGCCTTCCATCAGTAAGAGACCGAGGTTATCGAACCAGTAGGAGGAAGGAAACGTCTCAAAGGTGTTGCAAGCAACGTGTAAACCTATACAACACAAACTCAAGACTTTGCCCCAACGAACAGTGAGGTTGTAAAGCTCACCGGTTTGCTGTAACAAAGGATTAACTGTATGGTGTGGAAGGTGATGATGGTTTGCAGCAAGTAAACAAGTAGTAGTGGAAGATGTATCAATGGTAAAGATTGGACATGGGGTCCATAGTTCAATAGAGGTGCTCTCCTTAGATAAACAACATGGCATGAAGGGTAAACAAATTACAGGAGGGCAATTGACAGGAACTGAGAAAGGCATAACAATGCAATACTAGACAAAAAGATCCTATGAGATTCGATTGGGAAATACAACAATATACATAGACCGCCATCCAACTTCATCTATGACTAGAAGTCCACCTTCAGGTTATCATCCGAACCCCCTCCAGTATTAAGTTACAAGCAACAGACAACTGCTTTAAGCAAAGTGTGTAAGGTAAACAATCCACTTGTTCCATGAACAAGAGACCTTTGTTTTCTCCCTAGTGGCAATAGAACATCTACAAACGAAGAGATTTCTGTCACTTCCCTTGGAAACTAGAGGCATGAACCCACTATCGAGCATAAATACCCCCTCTTGGAGTCACTAGCAATTACTTGGCCAAGATAGCTACTAACAACGGAGAGCATGCAATATCACAAACAACATAGACATGATAGAATCAAATAGACAAAACGATTAATCAATCTGACATAGTAATCTCAATATCCATCGGATCCCTGCAAACACAACATGCATGATTACAAATAGATTAGATCTTGATCATGAACGGAGCCCAGAAGATCTACACATGAAAGCACAAGGAGGAGATACAAACATCTAGCTACTACATGGACCCGTAGTCCAAGGTGGAACTACTCACGTTTCATACCGAAGGCTGGCATGATGAAGAAGAAGGCCTCCGGGATGATCTCCCCTCCAGCAAGGTGCCGGGAAGAGCTTCAGATCCCCCCGATCTAGGGACGATGGTGGCGGCGGCTATAGATGGTTTCGTGGAATATTGATCGGGTGCCTAGGGTTTCTACATCGGGGGCTTCTTATAGGCGAAGGGGCGAGACAGGGGGCACCAGGGCGGCTGCACCCCCCCCCCCCCCTCCTCCCCTAGGTATGGGGCGGGTCAACCCACGCGGCCAGGGATGTGGAGCCCTGGTGAGCCCTCTCTATATCGTCTTCTGGCTTCGTGTTGCCCACGGTAAAATATTGACTTTGGCTTTTGTCCCGTCCAATTCCGAGAATATTGATTTTATGCCTTTTTAGAACCAAAAATAGAAGAAAACAGACAACTGGCACTGTGGCAACTTGTTAATAGGTTAGTTCTAGAAAACATATAAAACACCTCAAATTGTGGACAAAGCAAAGCAAAGTAGATACTAAACAAGCATGGAACATCAAAAATTATAGATACATTTCCGACGTATCAAGGGGAAAGTAGGGGCGGCACCCCGGATAGCACTTGCAGAACGCCACAAAGATGGTGAGTTGCTCGATACTATGGGGCCCTAGATCCGAGGGCTTGATTGAGTAGTAGGCGCAGAACCGCCAGAAGAAGATCGACGTGGGAAAACCGAGCCCCCTCTCTAGGTGGCTGGTGAAGCAGATGAATTCACCGGCGCGAGGGTTCGGCTCCTTCACCCTGGCCGGGGGGATATGCCATTTCCCCTTGCAGAGGATCCCCGCATCTTGAAATGATTTCAGCGATGCCATGGTTCACTTGGATTTGCCCCATTGATCCTTCGGAGGCGCCATCGGGGAGAGGATCTGGATTCACTCGCTCGCTCTGGAAACTCCGGATCGGAAGGGAGTGGAAGACTGAGGAGTGCGCGGGGTTGGAGGAAATGAGAGGAATATTCGCAACTCCCCCGTCACTCTCCTTATATAGCGGTTGCTTTCCGCCAATTTCGGAGGAGCCGTTACCCCGCGGTAATTACGGCAATATTACCTTTGGATTATCCAATGGCTAGTTTGACTAAAATGATGGTCTAGCTTCGTCTACTTGACTCGCCTACCCATTCGCCAGAGCTGCGATTCGACTACTCGCCAATACGGCGACTCGACTGGTCGCCAATATTGCGGCTAGAGAAATATACTTACGATTCCTTCCTTCATTGAGGGAATCCACCGCCGATTTGACTGGGCGTCCAAATTGGACCCGTATACTCCGACTACCAAAGAACACATGCGATGAATCAACAACGGCCTCGGGGACTACTGATGAGGATATGTCGAATGGGGTATGCCCAGCAGGACATTCCCTACTGGATCTGACTCTCAGCGAGTGGGCCTGCATGACGGTGACTGGATCACGACCCAAAAAGGAGCCTGGTGACTTGGAAGCTGGAGGCCCAAGAGCATAGCTAGGCCTAGTCGGATTAGTTCAAACCTCCGAG
This sequence comes from Avena sativa, assembly GCA_916181665.1. NCBI lineage: Eukaryota > Viridiplantae > Streptophyta > Magnoliopsida > Poales > Poaceae > Avena > Avena sativa. The sequence continues at coordinate 101,604,283 of OV702293.1, forward strand.
TCATTAACTAACTCAGTTCGGTTGTATATCTATAAACCCTAGTGAGGTACCCCTATATAAACCTCCATAGGGTACTCTCTGGACTTACGTTCCATCATACACTCCATCGACTCGCTGCCTAGCCACTGAGCTCGCCACCCTTGTAATCTCTCGATAATATAATCTAGCAGGAGTAGGTCTTTACCCTCCGGGGGACGAAACAGGGTAAATCTTTGTGTCTCTGCCCTCATCTTGCGCCGTAGATGGCTAGCTTCTCTTTCCCTTCCTACTACTACTCGCTCCGAGTCGCAGCATCTACAATGGCCATTCTCACGACAGCCTGGCTCTAACCGACCAGGCAACCAATGCGACATAGCCGAATTCGGTCCCCATCCGCCCATACAACTAAACACGCTGCGACGCTCCGAGCCGGCCTGGCCAAGCCAGACCCGGTCCAAATGGCCAAACCGATAACCAAATGGGATGAAGTCGTGTCTAGCCTGCCGAACCGGCAGCCAAACGGGCGAAGTCGCACCAAGTCGGCCCGACTCAGCTAAAGCGGGACCGAACCGAAGTGCCAGCCAGACCGGACCCCAGCCGGATGGGTCCATCCGGCCTGAGGATCCAAACAGCAGGACTTGGTTACAAACAGATCTGGATTTTTTTTAGTCGGATTCCTTCTAGCCGGCCTTAGTTGGCTTTTTTTTTTCCTTACTTTTTCCTATTTCCTTTCAACCGGATTTTCCTTAAACCAGCGGTCTTTCTCTTATTTTTCTAACCGTCCGTCTCAGCCGACCTTTCCTTCCCTTCCTTTTTTTTCTCTCAATCTTTCTAACCGATCAATCCTTCTACTTCCTTCTTCTTTTCTAACCGACAGGACTTTTCTTCTCTCCTCGTTTCTTCTCCAGACCGACGTGCGGCAGCTAACCGGCGTTGGGCCTGCAGCGATGCAACAGGACGACAGGACAGAGCTGGGATGGGGCACGGCGATGAAGGAGCCAGATGAGCGTGGGGGGCGATCTGGCAGCACGCGGGACGGTCGGAGCCGGATGAGCGCGGTGCCCATCCAGTCGGCGGGCGGCGAGCCGAAGGATGCCGGGCGTGCACCGATACGGTGCGGGGCACCCGTAGGTGCGCGGCGACACGGGCCAGATGGCCGGATGCGGAGGCCGGTGCGTGACAGAACCAGACGGAGCGGCAGAGCGAGAAGAGGGTGCGTGGGTGTAGTCGGCAGCGGAGCGAGGCCGCGGGTGCGGACGCACAGGAGAGAGCTTGATGGAGTCGCGCATGACGCAGGTAGGGAAAGAACAGCCATGCATATGCATAGATTCTCGAGAACCATGACTGCAAGAGCCTCTTCGTCCCAGCCACCCTTCCTACTTCTCCCATGGACGGGGATGGAGTGGATACGGCTGATGACCAGAGTTGTGCAGGTAGCGGCCAAAAACCTAGGACGCGGAGAGCTGGGAAGGCAGAAAAGAGACTGAGGGAATTCGTTAGTGTGTGGACCAACAATGACATATGGGGTAGATGATCCCACATGGCCCACAAGCAGTGTCACAGAACGGCAGTTCTGTCCCCCGGGGCGACACGTCCTTCCCCTCCATCCAGCCCTCCCGTATGTGGACCCACACCTTTTTCCCACTGCTCCTTCTTTTGCGTCTTCTACAACCATCTCAAGATCTGCCATGGAAGAGAGAAAACTCACAACATTTAACCGTTTTTCAAAAAAAAAGGAAAATTTAGTCATATCTTGCTAAAAAGGCAGAAAAACTATGACACGGACATGATTCAAGCTACAACTCGTTCAACTATTTAACGCAAATAAGTATTTAACCATTTAACTCACAACATTTATTGAACCAAATTGAACAAAGATTTAGAAAAAGAAAATAAAAAAGAAAAAAGAACAATCCATGAAGCAATGACCTTTAGCAGATAAATTTAATGCTAATCTATGTCTAACCTGGCTATAGCTGGCTATTAGCAGCTATTCTCTATTTAGCCTATAAACACCATAAGCAGAGCGGGAGCGAGAGGCCGAGCCGCCCTATAGCTGGCTATTTAAAACTTTGCTGCTGAGGTGTAGTTGCAGATTATTTGTTGCTTTGCCGCTGCATGCTCGTACGAGCGAGCGCTGTTGCCGCTATCTGATACTCGCCACGCGCACACACTGCTGGCTCGCCGCACGCGAGGAGTTGGGGCAGCTGTTGGGCTCATGGGAGGCTCGCGATGGGAGGCACGCACGCGGGCTCACACACACGCGAGGGACCGTGGCACGCACGCACGCGCATGCAGGAACGGGAGGCACGCACGTGTCCAGCTACAGGAACGGGAGGCACGCACGCGGGCTCGCGCACACGCGAGGGACCGTGGCAGCGCGGGCTCGCGCGGACCGGGAGAGGCGCGCGGGTGGCGAAGCGACCGCCGGCAGACGACGATGCAGGGACGTGCCTCGGCAAGCGACACTGGCATGCATGCGGCGATAGACCTGTTGCGGTGCACGGGGTGCAGCAGTTAGGCCGAGCGGGACGAGCTCGCGGGGAGAGTCGGGGCAGAGAACGACACGTGGGCGCCGGGAAGCAGAGGCGGCGGCGCAGCGCACGGACCTGCAGCAGGCCCGCAGACACCGGAGCGTTGGCGTGCGGGCTTTCCGGGGAGGAGTTCCAGTGCGGGAGGGCGCACGAAGCATGCACGCGGGGATGGTTTTATGGAGGTACACGCAAACAGACAGACGAGTTTGAGGACGAGTGCGGGCGGCGCGGCGAGCCCCCGGGCCTCTTGGCATGGCCAAGGCGGCGATGGCGCGGAGGCGACGACCATGATGACGCAAAGGCGATGGCGACAAGGAGGCGACGGCAAGCCCCCGGCCAACCCGGCGAGGCAACGGAGATGATGGAACGGGTGACGACGAACCCCTGGGCGACTCGGCAAGCCAACGGCGACGACGGTGTGGACAACGACGAGCCCCTGAGAAGCTTGACGAAGTAGAGTTATCGATGGCGATGATGAAGACATTGGTCCCGTGCAAAACGTAACTCCAGTCGTAGCCATACCTGCACCATGGTGGGCGCCAAATGTCGTTGTTGTGGGAACGACATTGCCTGAGAAGGCTAGATAGAGGTGTGGGAGCGAGGAAGGCGACTAGCGACGGTGTCCGCGGGCGGGATTGGGTACTAGAGAGTGTAGTGAGGCATAGAAAGTACCACGTTCGGAGCCCTCGTGGTGAGGTAAAGTGTAACACCTTCGAGAGCAGAGCTAGGCAAATCCTAGATCTCCGTCTGACATAAGCCTGACCTAGAGCTCGAGGATATCTAGTGAGAGAATCGGTAACACAACAGTGACCCTAGGATACAAAAATTATTATAGCAAGCTCATAACTGAGCAAAGAACCAAAATACTACAAATAAAGGTCGCTGACCACAAACATCAAACAATGGAAGGCAAATTATGCTATTAAATATAGCAAACTTAACAAATATCCTAAGAGGCCTGAAACATAACGATGACATCCCAGCCCATAGATTCTAGGCTGCCGGCTAAGAACCCCAAGCTACTCGTCGGTATCAATGTCGTACAAAACTCGTCTTCAAAGGAATACTTACTCTGCTGCGAAAGTATCAACAAAGCAAGAGTGAGTATCGGGTATACTCAGCAAGACTTATGGCTGGTGGGGCTGTTTTGCATAATTCTTAGAATATTTTAAAAGGGGATAAGAGAGCAACATCTCCAAAGTATTGATCATCCTATTTTGATATCCACCAAATCATCATCTAAAACTAGGATCACCCCCTCATACCCATGAAGAAGCATCCATAGACACACGTTGATCCTTCAGGTTTTAAAATTAGGTTAAAGTTCTCTATGATCTTAGAATCTGGTCACCAAGCGTTCATAACCTTTTCGAAAAGATTTAACCCTTCAGGGGTGTACAACTTTACCCACACGTACCAACTGACTCTTAATGCCAGATTATTAGCCATCTTCCTTGGAAGGCCGGTAGAGGTTGGTTGACCATGACCTTTAGCTTGCTTTTTCCGAGACCATGAGTCATGCCCTAAGGATTGTTCTGCCGTAACAGATCAAGTCCCGAAGCCGGTCCCTAGAGATGTGAGGCGAGGTTAGTTTACCAGGGGATCTATCTACCCCAAGCAACCACGGCCACGCTTACCTACCTGTTATGAATGCACCTCCTTCACCTCCTCTTTCAAAAACGTTTTCAATGCGTATGCCAAATGAAAATCCAGGACTATGTGACTCATGGAATCTACTAGGAAAGTTAGTCAGTCGAGGGGTTCTCAAGCCCCGTATGGTTGTACGCTCGTCTCGGTTCCAAAGGCAAGAACTCGGGTCCTAGTGGTGGCGAGCATGGGACTACAAAAACCATATCCCACCATGGCCTCCCATACAAGCATTAGCATGTTTAACCTTTACCACGGATCTCATATTATGACATTCTCTTATCATACTAGATTCTCTGCATATGATACATCATCTAGATGAACCAACACTGACAGGTAAGCATGGCTAAGAAGGACACATATATAAGCTTTAGCAGTACACACAAGCAAAACCTAGTTTTGTTAGGAGCAGTGGATCAGGTAATATAAGCTCAAATGGAGTAATGCAATAGATAGGCTACTCTATCTATCGATAAAAGACCATAGTAGAATCGTATGCATCATGGCAAGAACTGAAATACTTTCAAAATCATAGGATTATATAATGGTGGGGCTATGTTTGCCTTTTTCCGTTGATAACCAAAAAGCAGATCTTTGGAAACCTTGTACTTGACTTGATTATAGTTGGTCAAGTATTGATCTTCAATCTTCGATGGAGTTGATCTCGGTCTTCGATCTCGTTCTCGATCTTGATATCGTATTCTAGCGGTAAGAACCAAACACCTGAAAGAAAGGGAAACAATCAACACATGGCATATTACAAGTTAAATTGTATTTAAATGAAGTCCTAAAGCATGCTTGGCAAGGGGAGTAAACCCTAATTCGGAGAAACCCTGGATGCACCTATGAGGGGTTAATTCGTTCTTATAATTAAACTTTTAATGGAAGTTGTTGAACAATGCATGATTTTGATGCTATGATATAGATCTTATATTTCTGAATATTTTGATATATTATACACAATTTTTTGACTTAAAATGAATTAGTTATGATTTTTATAAGATTATATCAATTTCTGGAATTATTAAACCAATTAAATGGGTTTACTGCGTCATGATGCGTCATTAACACGGCCAGGTGCTTTTGTTATCGCACCTAATCCTACCCACACCCATTGAGAGAGAGGGCCTAGTCCATGGTGGGTCAACTCGATGGCCATGCGGGAGTCACATCAGACTTGCCGATGGTGCGCGGCATACGGTAGTCATCGCCGGTGATCTGAGCCACGCCAGCACACACGGTTTAGCCTGCTAGAACAAGCGCAGCATAGCAAGCAAGAAAGTATCAGCGCCGCTAGGATTTGGTCACCGGAGACTCAGCTACGGCGAGCGGCGGCGCTCTCAGGCTCATGGCAGGAGACAGCTACGGCGCGAGAGGGAGATAAAGGGGAGGTCTAGGAGGACCAGGGGATCAAACAAGCGCAATGACGGCGACAGTGAGGCCAGAGGTGGATCGGAGCGGCGGCAAGGTCGATAGCGATCAGCATCGGAGGTAGGGACACGGGCTCGATTCCGGTGGAAGAGAGCTCCCGGGCTTGCGTGCGTCGACAGGAAGAACGAGGATGGCGAGGTGGAGGTCATGGTGGCCTCAAATGTGTGAGGGGAGGCCGGAGTCGACGGCTCTACGCAGTGGCCAAAGCTAGGGTTCGGCGCTGGTGGGAGAGAATGAGAGAGAGAGCACTGGGAGAGAGAGGTTGAGGAGAAGAGGAACATGGCATAGTCGGGTCTTATCCTCGTCCAGGTGCGGCAGGGAGCACCACAACGGCTGGCGGCGATCAACGGCATCAGCGCGGGCACACAGTTGCTTCACGTCACGGGGAAGACAATGATGTCAAACCGGTACGCGGGCTGGGCTGCTGCTGGGCTGAGGTTGGTACGCGCGAGCGGTGAATAGAGCACGGAAGGAATGGGCCGGCCTGCCTAGGTTTAGCTATTGTTTTTATTTCCAAAATCATTTCCTATTTCTGTTTTCTCACTTCTCTTTGTATATCCATTTCAAAATTGTTTTTGGGCATTTCAAAAATGCCACAGATTTTGTAAAACATTTAAAATAATGTGAGGCCCTTGTAACATTTTGGGTTCACAACTTTTTAAACTTTTCAAAATATTTCAAAACTATTTAACACTTTTAGAGAAATAGGGAAAATAGGGTTTTGCTTTCTTTTTGTTGCATGCATTTTTAGAATATGATGCTCATGATGCACAAACAAACCCTAATTACTATTTAAATAAAACTGGGATGTTACAGCTCTATCCCCCTTACGAGAATCTCGACCCGAGATTCCTAAGGTAGGTAGAGAGAGAAGGGAACAAGGTTACGCTAGGGATAAGTGGAAAACACACTAAACAACACACAGAGTATCTCATGGTCAACTCATGAAGGAGTGTTCAGAAACAACTCTGAGATGACAAACATGAAACACATCAAGGTAAAGGACGAAACAAGAGGAGAAGGTTTCAAGTTGTTAGATAGATGGTCTTTATAAGGATTGAGACCATGGACCTCACAGAAGAGTTTAAGATTATGAACAAGAAAGATTACAACAGAAAGAACAGAACCACAGACTTCGATAGGTAACCTCTACCAAACGGCTTCAGTAGAGATTTCATGTTGTAGATGATGAGTGCATATTTGCATCATGTTTTAGGTTATTATTTTGCATTGTAGATGTAGGATCTTGGTATTTTATGGCGTTCACACACACTTTTTATATTTATTTTCACCAGGATCAGATCAGATGATGGATCCAATGGACACAATTCTTGGAGCAGTTGTACTGAAGAGAAAAGGAGCCAAAACTACGTAAATCGCTTATTTGAGGAATATTAATAATACCGGAAGAAAACCCGAAGTGAGCAAAGGACACAGAAGAGTTGACGACCAACTATACGGGCCGCTACCGTATAGTTGGCATTGCCTTCGCCTCCTCAAATAGTTTCACCCCGTGCAACTGGTTCGGAGAGACGACATACAGAACACCCAGAAATCGCGAAAACCTCACCTCCGGAAGGGATCTAAAGGGGGAACTTGCCCTAGGGATCCATATTCGCCCTATGCAGATCTGGGAGGCCAAGTCATCGATCTCCATCTTCATCAACCGCTGCATCTCCATCACCACCATCATCTCCATCCATCCCATCTAGATCTTGTTGTAATTCTTGCACTAGTTGTGGATTTATACAAGTACTATTTATCAATAGTCGTTTCCATTACCATTGCCATGATGCTGATTGCCTCCATGTCTGAGTAGATCATTAGTTCTTGGGAAGATGGAGAAACCATAGTATATGATTGAGATGAGATAGAGATTATTATGTTATACATCATTGTATGTATGTGTTATTTGTCTTCATCTTGATGTTGGGAGTTGTGCACCTCCTTAATATTTGCCTCTCAAGGGGACTCGATGAAGGGGATTACTTATTGGTAGATGGAGGGATGGTAGCACTTACTGTGACTATAAAGTTGTTGTCATCCTTTACGTACTAACTTGGGGAATCAAGGAGAACTCATTAAGCCATGTCCATGCCACGGGAGAAATCCCTTAATAGCGGGATAATACGATTGATGTCGTTTATCTATCAGCTGTGGTTATGAAGGTTGGTGTGAGCAGTGGTTGCTGCCTCATTGTCCATATATGGAGCTCCCCCCACATGCATGCATATCATGAGAATATTCGCTATAATAATCTTGATCACTTGGTCTAAATTGCTAGCGGTGTATCCACCACTCCCTGAGAATGCATTTCCTCTATTGCAGTTTCAATCTTTCTTACGTACGCGATTACTACTTTCTGCATTAAGTTTTACTTCATCTTACTTTACTGTTTCAACCAACCAAAAACCCAAAAACAATTCTACTTTTATTGCAACCAAGAATTATTCCTTAAGTACTTCGTTTAGTTTTAGTTAAAAGCATTTTAGTATTTTGCATGCTGCTCCCTGTGGGATCGATATCTTTATTTGGAAACTAGCTACAAACAATCTGTGCACTTGCAGTCATCAAGCTATTTTCTGGCGCTGTTGCCGGAGAGCTTAGCGCTATAAGTCACTTTACTTTTAGTTATTTACTTTCATTGTACTAATTTTTTATTTGAGTTGCAGGACCATAACAATGGACAACACTCAGCATTTAATGCAACTTGAGGCACTAAGAAATATGGGTTCGCCCATGGAAGCTTTTATAACTGTCAATAGTAGCATAAACCCCGATGGTATTGAGATCCATCCTTTATTATTTGAGTTACTTAACTCTAAAAAGTTCTCAGGAACCCATGAAGAGAGTCCATATGGACACTTACAATTCTTTGAAGATGTTTTTGGTTACTTTATATTTGACTATTGTGACCTTGACAAGGTTAAGATCCAGTTGTTTAGACAAACTCTCTCTAATAATGTTTGCAACTGGTATAGATCCTTTTGTGCAGAAGCACCAAGGACGTGGACAGATTTGACAACCAAATTCTTGTCAAAATATTACTCAGAAAGCAAAGCTCATAGGATGGGAGGTATTATTATAAGTTTCAAAAATAATCCTAATGAGAGTTTATATGAAGGCTATCTAAGGTATAAAAGCTATCTTTATAAATGCCCCCATCATTGTTTGCCTGATTGGTTAATCACTCATACTTTCTGTGGAGGGCTAAATAATGAAAATAGAACAAGCCTAGACACCGCTTCTAATGGTAGTTTTCTATCTTATACTTATGACAAAGCATGGAAACTAATAATGAAAATGAGGGAGACAACAGAAAGTTATGAAAATAGGGAGAGCAATATGGATAATATGCTTGTGTTAACGAATTTCTTGCAGAGGAAAGGACTTGTGCGATGATTAAAACCCTAGGTATTGATTCTTATTCGGTGAAGAAAATTATTGAGAATTATGCAGGAAATCTACAAGTACCTTCAGAATGGGAACCTCATAAATCCCTCTAAGAAAAGAAGCGAGCAAGAGAGGATGCCTCATTGATAGAATTTTCCTCTGAATCTATTCAAGAGAATAATAAGAAGAAGTGCAGGGAGGAAGAACGTATAAAGAGAAGACCAAAGAAACCAGGAAAGAACCCCGATGCTACCAATGCAAATATTGTTATATCCAAAGATCTTACGGAAGCAAGAATCGTGGAAAATGAAGTAGGTATGCTAGATTCTGAAACTTCAGACTTCATCACATATAGGATACTAGGTAAAGAAACTTCTAAACCTATCACTCCTATATATTGTGGAGAAACTTACCTATATGGAATTTGTGAGCTGATGTGTACTATAAATATTATGCCTTCATCACTTTCTGAGGAGCTTCGCTACAATTTAAATAATCCAGATGTGGAATTGGTAGACACTACTATTAAACTGTTTAATAAAACTAATATAAAACAGGAAGGTGTTATTCGAAATATCTATGTTTTTTGTAGGACCACTCATATACCCTCTTGATTTTCATATCGTTCATATGCCTCGAGACACTTTTTTTCCTATTCTTTTAGGCAGGCCTTTTGTCTCTATAACCAAAGATCGAATTGATAATAAGGAGGAGACTATTTCCATGATGTTTCGAGAGGAGGAAATGGCATTCCACTTTCCCAACCTAAAAAGGCCATATGAAATAGAATATATCAAGGAAGAGAAAACAATTGCCGAGCTAGCCTGATTCATTTCAGCACTCCCCAAGATGAATTAGAAAAAAACTTAATTAATTGGGAAGAGGCACAAGATGATAAGTAAAGAGAAGATATATATGATTACCTTGACTCCATTCCGAAAGCACAAAACCCACATGGCTATGAAGAACTGGTAAGAAAAGGAGACGAAGAACCTCCACCAATTGAATTGAAACGACTTACAGACAATATGAGGTAGAATTTTTATATAATGAAAATAAATGTCCTATTATTATTAGTAAAAATTTATCAGAAAATGAAACAAATAAACTTATTTCAGTTTTAATCAAACATCGTGAAGCATTTGGGTATACTCTAAGTGATATTAAAGGAATAGATCCATCCATTATGACACATAAGATTACCATGCTTGAAGATGTTGTACCTATAGTTGACACACAAAGAAGGCTTAACCATGAAATTAAAGAGGTAATAAGAAATAAAGTTATATGCTTACTAGATGTCGGCATAATTTATCCTCTTTCTGATAGTAAATGGGTTGGCCCAGCTCGTTGCATACCAAGACATGGGGGTCTTGATGCTCCTATGAATGAGGATGGTCAGTTAGTCCCAATAAGTCCTATTGTTGGGTATCGCATGTGCATTGATTTTAGAAAACTAAAACGTGAAACATAGAAAAATCATAAACCTATACTATTCATGAATAGGATTTTAGGAAAACTAAGCAATAATTCTTATTTTTGTTTTATTGATAGTTATTCCGATTATTCTCAAATTGCTATATAGCCCGAAGATCAAGAGAAAACAACTTTCACATGTCCTTATGGTACTTATGCTTATAGATTATTCCCATTTGGCTTATGCAATGCTGCAGCAACCTTTCAAGAATGTGTTTTAAAAATCTTTGACGATCCTATTGAGAAGACTATGGAAGTTCTAACAAATGATTTCATGTGTGGAACAACATTTGATAATTGTCGGTACAATTTAACCAAGGTTTTGCAGAGATGCAGGCAATCAAATTTAGTTTTGAATTGGGAGCAATCTCGATTCATGGAAAGACAAGGTAAAGTTTTTGGACATAAGGTTTCAGAAAAAGGTATAGAAATATATAAAACCAATATAAGTGTTATAGAAAATCTTCCCATATCTCAAGACATTAAAAACTTAAAGATGTTTCTAGGACATGCAGGTTTTTACAAGCGTTTTATACAAGATTTTGCTAAAATAGCTATGCCTCTCACTAACCTTCTTGATAAAGAAACTCCGTTCTATCTAGACCATGACTGCATTGCAGCTTTTGGAAATCTTAAAAACAAATTAGTGTCTGACATGGATATATCCTATGGGTGCCTCACATTGGTATACCCGGTCCAGCCCAGGGAAGGCCCACATAAAGACTTGTTGTCCAAAAAGATTTCGGGTGGCCCAAGCCCATTACAAGTTCGACTCCTTGAAGGACACGACTAGTTGTAGATTGAATTTCAAAGGGTTCAACCCTAACCTGTAACCGACTCGACCTACCCCTGAGACCTGGCCTATCTATATAAGGGCCAGGAGGGCACGACGAGGAGGATCATCCAACTCATACACACACCTCATGCTAGATCGCATTTGTGCACCCCAGTAACCTTCGGTTCTACCGTAATCAAGAACAGACAAACAGGAGTAGGGTTTTCCCTCCGGGGGCCTGAACCTGGGTAAACCTCGTGTCCCCGTGTTGCTTGCTTGTTAACCGTCTCGCGACTTCCAGCATACCCATCTTTTCCAAAACCCAAGTCCATAACAATGGGCATTGACGAGTCGAACCCTCGTCAATTGGCGCCGTCTTTAGGAACTGGGGACGTTGATCGTGCGGTTGTGACTGTCCCATTCGGAGCAATCTATGATTCCTCGGCGACAGAGAATCACCTCCTCTTTGGTGCTTTCGACTTTATCGCCCACTCACTAGCCACCCGCAAAGATTTCGAGTCCGTGGGCGACGGGATCGAGATGTTGTTCGGGAGTTTCTGCTTCCAGGTGAGGCAGACAGGCGCCCTCCTCCTCCTAGAGCGGGTGCTACCCCCACCAATCAGGCTCGCCTCATGGGAGCCACCAATCGATGCCTTACACTCAGAGTCTCTAACAAGCGATTTAGATGACAGCAGCAGCTGCAACTCTGATCTATGTGACCCCCCTTCGGATGAAGGAGCCTATGGTTCCAGATCTGAAAGCTGCGGGAGCAGCGAACCTCTCCATGAGCGCTACATGTGCGCTATCATCTAGGGCGGTGACGTCAACGATGGAACCGATCCACCGCTGAATCCGCCTCCCAACCCTTAGGTTGAAAACGGAGGAAACAGGGCAAACCCGCAAAATCCCAACGAGACTAGGGTACCTCAAGGCACTGAGGGCATAAATCGTGTCTACAACGAAATCCACCTCAACGACGAGGGCTGGGAGATCACGCGTGAAGCTGTACGGGGCAATCACATCTTACCTGTTGATGCCTCCCGTGACATGCTGATGGCCTATCACTAGCTCCTGATCGAGGAACACAATCGACAGGTCAAGCTATAAGGCAAGCTTGAAAAACACAAGCGGGCAGCTGACGAATCAAGCATGTGGTGAGCTGCGCTCTCTGCCGCTGGCGGCTCCTCTTCACACAGCAATGACGCCCGCAAGTACCGCTCTCGCCTGGAATGCATGGACCCCGCCGCACGGCACGAGGTCACAAAATCACTCAACACATCCTTCATGACAATGGACTCGCAAGGCAACGTCATGCCTAAAACACTGCAGGCCATGATCATGGTGGCTAACACCTACCTCGCGTCCAACCCGCCACCGGCGGGAGACCCGAAGAACGCGATCCATAAGTCTGCGCTTGCAGGCCTCGGACTCGTCGGAGCTATGCTCCACGATGAAGCACCCGCAAAGCCGAAGAAAAAGGTCGCGGTAAGGTTCACTTGAAGCCGCACACCCTCATCCGAGGAGGAAGAGCATGACCTGCCTCGACGTGTCGGAGCCCACGGCGCATGAGAAGCAACTACGATGCTCATAGCGAGCTCACACAATGCAAGATCGACAAATCACGCGCTAAGCGCGCATTCTCAACTGAGTCCGAAGAGGATGACGGGGAACTGTGCAGCGCTAGGTGCTTCAGCAGATCTGTTTGGCAGTCAAGGATGTCAAATAAATTCAATCTCCCTTCGGATAACCCGAAGTTTGATGGCGCACAGGAGCCAAAAACGTGGCTCGACGATCATCTGTCATCACTCAAGATCCACAGCGGGAACAAAAGCACTACCATGCAGTGCCTCCAGCTGCAGTTGACAGGCGCAGCCAGGGCCTGGCTTAGCAGCCTCCTCTCCAGCTCCATCCGCATCTGGGAAGAGCTGGCGTACAGCTTCATCCGCAACTTCAAGGGCACCAGCAAGAGGCCAACCTCAATCGAAGCATTGAATCCTGCTACCAGCGGTCAAACGAGTCCATCCGCTCGTACATACTGCGTTGGTCTATAATCAAGAACTCCGCCGCAAACATATCTGAGGAGAGGGCAATCGACGCCTTCAATGACGGCTTCAAGCGCCGTGAATTCAAGGAGGATCTCGGGCGCGTCAAGCCCAAAACTATCGATCAACTGATGTACATCGCAAATCGTTGGGCCGATGGCGAGGATGTCGTCAACCGAGTATGTTCGGATGACGAAGATGACTTCGGCCACAGGCGCGATAGCCGCGGAATGAGGAGATCGCGCGTCTGCAACGATCACGAGGAATTCGACATGGTTGCGGCTGGCTACGCCGATCGCCGCGATGATGGCAACCACAACAACGGGTATCAGAGTAGTAACTACCGCGACGGTGGGCGGCCCACCCAAACGTGGCAACGTCGCAACCGCGACGACGAGCCTTCGGCATATGATAAACTATAAGGTCCCTGCACCATCCACTTCTACCTCGACAAGAAATGGTAAGAAGAAGGCCAGCCACATGCTCAAGGACTGTCGGGAGTTCCTGAAACTCGGCGAGGGCCTCACCTAGATGCGATGCTAGGTGGTGAACCCAGGATTTGCACTGTCTCCAAGAGTCATAGCCCACGGGGCTCCACCACCACCTGGAGGACCCTCTCAAACTGTGGCTGCACCAGTGCAGAATAATGGTGCGGATGGATACCCGCCACCGTTGGGATCCATGATGATACAGAAGGGGCGCCCAACCAACAGGGTGCAAAAGGAGATCACCTGCCAAGTCAACTTGGCCATGACCTCCCCACCAGCCATACCTGAGTACCTCAGCGGCTCAGAGACTTGCATCATGTTCGACCGTTCGGATCACCCGCGCCAGATACCTCGCCCAGGTCACTCTGCCCTGGTGTTCGAGGCCTAGATTGGAGGGTTCGAGATGAGCCGCGTCTTCATAGACAGCGGCAACGACATCAATTTGATGTTCGCCAGCACACTAGCAGCTATGCGGATCCCTCTATGCAGGCTAGAGCCGTCGGACACAACGTTCCACGACATCGTCCCAGGGATGGGCATATATCCCCTGGGCAAGATATGGCTCGACATCATCTTCGGCAAGCCCGAAAACTTCAGGCGTGAGCGGCTAGAGTTCGAAGTGGTGGACTGGCCCTCACAGTACCACGCCATCCTTGGGCGTGTGCCATTCGCAAGGTTCCTGACATACTGCACGGTACCTTCTACTGAAGATGTCGGGATCCAGGGGCGTTATCATCATACCAGGAAGCTTCAACAGGTCGGACAGCTGTGACAGGGACTTCAACAGAATCTCCCAGTCGTTCGGCATGCAGGAGGATCTAACAAGGCTCAAGGAGGTCACGGACAATGGGGCACCCCCATTCACCAGGCAAAACGCACTTGATATGTCCTTCGACTCCATAGTCAACACTAAGAAGGTGTAGGTCCACCCGACGGACACCTCCAAGACGGTGTTGATTGCCAACGACCTGAGCCCTGCATAGGAAAGCGCGCTCATCGAATTCCTCCGTGAGCACTGGGATATTTTAGCCTAGTGTCCTGCGGACATGCCAGGAGTTCCTAGGGAATACGTCGAGCACGCACTCAACGTGTTTCCGGATGCGAAGCGAGTTAAGCAGTCGATGCACCGACTGTCCGAGCCTAGAATAGAAGCCGTTTTTATCAAAGTCAACAGACTACTCGATGCCAACTTCATCAGGGAGATAAAGGAAAGTGAGTGGCTAGCCAACCCCGTGCTAGTCCCTAAGAAGGACACGAACATTCTGCAGATGTGCATGGAATTTACATCTCTCAACAAGCATTGTCCAAAGGACCACTTTCCTCTACCACGGATCAATCAAATCATCAAATCCACTATAGGATGCGAGAAACTCTCCTTCCTCGATGCCTACTCAGGCTACAACGGCTAGAGGCCAAAGACCAGGACAAAATGGCGTTCATCACGCCATTCGGGGTGTTCTTCTACAATACAATGCCTTTCGGGCTGAAGAACGCAGGCGCCTCTTACCAAAGATGCATGCAGGCATGTCTGAAGAACCATATTGGTCGCAACATTCAGGTATATGTCGACAACATAGTGATAAAGACCAAGGAGGTCAGGACGCTCATCGACGACCTCCGCGAAACATTCGACAGCCTTGATCGCTACAAGATCAAGCTGAACCCAAACAAGTGCTCTTTCGGCGTCCCGTATGGCCAATTACTTGGGTACTTCATCTCTCAGCGTGGCATCAAGGCAAACCCTAAGAAAATCAGGGCTATACTAGCCATGGAGAAGCCCAAGAACCTCAAGGGGGTCCAGCAGCTGGCTGGGCGAATCGCGGTGCTCAGCAGGTTCATCGGCCGCATGGGCAAGAAGGCCCTCCATTTTTATCAGCTGTTGCACGGGGCCGACCAATTCGAGTGGACAATCGAAGCAGACGAAGCATTTGAGGACCTAAAACGGCTAATCTCCACATCACCGGTCCTGGTGACGCCGAAGGAGAGGGTGTAGGGTTCGCAGCATAGAAAACAAAAAAAATCCTACAATGGGAACAACTATGTATCAAGATCTATCTACTAGATACAAACAATGGGCGGATGTATATCCATAGAGAACATACCCTTGAAGACCGACAAATCTTAACGAGTCAAACTCGTGGTTAATTTAGATGATCTCTTGCCGATCTCAAGATTGAGAGGAAGTCCTTAGCACCGCAACTTAGCAGTGCATCCGTGCTCGCACACACGTTCGAGGCACCGAGCAATCTCTGCCTCCTCGCTCCAGCGATGCAGCGGAAAAACAACTCTTTCTTGCCGAATATCCACCGGGAACATGTATCTCGCTAGTCCGAGACCATGGGGGATAAATACTTGAGGGGGAGAGAGATCCTTCACGAGGAGGTGTAAGTGAGAGAGAGGGAGGGGCTCCTTTTATAGGGAGGGGGCACCCAAGGGGCCATGCACCCAGCCATGGGGCTGCCCCCTCCCCTCCTTTCATTCATGTGGGTGGACACTCCACTCACACAAATGCCTTTCAATTCCCTCCACTCAAAATCCCACTCAAATTCCCATTAAATTTCCACCAAATTTAATGCAAACTCTCATTAAATAAAACTCCTTTTATTTATTCATAATTTTGTCAATTACTTTAATGAAAAAAATTCACATATAACCCCTTGCTAGTATTTCATTTCACATACAAAAACACTTTCTGCAATTTCACCCAAAAACCTGTTTCGATATCTAGTGAAATAAATTCATGCGCTTGTTATTCTTTCTGACATGAAACGTTTGCTCCAAATGGATGTCGGTGTCTCTTAAGTGTGCCACGCTACGGTTTGCGAATAATGCGGACCTGATCGAGACCGTTCTCCGATCAATAATTAGAAGCGGGATCTGGAGACCCATACTGACTCCCACACATTCAACGATGACTTTCTTGTGATCGTCGGAACCTTTTACGCTAGTATCTTAATCCCTTTGTTTCATGATATATTACATGTCCGAGATTCGATCATCGGTATCTCCATACCTAGTTTGATCTCGTTACTGACATGCACTCTTTTCTTGTTCCCGTGATATAACATTCTAGTGATCAAATCACTTGCTTGCAAGCTAATCAATGTGATATCACCGAGAGGGCCAGAGCATATATATCCGTCATCGGGATGAACAAATTCCACACTCGGTTCATGGGCCTCAACATAACACTTTAGTAGTTCTGAACCCATCTTTATAATCACCCAGTTACGGTGTGACGTTTGATGTTATCAAGAAACTCTTCTGGTATTAGTGATTGACATGATCTCATGGTCTAAGTATTAGGATCACTTTGTAAGTTGTTATTGCAATATAAACTCAATGACTTTGATCGTAATGCTATACTTCGGATGAATGTTCATCACACCATTCCAATAATGCTGTGACCTCGTTATTAACAACATCCAATGTCCATGATCAGGAAACCTTTGATCATGTTGTTAATCAACGAGCTAGTTTATAAGAGAGGCATAACTAGGAACTTCATTTTTGTTTATTAAACACACATGTATTAACATTTCCGTATTAACACAGTTATAGCATGTAAAATAAACATTTATCATAAACAAGGAATACGATAATAACCACTTTATTATTGCCTCTCGGGCATATTCCCTTCAGTCTCCCACTTGCACTAGAGACAATAATCTAGTTTAGAAACTTTGCGTATTGAACACCTATGGCTTTTTGGTGTTCCATATACGCAATTGCAAGTGGTTAACATAATCTACAGATCTAACGCTTTCAGGTGCATGTGTATTTGCATGTCTTTGCGTCTCCACGCATCACTCATTCTCCAATGATATGACATTGTATAAATTTGGTCTTTTGGTAAGACCTTTAGTTCCTTGGGGTTAAATCATGTCGATACTATTGTCATACAATATATCTTTAGTGTTAGCCCCTTGCGAACCACACCTTAGTTTGATAACAAACTACTTGACACAAATGCCCTCCTTTGTTGCTACTATAGCAGTCATATATTTAGCCTTTTGTTGTAGTATCCGTCACAATGTCTTAACTTTGCAATTCATCCAAATCCATCATGGAAACTCCTTTCCATTACATTGTGCCACCCATAGTTTAAATTAAGATAAACTTAATTTGTATCTTGTGACAAAACTAGTATAAATATAACGCTTTACAATGAACTATTTGTAATTGTTTGTCACCTCTACCCAAATATATTCTTAGTTCTTCCAAAAGATCATAAGAATATCCTCACTATCGTCCAATGATCATTTTATGATTCATCCTGGTATATGCTCATAACACTTAGAGCATAGGACATATCTGGATGTGTACATATCATGGTATGATTGATCAAAACATTCTTGTGATTTCACTTATCAAGTATCAAAGCACTAATCTTGTTTCACTTATCAAGTGTCGATACACTTGAATCTTGATTCAATTCTTTTCCATGTGACAAGAACCATTTCTTGTCGTTTCTATATTGAACTCCTTCAATATCTCATATATGTACGTTTGGCATAACGATATTAGCGTCACAGTCTATCCATGTAGACATTCATGCTAAATATTCGGGTTTTGCCTAAGTCTTTCATTGAAATGAAATTCTTAACCTTTTTCAATAAAATATACATCATTTCTAATCAACAAGATGTCATCCACATAATGTATTAGAAATATGTCTCAGCGCTCCCACTTAATTTCTTGCAAATGCAAGCATCTTCATCGTCTCCTGATGAAATTAAACTTCTTTAACAGTTTCATCATGATGAAGATTCCAACTCCGCGATGCTTACTTCAACCATTGAAGTTTGCATGCCCTTTTAGCATCCTTTGAATTTAACAAAACCCTTTGGACTGGTCATGTACATGTCCTAGGTAACCATTCTATTAGAAGAACTTTGTTTTGTTTATTCATCTACCGTATACCAAATTATATGTAGTGGTTGCTATTTTAATCCGTCCAGACAAAATATCGCTATGAAAGATCAAATCTTGTCATAGTCAACTCCTTGAACATTGTCATAAAATACTTTACGGCATGTCGACTAGTTCATAAATGTGAAGCATCCATGTCTGTTTCTTTATAGATCCAAATATGACCGATAGGTTTTTACACCTTTCCGGAGGGTCTTCCAAGTTCAAAGCTTGATTTCTCGTGTATGCAACTATCACGGATTTTATGGCTTCAAGCCATTTAACATATTCAGGGCCCATCATCGCGTTTTGCATGTAGTCGCTTCATCATTGTCAAACAATAATAATTTACTCTGAAATCTTAGTATTTGATTGTTTATCCGATCTACTTGGTTCAATAGGAACTTAGATCTCCGTGACCAAAACCTTTGAGGCACATAAGCTATGAGCATTATGGCTGCCTCCGGAACGATTTCCAGTGCTGCGCAACTCAGCACATTTAGCTAAGGTTCGTTAACCTTATCAAAGTTCTATTGTCCTCCCACTTAACTTTTGCGAAAAATTCCATTTTCAAGAAACTTCATATTTCAAGCGACAAACCCTTTTGTCCTCGGTGTTATGGAGGAATACCCAATGGTTATTCGAAATAACCTACAAAGACATGCTCATCCGACTTTGGTTGTAAACATCTTACTTATGCTTAGCATACCAAAATTTTAAGAAAGGACAACTTGGGTTTTACCCCAAACCAGGTGTCATTTCAACGGATCAAGATGGAGCTCTTTTCAGTGTAAAGTGGTAGTCTCTAAAGCTTTATCTTGAGGTTTGTAGCACTCTCGGCTAGCAGCTTGCCGAAGGAAATGCTGTTTCCTCGCAAGATATCCGCTTGTCGGAGTAGCTCCTCAAGACCGCACGTCGGAGATGACGACACTCCTCCAGGAACCATAGTTGTGTTACTCGGCAGGAGCGCCGGGTAAACTATCTTCGGGAACTCGAAGGGTTTTTGGGGAGTAGGGGCGCCGCCTTCGGCAGAGGTACCAGCTCCCACCACCGCCTTGCCGCTACCGATGGCATCCTTAGCCGGAGCTTCAGCCATTTGAAGAGCAGCGCTCTCCTGCGTCGCCTGCTCGCCGACAACAGCGAGCTTGGTAGAGGTGCCAGAATCCACTTCCATGGCAGAAGGGCCTGGTGCCTCCTGGACATGAGAGCTTGTCGGAGCAGAGGAGGGCTTGACGGTAGGAGTAGCAGGGGCAATGGTGGCGGAGGAGTCGCGATGCAGCATATCTTTGATATTTCTAGAAGCCCCAAGAGTCTTGGAGGACTTCTTGAGGCGGGTTGTGGCTTTCTTCCTGAAACATGCAAAATGCATAAGTACAGGAATAAGACAGATAAATAAGACAATGTCGGAGAATCGGAAGCTTACACTAGGCGGGGGGGCTTTGGCAAAAATCCCGGTGGCTTTTCTCTTTTCCGCCTCTAGGGAGGCAGTACTCTTTTTGGAGGCTCCACCCTCCGTCTTCTTCTTCTTGCCTCCGTCGACAGCGTCAGAGGTGGAGCTCTTTCGCTTTCGCGCCAACGGGACATCATCGTCGGACACGACCGTGACTTCCTTCATCTTTGGATCGTAGATTTGGGCAGCCAGGTTGTCCTCATCTAGATCGCTAAGCTGTTAAGTAAGAAATCACCGTGTTAGATAAGATGGCACTGGCAAGATGGAGAAACTGGAGCAATGTCATACACGGAAAATAAATACCTACCTTTGGGCACTTGCCGTCTACGTACATGTCGTAGGTGATGGTGAAGCCGCGCTTCTTATCCTTCACCTTGACGATGTCCTTCAGACGGAGCTTGACGGAGTGGCTCGAGAAGTTATCCACGGAGATCCGGAGGGTATCCCCTCGATCACTGGTGTACTCGTGCATGAACTTCACGCGGTGCTGCAGAGGTTGGATTCGCCTGATGAACCAGCACATGGATAGGTCCAAGCCGGTCAAACCCGTCCCTACGAACCACTCGATCCGCCTTATTGCGCGAGAAGCGTCGAGGTCGGAGGGAAGGGAGGCATGGGATCTCCATGTGGAAACTTCAGCGGCGGCTCCATCCATGAAGTCCGGGTACGTCACTTCTCGGCCCGCCAAAGGAATGTCGGGGCCGTAGAAGTACGTCCGCTGCCAGTTTTTGTACGACTCGTGGCCGACGATGTCGGGGAACCGCCGACCAG
Source organism: Avena sativa (assembly GCA_916181665.1). NCBI lineage: Eukaryota > Viridiplantae > Streptophyta > Magnoliopsida > Poales > Poaceae > Avena > Avena sativa. Next base: position 101,625,180 of record OV702293.1, read on the forward strand.
GTCGGATCTTGAAGCTTATGGTGCCGCAGTTCCTAAGCTCCTCCCTACTGTGTCTGGCTTCACGTTTGACGGTGAAGAAATACACGAACAAGTCTAACCTAGGCCTAATACCTAGGTAACCCTCACAAAGTGCCGTGAAGTTGCTAAGCACTAAGATACTATTGGGGGAGAGGTTATGGGGTTGGACCTTGAAGTGGTTCAAGACGGACAAAAAGAAGTGGGAGATGGGCAGAGAAATGCCGCGTACCAGCTGAGCCTTGAGGTACACCTTTTCTCCAGCTTGGGGAGAAGGTGTCACCTCACCGGCCGGCGCCGCCCGCCAGGCGAGCCCCTCCGTTGCGGGGAGGTAGCCTTCGGCGACCATCTCTTGGATGTCGCGGCCGGTGATGTCCGAGCCGTGCCAGTCGCCCTTGTGTGAGTCTGGCTCTTCTTCCAGAGGCTCTAGCGCCGCCAGATTGTGGTCACCGCCGGTGGTTTCAATCACCGCCGACGCGGGGATGACCAGGCCCTCTGGGGGCACGACGATGGAGCTTGCCGGCTTCGCCATGGCTTCGCTCGACGCCGCCATCGACGTGGATGAGCTGCTGCTGGCCATGGAGGACTGGGAGGATGCGACTGACGCAAAGAGAGGCTAGGGTTTCTTCGAGGTTTTCCGTGGAGAGCTCGAGGAGGCGTGCGGCTAGAGGAAGAAGATGATGATGCGAGAGAATGGGGTGAAAAAGTGGCAAGTGTCCCACGGTTACTATTTATATTACTCTGCGTCAAGATTCGTGCAGCTAATCGGACGGTTGCCGTGTAGACGACGTGTTCGAGAAGGTGCGCGGTAATTTCGCCACGTCTCCAACCGCCGCCGCCAACGGTTCGTATCGCTCGCGCGGGGAAATCGGATATGATTGCGTTCTCTGCATGTGTGAGTTACGAGGCGTCGCTAACCTAAGCCTACGTCGTCATAACTGACATGGTAGATGAGCCGTCGCATCGAAGATTCCGGCATGGACGGATTTAATCCGACTACGGATGAGTACGATGGAAGATTCAGCATTCCTCCGACTTACTAATAGAAGACGGAGAAAAACTTGCAGGGTTCTTTGGGAGGACTACGAGATATTGCTTGACCATTTGCCGACATCCATCTAGACGGAGCATTCCACGTGAAGAGGCAGGACGGCGCAAGATCTTGGAGTTCTCCGGGGGCTACTGTTGGGGATATGCTATATGGGTATCCTCATAGCATGTCTCTTATCCGACTAACCCGGGTGACCCATAGTCGGTAGCATGGCCTGTGGCCTCCTGGGCGGCCCAGTTAGGTGGATCCAAAAGGGAGGCCCATGCCGGATAAAGGAAGGCTACGGTGGAGTCACCAGCGTACCTGGAGCCTTGGAGTGCAAGATACACAAGACTAGTGATAGACGGTGTAGGACTCTGTAACCTGTCCGGCTAGGACTTTTCCCTGTAACCCTAGGATCTGGCGACTATATAAGTCGGGCCTATGGGAGCCTTTAGGGCATCGATTCATACAACCTCGCACAGCGAACCTATCTCTGTAACTCGGCGTATCTGCCCTTATAGTGATTTATAGCAGGAGTAGGATTCCGCCACCATCGTGGGATCTGAACCTGGGTAAGCTGTGTTACCTCGTACCCGTCAACCGTCCGCCTTACCCCACGTCTCTAAACACGCACTGTGAGGACCCCTCCATGTCGTACTCGTCGACAATACCACGACACCACCTTGTTTTTCTTTTGAGTGTTCCATACTTCAGGTGCAATTATTTGTTCCTCATCCGAAAGGTTTGCTGTTTTTCTTTACATATGCTTCTGGTGTTACTTTTGATCGTAATGCCCTAGAGCATGGGGATCCCCTGGTGGATGTTGTTGCGGCGATCAAAGATCATTGCACCTCTGCTGTGGAGTCGCTCAACAAGGCCAAGAAGGTCCTCTCCTGCTTCTACAAGGAGATCAACCCAAAGTGCATTGCCCTTGAGGACGTCGACTCCCTCGCGGACGCTCTTACGGATGATGCTCCAGCGAAGTACAAGCAGACGCAGAAAGGGGTTGGCGTTGCGATGGGGCTGGCGATGACGTCCACTCAGCTGGATCTGCCGCAGGTCACGTCCAAGATGCCAACTGCGGCGGATGACACTAAGGTAGTGTTTGCTTCCTTCGCCTCCCGCTGCAAGCATTTTGGTCCTAAGCTAATAGATCTTCTGGCCTACTACTCGCTGGAGCAGCAGCGAGTGGCCAATACTAGGCAGTATGGATCCGAAGATGCTCCGGGTGCTAACACCTAGGTCCTTCTGTCTTGTAGTTTGCTTAGTCTAGTTCCTTTCTCTTTTTGCATATGTAACGCCTTTGAGCTGAACAAGTGTCACTCTGCCACGTAGTGGCTTTATTTGTGTAAATATGAATGCATCTTTTGACTATTGTCAAGTGTCATGATTTTGATGTTTGCTTGTGCACCCTTAGGGTCCTTCGAGTGCAGATCCAGTGGTTACACCTTCTCCTGTGCTTGGCTCTTGCACATCGTTGAGCGAAACTTCGTAGTTGCCATTTATGCGTTATCACATCCGAAGCTTGGAGAAGGACGTTCTTAGCATTCGCGGTCATGCGGATGTTTGGAAGTCCAAGGCTGAGCGAGCCATTGCTAGGGAAGAGTTTCTTCTTGAGGAATTTCGGCAAGTTGGAGAGAAACTCCAATGTAAGTCATCCTGATCCTTTGTCCTTTCGACTGTGCCAGGTGTTTTATGTCACCTTGGTTGCTGCATTGTGTAGTTGTAAATCTTCTTCTGAAGGAAGGGAAAGAGCGCGTTGCAATTCGAATGAATTGCTTGATGCAACAAGAGATGGAGGCCGTCGGATTCTTATGGATGGACCGCGACCGAGAGGTTGTCCTTGCGATGGTGCAAGATCGCGTCCATCAGTTGCTTCGCGTGCTCAAGCGGGCAAGGTCGTCACTCGCGGCGATCTGGGCCACAATGTTCCCCTGGACTCTGCACCCTCCAGTTTCTTGGGTTTGCTTAGAAAGTTTCAAGATACAAGCCACGTGAAGGAGCTGGTGCGCCATCAACTAGTGGCGGGTGTGAAGGTAGCCCTATCGCTTGTTCGACTGCATCACTGTGATGTCAATCTTTGCGGAGATAGCAGCTGGGCCACCTCCTTCTCCGGATGGTATGGCGTGGGATATGCGTCCACACTACGCGGCGATGGCGCAATACGCTGAAGAGATTATAGATGTGTTTGAGGAGCGGACGAACGTTCTGCTCCAGCATGGTTGAGTCCTATAAATAAAAACGAGGCAATGTAAAGTCTATATATTTTCGGGTGGGCTTGCAATGCCCTTGTAAAGTTGTATGTATTAGCACGTAGTGTACTATTTGATTGTAGAGTATGCATGTCCTTTTTGTTAGCCTGACATGGTCATCTACTCAGGTTATATGCGTTGCTGTCAATCGACGAAGTCGTATGGTGAGGCGTAGCCCCCGAGCGTGTTTGGTCGATAAAAATATAAGGGAGAATTTTTTTGGGCCAAGGAACTTAGCTTTTATTCATCGTAATGTAGGAGGTACATTGTTCGGCTGAATAGCCTTATTGAAAGTAAAAGACAACTAGGGGTAGTAGGGTCGCAGTTTTGCGACGTTCCAGGGGTTGGAGTATTCGACTCCTGACTCGACGTCCTTAAGGCGGTAGGTGCCACCTAGGATTACTTCAGTGACGATGTAGGGTCCTTCCCAGGGTGACTCGAGCTTTAGGTGTCCTTCCTGCTTGAGTCGCAGGACTAGGTCTCCTTCGATGAAGGACCTTGGACACAGCCGACGGCTATGGTAGTTGTGGAGGCTCTGCTGGTACACCGCTGAGCGAGCCGTGGCGATGTCACGATCTTCGTCCAACGTGTCGACTGCGTCTTCGAGTGCGGCCGATGATTCGGCTTCACTGTAGGCGACGACCCGTGGGGACTTATAGCGTACCTCAGCAGGAAGCATGGCTTCGGCTCCGTGCACCATGAAGAAGGGCGTGTATCCGGTTGAGCCATTTGGTGTTGTGCGCAGGCTCCATAGGATGGATGGTAGCTCGTCTGCCCAGGATCCCGCAAGCCTTTCGAGTGGGCATAGAAGTCGTTTCTTGATGCCATTTCTGATGAGGCCGTTGGTCTTTTCGACCTGCCCGTTGGTCCGCGGATGCGCCACGGAGGCGTAATTGAGGTTAATTCCGAGGTTTTCGCAGAAGCCTCAGAAATCCTTCGAGGTGAAGTTCGAGCCATTGTCCGTTATGATGCTATGGGGTACTCTGAACCTGTAGACAATGGACTCAAAAAACTTGACGGCAGTGGCGCCGCTTTGGTTAGTAACAGGCATGGCCTCGATTCACTTTGAGAATTTGTCGACTGCTACCAGGAGGAAGACGCGCCCTCCTGGCGAGGACTTTGGCAGTTTTCCGATCATGTCGAGCCCCCACTAGGTGAAAGGCCATGCCAGCGGTATGGGCCGCAGCTCTGATCCGGGCGCATGTGGCTTGTCCGCGTATCTCTGACATGCGTTTCACCTCTAGACTATCTCCTTGGCGTCGTTCATCGCGGTTGGCCAGTAGAAGCCAGCTCGTAGAGATTTGGCGACCAGAGCTCGGCTCCTGCGTGCTGGCCGTAGATATCCTCATGGATGTCTAGCAGGATGCTTTTGCCGTCTCTATTGGTGATGCATCGTTGGAGCACACCCGAAATGCTACGCTTGTACAGCTCACCATTAATGATTGTGAAGGCCTTTGATCGGCGAGATATTCGTCGGGCGTCTGTCTGGTCCTCAGGCAGCTGCTTGCTTATCAGGTAGCGGAGGTACGGCTAGGTCCATGTTTGTTCAATCGCCATGACCTGCATAAGGCTCACCAGTTCGGCCTCCGTGTCAAGATTTTTGGGCTCCTCGGCCTTCTTGGTTCGCACATCCCCTAAGTGCTCTGCGGCTTCGGCTGTGTCCTTTGGAAATTTCCTCTTGACGGAGGGTACGTAGATTTGCTCGAGGTACACACTTGGTGGCACTGGGGCGCATGTGGAGCCAATGCTAGCGAGCTTGTCGACCTCTTCATTGCTTTCCCTTCCAAGATGTCGGAGTTCATAGCCATCAAAGTCCCCTTCGAGTGAGTTGTAGAGAGCGGGGTATGCGATCATGCTGTCGCTGTTAGCGTCACACTCATTCATCGTCTATTGGACGACGAGGATGGAGTCACCGTATATGACGAGGCGCGTTGCGCCGCACACCTTGGCCATCCTCATGCCGTGTATGAGTGCCTCGTATTCGGCCTCGTTGTTAGATGTGCGGAATTTCATCCAAAGGACGTACCTCATATTGTCCCCTTGAGGGGACGTCAGTATTACACCGGCTCCTACTCCAGCCTCGCGCTTAGAGCCGTCAAAGTGCATTGTCCAGGATTGGGACATGTCCGGAGTGTACAGAAACTGGAGTTCCATCCTGTGGACGAGGAAGTCAGGGAGCACCTGAGACTTGATGGCGGTGTGCCGTTCGTAAATGATGTCTCGAGGAGATAGCTCGATGCCCCATAGGGCTACTCGCCCTGTAGCTTTGGGGTTGTTCAGGATGTTCGACAGTGGGGCGTCGTTGACGACCACGATCTGGTGCTCCTGGAAGTAGTGGCTCAACTGACGCGCCGTCATGAATATGCCATAGGGGATCTTATGGTAGTGGGGATACCGTTGCTTTGTTGGGGTAGTACCTTGTTGAGGTAGTAGATTGTGCGTTGTACCCCATGGGTCTTTCCATCTTCGGGTCGTTTGACCACGAGTGATGTGCTGACCACCTGATGCATGGCTGCTATGTATAGCAGCAAGGGCTCCCTCTGAAGGGAATATGCCCGAGAGGCAATAATAAAATGGTTATTATCATATTCCTTATTTATGATAAATGTTTATTTTACATGCTATAATTGTATTAATACTGAAACGTTAATACATGTGTGTTTAATAAACAAAAAGGAAGTTCCTAGTTATGCCTCTCTTATAAACTAGCTCGTTGATTAACAAGATGATCAAAGGTTTCCTGATCATGGACATTGGATGTTGTTAATAACGAGAGCACAACATTATTGGAATGGTGTGATGAACATTCATCTGAAGTATAGCATTACGATCAAATTCATTGAGTTTACATTGCTATAACAACTTACGAAGTGATCCTAATCCTTAGACCATGAGATCATGTCAATCACTACCACCGGAAGAGTTTCTTGATAACACCAAATGTCACACTGTAACTGGGTGATTATAAAGATGGGTTCAGAACTACTAAAGTGTTATGTTGAGGTCCATGGATCAAGAGTGGAATTTGTTCATCCCCATGATGGATAGATATGCTCTAGGGCCTCTCGATGATATCACATTGATTAGCTTGCAAGCAAGTGATTTGATCACTAGAATGTTATATCACAGGAACGAGAAAAGAGTGCATGTCAGTAACGAGATCAAACTAGGTATGGAGATACCGATGATCGAATCTTGGACATGTAATATATCACGAAACAAAAGGATTAAGATACTAGCGTAAAATGTTCTGACGATCACAAGAAAGTCATCGTTGAATCTGTGGGAGTCAGTATGGGTCTCCAGATCCCGCTTCTGATTATTGATCGGAGAAGGGTCTCGATCATGCCCGCATTATTCGTGAACCGTAGGGTGGCACACTTAAGAGACACCGACATCCATTTGGAGCAAAAGTTTCATGCCGGAAAGAATAACAAGCGTAGGAATTTATTTCACGAGATACCGAAACAGGTTTTCAGGTGAAATTGCAGAAAGTTTTTTGCATGTGAAATGAAATACTAGCAAGGGGTTATATGTGAATGTTTGTTATTAAAGTAATTGACAAAATTCAGAATAAATAAAAGGAGTTTTATTTAATGAGATTTTGCATTAAATTTGGTGGAAATATAATGGGAATTTGAGTGGGATTTTGAGTGGAGGGAATTGAAAGGCATTTGTGTGAGTGGATTGTCCACCCACATGAATGAAAGGATGGGAGGGGGAAGCCCCATGGCTGGGCGCATGGCCCCTCGGGTGCCCCTCCTCTCCCTATAAAAGGAGCCCCCTCCCTCTCTCTAACTTAACCTCCTCGTGAAGGATCTCTCTCCCCCTCTAGTATTTATCCCCCATGGTCTCGGACTAGAGAGATACATGTTCCCGGTGGCTATTCGGCAAGAAAGAGCTGTGCTTTCGCTGCATCGCTGGAGCGAGGAGGCGGAGGTTGCTCGGTGCCTCGAACGTGTGTGCGAGCACGAATGCACTGCTAAGTTGCGGACTTCCTCTCGATCTTGAGATCGGCAAGAGATCGTCTACATCAACCACGAGTTGGACTCGTTAAGCTTTGTTTGTCTTCAAGGGTATGTTCTCTACGGATATACGTTCGCCCGTTGTTTGTATCTAGTAGATAGATCTTGGTACATAGTTGTTCCCATCGTAGGAATTTTTTGTTTTTTATGCTGCGAACCCTACAGTGGTATCAAAGCCGGATCTATGCGTAGATGCTTTGCACGGGTAGTACACATATGAGTATGTGGGCGATGATGATCATTTTATTGCTTCTTAGTTGTACTTTGGATATTGGTGGCATAGTGGGATGAAGCGGCTCGAACAAACTTTACATGTCCTCACACATGAGACCTATTCCACGCTTGACATGCAACTAGTTTCGCATAAGTGGCTAGCGGGTTTCTGTCTTTCCTACTATAGTCAATATCTAATTTGCAACGAGTTGTCAACAGTTTAATTATCCTCATTGTGGTTCATGTTCGTAGGTAAGAACGGTTCTATCTTCGAAAGCCCTAAGCCACGTAAAACTTGCAATGGATAAATTAGAGGCGTCTAGTTTAGATTTTTGCTGGCTAGTGTCATGATATGGTGATGTTGTAAGTAGAAGTATAAGTCGATACTCTTACAACACACATAATGTGTAAGTTCCATAGACCTTGGCCTTACACATAGAGGTATGACGGCAATCATACCATTATGCACATGATGAAGATCAAGTGCAAGAACCATATCATTTCACTTATTAACATGTGATATTTGTTGCATCTTGTATTGCTAGTTTAGCGTTTTATTACCATAATAAGATGATCCCTCATTTAGATATCAAGATAAAAATGTGTTATACCTTAAGTATGCACCGATTATGTTTTGGCGCTTCAAGACATCACGTCATGATCGGGTGTTCTTGGATCCACGATCATATTTCGTGTGTAAGACAGTTACACACGCGAATACTAAGGTTCTTACTTGGCGAGCCTAGCTTGTACATACATGGCCTTGGAACACGGACCGAAAGGTTAAGCATGAGTCATATGGAAGATATGATGCCCATTTGATGCTCGTCTTTGAAGCTATATCGACTCACGCGATGATCGGACTTGGTGTAGTGGATTTGGTTCATGTAATCACCAAAAAGACACGAGGGGTGTCATTTTTGAGTGGGAGTTCATTTCTAATTTGGATTAGTAGAACTCAATTTATCATAAATTAAATCAAAGTGAATTTGCATAATTTGTTGTAGTCATTGGCATTCGTTCACCACCTTATGCATAGTTTTAATTGAGATAATAGAACTATAGAATTCTGGATATATACGTCACAAACTGGTATAGTATTGTGTTGAGTGTCAATCTAAAGTTTAAAGTCCTATTGCAAACTTTCAGCAAACTCTGTTTACTCCGTGAAATTTAATAATTGGTATTAAATCGAGAGTAAAAATTCCAGTGTTAGTATCTTAAGTATCATGTTTGCCTCCATGATTCTTGATTGTTTTAATATCAAGATTATCTAGGAGCTGAAAGAATTGTTTCAGAAACCATAACATGTGGTAGATATAACGATATATGAAACAATATTTTGGTTGCAATATGATAGAGTATAATATATGTTCTCATATTGGATGAGAATTTACAAAGGTTGGAGATGCTAGACATCCTAATCATCCAAAAGGGTTTTGGAAAGTAGCGTTATACTCACGATTCGTCTTTATAAGCTACATTAGCTTGATCATGAAAGTAATCATGATAAGGATGAATGGAAGATGTATGTAAAGTGTTTACTACACTAAAAAATTACTAAAGAATGGTTTTTGAAAGAATGTCAATCATTTTATGATGGTGATCTACTTCAAAGTGCAAGTCCAAAGGTATTATTATTTGAATATACACACTTTGGACTATGTGTCATGTATATGGCGCCACTTTTGATGTTGATAGATTCTTTTAAAAGGAAAAGGAAATGCTGAAAGAGAATCTATAAAATATATTTGGCAGAAAAGAAAAGATTGGAAATATCCAATTTAGGTATATGGATGATATACATGTTATGGTTGTATTCTTTGCTTGTTAAACAATGTGGTTCTTGGGTATTGGATACCGAATTGGTTGGTATGAAATTTCATACAGAACGACGCAATTCATGAACCACAATGGCCTAAGTAACTAGCAAGAGAATATGTGATGATTTTCATCGAAAACAAACAAACCGTTGTTTGTATTTTTTGTTGACATCAAAGTCTGTCTTCAAGATTTGTTTTAATAATCGTTATTTAAATCAGGTATTATGAGAACAAAGGTTGTTCAAATAATTACCATATTCCATATGAGATGTATGATTTACAAATCTAGTTGGAGAAATCACATCCATAAAACTAATGCTAAAATGTCGCAAGACAAATGATTGAAAGATCACTTACGAAGTGACATCGCCGTTTAAATTATATTGGAAAGAAAACATAAAGAATCTCCATGGAGTCTTTGATTTGATCAAGTGACACTTGTGAGACTTTCCTCAGGATAATTAAAACTTCGTTCAAAAGGCCAAATGAGAACGATCGACTAAAATATTGGAATTTATACATATCGATGTATGTAGTTCATTATGTATAGTCATAAGCGATGGATTTGAACTTCATATGTTTTCTCCGGAATTTTGAGTGAATATTCACTTAATGAGAAAGAAGTATAAAATATGTGAAAACGTTCAAAGACTTTCAAGATGAAGTGGAAAATCATTGTAACAAGAAAATAAATGATTTATGATTTTATCATAAAGGGATTTATTTGAGTTACAAGTGTAACAAGAAAATAAATGAATTATGATTTTATCATAAAGGGATTTATTTGAGTTGCAAGTTTAGCAAAACACCTAGATTTACATCTCCCGAAACACCATAGGAGTATGGAGTGTTTGAGATTTGTAATGAAACCTTGTTTGACATGTTTGGATCAAAGGTGTTATTTATAAAATTAACATTATGTTTTAAAATATTATTATTGCAATTGTAAGTTTTTACTTTTCCTTCTGCATTTCATACGAGTATCTCACTGTAGCCCCCGAGGATGTAGACGGAAAACCATAGGTTTTGCATCTATATGCTCTAAGAGTGACTAAGTTAGAAAAAACTCTCACTGTAGCCCCCAAGCATTTAGATGGAATGAATTACTCCGACTAGATGCTTTAAGAGTAGCATACATAGTGTTCATAATTTTCAATGCTGTAGTCCCCAAGTTTCTAGTTGTAACTGAATTAGTTCCGACTAGATGCTTAAAGAAAAGATAAGCATATTTGTAAGTTAAAAACTCTCGCTGTAGCCCCCGAGCATCTAGATGGAAAATCTCCGACTAGAGGCTCCAAGCAGACCAAACAATGACTTAACTTTATATTTGTTTCCACAGAACGAGAATGATCGGCGAGGCATGGCCAACGACAAGTACCAGAAGATGTGGGCAGATCTTGAAGCCTAAAAGGGTAAAACTGCCATCTTGAAGGAATAGATCATCAAAAACAAGAGTCTGTTTTCTTTTTTGTGCATTCCGTCTTGGTTTTATGCCTTCCTTCTTCGAGTACTCACTGTGTACGTGGTTTTCTCCGACTTGCAGAACATGTCGCCAAGGCCAAGGACATTGTCGAGCAGTCCAAGCATATCCAGCAGCTGGACAGCAAGAACAAGATCCTGAAGGAGGAGAGGAAGGAGATGCTGAAGATGCACGAGGATTCCATGAAAGCCCTGCAGGATTCCGCCTCCGCAGAGATCAATCGCTTGAAGGAGGAGCTTGCGATCCTAAAGGATCAGAAGCAAGTTGATGATGAGCAAAATCTTCGCCATAGCGAGGCGTTTAAGCTCCTCCAACAAGAGAAGGAATCCTTGGCGAACATCGTTTGGCAGGCCAAGGCCAGCATCTTTAGTAAGTTTCCTCCGCCTTGAATTTCTGTAATCTGGATACTTAGAGTTTTTTGAACTCATGCGCTCCTTGTCGGAATTTGCAGCTCCTATGGGTTTAACCCGCTCACCTCCTTCGGACAAAGAATGCATGGTTCTTGCCGGCAACTTCATCAATACCGCCATCGCCCAAGCCAAGGAGATTGACAAGCCCCTCCAAATATATATCAAGGCATCTAACTCTGTGGCGAAGTACTCGGAGATTCTGCGCCGAGCCCCCGAGCGTGTCGCGAGCTGGAAAGCTTCATGCGCACGGGCTGGCGCAAGGATGGCGCTGTCTATGGTGAAGGCACACTACAAAGATGCCGACATCGACACGGTGACCTCTGGTATCCACGACGTGGATGATGACGGCAAGGAGATCGATCACGAAGCCATCCTATCATCACTCGCGGGCTACGACACCAGGGTTGCCGAGTTGGTGGACGTTGACGTCTTAGTGCCCAGGAACCTCATCGACAGCGTCAACCAAGATTCCTCCGAGTCTCATCACAGCGCCGACGTCGAGGGTGATTCTCCGGCTGGTGATGATGCGGCCTCCAAGTCTCCTACGCCCAAAGAATGAAAAACACTTTGTAATTTCTGTTTAACCTTTGGTGTGTGCACGGAAGAAACTTGGTGATATAGTCTTAAGGCGGAAAACAATGGTTGTCGTATCCTGCTACTTAAGAACTAATGCCCAGTATGTATATATTTTTTAAGCAAGTGTTGGCTTATCCATTACTCTGGTTTTTATGCTTGACTTTTCGTGAGTCGGAAGACTCGTTGGCGGAACCATGCGCTTAGGTGATGATGCCCAATGGCACCGTCAATAACCTGAGCACAAAATCGCCGACAATAAGTGCCAAAAATCACTACTCCAGAATCCACATAAAAACAACAAATAACGTGTAGACCAGAAAACTTAAGCTAACACCCGTATGCGGAATTTTCACAAGTGCAATCGCAAGACTTGTGCATAAAGGTTTTATATGATCAAAAAATGAACACTAAAGGAGGTAAAAGACTCAGCAATATGAGTGAACCAAAGAGCTTTATTTCATTGATCATATAAGAAGTACACAATTAGATAAAAAATGCTAAGTGTAGAAAGGACGTAGCAGTGCTATGTTCCATGGCCAATCAAGCTCTGGGTAGTCATCATCCGGGTCACATCGCTTACACTTATGATCCTCGTTGGGTCTATCCTTGGGTTCACGATTGTCGAAAAGGTAGTAAGACCCATTGAGCAGCGCCTTGCTTATGATGAACGGTCCTTCCCATGGCGGGGATAATTTGTGTGACTTCTTCTGCTTAAGCCGGAGTACTAAATCCCCTTCTTTAAACGAGCGATGCCGAATGCAGCGACTATGGTAGCTGCATAGCTTCTGCTGGTAGATGGCGGATCTTTGGCATGCCAAAACGCGCTCCTCCTCGAGAAGGTCCACATCTAGACTTCTGGATTCTTCAGCGTCATCTTCGTCGTAGGCGGCAACTCTTGGTGCATCGTGGAGGATGTCGGAAGGTAGGATGGCTTCTGCTCCATATACCATGAAGTAAGGGGCGTAGCCGGTGGATCTGTTGGGTGTGGTTCATAAACTCCACAGCACAGATGGCAATTCTTCCGCCCAGGCTCCAGCTGCTCTATGTAGCGGTGCCTCAAGATGTGGCTTGATTCCCTGCAAAATTAATCCATTGGCTCGCTCAACCTGACCATTGGATTGTGGGTGTGCCACAGATGCAAGGTCAAGTCGGATGCCTTTGTCCCAGCAATAGGCCTCCACTTTTCCGAGTGATAAGTTGCTTCTATTGTCGGTGATGATGCTGTGTGGGAGACCAAATCTCACCACTAGATCCCGGACAAACCGAAGGGAAGTTGCCCCATCAAGCTTTCTAATGGGTTTAGCTTCTATCCATTTGGTGAATTTGTCAACTGCTACAAGCAGATGCGTAAATCCACACGATGCCGTCTGTAACAGTCCCACCATGTCTAGCCCCCAAACTGCAAACGGCCAAGTTATTGGTATTGTTCGCAATTCTTCAGCAGGAACATGTGGTTGTCGGGCATAATACTGGCATCCCGTGCATGTCTCAACTAGCTTGTCGGCGTCCGCCTTCGCGGTCAGCCAGTAGAATCCTTGCCAGAAGGCTTTCGCGACCAATGATCGAGGAGCGGCGTGATGCCCGCAATCTCCGAGATGGATCTCGCGCAGGATTTCCATACCTTCTAGCTGGGAAACGCACTTTAAGTATACGCTAGTAGTGCTCCTTTTATAGAGTTGCCCATTGATTATGGTATAACCCTTTGCTCGTCGTACTATTTGCCGTCTTTCGACTTCGTCGTCGGGCAAAGTTCCATGTTCGAGATACTCCATGAATGGTTTTGTCCAAGCCAGAGGGATCTTTGTCACCATGTTGACGAAAGAGTCAGCTTTATCTGGGTTGTCGATGTCGGCGCCCTTCACGGATGGTGTGCGTAGATGCTCTAGGGAAAATCCTGGCGGGATTTGCTTGCGCCCTGATCCAAGCTAAGCCAGTAGATCAGCCGCCTCGTTTTGCTCCCTAGGCACATACTTGACTTCGTAGCCCAAGAAGCTATTGGCTATCTCGTCCACTTCGTCGCGATATGCCGCCATCATAGGGTTCCGCGCGTTACAGGTGCCAGCCACCTGCTGGGCAACCAAGTCAGAATCTACACAGTAAACTATGTGCTTGATGCCAATATCCTTGGCTACACGTAGTCCGTGAATGAGTGCTTCATACTCCTCCATGTTGTTTGTAGCCTCGAAGTGGATCTGCAGAACGTAGTGCAGCTTGTCTCCTTTTGGTGACTATAGCAGTACACTAGTCCCCGATCCGTTGAGCAACTTTGATCCGTCAAAGTGCATCACCCAGTAATCTGGTTCTGGCAATGGAGTGGCATCTGGCATCTCCATCCAATCTGCAATAAAATCCGCCAAGGCTTGTGACTTGATAGCGTCGCGTCTCTTGTAGGTGATCTCGAAGGCGGCAAGTTCAATGCCCCACTTCGCGACCCTTCCTGTAGCGTCGTTGTTATTGGTAATGTCGGATAGTGGAGTCTTGCTCACTACTGTGATTGGGTGCTCCTGAAAGTAATGCCTCAACTTCCGAGAAGCGAGGAATACTCCATAGGCTATCTTTTGGTAGTGCGGGTAACGCTGCTTGGACTCCGTCAAGACCTCGCTCAAATAGTAAACTGGTCGCTGAACTCTGTGCTCGAAGCCTGGTTCCTTCCGCTCTACCACGACGACGATGCTAATAACCCGGTTGGTTGCCGCCATGTAAATTAACAGGGGCTCTCCAGGCTCGGGTGCTGCAAGGATGGGCGCTGAGGAAAGAATCTCCTTGAGCTGCTTCAATGCTGCATCTGCTTCGTCTATCCACGTGAATTTGTCTGCCTTCTTCAGCAACTTGTACAGCAGCAAAGCCTTCTCTCCAAGTCGGCTGACGAACCGACTAACTGGTGCAACACAACATGTTAGTCATTGAATGTCCTTTAGGCATGTCGGACGGTTTATGTTTAAGATGGCCTTGATTTTCTCCGGGTTGACCTCGATTCCGTGCTGGGAAACGATGAAGCCCAACAATTTGCCGGCTGGAACCCCGAAGACGCACTTCTTAGGGTTGAGCATCATGTTGTATTTCCGGAGATTATCAAAGGTTTCTTTTAAGTCGGAGATTAAGTCATTTGACTTTTTTGACATCACCGCGATATTGTCCACATAGGCGTGAACGTTCCGACCAATTTGGTCGTGAAGGCAACATTGCATTGTCCGCTGGTAGGTAGCACCTGCGTTTTTCAGCCCAAAGGGCATCGTGACATAGCAAAACGTGTCGTATGGAGTAGTGAACGAAGTGGCCAATTGGTCCGACTTCCTCATCTTGATCTGGTGGTATCCTGAGTATGCATCAAGAAAACACAAAAGTTTCGAGCCAGCCGTCGAGTCAATGACTTGGTCAATGCGAGGCAAAGCAAACGGATCTTTGGGACATGCTTTGTTCAAGCCGGTGTAATCAACGCACATTCTTAATTCATTGGTTCCCTTTTTGGGGACAAGTACAGGATTGGCCAGCCATCGGGTGTGAAGGACTTCTCGGATAAACCCAGCCTTAAGTAACCTAGCTATCTCTTTGCTAATGGCGCGTCTCTTCTCATCTCCGAAGCGTCGTAGAGGTTGTTTCACTGGTTTACATTTTGGATCTATGTTTAAGCTATGCTCGGCAAGTTCCCTAGGTACACCTTTCATGTCGGCAGGTTGCCAGGCAAAGATGTCCCTATTCTCACGGAGGAACTCGACGAGCACGCTTTCCTATTTGGGGTCCAGGTTCGTCCCAATGGCGGCGATCTTGGAGGCTTCGCCTACCACAAGTTCCACCGGCTTGGTCTCGATGGCGGCCTTGAACGCAGGAGCGGAGTCGGAGATCTGCTTCTTCGACGCGGGCATCTCTGAGTCATTGACCTTGCTCTGGATCTCCTTGAATTCTTCGCTGTAGAGGACAGCTTCTACAACGGTTGCTTCATTGATCTCGCAGTCCCTTGCCTTGGTAAAGCTTCCGGATACGGTGATGACACCGTTTGGTCCGGGTATCTTGAGTTTGTTGTAGACGAAGCATGGCTTGGCCATGAACGTGTGGAATATGTCGCGGCCGAATATGACGTGGTACACGCTCTTGAAGGGGACCACCTCAAAGGTCATGCGCTCTTGGCGGTAATTATTAACGTCGCCAAAGGCTACCTAAAGCGTAATGCACCCAAGGGACCAAGCCTCCCGACCAGGAACTACGCCATGGAAAACGTTGTTGGTCCGCCTTAGGTTTGCCTCCGTCAAGTTCATCTTATGCAGTGTATCCAGGTACATGATGTTGATGCTGCTTCCACTATCCACCATGCACTTGGTGAACTCCACGCCGTCAATTAATGGGTTGATGACCATGGCGTACTGGTTCTCCGTGGGCACAAGATCTGGGTGGTTCGTCCTGTCCCAAGTTATTGGAACCTCCGACCAGCGCAGGTATTGGGGAACTGGGGGGAGAGTGGCCATCAGGATCCTTAGAGAGGTCTTCTGTTGTCGGACGGTGGGGGTGCCAAGGAAACTGTGGTAGACTGGGGCCTTCTTTGCGAAGGGGTTCTTGCCCTTGTCGTCGCTCTTGGCGGCGTGCTTGGGGTCAACGTCCTCGTCCATGTCACTTGAATCCTTGGACTCCTCCTCCTTCTTCTTCCCCTTGCCCTTGCCTCGCGGTCTGTTCTTCCGACTTCGCTTGTAGCCGGACTCCGGGTCTTCCTTGAGGTCGTTGACGAACTTGCAGTGTCGATTGGTATGGGTGGCCTTGCCGTTGGCGTCGAGGTGTACGAGGCATGGCATATCGAGGTACTCCTCATAGGTTTGGGGAACACGGAGCGGCGCCGAGTTGGTTTCACTTCCTCGCTGCTGCCCGCAGCCCGCTCTTCTTCCTCGGCCACGTTGTCCGCCTTCTCCTCGTCCTGCAAAAGTCATAGCGACCATCTCGGTAGATTGCTTTTCTTATGGAGCGGTTTTCCGCTTTGTACTGCTGTTCCTCCGAGATTGGGTTGGAATGGCCGTTGCCGGCAAAGAGCCACGAGCATCGTCGTCGGCAGCTGCGAACTCACTAGCTAACTGAATCATCTGATTCAAGTCGAGCTGATGATTGTCCTGCAAGTGCTTTAGCTTATGTCGGAGCAACGTACCCCTTTCCAACCCATCGATGAAGGCGGCCATGGCGGTCTGAGCGTGCACTCCTGCGCAGGAATTTTTCATATCCAGCCAGCGGGAGAGGTAGGCGCGAGATGTCTCGTCTTTCTCTTGTACGCACCGCTGTAGATCGCCCACAGTGCAGGGACGCTTGTATGTACCCTCAAAGTTTTTGGTGAATGCTTCTTGCATATCCAGCCAGTTGTAGATAGATTTCTCCGGCAAGTCGTCGATCCATTGACGGTCCGTGCCCGCCAACATTAATGGGAGGTACTTAACGGCGACGTTGGGGTTGCCTCCGGCGATCTCCACCGTGTTGACGTAGTCCTGCAACCATGTGGCAGGTTTGGCGGTGTCGTCATAGGGCTTGATGGTCTTGTCGATACGGAAACCTTTGGGGTAAGTTGTGGACCGTATTGCAGGTCCAAAACAACGTGGTCCTAGGTATGGTCCTTCCCGGACCTCGTGGATCTTATCGATCCGCGAACGTGCATCGTACGGCTCCGGGTTCTTCTTCTTGTTGTCAACAGGGGATGGGCTGCGTGAATGACGCGGGCCTCTTCCGCCATGGTGACCGCTTGGCGGTGACGGAAGCGGAGGTGGCGGTGGGTTAGCCTTCTTGTTGTTACCCTCCTGCGACACCTCGCGCGTGTCACGGTTGCTTGTCGGACGTGGAGGGTCATGGTGTGACCTGCTCTTGTGTCCTTGGTGGCTCTCTTCATCATGACGGGTCTGCGCCGCGTTGTCGCGGATGACGATGCCACACTGCTTTGGAGGGGGCATATCCGTGCGATGGTGAGCCTTGTAGTCTTCCTGACGTCGGGGGGATCGGGGCGGTGGCGATGGGCGGCGAGGTCGGGTTGTTTCTCCATGGTCGGAGGATATGGGGATAGCATCCTTCTTGTTGTGCGCATCCCTCCGTCTTCGTTATGATGAACCCGTCTGTGATCCGACATCTTGAGGGGATCTATCCCTTGGTGGTTTGTACTGGCTAGATCGGCAGAGCGCTGGGTCAGACTCAAGCCTCTGAGAGGTGGCCTTTTCCTGCTACTTTACCGCCTTGGCCACTAGGTCATAGACCTGTTCTACTGCCTCAGGCGATCTATCCTGCTCCAGAAGGGTCTTGGCGACGACGAGGTTAAGGAGTGGGGTGGGCATCACCTGCTTGCCTTCACTATCAATGTATGGCTTGGCCTGTGCCGGCTTCGAGGGAGCCCATCCTAGGTTGCGCCATACACCAGGATTGTTGATGACGCGAGCCGGAGCCTCCTTAGCCTTCTGCTGCTGCAGCAGAGTCTTGTACTCGGCCTCCATTGCTCTAGCTTTCTCTATGGACTTCTGCGTGTTGACCAGATCTCGATCTAGTTTAGCGCCTTGTTCCGCGATGGCTTGCGCCTCCTCCAGCAGCTGCTGGCGTTTCTCGTCAAGCTGAGTCACGTTCCGGATATGATCAACGGTTAGTGGCTCGACGACGAGATTGCCGTACATCACTCTATCAGCTGGAGTAACATGGGCTGCTGCCGACGTGGATGCTGGGGGCGGCAAGTTTGCGATGTTGTTGTTGCTCGGCCCGGTGCCAAGTTCCTGCGGCTGCTGCACTGGGTTAGGCGGAGGAGGCATGACCTTTGCGTGATCATCGTCGGCAGCAATAAGTGGCCCCTTCCCCTTTTCCAACACCGTAGGCGGAGCTTGTCCGGGTTGATCTTCATCCATCGCTGTCCCAATGGTGACGAACACCCCTCGAGACATGACGGTGTTGTTGGCTTGTTCGTCGCGCGAGTACTCCTCCTCCATCTCCTGCATAGCAGAGTCTAGCTCTTCTGGACTGAAGTCTACCTCCTCTGAATCTGCACTGAAATCAGCATAAAGCGCGTCAATGACAGAGTCGGAGGGTGCCAGGACTTCCTTGATGACAGGCGGTGGAGGTGCAACGGCCTCGACGATGACTGGAGGTGGTGGTGCTGCTACGACGATGGCGGCCGAAGGCGGTGGCGGCGGCTGCTGAACCGGAGGTTCTCCATCTCTAAGCGCAAGATCCATCTGGGCTGCCGCGTCAGCTACCGCGTAGCTATTGACGGTGCTCACCATCTCTTCGAGGGTAAGGCGTCCTGTTGCCTGCTGCTGTCTTAAAGAATGTCGGATAAGCGTGCCACGGTCCAGTCCTTCCACGAAGTGATACAAAGCATTATCATCGGGGTAATTGGCCAGGTCTGCCCGTATACGGAGCCACCTAGCGAGGTAGTCGCGGGGGTTTTCGCCCTCTCTCTGAACGCAGCGCGCCAGATCGAAGATGGTAACCACGCCGACGAACTTGGATCTCTGCTGTCCAGACGTGCGGACGAAGCCGGCGGATTTGCAGTGATCTTCCACCTTTATATCCTGCACAGGGGCGGTTTGGGTGGGCCTTGAATTTTTCTGATCTTTGCCGGCAAACTCCGAGGAGAGGTCCGACATCGATCCTTCCGCGAACGTGTCCTGCCCGTAGGCAGTCCGTGCGGGTCTTGATGCTTTTCGATCTTTGCCGGCAAACTCCGAAGAGAGATCCGACATCGATCCTTGCGCGAACGTATCGGCGAAACCGTAGCCATCGACCGTGTTCTCTTCTCCGGCAACGTTCCGATCGTCCCCCCTGACGAGTTCTGGATCCCGGGAAGATGAACCCTACGCGGTGTTCGATCGTTCCTATCAGAGACATCCACCTCTTCATCGGCGAAACCGACTCGGGCACTAGTTCCCTGGGAGTCGGAGGAGCATCAAGACCCGCACGGACCGCCTACGGGCAGGATACGTCCGCGGAAGGATCGATGTCGGATCTCTCTTCGGAGTTTGCCGGCAAAGATCGGAAAAATTCAAGGCCCACCCAAACCGCCCCTGTGCAGGATATAAAGGTGGAAGATCACTGCAAGTCCGTTGGCTTCGTCCGTGCATCTGGACAGCAGAAATCCAAGTTTGTCGGCGTGGTTACCATCTTCGATCTGGCGCGTTGCGTTCAGAGAGAGGGCGAAAACCCCCGCGATTACCTTGCCAGATGGCTCCGTATACGGGCCGACCTGGCACATTACCCCAATGATGATGCCATGTATCACTTTGTGGAAGGACTGGACAATGGCATGCTTCTCCGGCATTCTCTAAGGAGGCAGCAGGCTTCGGGGCTTCTTACCTTCGAAAGCATGGTAAACACCGTCAACAACTACGAGGAGGCCGAAGCGGCAGCTCAGACAGCGCTTGCGCTCATTGACGGAGCCCCTCCGATTCAGCCACCACCTCCACTGCCTCTAGCCGCCATCGCCGCAGTTGCACCACCACCTCCAGTCCTCATCGCTGCTATTGCACCTCCACCCCCCGTCATCGAGTAGGTCATGGCACCCTCCGACTCTATGATCGACGCATTATACGCTGACTTCAGTGCATATTCAGAGGATATAGAATTCAGTCCAGAAGATCTAGACTCCACCATGCAGGAGATGGAAGAGGAGTACACGCGCGACGAGCAAGCCAACAACGTCGTCACGTCTCGAGAGGTGTTCGTCACCATTGGGACGGTGATGGATGAAGATCAGCCCGGACGAGCTCCGCCTACAGCTCTGGACAAAGGGAAGGGACCACATGTTGCTGATGACAATGATCGCGCAAAGGTCATTACCCCTCCGCCTAACCCAGTGCAACAGCCGCAGGAACTCGGCACCGGCCCGAGCAACAACAACACCGCAAACTTGCCACCTCCGACATCTACGTCTGTTGCTTCCCAAGTCACTCCAGCTGATAGAGTGATGTACGGAAATCTCCTCGTTGAGCCACTAACCGTATCTCATATCCGGAACGTGACCCGACTTGACGAGAAGCGCCAGCAGCTGCTAGAGGAAGCGCAGGCCATCGCGGAGCAAGGCGCTAAGCTAGATCGAGATCTGGTCAACAGGCAGAAATCCATAGAGAAAGCCAGAGCAATGGAGGCCGAGTACAAAGCTCTGCTGCAGCAGCAGAAGGCCAAGAAAGCTCTGGTCCCCGTCATCAACGATCCTAGTGTACGGCGAAACCTAGGATGGGCTCCCCCGAAGCCGGCACAGGCCAAGCCATACATTGACAGTGAAGGCAGGCAGGTGATGCCCACTCCTCTCCTCAAGCTCGCCATCGCCAAGACCCTTCTGGAGCAGGATAGATCGCCTGAGGCGGTGGACCAGGTCTATGACCTAGTGGCCAAGGCGGTAAAACAACAGGAAAAGGCCACCTCTCAGAGGCTTGAGTCTGACCCAGCGTTCTGCCAGTCTAGCCAGCATAAGCTGCCAAGGTACAGATCTCCTCTTGATGTCGGGTCCCAGACGGGTTCATCAGAACAAAGACGGAGGGATGCGCGCAACAGGAAGGATGCTATCCCCATATCCTCCAACCACGGAGAAAAGGCCCAACCTCGTCGCCCATCGCCACCGCCTCGCTCCCCCCGACATCGCGAAGACCCCAAGGCTCACCGTCGTACGGATATGCCCCGCCAAGGCAGAGCGGCATCGTCATCCGTGACAATGCGGACCAGACCTGTCATGATGAAGAGCGCAACCAGGGACACAAGAGCATGTCGCGCCATGACCCTCCACGTCTGACAAGCAACCGCGACAGGCGTGAGGCGTCGCGGGAGGGTAATAGAAAGAAGGCTAACCCACCGCCACCTCCACCTCCGTCGCCACCTAGCAGTCACCATGGCGGAGGAGGCCCGCGTAATTCACGCAGCCCATCCCCTGTTGAGAAGAAGAAAAGAAACCCGGAGCCATATGATGCACGTTCGCGGATCGATAAGATCTACGAGGCCCGGGAAGGACCATACTTGGGACCACGTTGCTTTGGACCTGCGATACGGTCCGCAACTTACCCCAAAGGTTTCCGGATTGACAATACCATCTAGCCCTATGACGGCACCGCTAAGCCAGCTACATGGTTGATGGATTACGGCAACGCGGTAGGGATCGCTGGGGGTAACCCCAATGTTGCCATCAAGTACCTCCCATTGATGTTGGCGGGCACAACCCGTCAATGGATTGATGACTTGCCGGATAAATCCATCTGCAATTGGTTGGACATGAAAGAAGCGTTCACCAAGAACTTCGAGGGTACGTACAAATGTCCCTGCACTATTGGCGATCTACAATGGTGCGTGCAAGATAAAGACGAGACATCTCGCGCCTACCTCTCCTGCTGGCTGGATATGAAAAACTCCTGCGCAGGAGTGCACGCTCAGACCGCCATGGCCGCCTTCATCGATGGGTTGGAAAGGGGCACGTTGCTCCGACATAAGCTGAAGCGCTTGCAGGATAATCACCAGCTTGACTTGCACCAAATGATTCAGTTGGCTAGTGAGTTCGCAGCTGCCGACGACGATGCTCGCAGCTCTCTGCCGGCAACGGCTGTTCCAACTCAGGCTCGGAGGAACAGCAGCACAAAGCGGAAAACCGCTCTAGAAGAAAAGCAACCTCCCGACATGGTTGCCATGACCTTTGCAGGACGAGGTGATGGCAGACAACGTGGCCGAGGATAGGGAGCTGGTCGTGGGCAGCAGCGAGGAAGTGAAACTACCTCGGCAGCGCTCCGTGTTCCCCAAACCTACGAAGAGTACCGTGATATGCCATGCCTCGTACACCCCGATGTCAACGGCAAGGCCACCCATACCAATCGACACTGCAAGTTCGTCAATAACCTCAAGGAGGACCCGAAGTCCGGCTACAAGCAAAGTCGGAAGAACAGACCACGAGGCAAGGGCAAGGGGAAGAAGAAGGAGGAATATTCCAAGGATTCAAGTGACATGGACGAGGATGTTGACCCCAAGCACGCTGCCAAGAGCGACGGCAAAGGCAAGAACCCCTTCGAGAATAAGGCGGCAATTTTCCACACTTTCCTTGGCACCCCCACCGTTCGACAACAGAAGACCTTCATGAGGATACTGATGGATACTCTACCCCCAGTTCCCCAGTACTTGCGCTGGTCGGAGATTCCAATTACTTGGGACAGGAAGGATCACCCAGACCTTATCCCTACGGAGAACCAATACGCCATGGTCATCAACCCTTTGATTGACGGCACTGAGTTCACCAAATGTATGGTGGATAGTGGAAGCAGCATCAACATCATGTACCTGGATACACTGCAGAAGATGAACTTGACGGAGGCAAACCTAAGGCGGACCAACACCATTCTTCCATGGCGTAGTTCCTGGTCGGGAGGCTCGGTCCCTTAGGTGCATCACACTTCAGGTTGCCTTTGGCGATGTTAATAATTACCGCCAAGAGCGCATGACCTTTGAGGTGGTCCCCTTCAAGAGCGTGTACCACGTCATATTCGTCCACGACATATTCCACACCTTCATGGCCAAGCCATGCTTCGTCTACAACAAACTCAAGATACCCGGACCAAACGGTGTCATCACCGTATCCGGAAGCTTTACGAAAGCTAGGGACCGAGAGATTAATGAAGCAGCCTACGCGGAAGCTGTCCTCTACAGCGAAGAATTCAAGGAGATACAGAGCAAGGTCGATGACTCAGAGATGCCCGCGTCGAAGAAACAGATTTCTGACTCCGCTCCAGCATTCAAGGATGCCATCGAGACCAAGCCGGTGGAACTTGTGGTAGGCGATGCCTCCAAGACCACCGCCATTGGGACGAACCTGGACCCCAAATAGGAAAGCGCGCTCGTCGAGTTCCTCCGTGAGAATAGGGACATCTTTGCCTGGCAGCCTGCCGACATGAAAGGTGTACCTAGGGAACTTGCCGAGCACAGCTTAAACATTGATCCAAACTGCAAACCAGTGAAGCAACCTCTACGATGCTTTGGATATGAGAAGAGACGTGCCATAGGCAAAGAGATAGCTAGGTTACTTAAGGCTAGTTTTATCCGAGAAGTCCCTCACACCCAATGGGTGGCCAATCATGTACTTTTCCCCAAAAAGGGAACCAAAGAATTAAGAATGTGCGTTGATTACACCGGCTTGAACAAAGCATGCCCCAAAGATCCGTTTGCTTTGCCTCGCATTGACCAAGTCATTGACTCGACGGCTGGCTCGGAACTTTTGTGTTTTCTCGATGCATACTCAGGATACCACCAGATCAATATGACAAAGTCAGACCAATTGGCCACTTCGTTCACTACTCCATACGGCACGTTTTGCTATGTTACGATGCCCTTTGGGCTGAAAAACGCAGGTGCTACCTACCAGCGGACAATGCAATGTTTCCTACACGATCAAATTGGTCAGAGCGTTCACGCCTACGTGGACGATATAGCGGTGATGTCTAAAAAGTCAAATGACTTAATCTCCGACTTAAAAGAAACCTTTGATAATCTCCGGAAATACAACATGATGCTTAACCCTAAGAAGTGCGTCTTCGGGGTTCCAGCCGGCAAATTTTTGGGCTTCATCGTTTCCCAGCGTGGAATCGAGGTCAACCCAGAGAAAATCAAGGCCATCTTAAACATAAACCGTCCTACATGCCTAAAGGACATTCAACGACTAACGGGTTGTGTTGCAGCAGTTAGTCGATTCGTCAGCCGACTTGGAGAAAAGGCTCCGGCGCTGTACAAGTTGCTGAAGAAGGCGGACAAATTCACGTGTATGGACGAAGCAGATGCAGCATTGAAGCAGCTCAAGGAGATTATTTCCTCAGCGCCCATCCTTGCAGCACCCGAGCCTGGAGAGCCCATGTTAATTTACATGGCGGCAACCAACCGGGTAATTAGCATCGTCGTCGTGGTAGAGCGGAAGGAACCAGGCTATGAGAACGGAGTTTAACTACCAGTTTACTATGTAAGCGAGGTCTTGACGGAGTCCAAGCAGCGTTACCCGCACTACCAGAAGATAGCTTATGGAGTATTTCTTGCTTCTTGGAAGCTGAGGCATTACTTTCAGGAGCACCCAATCACAGTGGTGAGCAAGACTCCACTGTCCGACATTATCAACAACAGCGACGCTACGGGAAGGGTCGCGAAGTGGGGCATTGAACTTGCCGCCTTCGAGATCACCTATAAGAGACGCGACGCTATCAAGTCACAAGCCTTGGCGAATTTTATTGCAGATTGGACGGAGATGCCAGATGCTACTCCGTTGCCGTAACCATAGTACTGGGTGATGCACTTTGACGGACCAAAGCTGCTCAATGGCTCGGGGGCTGGTGTGATGCTACAGTCACCAACTGGGGACAAGCTACACTATGTTCTGCAGATCCACTTCGAGGCTACGAACAACATGGCAGAGTATGAAGCACTCATTCACGGATTACGCGTAGCCAAGGATATTGGCATCAAGTGCATAGTTTGCTGTGGAGATTCTGACTTTGTTGCCCAGCAGGTGGCTGGAACCTGGAATGCGCGGAATCCTATGATGGCGGCATATCGAGACGAAGTGGACGAGATAGCCAAGAGCTTCTTGGGATACGAGGTCAAGTATATACCTAGGGAGCAAAACGAGGCGGCTGATCTGCTGTCTAAGCTTGGATCAGGGCGCAAACGAATTCTGCCAGGAGTTTTCCTAGAGCATCTACGGACACCATCCGTGAAGGGAGCAGACATCGACAACCCGGATAGAGCTGACTCTTTCGTCCACATGGTGGCAAAGGTCCCTCCGACTTGGACAAAACCATTCGTGGAATATCTGGAACACAGAACTTTGCCCGACGACGAGTTCGAAAGACGGCAAATAGTACGTCGAGGAAAGGGCTATACCATAATCAATGGACAGCTCTATAAAAGGAGCACCACCGGTGTATACCTTAAGTGTGTTTCCCAGCAAGAAGGTATTGAAATCCTAGGCGAAATCCATCTCGGAGATTGCAGACATCACGCCGCTCCTCGATCATTGGTCGCGAAAGCCTTTCGGCAAGGATTCTACTGGCTGACCGGGAAGGCGGACACCGACAAGCTGGTTGAGACATGCATGGGATGCCAGTATTATGCCCGACAACAACATGTTCCTGCTGAAGAATTGCGAACAATACCAATTACTTGGTCGTTTGCAGTCTGGGGGCTAGACATGGTGGGACCATTACAGACGGCACCATATGGGTTTACGCATATGCTAGTAGCAGTCTGTGAGGACCGGAATTTAACCTCCAGACCTCCTGTGCATCTCGTCAATCCCAAGATCAAGTTGACGACACAGCGAAATGAATACCATTGCATAACATTCAAAAAAATAATTATTACAAAGTTTGAATAGCAATAGCCACATAGTATAATGTCTTGTGACATTTATTACAACCAGAAACACAGCGGAAATAAAATGCGCAGTGACTCCATCTCAGCCACAGGCAGTCGATGTAGTCCACGAGGCCTCACTCATCAGCGTCATCATAGTAGTCGTAGTCCTCCCCTTCATAGTATTCTGGATTTCAACAAAAGTATTGCCATGAGTACATAGAGTACTCAACATACCCCTTACGCAAAACCTGATATAACTACATGTGGCTTTATGTGGAGGTCATATGGTTCTTTTGCATAAAAGCCAATTTTATTTGCAACTCAGTGGTTTTGATAAAAGCAAGTTTTGACGAAAACATATTTTATCATCAATGTGATGTTTCTCATCAATGTGGTGTTTCTCATCAATGTGGTGTTTCTCATCATTGTTGTTGTCCTCGACAACTCACCTACTTCATCAGATTCCAAGAGAAGGATAGAGGCAAAGAGGGAAGTAGCAAGACAGGTTCCTGTATGTCAAGAAGGATTCATGTGTTGTCCATGACCGTGGACACGGCTATTCGAATAGTTTTAAACTCTGCAGAGGTTGTACACTTTTCCCACACGACACAACCCCGTCTTGTTGCCCACCAGTGGCCGCTGGTTTAGTACACACCATTTGGTGTACCGGCAGATCGGAATCGTGACAAGGTCTTTTAGCTAGATCCCCCAAAGATGTGATGAGCCCACCGGGTCTGGCGCACGGAACTGAGAGTATGTCCCCAAAGCGGTCCCCCCATCTGTGCCGAAGGCTCCCCCATAGGCAGACACCTCATCAGCGGTACGGCGACATCGACACCTAAGGCTGACTAACCTACTTAACCAAGCCAGTGCCTATTATAGCATGTGGTTGTACGGTGGTCACAATCTTCAAATCCAAGACTTATTAGGCCCTCATGCGGCACGGACGACGGATTGCTCCCTCCATCTAGTGAAGGGCAGCCAATCTCTCCTTCCTTTTATCCAGCTGTCGCCTGCGCCAGTGTTTAGATGGTAAGTTTCACCCAGAGTAGAACAGAGTAGAAGGAAGCAACATCGGCTAGCTCAGCGATCTCAACAAGTTTCAAAAGTGTATATCTGACCCGAGGGTCATCCAATTCCTCCAAAGAGGGAAGATCAAGGATCCTAAATATTATTGAGCATGGCTAAGCAATCTACTCTAACAGGATTACTATATAATCTCTACTCAGGGTAGTGTATGGCGACAGGTGTATCAAGGTATGTGTGTATCCAAAATAGCAGTAATATTTGTAAAACAATAAATAAGATGCACTTGTAAAACATAGGATAATTATGAAAGGGGCATGCCTTCGTTGTTGTTGTTCTGCTCTTCCTCGTAGTCTTGATTCTGATCGAACTCGTCACTCCCTACTCGTCATAACGATAAACCACACATAAATACAAACTCTGAATAACCACAAATAAAATCCAAATGGAGAGATCCAAGTAAAAAGATCCAAAAAGGCTTGCGACGTTTTAACGGTTCGGGATAAAAAAGGTCGGTCTACCGTTCTCGACTAATAACATACTAGGAAAAATAATATAGTTTTGACATAGCCAATATAGATGGCCTACATATAATATGCAATGCAAAAATTATACTATAAGCTAGCTAGACATACTATCAAGAACGCACATGAAATAACCGGTGCATACAAAATGCTACTGTGTCCTACACATGCACTAATAAATCACACTGACTAAACTAGTAGTAGAATATTTTGTGCATGTAATACCGAGAGTACGTGCAAATATGAACCAACAAAAAAAATCATACAGCAGCAGCAAGAATTAGTGCACCCTCTATAGAATTATGTTATCGAAATAATTATATTCAGAACTAACATTATTCAAAATGATAGGCAATGACCGTAAACTAGATTCTTCAACAATCTAATCTATAATCATGACTAGCATATAGTACTAACTAAGACATGCTCTACTTATTATAACCTGACCAGCTAACTACTATCAGATGCAAGACAATGAATAATTGAAGACCAATAAAGGCATGTGTAGCTAATCTGATATGCACTAGTGCAGAACATACGATCAGGAGAGTGTAGCATGTAACCTTTAGTGTAAAAACCTTAACGATCAGTAAACAACCAGCAATTGGCAACCGGTACATGGAGACACGAGTATCTAAGATGAACTATTTGAAGCCTACTGGGCAAACGCACACACGAGCATGACCATATGTACGTATACCTGATGGACTGGAAATACATAGTTTTTCAAAATAAATCGATAAACGTCAAACATACTCGTGTCTAGCAGTACCGGTGGATTCCTAGACTAATCTGACATGTTTTCTATATGAAGCCTGACCGAATACGAGGTATGAAAAGCTGTCTACACGTCCATGCCATTGATCGGCATTCGAATCACCGGCAACCGTACAAATTACAAAACTATGGCTAGAAATCATGTCTAGGAGGTAGGTCACATCTAGACTAACACGTGTGTGCAAGGATTTCTGCTGGAGCTTACCGAGCGCGACACGATCGTCCGCGGAAGGCGATGAACCGAGATGGAACGGCGGGCGAGTACGTCGAACGGGATCCGCGGCTTGTCCTTCTGGTTCCACGAATCAGTCCTTCTCCTCCTCTTGTTCCTTGCGGCGCAGCAGCTCCTCCTCTCGCGGCCGAAATCGTCGGGAACGCGAGCGGCGTTCGGCGGCGGCCTCGCGGAGCTTCGCGAGATTAGATCCGTTTTTCGAGCTAGGGTTCTATGTGGCGGCGGTGGGTTAAAAAGAGGAGAGAGGCGACGACCTGGGAGCTTTTTATGTCGATGGGAGGCGGTGTTTGCGGCTGCCGAAGAATCAGCGTCGAAGACGCTATACGTACCGTACACGGACTCCTGCCGCGCAAGGTCGAGCAGCTACGGATTCTGCTGGGCAGCTAGCCTGGGTGCTGGTCAACTGGGCCTCGAGGCCGATGCGATTGGAGCATGCGACGGTGCAACTAGAAAGGCTTTGGGCTGCTGAATCGATGGGTTGCAACAAGGAAAGAATTAGAGAGCTGGTACGTACGGAATCGAGGAAAATAGCAAGTCGGGTGTACCTGCCCCAGCCATGCACGTGCATGTGCATATACATATATATATATATGAAATACCAAATTCAATTAGAAACACAATAAAAGCCAAATTGAAATCGAATTGGCAAATCAAGGTTAGACCCAAATATTATTATTAGAGGATTTAACAGATGATCCAAATGTCTAATTAATCCCACATAGTTTGGAATTAATTCTAACAACTCCAAATAAAATATTATTTATTTTATTTTGTCGCAACATCCTTTTCTTTAAAAAAATAGACCCGCAAAAATCAGGATGTTACAATTCTACCTCTCTTACAAGGAATCTTGACCCCGAGATTCGGCCTAAGAGAATAGATTTGGAAATTCCTCGCATCTTCTCGTTCCCATGTCGCTTCCTCCTCGGTGTGATTACTCCACTGAACTTTGCAGAACTTGATCACATTCCTTCTAGTTGTCCTTAACTTCTCATCGAGAATTTTGACCGGATACTCTTCATAAGTTAAGTCATCTTGAACATCTATGGCATCTAAAGAGGTTTTCCGAGCCTCTTCCTCCGGCTTAGCAAAACATTTCTTCAACTGAGACACATGGAACACGTTATGCACCTTGGATAATTTCTCTGGTAAGTCCAACTCATATGCGACCTCACCACGACGGGTTGTGATTGTAAAGGGTCTAATATATCGTGGTGCCAACTTTCCCTTGAGTCCGAAACGGCGCATACCGCGAAGTGGGGATACCTTCAAGTACACATCATCACCCTTCTTAAATGCCAAATCATGACGACGTTTATCGGCATAAACTTTTTGTCTAGATTGAGCAGCTCGTAGCCTTTCCTGAATAATCCTTACTTGCTTATCTGCCTCCTCTAGGGTATCAGGTCCAAATACCTGGTTCTCTCCCACATCATGTCAATTGAGTGGAGTGCGGCACTTCCGTCCATACAAAAATTCAAATGGAGATATTTCCAAGCTTGCCTGAAAGCTGTTGTTATAAGATAACTCTGCATACGGCAAACTCTTATCCCAAGTGCGCTGACAAGTCAATGCGCATGCCCTAAGTATGTCTTCCAAAATCTGGTTCACTCGTTCAGTCTGTCCATCTGTCTGCGGGTGATAGGCTGTGCTAAAGTTCAACTGTGTTCCTAAGACTTCATGTACCTTCTTCCAAAACCTGGAGGTAAATTGAGTACCTCGATCAGACACTATCTTTTTAGGAACTCCGTGCAGGCACACAATTCTGGCCATGTACAACTCGGCCAATTTCTCTCCCTTATATGTAGTCTTCACTGGAATAAAATGAGCTGACTTGGTCAATCGATCTACGATGACCCAAATAGAATCATATCCTGACGATATCCTAGGAAGTCCTGTAATAAAATCCATCCCGATTTATTCCCATTTTGACTCAGGAACCTTGAGCGGTTGAAGTAATCCTGCAGGCTTCTGATGCTCAGCCTTGACTCTTCGACATACATCACACTGAGACACATATTCCGCAATCTCCCGCTTCATGCTAGACCACCAGAAACTGTCTCGAAGATCCTGGTACATCTTCGCACTCCTTGGGTGTATGGAGTATGCTGATTCGTGTGCCTCCTTCATAATCGAATCCTTAAGATCCTTTTGGTCCGGTACCAGCAGACGATTTCGAAACCAAATGCTTCCTTTTTCATCCTCCTTGTATTCAGGTGTTTCCCCTAACTTGATCTTCGCTCGAATCTCTTCAATTGCCTTGTCATTTTTCTGAGCTTCTCTAACTTGATCTGCTAGAGTGAACTTCACTTCTAGCACCTCTTCATTCTCAGCGAGGCTAACATTCAGGTTCAACTTTCTGAATTCCTCATGCAACTTTGGTTGAGCTTTCTGAATCGTCAGGTTATTGCAATAAACCTTTCTGCTCAACGCATCCGCTACGACATTAGCTTTACCAGGGTGGTAATTCACGCCAATGTTATAGTCCTTGATTAATTCCAACCATCTCCTTTGTCTCAGACTCAAATCGGGCTAAGTGAAAATATACTTTAAGCTCTTGTGATCTGTATATATCTCGCAACGATTACCAATAAGGTAATGCCTCCAAATCTTCAGGGCATGCACCACGGCAGCCAATTCTAGATCATGGGTAGGGTAGTTCACCTCATGTGGCCGTAATTGTCTCGATGCATAGGCCACCACTTTTCCCTGCTGCATGAGTACACAACCCAAACCTTGCTTGGAAGCATCACAATAAACTTCAAAATCCTTCCGGATATCAGGTAAGATCAGAACTGGAGTAGACGTTAATCTCTTCTTGAGCTCTTGAAAACTAGTCTCGCAAGCTGGTGTCCACTCAAACTTTTTGTCCTTCTTGATCAACTGCGTCATCGGGCGTGCAATCCTCGAGAAATCTTCTATGAAGCGGCGATAGTATCCAGCAAGTCCGAGAAAACTGCGTATCTCTGACACATTCTTTGGTTGCTCCCAATTAAGTACCGACTCCACTTTAGCTGGATCCACTTCTACCCCTTCAGCTGAGATGACATGGCCAAGAAAGTCCACTTGCTTCAACCAAAACTCACACTTGCTAAACTTGGCATAGAGTTGACGTTCTCTAAGCCTTTCGAGAATAATCCGAAGGTGTTTCTCATGCTCTTCTTCATCATGAGAGTAAATCAACACACCATCAATGAACACCACGACAAACTTATCTAAGCAGTCCATGAACACTTTATTCATCAAATTCATGAAGTAAGCTGGTGCATTCGTGAGCCCAAATGACATCACTAGAAACTCATACAGACCATACCGAGTCACAAAGGCTGTCTTAGGTATGTCTTGTGGTTGGATTTTCAGTTGATGATATCCTGACCTGAGATCTATCTTCGAGAACACTGAAGCTCCCTTTAACTGATCAAATAGATCATCAATCCTTGGCAAAGGGTATTTATTTTTGATGGTTACTTCATTCATGGCACGGTAATCCACACACATGCGCATGGTACCATCCTTCTTTTTCACAAACAACACCGGTGCTCCCCAAGGTGAGGTGCTCGGTCTAGCGTATCCCTTCTCCACGAGCTCCTGGATTTGCTTCTTCATCTCAGCTAGCTCATTTGCCGGCATTCTATATGGTCTCTTTGCAATGGGTGCGGTGCCTAGAACTAACTCAATAGCAAACTCTATCTCACGGTCTGGTGGAAGACCTGGTAACTCCTCCGGAAAAACATCTGGGTAGTCCCTGACCACTCTAACATCAGACACATCCATCTCCTTCAGGCTGTTCAGTATGCTATCCACTGCGGTTTGGGATGCTAACTCCGGTTTATAGTCCACCACAGTTCCATTAGGACTGGTCAGTGTTACCGCTCTAAGGCCACAATCTAGCATGGCCTCGTGTCTTGTTAACCAGTTCATGCCTAGAATGACATCTAACCCTTTAGAGTCTAACACTATGAGGTTTGCTAGAAACTCTACTCCTTCGATTGTTATGATCACTTTGGGACACCTTAAACCTTTCCTAAGAATTCCCCTAGGTGATTGTACTGCCATCTCCCGACTCATACCCTCAGTTTTCAAATGATGTTTTTCAACAAATTGCTTGGAAACAAACGAATGGGAAGCTCCAGAATCAAAAAGTACTGAACCATAGCATGAGTTGATTGGGAACATACCAAGAACAACATCTGAGGCTTCATGAGCTTGTTCGGTTGTGACATGGTTAACTTGACCACGCCCTGGCTGTCCTGACGCGTGAGCTGCGCCTCCTGGGGTAGGCAGTATGCCTCGTCCACGTCTCGCTGCTGGTGTCTTGGCTGCAGACCCCAAATTGAACTTCACTGGTGTCGGTCCCGTGTTCTTCTTGCTCGGGCACGCTGCAGCAAAGTGTCCCTCTATGCCACAGTTGTAGCATGCTTTTCCGGCAGTGTTGGCATGGTTTCCTCCGACTTCAGCTCTCGGAGTACGATATGCATTGTGCAAATAGTTGTGATTAGTATTTGTCGACTTGGGAGCTGGTGCACGATAACCTAGGTTGTTATTGTTCTTCTGGCGTGAGCTCCCTGCCCCATGACCCTGTGGTGCCTTACACTTGTGGTGTTCCTCCAGTTCCCTCTTGGAGTTCTCTTGCAGAATTGCCTTGTTGACCAAGCTCTGGAAGCTGGGGAAATCATGAGACACCAACCTATCCTTCAGACCTGGGTTCAAACCCCTCAGAAACCTTGCAGTCTTGTCTGCTTCAGTAGGGATATCCGCCTTCCCATAGCGAGATAAATGTGTGAATCTGTCCTAGTATTCAGAAACTAACATCTTTCCCTGAACTAGAGCTCGGAATTCATCCCGCTTCAGTTCCATGAGACCAGTAGGAATGTGCGTAGTGCAGAAAGCCTCTGCAAACTCATTCCAGGTGATCCCCTCAGCATCATCATGTGCATCATAGTAGTTCTCCCACCAATATGTGGCGACTCCCTTGAGTTGGTGGGCAGAAAACCTCACACGGTCCTGAGCATTGACATTCACCAGATTGAGCTTCCGACGAATGTCCTTCAACCAATCATCAGCCTCAATAGGGTCAGCCGACCCCCCCCCCCAAATGTAGGTGGCTTTGTCCTCATGAACTCAGCTATCTTGGACTGCGGTGGCGGCTGGTTCTGGTTCTAATTCTGGTTGAAGTTCTGATTCTGGTTCTGGTTTGCCAGATTAGCGGCCATCTGCTGCAATAACTGGGTCTGCATCAGCATCACTTGCGCCATGTCTGGTGGCGGCGGTGGCGGTGGTGGCTGGTTTCCCTCATCCTCGGTGTCCGTATCAGTGTCATGGACTTCACCTTCGGGAATGTTCCCCTGGAAAGCTGGTCCACGACCACGTCCACGTCCTCCGCGACCACGACCTCTGTTGGCATTCATCCTATTGTCGTTCACACTAGGATTAGATAAGAGGGAATATTGACTAACCCAACACCAATAATTTCAAGCATGGTAGAGAGACAAATAGAACCACAAAACTCCAATCCAAAAGCAATAATTTCATAGCTCACACACGATGGTTCAAACAAGCAAAGAGAAATTAGCTACACCACATGCATAATGCATAGATCGGTAGTCTACTAGCACACACCATGTATATAAATAAAATAGCTAACGAGTTCTCACACTTATTTAATAATAACTCAACAAAGGTCTTCTCTCATGGTCCCTATATTAATACTCGTCCGTGTAGGCACTCCGGATATCACATGTGGTTGTTCCGTTGCTTCCATGGCTACGGGTCAAAAGGTTCATCTATGGACTCCTCCTCCGAGCTAGCGGGAATTCTCTCTTCTGGCTCCGTATCTTCCTGTGAACTGTCAGCTGAACCTTGTTGCGCAGACGGCGGTGCCGGCAAAGCGAGAAAAGGCGCCACGATAGGCTGACGCTTGATGCAACACTTCTGTGCACGCAGGCTCTTCTTCGTCCGAGTGACCATCATGCGAGGATGATTTCGGACTCTGCGCTGTGGGACTTGAGGTGCAGGTTGCTGTAGCTCCGGTCCCTGTCCTTCGCCTCCATGGACTGCCAGTGCAGTCGCCGTAGCGGCCTCGGCCTCCTGCACTGCTACGATGGTATCCTCCGTGGTAGCTTCAGCAACGTCACGAGCAACTTCAGCAGCATCACGAGCAGCATTAGCCGCGTCCAAAGCTGTGTTGGCATCCGCGAGCTGCTCCCGTAGAGTGTCAATTCGATCGTGGTAGTGGTGGCCACGGAGAATTGCTTCATCTAGCATCCTTGTGGTGATGACCAACTGGCGTTCTAGTCCGAAGTTCAGTGATGCCATGTGAATGATCGTGGGATCATCCTCCTCCTTACGGTACCTCTCGTCTTGGCGTAGCTGTCCTCCATCGTTCCGATAGGCGAAGTAACGGAATGGAGTGTCACGGAGCTTCTCCCTGTAATCCCATGCCAGCTTATGTAGTACCTCGTGAATGGTGCCAATGGTTCCCTCTACGAAGTCCTCTCCGATCGCATTGAACGTGTACCCCCTAAGTCTCTCACGACGTCCAGGCGAGGTTAGACTAGGGTACACCACTAGAGTCACCCTCACGTATTACTCATTCCAAAGTGACTGTATGGTATGTCCAGTAGCCTCCGGGGTCACGCTCATAGCCTAAATGGGTGAGCATGTCACGAAACTCCCGTCCCAGGTTGCCGAACTCTTCAATCCTGCGGGACGAGAAAATGACCATCTACGAATATTTGAATAAGACAAGTATGATCAGTATCAAAATTTTGTAGAAGCCAAAATAAGGTAGACAAGTTATAGCAAGAAACATATTTTTGTTTGTAACCTATAGCTTAAGTATAAAGTACGATACTAGGGCTTTCCGTTCTAACTAAGGCCACGCGACTAGGTCAACGTCGGCTCTGATACCACTTCTGTGAGGACCGGAATTTAACCTCCAGACCTCCTGTGCATCTCGTCAATCCCAAGATCAAGTTGACGACACAGCGAAATGAATACCATTGCATAACGTTCAAAAAAATAATTATTACAAAGTTTGAATAGCAATAGCCACATAGTATAATGTCTTGTGA
Organism: Avena sativa; assembly: GCA_916181665.1. Lineage (NCBI taxonomy): Eukaryota > Viridiplantae > Streptophyta > Magnoliopsida > Poales > Poaceae > Avena > Avena sativa. The sequence continues at coordinate 101,660,937 of OV702293.1, forward strand.
CATTTATTACAACCAGAAACACAGCGGAAATAAAATGCGCAGTGACTCCATCTCAGCCACAGGCAGTCGATGTAGTCCACGAGGCCTCACTCATCAGCGTCATCATAGTAGTCGTAGTCCTCCCCTTCATAGTATTCTGGATTTCAACAAAAGTATTGCCATGAGTACATAGAGTACTCAACATACCCCTTACGCAAAACCTGATATAACTACATGTGGCTTTATGTGGAGGTCATATGGTTCTTTTGCATAAAAGCCAATTTTATTTGCAACTCAGTGGTTTTGATAAAAGCAAGTTTTGACGAAAACATATTTTATCATCAATGTGGTGTTTCTCATCATTGTGGTTGTCCTCGACAACTCACCTACTTCATCAGATTCCAAGAGAAGGATAGAGGCAAATAGGGAAGTAGCAAGACAGGTTCCTATATGTCAAGAAGGATTCATGTGTTGTCCATGACCGTGGACACGGCTATTCGAATAGTTTTAAACTCTGCAGAGGTTGTACACTTTTCCCACACGACACAACCCCGTCTTGTTGCCCACCAGTCTGGCCGCTGGTTTAGTACACACCATTTGGTGTACCGGCAGATCGGAATCGTGACAAGGTCTTTTAGCTAGATCCCCCAAAGATGTGACGAGCCCACCGGGTCTGGCGCACGGAACTGAGAGTATGTCCCCAAAGCGGTCCCCCCATCTGTGTCGAAGGCTCCGCCGTAGGCAGACACCTCATCAGCGGTACGGCGACATCGACACCTAAGGCTGACTAACCTACTTAACCAAGCCAGTGCCCATTATAGCATGTGGTTGTACGGTGGTCACAATCTTCAAATCCAAGACTTATTAGGCCCTCATGCGGCACGGACGACGGATTGCTCCCTCCATCTAGTGAAGGGCAGCCAATCTCTCCTTCCTTTGATCCAGCTGTCGCCCGCGCCAGTGTTTAGATGGTAAGTTTCACCCAGAGTAGAACAGAGTAGAAGGAAGCAACATCGGCTAGCTCAGCGAGCTCAACAAGTTTCAAAAGTGTATATCTGACCCGAGGGTCATCCAATTCCTCCGAAGAGGGAAGATCAAGGATCCTAAATATTATTGAGCATGGCTAAGCAATCTACTCTAACAGGATTACTATATAATCTCTACTCAGGGTAGTGTATGGCGACAGGTGTATCAAGGTATGTGTGTATCCAAAATAGCAGTAATATTTGTAAAACAATAAATAAGATGCACTTGTAAAACATAGGATAATTATGAAAGGGGCATGCCTTCGTTGTTGTTGTTCTGCTCTTCCTCGTAGTCTTGATTCTGATCGAACTCGTCACTCCCTACTCGTCATAACGATAAACCACACATAAATACAAACTCTGAATAACCACAAATAAAATCCAAATGGAGAGATCCAAGTAAAAAGATCCAAAAAGGCTTGCGACGTTTTAACGGTTCGGGATAAAAAGGTCGGTCTACCGTTCTCGACTAATAACATACTAGGAAAAATAATATAGTTTTGACATAGCCAATATAGATGGCCTACATATAATATGCAATACAAAAATTACACTATAAGCTAGCTAGACATACTATCAAGAACGCACATGAAATAACCTGTGCATACAAAATGCTACTGTGTCTGCACTAATAAAGCACACTGACTAAACTAATAGTAGAATATTTTGTGCATGTAATACCGAGAGTACGTCTACACTGTAGCAAATATGAACCAACAAAAAAAACCATACAGCAGCAGCAAGAATTAGTGCACCCTCTACAGAATTATGTTATCGAAATAATTATATTCAGAACTAACATTATTCAAAACGATAGGCAATGACCGTAAACTAGATTCTTCAACAATCTAATCTATAATCATGACTAGCATATAGTACTAACTAAGACATGCTCTACTTATTATAACCTGACCAGCTAACTACTATCAGATGCAAGACAATGAATAATTAAAGACCAGTAAAGGCATGTGTAGCTAATCTGATATGCACTAGTGCAGAACATACGATCAGGAGAGTGTAGCATGTAACCTTTAGTGTAAAAACCTTAACGATCAGTAAACAACCAGCAATTGGCAACCGGTATATGGATACCAAGAATTCAATCATGCAGACACGAGTATCTAAGATGAACTATTTGAAGCCTACTGGGCAAACGCACACACGAGCATGACCATATGTACGTATACCTGATGGACTGGAAATACATAGCTTTTCAAAATAAATCGATAAACGTCAAACATACTCGTGTCTAGCAGTACCGGTGGATTCCTAGACTAATCTGACATGTTTTCTATATGAAGCCTAACCGAATACAAGGTATGAAAAGCTGTCTACACGTCCATGCCATTGATCGGCATTCGGTTCACCGGTAACCGTACAAACTACAAAACTATGGCTAGAAATCATGTCTAGGAGGTAGGTCACATCTAGACTAACGCGTGTGTGCAAGGATTTCTGCTGGAGCTTACCGAGCGCGACACGACCGTCCGCGGAAGGCGATGAACCGAGCTAGAACGGCGGGCGAGTACGTCGAACGGGATCCGCGGCTTGTCCTTCTGGTTCCACGAATCAGTCCTTCTCCTCCTCTTGTTCCTTGCGGCGCAGCAGCTCCTCCTCTCGCAGTCGAAATCGTCGGGAACGCGAGCGGCGTTCGGCGGCGGCCTCGCGGAGCTTCGCGAGATTAGATCCGTTTTTCGAGCTAGGGTTCTAGGTGGCGGCAGTGGGTTAAAAATAGGAGAGAGGCGACGACCTGGGAGCTTTTTATGTCGATGGGAGGCGGTGTTTGCGGCTGCCGAAGAATTAGCGTCGAAGACGCTATACGTACCGTACACGGACTCCTGCCGCGCGAGGTCGAGCAGCTACGGATTCTGCTGGGCAACTAGCCTGGGTGCTGGTCAACTGGGCCTCGAGGCCGATGCGATTGGAGCATGCGACGCTGCAACTAGAAAGGCTTTAGGCTGCTGAATCGATGGGTTGCAACAAGGAAAGAATTAGAGAGCTGGTACGTACGGAATCGAGGAAAATAGCAAGTCGGGTGTACCTGCCCCAGCCATGCACGTGCATGTGCATATACATATATGTATATATGGAAAATACCAAATTCAATTAGAAACACAATAAAAGCCAAATTGAAATCGAATTGGCAAATCAAGGTTAGACCCAAATATTATTAATAGAGGATTTAACAGATGATCCAAATGTCTAATTAACCCCACATAGTTTAGAATTAATTCTAACAACTCCAAATAAAATATTATTTATTTTATGTTGTGGCAACATCCTTTTCTTTAAAAAAAATAGACCCGCAAAAATCAGGATGTTACAATAAATTCACTAAATGGATAGAAGCTAAACCCACTAGAAAGCTTGATGGGGCAACTGCTCTCAGGTTTGTCCGGGATCTAGTGGTGAGATTTGGTCTCCCACATAGCATTATCACCGACAACGGTAGCAACTTGTCACTCGGATAAGTGGAGGCATATTGTTGGGAGAAGGGCCTCCGACTTGACCTTGCATCTGTGGCACATCCACAATCCAATGGTCAGGTTGAGCGAGCCAATAGATTAATTCTATAGGGAATAAAGCCATGTCTTGAGGCACCGCTGCATAGAGCAGCTGGAGCCTGGGCGGAAGAATTATAATATGCGCTGTGGAGTTTACGAACTACACCCAACAGATCTACAGGCTACACCCCTTACATCATGGTATATGGAGCAGAAGCCATCCTACCTTTCGACATACTTCACGATGCACCAAGGGTTGCCACCTACAACGAAGATGACGCTGAAGAATCCAGACGCCTCGATGTGGACCTTCTCGAGGAGGAACGTGTTTTGGCATGCCAAAGATCCGCCATCTACCAGCAGAAGCTATGCAGCTATCATAGTCTCCGCGTTCAGCATCGCTCGTTTAAACAGGGGGATCTGGTGCTCCGACTTAAGCAGAAGAAGTCACATAAATTATCCCCGCCATGGGAAGGACCATTCATCATAAGCAAGACGCTACTCAATGGGTCTTACTACCTCGTTGACAATCATGAACTGAAGGATAGACCCAACGAGGATCATAAGCGTAAGCGACGTGACCCGGATGATGACTACCCAGAGCTTGATCGGACATGGAACATAGCACAGCTACGTCCTTTCTACACTTAGCATTTTTTATCTAATTGTGTAACTCTTATATGATCAATGAAATAAAGCTCTTTGGTTCACTCATATTTCTGAGTCTTTTACCTCCTTTAGTGTTCATTTTTTGATCATATAAAACTTTTATGCATAAGCTTTGCGATTGCACTTGTGAAAATTCCGCCTACGGGCATTAGCTTAAGTTTTCTGGTCTACATGTTCTTTGTCGTTTTTATGTGGATTCTGGAGTAGTGACTTTCGACACTTATTGTCGGCGATTTTGTGCTTAGGTTATTGACGGTGCCATTGGGCATCATCGCCTGAGCGCATGGTTCCGACAATGAGTCTTCTGACTCACGAAAAGTCAAGCATAAGAACCAAAGTAATGGATAAGCCAGCACTTGCTTAAAAATATATACATGCTGGAACTAGTTCTTAAGTAGCAGGACATACACCATTGTTTTTCGCCATAAGTTAACACATAGTTTTTTCCGCATAACATGTTACACAGGAAACAAATAATACAAGCTGTTTTTTATTCCTCTGGCGCAGGCGACTTGGAAGCAACATCATCGGCAACAGGAGAGTCACCCTCGAAGTCGGCAGTGTTGAGGGATTCAGAGGAGCTTTGGTTGCCGCCATCGATGGTCTTCATTGGCACAGAGACGTTAACGTCGACCAACTCGGCGACTCTGGTGTCATAACCCGCGAGTGACGCCAAGATAGATTCGTGGTTTATCTTTTGGCCTTCGTCATCTATGTCGGGGATACCAGAGGTTACCGTGTCGATGTCGGCATTCTCGTAATGTGCCTTGACCATGGACATCGCCATCCTTGCACCGGCCCGTGCACATGAAGCTTTCCAACTTGCGATACGCTCGGGGGCTCGGCGCAGGATCTCCGAGAACTTCGCCACAGAGCATGATGCCTTGATATTAATCTGGAGGGGCTTGGCAATCTATTTGGCTTGCGCGATGGCGGTGTTGATAAAGTTGCCGACAAGGACCATGCATTCCTTTGGCGGAGGAGGCGACCGGGTTAAACCCATAGGAGCTGCGAATTCCCGACAAAGGAGCGCATGAGTTCAAAAATTCAGAGTATCTAGCTTACAGAAATCCAAGACGGAGAATCACTTACTGAAGATGCTGGCCTCAGCCTGCCAGAGAGTATCCGCCATGGAGTCCCGTTCTTGTTGGAGGAGCTTGTACGCTTCATGATGGCGTTGATTTTGCTCATCAACAGCTTTCTTCTGCTCTTTCAGGATAGCAATTTCCTCCTTCAAGCGGTTCATCTCCTCGTTGGCGGAGTCCTGCAGGACTTTCATTGATTCTTCATGCATCTTAAGCATGTCCTTCCTCTCCTGCTTGAGGATCTTGTTTTCGCTATCTAGCTGCTGAATGTGCTTGGATTGCTCAACAATATCCTTAGCCTTGGAAATGGTTTCTGCAAGTCAGATAAAAGACCAGTACATAGTGAGTACTCGGAGAATACACAAGATCAAGTCGGAATACGAAAAAGAAAGGAAAAACAGACGCTTGCTCTTGATGATCTGTTCCTTCAAGAAGGCAGTTTTACCCTTTTCAGCTTCCAAGTCCGCGCGCATCTTCTGGTACTTGTCGTTGGTCATGCTCCTCCGAGCATTATCATTCTATGGAAAGAAGAAAGTTAAACGTTGTTTGGTCTACTTGGAGCATCTAGCCGGAAAATTTCCACCTAGACGCTCGGGGGCTACAACGAGAGTTTTTAACTTAGCAATATGCTTAGTCTTTCTTTAAGCATCTAGTCGGAACTAATTCAGTTTTCGATTAGAAGCTTGGGGGCTACAGTATAAAGTTTTTAACTCAGATGTATGCTTAGCTTCTCTTTAAGCATCTAGTCGGAACTAATTCAGTTACAACTAGAAGCTTGGGGGCTACAGTATCGAAATTTATAAACACTGCGTATGCTACTCTTAAAGCATCTAGTCGGAATATTTCATTCCACCTATATGCTTGGGGCTACAGTGAGAATTTTTCTAGCTTAGTCACTCTTAGAGCATTTAGATGCAAAGACTTATGGTTTTCCGTCTAAATCCTCAGGGCTACAGTGGGATATTCATATGAAATGCAAAAAGGCAAATATAACTTACAAGTGCAATGATCTTGAGGTTGGTAGCACTCTCAGCCAGCAGCTTGCCGAAGGATACACTATTTCCTTGCAAGATCTCTGCTTGCCGGAGAAGCTCCTCTAGACCGCACATCAGAGATGTCGGCGCCGCACCAGGAACCAGAGAAGTGCTATCCGGCGTAAGTACCGGATAGACTATCTTTGGAAACTCTATGGTTTTCTTGGGTGCGGGGGCGCCGCCTTCGGCAGAAGTACCACCTTCAACCACCGCCTTACCGCTACCAATGGCATTATTAGCCGGAGCTTCAGCCATTTGGTGTGCGACACTCTCCTGCGTCACCTGTTCGCCGACAACAGCAAGCTCGGTAGAGGCACCTGAGTCCACTTCCATGGCGGAAGGGCTAGCTGCTTCCTTGGCTTGAGAGCTTGTCGGAGCGGACGAAGGCTTGACGATGGGAGTGATAGGGGCGATGGTGGGAGATGCGTTGCGATGCAGCATATCCTTGATGGTTCTAGAAGCCCCCGAAGTTTTTGAGGTCTTCTTCAAGCTGGTCGTGGCTTTCTTCCTAAAACGTGCAAAATGCATAAGTATGGGAACAAGACAGACAAATGGACAATGTCAGAGAGAAATAAGCTTACACAAGAGGGGGTGCTTTTGCAAAAGGGATCATAGTAACCTTTATTTTCTCCGCCTGCAGGGCGGCGGTAGTCTTTTTGGAGGCTCCACCCTCCGTCTTCTTCTTCTTGCCTCCATCGGCAGCGTCAGAGGTGGAGCTCTTCCGCTTTCACGCCAACAGAGCATCGTCGTCGGACACGACGGTGACTTCCTTCATCTTTGGATCATAGATTTGAGGAGCCATGCTGTCTTCATCTATGTCGCTAAGCTATTAAGCTGAAGAACCACCGTGTTAGATGAGATGGTAATGCCTAGACGGAAGAACTAGAGTATATGTCATACACGGAAAATAAACAGGTACCTTTGGGCACTTGCTCTCTACGAACATGTCGTAGGTGATGGCGAAGCCACGCTTCTTGTCCTTCACCTTGACAATGTCCTTGAGGCGAAGCTTGACGGAGTCGCTTGAGAAGTTATCCTCGGAGATGCGGAGGCTATCCCTTCTATCGTTGGAATACTCGTGCATCAGCTTCAAGCGGTGCTGCAGAGGCTGGATCCGCCTGATGAACCAGCACATGGCTAGGTCCAATCCGGTCAAACCCGTCTCTACGAACCACTCTATCCGCCTTATAGCGCGGGAAGCGTCGATGTCGGAGGGAAGGGAGGCCTAGGATCTCCATGTCGAGGCTTCAGCGGCTGCTCCATCGACAAAGTCCGGGTACATTACTTCTCGGCCGACCAGAGGGATATCTGGGCCATAGAAGTAAGTACGCTGCCAGTTCTTGCAAGACTCGTGGCCGACGATGTCGGGGAAGTGTCGGCCAGGTCGGATCTTGAAGCTAATGGTGCCACAATTTCTAAGTTTGTCCTTGCTGGCTCCGGCTTCGCGCTTGACGGTGAAGAAATATATGAAGAGATCTAGCCTAGGCCTAATCCCTAGATAACCCTCGCAAAGCGCCGCGTAATTGCTGAGCGCTAGGATGCTATTGGGGGAGAGGTTCTGTGGCTGTACTCGGTAATGATTCAGAACAACAAGGAAGAAGTTAGAGATGGGCAGGGAGACGCCGCGTACCATCTATGCTTTGAGGCACACCTTTTCTCTGGCTTGGGGAGAAGGTGTGACCTCGCCGGCCAGCGTCGCCCGCCAGGCGAGCCCCTCCATCGCGGGGAGGTAGCCCTCGTTGATCAGCTCCTTGATGTCACGGTCGGTGATGTCCAAACCGCGCCAATCGCCCTTGTGCGAATCGTACTCCTCCTCCAGCAGCTCTAGCACCGCTAAACTATGGTCACCGCCGGTGGTTTTGACCACCGCGGACTTAGGAATGACCAGGCACTCTGGGGGCACGATGACGGAGCTCGCCGGCTTCGCCCGACGCCGCCATGGAAGGGGAGGAGCTGCTACTGGCCATTGGGTGCGTTCGGAGGTGACTGGTGAGATTGGGAGTTAGGGTTTTTCGTGCGAGGCATGGAGATCTTGAGGAGATGCTTGCCTGAGGAAGAAGAAGATGCAGGAGAGAATGAGGTTAAAAAGCAAATTTTCCACCGCAGTTACTATTTATGGTATCCGGCATCAAGATTCGTGCAGCTTGATCGAATGGTTGCCGCATAGACGACGTGTGCGGAGACGTGCGCGGAAATTTCGCCACGTACCAACTTTCGCCACCAACGGTTCGTATCGCTCGTGCGGGAAAAGTGGACATGATTGCGTTATCTGCATGTGTGAGTTACGAGGCGTTGCTGACCTATGTCTACGTCGCCCTAGCTGTCATAGACAGATGAACCATCACATCAGAAGATTCTGGCATGGACGGATCCAGTCCGGCTACGGAAGAGTACGATGGAAGATTCAGCAATTCTCCGACTTGCTAATTGAAGACGGAGAAAACCTTGCAAGGTTCTTTGGGAGGACTACAAGATGTTGCTTGACGATTTGCCGACATCCATCTAGACGGAGCATTCAAACGTGAAGAGGCAAGACGGCGCAAGATCTCGGAGTTACAAATACCTTGATCAGTTGTGATAGCATGTCACCGCAAAGATTATTATTTTTATCACTTACCTACTCAAGGACAAGCAGGAGTTAAGCTTGGGGATGCTTGATACGTTGTAAACGTATCTATAATTTTTGATGCTCCATGCTTGTTTTGTATCAACTTTCTTATATTTTGTCTACACTTTGAGGTATTTTTATACATTTTCTGGAACTAACCTATTGACAAGATGCCACAGCGTCAGTTGCCTGTTTTCTACTGTTTTTGGTTTAAGAAAAGCTAGTAAATAAATATTCTCGGAATTGGACGGAACAAAAGCCAAAGTTATTATTTTACCAAACACGACACAGAGACCGAAGGGGAGACGAAGTAGGGCCACGAGGTGGCCACACCATATGGTGGCGCGGCCAAGGGAGCGCCACCAGGTGATGTGGGTCCCTCGAGGCTCCACCAATCTTTCCCTTTCGCCTATATATACGTCTCCCCGAGACGTAAACCCTACGCGGATCAGATCTCCATAAAAAGTTCCGCATCGCCACCGCCACCGCCACCGAAGAGGAGATTCGGGGGACATAAGTCTCTGTTTCGGCACCCTATCGGTACGGGTAATTGCTCCCGGAGCCATCTCCATCGATCTCCACCACCATCTCCATCACCGTTGATGATTCCCATGAGGAGGGATTAGTTCTCCCTCGAGGCTAAGGGCTCTACTGGTAGCTATGTGTTCATCTCTCTCTCTCTATGCTGATCTTATTGTGGTCATGAGCTTTGTAATCAAGTAGATCTACTCTGCTACTCAAGTACTTTAATTGTAATCTCCGGTTATCCCCACGTGTGTGAAGTTGATAGTGTGCACACCGTGTGGCACTTAGGTTAAAGATTACAAAAATACTTATCATGAGTATAATTTGAGTTGGATGTCTCTATGAAATTGTGGTGTTTGTTGGAACCATCTAGCGCTCAAAGTGATAGGGCTGGGGTTACCTAGATGGGGAATGCGAACTTTAAGGAGAGCTTTTGTAGCCCTACCATGGATTAAATTTGTCCAACCGGAGAGTAGTTCAGAGTAGAATAATGAAGAGAAGTTATTTATATGAGAGTGTCCACTAGTGAAAGTATGATCCCTAAAGCCTTGTTTCTAAGCATTGAAACACCATTTACAACTAGACCTGTTACATGTTTGCTTGCTGCCATCTTTATTTCAGATTGAAATTACCACTTATAATCATCCATATTACTTGTATTTCACTATCTCTTCGCCGAACTAGTGCACCTATACACCTGACAAGTGTACTAGGTGTGTTGGGGACACAAGAGGCTTCTTGTATCTTGATTGCAGGGTTGTGATACGTCGTAAACGTATCCATAATTTTTGATGATCCATGCTTGTTTTGTGCCAACTATCTTATGTTTTATTTACACTTTGAGGTATTTTTATACACTTTCTGTAACTAAGATATTTACAAGATGCCGCAGTGCCAGTTGCCTGTTTTTTGATTTTTTGGTTTCATAAAAGCTAAAAAATGAATGTTCTCGGAATTAGACGGGACAAAAGCCAAAGTTACTATTTTTTCAGAGCAATACGAAAACGCGAAGCAGAGACGAAGTAGGGCACCAAGATGGGCACACCCTAGGGTGGTACGGGCCCACCTAGGTCATGCCACTAGGGGGTGTGGGCCCCTTGGCCCTGCATCGACCTTGCCCTTCCGCCTATAAGAAGCCCTCGATAAGAAAACCCTAGAGGAATCGGCATACATACACGGAAAGTTCTGCAGCGCCGCCGCCACCGAAGGAGAGATTCGGGGGACACAAGTCTTTATTCTGGCACCCTGCTAAGACGGGGAAGTGCCCCTGGAACCATCTCCATCGATCTCCACCACCATCTCCATCGCCATTGATGATTCCCATGATAAGGAGGGAGTAGTTCTTCCTCGAGTCTAAGGGCTATACCGGTAGCTATGTGTTCATCTCTCCCTCTCTATGCGTGATCTTGTTGTGGTCATGAGCTTTGTAATCAAGTAGATCTACCTTTCTACTCAAGTGCTTTAATAGATCTCCGGCTCTCCCCATGTGTGTGAAAGTGACAGCGTGCACGCCGTGGTGGCACTTAGGCTAGAGTTTATAAATAATTATTATGAGTATATTTTGAGTTGGTTGTCTCTATGAAATTGTGGTGTTTGTTGGAACCATCTAGCGCTCAAGGTGACAGTGTGGGATTATCTACGGGGAAGGCGGACTTTGAGGAGTGCTATTATAGCCCTACCATGGATTAGAGTGTCCAACCGGAGAGTAGTTCATGATAGTATCATGAGGAGAATATATTTATTCAGAGTGTTCACTAGTGAAAGTATGATCCCTAGGCCTTTTTTCTAAACATTGAAACACCGTTTACATCTAGATCTGTTACATGTTTGCTTGCTTCCATATTTTGCCTTTAGTCTTTTCCTCCCCGTCAGAATCTCTTTTCTGGCACCATTACCACTTATAATCATCCATACCACTTGTATTTCACTATCTCTTCGCTGAACTGGTGCACCTATACACCTGACAAGTATATTGGGTGTGTTGGGGACACAAGAGACTTCTTGTATCTTGATTGAAGGGTTGCTTGAGAGGGATACCTTTGACCACTTCCTCCCTGAGTTCGATAAACCTTGGGTAATCCACTTAAGGGAAACTTGTTGTTGTTCTACAAACCTCTGCACTTGGAGGCCCAACAACTGTCTACAAGAATAGAAGTGCGTAGACATCATGTTGCTTGAGAGGGATACCTTTGACCACTTCCTCCCTGAGTTCGATAAACCTTGGGTGATCCACTTAAGGGAAACTTGCTGTCGTTCTACAAACCTCTGCACTTGGAGGCCCAACAACTATTTACAAGAATAGAAGCATGTGTAGACATCAGCAGGCCGGCCCATTCCTTCCTCGCTCTATTCGTCGGTCGCGTGCAGTAGCCTCGGCCCAACAGTAGCCCAAATAAGCCTATCCCGCGTACCGGTTCGACGTCATCGATCGCCGCCAGCCGCTGCGATGCGCCCCACCACCCCTAGATGAGGATAAGACCCGCCCATGTCGTGTTCCTCTTCACCTCGACCTCTCTCTCCCCATTGCTCTCTCGTTCTCTCCCGCCAGTGGCCGAACCCTAGCTCCGGCCACCGTGTAGAGCCATCAACTCCAGCCTCCCCTTGCACATCTGAGACCGCCATGACCTTCGCCTCACCATGCTCATTATTCCTGCTGCTTTAAGATCATAGTTTAAATTCTTGATTTCCCAAAAGGCTCTATGTTCCAATTCTAAAGGTAGATGACATGCCTTACCGTATACCATCTTATATGGTGTCATACCCATCGGATTTTTAAATGCAGTTCGGTATGCCTAAAGAGTGTCATTTAGCTTATATGACCAATATTTTCTTGATTTATCCATCGTCTTCTCGAGTATGGTCTTAAATTCTCTATCGAGAGTTCCACTTGACCACTTATTTGGGGATGATATGGCGAAGAAACGCGGTGAGTTACTCCATATTTTCCGAGGATTTTCCTAAAAGTTCCCTTCATAAAATGAGAACCGCCGCCAGTAATTAAAAAATCTAGGAACTCCAAACCTAGGAAATATGACATACTTGATCATCTTCACGGAACTGGCTGCATGTGCATGGTTAGTTTGGATAGCTTCAACCCATTTAGTAACATAATCGACAACAACAAGAATATGAGTGTAACCATTTGATTCTATAAAGGGTCCCATGTAATCCATTCCCCATACATCAAATGGTTCAACTATAAGACTATAATTCATTGCCATCTCTTGTCTTATGCCTATATTACCTCTTATTTGGCAAGCATCACAATATTACACATACCTTTGTGCATCTTTGAACAAGGTGGGCCAATAGAATCCAGATTGAAGTACCTTTTCTGCAGTTCGCCTACCTGCATGATGTCCTCCATAGGGGCGCCATGACAAGCTTGCAAAATTGCATTCGTCTCATGGTTAGGAACACGCTTTCGAATCATTCCATCAGGTCCGTGGCGATAAAGAAACGGATAATCACAAAAGTAATGTCTCAGATCATTAGAGAATTTCATTCTTTTATTTCTTGTCATACCAGGAGGTACAAATTTTACTGCGAGATAATTAGCATAATCTGCATACCACGGATCAACTACTTCAATTGTTGCTAAGTATTCTCCTGGAAATGACTCAATTATAGGTACAGGGTCGGTAATTATTCCCTCCATCCTAGATAGATGATCTGCTATTGGATTATCCTTACCCCTCCTATCTACTATTTGTAAATCATATTCTTGTAGTAGTAACACCCACCTAATCAACCTGGGCTTTGCATCCTTGTTAACAAGTAGGTGACATCAAAGTTTGGTGATCTGTATGAATTATTACTCTAGAATTAATAATGTAAGATCTAAATTTGCCACATGCAAAAATTATAGAAAGGAACTCTTTCTCGGTAGTAGCATAATGTTTCTGAATTTTATTAAGAGTCCTACTAGCGTAATAAATAACATTTAAATTCTTCCCGTCTCGCTGGCCTAATACATCCCCTAAAGCATAGTCACTAGCATCACACATGATTTCAAAAGGTTCATCCCATTTTGGAGGCTGCATGATAGGTGCTGAGACTGACAAGGGTTCGACTCGTCAATGCCCATTGTTATGGACTTGGGTTTTGGAGAAGATGGGGATGCTGGAAGTCATGAGACGGTTAACAGGCAAGCAACACGGGGACATGAGATTTACCCAGGTTCAGGCCCCTGGAGGGAAAACCCTACTCCTACTTGTCTGTTCTTGATTATGGCGGAATCGAAGGTTACAGGGGGTGTGCAGATGCAATCTGGCATGAGGTATGTGTATGAGTTGGATGATCCTCCTCACCGTGCGCTCCCGGCCCTTATATAGATAGGCCAAGTATCGTGGGTAGGTCAAGTCGGTTATAGGTTAGGGTTGAACCCTTTGAAATTCTATCTACAACTAGTCATGTCCTTGAAGGAGCCGAACTTGTAATGGGCTTGGGCCACCCGAAATCTTCTTGGACGGCAAGTCTTCACGTGGGCCTTCCCTGGGCTAGACTGGGTATACCAATGTGAGGCACCTGTAGGGTATATCCATGTCAGTAGCCCCCGAGTGTTCAGTCGAATCGTAGATTCGATTGGAGAATCTATAATCTTTCAGGTTCTTCTCATTCAAACCTGTCTTGGTAAATAAGCATGTTAGTTCATAGGGATTATTGATACGTGTGACTAACTCACCCGATGGATCAGGGTCAGTTAACTATCATTGGAAAAAACAACACGATCTTCTTTAGACTCGAGTCCCTGGACTCGAACCCGGAATAATGCTGGCGTGATTCGACTCAGGCCATTGAGGTCTTACAGGAGTCGAATCCCAGTGTTTTAGTTAAGTGACCAACGTGTCCGTCGGGATTTTTCATCGTGCCTGCTGACACGGTATGTTACTGGCAGAGTGCAGTCAGGTGCGATACCAGGCCATCAGATTATATCCGAAGGGCTTATCTTTGCATCATAGATACATCATCTGAAGGTTTATCACCGCGGAGGTGCTGAGACAGTTTCTCACTTAGCGTTAATTTGGGCAAAGTTGCCAAAAATATTTTTTATCATATTTGATCTGAAGGATCTCATTCGAATATTTCATAGGGTGCGCGGCTAGCGTTACCTATGGGAGTAGCTCCCGAGTGTCTGTTCGAGTCGTAGACTCGAGCGGAGACTTTTAGTTCATTCATTTACGAATGCTTTGATTATCTGTCCAAATGACACATTTTTTTGAATGCGCGACCAGCGCTCCCTACGGGAGTAGCCCTCGAGTCCGTAGTGGAGTCGTAGACTCGACGTAGGACTCAAAGATATCTTCGAGGTGCAGTTACCATTGTAATTTTTCAGGTGCACGGCCAGCACTCCCGATAGGAGTAGCCCCCGAGTAGTTGGTTAATTCGTAGACTCGAGTAAGTACTTTATGTTCAGTCGAAATCTTCGAGCCGTTGTTGGATTTGCTTTGATGATGTCATTGCTGACGATTGGTGATCCTAGCCGTCTGCGGCAGCAGAGACGATACGATGGGGCGATAGTAGGTACCATCGTCTGACTTGAATTTGACTAGTCACACGTATCGTGGCGAAAATTACGGTGTCTCGGTTCCCGTGCATAGTGAGCGGCATGCTTGCGATGTTTCAGGTTGATGTTGACACGTGGACGGTGAGATATAGGGCACACGTTAGGGCTTCTGCATCAACGGCTCTACTTCGTCATCTTCGTCTTTTTATACCCTGGGAAAAACAGAGGAGTTTTACCCCTTCGTCATTTTCTTCCACCTTTGCTGCCATTTCCTAAGCTCTTGCTTGCACTGCGCACTTGACATCCTTCGTGTGTTTCCTTCCTCCTTTGTTCGTTCGCACCTCCGCACTCGCCGCTCCTCGATGGGCAAGTCGAAGAAGAGCTCATCCGCTACAGCGGGCTCGAGCACCGCTGGCGCCGCTAAGAAGGCCGCTGCTCCTAGCCGCACCACCAATGGTGGATGACGGCGTACAGAGATGCGGGAGGCAGATTTGCGCAAGCTGCGCAAGTCCGACTTGATATCGAAGAACAAGGGAGACACCATTCTTCCTAATCATGAGGTAATTCTACGTCCACCCAAAGGATTTCAGGTTATGTTCTTTGCGTTTGTCATTCGCGATCTCTCGTTTCCCGCCCATGAATTTCTTCGTGGGCTCTTTTTTATCTATGGGCTTCAGCTTCATCATCTGTCGCCCAACTCTCTTCTCCACATCGCCTGCTTCATTACCCTTTGCGAGTGCTGGCTCGGTATCGAGCCTCACTTTGGCCTCTTCTAGAGACTCTACTCCGTGAAGAGGCAATCTGGCACCGGTGGTGTGTCGTGGTATTGCCAACGAGTACGCCATGGAGGGGTCCTCACAGTGCGTGTTTAGAGACGTGGGGGAAGGCGGACGGTTGACGGGTACGAGGTAACACAGCTTACCCAAGTTCAGATCCCAACAGTGGCGGAATCCTACTCCTGCTATAAATCACTATAATGGAAATACGCCGAGTTACAGAGATAGGTTCACTGTGCGAGGTGTATGTGAAGTTGTGTCCTAAAGGCTCCCATAGGCCCGACTTATATAGTCGCCAGGTCCTAGGGTTACAGGGAAAAGTCCTAGCCGGATAGGTTACAGAGTCCTACAACGTCTATTACTAGTCTAGCGTGTCTTGTATCCAAGGCTCCGGGAACGCTGGTGACTCCACCGTAGCCTTCCTTTATCCAGCATGGGCCTCCCTTCTGGATCCATCTAACTGGGCCGTCCAGCAAGCCATGGGCCATGCTACCAACTGTGGGCCACCCAGGTTATCCGAATAAGAGACATGCTATATGAGGATACCCATATAGCATATCCCCAACAGTAGCCCCCGGAAAAAAGCATTGATAGCTGGGATCAAAGTACTCTAAACATGAGCATGAAAGATATAGTTCTAACAACAATACATAGCAACTATGTTGTAACATGAAAAGGTACAAACAAAAGATCATGAATAACAATGCAATGAAAGACGTTTGTTTGTTTCACATACAGAAAACATAGCAAGAGTGGTATTCAGCTTGTCTTTCATGGTGTAGCAAAACATAAATGCATATGACACCTTCAAAGTTCATAAGGGTGACTACATACAAATAGTTTAAGAACAGGCAATATCAACATTATGAATCAATCAATAAGTTTTGGAACAATGCACATAAAACTAAGAATGACAACTATGCTCTCTTAATTGGTGCATAAAGATAGAAGATGGAGACTCAACATAAAGGTAAAGAGAAAGGCCCTTCACGGAGGGAAGCAGGGATTTCAAGTTTCATAAAAGAGCTTCTAAAAATTATGGTACTTATTAGCTTTTAGCTCTCATTGCCCCTATCATAAGCATCTTGAGGTGATTAAGGTTAAAAATGAAAAAAATATGAAGTATATGCTTGACAAATCATAAGTTGGCAATCTCATGTCCCTTGAGTACAAGGGCCGTTCCTCATGCTACTCAACTTTAGTCACAAGCAAGTTCTTGTCATTGTAAGTATATGCGTATCATAGAGAACCGCCAACGGGGTACCCCTTGCCCCATGACACAGAAGCTATCCCATATCAAAATGACAAGGCAACAGACAGTGAGCTTCTCAACGATCTTTTTATTTACCATGAGCATGGTGCTTTTTTCTCTCTTTTTTCTATATTTTTTTATGAAGATTCTTCATAGATTGCTCACTATGGTGATGCTGCAAGTTTCCACCATGATTAGGCATAGCTTAGCCTAGCCACCCATGCGTTTCTCTAACACATATATAATACTCCATGAACTTACAAGCTCTCCTTTTATTTCATACCGCCGACATCCATAAACAAAAGATCATGATATCAACTGGATAATATTTAGAAGTGTTAAAAGCGTTCCCCATGACAGCATTGTTCTGCTAATTCCCAACTTATAAGTGCAAGCATATAACAACATAGATGACACAATGGTTCAAGTTTATTAGGTGCAAGAAATAAAGTGTGCCATCAAGTTTGTGAGAGCTTTAATCACTAATTTACACATAACAAGTTCAATTTAGAAGATAGATAAAAACATGAATATACTTGGAATGGTGTAGCACACCATGCATAGGAATTTATAGTGGACTCTTTGGAATAACTTGGTTTCTTGGGAAATGGATGCATGAGTAGAGCTTACTCAGTACAAGGGGAGGCTAGCATAAGACTGGGAGTGACCAACTAAGAGAGCAATAATGGCCATAATCATGCAAAGCAACAAAACATTATTAATTAAAGCATAAAGTGATATCACAAGTCAAAAACTAAATGATCATAGAGGCTAAGGTCAATGGTTCATAGTCTTAACATGGTGTAAGCATGTGCCAAGTCAACCCAAATAAAGCATCAAAGGAGAATACCACAATATTATGCTTTTGTATGCTAAAACAACGCATGATTCTTTTAAGGCACATTAAGCAATCTCAATTGTTTGGAACAAGTCATGCTACAGTAATAATCACTATGCATAAGGTCAAAGCAACATCTAGCATGACATGATAAAGTCTAAGCCATAGTCAAAGCAAGCTCCTTTTTGTACCACCTAAGCATGAAACTTCCTACTCCTTTCCAACACCAATCAACTTATTTGAAATAACCCACAAAGATAATAATCAATAAAGATCAGTGAGAATGTATCACAAATCCAGAAATAAGAACTGAAAAGTTCTAAGCAAAAAGCATAAGAAAACTAAGGCTAAACATAGTGCTAGTCAAAGAGAACACTCACAAAACAATTAGAATAAAAACTAGAGTGTTCTAGGCAATGAAAACAGAGTGTGTCTCTCTCCAAAAGAAGTGTACTGGGATCCAACCAACTTATTGCAGCAAACAAAGCAAAGGAAAACTAAAAACAAAAACTAAGATGCTCCAAGAACAACACAACAGTGCATGAAACAATAAAAATGAAGTGTCTAGAAAGAGACCTGAGATTTTTATTGATGAAGAAGGGGATGCCTTGGGCATCCCCAATCTTTTACGCTTGTACCTCTTGAATATTTCTTGGGGTGACACGGGGTGGCATCCCCAAGCATGAGCTTTTGTCCATTCTTAATCTCATCACATCATTCTTTCCCTACACTTGAAAATTTCCTTCATACAAAACTTTACACAATCTTCATTAGCAACATTAGTGTATTCAAGATAATAAGCCTTTGGGTTCAGTTTCAACTCAAGTAAAACTTCCATTAAAACACAAGATTACTGTAGCAATTCCTTTTAAAAGCTCAAGTGATCAAAGAGAACTAAAAAATAAACCCATAAGAGGAAAATGCAAATAATGGCATAAATCTGTCAAAATAGACCAGCAGGTAAAAACCGATTTTTTGAAGACCTTCTGTTGCTCAAATCAAAAAGTGTTGAACTAACGAAAGTTAGATAACAACCTGGGCATTAGCTCAGAAAATTATAGCTCAATCCGACGTTTTGGGATTCTTTACGATTTTTTACAATGAAGCACAAAAATTTGTTTCGGGACAACAACTTCCCCAAATCTTACTTCTCTTTCATTAGAGGTTATTCTTGGCACAAAAACCACACAAAAAGGATAAGGAGAGGTTATTATAGAGGCAATAACTTCCAAGACTCAACAAAACAAAAATAAACTGAAAGCAAAAATATAATGGGTTGTCTCCCAAAAGCTCTTTCTTTATAGCCATTAAGATAGGCATGATAATTTCGATGATGCTCACATAAGAAATATGAATTGAAGTAAAATAGAGCATCAAGAAGCAAATATAAAACAAATTTAAGTCTAACCCACTTTCTATGAAAAATAATCTTGTAAAGAAACAAGTCATGAAAGCACAAAGCAACAAGCATAGGAAAGCAAAACAAGTGCAACTTCAAAAATTTCAACATAAAGAGGGGAAACTTAATATTGTTGAGATACATAAAACCATGTTTCCCTCTCTCATAATAACTTTCAGTAGCATCATGAATAAAATTAATGATATAACTATCACATAAAACATTCTTATCATGAGCCACATGCATATAATAATTATTACTCTCCACATAAGCATAGTCATTCTTATTAATTGTAGTGGGAGAAAATTCAACAAAATAGCTATCATTATTATTCTCATCACCATAATCGTCAAATATAGGAGACATATTGTAATCATAATTAATTTTCTCCTCAATAGTATGTGGACTAAAAATATCATATTCATCATTGTAATCATCATATTGTGGAGGTATAGTATCATCATAGCAAATTTTCTCCTCTAAAGTAGGTGGACTGAAAATATCATATTCATCATTATAATCATCATATATTGGAGGTGTAGTATCATCATAACAACTTTTCTCCTCTAAAGCTGGGGAACTAAAAAGATCATTTTCATAAAAACTAGCTTCCATTAGCTTAGACTTTCCCATGGCATTAGCAATAATGGTGTTCAAAGAATTTATACTAATAACATTGCTATTAACATGCAAATAAAGTTCCATAGGTTTTTTAATTTTCTCTTCAAACACGTCATGTCCTAACTCAAGATAAATACTATAAAGCTCTCTATTTTTTTTATTGTTTTCCATTAAGCCTAACTAGTGAAAATAAAAACAAGAAACAAAAAGATATAATTGCAGAATCTAAAGGAAATAACTTCGAGCACTCAAACACCAGCAATAGTACTAGAAGATAGCTTAGTAGCCAGAGGATGTGAGTAACTTTTACCTTACCTCCCCGGCAACGGCGCCAGAAAAGAGCTTTATGTCTACGCACGCTTCTATTCTTGTGGACAGTTGTTGGGTCTCCAAGTGTAGAGGTTTGTAGAACAACAACAAGTTTCCCTTAAGTGGATCATGCAAGGTTTATCGAACTCAAGAAGGAAGTGGTCAAAGGTATCCCTCTCAAGCAACCCTGAAATCAAGATACAAGAAGTCTATTGTGTTCCCAACATACCCAATACACTTGTCAAGTGTATAGGTGCACTAGTTCGGCAAAGAGATAGTGAAATACAACTATATGGATGATTATAATTGGTAATTGCAATCTGAAATAAAGATGACAGCAAGCAAACATGTAACATGTCTAGTTGTAAACGGTGTTTCAATGCTTAGAAACAAGTCCTAGGGATCATACTTTCACTAGTGGACACTCTCATATAAATAACTTCTCTTCATTATTCTACTCTGAACTACTCTCTGGTTGGACAACTCTAATCCACAGTAGGGCTACAAAAGCTCTCCTTAAAGTTCGCACTCGCCATCTAGGTAACCCCAACTCTGTCACTTTGAGCGCTAGATGGTTCTAACAAACACCACAATTTCATAGAGACATCCAACTCAAATTATACCCATGATATGTATTTATGTAATCTTTAGCCTAAGTGCCACACGATGTGCACACTGTCAACTTCACACACGTGGGGATAACCGGAGATTACAATTAAAGCACTTGAGTAGAAGAGTTTATCTACTTGATTACAAAGCTCGTGACCACAATAAGATCACGCATAGAGAGAGAGAGAGAGAGATAAACACATAGCTACCGGTAGAGCCCTTAGCCTCGAGGGAGAATTACTCCCTCCTCATCATGGGAATCAACAACGACAATAGAGATGGTGGTGGAGATCGATGGAGATGGATCCGGGGGCAATTTCCCGTACCGATAGGGTGACGGAACAGAGACTTCTGTTCCCCGAATCTCCTCTTCGGTGGAGATCTGATCCGCGTAGGGTTTACGTCTCGGGGAGACGTATATATAGGCGAAAGTGCAAGGTCGGTGGAGCCTCCAGGGGCCCACACTACCTGGTGGCGCGCTCCTGGCCGCGCCACCGTATGGTGTGGCCACCTCGTGGCCCTATTTCGTCTCCCCTTCGGTCTCTATGTCGTGTCTGGTAAAATAATGACTTTGATTTTTGTTCCGTCCAATTTCGAGAATATTTCTTTACTAGCTTTTTTTAAACCAAAAATAGCAGAAAACAGACAAATGACACTGCGTCATGTTGTCAATAGGTTAGTTTTAGAAAATATATAAAAATACGTCAAAGTATAGAAAAAATATAAGAAAGTTACAAAACAAGTATAGAGCATAAAAAATTATAGATACATTTACGACGTATGACCTGCCTAGGTTTTTATTTACAAAATTCTTTCCTATTTTTTTTCTCACTTCTCTTTGTATATCCATTTCAAAATTGTTTTGGGGCATTTAAAAAATGCCACGGATTTTGTAAAACATTTAAAATAATGTGAGGCCCTTGTAACATTTTGGGCTTCACAATTTTTTGACCATTTTCAAAATATTTCAAAACCATTTAAGGCTTTTAGAGAGAGATGGGAAATAGGGTTTTGCTTTCTTTTTGTTCCATGCATTTTTAGAAGATGATGCTCATGATGCACAAACAAATCCTAATTACTATTTAAATAAAACTAGGGTGCTACGTAAAAATCCTACTCCTACATGTCTGACAATATATGTAGATATATTCAGGCTACAAAAGTGCTTCTAGAGCTGTATGTGAGATAAACTGCTAAGTGTACATGTGCTCGTAAGAGCGAGAGCCAGTAGGGAGTGTGGCTCCAAGTGCTATCGATTATGAAGCAAAAATGCTAGTGCGTGTGACTCTGAGAGTGAGAGGACCCTCCCTGGTGTCTTATAATGGTGGCCCACGAAACACAATGGGCCCATAAGCCTAACTTCTACTATGCATGTGTTATCTGATAATGTGTACACTATTCTCTACAGTGTCTGGTATAGTTACAGTGACACTAGTAGTAGAGGTGACATGGTTATACCCTACGGGTACGTGACTTCAGCATACCTGGTTCAGCCCAAGGAAGGCCCACAGCAGATATACGCTGGCCCATGAAGATTTTCGGGTGGTCAAGACCCATAACGCCTTCGGATCCTTGGAGAGCAAGACTAGCGGAGATAGAAAATTCAAAGGGGTAAAACCCCAAAACTTGTAACCGACTAGGACTATGCCCGGGACCTGCCTAAGTCTATATAAAGGCCAGGAGGGCACGTCCTAGATCTCTCGACTCATACTTTCGCACACGCATCCACGCCAGATCGAATCTGCGCACCTTGTAACCTTCGGTTTCACCGTAATCAAAGAGCAGACAAGCAGGAGTAGGGTTTTCCCTCCGGGGGCCTGAACCTGGGTAAATCTCGTGTCCCCTGGTTGCTTGTCTGTTAACCGTGCCATGATCTCCAGCATCCCCATCTTCTCCAAAACCCAAGTCCATAACAATGGGCATTGACGAGATTAAACCTCGTCAATTGGCGCCGACCGTGGGGATTGGGGCTGCTGATTGTGCGGTCGTGACGGTTCCGACCCGATCGATCTACAACTCCGCGGCGACGGAGAATCACCTCCTCTTCGGCGCTTTCGACTTCACCGCCCACTCCCGGCCACCATGAAGGATTTCGAGCCCGTAGGCGACGGACTTGAAATTTTGTTCGGGAGCTTCTGCTTCCAGGTGGGACAAACTGGCACCCTCCGCCTCCCTGAGCGGGTGCCCGTACCGTCAATCAGGCCCGCCTCGTGGGCTCCACACCCCGTGCTACACACGTCACCATCGACAGATGAGTTCTACAGCAGCAGCAGCTGCAACTCCGATCTATGCGATCCACCTTCGGATGAAGGGACCTACGGTTCCGGATCCGAAAGCTGCGGCAGCAGCCGACCAATCTGCAAGCGCTATCTATGCGCCGCAGTCATCCAAACCGATGAAGAAACACCTAACCCGCCGCCCAACCAAAACGGCGAAAACAGAAGAGGCATGGTCGTAGTGCCCTGATGTCTTCTTAGCTTGTCTTGTGGCTTTTCCTTGTATGGTCTTGATCGGTAGGAGTGGTACTGCATGCCAGGGGCAGCAGCGATCGCTGATCAAGCGACGAGGCGGCCAAGATCGATTCGGCCGGGAGGCGTTGGGCGAGCCAAAAATGGCCAGCGCCCTCCTGGGGGTCGAGCGACAGTGGCCAGAGATGCCCAACAACATTGGGAGCGAACCGGCCTAGGGCGCTGAGGCCAACCCGGGGCGGGACGCGACGGGGGAGGCCAGATGGGCCAACCAAGCGGGATGGATCCGGCCCATCCGGGCGGGCGATGCGGAGTCCAGCCAGAGGGAGCGGGGACGAGGCTTAGCCGGGGCGGGAGTGATCCGGGAAGGCCTAGCCAGGACGCGATGCGGGTGCCGGCCTAGCCGGGGAAACGCCGCGGCGACCCGGGCGAGGGGAGGGCGATGCGGGAGCCCAACTTGGAGGAGAGGTTTGGCGCCTGAGCGGGAGGTGGGCTGGCTTGGGGCGGCCCAGCCGGGGAACCGAGTAAGGGAGATGGCTACTGCGGCCGTGGGCCGGCTAGGAGGCTCCCGCCGGCACATGACGCGATTTCAGTTGTTTCTTTTATTCTTTTCCCCTCTTTTTATCTGTCTCTGGATGGTTCTTCGGGGTACCGGGGGTAATCCCCTGATACTTAGGTAAGGGATGATTTTTTGAAAATAAGAGAAACTATTTTCTCCATTGTATCATTTGTTTTTCCTTAGCAAATCAATTTCTTACTAAAAATAGTTAATTTTATTAATCGTTAGAGATGATACTAAAAATTAATGCAGTATATAATTTATATATATTATCTTCTCTAATGATATGGAGAACTAAGAAAAAGTATAAAACAATGGTCATTTTTAAAACCCATCTAAGGTTTTGTCCCTCTCACCGGCGACGTCGCTGGTCCTTCCGCCTCCGGTAGCCTTGGAGCCTTGGAGGTATGACAGACTACAGCCTCTTGCCGGCGAGAGGTTATTTGTTTACCCTATTTTTCAGTGTCTTTTTCGGGCTATTGAGTTGATGGCTACGTCCTGAAGTTAGAATAAGATTCTCTCCACTCTATCCTTACTCCGGTGGTGTATCTAACGCTGACGGAGAGGGCATGGAGTCGTTTTCCTGGTGGATCTCATGGGATCCTGTCTGTTTTTGTGTTTGTTGGTTTGTTCTCATGTCAGTCTCTTACTATCTGCGATTGTCATTATTGACGATGATTGCTGCTCTGGTCCGTTGGTCATTTGTGGTCTTAGCATGACGACTTCCTGTTTGTCTATTATAACAAGCTCTACTACGACAAGCTTTGCCTGACTCCGGTGATGGAGGGCGAAGACGGCGGACCTTCGGCTCGATCTAGTGTTTGTAGTCGTCGATAGATGGTCTAATGATTTATTTGTATTTTTTATTGCTTTTGAGTCTTCTTCTCTATTTGCTTTCCATGATTATTAATAGATCATGGAATTTTGAAAAAAAATACTAAGAGAAAGCATGACTTCTTATCATCGTACATGCGCTTGCACTATTGGGAAGACGTAGACTGCAGGAAAAGAGAGACAAGAGAGCGAAGAGAACGAAGAAATGGGCTCGGCCCAACGAGAGGGGAGCGATGAGTATATGTCCTAAAAAAATATTTGTGCTTCTTCTGCTCCCAAATCCACCGCACCATCCCGGAGTCCTTCGCCGCCGAAACCTCTTCCCTCCTCCTCCTCCTTCTCACACCGAAGCGCGCCAGCCATCTCGGGGTGGAGGAGCTCGGGCGGTACTCTCCTGATCTTCCTCCCCCGATCCCCTCTGCTGCTGCTGGTTCGGCGTGGCTCGGACGCGATTTATTTTGTTGGTAAGGAAGCCCTAGCTTTGCTCGGATTGCTCTTCGTTTTGCTCCGGTCCCCTCTTTGCCGCCAGCAATCGAATCCAGCCAGATCCCTTCCTTCGAGATTGGTCTCAGTTAACCCCGTTTCCTCCCATGGTTAGGGCGGACTGTCAAGGCGCGGCGGCCGCATCCGCCCTCCCATGTATTTTGGTTTCCATTCCGTTGAACTAAAATTGCGACTTTTGAGATCCCGAATTATACTACAGTACTAATAGCACTATGTTTCCAGAATAAAATTAGGGGGTTCAGTTGAACCCCCATGCCCCGTGGTAAGTCTGCTCCTGGGAGGAGCTAGAGCTTTTGCTAGTGAAGGTGCTACTGCTGGGGCTGGGCAGATAAAGGCAGGGGAGGAGGAGCAGGAGTGGAGGATGCTGAGCGTGGTGCGGGTGCACCTGCCGTCCGAGATCCCGATCGTGGGGTGTGAGATCACCCCCTACGTGCTGCTGCGGCTGCCTAACGGTGTCATCTCCACAGACGATGTGCCTGAGGACGCACCTGTTGATGGCCACTTCATGCGATACCGATGGTGAGTGAGCATCTTGTAATTGCGACTTTTGGTTCAATATGATACTAGTACTGAATTTTGACTAAAAGATGGGGCGTTTAAGTATCTGTTAGACTGGTAGATGCTTAACTACTTGGTAAACATAGGAAAGTTTGTTTCTTTTTTTTAGTCCTTGCATACGAAGGACAGCTGTGTAAATTCAGAAGATGAATTGTTCTAACAAGACAATTGTTGTTTTTGAACCAAATGGAAACCTGGAGAATGTAAAATGCCAGTGCTTTTGAGACATAACCCAGCACAAACACAGAAATGGCATCATTTTAGGCCTGTTACCGAATCACACTATTTAGTCTATGACATATCAGACAGTCACGCAGGCTAATGCAGATTGGTAATAATATATCTGAGTTATTTGTCGAGCAATTCAATAGACAATTATATTATTTTCTTGATTAGAAATATGGACCAATAGATGATAGCATCATAGTCACAGTGTAGGGTGTCAAGTGGGATCCCACCAAAATCCCACCTTTAGTTCATTTGCCAAAATCTAGTTCAAATTTTGACCAAAAATTTACACTAGATTTTGGCAAATGAACTAGAAGTGGGATTTTGGTGGGATCCCATTTGACACCCTATCACAGTGGAGATGAAGGCTGTTTTGTTTGAGGAATGCATGTTAATCCTCGCGCAAGAGTGGTTGCATCAGTCTTGGATAGGAGCATTTAATAAATTTGTGGGATTATATTGGCTCATGTAACTAATATTGTGGAAACACGTTATTCCAGTTTGCTATCAATTTGTCCAATTAGTTTCATGTGATTCGTGGATTATAATATATTTCTTGAAATACATCACTTTAACAGTTTAACTTCACTTGGTGAACATGAAGGGGACGTCCTACTTGATTGTAGACTGAATTTAGGTGCCTCTAGAGCTTGAAAATGATTATTATGCCTCTTTCGTGGTTCCGCATTAGCGATGGTAATGTTTTTTTATTTTGACCCAGAACTGTGAGGCAACAGCCCCACAGCAAAACTTTATTAAAACAAATATTTACAAGAATACACTAAGGGTTTTTACCTACCTACCTGCCTATTATGTACCAAGTTTACAAGAGACCATTCACCCAAGCCATCAAACTATCTGGATGTTTAGCCTTAATTCTATGCTTAAGCAAAGAGAATCATGAATGAAGTTTCTCCTCCATTTGCCAAAAGTAGACCTCTCATGCTGAAAGATTTTTCCATTGCGCTGCTTCCGTATATTCCAACAAGCTAGGATTAACACCTCCATAACGAAAGGTTTCCCCAAATCCTTCTTGGCTGCAGACATAGCAGATTGAATATCATCATCATTCGACCAGTCAATCTGCAGGTAAGCCCAGACTCGATGACTGAAGTTGCAGGTGAAAAATAGGTGAAATCTCTCCTCATATGCTCTCGTGACACGAAGAATGCAGTGTGTATCATCTGTCACCTTCCTGTTTCTCTTCTGAAGCAGATCGTGCGTGTTCAGTCTATCAGACAGTAGCAGCCATGCAAAAACTTAAGTTTCCAGAACACATTGCGTTTAGGTTTAGTGCGGCTCAATTGCAAGTTTTTTCACTTGCTAAAGGTTAATGAGAGGCATACCATTATTTTCGTTTTGTTGAAATGTATTTCTCTGCTTTGTCCCATCACTTACTGCCCCCTTCTCTCCATCCCCCACCCTTACATGATATTCACGCTCTTTCTGTGTTCTAACAAATTAATATATTGTTTAAGCAAAAAACACTTACCGTATAGTATTATGTAAGTAAAAACACTAAGCATATGTTTTAGCAACATGACATAGTTGATGTGTTTTAGGTCAGTTTCATAAAAGGAAAAAACTCATTCAATGCATAAATGTTCTAAAAAAAAATCTAATAGGCTGTGTATAAGGAATGGTTGCCCTGCCCTTTACTTATAATCACCAGTTATGACACAGATGTTGTTAGCAAGTCACAGTGAGCTGATATATGCTAAAACATTAGCTCTTAGGTGTTCTTTCTGGTCTTTACTTTTTTTCAGTTATGTTCTTTTAAGCTTTCCGTGTATAATTAAGCACATTTGGCTTTTCCCTTGAAGGTATCGCATACAAAGCGATCGAAAAGTTGCTATCTGCAGTGTGCACCCAATGGAGCAAGCAACAATTCAGTGCCTAGGTTGTCTGAAGTCAAAAATACCTGCTGCTAAGAGCTACCATTGTTCTGCTAAGTGCTTCTCTGATGCGTGGCAGCACCACAGGGTTTTGCACGAGCGAGCTAGTAGTGCTTTAAATGAAAATGGAGCCGAAGAGGAGGAGCTATTTGGTAGATTTGGCAGTGGTAGTTCTGGGATTCTCAATTCTGGGTCTGGGTCAATGTCAAATCTTGGACAGAGCCCTGGTATTAATAATGGACCTGTTCCTTTGTATCCCTCAGGCTCTGACAAGAACTCGGGTGAAACTTGGTTTGAAGTGGGACGCTCGCAGACATATACACCGACTGCTGATGATATTGGGCATGTTCTAAGATTTGAATGTGCAGCGGCAGACACAGAAAAGAAAATACCTGTAGGGCCTCCAACTTCAATTATGACATCACGTGTGATTCCAGCACCAACACCTACTCCACGCCGTCTTATCCAAGTGAATGGAGATGTTTTGGGTCACTTAGATATAGACAGCCAGACTTCTTCTTTCGGGACATTCATGGTGCTGTCCTATAATATACTTGCTGATGCATATGCTACAAGTGATACATATAGCTACTGCCCAACATGGGCACTTTCATGGACTTATCGAAGACAAAATTTGATGCGTGAAATTATTGGTTATCATGCTGATATCATATGTCTTCAGGAGGTATCATATGTCAACTCATCTTTCCACAATCCTAATTTTTAGTGACCTACTTTTTGCTTTTGTCCAATCACATATAATTTAATGAACTAAGAAAGTCTTGGTTTTTGCATCATACAGTTTTCGCGACTCAGTGAACTTATGAGTCCTAACTCTGTTCAACAACCTACAGTCCCATATATACTCTTCTTGGACTGTTTGATTCTATATCTGAGTCTTCATGTTTTTGCTTGTTTATAGTGATGTTGGATTTGAGTTTGTGATAGTTTTGCCTGCTGTTTAACCTTTCACAACATCTCTCTGGTTGTACATTATGATGTTCCTTGAAGCTTCTTCCGAATATATTGTGAGCTTTGCATGATTGGCCTCTTTATTGAACTAATTCATATATTAAAAATTATAAAATTGAAATTTTCCTTTAGATTATAACAGGTGGAAGTTATGCCAAATTCTACTGCTTTTAGGTACAATTGAACCACTTTGAGGACTTCTTTGCACCTGAGTTTGATAAACATGGATATCAGGCGCTTTACAAGAAAAGGACAACAGAGGTATCTTTGAGTAGGGCTTTATTGTCACAAATTTGTCTAGTACCTTCCAGTGTCTTATTATACTTCATTGTTATCACAGGTGTATGCTGGAGTTCCTCATGCCATTGATGGATGTGCTACTTTCTTCCGTAGAGACAGATTTTCACACGTAAAAAAATATGAGGTACTTCCACTGTAGCCTGTAGGTTTACAGCTTCTGAGATACCTGGTAAGTTGCACAATCTAATACTTCCTGTACTTGTGTAGGTTGAGTTCAATAAGGCTGCACAGTCTTTAACAGATGCGATTATTCCACCTACCCAAAAGAGAGTGGCTTTAAGTCGATTGATTAAAGTAAGATTAATTTTACAAAGACATACTATATGCTATGATGATTCTGTACCGACTTTTGATTATTACATGCTCTGCTTTTTTTGAAGGATAACATTGCGCTAATTGCGGTTTTAGAAGCCAAATTTGGCAACCAAGGAACTGAAAACCCTGGTAAAAGACAGCTCCTTTGTGTGGTATGTCAATCACCTTCTTTCTTTAATGTGTACACAGTAGCTATGCACTTGTTAGATATGAAACTATGTTATGTGGCATGGCACTCTTTTATGGATTTTTTTTACATTTGGTCCCTCAGTTATTGCTACGATTTAATATATACTGTCAACTTCAATACCATGTACTCCCTCCGTTCCAGTTTTCAACATTCGACACCCCAGACCATTCAAATTAGGCCCAGAAGCTGGTTTCATGAGCAGTATTTATAACTGTGATATTCTTGAAACCACCCTTTTCCCCTCCTCTATCATCCTTTCCTCTTCAGCTTCGCCATTAATAACACCCTCCTTGGCCATCCTCTCTTTGTCTGCTCCACACATGAGGCAGCAGTGCGGCAGTGTGCGGTTACACGGAACCGCCTCTCGCACTCTGAACCTGAGGTGTGGCGGTGAGTGTCAATAGTCAGAGTAGCAGCTGCCGAAGCTATACTGAGGCCATGGCGTGGCTAAGGAAGGAAACACCCAGTTGAGACTGAGGTGACAAATCATGCTGACATGTATGCAATGTCACATAGATCACCCACAAGTACTGTCTTGGGACATAATTTTGAACTTTTTATAATTGAGGAGCAAGTTAAGACGGTTTTGGATCAGGGTGTAAGTTAAACACAGGCAATAGTTAAGGGATCAAAAGTAAACTTCTTTCCTTTATGTTTAGCTGTTAGACTGCCAGCAGCATACTGCAAAATACATATGAAATTATGTCTTCTCTGTTCTACATTTGGTATTGAAAGCTGTATACTCTCTTATAGAAAGCTATATCTATGTAGGATGACGGAAATAAGTTAATATGCATGGAAAGTTGGAAAGCTCCAGAATCTAGATTTTGAGGCCCACTTTACTACGAATTTTCATCATATATTGTTCTTTCAGCTCATGGTGTCATTTGTTCACATGTTATGTGATTATTCATATGTTATGGTGGTCACATTATTCCATTTTGCAGGCCAATACACATGTAAATGTCCACCAAGACCTCAAAGATGTAAAGCTATGGGAGGTCTATATTGTCACATTCTTTATATGCTAGCACCCTCAAAATCTAAAAATTTCAGATTGACAGCAAGTTATTTTTTTGCAGGTTCAAACACTCCTAAAAGGATTGGAAAAAATAGCTAACAGTGCGGATATTCCAATGTTGGTCTGTGGTGATTTCAATTCAATCCCTGGGAGGTGCAATTCAAGATTCCATCAGAGCAATAATTTTCATGTTCATGTTTTTTGAGCTATCAGTTTCTAAGAGCTTCCTTTTGCTTTTCAGTACTCCACATGGGCTTCTTGCGATAGGCAAAGTTGATCAATTGCATCCAGATCTGGCCATCGACCCCCTTGGAATTTTACGTCCTGTGAGCAAGTTGACACACCAGCTTCCTCTGGTACAGTAAAACTATCATGGCTTGTTGAGTCTCTTTTTCCTTATTAAATGTTCTGATCAAAGGTTCTACGTGAAGGTAAGTGCATATTCTTCATTTGCAAGAATGGTAGGTGTCGGCTATGATTTGGAGCACCAGAGGAGGAGGATGGACCCAGGAACAAATGAGCCACTTTTCACAAATTGCACAAGGGATTTCACTGGAACCGTCGATTACATATTTTACACAGGTTGGTTCCTGACTCATCGTATCTGTATGCTATGTTTACAGTTCTATCGTTCTTGAACAAGCGCTTAGTAAGGCGATATGTTTGATGATACCATGATTATCAATTGGTTATGTTTGTGTTCTTATTTCAGCGGATTCGTTATCAGTGGAGTCTTTATTGGAACTTTTGGATGAAGAGAGCTTAAGAAAAGACACTGCTCTTCCTTCACCTGAATGGTCGTCAGACCACATAGCGCTCTTAGCAGAATTCCGGTGCAAGCCTAGAATCAGAAGGTGATGCCTTAGGTATGTAACAACTAAGAAGAACATCCATCTAGTTGCGTTGTACTCCCTCTGTCCTAAAAAGGATGTCGCAGATTTGTGTATATTCGCATGTATCTAGACACATTTTAGTGTATAGATACATGCAAATTTAGATAAATCTGTGACATCCTTTTTAGGATTGAGGGAGTAGGAGAATTGTGTTTTCTACTTGCTCAAATACCAGGAGCTTACAAGTAAAATTCTTAGTGAGGCAGTATGTTCTGCATTGTGTATTTTAGCCTTGGGTAAAAGGTTCCGGAAATACCTTTTGCATCTCTGTGGTATGTCTATAGTTGTAAGTCGTCTGAGTAGTGATGTACCATAATTTATTTGAAAGTAGGTACAAGACAGCGTTCTTGTTCTACATGCGTTGCGGCAGATCGGTTCTTTTAGATCTTGCTGGGGGCATAAACTTATTTGGCTGATCAACTATGCCATATGGGCAGCATCCTGACCCCCTGTCTTGATTTAACGGTCATGTTGACTGGCTTTCTCCAGGTCGCATTTCAGATGGTTAGTATCAGCATCAATGCTGGAGGTTTAACTTCCATGGTGGAAGGTGGAAGTTGAGGAGGGGCAGACGCTTCGGATCTCCGGGAAGCAGCCAGTAAGTCTTAGGAAGCGGCCTCAGGAAAAGGGAGGCTCGTGTAGTGTTGATTATTACCCTCTTTACATTTCAACTCCATGATATTTAAGCCGCCCTTTGTAATATTTTACTTTATATATAGAAGCGAAATCCTTGAGGGAGAAATATCGGTAATAGATTCTGACGACATGGCTAGATTATTTTAAGCCTTTTTTAAATTCTGCCAGCATTGTTTTTGCTAGCTGTTGACTATTTATTCGTATAAGCTGGGACTGATCCGTCTAACTGTTCTGCGCTTATACTAACGGGGGTGTAAATATCAGGTATACCGTATTTGTGTAGGTTTCGGACCAGGTAATTTCAGGATTTGTACTTCCTCCGTTTCGAAATATAAGATGTTTTAGCCTTTTTCTAATGAGATATCTAATCTCAGACCGGTCGGTAGGTTGTCAAACCTGGCAGGCTATCCAACATTCCGCTGTTCAATTCTCTCCTAATTTTTGCATACATGCAGTAAAACTAAAATTATTGACATCATCAGCATTAAATAAAGAAATCCAAAAATTTAAAATGTTTTATAGATCAAACTATTTGTTTGATTTAGGATATGTTTTTACTGTTGGGCTAGTGTTGGGCTAGTGTTGACGAGATCTTTGAAACTACATTTTATGTTAATATGTTCAGTTATCCACCCTTAACACGTTAGTTATCCATGTCATAATATATAAATTATTTATCCTGTACATATAAGTTACCGTATAAATAGGTTGGATTAGGCGTTTTCACAATTCTCACGTGGGTAACTTTTATACTTTTTTGCCTTAAAACCTCGGTTGCCTTATATATTTTAGTTTAGTTAATTAAACATGAGATAGTTTAATTGAAATGAGGTAGTCTAGGTATTAGGGTATCGAGATTTCGTCGTTGATGCGATGAGGATCGGTACTCGAACGTATTTGATGCTTCGTCACCCGTACGCGTAGCGACGCATTGTGACGATAAAGTCTTTGTACCAAGCACCTTCGAGGCTTCGTCACCCGTACGTCACGGTAGCGGTGACAGGCGATGAAATCAAACCGCTAGACTACTGATTGCGTGTTATGTTTATTCATTACGCTTTGGGTGGTGGATTGTTAAGGCATAAGATTTATTAGATGCAAAAGAATGTTAGATTTAATTTTTTTAAAGAAATTAGATGTTTAACGCGGTAGGCTTTTCGAAGTTGAATCGCCTTCACAGAGACGGAAGATAAAGTTAAGCCACTAAAATAACTTCGGAAGATAAAGTTAAGCCACTAAAATAACTTTTGTATTCTATATGTACATAATTTTTTATAGTGGTGAATAACCTATAAATTATTGAGTGTGTAACTTATGCTGAAGCAACTACTCTACAATATCATGAATAACTTTTATTTATATCTCTGGGTAACTTTGTATAATTTTTAAAATAATTTTAGTTTTCTTTGTGGCCACTATATTTTCCAAGCTCTAGTTCTTGATAACGAGACTTTGTTGCCGTCGACTCGGTAAAAACGGATTCTAAATCGAAAGAGTATATTTGTATCTTTTGTACGGAAAAAACTTAAACACACAACCTGTTCATAGGATAGAAATCTTACCTATTAACCAATAGGTAACTTACATAATATAACCTGGATAATTTACGTGTTATCGATGAATAATTTTTGGATGAAAAAAAATATTGTTAAAACGTATTAATATGTGATCTAGTTTTAAAGATCTGGTGATTAGCTCAATGATAAAAATAGATCATAAATCGGATAAACAATTTGATCTATAAACTATTTTAAATTTTCAGATTTTATATTTAATTTAAATTGTCTTTTATGTTTACAGCTAAATTCACTTTCTAGTTTTGACCCTAATACAACGCCCGGATGGTGCATAGGCGCAATGCCTGCATATGGCTGCTGAAAATACCTGTTAGGATTTGCAATCTGGCAACCAGTTTGATATGTATCCAGACGTTTTTTGGTATGTAGATTCAGAATAAAATGAGTGAACCTCCGTGCTAAAAATATTTAGATACATATGTTTTAGAAAAAAAAGTTAAAATATCTTATTTTTTTTGAACGGATGGAGTAGCATAGATGGCTGTCTCGTACTAATATTTTTATATTTGATTGCATGTAGAAGCTATATAGGATGTGTTTGGTTCATGATTTTGTAACGTAACTTGATTACTGTGGTAACTGATTGCTTTAAAACCTGTTTGGTTCAGTCTACCTGTAAACAGGTTCCCCGAAAACAAATCCCACCAGCGTACAAACGTGATACCGCTCACCCCCCCTCCGGTAACACATGGCGCCGTAACCTCTCCTCGTCTCCTCCTCAGAACCGAGTCCCGCCTGCCACCAGGGCGTCGCCGGCCGCTGTCGTTGCTGGTAATGGCAGGTTAGGTCCGCGACCCGTGCCCCGCGGTCCCCTCCCCTTCCCCAGCAGAGGCGCCACGTGAGGTCTCGCGTGGAGTTGCGGAGTCACACGAGGAAGAACTGGGTCAATCGATCCCCAACCTTGAAGCCCGCTCCCTCTCTGATTCCTTCTCTGGATTTCTTCTCTTCCACATTTTGGCCGCTGTCTTGGAGTCCTCTCCTCCTTCCAGATCTTCCATTGGATTGGGTCTTCTTTTTCTTAGGATTTTTCATGGCGTTCATGATCTGGTAGAGAGAAAAAAAAGTTGGGTTGTGTCCTTTCCGTTACCAGTACGAACCGAACAGATTCGATAAATTTTCATTTCGATTCCATTACCATTTTTATTTAATTCCAATACCGTTTACGGTTGCTGGCTAGAACATCTCTCATGTCTGTAGTTATTAGCATAGCGCACTCAGGACCTATTTGGTAGGCGGAGCATGCCTAGACACAAATTGGTCTTTGAGAGCATCTCCACCTGCCCCGAGCGGGTGGCCAGGCAAGTGCGCCGACAATTGGTTTGGGAGGTGTCTTACACCGGCACTCCCCAACTATCAAGAATCGAAAAAACCAAAATATAAATAAAAACATTCAAATTTAGGGAAATTTATAATGTTTCAATGAAATTTAGATAAGGTACTACGATGGCGCTAGAGTTTGCGCGGCCGGTTGACCTAGTCCGATGCCTACCACGAAAATGCCCCCACTAGTGGTGGTGTTGGAGGGGCGGCGACGACAAAGGCGGCGGCGCCACCTTTGCTGGTGTCGTTGGAGGCACGACCACGGAGGCTTGCAGCGCTTGGAACATATTGTCCCAGAGCGCCTCCTCCTCCCGTGAGCCTCTGACTTGCGCATCCTTGGTGAGGCCTATTGGCATGAGAGGCACCTCGTCCTCCTTCACCTCCTGGTTGACGTTGGTGGCCGCTAGCTCTTCTGCCTAGGCCCTGAGGCTGTCCTGTTACAAGCACTCGTCGATGCGCGATGGCTGTGGCGGTGGCGGTGGCGCCACGGGGTGGAAGGTGATGCCGCAAGCCCAGAGCGGCGGCTGCTTCCATGTTGGACCACGACGCCGAGGAGATGGTGGTGGCACCGAAACTATCACTCGTGGTCCGTTGAAGGTGTGGCGGCTTTAGGGTCCGCGACGAGGACGGTAGCCATGCTAGGTAAGGCCCCTGTCGGCCGTGAGGCTGTCCCAGTAGGCGTGGCGGCCATCCCTGTTGAAAGGCCTGCCGTAGGGCATGTCCTAGTGGTGCACCACATCCTCGTTCTCCTGCTAGAGGATCCCGGCCCAGTAGCCCTTGTCCAGCTAGTCGGGGTCTTGCTATTTGATCGCCGACAACATGGACCAACAGTAGTCGATGACCTCCCGAAGGTCGTCGCCGGTGGGGAGTGGCGAGATGGCGTTGTCGTGGGCGATGTTCCAGCTGCCGGGTAGGCACTAGTTTAGCGTCACGAGGAAGTTCTCCTCATAGAGCATCGTCGCCTCATCGAGTCTCGGGTTGCGCTCCCTCGCCCCGCTAGTCCTGCTGCCGCCGACCTCGTGGTCGTTGCGCCACATGGTTCATTGCTAGTGGAGAGTGGATGCGGATAGTGTTGGGGTTCCGATGCAGAAAACAAAAAAATTCCTACGAAAGATCGCCCTAATGCCCAAGATCTATCTATTAGTAATGCAGTAACAACCGAAGGTTTCAGATACATATCCTTGTAGTCAAAAGCGGTTAACATTCCGAGGGGAACATGGCTGAACTAGTCGTGCTCCTAGCCGACCTCAAGATCGCGAAGCTCCTTATAGGTCACCCATTGCTCCATCACCGTGCAACAATTTGGCTCATGACATCCAAGGTGCCCCAAGTGTGGTCCCTCGTGGTTTCATACACATACTGTGTACGATGATGACCTCCGGCTCCCCGATCCTGCCAGGAGTGTGGAAGTAGATATCCGACTTGCAATCTCCGTAGTGCAACGGCGCACGCGGTGAAGCCTTGTTCGCACATCCCATACATGGGGGCACAGTCACAAGGTATAGAGATGTAACACCCCAGTTTTAATTAAATAGTAATTAGGATTTTGATTGTGTATTCATGATCATCATATTCTAAAATTCATGTAAACAAAGAAATAATGCAAAACCCTAAACCCTAATATTCCCCTCTCTTTGTAACTATTTCAAACGGTTTCAAATATTTTGAAAATGGTCAAAAAGTTGTGAAGCCCAAAATGTTACAAGGGCCTCACATTATTTCAAAGGTTTTACAAAAATCTATGGCATTTTTGAAATGCCCAAAACCGTTTTCAAATAAAATTTCAAAGGAGAAATGAAAATAGAAAAGGAAAACTTTTTGGCAGAAAATAATAGAGCCAGAGCAAGCCAGCAGCCGTAGCCCAGCCGGCCCATCTCCCTTCGCTCTCTTCCTGCCGCTCGCGCGCGCAGCCAGCCCATGCGCGGCCCACTTGGCCCAGTACTCCTTCACGTCTTTTACCTTTCTTCCTCCCCCGGTCAGAAGGACGACGCGACGAAGATGCTCGCTGTAACATCCAAAAATATAAAACAATGATCATCAAACTTAAATCACTAAAATTAGGGTTAACAAAAACTTTGATTAATTAAAATTATATGAATGCATGTGTGAATGAAATGATTTGACAAATGCATAAATGGACTTGTGTGATTAAGCTAAATAGCAAGAAATGGTTTAAAGATGAAATAACATCATATAAAACATTAGCGTGCAGAAACAAATCAACAGAAAATCAAAAACAAATCAAATAAAGCAAATGGTCATTTTTGCCAATCTTGCTCACTAGGTCACTTTGAGTGCTTCTAGTCAAGGATTTCAAACAGAAACTTTCCCAATTCTTTTCACCCCTTGTTAGAACAAGTAAAAGTGAATCAAGACCCACCTTTCAAACTTACAGAAACATTTGGCAACCTCATTCAAATGATAATTCAAAATTGAATCTTTATCATATGGGAAGATCACCTATTTTCAAAACCCAACCAAACCAATGCCCCTTGACTAATCCAAATAACCAGACACTCCCTAGCATGTTCCTAGCAAACCCACCAAGTTCGAATCTAAAATTCAAATTCAAAGTTCTTGCGGCCATTTCATCAAACACCTTGCAGATACAAATCAAACAAATATCAAACAATATAGTGTGCAGTAAAATTGGCCTAACTTGTTCCCTATCTAGCTCATACTACACCCTCGGTAGATCACCTAACTAGTTTAAACCCTCTAGCTCACTGTAAACCAGACCATGCCATCAATGACAAACATGCCGAGCCTAACCTTGCCACCCCATTGTCGACAGCAAGCTAGGAGCAGCACCAAGCCTAGCCAGCGTGTCTAGTAGGCACCCCACCGTCCACCACCACTCTCTGTCCCAGCCCCGAGCAATGCCAGCCCCTGGACCACACGACAAAGCCATGCCAAATCTCTCTGCACGCGAGCCGAGAGCGCGCCAGAGCGCCCCGCTCGACCAGCACCCACAGATCGCGCGCCGCCCTTGCCGCTTGCAGGGATGATCACCAGCACCCCAGCACCCCGCCAGACATGCCCGTTCGCCGCCGCGCGGACCACGCGCCCTCTGCGACATTAAAATCACCGTCGGACCCGCTCAGAGCACCGCGACGTTCCGACCGATCAGCACCGCCTCACGCTGCAAGACCACACCGTTGAGCTTCGCCAGGGAGCACCGCACCACCCCCTACCGTCTCCCATGCCAGTAGCCCTCTGTGCTGTCGACCACGACGAGCTCAGCCCGCGCCCGTCGGTCCCCTTCAGCCACTATAAATAGAGGCCTTCACCACTCGTTTTCTTCACACCGGTTCACTCCCCTCCACCTCAGAACCACCCCACCTCACTCCTGGAGCAAGGCGAGCAGCGCATCATCGGAATTTGGCTGGAGCCCGCCGCTGCTGGAGGAGAAGGGAGCCGTCGATTGGAGCCTCCCCAGGAGAAGCTGCTGGTACCAGAAGAACCGCCGTTGTTGACTTCATCATTCGCCCACGTCGCCGACCCTCGCTTGAGCCCCGGTGAGCCTCCCACAACCCCCACCTGCCGCGTTAGGGTTCTGTCTCGCCGGCGCTGCCCGACATGGACGATGAACCAGATCCATTCGATTAGAACCAGATCCCACGATCCACGTTGCCCCGTACCGCTTCGCCCCTCCCTGTCTCACTGACGCGTGGGGACATCCACTTAACCAGCCCGCGTGTGCGCTGTGCGTAGTGGGCCGGCCGAGTTAACCCCCCCTCCCCGCGCGACCCAACAATTCAAATTAAGCTTTATTCATTTAATTTCAAACATAGTTCTGTACCCAGATTCAAAAATCAACCCAGCTCAATTCACCGAACCAAAATGCATGAAACCAATCTTGCTAGAAAGGTACTGAAATGCTTAATCCAAGCCCGTTGGATTCAAATCATTTGGATTGGTAGATCAACCATGGTAAAAATAACAAGGCAGAAGGTTTTCTGCATTCAAACGTTTTTAAAATTCAACCACAAAAGCTTTTGAGTTGATTCCAACTCTCAAAAATCACATTTGATCATACCGTTCAGAATATGTAAAAAACATATGGGTTTACTTACAGAGATAATGTTCAAGTAATAAAAGAATGCTACATAGGCATTTCTAGTCACTTTATTTAATTAAAATAAAAAGGTTAAACCTTATTAAATTGTGACACCACTTTAAATCATATTCCCATGTACTAAAATATGTGGTGATGACATGTGTCAACATGATTCCATGTTTGAGTTGGAGAATATTAAATCTTAAGTAGTTTGTCAATGAGTAGAAATTATTTTTCTCAAATAAAATAAATAAGACAAGTGCTTTAAGCCTTGTGATAATAGTGATGATGACGGATCACCTAGTATGAACCTTTGTGTGATAATTATAAATAGTTAAGTATTGTTTGGTGATTGTGTATGAAAGGATACAGATGTCGTCTAGAGGGGGGGGGGGTGAATAGGCGATTAAAACTTTTCCTAGAGTGGCTCAACAAAGGCGGAATAAAACTAGTGTTTACTTTGTAAAGCACAACCTAGAACAACTAAGGTTCACCTATGTGCACCAACAACTTATGCTAAGCAATACAAGCAACAAAGTGATAGCAAGATATATATTACTTCAAGCACGAAGGCTATCACAATGTAAAGTGCATAAGTAAAGAGCTTGGGTATAGAGATAACCGAGGCACGCGGGGACACCGATATTTTACCGAGTTCCTCCTAACATGGAGTACGTCTCGTTTGGAGAGGAGGTGGTATCAAACCACCAATGCCACAAAAGGCCTCCCTTATTCTCCAGTGAATCTCACCCCAACGGGATCGATCCACGCTTCCACTATCGGTGCACTTGTCGGTGGCAACCGGAACCTCTCACAAGGTTGGGGCACTTCTCCACAACTTAATTGGAGGCTCCCAACAAACGCCACCAAGGCCACAATGCCACCAAGGCCACAGCCTGCAACACCAACAAACCGTCTAGGGTTCCAAGAACCCAAGAGTAAAAAGCTTCTCAACTTT
This sequence comes from Avena sativa, assembly GCA_916181665.1. Taxonomy (NCBI): domain Eukaryota; kingdom Viridiplantae; phylum Streptophyta; class Magnoliopsida; order Poales; family Poaceae; genus Avena; species Avena sativa. The sequence goes on from OV702293.1 coordinate 101,700,964, forward strand.
CACTCACAAAATCCTTCGGGGAGAACTCAAACCGATGCACCAAATGCAATGGCAAGAACACAAGTAGTGCTCAAGTCCTTCTCTCCCAAATTCCACCAAAGCTACAAAAGCTTGTGGGGGAATAAGAGAGGAAGAACAATGGAGGAAATCTACAAAAGACTCCAAGATCTAGATCCCAAGATGTTCCCCTCACTTAGAGGAGAGATGGATTGGTGGGATTATAGATCTAGATCTCCTCTTTCAAATCCCTAAAGTATATGCAAGAATCAAGGGAGGGATTGAAGGGGGAGCAAGCTCAAGAGGGTCAAGAATGGAGGAGAAAGCCTGTGTAACTCGAGCAGTAACATTGGGGAAGAAGGGCCCCTTTTTATACGCCCATAGATTTCTGGCCGTTTTCTGCCTGTTGGGGAAAAGTCAGACCGGAGACTCCGGTCTACACCGTAGACTCTGGTCTACACCGGAGATTCCGGCCCAACCTCCGGACCAGCCTCCGGACCGCCCATCTGAATGACCTGGGCCTTTCAACAAGACCGGAGACTCCGGTCTTCCAACACCGGAGACTCCGGACTGGGCCAACACCGGAGACTCCGGGAAGCCTTCGGACCTGGCTCCGGACCCCCATATAGTATGTCCCAGCCCTGATTCCGAAAAAGTCACCACCGGAGACAGTTCCGGAAACTCCGGACCACACCGGAGACTCCGGTCCACGAAGACCGGAGACTCCGGTCTGGACTAAATAAGAGGCAAACTTCAAATGGCGATATCTAGAGTTTGGAAACTCCGATTGACCCGAAACCAATTTTCTTGGAAAGAGGACAACAAGAGGTACCCAACAAAAAGTGAAAATATTGGATACCACCAAGACAGAATATTTCATGTATTATAAAGTGAGGTACCTCTCTTGGTGAGAAACCGGAAAACCTCAAAGATCAAAAACACAATATGATATACACGGGAAATCCGTTTTTGATGAACTAGAGCTTGTTATGAATATTACCACAAGCTCTAGAACCACATATGGATAAGATCCAAATAATGGAAGGTTTTACCTATCTCTAAAAGACAAACCGGTAAAACCTCCAAGATAAAAAAAAGCAATAAGATATAAAGGGGAAATCCGTTTTTGATGAACTAGGGCTTGTTATGAATATTACCACAAGCTGTAGAACCTCACATGGATAAGATCCAAATAACAACCAAGAAAGAATGATGCAAAGTATGCAAAGGTTTGAGCTCTCTTTGAACGATATGATCGAGTTACTCACTTGAGAGCCCCTCTTGATAGTACGGTTGTCTATCCTATAAACCGGTCTCCCCAACAAACACCACGAGACCGGTAAGAAGGAAACCCTATCAAGATCATACCTTTGCCTTGCACATATTCCACTTGATTATGATGTAGACGGTCTTGTCCTTCTAAAGATGGAACACCTTTCTTGATTGCTCTTGTACGTACTTGCTTGATGAAGACTTGCAAGTAACTCCCCCATACAACATGGGGAAACCTTTACTTTGACCTTGTCTTCATCGATCCATGATCACCGAGGATGGAAAGCTTCAACCATGAGATCTTCTAGGTATTGCACATCTTTAGCTTGCACATCATTTCTTCTTTTCTTCATTATGTTGATGCCTTGAAGGTGCACCAGAGATATTACTCCATCTTATTCTTCAAGACATACTTGCCATAGGTTTAACTCTCACATGACCAATCTGTGGATCACTCTTTGAACACCTTGGTCACCACTTGATCCTCTTCACTTTCTTCTTCTCCAAACCTTGAAGCCAACATATGGTTCAAGCATTGCCTATGGACAATTCCTACAAGTACAACTTGATACAAGCATTAGTCCATAGAGATTGTCATTAATTACCAAAACCACACATGGGGCCCCACATGTTCTTTTAGTGTACCTCGTATTTATGTATAGACGCTAGTACCGACCAAGGATACGATGAGCAAGGAGGATACTACGAGGAAGAAGTCAAGGAGAACTTCAACCACTGCTCTGCACAAGGCAAGCCAATACTTGAAACCTTGAGAGCTAACCCTTGCAACTTATGCAAGCTAATACTTGCTTGTTACCATGCCAACTATATGCCTTAAGCATATGTGATCATACCCACTTGTTAACCCAATCCTAGTTTTACTTGCAAGCTTTATACTTTAGATTCTTTATCAAAACTTTCTCTTAGAGTTTACATGATGAATTGTAGATACTAGAAGGATATTGGAAGGTAGCATAAAGAGCATAAAATTTGGCCTAAGTTAGATAATCTTGATGTCATCCTAAGGCATGAGATTGCACTTAGTAAATCCCCACTTGTTTACTACCCCTCATTAGTATTTACCACACTTGTAGATGCTAGTGCTAAGTATAAAACTTGATCAACTTTAGATGGGAATTGTAAGATCCCTCCTTTATAAAGGAAAAGGATCCCTGTGATTGCAATGCTAGTCCCTGGATCAATGCTAGCATCCACAGTTTAAGATGAAGTACACAGAAACAAAGGTCATTATTACAGTCATTCCAGAGACAAACATAGTCTTTACAACTCCATGGCCACAGGCCTAGTACAAGAGTTTAAATAAGTAAATAGATAACAAGTCTTCATCTTCATGTGCCACAAGTAAACATGTTGAGTGTAGACTCATGACTCCTAATCCTCATCAGAATAACCTGCAACATCACAAGTTACATCCATAGTGGGTCAATACATTGGAATAGTATTGGCAAGTGTAGTATAATTTTTGGTGGACTAGATACTATATGCAATTTGGCTAAGTGTAGCTTAGGCTTGCTTTGCTCAAAATAGGTTTTGCCTATTAGTTGAAATCACTAAGTTTTCTTTGTCAAAAACTTTTCCCAAGGAACCACCAATAGACATTGGGGTCCTTCACCCTTGTACAACCACAAGTTTTACTTAGAAATTGGGATGAGGAGATTCTTGATAGCTTCCATGTCTTGATGCTCAAGTTGTCCAATACCAGGGACATGGCTAAGTACTTAGATTCTTCCATCTGCAGAGGTTGTGCACTTTCCCCACAAGACTTGATTTTCACCAAGACAGGACCTTTCAGAAGCCTTCCCTTAGACCAAATGGACGCACTCCATCCTATCATCCCACTGCCACCAACTGTCCAAATGGCTAAGTTATTGCAACCTATATGATCCAGGCAGAGCCCATATTTCCAAGTGGGTGCACTAGAAGCTTCTTAACATTTGGCCTCTCAAATCCCTTTGTTCCTGGGTGGCTTTCCACAAGTGAGATACACAAGGTAAACCATAAAAATGGGCCTTGTGTAACCACTCAACATAACCCATTCACAACCATTCCACCCAGGTGATTCATTCACTTAGTTGTTTTATTAAGCAAAAACATAGTCCAAAGACTTAGAAATATTTTACCATAACATGAATAATTTACCACCCTTGGTTGCTACTAGCTAGGCTAAGCATGGCATAGATAAGCATCTTATCTTAGAAATTTCTAGCAATTCTACAACTACTAGGATTTCCCAAGCATAACATATAAGCAAAATATAACCATGCAAGACTAGCAAAATATTTCTAATGCATAGTAGAAAAACATAGGGATGAAAATATCATGAAGCACCACTTGCCTTGGTAGTTTGGAGAGTAGCTACACTCCTCACAATCACAATCACTATTGGCACCAAAATCTACACATAAAATCATAGCAACAAATCACATACAAAATAAATACAAGCAAAAATATATATGGATGCATGCAATATGATATGTGATGATTTTCTAAACTCAACAAGACAAGTGCACAGTACTGGTTCATAAACAAGTTCAAAACTTACCAAACAAACTTTATTTGAACACTAAAACAATTTTCAAATAATTTATATACACAAAATAGGCCTACACATGTTTCTGTAAATAACACCATTTTAACAGAAACAAAACATTAAACACATTGCATATTTGGAAAGGGCTTTCTCTCCAGATTCCATTGATATAAAATTCATCAATTTTGGACGTGGGAATCAAAAGTTATGATTAAAACAAAATCAAACATCTAATAGATTCAAATTCTGATTTTAAATCTAACTAGCAGACACGCGTCATGTTCCTATTGGCTGGTACCGGTTCGGGCGGATCGATCGATGCAGGCCGTTGGATTAAAGTGACCGCGCACGGTCTAGATCTAAGCGTACCGTTTCGTTAAGTGATCTATTCCTATGTGCTGGATCTAGATCCAACGGTCATCGATCAAGCGACCACGGATGGGCGGCGCTGGTGGTGGCAACTGGTGGCGGCGTGATCTGTCTACGGTGGCGTGACTCTACAGGGGGTTTTGGGGTCGTTGGAGACGCTTACCAGATTCGTGGCGACGCACTGAAGCTCAACGTGGCGATGGCTTGACAAGGGGCGCACGGACACGGCAGCACGAGCTCGTCGGAGTTGCTGACGGCGTCGGGTGTTCGGTGACGAAGTCATTGGCGGCGCTCCGGGTCACCCTAGCACGAATCAATGGTATCAGGGGGTGCGCAAGGCTACGGCGAACACGCTCGTGTGAATCAGAAATGAAGGGGAACACGAGGCTCACCGAATTTAGTCGCCGGAGTCGAAGACGTCGTCGGGACCTTGTTGTGCTTGATGGAGTCGTCGACCTGGGGCAGTACAAGACGAACTAGAGGTGTCAGTAGGAGCGCAAGGAGGTTGCGAAGCTGTTCGCATGAACCAGAGAGGAAGGGGCGCACGGAGCTCATCGAGATTGGTCGTCGGAGTGCGTCTGTGCCGTGGCGGAGTGGCTCGAATTCGTGCAGCCTGGGGGCGGAGTGGTGGCGCTAGGTGAGGGGAAATGAGCGGCGAGAGGAGGGGGTCTTATAGCCAGAGCGGGGGCGAGGATCACGCGCGGTATCAATGGCAATTAAGCACGGAATCAACGCGGCGGAAACGACAGCGGCGATGTGGTCGTCGGCGCTGATTGAGGACGACGAAGACGTGGTCGGAGGGTCCACTTGCCAGCGAGAGAATCAGAGGGGAGGTGGGGTCCTTGCGTCAGCGACTCTGTGGGTTTATCTGCGAGTGAGAGAGAGGGAAGGGGGAACCCGGGTGGGCTTAGTGGGCTGGTTCTGTTGTTGGGCTAGAAAGGTGGCGCCGGCCCTTTTCTATTTCTTTTCTCCTTTTCTTTTTCTGTTTGCAATTTCAGGAATCAAATTCAAATGATTTCAAAAGCTGTTTGAATTCAAATCTTTTCAGGATTTTTTGTAGAGTGCAACACCCACAAGTATGGGCACAAAACCAAGTGGTCACTTTGAATTGGCCTGGTCACTTGGAATAAAGTAAGATAAGCAGTGACATAGCACTAGTTTTAAATAGTTTCTGAAATTGGTTTTCAAATCATATTTGTTTTAAAACTTTGGTTTAAATCCTAGCAATCTAGCAATACAATCTGAGAGCAATAAGATAGCAAGGTTTGGTTCAATGAACAACAATCTCTCATTGGAGAGTAGCATTTATTTTAAATGCTGATCACATAAAATAATGAGCTCATATGCTCCTGTTTTTGAATTGATTTGTTTGAAATGAACTCTACATGATCATGGATGTATGGATGATATGCATGAGTTTGAAACATGATTTTAGGGATGTTACAGGAATACTTGGTGAAAATGGTTATGAAAACCTTAGAATGATGAGTCATTCTACTTAAATGTTTTGACATGTGTTCTTGAACACCAGATGATTTTGAGGATGAAAATGTTGAGGCATGAGCCTTAGCCCTTTATAAAAATGATGGTTTTCTAGATGCGATACCAGTCCAATTTTACCGTACAACCACAATACCCGAAATTTGGGGTAGGGCTTGACTGGAAGTTTATATACCTTAGTATGGGTTCCCTTGCGGCCAAGGTCTGAGCTGAGGCTACCTTGTGAAGATTGTCCACCTGTGCAGTACCCAAGATGACAGTTGGTCATGGTTGGGAGGCCAAACTCACATGAGAGGTGCTTATACTAGGGCGTGTAATTGAAAGGTTAGGATTGATTATACGCATACTGAGTATGGTGAATTCAGGATTGTTCCTGACAGATGTATCGAATGTTGTGGTGAAAGTGTACAATCTTTGTAGAGTGTCAAACTATTCGAATAGCCGCGTCCGGGGTTATGGACAGTTGGAGTGGCCATATTGTTCCCTCGTCAGATGTTTTCAAAATGACTTATGAAATGATTTGTGAATTTGACTTGACCACAACAGAGTTGTGATATGAAATTCAAATTCCCACTTAGGTGTTATAAAACTTTCAACTAGTTTTCTTTGCTTCTGAACTTAGTAGAGGTAAATCTAGCTTTTTGCAAAACAACCTTAGAGCTTAGTATCCTACTACAAAACCCCCTTCACCTGTTAGTATTAGTTTGCGAGTACTTAAAGAGTACTCATGGCATTGTCACTGGCTATACCCGTGGCCAGACTATGAAGAGGAGTATCAGGATGATGGACCGCAGGAAGGTTACGACAACTAGGATCATCTCCCATCGTTAGCATTGCCTGTGACCATGAAGATGGAGAGCCGCCTACGCTATCGTTATCTTTACGTTATTCTGCTGCTTGAGTTGTATTAAGAACTGGATCATGAGATCCTTATTTGTGTAAGATCTTATGTATGGTTTGTAATGGATGATGTACTGTGATATCCAAATCTGTTATGTCTCGCAAAAATGGTAATCCTAGGATTGCGATGTATGGCATAACAGGCATCTGTGATTAGAAATCCGGGTGTAGACAAGTTGGTATTAGAGCCATCCTAACCATAGGAGACCCTAGTTAGAATGGACGTTTGAATCAAGAACTTAGTTTCAAAACCAATGGAAGTGAGTATTTACAAAAACTTATTCCCATTCTTATCACTTGGATTCTTTCATGAAAATTCATGTTCCTTAAAAAATTCTTGCAAAGTACATAAAATTTGACACACTTTATCACTCTACTAACTTACTCATCCTATATTCTTATAGATGGACGTGAAGTACAACAAGTTTTATCAGTTGGGGAATGGAGGAGACCTCATATTTGAGCGTGACTTGGACCAGCTTTCAGAACTTTTGGAGCGTCCGCACCCCGAGTTCTTCGGAGCTCAGCTCAATGACCAGGAAGGAGAAGAATTGCAGTGGCTAGTTGTTGCAAGTCTCCGAGGGAAGATTGAACCTCCCACTGCAGAGGGAATTCAGTTCACCTTAAGATAAAACAACTGGCTCGATGGACTGGCCAGGGCAATGCAGGAAGCTCTTGCCCGTCTGTGTGGGCAGAGTATCAACCAGATCAAGGGTACCCGTTTTGAGTTCTACCCAAGGCGTGATGTTATGGGACAACCACTAGAGGCCCCATACCACCACGAGCTGAAGAGTCAGTTGGACCACCTCAGCTTCATGATGTACGATCGTCAGAAGGAGTTGGACAATGCCCGCTCCTACGCCAACCACAAGTACGCCATCGCCAAGAAGAAGGATCAGACCCTCGCCATGCTAGTGAAGGATCGCAAGTCTCGTCGCCGTCATCTCGACAAGAAGGAGCGCATCATTGCCCGTCTTCGCCACCGGATCACGGATTTGGAGGAGACCATCCACGAGAGACATGCAGCTGGAGGAGAGGGAGAATGCAGGGGAAGACCTTCGTGGAGACCCCTACTCCTATCTCAGCGATGATGATGACTTTCTGGAGGATCAGGCCATGGACTTCTTCACCGACGAGGATGACTTCACCTTCATTGATGATGATGACGAGGATGATGAGGACACTGACTCCGAGGAGTAGTATCACTTGAGCACTAGCGTTAGTGAGTTGTATTCGGTCCTGAAAGTACAAAGGAAGTCGCCTAGAGGGGGGGTGAATAGGCTTTTAAAATTATTACGGTTTAGGCTCAAGTAAATGCAGAATAAAACTAACGTTTAATTTATTGAGCACAAAACCTAGCCACTAAGTTCACCTAGGTGCACCAACAACCTATACTAAGCAATACAAGCAACAAGGTGATAGCAAGGTATAAATACTTCAAGTACGATGGCTATCACAATGTAAAGTGCATAAGTAAAGGGTTCGGTTGAGAGATAACCGATGGACGCGGAGACGAAGATTTGTTTCCCGAAGTTCACTTCCAAAGAAGCTACGTCTCTGTTGGAGAGGTGCGATGGCGCAATGCTCTCCGAACGCCACAAATGGCTCACCTCGAGGTGTGGTGGCTCGATGCTCACCCAACGCCACACAAGGCCTCACCCCGGATGCGGAAGCACGCAACTCACCGACGCCACAAAAGGCTCACCCTATTCTCCCAAGTGTGCACCACAAAAGGCGGGCACTTGCTCCACTATGGGACGCTTGAGGGCGGTCACCGAACCCGTACAAGATTGGGGCTAACTCCACAACTCAATTGGAGGCTCCCAACAACAAAGCCACAAAAGGCCAACAATGCCACAAAAGGCCAACAACGCCACAAAAGGCTACAAGACCACAAAAGGTCAACAAGACCACAAAAGGTCAACAATCCAACCACACAACCGTCTAGGGTTCCAAGGAACCCAAGAGAAACAAGCTCACAAGCTTGAACTCGCCGAATCTCCGAGGAGAACTCAAACCTATGCACCAAATGCAAGGGAAAGTCCTTCTCCCCCAAATTCCAACAAAGCTACAAAAGCTATTGGGGGAATAAGGGAGGAAGAACACAAGAGTAGAACTCAAACCTATGCACCAAATGCAAGGGCAAGTCCTTCTCTCCCAAATTCCAACAAAGCTACAAAAGCTATTGGGGGAATAAGGGAGGAAGAACACAAGAGGAGAACACAAAACTCTCCAAGATCTAGATCCCAATGATTCCTTCACAAAGAAGGGATTTGACTTGGGGGGATTGTAGATCTAGATCTCCTCTCTCAAATCCCTCAAAAAGATGCAAAAATCATAGGAGGGGAAAGGGAGAGGGAAAGCTTCTTCAAGGTTGACAATGGAGGAGAGAGAGAAAGCCAAGAACCAAGAAGAAAAGCTAGAGCCCACGAAGGGGAAGAGGAGCCCCTTTTAAGGGCTCCCAGATCTGCCCGTTATGGGCATTCGCGACTCCTGGCCGGAACTTCCGGTGGGAGGCCGGAAGTTCCGGTGGCACACAGCCAATGGTCAAAAACCACGGAGCGAGAAACTGAAAAAGCGAATCCTAGTCGGAACTTCCGGTGGGAGCGAAACTTCCGGTTGAAATTCCGACTGAAGTTCCATGAAATAGCACATCCAAAACAGAAGGTTACTGAACGTGAGCGGAAGAAGACCCGGAACTTCCACCGGAACTTTCGGCGGTAAAGATGCCCTAGCGGAACTTCCGGTGGGAAGCCGGAACTTCCGGTCAGGGAAATTCCAGAAACCAGAAAACCAGAAACGCAATAACTTTTGCATCCGAACTCCAAACGAAATATTGGGTATCACCTTGGGAGAAAATATCATGAATATATATGTGAACTATCCCCCAAGGTGTGGAGCCGGAAAACTCGCAGGATCAAAAACCGCAATAAGATATGCAAGTGAAATCCTTAGATGATGAGCTAGAGCTTGTTATGATGGTGACCACAAGCTCTAGATCCTCTCATGGACAAGAACCAAATAACAACCAAGAAAGATGATGCTATGAATGCAAAAGTTTGAGCTCTCTCCGAACGATGCAGACGAGACACCTGCTTGAGAGCCCCTCTTGATAACACGACTATCTATCCTAAACCCGGTCTCCCAACTAACAATACGAGACCGGCAAAAGAAAAGCCCTATCAAGAACATACCTTTGCCTTGAGCATCCCACTTGAACTTGATGTAGACCGTCTTGTTCTTCTATAGTGGGAACACCTTTCTTGGATGCTCTTGCTTGATGAAGATGAAGACTTGCAAATTGCTCCCCCATACTCCATGGGGAAACCTCTTCTTTGAACTTGTCTTCATCGTTCCATGAGCACGAGGATGGCAAGCTTCAAGCATGAGATCTTCTAGAGATGGCGCATCTTGATCTCGCCCTTCTTCATCCCTACTTGAGGTTGATCCATCTTGATGCAACTCTTTGCACATGCCTTGATCGACCTTCAAGCTCCTTCTTTCTTCATGATTCCAATGGGCACAAAGCCCTTGGACATTTCTTCATCTTCCAACCTTGAGACCAACACATGGCCCAAGCGATGCCAATGGACAAACCTACAAGTGAAACTCAGTTTACACATTAGTCCATAGAGATTGTCATTAATTACCAAAACCACACATGGGGGCATACATGCCCTTTCAGGTCCCACTGTATCGTAGTTTCCAGAATGGTTCTTAAAACCATCTGTTTTTCTTGTTGTGGTGTGTGTTGTATCGTGTTCTATGAATGAATGAATGAAAAGCAAGTTGCTAGAAAAATCTGAATTAACACTTGAGAACTTTTAAAACTTTTCAAAATTCCTGAACCTTAGAAATTTCCTCTTTTCTCATGATCTATCTCAATCTTCAGATGCCTCGCGGAGGAAGCAACTCATCCCCGGACCCGATGTTGCAACTCTTGTAGATGTTGGTTTCGGACCGCTAAGCCGAAAGAGTCGAACGTCAAGCCAACCTAGCCACCCTTCAACAGATAGCTCAGATGGCCAACAACCATCAAGGCCATGGAAATCAGGACAACCATGGATCTAAGCTCAAGAATTTCCAGAACACCAATCCACCCGTTTTCACTAAGTCAGAAGAGCCCTTAGATGCAGATGATTGGCCGCAAACCATGCAGAACAATCTGGAAGTTGCAGGAGTGGAAGCTAACGAGAAATTTTTGTTCGCCACCCACTATCTGGCCGGAGATGCAAGAGCATGGTGGAACAACGTTCGTGCAATGATCGGAGGTCAGATGATGACTTGGGATGAATTCAAGGTCAAGTTCAGCAGAACCCATGTGCCACCGGGTTTGATCAAGAGGATGAGAGATGAATTCAGAGAACTGAAGCAAGGAAGGATGACCGTAGTGGAATACCATGACAAATTCTTGTCATTAGCTAGGTATGCCCCAATGAGATCGACACTGAGGCCAAGAAGAAAGAGAGATTCCTGAACGGTCTGCACGATGAGATGCAGACGGTGTTGGTCAATATCCCCTTTGCTGATATTGAATCCCTAGTCGACTCTGCCATTCAGATGGAAGGAAAGATCAACCAAGCCAATAAGAACCACAAGCGTCGCATGATGCATCAACCAGGAACCCACCATACCCCAAAGTATCGCCCCAACCCATCTCCAGGATTTGCCCCGAGGACCAACAGACCCCCGATGAACCGTCCGACCTATCCCAACCGTGGAAATCCAAGGCCCGGAGGAAACCCCAACAACCCCGGCAACTCTAGCAATTTCAACCGTGCACCACCCAAGTTCAATAACAACAATGCCGCCACCAACACTGCCCCAAGGACCGGAAGCAATGTTGTGCCTGTTGCAGCGAAGGACAAGTCGCAAGTGACTTGTTATGAATGTGGAACCAAGGGTCACTATTCCAATGAGTTCCCCAAGAAGATTGCCGCAGCCCCCAATACCAATGCCCCAGCTCAACAGCAGCGTCGTGTTCAACCTGGAAGAAGGTTTGCCCTAGGGAATTCGCTTAACCACAACGGCCGTCTCTTTCTCACGCATGCTGAAGAAGCCTAGGAAGCACCAGATGTCGTGCTAGGTATGTTTTCTGTTAACTCAGTACTTGCAAGAGTGTTGTTTGATTCTGTAGCATCGCACTCATTTGTTACTTAAGAATTTGCATGCACTAGTAAGATTCAACCCACAAAATTGAAGCATGTAATGATTGCTCAAATACCTGGTTCAACCACCAAAGCTAGGCAAATTTGCAAAGCCGTCCCTATCCGAATCCAGGGCATAGATTTTTATGCTAACCTAATAGTACTCGGAACTAAAGGTTTGGAAGTAGTACTAGGAATGGATTGGATGTCCAAACACAAAGGATTAATTGACCGTGCCAAGAAAGCCATAACCATGACTAGTATAGCCGGAACATGAGTCGAGCATATAGCTGAAACCTTGCCTCGTCAATTCAAGTGCAACAAGAGTATAGCCCAGCCAACCATTGACCAAGTCCGAATAGTGTGCGAATACCCCGATGTATTTCCAGATGTTTTGCCCGGGAAGCCCCTAGATCGGGATATCGAGTTTATCATTGAACTAATACCTGGAACCGGACCCATAGCCCAGAGACCATATAGTATGAACCCGTCTGAACTAGCGGAACTGAAGAAGCAACTGGATGCCATGCTAGAAATTGGATTGATTCAACCAAGTGCGTCACCTTGGGGATCACCTGTTTTGTTTGTGGACAAGAAAGATGGAGGTAACCGTTTGTGTACGGATTATCGGAAGTTGAATGACGTTACCATCAAGAACAAGTACCCGTTGGCGAAGATCGAAGATTTGTTTGACCAATTGACTGGTGCCAAAGTGTTTTCTAAGATTGATCTTAGAACTGGCTATCACCAACTCAAGATTCGCGCAGAGGATATTCCAAAGACTGCCTTCACCACCAGATATGGATTATACGAGTATACCGTCATGTCTTTTGGATTAACCAATGCCCTCACTTATTTCATGATCCTCATGAATAAGATTTTTATGCACTTCCTGGATAAGTTTGTCGTTCTTTTCATTGATGACATTCTGATTTATTCCAAATCAGAAGAAGAACATGAGCTACACGTAAGGACCATTCTTGGAACCCTTAGAGAGCATCAACTGTATGCCAAGTTTAGCAAATGTGAATTCTGGTTATAGGAGGTAGGATTCCTCGGACATATTATATCAGCCGGAGGAATTGCCGTTAACCCTAAAAAGGTGAAGGATGTCGAAGATTGGCAAGCCCCAATCACTCAAACCCAAGTTCGTGCATTTCTCGGATTAGCGGGATACTACCGCAAGTTCGTAGAAGGATTCTCGAGTATCGCTAGACCCATGACCCAATTGTTGAAGAAGGACAAGAAGTTTGAATGGACAGACAAATGTGAAGCGAGTTTTTAGGAACTCAAGAGAAGATTGATTTCAGCCCCAATCTTGATTATGCCGGATATCACGAAGCCCTTTGACGTATTTTGTGACGCATCCAAGATCGGTCTCGGATGTGTGCTAATGTAAGAAGGAAAAGTTATATCGTATCTATCCCGACAACTGAAGCAGCATGAACATAATTATCCAACCCATGACCTTGAACTCGCGGCCGTAGTTCTAGCTCTGAAGACCTGGAGGCATTATCTGATGGGAAACCGTTGTGAGATTTATTCGGATCACAAGAGCCTGAAGTATATATTCACTCAGAAGGAGCTGAATATGAGGCAGAGAAGATGGATTGAGCTAATCAAGACTATGATCTGGACATTCACTATCACCCCGGTAAAGCCAATGTGGTAGCAGATGCCCTTAGCAGATTGCCGTGCCGCTTGAACTCCATGATTCTAAAGGAGCAACCAAGTTTGCACAAAGAGATGGATGATTTCAGAATGGAATTAGTGAGTGAAGGATTTTTGGCTAGCATAGAACTTCAACCCACTTTGATCAGTCAGATCAAGGAGGCGCATAAAGGAAATGCTAGTATCGACGGAATCAAACATCATATCGGTACAGGCAAAGTACCCGGATTCACCGAAGACGAAGAAGGAGTTCTGTGGTACAAAGGACGTCTCTGTGTACTATTAGATTCGGAGTTGAAAGAAGTGATTTTGAAAGAGGCCCATGATACCCTTTATTCTATCCACCCCGGAGGAACGAAGATGTATCAGGATTTAAAGGAACAATTTTGGTGGCATAAGATGAAGAGAGAAATCGGAAGCTATATCGCCAAGTGTGATATATGTTAGAGAGTCAAGGCGGGACATCAAAGACCCGCTGGACTGTTGCAACCTCTACATATTTCGGAATGGAAATGGGATTCGGTTGGAATGGACTTTATCACTAGATTGCCTACTTCTAGTATGGGAAATGACTCTATTTGGGTCATAGTTGACAGATTGTCCAAAGTCGTCCATTTTGTTACCAGTCAAGACCACATACCAAAGTTCGAAGCTAGCGGAGTTATACATCGCTAGAATTGTCAGTTTGCACGGAGTCCCCAAGAACATTGTATCAGATCGAGGAACTCAGTTTACCTCGAGATTCTGGAAGAAAGTCCAAGAAGGTTTAGGAACCCGACTAGATTTCAGCACAGCGTATCACCCTCAGACCGATGGACAAACAAAGCGAGTAAATCAAATACTCGAAGATATGTTGAGAGCATGTGTGCTAGAGTATGGATCTAAATGGGAAGACTGTCTGCCTTTCGTAGAATTTTCTTACAACAAAAGTTACCAAGCTAGTTTGCAAATGGACCCATTTGGATTCATGTATGGAAGGAAGTGCCGCACCCCTTTGAATTGGTCGGAAGTAGGAGAGAGTCAGATTTTCGGACCCGACATCCTACGAGAAGCAGAAGAGAAAGTTCACAAGATTCGTGAGCACCTCAAGACCGCCCAGTCAAGACAGAAGAGTTACACCGACAAGAGACGTCGAGACCTCACTTTCAATATTGGAGATTTTGTGTACCTTAAAGTGTCACCGTTGAAAGGAATGCAACCTTTCCAGCTCAAAGGAAAGTTAGCCCCCAGATATATAGGACCCTTCAGGATTCTGAATCATTGTGGAGAGGTATCATATCAACTGGAACTGCCAGAGGAGATGTCAGCAGTGCACAATATGTTCCATATATCGTTACTTCGCAAATGTCTTGAAGTTTCGGAGAAGACTGAAGTTTTCAAGAATATTGATCATCGGACCATAGAGATCAACGATGACCTGACATACCCCAAAGTACCCATCCGTATTTTGGAAGAAGCTTTCAGAACCACCAGGACCCGAAGCATCAAGTTTCTCAATATTTAGTGGAGCAACCACACTGAAGAAGAAGCTACCTGGGAGCGCGAAGATCACATCAGGATGGAGTTTCCCGATCTCTTTAAATCCTAGGTAATCTTTTTCTTCCTTTTTCAAATCTCGGGACGAGATTTTGTTTAAGAAGGGAAGGTTTGTAACATCCCAAAAATATAAAACAAGGATCATCAAACTCAAATCCCTAAAATTAGGGTTAACAAAAACTTTGATTAATTAAAATTATATGAATGCATGTGTGAATGAAATGATTTGACAAATGCATAAATGGACTTGTGTTATTAAGATAAATATCGAGAAATGGTTTAAAGATGAAAATAACATCATATAAAACATTTCCATGCAAAAACAAATCAAGAGAAAATCAAAAACAAATCAAATAAAGCAAATGGTCATTTTTGCCAATCTTGCTCACTAGGTCACTTTGAGTGCTTCTAGTCCAGGATTTCAAAAAGAAACTTTCCCAATTCTTTTCACCCCTTTTTAGAACAAGTAAAAGTGAATCAAGGACCACCTTTCAAACTTATAGAAACATTTGGCAACCTCATTCAAATGACAATTCAAAATTGAATCTTTATCATATAGGAAGATCACCTATTTTCAAAACCCAACCAAACCAATGCCCCTTGACTAATCCAACTAACCAGACACTCCCTAGCATGTGCCTAGCAAACCCATCAAGTTTGAATCCAAAATTCAAATTCAAAGTTCTTGCGGCCATTTCATCAAACACCTTGCAGATGCAAATCAAACAAATATCAAACACTATAGTGTGTAGTAAAATTGGCCTAACATGTTCCCTATCTAGCTCACACTACACCCTCAGTAGATCAACTAACTAGTTTAACCCCTCTAGCTTACTGTAAACCAGACCATGCCATCAATGGCAAACATGCCGAGCCTAACCTTGCCACCCCATTGTCGACAGCAAGCTAGGAGCAACACCAAGCCTAGCCAGCATGTCTAGCAGACACCCCACCGTCCATCGCCACTCTCTGTCCCAGCCCCGAGCAATGCTAGCCCCTGGACCACACGACAAAGCCATGCTAAATCTCTCTGCATGCGAGCCGAGAGCGCGCCAGAGCGCCCTGCTCGACCATCACCCACAGACTGCGCGCCGCCCTCGCCGCTTGTAGGGATGATCACCAGCACCCTAGCACCCCGCCAGACATGCCCGTTCGCCGCCGCGCGGACCACGCGCGCTGTGCGGCATTAAAATTGCTGTCGGACCCGCTCAGAGCACCGCGACGTTCTGACCGATCAGCACCGCCTCACGCTGCAAGACCACGCCGTTGAGCTTCGCTAGGAAGCACCGCACCACCCCCTACCGTCTCCCATGACAGTAGCCTTCTATTCCATCGACCACGACGAGCTCAACCCGCGTCCGTCGGTCCCCTTCAGCCACTATAAATAGATGCCTCCATCGCTCGTTTTCTTCACACCAGTTCATTCCCCTCCACCTCAGAACCACCCCACCTCACTCCCAGAGCAAGGCGAGCAGCGCATCGTCAGAATTTGGCTGGAGCCCGCCGCTGCTGGAGGAGAAGGGAGCCGTCGATTGGAGCCGCCCCAGGAGAAGCTGCCGGTACCAGGAGAACCGCCGTCGTCGACTTCGTCATTCGCCCACGTCGCCGACCCTCGCCTGAGCCCCGGTGAGCCTCCCACGACCCCCACCTGCCGTGTTAGGGTTCTGTCTCGCCGACGTTGCCCGACATGGACGATGAACCAGAGCCGTTCGATTAGAACCAGATCTCACGGTCCACGTTGCCCCATACCGCTCCGCCCCTTCCCGTCTCACTGACACGTGGGGACAACCACTTAACCAGCCCGCGCGTGCGCTGTGCGTAGTGGGCCGGCCTAGTTAACCCTCCCGCATGACCCAACAATTCAAATTAAGATTTATTCATTTAATTTCAAACATAGTTCTGTACCTAGATTCAAAAATCAACCCAACTCGATTCACTAAACCAAAATGCATGAAACCAATTTTGCTAGAAAGGTACTGAAATGCTTAATCCAAGACCGTTGGATTCAAATCATTTGGATTGGTAGATCAACCATGGTAAAAATAACAAGGTAGAAGGTTTTCTGCATTCAAACATTTTTTAAAATTCAACCACAAAAGCTTTTGAGTTGATTCCAACTCTCAAAAATCACATTTGATCATACCTTTAAGAATATGTAAAAACATATGGGTTTACTTATAGAGATAATGTTCAAGTAATAAAAGAATGCTACATAGGCATTTCTAGTCACTTTATTTAATTAAAATAAAAAGGTTAAACCTTATTAAATTGTGACACCACTTTAAATCATATTCCCATGTACTGAAATATGTGGTGATGACATGTGTCAACATGATCCCATGTTTGAGTTGGAGAATATTAAATCTTAAGTAGTTTGTCGATGAGTAGAAATTACTTTTCTCAAATAAAATAAATAATACAAGTGCTTTAAGCCTTGTGATAATAGTGATGATGACAGATCACCTAGTATGAACCTTTGTGTGATGATTATAAATAGTTAAGTATTGTTTGGTGATTGGGTACCTCGTATTTATGTATAGACGCTAGTACCGACCAAGGATACAAGGAGGAAGGAGGATACTACGAGGAAGAAGCCGAGGAGAACTTCAACCACTGCTCTACACAAGGCAAGCCAATACTTGAAACCTTGCGAGCTAACCCTTGCAACTTATGCAAGCTAATACTTGCTTGTTACCATGCCAACTATATGCCTTAAGCATATGTGATCATACCCACTTGATAACCCAATCCTAGTTTTACTTGCAAGCTTTATACTTTAGTTTCTTTATCAAAATTTTCTCTTAGAGTTTACATGGTGAATTGTAGATACTAGAAGGATATTGGAAGGTAGCATAAAGAGCATAAAATTTGGCCTAAGTTAGATAATCTTGATGTCATCCTAAGGCATGAGATTGCACTTAGTAAATCCCCACTTGTTTACTACCCCTCATTAGTATTTACCACACTTGTAGATGCTAGTGCTAAGTATAAAACTTGATCAACTTTAGATGGGAATACTTGGTGAAAATGGTTATGAAAACCTTAGAATGATGAGTCATTCTACTGAAATGTTTTGACATGTGTTCTTGAACACCAGATGATTTTGAGGATGAAAATGTTGAGGCCTGAGCCTTAGCCCTTTATAAAACTGATGGTTGTCTGGATGCAATACCATTCCAATTTTACCGTACAACCACAATACCCGAAATTTGGGGCAGGGCTTGACTGGAAATTTATATACCTTAGTATGGGTTCCCTTGCGGCCAAGGTCTAAGCTGAGGCTACCTTGTGAAGATTGTCCACCTGTGTAGTACCCAAGATGACAGTTGGTCATGGTTGGGAGGCCAAACTCACAGGAGAGGTGCTTATACTAGGGCGTGTAATTGAAAGGTTAGGATTGATTATCCGCATACTGAGTATGGTGAATTCAGGATTGTTCCTGACGGATGTATCGAATGTTATGGTGAAAGTGTACAATCTCTGTAGAGTGTCAAACTATTCGAATAGCCGCGTCCGGGGTTATGGACAGTTGGAGTGGCCATACTGTTCCCCCGTCAGATGTTTTCAAAATGACTTATGAAATGATTTGTGAATTTGACTTGACCACAAGAGAGTTGTGATATGAAATTCAAATTCCCACTTAGGTGTTATAAAACTTTCAACTAGTTTTCTTTGCTTCTGAACTTAGTAGAGGTAAATCTGGCTTTTTGCAAAACAACCTTAGAGCTTAGTATCCTACTACAAAACCCCCTTCACCTGTTACTATTAGTTTGCGAGTACTTAAAGAGTACTCATGGCTTTGTCACTGGCTATTCCCGTGGCCAGAATATGAAGAGGAGTACCAGGATGATGGACCGCAGGAAGGTTACGACAACTAGGATCATCTCCCATCGTCAGCATTGCCTGTGACCATGAAGATGGAGCATTGCCTACGCTATCGTTATCTTTACGTTATTTCGCTGCTTGATTTGTATTAAGAACTGGATCATGAGATCCTTATTTGTGTAAGACCTTATGTATGGTTTGTAATGGATGATGTACTATGATATCCAAATCTGTTATGTCTCGCAAAAATGGTAATACTGGGATTGCGATGTATGGCATAACAAGCATCTGTGATTTGAAATCCGGGTGTTAACACTCGCTGCCCCTTCTGTCGTTGTCCGTCCATGCCATGATGCCTGCCTGCGCCAGGATGCATGCTATCGTCATTCGCAGCGTCTACAAGTACCCATGCCGCCGACAGAGATCCTTATCCCCTCCCTCTCTTCCCCATTTTCTTCTCGCCGGAACCCTAGCCTCTCGGAAGCTTCGGGCCGCCGCCGTTCTGGCCAACCTCCTATTCATCTGAGCACGTAGTCGTGATCCTCTGCTTCTCCTTGTTCGATTGCCCCTAATCGTGCAAGTAGGAGAGGACCGAGGCTACGTAATCGACCCCTCCGGCCCCGATGAGCTCCTCCATCGTTGCCATCGATTCCAGCCAATCCGCTCCTCGTTGTCCCTTTCGTCCGATTCACCGTGAGATTCTGGACCTCCTCGACCCCTCCATCCTCCCCCTCTCGCTCTGTAGCCATCTCTCGCCATCGACCCGTAAGCTCCGTCGCCGTGTGCCGCTGTTCTCCTAGCTCCGGCGACCTCTACCTAGCGGTTCCGCCCTTTTGTGGTTCTCCTAGTCGTGCTGCGTCGAACACGTCTAGTTCCACAGCCCTGCGTGCTCCCCAGCGCCGCCGCCGCCGGTGACCACCCGATGGTGTCCGCCGCCGCCGGTGACCACCCGATGAGGCCAAAGCCTCCCATGCTGAAACCGAGGTTCCCCCCATTGAGGCCAAGGTGCCTTTAGACGAAGCCAAGGTTCCCCCACCAGAAGCTGAGGCTTCCACTGCACATGCCGAGGCTCGCACCTCGGAGACTCCTGCCCCGGAAGGTGCTATTCCACCGCCAGTTGTTGGTGATGCTTCTTCTGATGCTCCTTAGGCATAAGAACTTAACTTTTCATTATATCCCCGATATGCCGAGTGCAAGATGTAATATACAGTTGAGTTACTTTTCTACTACCATGCATGTATTGAATCCTTTTGGGCGTAGTCCCGAGTTTCACGTTTCGTGTTCTTTTGAATCTGTTATTCGGCCCGCATCTACCATTTTTCAGCGTTTGACTTACGGGTCTGAGATTAACAAACCAAATCAACAATACTTAAAAATTTGGAGAATAAGCTCAAAATGACTTTACAGGATAAGTAAAAAAAGTAAATACAATGGTTAGTCAAAACATAAGTCGTCTCACGTACATTTCCGCCCTTAGTTGTTTTTCATGTGTTCAATAATTGTTGGCTTTTCTCTTGCTTACCATGAAGCTTATTTTTTGGACAACAGCAAGTCGAAGAGTTGGCCTTTGTTGCCGACACATTACTAACCTGGCCTTATGATAAGGAAATTTAAGCCAAACGACACATAAAAATAAATTCATAAGAGACAAATTTATTAAGGCACTCCCCAAGTTTTAGCTCGAGGTGCCGAGGTTTCATTCATTAGCTCACTACCGGTACATTCCGACATATGAGAGTTTGAGATACATACACTTTAGCTAAGTGTAAAATGGACAAAGTAGAGCTACATTCCATGGCCTTTTTGATTCTTCTCCTAACATGTCCGCCTTATTCTTCTCATGTGCTTGAGCATCTATAAGATAGTATGCATTATTGTGCAATGCTTTGCTCACAATAAATGGACCCTCCCATGGAGGTGATAGTTTATGCATGTCTGCCATGCATTGCACAAGTTGAAGCACCATATCTTCTTCTCGAAAAACTCGAGGATTTACTTTCTTGCTATGATATCGTCTGAGGTTTTGTTGATATACGACGGATCTGGACAATGCCAATTCTCTTGCCTCTTCTAGTAGATCAACATCATTTTGCTAGGATATTTCATTCACTTTGGCTTCTGTGTATTGGGTGACTCTAGGCAAATCATGCACTATATCGGCTGGTAATACAGCTTCTGCCCTATATACCAGAAAAAATGGTGTATAGCCTGTTGATCGATTCGGAGTTGTCCTCATGCTCCATAACACAACCGGGAGCCCTCAATCTAACACCCCGCTAATCTTTGTAGCGGGTCAATGATCCGGGGTTTTATCCCAGATAATACTAGTTCGTTGGATTTTTCCACTTGCTCGTTCTATGCGGGATGTGAGACTGATGCTACATCAAGTCTTATCTTATTATCTCGGCAGAATAGAGCGAATGCTCCTTCAGCAATTTTTTTGCCATTATCTGTTATGATGTTATGTGGGTACCCATATCTCAGGATAATATCCTTGAGGAATCTCACTGTTGTGGTCCCATCACATTTTATTATTGGCTTTACCTCAATTCACTTGGTGAATTTATCAGCCATGACTAAGATGTGGGTCATGCCACCACGAGCCGGCTTAAATGGCCTAGCCATATCCAAACACCCATACGACAAATGGCCAAGTGATAGGTATGGTTTTTAACATGGATGATGGCATATGAATCTTGCTTGCATATCTTTGGAAGCCATTGCATTATTTCACTAGTTCTTCTGCCTCTCACAGAGCACTAGGCCAATAAAATCCATGCCGGAATACTTTGGCGACTAAGGCTCTGGATGAAGCATGATGTCCACATTCACCTTTAAGGATATCTAGAAGGATCTCTTGACGTTCTAGCTGATCAACACACCTTTGCAGGACACTGGTGACACTTCTTTTGTATAGCTCATTGTTTATTATGGTATAGGCCTTTACCCTTCTTTGGATTTGCCTGGAGAGGACTTCATCACTCGGTAGGATTTCATCTTTCAAAAACATGAAGATTGGTCGTGCCCATTCCGATACTTCATCTGTTGGGGTAATCACTTCATCAATTTCCATTACTTCAGCCGACATAACTTTTACTGGATTATACTGACCAGTCCCCGGGTTCTGCAAGGCAGTCCCCAGGTTTGCCGAATCAGTCCTCGGGTTACACGAATCATTTCTCCCATCTATGTCCACTGGGACAACCTCGGACGCTGCGTTGGCAAGGATGCGAATTGATTCGAATTCAGGTGATGGGACAATTGATAGTTTTCTGAGGTGTTCAAGAGATATGCCGGGTGGGATAGACTGTCTGGATAAGCCGAGTTTTGACAATGTGTCGGCTGCATCATTTTCTGCCCGAGGTGCATGATGGAACTCACATCCCTCAAAGTACCCGCTTATCTTCTACACATGAAATCTATATAGTGCCATTTTCGCATCAAGTGCATCCCAATGACCCGACATTTGCTGCACCACTAGTTCTGAATCACAAAAACATTGTATCCGATGTATGCCAATGTTCTTTGCCACTTTTAAACCATGAACAAGTGCCTCATATTCAGCTACATTGTTCGATGCAGCGAAGTGTATTTGTAACACATAATTTAGCTAATCTTTCTTTGCTTAAGTAAGTACTATCCTGGCACCTAGCCCAGTTGTAGCATCCCAATTGTCTAACAATTGTAATGCTACTTGGTCTAGTAATATAATGGCTACTTCAAATATATAATTGTTGCATCATCATTATATCATGCTCATGTCATCATGCCTCCTTGCATTTGAGCATCATATAAAACCCTTTTTGATTTGGTTCTTATCTCATATGCACTATTAATTGTATTTGCCTCTTGATATTGCATTTGTTTCTTGATATATTGTTTAAATGCCCAAGTTGAGTTGGGGGCATATCTCTTATTAACTCCACCACCTTTTCTTTCACCACCTTATAATTCCACCATCCAACTAAATATGAGCTTTGCATTTTATTTGGTTTTTCCTCTAGCTCATGAGGGTTGGGATGGATCCAATTCTTTACCACATGCTCTCATCTTAGCATCATGTTGTTTTCACAATATTGGTTCATGAGAGCCACATGGCCACCTATGCATGCCTTGTGAGTGGAACCTTTCTCCTAGCTTCCATATGGTTCATCATGGAATTATGCTAATGTTGGAATATTTTGGGACTATTGATCATCTAGTGGAACATACACACTAGCATGTCCCATTCTATTTCAAACATGGCTATCTCCATATACTCCACTTGGAATTCTATCTAAATTCCTTGGCTTGGGCCTTACTCCAATTTTGGGAATGCATGATAATAATGCCATGTAAAATGTTGTTTTCACAATAATCAACATGGCCATAAATGTTTTGCATGGGCCATGCAAGCCCCACCGTTTGCTTGTTCTTTGGATCTTATTTGAATTTTGAGTGAATTTAAACCACATCTCTCTCTCCTCTTAGCTTGATCTTGTTTGTGCTTGCTTTAGACCATCATCACCACACCCCTCTCTTGTGTTGCTTGATTTAGTTGGAGCATGCAACTCCTATAAACCCCAAGTCACCACCCTACCTCACCTCTCCTCTCTTTACCATCCCCTCTAAACCTAGCTCTAAGCTAAAACCTAGACCAAACCCTAAGCTACCACCTTCCCCTCTTCCTCTCCTCTCTATGCCGAGCCTCTCCCAGCTGGCCCCACCTGGCTCCTCTCTCCCTGGCCACACACCCCTGACCTAGCTACCCCCCCAACCCTAATGCCAACCCTAACCGAGCCTCCCATCTACCCGAGCCTAGCTCTAACCTACCCGAGGCTCCCCCTCTCTCTCTAGCTCCCTCCCTCTCTGCCTTGTGGCCCTAGCCCGAGCCTGCCCCTGCCTCCCAGACCACCCTACCCCACCTGCCAGCTCCCCATGCGCCTGCCTGCCCCTGCCGACCCCAGCACGTGAGCGAGGAGGAGAAGAAAGGTGGCACCCAAGCCACCTTTTACATCCACCTGCTCCCCACGCTCCTCTCCTCCACCCCTCTGCTTTACCCCCGCCACACGCCTCCTCTGGTTCCCCAGATCTACCCCGAAGGCGCCCTGCCTCTCCCCCTCTCTTCTCCATCGCCACCGGCGGCGCCATCGCCGGCAACCCTCGGCCCCCTCGCGGCTACACCGTTCCAGATGACGAGCACGACGGGGAGGTGATCGAGGAGAACGAGGAGACTCCGGGAAGGCCGCCTGTACACGCAGTCGCGGAGGAGAAGCGCCGGAGCCGCCAGAACCACCGCCGCCCCGACGGAACCCTAGTTCCTCTGTCTGTCTGCATCACCGACGATCGGCTGCTCCCCTGCCCGTTCCGACCACACCAACATCCTCTCGGTGAGCATCTCAGTCGCCCTGGCATGGTCCGCCTCGCTGCCGTCGCCTGTGCTCGCCGGTCAAAGCGTCGAACGGCCTCTGTGCGCCGGCGTCGCGTTCGTTTCTGCTCGCTCCCAAGTCGCAAACACCCTACCTAGGCCCCGTCCACCCTCCTAGCAACAACCCCCACCTAGCCCAGTGGCTGCCGCCTCCGCGCGCGCACGCCAGGTCGCGCGTTCGAGTCCCGCGTGCCCCGCTCTACACCGCGCGCGCACCGATCTGTCCGCGAGGAAGAACAACAGTACGGCCGAGTCGTTTTACCGATACCCCCCTACCTTTTTAACTCCCTGAACCCGCGCTCCCTCTAGGCCCACCAGTCAGCGTCTGCTTCTTTTTACAAAAACCACCCCGCAGATCTGAGCGCTCAACCCGCGGTCCCTGGCTCGGCCGCGTGGCCCCAGTCCGCCCAGCCGCTGTCACGTGGGCCTGCGAGCCCGCTGACCCCACCCGTCGGTCTCTGGGGCTAGCAGCAGTCGCGGTGACAGAGGAATTTCTCGCGCGTGTACGGCTGAGTCAGCCTGGCCCCACCTGTAATTGACTGTGGCTGGGTCTGTCTGGGTATAAAAAGTATTTACCGGTTTCTGTTTTAAATTCAAATCTTTTTCTAATTATTTCAAATTCAAATATATTTCTGTTTTTAAATATCTTTTCAAATATTAATCCAAATAATACATATAAGATATGTTTTGAGATCAGAAAAATATGAGGATTTTAAATATGCAATCCAAAATATATTTTGAACATCTAAAATTCCAAGTTTATTTAAATTACAACAAAATGCCCTTTTGACTTAATAAATTAATAACTTTTGTTTTATAACTCCAAATTCAACAAATAATATGTCTAAAATGATTAGCTCGACGAGACCTTTCTGTTTATGCATTCCATGGTTTGAAATGAAGCATGCATCATATAAATATAAAGTATACAGCAACTAATATGGGGTTAAAATATGACCAAAACTAAATAAAATGCTTTAATATTGTATTCCACACCTCACCCATGCCATGCTACCTTAATGCCATGCAAAGTGTGCATCATGCATCATGGCATGATTGTTTGCTTGATGCATTTTATTCATATGCTTGTGCACTTTATTTATGTTGGCCCTTGTTTGTTTGGTTCTTCTCGAATAGACGCTGAGCAGGGGATATATCAAGAGAACCAGGAGCACTACTCAGATCCATCCTTTGCTTCAACTGAGCTGCCAGGCAAGCACTACCACATGCTTGCATACATATAGTACCTATTGCCTCTATCTTACTCTTGCATCATTGAGTCGCGATTGCATTAAATCGAATCCCAAGTATTGCATAGCCTTTACTTTTAAACCCCACCGAAGCTTGTTCCTCCATCCCATGAGCCATTACTACAGGAGTTGTTTGAGCCATGCGAGTCGTAGAACAGCATGTGTAGGGTATGTGAGTGTCTGATGGATAACGAGGTACTTAAACAACTTAACCTGAGTAGTAATGGGATAACTAATGAAAGTGGCACCGGTGAGCAATATCTGTTATTTGGTCTTTATGCTCACTTGTGTCCCGTAAGACCCCGAGTACTTGATTCCTGTTCCAAGAATATTCGCGCTATCCACATCCGGGAGGCCTTATGGACCCCCCTGAGCCAGAGCTTGATTCATTCTTACTTCTTGAGGGCCACAAACTAGTTTGAGGTTTTATTTACTATCCTGTACTTATGCCATGCTTTACTGCTTTATTTAAGATTGTGCGAGGAGCACACTGTACTGTTTAGGAAGGCGGAGTGTTTTCGCGGTGTCGACAAGCCCAGTCACATTTTCGGGTTCCCAGTCGTTCACAGCCATTGGCGCAAACCTTGAGTCTGTCCCGGAGTCAGCTAACTCCGTTGCGGGTAGCTTAATGGGGTGGCCCCCTGAAATATTTCTGAATCCTGTGATCGCTTTGTCGTGACTGCCTCGTTGGGTTTTGATTTGGTTTTTCCGAGGCATATCGAGTGTGTGTTGCTATTTGTGCACCCCTGCAGGGTAAAACTTTCTGAAAGCCATGTCCGCGGTTATGGACGACTTGGAGCACAGTTTCTCGATCATAGACAAGCATAACTAAAGTACCGCCTTTAATTTGACTAGACTAGGTACCTGACTAGTAAATAGCGCAATACTCACGGAATGGATAATAAAACTGCCAACGGATGGGGGGGTTGTTCGTCCGCTTCCTCGTCGGTAAGCGAGGAGGAGGATGGATCTGTGGACATTACCATTATAACTGTTGTTATTAATTCACGTACATCCGTCTATCTCTGGTTAGGCGGATGGTTAGCGAGTATCTGTAGAATTGTTAGGGTTTATCTTTTGCTGCAATCGCGTCACCCCAGGTTGTGTCCCCTTTAGAGGCATAAAGACTTGCTGAGTACCCCTAGGGTCTCACACGATAAATTATTGGATCAGATGAACAGGTACACTCGCAAGATGGATACTGGGTGGAAGAGACAGACGATGTGGGCAACGATCATTCGGTGTAGAGATTCCGGGAACGGGGATCCGTGAGATCTGTGGGCGGGATCTGCTTATTTATGGGGCATCTTATGCCGATTTGCTTCTTATCCGTACTCGGATTCTGTCTTCCGCTTCCGCTTGATACTCTGTTGATTGATGTATGAGGAGATATCCTAAACTATTATATCTATCTAGGATATTTGGATCTTGCCGTATGGCGTTGCTATATTTCCTTTCTTTTTAGATGGGATGACTCTGATGTACTGTTGTATGGTGGCTTGCATACATACTCATTTGTGTATGTAGTTGATCCCTTCGCCTGCCGATTACGCCGCCCGTTCTTGTCCCGATGTGTGGAAATGGTTGGGACGGCCGAAAGGTCTACCTGTGAGTGGCATTTGGGCCCCACCGTACTATTTCAACCATTTCTGCTCATCCAGGCTTGTAACTAGGAGCGTAATTCACCGAGGTAGTTACACCAGTTTTCAATTTAGATCCATCAAATTGCATGCGCCAGTAGTTCGAATTAGGCATGGGCATCTCATATTGCATTTCAGCCCAATCAACAAAAAAGTCGGCCAGTGCCTAAGACTTGATTTCTTCTCTTCTATCTAATTGTGGAGCATAAGGGTCTAGCTCAATTGCCCATTTGGATATTCGGCCACTTGCATCTTTATTGCCCATTACCTCGGCAATTGGTGCTTCACATATCACCTTAATAGGGTGTTCCTCAAAATAGTACTTAAGCTTCTTTGCCGACATATATACGTCGTATGCCATTTTTTGATAATGGCGATAGTTTTTCTTTGAAGAAGAGAGTACCTCTCTTAGGTAATATACTGGACTCTGTACCGACTTACCTTCTTTGTCATGCTCCACCACTACCATGACACTCACGACTCGGTTCGTCACTGCTAAATAGTGCAATATCGGCTCTTTGGATAGTGGTGAAGCTAACACAGGTGCAGAGGCTAGCATTTTCTTGATATCATGAAGAGCATTATCAGCTTGTGGCATCCAGATAAATTTATCCGAATTTTTATTAATTGATATAAGGGAAATGCCTTTTCTCCAAGCCGACTTACGAACCGACTCAACGATGCCAAGAAACCTATAAACTTCTAGGCATCGTTGAGTCACTTTGGTAGCTCCATACGCTCTACCGCCCGAATCTTTGTCAGATTCAATACCTCGGCTCAACACGAGGAAACCGAGTAATTTTCCGTCCGGGACACCAAAGGTGCACTTTTCCAGGTTAGGCTTAAGTCAGAATCTCCTTAGATTCGCGAATGTCTAGCGGATATCATCTAGCAGTGTGTGACTCTATTTGGTTTTTATTACCACACCATCAACATATACTTGGACATTTTTGCCAGTTTGCTCATGTAAGAATTTTTGCATGCATCTTTGATACGTTGCCCCTGCATTACGTAGCCGAATGACATAGTGCGATAGCAATAAGCCCCGTACGGGGTAATAAATGCAGTCTTTATTTGATCGGTCAGATTTAAAGGTATCTGGTGGAGACCAGAGTACGCGTCTACCAATGATAATAGCTCACAACCAGCGATTGAATCAATAACTTGATCTATTCTTGGCAAAGGAAATGGATCCTTTGTACATGCTTTGTTCAGGGTTGTGTAGTCGATACACATACGCCACACCACTGCTACATTTGGGTCATCTTTCTTTTTCTCTACTGACACCGGATTAGATAGCCTATCTGGATGAAGCACTTCCATTATGAACCTGGTTGCAAGGAGATGAGCTATCTCATCTCCAATAATTTTGCTCCTGTCCTCGGCAAAGCGGCGGAGAGGTTGCTTCACCGGCCTTGCATCTGGCCTAACATGCAAAGAGTGCTCTGTCAACTCCCTCGACACACCTTGCAGATCCTGAGTGGACCAAGAAAAGATATCATGATTCTCACGGAGGAAGCTGACGAGCTTGCTTTCCTATTTATCATTCAGGTTGGCACCAATTGTGATGGTGCGCTCTGGGAAATGGTCGTCAGTATGAATTTTCTTGGTGTCCTTAGTCGGCTGAAAGGAGACACTCCCATGCGGGTTAGCGAGTGCCGGCATATTCAGCTGTGTCGACTGAGCCAAAGCTGCCACTTCCTAATTCATTCTTTTTTCCCTTGCTATCATCAATGACTCAGCTAGGTTTGACCCGGCTGAGGCACACTCCATCGATCTCCTGTAATCTCCAACAATGGTGATAATCCCATGAGGTCCTGGCATTTTCATCTTCAAGTAACTGATGTGGGTATAATCCATGAATTTTGATAATGTCGGCCTTCCTAGTAGTGCATGGTAACAACTTTCCAGGTCCACAACCTCGAACTCCAAATTCTCAGTTCTGCAGTTCTCCCTTGTGCTGAATAACGCATCAATCCGGACCTTGACAATTGGCTCACAATACAACCCTGACACAATGCCATGGAAGGTTATCTTAGTCGACTTCAACATGTTCTCATTGATACCCATCTTGTGCATTGTGTCCTTTTACAATATGTTTATGCTGCTGCCATTGTCAATCAGCACCTTGGGTAATTTGACATTGATATTTGGTCCAATGAACATCGGATCAAGCACCAAGGCATATGATCCGAGGTTCGGCATGATCTTGGGATGATCCCTTATATTCCAAGTAATTTCCTGATCCGACCAGTGCATATACCTCGACACTGCCAGCATAACTGCGTTCACTTCCATATGCACATAGTATGCACGGTGATGTTCTCTATACTATTCATGTCTATTTGTTCAGTGGTAAACACATAGTATGCACGATGATGTTCTCTATACTCATTCCTACCTCCTTGGTCGGGGTCTCCACGGTTTTCCTGGTTCTAATTCACCACTTAGTGTATAGGCTCCTTTTGTCATGATTCTCATACCTCGGCGTTGGTGGGGGTAAAGCTAGCTGTTGCTGAGCGTTGCCTCCTATGAGCTGAGGTCTTTGATTCGGCTGGTTTGGTTATGCTCCACCCATTGCCAGCTTCATCCAAGCACACTGCTGACTTGTATGATTTATCGGCTTAACCAGACTAGGAGTATGAAACTTGCAGGGTTGATCCAACATGGATTAATATGTGTACTTCGACCTCTCTTGCCATTGTTTCTTTTGTTCTGCACTCTACTTCTTTATGCCATCATTTTTTGGAGTCCACTCCTGCGCATTGTTCTTCTGGTGCTGATTACCCCCAGCTCCTGGATGATCTTGGGTTACCGCGGCAACATGATTCTAATTGTAACGATAATCCGGCCTATAATCTCTTATTTTACCTCGGAAATCATTCCTCCGGGATGACCCGGCACCATCACAAGCGTAATGCTCCTCATTTTTCTCGGCTGACATAAGCTTTGGCTGAGTCGGATCGCCCAATGCGTATGAATCAGTAATTCTGATAGTTTCGGCCAACACAATTGGCATATATCACTCCAATCTTTGCCATAACACACTGGCATATCTACACCCTTGTGCAAACCGTGCTATTGCATGTGATTCAATTACTCCCTCACATGAGTTTCTCAAATTGCACCAATGAGTCAAAAATATCGGCCAGTTTCATTCGGCCTCTACTTGCACATGACGAGCTGCCGAGGTCTGTTTGGCCTCTTATATGTGCTTGTGAAGTTACTCACAAATATCTCCTCAAAATCTAACCAGCAGTTGATACTTCCTGCCAGCAGATTATTCAACCAGACCCTTGCTGGCCCTTCCAACATCTGTGGTACATACCTCATAGCCCATCTGAGGTTTCCCCTACGATCTGTACTACAGTGGCATAATCTATCAGCCAATCTTGTGGCTTTGTACTTCCATCATATGTTTTTGTTCCCCTGTCCAACTAGAAATGTGCCATAGGAGCTTCCCTCATGATTCGAGGTCCAAAGCATGCCGGACCCGGAGGACCTTGTTCTTCCAATAGTTCGGACATGTATATTCTGTCCAACTTCAAACTTTCGTCATCTGGTTGTAAGTTCCTGTTCCGTAGCCTTTTTTCCGGGACATGGTGATCCGGCCTATGGTACCTGACGTTCTCCATTGTCGAGTAACCTTCATTGTACCTATTGTGCTCTGGGTTATGCTAAGTTGGCCCTGCACTGCGCTCTTGCCGAGGCATATTCCTCGGCTCATTTTGATGGGGTGGATGTTGTCCTCCGCCAGCCGAATTATGCTGGCCACCATGGCCTTGACCGGGGTTTCGGTTACCTTGGCTTCCACTTCCTTGGTCATGAGCTTGTTCTATTTTTGCCTTTCTAGCCATTGCCGGGTCATACGGTACCATCTGCTTGTTCCT
Organism: Avena sativa; assembly: GCA_916181665.1. Lineage (NCBI taxonomy): Eukaryota > Viridiplantae > Streptophyta > Magnoliopsida > Poales > Poaceae > Avena > Avena sativa. Next base: position 101,731,919 of record OV702293.1, read on the forward strand.
CCTTCTCAAGGTTACCACCTCGTATCTCCTCGTTCCTCCACCAGGTGAAGATGTTGTGGCGAATGATCTTGCCAGAGCACCACCAGCCAAATGAACGATTCGGGAAGCTCTGGGTCTTGTTGGGTCGTTTTTTAGCAGTTCCTCATTCGGCTGGTTTGCTATGCGCACCAGCTCATTCACTCTATCATGCTGCCTCTACCGGGCTTCACCGGACAGAGCAGGTATCTCAGCAACTGCAGCATCTGCATCCCTGAGGTTTTTCACAGGCGTGATATACCTCGGCAACCCTGGGTCAGCCGAGTCACCCTGCCTTGACACATGTTCCTTGTTAATATCACTAAGGAGATTCTTTCCTTTCAACCTTACACCATCCATGCGAGTTGGGCTAGTGTTAAGCTTATTCACCATAGCATACTCACGCAAGGTAATGTTAAGTGACTGCTATGTAGCTGCTACTCTTTGGGCTCCCTTAAGCATTTTCGGCCAGGTCTCCTCCAGCTCGGCCTATGCACGAGCCGGATAAATGATAGGAGCTATAGGAGTAGTTAAGCTATCTATTGCTTCCTGGAGTATATTCTTTGGCCTTTCTAGTGGAAGGCCCCTTGTACAAGGTACCCTAGGAGTTACATTACCCGCGTCTGACAGGTTTGCTTCTGCCAGATCTGCTGCGACCTGATCTCTGCTTGTGTTGGCCCCTGCGCCTACAGCTGGTGCTGTCATCATCACCTCGATGCTGCCTACATGGCGAGTGATACGTAGACCGCTAGCAGCGCTGAGGGTAGGCTCTCCCGTGAGGATGACTTGCTGCGGGTAGACGCAGGAGACGTCGGCGCTTATGTAGACCTTGTGCGTGCCTAGGTTGATGAAGACCCCGTTGCATGGAGGAGGGCGCCTGGCAAAGTGATGCGTGTTAACACCGACGTAGTCCCCCATGTCAAAGCGATGCACGAGCCCATAGACAATGCACTCGCCGATAGCGATGAAGTTTCCCATTCGTATCTTGACTCTAGCTAGCACTTCTACTGGCCCCATAGTGGGCGCCAACTGTCATGGTGGTGGCACGACAGATGCCATGGGTAGGCTAAAGTTGAGGCCAATGCGCACTAGTGGGATCCAGGGAGGGATGATGTAGTGGTTTCTACACACACATAATACTCTCACGATCTTTCCTTTGATCAACAATGGTTACACTTGCTCCTTGAACTGTATCAGAGAGAGGAGGAAGAAGCTCTCTAGAACTCTTGATACATCGTAAACGTATCTATAATTTTTGATGTTCCATGCTTGTTTAGTATCCACTTTGCTATGCTTTGTCTACACTTTGAGGTATTTTTGTTCCGGAACTAACCTATTAACAAGATGCCACAGTGCTAGTTGCATGTTTTCTACTATTTTTGGTTCCAGAAAATCCAGAAAATAAATATTCTCGAAATTGGACGGGACAAAAGCCAAAGTCAATATTTCACCGAGGAGAACACGGAGCCAGAAGACGAGACAGAGGAGGGCCATGAGGGGCCCACACCCCCTGGCCGCGCGGGCTAGGCCAGGCGTGCCTGGGGGTGTGGCCACCTCGGGCACCCCCCTCGGTATCCCCCTTCGCCTATAAGAATTCCCCGATGCCAAAACCCTAAGTACCCGATCAGATCTCCACAAAACAGTCCGTAGCCGCCGCCACCATTGTCCCTAGATCGGGGGATCTGAAGCTCTTCCCGGCACCCTGCTGGAGGGGAGAGATCATCCCGGAGGCCTTCTTCATCACCATGCCAGCCTCCGGTATGATGCCTGAGTAGTTCCACCTTGGACTATGGGTCCATATAGTAGCTAGATGGTTGTTTCTCCTCCTTTGTGCTACCATGTTTAGATCTTGTGAGCTCCATTCATGATCACGATCATCTATTTGTAATCACGCATGTTGTGTTTGCGGGGATCCGATGGATATTGAGATTACAATGTCAGATTGATTAATGATTCTATCTTGATTCTATCATGTATGTGTTGTTTGATATCTTGCATGCTCTCCGTTTCTAGTAGCTATCTTGGCCAAGTAGATGCTAGTGACTCCAAGAGGGAGTATTTATGCTTGATAATGGTTTTATTCCTCTATTGAATCTGGGGAAGTGACAGAAATCTCTAAGGTTGTAGATGTTTTGTTGCTACTAGGGAGAAAACAACAATCTCTTGTTCATGGAACAATTGTATTGTTTACTTTACACACATTGCTTAAAGCAGTTATTTATCTGTTGCTTGCAAATTAATAATGGAGGGGGTTCGGATGATAACCTGAAGGTGGATTACTAGTCATAGATGCAGTTGGATGGCGGTCTATGTATATTGTTCTAATGCCCAATCAAATCGCATAGGATCATGAATGTCTAGTTTTGCATTGTTATGCCTTGCTCTGTCCTGTCAATTGCCCCACTATAATTTGTTTACCCAGCATGTTATGTTATTTATCTTAAGGAGAACACCTCTAGTGAACTGTGGACCCCGGTCCAATATTTACCATTGATACATCTTCACTGTTACTATTTACTTTCTACAAGCTACCATTACCTTCCACATCATACATTTAATCCTTTGTTTTTAGCAAACCGGTGAGATTCACAACATCACTGTTCATTGGGGCAAAGTCTTGAGTTTGTATTGTGCAGGTTTCCAAGTTGCTAGCAACACCTTTGAGTAGTTTCCTTCCTCCTACTGGTTCGATAACCTTGGTTTCATACTGAGGGAAAACTTATTGATGTACTCATCATACCTTCCTCTTGGGGTTTCCCAACGAAGCTCTATAGTGATCTCAGTCGCATCAAGACGTTTTCTGGCGCTGTTGCCGGGGAGTTAAGGACGGCTTCACAAGGGGAGTCCTTCACAACCTTTCCCTTTACTTTGTTTTTATTTTGCTTTGTTTTCTTTGATTCTTTTTATCAAAAATTACAAAAAAAATAGTTTCGTTTGGATTGCTTTCTCTTATCAAAAACATAAAAATAGCTCCTACTTTAGTTGCTACTATGTCTGGTGTTTTTCCAATCACTGTGTCACCTATGTAAAGGACTTTACTTTCAAACAAGAAAGTGAAGAGAGTTTCAAAGAAGCTTGGTCTAGAATTTCTGATTTACATGGAAATGAGCCTAAAATGAGTCTAGGCTTAGTTATTAGCAGTTTCTACCATGGTCTTGCTCTTTGTTATAGATATGCTTTGGATGCTTTAGCAGGAAGATATATTTTTCAATGTAATGAGAATGAAGCTTTGGATTCCATAAAGAAGTTGATTACAATTTATAATTGGCCTAGCAAGTCTGATTCTTCCTTTATAAACATCTATGCTAGGTTGACTTGTTGGGAATATGCCCTAGAGGCAATCATGTATTATGATATTTCCCATTGTATTCATAAAGTTGTTAAGTTGTCCTTGTATGAGCATCTGATGTATATCATTGAATATGTGATTCGGTTGTGGAACTATACATTCATGTTGTTTGTACTAAATGTCCTTGGTCATTGAGGTTGTGTTGGACACACAACTTAGACCAATGTGAAAGTCGGCTTGATGACTCGGTTCCACTTGTCATGGGCATGGAGATGCTATTCCGACTTACACAGATTCGGCTAAAGAGTTTAGCGAGTCAGATTGACCCATATTGAGGTACAACGAACAAGTTGTCATTTGTATATCTCAATCAATGTAATCCTTAGACCTGAGGTTGTTGCATAGTCCGAGTTGAGGATCACCGACTTAGGTTCTATCATACGCTGATCCATAACTGGGTAGTTATAAAGGCAGAGTTCGGGTCGACTGAGAATCAAGCTGCGTGATGTGGATAACCAAGATGGGATTTTGCCCCTCCACTTGGAGAGATATTCTCTGGGCCCTCTCGGATGATATGATTCGGAAAGCATGGCCATGCACGACTCGGTTAAGTGTTAACCAAGGCGATCGACTAAGAGTTAGTCAGATGAATCACTTATCTCGGATCGAGAAGAGAGTCAGACTATTTAAGGGATGACAATTATTCGCCTATAGTCTGACAAGGTATATCGTGAGGCAAAAGGGACTCGGACGTAAGTCGCATTAGAAAGGCAAGTCGTCATGACTCTTTGGTACTTGGGAGTCGGCACGTTCTTCTAGGAGCCGCTACCGACTGATCGATTGAGAGTCAGACTCCAATCGTGTCCAAGTAGCCATGAGCCTACAGGGTCACACTTAAGAGCGGGAGCAAGTTCAGATTGGATCTAAACCGAAAATCTGGTTGGGTTGGACCCGAGCCGGATTTGGACTGAGTTAGTGAGTCGGACTCATGGTGACTAATATTATATGTGTTTTAGTTAATGGGCCACAAGAGTGGAGCCCATGTTCACTCCATATATATAGTGGAGCACAGTAACCCAGAAGGGTTAATCGTTGATCGGTTAGGTCATTCCATGAGTTGGAAACCCTAGCTCCATAACAGTCCAGCCGTCGTAAGGAACCTAGCAGTTCGCCGTCGGTGCTTCCCCTTGTACATGTGGATACCAGCAGAGGTGATGTACGATCAGCACCAGAACTATCGTGATCGGATTGGATCTCGAGGACTGCACTGCATCAACTGACGCGCTTCATCAGTAATCCGCAACCGCGCGTCTAGTGGTAAACCTCGTGGCCTTCTACCTCAGCTAGATCTTGGTATCACCACGTTAGAAGAAAAGTTTTGGTTTATATCTATGTGGCCCAACAGTGGTATCAGAGCGATAGCTTCTGGTTTTAGGCTCGAGATCTCGGATATGTGATATGCGGTTGGCTGTAGATGAGATTATATGTTGTTTTGGTGGTCGATCTATGAGATAGATCGATTTTGTGCGATGTTGATTGGATCAACTGTACTCGGGGAATAGTAGATCTAATTTCCGTGATCATACTGCTGAGGTCGTGGAACGACATACCCCTACCTGTCGATTTCCGCCATCGGGGTAGAGTGTGACACGTAAATCTAGAAGCGGTGATCGAAGATCAAAGAGTTTGATCGAATCAGAACAATGGTCGGAATCCATGTCGGATCGTAGATGAGATCTACGTTTTCGCAAAAATCGTCAGGCATTGCCCCTTCGATATCCGCCCGTTATCTGGCTAGCGGGACCACCGGCTTCGCCCTGTCGTTGCACCTTAGATGTCGTTGCGAGTTTTACAATGCCGGTAGATATCGTATCTATGCATAACTTGTTTTTGCAGGATCTGCGAATCACGGTTTTGTCAGCCGGCTGGAGCCTAGGTGTTGTCATTTTATTGTATAACGACCTGCGTGTCCGATTCTCCATGTAATTTACTTTACTAAGCTGGTGTAGCTGTGTGGAGAACCCGGATGGCATGCAAGGCGATGTACATGTCAGCGACATGGAGTAAGACGGCAAGTGACAAGAGTTGGCATGAGTCGGATTACAGACTTTGTGGAGATGGAGATCGCCAGCCATACCATTTCACATTATAATTGCTTTATTTTGTGTTGTTGATATGTCTCTGTTTTACCTCTATTAGATAGTCGGTAAAATCTAATCCCTCAAAGAAGGTCGAGTCGGTTTTCCTGCCAGTGTTTGCACCATCACAAGTCGGACATTTTTGGTAGTGGGCTCATAAAATTGAGGTGCTGCCAATTCTTTCTGACTAGGTGGGTTCGAGTTGGACTCTTACTGCAAAAACAGTCGGTAAGCTAGACGGGTCTATCACAACGGTTGTGGGGCTCGTGGAAAAGTTGGACAGGAGCCGGGGCATGTGATGCCACCCGACCAATAGGAGTCTATGAGATGCGATTGACAAGGAGTTGTCTACCTAGATCACTTGGCGCCTAGCGGTGATGCTAAAGCTCACTAGCCGACTTGCTTATTTAGGATCCTGAATCACTAAGCAACCATCAGAGGGGTGTTGGTTCTAGTGGGAGCAAAAAATATTAAAGTGTTTAATATGCTTGCTCTTTTATGAATACATGTCTTAAGTGTTTTTGCATATTTCTGTTGTAGATCATGGCACCAAGTAGCAGTCACTCTCAAATATTCGGTTTTGCTTTGAGAACCATCCTTGAGAAAGATAAACTGAATGACACTAATTTTACCAACTGGTATCAAAATCTGAGAATTGTTTCAAACAAGAAAAGAAGGACCATGTCCTAGACAACCCACTTCCAGATGAGCCAAATGAGAATGCGACTGTCACTGCCACCAATGCCTACCGTCGGGCTAAGGATGAGTCCATGGATATTAGTTGTCTTATGCTTGCTCACATGGAACTGGACTTGCAAAAGCAGTTCGAGAATGTTGAGGCCTATGATATGATCGAAAGCCTCAAAAGTATGTTCCAGGCTCAGGGCGATCAATGAGAGGTATCAAGTCTCTCAGGCTTTGCTGATTTGCAAGATTTAGGATGGTGATCCACTGAGTCCGCATGTGATTAAAATGGTTGGTTACGTGTAGTCTCTAGAGAGGCTTGGCTACCCCATTAGCGAAGAGTTCGCTACAGATATAATTTTGAACTCTCTTCCTAGTGCATATGGGTAGTTCATTTCGAACTACCACATTCATGGTATGGATAATAAGCTCACTGAATTGCATGGGATGCTCAAGTAGGCAAGAGGCGGATCTCAAGAAGGGCGCCAGTCAAGTATTGATGGTGCAGAATAAGGCTAAGTTCAAGAAGAGTTCTTGGAGTAAGAAGAAGGCTAAGTCAGGAGGAAAGCAGGCTCGAGACCCGGTTCAAAGCGCTTCCTCAGGGACTAAGCCATCTCCTTTAGCCGGATCCACTTGCTTCTACTGCAAGGCAGATGGCCACTAGAAGAGGAATTGCAGCAAGTACTTGGCCGACAAATCCAAGAGTGGAGGTATGACTTCCGACTCAAGTACACTTGTTTGCAATGTTATAGACATTTATCTTGTTGATGCAGCTAATAGTTCTTGGGTATATGATACCGGATCAGTTATTCACATCCGTAACTCGCTACAGGTTATGTTCCAGTGCTCAGTCGAAACATTATTTCTGCTTCATGTTTGATGAGGCAAGGCTATGAGTCGAATATCAAGAATAATGGTTGTTCTTTGTATTTTAATGATATGTTTCACGGCTTTGCACCCATCCAGGACGGGTTATTTATTTTGAATCTTGATGGTGAGTCGGTTTATAACATAAATGTTAAAAGGTTGAAACCAAATGATATGAATATGACTTACTTTTGGCACTGTTGGCTTGGTCATATCAGTTGGAAATGCATGAAGAAGCTCCATGATGATGGACTCCTAACTTCGTTCGACTTGGAGTCATTCGAGACATGTGAATCTTGCCTATTAGGCAAAATGACCAAGACACCTTTTGCAAAGAGTTGCGAAAGGGCGTCCGACTTATTGGGACTAGTACATAGTGATGTATGTGGACCAATGAGCACGTCAGCCATGGGTGGTTATGAGTACTTCATTACCTTCACTAATTATTTGAGTAGGTATGGATATATGTACTTGATGAAACATATGTCGGAAGCCTTTGAAAAGTTCAAAGAATTCCAGAATGAAGCACAAAATCAACTCGGCAAGAAAATAAAGTTTCTTCGGTCGGACCGAGGAGGCGAGTACATGGGCCATGAGTATTATGACCATCTAAAAAGCTGTGGAATAGTTCCTCAACTTACTCCGCCAGGAACGCCGCAAAGGAACGGTGTTTTGGAAAGGCGGAATCGGACCTTGTTGGACATGGTACGATCATTGATGAGTCGGACAGATCTGCCTTTATCATTTTGGGGTTATTGTCTAGAAACAGCGGCGTTCACACTAAACAAAGTACCATCAAAGTCGGTAGAGAAGACACCACATGAGATGTGGACAGGCAAAAAGCCAAGTTTGTCTTTCCTTAAGATTTAGGGTTGTGAAGCATTTGTCAAGCGACTTCAGTCAGACAAGCTTACGGGCAAGTCGAATAAGTGTATTTTCATGGGGTATCTAAGGGAAACGTTGGGTTACTACTTCTACAACCAAGAAGAGGGCAAAGTGTTTGTCGCTCGGAACGGTGTCTTGCTTGAGAAAGAGTTTCTCGGTCGGGGAGTCAGTGGGAGTACGGTGCAGCTCGAAGAAATTCGAGAGGAACCGGCTAGTAGAGTGTAACATCCCAGCATATAGGACCTAATGATGGGTAGATTTAGGAATATGAATTGTTGCATGCATTCATTTGAGAAAATGTGAGTAAAAGTTTCGCCAAATAAAAACCTTGAGTGATCAATGTTTCTTTCTTACTTTGAGAGTTGGTTTAGTCTTGAAGGAGGATTGCTATAAACTTTGATATGATCTTAAAGGAATTATGTGTGTTTTGAAATGATTTTGGATTTGTAAAACTTAAGTGTTTTATAAGTTAAATGATTTTGATATAAGATTTGAATCTTAAATTAATTAAGAGAAAAGTATTATAACTTAAATCTTATCTAAAAACAATATGGTATATGAAATTCATTTTATATACATAAATAAGTTACAAAGAATGAACTTACTGAAGTTATTCCAAACTTCACAATTTACAAAAAGAATAAAGAAAAAGAATATTCTTTATTAATAAATATATAATCTTTATTATAAATGAACCAAATAAAGATTACAAGAATTATAAAACAAAAATTACAAAAGATTAAGAAAATTACATTTATATATCTACTAACTATCCTATATCTAAAACTACACTAAATCTTCATCTCTATACCTGCCAAAACAAAGATTAAATAGAAAACAAAATAGGATTAGTGTTAGTATATTTATCTCAGATATGTCAGTGAGGTGCACTTGACAAACTCATCATTGAGAAATGTTAAAAAGGGGCAAGTTTCACCAATATGAAAGATTTCATCTTTCATAAATTCAAAGCCAGAATGCAAATGACAGCCAAAAGGGACCAATTCACCAGCCAGGGTAAAAGTAGTTTGGTAATAGTAAGTTCAAACTTTTTGAACTTATCCACATGTGCATAGCAGGCACACAAGATGCACACACACAAGCATGCAGATGGTGTGCTGTCGACCACACAGGCACAGCCAACATCACAAAACCACAACACAGCCATGGGGGAGCACATCAGTGCATCACTCCACTACACAACACACCAGCATAGCCAGGGTAAACAACAGCTAAACCAAGAACATCAGCCAAACCCAACCACCCAGATCAACCCAAACATCACCAGGATGGTGACATAAGGAGGGGAATGGATCTGGTGGACAGCAAGGTCAAGCCCAGGAGCTAGGAGGAGCAGGCAAGCTCAAGAGCATGCTCAGGAGCTCAGCAAAAGCAGATCAAGATCCAGATCAAGATCAAGATCATCATCAATCTACTACAGCCACATCAAAATCTGTGGTGAGCCTCATAAAACCATCACATGATTTCATCATATATCTAAATAAAAGCATGTGCTGTTTTATGAGATAATCTCTCAATAATCACCCAAGAGAAGTGCATATATCCTAGAGATTTCAAGTATAAGGATAAGAAATCAAGCTCAAACCACAAGCACTAAACCCTCAGATCAGGGCACATCTCTCAGAGAGAGAGTAGCACCTATAAACCTATAAGTTTCAAACAAACTATTGCCAACTAACTAGGAATTACATCCTAGAGCCTCAGACCAACATCATATGCAGGAAAGTTAATAAACGCTTCCATATAATCTTATCAATTTTAATCATAAGCATAATCAAGCTAAGCCCAGAAATAAAAACCAAATCACTTGTGTTCCAGAATACAATGGTATCACAAGGACAAGTTCCTAATGAGCTAAAACCAATCTTTACTTAGCTTCCACAGATAAAAAGGGGCAACCACTACATATCATTTTCCTAAAGCCAAGTGCCAGGAATCAACATTAAAATGGATCTATACATCCACAGAAAATCATTACATGTAATGATTTGATTTAGAGTGTATAATCTCAAACAAGCCCACATTATAATTGAAGTAAGCAACTAATGAGAGAAACTACTGTTAGTACAAGTATTCTGACAGTAGAGAAACTTCTCAGACCAACAACATAATTCAATCAAGGATTTCATTGAAACACTAGCATGGATCATGGTGGATTACCACTAGAATTAATCTGACAGGAAAATAGTATCATCAAAGCCACTATCAATCATTAACCACAGCAGACAATCATTTCCCATGATCAGATATGAACAATACTAGATCTAGAGAATCATAGATATGATCAACAAGGGGGTTATGAACCCTAATCAGAGCAAGAACTCTACTCCAGAGATGAACTCAACCATCACATAGTCACTCGGCATGAAAGCCACTAGATACACAGAGAGAATCATGGCAGTAACATGGAAAAACACCACCGAGACAACTTACCCGAGGTCCTCGCTGATGAATCGAAGAGGAAGCAGAGGGGCCGACAAACCGCGGCGGCACAGGGAGCACCCAGAGGGGCGCTGCAACCTGCACCTGCCACGGCGGCAGCCGCAGCAGCGCATGAGACCAGCACACCACCGTAGGCAGGATCGCGGCGGCCGCGACAACATCTTCTCGAACCCTAGGATTCGGGAATGGGGTGGAACTGACCACGGGGAAGCCCCAGAGTCAAATTCAAGTGGATAGAACGAAAGAACATCGTCGACAACCCCAACTCACACCATGGCAGCGGCTAGAACAGCCGCCGCCGACGGGAATCGACGGTGGCGGCATCGCCGGCCACGGGGTCGAGTCAGAGGAGGAGGGGATAAGGTCGAGGGAGAGAAGGGAGGCAGAGTGGGCTGGGTGGGCCAAAACCCTTCGGGGTGATCTTTTGACCCTGCCCTATTGGGCCACCCTGGCCCAATAAGCCCAAGGGGCCAGCCCAAGTTGCTTAATAATTTTCTTTTGATCAAATGGAAAAAGACCAAAATACCCCTGACCTCAATAAAATTATAGAAAATAAAATAAAAGACCAAAAATTATAAATAAAATATTTTTGGATTCACAATAATTCACTCTGTTCAAATAAAATAAAATATTAAATTTTGAACACTTAAACTTTTATAAGAATTTTGTAATTTATATATTCCTTATGGAATTTTACAAAATTATTGAAAAGCGATAAAAATAAATAAAAATCACTTTCATTAATTATTAATATTATAGTATTTTTGAAAAATACTAAATAAATATTTAATAATAAATTTTAATGTATAATTAATAATTCCTAAAAGAATTATTAAATTAATAAAATTCAAATAAAAAGGGAAATAAAATAAAATAATTCAATATATGCAATAAATATAAAAAGATAATATTTATTAATGCTTTATTAAAAGGCACCTTATATAGGGAAAATGCATATAGAATTAAAGAATGCATTACATTACTTGCATAATCATTTTGCTTCTTTAAATATTGTCCTTACCGGGCAATAATGATGTTTTTGTAGAACTAGAAGCTCAAGGTCCAGTGCAAGCATCAGACTTCACTACCTTGCCATCACAAGGCAAGTTCATCACTTGCTCATGTCCTTTGAAGAGTCTTTATCAAAGTATTTGCAAATTGTGTGTTATCATATATGCTATAAAAGAAAGAAAATATTATTTTCATAAACAAAGAAAATCATAGATATCATCCTAAGTGGTGATATAATGGAGAAATAGAACTTAGAGTTTTAATTGCAACAATGATGATCAAATAGGGACTTAATAACCCTTGACATCAGTGATTCTAGCGTCGTATATTACGCGTTAGCCATGAGATTTGGAATGGGACAGAGAAGTCAGCTGTATCTTCTTCCTCTCGCATGAAGCCGGATGTGCAGGTCGTGGCTGTTATCCTCGTAGCGTGCATATTAATTGGTAATTCATAGAGGATATGCAGCATATGGGTGGGAACCCTCATCGTCCCACGATAGTTCTGGCATCTAACAGTTTGTACAAACCATTGCCGTAATTCATTATGTGGGCATGGTGTACACCAAGGAGGCATGCGGGGTTGCGAAGGGGGAAGTGATTGGCTTGGACCAACTACTGGGCCCCACATCATGGAATTGTGGACGGGAAAGTACGCCCGATTGTGCAACAAGGAGTTGATCTCTCATGGGTAAAGTAACGCACCTCTGTAGAGTGTAAGAACTATAACTTATTACTCCCTGTTCCGGGAAGGAGCTACGAATGCGGCAGGAAAGGAACTCCATGAAAGTTCTGGTCAACCCGTGAAGGCTGATTGTCATAGTTTTTCGGAATAAAATCAACCTTTGAAGATAGATTTACAAAAACTGCATAGTGCCAAGGATTTATAATCCGAGGTGGTAGTTAGAGCATCAAACTTCCCACCTTGCATATAATGAACTTGTTGGGTAACGCTGTTACTCATCCTTTCCTTTGATCCCTTGCTTAGACTCTGAGGATCCCGAAGACGTGCCAATGTATACAGCCGAATGCCAAGAAGACGTGTTCTATGAGGAACCTGATTTATCCGGAGGAGTTGAAGACGTGGTCTACGAGATCCGCTACGGTGTCGATGAGAATGAGTCCACTTAAGGGATTAGTTAGTAGTAACTAACGGAGCCGAGCAACATGAACTCTATAGAATAAGCTGTTGAGCCCCACTCCTAGTCGGAGTTGTTACTTTTAAATTTCCGCTGAACATCTTATATTTTGGTTTGTAAGTTGGATATTTTGGAAGTCTTGAACTTCCGGTGTTGTAATAATAATAATGTGTGTACTTTTGTAATATGGACCCGCAATGTTTCTGTTGTACCACTCTGAGGGATGTGATATTTACGGAACGGTGTTCTGTGAATGTCATGTCAACGACTATAGTGTACTACACATGCAGTGGTATGCTGGGTCACCGCAGTTGGTATCAGAGAAAATTGCTTTGACCTTAGGTTGGAAACCTAGTAAAGGGTATTACCTGTAGGAAAGCTAGCAATGATAACAAATTCTCTAAAAGTAATATAATGGGTATTCAAATGAGAATATTCCGTTATATATTTTAGTGCGATAATTCTTTGTTATGATGCAATATATCATTGGATACTAATTAAAATTATTTTTCTGTTATACAGAGAAATGGCACCAAAGTTTCCAAAAAAAACTTTGGTCAGGAAAGAGGAGACTCTTGATGATTATCAAGGATCATTTACAGACCAACTTCGTCAACTTTTAAAGCTCTTTAATTGCCCCACTAGAATTCCAGTGAACACTATCACTTACCTTGATGGCCCAATGTTATCCAAGTATCATGTGAGTATCCAACTTCTAGAGAAGCTTTGATTATATCACGATCTACCCATAGGAGAAGGTAGGAGTCATTTAGCAGCCTATCATGTTGCTGTTGTGGTGGCGATAGCTAATATCCGGGAGCAGAAAACTAAGGAGTTAGAAGGTAGCACATTCTATGTGATACCTCATGATTCTATAGACTCAGAGCCTATACCGGATCATCTTACTTTGGTTAAGAAGCATCCTAAGTTAGCTTCCAAGTTTATGGATAGATACCGGACACTCGTTGCGTCTTTTTATAAGACTCATCAAGTGATTGTCGAAGACAAAAATGACATGCTAGAGGATCTAACTGATCCGGAAAGGAGGAAGCAGTTAGCATTTCAGTTAGAGAAAGAAGCAAGTAGTAGTGCAACACCTATTTTTAAAGATATACCGATAGATCCGGAATATTTTACACCATATCCTTATTCGCCTAGACCTGAACCTACACCTGATCCTACTATCGATATGCGGTATGCAGTACCACAGGGCTCAGAGGATGGTTCTGACTCAGAACTTCCTATTGAGAATTCAGATGGTTGGAGGATGGGATCATATAATGGATCTCATGAACACCAGATGTCCACAGATGGTTCTGACAGAAATGTTGGACAATCCAGTTGGATGGGTGCAAGAATGAACCCTAATAATAGTAGTAGAAATACCATGTCAATAGATGATCAGGATGAAGAAGAAGATCCTGAAGAGAGAGTGTTTGAATCATCAACATCTTCTCAAAACCCAGGGAATATACATTATCCAGTATTCAATTATCTTGTCCACGAGAGCACCTGGGAAGCAGCAGGATCTGTCTATCCTGTTGGCAACTCAAGAAATGAAGCTCAGGAGATGGAGGTTGGAGATAATGTTGAATATGTTTCTGAAGGCTTTTCAGCTGAGCTGGAGGGAGTCGATGCGCTCAGGTTGAGTAATGACTCAAGTCCTGACACTTCAGATACAGAGTATGTTCCTTCTGGAAGGCCATATGTTCCACAAACTGTGCGACGAACAACACGTCATCACGGTTGGACATCAGACATGTATGATGAGCGTAGTTACTACTAGAAGGAGACAAGTAGTCAACAGTATCAAGCACTGTGTATTGTACTCCAAGTCATAAGGTAGTGAGATGAATACGGTAGTTTTATGATTATACCTATATGGTATATGTTGTAAGAACTTTGTATCATTATGATGTTATGTATAATATGTGAAATGCATATTTTGATTTTCTTTGGATCTTCATTGTGTGACTAGTTCTGTGCGTAAAGTCGATCTCACAACACATGTGCATGATGTAATTATGAGTATTCGGTTTATGTTGCAGGACTAGGGGGTCTTGGATACGGGTGTAGAAATGGAAACTGAGCAGTAGCGGATGGAGCGTGAGGCCAAGGAAAAGGCCGATGCCGATACAGCAAATCAAAGAACATTACCACTAGCACCAATGAGACTGTTAATGGAGCAGAACTTTATGCAATGCATGCAAATGATGCAAGAGAACCAGAACAAGTTCATGGAAGAGCTGCCGGGGAGAGCAAATCAGAGGCCACCTGAAGGTGGAGGAGTGAGTTTATCTGATTTCCAGAATGCAAGACCGTTACCTTTTGCATCAGATGTAGAAGACTGGCTAGCAGATACAGAGAGGAAGCTGAAAACTGTGGGTTGCAATGATGAGGAAAAATTGAGGTATGCAACTCATCTGCTGACTGGACCTGCAGCATCTTGGTGGGAAAATCAGTTAGCCATGCAACAACCAGGAAGGGAGTTTACCTGGGAGGAGTTCAAGCAGAGATTCCGTGAATATCATGTTCCAGAAAGTGTCATGGAGTTGAAGCGGAGAGAATTTGAGGAGCTTCAGCAAGGATATACTAGTGTCATGAAGTACATCCGGGAGTTTAGCCAACTATCTCGTTATGCTGAGGAGGATGTCAACACCGAAGAGAAGCGGAAGAAGCGTTTCTTGCGTGGATTAAATCCATTTGTGAAGATGCAGCTAAGGTTAGCCAATAAGCAAACTTATTAGTAGTTGTTGGATGCAGCCATTACTTTTGAAGATGACTATAAGAATGTCCAAGAGGATCGGAGGAAGAGAGCCAAGAAGGAAACCAAGAGAATTCAGGCAAGCAAACCTAAACCTAACATGGAGTTCAAACCTTGGAATAGGAATTATGGAAACAACAACAATAATAACAATAACAAGGGCAGTGGTAGAAATCAATCTAATCCGAGAAGGAATGTTATCTGTAAAAACTGTGGAATTCCAGGGCATTTCCAGAGGGAGTGCAAAAAGCCTGTAGTGATCTGTTATGGTTGTGGCTAGAAGGGGCATATCAAGCCAGATTGTCCGAGCAAACCACCGGGAGGATGGCCTACCAAGGAAGGAGGACAAGTCAGTGGAGGAAATGGACAACCCAAAAAAGGAGGAAACAATGGCAAGAACAATAATGGCAAGAGAAACCGACCTACTAGAAAACTGAACTGTGCAACCCTCGAGGAGGTGGATAATTCGGAGCATGCAGTAATAGGTACGCTCAATATCCTTACCAATCCCGGCAAAGTTCTATTTGATAATGGTGCAACTACTTCATTTATTTCTGAAGAATTCTGTGATAAGTTCGGGATTAGAAGGGCAACGTTAGAACATCCTATGACCGTAGTTACGACAGGAGGGAATGTGATTGTACGCCACATAAAACAAGATCAGGTTATCTCGATCTGTGGTTGTACATATTTCGCAGACCTTTATGTGATTCCTTTGAAGGGAATTGGAGTAGTGCTGGGGATGGATTGGATGATGGAACACGGAGCTCAGATTAATTGTGAGGAGAAAACTGTCTCAATCAAAACTCCAAGTGGAGCAAGGATAGTTTACCAAGCAGATAAACATAGTCATATCATGGTGGATCTGCAGTTGAATTCAATGAAAGAAGTTAAATTAGAAGAAATTCCTGTAGTTAATGAATTCCAAGATGTTTTTCCAACGCAATTGCCAGGAATGCCACCAGACCGGGAGATAGAGTTCACCATTGACCTAATACCTGGTACATCACCAATAGCTCAAGCACCCTATAAAATGGGACCTAAAGAGTTGAAAGAACTCAAGGAGCAAATTGATGAGTTAGCAAGAAAAGGATTTATACAGGAAAGTGTATCTCCATGGGGAACACCAGTAATCTTTGTGGATAAGAGAGATGGTGGAAGGCGGATGTGTGGTGATTATAGAAATCTGAACAACGTGACGATCAAGAACAATTATCCTTTACCAAGAATTCAAGATTTGTTTGATCAAGTGAAAGGAGCTGGAGTATTTTCAAAGATCGATTTAAGATCTGGATACCATCAAATAAAAATCAAACCGGAAGATGTTCCAAAAACAGCATTTGTCTCAAGATATGGACACCATGAGTATCTGGTAGTACCATTTGGTTTGACCAATGTACCGACAATATTCATGAATCTGATGAACAAGATTTTCATGCCATATTTGGATAAGTTTGTCATCGTTTTTATTGATGATATTCTGATATATTCCAAGGATAAGGAAGAGCATGCTGACCATTTGAGAATAGCATTGCAAACTTTAAGAGAACATAAGCTTTATGCTAAGTTTAGTAAGTGTGAGTTCTGGTTAGATGAGGTAGAATTCCTCGGTCATGTGATCAGTAAGGATGGAATTGCTGTGAATCCATCTAAAGTTCAGTCGGTACTAGAGTGGACTGCACCAACCAATGTGAAACAAATTCGAGGTTTCTTAGGAATGGCTGGTTATTATCGGAGATTCATTGAAGGTTTCTCCAAAATAGCCGGACCAATGACCAAATTATTAAGGAAGAACACACCATTCAAGTGGGATGAGAAGTGTGAAGCAAGTTTCCAAGAGTTGAAGACTAGATTAACCACATCTCCAATCTTAGCAGTTCCTGAAACAGGGAAGGATTTCACTGTATATTGTGATGCATCTAAAGAAGGTTTGGGTTGTGTATTAATGCAAGATTGGAAAGTGATTGCTTATGGTTCAAGACAATTGAAACCACATGAAGTCAACTATCCAACTCATGATTTAGAGTTAGCAGCAGTAGTCTTTGCGCTGAAAGGATGGAGGCATTTTCTTTATGGAGCTAGATGTGAGTTATACACTAACCATAAAAGTCTCAAATATTTCTTCACTCAAAAGGAATTGAATATGAGATAGAAGCATTGGTTGGAATTAATCAAGGATTATGATTTAACAATCAACTACACCCCAGGGAAAGCAAATGTTGTAGCAGATGCTTTAAGCAGAAAGAGTGCAGATATTCAGCCAATCAATAGAGAGTTACCAAAAGAGTTACAAATGGACTTGGAAAGGTTAGAACTTCAATTCATCTGGACAGAGGTTCTTGGAGGATTAGCGACTATGAAGGTAGTTGCAGAGCAGGACAGTGATCTTAAGCAAAAAAAATTTAGACGTCAAGAAGAAGATCCTTTTATTGCTGAGGAAATTCGGAGGATATCTCAAGGGCAAAAATCAGTTTTTCGCCTTGGAAATTATGGATCTTTATGGTTCCAAGATCGTCTATGTGTTCCAGATGTGACTGAGATCAGAAATGTCATACTCAATGAAGCACATGATACCCCATATTCTATACATCCAGGGAGTACCAAGATGTATATGGATTTGAAAGAACTATTCTGGTGGAATAACATGAAGAGGGATATTGCTAAATATATATCTGAATGCCATACTTGTCAAAGGGTGAAAGCTGAACATCAAAATCCAGCAGGACCATTACAACCCTTAGAAATTCCTGAATGGAAATGGGAGGAAATAGGTATGGACTTCATCACAGGATTACCTATGACACCAAAAAGGAAGGATATGATATGGGTAATTGTGGACCGACTCACTAAGACTGCACATTTTATTCCAGTGAACCAAAAGGATAATGCCGAGAAGTTAGTTGAAGTATATGTTAAAGAGATAGTAAGTAAGCATGGAGTACCCAAAAACATCATAACTGATAGGGGATCAGTGTTTACTTCAGCATTTTGGAAGCAATTGCATGAAGCACTTGGTTCAAAATTAGATTTCAGCACGGCATATCATCCTGAGACAGGAGGTCAAACTGAAAGAACAAATCAAATACTAGAAGACATGTTGAGAGCTTGTGCACTAGATTTTGGAGGAACATGGGAAGATCACCTACCATTGGCAGAATTTTCTTATAACAATAGCTATCAGAGTAGTCTGAAGGCAGCCCCATATGAGATTCTGTATGGAAGGAAGTGTAGATCACCAATATGCTGGTATGAACCTGGAAGCAGCAAAGAATTTGCACCAGATTATATCAAGGAGAGACAAGACATCATTGATAAGATCAGGGATAGACTGAAAATAGCCCAGAGCAGGCAGAAAAGTTATGCGGATCAAAGCCCAAGATCATGGCATCCAAAAGTAGGAGATATGGTCTATTTGAAAGTAAGTCCGATGAAAGGAGTAAAAAGATTCGGAGTTAAAGGGAAATTGAGTCCAAGATACATTGGACTATTCAAGATACTGAGTCAAAACAGAACTATAGCTTATGCTTTAGAATTAGCATCAAGACTGGCTCTTTGGTAAAGTTGCTACCGTTTGTTGCAAGTTCTCTTTCTCCATGAACACATTGAAATTAAAAGCATGTGGTGCCATCTAGAACAGAATTTGTAAAGTTTAGACTAAGTTTATGATAGATTGAGTTCAACTAATCCACATTACGAATGAACTCCCACTCAAAAAATGACATTCCTCGTGCCTTTTTGGTGATTACATGAACCAAATCCACTATACCAAGTCCGATCATCACGTGAGTCGGTGTAGCTTCAAAGGCGAGCATCAAATGGGCATCATATCTACTATATGACTCATGCTTAACCTTTTGGTCCGTGTTCCGAGGCCATGTATGTACATTCTAGGCTCGCCAAGGAAGAACCTTAGTATTCGCGTGTGTAACTATCTTACACCCGAAATATGGTCGTGGATCCAAGAACACCCGATCATCACATGATGTCTTGGAGCGACGAAAACATAATCGGTGCATACTAAAGGAAGAACACATTCTTATCTTGATATTTAAATGAGGGATCATCTTATTATGCTAACAAAGCGCTAAACAAGCAATATAAGATGCTATCAAACATCACATGTTTATTAGTGGAATGATATGGTTTCTGAAGGAAATATGCCCTAGAGGCAATCATAGAGATGATGATATTTCATATGTATCCATGAGTTATTGTAATGTTCCTTGAATATCCATATCAGGCAACTTGTATTGATTGGCAATTACGTGAATTGTTTGTGAAACTCTATACTTGTATGGTTATTTAAGAGTTGTCCCTAGTCAGAGTTCATGTGAGGACACATGTGAATATTAGACTAGCACATCGATTGGTTGATTACTATGTTTCGCAAGTCATAGACATGGAGATGTCAAACCAATGACGTGGACACATGTTATGAACATGGGGTTGGACTGACCCAACCTGAGACTAGCAATTAGTTGCAGCTCTCTCTCTACACATCGTGTACGTTTTGTCCTTAGACCTGAGATTGTCGCATGTACTTGAGATGTGGATCGACCTACTTTGGGGCTATCAAACGCTGCACCGTAACTGGGTAGTTATAAAGGTAGCTTTCGGGTTTGTCCTGAAGCATGCTGCAAGGCATGGTCAATCAAGATGGGATTTGCCCCTCTCTACTTGAGAGAGATATCTCTGGGCCCCTCGAGTGATCGGATCCAGAAATGCATGGCCGTGCTACATATGGTTAAGAGTTAACCTAGTAAAGGGATTCCGAATCACGGTATCGAGAAAGGGAGGTCATCTTGGAGCTAGACCAAATATCGTGAGGCAAAGGGAAAGACATGTACTAAACCTTGTGATGGTTCGTCCGATATGATCTTTGTATGCGTTTAGGAGTTGGCACGTCTTGCTAGAGGCCGCTACCAACTATTGACAGAATAAGTGTATTCGTGTCATGTCTATAAGCATATGAACCTATAGGGTCACACACTTAAGGGGCTGGAAGCCTAATGAGGATTGGATCCGAATTAGACCAGGCTTAGGGTACTAATGGGCTGCTAATGTAGAAGCCCACTAGGGATGCTTATATAAGATAGGGTGGGGCGAGCTAACCAGGGTTAGACCTTAGACCTCAGATCATTCCCAGCCGCCACTCCTCACGCCTGTGTCGCGTGCGCGGACCTAGCAGTCCGGCGTCTGACGCTTCCACCCTGTACGTGTGGATACCTCGGAGGCGCTGCATCTGTAGCGCTTGGACGAGCCGTGCAAGGGAAGCTTCTCGTAGGACGAGGACAAGGAGGAGACGTGGAACGTCTGCACTGCCACGACGCGCTTCATCAATTCTGCAACTGCGCGTCTAGTGGTAATCCCGTGATCTATGACAACAGTAATCCTGGTATACGCGGTAGAAACTTTTTGATTTGCGCTAGTGTAGCCTACCCGTATCCCTTTAGTTTCCGCATATGATCTCTATCATATGCACCGTGGTATGATCACTATCATACCTTTATGTGTAAGTCCAAGGTCTATGGAGTTTACACGCTATGTGTGTTGTAAGAGTATCATCTCATACTTCTACTTACAACATCACCATATCATGACACTAGCACAGCAACAATCTAAACTAGACGCCTCTAATTTATCCATTGCAAGTTTTTACGTGGCTTAGGGCTTTTGAGATAGAATCGTTCATACCTACGAACATGAACCACAATGAGGATAACCAAATTGTTGACAACTCGTTGCAAAATAGATATTGACTATAGTAGGAGAGACAAACACCCGCTAGCCACTTATGCAAACTAGTTGCATGTCAAGCGTAGAACATGTCTCATGTGCGAGGACATGTAAAGTTTGTTCGAGCCGCTTAATCCCACTATGCCACCAATATCCAAAATTACAAATAAGGAGCAACAATATGATCATCATCGCCCACATACTCATATGTGTACTACCCGTGTAAAGCATCTACGCATAGATCCGGCTCTGATACCACTGTAGGGTTCGCATCATAGAAAACAAAAAAATTCCTATGATGTGAACTATGTACCAAGATCTATCTACTAGATACAAACAACGGGCGGATGTATATCCGTAGAGAACATACCCTTGAAGACCAACAAAGCTTAACGAGTTCGACTCGTGGTTGATGTAGACGATCTCTTGCCGATCTCAAGATCGATAGGAAGTCCTAGCGCCGCAAAACAGCAGCGCATCCGTGCTCGCACACACGTCCGAGGAACCGAGAAACCTCCGCCTCCTCGCTCCAGCGATGTAGCGGAAGCACAACTCTTTCTTGCCGAATAGCCACCGGGAACAATTGTGTCGCTAGTCCGAGACCATGGGGGATAAATTCTAGAGGGGGAGAGAGATCCTTCACGAGGAGGTGTGAGTGAGAGAGAGGGAGAGGGGTGCCTTTTATAGGAGGAGGGGGGCACCCAAGGGGGTGGCCACCGGCCATGGGGCTTCCCCTCCCCTCCTTCATTCATGTGGGTGGACACTCCACTCACAAAAATCTCTTCATTTCCCTCCACTCAAAATCCCACTCAAACTTGCAATTAAATTTCCACCAAATTTAATGCAAACTCTCATTAAATAAAACTCTTTTATTTATTCAGAATTTTGTAAATTACTTTAATGACAAACATTCACATATAACCCCTTGTTAGAATTCTATTTCACATGCATAACCTCTTTATGCAATTTCACCCGAAAACCTGTTTTGGTATCTAGTGAAATAAATTCCTGCACTTGTTTATTCTTTTGGCATGAAACTTTTGCTCCAATTGGATGTCGGTGTCCCTTAAGTGTGTCACCCTACGGTTCGTGAATAATGCGGACATGATCAAGACCCCTCTTAGATCAATAATCAGAAGTGGGATCTGGAGACCCATACTAACTCCCACACATTCAACGATGACTTTCTTGTGATCGTCGGAACCTTTTACGCTAGTATCTTAATCCCTTTGTTTCGCGATATATTACATGTCCGATATTCGATCATCGGTATCTCCATACCTAGTTTGATCTCGTTACTGACATGCACTCTTTTCTCGTTCCCGTGATATAACATTCTAGTGATCAAATCACTTGCTTGCAAGCTAACCAATGTGATATCACCGAGAGGGCCTAGAGTATATCTATCTGTCATCGGGATGAACAAATTCCACTCTCGATCCATGGGCCTCAACATAACACTTTATTAGTCCTGAAGTCATATTTATAATCACCCTATTACGGTGTAACGTTTGATGTTATCAAGAAACTCTTCCGGTGTTAGTGATTGACATGATCTCATGGTCTAAGGATTAGGATCACTTCGTAAGTTGTTATAGAAATATAAACTCAATGACTTTGATCGTAATGCTATACTTCGGATGAATGTTCATCACATCATTACACTAATGTTGTGATCCCGTTATTAACAACATCCAATGTCTATGATCAGGAAACCTTGATCATCTTGTTAATCAACGAGCTAGTTTATGAGAGAGGCATAACTAGGAACTTTCTATTTGTTTATTAACATTTCCGTATTAATACAATTATAGCATGCAAAATAAACATCTATCATATACTTGGAATACACATAATAAACATTTTATTATTGCCTCTCAGGGCATATTCCCTTTAATAAATTGTCCCCGCAGCCATCTCCACCGACTCCACTGCCATCTCCATCGCCGTTGCTGACTCCCATGATGAGGAGGGAGTAGTTCTCCCTCAAGGCTAAGGGCTCTACCGGTAGCTATGTGTTCATCTCTATCTCCCATGGTGTGATCTTTATGTGATCATGAGCTTTGTAATCTAGTTGAATAAGTAGATGTTACTCTTCATCTATTATGCTACTCAAGTGCTTTTATTAATGTAATCTTCGGAGACACCTTGTCCCACGTGTGTGAAGTTGACAGTGTGCGCACCATGTGTGGCTCTTAGGCTAAAGATTACAAAAATACTTATCATGAGTTATAATTTGAGTTGGATGTCTCTATGAAATTGTGGTGTTTTGTCTGGAACCGTCTAGCTCTCAAGGTGACAGTGAGGGGTTACCTACATGGGGAATGGGAATTTTAAGGAGTGCTTTTATTGCCCTACGCAATGAATTGGTGTTTGTTATTGAAGGGATACGGGTATGCTACACTAGCGCAAATCAAAATTTTCTACCGCGTAAACCAGGAATACTATTGTCATAGATCACGGGATTACCACTAGACGCGCAGTTGCGGAATTGATGAAGCGTGTCGAGGCAGTGCAGACGTTCCACGTCTCCTCCTTGTCCTCGTCCCACGAGAAGCTCCCCTTGTGCGGCTCGTCCAAGTGCCACAGATGCAGCACCTCCGAGGTATCCACACGTGCGGGGTGGAAGCGTCAGACGCCGGACTGCTAGGTCCGCGCGTGCAACACATGCGTGAGGTGTGGCGGCTGGGTGGAATGGTCTAACCCTTGTCAGCTCGCCCCACCCTCTCTTATATAGGCATCCCTAGTGGGCTTCTACATTAGCAGCCCATTAGTAGCCTAAGCCTGGTCTAATTCGGATCCAATCCTCATTAGGCTTCCAGCCCCTTAAGTGTGTGACCCTATAGGTTCATATACGTATAGACATGACACGAATACACTTATTCTGCCAATAGTTGGTAGTGGCCTCTAGCAAGACGTGCCAACTCCTAAACGCATACAAAGATCATATCGAACGAACCATCACAAGGTTTAGTACATGTCTTTCCCTTTGCCCCACGATATTTGGTCTAGCTCCAAGCTGACCTCTCTTTCTTGATACCGTAACTCGGAATCCCTTTACTAGGTTAATTCTTAACCTTATGTAGCACGACCATGCATTTCTGGATCCAATCACTCGAGGGCCCCAGAGATATCTCTCTCAAGTAGAGAGGGGCAAATTCCATCTTGATTGACCATGCCTTGCAGCATGTTTCAGGACAAACCCGAAAGCTAACTTTATAGCTACCCAGTTACGGAGTAGCGTCTGATAGCCCCAAAGTAGGTCGATCCACATCTCAAGTATATGCGACAATCTCAGGTCTAAGGACAAAACGTACACGATGTGTAGAGAGAGCTGCAAGTATAATTGTCAGTCTCATGTTGGGTCAGTCCAACCCCATGTTCATAACATGTGTCCACATCATTGGTTTGACATCTCCATGTCTATGACTTGCGAAACATAGTCATCAACCAATCGATGTGCTAGTCTAATATTCACGTGTGTCCTCACATGAACTCCGACTAGGGACAACTATTAGATAACCATACAAGTAAAGAGTTTCACAAACAATTCACATAATTGCCAATCAATACAAGTTGCCTGATATGGATATTCAAGGAACATTACAAAAACTCATGGATACATATGAAATATAATCATCTCTATGATTGCCTCTAAGGCATATTTCCTTCAGTTATCCAACCGGAGTATAGTTCGGTGTAGCATAGCAAAGAGAAGATATTTATGTGTTCAATTAGGTTATCATTGTTGAGAGTGTCCACTAGTGAAAGTATGATCCCTAGGCCTTGTTTCTAAGCATTAAAACACTGTTTACAACCAGACCTGCTACATGTTTGCTTGCTGCCATTTTATTTTAGATTGCAATTACCACTTATAATGATCCATATTACTTGTATTTCACTATCTCTTCACTGAACTAGTGCACCGATACACCTGACAAGTGTATTGGGTGTGTTGGGGACACAAGAGATTTCTTGTATCTTAATTGCAGGGTTGCTTGAGAGGGGTATCTTTGACCTCTTCCTCCCTGAGTTCGATAAACCTTGGGTGATCCACTTAAGGGAAAATTGCTGCTATTCTATAAACCTCTGCACTTGGAGGCCCTACACTGTCTACAAGAATAGAAGCATGCGTAGACATCAAGGACGACCCTTCTTTGGGAAATCTGCTACATGACGAGGAAACATCGGAGCCCGACGAGGCAACTTTGGTAGTCCATTAGGACATGACTGCCGCAACGTGTGAGGACGAACATTCTTTGGGCAAGCCGCTACCCGACGATGCAACATTGGAGCCTGGAGAGGCAACTTTGGTGCCCGACAAGTCAACTTCGGAGCCCGACTAAGCAAATTTGCTGCCTGAGGAGGAAACTTTGGTGCCCTATGAGGCAACTTTGGAGCATGGAGAGAAAACTTTGGTAGGCCATTAGGACGGCGCTGCCACGGTGGGTGAGGATGACCCTTCTTTAGGTAAGCTGCTGGCCGATAAGGCAACATCAGAGCCCAACGAGGCAAAGTCGGTAGGTCATTAGGATAGCGCTACCATGGTCGCTGAGGATTGTCCTACTTCATGTAAGCCAGTGCATGAGGACGACCCTCCTTCGGGCAAGTCGCTGCTCGACGAGGCAACATCGGAGCCTGATGAGGCAACTTTGGAGCCCAAAGAGGCAAATTTTGTGCCGGACTGAGCAACTTTGGTGCCCGACGAGCCAACTTTGATAGTCCATTAGGATGGCATTGCTGCCATGCGTGAGGATGACCTTTCTTTGGGCAGGCCACTGCCCGACGAGGCATCTTCGGAGCCCGATGAGGCAACTTCGGAGCCCGACAAGGCAACTTCTGCCCGACGAGGCAACATCGGATCCCGATGAGGCAACTTCGTAGGCCATTAGGACGGCGCTATCGTGGTGCGTGAGGATGGCCCTTATTTAGGCAAGACGCTGCCCGACGAGGCAACATCTAAGCCCGATGAGGTAACTTCAGAGCCCGGCGAGGCAACTTTGGAGCTCGACAAGGAAACTTGTGCCCGACTGCGCAACTTTGGTGCCGAGCGAGGCAACTTTGGAACCCGGCGAGACAACTTTGGTATGCCATTAGAACGGTGCTACCGTGGTGGGTGAGGATAGCCCTTATTTAGGCAAGAAGATGGTCGATGAGGCAACATCGATGCTCAGCGATGTAACTTAGGATGGCGTTGCCATGGCGGGTGGGTACAACCCTTCTTCATGCAAGCCTCTGCTAGACGCAGCAACATAGGAGCTCGGCGAGGTTACTTTTATGGCATATCAAATCACTGTCCCCCGAGGTTACTTTTATGGCATCAAACGTCACTCGGTGAAGTGGTGATTATAAAGATGTCGTTGGGTATCTGTAGGAACACGTTGAAGAGATTACGTCAAGAGCGGGATTTATTCACCTGGTGAAGGGTAATATACAATTAGGCCTACTTGGTGATATTACATCCATATATGTTGCAACATGTGACTAGGTCACGGGGATGTAATATCGCGGTAACAAGTAAACAGTACTTGTCGATAACGAGATTGAACAAGGTATGGAGATACCTTCATGGTCGGATCTCGGACAAGTAGTATCAAAGAAATAAAGGGAATTGGGCTCGACGTTTACGTTCAAATGACATCGTCAATCTGGAATGCAAGGGACCATTATGGGCATCACGGTCCCGATGTTGATCATTGACGCAAGAGAGTCTAGGTCATGTCTGTAGCTATTCCCGAGCCGTGAGGGGATCCACTTAAGGGTGCGACGAGCTTGATGTTTTCCATTAGTTGGAATCATAGATGATAAAGAGAAATCTAGAATTGTTCCATGGAGAGATATCCGAAGTTGTTCGAAGAAAGAAAGGAAACCGCAAAAGTTCCGGTGAGAGGACCGGAATCGTTCCGGGAGTTCCGAAGCTGTTCAGAGGATATAGAAGGGGGACCGAAAGGTGTTTCGGGTCAAATCAGATTTGGTAATATGTATTTACATATTAACTAATGTAATTAATTTTAAATATAATATTAAAATATGATTTAAATGATTGTTCCACTAATGTGCCAAATTTCCTAGGGAAAAGGGCCCATGAGGGAGACCGAAAGAGGGAAGGCCACCCGGATGGGCCCTAAGGGCCCATGCGCCTAGGGGAAACCCTAGGGCACCTAGGGTTAGGGTTTGGGGCGCCCCAGAGCTGCCCTACCCCTGGTCGCTGCCTCCTCTCCCCTTGGCCGGTGGATGGATGGCTTGGGGAGGGGCAAGGCTGCCCTCTCCCCCCTATATAAAGAGGCCCCCCTCTCCCCTTGGAGGAACACATCAATCAACATATCCCATGAGTTGGGAACTCCTACTCCTCTCCAATCTCTCTCCCTCTATTTGTCTCCACATGTTGGCACGGCCCAGGGTTGTTCACGCTAGAGCTGATGCATCCGCATCACGTCGTTGCGCTGCGGGGATTCTGAAGTCGGAGATCTACTTTCGCACTCCCAGCGGGATCAGGGAGATAGAGGTCTCATCATACACCGTATGTGTATGAAGCCACGAGGGGCCACACTTGGAGCACCTTGGATGTCATGAGACAGATAGCTGCATGATGATGGAGCAAGGGTGACCTGCGAGGATCTTCGTGACCTTGAGTCGGCTACGAGCACGACTACATCAACCACGATCCCCTCGGAACGTTAAACACTTTCAGACTACAAGGGTATGTATCCAAAAACTCTTGGCCATTACTACACTACTCGTAGATAGATCTTGGGCATCAGGGTGATTTGTCATAGTAATTTTTTTAATTTTCAGCCCGGAACCCCAACACTGGTATCAGAGCCGATCTATGTGTAGTAGTGTTGTACGGCCAGTACGCACATGGTGTTGTGAGGGCATTGATGCTATAGTTGTTACCCTCGCACGTGTACTTGTTTATATCATGGGATTGTTTGATGAAGTGGCCTAGACCGACCTTGCGCGAGACTGGTTCCACGCTCAACATACAGCTTATTTTGTATAAGTGGCTAGCGTGTGTCTGTCTCTCTTACAATAGTTGATATAGAAGTACAACAGAGGGCCCCGAAAGGGGTGTAGTAGAGACAACTGTATGGATCCATGTTGTGGTTGGGAAGTTCCTAGATTATAAATGGTTCTATTATGAAAGCCTTAACAACCACATAAAACTTGCAATAGGATAAAGTAGAGGCGTCTTAGTTTATGTTGTAGGAGGGGCATGTGATTTGATATGGTCATGGTTATTGCGAAGGTAAAGTAGTTTACTTTTATGCTACTAAGTTGTAGTAATAGTCATCGTTCTGATGGACGACTGAATGGTGGCACTGTGTACTTGGCGCCAAAACCGGTGGCACGATGGAGATCATGCCAGAGCGCTCGATGGAGATCAAGGCGCAAGAAGGACCATATCATATCACAATATACATATAATGTTCATACCTGCTTTGCATCTTATTGTGTGCTAGTATTAAATACTCAACTGTAGCATAGATAAGATGATCCCTATTAAAACCAATAATGAATTGGTGAGCCTAGCATGTGCAGACATGGCCTCGAAATTCCAATTACAGTGTCCCCCTTGTGTAACACCCTTGGATCAACCCTATGCAAGTTTTAGCGATTCCTGCCAAACCCGCATAGTGACGATTCAAAGGTGCCCACAGGCACTTTCGTGTGAGTAGAAAACGAAGTGGTACTATTACACATTAGTCCATTATGGACCCCACAGAACAGATATATACAACAACGACTCTATGAGTCAAGAATACAGATATATAATACAAAGATCCAAATCACCTTGAAAATGATACGACGTCCGAGTACGGACAAGATGCAAATGGGGCTAAGAACCTTGAAGCATAACCAATGGCGTCTATAACCTTGCCCAGGCCAAGCCAGAAGGGTAACCCTGCTAATGACGTAGGTCTCAAACCTGCTAAACAAAAGGGGTGCCGACAAAGGGCAAAGTAAAAAAAAG
This sequence comes from Avena sativa, assembly GCA_916181665.1. Taxonomy (NCBI): domain Eukaryota; kingdom Viridiplantae; phylum Streptophyta; class Magnoliopsida; order Poales; family Poaceae; genus Avena; species Avena sativa. The sequence continues at coordinate 101,760,884 of OV702293.1, forward strand.
AGCGGTCAGTATTGAGGCTAGTACACGGAGAGCGGTCAGTATTGGGGCTAAGAATTCGGCGGCTCTCGCCTACATAGGTATGGTGGACTGAATCAGCAGCGAAGCATGTGCTAAACACCTATAGAGACTCAATATAACTGTCGGCTATCAGAGATCGAGGGAAGAAAGACCTATTCGGAACCATCCTATTACTACCACCAATCATATCAATCCTCGTATTTCCCCCTCAAGACCAAACTAGGAAGTCATGCCGAGGAAACTCACACGGTTGGCAATTTTATTCATTCTTTTCATGGTGGTTATCCAACTTACTAGTCATATCAGATCCAAGTCAAATTATAACAATAAACTTTAGTTATAGTTGTCTATGATCGAGATACCGTTCTCCAAGTCGTCCATAACCGTGGACACGGCTTTTCGAAAAGATTTAACCCTGCAGGGGTGCACCAAATTTTCCACACGCACTTCGACCCTTGTTGCCAGATCAATTAACATACTTCCATCGGTATGTCGACGGGGCCTAGGAAACGATGCTTTCCTAGACCCAAAGCAAGCACATGGGGGCCACCCTACTAAGCTACACGTATCAAAGTCGGCCGAGCTCCGAAGATGGACCCAGAGGTTATGAGATCAGCCAAGAGATCAGGGGCCATATGTATAATTCTCAACATAAAAACCCACATCCTAAACAGTATAGTAGTAAATGCTCATCGAGCAACAGATAATAAACATGAAATAACATGGCATTAAAACCCCAAACTAGTTTGTGGCCTGATACCTTCGATCCGGATTAGGGATGTAGTATAGCTCTGTTTCCCTAGTAGACCTAGATTTATCGAATCCTCGGGAAGCAGAAAGCAAAGTGAGATTACTTAAACGGACCTTTGAGAGTTTTAGAATTCTTATTGCGTTTTCATCGAACCAATAGTTTGCGATCTTTTTGTTGTTGTCAATGGAGAGAGAGCGAGAGGGCCTAGGGTCTTCGGTTTTCACCAGTAGTTGTGCAAAACATCTGATGGGAATAATAGATAATATTAACGTACTCATGTAATTGTTAGAGTAAGATAATTATATGTGGGCAGTGCATCCATAAATGTTATCGCCTCCACAACCGCTTATGGCAATAACCTACTAGTCTCATCCATAGAAGAAAGAGAACTAATGATATGCATAGTGATATCACCGTTAATCCCAAGTAAATTCCTCACATACAGCCGTACTACCCTTTCTGTCACTGGGGTTCCTATCCTGCAGATCAGTCGTTACTCACACTCCCTTTAGATGGATCAATCCTCAGGGTCTTGGGTACCTGACAAGTCCTTAGATTGAGGCAAGAGAGGGTACTACAATCATCATGTCATACAAACTAATACATGATCCCATCTATGATAAATAACATGCACAAAAGCTACATGGCTAGGACGAAGCCTTTATCCCAAAGAGGATTACTCACACATAAAGATGAAATCGACAGTCATAAACATTGTAATAGAGATCATAAGGTTGATAGCAAATAGTCTTACAATGTCGCCAATTGGATGAGATCTACTATTACAAGTGGTAGAAGATGACTATGATGGTGGAGAAGGATTTAGAGGTTTAGATCTAGATCTATTCCTCCGGCATGGCGGCAGAAAGAGTTGAGGTTGAAAAGAAGCGAGATTGTGGAGTCGAGGTCTTGTTTCTCGTCGCCTGAAGCCTCTTTATATAGGGGTTCCTTCACGAAAATTGTTCTGTTTGACCTAATGAGGTCGGTGCGAACTATACGGCGGCGTGCCGTATAGTTGGTCGTTGAGCTTGTAGTAATCTCTTCACATCTCCTGGTTTCTTTGGCGTGTTGAAAATCTCGTATCTTTGGCATTTATGTAGTTATTCCCATCATCATACGTCATTATCTACGCAGGAAAAATAGCAAGAAAGGATTGCATACCTCTTTGATCATTAGGCATTAGTGACAGGTTTTAGAGAGATATTTTATCAAATATATGAATAATATCTAGTTTAAATGTGGACGTGGATGGATATATTTCACATCCATCATGGCCCCCAGTATAATACTTTGAAATAGAGTACTAAGCCGATAGGGGTGCCCACACACCCCACACGTGGTTAGCGCACTCAGTCTTGGAACAGGTGTCAAGAACTCGGGTCCTAGGTGGACACAAATGGACGGTTAACAACCAATTCTCAACTATTACCACCAATGCCTCTTCATTAATTATATCTATTTTAAATATTTAATTAACTATCTGTAATTAAAACCATGATCATCTCCACCTTTATAAATATGCCAAGCCCCAACATTAGTGGAACATCAACGACACGAAGCAGCTCCTGAGTAAGCGACTACGACTCGTAAGGTCAACTGTCTATCCAAACAACAGGCAATGGGAGGTGTCCAAGGCAATATAAAGGCTACATGCATATATTAAAGGGTACGGAAACTAAAGCATCGCAACACATATAGCAATAGATCAACATGAGGAAGTAAAGACTCTAAATATAAAATAGGTAGAAAGTGGGAGAATACTCGCCTGAAAACATTGTCAATACATATCCGAATAACCTGTCGAAGCTCGCATCAACTCAATGGCCCCTATCCGAGAAGAAGCAAAGCACTAGAAGGAAAACATCAGATGCAATATTTATTACTATGCAGAAAATCTGGCATGTTTATGATATGATGCATGAGTAGATAGTATGATGCAACATGCTTCTATAACACTACTTGATCTTGTTTAAGCCAACAAACAAAACATCGCAATATTAAATTAAAATAGCCACTTTTACTCCATATTTGGTTGCCCACTTTATAGTACATAAAAGATACTTGATGCAAAAGGCATGCAGGAAGGCAGATATGGATTCCTCATATTTTTCTAAGAAAAATAGAATTACATGCCTAAATCATTCTTATAAAAAGCAAAACTTTATAATTTTAGCAGCAGATGACCGAGCGGCCTAGGTGTTGAATAAAAATTTAGGTAAAAAGGCGTCGAAGGCAAGCCATGAGGATTTGATCTCTACCTCTAGATCAATAGGATAAAAACACAGAGAGCAGGTCACTACTGTGCTGCTATGTACGATAAACTGAAAGAGGCCTTTCAGGTGTTAACCATACAGAGCGGAAGTTCAGAGATAAAAAGAGATATAAAACTTGGATCCTGTTTATTGTGCTCCGGTGGATATTTTGTACTTGAGCCAGCTGTGATGTACTGCGAAGGATGTACCAGCATGCTACTAAACAGGACTTGATATGTTTGTGATCCTGGTTTTCTGAACTACAAGAGGCGGAACCTTGCACATGGAAACCTGACGGAGATGGCCACCGACGGACATAAATTGGAAGCACTGATCAGGTGTGTGTGTTCTTGAGGTGCAGAACAGTGTCAACACAGAGAAGGAGAAGATGCATAGAGGGACTGGCATGGACGAGGTGCTCACCCTGGGCCTGGTGAGCCGGACGAGGACGGAGAGGCCAGATTCATCGATGCGGAGACGTGCTCGACGCCGAAGCAGTTCATGTCGGTGTTCTAGGCAGCTCCGGCTCCGGGTCTTCAGTGCAGAGGAAGGAGATGAGGACGTGAGGCTCCTAACGTGATCAGCTCGGTTCGAACTGGAACATGGCGTCCGCGTGGATGACATCAGGCGACGGGGATATTTCTCTCGGTGAAGATGGTTCTCCTCGGGGTGAATAATAGAGACAGAAGGAAAGGAAAACAGAGTAGTGGCGGTGGTAGGGATATGGCCCTCCTTAAGAAAGGCTCCATCGTTCATTGGAGAGACAAGGACCTGAGAGTGCTCAGATGAGCAGCCATACAGAAGCTAGAGGAAGAACAAAAGGGTTTCGGTTTCCTGGTTCTGGACGTGGAGTCTTTTGGGCTTTGGCCGAAAGTTGAGGAAGGATTTGGTGGGGATTTTTGGCCAGATTTTGGGAGCTACGGTTTAGGGAGAAATAAGGAGAATGAACTTTGTATCTAGTTCAAAGTCGACTAGATGAGGCTAGTTTTAGAATAAACTTTAGACAGGCTTTTGGACCTACTTTATTTATAAAATAAGAAAAGCTTTTGTGACCATATAAAGACCGAAAAATATTACTTGTTTTTATTTTATAAAAAATATGAACGAGAGTCGGGTTTAATAAAACCACATGGATATTTTAGTAAAACAAACATAAGGTTTTAGTGAAAATGTTTTGAGAGGCAAATATATGCATGATGTCTTGATGATGCACAAAAATAAAAGAACAAGCAATTTTCTAGTAGTGATTTACTTGGGGTGCTACAGTTCGATACCACTAATAATAGATCTCGCCCTCAAGATATGCCTCCTGGTATGGGGAAGAAGGCCGACGATCCAAATCCTCTCGCTTCATGTAGATCTTCGTGACACCACTAACAAAGATTCTTTCTCCATCTCGAAATCGGTGACACCATCAACAAGGGTTGTTGCTCACGTTTCATTGAGAGAATACTCCGGCGAAACACATACGAAGGCAGAGGTCTCGAAAGGTAAGGACACCTCTAACTTCGACAGAAGGAGAGAATAGATGCATTCTGATCCACTTTAATGTACAAGAGCGAATAAGATGAGTAGTCGGCATGGGGGCCAATTCATCACGACGCCGATCCGGACGCCGAAAATCGGCCCAGTCGCGTACCCAGGGACCTGTTTTCGTCCGAATTTCGGCGGGTTTTGGTTCGGCAGGATCCCGGGTACGCCCTGGGAACGCCGGACTCAGCGAAAACGGGCGTGGGCCAGCTCTGTCAGCGAGAGAAAGCGCCACTCCCGCCACTTCGCCGAGCTCCCGCCCTTTTCTTCCCCCTCCCGCCTTTCTTCCCCATTCCCCCACCCCCGCCACTCCGCCGAGCTCCCCGCCCGACATGCCACCCAAGAGCTTCGTCCAACCCAGATCGACCCTCGGCGAGGGTCCGGCGGAGAAGAGGGCGAGGAAGCCGAGAGCGCTGCCGACTAAGCCGGAGGGCATGTCCTCGGCCAAGTGGGAGAAGAAGGAGCAGGCCAGGCAGATCTCATCGGCCGAGCGGAAGGACATGAAGGAGAGGGCGAAGCTCCGGCAACAGCAAGCGGAGGAGGAGAAGGCGATGGTGAAGGTGGTGGCGGAAGAGCACGCGATGGTGAAGGCGAAGCAGCCGGCGGCGACGCGTTCGGCGTTGATGGCCGCGCCGTACCCACCACAGTGGGGAAGCCAGCGAGCGTCGGCTCACCCGCCGGATTCTCTCCGATCTCTCCGACTGGCTTCCAGGGAGCCAGGCGGCTGCTCGGCAGAGGTACTCCTCGTCACCCGAGTTCGATGGCGGCTTCAACCCCAATGTGATCTTCCCCTGCCCGGCGCCGCGCCCTCCTTCGGCCTTCGGCGTGGACATCAACCTCCCCTACTCCGCCTCTCCGGCGTAGGCAAGCCCCGCTCTACACCGCGGACCGCTGCCTTTCGATGGAAGCTCGGCGCCCTTTGGCGAGGCCGACGCGCAACCTGTTCGGCGGAATGCCGGGCGCACTTCCGGCCGGCATGACGGTTGAGGCGTACATGGAGGACCTGATCTCAACATGCTCGGCGACGAACCACCCCTCCTTCTTCACGGAAGAGCAGACCCGGGCCAACGCCGAGCACGACATCGAGTCCCAGGACCTCGCCGACACCGACGCCGAGGAGATGCAGGCCGAGCAGACGCAGCCAGAGGACGCCGAGGCTGAGGCGAAAGGCAAGAAGGGGATGAAGAAGCCGGGCACTTCGGCGGACGCTCGGATCAAGTGGACCATGGTGGAGGACACCTGCCTCGCCGAAGCTTGGTAAATGGTGAGCATGGATCCGATCACCGGTGCTAACCAAAATTCAGACAATTATTGGCGGCGCGTGAAGGCAGCATTCGACGAGTGAAGCATGTGCGACCCAAAGTATCGCAAGATCCACATGGAGCGAGGGGAAAAGGCTATTACCAATCATTGGGCGATCATCCAAACTGCCTGTAGCAAGTGGCACAGCTGCGTGGAAGAGGTCGACCGCACACAAGCCAGTGGAGAGAACATGGACAACAAGGTACTCGCGAACACCTAGCTTTGTCGTGCACTCTCTTCCATTTTGACAAACTTGACACACTTTCGTTTTGCAGCTGCGTTGTGCACTTGCTCTGTTTTGAGAGGACATGAATATGGAGTTCAAGTTCCATCATGTCTTCAAGAAAATCGAGCATTGCGAGAAGTGGCGGGACACTCGCCTGAGTCTCTCCAAGAGCAAGGACGGCGTCTGCAACCCCGAGGCCCCGTCCGCTGCTGCCAGCGAAGGAAGAACTGAGCTCGGCCAGAAGTAGGCGAAGATGCTCAAGGCCACCGGACCTCCTGCCGAGCGTCTCCAGGCTTCGATCGAGAAATGCCTCGCTGACACGAGGGCGCAGGCCGAGAAGAGGGCTGAGAAGAGCGAGGAGCGCTGGAAGAAGCTGATTGAGACACAAGGGAAAAAGGTTGCCCTCATCAAGGCCAACCTCGCTGAGAAGAAAGCCAACCTCGCTGAGAAGAAGGCCAACTACGCCGCCAAGAAAGTGCAACACGGACCTCAAGTTCCTCATGGGCGGCGAGGACACGTCGAAGATGAGCTCGCCGGTCAAGGCCTGGTACATGGCGCAACGTCAGGCCATCCTGCACGGCATGATCACGGCTTCCCCTTCCTCTACGCCGAACGTGCCTGCGCCGAACGCTCCCACGCCGAGCTCTGCTTCGACTTCCTCCAACCCGGCGGCCTTCACCGGCGAGACGGACGACAATGCCGCGTCGGCCACGCCACAGGAGCCCATCCCCATCGACGACTGAGAGTTGTTTCCCCTGTTATGTAATAAAAATCTGCCGCCAAACTTGTGGGTGTATCTTTCGAACACCTTGTGGCCGAGCACTCGCCGGCGGGAATGATAAAGATTCAAATATATCGCTGTTTTGTGTTCGCCTGGGTACTCGGCCTGGGTACGCGAGTGGGAAACTGGGCGTACCCAGGCCGAAAACTTGCGCCGTCCGACCAGAAAAAGGTCCGGATTTCGGCCTGGGTTCGGCCAATGAGTGGAGATGCTCTTACTCCGTACATTCAGTAGAAAAGCATACAACCATTCTCGGAATTTAGACTAGAGATCTTCACAAGAGATGTTCGGTCACAAAGGAGTCATGCAGACTCTATATCGGGTCTGACATAGATGATGTCGTCGCGTTGGAAACACCAGAGGATATAAATAAAACTTTTAGTGAATTTCCGATCCACTGAAAGGTACACAGAGGAAAATTCCTCAGATAGCATGAAGACCGGATGTGGAAGCACCGTTACAAGGGGAAGGAAGCGAAACCCTGAAGGTACGATGGAAACCCATTCACAAGAAATCCTAGACTTGAAAAGAAAGATAAGAGAGCATATTCAAAACACGCAAAGGTAAGAGGAGAATAGCAGGGGTAAGGAAACAGATCTATCCAACTGTCATGGTATTACCGACGAGTAAGCCATGGAGGGGTCCTCATAGAGCGTGTTTAGAGATGTGGGGTAAGACAGAAGGTTGGCGGGTACGAGGTAACACAGCTTACCCGGGTTCAGATCCCACGATGATGGCGGGATCCTACTCCTGCTATAAATCACTATAATGGCAATACTTCGAGTTACATGGATTGGTTTGCTATACGCGATATGAGTTGTGTCGTGCCCTACAGGCTCCCATAGGTCTGACTTATATAGTCGCCAGATCCTAGGGTTACAGGCAAAGTCCTAGCCGGACAAGTTATAGAGTCCTACACTATATACAACTAGTCTAACGTGTCTTGCACTCCAAGGCTCCGGGTACATCGGTGACTCCTCCGTAGCCTTCCTTTATCCGGCATGGGCCTCCCTTCTGGATCCATCTAACTGGGCCACCCAGCAGGCCATGGGCCTTGCTACCAACTATGGTCCACCCAGGTTATCCGGATTAGAGACATGCTATGGTGATACCCATTTAGCATATCCCCAACAGTAGACCCCGAAGAACTCCGAGATCTTGCGCCGTCCTGCCTCTTCAGTTTGAATGCTCCGTCTAGATGAGTGTCGAAAAACCATCAAGCAATATCTTGTAGTCCTCCCAAGAACCTTGCAATGCTCTCCGTCTTCAATACGCAAGTCAGAGAACTGCTGAATCTTCCATCGTACTCTTCTCATAGCCGGACTAGATCCGTCCATGCTAGAATCTTCAGATGGGATGGTTCAACTGCCTATGTCAGTTAGAGCAACGTAGACCATAGGTCAGCGACGCCTCATAACTCACACATGCAGAGAACACAATCATAGCCGTTTTCCCGTGCAAAGGATGCAAAACGTTGGCAGCGGTGGTGGGAACATGGCGAAATTTCCGCACACGCGCTGTCCACGCAGCAACCGTTCGATCAATTTGCACGAATCTTGACGCTGAGTACTATAAATTATAACCATGGTAGATTTTATCCTTTCACCGCATTTTTCCTCGCGTCATCTTCTTCCTCCAGCAAACGTCTCCTCTAACTCTCCTCGCGCACCGAGAAAACCCTAGATTTCCCCAGTCCCACAATCACCTTCCCCCCACACCAATGGCGAGCAGTAGCACAACCCCATCCATGGCAGCAACGAGCGATGCAGTGGTGAAGCCGTCAGGCTCCATTTAGGTGCCCCCAGAGGGCCTGGTGCTGCCATGCACCGCGGCGGTGGAATCCACCGGCGGTAACCATATTCCAGCGGGGATGGAGGAGGAGGACGACTCTCACAAGGGAGAGAGGCGCGGCTCCGATATCGCTGATAGAGGTCTCAAGGAGATGCTCGCTGAGGGGTACCTCCCCACGACGGAGGGGCTGGTCTGGCGAGCGCCGCCGGACGGCGAGTTCATCCCTTCTCCCCAAGCCAGAGAAAAGGTGTACCTCAAAGCACAACTGGTACGCGGCGTCTCCCTCCCAATCTCCGACTTATTCGTAGAGGTCCTTATCCACTACCGGGTTCAACCTCAGAACCTATCTCCGAATAGCATCCTCGCGCTTAGAAACTACGCAGCGCTTTGCGAGGGCTACCTAGGAATTAGGCCTAGGTTAGATCTGTTTATATACTTCTTCACCGTCAAGAGGGAAGCCCGAGCGAGCAAGGACGAGCTCAAAAATTGTGGAACCATTAGCTTCAAGATCGGGCCTGGCCGGCGGTTCCCCGACATTGTAGGCCACGCGTCCTGCAAAAATTGGCAGAGGACGTACTTCTACGACCTAGATATCTCTCTGGCTGTCCAAGAAGCAACGTACCCGGACTTTGTCAACGGGGTCGCCGCTGAAGCCCCGACATGTAGATCCCAAGCCATCCTTCCCTCCGATGACGAAGCCTCCCGTGCTGCAAGGCGGATCGAGTGGCTCGTAGACACGGGTCTGACCGGGTTGGACCTAGCCATGTGCTGGTTCGTCAGGCGGATCCAGCCTCTGCAGCACCACACGAAGCTGATGCACCAGTATACCAAGGAAAGGAAGGATATCCTCCGCATATCTGAGGACAACTTCTCGAGTGACTCCATCAAGCTCCGCCTCAAAGACATCGTCAAGGTGAAGGACATGAAGCGTGACTTCACCATCACCTACGACATGTTCCAGGGAGGCACGTGCCTAGAGGTACATATTTATTTTCCATGTATGACATATACTCCAGTTCTTCCGTCTAGCCATTGCCATTTCATCTAACACTTCGGGATTTCACTTAACAGCTAAAGAGTCTAGAGGAGGATAGCATGGCTATCCAAATCTACGACCCCAATATGGAGGAAGTCACCGTCGTGTCAGATGACGATGTCCCATTGGCGCGTAAGCGGAAGAGCTCCACCTCTTTCGCTGCCGATGGAGGCAAGAAGAAGAAGACAGAGGGTGGAGCCTCCAAGAAGTCCACCGCCACCCTGGAGGTGGAGAAAAGAAGAATCACTGGTATCCCGTTTAGCAAGGCACCAACTGTTGTGTAAGCTTCTTATCATCCGACATTGTCTCTTGCTCGTCTTATTCCTGTATTTATACTTTTGCACATTTCAGGAAGAAGGCTAGTTTGAGTTTGAAGAATACCTCCAAAACATCGGGGGCTTCTAAAAACATTAAAGATATGTTTCACCAAGCATCTCCCGCCATCGCCCCTACAACTCCCAGCGTCCAGCCTGCTGCCACACCGACAAGCTCTCCAGCTAAGGTAGCATCTGGCCCTTCCGCCATGGAAGTGGACCCAGGTGTCGCCGCGGATCTTGCTGTTGTCGGCGAGAAGGCGACACAAGAAAGCACCGCATCAAAAGTGGCTGAAGCTCCGGCTAAGGATGCCATTGGTAGCGGTAAGGCGATGGTGGAAGGCAGAACTTCTGCTGAAGGCAACACCACTGCATCCAAGATGCCAACAGAGCTCCCGAAGATTGTCTACCCGGCGCTTACGCCGAGTGGCTCAGCTCTGGCTCCTGGTGCAACACCAACTTCTCCAACATGTGGTCTTGAGGAGCTGCTCAGGCAGGCGGATATCCTGCATAGAAATAGTCTTTCCTTCCGCAAGATATTGCTGAGAGCGCCACCAACCTCAAGATCATTGCACTTATAAGTTTTATTTGATTTTTGCATTTCATATGTAGTATCCCACTGTAGCCCTCGAGGATTTAGATGGAAAACCATAGGTCTTTGCATCTGAATGCTCTAAGAGTGACTAAGGTAGAAAACTTCGCACTGTAGCCCCCAAGTATTTAGTTTGAATGAATTATTCCGACTAGATACTTTTAGAGTAGCATACATAGTGTTTGTAAATTTCAATATTGTATCCCCAAAGCCTCTAGTTGAAACAGAATTAGTTCCGACTAGATGCTTAAAGAAAGACTAAGCATATTGCTGAGTTAAAAACTCTCACTGTAGCCCCCAAGCTTCTAGGTGGATATTTATCCGGATAGATGCTCCAAGTAGACTAAGTAATTTTGAATTTCTTCACAGAATGAGAATGCTCGGAGAGGCGTCACCAATGAGAAGTTCCACAAGATGCGCGCTGAACTGGAAGTTGAAAAGGGTAAAACTGCCTTCTTAAAGGATCAAATCACCAAGAGCAAGAGTCTGTTTTTCCTTTCAATTTCACACTCAAACTTGGTCTTGTGCCATCACTGTCCGACTACTCATTGTGTGCTGTCATTTTTCCGGCTTGCAGAAACTTTTGCCAAGGCGAGGGACATTGTCGAGCAATACAAGCACATAGAACTGCTGGATAGCGAGAACAAGATCCTCAAGGAGAGGGCTAACACTCTGAAGATGCATGAAGATTCCATGAAGGCCTTGCAAGAGTGTGCCAACACGGAGATCAACCGACTGAAGGAGGAAATTGCAATCCTCAAGGATCAGAAAAAAGATGTCGATGAGCAGAATCAGCGCAACCTTGAGGCTTACAAGGTTCTCCGACAAGAACGGGACTCCATGGCAGAGACACTCCAACAAGCATAGGCAAGAATCTTTGGTAAGTGATCTCCGTCTTGTACTTCTGTAAGCTAGATACTCTGAACCTTTTTTGTGTTATTGAACTCATGTACTCCTTTGCTTGCCAGAAATGCAGCTCCTATTGGTTTAACCAATACGCCTCCTCCACCAAAAGAATGCATGGTCCTTGCCGGCAACTTCGTTAGTACCGCCATCAAGCAAGCCAAAGAGATTGCCAAGCCCCTGAACATCAACATCAAGGCGGTGGATTCTGTCATGAAGTACTCGGAAATTCTGCGCCAAGCCCCCGAGCGTATCGTAAGTTGGAAAGCTTCATGTACCCGGGATAGTGCTAGAATGTCGTTGGCGATGGTCAAGGCCCACTACGAGAATGCCGACATTGACATGGTGACCTTAGGTCTGCCCAACATAGACGATGATGGCCAGAAGATTGATCATAAAGCTATCTGGGCATCGCTCGCCAGCTATGACACCAGGGTCGCCGTGTTGGTTAATCCAAATGCCTTTGTACCTCTTGAGATCATTGATGGTGACCAGCCTAGCTCCTCCGAGTCCCTCAAGACCACCGACTTTGAAGATGATCAGGATGGCTCTCCTGCTGCGGACGATGCTACCGCAAAGTCTCCTGGGCCAGAGAAATGAAAAAACACTTTGTAATATTTGCTTCCTCTGGATTTGTGTATGCGGAAAAACTACTATGTTAATCTTAAGGCGGAAAACAATAGATGTATGTTTCCTTCTACTTAAGTACTAGTTCCAGCATGTATATATGTTTTAAGCAAGTGCTGGTTATCCATTACTTTGGTTTTTATGCTTGACTTTTCGTGAGTCGGAAGACTCGTAGTTGGAAGCATGCGCTCAAGTGATGATGCCCAATGGCACCGTCAAAACCTAAGAACAAAATTGCCGACTTCAAGTGCCAAAAGTCACTACTCCAGAATCCACATAAAAATAACAAAGAACGTGTAGATCAGAAAGCTTAAGCTAATGCCCGTAGGCGAAAATTTTCACAAGTGCAAATGCAAAACTTGTGCATAAAGATTTTATACGATCCAAAAATGAACACTAAAGGAGGTAAAAGACTCAAGCATATGAGTGAACCAAAGAGCTTTATTTCATTGATCATATAAGAGGTACACAGTAGATAAAAAAGATGCTAAGTGTAGAAAGGACGTAGCTGTGCTATGTTCCATGGCCGATCAAGCTCCGGGTAGTCATCATCTGGGTCACGTCGCTTACGCTTATGATCATCGCTGGGTCTATCCTCAAGTTCACGATTGTCAACGAGGTAGTAAGACCCATTGAGTAGCGCCTTGCTTATGATGAAAAGTCCTTTCCATGGCGAGGATAATTTGTGTGACTTATTCTGCTTAAGAAGGAGCACTAGATCCCCCTCTTTAAACGAGCGATGCTGAACGCGGTGACTATGGTAGACTAGCTGTGTAGCTTCTGCTGGTAGATGGCGGATCTTTGGCATGCCAATACACGCTCTTCCTCGAGAAGGTCTACATCTAGGCACCTGGATTCTTCAGCATCATCTTTGTCGTAGGCGGTAACTCTTGGTGAATCGTGAAGGATGTCAGAAGGCAGGATGGCTTCTGCTCCATATACCATGAAATAAGGGGTGTAGCCGGTAGATCTGTTGGGTGTAGTTCGTAAACTCCATAGAACAGATGGTAACTCCTCCGCCCAAGCTCCAGCTGCTCTATGTAGTAGTGCCTCAAGATGTGCCTTGATTCCCTGCAGAATTAATCCATTGGCACGCTCAACTTGGCCATTGGACTATGGATGTGCCATAGATGCTAGGTCAAGTCGGATGCCCTTCTCCCAACAATAAGCTTCCACTTCTCCGAGTGATAAGTTGCTTCCATTGTCGATGATAATGCTATGTGGGAGACCAAATCTCACCACTAGATCCCGGACAAACCTAAGGGTAGTTGCCCCATCAAGTTTTCTAATGGTTTTAGCTTCTATCCATTTGGTGAATTTATCAACTGCTACTAGTAGATGCGTAAACCCACATGGTGCCGTCTGTAATGGACCAACCATGTCTAGCCCCCAGACTGCAAACGACCAAGTTATTGGTATTGTTTGCAGTTCTTCAGCTGGAACATGTTGTTGTCGGGCATAATACTGGCATCCCATGCATGTCTCAACCAGCTTGTCGGCGTCCGCCTTTGCGGTCAGCCAGTAGAATCCTTGCCGGAAGGCTTTGTAGACCAATGATCGAGGAGAGGCGTGATGCCCGCAATCTCTGAGATGGATCTCATGAAGGATTTCAATACCCTCTTTCTAGGAAACACACTTGAGGTATACACCAGTGGTGCTTCGTTTGTAGAGTTGTCCATTGATTATGGTATATCCCTTTGCTCGACGTACTATTTGCCGACTTTCGACCTCGTCGATGGGCAAAGTTCCGTGTACGAGATACTCCATGAACGGTTTTGTCCAAGCCGGAGGGATCTTTGTCACTGTGTGAACAAAAGAGTCAACTCTATCCGGGTTCTCGAGGTCCGCTCCCTTCATGGATGGTATATGTAGATGCTCCAAAAAAATGCCAGGCGGAATTTGTTTGCATCCTGACCCAAGCTTTGACAGTAGAACAGCTGCCTCATTTTCCTCCCTCGGGACATACTTGACTTCATAGCCCAAGAAGCTCTTAGTTATCTCATCCACTTCGTCTCCATATGCCGCCATCATAGGGTTCCGCGCGTTCTAGGTGCCAGCCACCTGCTGGGAAACCAAGTCGGAATCTCCACAGCGAACTATGTGCTTGATGCCAATATCATTGGCTATGCGAAGTCCATGAATGAGTGCTTCATATTCCACCATGTTGTTTGTAGCCTCGAAGTGGATCTGCAGAACGTATGTAGATTTTCCCCTGTTGGTGACTATAGCAGTACACCAGCCCCCGAGCCGTTGAGTAGCTTTGATCCGTCAAAGTGCATCACCCAGTATTCTGGCTCTAGTACAGGGGTAGCATCTGGCATTTCCGTCCAATCTGCGATGAAATCCGCCAAGACCTGTGATTTGATAGCGCCGCGTCTCTTGTAGGTGATATCGAAGACGGCAAGCTCGATGCCCCACTTCGCAACCCTTCTTGTAGCGTCGCTGTTGTTGATGATGTCAGAGAGTGGAGCTTTGCTCACAACTGTGATGGGATGCTCCTGGAAATAGTGCCTTAGCTTCCGAGAAGCAAGGAACACTCCATAAGCTAGCTTCTGGTAGTGCGGGTAGCTGCTTGGACTCCGTCAAGACCTCGCTTACATAGTAAACTGGTTGTTGAACTCCATACTCATGCCCTGGTTCTTTCTGCTCTACCACGACGATGATGCTAATTACCCGGTTGGTGGTTGGCATGTAGATCAACATAGGCTCCATAGGCTCGGGTGCTGCAAGTATAGGTGCCGAGGAGAGTATCTCATTTAGATTCTTCAGTGTTGCATCTGCCTCATCCGTCCATGTAAATTTGTCTGCCTTCTTTAGCAACTTGTACAGCGGCAGAGCCTTCTCTCCAAGTCGGCTGACGAACCGTCTTACTGCTGCAACGCAGCCTGTACGCCTTTGGTTGTCCTTCAGGCATGTCAGACGGTTTATGTTTAGGATGGCCTTGATCTTCTCTGGGTTGACTTTGATTCCGCGCTGGGAAACGATGAAGCCCAACAATTTTCTGACTGGGACCCTGAAGACGCACTTCCTAGGGTTAAGCATCATGTTGTATTTCTAGAGATTATCAAAGGTTTTTTTAAGTCAGAGATTAAGTCGTTTGACTTTTTAGACATCACCGCTATATCGTCCACATAGGCGTGAACGTTCCGACCAATTTGATCATGGAGGCAATGCTACATAGTCCGCTGGTACGTAGAACCTGCGTTTTCAACCCAAAGGGCATCGTGACATAGCAAAACGTGTTGTAAGGTGTGGTGAACGAAGTGGCCAATTGGTCCGACTTCCTCATCTTTATCTAGTGGTATCCTGAGTATGCATCGATAAAACACAAAAGTTCCAAGCTAGCCGTCGAGTCAATGACTTTTTCAATGCGAGGCAAAGCAAACGGATCTTTGGGACACGCTTTGTTCAAGCCGGTGTAATCAATGCACATTCTTAATTCTTTGGTTCCCTTTTTGGGGACAAGTATAGGATTGGCCACCCATCGGATGTGAAGGACTTCTCGAATAAAACTAGCCTAAAGTAACCTAGCTATCTCTTTTCGTATAGCGTGTTTCTTCTCGTCTCTGAAGCGTCGTAGAGGTTGTTTCACTGGTTTGCATTTTGGATCAATATTCAAGATGTGCTCGGCAAGTTCCCTAGGTACACCTTTCATGTCGGCAGGTTGCCAAGCAAAGATGTCCCTATTCTCATGGAGGAACTCGACTAGCAGGCTTTCCTATTTAGGGTCTAGGTTCGTCCCAATGGTCGTGGTCTTGGAGGCATCGCCTACCACAAGTTCCACCGGCTTGGTCTCGATGGAGGCCTTGAAGGCGGGATACGAGTCAGAGATCTGCTTCTTCGATGCCGGTATCTCCGTGGCATCGACCTTGCTCTAGATCTCCTTGAATTCTTCGCTATAGAGGACAGCTTCTGCGAAGCTTTCTTCTCCAATCTTGCAGTCCCTTGCCTTGGTAAAGCTTCCAGATACGATGATGACGTTGTTTGGTCCGGGTATCTTGAGCTTGTTGTAGACGAAGCATGGCTTGGCCATGAAGGCGTGGAAGATGTCGCGTCCGAAGATGACGTGGTACACGCTATTGAAGGGGACCACCTCGAAGGTCATGCGTTCTTGGCGGTAATTATTAACATCGCCAAAAGCAACCTGGAGCGTGATGCACCCAAGGGACCGAGCCTCTCGGCCAGGAACTATGCCATGGAACACGGTGCTGGTCCGCCTTAGGTTGGTCTCTGTCAAGTTCATCTTGTGCAGCGTATCCAGGTACATGATGTTGATGTTGCTTCCACTGTCCACCATGCATTTGGTGAACTCGTTGTCGTCAATCAGGGGGTTGATGACCATGGCGTACTGGTTCTCCGTAGGGATGAGGTCTGGGTGATCCTTCCTGTCCCAAGTGATTGGAATCTCCGACTAGCATAGGTATTGGGGAACTGGGGGTAGGGTGGCCATCATTATCCTCATGGAGGATTTCTGTTGTCGGATAGTAGGGGTGCCAAGAAAAGTGTGGTAGACGACAACCTTCTTCTCGAAGGGGTTCTTGCCCTTGCCATCTCTCTTGTCGGCGTGCTTGGGGTCAACATCCTCGTCCATGTCACTTGAATCCTTGGACTCCTCTTTGAAAGTACCGACTTGATACGACTAGAGGGGGGTGAATAGGCGTCTACCCAATTTTAATTTGTTTCTCACTTTTAGGCTCAACTAGAAAGAAAGTTATCTAGATGTGCAACTAAATGAACAACCTAAATGCAAGATAACTTACAACAACCACAAGAACGGTAAATAGCAAGAAGTAAAGGAAGGGAACGAAGTAACCGGAGCGGGGACACGGAGATATAATTCCCATAGTTCACTCCCAAGGAGCTACGTCTATGTTGGAGAGGTGTCGGGGCCACACAAGGTCACCCGAGCGCCACAAAGGCCTCACCTTATTCTCCGGTGAGCTCCCCCACAAAGGAGGCCTCACAATCCACTAACCGGTGACCTTCAAGGCGCCAACCGAAACCTTTACACCAAGGTTGAGGGGGAAGCTCCACAACTCAATTGGAGGCCCTCAACGACACCTCGAAGCTTCACAACACAAACCTTAGCTCCGAGGATGCCCTACACCGTCTAGGGTTTCAAGAAACCCAAGTGCAACAAGATCCACAAAGGATGGGTGGGGGAAATCAAATCTTCTTTGGTGGAAGTGTAGATCTAGGTCACCTCCCTCACTTCTCAAAAGATCAAGTCATTTGAGTGGCTAGAGAGAGAGATCTAGTGAGGTGAAGCTCAAGCATTAATGGAGGAGAGAGAAAAATTCGAAGTAGGTGGGAGGAAGAATAGGGGTGCCTTAAATAGGCCCCCTCCGCACTGAACCGTTTCAGCCCCCGCGACCTCACCGGAAGTTCCGGTGAGAGGCCGGAAGTTCCGCCCATCATGGCTCCAACGATCATCAGACCGTTGACGCCCGCTCCAAAAGCTCAACCGGAAGTTCCAGTCAAAACAGACTGGAAGTTCCGGTGAACTTCCGATGCAAGTTCCGACCCAAGTTCCGGCAAATAGAACAATTCAAACAGAAGGTTACTGATCCTTCAGCGGAACTTGGAGCGGAACTAGGGGCGGAATTTATGGGTCGCGAGCCGAATCTGACCGGAAGTTCCGGCGGCTGGGCGGAAGTTCCGCTCAGGACTTTCTGGCAGGACAAGTTCCGATGCAAGTTCCGGCCTAAGTTCCGGAAAATAGAACCCTTCA
The DNA here is from genome assembly GCA_916181665.1 of Avena sativa. NCBI lineage: Eukaryota > Viridiplantae > Streptophyta > Magnoliopsida > Poales > Poaceae > Avena > Avena sativa. The sequence goes on from OV702293.1 coordinate 101,778,738, forward strand.
TACAGAAGGTTACTGATCCACCAACGGAACTTGGGGCGGAACTAGGATCGGAACAAGGCTCAGATCAGCCCGCAGAAAAAGCCTGAGCGGAACTTCCGGCGCCAGGCCGGAAGTTCCGGTGAGACACAGAAGGCTTCAATGGAACATAATCTCACTCTCTCACGGAATAGTAGGATGGCTGTGGCGGTGCATATAAGTTTGTGCAAGAACAAGTGATTTCCCACAGCCTTCCGAGATGGATCCCCTCTTAATAGTACGGTGACCTAAAACAATAACAGGTGAGAAACTAGGAGAAAACTAAGGGCCACCGTCTTCATGAGATCCCAAGAGAGCATCCACACAGATTGAAGGAGACATCAATAGCGTTTTCCCTGAAACTCAAGCGCACAATTAAAACAAAAATGGGATTGTCATTAACACCAAAAACAGCATGGGAAGATATAGTCCTTTCAATCTCCCCCTTTTTGGTGTTAGATGACAATCCCAAATATTTGCATAGTATAGAAGCAATCTTTGCAATGGATGGGACAAGCTCCCCCTATATGTGTGCAAGGTAAATAAACTGACACACATACAAGGAGGCTCCCCCTTCCAATGCAAAGACAGCACAAGTGCAAGGTACAAGAAAGGATAGAAATCATACCGGTACCAACCAACTGTGGTGGAGACAAAAGAGTAATAATAACAACAAGATCTACGAGGCTCCACCACCATATGCATATGGCCATAAGATGAAAATGAGAAAACCACATACACGACATTGCATAAGATACCACATAGATACCACATAGTCTCAAACATAACAAGGTCCACAAGTAAGTTCACAGACATAAAAGGTCCACAGGCACACAAATAAACTAGAGAGTTCACGAGCTAGAAAAGATCAAAGGCAAGAACAGGCTTGTGAATCAACCCATGCAAATCCCGTAGACAACCTAATAGACATATTTCTCCCCCTTTGGCATCGAGACACCAAAAAGGAAGAAAAGATCAATCTAATCGCCCCAGCCATGAAAGGGAGGAGGAGCAGACTCAGGGACCCAAGGACCCCACTCAGGTGGCGGACCAGTGACCTCCTCCTCAGACTCATCCTCAGACCAGTGGCAGTTTTCGCGAATCCAATCATCCTTGGGAACAGTGACAGAGCTAGTGACCGGTGAGCTAGAAATGTTGAGAGCTATCATGATGGCCTTCTGGCGCTGAACATTGTAACGCTTATCTACATACGCCTGATACTCGCGGCCCTGGAGAAAGGAAAAAGTCTTCTTCACCTTCCCAAGCAGCTTCTTTGCCCAAGACGGCTACCTCTGGAGAGAAGGACCACCAGCACTAGAGCCACCAGGAGCAGAGGAGGGACCACCAGCTTCATCTCGAGCCTTCTGGAGTTCAGCTTCCGTTTCTTCTTGAGAACGAGGCTTTTGGTGCTTACTCGCACGTAGCTTCTTCTCCTCATGAATGGTGATGTTTTCTTCAGGAAAGCGAGTGCCAGTCGTCTCAAGCCACTTTTGATTGATGAGAGTCTGAATGTAGGGAGCATAGATGCAGGAGCGCTTTTCAATAATAGCCTGCCACATCTCTGTGTAGATGAAGTGCATAACATCCATTGACCTGTCAGTGTCACGGCGGAGATAAGTCTGATGCATGAGGTCAACCTGATAGCCATGAAACTGATCAAAGTTGCCAGCCTTGGGAGAGATGGTGTTCAAGTACACCCTGCGCATGATGTCAAAAACTGGTAGCAGATGATTCACATACCCAGCAGTGCCCCACTGTCGTGGTATTGCCGATGAGTACGCCATGGAGGGGTCCTCATAGTGCGTGTTTAGAGACGTGGGGTAAGGTGGACGGTTTACGGGTATGAGGTAACACAGCTTACCCAGGTTCAGATCCCACGACGGTGGCGGAATCCTACTCCTGCTATAAATCACTATAATGGCAATACGCCGAGTTACAGAAATAGGTTCGCTGTGCGAGGTTGTGTGAAGTTATCTATGTTCGTCTGAGATTGTGCCCTAAAGGATCCCATAGGCCCGACTTACATAGTCGCCAGGTCCTAGGGTTACAGGTAAAAGTCCTAGCCGGACAGGTTACAGAGTCCTACACCGTCTATTACTAGTCTTGTGTATCTTGCACTCCAAGGCTCCGGGTACGTTGGTGACTCCACCGTAGCCTTCCTTTATCCGGCATGGGACTCCCTTCTGGATCCACCTAACTGGGCCGCCCAACAGGCCATAGGCCATGCTACAGACTATGGGCCACCCGGGTTAGCCGGATAAGAGACATGCTATAAGGATACCCATATAGCATATCCCCAACAGTAGCCCCCGAAGAACTCTGAGATCTTGCGCCGTCTTGCCTCTTCACGTGGAATGCTCCGTCTAGATGGATGTCGGCAAATCTTCAAGCAACATCTTGTAGTCCTCCCAAAGAACCCTGCAAGGTTTTTCTCCGTCTTCGACTTGTAAGCCGGAGAAATGCTGAATCTTCTATTATACTCTTCTATAGTCGGATTAAATCCGTCTATGCCGGAATCTTTGATGTGACGGATCATCTACCCATGTCAGCTAGGACGACGTAGGCTTAGGTCAGCGATGCCTCGTAACTCACACATGCAGAGAACGCAATCATATCCGATTTCCCCGCGCGAGCGATACGTTGGCGGCGACGGTTGGAGACGTGGCGAAATTTCCGCGCACGTTCGCGAACACGTCGTCTACGCGACAACCGTCCGATTAAGCTGCACGAATCTTGAAGCCAAGGATGATAAATAGTAACCGTGGGGCATTTTCCACTTTTTACCTCATTCTCCTCGCATCATCGTCTTCCTCCAGCCGTGCGCCTCCTCGAGCTCTCTGTGAGAAACCTCGAGAAAACCCTAGCTTCCATCTGCACCAATCGCGTCCATCCTTCACTCCATGGCGAGAAGCAGCACATCCCCATCCATGGCAGCGTCGAGCGAAGCCGTGGCGAAGCCGGCGAGTTCTGTCGTCGTGCCCCCAGAGGGCTTGGTCATCCCCGCATCGGTGGTGATCGAGTCCACCGGTAGCGACCAAAATCTGGCGGCGTTAGAGCCACTAGAGGAAGAGCTAGACTCGCATAAGGGCAATTGACGCGTCTTGGACATCACCGACCGCGACATCCAAGAGATGGTCGCCGAAGGCTACCTCCCCGCGACGGAGGGGCTCGCCTGGCGGGCGGCGCCGACCGGCAAGGTGACACCTTCTCCACAAGTCGGAGAAAAGGTGTACCTTAAGGCTCAGCTGGTACGCGGCGTTTCTCTGCCCATCTCCCACTTCTTCCTCTCCGTATTAAACCACTACAAGGTCCAACCCCATAACCTCTCCCCCAATAGTATTTTAGTGCTTAGCAACTTCGCGGCACTTTGCGAGGGTTATCTAGGGATAAGACCTAGGTTAGACTTGTTCGTGTACTTCTTCACCGTCAAACGTGAAGCCGGACATAGTAAGGAGGAGCTTAGGAACTGCGGCACCATAAGCTTCAATATTCGACCTGGCCAGCGGTTCCCCGACATTGTCGGCCACGAGTCCTGCAAAAATTGGCAGCGGACGTACTTCTATGGCCCCGACATTCCTCTGGCGGGCCGAGAAGTGACGTACCCGGAATTCGTGGATGGAGCCACCACTGAAGTTTCCACATGGAGATCCCAAGCCTCCCTTCCTTCTGACCTCAACGCTTCCCGCACTATAAGGCGGATCGAATGGTTCGTAGAGACGGGTTTAACCGGCTTGGACCTAGCCATGTGCTGGTTCATTAGGCGAATCCAACCTCTGCAGCACCGCGCAAAGTATATGCACGAGTATACCAGTGATCGAATGGATAGCCTCCGGATCTCCGTGGATAACTTCTCGAGCGACTCCGTCAAGCTCCGACTAAAGGACATCGTCAAGGTGAAGGATAAGAGGCGTGGCTTCACCATCACCTACGACATGTTCGTAGACGGCAAGTGCCCAAAGGTAGGTATTTATTTTCCGTGTACGACATATGCTCCAGTTTTTCCGTCTTGCCAATACCATCTTATCTAACATGGTGATTTCTCACTTAACAGCTTAGCGATCTAGATGAGGGCAACCTGGCTGCCCAAATCTATGATCCAAAGATGAAGGAAGTCACGGTCGTGTCCGACGACGATGTCCCATTGGCACGAAAGCGGAAGAGCTCCACCTCTGACACTGCCAACGGAGGCAAGAAGAAGAAGACGGAGGGTGGAGCCTCCAAAAAGACTACCGCCGCCCTAGAGGCGAAAAAGAGAAAAGCCACCGGGATTTTTGCCAAAGCACCCCCCTAGTGTAAGCTTCTCATTCTCCGACATTGTCTATCTGTCTATGTTGTTCCTGTACTTATGCATTTGCACGTTTCAGAAAGAAAGCCATGACCAGCCTCAAGAAGACCTCCAAAACTTTTGGGGATTCTTGAAATATCATGGATATGCTGCATCACAACGCCTCCCCCGCCATCGCCCCTGCTACTCCTGCCGTCAAGCCCTCGTCCGCCCCAGCAAGCTCACAAGCTAAGGAGGCACCAGGTCCTTCCGTCATGGAAGTGGATTCTGGTGTCTCTACCGAACTCGCTGTTGTCGACGAGCAGGCAACACAGGAGAGCACCGCTCAACAAATGGCTGAAGCTCCGGCTAAGGATGCCATCGGTGGCGGCAAGGCGGTGGTGGAAGCTGGTACTTCTGCCGAAGGCGGTGCCCTTGCTCCCCAGAAACCCTTTGAGTTTCCGAAGATAGTTTACCCGATGCTCACGCCGAGTAACACAACTCTAGTTCCTAGAGGAGTACCGTCATCTCCGACGTGCGGTATTGAGGAGCTCCTCCGACAAGCGGACATCTTGCAAGGAAATAGCATCTCCTTTGGCAAGCTGCTAGCCGAGAGCGCTACAAACCTCAAGATCATTGCACTTGTAAGTTTTACTTTGCCTTTTGTATTTAATATGAGTATCCCACTGTAGCCCCCGAGGATGTAGACGGAAAACCATAGGTTTTGCATCTATATGCTCTAAGAGTGATAAGTTAGAAAACTCTTGTTGTAGCCCCCAAGCATTTAGATGGAACAAACTATTCCGACTAGATGCTTTAAGAGTAGCATGCGTAGTGTTTGTAAGTTTCAATACTGTAGCCCCCAAGCCTCTAGTTGTAACTGAATTAGTTCCGACTAGATGATTAAAGAAAAGCTAAGCAGATTCTGGGTTAAAAATTTTATACTGTAGCCCCCAAGCTTCTAATCGAGAACTGAATTAGCTCCGACTACACGCTTAAAGAAAATCTAAGCATATTGCTAAGTAAAAAACTCTCGCTGTAGCCCCCGAGCGCCTAGGTGGAAAATTTCTGACTAGGTGCTCCAAGCAGACTAAACAATGGTTTACCTTTTTTCTTTTTTCCACAGAACGAGAATGCTCGGAGGGGCATGGCCAATGACAAGTACCAGAAGATGCGCGCAGATCTTGAAGCCGAAAAGGGTAAAACTGCCATCTTGAAGGAACAGATCATCAAAAACAAGAGTCTGTTTTCTTTTTGCGCATTCCGTCTTGTTTTTGTGCCCACATTCTCCGAGTACTCACTGTGTACTTTGTTTTCTCTGACTTGCAGAACATGTCGCCAAGGCCAAGGACATTGTTGAGCAGTCCAAGCACATCCAGCAGCTGGACAGCGAAACAAGATCCTTAAGGAGGAGAGGAAGGAAATGCTAAAAATGCATGAAGATTCCATGAAGGCCCTCCAGGACTCCGCCTCCGCGGAAATCAATTGCTTGAATGAGGAGCTTGCGATCTTAAAAGATCAGAAGCAAGCTGCTGATGAGCAAAACCAACGCCACAACGAGGCGTTTAAGCTCCTCCAACAAGAGAAAGAATCTGTGGCGGACACCCTCTGGCAGGCTAAGGCCAGCATCTTCAGTAAGTTTCACCCGCCTTGTATTTCTGTAGTCTGGATACTTTGAATTTATTGAACTCATGTGCTCCTTGTCGAAATTTGCAGCTCCTATGGGTTTAACTCGCTCGCCTCCTTCGGACAAGGAATTCATGGTTCTTGCCAGAAACTTTATCAACACCGCCATCACCCAAGCCAAAGATATTGCCAAGTCCCTCCAGCTATACATAAAGGCCTCAGACTCCATGACGAAGTACTCGGAGATTCTGCACCGAGCCCCCGAGCGTGTCACAAGCTGGAAAGCTTCATGTGCACGGGCTGGCGCAAGGATGGCGCTGTCAATGGTGAAGGCACACTACGAAGGTGCCGACATCCACACGGTGACCTCTGGTATCCCCGACGTTGACGATGACAGCAAAGAGATTGATCATGAAGCCATCTTGTCATCACTCATGGGTTATGACACCAGAGTTGCCGAGTTGGTGGACATCGACGTCTTCGTTCCCATGAACACCATCGACAGCGTCAACCAAGATTCCTTCGAGTCTCATCATAGCGCCGACGTTGAGGGTGATTCTCCGGCTGGTGACGATGCTGCTTCCAAGTCTCCTGCGCCCAAGGAATGAAAAACACTTTGTAATATTTGTTTTACCTTTGGTGCATGCGTGGAAAAAAACTTGGTGATGTAACTTAAGGCGGAAAACAATGGTTGTTATGTCCTGCTACGTAAGAACTAATTTCCAGCATGTATATATTTTTAGCAAGTGCTGGCTTATCGATTACTTTGGTTTTTATGCTTGACTTTTCGTGAGTCAAAAGACTCGTTGTCGGAACCATGTGTTTAGGTGATGATGCCCAATGGCACCGTCAATAACCCGAGCACAAAATCGCCGACAATAAGTGCCAAAAGTCACTACTCCAGAATCCACATAAAAACGACAAAGAACGTGTAGACCAGAAAACTTAAGCTAACGCCCGTAGGCGGAATTTTCACAAGTGCAAACGCAATACTTTTGCATAAAGGTTTTACATGATCCAAAAATGAACACTAAAGGAGGTAAAAGACTCAGAAATATGAGTGAACCAAAGAGATTTATTTCATTGATCATATAAGAGGTACACAATTAGATAAAAAATGCTAAGTGTAAAAAGGACGTAGTTGTGCTATGTTCCATGGCCGATCAAGCTCCGGGTAGTCATCATCCGGGTCACGTTGCTTATGCTTATGATCCTCGTTGGGTGTATCCTTTAGTTCACAATTGTCAACAAGGTAGTAAGACCCATTGAGCAGCGCCTTGCTTATGATGAACGGTCCTTCCCATGGCGGGGATAATTTGTGTGACTTCTTCTGCTTAAGTCAGAGCACCAAATCCCCCTCTTTAAGCGAGCGATGCCGAACGCGGTGACTATGGTAGCTACGTAGCTTCTTCTGGTAGATGGCGGATCTTTGGCATGCCAAAACACGCTCCTCCTCGAGAAGGTCCACATCTAGACGTCTGGATTCTTCAGCGTCATCCTCGTCATAGGCGGCAACTCTTGGTGCATCGTGGAGGATGTCGGAAGGCAAGATGGCTTCTGCTCCATATACCATGAAGTAAAGGGTGTAGCCAGTGGATCTGTTGGGTGTGGTTCGTAAACTCCACAGCACAGATGGCAATTCTTCTGCCCAGGCTCCAGCTGCTCTATGTAGCGGCGCCTTAAGACGTGGCTTGATTCCCTGCAGAATTAATCCATTGGCTCGCTCAACGTGACCATTGGATTGTGGGTGTGCCACAGATGCAAGGTCAAGTCGGATGCCTTTCTCCCAGCAATAAGCCTCCACTTCTCCGAGTGACAAGTTGCTTCCGTTGTCGGTGATAATGCTATGTGGGAGACCAAATATCACCACTAAATCCCGGACAAACCTGAGGGCAGTTGCCCCATCAAGCTTTCTAATGGGTTTAGCTTCTATACATTTGGTGAATTTATCAACTGCTACAAGCAGATGCGTAAACCCACAGGGTGCCGTCTGTAACGGTCCCACCATGTCTAGCCCCCAGACTGCAAACGGCCAAGTTATTGGTATTGTTCGCAATTCTTCAGCAGGAACATGTGGTTGTCGGGCATAATACTGGCATCCCATGCATGTCTCAAATAGCTTGTCGGCATCCGCCTTCGCGGTCAACCAGTAGAATCCTTGCCGGAAGGCTTTCGCGACCAACGACCGAGGAGCGGCATGATGCCCGCAATCTCCAAGATGGATTTCGCGCAGGATTTCCATACCTTCTAGCTGGGAAACACACTTTAGGTATACACCAGTAGTGCTCCTTTTATAGAGTTGCCCATTGATTATGGTATAACCCTTTGCTCGCTGTACTATTTGCCGTCTTTCAACTTCGTAATCGGGCAAAGTTCCGTCTTCGAGATACTCCATGAACGGTTTTGTCCAAGCCGGAGGGACCTTGGTCACCATGTTGACGAAAGAGTCAGCTCTATCCGGGTTGTCGATGTCGGCTCCCTTCACGGATGGTGTGCGCATGTGCTCTAGGAAAACTCCTGGTGGAATTTGCTTGCGCCCTGATCCAAGCTTAGACAGCAGATTAGCCGCCTCGTTTTGTTCCCTAGGTACATACTTGACTTTGTAGCCCAAGAATCTCTTGGCTATCTCGTCCACTTCGTCTCGATATGCTGCCATCATAGGGTTCCGCGCATTCCAGGTGCCAGCCACCTGCTGGGCAACCAAGTCGGAATCTCCACAACAAACTATGCGCTTGATGCCAATATCCTTGGCTACACGTAGTCCGTGAATGAGTGCTTCATACTCCGCCATGTTGTTTGTAGCCTCGAAGTGGATCTACAGAACGTAGTGTAGCTTGTCTTCTGTTGGTGACTGTAGCAATACACCATCCCCTGAGCCGTTGAGCAGCTTTGATCCGTCAAAGTGCATCACCCAGTACTCTGGTTCTGGCAACAGAGTAGCGTCTGGCATCTCCATCCAATCTGCAACAAAATCCGCCAAGGCTTGTGACTTGATAGCGTCGCGTCTCTTGTAGGTGATCTCGAAGGCGGCAAGTTCAATGCCCCACTTCGCGACCCTTCCTGTAGCGTCGCTGTTATTGATAATGTCGGATAGTGGAGTCTTGCTCACTACTGTGATTGGGTGCTCCTAAAAGTAATGCCTCAGCTTCCGAGAAGCAAGGAATACTCCATAAGCTATGTTTTGGTAGTGCGGGTAACGCTGCTTGGACTCCGTCAAGACCTCACTCACGTAGTAAACTGGTCGTTGAACTCCGTGCTCATAGCCTGGTTCCTTCCGCTCTACCACGACGACGATGCTGATTACCCGGTTGGTTGCCGCCATGTAAATTAACAGGGGCTCTCCAGTCTCGGGTGCTGCAAGGATGGGCGCTGAGGAAAGTATCTCCTTGAGCTGCTTCAATGCTGCATCTGCTTCGTCCGTCCACGTGAATTTGTCCGCCTTCTTCAGCAACTTGTACAACGGCAGAGCCTTCTCTCCAAGTCGGCTGACAAACCGACTAACTGCTGCGACACAACCTGTTAGTCGTTGAATGTCCTTTAGGCATGTCGGACGGTTTATGTTTAAGATGGCCTTGATTTTCTCCGGGTTGACCTCGATTCCATGTTGGGAAACAATGAAGCCCAACAATTTGCCGGCTGGAACCCCGAAGACGCACTTCTTAGGGTTGAGCATCATGTTGTATTTCCGAAGATTATCACAGGTTTCTTTTAAGTCGGAGATTAAGTCGTTTGACTTTTTAGACATCACCGCGATATCGTCCACATAGGCGTGAACGTTCCGACCAATTTGGTCGTGAAGGCAATGTTGCATTGTCCGCTGGTAGGTAGCACCTGCGTTTTTCAGCCCAAAGGGCATCGTGACATAGAAAAACGTGCCGTATAGGGTAGTGAACGAAGTGGCCAATTGGTCCGACTTCCTCATCTTGATCTGGTGGTATCCTAAGTATGCATCGAGAAAACACAAAAGTTCCGAGCCAGCCGTCGAGTCAATGACTTGGTCAATGCGAGGCAAAGCAAACGGATCTTTGGGACATGCTTTGTTCAAGCCGGTGTAATCAACGCACATTCTTAATTCATTGGTTCCCTTTTTGGGGACAAGTACAGGATTGGACACCCATTGGGTGTGAAGGACTTCTCGGATAAATCTAGCCTTAAGTAACCTAGCTATCTCTTTTCCAATGGCGCGTCTCTTCTCATCTCCAAAGCGTCGTAGAGGTTGTTTCACTGGTTTGCATTTTGGATCAATGTTTAAGCTATGCTCGGCAAGTTCCCTGGGTACACCTTTCATGTCGGCAGGTTGCCAGGCAAAGATGTCCCTATTCTCATGGAGGAACTCGACGAGCGCGCTTTCCTATTTGGGATCCAGGTTCGTCCCAATGGCGACGTTCTTGGAGGCATCGCCTACCACAAGTTCCACCGGCTTGGTTTCGATGGCGGCCTTGAACGCAGGAGCGGAATCGGAGATCTGCTTCTTCGACGCGGGCATCTCTGAGTCATTGACCTTGCTCTGGATCTCTTTGAATTCTTCGCTATAGAGGACAACTTCTGCAACGGCTGCTTCGTTGATCTCGTAGTCCCTTGCCTTGGTAAAGCTTCCGGATACGGTGATAACACCGTTTGGTCTGGGTATCTTGAGTTTGTTGTAGACGAAGCATGGCTTGTCCATGAAAGTGTGGAATATGTCGCGGCCGAATATGATGTGGTACACGCTCTTGAAGGGGACCACCTCGAAGGACATGCGCTCTTGGCGGTAATTATTAACATCGCCAAAGGCAACCTGAAGTGTAATGCACCCAAGGGACCGAGCCTCCCAACCAGGGACTACGCCATGGAAGATGGTGTTGGTCCGCCTTAGGTTTGCCTCCGTCAAGTTCATCTTCTGCAGTGTGTCCAGGTACATGATGTTGATGCTGCTTCCACTATCCACCATGCACTTGGTGAACTCCACACCGTCAATCAGGGGGTTGATGACCATGGCGTACTGGTTCTCCCTGGGTGGTCTGTCCTGTCCCAAGTTATTGGAACTTCCGACCAGCGCAGGTACTGGGGGACTGGAGGGAGAGTGGCCATCAGGATCCTTAGAGAGGTCTTCTGTTGTCGGACGGTGGGGGTGCCAAGGAAACTGTGGTAGACTAGAGCCTTCTTTGCGAAGGGGTTCTTGCCCTTGTCGTCGCTCTTGGCGGCGTGCTTGGGGTCAACGTCTTTGTCCATGTCACTTGAATCCTTGGACTCCTCCTCCTTCTTATTCCCTTTTCCCTTGCCTCGCGGTCTGTTCTTCCGACTTTGCTTGTAGCCAGACTCCGGGTCTTTCTTGAGGTCGTTGACGAACTTCCAGTGTCGATTGGTATGGGTGGCCTTGCCGTTGGCGTCGAGGTGTACGCGGCACGGCATATCGCGGTACTCCTCGTAGGTTTGGGGAACGCGGAGTGGCGCTGAGGTGGTTTCATTTCCTCGTTGTTGCCCACGGCCAGCTCCCCTTCCTCGGCCACGTTGTCCACCTTCTCCTCGTCCTGCAAAAGTCATAGCGACCATGTCGGTAGATTGCTTTTCTTCTAGAGCGGTTTTCCGCTTTGTATTGCTATTCCTCCGAGCCTTAGTTGGAACGGCCGTTGCCGGCAAGGAGCCGCGAGCGTCGTCATCGGCAGCTGTGAACTCACTAGCTAACTGAATCATCTGATTCAAGTCAAGCTGGTGATTGTCCTGCAGGCGCTTCAGCTTATGTTAGAGCAACGTGCCCCTTTCCAACCCATCGATGAAGGCGGCCATGGCGGTCTGAGCGTGCACTCCTGCGCAGGAATTCTTCATATCCAGCCAGCAGGAGAGGTAGGTGCGAGATGTCTCGTCTTTCTCTTGCACGCACCGCTGTAGATCGCCCACAGTGCAGGGACGCTTGTATGTACCCTCAAAGTTCTTGGTGAACGCTTCTTGCATGTCCAGCCAGTTGTAGATAGATTTATCCGGCAGGTCGTTGATCCATTAACGGGTCGTGCCCGCCAACATTAACGGGAGGTACTTGACGGCGACGTTGGGGTTTCCTCCGGCAATCTCCACCGCGTTGTCGTAGTCCTGCAACCATGTGGCTGGCTTGGCGGTTCCGTCATAGGGTTTGATGGTCTTGTCAATCCGGAAACCTTTGGGGTAAGTTGCGGACCGTATTGCAGGTCCAAAGCAACGTGGTCCCAGGTATGGTCCTTCCCAGGCCTCGTGGATCTTGTCGATCTGCGAACGTGCATCGTACGGCTCCGGGTTCTTCTTTTTGTCAACAGGGGATGGGTTGCGTGAACGACGCGGGCCTCTTCCGCCATGGTGACTGCTTGGAGGTAACGGAGGCGGAGGTGGCGGTGGGTTAGCCTTCTTGCTGTTACCCTCCTGCGACGCCTCACGTCTGTCACGGTTGCTTGTCGGACGCGAAGGGTCATGGCGCGACCTGATCTTGTTTCCTTGGTTGCGCTCTCCGTCATGACGGGTCTGCTCCGTATTGTCGCGGATGACGATGCCGCACTGCTTTGGTGGGGGCATATCCGTATGATGGTAAGTCTTTTCATCTTCGCGATGTCGGGGAGATCGGGGTGGTGGCGATGGGCGACGAGGCCGGTCCTTTTCTCCGTGGTCGGAGGATATGGGGATGGCATCCTTCCTGTTGCGCGCATCCCTCCGTCTTCATTCTGATGAACCCGTCTGGGACCCGACATCAAGGGGAGATCGGTCGCTTGGCAGCTTGTGCTGGCTAGACTGGCAGAGCGCTGGGTTAGACTCAAGCCTCTGAGAGGTAGCCCTTTCCTGCTGCTTCACCGCCTTGGCCACTAGGTCATAGACCAGTTCCACTGCCTCAGGTGATCTATCCTGCTCCAGAAGGGTCTTGGCGACGGCGAGGTTAATGAGTGGGGTGGGCATCACCTGCTTTCATTCACTGTCAATGTATGGCTTGGCCTGTGCCGGCTTCGAGGGAGCCCATCCTAGGTTGCGCCGTACACCAGGATCGTTGATGACGCGAGCTGGAGCTTTCTTAGCCTTATGCTGCTGTAGCAAAGTCTTGTACTCGGCCTCCATTGCTCTAGCTTTCTCTATGGATTTCTGCGTGTTGACCAGATCTCGATCTAGTTTAGCGCCTTGCTCCGCGATGGCTTGCGCCTCCTCCAGCAGCTGCTGGCGCTTCTCGTCAAGTTGGGTCACGTTCCGGATATGAGAAACGGTTAGTGGCTCGACAAGGAGATTGTCGTACATCACTGTATCAGCTGGAGTAACATGGGCTGCTACCGACGTATATGCTGGAGGTGGTAAGTTTGCGATGTTATTGTTTCTCGGGCCGGTATCGAGTTCCTGCGGCTGTTGCACTGGGTTAGGCGGAGGAGGCATGACCTTTGCGTGATCAGTGTCAACAGCAATAAGCGGCCCCTTCCCCTTGTCCATCGCGGTAGGCGGAGCTTGTCCGGGTTGATCTTCATCCATCACCGTCCCAATGGTGACGAACACCCCTCGAGACGTGACGATGTTGTTGGTTTGCTTGTCACGCGAGTACTCCTCCTCCATCTCCTGCATAGCGGAGTGTAGCTCTACGGGACTGAAGTCTATCTCCTCTGAATCTGCACTGAAATCAGCATAAAGCGCGTCAATGACAGAGTCGGAGGGTACCAGGACTTCCTCGATGACGGGCGGTGGAGGTGCAACAGCCTCGACAATGACTGGAGGTGGTGGTGCTGCTGCGACGATGGCGGCCGGAGGCGGCGGTGGTGGTGGCTGAATCGGAGGGGCTCCGTCAATGAGCGCAAGCGCTGTCTGAGCTGCCGCTTCGGCCTTCGCGTAGTTGTTGACGGTGTTCACCATGCCTTAGAAGGTAAGGCGTCCTGACGCCTGTTGCCGTCTTAGAGAATGTCGGAGAAGCGTGCCATGGTCCAGTCCTTCCACAAAATGATAGATAGCATCATCATTGGGGTAGTGGGCCAGATCGGCTCGTATATGGAGCCACCTGGCCAGGTAATCGCGGGGGTTTTCGCCCTCTCTCTGAACGCAACGCGCCAGATCGAAGATGGTAACCACGCCGACGAACTTGGATCTTTGCTGTCCAGACGCACGGACGAAGCCGACATATTTGTAGTGATCTTCCACCTCTATATCCTACACAGGGACGGTTTGGGTGGGCCTTGAATTTTTCCGATCTTTGCGGGCAAACTTCGAGGAGAGACCCGACATTGATCCTTCCGCGAATGTATCATGCCCGTAGGCGGTCCGTGCGGGCCTTGATGCTCCTCTGACTCCCAGGGAACTAGTGCCTAAGTCGGTTTCGCCGATGAAGAGGTGGATGTCTCCGATAGGAACGACCGAACACCGTGTAGGGTTCGTCTTCGCCGGGATCCAGAACTCGTCAGGAGGGACGATCGGAACGTTGCTGGAGAAGAGAACGCGGCCGATGGCTACGGTTTCACCAATTCCCGCGAAGATCTTGGTCCTCGCCCGCTGAAGAGCCTTAAGCGCCTCCCGCCCCACGGTGGGCGCCAACTGTCGTGGTATTGCCAACGAGTACGCCATGGAGGGGTCCTCATAGTGCGTGTTTAGAGACGTGGGGTAAGGCGGAGATTGACGGGTACGAGGTAACACAGCTTACCCAGGTGTCACATCTCTGTGTAGATGAAGTGCATAACATCCATTGACATATCAGTGTCACGCCGGAGATAAGTCTGATGCATGAGGTCAACCTGATAGCCATGAAACTGATCAAAGTTGCTAGCCTTGGGAGAGATGGTGTTCAAGTACACCCTGCGCATGATGTCAAAAACTGGCAGCAGATGATTCACATACCTAGCAGTGCCCCACTGTTGTGGTATTGCCGACGAGTACACCATGGAGGGGTCCTCACAGTGCGTGTTTAGAGACGTGGGTTAAGGCGGACGGTTGACGGGTACGAGGTAACACAGCTTACCCAGGTTCAGATCCCACGACGGTGGCGGAATCCTACTCCTGCTATAAATCACTATAATGGCAATACGTCGAGTTACAGAGATAGGTTCGATGTGCAAGGTTGTGTGAAGTTATCTATGTTCGTCTGAGATTGTGCCCTAAAGGCTCCCATAGGCCCGACTTATATAGTCGCCAGGTCCTAGGGTTACAAGGAAAAGTCCTAGCCGGACAGGTTACAGAGTCCTACACCGTCTATTACTAGTCTTGTGTATCTTGCACTCCAAGGCTCCGGGTACGTTGGTGACTCCACCGTAGCCTTCCTTTATCCGGCATGGGCCTCCCTTATGGATCCACCTAACTGGGCCGCCCAGCAGGCCATAGGCCATGCTACCGACTATAGACCACCCGGGTTAGCCGGATAAGAGACATGCTATAAGGATACCCATATAGCATATCCCCAACACCCACCCTTCAATGTAGAGAGGCTCCAGGACCTCAGGATTAGCAGCTTCAGGGTCGTGAACACGCCAACCATTTTCCCCGTTGCCAGGTTGAAGGGGATAGCCAAGAAGCTCAGCAAACTCAGACCAAGTGGCAGTAAGAAACACTCCCCTAGTCATCCACTTCAACACACCTTTAGTAGATGAGCACATGTGAATAAACAGAGTAGAGTAAAACTGAGCAATAGCAGCCACATCATAGTTCTGACGGTGCTCCATGAGGGGAATCAGCCCAAACCTCTGGCAAATATCAAGATCCTCGCCAAAATATGCATGTTTCTCTTCCATGTGAGTCACATTGATGTACTTTTGAGGAGAAACCACAAACTTTGTCTTTGTTGCATAGATCTTAGCAAATATTTGTTCCTGACGGCAGTTGTGGAAGTGAGGATCCAAGAAAAGACGATCACGAGGAACGAGGTAGGGATCCGTACGCCTGAATTCAGAGTAAGCTTTCTGAGTCCATTTGGAGATTTTGGCCTTGGTCTTGTCTGGCCCAGCAGCAGTGGCCTTCTGAGAAGCAAGAGCAGGCCTCTTCCCTGCAGCATCAGCAGCAGCACGACGAGCAGCAGCAGCCTTCTGACGGCTAGTCTGAGTAGTTGGACGCACAACCTCAACATCTTCTTCATCAATCTCAGGAGGAATATCAGAAGATGGTCGACGGACACGCTTGCCTTGGTGGGTACCACTTTGCCCTGAGAAGAAAGCACAAGAATAGGGAGGGAAGGTGGGGTAAGTGCACAAGTTTGGAAGAGGAAACAAAAGAAATAGATTGGAAAAATACAATCAGGAAAAAGTTTCACTGTTGCTGGAACTTCCAGTGAAAATGGTCCACCGGAAGTTCCGGTCGTGGCTCACCGGAAGTTCCGGTGAGACCACGAACTGGCGGTTCAAAGCAGAGGTTCACTAGATCTAGATCTATAAGCCACAAGTGCAAAGATTTCCAAGAGTGTATTGGACCAATCTACTCTAGCATGATACCCTAGGCCTACCAAGATCTCCCAACAAGTTCTAGCCAAAGAACTAGCCAAGACATGGTGTGCCCTAACTCAAGCAATGGTGAGAGAGCTAGATCTCCATTAATGGAGGGAGTTAAGGGCAAATACCGGAGTCCATGGCGGGAGACCGAGGTGGGGAAGGTTCCCACGGAGCAGATCTGCAGAGGGGTGGCCGGAGACGAAAGGGGCGGAGCACCTTCGCGGAGAGGACTTGGCCGGAGGCGACTCCAAATAGAAGATGGGTCTTGGGGGGAAAAGGAAGAAGATCTCGTTTTCCCCTAGGGCCCGCCTTATATAGGACAGAGAGCACCACCGGAAGTTCCGTTCAGGTACCGGAAGTTCCGGTGGACCGGAAGTTCCGGGTCAGGCTGAACACGTTCCAGGTCAGCAGGTGGTTCAAACGAATAACTAGCTGACCGGAAGTTCCGGCTACTGACCGGAAGTTCCGATGACGCCAGAAAGACCTTCTCAGGTTTGGAAGATAACAAGGAAGAACATGTGCAGGGAATAGAGAGGGATTGAGGAAAGGAGAGGCTTAGGATAGAGAGCTCAAACTGTGAAGAACCAAAGCCAACAAAAACAAGGAAAAACACAAAAGGGTCAAAGACACAAATAAAAAATGGGTCGGTGGCCGAGGCCACCTTATATAAGAGTAAATGGCTTGACACCGCGAAGATATATCTTGGGTTCATTACCAACACTCATCATGAATCTCAAATGGTCTCCTTTGGAGACTATAGAGTATGAAAACTTTAATGTGCGCATAATAGGAATAGCGTTTGTTCATAGGAGGAACTACACTCCCCCTAAATCCATGCCTACATCCAAACAAGATACACATTGAGACGCGGGTAGTTGTGCAAGGTACTCAAGCAAAATTGCTCGAATCAATGATATTTAGCTCATGCCTTCACTCCCGGAACCTTGCTTCATCAAGAGGCTTCGTGAAAAGATCCGCAAGATTTGCCTTGGTGGGAACATACTCCAAAGAAATGTCTCCTCTAGCAACATGGTCCCGAATGAAATGATGACGAATCTCAATGTGCTTGGTCCGGTTGTGTTCCACGGGATTGTGAGCAATAGAAATGGCACTCTCATTGTCACAAAGAAGAGGCACCTTGTCAAAAGATAGTCCAAGATCCTTTAAAGTTTGCTTCATCAATAGCAATTGAGCACAACATCTTGCGGCAGAGATGTACTCAGCTTCGGCAGTGGACATAGACACACAGTTCTGCTTCTTCGAGGACCAACAAACCAATGATCTTCCGAGAAACTGACAAGCTCTGGAGGTTGACTTTCTTCCCACTTTGTCACCAGCCCAGTCCGAGTCCGTGTAACCAATAAGATCAAATCTGGCTCCCTTGGGGTACCACAACCCAAAGTTTGGGGTATGAACTAGATATCGAAAGATTCTCTTGACCGCCATCATGTGGCTTTCCTTTGGTGCGGCTTGAAATCTTGCACACATACCCACACTCAACATAATATCCGGTCGGGATGCACAAAGATAGAGCAAAGAACCAATCATAGAACGATAGAGTTTTTGATCCACCTCCTTACCCTTGGGATCGAGATCAAGATTAACCTTAGTTGGCATGGGAGTCTTGGAACCTTTGACTTGATCAAACTTGAACTTCTTGAGCATGTCTTGGATCTATTTGGCTTGGTTGATGAAAGTCCCTTTCCTCAATTGCTTGACTTCAAACCCAAGGAAAAACTTCAACTCCCCCATCATGGACATATCGAAGCGATCGGTCATGAGCTTGGCAAAATCCTCATTAAAAGTTTTGTTAATAAACCCAAAGATAATGTCATTAACATAGTTGTCATACGAACAAGTGGCCTCCAACTTTCTTAGTAAAAAGAGTGGGATCAATGAGGCCCACTTCGAAGCCACGGTCTAACAAGAGCTCCCTAAGGCAATCATACCACGCATGTGGGGATTTCTTGAGACCATAGAGTGCCTTATTGAGCTTGTAGACATGGTTTAGAAAAAGTGGATCCTCAAAGCCTGGAGGTTGCTTGACGTATACCAACTCTTTCAAAGGACCATTAAGAAAAGCACTCTTAACATCCATTTGATACAACTTAAAGTTATGATGGATTCAAGGCGAGCAACGGGGGCATAAGTCTCACCATAGTCGACGCCCTCAACTTGTGAGTATCCTTGGGAAACTAACCTTGCCTTGTTGCGCACGACAATTCCATTCGCATCACACTTGTTCTTGAAGACCCACTTGGTTCCAATGACATTTTGACAATCTTTGGGCCGCTCAACCAATGTCCAAACATTGTTCATCTTGAAGTTGTGAAGTTCTTCGTTCATAGCATCAAGCCAATCATCATCTTCAAGAGCTTCGAAGACTTTTTGTGGTTCCACAAGTGAGACAAACGCATGGTGAGAGCTAAAGGAAGCTAGTTGCCTCCTAGTAGTGGAACCTCTATTGAAATTGTTGGAGATATGCCCTAGAGGCAATAATAAATATAGTTATTATTATATCTTTGTGTTTATGATAAATGTTTATATTCATGCTATAATAGTATTAACAAGGAAACATTAATACTTGTGTGAATTGTAAACTTAAATTGAAGTCCCTAGTATAGCCTCTATACTTCACTAGCTTGTTGGTTAATAGATGATTGTGGTTTCCCTATCATGAACATTGAGATGTTATTAACAACAAGATCATATCGTTAGGAGAATGATATGGTGGACATACTCCTATAGATAAGCGTAGCATAAAGATCAAGTCATTTCAATAGTTCAATTGCTATATGCTTTCTGATACATAGTAACCTAATTCCTTCGACCATGAGATCATGCATATCACCTTTACCGGATGGATGCTTTGATGTCATCAAACACCACACCGTAACAGGGTGGCTATAAAGGTGGTATTGAGTGTTCGGAAAGTATTGGTTGAAACACATGGATCAAGAGTGGGATTTGTCCATCCATATGACGGATAGATATTCTCTGGGCCCTCTCGGTGAAATGTCATCCAATTAGATTGCAAGCATGTGACTGGGTCACAAGGGATCACATATCACGGGAACGAGAAAAGAGTACTTATCAGTAACGAGGTTGAACTAGGTATGCAGAGATACCGACGATCATAACCTCGGATAAGTAACATATCGTGAGACAAAGGGAAATTGGTATCGTATGTAAGTGGTTCATTCGATCGCAATGTAATCGTAGAAATATGTGGGAGCCATATGAATTTCCAGATTCCTCTATTGGTTATTGTTCGGAGAAGTGTCTCGATCATGTCCGCATAATTCACGAACCGTAGGGAGACACACTTAAGGATTCGACGTTGTTTGAGT
This sequence comes from Avena sativa, assembly GCA_916181665.1. Taxonomy (NCBI): domain Eukaryota; kingdom Viridiplantae; phylum Streptophyta; class Magnoliopsida; order Poales; family Poaceae; genus Avena; species Avena sativa. Next base: position 101,798,366 of record OV702293.1, read on the forward strand.
AGTTATGGTATTATGAGAAAGAGACCGAATGTTGTTCGGAGTCTCGGATGGGATCCGGGATATCACGAGGTGATCCGGAATGGTCCGGAGAATAAGATTCATATAAGGAAAGTCCCGTTTCGGAGTTGGGGAATGGTTCCGGTGTTTTCATCGGGAACATTCTAGAAGGTCCCGGAATGTCCGGCACTCCAGAGGGGGGAAGGGTACATGAATGTGTCATTGTAAGTTGGAATGATTGCATCATGTACTAGGTGTCTTCGCTGTCCAAAATAAAGGATTTATTTAAATCCTAAATTGAAAAGTCAAACGGCTAGTTTGAAAGTCAAACGGCAATTTTGGGAAGTGGGAAGAGAGGAGGATTGGTGGAGGCCGAATTGGAGGAGGGTTCCTCCCTTGGCCGGCGCCCCACCAAGCCGACTTGGGGAGGGACTCTCCTCCCCTTGGCCGGCCCCTCCACCTATATAAGGAGGGGCAGGGCTCCCTCCTAGCACACACAAGTTTCCACCTCTAATCTCCGGTTTAGAGCCGTTTTGGTTTAGAGCTTCTAATTGCTTTAGCCAGCGGTTTAGAGCCTTCTAATTGGTTTAGAGCCTTCTAATTGGTGTGTCTAATTACTAGACCACTAATAGCCTCTCTCATAAGCTCCACCATACTCGCACCGGCTTAAGGCGAAGCCCTGCGGGATTTCCCCTCTACTTCCGGTACCACGCCGTTGTGCTGCCGGAATCGCGAGGAGAGTGCTACAACCTCCGCTGCCTGCTGGAACAAGGGAGAGGAAGGTCTTCGTCGAGTACCGAACGTGTGACCGACTACGGGAGCGCTGCCGGAACGTGGCGCCGGAAGGATCGTCTACGCGATCTTGAGATCGGAAAGAGTACGACTACATCACCCACGAGAATCTGCTCTCGTTAAACACTTTGGAATCTTCGAGGGTGAGTTATTCCATCGACTCGTTGCTGCAATCTAGTAGATAGATCTTGGCTTGTTTGTTTGTATGCGATAGAAAATTTTTGTTTTCCATGCTACGAACCCCTACAGTGGTATCAGAGCCGTGTCTATATGTAGATCTGTTGCACGAGTAGAACACAATGGTCATTGTGGGCGTTGATGCTTTTATTGTAGATTGCTTTTTGTGTACTTTGCATCTTGCGGTATGTTGGGATGAAGCGGCCCGGGCTAACCTTACATGACATCGTTCATGAGACTTGCTCCATGCTTGACATGCAACTCGTATTGCATAAGTGGCTTTGCGGGTGCCTGTTTCTCCTAGCATAGTAAAGATCCAATTTACAACGGGTAATCAACAATGCTAGTATCAATGTTGTGGTTCTTGTTCGTAGGTTAGAACGACACTTATGGAAAGCCCCAAACCACGTAAAATATGCAAAGAAAGTAGAAGCGTCTAACTTTGTTTTGCAGGGGTGTGCAGTGATGTGATATGGCCATGATTGTGATTATATTTGATGTATGCAATGTTCCTTATTGTAAGTTGGCAACCGGCAGGAGCCATATGGTTGTCTTTAATTTCTGTTAAGACCTGCGTGTCTATTCAAAATAGTTGTAATAGTTGAAGCTGGTGGACGACAACCATGAAGAAGCATCATTGACCTTGATGCTATGCCGGTGATGATGGAGATCATGTTCGTGCTTGAAGATGGAGATCGGAAGCACAAAGAAGAAAGGCCATATCATATCACATATTATGAATTGCATGTGATGTTAATCCTTTATGCATCTTGTATTGCTTAGTAGACGACGGTAGCATTATAAGATGATCCCTCATGCACATAAATTTCAAGTTCTAAAGTGTTCACCCTTAGTATGCACCGTTGCCAAAGCTTGCTGCTTCGAAGCACCACGTGATGATCGGGTGTCTTTGATTCCGCGGGTGAATACAACGTAAGCAAGCCAGATTTGCTTATGCGGTAGCTAAGGTTTGATCTTGACGAGCCTAGCATGTACAGACATGGCCTCAGGAACACGGATCGCCGAAAGGTAAAGCATGAATCATATAGTAGATATGATGAACATGATGATTGTTCGCCATTGAAACTATATCAACTCTCGTGATGATCGGTGTTGATGTAGTGGATTTGGTTCGTGTGATCACTAAAACAATGTGAGGGATGTTGTTTTGAGTGGGAGTTCACCTAGTTTAATTTCATTCATTAATTTGAACTCAATTTGTCATAAACTTAGTCTAAACTATTGCAAATATGTTGTAGATCAATGGCAGCCCCTACCATCAATTTTAATGCGTTCCTAGAGAAAGAAAAGTTGAAAAACAATGGAAGCAACTTCGCGGATTGGTTCCGCAATTTGAGGATTGTCCTCACAGCTGGTAATTTGACCTATGTGCTGGATGCACCGCTGGGTGACCCACCTGCAGCTGATGCTCCCGATGAAGTAAAGAATGTTTACCTCGCTCGGAAGAATCAGTACTCCATAGTTCAGTGTGCTATCTTGTATGATTTAGAATCGGAGCTTCAGAAAAGGTTTGAAGAGTCAGACCCATATGATATTGTCGAGGATCTCAAATTAATTTTTGAGACTCATGCGGCAATTGAAAGTTATGAAGCTTCTGAAAAGTTCTTTAACTGCAAGATGGAAGAGGGCAGCTCCGTCAGTGAGCACGTGCTTAAGATGTCTGGGCACGCAAACAAACTTCAAAGCTTGGGTATAGTGATTCCTAATACTTTGGGGGTTTACCGCATCCTCCAATCACTACCACCAAGTTACAAGAACTTTGTGATGAACTACAACATGCAGAACATGAACAAAGAGTTGCCAGAACTATTTGCTATGTTAAAATCTGCAGAAGTGGAGATCAAGAAAGAGCACCAAGTGTTGATGGTCAATAAGACCACCAAATTCAAGAAAAGCAAGTCTAAGCAGAGGGGACACTTCAAGAAGGGTGGTAAGAAAGTTACCATGCCGACGAAGAGGACCAAGGCTGGACCCAAGCCTGATACTGAGTGCTTTTACTGCAAGGGAGAAGGTCACTGGAAGCGGAATTGCCCAAAGTACTTGGCGGATTTGAAGAACGGCAACATCAAGAAGAAAGGTATATCTGATATACATGTTATTGATGTGTATCTCACTAGTATTCGTAGTAGTGCCTGGGTATTTGATACTGGTTCGGTTGCTCATATTTGTAACTCGAAACAGGAGCTGCAGAATAAACGGAAGCTAGCGAAGAACGAGGTGACGATGCGCGTAGGAAACGGATCAAAGGTTGATGTGATCGCGGTCGGCACGCTACCTCTTCATCTACCATCGGGATTAGTTTTATACTTAAATAATTGTTATTTGGTGCCTGCGTTGAGCATGAACATTATATCGGGATCTTGTTTATTGCGAGACGGTTACTTGTTTAAATCCGAGAATAATGGTTGTTCGATTTATATGAGTAATATGTTTTATGCACATGCACCTTTGATAGATGGTCTATTCTTATTGAATCTCGATAGTAGAAATACACATATTAATAACATTGAAGCTAAACGATTGAAATCAAGCGATAACTCGACCTATATGTGGCACTGTCGTCTTGGTCACATTGGAGTGAAGCGTATGAAGAAACTCCATTCCGATGGACTTCTTGAATCACTTGATTTTGAATCACTTGAAAGATGCGAAGCATGTCTGATGGGTAAAATGACTAAAACTCCGTTTTCTGGTATGATGGAGCGAGCTACGGACTTATTGGAAATCATACATACCGATGTGTGTGGTCCAATGAGTGTAGCATCGCGCAGTGGTTATCGTTATGTTCTTACCTTCACGGATGACTTGAGTAGATATGGGTATATCTATTTCATGAAACATAAGTCCGAAACTTTCGAGAAGTTTAAGGAATTTCAAAGTGAGGTAGAGAATCAACGTAACAAGAATATTAAATTTCTACGTTCTGATCGTGGAGGTGAATATCTAAGTTACGAGTTTGGCGAGCATTTGAAGAAATGCGGAATACTTTCGCAGTTGACACCGCCGGGAACACCACAGCGTAATGGTGTGTCCGAACGTCGTAATCGAACTCTCTTAGATATGGTTCGTTCTATGATGTCACTTACAGATTTACCGCTATCATTTTGGGGTTATGCATTAGAAACAGCCGCATTCACTTTAAATAGGGCACCGTCTAAATCCGTTGAAACGACACCGTATGAATTATGGTTTGGGAAGAAACCTAAATTGTCGTTCCTTAAAGTTTGGGGATGCGAAGCCTATGTAAAGAAGTTACAGCCGGACAAGCTTGAACCCAAAGCGGAAAAATGCGTCTTCATAGGATACCCGAAGGAAACTATTGGGTATACCTTCTATCATAGATCCGAAGGCAAAATCTTCGTTGCCAAGAATGGATCCTTTCTAGAGAAGGAATTTCTCTCGAAAGAAGTGACTGGAAGGAAAGTAGAACTCGACGAGGTTGTCGAACCTTCTCTCGAAATTGCGAGTAGCGCAGCACCGGAAGAAGTTCCTGTGGTGCCTGCACCAATAAGAGAGGAAGCTAATGATGATTATAATGAAACTTCGGTTGAAGTTACTACAGAGCCTCGAAGGTCAACGAGAACTCGTACCACTCCAGATTGGTATGATTCCGTTATGAATGTCATGGTGGTGGACAACACCGATGACCCCGAGACATATGAGGAAGCGATGATGAGCCCAGATTCCAATAAATGGCAAGAAGCCATGAAATCCGAGATTGGATCCATGTACGAAAACCAAGTATGGACTTTGGTGGACTTACCGGATGGCCGGAAGGCTGTCGAGAACAAATGGATTTTCAAGAAGAAAACAGATGCTGATGGTAATGTTACTGTCTATAAAGCTCGACTTGTCGCAAAAGGGTTTCGACAAATTCAAGGAGTTGACTACGATGAGACTTTCTCACCAGTAGCGAAGCTAAAGTCTGTGAGGATTGTGTTAGCAATCGCTGCATATTACGATTATGAAATATGGCAGATGGATGTCAAAACAGCATTCCTCAATGGAGACATTGATGAAGAATTGTATATGATGCAGCCCAAAGGTTTTGTCGATCCTAAAGATGCTAACAAGGTATGCAAACTTCAACGGTCCATATATGGATTGAAGCAAGCATCCCGAAGTTGGAATCAACGTTTTGATAAGGTAATCAAAAGTTTTGGTTTTATACAAACTTATGGAGAAGCTTGTATTTACAAAAAGGTGAGTGGGAGCTCTGTAGCGTTCTTAATACTATATGTGGATGACATATTGTTAATTGGGAATGATGTAGACCTTCTTAATAGAGTCAAAGAATATTTGAATAATAGTTTTTCAATGAAGGATCTTGGCGAAGCAGCTTACATATTAGGCATAAAGATTTATAGAGATAGATCGAAACGCCAAATATCATTGTCACAAAGTACATATTTGGACAAAGTTCTAAAGAGGTTTGGAATGGAAGAAAGCAAGAAAGGGTTCTTCCCCATGTTTCCCAATACGACCTTGAGTAAAACTCAAAGTCCGACATCGGCAGAAGATAGAGAAAGGATGAGTAAGACTCCTTACGCCTCAGCCATAGGATCTCTAATGTATGCCATGCTATGTACTAGACCCGACATTGCATATGCTGTTAGTTTAACTAGCAGATATCAAAGTGATCCAGGAGTGGATCATTGGACAGCGGTCAAAAACATCCTTAAGTACTTGAGAAGAACTAAGGATATGGTTCTTTCTTATGGAGGTGATGAACAGCTCGTTGTTAATGGTTACACCGATGCTAGTTGGAACACTGATCCGGATGATTCTAAATCACAATCCGGATACGTATTTATTTTGAATGGTGCAGCAGTTAGCTGGAGGAGTGCAAAGCAAAGCGTTGTGGCGAGATCTTCAACTGAATCGGAATACATGGCTGCTTCGGAGGCTTCACAAGAAGCGATATGGATGAAAGAGTTCATTACAGAGCTGGGTGTGGTTCCTAGTGCGCTGGACCCAATGTCTATCTACTGTGATAACATGGGCGCCATAGCCAATGCGCAAGAACCAAGGTCACACAAGAAGCTGAAGCATATCAAGCTGCGTTTTCACGCTATTCGAGAACATATCCAGGATGGGGATATAAAGATTTGCAAAGTACACACAGATCTGAATGTGGCGGATCCGTTGACTAAACCTCTCCCGAGGGCAAAACATGACCAACACCAAACTGCCATGGGTGTTCGGTAGATTACCATGTAATCTAGATTAGATGACTCTAGTGCAAGTGGGAGACTGTTGGAGATATGCCCTAGAGGCAATAATAAATATAGTTATTATTATATCTTTGTGTTTATGATAAATGTTTATATTCATGCTATAATAGTATTAACAAGGAAACATTAATACTTGTGTGAATTGTAAACTTAAATTGAAGTCCCTAGTATAGCCTCTATACTTCACTAGCTTGTTGGTTAATAGATGATTGTGGTTTCCCTATCATGAACATTGAGATGTTATTAACAACAAGATCATATCGTTAGGAGAATGATATGGTGGACATACTCCTATAGATAAGCGTAGCATAAAGATCAAGTCATTTCAATAGTTCAATTGCTATATGCTTTCTGATACATAGTAACCTAATTCCTTCGACCATGAGATCATGCATATCACCTTTACCGGATGGATGCTTTGATGTCATCAAACACCACACCGTAACAGGGTGGCTATAAAGGTGGTATTGAGTGTTCGGAAAGTATTGGTTGAAACACATGGATCAAGAGTGGGATTTGTCCATCCATATGACGGATAGATATTCTCTGGGCCCTCTCGGTGAAATGTCATCCAATTAGCTTGCAAGCATGTGACTGGGTCACAAGGGATCACATATCACGGGAACGAGAAAAGAGTACTTATCAGTAACGAGGTTGAACTAGGTATGCAGAGATACCGACGATCATAACCTCGGATAAGTAACATATCGTGAGACAAAGGGAAATTGGTATCGTATGTAAGTGGTTCATTCGATCGCAATGTAATCGTAGAAATATGTGGGAGCCATATGAATTTCCAGATTCCTCTATTGGTTATTGTTCGGAGAAGTGTCTCGATCATGTCCGCATAATTCACGAACCGTAGGGAGACACACTTAAGGATTCGACGTTGTTTGAGTAGTTATGGTATTATGAGAAAGAGACCGAATGTTGTTCGGAGTCTCGGATGGGATCCGGGATATCACGAGGTGATCCGGAATGGTCCGGAGAATAAGATTCATATAAGGAAAGTCCCGTTTCGGAGTTGGGGAATGGTTCCGGTGTTTTCATCGGGAACATTCTAGAAGGTCCCGGAATGTCCGGCACTCCGGAGGGGGAAGGGTACATGAATGTGTCATTGTAAGTTGGAATGATTGCATCATGTACTAGGTGTTCTTGCTGTCCAAAATAAAGGGTTTATTTAAATCCTAAATTGAAAAGTCAAACGGCTAGTTTGAAAGTCAAACGGCAATTTTGGGAAGTGGGAAAAGAGGAGGAGGTGAAGCCGAGTTGGGGAGGGAGTCCTCCCCAAGCCGGCGCCCCACCCAAGCCGAGTTGGGGAGGGACTCCACTCCCTCCCCTTGGCCGGCCAGCCCTCCCACCTATATAAGGAGGGGCAGGGCTCCCCTCCTAGCACACACAAGTTCCTATCTTCTACCTCCGGTTTAGAGCCGTTTTGGTTTAGAGCTTCTAATTGCTTTAGCCAGCGGTTTAGAGCCTTCTAATTGGTTTAGAGCCTTCTAATTGGTGTATCTAATTACTAGACCACTAATAGCCTCTCTCATAAGCTCCACCATACTCGCACCGGCTTAAGGCGAAGCCCTGCGGGATTTCCCCTCTACTTCCGGTACCACGCCGTTGTGCTGCCGGAATCGCGAGGAGAGTGCTACAACCTCCGCTGCCTGCTGGAACAAGGGAGAGGAAGGTCTTCGTCGAGTACCGAACGTGTGACCGACTACGGGAGCGCTGCCGGAACATGGCGCCGGAAGGATCGTCTACGCGATCTTGAGATCGGAAAGAGTACGACTACATCACCCACGAGAATCTGCTCTCGTTAAACACTTTGGAATCTTCGAGGGTGAGTTATTCCATCGACTCGTTGCTGCAATCTAGTAGATAGATCTTGGCTTGTTTGTTTGTATGCGATAGAAAATTTTTGTTTTCCATGCTACGAACCCCTACAGAAATCTCCATAAACATTATCCAGGATATGGCCATCTCGAACAAGCTTGGCGAGACGATATGCTTGATGGCGGGCTTGTGCTTCAACACGAGATTCTTGAGCTACCACTTGGTCATTGCCACCAATTGAGCCGCCGCCTTGACTATAAGCACGAACACGAGGGTCATCTTCATCAATTTCCACTTCGGGGGAGTCATCATTTGGGGTGGAGCCTTGAGAATCATTGACTTGCTCTTGATCTTGACGAGCTTGACCTTGGGGAGATCCGTGACCTTGAGGAGGAGCCCCATCATGGGGAGGTTGATGTTGTTGATGAAGAGCTTGATCTTTGGATCTTGGAGAGTCATGAGCATGGGAAGCTTCGGAAGATCATGAGGGATCTTGTGCCAAAAATGTAGGTCCTTGAGGGGCAAGATGATCTTGTGAAAGTGAGGGCTCCACTTGAGTAGAGCTTGGTCCTTCTCCTTCGTCCACAAGGGGATCCTCAATGGGGAGGTGGAAACCCACACCCATTCTTCTTATGGCCTTAGGAGGAATTTCATCACTTAGATCACAAACACCATCTTGCCTAACAAGAGACTCATGGTTTTCATCAAACTTCACATTGCTCGTCTCTTAAACTCTTCCATTGGCTTTGTTGTAGACTCTATAAGCATGGGACTGATTTGAGTAACCAACAAAAATTCCTTCTTGAGCCTTGGATTCAAACTTGGACAAACGAACTCCTTTCTTGAGAATGTAGCACTTGCAACCAAACAGCCGGAAGTAGCTAACATTTGGCTTTTTCCTGGTGAGGAGTTCATAGGGGGTCTTGTTATTTTTCTTGCGGAGATAAAGCCGGTTGGTTGCATGGCAAGCGGTGGAGATGGCCTCGGCCCAAAAGTTGTATGGAGACTTGAACTCAGCTAGCATAGATCGAGCCGCATCCATCAAAGTGCGATTCTTCCTTTCGGCAACCCCATTTTGTTGAGGGGTATAGGGAGTGGAGTATTGATGCTTGATTCCTTCATCACTAAGAAACTCATCCAAGATATAGTTTTTGAACTCGGTGCCATTGTCACTTCGAATTGAGAGAATAGTTGCATTGTGCTTCCGTTGAACCTCATTAGCAAAATCGATGACGGTTTGTTGAGTCTCACTCTTGTACTTGAAAAAGAACACCCAAGTGTATCTTGAGAAATCATCCACAATAACCAAGCAATACTTCTTGCCTCCAAGGCTATCATGAGAGGGTGGACCAAAAAGGTCCATATGCAAGAGCTCCAAACACCCCTCGGTGGTGATTTGATTGAGTGCTTTGTGAGGAGTTTCATGTATATTCCCTTCAATACAAGCCCTGCAAACACGATCTTTGGCAAAAGAAACATCGTTAATTCCAAGGATGTGGCCCTCGGAGTGAAGTCTTTGGAAAGTTCTCATGTTAAGCCATCCCTTGTTAGCTTTAGCATAGAGACATAGAGCATGAGGAGTAGTGGTCCCTGAAAAGTCAACCACTTACAAGTCATGCTCTACATACCCTACAAAAGCCACCTTGAGAGACTTGCTCCACATGAGGACCACGGAATGAGCATTAAAGAACGAACAAAGACCCATAAGAGCAAGAGCACGAACTAAGAGTAAGTTGTAACCAAGAGTTTTGACAAGCATGACGTCAACCAAGGATACATCCAGGGTTACCACCACTTTGCCAAAACCCAAAACCTGAGATCTTGTTTTGTCACCGTAGGAGACCATGGTGTTGGTAATATTGGGCCTCATCTTGGTCATGATAGACTTGCTTCCGGTCATATGACTCGTGGCACCACTATCAAGCACCCATTTTGATCCACCGGAAGCATAGTCCTACAAGAAAATCAAGCTTTGGTTTTAGGTACCCATTTTGTAATGGGTCCCCTTTTGTTAGTAACAAGAGCCTTTGGCACCCAAATGGCCCAATGATAATCATGCGTGTGAGAAGTTCCCACATATCTAGCATATACATGACCATCATATGATTTGCAAAGAATATAAGAGGGATTGTTCTTTCCGGCAAAGATGTCACTTTGCAAGAGGGTTAGGCCATTAGAAGCCCCTTGAGCCATGCCCTTGTTCTTTTTCTTCTTCTTGTTCTTCCTCTTCTTCTTCTTCTTCTTCTTCTTAGTCTTGGCAAGTTGATCCTTCAACACCTTGACTTCCTCTATGAGATGCTCATGCTTGCAACAAGGGTTAGGAGTGCTAGACAAGTCTATAATTTGCACAGCGGAAGACTTAGCATGATCACAAGTTAATTGAGTTTGAAGCTGTTCATGGGCTTCAAAAAGATTTGAGAATTTGCTCTCCAAGGCTTTATGTTCCTCTTTTAGTTTCTCAAGATCCTTTTGAGTCCTATCATGACCACCCACAAACTCAACTTTTTCTTTCTTAAGCACCTTAACCAAAGCAAGAGCATGATCATGTTCTTTAATTATAGAGCACAAGGTGTTGTTATGATCATCTACAAGCTTAGACACACTTTATTCAAGATTAATTCTCATATTTTGTTCATCCTCAAGACTTTGAGTGAGAGAAGCAATTTCATCAGCGACATCTCTTCCATTTTTACTTAGCATGTCAAGAAGTTCTTCCTTTTCATCTAAGGCATCTCTAATATTGTCAAGTTGTGCAAGCAAGGACTCAAAGAAAGTTTTAGTTTCTTCATCCAAGGTAGCAACAAATTCACACATGTCAATCATCTCTTTCTTCACCTCTAGACCAACAAGATCAAGAGAGGAAGGCTCACTAGAGATCGGTTGAGGAGTGGATTTCGGTGTTACCTCGGTGGCCTTGGCCATGAAGCACTTTTGGTTGGAGGAGATGACATTTTCATTTGGCGAGTCGAAGAGGGATAGACGTGGAGTTGAGGTAGTGGCAATAGCAGCAACTCCCACAATCTCTCCACCATGAACTTCATCATCATCATCTTCATCTATGCCCTAAAGGTATTATTCATGGACCACTATTGCTCGTTCCTTGTTGGCGACGTTCTTGATGGCGTAGTTCTTGTTCAAAGGATGAGGAGGTCTTGACTTGATCTTGTGAATGAGACGACCACCATTGTCTTCACGGTTCTCAAAGGGACACTTGGCCACGAAGTGACTCTTGTCGTTGCAATTGTAGCATGACCTTGCCTTGGGAGACTTGTTGGGTGAGTTGAATCTTGAGTTATCCCTTGACCTTGACTTGAGCCCGGACTTGTTCCAAAAGGCCCTCGAAGCGAGAGCAAGATGTTCGTTGAAGGCACACTTGAGATCCTCTTGAGACCACTCACTTGATGTATCATAATCATCAACTTCAATAGCCTTGGCCTTCAAAGCAAGATTCACTTTGGTTGACCCAATGGCCCTAGCACGAGCGGCCTCCGCATTCTTCTTGGCAATGGTCATGGAAATTACTTCACTCAAGACTTCTTGGGAGGTCATTTGGTGAAAGTTGGTTCTTCCCTTGATGGAGTTGAGCTTTTATTCTTCAAATGGAAGGAGAGCTTGAATGAATTTCCTCTTCATGAACTTGTCGTCAACATAGGTGGCCCCAAGATCCCTCATAGTGGAACAAAGGACTTTGAGGCGCCTATACATGTCTTCGGGGGTCTCATCATCTTGCATTGCGAAACCATCACACTCGTTGTTGATTTCATCAAACTTGGAGCTTTGGATGCTTGCATTCCCAACAAAGAGCTCGGTGAGTTGATCCCAAGCTCCCTTGGCGGTGTCTTGATCCCACTGTGAGCACATTCCTTTGGAGTCAAAGCCTTTTGGATCATGCCCAAAGCTGTGGCATTGAGTTGCTTGTCCACCACTTCAACTCGTGTCAACTTCTTTGGGTCATATGGACAGAAACCATCCTCCACAATCCTCATTAACTCAATGGAAGAGCTGGAAATATGTGAGCGCATTAGATATTGCCAACTGGCGAAATTTGAAGTATCTAACATAGGTGGTGCTCCTTGAGGAATGATGTGTGGCATGGGAATGGGTGGATCCGGAGTGTACTTTGGCGGTGGGGGTACCGCTGAGTAGTCCTTTCCTACATTTTCCTCTTTGGAAGTTGGGTTCTCGGGCTCCTCGGAGTTATCACTTGGAACCTTGGTAGAAGTTTGAGCAACAAAACCAAGTCCCAAACGAGTGGTGACGGTCGCGGGAGTCACCCCGGGGTCGGTCACCGTAACGGTGGGAGGAAGCTCGGTGGTTTGGGGTGTGTCAAGAGAAACCATGGGGTTTGGCTTGAGAGACTGCAAGATAGTCATCATTTCCTCGAACTTGGACATCATGGATGACTCCAATTGCTTGAGGTCATCCATAGTGGCCAAGTTCTTGGTTTTTTCGGTTTCACTACCCCCTTCGTCGGCCATAGTCTCTTAGGCGGTAAAGCCCGAAATAAGAGCCTTTGCTCTGATACCAATTTAAAGTACCGACTTGATACGACTAGAGGGGGGTGAATAGGCGTCTACCCAATTTTAATTTGTTTCTCACTTTTAGGCTCAAAGAGAAAGAAAGTTATCTAGATGTGCAACTAAATGAACAACCTAAATGCAAGATAACTTACAACAACCACAAGAAAGGTAAATAGCAAGAAGTAAAGGAAGGGAACGAAGTAACCAGAGCGGGGACACGGAGATATAATTCCCGTAGTTCACTCCCAAGGAGCTACGTCTACGTTGGAGAGGTGTCAGGGCCACACAAGGTCACCCGAGCGCCACAAAGGCCTCACCTTCTTCTCCGGTGAGCTCCCCCACAAAGTAGGCCTCACAATCCACTAACCGGTGACCTTGAAGGCGCCAACCGAAACCTTTACACCAAGGTTGAGGGGGAAGCTCCACAACTCAATTGGAGGCCCTCAACGACACCTCGAAGCTTCACAACACAAGCCTTAGCTCCGAGGATGCCCTACACCGTCTAGGGTTTCAAGAAACCTAAGAGCAATAAGATCCACAAAGGATGGGTGGGGAAAATCAAATCTTCTTTGGTGGAAGTGTAGATCTAGGTCACCTCCCTCACCTCTCAAAAGATCAAGTCATTTGAGTGGCTAGAGAGAGAGATCTAGTGAGGTGAAGCTCAAGCATTAATGGAGGAGATAGAAAAATTCAAAGTGGGTGGGAGGAAGAAGAGGGGTGCCTTAAATAGGCCCCCTCTGCAATGAACCGTTTTAGCCCCCGCGACCTCACCGGAAGTTCCGGTGAGAGGCCGGAAGTTCTGCCCAGCCTGACTCCAACGGTCATCAAACCGTTGACGCCCGCTCCAAAAGCTCAACCGGAAGTTCCGGTCAAAACATACCAGAAGTTCCGGTGAACTTCCGATGCAAGTTCCGACCTAAGTTCTAGCAAATAGAACACTTCAAACAGAAGGTTACTGATCCTTCAGCGGAACTTGGAGCGGAACTAGGGGCGGAATTTCTGGGTCGCGAGCCGAATATGACTGGAAGTTCTGGCGGCTGGGCGGAAGTTCCGCTCAGGACTTTCTGGCAGGACAAGTTCCAACGCAAGTTCCGGCCCAAGTTACGGCAAATAGAACCCTTCATACAGAAGTTACTGATCCACCAGCGGAACTTGGGGCGGAACTAGGATCGGAAAAAGGCTCAGATCAGCCCGCACAAAAAGCCTGAGCGAAACTTCCGGCGCCAGGCCGGAAATTCCGGTGAGACACAAAAGGCTTCAACAGAACAGAATCTCACTCTCTCACGGAATAGTAGGATGGCTATGGCGGTGCATATAAGTTTGTGCAAGAACAAGTGATTTCCCACAGCCTTCCGAGATGGACCCCCTCTTAATAGTACGGTGACCTAAAACAACAACAGGAGATAAACTAGGAGAAAACCAAAGGCCACCGTCTTCATGAGATCCCAAGAGAGCATCCACACAGATTGAAGGAGACATCAACGGCGTTTTCCCTGAAACTCAAGCGCACAAATAAAACACAAATGGGATTGTCATTAACACCAAAAATAGCATGGGAAGATATAGTCCTTTCACTCTTCCTTCTTGTTCCCTTTGCCCTTGCCTCGCGGTCTGTTTTTCTGACTTTGCTTGTAACCGGACTCCGGGTCCTCCTTGAGGTCGTTGACGAACTTGCAATGGCGATTGGTGTGAGTGGCTTTGCCGTTGGCGTCGAGGTGTATGAGGCATGGCATATCACGGTACTCCTCGTACGTTTGGGGAACGCGGAGCGCTGTCGGGGTAGTTTCACTACCTCGCTGCTGCCCACGACCAGCCCCCCGTCCTCGGCCATGTTGTCCACCATCACCTCGTCCTGCAAATGCCATGGCGACCATGTCTGAGGTTTGCTTTTCTTCTGGCGTGTTATTCCGCTTGGTGCTATTGTTCCTCTTAGCTTGAGTTGGAACGGCTGTTGCCGGCAAGGAGCCGCGAGCATCGTCGTCGGTAGTTGCGAACTCACTGGCCAGCTGGATCATCTGGTTGAGATCGAGCCTGTGATTTTCCTACAGGCGCTTCAACTTATGTCGGAGCAACGCACCTTTCTCCAACCCATCGATGAAGGCAGTCATGGCAGTCTGGGAATGCACTCCTGCGCAGTAATTCTTCGTATCCAGCTAGCGGGAGAGGTAGGCGCGAGATGACTCGTCTTTATCTTGCATGCACCGTTGTAGATCGCCAACAGTGCAAGGACGTTTGTACGTACCCTCGAAGTTCTTGGTGAACGCTTCTTGCATGTCCAACCAGTTGCAGATGGACTTCTCCGGCAAGTCATCAATCCATTGGCGGGTTGTGCCCGTCAACATCAGTGGGAGGTACTTGACGGCAACGTTGGGGTTACCCCCGGCGATCTCCACCGTGTTGCCGTAATCCTGCAACCACGTAGCTGGTTTGGCGGTGCTGTCATAGGGATTGATGGTCTTGTCAATCCGGAAACCCCTGGGGTGAGTTGCAGTCCGTATCATAGGTCCAAAGCAACATGGTCCTATGTATGGTCCTTCCCGGGCCTTGTGAATCTTGTCCAGGCGTGAACGTGCATCGTATGGCTCCGGGCTTGTTCTTTTCTTCTTGTCGCCAGGGGATGGGCTGCATGAACGACGCGGGCCTCCTCCGCCATAGTGGCTGCTAGGGGGCGATGGAGGCGGAGGTGGCGGTGGGTTAGCCTTCTTGTTGTTATCCTCCTGCGATGCCTCACGCTTGTCGCGGTTGCTTGTCGGACGCGGAGGGTCATGGCGCGACCTGATCTTATGCCCTTGGTTGCGCTCTCCATCGTGATGGGGCTGCTCCGCATTGTCACGAATGACGATGCCACTTTGCCTTGGCGGAGGCATGTCTGTACAATGGTGAGATTTGGGGTATTTGCGATGTCAGGGGGATCGGGGCGGTGGAGATGGGCGACGAGGATGAGCTTTGCCTCCATGGTCTGAGGATATGGGGATAGCGTCCTTTCTGTTGCGTGCATCCCTTCGTCTTCGTTCTGATGAACCCGTCTGAGACCCGACATCCGTAGGAGATCGGTCCCTTGGCGGCTTAGGATTGCTTGACTGGCAATATGCTAGGTCAGACTCAAGCCTATGGGAGGTGGCCTTTTCCTGCTGTTTCACCGCCTTTGCTACAAGGTCATAAACATGTTCCATAGCTGCGGGTGATCTATCCTACTCTAGAAGGGTCTTGGCGATGGCTAGGTTGAGAATAGGAGTGGGCATGGCCTGTCTGCCTTCGCTGTCAATGTATGGCTTGGCTTGTGGCGGCTTCGGGGGAGCCCATCCTAGGTTTTGCCGTACACCAGGATCGTTGATGACGCGAGCCGGAGCTTTCTTAGCCTTCTGCTGCTTGAGTAGAGTCTTGTACTCGGCCTCCATGGCTCTAGCTTTCTCTATTGACTTCTGCACCTTGGCCAGATCTTGATCCAGCTTTGCGCCTTGCTCCGCGATGGCATGCGCTTCCTCCAGCAGCTGTTGGCGCTTCTGGTTAAGCTGGACTATGTTCCTTATGTGAGCCACAGTCATGGGCTCGACGAGCAAGTTGCCGTACATCACTCTATCAGCTGGAGTGATTTGGGCAGCCGTAGACGTAGATGCCGGAGGCGGCGGTTTTGCGGTGTTGTTGTTACTCGGACCGACGTTGAGTTCCTGCGGCTGCTGCACTGGGTTAGGCAGAGGGGGCATGGCCTTTGAGCGATCATTGTCGGCAGCAACAGATGGTACCTTCCCCTCGTCTAGCGCTTTAGGCGGAGCTTGTCTGGGTTGATCTTCCTCCATCACGGCCCCAATAGCGACGAACACCTCTTGGGATGTGATGGCATTGTCGGCATGGTCATCCCGTCCGATATCTTCCTCCATCTCCTGCATAGCAGAGTTGAGTTCCTCCGGGCTGAAGTCTATCTCATTCGAGTCAGCGCTGATGTTGGCGTAGAGCACGTCCAGGACGGAGTCGGAGGGTGTCGGGGCCTCCTCGATGATGGGTGGTGGTGGTGGTGCGACAGCAGCGACGACGACTGGAGGAGGTGGTGTGGCTGCACCGACAACGAATGGAGGCGGTGGCTGAGGAGGAGGGGCGCCGGGTAGGACCACGAGCGCTGCCTGAGCTTCTGCATCAGCGGTCACAAAGTTGTTGACGTTGTTCACCATGCGTTCGAAGGTGAGGCGTCCCGAAGCCTGCATCCGCCTTAAAGTATGTTGGAGAAGTGTACCGCGGTCCAGTCCTTCCACAAAGTGATACATGGCATCATCATTGGGGTAATGCTCCAGGTCGGCCCGTATACGGAGCCACCTGGCTAGGTAATCGCGGGGTTTTTCACCCTCTCTTTTAATGCAACGCGCTAGATCGAAGATAGTTACCACGCCGACGAACTTGGATCTCTGTTGTCCAAATGCACGGACGAAACCGGCGGACTTGCAGCGATCCTCCACCATTATATATTGCACAGGGGCGGTTTGGGTGGGCCTTGATTTTTTCCGATCTATGCCGACAAACTCCAAAGAGAGATCCGACTTCGATCCTTTCGCGAACGTATCCTGCCCGTAGGCGGTTAGTGTGGGCCTTGACGATCCTCCAACTTCCAGGGAACTAGTGCCCGAGTCGGTTTCGCTGATGAAGAGGTGGATGTCCCCGATTGGGATGATCGAGCAGCAAGTAGGGTTCGTCTTCACCAGGATCCAGAACTCGTCGGGAGGGATGATCAGAACGTTGCCGGAGAAGATAACACGACCGATGGCTACGGTTTTGCCGATTCCCGCGAAGAGCTTGGACCTCACCGGTTGAAGAGCCTGAAGCGCCTCTTGCCCCACGGTGGGCGCCAACTGTCATGGTATTTCCGACGAGTACGTCATGGAGGGGTCCTCACAGAGCATGTTTAGATACGTGGGGTAAGGCGGAAGGTTGGCGGGTACGAGGTAACACAGCTTACCCAGGTTCTGATCCCACGACGGTGGCGGGATCCTACTCCTACTATAAATCACTATAATGGCAATACACCGAGTTACATGGATCATTTCGCTATTCGCGATATGAGTTGTGTCGTGCCCTAAAGGATCCCATAGGTCCGGCTTATATAGTCGCCAGATCCTAGGGTTACAGGCAAAGTCCTAACCGGACAGGTTATAGAGTCCTACACGGTATACAACTAGTCTAACGTGTCTTGCACTCCAAGGCTCCGGGTACATCGGTGACTCCTCCGTAGCCTTCCTTTATCCGACATGGGCCTCCCTTCTGGATCCATCTAACTGGGCCGCCCAGCAGGCCATGGGCCTTGCTACCAACTGTGGGCCACCCGGGTTATCCGGATTAGAGACATGCTATGGTCATACCCATTTAGCATATCCCCAACACCAACTGATCTTTCAAACATAGTTTTGACACTTAAAATGACCGTTAGCTAGGTTATCCTATAGGCTGGACCAGTGGGGTATCGCAAATGCTGAGCTCTGATACCACTTTGTAACACCCTCGGATCGTCCCTATGCAAGTTTTAGCGATTCCCGCCAAACACGCATAGCGACGATTCAAAGGTGCCCATAGGCACTTTCGTGCAAGTGGAAAACGAAGTAGTACCATTACACATTAGTCCACGATGGAACCCACAGAATAGATATATACAACAACGACTCCAGGAGTCAAGAATACAAATATACAATACAAATGTCCAAATCACCTTGAAAACAATACAACGTCCGAGTACGGACAAGATGCAAATGGGGCTAAGAGCCCTGAAGAATAACCAGAGACGTCCATAACCCTACCCAGGCCAAGCCGGAAGGGTAACCCTGCTAACGACGTCGATCTCAAACTTGCTAAACAAAAGGGGCGCCGACAAAGGGCAAAGGCAAAAGAGAGCAGTCAGTACTGAGGCCAGTACACGGCAAGACTTATAATTCGGCGGCTCTCGCATACATAGGTATGGTGGACTGAAGCGGTAGTGAAGCATGCGCTTAACACCTATAGAGACTCAATACAATTGTCGGCTATCAGAGTGGGGTCAGAAAGACCTATTCGGAACCATCATTTTAATACCACCAATCATACCCATCCTCGTATTTCCCCCTCGAGACCAAACGAGGAAGTCATTGTAACACCCTCAGATCGGCCCTATGCAAGTTTTAGCAATTACCACCAAACCCGCATAGAAACGATTCAAAGGGCCCACCAGGCACTTTCGTGTGGGTGGAAAACGAAGTAATATCATTACACATTAGTCTACAATGGAACCCACAGAACAAATATATACAACAACGAATTAAATAGTCAAGAATACATATATACAATACAAAGATCCAAATCACCTTGAAAACGATACAGCTTCCGAGTACGGACAAGATGCAAATTGAGCTAAGAGCCCTGAAGAATAACCAATGGCGTCCATAACCCTGCTGTTATGGGGTAACCCCTTGGGGTGGCCCGATATTTTAGGAATCTCCGCGGGAACCGAGGGGAAAGCGGTGGAAGGGGAAAGGGGATGGAATCCACGAACACACGCACACCAAGAACCCGACGTACTCACGCACACAAAACACGATACACGCCGATCTCTCACGCCGGTGGCAACCGGTCCAGCATAATCCCAAGGATCGGTGTTGGGCAAGCTCTCTCTCCACGCCAACAACGGGGGACGAGGTGCTTGGTGAGATCTTGACGACTTGGGGGCGAGAAACCGAGAACCCAAGGCCTTGTACAACTTGAACGCACTAGGCAAGATCCAAGAGGAGGGTGGATAATAGGGTGCTCCTTGGTAGGAGCATGAGACCAATAGATATAAGTTCCTCAAAGGGTTTCCTTAATATATTATTATCCAAGTCTACCATTTACAATAAAGGGTGGGGGATATATATAGGCCAACCACATACACAGGGGTAGTTTCGGAACGAAAAGGTAAAATTTAGGAAGAGGTATAGGGCGCTGGCCCAAACTGATGTATTCAGGTTCAGTCAGGACCGGTAGTACCGGTCGGGCAACCGGTAGTACCGGTCGCAACCGGTAGTATCGCTCTGGGGGCGGTAGTACCCTGGCGGGCCTGGAGCTTTCATCGGAGCCGCCTGTAGCGAGCGGTAGGAGGGGGCGGTAGTACCAGCCACCAGTAGTACCGGTTCCTGGGCCGGTAGTACTGCTGGCGTCTGGGGCGTGGAGTGGTTCTTCCTGGAGCGTCCGGTAGCGGGGTCCGGTAGTACCACTTGTACCGGTAGTACCAGACGCTTTATCCGGTAGTACCGGTTGAGTCTGGCAGCGACTGGTTGCTTACGCTCCGGTTCCTTCGTCCCATGGGTCCTTCTCTTCGTACCTGATGATGCATAGTGTATGCGTATGAAGTAGCAAGCCATCCAGGGGCGTATCAAAATCACACAAGGAAAGGAGCGAGTTAACCTTGTCTTGTAGGAGCTTAGCTCGGGCGCGAGTCATTGGTCCACTTGGAGGGCTAGGTGTTGTAGATGGAGGTGCGTCCGTAGGACGGGCTGCATCAGCTCCCCCTCCCTTGGGAAAGAGTCGTCCTCGACTCTTCAACCTTCTGAACTTCATCTTCTCCATGGTAGGGTGAGAGGTCCTTGACATTGAATGTCGAGCTCACAAGGTACTTTGATGTTGGGATATCAATGATATAGGCGTTGTTGTTTATCTTCTTTAGCACTTTGAATGGTCCATCACCTCTTGGCTTGAGTTTGGAGTCGCGTTCCTTGGGGAAGCGGTCTTTACTTAAGTGTATCCATACAAGGCCGCCCTCTTCAAAGATCATCTCTTTCTTGTTCTTGTTTAGCCTTGATGCTTGGCGAAGGACTTGTTGCTCGATCATAGCTCTTGTGTCTTCATAGAGTTTCTTCATTGTTTGGGCACGCTTGACAACGTCCATATTGGCGCGTTCATGAAGTGGTAGTGGAAGGATATCGAGCGCGGTGAGAGGCTCGAAGCCGTAGACGATCATGAACGGGCTCCTCAAGGTGGTGGAGTGCTTGGCGCGGTTGTAGGCGAACTCGGCATGTGGAATACATTCCTCCCAGTCTTTAAGGTTCTTCTTTATCAACACCCGGAGGAGTGTGCCAAGACTTCGATTGACGACCTCGGTTTGTCCATCGGTTTGAGGATGCGAGGCGGACGAGAAGAAGAGCTTGATGCCGAGCTTGGCCATGAGAGTCTTCCAGAAGTAGCTCATGAATTTTACGTCGCGGTCGGAGACGATTGTTCTTGGTACACCATGTAGCCGAATTATTTCCCTGAAAAACAAATTTGCTACATGTGAAGCATCATCGGTCTTATGGCACGGAATGAAATGTGCCATTTTTGAAAAGCGATCCACTACTACAAATATAGAATCATGTCCATGTTTAGATCTAGGCAAGCCTAACACAAAGTCCATGCTAATGTCCGATCAAGGTGCATGAGGAATCGGCAATGGCATATAAAGACCAAAGGGGTTGGACTTAGACTTAGCTTGGATACATGTAGTGCATCGTTGGACGTGGCGCTCCACGTCGCGCTTCATCTTTGGCCAAAAGTAGTGAGTGGAGAGCATGTCATAAGTCTTGTCACGGCCAAAGTGACCCATAAGGCCTCCACCATGGGACTCTTGAAGAAGCAAAAGTTGGAGAGACGATTTCGGAATGCAAAGCTTGTTTTGTTTGAAAAGAAAACCCTTATGCAAATAGAAATCATCAATCCCTTTGTCTATTGAACATTTTGGAAAAATTGGTCCAAATAAAGGGTCGAACGCATACAAAGATTTGATGTCATCAAGACCCAAGACATTTACTTCGAGTCGTGTAAGAAGGCTTGTGTTTTTGCGAGACAAGGCGTCCGCTACCACATTTTCTTTGCCCTTCTTGTATTTGACAATGTAAGGAAAAGACTCCATGAACTCAAACCATTTTGCGTGCCTTTTACTCAAATTGGCTTGGCCCTTAAGATACTTCAACGACTCATGGTCGGAATGGATGATAAATTCTTTGGGCCAAAGATAGTGTTGCCACACTTGAAGAACTCGAACCAAGGCAAAAAGTTCTTTGTCATAAATGGGATATTTTAGGCGTGCGCCATCAAGTTTCTCACTATGGTAAGCAATAGGACGCCCATTTTGCATAAGGACGCCACCAATGCCAATACCACTAGCGTCACATTCAATCTCAAAGGTTTTTGTGAAATCTGGTAATGCAAGAAGCGGTGCTTCGGTGAGCCTCGTTTTGAGCTCATCAAAAGCCTTTTGTTGTGCTTTTCCCCAAACGAATGTGACATTTTTCTTGGTCAATTCGTTGAGGGGGCAAGCAATGGTAGAAAAGTCTTTCACAAAGCGATGGTAAAAGCCAGCCAACCCATGAAAACTACGAAGTTCACTAACATTGGTCGGTATGGGCCAATCTCGTATGTCCTTAACTTTTGAGACATCAACTTCAATGCCATTAGAAGACACAACAAAACCAAGGAAAATCAGCTTGTCTTTTTCAAAAGTGCCTTTGGGAGATTAGCATAAAGCTTTTCATGACAAAGGATTTGAAGGACCTCCTTAACATGAGTAACATGCTCCTTTAGTGACTTTCTATAGACAAGGATGTCATCAAAGTAAACAACTACACTCTTCCCAATGAAAGATCTCAAGATGTGGTTCATAAGGCGCATGAAGGTAGATGGGGCATTTGATAAGCCAAAAGGCATAACCAACCATTCATAGAGACCAAGCTTGGTCTTGAAGGCGGTTTTCCACTCATCACCTTCAGCCATGCGAATTTGATGGTAACCACTACGAAGATCAATTTTCGAAATTATAGTGGCTCCACATAACTCATCAAGCATGTCATCAAGACGCGGTATAGGATGTTGATAACGCACGGTGATAGCATTGATTGGACGGCAGTCCATGCATAACCGCAACGTATCATCCGTTTTTGGAACTAGAATCACGGGGACCGCACTTGGGCTAGTGCTTACTTGGATCAAACCTTTGGAGACGAGTTGGTTGATTTGACGTTCTATCTCCTTCGTCTCTTCCGGGTTCGTGCGATATGCGGCGCGGTTTGGGAGCGGTGCACCGGGTATGAGGTCGATGCGGTGCTCGATTCCACGAAGAGGAGGTAGTCCATGAGGAAGCTCTTCGGGAAATACATCTTGGAATTCCTGCAAAATAGCCAGCAAAGAAGGAGGAACATTTGTCAAGTCATTAGTTCCTTGCGCTAGTCCCTTGCAAATAAGGACATAGTGCAAGATGGATGGGTTGTTCCGCACTTCTCTCATCTCACTTTTGGTGGCAAGAAGAACACTCTTAGTTTTTCCACTCGAGTTTGGCTTGTGGCACTCACTCACTATGATGTGGTTCTCTCGCTCACCACTCTTCTCACAAGGTGTTTTTGTGTATTGCGCCCTCGCTAAAGCCTTTGCATTGTCCGCAATTATTTGGCTAGGAGTCATTGGTTGCAACACACAAGTTTTATCAAGCCATTTGAAGGTATAAGTTTTTGAGTGACCATCATGCAAAGCACGCTTGTCATATTGCCACGGCCTTCCAAGCAACATATGGCAAACCGTCATTGGGACCACGTCACATTCCACCGTGTCCTTGTAGGGTCCAATTGAGAACGTTACCGAGACGGTGTGCTTGATCTTGACGGATCCATGGTCACTTAGCCATTGTATATGGTAGGGGTGTTTATGCGGATGGAGGGTGAGGTTGAGTTTCTCACACAATTCCGTGCTTGCAAGATTGTGGCAACTCCCTCCATCGATGACAACTTTGATGGACTTCCCATTGATGTCGGCACGAGTTTGGAAGATGTTCGAGCGTTGGTCTTCATTCTCATTGGCTTGTGTAGTTAATACCCTTGTGACCACAAACGATGGACTTGCGTCATGCTCACACAGAAGAAGTTCTTGGTCCTCTTCCAAATGTTGCCTTGCCATGGCTTCCTTGACCCTTGCATCAAATTCTTCTTCACTCAAGTATTCTTCATCGCCGTTGTCATGGATGAACAAAACTTTCTTGTTTCCACATGCGTTCGATTTGTGTCCTTTGCCTCCACACTTGTAGCACTCACCATTGAATGGTTGATCCTCCCTTGTGTATTTGCCACTTGGGGGCTGTTTTCCTTGAGGGAGTGTTGGCTTGAAGGGAAGCTTGTTGGTACTCGAGGAGCTTCCACTTGGTGTTGTTGGAGTAGTGGTTGGTGCTTGCTTGTAGGTGAAGTACGTCTTTGGCTTGTTGTACTTGATGTCCTCTTGCACTTGACGCTCGGCCTTGGATGCGATGTGCACAAGCTCAACCATGTTGTTGTACTTTTGGAACTCGGTGATGCGCTTGATTGGATGGTTCAAGCCATTGAGGAAGCGTGCCATTGTTTGTTCATCCCGCTCTTCAATGTTGGCACGGATCATGTTGAGCTCCATTTGCTTGAAGTACTCTTCCACGGTCTTTGTTCCTTGACTAAGCGTTTGAAGCTTGTTGAAGAGGTCACGCGTGTAGTGCGAAGGAACAAAGAGGGATCTCATATGAGCCTTCATATCTTGCCAAGTTGAGATTGGAGGCTCTTCTTTTGCTTCTCGAGCGAGTTGGACTTGTTTCCACCAAAGGTTGGCATACTCATCAAACTCGAGGGATGCCATGGCCATCATCTTCTCATTGCTATAGTTGTGCATGCGGAAGATCTTGTCGAACTTGAGTTCCCACGAGAGATATTCCTCGGGTTCATTGGAACCGATGAACTTTGGCATAGTGAATTTGAGCTTGCCGAAAGTTTCTTCTCCATTGCGGTTCCGGTTGCGGCGGTTGCCATGATTTGGGCGGTCATCATCATCATTCGAGCTCTCATGTCTTGCTTGGTGATGGTTGCGTTGCTCTTGCGGTTGTTGAGGTGCCGCGTTTGGTGGTGGAACTTGGTTTTGACGACGAGCTTGGGGAGCTTGCTCGTGTTGTTGGCACGGTTGAGGAAGAGGAGGAGGTTGTGCATCCTCATGACGAGCTTGGGGAGCTTGCTCTTGTTCTTGTCGCGGTTGATGCCGAGGAGCATTGTCTTGCGCCATGTGGCCAGGAGGACGTCGAGCCGCATGCGCGATGGGCTGCTCTCGCTCTTCTTGATGTTGAGGAGGCTCGTCATGATGATCATGATGTCGACGTTGACGTTCATGTCGGCGATGACGCCTTGGTGGATCTTCGAGTGCTTCACGTCGACGGTGATCTTGTTCGTCCTCTTCGGATGCTTCACTTGTTGTGGAAAGAACATGTCGACGGCGATGGGCTTGGTGGTCCATGTGAGGTTGCTCTTGTTGAATCACAAGTGCCCTTGGTTGTGGCCGGTTCGCTTCACGTTGTGGAGGTCTTGCGGAGAGGTCACCATCATAGCTTGACGTTGCGGCGTGTCGCGGAGATGGTACCGCTTGAGAAGAGCTCATGGATTGAAGAACGGGTCCATCCCGGTGCCTTGAAGCGTGACGGCGAGGTGCACTTGATTCACTTGAGGAGTGCCGAGATGAGCTTGAGTCGCACGCGCGTGGCCTTCCTAGTCCATCAATGAGGCGTTGAAGCTTCAAATCCATTGAGGCGAGTGCACGACCAAGAGCTTCATTTTGATGACCGAGGTTGTGTTGCATGGCATGCATATGGCCACGGACTTCTTCGAAGCGGTTGTCGATGTTCTTGAATTCCACACGGGCCTCGCTAAATTGTTCATCTTGGCGTCGCTCAAGAGCTTCACAACGGTAGTTGAATTCTCCTCGGACCTTCCAATGGTCCCATCTTGTCATGACTTGTGTGTCGTCCTCCGGAGGTGGTGGTGGTTGGGACGGCTCGCCATTCCTATCCATGATGCAAAGCCGACAAGGGTTGTATATGGAGAATAAGGGTGCGTAGAGTTAGCCTTTTACCTCACCTTAGATATTATATCAAACCAATTGCCACACAAATGAGCGAAGAGCGTGCAAAGTGAAATGGCAAAGAAACTCACACACAAATATGCTACACCTCTCAAAAGCTTTTGGTGGAAGGTTAGGATTGTGGAAAACCAAACGAAACGATCCAAGCAAAAGGTTATTGTTCTAAGTGGTAAAGAACCAAATATCAAAAGCAAAAGGATACGATCTACAAAAACACGGAAAAACGCACACGTGGAGACAAACGTGGTTAGCACGACTATGAAAATGAGCACAAAAGGTCCTAACAAAGACTACGCTCGGTTGTCGTGCCAACTCAAGGAGAGACCACAACTCGTTTGCCAAAAGAGGATAAGCAATAGATTTGTGCACTTGCCTTGGTGCGCTCTTTTCCTCTCTCTTGTTGGCGTACAAGCTTGGTATTCTCTTTGTATTGGGAGACTATGTATCTTTTTCTATTTTTCTTTTGTTCTTTTTTTTGATTCTTTCTCTTTTTCTCCCTTTCTATGCTACTATGTTAACTTTTGTATTTGGCCTCACACTCTCACTTTCCAAAGGCAAGTGCACAATGCTTAGACAAACACAAAATGAGTTGCTCTCATAGGATAGATACACACAAGGAAGATATGGGGCTGTCAAAGTGGCGCAAGTTATACCTTTGGTATTGTTGACGACTTGCAACCGTTGGTGGGGGAAGATGTTTGAGTGTCGCGGTGTCGTTGAGCGCGTGGTGACTTTGATGCGGAAGCTGTTATGAAAATGGCGACAAACACGCGAAACACGAACAAGTGAAGTGGAAAAGTCAGTAAACGAAGTTGAGGCGTCAAAGGAGCAAAGAGACACGGTCAGAGGCGGGCGGTAGTACCGCTGGCAATATCCGGTAGTACCGGGGAGCGGTAGTACCGCTTGTGCGGCCGGTAGTACCGGTGATTTGCGGTAGTACCG
Source organism: Avena sativa (assembly GCA_916181665.1). Taxonomy (NCBI): domain Eukaryota; kingdom Viridiplantae; phylum Streptophyta; class Magnoliopsida; order Poales; family Poaceae; genus Avena; species Avena sativa. The sequence goes on from OV702293.1 coordinate 101,824,749, forward strand.
CTCGCACAACCGGTAGTACCGCAAGGCACGGAACTGGAACGAGATCAACTTGACAAAATCCTCAAATTCATGGTGATCTGACCGAAAGGCTGGGCTAGGAACAACAGGGGCTATAGATCGACTCCAAAAGCAACAGATCTATGGACCAAAACCACGAAAAACTCACCAAATCCAAAGACCGATCCGAAGGCAAATTGGGGCTCTTTTTGGTGGGATTTTCGATTTTAAGGGGGATCAAAGAAAAATTGGGGGGAAATTCGTGATCAACCGTGCTCTTGATACCAATATGTTATGGGGTAACCCCTTGGGGTGGCCCGATCTTTCACGAATCTCCGCGGGAATCGAGGGGAAAGCAGTGGAAGGGGGAAAGGGGATGGAATCCACGAACACACGCACACGAAGAACCCGACGAACTCACGCACACAAAACACGATACACGCCGATCTCTCACGCCGGTGGCAACCGGTCCAACATAATCCCAAGGATCGGTGTTGGGCGAAGCTCTCTCTCCACGCCAACAACGGGGGACGAGGTGCTTGGTGAGATCTTGACGACTTGGGGGCGAGAAACCGAGAACCCAAGGCCTTGTACAACTTGAACGCACTAGGCAAGATCCAAGAGGAGGGTGGATAATAGGATGCTCCTTGGTAGGAGCATGAGACCAATAGATATAAGTTCCTCAAAGGGTTTCCTTAATCTATTATTATCCAAGTCTACCGTTTACAATAAAGGGTGGGGGATATATATAGGCCAACCACATACACAGGGGTAGTTTCGGAACGAAAAGGTAAAATTTAGGAAGAGGTATAGGGCGCTGGCCCAAACTGATGTATTCAGGTTCAGTCAGGACCGGTAGTACCGGTCGGGCAACCGGTAGTACCGGTTGCAACCGGTAGTACCGCTCCGGGGGCGGTAGTACCGCTGGCGGGCCTGGAGCTTCCGTCGGAGTCGCCTGTAGCGAGCGGTAGGAGGGGGCGGTAGTACCGTCCACCGGTAGTACCAGTTCCTGGGCCGGTAGTACCGCTGGCGTCTGGGGCGTGGAGTGGTTCTTCCTAGAGCGTCCGGTAGCGGGGTCCGGTAGTACCGCTTGTACGGGTAGTACCGGACGCCTTATCCGGTAGTACCGGTTGAGTCTGGCAGCGACTGGTTGCTTCCGCTCCGGTTCCTTCGTCCCATGGGTCCTTCTCTTCGTACCTGATGATGCATAGTGTATGCGTATGAAGTAGCAAGCCATCCAGGGGCGTATCAAAATCACACAAGGAAAGGAGCGAGTTAACCTTGGCTTGTAGGAGCTTAGCTCGGGCGCGAGTCATTGGTCCACTTGGAGGGCTAGGTGTTGTAGATGGAGGTGCGTCCGTAGGACAGGCTGCATCACCTGCCTAGGCCAAGCCGGAAGGGTAACCCTACTAACAACGTCGATCTCAAAACCTACTTAAACAAAAGGGGTGCCGACAAAGGGCAAAGAAAAAAGAGAGCGATCAGTACTGAGGCCAGTACACGGCGAGTCTTAGAATTCGGCGGTCCTTACCTAAATAGGTAAGGTGGACTGAAGCGGCAGCGCAACATGCACTAAACAACCTATAGAGACTCGATACATCTATCGGCTATCAGAGAGGGATAAGAAATACCTATTCGAAGCCAACCAGATGCTAACACCAAACATGTCAATCCTGGTGTTTCCCCCTCGATACCAATCGAGGAAGTCAACCGAGGAACTCACACAGTTGGAAATTTTATTCATTCCATTATAGTTGCAGCAATTACTAGTCAGATATAGATAGCATGAGTCATCCTAATATAATAGACAGTGGGCGGTTTTAATTAACCATTCTGTTATAGTTGCAATACTTACTAATCAGATACATATGGCAGAAGACATCCCAAAACCAGCAGTCGTTGATACTTTTATTTAGCCATTCCATTATAGTGAAGCTAATTACTAGTCGTTACAAAGTCAAATTTATAGCACTACTTTAGTTATAGTTGTCTATGATCGATATACTGTGCTCCAAGTCGTCCATAACCACGGACACGGCTTTCAGAAAGTTTTACCCGACAGGGGGGCACAAATAGCAACACACGCACAATCAACCTCAGAAAAACCAAATGAAAACCCAACGAGGCATCACGACAAAGAAATCGCAAGATTCATATAAAATTTCAGGGGGCCACCCCAACAAGCTACGGGCGACGAAGTTGGCCGGCTTCGAAACGGACCCAGAGGTTTGTGCCAATGGCTGTAAACGACTGGGAACCCGAAAGTGTGACTGGGCTTGTCGATACCACGAAAACATACCACAATTGTCCCTAAACAGTACAGGTGCTCCACGCGCAATCGTAATAAAGCAGTAAAGCATGGCATAAGTACAAAATAGTAATAAAGCCCCAAACTACTTTATAGCCCCAAGAAATAAGATATGACTCAAGTTCATGCTAAGGGGATTCATGGTCCCACATGCGGATGGTGCGGATATTCAAGGAACAGGTATCAAGTACTCGGGGTTCTACGGGACACAAGTGGACGGTTAAAAACCAAATAACATCTATTGCCCACCTATGCCTCTGCATTATTTACTTACTTTCAATATTAGTTATTAAACAGTAATTAAAGTCATGATCATATCCAACATTAAACATGAGGCATTACTCCAACAAATGTGGAACATCGACGACGCGAAACAACACTACGCAAGCGACTGCGACTCGCAAGGCCGACTATCTACCAAACAATAGGTAATAGGAGGTGTCCATGGCAATATAGTGGCTGCAAGGGATATCACGGGTACGAAAACTAGAGCATCGCAACACCTCGCCTGGAAAATATTGCCGAAGTTTCATAACCGAAGAATTTGTCGAATCTCCCAACATCTCATCGTCCTATACGGAAAGAAGCAAACACTAAAAGAAACAAGCGATGCAACAATTACAGCTAACGCGGAAGAATCAGCATGATCATGATATGATGCATGACATGACAAGTTAATGATGAAAACTATGTATAAAAGGTATTAGGAGCATAACATATTAATGATATAGCATTCGGGAGACATTATTAATAAGAAACAATTAGTTTCCAATTTTATTTATCATGTGTTCCTTGCATAAACAGTACAGATTATAAAACTGCTCTTAATTCATGATGCAAATGATAACATAGATATCATGATTGGAGAGGTCTCGTCGCGCTGATCGATTTAGACATATCATTTGCCGAATTTGGATTTACGGTTTTAAAGTTATGCAATTATAAAGAAAAGATATTTATTAACATTTAAAATATTTTGAAATTTTAAATTGCCCAAAACTATTTTTAGATGGAATATTATCAATCATTGCATTTTTTTGATAAGAAAACATACATCATATGTTATATTTTATAAAGGCATTTAAAAGTTATTTAATATTACATTTATCTTTTGTAGAACATTTCTGAACAAGGAATAAAAATAACACAAAAAGAATTGTTACTTACTGGGCATATGTTATATTTGATAAAGGAATTTAAAAGTTATTCAATATTAAATTTATCCTTTTTGAAAACATTTCTGAACAAGGAATAAAAATAACACAAAAAGAATTGTTAATTACTGGGAGTTGAACCATCAACCTGATAGTCACGGCCAAGCTAAAACACAGGACGGTGGCCAAATGGGATGGCTGCTGGTTACTGCTATAATTCTATGACTTTTCTTTTTAATTAATCATAGATAGATGTAAGACTGATATAAAACTGAAGAATACCGACAGTTTTCTGCGCGTTTTAAGGATTTTTGTGATAAAGATTTCAAGAGTTATAGAGCTCAGTTTGGAACAAGGTTTAGTGCGTTGGAAAGAGGGCCGTATCGGAAACATACACAAGCGAAGAGCAGCGCCGGAGCATGATCGTGGAGGGCGGCAAAAATTCCGGAACAGAGTTAGTGTAGTGAACTGACAAACTGAAGAAATCTGTCAGCGAGTTCATTAAATCTGATGATCTTGTGAGGATGATTCCGAGGGCTACAATACTCGGAATTGAGTGTGGTTAGATGCGCTAGAAAGAGGAGAGTTAGGAGATCACCTTGGTACTGGAGTTTCTATTGGTGGTGGGCTATGCGAGATGTGGTGTCACGGTGAACAGAGGCAGCAGAAGAAGCTGCGTCACACGCAAGCCACAGAGACATCGAACCTTACCTACAGGAACAGGTGCTGCCATGCCGGGTACTAGGTCGGATCCGAGAGGATCGCCATCTATAGCATAGGATAAACATGGGGAAGGACTGAAATTGATCAGGCAGCTCACCAAGAGGATGTTGGCGTAGGTGGTCATACTCAAGGGTGACCGTCGGTGATGTAATTTGGGGTGGCACGAGCTCGATGTTGAGGAAGAATCTCACCAATTCGGACGGCTCCGAGCATCATAGCTTGCTCTAGAGGACAAGGCGAGGAGGAATCAGCGCTAGATCAGTTCCCGTGCTTGTAACGACTTGGTGATGTCCAAGGAGGTAGGTAATGGTGCGGTGGTGCTCTTCTCTTGACACGAAAAACAGAGGAAAGCAACGAGAGGAAGGAAACTCTAGGGTGGCGGTGCTTGCAGGGAAGATGGGATGGTTCTTAGGGTTTCTCGGGCTGCAACGCTGCAGGGATAAGAAGGAGAGGGGGTCACGCGTGGTGGCGAGGCTGGAATGGGCCTGGAAGAGGAAACGCTGCTGGGCTGTTTCTTGGCTGCTCTATTGGTTGCTAGGAATGCTTGTGCGCCTCGCCTTCATCGCTGCTGGTAACTGAGACCAAAACGGTACTCCAGTTTTGCGTTTTGCCTAGATTTTGAAGAAGCCAGATTAGCTCGAAATTTCATAGAAACAAACATGATAGAACTGGTGCCATGAAACAATAGATCGACCCAGTAGCATAGATTGGCATAGCAAGAATAAAGAAGGGGGATAAGATTTAGTGAACTTGGCGTGAAAGTGAATTTAAACAAAGTTTGACTGTATTGAATCTACCGCACGGAAAACTTGCAACAGATAAAAAGAATCCTCTTTCAAAGATAAACGAGGGAAAAGGAGAAACATGTGCATGCCCACATAAACTTAGAATTATGTTTGATTAGAGAAGAGTAACGATATGACCTCATGGACAACAGGTATTTGTTTCGGGTGACAGAATTCAAAGAGAGGAATGAGCATGATTTTGAGAATACCCATACACACATGGACATCAAACAAATAGAACCACATGGCCACATATGGTGGTATGGAAGGTTATCCATATGGGAAAAGGGTGTATTTGAATTAGAGGACCAAGGATAGTGTGTATGAACCACTATGGACCGTGATGGCCTCATGAATTCAAATGTACACCTAAACTTGAACAAAAGCATGACAATAAGATAAAGAGGACAACCATACTCTTAGCATGCAAAGGAGGTAAATGTATCTCCCACATTAATATTGTGAAAACAATATTAGATCAAGTAGGGAAGCATGGAATAAAGATATGATCCATCCCCGTTATTTATGAGCTAGAACTAAATACCAAAAGAAATGCATGGGCTCATAAATAATTAAGATGGTGGAGATGGTGGATGGAACAAAGGAAGGTGGCAATGAAGATGGTGGAATTGTAAGGTGGTGACAAAGAAAGGTAGTGGAGCTAGAATAGATATGCCCCCAACTCAACTGGGCATTTAAGCAATTTATCAAAAAACAAATACAACATATCAAGAGGCAAATACAAGTAATACAATATATGATGCATATGGGATAAGAACAAAATAGATGGGTTTTATATGATGCTCAAATGCAAGGTGGTATGGTGACATGAGCATGATATAATGATGATGCAACAAATGACATGTAGGAAGTAGCAATAAATAGGCTAGGCAAGTAGCATTGCAATTGTTAGACAATTGGGATGCTACAACTCTCCCCCACTAAACAAGAATCCCGTCCTGAGATTCCTAGGAAAGAAATCTTCCCAATCCCATGTAGCTCCTTCAAGGGGATGGTGCGGCGACTGCGCCTTGCAAAACTTGTCGCGAGAACACTCCGGCGAACAAAGGACGAAGGTAAAGGTCTCAACAGACAAAACCACCTCTAACTTCTGTGGAAGGAGTAAAATTTCTTGATCCACCGATTCAATGTACAAGAGTAAATGATAAGAGTAGTCGGATGGTGATCAGTCCATCGCGCACCCAAAGCATTACTCTGCACATGAATAGGAAAATTATGCAACCAACTCTCAGAATTAGACTGAAGATCTCGATAGTCAAGGTTCGGAAAGAAAAGAATGATGTAGGATCTTTGTTGGTTCTGACGTAGATGATATCGTCGTGTTGGAAAACACCGGAGGATATGAAGAAAAAATTTATTGGATTTTTGGTCTACTGAAAGGTACAACAGAGGAAAATTCCTCGAATAGCATGAAAACCGGATGTCGAAGTACCGTTACAAGAGGAAGAAAGTGAAAACCTGAAGGTACGACTGAAACCCAACCACGAAAATGCCTGGACTCAAAGAAGGTAAGAGAGAAGATTCAAAACACACAGAGGTAAGAAAAGAATAGCTCATGGGTAAGGAGTGAAATCAGACCTAATCAGATCTAACCAACCGATTTTTGAAAATAGTTTTTGACACTCTACAACGTCCTTTAGCTAGGTTATCCTACAGGTTGGACCAGTGGGGTATCGTAACTGCTGAGCTCTGATACCACTCTGTAACACCCTCAGATCGGCCCTATGCAAGTTTTAGCGATTACCGCCAAACCCGCATAGAAACGATTCAAAGGAGCCCACCAGGCACTTTCGTGTGGGTGGAAAATGAAGTAATATCATTACACATTAGTCCACGATGGAACCCATAGAACAAATATATACAACAATGACTTAAAGAGTCAAGAATACAGATATACAATACAAAGATCCAAATCACCTTGAAAACGATACAACGTCCGAGTACGGACAAGATGCAAATTGAGCTAAGAGCCCTGAAGAATACCCAATGGAGTCCATAACCCTGCCTAGGCCAAGCCGGAAGGGTAACCCTACTAACAAAGTCGATCTCAAAACCTTCTTAAACAAAAGGGGTGCCGACAAAAGGGCAAAGGAAAAAGAGAGCGGTCAGTACTGAGGCCAGTATACGGCGAGTCTTAGAATTCGGTAGTCCTAGACTACATAGGTAAGGTGGACTGAAGCGGCAGCGCAACATGCACTAAACAACCTATAGAGACTCGATACATCTGTCGGCTATCAGAGAGGGATAAGAAATACCTATTCAGATACAACCGGATACTAACACCAAACATACCCATCCTGGTGTTTCCCCCTCGACACCAATCGAGGAAGTCAAGCAAGGAACTCACACAGTTGGCAATTTTATTCATTCCATTATAGTTGCAGCAATTACTAGTCAGATATAGATAGCATGAGTCATCCTAATATAATAGACAGTGGGCAGTTTTAATTAACCATTCTGTTGTAATTGCAATACTTACTAATCAGATACATATGGCAGTAGACATCCCAAAACCAGCAGTTGTTGGTACTTTTATTTAGCCATTCCATTGTAGTGAAGCTAATTACTAGTCATTACAAAGTCAAATTTATAGCACTACTTTAGTTATAGTTGTCTATGATCGAGATATTGTGCTCCAAGTCGTCCATAACCGCGGACACGGCTTTCAGAAAGTTTTACCTTGCAGGGGGACACAAATAGCAACACACGCATGATCAACCTCGGAAAAACCAAATGAAAACCCAACACGACAAATAAATCGCAAGATCCATATAATATTTTAGGGGGCCACCCCACCAAGATACCCGCGACGAAGTTGGCCGGCTCTGAAACGGACCCAGAGGTTTGTGCCAATGGTTGTAAACGACTGGGAACCCAAAAGTGTGACTGGGCTTGTCGAAACCGTGAAAACATTCCACATTTGTCCCTAAACAGTATAGGTGCTCCACGCGCAATCGTAATAAAGTAATAAAGCATGGCATAAGTACAAGATAGTAATAAAGCCTATTGGGAATATGCCCTAGAGGGAATCATGTATGATGAGATTTCCCATTGTATTCATAAAGATATTAAGTAGTCCTTGTATAAACATCTGATGTGTATCATTGAATATGTGACTCGGTTGTGGAACTATGCATTCATGTTGTTTGTACTAAATATCCTTGGTCATTGAGGTTGTGCTGGACACACAACTTAGACCAATGTGAAAGTTGGCTTGATGACTCGGTTCCACTTGTCATGGGCATGGAGATGCTATTCCAACTTACACATATTCGGATAAAGAGTTTAGCGAGTCGGATTGACCCATATTGAGGTACAACGAACAAGTTTTCATTTGTATATTTCAATCAATGTAATCCTTAGACCTGAGGTTATTGCATAGTCCGAGTTGAGGATCACCGACTTAGGTTCTGTCAAACGCTGATCCGTAACTGGGCAGTACTAAGTTCGGGTCGACTGAGAATCAAGCTGTGTGATGTGAATAACAAAGATGGAATTTTGCCCCTCCACTTGGAGAGATATTCTCTGGGCCCTCTCGTGAGATATGATTTGGAAAGCATGGCCATGCACAACTCGGTTAAGTGTTAACCGAGGCGATCGACTAAGAGTTAGTCGGGTGAATCACTTATCTCGGATCGATAAGAGAGACGGACTATTTAAGGGATGACAACTATTCGCCTATAGTCTGACAAGGTATATCGTGAGGCAAAAGGGACTCGGACGAAAGTCGCATTGGAAAGGCAAGTCGTCATGACTCTTTGTTACTTGGGAGTTGGCACGTTCTCCTAGGAGCCGCTACCGACTGATCGACTGAGAGTTAGACTCCAATCGTGTCCAAGTAGCCATGAGCCTGCGGGGTCACACACTTAAGAGCAGGAGCAAGTTCGGATTGGATCTGAACCTGTAATCTGGTTGGGTTGGACCTAAACCGGATTAGGACTGAGTTAGTGAGTTGGACTCACAGTGACTAGTATTATATGGACTTTAGTGAATGGGTCGCGCGAGCAGAGCCCACGTTCACTCCCTATATATAGTGGAGCACCGTAACCCAGAAAGGTTAATCGTTGTTCGGTTAGGTCATTCCATGTGTTGGAAACCCTAGCTCCATTGCAGTCCAGCCGTTGTTACGAACCTAGCAGTTCGCTGCCGGTGCTCCTCCTTGTACGTGTGGATACCAGCAGAGGTGCTGTGCGATCAGCACCAGGATTATCGGATCATGGGGACTGCACTGCATCAACTGACGCGCTTCACCAGTAATCCGCAACCGCGCGTCTAGTGGTAAACCTCGTGGCTTCTACCTCAGCTAGATCTTGGGATCACCACGTTAGAGGAATTTTTTTGTTTTATCTCCGCGTGGCCCAACAGTGGTATCAGAGCGATAGCTTCTGGTTTTAGGCTCGAGATATCGCATATGTGATATGCGGTAGGCTGTAGATGAGATCTATATGCTATTTTGGTGGTCGATCTATGAGATAGATCGGTTTTGTACGAGGTTGATTGGATCAAATGTACTCGGGGAATGGTAGATCTGATTTCCGTGATCATACTGCTGAGGTCGTGGAATGACATACCCCTACCGGTCGGCTTCCGCCATCGGGGTAGACTGTGACACGTAAATCCAGAAGCGGTGATCGAAGATCAAAGAGTTTTGATCGAATCGGAACGATGGTCGGAATCCATGTTCGGATCGTAGATGAGATCTATGTTTTCGGAAAAATCGTTGGGCGCTGCTCGCAACCGCGAGGGGCGCTGCCCCTTCGATCCCCGCCCGCTATCCGGCTAGCGGGACCGCTGGCTTCGCCCTATCATAGCGCCTTAGATGTCATTACGAGTTTCACAACGCCGTTAGATATCGTATCTATGCATAACTTATTTTTGCAGGAAGTTGTGAATGGTATGGTTCATGTGCATGTGATATATGTGTGTAATCCAACGTGATCTGCGAATCACAGTTTATGTCAGCCGGCTGGAGCCTAGGTGCTGTCATTTTATTGTATAACGACCTGCGTATCGGATTCTCTATGGAATTTACTTTACTAAGCTAGTGTAGCTGTTTGGAGAACCCGGAAGGCATGCAAGGCGTTGTACATGTTGGCGACATGGAGTAAGACGGCAAGTGACAAGAGTTGGCACGAGTCGGATTACAGGCTTTGTGGAGATGGAGACCGCCATGAAGGGAGCCATACCATTTCACATTATAATTTCTTTATTTCTGTGTTATTGTTATGTCTCAGTTTTACCTCTATTAGATAGTCGGTAAAATTTAATCCCTCAAAGAAGGTCTAGTCGGTTTTCCCGCCAGTGTTTGCACCATCACAAGTCGGACATTTTTGGTAGTGGGCTCATAAAATTGAGGTGCTGCCAATTCTTTCCGACTAGGTGGGTTCGAGTCGGACTCTTACTGCGGAAACACTCGGTAAGCTAGACGGGTCTATCACAATGGTTGTGGGGCTCGAGGAAAATTCGGATGGGAGCCGGGGCATGTGATGCCACCCGTCCAACAGGAGTCGCATGAGATGCGATTGACAAGGAGTTGTCTACCTAGATCACTTGGCGGCTAGCGGTAATGCTAAAGCTCACTAGTCGACTTGCTTATTTAGGATCCTGAATCACTAAGCAACCATCGGAGGGGTGTTGGTTCTAGTGGGAGCATAAAATATTAAAATGTTTAATATGCTTGCTCTTTTATGAATACATGTCTTAAGTGTTTTGCATATTTTCTGTTGTAGATCATGGCACCAAGTAGCAATCACTCTCAGATATCCGGTTTTGCGTTGAGAACCATTCTTGAGAAAGATAAACTGAACGGCACTAATTTTACCAACTGGTATCGAAATCTGAGAATTGTTCTCAAACAAGAAAAGAAGGACCATGTCCTAGACAACCCACTTCCAGATGAGCCAAATGAGAATGCGACTGTCGCTCTGCCACCAATGCCTACCGCCGGGCTAAGGATGAGTCCACGGATATTAGCTGTCTTATGCTTGCTCACATGGAACCAGACTTGCAAAAGCAGTTCGAGCATGTTGAGGCCTACGATATGATCGAAAGCTTCAAAAGTATGTTCCAGGCTCAGGCGAAGACTGAGAGGTATCAAGTCTCTCAGGCTTTGCTGAGTTGCAAGCTTAAGGATGGTGATCCACTGAGTCCGCATGTGATCAAAATGGTTGGTTATGTGCAGTCTCTAGAGAGGCTTGGCTACCCCATTAGCGAAAAGTTCGCTACGGATATAATTCTGAACTCTCTTCCTAGTGCATATGGGCAGTTCATTTCGAACTACCACATGCATGGTATGGATAAGAAGCTCACTGAATTACATGGGATGCTCAAGCAGGCAGAGGCGGATCTCAAGAAGGGCGCCAGTCAAGTGTTGATGGTGCAGAATAAGGCTAAGTTCAAGAAGAGTTCTTGGACTAAGAAGAAGGCTAAGTCAAGAGGAAAGCAGGCTCTGGACCCGGTCCCAAGCGCTTCCTCAGGAACTAAGCCATCTCTTTCAGCTGGATCCACTTGCTTCTACTGCAAGGCGGATGGCCACTGGAAGAGGAACTGCAGCAAGTACTTGGCCGACAAAGACAAGAGTGGAGGTATGACTTCCGACTCAGGTACACTTGTTTGCAATATTATAGACATATATCTTGCTGATGCACCTAATAGTTCTTGGGTATATGATACCGGATCAGTTATTCACATCTGCAACTCGTTGCAGGGACTGGTAAGAACTAGGAGCATAGCAAGAGGCGAGGTTGATATTCGAGTCGGCAACAAAGCAAGAGTTGCTGCGTTGGAAGTCGGCATGATGAAAATTCATTTACCTTCCGGATTCATTATGGAACTGAATAATTGTTATTATGTTCCAGTGCTCAGTCGAAACATTATTTTTGCTTCATGTTTGATAAGGCAAGGCTATGAGTCAAATATCAAGAATAATGGTTGTTCTTTGTATTTGAATGATATGTTTCACGGCTTTGCACCCGTCCAGGACGGGTTATTTATTTTGAATCTTGATGGTGAGTCGGTTTATAACATAAATGTTAAAAGGTTGAAACCAAATGATCTGAATATGACTTACTTTTGGCACTGTCGGCTTGGTCATATAAGTTGGAAGCGCATGAAGAAGCTCCATGATGATGGACTCCTAACTTCGTTCGACTTGGAGTCGTTCGAGACATGTGAATCTTGCCTACTCGGCAAAATGACCAAGACACCTTTTGCAAAGAGTTGCCAAAGGGCGTCCGACTTGTTGGGACTAGTACATAGTGATGTATGTGGACCAATGAGCACGACCTCCAGGGGTGGTTATGAGTACTTCATTACCTTCACTGATGATTTGACTAGGTATGGATATATCTACTTGATGAAACACAAGTCGGAAGCCTTTGAAAAGTTCAAAGAATTCCAGAATGAAGCACATAATCAACTCGGCAAGAAAATAAAGTTTCTTCGGTCGGACCGAGGAGGTGAGTACATGAGCCATGAGTTTGATGACCATCTAAAAAGTTGTGGAATAGTTCCTCAACTTACTCCGCCAGGAACGCCGTAAAGGAACGGTGTTTCGGAAAGGCGGAATCGGACCTTGTTGGACATGGTACGGTCAATGATGAGTCGGACAGATCTGCCTTTATCATTTTGGGGTTATTGTCTAGAAACAGCAGCGTTCACACTAAACAGAGTACCATCAAAATCGGTAGAGAAGACACCGCATGAGATGTGGACAGGCAAAAAGCCGAGTTTGTCTTTTCTTAAGATTTCGGGTTGTGAAGCATTTGTCAAGCGACTTCAGTCGGACAAGCTTACAGCCAAGTCGGATAAGTGTATTTTCGTAGGGTATCCGAGGGAAACCTTGGGTTACTACTTCTACAACCGAGAAGAGGGCAAAGTGTTTGTCGCTCGAAACGGTGTCTTCCTTGAGAAAGAGTTTCTCAGTCGGGGAGTAAGTGGGAGCACGGTGCAGCTCGAAGAAATTCGAGAGGAACCGGCTAGTAGTGAGTCGGCAAAAACCTTGGAGGTTGAGCCGGTCATGGTAGCTGAGCCGACAACAACACATGTACTATGAAGATCGGCGAGATTACGAAGAGTTCGTGATGTGTTACTGTTAGACAGTGATGAGACGGCAAATTATTCGGAAGCGATGGTGGGATCTGATTCTGAGTCATGGCTTGGAGCCATGAGATCCGAGTTAAAGTCCATGGATGAAAATCAAGTTTGGAACTTGGTTGATCTGCCAGACGGTGCAAGACCCGTCGAGTGCAAATGGGTCTTTAAGAAGAAAACTTATATGGATGGAAATGTTTCAATCTATAAAGCACGCCTTGTCGCGAAGGGGTTCCGAAAAGTTCAAGGAGTTGATTACGACGAGACTTTCTCGCCCGTAGCGATGCTTAAATCAGTTCGGATCATGTTTGCTATAGCGGCCTATTTCGACTATGAGATATGGCAGATGGATGTCAAAACGGCTTTCCTTAACGGAAATTTAACCGAGTACGTGTATATGATACAGCCCGAGGGTTTTGTCGATCCGGCTAATGCTGACAAGGTGTGCAAACTTCAGAAATCCATTTATGGGTTGAAGCAAGCATCTCGGAGTTGGAATATTCGCTTTGATGAGGTAGTCAAATCGTTTGGCTTCATCAAGAGTGATCATGATTCTTGTTTGTACAAGAAGTTTAGTGGGAACAAAGTAAATTTTCTAATCTTATATGTGGATGACATATTACTGATTGGAAATGATGTTCAGATGTTACAAGAAACCAAGGAATCATTGGAAAGGAGTTTCTCAATGAAAGACTTGGGTGAGGCAACATACATCCTCGGAATCCGGATCTATAGAGATAGATCAAGGAGGCTCATTGGATTGAGTCAGAGTACTTATTTGGACAAAGTGTTGAAGAAGTTCAACATGGAATCGTCTAAGAAGGGGTTCTTACCGATGTCCCATGGTGTAAAACTTAGCAAGACTCAGTGTCCTTCGACAACTGATGAGCGAAGTCGGATGAGTGCGATTCCATATGCTTCTGCAGTCGGATCCATCATGTATGCCATGATTTGTACTAGGCCGGATGTTTCCTATGCTCTAAGTGTTGTGAGCAGATACCAGGCTGATCCTGGAGAGATCCACTAGACAGCTGCTAAAAATATCCTAAAGTACTTGAGAAGGACTAAGGATATGTTCTTGGTTTATGGTGGTGAAGATGAACTCGGTGTAAAGGGTTACACGGATGCGAGTTATCTTACCGACTCTAATGATTCTCGTTCGGAATCCGGATACGTGTTTATTATAAACGGAGGTGCTTTGAGCTGGAAGAGTTCCAAGCAAGAGACTGTGTCTGCGTCTACAACAGAGGCTGAGTATATTGCCGCCTCGGAGGCAGCAAAGGAGGCTGTTTGGATGAGGAATTTCCTCATAGATCTTGGTGTGGTTCAGGGCTCGTCCAATCCGTTGGACGTGTATTGTGACAACAATGGTGCTATTGCACAAGCCAAGGAACCTAGACAGCACCAGAAGAACAAGCACATACTCATGCGGTACCACCTGATTCGCCAGTTCGTGGATCAGGGTGATATCAAGTTATGCAAGATACACACGGATGCAAATATTGCGGATCCGTTGACAAAGCCGTTACCACAGCCAAAGCATGAGGCGCACCTGAGAGCCATGGGCATTAGATGCTTAGACATGTGATGTCGGAAGATTGACTCTAGTGCAAGTGGGAGACTGTTGGGAATATGCCCTAGAGGCAATCATGTATGATGAGATTTCCCATTGTATTCATAAAGATATTAAGTAGTCCTTGTATAAACATATGATGTGTATCATTGAATATGTGATTCGGTTGTGGAACTATGCATTCATGTTGTTTGTACTAAATATCCTTGGTCATTGAGATTGTGCTGGACACACAACTTAGACCAATGTGAAAGTTGGCTTGATGACTCGATTCCACTTGTCATGGGCATGGAGATGCTATTCCAACTTACAAAGATTCGGCTAAAGAGTTTAGCGAGTCGGATTGACCCATATTGAGGTACAACGAACAAGTTGTCATTTGTATATCTCAATCAATGTAATCCTTAGACCTGAGGTTATTGCATAGTCCGAGTTGAGGATCACCGACTTAGGTTCTGTCAAACGCTGATCCGTAACTGGGCAGTTATAAAGGCAAAGTTCAGGTCGACTGAGAATCAAGCTGTGTGATGTGAATGACCAAGATGGGATTTTGCCCCTCCACTTGGAGAGATATTCTCTGGGCCCTCTCGTGAGATATGATTCGGAAAGCATGGCCATGCACGACTCGGTTAAGTGTTAACCAAGGCGATCGATTAAGAGTTAGTCGGGTGAATCACTTATCTCGGATCGAGAAGAGAGACGGACTATTTAAGGGATGACAAGTATTCGCCTATAGTCTGACAAGGTATATCGTGAGGCAAAAGGGACTTGGACGAAAGTCATATTGGAAAGGCAAGTCGTGATGACTCTTTGGTAATTTGGAGTTGGCACGTTCTCCTAGGAGCCGCTACCGACTGATCGATTGAGAGTCGGACTCCAATCGTGTCCAAGTAGCCATGAGCCTGCGGGGTCCCACACTTAAGAGCGGGAGCAAGTTCGGATTGGATCTGAACCTGTAATCTGGTTAGTTTGGACCTAAACCGGATTAGGACTGAGTTAGTGAGTTGGACTCACGGTGACTAGTATTATATGGGCTTTAGTGAATGGGTCGCGCGAGCAGAGCCCACGTTCACTCCCTATATATAGTGGAGCACCGTAACCCAGAAAGATTAATCGTTGTTTGGTTAGGTCATTCCATGTGTTGGAAACCCTAGCTCCACGGCAGTACAACCGTCGTTACGAACCTAGCAGTTCGCCGCTGGTGCTCCTCCTTGTACGTGTGGATACCAGCAGAGGTGTCGTGCGATCAGCACCAGGACGATCGGATCGTGGGGACTGCACTGCATCAACTGACGCGCTTCACCAGTAATCCGCAACCGCGCGTCTAGTGGTAAACCTCGTGGCTTTCTACCTCAGCTAGATCTTGGGATCACCACGTTAGAGGAAATTTTTTGTTTTATCTCCGCGTGGCCCAACAAAGCCCCAAACTACTTTGTGGCCCCAAGAAATAAGATATGACTCAAGCTCATGCTAAGGGGATTCATGGTCCCACGTGCGGATAGTGCGAATATTCAAGGAACATGTATCAAGTACTCGGGGTCCTACGGGACACAAGTGGACGGTTAAAAACCAAATAACATCTATTGTCCACCTGTGTCTCTGCATTATTTACTTACTTTCAATATTAGTTATTAAACGGTAATTAAAGTCATGATCATCTCCAACATTAAACAGGAGGCATTACTCCAACAACTGTGGAACATCAACGAAGCGAAACAACACTACGCAAGCGGCTGCGACTCACAAGGCTGACTATCTACCAAACAACAGGTAATAGGAGGTGTCCATGGCAATATAGTGGCTGCAAGGGATATCACGGTTATGAAAACTAGAGCATCTAAACACACATAGCAATAGATCAATAGGAGGAAATAAAGACTATAAAAGTAAGATAGGTAGAAAGAGGAAGAATGCTCACCTGGAAAACATTGCCGAAGTTTCATAACCGAAGAACTTGTCGAATCTCACAACATCTCATCGTCCTATCCGAAAAGAAGCAAACACTAAAAGGAACAAGCGATGCAACAATTACATCTAATGCGGAAGAATCAGCATGATCATGATATGATGCATGACATGACAAGTTAATGATGCAAACTATGTCGAAAAGGTATTAGGAGCATAACATATTGATGATATAGAATTCGTAAGGCATTATTAATAAGAATCAATTAGTTCCCAATTTTATTTATCATGTATTCCTTGCATAAACAGTACAGATTATAAAACTGCTCTTAATTCATGATGCAAATGATATCATAGATATCATGGTTGGAGAGGTCTCATCACACTGATCGATTTAGACATATTATTTGCCGAATTTGGATTTACGGTTTTAAAGTTATGCAATTATAAAGAAAAGATATTTATTAACATTTAAAATATTTTGAAATTTTAAATTGCCCAAAACTATTTTTAGATGGCATATTATCAATCATTGCATTTTTTGATAAGAAAACATACATCATATGTTATATTTGATAAAGGCATTTAAAAGTTATTTAATATTGCATTTATCTTTTTGAAAACATTTCTAAACAAGGAATAAAAATAACATAAAAAAGAATTGTTACTTACTGGGCATATGTTATATTTGATAAAGACATTTAAAAGTTATTTAATATTAGATTTATCCTTTTTGAAAACATTTCTGAATAAGAAATAAAAATAACACAAAAAGAATTGTTACTTATTGGGAGTTGAACCCTCGACCTCATGGTCGCGGCCAAGCTAAAGCTAAAACACAGGACGGTGGCCAAATGGGATGGCTGCTGGTTACTGTTATAATTCTATGACTTTTCTTTTTAACTAATTATAGATAGATTTAGGACTGACGTAAAATTGAAGAATACTGACAGTTTTCTGCGCGTTGTAAGGATTTTTGCGATGAAGATTTCAAGAGTTATAGAGCTCAGTTTGGAACAAGGTTTAGTGCATTGGAAAGAGGGGTGTATCGGGAACATACACAAGCGAAGAGAAGCGTCGGAGCATGATCGTGGAGGGCGGCAAAAATTCCGGAACAGAGGTAGTGCAGTGAACTGACAAACTGAAGAAATCTGTCAGCGAGTTCATTAAATCTGATGATCTTGTGAGGATGATTCCGAGGGCTACGATACTCGGAATTGAGAGTGGTTAGATGTGCTAGAAAGAGGAGAGTTAGGAGATCACCTTGGTACTGGAGTTTCTATTGGTGGTGGGCTGTGCGAGATGTGGTGTCGCGGTGAACAGAGGCAGCAGAAGAAGCTGCGTCACGCGCAAGCTGCAGAGACATCGAACCTTACCTACAGGAACAGGTGCTGCCATGCCGGGTACTAGGTCGGATCCGAGAGGATCGCCATCTATATCATAGGATAAACATGGGGAAGGACTGAAATTGATCAGGCAGCTCACCAAGAGGATGTTGGCGTAGGTGGTCATACTCGAGGGTGACCGTCGGTGATGTAATTTGGAGCCGCACAAGCTCAATGTTGAGGAATAATCTCACCAATTCGGACGGCTCCGAGCATCATAGCTTGCTCTAGAGGACAATGCAAGGAGGAAGCAGCGCCAGATCAGTTCCCGTGCTTGTAACGGCTTGGTGATGTCCAAGGAGGTAGGTAATGGTGCGGTGGTGCTCTTCTCTTGACACAAAAAACAGAGGAAGGCAACGAGAGGAAGAAAACTCTGGGGTGGCAGCGCTTGCAGGGAAGATGGGGATGGTTCTTAGGGTTTCTCGGGCTGCAACACTGCAGGGATAAGAAGGAGAGGGGGTCACGCGTGGTGACGAGGCTAACGGGGAGGACGGGCGCCTGCCCCGTCTCAGTCTGTTGCTGAGAGAGATGAAGGGGACGGAGGAACAGGACGGCGTCGGGGTGTGAAGGGGTACATGCCGAAGAGAAGGAACGGGCCTGGAAGAGTAAAGCGTTGTTGGGCTGTTTCTTGGCTGCTCTATTGGTTGCTAGGGATGCTTGTGCGCCTCGCCTTCATCACTGCTGCTAACTGAGACCAAAACGGTACTCCCGTTTTGCTTTTTGCCTAGATTTTGAAGAAGCCATATTAGCTCGAAATTTCATAGAAACAAACATGATAGGACTGGTGTCATGAAACAATAGATCGACCCAGCTAGCATAGATTGGCATAGAAAGAATAAAGAAGGGGGGATAAGATTTAGTGAACTTGGCGTGAAAGTGCATCTAAACAAAGTTTGACTGTATTGAACCTGCCGCACGGAAAACTTGCAACAGATAAAAAGAATCCTCTTTCAAATATAAACGAGGGAAAAGGAGAAACATGTGCATGCCCACATAAACTTAGAAGTATGTTTGATTAGAGAAGAGTAACGATATGACCTCATGGACAACAAGTATTTGTTTCAGGTGATAGAATTCAAAGAGAGGAATGAGCATGATTTTGAGAATACCCATACACACATGGACATCAAACAAATAGAACCACATGGCCACATATGGTGGGATGGAAGGTTATCCATATGGGAAAAGGGTGTATTTGAATTAAAGGACCAAGGATAGTGTGTATGAACCACTATGGACCGTGATGGCCTCATGAATGCAAATGTACACCTAAACTTGAACAAAAGCATGAGAATAAGATAAAGAGGACAAGCA
The DNA here is from genome assembly GCA_916181665.1 of Avena sativa. NCBI lineage: Eukaryota > Viridiplantae > Streptophyta > Magnoliopsida > Poales > Poaceae > Avena > Avena sativa. The sequence continues at coordinate 101,844,005 of OV702293.1, forward strand.
CACTCTTAGCATGCAAAGGAGGTAAATGTAGCTCCCACACTAATATTGTGAAAACAATATTAGATCAAGTAGGGAAGCATGGAATAAAGATAGAATCCATCCCCGTTATTTATGAGCTAGAACTAAATACCAAAAGAAATGCATGGGCTCATAAATAATTAAGATGGTGGAGATGGTGGATGGAACAAAGGAAGGAGGCAATGAAGATGGTGGAATCGTAAGGTGGTGACAAAGAAAGGTAGTGGAGCTAGAATAGATATGCCCCCAACTCAACTTGGGCATTTAAGCAATTTATCAAAAAACAAATACAACATATCAAGAGGCAAATACAAGTAATACAATATATGATGCATATGGGATAAGAACAAAATAGATGGGTTTTATATGATGCTCAAATGCAAGGTGGTATGGTGACATGAGCATGATATAATGATGATGCAATAAATGACATGTAGGAAGTAGCAATAAATAGGCTAGGCAAGTAGCATTGCAATTGTTAGACAATTGGGATGCTATAGTCATGCTGAGGAAACTCACACGGTTGGCAATTTTATTCATTCTTTTCATGGTGGTTATCCAACTTACTAGTCATATCATATACAAGTCAAATTATAACAGTAAACATTAGTTATAGTTATCTGTGATCGAGATACTGTGCATCAAGTCGTCCATAACCGTGGACACGGCTTTTCAAAAAGATTTAACCCTGCAGGGGTATACCAAAGTTTCCACACGCATTTCGACCCTTGTTTCCAGATCAATTAACATACTTCCATCGGTGTGTCGGCGGGGCCTAGGACATGACGCTTTCCTAGACCCAAAGCAAGCACATGGGGGTCACCCCACCAAGCTACATGTAACGAAGTTGGACGAGCTCCGAAGATAGACCCAGAGGTTGCGAGATCGGCCCAGAGATTAGGGGACATAGGTATAATCCTCAACATAACGACCCACATCCTAAATAGTATAGTACTAAATGTTCATCGAGCAACAGATAATAAACATGGCATAACATGAAATACATGGCATTAAAACCCCAAACTAGTTTGTGGCTCTCAGTACAATATTGTGAAATCAGGTACTAAGCCGATAGGGGTGCCCACACACCCCATATGTGGTTAGCGCACTCAGTCTCGGAACAGGTGTCAAGAATTCGGGTCCTATGTGGACACAAGTGGACGGTTAACAACCAAATCTCAACTATTATCCACCGGTGCCTCTTCATTAATTATATCCATTTTTAATATTTAATTAACCAGCTGTAATTAAAACCATGATCATCTCTACCTTTATAAATATGCCAACCCCCAACATCAGTGGAACATGGACGACACGAAGCAGCTCCTGAGCAAGCGACTATAACTCGCAAGCCAACTGTCTACCCAAAAAATGGGCAATAGGAGGTGTCCAAGAAAATATAAAGGCTGCAGGCATATATAAAGGGGTACGGAAACTAAAGCATCTCAACCCATATAGCAATAGATCAATAGGAGAAAGTAAAGTCTATAATGTAAAATAGGTAGAAAGGGGGAGAATGCTCGCCTAAAAACATTGCCGATACATATCCGAAGAACCTGTCGAAGCTCGCATCAACTCAACGGCCTATCCGGGAAAAGCAAAGCACTAGAAGGAAAACACCAGATGCAATATTTATTACTATGCAGAAAATTAGGCATGTTTATAATATGATGCATGAATAGATAATATGATGCAACATGCTTCTATAACACTACTTGATCATGTTTAAGTGGCCAACCAACAAAACATCGCAATATTAAATTAAAATAGCCTCTTTTACTCCATGTTTGGTTGCCCACTTTATAGTACATAAAAGATACTTGATGCAAAAAGCATGCACGAAGGCACAAATGGATTCCTCATATTTTTCTAAGAAAAATAGAATTACATGCCTAAATCATTCTTATAAGAAGCAAAACTTTATAATGTTAGCAGCAGATGATCGAGCGGCCCAGGTGTTGAATAAAAATTCAGATAAAAAGGCGTCGAAGGCAAGCCATGAGGATTTGATCTCTACCTCTAGATCAGTAGGATAAAAACACTGAGAGCAGGTCACTATTGTGCTGCTATGTGCGTTAAACTGAAAGAGGCCTTTGAAGTGTTAACCATACAGAGCGAAAGTTCAGAGATAAAAAAAGATATAAAACTTGGATCCTGTTTATTGTGCTCCGGTGGATATTTTGCACTCGAGCCAGATGTGATGTAGTGCGAAGGATGTACCAGCATGCTACTGAACAGGACTTGATATGGTTCGTGACCCTGATTTTCTGAACTACAAGAGGCGGAACCTTGCACATGGAAACCTGACAGAGATGGCCATCGACGAACATAAATTGGAAGCACTGATCAGGTGCGTGCGTTCTTGAGGTGCAGAACGGTGTCCACACAGAGAAGGAGAAGATGCATAGAGGGGCTGGCATGGACACGGTGCTCACCTTGGGCCTGATGGCGAGCCAGACGAGGTCGGAGCGGCCAGATTCATCGATGCGGAGACGTGCTCGACGCCGAAGTATTTCATGTCGATGTTCTAGCACTACTAAAAAAAAACTTACCGCCGACGCACAAAAAAGACTTACCGCCAGCGAATTTCTATTTGCCGGAGACCACCTCGCCGGTGGTAATGTGTTATCCCCGGCACAACCCAGTTCGTCGGCGGTACCTTAAGATACCCCCCGGCGAATAAGCCACGTTCGCCGGCGCTAGTATGGATTTACCCCTGGCGCACAGGCCATGTTCGCCGACGGTATGTGTGTATAGAATTTTTTTTTAAAGTAGCATGCTCTACTTATTTTTTTAAAATAAACAGTTATTACAACACAGCAACATAGAGATCACCAGATCCATTTTATGTTGATACTCCTGGATTTGTTGCTTTCCTGAGTCTATTTACCCTTACAAGATTAATGTTTCTTACACGCGACTTCCAAGCAAGTATCATAACCAGGATTAAATGGATTCATTTGTCCAAAATCTGCTTACACGCGACTTCCAATGCCCAAAATTAGATGGATTCATTTGTCCAAAATCTGCTTACACTCATAACCAGGATTTATATGTGCTTCAAACCAACCTACAACCTAGCCATAATAATCTGCTTACACTCATAATACAACGATTCAGATTACAGCTACCTTGTGTGAGCTAAAACATCACGTCCATAACCAGCAACACCCCAGATGCCAAATTCTTAGTAACACAACTAAGAAACAAGCTAGTCATCACCATGATGATTAAAATAAGGGCCATCTGCTCCTTGGCCACAACATAGAGAGGAACCACAATCTTATACCTAAACACAACATGGAGTACTTGAGAGAGAAAGGGAAACCTTTTGGGGGACGCCGGCAGGGCATAGTGGACGCCGGCAGCAGCAGCTTAGCGACCTACAACTACGCCAGCTCCACCTTCACATGCCCGGGTTCAGCAATCTCCAAGACCATCTGCCCTGCCACATAATTAATTTGTTGAGCCTAATGTAGTAAGTAATTAATCTCACACACCATGTATGCAGAATATTTCTTCACTGAAAACAACAATACAAAGCAGATGATTAACACGATGTGTTAATACATCAACACCTAGATTGCTTAAACCTTAGAGCAAAAGAGGTATCACAATTGAGTTATACACATACATGGCAACCGAATCAAAATACTAAACATAGATACTCAGTTTGAAGACATTAGAACTAGTCAGAAGAAATAACTAAACAAATCACAATTAGCTTATCTATCTTTCTCACCATGCAAAGGGGTCTATTTGTTTCTGAAATACAAATATGCAGCTAGAGATGTACATGCGACCAGAATCCTAGATCAACAAAATAAACATCACAGCAGGAACATGACCTTGACGGTGGCGACGGAGCAGAAGAAGGTGTTCCTAGACCAGCGAGCGTGCTGCTCTCAAAAGTTGCCCACAAATCTGTCCGACTCATCCAGTCCTCTAGCTGCTCAAGAAAGAATCAATAGCAAATGGCATAAGTGAACTTTGTAACGTAATAAATTTAACTAGCAACCTAGCTCCTGCCATACTAAAGCTAGAACACTAATGGCCGATATTCTCCTATCTAAAACAAAAATTTCATCATTTTTCACATACCTAAGGCTTCAGCAGGAAACTACTACTACTATTAAAAATTCAGGTGCAGATAAGAACAGCTCTCTAACACCAAAGATTGCATGATTAATATACTCCCATGAAGCACACTATAGCAGCTAGATATAAAAAAAGTGCTAAATGGCACTGAACAAAGCTTCACCCATGCCATACACGAAATCTGGACCAATCCCTAACCCTAGATCACCAGGGCAAGAAGGCCATGGCACACGACAGATTCACAAGGATGAATGCATGGTTTCTTAACAGCTAGCATATTACCGGGAGAGGTGGAGAGGGGCCTCACCGGCAGCAGCTTCTCATGGAGATGATCGGCATCAGCAGGACGGAGTTGTGGCCGGTAGTAGGAGCTCGGGGACGTGGTCGCCGGCAGCAACTATTTGAGGCAGGGGGTGCAAACCTAGGCGCCGGCAAGCTCCACCGTAGTGCTGCGTCCATCGAGGCTGCCTCGTCGGGAGGAGCAGCGGAGCGGCGGGGGAGGGGTCCCTGCCCTAGGCTCGCCTCAACGCCCACCACTCACGAGCGTCAGAACTAGGCTGATGGTCTAGGAAGAACTAGTCGCGGATAGGGAGGAGGGGCACCGGGCGGCGGCCAGGCCAGCGGTGGAAGCGCGGTAGCCGATGAGGAGGGCACCAGGGCTGCGGTCCTGTAGCTTGATCTGGTCAATTTGGATCGGGTCGGGTGCAGAGTGCGGGGGACAGAGGAGCTGGCTGAGTGGAGGCCGACGTTGGCGGACGAGGCTAGGTCAGCGGAGGGGTTGATTGACCGACGGGATCGAGAGGTGGTCGTGAGAAGAGGAGGGAGGCGGCGCTAGGGGAAGGTCGGCTGCGGGAGGGGATAATGTTCGGGGCTTCGGGCTCGATTCCGAGTGCGCCACACGCCGTGTGGTGGGCCGTCGAGCGGGGAAGGCCGCAAGTTAGCACTGGCGCTCCTTGATTCCGTTCGCGGGCGGTAATAAAAATAGCCCTGGCAAACCACATCCAAGTGCGCCGACGGTATCGCCTGTCCCTCCTGGGTGGTCATGTTCAAAATTATCCCCGACGAATTTGGGTCTCGGTTCGCCAGCGGTAAGTTGATTATCACTGGCACGTTTACAGTACGTTTGCCGGCGGTAGGGCGCGGCGGGCCTGGAAGGCCTTACACCCGGCGACTTTGGCCCAAGTTCGCCGGCGGTAAGGAGTGCTGCTATAAGGTTTTAGGCAGCTTCGGCTCCGGGCCTTCAGTGCAGAGGAAGTAGACAAGGACGTGAGGCTCCTGACATGATCATCTCGGTTCAAACTGGAACATGGCGTTCGCATGGACGACATCAGGCGACGGGGATTTTTCTCTCGGTGAAGATGGTTCTCCTCGGGGTGAATTATAGAGACAGAAGGAAAGGAAAACAGAGTGGCGGCGGTGGTAGGGATATGGCCAGGAGAAGGCGGGGTTAGGGTCTTGAGCACCAAGAGCTCCTTAAGAAAGGCTCCATCGTTCATTGGAGAGACAATGACCTGAGGCTGAGAGTGCTCAGATGAGCTGCCATACAGAAGCTATAGGAAGAACAAGAGGGTTTCGGTTTCCTCTGGTTCTCGACGTGAAGTCTCTTGGGCTTGGGCCGAAAGTTGAGGAAGGATTTTGTGGAGATTTTTGGCCAGATTTTGGGAGCTGGGGTTTGGGGAGAAATAAGGGAATGGACTATTTATCTAGTTTAAAGTAGACTAAATGGTGCTAGTTTTGGATCAAACTTTATATAGTTTTTTGGACCTATTTTATTTATAAAATAAGAAAAGCTTTTGTGATCGTATAACGATCGAAAAATATTACTTGTTTTTATTTTATAAAAAATAAGAACGAGAGTCGGGTTTAATAAAACCACATGTATATTTTAGTAAAACAAAAATAAGGTTTTTAGTGAAAATGTTTTGAGAGGCAAACATATGCATGATGTCTTGATGATGCACAAAAATAAAAGAACAAGCGGTTTTCTAGTAGTGATTTACTCGGGGTGCTACACCTTGTGTGTTCACCACAAAGAAAGTTCTTTGGTATGAAGCCGACCGTGACGATCGGGGGCTAGACATACCTATGTTTGTATATAGTGGGTGTAAAAAAGGTTACACTACAATACACATAAGTTTGAGTTGGCGAGCCTAGCATGTGCAGATATATCCTTGGAACACAGGAGATCGAAAGATCGAGCATGAGTCACATGAATGATGTGATTGACATTGGAGAATGTCTACCTTTGAAGCTATGTTTCTGGCCCTGACGATCGGGGATTGCATAGTGAATTAGGATCGTGTAATCGCTAAAAAAATTCAGGGGACGAAGATTTTAGTGGAAGCTCAATTATGAATTGAACTCATTATTATGAACTAAGTTTAGATGTCTGTTTGCAAATATCTTAGTAGATCATGGCCAATCTCATTGAGGTCCTTTGCGACCATGAGAAATTTCTTGCTTGGAATGGAACTTAGCAGAAGGGTCCAACTTCATAGATTAATACCCACGCCCAAGGGATATCCTCGTAATAAGCTAATCTTATCTTCTTGATACAATAATAATTAGGAGATAATCCGATGACTCCATAAAGTTTGTGTTTTCTCCATAAATCATCCAAAAGGGGCCATTCTCCATTTGATGTAGAGTTGGACTACTATTTTGCGTTCTGCAAAATAAGGCACATAAGGTATGAGCCATTGGATGAGTTTTCTTCCACGAGGATGAAAACGGAATATTTGGAGAATCACTTAGCAATCTTGCATTAGAGTTGAGAATTCTCATAAGGGCTTGATTTTAATGGAGGTCATGGATGAAAGGGGTATATATACAAAGATATAAATGTGTTTCTTGCAAAAACTCGTTGCAGTTTACGAAGTATTGGATACTTGTCGCGTTTTTGAAAAACATGATGGTCTGCTTGAGAATTACTCGAAGTGAGGCAATGTGGCTTGATGACAGCTAGCAAACTAGTTGATGGCAGAAATCACTCCTTCCCTCGAAGTTTATCATTTGGATTAGTGGACTTGAATAAAATTTGTAATCCATGTTTGTGTGTCTTGCTTTTGGCAAGACGATTATTCATATGAATAAGTTACGTTCCAGTTCTACTATTCTTATGAGTAATACTTTTATGGTCACATTATGGTTATAAATAAGTTATTCTCATCACTATATTAATGATAATAAGTTAAGCATTTATAAAGGATTAGAATGCTAAAATATATCCAAAGTTTAATAATGACATGACACTATTGTTTAAGTCAAGATGGTTATTGCATGTTTTTCAATTAGATGAAAATCAGGGTCTTGGATATTTGATCTAGAGACATTGCAATACCATGCCTCATTTGATAAAATGACTAAAACTTTGCATTCCGGAAAAATGGTGATATGCAAAGAATTGTTGAATCTTATACATAGTGATGTATCACATTTTCAACAAATAGTGGAAATCATTATTTCATTGTGGACTTAAGTGAATAGGTGTATTTACTTAATGAAACAAGAGTTTTGAATCAATTTGAATTGTTCAGATGAGTTCGAAACAAAGTGGGATATGTATGGAATTAACAAGAATACAAAGTCTCTTCGATTTGATCGATATGACGGAAGTATTTAAGTATTGGCATAAAAGGGACTTGTGAAAGTTGTTTCACAAATTATGATAATTGGACAAATTCAAGGTGTTGATATTGAAAGGATCGTATGGGCACCTAGAGGGGGTGAATAGGTGCTACTTCAAATTTTACACTTTTTCAAATTAGGGTTTGACACAAAAGGTAAATTCTCTAGATTATGCAACTAAGGTAAATTTACCTATATGTCAAGCTAGCACATACACAAGAAAGAGCAAGCAAAGTAAAGTGTCTACGTTTGGAGAGGGGGTGGTTTCAAACCACCAACACCACGAGAGGCCTCCCTTGTTCTCTGATGAACCTCACCCCAAAGGGTTCGATTCACCTCTTCCACTATATCGGCAACCTTCGAGGTGGAAGCCGACACCTTTACAACAAGTTCGAGGCACACATCCACAACTTAATTGGAGGCTCCCGAATAAAATCAAGCTATCAAACAATCAGAGACAATCTTGTAAGAACTAAATAAAAAGCTAGGGTTTCCAAAGAAACACTATAGCATGGGGGCCCTCAAGTGAATGAGGGGGAAATGAAGATATCTCTTGGTGAAGCTGTAGATCAAGGCCTCCTCCTTTGATTCTCTAAACATCAATGACTTTGGATGGTTGGATGAAGAGATCTTGTTGATTTGGTGTCTCAAATGGGGATGGTGTTTTTGAGTGGGTCGAGCAACTGGAGGAAGGGGATAAGGTTCTCTATTTATAAGCAACCCCTCCAATGAACCGTTTTCTGACCGTTGGAGGACTTGCCACACCAGAGACTCCGGTCTACACTGGAGACTCCAACCAATCTCCGGACTGGCCTCTGGACCACCCATCAGATTGTCCCAGCACTCCTGGGAAAGACTCCTCCGGAGATTCTTCAAAGTTTTCGGACCCAGTGGACCGGAGACTCCGGTCCAGCCACACCGGAGACTCCAGTCAGTCTCCGGTTGATCTCTGGACCCCGATATAGAATGTCCCAAGATGATTTGTGGAGCCCCCTCTAGAGATTCCTGGGGAAACTCCGAACCACACCGGAGGCTCCGGTCCACTCAGACCGGAGACTCCGATCTAGAGTTTCCAGGAACTTGCATATGTGGCAGAAATGATTCCGTAAGTCAAGGGTCCTTTTCACTTTGCATTATATCAACTTGTAGACATTAGCATACTGTAAAATGATCTACTTGTTAACAAACACCAAAAGTGATTATGACAGTAAATGTCCTTTCAATCTCCCTCCTTTTGGTGTTTGATGACAACAAGTGATTTTGCATGGAATTATTTGCATTGAGATATAATAAGATATGATAGTGTATAGCAATGATCCCCCTGACTATGTGCACTAAGATAAACAAGTAAAACATGCACGGCAGGTAGTAGATAGATAAAACACATAGTTCTCACACGAGTTACAATAATGTAGGAGCAACCATGTCCTCACACAAATAGCAAATAGTATCTCGCGAACACATAAGGCAGATAAATATGAAGTTCGAGATGGCAAATAAGAAGAAAGTCCAAGCCCATGCGAATCCCGATGACAATGTCTTCTCCCCCTTTGGCATCGAAAAGCCAAAAAGGGAAAAGACCTAAGCTAGCAACCCAATAGATCAGTAGTCCTCGTCGTCATCATCCTCATCCTCCTCATCCATATCCTGATCCTCTTCATCCTCCTCCTCATAGTCATCATCACCATCTGGCGCTGCAGGCCCTTTGCCGTGAGGGCGAGAAGAGGATGTACCCTGGTACCCAAATCCTGAGGTGACATCAGAGAAGGTCTTCCAATCCACCAAACTTTCCTATTGGGCATTCCATGCCCCAAAAGAAAGTGTGTAGTCTGACTCAGTGGATTGTTGGGCGCCATGCTCATCTATGTACTCATCATCTCCTTCCTCATATTCCTGTTCTCCCTGAGCCTTGATATCCTTGAGGAGTTTCTCCATGCGAAGGTTGCTCTTGTAGGAGGCATGTTGTTGCTTGTGGATGTCCACATTCATACAACAAAGGGTCCTCTCCCAGAATGAGGCCTTCTTGACCTTCTCATGTACATACTCTCGTGTCATGGGAGACATGGGTGCATTGGAAGCACTCTTCCTCCAAGCCCTAGGGGAGAGGGGGCCCTCTCGGTCTTAGTGATCTCCTCCTCCTTATTGGCATATGAGCATCTAGGAGGAGGCTCCATGCATCCTTTCTATCGCAGTGATACAAGAGTGTGCTCCGTAAGATTGGGAGGCAAAGCAAGTGGTGAACCGTGAGCCTGGGTGTTGATGAGCCTCATAACAAGTGGTGCATAGGGGGAGCCTTCTTGTACAATATGGCATGATACATCTCCTCAAATATGAAATCCATGATGTTAATAGGAGTCGCTTCTGCCTCGGGGCGAGCCAGGTGAATCTTGTGGGTGTGGTATAGCAAGTTGACCAAACGACGACGCCGACTCGGCGACCCCGGCGTCACTCGCCGGGTCCATCACCGCGGCTTCACCCGCGGGCTCCATTACTCAGGTCTCCAACGTGGGAGACTTCGAGGACCCCTCCATCCTCGGGATCTTCGAATTCGACTCCGGGTCAGAGAACTCCGCCGACCTCCGTGACGGAACCAGCCGCCACGCTGCGACCTACATGGCGACCGGCACCGATCCGCCAGAGGATCCATTCTCCACCCCAATCCCTCCTAACGCCACGGCGACGGAGGTCGAGGAACTCCGCCTGAAACTGGCGGAGGCAGTGCGCAAGGAGCAAGCCGAGCGCGAGAAATTTTGCCTCGAGCAGGTGACGGCGCAGGAGCTATCGCGCTACCACCAACAGCGGATCAGGTCGCGCCTGAACCCCACCGTTCAGGGGCGCGCCCTGAACTTCGACGACGAAAACGACCCGGCCTGCGTGGCCGAGCGCGCGATCTACGAGAACGCGCCACCAGGAGGAAGCGCCCGACCCCCGCCAGGGTCGACGGCGATGGGCGCCCCGCCTCCACCCAACCGCACACCCCCCAGGGACCAGCCGCGGATAGTAGTCTCCTCACGGGAGCGAGACGCAAACGGCCTCCCACTGTTCTCCACCCCTATGGACAACCTCGTGGCAGGCCGAGCAGCAGCCGACAGCATCACGGCCACCGGCGATGGCGCCCTACAGATCCAATACGTCAGGGCCCTGCTCGCAAAGGCCGTCGAGCAGCAAAGAGCGGGCGCCGACTCGCAAGGTCGAGTATACTCGCGTTCTTCGGGAAGCAGGGCGGCCTCGAGCGGCCGCCCAATGGCGGCAAACACACTCAACTGCCCACCACCGGAGCCACTGCAGCTCCAACACCGACCCGCGAACGCGGCACTCTCCACCAACGACCCCAGGCCGGCGACCAACCTCGTCGCCGCCAACGGTCAGCCCATCGACGCCCGCACCCACATCATCAACAACCAAAGCTGGCGCGCACGCCAGCCCGACGACCTGCGGCACACCCTAACCAATCGCCGCGACGGCGAGCCCATGGGGTCGCTCAGTCGACTCGGCCCCAAGTGCTTCGGACCGATGATCCGAGGCGAGAAGTACCCGCCAAACTTTAAAGCGCCGAAGGAGATAGAAAAGTACGATCCCTCGTACGACCCCGCCGTTTGGCTCGACACATACCTCATGGCAATGGGGATCGCAGGCCACACCGACCTACTGGCCGCCCGTTACCTCCCCCTGATGATGGAGGGGACGTGCAGCTCAGTGGATCAACACCCTCCCTCAGGACAGTATAGACTCCTGGGAGGAGATGCACGACGCTTTCGTCAGGCAGTTCGAGTGCTCCTACACCCGCGCCACCACTATCGAGGACCTAGAGCGATGCGTCCAGGGACCCCGCGAGTCGACCCGCAACAGGGTCCAACGGTGGCAAGAACTCTGGTACAACGCGGTCGGCATCCACCCGGACACCGCGATCCATTGCTTCAAGACCTCGTGCCGATACGAGCCCCTGGTCGCCAAGCTCAAGCGACACTCTCGCACACTCGACAACATCCCCGACCTCCTCGAGATCGCCAAACGGTACGCAGAGGAAGATCCAAACCAGGAAACTGACGACGAGTCAGGAGGTCAACGCCGCACGAGCGGCAACGACAGCGGACGACGGTCCGACCTGCGCTACAGCAACACTCGCCTCACCGGCAAGCGCCGCAGTGACGGGAGAGTCGACTTCGTCGCCAACGCCGGGCATGCGCAACGCGAGCCCAAGAGCTTCCGCCGCGACGGAGGACAACGCCGTGACGGCGGCAACTACAAGGCCAAGCCAAGGTTCGACCCCGCGGCTCTCCTTAACCAACCATGTGCGTTTCATAGCAGGGAAGGAAAGCCCGCCACGCACACCACCGCCGACTGCCACACCCTCAGGGAGATCGAGAAGGCACGGCGAGCACGGGAGGACCCCGACAATGACCCGCCAAACGGCGGAAAATTCGGCAAAGTGGCCGGCTCGCTCCACACCTTCACGGGCTTCAACACGAAGCGCGAGAAGAAGGTCATCGCCCGCGCCGTCGCCGTCAACGCGGTGGCCCAGGTGGACGTCCCCCAGTTCCTCAACTAGTCGGAGCAGCCCATCACCTGGAGTCGACAAGACCACTCGCCACGCATCGAGTACCCAGGTCGAGTCGCCCTGGTGGTCAAGCCCAAGGTCGGCGACTACTGGCTCCCCAAGACATTGATGGACGGCGGAAGCTCCATCAACATCCTGTACCTGGACACCTTCAGGCGGCTGCGGCTCCCACAGTCGATGATCGAGACGACCCACACCACGTTCCACGGCATCGTCCCCGGTCGGAAGGCGTACCCGATCGGCAAGGTCACGCTGCCAGTCACCTTCGGCACACCAGCAAACTTCCGCACCGAGCGGATCGTCTTCGAGCTCGTGCCATTCGACAGCCCCTACCATTGCGTCCTGGGGCACCAGGCGTTCGCCAAGTTCATGGCAGCGCCCCACTACGCGTACAACGCGATGAAGCTCCCCGGGCCGTGCGGCGTCATCACCATCAACGGCGACCCCGACATGGCCGCCGAGTGCGAGGCCAAAGGTGCCGAGCTCGCTGACGCCATCCTCGTGGCGGAGACCAACCACGCGGATGAACTCGCCAAATACGCGAGCGGGGTCAACAACGACGACCCCACCATACTCAAGAAGCCCAACTCGGAGGGCGCAAACACCTCAACCTTTGAGGCCACCACGCACACCCGTACCGTCGAGCTGGTCCCAGGCGACTCCAGCCAGACAGTGACGATCGGGACGGGCATGAGCCCGGCATAGGAAGGCGCGCTCATCGAGTTCCTCCGTGAGAACAGGGACATCTTCGCATGGAAGCCCTCTGACATGCCCGGTGTCCCCAGGGAGCTCGCTGAGCACAAGCTAAACGCCGACCCCAAAGTGCAACCTGTCAAGCAGTCGCTGCGACCCTTCAATGAAGAGCGCCGCCGAGCAATCGCCGAAGAGGTGCAGCGTCTACTCGCTGCAGGCTTCATCCGACCGATCAAATACTCCAAGTGGCTGGCAAACCCAGTCCTGGTCGAGAAGAAAAACGGGACCTGGAGGATGTGTATCGACTACACAAACCTGAACAGCGCCTGCCCAAAGGAGCAGTTTGTCCTCCCGCGGATCGACCAGATAATCGATTCCACCGCGGGCTCGGAGTCACTGTGTTTCCTCGACGCCTACTCTGGTTACAACCAGATCAAAATGGCTGTCGCGGACGAGGAGAAGACGGCGTTCATCACGCCATTCGGATCCTTCTGCTACACCGCCATGACCTTCGGCCTCAAGAACGCCGGGGCAACCTACCAGCGGTGCATGCAAGAATGCCTTGCAAGCCAAATTGGCCGCAACATCCACGTCTACATCGATGACGTGGTCGTAAAGTCCGCTCGCCAGGGCGACCTACTCGCCGACCTGGTGGAAACGTTCGCCAACTTGAGAAAATACAAGATAAAACTCAACCCAGGCAAATGCACCTTCGGTGTACCCGCAGGGCAGCTACTGGGCTACGTCGTCTCCAAGCGCGGGATCGAGGCGAACCCCACCAAGATCGACACGATCGCCCGACTCGGCAAACCCGAGTGCTTGCGCGACGTTCAGAAGCTGGCCGGGCGAATAGTGGCTCTCAGTCGCTTCATCCCCCGCTTGGGCGAGAAGGCAATGCCTCTATATCGCCTGATGCGCAAGAACCCCACATTCTAGTGGGACAAGGAGGCGGACGACGCCCTCCGCGACCTCAAGAAGGTGCTACTCGCCGCACCGCTACTCGCCGCCCCGGTCGACAAAGAACCCATGCTAGTCCACGTCGCGGCTTCCGAGCGTGTCGTCAGCGCGGTCATGATCGTCGAGCGACCGGAGGAAGGAAAGGAGCGCCCAGTACAGCGACCGGTCTACTACATCAGCGAGGTCCTCACCGAGTCGCGCCAGCGGTACCCGCAGTACCAGAAGCTGGTATACGCGGTCTTCAGGGCACAGCGACGCCTGCCGCACTACTTCTAGGAGCACCCGATCACGGTCGTCTCCTCCGCACCGTTGCAGGACATCATCCGCAACCGTGAGGCGACCGGGCGAGTCGCCAAGTGGGCCGTCGAGATCGGCGTCCACAACATCAAATACGAGCCACAAAGAGCGATCAAGTCGCAAGCCCTAGCGGACTTCATCGCCGACTGGGAAGAAGCCTAGTAGCCAGAGAAGCTGCCATACCTCCACTACTGGAGCCTGCACTTTGACGGCTCCAAGAACGCGGACGGCGCAGGCGCAGGGATCGTGTTAACTTCTCCGAAGGGCGACAAGCTCCGCTATGTCCTCTGCCTGGACTTCACACCCTGCACAAACAACATGGCCGAGTACGAGGCCTTACTACACGGCATGAGGGCCGCCAGGAGATGAATGTCAACCGCCTACGCTGCTACGGCGACTCCGACCTCGTCGCAGGACAAGTCGCTGGCACTTGCGACGCCGTCTCCCCCACCATGGCGGCGTACCGCCAAGCAGTGGACAATCTGGGCGGACACTTCACAGGCTACTCCGTCGAGTGGATCGACAGGCGGAAGAACGAGGAGGCCGACGCCCTCTCTCGCATCGGGTCGGCTCGACTCGCACCACCCGCCGGCGTCTTCCTCGACACGATCACCAAGCCATCAGTCTCTCCCCCAAGGGAGATCGACATCGGAGTCCCGCTCCAACCAGAAGCAGCCCTGGTCGCACTCGTCAACGAGCCAGACGACTGGACCAAACCCTACATCGCCTACCTGGAAGCCGGCACCTTGCCGGCAGACGAGACGGAAGCTCGAATGATCGCCCGTCGATGCAAGTCCTACGCCATCATCGACGGTGAGCTCCACAAGTGCAGTGTCACCGGCGTGTTCCAACGCTGCGTCCAACCCGCCGACGGACGCAAGATCCTCCACGACATCCACTCCGGTGACTGCGGCCACCACGCCGGCGCCCGCTCTCTCGTCGCCAAGCCTATGCGACATGGATTCTACTGGCCCACCGCACACGCTGACGCTGTCGACATCGTCCAGCGGTGCGCCGGGTGCCAGAAGTACGCCAACCAGACGCACGTGCCGAGCTCAGCGCTCAAAACAATCCCCATCACCTGGCCATTCGCCGTATGGGGCATGGACATGGTGGGCCCCTTCAAGAAGGCTCCCTCCGGTTACACCCACCTCCTAGTCGCAGTCGACAAATTCACAAAGTGGGTGGAGGCCAAGCCAGTCCGGAAATGCGATGGGAAGACCGCCACGAAATTCCTACGCGAACTCATATATCGCTATGGGTTCCCCAACAGCATCATCACGGACAACGGCACCAACTTCGCCAAAGGAGCCATGGCCGAATTCTGCGAAGAGCACCACATTCGGCTCGACCTCGCGTCAGTCGCCCACCCGGAATCCAACGGCCAGGCGGAACGGGCCAACCAAAGCATCCTCCACGGCCTGAAGCCGCGACTCCAAGTACCACTCGAGCGCACCGCCGAGTGCTGGGTCGAGGAGCTACCCTCCGTCATCTGGGGAATCCGCACCTCGGTCAACAGGTCGACAGGATTCACCCCCTTCTTCATGGTGTACGGCGCCGAGGCAGTCATGCCCACCGACCTTGAGCACGACTCGCCAAGGGTCGTCCACTACACGGAAGCTGCGAACGAACTCGCACGACAGGATGGAGTCGATCAACTCGACGAGGCACGCGACCTAGCTCGCTCACGCACCGCCATCTACCAACAAGGACTCCGCCGCTATCACAGCCGGCGGGTGAAAACTCGCACCTTCTAAGAAGGCGACTTGGTGCTGCGTCTCATCCAGGACAAGAAGGGCATGCACAAGCTTTCCCCTCCATGGGAGGGACCATTCGCCATCGGCCGTGTACTCGGCAACGACGCCTACTACCTCACCGACGTCCGCGGGGACGGCGAACTCGACGTCAAGCGACCATGGAATGTAAACCTCCTACGGAAGTTCTACGCCTAGAACCCCACATATGTACTCTCCAGTGGCTACGAAATAAAAAGAAACGGTTACCGCAAATTGCGCCTACTCTCCGTGTCTTGTGCCACTCGCACTCGTAATAACAGCAACACGCTAACCGCAGAAGTCAACCTTTGGTACAGCGATCGGCACAGCTAAGTAGTGCGGTGCAAGAGCACTGAGTCACCTCAGGTCTTGCATCGTCCACGAAAAACGCCTACCCGGAGCCCCATTGGAGTCGCCTAGCTCGACTGGTTCTACGAACCAAGACTACTGCCTACGCTTCTTACAGCGACCACGGTCCTCCGCATCCTCGACATAGCGACTCGAACGGCTAAGTACCACGCTCGGGGACTGCGGACCAGTTCACCTCGAGCGGTCCGGGAAAACGCCAAGTAGGAGAGCATGCCCAGGACTCGCCACGTGACTGACCCCACGGGCCAGGCAGGAGTGACGCGCACAAACTAACGCGCCAAGTCCTCACTCACCCTCGAGTCGTGCCTGGAACAGCCAAGTACCACGCTCGGGGACTCGGCCACCCGACCTCGTTCGCGCACGGGAAAACGGCGAAGTACAGCGCGTTCAAGGGAGTCGCCTAGCGACTGGCTCTTCGAGTCCGCGCGAGTCGACCACAATAATAAAACACACAAAGACAACAAACACATCACATACGAGGTAAACCCCATAAAAGGGTGGACGCGCTCGGGGACTCGTTCAAACAACAATCACAAACACTTGACAAATACCAAAATAGACACGACGTCTCATTCGATAGCATGTTGCATTGTCTCGCATTACAAAATATGCCCGCGTGGCAGAACTGCTGCTAACGCCACAAGGCAAACTATCTTATTCTGCAGGCTTAGACGACGACTCGCCAACTCCCCGGCGATTGCGGATGAACGGCGTGTACGGGTTCGACGGATACATCGTCAGTTCACCCGCCATCGCCGCGCGGAAGGGTTTCTCAACCTTGAAATCACGATGCGGCGGCTCGGGGTCGCCAGACACGACGACCGTCTCCTGGTATGGAAGGAGGTCGCCCATCGCCAAGACACGCTCCGAGTACTTGGCGGCGCGGTCTTGCAACTTGAGGACCTCGGAAAGCTCCACCGCGCCGGTCGACGATGGGTAGCCACTCGTCACGTCGTCGATGTCGAAGTCCTCGGGGAAGTGGGCAAGTCCAAGACTAAGCGCCGTTGCCGCCCCGTGCCGAAACGCCGACCGCGTCATGAACTCAACGACCGCCGGCGCCTTCTCTAAATACCTCCACACCTCAACGAGGTCGCTGGGAATCACTTCCGTGGGCGATATCTCCTGGAGATAGGCACGGATGCATGTCGCCGACAACATTGCTGAATCGACAAGCGTGCTCACACACTGCCGCGCGTTGAACGTGCTTGCTTCTTCCGCGTTGTCGATAATGCGACCTGCGAGTAGAAGACAATAATGAATACGACGGACACCACAAATGGCACAACTACTGAAAGAGGCAGACGCACTTACCAATCAACGGGCGGGCGAGATCCGTGATGAAGCATTGAAGCGACGTATGGTCGTCCTGAAGCCCAGCAATAAGGACTTCCGACACTCTGCGATCCTCTTCGGCGGCTGCAACGGCGGCCTTGGCTCGCCCATCGGCTGAGCTCGCTTCTTCCTTCGCCTCCTGCAGCTGGCGCTCGAGGTTGGCGATCCGTTGTTCGGCCGAACTCAAAGCCGACTGCGCCGCCGCCAATTCACTAGCGGGGACAAGCCCCTGGCGAGCTTCCTCTGCCTTCGCGGTAACAGCCCGAAGCCCTTCGTTCGCCTCCTGGACGATGGCCAGTTCCTTTTCCGTGCGCTGCTTCGTCGCCAATCGGTCGGCCGATTCAAGTTGCAGACCCTGCACATCACCAAAAGGTCAATCAAAGAAACTCCTAAAGTGCCCACCCGCTTAAATTCAGTGAGTGCGCACTCGGGGACTGGCAATCAAAGAAACTCCTAAAGTGCCCACCCGCTGAAATTCAGCGAGTGCGCACTCGGGGACTGGTACTCAAAGAAATTCCTAAGTGCCCACCCGCTGAAATTCAGCGAGTGCGCACTCGGGGACTTGATGCGAAAAGTGAATATAAGACACTAAAATAATCAGGCCGCTGCAAAGCACCGACCTGATCCTCGGGGACTGGATGTACCTGGATGGCTGCGCCAAGCATGCCGTGGAGTTGTATCGCGTCCACGGACGCGAGGAGAGCTGGCGTATGCCCACGGCGCTGGTCGACTTTAGCGTCGGCGACTCCTGGAGCATGGCTCGAAGGCGAAGTTCCACTCGCCGCGGCCGCCTTGGTCATGAAGCGCGGGAAGGTGGCGATAGAGGCACCCTCCCCAAAGGAGGTCGGCTCGGCCATTCCAGGCAACGGAGCGCCCTCCTTCGTGGACGCGGCCGCCTCTGTTGCAGGACCAGCCGGCACGGCCGCCGTGTCGTCAGAAATCGTGACGACGGCGTCACCCTTGGCCTTCTTGCCGCCATCCGCAGGGACGACGACTTCGTCCGCCTTCCTCTTGCGGGAAGAATCCTCCTCGCTGACGACGGACGGCACCTTAGCCACGGTTGGGTGGCCCATCTTCTTCACTCCGGTCCTGTACATCGATCATATAAGCAAGATAATTCAATGATTATGGGAGACAAAGAAAGGCGAGGGCACTCACTTGGCGACCGGAATGAAGCGCAGCCCCGTACGGAGGCCGGCTGGCTTCTCCAGCTCAGGGCCCAGTCGGCGGCTGAGCCCCATGTCCAGGACGTCACGTGCCCAAGACACGGACGGCTTCTTCGTCGTCGAAGCTGCAACCGGAGCCTCTATAACTTCTTCGACAGGAGCTTCCCTGCGAGGCGAAGTCGCTGTGGCCGGAGCCTCCCCCAGCCCCGAGACTGGGGCGAATGGCGGATGCATCGACGCCAGGGGCACCTCGATGGTGGCCGTGTCCAGCGCGGCCGTCGTCGGCGGCGCCTCATCCTTGGCCGGGCTG
The DNA here is from genome assembly GCA_916181665.1 of Avena sativa. Taxonomy (NCBI): domain Eukaryota; kingdom Viridiplantae; phylum Streptophyta; class Magnoliopsida; order Poales; family Poaceae; genus Avena; species Avena sativa. The sequence goes on from OV702293.1 coordinate 101,863,205, forward strand.
GGGGTGTCGGAACTGCTTGCCGAGTGTGGTGGCGAGGCCGGCCTCGTCGGTTTCGTCTTCCTTCTTGGAGGGGCCTTCGCCTCCTTCTCCTTCCTCTTTGACAGAGTAGCTTGGCGGCGCGAGGTCGTCTCCGGAAGTTCTTCTTCATCATCATGGCGCTCGAGGCTCTTGCTCGCCTCGAGCTCGCGCTGACGTTGCCCGCGGGTCTTGCGAGCCAGCGGGGCGGCTTCCTCCTCGGATTCATCGTCGCTGACGCTTTCGTCGCTCCTAGCGGGCGACCCGCCCATGTCTTGGACGGACGAGCTCGAATTCTCGTCATCCGAGGGCGGGAGCCACCCTTCCACCACTTGGAACAGCTGCAACAAAGGCAAGTTGAAGTTAGTATGACCGCGACTGCAAAAGGACTGCGACTGCGAATGATACGAAGTGATTGCCGTTGGGGCTGAGTGCTTCGCGGTATAGGGGGTGACCCCAGCTTGAGCGTCCAAGTACACCGCTTGGGTGATTTTCTTCAGGGCCGCGGTGTAGTCACCGAGCCTCCACTCGGCCAGGCTAGCTTTTGTCGGGTCGTCCCGGCCGGTGTACTGGTACATGTAGTGCTCGCGCCTGGCCAGCGGGACGAGTCACCGCCCGAGCCAGCAGTTGTACAGGTTTATCGTCTGGAGGCCCTTCTTCTTCAGACCGCGGATGGTCTGAAGCATCTCGTCGACGACCATCCGCTGGTCGCCGGGAAGCTTGCCGATTTGAAGGCGGCGCGGCTCAGACCGATTGGCGGAGTACCGCGGAATCGCCGTCTCGCCTTCCGGAGTCGCCTCGGCAACATAGAACCACGACTTTTTCCAGTCGCTCGCTGCCTTGGCGGGCAGCATCAGGTCGAAGAATGAGGCCTTCGACTTCAGCTGGAAGGTTAGGCCACCCGCCTCCTCGCGGCTGATCCGTCCATGGAACAGATCTTGCCAAAGAGGGAAGTAGGGCCGGCAGCCCAAGTAGCACTCGCAGAACGCCACAAAGATGGCGAGCTGCTCGACGCTATGGGGGCCCAGATCCGACGGCTGGATCCCGTAGTAGGAGCAGAAGCGCCGGAAGAATAGGGACGTGGGGAACCCTAGCCCCCGTTCGAGATGACTGGTGAAGCAGATGAACTCCCTCTCTCGCGGGTTTGGAGTCACCTCTCCGGCCGCGGGGATGCGCCAGCAGCTGGCTTGCAGAATCCCGGCCTCCTCAAAGGAAGCTAGTTGCGCCCTAGTGCATTTCGATCTTCCCCAAGGTTCGGTGGAGAGGGCCATGGCGGAAAGATTTGTGGGGGCTCGGAGGATTTCCGGTTGGCTGGGTCGCGATGCGGAGGGAGGCGAAAGGTGCGCGCAGTCGGAGGAAATGGTGAGACGGTGGTCCTCTGATCGCTAGCCATTCCTCTTATATAGAGGTTGCTACCCGCCAAATCAGGGAACCGTTACCGCGCGATGATTACGCCAAAAGTTACCGTTGGATTAACTCCAACGGCTAGTTTGACCATGTTTAACGGTCCAACTTCAGCCACTCGGCTCGTCGACCCAACCACTATGACAGTGTTTCGCCGACTCGACTCGCCAAAGCTGCAAGTAGTGTGATTAGTTTTTCCTTTATACAGGAGCCTGCCGTTGATTCGACTGGATGTCTACTCAGCAGTTGTATGCTCCGACTGCCAGCAGCCACCTACGCCAAATCGACGACGGCCTCGGGGACTACTGATGGGGATATGCCTACCGGGGTATACCCAGCAGGACGTTTCCGACTGGCCCAAGACTTGGCGAGTGGGCCTGCAAGATGGCGACTGGATTGAAGCCCAGCGAGGAACCAAGCGACTGGAAGTTGAAGCCCCAGGCGAGTAGATAGGCCCAGTCGGATTAGGTTAAACGAGTATCGAAGCTCTAACTGAATCGGTTGAGATATGTAAACCCTAGGGGAGGTGAGCCTATATAAACCTCCCTGCGGGGCGTGTAGAGATACGCTCCATCATACCCCCACGCGCCTTGCCGCCTAGCCTCCGAGCTCGCCCATTGTACAACCTTCATAGTACAATCTAGCAGGAGTAGGTCTTTACCCTCCGGGAGGCCGAACCTGGGTAAACCCCTGTGTCTCCGCCCTCATCTCGCTCCGCAGATGGCTGGCCGCCTTGCCCCTCGTTCTACTACTCGCTGCCGATTTCAGCATCTGCCGTGACCATTCCCACGACACCAGCACTAGGGGAAATGGTATGGCGGAATATCCTCAACATCAGATTGTAGAGGGGCTTGAGGCCCTTGGACCCGCCCACAACTCCCTCGCTGCCATACAAAGGGGCAATCTTGTTATTGTTCTCCCCAAGAGATGCTGAGTGCATACGCTCCCCAACATGAGTGGACACACCCTGAAAGGTCTCAAAATGGCATCAGCAAAGTTATAGGAGGTAGCAGAGCAGCGGTGGTCTCCAGTCATCTAGGTCATAGTCCTTGTTTGGTCATACCCAAACACAACTATGGCATAGAACCGCTACACAAGGGTGATGTTGTAATCCTCACGGAGCTCCATTAATCCAAATAGCCCTAGCTTCTCAGAAATCCAGAGTGCATCAGTGAAGTAGGAGCTATCCGCATCTTCTCTACACTCATGTACTTCAGTGGGCACATAGGTGACTTGGTGAGCTTGTTGTAAATGTCTTTCATGAAAATAGCTTGCTCCTTCCTCCAATAGCATGGGTCCTTGCTGGTTCGTGGCAAGGCATAGAAATATGTCTTCCGCAGCTCACGGAACTCCTTCTTTGATATGCAGGCCAAAGATTGGAGATTATCGTACTTTGCCCTCTTGGCACAGTTCTCTTCCTCAACTCTATCTCGCTCCCTCCTCATGTATGTTGCATCATGGGCTAGCTGTTTCTGGTTGGACGGGGGCCACAACATACTGACCCTCGGACTAATCATATCATGGATCAGCCCTCTTTGACTTGGCCTTGGTGCGAGGAGGATGACGAGAACCAGAACCTGTGAACAATAATGAGGGATATAGCATGGAGGTAAGCATATATGTCCTAGAAAGCAACACAATAGCCCAGGGACTTTGTTGGACCAGCTTGAATCATTCCACACCGGGGTCTCCGTAGTGCACACCGGATTCTCCGGCTCAGACCGGAGTCTCTGGTCCTTAGGACCGGAGTCTCTGTCCTGTACTGGAGTCTCCGGCCTGGACCAGAGTCTCCGGTGGGGAGCGTCGGGCATGCACTGGGATGCTTCGGGAGGGAGTGAATCGAATAGATCAGGCAAAGTAACGAGGCTAATGTGATAGTGTGCACGCATACAAGTGATTCCAGTGGAAAAATTAGTACCAATCCTCAAAAATAAATCAAGGGATGAACCCTAGGTGAAAAAGAGGAGGAGAGGTACCAGATCTGTCCATTGGCTTGATTCCACCGGTGGGAAGGGCCCAATGGTGAAGGGGAGGAGGCTGGCTAGCGGCACGGCGGATCCCGGGGGCTTCTTGACCTCCGGGGAGGAGATTTGGAAGGGGAGGCGACGGGGTTGAGAGGGGAGGTCAGGGTGGAAGAATGAAATTGTCTGTTTCAGTTCACCCCGGCCTCCCTTAAGTGGCCCGAAAACCGTCTTGACCAGAGACTCTGGTGTCAGCACACCGGAGACTCCGGTCCTCCTCGACCAAATGCACAAGGCTTTTGTGTTTGGGGACATATATGAAAACGAGAGTGTTTAAGACAAGGGATAGTCTTGGGTTAAGATGACACACTATGAAGAATCAAGAAAAACCATATAAATCCACTAAAATGTTCAATAAAGCTCCAACTAGACACGAACGAAGAACAAGCTCTTTAATAAGAAGAGGGCGATGGCCGATGCCACCATGTAGGAGTTTGTGGCATGACACCACGAAGAATTATCCTTGGGTTCATAGCCACTACTCATCAATGAAGCTCACATATCACAAAATGATATTAAGAGAATTGAATTTTTTAATGTTGGCATTATGGGGGGAGGGATAGCCCAATGTATTAGGACCGCACTCCCCTATCTCCATGCCTGCACCTAAACCAAATAAGAGTCAAGACATAGGTGGGTGTGCAAGGTGATCAAGTCAATCTCCTTTAATCTATGATATTTAGTTCATTCCTCAAATAACAAAACCTTGCTTCATCAAGTGGCTTCGTGAAGTGATACGTCCACAACGTATCTATAATTTTTGATGGTTTCATGCTAATATTATGATTTTGACACTTATTTTTATATAAAGTTCATGAGTTATTTGGACTAACCTACTAATAGTTGCAAAAGTGCATAATGTTCTTGTTTTACACTTTGATGTGTAGGAATTATCAAGAATACAAGTGGAACCCTTATTGGAGTCAAATTGGGATTTTCCAGAAATCTATCTGATAACTCTTTTTGAAGATGGTCACCTCTGGGTGGAAGACGGCGTAAAACGGAAAACTCTTCAACTACAAAGTTGTAGGAAATTTCGCGACAATCATTCTGGACATAAAATTTAGCTGATTCCGAGTCCGGACGGGCCCGCTAGGCCCGATTTACTGCAGCCCAAGATGGGGTGATGGGAATCAGAAAAGCTATATAAAGGGAGGAAACCTAATTCGTGGGAGAGACCTCCACCCACGAATTTGCAGCCACCAAAGCCAATTTTTTTGCCTCCCCATGGATCCCATATCCACGGGGTAGGGCTTCCAAGAAGCCATGAAGGAAGGGGGCTAAGGGGCGGTGCTCCCCCACGATACCAGCGGCAGGGAAGGAGTCCCCCGTGCCGCTGTCGGCGCCGCCGCCGCCCTCTTCACCATCTTCACCGTCATATCCATCACCTAATCCTCCTAGTATGCAGTGGTTCATCCTCCCACACACCTCTGTACGTCCTATGTAAACATGGTGTTTGATGCTATAAGTTATAATCCTATGATCTATAGTTATAATCCTATATGATTGTGTAGTTTCTTTGTTCTTAGATTGAATGGTTGAATGTCTTTGGTTCATTAGAGTTGTATGTTGATATGATATAGTCCTTTGTATCCATTATATTTGTGAGTGCATGGATTAAAACATCATAGGGTTTGTAGTATGTGTAAGAGGAAGGGGAAGTTCTGCCGGAATGACAGAAACCTAAGGATGCGAACTGAAACGTTGCACGTATGGGAGTAAGAGGACCATTAACTTAAAGCTATGGTTGGGGAAACCTTAATGCATTATTAGTAGTTACGGATATTTGCTAACAATCCAATCATATAGCACATGTAATTCCAAGTAGTGAAGCGCATGTATATTTAGCCTCTCCCACATAGAAAACTGCATCGAAGACAATGAACCCGATTTATTCGCCAATTAAACTAGGACAAAGCCACCACTATTCCACACTCATGGTTCTATTAGTTTAGTGTATTTTATTGCTATAGCAAATAGCTTTACTTTCTTGTTATTTTATTATCTTGCAAAGCTTTCTCTAGTACTCGTTTTGTTGCTCTAGTTTTATTTCCTAAATAATGCAAACGTTTAGTGTGCGTAGAGTTGTTTCAGTGGTTGATAGAACTTGAGAGAATATTTATTCTACCTTTAGCTCCTCGTTGGGTTCGACACTCTCACTTATGGAAAAGTCTACACACGACCCCCTATACTTGTGGGATATCAAGACCTTTTCTAGCGTCGTTGCCGGGGAGCAATAGCGTGTGGGTGAATATTCTTGTATGCACTTGTTTGCTTTATATCTAAGTAGTTTTTATTTTCAGTTTTAAGTTGGTCTCTATCTTAGTATGGATAGGGATTGCGAATTACAAAAAAAATAGTTGTACTTGTTACCTAAAAATATTTTCAAAAAGGATTGGAAAGATGAGTAATGGTTAAGTGGGGGTCAACCTTGAACACTTGTGTTCATGCCTATGAAATTGATACATCGGAAACGTATCTATACTTTTTGATGTTCCATGCTTGTTTAGTATCCACTTTGCTATGTTTTGTCTACACTTTAAGGTATTTTTATACACTTTCTGGAACTAACCTATTGACAACATGCCACAGTGCCAGTTGTCTCGTTTCTTCTATTTTTGGTTCTAGAAAGGCAGAAAATCAATATTCTTGGAATTGGACGGGACAAAAGCCAAAGTCATTATTTTCCCGGAGCAACACGGAACCACGAAGCAGAGTTGGAGGAGGACACCAGGGTGGCCGCACCCCCTAGGCGCGGGCCAGCCCTGGTGGCGCCCACAGGGGGTGTGGGCCCCCTGGACCTCCACCGACCTTGCCTCTTGCGCCTATAAGAAGTCCCCGGGGAGAAAACCCTAAATCATCCAGAAGAAATCCACGAAAACCTCCGTAGAGCCGCCGCCACCGAAGGGGAGATTCGGGGGACAGAAAGTATCTGTTCCGACACCTTGCCGGGACGGGGAAGTTCCCCTGGAGCCATATCCTTTGATCTCCACCACCATCTCCATCGATCTCCATCGCCATCTCCATCACCGTTACTAATTCCCATGATAAGGAGGGAGCAGTTCTTCCTCGAGGCTAAGGGCTCTACCGGTAGCTATGTGTTCATCTCTCTCCCTATGCATGATCTTGTTGTGGTCATGAGCTTTGTAATCAAGTAGATCTACCTTGCTACTCAAGTGTTTCAATAGATCTCTGCTCTCCCCATGTGTGTGAAAGTGACAGCATGCACGCCATGGTGGCACTTAGGCTAGAGTCTACATAAATATTCAATTGCTTTAATAGATCTATGCTTTTCCCCATGTCTGTGAAAGTGACAGCATGCACGCCGTGTGTGGCACTTAAGCTAGATTATATATATATTTATCATGAGTATATTTTGAGTTGGTTGTCTCTATGAAATTGTGGTGTTTGTTGCAACCATCTAGCGCTCAAGGTGACGATGTGGGGTTATTTAGATGGGAAAGGTGGACTTTGAGGAGTGTTGTTATCGCCCTACCATGGATTAGAGTGTCCAACCGGAGAGTATTCAGGGTAGTCTTATTAAGAGAAGATATTTATATGAGAGAGTGTTCACTAGTGAAAGTATGATACCTAGGCATTGTTTCTCAACATTGAAACACCGTTTGCATCTAAATCTATTGCATGTTTGCTTGCTTCCTTCTTGTTGCCTTTACTCTTTACCTCACCATCAAGCTATTTTTTGGCACCGTTACCACTTGTATTTCACTATCTCTTCGCTGAACTAGTGCACCTATACACCTGACAAGTGTATTAGGTGTGTTGGGGACACAAGAGACTTCTTGTATCTTGATTGCAGGGTTGCTTGAGAGGGATACCTTTGACCGCTTCCTCCCTGAGTTCGATAAACCTTGGGTAATCCACTTAAGGGAAACTTGTTGCTATTCTACAAACCTCTGCACTTGGAGGCCCAACAACTGTCTACAAGAATAGAAGTACGTAGACATCAAGATATTTTCTGGCGCCATTGCCGGGGAGGAAAGGTAAAAGGAACTCACACACATTACCCCACGGCAACAAAAGGCTAGAAAGCTATTTTCTGGTGTCGTTGCCGAGGAGGAAAGGTAAAATACACTCACACACATTACCCCACAGCAACAGCAAGCCAGAAAGCTATTTTCTGGCGCCGTTGTCGGGGAGGTAAGGTAAAAGGTACTCACATCCTCTAGTGTGAGTGCTCGAAGTTATTTACTTTAGATTCTGCAATCTTGTATTTTTGTTTCTTGTTTTCACTAGTTAGGCTTAATGGAAAACAACAACAAAATTAGAGAGCTTTTTAGTATTTTTCCTAAGTTAGAACTTGAGTGGTTTGAAAAGAAAATTAAAAAACCTATGGAACTTTATTTGCATTCTAATAGCAATGTTATTAGTATGAATTTTTTGAACACCATTGTTACTAATGGTATGGAAACGTCTAAGCTTGGGGAAGCTAGTTTTTATGAGAAAGATCTTTTTAGTTCCCCGGCTTTAGGGAAGAAAATTTGCTCTAATGATACTTTATCTCCCATATGTGGTAATTCTAATGATTCTTGTGATATTTTAAATCCACATACTAAAAGTGTCCCTTTTAAAATACCTATTGAAATTATTGAACGTGTTATGAATAACTGCTATTTTGGATATGGAACTATCCATCCTAATCATCATTTACTCTTTATACATGAATTATGCGAGTTGTTCAAGTGTGCAGGTATTTCAATGGACCAAGTTAAGAGGAAGTTATTCCCTTTATCACTTAGGGACAAAGCAAGGGAGTGGTATGAGATACTAGATGGTCCTCATCATTTGGAGTGGAAGGAACTTGAATCTCTCTTTTACTCTAAATTTTATCCTCCTCATGAAATTCATAAAGATAGGAATTATATTTATAATTTTCACCATCAAGATGGAGAAAGTATTTCCCAAGCTTGGGGAAGATTGAAGTCACTAATGCTCAAATGTCCCATTCATGAGCTCCCCAGTAATATTATTATCAATAATTTTTATGCAAGGCTTTCAGGACATTATAAGGACTATCTAGATGCCTGTTTAGAGGGATCCTTCACAAGTAAGGGGGTCAAAGCTATGTGGTATCTTCTTGAAACAATTCAAATCAATAATGAAGATTCGGATAATGACAAAGATAAAGAAACAGGTATAAACTATGAGTATGATTGCATTAAGTTTTTCGCTGAAACTACTGATTTTCAAGAGCTTAGTGCTAAATATGTCTTGATCCTCAAATTCTTGTTAGATATTATAGAGACTTTTCTTCCCATATTAATGCTCCTAAAGAAAAATGGGACATGTATCATGAACCTTTTAAAGACACTTGCATGGAAAATGAAAAAGTTATTAATGATTGCAATAAACATGCTCAAACTTATGAAAGTACTATTTCTTATAAGCATGTTAATTTTTGTGGTATGCATAGACCTTGTGAGAAGAATCAAATAGAAGAAGAATATTGTATCACCCACTGGAATGAAAAAACCAGAACGTGGTATAAGGCTCTAAATGATCTTGGTAAAAAAATTGTGCCATCTACCCTTTTATTTGTGAACTCTGCTATGAAGTGGGTCATTTCAATTTTCAATGCTTAGGCCATAATAATAACCTTTCTAATCCAATGAGTACTGCAATCTTGTATTGTGATAACGCGATCACTGATAATCAACATGATGAACTTACATTGTTTTTGGGGTGTGAAGAGTTATCAAGAAAAACTTCTTTGGTAGACATGAGTGCTTTTGGTATGAATTGCGTCCTGCATGGGTGTCATCTTTATTGTGTTGATAATTGCCACGCGAATACTTACATACAAAATCCTATAAAAGATGATATTTTACCAAAATATGACAGGACTGATATGAGTTTTGTTCTTATTAATGAAAAGGAGGAATCCTCCAAAGTTTCTTCTATTGTCTCTAACAATAAACCAGGGTATGTGGAAAAGCTTCCTTTAATACCTCTCCCTCCTAAAGAGGAGAAGGATAAGAAGAAAAAGAGTAGGAGTAAAAGGAGAGAGGAAACGGTATCTTCCCCTAAGCATGTTGCTCCTATCATATTTTTTGCTGATGAGTCTGAACTAGCTGTTGTTCCTATGCATGTTACCTATAGTAGTGATCATGATTGGGAAACGCACACTACTTTTGATATTGAAAATATCTTTGGCACCAATTCTGAAAATGATAATATTAATAATTGTTGTGCTATTAGTGTTATCCATGTTCCTTCCAATGATGATATGTTTACAAATGAACACACTTGGAAAGATAGCTATTCTATTGCTTATGATGATATTATACCTCCAATATATGATGATTATGATATTTTCAGTCCACCTACTATTGAGGAGAAAATTAATTATGATTACAACATGCCTCCTATATTTGATGATTATGGTGATGAGAATAATAATGATAGCTATGTTGTTGAATTTGCTCCCACTACAATTAATAAGAATGTCTTTGCTTATGTGGAGAGTAATAATCATTTTATGCATGTGGATCATGATAAGAATGTTTAATGTGATAGTTATATTGTTAATTTTATTCATGTTTCTACTGAAAGTTATTATGAGAGAGGGAAATATGGTTTTATGTATCTCAAGTCTCAACAATATTAAGTTTCCCCTCTTTATGTTGAAAATTTTGAAGTTGCACTTGTTTTGCTTTCCTATGCTTGTTGCTTTGTGCTTTCATGACTTGTTTCTTTACAATATTCCTATGCATAGGAAGTGGGTTAGACTTAAATGTGTTTTGAATTTGCTTCTTGATGCTCTCTTTTATTTCAATTCATATTTCTTATGTGAGCATCTTCTCAAACTATCATGCCTAACTTAAAGGCATTAAAGAAAAGTACTTGTTGGGAGATACCCCAAGAGTTTTCTTGAGTCTTGGAAGTTATTAATTTAGTAATTACCTCTCCTTATCCTTTTTGTTTGCTTTTTGTGCCAAGAATGACCTCTAATGAGAGGGAAGTAAGATTTGGGGAGTTGCTGTCCCAAAACAGATTTTTGTGCTCCACCATAAAATTCGTGAGGAATCTCTGTAAGTCGGATTGAGCTGATATTTTATGAATAAATCCCCCAGTATGTTATCTAACTTCTGTTAGTTAAACACTTTTTGATTTGAGCAACAGAAGGTCTTCGAAAAAAATCAGTTTCTACCTGCTGGTCTGTTTTGATAGATTTCTGCCATTATTTGCATTTGCTTCTTATTGATTCCTTTTTGGGTTCTTTTTGGGAAATTGAGCTTTTTGAGAGAATTTCTATAGTACCTTGTGTTTTTAATGAACTTTTTTATGTTCTAAAGCTAAACCCAAAGGTCTATTATCTTTTGAATACACTAATGTTGTTAATGAAGATTGTGTGAAGTTTTGTATGAAGGAAAAATTTTAGGTGTAAAGAGAGAATGATGTAATGAGATGAAGAATGGACAAAATCTCAAGCTTGGGGATGCCACCCCGGTTTCACCCCAAGAAATATTCAAGAGGTACAAGCGCCAAAGCTTGGGGATGCCCAAGGCATCCCCTTCTTCATCAATAAAAATCTCAGGTCTTTCTAGACACTTCATTTTTATTGTTTCATGCACTGTTATGTTGTTCTTGGAGCGTCTTTGTTTTTATTTTAGTTTTATTTTGCTTGGTTTGCTGCACTAAATTTGGTTGATCACATCACACTTCTTTTGGAGAGAGACACACTTTGTTTCCATTGCCTAGAACACTCTAGTTTTCATTCTTATTGTCTTCTGAGTGTTCCCTTTTGCTAGCACTGTGTTTAGCTTTAGTTCTCTTATGCTTTCAGCTTAGAACTTTTTAGTTCTTCTTTTTGGATTTGTGAGACAATCTCGCTGGTCTTTATTGATTATTATCTTTGTGAGTTGTTTCAAATAAGTTGTTTGGTGTTGGAAAAGAGTAGGAAGTTTCATGCTTATAGTGGTACAAAAGGGAGCTTTCTTTGACTGTGTCTTAGACTTTATCATGTCATGCTAGATGTTGTTTTGACCTTATGCTTAGTGATTATTGCTGTAGCATGACTTGTATCAAACAATTAGGATTGCTTAATGTGCCTTGAAAGAATCATGCGTTGTTTTAGCATACAAAAGCATAGTATTGTGGTATTCTCCTTTGATGCTTTGTTTGGGTTGACTTGGCACATGCTCACACCATGTTATGACTATGAACCAGTCACCATAGCCTCTATGATCATTTAGTCCTTGACTTGCAATACCACTTTATGCTTTGATTAGTAATGTTTTGTCGCTCTTCATGATTATGGCCATTATTGCTCTCTTAGTTGGTCGCTCCCAGTCTTTTGCTAGCCTCCACTTGTACTGAGTAAAATCTACTCATGCATCCAACTCCCAAGAAACCAAGTTATTCCAAAGTGTCCACTATAAACTCCTATGCATGGTGTGTTACACCATTCCAAGTATATTCTTGTTTTCATCTTCTTCCAATTAAAAAGTATTTTGTTCTGTGAAAACTTAGTGATTAAAGCTCTCACAAACTTGATGGCACACTTTATATTTCTTGCCCCTAATAAACTTGAACCATTGTGTCATCTATGTTGTGTATGCTTGCACTTATATGTTGGAATTAGCAAAACCGTGTTGTCACGGGGAACGCTTTCAACATTGCACTTGTACTTTGTACATAGTTGATATCATGCTCTTTTGTTTATGGATGTCGTCGATGTCAAATAAAAGGGGAGCTTGTAAGTCCATGGAGTTATGTATGTGTGTTAGAGAAATGCCTGGGCCACTAGCCTAAGCCATGCCTAATTATGGTGGAAACTTGCAGCATCACCATAATGAGCAACCTGTGAAGCATCCTCAATAAAAACCTATGCACATAGCAAATAAAAAGATCGTTGAGATGCTCATTGTCTGCTTGCCTTGTCATTTTGGTTATGGGATAGCTCATGTACCATGTGCAAGGTGTACCCCGTTGGCGGTTCTTTATGATACATATGTACTTACTATGACAAGAACTTACAGGTGACTAAAGTTGAGTAGCATGAGGAGCAGCCCTCATACTCAAGGGACATGAGATTTCTAACTTATACTTTGTCAAGCATATACTCCGTACTTTGTTCACTTTAACCTTAATCACTTCAAGATGCTTATGATAGGGGCAATGAGGGCTGAAAGCTAACAAGTACCATAATTTTTGGAAACTCTTTATGAAACTTGAAATCCCTGCTTCCCTTTATGAAGGGTCTTTCTTCCACTATTATATTGAGTCTCCACCTTCTATCTTTAGGAACCAGTTAAGAGAGCATAGTTGACATTCTTAGTTTTATGTGCATTGTCCCAAAACTTATTGGTTAATGCATATTGTTGATATTGCTTGTTCTTGTGCTATTTGTATCTAGTAACTCTTATGAACTTTTAAGGTGTCATATGCATCTATTTGCTACTCCAGGAGGGACAAGCTGAATGCCACTATGCTATGTTTTCTGTATGTGAAACAAAAAAATGTCTTGCAATGCATTGTTATTCATGATCTTTGTTTGTATCCTTTCATGTTGCATGCATAGTTACCTTGTCTTACTGTAGAACTCCATCTTTCATGCTCATGTTTAGAGTTCTTTGATCCCAGCTTTTAATGCTTGCAAATGGTTTGATCTTGATTTTGATGGTGCATGTCACCTCAAAAATTATTCTTTTTATCACTTACCTACTCGAGGACGAGCAGGAGTTAAGCTTGGGGATGCTTGATACATCGGAAACGTATCTATAATTTTTGATGTTCCATGCCTGTTTAGTATCCAGTTTGCTATGTTTTGTCTACACTTTGAGGTATTTTTATACACTTTCTGGAACTAACCTATTGACAAGATGCCACTATGCCAGTTGCCTGTTTTCTTCTGTTTTTGGTTCTAGAAAGGCAGAAAATCAATATTCTTGGAATTGGATGGGACAAAAGCCAAAGTCATTATTTTCCCGGAGCAACACGGAACCACGAAGCAGAGTTGGAGGAGGACACTAGGGTGGCCATAGACCCCCTAGGCGTCGTCCAGCCCTGGTGGCGCCCATAGGGGGTATGGGCCCCCTGGACCTCCACCGACCTTGCCTCCTACGCCTATAAGAAGCCCCGGGGAGAAAAAACCTAAATCATCCAGAAGAAATCCACGAAAACCTCCGTAGCGCCGCCGCCACCGAAGGGGAGATTCGGGGGACAGAAAGTCTTTATTTCGGCACCCTACCGGGACGGGGAAGTGCCCCCGGAGCCATCTCCTTTTATCTCCACCACCATCTCCATCGATCTCTATCGCCATCTCCATCACCGTTGTTGATTCCCATGATAAGGAGGGAGTAGTTATTCCTCGAGGCTAAGGGCTCTACCGGTAGCTATGTGTTCATCTCTCTTCCTATGCATGATCTTGTTGTGGTCATGAGCTTTGTAATCAAGTATATATACCTTGCTACTCAAGTGCTTCAATAGGTATCTACTCTCCCCATGTGTGTGAAAGTGACAGCATGCACACCATGGTGGCACTTAGGCTAGAGTCTACATAAATACTCAATTGCTTTAATAGATCTATGATTTTCCCCATGTGTGTGAAAGTGATAGCGTGCACGCCGTGTGTGGCACTTAAGCTAGATTATATATATATTTATCATGATGATATTTTGAGTTGGTTGTCTCTATGAAATTGTGGTGTTTGTTGTAACCATGTAGCGCTCAAGGTGACATTGTGGGGTTATCTAGATGGGAAAGGCGGACTTTGAGGAGTGTTGTTATAGCCCTACCATGGATTAGAGTGTCCAACCGGAGAGTAGTCAGGGTAGTATCATTAAGAGAAGATATTTATATGAGAGAGTATTCACTAGTGAAAGTATGATCCCTAGGCCTTGTTTCTCAACATTGAAACACCGTTGTAGAGGGAGTGGCCCAACCTTTAAATAACATAAGGTGGTGTCCCCTGTGTTTACAATGCTAGTCCCTGGATCAATAGCTAGCATCCACAGTTTAGATGTAATATCAAGAAACAAAGGTCATAATATAACTTTATAACCAGGAATAACATAATTTTATTACATCAATACATAGCTCATTTGGCTATTACATTACATTTCAGCGGAATAACTATAGTCATGGGTCCTTCATCTTCAAAAGTGCCATAGGCAGACATGTTGGTTGTAGACTTTGTAATCCTAATCAACACACTTCACTAAATCAATCAAACCTGCAACATTACAAGTTACAACCACAAGGGTCAATACATTTGAATTGTATTGGCAAGTTTCACTACTTTGTTGAATATGAGTGGATCCTATTATTACATGCATATATGGCTAAGTAGAGTTTTAGGCTCATTTGCATAAAGCAATAATTTATCCTATCCTTTCAAAATGGTTTTGGTCCTTTGTCAAATCTCTTTTTCCAAGTCCCTTGAACTCCTTGGTAGAAACTCAAGTGTTCAAGTCCTTGTCAAAATCCCTTGAGCATCTTGGTAACCCCAAGTGTTCATGTTTTCAACAAAATCCCTTGAGTTCCTTGGTACCCCCAAGTACATCAAGTTTTGTCAAAGTCTCTTGAGCTCCTTGGTAACCCCAAGTGCATCAAGTCCTTAAAAGTTTTCTTTTAGAAATTAGAATGTCGAGATCTCCCATAGTTCAAACTTTAGTTGCTCAGTATTGTCCTTAACCGGGGACACGGCTAAGTACTTAGATTTTATTATCTTCTGCAGAAGGAGTACACTTTACCCACATGTCACAATCCCATCCTTTTGCCACCAGTGGCCACTGGATTAGCACTCACCAAGATGGAGTACTGGCAGATTGAGAATGTGACGAAGTCTTTCCAAAGGGTCCTCCCATACACCATTGCTAGCTTGCCTTCAGCACCCATGAAGCATTCCAGATCCCCATGTCCAGTAAACTGAAGACAATGTATGGGTCTTCCCAATGTAGTTGACTAAGCCAGAGCCATAATAGCATGTGGTTGCACACGAAAGCCACAATTGGAGAAACATGTTCAATCTCTAAGTTTCCTAGGTGGTTTTCTTTTGGAGCACAACACAAAGTGATTCCCATAGACATGGTTCCTTTTGTTGCCACCTTCTCCAAAATTTAAAGTATCCTCCACCTAGGTGGTTCATTGAGTCCTTGTTTTATTATGTAAAACACAAGTCCTTTTCTCAACCTTTGTAAAATCTCAACATGTATCTCTTTTCAAATTATAGCATGGCTAAGCATGTAACAACTACATTGTTTTCTCTAAGGAATATATAGGGTATCCTATTAGGATTTAGCATAGCATAAGTATAAAATTTGTTTTCATGCATGTTTCAAAATCCACTAAGTATAATGAAAATAGTAGGACTTTTAGATGATAGTGTAACTTGCCTTTTTGGTAGGGAATGGTGGTTCACTCCTTGATCTTGCTAGTCTCACACTTCACTACAATCAATCAAGCATACACAATATCAACTAGCATTCCAATCCAAAGTCAATCAAACAATTTCACACACATAAAACAATGTATTTCTAAGTCATGCATGTAGGCATGCAAGAGATGGTTCAATTGTAAAGATGGTCTCTACTAGGCTTCTAAACTTTGTAAGTTCCAAATTGGTCATTTACCAAAATGGCAAAGTCATTTGCAAATGGGTCTTATCCATAAACCATTTTCAAAACCTTTCATCATTTTATGTGGTGAAAAACATTTTTCTCAATGCCACAATCCTAAGTGGTTTCACCAAATAAGTTGTTGTTTCCCAAAACTTGGTTTTTATGGTCAGTAGTTTTGATCCAAAATCATTTTCCCAAAGTTTTTACTCCAAAACCATTTCCATAACAAAACCATTATTTTTAAATGGCTAGAAATGACCAAATAAAGTTTTTATTCCCAAACTTTCACAAAAACCATTTTAAAATCCATGGGTTGGTTCCTAGGGTCAGTGAGTTCACAACAAATCATTTTGCAAAGGTTTACCCTAAAAACATTTTTGAATCATTTTTCTAATCTAAACAAGCATTCAAAAGTATGTGCAAAAACATACATTCTAATGGATACTATTTGCTAAACCAAGGGCAGGGTTGGCTAGGGTTTGTTCCACTGATTCCAATGATACCAAATTTGCAATTTTTGGACGTGTGGATCGAAAGTTACAAAGGTTTGAAAATCACAAACAAATCTGTTTTCCAAATTCTGTTTTAAACAGACCTGGCCACGCGTCGCAATCTCATTGGACGGTACCGGTTCGGCCGGATCGGCTCTGCGGTGCGTTGGATCTAATTAGATCGTGTGGTCCAGAGAGCGTACCCTTTCGCGGTTAAATGATCTAATCCTGCTCGCTCAATCTAGATCCTACGGTACTGATTCGCTTGACCAAAAGTGAGCGGCGCCGACGGTGGCTGGCGGCGGCGACGGTCAGACAGTGGCGGCGCTGGCGAAAATAGGATGCTAGAAGAGAGGAGAGGATGCTCACCAGATTCGCGAGGACATGGTGATGCTCGACGTGTGCTTGTCGTGGCAGGGGGTGCTCTGGTACAGCTGCGATTGCTCGCCGGAGTAGAGAACAACGTCGGGTGGTCCTGGTCGTGGTCGGGGTCGTCGCTACAGGTCACGAGAAGGCCAACCGAGGGTATGGTTAGGTGCGTAAGACCAAGGCGAAGTTGCTCGCATGATTGAGAAGCAGAGGGGCGGTCGAGGTTTACCGGGGGGCTCGACGGAGACGAGACAGACGGCGGCGAGGTCGGAGCTTGACGAAGGTGATGCTCTGGGGCGCCCACAGTTGAACGAAGAGCACAGGGAGATGTGTCTAGGAGTGGGGAATCTGCTAGCGTGCTCAGGGAGGCAAGGGGCGGCGAAGTTCGGCTGGAATTCGACGAGGAAGGTCGTCGGAGACAGAGGAGCTTGGGGAAGAATTGGGGCGTCTGGGAGCGCGTTGAGATGGGGCGACAGAGGGGAAATGGGGAGGAGACATGAGTGTTTAAGCCTGCGTGATCAAAGCGGGTAACGGTGGTCGCGTTAAGGCGAATTAAGGCTGCGAAATCATCGGCAGGAACGGTGTCGAGGGGAGGGAGAAGGAGTCGCGCGGGTGAGAAGGAAGAACAGGAGGAGTGGGGTCTACCTGGCAGTGGAAAAAGAAAGGAGGGGAGGGTCCATCGGTCAGTCTCTTTGTCGGTTTGCTAGTTGGTTTGAACCGTTTTCTTTCGGGGAGGGGAGCTGGGCTGGTTCTGGGCCTTGTGGGCTTGGTCGGCTGGGCTGGTCCAGACTCTATATTTTTTCTGCCTGCTGGCTTTTCTTTTTCTATAACTATTTCCTGTTTTGAAATTCAAACAGCCAAACAACATTCAAATTGGTTCAAACAATTACCAAGCTTTGTGACTTTGAATTTGATTCTGTTCAGTAGTATAAACCAAATTCCAACCAAACTAATATTTAAATCTTTTTAGGTTCCATTTATTTATTAAATAAAATGGACCATGGTTTATTATTCAAATAGGGTTTGATTTTATTTAATAAAATTTCTATTTGAAATCCAATTATTTTCACAACCAATTCAGTAGGTTTTATTTGACAACACTAAATACTTGGGAAAACTTATTTTAAATAAATAAACAAGTTTTGATGTTTTGGAAATAGTAAAACCTTTATTAACAAAACTTGGATATTAAATCCTTATTAATTTATTTTAATTAAACCTTTACTATTTTTATCAAAACAAAATGTTTTATTTCAAAAGCTTGGCCAAGGTTTAATTCGGCTCTATAAAATAATTTCTTATTTTAAAATCCTTCCTTTTCTTTTGGAAACTAAATCCTTTTATCTAAATGATTCAAAATAGTAATTCCAAAATATTTTATTTTCCTCTATTTAAATGTTTATCTTTTCAAATCTCTTTAGGAATTTATTTGATCCAAATCGGTTTGAAGTTCCAATTGAATTCAAAAAGTTTCTTCTGGCTCTGAAAATCAAACAAAGTTTTATTTTTATTCATTTATTTTCACATTACAAGATTTGGAAAATCTTGGGATGTGACAGGCTACCACCCTTAAAATAAATCTCGTCCCGAGATTTGGGAAGGTTAGGGTTACAAGCAGGCTCAAAACAACTAGGGTACTACCACCCTTAAAAATTTTCAAACAAAAATTACATATTGTCCTTCTTGGGATCCTGGGAAAACTTTCTCTAAGCAAACAGTTGCATTTGTGTCCTTAGTTTCCATGCTTGACTCATGGGCCAAGGTTGAGTTTCTCCATAGGCTTGGTGATCTTGTTCTTCATCTTTTCGGGACAGTTGCTTGCATAATGTCCTGGGTTTTTGCAATTGAAATAGTGGATGTCTTGGAGTTCTTTACGTGGCTCTTGTGGACAAGTTGCTACATAGTGGCCTAATTCTTTGCAGTTGTTGCACACCACTTGGCCAATCTCTTTATTCTTCTTGTTCTCTGGGCATCCACTGGAGTAGTGTCCCATTTCCTTACATTTACGACATTGCACAAGGCTCATGTCCTGCTTTTGTTTCTTGGGTTTCTTTAGTCCTTTGAATTGGGTTGTCTTGTTTGGAGGTATAAGTGGTCCTTTTCCTTTGTTATCACCCTTCTGGGTTGACTTGGATTCACCTTGCTTCCTTTGTTCCACAAGGGAATATATGGGGCATTGGATAGGAGTATGATTGTTTCCTTCACATAGGTAACAAGTAGCTTGAGAGATAGGACATTGTCCAACAGGATGTTCCTCTTCACAATTGGGGCATTGATCTTCATGCTCCTTGGAAGTATGATCCTTATCTCACAAATAATGCAAGTTGGGGCTCCATCTAGAATAACATTCTTGTCATCCTTGTTGTCATAAACTCTGCTGGGATAGTTTTCTTCCATGTTGATCGTTTGATTAGTCACCTTAAGCATCAGTTGGGTTTGTTCCTCCAAAAAATTTTGCAGTGCTGGATCTTTATCACTAGTGTTGGCTATGAACTGAGCTGTCAGTTGGTTTAACTGGTGTTGAGTTGCTATGAGCTCTTTCATGTTGTCCTCTTGGTTGGTGTTGGTGTCATCAATCTTGATGTTGGAGTCTCTTGGAGTAGTCATCTGTTTGGGTTGAAGGAAAATTAGAATAGGCAAAAGGTTTTTTCTAAGGAATCAATTCTAATCACACATATCACAATTCACACAAGCAATGTGCATGTAATCACAAACCAAACATTTCACTCAAACAACAAAGCTCAAGCACACACTTAGGCAACAAAATATTTTTGTTACACCACATGAGTTGGTGGGTTTGACTTAACTAAAATATGGTGGTCCATCTATATGGTTCACTCGCGATCTTTCCATCCTTCTTGGTTGTTTCTTCTTACATGAGATCATGGTTCTTTGGGAAAAACTCTTGGTTATCTTGACTTCTAGTGAAGTGAGCTCCTTCTAACTTTTGCATTCTCTCAGTCTCTAAGTTTTGAGCAAGATTTCCTTGTCTCACATGCAGTCCTTAGTGGTGTACAAGTTGGAAGTCCTTGGTGATCATGCTGAAGATGTTGAAGTCATTAGAGTTGAAGAAGTTGAAGTCATTAGAGTTGAAAGTGTTGGGGAAGTCCTTTGCACATGGTGTAGTCTTTGGCCGTGGGGTAGGTTTTTTTCCATCAAGTTGAAAATAGAAGAGATGTAGAGTTGAAACCAAAATGGTTGAGGAAAGGGTTTACAAGTTTGTTTTGTAAATAAGTTTTGGAACAAGTACAACTCCTATTTTCTAAGGGTTTTTGTCCAATCCTAGGTTTACAAATCCTACAGGCAACACAATGCTCTGATACCATCTGTAGAGGGAGTGGCCCAACCTTTAAATAACATAAGGTGGTGTCCCCTGTGTTTACAATGCTAGTCCCTGGATCAATAGCTAGCATCCACAGTTTAGATGTAATATCAAGAAACAAAGGTCATAATATAACTTTATAACCAGGAATAACATAATTTTATTACATCAATACATAGCTCATTTGGCTATTACATTACATTGCAACGGAATAACTATAGTCATGGGTCCCTCATCTTCAAAAGTGCCACAGGCAGACATGTTGGTTGTAGACTTTGTAATCCTAATCAACACACTTCACTAAATCAATCAAACTTGCAACATTACAAGTTACAACCACAAGGGTCAATACATTTGAATTGTATTGGCAAGTTTCACTACTTTGTTGAATATGAGTGGATCCTATTATTACATGCATATATGGCTAAGTAGAGTTTTAGGCTCATTTGCATAAAGCAATAATTTATCCTATCCTTTCAAAATGGTTTTGGTCCTTTGTCAAATATCTTTTTCCAAGTCCCTTGAACTCCTTGGTAGAAACTCAAGTGTTCAAGTCCTTGTCAAAATCCCTTGAGCATCTTGGTAACCCCAAGTGTTCATGTTTTCAACAAAATCCCTTGAGTTCCTTGGTACCCCCAAGTACATCAAGTTTTGTCAAAGTCTCTTGAGCTCCTTGGTAACCCCAAGTGCATCAAGTCCTTAAAAGTTTTCTTTTAGAAATTAGAATGTCGAGATCTCCCATAGTTCAAACTTTAGTTGCTCAGTATTGTCCTTAACCGGGGACACGGCTAAGTACTTAGATTTTATTATCTTCTGCAGAAGGAGTACACTTTACCCACATGTCACAATCCCATCCTTTTGCCACCAGTGGCCACTGGATTAGCACTCACCAAGATGGAGTACTGGAAGATTGAGAATGTGACGAAGTCTTTCCAAAGGGTCCTCCCATACACCATTGCTAGCTTGTCTTCAGCACCCATGAAGCATTCCAGATCCCCATGTCCAGTAAACTATCGACAATGTATGGGTCTTCCCAATGTAGTTGACTAAGCCAGAGCCATAATAGCATGTGGTTGCACACGAAAGCCACAATTGGAGAAACATGTTCAATCTCTAAGTTTCCTAGGTGGTTTTCTTTTGGAGCACAACACAAAGTGATTCCCATAGACATGGTTCCTTTTGTTGCCACCTTCTCCAAAATTTAAAGTATCCTCCACCTAGGTGGTTCATTGAGTCCTTGTTTTATTATGTAAAACACAAGTCCTTTTCTCAACCTTTGTAAAATCTCAACATGTATCTCTTTTCAAATTATAGCATGGCTAAGCATGTAACAACTACATTGTTTTCTCTAAGGAATATATAGGGTATCCTATTAGGATTTAGCATAGCATAAGTATAAAATTTGTTTTCATGCATGTTTCAAAATCCACTAAGTATAATGAAAATAGTAGGACTTTTAGATGATAGTGTAACTTGCCTTTTTGGTAGGGAATGGTGGTTCACTCCTTGATCTTGCTAGTCTCACACTTCACTACAATCAATCAAGCATACACAATATCAACTAGCATTCAAATCCAAAGTCAATCAACCAATTTCACACACATAAAACAATGGATTTCTAAGTCATGCATGTAGGCATGCAAGAGATGGTTCAATTGTAAAGATGGTCTCTACTAGGCTTCTAAACTTTGTAAGTTCCAAATTGGTCATTTACCAAAATGGCAAAGTCATTTGCAAATGGGTCGTATCCATAAACCATTTTCAAAACCTTTCATCATTTTATGTGGTGAAAAACATTTTTCTCAATGCCACAATCCTAAGTGGTTTCACCAAATAAGTTGTTGTTTCCCAAAACTTGGTGTTTATGGTCAGTAGTTTTGATCCAAAATCATTTTCCCAAAGTTTTTACTCCAAAACCATTTCCATAACAAAACCATTATTTTTAAATGGCTAGAAATGACCAAATCAAGTTTTTATTCCCAAACTTTCACAAAAACCATTTTAAAATCCATGGGTTGGTTCCTAGGGTCAGTGAGTTCACAACAAATCATTTTGCAAAGGTTTTAACCCTAAAAACATTTTTGAATCATTTTTCTAATCTAAACAAGCATTCAAAAGTATCTGCAAAAACATACATTCTAATGGATACTATTTGCTAAACCAAGGGCAGGGTTGGCTAGGGTTTGTTCCACTGATTCCAATGATACCAAATTTGCAATTTTTGGACGTATGGATCGAAAGTTACAAAGGTTTGAAAATCACAAACAAATCTGTTTTCCAAATTCTGTTTTAAACAGACCTGGCCACGCGTCGCAATCTCATTGGACGGTACCGGTTCGGCCGGATCGGCTCTGCGGTGTGTTGGATCTAATTAGATCGTGTGGTCCAGAGAGCGTACCCTTTCGAGGTTAAATGATCTAATCCTACTCGCTCAATCTAGATCCTACGGTACTGATTCACTTGACCAAAAGTGAGCGGCACTGACGGTGGCTGGCGGCGGCGACGGTCAGACAGTGGCGGCGCTAGCAAAAATAGGATGCTAGAAGAGAGGGGAGGATGCTCACCAGATTCGCAAGGACGTGGTGATGCTCGACGTGTGCTTGTCGTGGCAGGGGGTGCTCTGGTACAGCTGCGATTGCTCGCCAGAGTAGAGAACAACGTCGGGTGGTCCTGGTCGTGGTCGGGGTCGTCGCTACAGGTCACGAGAAGGCCAACCGAGGGTATGGTTAGGTGCGTAAGACCAAGGCGAAGTTGCTCGCATGATTGAGAAGCAGAGGGGCGGTCGAGGTTTACCGGGGGGCTCGACGGAGACGATACAGACGGCGGCGAGGTCGGAGCTTGACGAAGGTGATGCTCTGGGGCGCCCGCGGTTGAACGAAGAGAACAGGGAGATGTGTCTGGGAGTGGGGAATCTGCTAGCGTGCTCAGGGAGGCAAGGGGCAGCGAAGTTCGGCTGGAATTCGACGAGGAAGGTCGTCGGAGACAGAGGAGCTTGGGGAAGAATTGGGGCGTCTGGGAGCGCGTTGAGATGGGGCGACAGAGGGGAAATGGGGAGGAGACATGAGCGCTTAAGCCTGCGTGATCAAAGCGGGTAACGGTGGTCGCGTTAAGGCGAATTAAGGCTGCGAAATCATCGGCAGGAACGGTGTCGAGGGGAGGGAGAAGGAGTCGCGCGGGTGAGAAGGAAGAACAGGAGGAGTGGGGTCTACCTGGCAGTGGAAAAAGAAAGGAGGGGAGGGTCCATCGGTCAGTCTCTTTGTGGGTTTGCTAGTTGGTGTGAACCGTTTTCTTTCGGGGAGGGGAGCTGGGCTGGTTCTGGGCCTTGTGGGCTTGGCCGGCTGGGCTGGTCCAGACTCTATATTTTTTTTCTGTCTGCTGGCTTTTCTTTTTCTATAACTATTTCCTGTTTTGAAATTCAAACAACCAAACAACATTCAAATTGGTTCAAACAATTACCAAGCTTTGTGACTTTGAATTTGGTTCTGTTCAATAGTATAAACCAAATTCCAACCAAACTAATATTTAAATCTTTTTAGGTTCCATTTATTTATTAAATAAAATGGACCATGGTTTATTATTCAAATAGGGTTTGATTTTATTTAATAAAATTTCTATTTGAAATCCAATTATTTTCACAACCAATCAGTAGGTTTTATTTGACAACACTAAATACTTGGGAAAACTTATTTTAAATAAATAAACAAGTTTTGATGTTTTGGAAATAGTAAAACCTTTATTAACAAAACTTGGATATTAAATCCTTATTAATTTATTTTAATTAAACCTTTACTATTTTTATCAAAACAAAATGTTTTATTTCAAAAGCTTGGCCAAGGTTTAATTTGGCTCTATAAAATAATTTCTTATTTTAAAATCCTTCCTTTTCTTTTGGAAACTAATCCTTTTATCTAAATGATTCAAAATAGTAATTCCAAAATATTTTATTTTCCTCTATTTAAATGTTTATCTTTTCAAATCTCTTTAGGAATTTATTTGATCCAAATTGGTTTGAAGTTCCAATTGAATTCAAAAAGTTTCTTCTGGCTCTGAAAATCAAACAAAGTTTTATTTTTATTCATTTATTTTCACATTACAAGATTTGGAAAATCTTGGGATGTGACAACCGTTTGCATCCAAATCTGTTGCATGTTTGCTCGCTTCCTTCTTGTTTCCTTTAGTCTTTACCTCACCGCCAAACTATTTTCTGGCACCGTTCCTATGACACCCCCGGGGCCAGGGCTAAACAAATCTCAGACCTCCGTCTGACATAAGCTTAACCTTGAGCTCGAGCATATCTAGTGAAGAATCGATAACACAACAGTGACCCTATGACACAAAATTTATTACAGCAAGCTCATAACTGAGCAGAGAACCAAATTATTACAAGCAGAGGTCACTGACCACAAACATCAAACAACGGAAGGCAAATTATGCTATTAAGTATAGCAAACTTAACAAATTTCCTAAGAGGCCTGAAGCATAACGATGACGTCCCAGCCGATAGATTCCAGGCTGCCGGCCGGGAACCCCAAGCTACTCGTCGATGTCGATATAGTACGGAACTCGTCTTCAGGGAACACTTACTCTGCCAAAAGTATCAACAAAGCAAGGGTGAGTACAGGGTGTACTCCGCAAGACTTATGGCTGGTGGAGCTGTTTTGTATAAAGCCATCTCTGTTTATAAAACAAGAGGGAGAGAAGAAGCTCGTCCAATCAGAGTATTTTAAAGGGGATAAGATAGCGACATCTCCGAAATATATTGATCATCATCTATGATATCCACCAAATCATCATCATCTCAACCCTAACTAGGATCACCACCTCGTACACATGAGGAAGCATCCTTAAGCACACATTGATCTACCAAGTTTTACGATTAGGTTAAAGTTGTCTATGATCTTAGAATCTGGTCACCAAGCGTTCATAACCGTGAACACGACTTTTCGAAAAGATTTAACCCTGCAGGGGTGTACAACTTTAATCACACGTACCAACCGACTCTTAATGCCAGTACAATAGCCCTCTTCCTTGGAAGGCCGGTAGAGGGTGGTTGGCCACGACCTTTACCTTGCTTTCGCCGAGACCATGAGTCACGCAATAAGTATGGTTCCGCTGTAACGGGTCAAATCCCGAAGCTGGTACTTAAAGATGTGAGGCGAGGTTGGTTTACCAGGGGCGCTATCAACCCCAAGCAACCCGGTCCATGCTTCCCTACCTGTTATGAATGCACCTTCACCCGGCAAATCTTTTAAAAGGTTTTCTATGCATATGTAGAATGGAACGCCCGAACTATGTGACTCATGGAATCTACTAGGCAAGTTAATCAGGCGAGGGGTTCCCAAGCCTCGTGTGTCTGTATGCTCGTCTCGGTTCCAAAGGCAAGAACTCGGTTCCTAGTGGTGGCGAGCATGGGACTAGAAAAACCACATACCATCGTGGCCTCCCATACAAGCCTTAGCAAGTTTAACTCATCTCACCTATGATATCATCTCATCACGATCTCCTGTCATACTAGATTCTCTGCATCTGATACATCATCTGGATGAACCAGACTCAACAGCTATGCATGGCTAAGCAGGACACAAATATAAGCTCTAGCAGTGCACACAATACAAACCTAGTTATGCTAGGAGCAGTGGATCAGGTAATATAAGCTCAAAGGGAGTAATGTAATAGATAGGATACTCTAACTATCGATAAAATACCACAGTAGAATCGTATGCATCATGGCAGAATTGAAATGCTTTCGAAATCATAGGATTATATCATGGTGTGGCTATGCTTGCCTTTGCTAGTTGATAACAGATAAGCAGATCTTCGGGAGCCTTGTACTTGACTTGATTATAGTTGGTCAAGTATTGTTCGTCGATCTTTGAACTTCGATGGTGTTGATCTCTGACTTCGATCTCGATCTCGATCTCGATCTCGTATTCTACCAGAAGAACCAAACAACGGAAAGAGAGGGAAACAATCAACAATGGCATCGATGCAATGCTCAAGCAAGGATGATGATATGACAAGTTAAATTGTATTGAAAAGTAACCCTAAAACATGCTCAGGAGTTTAATCGGGATTCCGAGGGGTACAAATCCTAACTCGGGGAAACTCTGGATGTATATGAGAGGGGTTGGTTTTGTTCTCTAATTAAACTTGTCATGAAACTTGTTGAACAATGCATGGTTATAGTTTAATTATATAGTTCTCATTTTTCTAAACATTTTGATATATCATACATATTTTTCTGATTTATAAATAATATGTTATTGATTTTACAAGATTATAACATTTTCCGGAATTATTTCATCAATTTAAATTGTATTATTGCGTCACACTAACATCAGCTAGGGGGTCAGAGCTGTTTTTCACCGGGATTGGCTCTAGCCAGAGAGGCTGACGGGTGGGGCCTAGGCCACGCATGCACCACGTGGTCGCCATGCAGGAGCCATGCCAGCTCGCCAGCCAATGGGCCAGACGACGGCGGGGAACGATGCTAGCGAGTGAGCGGGGGTGCGGGGTTGCGCGTGTTCGATGCGGCGCGTCGCGCTGAACCAAAATCTGGCGGCGCCGCTTGCAGGAGGTCGCTGGAGCGACATCACAGACGGCGTCTGGCGGCGAAGCTCGGTGGTCTGCGACGCTAGCACGAAATAGAGCGAGAGGAAGAGGAAGAAGGGGTCCAGAGGGACCAGCAGCTCAATGGCAAGGCGACGGGAGGCCTTGAACAGCGTCAATGGCAACGGCAGGTGGCGTCGGGCTTGGGAAGATGACTTCAATTCTGGCTATTGGGGACGCTTGCGCTTCTGTGGCTTGGCTAGGAAGAACAAGTCCACCACGGCGATCTCAACGGTGGCCACGACTCGGTCTGGGCTGGTCGGGAATGGCGACGAACTGTAGCTATGGTTTCGGTCCGGCAGCAGGAGAGGAAGAGAGAGGTCTGGGAAGAGAGGGGGAACGGCTGAGGACGCCAGGGCGACGCTGCGAGGATCTGAAAGAGTAATTGCCCCTTTGTGTGGTTTTGGTGATTAATTACAATCCCTATGGACTAATATTTTCACTGAGTTTTATATGAAGGAATATTCCATTGGTCATGCTTGTAGTCTATGTGTTGGATTCAAGTATGGATGCCATGAAGATAAATATATACCTTGAGTATTGGCATCAAGATCATCGAGTTGAAGAGAAGAATGTGATATGAGCAATATCTTGAGAGTGTGATCTCAATAGAAGAATTCGAGATATGGCTCTAAGACGGTGTCATGATAGCCTCATTAGTTGATCTATGATTAACTAAGATTTAGAGCATGTAATCAAATTAAGGTTTCTTTATGTACCTCAAGATATTGATATGGGGCATGAGAAGATACATGGTTGACCTATACAAAGAGTGAAGAGTGATTTCAAGTTGGTAAACACATGAAGCATAAAGAATGTACCACATGGATCTTGTGGTATGGTAAGCCTTGTCAATTATGCATGATGAACTAACTCATTATATATGTGCCTTTGCATTTTCTATATGGGATAGGTATCTTTCCATGGGCATGCTTCAAAATTGAAGATCTTATATACCACATCAGAGGATGCCATCAAGTGGTGATCGTCATCAAGGTTGAGAAGGGCAAGTTCAAGATAAGCATCTCGAGAAGATAATTTGCTTGAAGCTTGCCATCCTTATTGGTGATAATGGACATGTGAAGACATGTATTAATGAAGCTAACCGATAATGGTGTATGGGAGAGCAAATTAGGAGCCTTCACGAAGCAACAATGATCAAGTGATGCATTCCGGCTTGGATGGAGATTGAAGTGTTGTCATCAAGATCAAGCGGGATGCGCAAGGCAAAGGTATAGCCTTGCTAGGTTTTCCTTTTACCGGTCTCAAGGTGGTTGTTGTGAGACCGGGTTATAGGATACATAGCCGCACTATTAAGAGGGGCTTTCGGTTGGGTAACTTGATCACATCGTCATAGGGACCTCAATCCTTTGCATACTTTGCATCTTCCTATTTTGTTGCTTCTTGGTGTTTCTCCATGTGAGGTTCTTGAGCTTGTTTCTAGCTCTTCAACAAGCCCAAGTTCATCGAAAACGGAATTCGTATGCATCTTCTATGGCGTTTTCGAGTTTTAAGGTTTTATCGGTTCTTCGTGTAGGGAGGATTCTTACCTTTCTTTATTTGGTTCTATCCTTATTTGATGGAATATGATGTTCTGTGCACCATCTTGTAGGTCTTGTTGTCCTCGTCAAAACAAGCCCAAGATCATCGAAATCGGAGTCTGGACGCAAAAGTTATCGCCGTTTTCGTGTGCCCTGTTTTGTTTCGGCGGGACCTGGCCTGTGGTCGGAATCACCGAAAAACGGTCCAGTATACTGTTTCGGTTTTTGCCGGAACTTCCGGTTTTGACCGGAAATTCCGGCGGCTGATCTGGCGGCGCCGGTTTCGCCGCAGGAACGTGTCCATCCAGCATGTTTTGCCTCCAACGGTCATCCCCCTTGAAGGGGTATAAAAGGGGGCTTCTTCCCCAAAGTTCCTGGACTCTTGAGCATGTTTTGGCCACCATTGTTGACCCCTTTGAGATTGCTTCCTCTCCCTTCCCTCCTATGATTCTTGCATCTTTTTGAGGGCTTTGGAAGAGGAGATCTAGATCTACAATCCCCACCAATCAATTGGATCTAGATCTTGGAGTCATTTGTTGATTTCCACCATTGTTCTTCCTCCCTAATTCCTCCCTAGCACTTGTTGCTTTTGTGGGATTTGAGAGTGGAGGATTTGAGCACCCTTGGTGTTCTTGCTTTGCATTCTTGCATAAGTATTGAGCTCTCCATTTCGATTTGTTCGAGTGAGAGACCGTGAGCTTGTTACTCTTGGAGGGTGACCTCCTAGTTAGCTTGGAGGTTGGTGTCGTGGTGTTCTCTTCGTGTAAGATTGTGAAGAGACCCGGGCTTCTCCTTCGTGGAGCTTTGTGAAGTGGTTTTGGAGCTTGCCATCTCCGGAGTGGAGGAAAAGCTAGCCATAAGGAAAGGGCCTATTCCTTCGTGGGATAGACTCGGAGAAGAAGGTGAGCCTTTGTGGCGTGTGAGGAATCCTTCGTGGAACCTCACACCTCTCCAACGTGACGTAGCCCCCTTCCCGAAGGTGGTGAACACGGGAATACATCTTCATCTCCGTGTGCCTCGGTTATCTCTATATCCGAGCTTACTTTCCTTGTGATAGCCATCGAGCTTGAAGTACTTATATCTTGCTTATCACTTGTGGTATATTTATCTTGTGCTATCTTGCTTAGCTTAATTTGTTGTTGGTGCACTTAGTTGAGCCTAGTGTATTTAGGTTTTGTGCTTGTAAAATAAATGTTAGTTTATTCCGTATTCTATCAAGCCAAAACCGTAACAGTTTTGAAATTGCCTATTCACCCCCCTCTAGGCGACATCTCTATCCTTTCAATTGGTATCAGAGCAAGGTCTCTCCTTGTTTAGGCTTCACCGCCTAGAGTGTAAAGATGTCGGCTAGTAGTATAGTGCACAATGACACAATTATCTTTGATGGCACAAATTATACTTTGTGGAGAAATTGCTTGCTTTATAATCTTCGGACCTTGTGTCCAAATATTGAGAGATTTCTAGATGTAGGTTTTTATCCTCCGATGGATCCTCAAAATCTATCTTTAGCGGATGAGAAAAATTTACATCTCGAAGCTCAAGTATCTAATGAGATTATTTTCTCTTTGAGCCCCACAGTTAATTTGTTCTTGACGATTGTAAAGCGCAAGTCGTCTCATGAGAAGTGGATGAAGCTTAAAGAAATAT
Source organism: Avena sativa (assembly GCA_916181665.1). NCBI lineage: Eukaryota > Viridiplantae > Streptophyta > Magnoliopsida > Poales > Poaceae > Avena > Avena sativa. The sequence continues at coordinate 101,893,205 of OV702293.1, forward strand.
TTGGTGGTTCCATTTCTAATATTGTCGGTGGTTTCTCCGAGGAGATCTCTTTTCCTTCACATCATGAAGAGCTCCAAGTTGCTTCCACCTCCGGCCGCGATGAGTTCTCATCCTCATGCACTTCACCAACGTGTGGCAAGACACAAGGTAAATATATGGTGAGTCATGTTGGGAATTGCAATGTTGATATTGTGCTCGCTAATGATGATCCTTCATCTCTATACCATTGCGATGTTTCTTCTTTGGACTTAAACACTTCTTGCAACAATAATGCTATATCCCCTTTTGTTGCTAGTCCTTTTATATCATCTAGAAATTATTTGAGTACTAGTGTAGATGATATGCTTGATTTGCCTTGTTCCCATGAACAAAATGCTTCTATTTCCTCTAGTTGTTTATCTAACAATGTAGAGGAAATCAAACATTCTATGGAGCAAGACATGATCATGAATGAAGATACAATAATATCCTCATCTTCATCCTCCCGTGCTCACATGTGCCTTATGGCAAGAGGATCAAAGGTATCTCCTACTTTGGATCCCAATATATCTTCTAAAGATAATAGCAATGATAATGATGATAGTGATGATGACATTGATGAGGATACTAGTGCTCTATTGATTGAGTTGACTTTTTGTGTACCTCTCTTCATGGTAATACTAAGGCTGTTAATTGTCTCAAACACGTTATGGACACCATAACTAAACAAATGGGAACCATAGAGGAGTTGGATTTCCAACTTGCTGATGGGAGTCGGAGATTTAATCTCCTTAAGCAAGAGCTTGCCGAGGAGAAGCACACTAATTGTCTCCTCACACAAAAAATTAAATCTTATGAGCTTGAAAAGAAAAATTCCATTAATGATGCTTGTGCTACTAACTCTACTTCTTATGAAGCATCTACCCTAAAGGAGAACGTTGAGCTGAGGGCTCAACTTGAGTTGCTAACTAGCAAGTATAGGAAATTGGAAGAAAGTCATGAAAATCTCTTGGGCTCCCATAATGATCTTCTAATCTCCCATGATGAGCTAATGTTAGCTCGTGAGGCAAGTATTACCAAGGTAACATATTGTGAGCCTCTTTTGGACATTACACAACTTCTACTCAAAATGCTATTTTGTCATGTGCTAGTCCTAGTAATCCATCTAGCCATACTATTGATAAACCTTGTGTTGGATTACTTGCTTTGCCTTGTTGCTCTAACAATGAAGCTTCTACTTCCTCTAGTACTTGTATTTCTACTAACCATGTAGAGGAAATCAAAGAGCTCAAGGCCCAAGTCACTTCCTTGAGGAATGACTTGGAAAAGAGTCATGAAGGGAAATCCACACTCGATAATATTTTGAGTGTGCAAAAATCCCCTAATGATAAATGTGGACTTGGATTCAAATCCAATAACAAGAACAAGTCCAAGAAAAACAATAAGAAGGGCCAAAACCAAGTCAATAATTCGGCCAAGATTATTTGCTTCAAGTGCAAGGTTGAAGGACATCATGTAAGATCTTGTCCATTGAAGAAAAAGCACTTGAGTGAGAAGCAACAAGGGAAGCGGCCACAAGTAGAAGGTCAAGGCCAAGTTGAAGTTAGGCCACTTTCGAATAAGAATCAAGATAATGCTCCCCAAGCCAAGAAATCAAGGAAGAAGAGAAAGGGGAGCACTTGTTGCTACATTTGTCGTGTGAAGGGGCACTTTGCATATTCATGTTCAAACGGTACCTTTGACATGGTCATACCCTACGGGTACGTGACTTCAGCATACCTGGTCCAGCCCAAGGAAGGCCCACAGCAGACATACGCTGGCCCGTGAGGATTTTCGGGTGGCCAAGGACCATGACGCCTTCGGATCCTTGGAGAGCAAGACTAGCATAGATAGGAAATTCAAGGGGTAAAACCCTAGAACTTGTAACCGACTAGGACTATGCCCGAGACCTGCCTAAGTCTATATAAAGGCCAGGAGGGCACGTCCTAGATCTGTCGACTCATACTTCCGCACACGCACCTTCACGCCAGATCGAATCTGCGCACCCTGTAACCTTCGGTTCTGCCGTAATCAAGAGCAGACAAGCAGGAGTAGGGTTTTCCCTCCGGGGGCCTGAACCTGGGTAAATCTTGTGTCCCCTGGTTGCTTGTCTGTTAACCGTTCCATGATCTTCAGCATCCCCATCTTCTCCAAAACCCAAGTCCATAACAATGGGCATTGACGAGTCGAAACCTCGTCAATTGGCGCCATCTGTTGGAATCGGGGCTGCTGATTGTGCGATCGTGACGGTCCCGACCCGATCGATCTACAACTCTATGGCGATGGAGAACCACCTCCTCTTCGGCGCTTTCGACTTCACCGCCCACTCGCCGGCCACCATGAAGGATTTCGAGCCCGTAGGCGACGGACTCGAAATTTTGTTCGGGAGCTTCTGCTTCCAGGTGGGACAAACTGGCACCCTCCGCCTTCCTGAGCGGGTGCTCGTGCCATCAATCAGGCCCGCCTCGTGGGCTCCACACCCCGTGTTGTGCACATCACCATCGACAGATGAGTTCTACGACAGCAACAGCTGCAACTCCGATCTGTGCGATCAACCTTCGGATGAGGGGACCTACGGTTCCGGATCCGAAAGCTGCGGCAGCAGCGGGCCAATCTACGAGCGCTCCCAATGCGCCGCAGTCATCCAGGATCAGCAAACGCCTAACCCGCCGCCCAACACGAACCCCAACCCGCAGGACAGAAACGGCGAAAACGGCGGAAACAGAAGAAGCCAGTCCCCCTCACCCAACGGGGAAACAACGGCCACCTCATTCAACTCAGCAAAGAAGGATGGGTCCAGGCACGCCGCGCCGTAGCAGGCGACATAGTCCTTCCTGTGGACTCCCCACGTGATCTACTGATGGCATACTACTACCTCCTCATCGAGGAGCACAACAAGCAAGTCAAGATGCAGGAGACGCTCGAAAAACGCAAGCAAGCATCCTCTGAGTCCAGCGCGCGACAAGCTGCGCTCTCCGCCATGGCACCCGGCTCTAGCACAAACGGAAACCAGGGAAACAAACACCGCTCTCGGGTGGAGAACATGGATCCCATGGAACGCCGTGATGTGACCCGAACTCTCCACACATCATTCATGGACATGGATGCCGATGACAACATCATTCCGAAGACACCGCAAGCTGCGATCATGGCAGCCACTGCGTATCTCTGCGTATCTAACCCTATCATTATTGATGATGATTATTCTCTTAGGAAGGATAAGGATGGCAATGTGTTTGCCAAGTTTGTTGGAACTCAAAGTGGTGTCAAGAAAAGAACCATTTGGGTTGCCAAGCCTATTGTGACTAACCTCTTAGGACCCAACTTGGTTGGGGACCAACAAGCTCAAACTTGATCAATAGGTGTTTATGGAGGACATTGGAGACTTGGCTAACTCATGAAGAATTAAGGGATCTTCATATATTATATTTGATCAAGCCAAGTCATTAGGATTATCTTATCCGTATCTTATATCCAATGGCCTCTTCGAGGTAACTTGTACCTAACTCATTTATATTGTAAGTTACTTGCCCCTTTACATGTTTTGGTTTTGTACCAAGTATGTGTTTGTATTTGGTGTTCCTCATGCTTGCTTATTTTGTGTATTCAAGTATGTCTAGGTGTTTGGCACATCATTTACCCGTGTGTCTCGTTTTGAGCCTCTAATGCACCTTGATGATATCTTATTTGGCTCTTTTTGAGTGGTTAATGGAACATCCCATTTTGGGGGAGTAATATGCCTTGCACATCTCTCAAACCTTAAAATGTGTGTATGTGAGTACTACCACTTAGTATTGATATTGCAAGCTTATCTAGTCACTATGTGGTGTGTCATACTCATGAGAAATTCAAATTATAAATGTCCATTAATTCTCTCTAGTTGAGGTTGCTTTGCCTCTTATTAAGAAAAATTGAATATCACATTATGGGGGAGTAATATGCTTCTTTTGCATATCATAATCCTAGGAAATGTGAACATATGAGGTAGTGCCACTTAGAGTTGATATTGTTGATTATCTTATTTCTAGGTGGCATGTTGACTCAAACAAGGTACTATTTTTTAGAAGCTTTTATTGCTCGTATTTTTGGTCCTTTTTTGAGTAAGAAATTCTTGGTGCGGTCTTCCTCAAATACATATCTCTATATCTTGTTTGGGAGACCATTTGCTTCAAGTTATTCTAATTGTTGCATTGCATGATTGTGTGACTAGTTGAAGCTATCAAGAATCTCTATCTTTGCATAGTGCTTAATCTTTTATTCTTATCCTATCCTTTTTATTGTGAAGATTTATGTTTAATACCCATGCAATATACCACCGGATATCAATTCCAATACACTCATTGTCTTCGACAATTGAGATACTTGTATATGGTAGCATTTATGGATCATCTTCACCTTGGATTTCACCTATTATTGACTTATTTTCTTTTCCAAAATTTTGGTGTGGCTCCCATTGTCTTCCTTGGCTTTTGAACATCTCTTTGATGATGTTTTTGATTATTATCAAATGTGTTTTAGTGGAAGACAAACCTCTTCTTCTCGGAACCTTGTGCCATTGTGAAAAGTGTTAAGGGTTTGGTTTATTTGTTGAAACCTTGCTCTTTTGGGAGTTTGTTATCTCATTCTTTCTTATCTAATTTATTTGCTTGAATGAGATAAATCTTTGAGTATTTGTGTTTTTATTTCATCTTTTTGCTCAATAGTTTTTGCTTAGTTCATTTGTTGAACTTCGTTGAACAAATCGTGTGTTGATTTGATTCTTTGATATAGTTTGGGAAACAAATGTGTTTGGTCACACCTTGTATGCCTTATTGAATATTTGGGTGATTTTTCCAAATTATATCTTCGTTGGATCTTGAAAGTCTCGCGCATGCATGCTTACTAAATGTAGATCTCATATCATTTTTGCTTTTTTTGATCCAATATATAGGGCATACTCCATCAAATCCTTAAACAGCTAAGATGTGCATGAAATTCAAATTTCATCTCTAAATATGCACATATTTTTATGGAGTGTGTCCTATATGTTGTGGTTATTCTAACCACTTTGGACCCAATAAGTTTGGGGACCAAGATGTACTTGAATGTTGTTTTAGGTACATTGGAGATGCAATGGATGCTTGTCTCGTCTATAAGGAAAGTGTTGTCACCACATGATAATTGGAGCCAAGCTAGGATGATCGAAAAATTCTTATCTACTACATCATACCATTGCTATCTCGGTAACAAGTATCTTATTCATGCATACTATTATTTCATCCAATCTCTTGTAGGTTGTATCTTGGCATGAATTTATCTGTTTGTAAATGTTGTGGTTCTTGCAAGGATCTTTGAAAGACTTCTTTATCCTTATTGCTTATGTGAGTAATTTGAGATGATGCATATAATGGGGAGTATATAAAATCATGTTCATGATTCACCAATTCCAAATATGCCTTCTAGCAATTTACTGCATATCAATTCCTCAAGGTACTCTCATGTGCAATATTATTTAAATTGCTGTGAATCCTTCCTTTTTCTACTTGTTGCCTTTCTCAAAGTATCCCAACTAGCATTTGTTACCTTAGTGTTAGTTGTGATGTTTTCGAGGTTTTTATTTTTTCTTTGGTGAAGTTCATTGATATACCATAAGAGAAAATAGAGCCATGTGATATATATGCACGTAAGCTTGTCTTAATAAGTGTATTTATTTATATCTACTCCTTGTATCTTGTTTGTGTTCTAAATAATATAGAGGGAGTGAGGATTCCATGTTTATGGATATTGTATTCAAATACAATAATTAAAATTTATGCACGAACCTTGGGAGCTTCCTTATGTCATTTAGAGCACTATTTTTGCATTTGATTTTTTGGATCATTGGATTGCTTGCTTCATCCGTTGAAGTTTCTTCACCGTTTTATCCTTGTAGCAATCTTTGATCCTCAATATAGCTTGATTTCCTCCAGATATTCATCATTGGATACGTGCATTTGATTTCACTCAAATTATGAGAAATGCACACCTTGGGGATGAACTCATACTATATTGGCCTTCTAAATTTGTCATCCATTTTGGCACTTGTTGTCAATGGGGGAGAAGTTTAGAGGGTTTAAGGGAAATGGTTTTATACTTAAGATTGGTTTGTTCTTAAGTGTCTGCCTTTCATGCATTTCATCTTTATTATGTTTTGCATGGTTGTATAAGTTTAGAGGGTTTAAGGGAAATGGTTTTATACTTAAGATTGGTTTGTTCTTAAGTGTCTGCCTTTCATTCATTTCATCTTTATTATGTTTTGCATGGTTATATATATAGAGCAAACTCCCCCACAATATATGCATGTGTGATGAACTTGAATTTCATTGCATACATTGTCAAGAATAAACTTCATTGCATACATTGTCAAGAATAAACTTTGGGAGAGTTTACACTATATATATATTGGTTCTACTCACATCTCTTACATTAGTTGTAGTTTGTGTAAGTAGAATCAGTTTTGATATATGCAAGTAGCTTTGTGTTACTTGACCATATCAAATGCAACCTCTTGTACACAACTTATTCTCGGATAAGTTGCGTACTTGTTTCTAATATTCATTATATAAACCCTCTTATTGTGATTGTCATCAATTACCAAAATGGGGGAGATTGAAAGAGTAATTTCCCCTATGTGTGGTTTTGGTGATTAATGACAATCCCTATGGACTAATGTTTTCACTGAGTTTTATATGAAGGAATATCCATAGGTCATGCTTGTAGTCTATGTGTTGGATTCAAGTATGGATGCCATGAAGATAAAGATATACCTTGAGTATTGACATCAAGATCATCGAGTTGAAGAGAAGAATATGATATGAGCAATATCTTGAGAGTGTGATCTCAATAGAAAAATTCGAGATATGGCTCTAAGACGGTGTCATGATAGCCTCATTAGTTGAGCTATGATTAACTAAGATTTAATGCATGTAATCAAATTAAGGTTTCTTTATGTACCTCGAGATATTGAGATGGAGCATGATAAGATACATGGTTGACCTATACAAAGAGTGAAGAGTGATTTCAAGTTGGTCAACACATGAAGCATAAAGAATGTACCACATGGATCTTGTGGTATGGTAAGCCTTGTCAATTATGCATCATGAACTAACCCATTATATATGTGCCTTTGCATTTTCTATATGGTATAGGTATCTTTCCATGGGCATGCTTCAAAATTGAAGATCTTATATAGCACATGAGAGGATGCCATCAAGTGGTGATCGTCATCAAGGTTGAGAAGGGCAATTTCAAGATAAGCATCTCGAGAAGATAATTTTCTTGAAGCTTGCCGGCCATATTGGTTATAATGGACATGTGAAGACATGTATTAATGAAGCTATCCGATAATGGTGTATGGGAGAGCAAATTAGGAGCCTTCACGAAGCAACAATGATCAAGTGATGCATTCCGGCTTAGATGGAGATTGAAGTGTTGTCATCAAGATCAAGAGGGATGCACAAGGCAAAGGTATAGCCTTGCTAGGTTTTCCTTTTACCGGTCTCAAGGTGGTTGTTGGGAGACCGGGTTATAGGATACATATCCGCACTATTAAGAGGGGCTTTCGGTTGGGTAACTTGATCACATCATCATAGGGAGCTCAATCCTTTGCATACTTTGCATCTTCCTATTTTGTTGCTTCTTGGTTTTTCTCCATGTGAGGTTCTTGAGCTTGTTTCTAGCTCTTCAACAATCCCAAGTTCATCGAAAACGGAATTCGTATGCATCTTCTATGGCGTTTTCGAGTTTTAAGGTTTTATCGGTTCTTCGTGTAGGGACGCTTCTTACCTTTCTTTATTCGGTTCTATCCTTATTTTCTGTAATATGATCTTTCTCTGCACCATCTTGTAGGGCTTATTGTCCTCGTCAAAACAAGCCCAAGATCATCGAAATCGGAGTCCGGACGCAAAAGTTATCGCCGTTTTCGTGTGCCCTGTTTTGTTCCGGCGGGAATTCCGGAGGGACCGGGCCTGTGGCTGGAATTTCCGGCGACCGCCGGAAATTTCCGGCAAATCGCCGAAAAACTGTCAACACCCGGATTTTTAATCCCAGATGCCTGTTATGCCATACATCGCAATCCCAGAATTACCATTTTTACGAGACATAACAGAATTGGATACCACAGTACATCATCCATTACAAACCATACATAAGGTCTTACACAAATAAGGATCTCATGATCCAGTTCTTAATACAACTCAAGCAGCGGAATAACGTAATGATAAAGGTAGCGTAGGCGAAGCTCCATCTTCGGGGTCACAGTCACTGCTAACGATGGGAGATGATCCTAGTTGTCGTAACCTTCATGGGGTCCTTCCTCCTGGTACTCCTCTTCATAGTCTGGCCACGGGAATAGCCAGGGACAAAGCCATGAGTACTCTTTAAGTACTCGCAAACTAATACTAACAAGTGAAGAGGGTTTTGTAATAGGATACTAAGCTCTATGGTTGTTTTGCAAAAAGCCAGATTTACCTCTACTAAGTTCAGAAGCAAAGAAAAACTAGTTGAAAATTTATAACACCTAAGTGGGAACTCGTATTTCATATCACAACTCTGTTGTGGTCAAGTCAAAATCTCAATTCATTTCACAAGTCATTTTTAAAACATCTGATGGGGGAACATTATGGCCACTCCAACTGTCCATAACCGCGGACGTGGCTATTCGAATAGTTTGACACTCTGCAGAGATTGTACACTTTCACCACAACATTCGATACATCCGTCAGGAACAAATCCTAAATTCACCATACTCAGTATGCGGATAATCAATCCTAACCTTTCGATTACACGCCCTAGTATAGGCACCTCTCCTGTATGTTTGGCCTCCCAACCATGACCAACTGTCATCTTGGGTACTGCACAGGTGGACAATCTTCACAAAGTAGCCTCAGCTCAGACCTTGGCCGTGAGGGAACCCATAATAAGGTATATAAGTTTCCAGTCAAGCCCTACCCAATTATGGGGTATTGTGGTTGTACGGTAAAATTGGAATGGTATCGCATCCAGACAACCATCAGTTTTATAAAGGGCTAAGGCTCATGCCTCAACATTTTCATCACCAAAATCATCTGGTGTTCGGAAACACATGTCAAAACATCTCAGTAGAATGATCCATCATTCCAAGGTTTTCATAACCATTTTCACCAAGTATTCCCATCTAAAGTTGATCAAGTTTTATGCTTAGCACTAGCATCTACAAATGGGAGTGAGTACTAATGAGGGGTGGTAAACTAGTGGTGTTTAACTAAGTACAATCTCATGACTTAGGATGACATCAAGATGATCTAGCTTAGGCCAAATTTAATGCTCTTTATGCAACCTTCAATTATCTTTCTAGTATCTACAATTTACTAAAGTAAACTCTAAGTAAGAGCTTTGATAAAGAAATAAAGTAGAAAGCTTGCAAGTAAAACTAGGATTGGGTTATCAAGTAAGTATGATCACATATGCTTAAGGCATATGGTTGGCATGGTAACAAGCAAGTAGTAGCTTGCATAAATAGAGTATCTTGCAAGTGTTAGCTTGCTCAATCAACTAGTACTATTAGGCTTGCATCAGTATCAGTATAAGCTTGATAATTGAATAGCTTGCAAGTATTGGCTTGCCTTGTGTAGAGCAGTGGTTGAAGTTATCCTCGGCTTCTTCTTCGTAGTATCCTCCTTCCTCCTCGTATCCTTGGTCGGTACTAGCGTCTATAAATAAATACAAGGTACACAATCACCAAACAATACTTAACTATTTTCAATCATCACACAAAGGTGTACTATAGATGATCTAGCATCATCACTAACATTACAAGATTAAAGCATTTGCCTTATTTATTTTAATTTGAGAAAAGTTATTTCTACTCATTGAAAAAATACTTAAGATTTAATATTCTCCAACTCAAACATGGGATCATGTTCACACATGTCATCACCACATATTTCAGTACATGGGAATGTGATTTAAAGTGGTATCACAATTTAATAAGATTTAACCTTTTATTTTAAATAAAAATAAATGGCTAGAAATGCATATGTGGCATTCTTTTATTACTTGAACATTATTTCTGTAAGTAAACCCATATGTTTTTATATATTCTGAAAGGTATGATCAAATATGATTTTTGAGAGTTGGAATCAACTAAAAAGCTATTATGGTTTAAATTTGAAAAATGTTTGAATGCAGAAAAGCTTCTGCCTTGTTATTTTTACCAAGGTTGATCTATAGATTCAAATGATTTAAATCCAACGGGCTTGGATTAAGCATTTCAATATCTTTCTAACAAAATTGGTTTCATTCAATTTGGTTCACTGAATCGAGCTGGGTTGATTTTTGAAACTAGGTATAGAACTGAGTTTGAATATAAATAGAAAAAGATAAATTCAAACGATTGGGCTGCGCGGGAAGGGGTAATGGGCCGGCCCAGTGTCACTCCGCAGCGCGGGGCGCAACTGACAGGGGGGTCTACTGGTCAGTGGCTCTTTAAACGCGAAGCGGTACGGGGCGATGTGGTGCGTTGGATTAGAATGAAGATCGACGGCTGAGGGTCGTCGTCGACGATGAACAAGTCACCAGCGAGCTCGAACCCTAGCGGCTCAGTGGGGGTCGTGGGAGGCTCACCGGGGCTCAGGCGAAGGTCAGCGATGCGGGCGAACGACGAAGTCAACGACGGCGATTCTCCTGGCACCGGAAGATTCTCCTGGGGCGGCTCCAATCGATGGCTTCATTCTTCTCCAGTAGCGGCGGACTCTGGTGAAATTCCGGCGATGCGCTGCTCGCCTTGCTCCGGGAATGAGGTGGGGTGGTTCTGGGTGAGAGGGGAGTAGAATGGTGTGAAGAATTCGAGCAGGGGATGCCTCTATTTATAGTGGCGAGAGGGTACCGACGGGCGCAAGTTGAGCTCATCGTGGTCGACAGCACAGAGGGCTATCGGCGTGGGCGACGGTAGGGGCGGTGTTGTGCTCCCTGGCGAAGCTCAACGGCGTGGTGGAGAGGCATGGGGCGGTGGTGATCGGACGAAACGCTGCGGTGCTCTGCGCTGGTCCGACGGAAGTTTTTATGGCGCACAGCACGCGTGGTCCGCGCGGCGGCGAACGGGCGTGTCTGCGGGGTGGATGGGGTGTTGGTGATCACGCGTGCATGCGGCGAGGGTGGCGCGCGGTCTGTGGGCGTGTGTCGAGCGTGGCGCACGGGGTGCGCTCTCGGCATGGTTGCAGGAAAGGTTGGCATGGCCTGGGCGTGTGGTCCAATGGCTGGCATTGCTCGCGGTTGGGACAGGGAGTGGCGGTGGGGTGCTAGCTTGCTCCCATACAAGGTTGGCGAGGCTAGTGTTGCTCGTAGCTTGCTGTCGACTATGGGGTGGCAATGGTGCTCTCGGCCTGCTCACCATTGATGACAATGGCCAGCTTACAGTGGTGCTAGTGATTAGTTAAGGTTGTTAGGTGATCTACTAAGGCTAGTGGTGTCCAGAGAGGGAACAAGTTAGGCCCAAAACACTGCTCAACATAGTGTTTTGATTTTGTTTGATTTGCATCTGCAACCTGTTTGATGAAATGGCCGCATGAACTTAAGTTTTGAATTTTGAAAAGATTTTTGGTGGGTGTGCTAGGCATGTACTGGGGAGTCTGTAGATGCTTGGGTTTTAAAAATTGAGTTGGTTTGAGTGGTTTTTGAAATAGTGGGATCTTCCCATATGAAATAGATTCAATTTTAAACTGTCATTTAAACTAAGCATTTGAATGTTTCTGGATGATCACAAAGTGGGCCTTGGTACCTTATTATGAGTACTACCAAGGGGTGAAAATATCCATACATGTTTCTGTTAAGTTCTGAAAGTTAGAGATAGCCAAAGTAGGCATGGGAGTTAAATTGGCCAAAGTGACCATTCACTTAATTTGTTTGTCTTTGGGAAAAGTTTGGGGATTGTTTAGATGATGTTTATTTCACCTAAGAATCATTTTACAAGCAAAGAAACACATAATCATGGAAATTCAAAAGAATCCAAATTTTAATGCACACTCATATGAATGCTTTCATATTTTTAATTTGAAAAGTTTTTGTTAACCCTAAATTTGGTGCTTAGAGTTTGATGATTCTAGTTTAATATTTTTGGGATGTTACAAAAAGGTCCAGTATACTGTTTCAGTTTTTGCCGGAAATTCCGGCAGCGCCGGTTTCGCCGCCGGAACGTGTCCGTCCAGCATGTTTTGCCTCCAACGGTAATCCCCCTTAAAGGGGTATAAAAGGGGGCTTCTTCCCCAAAGTTCTAGGACTCTTGAGCATGTTTTGACCACCATTATTGACCCCTTTGAGCTTGCTTCCTCTCCCTTCCCTCCTATGATTCTTGCATCTTTTTGAGGGCTTTGGAAGAGGAGATCTAGATCTACAATCCCAACCAATCAATTCCTCCTCTAAGTGAGGGGAACCCATTGGATCTAGATCTTGGAGTCATTTGTTGATTTCCACCATTGTTCTTCCTCCCTAATTCCTCCCTAGTACTTGTTGCTTTGGTGGGATTTGAGAGTGGAGGATTTGAGCACCCTTGGTGTTCTTGCTTTGCATTCTTGCATAAGTATTGAGCTCTCCATTTTGATTTGTTAGAGTGAGAGACCGTGAGCTTGTTACTCTTGGAGGGTGACCTCCTAGTTGGCTTGGAGGTTGGTGTCGTGGTGTTCTCTTCGTGTAAGATTGTGAAGAGACCCGGGCTTCTCCTTCGAGGATCTTGTGAAGTGGTTTTGGAGCTTGCCATCTCCGGAGTGGAGGAAAAGCTAGCCATAAGGAAAGGGCTTATTCCTTCGTGGGATAGACTCGGCGAAGAAGGTGAGCCTTTGTGGCGCGTGAGGAATCCTTTGTGGAACCTCACACCTGTCCAACGTGACGTAGCCCCCTTCCCAAAGGTGGTGAACACGGGAATACATCTTCATCTCCGTGTGCCTCGGTTATCTCTATATCCGAGCTTACTTTCCTTGTGATAGCCATCGAGCTTGAAGTACTTATATCTTGCTTATCACTTGTGGTATATTTATCTTGTGCTATCTTGCTTAGCTTAATTTTTTGTTGGTGCACTTAGTTGAGCCTAGTGTATTTAGATTTGTGCTTATAAAATAAATGTTAGTTTATTCCATATTATATCAAGCCAAAACCGTAGTAGTTTTTAAATTGCCTATTTACCCCCCTCTATGCGACATCTCTATCCTTTCAATTGGTATCAGAGCAAGGTCTCTCCTTGTTTAGGCTTCACCGCCTAGAGTGTAAAGATGTCGGCTAGTAGTATAGTGCACAATGACACAATTATCTTTGATGGCACAAATTATACTTTGTGGAGAAATTGCTTGCTTTATAATCTTCGGACCTTGTGTCCAAATATTGAGAGATTTCTAGATGTAGGTTTTTATCCTCCGATGGATCCTCAAAATCTATCTTTAGCGGATGAGAAAAATTTACATCTCAAAGCTCAAGTATCTAATGAGATTATTTTCTCTTTGAGCCCCACAGTTAATTTGTTCTTGACGGTTGTAAAGCGCAAGTCGTCTCATGAGAAGTGAACGAAGCTTAAAGAAATATTTGGTGGTTCCATTTCTAATATTGTCGGTGGTTTCTCCGAGGAGATCTCTTTTCCTTCACATCGTGAAGTGCTCCAAGTTGCTTCCACCTCCGGCCGCGATGAGTTCTCATCCTCATGCACTTCACCAACGTGTGGCAAGACACAAGGTAAATATATGGTGAGTCATGTTGGGAATTGCAATGTTGATATTGTGCTCGCTAATGATGATCCTTCATCTCTATACCATTGCAATGTTTCTTCTTTGTACTTAAGCACTTCTTGCAACAATAATGATATATCCCCTTTTGTTGCTAGTCCTTGTATATCATCTAGAAATTATTTGAGTACTAGTGTAGATGATATGCTTGATTTGCCTTGTTCCCATGAACAAAATGCTTCTATTTCCTCTAGTTGTTTATCTAACAATGTAGAGGAAATCAAACATTCTATGGAGCAAGACATGATCATGAATGAAGATACAATAATATCCTCATCTTCATCCTCCCGTGCTCACATGTGCCTTATGGCAAGTGGATCAAAGGTATCTCCTACTTTGGATCCCAATATATCTTCTAAAGATAACAACTGCTATAATAAATCATGGAAGAAGCCTCATGAAGACTGGTTGTTATTGCTGAATCAAAAGAATATAACAAAAGGTCTTTCCGGCTAGGTGTGTCAACCACTACATTAATCTTGCCAGATTTACAAAGAGACCTACGTCAAAACTTTGAGGAACACCAACCATCATTGCTGCTTGAGATTCAGATTTGGTTAGGTGGGATGATACTTCAGACTCAGCATATCCGAATAGATAGTTTGCAACATTTACCGCAAAGGTAAAGTTACTAGATTCTCAAAATATGGACTACAATGTAAAGCTCCAAAAGACTGAGCTAAATTGCTAGACCCATGTATTAGCAACTTGTCGAGAGACATCTGCATACACATAATGTACTAACAATAAACACACATATATCCTTAAGGAACGGAGATATTTCTACTCGAATCCACGGCGACATCTTTCAACATTTCACATGAATCAGAGAAGGTTACTTCTAACATCTAGAACACATACTTCGAGATGACTCGAACATGGTTCTCGATAGTTTCCAACATTAATACCAAATGTTCCATATGAATCTTATCTATCATGGAGAAGATAATGTAAGATCCCACCTTTATGAAGGTAAAGATCCCTGTGATTGCAATGCTAGTCCCTAGGTCAATTGCTAGCATCCACAGTTTAAGATGAAATACACAGAAACAAAGGTCATTATTACATCGTCATTCCAGAGATAACATAGTCTTTTACAACTCCATAGCCATAGGCTAGTATAAGAGTTTAACTTATCAATATAAAATATAAGTCTTCATCTTCATGTGCCACAGGCAAGCATGTTGAGTGTAGACTCATAACCCATAATCATCATCACAGTAACCTGCAACGTCACAAGTTACAGCCACAGTGGGTCATTATATTGGAATAGTATTGGCAAGTGATACCTTAGTAGAATATTAGCATCTAGTTACTACATGAATTTGGCTAAGTGTAGCTTAGGCTTGCTTTGCTCAAAATAGGTTTTACCTATCAGTTGAAAACACTAAGTTTTTGTTTGGCAAAAACTTTACCACCAATAGAAATTGGTGAACCTTCACCCTTGTTCAACCACAAGTTTTAACTTAGAAAATTGGGATGAGGAGATTCTTGATAGCTTCCATGTCTTGATGCTCAAATTGTCTAATACCAGGGACATGGCTAAGTACTTAGTTTCTTCCATCTGCAGAGGTGGTGCACTTTTCCCACAAGACTTGTTTCCACCAAGATAGGACCTTTCAGAAGCCTTCCCTTAGACCAAATGGACGCGTTCCAACCTATCATCCCTCTACCACCAACTGTCTAAATGGCTAAGTTATTGCAACCTATGTGATCCAGGCAGAGCCCATAATGCCATGTGGCTGCACTAGAAGCTTCTTAACATTTGGTATCTCAAATCCCTTTGTTCCTGGGTGGAAAACCACAAGTGAGATACACAAGGTAAACCATAGAAATGGGCCTTGTGTAACCACTCAACACGAACCATTCTTTCCATTCCACCCAGGTGTTTCATTCACTTAGTTGTTTTATTAAGAAAAACATAAGTCAAAGACTTAGCAATATCTTTCCATAGCATGAATATATATTCCACCCTTGGTTACTGCTAGCTAGGCTAAGAATGGCAATGGTAAGTATCTTAACTTAGAGAAAATTCTAACATTTCTACAACTACTAGGATTTCCCAAGCATAGCATATAGATACTTAGTAAAATATTCATGAAAGCCCTATACAAAACATTTCTAATGCATAGGAAAAATATTGGGACAAAAGTATGAAGCACCACTTGCCTTGGTAGTTGGGGGAGTAGCAACAATCTTCACAACCACAATCACTATTGGCACCAAAATCTACACATAAAATGATAGCACCACATTCACATATCAAAAATATACAAGCAAAAATATATGAATGCATGCAAATGCCATGTGATGATTTTTCTAAATCAAACAAGACAAGTGAAATAGTACTGAATCATACACAAAACAATTATACACTAAATAAAATTAATTTGGCCCTTAGAACATTTTCCAAACAATTTTTATATACAAAATAATCCTAGAAATGTCTCTGCAAAAAACAACCCAATTTACAGATGCAATTTATTAAAGAAAGTGCATAATTGGATAAAATTCTTTCTCTTGATACCAATGATATAAAATTTGTAAAATTTGAACGTGTGGATCAAAAGTTATGAATTTTGCAAGTTTGAACAACTAATAGATCTAATTCCAGATTTTAAATCAAAACACAGGCCACGCGGTGCTGTCTGATTGGTCAATACCGTTTCGCGCGGATCACGTTCGCGGGCCATTAGATCTAAATAACTGCACACGGCCTAGATCAAATCATACTGCTTCGATCAAGATCTAACTATGGCCTTAGGATTTAAATCCGATGGATCAGATCCATCTGACCAAGAACAAGCAGCGCAAATGGTGGCCGTGGCGGCGACGTTTCTGACGGTGACACGCCGGGGAGGCCAGGGGGCAGGGTTCGGGCTAGTGCTTACCGAGACCGCGAGAACATGGAGATGCTCAACGTGTAGACGGGCAGGGTCGGGGCGCACGGACACAGCAGCAGGACCTCGTCGGAGTTCGTCTGAGCGTCGGGTGCTCACTGTAGAAGTCGAAGACGACGTTCTGGGGCACAAGGATTCAAACAAAAAACGTTAACAGATGCATGAGACACTAGTGAACATGATTGCTTGAACCAGAGACAAGAGGGGAACACGGGGCTCACCGAAATAGCTCGTCGGAGTCGAGTCAAGCTTCGGTCGTTTCCAGAGGTTGACGAGGGCGATGACCTAGGGCGATTCAGAACAAAAGGAGAGCATGAGAAGGTGCGCAGGATGATTGCGAAGCAGATCGCGTGAACCAGAAGGCAAAACGCGCTCGGGACTCACCGTGATGGCTCACCGGAGTTCCTCGGTGCCACGGCGGTGTTGGGTGAAATTTGGGGAGCCTGGCGGCGCTCTGGTGGTGCTGAGTGAGGGGAAAAGAGCGGAGAGGGGAGGGGGTTAAGTATCCGAAGCTGAGCGAGGAGTTACTCGGCGAATCAACGGCATTTAACTCGCGAATTCAACGGCAGTGACAGGGGAGGAAACGGCCGGAGCTGGTCGCAGGTGCGTGATTTCGGGGAAGATGATGACTTGGCGTGTGGGACCAGCGCGTCAGCGACCATGGGTAGAGCTGCGCGCGTGAGAGAGAGGGGAAAAGGGGAAATGGCCGGGTGGGCTTCGCGGGCTGCAACTGCTGTTGGGCTGGAAGAGTGGCACCGGCCCTTTGCCTATTCTTTTATATTTTTCTTTTTCTGTTTGAATTTCCAGGAATCCTTTTCAAATGATTTCAAATGTGTTTGAATTCAAACTCTCTCTGGATTTTTATAAAGTGAAACCTGCACATATTTAAGTATAAAACAATGTTGTTCACCGAAACTTACTTTGGCCCTTTGGAGTTTATATGAAAACAGTGCCCTTACCATTTGTTTGAGAAAGGCATAAGAATGATTTTAAATCTATACTTTGTTTTAAAAACTTTGTCCAAATTTTGGAAATTATCACTCAAACTTAGGATCAAACCCCTACTGATCAAAACAAGTATTTTTAATTCATAAGGGTAGCAATAAGGCTAATGCCTTGATTACATAAAATAACAAGCCTTCAAATGCTTTTGTTTTTTAGATGACATTCAAAATGATCCTAAAATGATTATGAATGCATGGATGATATGCAAACTTTGAAATCATGATTTTTGGGATGTTACGGATCTAACCCCCTTAAGGTGAATCTCGCCCTCGAGATTCAGATTGGCTAGCAAATAGGTGAGGGTGGTCTTTCTGAATGTCATCTTCTCTCTCCCATTGTAAGATCCCTCCCTTATAAAGGTAAGGATACCTGTGATTGCAATGCTAGTCCCTGGATCAAATGCTAGCATCCACAGTTTAAGATGAAGTACACAGAAACAAAGGTCATTATTACATCGTCATTCCAGAGATAACATAGCCTTTTACAACTCCATGGCCATAGGCCTAATACAAGAGTTTACTCATAACAATATAAATAAAGTCTTCATCTTCATGTGCCACAGGCAAGCATGTTGAGTGTAGACTCATAACCCCTAATCATCATCATAGTAACCTGCAACATCACAAGTTACAGCCACAGTGGGTCAATACATTGGAATAGTATTGGCAAGTGATACCTTAGGAGAATATTAACATCTAGTTACTACATGAATTTGGCTAAGTGAAGCTTAGGTTTGCTTTGATCAAAATAGGTTTTACCTATTAGTTGAAAACACTAAGTTTTTCTTTGACAAAACTTTCCCAAGGAACCACCAATAGAAATTGGTGAACCTTCACCCTTGTTTAACCACAAGTTTTAACTTAGAAAATTGGGATGAGGAGATTCTTGATAGCTTCCATGTCTTGATGATCAATTGTCCAATACCAAGGACATGGCTAAGTACTTAGATTCTTCCATCTGTAGAGGTTGTGCACTTTCCCCACAAGACTTGATTTTCACCAAGACAGGACCTTTCAGAAGCCTTCCCTTAGACCAAATGGACGCGTTCCAACCTATCATCCCACTACCACCAACTGTCCAAATGGCTAAGTTATTGCAACCTATGTGATCCAGGCAGATCCCATAATGCCATGTGGATGCACTAGAAGCTTCTTAACATTTGGCATCTCAAATCCCTTTGTTCCTGGGTGGCCTTCCACAAGTGAGATACACAAGGTAAACCATGGAAATGGTCCTTGTGTAACCACTCAACACAAACCATTCTTTCCATTCCACCCAGGTGTTTCATTCACTTAGTTGTTTTATTAAGCAAAACATAAGTCAAAGACTTAGAAATATTTCTCATAGCATGAATATATAATCCACCCTTGATTGCTACTACCTAGGCTAAGCATGGCAATAGCAAGTATCTTAACTTAGAGGAAATTCTAACATTACTACAACTACTAGGATTTCCCAAGCATAGCATATAGATACTTAGCAAAATAATCATGCAAGTCCTATACAAAATATTTCTAATGCATAGGTAAAAATATAGGGATAAAAACATGAAGCACCACTTGCCTTGGTAGTTTGGGGAGTAGCAACAATCTTCACAACCACAATCACTATTAGCACCAAAATTTACACATAAAATATTGGCACCAAAATCATATATCAAAATATACAAGAAAAAAATATGAATGCATGCAAATGCTTATGTGATGATTTTTCTAAATCAAACAAGACAAGTGAAACAGTACTGAATCATAAACAAGTCAAATACACACTAAACAAACTTTATTTATTCTCTAAATCATTTTTCAAATAATTTCTATACTCAAAATAAGCCTATAAATGTCTCTGCAAATATAATCAATTTTACAGAAGCAAAACATTGAACACATTGCATAAATGGTTAGAATTCTTTCTCCTGATTCCAATGATATAAAATTTGCAAAATTTGAACGTGTGGATCAAAAGTTATGAATTTTGCAAGTTTAAATATCTAATAGATCTAAATCAGATTTTTAAAACAAATAAGAGGCCACGCGGCAGCTTCTGATTGGATGATACCGGTTCGCGCTGGATCACACTCGCAGGCCGTTGGATCTAACTTACTGCGCACAGCCCAGATCTGCGCATACCCCTTCGCGGTTGATCTAATCGCATCCGCTGGATCCAGATCCAGCGGACCACGTTGCTTTGACCAACAACGGGCGGCGCAAATGGTTGCCGCGGCGGCTGCGCGTCTGCCGGCGATGTTCCGACGAAACCAGAGGGGCAGGGGGTCGGGCGTGTGCTTACCGAGACCGCGGGAACGTGGGGATGCTCAACGTGTGGACGGGCAGGGTCGGGGCGCACGGACACAGCAGCAGGACCTCGTCGGACTTCCTGGCGGCGTCAGGTGCTCACTGTCAGAGTCGAAGACGACGTTCTGGGGCGCAAGGATCCAAACAGAAAACGTTAGCATGTGCGCTAGACATTGGCGAACACGACCGCGTGATTGAGAAACAGAGGGGAACGCGGGTCTCACCGGAATTAGTCGCCGAAGTCGAGTTGAGCTTCGGTCGCTTCCAGAGGTGGACGATGGCGACGGCCAAAAGAGAGGCATGAGAAGATGGGCAGGATGATTGCGAAGCAGCTCGCGTGAACCAGAAGGCAAGGTGCGCTCGGTACTCACCGTGATGGCTCGCCGGAGTCTCTCGGTACAGCGGCGGTGCAACTCGAATTGCCGGCAGCCTGGTGTCAACACCCGGATTTTTCAATCCTAGATGCCTGTTATGCCATACATCGCAATCCCAGGATTACCATTTTTGCGAGACATAACAGAATTGGATACCATAGTACTTCATCCATTACAACGATACATAAGTTCTTACACAAATAGGGATCTCATGATCCAGTTCTTAATACAACATCAAGCAGCGGAATACGTAATAATAACGGTAGCATAGGCGAAGCTCCATCTTCAGGGTCACAGGCAATGCTGACGATGGGAGATGATCCTAGTTGTCGTAACCTTCCTGGGGTCCATCTTCCAGGTACTCCTCTTCATAGTCTGGCCATGGGAATAGCCAGGGACAAAGCCATGAGTACTCTTTAAGTACTCGCAAACTAATACTAAAAAGTAAGGGGTTTTTGGATAATAGGATTCTAGGCTCTAGGGTTGTTTTGCAAAAAGCTAGGTTTAACTCTACTAAGTTCCAAAGCTGGTCACAGTTTTATAACTACTAAGTGGGATCTTGTAATTCAAGTCACAACTCTGTTGTGGTCAAGTCAAAGTCTCACTTCAGTTCACAAGTCATTTTGAAAAGTCTGACGGGGGAATAGTATGGCCACTCCAACTGTCCATAACCGCGGAAGCGGCTATTCGAATAGTTTGACACTCTGCAGAGGTTGTACACTTTCACCACAACATTCGATACATCCGTCAGGAACAAATCCTGAATTCACCATACTCAGTATGCGGATAATCAATCCTAACCTTTCAATTACACTCCCTAGTATCAGCACCTCTCTTGTGAGTTTGGCCTCCCAACCATGATTCACTGTCATCTTGGGTACTGCCCAGGTGGACAATCTTCACAAGGTAGCCTCAGCTCAGACCTTGGCCGGGAGGGAACTAATACTAAGGTATATAAGTTTCCAGTCAAGCCCTACCCAATATTCGGGTATTGTGGTTGTACGATAAAATTGGAATGGTATCGCATCCAGACAACCATCAGTTTTATAAAGGGCTAAGGCTCATGCCTCAACATTTTCATCACCAAAATCATTAAGTGTTTGGAAACACATGTCCAAAACATTTCAATAGAATGATCCATCATTCCAAGGTTTTCATAACCATTTTTCCACCAAGTATTCCCATCTAAAGTTAATCAGGTTTTAGGCTTAGCACTAGCATCTACAGTTGGAGGTGGTACTAATGAGGGTGGTAACTAGTGGAGTTTCACAAAGTCCAACAATATATCTTCGACTGAGATCAAGGTTTCTAGCTTAGGCCAAATTTTATGCTCTTAAGCAACCTTCAGCACAACTGTCTAGTATCTACCAAACTCTTAGGTGGACTCTAAGTAAGCTTTGATAAAGAAATAAAGTAAGAAGCTTGCCATAAAACTAGGATTGGTTTAGCAAGTAGGTATGATCACATATGCTTAAGGCATATAGTATTCATATCACAAGTATGGGTTTGTGGCAACAATAGGGTATCTTGCAAGTGTTAGCTTGCATTGGTCACTTGATTAGTAAAGCATGCATAGTTACTAGCTTGCATTGGTATAGTATCAGCTTGCATTGGTATAGTATCAGCTTGCCTTGTGCAGAGCAGTGGTTGAAGTTCTCCTCGGCTTCCTCTTCGTAGTATCCTCCTTCCTCCTCATAGTATCCTTGGTCGGTACTAGCGTCTATGAATAAATACGAGGTACACAATCACCAAACAATACTTAACTACTTGCAATCATCACACACAAGGGTCCTATAGATGATCTAGCATCATCTCTAACATTACAAGGTTAAGGATTGGTTTAAATCTTTTTATTTTAGAAAAGTAATTTCTACTCATTGAAAAACTACTTAAGATTTAATATTCTCCAAACTAAACATGGGATCATGTTGACACATGTCATCACCACATATTATAGTCCATGGGAATGTGACTTAAAGTGGTGTCACAATTTAATAAGGTTTTACCTTTTATTTTAATTGATTAAAGTGGCTAGAAATGCTTATGTAGCATCCTTTTATTCCTTGAACAATATTTCTTCAAGTAAACCTATATATTTTTATATATTCTAAAAGGTATGGTTAAATGTGATTTTTGAGAGTTGGAATCAACTCAAAATCTTTTATGGTTTAAATTTGAAAAATGTTTGAATGCAGAAAAGCTTCTGCCTTGTTATTTTTGCTATGGGTGATCTACTGATCCAAATGACTTGAATCCAACGGGCTTGGATTAAGCATTCACATACCTTTCCAACAAAATTGGTTTCATCCAATTTGGTGCACTGAATTGATCTGGGTTGATTTTTGAAGTTGGATACAGAAGTGTGTTTGAATTTAAAAAGAAAAAGTTTAATTTGAATTGTTGGGCTGCGCGGGAAATTCTAACGGGCCGGCCTGCTAAGCGCAGTGCTCCCGCGGGCTGCGTAAGTGGGTGTCCCCACTCGTCAGTGACACGGGGCTGGGCGAAGCGGTATGGGGCAACGTGGGTCGTCCGATCTAGTTCTAGTCCAACGGCTGAGGGTCATCGTCGATGCGAGACAGCTCCGGCGAGAACGAAACCTAGCGCGGCCAGTGGGGGGTGCTAGGGGCTCACCGGGGTACGGGCGAGGGTCGGGGAGGCGGGCGAACGACGAAGTCGACGACGGCGATCCTCCTGGTACCGGTGGCTTCTCCTGGGGCGGCTCCAATCGCTGGCTCCCTTCTTCTCCAGAGGCGGCGGGCTCCGGTGAAATTCTGGCGAGGTGGTGCTCGGCTTGTTCTGAGAATGGTGTGGCACGGTCAGTGGGGAGAGGGGAGTGAGATGGTGTGAAGAAATCGTATGGGGGTGGCCTCTATTTATAGTCGAGCGAGGGGACCTTCGGGGCGCAAGGTGAGCTCGTCGGAGGCGACGTTACAGGCAGCTAATGGCATGGGCAAGGGTAGGGGACGGTGCTGTGTCTCCTGGCGATGCTCAATGACATGATCGCGAGGCATGGGGCGGTGTGGTTTGGTCTGGAACGGGCGGCGCTCTGCGCGGCAGAGGCGGCGTCTTCGACGGCGGGCGGTGGCTGTATGGCATGGGGCGGCAAACGGGGGTGTCTGGCGGTGTCCTGGGTCGGTGGTGATCGTGTGTGCGCGCGGTGAGGGCGGCGCGCGGTCTGTGGACGCTGGTCGCGGGTGGCGCTCTGGTGCACGCTCGGCTTGGTCTGGGCGTGTCTCGTGCGCGTGGTCCAGGGCTTGGCAACGCTCGCGGCTGGGACAGGCAGTGGCGGTGGACGGTGGGCTGCCTCCCAGACACGCTGGCTAGGCTTGCTGCTGCTCCTAGCTTGGTGTCCACAATGGGGTGACATGGGGGTGCTCGGCTGTTCACCATTAATGGCAATGGCAAGCTCACAGGGGTGCTAGTGTTGGGCTAATCTTTCTAGATGATCTACTGAGGTGTGTGTGAGCTAACTAGGGAACAAGTTAGAATCAAAACACTGCACACTATAGTGTTTGATGTTTTGTTTGATTTGTGTCTGCAACCTGTTTGATGAAATGGCCGCATGAACTCAAGTTTTGAATTTTGAAATGAATTTTGGTGAGTTTGCTAGATTGGTTCTGGTGAGTCTGCAGATGCTTGGGTTTTGAAATTTGAGCTTGTTTGAGTGGGTTTTGAAAAAGTGGGATCTTCCCATATGAAGAAGATTCAATTTTGAATTGTCATTTAAGCTATGCATTTGAAAGTTTCTGGATGATCACAAAGTGGGCCTTGATACTCTGTTATGAGTACATTCAAGGGGTGCAAAGATCCAGAAAAGTTTCTGTTAGGTTTTGAAAGTTTGAGACAGCCAAAGTAGGCATGTGAGTTAAATTGGCCAAAATGACCATTCACTTAATATATTTGTTTTGATTCACTTGTCTTTAGGAAAAGTGTGGGGAATGTTTTAGATGATGTTATTTTCACCTAAGAAACATTTTACAAGCAATGGTTCACACAAACAAGGTGGTTTTTAAAGAAATTCAAAATTCATGCATACACATATACATGCATTCATGAATTCATTTAAAAAAGTTTTTGTTAACCCTAAACTTGGTGATTAGTGTTTTGATGATCAAAGTTTGATATTTTTGGGATGTTACAAACCTTCCCCCCTTAAACAAAATATCGTCCCGAGATTTGAAAAAGGACGAAAAGATTACCTAGGATTTGAAGAGATCTGGAAACTCCGTTCTGATGTGATCTTCGCGTTCCCAGGTAGCTTCCTCTTCTGTGTGGTTGCTCCATTGAATCTTGAGAAACTTGATGCTCCGGGTTCTGGTGGTTCGAAAGGCTTCCTCCAATATACGGATGGGTACTTCGGGATAGGTCAGATCATCGTTGATCTCTATGGTCTGGTGATCGATATTCTTGAACACTTCGGTCTTCTCGGGGACTTCGAGACACTTGCGAAGTAACGAGATATGGAACACATTGTGCACAGCTAACATCTCTTCAGGTAGTTCCAGTTGATACGATACTTCTCCTCGATGGTTCAAAATTTTGAAAGGTCCGATATATCTGGGGGCTAACTTTCCTTTGAGTTGGAAACGTTGCATTCCCTTCAATGGCGACACTTTCAGATAAACAAAATCTCCGATGTTGAAGGCGAGATCTCGACGTCTCTTGTCGGTGTAACTCTTCTGTCGGGATTGGGCTGTCTTGAGGTGTTCACGAATCTTTTGAACCTTCTCTTCTGCTTCTCGTAGGGTGTCGGGTCCGAAAATCTGACTCTCTCCTACTTCTGACCAGTTCAAAGGGGTGCGACACTTTCTTCCGTACATAAATCAAATGGGGCCATTTGCAAACTGGCTTGGTAACTATTGTTGTATGAAAATTCTGCAAACGGCAGACAGTCTTCCCATTTGGATCCATATTCTAAGACACATGCTCTAAGCATATCTTCGAGTATTTGGTTTACTCGCTCCGTTTGTCCATCGGTCTGAGGGTGATACGCGGTACTGAAATCTAGGCGGGTTCCTAAACCTTCTTGGACTTTCTTCCAGAATCTCGAGGTAAACTAAGTTCCTCGATCCGAGACTATGTTCTTGGGGACTCTGTGCAAACTAACGATTCTAGCGATGTACAACTCTGCTAGCTTTGAACTCTTATAGGTGGTTTTGACGGGCAAGAAATGGGCGACTTTGGACAATCTGTCCACTATGACCCAAATAGAGTCATTTCCCCTACTAGAAGTAGGTAGTCCAGTGATAAAGTCCATTCCTACAGAATCCCATTTCCATTCCGGAATCTGCAAAGGTTGCAACAATCCAGCGGGTCTTTGATGTCCTGCCTTCACTCGCTGACATATGTCACACTTGGCGATATAGCTTCCGATTTCTCTCTTCATCTTATGCCACCAAAATTGCTCTTTCAAATCTTGATACATCTTAGTTCCTCCAGGATGGATAGAATAAAGAGTATCATGAGCCTCCTTCAAGATAACTTCTTTCAATTCCGAATCTGCTGGTACACAAAGGCGTCCTTTGTACCACAAAACTCCTTCTTCGTCCTCGGTGAATCCGGGTACTTTGCCTGTACCGATACGATGCTTGCTTCAGTCAATACTGCATTTTCCTTCTGCGCCTCTTTAATCTGACTGAGCAAAGTGGGCTGAAGTTCGATGCTAGCCAAAAATCCTTCACTTACTAATTCCATTCGAAAATCTTCCATCTCTTTGTGCAAACTTGGTTGCTCCTTTAAAATCATGGAGTTCAAGCGGCACGGCAATCTGCTAAGGGCATCGGCTACCACATTGGCTTTTCCAGGGTGATAGTGAATGTCCAAGTCGTAATCCTTGATTAGCTCAATCCATCTTCTCTGCCTCATATTCAGCTCCTTCTGAGTGAATATATACTTTAGGCTCTTGTGATCCGAATAAATCTCACAACGGTTTCCCATCATGTAATGTCTCCATGTCTTCAGGGCTAGAACTACGGCTGCGAGTTCGGGGTCATGGGTTGGGTAATTTTGTTCATGTTGCTTCAATTGTCGCAATAGATAAGATATAACTTTGCCTTCTTGCATTAGCACAACGAGACCAATCTTGGATGCGTCACAATACACATCGAAGGGCTTCGTAATATACGGCATGATCAAGATTGGGGCTGAAATCAATCTCCTCTTGAGTTCTTGAAAACTCGCTTCGCACTTGTCTGTCCATTCAAACTTCTTGTCCTTCTTCAGTAATTGGGTCATGGGTCGGGCTATACTCGAGAATCCTTCTACGAATTTGCGGTAATATCCCGCCAATCCGAGAAAAGCACGAACTTGGGTTTGAGTGGTTGGGGCTTGCCAATCTTCTACATCTTTCACTTTGGCAGGGTCAACGGCAATTCCTCCGGCTGATACAATATGACCGAGGAATCCTACTTCCTGTAACCAGAATTCACATTTGCTAAACTTTGCATACAATTGATGCTCTCTAAGGGTTCCAAGAATGGTCCTTAGGTGCAGCTCATGTTCTTCTTCCGATTTGGAATAAATCAGAATGTCATCGATGAAAACAACGACAAACTTATCCAGGAAGTCCATAAAAATCTTATTCATGAGATTCATGAAATAAGCGGGGGCATTGGTTAATCCAAAAGACATGGCTGTATACTCATACTATCCATATCTGGTGGTGAAAGCAGTCTTTGGGATATCCTCTGCACGAATTTTGAGTTGATGATAGCCGGTTCTAAGATCAATCTTAGAAAACACCTGGGCACCGGTCAACTGATCAAACAAATCTTCTATCTTAGGCAAGGGGTACTTGTTCTTGATGGTGACATCATTCAACTTTCGATAATCCATACACAAACGGTTACCTCCATCCTTCTTGTCCACAAATAAGACAGGTGATCTCCATGGGGACGCACCTGGTTGAATCAATCCGATTTCCAACATGGAATCCAGTTGCTTCTTCAGTTCTTCTAGTTCTGACGGGTTCATACTATAGGGTCTCTGGGCTATGGGTCATGTTCCGGGGATTAGTTCGATGATAAACTCGATATCCCGATGTAGGGGCATACCGGGCAAAACATCTGGAAATACATCGGGGTATTCGCAGACTATCCGAACTTGGTCAATGGTAGGTTGGGCTAGACTCTTGTTACACTTGAATTGGCGAGGTAAGGTTTCAGATATATGCTCGACTGATATTCCGGTGGTACTGGTCATGGTAATGGCTTTCTTGGCGGTACAGCCCAGATCTGCGCATACCCCTTCGCGGTTGATCTAATCGCATCCGCTGGATCCAGATCCAGCGGACCACGTTGCTTTGACCAACAACGGGCGGCGCAAATGGTTGCCGCGGCGGCTGCGCGTCTGCCGGCGATGTTCCGACGAAACCAGAGGGGCAGGGGGTCGGGCGTGTGCTTACCGAGACCGCGGGAACGTGGGGATGCTCAACGTGTGGACGGGCAGGGTCGGGGCGCACGGACACAGCAGCAGGACCTCGTCGGACTTCCTGGCAGCGTCAGGTGCTCACTGTCAGAGTCGAAGACGACGTTCTGGGGTGCAAGGATCCAAACAGAAAACGTTAGCATGTGCGCTAGACATTGGCGAACACGACCGCGTGATTCAGAAACAGAGGGGAACGCGGGGCTCACCGGAATTAGTCGCCGAAGTCGAGTTGAGCTTCGGTCGCTTCCAGAGGTGGACGATGGCGACGGCCAAAAGAGAGGCATGAGAAGATGGGCAGGATGATTGCGAAGCATCTCGCGTGAACCAGAAGGCAAGGTGCGCTCGGTACTCACCGTGATGGCTCGCCGGAGTCTCTCGGTACAGCGGCGGTGCAACTCGAATTGCCGGCAGCCTGGTGTCAACACCCGGATTTTTCAATCCTAGATGCCTGTTATGCCATACATCGCAATCCCAGGATTACCATTTTGCGAGACATAACAGAATTGGATACCATAGTACTTCATCCATTACAACGATACATAAGTTCTTACATAAATAGGGATCTCATGATCCAGTTCTTAATACAACATCAAGCAGCGGAATACGTAATAATAACGGTAGCGTAGGCGAAGCTCCATCTTCGGGGTCACAGGCAATGCTGACGATGGGAGATGATCCTAGTTGTCGTAACCTTCCTGGGGTCCATCTTCCAGGTACTCCTCTTCATAGTCTGGCCATGGGAATAGCCAGGGACAAAGCCATGAGTACTCTTTAAGTACTCGCAAACTAATACTAACAAGTAAGGGGTTTTTGGATAATAGGATTCTAGGCTCTAGGGTTGTTTTGCAAAAAGCTAGGTTTAACTCTACTAAGTTCCAAAGCTGGTCACAGTTTTATAACTACTAAGTGGGATCTTGTAATTCAAGTCACAACTCTGTTGCGGTCAAGTCAAAGTCTCACTTCAGTTCACAAGTCATTTTGAAAAGTCTGACGGGGGAACAGTATGGCCACTCCAACTGTCCATAACCGCGGACGCGGCTATTCGAATAGTTTGACACTCTGCAGAGATTGTACACTTTCACCACAACATTCGATACATCCGTCAGGAACAAATCCTGAATTCACCATACTCAGTATGCGGATAATCAATCCTAACCTTTCAATTACACTCCCTAGTATCAGCACCTCTCCTGTGAGTTTGGCCTCCCAACCATGACTCACTGTCATCTTGGGTACTGCACAGGTGGACAATCTTCACAAGGTAGCCTCAGCTCAGACCTTGGCCGGGAGGGAACTAATACTAAGGTATATAAGTTTCCAGTCAAGCCCTACCCAATATTCGGGTATTGTGGTTGTACGATAAAATTGGAATGGTATCGCATCTAGACAACCATCAGTTTTATAAAGGGCTAAGGCTCATGCCTCAACATTTTCATCACCAAAATCATTAAGTGTTTGGAAACACATGTCCAAAACATTTCAATAGAATGATCCATCATTCCAAGGTTTTCATAACCATTTTTCCACCAAGTATTCCCATCTAAAGTTAATCAGGTTTTAGGCTTAGCACTAGCATCTACAGTTGGAGGTGGTACTAATGAGGGTGGTAACTAGTGGAGTTTCACTAAGTCCAACATTATATCTTTGACTGATATCAAGGTTTCTAGCTTAGGCCAAATTTTATGCTCTTAAGCAACCTTCAGCACAACTGTCTAGTATCTACCAAACTCTTAGGTGGACTCTAAGTAAGCTTTGATAAAGAAATAAAGTAAGAAGCTTGCCATAAAACTAGGATTGGTTTAGCAAGTAGGTATGATCACATATGCTTAAGGCATATAGTATTCATATCACAAGTATGGGTTTGTGGCAACAATAGGGTATCTTGCAAGTGTTAGCTTGCATTGGTCACTTGATTAGTAAAGCTTGCATAGTTACTAGCTTGCATTGGTATAGTATCAGCTTGCCTTGTGCAGAGCAGTGGTTGAAGTTCTCCTTGGCTTCTTCTTCGTAGTATCCTCCTTCCTCCTCGTAGTATCCTTGGTCGGTACTAGCGTCTATGAATAAATACGAGGTACACAATCACCAAACAATACTTAACTACTTGCAATCATCACACACAAGGGTCCTATAGATGATCTAGCATCATCTCTAACATTACAAGGTTAAGGATTGGTTTAAATCTTTTTATTTTAGAAAAGTAATTTCTACTCGTTGAAAAACTACTTAAGATTTAATATTATCCAAACTAAACATGGGATCATGTTGACACATGTCATCACCACATATTATAGTCCATGGGAATGTGATTTAAAGTGGTGTCACAATTTAATAAGGTTTTACCTTTTTATTTTAATTGATTAAAGTGGCTAGAAATGCTTATGTAGCATCCTTTTATTCCTTGAACAATATTTCTGCAAGTAAACCTATATATTTTTATATATTCTGAAAGGTATGGTTAAATGTGATTTTTGAGAGTTGGAATCAACTCAAAATCTTTTATGGTTTAAATTTGAAAAATGTTTGAATGCAGAAAAGCTTCTGCCTTGTTATTTTTGCTATGGGTGATCTACTGATCCAAATGACTTGAATCTAACGGGCTTGGATGACGCATTCATATACCTTTCCAACAAAATTTGTTTCATCCAATTTGGTGCACTGAATTGATCTGGGTTGATTTTTGAAGTTGGGTACAGAAGTGTGTTTGAATTTAAAAAGAAAAAGTTTAATTTGAATTGTTGGGCTGCGCGGGAAATTCTAACGGGCCGGCCTGCTAAGCGCAGTGCTCCCGCGGGCTGCGTAAGTGGGTGTCCCCACTCATCAGTGACACGGGGCTGGGCGAAGCGGTATGGGGCAACGTGGGTCGTCGGATCTAGTTCTAATCCAACGGCTGAGGGTCATCGTCGATGCGAGACAGCTCCGGCGAGAACGAAACCTAGCGCGGCCAGTGGGGGTTGCTGGGGGCTCACCGGGGTACGGGCGAGGGTCGGGGAGGCGGGCGAACGACGAAGTCGACGACGGCGATCCTCCTGGTACCGGTGGCTTCTCCTGGGGCGGCTCCAATCGCTGGCTCCCTTCTTCTCCAGAGGCGGCGGGCTCCGGTGAAATTCCGGCGAGGTGGTGCTCGGCTTGCTCTGAGAATGGTGTGGCACGGTCATTGGGGAGAGGGGAGTGAGATGGTGTGAAGAAATCGTGCGGGGGTGGCCTCTATTTATAGTCGAGCGAGGGGACCTTCGGGGCGCAAGGTGAGCTCGTCGGGGGCGACGTTACAGGCAGCTAATGGCATGGGCAAGGGTAGGGGACGGTGTTGTGTCTCCTGGCGATGCTCAACGACATGATCGTGAGGCATGGGGCGGTGTGGTTTGGTCTGGAACGGGCGGCGCTCTGCGCGGCAGAGGCGGCGTCTTCGACGGCGGGCGGTGGCTGTATGGCACGGGGCGGCAAACGGGGGTGTCTGGCGGTGTCCTGGGTCGGTGGTGATCGTGTGTGCGCGCGGTGAGGGCGGCGCGCGGTCTGTGGACGCTGGTCGCGGGTGGCGCTCTGGCGCACGCTCGGCTTGGTCTGGGCGTGTCTCGTGCGCGTGGTCCAGGGCTTGGCAATGCTCGCGGCTGGGACAGGCAGTGGCGGTGGACGGTGGGCTGCCTCCCAGACACGCTGGCTAGGCTTGCTGCTGCTCCTAGCTTGGTGTCCACAATGGGGTGACATGGGGGTGCTCGGCTGTTCACCATTAATGGCAATGGCAAGCTCACAGGGGTGCTAGTGTTGGGCTAATCTTTCTAGATGATCTACTGAGGTGTGTGTGAGCTAACTAGGGAACAGGTCATGCTCAAAACACTGCACACTATAGTGTTTGATGTTTTGTTTGATTTGTGTCTGTAACCTGTTTGATGAAATGGCCGCATGAACTCAAGTTTTGAATTTTGAAATGAATTTTGGTGAGTTTGCTAGATTGGTTCTGGTGAGTCTGCAGATGCTTGGGTTTTGAAATTTGAGCTTGTTTGAGTGGGTTTTGAAAAAGTGGGATCTTCCCATATGAAGAAGATTCAATTTTGAATTGTCATTTAAGCTATGCATTTGAAAGTTTCTGGATGATCACAAAGTGGGCCTTGATACTCTGTTATGAGTACATTCAAGGGGTGCAAAGATCCAAAAAAGTTTCTGTTAGGTTTTGAAAGTTTGAGACAGCCAAAGTAGGCATGTGAGTTAAATTGGCCAAAATGATCATTCACTTAATATATTTGTTTTGATTTACTTGTCTTTAGGAAAAGTGTGGGGAATGTTTTAGATGATGTTATTTTCACCTAAGAAACATTTTACAAGCAATGGTTCACACAAACAAGGTGGTTTTTAAAGAAATTCAAAATTCATGCATACACATATACATGCATTCATGAATTCATTTAAAAAAGTTTTTGTTAACCCTAAACTTGGTGATTAGTGTTTTGATGATCTAAGTTTGATATTTTTGGGGTGTCAATTACTCAGTGATTCAACGGGAATTCAGCATCTTAATTTGCGGCAGTGAAGGGGGAGGAAACGAGCGGCGACGGCGTCTGCGCGCGGAGTTTGGGGAAGAAGATGCTGACGTGGAGAGGGGCCAGCATTCAGTGACTGCAGGGTTGGTTCGTCGCGGGTGAGAGAAGGAATAGAGGGCGGAGTGGCCCGGGTGGGATTTTGGGCCGGATCTGGTACTGGGCTAGTTTAGCAGCGCTGGCCTTTTACTTATTCTTTTCTTATTTTTCATTTTCTATTTGATTTTCCAGGAAACATTTTCAAATGATTTCAAATATGTTTGAATTCAAACTTTTTCTGGATTTTTATAAAGTGAAACCTGCACACAATTGGCTACAAAACAAAGTTGTACACTTGAAAATAATTTGGCACAATGAAATTTTAAAATAAACAATACCTTTAATAATTGTTTAGTAAAGGGACAAAAATGGTTTTAAATTTATAATTTGTTTTGAAATCCATGTCCAAGCTTTGTAAAGCATCACTCAAACTTAGGTTCAAACATCCTTGGTTTAAAACAAATAATCTCTTACTAGAGAGAAGCATTGGATCAAAGCCTTGCTTACATAAAATAATAGGCATTCAAATGCTCTTGTTTTGTAATAACTTTGCAAATGATCCTAAAATAATTATGAATGCATGAATGATATGCAAACTTTGAAAACATGATTTCAGCCCAAGCAAATTTCTTGTCTTTCTTTAGTAACTCCGTCATTGGCTTTGGTACCTTGGAGAAATTCTCAATGAATCTTCTGTAATATCACTACTGCAAAATAGGCCATCAGTGACAGGCTCAAATAGTCCATTAGTGACAGGCAAAACACCTGTCACTAATAACTAGTCACTGGTATGAGGTTACTAGTGACAGGCACATGCCTGTCACTAGTATGTGTACCAGTGACAGACATTTATGCGTGCCTGTCACCAGTTTGTGTATACCAGTGACAGGCTAAAAAGATGCATGTCACTAGTCCAATCAACGGCCGCAAGCCCTTTGGGTTTTTTAGTGACATGCCCACTATCCTGCCTGTCACTGGTTTGAATTTCGGTAATAAAAAAATAGATCCATTTTCTACGAATATTCCAAATAGCAAAATATAAGATATTATAAAAATAAATGCATTTTCCACTAATATTTCAGATAGTACAATAAGATGTACCAATGATACATTCAGATATCCGAATATGACATAATATTTGTGCATACTACACAGATATACAATCTCTATCAAAAAACCAGGGTTGCCAACACATACAAACGCTAACTCTCACATCATGTAACCCCAAAATAGCCAAAACAGTCTATCTACATTAAAAAGGGCTGAACAATCGACGTGCAGAAGACAAACAAGTAGCTAGACTGACGTTGCAATACATGGATCAAGCATCATGTTCACCATAAATTATGCATCCATCTCCTCCTCGTTGAACACTCTAAGGGTCTTAAGACCAAAAACCTGCAATCGTTAAAATTTATGAGTACCGGGAAGAGGACGAACAACATTTTGATCTAGTGAAAGTGAACATTCAACACCAGTCTTAATTACTTTGTGGACTACTTTATGTATAGGAATACAAAATAATAAAACATAACATTTTTTATCCTTTATGAATGATTGTTTGTAGTTAACGATCTGTGTATAGATCAATGGTCAATAATGGCTACAATCTATCAGCAGTTAACGTTGCAGGTTCAAGTTATTTTTGCATGTAGTCTTGATTGTGGTGGTGTTGTCAAATGAATACATTGCTTCGTGTTAATCTAATGATTGATGCTAATTCAACATAACATGTACAGATGGAGTAGTTCAAATGAATAATTATTGTATTCTAGATGAATAATTATGAGAAAATATCCACAATACCACTAGTCAAAACCAAAATTTCCAAAATACCACTAGTAAAAATCGAAGTGCCAAAATAGCACTCAACTTCACCTTTTCCTTACCAAAATACCACTACCGTTATATATCAAACAGAATCCGTTAGTCCACAATGGTCAATTTGTCAGATTT
Source organism: Avena sativa (assembly GCA_916181665.1). Classification (NCBI taxonomy): domain Eukaryota; kingdom Viridiplantae; phylum Streptophyta; class Magnoliopsida; order Poales; family Poaceae; genus Avena; species Avena sativa. The sequence goes on from OV702293.1 coordinate 101,927,502, forward strand.
TTGCGGACTACCAAAATTACCCTTCCATTCAATAAGAAACTAGTACTTTACTCTAACCCTGCCCATCCCGGTTCCCATTCCCTCAACCGGACCCGACCCTGTCGTCCGCCGCCGCTCAGCCATGCCCTGTCACCTCGTCTCCCCTTCCACCTCTGCTTTCCCTCCCTCTCGGTAATCTCGGCGCTCCCTCTCGCATGCACGCCCCATGCTATCATGCCCCACCCCTGCCACAACTGCTCGCCCCTGAGTATTCTCCTGCGACCGTGTCACCTCCGCTGATAGTCCCGGCGTCAGCTGCCACCACCACATCCCACCTCGTATGCGTTGTAAGAAGACGAAGGAGACATGCACTGCTCGCTGCGCGACCTCCCCAAGTGCTCTCCGCTGCTAGCTCCGGTGCAGTGTGTGCAAGACTCATCCTTGTGCCTCTGAAACAATTGGAAGCCTGATTTTTTATTCTAACACAAAGTGAGTCTCCATTCCCTTTACTACCATAACTGAAATCATGCCGATCATCTTCAATTAGTAGAACTCTGATCTTATGGCTGGTCTTGGTCAGTTGCCAATTTGGGCATACCTGCGTGAAAAAAAAGCTTTGGCAAGTCGAGATATGAATCTCAGTTTGAACACTGACCTAAAATTTGGCTAAACTGCTATTTTGGACATGCCTAGTTCATCTCTAAAATAAATGGAGCTAAACAGTGTCCCGAGCTCACAGCTAAAGTCAAAGGAACAGGGAGAGAGAATTTGAAACACTAAATTGTTGGAGATATGCCCTAGAGGCAATAATAAATATAGTTATTATTATATCTTTGTGTTTATGATAAATGTTTATATTCATGCTATAATAGTATTAACAAGGAAACATTAATACTTGTGTGAATTGTAAACTTAAATTGAAGTCCCTAGTATAGCCTCTATACTTCACTAGCTTGTTGGTTAATAGATGATTGTGGTTTCCCTATCATGAACATTGAGATGTTATTAACAACAAGATCATATCGTTAGGAGAATGATATGGTGGACATACTCCTATAGATAAGCGTAGCATAAAGATCAAGTCATTTCAATAGTTTAATTGCTATATGCTTTCTGATACATAGTAACCTAATTCCTTCGACCATGAGATCATGCATATCACCTTTACCGGATGGATGCTTTGATGTCATCAAACACCACACCGTAACAGGGTGGCTATAAAGGTGGTATTGAGTGTTCGGAAAGTATTGGTTGAAACACATGGATCAAGAGTGGGATTTTTCCATCCATATGACGGATAGATATTCTCTGGGCCCTCTCGGTGAAATGTCATCCAATTAGCTTGCAAGCATGTGACTGGGTCACAAGGGATCACATATCACGGGAACGAGAAAAGAGTACTTATCAGTAACGAGGTTGAACTAGGTATGCAGAGATACCGACGATCATAACCTCGGATAAGTAACATATCGTGAGACAAAGGGAAATTGGTATCGTATGTAAGTGGTTCATTCGATCGCAATGTAATCGTAGAAATATGTGGGAGCCATATGAATTTCCAGATTCCTCTATTGGTTATTGTTCGGAGAAGTGTCTCGATCATGTCCGCATAATTCACGAACCGTAGGGAGACACACTTAAGGATTCGACGTTGTTTGAGTAGTTATGGTATTATGAGAAAGAGACCGAATGTTGTTCGGAGTCTCGGATGGGATCCGGGATATCACGAGGTGATCCGGAATGGTCCGGAGAATAAGATTCATATAAGGAAAGTCCCGTTTCGGAGTTGGGGAATGGTTCCGGTGTTTTCATCGGGAACATTCTAGAAGGTCCCGGAATGTCCGGCACTCCGGAGGGGGAAGGGTACATGAATGTGTCATTGTAAGTTGGAATGATTGCATCATGTACTAGGTGTTCTTGCTGTCCAAAATAAAGGGTTTATTTAAATCCTAAATTGAAAAGTCAAACGGCTAGTTTGAAAGTCAAACGGCAATTTTGGGAAGTGGGAAAAGAGGAGGAGGTGAAGCCGAGTTGGGGAGGGAGTCCTTCCCAAGCCGGCGCCCCACCCAAGCCGAGTTGGGGAGGGACTCCACTCCCTCCCCTTGGCCGGCCAGCCCTCCCACCTATATAAGGAGGGGCAGGGCTCCCCTCCTAGCACACACAAGTTCCTATCTTCTACCTCCGGTTTAGAGCCGTTTTGGTTTAGAGCTTCTAATTGCTTTAGCCAGCGGTTTAGAGCCTTCTAATTGGTTTAGAGCCTTCTAATTGGTGTGTCTAATTACTAGACCACTAATAGCCTCTCTCATAAGCTCCACCATACTCGCACCGGCTTAAGGCGAAGCCCTGCGGGATTTCCCCTCTACTTCCGGTACCACGCCGTTGTGCTGCCGGAATCGCGAGGAGAGTGCTACAACCTCCGCTGCCTGCTGGAACAAGGGAGAGGAAGGTCTTCGTCGAGTACCGAACGTGTGACCGACTGCGGGAGCGCTGCCGGAACGTGGCGCCGGAAGGATCGTCTACGCGATCTTGAGATCGGAAAGAGTACGACTACATCACCCACGAGAATCTGCTCTCGTTAAACACTTTGGAATCTTCGAGGGTGAGTTATTCCATCGACTCGTTGCTGCAATCTAGTAGATAGATCTTGGCTTGTTTGTTTGTATGCGATAGAAAATTTTTGTTTTCCATGCTACGAACCCCTACAGTGGTATCAGAGCCGTGTCTATATGTAGATCTGTTGCACGAGTAGAACACAATGGTCATTGTGGGCGTTGATGCTTTTATTGTAGATTGCTTTTTGTGTACTTTGCATCTTGCGGTATGTTGGGATGAAGCGGCCCGGGCTAACCTTACATGACATCGTTCATGAGACTTGCTCCACGCTTGACATGCAACTCGTATTGCATAAGTGGCTTTGCGGGTGCCTGTTTCTCCTAGCATAGTAAAGATCCAATTTACAACGGGTAATCAACAATGCTAGTATCAATGTTGTGGTTCTTGTTCGTAGGTTAGAACGACACTTATGGAAAGCCCCAAACCACGTAAAATATGCAAAGAAAGTAGAAGCGTCTAACTTTGTTTTGCAGGGGTGTGCAGTGATGTGATATGGCCATGATTGTGATTATATTTGATGTATGCAATGTTCCTTATTGTAAGTTGGCAACCGGCAGGAGCCATATGGTTGTCTTTAATTTCTGTTAAGACCTGCGTGTCTATTCAAAATAGTTGTAATAGTTGAAGCTGGTGGACGACAACCATGAAGAAGCATCATTGACCTTGATGCTATGCCGGTGATGATGGAGATCATGTTCGTGCTTGAAGATGGAGATCGGAAGCACAAAGAAGAAAGGCCATATCATATCACATATTATGAATTGCATGTGATGTTAATCCTTTATGCATCTTGTATTGCTTAGTAGACGACGGTAGCATTATAAGATGATCCCTCATGCACATAAATTTCAAGTTCTAAAGTGTTCACCCTTAGTATGCACCGTTGCCAAAGCTTGCTGCTTCGAAGCACCACGTGATGATCGGGTGTCTTTGATTCCGCGGGTGAATACAACGTAAGCAAGCCAGATTTGCTTATGCGGTAGCTAAGGTTTGATCTTGACGAGCCTAGCATGTACAGACATGGCCTCAGGAACACGGATCGCCGAAAGGTAAAGCATGAATCATATAGTAGATATGATGAACATGATGATTGTTCGCCATTGAAACTATATCAACTCTCGTGATGATCGGTGTTGATGTAGTGGATTTGGTTCGTGTGATCACTAAAACAATGTGAGGGATGTTGTTTTGAGTGGGAGTTCACCTAGTTTAATTTCATTAATTAATTTGAACTCAATTTGTCATAAACTTAGTCTAAACTATTGCAAATATGTTGTAGATCAATGGCAGCCCCTACCATCAATTTTAATGCGTTCCTAGAGAAAGAAAAGTTGAAAAACAATGGAAGCAACTTCGTGGATTGGTTCCGCAATTTGAGGATTGTCCTCACAGCTGGTAATTTGACCTATGTGCTGGATGCACCGCTGGGTGACCCACCTGCAGCTGATGCTCCCGATGAAGTAAAGAATGTTTACCTCGCTCGGAAGAATCAGTACTCCATAGTTCAGTGTGCTATCTTGTATGGTTTAGAATCGGAGCTTCAGAAAAGGTTTGAAGAGTCAGACCCATATGATATTGTCGAGGATCTCAAATTAATTTTTGAGACTCATGCGGCAATTGAAAGTTATGAAGCTTCTGAAAAGTTCTTTAACTGCAAGATGGAAGAGGGCAGCTCCGTCAGTGAGCATGTGCTTAAGATGTCTGGGCACGCAAACAAACTTCAAAGCTTGGGTATAGTGATTCCTAATACTTTGGGGGTTTACCGCATCCTCCAAACACTACCACCAAGTTACAAGAACTTTGTGATGAACTACAACATGCAGAACATGAACAAAGAGTTGCCAGAACTATTTGCTATGTTAAAATCTGCAGAAGTGGAGATCAAGAAAGAGCACCAAGTGTTGATGGTCAATAAGACCACCAAATTCAAGAAAGGCAAGTCTAAGCAGAGGGGACACTTCAAGAAGGGTGGTAAGAAAGTTACCATGCCGACGAAGAGGACCAAGGCTGGACCCAAGCCTGATACTGAGTGCTTTTACTGCAAGGGAGAAGGTCACTGGAAGCGGAATTGCCCAAAGTACTTGGCGGATTTGAAGAACGGCAACATCAAGAAGAAAGGTATATCTGATATACATGTTATTGATGTGTATCTCACTAGTATTCGTATTAGTGCCTGGGTATTTGATACTGGTTCGGTTGCTCATATTTGTAACTCGAAACAGGAGCTGCAGAATAAACGGAAGCTAGCGAAGAACGAGGTGACGATGCGCGTAGGAAACGGATCAAAGGTTGATGTGATCGCGGTCGGCACGCTACCTCTTCATCTACCATCGGGATTAGTTTTATACTTAAATAATTGTTATTTGGTGCCTGCGTTGAGCATGAACATTATATCGGGATCTTGTTTATTGCGAGACGGTTACTTGTTTAAATCCGAGAATAATGGTTGTTCGATTTATATGAGTAATATGTTTTATGCACATGCACCTTTGATAGATGGTCTATTCTTATTGAATCTCGATAGTAGAAATACACATATTAATAACATTGAAGCTAAACGATTGAAATCAAGCGATAACTCGACCTATATGTGGCACTGTCGTCTTGGTCACATTGGAGTGAAGCGTATGAAGAAACTCCATTCCGATGGACTTCTTGAATCACTTGATTTTGAATCACTTGAAAGATGCGAAGCATGTCTGATGGGTAAAATGACTAAAACTCCGTTTTCTGGTATGATGGAGCGAGCTACGGACTTATTGGAAATCATACATACCGATGTGTGTGGTCCAATGAGTGTAGCATCGCGCAGTGGTTATCGTTATGTTCTTACCTTCACGGATGACTTGAGTAGATATGGGTATATCTATTTCATGAAACATAAGTCCGAAACTTTCGAGAAGTTTAAGGAATTTCAAAGTGAGGTAGAGAATCAACGTAACAAGAAGATTAAATTTCTACGTTCTGATCGTGGAGGTGAATATCTAAGTTACGAGTTTGGCGAGCATTTGAAGAAATGCGGAATACTTTCGCAGTTGACACCGCCGGGAACACCACAGCGTAATGGTGTGTCCGAACGTCGTAATCGAACTCTCTTAGATATGGTTCGTTCTATGATGTCACTTACAGATTTACCGCTATCATTTTGGGGTTATGCATTAGAAACAGCCGCATTCACTTTAAATAGGGCACCGTCTAAATCCGTTAAAACGACACCGTTTGAATTATGGTTTGGGAAGAAACCTAAATTGTCGTTCCTTAAAGTTTGGGGATGCGAAGCCTATGTAAAGAAGTTACAGCCGGACAAGCTTGAACCCAAAGCGGAAAAATGCGTCTTCATAGGATACCCGAAGGAAACTATTGGGTATACCTTCTATCATAGATCCGAAGGCAAAATCTTCGTTGCCAAGAATGGATCCTTTCTAGAGAAGGAATTTCTCTCGAAAGAAGTGACTGGAAGGAAAGTAGAACTCGACGAGGTTGTCGAACCTTCTCTCGAAATTGCGAGTAGCGCAGCACCGGAAGAAGTTCCTGTGGTGCCTGCACCAATAAGAGAGGAAGCTAATGATGATTATCATGAAACTTCGGTTGAAGTTACTACAGAGCCTCGGAGGTCAACGAGAACTCGTACCACTCCAGATTGGTATGATTCCGTTATGAATGTCATGGTGGTGGACAACACCGATGACCCCAAGACATATGAGGAAGCGATGATGAGCCCAGATTCCAATAAATGGCAAGAAGCCATGAAATCCGAGATTGGATCCATGTACGAAAACCAAGTATGGACTTTGGTGGACTTACCGGATGGCCGGAAGGCTGTCGAGAACAAATGGATTTTCAAGAAGAAAACAGATGCTGATGGTAATGTTACTGTCTATAAAGCTCGACTTGTCGCAAAAGGGTTTCGACAAATTCAAGGAGTTGACTACGATGAGACTTTCTCACCAGTAGCAAAGCTAAAGTCTGTGAGGATTGTGTTAGCAATCGCTGCATATTACGATTATGAAATATGGCAGATGGATGTCAAAACAGCATTCCTCAATGGAGACATTGATGAAGAATTGTATATGATGCAGCCCAAAGGTTTTGTCGATCCTAAAGATGCTAACAAGGTATGCAAACTTCAACGGTCCATATATGGATTGAAGCAAGCATCCCGAAGTTGGAATCAACGTTTTGATAAGGTAATCAAAAGTTTTGGTTTTATACAAACTTATGGAGAAGCTTGTATTTACAAAAAGGTGAGTGGGAGCTCTGTAGCGTTCTTAATACTATATGTGGATGACATATTGTTAATTGGGAATGATGTAGACCTTCTTAATAGTGTCAAAGAATATTTGAATAATAGTTTTTCAATGAAGGATCTTGGCGAAGCAGCTTACATATTAGGCATAAAGATTTATAGAGATAGATCGAAACGCCAAATATCATTGTCACAAAGTACATATTTGGACAAAGTTCTAAAGAGGTTTGGAATGGAAGAAAGCAAGAAAGGGTTCTTGCCCATGTTGCCCAATACGACCTTGAGTAAAACTCAAAGTCCGACATCGGCAGAAGATAGAGAAAGGATGAGTAAGACTCCTTATGCCTCAGCCATAGGATCTCTAATGTATGCCATGCTATGTACTAGACCCGACATTGCATATGCTGTTAGTTTAACTAGCAGATATCAAAGTGATCCAGGAGTGGATCATTGGACAGCGGTCAAAAACATCCTTAAGTACTTGAGAAGAACTAAGGATATGGTTCTTTCTTATGGAGGTGATGAACAGCTCGTTGTTAATGGTTACACCGATGCTAGTTGGAACACTGATCCGGATGATTCTAAATCACAATCCGGATACGTATTTATTTTGAATGGTGCAGCAGTTAGCTGGAGGAGTGCAAAGCAAAGCGTTGTGGCGAGATCTTCAACTGAATCGGAATACATGGCTGCTTCGGAGGCTTCACAAGAAGCGATATGGATGAAAGAGTTCATTACAGAGCTGGGTGTGGTTCCTAGTGCGCTGGACCCAATGTCTATCTACTGTGATAACATGGGCGCCATAGCCAATGCGCAAGAACCAAGGTCACACAAGAAGCTGAAGCATATCAAGCTGCGTTTTCACGCTATTCGAGAACATATCCAGGATGGGGATATAAAGATTTGCAAAGTACACACAGATCTGAATGTGGCGGATCCGTTGACTAAACCTCTCCCGAGGGCAAAACATGACCAACACCAAACTGCCATGGGTGTTCGGTATATTACCATGTAATCTAGATTAGATGACTCTAGTGCAAGTGGGAGACTGTTGGAGATATGCCCTAGAGGCAATAATAAATATAGTTATTATTATATCTTTGTGTTTATGATAAATGTTTATATTCATGCTATAATAGTATTAACAAGGAAACATTAATACTTGTGTGAATTGTAAACTTAAATTGAAGTCCCTAGTATAGCCTCTATACTTCACTAGCTTGTTGGTTAATAGATGATTGTGGTTTCCCTATCATGAACATTGAGATGTTATTAACAACAAGATCATATCGTTAGGAGAATGATATGGTGGACATACTCCTATAGATAAGCGTAGCATAAAGATCAAGTCATTTCAATAGTTCAATTGCTATATGCTTTCTGATACATAGTAACCTAATTCCTTCGACCATGAGATCATGCATATCACCTTTACCGGATGGATGCTTTGATGTCATCAAACACCACACCGTAACAGGGTGGCTATAAAGGTGGTATTGAGTGTTCGGAAAGTATTGGTTGAAACACATGGATCAAGAGTGGGATTTGTCCATCCATATGACGGATAGATATTCTCTGGGCCCTCTCGGTGAAATGTCATCCAATTAGCTTGCAAGCATGTGACTGGGTCACAAGGGATCACATATCACGGGAACGAGAAAAGAGTACTTATCAGTAACGAGGTTGAACTAGGTATGCAGAGATACCGACGATCATAACCTCGGATAAGTAACATATCGTGAGACAAAGGGAAATTGGTATCGTATGTAAGTGGTTCATTCGATCGCAATGTAATCGTAGAAATATGTGGGAGCCATATGAATTTCCAGATTCCTCTATTGGTTATTGTTCGGAGAAGTGTCTCGATCATGTCCGCATAATTCACGAACCGTAGGGAGACACACTTAAGGATTCGACGTTGTTTGAGTAGTTATGGTATTATGAGAAAGAGACCGAATGTTGTTCGGAGTCTCGGATGGGATCCGGGATATCACGAGGTGATCCGGAATGGTCCGGAGAATAAGATTCATATAAGGAAAGTCCCGTTTCGGAGTTGGGGAATGGTTCCGGTGTTTTCATCGGGAACATTCTAGAAGGTCCCGGAATGTCCGGCACTCCGGAGGGGGAAGGGTACATGAATGTGTCATTGTAAGTTGGAATGATTGCATCATGTACTAGGTGTTCTTGCTGTCCAAAATAAAGGGTTTATTTAAATCCTAAATTGAAAAGTCAAACGGCTAGTTTGAAAGTCAAACGGCAATTTTGGGAAGTGGGAAAAGAGGAGGAGGTGAAGCCGAGTTGGGGAGGGAGTCCTCCCCAAGCCGGCGCCCCACCCAAGCCGAGTTGGGGAGGGACTCCACTCCCTCCCCTTGGCCGGCCAGCCCTCCCACCTATATAAGGAGGGGCAGGGATCCCCTCCTAGCACACACAAGTTCCTATCTTCTACCTCCGGTTTAGAGCCGTTTTGGTTTAGAGCTTCTAATTGCTTTAGCCAGCGGTTTAGAGCCTTCTAATTGGTTTAGAGCCTTCTAATTGGTGTGTCTAATTACTAGACCACTAATAGCCTCTCTCATAAGCTCCACCATACTCGCACCGGCTTAAGGCGAAGCCCTGCGGGATTTCCCCTCTACTTCCGGTACCACGCCGTTGTGCTGCCGGAATCGCGAGGAGAGTGCTACAACCTCCGCTGCCTGCTGGAACAAGGGAGAGGAAGGTCTTCGTCGAGTACCGAACGTGTGACCGACTGCGGGAGCGCTGCCGGAACGTGGCGCCGGAAGGATCGTCTACGCGATCTTGAGATCGGAAAGAGTACGACTACATCACCCACGAGAATCTGCTCTCGTTAAACACTTTGGAATCTTCGAGGGTGAGTTATTCCATCGACTCGTTGCTGCAATCTAGTAGATAGATCTTGGCTTGTTTGTTTGTATGCGATAGAAAATTTTTGTTTTCCATGCTACGAACCCCTACATAAATTGTCCTCTATGAGACCAACAGTATTGTGGCTATTATCTCATGTTACGAAAGCTATAGGAATCAATATATGAAGTTGTAGGATACCAATAGTATTTCTAGAAAACAAGAGATCTTACAAGGCAAGTAACAACTACAAGGTAGATAGTCAATACAAGGGAGTTATATCTTTTAGTTGGTTTATGACTCTCTCGGACTTATTTTCACTACATAACCTCATCCAGATTTTGATTCTTTCACTCAAAATCATACTGTCGTTAGACATTGTCTTATTGCATTTTTTTAGATGTCATTTTAACACTATGTGGACAACATGATCAGTACCACTACTGATATTGATCAATACCATGGCATGTTTTACCATCATGTACTGAACAACCTAGCTGTAAATGGGAGTATGATACCAAGGCAACTTTCACTAGTTAAAATTTAACAGTAGTATGATAGCAAGGGAACTTTCAGCTGGTCCCAAAAGACTGAAACGGTGTCGGTTGCTCACACAAACTATAGGTAAGGTCCCAATGTTTAGCCTGGTTTCTCTGTTTTTGTTTACTTGTTTTCTCGGGTACTCAGATTAACAATTTGCAGAGACAAAGAATCCAAAAACCAAATAAATAAAATAAAGTGCCACATACCTCATTCTAGAATCATGCATGCTTGATTAATTGGGTTGCATCCGCGTTTGTGCGTGAATCTTGAACCTCCGACGAGTCATCACAGTCATAGAAAACCCCAGATTGCAAGGCGACCTTTGTGTTGATGATTTGTGCGAAAATGCCTTGGATGCGTGTAAACTCTTTCTTAGGGGCCAATGGATTGGACTCGAGATGAGTATCAAAAAATTGAATGTCTGCACCTTTGTTTAAACTCTTCTTTGACCTCACAAATATGTCCATATGGCAATGATTGAAAACAATGAAAGCATACACTATGACTAGTAATCAGTGAATTTTCTTCTAGGCGTTTGGTGCATGGATTAGTTAAATAACTACACTGTTAAAACATTAACATGCTAAAAAATACTTTGATATATATTCTATTTGTTCTAATAGTTGTATCATCTAGAGTATCTTCTAGATCACTAATCTCCAACAGTCCCAACAATATATCCCATAATTAGATATAGTGACAACCTCTACTACATTACTTGCAACCAGAACTAGTGGAATCTCTTTAGATATAAAATTCTACTTTTTACACAGAAAAAACGATCAGGTTTGTTCCTTGAACAACCCAGCATTCATATATCCAGAAATAGTGTGCATAAAAGCAAGAGGCAATTCCAGTTTTTACCCCCTAGTTTAAGAATTTTGACGCTAATTACTCCTTTTAGAAAATTTTCATCTTAATTACCCGATTTAGTAAAAGTTGTGCCGATTTTTACCCCCTTATTTCTTTAAGCGAATTGAGATATATGGTTTCCGAGGGTTCCAGCCCATCAGCTATAGATGGCATGCTACGTAGACTGTTTTCATTCCCGAGTAGGTATAGGTAGTCAAAGTTTTTGATTTTTTGAGCGATATGTGACGGACCCAATGACATGCACATCAGTTTAGGACACTGCACTTGAGGTGAGGGAATATGACGGTGATGGTGCCGTCGCCGTCCACTAGCATGGCAAGCTCCGGAACCTGTCCTCTGTGGCCACTCACGAACAGGTCCATCAAGAAGTGCTCGTGGCAATCTGCATAGTGTTGGGAGAGCTACCGTTTGGTTAGTTTTGACATTAGATGCCCGACCTTCTTCTTTTGAATTAACGGCACTGGCTGACATTTACATAATTTTGTATGCTAGTTGCATTGCGTATGCAAGTTATAAGAATTTTTCTAGTTTTTACACTTCCTACTGATCTCACTTAGAAATGCTCGACAAACTTCTCCCGGCCCAACTTAAGTTTTGCATACTACAAAGGCTAAAATTTTATACCTTAAATAGGTATTCTTCCAAAATATCCACCTCGATTAAACAAAAACAATCAAGGTATGCCGGGACCATGCTCAAAAAATTTAGAAGGGGTAAAAATTGGCACAACTTTCACTAAATAGGGTAATTAGGATAAAAAAATATACTAAATGGGGTAATTAACGTCAAAATTAACAAACTAGAGGGTAAAAACTGGAATTTGAACACTACCAAAAACTATATTGAAGCATGTTTATACAACAAGCAGTCAGCACTAGTACCTGCACATAGTTATTACAACAAGTAACAATATACGCAAATCACCACTCTGAACTATGTAACGACAAGTAATTTTCAAGGTATCGTTCAAATCAGCAACACGTTACAGTGGCAAGTTGATTCCATATAATATGCATAAATCATCACTCTGAACTATGTCATGGCATTTGATTTTCCAGGTCTTTGTTTAAATCAGTCACGCATTGCAGCATCCTTGGAGAGTTGGTTCCACATGAAACAACACATATTCAGTACAACTAGAGTTCACTTAAATACGAACCTGTTGGGACGCGTAGGTACAGGGGCATATGCCAATCTACACTGATGAAGCTCGATATCAAAGAAGGCCAACCCGGGTATACCAGGGGCATATGCCAATCGACCCTGCTGGGATGCGTCGCTACCAGGCTCGTAGTTGGTGCAATTTAACTGCTTGAACAAGAAGGCATTTCCCCATCAGTATTCTACTCCGGTACCAGAGATACCCCTCGAAACGCCTAGTCCACATGAACCGATGCAGCGTCGGCAGTGTCCTAGTAGGCGGCGCACCTTGTCCGACGCCTCACCATGTCAGGCGAATCAAGCAATTAAATTGCAGGTTGTAGGGGAAATGGAGGCTCGGGAATACTAACCTGCCGGGACGCGTCGGTGGCGGGAGGCATGGGGCGCATCGGCGGCGGGAGGCCTAGGACGCGTCGGCGTCGGTGGGCTTGGTGGTCCTCGGGCGGCGACGTCCTCGTGTGGGGGAGACAGGCGGCGGAGATTTGGGATGCAGGGAGGAGGGGGGACAGGGCTGCGGAATTGGGATGTAGGGAGGCGTCCTCGCGTCAGGGGAAGGCGCCGCCGTGAGCGACGGTGTTGGAGGGGCTGGTGGTGTGGGATGGGTGGCGGCGGTTGGGAACTAGGAATCGGGGATGGGGATGGGGACGGGGAGAAAGGGGCGGTCGTTGGGAAAGGAGTATTACATACTGATCCACCCGATTGATTTGCTTGACACGAGTGTGTTTTCGTTTCACATAAAAAAAATCATAGGAAGACATCACCAAAAATTACGCAGGAAAAAGTCACCAAAAATGATGCAAATTTTATACTCCTTTCTACTCATATAGTTGACTTGGATTTGTCAAAATTTGGATAAACCTATATACTAAATAGTTTCTAGATTCATTCAAATCTAGACAAATTTGAGTCAACTAATATGGTTCGGAGGAAGTATAAGATTTAAAAAATTTAGAAAAACACAATGTTCACGAAAAGATAGGACAGTTCATCAAATAAATGACGCTTCGGTTTTATCATCATCAACAATCTGGCCGGGTGGGAAACAATTATTTACAATGTCTGTCATGGGCGCCCTACATGGGAAAAACTAGTGACAAACATAACTTTAGCCTGCCACTAGTTATAGGCTTTCTAGTGACAGGCATCTACATCCGCCCGTCACTAATTAGTTTTTTCATCCGGACGATCTTAACAAAAAGTATCAGTGACAGTCATATTTGTGTGTCTGTCACTAGTAACTCGTACCAGTGACAGGCTTATCCTTGCCTGTCACTAGAAATGCTCACTAGTGACAGACATAATTTTGCCTGCCACTGATGACCTGGAGGCTATAACCCTTTCTGCAGTAGTGTATCCTGCTAAGTCAAGGAAACTACGAACTTCCTTCACTGACTTAGGAGATTCACATTCAGTTAAAGCTGACACTTTTGCAGGATCAACTGCTACACCATCTCCTGACACAACGTGTCCAAGAAATCCAACTTCATTCAACCGGAACTCACACTTGCTGAATTTGGCATACAACTTATGCTCTCTAAGCTTCTCAAGTATCAAACGCAAATGTCCTTCATGCTCTTCTTTGCTCTTGGAGTAGATCAAAATGTCGTCGATGAAAATGACAACAAACTTGTCAAGGAACTCCATGAACACCTTGTTCATCATATTCATGAAGTAGGCTGGTACATTGGTCATACCAAATGGCATCACTGTATACTCATACAATCCATACCTAGTGGTGAAGGCTGTCTTAGTTATGTCTTGTTCCCTTATCTTAAGCTGAAAATAACCTGACTGGAGATCAATCTTTGAGAATACACAGGCTCCTTCTAGCTGATCAAACAAGTCATTAATTCTGGGCAAAGGGTATTTGTTCTTGATAGTCACCTTATTAAGTGAACGATAATCTATGCATAACCTTTGACTTCTATCTTTCTTTTCCACAAACGAGACTGGTGCTCCCCAAGATGAAGAACTTGGTTGAATAAATACTTTCTGCAACTGTTCTCCAAGTTGTTTCTTGAGTTCTTTCAACTCATCAACTGACATCTTGTAAGGTCTCTTTGCTATTGGTCCTGATCCTGGTAGCAAGTCAATCAGAAATTCCACATCTCTATCTGGTGGCATTCCCGGCAATTCTTCCGGAAACACATCCGAATATTCTCTCACAATTGGCACACTGTCTATGCTAATCCCCTTAAGAGAATTTAGCTTACTCCCTTTTGATTCAAATTTATTCTTGAATCTAATCCTTTTATTATCTGGGGTTGTGAGTGTGACAGTATGATTGGCACAATCTAGCACTCCCTTGTACTTAGTCATCTAGTCCGTTCCCAAAATGACATCCAATCCTTGAGAATTTAGGATTATCAGATTAACGGGAAACTTATACTTCCCGAACTCTATGACTAGGTCATGACATCCTGAGTTCACTATCATTTCTCCACCAGGAGAACTTACTTTTATAGGACACCCAATAGTTTAAACTGGAAGTTCATTTCTTTCAACAAATGCTCTTGATATGAATGAATGCGATGCGCCAGTATCAAAAAGAACAAGTGCTGGAATAGAATTGAGTTTGAACTTACCAGCCACAGCATCAGGTTCCTCATAGATCTCTTCCACATTGATGTGGTTCACCTGTCCCTTTTGGAAAGGGTTGGGCTTGTTGGCACCTTCAACCTTCTTTTCTGGTCACTCATTTGCATAATGCTCCATCTTCTTACACTTGAAGCATTCAACCTGACTGAGATCCTTCTTGACAGGCTGGCTTCCACTACCACTTCCACTTCCATTGTGGTGGCTCTTGTATCCACCCTTGTGGTTCTTGTACTTGTCATTGTCATGACTACGGTGATGCGTATTGTCATGATGGCGGTTGTGGTTGTGGTGGCTATTGTACTTTCCATGCTTGTGGGATCCAGAACTCCCACTATCATCATAATGGGAACGCTTGTGAGATGGTCCCGAGCTATGCTTGTCAGAGATGTGCTTCCTCTTTCTGCTTTCAACTTGTTTCATCTTGTTCTCCAAGATGGTAGCCTTGTCACAAAGGGATTGGTAGGTGGGGACATAGGCCACAGATAACTGCAAATTCAGTTCATTGTTCAGTCCTTCGAGGAACTTATCTTTCCTCTTGGCATCAGTATCCACTTCATCCGGTGCATAACGCACCAGATTATTGAACTCCTCAATATATTCAGCCACGCTGCAGTGGCGCTGCTTCAGGTTATGGAACTCCTTCTTCTTCAAACTCATCACTCCGGATGAGATGTGAGCTGTACGGAACCATCTTCAAAGATAGCCCGTGTCACATCCTCAATGGGAGTGGTGATCTGGAAGTTATCCCACCAAGTAGCTGATGGTCCTTCCAACAGGTGTGCTGCAAACCGGACTTTCTCCTCGTCGGTACAGCCGACAGTTACCAAATCCTTGTTCACCGAACGTAGCCAATCATTGGCCACCATGGGATCAGTGGTTCCTGAGAACTTTGCAGGCCTCAGTCTTAGGAATTTGGTGAGCATGTCAAATCCTGGTGGATTGTTCTGATTGTTGTTGTTGTTGTTATTCTGATTTTGCATGAAAGTGGTCATCATCTGCATCAGTTGTGCATGTGCTGTCATCAGTTGCTGCATCTCGGGGGTGACATTGTTTTTGTTTGGGTTGGGGTTAGCACGTCGAGGAGGCATCTGTGGTTTTCAATAAGGATAAGAATGAGATACCCATAGATGCTTAACATGCATAATACATCACATAGACAATCACCAAAACAAGCATCAAAATAACATAAAGTTCAACGACATAAACAGCAAGTTTGAAAAACAAACACACCATAGCAAGCCATCCACATGTTGGATGGTCATTGCGACTCAATAATCATAAGCATGGTAAATGATAGATAAATGAGTAGTCATCACTACTCCTCTGCATCAACCTCCTCATCAACAAGTGTAATACCTGCATTCTCCATAGCGGTCTTGTATTCCTCGACATTGGTAGTCAAGGCCTCTATCTTGGCTTTGAGAGCACTCTTCTGTGAACGAAGTCTCTCAATCACACCCTGCTGATGCTCGAGCTTGAAGTCCTTGGCCTCTAGTTCTGCATTCATCTCTCGAATCCTCTTGTTCCTATCTTGGACTCTTTTCTCTTGGCTCTTGAACTTCCTGTCCTGACTCTCAAACTTGGCCTCCATTTCCTTGACTATCTCGTCTTGCTCCGCGAAGAGCTTGTCCTTCTCACGAAGCTGCACCTGGAGCTCGTCATTGCTAAGCATGACATTGGTCCTATCAGTATCTAGGTGCCTAAGAAGAACCTCTAGGTCCTGAAGGTACAGACGAATTGGCTGTGTCGTCTCTCTAGCAGCATCCTCGAACTTAATAGCCTCACCATCCTCGTCGCGTCTTCCGAAGGCGTGAAAGTGAGTACCTCTAAGCTCCCTTGAGTGCCTCCCTAACAGACGCCCAAGTAAATCCTGCATGACTACCTCTAAGCCTCTCTCCTTGTCGTCATGCATTAGCTTGAAGGTTATAGCCTCTGTGGCTGACTCAGTCTGACGTCCTGGCTGAGTAACTTTGAAGCCCCAAAGGTCCTTCCTCTCAAACTTGGTGAGGGGAAGCATCATGATGCTAGGGAGCGGAAGATTGAGCACACTAGTGAGCTCAATAAGACGAGTGCCAAAACGAGTTCCCTTGAACTCTTCAGCAGTGCTAATAGTAACATTAGGCATCAATTTTATAAGATAGAGAAAAGTTAGAATCAACATCAATAGAAAACCACAAGACAAAGCATCACATGCTTAACATTGGCAAACAAACACACAGGTCATGGCATACATAAATCCATTACAAGCATCTAAGGTTCAACATAACTTAGGCAAAAAAAATTGGAAATAAAAATGATGAGTGTGGTGGTCCAACTAACGAAGTACATTACAATCCAATTTTACTTTCCAAGTTGGCTAACAGGTCATCCCTATTGGCAATCTGTCGATCCTGATCACATGACTCCATTGCTAAGTCTATGATGTCCTCTCTTAAACGTTGGTTGGTAGCCTCTAACTCTTGGGTATGCTTCTTTTCTTCCCTAAGGTCATTTTGGGTGTTAAGCATTCTGCACTTGAGTCTATCACCAAGCTCTTTGATGGCCTTCCAAGCTGCATCCCTTGCAGAGTCAAAGAATGTGGTGTCCATCACTGAGTTGGTGACCATGCATAATCCTGATTCCTTGTGGTTGTCTTCCTTGTTTTTGTACAAGTGAAGTTGCACCCACCAGTATTCTACTCCTTCATCCATCACGGGAAATCCTTTGTACACAGCTGCACCATGTATTCCCATGGCAACCATGAGGTCCTTGAGGGCTTTGGGGAATTCTGTCTCACACTCCAATGCCATGGTCATGAGTGGTCCCTTCCTCACGGCTTCGTTGATGGAGTTCATCTACAAATAGAGATGAGAAAGAAGATTAGAAAAGTTTACGAGAAGAAAAGGACAAGTGTGGAAATTGTTGAAAAAATCTCCTTAGTGGTTTCTAATCCAATCCTAGGGTCATAATCCTACAGGAAACACAGTGCTCTGATACCATCTGTAAGATCCCTCCCTTATAAAGGTAAGGATCCCTGTGATTGCAATGCTAGTCCCTGGATCAAATGCTAGCATCCACAATTTAAGATGAAGTACACAGAAACAAAGGTCATTATTACATCGTCATTCTAGAGATAACATAGCCTTTTACAACTCCATGGCCATAGGCCTAATACAAGAGTTTAATCATAACAATATAAATAAAGTCTTCATCTTCATGTGCCACAGGCAAGCATGTTGAGTGTAGACTCATAACCCCTAATCATCATCAGAGTAACCTGCAACATCACAAGTTACAGCCACAGTGGGTCAATACATTGGAATAGTGGCAAGTGATACCTTAGTAGAATATTAACATCTAGTTACTACATGAATTTGTCTAAGTGAAGCTTAGGTTTGCTTTGATCAAAATAGGTTTTACCTATTAGTTGAAAACACTAAGTTTTTCTTTGACAAAACTTTCCCAAGGAACCACCAATAGAAATTGGTGAACCTTCATCCTTGTTCAACCACAAGTTTTAACTTAGAAAATTGGGATGAGGAGATTCTTGATAGCTTCCATGTCTTGATGCTCAATTGTCCAATATCAGGGACATGGCTAAGTACTTAGATTCTTCCATCTGTAGAGGTTGTGCACTTTCCCCACAAGACTTGATTTTCACCAAGACAGGACCTTTCAGAAGCCTTCCCTTAGACCAAATGGACGCGTTCCAACCTTTCATCCCACTACCACCAACTGTCCAAATGGCAAAGTTATTGCAACCTATGTGATCCAGGCAAAGCCCATAATGCCATGTGGCTGCACTAGAAGCTTCTTAACATTTGGCATCTCAAATCCCTTTGTTCCTGGGTGGCAAACCACAAGTGAGATACACAAGGTAAACCATAGAAATGGGGCTTGTGTAACCACTCAACACAAACCATTCTTTCCATTCCACCCAGGTGTTTCATTCACTTAGTTGTTTTATTAAGCAAAACATAAGTCAAAGACTTAGAAATATTTCTTATAGCATGAATATATAATCCACCCTTGGTTTCTACTAGCTAGGCTAAGCATGGCATTAGCAAGTATCTTAACTTAGAGGAAATTCTAACATTACTGCAACTACTAGGATTTCCCAAGCATAGCATATAGATACTTAGCAAAATAATCATCCAAGTCCTATACAAAATATTTCTAATGCATAGGTAAAAATATAGGGATAAAAACATGAAGCACCACTTGCCTTGGTAGTTTGGGGAGTAGCAACAATCTTCACAACCACAATCACTATTAGCACCAAAATCTACACATAAAATATTGGCACCAAAATCACATATCAAAATATACAAGAAAAAATATATGAATGCATGCAAATGCTTATGTGATGATTTTTCTAAATCAAACAAGACAAGTGAAACAGTACTGAATCATAAACAAGTCAAATACACACTAAACAAACTTTATTTATTCTCTAAATCATTTTTCAAATAATTTCTATACTCAAAATAATCCTATAAATGTCTCTGCAAAAATAATCAATTTTACAGAAGCAAAACATTAAACACATTGCATAAATGGTTAGAATTCTTTCTCCTGATTCCAATGATATAAAATTTGCAAAATTTGAACGTGTGGATCAAAAGTTATGAATTTTGCAAGTTTGAATATCTAATAGATCTAAATCAGATTTTTAAAACAAATAACAGGCCACGCGGCAGCGTCTGATTGGACGATACCGGTTCGCGCTGGATCACACTCGCAGGCCGTTGGATCTAACTTGCTGCGCACGTCCTAGATCTGCGCATACCCCTTCGCGGTTGATCTAATCGCATCCGCTGGATCCAGATCCAGCGGACCACGTTGCTTTGACCAACAACGGGCGGCGAAAATGGTTGTCGCAGCGGCTGCGTGTCTGCCGGCGATGTTTCGGCAAAACCAGAGGGGCAGGGGGTCGGGCGTGTGCTTACCGAGACCGCGGGAACGTGGGGATGCTCAACGTGTGGACGGGCAGGGTCGGGGCGCACAGACACAGCAGCAGGACCTCGTAGGAGTTCTTGGCGGCATCGGGTGCTCACTGTCAGAGTCGAAGACGACGTTCTGGGGCGCAAGGATCCAAACAAAAAACGTTAGCAGGTGCGCTAGACATTGGCGAACACGACCGCGTGATTCAGAAACAGAGGGGAACGTGGGGCTCACCGGAATTAGTCGCCAAAGTCGAGTTGAGCTTTGGTCGCTTCTAGAGGTGGACGATGGCGACGGCCTAGGGCGATTCAGAACAAAAGAGAGGCATGAGAAGATGTGCCGGATGATTGTAAAGCAGCTCGCGTGAACCAGAAGGCAAGGTGCACTCGGTACTCACCGTGATGGCTCGCTGGAGTCTCTCGGTACAGTGGCGGTGCAACTCGAATTGCCGGCAGCCTAGTGGCGAGGAGAGTGTGTAGTGTGGGGGCAAATGACCGCGGCGGCGAGGTGTTTAAGTAGCCAGAGCAGGGGCGTCAATTACTCAGTGATTCATTGGGAATTAAGCAGCTTAATTTGCGGCAGTGAAGGGGGAGGAAACGGGCGGCGACGGCGTCTACACGCGGAGTTTGGGGAAGAAGACGCTGACGTGGAGAGGGCCCAGCGTTCAGTGACTGCATGGTTGGTTCGTCGCGGGTGAGAGAAGAAACAAAGGGGGGAGTGGCCCGGGTGGGCTTTTGGGACGGATCTGGTACTGGGCTAGTTTAGCAGCGCTGGCCTTTTACTTATTCTTTTCTCTTTTTTCATTTTCTATTTGATTTTCCAGGAAACATTTTCAAATGATTTCAAATATGTTTGAATTCAAACTCTTTCTGGATTTTTATAAAGTGAAACCTGCACACAATTGGCTATAGAACAAAGTTGTACACTTGAAAATAATTTGGCACAATGAAATTTTAAAATAAACAATGCCTTTAATAATTGTTTAGTAAAGGCATAAAAATGGTTTTAAATTTATAATTTGTTTCGAAATCCATGTCCAAGCTTTGGAAAGCATCACTCAAACTTAGGTTCAAACATTCTTGGTTTAAAACAAATAATCTCTTACTAGAGAGTAGCATTGGATCAAAGCCTTGCTTACATAAAATAATAGGCATTCAAATGCTCCTGTTTTGTAATGACTTTGCAAATGATCCTAAAATGATTATGAATGCATGAATGATATGCAAGCTTTGAAAACATGATTTTAGGGATGTTACACCCATGTTGCTTCTTCTTCGGAATGATGGTTCCATTGAACTTTGCAGAATTTGATAGTCTTTGTCCGTGTAACCCTTTCTGCAGTCTGAAGAATTTTGATAGGTTTTTCCTCATAAGTGAGATCACTTTCCAATTGTACCTCCTCCAAAGGTATAGTATCCTTCAAAGAAGTCTCTTCCATCTCCGGATGGCATTTCTTTAGCTGACTCACATGAAACACATTATGAACGGCAGGCAAAGATTCTGGCAGTTCAATCTCATAAGCTACTTCTCCTTTACGACTCAGAATCTTGAATGGTCCAACATATCTTGGGGCCAATTTTCCTTTGACTCCAAATCTCTTCACTCCACGAAGTGGTGACACTCTAAGATAAGCTCTATCACCCACCTCATAGGTGACTTCTCTATGTTTAGGATCTGCATAGCTCTTCTGTCAGGACTGTGCTATCTTCAATCTGTCCTTTACTACCTTGACTTTATCTTCAACCTCTTTGATTAGTTCTGGCCCGAACAGGTTTCTTTCTCCCACGCCATTCCATAGCAATGGGGTGGTACATTTTCTCCCATAGAGAAACTCAAATGGTGCCATCTCAATACTGGCTTGATAGCTATTGTTGTAAGAGAATTCTGCGTAAGGCAGACTTTCATCCCAACTAGCTCCATAGTCTAGGGCACATGCCCTCAACATATCCTCTAGAATTTGGTTGGTCCTTTCAGTCTGTCCATCATTCTGGGGGTGAAAAGCAGTACTGAATTCCAATCTCGTTCCCAATGACTCATGCAGTTGCCTCCAGAAATGAGAAGTGAATTGAGTTCCCCTATCAGACACAATACTCTTGGGTACTCCATGCAGACACACAATCCTATTCATATAGATCTTGGCCAACTTAGCACTTGTATAGGTTGTCTTCACGGGTATGAAATGAGCCACTTTAGTGAGGCGATCCACTACTACCCAAATAGAATCATATCCTGACCTGGTCCTTGGCAATCCGTGATGAAGTCCATGCCAATCTGTCCCACTTCCAATCAGGAATAGGTAGTGGTTGTAGCAACCCTGCTGGTTTCTGATGTTCCGCTTTCACTCTACTACATACATCACACAAAGCAATATGTTTGGCGATGTCTTTCTTGAGATTATTCCACCAAAATCTTTCCTTCATATCCATGTACATTTTGGTGTTACCCGGATGAATGGAATATGGTGAATTGTGTGCTTCCTGTAAAATCAGTTTCCGAAGTTCCGGGTCTTGCGGAACATAGATATGTTTTCCATACCATAAAGTACCTTGTTCGTCTTCATGGAGTCCTTTGGATTTTCCCTTGCCAATCTTTTCCTTAATCTCTTCAATTTCCTTGTCTGTCTTTTGGGCTTCCTTGATTTTGTCCAACAAGGTGGGTTGAACATCCAATGACATGAGATGTCCTTCAGGCACAATCTCTAATCTGAGGTCTCTAAATTGGGCACACGGATCATCTGGCAACTCTCCCTTAGTAAGGACATTCACAAATACCTTACGGCTTAGTGCATCTGCTACAACATTTGCTTTACCGGGATGTTATTACAAAATCAAGTCATAGTCCTTGATTAGTTCTAGCCATCTCCTTTGTCTCATATTAATTTCTTTCTGAGTGAAGATATACTTCAAACTTTTGTGATCTGTGAACACTTCATATCGCTTTCCCAAAAGATAATGTCTCCATGTTTTGAGTGCATGGACAACTGAGGCTAACTCTAAATCATGAGTAGGATAATTCACCTCATGAGTTTTGAGTTGTCTCGAGGCATAAGCCACAACTTTCCCTTCTGGCATCAGAACTGCACCTAATACATGATGAGATGCATCACAATACACTTGGAAATCCTTCTCCAAATCTGGCAGACATAGGACTGGTGTTGTCACTAGTCTCTTGTTCAATTCTTGAAAGTTGAGTTCACATCCTTCAGTCTAAGCAAATTTCTTGTCTTTCTTTAGTAACTCCGTCATTGGCTTAGCTACCTTGGAGAAATTCTCAATGAATCTTCTATAGTATCCCGTCAAGCCAAGGAAACTATGAACTTCCTTCACTGACTTAGGAGATTCCCATTCAGTTACATCTGACACTTTTGCGGGATCAACTGCTACACCATCTCCTGATACAATGTGTCCAAGAAATCCAACTTCATTCGACCAGAATTCACACTTGCTGAATTTGGTATACAGCTTATGCTCTCTAAGCTTCTCAAGTATCAGTCGCAAATGTCCTTCATGCTCTTCTTTACTCTTGGAGTAGATCAAGATGTCATTGATGAAAACGACTACAAACTTGTCAAGGAACTCCATGAACACCTTGTTCATCATATTCATGAAGTAAGCTGGTGCATTGGTCAAACCAAATGGCATCACTGTGTCCTCATACAATCCATACCTAGTGGTGAAAGTTGTCTTAGGTATGTCTTGTTCCCTTATCTTAAGCTGAAAATAACCTGACCGGAGATCAATCTTTGAGAACACACAGGCTCCTTCTAGCTGATCAAACAAGTCATTGATTCTGGGCAAAGGATATTTGTTCTTGATAGTCACCTCATTGAGTGAACGATAATCTATGCATAACCTTTGACTTCTATCTTTCTTTTCCACAAACAAGATTGGTGCTCCCCAAGATGAAGAACTTGGTTGAATAAATCCTTTCTGCAATTGTTCTCCAAGTTGTTTCTTGAGTTCTTTCAACTCATCAACTGACATTTTGTAAGGTCTCTTTGCTATTGGTCCTGATCCTGGCAGCAAGTCAATCAGAAATTCCACATCTCTATCTGGTGGCATTCCTAGCAATTCCTCTGGAAACACATCTGGATATTCTCTCACAATTGTTACACTGTCTATGTTAACCCCCTTAAGAGAAATTAGCTTACTCCCTTTTGATTCAAAGTTAGTTTGAATCTAATCCTTTTATTATCTGGGGTTGTGAGTGTGACAGTATGATTGGAACAATCTAGCACTCCCTTATATTTGGTCATCTAGTCTATTCCCAAAATTACATCCAGGCCTTGGGAATTTAGGATTATCAGACTCACTGGAAATTTATACTTCCCAAACTCTATGACTAGATCATGACATCCTGAGTTCACTATCATCTCTCCACCAGGAGAACTTACTTTTATGGGACACCCAATAGTTTCAGTTGGAAACCCATTTCTATAAAAAAATGCTCTTGATATGAATGAATGTGATGCGCTAGTATCAAAAAGAACAAGTGCTGGAAAAGAATTGAGTTTGAACTTACCAGCCACAGCATCAGGTTCTTCATAAATCTCTTCCACATTGATGTGGTTCACTTGTCCCTTCTGGAAAGGGTTGGGCTTGTTGGCACCTTCAACTTTATTTTCTGGGCACTCATTAGCATAGTGCCCCATCTTCTTACACTTGAAGCATTCAACCTAACTGAGATCCTTCTTTACAGGCTGGCTTCCACTACCACTTCCACTTCCATTGTGGTGGCTCTTGTATCCACTCTTGTGGTTCTTGTACTTGTCACTATCATGACTACGGTGATGCTTGTTGTCATGATGGCGGTTGTGGCTGTGGTGGTTGTTATGCTTTCCATGTTTGTGGGATCTAGGACTCCCACTATCATCGTGATGGGAACGCTTGTGAGACGATCCCGAGCTGTGCTTGTCAAAGCTGTGCTTCCTCTTGCTGCTTTCAACCTGTTTCATCTT
Organism: Avena sativa; assembly: GCA_916181665.1. Taxonomy (NCBI): domain Eukaryota; kingdom Viridiplantae; phylum Streptophyta; class Magnoliopsida; order Poales; family Poaceae; genus Avena; species Avena sativa. The sequence goes on from OV702293.1 coordinate 101,952,254, forward strand.
GTTCTCCAAGATGGTAGCCTTGTCACAAAGTGATTGGTAGGTTGGGACATAGGCAACAGATAGCCACAGATTCATTTCATCGTTCAGTCCTTCGAGGAATTTCTCCTTCCTCTTGGCATCAGTATCAACTTCATCCGGTTCATCACGCGCCAGATTGTTGAACTCCTCAATATATTCAGCCACGCTGCGGTGACGCTGTATCAGGTTATGGAACTCCCTTTTCTTCAAATTCATCACCCCGGATGAGATGTGAGCTGTGCGGAATCCATCTTCAAAGATAGCCCATGTCACATCCTCAATGGGAGTGGTGATCTAGAAGTTATCCCACCCAGTAGCTGTTGGTCCTTCCAACAAATGTGCCGCAAACCTGACCTTCTCCTCGTTGGTGCAGCCGATAGTTACCAAATCCTTGTTCACCGAACGTAGCCAATCATTGGCCATCATTGGATCAGTGGTTCTTGAGAACTTTGCAGGCCTCAGTCTTAGGAATCTGGTGAGCATGTCAAATCCTGGTGGATTGTTCGGATTGTTGTTGTTATTGTTGTTGTTATTGTTGTTGTTGTTATTTTGATTCTGCATAAAAGTGGTCATCATCTGCATCAGTTGTGCCTGTGCTGTCATGAGTTGTTGCATCTCGGGGGTGATGTTGTTATTTGGGTTGGGGTTGGCACGTCGAGGAGGCATCTGTGGTTTTCATAAAGATAAGAATGAGATACCCATAGATGCTTATTGTGCACAAAACATCACATAGACAATCACCAAATCAAGCATCAAAATAACATAAGGTTCAAACAACATAAACAACAAGTTTGGAAAAACAAACACATCATAGCAAGCCACCCACATGTTGGATGGTCATTACGACTCAATAAATGTAAGCATGATAAATGAAAGATAAATGAGTAGTCATCACTACTCCTCTACATCAACCTCCACATCAACAAGTGTAAGACCTGCATTCTCCATAGCGGTCTTGTATTCCTCGACATTGGTAGTCAAGGCCTCTATCTTGGCCCTAAGAGCCCTCTTCTGTGAGCGAAGTCTCTCAATCACACCCTGCTGGTGCTCGAGCTCGAAGTCCTTGGCCTCCAGCTCTTCCTTCATCTCCCGGATCTTCTTGTTCCGGTCTTGGACTCTCTTCTCTTGGCTCTTGAATTTCCTGTCCTGGCTTTCAAAATTGGCCTCCATTTCCTTGACTATCTCGTCTTGCTCCGCGAAGAGCTTGTCCTTCTCACGAAGCTGCACCTGGAGCTCGTCATTGCTAAGCATGACGTTGTTCCTATCAGTATCTAGGTGCCTAATAAGAACCTCTAGATCCTAAAGGTACAGACGAATCGGCTCCACCGTCTCTCTAGCAGCATCCTCGAACTCAATAGCCTCACCCTCCCCGTCGCGTCTCCCGAAGGGGTGAAAGTAAAGACCTCTAAGCTCTCTAGAGTGTCTCCCTACCAGACGCCCAAGTAACTCTTGCATAACTATATCTAAGCCTTTCTCCTTGTCGTCATGCATCAGCTTTAAGGTGATGGTCTCCGTGGTTGGCTCTGTCTGGCGTCCGGGCTGAGTGACTCTGAAGCCCCAAAGGTCCTTCCTCTCAAACTTGGTGAGGGGAAGCGTCATGATGCTAGGGAGTGGAAGGTTGAGCACGCTAGTGAGCTCAATGAGACGAGTGCCAAAACGAGTTCCCTTGAACTCCTCGGCCGTGTTGATAATAACAGCAGGCATCTATTTTTTTATAAGATAGAGAAAAGTTAGAATCAACATTAATAGAGAAAGTCACAAGACAAAATATCACAAGCATAGCTTTTGCAACAATCACACAAGTCATGGCATACACAAATCCATTACAAGCATCAAAGGTTCAACATCACTTTGATAATTTTTTTGGAAATAAAACGATAAGTGTGGTGGTCCAACTAACGAAGTACATTGCAATCCCATCTCACTTGCCAAGTTGGCTAACAAGGCATCCCTAGAGGCAATCTGTCGATCCTGATCACATGACTCCATTGCTAAGTCTATGATGTCTTCTGTTAAACGTTGGTTGGTAGCCTCTAACTCTTGGGTATGCTTCTTTTCTTCCCTGAGGTCATTTTGGGTGTTAAGCATTCTGCACTTGAGTCTATCACCAAGCTCCTTGATGGCATTCCAATCTACACTTCTTGCAGAGTCAAAGAATGTTGTGTGCATTACTGAGTTGGTGACCATGCAGAATCCTGACTCCTTGTGGTTGTCTTACTTGTTTTTATACAAGTGAAGTTGCACCCACCAGTACTCCACTCCTTCATCCATCACGGGGAATCCTTTGTACACAGCTGCACCATGTATCCCCATGGTAACCATGAGGTTCTTGAGGGCCCTGGGGAATTCTGTCTCATACTCCAAGGTCATGGTCATGAGTGGTCCCTTCCTCACGGCTTTGTTGATGGAGTTCATCTACAAATAGAGATGAGAAAGAAGATTAGAAAAGTTTACGACAAGAAAAAGACAAGTGTGGAAGTTGTTGAAAATTTTCCTTAGTGGTTTCTAATCCAATCCTAGGGTCATAATCCTACAGGCAACATAGTGCTCTGATACCATCTGTAATATCCCACCTTTATAAAGGTAAAGATCCATGTGATTGCAATGCTAGTCCCTGGATCAATTGCTAGCATCCACATTTTAAGATGAAGTACACAGAAACAAAGGTCATTATTACATCGTCATTCCAAAGATAACATAGTATTTTACAACTCCATAGCCATAGGCTAGTACAAGAGTTTAACTTATCAATATAAAATAGAATTCTTCATCTTCATGTGCCATAGGCAAGCATGTTGAGTGTAGACTCATAACCCCTAATCATCCTCAGAGTAACCTGCAACATCACAAGTTACAGCCATAGTGTGTCAATACATTGGAATAGTATTGGCAAGTGATACCTTAGTAGAATATTAGCATCTAGTTACTACATGAATTTGGCTAAGTGTAGCTTAGGCTTGCTTTGCTCAAAATAGGTTTTACCTATCAGTTGAAAACACTAAGTTTTTATTTGGCAAAAACTTTCCCAAGGAACCACCAATAGAAATTGGTGAACCTTCACCCTTGTTCAACCACAAGTTTTAACTTAGAAAATTGGGATGAGGAGATTCTTGATAGCTTCCATGTCTTGATGCTCAAATTGTCCAATACCAGGGACATGGCTAAGTACTTAGTTTCTTCCATCTGCAGAGGTGGTGCACTTTCCCCACAAGACTTGGTTTCACTAAGACAGGACCTTTCAGAAGCCTTCCCTTAGACCAAATGGACGCGTTCGAACCTATCATCCCTCTACCACCAACTGTCCAAATGGCTAAGTTGTTGCAACCTATGTGATCCAGGCAGAGCTCATAATGCCATGTGGCTGCACTAGAAGCTTCTTAACATTTGGCATCTCAAATCCCTTTGTTCCTGGGTGGCAAACCACAAGTGAGATACACAAGGTAAACCATAGAAATGGGCCTTTTGTAACCACTCAACACGAACCATTCTTTCCATTCCACCCAGGTGTTTCATTCACTTAGTTGTTTTATTAAGCAAAACATAAGTCAAAGAATTAGCAATATCTTTCCATAGCATGAATATATATTCCACCCTTGGTTACTACTAGCTAGGCTAAGCATGGCAATGGTAAGTATCTTAACTTAGAGAAAATTATAACATTTCTACAACTACTAGGATTTCCCAAGCATAGCATATAGATACTTAGCAAAATATTCAGGCAAGCCCTATACAAAACATTTCTAATGCATAGGAAAAATATTGGGACAAAAGTATGAAGCACCACTTGCCTTGGTAGTTGGGGGAGTAGCAACAATCTTCACAACCACAATCACTATTGGCACCAAAATCTACACATAAAATGATAGAACCACATTCACATATCAAAAATATACAAGCGAAAATATATGAATGCATGCAAATGCCATGTGATGATTTTTCTAAATCAAACAAGACAAGTGAAACAGTACTTAATCATACACAAAACAATTATACACTAAATAAAATTAATTTGGCCCTTAGAACATTTTCCAAACAATTTTTATATACAAAATAAGCCTACAAATGTCTCTACAAAAACAACCCATTTTACAGATGCAATTTATTAAACAAAGTGCATAATTGGATAGAATTCTTTCTCCTGATTCCAATGATATAAAATTTGCAAAATTTGAACGTGTGGATCAAAAGTTATGAATTTTGCAAGTTTGAACAGCTAATAGATCTAATTCCAGATTTTAAATCAAAACACAGGCCACGCGGAGCTGTCTGATTGGTCAATACCGTTTCGCACGGATCATGCTCGCGGGCCGTTGGATCTAACTAACTGTGCACGGCCTAGATCAAATCATACCGCTTCGATCAATATCTAACTATGGCCTTAGGATTTAAATCCGATGGATCATATCCATCTAACCAAAAACCAGCGGCGCAAATGGTGGCCACGGCGGCGACGGTTCTGACGGTGAAACGCCGGCGAGGCCAGAGGGGCAGGGGGTCGCGCTAGTGCTTACCGAGACCGCGAGAACATGGAGATGGTCAATGTGTAGACGGGCAGGGTCGGGGCGCACGGACATAGCAACAGGACCTCGTCGGAGTTCGTCTGAGCGTCGGGTGCTCACTGTCGAAGTCTAAGACGATGTTCTGGGGCACAAGGATTCAAACAAAAAATGTTAACAGATGCGCGAGACACTGGCGAACATGATTGCTTGAATCAGAGACAGAGGGGAACACGGGGCTCACCGGAATAGCTCGTCGGAGTCGAGTCAAGCTTCGGTCGTTTCCAGAGGTTGACGAGGGCGACGACCTAGGGCGATTCGGAACAAAAGGAGAGCATGAGAAGGTGCGCAGGATGATTGTGAAGTAGCTCGCGTGAACCAGAAGGCAAGGCACGCTTGGGACTCGCCGTGATGGCTCACCGGAGTTCCTCGGTGCCACGGCGGTGTTGGGTGAAATTTGGGGAGCCTGGCAGCGCTCTAGTGGTGCTGAGTGAGAGGAAAAGAGCGGAGAGGGGAGGGGGTTAAGTAGCTGAAGCTGGGCGGGGAGTTACTCGGCGAATCAACGGCATTTAACTCGCGAATTCAACGGCGGTGACGGGGGAGGAAACGGCCGGATCTGGTCGCGGGTGCGTGATTTCGGGGAAGATGATGACTTGGCGTGTGGGGTCAGCGCGTCAGCGACCGTGGGTAGAGCTGCGCGCGTGAGAGAGAGGGTAAAAGGGGAAATGGTCTGGTGGGCTTCGCGGGCTACATCTGTTGTTGGGCTGGAAGAGTGGCGCCGGCCCTTTTCCTATTCTTTTATATTTTTCTTTTTCTGTTTGAATTTCCAGGAATCCTTTTCAAATAATTTCAAATGTGTTTGAATTCAAACTCTCTCTGGATTTTTATAAAGTGAAACCTGCACATATTTAAGTATAAAACAATGTTGTTCACCCAAACTTACTCTGGCCCTTTGGAGTTGTTATGAAAACAGTGCCCTTACCATTTGTTTAATAAAGGCATAAGAATGATTTTAAATCTATACTTTGTTTTGAAAACTTTGTCCAAATTTTGGAAATTATCACTCAAACTTAGGATCAAACCCCTACTGATCAAAACAAGTGTTTTTAATTCACAAGGGTAGCAATAAGGCTAATGCCTTGATTACATAAAATAACAAGCCTTCAAATGCTTCTGTTTTTGAGATGACGTTGAAAATGATCCTAAAATGATTATGAATGCATGGATGATATGGAAACTTTGAAATCGTGATTTTTGGGAAGTTACAGATAAGGATGTCATTGATGGGATCAACAACAAACTTATCATGACACTCCAAGAATATGAACTCACATGTTGCTGGAACAAGGCAGAATACTGGTCAGATTAAAGGACATGAAGATGTACTCAAGTGCAACATCACAAGTAGGAACACCATCAAGATAGTCCTTCAAACTGAACTTGATTTGATGATAACCCAAATCAAATCAAAGGTGGGGGAAGATAACATATTCACAAAGGAAATACTATCTTTCTTCAGCGTGAACGAAACTAGACATCTCTTTACGAAGGAACAAAGTCGAATAGAACTTTTGTCTTACAACTCTCCAAGTTGTTGTTTAAGCTCAACCAACTAGTTCAGGGGTATCCAGTATGGATCCTTGGAGAAAGGAGCAGTTCAGAGAACTAACTTGCTCAAGAACTTGACAACACGGTCATGTGGCAACATGGTGATGCTTCTAGTAGACATCTAGAATATCACGAACCACCGATATTTCACTTAGTTCGAGAGGAAACTTGCTTGGTAAGGCAAGCAGACATAGTCTCAGAGCTTTGGCATGAGCCTAACTCTTTGACCGAAGAGAGCGTACTAGAATATCGGACTTGGCAGCACAATCATCCTATGCTTAGTGACACGGTTAACCAATCACGCTAAGAATGACACAAATGTCCTTAGAGTTCAAAACAATAATAATTGCTAATAATCTCAGATGACCACATTATTATGCACACGCATCACTCACGAGCATGAAAGCTCGAGGAAGGGTGGATAAAAATGTGTACAAGCATCACTTCATTAAGGGGTCATGAAACTCGGCACAACCTCTTAGTATGAAAGAGTGTGTCACTTTAAGGTAGAATAGATAGAAGCTAATCAATGCCTCTTGATCTGCGTATTACAACACTTTGACCTGGTCCTAGAAATGACGAGGTACTGGAGTTTGTTTCTCCTAGACATACCGAAATGGTTTGTCTTGACGGACCACAAGAGTATCTTGCATCGGAAGACACCAATGCAAGTTACTACTTGGCTACCAACTGGTAGACAAAGGTCGGAAAACAACAAGGGAGAAAGAACATGCTTAGGATAGAATCCCGAGATGTGGATGCATAGATTAACAATCTTTCGAAAACCAATGCAGAGAAGGGAAAGGTGTGGCAGAGTCACGAGTATAGATGCGAGACTCACGAGGAGTACTCTTCTCGTGATCTATTTGGTTCCATTAAAGAACATCTGCCATAGCTAGTGTAGGGGAAGTCCTTTATCGTCACTATTCAATAGCGACCATATCCACAAGCTTGAAGGCTATACTAGGAGGTACTAGCCTTCCTGAGGTAATGTGTGAACATTTACGACAGGGGTCAAAGGATGGATCTTGGTTTAAAGATCAGCTTCATGTACAAGATTCACAACACCAGAATCCAGCACAATCGGGGATCTTAGGTTCAAGTCCGAGGGTTAAAACCCAAAGAAAGGAGTAACTACTATCTTAGTAGCACAGAGGGTACCACAAGGTAGCTTCCAAAAGAAGAAACATCTTATGAAGTACCAAACAAACAAAAAGGAGGCACACGAGGCGAAAGGAAATCTCGAAGCCTAGAACAGGACACTGTGGAACCAACAATATAATATTGTGGGTCCAAAAAACAGAGAGATCATGATAGAAAGGAATCTCTCAGATAAAGCAGATCAAGGGGTAACAAGGAATTCACAACACACACAACTCTAGAGAACTCAACACAACTGGTTGAGAAACGACATGTCAGGAAGGCACCTAAGCTTTGAAAGACTAGAAGAGATATCAAAACTTTTTGAAGTCAACACAAGATAAGATGACACAGAGTTAGAGCGAAACTGGATAAGTAGAAAAAGAAGCATACTAGAGTTTTCACAAATACTTTTCAACTTTTCAGATAGTTTTTCACAAACACTAGACTCAACATCGACCAATAGCAAGATTTTCCTACGGTCAGTACTGCTCTGATACCAAGACCTGTGACACCCCTGGGATTAGGGCTAAACAAATCTCAAACCTCCGTCTGACATAAGCTTAACCTTGAGCTCGAGAATATCCAGTGAAGAATCGGTAACACAACAGTGACCCTATGACACAAAATTTATTACAACAAGCTCATAACTGAGCAGAGAACCAAATTATTACAAGCAGAGGTCATTGACCACAAACATCAAACAACGGAAGGCAAATTATGCTATTAAGTATAACAAACTTAACAAATGGCCTAAGATGCCTGAAGCATAACGATGACGTCCCATCCCATAGATTCCAGGCTGCCGGCCGGGAACCCCAAGCTACTCGTCGATGTCGATGTAGTACGGAACTCATCTTCAGGGAACACTTACTCTGCCAAAAGTATCAACAAAGCAAGGGTGAGTACAGGGTGTACTCCGCAAGACTTATGGCTGGTAGAGCTATTTTTCATAAAACCATCTTTGTTTATAAAACAATAGGGAGAGAAGAAGCTCGTCTAATCAGAGTATTTTAAAAGGGGATAAGAGAGCGACATCTCCGAAATATATTGATCATCATCTATGATATCCACCAAATCATCATCATCTCAACCCTAACTAGGATCACCCCCTCGTACCCGTGAGGAAGCATCCTTAAGCACATGTTGATCTACCAAGTTTTATGATTAGGTTAAAGTTCTCTATGATCTTAGAATCTGGTCACCAAGCGTTCATAACCGTGAACACGACTTTTCAAAAATATCTAACCCTGCAGGGGTGTACAACTTTACCCACACGTACCAACCGACTCTTAATGCCAGTACATTAGCCCTCTTCCTTGGAAGGCCGATAGAGGGTGGTTAGCCACGACCTTTACCTTGCTTTCGCCGAGACCATGAGTCACGCAATAAGTATGATTCCGTCGTAACGGGTCAAATCCTGAAGCCGGTACTTAAAGATGTAAGGCGAGGTTGGTTTACCAGGGGCGCTATCAACCCCAAGCAACCCGGTCCATGCTTCCCTACCTGTTATGAATGCACCTTCACCCGGCAAATCTTTCAAAACTTTTTCTATGCATATGTCGAATGGAACGCCCGAACTATGTGACTCATGGAATCTACTAGGAAAGTTAATCAGGCGAGGGGTTCCCAAGCCTCGTGTGTCTGTACGCTCGTCTCGGTTCCAAAGGCAAGAACTTGGTTCCTAGTGGTGGCGAGCATGGGACTAGAAAAACCACATCCCACCGTGGCCTCCCATACAAGCCTTAGCAAGTTTAACTCATATCACCTCTGATATCATCTCATCACGATCTCCTATCATACTAGATTCTTTGCATCTGATACATCATCTGGATGAACCAGACTTAACAGCTATGCATGGCTAAGCAGGACACAAATATAAGCTCTAGGAGTGCACACAAGCCAAACCTAGTTATGCTAGGAGCAGTGGATCAGGTAATATAAGCTCAAAGGGAGTAATGCAATAGATAGGATACTCTAACTATCGATAAAAGACCACAGTAGAATCGTATGCATCATGGCAGAATTGAAATGCTTTTGAAATCATAGGATTATATCATGGTGTGGCTATGCTTGACTTTGCCAGTTGATAAGAGATAAGCAGATCTTCGGGAGCCTTGTACTTGAATTGATTATAGTTGGTCAAGTATTGTTCATCGATCTTTGAACTTCGATGGTGTTGATCTCTGACTTTGATCTCGATCTCGATCTCGTATTCTACCAGAAGAACCAAACACCAGAAAGAGAGGGAAACAATCAACAATGGCATCGATGCAATGCTCAAGAAAGTATGATGATATGACAAGTTAAATTGTATTGAAAAGTAACCCTAAAACATGCTCGGCAGTTTAATCGGGGTTCCGAGGGGTACAAACCCTAACTCGGGGAAACTCAGGATGTATATGAGAGGGGTTGGTTTTGTTCTCTAATTAAACTTATGAAACTTGTTGAACAATGCATGGTTATATCTTAATTAGATAGTTCTTATTTTTCTGAACATTTTGATATATTATACATATTTTTCTGATTTATAAATAATAAGTTATTGATTTTACAAGATTATAACATTTTCTGGAATTATTTAATCAATTTAAATTGAATTATTGCGTCACTGTGACATCAGCTAGGGGGTCAGAGTTGTTTTTCACCGGGGTTGGCTCTAGCCAGAGAGGATTACGGGTGGGTCCTTGGCCACGCAGGCACCACGTGGTCTCCACGCAGGAGCCAAGTCGGCTCGCCGGCCAACGGGCCAGACGACGGCGAAGAACGACGCTAGCGAGCGAGCAAGGGTGCGGGGTTGCGCGTGTTCGATGCGGCACGTCACGCTGAACCAAAATCTGGCGGCACCGCTTGCAGGGGGTCGTCGGAGCGACATCACAAACGGTGTCTGGCGGCAGAGGTCGGTGGTCTGCGACGCTAGCACGAAATAGATCAAGATGAAGAGGAATAAGGTGTCCAGAGGGACCAGCAGCTCACCCATAGCGCGGTGGTGGGGTCGGCGAGGCGAGGGGAGGCCTTGAACAGCGTCAATGGCGACGGCGGGCGGCGTCGGGTTTGGGGAAGATGACTTCGATTCCGGCGATTGGGGACGTGCGTGCTTTCGTGACTTGGCTAGGAATAACAAGTCCACCATAGCGATCTCAACGGTGGCCACGGCTCGGTCTGGGGCGGTCGGGAATGGCGAAAAACTACGGCTATGGTTTCGGTCCGGCAGCAGGAGAGGAAGAGAGAGGTCTGGGGAGAGAAGGGGAATGGATGAGGATGGCAGGGCGATGTCGCGAGGATCTTATCCTCACGCCGGAGAGCAACGGACGGTGGTAGGCGAGCGGCACGAATCAACAGCAATGGCGGCGACAGGCAGCTGCTTGCCGTGAGCGAGGAAGATGACATGGGCGTCGCCGAAGCGGTACTGGGCCCGGGTGGGCTGGCTTGGGCCGAGTTTGGGCCGCTTGCTGCTGCGCCGAGCAAAGGAGAGAGATGAGAGAAAGGGTTGGGCCGGCCTGGGATGATCTGGCTCTATTTTTATTTTACAAAGTTTTTCTATTTTTTGTTTCTGTTTTCTCTTTTGCAATTCATTTCGAAAACTGTTTTGAATACTTTCAAAACACCAGAGGCTTTTATAGAATATATAAAATACTTATGAGCCCTTGTATTCAATTTGGGCTCCAACATTTTTGGTAGTTTTCAAATACAAAACCATTTTGAATTGATTTCAAATAGAGGGAGATGGTAGGGCTTTAGGGTTTTGTGTATTTCTCTTTGCATGCATTTTTAAGAATGATGCTAATGATGCACAATCAAACCCTAATGTAGGTTTATCTAAAACTAGGGTGTTACAGTTACCACTTGTATTTCACTATCTCTTCGCCGAACTAGTGCACCTATACACCTGACAAGTGTATTAGGTGTGTTGGGTACACAAGAGACTTCTTGTATCTTGATTGCAGAGTTGCTTGAGAGGGATACCTTTGACCACTTCCTCCCTGAGTTCGATAAACCTTGGGTAATCCACTTAAGGAAAACTTGCTGTTGTTCTACAAACCTCTGCACTTGGAGGCCCAACAACTTTCTACAAGAATAGAAGTGCATAGACATCAGAAATCAAAACAAATCTTCTCATGAAAGCTTTTCAACTGAAGGAAGACACCATTAAATACCAATTCCCATTCAAGAAAGGTATAGAATACCTTTTGCCTCTCCTATTAGAACAAAAGTTGCTCTTAATGCTTCTTTATTTGAAAATACTTGAATCTTGCTTCTTGTGCCTAACTTAAAGGACGTTAAAGAAAAGTACTTCTTGGGAGATAACCCAATAGTTTTCTTGAGACTTAGAAGTTATTACTTCTGTAATAACCTCTCCTTATCCCCTTTATTTTATTTTTGTGCCAAGAATAACCTCTAATGAGAGGGAAGTAAGATTTGGGGAGTTGCTGTCCTGAAACAGATTTTTGTGCTCCACTATAAAAATTCTTGAAAAATCTCTGTAAATCGGATTGATATGTAATTTTCTGAATAAATTCCTAGGTTTTTAGCTAACTTCAGTTAGTTCAACACTTTTGATTTGAGCAACATAAGGTCTTGGAAAAAAATTGGTTTCTACCTGCTGGTCTGTTTTGACAGATTTCTGCCATTATTTGCATTTGCTTCTTATTGATTCCTTCTTGGGTTCTTTTTGGGAAATTGAGCTTTTTGAGGGAATTTATACAGTATCTTGTGTCTTTAGTGAAAGTTTTGCTGTTTTAAAACTAAACCTAAAGGTCTATTATCTTTTGAATGCACTAATGTTGCTAATGAAGATTGTGTGAAGTTTCTATGAAGAAAAAATTTCAGGTGTAAGGAAAGAATGATGTAATGAGATGAAGAATGGACAAAAGCTCAAGCTTGGGGATGTCACCCCATGTCACCCCAAGAAATAGTCAAGATGTACAAGCGTCAAAGCTTGGGGATGCCTAAGGCATCCCCTTCTTCATCAATAAAAATCTCAGGTCTTTCTAGACACTTCGTTTTTATTTTTTCATGTACTGTCGTGTTGTTCTTGGAGCGTCTTAGTTTTCATTTTTGGTTTTTATTTGCTTAGTTTGCTTTAATAAAGTGGTTGGACCCCCATTTTCACTATGTTGTTTCAAATAAGTTGATTGGTGTTGGAGAAGGAGTAGGAAGCTTCATGTTTATAAGTGGTACAAAATGAGTTTGTTTTGACTGTGGCCTAGAACTTATCATGTCATGTTCGGTGTTGTTTTGACCCTATGCTTAGTGGTTATTGTTGTAGCATGAATTGTTCCAAACAATTGGGATTACTTAATGTGCCTTGAAAGAATCATGCGTTGTTTTAGCATACAAAAGCATAATATTGTGGTATTCTCCTTTGATGCTTTGTTTGGGTTGACTTAGCACATGCTCACACCATGTTATGACTATTAACCAGTCACCTTAGCTTCTATGATCATTTAGTTTTTGACTTGTGGTACCACTTTATGCTTTGATTAGTAATGTTTTGTCGCTCTGCATGATTATGGCCATTATTGCTCTCTTAGTTGGTTGCTCCCAGCCTTTTGCTAGCCTCCACTTGTATGAGTAAGCTCTACTCATGCATCCAACTCCCAATAAACCAAGTTATTCCAAAGTGTCCACTATAAATTCCTATGCATGGTGTGTTATACCATTCCAAGTATATTCTTGTTTTATCTACCTTCCAATTAAAAAGTCACTTTGTTATGTGAAAAATTAGTGATTAAAGCTCTCACAAACTTGATGGAACACTTTATTTTTCTTACCCCTAATAAACTTGAACCATTGTGTCATCTATGTTGTATATGCTTGCACTTATACGTTGGAATTAGCAGAACCATGTTGTCAAGAGGAACGCTTTCAACATTGCACATGTACATTGTACCCAGTTGATATCATACTCTTTTGTTTGCGGATGTCGTCGGTGTGAAATAAAAGGGGAGCTTATAAGTCCATGGAGTTATGTATGTGTGTTAGAGAAACGCCTGGGCCACTAGCCTAAGCCATGCCTAATCATGGTGGAAACTTGCAGCATCACCATAGTGAGCAACCTATGAAGCTTTCTTCTTATAAAAAACAGAGAGACATTGAAAAGAGGAAAGAGAGAAAAAAGCACCATTTTCCCATGGTAAATAAGAAGATTGTTGAGATACTCATTGTCTGCTTGCCTTGTCATTTTGATATGGGATAGCTCCTGTATAATGGGGCAAGGGGTACCACGTTGGCGGTTCTCTATGATACACATGTACTTACTATGACAAGAACTTACCGGTGACTAAAGTTGAGTAGCATGAGGGGCGGCCCTCGTACTCAAGGGACATGAGATTGCCAACTTATACTTTGTCAAGCATATACTCCATCTTTGTTCACTTTAACCTTAATCCATTCAAGATGCTTATGATAGGAGCAATGAGAGCTGAAAGCTAACAAGTACCATAATTTTTGAAAGCTCTTTATGAAACTTGAAATCCTTGCTTCCCTTTGAAGGGCCTTTCTTCTAATATTATATTGAGTCTCCACCTTCTATCCTTAGGCACCAATTAAGAGAGAATAGTTGCCATTCTTAGTTCTATTTGCATTGTCCCAAAACTTGTTGATTGATTCATAAGGTTGATATTGCTTGTTCTTGAACTATTTGTATCTCGTCACCCTTATGAACTTTCAAGGTGTCCTATGCATTTATGATTTGCTATACCATTGGGGACAAGCTGAATAACACTCTTATTATGTTTTCTTTATGTGAAACAAATAAACATTTTTCAATGCATTGTTATTCATGATCTTTGTTTGTAACCTTTTCATGTTTCAACTTGGTTGCTATGTGAAAGGATCGTATGGGCACCTAAGGGGGGTGAATAGGTGCTACTTCAAATTTTATTCTTTTTCAGTTTAGGGTTTGACAATAAGGTAAATTCTCTAGATAATGCAACTAAGGTGAATTTACCTATATGACAAATGAGCACAAGCTAACACAACACTAAGCAAGAACAAGTAAGTAAAGTACAGTAAAGGATAGAAGTAACCAAAGTGGTGGACGTGGAGACACAAGGATTTGTTTCCCGTAGTTCCTTCCTTTTGAGGGGAAGTACGTCTACGTTTGGAGAGGATGTGGTTTCAAACCACCAATGCCACGAAAGGCCTCCCTTGTTCTCCGATGAATATCACCCCAACGGGATCGATCCACCTTCCACTATATCGGCAACCTTCGAGGTGGAAGCCGACACCTTTACAACAAGTTCGGGGCACACATCCACAACTTAATTGGAGGCTCCCAAATACAAGCAAGCTATCAAGACAAATCAAAGACAAGCTTGTAAGAACCAGATCAAAGTTAGGGTTTCCAAAGAAACACTAGAGCTTGGGGGCCCTCAAGTGAATGAGGGGGAAATGAAGATCTCTCTTAGTGATTATGTAGATCAAGGCCTCCTCCTTAGATTCTCCAAAGATCAATGACTTTGGATGGTTGGATGAAGCGATCTTGTAGATTTCATGGCTCTAATGGAGTTGGTGTTCTTGAGCAGCTCGAGCAACTGGAGGAAGAAGATAAGGGTCCCTTTTTATAGGTAGCTCCCTCCACGAACCGTTTTCTGACCGTTGTAGAAAAGTCAGACCGGAGACTCTGATCTACACCGGAGATTCCGGCCAATCTCCGGACCAGCCTCCGGACCGCCCATCTGAATGACCCAGGCCATCCATGACCCAGCAAGACCAGAGACTCCGGTCTTCCAACACCGGAGACTCCGGACTGAGCTACAACCGAAGACTCCGGGGTATCCTCTGAAGCGGGCTCCGGACCCCCAATCAGAATGTCCCAGCCCAGATCCTAAAGTCACCACCGGAGACAGATCCGGAAACTCCAGACCACACCGGAGACTCCGGTCTTGGCAGACCGGAGACTCCGGTCTGGAGTTTCCAGAATTGTGTCACATGAGTAGGGACTTTTCCCAAGTGTGAGGGTGCTTTTCACATATCATAATACCAACCTGGAGACAGTGACAAACTGTAAAATGATCTACTTGTTGTTAACGAACACCAAAAGTGATTATGACAATAAATGCCCTTTCACTATGTCTTATTGTTAGAACTACATCTTTCATGCTCATGTTTAGAGTACTTTGATCCCAGCTATCCATGCTTTGCAAATGGTTTGATCAAGATTATGATGGTGCATGTCACCTCAAAAATTATATTATTTTTATCGTTTACCTACTCGAGGACGAGCAGGAACTAAGCTTGGGGATGTTGATACGTCCATAACGTATCTATAATTTTTGATGGTTTCATGCTAATATTATGCTTTTGACACTTCTTTTTATATAAAGTTCATGAGTTATTTGGACTAACCTACTAATAGTTGCAAAAGTTCACAATGTTCTTGTTTTACACTTTGATGTGTAGGAATTATCAAGAATATAAGTGGAACCCTTGTTGGAGTCAAATTGGGATTTTCCAGAAATCGGTCTGATAACTCTTTTTGAAGATGGTCACGTTTCGGGTGGAAGACGGTGTCAAACGGAAAACTCTTCAACTACAAAGTTGAAGGAAATTTCGCGATAATTGTTCTATACATAAAATTTAGCTGATTCCGAGTCCGGACAGGCCCGCTAGACCCTATTTACTGCAGCCCAAGATGGGGTGACGGGAATCCGAGAAGCTATATAAAGGGAGGAAACCTAATTCGTGGGAGAGACCTCCACCCACGAATTTGCAGCCAACAAGCCATGAAGGAAGGGGGCTAAGGGGCGGTGCTCCCCCATGATACCGGCGGAGGGGAAGGAGTCCCCCTGCTGTCGCCGGCGCAGCCGCCGCCCTCTTCACCATCTTCACTGCCATCTCCATCACCTAATCCTCCTAGTATGCAGTGGTTCATCCTCCCACACACCTCTGTACTGTCCTATGTAAACATGGTGTTTGATGCTATAAGTTATAATCCTATGATCTATGTCATGTTTGTGTAGTTTCTTTATTCTTAGATTGAATGGTTGGACGTCTTTGGTTAATTAGAGTTGTATGTTGATATGGTATAGTCCTTTGATGTCCATTATATTTGTGCGCACATGGATTAAACATCATAGGGTTTGTAGTATGTGTAAGAGGAAGGGAAAGTTCTGTCTGACAGAAACCTAAGGACGTGAACCGGAACGTTGCACGTATGGGAGTAAAAAGACCATTAACTTAAAGCTATGGCTGGGTAAACCTTAATGCATTGTTAGTAGTTACGGATGTTTGCTAACAATCCAATCATATAGTACATGTAATTCCAAGTAGTGAAGCGCATATATATTTAGCCTCTCCCACATAGAAAACTAGATCGAAGATAATGAACCTGATTTATTTGCCAATTAAACTTGGACAAAGCCACCACAATTACCACCACTATTCTGCACTCATGGTTCTGTTAGTTTAGTGTATTTTATTGCTGTAGCAAATAGCTTTACTTTCTTGTTATTTATTATCTTGCAAAGCTTTCTCTAATACTCGTTTTGTTACTCTATTTTTATTTCCTAGATAATGCAAAATTTTAGTGTGTGTAGAGTTGTTTCAGTGGTTGATAGAACTTGAGAGAATATTTATTCTACCTTTATCTCCTTGTTGGGTTCGACACTCTTACTTATCGAAAAGTCTACACACGATCCCCTATACTTGTGGGATATCATGAAGATGTCGGCAAGTTGGTCTTTGGTTGACACATAATATAGCTCAATATCACCTCGAGCAACATGATCTCTAATGAAGTGATGACGAATCTCAATATGCTTTGGCCTTGTGTGATCCACCGGGTTGTAGGCAATCTTGATAGCACTTTCATTGTCACATAGAAGAGGCACTTTGTCACAATGGACACCGTATTCCTTTAAAGTTTGCCTCATCCATAGCAATTGAGTACAAGCATTAGCAGCTGCCACATACTTGGCTTCGGCGATGGAGAGAGATATACAATTTTGCTTCTTAGAAGACCAACACACCAAGGACCTACCAAGGAATTGGCAACCCCGGAGGTTGATTTTCTATCATCCTTATCCCCCGCCTAATCCGAGTATCCACAAAGAGCGAATGTTGAGCCTCGAGGATACCAAATACCATAGTGTGGGGTATGAACCAAATATTGAAAGATTATCTTGACTGCCATTAAATGGTTTTGTTTATGAGCCGCTTGATATCTTGCACACACTCCTACACTCAACAGAATATTGGGTCTAGATGCACAAAGGTAAAGCAAAGAACCAATCATAGACGGGTATACCTTTTGATCCACATCTTTACCATTTGGATTTAGTTCAAGATGAGTCTTTGTTGCCATGGGGGTAGGATCTCCATTTAAATCTTTCATGTTGAATCTTTTGAGCATATATTGAGTATACTTGGCTTGGTTGAAGAATGTTCCTCCTCTTACTTGCTTGATCTCAAAACCAAGAAATACCCTTTCCCCCATCATAGACATCTGGAACCTGTTAGTCATAAGCTTTGAGAATTCATCATTAAAAGCTTTATTAGATGAGCCAAAGATAATATCATCAACATATTTGGCATACAAAAAGCTCCCCATTGACCTTCTTATTAAAAAGAATGGGATCGATTTTCCCAACCTCAAACCCACGGTCTAGCAACAACTCTCTAAGGTGCTCATACCACGTGCGTGGGGCTTGTTTGAGCCCATAGAGCGCCTTATCAAGTTTGTAGACATGGTTTGGGAAGGTGGGATCCTCGAACCCCAGGGGTTGCTTTACATATACCAACTCATTCAATGGACCATTAAGAAATGCACTTTCTACATCCATTTGTTGCAACATAAAGTTATGATGTGCCGCATAAGCAAGAAGGATACGGATGGACTCAAGGCGAGCCACGGGTGCATATGTTTCTCCATAATCAATGCCTTCAATTTGAGAGAACCCTTGTGCAACCAATCTTGCCTTGTTCCTTACAACAATTCTATGCTCATCTTGCCTGTTCTTGAATATCCACTTGGTGCCTATAACATTGCGGCAATCCTTTGGCTTTTCAACAAACTTCCACACTTTATTTCTCTCAAAGTTGTTGAGCTCTTTGTGCATTGCTTCCAACCAGTCAGAATCTTCAAGAGCTTCCCATACTTTCTTTGGTACAATCATGGAGATGTGTGCTTGGTGTTCACTAAACCGCTTCAATTGTTCTCTAGTGTACATTCCTCTCCTTAGATCTCCAACCACATTCTCTAGAGAGTGGTCTCTTAATTCCAACATTCTATCCATTCTAGCTTTGCGACAAGTTTCAATCTCCTTGTTGTTTCTTGGGGGAATCTCTTCATCATTTTGGTCCTCGTCTTAACCATCAACTTGGCCTTGATCATCATCAGAATCATTATCTTCATTAAGAGGCAAAGATAGACCTTTGTCTTGATCAGGCACACTACTAGATTGGAGTTGAGCTGTTCTCACGGCAGATTGTATAGATCTTACTTGTGTAATAGACCGAGCAGCACTTGACATTCTGGAGAATGGTGACTCAAGCTCCTCCTCACTAGAGGTATCTCCTTGATCAACATGTTGAGGGTCCACATCTTGCCTTTGGCTTGGGTCATTGTCCTCTTCGATAGAGGGAGCTTGTTGAAGTTGTGAAGATGAGGGCTCCACTTGAGTAGAGCATAGTTCTTATCGATCCTCCATAAGGGGTTCCTCAACGGGGCGGATAAATCCAACACCCATTATTCATGTGGCATCCTGAGGCATTTCATCATATGCATCACAAACATCAACACGCTCCCCCTTGATGACCATTATATTCTTTGAAAACCACACTAGAAGATTCTATGACAGCTCCGGAGAGCTTATCATAGACTCTATAAGTGTGAGATTCGAGACCATAGCCAACAAAATACCCTCTAATGCTTTGGAATCAAATTTGGACAAACGAGCACCCTTTTTTAGATAGAAACACTTACAACCGAACACCCAGAAGTAAGATACGTTGGGCTTGTTACCGGTAAGTATTTCATATGCAGTCTTGATCAATTTCTTACGGAGGTAGATACGGTTTGATGCATGGCATGTGGTGGAGATTGCTTCAGCCCAAAAATTATATGGAGATTTAAACTCCGCCAACATGGTCCTTGCCATATCAATAAGAGTACGGTTATTCCTCTCGGCTACACCATTTTGTTGAGGGGTATATGCAGCGGAATATTGGTGTTTTATCCCCTCATCACTAAGAAAACCATTCAAGGTGTAGTTCTTGAATTCGATGTCGTTGTCACTCCGTATAATCAACACAGGGACATTGTATTAACGTTGAACCATGTTGATGAAGTCGATGAAGTTCTCTTGGGTCTCACTTTTCAGCTTGAAGAGATATACCCATGTGTATCTTGAATAGTCATCAACAATCACCAAACAATATTTCTTCCCACCAAGAATTGCATGAGATGGAGGACCAAAGAGATCCACATGAAGGAGCTCTAGGATCGTCTTGGACTTGACATATTTGGTCGGCTTGTGGGGAGAGTCATGCATCTTTCCTTCAACACAAGCCCTACAAACACGATCTTTGGCAAAGCAAACATTTTCTTTTAGTCCAACAATATGGCCATCCTTGTGAAGACTTTGCAAAGTTCTCATGTTGACATGGGCTAGTCAGCGATGCCATAACCAGCCCACACCAGCCTTTTCGAATAAGCACATCGCACTTGTAGTGGTTTTCCCCGAAAAATCCACCATGTACAAGTCATTTTCGACGTACCCAATGAAGACGACCTTGAGAGACTTGCTCCACATGAGGACCACAATATCATTATCAATAAAGATGGCAAAGCCCATCTTTCCAAGAGCACGGACTAAAAGTAAATTATATCCAAGGGTCTCAACAAGCATGACGTCCACGAGTGTAATGTCATGGGCAACCACAACCTTGACAAGACCCATTACCTTAGACTTAGACTTATTGGCATATGTCACCGACATTTGATCATCATTTGGTCTCAACTCCTTGACAATAGAAGTGCTTCCGGTCATATGACTTTTGCATCCACTATCAAGCACCCACTTTGACCCTCCGGGAGCATAGGTCTACAAAAGATCAAGCTAGTTTTTAGGTACCCATTTTTCAATGGGTCCTCTTTTGTTAGCAACAAGGGTCTTGGGGACCCAAATAGACCAAACAATAAAACCATCAAATGGGCCAACATATTATGCATACACATCACCATAATAATCACGCATTAAGACATAGTGAGGGTTAGCACTTCCCGCAAAGTCATCATGACACATAGTTTTGCCACTTGTGGTCTTACTACCCACAATGGCCTTGTCTTTTTCTTGTGTGGGATTGGCCTTCTTCTTCTTGTTGTGCTTCTTCTTGGATTTGGAGACAAAGCCAATGCCCCTTTCTCACCATTTGGCCTTTGCTTACTCAAGAGGTCATCAATGGACTTGTTTCCTTTTGTAAAGGTGGCCTTAGCTAACTCCCCCTTCAACCTAGAATTTTCTTCAAGAATATTTGTATAACTAGCAGGAATGAAGTTACTAGGTGAAGGAATATTGGTCAATTGAGTTCAAAGCTTTTCATGGGACTTTGTGAGTGACAAAAGTTCACTTTCCAAGGCCTTGTGAGCCTTGTCAAGAAACCTAAAGTCCTCGGCAAGTTTTTCATGAACAACACCAAACTCAATCTTGTTCTTTTTAGCCTTTTTATATTTAGCAATAGCATGGTCTCGTTCCTTGATGAGTCTATTAACAATTAGGTCATTAGCCCCATCAAGCCCTTCAAGTTTTAGTTAAGAGACATCCTAGTCTCTTGTTCTTCTTCTAGAGCATTATTTAGAGCTTCTACTTCAATCATGTGTTCTCTCCCTAGTTTGCATCTCTCATCAAGAAGCTCTTGTGTGTGAGAAAGTTGATCTAAGAGCTCCACAAAATGTCTCTTGTGTTTCCCTTGAAAGTTATTCATGAACTCATCAAAATCAATTATTTCCTTTTTAACCTCAAGAGATATATCATCATCAATTTCATCATTAATCAAGGAGGAGGGTGTGATGATGAAGATACCTCCGATCCTCTTGCCATAAGGCAAGTGAAGTTCTTGTTGGGGACATTCTCATTTGGAGAGTCGAAGATGGAGAACGTGGGTGTAGAAGTAGTGGCAAGAGCATCCACACCGCTTGATGTTTCCTCTTCATCATCTTCATTGTCGGAGGAGAATTCTTCATGGGTGATCAATAAAATTTCACCCGACTTCTTGTTGATGGGATTCTTCTTGATGAAGGGTTTCTTGAAAGGAGCTTTGGAGGTTTTCTTCAACACGAGTTTACCCCCCATGATCTTCTCTTTTCTCATAGGGACAACCCGCCACAAAGTGATAGCGGTCACCACAATTGAAGCAAGTTCTCAACTTAGTGACATTGTCTCTTTGTCCATTTGGGTTGCTTCTTCATTGCATTTCCATCTTGGCTTTGACGGGATCTTTCCAAAAGTTCTTTGCATAGAAGGCCATATACTCACCATGAGTAATCTTGACATCATTGGGATGGCTCATGGATAAGCCTTCATCATTATCATCTTCATCCACATTCTCCACAACTTTGGCCTTTAATGCAAGGTTGACACCATTGCTCATTCCAAGGGCTCGAGCACGGGCATCTTTGGCATTCTTGGCAGCAACCTTGAAAGAGGCCATCTCTTGCATAACTTCATTGGAGGTCATGAGGTGGTAGTTGTGTCTTGCTTGTAGGCTCTTCAAGTCGGTGGGCTCAAAGGGCATGAGTGCACTTACATATTTCCTTTTTATCCAAGCATCATCCACAAGTGAGGCACCCACATTCCTAAAGGAGGTGGCGTTGGACTTGAGCCTACGATACATGTCTTCATGATCTTGACCATCCTTCATATAGAAGCCTTCGGCTTCATTGCTTAGTGCATCATACGGTTCCTTATCATGCTCTCATTTCCAACATACAACTCTGTGAGAGCATCCCAAGCTTCCTTGGCGGTGTTGAGGTGTTCAATGTGAGGGTAATCTTTTGTACCCAATCCTTGTTGAATCATGTGCAAAGAGGTGGCATTGAGTTGACTATTGTCCACTTATCTTCTAGTCAAGTTGGTTGGATCCCCAATATGCAGTCATTCTTCAATGATGTTTCATAACTCAATACAAGAGTTGCACACATGAGATTTCATTAGTGATTGCCATTGAGCAAAAGTAGATGCAGCAAGCTTAGGTGGGTCTCCTCTATTGTTTATATTAGGGTGAGGAATTGGAGGTTCGGGAGAGTACCATCCTTGATTTTCATGGTGCTCCCCCTTCCCACCATCCTTTTTGGTGGAGGGATTAGCGGTTTCATTTTCCCCCACCACCACACCCGCGGGTGATGACGAAGCATTCACCCTTGGGGTTGGTGGGAGTCCCTCTTGAGGATAGGGAGGAGATGAGGCTTTAACAAATCGCTTGAATAGATCGCGCAATTCTTTGATTTCCTTGGCCAAGGTGGCGCTCAAGTTTGTTTCCAAATTATTGAGGTCCTCCATGGACACGGTGTTATTTGCCTCACTCCCTCCTTCTCCATCATGGCTACCCATATACTCTTAGGCGGTAAAGACCGAATAAAGAGCCAAGGCTCTGATACCAATTGAAAGGATCGTATGGCACCTAGAGGGAAGGGTGAATAGGTGCTCATTCAAATTTTACTCTTTTTCAAATTAGGGTTTGACACAAAAGGTAAATTCTCTAGATTATGCAACTAAGGTGAATTTACCTATATGTCAAGCTAATACATACACAAGCAAGAACAAGTAAAGTAAAGTGCAGTAAAGGATAAAAGTAACCAAAGTGGAGCACGCGGAGACACAAGGGTTTGTTTCCCGTAGTTCCTCCTTTTTGAGGGGAAGTACATCTACGTTTGGAGAGGGGGTGGTTTCAAACCACCAACGCCACTTGAGGCCTCCCTTGTTCTCCGATGAACCTCACCCCAAAGGGTTCGATTCACCTCTTCCACTATATCGGCAACCTTTGAGGTGGAAGCCGACACCTTTACAACAAGTTCGAGGCATGCATCCACAACTTAATTGGAGGCTCCCGGATGCAAGCAAGTTGATAAACAATCAGAGACAAGCTTGTAAGAACCAAACCAAAGCTAGGGTTTCCAAAGAAACACTAGATCATGGGGGCCCTCAAGTGAATGAGGGGTAAATGAAGATCTCTCTTGGTGAAGCTGTAGATCAAGGCCTCCTCCTTCGATTCTCCAAAGATCAATGACTTTGGATGGTTGGATGAAGAGATCTTGTTGATTTGGTGGCTCAAATAGGGATGGTGTTCTTGAGTGGGTCGAGCAACTGGAGGAAGGGGATAAGGTCCTCTATTTATAAGCAACCCCTCCACTAAAACATTTACTGGCCGTTGGAGGACTTGCCAGACCGGAGATTCCGGTGTGTAGACTGGAGACTCCGGTCTACACCGGAGACTCCGGCCAATCTCCGGACCAGCCTCCGGACCACCCATCAGATTGTCCCAGCACTCCTGGGAAAGACTCCTCCGGAGATTCTTCAAAGTTTCCGGACCCAGTGGACCGAAGACTCTGGTCCAGCCACACCGGAGACTCCGGTCTGAGGCTTGGACCGGAGACTCCGGTCAGTCTCCAGTTGATCTCCGGACCCCCATACAGAATGTCCCAGGCTGATTTCTGGAGCCCCCTCCGGAGATTCCTGGGGAAACTCCAGACCACACCGGAGACTCCGGTCCACTCAGACCGGAGACTCCGGTTTGGAGTTTCCAGGAACTTGTATATGTGGCAGAAATGATTCGGTGAGTCAAGGGTCCTTTTCACTTTGCATTGTATCAACCTGTAGACATTAGCATACTGTAAAATGATCTACTTGTTGCTAACGAACACCAAAAGTGATTATGATAGTAAATATCCTCTCACATATGTCTAAACATCATAATCATTTTGTATTAAGATACATATGGTCTGATATTATCTCTTATCAGGGTTGTTGTTATCATTTAGAGTTAAAGATCAAAATAAGCAAACACTCATTTGAAATACAAAGGAACATCTAAAGATTCGTGGAAACAACACCATAAGAGTTATGGCATATTCGAGTTTCTAGAGAGTTCAATGATTCGAAATCGTGGAAAAAAGTCTTTGTAGTGTATTCTTAGGAAACTATGAATACATGTTCCATAGAGGGCAAACATGATGTTGTCCTAAGGATACGTGTCTTGATAAATATACAAGTCGAAGAAAGTAAAAGTTCAAAAACATGTAATTGACCTTACCTCCTGATTATTGACCGGCGCAGCGAAATTTGTTTCGTCAAACCAAACTCTACAAATAGAGGAGAAACTAATGATAATAATCATAAATTTTCAGCGAATACTTTTACAAAAAGAAAGTAGGATTCACAAATATATTCTGCAAGTTAGTGGAATTATATATTGATTCACTTGTCATGTTATTTGAACAAGACATACCTACGAATACAAAGAAGCGTGATGGACCTAAATGCAAGAAATGACTAGGAGTCATGTAATCCTATATTAAGTTACATTTAAGATTGGAAAGTAATGTGTTACTTGATCTTATTAAGTGAAGATGTTTACTTGATATTTCTGAAATAACTACAAAGTCATAAGAAATGAATGAAACTTAATGGAAAGACATAAATCTCGGTTGGTCACAAAGTATGTTTGGACAAATTCAAGGAGTTGACTACAAAGTAGTGATGCTTGAGTCTATTAGATTTACACCAGCAATATAAGGATATTAGAAGCTCGTAGTTAAAATTCTCAATTTGATAATGATCAAAGAATTTTGGAATGTCCAAGATTATTAAGAGGATTTTCATTTGAGTGATAGCATATTGGCTTGGCTTAACCTTAATATGTAGGATACATATTTTGAGTGGAAGATTAATGGCTTGGCTAAGACTCAATACGTAGGAGACATATTTTGAGTGGGATCTAAGTGAAATCCCTATATCTCATATGGATGCCATTTTGAGTCGGAGCTAGTCCCTGGATCTCATATATGGATGCCATATTTGAGTGGGAGCGTGTTATCATTCTGAAATATGTGGATGACATATATGAATGATGTGATTGGTATTAATAATATTTAAGTTAGTAAATATGGATGAAGTTGAAGAAGTTATTAAACAATGGAATCTATGGAGATAGATTGGTAAGTTTAATAAACATTATTATTGGATGCTTCCTGAACTTGATTTTGAAGATGTTCAGAATGTCCTAGGTAAGATTTTGAACGAGTTCAGAATGGAACAAGATAAGAAAGAGGTTCTTACTTGTATGAAGCATTGAGATAGTCTCAGTATTACAACTATGGTTAACAGAAAGAAAGAGATGTGTTGACATCTCCTATGCCTCAGTCATAGGTTCTTCCATGGAACCATATTGTATACTTGACATAATATAACCCAAAAGTATCTGGTAGAAAGAACATGTCTTGAAGTGATTCAAGAGTTAATCACTGAACCAGAGTTAAAGTTCATTCTTAAATGTCAAGAAGAGAAGTAAGGCACATAATTGCATGTTATGCATTAGGATCTACATAAAGATAAAATTATATTTTGGATAAAGAAGTTCGACTTCTCTAAGTGTGTTTCCATAGTTTACATGACAACAATGAAGGTTAAACTGACTCAACGACCGTCATTGTAAACAATAAAAACAAAGTCTCACACGCCAGAACAAATACTTTGACCCATTATGAGATAATAGAGGGAATATCAAAATTAGGAAGACATTAATGATTTACAAAAGACACACTGATCTGGTAAAACAGAACAAGGACATGACGTTTCTCATGAGCAACATGATCAATAAACGCATATGGAGATATGGTTATGATTAGTAAATGCCAGCTAGATTATTTGTACTCTAGTGCAAGTGGGAGACTAAAGGGAATATGCCCTAGAGGAAAATAATAAAAGGTTTATTATTGTCATATCCCAATAAGTTCATAATAGTTTCATATTGTGCTATAACTGTATCAAGTGGAAACATTGATACATGTGTGATATGAAATATAAAGTCCCTAGTAACCTCTATTACTAGTTCGTTGGGCAACATGATGATCAAGGTTTCCTGATAATGAAGTGATAGCGCTGGTTGACAATGAGGCCATATCATTGATGAATAATGTGATAGACATTCCTCAAAGTTTGCAACACGATCAAGTCATAAAGTTCATCGTTGCAATAGTCAGAAACAAAGTCTCCTTCTACTTAGACCGTGAGACCATATCAAATCACTGTCTTCCGAGGTTACTTTTATGGCATCAAACGTCACTCGGTGAAATGGTGATTATAAAGGTGTCGTTGGGTATTTGGAGGAACACGTTGAAGAGATTACGTCAAGAGCGAGATTTGTTCACCTAGTGATGGGTAAGACACATTTAGGCCGACTTGGTGAGAATACATCCATATATGTTGCAACATTTGACTAGGTCATGGGGATGTAATATCGCGATAACAAGTAAACAATACTTGTTAGTAAAGAGATTGAATAAGGTATGGAGATACCTTCACGATCGGATCTTAGACAAGTAGTATCGAAGAAACAAAGGGAATTGGACTCGACGTTTATGGTTCAAACAACATCGTCAATCTGGAATGCATAGGGATCATTATGGGCATCACGGTCCCGATGTTGATCATTGACGCAAGAGAGTATAGGTCATGTCTGTAGCTATTCCCGAGCCGTAAGGGGATCCACTTAAGGGTGCGACGAGCTTGATGTTTTCCGTAAGTTGGAATCATAAATGAGAAAGAGAAAGCCGGAATTGTTCTGTGGAGAGAGATCCGAAGTTGTTCGGAAAAAGAAAGGAAACCGGAAAAGTTCTGGTGAGAGGACCGGAATCGTTCCGGGAGTTCCGAAGCTGTCGGAGGATATAGAAGGGGAACCAAAAGGTGTTTCGGGTCGAATCGGATTTGGTAATATGTATTTACATATTAATTAATATAATTAATATTAAATATAATATTAAAATCTGATTTAAATGGTTATTCCACTAATGGGCCAAATTTCATAGGAAAAAAGGGCCAATGAGAGAAACTGGAAGAGGGAAGGCCACCCGGATGGGCCCTAAGGGCCCATGCGCCTAGGGGAAACCCTAGGGTGCCTAGGGTTAGGGTTTGGGGCGCCCCAGGGCTGCCCCACCCCTGGCCACCGCCTCCTCCCCCCTGGCCACCGGATGGATGGCTTGGGGGAGGGGCAAGGCTGCCCCCTCCCCCCTATATAAAGAGCCCCCCTCTCCCCTTGGAGGAACACATCAATCTAAAGATCCCATGAGTGGGAACTCCTCCTCCGCTCCAATATATCTCCCTCTAGTTGTCTCCATGTGTTGGCACGACCCAGGGCTGTTCGCGCTAGAGATAACGCATCCGCAGCACGTCGTTGCACTACGGGGATTCAGAAGCCAGAGATCTACTTCCGCACTCCCAACGTGATCAGGGAGACGGAGGTTCTCGTCATACACCGTATGTGTACAAAGCCACGAGGTGCAGCACTTGGGGCAATATGATGTCGTAATCTGGACTGCTGCACGATGATGGAGCAAGGGGTGATGTCACATCCTAAATTTTAGATTTGGTACTGCATAGCATTCATGTCATTGCATCATGATCATCCTTGCAAAAATTCAGTTTGAAAAGGTTTTGGCAAAACAAATCACTTGCTTTTGCGTTTTGACACCTACACATGAACGCTTGGTTTTACCATGCTTCTGTTAAAAACATTATTTTTTGGTTGTATGTAAGGCACAGGTGCATAGAGGGTTCCATCACGAACCCGTAGCACTTTGAATCGCCTCAATCGGAGCTTCATAGCAAAAGTTATGGCAAGCTGAATTTCTAACTAAATTCTGGACAGTTCAGATATAAATTCAGATAAGAAAATCGTCGGGAAAAAAGAAAATAAAAATAAAAAAGGGGAAACCAGCCAGCTAGGCCGCCGACCCAGCAGCCCAGCCGGGGCCTGCCAGCCCGCAGCCGCAGCAGCAGCAGCCGCTCACGCCGCCCGCGCGGCAGATAGCAGCAACCGCCTGCCTCGGCCCAACACCCCGCAGCCGCTGCCAGCCGGGGCCCACACGTCAGCGCGGGGTCGGCGCTGGCATGGACGCCGAGGCCGACTCGACGCAGATCAACGACTCTGCGCGCCGCCCGCGACCCCCCCTCTTATAGCCCTCGCTTCCCTCTCCTAAAACCCCCGAGAACCCTCACCTGAGCCGCCTCCACCCGCCCGCGATTTCTCGCCGGAGCCCGCAACCGCCGCCGTCGCCATTGCCGCGGTAAGCAAGCGCCGTCGCCGCGCGTGCCATCCCCTCGTCTCGCTCGCCCGCTGAGGGACACCGTCGCCACCCGCTGACCGCCCCCTCCCCCGCTCTCTCTCCCCGCAGGACGACGCCCGACGCCGCCGCCGTCGCCACCGACGCCGCCCACCGCTCCAGCCGCCGATTGCCGTTGCCCACGGACGCGAGGGACCGCGCCGTCGCCACCCCGAGCTTTGCCGCCACCTTCCGCACCCCGTACGCCACCCAGCCACCGCCAAACCTCGCCGGAGCCGCCGCCCCCGTCAAACCCGACGCCGCCGGTGAGCCTCTCCTCCACGCGCCACTCCCTGCCCTTCGATCGCAGATGGACGACCCAGATCGGGCGCTGACTAGTCAGCAGTTGACTGAAGACTAGTCAACTGCCTTGTCAGCGCTGACTCAGCGTTTGACTGGTCAGCTGGATTTTTGATTTAATTAAATCGATTTAAATTGGCAGATTTAGTTTCAATCTTGAAAAATTCATATCTATTAATATACTGGGCCAAAAATTTCAAAGAAAATATGTATAGAATCAGTGTCTCACGTAGAATATTGCTGTATAGTTGTTTTATACTTTTACAGCAAGGTTTTGTCTTGGTTAATTAAATGAGTTAATACTTTTTTTAGAGTATTAAATTCATAGAAAAAGTTCCGTAACTCTAAAAATTGCAAATAAGATGTCCCTGAAATCAGTAGAACAAGAGGAATCTTACAGTGAATTAAAAGGGTAGGCTTATAGTATTAGAATTTGCAAAATCTATACAAAGACCTTCTGGAGTATTTTAATTACTCAGGGTTTTATATAAAACCTTTTTGAGTAATTCCAATTGGTACTGGCTCTATTTTAGGTTGCCTACACAGTGGTTATTTTTCCAAGATTTTACAAACAGTTTATTAGCAGTGACTAATTATTTAGTTTCTAGCTCTATTGTTTGGGCATTTAAAATTGCATGCTTTGTTTTCTATGCACTTAAAATATTTTCCATGCATGCATACAATAGGTATACTGAATAAGAATATGTGATGCTACTGTAGCAATGTTCAACTTGTCATGCATGCATCTTGCACTGTCAATGTTTGTATATGATTGTGTATGGTTTATTTATGTGATTGCAATTGTATCGTGTAGATTGTGACGAGTGCAACGCTTGCTTGTGTGTGGATTGTTCGTTCGACCGCTACAGCCAAGGAAAATAGATGCTACCTTGTTCATGATGTTGTCCTACTATTTTCAATGCATTGTCATGTATTTTGTAGATGCATGTGTAGGAAAGTACTATCGCTATGCTATGTCCTATTATGTGGTAGGGCTTTCCTGTAGATGAGCCACCGTTGGTAGATGTGCTTAGCCATGCTATGATGAACGAGGGCTGGGTTACATCACTGAAAGTTATTTCTAAATGTGTTGGTTTGTGAAAACTAAAAACAACTTAATCAATGAATCTCCTGGGTGTGATGAGATTGATAAATTTTGGTGGTATCATTGCGGAAAGGCACCCAGGTATCAAGAGAAAATGATTGGCTTCTTTATTCTGTAGCTTACGTGTACAACCATGTGCCAATAATGAAATGGGCGGTTGGTTGGACTCGGTAGGTTGTGGTAACTCGAACCCACGTATCCAGAGATGTAGAGTTTTGGTAGGTTGGACCGGTGCGTGTCGGGTTTGGGGAGCTACTTACCGAACGGTCCCTTCTTGGACTTCTCTCTATAATCACCCAATATGAGAGTGGTGGTACGAGCTGGGCTGGTCAAGTCACATGGGTAAAGTGTACTACCCCTACAGGGTGTATAAACTAATCGATTAGCCATGTCCCCGGTTATGGACGACCGAGTTGCTTGATATTGATTCCATGACATGTTTCTCGCTCATTCAAATTTCATAATTGCTTTAATGTTGATGGGTTAACTTAATTGGGATCTTTTCAAAGAAAATCAAAAACTGTTTAAGAAAGTAGGACAAAGGTATTTGCAAATGCAAGCTAGCCACAACTCCACTTGCCAAATATGCATGTAGATGATAGTTCTATTGTCTCCTTTAATATCTCTACTTGCCATACATTCCATGTATTGACTCTTCGGGGCTGCTACGTTTCATGTTGCAGGATATTCCGATTCTGAGTGATCGATTTAGGCCACGCTACTCCACTCGGCACTTGTTCACTTGTGGGAAATTTGAAGAATGGAGGATTTACTATATTTATGTTGCTACTTGAATAAGTTGAGCTAGCCTTGAGCTAAGCTTTTATTTGTAATAATGATACTATGGATCTTCGTTATTTATGATACACGGATATTTTGCTATGTTATTCATCTTATTCTATTGTGAGCCAATGAACCGATCCAGGGATTGGCATGTCACATAGAAGCTACGGTCTTTTCAGAACCGTAGTGTTACAGGTGACCTGCGAGAAGCTTCGCGACCTTGAGGTAGGCTACGAGCACGACTACATCAACCACGTTCCCATCAGAATGCTATCCGCTTTCGGACTATAAGGGTATGTATACAAAACCTCTCGGCCGCTACTATATTACTCGTAGATAGATCTTGGGCATCGGGGCGATCCGTCGTAGTAAATTTTTTGATTTTCCGCCCGAAACCCCAACATATGAGGCAACTTAGGAACACGACAAGGCAACTTTGTCCCAACCAAAGCAACTCTGGTGCCCGAGAAAGCAACTTTGGCCCAACCAAGACCCATCTGGATCCTAGGGGTTAGTCATGAAGCAAAGTTCTTTGGATCTGAATCTACTACTAAAACACTGATATGTAACTTTAGGCCGATCTGTAACTTTAGAGCCCAGCAAGGCAACTTCGGTGTCCAGCGAGGCAACTTTTTCCAGATTGAGAAACTTTGGAGCCAGATAATTAAGACAAATTTGGTGCCCACAAAAAAACTTTGGTGCTTAATAAAATAATCTTATGTGCGATACAAAGCAACTTTGGTGCCCGATGAAGCAACTTTGATGTCCAACAAGGCAACTTTAGTGCCCGACAGAGCAATTTCGGTGTCCGACGGAGCAAATTCGGTGCCCGAAAAATAAATTCAGTTCTCAACAAAGCAATTTTGGTATCCGATGATGCAACTTTGTGCCCAACAAACAACTTGATGCCATTCGCAAACAAAAATTATTCCAAATTGCCTCGCCGGTCTCTGGGCTTCCAAGTTGTCTCATCGGGCTCCGAAGTTGCCTTGTCAGGCAACGATTTGTCTAAAGAAGGGGTGTCCTTAACCATCACGGTAGCGTCGTCCTAATGGCCTACCAAAGTTGCCTCGTCGGGCTCTGAAGTTGCCTTGTCAGGCTCCAAAGTTGCCTCGTTGGACTCCGATGTTGCCTCGCTGGGGAGCGGCTTACCTAAAGAAGGCCTTAGAAATTGCTCAATCGGGCACATAAGTTGCTAAGTCAGGCTTCAAAGTTGCCTCGTCGGGCTCCGAAGTTGCTCAAGCGGGCACACAAATTGCAAGGTCGTGCTCCGAAGTTGCTCAGTCAGGCGCCGGAGTTGCCTAGTCGGGCACAGAAGTGAAATGGATCGTATAGGCACCTAGAGGGGGTGTGAATAGGTGCTACCCAATTTTTAGTACCTTTTCAATTTTAGGCTTGACACAAAGTAAATTCTCTAGATATGTAACTACGAGAATTTCCCTATATGCAAACCTAGCTACTAAGCACGTAAAGAGAGGAGCGAGGGAACCGTAGTGGAGCACGCGGAGACACAGGGATTTGTTTTACCGCAGTTCCTTCCTTGTTAAGGGAAGTACATCTGCGTTGGAGGGGTGGGCGGTTCTAAGACCACCACGCCACAATAGGCCTCACCCTATTCTCCGATGGATCTCGCCACGAGAGGCCTGATCCACCTTCTCCACTATTGGTACCCTTCGAGGCGGGAACCGGTGCCTTTTATAATGTTACTGGGGCACACACCCACAACTGAATTGGGGGCTCCCAAGATGACAACAAGCTGTCACAAGAACAAGGTTTATCAATATAAACAAAACAAGGATCCAGGTATTTGCAAGAAATACTAGATCGGTGATTCTCCAAATGAATGGAGAGGAGATGAAGCGCTTGATTGTTGATGATGAAGATCGAGTTCTCCTCCTTCGATTCCCCAAGGGACGGGGCCTTTGGGTGGATCTAGGTGGAGCTCTCTTGGATGAAGGTTGCAGATCAGATCTTGACTTTTTCGAATGAACCAAGAGGTTTGGCAGGAGGGGGAAGGCTGGCTTAAATACCCCCTGCCTAGATCTGGCCATTGAACAAGTTTGGGGGTGGATTATCCGCCCCCACTAGGGGCGTACTATCCGCCCCCTGGGAAAACTCCGCCCCCAGGGCGGATATTCCGGGGAGAAAATCCGCCCCCTCTCTAGGGCTGGCGCCTACAGAACTTGATGAAGACCTTGGGGGGCGGATTATTCGGCCCCCTCCAGGGCCGGATTATCCGGCATGGCCAGAAAGTCCGGCCAAAACTCCGCCCCCTCTCTGGGTCTTGCGCCTTGGCAGTGAACATGAGGGGCGGATTATCCGCCCCCCTAAGGGGCGGATTATCCGGCGGGGCCGGAAAATCCGGCCGAAACTCCGCCCCCCTTCTGGGGCTTGCGCCTATTTGGGAAAAGGGTGGGGCGGATAATGGGGGCGGATTATCCGCCCCCCAAAGGCAGATTCCTTTTCCTTTTATCCTTAGAGAGAGCTGCAACACTTCAACATACATTAAATAATCCTTGTAATTGTTATCTAACACACAAAACACTAGGGATTATGAAATGTTATTTCAATCTCCCCCTTTTTAGTGTTAGATGACAATACTAGGATTTGGAATGAAACCGGCTAACGCCACCTTAAGAAAAATGAAAGAAGCTCCCCCTAGATGTGTGCATATTTACAATTTGCATTTGAATACAAATACACACACTAGAGAGAACACAACTTTCATAGCAAAGATAATTGAAACAAGGTGGGTTGGGAAACAAGGTCATACCACCGGGATGTGATTATAGCAAAAGAAAATAATGAGATTGTTAGACTCCAAGCACATCCCACAATATTGATGCATACACTAGATAATCCCATGATTCCATATGCCATCAAACAGACTCCATAGATAAATCCAGAATTCCATGAGAGTAGACCCACCATATAAATCCGGGATTCCAGAAAACCAAACAGAGTAGAGCACGACATAGTCTTACATAATCCAAGCACAAATAGCAAATAAGTTCACGCTAAAAAGAGCACAAGCAAGCAAATAAAACGACGGAAAGACAAGTGCTTGCGCCCGACCCTTGCAAATCCACGAGACCTAATAGAACTACTTCTCCCCCTTTGGCCTCGAAACGCCACAAAGGAAGAAGAGCGATGCTAATGCCCCTGAAGATCACGCCTCCTCATCCTCTTCATAGTCACCCCTGTCCCCTTCCTCTTCATCATACTCATCATCATCGTCATCAGCTGGAGGAGTGGGTGCCCTCGGAGGTGAAGGAAAGAGGCAACTCTCGAGCTCACCATAGTTGATCCCTGAAGTGTTCCACTGAGAATACGGTTCCGGAGCAGTGGGAGGAGGTGGATGGCCAGTGGCACTTGAAACATGGTGAAGAATAAGCCGCTGAGTGTGATCCCTCTCATGATCCCTCCGGTACGCCTCATATTGGCCCTTGTGAGTGTCAATGCCCATGCAAAGGATGTGCCGTTGGAACCAAGTGAGCTGTTTAACCTCGCGTGCCATTAGGGACACCGCGGAATGACGACCACTAGCCCGTGCATTACGGGTGAAGAACTCAGGGGCAGTGGAAGGGTGATGGGTCTTCTGAGCCTTGTTGTAGATTTTCTTGGGCTTGTGAACCCCATCCAAAGCAGTGCCAAAGTCCTCAAGAGGCAACATATGCTTGATGAGCATCATAATGAAAGGAGCATATGGAATAGAGAGCCTGTTGATCATAGCATCCGTCATCTCATGATATATGTAGTCCATGACATCCAGTTTGTAACCTGTAGCTGAACCAGAGTTGGTGGCACACTCGTGAGCAAAAGCAAGGAGAGGAACTAGATGGCCACATATCTTGTCATTGTTTCCACCACTCGGAGATATGCAATCCCTAAATATGCCAACGAGGGAGGCATACAAGGGAGAGAGTCCAGCGAAAGTACCAGCAATACCATCAGGAGAAAGGCAAGGAGCGAGCGCAATATCCTTGGATGGCTTCAGTGGGGAAATGATGCGATGGCCAGAAGGAGTGTCACGGCCATGGAAAGCATACCCAAGAACCTGCCCAAAAATGCGGAAGTCCGACTGAATCATTGTTGTCACGGTCATCCACTTCATGGTACAACGCTCATCACCGCAAATCACAAGTGTCGAGAAAAACTGCCTCACTACGGAGGAATCATAGTTGCATTGGAGAGTCATAAGGTGGTGAAGCCCCATCCTGTTGGTCACATCCAATGCCTCAAGGAGCCTTGCCTTGGATTGAGCCTCAGTCAAATTGATGGGGTGCATGGGGCGAAGCTTGAGAGTGGCATACACATCATCATGAATAGCCCGAAAGTGGGCATTCCAAAACATAGAGTCCTCTGGGGGGCCATCACTGTCAGCCTCATCATAGTAATCAGTCTGGCGAATGGAGGCATACTGAAGACTGTCCATAGCCTTGTAGTTGGGCCGAGACTGTTTGCCCTGGCGAGATGCAGTCCTCTTTGTTTTTTCCTGCCTCTGCCATTCGTTCAGCCTCTCTTGCTGCTCTGCTAACTTCGGTTTCGTCAATGAACGTCCCTTCTGTAGTGGGCTTGAGATAATGGGCACAGGGACGACGAGAGAAGGTCTTTGTAGGCTTGGAACCACAAGTGAAAAGCATGAGAGGGATAGCATGGAGATAAGCACACACACAAGTCCAGGAGAAATGGTAGAAATAGTAGAAAAGCAATCCATAAGCCAAATATTTGCATTGCAGGAATCAGGACCAAACCAGACCAGAGGTAAATCTCCAGGCCGGATTATCCATCCCTGGCAGGGGCACATAATCCGCCCCCCGCAGAAAATTTCTAGAACGGCCCAGATTTACCATAGCAAAACAGATCGGGCACTAGGGTTGCAATACTACTGATTCTAGCAAGCAAGGAAAACACCAAGGATCTTCTACAACGAGATTTCCACCAAAAAAATGCATCCCATACAAAAGGAGAGAGATGGGGGAGTTACCCTCACTCATTGGAGGAAAATCGCGGAGGAGAAGATACCCGGAGGCGAGGTGAAGAAGATCCGGGGAGGGCCCGGAGAATCCGGTGGTCAAATCGACTCCGGGAGGGGCGGAGGCTCCGGCGGCGGCTGGGGGCTGAGCTAGGGTTGGGAGAGGGCTGGCTGCTCTGTTTGAGCCTGGCCTCCCCGACCCATCCCTTAAGAGGCAGAAGTCGCCCGAGGCGGAGAATCCGCCCCCCACTTAGGGCGGATAGTCCGCCCCCCTCTGAATTTTCTGTTAAGAACAGATTCAAGTCGGAGCACCCTTGCAAAACCCCTTGCTGGTGTATAGAGGACTTGTGTGCAAGAATAGATGGTTCAAGGAGGTAAAGAAGTCTTGGGTTTAGAGCAACAAACTGAGATGGTACTACACACCCAAATTTGCAAGAACCAAATCAAACAAAAACCAAAGTTGAGTGTGTTTTCCATAAGAACAAGAAATATGCAGGAAAATCCAAAGATAGCCGTTAGAAACCAACTCTTCTCAAGGAAGAGGGCAGTGGCCGAAGCCACCATGTTGGAGCGCATGGCATGACACCGCGAAGATGTATCTTGAGTTCAAAACCAATGCTCATAGATGACCCACATATCACAAAATGATATTAAGGGAAATGATTTTTCTTGCTTTCAGCATTATGGGGGGAGGGTTAGCCCAATCAATTAGGACCACACTCCCCCTATGTCTATGCCCGCATCTAAACCAAATACATGAATAAGAGCAAGTGAGTGTGCAAGGGTAGTCAAGCCAAACTCCTTGAATCTATGATATTTAGCTCATTCCACAAATAACAAAATCTTGCTTCATCAAGCGGCTTCGTGAAAATATCAGCAAGTTGGTTCTTCGTGCTCACAAAGGATAGGGCAATATCGCCACGAGCAACATGATCCCGAATGAAATGGTTGCGAATCTCAATATGTTTTGTTCTTGTATGTTGCACGAGATTGTAAGCAATTTTGATAGCACTTTCATTGCCACATAATAGAGGCACTTTGTAACAATTGACACCATATTCCTTTAAAGTTTGCCTCATCCATAATAACTGTGTACAAGCACTTGCAGCAGCAACATATTCAGCTTCGGCAGTTGAGAGTGAAATACAATTCTGTTTCTTTGAAGACCAACACACTAGAGACCTGCCCAAGAATTGACATGCACCAGAAGTTGATTTTCTATCATCTTTGTCACCAGCCCAATCTGAATCAGTGTAACAACATAGAGAGAAACTTGAACCCTTGGGATACCATAACCCAAAATTTGGGGAATGAACCAAATATCTAAAGATTCGTTTGACCGCCACTAAGTGGCTTTCTTTAGGAGCGGCTTGGTACCTTGCACACACTCCTACACTTAACACGATATCAGGCCTAGATGTGCAAAGGTAAAGGAGAGATCTGATCATGGATCGGTATACCTTTTGGTCCACGTCTTT
Source organism: Avena sativa (assembly GCA_916181665.1). Taxonomy (NCBI): domain Eukaryota; kingdom Viridiplantae; phylum Streptophyta; class Magnoliopsida; order Poales; family Poaceae; genus Avena; species Avena sativa. The sequence goes on from OV702293.1 coordinate 101,989,476, forward strand.
ACCCTTGGGATTGAGCTCAAGATGACACTTTGTTTGCATTGGAGTAGCGACGCCATTGAGATCCGTCATCTTGAACCTTTTGAGCATGTCTTGAATGTACTTAGCTTGATTAATAAAGGTTCCCTCTCTAAGTTGTTTGATCTCAAATCCAAGAAAGAACCTCAACTCACCCATCATCGACATCTCAAACCTGTCAGTCATAAGCTTTAAAAATTCATCATTAAAAGCTTGGTTAGTGGAGCCAAAAATAATATCATCTACATAAAGTTGGCATACAAAAATCTCACCATTGACCTTCTTAGTAAAAAGAGTGGGATCGATTTGCCCAACTTCGAATCCACAGTCTAACAAAAGCTCTATAAGGTGCTCATACCACGCACGTGGGGCTTGTTTAAGGCCATAGAGCGCCTTATCGAGTTTGTAGACATGGTTTGGAAATTTGGGGTCCTCAAAACCCGGGGGCTGCTTGACGTATACCAACTCATGTAGTGGACCATTAAGAAACACACTCTTAACATCCATTTGCTGTAATTTAAAATTATGATGGGCGGCATAGGCAAGAAGGATACGGATGGACTCAAGACGAGCCACAGGAGCATAAGTCTCGCCAAAATCAATTCCTTCCACTTGAGAGAATCCTTGAGCCACGAGTCTTGCTTTATTCCTCACAACAATGCCATTTTCATCTTGTTTGTTCTTGAAAATCCACTTGGTGCCGATAACATTGCGGCAATCCTTGGGTTTCTCTACGAGCTTCCAAACTTTGTTGCGCTCAAAGTTATTTAATTCTTCATGCATTGCAACAACCCAATCGGGATCTTCAAGAGCATCAAATACCTTCTTCGGTTCAACCATGGAAATGTGAGCTTGATGATCACAGAAGCTTGCAAGTTCTCTTCTAGTAGACACCCTTCTTCGTAGATCACCAACAACCTTGTCAAGAGTGTGACCCCTTAGTTCAAGGTTCCGATCAACACCGAGCCTCGCGACGAGCCTCAATGTCCTTATTGTTTCTAGAAGGAGTTGATTCAATATTTGTATCCTTGTCTTGTCCACTACCTTGCCCTTGATCTTGATCTGAGTTGACAACAGGAGCTTGCTGCTGAACTTGTTCTTTGGGGCCGGACTATCCGGCCTGGGAGATGAGGCAATAGTTTCCTCTTCCTAAGAATGCCTGACAGAGCTGGGAGATCCAGAGTCGGATAATCCGCCCTCGGGGGCCGGAGAATCCGGCCTGGAGTCTTCTTGGTTGTTGTCTTCTTCTTCTTCGGATCCCCTGGGAAAAGTTGGAGTGCCAGGGGCAAATTGTCCACCCCTTAGAGGGGGCGGATAGTCCGGCCTGGGACTACCATTTTTTCCAGGAGACTGATGACCTTCAGTAGGTTGCGGTGTCGGTGCAAAGTTTTCTCCAACAGTAGGAGCTTGTTGATCTTGTGTAGATGAGGGCTCCACTTGAGTGGAGCATTGTCCTTCCCGATCCTCCACAAGGGGTTCCTCAATGGGGCGAAAAAATCCCACGCCCATTCTTCTTATGGCATCTTGGGGTATTTCAACATCTGCATCACAAACATCAACTTGCCCTACATAGGAGCCATTATTTTCATCGAACTCCACACTACAAGATTCTACAACAGTCCCGGTGAGCTTGTTGTAGACTCTATAAGTGTGGGATTCGGCACCGTAACCAACAAAAATACCTTCTAAAGCCTTGGACTCATATTTAGACAAGCGGACACCTTTAATAAGAAAGAAACACTTACACCCGAATACCCTGAAGTATGAGATGTTGGGCTTGTTACCGGTAAGTATTTCATATGGAGTCTTGTCCAAAATCTTTTGGAGGTAGAGCCGGTTCGATGAGTGACAAGCAGTGGATATGGCTTCAGCCCAAAAATTGTAAGGAGACTTGAATTCAGCCAACATTGATCTTGCCATATCCATCAAAGTCCGATTCTTCCTCTCGGCTACACCATTTTGTTGAGGGGTATATGCAGCGGAATATTGATGTCTAATCCCCTCTTCGCTTAGAAACTCATTCAAAGTGTAGTTCTTGAATTCGGAGCCATTGTCACTTCTTATTGCCAAGATAGGAACATTGTGTTGACGTTGAACTTTATTGGCAAAGTCAATGATTGTTTGTTGAGTCTCACTCTTTAGCTTGAAGAAATAGACCCATGTATATCTTGAGTAATTATCGACAATGACCAAGCAATATTTCTTCCCACCAAGACTTGCATGAGAAGGAGGACCAAATAAATCCACATGAAGTAATTCCAAGATCCTCTTTGAAGACACAATAGTCTTCCTCTTGTGGGGAGAGTCATGCATTTTTCCTTCAACACAAGCCCTGCAAACACGATCTTTGGCAAAGGAGACATTGTCTTTTAGTCCAAGGATGTGTCCATCCTTGTGGAGACTTTGCAAAGTTCTCATGTTGACATGGGCTAAACGGCGATGCCATAAACATCCCACGTCGGCCTTTCCGAAAAGGCACATCGGACCCGAAGTGGTTTTCCCCGAAAAGTCCACAACATACAGGCCATTTTCGACGTATCCAACAAAAGCGACCTTTAGAGACTTGCTCCACAAGAGTACCACCAAATCATCATCGATAAAAATAGCAAAACCCATCTTTCCAAGGGAACGAACAGAAAGAAGGTTGTAACCGAGGGTCTCAACAAGCATGACGTCCACGAGAGAGATATCGTGGGCAACCACAACCTTGCCAAGACCCAATACCTGAGATTTAGACTTATCACCGTAGGAGACTGTAATATTATCATGATTTGGACGCATCTCCGTGATGATCTCCTTGCTTCCGGTCATATGACTAGTGCATCCACTATCCAGCACCCATTTCGACCCACCGGAAGCATAGCCCTGCAAGAGAATTACTTCTTGGTTTTAGGTACCCATTTTTCAATGGGTCCTTTCATGTTAGTAACAAGGGTCTTTGGGACCCAAATAGACCAAGCAATATATTCATCAAAGGGACCGACATAATAAGCATAAACATCGCCATAATCATCACAAAAGAGTTCATAATTTGGATTGTGAGACCCTGCAAAACCAATATTGTTAGTTTTGTCTTTGGTGACATTCTTCTCAACGGTGCTTGTCTTTGATTGAACATTCTTGGTCTTGTTCTTCTTGTTTTTCCTTTTCTTGGACTTGGTGACATATCCAAGTCCCTCTTTACCATGATTTGACCTTTGCTTGCCAAGAACTTCATCAAGAACACCCTTATCCTTGGGAGTGATGTCCTTGACCAATTCTTCTTCCACACTAGCATTTCCCTTGTGACTATATTTTGAATTGGAAGTGCTAGGAACATCATACTGGGCCAATCGAATTTGGAGCTGATCATGTGACTCAATGAGAGTGGAGAAGTCGCTTTTCAACTCCTTGTGAGTGTTCTCAAGTTTCTCCAATTCCTCGGAGAGTCTATCATGAGCAGCCCCAAAGTCAATCTTTTCCTTCTTTAGCTTCTTTGCTTTGGTGACTGCATTTTCACATTCCTTAACAGGTTTGGCCACTATTTCTTCATGTGACTCCTCAAGGGACTCAAGCTGTCAACACCCGGATTTTTCAATCCTAGATGCCTGTTATGCCATACATCGCAATCCCAGGATTACCATTTTTGCGAGACATAACAGAATTGGATACCATAGTACTTCATCCATTACAAACGATACATAAGTTCTTACACGAATAGGGATCTCATGATCCAGTTCTCAATACACATCAAGCAGCGGAATACGTAATAATAACGGTAGCGTAGGCGAAGCTCCATCTTCGGGGTCACAGGCAATGCTGACGATGGGAGATGATCCTAGTTGTCGTAACCTTCCTGGGGTCCATCTTCCAGGTACTCCTCTTCATAGTCTGGCCATGGGAATAGCCAGGGACAAAGCCATGAGTACTCTTTAAGTACTCGCAAACTAATACTAACAGGTAAGGGTTTTTTGGGATAATAGGACACTAGGCTCTAGGGTTGTTTTGCAAAAAGCCAAGTTTATATCTACTCAGTTCCAAAGCTAGTCACAATTTTATAAATCCTAATTGGGATCTTATAATTCAGGTCATAACTCTGTTGTGGTCAAGTCAAAGTCTCAATTCGTTTCACAAGTCATTTTGAAAAGTCTGACGGGGGAACTAATGGCCACTCCAACTGTCCATAACCGCGGACGCGGCTATTCGAATAGTTTGACACTCTACAGAGATTGTACACTTTCACCACAACATTCGATACATCCGTCAGGAACAAATCCTGAATTCACCATACTCAGTATGCGGATAATCAATCCTAACCTTTCAATTACACGCCCTAGTATAAGCACCTCTCCTGTGAGTTTGGCCTCCCAACCATGACCACTGTCATCTTGGGTACTGCACAGGTGGACAATCTTCACAAGGTAGCCTCAGCTCAGACCTTGGCCAGGAGGGAACTAATACTAAGGTATATAAGTTTCCAGTCAAGCCCTACCCAATCTTCGGGTATTGTGGTTGTACGATAAAATTGGAATGGTATCGCATACAGACAACCATCAGTTTTATAAAGGGGCTAAGGCTCATGCCTCAATATTTTTATCACCAAAATCATCAAGTGTTTGGAAACACATGTCCAAAACATTTCAATAGAATGCTCCATCATTCCAAGGTTTTCATAACCATTTTTCCACCAAGTATTCCCATCTAAAAGTTGATCAAGTTTTATGCTTAGCACTAGCATCTACAAGTGGGGGTGGTACTAATGAGGGGTGGTAACTAGTGGAGTTTCACTAAGTCCAACATTATATCTTAGGCTGATATCAAGGTTTCTAGCTTAGGCCAAATTTTATGCTCTTTATGCAACCTTCAGCACAACTGTCTGGTATCTACCAAACTCTTAGGTAGACTCTAAGTAAGCTTTGATAAAGAAAAAAAAGTAAGAAGCTTGCCATAAAACTAGGATTGTTTTAACAAGTAGGTAAGATTGCAAGTATGGGTTTGTGGCATCAGTAGGGTATCTGGCAAGGGTTAGCTTGCATCAGTGTCAATATAAGCTTGCATAGGTCAACTTGTTTAGTAAGGCTTGCTACGTTAATAGCTTGCAAGTATTGGCTTGCATTGGTATAGTATCAGCTTGCCTTGTGCAAAGCAGTGGTTGAAGTTCTCCTCGGCTTCCTCTTCGTAGTATCCTCCTTCCTCCTCGTATCCTTGGTCGGTACTAGCGTCTATGAATAAATACGAGGTACACAATCACCAAACAATACTTAACTACTTGCAATCATCACACACAAGGGTCCTATAGATGATCTAGCATCATCTCTAACATTACAAGGTTAAAGCTTGGTTTAAATCTTTTATTTTGAGAAAAGTAATTTCTACTCATTGAAAAACTACTTAAGATTTAATATTCTCCAAACTAAACATGGGATCATGTTGACACATGTCATCACCACATATTGTAGTCCATGGGAATGTGATTTAAAGTGGTGTCACAATTTAATAAGGTTTTACCCTTTTATTTTAATTAATTAAAGTGGCTAGAAATGCTTATGAAGCATTCTTTTATTACTTGAACATTATTTCTGCAAGTAAACCTATATATTTTTATATATTCTGAAAGGTATGGTTAAAAGTGATTTTTGAGAGTTGGAATCAACTCAAAAGCTTTTATGGTTTAAATTTGAAAAATGTTTGAATGCAGAAAAGCTTCTGTCTTGTTATTTTTGCTATGGGTGATCTACAGATCCAAATGACTTGAATCCAACGGGCTTGGATTAAGCATTCACAGACCTTTCCAACAAAATTGGTTTCATACAATTTGGTGCACTGAATCGATCTGGGTTGATTTTTGAAGTTGGGTGGTGAAGTGTGTTTGAATTTAAAAAGAAAAGGTTTAATTTGAATTGCTGGGCTGCGCAGGAAATTCTAACGGGCCGGCCTGCTAAGCACAGGGCTCCCGCGGGCTGCTTAAGTGGGTGTCCCCACTCGTCAGTGACACGGGGCTGGGCGAAGCGGTATGGGGCAACGTGGATCGTTCGATCTAGTTCTAATCTAACGACTGAGGGTCATCGTCGATGCGAGACAGCTCCGGCGAGAACGAAACCTAGCACGGCCAGTAAGGGTCGCTGGGGGCTCACCGGGGTATGGGCGAGGGTCGGCGAGGCGGGAGAACGACGAAGTCGACAACGGCGTACCTCCTGGTACCGGTGGCTTCTCCTGGGGCGGCTCCAACCGCTGGCTCCCTTCTTCTCCGGCAGCGGCAGGCTCCAGTGAAATTACGGCGAGGTGGTGCTCGCCTTGCTCTGAGAATGGTGTGGCACGGTCAGTGAGGAGAGGGGAGTGAGATGGTGTGAAGAAATCGTGCGGGGGTGGCCTCTATTTATAGTCGAGCGAGGGGACCGTCGGGGCGCATGGTGAGCTCGTCGGGGGCGACGTTACAGGCAGCTAATGGCATGGGCAAGGGTAGGGGACGGTGCTGTGTCTCCTGGCGATGCTCAACGACATGGTCGCGAGGCATGGGGCGGTGTGGTTTGGTCTGGAACGGCCGGTGCTCTGCGCGGCAGAGGCGGCATCTTCGACAGCGGGCGGTGGCTGTATGGCACGGGGCTGCTAATGGGGATGTCTGACGGTCTCCTGGGTCGGTGGTGATCGTGTGTGCGTGCGGTGAGGGCGGCGCGCGGTCTGTGGATGCTGGTCGAGGTTGGCGCTCTGGCGCACGCTCGGCATGGTCTGGGCGCGGCTTGTGCGCGTGGTCCAGGGCTTGGCAACGCTCGCGGCTGGGACAGTGAGTGGCGGTGGACGGTGGGCTGCCTCCCAGACAAGGTTGGCACGGCTAGTTCTTCCTCTAGCCTGCTGTCGACTATGGGGTGGCATTGAGGTGCTCGGCTGTTCACCATTAATGGCAATGGCAAGCTCACAGGGGTGCTAGTGTTGGGCTAATCTTTCTAGATGATCTACTGGGTTGTGTGTGAGCTAACTAGGGAACAAGTTAGGCAAGAATCACTGCACACTATAGTGTTTGATGTTTTGTTTGATTTGTGTCTGCAACCTGTTTGATGAAATGGCCGCATGAAGTCAAGTTTTGAATTTTGAAATGAATTTTGGTGGGTTTTCTAGATTGGTGCTGGTGAGTCTGCAGATGCTTGGGTTTTGAAAGTTGAGCTTGTTTGAGTGGTTTTTGAAAAAGTGGGATCTTCCCATATGAAGAAGATTCAATTTTGAATTGTCATTTAAACTATGCATTTGAAAGTTTCTGGATGATCAAAAAGTGGGCCTTGATACTTTCTTATGAGTACATTCAAGGGGTGCAAAGATCCAGAAAAGTTTCTGTTAGGTTTTGAAAGTTTGAGACAGCCAAAGTAGGCATAGGAGTTAAATTGGTCAAAATGACCATTCACTTAATATATGTGTTTTGATTTACTTGTCTTTAGGAAAAGTGTGGGAAATGTTTTAGATGATGTTCTTTTCACCTAAGAAACATTTTACAAGCAATGGATCACACAAACAAGGTGGTTTTTAAAGAAATTAAAAATCCATGCATTCACATATGCATGCATTCATGGGTTTACTTAGAAAAGTTTTTGGTAGCCCTAAACTTGATGATTAGTGTTTTGATGATCTAAGTTTGATATTTTTGGGATGTTACACAAGCCTCTCTTCAAGAGAGACCCGAGCCTCTTCTTCTTCTTCAAGAGCATTTTTAAGGATGCAATTTCCATTGCATCCTCCCTTTCAGTTCTGCCCTTTTCTTCGAGGAGAGCTTCATTTTGGGCAAGCTGGTCCATAAGAGCTTCAAAATGTATTTTGTGCTCACCTTTAAAGTTAGTGAAGAAATAGTCCAAAGCAATAATCTCTTCTTTAACCTTAAGACTAGTAGGATCATCCATGTCAATCATAGCCTTAGGAAAAGAAGAGTTATAAGAAGTTACCTCGGAGCTTCTTGCCATGAGACAAGTAGCATTCTTGTTGATGATGTTTTTGTTCGGAGAGTCAAAGAGAGATGTTGATGTAGATGTGGTGGCTATAGCAGCCACCTCTTGAGAGCTATCATCCTAGTCCTCATCTTCACTTTCCTGAAGAATATTCTTCTTGAGCCACTAGAACAATCTTTGGTTGCTTCTTGAAGGGAGCATTCTTCTTTACAAACTGTTTCTTTGCGTGGATCCTTTGACTTGTCTTTGAAAATAAGTCTTCCTCCATTATCTTCCCTACTTTGATATGGACACTCAGCTACAAAGTGCAGCCGGTCACCATAGTTGAAACATGTTCTCAGCTTGGGGCCATTTTCCTTTCTTCCATAGGCTCCACTCTTGCGTTCTAGTTCAGCTTTAGCCTTGGCCGAATCTTTCCAAAAGTTTCGAGCATAAAGATCCAGGTATTGTCCGTGGATCCTTTTTATATCCTCGGGACAGTCCATACCTTCTATGTCATATTCATCATGATCAATCACACTAGTCTTCAAGGCCATGTTGACCCCCTTTTGCATACCCATAGCTCGTGCACGAGCATCTTCGGCATTCTTGGCAGCCACTTTGAAAGCGGCCATTTCTTGCATTACCTCATTGGATGTCATGAGGTGGTAGTTATTCCTACCTTGGAGACTTTTCAAATCTGTGGGCTCAAATGGCATAAGAGCACTGGCATACTTGCGCTTGATCCATGCATCATCAACATGAGCGGCACCATGGTTTCTGAAAGTTGTGGCTATTGCCTTGAGCCTCATATGCATGTCCTCGTGGTTTTCTCCATCCAACATATAGAATCCTTCAGCTTCGTTGCTCAAAGCATCATATCTATTCCTTCTCATACTTTCATTTCCGATGAAGAGCTCAGTGAGAGCATCCCAAGCTTCCTTAGCTGTACTAAGATGCTGAATGTGTGGCATATCTTTGTCACCCACACCAAGCTGTATCATGTGTAGAGCTATAGCGTTGAGTTGGCTATCGACAACTTCTCTTCTTGTGAGATTTTTGGGGTTTCCAACATGAAGACCATTTTTGATGATTTTCCACAACTCAATGGAGGAACTGCACACATGAGACTTCATCAAAAATTGCCATTGAGTAAAAGTAGATGCTGAAAGTTTGGGTGGATCACCCCTATTATGTATATGTGGGTGAGGGATAGGTGGATCAGGAGAATACACATGAGAAACCTCATTATATCCATCCTTACCACTATCCTTTTTCGAGGAGGAGCTCTTGCTAGTGTCATCACCAACCACTTCGTTATCTTTGGAATCGGTTTTACCCGTTTCCTTGGATTGCGGAGTGGTAGCCTTAGAGTTAGATGGAGGTGATGCCGCGGATGTGGAGAGACGCATTATCAATTGACGCATCTCTTCCATCTTAGCCTCCATTGAACTCACCAAGGTTGTTTCCAACGTCTTGAGATCATTCATGGTGACTACCTCCGGAGCATCACTCCCATCTACCTTGGAACCCATACTTCTCTTAGGCGGTTAAGCCCGAAATAAGAGCCGGGGCTCTGATACCAATTGAAATGGATCGTATGGGCACCTAGAGGGGGGGAGGGGTGAATAGGTGCTACCCAATTTTTAGTACTTTTTCAATTTTAGGCTTGACACAAAGTAAATTCTCTAGATATGTAACTACGAGAAATTCCCTATATGCAAACCTAGCTACTAAGCACGTAAAGAGAGGAGTGAGGGAACCGTAGTGGAGCACGCGGAGACACATGGATTTGTTTTACCGCAGTTCCTTCCTTGTTAAGGGAAGTATATCTGCGTTGGAGGGGTGGGCGGTTCTAAGACCACCACGCCACAATAGGCCTCACCCTATTCTCCGATGGATCTCGCCACGAGAGGCCTGATCCACCTTCTCCACTATTGGTACCCTTCGAGGCGGGAACCGGTGCCTTTTACAACGCTACCGGGGCACACACCCACAACTGAATTGGGGGCTCCCGAGATGACAACAAGCTGTCACAAGAACACGGTTTATCAATATAAACAAAACAAGGATCTAGGTATTTGCAAGAAATACTAGATTGGTGATTCTCCAAATGAATGGAGAGGAGATGAAGCGCTTGATTGCTGATGATGAAGATCGAGTTCTCCTCCTTCGATTCCCCAAGGGACGGGGCCTTTGGGTGGATCTAGGTTGAGCTCTCTTGGATGAAGGTTGCAGATCAGATCTTGACTTTTTCGAATGAACCAAGAGGTCTGGCAGGAGGGGGAAGGCTGGCTTAAATACCCCCTGCCCAGATCTGGCCGTTGAACAAGTTTGGGGGCGGATTATCCACCCCCACTAGGGGCGGACTATCCGCCCCCTGGGAAAACTCCGCCCCTAGGGCGGATATTTCGGGGAGAAAATCCGCCCCCTCTCTGGGGCTGGCGCCTGCAGAACTTGATGAAGACCTTGGGGGGGGGGGCGAATTATCCGGCGTGGCCGGAAAGTCCGGCCGAAACTCCGCCCCCTCTCTGGGGCTTGCGCCTTGGCAGTGAACATGAGGGGCGGATTATCCGCCCCCCCTGAGGGGCGGATTATCCGGCGGGGCTGGAAAATCCGGCCAAAACTTCGCCCCCTTCTGGGGCTTGCGCCTATTTGGGAAAAGGGTGAATCCTTTTCCTTTTCCTTTTATCCTTAGAGAGAGCTGCAACACTTCAACACGCATTAAATAATCCTTGATATTGTTATCTAACACACAAAATACTAGGGATTATGAAATGTTCTTTCAAGAAGTTGCCTCGCCAGACATAAAGTTGCTCAGTCGGGCACCGAAGTTGCCTCGTCGGGCTCTAAATTCTACCAAAGTTGTCTCGCCGGGCTCCGAAGTTGTTCAGTCAGGCACATAAGTTGCTCAGTCGGGCTCCGAAGTTGCCTCGTTGGACGCCGAAGTTGCTTAGTCGGACACATAAGTTGCTCATATAACTTTTTGGTGTCTTCCATAGCAACTTCGGTACCTCGAATGAGAAGTGTTTGACAAGGCAACTTTCATGTCTGACTAGGCAACTTCTGTTTCTGACGAGACAACTTTGGTGACCGATGAGACAACTAAGGTGCACGACAGAGCAACTTCAGTGCCCAACGAGGCAAATTTGGTGCTTAACAATAATCTAAGCAACTACTATAAGCAAGGCAACAAATTGACATGATTGAGCGACTAGTAAATACGTTTAGGCTCATCAGACAAAAATATAAACCGCTCCATGAAAAACACGTTGTGCTTAATTTAGACCAGTCTTCTCTTTTCCTCTCACTCTCTCACCTTCTTATTGCCGGTCAACCCGAGGCCCATCTGCAACCTTGCGTGGTCATCTTCCCCAACCAGCCGACCGTGGCTTTTGTCAAATCCAAAAATGCCTCCAGTCACGTTCTACCTAATCAAATCAAGAGCAGTGGGTAAGAAATTGGGGTGGTGCACAGAGGTCGCCTTGTGGGGAAAAGGAAGCGAAAGAGGAGGGCTTCTTCTTGCTCAAAGTAAACAGGCCGAGGAGGGCCTTATGCGCGTTTATGCCGGAATGTTCCATATGTCTCTTGTGTGAGCGCCTGCGGCCAAGGCTCTCTGCTGGCCCTCGTGTCGAAGTCCCATGGGCTGGTGAAGTTTGACGACGGGGTGCCGGAGGCGACATCGAGAAACAACATTGTGGTCGAGGACAAGGGCGACCACGTATGGCAGTTCACCGGTGCTCCACGCGGCCACGAGCGATGTGCTCAAGCTGGGTGAGCTCGACAGCGGGAACTTCGCCCACCGGTCGGTGCTGAACTTCAGGCAGAGCACACGCGCTTTCTGCCATGAGCCCATGACCCTATCTTGTTATGTGGAGAAAAGTTGAGGTGGCATTTTTTCGATCGAAGAGTGTTGTAACGCGTGCGCCCGACAGGAAACACGTGGACGAGTCGATGGGAAGCGCGCGATGGTGCGCTCTGCTCATATCCAACGAGTGCCGCTCCGTGAAGAATTTGGAATTTTTTTTTTATTTCCTAGAAAGGCACGTTCGCTTCACAATTCGGCCCATAGAAGAACTAGAAATCGTAAAGCCCCAGCCCGGCAGCCCCCAAGGAGAGCAGAAACCCTACGCCCACGGTCCCCACCCCGCAAGCGCCCTAAAATGTCCCCTCGCCCCCCTGCCAATCTGCACCCGAAGCCGAAATCCCCAAATTCCCCACTCTCCCCCATCGCCCCCTTCCCTCACCCGTGCGCGAGCTAATCCGAGGGGCGGCGAGAGGAGGCGGAGATGGAGTCGGACCAGGGTAAGCTCTTCATCGGCGGCATCTCGTGGGAGACGACGGAGGAGAAGCTGCAGGAGCACTTCTCCACCTTCGGCGAGGTCTCCCAAGCCGCCGTCATGCGCGACAAGCTCACCGGCCGCCCCCGGGGCTTCGGCTTCGTAGTTTACGCCGACCCTGCCGCCGTCGACGTCGCTCTCCTAGAGCCACACACCCTTGACGGCCGCACGGTACTTACTCTCCCTCCCTTGGTTTCTTTCCCAACCCAAACCCTAGCGGCATATTCGCGTGGAATATTCGCTTCGATCGCCTTCCGATCTACCCAGCTGCTGCGGCCTGGGGCTGTGCGTGTGTGATACGAGGATTATCTCTCAAGTGCTCAAGCTAGGTCGTCTCTGTTGTGCTTTTGTTGTCCCAGGTCGATGTGAAGCGTGCGCTCTCGCGGGAGGAGCAGCAGGCTTCGAAGGCGGTGAACCCTAGCGCGGGAAGAAACGCTGGAGGTGGAGGAGGTGGCGGTGACGCCGGTGGTGCTCGGACTAAGAAGATCTTCGTGGGGGGTCTGCCCTCCAGTCTGACAGATGAAGAGTTCCGGCAGTACTTCCAGACCTTTGGATCTGTCACTGATGTCGTGGTGATGTACGACCAGACCACACAGCGTCCCCGAGGGTTTGGCTTCATCACCTTTGACGCGGAGGACGCGGTTGACCGTGTGCTGCACAAGACCTTCCATGACCTTGGTGGGAAGATGGTAGAGGTGAAGCGTGCACTGCCACGAGAGGCAAACCCTGGCTCTGGTGGCGGTGGCCGTTCCATGGTAGGTGGGGGTTTTCATAGTAACAATGGTCCTAACTCCAACACTAGCAGCTATGATGGCAGAGGTGATGCTAGCAGATATGGACAGGCGCAGCAGGGCAGTGGCGGCTATCTGGGTTATGGTGCTGGAGGTTATGGTAGTGCTCCAACTGGATATGGATACGGACATGCTAATCCTGGAACGGCATTTGGAAATTATGGGTCTGCAGGATATGGAGGTGTTCCTGCTGCATATGCTGGAGCTTACGGCAATCCAACTGCTGCTGCTTCTGGTTACCAGGGTGGCCCTCCAGGCACTAATAGAGGACCCTGGGGCAGTCAAGCTCCATCTGGTTATGGCACTGGGGGCTATGCTGGCAGTGCAGGCTATGGTGCATGGAATAGCTCTTCTGCTGGTGGAAATGCACCCACTAGTCAGGCACCTGGTGCAGCTGCAGGTTATGGAAACCAGGGCTATGGTTATGGTGGATACGGTGGGGATGCATCATATGGTAATCATGGAGGATACAGTGCTTATGGGGGACGGGGAGATGGTGCTGGCAATCCTGCTACTGGTGCAGCGTCTGGATATGGTGCTGGATATGGAAGTGGGAATGGCAACTCTGGATATCCAAATGCGTGGACTGATCCTTCACAAGGCGGAGGATTTGGCGGTTCAGTCAATGGAGCTTCTGAAGGCCAATCAAATTATGGCAGTGGTTATGGTGGTATGCAGCCTAGGGTTGCTCAGTAAGAGAGGCCATTATAACGTTACGAATTGAACCAGGCTGCTTATGTATTACTGTGGTACTATGGCTTTGGTCCCATCCTCCTGAAGATCGTCCATTTTGCTGGTTAAATCAGTATTTCTCCTGGTTGGAATGCTTGATCCTTTCGTGGCTTACTACTAGAACTTCTAGTCAATAAGTAGCTATTTTGTCGAGTAGCTGTATCTTCGTAATGCTTTGTTTAAGTTTAGCTTATCCTTCGGTGTGCTTTGTCATGAGTGGAGTTTCAGGTTGCTTCATCTCTAGTTTAAAGCTAGAGTAGCTTCACTTATGGACCAAATTATCTAGTTATATCTCTATTTGACAGAATCATATATTTGTGTTTGACTGTAGTATTTATGCTGGATATTCTCTTTCTCGCATGTGGTAAATGTGTAATGTTTATCTTTTATGGTTGTGTTGATATGCGGTGCTGTGCTGTGCTTCCTCATCTACTCTAGCTCATCTTGGAGTTAAAAGTGTTGTGTGATTATTCTTTAATATTGATGGTTTGCAAAGATGCGAAACCTGAAACTATGCACTGATAGAGGTTTGATACTATAGCTGATTCTGACAGATGCTCAAGTGTGTAGTATGCTCCTTTATGTAATAACTGGAATGTTACATCCCTCGTTTATATGATGAAGCTATGAGTATGCTTCTAATATTTGCTATCTAGATGGATAGACAGGCATAGCTGAGGGAACTGATTACTCTTCCAGCCTTTTGGCCTTAAATTTTGATATTACCTGAGCAGCAATAAGAACTTACTAGCAGCAAGATGGTAGCATCAACTTCTAAGGTAGTGTAGATGCAGAGAAATCTGTGATGCTTCTTGAATGATGTACAGGTAGAAAACCTAGAGTAAAGTAGCGAGGCATTTGGCAAGTAAAATAATTGTCCTTCCTCCTTCGTTTCCTTCATGTACAGGTTGCATGGGATGCTATTCCTTTTAAAAGCATGTCCAAGTGAGAGTGAAAATGCCATCAGAAACCAGCTGAATTGGCTTGATGAGCTGATGAGAGGTTGCAATTTTGAAGCATTGGCACAAAATGGAAGCTACTAGCTTTTTACGTGCTTCATTTTCTTGAGGATCTTGTGCTCTGCTACAAGATGGTGGTACGTGGAAACAAAGATTTATTTTCTTGATGTTTTGTTCGGGAAATCTTTTCCAACTTCTCTTTGATATGCTCTGCTCCCAAAAAATGTTCACCAATTCACCATCCTAAAGGTCTAGATTACCCTCATAATAAATAACAAAGAAGTGGATTTTTTATTGTAATAATTCCACAATTGTACACCATGTATTTATGTACCTTTTTCATGCATACCCCCGATCCAAATTAGTTGTCGCAGGTTCAAAGAACCTAGACAGATTTTAGGCTACATTTTACCTAAATCTGTGACAAGTAATTTGGATCGGAGGGAGTAGTGAAAATTGGGCCACTAAAGGACAAAAAACACCATTCTGTGGCCCCAAAGTCATTGCACTATTGAGTTCTGGGGCACAAGATCCATGAGACTAGCCTTGCCCTTTCACACATGGTTTAACATTATTCATTCCTTTTTGTTGTTCAATACTTGTTTATTTCTTTTTTTTAGAAAACCTCTTATTTATTTATTTATTGGATTAAGTTCTACCTGCACACTAAGTCATGCCGTCTATTTATACGTTTGATAGATCTGGTTGCTCAGCTGCTGACCTTTATTTATTGAGAATATTGAGGATAAATATGAAGTAGAAAATTTGTGTATGATTATGTACTTGTAGCGGTATTTTAGCCTAGTTACCGGTTAACAGTAATTAACTTAATATGCTGCCTATTTGTATGGATATACATCAATCATGCTTCATTACACCATATTCCTCCTATTTAGTGTAGCATTCCATGTATAGGTTATTTGGCTTAGTGTCTAGAGGCCTCCTTTTGCTGTCATGATGCATATAACATCTACAACGTGTGCTAAGTCATGTTGTACAAAAAATTAGTTATATAAGTTTATTTTGCTGTTGCTGAAATGTGCTGCGATGCCCTTAGTTTATAATCTTCTGTTAAAAAATCAGCCACAAAAGTAGACAAGTGGGTCAAACAAACACTAGGCAAAAGCGGGTGGGGCAAACGTGATTGTGATAATCTACCACAATGCCAAACGCAGCCGTAATCATATGCTTTGATATGAGAGGTTTGTTGCTTTATTGGTTTCATACACATTTCACTCAATTGTACACGGGGAATGGTCTTCTTGTGATTGCTGCACTTTCTGCACACAATAGAAGATCACATAATAGTATTCCCATTAATAGTTTTTAATGGAGTAGATCACATCCTTCTTGGTAACTTATGAATCAAAATTTGTTTAACATGTACATAGTAACTAGTGTAATTAGCATCAGAAGCCTTGCACACTCTGGGGTCTAATGCCAGGCTTTGCCTGCAAGCATTAGCACCAAATACAGCATCAGCACGGCCTGGTTTAGGCACCTAAAGTTAAATTACCATCCTGCCGTGTCCCAAGTAACCTGATAATGGGTATCGGTGTGTAGTCCCTGGAGAGAAATAAGTATTCCCTCTGTTCCAACTGTCGCAGATTTGTCTAGATACGCCGCGTGTTGGCATGTAGATACATGCGAATCTAGACAAAACTGTGACATTTAATATGAAACCAAGGTACTAAGGTAGTAACAGATTTATTCTTGGAGGAATGGAGGGAGGGCATAGTTATTTTTTTTCCTTAAAATTGTATGGCAAGGTGACAGTTACTTGGTTGGTGTACTTGGACGTCTTTTGTAGCCCATCACAAGTCAAAACATGCAGCTCCTTTGCCTCTTCGAAAATTTAGCTGGATGAGCTACAACATTGAGCCTTAGCTATGTATTTGTAAAAACAAAGAAATGACATGCATACAAGTGTATCTTGTCAATTACGATTACTTAATTGAAATCTGAAAATACTGATTATTGTGATCGTTGCTGTAATTTCTTGTTTGCTTCAAAACCAGGCATGTAAGCCGCTTACTGTGGAAAACCAGATGTCTTTTCTCATAGGTTTTCTTATGATTTTGCATTCATCATAGTAAGGTTGGAAAGGACAATACATAGTACTGTACATCCTTAGTTACATTCATCATAGTACGGTTGGTAAGGACAATACATAGTACTGTACATCCTTAGTCACATACACAAACTACTTGACAAAACATAGGGTTTATCCAGTAAATAGTGGACACTGGCTTTATCGCGCCGGTGTGTCGACTCGTGAGTCTATGTAGCAAATAGGCACGTTCAAACTTGTTCGATCGGGTTTTTCATGTAAGATCCAAAGTCACTTTGTGATTGGCATGATATGTAGTATGGCCAAATTGACTCCTGCTCATCTTTGAATGTTCATTTGTGCATATGTATTTACTGAAAATCCGTGGGACTCTTTAAGGTTGGTGTGTATTGCAAGATCAGTTAGTGTTTGAAATTGACGTATTGCCTGACATACTATTGCTGGACAGGTAACAGGTGCAGGGATCGAAGGCACCTTAGATGCTCGGTGGAAATTTTGAGTTGGTTACTTGAGAAGTTAGTACTCCCTCCGTCCTAAAATAGATGTCTTAAGTTTGTTTGAATTTGGATGTATCTATATATTAAATAGTGTCTAGATACATTTAAATTTAGACAAACTTGAGACATCCTTTTTAGGACGGAGGGAGTACTATATTCCAGTGATTGGTAGTAACATGTGGCTTGGAGGTTTGTCTAGCTCGTATGGGATCTCACTGGAAATGAATTGCACGATGGATTTATTCCCACAAATTTGGATTTATTTTATCGAATTCAGATCCGCATTCTCGTACGAGCTGTATGTCCTAAAAGAAATAACCAGGCTCTCTGTGTCGTGAGTAAAATATGTTCGTTATTTGCTGTCAGTGAAGTATAGTTGCGAAAGTAAATGGCTGTCAGTGAAGTATAGTTGCGAAAGTAAATGGTATTTTGCATACTCCCTCTATCTCAAAATAGATGTCTCAAATTTATCAAAATTTGGATGAATCTAGACACTATTTAGTATATAGATTCATCCAAAATTTTAAAAACCTAAGACATCTATTCTTGGACGGAGGGAGTATAATAGATCTGTGACGTGTGGTTTAGAAGGCTTTGCCGTCAACGATAAAGTTGAATCTTGAAATGAACTTGAAATTTTTTAAAGTTCGAGCTTGAAATTTGTGCATCAGAGCTAACTGGGAAAACTGAAGGTGGTGTAGCCGTCTTGTGGTTGATTCAATGGGCGTGCCTACATTTACAGTTTCTTCTACAAAATCACGTGCAAAACAAGTTCCTGGTTACCCTGGAATCGTGGCACAGAAATAGTTCACCTCCATTTGTGGGGTCTTCCCGTTTTTGCCTAGTCCTCTTGTATCTCCTTGCCTCTCCATCGCGTGGCTGGGAGGGCGACGTCGCTGGCCCCGCCAGCGCTGTGAGCTTTCTCTCTCTCGGGCTGGCTGACCCGAACGCAGGGGTGACGTGACCATGGGGTCCATGGGGCGTCACCAGCGGTCGTGCTCTGCCTCAGCGAGCTCCTTGGCAACCCGGTCGTCGGACACCACTGAGCTCGACTTTCATGCAGCTGACCTGGACTGCCCTTTCGGCGGCATCGACGCGCTCGGACCCGTGGAGCTTCGTGAGACCGCATATGAGATATTCTTCATGTCCTGCCGCTCTTCTGGAGGTAATGCGGCGTCGAGCTCCGGATCGCGGGGTAGTGGCTCGTCGGAGGGAGAGGCTTCTTCGCCTGTGGCTGGCGCCGGGTCGAGGGGCGGGAGTGGCGTCATGAGCAGCAGGGTCAAGAAGGCTCTGGGGCTAAAGCCAAGGCGGTCTGCGCCGGCAATGGTTCGCACGCTGAGCCAGACCTCAGGCCCGGCCTCGCCTGGACGGGCGCGGCGGCCGATGACATCGGCGGAGATTATGCGGCAGCAGATGCGGGTCACCGAGCACAGCGACGCGCGGCTGCGCCGGACGCTCATGCGCGCCGTCGTCGGCCAGGTCGGTATGCTTGACGATTTTCACTCACGCTCATGCATTGGTCCTTGCATTCATCAATTGTTTTTGTTGGTTGGTTGATCTCCACAGGTCGGCAGGAGGCCCGATTCCATCGTCCTCCCACTGGAGCTCCTCCGGCAGCTGAAGCCGTCGGAGTTTTCCGACGCGGAGGAGTACCACCAGTGGCAGTTCCGGCAGATCAAGCTCCTGGAGGCCGGTCTTGTCCTGCACCCCTCCCTCCCCCTAGACCGCCTGCACGCCGCCGTGCTCCGGTTCCGCGAGGTCATGCGTGCCACCGAGATCCGCGCCATTGACACGGGCAAGGGTTCCGAGGCGATGCGCGCCCTAACCAACGCCGTGCACGCCCTGGCCTGGCGCCCTGGCAGCGGCAGCGACGCGTGCCACTGGGCCGATGGCTACCCGCTCAATGTTCTCCTCTACGTCTCCCTCCTCCAGACCGTCTTCGACCTCAGGGAGCCCACCGTCGTGCTGGACGAGGTCGACGAGCTGCTAGAGCTCATCAAGAAGACATGGGCGATCCTCGGCGTGGGCAGGGCGGTGCACAACGTGTGCTTCGCCTGGGTGTTCTTCCAGCAGTACGTGGTCACCGGGCAGGTCGAGCAGGACCTTGTGGCAGCGGCTCTCACATTGCTCGCCGATGTGGCGGCCGACGCGAAGCAGGGGAGCCGTGAGTCCCAGTCCCGTGACCCGGTGTACGCCAAGGTGCTCCTCAGCGCGCTCGGGAAGATGCAGGAGTGGTCCGAGAAGCGGCTGTTGGACTACCACGACAGGTACGAGAAAGGCACGGGCGGCGGCAGCGCCACGGAGGGCATGGAGATCTTGCTGTCCATGGCGCTTGCTGCAGGGAAGATCGTGGCTGACCGCGAATACACTGGCACCGGGAACTTCCCCGCCGACCGCGTGGATTACTATATTAGGTGTTCGATGAAGAACGCCTTCACCAAAGTGAGCTCATGCGTCATCAGATAGGAAGCGCTCGGAAGACACATAACATTTCAGGATTTGATATGTGATCTTCTTTTCCCAGATACTCGAGAATGGCATGGGCGAATCTGACGGCGTGATCACCGACCGTGAGAACGACCCCGGCGCGGTCCTGACGCGGCTGGCCAGGGACTCGGAGCAGCTGGCTATATTCGAGCGCAGAAATTTCAGTCCGCTGCTGAGGCGGTTGCACCCCGCCCCAGTAGCAGTCGCTGCGGTCACCTTGCACGGCTGCTTCGGCGTGGTGCTGAGACGGTACCTGTGCAAGGTCACCATCCTCACGGAGGACCTCGTCCGTGTGCTCCACTCGGCCAGCCGGCTGGAGAAGGCCCTTGGGCAGATGACCGCCGAGGACGCCGCCGACTGCCGCGATGACCGGGCCAAGGCCATCGTCAGCGACATGGAGCCCTACGAGGTGGAGTCCGTCGTCATGGGCCTGCTCAAGGCTTGGATGGTCGACAGGCTCAGGATCGGCAGGGACTGCCTACTCCGAGCTAAAGAAACCGAGGTACTAATGCTTTTGAGCTCCTCGATGCCATCTAAAAAACTGTCCATGTGAGTGACCAGCTGGATTATTTTGCAATCTTTGTAGAGCTGGATACCCAAGTCCAAGGACGAGCCTTTCCCCGGCTCGGCTATAGAGCTGATGAAGCTGGCCAGGGCGACCATCGACGAATTCTCCGACATCCCGGCAACCTCGAAAGACGACGTGGTTCAGGAGCTCGTCGACGGCCTCGAGTCAATCTTTCAAGACTACATCTCCTTCGTCGCATCATGCGGTAAACACATGCAAATAAATGGTAAGGCTCAAAAGTACGACCATGATTGGTCTATCCAAATTGCAGGGTCCAAGCAGAGCTACGTTCCTCCCCTCCCGGCGCTGACGAGGTGCAACCAGGACTCGGGCTTCTTCAGGCTGTGGAAGAAGGCGGTGCTGCCGTCATGCCAGGCGCCGGAGGGCAGCTCGCGCGCCGGCGGCTCGCACCACACCCCGCGCCCGTCCATCAGCCGCGGCACACAGCGCCTCTACGTCCGCCTCAACACGCTCCACTACGTCCTCACCCACGTCCAGGCCATCGACAAGACGCTCTCTTCGGTGTCCTGCGCGCGCGGCGGTGGCGGGGGCGCCTCGCCCGCAGCTGCTTCCGGCGGCAACCGCGTCGCGGCATCCGTCCACTTCGACCGCGCCCGTGCCGCGGTCCAGTTGGCGGTGTCCCACGTCGCCGAGGTGTCCGCCTACCGGCTCATCTTCCTGGACTCGCGCCAATCCTTTTACCACGGCCTTTACGTCCGCCATGTCGCCGACACGCGCATCCGGCCGGCGCTCCGGGCGCTGAAGCAAAACCTGTCATTCCTCGTGTCCGTGCTGGCCGACCGCGCGCAGCCGGTCGCGGTGCGAGAGGTGATGAAGGCCTCGTTCCAGGCGTTCCTGATGGTCCTCCTCGCCGGCGGCAACGACAGGAGCTTCACGAGGGCGGACCACGGCATGGTGGATGAGGACTTCCGGAGCCTGAAGCGCGCCTTCTGTACGTGCGGGGAGGGTCTGGTACCCGAGGAAGTGGTAGCGCGGGAAGCGGAGGCCGCCGAGGGCGTCGTTGAGCTTATGGCACGGTCGACAGAGCACCTCATCGGCGCGTTCGGCGCGGCCACGTCGGAGTCCATCGCAGGCGCGCGTGAATACGACGACGGTGGCGGCGCGACACCCGTGCCACCGACATCGAGGCAGTGGGAACCCGCCGATCCGAACACCATCCTCCGAGTGCTGTGCCACCGCGACGACGAGGTCGCCAACCAGTTCTTGAAGCGCACGTTCCAATTCGCCAAGCGGCGGTGATGCTGGCCAAATGTTCTGGCGGAATGAGCTCAGGTTGTACTTTTTCCTACTTCCTCCGATCCAAATTACCTCAAATTTGTCTAGATTCGGATATATTTAGTACTCCCTCCGTCCATGAATAGATGTTTTAGGTTTTTCAAATTTTGGATGAATTTATATATTAAATAGTGTCTAGATTCATCCAAATTTTAACAAATTTGAGACATCTATTTTGGGACAGAGGAAGTAAGTCTAAATACATTCAAATTTAGACAATCTAAATCAAGTAATTTGTATCGGAGTGAGTAGTCATATTGTTTTTGCAGTTCGAAAGCCCATGGCAACTGGCATCCTTGTATAATTGTAAGGTTACAATGTAAGTTCATGTACAGTATATAGTATTTTTTTTTGGAATCTTGTATATAGTATATTAACTGAAGAGTAAATACACCCACGATCACACAGTTTTTCCCGAACCATTTTGTTAGGATTTCGAGTGGACCGGCGACGCTCGGGGTGATCTACGATCAGCGAGGCGAACTTGATCGCTTTTCCATGATCTTCTTTGGTGATCGTCCTGCTAGGGTTCTCAATCTGCCATTCATTCTGAGGAGGCTTCTATAAGGGGATAACCCTCGGATGGGACAAGCCGGGCCAAACTGGCTGGCTCCAGAGATATCAGGCCGGATGGCTGCAAGACAGAAGACCTGCACTCAGGTGGAACACCCTAGCCGACCCACCCTCGAGCTTCCCGGCTGGCCCGTCTAGCCAGGTGACCAGAAGAACCTACTGAGTGGCCGGCTTCATCCGGTCGTCTCGGATTAGGTGGCGAGGATATGGAGAGGGTGACGCTTCTAGCAGAGCACGCCTCTGCAGGCTGGCGTGCCGCCCAGACGGCGCTAAACAACGGCCGCGCTGAGCAGAGCAAAGCTGGCGGTTAAGAGTAGCATTGTCGGCTGACCTCTAAAGCGCCGGCTAACGCCTAAAGCTCTTGTTAGGGTATGGTCCTTAGGATGGCCGATTTTTCACGATTACACGAGGGAGTCATGGTGGATTCGAGAGGGAAGGAGAAGAGGATGAACTCGTTGAACACAAATCACGAAGAACACGACAAACTAATCCAAAACACAAATGCAACTAAAACACCGTTGGCTCGCACCGGTGGCTACCAGTCCAATACAATTCTACAAGACCGGTATTGGGCATGATAATCTTGACGAGATCTTGATAACTTCATAAGGAAAAACCCAATACGAAGATTTTATACAACCAAACGCTATTAAGCTAGATCCGAGACGTTTGTGATACTAGGTGTCCCTCGTGGAGGAGGATGAAACTAACTAGAAGATAGATCCTCAAGAGAGAGTATTCTTATAGCTTTATATCAAGTCTAAGTCAAAGGGGTGTGAGCCCAAGGGGATTTATAATGCCAGGGGCGAAAGGGTAGGCAAAGGGAATATTTCAGGGCATCAAATCCAGATCTGTGCGCAGACATGTGAATTTCGGCGATAAGTTCGGTGGCGTCGGAATTCACGTCGGAAATTTTCGACGGTCGCCGGTTTCATTACGGCGTACACTGAAACAGTGTACTGGCATCGATTCGGCGTGCGCTGGAAATGGAGGGTCTTCGTCGGATCTGGTGCTGGAACAGGAGAGGTTTTCGGTAGCCTTTCCGGTTAGCCGGATCTGGCGCCAAAATGTCTGATAGCTTTCAGCGTAATTTCCTGTTCGTCGTATCTGTCGCTGGTTTGAGCTGGAGCCTTTTCTTGGGAATGTTTGGATCCTTCTCTTGGCGCCTCTTCGTGGGGTTCATACCTAAAAATGCACAAAGTATGGGAATGAAGTATCATGCCATTCAAAGGTGAGTCAGAGTCACATGAAGAGAGGAGCGAGTTTATCATGAAGAGATTGGCTCTAGCTCTCGTCATTGGTCCACTTGGGGGACTTGGTGGTGAAGATGTAGGGATGTCCGTAGGACGGGCTGCATCAGCTCCCCCTTGGGAAAGAGTCATCCTCGACTCTTCACCATCTTGATTTGCATCGTTTCCATGGAATGGTGAGAGGTCCGCCACGTTGAACGTATTGCTTACGAGGTACTTTGAAGTGGGGATGTTAATCACGTAGGCGTTGTTGTTGATATTCTTTAAGACTTTGAAGGGGTCATCACCTCATGGCTTGAGATTTGAGTCATGCTCATGTGGGAAGCGGTCTTTGCGCAAGTGGATCTACACGAGGTCACCTTCTTGAAAGATCATCTCCTTCTTGTTCTTGTTGAGCCTTTATGCTTGACGAAGAACTTGTTGCTCGATAGTATCTCTTGTCTCCTCATGTAGTTGCTTCATGGCTTGGGCACGCTTGTCGATGACCATGTTTGTGCGTTCATGAAGGGGCAGGGGTAGCATGTCGAGCGCGGTCATGGGCTCGAATCCGTAGACAACCATGAAGGGAATCTTGTTTGTCGTCCAGTGCTTGGCGAGGTTGTAGGTGAACTCGGCGTGGGGAATGCACTCTTCCCAATCTTTGAGGTTCTTATTGATCAATACGCGGAGAAGAGTGCCAAGGATTTGGTTGATGACTTTGGTTTGACCATCGATTTGAGGGTGCAAAGCGGACGAGAAGAGAAGCTTAACACCAAGCTTGGCCATGAGCATATTCCACAAGTAGCTCATAAATTTGACATCGCAATCCGTGACAATGGTTCTTGGCCCACCGTGAAGACGGACGATTTCCCTGAAATGTTTTGCCACATGTGAAGCATCATCGGTTTTATGGCACAGAATGAAGTATGCCATTTTGGAGAAGCGATCCACTACTACAAAGATTGAGTTATGGCCATGATTTGATCTAGGAAATCCTAACACAAAGTCCATGCTTATATCCGACCAAAGTGCATAAGGAATAGGCAACGACATATAAAGACCAAACGGGTTAGACTTGGACTTAGCTTGTAAGCCGTTGTGCACCGTTGGACAAGGCGCTCCATGTGTCGCTTCATATTTGGCCAATAGTAGTGGTAGCCAACATGTCATATGTCTTTTCACGACCAAAGTGACCCATTAAGCCGCCATCGTGGGACTCTTGGACTAGCAAAATTTGGAGAGACGACTTCAGAATGCAAAGCTTGTTTTGTTTAAATACAAAGCCATTGTGCAAATAGAAGTCCTCAAATACTTTGTGAATGGAACACTTAGCAAATATTGGACCAAAGAACAAGTCGGAAGCATACAAATTTTTGATGTCATCAAGACCCATAACATTGAGTTCAAGGCGTGTGAGGAGGGTTGATTTTTTGCGTGAAAGAGCATCCGCGACCACATTATCTTTACACTTCTTGTACTTGACAATTGTAACTACCTCGGTGAATTACGCTCCTAGTACAAGCCTGGATGATCAGAAATGGTTGAAATAGTACGGTGGGGCCCAAATGCCACTCACAGGTAGACCTTTCGGCCGTCCCAACCATTTCCAAACATCGGGACAAGAACGGGCGGCGTAATCGGCAGGCGAAGGGATCAACTACATACACAAATGAGTATGTATGCAAGCCACCATACAATAGTACATCAGAGCCATTCCATCTAAAAAGAAAGGAAATATAGCAACGCCATACGGCAAGATCCAAATATCCTAGATAGATATAATAGTGTAGGATATCTCCTCATACATCAATCAACAGAGTATCAAGCGGAAGCGGAAGACAAAATCCGAGTACGGATAAGAAGAAAATCGGCATCAGATGCCCCATAAATAAGCACATCCCGCCCACAGATCTCACGGATCCCCGTTCCCGGAATCTCTACACCGAATGATCGTTGCCCACATCGTCCGTCTCTTCCACCCAGTATCCATCTTGCGAGGGTACCTGTTCATCTGAACCAATAATTTATCGTGTGAGACCCTAGGGGTACTCAGCAAGTCTTTATGCCTCTAAAGGGGACACAACCTGGGGTGACGCAATTGCAGCAAAAGATAAACCCTAGCAATTCTATAGATACTCGCTAACCATCCGCCTAACCATAGATAGACGGATGTCCGTGAATTAATAACAACAGTTATAAGGTAATCTTAGCAGATCCATCCTCCTCCTCGCTTACCGACGAGGAAGCGGACGAACAATTCCCCCCCATCCGTTGGCAGTTTTATTATCCATTTCATGAGTGTTGCACTATTTACTAGTCAGGTACCTAGTCTAGTCAAGTTAAAAGCGGTACTTTAGTTATGCTTGTCTATGATCGAGAAACTGTGCTCCAAGTCGTCCATAACCGCGGACACGGCTTTCAGAAAGTTTTACCCTGCAGGGGTGCACAAATAGCAACACACACTCGATATGCCTCGGAAAAACCAAATCAAAACCCAACGAGGCAGTCACGACAAAGCGATCACAGGATTCAGAAATATTTCAGGGGGCCACCCCATTGAGCTACCCGCAACGAAGCTAGCTGACTCCGAGACGGCCTCAAGGTTTGCGCCAGTGGCTGTGAACGACTGGGAACCCGAAAATGTGACTGGGCTTGTCGACACCGCGAAAACACTCCGCTTCCCTAAACAGTACAGTGTGCTCCTCGCACAAACTTAAATAAAGCGGTAAAGCATGGCATAAGTACAGGATAGTAAATAAAACCTCAAACTAGTTTGTGGCCCCAAGAAATAGGAATGAATCAAGCTCTGGCTCAGGGGGGTCCATAAGGCCTCCCGGATGTGGATAGCGCGAATAATCTTGGAACAGGAATCAAGTACTCGGGGTCTTACGGGACACAAGTGAGCCTGAAAAACCAAATAGCGAATATGGCTCACCGATGCCACTTTCATTAGTTATCCCATTACTACTCAGGTTAAGTTGTATAGGTACCTCGTTATCCATCAGACACTCACATACCCTACACATGCTGTTCTACGACTCGCATGGCTCAAACAACTCCTGTAGTAATGGCTCATGGGATGGAGGAACAAGCTTCGGTGGGGTTTAAAAATAAAGGCTATGCAATACTTGGGATTCAATTTAATGCAATCGCGACTCAATGATGCAAGAATAAGATAGGGGCAATAGGTACTATATGTATGCAAGCATGTGGTAGTGCTTGCCTGGCAGCTCAGTTGAAGCAAGGAATGGATCTGGGTAGTGCTCCTGGTTCTCTTGATATATCCCCTGCTCAGCGTCTATTCGAAGTAGAACCAAACAAACAAGGGCCAACATAAATAAGGTGCACAAGCATATGAATAAATGCATCAAGCAAACAATCATGCCATGATGAATGATGCACAATTTGCATGGCATTAAAGTAGCATGGCATGGGTGAGGTGGGGAATACAAGAGATAAACATTTTATTAAGTTTTGGCCCCATTTTATACTCATATTAGTTGCTGTACCCTTTATATTTTTATGATGCATGCTTCAATACAAACCATGGAATGCATAAACAGAAAGGTCTCGTCGAGCTAATCATTTTAGACATATCATTTGTTAAATTTGGAGTTATAAAACAAAAGATATTAATTAATTAAGGCAAAAGGGCATTTTATTATAATTTAACTAAACTTGGAATTTTAAATGTTCAAAATATATTTTGGATTGCATATTTGAATTCCTCATATTTTTCTGATTTGAAAACATATATTATTTGTATTATATGAATTTGTATCTTAAAAGTTATTTTAAAACAGAAAATAATTTGAATTTGAAAATAATTTGAAAAGATTTGAATTTAAAACAGAAATCAGACAATACTTTTTATACCCAGGCAGTTCTAGCCACTGACGCTGACGGTGGGTCCAACTGCTGACTGGGACAGACTGCGCGCAGAAAACGTTTTATACCGCGGCTTAAACCAGCTCAAGCGAATGACAGGCGGGCCTGGCAGGGTCTTCGGTCCCACGTGACAGCGAAACCCTGGGTGGACCACGTGGCGTCGCTAGGGGAGCGCGGGTGGAGGTTTACGAAACCTTGGGTGTTTTCTGCAAAACGCACACAGCCGCTGATAGGTGGGGCTCGGGGGACTGCGGGTTAAGCCGAAAAAAGAAACCAGGGGGGTATGCGCAAAAGGGCTTGCCCGGTACTGTTTTTCTTCTCTCTCTCTGCGCCGAGCGACGGGTCGGTGCGCGACGCGGGCGGGGATCGATCCAGGGACCGAGCGGCACGCGCTGGGGGGGCGGAGCCACTGCGCTAGGGCGGGGGTTGGTGACAGAGGAGTGGGCGTGGCCTAGATGAGGTTCCGTGACGCGCGAGCGTGCAGACGAAGTTGCACTACGACGAGCGGAGGCTGTTCGACGCAACGACCGGCGAGGCTAGGGCGAGACGGCGAAGGGGACCTTGTCAGGGAGAGAGAGGGGCTCACCGCGAGGCTGTCGGTGGCGATGGATCGGGTCGGCGAGCAGTGGAACGACGAGGACGCAGACGGACGGCTCGGGTTAGGGTTTCGGGGAGGCGCGTCGGTACTGGCAGCTCCGATGCTCCTCTTCGTCGATGGCGTGTATAGGGCGATGCAGTGGTCGGCCGTGAGCTTCCCCGACAACCTGGAACGCCACGCCACCGGCTGGTTCGTGTAGAGGAGAAGGAGGCCGACGATGGCCGGCGTCGGGGGTAGACGGTGGCGGGGAAGGCAGTGAGAGAGGGGACGGCCTGGGGTGGATCTGGGGGTGGTCTGGCGAGGCAGAGAGGCGGGGATAAGCAGAGGGAGGGAGATGCCATGGGGGTAGGGTAGATGGGAAAAGGTGGCTCGGTGCCACCTTTCTCTTCTCCCTCCTTCACGTGCACGGTCGGGGGAAGGGCAGGGCGCGCGCATGGGGAGCTGGCAGGTGGGGTAGGGCAGGCCAGGGTGGTGGGAGGCTCGGGCTAGGGGGCCACAAGGCAGGGAGGGAAGGAGCAAGAGAGGGAGAGGCTCGGGTTGGGGTGGTGGTAGCCTCGGGCTAGGGTTGGTGTTAGGGTTGGGGGTAGCTAGGTGGGGTCTGGACGGTCAGGTGGAGCCAGCTAGGTAGGGAGAAGGGAGGCCGAAAGAGAGGGGAAGGTGGTAGCTTAGGGTTAGGGTTTAGCTAGATGGGGGTGATGGGTTTAGATTAGGTGTGGGGGGGTTATGGTGATGAAGGGTAGATGATAAGAGTGACACCTAGATAGAGGTTAGGAGAGAAGGTGTGGTGGTTAGGGTTTTAGAAGCTTGTAAACTCCAAACTAGATCAAGCACAACATGTGGGGAGAGAGAAAGAGAAAGATGAGGGGAGAGATGGTATGGTAAGATGGGGTAGGTGATGGTCTAGGGATTAAGAGAGAGAGAGAGAGATGGTTCTCCTTTTGGGCAAGCTCAAGCAACCACAAGATCATACCCAAGCTAGACCAAAAGAGGGAAAGGTGGGGTATGGTTTTAAGCAAGATCAAATTAAGATCAAGCTAGAAGAAGGGAGAGATAGATGAGAGATGGCATGATCCATCCAAAACAAGTAAAATCCAATGACAAGCAAAAGATGTACTTGCATGGCCCATGCAACTATTTAATGCCATGTTGGTTCTTGTGAAGACAATATTAATACATGGCATTATTAAGATGCATCCCCAAAATTGGAGTAAGGCCCAAGCGAAGGAATTTAGAAAGAATTCCAAGTGGAGTATATGGAGATGATCACATTGGATTATATTTGGGGCTTGCTAGTGTGTATATGCCACTAGGTATTTAATAAGCCCCCAAAAATACCCCAACATGATGATAACCCCAAAACCACACATATGGAAGCTAGGAAAAGGTTCCACTCACAAGGCATGCAAAGGTGGCCATGTGGCTCTCATGTTTCAATATTGTGAAACAACATGATGCTAAGATGAGAGCATGTGGTAAAAGAATTGGATCCATCCCAACCCACATGAGCTAGAGGTAAACTCAAATAAAGTGCAAAGCTCATATTTAGTTGGATGGTGGAATTATAAGGTGGTGAAAGAAAAGGTGGTGGAGTTAATAAGAGATATGCCCCAACTCAACTTGGGCATTTAAACAATATATCAAGAGCCAAATACAATATCAAGAGGCAAATGCAAATAATAATGCATATGAGATAAGAACCAAACAAGAAGGGGTTTGATATGATGCTCAAATGCAAGGAGGCATGATGACATGAGCATGATATAATGATGATGCAACAATTATATATTTGAAGTAGCCATTATATTACTAGACCAAGTAGCATTACAATTGTTAGACAATTGGGATGCTACAACTCTCCCCCACTAAACAAGAATCTCGCCCCGAGATTCCTAGGAAAAGAAAACAACACAAGGAGAGGCGGGTGTTCGAACGAAGGTGACCCTCACGTTCCCAAGATGATGAAGAACTGAATGGTGCGACCACTACACCTTGCAAAACTTGCTAGACTTGTTGCGAGTCTTGCGTTTTGCTTGAGAAACAACGGTTAGAAGAGTTGAAGGATTGTCGTTAGACAAGAAGGATAGGATGGACATAGCTCCGGTTTTTCAAGATACATGATAAAAGAATAGAACCACTTGTGAAAGAAAGGACAAGATGGTGTATCCTGGATAAAGAAAGACACGCCGTTAAGATTAAAGATTTACAGATACTAGAGAGGATGAATCTTTATGTCGCCGGAAGAAAAAGAGCTAGATTGGAGAGGTTTGAACCACTATGACAATAGCATCGTATCCTCTCTCGGATTTGAGAAAAGAGGTACGGAAACAATATTGCCTTCAAACAATAGAGTCCCTTGATATCAACAGGAAGATTTAGCTAGACATCGTCGGATTAGATTCTTGTTGCGCCGGTAAGAACTAAGGATCACACAATTGAGGTGCGCGGATATAACTTCCAGAGACGGATGTGTAGCCAGATCATGGTGGAATCCTGAGAAGCAAAGATTATGGAGGATCTGGAGCTTATGGTAGAGATACTTATTGCTTTCTTTAGCCTTGAGGCTAACACAATAGATTGCGGTTGAGGGCATCAACCATAATTGGCTTTACCACAGAAAAAGAATTGATGAAACAAAGAGAGATATTTTCCTTTCATCTTGTTTGGGGATGTAGGGCACCGGTAGAAAGACGAGGACAGAAAAGAGTTCGCGTTTGTTTCCACCAGATAATTGAGGATTTTGCTCCGTGTAGAAAGGGTGAGATCACCAACAAGAGATTATTGATTACTTTCTACGAGAGAGCACTCCGGAAAAACAAGGGCGGAAGTAAAAGTATCGAGGGATAAAGGCCACTTCTAACTTCCGTGGAATGAGTGGAATCACATTAATTCACCAATTCAATGTACAAGAGCGAATGATAAGAGTAGTGGTATGGTAGCTACTCCATCCCGCACTCAAAGCATTACTCCGCACATGAATAGGAAAACCATGCAACCCAACTAACGAAACAGACTGAAGGTATTGACAAAAAGATCTCACGGGACTCCGTTAGAAAACAAGGATAGATGCAAACGATTCGCCAGATTCCTAGATAGATAAAGATGATGATGTTGTCGTCATGTCCGAAGTACCAAGCCACCAGAAAGATATGAAGGAAGCTTACGGAGAAGAACTGCAAGATTCAACAGCTACAGAAAAGATAGCACCAACTTGAACAAAAGGAACACAAGATCTGGAAGGTCTTCATGGCCTCCGGTGGATTGAGCATAGACGATAGAGCGAGAGAGTTTCAAGAGATTACTTAACGAGGTAGAGGTGAAAGAACTCCATGTTCTTCTTGAAATGATTGAGAGAGATTTAGCAGTCTTGAGGAAAAACTTTAGCGGAACAACGAGGATAACTTGCCAACAAGGAACAACTCCGGATTGGATTTAAGATAGAAGATGGAATTAACAATGGACTTGCTGATTCCAGAATTGAAGCAATGTATTGAGCAGAAGGACGTGGCCGAGATAGGTGACTTCAAGAAGCCAGAATTCACGCTTGGAGAACTTTGCACATAGGCAGTGCTCACGAAGCTTGAGAGAAAGAGACACAGATGATCTTCCATGTCCTTCCATTGATATGGAATAGGTAAGCATATTATCAACATATACCACCATGGATTAACAGGATATTCCCAGAATATCAAGTTCAAGAGGCGGAAGAAACAAACAAATGCCCGAAACACTTTCTGAGCTCAACGCTCTTAGAAAGATCAATATTAAGAGCACGGGTTCGTGGTGAAGAAGATGCACTAGAAGAATAGATTATCTGGTCCTTCGGAAGAAAAAGAGATGTCACCTGGTTCACATTGTCGATTGGGTCACCGGTTACAAAGATAAAGAGATCTTAGATAAAGAAAAGATGATAGATCTTACCTTAAGCAAAGCTATCGGAGACGGATAGATGCAATTCCCTCGTATCCAGGAGAATCGTGCAGATATGGGGTTGAGAAAGATGTGAAGCATGATAAACAGATGATAGACCACCGTAGTGCCTTGAGAAACTCCGGATTGCCAAAGATGAAAAGAAACTCTAGGATTTAGCGCCGGTGACAAAAGAATGAGTTAGCATGGACATGCTGATAAAAGGGAGATAGATAATGTTTCACACACGACTGAAAAGGAGTGTGGAAACACAGATGGATCAAAGAAAAAAAATTTCCGCATTTTTCGGCATTAAAATACCAATAGATGCGCAAAATCACTTAGCAGATAGAGATCAACACTGATGATTTCACAGAAAGAGGAGTTGCTAGAAGGAAGAACACCCTTAAGAAGATGGCACCGGTTAACAAGGAGTCAGATAGATCGCGCCGGTTTTCAAAAACCTGTCAGTAGGGAATGTACCAACAGTTGATAACCAAAGGCAGATTGTGATAACAAAAAGGATGCAACAGATAGACAAGGAATTACACACACACACACACACTTTCTATGGTACTACGGAAACCCAGAACACGTGAATCCTAGTTTGAATTTTAAGAAGAGGATTGAAAACGTTGCACTTCCATACCAGAAAAGGATGGGTGGTTGGATAAGAAGAAAAGTGGAAGCAGTCCTACTCTCGCGTTTTGCTTTTCCCTAGTATACATAACTACCAAAAATATTTGCTAGACAGACAACGACCATTTGGCTGAGACCCTGAAGGTCGGGATGGCTCTGATACCAATTGTAACTACCTCGGTGAATTACGCTCCTAGTACAAGCCTGGATGATCAGAAATGGTTGAAATAGTACGGTGGGGCCCAAATGCCACTCACAGGTAGACCTTTCGGCCGTCCCAACCATTTCCAAACATCAGGACAAGAACGGGCGGCGTAATCGGCAGGCGAAGGGATCAACTACATACACAAATGAGTATGTATGCAAGCCACCATACAATAGTACATCAGAGCCATTCCATCTAAAAAGAAAGGAAATATAGCAACGCCATACGGCAAGATCCAAATATCCTAGATAGATATAATAGTGTAGGATATCTCCTCATACATCAATCAACAGAGTATCAAGCGGAAGCGGAAGACAAAATCCGAGTACGGATAAGAAGCAAATCGGCATCAGATGCCCCATAAATAAGCACATCCCGCCCACAGATCTCACGGATCCCTGTTCCCGGAATCTCTACACCGAATGATCGTTGCCCACATCGTCCGTCTCTTCCACCCAGTATCCATCTTGCGAGGGTACCTGTTCATCGATACCAATTGTAACCACCTCGGTGAATTACGCTCCTAGTACAAGCCTGGATGATCAGAAATGGTTGAAATAGTACGGTGGGGCCCAAATGCCACTCACAGGTAGACCTTTCGGCCGTCCCAACCATTTCCAAACATCGGGACAAGAACGGGCGGCGTAATCGGCAGGCGAAGGGATCAACTACATACACAAATGAGTATGTATGCAAGCCACCATACAATAGTACATCAGAGCCATTCCATCTAAAAAGAAAGGAAATATAGCAACGCCATACGGCAAGATCCAAATATCCTAGATAGATATAATAGTGTAGGATATCTCCTCATACATCAATCAACAGAGTATCAAGCGGAAGCGGAAGACAAAATCCGAGTACGGATAAGAAGCAAATCGGCATCAGATGCCCCATAAATAAGCACATCCCGCCCACAGATCTCACGGATCCCCGTTCCCGGAATCTCTACACCGAATGATCGTTGCCCACATCGTCCGTCTCTTCCACCCAGTATCCATCTTGCGAGGGTACCTGTTCATCTGAACCAATAATTTATCGTGTGAGACCCTAGGGGTACTCAGCAAGTCTTTATGCCTCTA
The DNA here is from genome assembly GCA_916181665.1 of Avena sativa. Lineage (NCBI taxonomy): Eukaryota > Viridiplantae > Streptophyta > Magnoliopsida > Poales > Poaceae > Avena > Avena sativa. The sequence continues at coordinate 102,023,238 of OV702293.1, forward strand.
AAGGGGACACAACCTGGGGTGACGCAATTGCAGCAAAAGATAAACCCTAGCAATTCTATAGATACTCGCTAACCATCCGCCTAACCATAGATAGACGGATGTCCGTGAATTAATAACAACAGTTATAAGGTAATCTTAGCAGATCCATCCTCCTCCTCGCTTACCGACGAGGAAGCGGACGAACAATTCCCCCCCATCCGTTGGCAGTTTTATTATCCATTCCATGAGTGTTGCACTATTTACTAGTCAGGTACCTAGTCTAGTCAAGTTAAAAGCGGTACTTTAGTTATGCTTGTCTATGATCGAGAAACTGTGCTCCAAGTCGTCCATAACCGCGGACACGGCTTTCAGAAAGTTTTACCCTGCAGGGGTGCACAAATAGCAACACACACTCGATATGCCTCGGAAAAACCAAATCAAAACCCAACGAGGCAGTCACGACAAAGCGATCACAGGATTCAGAAATATTTCAGGGGGCCACCCCATTGAGCTACCCGCAACGAAGCTAGCTGACTCCGAGACGGCCTCAAGGTTTGCGCCAGTGGCTGTGAACGACTGGGAACCCGAAAATGTGACTGGGCTTGTCGACACCGCGAAAACACTCCGCTTCCCTAAACAGTACAGTGTGCTCCTCGCACAAACTTAAATAAAGCGGTAAAGCATGGCATAAGTACAGGATAGTAAATAAAACCTCAAACTAGTTTGTGGCCCCAAGAAATAGGAATGAATCAAGCTCTGGCTCAGGGGGGTCCATAAGGCCTCCCGGATGTGGATAGCGCGAATAATCTTGGAACAGGAATCAAGTACTCGGGGTCTTACGGGACACAAGTGAGCCTGAAAAACCAAATAGCGAATATGGCTCACCGATGCCACTTTCATTAGTTATCCCATTACTACTCAGGTTAAGTTGTATAGGTACCTCGTTATCCATCAGACACTCACATACCCTACACATGCTGTTCTACGACTCGCATGGCTCAAACAACTCCTGTAGTAATGGCTCATGGGATGGAGGAACAAGCTTCGGTGGGGTTTAAAAATAAAGGCTATGCAATACTTGGGATTCAATTTAATGCAATCGCGACTCAATGATGCAAGAATAAGATAGGGGCAATAGGTACTATATGTATGCAAGCATGTGGTAGTGCTTGCCTGGCAGCTCAGTTGAAGCAAGGAATGGATCTGGGTAGTGCTCCTGGTTCTCTTGATATATCCCCTGCTCAGCGTCTATTCGAAGTAGAACCAAACAAACAAGGGCCAACATAAATAAGGTGCACAAGCATATGAATAAATGCATCAAGCAAACAATCATGCCATGATGAATGATGCACAATTTGCATGGCATTAAAGTAGCATGGCATGGGTGAGGTGGGGAATACAAGAGATAAACATTTTATTAAGTTTTGGCCCCATTTTATACTCATATTAGTTGCTGTACCCTTTATATTTTTATGATGCATGCTTCAAGACAAACCATGGAATGCATAAACAGAAAGGTCTCGTCGAGCTAATCATTTTAGACATATCATTTGTTAAATTTGGAGTTATAAAACAAAAGATATTAATTAATTAAGGCAAAAGGGCATTTTATTATAATTTAACTAAACTTGGAATTTTAAATGTTCAAAATATATTTTGGATTGCATATTTGAATTCCTCATATTTTTCTGATTTGAAAACATATATTATTTGTATTATATGAATTTGTATCTTAAAAGTTATTTTAAAACAGAAAATAATTTGAATTTGAAAATAATTTGAAAAGATTTGAATTTAAAACAGAAAACAGACAATACTTTTTATACCCAGGCAGTTCTAGCCACTGACGCTGACGGTGGGTCCAACTGCTGACTGGGACAGACTGCGCGCAGAAAACGTTTTATACCGCGGCTTAAACCAGCTCAAGCGAATGACAGGCGGGCCTGGCAGGGTCTTCGGTCCCACGTGACAGCGAAACCCTGGGTGGACCACGTGGCGTCGCTAGGGGAGCGCGGGTGGAGGTTTACGAAACCTTGGGTGTTTTCTGCAAAACGCACATAGCCGCTGACAGGTGGGGCTCGGGGGACTGCGGGTTAAGCCGAAAAAAGAAACCAGGGGGGTATGCGCAAAAGGGCTTGCCCGGTACTGTTTTTCTTCTCTCTCTCTGCGCCGAGCGACGGGTCGGTGCGCGGCGCGGGCGGGGATCGATCCAGGGACCGAGCGGCACGCGCTGGGGGGCGAAGCCACTGCGCTAGGGCGGGGGTTGGTGACAGAGGAGTGGGCGTGGCCTAGATGAGGTTCCGTGACGCGCGAGCGTGCAGACGAAGTTGCACTACGACGAGCGGAGGCTGTTCGACGCAACGACCGGCAAGGCTAGGGCGAGACGGTGAAGGGGACCTTGTCAGGGAGAGAGAGGGGCTCACCGCGAGGCTGTCGGTGGCGATGGATCGGGTCGGCGAGCAGTGGAACGACGAGGACGCAGACGGACGGCTCGGGTTAGGGTTTCGGGGAGGCGCGTCGGTACTGGCAGCTCCGATGCTCCTCTTCGTCGATGGCGTGTATAGGGCGATGCAGTGGTCGGCCGTGAGCTTCCCCGACAACCTGGAACGCCACGCCACCGGCTGGTTCGTGTAGAGGAGAAGGAGGCCGACGATGGCCGGCGTCGGGGGTAGACGGTGGCGGGGAAGGCAGTGAGAGAGGGGACGGCCTGGGGTGGATCTGGGGGTGGTCTGGCGAGGCAGAGAGGCGGGGATAAGCAGAGGGAGGGAGATGCCATGGGGGTAGGGTAGATGGGAAAAGGTGGCTCGGTGCCACCTTTCTCTTCTCCCTCCTTCACGTGCACGGTCGGGGGAAGGGCAGGGCGCGCGCATGGGGAGCTGGCAGGTGGGGTAGGGCAGGCCAGGGTGGTGGGAGGCTCGGGCTAGGGGGCCACAAGGCAGGGAGGGAAGGAGCAAGAGAGGGAGAGGCTCGGGTTGGGGTGGTGGTAGCCTCGGGCTAGGGTTGGTGTTAGGGTTGGGGGTAGCTAGGTGGGGTCTGGACGGTCAGGTGGAGCCAGCTAGGTAGGGAGAAGGGAGGCCGAAAGAGAGGGGAAGGTGGTAGCTTAGGGTTAGGGTTTAGCTAGATGGGGGTGATGGGTTTAGATTAGGTGTGGGGGGGGGTTATGGTGATGAAGGGTAGATGATAAGAGTGACACCTAGATAGAGGTTAGGAGAGAAGGTGTGGTGGTTAGGGTTTTAGAAGCTTGTAAACTCCAAACTAGATCAAGCACAACATGTGGGGAGAGAGAAAGAGAAAGATGAGGGGAGAGATGGTATGGTAAGATGGGGTAGGTGATGGTCTAGGGATTAAGAGAGAGAGAGAGAGATGGTTCTCCTTTTGGGCAAGCTCAAGCAACCACAAGATCATACCCAAGCTAGACCAAAAGAGGGAAAGGTGGGGTATGGTTTTAAGCAAGATCAAATTAAGATCAAGCTAGAAGCAGGGAGAGATAGATGAGAGATGGCATGATCCATCCAAAACAAGTAAAATCCAATGACAAGCAAAAGATGTACTTGCATGGCCCATGCAACTATTTAATGCCATGTTGGTTCTTGTGAAGACAATATTAATACATGGCATTATTAAGATGCATCCACAAAATTGGAGTAAGGCCCAAGTGAAGGAATTTAGAAAGAATTCCAAGTGGAGTATATGGAGATGATCACATTGGATTATATTTGGGGCTTGCTAGTGTGTATATGCCACTAGGTATTTAATAAGCCCCCAAAAATACCCCAACATGATGATAACCCCAAAACCACACATATGGAAGCTAGGAAAAGGTTCCACTCACAAGGCATGCAAAGGTGGCCATGTGGCTCTCATGTTTCAATATTGTGAAACAACATGATGCTAAGATGAGAGCATGTGGTAAAATAATTGGATCCATCCCAACCCACATGAGCTAGAGGTAAACTCAAATAAAGTGCAAAGCTCATATTTAGTTGGATGGTGGAATTATAAGGTGGTGAAAGAAAAGGTGGTGGAGTTAATAAGAGATATGCCCCCAACTCAACTTGGGAATTTAAACAATATATCAAGAGCCAAATACAATATCAAGAGGCAAATGCAAATAATAATGCATATGAGATAAGAACCAAACAAGAAGGGGTTTGATATGATTCTCAAATGCAAGGAGGCATGATGACATGAGCATGATATAATGATGATGCAACAATTATATATTTGAAGTAGCCATTATATTACTAGACCAAGTAGCATTACAATTGTTAGACAATTGGGATGCTACAACAATGTAGGGAAAGGACTCCATAAATTCAACCCACTTTGCGTGCCTTTTGCTCAAATGAGCTTGACCCTTAAGATACTTAAACAACTCATGGTCGAAGTGTATGATAAACTCTTTGGGCCAAAGGTAATGCTGCCAAACTTGCAAAACACGAACCAAAGCAAAAAATTCTTTGTCATAAATTGCATAGTTAAGATGTGCTCCATCAAGTTTCTCGCTATGGTAGGCCATAGGACGTCCTTGTTGCATAAGGACTCCTACAATGCCAATACCACTAGTATCACACTCAATCTCGAAAAGAGTTCATCATACGTCCTTTTTGTGAAATCCGGTAAAGCGAGAAGGGATGCTTTGGTGAGTCTCTTTTTAAGCTCATCAAATGCTCTTTGTTGTGCTTTTCCCCAAACGAAAGTGACATTATTTTTAGTTAATTCATTTAAAGGGCAAGCAATGGTAGAGAAGTCCTTCACAAAGCGATGATAAAAGCTGGCAAGCCCATGAAAGCTTTGAAGTTCACCCACATTTTGTGGAATAGGCCAATCTCTTATGTCTTTGACTTTGGAAGTGTCAACTTTAATACCATTCACAGAAACAACAAATCTAATGAAACCAACTTATCTTTAGCAAATGAACATTTTGGAAGATTTGCATAGAGCTTTTCCTTTCGAAGAATTTCCAAAACTTCCTTGACATGAGTAACATGCGCATCAAGTGACTTATTATATACAAGGATGTCATCAAAGTGTACAAAAAAACTTTCGCCAATAAGAGAACACAAAATATGGTTCACGAGGTGCATGAATGTAGATGGAGCATTAGATAAGCCAAATGGCATGGCCAAGCATTCATAGAGACCAAGTATGGTATTGAAGGCGGTTTTCCACTCATCACCCTCGGCCATACGTATTTGGTGATAGCCACTACAAAGATCAATTTTGAAGAAAATCGTGGCTCCACTCAATTCATCAAGCAAGTCATCGAGACGAGGTATATGATGCCTATAACGTACGATAATAGCATTTATAGGATGACAATCCATGCAAAAACATAATGTATCATCCGTTTTTGGCACAAGAATCACGGGTACCACACTAGGACTAAGGCATTATTGGATCAAACCTTTGGAGATGTAGTGATGGATTTGGCATTCTATCTCTTTCGTTTCCTCCGGGTTCGTGTAGTAAGCAACACAGTTTGGTAGTGGCGCCCCGGGTATAAGGACGATGTGGTGCTCGATTCCACAAAGCAGAGGTAGTCCATGAGGAAGCTCTTTGGGGAACACATCATCGAATTCCTACAACATAGACAACAAAGATGGAGGAAGGTTTGTCAAGCCATTAGTTCCTTGTGCTAGGACCTTGTACTAGGATGTAGTGCAAAATGGTTGGTTATCCATCACTTCTCTCATCTCACTTTTGGTGGCAAGGAGAACTATCTTTGGTTTGTCACTCATATTTGGCTTGTGTCACTCACTTCCTTTGAGGTGGTTCTTGATGGGGTTCCGATGCAGAAAACAAAAAATTTCCTATGTCAGATCACCCTAATGCCCAAGATATATCTATTAGTAATGCAGTAAGGGCCGAAGGTTTCGGATACATACCCTTGTAGTCTGAAAGAGGTTAATGTTCCGAGGGGAATGTGGTTGAATTAGTCATGCTCGTAGCCGACCTCAAGGTCGCGAAGCTCCTCGCAAGTCACCTCTTGATCCATCACCATGAAGCCATCCGTCTCACGACATCCAAGGTGCTCCAAGTGTGGCCCCTCGTGGATTCATACACATACGGTGTATGATGAGACCTCCATATACGTTATCCCCCCGGGAGTGCGGAACTAGGTCTCCAGCTTGGAATTCCCACAGCGTAACAGCGTGCTGCAGGTGCGTCGTCTCTTGCGCAAACAGTCCTGGACCGTGCCAACGTGTGGAGACAACTAGAGACAAAGAGATTGGAGGCGCGTGGAGGAGGAGGAGAGTTACCAACTCATGGGATTGGTGCTCTGTTGTTTGTTCTCTCCTCCAGGAAGGGGGGTCCTTTATATAGGGGTGGAGGGGCAGGATTTGTAGGGGTTCTAAGCATGGAAAACAAAAAAATTCTACCGCATGAACACACAAGCCAAGATCTATCTACTAGATTGTAGCAACGAGTCGATTAGAGTACTCACCCTCGAAGATTCCAAAGTGGTTAATGAGAGCATATTCTCGTGAGTGATGTAGTCGTACACTTGCCGATCTCAAGATCGCATAGACGATCCTTCCGGTGCTGCGTTCTGGCAGCGCTTCCGCAGTCGGTCACACATTTGGTACTCGATGAATACCTTCCCCTCCCTTGTTCTAGCAGGCAACAGAGGTTGTAGTTCTCTCCTCGCGATTCCGGCAGCACGACGGCGTGGTGTCCGAAATAGAGGGAAGATCCCACAGGGCTTCGCCTAAGACGGAGCGGGTTATGGTAGAGTATTAGGGTTTCCCCGGTGATCTAGGATTTAGAAGCTGGAGAGGAGGAGGTGGAGCCGGCGGAGGCTAGGGCGGTGTCGGCGAGCCGACGACAGTGCAAGGCAGCGCGTCGACAGCAGGCGGCGGCGGCGCGGGCTTGGGTGGTGGTGGTGTTGTGTGGAGGGGCAGCCCCCTCCCCTCTATTTATTAGAGGGATGGACATCTAGGGAGAGGGGATTTTGAATCCTAGCCCAACTCCCTCTCCTTCTAGGCTTGTGGTGGAGGGAGAGAAGGATTCTCTTCTTCCTCCACCAGGAAACATTGTCCCAGTTTGACTTTTTAAACTTGCCTTTTGACTTCCAATTTTGGAGTTTGATTTTACTCTTTATTTGCACAACCCTTTGACCTAGGACATGATGCAACCATTCCACTTAGTCATGACACATTCATGCACCCTTCCCCTTCCGGTCCGGTGAACCTTCTAGACCCTTCTAGATCATTCGGGTGAAAACACCGGAATCATTCCCGAACTCCGGAATTGGACTTTCCTTATATGAATCTTATTCTCCAGACCATTCTGGATCTCCTCGTGATATCCCGGATCCCATTCCAGACTTCAAACAACATTCGGTCTCCCTACTTACATTCCATATCTACTAAACAACATCGAATCCTTAAGTGTGTCTCCCTATGGTTCGTGAATTATACAGACATGATCGAGACTCTTCTCCGATACATGATCGAATGAACCATTTACATACGATAACAATTTCCCTTTGTCTCGCGATATTTTACTTATCCGAGGTCTGATCATTGGTATCTCTGCATACCTAGTTCAACCTCATTACCGGTAAGTACTCTTTACTCGTTCCTTGGTATGTGATCCCTTGTGAGCCAGTCACATGCTTGCAAGCTAATTGGATGACATTCCACCGAGAGGGCCTAGAGTATATCTAACCGTCATATGTATGGACAAATCCCACTCTTGATCCATGTGCCTCAACACATACTTTCCAAACACTCAATGCCACCATTATAGCCACCCAGTTACTGTGTGGTTTTTGATGTCATCAAAGTATCCATTCAGTGATGGTGATTAGCATGATCTCATGGTCGAAGGAATTAGGTTACTATGTATAAAAAGCTTATATCAAACAGACTAATGAAATGACTTGATCTTTATGCTACGCTTATCTATAGGAGTATGCCCATCACACCATTTTCCTAATGATATGATCTTGTTGTTAACAACATCTCAATGTTCATGATCCAGAAACCATGATCATCTATAAACCAACAAGCTAGTATTATAAAGAGGCTTTACCAGGGACTCTAATTAGTTTACAAATTACACAAGTATTAATGTTTCCGGTTAATACTATTATAGCATGAATGTAAACATTTATCATAAACACAAAGATATAATAATAACTACATTTATTATTTTCTCTAGGGCATATCTTTAACAGTCTCCCACTTGCACTAGAGTCAACTAATCTAGATTACATGGTAATATACCGAACATCCATGGCGGTTTGGTGCTGGTCATGTTTTGCCCTCGGGAGAGGTTTATTCAATGGATCCGCCACATTCAGATCTGTGTGTACTTTGAAAATCTTTATGTCACCATATTGGACATGCTCTTGAATAGCGTGAAAAAGCAACTTGATATGCTTCAGCTTCTTGTGTGACCTTGGTTCTTGCGCATTGGCTATGGAGCCCATGTTATCACAGTAGATAGACATTGGGTCCAGCGCACTAGGAACCACACCGATCTCTGTAATGAACTCCTTCATCCATATTGCTTCTTGTGAAGCCTCCAAAGTAGCTATGTATTCCGATTTAGTTGAAGATCTCGCCACAACGCTTTGCTTTGCACTCCCCCAGCTCACTGCTGCACCATTCAAAGGAAATACGTATCCAGATTGAGATTTAGAATCATCCGGATTGGTGTTCCAACTAGCATCGGTGTAACCATTAACAACGAGCTGTTCATCATGTCCATAAGAAAGAACCATATCCTTCGTTCTTTTCAAGTACTTAAGGATGTTTTTGACCGCTGTCCAATGATCCACTCCTGGATCACTTTGATATTTGCTAGTTAAACTAACAGCATATGCAATGTCGGGTCTAGTATATAGCATGGCATACATGATAGATCCTATGGCTGAGGCATAGGGAGTCTTACTCATCTTTTCTCTATCTTCTGCTGTAGCTGGACTTTGAGTTTTACTCAAGGTCATATTGGGAAACATGGGCAAGAACCCTTTCTTGCTATCTTCCATTCCAAACCTCTTTTGAACTTTGTCCAAATATGTACTCTATGACAATGATATTAGGCATCTCGATCTATTTCTATAAATCTTTATGCCTAATATGTAAGCAACTTTGCCAAGATCCTTCATTGAAAAACTATTATTCAAATAATCTTTGACACTATTAAGAAGATCTACATCATTCCCAATCAACAATATGTCATCCACATATAGTACTAGGAATGCTACAGAGCTTCCACTCACTTTCTTGTAAATACAAGCTTCTCCATAAGTTTGTATAAAACCAAATTTTTTGATTACCTTATCAAAACATTGATTCCAACTTCGGGATGCTTGCTTCAATCCATAAATGGATCGTTGAAGTTTGCATACCTTGTTAGCATCTTTAGGATCGACAAAACCTTTGGGTTGTACCATATACAACTCTTCATCAATGTATCCATTGAGGAATGCCGTTTTGACATCCATTTGCCATATCTCATAATCATAATATGCAGCGATTGCTAACAAAATCCTCACAGACTTTAGCTTCGCTACCAGTGAGAAAGTCTCATCGTAGCCAACTCCTTGAATTTGTTGAAACCCTTTTGCGACAAGTCGATATTTATAGACAGTAACATTACCATCAACATCTATTTTCTTGTTGAAAATCCATTTGTTCTCTATAGCCTTTTGGCCATCCGGTAAGTCCACCAAAGTCCATACTTGGTTTTTGTACATGGATCCAATCTCGGATTTCATGGCTTCTTGCCATTTATTGGAATATGGGCTCATCATTGCTTCCTCATATGTCGCAGGGTCGACGGTGTTGTCCACCAACATGACACTCATAACAGGATCATACCAATTGGAGTGGTACAAGTTCTCGTTGACCTGCGAGGTTCCATAGTAACTTCAACCGAAGTTTCATGATCAACATCATTAGCTTCCTCTCTTATTGGTGTAGGCGCCACAGGAACTTCTTTGTAACTACCTCGGTGAATTACGCTCTTAGTTACAAGCCTGGATGTCCGGAAATGGTTAAAATAGTATGGTGGGGCCCAAATGCCACTCACAGGTAGACCTTTTGGCCGTCCTAACCATTTCCAAACATCGGGACAAGAACGAGCGGCGTAATCGGCAGGCGAAGGGATCAACTACATACACAAATGAGTATGTATGCAAGCCACCATACAACAGTCCTCAGAGCCATTCCATCTAAAAGAAATAGAAATATTGCAACGCCATACGGCAAGATCCAAATATCCTAGATAGATATAATAGTTTAGGATACCTCCTCATACAGCAAACATCAGAGTATCAAGCGGAAGCGGAAAACAAGATCCGAGTACGGATAAGAAGCAAATAGGCATAAGATGCCCCATAAATAAACACATCCCGCCCACAGATCTCACGGATCCCCGTTCCCGGAATCTCTACACCGAATGATCGTTGCCAACATCGTCCGTCTCCTCCACCCAGTATCCATCTTGCGAGTTCACCTGTTCATCTGAATCAAACAATTTATCGTGTGAGACCCTAGGGGTACTCAGCAAGTCTTTATGCCTCTAAAGGGGACACAACCTGGGGTGACGCAATTGCAGCAAAAGATAATACCTAACAATTCTATAGATACTCGCTAACCATCCGCCTAACCAAAGATAGACGGATGTCCGTGAATTAATAACAACAGTTATAACAGTAATATTAACAGATCCATCCTCCTCCTCGCTTACCAACGAGGAAGCGGACGAACAACCCCCATCCGTTGGCAGTTTTATTACCCATTCCATGAGAATTGCACTATTTACTAGTCAGGTACTTAGTCAGATTAAAAGCGGTACTTTAGTTATACTTGTCTATGATCGAGAAACTGTGCTCCAAGTCGTCCATAACCGCGGACACGGCTTTCAGAAAGTTTTACCCTGCAGGGGTGCACAAATAGCAACACACACTCGATCAACCTCGGAAAAACCAAATCAAAACCCAACGAGGCAGTCACGACAAAGCGATCACAGGATTCAGAAATATTTCAGGGGGCCACCCCATTAAGCTACCCGCAACGAAGTTGGCCGGCTCCGAGACGGACTCAAGGTTTGTGTGGACGGCTGTAAACGACTGGGAACCCGAAAGTGTGACTGGGCTTGTCGATACAGCGAAAACGTGTCACGGACCTAAACAGTACAGGTGCTCCACGCACAATCTTAAATAAAGCAGTAAAGCATGGCATAAGTACAGGATAGTAATAAAGCCCCAAACTAATTGTGGACCCAAGAAATAAGAATGAATCAAGCTCTAGCTCAGGGGGGTTCATAAGCCTCCCAGATGTGGATAGCGCGAATATTCAAGGAACAGGAATCAAGTACTCGGGGTCCTACGGGACACAAGTGAGCATGAAAAACCAAATAGCAGATATTGCTCACCGATGCCACTTTCATTAGTTATCCCATTACTACTCAGGTTAAGTTGTTTAGGTACCTCGTTATCCATCAGACACTCACATACCCTACACATGCTGTTCTACGACCCGCATGGCTCAAACAACTCCTGTAGTAATGGCTCAAGGGATGGAGGAACAAGCTTCGGTGGGGTTTAAAAGTAAAGGCTATGCAGTACTTGGGATTCAGTTTAATGCAATCGTGACTCAATGATGCAAGAATAAGATAGAGGCAATAGGTACTATATGTATGCAAGCATGTGGTAGTGCTTTCCTAGCAGCTCAGTTGAAGCGAGAGAAGGATCTGGGTAGTGCTCCTGGGTTTCTTGATATACCCCCTGCTCAGCGTCTATTCGAAGAAGAACCAAACAAACAAGGGCCAACATAAATAAAGTGCACAACCATATGAATAAAATGCGACAAGCAAACAATCATTCCATGATGAATGATGCACAATTTGCATGGCAATAATGTAGCATGGCATGGGTGAGGTGTGGAATACAAGAATAAAGCCTTTTATTGAGTTTTAGTCACCTTTTATCCTCAAATAAGTTGCTGTATACTTTATATTTATATGATGCATGCTGCAATTCAGAACAAGGAATGCATAAACAGAAAGGTCTCGTCGAGCTGATCGATTTAGACATATCATTTGTCAAATTCGGAGTTATAAAACAAAAGTTATTAATTAATTAAGAAAAGGGCATTTTGTTGTAATTTTAATCAACTCGAAAATTAAAGTGTTCAAAATATATTTTGGATGGCATATTGGAAATCCTCACATTTTTCTGATTTCAAAACACATATATCATATGTTTAATTTGGAATTATATTTTAAAAGATATTTGAAAACATATTTAAATTTGAATTTAAAACAATTTTTGAAAAGTTTAAATTAAAACAGAAAACAGAAAACATTTTGTACTCAGGCAGAACCAGCCACTGACGCTGACGGTGGGCCTTACGCTGACTCAGCAGCAGGTGGGACCGTAGAGGGCTGCAGGGCTTTTCTCACTAGGGTCTTTCCTAACCGCACCCATGACAGGTGGGTCCGGGTACAGCGAGGCCACGCGCACGCGTCGCCCAGCCGGGGCGTGACACGTGGGCGATCCCAGGCGCGGGGGGGGGGGGGGGGGGTCTGTCCGTGATGGCCAGGATCTTCCGGGGGTTTTCTTGCAAAGAAAACACCGAGGCTGACAGGTGGGCTTCTGGGACGGCGGGTTCAGGCGGGAAAAAGGCCAGGGGCTCAAACGCAAAAAGGACATCGGCTGCTGCTCGCTGACGGAAAAGGGTTCTGCCGGCGGCGGATCTGGCCGTCTTCCGTCGACGGTGGCGATGAATCCGCTGGGAAATTTGCGTCGTGGCAAAAACAAAAGTTGTAGAGCCAACATCAGACTACAACTTTGGTTTTTGGATCTTAGCCAACGGAGGTCCGCAGCGGACGGGGCAAAGGGATGAACAGAGGAGATCTCGGGGTTTTAAAACTGACGGTAGATTCGACAGAGAAACTGCAATCTTCCGGAGACGATGGCGAGAGCTACGGTGGACGGTTTTGGGCGTATAGGTAGTCGTTTTGAAGAGGGAATATAGGGCTACACTTTTGGTGTTTGGGGATTTCGCGAAGGAGGTCTCCAGCATCGAGAAAAACGCGAAGAACAGAGGCACATGCGCGCACAGATGCAGCGGGTGGCGGCGGCGGCAGCGCGCAGGGCGTTCGACGGAGCGCGACGGTTCTACGGCGCAGGAGGAAGAGGGGGACCATGTCTAGGAGATGCAGGGGCTCACCGCGGTGTCGCCGGCGTGGTAGTTCGTGCGGAGGTGGAGGGGATCTGGCGGCGGGCTCGCGGACATTGGGCTCGGGCTGCGGCGGTGCACGGCGGCACTAGGCTGCTCCGGCGAGGTTCCGGCCCGGGTCCTGGTTCGAGCCGAAGAAGGGGACGCAGAGGAACTCGTCGGTGCTCCTGGCGGCCTCGGAGAGCAACAGGTTGCGCAGATCTTGAACAAGGCCGAAGTAGCTAGGGTTTAGCGAGGTGGTGGCTATGGCTTTCTGGTGGAGGAAGGAGGGAGGAAGGTGGGTGCCTGGGGCTCCAGGTCTCGACCTGAGAGGTACTGGGGAGGTTGGGGTGATAAGGAAGAGAGAGGAGAGGCACAAGGGGTGGTGCACTTTTGGCAAAGTAGAGAGAGGGTCTCGGTGATCTCTTCTCCTCTCTCTTGTTGTTTTGCTAAGAGAGAAAGAGGGGGACCAGGGGAGGGCACGTGATGGAGCTGGTCGTTCATGCTCCTAAGGGAGAGGGTTAGCTCGGTTTTAGCTAGGGCATGCTAGAGAGGTGGCTCGGTTTAGCTAGGCAGGGCTCGGGTTAGCTAGGGTTAGGGTTTGGGTTAGCTAGGTTAGAGAGAGGAGGGGTGGTCTCGGGTTAGGGGGTGGCTCGGGTTAGAGAGAGGAGAGATGAGGGCTTAGGGTTTTGGTTTGGAGAGAGAGGGGTTAGAATGAGAGGTTAGGGTTTAGGGGTGATCCACTAAGATCAAGCAAGGGTGGAGGATGTGATGATGGATAAGGAGAGTGAGATGAGAGAAGAGGTGGTGTGAGGGTTTTAACATGATCTAAACACAAGATCAAGATGAGGGGCGTAGAGAGAGAGATGGGAGATGATCCACTCAAAAATTCAAATAAAATCCAAAAGACTAGAATGTGGTGGTACTTGCATGGCCCATGCAAAATAATTAATGCCATGTTTATTCTTGTGAAAACAATAATATTAACATGGCATTATTCTTATGCATTCCCAAAAGTGGAATAAAGCCAAGCAAAAGAATTTGTAGAAGTAGATCCATCCTATCTCCCATGAGCTAGATTAAATACCAAAAGAAAATAAGATACAAGCTCATGGATAATGGGATGATGGAATTATAAGGTGGTGAAAAGAAAGGGTGGTGGAGTGGAATAAAAGATATGCCCCCAACTCAACTTGGGCATTGAAACAATATATCAATAACCAAATACAATATCAAGAGGCAAATACAATTTACAATGCATATGAGAGAAGAACCAAACCAAAAAGGGTTTTATATGATGCTCAAATGTAAGGTGGCATGATGACATGAGCATGATATAATTATGATGCAACAATTATATATATGAAGTAACATTTATATAGACTAGGCTAGTAGCATTGCAATTGTTAGACAATTGGGATGCTACAACTCTCCCCCACTAAACAAGAATCTCGCCCCGAGATTCCTAGGAAAAAGAAAACAACACAAGGAGAGGCGGGTGTTCGAATGAAGGTGACCCTCACGTTCCCAAGTTGATGAACCATGGAATGGTGCGACCACTACACCTTGCAAAACTTGCTAGACTTTTTGCGAGTCTTGCGTTTTGCTTGAGAAACAACGGTTAGAAGAGTTGAAGGATTGTCGTGAGACAAGAAGGATAGGATGATCATAGCTCCGGTTTTCTCAAGAAACATGATAAAAGACTAGAACCACTTGTGGAAGAAAAGGAAAAGATGATGTATCATGGATAAAGAGAGACACACCATTCAGATTATAGATTTACTGATACGAGAGAGGATGAATCTTTAACTCGCCGGGAGAAAAAGAGTTAGATTGGAGAGGTTTTGAACCACTATGACAATAGCATCGTATCTTCTCTCGGATTTGAGAAATGAAGTACGGAAACAATATTGCCTTCAAACAATAGAGTTCCTTGATATCCACGGAAGATTGAGTTAGACATCGTTGGATTAGATTCTTCTTGCGTCGGATAAGAAACAAAGGATCACGCAATTGAGGTGCGCGGATATACTTCCAGAGACTGATGTGAAGCTAGATCATGGTGGAATCCTGAGACGCAACGAATATGGAGGATCTGGAGTTTATTGTAGAGATACTTATTGCTTTCTTTAGCTTTGAGGCTAACGCAATAGATTTGCGGCTGATGGCCTCAACCATATTTGGCTTTACCACAGAAAAAGAATTGAT
This sequence comes from Avena sativa, assembly GCA_916181665.1. Classification (NCBI taxonomy): domain Eukaryota; kingdom Viridiplantae; phylum Streptophyta; class Magnoliopsida; order Poales; family Poaceae; genus Avena; species Avena sativa. Next base: position 102,038,606 of record OV702293.1, read on the forward strand.
GAAACAAAGAGAGATAGTTTGCTTTCATCTTGTTTGGGGATGCCGAGCATCGGTAGAATGACGAGGACCGAAAAGAGTTTGCGTTTGTTTCCACCAGATAATTGAAGATTTTGCTCCATCTAGAATAGACAGACCACCAACAAGAGATTATTGATTACTTTCTTCGAGAGAGCACTCCGGAAAAACAAGGACGGAAGTAAAAGTATCGAGGGATAAAGGCCACTTCTAACTTCCGTGGAATGAGTGAAATCACATTAATTCACCAATTCAATGTACAAAAGCGAATGATAAGAGTAGTGGTATGGTAGCTACTCCATCCCGCACTCAAAGCATTACTCTGCACATGAATAGGAAAACTAAGCAACCCAACTACCAAAACAGACTGAGGATCTTGACAAGGATAACTCATGGAACTCCATTAGAAAACAAGGATAGATGCAACGATTCGCCGAATTCATAGATAGATAAATATGATGATGTTGTCGTCATGTCTGAAGTACCAAGCCACCAGAAAGATATGAAGGAAGATTACGGAGAAGAACTGCAAGATTCAACAGCTACAGAAAAGATAGCACCAACTTGAACAGAAGAAAAAAAGATCGGGAAGGTCTTCATGGCCTCCGGTGGATTGGGCATAGACGATAGAGCTAGAGGGTTTCAAGAGATTACTTGACGCGACTGAGGTGAAAGAACTCCATGTTCTTCTTGAAATGATTGAGAAAGATTTAGCAGTCTTGAGGAAATCTTCGGCGGAACGACGATGATAACTCGCCAACAAGGAAAACTCCGGGTTTGATTGAAGATGGAAGATGGAATTAACAATGGACTTGCTGATTCCAGAGTTGAAGCGATCTATTTAGCAGAAGGACGTGGCCGAGATAGGTGACTTCAAAAAGTCAGAATTCTCACTTTGAGACTTTGCACACAGGCAGTGCTCACGAAGCTTGAGAGAAAGAGACACAGATGATCTTCCATGTCCTTCCATTGATATCGAATAGGCAAGCATATTATCAACATATACCACCATGGATTAACAGGATATTCCCAGAATATCAAGTTCAAGAGGCAGGAGAAACGAACAAATGCTCGAACACTTCCTGAGCTCAACGCTCTTAGAAAGATCAATATTAAGAGCACGGGTTCGTGTTGAAGAAGATGCACTGGAAGAATAGATTATCTGGTCCTTCGGAAGAGAACAGGAAATGCCACCTGGTTCACATTGTCGATCGGATCACCGGTTACAAAGATAAAGAGATCTTGGATAAGAACCGATGATAGCTCATACCTTAAGCAAAGCTATCAGAGATGAAAAGATGCAATTCCCTCGTCTCAAAGAGAGTTCTGCAGATATGGAGTTCAAAAAGATGTGCAGCATGATGAACAGATGATAGACCGCCGTAGTGCTTTGAGAAACTCCGGATTGCCAAGGATGCTTGAATATGCATAGATATGATCACGGTGTACTCAAAATCACAGGAGATAACCGTCACCGTTTGGAGGATAGTGTTGATAGCATTTTCCATATTCCACTCATGATAAGTGTCCTATAGCTATGCTGAGAACCAAATTACAATCACCAGCATCGGATCGACACATGTTATGTAATTAGCCCAAGAGAATTGGAGATGAAATGAAACTCTAGGATTAAGCGCCGGTGACAAAAGAATGAGTTAGCATGGACATGCTGATAAAAGGGAGATAGATAATGTTTCACACACGACTGAAAAGGAGTGTGGAAGCACAGATGTATCAAAGAAATTTTTTCCGCATTTTCGGCATTAAAATACCAATAGATGCGCAAAATCACTTATCAGGTAGCGATTAGCAACTGATGGTTTCACAGAATGTGGAGTTGCTAGAAGGAAGGACACCCTTAAGAAGATGGCACCGGTTAACAAGGAGTCAGATAGATCGCGCCGGTTTTCAAAAGCCTGTCGGTATGGAATATACCAACAGTTGATAACCAAAGGCAGATTGTGATAACAAAAAGGATGCAACAGATAGACAAGGAATTACACACACACACACACACTTTCTATGGTACTACGGAAACCCAGAACACGTGAATCCTAGTTTGAATTTTAAGAAGAGGATTGAAAACGTTACACTTCCTTACCAGAAAAGGTGGGTGGGTGGGTAAGAAGAAAAGTGGAAGCAGTCCTACTCTTGCGTTTTGTTTTTCCCTAGTATACATAGCTACCAAAATATTTGCTAGACTGACAACGACCATTTGGCTGAGACCCTGAAGGGCGGGATGGCTCTGATACCAATTGTAACTACCTCGGTGAATTACGCTCTTAGTTACAAGCCTGGATGTCCGGAAATGGTTAAAATAGTACGGTGGGGCCCAAATGCCACTCACAGGTAGACCTTTCGGCCGTCCTAACCATTTCCAAACATCGGGACAAGAACGAGCGGCGTAATCGGCAGGCGAAGGGATCAACTACATACACAAATGAGTATGTATGCAAGCCACCATACAACAGTCCTCAGAGCCATTCCATCTAAAAGAAATAGAAATATTGCAACGCCATACGGCAAGATCCAAATATCCTAGATAGATATAATAGTTTAGGATACCTCCTCATACAGCAAACATCAGAGTATCAAGCGGAAGCGGAAAACAAGATCCGAGTATGGATAAGAAGCAAATAGGCATAAGATGCCCCATAAATAAACACATCCCGCCCACAGATCTCACGGATCCCCGTTCCCGGAATCTCTACACTGAATGATCGTTGCCAACATCGTCCGTCTCCTCCACCCAGTATCCATCTTGCGAGTTCACCTGTTCATCTGAATCAAACAATTTATCGTGTGAGACCCTAGGGGTACTCAGCAAGTCTTTATGCCTCTAAAGGGGACACAACCTGGGGTGACGCAATTGCAGCAAAAGATAATACCTAACAATTCTATAGATACTCGCTAACCATCCGCCTAACCAAAGATAGACGGATGTCCGTGAATTAATAACAACAGTTATAACAGTAATATTAACAGATCCATCCTCCTCCTCGCTTACCAACGAGGAAGCGGACGAACAACCCCCATCCGTTGGCAGTTTTATTACCCATTCCATGAGAATTGCACTATTTACTAGTCAGGTACTTAGTCAGATTAAAAGCGGTACTTTAGTTATACTTGTCTATGATCGAGAAACTGTGCTCCAAGTCGTCCATAACCGCGGACACGACTTTCAGAAAGTTTTACCCTGCAGGGGTGCACAAATAGCAACACACACTCGATCAACCTCGGAAAAACCAAATCAAAACCCAATGAGGCAGTCACGACAAAGCGATCACAGGATTCAGAAATATTTCAGGGGCCACCCCATTAAGCTACCCGCAACGAAGTTGGCCGGCTCCGAGACGGACTCAAGGTTTGTTTGGACGGCTGTAAACGACTGGGAACCCGAAAGTGTGACTGGGCTTGTCGATACAGAGAAAACGTGTCACGGACCTAAACAGTACAGGTGCTCCACGCACAATCTTAAATAAAGCAGTAAAGCATGGCATAAGTACAGGATAGTAATAAAGCCCCAAACTAATTGTGGCCCCAAGAAATAAGAATGAATCAAGCTCTGGCTCAGGGGGGTTCATAAGCCTCCCGGATGTGGATAGCGCGAATATTCAAGGAACAGGAATCAAGTACTCGGGGTCCTACGGGACACAAGTGAGCATGAAAAACCAAATAGCAGATATTGCTCACCGATGCCACTTTCATTAGTTATCCCATTACTACTCAGGTTAAGTTGTTTAGGTACCTCGTTGTCCATCACACACTCACATACCCTACACATGCTGTTCTACGACCCGCATGGCTCAAACAACTCCTGTAGTAATGGCTCAAGGGATGGAGGAACAAGCTTCGGTGGTGTTTAAAAGTAAAGGCTATGCAGTACTTGGGATTCAGTTTAATGCAATCGTGACTCAGTGATGCAAGAATAAGATAGAGGCAATAGGTACTATATGTATGCAAGCATGTGGTAGTGCTTGCCTGGCAGCTCAGTTGAAGCGAGAGAAGGATCTGGGTAGTGCTCCTGGGTTTCTTGATATATCCCCTGCTCAGCGTCTATTCGAAGAAGAACCAAACAAACAAGGGCCAACATAAATAAAGTGCACAACCATATGAATAAAATGCGACAAGCAAACAATCATTCCATGATGAATGATGCACAATTTGCATGGCAATAATGTAGCATGGCACGGGTGAGGTGTGGAATACAAGAATAAAACCTTTTATTGAGTTTTAGTCACCTTTTATCCTCAAATAAGTTGCTGTATACTTTATATTTATATGATGCATGCTGCAATACAGAACAAGGAATGCATAAACAGAAAGGTCTCGTCGAGCTGATCGATTTAGACATATCATTTGTCAAATTCGGAGTTATAAAACAAAAGTTATTAATTAATTAAGAAAAGGGCATTTTGTTGTAATTTTAATCAACTCGAAAATTAAAGTGTTCAAAATATATTTTGGATGGCATATTGGAAATCCTCACATTTTTCTGATTTCAAAACACATATATCATATGTTTAATTTGGAATTATATTTTAAAAGATATTTGAAAACAGATTTAAATTTGAATTTAAAACAATTTTTGAAAAGTTTAAATTAAAACAGAAAACAGAAAACATTTTGTACTCAGGCAGAACCAGCCACTGACGCTGACGGTGGGCCTTACGCTGACTCAGCAGCAGGTGGGACCGCAGAGGGCTGCAGGGCTTTTCTCACTAGGGTCTTTCCTAACCGCACCCATGACAGGTGGGTCCGGGTACAGCGGGGCCACGCGCACGCGTCGCCCAGCCGGGGCGTGACACGTGGGCGATCCCAGGCGCGGGGGGGGGGGGGGGGGGGGGGTCTGTCCGTGATGGCCAGGATCTTCCGGGGGTTTTCTTGCAAAGAAAACACCGAGGCTGACAGGTGGGCTTCTGGGACGGCGGGTTCAGGCGGGAAAAAGGCCAGGGGCTCAAACGCAAAAAGGACATCGGCTGCTGCTCGCTGACGGAAAAGGGTTCTGCCGGTGGCGGATCTGGCCGTCTTCCGTCGACGGTGGCGACGAATCTGCTGGGAAATTTGCGTCACGGCAAAAACAAAAGTTGTAGAGCCAACATCATACTACAACTTTGGTTTTTGGATCTTAGCCAACGGAGGTCCGCAGCGGACGGGGCAAAGGGATGAACAGAGGAGATCTCGGGGTTTTAAAACTGACGGCAGATTCGACAGAGAAACTGCAATCTTCCGGAGACGATGGCGAGAGCTACGGTGGACGGTTTTGGGCGTATAGGTAGTCGTTTTGAAGAGGGAATCTAGGGCTACGCTTTTGGTGTTTGGGGATTTCGCGAAGGAGGTCTCCAGCATCGAGAAAAACGCGAAGAACAGAGGCACATGCGCGCACAGATGCAGCGGGTGGCGGCGGCGGCAGCGCGCAGGGCGTTCGACGGAGCGCGACGGTTCTACGACGCAGGAGGAAGAGGGGGACCATGTCTAGGAGATGCAGGGGCTCACCGCGGTGTCGCCAGCGTGGTAGTTCGTGCGGAGGTGGAGGGGATCTGGCGGCGGGCTCGCGGACGTTGGGCTCGGGCTGCGGCGGTGCACGACGGCGCTAGGCTGCTCCGGCGAGGTTCCGACCCGGGTCCTGGTTCGAGCCGAAGAAGGGGATGCAGAGGAACTCGTCGGTGCTCCTGGCGGCCTCGGAGAGCAACAGGTTGCGCAGATCTTGAACAAGGCCGAAGTAGCTAGGGTTTAGCGAGGTGGTGGCTATGGCTTTCTGGTGGAGGAAGGAGGGAGGAAGGTGGGTGCCTGGGGCTCCAGGTCTCGACCTGAGAGGTACTGGGGAGGTTGGGGTGATAAGGAAGAGAGAGGAGAGGCACAAGGGGTGGTGCACTTTTGGCAAAGTAGAGAGAGGGTCTCGGTGATCTCTTCTCCTCTCTCTTGTTGTTTTGCTAAGAGAGAAAGAGGGGGACCAGGGGAGGGCACGTGATGGAGCTGGTGGTTCATGCTCCTAAGGGAGAGGGTTAGCTCGGTTTTATCTAGGGCATGCTAGAGAGGTGGCTCGGTTTAGCTAGGCAGGGCTCGGGTTAGCTAGGGTTAGGGTTTGGGTTAGCTAGGTTAGAGAGAGGAGGGGTGGTCTCGGGTTAGGGGGTGGCTCGGGTTAGAGAGAGGAGAGATGAGGGCTTAGGGTTTTGGTTTGGAGAGAGAGGGGTTAGAGGGAGAGGTTAGGGTTTAGGGGTGATCCACTAAGATCAAGCAAGGGTGGAGGATGTGATGATGGATAAGGAGAGTGAGATGAGAGAAGAGGTGGTGTGAGGGTTTTAACATGATCCAAACACAAGATCAAGATGAGGGGCGTAGAGAGAGAGAGATGGGAGATGATCCACTCAAAAATTCAAATAAAATCCAAAAGACTAGAATGTGGTGGTACTTGCATGGCCCATGCAAAATAATTAATGCCATGTTTATTCTTGCGAAAACAATAATATTAACATGGCATTATTCTTATGCATTCCCAAAAGTGGAATAAAGCCAAGCAAAAGAATTTGTAGAAGTAGATCCATCCTATCTCCCATGAGCTAGATTAAATACCAAAAGAAAATAAGATACAAGCTCATGGATAATGGGATGATGGAATTATAAGGTGGTGAAAAGAAAGGGTGGTGGAGTGGAATAAAAGATATGCCCCCAACTCAACTTGGGCATTTAAACAATATATCAATAACCAAATACAATATCAAGAGGCAAATACAATTTACAATGCATATGAGAGAAGAACCAAACCAAAAAGGGTTTTATATGATGCTCAAATGTAAGGTGGCATGATGACATGAGCATGATATAATTATGATGCAACAATTATATATATGAAGTAACATTTATATAGACTAGGCTAGTAGCATTGCAATTGTTAGACAATTGGGATGCTACATTCTTCCAGTGCTACGCTACTCTCAAATCCGAGAGAAGGTTGGACACCCTCGTCGAGTTCTACTTTCCTTCCAGTCACTTCTTTTGAGAGAAACTCCTTCTCTAAAAAGGATCCATTCTTGGAAACGAAGATTTTGCCCTCGGATCTATGATAGAAGGTATACCCAATAGTTTACTTCGGATATCATATGAAGACGCATTTTTCTGCTTTGGGTTCAAAGTTGTCAGGATTTAACTTCTTTACATAATCTTCGCAACCCCAAACTTTAAGGAACGACAATTTATGTTTCTTCCCAAACCATAATTCATACGGTGTCATTTCAACAGATTTATGTTTCTTCCAGTGCCCTATTTAAAGTGAATGCGGCTGTTTCTAATGCATAACCCCAAAACGATAGCGGTAAATCTGTAAGAGAGTTCGATTACAACGTTCAGACACACCATTACGTTGTGGTGTTCCCGACGGTGTCAATTGTGAAAGTATTCCGCATTTCTTCAAATGCTCGCAAAACTCGTAACTTAGATATTCACCTCCACGATCAGATCATAGAAACTTAATCTTCTTGTTATGTTGATTCTCTACTTCACTTTGAAATTCCTTAAACTTCTCGAAAGTTTTGGACTTATGTTTCATGAAATAGATATACCCATATCTACTCAAGTCATCCGTGAAAGTAAGAACATAATGATAACCACCACGCGATGCTACACTCATCGGGCCACACACATCGGTATGTATGATTTCCAACAAGTCCGTAGCTCGCTCCATCATACCAGAAAATGGAGTCTTAGTCATTTTACCCATCAGACATGCTTCGTATCTTTCAAGTGATTCAAGAAGTCCATCGGAATGGAGTTTCTTCATACTCTTCACTCCAATGTGACCAAGACGACAATGCCACATATAGGTTGAGTTATCTCTTATTTTCAAATGTTTAGCTTCAATGTTATTAATATGCGTATTACTACAATCGAGATTCAACAAGAATAAAACATCTATCAAAGGTGCATCTGCATAAAACATATTACTCATATAAATCGAAAAACCATTATTCTCGGACTTAAACAAGTAACCGTCTCGCAATAAACATGATCCGGATTTAATGTTCATGCTCAACGCAGGCACCAAACAACAATTATTTAAGTATAAAACTAATCCCGATGGTAGATGAAGAGGTAGCGTGCCGACCGCGATCACATCAACCTTTGATCCATTTCCAACACGCATCATCACCATGTTCTTCGCTACTTTCCGTCTATTCTGCAGCACCTGTTTCGAGTTACAAATATGAGCAACCGAACCAATATCAAATACCCAGTGAAATGATACGGATGTCGCCTAGAGGGGGGGGGGGGGGGGTGAATAGGCGATTAAAACTTTTCCTAGAGTGGCTCAACAAAGGCGGAATAAAACTAGTGTTTACTTTGTTAAGCACAACCTAGAACAACTAAGGTTCACCTATGTGCACCAACAACTTATGCTAAGCAATACAAGCAACAAAGTGATAGCAAGATATATATTACTTCAAGCACGAAGGCTATCACAATGTAAAGTGCATAAGTAGAGAGCTCGGGTATAGAGATAACCGAGGCACGCGGGGACACCGATATTTTACCGAGTTCCTCCCAACATGGAGTACGTATCGTTTGGAGATGGGGTGGTATCAAACCACCAACGCCACAAAAGGCCTCCCTTATTCTCCGGTGAATCTCACCCCAATGGGATCGATCCACGCTTCCACTATCGATGCACTTGTCGGTGGCAACCGGAACCTCTCACAAGGTTGGGGCACTTCTTCACAACTTAATTGGAGGCTCCCAACAAATGACACAAAAGGCCACAACAAATGCCACCAAGGCCACAATGCCACCAAGGCCACAAAACCGTCTAGGGTTCCAAGAACCCAAGAGGGACAAGCTCCAATGAGCAACTCAAACAAAATCCTCCGAGGAGAACTCAAACCGATGCACCAAATGCAAATGGCAAGAACACCATAAAGATGCTCAAATCCCTCACTCTCAAGTTCCAATAAAGCTACTAAAGCTATTGGGGGAACAAGAGAGGAGGAATCAAAGAGAGACACAAAATCCCCCAAAATCTAGATCCCCAAAGATACACTCACAAAGAGATGTTTTGGTTTGGTCAAAACGTAGATCTAGATCTCCTCCAACAACCCCTCAAATATGTGCAAGAATCAATGGAGGGGTGTGTAGAAATCAAGCTCAAAGATTAAAGCAAATGGGGGCAAAGCTTGGACAAGAGGAGGAGAAAAGGAATAACCCTAAAGACAAAGGGGCAAAGCTATTTAAAGAGAGGGGCCAAATCTGCCCGTTGGGGCATTTTTCCTGGACGGACCGGTACTACCGGATTTAACCGGTAGTACCGCACCCAACAACCATACAGTGAGCGAGCGAGCACGGAAATTGGGGCGAGCGGTCAACGCGCCGGCAGGCCAGCTGGGTCCCAGCGCGCCGCAGCAGCAGCGAGCAGCGCCAGCGGGGCAGCAAGCAGCAGGCGTGGCAGCAGCAGTGCAGCTAGGCGACAACGCGCGCGCGTGCAGCAGCAGTGCAGCGGCAGCAGCACAACGCCACAGCAGCGACGCGGGGCCAGGGAGCAGCTATGCGCGCGCGGGTCGCTGCATGCATGCAGCAGCAGCGGCGCAGAGCAGGCGCGCAGCAAGCGAGGCAGCGCACACAGCGAGTGGCGGGCCCAGCGTGCAGCGAGCCAGCAGCCGCGCAGGCAGGCGCGCGCGCGTGCAAGAGAGCAGCAGCAGCTCGGGTCAACGCGGCCGAAGCAAGCGAGCAAGCGAATCTGGATGTGGGAAATATCTGGGTAAGAAAAAAACTGGGCCGACCGGTAGTACCGGCCCACCCGGGCGGTACTACCGGACCGGTCCGGTAGGACCGGAAAGAGGTACCGGGCCAGACAGAAAAATGGGCTGCGCGCGTCAGGCGCGTCTGGTACTGGGCCCGGTAGTACCGGACGGCCCAGAAAACAACTTTTTCTTTTTCTTTTTTTAAATCGAATAACAGCCAATATTCAAACGGTCATAACTTTTAAACGGTAGCTCTGATTGACCCGATTCCAATTGCGTTGGATAGAGGACAACAAGGGCTTCCCAATAATATGAGTGGAAATATTGATTATCACCAAGTGAGAAAGTATCAAGTAGAATAATGTGATATACCTCACTTGGTGAGAAACCGAAAATCCGCATAAATCAAAATCGCAACAAGATATATATGGGAGATCCGATTTTAAGGAACAAGAGCTTGTTATGGAGATTACCACAAGTTCTATATCCTCACATGGATAATAACAAATAGCAACCAAATACGATGATGTAAGTATGCAAAGGTTTGAGCTCTCTCCGAACGATGTGACCGAGTTACTCATACGAGAGCCCCTCTTGATAGTACGGTTATCTCTCCTAAACCCGGTCTCACACACACAACGTGGGACCGGCAAAAGGGAAAACCTATCAAGATTATACCTTTGCCTTGAGCATTCCACTTGAGCTCAATGTAGATGATCTTGCCCTTCTCAAGACGGAACGCCTTTCTTAATTCCTCATCATCGACCTTGCATATTGAGCTTGCACAACATAGCTTCTTTGCATTTCGTCGACCTTGAAGCCAACACATGCTCCAAGCGATGCCAATGGACAAATCCTACAAGTATAACTTAATACACACATTAGTCCATAAAGATTGTCATTAATTACCAAAACCACACATGGGGACCCAACATGTTCTTTCAATATCCCCCATTTTGGTAATTGATGACAATCCCTTTAAGAGGGTTTATATAAGGAATATTAATGAATAAAATGGTAATACCAATATCAAACACTACAAAAGTATGTGATATTGGTACCACCACCATATATAGAGCAAACTCCCCCACAATCTATGCATGTGTGATGAACTTGAATTTCATTGCATATATTGCCAATCATTATCATTGGTGGAGTTTCCTCTATATATACCACATACTAAGCAACAACAAAGATGCAAGAGCATGAGAGGCAAATGCTTAAGAACAAACTCAAAGCATCAACCAACTTCCCTTAAACCCTCTAAAACTTCTCCCCCATTGGCATTGATTGGGGTGACAAGTTCTAGAAGGCAAATATAGTAATAATTCATCCAGAGGTGTGCCTTCGCACATATACAATTATGAATGCTTACGAGGGAGTAGAACTATATCGAGGATCCGAAAATTGCCAAAACAAAGTCAAATTATGCAAGCAATTTACAAGGTCTGACAAACCAATTGAAAGCAACACATGAGTTCAAATGGAAACTACGAGATATTATGATATGAGCAAAAAACGTGTTTGAATTAACAAATAGAGAAGCTCCCCAAGATTTGTGCACAATTTTAAAATAAATGCATTGGAATACATAATGCACAAATATGGAATCCTTGCTCCCCCATAAGCATTTAAACACACTAAATGAGAAAGGAGACAAATGAGCATTATTAAATGAATTAGATGAGATCCCCAAAGATAATGCACCAATTATGATAAATGTAATTGGGAACAAGGTGCATAATCATGGAATCCTCACTCATCCGAATTCATTTAACAATACAAGGCATGATAGAACAAATATGAGTGCCCAAAGATGCAAACAAGAGGAGCAAGCACTCATAGGCAATTAAATTTGGAAGCCACCAAAGAATCAAAAGAAATAGAAAGGTGGACTACAAGGATTAAAAATCAACTAAAATTATCTCCTCATATGTGCATATGTCTCTAATTGGAAAAAATCACAAATACATATGCCAAAGAAGAAATATGCACACATAAAGAATATTATACAAGAAAGCACATGAAAGGAAAAAATGAAGTCATAACATATATCAATAAGATTTTAGCTTCAAAGCATGGCCAAAGGCTCACATATATCTTATTGTACATTAACGAGCTTCAAACACCAACCCACTACATATATTACAACTATCACCAAGGGAAAAGGAGAAAGTTGGAATATATGGAGAAAGGCAACAAGTATCATAAGATAGAATAGACTAGCAAAAAATCTCACTATTGCATATGAGAGAAGTTGATGAAATGATAGGCAATAAAATTGCTAGATTGACATATTTGGGATTGGAGGATCATATGCATGATTTTGTATAGTCCCAATTATATGCACTTATCTCAACTTAAATACATATACAATAGATAGTCCTCTTAAAACCATGGCTAGAACTACACCAATTACAAATACATTAATTCATGCTAGAAGGCAACCGACAAACGGTTGGAATCAAGATATGTGAGCATGAGAAAGAGATACTTGTTACCGAGATATAATTGGTAGGATGTAGAGAATATGAATTTGTTGATCATCCTATAGCTTGCCTCAATTTTTTTCTAAGCATCACTTCTTCAAAATTGAGAGACAAGCGTCCAATATATCTCCAATGTACCTAAAACACATTTAAGTACAAAATGGCCCCCAAACATATTGGGTCCAAAGTAGTTAGTGCAACTATAATACATAGGAGAGACTCCACATAATTATGTGCATATTGATATGAAATTGAATTTCATGCACAACTTAGCCGATGGGAATCGGTGGAGTTTCCCTTATATATTGGATCAAAGAAAGCAAACATGCCTTAATATAAACATATAGTAAACATGCATGCATAAAGATTTCAAGAACCAAAAATGAGATACAATTTGAACAAAAACACCAAGTAAACCGATTTGGCACACACAAGAGTGTGACAAGACAAGCGGTGTCCAACTTGTATCAAATAACCAATTCAACACATGAAAGAGCATAAGTTCAAGAATGAACTAGGCAAGAGCCAAAGAGCAAAAGATAGATAAAAATCCAAATGCTCAAGGATTTATCTCATTCTAAAATGGTCAAAGTGTGAAACAAGGAATGAGACAAAACCAACTCCCAAAAAGATCAAGGTTCCAACAAGAAACCAAACTCCCCAAACTTCTCATGATGGCACAAAATACCAAAACTAAAAGATTGAGGTTTCAAGCACATAAAACCCGATATGGATCAAACAAGGAAGCATAAAAGGATTGTTCTAGACAATATAGGAGAGCTCACCCATAAGTAGTACATTATATAGAATTTTGCTTTTTAATGCAAAATGCACACAAATGAGATCATCACCACTACCTACATTAAATAAAACACACGAGAATACCAATAAAAAAAGAAGATTCATAAGAAGCAAGGAAGGCTTGGGAGACAACACAAAACATTTTCATGGCCAAAGATAGGATAAAGTTAAACAAAGGCCAAAGTGAATATGATCAATAAATTCTACCATAAATTGAATACTCGTTGTCCAAGGACAAGAAATATTGGGAATAATTTTCCCAAGGTAGCTAGCATGGATATCCAAGATCATAGTCACAACAAGAAGCATATAAAAAAAGATAAGAATTAAGCATGATACTTCGAACAAGATTCTTGGTAGCTTCCAATAGTCACACAATCACTAGTGATTAGAATAACTTGAAGCAAATGGTTTCCATGCGAATATATATATCTAAATATGAGGAAACACATACCAAGAATCATTCTCATATACAAGATCCAAAATAAGATCAATAAAGGCATTCAAGCAAATTGGAACTTGTATGAGCAAATGTGTCACATATGAGCTAGATAATTATCAATATCAATTCTAAGTGACACAACCTCGAATATTCACATTTTATAGGATTGTAATATGCACTAAGCATAAGACTCCCCCATAATGTGATACTACCATAAAAACAACACGAGGCAAAAGGATACAAATAGGGATAATTAATGGACATTATAAAACTTAAATTTCTCATGAGAATTATACCACATAGAGACTAGACAAGAATCCAATATAAGTACTAGGTGGTATTCCTCATGTACACACAATTTTAGGATTGTGGAATGCCCAAGCATAAAACTCCCCCAAAATGGGATAATCCATTAATTTCTCACATGAGCCAAATAGGATACCAAATATAACCAAGCAAGGCTCAAACACAAGAAACATACATACATGGTGTGCCACCTAATCATACACAAATAATCTTGATTTCAAGATAATTAAGTGGATAGCACAACATGTACAGAAACATGGAAGATACAAAACCAACACATGCACAAGGGGGCGAGCAACTTTCAATGTAAATAGTTTAGCATATGTTACCATAGGGAGGAACATTGGAAATATAATAAAATCATGATAATCCAAATGGCTTGGTTTGACAATAATAATTGATGAAGATCCCTCAATTCTTTATAATGTAGCCAAGACTCCAATGCCCTCCAAAACACACCTATTGATCAAGTTTTGGCTTGTTGGTCCCCAACCAAGTTGGGTCCTAAGAAGTTAGTCACAATAGGCTTGGCAACCCAAATGGATCTTTTCTTGACACCACATTGGGCACCAAAAAATTTGGCAAACACATTGCCAACCTCATCCTTACACAGAGAATAAGCATCATCAATAATGATAGGGTGGGATGAGGAGATACCAATAATGCATGAGGAAGAAATGTGCACCTTCTCACGGCATATGTAGCAAGTTCTACTCTTGCCATATTTCTTCTTATATGAAGTCACAACTCGAGGAAGGGCTTGAGTATTCCTCTTAGGAAGTGGCCCATTAATGAATTGAGGTGGATCTTAAGGCCTCTTCCCTTGTTGCTTCACACTAAGAGGCTTTTTCTTCAATGGGCAAGATCTAACATGGTGCCCTTCTTCCTTGCACTTGAAGCAAACAATATTGGCCGGATTGTTGACTTGATCTTGGCCATTCTTCTTGTTGTCCTTGTGCTTCAACTTTATAGTGGACTTGTTCTTGACATTGGAGTTGAATCCAAGCCCACTCTTGTCATTGGGGGATTTTTGCACACTCAAGATTTTGTTGAGTGTGACCTTCCCTTGATGACCCTTTTTCAAGTCATTCTTCAAAGAAGTGACTTGAGCCTTGAGCTCTTTGATTTCCTCTACATGGTTAGTTTCAACAAAAGTACTAGAGGAAGTAGGTGCTACATTGTTAGAGCAACAAGGCACGGAATGTAATTCATCACGAGATATAACATGGTTGTGAGAGGATGAATTACAAGGACTAGCACATGGCAATATAACATTTGGAGTAGTTGTAGTGCTAATGTCCACATGAGGCCCACTAGATGTTACCTTTGACGCGATGGCCTCATGAGCTAACTTTAGCCTACCATGGGAGACTAGAAGATCCTCATGTGAGCTCGAGAGCTTATCATGACTTTCTTCTAATTTACCATAGTTGATAGTTAGAAAAGCAAGTTGAGCCTTTAGCTCAACATTCTCCTTCAAAATAGATGCTTCACAAGAAATAGAGTTAGTAGCACAAGCATCATTATTATTAGCAAGAGGCGAGGGAACTTGTCAAGCTCTTTTAAATATGAAGCTTTAAGTTGCTCATGTGACTCGGTGAGTTTGATGAGCTCCCTCTTAACGACCCGAGAGCCATTTTCGAGGTACTTAAAATCCTCAACAAGTTTAGCATAAGAAACTTCAAGTTCATTATTTTTAATCTTGAAGGAGTTAGCCACCGCAAGTTCTCTCATGGTATTCCTTTACTCTAGATAATTCTAGAGTAAAAGTCTCCTCAAGAGATTCTTTGGTGGTTTGTTCTTCTTCAAGGGAGTCCTTTAGTTGTGCAATTTCATTAGCATACTCACGCTCAAGTGCAAACTTTTCATCAATTAAGTTTTCTTGCTCCTCAATAAGATCATTGCCTTCTATGGCACAATTCAAGATTTCAAGAAAGTTGGAGGAAGCAATTTTATTTTTGAAGAGAGCGCTATAGACAACCTCTCCCATTTTCTTAATAGAGGTAATATCATACTTACTTCTATAATCATCATTATCATTCTAAACCTCATCATCATCATGAGATACAATGGGATTCAAAGAGGTTACCTTTGTTCCCTTAGCCATAAGGCACATGTGAGAACCGGAGGAAGGTGATGATGAGATTGCACTTGTAGCTCTCTTCAAGACCTTGTCTTGGCCCATAGAATCTTCATTTTCCTCTACATGGTTAGCAACACAAGAACTAGAGGAAATGGAAGCATTTTTATCATGGCAACAAGACAACACAAGCATATCATCATGAGATTTATTCAAGTCATTTCTACATGATATGCAAGGACTATTAACACAAGCATGTAAGGAGTTTTGAGTGCTAGAAGTATTAAGGTCCAAAGATAGATCATTGCAACTAGATAGGGATGAAGGATTACAAGTAGTAATATCACTATCCATATTTCAATTTCTATCACCACTCACCATATCATTACCTTGTGAAAAATCACATGTTGGTGAAGTGGTAGACGATGAGAACTCATCTCGACCGAAAGTGGAAGCAACACAATCATCCTTAATAATGTTGGACTTGCTATATTTATCTTGAAGATTGGTCCATATCTCACGAGCGCTTGAATAAGGCATGATAGACGAAAGAACTACATTGCTCACAACATGAAAGAGAATTTTAGTAGCTAGAGCATCTATATGAGAGTTCAACTTCTCCTCTAAAGATTCGTTTTGTGTATCCATAGGGGAAGAGAAACCCACATATAGATATCCCTCGATAATTGGGTGAATTTCCCGAAATAAATTAAGCATGCGAATTTTCCAAACATCATAATTTGTGCCATCGAATGTGAGCGTGTCCTTGTGCACTAATACCCTAGCCGACATCTTTACTCTCAAGGCGGTGAAGCCTAAAATGAGAGACCGGGCTCTGATACCAATTGAAAGGATACATATGTCGCCTAGAGGGGGGGGGGGTGAATAGGCGATTAAATTTTTTCCTAGAGTGGCTCAACAAAGGCGGAATAAAACTAGTGTTTACTTTGTTAAGCACAACCTAGAACAACTAAGGTTCACCTATGTGCACCAACAACTTATGCTAAGCAATACAAGCAACAAAGTGATAGCAAGATATATATTACTTCAAGCACGAAGGCTATCACAATGTAAAGTGCATAAGTAGAGAGCTCGGGTATAGAGATAACCGAGGCACGCGGGGACACCGATATTTTACCGAGTTCCTCCCAACATGGAGTACGTCTCGTTTGGAGAGGGGGTGGTATCAAACCACCAATGCCACAAAAGGCCTCCCTTATTCTCCGGTGAATCTCACCCAATGGGATCGATCCACGCTTCCACTATCGGTGCACTAGTCGGTGGCAACCGGAACCTCTCACAAGGTTGGGGCACTTCTCCACAACTTAATTGGAGGCTCCCAACAAATGCCACAAAAGGCCACAACAAATGCCACCAAGGCCACAATGCCACCAAGGCCACAAAACTGTCTAGGGTTCCAAGAACCCAAGAGGGACAAGCTCCAATGAGCAACTCAAACAAAATCCTCCGAGGAGAACTCAAACCGATGCACCAAATGCAAATGGCAAGAACACCACAAAGATGCTCAAATACCTCACTCTCAAGTTCCAACAAAGCTACTAAAGCTATTGGGGGAACAAGAGAGGAGGAATCAAAGAGAGACACAAAATCCCCCAAAATCTAGATCCCCAAAGATACACTCACAAAGAGATGTTTTGGTTTGGTCAAAACGTAGATCTAGATCTCCTCCAACAACCCCTCAAATATATGCAAGAATCAATGGAGGGGTGTGTAGAAATCAAGCTCAAAGATTAAAGCAAATGGGGGCAAAGCTTGGACAAGAGGAGGAGAAAAGGAATAACCCTAAAGACAAAGGGGCAAAGCTATTTAAAGAGAGGGGCCAAATCTGCCCGTTGGGGCATTTTTCCTGGACGGACCGGTACTATCGGATTTAACCGGTAGTACCGGACCCAACAACCATACAACGAGCGAGCACAGAAATTGGGGCGAGCGGTCAACGCGGAGGCATGCCAGCTGGGCCCCAGCGTGCCGCAGCAGCAGCGAGCAGCGCCAGCGGGGCAACAAGCAGCAGGCGTGGCAGCAGCAGTGCAGCTAGGCGACAACGCGCACACGTGCAGCAGCAGTGCAGCGGTAGCAGCACAGCGCCGCAGCAGCGACGCGGGGCCAGGGAGCAGCTGTGCGCGCGCGGGTCGCTGCATGCATGCAGCAGCAGCGGCGCAGCGAGCGGCGCAGAGCAGGCGCGCAGCGAGTGGCGGGCCCAGCGTGCAGCGAGCCAGCAGCCGCGCGCGCGTGCAAGAGAGCAGCAGCAGCTCGGGTCAACACGGCCGAAGCAAGTGAGCAAGCGAATCTGGATGTGGGAAATATCTGGGTAAGAAAAAAACTGGGCCGACCGGTAGTACCAGCCCACCCGGGCGGTACTACCGGACCGGTCCGGTAGGACCGGAAAGAGGTACCGGGCCAGACAGAAAATGGGATGCGCGCGTCAGGCGCGTCCGGTACTGGGCCTGGTAGTACCGGACGGCCCAGAAAACAACTTTTTCTTTTTCTTTTTTAAATCGAATAACAACCAATATTCAAACGGTCATAACTTTTAATCGGTAGCTCCGATTGACCCGATTCCAATTGCGTTGGATAGAGGACAACAAGGGCTTCCCAATGATATGAGTGGAAATATTGATTATCGCCAAGTGAGAAAGTATAAAGTAGAATAATGTGATATACCTCACTTGGTGAGAAACCGAAAAGCCGCATAAATCAAAATCGCAACAAGATATATATGGGAGATCCGATTTTGAGGAACAAGAGCTTGTTATGGAGATTACCACAAGCTCTATATCCTCACATGGATAAGACCAAATAACAACCAAATACGATGATGCAAGTATGCAAAGGTTTGAGCTCTCTCCGAATGATGTGACCGAGTTACTCATACGAGAGCCCCTCTTGATAGTACGGTTATCTATCCTAAACCCGGTCTCACACACACAACGTCAGACCGACAAAAGGGAAAACCTATCAAGATTATACCTTTGCCTTGAGCATTCCACTTGAGCTCAATGTAGACAATCTTGCCCTTCTCAAGACGGAACGCCTTTCTTAATTCCTCATCATCGACCTTGCATATTGAGCTTGCACAACATATCTTCTTTGCATTTCGTCGACCTTGAAGCCAACACATGCTCCAAGCGATGCCAATGGACAAATCCTACAAGTATAACTTAATACACACATTAGTCCATAAAGATTGTCATTAATTACCAAAACCACACATGGGGGCCCAACATGTTCTTTCACCCAGGCACTACTATGACTAATAGTGAGATACACACCAATAACATGTATATCAGATATATCTTTCTTCTTGTTGTTGTCGTTCTTCAGATCCGCCAAGTACTTAGGGCAATTTCACTTCCAGTAACCTTCTTCCTTTGCAGTAAAAGCACTCAGTATCAGGCTTAGGCCTATCCTTGGTCTTCTTCGCCGGCGTGGTAACTTTCTTACCGCCCTTCTTGAAGTTTCCCCTTTTCTTGGATTTGCCTCGCCTTTTGAATTTGGTGGTCTTATTGACCATCAACACTTGGTGCTCTTTCTTGATCTCCACTTCCACAGACATTAACATGGAGAAGAGTTCAGGTAATGACTTGTCCATGTTTTGCATATTGTAGTTAATCACAAAGTTCTTGTAACTTGGTGGTAGTGATTGGAGGACACGGTGAATCCCCAAAGCATTAGGAATCACTGTACCCAAGCTTTGGAGCTTACTTGCGTGCCTAGACATATTAAGCACATGCTCACTAACGGAGCTGCCTTCTTCCATCTTCCAGTTAAAGAACTTTTCAGAAGCTTCATAACTCTCAACTGCCGCGTGAGCCTCAAATATCATTTTGAGTTCACTAACAATATCATGTGGGTCAAAGTTCTCAAACCTTTTCTAAAGCTCAGATTTCAAACCATACAAGATAGAACATTAAACTATGGAGTAATGATTCTTCCGAGTGAGGAAAACATTCTTCACCTCATCGGTAGCGTCAGCTGCAGGTGGGTCACCCAGTGGTGCATCCAGCACATAGGTCAAATAACTAGCATTGAGGACAATCCTCAAGTTGCGGAACCAATCCACAAAGTTTCTTCCATTGTTTTTCAACTTTTTTTCTCTAGGAACGCATTAAAATTGAAGGTAGGGGCCGCCATTGATCTACAACATATTTGCAATAGTTTAGACTAAGTTTATGAAAAACTGAGTTCTAATTAATAGTTAAATTAATCTAGGTGAACTCCCACTCAAAACAACATCCCTCACATTGTTTTAGTGGTCACACGAACCAAATCCACCACATCAAAACCGATCATCACGATAGATGATGTAGCTTAAAAGGTGAACAATCAACATGTTCATCATATCTACTATATGATTCATGCTTTACCTTTCGGTGATCTGTGTTCAGAGACCATGTTTGTACATGCTAGGCTCGTCAAGATCAAACCTTATCTTCCACATGAGAAAATCTGGCTTGCTCCCATTGTATACACTCGCAGAATCTAACACACCCGATCATCATGTGGTGCTTCGAAACAACGAGTCTTGGCAACGGTGCCTACTAAGGATGAACACTTTATAACTTGATATTTTGTGAGAGGGATAATATTATAATGCTACTGTCGTGAACTAAGCAATACAAGATGCATAAAAGGATTAACATCACATGCAATTCAAAATATGTGATATGATATGGCCTTTCTTCTTGTGTCTTCGATCTCCATCTTCAAGCCCGAAAATGATCTCCATCATCACTGGCGTGGCGTCAAGGTCAATGGCACCGCTCCATGGTTGTCGTCCACCAGCATTAACTATTACAACTACTTTGAATAATAGACACGCAGGTCTTAACGAAATTAAAAGACAACCATAATGATCCTGCCGGTTGCCGACTTACAATAAGGAACATTGCATACATCAGATATAATCACAATCATGGCCATATCACATCACAACACCCCTGCAAAAGAAAGTTAGACGCCTCTATTTTTTTTTCATGTTTTACATGGTTTGGGGATTTCAATAAGTGTCTTCCTAACTTACGAACAAGAACCACAATGTTGATACTAGTATTGTCAATCACCCGTTGTAAATTGAATCTTCACTATGTTGGGAGAAACAATCACCCACAAAGCCACTTATGCAATACAAGTTGCATGTCAAGCGTGGAGCAAGTCTCATGAACGATGTCATGTAAGGTTAGCCTGAGCCGCTTCATCCCACCATCCCGCAAGATGCAAAGTATACAAGAAGCAATCGACAACAAAAGCATCAACGCCCACAATGACCATTGTGTTCTACTCGTGCAATAGATCTACATATAGACACGGCTCTGATACCACTGTAGGGGTTCGTAGCATGGAAAACAAAAAAATTTCTACCGCATGAACACACACAAGCCAAGATCTATCTACTAGATTGTAGCAACGAGTTGATTAGAGTACTCACCCTCGAAGATTCCAAAGCGGTTAACGAGAGCAGATTCTCGTGGGTGATGTAGCCGTACACTTGCCGATCTCAATATTGCATAGACGATCCTTCCGGCGCTGCGTTCCGGCAGCTCTTCCGTAGTCGGTCACACGTTCGGTACTCAATGAAAACCTTCCTCTCCCTTGTTCTAGCAGGCAGTGAAGGTTGTATTTCTCTCCTCGCGATTCCGGAAGGACGACGACGTGGTGTCGGAAGTAGAGGGAAGATCCCACAGGGCTTCGCCTAAGCCGGAGCGGGGTATGGTGGAGTATTAGGGTTTCCTCGGTGATCTAGGGTTTATAAGCCAGAGAGGAGGAGGTGAAGCTAGCGGCGGCTAGGGCGGCGGCGGCGAGCCGGCGACAGCGCGACGACGGCAGACGTGGCAGCGTGGGCTTGGGTGGTGGTGGTGTTGTGTGGAGGGGCAGCCCCATCCCCTCTATTTATGAGAGGGTGGGGTAGCTAGGGAGAGGGGAGTTTGAATCCTACCCCAACTCCCTCTCCTTCTAGGCTTGTGGTGGAGGGAGAGAAGGATTCTCTTCTTCCTCCACCAGGAAACATTGTCCCAATTTGACTTTTCAAACTTGCCTTTTAACTTCCAATTTTGGAGTTTGATTTTACTCTTTATTTGCATAGCCCTTTGACCTAGGACATGATGAAACCATCCCACTTAGTCATGACACATTCATGCACCCTTCCCCTTCCGGTCTAGTGAACCTTCTAGAACCTTCAAGATCATTCCGATGAAAACACCGGAATCATTCCCGAACTCCGGAATTGGACTTTCCTTATCCGGAGCATTCCAGATCTCCTCGTGATATCCTGGATCCCAACCGAGACTCCGAACAACATTCGGTCTCCCTACTTACATTCCATATCTACTAAAGAACATCGAATCCTTAAGTGTGTGTCAACACCCGGATTTTTAATCCCAGATGCCTGTTAGGCCATACATCGCAATCCCAGGATTACCATTTTTGTGAGACATAATATATTGGTACCATAGTTCATCATCCATTACAAACCATAATAAAGGTATTATAAATAAAGGATCTCATGATCCAGTCTTAATACAATCAATGCAGCGGAATAATAATAAGGGTAGCGTGGTCGAAGCTCCATCTTGAGGGTCACAGGCAATGCTGACGATGGGAGATGATCCTAGTTGTCATAGACTTCCTGCTGTCCATCATCCTGGTAGTCCTCCTCATAGTCTGGCTATAGGAATAGCCAGTGCAAAGACGTGAGTACTCTTTAAGTACTTGCAAACTATCACTAACAAGTAGGAAGTTTGAGTAGGAATCCTAAGCTCTAGGTTTATTTTCAAAAAAACCATTATCTCTAACTGAGTTTAGAAGTAAAGAAAACTAATTTAATGTTTTAAAACACCTAAGTGGGATCTTAGTTTTCATGTTCACAACCCTATTGTGGTCAAGTCAAAGTCATAGTTCATTTCACAAGTCATTTTGAAAACATCTGACGACGGAACAGTATGGCCACTCCAACTGTCCATAACCGCAAATGCGGATATTCGAATAGTTTGACACTTTGTAGAGGTGGTACACTTCCACCAAAACATTCGATACATCCGTCAGGAACAATACTGAATCACAATACTCAGTATGCGGATAATCAATCCTAACCTTTCAATTACACACCCTAGTATAGACACCTCCCCTATGAGTTTGGCCTCCCAACCATGACCATCTGTCATCTTGGGAACTGCACAGGTGGACATTCATCATGAGGTAGCCTCAGCTAAAATCTCTTCCGCAAGGGAACCCATACTAAGATATATAAACTTCCAGTCAAGCCCTACCCAAATTCGGGTATTGTGGTTGTACGGTAAAATTGGAATGGTATCGCATCCGAACCCAACCATCAGTTTTAGAAAGGGCTAAGGCTCATGCCTCAACATTTTCATCATCAAATCATCTGGTGTTCATAACACATGTCAAAACATTTCATTAGAATGACTCATCATTCCAAGGTTTTCATAATCATTTTCACCAAGTATGCCCATCTAAAGTGATCCACTTTTATTCTTAGCACTAGCCACTAAAATTGAGGGTAATCACTAATGAGGGGTGCTAATCAAGTGTGACTTATCCAAATCTAATCTCATGCCTCAGTATGACATCTAGTTCTAACTAGCTTATGCCAAGTTTTTTGCTCTTTATGCTACCTATAGTATCTTGCCAAAACTCACAAGTCACTAAGTAAAAGCAATAACGAACTTTGATAAAGAAATAAAATAATAAAGCTTGCAAGTAAAACTTGGGATTGGTATAATCAAAGTTGCATAACCAAAGTATGCCTAATGCATATTGCATAGGTTAACTGGTAGGTTTAGGCTTGCATGGTTTAGCTTAGCTTGCATAGTTAGTAGCTTACCTTGAGTAGTGTAGTGGTTGAAGTTTTCTTCTTCTTCTTCTTCTTCTTTTTCTTCTTCTTCTTCTTCTTCTTCTTTGTAGTACTCCTCCTCGTAGCCTTGGTTGGTACTAGCGTCTATAAATAAATACGAGGTACACAATCACCAAACAATAATTAACTACTTCTATTTGGCACACAAAGGTTCACACTAGATGATCTATCATCATCACAATCACCACATGAATTAAAGACCTAGTTTTATTTATTTTATTTTTAGAAAAGTATTTTCTACTCATTGAAAACTACTTAAGATTTAATATTCTCCAATTAAAATATGGGATCATGTTGACACATGTCATCACCACATATTTTAATACTTGGGAATGTAATTTAAAGTGGTGACACAATTTAATAAGGTTTAACATCATTATTTTAAATAATTAAAGTGACTAGAAATGCCTATGGGGCATTATTTTAATACTTGTCCAAGATTACTGCAGGTAAACCTAAATATTTTTACATATTCAGAAAGATCTTGTCAAATGTGAATTTTGAGAGTTGGAATCAACTCAAAAGCATTTAGGGTTGTTTTTGAAAAAGTTTGAATGTGCAAAAGTATCTGTCTTGTTATTTTTACTATAGGTGATCTATAATTTCAAATGGTTCGAATATAAAGGGCTTGTAATAATTTGAATACCTTTCTAAAACAATTGGTTTCATCCAATTTGGTTCAATACAACTCTTTTAATTGATTTTTAAAGTTACTGACTGAACTAGAGTTTGAATAAATTGGAAAAAGATTATTTAAATCTCTGGACTACGCGCGGGAAATTTACTGGGCCGGCCCAGCTGCACCGCGTGCGCGCAGTGGGTTGCTGACAGGGGGGTCCAGGCGTCAGCGGCTCAGTCTAAGCGAAGGGGTATGTTTCAATCTGGGCTGTGCGATTAGACTAGGATCCTACGGCTAGGGTGCATCGTCTCCGTCAAACTTCTCCGATGAGAACGAACCCTAACGGCGACGGTGGGGGTACGCGACGGCTTACCAGGGCTCCAGCTAGGGTCGGCGATGGGGGCGAATGACGTTGTCGATGATGGCGGTTCGAACGGTGGTCGCGGCGGCTCCTGGGGTTGCTCCAATCAACGGCTCTGCTCCTCCTTTGATAAAGAAATAAAATAATAAAGCTTGCAAGTAAAACTTGGGATTGGTATAATCAAAGTTGCATAACCAAAGTATGCCTAATGCATATTGCATAGGTTAACTGGTAGGTTTAGGCTTGCATGGTTTAGCTTAGCTTGCATAGTTAGTAGCTTACCTTGAGTAGTGTAGTGGTTGAAGTTTTCTTCTTCTTCTTCTTCTTTTTCTTCTTCTTCTTCTTCTTCTTCTTTGTAGTACTCCTCCTCGTAGCCTTGGTTGGTACTAGCGTCTATAAATAAATACGAGGTACACAATCACCAAACAATAATTAACTACTTCTATTTGGCACACAAAGGTTCACACTAGATGATCTATCATCATCACAATCACCACATGAATTAAAGACCTAGTTTTATTTATTTTATTTTTAGAAAAGTAATTTCTACTCATTGAAAACTACTTAAGATTTAATATTCTCCAATTAAAATATGGGATCATGTTGACACATGTCATCACCATATATTTTAATACTTGGGAATGTAATTTAAAGTGGTGACACAATTTAATAAGGTTTAACATCATTATTTTAAATAATTAAAGTGACTAGAAATGCCTATGGGGCATTATTTTAATACTTGTCCAAGATTACTGCAGGTAAACCTAAATATTTTTACATATTCAGAAAGATCTTGTCAAATGTGAATTTTGAGAGTTGGAATCAACTCAAAAGCATTTAGGGTTGTTTTTGAAAAAGTTTGAATGTGCAAAAGTATCTGTCTTGTTATTTTTACTATAGGTGATCTATAATTTCAAATGGTTCGAATATAAAGGGCTTGTAATAATTTGAATACCTTTCTAAAACAATTGGTTTCATCCAATTTGGTTCAATACAACTCTTTTAATTGATTTTTAAAGTTACTGACTGAACTAGAGTTTGAATAAATTGGAAAAAGATTATTTAAATCTCTGGACTACGCGCGGGAAATTTACTGGGCCGGCCCAGCTGCACCGCGTGCGCGCAGTGGGTTGCTGACAGGGGGGTCCAGGCGTCAGCGGCTCAGTCTAAGCGAAGGGGTATGTTTCAATCTGGGCTGTGCGATTAGACTAGGATCCTACGGCTAGGGTGCATCGTATCCGTCAAACTTCTCCGATGAGAACGAACCCTAACGGCGATGGTGGGGGTACGCGACGGCTTACCAGGGCTCCAGCTAGGGTCGGCGATGGGGGCGAATGACGTTGTCGATGATGGCGGTTCGAACGGTGGTCGCGGCGGCTCCTGGGGTTGCTCCAATCAACGGCTCTGCTCCTCCTTTGCAGCGGTGGACTCCGGTGAAATTCCGGCGGCCTGGTGCTCGCCTTGCTCCAGGGAAGGGTCAGGGGTGGTCTGTGCGGAGTGGGGAGTGAGGTGGTGTGAAGAATTGAGGTGGGGGTGGCCTCTATTTATACACTAGCGAGAGGGGCAGCGCGGGATGGTCAAAGCTCGTCAGTGACGACGGTGCAGTGAGCTAATGGCATGGAAAAGGGCGTAGGCCGGTGCGGTGTATCCTGGCGATCGTCACTGGCTTAATGGCGTGGAACGAGGCGATCGAGAACGATCGGAACGGGTCGACGCTCTGCGCGGCACCGACGGCGTTTTAGACGACATACAATGGCTACTGGTCGTGTGGCGGCGAACGTGCATGTCTGGGGGGTAGCTGGTGTCGCGGTGAGTGCAGGCACGTGCGGTGAGGGCGAGGTGTGGCGTGTATGCGCATGTCGGCTGTGACGCTCTGGCGCGCTCTCGGCATGGCAGAGAGAAAATGGGCTCGGCTGTTCTCAGTGGTCTAGGGCCTGGCTATGCTCGAGGGTTGGACAGGGGGTGGTGGTGGACAGTGGCCTGCCTCCTGGACATCGTGGACGGGCGCGGCGTTGCCTCCTGCGTGCTGGCCATGGTCGGCTGGCGCGTGAGCTTCGGGTGGCGCGGCCCTGGTGCAATGGGTTGAGGGCTAGCTTGTTCAATGCAGTGTTGGGTGCTGAGGGTGACAAGGGGAGTAAGTTGAGGATAATTGTTTGATCAAACACTGCTCAAAACAATCGAAGTTAGGCAGTGGTTTACTGTGCTCACCATCTGTTTGATGAAATGGCCGCATGAACTTTACATTTGAATTTTTGGATGAATTTTGGTGAGTTCTCTCGTCACATGCTTGCTAGTATATGGTTGCTTTGGTTTGTCAAGGTGAACTGGTTTGAGTGGTTTTTTAGAAATGGTGATCTTAGTACCTATTAATGATTTAATTTTGAATTGTCCTTTGAATAGATTTGGAATTTGTTTCTGTTGGTTTGCAAGGTGGTCTTGGGTTCACTTTTACTTGGTCTAGCAAGGGGTGAAAATAATTGGATTTGTTCCTGTTAGAAAACTTGGGCTAGGAACACTCAAAGTAGTCTAGTGGTTAACTTTGGTCAAAATGACCATTTTCTTATATTGTTTATATTTGAATTTCTCTTTATTTGATTCTGCTTGGAAATGATCTAGATGATATTTTTTTCATCTTTAAACCAATCCTTGCCATTCATAGCACTCAAACATAGCGTTTCAACCATTCATGCATTCATCACACCCACACATGCATTCATATTAATTTTAATTACAATTTTTTTTGTTAACCCCAAACTTGGGTGATTGGAAATTGATAATCTTGATTAATATTTTTGGGATGTTACAGTGTGTCTTCCTACGGTTCGTGAATTATGCAGACATGATCGAGACTCTTCTCCGATCAATAACCAATAGAGGAATCTGGAAATTCATATGGTTCCCACATATTTCTACGATCAAGTCGTTTGTAGAGACGGGTTTGACCGGATGGGACCTAGCCATGTGATGGTTCGTTAGGCGGATCTAGCCTCTGCAGCACCGCACGAAGCTGATGCACCAGTATACCAAGGATAGGAAGGATAGCCTCCGCATCTCGGAGGACAACTTCTCGAGTGACTCCATCAAGCTCCGCCTTAAAGATATCGTCAAGGTGAAGGATATGAAGCGTGGCTTCACCATCACCTACGATATGTTTGTTGACGGCACGTGCCTAGAGGTACGTATTTATTTTCTGTGTATGACATATACTCTAGTTCTTCTGTCTAGCCATTACCATTTCATCTAACACTTTGGGATTTCACTTAACAGCTCAAAAGTCTATAGGAGGATAACATGGCTATCCAAATCTATGACCCCAAGATGAAGGAAGTCACCGTCGTGTCCGACGACAATGTCCGGTTGGCGCGTAAGCGGAAGAGCTCCACCTCTGACGCTGCCGACGGAGGCAAGAAGAAGAAGACAGAGGGTGGAGTCTCCAAGAAGTCCACTGCTGCTCTGGAGGCAGAGAAAAGAAGAATTACCGGCATCCCTTTCACCAAGGCACCAACCGTTGTGTAAGTTTCTTATCATCCGACATTGTATCTTGCTCGTCTTATTCCAGTACTTATACTCTTGCACGTTTCAGGAAGAAAGCTAGTTTGAGTTTGAAGAGGACCTCCAAAACATTGGGGGCTTCTAAAAACATTAGAGATATGCTGCACCAAGCGTCTCCCGCCATCGCCCCTATTACTCCCAGCGTCCAGCTTGCTGCCACACCAACAAGCTCTCCAGCTAAGGTAGCATCTGGCCCTTCCGCCATGGAAATGGACCCAGGTGTCACCGCGGATCTTGCCATTCCCAGCGAGCAGGCGACACAAGAAAGCACCACGTCCAATGTGGCTGATGCTCCGACTAAGGATGCCGCTGGTAGCGGTAAGGCGATGGTGGTAGGCGGAACTTCTGCCGAAGGCAGCGCCACTACACCCAGGACGTCAACAGAGCTCCCGAAGATTGTCTACCCGGCGCTTACACCGAGTAGCTCAACTCTGGCTCCTGGTGCAGCGCCAACTTCTTTGACTTGTGGCCTTGAGGAGCTTCTCAGGCAAGCAGATATCCTTCAAGGAAATAGTCTTTCCTTCAGCAAGATACTTGCCGAGAGCGCCACCAACCTCAAGATCATCGCACTTGTAAGTTTTGTTTGCCTTTTGCATTTCATATGTAGTATCCCACTGTAGCCCCCGAGGATTTAGACGGAAAACCATAGGTCTTTGCATCTGAATGCTCTAAGAGTGACTAAGCTAGAAAACTTCTTACTATAGCCCCCAAGTATTTAGTTTGAATGAATTATTCCGACTAGATACTTTTAGAGTAGCATACACAGTGTTTGTAAATTTCAATACTGTAGCCCCCAAGCCTTTAGTTGAAACATAATTAGTTCCGACTATATGCTTAAAGAAAGACTAAGCATATTGCCGAGTTAAAAATTCTCACTGTAGCCCCCAAGCCTCTGGGTGGATATTTATCTGGCTAGATGCTCCAAGTAGACTAAGTAACTTTGAATTTCTTTCCACAGAATGAGAATGCTCAGAGAGGCATCGCCAACGAGAAGTTTCACAAGATGCGTGCTAAACTGGAAGCTGAAAAGGGTAAAACTGCCTTCTTGAAGGAACAAATCACCAAGAGCAAGAGTCTGTTTTTCCTTTCAATTTTGCACTCAAACTTGGTGTTGTGCCATCACTCTCCGACTACTCATTATGTGTTGTTATTTCTCTGATTTGCAGAAGCTATCGCCAAGGACAAGGATATTGTCGAGCAATCCAAGCACATTGAGCTGCTGGATAGCGAGAACAAGATCCTCAAGAAGAGGGCTGGAACTTTGAAGATGCATGAGGAATCCATGAAGGCCTTGCAGGAGTCCTCCAACACGGAGATGAACCGTCAGAAGGAGGAAATTGCAATCCTCAAGGAGCGGAAGAGAGCTGCCGATGAGCAGAATCAACGCAACCTCGAGGCTTACAAGGTTCTCTAACAAGAACGGGACTCCATGGCGAAGACACTCCAGCAAGGGAGGCGAGCATCTTTGGTAAGCGATCTCCGTCTTGTACTTCTATAAGCCAGGCATTCTGAACTTTTTTGTGTTATTGAACTCATGTACTCACTTGTCTTGTCAGATATGCAGCTCCTATTGGTTTAACCAATATGCCTCCTCTGCCAAAGGAATGCATGGTTCTCACTGGCAACTTCATCAGCACCGCCGTCAAGCAAGCCAAAGAGATTGCCAAGCCCCTGAACATCAACATCAAGGCGGTGGATTCCGTCATGAAATACTCAGAGATTCTGCGCCAAGCCCCCGAGCGTATTGTAAGCTGGAAAGTTTCATGTACCCGGGCTGGTGCAAGAATGTCGCTGGCAATGGTCAAGGCCCACTACGAGAATGCCGACATCGACACGGTGACCTCGGGCCTTCCCGACGTAGACGATGAAGGCCAGAAGATTGATCACAAGGCTGTCTGGGCATCACTTGCAGGTTTTGACACTAGCCACCAGGGTCGCCGAGTTGGTCGATCACAACGTCTTCGTGCCTCTTGAGATCATTGATGGCGACCATTACAGCTCCTCCGAGTCCCTCAAGACCACCGACTTTGAAGATGACCAGGATGGCTCTCCTGCTGCCAACGATGCTACCTCAAAGTCTCCTACGCTAGAGTAATGAAAAAACACTATGTAATATTTGTTTTCCTCTAGGTTTATGTATGCGGAAAAACTATTGCGTGTAATCTTAAGGCAGAAAAACAATAGCTGTATGTTTCTTGCTACTCAAGTACTAGTTCCAGCATGTAAATATTTTTTAAGCAAGTGCTGGCTTATCCATTACTTTGGTTTTTATGCTTGACCTTTCATGAGTCGGAAGACTCGTAGTCGGAACCATGCGCTCAAGTGATGATGCCCAATGGCACGGTCAAAACCTAAACACAAAATCGCCGACTTCAAGTGCCAAAAGTCACTACTCCAGAATCCACATAAAAAACGACAAAGAACGTGTAGACCAAAAAACTTAAGCTAACGCCCGTAGGAGGAATTTTTCACAAGTGCAAATGCAAATCTTGTGCATAAAGGTTTTATACGATCCAAAAATGAACACTAAAGGAGGTAAAAGACTCAAGAATATGAGTGAACCAGAGAGCTTTATTTCATTGATCATATAAGAGGTACACAGTAGATAAAAAATATGCTAAGTGTAAAAAGGATGTAACTGTGCTATGTTCCATGGCCGATCAAGCTCCGGGTAGTCATCATCCAGGTCACGTCGCTTACGCTTATGATCATCGCTGGGTCTATCCTCAAGTTCACGATTGTCAACGAGGTAGTAAGACCCATTGAGTAGCGCCTTGCTTATGATGAACGGTCCTTCCCATGGCGGGGATAATTTGTGTGACTTCTTCTGCTTAAGTCGGAGCACCAGATCCCCCTCTTTAAATGAGCGATTACAGACGCAGCGACTAAGGTAGCTGCGTAGCTTCTGCTGGTAGATGGCAGATCTCTGGCATGCCAATACGCGCTCTTCCTCGAGAAGGTCCACATCTAGGCGTCTGGATTCTTCAGCGTCATCTTCGTCGTAGGCGACAACTCTTGGTGAATCATGAAGGATGTCAGAAGGAAATATGGCTTTTGCTCCATATACCATGAAATAAGGGGTGTAGCCAGTAGATCTGTTGGATGTAGTTCATAAACTCCACAAAACATATGGTAACTCCTCCAGCCAGTCTCCAGCTTCTCTATGTAGCGGTGCCTCAAGATGTGGCTTGATTCCCTGCAGAATTAATCCATTGGCTCGCTCAACTTGGCCATTAGATTGTGGATGTGCCACAGATGCTAGGTCAAGTCGGATGCCCTTCTCCCAACAATAAGCTTCCACTTATTCGAGTGACAAGTTGCTGCCGTTGTCGGTGATAATGCTATGTGGGAGACCAAATCTCACCACTAGATCCCGGACAAACCTAAGGACAAGCTTTCTAATGGGTTTAGCTTCTATCCATTTAGTGAATTTATCAACTTCTACTAGTAGATGCGTAAACCCACATGGTGCTATTTGTAATGGACCAACCATGTCTAGCCCCGAGACTGCAACAACCAAGTTATTGGTATTGTTCGCAATTTTTCAGCTGGAACATGTGGTTGTCGGGCTTAATACTGGCATCCCATGCATGTCTCAACCAGCTTGTCGGCGTCCTCCTTCGCGGTTAGCCAGTATAATCCTTGCCGGAAGGCTTTGGAGACCAACGATCGAGGAGCGGCGTGCTGCCCGCAATCTCCGGGATGGATCTCACGAAGGATTTCAATACCTTCTTGCTGGGAAACACACTTGAGGTATACACCAGTGGTGCTTCTTTTATAGAGCTGTCCATGGATTATGCTATAGCCCTTTGCTCGAAGTACTATTTGCCGACTTTCGACCTCGTCGATGGGCAAATTTCCATGTACGAGATATTCCATGAACGGTTTTGTCCAAGCCGGAGGGACCTTCGTCACTATGTGAACGAAAGGGTTAACTCTATCCGGGTTCTCGGGGTCCGCTCCCTTCACGGATGGTGTCCGTAGATGCTCCATAAAAACGCCAGGAGGAATTTGTTTGTGCCCTGATCCAAGCTTTGACAGTAGATCAGCCGCCTCATTTTCCTCCCTTGGGACATACTTGACCTCGTAGACCAAGAAACTCTTGACTATCTCATCCACTTCGTCTCGATATGCCACCATCATAGGGTTCCGCGCGTTCCAGGTGCCAGCCACCTGCTGGGCAACCAAGTCGGAATCTCCACAGCAAACTATGCGCTTGATGCCAATATCCTTGGCTACACGAAGTCCGTGAATGAGTGCTTCATACTCCGCCATGTTGTTTGTAGCCTCGAAGTGGATCTGCAGAACATAGTGTAGCTTTTCCCCTGTTGGTGATTGTAGTAGTACACCAGCCCCCGAGCCATTGAGTAGCTTTGATCCGTCAAAGTGCATCACCCAGTATTCTGACTCTGGTATAGGGGTAGCATCTGGCATCTCCGTCCAATCTGCGATGAAATCCGCCAAGGCTTGTGATTTGATAGCGTCACATCTCTTGTAGGTAATCTCGAAGGCGGCAAGTTCAATGCCCCACTTCACGACCCTTCTTGTAGCGTCGCTGTTGTTGATGATGTCGTACAGTGGAGATTTGCTCACAACTGTGATAGGGTGCTCCTGGAAATAGTGCCTTAGCTACCGAGAAGCAAGGAAAACTCCAAAAGCTAGCTTCTGGTAGTGCGGGTAACGCTGCTTGGACTCCGTCAAGACCTTGCTTACATAGTAAACTGGTCGTTGAACTCCGTACTCATGCCCTAGTTCTTTCTGCTCTACCATGACGACGATGCTGATTACCGGGTTGGTGGCCGCCATGTAAATCAACATAGGCTCCATAGGCTCAGGAGCTGCAAGTATAGGTGCCGAGGAGAGTATCTCCTTTAGCTGCTTTAGTGTTATACGTCGGAAATGTATCTATAATTTTTGATGCTCCATGCTTGTTTAGTATCTACTTCGCTTTGCTTTGTATACACTTTGAGGTTCTTTTTACATGTTTTCTGGTACTAACCTATTAACAAGTTGCCATAGTGCTAGTTGCCTGTTTTTTGCTGTTTTTGGTTCTAGAAAAGTTAGTAAAGAAATATTCTCGGAATTGGACGGGACAAACGTCAAAGTCAATTACTTACCGTGGGGAACAAGAAGTCCATAGGGGAGATGGAGAAGCGGGCCAGGGCAGCCAGACCCCCTAGGCGCGAACAGGGGTGGGCCCGCGCCTGGGAGGGGTGTGGCCTCTCTAGCCGCCTCCTCGGCCTCCCCCTTCACCTATAAGAAGCCCCTGATGCAGAAACCCTAAGCACCCGATCAAATCTCCACGATACCTTCTGTAGCCACCGCCACCGTCGTCCCTAGATCGGGGGGGAGGGGATCTGAAGTTCTTCCCGGCACCCTGTCGAAGGGGAGATAATCCCGGAGGCCTTCTCTCCGGTATGATGTGTGAGTAGTTCCACCTTGGACTATGGGTCCATGTAGTAGCTAGATGGTTGTATCTCCTCCTTGTGCTTTCATGTATAGATCTTGTGAGCTCCTTTCATGATCAAGATCTAATCTATTTGTAATCATGCATGTTGGGTTTGCGGGGATCCGATGGATATTGAGATTATTATGTTGGTTTGATTAATGGTTTTGTCTTTATGATTCTATCATGTCTATGTTGTTTGTGATCTTGCATGCTCTCCGTTGTTAGTAGCTATCTTGGACAAGTAGTTGCTAGTGACTCCAAGAGGGAGGATTTATGATCGATAGTGGGTTCATGCCTCTAGTTTCCAAGGGAAGTGACAGAAATCTCTTCGGTTGTAGATGTGCCATTGCTACTAGGGAGAAAACAACGGTCTCTTGTTCATGGAACATGTGGACTGTTTACCTTACACACTTTGCTTAAAGAAGTTGTCTGTTGCTTGCAACTTAATACTGGAGGGGGTTCGGATGATAACCTGAAGGTGGACTTCTAGTCATAGATGCAGTTGGATGGCGGTCTATGTATATTGTTGTATTGTCCAATCGAATCTCATAGGATCTTTTTGACTAGTAATTGCATTTTTATGCCTTGCTCAGTTCCTGTCAATTGCCCTGCTGTAATTTGTTTACCCTTCATGCCATGTTGTTTATCTAAGGAGATCACCTCTAGTGAACAATGGACCCTGGTCCAATCTTTACCATTGATACATCTTCCACTGTTACTTGTTTACTTGCTGCAAACCATTACCTTCCACACCATACGTTTAATCCTTTGTTACAACAAACCGGTGAGCTTGAAAACCTCACTGATTCGTTGGGGCAAAGTCTTGAGTTTGTGTTGTGCAGGTCTCCGCGTTGCTTGCAACACCTGTGTGATGTTTCCTTCCTCCTTCTGGTTCGATAAGCTCGGTCTCTACTGAGGGAAGGCTTGCTGATGTGCTCATCACACCTTGCTCTTAGGGTTTCCAACGAAGTGCTCCACGTCAGCACCATGAACAAGTTTTCTGGCGCTGTTGCCGGGGAGGCTAAGGACGTCTTCACAAGGGGAGTCCTCCACTTCCTTTCTCTTTACTTTGTTTTTAGTTTGTTTTGTTTATTTTGCTTGGTTTTGTTTGCCTCTTTTCAAAAAAACCAAAAAAATTAGTTTAGTTTGGTTTACTTTCTCTTATCGAAAACACAAAAAATTAGTTCCTACTCTAGTTGGTGGTCTCTTATTGCCTTGCTTGGTCATGCTTTATATCAATGGATGGTTTCTTTGAAACTAGTTCTTATTGGCTAGGTGGGTTCACGGAAGAACAAAAGTATTTTTATAAGGAACAATGTTTGTCACAAAAAGGGAAACACCTATGGGAACAAATTGATAAATTGAATACTATTGCTAGAGAGGTGTGCTCTACTTATAATGTTACTTATTGCTTTGATAAAGCCTATTGCTGTAGGAGTGATAAACACCTCCCTTTTCAATGTGAGTATAATGATAATGTTACCATATCATCCTATGTTAAAGGAAATTATGACTTTTATGATGAGGAACAAATTGAAGAATTTGTTGCCTTCAAGGGTGCATTTGAACTTGACAGTTTGCTTTAAAATACTAATGATGCACCTTATGAATATGAGGTTTATGAGATACTGTAGAGGTCCCAACCTTTAATAAGGTAGAGATCCCTGTGTTTACAATGCTAGTCCCTGGATCAATAGCTAGCATCCACAGTTAAGATGTAATAGCAAGAAACAAAGGTCATAATACAACTTTATAACCAGGAAAAATAATACATTACATCTTACATAGCTCATTTGGCTATCTCATTACAATGTAGCAGAAAATAACTATAGCATGGGGTCCTTCATCTTCAAGGTGCCACAGGAAAAATGTTGGTTGTAGACTTGTAATCCTAATCAACACACTTCACTAGCATCAAACAAACCTGCAACATAATAAGTTACAGCCACAAGGGTCAATACATTTGAATTGTATTGGCAAGTGATACTATGGTAGTATAGTGGTATCTATCATCTATATGCATTTGGCTAAGTGGAGCTTAGGCTTGCTTTGCTCAAAATATATTTTTCATATCATTTGAAAACACTAAGTTTTTGTTTGGCAAAAATCACCCAAGGCATCCCCCAATAGAAATTGGCGATCCTTCAACCCTTGTTCAACCACAAGTTTTTTTAACTTAGAAATTTGGATGAGGATATTCTTGATAGCTTCCATGTCTTGATGCTCAAGTTGTCATTTGCCAGGGACATGGCTAAGTACTTAGATTTTACACTCTGCAGAGGTGGTGCACTTTCCCCACAAGACTTGGTTTCACCAAGACAAGATCTTTCAGAAGCCTTCGCTTACACCAGAATGGACGCGCTCCAACCTATGATCTCCTACCACCGACTGTCCATTTGTCTAAGTTATTGCAACCTATATGATCCAAGCAGAGCCCATAATGCCATGTGGCTGCACTAGAAGCTTCTCAACATTTGACATCTCAAATCTCTTTGTTCCTCGGTGGCAATCCAAAAGTGAGATACACAAGGTAAACCATAGAAATGGGCCTTGTGTAACCACTCAACCAAAAACCACCAAGCAAGTCCCTTTCCACCCAGGTGATTCATTCACTTAGTTGTTTTATTAAACAAAACACAAGTCCTTGACTATAATCCACCCTTATTTTCTACTATCTAAGCTAAGCATGATAGTAGTAGGAATCTTAACTTAGAAAAATTCTACTAAGGTTTCATCTACTAGGATTTCCCATGGCATAGTTTATACTTAGCAAAATTCCATGCAAGTCCTACTTAGAAATATCACTAATGCATAGTTAAAATAATGGGACAAAAGTATGAAGCATCACTTTCCTTTTTGGTAGAGAATTATAAGTTCACTCCTTGATCTTGCAATAGTCACACTCTTAAAATTCCACTACAATTCAATCAAGCAAGCAAATATTCAATCTACCATTCAAGCAATCATCACATAAAATAATAAAAACAAAGCAATGCATGCAAGCATGCCAAAGATTGTTTTATTTGTAAAAGTGGTTTCTATAGGTTATAAACATCATAAAATATCTATTGGTCATTTATAAAAGTAGCAAGGTCATTTATAAATGTGGCAAAACCATTTGATATCAAGTTAGTGAAAATGGCTATTTTAAGTCATTTTTTTGCTAGAAATGGTTCAAAACAAAGTAATATTTTCTAGTGTTTGACAAATACATTTTTAAACACAAATGTTTGTGTTTCATGGTCAAGTGTTTAATATTGAAACCAATTGCAAAAGGTTTTACCTATAAACCATTTTTTTATACCAAATCAATATTTTATGTTGTTGAAAATGCTTTTTAGCAAAGTAATAATTTATAGGGTTCATCAAATATATTTTTAAATCCTAGAACTTTGTGTTTAGGGTCAGAGAGTTTAATTCAAATCATTTCCCAAAGGTTTTTCTCCAAAAAAGTCTTTTTAACATATAAATAATATTTTTATTTGACTAGATTTGTTCCAATTCAAAGATTTATTCTTTAACTTCACAAAATATGTTTTTGAATCCACAAGTTGGTTTCTATGGTCAGTAGGTTCAAAACGATCCATTTTCCAAAGATTATACTTTAAAAACATTCCTAGAATAAATTTTACATTCAACTTATGACTACACAAGTTTTTGCAAAAACAACCATTTAACATAAGCAATTTACTAAACAAAGTACATGGTTAGAAAGTATTTGTTTTGCTGATTCCATTGATATAAAGTTTACAAAATTTGGGCGTGTGGATCAAAAGTTATGCAATTTACAAATTTGAACATCTAATAGAACAACTTCTGGGTTTTAAAACAAATCACAGGCCACGCGTCGTGTTCTTACTGGATGGTACTGCTTCGGTTGGATCGGCCTCTCTGAGCCGTCAGATCTAAATGACTATGCACGGTACAGATTGAAGGATACCCCTTCGGGTTATTTTCTATCGTAGCCACGCGATCAACATCCTACGGTCTAAAACAACTAACCCAAAATGGGCGGCGCTGGCGGTGGTGGTTGGCAGTGGAGCAATCTGTCAGAGGTGTCACCGGTGATGTAGGAAGCGGGACATGGTGGGGAGTGGCTCACCAGATTCGCAGAGACGTGCTGAAGCTCGAGGTGGTTGTTTCGGGGACAGGGGCGCACGGGGGTGGATGCAATTCCTCGCCGGAGTCATCGTCTGCGTCTGGCGCTTGCTGTCGACGTCAAAGGCGACGTCATCGTCTGCGTCTAGCGCACCTGGATGTTCACAAGGCATAGGCGAATAAGTTGGCATGAATCTCTGGTCGAGGCGCGCACTGGTTCAAGCGATAAGGCTCAACGGAGTTGTTTGCAGACGACGACGCTACTGGTTGTCGTCGTTGCCGACACTGTGGGTCAAGCGCGGGCAAGTAGAAGGTACTGGGAGGTGTGCAGGAGTCTGGGGATCAGTATCGGGTGGTACAGGGGGCGAGGGGCGACGGTGACTGTCCAGAATTGGAAGAAAACCTCGTTGGAGCAGTGGGCAGTCTCAGGTGAAATCGGAGCGGCCTGGTGGCGGAGACGGTGGGGTGAGCGAGGGGAATGAGAGAGGAGAGGCATGCGTTTAAGTACGCGTGGTCGGGGGCGGGGTGACCAGAAACGGCCGGCAAGGAGGGGCGTGGTCACCGTGGCGGGTGAGGAAGATGATTGGGAGGTGGGGTCTGGGCGTCAATGAGAGAGAGAGGAGTGGTGGAGGCCAGCAGTCAGTGACTGTGCGGGTTGATTTGCGCTTGAGAAAACATTTCGCGCGAGAGAGGAGAGTGGGCTAGTTGGGCTAGTGGGCTGGGCTTGCTGGCTGGGCTGGCTGCTTTCATCATTTTTTTGTTCTGATTCTTTTCCTTTTTCCTTTTCATTTATTCTGTTTTGATTTTTATTCAAATATTTCAAACACTAATTGAATTCAAACCTTTGCCAAACTTTGTGTTTATTCTAATACTGTTTATTAATATATTCCAAATTCAAATTTAGAATATCTCTTTTATTTTTTTAGGGTATATTAATTATTTAAAATAGGCCATTGACTTAATTCAAATAAGACTTACTAATGTTTTCCAACTCTATTTGAAATCTAAATTTTACTAAATCTTTTCAGTAGGTTTTATTTATTCAAAATAATTTCACTTTGAATTATTATTTAAAATACTTTCATATGATTTATATTTAAATTGGGAAATGTCTTTACTTAAATAAAATTGGATATTAATAAATCCTCATGATTTTTATTTAAATAATCCTTCAATCTTTTTATTAAACAAAAATCTTTTATTTTATTTGCTTGTCCAAGATTTAATTTGGTCTTTTAAAATAGTCCCTATTTATTTATTTATTTCTTCCTTTATTTTATAAAATCCATATCTTTTTATTTAAGGATCCAAAAATGGTGATTCCAACTTTTATAATTTTATTTAATATTTGTTTATCTTTTTAAATCCCTTTAGGATTATTTGCTCACCATTTGGTATGGATTTTTAGATAGGTGCTTTATTAACTTTGGAAATCCAATTTCCTTATCTTACTAATTTCGTAAGATTTTATCTATGGTTCCAAATTGAATGAAATCAATTTCTATGGTTTTATAATATTTCCATTTGTCATTCTTGATCATTTATAAATGTTTGTTGACAAATTTTATATGGATCAAATCCATAGGCCTAGAGTAATCTTGGTAATGATTTTCTCCCATTAGGTTTTTAGAGTTTTGGTTTATTTTCCATGTGTTTAAATTTCAAGATGCATTTCACTTGATTTGAATTTTTGTTGGATTCAAATCTTTATTCAAAGTTTGTTCAAGATGGGTTTTTAAGTTTCCATTTAGAAACAAAAGTTTCTTTTCACCCTAAATTTCAACAATTATTTATTTTTCACATTTCAAAATTTGGAAAATTTTGGGATGTGACAGGCTACCACCCTTAAAAGAAATCTCGTCCCGAGATTTGGGAAAGGTAGAGGTTACAAGTTGGCTCAAGGCAGTTAGGGTACTACCACCCTTAAAAAGTTTCCAACTAGATTACATCTTGGCTAGCTTGGGGTCTTGATGAATCTTCTCTGGGCAAACATCTGCATAGTGTCCTTTGTTTCCACACTTGAAACATGTGACAAGGCTGAGATCCTTCATAGGCTTGTTTGTCTTGTACTTCATCTTTTCTGGACAATTGCTTGCATAATGTCCTTGGTTACCACAATTGTAACATGTGACAAGGTTGAGTTCTTCACGTATCTTCTGTGGACAAGTTGATACATAATGGCCTAGCTCTTTGTAGTTGTTGCACCACACTTGGCTAATTTCCTTATACTTCTTCTTCTTTTCTGGACATTCATTGGCATAGTGCATCTCTTTACAATGGCAACATTGCACTTGGCTTTTGTCCTTCTTCTTCTTGGGTTTCTCCAAAGCTAGGAGTTCTTCTAGTTCATGCTCTTCATATCTCACCTCAAAGGTGGGAAAGTCTCCTGGTTTCCTTAATCGTTTCCTTGGATAATACATATGTTTCCTCTTTTGTCCATCAAGGTGAGTTATATTGCATGGAGGTGCAAGCTGAGATTTTCCTTTGTCTTCATCCTTCTTGGTAGAAGTTGTTCCCTCATGGGGGTTTACAATCTGTTGATGCACTCCACCTTGTTTTCTTTGTTGAACTATGGAATAGATGGGGCATTGGATAGGGACATGATTATTTCCTTCACATAGGAAACAAGTAGCTTGGGATGTGGGGCATTGATTAGTTGGATGTTTCTCTTCACAATTGGGGCAGTGATCTTTATGGTCTTTGGAAGTGTGATCCATGTCTCCATAAATATTGCAAGCTTGAGTTCCTTCTATAATATCATCCTTGAAATCATTGTTATCACAAATTCCTTGGGAAGGGTTGTCTCCCATGTTGATCATTTGAGTGGTCATCCCTTGCAACAATTGAGATTGGATTCTCAAAAACTTTTGCATGGTTGGGTCTAACTCATTGTTGTTGGCCAAAAACTGAGTTGTCATCTGATTCAACTGGGTTTGATTTGCTAGTAGTTGTTCTCTCATGTGCATATCTTGGTTGTTGTTGTCACCATTCTTGATGTTGGAGTTTCTTGGAGTAGTCATCTGTTTGGGTTGGATTGGGATTAGAATAGGCAAAAGATTTATAAGGAAATAATTATAATCACACACACCACAATTCACACAAGCAATGTGCAAGCAATCACAAAAAAACATTCCACTCAAACAACAAGTTTTAAGCACATTTTTAGGCAACAAAATATTTTTGCTACACCACATAAGTTGGTGGGTTTGATTTAACTAAATATGGTGGTCCAACTATATGGTTCACTTGAGATCATTCCATCCTTCTTAGTTGATTCTTCTTGTATGAGATCATGGTTTCCTTGGGGAAATTCTTGTGTCTTGGTCATAAACTTCAGAGGTGATGATGATTCCTTCTAAGTTTTGTTTTCCTTAGTCTTGAGTAATATTTCTTGTCTCACTTGTAGTCCTTAGTGATATTCAAGTTTAAGTCCTTGGTGAAACTAAGGTTGAAGTCATTGGTGATGTTGAACATTTGAGTTGGTGAAGTCCTTTGCTCATGGTTGAGGTCTTTGCTCATGGTGGAGTCTTTGCTCATGTTGAGGTCTTGTCCATCAAGTTTGAAAAGGAAGAGATGTAGAATCAAAACCAAAAATGGTTGAGGAAAGAGTTTACAAGATTGTTTGTAAATAAGTTTTGGAACAAAATACATCTCCTATTTTTCTAAGGGGTTTTGTCCAATCCTAGGGTTATATTCCTACAGGCAACACAGTGCTCTGCTACCATCTATAGAGGTCCCAACCTTTAATAAGGTAGATATCCCTATGTTTACAATGCTAGTCCCTGGATCAATAGCTAGCATCCACAGTTAATATGTAATATCAAGAAACAAAGGTCATAATACAACTTTATAACCAGGAATAAAATAATACATTACATCTTACATAGCTCATTTGGCTATCTCATTAAAATGCAGCAGAAAATAACTATAGCATGGGGTCCTTCATCTTCAAGGTGCCACAGGCAAACATGTTGGTTGTAGACTTGTAATCCTAATCAACACACTTCACTAACATCAAACAAACCTGCAACACAATAAGTTACAGCCACAAGGGTCAATACATTTGAATTGTATTGGCAAGTGATACTATGGTAGTATAGTGGTATCTATCATCTATATGCATTTGGCTAAGTGGAGCTTAGGCTTGCTTTGCTCAAAATAGATTTTTCATATCATTTGAAAACACCAAGTTTTTGTTTGGCAAGGGTCAATACATTTGAATTGTATTGGCAAGTGATACTATGGTAGTATAGTGGTATCTATCATCTATATGCATTTGGCTAAGTGGAGCTTAGGCTTGCTTTGCTCAAAATAGATTTTTCATATCATTTGAAAACACCAAGTTTTTGTTTGGCAAAAATCACCCAAGGCATCCCCCAATAGAAATTGGTGATCCTTCAACCCATGTTCAACCACAAGTTTTTTTAACTTAGAAATTTGGATGAGGAGATTCTTGATAGCTTCCATGTCTTGATGCTAAAGTTGACCTTTGCCAGGGACATGGCTAAGTACTTAGATTTTACACTCTACAGAGGTGGTGCACTTTCCCCACAAGACTTGATTTCACCAAGATAATATCTTTCAGAAGCCTTCTCTTAGACCAGAATGGACGCGCTCCAACCTATCATCCCCTACCACCGACTATGCATTTGGCGAAGTTATTGCAACCTATATGATCCAGGCAGAGCCCATAATGCCATGTGGCTGCACTAGAAGCTTCTCAACATTTGACATCTCAAATCTCTTTGTTCCTGGGTGGCAATCCACAAGTGAGATACATAAGGTAAACCATATAAATGGGCCTTGTGTAACTACTCAACCAAAAACCACCAAGAAAGTCCCTTTCCACCCAGGTGATTCATTCTCTTAGTTGTTTTATTAAACAAAACACAAGTCCTTGACTTAGGAATATTCCATAGCATGAATATAATCCACCCTTGTTTTCTACTATCTAAGCTAAGCATGATAGTAGTAGGAATCTTAACTTAGGAAAATTCTACTAAGGTTTCATCTACTAGGATTTCCCATGGCATAGTTTATACTTAGCAAAATTCCATGCAAGTCCTACTAAGATATATCACTAATGTATAGTGAAAATAATGGGACAAAAGTATGAAGCATCACTTTCCTTTTTGGTAGAGAATTATAAGTTCACTCCTTGATCTTGCAATAGTCACACTCTTCAAATTCCACTACAATTCAATCAAGCAAGCAAATATTCAATCTACCATTCAAGCAATCATCACATAAAATAATAAAAACAAAGCAATGCATGCAAGCATGCCAAAGATTGTTTTATTTGGAAAAGTGATTTCAATAGTTATAAACATTATAAAATATCTATTGGTCTATAAAAGTATCAAGGTCATTTATAAATGTGGCAAAACCATTTGATATCAAGTTAGTGAAAATGGCTATTTTAAGTCATTTTTGTTTTGCTAGAAATGGTTCAAACCAAAGTAATATTTTCTAGTGTTTGACAAATACATTTTTAAACACAAATGTTAGTGTTTCATGGTCAAGTGTTTAATATTGAAACCATTTGCAAAAGGTTTTACCTATAAACCATTTTTTATACCAAATCAATATTTTATGTTGTTGAAAATGCTTTTTAGCAAAGTAATAATTTATAGGGTTCATCAAATATATTTTTAAATCCTAAAACTTTGTGTTTAGGGTCAGCGAGTTTAATTCAAATCATTTCCCAAAGGTTTTTCTCCAAAAAGTATTTTTAACATATAAATAATATTTTTATTTGAATAGAATTGTTCCAATTCAAAGATTTATTCTTTAACTTCACAAAATATGTTTTGAATCCACAAATTGGTTTATATGGTCAGTAGGTTCAAAACAATCCATTTTCCAAAGATTTTACTTTAAAAACATTCCTAGAATAAATTTTATATTCAACTTATGCCTACACAAGTTTCTGCAAAAACAACCATTTAACAGAAGCAATTTACTAAACAAAGTACATGGTTATAAAGTATTTGTTTTGATGATTACATTGATATAAAGTTTACAAAATTTGGACGTGTGGATCAAAAGTTATGCAATTTACAAATTTGAACATCTAATAAAACAAATTCTGGGTTTTAAAACAAATCATAGGCCACGCGTCGTGTTCTTACTGGCTGGTACTGTTTCGGTTGGATCGGCCTCTCTGAGCCATCAGATCTAAATGACTACGCATGGTACAGATTGAAGGATACCCCTTCGGGTTATTTTCTATCGTAGCCACGCGATCAATATCCTACGGTCTAAAACAACTAACCCAAAACGGGCGGCGCTGGCGGGGATGGTTGGCGGCGGAGCAATCTGTCAGAGGTGTCGCCGGTGATGTAGGAAGCGGGAGATGGTGGGGAGTGGCTCACCAGATTCGCAGAGATGTGCTGAAGCTCGAGGTGGTTGTTTCGGGGACAGGGGCGCACGGGGGTGGATGCAATTCCTCGCCGGAGTCGTCGTCTGCGTCTGGCGCTTGCTGTCGATGTCGAAGGCGAGTCTACAGATCCTGCGCGAGTGAATGGCGAGCACCTGGATGTTCACAAGGAACATGTGAATAAGTTGGCATGAATCTCTGGTCGAGGCGCGCACTGGTTCAAGCGATAAGGCTCACCGGAGTTGTTTGCAGACGGCGGCGCTGCTGGTTGTCATTGTTGCCGATGCTATGGGTCAAGGGCGGGCAAGTAGAGGCTACTGGGAG
The DNA here is from genome assembly GCA_916181665.1 of Avena sativa. Classification (NCBI taxonomy): domain Eukaryota; kingdom Viridiplantae; phylum Streptophyta; class Magnoliopsida; order Poales; family Poaceae; genus Avena; species Avena sativa. The sequence continues at coordinate 102,083,137 of OV702293.1, forward strand.
GTGCACAGGAGTCTGGGGATCTGTATCGGGTGGTCGAGGGGGCGAGGGGCGACGATGACTGGCCGGAATTGGAAGAAAACCTCGTCGGAGCAGTGGGCGGTCTCAGGTGAAATCGGAGCGGCCTGGTGGCAGAGAGGGTGGGGTGAGCGAGGGGAATGAGAGAGGAGAGGCAGGCCTTTAAGCACACGTGGTCGGGGGCGGGGTTTACTCCAGCAATGAAGCGAATTAACGCGAGAAGTGATGGCCAGAAACGGCCGGTGAGGGGGGGGGGGGGGCGTGGTCACCGCGGCGGGTGAGTAAGATGACTGGGAGGTGGGGTCTGGGCGTCAGCGAGAGAGAGAGAGAGGAGTGGTGGGGGCCAGCAGTCAGTGACTGTGCGGGTTGATTTGCGTGTGAGAAAACGTTTCGCGAGAGAGAGGGAGAGTGGGCTAGTTGGGCCAGTGGGCTAGGCTTGCTGGCTAGGCTGGCTGCTTTCATCATTTTTTTGTTCTGATTCTTTTCCCTTTTCCTTTTCATTTATTCTGTTTTGATTTTTATTCAAATATTCAAACACTAATTGAATTCGAACCTTTGCCAAACTTTGTGTATATTCTAATACTGTTTATTAATATATTCCAAAGTCAAATTTAGAATATCTCTTTTATTTTTTAGGGTATATTAATTATTTAAAATAGGCCCTTGACATAATTCAAATAAGATTTACTAATGTTTTCCAACTCTATTTGAAATCTAAATTTTACCAAATCTTTTCAGTAGGTTTTATTTATTCAAAATAATTTCACTTTGAATTATTATTTAAAATACTTTAATATGATTTATATTTAAATTGGGAAATGTCTTTACTTAAATAAAGTTGGATATTACTAAATACTCATGATTTTTATTTAAATAATCCTTAAATCTTTTTATTAAACAAAAATCTTTTATTTTATTTGCTTGGCCAAGATTTAATTTGGTCTTTTAAAATAGTCCCTATTTATTTATTTATTTATTTCTTTCTTTATTTTATAAAATCCATATATTTTTATCTAAGGATCCAAAAATGGTGATTCCAACTTTTATAATTTTATTTAATATTTGTTTATCTTTTTAAATCCATTTAGGATTATTTTCTCACCATTTGGTATGGATTTTTAAATAGGTGCTTTATTAACTTTGGAAATCCAATTTCCTTATCTTACTAATTTCATAAGATTTTATCTATGGCTCCAAATTGAATGAAATCAATTTCTATGGTTTTATAATATTTCCATTTGTCATTCTTGATCATTTATAAATGTTTGTTGACAAATTTTATATGGATTAAATACATAGGCCTAGAGTAATCTTGGTAATTATTTTCTCCCATTAGGTTTTTAGAGTTTTGGTTTATTTTCCAAGTGTTTAAATTTCAAGATGCATTTCACTTGATTTGAATTTTTGTTGGATTCAAATATTTATTCAAAGTTTGTTCAAGATGGGTTTTTAAGTTTCCATTTAGAAACAAAAGTTTCTTTTCACCCTAAATTTCAACAATTATTTATTTTTCACATTTCAAAATTTGGAAAATTTTGGGATGTGACAGATACTTAATTTTTCCTTTGATAATTACAAGGAAGAAAATAGCTATATTCTTGAATATTTTAATAGGTTCTTTCCACAAATCGAAGAGACTAATGCCTTGCAGGAGCCTATGGAAGAAGAAATTGTTGAAACTGGAAGCTCACTAGATGAAAAAGAGGGGGAGAGTGATGAACAAAAGGAGAAAGAATGGATTATCTACCCATGCCTACCTTCTAATGAGAGTAACTCTTTATCCCTTACATTATTTGATTATCCCCCATGCTTACCAAAGGAGGATGAATGTTATGTTCTTGAGGATCCTTTTGAAATATCTACTTTGGATAAAACCTGTGGAGGTTTTAATCCCACTATTTTTGAGTTTGATAGAAATTATGAGTTTGTAGATCATGAAAAGCATGCTTTATGTGATAGCTATATTGTTGAGTTTATTCATGAGGCTACTAAAAATTATTATGAGAGAGGAAAATATGGTTGTAGAAGTTTTCATGGTACTGAATCACCTCTCTATGTGCTGAAAGTTTTGAAGTTGCTCTTGTTTCATATTCCTATGCCCGTCACTTTGTTCTTTGTGAATTTATTTGCATACAAGATTCATATGCATAGGAAGAGGATTAGACTTAAATGTGTTTTGAATTTGCTTCGTGATGCTCTCTTTTACTTCAATTGATATTTCTTATGTGAGCATCTTCTCAAACTTTCTTGCCTAACTTAAAGGCGTTAAAGAAAAGTACTTGTTGGGAGATAATCCAAGAGTTTCCTTGAGTCTCGGAAGTTATTACTTCTGTAATGATCTCTCCTTATCCTTTTTGTTTGTTTTTGTGCCAAGAATGACCTCTAATGAGAGGGAAGTAAGATTTGGGGAGTTGTTGTCCCGAAACAGATTTCTGTCCTCCACCAAAAAAATTCGTGACGAGTCTCTGTAACTCGGATTGAGCTCAAAATTTATGAATAAATCCCCCAGTATGTTATCTAATTTTCATTAGATCAACACTTTTTGATTTGAGGGACAGAAGATGTTCGAAAAAATCGGTTTCTACCTGCTGGTATGTTTTGACAGATTTCTGCCACTATTTGCATTTGCTTCTTATTGATTCCTTTTTGGGAAATTGAGATTTTTGAAGGAGTTACTACAGTAGATTGTGTTTTTACTGAAAATACTTGCCGTTCTAAAGCTTTTCTAGAGGTCTAATATGCTTTGAATAAACTAATGTTGCTAATGAAGATTGTGTGAAGTTTTGTATAAAGGAAAAATTTCAGGTATAGAGAAAGAATGATGTAATGAGATGAAGAATGGACAAAAGCTCAAGCTTAGGGATGCCAACATGGTGTCACCCCAAGCAATATCCAAGAGGTACATGTTGGAGATATGCCCAAGAGGCAATAATAAAGTGGTTATTATCATATCTTCATACTTATGATAAATGTTTACATACCATGCTATAATTGTATTAACAGGAAACATTAATACTTGTGTGATTTGTAAACATAAAAGAGTCCCTAGTAAAGCCTCTTGTTAAACTAGCTTGTTGGTTAATATATGATCATGGTTTCCTGATCATGAACATAGAGATGTTATTAACAACAGGATCATATCATTAGGAGAATGATGTGATGGACATACTCCTGTAGTTAAGCGTAGCATAAAGATCAAGTCATTTAATATACTTCATTTGCTATAAGCTTTCTGATACATAGTAACCTAATTCCTTCGACCATGAGATCATGCTTATCACCATCACCGGAAGGATGCTTTGATGACATCAAACACCACACCGTAACTGGGTGGCTATAAAGATGGCATTGAGTGTTCGGAAAGTATGGGTTGAGACACATGGATCAAGAGTGGGATTTGTCCATCCATATGATGGATAGATATACTCTGGGCCCTCTCGGTGGAATGTCATCCAATTAGCTTGCAAGCATGTGACTGGCTCACAAGGGATCACATATCACGGGAACGAGAAAAGAGTACTTATCGGTAATGAGGTTGAACTAGGTATGCAGAGATACCGACGATCAAAACCTCGGATAAGTAAACTATCGTGAGACAAAGGGAAATTGGTATCGTATGTAAGTGGTTCATTCGATCGCAAAGTAATCGTAGAAATACGTGGGAGCCATATGAATTTCCAGATTCCTCTATTGGTTATTGATCAGAGAAGTGTCTCGTTCATGTCCGCATAATTCACGAACCGTAGGGAGACACACTTAAGGATTCGATGTTGTTGAGTAGTTATGGAATGATGAGTAACAGACCGAATGTTGTTCGGAGTCTCGGATGGGATCCGGGATATCACGAGGAGATCCGGAATGGTCCAGAGAATAAGATTCATATAAGGAAAGTCTTGTTTCGGAGTTGGAGAATGATTTCGGTGTTTTCATCGGGAATGTTCTAGAAGGTTCTGGAAGGTCCGGCACTTCGGAGGGGAAGGGTACATGAATGTGTCATTACAAGTTGGAATGGTTGCATCATGTACTAGGTGTCATCGCTGAGCAAAATAAAGGGATAAATCAAATCCTAGTTTGAAAAGTCAAACGCCAATTTGAAAAGTCAAACGGCAAGTTTGCTTGGTGGAGGGAGAGTAGGAAACTTACTTGGGGAGGAGTTCCTCTCCCTCCACCGCCGGCCAAGGAGGCCGAGTTGGGGAGGGACTCCCCTCCCCTTGGCCGCGCCCTCCCACCTATATAAGGAGGGGCAGGGCTGCCCCTCCAAGACCTACACCTCTCTCCTCTAAACCTAACCCTAGCCGCCGGCCTCCACCAAAGTCGCCGCCGCCCTAGGGTTTGCCCAAGCCGCTGACTTGGGGCAATCCCCTTGCCCTAGCCGCCGGCCTAGCTCCCTCTACTTGGTGCCTCTAAACCCTAGATCGCCAAGCCTCTCTCATAGTCCACCATACTCGCTCCGGCTTAAGGCGAAGCCCTGCGAGATCTCCCCTCTACTTCCGGTACCACGCCATCGTGCTGCTGGAATCGTGAGGAGAGTGCTACAACCTCCGCTTCCTGCTGGAACAGGGGAGAGGAAGGTCTTCATCGAGTACCAAACGTGTGACCAACTGCAGGAGCGCTACCGAAACGCAGCGCCGGAAGGATCGTCTACGCGATCTGGAGATCGGAAAGAGTACGACTACATCACCCACGAGAATCTGCTCTCGTTAACCGCTTTGGAATCTTTAAGGGTGAGTTCTTCTATCGACTCGTTGATACAATCTAGTAGATAGATCTTGGCTTGTTTGTTTGCATGCGGAAGAATTTTTTGTTTTCCATGCTACGAACCCCTATAGTGGTATCAGAGCCGTGTCTATATGTAGATCTGTTGCACGAGTAGAACACAATGGTCATTGTGGGTGTTGATGCTTTTGTTGTTGATTGCTTCTTGTGTACTTTGCATCTTGCGGGATGGTGGGATGAAGCGGCCCGGGCTAACCTTACATGACATCGTTCATGAGACTTGCTCCACCCTTGACATGCAACTTGTATTGCATAAGTGGCTTTGCGGGTGCCTGTTTCTCCCAACATAGTTAAGATTTAATTTACAACGGGTGATTGACAATACTAGTATCAATGTTGTGGTTCTTGTTCGTAAGTTAGAACGACACTTATTGAAAGCCCCAAACCACGTAAAACATGCAAAGAAAATTAGAGGCGTCTAACATTGTTTTGCAGGGGTGTGCTGTGATGTGATATGGCCATGATTGTGATTATATTTGATGTATGCAATGTTCCTTATTGTAAGTTGACAACCGGCAGGAGCCACATGGTTGTTTTTAAATTCTGTTAATATCCGCGTGTCTATTCAAAGTAGTTGTAATAGTTCAAACTGGTGGACGACAACCATGAAACGGCGCCATTGACCTTGACGCCATGCCGGTGATGATGGAGATCATGTTCGTGCTTGAAGATGGAGATCGGAAGCACAAAGAAGAAAGGCCATATCATATCACATATTATGAATTGCATGTGATGTTAATCCTTTTATGCATCTTGTATTGCTTAGTTCACGACGGTAGCATTATAAGATGATCCCTCGAGCACACAATTTCAAGTTTTAAAGTGTTCATCCTTAGTAAGCACCGTTGCTAAAGCTCATTGTTTCGAAGCACCACGTGATGATCAGGTGTGTTAGATTCTGCGAGTGTATACAACTTGAGCAAGCCAGATTTGCTCATGCGGAAGCTAAGGTTTGATCTTGACGAGCCTAGCATGTACAGACATGGTCTCGGAACACGGATCACCGAAAGGTAAAGCATGAGTCATATAGTAGATATGATGAACATGTTGATTGTTCGCCATTGAAGCTACATCAACTCTCGTGATGATCGGTTTTGATGTGGTGGATTTGGTTCGTGTGATCACTAAAACAATGTGAGGGATATTGTTTTGAGTGGGAGTTCAACGGCAATATGATTAAAAGTTGAACACTATTTATCATAAATTAAATCAAAGTGAATTTGCATAGTTGTTGTAGTCATTGGCATCCGTTTACCACCTTGCGCTTAGTTTTAATTGAGATGATAGAACTATAGAATTCTGGTTAGTTACTTTACGAACTGGTATCATATTGTTTTGAAGTGTTAATCTAAAGTTTAAAAGTCCTATTGCAAACTTTCAGTAAGTTCCGGTTACTCCATGAAGTTTAATAATTAGTATTAAATCAAGAGTGACAATTCCAAGTGTTAGTGTATGAGTATCATGTTTGTCTCCATGATTCTTGATATTCAAAGGATTGTCTTAATATCAAGGTTATCTAGGATCTGAAAGAGTTGTTTCAAAAACCATGATGTGTGGAAGATATTGTGATATCTGAAACGAAGTTTTGGTTGCAACATGATAGAGTATAATATGGCAAAAGTCATGTTCTCATATTTGATGAGAATTTGCAAAAGGTTGGAGACACTAGTTGTCCTAAACCTCCAAAAGGTTTTGGAGAGCAACATTATACTCGTGATTCACCATTATAAGCTAAAAGTAGCTTGATCATGGATGATTCCATGATAAGGGTGAATATTTGATGTAGGTAAAATGTTTACTACACCAAGAGATTACTAAAGAAAGGAAATTGAAAGAACACCAAACATTTGATGATGGTGATCTACTTCAAAGTGCAAGTCCAAAGACATTGGTATTTTACTATACATGCTTTGGACTATGTGTCATGTATATGGCTCCACTATTGATGTTGATAGATTCTTTCAAACAGAAAAGGAAATACTGAAAGAGAATCTCATAAGTATATGGCAGAAAAGAAAAGACTAGAATTGTTCAGTTTAAGTATATAGATGATATACATGTTATGGCTATATTCTTTGCTTATTAAACAATGTGGTTCTTAAGTATTTGATACTGAATTTGTTGGTGTGAATCGTCATACAAAACAACACAATTCATGAACTACAATGGCCTAAGTAACTAGCAAAAGAATATGTGATGATGTTCATCGAGAACAAATAAAGGGTTATTGTGCTGCTTGTTAAACATCAAAGCTTGCCTTCAAGATTTGTCGTATCAGGTATTATGAGAACAAAAGGGTTGTTCAAATAATTGCCGTAATCCATAAAAGATGGATGATTCACAAATCTCGTTGGAGAAATGACATCCATAAAACTAGTGCTAAAAGTGTCGAAAGACAAATTGATTGAAAGATCACTTAGGAAGTGACATCGCCGTTTAAATTATAATGGAAAGAAAACATGAAGAAACTCCATATGGATGGAATTTTGGAGTCTTTTGATTTTTGATCAAATGACACTTGTGAAACTTTCCTACAGATAATTAAAACTTCGTTCATAGGCCAAAAGGGAACGAATGACTAGCTTATTGGAACTTGTACATATTGTTGTATGAAGTCCATTATGTGTAGTCAAGAGCGATGGATTTCAACTTCATATGCTTTCTCCGAAAATTTGAGTGAATATATGAATATTTACTTAATAAGGATGAAGTATGAAACATTTGAAAAGTTCAAAGATTTTCAAGTTGAAGTGCAAAATCATTGTAACAAGAATATAAATAGTTTATGATAAGATCATAAAGGAAGATATTTGAGTTAGGAGTTTAGCATAATACCTAAGATTTAAGGAATCGTTCCATGGATTTGCATTTTCCGAAACACCATAAGAGTATGGAGCGTTCGAGATATGTAATCAAACCTTGTTTGACATGGTAAGATCAAAGGTGTAATTCGTAAAACTGTCATTATATTTTAAAGATTAAAAGCTTTAGAGACTACCGTTTTTCCACTGAAAAGAGCTTCATCATAATCCGTTGAATTGACACCATATAAAGTTATGGTTTGGGATTAAACCCAAGTTGTCCTTTCTTAAAAATTGGTATGCTATGCATAAGAATGATGTTTGTAACCAAAATCGGATGAACATATCTTTGTATGTTATTTTGAATAATAGTTGAGTATTCCTCCATAACACCAAAGACAAAAGTGTTTGTCGCTTAGAACGTCAAGTTTCTTTGAGAAGGAATTTTCCGTGAAATGTTAAGTGGGAGGACAATAGAACTTTGACAAGGTTAAAAGAACCTTAGCTATATGTGCAAAGTTGCGCAGCACCGAAAACTGTTCCGGAGGCAGCAACAATGCTCATGGATCACGTGCCTCAAAGGTTGTGTTCACGGAGGTCTAAGTTCCTATTGAAACAAGTAGGTCGGGTAAACAATCAAATACCAAGATTTGAGAGTTAAATCATTATTTGAAAATAATGATCCAACTACATGCAAAGAAGCGATGATGGGCCCTGACTCCGTCAAATGGCTTGAAGCCATAAAATCCGTGATAGTTCCATATACGAGAGATCAAGCTTTGAACTTGAAAGACCCTCTAGAAAGGTACAAGACCTTAAAGTCGTATTTGGATTTATAAAGAAATAGACATGGATGTTTCACATCTATGAAATAGTCGACATGTTGGGAAAGAGTTCACAACAATGTTCAAAGGTTGACTATGACAAGATCTGATCTTTCATAGCGATATTTAGTCTAGACGGATTAATGTAGCAACCACGCCATATAATTTTGTTATGTGTTGAATAAACAAAACAAGTTCTTCTAATAGAATGGTTACCAAGGACGTGTGCATGACACGGTCCAAAGGGTTTTGTTAATTCAAAGGATGCTAAAAGCATATGCAAACTTCAATGGTTGAAGTAAGCATCGCGGAGTCAGAATCTTCACTATGATGAAACTGTTAAAAGAGTTTAATTTCATCGGAGACGATGAAGATGCTTGCATTTGCAAGAAATTAAGTGGGAGCGCTAAGACATGTTTCTAATACATTATGTGGAAGACATATTGTTGATTGGAAATAATGTATCTTTTATTAACACAGGATAAGAATTTCATCTCGATGAAAGACTTAGGCAAAACCCGAATATTTGGCATCAATAGACGCTAATATGGTTGTGCCAAAAGTACATAGATGATATATTGAATGAGTTCAGTATAGAAACTACAAGAAAGGTTCTTGTCGCACAGAAAGGATTGAATGAGTTCAATATTGATGATATATTCAAGTGTATTGACACTTGGTAAGTGAAACAAATATTCAAGTATAGATTGATACTTGATGTATAAAATCAGAAAGAGTATTTTATCAATCATGTTGTGGTGTGTACAAATCCAGATATGTCCTATGCTCTAAATGTTATGAGCGTATACCAGAATGATTCATAAGATGATTATTGGACAATAGTAAAGATATTCTTATGATCTTGTAAAAGAAATAAGAATATATTATTTTGTAAAAATTACAAATAGATGATTAGTTCATTGTAAATGAATTACATTGATACTAGTTTTGTCACAAAGTACAAATTAAGTTTATCTCAATCTAAACTAAGGGTGGCACAATATGATGGAAAGTAAGTTCCATAATGGATTTGGATGAGTTCCAAAGTTAAGACATTGTGACAGATACTACAATAAAAGGCTAAGTATATGACTGCTATTATAGCAGCTAAAGAGGGCATTTGTGTCAAGAAGTTTGTTATCAAACTGGGTGTAGTTCACAGCGGGATAATACTATGAAGATATATTGTACGACAATATTATCAACATGTTTTAACCCCAAAGAACTAAAGGTCTCACCAAAGGAACAAATTTATACAAAGCCATCTCATTAGAGAATGAGTGATGCGTAGAGACGCAAAGACATGCAATTACACACGGACCTGGAAGAGTCAGATCCGGAGATCAGTTGACCACTAGCAATCGTGTACATACGACACCAGAAAGACATAAGTGTTGAATACACAAAGGTTTGAAACTAGATTATTGACTCTAGTGCAAGTGGGAGACTGTTGGAGATATGCCCAAGAGGCAATAATAAAGTGGTTATTATCATAACTTCATACTTATGATAAATGTTTACATACCATGCTATAATTGTATTAACAGGAAACATTAATACTTGTGTGATTTGTAAACATGAAAGAGTCCCTAGTAAAGCCTCTTGTTAAACTAGCTTGTTGGTTAATATATGATCATGGTTTCCTGATCATGAACATAGAGATGTTATTAACAACAGGACCATATAATTAGGAGAATGATGTGATGGACATACTCCTATAGTTAAGCGTAGCATAAAGATCAAGTCATTTAATATAGTTCATTTGCTATAAGCTTTCTGATACATAGTAAGCTAATTCCTTCGACCATGAGATCATGCTTATCACCATCACCGGAAGGATGCTTTGATGACATCAAACACCACACCATAACTGGGTGGCTATAAAGATGGCATTGAGTGTTCGGAAAGTATGGGTTGAGACACATGGATCAAGAGTGGGATTTGTCCATCCATATGACGGATAGATATACTCTGGTCCCTCTCGGTGGAATGTCATCCAATTAGCTTGCAAGCATGTGACTGGCTCACAAGGGATCACATATCATGGGAACGAGAAAAGAGTACTTATCGATAACGAGGTTGAACTAGGTATGAAGAGATACCGACGATCAAAACCTCGAATAAGTAAACTATCGTGAGACAAATGGAAATTGGTATCGTCTGTAAGTGGTTCATTCGATCGCAGAGTAATCGTAGAAATATGTGGGAGCCATATGAATTTCCAGATTCCTCTATTGGTTATTGATCAGAGAAGTGTCTCGTTCATGTCCGCATAATTCACGAACCGTAGGGAGACACACTTAAGGATTCGATGTTGTTGAGTAGTTATGGAATGATGAGTAAGAGACCGAATGTTGTTCGGAGTCTCGGATGGGATCCGGGATATCACGAGGAGATCCGGAATGGTCCAGAGAATAAGATTCATATAAGGAAAGTCTTGTTTCGGAGTTGGAGAATGATTTCGGTGTTTTCATCGGGAATGTTCTAGAAGGTTCTGGAAGGTCCGGCACTCCGGAGGGGAAGGGTACATGAATGTGTCATTACAAGTTGGAATGGTTGCATCATGTACTAGGTGTCATCGCTGAGCAAAATAAAGGGATAAATCAAATCCTAGTTTGAAAAGTCAAATGCCAATTTGAAAAGTCAAACGGCAAGTTTGCTTGGTGGAGGGAGAGTAGGAAACCTACTTGGGGAGGAGTTCCTCTCCCTCCACCGCCGGCCAAGGAGGCCGAGTTGGGGAGGGACTCCCCTCCCCTTGGCCGCGCCCTCCCACCTATATAAGGAGGGGCAGGGCTGCCCCTCCAAGACCTACACCTCTCTCCTCTAAACCTAACCCTAGCCGCCGGCCTCCACCAAAGTCGCTGCCGCCCTAGGGTTTGCCCAAGCCGCCGACTTGGGGCAATCCCCTTGCCCTAGCCGCCGGCCTAGCTCCCTCTACTTGGTGCCTCTAAACCCTAGATCGCGAAGCCTCTCTCATAGTCCACCATACTCGCTCCGGCTTAAGGCGAAGCCCTGCGAGATCTCCCCTCTACTTCCGGTACCACGCCGTCGTGCTGCCGGAATCACGAGGAGAGTGCTACAACCTCCGCTGCCTACTGGAACAAGGGAGAGGAAGGTCTTGATCGAGTACCGAACGTGTGACCGACTGCGGGAGCACTGCCGGAACACAACGCCGGAAGGATCGTCTACGCGATCTTGAGATCGGAAAGAGTACGACTACATCACCCATGAGAATCTGCTCTCATTAACCGCTTTGGAATCTTCGAGGGTGAGATCTTCTATCGACTCGTTGCTACAATCTAGTAGATAGATCTTGGCTTGTTTGTTTGCATGCGGTAGAATTTTTTTGTTTTCCATGCTACGAACCCCTACAGTACATGCGTCAAAGCTTGTGGATGCCCAAGGCATCCCCTTCTTCATCAAAAAAAGCCCAAGTCTGTCTAGACACTTCGTTTTTATTGTTTCATGCACAATTGTGTTGTTCTTGGAGCGTCTTAGTTTTCGTTTGCTTTGCTTAGGTTGTTTAGTTTGGTTGAGTAGTTTGGACCCCGTTCTCGCTGTTTTGTTTTGCAAATAAGTTGCTTGGTGTTGGAAAGGAGTAGTAAGTTCTTGCTTGAAGTGCAAGAGGAGCTTGCATTGACTGTGACTTAGACTTTAGAATGACATGCTAGGTGTTGTTTTGACCTTATGCTTAGTGATTATTGCTGTAGCATGTCTTGTTCCAAACAATTGGGATTGCTTAGTGTGCCTTGAAGAAATTATGCGTTGTTTTAGCATGCAAAAGCATAGTATTGGGGTATTCTCCTTTAATGCTTTGCTTGGGTTGACTTGGCACATGCTCACACCATGTTATGACTATGACAAGTCACCATTAGCCTCTATGATCATTTATTCCTTGACTTGTAGTACCACTCTATGCTTTGATTAGTAATGCTTTGTTGCACTGCATGATTATGGCCATTATGCTCTCTTATTTGGTTGTTCCCAGTCTTTTTATAGCCTCCACTTGTATGAGTAAGCTCTACTCATGCTTCCAACTCCCAAGAAACCAAGTTATTCCAAAGTGTCCACTATAAACTCCTATGCATGGTGTGTTAAACCATTCTAAGTATATTCTTGTTTTCAGCTATCTTCCAATTAAAAACTATTTTGTTATGTGAAAACTTAGTGATTAAAGCTCTCACAAACTTGATGGCACACTTTATATTCTTTGCCCCTAATAAACTTGAACCATTGTGTCATCTATGTTGTATATGCTTGCACTTATACGTTGGAATTAGCAGAACCGTGCTGTCATGGGGAACGTTTTCAACATTGCACTTGTACTTTGTACTCAGTTGATATCATGCTCTTTTGTCTATGGATGTCATCGGTGTGAAATAAATAGGGAACTTGTAAGTCCATGGAGTTTGTATCATGTGTTAGATAAACGCCTAGGCCGCTAGCCTAAGCCATGCCTAATCATGGTGGAAACTTGCAGCATCACCATAGTGACATCTATGAAGCATTCTTCTTATAAAAAAAGAGACACATTGAGAAAAGAGGAAAGAGAGAAAAAAGCACCATATTCCCATGGTAAATAATAAGATTGCTGAGATGCTCATTGTCTGCTTGCCTTGTCATTTTGGTTATGGGATAGCTCCTGTACCATGTGCAAGGGGTAGCTCGTTGGCGGTTCTCAATGATATGCAAATACTTACAATGACAAGAACTTACAGGTGACTAAAGTTGAGTAGCATGAGGTGTGGCCCTCGTATTCAAGTGACTTGAGATTGCTAACTTATACTTCGTCAAGCTATACTCCATCTTTGTTCACTTTAACCTTAATCATTTCAAGATGCTTATGATAGGGGCAATGAGGGCTGAAAGCTAACAAGTACCATATTTTTTGGAAACTTGAAATCCCTGCTTCCTTTACAAAAAGGCTTTTCTTCCACCATTACTTGAGTCTCCACCTTCTACCTTTAGGCACCATTAAGAGAGCATAGTTGTCATTCTGTGTGCACTGTTCCAAAGCTTATTGATTGATGCATATTGTGATATTACTTGTTCTTGTGCTATTTGTTTCTAGTCATCCTTGTGAACTTTGAAGGTTTCCTATGCATCTATATTGCTACTCTATGAGGGACAAGCTGATTGCTACTATGCTATGTTTTCTGTATGTGAAACAAACAAACGTTTTTCAATGCATGTTATTCATGATCTTTGTTTGTAGCCTTTCATGTTGCATCCATAGTTACTATGTCCTATTGTTAAAACTCCATCTTTCATGCACATGTTTAGAGTTCTTTGATCCCAACTTTTAATGCTTGCAAATGGTTAGATCTTTATTGTGAGGGTGCATGTCACCTCAAAAATTATTCTTTTATCACTTACCTACTCGAGGACGAGCAGGAGTTAAGCTTGGGGATGCTTGATACGTCGGAAACATATCTATAGTTTTTGATGCTCCATGCTTGTTTAGTATCTACTTTGCTTTTCTTTGTGTACACTTTGAGGTGCTATTTACATGTTTTCTGGTACTAACCTATTAACAAGTTGCCATAGTGCCAATTGCCTATTTTCTGCTGTTTTTGGTTCCAGAAAAGTTAGTAAAGAAATATTCTCGGAATTGGGCGGGACAAACGTCGAAGTCAATTACTTTTCGTGGGAACAAGAAGTCCAGAGGGGATGCGGAGAAGCGGTCCAGGGCAGCCAGACTCCCCTAGGCGCGGCCAGGGGTGGGCCCGCGCCTGGGAGGGGTGTGGACCCTCTAGACGCCTCCTCGGCCTCCCCCTTTGCCTATAAGAAGCCCCCGATGCAGAAACCCTAAGCACCCGATCAAATCTCCACAAAACCTTTTGTAGCCGCCGCCACAGTTGTCCCTAGATCAGGGGGATCTGAAGTTCTTCCGGGCACCCTGCCGGAGGGGAGATCATCCCGGAGGCCTTCTCTCCGGTATGATGCGTGAGTAGTTCCACCTTGGACTATGGGTCCATGTAGTAGCTAGATGGTTGTATCTCCTCCTTGTGCTTTCATCTATAGATCTTGTGAGATCCGTTCATGATCAAGATCTAATCTATTTGTAATCATGCATGTTGAGTTTGCGGGGATCCGATGGTATTGAGATTATTATGTTGGTTTGATTTATGGTTTTGTCTTTATGATTCTATCATGTCTGTGTTGGTTGTGATCTTGCATGCTCTCCGTTGTTAGTAGCTATCTTGGCCAAGTAGTTGCTAGTGACTCCAAGAGGGAGTATTTATGCTCGATAGTGGGTTCATGCCTCTAGTTTCCAAGGGAAGTGACAATAATCTCTTCGGTTGTAGATGTGTTGTTGCTACTAGGTTGAAAACAATGGTCTCTTGTTCATGGAACATGTGGACTATTTACCTTACACACTTTGCTTAAAGCAGTTGTCTGTTGCTTGCAACTTAATACTGGAGGGGGTTCAGATGATAACCTGAAGGTGGACTTCGAGTCATAGATGCAGTTGGATGGCGGTCTATGTATATTGTTGTATTGCCCAATCGAATCTCATAGGATCTTTTTGACTAGTAATTGCATTTTTATGCCTTTCTCAGTTCCTGTCAATTGCCCTGCTGTAATTTGTTTACCCTTCATGCCATGTTGTTTATCTAAGGAGAGCACCTCTAGTGAACTATGGACCCCGGTCCAATCTTTACCATTGATACATATTCCACTGTTACTTGTTTACTTGCTGCAAACCATTACCTTCCGCACCATACGTTTAATCCTTTGTTAAAGCAAACCGGTGAGCTTGACAACCTCACTGATTCGTTGGGGCAAAGTCTTGAGTTTGTGTTGTGGAGGTCTCCGCGTTGCTTGCAACACCTGTGTGATGTTTGCTTCGTCCTTCTGGTTCGATAACCTCGGTCTCTACTGAGGGAAGACTTGCTGCTGTGCTCATCACACCTTGCTCTTGGGGTTTCCAACGAAGTGCTCCACGTCAGCACCATCATAGTACTGCATCTGCTTCGTCCGTACATGTAAATTTGTCCGCCTTATTCAACAACTTGTACAGCGGTAGAGCCTTCTCTCCAAGTCGACAACGAACCGGATAACTGCTGCAACGCAGCCTGTAAGCCGTTGTATTTCCTTCAGGCATGTCAGACGGTTTATGTTTAGGATAGCCTTATCTTCTTCGGGTTGGCCTCGATTCCACGCCGGGAAACGATGAAGCCCATCAATTTGCCGGCTGGAACCCCGAAGACGCACTTCTTAGGGTTAAGCATCATGTTGTATTTCCGGAGATTATCAAAGCTTTCTTTTAAGTCGGAGATTAAGTCGTTTGACCTTTTAAACATCACCGCTATATCGTCCGCATAGGCGTGAACGTTCCGACCAATTTGATCATGGAGGCAACGCTGCATAGTCCGCTGGTACATAGCACCTGCGTTTTTCAGCCCAAAGGGCATCGTGATGTAGCAAAATGTGCCGTAAGGTGTGGTGAACGAAGTGGCCAATTGGTCCGACTTCCTCATCTTTATCTAGTGGTATCCTGAGTATGCATCGAGAAAATACAAAAGCTCCGAGCCAGCCGTCGAGTTAATGACTTGGTCAATGCGAGGCAAAGCAAACGGATCTTTGGGACATGCTTTGTTTAAGACGGTGTAATCAACACACATTCTCAATTCTTTGGTTCCATTTTTGGGGACAAGTACAGGATTGGCCACCCATCGGGTGTGAAGGACTTTCTCAGATAAAACTATCCTTAAGTAACCTAGCTATCTCTTTGCCTATGGCGCGTCTCTTCTCGTCTCCGAAGCGTCGTAGAGGTTATTTCACTAGTTTGCATTTTGGATCAATATTCAAGCTGTGCTCGGCAAGTTCCCTAGGTACACCTTTCATGTCAGCCGGTTGCCAGGCAAAGATGTCCCTATTCTCATGGAGGAACTCGACAAGCGCGCTTTCCTATTTAGGGTCCAGGTTTGTCCCAATGGCGGTGGTCTTGGAGGCATCACCTACCACAAGTTCCACCGACTTGGTTTTGATTGCAGCCTTGAAGGATGGGGCGTAGTCAGAAATCTGCTTCTTTGACGCCAGCATCTCCATGGCATCGACCTTGCTCTGGATCTCCTTGAATTCTTTGCTGTAGAGGACAACTTCTGCAAAGGCTGCTTCTCCAATCTCGCAGTCCCTTGCCTTGGTAAAGCTTCCGGATACGGTGATGATGCCGTTTGGTCCGGGTATATTGAGCTTGTTGTAGACGAAGCATGGCTTGGCCATAAAGGCGTGGAAGATGTCGCGTCCAAAGATGACGTGGTACACGCTCTTGAAGGGGACCACCTCGAAGGTCATGCGTTCTTGGCGGTAAATTTTAACATCGCCAAAAGCGACCTGAAGCGTAATGCACCCAAGGTACCGAGCCTCCCGGCCAGGAACTACGCCATGGAACACAATGCTGGTCTGACTTAGTTAGCCTCTATCAAGTTCATCTTGTGTAGCGTATCCAGGTACATGATGTTGATGCTGCTTCCACTATCCACCATGCATTTGGTGAACTCGTTGCCGTCAATCAGGGGGTTGATGACCATGGCGTACTGGTTCTCCGTAGGGATGAGGTCTAGGTGATCCTTCCTGTCCCAAGTGATTGGAATCTCCGACTAGCACATGTACTGGGGAACTGGGGGTAGAGTAGCCATCAGTATCCTCAAAGAGGTTTTCTATTGTGGGACAGTAGGTGTGCCAAGGAAAGTGTGGTAGACGGCAGCCTTCTGCTCAAAGGGGTTCTTGCCCTTGCCATCGCTCTTATCGGCGTGCTTGGGGTCAACATCCTCGTCCATGTCACTTGAATCCTTGGACTCCTCCTTCTTATCCCCCTTGCCCTTGCCGCATGGTCGATTCTTCTAACTTTGCTTGTAGCCGGACTTCGGGTCTTCCTTGAGGTCGTTGACGAACTTGCAATGGCGATTGGTGTGAGTGGCTTTGCCGTTGGCATCGAGGTGTACAAGGCATGGCATATCATGGTACTCCTCGTATGTTTGGGGAACACGGAGCGCTGTTGGGGTAGATTCACTACCTCGCTGCTACCCATGACCAGCCCCCCGTCCTCGGCCACACTGTCCACCATCACCTCGTCCTGCTAATGTCATGGCGACCATGTCGGAGGTTTGCTTTTCTTCTGGCAGGTTCTTCTGCTTTGTGCTGTTGTTCCTCTTAGCTTGAGTTGGGAGGGCCATTGCCGGCAGGGAGCCGCGAGCATCGTCGTCGGCAGCCACAAACTCACTAGACAGATGGATCATCTGGTTGAGATCGAGCCTGTGATTGTCCTGCAGGCGCTTCAACTTATGTCGGAGCAACATACCCTTCGCCAAACCATCGATGAAGGCGGCCATGGAGGTCTGAGCATGCACTCCTATGCAGGAATTCTTCATATCCAGCCAGCGAGAGAGGTAGGCACGAGATGACTCGTCTTTCTCCTGCACGCACAGCTGTAGATCTCCAACAGTGCAGGGACGCTTATACGCACCCTCGAAGTTCTTGGTGAACGCTTCTTGCATGTCCAACCAGTTGCAGATGGACTTCTCCGGCAAGTCATGAATCCATTGGTGGGCCATGCCCACTAGCATCAGTGGGAGGTACTTGATGGCAACGTTGGGGTTACCCCCGGCGATCTCCACTGTGTTGCCGTAATCCTGCAACCACGTAGCTGCTTTTGCGGTGCCGTCATAGGGTTTGATGGTCTTGTCAATCCGGAAACCCTTGGGGTAAGTTGCAGTCCGTATTATAGGTCCAAAGCAATGTGGTCCCAGGTATTGTCCTTCCCGGGCCTCGTGAATCTTTTCTAGGCGTGATCGTGCATTGTATGGCTCCAGGCTTGTTCTTTTCTTCTTGCCGCCAGGGGATGGGCTGCGTGAATGATGCGAGCCTCCTCCGCCATGGTGGTCGCTAGGGGCGACGGAGGAGGAGGTGGCGGTGGGTTAGCGTTCTTGCTGCTACCCTCCTGTGATGCCTCACGCTTGTCGCGGTTGCTTGTCGAACGCGGAGGGTCATGACGCGACCTACTCTTGTGTCCTTGGTTATGCTCTCCATCGTGACGGGGCTGCTCCATGTTGTCGCGGATGACGATGCCACTTTGTCTTGGCGGAGGCATGTCCGTGCGATGATGAGCCTTGGGGTATTCGCGATGTCGGGGAGACCGGGGCGGTGGAGATGGGCGACGAGGATGAGCCTTGCCTCCGTGGTCGGAGGATATGGGGATAGCGTCCTTCCTATTGCGCGAGTCCCTCCGTTTTTGTTCTGATGAACCCGTCTGAGACTCGACATCATGAGGAGATCAGTCCCTTGGCGGCTTAGGATTCCTAGACTGGCAATACGCTAGGTAAGACTCAAGACTTTGAGAGGTGGACTTTTCCTATTGTTTCACCACCTTTGCCACAAGGTCATAGACATGTTCCACAACTGCGGGTGATCTATCCTACTCTAGATGGGTCTTGGCGACGGCTAGGTTGAGAATAGGAGTGGGCATGACCTGCCTGCCTTCACTGTCAGTGTTTGGATTTTCTTGTGGCGGCTTAGAGGGAGCCCATCCTAGGTTTCGCCGTACACCAGGATCGTTGATGATGCAAGCCGGAGCCTTCTTATCCTTCTGCTGTTTGAGCAGAGTCTTGTACTCGGCCTCCATGGCTCTAGCTTTCTCTATTGACTTCTGCGCGTTGGCCAGATCTCGATCCAGCTTTGCGCCTTGCTCCGTGATGGCCTGCGCTTCCTCCAGCAGCTGCTGGAGCTTCTCGTCAAGATGGAATACATTCCAAATATGAGCCACAGTCATGGGCTCGATGAGGAGGTTGTCGTACATCACTCTATCAGCTGGAGTGATTTGGGCAGCTGTAGACGTAGATGCCGGAGGTGGCGGATTTACGGTGTTGTTGTTACTCAGACCGATGTTGAGTTCCTGCGGCTGCTGCACTGGGTTAGGCGGAGGGGGCATAGCCTTTGCGCGATCATTGTCGACAGCAACAGGTGGTCCCTTCCCCTTGTCCAGCGCTTTAGGCGGAGCTTGTCCGGCTTGATCTTCCTCCATCACGGTCCCAATGGCGATGAACACCTCTCGGGATGTGATGGTGTTGTCGGCCTGCTC
Source organism: Avena sativa (assembly GCA_916181665.1). Taxonomy (NCBI): domain Eukaryota; kingdom Viridiplantae; phylum Streptophyta; class Magnoliopsida; order Poales; family Poaceae; genus Avena; species Avena sativa. The sequence goes on from OV702293.1 coordinate 102,102,636, forward strand.
GTCGCGTCTGATATCCTCCTCCATATCCTGCATAGCAGAGTCTAGATCCTCCGGGCTGAAGTCTATCTCCTCCGAGTGAGCGATGATGTCGGCGTAGAGCGCATCCAAGACGGAGTCGGAGGGTGCCGGGGCTTCCTCGATGATGGGTGGTGGTGGTGCGACAGCATCGACGATGACTGGAGGTGGTGGTGTGGCCGCAACGACGACGACCAGAGGCGGCGGTGGTGGAGGCTGAGGCGGAGGTGTGCCGGGTAAGAGCGCGAGCGCTATTTGAGCTGCTTCCTCCGCTGCCGCGTAGTTTTTGATGGTGTGAACCATGCCCTCGAAAGTGAGGAGACCCGCCGCCTGCTGCCGTCTTAGCGTATGCCAGAGAAGTGTACCACGATATAGTCCTTCTACAAAGTGATAGATGGCATCATCATTGGGGTAATGCTCCAGTTCGGCCCATATACGGAGCCACCTAGCTAGGTAATCGCGGGGGTTTTCACCCTCTCTCTGAACGCAACGCGCCAGATCGAAGATAGTCACCATGTCGACGAACTTGGATCTCTGCTGTCCAGATGCACGGGCAAAGCCGGAGGACTTGCAGCGATCTTCCACCATTATATCCTGCACAGGGGCGGTTTGGGTGGTCCTTGAATTTTTTCGATCTATGCCGACAAACTCCGAAGAGAGATCCAACTTTGATCCTTCCGCGAACGTATCCTGCCCGTAGGCGGTCCGTGCGGGTCTTGACGCTCCTCCGACTTCCAGGGAAGTAGTGCCCGAGTCGGTTTCGCCGATGAAGAGGTGGATGTCCCCGATTGGGACGATCGAGCAGCGGGTGGGGTTCGTCTTTTCGTCGGGATCCAGAACTAGTCGGGAGGGACGATCGGAACGTTGCCGGAGAAGAGAACACAGACGATGGCTATGGTTTCGCCGATTCCCGCGAAGAGCTTGGACCTCGCCCGTTGTAGAGCCTGAAGCGCCTCTTTCCCCACGGTGGGCGCCAACTTTCGTGGTATTGCCGACGAGTACGCCATGGTGGGGTCCTCACAGAGCGTGTTTAGAGACATGGGGTAAGGCGGAAGGTTGGCGGGTACGAGGTAACACAACTTACCCAGGTTCAGATCCCATGACGGTGGCGGAATCCTACTCCTGCTATAAATCACTATAATGGCAATACGCCGAGTTACAGGGATCGGTTCGCTATGCGCGATATGAGTTGATTGGCGCCCTAAAGGCTCCATAGGTCCAAATTATATAGTCGACAGATCCTAGGGTTACAGGCAAAGTCCTTGCTGGATAGGTTACAGAGTCTAACACAGTATACAACTAGTCTAACGTGTCTTACACTCCAAGGCTCCGGATACGTCGGTGACTCCTCCGTAGCCTTTCTTTATCTAGCATGGGCCTCCCTTCTAGATCCATCTAACTGGGCCACCCAGCAGGCCATGGGCCTTGCTACCAACTGTGGGCCACCCGGGTTATCCGGATTAGAGACATGCTATGGTGATACCCATTTAGCATATCCCCAACAATGCTTATCTATAGGAGTATGCCCATCACACCATTCTCCTAATGATATGATCTTGTTGTTAACAATATCTCAATGTTCATGATCCAGAAACCATGATCATCTATAAACCAACAAGCTAGTATTATAAAGAGGCTTTACCAGGGACTCTAATTAGTTTACAAACTACACAAGTATTAATGTTTCCGGTTAATACTATTATAGCATGAATGTAAATATTTATCATAAACACAAAGATATAATAATAACTACTACTATTATTATTGCCTCTAGGGCATATCTCTAATAGTCTCCCACTTGCACTAGATTTAACTAAACTAGATTACATGGTAATATACTGAACACCCATGGCGGTTTGGTGCTGGTCATGTTTTGCCCTCGGGAGAGGTTTATTCAGTGGATCCGCCACATTCAGATCCGTGTGTACTTTGAAAATCTTTATGTCACCATCTTGGACATGCTCTCAAATAGCGTGAAAACGTGGCTTGATATGCTTCAGCTTCTTGTGTGACCTTGGTTCTTGAGCATTGGCTATGACGCCCATGTTATCACAGTAGATATACATTGGGTCCAGCGCACTGGGAACCACACCGAGCTCTGTAATGAACTCCTTCATCCATATTTCTTATTGTGAAGCCTCCGAAGTAGCAGTGTATTCCGATTCTGTTGAAGATCTCACCACAATGCTTTGCTTTGCACTCCCCCAACTCACTGATGCACCATTCAAAGTAAATACGTATCCAGATTGAGATTTAGAATCATCTGGATCAGTGTTCCAACTAGCATCGGTGTAACCATTAACAACGAGTTGTTCGTCACCTCCATAAGAAAGAACCATATCCTTCGTTCTTTTCAAGTACTTAAGGATGTTTTTGACCGTTGTCCAATGATCCACTCCTGGATCACTTTGATATTTGCTAGTTAAACTAACAACATATGCAATGTCGGGTCTAGTACATAGCATGGAATACGATCTTATGGCTGAGGCATAGGGAGTCTTACTCATCTTTTCTCTATCTTCTGCCGTAGCTGGACTTTGAGTTTTACTCAAGGTCGTATTGGGCAACATGGGCAAGAACCCTTTCTTGCTATCTTCCATTCCAAACCTCTTTAGAACTTTGTCCAAATATGTACTCTATGACAATGATATTAGGCATCTCGATCTATCTCCATAAATATTTATGCCTAATATGTAAGCAACTTTGCCAAGATCCTTCATTGAAAAATTATTATTCAAATAATATTTGACACTATTAAGAAGATCTACATCATTCCCAGTCAACAATATGTCATCCACATATAGTACTAGGAATGCTATAGAGCTCCCACTCAATTTCTTGTAAATACAAGCTTCTCCATAAGTTTTTATAAAACCCAAACTTTTGATTACCTTATCAAAACATTGATTCCAACTTCGGGATGCTTGCTTCAATTCATAAATGGATCGTTGAAGTTTGCATACCTTGTTATCATCTATAGGATCGACAAAACCTTTGGGTTGTACCATATACAACTCTTCATCAATGTCTCCATTGAGGAACGCCGTTTTGACATCCATCTGCCATATCTCATAATCATAATATGCAGCGATTGCTAACAAAATCCTCACAGACTTTAGCTTTGCTACCGGTGAGAAAGTCTCATCATAGTCAAATCCTTGAATTTTTCGAAACCCTTTTGTGACAAGTCGAGCTTTATAGACAGTAACATTACCATCAGCATCTGTTTTCTTCTTGAAAATACATTTGTTCTCGACAGCCTTTTGGGCATCTGGTAAGTCCACCAAAGTCCATACTTGGTTTTCGTACATGGATCCAATCTCATATTTCACGGGTTCTTGACATTTATTGGAATCTGGGCTCATCATTGCTTCCTCATATGTCACAGGGTCGTCGATGTTGTCCACCAACATGACACTCATAACGGGATCATACCAATCGGGAGTGGTACGAGTTCTCGTTGACCTGAGAGGTTCCATAGTAACTTCAACCGAAGTTTCATGATCAACATCATTAGCTTCCTCTCTTATTGGTGTAGGCGCCACAAGAACTTCTTCTGGTGCTGCGCTACTCTAAAATCTAAGAGAAGGTTGGACAACCTCGCCGAGTTCTACTTTCCTTCCAGTCACTTCTTTCGAGAGAAACTCCTTCTCTAAAAAGGATCCATTCTTGGCAACGAAGATTTGCCCTTGAATTCATGATAGAAGGTATACCCAATAGTTTCCTTTGGATATCCTATAAAGACGCATTTTTCTGCTTTGGGTTCAAGCTAGTCGGGTTGTAAATTCTTTACATAAGCTTCACAAACCCAAACTTTAAGGAACGGCAATTTAGGTTTCTTCCCAAACCATAATTCATACATTGTCGTTTCAAAGGATTTAGATGGTACCCTATTTAAAGTTAATGTAGCTGTTTCTAATGCATAACCCCAAAACGATAGTGGTAAATTTGTAAGTGACATCATAGAACAAACCATATCTAAGAGAGTTCGATTACGACGTTCGGACACACCATTACGTTGTGGTGTTCCCGGCGGTGTCAATTGTGAAAGTATTCCGCATTTCTTCAAATGCTCGCCAAACTTGTAACATAGATATTCACCTCCACGATCAGATCGTAGAAAGTTAATCTTCTTGTTACATTGATTTTCTACTTCACTTTGAAATTTCTTAAACTTCTCGAAAGTTTCGGACTTATGTTTCATGAAATAGATATACCCACATCTACTCAAGTCATCCGTGAAAGTAAGAACATAACGATAACCACCACGCGATGCTACACTCATCGGGCCACACACATCGGTATGTATGATTTCCAATAAGTCTGTAGCTCGCTCCATCATACCAGAAAATGGAGTCTTAGTCATTTTACCCATCAGACATGCGTCGCATATTTCAAGTGATTCAAGAAGCCCATCGGAATTTAGTTTCTTCATACGCTTCACTCCAATGTGACCAAGACGACAGTGCCACATATAGGTTGAGTTATCGCTTATTTTCAAACGTTTAGCTTCAATGTTATTAATATGTGTATTACTACAATCGAGATTCAACAAGAATAGACTATCTATCAAAGGTGTATGTGCATAAAACATATTACTCATATAAATCTAACAACCATTATTCTAGGACTTAAACAAGTAACCGTCTCACAATAAACATGAACCGGATGTAATTTTCATGCTCAACGTAGGCACCAAATAACAATTATTTAAGTATAAAACTAATCCCGATGGTAGATGAAGAGGTAGCATGACCACCGCGATCACATCAACCTTTGATTCATTTCCAACGCGCATCCTCACCATGTTCTTCGCTACTTTTCGTCTATTCTGCAGCACCTGTTTCGAGTTACAAATATGAGCAACCGAACCAGTATCAAATACCCAAGCACTACTACGACTAGTAGTGAGATACACATCAATAACATGTATATCATATATACCTTTCTTCTTGATGTTGCTGTTCTTCAGATCTGCCAAGTACTTAGGGCAATTCCGCTTCCAGTGACCTTCTCCCTTGCAGTAAAAGCACTCAGTATTAGGCTTAGGCCTAGCCTTGGTCTTCTTCGTCAGGGCGATAACTTTCTTACCGCCCTTCTTGAAGTTTCCCTTTTTCTTGGATTTGCCTCGCCTTTTGAATTTGGTGGTCTTATTGACCATCAACACTTAGTGCTCTTTCTTGATCTCCACTTCCGCAGACTTTAACATGGAGAAGAGTTCATGTAACGACTTGTCCATTTTTTGCATATTCTAATTCATCAGAAAGTTCTTGTTACTTGGTGGTAGTGATTGGAGGACACGGTGAATCCCCAAAGCATTAGGAATCACTATACCCAAGCTTTGGAGATTACTTGTGTGCCCAGACATCTTAAGCACATGCTAACTGACAGAGATGCCTTCTTCCATCTTGCAGTTAAGAACTTCTTAGAAGCTTCATAACTCTCAACTGCCGCGTGAGCCTCAAATATCATTTTGAGTTCAGGGACAATATCATGTGGGTCAAAGTTCTCAAAACTTTTCCGAAGCTCCGATTCCAAACCATACAAGATAGCACACTGAACTATGGAGTACTGATTCTTCCAAGTGAGGAAAACATTCTTCACCTCATCGGTAGCGTCAGCTGCAGGTGGGTCACCCATCGGTGCATCCAGCACATAGGTCAAATAACCAGCATTGAGGACAATCCTCAAGTTGCGAAACCAATCCTCAAAGTTGCTTCCATTGTTTTTCAACTTTTCTTTCTCTAGGAACACATTAAAATTGAAGGTAGGGGCCGCCATTGATCTACAACATATTTGCAATAGGTTAGACTAAGTTTATGACAAACTGAGTTCTAATTAATAGTTAAATTAATCTAGGTGAAATCCCACGCAAAACAACATCCCTCACATTGTTTTAGTGATCGCACGAACCAAATCCACCACATCAAAACCGATCATCACGATAGATGATGTAGCTTAAAAGGCGAATAATCAACATGTTCATCATATCTACTACATGATTCATTCTTTACCTTTCGGTGATCCGTGTTCCGAGACCATGTCTGTACATGCTAGGCTCGTCAAGATCAAACCTTAGCTTCCACATGAGCAAATCTGGCTTGCTCCCATTGTATACACTCGCAGAATCTAACACACCTGATCTTCACGTGGTGCTTAGAAACAACGAGTCTTGGCAACGGTGCCTACTCAGGATGAACACTTTATAACTTGATATTTTGTCAGAGGGATCATCTTATAATGCTACCGTAGTGAACTAAGCAATACAAGATGCATCAAAGGATTAACATCACATGCAATTCAAAATATGTGATATGATATGGCCTTTGTTCTTGTGCCTTCGATCTCCATCTTCAAGCATGAACATGATCTCCATCATCATCGGTGTGGCGTCAAGGTCAATTGCACCGCTCCATGCTTTTCGTCCATCAGCATCAACTATTACAACTACTTTGAATAATAGACACGCAGGTCTTAACAAAATTAAAAGACAACTATAAGGCTCCTGCCGGTTGCCGACTTACAATAAGGAGCATTGCATACATCACATATAATCACAATCATGGCCATATCACATCACATCTCACCCCTACAAAACAAAGTTAGACGCCTCTAATTTTCTTTGCATGTTTTACGTGGTTTGGGGCTTTCAATAAGTGTTGTTGTAACTTACGAACAAGAACCACAACGTTGATACTAGTATTGTCAATCACCCGTTGTAAATTGAATCTTCACTATGTTGGGAGAAATAGGCACCTGCAAAGCCACTTATGCAATACAAGTTGCATGTCAAGCGTGGAGCAAGTCTCAAGAACAATGTCATGTAAGGTTAGCCCGGGACGCTTCATCCCACCATCCCGCAAGATGCAATGCACACAAGAAGCAATCGACAACAAAAGCATCAATGCCCACAATGACCATTGTGTTCTACTCGTGCAACGGATCTACATATAGACACGGCTCTGATACCACTGTAGGGGTTCGTAGCATGGAAATTTTTTTCTACCGCATGAACACATACAAGCCAAGATCTATCTACTAGATTTTAGCAATGAGTCGATTAGAGTACTCACCCTCAAAGATTCCAAAGCGGTTAACAAGAGCAGATTCTCGTGGGTGATGAAGTCGTATACTTGCCGATCTCAAGATCGCGTAGACGATCCTTCTGGCGCTACGTTCCGGCAGCACTTCCGCAGTCGGTCACACGTTCGGTACTCGATGAAGACCTTCCTCTCCCTTGTTCCAGCAGGCAGCGAAAGTTGTAGTTCTCTCCTTGCGATTTCGGCAGCACGACGGCGTGGTGTCAGAAGTAGAGGGAAGATCCCGCAGGGCTTCGCCTAAGCCGGAGCGGGTTATAGTGGAGTATTAGGGTTTCCTCGGCGATCTAGGGTTTAGAATCCAGAGGGGGGGGGGTGGAGCCGGCAAAGGCTAGGGCGGCGCCGATCCGGCGGCAATGCAAGGCAGCGCGAAGGCGACAGGTGGCGGCGACGCGGGCTTGGGTGGTGGTGGTGTTGTGTGGAGGGGCAGCCCCCTCTCCTCTATTTATGAGAGGGAGGGGAAACTAGGGAGAGGGGAGTTTGAATCCTACCCTAACTCCCTCTCCTTCTAGGCTTGTGGTGGAGGGAGAGAAGGATTCTCTTCTTCCTCCACCAGGAAACATTGTCCAAGTTTGATTTTTCAAACTTGCCTTTTGACTTCCAATTTTGGAGTTGATTTTACTCTTTATTTGAACAGCCCTTTGACCTAGGACATGGTGCAACCATTCCACTTAGTCATGACACATTCATGCACCCTTCCCCTTCCGGTCCGATGAACCTTCTAGACCCTTCTAGATCATTCTGGTGAAAACACCGGAATCATTCCCGAACTCCGGAATTGGACTTTCCTTATATGAATCTTATTCTCCGGACCATTCCGGATCTCCTCGTGATATCCCGGATCCCATCCGAGACTCTGAAAAACATTCGGTCTCCCTACTTACATTCCATATCTACTAAACAACATTGAATCTTTAAGTGTGTCTCCCTATGGTTCGTGAATTATGCAGACATGATCGAGACTCTTCTCCGATCAATAACCAACAGAGGAATCTAGAAATTCATATGGTTCCCACACATTTCTACGATTACTTTGTGATCGAATGAACCATTTACATACAATACCAATTTCCCTTTGTCTCGTGATATTTTATCCGAGGTCTGATCGTCGGTATCTCTGCATACCTAGTTCAACCTCGTTACCGATAAGTACTCTTTACTCGTTACTATGGTATGTGATCCCTTGTGAGCCAGTCACATGCTTGCAAGCTAATTGGATGACATTCCACCGAGAGGGCCTATTGTATATCTATCCATCATTTGGATGGACAAATCCCACTCTTGATCCATGTGCCTCAACACATACTTTCCAAACACTCAATGCCACCTTTATAGCCACCCAGTTACGGTGTGGTTTTTGATGTCATCAAAGTATCCATCCGATGATGGTGATTAGCATGATCTCATGGTCGAAGGAATTAGGTTATTATGTATCAAAAAGCTTATAGCAAATAAACTAATGAAATGACTTGATCTTTATGATACGCTTATCTATAGGAGTATGCCCATCACACCATTCTCCTAATGATATGATCTTGTTGTTAACAACATCTCAATGTTCATGATCCAGAAACCATGATCATCTATAAACCAACAAGCTAATATTATAAAGAGGCTTTACCAAGGACTCTAATTAGTTTACAAATCACACAAGTATTAATGTTTCCGGTTAATACTATTATAGCATGAATGTAAACATTTATCATAAACATAAAGATATAATAATAACTACTTTTATTATTGCCTCTAGGGAATATCTCTAACAGGCTTGCCCCCCCCCAAGCCTTCCAGGCGGCGGCCAAGGGAGGGAGGCAGCCCTACGGCGCTTGCAAACCATAATCCTAGCCACCGGCCTAGGGGGCAACCCTAGGCACCCAAACCCTAGGCGCCAAGGCCCTTACCTCATGTGGCTTCCCTCATGGGCCCTTTTCCCTAGGAAATTGGCCCATTAGTGGAATATCCTTTCAAATTCTATTTTAATAATATATTTAATATTAATTACATTAATTAATATGTAAATACATATTACAAAATCCAATTTGACCTGAAACAGCTTTTGGTCCCCCTTCGATATCCTCCGAACAACTTTGGAACTTCCTAGAAAAATTCCGGTCCCCTCACGAAACTTTTTCGGTTTCGTTTCTTTCTTTGAACAACTCCAGATCTCTCTCTGCGGAACAATTACGGCTTTATCCTTATCTACTATGATTCCAACGTACGGATGATCACCGGATCATTGTACCCTTAAGTGGATCACCTCACGGATCATGAATGTCACAAACATGATCTCTATCAATGATCAATAGTGGGACCAGGATGCCCATAATGATCCCTGTACATTCCACGATGACAATGTCATTTGAACCGTAAACATCGAGTCCAGTTCGCTTTTCTTCTTCGATATGACTTGTCTGGGATCCAATCGTTTGGTATCACATACCTTTTTCAATCTTGTTACCGATAAGTACTTTTTAAATTTTTATCGCGATATTACATCCCAGTGACCTAGTCACATGTTGCAACATTATGGATGTAATTTCACCAAGTCGGCCTAATGTGTCTTACCCGTCACTGGGTGAACAAATCCTAGTCTTGGTGCGGAGGCCTCAACCCGTTCCTCCGGATACCGAACATACACCTTTATAATCACCGTTCCACTGAGTGACGTTTGATGCAGTCCAAGCATCCTCGAGAGACAGTGATTAATATGATCTCACAGTCTAAGGAGAAGGAGACTTCATTTCTAACTATTACAACGATTAACCTGATGACTTGATCGTGTCACATTCTTTGGGAAATGTCCATCACATCATTCACCAATGATATGACCTTGTTGTCAACTGGCACTATCACCCATGATCAGGAAACCTTGATGATCGATTGCCCAATGAACTAGTATGAATAGAGGCTACTATGGACTTATGTTTCATATCACACCTGTATCAATGTTTCCTCTTGATACAATTATAGCACAATATGAAAATATTATGAACTTATTGGGATATTACAATAATAACCCTTTTATTATTTGCCTCTAGGGCATATTCCCTTCAGTCTCCCACTTGCACTAGTGTACATATAATCTAGATCACATTTACTAATCATAAACCATATCACATATGGGTTTATTAATCATGCATGCTCATGGGAAACGTCCTGTCCCTGTTCTATTTTACCAGATCAGTATGTATTTTACAAATCGTTAATGTCTTCATAATTTTGACATTCACTCCATTATCTCAGAATGGGTTAAAGTATTCGTTTGGCCACAAAGTGAGACTTTGTTTCTATTGTTTACAATGATGGTCGATCAGTCAATTTAACTTTCACTGCCGTCATCTAAATTTAACACACTTAGCAGAAGTCAAACTTCTTTAGCCAAAATATACTTTTATCTTTATGTAGATCCTAGTGCATAACATGCAACTATGTCCCTAGCTTCGCTTTTTGCCTTCCAATAGAAAACTTAACTCTGATTCATCCAACCAGATCCTTGGGTCATATTACGTCTAGTATACAATATGGTTGTATGGAAGAACCTATGACTGAGGCATATGAGATGCAACTCATCTCTTTCTTTCTTTTAACGATAGTTGTAATACTAAGACTGACTCAATGCTTCATACAAGTAAGAACTTCTTTCTTATCTTGTTCCATTTTGAACTACTTCAAAAAAAACTTATCTAGGATATTCGGAACATCTTCAGAATCAAGTCCAGGAAGCATCCGAAAGTAATGTTTATTAAACTTACCAATCTATCTTGTAGATTTTAATGTTTAATAACTTGTTAAACTTCATACACATTTACTAATTTAAATATTATTCATACCAATCACATCATTCATATATGTCAGCCACATATTTTAGAATGGTATCATGCTCCTACTCAAATATGGAATCCATATATGAGATCCAGGGATTTCACTCAGCTCCCACTCAAAAATATGTCTCATACATATTAAGTTTCAGCCAAGCTACTTAGCTCCCACTCAAATGAAAGTTGAAAGTGCAATGGACGTCGCCTAGAGGGGGGGGGGTGAATAGGCTTTTAAAAATATCACGGTTTAGGCTCTAATAAATGCGGAATAAAAACTAACATTTAATTTATTGAGCACAAAACCTAGCCACTAAGTTCACCTAAGTGCACCAACAACCTATGCTAAATAATACAAGCAACAAGATGATAGCAAAATATAAATACTTCAATCACGATGGATATCACAAAGTAAGGTGAATAAGTAAAGGGCTCGGTTGAGAGATAACCGATGGACGTGGAGACGAAGATTTGTTTCCCGAAGTTCACTTCCAAAGAAGATACGTCTCCGTTGGAGAGGTGCGATGGCGCAATGCTCTCCGAACACCACAAATGGCTCACCTCGAGGTGTGGTGGCTCGATGCTCACCCAACGCCACACACGGCCTCACCCCAGATGCGGAAGCACGCAACTCACCGACGCCAGAAAAGGCTTGCCCTATTCTCCCGAGTGCGAACCACAAAAGGCGGGCACTCGCTCCACTATGGGACTCTTGAGGGCGGTCACCGAACCCGTACAAGATTGGGGCTATCTCCAGAACTCAATTGGAGGCTCCCAACAACAAAGCCACAAAAGGCTACAATGCCACAAAAGGCCAACAAAGCCACAAAAGGCTACAAGACAACAAAAGGTCAATAACCCAACCACACAACCGTCTAGGTTTCCAAGAACCCAAGAGAAACAAGCCCACACGATTGAACTCACCGAATCTCCAAGGAGAATTCAAACCTATGCACCAAATGCAAGGGAAATTCCTTCTCTCCCAAATTCCAACAAAGCTACAAAAGCTATTGGGGGAATAAGGGAGAACGAACACAAGAGGAGAACACAAAACTCTCCAAGATCTAGATTCCAATGATTCCTTCACAAAGAAGGGATTTGACTTGGGGGGATTGTAGATCTAGATCTCCTCTCACTTTTCCCTCAAAAATAAGTAAGAATCATGGGAAGGAGAGGGAGTAAGAGAGCTCAAATAGTTCAACAATGGTGGGCAAAAACGAGCTCAAAAGATAGGGAACCATTGGGGAAGAAGCCCCCCTTAAATAGGACAAGGAAAAACTGACCGTTTGGGCCAGATTCGCGCACCACCGGAACTTCCGGCCACCCACCAGATGTTCCAGCAAATGAAACACAAGTTACTGAACCTGACCGGAACTTGGGCCGGAACTGCCGCTCAAGCAAAAACGTAGGATAAAATTGCACGAAAACTTCAATTACTTTTGATTACGGACACCGTTTTTGATGATCTTGGGCTCGTTTTGAAGAGAACGAAAAGCTCTAAAAGATTACGCAAAGAAACATCATAGTCCATAATGGGAGGATAAAACCAAATTTAGAAAGGTATGACCTCTCTAGAAGTGATGAACCGGTAAAACCTCCAAAACCCAAAACACAAGAAGTTGAGCTTGGAAACTCTGATTGGGATGAAACCAATTTTGTTGGAACGATAAAACCAAGTAGAACCAAACAAAATGTGAAATATTGGATACCACCAAGGGAGAAAATATCAAGTATATATATTTGATGTATCTCCCAAGGTGTGGAGCCGGAAAACTCACAAGATCAAAAACCTCAATAAGATATGCAAGTGAAATCCTTATTTGATGAACTAGAGCTTGTTATGATAATGACCACAAGATATAGACCCTCTCATGGACAAGAACCAAATAACAACCAAGAAAGATGATGCTATGAATGCAAAGGTTTGAGCTCTCTCTGAACGATGCGATCGAGACACCCGCTTGAGAGCCCCTCTTGATAGAACGACTATCTATCCTAAACCCGGTCTCCCAACTAACAACACGAGACCGGCAAAAGAGAGAGACCTATCAAGATCATACCTTTGCCTTGATCATTCCACTTGAACTTTATGTATACCGTCTTGTTCTTCTCAAGTGGGAACACCTTTCTTGTTTGCTCTTGCTCGCTCTTGCTTGATGAAGACTTGCAAATTGCTCCCCCATACTCCATGGGGAAACCTCTTCTTGAACTTGTCTTCATCACTCCATGATCACGAGGATGGCAAGCTTCAAGCATGAGATCTACTAGAGATGGCACATCTTGAGCTTGCCCTTCTTCATCCCTTCTTGAGGTTGATCCATCTTGATGCAACTCTTTGCACTTGTCTTGATCAACCTTCAAGCTCCTACTTTCTTCATGAATCCAATGGCACAAAGCCCTTGGACATTTCTTCATATTTCAACCTTGAGACCAACACATGGCCCAAGTGATGCCAATGGACAAACCTAAAAGTGAAACTCAATTTACACATTAGTCCATAGAGATTGTCATTAATTACCAAAACCACACACGGGGGCATACATGCCCTTTCAATCTCCCCCATTTTGGTAATTGATGACAATCCCTTAGCGAGGGTTTAAATATGAAAATTAACAACCAAAGAGGTTGCCCGAACATCAAATACTACACAAGTATGTGATGTTGGTACAACCACAATATATAGAGCAAACTCCCCCACAATTTATGCATGTGTGATGAACTTGAATTTCATTGCATAGATTTCCAACCGTTACCTTTGGTTGAGTTTCCTCTATATATTCAACATGCAAACAACCACAAAGATGCAAGATCATGAGAGGCAAATGCTTAAGAAAACACTCAAGGCAAAGGCCAACTTCCCTTAAGCCCTCCAAAACTTCGCCCCCATTGGCATCGATTGCCAAAATGGGTGAAAATTTCTAGACGGCCAATATAGTGAGAATTCCTCCAAAGGTGTGCATATGCACAAGTCAAATGAGTACTTTGGAGGAAGTAGAACTATATTGAGGACCTAGAGATAGCAAAAACAAAATAAAGAGAAATAAGCTCCAACAAATGAAGCGAGCAACAAAAATATCCAAAAGGACCAATTGAAACACCAATAAATGGTATCAAATGGAAACAAAAAATGTTTAAACGAAAATAGAGAAGCTCCCTAAACTTTGTGCAAGGTTTAGAATAATTGTATTTGAATACAATATGAAAAAATATGGAATCCTCGCTCCCCCATAAGCATTTAAACCACAAGAAATGAGAAAGAAGGAAATTGTGCACTATTAAATGAATTAGAGAAGCTCCCCAAAGATTGTGCACCAATTATAGTAATTGTATTTGGAAACAACGTGCACAACCATGGACTCCTCACTCCTCCAAACCCAACTAACAATGCACCCAAAGGTAAATAAATTTGGAAGCCACCAAAGAATCAAAATGAAGTAAGAGGTGATTTCCAAGAAATGCAAAAACAACCAAATATTGATCTTCTCTTGTGTGTATAAATTTCCAGGTGGAAAATATCAAAAAGACATATGACCACAAAGAAATATGCACAAACAAGATAGATACTCAAGAAAGCACATTGAAAGGCAAAGATGAAGTCATAGAATATACCAATAAGATGTTTTGCTTGAAAGCATGCATAAGGGCTCAAATATATCTTATTATACATCGATGAGCTTCAAACACCAACATACTCCATATATAACAACTATTACCAAGGGAAGAAGGGGATAGAAGGAATATATGTAGAAATGAAACAATTATCACAAGATAGGAATCAACTTTGCAAAAATACTCACTATTGCACATGAGAGATACTAAGGAAATGATATGCAACAAAATTGCTAGATTGACATATTTGGGATAGGTGAATCATGAGCATGATTTAGTATAGTCCCCATTATATGCACTCATCTCAACATACACACATTTGCAATAGAGAGAACTTCTTCAAAGCCAAAGCAAGAAATCCAACATATGCAAGTACACAAATTCATGCCAACAAGCAACCTACAAAAGGTTGGGAACAAGATAAGTATGCATGCGAGAGAGATACTTGTTACCGAGATAGAATTGGTAGGATGAAGAAGATATGAATTCGTTGATCATCCTAGCTTGCATCCAATTGACATGTAGACGCCACTTCTTCCTTGTTCAAGATACAAGCACCCAATATATATCCCAATGTACCTAAAACACAAATAAGTACACTATGGTCCCCAAACAAATTGGGTCCAAAGTAGTTAGTGCAACTACAATACATAGGAGAGCCTCCACACAAATATGTGCATATTGATATGAAATTGAATTTCATGCACATCTTAGCCAATTAGGATTTGGTGGATTTTACCCTATATATTGGATCAAAGAAAGCAAGCATGCCATAATATATACATGAGAAAATATGCATGCATAATACTTTCAAGAACCAAAATAAGGTACAATTTGAACAAAAACACCAAGAAACCAACAAGGCAACACAAAGGTTTGACTTGACACAAGGTGTCCAAATTGTATCAAGGAACCAAATCAACACATGAAGGAACACAATATCAATAAATGAATTAGGAAAAAGCCAAAGAGCAAACAAAATAGACAAAATACCAATGCTCAAGGGTTTATCTCATCCTAAAAGATCAAAACAAGTGACAAAGAATGAGATAAAACCAACTCCTAAAGAGAGCAAGGTTCCAACAACCAAACCAAACTCTTCACACTTTTCATGATGGCACACAAAGTACCAACACAAAAAGGATCGAGCTTCCAAGCAAAAAGAATGGATCAAATCAAGAAGCATAAAAGAATGTTCTAGATAATATAGGAGAGCTCCCCCATAAGTAGAGCATTATATATAATTTTGCTTTTGAATGAAAAATGCCCACAAATGAGATCATCACTACTACCTACACTAAATAAAACACAAGGGGAAACAAATAAAATAAGAAGATCCACAAGAGGCAAGGAAATCTTGGGAGCAAATAGAAAAACATTTTATTGGCCAAAGATAAGGAAAATAAGAAAAGGCCAAAAACGAATATGATCAATGAATTCTACCATATATCAAGTACTAATTGTACAAGGACAAGAAGTAATAGGGATAATTTTCCCGAGGTAGTTTGCAAGGATATCCAAGATCATATTCACACAAATAAGCATATAGAAAGATAGGAATTAAGCTTGATGCTTCGAAAGAGATTCTTGATTGATTCAAATAGTCAAACAATCACTAGTGATTGGATTAAGTAGAAGCAAGTAGTTCCCATGAGGATATATATAGATCCAAATATGAGGAAACACATACCAAGAATCACTCTCACAAACAAGATCCAAAAGATGAGCAATAAAAACATTCAATAAAAATGGAACTTGTATGAGCAATTGTGCCACATAGGAGCTAGATAATTTTCAATATCAATTCTAAGTGGCACTACCTCAAATGTTCACATTTTCTAGGTTTGTAATATGAACAAAGCATATGACTCCCTATAATGTGATAAACCAAGAAATCTCAACACGAGGCAAAAAGATCAAAATAGAAGTATTAATGGACATTATGGAAATGATTTTATCATGAGAAAGACATACCACATAGAGACTAGATGACCAAAAAATATAACTACTAAGTGGTTTTCCTCATGTACACACATTTTAGGATTGTGGAATGCCCAAGCATGACACTCCCCCAAAATGGAGTAGTCCATTAATCCCTCATAAGAGCCAACTAGGATACCAACTAGAATGAATAAAGGCTCAAAACCAAGAAACACAAATACATGGTGTGCCAACCAACATACACAAATATAATTCATAGATCAATATAAGTAAGTGGGAATCACAACATGTACACACATATGCAAGGTACAAAACCAACACATGCACAAGGGAGCAAGTAACTATAAATGTAAAGGAGTTTAGCACAAGTTACCGGAAGGAGGAACATTGGATAAGGAATACAAGCATGATAACCAATGACTTGACTTTGATGACAAGAATATGATGAAGATCCCTCAATTATTCATAAGGTAGCCAAGTCTTCAATGCCCTCCAAAAACGCCTATTGATCAAGTTTTAGCTTGTTCATCCCCAACCAAGTTGGGTCCTAAGAGGTTAGTCACAATAGGCTTAGCCACCCAAATGGTTCTTTTCTTGACACCACTTTGGGCACCAAATTTTTTTGCAAACACATTGCCACCCTCATCCTTACGAAGTGAATAAGCATCATCAATCAAGATAGGATGGGATGAGGAGTTACCCATGGTGCATGGGGAAGTAAGATGCCCCTTCTCATGGCATATGTAGCAAGTTCTTCTCTTGCCATCTTTCTTATTGGGAGGAGCTGCACCATGAAGAAGAGCTTGAGGCTTCTTGTGAAGGAGCTTAAGGCCGCTTCCCTCATTGCTTCTCGCTAAGAGGCTTCTTCTTCAATGGGCAATCCCTCACATGATGCCCTTCTTCCTTGCACTTGAAGCACAAAATGTTGGGAGGATTCTTCACTTGTCCTTGGCCCTTCTTCTTGTTGCCCTTGTGCTTCAATGAGTTATTGGGCTTGTTCTTGGTGTTGGAGTTGAATCCAATCCAACTCTTGTCACTCGGGGGTCGTCGCACACTCAACATCTTCTTAAGTGTGGTCTTCCCTTCATGACACCTTTTCAAGTCATTCTTCAAAGAAGTGACTTGAGCCTTGAGCTCTTTGACTTCCTCTACATGGTTAGTATCAACAACAATACTAGAGGAAGTAGAAGCTTCATTGTTAGAGCAACAAGGCAAGGAGTGCAATTCATCACAAGATATAGCATGGTTGTGAGAGGATGAATTACAAGGACTAGCACATGGCAATATAACGTTGGGAGTAGATATAGTGCTAATGTCCACATGAGGCCCACTAGATGTTACCTTTGACATAATGGCCTCATGATCTAACCTTAGCCTACCATGGGAGACTAGAAGATCCTCATGCGAGCTTGAGAGCTTGGCATGACTTTCTTCTAATTTCCCATGGTTGATCGTTAGCAAAGAAAGTTGAGCCTTTAGCTCAACATTCTCCTTCAAGATAGATGCTTCACAAGAAATAGAGTTAGTAGCACAAGCATCATCATATAATGCAAGAGATGAGGGCAACTTGGAAAGCTCTTTAGAATAACAAGCTTTAAGTTGCTCATGTGACTCGGTGAGTTTGATGAGCTCACCCTTGATGACCCTAGAGCCATTGTTGAGGTGCTAAAAATCCTCAAGGAGTTTAGCATAAGCAACTTCAAGTTCATCATTTTTAATTTGAAGGGAACGTGCCACCTCATGATCTTTATCATGAGATTTCTTCACTCTAGATAGCTCTAGAGCAAAGGTATCCTCAAGAGATTCCTTAGTGGTTTGTTCCTCTTCAATAGCTTCATTTAGGTTGGAAATTTAATTAGCATACTCACGCTCAAGACTACTAATTTTATCTATTGTGTCCTCATGCTCATATATTAGTTGCCTACTTTCAATAGCACAAGTCAAGATTTCATTGAAAGTAGAGCAAGCATTTATATTAGGATGAAGAGCACGAAGGACTAGCCCGCCTTCTCTTTTAAAGAAGCAACATCATCATCTACTTATACATGATCAACATTCACATCATCATGAGATTTATTGGAATCCAAAGGAGAGGTTACCTTTGAACCCTTAGCCATGAGACACAAGTGAACATTGGAGGAAGATGATGATGAGGGAACACATGAAGCTCTAATGGCAACCTTGCCTTGTCCCACACATTCTTCAATTTCCTCTTGAGACAACTCATATGTTGGTGAAGTGGAAGAAGATGAGAACTCATCGCATTCGGAGGTGGAGGGAACACAATCATCCTCATTAAGCTTGGACACATCATATTTTGCTTGAAGCTTGGTCCATATATCATGAGCGTTCCGGAAAGGCATGATTGAGGAAAGAACTACAAATCGCACAACATTAACAAGCACATTAGATGCTTGAGCTTCGAGATAAGAGTTTGTCTCCTCCTCCAAAGATAGATTTTGGGGATTCTTACAAGGAGACAAGCCCATATCTAGATTTCGCTCAATATTTGGGTCAATGGCCCGGAAATGACTAAGCATGCGAGTATGCCAAACATCATAATGTGTGCCAACAAAAGTAAATGTGTGAGAGTGCACTAAACCCCTAGGAGACATCTTTACTCTCGAGGCGGTGAAGCCTAAAAGCGAGAGACCTCGCTCTGATACCAATTGAAAGTGCAATGGACGTCGCCTAGAAGGGGGGGTGAATAGGCTTTTAAAATTATTACAGTTTAGGCTCAAGTAAATGCAGAATAAAACTAACGTTTAACTTATTGAGCACAAAACCTAGCCACTAAGTTCACCTAAGTGCACCAACAACCTATGCTAAACAATACAAGCAACAAGGTGATAGCAAGACATAAATACTTCAAGCACGCTGGCTATCACAAAGTAAGGAGCATAAGTAAAGGGCTCGGTTGAGAGATAACCGATGGACGCGGAGACGAAGATTTGTTTCTCGAAGTTCACTTCCAAAGAAGCTACGTCTCCGTTGGAGAGGTGCGATGGCGCAATGCTCTCCGAACGCCACAAATGGCTCACCTCGAGTTGTGGTGGCTCGATGCTCACCCAACGCCACACAAGGCCTCACCCCGGATGCAGAAGCACACAACTCACCGACGCCACAAAAGGCTCACCCTATTCTCCCGAGTGCGCACCACAAAAGGCGGGCACTCGCTCCACTATGGGACTCTTGAGGGCGGTCATCGAACCCGTCCAAGATTGGGGCTATCTCCACAACTCAATTGGAGGCTCCCAACAACAAAGCCACAAAAGGATACAATGCCATAAAAGGCCAACAAAGCCACAAAAGGCTACAAGACCACAAAAGGTCAACAACCCAACCACACAACCGTCTAGGGTTCCAAGAACCCAAGAGAAACAATCCCACAATCTTGAACTCACCGAATCTCCAAGGAGAAATCAAACCTATGCACCAAATGCAAGGGAAATTCCTTCTCTCCCAAATTCCAACAAAGCTACAAAAGCTATTGGGGTAATAAGGGAGGAAGAACACAAGAGGAGAACACAAAACTCTCCAAGATCTAGATTCCAATGATTCCTTCACAAAGAAGGGATTTGACTTGGGGGGATTATATATCTAGATATCCTCTCACATT
Organism: Avena sativa; assembly: GCA_916181665.1. Taxonomy (NCBI): domain Eukaryota; kingdom Viridiplantae; phylum Streptophyta; class Magnoliopsida; order Poales; family Poaceae; genus Avena; species Avena sativa. The sequence continues at coordinate 102,122,732 of OV702293.1, forward strand.
TCCCTCAAAAATATGTAAGAATGATGGGAGGGAGAGGGAGTAAGAGAGCTCAAATAGGTCAACAATGGTGGGCAAAAACGAGCTCAAAAGATAGGTAACCATTGGGGAAGAAGACCCCTTAAATAGGACAAGGAAAAACTGACCGTTTGGGCCAGATTTGTGCACCACCGGAACTTCCGGCCACCCACCGGAAGTTCCTGCAAATAGAAACACAAGTTACTGAACCTGACCAGAACTTGGGTCGGAACTTTGGCCGGAACTTCCGCTCAAGCAAAGACGCAGGCACGAAAACTTCAATAACTTTTGATTACGAACACCGTTTTTGATGATCTTGGGATCGTTTTGAAGAGAACGAAAAGCTATAAAAGATTATGCAAAGAAACATCATATTCCATCATGGGAGGATAAAACAAAATTGAGAAAGGTATGAACTCTCTAGAAGCAACGAACCGGTAAAACCTCCGAAACCCAAAACACAAGAAGTTGAGCTTGGAAACTCTGATTCGGATGAAACCAATTTTGTTGGAAAGATAAAACCAAGTAGAACCCAACAAAATGTGAAATATTGGATACCACCAAGGGAGAAATTATCAAGTATATATATGTGATGTATCTCCCAAGGTGTGGAGCCGGAAAACTCGCAAGAGCAAAAACCTCAATAAGATATGCAAGTGAAATCCTTATTTGATGAACTAGAGCTTGTTATGATAATGACCACAAGCTCTAGATCCTCTCATAGACAAGAATCAAATAACAACCAAGAAACATGATGCTATGAATGCAAAGGTTTGAGCTCTGTCCGAACAATGCGATCGAGACACCCACTTGAGATCCCCTCTTGATAGAACGGCTATCTATCCTAAACCCGGTCTCCTAACTAACAACACGAGACCGGCAAAAGAGAAGCTCTATCAAGATCATACCTTTGCCTTGAGCATTCCACTTGAACTTTATGTATACCGTCTTGTTCTTCTCAAGTGGGAACACATTTCTTGTTTGCTCTTGCTCGCTCTTGCTTGATGAAGACTTGCAAATTGCCCCCCCATACTCCATGGGGAATCCTCTTCTTGAACTTGTCTTCATCACTCCATGATCACGAGGATGGCAAGCTTCAAGCATGAGATCTACTAGAGATGGCGCATCTTGAGCTTGCCCTTCTTCATCCCTTCTTGAGGTTGATCCATCTTGATGCAACTCTTTGCACTTGTCTTGATCAACCTTCAAGCTCCTTCTTTATTCATGAATCCAATGGCACAAAGCCCTTGGACATTTCTTCATATTTCAACCTTGAGACCAACACATGGCCCAAGTGATGCCAATGGACAAACCTACAAGTGAAACTCAATTGGCACGTTAGTCCATAGAGATTATCATTAATTACCAAAACCACACATGGGGGCATACATGCCCTTTCAAAAGTCCACTCCTAATATTGGACATTCCAAAATTCTTTGATCATCATCAAATTGAGAATTCCAGTTGCGAGTTCCCAATATCCATATATTGCTGGTGTAAATCCAATAGACTCAAGCATCACTACATTTGTAGTTAATTCCTTGAATTTGTCCAGACATACTTTGTGACAAATCGAGCTTTATGTCTACAATTAAGTTTCATTTATTTTTCATGACTTTGTAGTCATTTTGAAATATCAAGTAAACATATTTACTTAATAAGATCAAGTAACATATTACTTTGCAATCTAAATGTAAATTAATATAGGATTTTATGACTCCTAGTTATTTCCCACATTTAGGTACATCATGCTTCTTTGTATTTCGTAGGTATGTCTTGTTCAAATAACATGACAACTGAATCAATAATATGATTCCGCAAACTTGCAGAATATATCGTTGAATCCTACTTTCTTTAGTAAAAGTATTCACTAAAACTTTATGATCATTATCATTAGTTTCTCATCTATTTGTAGAGTTTGGTTTCACGAAACAAATTTCGCTGCGCCGCTCAACAATCAGGAGATAAGGTCAAATACCTTGTTTTGATCTTTTATTTTTTTCCACATGTATCTTCATCAAGACACATAAACTTAGGACAATAACATGTTTGCCCTTTGTAGAACATGTATTGATAGTTTCCTAGGAATACACTACAAAGACTTGTTTATTCGCCACGATTTCAAATTATCGAAATCTCTAGAAACTCGAATGTGCCATAACTCTTATGGTGTTATTTCCACCAATCTTTGTATGTTCCTTTGTATATCAAATGAGTGTTTGCTTATTTTGGTCTCTAATTCTAAACGATAACTATAACCCTGATAAGAGATAATATTAGACCATATGTATCTAATACAAAATGATTATGATATCTAGACATATCAACACCTTGAATTTGTCCAATTATCATAATTTGTGAAACATCTTTCACAAGTCCCTTTATGCCAATACTTAACTTAAATACTTTAGTCAGGTCGATCGAATCGAAAAAGACTCTGTATTCTTGTTAATTCAATATCCCAGTTTGTTGTGAAATCATTTGAACAATTCAAATTATTTCAAACTCGTGTTTCATAAATTAAATACACCTATTCACTTAAGTCCACAATGAAATAATGATTTCCACTATTTGTTGAAAATACGATACTCACTATGTATAAAATTCAACAATTCTTCGCATATCACCGTTTTATCAGAATGAAGAGTTTTATTCATCTTGCCAAACTAGGCATGGTTTTGCAAAATCTCTAGATCAAATATCTAAAACCCCGATTTTCATCTAAAATGAAAACATGCAATAACCACCTTGACTTAAACGATAGTATCATTTCATTATCAAACTTTGGATATCTTTTAGCATTCTAATCCTTTATAAATGCTTAACCTATTATCGTTAATATAGTGATGAGAATAACTCATTTATAATCATAATGTGACCATAAAGGTATTACTCATAAGAATAGTACAACTGGATTGCAACTATTCATATGAATAATTGTCTCGCCAAAAGCAAGACACACATATAAGGATTATAAAATTATATTCAAGTCCACTAATCCAAATGATAATCCTTGAGTAAAGGAGCTATGTTGGGCCATCAAATAGTTTGCTTGCTGTCATCAAACCAGATTGCCTCAATTCGAGCAATTCTCAAGAAGACCATCCCGTTTTCACAAAAATGGGACAAGTATCCAATAGTTTGTAAACTGCAATGTGTTTTGCAAAAATCACATTTATAATTTTGTATATCTGACATATACCCTTTTCATCCATGACCTCCATTTCAATCAAGCCCTTCTGAGAGTTCTCAACTCTAATGCAAGATTGCTAAGTGTCTCTCCATATATTCTATTTCCATCCGTCATAGAAGAAAACTCATCCAATGGCTCATACATTATGTTCCTAATTTTGCAAAATACAAAATTGTAGTCCAACTTTCCATCAAATGGAGAATGAGTTATTGGATGATAATGGAGAAAACACAAACATTGTGAAGTCATGAGACTATATACAAATGGTTATTGTATCAAGAAGAAAATATTAGCTTATTATGAGGATATCCCTCAGGCGTGGGTATTAATCTATGAAGTTGGACCCTTCTGCTAAGTTCCATATCAAGAAAAAAAATTCCAATGGTCGCAAAGGACCTCAATGAGATAGGCCGTGATCTACTAAGATACTTGCAAATATACATCTACACTAAGTTAATAATTTGAGTTCAATTCATAATTGAGCTGCCACTAAAATAGTTATCCCCTGGACGATTTTAGCGATCACACGATATCAATTCACTATGCAATCTCCAATCATCACGGCTGGAAACATAGCTTCAAAGGTAGACATTCTCTAATGTCAACCACATCATCCATGTGAATCATTCTCGACCTTTCGGTCTCTTGTGTTTCGAGGACATGTTTGTACATGCTAGGATCGCCAATTCTAACTCGTGTTTATTACAATGCAACATGACTTACACCCACCGTACGCGAACGCAGTTATGTCTAACACCCGATTGTCATGCCTCATAACAGAGAACTTTCTTAGTGGTGCACACATAAGGGGAACACTTTCATTGGAATTATGGGATAATACAATATTCTGAGGCCATGTCTGTACATGATAGGCTCGCCAATTCAACCTTAGTGTATTGCATGGCACATACATGGCTTGTAACCCACAACGTATATGAACACAGTTATGTCTAGCCCCCAATCATCATGGCCGGCTTGATAACGGCGAACTTTGTTCGTGTTTGCACACAGGGGAGAATTCAATATTGGTATTAATAGGGATCATCTTATCTAATATGCTACCGTTGAATATTTAATACTAGCACACAATAACATGCAAAACAGGTATCAACATCAGATGTATATTGTGATATGATATGTTCCTTCTTGCGCCTTGATCTCCATCGAGCGCTCCGGCGTGATCTCCATCTTTCCAATGGTTTGACACCAAGTCCATGACACCACTGGTAGGTCGTCAATCGGAACGATGACTATTATTATACAACTTAGTAACATAAAAGTAAACTACTTTACCATCATAACGACAAAGACCATATCAGATCACATGGCCTCCTGCAAAATAAAGTTAGACGCCTCTACTTTATCTTTTGAACGTTTTACGTGGTTGTTAGGGATTTCGTTACAGAACCGCTAATCTATGAACTTTCCAACCACAACATGGATCCATACAGTTGTCTCTACTATACCTATTTCGGGGCCTTCCATTGTAAATGCTATATCAACTATTGAAAGATATACATACACCCGCTAGCCACTTATACGGAACAAGCCGTATGTCGAGTGTGGAACCAGTATCGCGTAAGAGCATGCGTAAGGTCAATCCGGGCCGCTTCATCAAACAATACCGCGATATACACAAGTACACGTGGGAGGGTAATAACTATAGGATCAATGCTTGCACAACTCATGTGCGTACTGGCCGTACAACATCACTACACATAGATCGGCTCTGATACCACTGTTGCGGTTCCGATGCAGAAAACAAAATTTTCCTACTTCAGATCGCTCTAATGCCCAAGATCTATCTATCAGTAATGCAGTAACGGATGAAGGTTTCAGATACATACCCTTGTAGTCCGAAAGCGGTTAACGTTCCGAGGGGAACGTGGTTGAAATAGTCGTTCTCATAGCCGACCTCAAGGTCACAAAGCTCCTCGCAAGTCACCCCTTGCTCCATCATCATGCAGCCATCCAGCTCACAACATCCAAGGTTCCCCAAGTGTGTCCCCTCGTGGCTTCATACACATACAGTGTACGATGAGGCCTCCGTCTCCATGATCCCTATGGGAGTGTAGAAGTAGATCTCCAGCTTAGAATCCCTGCAGCGCAACATCGTGATGCAGGTGTGTCGTCTCTTGCGCGAATAGTCCTGGACCATGCCAACGCGTAGAGACAACTAGAGAGAGAGAGAGAGAGAGATATTGGAGGCGCGTGGAGGAGGAGAGTTCCCAACTCATGGGATTGGTGCCCTGTTGTGTGTTCTCTCCTCCAGGAGGGTGTCCTTTATATAGGGGTGGAGGGAGCAGACTTGCCCCTCCCCCAAGACTTCTAGGAGGCAGCCAAGGGAGGGAGGCATCCCTAGGGCGCCACCAAACCCTAACCCTAGCCGCCGGCCAGGGGGCAGCCCTAGGCGCCAAGGCCCTTCGCTCATGTGAACTTCCCTCTAGGTCATTTTCCCTAGGAAATTGGCCCATTAGTGAAATAGCCTTTCACATTAGATTTTAATAATATATTTAATATTAATTACATTAATTAATATGTAAATACATATTACAAAATCCAATTTGACCCGAAACACCTTTTGGTCCCCCTTTGATATCCTCCGAACAACTTCGTAACTTCCTGAAACAATTCCGGTCCCCTCACGAAACTTTTTCGGTTTCCCCTCTTTCTACAAACAACTTCAGATCTCTCTCAATGATTAATAGCAGGACATGATGCCCATAATGATCCCTATACATTCCACAATGATGATGTCGTTTGAATCGTAAACGTCGAGTCCAATTCCCTTTGTTTATTCAATACGACTTGTCCGAGATCCAATTGTTTGGTATCACATACCTTGTTCAATCTCGTTACCAACAAGTACTGTTTCAATTGTTACCACAATATTACATCCCTGTGACCTAGTAACATGTTGCAACATTATGGATGTAATATCACCAAGCCGGCCTAATGTATCTTACCCGTCACTGGGTGAACAAATCCCGGTCTTGATGCATAGGCCTCGACCCGTTCCTCCGGATACCCAACATACACCTTTATAATCACCATTCCACCGGGTGACGTTTGATGCAGTCCAAGCATCCTCGAGATACAGTGATTAATATGATCTCACGTCTAAGGAGGAGACTTTGTTTCTAACTATTGCAACGATGAACCACGTGACTTGATCATGTCGCAATATTTGGGAAATGTCCATCACATCATTCACCAATGATATGACCTTGTTGTCAACTGGCATTATCACCCATGATCAGGAATCCTTGATCATTGATTTCCCAAAGAACTAGTATGAATAGAGGATACTTGGGACTTATATTTCATGTCACACCTGTTTCAATGTTTCCTCTTGATACGGTTACAACACAATATGAAACTATTACAAAATTATTGGGATATTACAATAATAACCCTTTTATTATTTGCCGCTAGGGAATATTCCCTTTAGTTCTCTCGCTCACCACTCATATCTCTAGTTGGTTTTGTGATTTGTACTCTGAAGCCTTTGCATTGTCTGCAATTATTTGGGCTGGAGTCATTGGATGCAAAGACACATGTCTTATCAAGCCATTTGAAGGTATACATGTTGATGTAGCCATCATGGGTGGATCCCTTATCAAAATTCCAAGGGTGTCGAAGAAACATATGACACACCATTATTGGGACAACATCACACTCCACCATGTATTTGTATGGTCCAATAGCAAATTTTATGGAGACCGTGTGTTTAATCTTGATGGATCCATTGTCGCTCAACCATTACACATGATAGGGGTGCTTATGTAGATGAAGAGGAAGGTTGAGTTTCTCACATAGCTCCATGCTTGCAAGATTGTGACAAATCCCTCCATCAATGATAACTTTGATGGATTTTCCATTAATGCTGGTACGGGTTTGAAAGATTTTGCACCTTTAGTCTTCATGTTATTGTGCTTGTGTAGTGAGCACTCTTTTGATGACAAGTGATGGACTTGCATCATGATCACACATGAGGAGATCTTGATCATTAGTGTGCACTTGTTGTTGAGCCATTGCCTCCTTGACTCTTGCTTCAAACTCTTCTTCACTCAAGTATTCCTCGTTGCCATTGTCATTTACAAACAAGACTTTGGTGTTGCCGCATTGGTAATACTTGTGTCCTTTGCCTCCGCACTTGTAGCATTCTACTTGGGACGCGGAGTTGGATTCCATATGTTGCTTTCCACTTGGAGGTGGTTTGCCTTGATATGTTGTTGACTTGCGGAGGCTTGAAGCTACTTGGAGTGCTCACTTTGGGACTTGGTGTAGGAGTGGAAGTATAGGACTTGTAGGTGAAATAGATCTTGAGCTTACTATATTTGAGGTCCTCTTAAACTTGACGCTCGGCCTTGGTTGCAATATGCACGAGGTCCACCATGTTGCGATAATCTTGGAACTCCGCGATGTGCTTCATAGGATGATTCAAGCCCATAAGAAAACGAGCCATGGTTTGCTCCTCTCATCCTTCTATGTTTGCGCGAATCATTTGGAGTTCCATTTCCTTGAAGTACTCTTCCACACTCTTTGTTCCTTGAGTAAGCCTTTTGATCTTGTTGAAGAGGTCACGAGTGTAATGTGATGGAACAAAGTGAGAATGCATGTGATCCTTCATTGCTTCCCAAGTAGTAATGGGTGGCCCCTCCCTTGCCGCTCTAGCAACTTAGACTTGTTTCCACCAAAGGTTGGCATAATCATTGAACTCGTGTCATTCCATAGCCAACATCTTTGTATTGCTATAGTTGTTCATCTAAGAACATCTTATCCACCTTGAGTGCCCATGAGAGATATTCTTCGGGATCATTAGAATCGGTGAATTTGGGTGTGGTGACCTTGAGCTTGCCGAATGTTCCTTCATCTTGTCATCAGTGACGGTTGCCATTATGGTGGTGGCGTTGTTGATCTTCATCATCCGAGCTATCATGGTGAAGTTATTGGTGCTTGTTTTGGTGTTTCCATGGTTGAGGACGAGGAACTTGGACATTTTCTTGTCGCGGTGGAGGAGCTTGTAGTTGTTTTGGTGGTTGTGCCACACTGGTTGTTGAGGAGCTTGTTATTGTTGTGGTGGTTGTGCCACATTTGGTGGAGGAGGAACTTGGTCCTCACGATAATGGCGACGATGGTGAGCATTGCTGTGTTGTTGTGGAGCTTTAGGCGCATGCCTAGGTTGTGGACGAGGTTGAGGTTGCTTGTCGTTTGGACATTGATTCTCATGGTGTCGTTGATGATGGTCATGGTGGAGATGCCATCTTGGTGGATCTTCTAATGCTTCACGTCAATGTCGAGCTTGTTTGTCCATGTTGGAATAATCACTTGTTGTCGAGTGAAGGTCTTGTGGGTGCTCGTGACATGGAGGGGAAGCTTGTAATGGCACATCCTCGTGGATGAAGAGTGCCCTTCTTTGATGATGATAGTCTTCACGCCTTGATGGAGGTCATGAAGAAGAATCACCATCTTATCTTGACATAGCAGCACGTCTTCGAGTTGGCACATGTTGTGAAGAGTTCTCATTAGCATCCACGGGGCGCTCGTTGCATCTAAGGAGCTCGAGGATCATGGTCGTGATGTCGAGGCGATCGATGGCGCGATGATCTTGAACCACTAGAGTGGTGCCTTTAAGAGCTTGATGCGCGATAACGTGGCCTTGTGTTGCGCACTATCTTGGCCATGGAGCATTGGAGTCCTTCATTTTGGTGTGTAAAGTTGTGATGCATTGTGTTCATTCAGCTCTCAAGGCCATCGAAGCGAGCGTCCATCTGCCTGAACTCGTTGGTAGTTTTGACAAATTGTTCATCTTGACGCGTATTAAGGGCATCACAACGGATACGAAATTCTTCATGACTGATGAATTGGCTAGCTCCCTTCATGTATGGTCCTTCGCCATCTTGTGCCAGATATTGACTTGTCTCATCGTTCCTATCCATGATTCACCAAAGCAAGGATGGTATATGGAAGTGATATATGTGGAGGGGTTATCCCGTTACCTCACCTTTGGAAATGGATTGTACACGTAGCCACACTTGAAAGACCAACGATGAGAAAAGTGAATGTGAAAAGCAACCTCACACAAAAAGTAACTAAAAACTCTCATAAGGCCTATGGTGGTAGGTTAGAAAGGTGGAAAACAAACGAAAACAATGAAAGGAAAAGGATGTTGTCAAACATGGATGAGAACCAAAAATCTAAAGAAAAAAGGTATGATCTACAAGAGACACAAAAACACACTCGTGGAGATGATGGGGTTGACACGACTATGGAAAAGATGGGGTTGACACGACTATGGAAAATGAGCTAACAAAACCTATCAAACTATGCTCGGATGTCGTGCCAACGCTAGAGAGACGGTAGCTCATTTGCAAAAAGAAAATAAGAAATGGATTTGTGTGCTTGCCTTGGTCGCGCTTTCTTTATCTCTTTGCCTACAAGACTGAGACTCTTTCCTATGGGAGACTTTGTATCTTTTTCTATTTTTCTTTTCTCTCTTTTTCTGAATCTTTTTATCCCTTATATGATATGAAATTAACTTTTGTATTTGCTTACACACGCTCACTCTCCAAGGACACGTGGACAATGCTTAGGCAAACACAAAATGAGATATTATCGTAGGATGGATACACAAAAAGGAAGATATGGGGTGAACAAAGTGGAGCAAGTTATACCTTTGGTGTTGACTTGCAACCGGTGTTGGGTAAGGTGTTCGGGTGTCGTGTTGTCGATAGTGTAGGAGTGAAGAAATGTTGTAGAAACTTGAAGTTAGAATGGCGACGCACACGAGACAAGAACACAAAAGGAAAAATAGTCAAAAATGGGGCTGTCCGAGTTTTCGGCGGGGAAACCGGCGGCGCCGGATCTGGCACCGGAAATTTCTGCTGGCGATTTCGGTTCCCCGGAAATCTCACGTTGGAGAGACCAGAAGAAGGAAAATCATAGCCGGTCCAGCGCTTAGCGTACTACCTAAGTAAAGTACTCTCGCGCTCGAAGAAGAACTACCCCCACTACCAGAAGCTATTGTACGGCATGTACATGGACGCCAAGAAGCTAAAGCACTACTCCAAGAGCATTCCATCCGGGTGGTGGCATTGGCACTACTCTCGGAGATCATCGGCAAAAAGGACACCATATGCCGGGTGGCAAAATGGGCAATAAAGCACGCCACCCACAACATCCAATACGAGCCAAGAACGGCGATCAAGTCTCAGGCCCTATCCGATTTCCTTGTCGATTGGGAAGAAACTCAGTACATGCCACCGGTTCCTGACTCCACGCATTGGAAGTTACACTTCGACGGCTCTAAGATGCGTGGGGAGCTTGGAGCCAGAATCATCATCACCTTTCCAAAAGGAGACCGACTAGAATACATGCTGCAGATCCACTTTCGCGCATCAAACAACGTTGATGAATACGAGGCGCTCATCCATGGCCTCAAGATGGCAAAAGAAATTGACATCCAATGGATCCTTTGCTTCAGCGACTCAAATCTGGTGGTGCAACAAGTTTTAGGTGATTGGGACGCCAAGGACGCGAACATGGCCCTCTACCACTTCTTCATCCAGCAGCTATGTGCTTGCTTTGAAGGGTGCAAATTTCACCATGTCCCTAAAGCCAACAACGAGGCCACCGACGCACTTGTGCGAGTTGGCTCAACAAGACAAGAAATTCTGCCTGGAGTCTCCCTGGAACACCTATGCAAGCCTTCCATCAAGCCATCTCTAGAATCTGACTCCATTGTCCTAGACGCGGACCCGGGGACTACCGGCTCCGCCCACCTGGAGATCGCCGCAAAGGGACCGGGGACTGCCAGGTCGAAAGCCCCAACACACCAAACCGGCTCTAGCAGCCCAGGGACCGCCGGCTCCGTCCTTCCACCTAGTAGGCCACCCGATGAGCCTGATCCGGCCATGCGCAAGGAAGTCAAGATGATCATGCAAACCTTGTACACCATCCGGGAGACCCCTGCTTGGGACAAGACCTTCATGTATTTCCTCGCTAAAGGAAAAATCCCTAACGAAGAGGTTGCGGCAAAAAATCAAGTGCAGAGCAAGTGCATACACCATCATCAACAACGACCCGTACAAGTGCAACATCAGAGGAATTTACCAGCGCTTCGTAAGCCAAGAAGAGGGAATCCGGATCCTAGTGGAAATCCACCAAGGAGAGTGTAAACACCACGCATCATCAAGGGCCATAGTGGCTAAGCCATTTCACCACGGCTTGTACTGGCCGACTGTGCAAGAAGACATCGATAAAATGGTGAAAGCATGCAATGGTTGCCAGTGTTTCAGCCAACAGAAGCACACACCGACTGCGGCACTCAAGACGATCCCCATCATCTGGCCATTTTCCATCTAGGGGCTTGACATGGTCGGCCCCTTGAAGACAGCGTGGTCTGGCATGATGCACCTGCTGGTGGCGGTGGATAAGTTCACAAAATGGATCGAGGCAAAGCCTATCAAGAAACTGGATGGAGCCACAGTGATAAAATTCTTCACGAACATCGTCACATGCATTGGCTACCACCATAGCATCATCATCGACAATGGTATGAACTTCACCAAAGGGGCCTTAACGCATTTCTATGGAGAATCCACTTGGACCTCGCATCCGTCACACACCCCCAGTCAAATGGGCAATGCGAACGAGCAAACGGTCTATTCCTAGCTGTAATCAAGCCCTGACTGATCGTGCCACTGATGAGATCTCACGGATGTTGGATAGAGGAGCTGCCGGCTGTACTATGGAGCCTAGGCAGCACGCCTAATCGTTCAACTGGCTACATTCCGTTCTTCCTCATCTACATCGCAGAGGAAGTCCTCCCGACTAACATCGAATTTGACGCACCCGCAAGATGCTGTACACGGAGCAAGATGCCAAAGAAGCACACGAAGACATCGTCGACCACCTTGAGGAGGCGAATTAGATGGCCTTGTCTAGATCCGCCATCTACCAGCAAAACTTTCGCTGCTACCATGCTAGCCGGATCTGCCCCATCTCATTCTGAGAGGGCGACCTGGTGCTCTGGCTAGTACAAAGAACCAAGGGGATGCACAAGCTGTCTCCCCCTTCGGAGGGGCCATTCATCATCATCAGGGTGCTACACAACAACCCCTACTACCTCATCGACGTCCAATATCCGGCAAAGGACAAGATTGACCGCTTCGACGAGGAAAGTAAGCGTCCTTGGAACGCGAACCTACTTCGCTGATTTTACACATGAACAAGAAGTGTATGTACCCTAACCTTTTATGTATCATGAATGAACAATAGTGAAGCCTCGACATAGTCTTGGGGACTCCATCGTCATATTTTGGCATTTTTTGCTGCATTATTCTCCCTCGGCTCTGGCAGTCTCTCCTTGGGACTTGCCGGTTCGCCCAGACGTCCGTGCATTCTAAATGGCCAAGTACTATATGTGGTTCCAAAGTCCCAATCTTAGGTTCCGGCTGTAGACCGCAACCCGACTGCTAGCCCGACAAGAGCAAAATCCTGAGGTCCATTACACGAAAAATCGCAAGGAAGAAAAAACGCCTGGACATTTCGGCTACGCTAGCTCGCCAAACACCGGTAACAGAAATCTGAAGTATTGTGCAGTACGCTTACTAGATACCCCTTTGGCTATGGCTGCAGACCGCAACCCGAATGACAGACGACAAAGGCACATCATAACGGCCAATGCTCACTGAGAACAATACAAAGTTGTCGGCCAAACGCAAAATAACAAACTTCCATAACGCACCCAAATACTGCAAACTATGTTCCTATTGTACATATCTAACACAGAAACTATCACTTGTGTTTATTTTTTGCATGAGCTAAAACTACAAAGGATGCCCGAGCCGGACGCCGACTACAATGTATAAGCAAAGTTTTGGCCTGAGTGACTGCGTCAGTCGGCCTAAAACTCGGGGGACTACACCCAGCGTGTGTGCTCCCACGCCCCCACAGAGATCACAAAGGCAAAAGGAAAAAGGGAGCTTTGACCTAGCTGTATTCTCCAGCCGGCACGAAACTCGGGGACTACACCTAGTGGGTGTGCTCCCGCACCCCACAAAGATCACAAAGGCAAAAGGAAAAGGGAGTTTTGCCCCAGCTGTATTCTCCAGCCGACACGAACCTCGGGGACTACACCTAGTGGGTGCGCTCCCACACCCCCACCCAAAGACATGCACACGGCAAAATGAGATCCACATCAGAAATTTTAACGCCAAAAGCAAAAGGCACTATCATACACACGGAAGACGAAGCTTCCACAAGTTTCAACAAACCACAAGTTGTTCACAAAGACAAACAGAATGAAGAGCAAGTTCATACTGCTACACTCAGCATACCGAGGACAAAGGTTTAAGGCCGAGGAGAAGGCTCGGAGGGGGCGGCCACAGTCCGACTGATAGAGGGGATATCGGTGGCCGCTGGGTCGGCAGCTGGCATAGGAGTAGTGGTCTTGGCGTGGGTCAAATCATCAACATCTCGCCTGATCGGCTCCATACCATCTGGATCACTGAAGTCCCGGTCTAGCTACACGCATCTTGCAATCTTGATACCATAGGAGCGGATATCAGGATCTTCTTGGTGAAGGCTATCATAGCTGGTACCTTGCCGAAAGCCACGAGCGAGGATGCAAAGGTCTGCAGCCAGATACCAGTACTTGATCAAGGCAAGATCCATGTCCACGCCTCTGCCCGCAGTCCACTCCCACCCCAACTTGATGTGGTCCATAGCTCCCTCGAACATGGTGGCAAGCCCATCGATGGTCCCTGACACCTAGTGGAAGGGCCAGATGTACTAAAAGATTCCAATGTATACTTGGCGCAGATGGTTGACCTCCTCAACGAGCACGCCGACAAGTTCCTTGGGTCGCAGGTCATGCTCAGCCTCCCCGGCGGGCACACGGGCAAGGGCCTGATCGGTCGACTCAGGATAATGATCTGTAACTGGCAAGACCAAGGGTTAGAATCCAATTATAGAAGACGGAGGAAAATTGGCGGAGGAAAGAGAAACTTACTAATGACAGTCTCGATGATGCACTACAGCTCTGTGTGTGATTCCTTCTCACTCATTTGGACTCTTGCCAGCAACTACTCCTGATTTGTGTAGGCCTCCTCAAGATTCTTGAAGGCTTTGGCACACAAATCATAGTTCTTTTTGGCCTTCCCCACCGCAGTATCCAATTTCTCCTTCTATGCCACCAGATTGTCAATTTGACCCTAGAGCGTCTTGTTGGAGTTCTGCAGCCAGAGCACCTCTGCCTTTAGCCAGTCCAACTCCTTCTCTTTATCAACTATCATGGCTTCAGGGTGATACCCAATGGTCAGAAACAACCGCGAAAATTCACGCAATTGCAAAGACATGTCAGAGCTAGCAGTCTTACGCCCCAAGTCATGTGTATTCTTTCTCATCTCCGAAAAAGCTTTCTGAAGGAAAATAGAAGTGAAAAAGGGAACACGCAAACCGACTGAAGCAAAATACACAACTAGGGAGAAAAATATACCTCCAAATAAACGCTAAGCCGCTTGGCCTCACTGAGCCCCTGCTCCATCACCTCCACTAGTTGCCGCGCTTGGCTGAGCGAGATAGGCTCCAAGCTAGAAAGCTGGGAAAGGAGGGCATCTAGTGTCAGCACAGCCAGGTCCGGCTTGTACCTGGTCACCAGCACCTCCTCCTTGTCATCAACAGCGGCCTGCGACTCCCTTTCCTTCAGCCCCCGCAACCACACCCCCATACCTGGAGGCCACCGACCGCCTGCCATCACTCCTATCCGCTTGCACGGAGGTGTCCGCCGCTGCCACACCCTCCTTCGGCTCCTCTACCCAGCCAATGGTTGAACCTGTATGAGCAGCGCTCTTGTCCGGGTTTATGCCAGACATTGGCTGGGGTGGAGGAGTTACAGCGCGACGCCCTTCCGCGGAAACCTGAGAGATTAGGGAAGTGGCCAGGGCCTGGTGCAGCGATAGCGATGCAGTCGGTTGGGACATGGCCGCCACAGTCAGTGTGGCCCCTCTGCACAGTCAGGGAAGGAGAAGCCTCGGCCACCGGCTCGGCCGGAGCAATGGTGGCCATGGTGGAACTGGAGCCATCAAGCGACATGGAAAATGCCTAAAAGGATGGTAGAGTACATACCCAGCCACAGTCGGCATGGTAACCACCTACCTTTGCTAGGGCGGCTTCTTCCTGCCGCTGCCTGCCGGAGCGGCGTTGGCCGCCACCCGCTTCCCCTTGGCCTTCGCCGTGGCGGCAGGAGCTGGAGAACCCTCATCGCCGTACATGGCTGCGCCAATACACGCAAACGTCAGAATCCATATGAAACAATCTAGCCAGCCTACAAGTGAAAATAGAAGACACTCACCAAGCGGATCCAATGACTAGTCATTGTTCCGGGTGGGGAAAAGCTCCAACTCGGTAGCCGGATACTTCAGCGACGTGCGGTCAACAGAGAAATTGGGGAGATCATTGTAACTCATCCCGTCCTATGCTATCTGCGCCGTAATAAGCTACTCAAAGGGGGAAAATAAGAAATAGGAAGAAAACATTCAGGAAGAATCCATCCGACAAAACAACAAATTAACCTTGGGCGGAAGGCGGCCCTGGTGGTATAACCGACAGGAGTAGTTCCAGCCGTTCTCTAGATCCTCCTTCGAGATCATGGCAAGCCAGTCCTGAAGGGCCTCGTACAGCGCATCCATCCTAGAGGCCAGGTTGGGGTCCATGCCCCTAGACAGGTGTCACATCTTGTGCGAATGGCGCTGCAGCGGGAGCACGCGATGTGCCATCCGGAACAAGGTGATGTCTCGAGCGGTGAGCTTTTCATCGCTCACCAGCGTTTTCAGCCGCGTGGCCTTTCGGTGCAAGTCCAGTTAGGCAACCCACTCCTTCACGGTCCAGGATTTCTGGCTAGAGGGGACGTTGGCAAAGATCGGTAGCCGGATCCAGTCAACATCGGTGATGTTGCACACCTAGAAGTACGAGTGCTGTCACATCTTGACGGTGTCGTGGAGGTCAAACCGCAGCATTCTCCAAGTCTCCCGTGGGTAGATGGGACAACAGCCGGTCTCCACCAGCGGGCCGCCCTTGTGCATCATCTGGGCCTTGAAGTTCAAAAACTTGAGGAAATTCGCCGCATCCGGGTGAACTCCAAGATAGGACTCGCAGAACCCGACATGGTGCGAGAGCTACGCCATGAAGTTTGCTCCGAGGTGATGAAGTTGGAGGTCAAACATGTGGAAGAGCTCTAGGAGGAAGTTACTCACAGGCAGGCCAAACCCGTGAGTGAAGTGGAGACGACGACCTCACCATCCCGAGGGTGGGGGACCTGCTCCCCCTCTGGCGCAACCCGGGCCTTCACTAATCGATATGGTGGAAGGGACCTTTGTCGGGGGGATCACCCACGATAGGCTAACTGGATAAGATGAAGGGGAAATACAACTGCCAGCCGGCTGACCCAGCCGGATGTAAAAACTCAAGAACATGTCAGAAAAAAGGCCAGACGCAGAGCAAACTGGCGAGCCAATCAACCGGATAAAGATCACACCCGAAGACGCCTAGACGGCTGGTTCAAGCCAGCCGGATACAGCAAGGCAATCCAAGAACGAGCCGACAAAACCGTCAGCCAGATAAGAGGCGAAGACCAGACGCTTAGCCAGATGGGTCCAACCACCCGGTCAAGACAGAGCAACCGGCTAGGACATCCTAGCCGGACCTTCAATACAGATGGATGACGTAGGGCACAATACCCTACAGCCCTAGCAGACAGAAGGACAGAGGCAGCGGCGCCGACACCGGAGGAGATAGCCCGTACCCATCTCAGGCGGGAACATGATCTACCGCCCGTGTCGGCCGGGGTGGCCTCCATTGTTCCCGTGCCGGCCGGGGGCGGCCTTCACTATTCCCGTGCCGGCCGGAGGGCGCGACACTATGCAAGATGTCAGGGATGATGGATACTGTACCAGAATAGTCGGCCGGTCCCTCCTATGGGACCTGCAAGTCGGCTGTTTCTTTGCCCATGCCGCCTCGGCCTATATAAGGGGCAACAGGGGCATCGTAGTAAGGGTTGGTCACTCCTTCTTCTAGCTAGAGACAAATACAACTCAAGGAGCCCTTGTAGTTCATCATGTTCATCCAGATAGTCAGATCGGCAGGAGTAGGGTGTTACCTCACCACGAGGGCCCCGAACCTGGGCACTTCTTGTGTCCCCGACGCATGCTTGTTCCCAATCCCACTTGCGGACGCCGTCGCTCGCTTCCCTGCTCGCTCCCGCACCACGAACTAGCCTGCTCAGGCACTGCTGTTTCCATAACAATGATAACCTCCCTCGCCGGTACTTCCAGATGTGCTCCTTTGTAACGAAGGAGCCACACCATCCCTCGCGCTCCTTAGGCGTCATCTCCACCAGTGGCGCCGTGGTAGAAATCCTAGGGACTGTCGTCGCATGAGCTTGCGGTTGTGCCATCAACCTTGTACTGGCAGCGCGAGAAGAAGAAGAAGAGACAGAGGAAAGGAGAATGAGAAGGGGCGAGGTGGGGAAACCCTAACTCCCACCTCTATTTTTCACCGCGAACTGGGCACATTGCTTCGGCTCCTTGTCCGTCATGTGGCAGGTAACGCCCCACTACCTCATGACGGTTCGGCTCCAAATCGCGTGTGCCAGTGCGAACTCACGCAGAAGATCCCGGAGGAGTTACCGAGGCATGCACACACGGTTACCAAGAAGCTGCAACAAGAGGGTAAATGGTCAAGTTACCCAGGGAATCGCAGGTGATGAGACATGCATCAGAACCACTAGTTGTGGCTAACGTAAGCACTGACCTCATCATCTAGACCCTCCATCTCCTGCGCCCCGGTTGTGCCAGGCTGCTTCTGTTGCTGATTTCACCCAGTGGGTGGCCACCGACTCCATAGCCGGTTAAATCCAGTCAGGAAGCAACAAGAACAATGGGAAAAATCAACAATCGGTTTTATAACTAACCACTTCAACTCAATCTTGAGCACGCAATAACTTCCCCTCAAAGGTGAAGCCCCAACTCGCTCGGGGACTAGTGTTGGGGGATGACCCCCGGATGGGATAAGCCAGGAAAAACTGGATGGCCCCAGAGATATCAGGCCGAATGGCCACAATACAGATGACCTGCAGCCGAGTAGAACACTCCAATTGGCCCACCCTCGAGCTTCCCCAGCTGTCCCATCTAGCCAGGTGACCATAAGAACCTGCCAGTTGGCCGGCCCCACCCGGTCACTTCAAATTCGATGGCGAGGATATAGAGAGGGTGACGCTCTCCACAGAGCATGCCTCTAGCTCCTTGCATCACTAGACAGGCTGGTGTGCCGCCCAGATGGCTCTACACGATGACTGCACTGAGCGGGGAAAAGCTGGCGGCTGAGAATATCATTGTTGGATGAGCTCTAAAGTGCTGGCTAACACCTAAAGCTCTGGCGCCTGGGCACTGTAGCTCTGTGGCCCTGTACTATAGCGCTAACTGGGTCCTAACCCACCAATTGGGCACCGCCATCCAACCCGCTTTGTAAACCCAAAGCCCAAATAGTAAACCCTAAAACCCACATTGTAACCTATTCCCCTAGCCAGTACATAAGGGAGGGTAGAGCTAGGTTTTGGGGTAGACTCCTCTAGTTCATCTTCTTCCTCTATTTCTCACTAGTATCCAAGGAAACAGCTTAGGGAGCACTTGTATTGGGCCATCGCCCCTGAGATAGTAGATCCTTGCAGGAGTAGGGGTGTTACCTCCCCAAGAGGGCCCCAAACCTGGGTGCTTCGCTATGTCTGCACTTCTTGCACTCAACCCGTTGCGATTGCCACCGATAGCATCCTGATTGTCCCCTCTTAAGACATCCCCGATGGCACTGCCATGTTCCACACCATGATAGCTTCCATGGGTACATCGCATATCCTAGAAGGTGGTTAATGTTGTAAAAAAGGACGCAAAGGAGGAAAGCATGTGGGGATCAGGTGGCGGCTGGAGGTGTCAAGGGGAAGACAAACCTAGCTGAGATGATGAGAAAGATGAACATCACGGAAGATGAGGACTCTCTGGTGGTGGTGGAAGATGGTGAAAACTATGATGCAAGCCTGGAATGGGTGATCGCTAGGAAGGTTCTGTATAACAGGATGCTGCATATTGACACGGTCTCAGGATCATTAAGGATGGCATGTGGCAACCCAAAAGGTACGGATTTCATCTCTATTGGAGATAATATGTACATTGCTACATTGGAGAATGGACGCGAGAGGCATCAGACCTAGAATGGATCGCCTTAGATGGTGGGAAAGCATGGAGTTGTTCTCAAGAATTTTGATATTAATGCTCGAACCTTCTGATATTGTTTTTGATAATACGCTTATGTGTGCTAGGGTTCTCAGTTTTCCATTCAATCTAAGAAGGTCTCCATGGGTAGATTGCATAGCAAAGAAGGTGTGTGATGTTGTCAAAAAGGACACCGATGAGAAGGGTATCACCATTGGGGTAGATCTCCATGTTAGAATTTGGGTGGAGGTAGAAAATCTCCTTCGTCATTGGGTGAAAGTGGACAATGTGAAGGATACATAGGAGTGGTATGATATTCAGTATGAAAACTTTCCCTATTTTTGTTTCTCATGCGGAAAAATTGGGTATGCTTTTCTCGTCTGCCCGATGTAACAACCCTTGTTGGGGATATGATAAATGGGTATCACCATAGCATGTCTCTAATCCGGATAACCCGGGTGGACCAAAGTTGGTAGCAAGGCCCATGGCCTGCTGGGCAGCCCAATTAGATGGATCCAGAAGGGAGGCCCATGCCAGAGAAAGGAAGGCTACGGGGGAGTCACTGACGTACCCAGAGCCTTGGAGTGCAAGACACGTTAGACTAATTGTATTCTGTGTAGGTCTTTGTAACCTGTCCGGCTAGGACTTTCCCTTTAACCCTAGGATTCGGCGACTATATAAGCCGGACCTAGAGGAGCCTTTAAGCACGACACAACTCACATTGCGCACAGCGAGCCGATCCCTATAACTCGACGCATTGCCATTAGTGATTTATAGTAGGAGTAGGATTCCACCACCGTCGTGGGATCTGAACCTGGGTAAGCTATGTTACCTCGTACCCGCCAACTTTCCGCCTTCCCCCACCTCTGTAAACACGCTCTGTCAGGACCCCTCCATGGCATACTCGTCGGTAATACCAAGGCAGTTGGCGCCCACCGTGGGGCAAGAGGCGCTTCAGGCTCTACATCGGGCGAGGTCCAAGCTCTTCATGGGAATCGGTGAAACTGTATCCATTGGTCATGTTCTATTCTCCGGAAACATTCTGATCATCCCTCCCAACGAGTTATGGATCCCGGCAAAGACGAACCCCACCTACTGCTTGATCGTTCCAATCAGGGACATCCACCTCTTCATCGGCGAAACCGACTTAGGCACTAGTTCCCTGGAAGTCGGAGGATCGTCAAGGCCCGCACGGACCGCCTATGGGCAGGATACGTACGCAGAAGGATCAAAGTTGGATCTCTCTTTGGAGTTTGCCAACTTAGAGGAAACATTCAAGGCCCACCCAAACCGCCCCTGTGCACGAGGTAATGGTGGAAGATCTGTAACACCCCGACCTCTCTAGACTGGCGGATGTCAGTCCTGGCAGCTCAATAGGATTTCCAGACTAACCCCATAGACCAACACTAGTCTTTTTTGGGCACTTTGTCCTCACTCGTGTGCACCCGGTACCCACTTCCCGGTCGGTAACCCATCCTCAAATTTCTCTAGGACAAGCACGCTTAACATCAGAGTTCTTTGCCGATGAGCTTCAGGAAAATAAGTTGCAACTTGTTGGTATGGGTTTCCTATCAAACCTATTAAGCCATGCGCCAGGGTCTCATATACACCCACCCTTAGAAGATCGACACCCTCGTCGATCAACCACAAGCCAGGAACGTCCCCTCTTGGCACATGTCTATGCGTCCAGTGCCGGCACATTGCCATGTCGTGTCCACTCTGGGCCACACGCGCCATGCTACACATGTCCAGTACTAACCTGCACACGCCCGTGTAACCGCGAGGATCGGCTCTGATACCACGTGTAACACCCT
Organism: Avena sativa; assembly: GCA_916181665.1. NCBI lineage: Eukaryota > Viridiplantae > Streptophyta > Magnoliopsida > Poales > Poaceae > Avena > Avena sativa. Next base: position 102,144,019 of record OV702293.1, read on the forward strand.
GGCCTCTTTGGACCGGGCTGTCACTCCTGGAAGCTCAATAGGATCTCTAGATTAACCCCACAGATAAACACTAGTATTTTTTGCGCACTTTGTCCTCACTCGTGTGCACCCCGTACCCACTTCACGGCCGATCACCCATCCTCAAATTGCTCTAGGCCAAGCATGCTTAACCTCAGAGTTCTTTGCAGATGAGCTTCTAGAAAAGAAGTTGCAACTTGTTGGTATGGGTTTCCTATAAATTCTATTAAGACATGCGCCAGGATCTCACAAGATCACTTCAAATCTGCCGACTTCGCCCTTGCATCTTGAAAGCAGCCATTGCACTTTGTCGGCGTGGTAACTATCTATGATCTGGCTCGATGCATCTAGAGAGACGGTGAAAGCCCCGGCGATTACCTTGCCAGATGGCTCCAGATACAAGCCGATCTCGAAAATTACCTCGATGATGATGCTATCTATCACTTCATGGAAGGGATAGACCACGACACACTTCTCCGGCATACACTAAGGCGGCAGCAGGCTGCGGGTCTCCTCACTTTCGAGGGCATGATTGGAACCGTCAATAGTTTTGCTGCTGCTGATGGAGTCATCGTGTCACCGCCTATCGCCGTACCCGGCCTACCGCCTCCACCGCCACCGCCATCGCCACCGCCACCACCACTGCCACCGCCTCTAGCCAACAACCCCGCCGCCTCAGCATCGAACTCCGTCGTCGAGGAAGCCCCTGCACCCTCCGACTCCATTCTGGATGCGCTCTACAACGACATCAGCATGGACTCAGAGGATATGGATATCAACCCGAAGGAGCTCGACTCAGCCATGAAAGAGATGGAGGAGGAGATCAAGCGTGAGGAGCAGGCTGACAAGGCCATCACATCCCTGCAGGCGTTTGTTGCCATTGGGAGTGTGATGGAAGAAGACCAAACCGGACAAGCTCTGCCTAAGCCGTGGGATAATGGGAAGGGACCAGCCGACGACACCATCAATGCTCGTGTGAAGGCCATGCCCCCTCCGGTTAACCCAGTGCAGCAGCCGCAGGAACTTCACACTGGTTCGAGTATCACCAACACTGCAAATCCGCCACCACCAGCATCTACGTCTACGACCGTCCAAATCACTCCAGCTGATAGAGTGATGTACGACAATTTTCTCGTCGAGCCTATGACTATGGACCATATACGAAATGTAGTCCAGCTTGATGATAAGCGTCAGCAACTACTGGAGGAAGCGCATACCATCGCGGAGCAAGGCGCAAAATTAGATCAAGATCTGGCCAAGGTGCAGAAATCGATTGAAGCAGCTAGAGCCATGGAGGCCGAGTACAAGACTCTGCTCAAGCAGCAGAAGGCTAAGAAAGCTCCGGTTCATGTTGTGAATGACCCTGGTGTATGGCGCAACTTAGGGTGGGCTCCCTTGTAGCCGGCGTAAGCCAAGCCATACATTGACAGCGAGGGAAGGCAAGTCATGCCCACACCCATCCTCAATTTGGCCATCGCCAAGACCTTACTGGAGCAGGATAGATCACCTGGGGCCGTGGAGCAGGTCTATGACCTTGTCTCCAAGGCTGTCAAACAGCAGGAAAAGGCCTCCTCTCAGAGGCTCGAGTCTGACCCAGCATATTGCAAGTCCAGTAATCTCAAACGGCCAAGGGAAAGATCTCCTCACAATGTCGGGTCCTAGATGGGTTCCTCAGAACGAAGACAGAGGGATGCATGCAACAGGAAGGACGCTATCCGCATATCCTCCGACCACAATGGCAAGGATCACCCTTGTCGCCCGTATCCACCACCCCGGCCCCCCCAACATCACGAAGACCCAAAGGCTCACCACCATATGAGCATGTCGCACCATGACCCTCCGTGTACGACAAGAAACCATGACAGACGTGAGGAGTCGCAGGAGGGGAACAGCAAGAAGGCCAACCCACCGCCACCTCTGCCTCCGTCGTGCCCTATCAGCCACCATGGTGGAGGAGGGCCGCATCACTCACGCAACACTTCCCCTGATGGCAAGAAGAAAAAATCAAACCCGGAGCCATATGACACGCGTTCACGCTTGGACAAGATTCATGAGGCCCGGGAAGGATAGTACCTAGGACCACGTTGCTTTGGACCTGTCGTACGAACTGCAACTTACCCCAAGGTTTTCGGATTGACAAGACGATCAAGCCCTATGACGGCACCGCCAAGCCAGCTACGTGGTTGCAGGATTACGGCAACATGGTCGAGATCGCCGGGGGAAACCCCAATGTTGCCATCAAGTACCTCCCACTAATGTTGACGAGCACGGCCCGCCAATGGATCGTCGACTTGCCGGAAAAGTCCATATGCAATTGGTTGGACATGCAAGGGGCGTTCACCAAGAATTTTGAGGGTACGTACAAATGTCCCTGCACTGTCGACGATCTACAGTAGTGCGTCCAGGAGAAGGACGAGACATCTCGAGCCTACCTCTCCTGCTAGCTGGATATGAATAATTCTTGTGTAGGAGTGCATGATCAGACCTCCATGGCCGCCTACATCGATGGTTTGTAACAGAGCACCTTGCTCCGTCATAAGTTGAAGCGCCTACAGGATAATCACAGGTTGGATCTCAATCAGATGATCTCCCTGGCTAGTGAGTTTGCGGCTTTCGACGATGATGCTCGCGACTCTTTGTCGGCAATTGCCATTCCAACCCAAGCTAAGAGGACCAACATCACTAAGCGGAAGAGTCCGCCAGAAGAAAAGCCAACATCCGACATGGTTGCAATGACGTTTGTAGGAAGAGGTGATGGCGGAAAGCACGACTGAGGCCGGGGGCTGGTCGTGGGCAGCAGCGCGGTAGTGAATCTATCTCAGCCGTGCCCCGTGTTCCCCAAACGTATGAGGAATACCGCGATATACCATGCCTCATGCACCTCTACGCCAACAACAAATCTACCTAGACCAATCGCCATTGCAAGTTCGTCAACAATCTCAAAGAAGACCCGGAGTCCGGCTACAAGCGAAGCCGAAAGAACCGACCGAGAGGAAAGGGCAAAGGGAAGAAGAAGGAAGAGAATTCCAAGGATTGAAGTGACATGGACGAGGATGTTTACCCTAAGAAGAACGACAAGGGCGATGGAAAAGGCAAGAACCTCTTCGAGAAGAAGGCCCCCGTCTACCACACTTTCCTTGGCACACCAACTGTCTGGGCACAGAAGACCTCTCTAAGGATTCTAATGGCCACCCTACCCCTAGTTCCCCATTACCTATGCTGGTAGAAAGTTTCAATCACATGGGACAGGAAGGATAACCCCGACCTCGTTCCAATGGAGAACCAATATGCCATGGTCATCAGCCCCTTGATTGACGACAATGAGTTCACCAAGTGCATGGTAGATAGCGGAAGAAGCATCAACATTATGTACCTAGATACACAGCACAAGATGAACTTGACAGAGACCAACCTAAGGCAGACCAGCACCATGTTCCATGGCGTAGTTCCTGGTCGGGAGGCTCGATCACTTGGGTGTATCACGCTTCCGGTCGCTTTTGGTGATGTTAACAATTACCGCCAAGAGCGCATGACCTTTGAAGTGGTCCCCTTTAAGAGCATGTGCCACGTCATATTCGGACGCGACATCTTCCACTCCTTCATGGCCAAGGCATGCTTCGTCTACAACAAGCTCAAGATACCCAGACCAAATAGTGTCATCACCATATCCGGAAGCTTTTCAAAGGTAAGGGACTACAATATTGGAGAAGCAGTCTTTGCAGAAGCTGTCCTCTATAGCGAAGAATTCAAGGAGATCCAAAGCAAGGTCGACGCCTCGGAGATGCCGACATCAAAGAAGCAGATTTATGACTCCGATCCTGCCTTTAAGGCCGCCATCAAGACCAAGCCGGTGGAACTTGTGGTAGGAGATGCCTCCAAGATACCGCCATTGGGACGAACCTGGATCCCAAATAGGAAAGCGCGCTCGTCGGAAGTTCTTAACATCGCTAATTCACCTCTTATTTCTCTTATAAACCCGTCTCCTAGGGGCTTCAAGTGAGCGCGTTTCAATGTCAACGAATGTACTCACAATTAGGGATGGAATTCTCTTAGGTTTCAATCAAAAGATCATAACGTATTAGCTAAATGTCTAACATAGCGTCTGATCCCAGTGAATTGGGTTAGTTAACCACACCCTTTGGTGAAGAAGGGGGTATTCCTAGGCAAGTGATTTTCTTATGTGTAGCCTCCGTGAGAATAGGGACATCTTTGCCTAGCAACCTACCGACATGAAAGGTGTACCTAGGGAACTTACCGATCATAGCTTGAATATTGATCCAAAATGCAAACTTGTGAAACAACCTCTACGACGCTTCGAGGATGAGAAGAGACACGCCATAGGCAAAGCGATAGCTAGGTTACTTAAGGATAGTTTTATGCGAGAAGTCCTTCGCTCCCAATGGGTGGCCAATCATGTACTTGTGCCCAAAAAGGGAACCAAAGAATTAAGAATGTGCGTTGATTACACCGACTTGAACAAAGCATGTCCTAAGGATCCATTTTCTTTGGCTCGCATTGACCAAGTCATTGACTCGATGGCTGGCTCGAAACTTCTGTGCTTTCTAGATGCATACTCAGGATACCACCAGATCAAGATGAGGAAGTCAAACCAATTGGCCACTTCGTTCTCCACACCTTACGACACGTTTTTCTATGTCACGATGCCCTTTGGGCTGAAAAACACAGGTGCTACGTACCAGCGAACTATGCAGCATTGCCTACATGACCAAATTGGTCGGAACGCTCACGCCTACATGGACGATATCGTGGTGATATCTAAAAAATCAAATGACTTAATCTCCGACTTAAAGGAAACCTTTGATAATCTCCGGAAATACAACATGATGCTTAAGCCTAAGAAGTGCGTCTTTGGGGTTCCAACCGGCAAATTTTTGGGCTTCATAGTTTCCCAACATGGAATCGAGGTCAACCCAGAGAAGATCAAGGCCATCCTAAACATCAACCGTCTGACATGCCTAAAGGACATTCAACGGCTCAAGGCTGCGTTGTAGCGGTAAGTCGGTTCGTCAGCCGACTTGGAGAGAAGGTTCTGCCGCTAAACAAGTTGCTAAATAAGGCAAACAAATTCGTATGGATAGACGGGGAAGACGCTGCACTTAAGGATCTAAAAATGATACTTTCTTCTGCACCTATACTTGCAGCACCCGAGCCAATAGAGCCTATGTTGATCTACATGGCGGCCCTAGGTTATCAGCATCGTCGTCGTCATGGAGCAGAAGGAATCGACGCATGAGTGCAGAGTAAAACAACCATTTTACTATGTAAGCGAGGTCTTGATGGAGTCCAAGCAGTGGTACCCGCACTACCAAAATCTGGCCTATGGAGTGTTCCTTGCTTCCCGGAAGCTAAGGCACTATTTCCTGGAGCACCCTATCACAGTAGTGAGCAAGGCTCCACTTTTCGACATCAACAATAACATCAACGCTATGGGACGGGTCGCGAAGTGGGACATTGAGCTTGCCGGCTTCGAGATCACCTACAAGAGACGCGACGCTATCAAATCACAAATCTTGGCGGATTTTATTGCATATTGGACGGAGATGCCAGATGCTACTCCTGTACCAGAGCTAGAATACTGGGTGATGCACTTTGACGGATAAAAGCTACTCAATTGCTCAGGGGCTGGTGTGCTACTACAGTCACCAACAGGAGAAAAACTGCACTATATCCTACAAATCCACTTTGAGGCTACAAACAACATGGCAGAATATGAAGCACTCATTCACGGACTTCGCATAGCCAAGGATATTGGCATCAAGCGCATAGTTTGCTGTGGAGATTCCGACTTGCTTGTCCAGCAGGTGGCTGGCACCTAGACCGCGTGGAACTCTATGATGGCGACATATCGAGACGAAGTAGACAAGATATCCAAGTGCTTCGAAGGGTGAAAAGTCAAGTATGTCAAGAGGGAGGACAATGAGGCGGCTGATCTGCTATCAAAGCTTGGATCAGGGCGCAAACCAATTCTGCCTGGTGTTTTCTGGAGCATCTACGGACCCCATCCGTGAAGGGAGTGGACCCCGAGAACCCGGATAGAGTTGACTCATTTGTTAATGCAGTAACAATAGTCCCTCCGTCTTGGACAAACCGTTCATGAAGTATCTCGTACATAGAACTTTGCCCATTGACGAGGTCGAAAGTAGGCAAATAGTACATCAAGCAAAGGGCTATACCATAATTAATGGGCAGCACTACAAAAAAAGTACCACTGGTGTATACCTAATGTGTGTTTCCTAGCAAGAAGGTATTGAAATCCTTCGTGAGATCCATCTCGGAGATTGCGGGCATCACGTTGCTCCTCGATCTTCGGTCTCCAAAGCCTTCCGGCAATGATTCTACTGGCTGACCCCAAAGGCGAACACCGACAAGATGGTCAAGACATGCATAGGATGCCAGTATTATGCCCGACAACCACATGTACCAGCTCAAGAATTGCGAACTATACCAATAACTTGGCCATTTGCAGTCTAGGGGCTTGACATGGTTGGATCATTACAGACGGTACCTTGCGGGTTTACACATCTTCTAGTAGCAGTTGACAAATTCACAAAATGGATAGAATCTAAACCCATTAGAAAGCTTGATGGGGCAACTGCCCTTAGGTTTGTCCGGGATCTAGTGGTGAGATTTGGTCTCCCACATAGCATCATCACCGTAAATGGCAGTAAATTATCACTCAGAGAAGTAGAGGCTTACTATTGGGAGAAAGGCATCCGACTTGACCTAGCATCTATGGCACATCCACAATCCAATGGTCAAGTTGAGCTAGCCAATGGATTAATTTTGCAGGGAATAAAGCCACATCAAGAAACACTGCTACATAGAGAAGCTGGAGCCTGGGCAGAGGAGTTGCCATCTGTTTTTTTGGAGTTTACGAACTACTCCCAACAGATCCATCGGCTACACCCCTTTATTCATGGTATATGGAGCAGAAGCAATTCTACCTTCCGACATCCTCCATGATTCACCAAGGGTTGCCGCCTACAATAAAGATGACGTTGAAGAGTCCAAATGCCTAGATGTCGACCTTCTCAAGGAGGAGCACGTACTGGCATGCTAGAGATCCGCCATCTACCAGCAGAAGCTACACAAGTACCATAGTCGTCGCGTCTTGCATCGCTCTTTTAAAGAGGGGGATTTGGTTCTCCGACTTAACCAGAAGAAGTCACACAAATTATCCCCACCATGGGAAGGACCGTTCATCATAAGCAAGGCACTACTCAATGGTTCCTATTACCTCATTGACAATCATGAATTAGAGGATATGCCAAACGAGGATCATAAGCGTAAGCGACGTGACCCGATGATGACTACCCGAAGCTTGATCGGCCATGGAACATAGCACAACTACGTCCTTTCTACACTTAGCATATTTTATTATCTACTGTGTATCTCTTATATGATCAATGAAATAAAGCTCTTTGGTTCACTCATATGCTTGAGGATTTTACCTCCTTTAGTGTTCATTTTTTGATCATATAAAACCTTTATGCGCAAGTTTTGCATTTGCACTTGTGAAAATGCCGCCTATGGGCGTTAGCTTAAGTTTTCTGGTCTACACATTCTTTGTTGTTTTTATGTGGATTCTAGAGTAGTGACTTTTGGCACTCGAAGTCGGCAATTTTGTGCTTAGGTTTTTGACGGTGCCATTGGGTATCATCACCTGAGCGCATAGTTCTGACTGATGGTCTTCCGACTCATGAAAAGTCAAGCATAAAAACCAGAGTAATGGATAAGCTAGCACTTGCTTAAAAATATATACAAGCTGGAATTAGTTCTTAAGCAGATGGAAGCTTATAGCAATAGTTTTCCGCCTTAAGATTACAACATTGTTTTTCCTCATACATAAACCAACAAGAGGCGATAAATATTACAAAGTGTTTTTCACTTCTCTGGTGTAGGGGGCTTCAAGGCTGCATCATCAGTCAAAGGAGAGACATCTTGTTCATCGACAAAGTCGGTGGTCTTCAGGAACTCAGAGCTAGCCCGGTCGGTGTCATGCACCTCAAGGGGTAGAAAGGTGTCTGACTTGACCAACTTAGTGACCTTGGTGTCGTAGCTGGCAAGCGAAGACCAGATTGCATCGTGGTCGATTTGCTGATAGTCTTCATCCACGTCGGGTATACCAGAGATCACCGTGTTGATGTCAGCATCATCATAATGAGGCTTGACCATGGCTAGGGCCATCCTAGCGCCAGACCGGGTACATGAAGCTTTACAGTTTACGATACGCTCGGGGGCTCAGCGAAGGATATCCGAGTACTTCATGACAGAGTCTACTGCCTTGATGTTGATGTCCAAGGGCTTGGAAATCTCTTTGTCCTGAGTGATTGCGGTGATGATGAAGTTTCAGGCAATAACCATGCATTCTTTTTGCGGAGGAGCGCCAGCGTTCACTTGGGCTAGGCCAATGGGAGCTGCATCTCTGACAAAAATGTTTGAAGACATGAGTTCACCAAATCAGATAAGAGTTCCTGACCTACAAAAGTACAACATGGAGGACGATTACCTAAGACGCTGGTCCCTGCTTGCTCGAGAATTTCCGCCATGGAGTCCCGCTCCTTTCGGAGGATCTTGTACGCCTGAAGGTTTCGAGCATTTTGCTCTTTGGCAACCTTGTTCTTCTCCTTGAGGATCGCAATCTCCTCCTTAAGGAGGTTGATCTCCATGTTCGCAGATTCTTGCATGGCAGCTAGTGCATCTTCATGCATGTTCAGCGAGTTAGCCCTCTCCCGCTTCAAGATTTTTTGCTATCCAGCTCTAGAATGTGCTTGGATTGCTCAACAATATTTTTGGCGTTGGCAATAGCTTTTGCAAGTCGGCAAAATGACAGAGCACAATGAGTAGTCGGAAGTTAACAACATAAGCTCAAGTCGAGCATGAAATTGAAAAGATAACAGACTCTTGCCCTTGGCGATCTGTTCCTTCAAGAAGGCGCTTTTACCCTTTTCAGCTTCAAGGTCCTTGAGCATTTTGTGGAACTTGTCATTGGCGGCAACCCTCCGAGTATTCTCATTCTTCAAACAACAAAAAGGCTACTTAGTCTACTTGGAGCATCTAGCTGGATAAATCTCCGCCTAGAGGCTCGGGGGCTACAGTGCAAGTTTTTAACTCAAAGCTATGCTTAGTCTTTCTTTAAGAATCTAGTCGGAACTACTTCTGTTTCAACTAGAGGCTTGGGGGCTACAGTATTGAAATTTACAAACACTACTTATGCTACTCTAAAATTATCTAGTCACAATAATTCATTCAAACTGCATACTTGGGGGATACAGTACAAAGTTTCTTGCTTAGTTACTCTTAGATCATTCAGACCAAAATACCTATGGTTTTCCGTCTAAATCCTCGGGATTACAGTGGGATATTATGTATGGAATGCAAAAGGCATATAAAACTTACAAGTGCAATGATCTTGAGGTTGCTGGCTCTCTCAGCAAATAGTTACCAAAGGCAACTGTGTTAACCCAGACAATCTCCGCCTGCTTGTGCAGCTCCTCAAGACCGCAGGAAGGAGAAGTTAGCGTAGCACCAGGAGCTACTCGGAGTAAGAACTGGGTAGAAAATCTTGGGAAGCTCAGTCTGGGTCATGGGCGCAGCAGTTCCGCCTTTTGCAGAAGTTCTGCCTTCCACCATCAACTCCTTACCGTTACAAGTGGCATCCTTAGCCAGAGCTTCAGCCACTTGGAGGAGGTGCTCTCATGCGTCGCCTGTTTGCTGGCAATGTGGACCACCGCGGTAGCATCTGGGACCTCCTGAGAAGGAGAGTTGTCCACTTCCAAGGCGGAAGGTTCATGTGTTACCTTTTTTGGAGATCCAGTGGGTGCGGCAGAGGGTTGGACGGAAGGAGTGGGAGGAGCGATGGCGGGAGAAGCTTGGACAAGCATATCTCTAATGTTTTTAGAAGCCCCCAATGTTTTGGAGGTATTCTTCAAACTCAGGCTAGCCTTCTTCCTAAACCATGCAAAAGTATAAGTACATGAATAAGATGAGTAAAAAGACGATGTTGGGTGAGAATAGGCTTACACAACATTCGGTGCCTTGTTCAAAGGAATACTTGTTAATCTTCTTTTCTCCGCCTCTAGGGAGGCGGTTGATCTCTTGGAGGCTCCACCCTCCGTCTTCTTTTTCTTGCCTCCATCAGTAGCATCAGAGGTGGAGCCCTTCCGCTTTCGTACTAACGGGACATCGTCATCGGACATGACAGTGACTTCCTTCATCTTGGGATCATAGACTTGGGGAGCCATGCTGGTCTCCTCCAAGTCACCCAGCTGTTAAGTGAATCCTGAGTGTTAGATGCAAGGGATTTCTATTTTCGTGCCCCTGGTTCGTTAGGTGTACTCACTTTTCCCTATCCGCTTAGTTTTTCCTCACTTTTGTCCAGCTCCTATTATGGAACTCTCACATCGGTCTGAAACTCGCTCTCCGTCGGGTCCCATTATTGGACCCTCACCTTTACGTGCTGACAAGTGGGGCCGCATTCAGGTGGGTCCCATAGTGGACCCTTGTCGTTATGTGCTGACAAGTAGGACCCCCTGTTACATGATGACAGGTGGGGCCACGTTTAGTCGGGTCCCGTAGTAGGACCCCCATGTTGTGGGGCCGGCTTGTTGGGAACGCGTTTTGGGGGATGTGGTGTGGGACCATGTGGGGCGCGTATGGTAGTTTCATGCGCCCTGTCGCCTAAATTGGAAGATTTATTTTTTGTTATTTCTATGATTGAACTTTTTAAGAGCGCCTTTTCCCCTTTATGTCACTAACAGTTGTTATTTTTCCCAAAAAGGTAGCGAATCTAGAGGAGCTTCTCTCTTCATTCATGGTTCCTTTTGGCCCTCGTATTTTCCCAATCTGGCAGCAAATCTAAACAGCACCATGAATATGTAGATAAATAGAGAAGATGTAGATAAAGAAGCTAATAAAGAATTATATAGTACGATATTTAAACCAGGTTCAACAATTAGGCTGCTCAGCAGCAGCAGCTTACAAGTTCAACATAGACAACAAAACAAAAGAAGCTGCTTTACAGCAGCAACATCAGCACAAGATTAGTGGCCCCTCTTGGCCTCCGCTAGGACGGCCTCCGCCTCCTCCCTCTGGCGCTTCCTCCACTTCTTGCTGCCCAGTCTCTTGACCTTGGGCACCTTGGGATTGATCGGGGGCATGCGACCCTCCTCGATGGCCACCTTCTGGAGGTTGCGGAGGTGAAAACTGAGCGCCTTGTGCTAGGCTTTGAAGGCGTTGGTGTTCTTTGACAGGCCGCAGGTCTTCACGTCCTCGGCATGCATCACTAGGGAGTTGAAGTCGGTGGTGAGGCTCCTGGTGCAGAAGGGGCACCTGTAGATGTCACCGGCGAAGAAGCCATCGAACTGGCCGGACTTCAGCTTCCTCAGCACCTGACGAGTATTGGTGTCCGTGGACTCGCTGTCGCTGCAGACGTTGCTGCTATCCACCTATTACAAAAAATAGTAGCGTGCAATAAGGACATGAATGAGATACCGTGATTATCAGGATTGATTACTTGCATAAATTATCCGATTGAGATCCCCTAATTATTCCCCAATCCCCAAATCTCAAACCAAATCGAATACTGATCCCAACTACAAATTGGTGCTAGTACTGATCCCAACTATAGATTGGTGCTAGTACTGATCTCAACTACAGATTGGTGCTAGTACTGATCCCAACTAGGGGCATTTATCGAAATACGAGATCTAACACAAGAGGATTAGCTACTATAAAAATACCTAGCATCCAATGATTGAAAATATGAACAGCCGAGCCCTAATAACACACTATCTAGCATCCAACAATGAGAATGGGGGAAGAACAAAGGAAGGGGAGAAAACCCTAGTTACCTCCGACCATGGGTCAGCTAAGCTGGTGTAGAAGGGGTTCTCCGGCCTGATGTAATAGTTGTCCCCGTAGGGGTCCTAGCCATGTGGGATCTGCAGGAGAAAGACGGGGGCCTCCTCGCTGGCGGCTACGGCGGAAGAGGGGATGGGGGTCTGGACGGGGATGGCGACTGCCTTCAATGCCTCGGCCGGGGGCCTGTACTAGGATGGGGGCCTCCTCGTCGGCCGCCTTGGAGGTGACGATGCCACCGCGCCGTTCTTCTCCATCACCGGCATGGTTGGAGTTTTCTTGGGGGTTTGCAGAAGGTGATGGGACAATGAAGATGATTGAGCGAGTGAGTGATTGATGAGTGAGAGTGATGAGGCCTCTATTAAGGTGAAGGGAGGAGACGTTTTGTTGCACCAAAGTGCAGCGCGTAACCGCGTACGCTACTGCACTGTGCATGGTCACACGCGTCCGCTACTGCCCCGTGCACCGCGACACGCGTACTGTGCATCACGTTTCCCCTTATCTAACCTTGGCCACTTAGTTGGGCTCAGTTATACCCTCGAGTGTAGCACTGGAAGTTTGGTTGTACTCAGTTTTGCCCTCTAGTACTAGCACTGCCATGTATAATATACTCACTTTTACCCTCCGGTGGCTGGTCAATAGAGAGTCAACAAATGGGTTTTTGCTCGCTAATTGAGTCATTTTATGCACAACAAATTCAAAAAGATCAAACCATAGTGGCATCTACCCAGGGAGTCTTATTATGTGACCTGCCACCATAAGAAATGTATATAAATCAAGTTTTAACTTAAATCACCACTTCTCAAATCACCTACTATCTATGAAGGTTCATGGCTTTCTACTCAAGCCTCTCCCCAAAACATCCCCCCAAAACATAATTTGTCTGAATGAGGCAATAATTGTCAAACTGATATATATTTGAATTGCAAATAGTTTGATGTATGCCAATATGTATTGTATTGTATAAAAGAAGCATTTTCCATTTTTACAAACTCTTTTTGTTTTCTATTTGAACCCCCTTGTCAGTTTTGCCCTTGGTTTTAAAGTTCTACTCAGTTTTGCCCTTGGTTTTTAAGTTCTACTCAGTTTTCCCCTCCCTCTTAGTCGCAAGCTCTCACACCTGTGATCATCTTGGCTTCTACACTCTGATTGGTCAAGACAGTTGTCACGCGGATCGTACCCACAAACCGTTGATCCTCTGATTGATCCTCTGTGATCTAGCAGATAGGATAACCCCTGTATCTATCGGGGGCACCCTCTATCCATGCAAACTAACGAGTTTGCCACCGATGCTTTAACTCCATAAACAAATGATTTTGAATATAATTTGAAGAGAAAGTGTTCAAAGGTGTATAATTTTTTCATTATATTTCACTCCATGTCCTAACTGCGATTTCATAGTGTTTGCCACCCCTGTATATCTCAATATTTTCTTAGCACATCATTATCATGTATTAAGTGCGATTTCATAGTGTTCAAAGGTTTATAATTTTCGTATACACAAGTTTAGGGATCACTTTTCACACTATAAAAATGGTAAACACGCTTTTACATTAAGAGTTGTATAATTTTCAATTTGAAAGTGTTCAAGAGTTGTGTCAATTATAAACACTATTTTACATTAAGAGTTGTATAATTTTTTCAATTTGAAAGTTTTCAAGAGTTGTGTCAATTATAAACACTCTTTTACATTAAGAGTTGTATGATTTTTTTATTTGAAAGTGTTCAAGAGTAGTGTCAATTATAAACACTCTTTTACATTCAGAATTGTATAATTTTTTTCAATTTGAAAGTGTTCAAGACTTGTGTCAATTATAACCACTCTTTTACATCAAGAGTTGCATGATTTTTTTTCAATTTTAAAGTGTTCAAGAGTTGCATCAATTATAAACACTCTTTTAGTATGATTTTTTAATTTGAAAGTGTTCAAGAGTTGTGTCAATTATAAACACTCTTTACATTAAGAGTTGTATAATTTTTTTAAATTTGAAAGTGTTCAAGAGTTTTTTCAATTCTAAACACTCTTTTACATTAAGAGTTGTATATTTTTTAATTTGAAAGTGTTCAAGAGTTGTGTTAAGTATACTTTTTTTAATTTGAAAGTGTTCAAGAGTTGTGTCATTTATAAACACTTTTGTACATTAAGAGTTGTATAATTTTTTTAATTTGAAAGTGTTCAAGAGTTGTGGCATTTTCTTATTTATTCTACATCTTTGTCCCTAATTTTTAATTATAAACACTCTTTCACTTGATTGCAGCCGAGACATTAACTAGATAAACCAAATAAATCATCGGAATGGCTCACCGGCTGCATTCTCCACAGCAAGCGCTCTGGTTGCCATTTTGGTGCGAGATTTTGGTGCACTTTGGTGTGAGATCTAACCTTCTCTTCGTACGGTTGCCATTGTCATTGTTCGTACAGGTCAACGGGACGATACCATACTATGGCCAAGACGAACGGGATGTCGAAGTGAAGCTCGACAAAGGGTTGCCAAAGAAGGGCCACCGTCACCGAAGAAGAAGAAGAAAGGGGAGGCAACATCATGGGCGTGGGCACGGGGCTGGCTCACATGGATAAGATGTGGGTCCGATGCTCACGTGGATAAGCTGTGGGTCCCATGATGATCTGGATAAGTGGAGAGAGGTGTCCACTATGGGAACCAACTAAACACGGCCCCACTTGGCAGCATGTAACAACAGGGGTCCACTATGGGACCTGACAGACCGTAGCCCCACTTGTCAGCACGTAACGGCGAGGGTCCACTATGGGACCCGACTGAATGCGGCCCCACTTGTCAGCATCTAACGGCAAGGCTGACGGAGAGCGAGTTTCAGACCGTGCAAGAGTTCCATAATAGGAGCTGGAAAAAAGTGAGGAAAAACTAAGCGGCTGGGGAAAAGTGAGTACTAAGGAACCAGGGGTACAAAAATAGAAATCCCTAGATGCAAAGGTATGTGCAAGACAGAAGAACTGGAGTACATGTCAGAAAGCAATGTACAGGAAATAAATGAGTACCTTTGGGCACTTGCTGCCCTCGCATGTCATAGGTGATGGTGAATCCATGCTTCCAATCCTTCACCTTGACTATGTCTTTGAGGCAAAGCTTGATGGAGTCACTGGAGAAATTGTCCTCGGAAATCCGGAGGCTATCCTTTCTTTCCTTGGTGTACTGGTGCATGAGCTTTGTGCGGTGCTATAGAGGTTGGATCCTCCTGACGAACCAACACATGGCTAGGTCCAAGCCGGTCAGACCCATCTCTACGAGCCAGTCAATACGCCTTATGGCGCGGGAGGCTTCATCGTTGAAGGGGAGGAGGACTTGTGATCTCCATGTCGGGGCTTTAGCGGCGGCCCGGTCAGCAAAGTATGGGTACGTTTCTTCTTGGCCGACCAGAGGGATATCTGGGCCGTAGAAGTACGTCCGCTGCCAGTTTTTGGAGGAATCATGTCCTACGATGTCGGGAAATCGCCGGCCAGGCCTGATCTTGAAGCTAATCATTCCATAGTTTCTGAGATCCTCTTTACTCGATGAAGAAATAGATAAACATATGTAACCTAGTCCTAATCCCTAGGTAACCCTGACATAACACCGTGTAATTGCTAAGCGTGAGGATGCTATTCAGAGACAGGTTCTGAGGTTCAACTTGGAAGTGCTTGATGACTTGGATGTAGAAGTCGGATATTCGAAGGGAGACGCCACACACAAGTTGGGCCTTAAGGTATACCTTTTCTCTGACTTGCGGAGAGGGGGTGACCTCGTTGGTCGGTGTTTCCCGCCAGACCAGGCCCTCCGTTGCAGTGAGGTACCCTTCAGAGATCATCTCCTTGATGTCACTCTCGGAGATGTTCGATCCTTGCCACTCTCCCTTGTGGGAGTTAGCTTCCTCCTCCAACGGCTCCAGCATCACTGGGATATGGTCACCGCCGGTGGACTCGACCACCATAGTGCACGGCACCACCATGCCCTCCGGTGGGACATGGATAGTGCTAGATGGCTTGGCCGAGGCCTCACCAGATGCCCCCATCGATGGTGCACTGCTGCTGCTGGCCATTGGGGTGGAGGGAGATGGTTTGGAGATTGGAAAATATTTAGGGTTTTCCTCTATGCGCGTGATGAGCTCGAAAGAGGGGCTTGGGCTGGAGGAAGACGATGAAGTGAGGGAGAATGAGGTGAAAAGATAAAATGCCACAATAGTTAAATATATAGTCCTTGGCGTCAAGATTCGTGCAAGTTTATCCAACGGTTGATGCGTGGACAGCATGTGCACGAACATGTGCTAAAAATTCTCCATGTTCCCACCACGCCAGCCAATGTTTGGGATCCTTCACGCGGTAAAAACGTCTATGATTATGTTCTCTGCATGTGTGAGTTACGATGCGCCGCTAACCTATGGTCTACGACATCTCACTAACACGTGCAGGCGAACAGTCCCATCTGAAGATTCTGGCATGGACAAATCCTGTCCGGCTACGAGAAGAGTACGATGGAAAGCTCGGTGATTCTCTGACTTACGTATCAAAGACGGATAAGATCACATGGTTCTACAGGATATTTCTTGATGATTTGCCGGCATTCACCTAGACAGAGCATTCAATCTAAAGAGTCAAGATGACGCAAGATCTCGGAGTTCTCCGGGCGCTATTGTTGGGGATATGCTAAATTAGTATCACCATAGCATGTATCTAATCCAGATAACACAGGTGGCCCTCAGTTGGTAGCAAGGCCCATGGCTTGCTGGGCGTCCTAGTTAGATGGATCCAGAAGGGAGGACCATTCCGGATATGGAAGGCTACAGAGTTGTCACTGACGTACCCGGAGCCTTGGAGTGCAAGACACGTTAGACTAATTGTATTCTGTGTAGGACTCTGTAACATGTCCAGCTAGGACTTTCCCTGTAACCCTAGGATCTGGCGACTATATAAGCCGTACCTAGAGGAGCCTTTAAGGCACGACACAACTCATATCGCGCACAGCGAAACGATCGCTATAACTCGGCGTATTGCCATTATAGTGATTTATAGCAGGAGTAGGATTCTTCCACCATCGTGGGATCTGAACCTGAGTAAGCTGTGTTACCTCGTGCCCGCGGCCAACTTGCCGCCTTCCCCCACCTCTCTAAACACGCTCTGTGAGGACCCCTCCATGGCGTACTCGTCGGCAATACCACGACAACCCTAGTTATAATAGATGCTAATTAGGGTTTAAGTTTGTGAATCTTGAGCATTGCATTTATTCTTTTGAATTAGATAAAATATGCATTGGAAACAAGAAGGAAAAGAAACCCTAAACCCTAAATTCCCTTCCTGTTTGAAAACCTTTCAAATGGTTCTTGTATTTTGAAACACCAAAAGTATATGGAGCACAATTGGTTAAAAGGGACCTATAGTATTTCAAATAGTTTTAAACCTTCTGGTATTTTTGTGGTATTGAAAATAGATTTGAAATTGAAAATACAAATAATGAAAGAGAAGAAGAAAAGGAAAAAAAGTTTTAAACAATAAAAGAAAACTAGCTACCGGGCCTCCTCTTCCCTCCCGCAACCTTTGCTGCAACCCATCCCGGTCTAGCAACCGACCTAGTTAGGGCCCATACCCCTTGATCCTCCCGTCATCGTCTTCCTACACAGAGGCAGACACCTACATGTCAGCACCGATGCCGCCGACCATGCGCCGCGATGGTCACCTCTCTTGGCACGGCAGATGCCATGGGTAGGCTTAAGTTGGGGGCCAAATGGGTGCTTGTGGTCACCGGGGAGGGAGTGCACAGTCGAGCCATGCACGAAGAACAAGATGAACTCTCCACACTTAGCGATTTGATTGATACCCGAGAATTACAAGTTCTCCTTGAGCTGTATGAACTAATGTTCTGTGCACTAGTTCCCTACTTCGTCTAACCTCCCTCTACTATAGCTATGCCCCCTCTTATATAGGCAGCGCTAGCTAGCTTATACACCTTTGGGTTCTAGGGTTTATTGTTTGGATCTTGGTCCCTACAATGTGGGCCGGGTCATGGGCTTGCCCTAAGCCCAATGGCCCAGTCCACAAAGCTTTACAGCTAACGGTCTTCTGGTACGTCGCCTCCTATTCCTTTTGGCGTCACACTGTAACTTTGTACGTCATCATTTTCTTTGGGCGTCACCTGACTCCTTTTGTGTCACCCGGCGTCGCCCTTCTCTTTTGACCATGCTTTGCCATGGTCCCTCCTGAACCTTACTCGGAAAGGTGCCACACGTCCTATCCAACTCGACCCTTCCTCGGTAGACTCGGCTCATTGGTTCCCACAAGAATAACAACTTTGTCTTATACGGGCCGACATAGTTCATATGTCGGTCGCACATGCTTCACTCTCGCGGTCGTTCTTACTCGGCCTGGTTCTTTCTTCACTCGAAGCTTGCCCAACTATGCTACGTTTCACCCCTCGTGACCCTACCGAGGGTTATCCCCCCGACATTAGTCCCCGAAGCTGGTGAGGTATAGCAGTTCAAGCTGTTAGGCGTCTCCAGGTTCCTTTTATGTGATTGGAACTTAATTTTTTTCTTTATTTGTTGCAATCTTGCACCTTGCCGAGTCTGTCTGACAGTTTTCGGATCCACTCTTTGACTTCTTGGCTCATTTTTGCCTCGTGTCGAGTTACTTTGGCCAATTCCGGGTCATTTTCGGCATGATTCAGTCACTGACAGCTGGTAATCATGATTACTTGCCTCAATTTTTTTCCAAGCTCCGGCGGCACAGTGACGGCTGCGTAGTTATTCCCCGTCACTATGGCAGTCCCATCGGCCTGTGCCCCTTGTCCTTCCTTTCGTGACGTGGCACGGGATTTTCCGTGCATTGTTTCCACGTGGCGTCCGCTGATTGGCTTACTCGGCCGGTACACGGCCACACGCTGGCCGCACGGCGCAGAGGGATCCCACGATTGGGGTTTTTACTGCCCTTAAGTAGGGGTGAGGGGGTTACCTCTTCCCCCACGCCCGTTCAGTTTTCCCCTTCTTCTTCTTCTTCTTCTTCTTCTTCCTTGCACCAGGGAAATCAAACCGGCCCCTTTGCGGTTTTTCCTTCCTTCTGTTCTTGCCCTGCAATTGCTCCACTTCTCTTTCCATTGCACCATGGGTCCCCGTTATTCCAAACCTCTTCCAATGGCGGAGGAGACTGAATCTGTGAGGGTCATGGACGCACGCGACGGTGCTGATGGTGCTGAGGAGCAGGAGGTTCCTGCCGGCGAGCGCGACGACTAGGAAGGCTCGGAGGTGTCCACCGAGGAGGTGGAATGGCTCCGCTCCACTAGGAGCTTTCCGCTGCAAGTGGATTTTCGTCTTCCCGCCGGTGAGATCTCTCCCAAACCCGATGCTAATGAGCGGGTGGTTTTCCTTTCTCACTTAGAGCGGGGTTTTGGTCTTACAGCGAGCACCTTCTTTTCCTCGTTTCTCTCCACTTTCCATCTGCAGACCCATCATCTTCCTGCCAACGCAATTGGCTTCCTCTCTTGCTTTATTTCCGCTTGCGAGGCTTACCTCTGGATTTGGCCTACAGTTCTTCTGTGGGCCAAATATTTTAGCTTTAAGGTTCAAGTTGTTCCCCAGCCTGGTGCTCCTCGATCCGAGAAGAGGCTAACCCGGTGCGGTGCCGCTAGTATCACGCCCAGGAGAGACTCCATCTTTCCTCGGGTTATTGGTATTGATTCTTGCAAGAAATGGCATAGGACTTTCTTCAATATCAAAAACAGCGGGTCCACCGATAACATACGGCTCCCCCTTTCTCTGACGAGGTCCCGAACAAGAAGTTCTGGCAGCTTTGTCGCGGTGGTGGGACAGCAGATGCCATGGGTAGGCTTAAGTTGGGGGTCGAATGGGTGCTTGTGGTCACCGCGGAGGGAGTGCACGGTCGATCCATGCATGAAGACCAAGATGAACTCTCCACACTTAGCGATTTGATTGATACCCGAGAATTACAAATGCTCCTTGAGCTGTATGAACTAGTGTTCTGTACACTAGTTCCCCTACTTGGTCCTACCTCCTTCTACTATAGCTATGCCCCTCTTATATAGGAAGTGCTAGCTAGCTTATACCCTTTGGGTTCTAGGGTTTACTGTTTGGATCTTGGTCCCTACAATGTGGGCCGGGTCATGGGCTTGCCCTAAGCCCAATGGCCCAGTCCACAAAGCTTGACAGCTAACGGTCTTCTGGTATGCTGCCTCCTGTTCCTTTTGGTGTCATGCTGTAACTTTGCACGTCAGCGTTTGCTTTGGGCATCACCCGACTCCTTTGGTGTCACTCGGCGTCGCCCTTCTCTTTTGACCATGCTTTGCCATGGTCCCTTCTGAACCTTACTCGGAAAGGTGCCACGCGTCCTATCCGACTTGGCCCTTCCTCGGTAGACTTGGCTCGTTGGTTGCTGCAAGAATAACAACTTTGTCTTATGTGGGCCGACATAGTTCATATGTCGGTCGGACATGCTTCTCTCTCCCGGCCGTTCTTAACCGGCCTGGTTCTTTCTTCACTCGGAGCTTACCCAGCTATGCTATGTTTCATCCCCCGTGACCCTACTAGGGGTTATCCCCCCGACATTAGTCCCCGAAGCTGGTGAGGTCTAGCAGTTCAAGATGTTAGGCGTCTCTAGGTTCCTTTTACATGACTGGAACTTAACTTTTGTCTTTATTTGTCGCAATCTTGCACCTTGCCGGGTCTGTCTGACAGTTTTCAGATCCACTCTTTGACTTCCTGGCTCGTTTTTGCCTCGTTCCGAGTTACTTTGGCCAATTCCGGGTCATTTTCGGCGTGCTTCAGTCACTGACAGCTGGTAATCATGATTACTTGCCTCAAATTTTGTTCCAAGCTCTGGCGGCACAATGACGGGTGCGCAGTTATTCCCCGTCACTGTGGCAGTTCCATCAGCCTGCGTCCCTTGTCCTTCCTTTCATGACGTGGCGCGGGATTTTTCGTGTATCTCTGGCTACGTGGTTCCCACTGATTGGCCTACCCGGCAGGGTACACGGCCACACGTTGGCCGCACGGCGCAGAGAGATCCCATGATTGGGGTTTTTACTGCCCTTAAGTAGGGGTGAGGGGGTTACCTCTTCCCCACGCCCTTTCAGTTTTCCCCTGCTCCTTCTTCTTCCTTGCGCCTGCGAAATCAAACTGTCCCCTTTGCGGTTTCTTCTTCCTTCTGTTCTTGCCTTGCAATTACTCCACTTCTCTTTCCATTCCACCATGGGTCCGTGTTCGTCCAAGCCCCTTCCAACGGCGGAGGAGACTGAATCTGCGAGGGTCATGGACGCTCGCGATGGTGCTTATGGTGCGGAGGAACAGGAGGTCCCCGCCGGCGAGCGTGGCGGCTGGGAAGGCTCGGAGGTCTCCACCGAGGAAGTGGAATGGTTCTGCTCCATCAGGCGCATTCCGTCGCAAGTGGATTGCTGCGTCCCCGCCGGTGAGATCTCTCTCAAACCCCAACCCAATGAGCGGCTGGTTTTCCTTTCTCACTTTGAGCGCGGTTTCGCTCTTCCAGTGAGCACCTTCTTTTCCCCGTTTCTCTCCACTTTCCATCTGTAAACCCATCACCTTCCTGCCAACGCGATTGACTCTCTTATTTGTTTTATTTCTACTTGCGAGGCCTACCTCATGATTTGACCTACAGTTCTTCTGTGGGCCAAATATTTTAGCTTTAAGGTCCAAGTTGTTCCCCATCCTAGTTCCCCTCGATCCGAGAAGAGGCCGACCCGGTGCAGTGCTGCTAGTATCACACCTAGGAGAGATTCCATCTTTCCTCGGGTTACCTGTATTGATTCTTGCAAGAAATGGCATAGGACTTTCTTCTATGTCAAAAACAGCGGGTCCACCGATAACATCCGGCTCCCCCTTTCTCCGACAAGGTCCCGAACAAGAAGTTCTGGCAGCTTTACCCGCGCGACCAAGACGCTGCAGTGAACAAGGCCAACGTGATATTGGAAAGGTTGTTGTCGCCGGATGAGAATTTTCATCTTGCCGAGAGGGACCTCATGTGCACCTTCATCTCACGCCAGGTAAGCCCCATCCAAGATAGGAGCCATAAGATGTGAAGGGTTTCGCAGCATAGTAAATCAAAATTTTCTACGGAAGCGAACAGAGGGAAAGCCAAGATCTAATCTAGGAGATGAAAACAACGAGAGAGATTGGATTAGATCTTCATACCCTTGAAGATTCGCACAGCGGAACGTTCGTCGGAACGTGGGTGATGTAGTCGTACTCGCTTCTCCTCCTCGCGATCCGATCCGATCTAGCACCACAAGTGGCGGTGCCTCCGTGAGATGCACACATGCAGCACCTCGACGTCTCCTCCTTCCTCGGACCAGCAAGTAGGGTGGAGAGATAGATTGTATCTACAACACGACGGCGTGGTGTATATGGTGGAGAATTTCTACAGCAGGGCTTCGCCTACAAACAGTCGGGAGGTAGAGAGGAGGGCAGCAGGGCAACTAGGGTTTGGAGGAAGGTGTAGGTTGGGGGGGAGGGGGCGCACCATCCCTCTATATATAGAGGGGGGGGTGCGGCCAGCCCTTGCCCATCCTCCAAGCCTATCTCTAGTTTAAACGATTTAAACTTATCCCTTATCTAGAAACCCTATCTCTAGTTTAAACGAGTTTAAACTTATCTAGGATCGGCTGGGCCCTATGGGGCCTTGTGCCCCTGGCCCAATGCGGCCAGGACACTCCCTCATAGGCCCATGCCCCCTCCCGGAAGGTGGGACCACGTTGGCCCCCTTCCGGAAGGTTCTAGAAGCTTCCGGTACAATACCGATTAATCCGGAACAATTCCGAACTCCAAAAACTGCACTGCCTTATATGAATCTTATTCTCCGGACCATTCCGGAACCTCTCGTGATGTCCCGGATCCCATCCGAGACTCCGAACAAAAATTCATAAACCAATTATCCAATCTATCCTAGCGTCGAGACACGTTAAGTGTGTGACCCTGCGGGTTCGAGAATATGCAGACATGATCTTCTATCAATAATCAACAGCGGGGTCTGGGCACCCATATTGACTCCCACACATTCATCGATGATCATATCGGATGAACCACGATGCCAGGATTCAATCAATCCCATATATATATTCCCTTCGTCTCGCGATATTTTACTTGCCCGAGATTCGATCGTCGGTATCGTCATACCTAGTTCAATCTCGTTCACAGCAAGTACTTTACTCGTTCCGTAATCCAATATCACTTTGTGATCAACTCCTTAACCACATGCTTGCAAGCGGTGTTGATATCAATTACCGAGTGGGCCCGAAGTATATCTCTCCGACTTGGGAGGGACAAATCCCATCTCGATACATACAACCCAACAAATACTTTCCGATCACCTGAGAGACACCTTTATGATCACCCTCTCATAGGATGACGTTTGATGACCTCAAAGCTTTCTTCCGATACCAGGGAGTTGCATTATCTCATGGTCTAAGGAATACAATATTTGACATAGGAAAAGCTTCGCAAAGACGAACACAATGACACGATCTAATTGCTTCGCTTAGTTTGGGTATGTCCACCATATCATTCTCCCAATGATATGATCTCATTATCAATTGACAACTCATGTCTATGGTTAGGAAACCTTAACCATCATTGATCAATGAGCTAGTCCATAGAGGCGTACTAGGGACACGGTGTTGTTCACAAACCACACAAGTATTAATGTTTCCGCTTAATACAATTCTAGCATGGAATATAAACTTTATCATGAACAAGAATTATAATAATAACATCTTTATTATTGCCTCTAGGGCATAATTCCAACAGTCTCCCACTTGCACTAGAGTCAATAATCTAGTTTACATTTGGCAACAATCTCACACCCATGGCACTGAGGTGCTGATCATGTTTTACACGTGGAAGAGGTTTAGTCAATGGATCTGCGACATTCAGATCTGTATGTACTTTGCTGATCTTCAGATCTCCATCTGCTATATAATCTTGGATTATATGAAACTTGCGGTTGATATGCTTGGTCTTTGGATGATATCTTGGTTCCTTAGCGAGTGCTATGGCGCCAGTGTTGTCACACAATATCTCCAGTGGGTCCAATGCTCTTGGAACCACGCCAAGCTCAGTGATGAAGTTTCTGATCCAAACTCCTTCACTTGACGCTTCTGCAGCAGCCATGTATTCCGCTTCTACTGTAGATCCCGCGACCATGCTTTGCTTGCAGCTTCTCCAGCTCACAGCTCCTCCATTCAAAATATACACGTATCCTGTCTGAGATTTAGCATCATCCTTGTCGGTGTCGAAACTAGCATCGACGTAACCTTTTACGACGAGCCGTTCATCACCCCCATAGACTAAGAACATTTCTTTAGTCCTATTTAGGTACCTTAGGATGTTCTTCACGGCTGTCCAGTGTTCCACTCCTGGATCACTTTGATATCTGCTCATCAAACTAAGAGCATTGGACACATCCGGTCTAGTACATAGCATGGCATACATGATGGAACCTATGGCCGAGGCATAAGGCACTTTGCTCATAGCTTCCCTATCATTTACCTTAGCTGGACACTGAGCCTTGCTCAATATCTTACCTGACAACATAGGCACTGAACCTTTCAATGCCTTATCCATTCTGAACCTTTTCAGAACTTTGTCTAGGTATGTACTCTGGCTTAAAGCTATCAGGCGTCTTTGTCTATCTCTATAGATTTTGATGCCCAATATATAAGCAGCTTCACCTAGGTCTTTCATTGAAAAACACTTGTTCAAATAACTCTTCACATCGTTAAGCATGTTGATGGCATTTCCAATAATCAATATGTCATCCACATATAGTACCAGAAACGTCACCGAGCTCCCACTCACTTTCTTGTAGATGCAAGCTTCGTAGCAATTTGGAACAAATCCAAAGCTCTTGATTACTTGATCAAAACGAAGGTTCCAACTCCGAGACGCTTGCGTCAGTCCATAAATGGAACGCTGAAGTTTGCATACTTTATCAGCATCCTTAGGATCGACAAAACCTTTGGGTTGCATCATATACAACTCTTCATCAATGTTGCCATTGAGGAAAGCAGTCTTGACATCCATTTGCCATATTTCATAATCATGAAACGCAGAAATTGCTAATAAAATCCGAATGGACTTAAACATCGCTACGGGAGAGAAAGTCTCATCATAGTCAACACCTTGAACTTGTCGAAAACCTTTCGCAACAAGCCGTGCTTTATAGACGGTAACATTACCATCCGCGTCCGTTTTCTTCTTGAAGATCCATTTGCACTCAACGGCCTTTCGGTCGCTAGGAGGGTCCACCAAAGTCCATACTTGGTTTTCGCTCATGGATCCCAATTCGGATTTCATGGCTTCTAGCCATTTCTCAGAGTCTGGGCTCATCATCGCTTCCTCATAGTTCGTAGGTTCGCTGTCTTCTACTAACAAGACAGTCAAGACAGGGTTGCCGTACCACTCAGGAGGGGCACGCGACCTTGTCGACCTGCGACGTTCAGTAGCAGCATCGTCCGAAGCTTCATGATCCTTGTCATTAGCTTCCTCTATTGTTGGTGCAGGCGGCACTGGAACAATTTCAGGTGCTGCGCTACTCTCCAATTCAAGAGAAGGTTCAATAACCTCGTCTAGCTCTACTTTCCTCCCACTCACTTCTTTCGAGAGAAACTCCTTCTCAAGAAAGGAACCGTTCTTTGCGACAAACACTTTGCCTTCGGTTCTGTGATAGAAGGTATACCCAATAGTTTCCTTAGGGTGTCCTATGAAGACGCATTTCTCCGCTTTGGGTTCGAGCTTGTCCGGCATCAACTTCTTGACGTAAGCTTCGCATCCCCAAACTTTAAGAAACGACAACTTAGGTTTAGCACCAAACCACAGTTCATACGGTGTCGTCTCAACGGATTTAGATGGAGCCCTATTTAAAGTGAATGCAACGGTTTCTAATGCATAACCCCAAAATGATAACGGCAAATCAGTAAGAGACATCATCGATCAGACCATATCTAATAGGGTTCGATTCCGGCGTTCAGACACACCATTGCGCTGTGGTGTTCCGGGTGGCGTGAGTTGTGAAACGATTCCACTTGCTTTGAGATGCGTGAGAAAATCATAACTCAAATATTCGCCCCCACGATCGGATCGTAGAAACTTAATCTTTCTGTTACGATGGTTCTCCACTTCATTCTGAAATTCTTTGAACTTTTCAAACGTTTCAGATTTATGTTTCATTAAATAGATATACCCATATCTACTTAAGTCATCGGTAAAAGTGAGAAAATAGCGATATCCACGGCGCGTCGAAACACTCATCGGTCCGCATACATCGGTATGTATGATTTCCAACAAGTCCGTTGCTCGCTCCATCATACCGGAGAACGGGGTTTTGATCATCTTGCCCATGAGGCATGGTTCGCATGTGTCAAATGATTCAAAATCAAGAGACTCCAAAAGTCCATCAGAATGGAGTTTCTTCATGCGCTTTACACCAATATGACCTAGACGACAGTGCCACAAATAAGTAGTATTATCACTATCTACTTTGCATCTCTTAGCCTCAATGTTATGGATGTGTGTTTCATCCCTTTCAAGATTTAGAAGAAATAAACCATTCACTAGAGGTGCATGACCATAAAAGATGTTACTCATATAAATAGAACAACCATTATTCTCCGATTTAAATGAATAACCGTCTTGCAATAAACACGATCCAGAAATAATGTTCATGCTCAACGCAGGCACATAATAACATTTATTAAGGTTTAAAACTAATCCCGAAGGTAAAACTAAGGAGAGCGTGCCGACGGCCATCACATCAACTCTTGATCCGTTGCGAACGCGCATCGTCACCTCATCCCTCGCAAGCCGCCGTCTATTCCGTAGCTCCTGTTTCGAGTTACAAATATTAGCAACTGAACCAGTATCAAATACCCAGGCACTACAATGAGGGCTAGTAAGGAAAACATCAATAACATGTATATCAAATATACCTTTGATGGTGCCAGCCTTCTTGTCCGCTAAGTACTTCGGACAGTTGCGCTTCCAATGACCCTTGTCCTTGCAATAGAAGCACTCAGTGTCCGGCTTAGGACCAGACTTGAGCTTCTTCTCAGCAGGGGCAACGCGCTTGCCGCCGCTTTTCTTGAAGGGCTTCTTTGCACCTTTACCTTTCTTAAAGGAGGGCTTGTTGACCATCAACACATGATTATCCTTCTTGATGTCCACCTCCGCAGCCTTTAGCTTTGCGAAGAGCTCGGTGATCGTATCAGTGGAACCAATCTGATTATGAGTCACTACAAAACTTTTGCAGCTAGGAGTGTCAATCTTGAGCTCCTCTGGAATCTTGCAGTCCAGTTGCTCAAGGCGTTGAGTGTAGCCCGACATCTTAATGGCATGCTCACTAACGGAACTCCCTTCCTCCATCTTGTAGTTAAGGAATTTCTTAGAGATCTCATATCTCTCAGAACGGGCTTGAGTCTGAAACATGTTTTTCAGCTCCTCGAGAATCTCAAAGGGCCCGGCGAACTCCTCAAAACGATTTTGAAGATCCGATTCCATAGCATACAAC
Organism: Avena sativa; assembly: GCA_916181665.1. Taxonomy (NCBI): domain Eukaryota; kingdom Viridiplantae; phylum Streptophyta; class Magnoliopsida; order Poales; family Poaceae; genus Avena; species Avena sativa. Next base: position 102,171,446 of record OV702293.1, read on the forward strand.
ATGGCGATCTTAATCAAATCATAATCATCCTTGCGTGACTGATAGACAGCTTTCTCATCAGTCGGCGCAGTTGCAGCAGGGGGGTCACCTAACGCTTTCCCAAGGACATAGTCCTTTTGTCCGCCAGACAGAATGATTCTTAGATTGCGGAACCAGTTGGTGAAGTTAGACCCATTGTTTCTAAGCTTTTCTTTCTCAGCAAAAATGTTGAAGTTGAAGTTGGACTTGGCCATGTGATCTACAGTATTTGAAAGTACAATTTAGACTATGTTCATGATAAATAGTTCAACTTAATCAAATTACTAGATGAACTCCCACTAAATTCAACATCCCTCAAGTTGTTTGGTGAACACGATCCAAATTCACCACACCTAATCTGATCTTCACGAGAAGAGATGTGGTTTCAATGGTGGACAACGAAGTGTCGATCATATCATTCATATGACTCATGCTTAACCTTTCGGTTCTTGTGTTCCGAGGCCATGTCTGTACATGCTAGGCTCGTCAAGCTAGACCCAAGTATTTCCGCGTGTGCAAAACTGGCTTGCACCCGTTGTATGTGAGCGTAGAGTCTATAGCACCCGATCATCACGTGATGCTTGGACACGACGAACTTTCGCAACGGTGCATACTTGGGGAGAACACAGTTTTTATCTTGATCTTTAAGTGAGGAATCATCTTATAATGCTACCGTCGCGATCTAAGCATAATAAGATACATAAAAGGATAAACATCACATGCATATAACTTTATGTGACATGGTATAGCCAATCTTCGCGCAATGATCTCCATCTTGTGCGTTCCGGCATGATCTCCATCACTCCACCATGATTGCCTCCACCACGAATAGCAACTACAACTATTGCTAACTACTTAGCGATAAAGTAAAGCTATTACATGGCGTATAAGAAGTTGACTCGCAGGTCATACACAATTATAAAGACAACCATATGGCTCCTGCCGGTTGTGTACTCATCGACATGCAAGTCATGAAACATTACAAAACATGATCATCGCATACAATATACACATCACATCTTGGGCCATACCATATCACAGAAAACACTCCCTGCAAAAACAAGTTAGACGCCTCTACTTTGTTGTTGCATGTTTTACGTGGCTTATGGGAGTAGATGCTAAGAACGATTCTTACCTACGGAAAGCCACAACGGTGATATTATGGTTGCCAAACTCCGGTGTTAATCCCATGACAACTATAGTGAGAGAAACTGACATCCACCAGCCGCATGTATGGTACAAGCCACACGTCAAGTGCGGAGCCGGTCTCGCGAACGACGTCGCGTAAGGTTGGCCTGGACCGCTTCAATCTCACTATCCCGCGTCATAAGAAGAACACAAACAAGAGGCTTGCAACAGAAAACATCAACGCCCGCAACAACCATGTTGCGTTCTACTCGTGAATCACATCTACGCATAGATCTAGCTCTGATACCACTGAAGGGTTTCGCAACATAGTAAATCAAAATTTTCTACGGAAGCGAACAGAGGGAAAGCCAAGATCTAATCTAGGAGATGCAAACAACGAGAGAGATTGGATTAGATCTTCATACCCTTGAAGATTCGCACAGCGGAACGTTCGTCGGAACGTGGGTGATGTAGTCGTACTCGCTTCTCCTCCTCGCGATCCGATCCGATCTAGCACCACAAGTGGCGGTGCCTCCGTGAGATGCACACGTGCAGCACCTCGACGTCTCCTCCTTCCTCGGACCAGCAAGTAGGGTGGAGAGATAGAATGGATCTACAACACGACGGTGTGGTGTATATGGTGGAGAATTTCTGCAGCAGGGCTTCGCCTACAAACAGTCGGGATGTAGAGAGGAGGGCAGCAGGGCAACTAGGGTTTGGAGGAAGGTGTAGGTTGGGGGGGAGGGGGCGCACCAGCCCTCTATATATAGAGGGGGGGGTGCGGCCAGCCCTTGCCCATCCTCCAAGCCTATCTCTAGTTTAAACGATTTAAACTTATCCCTTATCTAGAAACCCTATCTCTAGTTTAAACGAGTTTAAACTTATCTAGGATCGGCTGGGCCCTATGGGGCCTTGTGCCCCTGGCCCAATGCGGCCAGGACACTCCCTCATAGGCCCATGCCCCCTCCCGGAAGGTGGGACCACGTTGGCCCCCTTCCGGAAGGTTCTAGAAGCTTCCGGTACAATACCGATTAATCCGGAACAATTCCGAACTCCAAAAACTGCACTGCCTTATATGAATCTTATTCTCCGGACCATTCCGGAACCTCTCGTGATGTCCCGGATCCCATCCGAGACTCCGAACAAAAATTCATAAACCAATTATCCAATCTATCCTAGCGTCGAGACACGTTAAGTGTGTGACCCTGCGGGTTCGAGAATATGCAGACATGATCTTCTATCAATAATCAACAGCGGGGTCTGGGCACCCATATTGACTCCCACACATTCATCGATGATCATATCGGATGAACCACGATGCCAGGATTCAATTAATCCCATATATATATTCCCTTCGTCTCGCGATATTTTACTTGCCCGAGATTCGATCGTCGGTATCGTCATACCTAGTTCAATCTCGTTCACAACAAGTACTTTACTCGTTCCGTAATCCAATATCACTTTGTGATCAACTCCTTAACCACATGCTTGCAAGCGGTGTTGATATCGATTACCGAGTGGGCCCGAAGTATATCTCTCCGACTTGGGAGGGACAAATCCCATCTCGATACATACAACCCAACAGATACTTTCCGATCACCTGAGAGACACCTTTATGATCACCCTCTCATAGGATGACGTTTGATGACCTCAAAGCTTTCTTCTGATACCAGGGAGTTGCATTATCTCATGGTCTAAGGAATACAATATTTGACATAGGAAAAGCTTCGCAAAGACGAACACAATGACACGATCTAATTGCTTCGCTTAGTTTGGGTCTGTCCACCATATCATTCTCCCAATGATATGATCTCATTATCAATTGACAACTCATGTCTATGGTTAGGAAACCTTAACCATCATTGATCAATGAGCTAGTCCATAGAGGCGTACTAGGGACACGGTGTTGTTCACAAACCACACAAGTATTAATGTTTCCGCTTAATACAATTCTAGCATGGAATATAAACTTTATCATGAACAAGAATTATAATAATAACATATTTATTATTGCCTCTAGGGCATAATTCCAACGAGATGTGCTTCATGAGTGGCTCCCACGATCCCACGCGACACTCTACCAAGGAGCTCTCCCATGACTCCATTGCTCGCCGAGTAAGCTCCATCTTTAAACTGAACTTGGCAGGTCAAGCCTGTCCCCTGGGTAAGTTTTCCGAGTCGTTTTCCTTGCGGAGTCAGCTTTAGCTTTTTTGCCACTCTTAGTCTGGTTTTCATTACTCATTTTGTTTGTCTTTCGCAGAACCTCGTTCACCAGGTTGATGACAGTACTGTCCCTCCCTGCGTCTATAATGGGGATCACTCCGACTTCGACGAAGTCGAGTTCGACCTGGAGTGCTTCATACCCATCCCGCATGCTGCCGCTGCTTCCGCTTCGGGTAAGAGTCAATCTCACAACCCCTTACAAGATTGGTCTGACGATGATGAGGATGATGATTGTACAATTTTGGAGGTACATGCCTTGTGACCTTAGTTTCCCAACATATCCAAGTAAGTCTGTTATTTAGTTATGCAGCTGGCCAGGTACATGACACTCCTCCTCTCCCCGTGGGCGGAGTCGGAAAGATAACCGTCGCCAAGCTGAAGCAACGTGGGGACTCCTCCAGCACTCAGCCGGCTAAGAAGAGCAAGCCCACTCCCGCTGCTCCTTCTGCTGCCACTCTGGCTGAGACTCGCCAAACCGCTGGGCGCCGAGTCACAGGCCGAGTCACCCGTGACCCGGTCGTCACCGGGTAAGCATTCGTGTTCTCCTTACATTATATTTTTCTTTCTCATGCATCACAACTGTTTTCTTATGCTTGTCTTGTTGTTTTTCAGTGTTGCCCCTCTATCGGCTAACCAGGCTGCTTCCAGCATCGCCTCGCCGCTAAGGCCCGCACCCGCTCCGACTGATTCTACGATGCAGAAACCCGTCCGGGTCGAGGCTCCCATTGTTGAGGCTCACACTTCTTAGTGTCAGTCAGACCCGGTGGTGTACCGGGCGAAGAAGACTCGGCCCAACACCCCTGGAGCTGATCAGGAACAACTTCCTGATCTTGGTGCCAGTGATTCTAGCGCCGAGAAGCCTTCCACCACCAGTTTCTCTGGCATCAGCCCTCAAGCTGGTGCGAATGAACAACATCCTGATCTTGGAGCCAGCAAAACAGCCGATCCTAGTCAGCCGGCTCCACTTTCTTCTCCAAATCCTCCTGCTCGCTCTCCTATTCTGTCAAAGAGCCAGAGCCAGCCTAAGGCTGCTGGTTTGGCTCTCCCCTCATCCAGAAAAACCACCACCAAGCAGACAACCTTGGTCTGCGCTCCGGGTTCTGCTCCTCAGATCCGACCTCTGATGTTTGAACAATGCTTTCTTCAACGGGCAAAGTAGGAGAGTTCGCGGATGCCGGGTCAGGTGTATGTGTATGCATTGATTTTGAAAAAAATACTAAGCTTGGATCATCAAACTTAGGGTTAACAAAAAACTTTTCTAAATAACTTTATGAATGCATGCATATGTGTATGCATTGATTTTGAATTCTTATAAAACCACCTTGGTTGTTTGTTTCATTGCTTGTAAAATGTTTCTTAGGTGAAATAAACATCATCTAAAAAATTTCCCACACTTTTCCTAAAGACAAGTAAATCAAAACACATATATTAAATGAATGGTCATTTTGACCAATTTAACTCTCATGCCTACTTTGGCTGTCTCAAACTTTCAGAACCTAACAGAAACTTTTCTGAATCTTTGCACCCCTTGAATGTACTCATAACAAAGTATCAAGGCCCACTTTGTGATCATCCAGAAACTTTCAAATGCATAGTTTAAATGACAATTCAAACTCAAATCTTTATCATATGGGAAGATCCCACTTTTTCAAAAACCACTCAAATAAGCTCAACTTTCAAAACCCAAGCATCTGCAGACTCACCAGCACCAATCTAGCAAACCCACCAAAAATCTTTTCAAAATTCAAAACTTGATTTCATGCGGCCATTTCATCAAACAGGTTGCAGACACAAATCAAACAAACATCAAACACTATAGTATGCAGTAAAATTGGCCTAACTTGTTCCCTAGTTAGCTAACAACCAGCTCAGTAGATCATCTAGGAAGATTAGCCAAGCACTAGCACCACTGTGAGCTTGCCATTGCCATCAATGGTCAACAGCCGAGCACACCCTTGCCACCCCATAGTCGACAGCAAGCTATGAGCAGCAGCAAGCCTAGCCAGCATGTCTGGGAGGCAGCCCACCGTCCACCGCCACTCACTGTCCCAACCGCGAGCGTTGCCAAGCCCTAGACCACGCGCACAAACTGCGCCCAGACCGCCAGAGGCCATGCCGAGCGTGCGCCAGAGCACCACCCTCGACCAGCGCCCACAGACCGCGCGCCGCCCTCACCGTGTGCACACACGATCACCACCGACCCAGGAGACCGCCAGACATCCCCGTTTGCCGCCCCGTGACGCACAACCACCGCCCGCCGTCGAAGACGCCGCCTCTGTCGCGCAGAGCATCGCCCGTTCCAGACCAAACCGCACCGCCCCATGCCTCGAAACCATGTCGTTGAGCATCGCCAGGAGACACCGCACCATCCCCTACCCTTGCCCATGCCATTAGCCGCCTGTAACATCGCCCCCGACAAGCTCACCGTGCGCCCCGACGGTCCCCTCGCTCGACTATAAATAGAAGCCACCCCCGCTCGATTTCTTCACACCATCTCACTCCCCTCTCCTCACTGATCATGCCACACCATTCTCAGAGCAAGGCGAGCACCACCCCGCCGGAATTTCACCGGAGCCCACCGCCTCTAGAGAAGAAGGGAGCCATCGATTTCGTCCACCCCAGGAGCTGTCGCGACCACCCCTGAGTTCGCCGTCGTCGACTTTGTCGTTCGCCCGCCTCGCCGACCCTCGCTCGTACCCTGGTGAGCCCCCAGCACCCCTCACTGGCCGCGCTAGGTTTCGTTCTCGCCGGCGTTGTCTCGCTTCGACGATGACTCTCAGCCGTTGGATTACAACTAGATCGAACGACCCATGTTGCCCCATACCGCTTCGCCCAGCCCCGTGTCACTGACGAGTGGGGACACCCACTTAAACAGCCCGCGGGAGCACTGCGCTTAGCAGGCCGGCCCGTTTAGTTTTCCCGCGCAGCCCAGTTATTCAAATTAAACTTTTTCCATTTCAATTCAAACACACTTCTGTACCCAACTTCAAAAATCAACCCAGATCGATTCGGTGCACCAAATTGAATGAAACCAATTTTGTTGGAAAGGTTTGTGAATGCTGAATCCAATCCCGTTGGATTCAAATCATTTGGGTCTATAGATCACCCATAGTAAAAATAACAAGACAGAAGCTTTTCTGCATTCAAACATTTTTCAAATTTATACCATAATAGCTTTTGAGTTGATTCCAACTCTCAAAAATCACATTTAACCATACCTTTCAGAATATATAAAAATATATAGGCTTACTTGCAGAAATAATGTTCAAGTAATAAAAGGATGCCCCATAGGCATTTCTAGCCACTTTAATTAATTAAAATAAAAGGGTAAAACCTTATTAAATTGTGACATCACTTTAAATCACATTCCCATGGACTACAATATGTGGTGATGACATGTGTCAACATGATCCCATGTTTGGTTTGGAGAATAGTAAATCTTAAGTAGTTTTTCAATGAGTAGAAATTACTTTTCTAAAAATAAAAGGAATTAAACCAATCCTTAACCTTGCAATGTTAGAGATGATGCTAGATCATCTATAGGACCCTTATGTGTGATGATTGCAAGTAGTTAAGTATTGTTTGGTGATTGTGTACCTCGTATTTATTCATAGACGCTAGTACCGACCAAGGATACGAGGAGGAAGGAGGATTCTACGAAGAAGAAGCCGAGGAGAACTTCAACCACTGCTCTGCACAAGGAAAGCTGATACTATACCAATGCAAGCTAAAACTTGCAAGACACTCTACTTTAGCAAGCCTAATACTACTAGTGAATGTGCAAGCTAACACTTGCAATTTAGCAAGCTTATATTGACATAGATGCAAGCTAACACTTGCAAGATACCCTACTGATGCAACAAACCCCTACTTGTTACTATGCCTCCTATATGCCTTAAGCATATGAGATCATACCCATTTGATAAACCAATCCTAGTTTTATTCGCAAGCTTATTACTTTATTTCTTTATCAAAGCTTCAAACTAGAGTTGACTTAAGTGACTTGTAGATACTAGAAAGATTCTGAAGGTTGCATAAAGAGCATAAAATTTGGCCTAAGTTAGAAACCTTGATATCAGCCTAAGATATAAGGATGGACTTAGTTGAAACTCCACTAGTTTACCACCCCTCATCAGTACTACCCCCACCTGTAGATGCTAGTGCTAAGCATAAAACTTGATCAACTTTAGATGGGAATACTTGGTGAAAATGGTTATGAAAACCTTGGAATGATGGATAATTCTATTGAAATGTTTTGGACATGTGTTTTCGAACACTTGATGATTTTGGTGATAAGAATGTTGAGGCATGAGCCTTAGCCCTTTTTTTAAACTGATGGTTGTCTAGATGCGATGCCATTCCAATTTTATCGTACAACCACAATACCCGAATATTGGGTAGGGCTTGACTAGAAACTTATATCCCTTAGTATGAGTTCCCTCACAGCCAAGGTCTGAGCTGAGGCTACCTTGTGAAGATTGTCCACGTGTGAGTACCCAAGATGACAGTTGGTCATGGTTGGGAGGACAAACTCACAGGAGAGGTGCTTATACTAGGGCGTGTAATTGAAAGGTTAGGATTGATTATCCGCATACTGAGTATGGTGAATTCAGGATTTGTTACTGACGGATGTATCAAATGTTGTGGTGAAAGTGTACAATCTCTGCAGAGTGTCAAACTATTCGAATAGCCGCGTCCGCGGTTATGGACAGTTGGAGTGGCCATACTGTTCCCCCGTCAGACTTTTCAAAATGACTTGTGAAATGAATTGAGACTTTGACTTGACCACAACAGAGTTGTGATATGAAATACAAGTTCCCACTTAGGAGTTATAAAATTGTGACTAGATTTGGAACCTAGTAGAGATAAATTTGGCTTTTGCAAAACAACCCTAGAGCCTAGTGTCCTATTATCCAAAAACCCCTTTACCTGTTAGTATTAGTTTGCGAGTACTTAAAGAGTACTCATGGCTTTGTCCCTGGCTATTCCCATGGCTAGACTATGAAGAGGAGTACCTGGAAGATGGACCCCAGGAAGGTTACGACAACTAGGATCATCTCCCATCGTCAGCATTGCCTGTGACCCCGAAGATGGAGCTTCGCCTACGCTACCGTTATTATTACGTATTCCACTGCTTGAAGTTGTATTAAGAACTGGATCATGAGATCCCTATTTGTGTAAGAACTTATGTATCGTTTGTAATGGATGATGTACTATGGTATCCAATTCTGTTATGTCTCGCAAAAATGGTAATCCTAGGATTGCGATGTATGGCATAACAGGCATCTAGGATTGAAAAATCCGGGTGTTGACAAGTTGGTATCAGAGCCATCCTGACCATAGGAGACCCTAGTTAGACTGGACGTTTGAACCAAAAACTTAGTTTCAAAACCAAAGAAAACAAATATTTACAAAAACTTATTCTCATTCTTATCTCTTTAATTCTTTCCTAAAAATTCATGTTCCTCAAAAACTCTTGCAAAATACATAAAATTTTGACACACTTGATCACCCTGCTAATCTACTCATCCTCTATTTTTATAGATGGACGTGAAGTACAGCAAGTTTTACCAACTTGGGAACGGAGGAGACCTTATATTTGAGAGGGATCTGGATCAGCTTTCGGAACTTCTGGAGCGTTCACACCCCGAGTTCTTCGGAGCTTAGCTCAATGATCAAAGAGGAGAAGATCTGCAGTGGCTAATTGTTGCAAGTCTCCGAGGAAAGATTGAACCTCCCATTGCGGAGGGAATTCAGTTTACCTTGAGGGAAAACAACTGGCTCGATGGACTTGCCAGAGCAATGCAGGAAGCTCTTTCCAGTCTGTGTGGTCAAAGCATCAATCAGATCAAGGGTACTCGCTTTGAGTTTTGCCCAAGGCGTGATGCAAATGGACAACCACTGGAAGCCCCATACCACCCCGAGATGAAGACTCAATTGGACCACCTTAGCTTCATGATGTATGATCATCAGCAGGAGTTGGCCAACTGCCATGACTACTACAACCACAAGTCTGCCATCACCAAGACAAAGGACCAGACCATCGCCATGCTAGCAAGGGATCGCAAGTCTTGCCGCCGTCAGCTCGACAAGAAGGAGCGCATTATTGCCCGTCTTCGCCACCGCATATCATCTTTGGAGGAGACCATCCACGAGAGAGACATGCAGTTGGAAGAAAGGGAGAATGCCGGAGAGGATCTTCATGGAGACCTTTACTCCTATCTCAGCGATGACGATGATTTTCTGGAGGATCAGGCCATGGACTTCTTCACCGATGAGGATGATTTCGCCTTCATCGATGATGATGAAGATGATGAAGCCACAGACTCCGAGGAGTAGTAGCACTTGAGCACTAGCGTAGTGAGTAGTATTCGGTCCCACTGTATCGTAGTTTCTAGAATGGTTCTTAAAACCATCTATTTTTCTTTGATTGTGGTGTGTGTTGTACTGTGTGCTATGAATGAATGAATGAAAAAGCAAGTTGCTAGAAAAATCTGAGTCAAACCTTTAAAACTTTTCAAAGTCCCCAAAACCATAGAAATTTCCCTCTTTTCTCATGATCTATCTCAATCTTCAGATGCCACGTGGAGGAAGTGGTTCAGCCCCGGACCCGATGTTGCATATCCTGCAACTATTGACTTCTGACCGCGAAGCTGAAAGAGCGGAACGTCAAGCCAACCTAGCCACTCTTCAGCAGATAGCCCAGCTAGCCCACAACAACCAAGGCCACGGAAATCAGGACAACCATGGATCTAAGCTCAAGAATTTCCAGAATACCAACCCACCTGTTTTCACTAAGTCAGAAGAGCCCCTAGACGCCGATGATTGGCTGCAAACCATGGAAAATAACCTAGAAGTCGCCGGAGTGGAAGCCAATGAGAAAGTCCTGTTCGCCACCCATTATCTAGCCGGAGATGCCAGGGCATGGTGGAACAGTGTTCGCGCAATGACCGGAGGCCAGATGATGACCTGGGAGGAATTCAAGGTCAAGTTCAGCAGAACCCATGTACCACTAGGTTTGATCAAGAGAATGAGAGACGAGTTCAGAGAGCTGAAGCAAGGAAGGATGACGGTAGTGGAATACCGTGACAAATTTTTGTCATTAGCTAGGTATGCCCCGGACGATATAGACACCGAAGCCAAGAAGAAAGAAAGATTCCTGAATAGTCTGCATGACGAGATGCAGACGGTGTTAGTCAATATCCCCTTTGCAGATATTGAAGCCCTTGTCGACTCTGCCATCCAGATGGAAGGAAAGATCAACCAAGCCAATGAGAACCGCAAGCGTCGTATGATGCATCAGCCAGGAACCCATCAGACCCCAAAGTACCGCCCCAACCCATCTCCAGGATTTTCCCCAAGAACCAACAGACCCACGATGAACCGTCCGACCTATCCCAACCGTGGAAACCCTAGACCCGGAGGAAATCACAATAACCCCGGCAACTCTAGCAATTTCACCCGTGCCCCACCCAATTTCAACACCAACAATGCTACCGCCGACCCCAACACCGCCCCGAGGACTGGAAGCAATGCTGTGCCTGTAGCAGCCAAGGACAAGTCGCAAGTGACCTGTTATGACTGTGGAAATAAAGGCCACTATTCCAACGAGTGCCCCAACAAGAAGAATGCTACAGCCCAATGCCAATGCCCCAGCTCAGCAGCAGCGTCGTGTTCAGCCCAGAAGAAGATTTGCCCCAGGGAATTCACTCAACCGCAATGGCTGTCTTTTTCGCATGCATGCTGAAGAAGCTCAGGAAGCGCCAGACGTCGTGCTGGGTATGTTTTCTGTTAATTCAGTACTTGCAAGAGTGTTGTTTGATTCTGGTGCATCGCATTCATTTGTCACCGAAGAATTTGCATGCACTAGTAAAATTCAACAAACCAAATTGAAGCATGTGATGATTGTGCAAATTCCCGGATCAACCACCAAGGCTAGGCAAATTTGCAAAGCCGTCCCTATCCGAATCCATGGCATAGATTTTTATGCTAATCTGATAGTACTCGGAACTAAAGGTTTGGAAGTAGTACTAGGAATGGATTGGATGTCCAAACATAAAGGATTGATTGACTGTGCCAAGAAAGCCATCACCATGACCAGTACAGCCGGAATATCAGTCGAGCATATATATGAAAATTTACCTCGTCAATTTAAATGCAACAAGAGTATAGCCCAACCTACAATTGACCAAGTCCGGATAGTCTGTGAATACCCCGATGTATTTCCAGATGTTTTGCCCGGTATGCCCCCAGATCGGGATATCGAGTTTATCATTGAACTAATCCCCAGAACCGGACCCATAGCCCAGAGACCCTATAGTATGAACCTGTCAGAGCTCGCAGAACTGAAGAAGCAACTGGATTCCATGTTGGAAATTGGATTGACTCAACCAAGTGCGTCCCCATGGAGATCACCTGTCTTGTTTGTGGAAAAGAAGGATGGCGGTAACCGTTTGTGTACGGATTATCGGAAGTTGAATTATGTCACCATCAAGAACAAGTACCCCTTGCCCAAGATAGAAGATTTGTTTGATCAGTTGACCGATGCCAAAGTATTTTCTAGGATTGATCTTAGAACTGGCTATCATCAACTCAAAATTCATGCAGAGGATATTCCAAAGACTGCCTTTACCACCAGATATGGATTGTATGAGTATACGGTCATGTCTTTCGGATTAACCAATGCCCCTGCTTATTTCATGAACCTCATGAATAAGATTTTTATGGACTTCCTGGATAAGTTTGTCGTTGTTTTCATCGATGACATTCTGATTTATTCCAAATCAGAAGAAGAACATGAGCTACACCTAAGGACCATTCTTGGAACTCTTAGAGAGCATCAGTTGTATGCCAAGTTTAGCTAATGTGAATTCTGGTTACAGGAGGTAGGATTCCTCGGTCACATTGTATCAGCCGGAGGAATTGCCGTTGACCCTGCCAATGTGAAAGATGTAGAAGATTGGCAAGACCCAACCACTCAAACCCAAGTTCGTGCTTTTCTCGGATTGGCGGGATATTACCGCAAATTCGTATAAGGATTCTCGAGTATCGCCAGACCCATGACCCAATTGCTGAGGAAGGACAAGAAGTTTGAATGGACAGACAAGTGTGAAGTGAGTTTTCAAGAACTCAAAAGGAGATTGATTTCAGCCCCAATTTTGATCATGCCGGATATCGCGAAGCCCTTCGATGTGTATTGTGACGCATCCAAGATTGGTCACGAATGTGTGCTAATGCAAGAAGGCAAATTTATATCTTATCTATCTCGACAATTGAAGCAACATGAGCAAAACTACCCAACCCATGACCTCGAACTCGCAGCAGTAGTTCTAGCCCTGAAGACATGGAGACATTACCTGATGAGAAATCGTTGTGAGATTTATTCGGATCACAAGAGCCTAAAGTATATATTCACTCAGAAGGAGCTGAATATGAGGCAGAGAAGACGGATTGAGCTAATCAAGGATTATGACCTGGACATTCACTACCACCCGGGTAAATCCAACGTGGTAGCCGATGCCCTTAGCAGATTGTCATGCCGCTTGAACTCCATGATTTTGAAGGAGCAACCAAGTTTGCACAAGGAGATGGAAGATTTTCGAATGGAATTAGTAAGTGAAGGATTTTTGGCTAGCATAGAACTCCAGCCCACTTTGATCAGTCAGATTAAGGAGGCGCAGAAGGAAAATGCTAGTATCGACGGAATCAAGCGTCGTATCGGTACAAGCAAAGTACCCGGATTCACCGAGGATGAAGAAGGAGTGTTGTGGTACGAAGGACGCCTTTGTGTACCAGCAGATTCTGAATTGAAAGAAGTTATTTTGAAGGAGGCTCATGATACTCTTTATTCTATCCATCCCAGAGGAACTAAGATGTATCAAGATTTGAAAGAGCAATTTTGGTGGCATAAGATGAAGAGAGAAATAGGAAGCTATATCGCCAAGTGTGATATATGTCAGCGAGTCAAGGCAGGACATCAAAGACCCGCTAGATTGTTGCAACCTTTGCAGATTCCGTAATGGAAATGGGATTCTGTAGGAATGGACTTTATCACTGGACTACCTACTTCTAGTAGGGGAAATGACTCTATCTGGGTCATAGTGGACCGATTGTCCAAAGTAGCCCATTTCTTGCCCGTCAAAACCACCTATCAGAGTTCGAAGCTAGCGGAGCTGTACATCGCTAGAATCATTAGTTTGCATGGAGTCCCCAAGAACATAGTATCGGATCGAGGAACTCAGTTTACATCGAGATTCTGGAAGAAAGTTCAAGAAGGTTTAGGAACCCGCCTAGATTTCAGTACCGCGTATCACCCTCAGACCGATGGACAAACGGAGCGAGTAAATCAAATACTTGAAGATATGCTGAGAGCAACCAAGTTTGCACAAGGAGATGGAAGATTTTCGAATGGAATTAGTAAGTGAAGGATTTTTGGCTAGCATAGAACTCCAGCCCACTTTGATCAGTCAGATTAAGGAGGCGCAGAAGGAAAATGCTAGTATCGACGGAATCAAGCGTCGTATCGGTACAAGCAAAGTACCCGGATTCACCGAGGATGAAGAAGGAGTGTTGTGGTACGAAGGACGCCTTTGTGTACCAGCAGATTCTGAATTGAAAGAAGTTATTTTGAAGGAGGCTCATGATACTCTTTATTCTATCCATCCCAGAGGAACTAAGATGTATCAAGATTTGAAAGAGCAATTTTGGTGGCATAAGATGAAGAGAGAAATAGGAAGCTATATCGCCAAGTGTGATATATGTCAGCGAGTCAAGGCAGGACATCAAAGACCCGCTAGATTGTTGCAACCTTTGCAGATTCCGTAATGGAAATGGGATTCTGTAGGAATGGACTTTATCACTGGACTACCTACTTCTAGTAGGGGAAATGACTCTATCTGGGTCATAGTGGACCGATTGTCCAAAGTAGCCCGTTTCTTGCCCGTCAAAACCACCTATCAGAGTTCGAAGCTAGCGGAGCTGTACATCGCTAGAATCGTTAGTTTGCATGGAGTCCCCAAGAACATAGTATCGGATCGAGGAACTCAGTTTACCTCGAGATTCTGGAAGAAAGTTCAAGAAGGTTTAGGAACCCGCCTAGATTTCAGTACCGCGTATCACCCTCAGACCGATGGACAAACGGAGCGAGTAAATCAAATACTTGAAGATATGCTGAGAGCATGTGTGTTAGAATATGAGTCCATGTGGGAAGACTGTCTGCCGTTTGCAGAATTTTCTTACAACAATAGTTATCAAGCCAGTTTGCAAATGGCCCCATTTGAGTTCATGTACGGAAGAAACTGTCGCACCCCTTTGAACTGGTCGGAAGTAGGAGAGAGTCGGATTTTTGGACCCGACATCCTACGAGAAGCAGAAGAGAAGGTTCACAAGATTCGTGAGCACCTCAAGACCACCCAATCCCGATAGAAGAGTTACGCCGACAAGAGGCGTAGAGACCTCGCCTTCAACATAGGAGATTTTGTTTATCTGAAAGTGTCGCCATTGAAGGGAATGCAGCGTTTCCAACTCAAAGGAAAGTTAGCCCCCAGATATATTGGACCTTTCAAGATTCTAAACCGTCGAGGAGAAGTATCGTACCAATTGGAGCTACCTGAAGAGATGTCAGCCGTGCACAATGTATTCCATATCTTGTTACTTTGCAAGTGTCTCGAAGTCCCCGAGAAGACCGAAGTATTCAAGAATATAGATCATCGGACCATAGAGATCAACGATGACCTGACCTATCCTGAAGTACCCATCCGCATTTTGGAAGAAGCTTTTCGAACTACCCGAACCCAAAGCATCAAGTTTCTCAAGATTCAGTGGAGCAACCACACAGAAGATGAAGCTACCTGGGAGCGCGAAGATCACATCAGGACGGAGTTTCCCGATCTCTTCAAATCCTAGGTAATCTTTTCGTCCATTTTCAAATCTCGGGATGACATTTTTTTAAGGGGGGAAGGTTTGTAACACCCCAAAAATACTAAGCTTGGATCATCAAACTCTAATCATCAAACTTAGGGTTAACAAAAAACTTTTCTAAATAAATTTATGAATGCATGCATATGTGTATGCATTGATTTTGAATTCTTTTAAAACCACCTTGGTTGTTTCTTTCATTGCTTTTAAAATGTTTCTTAGGTGAAATAAACATCATCTAAAACATTTCCCACACTTTTCCTAAAGACAAGTAAATCAAAACACATATATTAAATGAATGGTCATTTTGACCAATTTAACTCTCATGCCTACTTTGGCTGTCTCAAACTTTCAAAACCTAACAGAAACTTTTCTGGATCTTTGCACCCCTTGAATGTACTCATAACAAAGTATCAAGGCCCACTTTGTGATCATCCAGAAACTTTCAAATGCATAGTTTAAATGACAATTCAAAATTGAATCTTTATCATATGGGAAGATCCCACTTTTTCAAAAACCACTCAAACAAGCTCAACTTTCAAAACCCAAGCATCTGCAGACTCACCAGCACTAATCTAGCAAACCCACCAAAAATCTTTTCAAAAGTCAAAACTTGATTTCATGCGGCCATTTCATCAAACAGGTTGCATACACAAATCAAACAAACATCAAACACTATAGTGTGCAGTAAAATTGGCCTAACTTGTTCCCTAGTTAGCTCACAACCAGCTTAGTAGATCATCTAGGAAGATTAGCCAAGCACTAGCACCACTGTGAGCTTGCCATTGCCATCAATGGTGAACAGCCGAGCACACCCTTGCCACCTCATAGTCGACAACAAGCTATGAGCCGCAGCAAGCCTAGCCAGCATGTCTGGGAGGTAGCCCACCGTCCACCGCCACTCACTGTCCCAACCGCGAGCGTTGCCAAGCCCTGGACCACGCTCACAAACCGCCCCCAGACCGCCAGAGGCCATGCCGAGCATGCGCCAGAGCACCACCCTCGACCAGCGACCACAGACCGCGCGCCGCCCTCACCGCGTGCACACACGATCGCCACCGACCCAGGAGACCGCCAGACATCCCCGTTTTCCGCCCCGTGACGCACAACCACCGCCCGCCGTCGAAGACGCCGCCTCTGTCACGCAGAGCATCGCCCGTTCCAGACCAAACCGCACCGCCCCATGCCTCGAAACCATGTCGTTGAGCATCGCCAGGAGACACCGCACCATCCCCTACCCTTGCCCATGCCATTAGCTGCCTGTAACATCGCCCCGACGAGCTCACCATGCGCCTCGACGGTCCCCTCGCTCGACTATAAATAGAGGCCACCCTCGCTCGATTTCTTCACACCATCTCACTCCCCTCTCCTCACTGATCATGCCACACCATTCTCAGAGCAAGGCGAGCACCACCCCGCTGGAATTTCACCGGAGCCCGCCGCCTCTGGAGAAGAAGGGAGCCATCGATTTCGTCCACCCCAGGAGCTGCCGCGACCACCCCTGAGTTTGCCGTTGTCGACTTCGTCGTTCGCCCGCCTCGCCGACGCTCGCCCGTACCCCGGTGAGCCCCCAGCACCCCTCACTGGCCGCGCTAGGTTTCGTTCTCGCCGGCGTTGTCTCGCGTCGACGATGACTCTCAGCCGTTGGATTAGAACTAGATCGAATGACCCACATTGCCCCATACCGCTTCACCCAGCCCCGTGTCACTGACGAGTGGGGACACCCACTTAAACCGCCCGCGGGAGCACTGCGCTTAGCAGGCCGGCCCGTTTACTTTTCCCGCGCAGCCCATTTATTCAAATTAAACTTTTTCCATTTCAATTCAAACATACTTCTGTATGCAACTTCAAAAATCAACCCAGATCGATTCAGTGCACCAAATTGAATGAAACCAATTTTGTTGGAAAGGATTGTGAATGCTGAATCCAAGCCCGTTGGATTCAAATCATTTGGATCTATAGATCACCCATAGTAAAAATAACAAATAGAAGCTTTTCTGCATTCAAACATTTTTCAAATTTAAACCATAATAGCTTTTGAGTTGATTCCAACTCTCAAAAATCACATTTAACCATACCTTTCAGAATATATAAAAATATATAGGCTTACTTGCAGAAATAATGTTCAAGTAATAAAAGGATGCCCCATAGGCATTTCTAGCCACTTTAATTAATTAAAATAAAAGGGTAAAACCTTATTAAATTGTGACATCACTTTAAATCACATTCCCATGGACTACAATATGTGGTGATGACATGTGTCAACATGATCCCATGTTTGGTTTGGAGAATAGTAAATCTTAAGTAGTTTTTCAATGAGTAGAAATTACTTTTCTAAAAATAAAAGGAATTAAACCAAGCCTTAACCTTGTAATGATAGAGATGATGCTAGATCATCTACAGGACCCTTATGTGTGATGATGGCAAGTAGTTAAGTATTGTTTGGTGATTGTGTACCTCGTATTTATTCATAGACGCTAGTACCGACCAAGGATACGAGGAGGAAGGAGGATTCTACGAAGAAGAAGCCGAGGAGAACTTCAACCACTGCTCTGCACAAGGCAAGCTGATACTATACCAATGCAAGCTAAAACTTGCAAGACACTCTAGTTTAGCAAGCCTAATACTACTAGTGAATGTGCAAGCTAACACTTGCAATTTAGCAAGCTTATATTGACATAGATGCAAGCTCACACTTGCAAGATACCCTACTGATGCAACAAACCCCTACTTGTTACTATGCCTCCTATATGCCTTAAGCATATGAGATCATACCCATTTGATAAACCAATCCCAGTTTTATTCGCAAGCTTCTTACTTTATTTCTTTATCAAAGCTTCAACCTAGAGTTGACTTAAGTGACTTGTAGATACTAGAAAGATTCTGAAGGTTGCATAAAGAGCATAAAATTTGGCCTAAGTTAGAAACCTTGATATCAGCCTAAGATATAAGGATGGACTTAGTTGAAACTCCACTAGTTTACCACCCCTCATCAGTACTACCCCCACCTGTAGATGCTAGTTCTAAGCATAAAACTTGATCAACTTTAGATGGGAATACTTGGTGAAAATGGTTATGAAAACCTTGAATGATGGATCATTCTATTGAAATGTTTTGGACATGTGTTTCCGAACACTTGATGATTCTGGTGATAGGAATGTTGAGGCATGAGCCTTAGCCCTTTTTTTAAACTGATGGTTGTCTGGATGCGATACCATTCCAATTTTATCGTACAACCACAATACCCGAATATTGGCCAGGGCTTGACTGGAAACTTATATCCCTTAGTATGAGTTCCCTCACGGCCAAGGTCTAAGCTGAGGCTACCTTGTGAAGATTGTCCACATGTGCAGTACCCGAGATGACAGTTGGTCATAGTTGGGAGGCCAAACTCATAGGAGAGGTGCTTATACTAGGGCGTGTAATTGAAAGGTTAGGATTGATTATCCGCATACTGAGTATGGTGAATTCAGGATTTGTTCCTGACGGATGTATCGAATGTTGTGGTGAAAGTGTAGAATCTCTACAGAGTGTCAAACTATTCGAATAGCCGCGTCCACGGTTATGGACAGTTGGAGTGGCCATACTGTTCCCCCGTTAGACTTTTCAAAAGGACTTGTGAAATGAATTGAGACTTTGACTTGACCACAACCGAGTTGTGATATGAAATAAAAGTTCCCACTTAGGAGTTATAAAATTGTGACTAGCTTTGGAACCTAGTAGAGATAAATCTGGCTTTTGCAAAACAACCCTAGAGCCTAGTGTCCTATTATCCAAAAACCCCTTTACCTGTTAGTATTAGTTTGCGAGTACTTAAAGAGTACTCATGGCTTTGTCCCTGGCTATTCCCATGGCCATACTATGAAGAGGAGTACCTGGAAGATGGACCCCAGGAAGGTTACGACAACTAGGATCATCTCCCATCGTCAGCATTGCCTGTGACCCCGAAGATGGAGCTTCGCCTACGCTACCGTTATTATTACGTATTCCGCTGCTTGAAGTTGTATTAAGAGCTGGATCATGAGATCCCTATTTGTGTAAGAACTTATGTATCGTTTGTAATGGATGATGTACTATGGTATCCAATTCTGTTATGTCTCGCAAAAATGGTAATCCTGGGATTGCGATGTATGGCATAACAGGCATCTAGGATTGAAAAATACGGGTGTTGACACTGAGCCTTATGATTTGGCATGGAATGCAGCTGGCGAGCAAGAGGTCAGTACCGGGAGTGGCAAGAAACTGGTGCTGGGACCTAGGGCCATCTCTGACATGACTCAGCAGGACATTTCCCTAATGGCCCACGCCGATGAAGTGAACGAGGTAAATGATCTTCTTACTCTTTTGTGTTGTTGATTATTTCATTTATGCATACTACCTAGTCCTCGAGGTTACTGCCGAGTAAGGAAATTAGTCGGCCATAAGCTCTCAATAATTACTTAGTCTTTAAATTTTCATGCCAAGCTTGTATGCTAGAACTTCGATCCCTAGCCCTCGAGGTTACTGTCGAATGAAGAACTTATTCGGCTGTAAGCTCTTAATCCCTTTTTATTTCCTTACGCCAAACTCATATGTTAGAGTTTCGATCCCTAGCCCTCGAGGTTACTATCGAATGAGAAACTTATTCGGCTGTAAGCTCTTAAGATTTTTTATTTCTTTATGCCAAACACATATGCTAAAGCTTTGATCCCTAGACCTCGAGGTTACTATCAAATGAGAAACTTATTCGGCTATAAACTCACATATATGAACCATTCCTTATCTGTCTGGGAGTTTGATTTCTATTTACTCACTGTTCTTTTCCTTTGCGCATCTTACGCATAACGAGCGCACCAAGGTGCACCAAGCTCTCGTTCTGGCGCATCGTAAGCTCGAACTTGCTTATGAGAAGCTGCAGACTGACACCCAAGGCCAAGGTAATGTTCTTACTCGTCCTTTCTTTATTCTGTGTATCTTTCTTTAGTTTATTTTCTCAATCTTTCATTGCTCTTTTCTCACAGCCTCCTTAGTCCACCATCGAGGATCTTCACTCGCAGATCAGCGAGGCGGAGAGTAAGTTTCTTGCCTCATTAATTTGACAGCTGAAGATATTTCTGTCGGTGCTGACAAATAGTTTGCTCCGAATAAGCAGAGAAGCACCAAACCGAACTCCAGAAGGAGCGGGACAAGGTGACTCGGTTGAAGAAGACG
This sequence comes from Avena sativa, assembly GCA_916181665.1. Lineage (NCBI taxonomy): Eukaryota > Viridiplantae > Streptophyta > Magnoliopsida > Poales > Poaceae > Avena > Avena sativa. The sequence goes on from OV702293.1 coordinate 102,191,921, forward strand.
ATGGCCGAGATGGAGCAGAAAAACTTGGCCGAGGTGAAGGGGCTGAAGGAAGGGCTTGCGGAGAAGAATGAGCAGCAGGCCAGGCCGAGTCATCGGTTGAGTCGGCAAACCTGAATCTTGACGCACTTCAAGCCAAGGACAAAATTTGGTAGAGCAAGCTCGGCGCTGTCAACTCCTTTCTCGGTAGTGAGTTCTTACTCTTTTTGCATTGTACAGGTCGCTCTGGACTTCTTCCATCTGCTTTTGTTATTTTGCTAACTTTCTCTTTTGCTTGCAAAGAATTTTCCTGAGGCCAATATGTTTCCCATCCGGGCCATGAAGAAAGTGAGGGTTGAATCTGGCGCTCCGGCTGATGGCGAGGTGACCATGGACGAGCATCTCGAAGCGGTGTCAAAACGGGTCAAGACCCTCAAGTCTTGCAGTGTGGACCTGCTCAAGTCGGCTATTCATGCGTTTCACATGCTCTGGACGGATGAGGACACACCTGAACTCATCGAGCCACTTGCTAAGAGATTGCTCCATACCGAGGACCGGCTAGATCATTGGCGTGAGTCGGCCGGCCGAGCTGCAGCGGACAAGGATCTTTCCTTCGTGCTTTCATGGTACGAGGACATCAATCTTGATGTTCTTGCTCGCATAAGGGGAGATGGTAAATGGCTGAATGACCCGGAGCTGATCAAGAGACGCTAGGAGCGAGCTTACGCCATGATCGAGTACACCATGGTGCACGCTTGGTGTGACGGGCCCAACTTCCTTGACCTCGGCGACCCGCTTGTCGAAGTTGTTGATGAAGAGGGTGCCGACAACGAAGCAACCGAGTCAGATGGTTCCGATGTCCCGGCCACTGACGCCCCTGACTCGGTAGATGCTCCAAGCGACGCTCCTAGCTCCAAGGGTGCTCCTCCGAGTCCTGCTGCTCCTTAGGCTAACAAGTACTTGAACTTTTGATTATATCCCCGGTATGCCAGGTACATATGTAATGTACATTGCACTTTAAGTTTGATTATGCACCTTTTGATAAGGCTTCATATATTTTCCTTATGTTCTGAGTGTGAATCATTCAAGGACAAGTCCCCGAGTCTCATTTTGCCGTTTCACCTTTCCTCGACTTTGGCCCCTATCTACCTTTTTTGGTGTTCGACATTAGATTCTCAAAGTACTAAGGATATAGTTAGCGGATATGAAACTTGGATCACTTGGCCGAGATTATTCAACACGCAGTATAACACGACCTGCAGTGGGTTAGGCAAAGACATAAAGCCGACTCACGTTTCTCCTTTGTACTTATCCGGCGTTCGTGTTTACCCGTCATACATACTTTCCTCTTGCTTTCCATGAAGGTATTAACCGGAAACATTAATACTTGTGTGATCTGTAAACTAAATTAGAGTCCCTAGAAAAGCCTCTTTGTAATACTAGCTTGTTTGTTAATGGATGATCGTGTTTTCCCGATCATGAACATTGAGATGTTGTTAACAACAAGATCATATCATTAGGAGAATGGTGTGATGGACATACTCCTATAGATAAGCGTAGCATTAAGATCAAGTCATTTCAATAGTTTGTTTGCTATAAGCTTTCTGATACATAGTAACCTAATTCCTTCGACCATGAGATCATGCTAATCACCATCACCGGAAGAATGCTTTGATGACATCAAACACCACACTGCAACTGGGTGGCTATAAAGGTGGCATTGAGTGTTCGGAAATTATGTATTGAGGCACATGGATCAAGAGTGGGATTTGTCCATCCATATGACGGATAGATATACTCTGGGAACTCTCGGTGGAATGTCATCCAATTAGCTTGCAAGCATGTGACTGGATCACAAGGGATCATATATCAGGGGAACGAGAAAAGAGTACTTATCAGTAACGAGGTTGAACTAGGTATGTAGAGATACCGACGATCAGACCTTGGATAAGTAAACTATCGCGAGAGAAAGGGAAATTGGTATCATATGTAAGTGGTTCATTCGATCGCAAAGTAATCGTAGAAATATGTGGGAGCCATATGAATTTCCATATTCCTCTATTGGTTATTGATCAAAGAAATGTCTCGGTCATGTCCGCATAATTCATGAACCGTAGGGAGACACACTTAAGGATTCGATGTTGTTTAGTAGATATGGAATGTAAGTAGGGATACTGAATGTTGTTTGGAGTCTCGGATGGGATCCGGGATATCATGAGGAGATCCAGAATGGTCCGGAGAATAAGGTTCATATAAGGAAAGTCTGATTTCGGAGTTCAGGAATGATTTCGATGTTTTCATCAGAGAGGTTCTAGAAGGGTCTAGAAGGTTCACCGGACCGGAAGGGGAATGGTCCATGAATGTGTCATGGGTAAGTGGAATGATTGGATCATGTCCTAGGTCACTTGGTTTGGGCATTTGCGAGAGAGAATTAAAGCTCTAAATTGGAAGTCAAAAGGGAGGTTTGAAAAAGTCAAACTGGAACAATAGTTTCCTAGTGGAAGAAGGAAAGAGTCCTTCCTTCTATCCATCTTGGGTTTGGGTGTGGATTCAAACTCTCCCCTCCCAAGGCTGCCCCCTCTCATAAATAGAGGGGGAGGGCTGCCCCAAGAACACAACACCAAGCCCTACCACCCGTGCGCCGCCGCCGGCCCGTCGCCGTCGCCCTAGCCTCCGCCGACACCTCCTCCTCTTCTCCGGCTTTCTATACCTAGATTGCCAGAAAACCCTAGATCCACCATAACTCGCACATGCTTAGGAGAAGCAATGCGGGATCTTCCCTCTACTTCCGACACCACGCCGTCGTGCTGCCGGAATCACGAGGGGAGAACTACAACCTCCGCTTCCTGCTGGAACAAGGGAGAGGAAGGTATTCATCGAGTACCGAACGTGTGACCGACTGCGGAAGCGTTGCCGGAATGCAGCGTCGGAAGGATCGTCTACGCGATCTTGAGATCGGCAGGTGTACGACTACATCACCCACGAGAATCTGCTCTCGTTAACCGCTTTGGAATCTTCGAGGGTGAGTACTCTAATCGACTCGTTGCTACAATATAGTAGATAGATCTTGGCTTGTTTGTGTGCATGTGGTAGATTTTTTTGTTTTCCATGCTACGAACCCCTACACTCCGTGATGTCCAGAAGTTGGTCGCGCTAGTCGCGGCTCTCAGCTGCTTCATCCCCCAGATAGGAGAGAATTCGGTGCCTCTCTACCGCCTAATCCGCAAGAACCCCACGTTCCGGTGGGACAAGGAGGCAGATGACACGCTCCACACACTCAAAAAATTTCTACTCGTGGCCCCTCTACTCGCTTCCCCCGTCGCAAGGAGCCGACGCTCGTCTACGTTGCGGCATCCGAGCGAGTCGTCAGCTCCGTCATGGTCGATGAGAGACCAGAGGAGGGCAAGGAGCGCCACGTACATCGCCCAATCTACTAAATCAGCGAGATCCTCACCAACTCGCGGTAGCGCTACTCGCAATACCAGAAACTGGTATACGCGGTCTTCCAAGCCCAGCAACGGCTACCGCATTACTTCCAGGAGCACCCAATCACGGTCATCTTCTCCGCACTGTTGCAGGACATCATCCGCAATCGCGAGGCGACTGGGTGAGTCGCCAAATGGGCCATCGAGATCGGCATCCACAACATCAAATACAAGCCGCCCAAGGCGATAAAATCGCAGGCCCTGGTGGACTTCCTCGCCGACTGGGAAGAGGCGCAGCAGCCAGAGAAGCTGTCGTACCTCCACTACTGGTCTCTTCACTTTGATGGGTCCAAGAACACAGACGGCGCAAGGGCAGGAATCATACTCACCTCCCCCATAGGCGACAAGCTCCGCTATGTGTTGTACGTCGACTTCACCCCCTGCACCAACAACATGGCCGAGTATGAGGCCCTCCTTCACTGCATGCGATCCACCAAGGAGATGAAAGTCAATCGCCTATGGTGCTACGGAGACTCCGACCTCGTCGCCGCGCAAGTCACCGGTACCTGTGATGCCGTCTCCCCCCACAATGGTGGCATACCGCCAAGCAGTGAACCAGCTGAGGGCCACTTCACCGGCTACTCCATCGAGTGGATCGACCAGCGCAAGAACAAAGAGGCCGACGCCCTCTCTCGCATCAGGTCGGCTCGCCAAATGCCACCCGTCGGCGTCTTCCTCGACATCATCCACAAGCCCTCTGTCTCTCCCCCGAAAGAGATCGACCTCGACTTCGGGTTGCAACGGAGGGATGGACCTGGTTCCAACGTTGCGTGCAGCCTGGGGAAGGACGCACGATCCTCCAAGACATCCACGCCAGTGACTGTGGCCACCATGCCGGCGCCCGGTCCCTGGTCGCCAAAGCCATGCAACCCGACTTCTACTGGCTCACCGCGCATGCTGACGCGGTCAATATCGTCCAACGCTGCGTCGGATGCCAAAAGTATGCCAACCAGATGCACGTACCCAGCTCGGTTCTCAAGACAATCCTCGTATGGGGCATGGACATGGTGGGCCCCTTCAAGAAGGCCCCCTTTGGCTACACCCACCTTCTAGGTGCAGTCGACAAATTCACCAAGTGGGTGGAGGCCAAGCCAGTCCGCAAGTGTGACGGGAAGACCGCCGCCAAATTCCTCTGCGAGCTCATCTACCGGTATAGATTCCTGCACAGCATCATCACGGACAATGGCACCAACTTCGCCAAGGGCGCCATGGCCGAGTACTACGAGGAGCACAACATACGGCTCGACCTCGCTTCAGTCGCCCACCCGGAGTCCAACGGGCAGTTGGAATGCGCCAACCAGAGCATCCTCCACGGCCTCAATCCGCGACTGCAAGTCCCTCTCGAGCGAACTCCGGGATGCTGGGTTGAGGAGCTTCCCTCCATCATCTGGGGCATCCGCACCTTCGTCAACCCGATCGACTGGGTTTACACCCTTCTTCATGGTGTACGACACCGAACCGTCATGCCGACTGACCTCGAGCATGACTCGCCTCGTGTCGTAAACTACGCGGAGGCCGACAACGAGCTCGCACGCCAAGACGGGGTCGACCAGCTCGACGAAGCAAGCGACCTGGCTCGCTCCCGCACCACCATCTACCAGCAGGGACTCCGCCGCTACCACAGCTGCCGAGTCCGGACTCGCACCTTCTAGGAAGGCGACCTGGTCCTGCGACTGATCCAGGACAAGAAGGGCATGCACAAGCTGTCTCCCCGAAGGGAGGGACCATTCTGCATAGGACGAGTCCTTGGCAACAACGCCTACTACCTCATCGATGTCCGAGGCGATGGACAACTCAACGTCAAGCGACCGTGGAATGTAAACCTCCTAAGGAAGTTCTACACCTAGAACTCCGACCTGTATTCCCCTCGCCATGCAATAAAAATATTCGAATCACACAAATTGTGCCTACTCTCCAACTCTTGTGCCATTCGCACTACTAAATACAGCATTACGCTAATCACGGAAGTCAACCCTTGGCTGCGCGACCGGTACGGCTAAGTAGTGCGACCCAAGGGCATCAACGAAATTTGGGGCTTGCGTCATCCATGAAAAATGCCAACCCGGATCCCCCATCGGAGTCGCCTCGCTCGACTAACCCGCCGGGCCGAGACAACCACACTCGCTTCTCATAGCAACCTGGTCCTCCTCATCCTTGGCGCAGCGACTCAAACGGTCAAGTACCACGCTCGGGGACTCATGCTAGTCCAAACCTATGCGGCTTGGGAACACACCAAGTATGAGAGCATGCCCTGGACTCGCCACGCGACTGGCTCCTCGAGTCAGGTGGAGTGACGCGTCAAGTACAACGTGCTCCGTCCTCACCTACCTTGGGCATGCGACTAGAACGGTTAAGTACCACGCTCGGGGACTCGTCCAACCGACCCTGTTCGCGTCCGGGAAAAAGGCTAAGTACAGAACACCCCTTGGGGTTGCCAAGCGACTGGCTGCCCAAGCCATGGCGAGTCGACCTCAATTAACTAATAGTATACAAACAAACATACACAAAAAAACACGAGGTAAACCCCATTAAAGGGAGGACGCGCTCGGGGACTCGCACAATAAAACAATCCACACTCAAATCAAAACTGACTCAACAATAATTCTATTCCTTACAGAAACAAAATATTGTTCGCTTACAAGGGCAGAGATACACTTATTTCTACTAACGCCAATCGGCAAGCTATCTACTTCGCAGGCTTCAAAGACGACGCGCCACAGCCACCACGAACACGTATGAAGGGGACCCATGGGCTCGATGGGTACGTCGTCAAGCTACCAGCCATCACCGACCGAAACGACTGCTCCGTCTTGAAGCCACGGTGTGTCGGCTCGGCGTCGTTCGGAGCTACGACCGTCTCCTGATACGGCAGGAGGTCGCCCATCTCCAGCACCCGTCGGAGTACACAGCTGCCTTCACGGTCAACTTTAGGACTTCGGCGATTTCCACTGAGCTGGTCGCCGATGGGTACCCGCTGGTGATGTCGTCGAGGTCGAGGTCATCAGAGAAATGCACAAGCCCAAGGCTCAACATAGTCACGGCTCCGCGATAGAAGGCCGATCGCGACATGTACTCGACCACCGTCGGTGCCCTCTCCAGGAACCACCACACCTCCGTGAGCTTGCTTGGAATCACTTCCGTGGGCGAGATCTCCTGGAGATACGCGCGAATGCAGGTCGCCGAGAGGGCGACAGAATCCAGCAGCATGGTGATGCACTGCGTAGCGTCATACGTACGCGCCTCAGGCTCATCGTCGAGTATCTTCCCTGCAATCAACAACAAGTTAGCGTCAGAAGGACACACACCTCCGGGCTCACCTATTCGGGGACGCGTTGGCATAAGCGACCCGCATGCTCGGGAATTCGCTGACACAGCAACTCACCAATGAGTGGACGGCAGCTCCCCGTGATGAAAACTTGAAGACTCGACAAATCATCCTGCAGCCTCGCGACAAGAGCGTCGGAAACCTTCCGCTCGTTAGCCGCGACAATGACAATAGCCTTGGCCCTCTCCTCCGTCGAGCTTGCTTCCGCCTTGGCGGCCTTAAGTTCCTTCTCCATCTCGGCAACCTGCTTCTCTGTGGCAGTCAATGATGACTGGGCAGCCTCCAACTCGCCGGCTGGGACAAAACCCTCACAGGCCTTGGAAACTGCGGCAGAACGCCCCTCTGCAGCAGAAAGGGGTGAGACCCCAACCAAGCACAAGCAAGGAATGGAGACGGTAATTCGAACACCTACTGCAGTTGCCTGCAGCTGCTAGTTCACCTCCTGCATGGATCGGAGGTCGTGCTCCAGACCTTCTCTGGCGGCCATTCGCTCCGCCGATTCACGCTGGAGGCCCTGCAAAGACGGAAGATCTGTGAGCAAGCACCGAAAAATTTCCTAAGTGCCTAGCTGTTGAAATTCAGCGACTAGCCACTCGTGGACTGGGCATCGAAAAATTTCCTAAGTTCCTAGCCGCTAAAATTCAGCGACTAGCCACTCGGGGACTGGACAAAAAAGCAATAAGAATCTACCTGCTTCAATTCAGCGAGCGGATCCTCAGGGACTAGACATACCTGAATAGCCGCACCCAGCATGTTGTGCAGCTCGACCGCGTCCACCAATGGCAGCACGATGGGCGTGCATCCGCGACGCTGCTAGACTTCCGAGCCCAATATCTCGGGTACTTGAGGCGACTGCGCCGTGGTACTCGCAGTAGAGGCCTTCGCCATGAAGCGAGGGAAGGTCGCCACTGCCGCTCCCGAAGCACTCTTCGTGGGTTCTGATGCCCCGACCAGCACCGCCGGCTCCACCTGCTCTGATCCCACATCCAGGTAGGCCTTTGTGGCCGTGTCCACTCCAGTCGGAGCTTCACTTGGCGCATTGGCCGGCTCGTCCAAGACAATGACGAAATCTTCGCCCTTCTTCTTCTTCGCGCCCTCAGCGGGCACCTCGGTGTCGTTGCCCTTCCTCCTCTTCGAGGGATCAGCCTCCTCCCCTGAGGTGACTGCTGGTACATTGGCCACCAAAGGGTGACCAATCTTCTTTACACCAGTCCTATAAGAGAAGCGATCAGTGATTCAAGCGACATCCACAAACTAGTAATCCAGGTCGACACGGCAAACACGTACCTGGCAACTGGGATATAACGCAGGCCGGTGCGGATGTGCGCCGGCTTCTCCAAATCTAGGCCCAGCTTGCTGCTGATGCCCGTCTTGAACATGGCTAGATCCCATGTCATCGAGGCCTTCTTTGTCGACGAGGCCGCGGCAGCAGGAAGTTCCGCTTCGGTCGACGTGAGTGCGTCCCTTGACGGCGAAGCCTCTGCGACCGAAGCAGCCCCGAGGCCCGTGACTGCTAAGAACAGGGGGGTTGATGCCAGCGGCATCTCGTCCTCCACCACGGCCGAACCCGCCTTCTATAGTGCCTTCGTCGACTCTTCAGCCCCTGCATCGTTAGCCACGCTACTCGCCTCGGAGCTAGTCGCTGACCGAGGCGGAGACACTGCCTTGGTCCCTTTCTTCTTCTTCGGTGACTTCTTCTTTGATGGAGTGGCCATGCGTCACGAACTGTTTTCGTGGGCGTCGCGTCATCCCCGTGATGACCGTCAAGGCTCTTGCTGGCCTCGAGCTTGCGTTGCTGCTGCCCGCGTGTTTTCCAAACTGCGGGTGCAGCTACCTCCACGACTTCATCATCATCGTCATCGTCATAGGAGGACTTTCTCTCGTCCCCCTCGACTTATTCTGATCTCTCGTCATTGGCGGGAGGGAGCCAGGCTTCCACAACTTGGAACAGCTGAAATAACAACACATGATTAGTAAACCGTGACTGCATTTTTGCGACTGTGAATTCTGATCGCCATACTTTGTGGCCGTGATCTTCTTCAACGCGGCAGAGTAATTCTCTTCTGATATTCATATCCTAGAGGCTAGGCTGAAACCAGCTCTTAGAGACCAGCTTTTATCCTTTGTAAGGGAGGTGAGAGTTTAACTTTTCTAGGGGCATATTCTCTTGCCCTTTGTAAATATGTTGTAACATATCCTGTTTTTCTTTAATTTAAGAGCAGTAGGAGACTCTCCTGCTATAATTCTTCAAAAAAAAACGCGGCAGAGTAATCTTCGCCCTTCTACTCGGCGGAGCAGGCCTTGGTTCTGTCGTCCCTACCAGTGTATTCATACATCCAGTGGGCACGACTGTCTAGGGGCACCAATCGTTGCCCGAGCCAGCAATTATTCAAATTTAGGGTCTCGGGCCCATCCTTCTTCAGCTGACGAAAAGTTAAACCAAAACCCTAAAACCCTAAAGGAAGAAAATCATTTCCAAGATCTCTAAGACTATGGATTTGATCCATATAAAAATTTAGCAACAAACATTTATAGATGATAAAAAATGATAAATAAAAATATTATAAAACCATAGAAATTGGTTTCACTCAATTTGGACTGATGGATAAAAACTTATGAATATAACAAGATAAAAGGAAATAATTTCCAAAGCTAATAAAGCTCCTATGTAAAATCCATACCAAATTGTGATTAAAATAATCCTAAAAGGATTTAAAAAGATAAACAAATATTAAATAAAATTATACAAATTGGAATCACCAATTTTGGATCTATAAATAAAAATATATGGATTTTATAAGGCAAAGGAATAAAATAAAAAAATAAGGAATATTTAACAACCAAATTAAATCTTGGCCAACTCCTTAAACAAAGGAAAGATTATTGAATAATAAAAGGAGTAAAATATTATTTAAATAAAATCATAAGGATTGAACAATATTCAATTTTAATTAAATAAAGATAAATTGCCTAAATAATAAATCCCAAGAAAAATATTTAGAAGACAATTTAAAATTTGAATTAAATCCATAAGAAAATGGAATAAAGATAATTCCAATAAAATAAAGGGATAAGGAATATCCAAATAAAATTATATGCATTAACTAAATTCAAATCTATTTAAATGGATACAAAATCCCTAAAGTAAATGATTAAGTAAATCATGAGAAAATAATAAATTGGAATTTGCCCAAGTGAAATAAAAGTTATTTAATTAACTTAAATGGAATAAAAGAATCATTTGAATAAAATTTATATGGGATTGAAATCATATTTTATTTCATTTGAGTAAAGACAAGTGGCTAATTTAAATGATTAATAAACCATAAAAGAATATAAGAAAATATTCAAAAATGGATTTTAAAATACATTAATAAACAGTATTAAAAGCTACTGAAAGTTTAGAAGAGATTTGATAAAAAGGTGAAATAAATTTGAGTTTGAAAACATATGAATAAATTCAAAATAGAATAATAGAAATAGAATAGAAAAAGATTCGGAGAAGAAAAAAAATAAGAAAACGAATCAGCCTAGAAACCAGGCCCAGTCAAACCCAATAGTCGGCCCACTCCCTCGCCTCTTCGCGAATCGTTTTTCACTGAGACCTGCACCCACTCAGCCGCTGAAGACCCGAACCCACGTGCACCCTCTCTCACTGGACCTCAGGAAGGTTACGACAACTAGGATCATCTCCCATCGTCAGCATTGCCTGTGACCCCGAAGATGGAGCTTCGCCTACGCTACCGTTATTATTACGTATTCCGCTGCTTGAAGTTGTATTAAGAGCTGGATCCTGAGATCCCTATCTGTGTAAGAACTTATGTATCGTTTGTAATGGATGATGTACTATGGTATCCAATTCTGTTATGTCTCGTAAAAATGGTAATCCTGGGATTGCGATGTATGGCATAACAGGCATCTAGGATTGAAAAATCCGGGTGTTGACACTGAGCCTTATGATTTGGCATGGAATGCAGCTGGCGAGCAAGAGGTCAGTACCGGGAGTGGCAAGAAACTGGTGCTGGGACCTAGGGTCGTCTCTGACATGACTCAGCAGGACATTTCCCTAATGGCCCACGCCGATGAAGTGAACGAGGTAAATGATCTTCTTACTCTTTTGTGTTGTTGAGTATTTCATTTATGCATACTACCTAGTCCTCGAGGTTACTGCCGAGTAAGGAAATTACTCGGCCATAAGCTCTCAATAATCACTTAGTCTTTAAATTTTCATGCCAAGCTTGTATGCTAGAACTTCGATCCCTAGCCCTCGAGGTTACTGTCGAATGAAGAACTTATTCGGCTGTAAGCTCTTAATCCCTTTTTATTTCCTTACGCCAAACTCATATGTTAGAGTTTCGATCCCTAGCCCTCAAGGTTACTATCGAATGAGAAACTTATTCGGCTATAAGCTCTTAAGATTTTTTATTTCTTTATGCCAAACACATATGCTAAAGCTTTGATCCCTAGACCTCGAGGTTACTATCGAATGAGAAACTTATTCGGCTATAAACTCACATATATGAACCATTCCTTATCTGTCTGGGAGTTTGATTTCTATTTACTCACTGTTATTTTCCTTTGCGCATCTTACGCATAACGAGCGCACCAAGGTGCACCAAGCTCTCGTTCTGGCGCATCGTAAGCTCGAACTTGCTTATGAGAAGCTGCAGACTGACACCCAAGGCCAAGGTAATGTTCTTACTCGTCCTTTCTTTATTCTGTGTATCTTTCTTTAGTTTATTTTCTCAATCTTTCATTACTCTTTTCTCACAGCCTCTGCTTAGTCCACCATCGAGGATCTTCACTCGCAGATCAGCGAGGCGGAGAGTAAGTTTCTTGCCTCATTAATTTGACAGCTGAAGATATTTCTGTCGGTGCTGACAAGTAGTTTGCTCCGAATAAGCAGAGAAGCACCAAACCGAACTCCAGAAGGAGCGAGACGAGTTGACTCAGTTGAAGAAGACGATGGCCGAGATGGAGCAGAAAAACTTGGTCGAGGTGAAGGGGCTGAAGGAAGGGCTTGCGGAGAAGAATGAGCAGCAGGCCACCAGCACCGAAAAGACCAATAGGCTGCTTGACCAGGCCGAGTCATCGGTTGAGTCGGCAAACTTGAATCTTGACGCACTTCAAGCCAAGGCCAAAATTTGGCAGAGCAAGCTCGGCGCTGTCAACTCCTTTCTCGGTAGTGAGTTCTTACTCTTTTTGCATTGTACAGGTCGCTCTGGACTTCTTCCATCTACTTTTGTTATTTTGCTAACTTTCTCTTTTGCTTGCAAAGAATTTTCCTGAGGCCAATATGTTTCCCATCCGGGCCATGAAGAAAGTGAGGGCTGAATCTGGCGCTCCGGCTAATGGCGAGGTGACCATGGACGAGCATCTCGAAGCGGTGTCAGAACGGGTCAAGACCCTCAAGTCTTGCAGTGTGGACCTGCTCAAGTCGGCTATTCATGCGTTTCACATGCTCTGGACGGATGAGGACACACCTGAACTCATCGAGCCACTTGCTAAGAGATTGCTCCATACCGAGGACCGGCTAGATCATTGGCGTGAGTCGGCCGGCCGAGCTGCAGCGGACAAGGATCTTTCCTTCGTGCTTTCATGGTACGAGGACATCAATCTTGATGTTCTTGCTCGCATAAGGGGAGATGGTAAATGGCTGAATGACCCGGAGCTGATCAAGAGACGCTAGGAGCGAGCTTACGCCATGATCGAGTACACCATGGTGCACGCTTGGTGTGACGGGCCCAACTTCCTTGACCTCGGCGACCCGCTTGTCGAAGTTGTTGATGAAGAGGGTGCCGACAACGAAGCAACCGAGTCAGATGGTTCTGATGTCCCGGCCACTAACGCCCCTGACTCGGTAGATGCTCCAAGCGACGCTCCTATCTCCAAGGGTGCTCCTCCGAGTCCTGTTGCTCCTTAGGCTAACAAGTACTTGAACTTTTGATTATATCCCCGGTATGCCAGGTACATATGTAATGTACATTGCACTTTAAGTTTGATTATGCGCCTTTTGATAAGGCTTCATATATTTTCCTTATGTTCTGAGTGTGAATCATTCAAGGACAAGTCCCCGAGTCTCATTTTGCCGTTTCACCTTTCCTCGACTTTGGCCCCTATCTACCTTTTTTGGTGTTCGACATTAGATTCTCAAAGTACTAAGGATATAGTTAGCGGATATGAAACTTGGATCACTTGGCCGAGATTATTCAACACGCAGTATAACACGACCTGCTGTGGGTTAGGCAAAGACATAAAGCCGACTCACGTTTCTCCTTTGTACTTATCCGGCATTTGTGTTTACCCGTCATACATCCTTTCCTCTTGCTTTCCATGAAGGTATTAACCGGAAACATTAATACTTGTGTGATCTGTAAACTAAATTAGAGTCCCTAGTAAAGCCTCTTTGTAATACTAGCTTGTTTGTTAATGGATGATCGTGTTTTCCCGATCATGAACATTGAGATGTTGTTAACAACAAGATCATATCATTAGGAGAATGGTGTGATGGACATACTCCTATAGATAAGCGTAGCATTAAGATCAAGTCATTTCAATAGTTTGTTTGCTATAAGCTTTCTGATACATAGTAATCTAATTCCTTCGACCATGAGATCATGCCAATCACCATCACCGGAAGAATGCTTTGATGACATCAAACACCACACCGCAACTGGGTGGCTATAAAGGTGGCATTGAGTGTTCGTAAATTATGTGTTGAGGCACATGGATCAAGAGTGGGATTTGTCCATCCATATGACGGATAGATATACTCTGGGCACTCTCGGTGGAATGTCATCCAATTAGCTTGCAAGCATGTGACTGGATCACAAGGGATCATATATCAGGGGAACGAGAAAAGAGTACTTATCAGTAACGAGGTTGAACTAGGTATGTAGAGATACTGACGATCAGACCTTGGATAAGTAAACTATCGCGAGAGAAAGGGAAATCGGTATCATATGTAAGTGGTTCATTCGATCGCAAAGTAATCGTAGAAATATGTGGGAGCCATATGAATTTCCATATTCCTCTATTGGTTATTGATCAAAGAAATGTCTCGGTCATGTCCGCATAATTCATGAACCGTAGGGAGACACACTTAAGGATTCGATGTTGTTTAGTAGATATGGAATGTAAGTAGGGATACTGAATGTTGTTTGGAGTCTCGGATGGGATCCGGGATATCATGAGAAGATCCAGAATGGTCTGGAGAATAAGGTTCATATAAGGAAAGTCCGATTCCGGAGTTCGGGAATGATTTCGATGTTTTCATCAGAGAGGTTCTAGAAGGGTCTAGAAGGTTCACCGGACCGGAAGGGGAATGGTCCATGAATGTGTCATGGGTAAGTGGAATGATTGGATCATGTCCTAGGTCACTTGGTTTGGGCATTTGCGAGAGAGAATTAAAGCTCTAAATTGGAAGTCAAAAGGGAGGTTTGAAAAAGTCAAACTAGAACAATAGTTTCCTAGTGGAAGAAGGAAAGAGTCCTTCCTTCTATCCATCTTGGGTTTGGGTGTGGATTCAAACTCTCATAAATAGAGGGGGAGGGCTGCCCCAAGAACACAACACCAAGCCCTCCTACCCGTGCGCCGCCGCCGGCCCGTCGCCGTCGCCCTAGCCGCCGCCGACACCTCCTCCTTTTCTCCGGCTTTCTATACCTAGATTGCCAGAAAACCCTAGATCCACCATAACTCGCACAGGCTTAGGAGAAGCAATGCGGGATCTTCCCTCTACTTACTACACCACGCCGTCGTGCTGCCGGAATCACGAGGGGAGAACTACAACCTCTGCTTCCTGCTGGAACAAGGGAGAGGAAGGTATTCATCGAGTACCGAACGTGTGACCGACTACGGAAGCGTTGCCGGAATGCACCGTCGGAAGGATCGTCTACGCGATCTTGAGATCGGCAGGTGTACGACTACATCACCCACGAGAATCTTCTCTCGTTGTACTCTAATCGACTCGTTGCTACAATATAGTAGATAGATCTTGGCTTGTTTGTGTGCATGTGGTAGATTTTTTTGTTTTCCATGCTACGAACCCCTACACTCCGTGATGTCCAGAAGTTGGTCGCGCGAGTCGCGGCTCTCAGCTGCTTCATCCCCCAGATAGGAGAGAAGGCGGTGCCTCTCTACTGCCTAATCCGCAAGAACCCCACGTTCCGGTGGGACAAGGAGGAAGATGACACGCTCCACACACTCAAAAAATTTCTACTCATGGCCCCTCTACTCGCTTCCCCCGTCGCAAGGAGCCGACGCTCGTCTACGTTGCGGCATCCGAGCGAGTCGTCAGCGCCGTCATGGTCGACAGAGACCAGAGGAGGGCAAGGAGCGCCTCGTACATCGCCAATCTACTAAATCAGCAAGATCCTCACCAACTCGCGGTAGCGCTACTCGCAATACCAGAAACTGGTATACGCGGTCTTCCAAGCCCAGCAACGTCTACCGCATTACTTCCAGGAGCACCCAATCACAGTCATCTTCTCCGCACTGTTGCAGGACATCATCCGCAACCGCGAGGCGACTGGGTGAGTCGCCAAATGGGCCATCGAGATCGGCATCCACAACATCAAATACAGGCCGCCCAAGGCGATAAAGTCGCAGTCCCTGGTGGACTTCCTCGCCGACTGGGAAGAGGCGCAGCAGCCAGAGAAGTTGTCGTACCTCCACTACTGGTCTCTTCACTTTGATGGGTCCAAGAACACAGACGGCGCAGGGGCAGGAATCATACTCACCTCCCCCATAGGCGACAAGCTCCGCTATGTGTTGTACGTCGACTTCACCCCCTGCACCAACAACATGGCCGAGTACGAGGCCCTCCTTCACGGCATGCGATCCACCAAGGAGATGAAAGTCAATCGCCTATGGTGCTATGGAGACTCCGACCTCGTCGCCGCGCAAGTCGCTGGTACCTCTGATGCCGTCTCCTCCCACAATGGTGGCATACCGCCAAGCAGTGAACCAGCTGAGGGCCACTTCACCGGCTACTCCGTCGAGTGGATCGACCGGCGCAAGAACAAAGAGGCCGACGCCCTCTCTCGCATCAGGTCGGCTCGCCAAATGCCACCCGTCGGCGCCTTCCTCGACATCATCCACAAGCCCTCTGTCTCTCCCTCGAAAGAGATCGACCTCGACTTCGGGTTGCAACGGAGGGATGGACCTGGTTCCAACATTGCGTGCAGCCTGGGGAAGGACGCACGATCCTCCAAGACATCCACGCCAGCGACTGCGGCCACCATGCCGGCGCCCGGTCCCTGGTCGCCAAAGCCATGCAACCCGACTTCTACTGGCTCACCGCGCATGCTGACGCGGTCAACATCATCCAACGCTGCGTCGGATGCCAAAAGTATGCCAACCAGATGCACGTACCTAGCTCGGTTCTCAAGACAATCCTCGTATGGGGCATGGAAATGGTGGGCCCCTTCAAGAAGGCCCCCTTTGGCTACACCCACCTCCTAGGTGCAGTCGACAAAATTCACCAAGTGGGTGGAGGCCAAGCCAGTCCGCATGTGTGACAGGAAGACCGCCGCCAAATTCCTCTGCGAGCTCATCTACCGGTACAGATTCCTGCACAGCATCATCACGGACAATGGCACCAACTTCGCCAAGGGCGCCATGGCCAAGTACTACGAGGAGCATAACATACGGCTCGACCTCGCTTCAGTCGCCCACCCGGAGTCCAACGGGCAGTTGGAATGCGCCAACCAGAGCATCCTCCACGGCCTCAATCCGCGACTGCAAGTCCCCCTCGAGCGAACTCCGGGATGCTGGGTTGAGGAGCTTCCCTCCATCATCTGGGGCATCCGCACCTTTGTCAACCGATCGACTGGGTTTACACCCTTCTTCATGGTGTACGACACCGAACCATCATGCCGACTGACCTCGAGCACGACTCGCCTCGTGTCGTAAACTACGCAGAGGCCGACAACAAGCTCGCACGCCAAGACGGGGTCGACCAGCTCGACGAAGCATGCGACCTGGCTCGCTCCCGCACCACCATCTACCAGCAGGGACTCCGCCGCTACCACAGCTGCCGAGTCCGGACTCGCACCTTCTAGGAAGGCGACCTGGTCCTGCGACTGATCCAGGACAAGAAGGGCATGCACAAGCTGTCTCCCCGATGGGAGGGACCATTCGCCATAGGACAAGTCCTTGGCAACAACGCCTACTACCTCATCGATGTCCGAGGCAATGGACAACTCGACGTCAAGCGACCGTGGAATGTAAACCTCCTAAGGAAGTTCTACACCTAGAACTCCGACCTGTATTCCCTTCGCCATGCAATAAAAATATTCGAATCACACAAATTGTGCCTACTCTCCAACTCTTGTGCCATTCGCACTACTAAATACAGCATTACGCTAATCACGGAAGTCAACCCTTGGCTGCGCGACCGGTACGGCTAAGTAGTGCGACGCAAGGGCATCAAACAAATTCGGGGCTTGCGTCATCCATGAAAAATGCCAACCCGGATCCCCCATCGGAGTCGCCTCGCTCGACTAACCCGCCGGGCCGAGACAACCACACTCGCTTCTCACAGCAACCTGGTCCTCCTCATCCTTGGCGCAGCGACTCAAACGGTCAAGTACCACGCTCGGGGACTCATGCTAGTCCAAACCTACGCGGCTTGGGAACACACCAAGTATGAGAGCATGCCCTGGACTCGCCACGCGACTGGCTCCTCGAGTCAGGTGGAGTGACGCGCCAAGTACAACGTGCTCCGTCCTCACCTACCTTGGGCATGCGACTAGAACGGTTAAGTACCACGCTCGGGGACTCGTCCAACCGACCCTGTTCGCGTCCGGGAAAAAGGCTAAGTACAGAACACCCCTTGGGGTTGCCAAGCGACTGGCTGCCCAAGCCATGGCGAGTCGACCTCAATTAACTAATAGTATACAAACAAACATACACAAAAAACACGAGGTAAACCCCATTAAAGGGAGGACGCGCCCGGGGACTCGCACAATAAAACAATCCACACTCAGATCAAAACTGACTCAACAATAATTATATTCCTTAGGGAAACAAAATATTGTTCGCTTACAAGGGCAGAGATACACTTATTTCTACTAACGCCAATCGGCAAGCTATCTACTCCGCAGGCTTCGAAGACGACGCGCCACAGCCACCACGAACACGGATGAAGGGGACCCATGGGTTCGATGGGTACGTCATCAAGCTACCAGCCATCACCGACCGAAATGACTGCTCCGTCTTGAAGCCACGGTGTGTCGGCTCGGCGTCGTTCGGAGCAACGACCGTCTCCTGATACGGCAGGAGGTCGCCCATCTCCAGCACCCGTCGGAGTACACAGCTGCCTTCACGGTCAACTTCAGGACTTTGGCGATTTCCACTGAGCTGGTCGCCGATGGGTACCCGCTGGTGATGTCGTCGAGGTCGAGGTCATCAGAGAAATGCACAAGCCCAAGGCTCAACATAGTCACGGCTCCGCGATAGAAGGCCGACCGCGACATGTACTCGACCACCGTCGGTGCCCTCTCCAGGAACCACCACACCTCCGTGAGCTTGCTTGGAATCACTTCCGTGGGCGAGATCTCCTGGAGATACGCGCGAATGCAGGTCGCCGAGAGGGCGACAGAATCCAGCAGCATGGTGACGCACTGCGTAGCGTCATACGTACGTGCCTCGGGCTCGTCGTCGAGTATCTTCCCTGCAATCAACAACAAGTTAGCGTCAGAAGGACACACACCTCCGGGCTCACCTATTCGGGGACGCGTTGGCATAAGCGACCCGCATGCTCGGGAATTCGCTGACACAGCAACTACAAGTCTCAGCAACTCACCAATGAGTGGACGGCAGCTCCCCGTGATGAAAACTTGAAGACCCATCAAATCATCCTGCAGCCTCGCGACAAGAGCGTCGGAAACCTTCCGCTCGTTAGCCGCGACAATGACAATAGCCTTGGCCCTCTCCTCCGTCGAGCTTGCTTCCGCCTTGGCAGCCTTAAGTTCCTTCTCCATCTCGGCAACCTGCTTCTCTGCGGCAGTCAACGATGACTGGGCAGCCTCCAACTCGCCGGCCGGGACAAAACCCTCACAGGCCTTGGAAACCGCGGCAGAATGCCCCTCTGCAGCAGAAAGGGGTGAGACCCCAACCAAGCACAAGCAAGGAATGGAGACGGTAATTCGAACACCTACTGCAGTCGCCTGCAGCTGCTAGTTCACCTCCTGCATGGATCGGAGGTCGTGCTCCAGACCTTCTCTGGCGGCCATTCGCTCCGCCGATTCACGCTGGAGGCCCTGCAAAGACGAAGAACTGTGAGCAAGCACCGAAAAATTTCCTAAGTGCCTAGCTGTTGAAATTCAGCGACTAGCCACTCGTGGACTGGGCATCGAAAAATTTCCTAAGTTCCTAGCCGCTAAAATTCAGCGACTAGCCACTCGGGGACTGGACAAAAAAGCAATAAGAATCTACCCTTTTGCAATTCAGCGAGCGGATCCTCAGGGACTAGACATACCTGAATAGCCGCACCCAGCATGTTGTGCAGCTCGACCGCGTCCACCAATGGCAGCACGATGGGCGTGCATCCGCGACGCTGCTAGACTTCCGAGCCCAATATCTCGGGTACTTGAGGCGACTGCGCCGTGGTACTCGCAGTAGAGGCCTTCACCATGAAGCGAGGGAAGGTCGCCACTGCCGCTCCCGAAGCACTCTTCGTGGGTTCTGATGCCCCGACCAGCACCGCCGACTCCACCTGCTCTGATCCCACATCCAGGTAGGCCTTTGTGGCCCTGTCCACTCCAGTCGGAGCTTCACTTGGCGCATTGGCCGGCTCGTCCAAGACAATGACGAAATCTTCGCCCTTCTTCTTCTTCGCGCCCTCAGCGGGCACCTCGGTGTCGTTGCCCTTCCTCCTCTTCGAGGGATCAGCCTCCTCCCCTGAGGTGACTACTGGTACATTGGCCACCAAAGGGTGACCAATCTTCTTTACACCAGTCCTATAAGAGAAGCGATTAGTGATTCAAGCGACATCCACAAACTAGTAATCCAGGTCGACACGGCAAACACGTACCTGGCAACTGGGATATAACGCAGGCCGGTGCGGATGTGCGCCGGCTTCTCCAAATCTAGGCCCAGCTTGCTGCTGATGCCCGTCTTGAACATGGCTAGATCCCATGTCATCGAGGCCTTCTTTGTCGACGAGGCCGCGGCAGCAGGAAGTTCCGCTTCGGTCGACGCGAGTGCGTCCCTCGACGGCGAAGCCTCTGCGACCGAAGCAGCCCCGAGGCCCGTGACTGCTAAGAACAGGGGGGTTGATGCCAGCGGCATCTCGTCCTCCACCACGGCTGAACCCGCCTTCTATAGTGCCTTCGTCGACTCTTCAGCCCCTGCATCGTTAGCCACGCTACTCGCCTCGGAGCTAGTCGCTGACCGAGGCGGAGACACTGCCTTGGTCCCTTTCTTCTTCTTCGGTGACTTCTTCTTTGATGGAGTGGCCATGCGTCACGAATTGTGTTCGTGGGCGTCGCCTCATCCCCGTGATGACCGTCAAGGCTCTTGCTGGCCTCGAGCTTGCGTTGCTGCTGCCCGCGTGTTTTCCAAACTGCGGGTGCAGCGACCTCCACGACTTCATCATCATCGTCATCGTCATAGGAGGACTTTCTCTCGTCCCCCTCGACTTCTTCTGATCTCTCGTCATTGGCGGGAGGGAGCCAGGCTTCCACAACTTGGAACAGCTGAAATAACAACACATGATTAGTAAACCGTGACTGCATTTTTGCGACTGTGAATTCTGATCGCCATACTTTGTGGCCGTGATCTTCTTCAACGCGGCATAGTAATTCTCTTCTGATATTCATATCCTAGAGGCTAGGCTGAAACCAGCTCTTAGAGACCAGCTTTTATCCTTTGTAAGGGAGGTGAGAGTTTAACTTTTCTATGGGCATATTCTCTTGCCCTTTGTAAATATGTTGTAACATATCCTGTTTTTCTTTAATTTAAGAGCAGTAGGAGACTCTCCTGCTATAATTCCTCAAAAAAAACGCGGCAGAGTAATCTTCGCCCTTCTACTCGGCGGAGCAGGCCTTGGTTCTGTCGTCCCTACCGGTGTATTCATACATCCAGTGGGCATGACTGTCCAGGGGCACGAATCGTTGCCCGAGCCAGCAATTATTCAAATTTAGGGTCTCGGGCCCATCCTTCTTCAGCTGACGAAAAGTTAAACCAAAACCCTAAAACCCTAATGGAAGAAAATCATTTCCAAGATCTCTCTAAGACTATGGATTTGATCCATATAAAAATTTAGCAACAAACATTTATAGATGATAAAAAATGATAAATAAAAATATTATAAAACCATAGAAATTGGTTTCACTCAATTTGGACTGATGGATAAAAACTTATGAATATAACAAGATAAAAGGAAATAATTTCCAAAGCTAATAAAGCTCCTATGTAAAATCCATACCAAATTGTGATTAAAATAATCCTAAAAGGATTTAAAAAGATAAACAAATATTAAATAAAATTATACAAATTGGAATCACCAATTTTGGATCTATAAATAAAAATATATGGATTTTATAAGGCAAAGGAATAAAATAAAAAAATAAGGAATATTTAACAACCAAATTAAATCTTGGCCAACTCCTTAAACAAAGGAAAGATTATTGAATAATAAAAGGAGTAAAATATTATTTAAATAAAATCATAAGGATTGAACAATATTCAATTTTAATTAAATAAAGATAAATTGCCTAAAGAATAAATCCCAAGAAAAATATTTAGAAGACAATTTAAAATTTGAATTAAATCCATAAGAAAATGGAATAAAGATAATTCCAATAAAATAAAGGGATAAGGAATATCCAAATAAAATTATATGCATTAACTAAATTCAAATCTATTTAAATGAATACAAAATCCCTAAAGTAAATGATTAAGTAAATCATGAGAAAATAATAAATTGGAATTTGCCCAAGTGAAATAAAAGTTATTTAACTTAAATGGAATAAAAGAATCATTTGAATAAAATTTATATGGGATTGAAATCATATTTTATTTCATTTGAGTAAAGACAATTGGCTAATTTAAATGATTAATAAACCATAAAAGAATATAAGAAAATATTCAAAAATGGATTTTAAAATACATTAATAAACAGTATTAAAAGCTACTGAAAGTTTAGAAGAGATATGATAAAAAGGTGAAATAAATTTGAGTTTGAAAACATATGAATAAATTCAAAATAGAATAATAGAAATAGAATAGAAAAAGATTCGGAGAAGAAAAAAAATAAGAAAACGAATCAGCCCAGAAACCAGGCCTAGTCCAGCCCAATAGTCGGCCCACTCCCTCGCCTCTTCGCGAATCGTTTTTCACTGAGACCTGCACCCACTCAGCCGCTGACGACCCGAACCCACGTGCACCCTCTCTCACTGGACCCCAGGAAGGTTACGACAACTAGGATCATCTCCCATCGTCAGCATTGCCTGTGACCCCGAAGATGGAGCTTCGCCTACGCTACCGTTATTATTACGTATTCCGCTTCTTGAAGTTGTATTAAGAGCTGGATCCTGAGATCCCTATCTGTGTAAGAACTTATGTATCGTTTGTAATGGATGATGTACTATGGTATCCAATTCTGTTATGTCTCGCAAAAATGGTAATCCTGGGATTGCGATGTATGGCATAACAGGCATCTAGGATTGAAAAATCCGGGTGTTGACACTGAGCCTGATGATTTGGCATGGAATGCAGCTGGCGAGCAAGAGGTCAGTACCGGGAGTGGCAAGAAACTGGTGCTGGGACCTAGGGCCGTCTCTGACATGACTCAGCAGGACATTTCCCTAATGGCCCACGCCGACGACGTGAACGAGGTAAATGATCTTCTTACTCTTTTGTGTTGTTGAGTATTTCATTTATGCATACTACCTAGTCCTCGAGGTTACTGCCGAGTAAGGAAATTACTCGGCCATAAGCTCTCAATAATCACTTAGTCTTTAAATTTTCATGCCAAGCTTGCATGCTAGAACTTCGATCCCTAGCCCTCGAGGTTACTGTCGAATGAATAACTTATTCGGCTGTAAGCTCTTAATCCCTTTTTATTTCCTTACGCCAAACTCATATGTTTGAGTTTCGATCCCTAGCCCTCGAGGTTACTATCGAATGAGAAACTTATTCGGCTGTAAGCTCTTAAGATTTTTTATTTCTTTATGCCAAACACATATGCTAAAGCTTTGATCCCTAGACCTCGAGGTTACTATTGAATGAGAAACTTATTCGGCTATAAACTCACATATATGAACCATTCCTTATCTGTCTAGGAGTTTGATTTCTATTTACTCACTGTTATTTTCCTTTGCGCATCTTACGCATAACGAGCGCACCAAGGTGCACCAAGCTCTCGTTCTGGCGCATCGTAAGCTCGAACTTGCTTATGAGAAGCTGCAGACTGACACCCAAGGCCAAGGTAATGTTCTTACTCGTCCTTTCTTTATTCTGTGTGTCTTTCTTTAGTTTATTTTCTCAATCTTTCATTGCTCTTTTCTCATAGCCTCTGCTTAGTCCACCATCGAGGATCTTCACTCGCAGATCAGCGAGGCGGAGAGTAAGTTTCTTGCCTCATTAATTTGACAGCTGAAGATATTTCTGTCGGTGCTGATAAGTAGTTTGCTCCGAATAGGCAGAGAAGCACCAAACCGAACTCCAGAAGGAGCGAGACGAGGTGACTCGATTGAAGAAGACGATGGCCGAGATGGAGCAGAAAAACTTGGCCGAGGTGAAGGGGCTGAAGGAAGGGCTTGCGGAGAAGAATGAGCAGCAGGCCACCAGCACCGAAAAGGCCAATAGGCTGCTTGACCAGGCCGAGTCATCGGTTGAGTCGGCAAACCTGAATCTTGACGCACTTTAAGCCAAGGCCAAAATTTGGCAGAGCAAGCTCGGCGCTGTCAACTCCTTTCTCGGTAGTGAGTTCTTACTCTTTTTGCATTGTACAGGTCGCTCTGGACTTCTTCCATCTACTTTTGTTATTTTGCTAACTTTCTCTTTTGCTTGCAAAGAATTTTCCTGAGGCCAATATGTTTCCCATACGGGCCATGAAGAAAGTGAGGGCTGAATCTGGTGCTCCGGCTGATGGCGAGGTGACCATGGACGAGCATCTCGAAGCGGTGTCAGAACGGGTCAAGACCCTCAAGTCTTACAGTGTGGACCTGCTCAAGTCGGCTATTCATGCGTTTCACATGCTCTGGACGGATGAGGACACACCTGAACTCATCGAGCCACTTGCTAAGAGATTGCTCCATACCGAGGACCGGCTAGATCATTGGCGTGAGTCGGCCGGCCGAGCTGCAACGGACAAGGATCTTTCCTTCGTGCTTTCATGGTACGAGGACATCAATCTTGATGTTCTTGCTCGCATAAGGGGAGATGGTAAATGGCTGAATGACCCGGAGCTGATCAAGAGAC
This sequence comes from Avena sativa, assembly GCA_916181665.1. Taxonomy (NCBI): domain Eukaryota; kingdom Viridiplantae; phylum Streptophyta; class Magnoliopsida; order Poales; family Poaceae; genus Avena; species Avena sativa. The sequence goes on from OV702293.1 coordinate 102,216,137, forward strand.
GCTAGGAGCAAGCTTACGCCATGATCGAGTACACCATGGTGCACGCTTGGTGTGACGGGCCCAACTTCCTTGACCTCGGCGACCCGCTTGTCGAAGTTGTTGATGAAGAGGGTGCCGACAACGAAGCAACCGAGTCAGATGGTTCCGATGTCCCGGCCACTGACGCCCCTGACTCGGTAGATGATCCAAGCGACGCTCCTAGCTCCAAGGGTGCTCCTCCGAGTCCTGCTGCTCCTTAGGCTAACAAGTACTTAAACTTTTGATTATATCCCCGGTATGCCAGGTACATATGTAATGTACATTGCACTTTAAGTTTGATTATGCGCCTTTTGATAAGGCTTCATATATTTTCCTTATGTTCTGAGTGTGAATCATTCAAGGACAAGTCCCCGACTCTCATTTTGCCGTTTCACCTTTCCTCAACTTTGGCCCCTATCTACCTTTTTTGGTGTTCGACATTAGATTCTCAAAGTACTAAGGATATAGTTAGCGGATATGAAACTTGGATCACTTGGCCGAGATTATTCAACACGCAGTATAACACGACCTGCAGTGGGTTAGGCAAAGACATAAAGCCGACTCACGTTTCTCCTTTGTACTTATCCGGCGTTCGTGTTTACCCGTCATACATCCTTTCCTCTTGCTTTCCATGAAGGTATTAACCGGAAACATTAATACTTGTGTGATCTGTAAACTAAATTAGAGTCCCTAGTAAAGCCTCTTTGTAATACTAGCTTGTTTGTTACTGGATGATCGTGTTTTCCCGATCATGAACATTGAGATGTTGTTAACAACAAGATCATATCATTAGGAGAATGGTGTGATGGACATACTCCTATAGATAAGCGTAGCATTAAGATCAAGTCATTTCAATAGTTTGTTTGCTATAAGCTTTCTGATACATAGTAACCTAATTCCTTCGACCATGAGATCATGCTAATCACCATCACCGGAAGAATGCTTTGATGATATCAAACACCACACCGCAACTGGGTGGCTATAAAGGTGGCATTGAGTGTTCGGAAATTATGTGTTGAGGCACATGGATCAAGAGTGGGATTTGTCCATCCATATGACGGATAGATATTCTCTGGGCACTCTCGGTGGAATGTCATGCAATTATCTTGCAAGCATGTGACTGGATCACAAGGGATCATATATCAGGGGAACGAGAAAAGAGTACTTATCAGTAACGAGGTTGAACTAGGTATGTAGAGATACCGACGATCAGACCTTGGATAAGTAAACTATCGCGAGAGAAAGGGAAATTGGTATCATATGTAAGTGGTTCATTCGATCGCAAAGTAATTATAGAAATATGTGGGAGCCATATGAATTTCCATATTCCTCTATTGGTTATTGATCAAAGAAATGTCTCGGTCATGTCCGAATAATACATGAACCGTAGGGAGACACACTTAGGGATTCGATGTTGTTTAGTAGATATGGAATGTAAGTAGGGATACCAAATGTTGTTTGGAGTCTCGTATGGGATCCGGGATATCATGAGGAGATCCAGAATGGTCCGGAGAATAAGGTTCATATAAGGAAAGTCCGATTCCGGAGTTCGGGAATGATTTCGATGTTTTCATCAGAGAGGTTCTAGAAGGGTCTAGAAGGTTCACCGGACCGGAAGGGGAATGGTCCATGAATGTGTCATGGGTAAGTGGAATGATTGGATCATGTCCTAGGTCACTTGGTTTGGGCATTTGCGAGAGAGAATTAAAGCTCTAAATTGGAAGTCAAAAGGGAGGTTTGAAAAAGTCAAACCGGAACAATAGTTTCCTAGTGGAAGAAGGAAAGAGTCCTTCCTTCTATCCATCTTGGGTTTGGGTGTGGATTCAAACTCTCCCCTCCCAAGGTTGCCCCCTCTCATAAATAGAGGGGGAGGGCTGCCCCAAGAACACAACACCAAGCCCTCCCACCCGTGCGCCGCCGCCGGCCCGTCGCCGTCGCCCTAGCCGCCGCCGACACCTCCTCCTCTTCTCCGGCTTTCTATACCTAGCTTGCCAGAAAACCCTAGATCCACCATACCTCGCACCGGCTTAGGAGAAGCAATGCGGGATCTTCCCTCTACTTCCGACACCACGCCGTCGTGCTGCCGGAATCACGAGGGGAGAACTACAACCTCCGCTTCCTGCTGGAACAAGGGAGAGGAAGGTATTCATCGAGTACCGAACGTGTGACCGACTGCGGAAGCATTGCCGGAATGCAGCGTTGGAAGGATCGTCTACGCGATCTTGAGATCGGCAGGTGTACGACTACATCACCCACGAGAATCTGCTCTCGTTAACCGCTTTGGAATCTTCGAGGGTGAGTACTCTAATCGACTCGTTGCTACAATATAGTAGATAGATCTTGGCTTGTTTGTGTGCATGTGGTAGATTTTTTTGTTTTCCATGCTACGAACCCCTACACTCCGTGATGTCCAGAAGTTGGTCGCGCGAGTCGCGGCTCTCAGTTGCTTCTTCCCCCAGATAGGAGAGAAGGCGGTGCCTCTCTACCGCCTAATCCGCAAGAACCCCACATTCTGGTGGGACAAGGAGGCAGATGACACGCTCCACGCACTCAAAAAATTTCTACTCGTGGCCCCTCTACTCGCTTCCCCCGTCGCAAGGAGCCGACGCTCGTCTACGTTGCGGCATCCGAGCGAGTCGTCAGCGCCGTCATGGTCGACGAGAGACCAGAGGAGGGCAAGGAGCGCCTCGTACATCGCCCAATCTACTAAATCAGCGAGGTCCTCACCAACTCGCGGTAGCGCTACTCGCAATACCAGAAACTGGTATACGCGGTCTTCCAAGCCCAACAACGGCTACCGCATTACTTCCAGGAGCACCCAATCACGATCATCTTCTCCGCACTGTTGCAGGACATCATCCGCAACCGCGAGGCGACTGGGTGAGTCGCCAAATGGGCCATCGAGATCGGCATCCACAACATCAAATACAAGCCGCCCAAGGCGATAAAGTCGCAGGCCCTGGTGGACTTCCTCGCCGACTGGGAAGAGGCGCAGCAGCCAGAGAAGCTGTCGTACCTCCACTACTGGTCTCTTCACTATGATGGGTCCAAGAACACAGGCGGCGCAGGGGCAGGAATCATACTCACCTCCCCCATAGGCGACAAGCTCCGCTACGTGTTGTACGTCGACTTTACCCCCTGCACCAACAACATGGCCGAGTACGAGGCCCTCCTTCACGGCATGCGATCCACCAAGGAGATGAAAGTCAATCGCCTATGGTGCTACGGAGACTCCGACCTCGTCGCCGCGCAAGTCGCCGGTACCTGTGATGCCGTCTCCCCCCACAATGGTGGCATACCGCCAAGCAGTGAACCAGCTGAGGGCCACTTCACCGGCTACTCCGTCGAGTGGATAGACCGGCGCAAGAACAAAGAGGCCGACGCCCTCTCTCGCATCAGGTCGGCTCGCCAAATGCCACCCGTCAGCGTCTTCCTCGACATCATCCAGAAGCCCTCTGTCTCTCCCCCGAAAGAGATCGACCTCGACTTCGGGTTGCAACGGAGGGATGGACCTGGTTCCAACGCTGCGTGCAGCCTGGGGAAGGACGCACGATCCTCCAAGACATCCACGCCAGCGACTGCGGCCACCATGCCGGCGCCCGGTCCCTGGTCGCCAAAGCCATGCAACCCGACTTCTACTGGCTCACCGCGCATGCTGACGCGGTCAACATCGTCCAACACTGCGTCGGATGCCAAAAGTATGCCAACCAGATGCACGTACCCAGCTCGGTTCTCAAGACAATCCTCGTATGGGGCATGGACATGGTGGGCCCCTTCAAGAAGGCCCCCTTTGGCTACACCCACCTCCTAGGTGCAGTCGACAAATTCACCAAGTGGGTGGAGGCCAAGCCAGTCCGCAAGTGTGACGGGAAGACCGCCGCCAAATTCCTCTGCGAGCTCATCTACCGGTACAGATTCCTGCACAACATCATCACGGACAATGGCACCAACTTCGCCAAGGGCTCCATGGCCGAGTACTACGAGGAGCACAACGTACGGCTCGACCTCGCTTCAGTCGCCCACCCGGAGTCCAACGGCCAGTTGGAATGCGCCAACCAGAGCATCCTCCACGGCCTTAATCCGCGACTGCAAGTCCCCCTCGAGCGAACTCCGGGATGCTGGGTTGAGGAGCTTCCCTCCATCATCTGGGGCATCCGCACCTTCGTCAACCGATCGACTGGGTTTACACCCTTCTTCATGGTGTACGACACCGAACCGTCATGCCGACTGACCTCGAGCACGACTCGCCTCGTGTCGTAAACTACGCGGAGGCCGACAACGAGCTCGCACGCCAAGACGGGGTCGACCAGCTCGACGAAGCACGCGACCTGGCTCGCTCCCGCACCACCATCTACCAGCAGGGACTCCGCCGCTACCACAGCTGCCGAGTCCGGACTCGCACCTTCTAGGAAGGCGACCTGGTCCTGCGACTGATCCAGGACAAGAAGGGCATGCACAAGCTGTCTCCCCGATGGGAGGGACCATTCGCCATAGGACGAGTCCTTGGCAACAACGCCTACTACCTCATCGATGTCCGAGGCGATGGAAAACTCGACGTCAAGCGACCGTGGAATGTAAACCTACTAAGGAAGTTCTACACCTAGAACCCCGACCTGTATTCCCCTCGCCATGCAATAAAAATATTCGAATCACACAAATTGTGCCTACTCTCCAACTCTTGTGCCATTCGCACTACTAAATACAACATTACGCTAATCACAGAAGTCAACCCTTGGCTGCGCGACCGGTACGGCTAAGTAGTGCGACGCAAGGGCATCAACGAAATTCGGGGCTTGCGTCATCCATGAAAAATGCCAACCCGGATCCCCCATCGGAGTCGCCTCGCTCGACTAACCCGCCGGGCCGAGACAACCGCACTCGCTTCTCACAGCAACCTGGTCCTCCTCATCCTTGGCGCAGCGACTCAAACGGTCAAGTACCACGCTCGGGGACTCATGCTAGTCCAAACCTACGCGGCTTGGGAACACACCAAGTATGAGAGCATGCCCTGGACTCGCCACGCGACTGGCTCCTTGAGTCAGGTGGAGTGACACGCCAAGTACAACGTGCTCCGTCCTCACCTACCTTGGGCATGCGACTAGAACGGTTAAGTACCACGCTCGGGGACTCGTCCAACCGACCCTGTTCGCGTCCGGGAAAAAGGCTAAGTACATAACACCCCTTGGGGTTGCCAAGCGACTGGCTGCCCAAGCCATGGCGAGTCGACCTCAATTAACTAATAGTATACAAACAAACATACACAAAAAACACGAGGTAAACCCCATTAAAGGGAGGACGCGCTCGGGGACTCGCACAATAAAACAATCCACACTCAAATCAAAACTGACTCAACAATAATTCTATTCCTTACGGAAACAAAATATTGTTCGCTTACAAGGGCAGAGATACACTTATTTCTACTAACGCCAATCGGCAAGCTATCTACTCCGCAGGCTTCGAAGACGACGCGCCACAGCCACCACGAACACGGATGAAGGGGACCCATGGGTTCGATGGGTACGTCGTCAAGCTACCAGCCATCACCGACCGAAATGACTGCTCCGTCTTGAAGCCACGGTGTGTCGGCTCGGCGTCGTTCGGAGCAACGACCGTCTCCTGATACAGCAGGAGGTCGCCCATCTCCAGCACCAGTCGGAGTACACAGCTGCCTTCACGGTCAACTTCAGGACTTCGGCGATTTCCACTGAGCTGGTCGCCGATGGGTACCCGCTGGTGATGTCGTCGAGGTCGAGGTCATCAGAGAAATGCACAAGCCCAAGGCTCAACATAGCCACGGCTCCGCGATAGAAGGCCGACCGCGACATGTACTTGACCACCGTCTGTGCCCTCTCCAGGAACCACCACACCTCCGTGAGCTTGCTTGGAATCACTTCCGTGGGCGAGATCTCCTAGAGATACGCGCGAATGCAGGTCGCCGAGAGGGCGACAGAATCCAGCAGCATGGTGACGCACTGCGTAGCGTCATACGTACGCGCCTCGGGCTCGTCGTCGAGTATCTTCCCTGCAATCAACAACAAGTTAGCGTCAGAAGGACACACACCTCTGGGCTCACCTATTCGGGGACGCGTTAGCATAAGCGACCCGCATGCTCGAGAATTCGCTGACACAGCAACTACAAGTCTCAGCAACTCACCAATGAGTGGATGGCAGCTCCCCGTGATGAAAACTTGAAGACCCGACAAATCATCCTGCAGCCTCGCGACAAGAGCGTCGGAAACCTTCCGCTCGTTACCCGCGACAATGACAATAGCCTTGGCCCTCTCCTCCGTCGAGCTTGCTTCCGCCTTGGCGGCCTTAAGTTCCTTCTCCATCTCGGCAACCTGCTTCTCTGCGGCAGTCAACGATGACTGGGCAGCCTCCAACTCGCCGGCCGGGACAAAACCCGCACAGGCCTTGGAAACCGCGGCAGAATGCCCCTCTGCAGCAGAAAGGGGTGAGACCCCAACCAAGCACAAGCAAGGAATGGAGACGGTAATTCGAACACCTACTGGAGTCGCCTACAGCTGCTAGTTCACCTCCTGCATGGATCGGAGGTCGTGCTCCAGACCTTCTCTGGCGGCCATTCGCTCCGCCGATTCACGCTGGAGGCCCTGCAAAGATGGAAGAACTGTGAGCAAGCACCAAAAAATTTCCTAAGTGCCTAGCTGTTGAAATTCAGCGACTAGCCACTCGTGGACTGGGCATCGAAAAATTTCCTAAGTTCCTAGCCGCTAAAATTCAGCGACTAGCCACTCGGGGACTGGACAAAAAAGCAATAAGAATCTACCTGCTGAAATTCAGCGAGCGGATCCTCAGGGACTAGACATACCTGAATAGCCGCACCCACCATGTTGTGCAGCTCGACCGCGTCCACCAATGGCAACACGATGGGCGTGCATCCGCGACGCTGCTAGACTTCCGAGCCCAATATCTCGGGTACTTGAGGCGACTGCGCCGTGGTACTCGCAGTAGAGGCCTTCGCCATGAAGCGAGGGAAGGTCGCCACTGCCACTCCCAAAGCACTCTTCGTGGGTTCTGATGCCCCGACCAGCACCGCCGTCTCCACCTGCTCTGATCCCGCATCCACGTAGGCCTTTGTGGCCGTGTCCACTCCAGTCGAAGCTTCACTTGGCACATTGGCTGGCTCGTCCAAGACAATGACGAAATCTTCACCCTTCTTCTTCTTCGCGCCCTCAGCGGGCACCTCGGTGTCGTTGCCCTTCCTCTTCTTCGAGGGATCAGCCTCCTCCCTTGAGGTGACTGCTGGTACATTGGCCACCAAAGGGTGACCAATCTTCTTTACACCAGTCCTGTAAGAGAAGCGGTCAGTGATTCAAGCGACATCCACAAACTAGTAATCCAGGTCGACACGGCAAACACGTACCTGGCAACTAGGATATAACGCAGGCCGGTGCGGATGTGCGCCGGCTTCTCCAAATCTAGGCCCAGCTTGCTTTTGATGCCCGTCTTGAACATGGCTAGATCCCATGTCATCGAGGCCTTCTTTGTCGACGAGGCCGCAGCAGCAGGAAGTTCCGCTTCGGTCGACGCGAGTGCGTCCCTCGACGGCGAAGCCTCTGCGACCGAAGCAGCCCCGAGGCCCGTGACTGCTAAGAACAGGGGGGTTGATGCCAGCGGCATCTCGTCCTCCACCACGGCCGAACCCGCCTTCTGTAGTGCCTTCGTCGACTCTTCAGCCCCTACATCGTTAGCCGCGCTGCTCGCCTCGGAGCTAGTCGCTGACCGAGGCGGAGACACTGCCTTGGTCCCTTTCTTCTTCTTCGGTGACTTCTTCTTTGGTGGAGTGGCCATGCGTCGCGAACTGTGTTCGTGGGCGTCGCCTCATCCCCGTGATGACCGTCAAGGCTCTTGCTGGCCTCGAGCTTGCGTTGCTGCTTCCCGCGTGTTTTCCAAACTACGGGTGCAGCGACCTCCACGACTTCATCATCATCGTCATCGTCATAGGAGGACTTTCTCTCGTCCCCCTCGACTTCTTCTGATCTCTCGTCATTGGCGGGAGGGAGCCAGGCTTCCACAACTTGGAACAGCTGAAATAACAACACATGATTAGTAAACCGTGACTGCATTTTTGCGACTGTGAAATAAACAAGGTAAAACAGACTCACCATTAGCTCTTTGCGCTTCGCGGTGTATGGGGCGATCCCGGCATTCTGATCGCCATACTTTGTGGCCGTGATCTTCTTCAACGCGGAAGTGTAATTCTCCTCTGATATTCATATCCTAGGGGCTAGGCTGAAACCAGCTCTTAGAGACCAGCTTTTATCCTTTGTAAGGGAGGTGAGAGTTTAACTTTTCTAGGGGCATATTCTCTTGTCCTTTGTAAATATGTTGTAACATATCCTGTTTTTCTTTAATTTAAGAGCAGTAGGAGACTCTCCTGCTATAATTCCTCAAAAAAACACGGCAGAGTAATCTTCGCCCTTCTACTCGACGGTGCAGGCCTTGGTTCTGTCGTCCCTACCGGTGTATTCATACATCCAGTGGGCACGACTGTCCAGGGGCACCAATCATTGCCCGAGCCAGCAATTATTCAAATTTAGGGTCTCGGGCCCATCCTTCTTCAGCTGACGAAAAGTTAAACCAAAACCCTAAAACCCTAATGGAAGAAAATCATTTCCAAGATCTCTCTAAGACTATGGATTTGATCCATATAAAAATTTAGCAACAAACATTTATAGATGATAAAAAATGATAAATAAAAATATTATAAAACCATAGAAATTGGTTTCACTCAATTTGGACTGATGGATAAAAACTTATGAATATAACAAGATAAAAGGAAATAATTTCCAAAGCTAATAAAGCTCCTATGTAAAATCCATACCAAATTTTGATTAAAATAATCCTAAAAGGATTTAAAAAGATAAACAAATATTAAATAAAATTATACAAATTGGAATCACCAATTTTGGATCTATAAATAAAAATATATGGATTTTATAAGGCAAAGGAATAAAATAAAAAAATAAGGAATATTTAACAACCAAATTAAATCTTGGCCAACTCCTTAAACAAAGGAAAGATTATTGAATAATAAAAGGAGTAAAATATTATTTAAATAAAATCATAAGGATTGAACAATATTCAATTTTAATTAAATAAATATAAATTTCCTAAAGAATAAATCCCAAGAAATATATTTAGAAGACAATTTAAAATTTGAATTAAATCCATAAGAAAATGGAATAAAGATAATTCCAATAAAATAAAGGGATAAGGAATATCCAAATAAAATTATATGCATTAACTAAATTCAAATCTATTTAAATGGATACAAAATCCCTAAAGTAAATGATTAAGTAAATCATGAGAAAATAATAAATTGGAATTTGCCCAAGTGAAATAAAAGTTATTTAATTAACTTAAATGGAATAAAAGAATCATTTGAATAAAATTTATATGGGATTGAAATCATATTTTATTTCATTTGAATAAAGACAAGTGGCTAATTTAAATGATTAATAAACCATAAAAGAATATAAGAAAATATTCAAAAATGGATTTTAAAATACATTAATAAACAATATTAAAAGCTACTGAAAGTTTAGAAGAGATTTGATAAAAACGTGAAATAAATTTGAGTTTGAAAACATATGAATAAATTCTAAACAGAATAATGGAAAGAGAATAGAAAAAGATTCGGAGAAGAAAAAAATAAGAAAACGAATCAGCCAAGAAACCAGGCCCAGTCCAGCCCAATAGTCGGCCCACTCCCTCGCCTCTTCGCGAATCGTTTTTCACTGAGACCTGCACCCACTCAGCCGCTGACGACCCAAACCCACGTGCACCCTCTCTCACTGTACCATCCCAAAAATACTAAACTTGGATCATCAAATTCTAATCACCAAAATTAGGGTTAACAAAAACTTTTCTAATTAAAAATATGAAAGCATTCACATGTGTATGTATTAAAATTTGGATTCTTTTGAATTGCCATGATTATGTGTTTATTTTCTTGTAAAATGATTTTTAGGTGAAATAAACATCATCTAAACAAATCCCAAACTTTTCCCGAAGACAAACAAATCAAAACAAACAAATTAAGTGAATGGTCACTTTGGCCAATTTAACTCCCATGCCTTTTTGGCTATCTCTAAGTTTCATAACTTAACAGAAACATGTATGGATCTTTGCACCCCTTGATAGTACTCATAACAAGGTACCAAGGCCCACTTTGTGATCATGCAAAAACATTTGAATGCATAGTTTAAATGACAGTTTAAAATTGAATATATTTCATATGGGAAGATCCCACTATTTCAAAAACCACTCAGACAAGCTCAATTTTCAAAACCCAAGCATCCACAGTATCACCAGCACATGCCTAGCACACCCACCAAAAATCTTTTCAAAATTCAAAACTTAAGTTCATGCGGCAATTTCATCAAACAGGTTGCAGATTCAAATCAAAAAAATCACAAACACTATTTGGATCAGTGTTTTGAGCCAACCTTGTTCCCTCTCTAGTTACACTAGCCTCAGTAGATCATCTAGAAAACTTAACTAAGCTCTAGACCCACTATAAACTCGCCAATGTCATCAATGGTGAACAGGCCGAGAGCACCCATGTCACCCCAGTGTGGACATCAAGCTAGGAGAAGAACTAGCCGTGCCACCCTTGTCTGGGAGCTAGCTAGCACTCCACCGCCACCCCCTGTCCCAGCCGCGAGCAATGCCAGCCCCTAGACCACACGCCCAGGCCATGCCAAGCCGCTCTGCAAGCATGCCGAGAGCGCGTCAGAGCGCCACCCTCGACAAACGCCCACAGATCGCGCGCCGCCCTCGCCGCGTGCACGCGTGATCACCACCACCCCAGCAACCTCGCAGACACCCCAGTTCACCGCCCCATGCCTCACAGCCACCGCTCGCTGTCAAAGACGCCGCCTCTGCCGCACAGAGCACCGCGCGTTCCTGACCGTTTGCCACCGCCCTACACGCGCATTTAAAACTTAGAGCATCGCCAGGAGACCGACCGTCGATCGCCAACCTCGGCCATGCCTCTTGCCGCCCGTAGCCGTGTCGCCACCGTCGTCTGCCCATCCCTCGCGGTCTCGCCGCCGAGCCTATAAAAGGAGACGATCCCATCTCGATTTCTTCACACCATCTCACTCCCCTCACCTCACTGATCGTTCCACCCCTTAGCCGGAGCAAGGCGATCAGCGCATCACCAGAATTGCACCGGAGCAGGCCGCCTCTAGAGAAGAAGGGAGCCGTTGATTTCGTCCACCCCAGTAGCTGTCGCGACCACCCCTGAGTTCGCCGTCGTCGACTTTGTCGTTTGCCCGCCTCGCTATCGTCACTGGAGCCCCGGTATGCCTCCTATGCACCCCCATTGAGCTGCTAGGGTTCGAGCTCACCGGTGACTTGTTCATCGTCGACGACGACCCTCACCTGTCGATCTTCATTCTAATCCAACACACCACAACGCCCCGTACCGCTTCACGTTTAAAGAGCCACTGACTAGTAGACCCCCCTGTCAGTTGCGCCCCGCGCTGCGGAGTGACCCTCGGCCGGCCCATTACCCCTTCCCGCGCAGCCCACTCGTTTGAATTTAGCTTTTTCTTTTTAAGTTCAAACATAGTTCTGTACCTAGTTTCAAAAATCAACCCAGCTCGACTCAGTGCACCAAATTGAATGAAACCAATTTTGTTAGCAAGGTATTGAAATGCTTAATCCAAGCCCGTTGGATTCGAATCATTTGGATCTGTAGATCAACCTTGGTAAAAATAACAAGGAAGAAGCTTTTCTGCATTCAAACATTTTTCAAATTTAAACCATAATAGCTTTTGAGTTTATTCCAACTCTCAAAAATCATATTTGATCATACCTTTCAAAAAATATATAAAAATATATGGGTTTACTTACAGAAATAATGTTCAAGTAATAAAAGAATGCCACATAGGCATTTCTAGTCACTTTATTTTATTTAAAATAAAAGGTTAAACCATATTAAATTGTGACACCACTTTAAATCATATTCCCATGTACTGAAATATGTGGTGATGACATGTGTCAACATGATCCCATGTTTGATTTGGAGAATATTAAATCTTAAGTAGTTTTTCAATGAGTAGAAATTACTTTTCTAAAAATAAAATAAATAAGACAAATGCTTTAATCTTGTAATATTAGTGATGATGCTATATCATCTATAGAACCCTTGTGTGTGATGATTGAAAGTAGTTAAGTATTTTTTGGTGATTGTGTACGTCGTATTTATTCATAGACGCTAGTACCGACCAAGGATACGAGGAGGAAGGAGGATACTACGAAGAAGAAGCCGAGGAGAACTTCAACCACTGCTCTACACAAGGCAAGCCTAATACTACTAGTTGATTGAGCAAGCTAACACTTGCAAGATACTCTACTTATGCAATCCTATACTGATACTGATACAAGCTAATACTTGCTTGTTACCATGATCACTAGATGCCTTAAGCATATGTGATCATACCAACTTGATACCCCCTCCTAGTTTTACTTGCAAGCTTTATACTTTATTTATTTATCAAAACTATTACTTAGAGTCTACTTAAGTGATTTGTAGATTCTAGGAGGATAATTGAAGGTTGCATAAAGAGCATTAAATTTGGCCTAAGCTAGATAATCTTGATGTCATCCTAAGGAAGGAGATTGAACTTAGTTAAACTCCACTAGTTTACCACCCCTCATTAGTACTTACCCCCACTTGTAGATGCTAGTGCTAAGCATAAAACCTGATCAACTTTAGATGGGAATACTTGGTGGAAAATGGTTATGAAAACCTTGGAATGATGGATCATTCTATTGAGATGTTTTGACATGTGTTTCCGAACACCAGATGATTTGGATGATGAAAATGTTAAGGCATGAGCCTTAGCCCTTTATAAAACTGATGGTTGTCTGGATGCGATATCATTCCTATTTTACCGTACAACCACAATATGCGAAGATTGGGTAGGGGTTGACTGGAAACTTACATACCTTAGTATGTGTTCCCTCACGGCCAAGGTCTGAGCTGAGGCTACCTTGTGAAGATTGTCCACCTGTGTAGTACCCAAGATGACAGTTGGTCATGGTTGGGAGGCCAAACTCACAGGAGAGGTGCCTATACTAGGGCGTGTAATTGAAAGGTTAGGATTGATTATCCGCATACTGAGTATGGTAAATTCAGGATTTGTTCCTGACGGATCTATCGAATGTTGTGGTGAAAGTGTATAATGTCTGCAGAGTGTCAAACTAGTCGAATAGCCGCGTCTGCGGTTATGGACAGTTGGAGTGGCCATACTGTTCCCCCGTCAGATGTTTTCAAAATGACTTGTGAAATAAATTGAGAGTTTGACTTGACCACAACAGAGTTGTGATATGAAATACAATATCCCACTTAGGTGTTATAAAACTTCAACTAGATTTTCTTGCTTCTGAACTTAGTAGAGGTAAATCTGGCTTTTTGCAAAACAATCCTAGAGCTTAGTATCCTATTACAAAAACCCCCTTCACTTGTTAGTATTAGTTTGCGAGTACTTAAAGAGTACTCATGGCTTTGTCCCTGGCTATTCCCGTGGCCATACTATGAAGAGGAGTACCAGGACGAAGGACCCCAGGAAGGTTACGACAACTAGGATCATCTCCCATCGTCAGCATTGCCTGTGACCCCAGAGATGGAGCTTCGCCTACGCTACCGTTATTATTACGTATTTTCGCTGCTTGAGTTGTATTAAGAACTGGATCATGAGATCCGTATTTGTGTAAGACCTTATGTATGGTTTGTAATGGATGATGTACTGTGGTATCCAATTCTGTTATGTCTCAAAAAAATGGTAATCCTGGGATTGCGATGTATGGTATAACAGGCATCTGGGATTAAAAATCTGGGTGTTGATAAGTTGGTATCAGATCCATCCTGACCATAGGAGACCCTAGTTAGACTGGACGTTTGAATCAAAAACTTAGTTTCAAAACCAAAGGAAGCAAATATTTACAAAAACTTATTCCCATTCTTATCCCTTTGTTTCTTTCATAAAAATTCATGTTCCTCAAAAACTCTTGCAAAATACATAAAAATTGACACACTTGATCGCTCTATTAACTTACTCATCCTATAATCTTTTAGATGGACGTGAATTACAACAAGTTTTATCAGTTGGGGAATGGAGGAGACCTTATCTTTGAGCGGGATTTGGACCAGCTTTTGGAACTTCTGGAGCGTCCGCACCCCGAGTTCTTCTTAGCTGAGCTCATTGATCAAGGAGGATAAGATCTGTAGTGGCTAATTGTTGCAAGTCTCCGAGGAAAGATTGAACCTCCCACTGCCGAGGTAATTCAGTTCACCTTGCGAGAAAACAACTGGCTCGATGGACTTGCTAGGGCCATGTAGGAAGCTCTTGCCCGTCTGTGTGGGCAGAGTATCAACCAGATCAAGGGTACCCGCTTTGAGTTTTGTCCAAGGCGTGATGCTATGGGACAGCCACTGGAAGCCCCATACCACCACGAGCTGAAGACTCAGTTGGACCACCTCAGCTTCATGATGTACGATCGTCAGCAGGAATTGGACAATTTCCGTGACTACTCCAACCACAAGTCAGCCATCATCAAGACAAAGGATCAGACCATCGCCATGCTAGCGAAGGATCGCAAGTCTCGCCGCCGTCAGCTTGACAAGAAGGAGCGCATCATTTCCCGTCTTCGCCACCGTATCTCGGATTTGGAGGAGACCATCCACGAGAGAGACATGCAGTTGGAGGAAAGGGAGAATGCCGGAGAAGACCTTCGTGGAGACCCCTACTCCTATCTCAGCGATGATGATGATTTTCTAGAGGATCGGCTATGGACTTCTTCACCAATGAGGATGATTTCGCCTTCATCAATGACGACGACTATGATGAGGATGACGATTACACCGACTCCAAGGAGTAGTAGCACTTGAGCACTAGCGTAGTGAGTTGTATTCGGTCCCACTGTATCGTACTTTCCAGAATGGTTCTTAAAACCATCTGTTTACCTTTGTTGTGGTGTGTTTTTGTATCGTGTCCTATGAATGAATGAATGAATGAAAAGCAAGTTGCTAGAAAATCTGAGGCAAACTTTAAAAACTTTTCAAAGTCCCTGAACCTTAGAAATTTCCCTCTTTTCTCATGATCCATCTCAATCTTCAGATGCCACGCGGAGGAAGTGCTTCATCCCCGGACCTGATGTTGCAGATCCTGAAAATGTTGGTTTCTAACTGCGAAGCTAAAAGAGCCGAACGTCAAGCCAACCTAGCCACCCTTCAGCAGATAGCTCAGCTAGCCCACAACAATCAAGGCCAAGGAAATCAGGACAACCATGGATCTAAGCTTAAGAATTTCCAGAACAACAACCCACCTGTTTTCACTAAGTCGGAAGAGCCCTTAGATGCCGATGATTGGCTGCAAACCATGGAGAATAACCTAGAAGTCGCCGGAGTGGAAGCTAACGAGAAAGTTCTGTTCGCCACCCATTATCTAGCCGAAGATGCAAGAGCATGGTGGAACATCGTTCGTGCAATGACCGGAGGACAGATGATGACCTGGGAGGAATTCAAGGTCAAGTTCAGCAGAACCCATGTGCCACCGGGTTTGATCAAGACGATGAGAGATGAGTTTAGATAACTGAAGCAAGGAAGGATGACCGTAGTGGAATACCGTGACAAATTCTTGTCATTAGCTAGGTATGCCCCAGATGAGATCGACACTGAAGCCAAGAAGAAAGAGAGATTCCTGAATGGTCTACACGATGAGATGCATACTGTGTTGGTCAATATCCCCTTTGCGGATATTGAAGCCCTTGTCGACTCTGCCATCCAGATGGAAGGAAAGATCAACCAAGCCAATGAGAACCGCAAGCATCGCATGATGCATCAGCCAGGAACCCATCAGACCCCAAAGTATCGCCCTAACCCATCTCCAGGATTTGCCCCGAGAACCAACAGACCCCCGATGAACCGTCCGACCTATCCCAACCATGGAAACCCGAGGCCTGGAGGAAATCACAATAACCCCGGCAACTCTGGCAATTTCCACCATGCGCCATCCAAGTTCAACAACAACAATGCTACCGCCAACACCAACACTGCCCCGAGGACTGGAAGCAATGTTGTGCCTGTTGCAGCAAAGTACAAGTCGCAAGTGACTTGTTATGACTGTGGAAACAAGGGTCACTACTCCAATGAGTGCTCCAAGAAGAATGCTGTAGCCCCCAATGCAAATGCCCTAGCTCAGCAGCAGCGTCGTGTTCAGCCCGGAAGAAGATTTGCCCCAGGGAATTCACTCAACTGCAACGGCCGTCTTTTTCTCATGCATGCTGAAGAAGCTCAGGAAGCGCCAGACGTCGTGCTGGGTATGTTTTCTGTTAATTCATTACTTGCAAGAGTGTTGTTTGATTCTGGTGCATCGCACTCATTTGTCACCGAAGAATTTGCATGCACTAGTAAGATTCAACCAACCAAACTGAAGCATGTTATGATTCTTCAAATCCCTGGTTCAACCACCAAAGCTAGGAAAATTTGCAAAGCCGTCCCTATCCGAATCCATGGCATATATTTTTATGCTAATCTGATAGTACTCGGAACTAAAGGTTTGGAAGTAGTACTAGGAATGGATTGGATGTCCAAACATAACAGATTAATTGATTGTGCCAAGAAAGCCATAACCATGACCAGTACAGCCGGAATATCAGTCGAGCATATCTCTGAAACCTTACCTCGTCAATTCAAGTGCAACAAGACTATAGCCCAACCTACCATTGACCAAGTCCGGATAGTCTGTGAATACCCCAATGTATTTCCAGATGTTTTGCCCGGTATGCCCCCAGATCGGGATATCGAGTTTATCATTGAACTAATCCCTGGAACCGGACCCATAGCTTGGAGACCATATAGTATGAACCCGTCTAAACTAGCAGAACTAAAGAAGCAACTGGATTCCATGTTGGAAATTGGATTAATTCAACCAAGTGCGTCACCATGGAGATCACCTGTTTTGTTTATGGACAAGAAGGATGGAGGTAACCGTTTGTGTACGGATTACCAGAAATTGAATGATGTCACTATCAAGAACAAGTACCCATTGCCCAAGATAGAAGATTTGTTTGATCAGTTGACCGCTGCCAAAGTGTTTTCTAAGATTGATCTTAGAACAGGCTATCATCAACTCAAGATTCGCGCAGAGGATATTCCCAAGACTACCTTTACCACCAGATACGTATTATATACGAGTATACCGTCATGTCTTTTGGATTAACCAATGCCCCCGCTTATTTCATGAATCTCATGAATAAGATTTTTATGGACTTCCTGGATAAGTTTGTCGTTGTTTTCATCGATGACATTCTGATTTATTCCAAATCGGAAGAAGAACATGAGCTACACCTAAGGACCATTCTTTGAACCCTTAGAGAGCATCAGTTGTATGGAAAGTTTAGCAAATGTGAATTCTGGTTACAGGAGGTAGGATTCCTCGGCCACATTGTATCAGCCGGAGGAATTGCCGTTGACCCTGCAAAGGTGAAAGATGTCGAAGATTGGCAAGCCCCAACCACTCAAATGCAAGTTCGTGCATTTCTCAGATTGGCGGGATATTACCGCAAGTTCTTAGAAGGATTCTCGAGTATCGCCAGACCCATGACGCAATTGCTGAAGAAGGACAAGAAGTTTGAATGGACTGACAAATGTGAAGCGAGTCTTCAGGAACTCAAAAGGAGATTGATTTCAGCCCCAATCTTAATCATGCCGGATATCATGAAGCCCTTTGATGTGTATTGTGATGCATCCAAGATCGGTCTCGGATGTGTGCTAATGCAAGAAGGCCAAGTCATATCTTATCTATCCCGACAACTGAAACAACATGAGCAAAATTACCCAACCCATGACCTCGAACTCGCAGCCGTAGTTCTAGCCCTGAAGACATGGAGGCACTACCTGATGGGAAATCGTTGTGAAATCTATTCGGATCACAAGAGTCTGAAGTATATATTCACTCAGAAGGAGCTGAATATGAGACAGCGAAGATGGATTGAGCTAATCAAAGATTACGATCTGGACATTCACTATCACCCTGATAAAGCCAACGTGGTAGCAGATGCCCTTAGCAGATTGCCGTGCCGCTTGAACTCCGTGATTTTGAAGGATCAACCAAGTTTGCACAAAGAGATGGAAGATTTTCGAATGGAATTAGTGAGTGAAGGATTTTTGGCTAGCATAGAACTTCAACCCACTTTGATCAGCCAGATCAAAGAGGCGCAGAAAGGAAATGCTAGTATCGACGGAATCAAGCGTCGTATCGGTACAGGCAAAGTACCCGGATTCACCGAAGACGAAGAAGGAGTTTTGTGGTACAAAGGACGCCTTTGTGTACCAGCAAATTCTGAGTTGAAAGAAGTTATTCTGAAGGAAGCTCATGATAATCTTTATTCTATCCACCCCGGAGGAGCAAAGATGTATCAAGATTTGAAAGAGCAATTTTGGTAGCATAAGATGAAGAGAGAAATCGGAAGCTATATCGCCAAGTGTGATATATGTCAGAGAGTCAAGGCAGGACATCAAAGACCCGCTGGATTGTTGCAACCATTGCAGATTCCGGAATGGAAATGGGATTCCGTTGGAATGCACTTTATCACCGGACTGCCTACTTCTAGTAGGGGAAATGACTCTATCTAGGTCATAGTGGACAGGTTGTCCAAAGTCGCCCATTTCTTACCCGTCAAGACCACATATCATAGTTCGAAGCTAGCGGAGTTATACATTGCTAGAATCATCAGTTTGCATGGAGTCCCCAAGAACATCGTATCGGATCGAGGAACTCAGTTTACCTCGAGATTCTGGAAGAAAGTCCAAGAAGGTTTAGGAACCCTCCTAGATTTCAGCACCGCGTATCACCCTCAGACCGATGGAAAAACAGAGCGAGTAAATCAAATACTCGAAGATATGCTGAGAGTATGTGTGTTAGAGTATGGATGTAAGTGGGAAGACTGTCTACCGTTTGCAGAATTTTCATACAACAATAGTTAGCAAGCCAGTTTGCAAATGATCCCATTTGAATTCATGTATGGAAGAAAGTGTCGAACCCCTTTGAACTGGTCGGAAGTAGGAGAGAGTCAGATTTTCGGACCGACATCCTACGAGAAGAAGAAGAGAAGGTTCATAATATTCGTGAACACCTCAAGACCGCTCAGTCAAGACAGAAGAGTTACGCCGACAAGAGACGTCGAGACCTCGCCTTTAACATAGGAGATTTTGTGTATTTGAAAGTGTCGCCGTTGAAGGGAATGCAGCGTTTCCAACTCAAAGGAAAGTTAGCCCCCAGATATATCGGCCCCTTCAAGATTCTGAACTGTCAAGGAGAAGTGTCGTATCAATTGGAACTGCCCGAGGAGATGTCATCCGTGCACAATGTGTTCCATATATCATTACTTCGCAAGTGTCTCGAAGTTCCAGAGAAGACCGAAGTTTTCAAGAATATTGATCACCAGACCATAGAAATCAACGATGACCTTACCTATCCCGAAGTACCCATCCGTATTTTGGAAGAAGCCTTCAGAACTACCAGAACCCGAAGCATCAAGTTTCTCAAGATTCAGTGGAGCAACCACACAGAAGAGGAAGCTACCTGGGAGCGCGAACATCACATCAGGACAGAGTTTCCCGATCTCTTCAAATCATAGGTAATCTTTTCCGTCCTTTTTCAAATCTCGGGGCAGGATTTTGTTTAAGGGGGAAGGTTTGTAACATCCCACAAATACTAAACTTGGATCATCAAACTCTAATCACCAAAATTAGGGTTAACAAAAACTTTTCTAATTAAAAATGTGAAAGCATTCACATGTGTATGTATTAAAATTTGGATTCTTTTGAATTGCCATGATTATGTGTTTCTTTGCTCGAAAATGATTCTTAGGTGAAATAAACATCATCTAAACAAATCCCAAACTTTTCCCAAAGTCAAAAAAATCAAAACAAAAAAATTAAGTGAATGGTCACTTTGGCCAAATTAACTCCCATGCCTACTTTGGTTATCTCTAACTTTTAGAACTTAACAGAAACATGTATGGATCTTTGCACCCCTTGATAGTACTCATAACAAGGTACCAAGGCCCACTTTGTGATCATGCAAAAACATTTGAATGCATAGTTTAAATGATAGTTTAAATTGAAACTATTTCATATGGGAAGATCCCACTATTTCAAAAACCACTCAAAAAAGCTCAATTTTCAAAACCCAAGCATCCACAGTATCACCAGC
This sequence comes from Avena sativa, assembly GCA_916181665.1. Classification (NCBI taxonomy): domain Eukaryota; kingdom Viridiplantae; phylum Streptophyta; class Magnoliopsida; order Poales; family Poaceae; genus Avena; species Avena sativa. Next base: position 102,236,410 of record OV702293.1, read on the forward strand.
ACATGCCTAGCACACCCACAAAAAATCTTTTCAAAATTCAAAACTTAAGTTCATGCGGCAATTTCATCAAACAGGTTGCAGATTCAAATCAACAAAATCACAAACACTATTTGGAGCAGTGTTTTGAGCCAACCTTGTTCCCTCTCTAGTTACACTAGCCTCATTAGATCATCTAGCAAACTTAACTAAGCTCTAGACCCACTGTAAACTCGCCAATGTCATCAATGGTGAACAGTCCGAGAGCACCCATGTCACCCCAGTGTGGACATCAAGCTAGGAGAAGAACTAGTCGTGCCAGCCTTGTCTGGGAGCTAGCCAGCACTCCACCGCCACCCCCTATCCCAGCCGTGAGCAATGCCAGCCCCTGGACCACACGCCCGGGCCATGCCAAGCCTCTCTGCAAGCATGCCGAGAGCGCACCAGAGCGCCACCCTCGACACACGCCCCCAGACCGCGCGCCGCCCTCGCCGCGTGCACGCATGATCACCACCGCCCCAGCAACCTCGCAGACACCCCTGTTCGCCGCCCCATGCCTCACAGCCACCGTTCGCCGTCAAAGACGCCGCCTCTGCCGCGCAGAGCACCGCGCATTCCCGACTATTTTCCACCGCCCCTACACGCGCATTTAAAACTTAGAGCATCGCTAGGATACCGCCCGTCGATTGCCAACCTCGGGCATGCCTCTAGCCGCCCGTAGCCGTGTCGCCACCGTCGTCTGCCCATCCTTCGCGGTCTCGCCGTCGAGCCTATAAAAGGAGACGATCCCAACTCGATTTCTTCACACCATCTCACTCCCCTCACCTCACTGATCGTTCCATCCCTTAGACGGAGCAAGGCGAGCAGCGCATCGCCGGAATTGCACCGGAGCAGGCCGCCTCTGGAGAAGAAGGGAGCCGTTGATTTCGTCCACCCCAGGAGCTGTCGCGACCACCCCTGAGTTCGCCGTCGTCGACTTCGTCATTTTCCCGCCTCGCCGTCGTCACTGGAGCCCCGGTATGCCCCTATGAACCCCCACTGAGCCGCTAGGGTTCGAGCTCGCCGGTGACTTGTTCATCATCGACGACGACCCTCAGCCGTCGATCTTCATTCTAATCCAACGCACCACATCGCCCCGTACCGCTTCACGTTTAAAGAGCCATTGACCAGTAGACCCCCCTGTCAGTTGCGCCCCGCGCTGCGGAGTGACACTGGGCCGACCCATTACCCGCGCAGCCCACTCGTTTGAATTTAGCTTTTTCTTTTTAAGTTCAAACATAGTTCTGTACCTAGTTTCAAAAATTAACCCAGCTTGATTCAGTGCACCAAATTGAATGAAACCAATTTTGTTAGCAAGGTATTGAAATTCTTAATCCAAGCCCGTTGGATTCAAATCATTTGGATCTGTAGATCAACCTTGGTAAAAATAACAAGGCAGAAGCTTTTATGCATTCAAACATTTTTCAAATTTAAACCATAATAGCTTTTGAGTTGATTCCAACTCTCAAAAATCATAATTGATCATACCTTTCAGAATATATAAAAATATATGGGTTTACTAACAGAAATAATGTTCAAGTAATAAAAGAATGCCACATAGGCATTTCTAGTCACTTTAATTTATTTAAAATAAAAGGTTAAACCTTATTAAATTGTGACACCACTTTAAATCACATTCCCATGTACTGAAATATGTGGTGATGACATGTGTCAACATGATCCCATGTTTGAGTTGGAGAATATTAAATCTTAAGTAGTTTTTCAATGAGTAGAAATTACTTTTATAAAAATAAAATAAATAAGATAAATGCTTTAATCTTGTAATATTAGTGATGATGCTATATCATATATAGAACCCTTGTGTGTGATGATTGAAAGTAGTTAAGTATTGTTTGGTGATTGTGTACCTCGTATTTATTCATAGACGCTAGTACCGACCAAGGATACAAGGAGGAAGGAGGATACTACGAAGAAGAAGCCGAGGAGAACTTCAACCACTGCTCAGCACAAGGCAAGCCTAATACTACTAGTTGATTGAGAAAGCTAACACTTGCAAGATACTCTACTTATGCAAGCCTACACTGATACTAATGCAAGCTAATACTTGCTTGTTACCATGATCACTAGATGCCTTAAGCATATGTGAACATACCCACTTGATACCCCCTCCTAGTTTTACTTGCAAGTTTTATTCTTTATTTCTTTATCAAAACTATTACTTAGAGTCTACTTAAGTGATTTGTATATTCTAGGAAGATAATTGAAGGTTGCATAAAGAGCATTAAATTTGGCCTAAGCTAGATACTCTTGATGTCATCCTAAGGCATGAGATTGAACTTAGTTAAACTCCACTAGTTTACCACCCCGCATTAGTACTTACCCCCACTTGTAGATGCTAGTGCTAAGCATAAAACCTGATCAACTTTAGATGGGAATACTTGGTGGAAAATGGTAATGAAAACCTTGGAATGATGGATCATTCTATTGAGATGTTTTGACATTTGTTTCCGAACACCAGATGATTTGGATGATGAAAATGTTAAGGCATGAGTCTTAGCCCTTTATAAAACTGATGGTTGTCTGGATGCGATACCATTCCTATTTTACCGTACAACCACAATACCCGAAGATTGGGTAGGGCTTGACTGGAAACTTATATACCTTAGTATGTGTTCCCTCATGGCCAAGGTCTGAGCTGGGGCTACCTTGTGAAGATTGTCCACCTGTGTAGTACCCAAGATGACAGTTGGTCATGGTTGGGAGGCCAAACTCAAAGGAGAGGTGCCTATACTAGGGCGTGTAATTGAAAGGTTAGGATTGATTATCCGCATATTGAGTATGGTAAATTCAGGATTTGTTCCTGATGGATGTATCGAATGTTGTGGTGAAAGTGTACAATCTCTGCAGAGTGTCAAACTATTTGAATAGCCGTGTCCGCGGTTATGGACAGTTGGAGTGGCATACTGTTCCCCCGTCAGATGTTTTCAAAATGACTTGTGAAATGAACTGAGACTTTGACTTGACCATAATAGAGTTGTGATATGAAATACAATATCCCACTTAGGTGTTATAAAACTTCAACTAGCTTTTCTTGCTTCTAAACTTAGTAGAGGTAAATCTGGATTTTTGCAAAACAACCCTAGAGCTTAGTGTCCTACTACCAAAAACCCCCATAACTTGTTAGTATTAGTTTGCGAGTAATTAAAGAGTACTCATGGCTTTGTCCCTGGCTATTCCGGTGGCCAGACTATAAAGAGGAGTACCAGGATGAAGGACCCCAGGAAGGTTACGATAACTAGGATCATCTCCCATCGTCAGCATTGCCTGTGACCCCGAAGATGGAGCTTCGCCTACACTACCTTTATTATTACGTATTTCCGCTGCTTGAGTTGTATTAAGAACTGGATCATGAGATCCTTATTTGTGTAAGACCTTATGTATGGTTTGTAATGGATGACAACATAGCCCCACTGCCCTGTCATCATCATCAACCCCGCGACCATTTCTCCCCTCTTTCGTCCGGCCGTTGTTGCTGTTGATTGCGAGCTATAATTGGCATTGAATCCACGAGTTAACCATGTCGTAACTCTGGCTACTTGAGAGCCTCCTCTCTCCCTTCCTTTCTCCTCAGACGCTGTTTTCTGATAGCCACCAGGCTGCTCGAATCGCAGCCCATACCGTCACTGCTCCGACGATGCTCTGGCCATGATTCTGGCCAAGCCTCACCTCCCCACTGCCTCTAACCTCCACGAGCCTGATCCCCATCTCCTTGGCACCTTCTTGAAGCACTAGCTCACTCGCGCGTGCTCCTAAACATCGGCAAGGACAACATTGTCTCGCCACCGACGACAGCGTCCACTCCGGCGAGCTACTGACGCCAACCCCGTGCGCCCCTCGTGTTCTGGTGAGTATCCCTACGACCCTTGAGACCATGCACATCCTCATGACGCATTCTCTTGCTCGCTTGCATCCCAGGCACTCGTATTTGACCATGGCCATGTGTGCCCGAGCCAGTGAGCAACTCCGACGAGAAATTCCTGTCGTCCTCGTGCGCCCCTTCGACAACAACAGCTACATTGAGCATCCTATCGTCACTGCGAACTCGATGAGCCACCCCATACTCTCCCTTGCTTCATGTATCATCGACAGCCTCACCGCCAGAGCGCCGTCGCCGCGCAGCCGTCGCCAGCGCCGCCCATCTGTGGTCGCTGTAGTCTGAGCCGTTAGATTTTAATCCAAGCGTTGCGATAGATTGACTTAAAATGAATTGTTATGCTCAATCACAGCCGTGCGATGCACTTTAGATCTAACGATCCACATAACACGATCCGTGCGAACCGGTACGCTCCAATGAAAACTAGACAAGTGGCATGTTCTGTTTGATTAAATTCCAGAAATGACTATGGATTGTTTAAATTTGCAAAATTCATAACTTTTAATCTACACGTCCAAATTTTACAAATTTTATATCAATGGAATCAGAAAAATGCAAACTTTCCAACCATTCTCTTTGTTTAGTGTTTTGCTTCTGGAAAATTAGTTTTTTTGAAGAAACATGTTTAGGCATAGTTTGTGTATAAAATTCATTCTAAAAATTATTTTAGGGTAAAATCTTTTGCAAATGGTTTTTTTGTACCTACTGACCATAAAAACCAACTTGTAGATTTAAAAGTATATTTTGTGATACTAAGGAAAAAATCTTTGAATAAAAGCATTTCTAGTTAAATAAAAATGTTGATTATGGTTTAAAAATGCTTTTTGAGTAAAACCTTTGGAAAATGATTTGATTTAAAGTCTCTGACCCTAAACACCAAGTTTTGGGATTTAAAGATATATTTCATGAACCCTAGAAAAATTATTACTTTGTTTAAAGGAATTTCTAACAAAATAAAATGGTGCTTGTTTTAAAAATGTTTTTTGAGTGAAACCTTTTGTAAATAATTTTGTTTTTAAACACTTTGACCATAAACATTAACATTTGTGTTTAAAAATATATTTGTCTAACACTGGAAAATATTACTTTGATTTAAATGATCTCTAGCAAAATAAAAATGATTTAAATGGCCAATTTCTCTAACTTAAATTCTAAATGGTTTTACCACTTTTATAAATGACCAATATGTGTTTTAAAATGTTTATAACCTATTAGAAACCACTTTTCCCAATAAAATAATCTTTTGCATGCTTGCGTACATTGTTTTGTTTTCTTTATTTATGTGATGAATTGTTGAATGCTAGTTTGAATATTTGCTTGGTTGATTGAATTATAGTGATCTTTGAAGAGTGTGACCATTTCAAGATCAAGGAGTGAATTTATATTCTCTACTAAAAAGGCAAGTGGTGCTTCATACTTTTGCCCCATTATTTTCACTATGCATTAGTGATATTTTGAGTAGGACTTTCATGGAATTTTACTAAGTATGCTATGCCTTGGGAAATCCTAGTAGATGATGCCTTAGTAAAAATTTCCTAAGTTAAGATCCCTACTACTACCATGCTTAGCTTAGCTAGTAGAAAACAAGGGTGGATTATATTCATGCTATGAAATATTTCTAAGTCTATGACTTGTGTTTTGTTTAATAAAACAACTATGTGAATGAATCACCTGGGTGGAATGGTTGTGAATGGGTTATGTTGAGTGGTTACACAGGGACCCATATTTATGGCCTACCCCTGTGTATCTCACTTGTGGAATGCCACCCAGGAACAAAGAGATTTGAGATGTCAAATGTTGAGAAGCTTCAAGTGCAGCCACTTGGCAATATGAGCTCTGCCTGGATCATATAGGTTGCAATAACTTAGTCGGATGGACAGTTGGTGGTAGGGGTGATAGGTTTGGGAACGCGTCCATTTTGGTCTAAGGGAAGGCTTCTGAAAGATCTTGTCTCGATGCATGTCGAGTCTTGTGGGGAAAGTGCACCACCTATCGAGAGAGTAAAATCTAAGTACTTAGCCGTGTCCCCGGCAATGGACAAATTAAGCATCAAGACATGGAAGCTATCAAGGATCTCCTCATCCCAATTTCTAAGTTAAAAACTTCTGGTTGAACAAGGGCTAAAGGATCTTCAATCTTTGATTGGTAGATGCCTTGGGTGATTTTTGCCAAACAAAAACTTAGTGTTTTAACTAATAAAAAATCTATTTTGAGCAAAGCAAGCCTAAGCTCCACTTAGCCAAATGCATATAGATGATAGACTCCACTATACTACCATAGTATCACTTGCCAATACTATTCAAATGTATTGACCCTTGTGGTTGTAACTTATTATGTTGCAGGTTTGTTTGATGTTAGTGAAGTGTGTTGATTAGGATTACAAGTCTACAACCAACATGATTACCTTTGGCATTTTTGAAGATGAAGGACTCCATGCTACATAGTTATTCTGCAGCATTGTAATAAGATAGCCAAATGAGCTATGTAAGATGTAATGAAATATTTTATTCATGGTTATAAAGTTGTATTATGACCTTTGTTTCTTAATATTAAATCTTAAACTGTGGATGCTAGCTATTGATCCAGGGACTATCATTGTAAACACAGGGATCTCTACCTTATCAGGCTGGGACCTCTACAGATGGTATCAGAGCACTGTGTTGCCTGTAGTATTGTAACCCTAGGATTGGACAAAACCCCTTAGAAAAATAGGAGTTGTATTTGTTCCAAAACTTATTTACAGACAATCTTGTAAACTCTTTCCTCAACCTTTTTGTTTTAAATTCTACATTTCTTATTTTTCAACTTAATGGACAAAGACTTCAACATGAGCAAAGACTTCACCAACTCAAATGACTTCAACTTCAACATCACCAATGACTTCAACTTTAGTATCATCAAGGACTTCAACTTGGACATCACTAAGGACTACAAGTGAGACAAGAAATATTACTCAAGACTTGAAGAGTAAAGAAACACAACTTAGAAGGAACCATCATCACCTTTCAAGTTTTGTGACCAAGATGCAAGAATTTTTCCAAGGAAACCATGATCTCATTCAAGAAGAAAAAACTAAGAAGAAGGAAATGATCTCAAGTAAACCATATAGTTGGACCACCATACTAGTGTTTAGTTTAGATCATATATCAATCACACCAACTTGTGTGGTGTAGCAAAAATATTTTGTTGCCTAAAAATGTGCTTGAACCTTGTTGTTTGATTGGAATGTTTGTTTGTGATTTCTTGCACATTGATTGTGTGAATTGTTGTGTGTGAGTAGAATTCTTCCTCTAGAAATCTTTTGCCTATTCTAATCCCAATCCAGCCCAAACAGATGACTTCTCCAAGAGACTCCAACATCAAGAATGGTGACAACAACAACCAAGAGATGCACATGAGAGAACAACTTATAGCAACCCAAGCCCAGTTGAATCATGTGACAACTCAGTTTTTAGCCAATAGCAATGGGTTAGACCCAACCATGCAAAAGTTTTTGGAAACCCAATCCCAATTCTTACAAAGGATGACCAATCAAATGATCAACATGAGAAGCAACCTTTTCCAAGGAGATTGTGACAACAATGATATCAAGGATGATATTATAGAAGGAACTCAAGCTTGCAATATTTGTGGAGACACAGGACACACTTATAAAGAGCATGTGGACCAATGCCCTAATTGTGAAGAGAAACATCCAACTAAACAAGAGAGAATTCCCTATTTGACCCTACTTAAAGTTTCAGTTCCTTATTTGGCCCTGAAAAACTTTTTCTTCCCTTTTTGAATCTTTGTCCAATTATTTTGTCTTATATGACCCTCTAGTTCATTCTGAGTACTATCGGTGTTAACTAGTAAAACAAAAAGATGTTTGTACCCCTACAACATTATGTTAACAAAAATATGTGCAAGACAAATGCTACGGCTATATGACATATTTGTGCGTGTACATATAACTAAATAAAGCATGCATATTTGGAACCGATTTTTAATTGAAAAACTTGCTACATATATAGGAAAGAAATTGGCAAATTTCTCCATTCATGCAATTTTCTCCATTCACGAGTAGTATATATGGTTTGTGTTGTAACCGATTTGGCTGTATAAGACCTAGGATGACACGGCTAGGCAACCTAGGCCGACACTGCTAGGCACTATTAATCTCTTATACTGTTTTGTTTTGAGATGTATATATACATAGCACGGACCGGTGATCGGTACCTCTACATATTACATTTTATAACGCATTCATGTACAACAATTTCCTTGAGCACGTCATGTATATATATATATATATATATGAAAGAAATCAGTGGGGGAATTACTAGCTATAGGTAATCTCTACGTACGTCCGTTTATACAACCACACAGATCCGATTAGTACAACTAGAATCGAGTTGATCGAGGAGCACATGCAACACTGCTATCTTGGGAGAAACGAGGTGCAGTGCAGATGAAAGAGTGGCTATCGCAACAGTTGCAGTCTTGCGGGAGACTACGCTGACGACAAGAGACACCAGAGGGCAGGCAGCGATGCGCCGCTACCAATGCCAGGTCGATGGCCAGCTTCCGCGCGGTGGAAATGACTAGGTTCTTTCTTTTAGCTTTCATGGACTGTTGGAACTGTGCGTAGTCTTCCACATCTCGCGCATCGGATAGACGAAAAATCGAGAGCTCGATCAGGTATTCATGTTAGCCAGCAATCAAGCATTTTTTTTACTCTATTGATTTTTCCAATTTCTATGTTGATAACTGAGGCAGGGGTACATTGGTCGAAAAAAATAAAAGTTAACCGTAAGAGCTCACGGAATTGACGTGAGGGCCATATAGGGAAACAAACTAAGATGCTAAATCATAAAGGGAAGATAAAAAATTTCAGGGCCAAATAAGGAACTCGAACTTTAATTAAGGCGAAATAAGGAATTCTCTCACTAAACAATGCCCCACATCTCAAGTGACTTGTTTCCTATGTGAAGGAAATGATCATGTCCCTATTCAATGCCCCATCTATCCTATAGTTCAAAAAACGAAACAAGATGGAATGCATCAAATGTTTGGAAACCTCCATCAGGGAACGACTTCTACCAAGAAGGATGAAGGCAAAGTCAGAACCATGCCTCATAAGGCCAAATCCAAAGTGACCACAAAGTATTGCTACTCTTGTGGAGAAGAAGGTCATATCTCTAGTAACTTTCCCAAGAAGAGAGAAAGATTTCCCACCTTTGAGGTGAGATATGAAGAGCATGAACTACAAGAACTCCTAGCTTTGGAGAGACCCAAAAAGAAGAAGTAGAAAAGCCAAGTGCAATGTTACAATTGCAAAGAGATGGGACACTATGCTAGTGATTGCCCAAAAAAGAAGAAGAACCAAGGAAACAAACAAGAGGCAATGATACCAAAGGAAAAGAAGGATATTAGCCAAGTGATGTGTTTCAAATGCAAAGAGCTAGGACATTATGCAAAAAAGTGTCTAGAGACGCTACATCAAGATCCCAAGTAAGCCAAGATGTAATCTAGTTGAAAACCTTTTTAAGGGTGGTAGCACCCTAGTTGTCTTGAAGCCAACTTGTAACCTCTAGCCTTCCCAAATCTCGGGACGAGATTTCTTTTAAGGGTGGTAGCCTGTCACATCCCAAAAAATTTCAAATTTTGAAATATGAAAAATAAATAAACAAAAGAATTAATTATTGAAATTTAGGGTGAAAAGAAACTTTTTTCTTCTAAATCGAAACATCAAAACCCATCTTGAACAAACTTTGAATAAAAGGGAATCCAACAAAATTCAAATCAAGTGAAATGCATTCATCAATGAATGTATCTTGAAATTTGAACACTTGGAAAAGTTAAACCAAAACCCTAAAACCCTAATGGAAGAAAATCATTTCCAAGATCTCTCTAAGACTATGGATTTGATCCATATAAAAATTTAGAAACAAACATTTATAAATGATCAAAAATGATAAATAAAAATATTATAAAACCATAGAAATTCGTTTCACTTAATTTAGAGCCATGGATAAAAACTTATGAATATAACAAGATAAAAGTAAATAATTTCCAAAGCTAATAAAGCTCCTATCTAAAATCCATACCAAATTGTTATCAAAATAATACTAAAAGGATTTAAAAATATAAACAAATATTAAATAAAATTTGAATTAAATCCATAAGCAAATGTAATAAAGATAATTCCAATAAAATAAAGGGATAAGGAATATCCAAATAAAATTATATGGCATTAAATAAATTCAAATCTATTTAAATGGAGACAAAATCCCTAAAGTAAATGATTAATTAAATCATGAGAAAATAATAAATTGGAATTTGCCCAAGTGAAATAAAAGTTATTTAATTAACTTAAATGGAATAAAAGAATCATTTGAATAAAATTTATATGGGATTGAAATCATATTTGATTTCATTTGAATAAAGACAAGTGGCTAATTTAAATGATTAATAAACCATAAAATAATAAGAAAATATTCAAAAATGGATTTTAAAATACATTAATAAACAGTATTAAAAGCTACTGAAAGTTTAGAAAAGATTTGATAAAAATCTGAAATCAATTTGAGTTTGAAAACATATGAATAAATTCAAAACAGAATAATAGAAATAGAAAAAGAAAAAGATTCAGAGGAGAAAAATAAATAAGAAAACGAATCAGCCCAGAAACCAGGCCCAGTCCAGCCCAACAGTCAGCCCACTCCCTCCCCTCTTCGTGAATCGTTTTTCACTCAGACCTGCACCCACTCAGCCGCTGACGACCCGACCCCACATGCACCCTCTCTCACTCGTTGACAGCGTAGCCCCACTGCCCCATCATCGTCATCAACCCCGCGACCATTTCTCCACTCTTTCCTCCGATTTTTGCTGCCGTTGATTGCGAGCTATAATTGGCATTGATTCCGCGAGTTAACCACGGCGTACCTCTTCCTATTTGAGCGCCTCCTCTCTCCCTTCCTTTCCCCTCAGACGCTGTTTCCAGAGAGCCACCAGGCTGCTCGAATCGCTGCCCATACCGTGACTGCTCCGATGACTCTCGGACCATGATTCTGGCCAAGCCTCACCTCCCCACTGCCTCTAACCTCCACGAGCCTGATCCCCATCTCCTTGTGCACATTACCATAGCACCAGCTCACTCGCGCGTGCTCCTAAACGTCGGCAAGGACAACACTGTCTCGCCAATGATGACCGCGTCCACTCCGGCGAGCTACTGACGCCAACCCCGTGCACCCCTCGTGTTCTGGTGAGTATCCCTACGACCCCCGACACCATGCGCATCCTCCTGACGCATTACCTTGCTCGCTTGCATCACAGGCACTCGTCTTCGACCACGGTCGTGCGTGTCCGAGCCAGTGAGCAACTCCGGCGAGAAATTCCTGTTGTCCTCGTGAGCCCCTTCGACAACAACAGCAATGTTGAGCATCCTCTCATCACTGTGAACTCCCTGAGCCACCCCATACTCTCCCTTGCTTCCTGCATCGCCGGAAATCTCACCGCCAGAGCGCAGCCGCCGCGCAGCCATTACCAGCGCCGCCCATCTGTGGTCGCTGCAGTCTGAGCCGTTAAATTTTAATCCAAGCATTGCGATAGATTGAATTAAAATGAATTGTTATGCTCAATCATAGCCGTGCGATGCACTTTAGATCTAACGATCCACATAACCGATCCGTGCGAACCGGTACGCTCCAATGAAAACTAGACACGCGGCCTGTTCTGTTTGATTAAATTCCAGAAATGACTATGGATTGTTTAAACTTGCAAAATTCATAACTTTTATCTACACGTCCAAATTTTACAAATTTTATATCAATGGAATCAGAAAATGCAAACTTTCCAACCATGCCCTTTGTTTAGTGTTTTGCTTCTAGAAAATTAGTTGTTTTTGCAGAAACATGTTTAGGCATATTTTGTGTATAAAATTCATTCTAAAACTGATTTTAGGGTAAGGTTTGTTTTGAACCTACTGACCATAAAAACCAATTTGTAGATTTAAAAGTATATTTTGTGATACTAAGGAATAAATCTTTGAATAAAAGAATTTCTAGTTAAATAAAAATGTTGATTATGGTTTAAAAATGATTTTTGAGTAAAACCTTTGGAAAATGATTTGATTTAAACTCTCTGACCCTAAACACCAAATTTTTGGGATTTAAAGATATATTTCATGAACCCTAGGAAAATTATTACTTTGTTTAAAGACATTTCTAACAAAATAAAATGGTGCTTGTTTTAAAAATGGTTTTTGAGTGAAACCTTTTGTAAATAATTTTATTTTTAAAAACTTTGACCATAAAAATTAACATTTGTGTTTAAAAATATATTTGGCTAACACTAGAAAATATTACTTTTATTTAAATCATCTCTAGGAAAATAAAAATGATTTAAATGGCCATTTTCACTAACTTAAATTCTAAATGGTTTTACCACTTTTATAAATGACCAATAGGTGTTTTAAAATGTTTATAACCTATTATAAACCACTGTTCCAAATAAAATAATCTTTTGCATGCTTGCATGCATTGTTTTGTTTTCTTTATTTTATGTGATGAATTGTTGAATGCTAGTTTGAATATTTGCTTGATTGAATTGTAGTGATCTTTGAAGAGTGTCGGGGGATAAACCCCCGTTTGGTCACGACAGGTGAAAGATAGCACTGCTTGGCTTGCTCTGAGTAAAGAAAGAACCAGGCCGGTTAAGAATGGCCGGGAGAGAGAATCGTGTGCGGCCAACATATGATCTATGTTGGCCCGCATAAGACAAAGTTGTTATTCTGGCAGGAACCAACAAGCTGAGTCTACCGAGAAAGGGCCGAGTCGGATAGGACACGTGGCACCTTTCCGAGTAAGGTTCAGGAGGTACCATGGCAAAGCATGGTCAAAAGAGAAGGGTGACGCCGGGTGACACAAAAGGATCCGGGTGACGCCCAAAGAAAGGGCTGACGTACAAAGTTACTGCATGACGCCAAAAGGAACAGGAGGCGACGTACCAAAAGACCGTTAGTTGTCAAGCTTTATGGACTGGGCCATTGGGCTTAGGGAAATCCCATGACCCGGCCCACATTATAGGGATCAAGATCCTAACAGTAAACCCTAGCACCCACAGGGGTACAAGCTAGCTAGTGCTGCCTATATAAGGAAGGGCATAGCTGTTGTAGAGGGAGGTTGGACCAAGTAAGGAACTAGTGCACTGAACTCTAGTTTATACAGCTCAAGGAGCACTTGTAATTCTCGGGTATCAATCAAATCGCTAAGTGTGGAAAGTTCATCTTGTTCTTCGTGCATGGCTCGACCATGCACACCCTCCCCAGTGACCACAAGCACCGATTTGGCCCCCAACTTAAGCCTACCCATGGCATCTGCCGTGCCACCACCATGATAGTTGGCGCCCACCATGGGGCAGAAGCAGGTGCTTGATGGAGTCTTCATCCGGACGGGCAACATCATCGCCAAGACCGGCGAGCGTGTCTACTCCGGCCTCATCCAGAGGTTTGGAGCGCTCAACTTCATCAGCGACAACACGGGCTGCTTCGGGACCAAGCCGTTACCTAGGGGATCAAGTTCGGCGAGAACCAGGTCTACGTCGCAGCGCGCGTGGAGCGCGCATATCCGTAGCACGTCGTCCTGGCACCGGATCCGCCAACGATTCATGTCGCTGGGAAGCTTCACCAACTCGTCTCCATGGAGGTAATGATGACATCCCCAAACCCCGCATCTCCCCCAATAGTTCCAGTAGTGAATGAGAATGTTGAGGGAGGAAATCATAAGGAAACACCAAGGGATGCAAGAACAGCAAAGGCACCACTGGAAAACCATAAAACATAGCTAGGAGTAAAAGGGCTAAGGAGCTGCAGGAAGCGATAGACAAGTTGGCAGAGCCAGTAGCGCAGGCAACTGACCTGGCACGTGTGCAAGCCGAGTTGGAGGAAGCTGGGATAAAAGTTTTGGATAAAGCCAATGAATTAGCGCACCTATATCAAGATGTGGATATCACGATCCGAGAGCTCAACTCGGCAAATCGAGTCAAGGGCGCGAAGACCCTGCTTGATGCGACGAGATTGAGAGGAAGAAACCTCAATGAAGAGCTGGCAGATGCGACGTCAAAAATAATGCCGGAGAATAGCAACAAAACAGCTATGCGGCCAACATATAACACAGCTGGTTCACTCGGCGAAGCAAAGAAAAGACAACAAGAACGAGTCAATGAACTAGTAAGAGCATCTAGCATGCTGAATGAAGCGTATTATAGAGCAAATCCGGGTATATCAGGAAGATCATAGCAGGTTCACTCGGCGACCCCTGTCCCGGCAAGATTAGCAGGGCACATGGCATCCTCACCCGAAGCAGCGCCAAGATCGAGAAAATAAAAAAGTGTGGATTCTGGAAGAAACAAGCAGATGGTCACCTATGATCCGGCAATGGCTCAAGGAAACCCGACACATGCGCAGGGGGCAAGAAGGAATAATGCCCAAGGAAATAAAAACCAGGAAACTGCAGGCCAAGAAAGGCAAGCAGGGCAGAGAAACGACAACGGAGGGCAAATTTTTTGTTCCTCAAGCTCGGCGTGGAACTCACTCGGTAGGAGGAGGAAATACAGCGCCGAATAATGCACCAGCTCAATCCGAAAGAAGACATCAAAGCACGGGAAAGGAAGCTTAATAACCTGCTGACCCGAACGCCAATAAGTACAAAGATGGTTACTCGGCTATGGTGAATGACGGATATGAATTGCCGGATCATGCATATCAAGCAATGGGACCTAGACTCGGAGGTAGGAACCTTCAGCCGGATGATGCAAGGCTAAAGCTTGACCAAATAAAGATGGCAGAGCTGATCGAATCGCAAGGTCCGCAGGGTCCACTATGCTTTGGCCCAAGGATCATGAAGGATCCACCGGTACCAAATTTCCAGCTGGCCAGAGGGACAAAAATGAATGATGGAAGTACAAAGCCAGAGGACTGGCTCATAGATTATGGAAGTGCTATGAAGATCGCGCAGGGAAATTTGAGATGGGTGGTACGTTATGTACCGCAAATGCTGGAAGGACCAGCTCGGGTATGGCTGAACAATTTGCCACCCGGAAGCATTAACAGCTGGATTGATTTTCAAGATGCTTTTGTGAGCAATTTCACAAGCACTTACAAGAGGCAAAGATCGAATGAGGCAGACAGGGAATTCCTCACAAGGTGGTGTACGATGTGCAACTCCTGTGAAGGGGTAATCGAGTCACAGGCAATCGCTTGGTTTGCACAAGGATGCTGACATGGAAGTGTGTTGTGGCAAAGGTTACAGAGAGATATGCCAGCAAGTCTGGAAGGAACGATAAGAATTGCTGATTTCTATGCGTTAGGAGATTCGACTCAGCCACTGCTTATGTTGGCATACGGGATGACTGAGACTCAGATCTATGATGCTGCCGGGTCGCAAAGACGCCAGGAAAGATCCGAATACAAAATCAAGAGAAGAGACGAAAGGCCAAACTACAGATATGGTTCGACTCAGGTTGCGGCCGAAAGTGAAGATCATCCAGATGCTGGAAGTAGCCAACGCCAAAGGACAAGTGGACAACAATAGTGGGTACCAAAGAATGATGGAAAAAATCCATATGAACAAAGGAAGCAATATCAGGATCGACAGAAATATACCTATGAGATGATGCTGGACCAGCCGTGTAAGTTTCACACGCCTAACCCGAGTAAACCGGCCAATCACACAACAAGGCAATGCACTTGGTTTCAAAAAGGAGATAGAGTGGATTCGACGAATAAGCAGCTTCCACCACCTCCCCCTCCACCACTTATAGGAGGAAATGCTCAAACTGTGGGAACAGATAACAGATACGAAAACAAGCAGTCGAGGTATCATAATCAAGAAAGAACAGAAACTGTGCACCAGGTGCACAATCCAAGAGGTGACGACGCTCATGTCGGCCACGGAACTAGAAATGAGTACAGAGAACATCACCAGAGCTATGTTGTCTTTATCACAGATCCGAATAACAAAAAGAGCCAGCAGCGACGGATGATGGAGGTGAATGCCACGATGCCGGGAATTCCCAAGTACATGCATTGGTCTGAGCAAGAGATAACTTGGAGCATAAAAGATCACCCCAAGATCATGCCAACCCCAGGAGGATATGCTCTAGTTTTGGATCCAACGTTTATGGGCCTAGATATCAATGTCAAGTTTTCAAAAGTGTTCATCGACGATGGCAGATATCATGTACAAGGATACTATGCTCAAGTTAGGAATTACCATGAACATGCTGGAGCCGACTAAGACCACTTTCCACAGTATTGTGCCGAGACTGTCCTGTGAGCCAATTGGCAAGATCTGGGTCGACGTCTTATTCGGCAACAAAGAAAACTGTCGCACTGAAGCCATAGAGTTCGAAGTAGTGGATTTGGTCAGCTAATATCATGCATTACTCGGCAGGCCGGCTATGGCAAGGTTTATGGCTACTCCCCACATTGCCTACTTAAAGATGAAGCTACCAGGCCCATGTGGGGTGATTAGAGTTGAAGGGGGCTACAAAAGATCCATTGCTTGTGCCTCAGCCGGATCTTCACTGGCCGAGTCACTCATCATAGCGCAAGAAAAGCATCAAATGTTGGAAGTGGCAGCATTGGCCAAAGCAGCAAAATGTCCATGCCGACAGTCACCAACCCGCATGGAAATGTGTCATTTCAAGCTACCAAAGAAACCAAGAAGGTACAGGTGGATGAGACTTTCGCAGAGCGCAAAGTTACCATTGGGGCTGGCCTCACGGACAAATAGGAAAGCGAGCTCACCAGCTTCCTCCGTGAGAATCGGGATATCTTTGCATGGTCCACTCAGGATCTGCAAGGAGTTCCGAGGGAGCTGGCTAAGCACTCTCTTCATGTAAGACCAGATGCCAAGACGGTGAAGCAACCCCTCCGCCGCTTCACCGAAGATAGGAGGAAAGTAATAGCTGCCGATATTGCCAGACTCTTAGCTGCTGGATTCATCATGGAAGTACTGCACCCGGATTGGTTGTCAAATCCAGTCTTGGTTGAGATGAAAAAAGATGACCCGAATGTGGCAGTGGTATGGCCCATGTGTATTGATTACATGAACCTCAATAAGGCGTTTCCAAAAGATCCATTTCCCCTACCACGGATCGATCAAGTCATAGATTCTACTGCTGGGTGTGAGTTGTTGTCATTTGTGGATGCGTATTTTGGATTCCATCAGATACCACTGAATCCGGATGATCAAATAAAGACAACTTTTATCACCCCGTATGGGCTTATTGCTATCGTACCATGCCATTTGGGTTGAGAAATGCAGGTGCAACATATCAAAGATGCATGCAAAAATGCTTGCAAGATCAATTGGAAAAAAACGTTCAAGTATACGTCGATGACGTTGTAATAAAAACCAAGCAAAGTCATACTCTAATTGAGGACTTGCGTCAAACATTCGCAAACTTGAGGAGATTCCGGATGAAGCTTAACCCGGAAAAATGCACATTTGGTGTCCCGGCTAGCAAATTACTCGGATTCCTTGTATCCAGTCGAGGAATTGAAGCTAACCCGACAAAAATTAGGGCAATCGAGAGAATGGAATTGCCAAAAACCCTCAACGATGTCCAAAAGTTTACTGGATGCCTGGCCTCATTGAGCAGGTTTGTTAGTTGGCTAGGTGAAAAAGGCCTACCACTATATAAACTGATGAAGAAATCAGACAAATTCACGTGGACACAGCAAGCTGATAGCGCTTTCCATGAATTAAAGAAAATGTTGGCAACAACACCAATATTAGCATCACCACTATCCAAAGAGCCAATGTTGCTCTATGTCGCCGCAACCAACAGAGTTGTAAGTGTATTAATAGCGGTTGAACGTGAAGAAGGGGGCAAATCAGTCCAAAGGCCAGTTTATTACTTGAGCGAAATGCTCTCTATCTCGAAACAGAATTACCCGCATTATCAAAAGCTGACATACGAGGTATATATGGCGGCAAAGAAGCTGAAACATTACTTTCAAGAACACCCAATCCGGGTAATATGCGAGGCACCTATCTCGGATATATTGGGCAGCAAAGATGCTAGCGGCCGAGTCACAAAATGGGCCATAGAATTGGCACCATACACTCCACAATATGACAGGCGAGATGCAATCAAATCTCAAGTTGTTGCAGATTTCTTTGTAGACTGGATGGAAATGCAGTACGAACCACCACTGCCAGATCCGAACTACTAGAAAATGCATTTTGACGGGTCCAAGAAGAAAATGGGTCTGGGCGCCGGGATAGTGCTCACATCTCCAAAGAGGGATCAACTCAAGTACGTGTTACAGATTCATTTTGCTGCTTCTAACAACGTTGCCGAGTATGAAGCACTTGTCCACGGCATCAAGGTGGCCAAAGAGATTGGCATCAAAAGAATCATGTGTTTTGGCGATACGGATTTGGTGATTCAGCAAGTGTCTGGACATTGGGATGTGCTGGACGCCAACATGGCATTATATCGTTTCCATGTGCAACAAATTTTGGGATACTTTGACGAATGCGAATTCCATCATGT
This sequence comes from Avena sativa, assembly GCA_916181665.1. NCBI lineage: Eukaryota > Viridiplantae > Streptophyta > Magnoliopsida > Poales > Poaceae > Avena > Avena sativa. The sequence continues at coordinate 102,254,867 of OV702293.1, forward strand.
TCCTAGAGCAGAGAATGAAGCAGCAAATGTACTGTCCAAACTTGGGTCATCTCGACAAGCTATACCACCATGAGTAGCGCTGGAGAACCTTAGGAAACCATCGATCAAGCCATCACCAGAATCCAACTCGATCAGGGTTTCCACGGCGAATCAGGAGTCAGACGTGGTACCAATGGATATCGACTCAGGGGCAGGTTCGAATCAGTCGGGGACTGATCCGCTCAATTCAGGGGCTGCAGAATCACACTCGGGGACTCCTCAGGTCATGTCAGTAGAGCATATGTCGGCGGAGCCAATGGAAATTGATGCTGAAGCAGAACCGGAACCATTGATACCAACATGGTCACATCCAATATTCGATTACTTAAAAGATCGGACCTTGCCGAATGATGAAACATTGGCAAGGCAAACAGCAAGAAGAGCAAAAGCGTACACCATAATCAACAACGAACTATACAAGAGAAGTGTGACAAGCGTACTGCGGTGTTGTATCAGCTCAGAGAAAGGCTAGGAGATTTTGTTGGATATTCATCAAGGAGAATGTGGGCACCATGCGTCATCAAGAGCGTTGGTGGCCAAGGCGTTCTGACATGGATTTTATTGGCCAAGCGCATTGGCACAGGCGCAAGAGTTAGTCGGAAAATGCAGTGGTTGTCAATACTATGCATCCAAGTCACATCTACCAGCGTCTGAATTAATGACTATACCAATCACATGTCCTTTTGAAGTATGGTGCCTAGATATGGTAGGACCATTCAAACCAGCAAGGGGAGGCATGACTCATATTTTGGTGATGATTGATAAGTTCACCATAATGGATAGAAGTGAAACCAATCAAAAATTTGGATGGTAAAACAGCTGTCACATTCTTAAAGGATATAATCCTAAGATATGGTTACCCACACAGTGTAATCACGGATAATGGCATGAACTTTGATGAAGGAGATTTTGCTCGTTTCTGCGGGAAACACCGAATAAGAATCGATGTAGCATCAGTCGCCCATCCAGAATCAAATGGACAAGTTAAACGGGATAATGGCTTAGTTCTGTCAGGGATAAAACCCCGCTTAATGGAACCACTCCAGAGGTCACCTGGTTGTTGGATAGTGGAACTGCCCTCAGTGTTATGGAGCCTAAGAACAACTCCGAATCGATCAACGGGTTATATGCCATTTTTCCTCGTGTATGGGGCAGAAGCAGTTTTGCTTGCAAACATAGAGTATGACTCGCCAAGGATAAGGCAATACTCGGAAGCCGAGGTAAAAGAGGCCCGAGAAGATGGAGTAGACTTACTCGAAGAAGCAAGGGAACTGGCATTATCTAGATCCGCTATATATCAACAGAATCTCTGACGCTACCATAGCCGGAAATTTCAACCTCGTGTTTTTCGAGAAGGGGATATGGTGCTAAGGCTGGTGCAGTGCACAACAGGAATGCATAAATTATCACCCCCATGGGAAGGTCCGTTCATTGTAAGCAAAGCACTGCACAATGATTCATATTATCTCATAGATGCTCGTGAAGTGCAAAAGAACAAGGCGGATAGGTCAGGAGATGAGACCAATAGGACATGGAATGTGGCGCTACTTCGTCCCTTCTATACTTAGGAGAAGCAATGCATGTATTACTAGAACTCTCATATGTCCGACGTGTGTGCCAGCTAGGTGCTGATAATAAAATGGTATGACTCGAAAAACTGACTCGGGGACTACCCCTTAAGTTTTCCCTCTCAATTATTTTATGTCGGCTGGCGTGACACCCGAAATTTATCTCGGAACAAGTAGTGTTTACTCAGAAAAAATCAACTCTTCGACTATGTTGTTGTCCGAAAACACGGCTTCATGGAAAGCAAGAGGAAAGGATGTATGACGGGTAAACATGAACGCCAAATAAGTACAAAGGAGAAAGATGAGTTGGCTTTATGTATTTGCCTAACCCACTATAGGTCATGTTATACTGCGTGTTGAATAACCTCGGCCAAGTGATCCAAGTTTCATATCCGCTAACTATATCCTTAGTACTTTGAGACTCTAATGTCGAACACCAAAAAAGGTAGACAGGGGCCAAAGTCAAGGAAAGGTGAAACGGCAAAATGAGACTCAGGGACTTGCCCTTGAATGATTCACACTCAGAACATAATGAAAATATATAAAGCCTTATCAAAAGGCGCATAATCAAAATTAAAGTGCAATGTACATCATATCTGTACCCGGCATACCGGGGATCTAATCAAAAATTCAAGTTCTTGTTAGCCTAAGAAGCAGCAGGACTCGGAGGGGCACCCTTGGAGCTAGGAGCGTCTCTTGGAGCATCTGCCGAGTCAGGGGCGTTAGTGGCCAGGTCATCCGGACCATCTGACTCGGTTGCTTCGCTGTCGGCACCCTCTTCATCAGCAACTTCGACAAGCGGGTTGCTGAGGTCGAGGAAGCTGGGCCCGTCGCACCAAGCATGCACCATGGTGTATTCAATCATGGCGTAAGCTCGCTCCTGGCGTTTCTTGATCAGATCCGGGTCATTCAGCCATTTTACATCTCCTCTTATGCGAGCGAGAACATCAATATTTATGTCCTCATACCATGAAAGCACGAAGGAAAGAGCCTTGTCCGCTACAGCTCGGCCGGCTGACTCACGCCACTGATCCAGCCGGTCCTCGGTAAGGAGCAATCTCTCAGCAAGGGGCTCGATGAGTTCAGGTGTGTCTTCATCCGACCAGAGCATGCGAAACGCATGAATAGCCGACTTGAGTAGGTCCACACTGCAAGACTTGAGGATCTTGACCCGTTCTGACACTGCTTCGAGAAGCTCGTCCATGGTCACCTCGCCATTAGCTAGAGCGCCAGATTCGGCCCTCACTTTCTTCATGGCTCGGATGGCAATGTTGGCCTCAGGGAAATTCTCTGCAAGCAAAAGAGAACATTAGCAAAATAACAAAAATAGATGGAAGAAGTCCGGAGCAACCTATATAGTACAAAAAGAGTAAGAACTCACTACCGAGAAAGGAATTGACAGCACCGAGCGTGCTCTGCCAAATTTTGGCCTTGGCTTGAAGCACGTCAAGGTTCAGGTTTGCCGACTCAACCGATGACTCGGCCTCGTCGAGCAACCTCTTGGTTCTGCTCCATCTCGGCCATCAGCTTTTTCAACCGATTCACCTCGTCTCACTCCTTCTGGTGTTCGGCTTGGTGCTTCTCTGCTTATTCGGAAAAAACTACTTGTTAGCACCGAAAGAAATATCTTCAGCTGTCAGATAAATGAGGCAGGAAACTTACTCTCTGCCTCGCTGATCTGCGAGTGAAGAGCCTCGATGGTGGACTGAGTAGAGGCTGTGAGAGAAGAGCAAGAAAAGATTGAGAAAATGAACCAAAGAAAAATACACTGAATAAAGAAAGGACGAGTAAGAACCTTACCTTGGCCTTGGGTGTCAGTCTGTAGCTTCTCATACGCAAGTTCAATCTTGCGATGCGCCAGAACGAGAGCTTGGTGCACCTTGGTGCACTTGTTATGCATGAGCTGTACAAAGCAAACAGACAGTAAGTAAAGGATAAGTCAAGCAGTCGGCCGGATAATAAGTGAATCTTAAGTTCCTCACTCGGCAGTAACCTCGAGGGCTAGGGATCAACGCTCTAACATATGAGTTTGGCATAAGGATACAAAAAGGCTTAAGAGCTTACAGCCGAGTAAGTTCCTCACTCGATAGTAACCTCGAGGGCTAGGGATCGAAGCTCTAACATATGAGTTTGGCATAAGGAAATAAAAAAGCTTAAGAGCTTACAGCCGAATAAGTTCTTCATTCAACAGTAACCTCGAGGGCTAGGGATCGAAGCTCTAGCATACAAGCTTGGCGTGAAAATTTAAAGACTAAGTGATCATTGAGAGCTTACGGCCAAGTAAGTTCCTTACTCGGCAGTAACCTCGGGGACTAGATGATATGTATAAAAGAAATACTCAACAATACAAAAGAGTAAGAAGTTACTTTACCTCGTTCACTTCGTCGGCGCGGGCCATTAGGGAAATGGCCTGCTGGGTCATGTCAGAGATGGCCTTGGGGCCCAGCTTCAGTTTTTTGCCAGCACGGGTGCTGACCTCCTGCTCGCCAGCTGCATTCCATGCCAAAGCATAAGGCTCAGCCGAACCAAGGCTTTTCCCGATGAGCATCCGAGTGAGAACTTGACCCGTTTTCAGGGTAGTTCCCACATTGGCATGGGTCACAGCAGCACTAGTATGGAGGGCAACAATGTTAGATCCATCACCTGACTCGGCAGCCGCGAACTCGCCCGCTTTGCCCGTTGAAGCAAGCATTGTTGCCAACGTCGGAGGCCGGATCTGAGGTGCAGAACCCGGAGCGTAGACCAGCGTTGTTTGCTTGGTGGAGGTGGATTTTCCGGATAAAGGGCGAGCAGAGCCAGAGGCCTTGGGCTGGGTCTGGCCCTTGACAGAATAGGAGAGCGCGCAGGAGGATTTGGAGAAGAAAGTGGAGCCGGCTGACTGGGCTCAGCAGTTTTGCTGGCTCCAAGATCAGGAAGTTGTTCATCCGCACCAGCTTGAGGGCTGATGCCAGAGGAACTGGTGGCAGAAGGTTTCTCGGGGCCAGAGTCACTGTCACCAAGATCAGAAAATTGTTCCTGATCAGCGCCAGGGGTGCTGGGCCGAATCTCCTTCGCCGGGTGTGCCACCGGGTCTGACTGATAGTGAGAAGTGTGAGCCTCGATAGTGGGAGCCTCGACTCAGACGGGTTTCTGCACCATAGAGTCAGTCGGAGCGGGTGCGGGCCTTAGCGGCGAGGCGATGCTAGAAGCATCCTGGTTCCTCGACAAAGGTGCAATGCTGAAAACAACAAGACATGTATAAGAGGACAACAGTGACGAAAAAAATAAAGAATAATGAAAACAGACTATAAACACTTACCCGGTGATGACCGGGTCACGAGTGACTCGGCGTGTGACTCGGCGCCCAGCGGCTTGGCGAGTCTCGGCCAACGTGGCAGCAACAGAGGAGTGGGCTTGCTCTTCTTGGTCGGCTGAGTGCTGGAGGAGGCTCCGCGTCGCTTCGGCTTGGCGACGGGGATCTTGCCGACTCCGCCCACGGCGAGAGGAGGAGCGTCATGTACCTGGACAGCTGCATAAGTAAATAACAGGCTTACTCGGATAAGTTGGGAGACTAAGGTCACAAGGCATGTACCTCCAAAATCGTACAATCATCATCCTCATCATCGTCAGACCAATCTTGTAAGGGATTGCGAGATCGACTCTTACCCGAAGCTGAAGCAGCGGCGGCATGCGGGATGGGAATGAAGCACTCCAAGTCGAACTCGATTTCGTCAGAGTCGGAGCGATCCCCGTTATAGCCACAGGGAGGGACAGTGCTGTCATCAACTTGGTGAACAAAGTTCTGTGAGAGACAAACAGAATGAGTAACAAAAACTAGACTGAGAGTGGCAAAAGAGCTAAAGCTGACTCGGCAAGGAAAATGACACGGAAAACTTACCCAGGCGACAGGCTTGACCCAGCTAAACGGAGGACCGCTCCAAGCCCAATCATCCACCAGGTTCAGTTTAAAGATTGAGCTTATTCGGCGAGCAATGGAGTCATGGGTGAGCTCCTTAGTAGAGTGCCGAGTGGGATCATGGGATCCACTCATGAAGAACATCTTGTGGATCCTAGCTTGGATGGGGCTAACCCGGCGTGAGACGAAGGTGCACATGAGGTCCCTCTCGGCAAGATGAAAATGCTCATCCGGCGACAACAACCTTTCCAAGATCACGTTGGCTTCGTTCACCGCAGCGTCTTGGTCATGCGAGTCAAGCTGCCAGAACTTCTTGTTCGGGACTTCCTCCGAGAAAGGGAGGAGCCGGATGTTATCGGTGGACTCGCTTTTTTTGACATAGAAGAAAGTCCTATGCCATTTCATGCAGGAATCAATACCAGTAACCCGAGGAAAGATGGAGTCTCTCCTGGGCGTGATACTAGCAGCACCGCACCGGTTCGGCCTCTTCTCGGATCGAGGAGCACCAGGCTGGGGAACAACTTGAACCTTAAAGCTAAAATATTTGGCCCACAGAAAAACTGTAGGACAAATCCCGAGGTAAGCCTCACAAGCAGAAATAAAGCAAGAAAGAGAGCCAATCGCGTTGGTAGAGAGATGATGGGTTTGCAGATGGAAAGTGGAGAGAAACGATGAGAAGAAGGTGCTCACTGGGAGAGCGAAACCACGCTCAAAGTGAGAAAGGAAAACTACCCGCTCGTTAGCATCGGGCTTGGGAGAGATCTCACCGGTGGGGAGACGGCAATCCACTTGCAGCGGAATGCGCCTGGTGGAGCAGAGGCATTCCACCTCTTCGGTGGAGACCTCCGAGCCTTCCCAGCCGCCGCGCTTGCCGTCGGGAACCTCCTGCTCCTCTGCACCATCAGCACCGTCGCGAGCGTCCAAGACCCTCGCGGATTCAGTCTCCTCCGCCGTTGGAAGGGGTTTGGAAGAACACGGACCCGTGGTGGAATCGAAAGAGAAGTAGAGCAATTCCAAGGTAAGAACAGGAGGAAGAAGAAACCGCAAAGGGGGCGGTTTGATTTCGCAGGCGCAAGGAAGAAGAAGAGGCAAGGGACTAAACGGGCGTGGGGGAAGAGGTAACCCCCTCACCGCTACTTAAGGGTAGTAAAAAACCCGGTCATGGGATCCATCTGCGCCGTGCGGCTAGCGTGTGGCCGTGTACCCAGCCGGTTAAGCCAATCAGCGGGCGCCGCGTAGCCAGAGATACACGGAAAATCCCATGCTACATCATGAGAGGAAGGACAAGTGGCACAGGCCGATGGGACAGCCACAGTGACGGGGAATAACTGCGCAGCCATCACTGTGCCGCTAGAGCTTGGAACAAAATTTGAGGCAAGTAATCATGATTACCAGCTGTCAGTGACTGAAGAACGCCGGAAATAACCCGGAATTGGCCAAAGTAACTCGGCACGAGGCAAAAACGAGCCAAGAAGTCAAAGAGTGGATCCAAAAACTGTCAGACAGACTCGGCAGGATGCGAGATTGCGATGAATAAAGACAAAAATTAAGTTCCAGTCACATAAAAGGAACCTGGAGACGCCTAACAACTTGAACTGCTAGACCTCACCAGCTTCGGGGACTAATGTCGGGGGGATAACCCCTGGTAGGGTCACGAGAGGTGAAACATAGCACAACTTGGCTAGCTCCGAGTAAAGAAAGAACTAGGCCGGGTAAGAACGGCCGAGAGAGAAAGTTGTTATTCTGGGAGGAACCAACAAGCCGAGTCTACCAAGGAAGGGCCAAATCAGATAGGACGTGTGGCACCTTTCCGAGTAAGGTTTAGGAGGGACCATGGCAAAGCAGGGTCAAAAGAGAAGGGTGACACCGGGTGACACAAAAGGAGCCGGGTGACGCCCATAGCAAGGGCTGACGTACAAAGTTACTGGATGACGCCAAAAGGAACAGGAGGCGACATACCAGAAGACCATTAGCTGTCAAGCTTTATGGACTGGGCCATTGGGATTAGGGCAAGCCCATGACCCGGCCCACATTATAGGGACCAAGATCCAAACAGTAAACCCGAGAACCCACAGGGGTACAAGCTAGCTAGCGCTGCCTATATAAGGAAGGGCATAGCTGTTGTAGAGGGAGGTTATACCAAGTAAGGAACTAGTACATTGAACTCTAGTTTATACAGCTCAAGGAGCACTTGTAATTCTTGGGTATCAATCAAATCGCTAAGTGTGGAAAGTTCATCTTGTTCTTCGTGCATGGCTCGATTGTGCACACCCTCCCCGGTGACCACAAGCACCCATTCGCCCCCCCCAACTTAAGTCTACCCATGGCATCTGTCGTGCCACCACCACGACAAAGAGTGTGACCGTTTCAAGGTCAAGGAGTGAATCTATATTATCTACTAAAAAGGCAAGTGGTGCTTCATACTTTTGTCCCATTATTTTCACTATGCATTAGTGATATTTTGAGTAGGACTTGCATGGAATTTTTACTAAGTATGCTATGCCTTGGGAAATCCTAGTAGATGATGCCTTAGTAAAATTTTCCTAAGTTAAGATCCCTAATCCTATCATGCTTATCTTAGCTAGTAGAAAACAAGGGTGGATTATATTCATGCTATGAAATACTTCTAAGTCCATGACTTGTGTTTTGTTTAATAAAACAATTATGTGAATGGTTGTGAATGGGTTATGTTGAGTGGTTACACAGGGCCCCATATTTATGGCCTACCCCTGTGTATCTCACTTGTGGAATGCCACCCAGGAACAAAGAGATTTGAGATGTCAAATGTAGAGAAGCTTCAAGTGCAGCCACTTTGTAATATGGATTCTGCTTGGATCATATTGAAGGGTTTCGCAGCATAGTAAATCAAAAAAATTCCTACTGATGCGAACAAGAAATCCAAGATCTAATCTAGGAGATGTAATCAATGAGAGAGATTGATGAGATCTTCATACCCTTGAAGAAATCGCATAGCGGAAACGTTCAACAGAACGTGGTTGATGTAGTCGTACTCGCCGTCTCCTCCTCGCGATCCGATCCGATCCTACGCCGCAAGTGGCAGCGCCTCTGAGAGATGCACACGTACGGTGCAGCGACGTCTCCTCCTTCCTTGGTCCAGCAAGTATGGTGGAGAGATATATTGGATCTGCAGCATGACGGCGTGGTGCTTATGGTGCTTATCGTGGTGCGTATGGTGGAGAGATATATTGGATCGTCTACGCGCAGTTGGGAGAGAGAGAGGAGGGGTAGCAGTTGGTGGCTAGGGTTGGAAAGTGGGGCGGGGGAGGGTGTGCCCCTGCCCTCCTTATACAGGGGGCTGGCCGGCCCCCCTTGGCCCCTCCTCTAAGCCCTAGGGCGGCGGCCCCAAGGGTGGAGTGGGGGGCAAGTCTTCCCCTTCCTTCTAGAAGGCTTCCCTAGGGTTTCCCCTAGGGCTGGCCGACTGGGCCTTGGGGGCCTTGTGCCCCTGGCCCAAAGTGGCCAGGGCACCTCCCCTTAGGCCCACGCAGGCCTCCGACAAGTGGGCCCACGTTGGTCCCACTCCGGAACCTTATAAAACCTTTCGGTACAATACCGATAAACTCCGAAACTATTCTGAAATCCAAAAACTGCTTTCATTTATATGAATCTTATTCTCTGGACCATTCCGGAACCTCTCGTGATGTCCTAGATCTCATCCAAGACTCCGAACAAAAACTCATAAACCAATCATCCATTCTATCCTAGCATCAATGCATGTTAAGTGTGTGACCCTACGGGTTCGAGAATATGCAGACATGATCTTCTATCAATAATCAACATCGGGATCTGGAAACCCATATTGACTCCCACACATTCATCGATGATCATATCGGATGAACCACGATGCCTGGATTCAATTAATCCCATATATGTATTCCCTTCGTCATGCGATATTTTACTTGTCCGAGATTCGATCATTGGTATCGGCATACCTAGTTCAATCTCGTTCACAGCAAGTACTTTACTCGTTCCGTAATCCGATATCACTTTGTGATTAACTACTTAACCATGTGCTTGCAAGCGGTGTTGATATCGATTACCGAGTGGGCCCGAAGTATATCTCTCCGACTCGGGAGGGACAAATTCCATCTCAATACATACAACCCAACAAGTACTTTCCGATCACCTAAGAGACACCTTTATGATCACCCTCACATAGGATGACGTTTGATGACCTCAAAGCTTTCTTCCGATACCAGGGAGTTGTATTATCTCATGGTCTAAGGAATACAATACTTGACATAGGAAAAAGCTTCGCAAATATGAACACGATGACACGATCTAATTGCTCTGCTTAATTTGGGTTTGTCCATCATATCATTCTCCTAATTACATGATCTCATTATTAATCGACAACTCATGTCTATGGTTAGGAAACCTTAACCATCATTAATCAATGAGCTAATCCATAGAGGCGTACTAGGGACACGGTGTTGTTCATAAACCACACAAGTATCAAAGTTTCCGCTTAATACAATTATAGCATGGAATATAAACTTTATCATGAACTAGAATTATAATAATAACATCTTTATTATTGCCTCTAGGGCATAATTCCAATAGTCGCCCACTTGCACTAGAGTCAATAATCTAGTTTACATCTGGCAACAATCTAACACCCATGGCATTAAGGTGCTGATCATGTTTTGCTCGTGGAAGAGGTTTAGTCAACGGATCTATGACATTCAGATCCGTATGTACTTTCCTAATCTTCAGATCTCCATCTGTTATATAATCTTGAATTATATGAAAATGGCGGTTGATGTTCTTGGTCTTAGGATGATATCTTGGTTCCTTAGCCAGTGTTATGGTGCCAGTGTTGTCGCACAATATCTCCAGTGGGTCCAAGGCACTTGGAACCACACCAAGCTCAGTGATGAAGTTCCTGGTCCAAACTCCTTCACTTGACGCGTATGAAGCAGCCATGTATTCCGCTTCTATTGTAGATCCCGCGATCACGCTTTGCTTGCAGCTTCTCCAGCTCATAGCTCCACCATTCAAAATATAAACGTATCCTGTCTGAGATTTAGAATCATCCGGGTCGGTGTCAAAACTAGCGTTGATGTAACCTTTTACGACGAGCTGCTCATCACCTCCATAGACCAAGAACATTTCTTTAGTCCTATTTAAATACTTTAGGATGTTCTTTACGGCTGTTCAGTGTTCCACTCCTGGATCACTTTGGTATCTGCTCGTCAAACTAAGAGCATTGGACACATCCGGTCTAGTACATAGCATGGCATACATGATAGAACCTATGGCCGAGGCATATGGCACTTTGCTCATAGTATCTCTATCGTTTACCGTAGCTGGACACTTAGCCTTGCTCAATATCTTACCTGACAACATGGGCAATGAACCTTTCTTTGCTTTATCCATTCTAAACCTTTTCAGAACTTTGTCTAGATATGTACTTTGGCTTAACGCTATTAGGCGTCTTTGTCTATCTCTATAGATTTTGATGCCTAATATATAAGCAGCTTCTCCTAGGTCTTTCATTCAAAAACATTTATTCAAATAACTCTTCACATCGTTAAGCATACCAATGTCATTTCCAATAATCAATATGTCATCCACATATAGTACTAAAAATGTCACTGAGCTCCCACTCACTTTCTTGTAGATACAAGCTTCGTAGCAATTTGGAACAAATCCAAAACTCTTGATCACTTGATCAAAACGAAGGTTCCAACTCCGGGTGCTTGCTTTATTCCATAAATGGAATGCTGAAGTTTGCACACGCTATTAGCATCCTTAGGATCGAAAAAACCTTCGGGTTGCATCATATACAACTCTTCATCAATGTTGCCATTGAGGAACGCAGTCTTGACATCCATCTACCATATTTCATAATCATGAAATGCAGCAATTGCTAATAAAATCCGAATGGACTTAAACATCACTACAGGAGAGAAAGTCTCATCATAGTCAACACCTTGAACTTGCCGAAACCCTTTTGCGACAAGCCGAGCTTTATAGACAGTAACATTACCATCTGCGTCCGTTTTCTTCTTGAAAATCCATTTGCACTCAACTGCCTTACGGTCGCTAGGAGGGTCCACCAAAGTCCATACTTGGTTTTCGCTCATGGATCCCAATTCGGATTTCATGGCCTCTAGCCATTTCTCAGAGTCTGGGCTCATCATTGCTTCCTCATAATTCGTAGGTTCACTGTTGTCTAACAACAAGACGGTTGAGATAGGGTTGCCGTACCATTCAGGAGTGGCACGTAACCTTGTCGACCTGCGAAGTTCAATAGTAGCATCGTTCGAAGTTTCATGATCCTCGTCATTAGCTTCCTCTCTTGTTGGTGCAGACGGTGACGAGGTTTAATCTCGTCAATGCCCATTGTTATGGACTTGGGTTTTGGAGAAGATGGGGATGCTGGAGATCGCGGAACGGTTAGCAAACAAGCAACACGGGACATGAGGTTTACCCAGGTTCAGGCCCCCGGAGGGAAAACCCTACTCCTGCTTGTCTGCTCTTGATTACGGTGGAACCAAAGGTTACAGGGGTGCGCAGATGCGATCTGGCATGGAGGTGTGTATGCGGTGGTATGCGAGAGGTTGTATGAGAGCCTCCTTGTCGTGCCCTCCTGGCCTTTATATAGAGATAGGCAGGTCCCAGGCACAGATCGAGTCGGTTATAGGTTTTAGGGTTTACCCCTTTGAATTTCCTATCTACTCTAGTCTTGCTCTCCAAGGATCCGAAGGCGTCATGGGCCTTGGCCACCCAAAAGTCTTCATGGGCCGGCGTATATTTGTCGTTGGCCTTCCTTGGGCTGGACCAGGTATGCTGAGATCATGTACCCGCGGGGTATAACCATGTCAGTAGCCCCCGAGTGTTTAGTCGAATCGTAGATTCGGCTGAGGACTCTTCAATCCTTCGGGTGCAAATCTGTCTTTGAAGAGAATGTGTAGGGATTGTTGATGCGTGTGTCTGACTCTCCCAACGGATCAGGGTCAGTTAACTGTCTTAGGACAAAACATCACGATCTTCTTCAGGTTCGAGTCCCTCGACTCGAACCAGCAACATATGCTGGCGTAATTTGACTCAGGTCACGGAGGACTTACAGGAGTGGAATTCCAGTGAATTTAAATGATATACCCAATGCGTCCGTCGGGATTTTTCATCGCGCCTGTTGGCATAGTCATGTGCGTTACCAGGCCATCATATGATATCTGTAGGTCTTATCTTTGTGTCGCAGACACAGCATCCGAATGTTTAGCACCGCTGAGGTGCTTCGGGTGGCCAAGGAGGACGTTGCTCACTTAGCGTTTAATTAGGGCAGAGTTGCCGAAAAAGTTTTGCATACTGATCCGAAGGATCGCAGTCGAAGAATTCATAGGGTGCGCGACCAGCGCTCCCTATGGGAGTAGCCTCTGAGTGTCTGTTCGAGTCGTAGACTCGAGCAGAGACTTTAATTCAGCTGTTTGTTCAGCTTCAGGTCTATAGGACACAAGTTTTTCGGATGCTTGGATCCATGCTCCCTATGAGAGTAGCCCCCGAGTCCGTAGTGGAGTCGCAGACTCGAAGAAAAATAGTTTAGTGTTGTAGTTTTTTGTTCATTTTCGCGTGAGCGGCCCTCGCTCCTGATAGGAGTAGCCCCCGAGTAGTTAGGCGAATCGTAGATTCGAGTGAGTACTCTTAGCTGTGTAGCCGAAGAATTGTGGCTTTTGCTAGTATAGCATTTGATGACATCAGTGCTGACGATTGGTGACCTCAAGCGTCTGCTGTGCCAGAGATGACGTGACTGGATGAACATGGGTCCCACCTTCTGACCTTGAATTGACCGGTCACGCACGGCGTGGAGATAATTACGGCGTCGCCTCGATTTCCGCACGGAGTGGACGGCGTGTGAGCAATGGTTTGCTGCTATGCTGACACGTGTATGGTGAGATCTCGCCCTTGGCGTTAGGTCTTCTCGATGGACGGTTGTCGTGCATCGTCTTCGTCCTTATAATCATTGGGGAAAAAGTTAGTCTGTTTTCACCGCAGCCATTCTTGTTTCACTGCTCCAATCTTCTCTGAGATTTCTTGCTGCGCGCTGGAATATCCTCGGACATTTCCTTCATTGATTCTACGTTCTCATCACTAGCGCCGCCACACCGCAATGGGGAAGCCTAAGAAGTCCTCTTCTGCGGTTGGCACCAGCGCTGCTGGGGGCAAGAAAAGTGTTGCCGCTGCCCGTGTCACCGACGGTGGCTGGCAGCGATCGGAGACGCGGGAGAGTGATCTCCGCAAGCTTCGTGAGCGGGGCTTGATCCCGCAGGATAGGGAGGCCGTCAAACTCCCTGGCAACGAGGTAATTCCCCGTCCCCCGCTGGGTTTCGGGTTATGTTCCTCGCTTTTGTTCTTCAGGGCTTTTCCTTCCCAGTCCACAGCTTCCTTCGTGGACTCTTTTTCTTTACGGCATCCAGCTGCATCACCTATCCCCCAACTCTCTTCTTCACGTCGCCTGTTTCATCACTTTTTGCGAGTGCTGGCTCGGTATCGAGCCGCACTTTGGACTCTTCCGGAAACTCTATTCCGTGAAGAGGCAATCTGGTTCTGATGGTGTTTATCCCATTGGGGGTTGCATCATGTCCCTTCGATCCAATCTTTTTTACTTCTCTTTTTCCATGTCCGAATCTTTCCAGTACTGGCGGAGGTGATGGTTTTACATCCGCGACTCCACGGTGTCTGGGCAATATTTTGGTCTTGCTCCTTTTGACCCCTCCCAAAATATCGAGCCGAAGAGGTCCTGGAAGAACCAGATCTTGGATGGTGAAGTAGCGGAGATAGAGACTGTCTATCGTCGAGTGGAGGATCTCCAGTTGATTCCAGATAAGGAGGTGAACGGTGTGGATATCATCCGCACTTCTCTCAAACGTCGGGTGCAGCCGCTCCAGGCTAGGTCGCACCCGACGTTCCTTTATGCTGATCGTCGTGACCCGACTAGGGTTTCGGCTGAAGAATTATCCAAGGGAGATCTCGACGGGGTCCTTCGCCCGCTGCTGAAGTTCAAGGCTGGAGAGGATATCCCGGGGAAGTCGCTGACTTCTCTGTTCTCCGCTTCTCATCCGGTTCCTCAGGTGTAGATCCGGGACGTGCGTGTGGCGCTATTTTCGTCTGCGTTTTACTTGTATTTATTTTCCTGCTAACATATTTGCTTCTTTTGTGTAGTAGTTCAAGGTGCCGGGCATGTCGCCTCCATTGCCCGAAGTATTCCCGGATGCTCCGGATAATGAGGTGGTGGACTCCATGTCCGAGCTGCCATCGGCGCGGTCTCCGGCTGAAGAAGCCAACGAGTCGAGCGAGGATCACACTCGCAAGCGCACGAGGAGCTCCAGCTAGTCGTCGGATGCTTCAACTCCATTGACCCCCAGGAACCCGTTGTGCCTTGAACGTCATAGTGATGGGCATGGGGTCTCTTCCTCTCCAATTCCTGCCGTTCCCGTGCGGGCTGTGGCACCGCATTCGCCGGCGAAGGGGAAGAAGGAAGAAAAGAAGGAAGGGAAGAAAGAGTAGAAGAAGGTCCGGAAGACCCCTCCCATCTTCGATTTGAGCCACCTTGACTCGTAAGTTTCCTTAGCCCTGCGTTGCTTTTTCTTGTCTGTTTACCTTGCGCTTAGCTAATTTGTCCTTGTGTATCCACTCCTCCAACGACTGCTCTAGTGGTGGTGCTCGGGAGATGATGGGGGAGTCAAAGGTCGTGCTTCCTCCTCCTCAGACGGTGGCCACCTCTGAAGGCGCTGCTCCAGGCCCTTCTCCACAGGAGATTCTGGTGGGTGCGCCTCAGAAGGCTGCGAGCGGACCTTTAGAGTCGCCGTCAAATCATGTAAGTAATTCTGGTTTCTGCCACGGGGGAAGCCACCGAGCCTTTTTCGATTGATCTGTTGATTTTTTCTTTTCTTCCCACCTCGGGGGGAGCCCCGGAGCATCTGTAGGGTATTGTGTTGTTCGTTGTTTTTTCATCGAGTCTCGGGGGAGCACCTGAGCATTTTTCGTATGTCTGACTTGCTTCTGATCGTTCTTTTGGGCGTAGCCCCCGAGCCATTCTTTTGACTGGTAGTTCTTTTTTGCAGCCTTTTGTGCAAGGTGCCAACCAACTGGTGCAGCAACACCTGGCGTTGGAGGCCAGCCTCAAACAACTTCAAGGTATTTTTATGCCTTGGTCTTTTGTTTCTTCTTGCATTTTTGTCCTTCGATCCGACATTTGTATTGCTTGCTGAAGAGGATCACAACGCCTCTCTTTGTGAGATTGATGCTCTCAAAAAGAGCCTTGGTCAAGCGGAGAAAAAGGCCGAGGTCACCGTTGGTGCAAGGGAGCGCCTCGAGCTGGAGTTGGCCAACGCGGCCGAGGCGAGGGAGCGCCTGCAGCAGGAAGCTACGGACCGCGAGGAGCAGCTCGCCACTGCCACGGCTTTGCGCGAGAGAGAGATGGCCGGCAAGATTATGGCGGCTGCCAAGGCTGTTTCGGGTGAGTATCTCTGCTTTCCTCTTTTTGATGTCCTTGTCTTTCTTTTGCAGTGCTTTTATTCTGCCTCCTTTGTTGTTTTAGATGCCGCGGGCATCAAGTTTGATCGCGATGCTCTAGAGCACGGGAGCGCTCTGGATGATGCTACTGCGGCGGTCGAAGACCGCTGCAGTACCGTTGTCAACTCGCTTGCCAAGGCCAGGGAGGTCCTTGGACGCTTCTACAAGGAGCTTATCCCCAAGGGCGTGGCCATCGAAGATGTTGATGCCCTGGTGGAGGCGCTGTCAGACGAAGCACCTGCGGCGTACAAGCGCAAGCAAAAGGGCATCTGCGCATCCGTCGGGATGGCAATGGCCTTGGCGGCTAGAGCGGAGCTGGACCTTCCCCAGGTCACTTCCCGGATGCCGACAACTGCTGATGGATCAGAGGTAGCCTTCGCCACCTATGCTGCTCATTGTAAGCGTTACAGGCCGAAGCTGATTGATCTGCTGGCCGAGTACGCGCTAAGGCGGCAGGGGGAAGCCAAGGCGAGGCAATTTCGGCTCCCAGGCTACTCAGGGTGCAGCTTTGTAGGCGTTGTAGTTATAGGATAGTTGTAGCTTCTTGTGTTGTAAATATTTTGATCAACAATCCTTGTGCCACGTAGTGGCTTTTGTTGCACTTAATGATTTTGCTGAGTTTCGTGCTCCTTCAACTGTTTGTTCATGTCTTTGTCTTTCAGTTAATCTAGGGTCCTTCGGGTGATGATCCCGTTGACACTTCGTCTGCAGCGCAGCTGCGGCCGTCCCTCGATGATGCGTCGTAGCTTGCGTTACTTCGAGACCGTATCCGTAGCCTCGAGAAAGAGTTGCTTGGGGTGCGTGGGCACGCTGACGTTTGGAAATCCAAGGAGGATCGAGGCGCTGCCAGAGAGGAGTACTTGATGGCGGAGTTGCTTCGCTTGTCCGAACAGCTTTAGTGTGAGTTTTTTGAGCTGTTGCTCGTTACTTCGAATGCGCCTGCTGGCCTTTCATCTTACTCTTTTGCAAGTATTACTGGTGCTAACATTGCTCCAAGGGAGGAGAAGGAGCGTGTTGCTGTTCGGATCAACTGCTTGACTCAGCAGGACATGGAGGCCAGCGGGTTCTTCTGGATGGACCGTGATCGTGCCATGGTCCTTGCGACGATGCAGGATCGCGTTCATCAGGTATCGCGGGTGCTTCGTCAGGTGAAGTATTCGCTCGCGTTGGTTCTACATGTAATGTTTCCGCTGGATGATGCGCCGTCGACTCTCTCTGGTCTGCTATCAAAGTTTCGGAATGTGCATCATGTCAGGGAATTGGTACGGCATCAGCTCGTTGCAGGGGTGAAGGCTGCGCTCTCCCTTGTGCGGTTACATCGTCCTGATTTAGATCTATCTATTGTGGCGGCTGGTCTGCCCCTTCGGCCGGATGGTGGCGAGTGGGATATGCGTCCGCATTATGCGACTGTAAGGCAGTATGCCGAACAGATCGTAGATCTGTTTGAGCAGCGTGCTCAGGTTATTCTTCAGAATAGGTAGTACCTGTAGAAAAAAGATAGATATAAAATTTGTATATATTTGACTGGGCGTGTTTGGCCCTTTGTTATAAAGGTTTGGTTGTTGTTTTAGCACGTAGTGCTTTTCTCATATATGTGCCCTTTTCGTTAG
Organism: Avena sativa; assembly: GCA_916181665.1. Lineage (NCBI taxonomy): Eukaryota > Viridiplantae > Streptophyta > Magnoliopsida > Poales > Poaceae > Avena > Avena sativa. Next base: position 102,272,515 of record OV702293.1, read on the forward strand.
CCTGACGTGGTCAACTACTCAGGTGTACACGTGTTGTCCTCAGTCGACAAAGTCGTGAGGTGGGGGGAGCCCCCGAGTGTGTTTGTAGCATGGAGTAAAGTGCGAATAGTAAACAAAATTTTGGGGCGAGACACTTAGCTTTATTCATATCGTAATGGAGGAGGTAAATTGTTCGGCTGAGTAGCCTTGGCTGAATAGCCTTATTGAAAGTAAAAGAGGGTGGTAGCTAGGGGTAGAACCATCATAGCTGTGCGACGTTCTATGGGTTGGAGTATGCGACTCCAGACTCCACGTCTTTTAGGCGATAGGCGCCACCTGGGATGACTTCGGTGACGATGTAGGGTCCTTCCCATGGTGACTCGAATTTCTTCGGTCGCTCTTGCTTGAGTCGCAAGACTAGGTCTCCTTCGACGAAGGACCTTGGCGCAGCCGTCGGCTGTGGTAGTTGCGGAGACTCTGTTGGTACACCGCTGATCGAGCTGCTTCTATGTCTCGCGCTTCGTCGAGTGTGTCGACGGCGTCTTCGAGTGCAGCCATGGATTCGGCTTCGCTATAAGCGACGACCCGTGGGGCCTGGAGGCGTACTTCGGCTGGTAGCACGGCTTTGGCTCCATGCACCATGAAGAACGGCGTGTAGCCAGTTGAGCTATTTGGCGTTATACGCAGGCTCCATAGGACGGAGGGTAGCTCTTTCGTCCAGGCTCCGGCGAGTCGCTCGAGTGGGATCATGAGGCGCTTCTTCATGCCAGCGCTTATTAGGCCTTTGGCCTTCTCCACCTTCCCGTTTGTTTGCGGGTGCGCCACTGAGGCATATGTGATATTGATTCTGAGGCCTTCGCATAAGTCCTAGAATTCTTTGGAGATGAAGTTTGATCCATTGTCGGTGATGATGCTATGTGGTACGCCAAACCTGTAGACAATGGATTCAAAGAATTTGACGGCAGTCTTGCCCTTTTGGTTAGTGACCGTCATGGCCTCAATCCACTTGGTGAATTTGTCAACTGCGACCAGGAGGTAGACGTGTCCCCCTTTCGAGGACCTTGGCAGTTTGCCGATCATGTCAAGGCCCTATTGGGCGAAAGGCCAGGCCAAAGGTATGGGCCTAAGCTCTGACCCGGGTGCATGTGGTTGGTCGGCGAACCTTTGGCACCAGTTGCATCTTCGGACGATGTCCTTGGCGTCGTTCATGGCCGTTGGCCAGTAGAATCCAGCTCGTAGAGCTTTGGCGACAAGGGAGCGGCTACCCGCATGATGGTCGCAGATGCCCTCGTGGATGTCTTGGAGGATGGTTTTTCCGTTGCCGATGGTGACGCACCTTTGCAGTACACCCAAAATGCTGCGCTTGTAAAGCTCGCCATTGATGATGGTGAAGGCTTTGGACCGACGAGATATGCGTCGGGCATCCGTCGGGCTATCAGGCAGTTCTCCGTCTATCAAGTACCGGAGGTATGGTTGTGTCCAAGTTTCTTCGACTGCCATGACCTGCATCAGGTTGACCACGGCGACCTCTGTGTACAACTTTTCGGGTCCTTCCTGACCGTCGGGTAGTGCGGCCCCCGACTGTTCTGCTTCTTCGGGTGATCCCTTGGGGAATTTCTGCTTGATGGAAGGCACGCAGATCTGTTCGAGGAACACACCTGGCGGCACCCGTGCGCAGGTGGAGCCGATGTTGGCGAGTCTGTCGTCCTCCTCGTTGCTTTCTCTTCCAATGTGCCGAAGCTCGCAGCCGTTGAAATCTCCTTCGAGTGCGTTGTAGAGTGCACGGTACGCAATCATGTTGGCGGCGTGCGCGTCGCACTCGTTCATCGTCTGTTGGACGACGAGGTTGGAGTCACCGTAGATGACTAGGCGCGTTGCGCTGCAGATCTTTGTCATCCTCATGCCGTGGAGGAGGGCCTCATATTCTGCTTCGTTGTTGGAAGCTCGAAACTTCATCCGGAGGACGGACTTCATCTTATCGCCCTGCGGGGAGGTCAGTATGACTCTGGCTCCCGCTCCGACTTCACGCTTGGAGCCGTCGAAGTGCATCGTCCATGTCTGCATCATGTCTGGAGTGTCTGGCAGCTGCAGCTCCATCTAGTGTACAAGGAAGTCCTGGAGGACTTGAGACTTGATCACGTGGCGTTTCTCATAGATGATGTCGAGAGGTGACAGCTCGATGCCCCACAGGGCCACACGTCCTATGGCCTCTGGGTTGTTCAGGATGCTGTTCAGGGGTTCCTCGTTGATGACCATTACCTGGTGCTCGTGGAAGTAGTGGATCAACCGACGAGCCGTCATGAACACGCCGTAGGCGAGTTTTTGGTAGTGAGGGTACCTCTTCTTTGTTGGCATCAATACCTCGCTGAGGTAGTAGATTGGGCGTTGGACCCCATGGGTCTTGCCCTCTTCGGGTCATTCGACCACCAGTACAGTGCTCACCACCTGGTGTGTAGCTACTATGTACAGCAGTAGGGGCTCGCGCTCCTTTGGCGTGACCAAGACGGGCGAGGTAGAGAGTAGCTGCTTTAGATCTTCGAATGTGTCATCCGCCTCAGGCGTCCATTCGAATTTGTCTGCCTTGCGCAGCAGCTGGTAGAATGGCAGTGCTTTCTTGCCCATGCGGCTGATGTACCTGCTTAATGCCGCTATTCGTCCTGCAAGCTGCTGGACGCCTTTGAGGTTTTTCGGCTTCTCCATGGCCATGATGGCCCATATTTTCTTCGGGTTCGCCTTGATCCCTCGCTAGGAGATGAAGTAACCAAGCAGCTGACCCGATGGGACGCCGAAGGCGCACTTTTCAGGGTTAAGCTTGATCCTGTAGCGGTCGAGATTATCGAACGTCTCGCGGAGATCGTCGATGAGCGTTCTCGCCTCCCTGGTTTTGATGACTATGTCGTCGACATAGACTTGGACATTGCGACCGATCTGGCCCTTTAGGCATGCCGGCATGCACCGCTGGTACATGGCACCTGCGTTCTTTAGCGCGAAGGGCATTGTGTTGTAGCAGAACACTCCGGACGGCGTGATGAACGCAGTTTTATCCTGATATTCGACTTTGAGTCGAATCTGGTTGTAGCCTGAGTAGGCATCGAGGAAGGAGAGTTTCTCGCATCCTGCAGTCGAATCGATGATCTGATCGATCCGAGGGAGAGGGAAGTGGTCCTTCGGGCAGTGCTTGTTCAGTGACGTGAAGTCCACGCACATCCGCAGGATGTCCGTGTCCTTTTTGGGGACCATCACTATATTGGCAAGCCACTCGCTTTCCTTAATCTCCCTGATGAAGTTTGCAGCGAGTAGTCTGTTGACTTCAATCCCTATGGCTTCGGCCCGGGGCTCGGACAGTCTCCGGATGGACTGCTTGACGGGCTTGGCGTCTGGAAAGATGTTGAGTGCATGCTCGCGAATTCCCTGGGAACTCCTGGCATCTCCGCAGGACACCAGGCAAAGATTTCCCAGCGCTCACGGAGGAATTCGACGAGCGTGCTTTCCTATGCGGGGCTGAGATCGTTGGCGATCAGCGTCGTCTTGGAGGCATCCGTTGGGTGGACCTGCACCTTCTTTGTGTTGACGGTGGAGTTGAAAGACATATCAGGTGCGTTTTGCCGTGCGACTGGGGGTGCCCCATTGTTCGTCACCTCGCGGAGTCTTACAAGCTCCTCTTGCATGCCGAATGACTGGGATATTCTGTTGAAATCCCTGTCGCAGTGGTCCGATCGGGTGAAGCTCCCGTGGACTTTGATGCCACCCCTGGGTCCTGGCATCTTGAGTAGCAGGTACGCGTAGTGTGGTACTGTCAAGAACCTTGCGAGTGCTACACGCCCGAGGATGGCGTGATATTGTGATGGCCAGTCCACCACTTCGAACTCGAGACGCTCGCATCAGAAGTTATCCGGTTTGCCGAAGATGACGTCGAGCCATATCTTTCCCAGGGGGAATATGCCCTTTCCTGGGACGATGCCATGGAACGTTGTGTCTGACTGTTCCAGGCTGCACAGCGGGATCCGCATTGCTGCTAGGGTGCTTGCGAACATCAGGTTGCTGCTGCCACCGTCCATGAAGACGCGGCTCATCTCGAAACCTCCGATCTGCGCCTCAAGCACCAGGGCAGCATTACCAGGGCGAGGGACCTGGCAAGGGTGATCCGAACGGCTGAACGTGATGCAGGACTCCGATCTGCTGAGGTACTCAGGGATGGCGGGTGGAGCTGTTACGGCCAGGTTGATCTGACGGGTGATTTCTTCTGCACCATAGGGTTGGGCACCCTTTTTGGATCATCAGCGCTCTTTTTTGCGGGGGATACCCGTCCCACCGTTATTCTGTGCGGGTGCGACTAGGTGGTTCGGGCCTCCTACAGGTGGCGGTGGAGGAGCTCCATGCGCTATCTCGCTTGGTGCGGGTGCGTTCCCGAATCCAGGGTTTGGGGCTTGCTGCCTCATCTGAGCCATGCTTTCGCTGAGCTTCTGGAACTCACGGCAGTCCTTGAGCATGTGGCTTGCCTTCTTCTTACCATCCTGCTTGTCAATGTAGAAGTGGATGGTGCATGGACCCGATAGTTTTTCGTATGCTGAGGGTCTGTCGTCGCGACCGCGGCGCTGCCACGACTGTGCTGGGCGTCCTCCATCACGGAAATTGCCTCCGCGGTATCCGCCGCTTGTTGCGGTTGCCATCGCTGCGGCGGTCGGCGTAGCCAGCCGCGACCATGTCGGGTCCATCGCGATCGTCATAGACGCGCGATCTCCTCTTGCTACGGCGTTCTCGCCATCGGCCGTAGTGGTCCTCTTCCTCCGAGTGCGCTCGGTGGATGGATTCCTCACCGTCGGCCCACCTGTTGGCGATGTCCATGAGGTGGTCGAGTGTCTTGGGCTTGATGCGTCCAAGTTCTTCTTTAAAGTCCTGGCGCTTGACGCCGTCCTTGAAGGCGTCGATAGCCCTTTCTTCGGAGATGTGCGCCGCGGAGTTCTTGGTGTTGGACCAGCACAGTATGTACGAGCGAATGGATTCGCCCGTTCGTTGAGTGCAGGCTCGCAACTCCTCGATCGAGGCAGGCCTCTTGCTGGTGCCCTTGAAGTTTCAGACGAAACTGTATACTAGGTCCTCACAACTTCGAATGGATCCTGAGGATAGGATGCTTAGCCAGATCCGAGCTGCACCTGTCAGCTGCAGCTGAAGGCATTTCATGGCGGTTTCCCTGCTTCCGCCGTGCAGCTTGACGGACGACAAGTGGTCGCTGAGCCACGCCTTGGGGTCCTGTGTGCCGTCGAATTTCAGAGTGTCCGAAGGGAGCTTAAAGTTTCGCGGCATCCTTGTCCGTCGGACAGATCTGCTGAAGCATCGAGCTCCGCAGAGTTCTCCTTCGTCTTCATCCATCTCAGATTCAGACGAGCATACGCGCTTGGCGCGTGCCTTGTCGATCTTGCGCTGCGTTAGCTCGTTTCGAGCGTCGTAGTCGCGGCTGCGATGGCGTGAGCTCTTATGCCTTCGAGGAAGGTCATGCTCTTCGTCCTCGGATGAGGGTGTGGGGCTGCGGTTGAATCTGACCGCAGCCTTCTTTTTCGGTTCTGCAGGAGCTTCTCCGTGGAGCGCAGCTCCAACGAGTCCGAGCCCGGTAAGCGCGGACTTGTGCATGGCCCTCTTCGGGTCCCCCTCCGGAGGTGCGTGGCCGGGATGCGAGGTACGCGGTGGCTGCCATGATTGCAGCTTGCGGCGTTTTTGGGATGACGTTGCCGTCGGCGTCCATCTCCATGAAGGACGCGTTGAGGGCTCGGGTCACCTCGCGACGCTCTTTGGGGTCCATGTTCTCCATTCGAGAATGGTGCTTGTTCCCGTTGTTGCCATGTGAGCTGGAGCCGATGCCCATGGCGGAGAGCGCAGCTCATCGCGCACTGGACTCCGAAGCTGCCTGCTTGCGCTTGTCAAGCACTTCCTACATCTTGATCTGCTTCTTGTGCTCCTTGATGAGGAGCATGTGATATGCCATCAGTAGATCTCGTGAGGCATCAGAAGGCAGGATCTTGTTGCCTGCCACAGCCTCGCGTGCTTGAGCCCATCCCTCCTCGTCGAGGTGGATGACCCGATTGTTGTTTTCCCCGTTGGGTGGGGGGGATTGGCTTCTCCTGTTTCCACCGTTTCTACCCTGTCGGTTGGGTGGCGGATTGTGTTCCTGATCCTGGATGACCACGGCGCACTGGTTGCGCTCGTAGATCGGTCTGTTGCTGCCGCAACTTTCGGATCCAGAACCATAGGTCCCTTCGTCCGATGGAGGATCGCACAGATCGGAGTTGTAGCTGCTGCTGTCATAGAACTCGTCTGTTGATGATGAGGTGCGTAGCACAGGGTGTGGAGCCCATGAAGCGGGCCTGATCGATGGTAGGGGCACCCGCTATGGGAGGCGGAGAGTGCCAGTCTGCCCCACCTGGAAGCAGAAGCTCCCGAATAGGATCTCGAGTCCGTCGCCAATGAGCTCGAAGTCCTTCATGGTGGCCGGTGAGTGGGCAGTGAAGTCGAAGGCGCCGAAGAGGAGATGACCCTTCGTTGCCGCGGAGTTGTAGATCGCTCGGGTTGGAACCGTCACGACCGCACAATCAGCATCCCCAGTTCCCACAGACGGCGCCAATTGACGAGGTTTAATCTCGTCAATGCCCATTTTTATGGACTTGGGTTTTGGAGAAGATGGGGATGCTAGAGATCGCGGAACGGTTAGCAAACAAGCAACACAGGGACATGAGGTTTACCCAGGTTCAGGCCCTCGGAGGGAAAACCCTACTCCTGCTTGTCTTCTCTTGATTACGGCGGAACCGAAGGTTACAGGGGTGCACAGATGCGTTCTGGCATGGAGGTGTGTATGCGGTGGTATGCGAGAGATTGTATGAGAGCCTCCTCGTTGTGCCCTCCTAGCCTTTATATATAGATAGGCAGGTCCCAGGCACAGATCGAGTCGGTTACAGGTTTTAGGGTTTACCCCTTTGAATTTCCTATCTACTCTAGTCTTGCTCTCCAAGGATCCAAAGGCGTCATGGGCCTTGGCCAACCGAAAGTCTTCATGGGCCGGCGTATATTTGTCGTGGGCCTTCCTTGGGCTGTACCAGGTATGCTGAGATCGTGTACCCGCGGGGTATAACCATGTCAGACGGCACTGGAACAATTTCAGGTGCGGCGCTACTCTCCAACTCGAGAGAAGGTTCAATAACCTCGTCTAGCTCTACCTTCCTCCCACTCACTTCTTTCGAGAGAAACTCCTTCTCAAGAAAGGATCCATTCTTTGCAACAAACACTTTGCCTTCAGATCTATGGTAGAAGGTATACCCAATCGTTTCCTTAGGGTATCCTATGAAGACGCATTTCTCCGCTTTGGGTTCGAGATTGTCCGGCATCAACTTCTTGACGTAAGCTTCGCATCCCCAAAATTTAAGAAACGACAACTTAGGTTTAGCACCAAACCATAGTTCATACGGTGTCGTCTCAACGGATTTAGATGGTGCCCTATTTAAAGTGAATGCAGCAGTTTCTAATGCATAACCCCAAAATGATAACGGCAAATCTGTAAGAGACATCATTGATCGCACCATATCTAATAGAGTTCGATTCCGGCGTTCAGACACACCATTGCGTTGTGGTGTTCCGGGTGGCGTGAGCTGCGAAACGATTCCGCTTGCTTTAAGATGCGTGAGAAAATCATAACTCAAATATTCACCTCCACGATCGGATCGTAGAAATTTAATTTTCCTGTTACGATGGTTTTCCACTTCGTTCTGAAATTCTTTGAACTTTTCAAATGTTTCAGATTTATGTTTTATTAAATAGATATACCCATATCTACTTAAGTCATCAGTAAAAGTGAGAAAATAGCGATATCCACCGCGCGTCGAAACACTCATTGGTCCGCATACATCGGTATGTATGACTTCCAATAAGTCTGTTGCTCGCTCCATTATTCCGGAGAACAGGGTTTTGATCATCTTGCCCATGAGGCACGGCTCGCACGTGTCAAATGATTCAAAATCAAGAGACTCCAAAAGTCCATCAGAATGGAGTTTCTTCATGCGTTTTACACCAATATGACCTAGACGGCAGTGCCACAAATAAGTTGGATTATCACTATGTACTTTGCATCTTTTAGCCTCAATGTTATGGATGTGCGTTTCATTGTTTTCGAGATTCAGAAGAAATAAACCATTCACAACAGGTGCATGACCATAAAAAGATGTTATTCATATAAATGGAATAACCATTATTCTCTGATTTAAATGAATAACCGTCTTGCAATAAACATGATCCAGATATAATGTTCATGCTCAACGCAGGCACATAATAACACTTATTAAGGTTTAACACTAATCCCGAAGGTAAAACTAAGGAGAGCGTGACGACGGCCATCACATCAACTTTTGATCTATTGCCAACGTGCATCGTCACCTCATCCCTTGCTAGCCACCATCTATTCCGTAGCTCCTGTTTCGAGTTACAAATATTAGCAACTGAACCAGTATCATATACCCTGGCACTACAACGATCGCTAGTAAGGTAAACATCAATAACATGTATATCAAATATACCTTTAATGGTGCCAGCCTTCTTGTCCGCTAAGTACTTTGGACAGTTGCGCTTCCAGTGACCCTTGTCCTTGCAATAGAAGCACTCGGTGTCCGGCTTAGGTCCATACTTGAGCTTCTTCTCAGCAGGGGCAATGTTCTTGCCGCTGCCTTTCTTGAAGGATTTCTTTGCAGCCTTACATTTCTTAAACCTAGGGGTCTTGTTGACCATCAACACATGATTATCTTTCTTGATATCCACCTCCGCAGCTTTCAGCTTAGCGAAGAGCTCAGTGATTGTATCAGTGGAACCAATTTGATTGTGAGTAACTACAAAACCTTTGTAGCTAGGAGGGAGTGATTGCAGAACTCTGTCAATCTTGAGCTCTTCTGGAATCTTGCAGTCCAGTTGCAAAAGACGTTGAGTGTAGCCCGACATCTTAATGGCGTGCTCACTAACGGAACTCCCTTCCTCCATCTTGTAGTTAAAGAACTTCTCAGAGATCTCATATCTCTCAGAACGGGCCTGAGTCTGAAACATGGTTTTCAGTTCCTCAAGTATCTCAAAGGGCCCGGCGAACTCCTCAAAATGATTTTGAAGTTCCGGTTCCATAGCAAACAACATGGTACTCTTAGTGACTCCATAATCATCTTTGCGTGACTGATAAACAGCTTTTTCATCAGCCGGCGCATCAATAGCAGGGGCGTCACCTAGCGCTTTCTCAAGTACATAGTCCTTTTGTCCGCCAGCGAGAATGATTCTCAGATTGCGGAACCAGTTGGTGAAGTTAGACCCATTGTTCTTAAGCTTTTCTTTCTCAGCAAAAACATTGAAGTTGAAGTTGGACTTAGCCATTTGATCTACAAAATTTGCAAATACAATTTAGACTATGTTCATGATAACTAGTTCAACTTAATCAAATTACTAGATGAACTCCCACTAAATTCAACATCCCTCAAGTTGTTTAGTGAACACGATCCAAACTCACCACACCTAATCCGATCTTCACGAGAAGAGATGTGGTTTCAATGGTGGACAACAAAGTGTCGATCATATCATGTTTAACCTTTCGGTTCGTGTATTCCGAGGCCATGTCTGTACATGCTAGGCTCATCAAGTCAAACCCAAGTATTTCCGCGTGTGCAAAATTGGCTTGCACCCGTTGTATGTGAGCGTAGAGTTTATAGCACCCGATCATCATGAGGTGCTTGAACACGACGAACTTTCGCAACGATGCATACATGGGGAGAACACAATTTTATCTTGATCTTTAAGTGAGGAATCATCTGACAATGCTACCGTCGCGATCTAAGCATAATAAGATACATAAAAGGATAAACATCACATGCATATAATTTTATGTGACATGGTATAGCCAATCTTCGTGCAATGATCTCCATCTTGTGCGCGCCAGCATGATCTCCATCACTCCACCATGATTTCCTCCACCACAAATAGCAACTACAACTATTGCTAACTACTTAGAGATAAGGTAAAGCTATTACATGAAGTATAAGAAGTTGACACGCAGGTCATACACAATTATAAATACAACCATATAGCTCCTGCCGGTTGTGAACTCATCGACATGCAAGTCATGAAATATTACAAAATATGATCATTGCATACATCTCAATTCATACACATCATGTCTTGGGCCATACCATATCACAAAACACTCCTTGCAAGAACAAGTTAGATGCCTCTACTTTGTTGTTGCATGTTTTACGTGGCTTATGGGAGTAACAAGCTAAGAACGATTCTTACCAACGGAAAGCCACAACGGTGATATTATGGTTGCCAACATCCGTTGTAAATCCCATGACTACTATAGTGAGAGAAACTGGCATCCACCAGCCGCATGTGTGGAACAAGCCACACGTCAAGTGCGGAGCCGGTCTCGCAAACGAGGTCGCGTAAAGTTGGCCTGGACCGCTTCGATCTCACTATGTAGCGCCATAAGAAATACACAACAAGAGTTTTGCAATAGAAAACATCAACGCCCGCAACAATCATGTTGCGTTCTACTCGTGAAACACATCTACGCATAGATCTAGCTCTGATACCACTAAAGGGTTTCGCAGCATAGTAAATCAAAAAAAATTCCTACGGATGCGAACAAGAAAGCCAAGATCTAATATAGGAGATGTAATCAACGAGAGAGATTGATGAGATCTTCATACCCTTGAAGAAATCGCACAGCGGAAACGTTCAACAGAACGTGGTTGATGTAGTCATACTCGTCGTCTCCTCATCGCGATCCGATCCGATCCTACGCCGCAAGTGGTGGAGCCTCCGAGGGATGCACACGTACGGTGCAGCGATGTCTCCTCATTCCTTGGTCCAGCAAGTATGGTGGAGAGATAGATTGGATCTGCAGCATGACGGCGTGGTGCTTATGGTGGAGAGTTTCTGCGGCAGGGCTTCGCCTACGTGCAGTCGGGAGAGAGAGAGAGGAGGAGGGGCAGCAGTTGATGGCTAGGGTTGGAAAGTGGGGCGGGGGAGGGTGCGCCCCTCCCCTCCTTATATAGGGGGCTGGTCGGCCCCCCTTGGCCACTCCTCCAAGCCCTAGGGCGGCGGCCCCAAGGGTGGAGTGGGGGGCAAGTCTTCCCCCTTCCTTCTAGAAAGCTCCCCTAGGGCTGGCCGGCTAGGCCTTGGGGGCCTTGTGCCCCTGGCCCAAAGTGGCCAGGGCACTTCCCCTTAGGCCCACGCAGGCCTCCTACAAGTGGGCCCACGTTGGTCCCACTCCGGAACCTTCTAGAACCTTCCGGTACAATACCGATAAACTCCAAAACGATTCCGAAATCCAGAAACTGCTTTCCTTTATATGAATCTTATTCTCTGGACCATTCCAGAACCTCTCGTGATGTCCTGGATCTCATCCGAGACTCCGAACAAAAATTCATAAATCAATCATCCATTCTATCCTAGCGTCGATGCACGTTAAGTGTGTGACCTACGGGTTCGAGAATATGCAGACATGATCTTCTATCAATAATCAACAGCGGGATCTGGAAACCCATATTGACTCCCACACATTCATCGATGATCATATCGGATGAACCACGATGGCAGGATTCAATTAATCCCATATATGTATTCCCTTCATCACGCGATATTTTACTTGCCCAAGATTCGATCGTTGGTATCGGCATGCCTAGTTCAATCTCGTTCACAGCAAGTACTTTACTCGTTCCGTAATTTGATATCACTTTTTGATTAACTCCTTAACCATGTGCTTGCAAGCGGTGTTGATATCGATTACCGAGTGGGCCCGAAGTATATCTCTCCGACTCGGGAGGGACAAATTCCATCTCAATACATACAACCCAACAAGTACTTTCCGATCACCTGAGAGACACCTTTATGATCACCCTCACATAGGATGACGTTTGATGACCTCAAAGATTTCTTTCGATACCAGGGAGTTGTATTATCTCATGGTCTAAGGAATACAATACTTGACATAGGAAAAAGCTTCGCAAAGATGAACACGATGACATGATCTAATTGCTCTACTTAATTTGGTTTGTCCATCATATCATTCTCCTAATGACATGATCTCATTATTAATCAACAACTCATGTTTATGGTTAGGAAACCTTAACCATCATTAATCAATGAGCTAGTCCATAGAGGCGTACTAGGGACACGGTGTTGTTCATAAACCACACAAGTATCAAAGTTTCCGCTTAACACAATTCTAGCATGGAATATAAACTTTATCATGAACAAGAATTATAATAATAACATATTTATTATTGCCTCTAGGGCATAATTCCAACAAATATAGGTTGCAATAACTTAGCCAGATGGACAGTTGGTGGTAGGGGGAGATAGGTTTGGGAACGCGTCCATTTTGGTCTATCGGAAGGCTTCTGAAAGATCTTGTCTCGATGCATGTCGAGTCTTGTGGGGAAACTGCACCACCTATCGAGAGAGTAAAATATAAGTACTTAGCCGTGTCCCCGACAATGGACAAATTAAGCATCAAGACATGGAAGCTATCAAGGATCTCCTCATCCCAATTTCTAAGTTAAAAACTTCTGGTTGAACAAGGGCTAAAGGATCTTCAATCTTTGATTGGTATATGCCTTGGGTGATTTTTGCCAAACAAAAACTTAGTGTTTTAACTAATAGAAAATCTATTTTGAGCAAAGCAAGCCTAAGCTCCACTTAGCAAAATGCATATAGATGATAGACTCCACTATACTACCATAGTATCACTTGCCAATACTATTCAAATGTATTGACCCTTGTGGTTGTAACTTATTATGTTGCAGGTTTGTTTGATGTTAGTGAAGTGTGTTGATTAGGATTACAAGTCTACAACCAACATGATTACCTTTGGCATTTTTGAAGATGAAGGACTCCATGCTACATAGTTATTCTACAGCATTGTAATAAGATATCCAAATGAGCTATGTAAGATGTAATGAAATATTTTATTCATGGTTATAAAGTTGTATTATGACCTTTGTTTCTTGATATTACATCTTAAACTGTGGATTCTAGCTATTGATCCAGGGACTAGCATTGTAAACACAGGGATCTCTACCTTATCAGGTTGGTACCTCTACACTTTTCCCAAACTAATGCTGAGAGAGATATTGTCTCCTTGGTCATCCGACACACCTCCGTGGTGATAAATTTTTGGATGTTGTGTCTGCGACACAAAGATAAGACCTACAGATATCATTTGATGGCCTGGTATCGCACCTAACTATGCTCTATTAGTAATATAATGTCTCAGCGGGCACGATGAAAAATTCTGACAGACGCATTGGGTACTTAACTTAAACACTGGAATTCGACTCCTATAAGACCTCTGCGGCCTGAGTCGAATTACGCCAACAACTTTCTAGATTCGAGTCCGGGGACTCAAATCTGAAGTAGATCGTGTTGTTTTGTCCAAAGACATTAACTACCCCTGATCCGTCAGGTGAGTCAGACACACATATCAACAATCCCTATGAACCAACATATTCACCTGAAAATATGTCCGGGTGAGAAGCACTCGAAATACTATAGAGTCTCCAATCAAATCTATGATTCGACTGAACACTCAGGGGCTACTAACATGGATATGCCCTACGAGTACCTGACACTACCCGGTCAAGCTCAGTGAAGGCACACACGAAGACTTGATGCTAAAGCAAATCCGTAGGAAATTCCGGATGGCCCAAGCTCGAGGGGAAGTTCGACTCCTTAGTGAATTCGTCCAAGCTGTAGATAGAATCTTAAAAGGTGAAACCCTAACTTGTAACCGACTCGACCTACCTGAGACCTGGCCTCCCCATATAAAGGCCAGGAGGGCATGGCGTAGAGGATCCCCCAACTCTCATACACATACCTCATGCCATATTGCATCTCCACAAACCTGTAACCTTCAGTTCCGCCATCAATAAAGAACAGATAAGCAGGAGTTGGGTTTTCCCTCCGGGGGCCTCAACATAGGTAAACATCATGTCCCCTTGTTGTGTGTTTGTTAACTGTCCCGCGATCTCTAGCATCCCCATCTTCTCCAAAACCCAAGTCCATAAGAATGGGCATTGACGAATTGAACCCTCGTCACTAATGTATTGGGTCTTGGCAAGGTTCTGGTTTCTCACGATATCTCTCTCGTGGACGTCATGCTTGTTGAGACCCTTGGTTACAATTTACTTTCTGTATGTGCCCTTGATAAGATGGGATTTGTGGTTTTTATTGATGATGATTTAGTGGTACTCTTGTGTATCAAGTCTCTAAATGTCGCTTTTGTTGGATACATAGAAAATGACTTGTATGTGGTGGACTTTTTGGGGAAAACCAATGCAGGTCCAATGTGTTTATTCGGAAAGGCCGACGCGGGATGGTTATGGCATCGCCGTTTAGCCCACTATCATCGGATTTTCAAAAAGTTCTCCATAGGGGGTCCTGACGACGTTGAGAAGATGGGGTGTGAGTCGTATGTTCCGGGAATGGTGAGCACAAGTTTACCCAGGTTCCGATCCGACTGCGGTTATGGATCCTACTCCTGCTAGCAACCCAGTAATATATCAGCAAGAGCCAGATGTTACAATGGATTACAAGAGAGGTTTGCCCGTGCGAGTAGGTTGTGGTGTTGTAAGATTGGTTATGCCCTAAAGGATCCCATAGGGCCGGCTTATATAGTCACTAGGACCTAGGGTTACAGGAGAGACCTATCCGGCTATGTTACAGAGTAGGTAACTAGTTAAATCTTGGACTACAAGTAATACTACATGCCTAAGTTGGTAACTCTTCTGGGCCTTGTCGTAGCGGGAAGTGGATCCTCCTCTTTCTCTGACTGGGCTGCCCGTGAAGCAAAGCTCTAACCCTTTGGTGGGCCACCCTAGTCAGTGAGTCCTGTGGGTACACCCGGAAAGTATATCCCCAACACCCACGTCAATATGAGAACTCTGCAAAGCCTTCACAAGTGTGGCCACATTCTTGGACTAAAACAAAATGTTTCCTTTGCCAAATATCATGTTTGTAGGGCTTGTGTTGAAGGAAACATGCATGACTCTCTCCATTAAAGGAAGACGATTATATCATCAAAGAGGATCTTGGAGCTTGTAACACCATGGCCTCTCTAGAACAGCGGCTATCACTCTTTGCATCTCAATAGGATCTCTAGACTAACCCCAGAGACCAACACTAGTCTTTTCTGCGCACTTTATCCTCACTCGTGCACACCCGGTACCCACTTCCCGGTCGGTCACCCATCCTCAAATTGCTCTAGGCCAAGGACGCTTAATCTCAGAGTTCTTTTCAGATGAGATTCCAGAAGAAGTTGCAACTTGTTGGTATGGATATACTATTAATCCTATTAAGCCATGAGCTAGGGTCTCATAGAGCTCCTTCATGTGGATCTCTTTGGTCCTCCATCTCATGCAAGTCTCGGCGGGAAGAAGTATTTCCTCATCATAGTCGATGATTACTCAAGGTATACATGGGTCTACTTCTTCAAGCAGAAAAGTGAGACTCAAAAAACGGTCATCGCCTTTGCCAACAAGGTTCAGCGACAACACAATGTTCCAATAGTGGAAATTAGAAGAGACATCGGCTCTGAGTTCAAGAACTACACCCTTAATGAATTTCTAAGTGAAGAGGGGATAAGACACCAATATTCCGTTGCGTACACCCCTCAACAAAATGGTGTAACCGAAAGGAAAAAACCAGACTTTAATGGACATGGCAAGGTCTATGTTGGCTGAGTTCAAGTCACCATACAACTTCTGGGATGAAGCTATATCCACCGCATGACACTCATTAAACTGGCTTTGCGTCCACAAAATCTTGGACAAGACACCTTATGAGATACTTACCGGTAACAATCCCAACATTTCATACTTCCGGGTGTTCGGTTGTAAGTGTTTCTTTCTCATTAAAGGAGTTAATTTATCTAAATTTGAGTCTAAGGCTTTATAAGTTATTTGTTGGTTATAGTGCCAAATCCCACACTTGAGTCTACAATAATCTCTCTAGAACTGTTGTAGAATCTTTTAGTGCGGAGTTCGAGGAAAATGATGGCTCCCATGTGGGGCAAATTGATGTTTGTGGTACAAATGTTGAAATACCCCAAGATGCCATAAGAAGAATGGGCGTGGTATTTTTCTGCCCCATTTAGGAACCCCTTGTGGTGGATCGGGAGGGACAATGCTCTACACAAGTAGATCCCTCATCTACACAAGATCAACAAGCTCCATCTACTGAAGAAACTACTGCACCAACACAACAACCTCTAGAAGATCATCTATCAACTGAGAAAACTGGAAGTCCTAGGCCAGATTATACGCCTAAGGCCGGATTATCTGCCCCTACTACTCCATCTCGTGCCAAGAATGACTAGGAAGAAGCAGAAATTCCTAGGCCGGATTATCCGGCCCCTCCCTCGGTCGGATTATCTGGCCCTGCAAGTCCAGAACAGCAGCTTCCTTTTATGGCTGCTAACCAATATCAAGGGCAAGCATCCCCATCAACTGTCAACATTGAACACGGTGTTGATCAGGGTCAAGCTGATGGTCAAGATGAGGACCTGAATGGTGAAATAATTCCTCCAAGAAACTACAAGGATATTGAAACTCGTAGCAAAGCTCGAGCTGAAAGGAATCTTGAACTCAGAGGGCACACTCTTGATAAAGTTATTGGTGACCTTAGAAGGAGAGTGTCCACAAGACAAGAGTTGGCAAGATTTAGTGACCACCAGGCTCATATCTCCATGGTGGAACCAAAAAAGGTGTTCAAAGCACTTGAAGATCCAGATTGGGTTGTTGCTATGCATGAAGAACTAAATAATTTCGAGTGCAACAAAGTTTGGAAGTTAGTAGAGAATCCCAAAGAGTGTCACAACGTTATCAACACAAAGTGGATTTTTAAGAACAAGCAACATAAGAATGGAATTGTTGTAAGAAACAAGGCAAGATTGGTAGCACAAGGTTTCTCTCAAGTGGAAGGCATCGACTTTGGTGAAACTTATTCTCTAGTGGCCCTCCTTGAGTCTATCCGTATCCCCCTTGCTTATGCAGCACACAATAACTTTAAATTACAGCAAATGGATGCGAAGAGTGCCTTACTTAATGGTCCTATACATTTTGAACCATGTCTACCAACTCTATAAGGCGCTCTATGGCCTTAAACAAGCCCCATGTGCATGTATGAGCATCTTAAAGAGATTTTGTTAGACCGTGGCTTTGAGGTTGGGAAAATCGATCCCACTCTTTTTACTAAGAAGGTTAAGAAGGAGCTTTTCATATGTAAATTATATGTAGATGACATTATCTTTGGCTCTAGTAACCAAGATTTTAATGATGAATTTTCAAAGCTTATGACTGACAGGTTCGAGATGTCTATGATGGGAGAATTAAGGTAGATCAAACAACTAAGAGAACAAACCTTCATTAATCAAGCAAAATACATTCAAGACATGCTAAAAAGGTTCAAGATGATGGATCTTAATGGTGTTTCTACACCAATGCAAACAAAATTCCATCTTGAATTAAATCCTAAGGATAAAGATATGGAACAAAAGGTATAACGGTCCATGATCGGCTCTCTCCTATACCTTTGTAACATACCAGTTTTAGTTAAATACCAATTAGGGTTTGTTTGTGCATCATGAGAATCATGTCTTAAATTGTGCATTAAATAAAATGATGAAAAACCCTAAACCCTACCCTCTCCCTCTATTTGAAAACAATTCAAATGGTTTTGATATTTCAAAAACAATGTGGAGCCCAATTGGTTATGAGGGCCCCACAGTATCTAAAATGTTTACTAAAATCCTCTGGTCTTGTTAAAGTATTCAAAACAATTTTGAAATGGTTTTGTAAAAGAGAAAACACAAAAACATAAATTGGAAAAGGTTTTCTATAAAACAAATGAAGATAGAACCTCTTAGGCTGCAGACCATCTCGTTTCCTCCCATCTCCCGCATAGCGCACCACAACAGCCAAGTAGCCGGCCCATCTAAAGCCTAGGTCGCATACCGCTTCGCGTCGTCTTCCTAGACGATGAGGAAGCAGCTCGATGGCTCGCCTCCGGCCACCCGATGCTCCGCCCACCGCTGCGATGCGTGCCACCGCCCTCTAGAGAAGATAAGAACTCCGGTGTTGTGCTCTTGTCCTCATCCACTCCCCCTCTTTCCCCAAACCACTCTCACCCCTTTTCTGCAAGGCAGCCGAACCCTAGCTCCGCTACTGCCTTGAATCGCCGTCTCTCTGGTTTCTCCCGAGCTCCGTCGAGCACGCCAGAAACTTCGTCTCGTCCTCCTCTACTCTTTGTTAACTGAATCGAGCTGGGACACACGGAATTGAGCCCCGCGACACATGTCTCCCCTGACACCGAAGAGTGCCATCGTTGCCCTTATCGTTGCTCCAGTCCACCCTGTGCCTCGCCGTTACTCCAGTTTGCTTTGTGGTGAGTCGCTGGTCCTCCTGGACCCCCCTCCCTCTCTGTCTCACTCTGTGCCACACTCGCGTCGAAGTTTGTTGTGCGCCGCCGCTAGACATGGTTACGGGCAAAGCTCCGGTGAACCCAAAAGGGCGGTGCTGCCTCTATCGTGTCTGTGTTGCTCCTCTGGTTTGAACACGTGCAACCGTGCTAGACCACTTGCCCCTAGCGTCATCAAGCACCGCGGGTCGACATGCCTTCCGGCCAGCCTGCATGCCGCCCATGTGGCGTCGACGTGGCCCTAAGGCCCACCAGTCAACCTCTGGGGCTAGGCTCTACCCCGGTGCGAAATTCCCCTGACCCTATGCTGACGTTGCAGTAAATCTTTTAATATGGTTTAATAATTTCAAAAAAAGAATAAAACTTGTAAAATTCATATCTAATTATCTGCAATTCATAAAAATATGAATAATATATCAAAATGTTCAGAAAAATGAGTTCTACATAATTACCCTATAATAATGCATTGGTCAACAACTTCAATGACAAGTATAATTAGAAGAACATAGTAACCCCTCACAGGTGATTCCGGAGTTTCCCCGAGTTAGGGTTTGCACCCCTTGTAACCCCGATTAAATTGTCGAGCATGCCTTAGGGTTACTTTTTAATACAATTTAACTTGTCATATCATCATCCTTGTTTGATCATTGCATCGATGCCATTGTTGATTGTTTCCCTCTCTTTCTGGTGTTTGCTTCTTCCCGGTAGAATACGATATCAAGATCGAGATCAAAGACCGAGGTCAACACCGTCGAAGCTCGAAGACCAATACTTGACCAACTGTAACCAAGTCAAGTATAAGGCCTCCGAACATCTGTTTATTGGTTATCAATGGGCAAAGGCAAGCATAGCGCCACCATGATATAATCCTATGATTTTGAAATCATTTCAATTCCTACCATGTTGCATACGATTCTACTGTGGTCTTTTATCGATAGATAGAGTATCCTATCTATTGCATTACTCCCTTTGAGCTTATATTACCCGATCCACAACTCCTAGCATAACTCGGTTTGGCTTGTGTGCACTGCTAGAGCTTATATTTGTGTCATGCTTATCCATGCATAGATTTTTAGTCTGGTTCATCCAAATGATGTATCAGATGCAGAGAATCTGGTATGACAGGAGATCATGATGAGATGAGATGAGATTAGAGGTGATATGAGATTAAACATGCTAAGGCTTTTATGGGAGGCCACAATCGGATATGGTTTTTCTAGTCCCATGCTCGCCATCACTAGGAACCGAGTTCTTGCCTTTGGAACTGAGATGAGCGTACAACCACACGGGGCTTGGGAACCCCTCGCCTGATTAACTTTCCTAGTAGATTCCACGAGTCACATAGTTCGGGCGTTCCATTCGACATACGCATTGAAAATGTTTTGAAAGATTTGGAGGGTGAAGGTGCATCATAACAGGTAGGTAAGCGTTGCTGGGGTTGCTTGGGGTCGTTGGAGCCCCTGGTAAACCAACCTCGCCTCACATCTCTAGGGACCGGCTTTGGGATTTGGCCCATTAGGGCGGAACCATCCTTAGGGCGTGACTCATGGTCTCGATGAAAGCAAGGTAAAGTTCATGTCCAACCACTCTCTGCAAGCCTTCCAAGGAAGAGGGCTAATAGATTGGCATTAAGAGTCAGTTGGTATGTGTGGGTAAAGTTGTACACCCCTGCAGGGTTAAATCTTTTCGAAAAGCCGTGTTCACGGTTATGATTGCTTGGTGACCAGATTCTAAGATCATTGAGAACTATAACCTAATCATAAGACATGGTAGCTCAACGTGTGTTTAAGTATGCTTCCTCATGGGTACGAGGGGGTGATCCTAGTTAGGGTTCAGATGATGATGACTTGGTGGATATCAATGATGATCATCAATTCTTTGGATATGTCACTCTCTTATGCCCTTTTAAAATGCTCTGATTAGACGATATTCTTCCCCCTCTTGTTTTATAAACAAAGATGGCTTTATGCAAAACAACTTCACTAGCCATAAGTCTTGCGGAGTACACCCTGTACTCACCCTTGCTTTGTTGATACTTTTGTAGCAGAGTAAGTGTTCCATGAAGACCAACTTTGTACGACATCAACACCGACGAGTAGCTTCGGGTTCCTGGCCGACAGCCTGGAATCTATGGGCTGGGACGTCATTGTTATGCTCCAGGCCTCTTAGGCCATTTTTTAAGTTTGCTATATTTAATAGCATAATTTTCCTTCTGTTGTTTGATGTTTGTGGTCAGTGACCTATGCTTGTAATAATTTGGTTCTCTGCTCAGTTATGAGCTTGCTGTAATAAATTTTGTGTTGTAGGGTCACTATTGTGTTACCGATTCTTCACTGGGTATTCTCGAGCTAAAGGTTAACCTTATGTCAGACGGAGGTCTGGGATTTGTTTAGCTCTGATCCTAGGGGTGTCACTGTTGGAGATATGCCCTAGATGCAATAATAAAAGTAGTGATTATTATATTTTTGTGTTTATGATAAATGTTTACATTCATGCTATAATAGTATTAACTGGAAACATTAATACTTGTGTGATTTGTAAACTAAATAAGATTCCCTGGTAAGGCCTCTTTATAATACTAGCTTGTTGGTTAATAGATGATCGTGGTTTATCGATCATGAACATTGAGATGTTATTAACGACAAGATCATATCATTAGGAGAATGGTGTGATGGACATACTCCTATAGATAAGCGTAGCATGAAGATCAAGTCATTTCAATAGTTCGTTTGCTATAAGCTTTCTGATACATAGTAACCTAATTCCTTTGACCATGAGATCATGCTAATCACCATCACCGAAAGGATGCTTTGATGACATCAAATACCGCACCGTAACTGGGTGGTTATAAAGGTGGCATTGAGTGTTCAGAAAGTATGTGTTGAGGCACATGGATCAAGAGTGGGATTTGTCCATCCATATGACAGATAGATATACTCTAGTCCCTATCGGTGAAATATCATCCAATTAGCTTGAAAGCATGTGACTAGCTCACAAGGGATCACATATCACGGGAACAAGAAAAGAGTACTTATCAATAACTAGGTTGAACTAGGTATGCAGAGATACAGACGATCAAACCTCGGATAAGTAAACTATCGCAAGACAAAGGGAAATTGGAATCATATGTAAGTGGTTCATTCGATCGCAAAGGACTCATAGAAATATGTGGGAGCCATATGAATTTCTAGATTCCTCTATTGGTTATTGATCAGAGAATCATCTCGGTCATGTCCGCATAATTCACGAACCGTAGGGAGACACACTTAAGGATTCGATGTTGTTTAGTAGATATGGAATGTAACTAGGGAAACTGAATGTTGTTCGGTGTCTCGGATGGGATCCGGGATATCACGAGGAGATACGGAATGGTCCGGAGAATAAGATTCATATAAGGAAAGTCCGATTCTGGAGTTCGAGAATGATTTCGATGTTTTCATCAAAGAGGTTCTAGAAGGGTCTAGAGGTTCACCGGACTGGAAGGGGAATGGTTCATGAACGTGTCATGGTTAAGTGGAATGATTGGATCATGTCCTAGGTCGCTTGGTTGGGCATTTGCGAGAGAGAAATAAAGCTCTAAATTGAAAGTCAAAAGGGAAGTTTGAAAAGTCAAACATGAACAATAGTTTCCTAGTGGAAGAAGGAAACAGCGCTTGCTTCTCTCCAACTTGGGTTTAGGGAAGGATTCAAACTCCCCTCTCCCAAGCTGCGCTCCCTCTCATAAATAGAGGGGAGGGGATGCCCCAAAGAGCACAACACCAGCCCTCCCCACCCGTGTGCCGCCGCCGCCCAAGCCGCTGCCGCCTCGCGTTGCCACCGGCCCATCGATGTTTCCCTAGCCGCCGCCGACACTACCTCCTCCTCTCCGGCTTTGTAACCTAGATCACCGGAAACCCTAGATCCACCATAACTCGCATCTGCTTAGGCAAAGCCTTGCAGGATCTTTCATCTACTTCTGACACCACACCGTCGTGCTGCTGGAATTGCGAGGGGAGAACTACAACCTCTGCTGCCTGCTGGAACAAGGAGAGGAAGGTCTTCATCGAGTACCGAATGTGTGACCGACTGCGGAAGCACTGCCGGAACGCAGCGCTAGAAGGATCGTCTACGTGATCTTAAGATCGGCAAGTGTACGACTACATTATCCATGAGAATCTGCTCTTGTTAACCGCTTTGGAATCTTCGAGGGTGAGTACTCTAATCGACTCGTTGCTACAATCTAGTAGATAGATCTTGGCTTGTTTGTGTGCATGCGGTAGAATTTTTTTTGTTTTCCATGCTACGAACCCCTATAGTGGTATCAGAGTCGTGTCTATGTGTAGATATGTTGCATGAGTAGAACACAATGGTCATCATGGGCGTTGATGCTTTTGTTGTCGATTGCTTCATGTGTACTTTGCATCTTGCGGGATGGTGGGATGAAGCGGCCCGGGCTAACCTTACATGAAATCATTCATGAGACTTGCTTCACGCTTGACATGCAACTTGTATTGCATAAGTGGCTTTGCGGGTGCCTGTTTCTCCCAACATAGTGAAGATTCAATTTACAACGGGTAATTGACAATACTAGTATCAACGTCGTGGTTCTTGTTCGTAAGTTAGACCGATACTTATTGAAAGCCCCAAACCACGTAAAACATGCAAAGAAAATTAGAGGTATCTAACTTTGTTTTGCAGGGTGTGTTGTGATGTGATATGGCCATGATTGTGATTATATATGATGTATGCAATGTTCCTTATTGTAAGTCGGCAACCGGCAAGAGCCATATGGTTGTTTTTTAATTTCGTTATGACCTGCGTGTCTATTATTCAAAGTAGTAGTAATAGTTGATGCTGGTGGATGACAACCATGAAGCGGTGCCATTGACCTTGACGCCATGCCAGTGATGATGGAGATCATGTTCGTGCTTGAAGATGGAGATCGGAAGCACAAGAAGAAAGGCCATATCATATCACATATGAATTGCATGTGATGTTAATCCTTTTATGCATCTTATATTGCTTAGTTCGCGACTGTAGCATTATAAGATGATCCCTCTCACGAAATTTCAAGTTATAAAGTGTTCATCCTTAGTAAGCACCGTTGCTAAAGCTCGTTGTTTCGAAGCACCACGTGATGATCGGGTGTGTTAGATTCTGCGAGTGTATACAATGGGAGCAAGCCAAATTTTCTCATGCGGAAGCTAAGGTTTGATTTTGACGAGCCTAGCATGTACAGACATGGTCTCGGAACACAGATCACCGAAAGTTAAAGCATGAGTCATATAGTAGATATGATGAACATGTTGATTGTTCTCCATTGAAGCTACATCAACTCTCGTGATGATCGGTTTTTATGTGGTGGATTTGGTTCGTGTGATCACTAAAACAATGTGAGGGATATTGTTTTGAGTGGGAGTTCACCTAGATTAATTTAACTATTAATTAGAGCTCAATTTGTCATAAACTTAGTCTAAACTATTGCAAATATGTTGTAGATCAATGGCGGCCCCTACCATCAATTTTAATGCGTTCCTAGAGAAATAAAAGTTGAAAAACAATGGAAGCAACTTCACGGATTGGCTCCACAATTTGAGGATTGTCCTCAATGCTGGTAATTTGACATATGTGCTGGATGCACCGCTGGGTGACCCACCTGCAACAGATGTTACCGATGAGGTGAAGAATGTTTTCCTCACTCGGAAGAATCAGTACTCCACAGTTCAGTGTGCTATCTTGTATAGTTTGGAATCGGAGCTTCCGAAAAGGTTTGAGAACCATGACCCACATGATATTTTCCATGAACTCAAAATGATATTTGAGGCTCACGCGGCAGTTGAGAGTTATGAGGCTTCTGAAAAGTTCTTTAACTGCAAGATGGAAGAGGGCAGCTCCATCAATTAGCACGTTCTTAAGATGTCTGGGCACACAAGCAAGTTTCAAAGCTTGGGTATAGTGATTCCTAATTCTTTGGGGATTCGCCGTGTCCTCCAACCACTACCACCAAGTTACAAGAACTTTGTGATGAACTACAATATCCAAAACATGTACAAGTCGTTTCCCGAACTCTTCTCCATGTTAAAGTCTGCGGAAGTGGAGATCAAAAAAGAGCACCAAGTGTTGATGGTCAATAAGACCACCAAATTCAAGAAGCAAGGAAAGTCTAAGAAAAAGGGAAACTTCAAGAAGGGCGGTAAGAAAGTTACCATGCCGGCGAAGAAGACCAAGGCTGGGCCTAAGGCTGATACTGAGGGCTTTTACTGCAAGGGAGAAGGTCGCTGGAAGCGGAATTGCCCTAAGTACTTGGCGAATTTGAAGAACGGCAACATCAAGAAGAAAGGTATATCCGATATATATATGTTATTGATGTGTATCTCACTAGTACTCGTAGTAGTGCCTGGGTATTTGATACTGGTTCGGTTGCTCATATTTGTAACTCGAAACAGGTGTTGCAGAATAGATGGAAACTATCGAAGAACGAGGTGACGATGCGCGTTGGAAATGGATCAAAGGTTGATGTGATCGCGGTCGGCACGCTACCTCTTCATCTACCATCGGGATTAGTTTTATACTTAAATAATTGTTATTTGGTGCCTGCGTTGAGCATGAACATTATATTAGGATCATGTTTATTGCGATACGGTTACTTGTTTAAGTTAGAATAATGGTTGTTCGATTTATATGAGTAATATGTTTTATGCACATGCACCTTTGATAGATGGTCTATTCTTGTTGAATCTCGATTGTAGTAATACACATATTAATAACATTGAAGCTAAACATTTGAAATTGAGAAATAACTTGACCTATATGTGGCACTGTTGTGTTGGTCATATTGGAGTGAAGCGCATGAAGAAACTCCATTCCGATGGACTTCTTGAATCACTTGAAAGATGTGAAGCATGTCTGATGGGTAACATGACTAAGACTACATTTTCTGGTATGATGGAGTGAGCTACGGACTTATTGGAAATCATACATACCGATGTTTGTGGTCCAATGAGTGTAGCATCGCGTGGTGGTTATCGTTATGTTCTTACCTTCACGGATGACTTGAGTAGATATGGGTATATCTATTTCATGAAACATAAGTCCAAAACTTTCGAGAAGTTTATGGAATTTCAAAGTGAGGTAGAGAATCAACGTAACAAGAAGATTAAATTTCTTTGATCTGATCGTGGAGGTGAATATCTAAGTTACGAGTTTGCCGAGCATTTGAAGAAATGCGGAATACTTTCACAATTGACACCGCCGGGAACACCACAATGTCATGGTGTGTACGAACGTTGTAATCGAACTCTTTTAGATATGGTTCATTCTATGATGTCACTTACAGATTTACCTCTATCATTTTGGGGTTATGCATTAGAAACAGCCGCATTCACATTAAATAGGGCACCATCTAAATCCGTTGAAATGACACCGTATGAATTATGGTTTGGGAAGAAACCTAATTTTTATTCCTTAAAGTTTGGGGTTGTGAAGCTTATGTAAAGAACTTATAGCCCGACAAGCTTGAACCCAAAGCGGAAAAATGCGTCTTCATAGGATACCCGAAGGAAACTATTGGGTATACCTTCTATCATAGATCCGAGGGCAAAATCTTCGTTGCCAAGAATGGATCCTTTCTAGAGAAGGAGTTTCTCTCGAAAGAAGTGACTGGAAGGAAAGTAGAACTCGACGAGGTTGCTGAACCTTCTCTCGGACATGAGAGTAGCACAGCACCGGAAGTAGTTCTTGTGGCGCCTACACCAATAAGAGAGGAAGCTAATGATGTTGATCGTGAAACTTTGGCTAAAGTTACTACGGACCTCGCAGGTCAACGAGAACTCGTGCCACTCCAAATTGGTATGATTCTGTTATGAGTGTCATGTTGGTGGACAATACCGATGACCCTGCGACATATGAGGAAGCGATGATGAGCCCAGATTCCAATAAATGGCAAGAATCCATGAAATCTGAGATTGGATCCATGTATAAAAACCAAGTATGGACTTTGGTGGACTTACCGGATGGCCGGAAGGCTGTCGAGAACGAATGGATTGTCAAGAAGAAAACAGACGCTGATGGTAATGTTACTATCTATAAAGCTCGACTTGTCGCAAAAGTGTTTCGACAAATTCAAGGAGTTGACTACGATGAGACTTTCTCACCTGTAGCGAAGCTAAAGTCTGTGAGGATTTTATTAGCAATCGCTGCATATTATGATTATGAGAAAAGGCAGGTGGATGTCAAAATGGCGTTCCTCAATGGAGACATTGATGAAGAGTTGTATATGGTACAACCCAAAGGTTTTGTCAATCCTAAAGATGCTAACAAGGTATGCAAACTTCAACGGTCCATTTATGGATTGAAGTAAGCATCCCGGAGTTGGAATCAACGTTTTGATAGGGTGATCAAAAGTTTTGGTTTTATACAAACTTATGGAGAAGCTTGTATTTACAAGAAAGTGAGTGGCAGCTCTGTAGCATTCTTAATACTATATGTAGATGACATATTGTAGATTGGGAATGATGTAGACCTTCTTAATAGTGTCAAGGATTATTTGAATAATAGTTTTTCAATGAAAGATCTTGGAGAAGCAGCTTACATATTAGGCATAAATATTTATAGAGATAGATCGAGACGCCTAATATCATTATCACAGAGTACATATTTGGACAAAGTTCTAAAGAGGATTGGAATTGAAGATAACAAAAAAGGATTCTTGCCCATGTTTCCCAATAGGACCTTGAGTAAAACTCAAAGTCCTGCAACGACAGAAGATAGAGAAAGGATGAGTAAAACTCCCTATGCCTCAGCCATAGGATCTCTTATGTATGCCATGCTATGTACTAGACCTGACATTGCAAATGCTGTTAGTTTGACTAGCAGATATAAAAGTGATCCAGGAGTGGATCATTGGACAACGGTCAAAAACATCCTTAAGTACTTGAGAAGAACTAAGGCTATGGTTCTTTCTTATGGAGGTGATGAACAGCTCTTTGTTAATGGTTACACTGATGCTAGTTGGAACACCGATCCGGATGATTCTAAATCTCAATCTGGATACGTATTTACTTGTAATGGTGTAGTAGTTAGCTGGAGGTGTGCAAAGCAAAGCGTTGTGGCGAGATCTTCAACTGAATCGGAATACATAGCTGCTTGAGAGGCTTCACAAGAGGCGATATGGATGAAGGAGTTCATTACAGAGCTCATTGTGGTTCCAAGTGCGCTGGACCCAATTTCTATCTATTGTGATAACATGGGCGCCATAGCCAATGCGCATGAACCAAGGTCACACAAGAAGCTGCGTTTTCATGCTATTCGAGAGCATGTCCAAGATGGTGACATAAATATTTGCAAAGTACACACAGATCTGCATGTGGCAGATCCGTTGACTAAACCTCTCCCGAGGACAAAACATGATCGGCACCAAACCGCCATGGGTGTTCGGTATATTACCATGTAATCTAGATTAGTTGACTCTAGTGCAAGTGGGAGACTGTTGGAGATATGCCCTAGAGGCAATAATAAAAGTGGTTATTATTATATCTTTGTGTTTATGATAAATGTTTACCTTCATGCTATAATAGTATTAACCAGAAACATTAATACTTGTGTGATTTGTAAACTAAATAAGAGTACCTAGTAAAGCCTCTTTATAATACTAGCTTGTTGGTTAATAGGTGATCGTGGTTTCTCGATCATGAACATTGAGATGTTATTAATGACAAGATCATATCATTAGGAGAATGGTGTGATGGACATACTCCTATAGATAAGCGTAGCATAAAGATCAAGTCATTTCAATAGTTCGTTTGCTATAAGATTTCTGATACATAGTAACCTAATTCCTTCGACCATGAGATCATGCTAATCACCATCACCAGAAGGATGCTTTGATGACATCAAACACCACACCGTAACTGGGTGGTTATAAAGGTGGCATTGAGTGTTCGAAAAGTATGTGTTGAGGCACATGGATCAAGTGTGGGATTTGTCCATCCATATGACGGATAGATATACTCTGGGCCCTCTCGGTGGAATCTCATCCAATTAGCTTGCAAGCATGTGACTGGCTCACAAGGGATCACATATCACTGGAACGAGAAAAGAGTACTTATCAGTAAAGAGGTTGAACTAGGTATGCAGAGATACCAACGATCGAACCTCGGATAAGTAAACTATCGCAAGACAAAGGGAAATTGGTATAGTATGTAAGTGGTTCATTCGATCACAATGTAATCGTAGAAATATGTGGGAGCTATATGAATTTCCAGATTCCTCTATTGGTTATTGATCGAAGAAGCGTGTCGGTCATGTCCGCATAATCCACGAAACGTAGGGAGACACACTTAAGGATTCAATGTTGTTTAGTCGATATGGAATGTAAGTAGGGAAACTGGATGTTGTTAGGAGTCTCGGATGGGTTCTAGGATATCACAAGGAGATCCGGAATGGTCCGGAGAATAAGATTCATATAAGGAAAGTCCGATTCTGGAGTTCAGGAATGATTTCGATGTTTTCATCGGAGAGGTTCTAGAAGGGTCTAGAAGGTTCACCGGACCGGAAGGGGAATGGTTCATGAATGTGTCATGGTTAAGTGGAATGATTGGATCATGTCCTAGGTCGCTTGGTTGGGAATTTGCGAGAGAGAAAAAAAGCTCTAAATTGAAAGTCAAAAGGGAAGTTTGCAAAGTCAAACTGGAACAATAGTTTCCTATTGGAAGAAGGAAAGAGTCCTTTCTTCTCTCCAAACTTGGGTTTGGGGAAGGATTCAAACTCCGCTCTCCCAAGATGCCATCCCTCTCATAAATAGAGGGGAGGGGCTGCCCCAAAGAGCACAACACCAGCCCTCCCTACTCGTGCGCCGCCACCACCGCCCAAGCCCAAGCCTCTGCTGCCGCACGCCGCCGCCACGCCGATGCCGGCCCATCACCGTCACCCTAGCCACCGCTGACACTGCCTCCTCCTCTCCGGCCTTCTAAACCTAGATCACAGGAAACCCTAGATCCACCATAACTCTCATCAGCTTAGGCGAAGCCCTGCGGGATGTTTCCTCTACTTCCGACACCACGCCATCGTGCTGCCAGAGTCACGAGGGGAGAACTACAACCTCTGCTTCCTGCTAGAACAAGGGAGAGGAAGGTCTTCATCGAGTACCGAATGTGTGACCGACTGCGGAAGCGCTGCCGGGACGCAGCGCCGGAAGGATCGTCTACGCGATCTTGAGATCGGCAAGTGTACGACTACATCATCCACGAGAATCTGCTCTCTTTAACCGCTTTGGAATCTTCGAGAGTGAGTACTCTAATCGACTCTTTGCTACAATATAGTAGATAGATCTTGTCTTGTTTGTGTGCCTGCGGTAGAATTTTTTTGTTTTCCATGCTACGAACCCCTACAGTCACAGGTTTTGGTACCTGAGCAGTACCGACCGTAGGAAAACCTTGCTTTTGGTCGATGTTGAGTCTAGTTCTTGTGAAAACTATTTTAAAGCTGAAAAGTATTTGCGAAAACTCTAGTATGCTTATTTTACTCCTTACCTGGAATCGCTCTAACTCTGGGTCATATTATCTGGTGTTGATTTTGGAAAAAAATTGATATCTCTTCTAGTTTTTCAAAACTTAGGTGCCTTCTAGGCATGTCGTTTCTCAACCAGTTGACTTAGTTATTGAGTTCTCTAGAGTTGCGTGTGTTGTGAATTCCTTGTTCCATTGATCTGCTTCATCTGAGAGATTCTGTTCTATCATGATCACTCTATCTTATGGTCCATTAAATTGTTGGTACCCATAGTTTTCTGCTCTAGGCATCAAGGTTTCTTTTCGCCTCGTGTGCCTCCTTTTTGTTTGTTTGGGTACTTCAGAAGTTGTTCCTTCTTTTGGAAGCTACCTTGGGATTACTAAATTGTAGTGTACGCTGTGTTACTCAAGTAGTAGTTATTCCTTTCTTGAGTTTTAACCGTTGGATTTGAACCTAAGATCCTCGATTGTGCTAGATTATGGTGTTGTGAATCTTGTACATGAAGCTGGTCTTTAATCCAAGATCCATTCCTTCGACCCCTATCATTAATGTTACACACATTACCTCAGGATGGATGGTACTACAATTATAGACTTCAAGCTTGTGGTTATTGTTGCCATTGAGTTGTGACAATAAAGGACTTCCCCTACCACTAGCTATGGTAGATGTTCTTTAATGGAACTAAATAGGTCACGACAAGAGAACTCCTCGTGAGTCTCGCATCTACATTCATGACTCTGCCACACCCTCCCCTTATTTGCATTGTTTTTGGAAGGTTGTTGACTTATGCATCCACATCTCGGGATTCTATCCTAAGCATGTTCTTTCTCCCTTGTTGTTTTCCGACCTTTGTCTACCAGTTGGTAGCTAAGTAGTAAATGAGTATTGGTGTCTTCCAATAAAATATACTCTTGTGGTCCATCGAGACAAACCATTTCGGAATGTCTAGGAGAAATAAACTCTAGTACCTCGTCATTTCTAGGACCAGCTTAAAGTGTTGTAATCCGCAGATCAAGAAGTGGTAATTAACTTTTACCTGTTCCACTTTAAAGTATCACAGTCTTTTATACTAAGAGGTCATGATGATTTTCATGACCCTCCTAATGAAGTGATGCTTCACACATATTTATCCAGCCTTACTCGAGCTTTCGTGCTCATGAGTGATGCGTGTGCGTAATAGTGTGGCCATCTGAGATTCTTAGCAATTATTATTGCTTTGAACTCCAAGGACATTTGTGTCATTCTTAGTGTGATTGGTTAACCCTATCACAAAGCAAAAGGATGATTTTGCCACCAAGTCCGTTATTCTGGTGTATTACCTTCAGTCAAAGAGTTAGGATGGTGCCAAAGCTCTGCGACTATGTCTTCTTGCCTTACCAAGAAAGTTCCCTCTCGAACTAAGTGACATATCGATGGTTCGTGATATTCTAGATGTTTTCTATAAGTATCGCCATGTTGCCACATGACCGTGTTGTCAAGTTCTTGAGCAAGCAAGTTCTCTGAACTGCTCTTTTCTCCAAGGATCCATACTGGATACCCCTGAACTAGTTGGTTGAACTTAAACAACAACTTGGAGAGTTGTAAGACAAAAGTTCTATCCGACTCTGTCTCTCCTAAAAGGGATGTCTAGTTTTATTCTTGCTAAAGAAAGATAGTATCTCATGTGTGGATATGTTATCCTCCCTAACTTTGATTTGATTTGGGTTATCATCAAATCAACCTTAATTCCAAGGACTATCTTGATAGTGTTTATACTTGTGATGTTTCACTTGAGTACATCTTCATTCCTTTGGTCTGACCAGTATTTTTGCCTTGTTCATACAACATATGAGTTCATCTTCTTGGAGTGTCCCAATAAGTTTGTTGTTGAGCCCATTGATGACATCCTTATTTTCTTCATGTTAGATTGTGTTCATATGGAACAGTTGGAATTAATGTTGGAAACTTTTGAGAACCATCTTTGAGTCATCTCAAAGTATGTGTTCTCGATGTTAGAAGTAACCTTGTCCGGTTCACATGCAAATGTTGAAAGATGTTGCCATGAATTTGAGTAGAGTTATCTTCCTTTCCTTAAGGATACATGTGTGTTATATTGTTAGTACTTTATGTGAATGTAGTTGTCTTTCGACAAATTGCTAAATACACGGGTATAGCAATCTAGCTCATCTTTTGGAGCTTTACACTATAGTCCGTGTCTTGGGAATCTAGTGACTTTACCTTCGTGGTAATTGTTGCAAACTTTCTATTCAGACATGCTGAGTCTAAAATATCATTTCTCCTAACCAAAGCTGAATCTTAAGAAGCAACAATGGTTGGTGTTCCTCAAGGTTTTGACATAGGTCTATTTGTAAATTTGGCAATGTTGATGTAATGGTTGACACAATTAGTCAGAAAGACCCTATGTCACATTCTCTTAATTCAGCAATAGCAACCCTTCCTCATGAGGCTTCTTCTATAACTTATTATAGGATTTATTCTTATGGTTCCATTTGTCTCTGAAGTCCGACCTATACTTGATGTCTGATTTCTCGAACATCAAGGAGAACATCTAAAGTAGTGTTGCTAAATGTCCCTCGGTCGATCCTCCAAACCCTTTATGTTGGCAAGCACTTTGTTATGCCAAGTAACTGAAGTATGAGAATGAAGTTCCTTTCTTCTCGTGTCATCAGGAATCTTCTTTATTATTCATGTTGGTGGTGTAACAGTGATATCATGATCTTCGTCTAAGATCTTGGTAATCCTGGATGAATAAAGAGTTTCCTTTGTTATCTCAACCATGTTTCAAGAGTGACTATGATTATGGTAGTTAGCAGTTACTCTTGCTACATGTTCCTTGTGACTTTTACGAGTCCTCGCCACAAAACACCTTTTCCGTTTTGGCCATCTGTTGAATGAAAAAGTGACCCTTCTGTGTCAAAAGTATTTCAACAGCTTGGTTTTGTTGATCCATGTCTCTACAACTTGAAAATCTCTACTTAAGCCGTGTAGTAGAGGTTCCCTATCAAAGTTTGTGGTCATGATCTTTCTGTTGGAACCCTTCCTTTTTAGAAGCTTAAACCCTTCTTTAAGCTCCATGGTCTCAATCCTTATGAAGAACATCTATCTAACAACTTGAAACCATCTCCTATTGTTTCCTCTGTTACCTTGATGTGTTCCATGTTCATCATATTAGAGTTGTTTTTCAACACTCCATCCATGAGTTGACCATGAGATACTCTGTGTGTTTTCTATCATGTTTTCGTCTTATCTTTAGAGTGGCCTTATTTCTTTCTCTCTCTGTCTCTTTTCCTACCTTTGGAATCTCGGGTCAAGATTCTCGTAAGGGGGATAGAGTTGTAACACCCCAATTTTAGTTAAATATCAATTAGGGTTTGTTTGTGCATCATGAGAATCATGTCTTAAATTGTGCATTAAAGAAAATGATGCAAAACCCTAAACCCTACCCTGTCCCTCTATTTTAAAACAATTCAAATGGTTTTGATATTTTGAAAAACAAAATGTGGAGCCCTATTGGTTATGAGGGCCCCATAGTATCTAAAATGTTTACTAAAAGCCTCTGGTATTTTTAAAGTATTCAAAACAATTTTGAAATGGTTTTGCAAAAGAGAAAAACAAAAAAATAGAAATTGGAAAAGGTTTTCTATAAAAAATGAAGAAAGAACCTCTCAGTCTGCATCCCATCTTGTTTCCTCCTATCTCTCGCACAATGCGCCGCTAGTTCGAACGCACGCAACCGCGCTAGCCCGCGCCCCTAGCACCGTCAATCACCGCCGGCCGACGTGCCTTCTGGCGAGCCTGCTGGCGCCCATGTGGCGTCGACATGGCCCTGAGGCCCACCAGTTAGCCTCTAGGGCCAGGCTCTGCCTCGGTGCGAAATGCCCCTGACCCTGTGCTGACATCATAGTGATGCAATAAAGCTTTTAATATGGTTTAATATTTCATAAAATGAATAAAAATTGTAAATTCATATCTAATTATCTGTAATTCAGAAAAATATGAATAATATATCAAAATGTTCAGAAAAATGAGTTCTACCTAATTACCCTATAATCATGAATTGATCAACTTCAATGCAAGTATAATTATAAGAACATAGTAACCCCTCACAGGTGATTCCGGAGTTTCCCCGAGTTAGGGTTTACACCCCTCGTAACCCCGATTAAATTTTCGAGCATGCCTTAGGGTTACTTTTTAATACAATTTAACTTGTCATATCATCATCCTTGTTTGAGCATTGCATCGATGCCATTGTTGATTGTTTCCCTCTCATTCTGGTGTTTGCTTCTTCCCGGTACAATATGATATTGAGATCAATATCGAAGACCGAGGTCAACACCGTCGAAGCTTGAAGACCAATACTTGACCAACTGTAACCAATTCAAGTACAAGGCCTCCGAAGATCTTTTTATTGGTTCTCAACGGGCAAACGCAAGCATAGCCCCACCATGATATAATCCTATGATTTTGAAAGCATTTCAATTCCTGCCATGATGCATACAATTCTACTGTGGTCTTTTATCGATAGATAGAGTGTCGTATCTATTGCATTACTCCCTTTGAGCTTATATTACTTGATCCACTAATCCTAGCATAACTAGGTTTAGCTTGTGTGCACTCCTAGAGCTTATATATGTGTCCTTCTTAGCCATGCATAGCTTTTGGGTCTGGTTCATCTAGATGATGTATCGGATGCAGAGAATCTAGTATGACAGGAGATCATGATGAGATGAGATCAGAGGTGATATGATATTAAACATGCTAAGGCTTGTATGGGGGGACACAGTGGGATGTGGTTTTTCTAGTCCCATGCTCGCCATCACTAGGAACCGAGTTCTTGACTTTGGAACCGAGACGAGCATACAACCACACGGGGCTTCGGAACCCCTTTCCTTATTAACTTGCCTAGTAGATTCATTGAGTCACATAATTTAGGCATTCCATTCGACATACGCATTGAAAATGTTTTGAAAGATTTGGTGGGTGAAGGTGGATCATAACTGGTAGGTAAGCATGGTCGGGGTTGATTAGGGTCGATGGAGCCCATGGTAAACCAACCCTGCCTCACATCTCTAGGGACCGGCTTTGGGATTTGACCCGTTACAGCGGAACCATCCTTAGGGCGTGACTCATGGTCTCGGCGAAAGCAAGGTAAAGGTCGTGGCTAACCACCCTCTGCCAACCTTCCAAGGAAGAGGGCTAATTGCTTGGCATTAAGAGTCGGTTGGTACGTGTGGGTAAAGTTGTACACCCCTGCAGGTTTAAATATTTTTGAAAATCCATGTTCATGGTTATGAATGTTTGGTGCCAGATTATAAAATCATAGAGAACTATAACCTAATCATAAAACTTGGCAGATCAACGTGTGCTTAAGGATGATTCCTCATGGGTATGAGGGTGTGATCCTAGTTAGGGTTCAAATGATGATGACTTGGTGGATATCAATGATGATCATCAATTCTTTGGAGATTTCGCTCTCTTATCCCCTTTTAAAATGTTCTGATTAGAAGAGCTTCTTCCCACTCTTCTTTTATAAACAAAGTTGGCTTTATACAACAAATCCACCAGCCATAAGTCTTGCGGAGTACACCCTGTACTCACCCTTCTTTGTTGATACTTTTGTAGCAGAATAAGTGTTCCGTGAAGACCCACTTCGTACGACATCAACACCGACGAGTAGCTTGGGGTTCCTGGCTGGTAGCCTGGAATCTATGGGCTGGGACGTCATCGTTATGCTTTAGGCTTCTTAGGAATTTTTTTAAGTTTGCTATACTTAATAGCATAATTTGCCTTCCTTTGTTTGATGTTTGTGGTCAGTGACCTCTTCTTGTAATAATTTGGTTCTCCGCTCAGTTATGAGCTTGCTGTAATAAATTTTGTGTCGTAGGGTCACTGCTATGTTACCGATTCTTCACTGGATATTCTCGAGCTCAAGGTTAATCTTATGTCTGACGGAGGTCTAGGATTTTTGTAGCCCTGATCCCGGGGGTTTCACAACCTTTGTGCATCTAGACCCGATATTTTGTTGAGTGTAGGAGTGTGTGCAAGGTATCAAGCGGCTCCTAAAGAAATCCACCTAGTGGCGGTCAAGAGAATCTTCCGATATTTGGTTCATTCCCATAACTTTGGTCTATGGTATCCCAAGGGCTCTAATTTCTCTCTCTGATATACGGACTCGGATTGGGCTGTTTATAAGGATGATAGAAAATCAACTTCTGGAGCTTGTCAAGGAAGATCCTTGGTATGTTGGTCTTCGAAGAAGCAGAATTGTATATCTCTCTCTACCGCCGAAGCTGAATATGTGGCTGCTGCAAGTGCATGCACTCAGTTATTATGGATGAGGCAAACTTTAAAGTAATATGATGTCAATTGTGACAAAGTGCCTCTTTTGTGTGATAATGAAAGTGCAATCAAAATTTCTTACAATCCGGTGCAACATACCAGAACTAAGCATATTGAGATTCACAATCACTTTATTCTGGATCATGTTTCTCGTGGTGATATTGACTTATCTTTTGTGAGCATGAAGAATCAACTTGCTAATATTTTCATGAAGCCACTTGATGAATCAAGGTTTTTTTACTTGGGGAATGACATAAATATCGTGGATTGAATGAGCTTGGGTTGATTACCCTTGCATACTCACTTATATCTCTTCCTTTATTTGGTTTAGTTGTGGGCCTGAACATAGGGGGAGTGTGGTCCTAACTGATTGGGTTAACCCTCCCCCCATTATGCCAAAAGCAAGACAAATAGTTTCTTTTAATATCATTATGTGATATGTGATCTTATTGATGAGTATTGGTCATGAACCCAAGATATATCTTCACAGTGTCATATCATCCACTCCAACATGGTGGCTTAGGCCACCACACTCTTTCTTGAGAAGAGTTGGTTATTTGTAGATTTTATTGGATTTTTCCTGCATATCTTGTGTTCTTATGGAAAACACAGCAAATATTGGCTTTTATTTGATTTGTCTTTTGCAATTTTGGGTGTGTAGTACCATCACATTTTGGATATCTAAACCTAATTCTTTCTCCCTCACCGAGACATCTATCTTGCACACAGGTCCTTTTTTTACACTTGCGAGGATTTTGTTTGGGGTGTGCTGGCCTATATATGTGTTAAACAGAAATTTTAGAGAGGGCCGAATTATCCGCCCCTAGTGGGGGCCGGATAATCCGCCCTGGGCGGTTTTGTCCTTTAAGGGCTGGGCGTCGGGTG
Source organism: Avena sativa (assembly GCA_916181665.1). Taxonomy (NCBI): domain Eukaryota; kingdom Viridiplantae; phylum Streptophyta; class Magnoliopsida; order Poales; family Poaceae; genus Avena; species Avena sativa. Next base: position 102,309,685 of record OV702293.1, read on the forward strand.
GAAGGGCTCAAACAGAGCATCACTTCCACCCTAACCCCCAACCTCTCCATCAGATGTCGTTGGCCGCCCCAACCCTCCTCGGTGCCGTTCCGATAGCCGTATTCTCTGGGCCTTCCCTGGATTTTCTTCGCAAGTCCTCCGGGTACCTTCTCCTCTGAGTTCTTCTTCCAATGAGTGAGGGTAAATCCCCCATTCTCCTCTTTTGTAGGGAAGTTGTGATTTTGTTGTGGAAACTCGGTTTAGAGGTTTCCCTTTGTTCCATATGCATGTTAGAAACCGTAGACTAGAAACCCCTTTGCCCGATCTGTGTTGACACTATCTATCTGAAGTGATTCTGAAATATTTCGCCAGGGCCACATTATCGGCCCCTGGCTGGGCCGGATTATCCGGCCTGGAAGGATTGCACCTGGTCCAGTCTACTTCAAATTATAGCATGATATGGATTTGGTTTGTGGATTATTTTTCTACTGTTTTTAGCAATCCTAATGGACTTGTGTGTGTGTTCTTATATACTTGCTATCTACCTCATTCATTTCACAGGTGTCTCTCCAGGTGCTTCTTAGACATACAAGCGCCATCCTCGTGCTCGCTATTTCAGGCCCAACGAACAGGGTGTTCTAGTGGACGAGGTTGAGTTGCAGAGGCAAAAGAGAGGCTAAAAGGATGGCTGAACGTGCAAAGAAAGAGAAGAGTACCACCAAGAGGAAGGAAAAGCAGACCAGGGTGAACTACAAGGATAGGGACATCATTGGGTATTCTGCTATCCGACACCGTGATATGCTGAGGTTGAGATTGATGATGACCTTCAGGATTGCAACTTTTGGTGTGCACATCACAAGTACATCTTTGACGATGTCTACTCTAATCTGAAGATCCGCCCTATGCACCCTATGGATATGGCTTAGGCAAAGACTAAGCCCCAAATTGTTGATGCTCTGGCCATGACTAAATGGATGGGGCTGCGTCATCTCATGACTCTGCAGTGCTCATACGATACCTCCTTGGTGAAGCAGTTTTTCTCAACTCTAGTTATATGTGGGGATGAGCCTCACACCATGAAGTAGATGATAGGTGGCACTTTCCTCTAGGCTGATTTCTACACATTCTCTCAGGTGCTTGGTTACTCTTTCAATGGTCGAGATTCTTCTTGTGGACATCGGATCATCACTCCTCTCAAGCCCAACAAGGACACTTTGCTCTCCCCTGCCTTGCTACAAATGGTGTAGTTGGGAAGCTTTCAGTCCTCTCCCCTCTCTATGCACAGATGGTTGGTATTTTCCGTGACTGCATCACTCCTAGTGGGGGAAACAGTGACAGTATTCATGGTCACCTCGTGTAGTTGCTTGCCTTTGCTCATGAGTGTGCCACCAATGAAGACCAGTCCATGGGTTACAGGCTGGATGTGATGGACTTTATATATCATGAGATGACTGATGGTATGTTCAATAGGCTCTTCATTACATATGCTCCCTACATCATGATGCTCATCAAGTATATGCTACCTCATGAGGATTTCAGTGGAAAACTTGATAGTGAACACAAGGTGAAGAAGATCTACAACAAGTCTCGGAGGACCTCTCATCCCTCTTCAGCTCCAGAGTCATTCATGAGAGATGCTAGGGCTAGTGAGCGGAGGCCCCATGTTCCATCTGTTGCCCATGAGGTGAAGCAACTCAATTGGTTTTAGCCTAATATTTTGTGCATGGGCGTATACACTCACAAGGAGCAGTATGAGGCTTACCGGCAGCACCATGACATGGCTCACCCTCAAATGTTTCTCCTCCACCATGTCTCCGGGGCATATGGCCACCCTCCTACTCCTTCATCTCCCACTCTGTATGATTAGTGGAATTCTTCTAGAATGAACTAGCTTGATCGTCACTTGTTCCCTGCCCCGGCGAGGGAACCTACCCATCCGGCTGCTGATGATGAGGACAATGAGGAGCAGTATGATGATTATGACAAGGATGAGGACAATGATGAGGATTGATCCCTTGGGGTGCTAGCATCGCTCTTCTTCCTTTTTGGCGTTTCGATGCTAAAGGGGGAGAAGTAGTTCTATTAGGACATCGTGGATTTGCATGGGTTAGGCACAAGTTCATTTGCATTATTGTGTTCTTTATCTTTACTTGTGCCCATTTAGCATTGAACTTTAAATTTGATATTTGGTTTGTGGTTGTATGAGACTATGTGGTTTGTGTGATACTTTGGATTTATCTCTGCTATCTTTGGAATTATCACTATGGATTTATCTCTATGTAAGTATGGATCCATATCTATGCTATGGCATTATGGTATTATCTTTATGGATGGATTCAAATGGTACTATTCTTCGAAGTATCAATAATTGATTATTATAGTGGCTATCTCTACATTATTGAGGACTTATTTTTCTGGTGGTATGATAATTTTGTCTAAACTCATCATTTGATCATAGTTTCCAACTCATGAAAAGTCTTGCACCTTCTTATATGCATTTGTATTCAAATGCAAACTTGTTATATGCACACACTTAGGAGGAGCCTTTTTATATTTGGAATGATGTTGTTAGTAGGGCTTTATTCCAAATCATAATATTTTCATCTAACACCAAAAAGGGGGAGATTGAAAGAACATTTCATGATCTCTAGTGTTTTGTGCGTTAGATAACAATACCAAGAATTATTTAATGTATGTTTAAGTGCTGCAGATTAATGTCCAAACAAAAAGCAGCTTTAACAGAGTTTTGGGGGGGCGCATTATCCGCCGCTGCCAAGGGGATGATTATGCGCCCCAGGATCGATCGACCAAGGTGGAAAAGGCGTGTCACGCAGTAGGGGTGGACTTTCTCACGGATTTTCCGGCCAGGGCAGGAGTTTTTGCCCGGGCCGGATAATCTGCCCCTCTAGGGGGCCGAATAATCCACCCCCCCAGGAATTTTTACAAAGGCATCCAAGGCGCGTCATGCAGTATCGGGGCGGATTTTTGGCCCAGAAAATCCTATTCCAGGCTAGAGGATTGCCAGACCGGATAATCTGCCCCCACTTGCGGCGGATAATCCGGCCCCAAATTTCTCCAATGGTTGTTTTTGGCAGGGGTATAAATACCCCAATTGAACCTTCTGGCATAACTCTTGAATCATCTCAAAAAAGTGTTGTATTGTTCATCTAGTTCCAAATCGAGATCTCCACATTCAACCACCCGAAGGCTTTGTTCTTTGGGGAATCAAAGGAGGAGCCTTCGATCTTCATCGGTACCAATTAAGCTCTTCAATTCCCTTCCATTCACTTGGAGGATTTGTGATCTAGTATTTCTTGCAAATATCTAGATCTCTATTTCGGTTATTGATTAAACTTGTTCTTGTGGAAGCTTGTTGTCATCATGGGAGCCTCCAATTCAGCTGTGGGTGGGTGCCTCGCTAGTGTTGTAAAGGAATCGGTTCCCTCCTCGAAGGGTACTAATAGTGGAAAGGTGGATCAGGACTTTGGTGGCGATATCCATCGGAGAACAGGATGAGGCCTATTGTGGTGTGGTGGTCCTAGTACCGCCCATCCCTCCAACGCAGACGTACTTCCCTTAACAAGGAAGGAATTGCGGCTAAACAAATCTTATGTCTCCGCGTGCTCTACTATGGTTACCTCGTTCCTCGCTTTTACTCGCTTAGTAGTTAGGTTTGCATATAGGGAAATTCTCCGTAGTTGCATATCTAGAGAATTTACCTTTGTATCAAGCCTAAAATTGAAAAATAATTAACATTGTCACCTCCCCCTCTCGATGCACATACGATCCATTTCACCTGGGCCCTCACCGGCACCGGGCCCTCGCTGGCCGCCCTCATCGGCCATGCAGACGCCGGACACGAGCGCCGGCTCTGGAGCAGCTCGCCCAACCCGCGCCCTCGCCAGCCTGCAGCAGCTTGCCCCTCACCCTCACCAACCGGCCCGTAGAAACTCACCGCCGCGCAGCTCGAGCCGTGTCGCCCGTCCTGCCTTCCCTTCCCTCCATACGCCACCTCTTCCTCTAGCCCACCTTGTCGTCCCCAGCGGTCTCCATGACGTAGGAACACAGGAGGCGAAGCTATTAGACCACTTCGACCAACTTCCCCGTGGACGGCGGCGGTTACGCATCTCCCCGTGGATGCGTGCATCCCGCGGAGCGTCGGACGGTAGGGAAGGGGGAGCGGCGAGTGCATTAGGCTGGTGGGGCAGGGCGGAAGCAGCCGGCAGGGCGAGGAAGGGCGGGAGCAGCGGGTGAAGTTGGCTGGCAGGACAGGGCGGGAGCAGTCGCTAGGGCAGGGCGAGAGCGGTTGATGGGAGGGGTGGCGATTATCGGTGAGGAAGATGACAACCGCCTCCACTTTTGTGGATAAGGAAATGAACATAAAAGAAAATAAAAGGAAAAACAAAAAAGAGAATAGAAGCAAAGGAAATAAAAAATAAACTACCCTATTTATAAGGAAAATAAAATATAAAATAAACTGCCCTATTTATAAAAATAAAAATGAGACACAAGATTGGAAGATACAATATATAGAGGTGTTTTTTTACAAAAACACACCGGCTCCTCATGCTTGATTAGCTTGCCAGTAAGCCCATCATGTTAGAAATGGTGTCACATGACTTAATGCAACCAGTTAGTGTGTTGTGGTAGTTCTTTGTAGTTAGTAGTCCCGGAGTTTATAATTTTTTTATAGCGATCCTCGATTGTCGTAGTTTTCTGAAGGCCTAAACCCCAATGTCGTAGTTTTTTTGCAATTTTGTTGTTTGACTTACTTGTGGCAACGGTGGGTAATTCATCCAAAATCACAGGGGCAAAACTGTCGAAAATAATAGCTAGTTGACAAATAGGTTTTTTTTATTATTAGATATAGACTAACAAAAAATAAATGTACGTTAATATTTTAAAAAATAAAAATTTAAAAGTAAAAGTATTTTAGAGGAGGCGGTCCAAACATTTAAACCAGGCCACCTACTACTCGGTACAACCGATCTGGCCAACCAACACACGTGCCACTCAGGCCACACACACGCACACCACACCACACCCCACCGTCCTTCGCCGCTTAACGCACTCACCTGCCTCACACACTCACGCAACCTACCACCACACGCACGCGATACGATGGACACACACCGACCCGCCTCCTAGGAGCATCTCCACTCACATTTCCAGAACTCCGATTTCAGGGTGAATTTTAGGTCCGGACGCTGAAAATTGGTCCAGTCGCGTTTATAGTATCCCGGTTTCGTCCGGATTTGAGCCAACTTTGGTCCGAACTTCTCAGGCCATTCCCAGCATCCCCGGAACGTCCTAGGAATGCCGGACGAAGCGAATTCGGCGGAAAAAAGTAGACGGCGAGTGGACCTATCCAGTCAGTGACGGAAGCCGAGTCGTCTTCATCCTTCCGCCTCGGAACCTGCGGAGGACCGCTGGACATTAACTGCCCATCGATTCAGCCAAGCCTTGTCGTAATGTCGGCCACCGCCGCCGCCTCCTCGACTCTTGTGACGGACCGGCGGCCAATAACTTCCCGTCGTTTCCCCTTTTCCCACCCTCGCCGCTGCACCCCGCCCGCCCTTGCCGCCCGCCTCGGCCTATAAAAACCGTACCTCTCGCAGTCTCCCTTCACACTTTCTCATAGCGCTCCCAACTCCGGCGAACTCCAAACGCTCGCACCTTTACACTTCCACAACTCCGTCGAAAAGCCATGGCCGAGAGATTCCTCGGCGACACCGCGGCGGCGAACGGATTCGGCCGCCGCACGCTGCAGCCGTGGGAGGCCCGGATGCTGCACGACGCGGGCTATATGCCGCCGCCGGACGTTCGTCTCCCCCTCGGCTGGAATCTTAGCGCCGGCGAGATCACGATTCCGCCAGTGCCGACTAACGAGGACATCGGCGACGAGTTCCAAGCGGCTATCGCCGCCATGGAAGATCCGTATCTCGCCGAGGATCCGAGCAACCTGATCTTCTGGGAGCAGTTCTTCGCCGACAGGCAGCTCCAGGAGCTCGCCCGCCACGAGGGGCAGCCGGGCTCGCCGCCGACGCGCAACAATGCGGCCGCGCCGCCACTGGTGGAGCGCTCCCGGATGAACGCGCGTTGACGTGCTGGAGCACATCCAAGCCGGCAACAACCCCCACCTCGGCATGTAGAAGCAGCGTCCAGCATCGGCATCGGCGTCAGCCACGGCAGCGGCCTTTTATGTTCTCCTAGTTTAAATTCAATGTATATATATGTTATCGCCCTATTTAATGAAATCCGCCTATATTCGCCAAAATTTCACCGCGTTTAATTGAATTTTAGCCAAGCATGGAAATTCGGCCTGGGAACACGAATGAAAACTCGGCGTTCTCAGAACAGTCTAGTTTCATCCGGCCAAAATTAGGTCCGGATTTCGACATGAAAACGATCAAAGTGGGGATGCTCTAACCCATGCACACACATGCGAGGCACACACCCGACCCACCCAACACGCTACATAGTACTCCGCACGCCACGCACACACCACGAGCCCCACCCCACATCGGGATCGATCCCCATCGCCCTCCTCTGCGCCTCGTTACCAGAAGCGCCGTGGCCTGGCCTCCCTGCAGCGCTCCAGGCTGTCCACGGTCGCCACTATGTCCCAGCTCGCCGTGGTCCTCTCTCCCGTGACCTTCGGCCTTGAGGCTTCGACATTTTCCAGCGCGTCACCGCCCCTATGCCCCGTCGCCTGCAGGCTCCATTGCCACTTGTGGGCCCTCCTATGTGCGGCCGCGAGCCAAGCTCGCTCCAGCTCTGGCCTTCCTCGCCCTGCACGTAGTGTTACCGTCCTGTGTCCCTCTCTGCGGGTCCCCGATCCGCGGCAAGCTCACCCCGCACCGGCCGGCGTCAACAACGCTTCGGACCTCCTCCGCGCCGTCTTGCTCTCTCCTGCGGCTTGCGAGCCCCAGTCTACCTGGACGTTGTTGGGGTTGCCCACCGGCAGCCCCTCTTCTCCCTCTCTCACTCACAAAGGTAGAAGAAGTACGGTAGATTTTTCCGGCGTATCTTCTCTAACCTACAGCTCTGCTCGTACAACTTAAATAGGCAGCACATACGGACTAACCCACGTCCTGCACTCACCACTAACTAGCTAACAACATGGCCTGGTCCTGCGCTACTCGTGCACACGACCTGCTCCACACACGCGCATGTGGCTAACAACCTTTGCATGTCAAGATTATGGCTAACAATTTTCCTCTATTTTATTTTCCTCCTAATCTTGACATGGCTCATCGTCGACCATCGCCTTGAACTAATTGCCAGCAGACGCTCGTACGGCCGCTACCACGACCTCCACGCCGACGCTCGACGTCGCCTTCTCCGGCTCCGGCAACACACGTCGAGCAGCCTCAAACGACAAATGCCGGAAGGATGTGGCCGAACTCGAGCACAACGACGACATACGCCTTGGCGAGAAACGCCTGCGCCCGACGTCAACCGCGCAGCTGCACCTCCATGGTCGCCGCTCCCTGGCCGCCACGGCTGCCGCAGTCTCCACGTCGCCGTGCAGCGCCTCCACGCTGCCGCTGCGCTTCGCACCACATCGGACCTCCGCAACCTTCTGGCTGCACTGTCGCGCATCGCATGCGCGGCCTTTATGCTCGTCGCACGTACGACGCCGCCACGGACTCGACCTGACGCACATACGCCGGTCACCACCGTCATGGTCTCGACCTGGCGCACGCACGCCGGTCCTCCTTCACCTCGGGCGATAAACGCCAAGCTCCTCCGGGGATCCGTACGCACTCGGCTCACGCACATGCCGCGCCCTGGCGCAAGCAATGTGGCCGCTCGAGCTGCCTTACCTGCCGCATGTACGACTTCTCCTCCACGCCGCCGCGCCAACGCAGCCTCTGCGCCACCACGCAGGTCCGCCGCGGCTGCTGCGCTTCCCGCACGGATGGCATGGCCATGCTCCATGGCCTCCTTGCCGCGTCACCCCGCAGCGCCTCCGGGGCTTCCGCGCTCGCCCACGTACGGTGTCACAGCGCTCCGTCTCCGTCGTGCTCGCCGCGGACTCACCGTGCACCACGACTCCGAACCATGAGGCTCTGATACCAAATGTTGGGACTGCCCACCAACAGCCCTCTTCTCCCTCTCTCGCTCACAGATAAAGGTAGAAGAAGCACAGTAGATTTTTCTGGCGACGAACGCCGCAGCGACAAATCGCCTGTATCTTGGCTTTATTGCTTAAACTCGGGTACTACACTCACCACTAACTAGCTAACAACCTGGTCAGCTCTGCTCGTACAGCTTAAATAGACAGTACACACGGACAAACCATGCCCTACACTCACCACTAACTAGCTAACAACCTGGCCTGGTCCTGCGCTACTCACGCACTCGACCTGCTCCACACACGCGCATGTGGCTAACAACCTTTGCATCTCAATATTATGGCTAACAGACGTCGTCTTGATCCCGCCTCTCATCGGCCGCCTTTACTCTGTCGGTTGTCCACATTGTCACCAGCCAAAAGGACCCCGCTCTACCTCACCGCAACCATGACCATCCGAGCTTCCCGAGCTTGCTACGCACCTACCTCCCGATACCCCACCTCCTCACTGCCGGTAGTCCCCGTTTCAAGCTGCACATGGACCATGTGAAAAGAAAAAATATTTCAGACGTTTTAATAAACTGGCACTACGGAAAAAAATATGGCTGCCGTGTAGACACGTCTTTGCCGTGTATCAATCGGACCGGAACACGACAAAGTCTGTCTTTGCCGTGTGTAACACAGAAAATACACGGCAAAGTACGTGAACACAACAAATTTCTAAAAAATAACACGGCAAAGAAATATACACGGCAAAGACCAATAAAGGAACACGGCAAAGAAAATACACTCGGCAAAGTCGACAACGCCACACGGCATAGCTGTTGTCACGGCAACGAGGTGGGACCCGTGACCCCACAAGTCCATTTATAGGGAGGAGCTAACGGCCGCAGACGGTGGTCTCTTTGCCGTGTGCCCTTGCCGGTCCTTTGTCGTGGGTATTCTATAGTATATACGTCAAAGGCCCTTTGTCATGTGTATTCCGTAGTACACACGGCAAAGTCTTTTTTTCTTTTTTTTTGCCTTTTATCACATTACTCTTAGGAAAATCATAAAAAAATCATTCTAATTCAAAAAAATACAAATAATATATCAAAATTTGCAGAAAAATAAGATCTATCTATATACACTCAAATATTAGATATTTGTATTGAATAAGAATCTTCATGCTCGTCGTTTTGACCATAGTTTAAAACATGCATAAAAATTCAAAAACGATCGAAACAATGCGAAACCTTCGTGTGGTGTCATATTATATGACATAGTTGGTAGAAAAAATATAAAACTTCGTAAATTGAATATGTCTCAAAAAAACCTTCACAAAATGACCTATCTCATTCGAGGTTTCCTGGCTTTCAGGTCAAATGACCAATGTTATGGCTAGAATCAAGGCATAGTTTATGATAATCTGCCCATATTATGCATATATGTGCATCATGGAATGGTGAACAATATTGCAGGAGGAAGTTTTTCTTTTTGTCGCATCAAAAAGGCATTTTCTATTTTTCGAGCAAAAAAAACAGGAGATTTTATGAAGCAACCACCAAATGGCTAATTTAAAATGCCACCACCATATTTTTAGAAAATACTAGACCACCTTAAATAGACAATATCCCAACGGGGGATCTCAAACCTTTTTGTCCACTCCAGGTGAAAAAGATAAATTCCTGACGAATCGGCAGGAAGTGGGTCAGATATGAACTACAGGTACATGATCTGATGGGTATGATTTTTCACAAAAGTCATTTTTAGGTTCACAATATGATATTTCATCATAGATCCAATGAAAATTTAGAGAGGCTCAGCTCCGAGCTAAGAATCTTCATACCCGTTGTTCGACAAAGTTTGTCGATAGTTTAAAAGAGTCATAAAAAATTCAAAAACGATCGAAACAATGCAAAACCTTCGCGTGGTGTCATATTATGTGACATGGTTGGAAGTAAAAATATCAAACTTGTTATATTAAAAATGTCTCAAAAAACCTTCACAAAATGACCTATCTCATTCGAGGTTTCCTGACTTTCAGGTCAAATGACCAATGTTATGGCTAGAATCAACGCATAGTTTGTGATAATATGCCCATATTGTGCATGTATGTGCATTATGGAGTGGCGAAAAATGTTGCATGAGAAAGTTTTCCTTTTCGTCACACCAAAAAGCCATTTTCTATTTTCCGAGCGTAAAAACGGAGGATTTTATGAAGCAACCACCAAATGGCTAATTCAAAATTCTACCACCCCATTTTTCAAAAATACTAGACCACCTTAAATGGACAATGTCCCAACGGGAGGATGTCAAACCTTTTCGTCCACTCCAGGTGAAAAAGACAAATTCCTGCCGAATCGGCAGGGAGTGGGTCAGATATGCACTACATGTACATGATCGGATGGGCATGGTTTTTTACAAAAATAATTTTTAGGTTTACAATATGCTATTTCATCAGAGATCCAATGAAAGTATAGAGACGCTCAGCTCCGAGCTAAGAATCTTCATACCTGTCGTTCGACAAAGTTTGTCGATAGTTTAAAAGAGTCATAAAAAATTCAAAAACGATCGAAACAATGTGAAACCTTTGCGTGGTGCCATATTATGTGATATGGTTGTAAGAAAAAATATCAAACTTGTTATATTGAATATATCTCAAAAAAACCTTCACAAAATGACCTATCTCATTCGAGGTTTCCTAGCTTCCGGGTCAAATGACCAATATTATGGCTAGAATCAAGGCATAGTTTGTGATAATGTGCCCATATCGTGCATGCATATGCATCATGGAATGGCGGATAATGTTGCTGGAGGAAGTTTTACTTTTCCTGGCACCAAAAAGCCATTTTCTATTTTCCGGGCACAAAAAACGGGGGGTTTTATGAAGCAATCACCAAATGGATAATTCAAAATAATACCTCCCCATTTTCACAAGATTATATGGATGTCATATTTGGATTCTTCATATTTTTCTAATCGATTTAGACATTTTATTTGTCGAATTCCGATTTACGGATTTAAATATATGAATTATTCCATATTAAATAGAAAAAAGAAATAAAATAAAATCATTTTATTTTTTATTTGGATTCAAGATTATTATTAATTTTCATTATTGTTTACTTTAATAATTGTTTGGAATCTAAAACTGAGATGTGTGACATCATGGCCCAAGAGTTAATATGATTGATATGAAAGTATTAGCAACAAGGTATAATTTCTTTCTCGGAAGCTCATTCTGAAGGAACAAAGAAGTTAAGCGTGCTAGAGCTAGAGTAGTGTTAGGATGGGTGACCACATGGAAAATTTAATTATGAGTGCAATTTGATCTAATATTTGACATACAAAGGGTTAAAATATTCTATATGCGATTATCAAGTAAATAATATTCAAAAAAAGTTTAAAATAAAGTTAAATTTTTTTAAAAGACAGTTTCTTTGCCGTGTATATTTTCCACGAGACACACGGCAAAGAGAGATTATTTGCCGTGTACTTTTCGAGGAGACACACGACAAATACAGCTTCTTTGTCGTATACTTTTCGAGAAGACACACGACAAAGAATAGACACCGTCATCTTCGTGGGAACTGTCATCTTACATTACTTTGCCGTGTCTATGCATGAGACACACGACAAAGCCTTTGCCGTGTCTTATTTAGAAAACACACGGCAAAGGGCCTTTGCCGTGATAAACGTTGCCGTGTGGCATTTGCCATGTATATACACACGGCAAAGCCTCTGCCGTGTTCTGAAAGGCCTTTGCCGTGTCTTTTACCACACGGCAAAGAGCCTGTGTGCCGTAGTGTGGTGGTATTGGTGGGTAATTAGTGATTTAGGGTAGAACCGCCTCAAAACAATGCTGGTTGAAAGCGTTGCTTCCTTTATTACTAGTAGAGTAGATGTGCACGTGCAATACACATTTGTAAAAATGTATATCATTTTAATCTATTTTATTTGTACGTGTATGTTGCATTAGAAGCTCAATAGGATGAGACACGTGTGTTTCCATTTAGAGATGTTGTCTTTCCATTCAAGATTTGCAATTTGGAGTGGAAGGTTTAGTTTATTACCAAATTTTATGTTTTTCCAAGTCTCGGTTTCATGCCTCGTCATCATTCATTTTCGAGTCAACTAAAACAACTGCGTCGGTGTTAGTTTTCAATCATTATAGTACCTTTTTTTTATAAATTCAACCATTATACCTGTTTAGAGATGTCAGGCAAAATATTTTGTGTTTAGTACTTCGTAAAATTTACTGATACAATTTTCAATATATTCAGTAGGAATTTTAATGATACAATTTTCAATATATTCATTAGGAAACAATTATTAAATTATTTTTATTCAACCATTCTTTGTAAAATAAAGGAGCTTCAAAATCATCAAAACCCAACCAAACCCATATGACACTGGAAAAAAACACGCACACCAAAAACTAAGACACCATGTCTTGCCACCATGCCTTCTCCTCTGCCTCTCACTCGCCTCTCATTCTCCTTTCCACTTTCTTCCCCCTGTATCTCTTTATCGTCAAGCAAGGCGCCACTTCAGCTGCCTTCCCACCGCTGGTGAATGGACCGCCCGCTCACCTGCTTCCTGCGGCTGACCTCGCCGAACGCCTTCTCCTTACGCTTGTTCCATTACCTCGCAGCAGCGGCATGCCTCTGCGCCTTTTCCTCTGCTCATCGTCGATTCTGGCTGCCGATGAGTCTGAGGCACCAGAGATCAGGCTCCCCCTCTCCTATACCCCGGCCGCTCCCCTTCCTTGGTACCCATCTCTCTCTCTCTCTCTCTCTCTCTCTCTCTCTCTCTCTCTCTCTCTCTCTCTCTCTCTCTCTCTCTCTCTCTCTCTCTCTCTCTCTCTCTCTCTTGTCAGAAAATTCTTTCTTGCCGACTTGCCTCCGCACCACCGGCGTGAGGACTCACACGCCCCTGCTCTTTTCCGCCCAACTTTGTCAATTATCGTCATCTAGTAGACCGAGGAGGCACTCGAGATCGCCATGCTTGCGGGCGACCCTGAGCTAGGTGCTGATGGAGGCGTGGGCCTCGTCTCCACCTGATTGTCGGCCTTGGAGCCACGATCTCCTCGTCCTGCAGTAGAAACCGATGAATCAGAGCGCAATCACCGAGGGACGCCGGCAAGGACGCCCTACTCTGGACATCAAAATTGTGCGTTAAGGAGTTCCCCTCTTCAGCAAAACATGATAAGGTAACTGATGGAAACTCCATGACATGTTTCCCACAAGAACGTATCTAATAGATATATCTTTATCGGTAACAGGCCTCATCGGTAATGCTACTATTGGGTTTTCTTGTACCAAACTAAGGGCCCATTTGGGAGCAAAGTTTTTTGAAGTATTCCAAGAATTCTACAGTTTTGAAAAATATCATGGATCCATAGTTTAAAATACTTTGATATGTTTAATTGCAATGGATATTTGCAAATTTGAGTGGCTTGTCCAATTACAATTTTTCCTTCGTTTGAATAAATACAAGAGGGAGAAGAAGATGCATTGGAAGTCCATGGCGCCAAGAACTTATAAGGACCTTCAATATTTTGGTTCTCAGTCTAAGGATTAGTGGACGGATCCTATTATGCGATTTTCATGGGAATGGCCACGGTAGATGCTACGATGGGCAGCGAGTAGTAGGACGAAGGGCAAGGACGGCCAGCCATCTGCTATGCGAGATGAGGGCAAGGACACAAGGGTTTACCCAGGTTCGGCCCCCGGAGGGTAAAAACCCGCTCCTGCTAGATTGTATTATCGAGTGATTACAATGGTGGCGAGCTCGGCGGCTAGGCAGCGAGTCGATGGGGTGTATGGTGGAACGTGCCTACAGAGAGTACCCTAAGGAGGTTTATATAGGGGTACCTCGCTAGGGTTTACAGATATACAACCGAGTCAGTTGAGGACTCGAAGGACATGACCTAATTCGACTGGGCTTAACTACGCTTCTGGGCCTCCAGCTTCCAGTCGCCAGGTCCCTTCTTGAGTCGTGATCCAGTCGCCGTCATATAGGCCCACTCACTAGGAGCTTGATCCAGTAGGAAACGTCCTACTGGGCATACCCCATTCGGCATATCCCCATCAGTAGTCCCCGTGGACATCGTTGATTCGGTGCACATGTTCTTTGGCAGTCGGAGTATGCGGGTCCAATTTGGACACCCAATTGAATCGGCGATGGACTCACTCAATGAAGGAAGGAGTCTCCTGTATATGTCTTTAGTCACAGAATTGGCGTCCAGTCGAATCGCAGCATTTGGCGAATGGGTCGGCGAGTCGAGTGAGCGAAGTTAAACCGTCATCTTAGTCAAACTAGCCGTTGGGTAATCCAACAGTAATATTGGCATAATTACCGCGAGATAACGGCTCCTCCGAGATTGGCGGTAAGCACACCTTATATAAGGATAGTGACGGGGGAAGCTGCGAATCTTCCTCGCATTTCTTTGACCCCACGTATTCTCAGTCTTCTACCTCCTCCCGATCCAAAATTTCCAGAGCGAGCGAGTCTAGATCTTTGTCGATGGCGCCTCCGAAGGACCTGAGGGGCAAGTCGAAGTGCACTGCGGCCTCGCTGAAATCCTTCCAGGAGGCAGGGATTCTCTATAAGGGGAAATCGCGGATCCCCGTGGCAGGGGAGAAGGAGCCCAAGGCCCACCCCGGAGAGTTCATATGCTTCTTGAGCCACCTAGAGAGGGGATCGGCTTTCCCACATCGGTCTTCTTCCGGCGATTATGCGCATACTACGCGATCAAGCCCTCGGATCTGGGGCCGCACAGCATCAAACATCTTACCATTTTCGTGGCGTTCTGCGAGTGCTACTTGGGGTGTCGCCCCTACTTCACCTTATGGTTGGATCTGTTCTATTGCCACGTCAGCCGCGATGGGGCAGGCGGCCCAATCCTTGTGGCGGTCAGTGTTACGTTCTAGTTGAAGACCAAGTCCCCCTTCCTAGACCTCATGCCCCCGAAGAAGGCCGCCAGCAAGTGGAAGAAGAGCTGGTTTTATGTGAGCGAGTCGACACCGGATGGAGAGGTTTCGCTCCCCATGTACACCATCGAGAGGATCGAGCCACACCGGCTGCTGACGACCAAACTTCCCAACGACCAGAGGATGGTCGTGGATGAAATGCTGACGCAGATCCAGACTCTCAAAAAGGAGGGTCTAGAAACCATCAACTTTTACAACTGCTGTCTCGGGCGGCGACTGGTATCGCTGGCTAGCCGATCCCACTAGATATACCATTATACCCCGTAGGGACGACGGAATAAAGGTATGCTCAGTGAACTGGGATGCCGACGACTACGCCGCCGCTTTGAAGAAGATCACGGAGGCAGAGTACACCAATCTGAAGGCCAGGCTTGCCCCGTACACCGCCACAGGGAAGCGCCAAGTTCCAACAGTAAGTTCTTTCCATAACTTCGCAGTTGCAGTGTTGTAGTCATGGTTCTCTGATGTTTGTTTTGTTTCTGTCAATTATTTTAGGTCTTGGAGAACTGGCTCCCTCCCATCGATGAAGATACCTCCAAGGAGTCGGAAGGAGATTCGGACGAGTCCTCCGAAGACGAGGACAAGGTGGTGGAGGTCACTGATCCCGCTCCCGTGGCTTGGAAGACCCGCAGGCAGAATCAGCGCGAACTCGAGGCGAGTCGGAGCCTCGAGGAGGACGATGGTGATAAGGGTGGCATGCAGGAGCACAGCTCGCGGCGCGTGGCTACGCCGGCAAAGGCTGCACGGAAGGTAAAGTCGCCCGCGAAGAAGAAAGCGCCGAAGGCGGCGTCGCCACTTAGGTCGGCGGCCATTTTCGAGTCGGACGAAGAGGCTGATGACACAGAGGCGGATGCCTCGATGAAGATTCCGGAGTATCCTGTTCCGTCAAAGCGATCAGGAGTCGGGGCCGTGGTGGAGGGCAAGATCTCGCCACCATTCGTGGTGATCCCGGGCCCGAGGCTGCCCTGGCCACGGATTCCAGGTCTTCACCACCGAAGAGGGCGCATGTGTCTCCATGGCCAGAAGTGCCTGCGGCCGCGGGCTCGTCGTCGAAGCATCCCCCAGTGTCGTGGGCCTCGAGCGTGTTCGAGACAGGCCTCACGCGCAAGCTAGGCCCAGAGTTGGAGAAGCCGGCGCACATCCGCACCGGTCTACGCTTCATTCCGGTCACCAAGTAAGTTCGCGTCGGGTCGTTTAGAGTTGTTTTGGGGGTCGTTAGTAGGAGTGTTGATCGTGTCATTTTGCAAGACCGGTGTCAAGAATATTGGTCACCCTTCGGTGGCCAAGGTGTCGTCGGTCGCCCCCGGAGGGGGGGCCGACCCTTACAAGATGAGGAAGGGTGATGCGGTTGAGGCGCCAGTCGAGGGCACGAAGAAGAGGAAGGAGGACGACTCTGCTACAGCTACTGAAGGGCCAGTCGACGCGTCAGTTCAAGCGCCGGTCAGAGCTGTCGTTCCCTTGGAGGCTGCCGAGGTCGCGGGCTCGCATCTAGGCGATTAGGACGCGCTAGTTGGGGTGTCGGTGCCTAAGATTGGCGCCCCGGTGATGATGGTTGCGACGTTTCCTCGCTTTGTGGCGAAGGCCTCCGTCGCGGTGACAGGGACGCAGTCGCCTCAGGTGCTTGAGGTCGTCGTTGGAGATGTAGGGAAGCGGCACGGGCGAACGTCGCTCTTGTTGCCATCGGTCGACGTGATCGAGCTCCAAAACATGCTAGGTGCTGCCATCCAGGTATGTCCAGTCCCCGAGGATCTAGTCGATGAATTTCAGCGGCTAGATTCTCATATCTTTTGTTGTCTAGTCCCCGAGTGACTAGTCGCTGAATTTTAGCGGCTAGGCACTTAGAACATCTGATGTACATTCCCCGAGTGGCTCGTCACTGAATTTTGGTGGCCAGGCACTTAGAACTTATGTTGTTTGCTTATGTATAGTCTTCTGTTCGCAGGGCCTTCAATGGGAGTCGGCCGAGCAACAGGTCACGAAGGACCGCCTGGAGCATGACCTGCGGGCCGCGTAGCAGGTTCACCAATAGTTGTAGGTGACTTTGGGTAAGTCAACTTTTCCTTGTGGGGTGTTTGGTTTTTTTTGCGGAGTGCTCATTGTGATTTTTTTTTGTAGAGGAACGCTCCACTGCAATCGCCAGGGCCCGTGAGGGTTACATTCCGGCCTCCGAGCTGGAAACTGTGAAGTCGACGTTGGCCTCTGCAGAGGAGCGAATTGCCACGTTGGTGAAGGAGCTGGAGGCCGCGAAGGCGGAGGCGGCCTCGTCTGAGGAGAGAGCCAAGGCCGCTGGTGTTGCAGCGGAGGGTGAGCGGAAGGTCTCTGACGCATTGGCTGCTGGTCTGTAGGACCAGTTGACAACCCTATAGGACTTCACCACGGTGCGTTGCCGTCCACTTTGTTGGCAAGCGTTTCTTCGATGTTTTCTTTTGTAGTGGCGGGCGAGTCCCCGAGCGGGAAAGCGCCATGCCGGCGAGTCCTCGAGCGGGCGAGTGGCTCCGCTGGCGAGTCCTCGGGTGCAGGGTCCCCGAGCGGGTGAGGCCGAGTGTGCACGTCCTTGCGGTTCTAACTTGATGTTGTTTCGGGGACTATATGTGATGGAGATCCATAGGTGCAGGTGTACGACTCCAAGCAGTGCGTGACCGCGCTGGTGGACTAGGCCACCCTTTCGGCGACATGCATCCGGGCTGTCCTCCAAGGGATATCGCCCACCGAGGTGATCCCTAGCAGGTTGACGGAGGTGTTGTGCTACCTACTAGAAGGGCCGGCCGTGGTCGAATGGATGATGTGGTCGTCCTTTCTCCGTGGGGCCACGACTACACTGATTCTTGGACTCGCGCACTTCCCGACGATTTTGACCTCGACGACATCACCAGCGGGTATCCCTCGGCGACTGGCTCGGTGGAGATCTCCGAGGTGCTGAAGCTAACTGCCAGGGCGACTCCCTACACCGGGCGGGTGTTGGCGATGGGCAACTTGCTGTCGTACCAGGAGACAGTGGTGGCGCCGAATGATCCCGAGCCGCAACATCGCGACTAGAAGTCGGAGCAGCCCTTTCGGTCGGCCATGGGGAAGAGATTGATGACGTACCCAGCGAACCCGTGGGAGCCCTTAGAATAGATAATTTCCCTAGGGCTCTTTGTATTAGTATTAGCGACTAGATCTTTGTATGAATCCATGATTGCGAATGATATTTTGATGCTAAGGGAATGAAAAACATTAGTCGCTGTGTGTTATTTTGTGATTTTTGTTTGTTGTGCGAGTCCCCGGGCGCGTTCGCCCTTTAATGGGGTTTACCTTATATGTGTGTAAGTTTGTTTGCATTAGACTGCTAGTTTAGTCAGAGTCAACTAGCCGTGGCTCGTAGAGCTAGTCGCTAGGCGACCCCAAGGGATGCTCTATGCTTGGTTGTTTTTCTAGACGCAAGCGGGATCGGTTAGGCGAGTCCCAGAGCGTGGTAGTTAGCCGTTCTAGTCGCACACCCAAGGTAGGTGAGGACATGGTGCATTGTTTGTAACGCGTCTCTCCACCTGGATCTAAAAGCCAGTCGCGTGGCGAGTCCATGGTACGCTCTCATACTTGGTGTCTTCACGAGCCGTGTGGTTTTAGACTTGGGCAAGTCCCCATGTGTGGTACTTAACCGTTCGAGTCGCTGTACACGAGGATGTGGAGGACTGGTCGCTGTATGAAGCATGTACAGTTGTCTTGGACCAGTGGGACAATCGAGTGAGGCGACTCCGATGGGGGCTCCGGGTTGGCGTTTTCATGGATGACGCAAGGCCCGAATACTTTCGGTGCCCTTGTGCCACACTAGTTAGCCGTGCCGGTCACTCAGCCAAAGGTTGACTTATGTGGGTAGCGTATTTCTAATATTACGAGTGCGACTGGCACAAGAATTTGGCGAGTGGGCACAATTTGTGCGAGTCGAGTTAATTGCATTGTATAGCGGGGGAGTACAATTTAGAGTTCTATGTGTAGAACTTACGCGGGAGGTTTATATTCCACAACCGCTTGACGTCGAGTTGGTTGTCACCTTGTACATCGATGAGGTAGTAGGCGTCGTTGTCGAGGACTAATTGCATTGTATAGCGGGGGAGTACAATTTAGAGTTCTACGTGTAGAACTTACACGGGAGGTTTACATTCCACAACCGCTTGACGTCGAGTTGGTTGTCACCTTGTACATCGATGAGGTAGTAGGCTTTGTTGTCGAGGACTCGCCCTATGGAAAATGGTCCCTCTCATGGGGAAGAGAGCTTGTGCATGGCCTTCTTCTCCTAGATGAGTCGTAGGACCAGGTCGCCTTCCTGGAAGGTGCGAGTACGGACTCGGTGGCTGTGGTATCGGCGGAGCCCTTGCTGGTAGATGGTGGTACAGGAGCGAGCAAGGTCGCGTGCTTCATCGAGCTGGTCGATGTCGTCCTTGCGTGCGAGCTCGTTGTCATCCTCAGTGTAGGTGACGACCCGAGGTGAGTCGTGTTCCAAGTCGGTTGCCATGACGGCCTCGGTGCCGTACACCATGAAGAAGGGCATGAACCCTGTTGACTGGTTGACGGAGGTGCGAATACCCCATATGACGGAGGGTATCTCTTCGACCCAGCATCCCGGAGTTCGATCGAGTGGGACTTGTAGTCTCGGCTTGAGACCATGGAGGATGCTTTGAGTAGCACGCTTTGCTGGGCCGTTTGACTCCGGGTGGGCTACTGAGGCAAGGTCGAGCTGTATGTTATGATCCTCGTAGAATTTGTCCATGGCGCCCTTTGTAAAGTTGGTGCCATTGTCCGTTATGATGTTGTGCAGGAATCCATACCGATAGTAGAGCTCGTAGAGGAACTTGGTGGCGGTATTCCCGTCACATTTCCTGACCGGCTTGGCTTCGACCCACTTGGTGAACTTATTGACTACGACTAGGAGGTGGGTGTAGCCATAAGGGGCCTTTTTGAAGGGGCCCACCATGTCCATGCCCCACACTGCGAATGGCCAGACGATGGGGATCGTCTTGAGCATCGATCCAGGGATGTGCGCCTGGTTGGAATATTTCTGGCACCCAACGCAGCGTTGGACGATGTCAACGGCATCGGCGTGCACGGTGAGCCAGTAGAAGCCATGTCGTGTGGCCTTGGCGACTAAGGACGAGGCACCAGCATGGTGGCCGCAGTCATCGGCGTGGATGTCTTGGAGAATCTTGCGTCATTCCCCTGGTTGCACGCAGCGTTGGAACATGTCGGTCGCGCTGTACTTGTGGAGCTCGCCATTGATGATGAAGAAGGATTTGCAGCGTCGCACTATCATGCGTGCCTTCGTCTCGTCCATCGGCAAGGTCCTTCTTTCGAGGTAAGCGAGGTATGGCTCGGTCCAGTCGCTGGGATCTGAGACCATGGCGACTAGGGCGGGCTCGGGTTGTAGCGGTATTCCGACATCGATCTCCTTCGGTAGGGAGACCGAAGGGTTGTGGATGGTGTCGAGGAAAATTCCCACGGTGGTGTTTGTCGAGCCGACCCAATGCGGGAGAGGGTGTCGGCCTCCTCGTTCTTGCGCATGTCGACCCACTCGATGGACTAGACGGCAAAGTTGCCCCCAGCTGGTCTACCGCTTGGCGGTATGCGACCATGGTGGGGGATACAGCGTCGCAGGTGCCAGCGACTTGTGCGGTGACGAGGTCGGAGTCACCATAGCACCGTAGGAGGTTGACGTTCATCTCCTTGGTGGCCCGCATGCCATGAAGGAGGGCCTCGTATTCGTCCATGTTGTTGTTGTTGCAGGGCGTGAAGTCGAGGTGTAGCACATTCCGAAGCTTGTCACCTTTGGGGGAGGTGAGTATGACCCTGGCCCCTGTGCCATCCGCGTTCTTGGACCTGTCAAAGTGGAGCAACCAGTAGTGGAGGTATGGCGGCTTCTCTGGCTGCTGCACCTCTTCCCAGTCGGCAAGGAAGTCTGCTAGGGCCTGCAATTTGATCGCCTTGTGTGTCTCGTACTTGATGTTGTGGACGCTGATTTTGATGGACCACTTGGCGACTCGCCCGGTCACCTCGCGGTTGCGGATGATGTCCTATAGTGGCACGGAGGAGACGACCGTGATGGGGTGCTCCTGGAAGTAGTGTGGGAGCCTCCGCTGGGCTCGGAAAACCGCGTATACCAGTTTCTGGTATTGCAGGTAGTGCTGCCATGAGTCCATGAGGACCTAGCTGATGTAGTAGACCGGGCGCTATACGGGATGATCCTTTCCCTTCTCTGGTCGCTCGACGACCATCACGGCGCTAACGACTCACATGGAGGCCGCGATGTAGACGAGCATGGGCTCCTTGTCGATGGGGGCAGCGAGTAGGGGTGCTGCGATTAGCACTTCTTTGAGCGCTTTTAACGCGTCGTCCGCCTCCTTGTACCATTGGAATGTAGGGTCCTTGCACATCAGGTGGTAGAGAGGCATTGCCTTCTCGCCTAGCCGAGGGATGAAGCGATTGAGAGCCGCGACTCGACCGGCCAGCTTTTGGACGTCACAGCGGCACTCGGGTTTTCCGAGTCATGCGATTGTGTCTATCTTGGTGGGGTTCTCCTTGATGCCTCGCTTGGAGACTATGTACCCCAGGAGCTTCTCGGTAGGCACGCCAAAGGTGAATTTTCCTAGGTTGATATTTATCTTGTACCTCCGCAGATTTGCGAAGGTTTCGGCCAGGTCGGCGAGTAGGTCATTCTGGCGATTGGATTTAACCACCACATCATCGATGTAGACGTGAATGTTGCGGACAATTTGGCTCGCAAGGCACTCCTGCATGCACTTTTGGTAGGTCGCACAAGCATTTTTGAGGATGAACGTCATGGCGGTGTAGCAGTAGGCGCCGAATGGCGTGATGAACGTCGTCTTCTACTTGTCCTCGACCGCCATCTTGATATAGTTGTAACCAAAGTACGCTTCGAGGAAGCATAGTGACTCCGACCCCGCAGTCGAATCAATGATCTGGTCGACGTGCAGTAGGACGAACTGCTCCTTTGGGCAGGCGTTGTTGAGGTTCGTGTAGTAGATACACATTCTCCAGGTCTTGTTCTTCTTCATGACCAGGACTGGGTTTGCCAGCCACTTGGAGTACTTGATGGGTGAAGGGGCCTCTTTGATGTGGGAGCGTTTCGTTGGAAACCCCAAGAGCAAGGTGTGAAGCAGCAACTAGCCAGTCTTCCCTCAGTAGAGACCAAGGTTATCGAACCAGAAGGAAGAAGGAAACGTCACACAGGTGTTGCAAGCAACACGGAGACCTACACAACACAAACTCAAGACTTTGTCCCAACGAATCAGTGAGGTTGTCAAGCTCACTGGTTTGCTGTAACAAAGGATTAAACGTATGGTGTGGAAGTTAATGGTTTGCAACAAGTAAACAAGTAACAGTGGAAGATGTATCAATGGTAAATATTGTACCGGGGTCCATAGTTCACTAGAGGTGCTCTCCTTAGATAAATAACATAGCATGAAGGGTAAACAAATTACGGCAGGGCAATTGACAGGAACTGAGCAAGGCATAAAAATGCAATTACTAGTCAGAAAGATACTATGAGGTTGATTGGGCAATACAACAAGATGCATAGACCGCC
Organism: Avena sativa; assembly: GCA_916181665.1. Taxonomy (NCBI): domain Eukaryota; kingdom Viridiplantae; phylum Streptophyta; class Magnoliopsida; order Poales; family Poaceae; genus Avena; species Avena sativa. The sequence continues at coordinate 102,332,297 of OV702293.1, forward strand.
ATCTAACTACATCTATGACTAGAAGTCCACCTTCAGGTTATCATCCGAACCCCCTCAAGTATTAAGTCGCAAGCAACAGACAACTGCTTTAAGCAAAGTGTGTAAGGTAAACATTCCACATGTTCCATGAACAAGAGACCGTTGTTTTCTCCCTAGTAGCAACATCACATCTACAACCGAAGAGATTATTGTCACTTCCCTTAGAAACTAGAGTCATGAACCCACTATCGAGCATAAATACCCCCTCTTGGAGTCACTAGCAACTACTTGGCCAAGATAACCACTAGCAACAGAGAGCATGCAAGATCACAAACAACACAAACATGATAGAATCATAAAGACAAAACCATTAATCAAACCAACATAATAATCTTAATATCCATCGGATCCCCGCAAACACAACATGCATGATTACAAATAGATTAGATCTTGATCATGAACGGAGCTCACAAGTTCTATACATGAAAGCACAAAGGAGGAGATACAACCATCTAGCTACTACATGGACCCATAGTCCAAGGTGGAACTACTCATGCATCATACCGGAGAGAAGGACTACGGGATGATCTCCCCTCCGGCAGGGTGTCGGGAAGAACTTTAGATCCCTGCCCCCGAACTAGGGACAATGGTGGCGGCGGCTATAGAAGGTTTCGTGGATTTCTGATCGGGTCCTCAGGGTTTCTACATCGGGGGCTTTTTATAGGCGAAGGGGGAGACCGAGGCGACCGCCAGGGCTGGCAAACCCTAGCCAGGCGCGGGCTAGGGCCCACCTGCGCCTAGGGTGGGTCTGGCCCCCCTGACTGGCCCCTCTGGCTCTCCTCTGAACTTCTTGTTCCCCACGGAAAGTAATTGACTTTGTCCTTTGTCCCGTCCAATTCCGAGAATATTTCTTTACTAACTTTTCTGAAACCAAAAATAGCAGAAAACAGGCATCTAGCATTGTTGCAACTTGTTAGTAGGTTAGTACCAGAAAACATGTAAAAATCACCTCAAAGTGTGGACAAGTAAAGAAAAGCAGATACTAAACAAGCATGGAGCATCAAAAATTATAGATACGTTTCCAACGTATCAATGGGCCGGATGAACCCTGCGGCGAGTAGATGCTGCACTTCTTCGGCGATTGATCGGCGGTGCTCTTCATTGAATGGCCGCAGTGACTGCTTAACAGGCCATGCTTTGGGGTCGGCATTAAGTTTGTGCTCAGCGAGTTCCCTCGGGACACCTATCATGTCAGATGGCTTCCATGCAAAGATGTTGTGATTCTCGCAGAGAAACTCGATGAGCGCGCTTTCCTATACAGGGCTCATGCCTGCCCCGATGGTGACCATCTGGCTGGAGTCGCCCGGGACCAGCTCGACGGTGCAGGTGTGCGTGGCGGCTTCGAACGTTGTCGACCCGGCATTCTCTACATCGGGCTTCTTTAGGATCTTGGGGTCATCCTTGTCGTTGCCACTCATCTACTTGGCGAGTTTGTCGGCGTGGTTTGTTTCCGTGGTGATGATGGTGTATGCAAGTTCGGCGCCTTTTTCCTCGCACAACACGGCCATATCGGGGTAGCCGTGGACGGTAATGATGCCGCATGGTCCTGGGAGCTTCATCATGTTGTATGCGTAGTGCGGTGCTGCCATGAATTTCGCAAACACTTGTCACCCTAGGACGCAGTGGTAGGGGTTGCAAAAGTTCACCAGCTCGAAGACGATCCGCTCGGTGGAAGTTGGCAGGTGTGCCGAAGGTGACTAGCAGCGTCACCTTGCCGATCGGGTACGCCTTCCAACTAGGGACAATTCCATGGAAGGTGGTGAGGGTTGATTCGACCATCGACTACGGGAGCTGCAGCCTCCTGAATGTATCCAGGTAGAGGATATTGATGGAGCTCCCACCGTCCATCAGTGTCTTGGGGAGCCAGTAGTCAGCCACTTTGGGCTTAACTACTAGGGTGACTCGCCCAGGGTACTCGATCCACGATGAGTGGTCCTCACGGCTCCACATGATGTGCTGCTCGGACCAGTTGAGGAAGCGGGGAACATCGACCTGGGGCACTGTGTTGACGGCGACTACGCGCGTGAGGACCTTCTTCTCTCACTTGGTGCCGAGCCCGGTGAAGGTGTGCAGCGAGCCGACGCCATTGCCAAAGCCACTGACATTGCCGTGGTCCCTTGGAAGGTTGTTGTTGGGGTCTTCCCTTGCTCGCCTTGCCTTCTCAATATTATTTAGAGAGTGGCAGTCGGCGGTGGTGTGAGTGGTGGGTTTCCCCTCTCTGCTGTGGTAAACAAAGGGCTGGTTAAGCAGTGCTACGGGGTCGAATTTTGGCCTTGCGCGGTAGTTTCCGCTGTCGTGGTAGTTTCCTCCGTCATGGCGAAAGTTCTTTGGGTCGCGTGGCGCGTATCCGGCATTGGCGACAAAGTCGACTCGCCCGTCACCGCGGCGCTTTCCAATGAGGCAAGTGTTGTTGTAGCGCAGCTCGTGCTGCCTCTCGTTGTCGTGGCCACTTGTGCAGCGGTTTCCACCCGACTCGTTGTTGGTTTCTTGGTTCGGGTCCTCCTACGCGTAGCGCTTGGCGATTTCGAGGAGGTTGGGGATGTTGTCGAGCGTTCGGTATACCCTCTTGATCTTGGCGACCAGAGGTTTGTACCGACACGAGTTCTTGAAACAGTGGATCGCCGTGTCTGGATGGATGCCGGAGGCGTTGTTCCACAGGTCCTACCACCGCTGGACCCAGTGGCGGGTCGACTCGCGTGGTACCTGGATACATCGCTCTAGGTCTTCGATGGTGGTGGTGCGGGTGTAGGAGCCCTCGAAATTCCTAACGAAGGCTTCTTGCATGTCCTCCCATGAATCAATGTTGTCCGCGGGGAGGGTGTTGATCCATTGCCCTGTTTCTCCCTCCATCATCAGGGGGAGGTAGCGAGCGGCGAGCAATTCGGTGTGGCCGGCGATTCCCATCGCCATGAGGTATGTGTCTAGCCACACTATTGGGCCATACGTGGGTTCGTACTTCTCGATCTCTTTCGGCGCCTTAAACTTGGCAGGATATTTCTTGCCTCGGATCATGGGTCCGAAGCATTGGGGGCTGACTCAACTGAGGGAGCCCCTTTGCTCGCAGTCGCCGTGGTTGGCGAGGGTGTGCCTCAGGTGGTTGGGCTGGCGTGCTCGCCCGGTTTGGTTGTTGATGATGTGTGCCCGCGCGTCGACCGACTGTCTATTGGCGGTGACCATATTTTTCGTCGGTCGCGGCTCGTTGCTGGAGAGCGCTGGGTGCACAGCCCATGTGAAAGGACATTTACTTTATTAAATCACTTTTGGTGTTTGCTAACAACAAGTAGATCATTTTACAGTATTCTAATGTCTAAAGGTTGATATAATGCAAAGTGAAAAGGACCCTTGACTTACGTAATTATTACTGACCACATATGCCAGTTCCTGGAAACTCCAGATCGGAGTCTCCGGTCTGAGTGGGATGGAGCCTCCGGTGTGGTCCGGAGTTTCCCAAGGAGTCTCTGGAGGGGGCTCCAGAAATAAGCCTAGGACAGTCTGATGGGTGGTCCGGAGGTCGGTGCAGAGACTGACCGGAGTCTCCGGTCCAAGACTCAGACCGGAGTCTCCGGTGTGGCTGGACCGGAGTCTCCGGTCCACTTGGTCCGGAAACTTTTAAGAATCTTCGGAGGTGTCTTTCCCAGGGGCGCTGGGATAATTTGATGGGCGGTTCGAAGATTGGCCAGAGTCTCCAGTGTAGACCGGAGTCTCCGGTCTGCACACCGGAGTCTCTGGTCTGGCAGATCCTCCAACGTTCAAAAAATGGTTCAGTGGAGGGGGGCCTATAAATAGAGTACCTTATCCCCTTCCTCTGGCTGCTCGACCCACTCAAGAACACCATCCCTATTTGAGCCACCAAATCAACAATATCTCTTCATCCAACCATCCAAAGTCATTGATCTTTGGAGAATCGAAGGAGGGGGCCTTGATCTACAGCTTCGCCAAGAGAGATCTTCATTTCCCCTCATTCACTTGAGGGCCCACATTCTCTCGTGTTTCTATAGAAACCCTGGCTTTCGATTTGGTTCTTACAAGCTTGTCTTTCATTGTTTGACAACTTGCTTCTATTCGGGAGCCTCCAATTAAGTTGTGGATGTGTACCTCGAACTTGTTGTAAAGGTGCTGGCTTCCACCTCGAAGGTTGCCGATATAGTGGAAGAGGTGAATCGAACCCTTTGGGGTGAGGTTCATCGGAGAACAAGGGAGGCCTCTCATGGCATTGGTGGTTTCAAACCACCCCCTCACCAAACATAGACGTACTTCCCCTCAAAATTAAGGAACTACGGGAAACAAACCCTTGTGTGTTGATTGCGCCTCCTTGATGTGGGAGCGCTTCGTTGGAAACCCCAAGAGAAAGGTGTGAAGGAGCAAGCATCAAGTCTTCCCTCAGTAGAGACCGAGGTTATCGAACCAGAAGGAGGAAGGAAACGTCACACAGGTGTTGCAAGCAACACGGAGACCTGCATAACACAAACTCAAGACTTTGTCCCACCGAATCAATGAGGTCATCAAGCTCATCGGTTTGCTATAACAAAGGATTAAACGTATGGTGTGGAAGGTAATGGTTTGCAGCAAGTAAACAAGTAATAGTGGAAGATGTATCAATGGTAAAGATTGGACCGGGCTCCATAGTTCACTACAGGTGCTCTCCTTAGATAAACAACATGGCATGAAGGGTAAACAAATTACAGCAGGGCAATTAACAGGAACTGAGCAAGGCATAACAATGCAATTACTAGTCAGAAAGATCCTATGAGGTTGAGTGGGCAATACATCAAGATACATAGACCGCCATCCAACTACATCTATGACTAGAAGTCCACATTCAGGTTATCATCCGAACCGCCTCCAGTATTAAGTTGCAAGCAACATACAACTTCTTTAAGCAAAGTGTGTAAGGTAAACATTCCACATGTTCCATGAACAAGAGACCGTTGTTTTCTCCCTAGTAGCAACAGCACATCTACAACCGAAGAGATTATTGTCACTTCCCTTGGAAACTAGAGGCATGAACCCACTATCGAGCATAAATACCCCCTCTTGGAGTCACTAGAAACCACTTGGCCAAGATAACCACTAGCAATGGAGAGCATGCAAGATCACAAACAACACAGACATGATAGAATCATAAAGACAAAACCATTAATCAAACCAACATAATAATCTCAATATCCATCGGATCCCTGCAAACACAACATGAATGATTACAAATAAATTAGATCTTGATCATGAATGGAGCTCACAAGATCTATACATGAAAGCACAAAGGAGGATATACAACCATCTAGCAACTACATGGACCCATAGTCCAAGGTGGAACTACTCATGCATCATACCGGAGAGAAGGCCTCCGGGATGATCTCCTCTCCGGCAGGGTGCCGGGAAGAACTTCAGATCCCCCTCGATCTAGGGACGATGGTGGCGGCGGCTACAGAAGGTTTCGTGGATTTCTGATCGTGTACTCAGGGTTTCTGCATCGGGGGCTTTTTATAGGCGAAGGGGAGACCGAGCCGGCCGCTAGGGCTGGCAAACCCTAGCCAGGTGCGGTCTAGGGCCCACCGGCGCCTAGGGTGGGTCTGCCCCCCCTGGCTGGCCCCTCCGGCTCTCCTCTAGACTTCTTGTTCCCCACGGAAAGTAATTTATTTTTTCCTTTGTCCCGTCCAATTCCGAGAATATTTCTTTACTAACTTTTCTAAAACCAAAAACAGCAGAAAACAGGCATCTGGCACTGTTGCAACTTGTTAGTAGGTTAGTACCAGAAAACATGTAAAAAGCACCTCAAAGTGTGGACAAGTAAAGCAAAGTATATACTAAACAAGCATGGAGCATCAAAAATTATAGATACGTTTCCAACGTATCAACATCCCCAAGCTTAACTCATGCTCGTCCTCGTGTAGGTAAGTGATAAACAGAATATTTTTTGAGGATACATGCACCCTCACAATAAAGATCCAACTATTTGCAAGCATTGAAAGCTGGGATCAAAGAACTCTAAACATGTGCATGAAAGATGGAGTTCTAACAATAATAGTAACCATGCATGCAACATGACAAGCTACAAACAAAGATCATGAATAACATGCATTGAAAAACGTTTGTTTGTTTCACGTGCAGAAAACATAGCATAGTGGCAATCAGCTTGTCCCTCATAGAGTGTCAATAAAATGCATAGGACACCTGCAAAGTTCGCAAGGGTGACTAGAAACAAGTAGCAGAAGAACAAGTAATAACACAATATGCATCAATTAATAAGCTTTGGAACACTGCACACAGAATGACAACTATGCTCTCTTAATGGTGCCTAAATGTAGAAGTTGGAGACTCAATAGTGGTGGAAGAAAGGCCTTTTTTGTAAAGGAAGCAGGGATTACAAGTTTCAAAAAGAGCTTCCAAAAATTATGGTACTTGTTAGCTTTCAGCCCTCATTGCCCCTATCATAAGCATCTTGAAGTGGTTAAGGTTAAAGTGGCAAAGCTGGAGTATATGCTTGACGAAGTATAAGTTGGCAATCTCAAGTCCCTTGAATACGAGGGACACACCTCATGCATACTCAACTTTGGGTCCAGGTAAGTTCTTGTCACTGTAAGTTTTTGCATATCATTGAGAACCGCCAATGGGGTACCCCTTGCACATGGTACAGGAGCTTTCCCATAACCAAAATGACAAGGCAAGCAGACAATGAGCATCTCAGCAATCTTTTTTATTTACCATATGCATATCTTTTTATTGAGTATGCTTCATAGATAACTCATTATGGTGATGCTGCAAGTTTCCACCATGATTAGGCATGGCTTAGGCTAGCGGACCAGGCGTTTCTCTAACACATAATACAAACTCCATGGACTTACAAGTCCCCTCTTTATTTCACACCGGTGACATCCATAGACAAAAGAACATGATATCAACTGAGTACAACAAGGTACAAGTGCAATGTTGAAAACGTTCCCCTTGACATAACGGTTCTGCTAACTCCAACTTATAAGTGCAAGCATATACAACAAAGTTGTCACATTGGTTCAAGTTTATTAGGGGCAAAGAATAAAGTGTGCCATCAAGTTCGTGAGGGCTTTAATCACTAAGTTTTCACATAACAAAATAGTTTTTAATTGGAAGATAGTTGAAAACAAGAATATACTTGGAATGGTGTAACACACCATGTATAGGAGTTTATAGTGGACACTTTGGAATAACTTGGTTTCATGGGAGTTGAAAGCATGAGTAGAACTTATTCATACAAGTGGAGGCTAGCAAAATACTGGGAGTAACCAACTAAGAGAGCAATAATGGCCAAAATCATGCAGTGCAACAAAGCATACTAATCAAAGCAAAGAGTGGTACTACAAGTCAAGGTCTAAATGATCATAGAGGCTAATGGTGACTTGTGAGAGTCATAACATGGTGTGAGCATGTGCCAAGTCAACCCAAGCAACGAATCAAAGGAGAATACCACAATACTATGCTTTTGCATGCTAAAATAACGCATAATTTATTCAAGGCACACTAAGAAGTCCCAATTGTTTGGAACAAGACAAGCTACGGCAATAATCACTAAGCATAAGGTCAAAACAACACCTAGCATGTCATGCTAAAGTCTAAGTCACAGTCAATGCAAGCTCCTCTTGCACTTCAAGCAAGAACTTACTACTCCTTTCCAACACCAAGAAAACTTATTTGCAAAACAACACAGTGAGAACAGGGGTCCAAACTACTTTAGACAACTAAACAAACTAAGCAAAGCAAACAAAAACTAATACGCTCCAAGAACAACGCAACTGTGCATGAAACAATAAAACCGAAGTGTCTAGACAGACCTGAGCTTTTTATTGATGAAGAAGGGGCTGCCTTGGGCATCCCCAAGCTTTAACGCTTGTACCTCTTGGATATTTATTGGGGTGACACCATGTGATGGGGATATGCCTACCGGGGTATACCCAGCAGGACGTTTCCGACTGGCCCAGGAACTGGCGAGTGGGCCTGCAAGACGGCGACTAGATCAAGGCCCGGTGTGGATCCAAGTGACTGGAAGCTGAAGGCCCAGGCGAGTAGATAGGCCCAGTCGGATTAGGTTAAACGAGTACCGAAGCCTTAACTGATTCGGTTGAGATATGTAAACCCTAGGGGAGGTAAGTCTATATAAACCTCCCTATAGGGCGTGTAGAGATACGTTCCATCATACACCCAAGCGACTCGCCTCCTAGCCGCCGAGCTCGCCCATTGTACCACCATCATAATACAATCTAGCAGGAGTAGGTCTTTACCCTCCGGGGGGCCGAACCTGGGTAAAACCATGTGTCTCCGCCCCCATCTCGCACCGCAGATGGCTGGCCGCCCTTGCCCCTCGTTCTACTACTCGCTGCCGATTGCAGCATCTGTCGTGACCATTCCCACGACAGTGGCACCCACCGTGGGGCCTGGCCGGTCTGGCCAGTGTTCTGTGGCGAGATCCAATCTGCCCATCAACGAGACGGTCGCCACCGGCCGCATGATAGCGATCGACGAGATGCTCCAGATCTTGTCGAGCCGATGGGGTCGCTAAGTCGACTCGGGCCCAGGTGCTTCGAACCAATGATCCGAGGCGAAAAATACCCGGCGAACTTCAAGGCGCCGAAGGAAATAGAGAAGTACGACCCCTCCGTGTGGCTGGATACATACCTCATGGCGATGGGGATCGCTGGGCACACCGACCTGCTAGCCGCCCGTTACCTCCCCTTGATGATGGAGGGGACGTGCAGGCAGTGGATCAACACCCTCCCCCAGGATAGCATCGACTCCTGGGAGGAGATGCGCGACGCCTTCGTCAGGCACTTCGAGTGCTCCTACACCCGCGCCACCACCACCGAGGACCTGGAGCGATGCGTCCAGGGACCCCGCGAGTCGACCCGCAATTGGGTCCAGCGGTGGCAACAACTATGGTACAACGCGGTCGGCATCCACCCGGACACCGCGATCCATTGCTTCAAGACCTCGTGCCGCTATGAGCCCTTGGTCACCAAGCTCAAGCGACATTCTCGCACGCTCGACAACATACCGGACCTCCTCGAGATCGCCAAACGGTACGCGGAGGAAGATCCAAACCAGGAAACTGACGACGAGTCGGGAGGCCAACGCCGCACGAGCGGCAACGACAACGGACGACGGTCCGACCTACGCTACAACAACACTCGCCTCACCAGCAAGCGCTGCAGTGACGGGCGAGTCGACTTCATCGCCAACGCCGGGCACGCGCAGTGCGAGCCCAAGAGCTTCCGCCGTGACGGAGGGCAACGCCGCGACGGCGGCAATTACAAGGCGAAACCAAGGTTCGACCCTGCAGCCCTCCTTAACCAACCTTGTGCGTTTCATAGCAGGGAAGGGAAGCCCGCTACACACACGACCGCCGACTGCCACACTCTCAGGGAGATCGAGAAGGCACGGCGAGCGCGGGAGGACCCCGACAACAACCCGCCAAATGGCGGAAAATTCGGCAATATGGCCGGCTCGCTCCATACCTTCACAGGCTTCAACACGAAGCGCGAGAAGAAGGTCATCGCCCGCGCCGTCGCCGTCAACACGGTGGCCCAGGTGGACGTTCCCCAGTTCCTCAACTGGTCGAAGCAGCCCATCACCTGGAGCCGCCAGGACCACTCTCCACGCATCGACTACCCAGGCCGAGTCGCCCTGGTGGTCAAGCCTAAGGTGGGCGACTACTGGCTCCCCAAGACATTGATGGCTGGCGGCAGCTCCATCAACATCATGTACCTGGACACCTTCAGGCGACTGCGGCTCCCGCAGTCGATGGTCGAGACGACCTACACCACGTTCCACGGCATCGTCCCCGGTCGGAAGGCGTACCCGATCGGCAAGGTCACGCTGCCCGTCACCTTCGGCACACCAGCAAACTTCCACACCGAGCGGATCGTCTTCGAGCTGGTACCCTTCGACAGCCCCTACCACTGCGTCCTGGGGCGCCAGGCGTTCGCCAAGTTCATGGCAGCGCCCCACTACGCGTACAACGCGATGAAGCTCCCCGGGCCGTGCGTTGTCATCACCATCAACGGCGACCCTGACATGGCCGCCGAGTGCGAGGCCAAAGGAGCCGAACTCGCCGACGTCGTCATCGCGCTAGAGACTAACCATGCCGACGAGCTCACCAAGTACGCGAGCGGGGTCAACAACGATGACCCCACCATACTCAAGAAGCCCAACTCGGAGGGCGCAAACACCTCAGCCTTCGAGGCAATGACGCACACCCGCACCGTCGAGCTGGTCCTAGGCGACTCCAGCCAGACGATGACGATCGGGACGGGCATGAGCCCAGCCTAGGAAGGCGCGCTCATCGAGTTCCTCCGTGAGAACAGGGACATCTTTGCATGGAAGCCCTCTGACATGCCTGGTGTCCCTAGGGAGATCGTTGAGCACAAACTAAACACCGACCCCAAAGTGCGACCCGTCAAGCAGTCGCTGCGGCCCTTCAATGAAGAGCGCCGCCGAGCTATCGCCGAGGAGGTGCAGCGTCTACTCGCTGCAGGCTTCATCCGGCCAATCAAATACTCCAAGTGGCTGGCAAACCCAGTCTTGGTCGAGAAGAAGAACGGGACCTGGAGGATGTGTATCGACTACACAAACTTGAATAGCGCCTGCCCGAAGGAGCAGTTCGTCCTCCCGCGGATCGACCAAATAATCGACTCCACCGCGGCCTCGGAGTCGCTATGTTTCCTCGATGCCTACTCTGGGTATAACCAGATCAAAATGGCTGTTGAGGACGAGGAGAAGACGGCGTTCATCACGCCATTCGGAGCCTTCTGCTACACCGCCATGACCTTCGGCCTCAAGAACGCCGGGGCGACCTACCAACGGTGCATGCAGGAGTGCCTCGCGAGCCAAATTGGCCGCAACATCCACGTCTACATCAATGACGTGGTCGTGAAGTCCTCTCTCTAGGGCGATCTACTCGCCGACCTGGCGGAAACATTCGCCAACCTGCGGAAATACAAGATAAAGCTCAACCCAGGCAAATGCACTTTCGGCGTACCAGCAGGGCAACTACTGGGGTACGTCGTCTCAAAGCGCGGGATCGAGGCGAACCCCACCAAGATCGACACGATCGCTCGACTCGGCAAACCCGAGTGCCTGCGCGACGTCTAGAAGTTGGCCGGGCGAGTAGCGGCTCTTAGTCGCTTCATCCCCCGCCTGGGCGAAAAGGCGATGCCCCTATACCACCTGATGCGCAAGAACCCCACCTTCCAGTGGGACAAGGAGGCGGACGACGCGCTCCGCGACCTCAAGAAGGTGCTACTCGTAGCACCGCTACTCGCCACCCCCGCCGACAAAGAACCCATGCTGGTCTACGTCGCGGCATCCGAGCGCATCGTCAGCGCCGTCATGGTCGTCGAACGGCCAGAGGAAGTAAAGGAGCGCCCGGTACAGCGACCGGTGTACTACATCAGCGAGGTCCTCACCGAGTCGCGCCAGCGGTACCCGCGGTACCAGAAACTGGTATACGCGGTCGTTCGAGCACAGCGGCGCCTGCCGCACTACTTCCAGGAGCACCCGATCACGGTCGTCTCCTCAGCACCGTTGCAGGACATCATCCGCAACCGCGAGGCGACCGGGCGAGTCGCCAAGTGGGCCGTCGAAATCGGCGTCCACACCATCAAGTACGAGCCACGAAAAGCGATCAAATCGTAGGCTCTAGCGGACTTCATCGCCGATTGGGAAGAGGCCCAGCAGCCAGAAAAACTGCCATACCTCCACTACTGGAGCCTCCACTTCGATGGCTCCAAGAACGCGGACGGCGCAGGAGCAGGGATAGTGCTGACTTCACCGAAGGGCGACAAGCTCCACTACGTCCTCTGCCTCGACTTCACCCCTGCACCAACAACATGGCCGAATACGAGGCACTACTCCACGGCATGCGAGCTGCCAAGGAGATGAACGTCAACCGCCTACGCTGCTACGGAGACTCCGACCTCGTCGCTGGGCAAGTCGCTGGCACTTGCGACACCATCTCTCCCACCATGGCGGCATACCGCCAAGCAGTAGACAAGCTGGGAGGACATTTCGCGGGGTACTCTGTCGAGTGGATCGACAGGCGGAAGAACGTGGAGGCGGACTCACTTTCTCGCATCGGGTCGGCTCGACTCGCACCGCCCACCGGCGTCTTCCTTGACACGATCACCAAGCCATCAGTCTCTCCCCCAAGGGAGATCGACATTGGAGTCCCACTGCAGCCAGAGGCAACCCTGGTCGCACTCGTCGCCGAGCTAGACGACTGGACCAAGCCCTACGTCGCCTACCTGGAGGCTGGCACCTTGCCGGCAGACGAGACGGATGCCCGGATGATCGCACGCCGATGCAAATCCTTCACCATCATCGATGGCGAGCTCCACAAGCGCAGCGTCACCGGCGTGTTCCAACGCTGCGTCCAACCCGCCGAAGGATGCAAGATCCTCCACGACATCCACTCCGGAGATTGAGGCCATCACGCCGGCGCCCGCTCTCTGGTTGCCAAGGCCATGCGACACGTCTTCTACTGGCTCACCGCACACGCCGATGCCGTCGACATCGTCCAGCGGTGCGCTGGGTGCCAGAAGTACGTCAACCAGACACACGTGCCAAGTTCAACGCTCAAGACAATCCCCATCACCTGGCCATTCGCCGTATGGGGTATGGATATGGTAGGCGCCTTCAAAAAGGCCCCCTTCGGCTACACCCACCTTCTGGTCGCGGTCGACAAATTCACAAAGTGGGTGGAGGCCAAGCCAGTCCGGAAATGCGACGGGAAGACCGCCACCAAATTCCTATGCGAGCTCATATATCGCTACGGGTTCCCAAACAGCATCATCACGGACAACGGCACCAACTTCGCCAAAGGGGCCATGGCCGAGTTCTGCGAGGAACACCACATCCGGCTCGACCTCGCGTCAGTCGCCCACCCGGAGTCCAACGGCCAGGCAGAACGGGCAACCAGAGCATCCTCCACGGCCTGAAGCCGCGGCTCCAAGTACCACTCGAGCGCACCGCCGGGTGCTGGGTCGAGGAGCTACCCTCCGTCATCTGGGGCATCCGCACCTCGGTCAACAGGTCGACAGGATTCACCCCCTTCTTCATGGTGTACGGCGCCAAGGCAGTCATGCCCACCGACCTCGAGCACGACTCGCCAAGGGTCGTCCACTACACGGAGGCTGCGAACGAACTTGCACGTCAGGATGGAATCGATCAACTCGACGAGGCACGCGACCTCGCTCGATCACACACCGCCATCTACCAGCAAGGACTCCGCCGCTACCACAGCCGGCGGGTGAAAACTCGCACCTTCCAAGAAGGCGACCTGGTGCTGCGCCTCATCCAGGACAAGAAAGGCATGCACAAGCTTTCCCCCCATGGGAGGGACCATTCGCCATCGGGCGAGTACTCGGCAATAACGCCTACTACCTCATCGACGTCCGCGGGGACGGCAAGCTCGACGTCAAGCGACCATGGAATGTAAACCTCCTACGGAAGTTCTACTCCTAGAACCCCGCATATGTATCCTCCAGTCGCTATGAAATAAAAAGAATTGGTTACCGCAAATTGCGCCTACTCTCCGTGTCTTGTGCCACTCGCACTCGTAATAACAGCGTCAAGCTAACTGCAGAAGTCAACCTCTGGTACAGCGATCGGCACGGCCAAGTAGTGCATTACAAGGGCACTGGGTCACCCCAGGTATTGTAACGTCCACGAAAAACGCCTACCCGGAGCCCCAGTGGAGTCGCCTAGCTCGACTGGTTCTACGAGCCAAGACAACTGCCTTCGCTTCTCATAGCGACCCTGATCCTCCGCATCCTCGACATAGCGACTCGAACGCCCAAGTACCACGCTCGGGGACTGATGACCAGTCCAGCACGAGCGGCTAAGGAAAACGCCAAGTACGAGAGCATGCCCAGGACTCGCCACGCGACTGACCCAACGGGCCAGGCAGGAGCGATGCGCTCACCATAACGCGCCAAGTCCTCACCCACCCTCGAGTCGCACCTAGAACAACCAAGTACCACGCTCGGGGACTCGGCAACCCGACCTCGTTCGCGCAAGGGAAAACGGTGAAGTACGGAGCACTCATGGGAGTCACCTTGCGACTAGCTCTCCGAGTTCGGGCGAGTCGACCCCAATAAACAAAACATTCAAAACAACAAACACATAACAAACGAGTTAAACCCCATAAAAAAGGGCGGACGTGCTCGGGGACTCGTTCAAACCTCAATCAGAAACACACGACAATTCACAAAACAACACGATATTCCATTAATAGCATGTCGCAAGCGTTACAAAATACATAGTATGCCCAATGGCAGCACTGTTACTCACGCCCCAGGGCACAATATTCTACTCTGTAGGCTTCGACGACGACTCGCCACCACCCTTGCGATTGCGAATGAAGGGACTGTACGGGTTTGACGGGTACGTCGTTAGCTCACCCGCCATCGCTGCACGGAAGGGTTGCTCGATCTTGAAGTCCCGGTGCTGTGGTTCGGGGTCGTTGGGCGCGACGACCGTCTCCTGGTAAGGAAGGAGGTCGCCCATTGCCTAGACGCGCTCGGAGTATACCGCGGCGCGGTCCATCAGCCTCAGCACCTCGGAGATCTCCACCGAGCCGGTCGACGACGGGTAGCCACTCGTCACATCGTCCAGATCGAAGTCCTCCAGGAAGTGAGCGAGCCCAAGGCTAAGCGTCGTCGCCGCTCCGCGCCGGAACGCCGATCGCGTCATGAATTCGACGACCGACGGCGCCTTCTCCAAGTATCGCCACACCTCGACGAGGTCGCTGGGAATCACCTCCGTGGGTGACATTTCCTGGAGATACGCCCGTATGCACGTTGCCGACAACGTGGCCGAGTCGACCAGCGTGGCCACGCATTGCCGTGCGTCGAACGAACTCGCCTCTTCCGCGCTATCAATGATCCGACCTGCGGACAGAAAGCGACAGTGAGTACATCAAAGATTACAGAATGCAAACGTTACAGGCACAGGAAGGCACACTCACCAATCAAGGGACGGGACAGATCCGTGATGAAGCTCTAAAGAGAGGTGTAGTCATCTTGAAGCCCAGCAACAAGGGCGTCGGAGACCTTACGCTCCTCAGCGGCGGCTGTAACGGCAGCCTTGGCTCGCCCATCTGCCGAAGTTGCCTCCTCCCTCGCCTCCTTCAACTCGCGCTCAAGGTGGGCGATCCGCTCCTCAGCTAAGCTTAAAGCAGTCTGAGCTACCCTCAACTCAGTCGCTGGGACGAGGCCCTGGCGGATCTCCTCTGCCTTCGCAGCAGTCGCCTGGAGCCCCTTGTTTGCCTCTTGGACGGCGGCCAGTTCCCTCTCCACCTGACATTTTGCGGCGAGACGGTCGGCTGACTCGTGCTGCAAACCCTGAAAACAAGTCAAACAGTTAGCAACAGCGGAATCCTAAGTGCCCACCCGCTGAAATTTAGCGAGTGCGCACTCGGGGACTGGCAATCAAAAATCCTAAGTGCCCACCCGCTGAAATTCAGCGAGTGCGCACTCGGGGACTGGCAATCAAAAACCCTAAGAGCCCACCTGCTGAAATTCAGCGAGTGCGCACTCGGGGACTGGACGCGAGAAGTAAAAACAAGACATTAAAAGAATCAGACCACTGCAACACAGCGGCCTGATCCTCGGGGACTGGACATACCTGGATGGCTTCGCCAAGCATACCATGAAGCTGTATCGCGTCCACGGATGCAAGGAGAGCCGGCGTATGCCCGCGACGTTGCTCGACCTCCGTGTCAGCGACCCCAGGTGCGCGGCTCGAGGGCGAGGTACCACTCGCCATAGCCGCTCTGGTTATAAAGCGCGGGAAGGTCGCGATGGATGTGCCGGCACCAAAGGAGGCCGGCTCGGCTGTTCCAGATGAGGGAGCACCCTCCTTGGTCGGCAAGGCTGCCTCCGCCACGGGTTCACTCGGCGCGATCGCCGTGTCGTCAGATACCGTGACGACTTCGTCGCCCTTAGCCTTCTTGGCGCTATCCGCGGGGGCGACAACCTCATCCGCTTTCCTCTTCCGGGAGGGATCCTCCTCGCTGATGACTGGTGGCACCTTGGCCACGATCGGGTGACCTATCTTCTTGGCTCCAGTCCTACAAATTAATCACATGAGCAAGTGGTCTGAGTACAATGAAAACAAAAGGACAGGTGAATAAAACTCACTTGGCGACCGGTAGGAACCGCAGCCCTGTGCGGATGCCGGCCGGCTTCTCCAATTCGGGGCCCAGTCGTCGACTGGGGCCCATCTCCAAGACGTCGCGTGCCCAAGACACGGACGGTTTCTTCGTTGTCGAGGCCGCGACTGGAGCCTCCGAAACATTTTCGGCAGGAGCATCCTTGGGCGGCGAAGCTACCGCGACCGGAGTGGCCCCCGACCCAGAGACTGGGGCGAACGGCGGAGGCATCGAGGCCAGAGGCACCTCATTCAGAACGGCGGTGATATCCGGCGCCGTCGTCGTCTGTGGAGCTTCACCCCTGCCAGGATGGTGGCGTCGGAGCTGCTTGGCGAATGAGGCGGAGACGCCTGTTTCGCTGGCTTCGTCCTCTTCTTTGGAGGGGCCCTCACCTCCTTCTTCTTCTTCTTTGATGGAGTGGCCTCACGACTCGAGGTGTGCTCGGGGAGCTCATCGTCGTCATCGTCATGACGCTCGAGGCTTTTGCTCGCTTCGAGCTCGCGCTGCCGCTGTCCGCGTGTTTTCCGGACCAGCGGGGCGACCTCTTCCTCGGATTCGTCGTCGTCGCCGCTCCTGTCACTCTCGACGCCTTCCCTTGCCGGAGGCGATTCACCGACCTCCTGGACGGACGAGCTCGAATTCTCATCGTCCGCGGGCGGAAGCCACCGTTCCACCACTTGAAATAGCTGCAATAGGCATAAACAACATCAGTATGACCGCGACTGCATTTAACTGCGACTGCGAATGACGAAAAGATGACTTACTGTTGGGGCTGGATGCTTCGCGGTGTAGGGGGTGACCCCAGCCTTCGCGTCGAGGTACGTCGCCTGGGTGATCTTCTTCAGCGCCAGGAGGTAATCCTCGAGTTGCCACTCGACGAGGCAGGACTTCATCGAGTCCTCCCGGCCCGCGTACTCGTACATATAGTGGTCGCGGCGGGATAGGGGGACGAGTCTCCGCCCGAGCCAGCAGTTGTACAAATTGATGGGCAGGAGACCCCTCTTCTTCAGGCCGCGAATGGTCTGAAGCATTTCATCCACGACCATCCGCTGGTCTGTTGGAAGCTTGCCGACTTGGAGTCGGCGTGGTTCAGGCCGGTCGGCGGAGTATCTTGGGATCGCCACCTCGCCGTCTGGAGTCGCCTCGGTGACATAGAACCAAGACTTCTTCCATTCACTCGCCGCCTTGGCGGGTAGCATCAGATCAAAGAAGGAAGCCTTCGATTTCAGCTGAAATGTTAGACCGCCAGCAGCGAGCATTGGGCCGCCCGCTTCCTTGCGACTGGTCCTCCCGTGGAACAAGTCTTGCCACAGCGGGAAGTAGGGCCTGCAGCCCAGGTAGCACTCGCAGAACGCCTCGAAAATGGCGAGCTGCTCGATGCTGTGCGGGCCCAGGTCCGACGGTTGGATCCCGTAGAAGGCGCAGAAGCGCCGGAAGAAAAGAGATGTTGGGAATCCCAGCCCCCGCTCTAGGTGGCTGGTGAAGCAGACGAACTCTCCCTCGCGCGGGTCCGGGTCACCTCTCCGGCCACAGGGATGCGCCACCTGCCGGCGCGCAAGATCCCGGCCTCCTCGAAGGACGCTAGTTGCGCTCTCGTGCACTTGGATCTACCCCATGGTTCGGTGGAGGGGGCCATTGGCGGAAGGATTCGTGGGGGTCGGAGGATTTCGGTTCGGCTGGATCGCGATGCGGAGGAAAAAGAAGGTGCGTGCAATCGGAGGAAATGATGAGGAGGTGGTTCTCCGATCGCCTACCATCCCCTTTATATAGCGGTTGTTACCCGCCAAATCAGGGAGCCGTTACTACGCGGTGATTACGCCAAAAGTTACCGTTGGATTACCCCAACGGCTAGTTTGACTGCGTTTGGATGGTCCAACTTCAGCCACTCGGCTCGCCGACCGATCACTGCAAACAGTGACTAAATATTTCGCCGACCCAATCGCCAAAGCTGCGACCAGAATGACTAGTTTCCTCCTTTATTCAGGAGCACGCCGCCGATTCGACTGGATGCCTGCGTTGAAAGCCGAATACTCCGACTGCCAGCAACCACCTGCGCCCAATCGACGACGGCCTCGGGGACTACTGATGGGGATATTCCTACCAGGGTATACCCAGCAGGATGTTTCCGACTGGCCCAGGAACTGGCGAGTGGGCCTGCAAGACGGCGACTGGATCAAGGCCCGATGTGGATCCAAGCGACTGGAAGCTGAAGGCCCAGGCGAGTAGATAGGCCCAGTCGGATTAGGTTAAACGAGTACCGAAGCCTTAACTGATTCGGTTGAGATATGTAAACCCTAGGGGAGGTAAGTCTATATAAACCTCCCTACAGGGCGTGTAGAGATACGTTCCATCATACACCCAAGCGACTCGCCGCCTAGCCACCGAGCTCGCCCATTGTACCACCATCATAATACAATCTAGCAGGAGTAGGTCTTTACCCTCCGGGGGGCCGAACCTGGGTAAAACCATGTGTCTCCGCCCTCATCTCGCACCGCAGATGGCTGGCCGCCCTTGCCCCTCATTCTACTACTCGCTGCCGATTGCAGCATCTGCCGTGACCATTCCCACGACACCATGGTGGCATCCCCAAGCTTGATATTTTGTCCATTCTTCATCTCATTACATCATTATCTCTCTACACCTGAAATTTTTCCTTCATACAAAACTTCACACAATCTTCATTAGCAACATTAGTTTATTCAAAAGATATTAGACCACTGGCAAAGCTTTGGAACAGCAAGGCTTTTCACTAAAAACACAAGCTATTGTAGTAACTCCTTCAAAAATCTCAATTTACCTGAAGAGAACTCAAAAAGGAATCAATAAGAAGCAAATGCAAATAATAGCAGAAATCTGTCAAAACAGACCAGCAGGTAGAAACCTATTTTTTCGAACATCTTCTGTTGCTCAAATCAAAAAGTACTGAACTAACGAAAGTTATCTAACATACTGGGGGATCTATTCGTAAATTATGATCTCAATCCTAATTACAGAGACTCCTCACTAATTTTTTTGGTGGAGCATAGAAATCTGTTTCGGAACAGCAATTCCCCAAATCTTACTTCCCTCTCATTAGAGGTCATTCTTGGCACAAAAAGAAAACAAAAAGGATAAGGATATGTCATTACTTAAGTAATAACTTCCAAGACTCAAGTAAACTCTTGGGTTATCTCCCAACAAGTACTTTTCTTTAACGCCTTTAAGTTAGGCACAAGAAGCAAGAAGAATCAAGTATTTTCAAATGAAGAAGCATTAACATCAAATCTTGCTTTCAAAGGAGGAGCAAAAGGTAACCTCTCTATCCTCATAGGGAAGTGTTTAATACCTTTCTTGAATGGAAAATGATATTTAATGGTGCCCTCTTTCATATCAATGATGGCACTAACTGTTCTAAGAAAAGGTCTTCCCAAAGTAATAGGACAAGAAGTATTGTATACAACATCCAAAACATAGAAATCAACAGGGACATAAGCATTGTTAACCATAATGAGAACATCATTAATACTCCCCATGAGTTTCTTCTTAGCATTATCATTGAGTGGGACATCCGAATAACAATCTTCTAATGGTGGCAAATCAAGCATTTCATAAATCTTCCTAGGCATAATAGAGACACTAGAACCAAGATCACAGGAAGCTTTGAGATCAAAGTCATCCACTTGCATATTAATAATGGGTTCCCAACTATCTTATACTTTCCTAGGAATAGAATCTTTGTGTTTTATCTTCTCTTCCTTAATCTTAACAAGAGCATCTGTAATATGTTTAGTGAAAGCAACATGCATATCACTAGCATTAGGACTTCTAGCAAGCTTTTGCAAAAACATAATGACTTCAGAAATATTGCAACCATCAATATTAAAGTCAAACTTGGCATCACTAGTAGTAGGCTCAACAGGCTTAGGCATAGTAGGAGTAGGAATAGGGACTATTTGTGGTTTAGTGGTGATAGTGCACACACTATTGTTTCTATCAATTTCAGCTTCCCTTTCCCACTTAGCATGGAGTTGAGCTAGCAGCCTAACATTTTCATCAATAGTAACTTGTATGGCATGAGCAGTAGCAAAGGTGTTTTCCATAGCTTCAGGTTTAGCATCCATTTTATTAATCAAAGAGGACAGAGCTTCAGACAAAGAGGATATATTTTTCTCAATAGTTAAAAGATTTTCCTCTATAGTCTTATTGAAAGTGGTTTGTTTACTAATAAAGTCCTTGAGCATGACTTCAAGTTCAGAGGGGGCACTTCTAGCATTATTGTAAGATTTTCCATAGGAGTTGCCATTATTAGGAGGATAAGGCTTATAGTTGTTACCACCAAAATTACTCCTATAAGCATTGTTGTTGAAATTGTTGTTTCTAATGAAGTTCACATCAACTTGCTCTTCTTGAGAAACCAAAGAGGCTAAGGGAACACTATTAGGATCTAGAGGAGATTTCCCATTAACAAGCATAGCCATAATAACATCAATTTTTTCACTCAAAGAGGAAGTTTCCTCAACAGAATTTACCTTCTTACCATGTGGAGCCCTCTCAACATGCCATTCAGAGTAGTTAACCATCATATTATCAAGGAGCCTTGTTGCAGCACCCAAAGTGAGGCCCATAAAGGTTCCTCTAGCAGCTAAATCCAACAGGTTTCTTGAGGAGAAATTCAAACCTGCATAAAAAGTCTGGATAATCATCCAAGCAGTGAGTCCATGAGTAGGGAAATTCTTAACCAAAGATTTCATTCTTTCCCAAGCTGGAGCAACATGTTCACTATCAAGTTGTTTAAATTTCATAATGTCACTTCTCATAGATATAATCTTAGAAGGAGGATAGTACTTTCCAATAAAAGCATCTTTGCACTTAGTCCAAGAATAAATACTATTTTTAGGAAAAGAAAGCAACCATTCTTTAGCTTTTCCCCTCAAGGAGAAAGGAAAAGGCTTGAGCTTAATAATATCTCCATCTATATCCTTATACCTTTGCATCTCACAAATTTCAACAAAGCTATTAAGATGGGCAGCAGGATCATCAGAACCATCACCAGAAAATTTCTCTCTCATCACAAGATTCAACAAAGCAGGCTTAATTTCATAAAAGCTAGCATCAGGAGCAGGTGGAGCAATAGGAGTGCTAAGGAAATCATTGTTGTTGGTGCTAGTGAAGTCACACAACTTGGTGTTCTCAGCGGAATTCATTTTGGCAAAGGTGGGCAAGCCAAAAACAGCAGCAGCAGTTAGAGCAGGAACTAATTTTTTTGTATTTTTGAATAAAGAAAGCAAACCAAGCTAAACTAATTTTTTGGGTTTTTTGGAAAGAGGCAAACAAAACCAAGAAAAAGAAACAAAGCAAACTAAAAACAAAGTAAAGAGAAAGGAAGTGAAGGACTCCCCTAGTGAAGACGTCCTTAGCCTCCTCGGCAACGGCGCTAGAAAACTTGTTGATGGCGCCTCCTTGATGTGGGAGAGCTTCGTTGGAAACCCCAAGAGCAAGGTGTGAAGCAGCAAGCAGCAAGTCTTCCCTCAGTAGAGACTGAGGTTATCTAACCAGAAGGAGGAAGGAAACATCACACAGGTGTTACAAGCAATGCGGAGACCTACACAACACAAACTCAAGACTTTGTCCCAACGAATCAGTGAGGTTGTCAAGCTCACTGGTTTGCTGTAACAAAGGATTAAACGTATGGTGTGGAAGGTAATGGTTTGCAGCAAGTAAGCAAGTAACAGTGGAAGATGTATCAATGGTAAATATTGGACCGGGGTCCATAGTTCACTAGAGGTGCTCTCCTTAGATAAACAACATGGCATGAATGGTAAACAAATTATAGCAGGGCAATTGACAGGAACTGAGCAAGGCATAACAATGCAATTACTAGTCAGAAAGATCCTATGAGGTTGATTGGGCAATACAACAAGATACATAGACCGCCATCCAACTGCATCTATGACTAGAAGTCCACCTTCAGGTTATCATCCGAACCCCCTCCAGTATTAAGTTGCAAGCAACAGACAACTGCTTTAAGCAAATTGTGTAAGGTAAACAGTCCACATGTTCCATGAACAAGAGACCATTGTTTTCTCCGTAGTAGCAACAGCACATCTACAACCGAAGAGATTATTGTCACTTCCCTTGGGAACTAGAGGCATGAACCCACTGTTGAGCATAAATACCCCCTCTTGGAGTCACTAGCAACTACTTGGCCAAGATAACCACTAGCAACGGAGAGCATGCAAGATCACAAACAACACAGACATGATAGAATCATAAAGAAAAAACCATTAATCAAACCAACATAATAATCTCAATATCCATCGGATCCCCGCAAACAAAACATGCATGATTACAAATAGATTAGATCTTGATCATGAACGGAGCTCACAAGATCTATACATGAAAGCACAAAGGAGGAGATACAACCATCTAGCTACTACATGGACCCATAGTCCAAGGTGGAACTACTCATGCATCATACCGGAGAGAAGGCCTCCAGGATGATCTCCTCTCCGGCAAGGTGCCGGGAAGAACTTTAGATCCCCCCTCTGATCTAGGGACGATGGTGGCGGCGGCTATAGAAGGTTTCATGGATTTCTTATCGGGTACTCAGGGTTTCTGCATCGGGGGATTCTTATAGGCGAAGGGGGAGACCTAGGCGGCCTCTAGGGCTGGCAAACCCTAGCCAGGCGCGGGCTAGGGCCCACCCGCGCCTAGGGTGGGTCTGGCCTCCCTGGCTGGTCCCTCCGGCTCTCCTCTGGACTTCTTGTTCCCCAAGGAAATTAATTGACTTTGTCCCGTCCAATTTTGAGAATATTTCTTTACTAACTTTTCTGAAACCAAAAATAGCAGAAAACAGGCATCTGGCACTGTTGCAACTTGTTAGTAGGTTAGTACCACAAAACATGTAAAAAGCATCTCAAAGTGTGGATATGTAGAGCAAAGTAGATACTAAACAAGCATGGAGCATCAAAATTATAGATACGTTTCCAACGTATCATGTGTCCTCGTGCTCGACTTTGGTTACTTCTATCCTTTACCACACTTTACTTTACTTGTTCTTGCTTAGTTTATGTGCTAGTTTGACATATAGGTAAATTCATCGTAGTTGCATAATCTAGAGAATTTACCCTTCTTGTCAAACCCTAATTTGAAAAAGAGTAAAATTTGAAGTAGCACATATTCACCCCCCCCCCTCTAGGTGCCCATACGATCCTTTCACCGTGGTTGAGGTTGCAGGGGCTCAGGTGGTGGGCAGTTGAGGGTGTTGGCGATTGTTGGGTGGCCGCTCGAGGCCGCCCTTCTTCCGGATGAGCGGGAATACATTCGTCCCCATGAGTCGGCTCATGCGGCTTACTGCTCGATAACCCTCGCGAGTAGGCCTGGGCGTACTTGACCTGCAGGACGCCTTCTCCGGTGATGTTGAGGTTGGCGACTGAGGCTTGCCCAACGATGATGTTGTCCATCGGGGTGGAGTACAGCGGTAGGCCGTTTGTGTTGTGGGCTTGAGGAGAAACGAGGATTCTCGGCTGGTCAGGAGGGGGTGTGTGGCCGGGGGGTGGCGGGGGCCCCACTCGTTGGTGCTCCTGGTGGTGGACGAGTGCTACCGCCAAGCGGCGCGTTCTCGTAGATCGCACGATCGGCCGCGCGGGCGTGGTCGTTGTTGATGACCCACAAGTATAGGGGGTGTATCGTAGTACTTACGATAAATAGGAGTGTCGATCCCAACGAGGAGAAGAAGGTGCTGAACAGTGGTATGGATAAGCAAATCCCTATGAATACTTAGCAAACAGATTTTTAGTGGTTTTCTGACAAGGCAACAAAACAAAGATCAAGTAACAGAAGTAACGAACAAACGGAGCAAGTGGCCCAATCCTTTCTTAGCAAAGGACAAGATGATGGAAATACTTATAAGGACCAAATGTTCTCGAGGACATATGGGAATTCTGTCAAGTGCTTTCGCTTCAAATAACCGAGTACTCTTCTTTGGAATTCATAAGTGTTGTGTGGGTGAACCTGTGCTAACATACCTCCCTTCCTACGACTAATACATACTTGTGATTAAACCCCCTACAAACATCCGTAACTACAGTTAAGCAATTAAGATATAAATCTAACCACAACCTTAAACTCTGAGATCCTACGCTCCCTTGTGCAAAGGTGTCTTAATGGGGGTTTAGGTTTCTGTCACTCCGGCAACCCCACGATTAGTATCCAAATACACAATGCATCCCCCTAGGCTCATAAATGGTGAAGTATCATGTAGTCGACGTTCACATGACAGCACTAGAAGAATAGCACCACAACTTAAATACGAAACCATTGAATAATAACTCATCACAGATTCACTAATAACAACATGACTTCTCCCATGTCCTCAAGAACTAAACGAACTACTCACAAGACATCATATGGATCAAGATCAAAGATGATATGGTAATGGATAACAATCTAAACATAAACAATAATCCAATGGTCCACTCACAAGCATCAACTACAATAGTAATCAACATCGGGAAAGTTTCCCCTAAGAACTAAAGCAATATCCAACACAATTATTACAGCGGGACGGAGTGGTGGTGATGGTGCTGGTGGAGATGATGGTGTGGATGATGATGATGATCCTGATGAAGCCTAGCATGATGATGGTGTTGATGGCGACGGTCTCCCCTCTTCGGGAAGGAATTCCCCTGGCAGAAATCTGTCTGCCGGAGAGATCTTTCTCTCTCGGTGTTTTCCGCCCCGAGAGGCGGCAGAAATCTATCTGTGGTTGCTCTTTGAGGCTTAGGGTTCCAAAGGGAAGATATAGGAGAAGGGGGAGAGTCGGAGGCCGGGAAGGTGGGCTGGTGCCTAGGGGGGTGTGGGCCCCCTGCGGCCCCTCTTCGCTCCTCCTTCTAGCTTCCTTCGTCCTCAGGTAAAATAATATGTTTCCATATTTTTTCGGTATTTTTCAGATCTTCGCGAAATTGCACCGAAACGCCTTCTTTTCCATCAGAATCCAGACTCCGGCAGTCCATCCTCCAAGAATCATCCAACATGCATAAACAGATGAAAATCCGTAAGTAATACCCCATAATAAGACAAATATCAATGAATAGAGGTAAATTATGATATAAAATGGTGATGCAAATTGGGCGTATCAACTCCCCCAAGCTTAGACTTTGCTTGTCCCCAAGCGAAAACTGAGCTCAGTAAACATGTCCACAGGTTTATGGAGTGAAGTGTCGATAAAAGAATATGAACAAGAAGCATCACACTTACCACTACAAAACTCATAGAAGAAAGCAACTCACCATTATATAACTTAGCTTGCAACCAAGTACAGCAGTCACAATAGAGATGCATAAAGATAAATCATAATTGGAATTGGCAAACTTGTTCTTGGTCAGAGAACACCTGGCAAACAGTTTCACAAAAGCTTTTTGTAGAAGTTTCAAAACAGGAGCACTCTTTGCTCAAAAAGGTTTTTCACAAGTGAAGGCTTTCAAAGTAATACTCAATAGATAAGAGTTTTGTGCAAACAAGGAAGATAAAGAACATCATTGAATAAATCACCATATGAATGATTGAAACACAACAACTCAAAAGCTTGCTGGAGAAAGAGAGGAAGTAGGTTTACTGACTCAAACTGGAAGTGGGAGAAAGGTCCCTTCTTAGAGGGTAGCAGGGATTACAAGTCATAAAGAGCTTCCAAAAGATTATGGTACTTACTAGCTTTGAGCCCTCATTGCCCCTATCATAAGCATCTTGAGATGATTAAGGTTGAAGTGAACAAAGATGGAGTATATGCTTGACAAAATATAAGTTGGCAATCTCATGTCCCTTGA
The DNA here is from genome assembly GCA_916181665.1 of Avena sativa. Lineage (NCBI taxonomy): Eukaryota > Viridiplantae > Streptophyta > Magnoliopsida > Poales > Poaceae > Avena > Avena sativa. The sequence continues at coordinate 102,358,316 of OV702293.1, forward strand.
ATATGAGGGCCACTCCTCATGCATACTCAACTTTGGGCCTAGGTAAGTTCTTGTCATTGTAAGTATTTGCATATCATTGAGAACCGCCAACGGGGTACCCCTTGCACATGGTACAGGATCTTTCCCATAACCAAAATGACAAGGCAAGCAGACAATGAGCATCTCAGCGATCTTTTTATTTACTATGTGCATTGAGGATGCTTCATAGATGACTCACTATGGTAATGCTGCAAGTTTCCACCATGATTAAGCATGGCTTAGGCTAGCGGCCCAGGCGTTTCTCTAACACAATATACAAACTCCATGGACTTACAAGTTCCCTTTTTATTTCACACCGTTGACATCCATAAACAAAAGAGCATGATATCAACTGTGTACAGAGTACAAATACAATGTTGAAAACGTTCCCCGTGACAGCACGGTTCTGCTAATCCCAACGTATAGATGCAAGCATATACAACTTCGATGTTCACAATGGTTCAAGTCTATTAGGGGCAAGTAAATAAGGTGTGCCATCAAGTTCGTGAGAGCTTTACTAACTAGTTTTCACATAACAAAATACTTTTTAATTTGAAAAGTAGATGAAGCTTGAGAATTTGCTAGGAATAGCAAAAGCTACTAGGTAGATATGGTGGACACAAGTGGCATAAGTTTTGGTTTTAAAGGATTTTGGAAACATGAGAAGTATGCCTTCTCAAAACAGGTTTTTGGCTAGCAAGGCTGGGTAGCAAGCAAGAGAGTTTAAAGAAACAAGCAAACATACAAATAATAAAGCCAAACATGCAATCTTCCTTGAAGACACAAAAGAATCTTAAATAAAGAATACTAAGCTTATGAGCCAACAGGAAAGAAAACAAATGATACCAAATACCTGTAAGCTTTTTCTTTCTTTCTTTTTCTTTCAAATTAATGCCACTGACCAGAACTTGGTTTGCCAAAACCAATTTAGATCCACTTGATGATCCCAAAGTGGTTCCAATACCGATCAACAAGATCCATCATATAATAGAGATTGCAAACTAAAACTAGAAGTTCAAAAAGTAAAAGATGAGACTTCTCATTAATATTCAATAAAGGCACTCACACCAAGGGATACATAGATAATCAACTAAAGGAGAGATACTTCCACATGCAAACCAAACTATAGGATAACCCCACTACCACAGATATGAATCCACTAAAATGGTAAAAGATAAAAGATAATGGTGGTGATACCGCGGCACTCCCCCAAGCTTGGAACAAGCCAAGGGGATGCCAAACCTGATGACGAATTACTCCTTTGGTGTTGGTGGTGTTCTCTTGATAAGGTCTTCAACAAGTTTCTTCAAATCCTCCATATCGAAGGATAGAGTACGAATTAACTCCGAATTATGCTCAATGCAGCCCACGATCAACTCGAACCGAGGATCCCAGTCCATGTTATTCTTTCTCCATTCTTCCAGGTTAGAGGTTTCTTCCATGCACAGTTAGAACAAGGGGTACTATAAGGAAGTGTGCGCGGAGCGAGGATATGACGTGGAGTTCTCCCTCCTGTAGACATCTGTGTTGTCCTTCTAAGCTAGGTAGGTTGTGCCACCAAATCAATGCTTGTGATGGTAGCACGAGTGTCCGGTTGCTTGTCCTCCTCCATGTCTCCTTCATAACCTACCGGAATCTCCTCCTCCTTTGGAACTTGAGGTTCTTCTTCTTCGGGCTTCTTCCTTTTGTCATTGGCGGAGGCCATCGTGCTCTAAACTTGAGAAGATTTCTTGACAGAAACAGATCGAAACGAAAACACGATGAGAACATGATGCACGAATCTCGAGGAACCCGGAGGGTTATATATTACGAAGTTTCAATGCATAAGGAAGGTTTTGATACGGAAACGAAGCGGAGACGGAGTTCGAGGGTGGCAAACCCCCTCCAGGCGCGGCCAGGCTAGGCCCGCACCTGGGTGGGTTTGTCCACCCTGGGCTCCATTTCCTCTTCAGTTTTGTCTCATAACTTCCCTTATGTATTAAAAACATCAAAAATATAAAAAGATTGGGGTTTCACGAACCTTCTGTTTTCACCACTTTTACATATTCAAAGACGAACTCTGTAGATTCCTTTTCTCTTTCTCCTGAGAATTTCCTTCATACAAAACCCTTGCACAAACTCAATGACAAAATTAGTGTAAGCAAAAACAACAAACCTTTGGTACACACTTTAACTGAAAACCCATCAAAACAAAAGCTTCTGTAAGAGGCAAATGCAAATGATGGCAGAAATCTGTCAAAACAGACCAGCATGTAAAGACTGATTTTTTCGAAGAAATTCTGTTGCTCAAATCAAAAAGTTCATAACTGATGAAAGTTGGGTAACAACTTGGAGAACAAGATCAGAAAAATACAGATCCATCCGACGTACTGAGCTTCCTCACGAATTTTTACAATACAACACAAAAGTCTGTCCCAGGACAACCACTTTTCACAACTCCTCTACTTCACAAAAGTAGTTGAACTTGACACAAAAACCAAAACAAAAAGGATAAGGAGCGGTTATTACTGAGGTAATAACTTCCAAGACTTGACAGAAACTCTTGGTTTATCTCCCAACAAGTAGTTTTCTTTAATGCCTTTAAGTTAGGCTTGAAACTTCCAAAAATGCTCACATATGATATATATATATCTGGAGTGAAAAATAGCATCAAGAAGCAAATAACCAACACACTTGAGTCTAACCCACTTCCTATGCATGGAGGTATCATGAGAAAATAAATTTTTGAAACAAAAGGCCACAAGCATAGGAAGACAAAACAGATGCAACTTTAAAGCTTTCAATATAAAACGCGGAAACTTAACATCATTGAGATGCATAAAACCATGTTTCCCTCTCTCAAAATAACTTTCAGTAGCATTTTGAATAAAATTGACAATATAACTATCACTGTAAACAACTTTATCTTTAGAATAAGCATACTTACAATCACCAAAAATAGGTCCAAGTTCATAAACTGGATCAATAGAAGCAAGTTGTTCCATCCTGAAATCTTTATTAGGCAAGCTATTTTCACAAGGAGCTTTAGCAAATTTGGAAAAGTTAAACTCATAAGAATCTCCATCAAACTTAGTTAAAACTTTTGCCTTCTTACAATCAATAATATCTCCACAAGTGTTCAAGAAAGGTCTACCAAAAATGATAGGACAAGTTTTGCTAGCTGCTGAATTAAGCACCAGAAAGTCAGCAGGATATTTAATCTTACCATAGAGAACCTCCACATCTCTTACAATACCAATAGGGCAAATGGTCTCCTTGTTAGCAAGGTGAATAACCACATCAATGTCCTCAAGCTCATAAGGACCAATCTCATGCATAATTTCCCTGTAAAGCTCATAAGGAATAGCACTAGAACTAGCACCAATATCACATAAACCGTAGTAGAAATGATCACCAATTTTAACAGAAAGCACAGGAACACTAGCTTTTCTAACCTTACCAGGATGAGAAATAATATTATAAGCGTCTTCACAGAAGACAATGTGCTCATCCTCTATATTTCTAGTGACAGTGTCTTTCACAATAGCAACTAGGCTCCACAGTTTTCATTGTACCTTTTCTATTTGCACTAATAATCAGAGAATAGTCCTTTACCTTAGCTGGGAAAGGCATTTTCTCAACATGGGGTTCAGGCACAATATGATTAGTAGAACAAACTTGAGTATTTCTAACGGGAGCATGACTAACAACATCTTTATAAGGAGCATGGTACTTATTCCACTTCTTATTGGGAATTTCAATGTAAGAGGCAAAGGCCTTAAAATAGCTGGCAATACTTTGGGAATCAAGACCAAACTCATTTTTCTAATATCACGGGAGCTATCAGTTCCCATAAAAGATTTAATGCATTCATAATCATAGTTTATACCTGACTTTCTTCCTTTGTCATTCTCCCAAGCTTCAGTTCTCTTGAATACGGTCTAGAAGATCCCATTTAGCTTCTTCCTTCATACGTGTGAATGATCCAGCACAAGAAGCATCTAGTAAATCTTTATCATGAAGAGAAAGCCTAGCATAAAAGTTATTGAGAATAATATTGTTAGGGAGTTCATGAATAGGACATTTAAGCATTAGTAACTTCAATCTCCCCCAAGCTTGAGCTGTACTCTCTCCATTAAGAGGCGAAAAGTTATATATAAGATTTCTATCCTTATGGATCTCACTGGGAGGATAAAATTTAGAGTAAAAGAGAGATGACATCTCCTCCCATTCCATGGATTCCCATTCTTCAGCAGCTTATACCATTCTTCATCTCTCCCTTTCAAGGATATGGAGAGTAACTTCTTCTTCACCTGTTCAGTTGTGATACCTGCACACCTTAACAACCCGTAATTCATGGATAAAAAGCAAGTGATCACTGGGATGGATAGTTCCATCCCCAAAATAATAATTATCCATAACACGATTAACAATACTTGTAGGTATCTTAAAAGAATCTATCTCAATAGGAGGTGGTTCATCTACTACCCTAGCAGTGGTAGTAGTTTTCCCAAACATAAAACCAAGTGGGTTATCCATATTGGAAACAAAGTAACAAGCAGTAACAAGAGCAATACTCATAGTGAAAGTTTATCTTACTAGTTCCACTCTTCAATAGTGCTTCACTCCCCGGCAACGGTGCCAGAAAATAGTCTTGATGACCCACAAGTATAGGGGGTGTATCGTCGTACTTTTTATAAATAGGAGTGTCGATCCCAACAAGGAGCATAAGGTGTTGAACAGCGGTATGGAGAAGGAAATACCTGTGAATACTTAGCAAACGGATTTTTAGTGGTTTTCTGACAAGGCAACAAAACAAAGAGCAAGTAATAGAAGTAACGAACAAACGGAGCAAGTGGCCCAATCCTTTCTTAGCAAAGGACAAGTCGGTGGAAATACTTATAAGGACCAAACATTCTCGAGGACACATGGGAATTCTGTCAAGTGCTTTCGCTTCAAATAGCTGAGTACTCTTCTTTGGTATTCATAAGTGTTGTGTGGGTGAATCTGTGCTAACATACCTCCCTTCCTAGGACTAATACATACTTGTGATTAAACCCCCTGCAAACATCCGTAACTACAGGAAAGCAATTAAGATATAAATCTAACCAGAGCTTTAAACTCTGAGATCCTACGCTCCCTTGTGCAAAGGTGTCCTAACGGGGGTTCAGGTTTCTGTCACACCGGCAACCCCACGATTAGTAGCCAAATACACAATGCATCCCCCTAGGCCCATAAATGGTGAAGTATCATGTAGTCGACGTTCACAGGACACCACTAGAAGAATAGCACCACAACTTAAATACTAAACCATTGAATAATAACTCATCACAGATTCAGTACTAACAACATGACTTCTCCCATGTCCTCAAGAACTAAACGAACTACTCACAAGACATCATATGGATCAAGATCAAAGATGATATGGTAATGGATAACAATCTAAACATAAACAATAATCCAATGGTCCACTCACAAGCATAAACTACAATAGTAATCAACACCGGGAAAGTTTCCCCTAAGAACTAAAGCAATATCCAACACAATTGTTACAGCAGGACGGAGTGGTGGTGATGGTGCTGGTGGATGATGATGATGATCCTGATGAAGCCTAGCTTAATGATGGTGTTGATGGCGACGGTCTCCCCTCTCCGGGAAGGAATTCCCCCGGCAGAAATCTGTCTGCCAGAGAGATCTTTCTACCTTGGTGTTTTCCGCCCCCAGATGCGGCGGAAATCTATCTATGGTTGCTCCCTGAGGCTTAGGGTTCCGATGGCAAGATATAGGCGAAGGGGGAGAGTCGGAGGCCGGGCAGGTGGGCCACACCTTCCCTAGGCGCGGCCTCAGGTGGGCCCGCGCCTAGGGGGTGTGGGCCCCTGTAGCCCCCCTTCGCTCATCCTTCTGGCTTCCTTTGTCCTCAGGTAAAATAATATGTTTCCATATTTTCTGGTATTTTTCTGATCTTTGCGAAATTGCACTGAAACACCTTCTTTTCCATCAGAATCCAGACTCCGGCAGTCCATCCTCCAAGAATCATCCAACATGCATAAACAGATAAAAAACCATAAATAATACCCCATAATAAGACAAATATCAATGAATAGAGGTAAATTATGATATAGAATGGTGATGCAAATTGGGCGTATCAGTTGTCCTCGTCGAAGTTCAGGGCGTGGCCCTGAACGCTGGGTTTCAGGCGCGACCTGATGTGGAGCTGCTGGTAGAGCGAAAGCTCCTGTGCTGTTGCTTGCTCGAGGCGGAATTTTTGCGCTCAGCCTAATCCTTGCGCGTCGCTTCCTCCACCCGCAGGCAGGCTTCTCGACCTCTTTCGCTGTCACGGTCGGAGGGATTGGCGTGGAGAAGGGGTCCGGTGGGGCGCTCGTGCTACCCGCCATGTAGGTCACGATGAAGCGACTGGATCTGGTGCGGAGATCGCCGGAGGTCTCCGACCTAGAGTCGGAATCAAAGATCTCGAGGATGGAGGAATCCTTGAAATCACCAGTGATGGAGACTCGCGTGATGGAGCCTTCAGGTGACGCAGCGATGATGGATCCGGCGACCGAGGCAGGGGTCGCCGAGTCGGCTTCGTCGTGGAGGGTCGCGTCGTCCGCAGCCACGTCAGTTTCGGCCACGTTGCTGTTGGTCGAGTCGTACTCGGAGGCGAGGCGATGGATGGTGTGGACCTGGCTCTCCGAGAGTAGATCGCGTGGCGGCGACTCTCCGACGATCGCCGTCTCTGCGGAGATGATGCCATCCGTGAAGCCTACGAATAGGTTGATGGTGCCAACCGACATTATGGCGTTATGCGTGACCGGGCGCGACGCTGGGACGTAGCTAATGGGAAAGATCTGGAGGATCTCGCCGCACGTGATCATGCGGCCGATGGAGATAGTCCGGTTGATCGGCAAGTAGGGTCTCGCCGCAGAACTCAGGCCGGACCGACCAGGCCCCACGGTGGGAGCCACTGTCGTGGGAATGGTCACGGCAGATGCTACGATGGGAAGCGAGTAGTAGGACGAAGGCAAGGGCGGCCAGCCATATGCGGTACGAGATGAGGGCAAGGACATAAGGGTTTACCCAGGTTCGCCCCCCCCCCTCCCGGAGGGTAAAGACCTACTCCTGCTATATTGTATTATCGAGTGATTACAATGGTGGCGAGTTCGACGGCTAGGCAGCGAGTCGATGGGGTGTATGGTGGAACGTGCCTACAGAGAGTACCCTAGGGATGTTTATATAGTGGTACATCGCTAGGGTTTACAGATATACAACCGAGTCAGTTGAGGACTTGACCTAATCTGACTAGACTTAACTACGCTTCTGAACCTCCAGCTTCCAGTCGCCAGGTCCCTTCTTGAGTCGTGATGCAGTCACCGTCCTACAGGCTCACTCGCTAGGAGCTTGATCCAATAGGAATCGTCCTGCTAGGCATACCCTATTCAGCATATCCCCATCAGCGATGGATTGGGCAAAGCGGCTCATGCAAGAACCATGCACCTAACTGCACATGCAAAGTAATAAGCGGTCAAATCTGTTGCAACGCGTCACTTGCCAAACGCCTCTGAATTTTGGTAAAACTGAGAAAAACTACGGAGGGCATGTTCAGTTAGACAGTGGGCAGGTTCAGCTAGACCAAAGCTTCATATGTTATATATAGTTGACTGGATGTTTCAACTTTTGTCTTTCCGTTCACTCATGTTCTGCGGGACCTTGTTCTTTTGATTTAAGATTTGACCCTCCCTTTAAAAGTCTTGTATTTCAACATTAAGAAATTGGCAGTTATTTAATTCTCATTTATTTCTTCAGTTCTTGAAGCTATGTTAAGAGTCTTCCATCTTCTCCTATAATTTATCTCAATTTTTTGTATTTGAAATATGAATATTTGACTAACGGTTTTTTCTCAAAAATATTTTTGGAGGTGATTATCCTGGTTTTTAAATTTCAACCAATATTCTCAACTTAGTTTATGCTGAACAATAAGTGCGTCGCACATGCTTGATTAATATGCAATACATCTCCACCGCTGCCTAATCTATTTCTGTATTATTCAACTCGTATTATTTATTTTCCAGCACAAGCTTGAATGGGTGCATATGTCTTAATTATCGTTGATAGTGTTATACATGTCCAGAGTGCTGCATAAATTTCACCTGATCTCATGTCAATAAAATGGGCCAAGAATACTGACAAACATCAGTACTTTGTCTACAAAAGTATTGTCTCAGAACACCAAGATACTCATATAACTTATAAATCATCGAAGCACTGTCACGAACTGCAGTACTGTTGCTTGCCTGGTCCTCACAAATAATACTTCTTCAACAACACAGAAATCTATATATGAAGTGGTTCTTCTAACTATGTCAAAGTGAATGCAGGTTTAGCTCAAGCGCAGAAATAACTATGGGACTGTTATAACATGAAGTTATGTCTTGCAGTGTCTTAGCTACAGTGCAGGTACATCTTCCTCGCTTTGTCCTATTTTTTATTATCTTGTGTTCTGTATTAGCCACTAAGGGTAGATGTATTTCTTGTTGATGATGAGAACAATTAAGGAAGTGAAAGAAAGAAGCTAATTGGGCGAGGAACTGCAGATATAAAAGACAAGGCAGAAGAAAGGATTTGGGGGCTGAGAAGAGATTGACGATACCGTTGGTCAACTTAAAGCAAAATGGGCGAACTACGCTTCAAGAGTAATCTTTTGTTTACTCCCTAGACTGTAATGCATGAATTGGACGATGAAAAATCTATTCCTTTTGCTGGTAGGAGGGCCAGACTCATGTTTAGATGAATTTTTTCCTTTTGCACATTCCATCTTAGCTAACATTTGTATAAATATTTTGCAACAAAATTTTAGTCTGACTGAAATAAAAATATAAAATGGTTCGAGAGCTATGAATTAAAATTAAGGTCACACTGCACATTTGTGTAGTAACGCTCGACTTGTTCTGAAAGTAGTAGTGATATAGATCCCACGTCGTTGAGCGTGAGCCCCATGTTTGTATCCCCAGCCGATTTATTTTCTTATGTCAGACCGTCGAAAGTTCTTGCCAATGTTTAAAATTATGGAAGCATGTTCAAGTTGTGAGTTGATGTATAACTAATACAGATAGACTAAACCAACGTGTGACAGAGGCCAGATAGCAAAGTAGAATCTGCCAGCAGTTCTGTTCTCCTTTCCTTTGCATGATTCTGCTATTTTTTTCTTGCTTCAAAAGTCTTTGGTAAAGTATATAGTATGATCAAAACAATTCATAAAAACTTACGGTGTTGATTAAGAAGGAGTGATAACTCAAATAATAAACCTATGTTTGACATCAAACACTAAAGAAGCTTAGCTATATACTATTGTGGCTATAGAAAAAACGAACAACAATAAGGTGAATCCGTAGCTATTTAAAAGCATTGTCAGATAGATTCAGATTTTAATAGCAAGGGAAGGGCTATGGCAAACGAAGTAGAGACATCCTATGCTTTATTATTACAAAGTGGGGCAATAGATCTGGTGAGCTGTATAAAAATAGTGACTCGTTTATATCTAGCATCAACATTGGTCTTCTTTTATGCTTATATAGTTCTTTATACTACTACTTTTAGCTGTGCCAGATCAGATCAAGAGAGGACGCTGATTGCGGTATGTTTAGAAGACTTCTAGTCATAGATGTGTTTGGCTACGTGCTAAATTAACTGAGTTTTAGTGCTATAGTGAATATGTCCTAAAATGAGTATGATCCATCTAAAACGAATTAATATTGCTCGGTACTGTGAACTCTTGAAGAAAGATTCTACCAAAGTGATAATCAAACACTAAGTGCAAACATATTTGAGTGTGATAATAATCTGGTACACATTTATCTTCCCTTTTCAGCAACAAATGGTACTACACTAACCTGTGAGTATTATGAATGCTTTGTTGGCCATCTAGAAATAATTTGGTCATAAACTCTGAGAACAAAAACTATAGCCATCCACATCGCCATAGCGAATGCTGGGAAGATAACCAAAATGATTTTTCGATAGTGGAAAAATTCAAACATCAACCCATCTGCTTATTCCTGTACTAAAATTTGTGGTGTCCCCATTTGTCTTCCTCTTTAGTAGATTTCTAATACTTCATGCATGATGTATATGCAACAAATGCTCACTCAGTACATATTTCTTAGATGGATCATACTCATTCTAGGACTAACTTCTAGTAACATTTTTAGTTCTGCTAACATTTTAATTTGAGCTGTTTGCGTTGAAGTCATGTGCTTGCTCTAGGCCTCTAGGGTTCGTCAGTTGTAGAATGCATTTTCTGTTTAATTTTCTTGTGTCACTTCATGCTTATTTGCAAAATACTTTATGGGGTTGCTCATTTTAAAAGCTTTGTGATTATGACCATGGTAATGTTAATCTATAGCATGTAATGATATGGGAGGGTATGAACATATCTATTTGCAAACATACCTGACTTGTTAATATCTAATTCTTTGACCTCCGTCATGGTCTTATAACTTGTAAGATCCCTATATGCACATAATATTTATTAGGTAGTTATGTTGGTCTAGCATGCAAGCAATAAATTTCGGTTGAAAGATTATCTATCACCATTTTTAATAGGATGGCGGAGGCAGTGTCATGAGGTGATGGTGTGACGACCACTACTGGAAAAACCATCTTCGGTTCGACGTGAACAAGGCCAGAAGTCCCGGCCTGGCACAGCCCGCGACTAGTGGGAGCACTAGTCCCGGGCCGTGAGGCCTCTAACGGCTAGAAACGGCCGTAGTCACTAGTTCCGGGACGGACCAGATCTTTAGTCCCGGTCCATAATACAGACCGAGACTAATGACCTGGAGCAGGCCAGCTGGTCTTTTCGTGGACTATAAGTCCCGGGTCGTATCACGGCCCGGGACTAGTTGTCCAACACTATATATTCTGCTTCCTGTCCTGCTGCCCTAAAGAATATGGTGGCCATTTTTCTCAAAGAAGCAAGAGAGTTCATGCCATTTTTTTCTCAAGATTTGTCAAGATTTAGTTTGCAACACCTAAATCCAAAGCTTTAAAAGGTTAGAACTTCATTCTTTCATCTCTTATTGCTACTTTAGCTCTATAATTCTCTAGAAGTATAGAGATATGGATCAATGCATGCATGCTCTAGAAGTAGCTAGAAGGATTTTGATATATATGTGTAACAAATTTTGATTAGGCACATAGTTACTGAAAATTAAAATGTGTAATTTTAGAGTTTCAGAGCTTAGAATGGAATGAGGTTTTCACTGATAGAACAATAATAAAAAAACTCCACATTTATCATGTTGATTGTTTTCTCCAATTCACAAATTGGTGCATGTAAATTTTTCAAAATTCAAAATTAATGCTCTAGAAGCTCTCAATATAACTTGTAATAATTTTATCATGTTGTGTAATGGTTTTTGATATACTTTTACTATAATGCAGATGGTCCGGGAATGGATGTACGGTACTGACCGACGCTCTGGCGAGTTCATTAATGGCGTGCATGAATTCATCCGTGTTGCTGATGCAAACAAGCGCAATGGTTTTGTATTCTGTCCATGTAATGGATGTAGGAATTAGAAGGATTACTCTGACTCAAAAACCCTTCACAACCACCTATTGAAGTCCGGCTTCATGCCCAGTTATAATTGTTGGACCAAGCACGGAGAGAGAGGGGTTATAATGGAAGACAATGAAGAAGAGGAGGAGGATGACAACTATCATGGTTTCCCTGAGTACGGAGATACTTCCACGGGGGATGCTGAAGGGGAGGATGAAGAAGAGACACATGATAAACCCGCTGATGATCTTGGTCGGACCATTGCCGATGCACGAAGAGATTGTGAAACTGAAAAGGATAGGGAGAAGTTCAATCACATGTTAGAGGATCACAAAAAGTTGTTGTACCCAAATTGCGAAAATGGTCTGAAAAAGCTGGGCAGCACACTGGAATTGCTGTGATGGAAGACTGAGTGTGCTATACCTGACTCCTCATTTGAAAAGTTGCTGAAAATGATGAAGAATATGCTTCCAAAAGATAACGTATTGCCCACCAGTACGTATGAAGCAAAGAAGGCTGTCTGCCCTCTAGGTTTAGAGGTTCAGAAGATACATGCATGCCCTAATGACTGCATCCTCTACCGCAGTGAGGAGTATGATAATTTGGATGCATGCCCGGTATGCACTTCACTTCGGTATAAGATTAGACGAGATGACCCTGGTGACGTTGAGGGCGAGCCCCCCCCCCCCCCCGGAAGAGGGTTCCTACCAAGGTGATGTGGTATGCTCCTATAATACCACGGTTGAAACGCTTATTCAGAAACAAAGAGCACGCAGAGTTGTTGCGATGGCATAAAGAGGAATGTAAGTAAGACGGGATGTTGAGACACCCCGCTGATGGGTCGCAATGGAGAAAAATCAATAGAAAGTACCCGGACTTTGTCGATGACGCAAGAAGTTTAAGGTTTGGTCTAAGTACAGATGGCATGAATCCCTTTGGGGAGCAGAGCTCTAGTCACAGCACCTGGTCCGTGACTCTATGAGTCTATAACCTTCCTCCTTGGTTGTGCATGAAGTGGAAGTTCATTATGATGCCAGTGTTGATCCAAGGTCCGAAGCAACCCGGCAACAACATTGATGTGTACCTAAGGCCATTAGTGGAAGAACTTCTTGTTGGAGATATGCCCTAGAGGCAATAATAAATGTAGTTATTATTATATCTTTGTGTTTATGATAAATGTTTACATTCATGCTATAATAGTATTAACAAGGAAACATTAATACTTGTGTGATTTGTAAACTAAATTAGAGTCCCTAGTAAAGCCTCTTCATAATACTAGCTTGTTGGTTAATATATGATTGTGGTTTCCCTATCATGAAAATTGAGATGTTGTTAACAACAAGATCATATCATTAGGAGAATGGTATGATGGACATACTCCTATAGATAAGTGTAGCATAAAGATCAAGTCATTTTAATAGTTCAATTGCTATAAGATTTCTGATACATAGTAACCTAATTACTTCGACCATGAGATCATGCTTATCACCATCACCGAAAGGATGCTTTGATGACATCAAACACCACACCGTAACTGGGTGGCTCTAAAGGTGGCATTGAGTGTTCGGAAAGTATGGGTTGAGACACATGGATCAAGAGTGGGATTTGTCCATCCATATGACGGATAGATATACTCTGGGCCCTCTCGGTGGAATGTCATCCAATTAGCTTGCAAGCATGTGACTGGCTCACAAGGGATCACATATCATGGGAATGAGAAAAGAGTACTTATCGGTAACGAGGTTGAACTAGGTATGCAGAGATACCGACGATCAAAACCTCGGATAAGTAAACTATCGTGAGACAAAGGGAAATTGGTATCGTATGTAAGTGGTTCATTTGATCGCAAAGTAATCGTAGAAATATGTGGGAGCCATATGAATTTCCAGATTCCTCTATTGGTTATTGTTCGGAGAAGTGTCTCGATCATGTCCGCATAATTCACGAACCGTAGGGAGACACACTTAAGGAATCGATGTTGTTGAGTAGTTATGGAATGATGAGTAAGAGACCGAATGTTGTTCGGAGTCTCGGATAGGATCCGTGATATCACGAGGAGATCCGGAATGGTCCGTAGAATAAGATTCATATAAGGAAAGTCATGTTTCGGAGTTGGGGAATGATTCCGGTGTTTTCATCGAGAATGTTCTAGAAGGTTCCGGAAGGTCCGGCACTCCGGAGGGGAAGGGTACATGAATGTGTCATAAAAATATGTAATGGTTGCATCATGTACTAGGTATCATGGCTGGGCAAAATAAAGGGATAATTCAAATCCTAGTTTGAAAAGTCAAACGCCAATTTGAAAAGTCAAACGACAAGTTTGCTTGGTGGAGGGAGAGTAGGAAACCTACTTGGGGAGGAGTTCCTCCCCTTGGACGGCGCCCTCCCACCTATAAAAGGAGGGGCAGGGGTGCCCCTCTAGACCTACACCTCTCTCCACCAAAACCCTAAACCCTAGCCGCCGGCCTCCTGCTGTTGCCGCCGCCCTAGGGTTTCCTCCTAGCCACCGGGTTGGGGCTCTCCCCAAGCCCTAGCCGCCGGCCTAGCCTCCACCCTTGTTGCCTCTAAACCCTAGATCGCCAAGGCCTCTCTCATAGTCCACCATACTCGCTCCGGCTTAAGGCGAAGCCCTACGAGATCTCCCCTCTACTTCCGGTACCACGTTGTCGTGCTGCCGGAATCGCGAGGAGAGTGCTACAACCTCTGCTGCCTGCTCCCTGCTGGAACAAGAGAGAGGAAGGTCTTCATCGAGTACCGAACGTGTGACCGACTGCGGGAGCGCTGCCGGAACGCGGCGCCGGAAGGATCGTCTACACGATCTTGAGATCGGCAAGGGTACGACTACATCACCCACGAGAATCCGCTCTCGTTAACCGCTTTGGAATTTTCGAGGGTGAGTTCCTCCATCGTCTCGTTGCTACAATCTAGTAGATAGATCTTGGCTTGTTTGTTTGCATGTGGGAGAAAATTTTTGTTTTCCATGCTACGAACCCCTACAGTGGTATCAGAGCTGTGTCTATATGTAGATCTGTTGCACGAGTAGAACACAATGGTCATTGTGGGCGGTGGTGCTTTTATTATCAATTGCTTCTTGTGTACTTTGCATCTTGCGGTATGATGGGATGAAGCGGCCCGGGCTAACCTTACATGACATCGTTCATGAGACTTGCTCCACGCTCAACATGCAACTTGTATTGCATAAGTGGCTTTGCGGGTGTCTGTCTCTCCCATTATAGTATAGATCCAATTTACAACGGGCACTTGATAGTTCAAGCATCAACGTTGTGGTTCTTGTTTGTAAGTTAGAGCGACACTTATTGAAAGCCCCAAACCACGTAAAATATGCAAAGAAAATTAGAGGCGTCTAACTTTGTTTTGCAGGGGTGTGATGTGGTGTGATATGGCCATGATTGTGATTATATTTGATGTATGCAATGTTCCTTATTGTAAGTTGGCAACCGGCAGGATCCATATGGTTGTCTTTAAATTCTATTAAGACCCGCGTGTCTATTCAAAGTAGTTGTAATAGTTGAAGCTGGTGGACAACAACCATGGAGCGGCGTCATTGACATTGATGCAATGCCGGTGATGATGGAGATCATGTTCGTGCTTGAAGATGGAGATCGGAAGCACAAAGAAGAAAGGCCATATCATATCACATATTATGAATTGCATGTGATGTTAATCCTTTATGCATCTTGTATTGCTTAGTTAACGAAGGTAGCATTCTAAGATGATCCCTCATGCACATAAATTTCATGTTTTAAAGTGTTCATCCTTAGTAAGCACCGTTGCTAAAGCTTGTTGTTTCGAAGCACCACGTGATGACCGGGTGTGTTAGATTCTGCAAGTGTATACAACGTGAGCAAGCCAGATTTGCTCATGCAGAAGATAAGGTTTGATCTTGACGAGCCTAGCATGTACAGACATGGTCTCGGAACACGGATCACCGAAAGGTAAAGCATGAATCATATAGTAGACATGATGAACATGTCGATTGTTCGCCATTGAAGCTACATCAACTCTTGTGATGATCGGTTTTGATGTGGTGGATTTGGTTCGTGTGATCACTAAAACAATGTGAGGGATATTGTTTTGAGTGGGAGTTCACCTAGATTAATTTAACTATTAATTAGAACTCAATTTTTCATAAACTTAGTCTAAACTATTGCAAATATGTTGTAGATCAATGGCGGCCCCTACCATCAATTTTAATGCGTTCCTAGAGAAAGAAAAGTTGAAAAACAATGGAAGCAACTTCGCGGATTGGTTCCGCAATTTGAGGATTGTCCTCAGTGCTGGTAATTTGACCTATGTGCTGGATGCACCGCTGGGTGACCCGCCTGCAGCTGATGCTACCGATGAGGTAAAGAATGTTTTCCTCGCTCGGAAGAATCAGTACTCCACAGTTCATTGTGCTATCTTGTATGGTTTGGAATCGGAGCTTCAAAAAAGGTTTGAGAACCATGACCCACATGATATTGTCCGTGAACTCAAATTGATATTTGAGACTCACGCGGCAGTTGAGAGTTATGAGGCTTCTGAAAAGTTCTTTAACTGCAAGATGGAAGAGGGCAGCTCCGTCAGTGAGCATGTGCTTAAGATGTCTGGGCACGCTAACAAACTCCAAAGCTTGGGTATAGTGATTCCTAATGCTTTGGGGATTTACCGTGTCCTCCAATCACTACCACCAAGTTACAAGAACTTTGTGATGAACTACAATATGCAAAGCATGAACAAGAAGTTGCCAGAACTCTTCTCCATGTTAAAATCTGCAGAAGTGGAGATCAAGAAAGAGCACCAAGTGTTGATGGTCAATAAGACACCAAATTCAAGAAAGGCAAGTCTAAGCAAAAGGGTAACTTCAAGAAGGGTGGTAAGAAAGTTGCCACACCGGCGAAGAAGACCAAGGCTGGACCTAAGCCTGATACTGAGAGCTTTTACTGCAAGGGAAAAGGTCACTGGAAGTGGAATTGCCCAAAGTACTTGGCGGATTTGAAGAACGGCAACATCAAGAAGAAAGGTATATCCGATATACATGTTATTGATGTGTATCTCACTAGTACTCGTAGTAGTGCCTGGGTATTTGATACTGGTTCGGTTGCTCATATTTGTACCTCAAAACAGGTACTGTAGAATAAACGGAAGCTAGCGAAGAACAAGGTGACAATGCGCGTTGGAAAGGGATCAAAGGTTGATGTGATCGTGGTCGGCACGCTACCTCTTCATCTACCATCGGGATTATTTTTATACTTAAATAATTGTTATTTGGTGCCTGCGTTAAGCATGAACATTATATCGGGATCTTGTTTATTGCGAGAAGGTTACTTGTTTAAGTCCGAGAATAATGGTTGTTCGATTTATATGAGTAATATGTTTTATGCACATGCACCTTTGATCGATGGTCTATTCTTATTGAATCTCGATAGTGGAAATACACATATTAATAACATTGAAGCTAAACGTTTGAAATTGAGCGATAACTCGACCTATATGTGCCACTGTCGTCTTGGTCACATTGGAGTGAAACATATGAAGAAACTCCATTCCGATGGACTTCTTGAATCACTTGATTTCTAATCACTTGAAAGATGCGAAGCATGTCTGATGGGTAAAATGACTAAGACTCCATTTTCTGGTATGATGGAGCGAGCTACGGACTTATTGGAAATCATACATACCGATGTGTGTGGTCCAATGAGTGTAGCATTGCGCGGTGGTTATCGTTATGTTCTTACCTTCACGGACGACTTGAGTAGATATGGGTATATCTATTTCATGAAACATAAGTCCGAAACTTTCGAGAAGTTTAAGGAATTTCAAAGTGAGGTAGAGAATCAACGTAACAAGAAGATTAAATTTCTACGTTCTGATCGTGGAGGTGAATATCTAAGTTACGAGTTTGGCGAGCATTTAAAGAAATGCGGAATACTTTCACAATTGACACCACCGGGAACACCACAGCGTAATGGTGTGTCCGAACGTCGTAAGCGAACTCTCTTAGATCTGGTTCGTTCTATGATGTCACTTACAGATTTACCGCTATCATTTTGGGGTTATGCATTAGAAACAGCCGCATTCACTTTAAATAGGGCACCATCTAAATCCGTTGAAACGACACCATATGAATTATGGTTTGAGAAGAAACCTAAATTGTCGTTCCTTAAAGTTTGGGGTTGCGAAGCCTATGTAAAGAAGTTACAGCCGGACAAGCTTGAACCCAAAGCGGAAAAATGCGTCTTCATAGGATACCCGAAGGAAACTATTGGGTATACCTTCTATCATAGATCCGAAGGCAAAATCTTCGTTGCCAAGAATGGATCCTTTCTAGAGAAAGAATTTCTCATGAAAGAAGTGACTGGAAGGAAAGTAGAACTCGACGAGGTTGTCGAACCTTCTCTCCAACTTGCGAGTAGCGCAGCACCAGAAGTAGTTCATGTGGCTCCTACACCAATAAGAGAGGAAGCAAATGATGATGATCATGAAAATTCGGTTGCAGTTACTACAGAACCTCGCAGGTCAACAAGGACTCGTACCACTCCTGATTGGTATGATCTCGTTATGAGTGTCATGTTGGTGGACAACACCGATGACCCTGCGACATATAAGGACGCGATGATGAGCCCAGATTCCAATAAATGGCAAGATGCCATGAAATCCGAGATTGGATCCATGTACGAAAATCAAGTATGGACCTTGCTGGACTTACCGGATGGCCGGAAGGCTGTCGGGAACAAATGGATTTTCAAGAAGAAAACAAATGCTGATGGTAATGTTACTGTCTATAAAGCTTGACTTGTCGCAAAAGGGTTTCGACAAATTCAAGGAGTTGACTACGATGAGACTTTCTCACCGGTAGCGAAGCTAGTGTCTGTGAGGATTATGTTAGCAATCGCTGCATATTACGATTATGAAATATGGTAGATGGATGTCAAAACAACGTTCCTCAATGGAGACATTGATGAAGAGTTGTATATGATGCAACCCAAAGGTTTTGTTGATCCTAAAGATGCTAACAAGGTATGCAAACTTCAACGGTCCATATATGGATTGAAGCAAGCATCCTGAAGTTGGAATCAACGTTTTGATAAGGTAATCAAAAGTTTTGGTTTTATACAAACTTATGGAGAAGCTTGTATTTACAAGAAAGTGAGTGGGAGCTCTGTAGCATTCTTAATACTGTATGTAGATGACATATTATTGATTGGGAATGATGTAGACCTTCTTAATAGTGTCAAGGAATATTTGAATAATAGTTTTTCAATGAAAGATCTTGGCGAAGCAGCTTACATATTAGGCATAAAGATTTATAGAGCTAGATCGAGACGCCTAATATCATTGTCACAAAGTACATATTTGGACAAAGTTCTAAAGAGGTTTGGAATGGAAGATAGCAAGAAAGGGTTCTTGCCCATGTTGCCCAATACGACCTTGAGTAAAACTCAAAGTCCAGCAACGGCAGAAGATAGAGAAAGGATGAGTAAGACTCCCTATGCCTCAGCCATAGGATCTCTAATGTATGCCATGCTATGTACCAGGCCCGACATTGCATATGTTGTTAGTTTAACTAGCAGATATCAAAGTGATCCAGGAGTGGATCATTGGACAGAGGTCAGAAACATCCTTAAGTACTTTAGAAGAACTAACGATATGGTTCTTTCTTATGGAGGTGATGAACATCTCGTTGTTAATGGTTACACCGATGCTAGTTGGAACACCGATCAAGACGATTCTAAATCTCAATCTGGATACGTATTTATTTTGAATGGTGCAGCAGTTAGCTGGAGGAGTGCAAAGCAAAGAGTTGTGGCGAGATCTTCAACTGAATCGGAATACATAGCTGCTTCAGAGGCTTCACAAGAAGCGATATGGATGAAGGAGTTCATTATAGAACTCGGTGTGGTTCCAAGTGCGCTGGACCCAATGTCTATCTACTGTGATAACATGGGCGCCATAGCCAATGCGCAAGAACCAAGGTCACACAAGAAGCTGAAGCATATCAAGCTACATTTTCACGCTATTCGAGAACATGTCCAAGATGGTGACATAAAGATTTGCAAAGTACACACAGATCTGAATGTGGCAGATCCGTTGACTAAACCTCTCCTGAGGGCAAAACATGACCAACACCAAACTGCCATGGGTGTTTGGTATATTTCCATGTAATCTAGATTAGTTGACTCTAGTGCAAGTGGGAGACTGTTGGATATATGCCCTAGAGGCAATAATAAATGTAGTTATTATTATATCTTTGTGTTTATGATAAATGTTTACATTCATGCTATAATAGTATTAACAAGGAAACATTAATACTTGTGTGATTTGTAAACTAAATTAGAGTCCCTAGTAAAGCCTCTTCATAATACTAGCTTGTTGGTTAATAGATGATTGTGGTTTCCCTATCATGAACATTGAGATGTTGTTAACAACAAGATCATATCATTAGGAGAATGGTATTATGGACATACTCCTATAGATAAGCGTAGCATAAAGATCAAGTCATTTAAAATAGTTCAATTGCTATAAGCTTTCTGATACATAGTAACCTAATTCCTTCGACCATGAGATCATGCTTATCACCATCACCGGAAGGATGCTTTGATGACGTCAAACACCACACCGTAACTGGGTGGCTATAAAGGTGGCATTGAGTGTTCAGAAAGTATGGGTTGAGACATATGGATCAAGAGTGGGATTTGTCCATCCATATGAAGGATAGATATACTCTGGGCCCTCTCAGTGGAATGTCATCCAGTTAGCTTGAAAGCATGTGACTGGCTCACAAGGGATCACATATCACGGGAATGAGAAAAGAGTACTTATCGGTAACGAGGTTGAACTAGGTATGTAGAGATACCGACGATCAAAACCTGCGATATGTAAACTATCGTGAGGACAAAGGGAAATTGGTATCGTATGTAAGTGGTTCATTCGATCGCAAAGTAATCGTAGAAATATGTGGGAGCCATATGAATTTACAGATTCCTCTATTGGTTATTGTTCGGAGAAGTGTCTCGATCATGTCCGCATAATTCACGAATCGTAGGGAGACACACTTAAGGATTCGATGTTGTTGAGTAGTTATGGAATGATGAGTAAGAGACTGAATGTTGTGCGGAGTCTCGGATGGGATCCGGGATATCACGAGGAGATCCGGAATGGTCCGGAGAATAAGATTCATATAAGGAAAGTCATGTTTCGGAGTTGGGGAATGATTCCAGTGTTTTCATCGGGAATGTTCTAGAATGTTCTGGAAGGTCCGGCACTCCGGAGGGGAAGGGTACATGAATGTGTCATAAAAATATGGAATGGTTGCATCATGTACTAGGCATCATGGCTGGGAAAAATAAAGGGATAATTCAAATCCTAGTTTGAAAAGTCAAACGCCAATTTGAAAAGTCAAACGGCAAGTTTGCTTGGTGGAGGGAGAGTAGGAAACCTACTTGGGGAGGAGTTCCTCTCCCTCCACCCGCCGGCCAAGGAGGCCGACTTGGAGGAGTACTCCCTCCCCTTGGCCGGCGCCCTCCCACCTATAAAAGGAGGGGCAGGGGTGCCCCTCTAGACCTACACCTCTCTCCACCAAAACCCTAAACCCTAGTCGCCGGCCTCCTGCTGTCGCCGCCGCCCTAGGGTTTCCTCCTAGCCACCGGGTTGGGCTCTCCCCAAGCCCTAGCCGCCGGCCTAGCCTTCTACCTTGGTGCCTCTAAACCCTAGATCGCCAAGGCCTCTCTCATAGTCCACCATACTCGCTCCGGCTTAAGGCGAAGCCCTGCGAGATCTCCCCTCTACTTTCGGTACCACGCTGTCGTGCTGCCGGAATCGCGAGGAGACTGCTACAACCTCCGTTGCCTGCTGGAACAAGGGAGAGGAAGGTCTTCATCGAGTACCGAACGTGTGACCGACTGCGGAAGCGCTGCCGGAACGCGGCGCCGGAAGGATCGTCTACACGATCTTGAGATCGGCAAGAGTACGACTACATCACCCACGAGAATCCGCTCTCGTTAACCGCTTTGGAATCTTCGAGGGTGAGTTCCTCCATCGTCTCGTTGTTACAATCTAGTAGATAGATATTGGCTTGTTTGTTTGCATGCGGTAGAATTTTTTTGTTTTCCATGCTACGAACCCCTACACTTCTACAGTTGTGGCACGAACCCGGGATACGCGTGTGGGATGAGCACAAGCAGGAAGAATTTAACCTCCGAGCATTGCTTTTCGTAACAATCAATGATTGGCCTGCTCTTAGTAACCTTTCAGGACAGTCAAACAAGAGATACAATGCATGCACACACTGTTTAGATGAGACTAAAAGTATATATTTGGAATATTGTAA
The DNA here is from genome assembly GCA_916181665.1 of Avena sativa. Classification (NCBI taxonomy): domain Eukaryota; kingdom Viridiplantae; phylum Streptophyta; class Magnoliopsida; order Poales; family Poaceae; genus Avena; species Avena sativa. The sequence goes on from OV702293.1 coordinate 102,380,197, forward strand.
GAAGAATGTATACAATGAGCATCGTCGATTTCTTTTGGCCAAGCATCCCTTAAGAAAGAAAGGCAAGCATTTCAATAGTCTGGCATGTCACCAGACGAAGCCTAAGGAGCATACTGGTGCTGATATATTTGATATGGTCAAAGATTTGGATCAAATGGTAACCTTTGGAAAGGGTCCTGGCGGAAAATCTATTCCGAAGGACACTGAAGGACACGCACCCATGTGGAAGAAGAAATCTTTATTTTGGGAGCTACCATATTGTAAATTCTTAGAGGTCCGCTATACAATCGATGTGATGCATGTGACGAAGAATCTTTGCGTGAGCTTGCTAGGCTTCTTGGGCATGTATGGGAAAACAAAAGATACACCGGAAGCACGAAAGGACCATCAACGTATGAAATACCCAGATGGCCTACATCCAGAATGGTTTCAAGGTCATGCTAGCTACGCTCTTACCAAACAAGAGAAGGAAATATTTTTTGAATGCCTAAGCAGTATTAAGGTCCCGTCTGGCTTCTCCTCGAATATAAAGGGAATAATAAATATGGCAGAAAAAAGTTCCAAAACCTAAAGTCTCATGACTTCCATGTGATTATGACGCAAATGCTTCCGATTGCATTGAGGGGGATTCTACCAGATAATGTTCGAGTACCCATTGTGAAGCTATGTGCATTTATCAATGCAATCTCTCAGAAGATAATCAATCCTGAAGATCTACCACGGTTACAAAATGATGTGGTCCAATGTCTTGTCAGTTTTGAGTTGGTGTTCCCACCATCCTTCTTCAATATTATGACGCACCTGCTGGTTCACCTAGTCGAAGAGATTTCCATTCTCGGTCCTGTATTTCTACACAATATGTTTCCCTTTGAGAGGTTCATGGGAATCTTAAACAAATATGCTCGTAACCATGCTAGGCCAGAAGGAAGCATCTCCAAGGGCTATGGAACAGAGGAGGTCATTGAATTTTGTGTTGACTTTGTTCCTGACCTTAGGCCAATTGGTCTTCCTTAATCGCGGTATGAGGGGAGACTGAGTGGAAAGGGTACTCTAGGAAGGAAATCAATAATATGTAGGGACGGACATTCTTACACCGAAGCACATTACACCGTTCTACAGAATTCTATCTTGGTAGCCCCATATATCGAGGAACACAAGAAAATCTTACGCTCCAACAACCCTGGAAAGCATGACTCTTGGATTAGAGATGAACACATGAAGAGTTTCGGCGGTTGGTTGCAACATCTCATCAAAAACAACACTCTTGGAGATAAGCTATACTTGTTGTCTAGGTCACCATCTTCGACTATATCGAATTTCCAAGGGTACGAGATAAATGGGTATACATTTTACATGATAGCCCAAGATAAAAAGAGCACCAACCAAAACAGTGGTGTCCGCTTTGATGCAACAGACAACAATGGGTCAAAGACCACATATTATGGTTACATAGAGGAGATATGGGAACTTGACTATGGACCTACTTTTAAGGTCCCCTTGTTTCCGTGCAAATGGGTCAAGCTGACAGGAGGAGGGGTTGAGGTAGATAAGAAATACGGAATGACATCGTTGGATCTCAATAATCTTGGGTACTTAGACGAACCATTCGTCCTAGCCAATGATGTGGCTCAGGTTTTCTATGTGAAGTACATGTCTAACAAACCTAGAAAAAGAAAAAAATAAGAAAAAGAATACATCAAACGATGAGCCAAAGCGCCACATAGTTCTTTCAGGAAAAAGGAACATCGTGGGAGTGGAGGACAAGACAGACATGTCAGAAGATTGTGATAAGTTTCATGAAATTCCGCCCTTCGCGGTGAAGGATGACCCAAGCATCATGTTAATGAATGAATATGCTCCATGGATACGGCAGGATCAGAAAGGAACACACGCGAAGAAATGATGTGTAATTATTGTAACATTTTATGAGTGAAGATGCTCCATGTGTCCATTTTTATAGTGTTGTCTACAAACAATCTTGAGTGTGTTAGTCCCGTTTTGTGGCTGGACTGGGACAAAAGGAGGGCCTTTAGTCCCGATTCATACTTACCATTAAGATCTGATCTCCAAACGCGTGAGGTCACATATTAGGGAGTGCCTCTATGACCAGTTTCTTGGAGATGCCGGAGGACTGGGCTCCGGTGGCATCTCCCTGAAACTGGCCGTAGTGGTGTCCCTGCTCTCGAAAACCATCTTGCAGCTTGTAACTTCTCTAACTAGATCAATACGCCTGGGAGCTAACTAATTTAACATATTAGGGAGTGCCTCTATGACTAGTTTCATGCAGATGCCGGAGGACTGGGCTCCGGCGGCATGTCCCTGAAACTGGCCGTAGTGGTGTCCCTGCTCTCGAAAACCATCTTGGAGATGCCTCAAACTAGCTGGAGGACTAGACTCACAAGGATGCCTATTTATAGTACAAGCAGCTCGGCGTAATGTCGACACTCACGACATAATGTCGACACTCACCCCTATTATTAGTGCTGACTCATGTTTAGTCCCGGTTGGTGACACCATCCGGGACAAGGTACAAGCCGCACGACATAATGTCGACACTCACCCCTATTATTAGTGTTGCTTGGCCCAGTCTGCCGCAATCCCTTCAGTCGCGATTGGTTTCTCCAAGCAGGACTAAAGATGAACCCTCTCTTTAGATGCATTTCCCTCTATTTATAGGATGCTCGATCCAGCCTGCTCTATTTATAGGCCTTTTCCTCTAAATACAACATCTTCATATTTAGGTAACACTCAAGACATTTATTAATATTAAAAACCAGGACAAACCGGGACTAGCTAACACTCAGGACTAAAGCCGCCCCCTTTAGTCATAATCATGCCTAGTCCTATAGTACGCAGCTTCAGGGTCTTCTTCGTCATCGTCATCATCATCGTCATCGTTACCTGCCACTCCAGGGATCCTCAGCCCAGCCATGGCATATACCAGGGGCCATTCCGGCCTCGGATTCACGGCAGGCGGGGGAGGGGTCTCCTGGAAGACGATGCCGCTTCCGCCGGGCGGGGTGGGGCCTTTTTGTGGCTCTGTGGCGGGTGGACTTGTGGGCACCGTAGGCGAGGATGGTCTCCCCCGGCGACGTAGCGCATCACTCTGATGATAGTACGGTTCGCCCACCACAAATGACGGCCGGCTTCGTTGTGGTTCACCGGGGGTGGGCCATCTTCCTCGTACCTGGCGAGCTTCCTTTCCCGCCTATTAGCGAAGAAGGCATTCCAGGTGTCGTAGTTGTCGGGATCCCATTGGGGATCCATCCGCTGCTCCGGCGTGAGCTCGTGGTAGAAGTGGTTCGTGATGGCCACCTGGCGTGCGGAACCTTGAGGGACAGGAGGGACAGGAACCCCTCCAGTGCTCAGCATCCAGCCGTCAGGGGGCCGGTAGCCCGGCGGACAAGGGTAGTTGGAGGCTCACAGCGCCTCGGTCTCCTCAAGGGTCAGAATGGCCCGGTAGGTGTTGTCCATTGTTCTAAGTGAGGAAGGTGTGGATGTGTGGATAGCCATGGCGTGATCGCCCTAGATATAGAGGGAAAGGGCGGGAAAACTTGGCATGAAGCTTTGGGAAATGGCAGGAAATATCTTTACTCCCGGTTAGTGACTACAACCGGGACTAAAAGCTCTCATAGAAAGGAAAGGGCGGGAAAACTTGGCGGGAAGCGGTCGGAAATGGCGGGAAATATCTTTCGTCCCGCTTTGTGACTACAACTGGGACTAAATGGATATTATATTAAGATTCTTTATATTTTTCTGATAATAATAGACATATTATTTGTTTTATTTGGACTTTTACAATAAAAGATATGATTTTCCAAAGTTTTATATTTGATTTGAAATAAAAAAAGAAATTTACAAATGAAATAATTTATAAATGATGCAAATAGATAAATGGATATTATATTAAGATTCTTTATATTTTTCTGATAATAATAGACATATTATTTGTTTTATTTGGATTTTTACAATAAAAGATATGATTTTCCAAAGTTTTATATTTGATTTGAATTAAAAAAAGAAATTTACAAATGAAATAATTTATAAATGATGCAAACAGATAAATGGATATTATATTAAGATTCTTTATATTTTTATGATAATAATAGACATATTATTTGTTTTATTTGGATTTTTACAATAAAAGATATGATTTTCCAAAGTTTTATATTTGATTTGAATTAAAAAAAGAAATTTACTAATGAAATAATTTATAAATGATGCAAACAGATAAATGGATATTATATTAAGATTCTTTATATTTTTCTGATAATAATAGACATATTATTTGTTTCATTTAGATTTTTACAATAAAAGATATGATTTTCCAAAGTTTTATATTTGATTTGAATTAAAAAAAGAAAATTTACAAAAAGTAAACTAGTCGCAGGTCGTGGCTGGACCCGGGACTAGAGGGTGCGTGCGCGCGCAAAAACCATGCGGCCAAAAAAACACATTAGTCCCGGGTCGTGGCTTAACCCGCGACTAAAGGGGGGTTCTTTAGTCGCGGGTTAAGCCACGGCCAGGGACTAATGACCCTCTAGTCCCGTCCTGTGGCTTAGCCCGGGACTAAAGGGGTGGGGGTATAAGTAACCTGCGCCCGCCCCTGGCCTCCCCCACCCAGCACTTGGCGAAATCGACGAGGAGACGAACAGACGACGGCGAGAGCTCGATCGACGCAGGGGAGGTGCTGCCGGATTCCACCATGCCGCCGCCCCGCCGTGCCTCCGCCCCGCACCGTGCTACCGCGCGCCGCCGCGCTGTACGTGTCGCCGCGCCGCCGTGCGCCATCCCGCTGCCCCGCAACGCGCGCCGCCGTCCCGCCGCCCGCAACGCCGCCGCCTCGACGTGCGTTTTTAGGAATTTTTAGTTTCTTTTTTTTAGTATCTTAGCATTTTTAGTATCTTAGCATTTAGTTTCTTTTTTTAGGAATATATAATTGTTTTTAGTTTCTTTTTTTTAGAATATATATTTGTTTATATAATTGTTTTTAGTTGATTTAGGAATATATAATTGTTTATATAATTGTTTTTAGTTTCTTGTTTTAGGAATATATAATTGTTTATATAATTGTTTATATAATTGTTTTTAGTTGTTTTTAGGAATATATAATTGTTTATATAATTGTTTTTAGTTGTTTTTAGGAATATATAATTGTTTATATAATTGTTTTTAGTTTCTTTTTTTAGGAATATATAATTGTTTTTAGGAATATATAATTGTTTATATAATTTTTTAGGAATATATAATTGTTTTTAGTTGTTTTTTTAGGAATATATAATTGTTTTTTAGGAATATATAATTGTTTATTAGGTTTATTAGGGTTATTAATTTGTGTTATTAGGGTTATTGTTTTTTTGTTTTAATTATTAGGGTTATTGTTTTTTTCTAACCTGTTTAACTCTCTTTTTGTTATAGTTAATTAAGTCATGGATCCATCCGAAGATCCTGGTCGCATTGGTGAAGGTTTTCTTCAGGGCATGATAAGAGGTGAAATTCCTCTTAATATTAATACCGGTGAAGATATTTTGCTCGAGGAAGAGATATCCTCATACCTGAATCCATCCGGTGATGGACTAGAGGAAAACCTAATGTACCAAAGGGAAGACCGGATGGACGAAGGGCAAACAAATAACAACAAACATGATGGCCCCTCGATAGGATCCAGCGAGGTACATACATATATATATAAAGTCTCGTGTTACCTCTATTCATTAACTGATCTAGATATATATTAATCACTCTCTCTTCTTATTTTAGCCCACCGGATCGAAGCAATCGACAGCTCGAACGAAACGAGGGCCGAAAAAAAGCTGGATGGTAATCAGAGGTTCACCATCGAAGAAATAGATGATGATGGTGAACCGATTTCTCCAGAGAAGCACCAGAGGATGTTTATAAATCAATGCGGGGTGCTTGTTAGGGACAACCTGCCGATCACCATCCAAGAATGGAATCAGTCAAAGAAACCCGGTGAAGAATCCAACAGCTATGTCACCGATGATGCCAAAGATGACCTTTGGCAGAAGCTCATAGCGCATTTCATACTACCTCCAGAGTATGAAGAATTTGAGGTAGATGGTATTACCCCAAGGCCGGGTGGGCTTGAAAATAGAGCGAAAGTGAAGGAGTGGGCTCTGAGCAAGATGGCTGAACTGTACCGGAACCACAAGAAAAGTTTATACGCGAAATATGTCGTGGAAAAGAAAACTCCAGACTTCAAAGGAGTAAACGAGAAGTTGAGAGAACAGTGGCCCGATTTTGTACAGTACAAGCAATCTGATAAAGCAAAGGCAAAGTTGGCAAAGGACGCGTTAAATGCTGCCAAAAAGAAATACCATCATAAAATGGGGACAGGTGGCTACAAGAGTGTCGTCCCTAAGTGGGAAACTATGGAGAAGAACATGAGGGCTAGAGGCGTCACTCCTTGTACAGATGGATGGCCCGAGAGGTCAAAGCACTGGTGGTACGGACACGGGGGATCCTTGGACCCAGAAACAGGGAAGACATTATTTCATGATAAAATTCTAAAACCCTCCGAAGACCTTATTCAAGCAATGAACGATGCTCAATTGGGATTGTTTCGTCCTGAGAGAGAGAACGACGAGCTGACACACGCCCTAGGGAATCCTGAAAAGGGAGGACGAACACGAGGCAAAGGCGCCGGTGTCTCGTGGAAGAAAGGGTTTCCTCAGTACGATGTCAGTTACAAAAGCCGTCAGAGAAAGAAGGACCGGGAGGCAGAGTGGATCTCCAGGGTAGAGCAGGACCTAGTTGATCTGAAGAACCTCATGCATGAAATTAGCCAAAGGCCGCCGTCGTCAACTCACCCACGGGCTGATGATCCTGCATTGGATCTTAGCCAACGGAGAAGCAGCTTTGCTTCCACAGAGGTCCGGGTTGATGATCAAGCACTGTTGGATGATGCACCGGCTCCTCACTACCCCGTGGATGATGTCAGAGAGATGGCACAATGTGAGCTACATCATCCAATGAACAACCTGTCCTTCAAGGTGGCGATCGGCACTGCTTTACCTTGTCTACCTGGAGCACTCCACCATTCACTTCCGATTCCACCAGGCTATGCTCGTGTCACGGTGGATGACATAGTGGAGGATTTTGCGGACCTAGAGATTGAAATCGCTACGCCTGAAGGCCTTACGAAACTAGGATATGTCAAGTGCAACATCATTCTATGGAATAAGAAGTACATCAAATTTCTAGGCTCGGCGCCAAGGCCACCGACTCCAAGGAATCCAAGTCCACCCCGCATCGAATATCGTCAACCTCCAAGTCCATCCCAACCCGATTATCGCCAACCTCCAAGTCCACCCCGCCCCGTTGACGATCGCCGCAGCAGGAGTACATCAACTCGATATCCGCCCCCGTGCAATACTCGATCTCCGCCTCCGCCTCCGTGCAATACTACTACATCGTCGAAGAAACGGAAGTTCGACGGTCCCCCACACCCCACATCGAAGAAAGGTCAAACAGCGAAGATAGTCGACATCCCGCCGGCTCTTCCAAAGAGATCTTATGACAAGACCGATGAGGAAACTAACGCGGATGTGGCTACCCAAGTTAAGGCGCATTTTGCACCCGAAAAGCCTGAGCCAAAGCCGGTATATAATGAAAAAACCAAAAAGTGGGCTAAGTCCTTTCTTGAGCAACCATCCCAGATTCGATGAATCTGGAATCAGACTATGACCAGGAGATTATTAAGAAAGCACAGAAGAAAAAAATCACAAGTGCAAAAAGCGGGAAGCAAGTTGCCTAGCTCGGAGCACAGAAGAATCAATCGATCGCCCCGCTCAAAGTCATTTCAGACCTCGACAAGGCCTTCAGAGCTGAAATGGATATGGACATGCAAATAATGGACCGCAGAGCCCGTAATAATGCTGGACTTATGAGAATCACTGTATCGCAGGCCAAAGCACTTCCTACCGAAGCAAATATGTCTCTTGGTCAATATTTAGGCTATGAAGATACGCCAGTGGGTCAGATAGTACGGAAGTATGTCCAAGGGGAGCCTCTAGTCAGTAATGAGAGCTTGCACGTCTATCCACACATATGAGAAATCTGCACGAATGGTACATGTCGCAAGCAGAAAAAAAAAGCATTAGAAAGATTGGTTTCCGGTGGACGTTAGAAAGGAGCATCACTTCAAACCATACTCGATATAGGTTCAAATGACCGAACTGTTTCAGTTATACAACCAGTGCGCCCTCGACAAATCTATCATTGATCGCTACTATCTGTAAGTGATTTATTTCTATAATTAAGTTTGTAGCTCAACTCGTTCATTGCATTTAATATATTATCCTAACTATATATCCTTTTGTATGATGATATTATATTCTACAGAATGAAGATGCTTGAATGCAAAAGAGCTAGAAGATACGACGTTGGGTTCATTGACCCATATATCGTTAATGAATATACGTTACAGAATCACCCCAAGGACGTGGAGGAAGACCTGTGCAGGTTCTTAACCGAGAATAATTTTTTTAAGGAAATACTATTTCCTTACAACTTCAAGTGAGTGTTTATATCTTGTACACATTTTATTTTTGCTTACTGGATGAGCTATGCATGTATGCTTATGTAAACGTCCGTAGATTCCACTGGATCTTGCTAAACATTCAAGTTGACAACTCCCTAGTTGAAGTCCACGACTCATTAAGTTGGGACCAAGAGCAGTGGAGCGACATGAAAGCAATACTCCATAAGTAATTTTAATCATTATCGTATTATATCATCCTCTTTCATTCATTTCCTGATATCAAGTAACTAATAACTCCTTTGTTCATTTTATTTGCCGAGCAGGTGTTGGACACGGTTCAGACAGAAAATACCAGGCCCATTCAAAGAGGAGTTAACTTATAAAATGGTGAAGAGTTTACAGCAGCCACCGGGAACTCATTTATGTGGATACTACGTCTGCGAGTACATTCGCGAGTTGACCAGTGAGCGGAAAGTTGACTCACATTATATTTATGATTTGCGGGAGAAACTAGAGCCAAACCAGCGCATAAGAGCAATTCAAGAGGAGCTGGCGGGATTTATGATGAAGGAAGTCCTTGATGTACATGGAGAGCATTATGTGGATGACGTGGAACTCGATTTTCCTTAGTCATCTCCATGTAGCTGATATGATATATATATTCATCAATGACCATGTAATTTCAAAACATGTATTCCTTTTGATATGATTGATTATATGTATGCTTGCAAGGGATCGATTAATTATATAAATGCATCGACGTGTAGTGTGTATGTAGTAGCGTATAATATGTATACTGTTTGAATTATAGTGAAACACAAAACGAAAAAGGAATGAAATGGCAAAAAAAGGAAATGCACAATCTCTGTCGCGGCAGAGAAACACACAATTCTCTGCCATGGTAGGAAACCTTATAGTCCCGGGTGATGTTACGGCCCGGGACTAGAGGGTTTCCACCCCCCCCCCCCCCCCGCGGCGCTGAAACAGCCGCGTGGCTGTTATAAGTCGCGGGCCATAGCGACCCGGGACTAGAGGGGGGGGGGTCCTCTAGTCCCGTTTTCGCAGTCCCGGGCCCAAAACCGGGACTAAAGCCAGTTGCGGCCCGGGACTGCAGGCCTTTTTTCCACAGTGGACAGTGAGAAGGCGAAGGGACGGCCACACACCCTAGGGTGGGATGCAGGAGGGCGGAGGTGCTGCAGAGAAGCGAGGCGTCCAGGAATGTGAAGGAACTACTCTGCGCGTCAAGGTCGCCGTCCAGGAAGGAGGGCGAGGACCGCGGCGAGATTGTCGTCCAGGAAGGCAGTGAGGTAGCTATCCAGGAAGGCGGCGATGGCGGCGGTGATATTTCCATCCAGGAAGGCGGCAAGGTCACTTTCCAGGAAGATGGTGATAACGGCGGCGAGATTGCCGTCCAGGAAGGCAGCGATGGCGGCAGCAAGGGCACCGTCCAAGGATGTTGCGCATGGGGAGGAGATCGTGGGCATGATGATCAGTTTAATTGTTGGCATTTGTTACCGAATGGTAGATGGTATACACGGGGCGGGGGTTTCCGTGCGGCAGAGTTTTCAGTCTGTCAAACATATTTGCTAAGTCCACCAAAACAAAGATTAGGCCAATGAAAGTTGTTAAATTGTGTTTGTAGGGCCTGATCATGCGGTTGTGGTACACCTATGTATATCTGATGGGGTACGTGTAGAAAATTTTACGTTTGCTCCTTTATAAGTAGTAGAGATTAGGTATAGATAGATACATCCAAATTTAGGCTAATTTTTTTAAATAATACAGCTTTTTATTAAATTCCACAAATAATACACGAATTAGGGAAATTGCATAAGTAGCACGGCGTCGGTAGTTCAAGTACCAAAAGGAACTCGTCGGGGGTTAAAACCCCGATTAGACAGTCGGAGGGCCGCCTGACACAGTAGTGAGGTAGTCGGTGGTTAAACCACCGACTAGTCTGGTCAGTTTATCAACTCCTGATTAGAGTTGATGCCCCCTGATGAGTGCATGGATCATGCGACATGTTTTGTTAACATAAAACAATTCTCGGTTCCCGTCGTTTATCTCTCACCAGCCGATTCCTGCCAAATATTTATCTCACCACTATTTTATGTTGTTTATCTCCCACCACTTGTTTTCGCCACTTGTTCCCGCTGTTTTTTCCCGCCTTTTTCTCCCGCCTATTTTTCCCAGTGCCTCTATAAATCCTGGCATCAAGATGTTATCTCTTCACCCAGTTCATTTGTTCCTCCTCTTTCTCTCGCATTTCCTTCTCCTCGCCATCATGAGTGTGCCCTGTTCGGACCTAGATTATAGGCCTAGGAAGATGAAAGATGCCAGGTTGCCATAAGGGGTGACACACGAGCGTTGTTGGTGCGACCATCTCGCCAAGGTCAAGGAGTCAATCGAGTTCTCCACTTGCATGGGCATGAAGTTTTTCATGTGTCCCAACTACGACGCAATCCTGCCCGGCAAGCAAGTTTGTCATACGAGAGGCCTTTGGTATGTCCCAAGAGCATGGTGAATATGAATGATTCATGTTATTATGTGTTCTTTTATTCATTCCATTGATGTGCTTGTAGTCTCCTCATCCTCTTTGCAAGTGGTACCATTGGATTGACACGGAGCAGCCAACTTGGACCGTGCAAGAGATTCTTGATAGGAGCCGAGCTACGTGGGCTACCTTTCATGAAGAGGAACGTGCTGAAAGGAGGGTCGGGAATGAGAAGAAGGAGCAGGAGAGAGAGCTAAAAAAAATAAGAGAGGAGAGAGCTCAGAACTGGGAGATAGACATGAATAGGAGGACGGAAGAGGAAGAGTGCAGGTACGTGGAGGACTAGGTGCGCAAGGAGGCCTGAGAAATGGCTGCTGCGGTGCAGGCGGCAGAGGAACATCAGGACAAGACCGAGAAGTACCCGCGCTGGACTCAGGGAAGGTAGATGTATGTGGTAGTACCGATGTATCTTCATTTCAGTTGTAGTTCCCTATTGTATCTTCATTTTAATCATAGATGTATCTTCATTTCAGTTTTATTTGTTAATTATCTTAATGTTCGCATTAGTTTGTAGTTCTCAGTTAATGTCGGTGACAATGTATCTTAAGTTTCCTGCTATAATGTTTCCTGCCAACTTCTTATCGCCAGATTCTTACCGCCATTTTTCCCGCCAGATGCTCCCGCCATTATTTTCCCACCTACTTCCTCCCGCCGTTTCTTCTTTTCTCACTCTATAAAACCCTCCCTCAGATTTGTATGCACACAAGCTTTTTCCTCTCCTAAAAATGTCTAGTTCTCCTTCAGATCGTAGTTTGAGCTGTGGGAGTCCCAACTGCTTTTACGTTTGGCCAGATATTTTTTGATAGATGAAGCTCCAGTTACATGGGACACTCTCATTAGTAGTGACGTCTTCCTCAATGAGTTGGCTGAGAGATTATATAGGTTTAGCCACCCTAAGAGGACTCCTAAGGAAATTCGCAAAGAACTTCTCAGGATGAATGCGTTGTAGGAAGCATTAAGGATTTGGACCACTAGGCCGATGGAGTTTTTGGTAGACAACCTATGGGGTTGGTTAGAGCCATACTATAAGGAAGAAGATGAGAATGATATCTTCATGCTGCCACCCGTTGGAACCAAGGCGAGAGCTAAGTGGGACAAGAGGCAGTCCAAGAAGAGCAAGGCGAGGCATCATCAAAGGGAAAGGGCAAGGCATCATCGTAGGGATAAAGAGTTGTGTCGCAAATTATGTTGAACTATGTCGCAAGCATAGGTAGATATATGTAACGCAAATTATGTTGAACTGTGTCGCAAGCTATGCTGAAGTGTTTCTGGAATAAAAATGTGTCGCAAGATAGATATATGTCTCATGCATAGGTAGATATATGTCTCATACATATAGATTTTCATACATAGATAAATGTCTCATACATAGAAAGATATCACTGGTGTCGGCCACGAGGAGGTTGCGGAGGCCTAGGTGTACTCCATCCGTACTTGTTGGGTGGCATCACATTATGGGGAGGTAGAGTTGACCCTTCACCCTGGATCTGTGTATCCTGAGTGGGGAAAGGTGGTGGAGTCTGATGCGGCTGATACTGGCCAAACCAGTCAGCCTGATCCTGCTGTGTCTGTTGATCCTCCTCCTCATAAGTCGCCCATGAACCCATAGAGGACATGTTCGGGCCTTCATATGCTCCTGCCCATGCACAAGAAATTAAGTACGGAATGATATCATGCTGCATGTAACAATAGTAGATAGGGAAATGCTTACCCTGAGGATAAGATTGTGGTCGATAATCAAAGTCCATGAAGGGGATGTGCTGCTGCTCCCACTAGTCAAAAGTAAGCTGGCGATGCTGCGATTGGTCAGAAGTAAACTGTTGCTGCCATGGGTCGTAATTAAACTGTTGCTGCTGCCACGTCGAGTCTCCAGCCTGGTCTAGAGCTGGTGCTCTCGGCGTCAGAGAGTCGTGGACGAGGCCTGTGGAAAATTGGAGAAGGAATCTGTTCCTCCTGCCACACCGAGTCTCCAGCCTGGTCTGGAGGTGGCTGCTGCGTGGAGGGATGCTAGGCGCTCTCCTCCATGGAGCGACACGGTGGGCTGCTGTGTGAAGGTACGGGGGCACGCTCCTCCATGGAGTGAAGAAGTGGGCACTATGCTACTAGGTGCTGAACAACGTCCAAAATGTTGGTGCACGTGATGGTCGCATAGATACTCCGTAGCCTATCCTCGACATGCTGGAGGAAGGACTGAGCCTGATGACGAGGTACAAGAGGAGTGGACGAAAGAGAAAGGCCATACTAAGCCACCTCAATCTGTATCTCTCACGTCATATCGGCATGTATTTGTATCGTAGTTAAGTACGCACTGTATAGGCAAACATGTTCATTATGCTCGAAAAGAGTACTTACCGTTGACTGTCTAGACTGCAAACTCGATTAGCTAGGGTATATCTCATCGTTGTGCGTGTATGGGATGGGACGCAGTCATGTCATCGACATGTACCTCTGTAAGTATGCGTGGAATAGATCCATATCAAACAGGCCAGCATTCCATACTTCATTCGTTGCATTCTACCACTCGTTGACGTAAATCTGAACCCATTGGAGCCATTGATTTGCGGCTCTATTATTACCCTTCCGAGAGTACCTGCCATTACACTTTGTTAGACCATCATTAAAGAACGAAAATGAAGTAAGGTAAATCCGGATGTGCATGTATTAACTTACGTGTGCACGACATCTATAAGGGGAACCTCTGGACATGGAGGATCTACCATCTGGCAAAGACCGAACTGCCTCATGACACTCTGTTGAGACATCTCCTCAACCTGGCAATCGAAGATGATCTTCGATTTAGTTAACTAGTACTCCTCATCTCTAGTGCACATAATAGATAACCCATGGAAATATTGTTCGCGTGATGCATGATGTGTGTATGGCTCCCAAATCACCGCATTCTCTCTCAGCATGTCGAACTGCTCGCTGAACGATAGGTAGCTGTTCTTGACTTACTCTCCCGCGAAATTACACTAACGGACAAAACAGTTGTTAGTTTCATTTATATTGTAGTATCAGAAGTGCAATTTATTAAAACGTTTCACTAACCTTGCGACGGGTCATATGAGTTCCGAATGTAGGCATGTCAATTTCCTCATGGTCGAACAGTAGGTCAGAGTGGTAGACAATTGGTTCCTCTCCCGGGTTGATGAATGTTTTGTTGACCATTACTTCTAGGAGGCTGATACGGACCTCTCCCATGATCACAGCTACAGAAACATTGGGCATCCTAGCAAGACAAACCTTTCTTTGGTTAGCTGGCAAGCGTTGCACATACCTCGGTACATCGCTGCTAAGACAGCTGAACCCAGCTCCATTGTGTGATGTCTTCCTTGTGCGTCGCCTCCGATCTCTCTAGCCAAGTGGATGTAGCACGCACTAATGGTCAACCCATGGTTCTCGATGGACATCACCTTCCCAAAAAGCCACATAATGTATGCATCTAGGCTACGTGTAATCTATGGCACAGTCATCAGACTGGATGGGTACCCAAACTTCTGGATCTGCATTGGCAAATAGAACAATTTTGATCACCGTGTGATATGAGGAATAGAACAAATACGAAGAAGCAAACGAAATCGACAGTTCTGCAACCATTCAAATTGTGGGCCATGATTTTCACTCGCAACGGCCGCAGCTCCATCACAGATGTCAAAGAACCGTTGGGCCATGTCTTAGGTCCAATTTGCCGGCGGATACACTAGGCCTATTGGCACGCCAGCCAACAGCAGTCCCAGCAAGAATGAGACATCCTGAAGGGTAGGAGCCATCTCTACCCAGTGAAAGTGGAAAGTATGAGTCTCGGGCCTTTATCGATCCACCAAGCACATGAGAAACGACTGGTCATAGTGTAGGCAAGTAGTCTAGAAGCCATTTTGTAGCTCGTCTATCTCCACCGTACGAGTGGCCTCAACCAGACACACGAATGGTAAAAGCATAGCCCACTTCAACCTGCATATGGAGATAGCACAACAGTTTATTTACTCTGGCCCAAAAATATTTGAAACTCAAGGAGAAATAAATATCACATACCTCTCAAGCCAATCGGGGTGTATCAACCAGTTCAACAGGGGAGTCCGAGTCACTAGGTGCTTTAAGTTTCCTGGATTAGCATCCAATAACATCGTCTGCTGCTTTCTATCTATGTTAGCATTAAGAAAAGATCCTGTCATCTGCACATATCAAATTATAAAACATATTAGAAATTATAAAACATACTTCGATACAATCTGCAAATTTAAAACATGGTTGCATACATATCACAAATTTAAAACATGGTTTCATACATATTACAAATTTAAAACATAGTTTCGTATAAGACCGGGACTAAAAACATGGTTCCATACATATTACAAATTTAAAACATGGTTCCATACATATTACAAACTTAAAACATGGTTCCATACATATTACAAACTTAAAACATGGTTCCATACATATTACAACTTCTAGTTTCTTCCTCTGCCTCTTCTTCCTCTGCTGCCACATCCATCAGGAGCCGCTCCTCCAATCTCGAACATGTGGCAATTGGTGTCTCTATGAAAAAATTGATTACATAGAAAACATTGTCTAGTAGGGCCTCCGGCTTCAGATTCATCCATATCATTATGGATGCAGACACATTGTCGACTTCCTCTGCATGTCCGCATTAGTTTTGGATATGGGATGTAAACCCTTTCACATGGGTTTACTTTGTTGAAATTGCCCCATGCCCTATATACCATCATCTCGCATGTCCATGTATTGATCAACGACTCCTTAAGGAAATAAGGAGACACAAACGAGATTGCATCCATACCCAACTGCTCGCATGCTTCAAGTACATGCAAGCAAGGTAGATGCAACATCTTGGGTTTGTTGCAGGTGCACTCACACGTTGGCCGGGCTTCATTGCCTATCCTCACCTCATGTGTATTTAACTCTTCTCTAGTTCCAATCCTGTTGGAAAAGAGGTGCACCTCGAACCTTCTTTCTTGATTACTGATAGGGACAACATGCATAGACTAAGCCTTTTCCATCTTTTCATTCATGTAATGCATGATCTTTGAATAGTAACCCGTGTTTGGGTTGTTGCTGATATACATCTGAGACATCCAGAGTCTGTCTCTGAAGTACTTCAAAATTCTGGTAAAAATACACTCCACAATGGCTGTTAATGGCAGAGCGCTGCTTCCTCTCAAGACGAAGTTGTAAGTTTCAGCAAGATTTGTAGTCATGATGCCAAACCTACCACCATGAGTGTCGTGCAGCAGAGACCGCCTCTCCATAGGCTCGTGCTCTATCCATTCCTGGAATTTTTTAATCCTTCTCCCAGGCCTCCTCCTAGTACCGGGTTGGTCAAATCCTGGCAAATCACAAAGGGCAATGGGTTCTTCCTTCGGTGGTGCTGCTCTTGTTGCTGTCTGTGCACCTACCGCGGCTGCATGAGCCACGACATCTGCTGCTCTAGTTGCTTTCCTCTGCGTAACATGTTTTTAGTGAAGTCATCTAGATAGCCATGACACTTGATATACTTCCACTTCTGGTTCTGCTTGCAAAGCTTCTTGAATAGGTTCATAAGGGCCTTGTTCCTGCACTATGAGAAAACGTTGGCCCCTAGATGCCGCATGCACCAACGGCTCTGCATGTCCTTCCATGGAGTTACTTCATCAGGAGCAGGCCATGTTAGCTTCTTTATCGCGCTGAGTATGCACGAATGTCTGTTATGAAGGACGCACACATTCGGTGTCTCCTTCACAATTGATATCTTCAGCTGCCTGAAAAACCATACCCAACTCTCGGTGTTCTCGCTCTTCATGAAAGCAAATGCAAGTGGAACAACTCGATTGTTCCCGTCTTGACCTATGGCTATCAATATCTGACCCATGTACTTGCCAGTGAGAAATCTACCATCCACATAGATGACTGGTCAACAGTGAGTGAAAGCTTCTATGCATATAGAAAATGAGAAGAACACTCGATGCAGCACCCTCAAATTTGGTTCCTGTGGAAACGTAAAGTGTTGGATGTCTATGTAGGTGCCTGGATTCCTAGCATGCAGTGTCTGGAGCATCCGAACAACACAGTCGTATCCGTCTCGAAACGAACTAAATCTTGCCTCCAGTGCCCTCTGCTTAGTCCTCCAAGCCTTTCCGCAATAAATATTGTAGAAAAATATGACAACTTTGTTGACGATAGCTTTCACCCCTGTGGCTTTGCTCTCCACTATCTCCGTGTATAACAGTCTGGCAAGGAGGGTTGAGGTGAGGTTACGATGGTCCTGAGGGACACTAGGAAGTTGACATGTGTGCAGCACAACATCGGTAACCTTCCAGTTGGTGTCATATTTAGGGCGATGGGCATGCACCCTTGCCGGACATACGGCTATCTCGCAAACCAATGTCAAATATTGTTGGGATGACACCTTAGTTCTAAAGACCCGTTGCGTGGACAATTCCCACTCAACGATTGCTTCCTGCAGATGTCTCTTGCTAGTATATAATGCACCCATGGAGATGTTGTTCGCGTGATAGTGCTAGGAAGCATCATGCACATCGTTCACATTCATTGTTGTTGTGCTATCATTATTCCATGATGCCACAATTGGTGGGTCCATCTCTTCTTCATCAGACTCACCAGAATCATCAGCGGTATCACTGTCGCCGTCTGAATCATTGGCTTCCATCTGATCTTGCAACAAACCTTCATATATCTTATCCTGATCAGCCTCACCACTAAAAATGTCTTCTCCTGTCCCTTGACTACCATCAGCTGATTCAGAACCACCACCCCCAGTGTGTGCATAATTACTATGACTAGATTCATAACTATTGGAGATATGCCCTAGAGGCAATAATAAAAGTGGTTATTATTATATCTTTGTGTTTATGATAAATGTTTACATTCATGCTATAATAGTATTAACCGAAAACATTCATACTTGTGTGATTTGTAAACTAAATTAGAGTCCCTAGTAAAGCCTCTTTATAATACTAGCTTGTTGGTTAATAGATGATCGTGGTTTCTCGATCATGAACATTGAGATGTTATTAACAACAAGATAAGTGATAGTGTTCACACGATACTTGGATAACATCCGGCCATCAAGGTAAGTGATAGTGTTCACTGGAATTCTTGTTGGAAAACTAAAGAGCTTTAAGAGTTGACAAAGTTGGTCTGTGAATGATCCTTGATAATCATCAAGAGTCACCTCTTTCCTAACCAAGGTCTGTTTTGGAAACTTTGGTGCCATATCTCTGTATATCAGAAAAATAATTTTGATTAGTATCTAATGATATATTGCATCATAACTATCATTTTGGGGTTATGCATTAGAAACAGCCGCATTCACTTTAAATAGGGCACCATCTAAATCCGTTCAAACGACACCGTATGAATTATGGTTTGGGAAGAAACCTAAATTGTCGTTCCTTAAAGTTTGGGGTTGCGAAGCTTATGTAAAGAAGTTATAGACCGACAAGCTTGAACCCAAAGAGGAAAAATGCGTCTTCATAGGATACGCGAAGGAAACTATTGGGTATACCTTCTATCATAGATCCGAGGGAAAAATCTTCATTGCCAAGAATTGATCCTTTCTAGAGAAGGAGTTTCTCTCGAAAGAAGTGACTGGAAGGAAAGTAGAACTCGACGAGGTTGTTTGCAGTGACCCAGCATACCACTGCATATGTAGTACACTATAGTCGTCGACATGACATCCACAGAACACCGTTCCGTAAATAACACATCCCTCAGAGTGGTACAACGGAAACATTGCGGGTCCATATTACAAATATACACACATTATTATTATTACAATACCGGAAGTTCAAGACTTCCTAAAGATTCAACTTACAAACCAAAATATAAAGTGTTTCAGCGGAATTTAAAAGTAGCAACTCCGACTAGGAGTTGAGCTCAGCAGCTTATTCTATAGAGTTCATGCTTCTCGGCTCCGTTGGTTACTACTAACTAGGGATACTTAGTTGGACCCGTTATCATCGACACCGTAGCGGATTTCATAATCCACTCCTTCAACACCTCCGGACAGATCAGTTTCCTCGTAGAACACATCTTCTTTACATTCGGCTGCATACATTGGCACGTCTTCGGGATCCTCAGAGTCTAAGCAAGGGATCAAAGGAAAGAATGAGTAACAGCGTTACCCAACAAGTTCATTATATGTAAGGTGGTAAGTTTGATGCTCTAACTACCACCTCGAATTATAAATCCTTGGCACTATGCAATTTTTGTAAATCTTCCTTCAAAGATTGATTTTATTCTGAAAAACTATGACAATCAGCCTTCACAGGTTGACCAGAACTTTCATGGAGTTCCTTTCCTGTCGCGTTCGTAGCTCCTTCCCGGTACAGGGAGTAACAAGTTACAATTCTTACACTCTGCAGGGGTGCGTTACTTTACCCATGAGAGATCAACTCCTTGTTGCACAACCGGGCGTACTTTCCCGTCCACAATTCCATGATGTGGGGCCCAGTAGTTGGTCCAAGCCAATCACTGCCCCCTTCGCAACCTCGCATGCCTCCTTGGTGTACACCATGCCCACATAATGAATTACGGAAATGGTTTGTACAAACCATTAGATGCCAGAACTATCGTGGGACGATGAGGGTTCCTACCCATATGCTGCATATCCTCTACGAATTACCAATTAATATGCACGCTACGAGGATAACAGCCATGACCTGCACATTCGGCTTCATGCGAGAGGAAGAAGATTTGGCTGACTTCTCTGTCCCATTCCAAATCTCATGGCTAACGCGTAATATACGGCGCTAGAATCACTGATGTCAGGGGTTATTAAGTCCCTACTTGATCATCATTGTTGCAAGATATGGAGACACACTTAAGGATTCGATGTTGTTTAGTAGATATGGAATGTAAGTAGGGAGACCGAATGTTGTTCGGAGTCTCGGATGGGATCCGGGATATCACGAGGAGATCCAGAATGGTCCAGAGAATAAGATTCATATAAGGAAAGTCCGATTCCGGAGTTCGGGAATAATTTCGATGTTTTCATCGGAGAGGTTATAGAAGGGTCTAGAAGGTTCACCGGACTGGAAGGGGAATGGTTCATGAATGTGTCATGGTTAAGTGGAATGATTGGATCATGTCCTAGGTCACTTGGTTGGGCATTTGCAAGAGAGAAATAAAGCTATAAATTGAAAGTCAAAAGGGAGGTTTGAAAAGTCAAACTGGAACAATAGTTTTCTAGTGGAAAAAGGAAAGAGTCCTTCCTTCTCTCCAACATGGGTTTGGGGAAGGATTCAAACTCCCCTCTCCCAAGCTGCCCTCCCTCTCATAAATAGAGAGGAGAGGCTGCCCCAAAGACCACATCCTAGCCCTCCCCACCGTGCGCCGCCGCCGCCAGGCGCCTCCGCCGGCCCGTCGCCATCGTCCTAGCCGCCGACACCTCCTCCTCCTCTCCGACCTTCTAAACCTAGATCGCCGGAAACCCTAGATCCACCATAACTCGCACTGGCTTAGGCGAAGCCCTGCGAGATCTTTCCTCTACTTCCGACACCACGTCGTCGTGCTGCCGGAATCACGAGGAGAGAACTACAACCTCCGCTGCCTGCTGGAACAAGGGAGAGGAAGGTCTTCATCGAGTAGCGAACATGTGACCGACTGCGGAAGCGCTGCCGGAACGCAGCACCGGAAGGATCGTCTATGCGATCTTGAGATCGGAAAGTGTACGACTACATCATCCATGAGAATTGCTCTCGTTAACCGCTTTGGAATCTTCGAGAATGAGTACTCTAATCGACTCGTTGCTACAATCTAGTAGATAGATCTTGGCTTGTTTGTGTGCATGCGGTAGAATTTTTTTGTTTTCCATGCTATGAACCCCTACAATAACCACCACCGCCATCTTGGCCTTGACTACTCTCGGCATGATAGTAGCCACCACCACCTCTGTCCTAGGTCTGACTACTCTGGCCATGATCGTAACCACCACCAACATATTGGGTCTGACTACTCTAGCCATGATCATTCCCGCCCTCTTTCACCACAGGTAACACTAAGGCAATAGGGTTAACTTTTCTTATATGGTAGGCTTCCATCCATTTGATCTATTTAGTTTGCACTTCTATCGGTCTCAAATAAAACAACGGGGTAGTCCTTGACTTAGTCCATAATGCATGCACACCGATATTATGGGTCGGAGGGAGCCCTAAATATGCAGATAACCAATCCTTACACCCACTAAGTGACCATGTTTCAGGAGCCTAGAGCTCTTTAAGAATCCACTGAAACTCGCTCAAATCAATTCCGAGCTGTTTTGTTTAGACGACACTGTGACCATGGTGAAACCTAAATAGTACATTGTCTAACATAACTTTCGACCTAGAAAAAATACCGAAACGCGTCAAATACCGGTACAATGGCATATTATAGTCTATAAATATACTTCTAGCCAAATAATCTTACAGCTAACTGACCACGTCCAAGTTTACCCATGAACATACACTAACACCTATAGTTAGCGAGAATTAGGGTTTACCCTTGAAGCGTGCGAAGTCCTGCCGCGTAGCAGTCTCCGGTCACCGGATCGGCACCTCCACCATGCAACTGTCTCAAGCTGCAGCCCTAGCCTCCACCATTGCCATTGCTCCCCAAGACCACCACCAACTTTCTCCACAAAAATGCCCCAAATCACTTCACTAGGCTATCCCATCAGTAGAATGGACCTTTTCTAGCTTCCTAATGTGTTTTAGCACCATGTTTGGATGGAAATCGGAGTAGAAATGGGTTGAAAATGGGTATAGATGTGGCTGGAAACGAGAGGAAGAAGAAAGGAGAGAGGAAGAAGAGGCCATGGGCCTGGCCGGCGCCGCGTGCGGATAAGAACGGAGCTCCTCAGGAGTTCAAGTCTCGACCGTCCTTTCGGGGGTTTAACTCCAGACGCGCAGACGCTCCTCCAGGTAGGCCCTTGTCTCCACCGCGATGAGGAGTTCAAGTACCGACAGGAGTCATCGAGAATTTATCCCCCGACCAGCTCTGGTCGAGATTTATGGACCCAAGGCCACGCTACTTTTGGCATTTGTCAAAATCGTGTATTATTTGTGAAATTTATTAAAAAAATATTATTTAAAAAAAATAGCCAAATTTAGACAAACCCAAGTCAGTTATTTGTAGACGAAGTGAGTATAATAGTTTCAAGTTCAAATCATAGAAAATTTTATTTTGACCATAGTTTTTTAGGTTGGATAATTTGCGTATCGGGCTAGGATTACTAAAGTAGGCTAACATAATTTTATTTGGATACGGGACTAGTTAAATATCCACATTTGCTTCAAAATTCAATACTAATGTGTTTGTATTTGTAAAACTAGTTAAATATCCACATTTGCTTCAAAATTCAATACTAGTGTGTTTGTATTTGTACAACGGATCCGGATATTTACCACATAGATATCCACGTTTATCAAGATGCAGATATTACCACGACAATTTTTAATTTCCCATATACAAATATCAGATAATTCGGACTATCCATTACCAGTCCCACCCTTAACAACCAGTATAAAAATTGTCTGCAACATGATAGATCCAAGAAAAGGCATATAAAAATATCAATGTTGACGGAACTCAGGCCATGACTCAAGAAAACATCATATGGAGACAGGTTAACTTATACACCAATAAAAATAGAGCAAATTTTAGTTGGATGTCAATTATCTCGCAATTTACTCCCTCTGTTTCAAAATATAAGATATAAGATGTTTTAGCTTTGTGAAGCAAATGTATCTAGACTATTTTTAGTATATAGGTTCACTCATGTTTAGAATAAATCTACACACTAAAACAAGTCTAGAAACATTTTCTTCACAAACCTAAAACATCTTATATTTTGAAACGGAGGGAGTACAAATGAAGAGCTCATGATTCAGTTTAACTTACACAAAACAAAAATAGCAAAATTTACATTTATGAACATGCGGAGACAGTTTTGAATACAAACAGTTTCCGCAGACACCAGCATGCCCTTTCAAAGAGTAGGCTAACAGCAACACAGTTAGTCGCATCTTGTGACTACTCTGGGTACCTAAAACCTCTGGATCTCATCTGTATCTCACTCATTGTATACCTATTGCTGTACATGGCTTGTATCTGTACTTGCGCTTTTGATTGCTAGGGAGTCCGAGGAGTGCGTGGAGAGCAAGGTATTCTGACTGGAGAGAACACTACAGTAAGGGGTGCATGATCTGAGAGGCTGTAGTTCTCAGGCCACAGGCCCTTCTCTACTTCTGGGGGGAACAGAACAGCTTCCTTCACGGTGAAGCCAAAGGCTTCATCATTCGGCTCTAATGTGACAAGGCTTCCGTCAGTGATATCAATTTCAGTATCATCCTCTTCTTCTTGGTTGTCGCATTTAGGGCTCCAGATACACCGCTTCAGGAGTTCAAGAAACAATAGATTATTGCGAGTTTCTGAGCAAAAGATTTATACTTTTGAGCAGATAATATTTTTAAAAGTATTAGATAGGACAATCCGTGCCAACTAGTATTGGTTTGATGTGGTAATGAACTTACATCACCATGATTTCAATTTTCTTTGGCATTACAAATTTACTCTGACAAAGAGCATACTGGCTGTAATATTAAAGTGTATAGGACAGAAAGATGTCCAAGCAAAGTGAGAGCAAAATTTATTTCCAAACATGGTAGATCTTTCAGGCCGTCTAAGGTCTGTCATTAAATTTTTTATCCATCCTGGAAAATAGATGCATTTTCACCCATACAACTTGCACCTGGCCATAAGTTTCCAAGGCACATCTGACCTTATAAGCTTCAAATTTCCATCACATGGCATGTGCTCCATGGAGTTAACAATTAGCCATTATATTTATTACGTTCTAAATCTTGTTGACCTTATTGTTTATTCAATTTTTTAACCAAGTTGCTCTTTCTGTGTAACATGAATCTCAAGAAAGAAAGAATATTTACCTGAAATTCTTTATAGTTAACAACACCATCACCATCATGGTCAGCTTCACTCCATAGGTCTTTCATTTCTTCAGAATTTACACGGTCGGAATGGACCATTCCTAACTGCATGTACTGTAACATCAGCACCAGCATTCTCTAAAATGATTACGTATAGCACGGATATGGTGTCTTCAGTACCTGACAAAGTGCCTGGCAGAAACTTGAATATGTGATATGATCATCATGACTGTCAGCTCTGAGAAGTGCAAATGCATTCTCCTCCGAAAGGGATGCAACTTGGAGAAGAAGATACTGAAAAAGAACAATTTAGACATATTAGGCTGCATTGGGTATTGTGGTGGATTATCAATCCCGTTTATTTGACCTGCTTGTGTGCATCTGTTTGTTTGAACAAAAAGAACAATTTAGACACTTTGCCTACATTAGTGTTTGTTTGACCTGCTTTTACCTATTTTTGTGGCTAAATTTCAACAGCAGGTTATAAAATAAACATAGAGCGGCACAGTACAGCAACCGCAAACTGAACCTTAGTCATGTTAGGCTAACTGTTAGCATCTTCTTCAAGGTCAACTGTTAGTTTATATTAGCAACATGTTTTTTATCAATGACACACTGTTGATCATGTTGCTTACCTTAATAATACCAAAGACAGCTTCATTCCAGCTAGTTTTCAGGGGCTTCCTGCACTTATCTGGATTCAGAAGCCATATAAAATCAACTCCACAGATGTTCCCTCTATGATTCCGATGACTCACCCACTATACTCAAGAGGAATGGGTGAAGAAAAGTTAGAATACAATACAATCATCAATATCAAGAATTGGTAGTAAAAGAGATTTGTCCTGTCACCTTGTGTGCATCTTCTTCTCTGTCACTGTACTGATGAGCAGTGTCATATGATGAAACAAATCCTTGTGAACAAAGGAATTTGTAAACTTGGCCACGTTTACTTCCGTTCCAATCACTGCAATACGATGCCCTAATCATATTAAATATCTATTTTGCTGTGATATCCATATAAAAATTTAGCAAGCATACTCACCCACATAGGATAATTGGCATGGGACCAAGTTTATGCTCTTCCTGGTAAGTTTCGATGTAATGAAGGATCTTATATACCTGTCATTGACACAATAGTCAATTGCTGCATATACTACTGAAATACTGTGAGACTGGATAATCATTTGCACATACCTGCTTCAGGCGAACTATTGAAAGGCTGTGATCATGGGGGAACACCAAATGGGTGTTCACGATGAGGCTCTGCTGCTGGACACAGCTGCTGCTTCGATTTTGCATGTAAGGCATGGCTGACTCAACATGCAATAGCTGAGCAACTCGGTCGCCAAAATCATTGAAAAGCAGCTCCCGGTGGTTCAAGACACGGAAGTAGTTCCTATGTACAGCCGTCAGAAGACCTGGGCAGCAAAGATGCAGTTTCAGAGAAAATTTGCAGATAGGTTTCGGTGGTGTTTATAACAAGGTAACTCAAACTTTCCTATGTTCTTTTCAATACGTTAAAAGATGAACACCAGCCATATCTACTGAAAAATATTCAGTGTCAAAAGACAATTGAACATAACAGATTACAATTAATATGACATATCCTTTTAAATGTTGTAAAGTAAAACCAAGCATCACAATGTAAGGATAATCATGTGAAACATCAACATCATATGCATTCAATGCAACACATGGATACAATCTGAATTATGACGAAATGAACTGAAAAGGACAGGTACAGTGGCCAAGTTGGAGCCCAATTGTTCACACGCATCTTGTTCCTTTTTAGTCTATGCTCTGCATTTGTATGGCACTAAAAATTTGGATTTTTCAGATATTTATAATGTTCCATCTCAGAAAAAACAACCACTTGGAGTGGTAGGCTAACAAGAACAACACACATCTCCCTACTTCATCCATACCACAAGATATTGTTTCCTCATAGATAGACATCTTTGCCTTTTTTTAGTCTGCAACATTCTGCATTTTCTATGGCACTAAAAATTGGAGTTTACAGATATTTATTATATATATCCGTCTCACGATAAACAACCACTTGGAGTGGTAGGCTAACAAGAACAAGAAGAACACACATCTTGTTAAATATACAGTCTAGGTAGCTATGTAGAGTTGTATTCGTACTCATGTACGGTTGTATTTGTAACTGATCATCTAATATATACACATGTGAGGGGGCTGTGACCCCCACGAAACCCTAAACTTGACTTGGTGTCAGAGCCTACGCGCTCTCCACACAAGCCGTCACCGCCGCGCTTCTCTCCCTCTCGCCGCCGCCGCCATCGCTCTATTCTCGACCCCCGCGCCTCTGGAGATGACGTCATCTGCTCTCATCGTTTCTGATCCGATCGTCTCTGCCCCGGGAGCGTCGGTACCGGCCTCCTCCTCCTTGACCGCCATCTCTATGCGGCTCGGACGGGGGAACTTCATGTTGTGAAAGGGCATCGCCATCCCGATCCTCGTCGGTGCGAGCCTCCACGGCCACCTCGACAGCACCACTGCAGCCCCGGCCAAAACCCTAACCCAGGGCACCGGCGATGCTACGACCACCGTCGACAACCCCGAGTACCTCCGCTGGTGGACTCAAGATCAGAAGGTCAAGGGCCTCCTCCTTTCCGCGATGGATGACGACATCGCATGTCAGCTTGTTGGCTGCACGACGGCGCAGGACGTCTGGGCGGCCGACATCGTCATGTTTGGCGCGCAGAGTCACGCCAACGTCCGCCACATCAGGTGGCAGCTTCAGTCGCTGCAGAAGGAGGATCTGTCCGCGGCGGAGTACATGCATAAGATGAAGGACCTTGCCATAGTCATGGCGACCACCGGTGCCCCCATCACCAACGACGAGCTCATCGACCACATCCTCACCGGGCTTGGGTCGGCCTTTAACCCCATCGCTGCCTCTCTCGTTGTTACCAACGCCGATATGTCCTACTCCGCCTTCTACTCGCTGGTCCTCTCATATGAGGCCATGCAGGCTCAGCAGAGCGTGGCGGAGGGGTGGTCGTCTTCCGCAAACGCCGCGTCACGTCCCTATGGCAAAGGCGGTCGCGCGCCGTCCCAGAAGATCTTCTCCACTCCCTATGGTGGGGGCGGTCTGCTGCCGGCAACGGCCAGCCCACGCTCAACCGCCAAGGCGGCAATGTCGCCAACCAGGGTGGCGGCTCCGACGGCCGCAATTCCGGCTACGCCGGCAACAGCCGCCAGGGCGGCAATGGTGGCAACGCCAGGTACACCGGAGGTAACGGTGGTGGCCGCAATGGCGGCGGGAACGGCGGTGGCCGCAACGACCACAGCGACAAGCGCCCCAGATGCCAGATATGCAAGATCTGGGGCCATGAGGCCTACGCCTATCACCGTCTCTTTAACCACGACTTCAACAACCGCGTTGGCAACGCGGCATCCACTAGCTCCTCCGACAATCAGCCCTGGGTGATGGACACCGAGGCTACGGATCACTTCACAAGGGAGCTTGAGCGTCTTTAGGTTCACGAGCGCTATGGAGGGAACGACCAGGTCCAGGTGGCAAATGGTGCAGGTTTGTCTATTTCGCACATTGGACATTCGTGCTTACCCGGTTCATCTCTCCAACTTAAAAATGTCTTGCATGTGTCGTCCATTAGTAAACACCTTCTATCTGTTTATCGCCTTCTTTGTGACAATGATGTGTTTGTTGAGTTCCAACGTCATGCTTTCTTTGTTAAGGACAAGGCAACCCGCGGCATAATCCTTCACGGTAGAAGCCATGGAGGACTTTATCCAGTTCCATACCGCCGTGCATCATCATCATCCACTCGTCATGCCTCCACTAGTGTCAAGGTGTCGTCCTCGCAATGGCATGAGCGTCTAGGTCATCCAGCAAATAATGTAGTCAACTCTATTGTTAAGAGTCATGAGCTTTCCTGTACTAATTCAGATACACCACCATTAGTGTGTGATGCCTGCCAGCGTGCTAAAAGTCATCAACTATCTTATTCTATGTACTCGTGTTTCTACTGTGCCTCTTGAATTAATTCATTTCGATGTTTGGGGTCCCGTTGTTGCTTCTTCAGGAGGGTACAAGTATTACATTAGTTTTGTGGATGACTACACTCGTTTCTACTGGATTTATTTGCTTAAACATAAGTCTGATTTCGAGAAGGTCTTTTACGCCTTCCAAGCTCATGTGGAGCGTCTTTTGAACTATAAGATCAAGGCGGTTCAGTCCGACTGGGGTGGCGAGTATCACAAACTTCACCGCTACTTCCAGCGCACGGGCATCTCTCACCGTGTATCATGCCGCATACTTTCTAGCAGAATGGTATTGCCGAGCGCAAACACCGTCACTTGGTAGAGACCGGCCTCGCTCTCCTTGCGCACTCCTCCCTTCCTCTCCGGTTTTGGGACGAGGCGTTTCTCACGGCCTACTATCTCATAAACCATATGCCCACGCCGGTTCTCAACAAGGAGACACCCTTGTTTCGTCTCTTTCGTGTTCAGCCCACTTATTCCTCTCTTAGGATTTTTGGGTGTGCTTGTTGGCCTGGTCTTCACAAATATAATACTCGCAAAATTGAGTTCCGCTCCAAGATGTACGTCTTTCTCAGCTATAGTCCAATGCATAAGGGATATAAGTGTATCGATCATGCCTCGGGAAGGATTTATATTTCTCGAGATGTTGTTTTCGACGAGAATGTTTTTCCCTTCTCTAGCCCTGGTGTTTCTGTTGATATTGCCAACCTTGAACATGCTCTTTCATTTCCTAGTGATGAACCGGTTCCAAATGTACCCGTGCGTAAATACGACATGTCCTATTTGTCTACTAACCCGCCTATGTCAGGCGGTGTTTATTCGATGCCCTCTCAGGTACCTCCGACGGCTCCTGGCGCTGCGACTCCGGGCGCGATGGACGTCGTCACGATCGACATGCATGGCTCGGGCTCGTCTCCCGATGCGCCCCCGTCGCTCGCCTCCCTGCGTGCTGGGCCTCCTGAGCCCACGGGGTCGCCGCCTTCGCCCACCGTCTGCTGGGCCGGCGCAGCCTAGCGCCTCGCGCCAACCCGTGTCGCCCTCCGCTGGGGAACTCTGTGAGTCCCTGGTCGCGATGCCACTGGTTGATCCGCCGTCTGACTCGTCGGATGCTCCATGCCCGCTTCTCTACATGGCATGATCACTCGCAACCGAGATCAGACACGACACGAGAAGACTTACCATGATGGCACTATTCGGTATAACCCCAGTCATCGTGCGTTTTTTGCCGCCCCCACCTCCCATCGGGATGCTCTTCAGGAGCCGGCGTGGCATGTGGCGATGGCTGAGGAGTTTGCTGCTCTAGGCGAGACGCACACCTGGACTTTGGTGCCTCACCGTCCTGGAGTTAATGCCGTTGGCAGCAAGTGGATTTTCAAGACCAAACACCGTCCCGACGGTCCGATTGACAAGCATAAAGCTCGTCTGGTTGCCCGTGGCTTCACTCGGCAGCATGGTATAGATTATGGTGATACCTTCAGCCCGGTTGTCAAGCCAGCCACTGTTCGTTTGATGCTCTCTCTTGCCGTCTCTCGCGGCTGGAGCCTTCGTCAGGTGGATGTTAGTAATGCGTTTCTACATGGGTACTTGGATGAAGATGTCTATATGCAGCAGCCTCCCGGCTTTGAGGATGCCCGCTTCCCCTCGCATGTCTGCAAGCTGCAGCGGTCCCTTTATGGCCTCAAGCGGTCTCCTCGTGCCTGGTATGCTCGGCTGAGTCAGCTTCTTCAGCTTGGATTTGTTGCCTCCAAGGCGGACACTTCGTTGTTCATCTTCTCTCGCGGTGATGCACAGATTTATATGCTCATATATGTTGATGACATTGTTATTGCTGGCTCGTCACCTGTGGTGGTTGATCTTGTGGTACAGTCCTTGGCAACTAGTTTTCCTATCAAGGATTTGGGCAAGCTAGAGTATTTTCTTGGATTGGAAGCGTCCTTCCATTCAGGGGGCATGACATTGACTCAGCGAAAGTATGCACTTGATCTTTTTCACCGAGTCAATATGGAAAATTGCAAGTCCACTTCCACTCCTCTTGTCACGTCGGAGCCACTGTCTCGTGAGTCTGGTGCTCTACTTGGTGCTGATGACTCTTTCCGGTACCGCAGTGTGGTTGGAGCACTTCAGTATTTGACGCTCACTCGCCTAGACATTTCCTTTGCTGTGAACAAGGTGTGCCAATTTCTATCGCAGCCGACTGACGTTCATTGGGAAGCTGTCAAGCGTATTATGAGATATGTCAAGGGTACGCTCATACAGGACTGCAAATACACAAGTCCTTCTCCACCGGTGTTAGTATATTCACTGATGCAGACTGGGCAAGTTGTGTCGACAACAGACAATCCACTGGTGGTTTTGCTGTGTTTGTTGGGACGAACCTTGTTTCTTGGAGTTCAAAGAAACAGCCTACCGTCTCGAGGTCTAGTACCGAGGCTGAGTACGAGGCATTGGCTAATGGTGCCGCCGAAGCCATTTGGATCGAGTCGGTTCTGAGGGAACTTGGCGTGACACAGTAGCGCGTGCCTATTTTGTGGTGTGATAATTTAGGGGTAACTTATCTGACGGCGAATCCAATATTTCACGCTCGTACCAAGCATATCGAGATCAATTTCCACTTCATGCAAGAACGAGTTGCTACAGGTACACTGGATGTCAGGATTCTTTCGACAGATGATCAGTTGGCGGATGCTTTTACTAAGCCCGCCATTCGGCAGATTCTAGACCGGTTTAGAACCAACCTGAATCTTGTATAAAGTTCAGATTGAGGGGGCATGTTAAATATACGGTCTAGGTAGCTATGTAGAGTTGTATTCGTACTCATGTACGATTGTATTTGTAACTGATCATCTAATATATATACACACGTGAGGAGGCTGTGACCCCACGAAAACCTAAACTTGACTCATCTCCCTACTTCATCCATACCACAAGACATTTTGTCATCATAGTGCCAAGCTGAAATGAAGGAAGAGAGAGCTGACCGTCTCCACGATTATTTGTTCGGGCGAGCTTGAAGAGCGTATAGTTTGCATCACCGAGCCGCTTCTCGTACATGTTAACTAGCTCATCGTTCCCCAACCACACTTCCTGGGAAGACAACATATGTGAATCACATCAGCCCTTGTACATTCATGGGGCAAACATCCACGAAACAGGGGAAGCGCAGAATCGTTCAATTCCCCTCACCTGGAGGCAGATAATGGAGGAGCGATCGGCGAGGAGGCGGTCGATGATCTTCTCATTCCTGCTAAACCAGTTGGCCCTGTTCTGGCTCTCCCTGCAATTCTGCGCCCAATGCCAAACGTCAACGTCAGTCCACCGATCCAATAGGACACCGGCGAGACGCGATAAATCGAGCGGATTCCGGAAAGGAAAGGAGAAGACAAGATCCAGCTCACCTCAGATTCCATGCGCTTATAGATCGGCGCGAGGATGTTGAAGGTGGTGCAGGAGATGGAGCGCTCATCTCGCGCTTGCAGCAGCGGCGGCGGGCGCCGCCGCTGCCGCCTGGCGCCAGCCTCCCTGCGCTGCTTCTTCGTCTGCACCAACCCACAACGATCTCAGCAACTAAACTCACCGACACGCCCCACGGGGAATCGACGCCCCAACCAACGAAGGCTAATTTAATTTCTCACCATTGCGACGGCAGGCGGAATCGAGGGAGCCGGATGGAGGGGACGATGCTGACGACGATGACCAGGAGAAGGTCGTGTGGCCTCCTCGGTCTAGCTGATTCCTGCTGTCCTTGCAATTTGGCGGCTGCGAGGAGTCGGAGAGGAGAGGAACGAGCCTTGCCGAATGATGTTTTGCTCTAGCCTCCGCGTCGGCGTCTCGCCATCGCGCTTTTATACACCTCGCGAAATGGCTTCTTGGTTATTTTGTTTATCTATCTAGTCTTCTTCTTTACTACACTTTACTGTAGTAAGTGTATAACTGCAAACACACCTTAATAAGACTCAGTTCTCGAAGAAGCCGCCCTACCACAGCTTACTGGATAAGCCGATTCCAAATTTTTATGAGGCTTTTAAATTAGTTTAGCCTTAACCTCTTTGAAAGTCTTATAAATTTTTTAAACCGGTTTCCCTAAAAAGCTAGGGTAGGACGGCTTCTCGGAGAAGCCGCCAAAAGAACTAGGCCTAAGTGTTTTGAATCTTTATTTTTTTTAACTAGTTAAATGCCCGTGCGCTTGCCACGGTTCACTCGGTTAGTTTCATCGATGCACATGTAAACATAATCCACGTAAAATCTTCGGTGCTGTGAAGGAGCTTCAAATGACAACTTTTTAAACATTTTAGCGGCAACATCATCCAACCAGGGACAATATCATTGTTGTTTGGTTTCTCAATCTTCTGGAGCATGCTATTGATCTTCTTCATCCCTATAATCTAAAATTTAATACTTCTGATTTACAAAAATTGATGTTTACTCTTGGTTCATAAGTGAAATAACTGTAAGAAAATGTATATTTTGGATTTTCATGAATTTTCATTCATTTTTTTCTTATTACTGAGAACTTTATATCCATTTTTTATAGTTTCTTATATTGTTTAGGGTTTAGTTTCGTTTGTTCTTATATTATCCATCTGCTGATGTGCCAGCTAGGACCAAAAGCCATGGAAAAGAATTATTATGGGAGAGAAATTACTCAAATACTTATTCAGTTTTCACCATGTTGCGACACACATCAATACCTCCATCTCAAGAGACATGTATGTTGCTAAAATAACAAAAACATTTTTTAAAAAGGGGATTGAAACTCCGTCTCCTGCATTGGTTGATGCACACAACATTTTATTAAAATGTATCACCCATAAGGTTTACAATTCACAAACACATAAAGTTGATACATGCACCAACCAGTGAAACAAAAGAAGCATATCAAATAACAAAGATATATATAGATTTTTATCAAAATGTTCTATGTCATGTACCCCTGCAAAAAACAAAGGTATATTGACCACAAACCACACTTGCATGACACATCCACCTTGTCCCGAACTTCAACACACCCAATTTCTTCTTTCCCTCCAACATTGGTTTCTCACATCTGGGCCCACTTGTGGATCCAAGTATAACACCGACAAAACTGCTCTAATAGATACCATTGATCTTAATATAACATTCACCTAAAAAATGTTGAGTACATACATCCTTTTAGTGAAAATTAAATAATGCTCAAATATATTTAATTGTTCTATATTTGTACTTGATCACCTCAGAAGATTTTGAAAAAACTGGTGCGTAGGTGCTTGAGGTGTTTATGTTCCACCATGTACCACTCTCTAGAGAACAGAAAAATTGTGACATAATTTGTGATATTGGAAAGTTCTTCGCTTGTTCTGCAAGTCACATATTCCGTATGTGTAAGACAAAGGGTTTTGGGGGAACTGGCTCAACCCTTTATAGGGTGGCCTATCTCATATATATAACGGTGTACAATGGTACAATACAGGTATACACAGTTGGACTACAATACAAAGTCTAACACCCTCCCTCAATCTCAACTCTCTCCTGAAACATCTAGAAGGTTAAGATTGCGCCTACAGACCTCGAACATTGGTGAAGGTAGAGGCTTGGTGAAGATGTCTGCAAGTTGATCTTTTGAAGAGATAAAACCTGATTTGTAGTAGCTTCTGTGCAACACGTTCCCTCACAAAATGATAGTCAATCTCAATGTGTTTGGTCCGTGCATGGAACACCAGATTAGATGATAGAAACGTAGCTTTGATGTTGTCGCACCAAAGGACTGGAGGATGTGGATGAGGTACTCCTAGCTCTCGAAGTAGGGACTCAATCCACATGAGCTTAGTTGTCGCATTGGCAACTGCCTTGTACTCGGCTTCTGTGTTGCTGCGGGAAACAGTGGCTTGCTTGCGTGCACTCCAGACGATCAAGTTAGGACCCAAGAATAGTGCATATCCCCCGTGGATCGCCTATCGTCTGGACACCCAGCCCAATCAACATCTGAAAATGCAGAGAGCACTCCGGAGGGACTGGGGCGCAGGTGGAGACCGTGGGAGACAGTGAGACGCACATAACGCAGGATGCGTTTCACAGCAGACCAATGCACATCAGTAGGCGCATGAAGATACTAGCACACCCTGTTAACTGCAAACGAGAGATCCGGACGTGTGATAGTTAGATATTGTAGTCCACCAACAATACTTCAATACTCAGTCGCATCCTCAGGAGACACAAGAGCACCATCAGTAGCTAAAAGTTTGTCGGTGGAGGACATGGGCGTAGGAGACATCTTGCACTTGAGCATACCAGCACGACGCAAGAGATCAAGAGAATATTTCTTCTGAGTGAGAGCGAGGCTACCACGGGCCTGATGAGCGACCTCAATATCCAGGAAGAAGTGTAGCTGTCCCAAATCCTTTACTACAAAGCTCTACCAAGTGCAGTCACAAGAGCATCAGCAGCAGTAGGTGAAGAGCTGATCAGGATAATGTCGTCCACATACACGAGCAGGTACATAGTCACACTCGGGCGCTGAAACAAGAACAGTGAAGTGTCAGCCGTTGACGAAACGAAGCCATGAGCACGAAGAGCTGAAGCCAAACGAGCATGCCAGGCACGAGGCGCCTGCTTCAGTCCATATAGAGCCTTCGTCAGACGACAAAGATGATGAGGCTGAGTGTGGTCAACAAATCTAGGTGGCTACCGCATGTAAACCTCTTCTTCAAGCAACCCATGAAGAAAAGCATTCTGCACATCAAGCTGGCAGAGAGACCATCCACGAGAAACTGCGAGTGACAGGAGAAGCCGAATAGTGGTAGGCTTGACAACCGGGCTGAAAGTATCCTTATAATCCAGTCCATGGAGCTGTTTAAAACCTTTAGCCACAAGATGCGCTTTATAGCGCTCAATAGAACCATCAACATATTTCTTCACCTTGAAGACCCACTTCGAATCAATTATGTTGATGCGAGGCGGAGCGGGAACAAGTGTCCAGGTCTCATTCTGCATAAGAGCATGATACTCTTGTTCCATAGCAGTCCTCTAGTGTGGGATACTCATAGCGGCTTGATAACTGTGGGGTTCGGCGGTTGGATCTTCAACAGAATGAGCCAGACAATGTAACATCCCAAAAATACTAAACTTGGATCATCAAACTCTAATCATCAAAATTAGGGTTAACAAAAACTTTTCTAAATAAAATTATGAAAGCATGCATATGTGTATGCATTTCATTTTGAATTCTTTTGAACCACCTTGTTTGTGTGTTTCCTTGCTTGTAAAATGTTTCTTAGGTGAAATAAACATTATCTAAAACATTTCCCACACTTTTCCCAAAGACAAGTAAATCAAAACAAATAAAATAAAGGAATGGTCATTTTGACCAATTTAACTCTCATGCCTACTTTGGCTGTCTCAAACTTTCAGAAACTAACAAAAACTTTTCTGGATCTTTGCACCCCTTGATTGTACTCATAACAAAGAATCAAGGCCCAATTTGTGATCATCCAGAAACTTTCAAATGCATAGTTTAAATGACAATTCAAAATTGAATCTTTATCATATGGGAAGATCACACTTTTTCAAAAACCACTCAAACAAGATCAACTTTCAAAACCCAAGCATCTGCAGACTCACCAGCACCAATCTAGCACACCCACCAAAAATCTTTTCAAAATTCAAAACTTGAATTCATGCGGCCATTTCATCAAACACTTGGCAGACACAAATCAAACAAAATCAAAAGACTATAGTGTGAAGTGTTTTGAGCCTAAGTGGTTCCCTATCTAGCTCACAACCATCTCAGTAGATCATCTAGCAAGATTAACC
Organism: Avena sativa; assembly: GCA_916181665.1. Classification (NCBI taxonomy): domain Eukaryota; kingdom Viridiplantae; phylum Streptophyta; class Magnoliopsida; order Poales; family Poaceae; genus Avena; species Avena sativa. The sequence goes on from OV702293.1 coordinate 102,416,021, forward strand.
AAGCACTAGCACCACTGTGAGCTTGCCAATATCATCAATGGTGAACAGCCGAAGCCACCCTTGCCACCCCAGTGTAGACAGCAAGCTAGGAAGGAAACTAGCCACGCCAACCTTGTCTGGGAGATCACCCATGCCTCACCGCCCCCTCTCGACCAGCCCTGCCTCGAAGACACCGACCAGAGCACCCAGGAACGCCGCGTCGTGCCTCTGCCAACCGTGTCGAGCATGCGCCAGAGCACCACCCTCGACCAGAGCCCACAGACCGCGCGCCGCCCTCGCTGCATGCATACACAATCACAACCGACCCAGGAAACCGCCAGACATCCCCGTTCGCCGCCCCGTGACGCACAGCCATCGCTCACCGTCGAAGACGCCGCCTCTGCCGCGCAGAGCGTCGCGTGTTCCAGACCAAACCGCACCGCCCCTACAAGCGCATTAAAGCCGTAGAGCATCGCCAGCAGACCACCAAGCGATCACCACCGCCGGCCATGCCTCTAGCAGCCCGTAGCCATGTCGCCACCGTCGCCCGCCCATGCCGTTTGGTCTCACCGTCGAGACTATAAATAGAGGACTCCCCCGCTCGAATTCTTCACACCATTCCACTCCTCTCTCACCCAGAACCACCCCACCTCAGTCCTGGAGCAAGGCGAGCAGCGCATCGCCGGAATTTCACCGGAGCCCGCCGCCTCTGGAGAAGAAGGGCGCCATCGATTTCGTCCACCCCAGGAGCTGCCGCGACCACCCCTGAGTTCGCCGTCATCGACTTCGTCGTTCGCCCGCCTCGTCGACCCTCGCCTGCACCCCGGTGAGCCCCCAGCAACCCCACTGGCCACGCTAGGTTTCTATCTCGCCGGCGTTGCTCAACGTCGACGATGACTCCCAGCCGTTGGATTAGAATCAGATCGAACGACCCACATCGTCCCATACCGCTTCGCACCCCCCTGTCTCACTGACGTGTGGGGACAGCCACTTAAGCAGCCCGCGGAAGCGCTACGCTTAGCAGGCCGGCCCGTTAACTTTTCCCGCGCAGCCCAGTTATTTGAATTAAACCTTTTCCATTTTATTTCAAACACACTTCTATACCCAGTTTCAAAAATCAACCCAGATCGATTCAGTGCACCAAATTGAATGAAACTAATTTTGTTAGAAAGGTCTGGGAATGCTGAATCCAAGCCTGTTGGATTCAAGTCATTTGGATCTATAGATCACCCCTGGTAAAAATAACAAGGCAGAAGCTTTTCTGCATTCAAACAATTTTCAAATTTAAACCATAATAGCTTTTGAGTTGATTCCAACTCTCAAAAATCACATTTAACCATACCTTTCAGAATATATAAAAATATATAGGTTTACTTATAGAAATAATGTTCAAGTAATAAAAGAATGCTACATAGGCATTTCTAGACACATTATTTAATTAAAATAAAAGGGTAAAACCTTATTAAATTGTGACACCACTTTAAATCATATTCCCATGGACTAAAATATGTGGTGATGACATGTGTCAACATGATCCCATGTTTGGTTTGGAGAATATTAAATCTTAAGTAGTTTTTCAATGAGTAGAAATTACTTTTCTAAAAATAAAAAGAATTAAACCAAACCTTAACCTTGTAATGTTAGAGATGATGCTAGATCATATATAGGACCCTTTTGTGTGATGATTGCAAGTATTTAAGTATTGTTTGGTGATTATGTACCTCATACTTATTCATAGACGCTAGTACCGACCAAGGATACGAGGAGGAAGGAGGATTCTACGAAGAAGAAGCCGAGGAGAACTTCAACCACTGCTCTGCACAAGGCAAGCTGATACTATACCTATGCAAGCCAATACTTGCAAGCTTTATGATATAAGTGGACCAATTGCAAGCTAACCCTTGCAAGATACCCTACTGATGCCACAAACCACTATTTGTTACTATGCCCACTATATGCCTTAAGCATATGTGATCATATCCACTTGATAAACCAATCCTAGTTTTACTTGCAAGCTTCTTAATTTATTTCTTTATCAAAGCTCTTACCTAGAGTTTACTTAAGAAATTGGTAGATGCTAGAAAGATTTGTGAAGGTTGCATAAAGAGCATAAAATTTGGCCTAAGTTAGAAATCCTGATATCAGCCTAAGACATAAGGTTGTACTTAGTTGAAACTCCACTAGTCCACCACCCCTCATTAGTACTTACCCCCACTCATAGATGCTAGTGCTAAGCATAAAACTTGATCAACTTTTAGATGGGAATACTTGGTGGAAAACTGGTTATGAAAACCTTGGAATGATGGATCATTCTATTGAAATGTTTTGGACATGTGTTTCCAAACAAAATGATGGTTTTGGTGATTAAAATGTTGAGGCATGAGCCTTATCCCTTTATAAAACTGATGGTTGTCTGGATGCGATACCATTCCAATTTTATCGTACAACCACAATACCCGAAGATTGGGTAGGGCTTGACTAGAAACTTATATACCTTAGTATTAGTTCCCTCACGGCCAAGGTCTGAGCTAAGGCTACCTTGTGAAGATTGTCCACATGTGCAGTACCCAAGATGACAGTTGGTCATGGTTGGGAGGCCAAACTCACAGGAGAGGTGCTTATACTAGGGCGTGTAATTGAAAGGTTAGGATTGATTATCCGCATACTGAGTATGGTGAATTCAGGATTTGTTCCTGACGGATGTATCGAATGTTGTGGTGAAAGTGTACAATCTCTGCAGAGTGTCAAACTATTCGAATAGCCGCGTCCGCGGTTATGGACAGTTGGAGTGGCCATATTGTTCCCCCGTTAGACTTTTCAAAATGACTTGTGAAATGAATTGAGACTTTGACTTGACCATAATAGGGTTGTGACATGAGTTACAAGATCCCACTTAGGAGTTATAAAATCGTGATTAGCTTTGGAACTTCGTAGAGATAAATCTGGCTTTTGCAAAACAACCCTAGAGCCTAGTGTCCTATTATCCAAAAACCCCTTTACCTGTAGTACTAGTTTGCGAGTACTTAAAGAGTACTCATGGCTTTGTCCCTGGCTATTCCCATGGCCAGACTATGAAGAGGAGTACCTGGAGGATGGACCCCAGGAAGGTTACAACAACTAGGATCATCTCCCATCGTCAGCATTGCCTGTGACCCCGAAGATGGAGCTTCGCCTACGCTACCGTTATTATTACGTATTTCGCTGCTTGATGTTGTATTAAGAACTGGATCATGAGATCCCTATTTGTGTAAGAACTTATGTACCGTTTGTAATGGATGATGTACTATGGTATCCAATTCTGTTATGTCTCGCAAAAATGGTAATCCTGGGATTGCGATGTATGGCATAACAGGCATCTGGGATTAAAAATCCGGGTGTTGACAAGTTGGTATCAGAGCCATCCTGACCATAGGAGACCCTAGTTAGACTAGACGTTTGAATCAAAAACTTAGTTTCAAAACCAAAGAAAACAAATATTTACAAAAACTTATTCTCATTCTTATCCCTTTGATTCTTTCATAAAAATTCATGTTCCTCAAAAACCCTTGCAAAATACCTAAAATTTTGACACACTTGATCACTCTGCTAACCTACTCATCCTCTATTCTTATAGATGGACGTGAAGTACAGCAAGTTTTATCAGTTGGGGAATGGAGGAGACCTTATCTTTGAGAGGGATTTGGACCAGCTTTCGGAACTTCTGGAGCGTCCGCACCCCGAGTTCTTCAAAGCTCAGCTCAATGATCAAGGAGGATAAGATCTGCAGTGGCTAATTATTGCAAGTCTCAGAGGAAAGATTGAACCTCCCACTGCTGAGGGAATTTAGTTTACCTTAAGAGAGAACAACTAGCTCGATGGATTTGCCAGGGCAATGCAGGAAGCTCTTTCCCGTCTGTGTGGGCAGAGCATCAATCAGATCAAGGGAACTCACTTTGAGTTTTGCCCAAGGCGTGATGCAAATGGACAACCCCTGGAAGCCCCATACCACCCCAAACTAAAGACTCAATTGGACCACCTTAGCTTCATGATGTACGATCGTCAGCAAGAGTTGGATAACTGCCGTGACTACTCCAACCACAAGTCTGCCATCATCAAGACGAAGGACCAAACCATCGCCATGCTAGCAAAGGATCGCAAGTCTCGCCACCGTCAGCTCGACAAGAAGGAGCGCATCATTGCCCGTCTTCGCCATAGCATCTCATCTTTGGAGGAGACCATCCACGAGAGAGACATGCAGTTGGAGGAAAGGGAGAATGCAGGAGAGGATCTTCGTGGAGACCCCTACTCCTATCTCAGCGATGACGATGATTTTCTGGAGGATCAGGCTATGGACTTCTTCACCGATGAGGACGATTTCGCCTTCATCAATGATGATGAGGATGATGAGGCCACAGATTCCAAAGAGTAGTAGCACTTGAGCACTAGCGTAGTGAGTAGTATTCGGTCCCACTGTATCGTAGTTTTCAGCATGGTTCTTAAAACCATCTGTTTTTCTTTGTTGTGGTGTGTGTTGTAATGAGTGCTATGAATGAATGAATGAATGAAAAAGCAAGTTGCTAGAAAATCTGAGTCAAACTTTAAAAAAATTTCAAAGACCCAAAACTTTAGAAATTTCCCTCTTTTCTCATGATCTATCTCAATCTTCAGATGCCACGTGGAGGAAGTGGTTCATCCCCGGACCCGATGTTGCAGATTCTGCAAATGTTGACTTCTGACCGTGAAGCTGAAAGAGCGGAATGTCAAGCCAACCTAGCCACCCTTCTGCAGATAGCCCAGCTTGCCCACAACAACCAAGGCCACGGAAATTAGGACAACCATGGATCTAAACTCAAGAATTTCCAGAATACCAACCCACCTGTTTTCACTAAGTCCGAAGAGCCCCTAGATGCCGATGATTGGCTGCAAACCATGGAAAATAACCTAGAAGTCGCCGGAGTGGAAGCCAACGAGAAAGTTCTATTCGCCACCCACTATCTAGCCGGAGATGCCAGGGCATGGTGGAACAATGTTCGCGCAATGACCGGAGGCCAGATGATGACCTGGGAGGAATTCAAGGTCAAGTTTAGCAGAACCCATGTGCCACCAGGTTTGATCAAGAGAATGAGAGACGAGTTCAGAGAGCTGAAGCAGGGAAGGATGACTATAGTGGAATACCGTGACAAATTTTTGTCATTAGCTAGGTATGCCCCGGATGAGATCGACACGGAAGCCAAGAAGAAAGAAAGATTCCTGAATGGTCTGCATGACGAAATGCAGACAGTGTTAGTCAATATGCCCTTTGCTGATATTGAAGCCCTTGTGGACTCAGCTATCCAGATGGAAGGAAAGATCAACCAAGCCAATGAGAACCGCAAGCGTCGCATGCTGCATCAACCAGGAACCCATCAGACCCCAAAGTATTGCCCCAACCCATCTCCAGGATTTGCCCCAAGAACCAACAGACCCCCGATGAACCGTCCGACCTACCCCAACCGTGGAAACCCTAGGCCCGGAGGAAATCACAACAACCCTGGCAACGCTAGCAATTTCAATCGTGCCCCACCCAAGTTCAACAACAACAATGCTACTGCCAACACCAACACTGCCCCTAGGACTGGAAGCAATGCTGTGCCTGTCGCAGCCAAGGACAAGTCGCAAGTGACTTGTTATGACTGTGGAAATAAAGACCACTATTCCAACGAGTGCCCAAACAAGAAGAATGCTACCGCCCCCAATGCCAATGCCCCGGCTCAGCAGCAGCGTCGTGTTCAGCCAGGAAGAAGATTTTTCCCAGGGAATTCACTCAACCGCAATGGCCGTCTTTTTCTCATGCATGCTGAAGAAGCTCAGGAAGCGCCAGACGTCGTGTTGGGTATGTTTTCTGTTAATTCAGTACTTGCAAGAGTGTTGTTTGACTCTGGTGCATCACATTCATTTGTCACCGAAGAATTTGCATGCACTAGTAAGATTCAACCAACCAAACTGAAGCATGTAATGATTGTTCAAATTCCCGGATCAACCACTAAGGCTAGGCAAAATTTGCAAAACCGTCCCTATCCGAATCCATGGCATAGATTTTTATGCAAATCTGATAGTACTTGGAACTAAAGGTTTGGAAGTAGTACTAGGAATGGACTAGATGTCCAAACATAAAGGATTGATTGACTGTGCCAAGAAAGCCATAACCATGACCAATACCGCCGGAATATTAGTCGAGCATATATCTGAAACCTTACCTCGCCAATTCAAATGCAACAAGAGTATAGCCCAACCTACCATTGACCAAGTCCGGATAGTCTGTGAATACCCCGATGTATTTCCAGATGTTTTGCCCGGTATGCCCCTAGATCAGGATATCGAGTTTATCATCGAACTAATTCCCGGAACAGGACCCATAGCCCAGAGACCATATAGTATGAACCTGTCAGAACTAGCAGAATTGAAGAAGCAACTGGATTCCATGTTGGAAATTGGATTAATTCAACCAAGTGCGTCACCATGGAGATCACCTGTCTTGTTTATAGACAAGAAGGATGGAGGTAACTGTTTGTGTACGGATTATCGGAAGTTGAATGATGTCACCATCAAGAACAAGTACCCCTTGCCCAAGATAGAAGATTTATTTGATCAGTTGACTGGTGCCAAAGTGTTTTCTAAGATTGATCTTAGAACTGGTTATCATCAACTCAAGATTCGTGCAGAGGATATTCCAAAGACTGCCTTTACCACCAGATATGGATTATACGAGTATATTGTCATGTCTTTTGGACTAACCAATGCCCCCGCTTATTTCATGAACCTCATGAATAAGATTTTTATGGACTTCCTGGATAAGTTTGTTGTTGTTTTCATTGATGACATTCTGATTTATTCCAAATCAGAAGAAGAACATGAGCTACACCTAAGGACCATTATTGGAACCCTTAGAGAGCATCAGTTGTATGCAAAATTTAGCAAATGTGAATTCTGGTTAAATGAGGTAGGATTCCTCGGTCACATTGTATCAGCCGGAGGAATTGCCGTTGACCCTTCCAAAGTGAAAGATGTAGAAGATTGGCAAGCCCCAACCACTCAAACCCAAGTTCGTGCATTTCTCGGATTGGCGGGATATTACCGCAAATTCGTAGAAGGATTCTCTAGTATCGCCAGACCCATGACCCAATTGCTGAAGAAGGACACGAAGTTTGAATGGACCGACAAATGTGAAGTGAGTTTTCAAGAACTCAAGAGGAGATTGATTTCAGCCCCAATCTTGATCATGCCAGATATCACGAAGCCCTTCGATGTGTATTGTGACGCATCCAAGATCGGTCTCGGATGTGTGCTAATGCAAGAAGGCAAAGTTATATCTTATCTATCCCAACAACTGAAGCAACATGAGCAAAACTACCCAACCCATGACCTCGAACTCGCAGCCGTAGTTCTAGCCCTGAAAACATGGAGACATTACCTGATGGTAAACCGTTGTGAGATCTATACGGATCACAAGAGCCTAAAATATATATTCACTCAGAAGGAGCTGAATATGAGGCAGAGAAGATGGATTGAGCTAATCAAGGATTACGACCTGGACATTCACTATCACCCTGGTAAAGCCAACGTGGTAGCCGATGCCCTTAGCAGATTACCGTGCCGCTTGAACTCCATGATTTTGAAGGTGCAACCAAGTTTGCACAAAGAGATGAAAGATTTTCGAATGTAATTAGTAAGTGAAGGATTTTTGGCTAGCATAGAACTCCAGCCCACTTTGATCAGTCAGATTAAAGAGGCGTAGAAGGAAAATGCTAGTATTGACGGAATCAAGCGTCGTATCGGTACCGACAAAGTACCTGGATTCACCGAGGACGACGAAGGAGTTTTGTGGTACAAAGGACGCCTTTGTGTACCAGCAGATTCTGAGTTGAAAGAAGTTATCTTGAAGGAGGCTCATGATACTCTTTATTCTATCCATCCTGGAGGAACTAAGATGTATCAAGATTTGAAAGAGCAATTTTGGTGGCATAAGATGAAGAGAGAAATCGGAAGCTATATCGCCAAGTGTGATATTTGTCAGCGAGTCAAGGCAGGACATCAAAGACCCGCTGGATTGTTGCAACCCTTGCAGATTCCGGAATGGAAATGGGATTCTGTAGGAATGGACTTTATCACTGGACTGCCTACTTCTAGTAGGGGAAATGACTCTATCTGGGTCATAGTGGACAGATTGTCCAAAGTCGCCCATTTCTTGCCTGTCAAGACCACATATCAGAGTTCGAAACTAGCAGAGTTGTACATCACTAGAATCGTTAGTTTGCATGGAGTCCCCAAGAACATCGTATCGGATCGAGGAACTCAGTTTACCTCGAGATTCTGGAAGAAAGTCCAAGAAGGTTTAGGAACCCGCCTAGATTTCAGCACCGCGTATCACCCTCAGACTGATGGATAAACGGAGCGAGTAAATCAAATACTCGAAGATATGCTTAGAGCATGTGTGTTAGAATATGGATCCAAGTGGGAAGACTGTCTGCCATTTGCAGAATTTTCGTACAACAACAGTTATCAAGCCAGTTTGCAAATGGCCCCATTTGAATTCATGTACGGAAGGAAGTGTCGTACCCCTTTGAACTGGTCGGAAGTAGGAGAGAGTCAGATTTTTGGACCCGACATCCTACGAGAAGCAGAAGAGAAGGTTCACAAGATTCGTGAGCACCTCAAGACCGCCCAATCCAGACAAAAGAGTTACGCCGACAAGAGACATAGAGACCTCGCCTTCAACATAGGAGATTTTGTTTATCTGAAAGTGTCGCCATTAAAGGGAATGCAGCGTTTCCAACTCAAAGAAAAGTTAGCCCCCAGATATATCGGACCTTTCAAGATTTTGAACCATCGAGGAGAAGTATCATATCAATTGGAACTACCCGAAGAGATATCAGCCATGCACAATGTGTTCCATATCTCATTACTTCGCAAGTGTCTCGAAGTCCCCGAGAAGACCGAAGTGTTCAAAAATATTGACCACCAGACCATAGAGTTCAACGATGACCTGACCTATCCCGAAGTACCCATCCGTATTTTGGAAGAAGCTTTTCAAACTACCCAAACCCGGAGCATCAAGTTTCTCAAGATTCAGTGGAGCAACCACATAGAAGAGGAAGCCACCTGGGAGCGCGAAGATCACATCCGGACGGAGTTTCCCGATCTCTTCAAATCCTAGGTAATCTTTTCGTCCTTTTTCAAATCTCGGGACGAGATTTTGTTTAAGGGGGGAAGGTTTGTAACATCCCAAAAATACTAAACTTGGATCATCAAACTCTAATCATCAAAATTAGGGTTAACAAAAACTTTTCTAAATAAAATTATGAAAGCATGCATATGTGTATGCATTTCATTTTGAATTCTTTTGAACCACCTTGTTTGTGTATTTCCTTGCTTGTGAAATGTTTCTTAGGGTGAAATAAACATCATCTAAAACATTTCCCACACTTTTCCCAAAGACAAGTAAATCAAAAAAAATAAAATAAAGGAATGGTCATTTTGACCAATTTAACTCCCATGCCTACTTTGGCTGTCTCAAACTTTCAGAAACTAACAAAAACTTTTCTGGATCTTTGCACCCCTTGATTGTACTCATAACATAGTATCAAGGCCAACTTTGTGATCATCCAGAAACTTTCAAATGCATAGTTTAAATGACAATTAAAAATTGAATCTTTATCATATGGGAAGATCACACTTTTTCAAAAACCACTCAAACAAGCTCAACTTTCAAAACCCAAGCATCTGCAGACTCACCAGCACCAATCTAGCACACCCACCAAAAATCTTTTCAAAATTCAAAACTTGAATTCATGCGGCCATTTCATCAAACACTTGGCAGACACAAATCAAACAAAATCAAAACACTGTAGTGTGCAGTGTTTTGAGCCTAACTGGTTCCCTATCTAGCTCACAACCATCTCAGTAGATCATCTAGCAAGATTAACCAAGCACTAGCACCACCGTGAGCTTGCCAATATCATCAATGGTGAACAGCCGAAGCCACCCTTGCCACCCCAGTGTAGACAGCAAGCTAGGAAGGAAACTAGCCACGCCAACCTTGTCTAGGAGATCACCCATGCCTCACCGCCCCCTCTCGACCAGCCCTGCCTCGAAGACACCGACCAGAGCACCCAGGAACGCCGCGCCCATGCCTCTGCCAACCGTGCCGAGCATGCGCCAGAGCACCACCTCGACCAGAGCCCACATACCGCACGCCGCCCTCGCCGCGTGCATACACGATCACAACCGACCCAGGAAACCGCCAGACATCCCCGTTCGTCGCCCCGTGACGTACAACCACCGCTCACCGTTGAAGACGCCGCCTCTGCCGCGCAGAGTGTCGCGTGTTCCAGACGAAACCGCACCGCCCCTACAAGCGCATTAAAGCCGTAGAGCATCGCCAGCAGACCACCAAGCGATCGCCACCGCCGGCCATGCCTCTAGAAGCCAGTAGCCATATCGCCACCGTCGCCCGCCCATGCCGTTTGGTCTCACCATCGAGACTATAAATAGAGGACTCCCCCGCTCGAATTCTTCACACCATTCCACTCTTCTCTCACCCAGAACCACCCCACCTCAGTCCCGGAGCAAGGCGAGCAGCGCATCGCCGGAATTTCACCGGAGCCCACCGCCTCTGGAGAAGAAGGGCGCCATCTATTTCGTCCACCCCAGGAGCTGCCGCGACCACCCCTGAGTTCGTCGTCGTCGACTTCGTCGTTCGCCCGCCTCGCCGACCCTCGCCTGCACCCCGGTGAGCCCCCAGCAACCCCTACTGGCCACGCTAGGTTTCTATCTCGCCGGTGTTGCTCAACGTCAATGATGACTCCCAACCGTTGGATTAGAATCAGATCGAACGACCCATATCGTCCCATACCGCTTTGCACCCCCCTGTCTCACTGACGTGTGGGGACAACCACTTAAGCAGCCCGCGGAAGCGCTACGCTTAGCAGGCCGGCCCGTTAACTTTTCCCGCGCAGCCCAGTTATTTGAATTCAACCTTTTCCATTTTATTTCAAACACACTTCTGTATCCAGTTTCAAAAATCAACCCAGATCGATTCAGTGCACCAAATTGAATGAAACTAATTTTGTTAGAAAGGTCTGGGAATGCTGAATCCAAGTCCGTTGGATTCAAGTCATTTGGATCTATAGATCACCCCTGGTAAAAATAACAAGGCAGAAGCTTTTCTGCATTCAAACAATTTTCAAATTTAAACCATAATAACTTTTGAGTTGATTCCAACTCTCAAAAATCACATTTAACCATACCTTTCAGAATATATAAAAATATATAGGTTTACTTACAGAAATAATGTTCAAGTAATAAAAGAATGCTACATAGGCATTTCTAGACACATTATTTAATTAAAATAAAAGGGTAAAACCTTATTAAATTGTGACACCACTTTAAATCATATTCCCATGGACTAAAATATGTGGTGATGACATGTGTCAACATGATCCCATGGTTGGTTTGGAGAATATTAAATCTTAAGTAGTTTTTCAATGAGTAGAAATTACTTTTCTAAAAACAAAAAGAATTAAACCAAGCCTTAACCTTGTAATGTTAGAGATGATGCTAGATCATCTATAGTACCCTTTTGTGTGATGATTGCAAGTAGTTAAGTATTGTTTGGTGATTATGTACCTCGTACTTATTCATAGACGCTAGTACCGACCAAGGATACGAGGAGGAAGGAGGATTCTACGAAGAAGAAGCCGAGGAGAACTTCAACCACTGCTCTGCACAAGGCAAGCTGATACTATACCTATGCAAGCCAATACTTGCAAGCTTTATGATCTAAGTGGACCAATGCAAGCTAACCCTTGCAAGATACCCTACTGATGCCACAAACCACTATTTATTACTATGCCCACTATATGCCTTAAGCATATGTGATCATATCCACTTGATAAACCAATCCTAGTTTTACTTGCAAGCTTCTTACTTTACTTATTTATCAAAGCTCTTACCTAGAGTTTACTTAAGAAATTGGTAGATACTAGAAAGATTTGTGAAGGTTGCATAAAGAGCATAAAATTTGGCCTAAGTTAGAAATCCTGATATCAGCCTAAGACATAAGGTTGTACTTAGTTGAAACTCCACTAGTCCACCACCCCTCATTAGTACTTACCCCCACTCATAGATGCTAGTGCTAAGCATAAAACTTGATCAACTTTTAGATGGGAATACTTGGTGGAAAAATTGGTTATGAAAACCTTGTAATGATGGATCATTCTATTGAAATGTTTTGGACATGTGTTTCCGAACAAAATGATGGTTTTGGTGATGAAAATGTTGAGGCTTGAGCCTTATCCCTTTATAAAACTGATGGTTGTCTGGATGCGATACCATTCCAATTTTATCGTACAACCACAATACCCAAAGATTGGGTAGGGCTTGACTGGAAACTTATATACCTTATTATTAGTTCCCTCACGGCCAAGGTCTGAGCTAAGGCTACCTTGTGAAGATTTTCCACCTGTGCAGTACCCAAGATGACAGTTGGTCATGGTTGGGAGGCCAAACTCACAGGAGAGGTGCTTATACTAGGGCGTGTAATTGAAAGGTTAGGATTGATTATCCGCATACTAAGTATGGTGAATTCAGGATTTGTTCCTGACGGATGTATCGAATGTTGTGGTGAAAGTGTACAATCTCTGCAGAGTGTCAAACTATTCGAATAGCCGCGTCCGCGGTTATGGACAGTTGGAGTGGCCATACTGTTCCCCCGTCAGACTTTTAAAATGACTTGTGAAATGAATTGAGACTTTGACATGACCACAACAGGGTTGTGACCTAAGTTACAAGATCCCACTTAGGAGTTATAAAATCGTGATTAGCTTTGGAACTTCATAGAGATAAATCTGGCTTTTGCAAAACAACCCTAGAGCCTAGTGTCCTATTATCCAAAAACCCCTTTACCTGTAGTACTAGTTTGCGAGTACCTAAAGAGTACTCATGGCTTTGTTCCTGGCTATTCCCATGGCCAGACTATGAAGAGGAGTACCTGGAGGATGGACCCCAGGAAGGTTACGACAACTAGGATCATCTCCCATCGTCAGCATTGCCTGTGACCCCGAAGATGGAGCTTCGCCTACGCTACCGTTATTATTACGTATTCCGCTGCTTGATGTTGTATTAAGAACTGGATCATGAGATCCCTATTTGTGTAAGAACTTATGTACCGTTTGTAATGGATGATGTACTATAGTATCCAATTCTGTTATGTCTCGCAAAAATGGTAATCCTGGGATTGCGATGTATGGCATAACAGGCATCTGGGATTAAAAATCCGGGTGTTGACAAACAAGCAGCCAAGTATGCAACTGTGCCATCAGTGCGCTTCTTGGGACAAGCAATGCCGCTATGACTGCGCGTGTGCGGACATCGTGGAGCGGCGAGCACAAGGGCCAGCGGCACATCAAGAGCAGGCGAGGCCGGACCAGAGGACTCCGGCGACGAGGGGCCAGGCATTGGTGATCCAAGGAGAGCCTAGCGTTGGGGGCCCATGCGCTGTGTGCGGCACCGAGCTATGCGCTGCCGACCTAGGCGAGGTGGGCGGCAGGGACGCTCACGCGAGCGACGACGGTGGCGAGTCCGGGCGAGGGGGCGGCGACATGGGACGCTCGGAGGAAGCCGACATGGGATCCGGACCAGGTGCAGGATCCACTCGGGAGGCGGAATCGAGAGCCGGTGCATGCACATGCGCCTTCTGATTGATGTGCTCCTCAAGTACTGCATCAGGTAGTAGTTCCAGGCGAGCTTCGCGTCCAGTTCCTGCACCATGGTTAGGCAACAACACTGGCTAATATGCAACATCTTCAAATTGGCCAGGCATAATAGGGGATGAATGCATAGATGGGACTGTGATAGGTGACTTTGGCATGGCAGAAAAGGGAAAGACGTTCTCATCAAAGACAACATCTCGAGATATGTAGACATGATTTTTTGGCACATGGAGGCACTTGTAGCCTTTATGAAGAGAACTATACCCCAAGAACACACATTTTTTTGGAGCGAAACTCAAGTTTTCGATTATTGTATGGACGAAGATGGGGTCAACAAGCACACTCGAACACCTTGAAAAAGGTATAATCCAGAGTTTCCTGCAAGAGAATCTCGATGGGAGTTTTCATATTAAGGACACGAGTAGGTGTGCGGTTAATAAGAAAACATGCGGTGGCAAAGGCATCACTCCAAAATCTGACAGGTACAGAAGCATGAGCGAGAAGTGTGAGGCCAGTTTCAACTACATGGTGATGTTTGCGCTCAACGGCGCTATTTTGCTGATGTGTATGTGGGCATGATAAACGATGAGAGATCCCAAGCTTATTAAATAAAGTGTTGAGGTTGCGATATTCGCCCCCCCAATCGGACTGAACATGTATGATTTTATGCTTGAGTAGACGTTCAACATGCAATTGAAACTAGGTGAATATATCAAACACATCAGATTTGCGCTTAATAAGATAAAGCCATGTAAATCGACTATAGGCATCAATAAAACTGACATAGTAGTTGTGACCTCTAACAGATGTTTGTGTCGGACCCCACACATCGGAAAACACAAGTTCAAGAGGACTCTTTACTTCTCTAATAGATGAAACAAAGGTGAGTTGATGACTTTTGCCTTGTTGACATGCATCACACACAAACATCTCTTTATTGCTAGACTCCAATGGCAGCTCATGGCGGTGAATAATGTGGCAACGATGGGTGTGGCGGGGTTGCCAAGGCGCGCATGTGATGGCTAACGTGGATCCTTTTGGGAACCCCAAGAGCAGGGTGTGAAGAAGCACAACAACAAGTTTTCCCTCAGTAAGAAACTGAGGTTATCGAACCAGCAGGAGGAAGGAAACGTCACACAGGTGTTACAAGCAATGCGGAAACCTGCAGACCATAGACTCAAGACTTTACCCCAACGAATCAGTAAGGTTGTCATAGCACGACCGGGAGGGAGTGTTGGGTGCTGTGGAACTTTTCCTAGCAAGTTTGGAGGGATTTTGTATTGGATTTAGTTCATGTTTGGATGGGTTTGCTAGAATTGATCATATGGGTGCTTGTGAAAGAAGTTGAAAGATCTCCATTGGGTAAAGTGGGGAAAAGGTACTGGTGGGTAGATCGGGTCAATTTATCTCTCTAGGAAATGTTTTGGATTTTTTCTAAAGACAATAAGTCCACTTAATATTCTATATTTAAAAAGTGAAGAAATGATTTATAGAGCTAATGTGATATTTTTTCATTAGGCAAGGTGGGATTTTGGTCTGAGATGGTTCTAAATACCATATCACACATTGGGTAATTTCATTGGAATTTATTTGAAAAGAAAAGTAATTTTAAGTTATTATTTCTTGTTTCTGCCATTTAAGAAAAAGGGCAAAAAGAAATAATTAAGCATCTCAAATGTGCCTTGATTTGGCAATGTAGTTTGAAGAAAAACAAACTTGCCTTTATAGAGAAGGTTTTGAGGATTTTGTAATGGAATGGAATTAAATAGTTTTAGGTTCCAAATAACTATGGAAATTATTTGGAAACTGATTATATCCAAGGTGGATGATGTCAACTTGAGATATCCATCATTGGAAACCTTGGGTTTTGCAAAACAAGAGGGATTTTTGAAGATAACAAGGATTAGAGGATCTAAGGCATTGATATTTTTTTACCACCTAAACATGGTTGGAGTTGTGAGCTCAGAGCTCACCTTGGTACAAGGGATAGATGGGTAGTTAGACCAAGTTATATATATGATCATGGCGGCAAGAGTTTGTCTTAGTGGCAACTGAGGTGATGTAGGAGTGATGGCAAACTTTGTTGAAAATAAGGCTGTCATGGCAGATGTATCATGATGCCTCATAAACCATGTGGGTGTAAGAAGAACAAGGCTCCAGTGGAAACAAGTGAAGTATGGACTGATAAAACATGGTTAGTATCTCATAACCATGCAGAGACTTGGTCAAGGGGAGTAACATATGGATGTGAGCTTCTGCCAAAGTAGTCAAGATGATGAGATTTGCAGAAAAGATTATTTTCTTGACTATAAAACCATCATGGATGAGTCGGTCCAATAATGGTTTATCCAAGGTCAAGGGTGGGCTTTTATAGTACTAATTATGTACTACAAGATGGTTCACGTACATTCTCAAGAATGAGAACAGATTAGAGTAGGTGGAGTTCCAAAGATTGAATCTAGTTAATGATTCCAGACTTAGTCAATTTTGGCAGATTGGTGGATTTGGACTAGTATGCAAGGGGAAACAATTGGAGGGAATGCAATGGTTTATGCTTATTATCAAGTGGTTGATATTGATTTATAGAGTTAGCAGAGGGGTGTTAGGTATATATTTGGTCTTTGATGGGTTGGATGCTAATACAGAGGATTAGCTCAATATTGGTCTGGTGAAGGGGTTAGAAGGTCACTTGAGTGACTTAAGGTAGATCTAGTTTGGGATGCTTGGTTTGAGGTTGGTCTTCTCAACTTCTGGTTGGATCCTAAAGGATGAACTACTAGATTAGCTCACTCTAGATCCTAAGCAAACAAGGGATTCAACAGATCAAGGCGATTCATCAGACAGCATATCAAGGCAATTCACCAAACACTAGATCAAGGCAATTCAGCAGACAGCAGATCAAGGAAATTCATCTTGCTAAACAATCTGATACTACTGAGGTTACCATGAAGTATAGCTTGAGGTAAGTATGGGTATTTTGAAGAGGTTTTGATTTGAAGTAAGATGAGTTTCTCTTGGTATTTCTACCAAGATTGGAAATGAAAGATTTTAGGAAAGGTTTTGGAAAACCTAGAGATAAAGAGTAGTTAAATGCTCTGTCTTGAAAACATAAGGAGATTATATATAGGTCTCCATAGTTTTGTTAAATATAAAGTACTAAGACATTTTCTTGTGTCAAGGTCCTTTGGGCTCAAGTTTGAATGGTCAGAACATTTGAGAATATGAAAGATGATCTAAGACAATTTCTTTTCAAAAATAGTTTTTGTCAACTGAGGTTGAGGTAAGGAGTATATTATCGAATGCACAATAAGTTGCATGAACATAGTCAAACAAGTATACAAGCATTGCAACATATAACAACAAAAGTTTTTGTTCCCCCTGATTTTTGCCTTTTGGACAAGAAATCACGGTTGCTGAAATTGGGATATTACAGACCTTTCCCCCTTAAAATAATCTAGTCCCGAGATTTGGGAGGAGTAGGGTTAGGTACGAACACCAGCTTAACAAATTTCGGCAATGGAAATGATTTAGATGATAAGAGATTTACTACAAACAGTGTGATCCACTACGCGTCAGGGCTGAGTGGTCTAGATTAAGCTAGTGGAAAAGATGTAATCTTTTCCCCTTAGGAAGATTCTAGGTAGGTTTAGCGTCAACAGGGTCCTTTCTTCTATGGGCGAGATGACGAGTTAACCCTTCTTAGATCCTTTATAGCTCAGATCAGCTTTTCTGTCTTCTTGGTATTTAAACGTCGAGAGTATTGGCTGGACAGTCGACTTTGCAATGAAGAACTTTCCCGGAGTATCTTCTAATTCTGGAGAAGTGTCGATTGTTGTCCATCTTTGCCGGGTCGATGAGTCTACCTTAGGGGAGGGTCATCTCCTAACGACAAATAGGGGTCGATTCTCGGGGTTATTTCTTTCCCCTTAGAGAGAGACTAAGGGTGCTTCGTGAAGTCGCGGACGTGCTGCGTGGGAGTTTTTGGAAAAATGATGCACCTTTTGTTCGGAGTTGGGGGCCTTCAGTCGACCTTGTATAGGTTGCTCCTTAAGAGGCGTCTGATTCTGCTAGCATTGTATCTAGCTAGGAGGATGCCGGTTTTTGGTTGGTGGTCTGAGAACATGGTCGTACAAGATGGGGTCGTTTTGGGTTCAGTCTGATGCAACGTCTTGGGTAAAACACGCAAAGAAGGGCATCATACTGGCATATCATCAAGTAGAGTTCATATATAACTTAGCATGTTTGCGCCGGCTAGCGGCGATGGTTCATAAGATATTATAAAATGGGTCGGTGCTTCAGAGCGCCGGAGCACTTAGAGTTTTACAAAACGGGTTTGGGGACGATACATAGCTTTACCCTAGACTGGTCGGATGAGTGAGGGGTACGACGGATTCTCCAAGAGAGCTTCTTGAATATTGTCGCCGTACTGGGGTTGGGTACTCTCTTTGGTTACTGCAGGTCCTTGGGGGTTTGACTGACATTTAGTTCTTCAGCGTTAAGGGTGAGAGTCGTGCCTTCTATGGTGGCTGCTTCGGCGGGTGGATCTTCCGGATGTTGAGACTGAAAGATGGGTTGATACTCGTAGAAGGATAGTTCTTCATCCTCCGTCTCGGGGTTAGCGGCTTCAAAATTTGAGGGCGCTAGAGCGGCTACTTTCCTTTCAAGGCGGGCATTTGCGGCTCGCAGACTCTTCTCCTAGGTACGGAGGATGGTGAGATCCATAAGCATGAGGATATTCTGACGACGAGTCTTGTTGAGGTCTTATTGATGGCGCTGCAGTAGGTACTCCATATTCTCCTGCTGATTTCCAATGCAACAAGTGAGAAAAGACTCGGTGGGAGTCCATCCTACTCACGCTTCCCAAACAGGTGGTAAGGGGTGTCTTTCAGCTTGTCTTCATGGATCTTGTAGAGGCGTGCCATAATTTTTTTGTATAGCTCGCATGACTCCGTCTACTAAGTTGTGGTCAATGAAGGTGAAGATCATGGGCTCAGGGTTGATGTCACGAGCTGAAATGGTGGCCTTGATGACCCATTGAGCTATGCTTGAATTGTTGCGACGAAGCTCTGTCCCTTCGAGCTTGGGTGGAGGACGACGGACAATCTTCAGTAGGTCGTACAGTTGCTCTTCAAAAGTCCAGAAGCTTTCTCCCACGATGATATTCTCGAAGCGACGTGGAGCCATCTGCAGGTGTTATGGGTTAGGAGTGAGGTTAGGCAGAGAGAGGTAGATCCATTCGGGTGTAATGTTTGTATCAGACACGAGTTGGGGTTGTGTTTATTATGTGGCCATCCTGGTGAGAAGAGATCTCAGATTATGGGATTGTGGGTGGTGTTGTCCGGTTACATCAGCTAGGGGTCCAAACATTAGGGTCGAATAATACTAGGCAGAAAAGCAACACAATACAAGCATGTGGCAAGCAAACAAGGCATACCATAGGTAACAAGGGATGTCTACATGCCGTAAGGGGAATCCTATATTGATGATACTTATCCTAAGTATGGAAATTTTTCCTTGGCTCCCGCCTCCCTAATTTGAACTCGATAACATTGCTCGAACTATCTCCCGTTAATCACGATGTTGGGTCCCACATGCCAGCCTCTCATTAGAAGAATTGTGTGTATGATGGAATTCTTTTCCTTCGATCCCGCTACCATGTTCCGAACTTGATAGTGTTGATGTATCTATAGTTTAATCACGCAGCTGGGCCCCACATGTCATCTTCTCATTAGAAGAAACATGTGCATGATGTAATTTTTTTCCTTGGCTCGTGCCTCCCTGATTTGAACTCGATAATGTTACTCGATCTATTTACCATCAATCACGCTGATAGGTCCCACATACCAGACTCTCATTAGAAGAATCATGTGTATGATGGAATTTTTTTACTTCGCTCCCACTACCCTGTTCCAAACTTGATAGAGCCAGTAGATGCATCTACAGTTTAATCACGCAATTGGACCCCACATGTCATCCTCTCATTACAAGAAACGTGTGCATGATGTTTTTTTCCTTGGCTCATTCGTCCTTGATTTGAACTCAATTGTCGGCTATCAAAGAGGGATAAGAAAGACCTATTCGGATCCAACCTGATACTAACACCAATCATACCCATCCTAGTGTTTCCCACTCGAGACCAACGAGAAAGTCGTACCGAGGAAACTCACACAATTGCCAGTTTTATCCATTCCATTATAGTTGCAACACTTAGTAGTCCTATATAGATAGTATGAGTCATCCTGATATAATAAGCAGTGGGCACTTTTAATTAACCATTTCGTTGTAATTGCGATACTTACTAGTCAGATACATATAACATGAGACATTCAAGAACCCAGCATTTGTTGGCACTTTTATTTAGCCATTCCATTATAGTAAAACTGATTACTAGTCATTATAAAGTCAAATTTATAGCACTACTTTAATTATAGTTGTCTATGATCGAGATACTGTGCTCCAAGTCGTCCATAACCGTGGACACGGCTTTCAGAAAGTTTTACCCTACAGGGGGCACAAATAGCAACACACGCACGATCAACCTCGGAAAAAACCAAATGAAAACCCAACGAGGCATCACGACAGAGCAATTTTAAGATTCATACAATATTTCAGGGGGCCAACCCACCAAGCTACCCGCGACGAAGTTGGCCGGCTCCGGAACGGACCCAGAGGTTTGCGTCAATGGCTGTAAATGACTGGGAACCCGAAAGTGTGACTGGGCTTGTTGATACTGCTAAAACACTCCGCTTACCTAAACAGTACAGGCGATTCACGCGCAATTGTAAATAAAGCAGTAAAGCATGGCATAATTACAAGATAGTAATAAAGCTCCAAACTACTTTCTGGCCCCAAGAAATAATATATGACTCAAGCTCTGGCTAAGGGGATTCATGGTCCCACATGCGGATAGTGCGAATATTCAAAAAACAGGTATCAAGTACTCGGGGTCCTACGGGACACAAGTGGACGGTTAAAAACCAAATAACATATATTGTCCAGCTGTGCCTCTGCATTATTTACCTACTTCAATTTTAGTTATTTAACGGTAATTAAAGCCATGATCATCTCCAACATAAAGCATATAGTAGCCTTCCACAACTATGGTACTCGACGACACGAGGCATCACCTGAGCAAGCGACTGCGACACGCAAGGTCAACTATCTACCAAACAACAAGTAACAGGATGTGTTCAGGGCAATATAGAGGCTACATGGGATATCATGGGTATGAAAACTAGAGCATCGCAATATAGATAGCAATAGATCAACAAGAGGAAATAAAGACTTTAAAAATAAGATAGGTAGAAAGGGGAAGAATGCTCTCCTAGAAAAGATTGCCGAAGTTTCATAACCGAAGAACTTGTCGAAGCTCACAACATCTCATCGTCTTATCCGGAAAGAAGCAAACACTAAAAGCAACATGCGATGTAACAATTACAACTAATGCGGAAGAATCGACATGATCATGATATGATGCATGACATGGCAAGTTAATAATGCAAACTATGTCGAAAAGTTATTAGAGGCATACCATATTGATGATATAGCATTCTTGGGACATTATTAATAAGAGACAATTAGTTTCCAATTTTATTTATCATGTTTTCCTTGCATAAACAGTACTGATTATAAAACTGATCTTAATGCATGATGCAAATGATAACATGGACATCATGGTTGGATAGGCCTCATCGCGCTGATCTATTTGGACATATCATTTGTTGAATTTGGATTTACGAATTAAAAGTTATGAATTAATTAAGAAATAGGTATTTAATAGCATTTAATTTATTTCGAAATTTTTAGTTGCTCAAAAATTATTTGAATGGTATATTCATATTCCTTGTATTTTTATGATTAAGAAACATATATTATTTATCCAATTTAGAATTAGCAATAAAAAGTCATTATATTAATAGCATATTAAATAGAAAAGGGCAATATTGTTATTAGTTTGGATAGTTAGAATAATTATTTTTAACTCCATAAATTGGATTTGAATTAGTTTTTGAAATTTTAAACACTTTTCATTTTGCAAGTTCTTCCAAATTCGAATTATTTTGAGAGTTATTTGATGGTCAAAATTATTTGAATTCCATTTGACTTTATTTAGCTTTGACCATGGGCGGGTTGGTTTTTGGAAAGTGGTCATGGGCTTGTTGAAAACTTACACAAGGACAGGACGGAAAGAACTCAATCAAACTGAATTTTGATCAGCCAAAGAAGGCTAGCTGGGTCGATCTTCTCTGGTAGACTGTGATCGCGTTGATGATCCATTTTGAATGAGATTTGCGGCGTTTGAAAGATGATTCATCCCAGATTATCATTCCTTGAAGCTCTGCTCTGGAAGAACATGGTATAGGATATCAGCTTGTACGGAACATAGAGGCAAAATCCAGGTCCACACGTGTTGTAGTTTATCTGAACTCGGTCAGTCAAGACAGTGAAAACTACCTGACTTCGCCGGATGTTTACGAACGATTCGGTGCTCCGTTTTGAGAAAAACTGGTTGTATAGGAAAGAGGATTCTACCTTGAACAATATGACATGAATATATATGTCAGAGATGAACTAGAGATGATGGGAAAATTGAGAAGAACCGAGTTGCTGCACTGGGGTCGAATCTGACTGACGAGCTGCAGTATATTGCAGTGAAAAGGACGTGTGTTCATCAGAAGATTGCTAGAGATGTAATTAAACGTTTTGAGTGTGGTTTGATTCAACGCAAAGATGGGACTGCACTCTTCAACATGGGGTACAGAGATCCTCCGGAAGAAGTCTAACTACACCAGAAAAATTAATGGAACAGAGAGCACATGACTGCTGCTATCGAACTGCAGAGAACGCGCGGTGGACGGACACGGCATCACAGCGATCGACTGTACAAGACAGCGACGGAGGAGATGCATAAAGGGGAGGGAATAGATGGCAGTGCTCACCCTGAGTGTCTCTGGCATGGTAGGAGAGGTCGGAGGAGGACCCGAGGCAGCGAATCGTTGTCGACGAGCTGCTGCGAATTCCCTTCAACCCCAGGCGTTTTAGCAAGCACCGCTCGACGAGGAGGGCGCGGGGAGACATTGTGGTACCGTTCCCAGGGTCACCTTGGCTTGATGAAGATCATGGCGATGGCTTGATCATCCTGATGGCAGTTCTCACGGGAATGGTTTTCCCTTCTCTGTGAGGTGGAAGGAAACGATGGAGAAGGTGGGTGGATGGCGGCGCAGGGGAGGGAAGATGCTAGGGTTTACATTTGCGATGTTGGGAGAAGATAAGGAGGGGCGGCTCCCCTGCGCGTGTCAAGGACGATGGAGCGGACGATAACCTGCCCACTTCCGTTAGGCTACACAGAGAGGTAGCGGACAGGGAGAGATTTTATCACTTAACATCACTTGTTGGGGCTTTATTTTCACAGAACCACAACTTTTATATGTTGTTTCACAGAACACCAACTCTTGTGGTAATTTTTTCATAGAACACAGAAAATTGTATTAACTTGTTTGATAACTAATTAGCTTGCTAGGTCTGACCGTCAAAATGCCACCATGGCAGATGGAGGCCTCTTCAACGAAGGAACTGGTTTGGCTAGCTGGCTGGCTGCAGATTCATGTGAGACATCCAAATTTTATAGGAAAAAAATGCAATATCACTTCAATCCTAAATTTTATTGCTCTGAATTTTCTATGCTATAAGGGAGATGCAATCAGCATTTCGCCTTGTCAATCTGGATGAAGTGCTAGTCGCCCGACGTTGCTATGCCACCGCACATGCCGCGGCTATCACCAGTGGGTTGCCGACCTTGCCACCGCCCTCGCCGACGGTACCAACCAGCGCGCCGCCGCTCCAGAGTAACACGAGGCCGACTGCACGAACTCTAGCTCCATCATCCCTGCCGTCAGCGTGCCACCGTCGCCGGTCTCTAGTCGCGGTATCGCATGGGGACAATGGCCGCATCTGCCTTTCTTTGTTTGATTTGGGTCAAATCAGACCGATTCCTTTCTTGATGACAGGTGGTCTGAAAGCTAATTGGTCATCAAACGAGCTAATAGTGTTTCATGTGTTCTGCGGAAAAAATACCACAAGAGTTGGTGTTTTGTGAAACAAAAGATAAAGGTTGTGGTTCTGTGAAAATAAAGCCCCAACAAGTGGTGTTAAGTGATAAAATCTCGAAGAACAGGGAATACGGCGTCGGGCTTTCCAGCGAAGGGGTAAGGGCCGGGAGCTCACAAGATGGGCTAGCGCCAGAGGAAGGGAAGGGCCGGGGTGAGCTATTGTGGGTCGGCTTCTAGTCTGCTGGGCTGGTTTGCTCCCTCTCTCTCTCTTATATTCTCTTTTTATTTCTTTTCTTTGTTTTGCTTGTTGTTTGTTACAAATTCAAACAAATGTTTAAATCACACTCTTTTGAATATTTTCAGGGATACTTGAAGATGTGTTTTGGGGGTAAACAAGGAAAAAGGGGAAATAGAAAGTTGTGAGAAGAAATGTCCACATGCATACAAGTGCACGAGCCAAAATGGGCATTTACAAGATTAAAGTTTTAGTAAAAGAACAAAAGCCCCCTTGAAATTATTGGAACTTAGCAATGGTCCTTGTTTGTATAAAACAAAATATAGATACAAAGAGGGAGAGAGTATTTGTGATAGCAACAACACAAGCAAGATATAATTGAACAAGAACAAGTGCAATGCAATCCAAACAACAATGCTACAATTTTAATATGATGCTCAAATGCAATATGGCATGATGACATGAGCATGATATCATGATGATACACAAACATGAGCGATTTTATAGTAGTGGTTTTACCCGGGGTGCTACACATGGCATCTAGAAGATTCTATTGATAGTCTTGAGCACAATGCACACTCGTATGCACAACCTTCAAAACATACTTCACTTTATAGTTTCAGAGACCTTGTGTTAAGTGCATGGACTTGGATTTCATCTTCATGTTTTATGAGGTCCTTGATGTAACTTGTACTTCCACCGATCGTGTTAACTGAAGCACCTCGCTCCTATGGGACCTACCATAGTTAGAAGAAAATGCAACCACCACAATTATCACACAATGTGGACCATGGTTTATCATAGTTCCATTTTTCAAGCTTCCTAGCTAACTTCGCACACTTCACTGACTTCTTGCTGATTTAACGAATTAGGTCAAACTTGAGCTACAAGTAAGCACGACACATTGCTCTTGAATTAAATGTCCTTTTTGAGATATATGGGTGCATCT
This sequence comes from Avena sativa, assembly GCA_916181665.1. Classification (NCBI taxonomy): domain Eukaryota; kingdom Viridiplantae; phylum Streptophyta; class Magnoliopsida; order Poales; family Poaceae; genus Avena; species Avena sativa. The sequence goes on from OV702293.1 coordinate 102,440,960, forward strand.
TCTTGTAGTAAAAAATATCGTCGGTGTGAGTTTCCAACTATCTGGAAAAGAACATTCTCAATTTCTTGAGTGATGACGAGGTTGTTCTTTTCCGTAAAGAAGGTCCAATGAATATGGATCTGAATGCTACAAGCTAAGATTCCTAACATATTAGGTGGACCAACATGTTTTGCTTACAATTCCCATGTTTAATGTTATGAGTTTTTAAACTTTGTCCTAGCAAAATCTGCCCACTTGAACGACTTTATGCCGATTTATCAAAATTAGGTCAAATTTGAACTTCAAGTAAATTGTAGGTTGCTTTGAAAGTTTTATGTTTTTCAAGGTAACCATCGGGGGGTCATTTAATATATCACAAACCACCACCGAGAGTTGACAACAGGTTTAACTTATTGCTAAGATTTTGCATCTTGACGATTTAGAAAAAAATAGGTCAAACTTGAGCTACAAGTAAGCGTGATAGATTGCTCTCGAATTATAAGTCATTTCATGGGTAGATGAGTGCATCTTCTTCCAGTAAACAAAACTGTCGGTGTTAGTTTCCAACTAACAGGAAATAACATTATAAATTTCCACAGTGATGACGAGATTGTTCCTTTCCGAAAACAAAGTCTAAATAATATGGATATGAATGCCACAAGCCAAGCATTCAGACATATTTAGTGGACCAACATGTTGTACTTATGATTACCATGTTTTATGAGTTTCAAACTTCATCCTAGATAAGTCTATCCACTTGAATGACTTTATGTCGATTTATTGAAATTATGTCAACTTTGAACTTCAAGTAAATTGTAGATTGCGTTGAAAGTTTAACGAATATTTTTTGGAGGTAACCATAGGGGGTCATATACATATCAAAACCACCACCAAAAATTTTGACAAAAGGTTCAATGTCTTCCTAAGATTTTGTATCTTGACAACTTAACAAAATTAGGTCAAACTTGAGCTACCAGTAAGCGCGATAGATTGCCCTTGAATTAATTATATTTTTGGAAGTAGATGGGTGCATCTTGTTTTAGTAAATAATGTCGTCAGTATGAGTTTCCAACTATCAGGAAAGAATATTATCTATTTTCTTTGTGATGACAAGATTGTTCCTTTCTATAAAGAATGTCTGAAGAATATGGATTTGAATGCCACAAGCTAAGCTTTTCAGACATATATAGTCGACCGATATGTTGTGTACTACTTATATATGATTCTCAAGTTTTCAAACTTCATCCTAGATAAATCTACCCACTTTAATGGATTTATGTCGATTAATCGTAATTATGTCAAATTTAAGATAAAGAGTAAATTGTAGGCCGCGTTGAAAGTTTTGCGATTTTTTTAGAGGTAACCATCGGGGAGTCATTTAATATATCACAAACCACACTATCGAGAGTTTTGATAAAATTGTTAAACTTCTTCCTAAGATTATTCTTCTTGAAAACTTAACGAAATTAGGTCAAACTTGAGAAACAAGTAAGCGCGATAGATTTCTCTTGAATTAATTGTCTTTTTCGAAGGTACATGGGTGCATTGTTTCCGGACATAGCGGACCATGCATGTTTTACTTGTGATATCTTGGTTCTATGAGTTTTCAAGGTTTGTAGTTAAATTAATCCACTTAAATTACACTACTCCCTCCGATTCAAATTAATGTTTGCCAAATTGCGGATAAGGTCAAAATTTGCCACAAGGTACGACCCACATAGCTTGGTCATATTGCTCCATGCAATAGATAGGAGAGAGGGTAAATGATTTTTTCTAAACCACCCCAATTGTCACACAATCTAGACCACGGTTTCTCAGAGTTCCATATTTCAACCTTCCTAGCTAACTTCGCAAAATTCACTAACTTCATACAGACTTAAACGAAATTAGGTCAAACTTGAGCTACAAGTAAGCGCGGCAAATTGCTCTTGAATTAAATGTATTTCTACGGTAGATGGGTGCATATTCTTGTAGTAAACAATGCCAGGGTGAGTTTACAACAATCTGGAAAAGAATAACATTCTCAATGTAACATCCCAATTTTAGCAACCCTGATTTGTTTTCCCAAAGGCAAAAATCAGGGGGAACAAAAACTTTTTCTTGTCAAGTGTTGCAATGTTTTCTGCTTGTTGCTTGTGTTCATCCATATGATTATGTACTAGATCATATACTCCTTACCTCAACCTTAGTTGACAAAAACTATTTTACACAAGAGATGTCTTGGATCATCTTCCATATTCTCAAATGTGCTGACATTTCAAACATGATCCAAGATGAATTTGACACAACAAAATGTTTTACTAGTTTCTATTAACAAAACTATGAAGACCTATATATAATCTCCTTATGTTTTCAAGACAAAACTTGCAACTACTCTTATCTCTAGGTTTTCCAAAACCTTTCCTAAAACATTTTCATTCTAATCTTGGTAGAAATACAAAGAGGTCCTTATCTTACTTAAAAACACCACCTCTTAAAAATACCCCTCCTCACCTCAACCTAGGCTTGATGGTAACCTTAGTAGTAGTTGGCTATCATTGATAAGATAAATTACCTTTATCTGTTGCCTGGTGATTTGCCTTGATCTGCTGTCTGATAAACTGCCTTGATCTGATGATTTACTTGTTTGCTTAGGAACTAGAGTGAGCTAATTTAGTAGCTCATCCTCTAGTATCAAACCAATAGTTGATTAACACCTATCTACATCAAGCATCCTAAGCTGAATACATCTTAAGTCATTCAAGTGACCCTCTCATCAAATCAACTAGATCAATCATGAGCTAATACTTTGAATTAGCCTCAAACTCATCGAAGACCAACTACAAGCATGAAGCCTTATATACACAACATATCCTCCAATATCATACACTTGATGATAAGATTAAAACCTTGCCTCCTCCCCCAAAAGTTTCCCTCTTGCATACTAGCCCAAATCCACAAATCTTCCTAATTTGGCTAAGTCCGGAATCCTTTTCTCGATTCAATCTTTGAGACTCCACCTACTCCAACTAGTATGCATTCTTGAGAATGTACTTGAACCATCTTGTAGCACATCATTAGTACTACCAAATCCCAAAATTTCTCTTGGCTAAACCATTCTTGGAACCACTCATCCATGATGGTTTTATAGTCAAGAAAATAATATTTTCTGCAAATCATATCATATTGCCTACTTTTGCAGAAGCTCACATCCACATGCTACCTTCCCTTGACCAACTCATTGCATGGTTATGATCTACTAGACCTGGTATATCAATCCACGCTTCACTCGTTCCCATTGTAGCATTACTGTAGCACCTCTCTCCTCTTGTCTCTAGTGCTTGGATTAAAGGGAGACAAATTATAGGTCACATCCCCCTCTCTTATTCAATGCAACATCACCACCTCATTTTCTCTCTACCCCTACTAAACCAGAGCAACACCACACCCCTCTCCCCTCCACAGGGCAGCAGCCAAGACAACCCTACCCCTCACCCATGTCAAAAATGGACATTTCCTCCACTTTTTTCATTTCTCTTAAAATAAATGGGCTTGTGTCCCTCATCCCTCTCGCTCTTCCCCTCATTTGTTCCCTATCACTCTCATCTACCAACCCCGAGCACTCTCTCTCTCTCCCTGCTTTGTACTGTCTGAGAGAAGGAGAGAAAGAAGCTTCGGCCTTCTTCAAGAAATCGAGCAAGGCTCCTCTCCCTCTTGATCTCTCCCTCCGCATGTCACCCTCCTACACTCCCCTCATCCTCCTAATGCTAATGGTGCCCTTGTTTATGACATGCAGCAGCCCCATGAGCAACGCCGGCAAGCTCCTGAGCCCTCACCCACGGTCGTGCTCACGTGAGCCGTTTTCCGGAAGCAAACAACACCCTGCCGCCATCCCTAGGGTCACTATTGTTGACCGCGTCGCCTCATCGCCTCCCTGACCCCACCCGAGCCCTTCGCTGAGCCCCCGCCGTCCTCCCTGCCCGCACTAGGGTTAGCTCCCCGCCGACCCTAGCTCACGAGGAAGAGGAGCCGCAAACCATTGGATACGGGTCTAATCCAATGGCCACAATCTCCCCTGACCTCTTCGCCCTCCCTCTCTCACCGACAAGCAGTCCTAGTGCCGCGTTTGAGCTTGCCGGCACGCGCGCCCTCCCAATGGCGTGGTGGGCCAATTTTTCCAGGAGGTCCGTTTCTCTCACCCCATCCCGCAACCTCTTTTCTCTTTTTCATTTTCTCTAGATCTAGAAAACTAGCCATTTGTTTTAAATGTCAAAGAAAATGGAAAACCGACCAAAATACTCAGATCCAAATTTTCCTAGATGAAAACATGTTTTATATAACATGTAGTAGCTTGGTTGGCCCCAAATGATGTTTAGAATAAATGTAGTAATTCCATCCCCTAGATGTATTCTTTAACAAAATAAATCTTTCTATGAGTTTCATAACTCCATTTGATCTGAAACCTTTTTGTACTGAAAGGTATCTTAGATACCTTGTATGTTAAATAGACCCTATCCCAAATTGCTTCCTATTTTCCCATGGAGAAAATAACAAAAACAACCTTTGTATGACTTGAGAAAATTCTCTAGGTCAAACCAAAAATGATATTGACCAAATCCTAACTCTTAGAACACATGCATACCAATATTCTTCAAAACCCAGGAGCTCATCATTTATTAAGCCCTAGTTGAATTACTGTGAATTAAACTATTCTATGTATGTTTAGTTCACTAATAAAATCACCCTAGTTGTTCTGTAAGTCCAAAAAGGGTGATTCCTATTTATACAGAAATTTATTTCGAGTACCTAGCATGTGTCTTTGGAATCATGAAAAAATCACTTGTAGATTAATTCTGGTTAAACAGACAAAAACCTTACAAAACTGCCTTTGGGAATTTCCTGAGGGCATTCTATTAAATATTTTAAAATGATTCTATCTCCCAGTGAATCAGTCCATCAAACTCTACAGAACCATCCAAGAAAATAATTTTTGGAGCTCCAAAACATTTCTAGTGAATTATTTCCTAAAACTAGAGTTTTATTCACTATAAAATTAATTATAAATCAATGGAATTTGATAAAATAGTGAAACCACTTTTGTTTGTTTCAATTTATCAATACCTATCTGATGGTATCATATTTTTACAATTATAACACATAGAAGGTATCCTTGGTCCAAAACCCCCTCCTAGGTAAATTCTAGAGTATAACACATATCGAAATCCCTTCAAATGTTTCCAAGAAAATTCCAATATTTCTAAATCCATTGTTCCCAACACCTACGGAATTGTAAACTTGAATTGTACAATGCTTGCTGTATAATTTTGATGCTTGTATTTGCCTTGTATTGGATGTGGTGTTGTTTGTTTGCATATATGCTCGATAACGACGATAGTTGCGATTGTGTGACGCCGCGAAGAAGGAAGCCTTGGAGTATTATTATTATTTGTATTCTGGTATTCATAGAAATTCAAGGGACAACTCGCTGGTCACAGGCAAGCCACCTTCTTGCTCATAAGCTCCTGTCCTACTATTTTATTTATGCATGTTTTATCTGCTGGTTTATATAAATTGCATGGTTTTACTATAGTGTGTTTTATATGCGGGAAGGTTTGGCTCCTCCAAACAATTCCCACCTTATTACCATTAGGTACAACCCATTTGATGAATCCTATTTGTCCTTTGTAGTGTATGTCGTGTGTAATACCACCTCCCTTTGGAGACCCCATTTTAGCCACCGGTAGAGCCCTTAGCCTCGAGGGAGAACTACTCCCTCCTCATCATGAGAATCAGCAACAGCGATGGAGTCGATGGAGATGGATGCGGGGGCAATTCTCCGTCCCGGCAGGGTGCCAGAACCGAGACTTCTGTCCCCCGAATCTCCCCTTCAGTGGCGGCGGCGCTGCGGACCTTTTCGTGGATTTCTGCCCCCATTAGGGTTTAAGTCTCGGGGAGACGTATAAGTAGGCAAAAGGGAAAGGTCGGTGGAGGGCCTAGGGGCCCACAACATGTGGCCGCGTGGCTAGGGGGCCCGTACCACCATATGGTATGGCCGCCCTAGTGCCCTCCTCCTCAGGATGTAAATGGGGTGTTTGCTGGACAACTTTAAAGACGCCGCTTCGGCCGCATACTAGTTTCATGGATTTTGTGGTCACCACTTATTTACTTTGGCAGCATCTTGCTGCTAAGTGGCGCCGCAAAAGCCACGAGCTCTACACTCTGGCGCCTAATTTATGTGTGCATTGTGTTCATCTCTCACAACAGAATAGAATGGAAGAGGAGAACAAAAGTTGGTGCCCCTAAATGCTAGGGGACGTCAGAACGCTGGCTGCAACTTGCCTTACAGGGTGCCGCTCGGGCCGCGCATTACGATGACATCATGTTCATGTACGGAGATAGGAAGAAGCAAGTAGCCAGGAGGGCAAATTCCTTCCGCTCTCAAAGGAGTAAACTGCGACAGCTCTATACTATAGTGCAGCCGCCGTATAGTCTGGACAGCCGCCGGCGCCGTTGACGTTGGTGGCTCAGCCACATAGGCCACATAAGTTTGCGGACATCCGCATACGCCGTTTGATCGATATTTCGCGGGCGACGTATGCAGGACCGGTGGATGCCGCTGCCACTTACATCCCTACATCCTCCGTCTCTCTTTTAGGCTTCGTGTCGTGTCGGGTAAAATATAGAATTTGGCTTTTGTTCCGTTCAATTTCGAGAATATTTCTTTTCTGGCTTTTTTGAAACCAAAAACAGCAGAAAACAGACAACTGACACTGCAGCATCTTTTCAATAGGTTAGTTCCATAAAATGTATAAAAATACCTCAAAGTGTAGACAAAACATAACAAAGTTGATACAAAACAAGCATGGAGCATAAAAAATTATAGATACGTTCAGGACGTATCATGGGCAGATCCTCGAAAAACCGCAAGGCCATCAGTGTGCAGAACAGATCGTCTCTAGAGAGACCAACCAGAGAAGCGGTGAGGGCGGCAACAGCCTAGGGCGGCGTACCTAGACCAAAAATTGGGGCTAAAAGTAACATATAGGTAGGATAGGTGATAAAGTCCATAGAAGAAAATGATATCGTTGCTGGCTGCATGCATTGTGGCAAATGTACTTGTTGGGTATGCAGCATGGCACATGGCCTGAAGGCGGGTAGTGAATTCGTACACCATGTCGGTGATGATGGCGAAGCTAGTGAGGATAACGTCCAGTGTCTTCTGGAACCAGGCTGCGAAGATGGCATCGAAAGGGTATCATGCCACGGCATGCACCAGCATGACACGGAGGCGCTGCAGAGTGTCGACGTGGGGGGTGAGCGTCCCTGGACTTCTGGCACAGACGGATGACGCTCGCCATAAGAGCGTCCATCTTTTGTTCTCTCCCTCCTCTTCGCTTTCTCTGGATATCGCTCTGCGGTTTCAAGCTAGGTACAAGGGCCATCTACCCATGCCTGCGTGCTTATATATTGGTAATTGCAGCCTCTCGCAGGGTACCCAAATTCACACTTCTACTCATTGATAGTAGTAGTACTCCTAATTACTACTCTGTTTGTTTGCGAATTTTTTGTTGATACCAAGACCTGGCCTAGAAAACATGTGAGAAAATCTTGGGAACGTTTGATCTAGCCTCTTAACTACACCTTAATTCTCTCCCTTTGTTTCTTTTTCCCTTTTTCCTATGCTTGTTGTAGCTCATGCACAGGTCATTTTTTCAGGGAAGTTTGGTGCCTTGGTCAAAGAAAGAACACCGAAAACAAGATCCCCTTATTTATTCATTGTAACAAAGGGAGTAGGAACACTAGTAGTAATTCTACTTCGCAAAAAGCAGTTCAACTTCTCCTTCGTGCTAGTCTCTGGCAAAATTTCTCTATTCCTCGAAAGTCATGCCCCCCTCACAAATATTTGAAGGAATCCCGGTGGATTGGCTGCGTCGTCCTCAGAGGCCTGCTTCGGCTCGAGGCCAGGCCCGGGAACAGTTCATCTACCGGGAACATGCCTCCTCTGTAGGGCGCCTGGACGCTCGCGATAAACTTGCGATAGCCATGCCAGATGATGACGCGATTTTGGGCTCCCTCAAGGCTACCGATCATGCGCTGGCCGCGTCACGGAGGCGTCAACACGGCAGCCGAAGAAAAGTGGACCTCTACATCAAAGTGCTGGTGTGCTTCCACTTCGACTATGATGTAGCTGCATCTGGGGGCGCTCTAGATGGACATCAACCGTGGTCAAGTTGAGCCCGTGCGAGTTAGCGGCCAATCCTTCCACCGGGAACCTGCGGCCAACAAGCATGCGACCAGGGCATACAACTTGGGTGGGCTCCAGCTTGCCCTGGCCGTGGCAGACGACCCAGTCCTGAGTCCCCTCGAACCTATCGATCCTATGCCGACCCTTCCATACGAGCAGGACATGCTCGAGTTCGAGCTCGAGCGCAAGGAAACTGCGGCCGGCGGAGGTGCGGCTTGGGGAATCAACTCGGTAGGGGGGCATGTCGACCATTTGGACCTTCGCCTGATGTTAACCACGTACATCGGTGACTTTAATCCTCGGAATTTCTTATTACCACATCCTTGTGTGCTCCTCTACTCCTTCGAAGCAATCATGTCCCTTCGACCATGATCAACAGTAACGAGCGTGCTGTTTGTGTGTGTGTGCCAAGCAGTTGTAGGAAGAGTATTGTAACACCCTCAGATCGGCCCTATGAAAGTTGTAGCGATTCCTGCCAAATCTGCATAGAAATGATTCAAAGGTGCCTACCAGGCACTTTCATGCGGGTGTAAAACGAAGTAATATCATTACACATTAGTCCATGATGGAACCCACATAACAGAAATATACAACAATGACTCCATGAGTCAAGAATATAGATATACGGTACAAAGATCCAAATCACCTTGAAAACGATATAGCATCCGACTACGAACACGATGAAAATTGAGCTAAGAGCCTAGAAGAATAACCAGTAGCGTCCATAACCCTGCCCAGGCCAAGCCAGAAGGGTAACCCTGCCAACGATGTAGATCTCAAAATCTTCTTAAACTAAAGGGGTGCTGGCAAAGGGCAAAGAAAAAAGAGAGCGGTCAGTACTGAGGCCAGTACACGGCAAGTCTTAGAATTTGCCGGTCCTAGCCTACATAGGTGTGGTGGACTGCAACGACAGTGCAACATGCACCAAACAACCTATATAGACTCGATACAACTGGCGGCTATCAGAGAGAGATAAGAAAGACCTATGCAGATCCAACCTGATACATACCCATCCCGGCATTTCCCCCTTGAGACCAAACGAGGAAGTCAGACCGAGGAACTCACACAGTTGGTAGTTTTATTCATTCCATTATAGTTGCAGCAATTGCTAGATAGATATAGATAGCATGAGTCATCCTGATATAATAAGCAGTGGCCAGTTTTAATTAACTATTCCATTGTAGTTGTAATACTTACTAGTTAGATAGATATAGCATGAGACATCCCAAATCTAGCAGTTGTTGGTACTTTTATTTAGCCATTCCATTGTAGTGTAGCTGATTACTAGTCATTACAAAGTCAAATTTATAGCACTACTTTAGTTAAGGTTATCTACGATCGAGATACTGTGCTCCAAGTCGTCCATAATCACAGACACGGCTTTCAGAAAGTTTTACCCTGCAGGGTGGCACAAATAGCAACATACGCATGATCAACCTTGGAAAAACCAAATAAAAACCCAACAAGGCATCACGGCAAAGAAATCACAGATTCATATAATATTTCAGGGGGCCACCCCACTAAGCTACCCGCGACGAAGTTAGCCGGCTCCGAGACGGACCCAGAGGTTTGTGACAATGGTTGTGAACGACTGGGAACCCGAAAGTGTCACTAGGCTTGCCGATACCACGGAAACATTCCACTTACCTAAACAGTACAATAGTAAATGCTCCTCGAGCAACAGTAGTAAATAAAGCAGTAAACATGGCATACACATGGCATAATTACATGATAGTAATAAAGCCCCAAACTACTTTGTGGCCCCAAGAAATAAGATATGACTTAGTCTCTCGCTAAGGGAATTCATGGTCCCACATGCGCATAGTGCGAATATTCAAGAAACATGTATCAAGTACTCGGGGTCCTACGGGACACAAGTGGTCTGTTAAAAACCAAATAACATCTATTGCCTACCAGTGCCTCTGCTGTATTTACCTACTTTCAATATTAGTTGTTAAACTATAATTAAAGACATGATCATCTCCAAAATAAAGCATGAGACATTTCTCCAACAACGGTGGTACTTGACGACATCGAAACAACACTTGAGCAAGTAACTACGACTTGCAAGGCCGACTATCTACCAAACAATATGTAATTGGAGGTGTCCAAGGCAATATAATGGTTGCAAGGTATATCACGGGTACGAAAACTAGAGCATCGCAACACAAATAGCAATAGATCAATATGAGGAAATAAAGACTATAAAAGTAAGATAGGTAGAAAGGGGGAGAATGCTCGCCTGGGAAACACCGTCGAAGGTTCATCCGAAGATCGGGTCGATACTCGCAACAACTCATCAGCCTAATCCGTGAAGAAGCAAAGCACTAGAAGAAACAACGGATGCACTATTTAATACTACGACAGAAGATCGGACATGATGCATGTATGATGTATGACATGGCAAAGGTGTGATGCAATTAGACCATGTTAAGAGGAACCTGGTCCCAACAATTAAATATATAGTTCTAGTTGTTTAGGTACCCGCAGTTTAAATGTTGTATTAACATGGCAAAATATGTTATTGGTTCACTACACAAGTTTAAATGGGGGTAAATATAAGACTAGAAAAGCCCGCATATGGACTCCATATTTATTTATTAAGTGAATCAACAATATACACCCAAACCACAATATGTGTGCAAGGATTCTCAATTCATATGCAACAAGTATATTATATGTATTAAGAAAATATTGGTCTTGGAAAATGGGTCACACATTGCAGGAGTATTGGCTTTGGCAAGCAAGTCAAGGAAAGAAGAGGAAATTCGAAGTTCCCTTACTTTGATGGTACTAAGTTAGATGTCACAAATAGGGGGGGGGGGGGGTTCGATGAACTTGGTTTAATGTGGTTCGGGTCTTTGAACTCCAAGATCGGGGCTTCGGATCATCGGGGGGTTCGGGATTTTGGGAAAGAGTTCATGAGGATACATGAAGAAGAGCGCCAAACGGTCTTTGGGTCTGGAAGTCGGGGTATTCGGTCCCGTGAAGAAGATCTTGGCGTCGGATCTTGGGTTCCATGTCGTCGTCCCCTTGCATCGAATATCTTGTCGGTACCAGATCAGATGCTATGTTCATCCTTTACCGTATCCACGTCCACAACATCAACATCTACACCCCACCATCTTCTTCAGAACACTACAGCACCAAAGTGGGAGTCCCTGAGAAAAACGGAACAACTCTCTGCTGAGCCAAAAACACAAAGGTACAGGAACCTACGGGAGTTGGGAAACAACATCACAGAACATCAGGGTTCGCTCGCGCACGCATAGCAAAGGAACATTGGAAATCCTTCTTTGGCAAGGACAGGACGAAGACGAGACGCCAAGGCAGAGCCATACGAGCAGGGCGGCGGAACTCGAGGACGTGAGAGGCAGGTCAAAGCAGAGGAGACGGCTGCGCTAGCGGCAGTCACTAGCGACGGAGGGCGATGCGGCTGAGGCGAGCTCAGCGAGGTGGCGGTGGAGGCTATGCTATGGGAGCACGAACGAGGAGGGAGAGGTGGGGAGGCAGGGCGACCGCAGGAGAGGATAGGCCGAGGAGACGGGCCTAGCAAGGCGGCGCAGGGCCAAGGTCACAACGGCGATGGCGGGGATGCAGGGCACGGCGTCAGGGGCCTCGCGGTGCGGCGCTGCTCGCAGCTGAGGCGGCGACGAACAGGAAGAAGGGGACCATGGAGCTCCTGGCGTCGGAGAAGAAGCGAGGACATGGTGGAGGAGCTCGAGTAGGCGATTCAGGTGGCGGCGACGGTTTTCCTGCGAAGCAGAGGTGGACCGGGGAGAGAAGGCGAGGTGGGGTTGGTGGGGATAGTGGGGGAGGGAACGCGTTGGGTGGGGCCGGGGGATGGTTGATCGACGCGGGTGGCGTGCGAGGGTGGGCGGGTAGCGAGGTGGGGCCAGGGTGACGGTCGCGTGGGATCGACGCGCAGTACCACGAGCGAGGCGAGAGGAGCGTGCGAGGGTGGATGCGTGCCACAAGGGAGAGAGCCTAGCAGGAAATGCATTGTGGGGTTGCGCGTTTTGTGGTGGAGCGCAGAGTGCGAGAGCGTGGGGTGGGGCCGAGGCTTGGAAACGGGTGGGTTTGGTTGCGTGACCGTGGGGTGTGCGAGACAATTGGTGGCAGGGGTGAGGGGGGATTGCGGCTGGGTGGAGGGAGTGTGTAGAGTGGTGGCGGCAGCCAGGGAGAGGGTGAGGATTAGATGTTAGGGTTAGGGTTTTGTCAGGGGTTGTCTTTGGGGGATAGTAGGCTGCTGCTAGTTGGGCTTTTGGGCCTAGCCGCTGGCAGCCTCCCCCGAGAATTTTATAAAATTGTTTTTAATATTTACTTATTTTATTCACTTCAACAAAACATATGTAATTAGAGTTTTAGACATATAAAATATCCGGAAGGCCCGGGCTTTATGATTTGAAATGCGAGGTGCAAATAGGGCTTCTGAAAATAGTTTTGTGCAGAAATATGCATAATGTCGGATGATGCAAGAAATAAAATAACAAGAAATTTTCTAGTTCTAGTTTTCTTGGGGTGCTACAATTCGACACCACTAACAATGGATTTCGCCCTCGAGATCCGCCTCATGGTACATGGAAGAAGGTCAACAGTCTAAATCTTCTCGCTTCGTGTAGATCCTCGCGACACCACTAACAAGGGTTCTTTCTCCATCTTGAAATCGGCAACACCACCAACAAAGGTCGATGCTCACGTTGTTGATAGAACACTCTGGAGTAACGACAATGAAAGTCGAGGTCTCAAAAGATAAGGCCGCCTCTAACTTCTATGTAAAGAGTAAAATTGCATCGGTCCACCATTCAATGTACAACAACGAATGATAAGAGTAATGGTATGGTCGCGACTCCATCCCGCACTCAAAGCATTACTTTGTACACGAATAGGAGACTATGCAACTAACTCTTGGAATTTAGACTAAAGATCTTGACAAGCGATGTTTGGAAACAAATAAGAGATGAAAGCTCTTCGTCAGATCTGATGTACAAGATGTCGTCGTGTTGTAAAACACCAGAAGATACAAAGAAAAAATTTGGTCCACTAAAAGGTACAACAGAGGAAGATTCCTCAGATAGCATAAAGTCCGGATGTCGAAGCACCGTTACAAAAAGGACGGAAGCGAATCCCTGAAGGTATGATAAAAACCCAACCACGAGAATTCCTAGACTCAAAGAAAAGGTAAGAGAGTATATTCATACACATAGAGATAAGAGGAGAATAGCAGAGGGGTAAGGAGTAAAAGTAGACCTAATTAGATCTATCCAACCAATTTTTCAAAATATTTTTGACACTCTACAATATCCGTTAGCTACGTTATCCTACAGGCTGGACCAGTGGGTTATCGTAACTGCTGATCTCTGATACCACTCTGTAACATCCTCAGATCGGCCCTATGCAAGTTTAAGTGATTCCTGCCAAACCCGCATAGAAACGATTCAAAGGTGCCCACCAGGCACTTTCGTGCGATGGAAAACGAAGTAATATCATTACACATTAGTCCATGATGGAACCCACAGAACAAATATATAAAACAATGACTCCATGACTCAAGAATACAGATATACAGTACAAAGATCCAAATTACCTTGAAAACGATACAACATCTGACTATGGACAAGATGCAAATTGATCTAAGAGCCCCGAAGAATAACCGATGGTGTCCATAACCCTGCCTTGGCCAAGCCGGAAGGGTAACCCTGCTAATGACGTCGATCTCAAAACCTGCTTAAGAAAGGGGTGCCGGCAAATGGAAAAGGAAAAAGAGAGCGGTCAGTACTGAGGCCAGTACACGGTGAGTCTTAGAATTCGGCGGTCCTCGCCTACATAAGTGTGGTGGACTGCAGCGGCAACATAGCATGTACTAAACAACCTACAGAGATTCAATACAACTGGCGGCTATCAGAGATAGATAAGAAAGACCTATTCGGATCCAACCTGATACTAACACCAAACATACCCATCCTGGCGTTTCCCCCTCGAGACCAAACGAGGAAGTTGATGATCCATAAGTATAGGGGATCGCAACAGTCTTCGCGGGTAGTATTACCCAATTTATTGATTCGACACAAGGGGAGCCAAAGAATACTTGCAAGCCTTAACAACTGAGTTGTCAGTGCAGCTGCACCTGGAAATAGTTATTGCTCACAGAAGTTTATCAGTAGCAATAGCAAAGCAACACCAACAACAACAGTGAAGCAGCAGCAATAGTAACATTAGCGGCAGTATTAGGATTCGAGTGAGGTAGGCATAGGGATGGATGACGGGCGTTGCATGGATGAGTCTAAACATGTAACTTCAAGATCTAGGGCATTGCAGATAAATAATAATAAGCATCCAAGTACCAAACAATCCTAGGCATGTGCTCCAAATATAGTCATACGTGCTCGCAATGAGAACTTGCACAACATCTTCTGTCCAGCCAGCCCATGGCAGCGGGGCATCTAGGGAACCACTGGCAATTAAGGTGCTCCTTTTAATAGAGCACCGGAGCAAAGCATTAACACTCCGTGAACACATGTGATCCTCACACCCATCCCCTCCGGTTGTCCCAATTATTGTTACTTTGGGGCCTTTGGATCCGGACAATGATATGTGTACACAACTTGCAGATAAGATCACAAACAATACTATCATAATGATTCAATAAAAAGTTTAGATCTGAAATCATGGCACTCGGGCCCTAGTGACAAGCATTAAGCACAACAAGTTGCAACAAAGTCAAATAGCACATGAGAAACTAGGCACTATGCCCTAACAATCTTATTTGATTACATGATAGAACTCATCCAATCCCTACCATCCCCAAGCCTACCGGGGGGGATTACTCACTCATGGATGAGGGAAACATCGGTGGTTGATGGAGATGCGTTGTTGATGACGATGGCGATGATCCTCTCCAAATTCCGCGTCCCGACAGGGTGCCAGAACAGAGTTTTTGGATCCGAATCTTGGTTTCTGGTGGCGACGGCGGAGCGGAACTCTTTCTGGAAAACTATTGAACCCCCCTCGGTTTTTAGGTCGAAAGGCAACTTATAGGCGCAGAGGAAGGCCGAGGAGCTGCCTGGGGTGGCCAGACCCCCTCTAGGCGCGGGGTCAGGTGGGCTCGCGCCTGGGGTAGGTCTGGACCCCCATGCCTCCCCTCCATCTCTTCTTCTGGCTCCGTGGATCTTCTGGTGAAATATAATTTTTGGCATATTTTCCGGGATTTTTCCTGATAGTTCATTTTCTGCACAAAAACAAGACACCAAGGTAATTCTGCTAAAAACAGCGTCAGTCCGTGTTAGTTGTATCCAAATCACACAAGTTTAGAGAAGAAACAATAGCAAAGTGTTTGAGAAAGTAGATACGTTTTGGACATATCAGAAGTCAAACCGAGGAACTCACACAGTTGGCAGTTTTATTCATTCCATTATAGTTTTAGCAATTACTAGTCAGATATAGATAGCATGAGTCATCCTAATATAATAAGCAGCGGGCAATTTTAATTAACCATTCCGTTATAGTTGTAATACTTACTAGTGAGATACATATAGCATGAGACATCCCAAATCTAGTAGTTGTTCGTACTTTTATTTAGCCATTCCATTGTAGTGAAGCTGATTACTAGTCATTACAAAGTCAAATTTATAGCACTACTTTAGTTATAGTTGTCTATGATTGATATACTGTGCTCCAAGTCGTCCATAACCATGGACACGGCTTTCAGAAAGATTTACCCTGCAGGGGGTCACAAATAGCAATACACACATGATCAACCTCAGAAAAACCAAATAAAAACCCAACGAGGCATCACGAAAAAGAAATCGCAAGATTCATATAATATTTCAGTGGGCCACCCCACTAATCTATCCGCGACGAAGTTGGCCGGCTCCGAGATGGACCTAGAGGTTTGTGATAATGGCTATAAATGACTGGGAACCAGAAAGTGTGATTGGGCTTGTTGGTACCGCGAAAACATTCCACTTACCTAAACAGTACAATAGTAAACGCTGCTCGAGCAACAGTAGTAAATAAAGCAGTAATCATGGCATAAGCATGGCATAAGTACATGATAGTAATAAAGCCCCAAACTACTTTGTGGCCCCAAGAAATAAGATATGACTCAAGCTCTCACTAAGGGGATTCATGGTCCCACATGCGGATAGTGCGGATATTCAAGGAATAGGTCTCAAGTACCCGGGTCCTACGAGACACAAGTGGGCGGTTAAAAACCAAATAACATCTATTGCCCACCGGTGCCTCTGCAGTATTTACCTACTTTCAATATTAGTTGTTAAACTGTAATAAAAGCCATGATCATATCCAACATAAAGCGTGTGGCATTTCTCCAAAAATGGTGGTACTTGACGACATCGAAACAACACCTGAGTAAGCAACTCGCAAAGCCGACTATCTACCAAACAACAGGTAGTAGGAGGTGTCCAAGGCAATATAATGGCTGCAAGGGATATCACGGGTACGAAAACTAGAGCATCGCAGCACAAATAGCAATAGATCAACATGAGGAAATAAAGACTATAAAAGTAAGATAGGTAGAAAGGGGGAGAATGCTTGCCTAGGAAACACTGCTGAAGGTTCATCCGAAGATCGGGTCGATACTCGCAACAACTCATCAGCCTAATCCTTGAAGAAGCAAAGCACTAGAAGAAGCAACGGATGCACTATTTAATACTACGGCAGAAGATCAGGCATGATGCATGTATGATGTATGACATGGCAAAGGTGCGATGTAGTTAGACCATATTAAGCAGAACCATGTCCCGACAATTAAACATATAGTTATAGTTGTTTAGATACCCGTAATTTAAATGTTGTATTAACAGGGCAAAATATGTCATCGGTTCACTACACAAGTTTAAATGGGGCCAATATAAGACTAGAAAATCCCACATATGGACTCCATATTTATTTATTAGGTGAACAGACAATATACCCCCAAACCACAATATGTGTGCAAGGATGCCCAATTCATATGCAACAAGTATATTATATGTATTAAGAAAATATTGGTCTCGGAAAAGGGGTCACACATGGGGGGGGGGGTTCGGCAAACTTGGTTCGATGTGGTTCGGGTCTTCGAACTCCGATATCGGGGCTTCAGATCATCAGGGGGATCAGGCTTCCGAGAAGGAGTTCATGTGGATCCATTAAGAAGAGCGCCGGGTACGGTCTTCGGGTCTAGAAGTCGGGGTATTCGGTCTCCCTGAAGAAGATCTTGGCATCGGATGTTGGGTTCCATGTTGTCGTCCCATTGCATCGAAGATCTTGTCGGTACCGGATCGGATGTCATGTTTATCCTTTACCATATCCACGTCCACAACATCAACATCTACACCCCACCATCTTCTTAAAAATGCTACAACACCAAAGTGCGAGTCCCGGAGGAAAATGGAACAACCCTTTGCTGAGCAACACAAAGGGTCAGGAACCTACATGAGTTGGGAAACAAGATCACAAAACATTAGGGTTCGCTCAGGCACGCACAACAGAGGAATGGTGGAACTCCTTCTCTGACGAGACGCTAAGGCAAAGTCAAACGAGCAGGGCGGCAGAACTCGAGGTTATGAGCGGCGGGTCGAAGTAGAGGAGACGGATCTGCTAGCGATAGTTGCTAGCGACGGAGGGCGATGCTGCCGAGGCGAGCTCTGCGAGGTGGCGGTGGAGGCTGTGCTGCGGGAGCACGATCGAGGAGGGAGAGCCAGGGAGGCAGGAGCGACCGCGGGAAAGGAGAGGACGAGGAGGCAGGCCTGGCGAGGCGGCGCAGAGCCGATGTCGCAACAAAGATGGCGAGGATGCAGGGAACGACGTCAGGGGCCTCGTGGGGCGGCGCTGCTCACGGCAGAGGCCGCGGTGGCCGAGAAGAAGGGGTCCCACGGAGCTCCTGGCGGCGGAGAAGAACCAGGGACGGGGCGTAAAAGCTCGAGGAGGCGATTCAGGTGGCGGCGGTGATTTTCCTCGAAGAAGAGTAGGGACGGGGAGAGAAGGCGAGGTGGGGTTGGTGGGGATCATGGGGGAGGGAACGGGTTGGGTGGGTTCAGGGGATGGTTGACCTCAGGAGGGTCGATCGACGCGGGTGGCGTGCGGGGGTGGGCAGTCGCGAGTGGCAGCGAGTGCGGGTGGTCGCGTGGGATCGATGCGCCGTACCGCGAGCGAGGCGAGAGGAGCATACGGGGGTGGATGCGTGCCGCGAGGGAGAGAGCCTCGCAGGAAACACGTCATGGGGATGCGTGTTTCAGGGTGGAACACAGATTGCGAGAGCGTGGGATGGGGCCGAGTCTTGGTGATGGGCGGGTTTGGTTGCGTGACTATGGGGGTGTGCGAGGTGTTTGGTGGCAGGGGTGAGCGGGGATTGTGTCTGGGTGGAGGGAGTGTGTAGAGTGGTGGCGGCCAGGGAGTGGGTGGGGATTAGATGTTAGGGTTAGGGTTTTGTCAGGGGTTGGCTTTGGGGGTAGTATGCTTCTGCCAACTAGGTTTTTGGGCCTAGCCTCCCCCGGGAATTTTATAAAATTGTTTTTAATATTTATTTATTTTATATTCATTTCAACAAAACATTTGTAGTTTGAGATTTAGACATATAAAATATCCGGAAGGCTCGGGCTTTATAATTTGAAATGTGAGGTGCTAAAGTAGAAAACAATAGGGCTTTTGAAAATAGTTTAGTGTAGAAATATGCATGATGTGTGATGATGCAAGAAATAAAGTAACAAGCAATTTTCTAGTTCTAGTTTTCTCGGGTTGCTACAATTATGGCTCAGCTGCTCGATTGAAATTGAGCTGGTCCCGACTACTTTTCCAAGATAAATTTTAGGCCCTCTGTGACAGTTTTATGGACTTGGATGTAATATTATATTTTTATGTCCTTGATGTAACCTTTAATTCCACTGGCTATGTTGATTGAAGCATGTTGCTCTTTCGAGACCTAATCTGGTTCAAAAATAAAAAAATGCCACCACCAAAATTTTTAGACGAAGTGTACCATGCCAAATTTGAGGATTTTTCAAGCTTTATAACTAAAACTTCGCACACTTAAATGATCGTATGTCATTAATATGATATTAGGAAAAACTTGAATACATGTGAGCATGATAGACTATTACTCTTGAAAATTTCCATAATTCTTGCGAAATTCAACCGCTATTAATAATCATGAACACCTGTTTCAAAAATTCTTAAAAGTAACAATAATTACATAAAGGTTCCTAGACCACCTTGCGGTGACTGGAGACCCTAGCATGATAATGGAATCGTCTCTCTCCTCTAGGACCTACTGTACCCTGAATCCAAAAAAAAAATGCCACCACTCCAACTTCCAGACAAAGTGTACCATGCTCTCTTACAATTCCCAAGTTTTAGGATTTTTCAAGCGGGCATAGAAAAGTTTTTCATTTTATTCATGTTTAATCTTCTTGCTTTTTGATAATGTTGCTGCATCGTGATGCTAGTTGTTGTATAGTTTAATTTCTAGGTATTGTATATGCTAGTATAAGGCCGACAATAGATGACGTGTCACTTTGTTATACCTAAGACTCGGTTATACTATTGAACTTGCTCTCGCGCAATATTGTAGGTATTGTATATGCTAGTAGAAGACAGTAGATGATGTGTCACTTTGTTATCCCTAAGACTCGATTATACTATTGAACTTGCTCTCGAGCACTTCTTGTAGATTATTAAATTAGACCTAATTCGACAAATGAACATAAAGTCGTCTGAGTGGGTGAAATTAGGTAGAAAATTAATCTTGAAAAATATAACATGTAATTTATCCAAATATATTATGTACTAGTAAATAAATGGCACCTACGAACTCTAAGTCATAATAACCATATTGCCTTCTTAAAAAACTTTAGTTCTTCACCAAGCTAACTTTTACTTGAGAGGGCGGCTCTGTTTCTTTGGTGTGTTCAGTAGCCGCGTTGGTGTGGCATAAGAGGAACAGAACGAAACCACTTTGGTCCTTGGAGGCAAAAATATTCAAACTTTTCCAGTTTCGAAATTTTCACTTGCTTCCAAACATCAGGAGTAAAAGGTTATTCAAAAGATCGGACATTCCCATTAGTACTTCGTATGTTATCTTTTTCGTCAAAAAAAAAAACTATATAGTGTACAGATAACTTTGAACATGGACCATTGGATCAATACTGGAAAATCCAAACATTGCTAACTGTTGGATCTTATTTTCCATTCTTAGCATCTAGAAGATTCTATTGATAGTCTTGAGCACAATGCACAATCGTATGCACAAACTTCAAAATACACTTCACTTCATAGATTGAGAGACCTTGTGCTAAGTGCATGGACTTGGATGTCATTTTCATTTTTATGAGGTCCTTGATGTAACTTGTACTTCCAACGACCGACTGAAGCACCTCGCTCCTACAGGACCTACCATATTTATAAGAAAATGCAACCACCCCAATTATCACACAATGTGGACCATGGTTTATCATAGTTCCATTTTCAAGCTTCCTAGCTAATTCGCACACTTCACTGACTTCTTGCTGATTTAATGAAATTAGGTCAAACTTGAGATACAAGTAAGCACGACACATTGCTCTTGAATTAAATGTCTTTTCTAAGGTAGATTGGTGCATATTCTTGTAGTAATCAATGTCATCGGTGTGAGTTTCCAACTATCTGGAAAATAACATTCTCAATTTCTCGAGTGATGATGAGGTTGTTCTTTTCTGAAACGAAGGTCCGATGAATATGGATCTGAATGCTACAAGCCAAGTTTCCTAACATATTAGGTGGACCAACATGTTTTACTTACGATTCCCATGTTTAATGTTATGAGTTTTAAGACTTCGTCCTATCAAACTCTGCCCACTTGAATGACTTTATGCCGATTTATCGAAATTAGGTCAAATTTGAATGACAAGTAAATTGTAGGTTGCTTTGAAAGTTTTATGTTTTTCAAGGTAACCATCGGGGGGTCATTTAATATATCACAAACCACCACCGAGAGGTGACAACATGTTCAACTTATTGCTAAGATTTTGTATCTTGACAATTTAACGAAATTAGGTCAAACTTGAGCTACAAGTAAGCATGATAATTTGCTCTCGAATTATAAGTCATTTCATGGGTAGATGAGTGCATCTTCTTCCAGTAAACAAAACTATTGGTGTTAGTTTCCAACTATCAGGAAATAACATTCTAAATTTCCACAGTGATGACGAGATTGTTCCTTTCTGAAATCAAAGTCTAAATAATATGGATCTGAATGCCACAACCCAAACATTCAGACATATTTAGTGGACCAACATGTTGTACTTATGATTCCCATGTTTTATGAGTTCTCAAACTTCATCCTAGATAACTCTATCCACTTGAATGACTTTATGTCGATTTATCGAAATTATGTCAAATTTCAACTTCAAGTAAATTGTAGATTGCGTTGAAAGTTAAACGAATATTTTTTGGAGGTAACCATCGAGGGATAATTTAATATACATATCACGAACAACCACCAAAATTTTTGACAATAGGTTCAACTTCTTGATAAGATTTTGCATCTTGACAACTTAACAAAATAATGTCTAACTTGAGCTACTAGTAAGCGCGATAGATTGCCTTTGAATTAATTATATTTTCAGAAGTAGATGGGTGCATCTTGTTTTAGTAAACAATGTCGTCGGTATGACTTTACAACTTTTAGGAAAGAATATTATCTATTTTCCGAGTGATGACAAGATTGTTCCTTTCTGTAAATAATGTCTGAAGAATATGGATCTGAATGCCACAAGCTAATCTTTTCAGACATATATAGTCGAGCGACATGTTATGTACTACTTATATATGATTCCCATGTTTAACGAGTTTTCAAACTTCATCCTAGCTAACTCTACCCACTCTAATGGCTTTATGTCGATTTATCGAAATTAGGTGAAACTTTAACTAAAGAGTAAATTGTAGGCTGCGTTGAAAGTTTTGCGATTTTTTTGGAGGTAACCATCGAGGGGTCATTTAATATATCACAAACCACAATATCGAGAGTTTGATAAAATGGTTAAACTTATTGCTAATATTATTCTTCTTGACAACTTAACAGAATTATGTCAAACTTGAGAAACAAGTAAGCGCGATAGATTCCTCTTGAATTAATTGTATTTTTTGAAGGTACATCGGTGCATCGTTTCCGGACATATCAGACCATGCATGTTTTACTTGCGATTTCTAGGTTCTATGAGTTTTCAAGGTTTGTAGCTAAACTAATCCTATTAAATTACACTACTCCCTCTGATTCGAATTAATGTTTGCAAAATTGCGGATAAGGTCAACATTTGCCACAAGGTAGGACCCACATAGCTTGGTCATATTGCTCCATGCAATAGTTAGGAGTGAGGGGAAATGATTTTTGCTAAACCATCCTGATTGTCGAACAATCTGGACCACGGTTTCTCAGAGTTCCATTTTTCAAGCTTCCTAGCTAACTTCGCAAAATTCACTAACTTCATACAGATTTAACGAAATTAGGTCAAAATTGAGTACAAGTAAGCGCGGTAAATTGCTCTTGAATTAAATGTATTTTTGTGATAGATGGGTGCAACTTCTTGTATTAAACAATGCCGCCGGTGTGAGTTTCAAACAATCTGATAAAGAACAACATTCTCAATGTAACATCCCAATTTCAGCAAGCCTGATTTGTTTTCCAAAAGGCAAAAATCAGGGGGAACAAAAACTTTTTCTTGTCAAGTGTTGCAATGTTTGCTGCTTGTTGCTTGTGTTCATACATTTGATTGTGTACTAGATCATATACTCCTTACCTCAACCTTAGTTGACAAAAACTATTTTACACAAGAGATGTCTTGGCTCATCTTCCATATTCTCAAATGTGCTGACATTTCAAACATGAGCCAAGATGAATTTGACACAACAAAATGTTTTACTAGTCTCTATTAACAAAACTATGAAGACCTATATATAATCTCCTTATGTTTTCAAGATAAAAGTTGCAACTACTCTTATCTCTAGGTTTTCCAAAACCTTTCCTAAAACATTTTCATTTTAATCTTGGTAGAAATACGAAGAGGTCCTTATCTTACTTAAAAACACCACCTCTTCAAAATATCCCTCCTTACCTCGATCTAGGCTTCATGGTAAACTTACTAGTAGTTGGCTATCATTGATAAGATAAATTGCCGTTATCTGTTTCCTAATGACTTGCCTTGATCTGCTGTTTGATGAACTACCTTGATCCGATGATTTACTTGTTTGCTTAGTAACTAGAGTGAGCTAATCTAGTAGCTCATCCTCTAGTATCAAACCAATAGTTGATTAACACATATATACATCAAGCATACTAAGCTCAATACATCTTAAGTAACTCAAGTGACCCTCTCATCAAATCAACTAGATCAATCCTGAGCTAATACTTTGAATTAGCCTCAAATTCATCAAATACCATCTACAAGCATGAAACCTTATATACATAAGATATCCTCCAATATCATCCAATTGATGATAATATTAAAATCTTGCCTCCTCCCCAAAAGTTTCCATCTTGCATACTAGCCCAAATCCACAAATCTTCCCAATTTTGCTAAGTTTGGAATCCTTCTCTGGATTCAATCTTTGAGACTCCACCTACTCCAACCAGTATGCATTCTTGAGAATGTACTTGAACCATCTTGTAGCACATCATTAGTACTACCAAAGCCCATACTTTATCTTGGCTAAACCATTCTTGGAACCACTCATCCATGATGGTTTTATAGTCAAGAAAATAATCTTTTCTGCAAATCATATCATCTTGCCTACTTTGGCAGAAGCTCACATCCACATGCTACCTTCCCTTGATCAACTCATTGCATGGTTATGATCTACTAAACCTGGTATATCAATCCACCCTTCACTCGTTCCCTTTGGAGCTTTGTGCTTCTTAAACGCACATAGTTTATGAGGCTTCGTGATACATCTATTATGGCAGCCTTATTTTCAACAAAGTTTGCCATCACTCCTAGATCACCTCAAATACATACAAGCCCAACTCTTGCTGCCATGATCATCTATATAACTTGGTATGTCCATCCATCTATCCCTTGCATCAATGTGAGCTCTAAGCTTCCTATTCCAACCATGTTTAGGTGGTATAAAAATATCAATGCCCTATATCCTCTAATCCTTGTTCTCTCCCAAAATCCATCTTGTTTGACAATTTCCTATATCCTCTAATCATTTGACTTGGGAATATCATTTTATCCCATTTTCTCCATAATTAGTTTGGCCCTAAAATTAATTATTTCCTTCCTTTGCAAACTCTCAATACCTTCCCTACAAAGACAAGTTTGTTTTTCTCCAAACTACTTTTCCAAATAAAGTCACACGTGATGCCTATATATCATATACTATCTTCCCAACTCAGAAATAAATATTGTTGAGATCCTTCATTATTTCTTTTTGCCATTTATCTTAAATGGTAGAAACATGGAATAATAGATTAAAAATACTTTTCCTTTCAAATAAATTCTAAGAAAATTCTACAATTTGTGATATGGTATTTAGGACCCTCTCACCCCAAAAATCAACACTGTACAATGTAAAAATAACAAATGAGATTCTGGAAACTAGTTCTGTGCTATTTGAATAAATGATACAAAGTGGACTAAAAATCTTCTAAAAAATCCCAAATAATTACCTAGGGTATATATTGATCCTCCCATCAACTAGTAACCTTACCTCATGTTGACAAGATCAATTTGGAGAGATTGCTTCATAATCACCAGTATGGCCATATTTGACTAGGATCAATTTCATGAACCAAAACCTCTCCAACCCTTTCTCAAACTTGACACACACTTCTCTCCAGCATCAACACTCCGTCCTGGTCGTGACCACTATAGCATTACTATAGCACCTCTCTCCTCTTGTCCGTAGTTCTTGGATTAAAGGGAGACAAAGTCTAGGTCACATACCCCTCTATTATTTAATACAACAGCACCACCTCATTTCCTCTCTGCCCCTACTCGACCAGAGCACCACCACACCCCTCTCCCTACACAGGGCAGCATCCAAGACAACCCTACCCCTCACCCATGTCAAAAATGGACATTTCCTGCATTTTTTTCACTTCTCTTAAAATAAATGGGCTTGTGTCCCTCATCCCTCTCGCTCTGCCCCTCATTTGTTCCCTCTCACTTTCATGTATCACCCCCGAGCACCCTCTCCCTCTCCCCTGCTCTGTACTGTCTAAGAGAAGGAGAGAAAGAATCTTCGGCCTTCTTCAATAAATCGAGTAAGGATCCTCTCCCTCTTGCTCTCTCCCTCCACATTTAACCCTCCTGCACTCCCCTCATCCTCCTGATGCTAATGTTGCCCTTGTTTTTGACATGCAGCAGCCCCATGAGCAACGCCGGCAAGCTCCTGAGCCCTCACCCACGACCGTTCTCACGTGAGCCGTTTTCCGGAAGCAAACAACACCCTGCCGCCCATCCCTGGGGTCACCGTTGTTCACCGCGTCGTCTCATCGCCTCCCCGACCCCACCCGAGCCCTTCGGTGAGCCCCCGCCATCCTCCCTGCTCGCACAACAGTTATCTCCCCCGCCATCCTCCTAGTATAATCCAATGTCCCCGCTCTCCCCTTACCTCTTCGCCCTCCCTCTCTTGCCGACAAGCGGTCCTAGTGCCGCGTTTGAGCTTGCCGGCACGCGTGCGCTCCCGATGGCGTGGTGGGCCAATTTTTCCTAGGAGGTTCGTTTCTCTCACCCCCAGACCACAGCCTCTTTGCTCTTTTTCATTTTCTCTAGATCTAGAAAACTAGCCATTTGTTTTAAATGTCAAAGAAAATGGAAAACCTACCAAAATACTCAGCTCCAATTTTTCCTAGATGCACACATGTTTTATCTAACATGTAGTACCTTGGTTGGCCCGAAATGGTGTTTAGAATAAATGTAGTAGTTCCATCCCCTAGATGTATTTTTTAACAAAATAAATCTTTTTGTGAGTTTTATAACTCCATTTGATCTGAAACCTTTTTGTACTTAAAGGTATCTTAGATACCTTGTATGTTAAATAGACCCTATCCCAAATTTCTTCCTATTTTTCCATGGAGAAAATAACAAAAACAACCTTTGTATGACTTGAGAAAATTCTCTAGGTCAAACTAAAAACTAAAAACGATATTGACCAAATCCAACCTCTCAGAACACATGCATACCAATATCCTTTAAAACCCAGGAGCTCATAATTTATTAAGCCCTAGTTGAATTACTGTGAATTAAACTATTCTGTGTATGTTTAGTTCACTAAAAAAAACCTCGGTTGTTCTGTAAATCCAAAAAGGGTGATTCCTATTTATACAGAAATTTATTTCGAGTACCTAGCATGTGTCTTTGGAATCATGACAAAATCACTTGTAGATTACTTCTGGCTAAAAAGACAAAAACCTTACAAAACTGCCTTTGGGAATTTTATAAGGGCATTATGTTAAATATTTTGAAATGATTCTATCTCCCAGTGAATCAGTCCATCAAACTCTACTAAACCAGCCAAGTAAATAATTTTTGGAGCTCCAGAACTTTTCTGGTGAATTATTTCTTATAACTAGAGTTTTTTCCACTAGAAAATTCATTATAAATCAATGGAATTTGATAAAATAGTGAAACCACTTTTCTTTGTTTCAATTTATCAATACCTATCCGATGGTATCATATTTTTTACAATTATAACACATAGAAGTTGTCCTTGGCCCAAAACCCCCCTCCTAGGTAAATTCTAGAGTATAACACATATCGAATTCCCTTCAAATGTTTCCAAGAAAATTCCAATCTTTCTAAATCCATTGTTCCCAACACCTACTGAATTGTAAACTTGAATTGTACAATGCTTGCTGTATAGTTTTGATGCTTGTATTTTCCTTGTATTGAATGTGGTGTTGTTTGTTTGCATATATGCTCGATAACGGTGATAGTTGCGATTGTGTGACGCCGCAAAGAAGGAAGCCTCGAAGTATTAATATTTTTTGTATTCTGGTATTCACAGGAATTCAAGGGACAACTCACTGGTCACCGGCAAGCCACCTTCTTGCTCATAAGCCCTTGTCCTACAATTTTACTTATGCATGTTTTATGTGCTGGTTTATATAAATTGCATGGTTTTACCATAGTGTGTTTTATATGCGGGAAGGTTTGGCTCCTCCAAACCATTACCACCTTAGTACCATTAGGTACAACCCATTTAATGACTCCTATTTGTCCTTTGTAGTGTATGTGGTGTGTAATACCACCTCCCTTTGGAGACCCATTTTAGCCAAAGTAAAAGTATAGGATGGGAAGTTCCTGTAAAAATGTTTATAAAAATGTTTTACGGGAAAACCTTGGGGAGGTTTGGCCTACCAAGAGATTTTGATAAATAAAAAGGTTTTCGTTTTAGAAATGATGTTAAAAATGAGAAGGAGAAAACTGTTTACCATAACGCACCAAGTTCTTTGCAGTTTTGCTAGAACAATTAACCCGTACAACCACATTACTCTGACATGGGAAGGGGCTAGACTGGAAGTCTATTTACCCTGATATAAGCTGCCTCGAAACTACTACATGAGGATATCAGTTCCTGGAGGTGGGTCTTCTCTATCAAAATGGTCCATGCAAAGCATCGGCCGGGAGAAGAAACGAACAGTCTACGTGCCGCTACGCGTTACTATGAGCCTCTCATTGAAAGAACACACTCGGTGTTGAGAAAAAGGCTCTCCGGCTGGCTTCAGAACTGTACATGGAATCCCGGTTTTGAGGGGAATAACACTCATAGGGTAGGCACTTATACTAGAGTGGGCATTTCGAAGGTCTTGCTTGATTATCCGAGACCCGCATACTTTCGTATGAGGAAACAGGGGTGATCCCGGCGGATGTATGAAATCTTGTGGGTAAAGTCTACACCCTCTAGAGAGTGTAAATATATTTGAATAGCCGAGTACTCGGTCATGTACGATTGGGAAGGTTGCTGTAGAGCGGTACTGGTTTTATTCTCAAAAAGGATTTTGAATAAAGAAAGTGTTTTAAAAACCCTGGTGGTCTGAAGGACACCAGGGAAGGCGAGGATATCTGAAGGATCATGGAGGATGGAAGTTTCAGTTGGTTGAGGACCATGAGATGAAAAAGGGTGACTCAATCCTAGTGTTTTCCAAAACTTTTCAAAAAGGTTTCCAAAGTATTCAACCAAACCTTGTATATATTACATCTACAATAGAGACTATTTTATAAAATAACCTCTTACGGAGCCCTCCTACCACCACCGCCATATTGCATATCCTTTAATATTATTATTATATTAGGTGGTTTGCGAGTAAATTCAAAGTACTCACCGACATTGTCCCTGGCTATTTACTTGGCCAGATTTATAGGAACACGGAGAATGATGGAGATGCTGATGTCTATGCGAGCTAGGCCGTCTTCCCAGACAGTCGCCTGTAGATTAAGGCATGACATTGGCTCTGCGATGGAAGAAATCCACTGCTGATATTTGTACCGCCATAATGGCAATATGTAAGTATTCCACTGTGTTAATTTAAGGAGGTTGTTATGATACTAGTCGGTTATGCTCAAGGCTCACTGATCATGGGAACATGCATTGCGGGCATAACGGGGATTCTCGGACCGTAAATCCGGGGTCCCACACTCAATTTTCTCGAGTGATGACGAGATTGCTCTTTTTCGTAAAGAAAGTCCGAAGAATATGAATCTGAATTCCACAAACCAAGCTTCTAGAAATATTAAGTGGATAAACATGATTTACTTACGATTCCCATGTTTAATGTTTTGATTTTTGAAATTTCGTCCTAGCTAACTATGAAGACTTGAATGACTTTATGCCGATTTATCAAAATTAGTTCAAATTTGAATTACAAGTAAATTCTCGGTTGCTTTGGAAGTTTTGTGTTTTTTAAGGTAACCATCAGGGGGTCATTCAATATATTACAAACAACCACAGAGAGTTGACAACAGGTTCAAATTCTTGCTAAGATTTTGCATCTTGAAAATTTAACGAAATTAGGTCAAACTTGACCTAGAAGTAAGCGTGATAGATTGCTCTCGAATTATAAGTCATTTCATGGGTAGATGAGTGCATCTTCTTCCAGTAAACAACACCGTCGATGTGAGGTCCCAACTATCAGAAAATAGCATTCTATTTTTTTTGAGCAATGACGAGATTGTTGATTTATGAAAAGAAAGTCTAAAGAATATGGATATGAATGCCACAAGCCAAGCTTTTAGACATATATAGTAGCCCGACATGTTGTACTTACGACTCCCATGTTTTATGAGTTTTCAAACTACATCCTAGCTAACTCTATGCACTTGAATGGCTTTATGTCAATTTAATATATCACAAACCACACCATCGAGAGTTTTGACAACAGGTTCAACTTCTTGCTAATATTATTCATCTTGAAAACTTAACGAAATTAGGTCAAACTTGAGAAACAAGTAAGCGCGATAGATTTCTCTTGAATTAATTTTCTTTTTTGAAGGTAGATGGGTGCATATTTTCGGATATATCGGACCATGCATGTTTTACTTGCGATCCGTAGGTTCTATGAGTTTTCAAGGTTTGTAGCTAAATTAACCCACTTAAATTACACTACTTACTCCGATTCAAATTAATGTTTTACAAAATTGCGGATGTGGTCAACATTTAAAACAAGGTAGGAACCACATAGCTTAGTCGTATTGCTCCATGCAATAGAGAGGAGAGAGGGAGGGAGTAACTTTATTTTCTCTACAATGTACTACTATATGCCTTAATGTGTGATTTTTTTACACAATGCGGATGCCCTAAGGAAAAAAATCAAATAATGGGATCACTTGGCAGTGTATGACCAAGCAATAAAACTCCTATGCGGAAGTTAGCGTCTTCAGTTTAGTGGGTCCCACGAATTATCTCCTCTAGACACTGTCTAAACGGTGGAGCTTTTTAGTTGCTTAGACATATGCTCACCTCTGTCCATGCGTTGTCCATGCAGAGAGAATAAAACATAGGCAGTGGAAGAGGGCAGCAGTGAAGAGAGGAAAGGAGTTGAAGGAAGTTCGATGTCAGAGCAAAGTTATGATGGGTTCCTGACACGAGGTACTCCTGCTGCCTTTGCAGTGTACACTCTACTAGTAGTAAACTTTTAGGACCTATGCACACAAAAATAATGTGTGTTTTCTCTCTCCTTCGCTGCCTCTCATCTCTCCCTACCCCTCACCCCTCACGCACCGGCCTGGCTGATCTCTTCCTCGTCCAGAGCGTGGCGCTGCGCATGTGTGCCTTGCTACAATGGCTCTATTTCTTTCTTCTTATTTTTGAGAGGGCGGGTCTTTTTCTATGGTGTGTTTGGCATCCACGTTTATTTTGGCATAGGAGGAGTAGTACATAGTAGAAATGAAGCCACTTTGGTCCTTGGCAGAAAAAAGATTCAAACTGTTCCATTTTCGAATTTTTCACTTGCTTACCAAACATGGGGAGGGAAAGGTTGTTCAAATGACCAGCCAATCGTAGTGGTACTTCCTACCTTATCTTTTTCATAAAATAAACAATATAGTGTACGGATAACTTTGAACATGGAACATTGGATCAAGACTGGCAAATCCAAACATTGCCAACCGTTGGATATTCTTTTCCATTATTAGCATCTAGAAGATTCTATTGATAGTCTTTAGCACAATGAACGCTAGTATGCACAATCCTCAAAACACACTTCACTGCATAGTTTCAGGGATCTTGTGCTAAGTGCATGGACTTGGATGTAATTTTCATTGATGAGTTCCTTGATGTAACTTGTACTTCCACCGACCATGTTAACAGAAGCACCTCGCTCCTACGGGACCTACCACAGTTAGAAGAAAATGCAACCACCCCAATTATCACACAATGTGGACCACAGTTTCTTATGGTTCCATTTTTCAAGCTTCCTAGCTAAATTCACACACTTCACTGACTTCTTGTCGATTTACCAAAATAAGGTAAAACTTGAGCTACAAGTAAGCACGGAACATTGCTCTTGAATTAAATGTCTTTTTTGAGGTAGATGGGTGCATCTTCTTGTAGTAAAAAATGCTGTTGGTGTGAGTTCACAACTATCTGGAAAGAACATTCTCAAATTCTCGAGTGATGACGAGATTCTTATTTTCCGTAAATAAGGTCCAAAGAATATGGATCTGAATGCCACAAGCGAAGCTTCCTGACATATTAAGTGGACCGACATGTTTTACTTCCGATTCCCATGTTTATTGTTATTTGTTTTCAAACTTCGTCCTAGCAAACTATGGCCACTTGAATGACTTTATGCCGATTTATCGAAATTAGGTCAAATTTAAACTAAAAGTAAATTGTAGGTTTCTTTGGAAGTTTTGTGAATTATTTTTGGACGT
This sequence comes from Avena sativa, assembly GCA_916181665.1. Taxonomy (NCBI): domain Eukaryota; kingdom Viridiplantae; phylum Streptophyta; class Magnoliopsida; order Poales; family Poaceae; genus Avena; species Avena sativa. Next base: position 102,472,514 of record OV702293.1, read on the forward strand.
AACCATGGGGGTTCATTTAATATATCACAAACCAGAGAATTTTACAACTGGTTTAACTTCTTGCTAAGATTTGCATCTTGACAATTTAACAAAAGTAGGTCAAATGTCAGCATGATAGATTGCTCTCGCATTAAATGTCATTTCATGGGTAGATGAGTGCATCTTATCATAGTAAACAACACTGTCGGTGAAGGGAATATGCCCGAGAGGCAATAATAAAGTGGTTATTATCATATTCCTTATTTATGATAAATGTTTATTTTACATTCTATAATTGTATTAATATGGAAACGTTAATACATGTGTGTTTAATAAACAAAAAGGAAGTTCCTAGTTATGCCTCTCTTATAAACTAGCTCGTTGATTAACATGATGATCAAAGTTTCCTGATCATGGACATTGGATGTTGTTAACAGCGAGGTCACAACATTAGTGTAATGATGTGATGAACATTCATCCGAAGTATAGCATCACGATCAAAGTCATTGAGTTTATATTGCTATAACAACTTACGAAGTGATCCTAATCCTTAGACCATGAGATCATGTCAATCACTAACACCGGAAGAGTTTCTTAATAACATCAAACGTCACACCGTAACTGGATGATTATAAAGATGGATTCAGAACTAACAAAGTGTTATGTTGAGGCCCATGGATCGAGAGTGGAATTTGTTCATCCCGATGACGGATAGATATACTCTGGGCCCTCTCGGTGATATCACATTGATTGGCTTGCAAGCAAGTGATTTGATCACTAGAATGTTATATCACGGGAACGAGAAAAGAGTGCATGTCAGTAACGAGATCAAAATAGGTATGGATATACCGATGATCGAATCTCGGACATGTAATATATCGTGAAACAAAGGGATTAAGATACTAGCGTAAAAGGTTCACACAATCACAGAAGTCATCATTGAATGTGTGGGAGTCAGTACGGATCTCCAGGTCCCGCTGCTGATTATTGATCGGAGAGGGGTCTCGATCATGTCTGCATTATTTGAGAACCGTAGGGTGACACACTTAAGGGATACCGACACCATTCGGAGCAAATGATATGCCAGAGAAAGAAAGCGCAGGAATTTATTTCACTAGACACCAAAACTGTTTCGGTTGAAATTGCTGAAACTGGTTCTGCATGTGAAATTGAAATGTTGTAAGGGTTTTATGTGAATGTTTGTTAATTAAAGTAATTAACAAAATTCTGAATAAATAAATAAAAGAGTTTTATTTAAATGAGAGCTTGCATTAAATTTGGTGGAAATTTAATGCATGTGAGTGGATTTTTGAGTGGAGGCTTTTTAATGGGAGTGGAGGCTTTTCATTTTGAGTGGGAGCTCCACCCACATGAATGTGGAAGAGGTGGGGGCAGCCCCATGTCTGGGCGCCATGCCCCTTGGGTGCCCCCTTCTCCCCTATAAAAGGCCCCCCTCTCCTCCTCTCAAAGCACACCTCCTCGTGAAGGATCTCTCTCCCCCTCTAGAATTTATCCCCCATGGTCTCGGACTAGCGAGATACATGTTCCCGGTGGCTATTCGGCAAGAAAGAGTTGTGCTTCCTCTGCATCGCTGGAGCGAGGAGGCGGAGGTTGCTCGGTGCCTCGAACGTGTGTGCGAGCACGGATGCGCTGCTGATTTGCGGCGCTAGGACTTCCTCTCGATCTTGAGATCGGCAAGAGATTGTCTACATCAACCACGAGTCGAACTCATTAAGCTTTGTCGGTCTTCAAGGGTATGTTCTCTCTGGATGTATATCCACCCGTTGCTTGTATCTAGTAGATAGATCTTGGTACATAGATGTTCCCATCGTAGGAATTTTTTTGTTTTCTATGCTGCGAACCCAACAGTGGTATCAGAGCCGGATCTATGCGTAGATACTTTGCACGGGTAGTACACATATGAGTATGTGGGCGATGATGATCATTTTATTGCTTCTTAGTTGTACTTTGGATATTGGTGGCATAGTGGGATGAAGCGTCCCAGACAAACTTTACATGTCCTCGCACATGAGACCTGTTCCACGCTTGACATGCAACTAGTTTTGCATAAGTGGCTAGCGGGTGTCTGTCTCTCCTACTATAGTCAATATATAATTTGCAACAAGTTGTCAACAATTTGGTTATCCTCGTTGGGGTTCATGTTCGTAGGTAAGAACGGTTCTATCTTCGGAAGCCCTAAGCCACGTAAAACTTGCAATGGATAAATTAGAGGCGTCCAGTTTAGATTGTTGCTGGGCTAGTGTTATGATATGGTGATGTTGTAAGTATAAGTATAAGATGATACTCTTACAACACACATAACGTGTAGGTTCCATAGACCTTGGACTTACACATAGAGGTATGATAGAAATCATACCACGATGCACATGATGGAGATCAAGTGCGGGAACCATATCATTTCACTTATTAACATGTGATGTTTATTGCATCTTATATTGCTTGTTTGGCGTTTTATTAGCATAATAAGATGATCCCTCATTAAGATATCAAGATAAAAATGTGTTCTTCCTTAGGTATGCACCGACAATGTTTCGTCGCTTCAAGACATCACGTGATGATCGGGTGTACTTGAATCCACGAGCATATCTCGGGTGTAAGACAGTTACACACGCGAATACTAAGGTTCTTACTTGGCGAGCCTAGCATGTACAGACATGGCCTCGGAACACGGACCGTCAGGTTAAGCACGAGTCATATGTTTTGATATGATGACCATATGGATGCTCGCCTTTGAAGCTACGTCGACTCACGTGATGATCGGACTTGGTGTAGTGGATTTGGTTCATGTAATCACCAAAAAGGCACGAGGGATGTCGTTTTTGAGTGGGAGTTCATTTCTAATTTGGATTAGTAGAACTCAATTTATCATAAATTAAATCAAAGTGAATTTGCATAATTTGTTGTAGTCATTGGCATTCGTTCACCACCTTATGCATAGTTGTAATTGAGATAATAGAACTATAGAATTCTGGATATATACTTTACGAACTGGTATCGTATTGTGTTGAGTGTCAATCTAAAGTTTAAAGTCCTATTGCAAACTTTCAGAAAACTCTATTTACTCCGTGAAATTTAATAATTGGTATTAAATTGAGAGTAACAATTCCAGTGTTAGTATCTTAAGTATCATGTTTGCCTCCATGATTCTTGATTGTTTTAATATCAAGTTTATCTAGGAGCTGGGAGAATTGTTTCAGAAACCATCATGTGTGGCAGATATAATGATATCTGAAACAATGTTTTGGTTGCAATATGATAGAGTATAATATATGTTCTCATATTGGATGAGAATTTACGAAGGTTGGAGATGCTAGACATCCTAATCATCCAAAAGGGTTTTGGAAAGTAATGTTATACTCACGATTCGCCTTTATAAGCTACAGTAGCTTGATCATGAAATTCGTCATGATAAGGGTGAATAGAAGATGTATGTAAAGTGTTTACTACACTAAAAGATTACTAAAGAATGGAGTTTGAAAGAATACCGATCATTTTGATGATGGTGATCTACTTCAAAGTGCAAGTCCAAAGGTATTATTATTTGAATATACACGCTTTGGACTATGTGTCATGCATATGGCACCACTTTTGATGTTGATAGATTCTTTTAAAAAGGAAAAGGAAATGCTGAAAGAGAATCTATAAAATATATTTGGCAGAAAAGAAAATATTAGAAATATCCAATTTAGGTATATGGATGATATACATGTTATGGTTGTATTCTTTGCTTGTTAAACAATGTGGTTCTTGGGTATTGGATACCGAATTGGTTGGTATGAAATTTCATACGGAACGACGCAATTCATAAACCACAATGGCCTAAGTAACTAGCAAGAGAATATGTGATGATGTTCATTGAAAACAAACAAACCATTGTTTGTATTTCTCGTTGACATCAAAGCTTGACTTCAAGATTTGTTTTAATAATTGTTATTTGAATCAGGTATTATGAGAACAAAGCTTGTTCAAATAATTACCGTATTCCATATAACATGGATGATTTACAAATCTAGTTGGAGAAATCACATCCATAAAACCTAATGCTAAAATGTCGCAAGACAAATGATTGAAAGATCACTTACGAAGTGACATCGCCATTTAAATTATATTGGAAAGAAAACATGAAGAATCTCCATATTCATGGATTTTTGGAGTCTTTGATTTGATCAAGTGACGCTTGTGAGACTTTCCTCGGGATAATTAAAACTTCATTCAAAGGCCAAAGAAGAACGAACGACTAAATTATTGGAATTTATACATATCGATGTATGTAGTCCATTATGTATAGTTGTAAGCGATGGATTTCAACTTCATATGCTTTCTCCGAAAATTTGAGTGAATGTTCACTTAATGAGAAAGAAGGATGAAATATTTGAAAACGTTTCAAAGACTTTCAAGATGAAGTGGAAAATCATTGTAACAAGAAAATAAATGGTTTATGATTTTATCATAAGGGATTTGTTTGAGTTACAAGTGTAACAATAAAATAAATGAATTATGATTTTATCATAAAGGGATTTATTTGAGTTGCAAGTTTAGCAAAACACCTAGATTTACATATCCTGAAACACCATAGTAATATGGAGTGTTTGAGATTTGTAATGAAACCTTGTTTGACATGGTTGGATCAAAGGTGTTATTGATAAAACTACCATTATGTTTTAAAAGATTAAAGCTTTAGAGACTACCGCTTTTACACTGAAAAGAGCTCCATCTAGATCCGTTGAAATGGCACCATGGAAGTCATGGTTTGGGGTAAAACCCAAGTTGTCATTTCTTAAATTTTGGTATGCTAAACATAAGTAAGATGTTTACAACCGAAGTCGGATGAGCATGTCTTTGTACGTTATTTCGAATAACAATTGGTTATTCCTTCATAACACCAAGGGCAAAAGGGTTTGTCGCTTGAAACGTGAAGTTTCTTGGAGAAGGAATTTTTCGTAAAAGTTAAGTGGGAGGACAATAGAACTTTGATAAGCTTAACGAACCTTAGCTATATGTGCTGAGTTGCGCAGCGCCGGAAATTGTTCCGAAGGCTGCCATAATGCTCATAGCTTATGTGCCTCAAAGGTTGTGGTCACGAAGATCTAAGTTCCTATTGAACCAAGTAGGTCGGTTAAACAATCAAATGCTAAGATTTGAGAGTAAATCATTATTGTTTGATAATGATGAACCGAATACATAGAAAGAAGCGATGATGGGCCCTGACTCCGTCAAATGGCTTGAAGCCATAAAAACCATGATAGTTCCATACACGAGAAATCAAGTTTTGAACTTGGAAGACCCTCCGGAAAGGTGTAAAAACCTATCGATCGTATTTGGATCTATAAAGAAACAGACATGGATGTTTCACATCTATGAAATAGTTGACATGTCGTAAAGTATTTTATGACAATGTTCAAGGATTTGACTATGACAAGATTTGATCTTTCATAGCGATATTTAGTCTGGACGGATTAAAGTAGCAACCACTACATATAATTTGGTATATGGTAGATGAATACACAAAACAAAATTCTTCTAATAGAATGGTTACCTAGGACGTGTACATGACACGGTCCAAAGGGTTTTGTTAATTCAAAGGATGCTAAAAGGGAATGCAAACTTCAATGGTTGAAGTAAGCATCACGGAGTTGGAATCTTCACCATGATGAAAAGGAGTTTTCATCAGGAGACGATGAAGATGCTTGCATTTGCAAGAAATTAAGTGGGAGCGCTGAGACATATTTCTAATACATTATGTGGAGGACATCTTGTTGATTAGAAATGATGTATCTTTTATTGACAAAGGTTAAGAATTTCATTTCGATGAAAGACTTAGGCAAAACCCGAATATTTAGCATGAATGTCTATAGTGGATAGACTGTGACGCTAATATGGTTGTGCCAAACGTACATATATGAGATATTGAAGGAGTTCAATATAGAAACGACTAGAAACTGTTCTTGTCGCATGGAAAGGAATTGAGTCAAGATTCAAGTGTATCGACACTTGATAAGTGAAACAAGATTCAAGTGCTTTGACACTTGATGAGTGAAATCACGAGAATGTTTTGATCAATCATACCATGATATGTACACATCCAGATATGTCCTATGATCTAAGTGTTATGAGCATATACCAGAATGAATCGTAAAATGATCATTGGACTATAGTAAGGATATTCTTATGGTCTTTTGGAAGAACTAAGAATATATTTGTGTAGAGATGACAAACAATTATAAATAGTTCATTGTAAAGCGTTACATTGATATTAGTTTTGTCACAAGATACAAATTAACTATGGGTGGCACAATGTAATGGAAAGGAGTTTCCATGATGGATTTGGAAGAGTTCCAAAGTTAAGACATTGTGACGAATACTACAACAAAAGGCTAAGTATATGACTTCTATAGTAGCAGCAAAGGAGGGAATTTGTGTCAAGTAGTTTGTTATCAAACTAAGGTGTGGTTCACAACGGGCTAACACTAAAGATATATTGTATGACAATAGTATCGACATGTTTTAACCCCAAGGAACTAAAGGTCTCACCAAAAGACCAAATTTATACAATGCCATCTCTTTGGAGAATGAGTGATGCGTGGAGACGCAAAGACATGCAAATACACACGGACCTGAAAGCGTCAGATCCGTAGATTATGTTAACCACTTGCAATTGCGTATATGGAACACCAGAAAGACATAGGTGTTCAATACGCAAAGTTTTCAAACTAGATTATTGTCTCTAGTGCAAGTGGGAGACTGAAGGGAATATGCCCGAGAGGCAATAATAAAGTGGTTATTATCGTATTCCTTATTTATGATAAATGTTTATTTTACATGCTATAATTGTATTAATATGGAAACGTTAATACATGTGTGTTTAATAAACAAAAAGGAAGTTCCTAGTTATGCCTCTCTTATAAACTAGCTCGTTGATTAACATGATGATCAAAGTTTCCTGATCATGGACATTGGATGTTGTTAACAGCGAGGTCACAACATTAGTGTAATGATGTGATGAACATTCATCCGAAGTATAGCATCACGATCAAAGTCATTGAGTTTATATTGCTATAACAACTTACGAAGTGATCCTAATCCTTAGACCATGAGATCATGTCAATCACTAACACCGGAAGAGTTTCTTAATAACATCAAACGTCACACCGTAACTGGATGATTATAAAGATGGATTCAGAACTAACAAAGTGTTATGTTGAGGCCCATGGATCGAGAGTGGAATTTGTTCATCCCGATGACGGATAGATATACTCTGGGCCCTCTCGGTGATATCACATTGATTGGCTTGCAAGCAAGTGATTTGATCACTAGAATGTTATATCACGGGAACGAGAAAAGAGTGCATGTCAGTAACGAGATCAAACTAGGTATGGAGATACCGATGATCGAATCTCGGACATGTAATATATCGTGAAACAAAGGGATTAAGATACTAGCGTAAAAGGTTCACACGATCACAGAAGTCATCGTTGAATGTGTGGGAGTCAGTACGGATCTCCAGGTCCCGCTGCTGATTATTGATCGGAGAGGGGTCTCGATCATGTCTGCATTATTCGCGAACCGTAGGGTGACACACTTAAGGGATACCGACACCATTCGGAGCAAATGATATGCCAGAGAAAGAAAGCGCAGGAATTTATTTCACTAGACACCGAAACTGTTTCGGTTGAAATTGCTGAAACTGGTTCTGCATGTGAAATTGAAATGTTGTAAGGGGTTTTATGTGAATGTTTGTTAATTAAAGTAATTAAAAAAATTCTGAATAAATAAATAAAAGAGTTTTATTTAAATGAGAGCTTGCATTAAATTTGGTGGAAATTTAATGCATGTGAGTGGATTTTTGAGTGGAGGCTTTTTAATGGGAGTGGAGGCTTTTCATTTTGAGTGGGAGCTCCACCCACATGAATGTGGAAGAGGTGGGGGCAGCCCCATGGCTGGGCTCCATGCCCCTTGGGTGCCCCCTCTCCCCTATAAAAGGCCCCCCTCTCCTCCTCTCAAAGCACACCTCCTCGTGAAGGATCTCTCTCCCCCTCTAGAATTTATCCCCCATGGTCTCGGACTAGCGAGATACATGTTCCCGGTGGCTATTCGGCAAGAAAGAGTTGTGCTTCCGCTGCATTGCTGGAGCGAGGAGGCGGAGGTTGCTCGGTGCCTCGAACGTGTGTGCGAGCACGGATGCGCTGCTGATTTGCGGCGCTAGGACTTCCTCTCGATCTTGAGATCGGCAAGAGATCGTCTACATCAACCACGAGTCAAACTCGTTAAGATTTGTCGGTCTTCAAGGGTATGTTCTCTATGGATATACATCCGCCCGTTGTTTGTATCTAGTAGATAGATCTTGGTACATAGTTCACATCGTAGGAATTTTTTTGTTTTCTATGCTACGAACCCAACAGTCGGTGTGAGTTTCCAACTATTAGGAAATAACATTCTAAATTTCTAGAGTGATGACGAAATTGTTCCTTTTCATAAAGAAAGTCTAAAGAATATGGATCTGAATGCCACAATCCAAGCAATTCAGACATATATAGTGTAACGACATATTGTACTTATGATTCCCATGTTTTATGAGTTTTCAAACTTCCTATTATCTAACTCTGTCCACTAGAAAGAATTTATATCAATTTATTGAAATTAGGTCAAATTTCAACTACAAGTAAATTGTAGATTGCGTTAACCATCAGGGAGTCATTTAATATACGTATCACAAACCACCACTAAGAATTTGTATAAAAGGTTCAACTTCTTGCTAAGATTTTGCATCTTGACAACTTAACAAAATTAGGTCAAACTTGAGCTACCAGTAAGCTCGATAGATTACCCTTGAATTAATTATATTTTCCGAGGTAGATGGGTGCATCTTCTTTTAGTAAACAATGCCATCAGTGTGAGTTTCCAACTATGGGGAAAGAATATTATCTATCATCCGAGTGATGACAAGATTATTCCTTTTTGTAAAGTAAGTCTAAAGAATATGGATCTGAATGCCACAAGCCAAGCTTTTGAAACATATATAGTCGACCGACATGTACTAATTATATGATTCCCATGTTTCAGGTGTTTTCAAACTTCGTCCTAGCTAACTCTGCCCACTTCAATGACTTTTTGTCTATTTAGTGAAATTAGGTCAAATTTAAACTAAGAGTAAATTGTACGTTGCGTTGAAAGTTTTGTGATTTTTTGGAGGTAACCATCGGGGGGTCATTTAATATATCACAAATCACACCATCAAGAGTTTTGAAAAAATGGTTCAACTTCCTTCTCAGATTATTCCTCTTAACAACTTAATTAAATTAGGTCAAACTTGAGAAACAAGTAAGCGTGATATATTGCTCTTGAATTAATTGTATTTTTCGAATGTAGATGGGTGCATCTTTTTGGGATATAGCGGACCATGCATGTTTTACTTGTGATCCCTAGGTTCTATGAGTTTTCAAGGTTCGTAGCTAAATTAAACCACTTAAATTACACTACTCCCTCCGATTCAAATTAATTTTTGCCACAAGCTTACTTGTTCCTTTTCATAAGATCAACATTTTCCACAAGGTAGGACACACATAGCTTGGTCATATTGCTCCATGCAATATAGATGAGAGAGGGGAAATGATTTTTCTATTCTCTATGGGCAACCCACAAGCTTGAGGTATAAATTTATTTTCTCTACAATGTACTAGTACTATGTGACTTAAGGTGTGCTTTTTTACACACTGTGGATGCCCTAAGGAAAAAAGAAAATAATGGGCCCACTTGGCAGTGTATGACCAAGCTATAAAACTCCTATGCAGAAGTTAGCATCTTTAGTTTGTGGGTCCTACTGCTGGAGATATGCCCTAGAGGCAATAATAAAAGTGGTTATTATTATATCTTTGTGTTTATGATAAATGTTTACATTCATGCTATAACAGTATTAACCGGAAACATTAATACTTGTGTGATTTGTAAACTAAATTAGAGTCCCTAGTAAAGCCTCTTTGTAATACTAGATTGTTGGTTGATAGATGATCGTGGTTTCCCGATCATGAACATTGAGATGTTGTTAACAACAAGATCATATCATTAGCAGAATGGTGTGATGGGCATACTCCTATAGATAAGCGTAGCATTAAGATCAAGTCATTCGATAGTTCGTTTGCTATAAGCTTTCTGATACATAGTAACCTAATTCCTTCGACCATGAGATCATGCTAATCACCATCACCGAAAGAATGCTTTGATGACATCAAACACCACACCGTAACTGGGTGGCTATAAAGGTGACATTGAGTGTTCGGAAAGTATGTGTTGAGGCACATGGATCAAGAGTGGGATTTGTCCATCCATATGACAGATAGATATACTCTGGGCCCTCTCGGTGGAATGTCATCCAATTAGCTTGCAAGCATGTGACTAGCTCACAAGGGATCACATATCACGGGAATGAGAAAAGAGTACTTATCGGTAACGAGGTTGAACTAGGTATGCAGAGATACCGACGATTAAACCTCGAATAAGTAAACTATCGCGAGACAAAGGGAAATTGGTGTCGTATGTAAGTGGTTCATTCGATCGCAAAGTAATCATAGAAGTATGTGGGAGCCATATGAATTTCCAGATTCCTCTATTGGTTATTGATCGGAGAAGTGTCTCGGTCATGTCCGCATAATTAACGAACCGTAGGGAGACACACTTAAGGATTCGATGTTGTTTAGTAGATATGGAATGTAAGTAGGGATACCGAATGATGTTTGGAGTCTCGGATGGGATTCGGGATATCACGAGGAGATCCGGAATGGTCCGGATAATGAGATTCATATAAGGAAAATCCGATTCCGGAGTTCAGGAATTATTTCGATGTTTTCATCGGAGAGGTTCTAGAAGGGTCTAGAAGGTTCACCAGACCAGAAGGGGAATGGTCCATAAATGTATCATGGGTAAGTGGAATGATTATATCATATCCTAGGTCACTTGGTTTGGGCATTTGCGAGAGAGAATTAAAGCTCTAAAATGGAAGTCAAAAGGGAGGTTTGAAAAGTCAAACTGGAACAATAGTTTCCTAGTGGAAGAAGGAAAGAGTCCTTCCTTCTATCCAACTTGGGTTTGGGTTTGGATTCAAACTCTCCCCTCCCAAGGTGCCCCCCTCTCATAAATAGAGCGGGAGGGCTGCCCCAAAGACCACAACACCAAGCCCACCCCACCGTTCACCGCCGCTGGCCCGTCGCCGTCGCCCTCGCCGCCTCCGACACCTCCTCCTCCTCTCCGGCCTTCTAAATCTAGATCGCCCGAAAAACCCTAGATCCACCATAACTCGCACCGGCTTAGGCGAAGCCCTGCGGGATCTTCCCTCTACTTCTGACACCACGCCGTCGTGCTGCCAGAATTGCGAGGGGAGAACTACAACATCCGCTACCTGCTAGAACAAGGGAGAGAAAGGTATTCATCGAGTACCGAACGTGTGCCCGACTATGGAAGCACTATCGGAACGCAGCGCCAGAAGGATCGTCTACGCGATCTTGAGATCGAAAAGTGTACGACTACATCACCCACGAGAATCTGCTCTCGTCAACCGCTTTTGAATCTTCGAGGGTGAGTACTCTAATCGACTCATTGCTACAATCTAGTAGATAGATCTTGGCTTGTTTGTGTGCATGCGGTAGATTTTTTTTGTTTTCCATGCTACGAACCCCTACACCTACAAATCATCTCGTTTAGAAACTGTCTAAACAGTGGATCTTTTACCCGTAGTTGCTTAGACATATGCTCACCTCTATACATGTGCTGTACATGTAGAGAGAATAAAACGTAGGTAGGGGAAGAGGGCAGCAGCAAAGAGAGAAGAGGAGTTGAAGGAGATTCGACATGAAAGAAAAGTTCTATGATGGGTTCCTAGCATGAGGTACTCCTGCCACCTTATAGTGTACCCTATACTAGTAGTAAATTTCAGGACCTATGAACGCAAAAGAATGTGTGTTTTCTCTCTCCTTCCCAGCCTCTCATCTCTCCCCTCGCGCACCTTCCCGGCTGATCTCTCCCTCGTCCACATCATGGCGCTACGCACGTTTGCCTTGGTACGACGGCTCTATTTCTTCATTCTTGTTTTTTTGAGAGGGCGGCTCTATTTCTCTTGTGTGTTCGGAAGCCGCATTGGTGTGGTGTATGAGGAGTAGTACATGGAAGAAACCACTTAGGTCCTTGGCGGCAAAAAGATTCAAACTTTTCCTGTTTTGAATTTTTCACTTGCTTCCCAAACGTCGGGAGGGAAAGGTTATTAAAAAGACCGGCCATTCGCAGTAGTACTTCTTATCATATCTTTTTTCATAAAAAACTATATAGTGTACGGATAACTTTGAACATGGACCATTGGATCAAGACCGGCAAATCCAAACATTGCTAACCGTTGGATCTTATTTTCCATTCTTAGCATCTAGAAGATTCTATTGATAATCTTTAGCAAAACCAATGCTAGTATGCACAAACCTCAAAACACACTTCAATTCATAGTTTGAGGGACCTTGTGCTAAGTGCATGGACTTGGATGTAATTTTCATTTTTATAAGGTTCTTTATGTAACTTGTACTTCAACTGACCATGTTAATTGAAGCTGCTCACTCCTACGGGACCTACCACAGTTAGAAGAAAATGCAACTCAAATTATCAGACAATGTGGACCACGGTTTCTTATAGTTACATTTTTCAAGCTTCCTACCTAACTTCTCACACTTCACTGACTTGCCGATTTAACGAAATTAGGTCAAACTCGAGCTACAAGTAAGCATGGTACATTGCTCTTGAATTAAATGTATTTTCTGAGGTTGATGGGTGAATTCTTCTTGTAGTAAAAAAGGCATTGGTTTGAGTTTCCAACTATCTTAAAAGAACATTCTCAAATTCCTGAGTGATGACGAGATTTGTCTTTTCCGTAAAGAATGTCCGAAGAATGTGGATCTGAATGCCACAAGACAAGCTTATAGACATATTAAGTGGACCAACATGTTTTACTTCCTATTCCCATGTTTAATGTTATGAGTTTTCAAACTTCATCTTAGCAAACTCTGCCCACTTGAATGACTTTATGCCAATTTATTAAAATTAGGTCAAATTTGAACTACAAGTAAATTATAGGTTGCTTTGAAAGTTTTGCGAATTTTTTTGGAGGCAACCATCGGGGGGCCATTTAATATATCACAAACCACCACCGATAGTTTTGACAAGAGGTTCAACTTCTTTCTAAGATTTTGCATCTTCACAATTTAACGAATTCGGGTTAAACTTGAGCTACAAGTAAGGGCGATAGATTCCTCTCGAATTAAATGTCATTTCATGGGTAGAAGATGAGTGCATATTCTCACAGTAAACAACACTGTCGATGTGCTTTTCCTACTATTAGGAAATAACATTCTAAATTTTCAGACTACTGACCAGATTGTTCCTTTCCGAAAAAAAGTCTGAAGAATATGGATCTGAATGTCACAAGCCAACCTTTCATACATATATAGTGTACCAACATGTTGTACTTATGATTCCCATGTTTTATGAGTTTTCAAACTTCGTCCTAGCTAAATCTATCCACTTGAATGGCTTTATGTCGATTTATTGAAATTAGGTCAAATTTCAACTGTAAGTAAATTGTAGATTACGTTTAAATTTTTACGATTTTTTAAAGCTAACAATCGGGGGGTAATTTAATATATCACAAACCATCACCAAGAATTTTGACAAAAGGTTCAACTTCTTGCTAAGATTTTTCATCTTGAAAACTTAAGGAAATTAGGTCAAACTTGAGCTACTAGTAAGCGCGATAGATTGCTCTTGATTTAATTTTCTTTTAGGAGGTAGATGGGTGCATCTTATTTTAGTAAACAATAATACCGTCGGTGTGAGCTTCCAATTATTAGAAAATAACATTCTCAATTTTTCGAGTGATGATGAGATTGTTCCTTCCAGTAAAGAAGGTCTCAAGAATATGGATATGAATTCCACAAGTAGAGCTTTTCAGATATATATAGTGGACCGACATGTTGTGTAGTACTTATATGATTCCCATGTTTCATGAGTTTTCAAACTTCGACCTAGCTAACTCTGACCACTTGAATGGATTTATGTCAATTAATTGAAATTAGGTCAAATTTGAACTATGAGTAACTTTTAGGTTGTGTTGAAAGTTTTGCGAATTTTTTGGCGATAACCATTGGGGGGTCATTTAATATATCACAAACCACCATCGAGAGTTTTAACTATTCATCTCGACAATTTAACGAAATTAGGTCCAACTTGAGCTACCAGTAAGCGTGATAGATTCATCTTGAATTAATTATCTTTTTGTAGGTGGATGGGTGCATCTTCTTTTAGTAAAAAATGTCGTCAGTGTGAGTTTCCAACTATCAGGAAAGAACATTCTCAATTTTCCAAGTGATTATGAGATTATTCTTTTTCGTAAAGGAAGTCCGAAGAATATGGATCTGAATGCCACAAGCCAAGCTTTCAAACATATAGTGGACCAGCATGTTGTACTTTCGAATCCCATGTGTTATGAGTTTTAAAACTTCCCAGTTGACTCTGCCCACTTGAATGACTTTACGTCGATTTATCAAAATTATGTCAAATTTGAACTACAAGTAAATCGTAGGTTTCTTTCAATGTTTTATGAAAAAGCTTTTGGAGGTACCCGTCGGGGGTCAATTAGCAGTATATCGGTAAACACGAAGAGTTTGAACTATAGGTTTAACTTATTGCTACTAAGATTTTGCATCTTGATGTCTTATGAGTTATCCTCTCCTTATTATTCGCAAAAAGAAAAGAAAAGAACCACCCTCATAACCATGCTAGACTCAGCCACCTTTCTTCATAAGCTGCACACGCCACCGTCCAATCGCATTCCATGCATGTTGCATTTCGAGCCTTATTTTCAATATTTTTATTCCTCGGTAGGTGAGCCAAGCGTGATTCAGCACTAAATTTTGGTGTGATATTGGCGGGATCTAGTTCAACATTTTAGAGGAATATTTGCGGGATCCTCCAAGCTACCCGCACACTGACGGGGCCTCTCGATCGATCCCTCCCACTAATCCCCTCATCATCCTCTATCCCATCCCTCCTTAGAAAACATCCAACTCGCCAGAGTCTACTCAGCGACGCCGTCATCCACCTTGTCGGAGTCTACTTCGTCATATCTACTTTCCCCGCTGCACGGTAGAGTGTCTGCTTCCCCACCACCGCAACCGAGAGATGCGTAAGCCACTTGGAACCCTTACCAGGGCAACTGTTAATAATCACTACTACCGAGACAAAGTTTGCTGGACACTTCATATGCCCGCTCTCCTTGCATTTTACTTCCAAATGAAGTTTATCTCTTCTTCGATGCAGTGCCTTACATTTCTAATTATGCATGCTAGTTTCTATACTATGGGATCGGTTCCAAGAGAAAATAAGGAAACTATGAGTCGTGAAGCAAAATAGGTTATCTCACACTAGTACAAGACCTTGCCAACTCAATGATAACCCCCAACAATCCTCCCTAGACAAAGGTTTTCCTCCACATTAAATATATCTATTTTTGAGAGTAGTTTATCGTTTTCTTGCCCTGCCTTATCATGTGCTAGTATATATTTTTTATTTTCATTTTTGCAAGGCATGGAAGATGATGTACTGCCCAATGAGAATCCATGCCAACTAAACCTGAAGAGTTTTGGACATTCATATGTAGCCCCGCTCGGCATAGTACAACGGGTATAGAAACATGGCTATTTGTTGCATCTGGCTTGTGTTATTTGCTGATTGATTTGCTGCATTGCAATTTGCAGAAGAAGTGCATGATCATGTCCCTGCCAAGGAGGTTTGCAGCACAGGATTCAGCAGCGTGCCTGTGATGCAGCCATTTATAGGAACCAAACAGAAGTATGGTGCATGGCCGAAATAATATTAGGCTTCTCCAACAGGATCTGGACACGGCCACTCGGCGAATCATAGAATTGAACTGGTAGGTGAAAGAACAAGCAGATATTCTTCGAGCCTCTTTGAAAGCAGATGATTTTTGAAGGATGATGCAAGAGCCGCCATGTGAATAGATTATTCTTTCGAATAATGAGGATGAATTTCTTTGTCTTGTTAGCCTGATATTTTTGTTTTCTTATGTGCTGGCAGTACTTTACAGTAACTACGTATTTGGCACGCTGTTATGAAACTATACTGTACCTAGTACTTTCTACATTTGGACAATATATCTCGGTAGCCATTCAGAAAATGGAAAAACAATATTTTCCCACCAGAATGTAGAAATCTTATTATGCACTTTCGTTTAGATCCATAAGCCCATGTTTTGCGGAAAATTAATACATTACCATCAAAGGTAGTCCATCTTAAAAAATAAATAAAAAAGAAGGGAATTGTAGTCCGGACTCAATGACCATGTCCTTGTGCCCATTATCGTGCATAAATACAGGCAATAACTTTTGTGGCCCCAAGTTAAACTTTTAGATATATATACTACTAGTAGAGGGGTAAAACACATGCCGAAACCACCACTTTCACCAAGAAGTCAATAATAATTTTAACTCTGCACGAGAAACAACCACAGAAATGGCTCCCGCATCCAATATTCAAGCGGTACGAAATTTCCATCTCGCCCTTCGGTCCAGAAACAAGATTCCAAAGGCCATTACTCAAAATAGTTTGTCTTGCATAATTCAAAATTTCAAACCCGCGACTAATGGGCCGAATCCCTCGAGATCACCTCGCAGTCTCGAACAACCATGGCTATGCCCCTTCCGTCCCATATCCCATTCACAGCCTCTCCATCGTCACTATGTAGCTATCGAAGAAGTTTTACCAACTCCCTTGTCTAGCAAGCCAGAGTTGCTTCCCCGAAGTAGGCACGCACTAGATCACCTCCTCCATACCCAAGGTCCACGGCGCCAGAGCCGGCTCAACAACACCATCAATAGCGACACCATCGTAGATTCATTGGATCCACTTCCCTCGACTCCAAGGCACCGGATCTGCTTCCCAGACCTTCTCCATGGCGCCGGATAGATGGTGAGCAAAACCCGCTCAGCCGCGAACGGCGAGGTCATAGGTCGCGTTAAGTCCAACAAATGCACGGCCACAAGCAGGAAATTGCGTATTCACGGTCACAAAGGTAGTTTATCGCTTGTTTCAGCCGTCTCACACTGTTTACTTTCATATGTCTGTTATTGTTCCTTTAGAGCTTTCAACTGCTTGCTAGCACTATACTAATTTGCTCCTCTACACACACTTCGCTCTTAAATATCATAACATATTTTTTTGCTCATGCATGGAAGCTGCTTTGAGGCCGACTGATAAGGGAGAATGGAAGATTAGCGAAGACAGATTACTGAAGAATTCCAAACATGCAAGGTCGCTCATCATGTAGAGACTTAGATATTTCGTAGCTACCACAACCAATCATGAAGAACAGGTTTCTGAAGCAGAATCTGATCCTCTAGATGAACAAAACCCGGAAGGAGACCTGACTCAGGAAGATGGACCGGTCGAGAACACCCCCCCTAGTCCGCCCGCTTGTACACCCGGAAGGTGCTTGCTCTATCTTGTCATTGAGATATTTGTTGCATCTTCCATGTTTTGTACCTCAATCCCACCAAATGTTATGCAATGCCATCTGGTTAGTTCATGCATCATATATGTCTAACTTGTTTTTCCTTACTGTTCTTTCATTCTATCTGTGTCTCATTATATATAGGACTTCCATAGATTAATGTATCATTTATGTGTGTCAGGAATCAGCTGGTTCACCTAAGACACTTTTAGATACCAGCAGGGAGAAAAAATATGTCTGACAAGTGTCTGATGCAACATTGGTTTCTGTTGATGAACAATACCTCGAGGGACAAATCACTAAGGAAGTTCAACCGGTTAAGGACCTCCTCCCTAGTCCGCCCGCTTGTCCACCCCCCAAGGTGCTTGCTCTGTTTTTTCATTGAGATATCTGTTGCATCTTCCATGTTTTCTATCTCAATCTAATCAAATATTTTGCAATTCCCTCTGCCTAGTTCATACATCATATATGTTCAGCATGTTTTGCCTTACTATTCTTCTGTTTCATCTACGTCTCATTACATATAGAACTATAATTGATTGACGTGTCGTTTATGTGTGTCAGGTATTAGCTGGTTCAGATAAGACACGTTCAGGTACCAAACCTGAAGCATCGACAAGCGGTCCTGCTAATGCTACAGGTGGAACACAAACACATGCTAGGAAACACAATAAACGAAATTCAGGAAAATCGTATAAGGCTAAAAAGTCTCATCTTGGCGGCATAGCACATGTTCCAACAGAAGTAGACGCAGCAAATACCATCCCACACATTCCACAATCAGAAATTGCTAATCCAAATAGCCATGAACAATTGACATCCCAACCAGTTTCGACCTCTACTGGCCTAACACTGCTGGCACAACACCAACAAGCTAGCGATGATCACCCACTTGTTGATCAGCCGGCCGCCAAACAAGATATGTGTTCCAACACTTATCGTTCCACGCTCCCTTATATATATCATGATAGCCTGATGTAATGGTTGAATTGGAAGCTACACAAAGATTTAAGAAAAGGGGGCCAGCGCTAGAAAAAACTTGAAGCTCAAATTTCAAGATACTGCATCAATTCTATTGTGCCTGGCAAGTGAAGGCCAGAAGATCCAAAAGAATCTTCTTCCCTAGCATCAGAAATAGGTGTTTTTTATGGAATGATATTCCCATCTTCGCATCATTCAAGCTCCACCAATAGACCCCTGATGATTACAATTCATTACTCCATAAGTTACATGTAAGTCATGGTGCTCTATCCCACGACTTCAAGCTTGCTGTTGGTTCTATTCTAAGTCACATAACACATCAACTGTTCCATTCTTGCCGATAGACAAAATTCAACTTTGATCAGGATAATGAGGATGTAGAGTATGTTCTCATGTTCTTTGTGCCAGTAGCACCATAGGATAAATAATAAATACTTTGATGGTAAGGCAAGTAAGGATATTCAAAGAACGTCTCCTATGGAACATTCTATGACTGACCAACAGTGGATAGATCTTCTCTGCCACTGGTTTGATCCAAAGATTATGGTATGGTTTGTGAAGACTGAGACCAGATCACATTCAAAATTCCTGTTTGCGCATCTATATCACTAGTCTCCTTTTGCAGACGAACGTTGACAAAAACAAGAGGAATCATGCCGCACAACGCTTAAGGAACCAAACTGGATCTCGTGCATTGGTTGGGTACATGAGTGCAATAGTAAGGATAATTAGTTTGTCATCTTGTAGATACTTTGTGCTTCTTATATTTTGATCATGTGTTCCGCCCATGTTGCATAAAGATGCGATAAGTCTGCAGCAAAAATTCGAGGCATGCCAGATGGGCAAAAAAAGAAGGGCTCAATCCCTCCACTAAGGGAGTTATTGTAAGTCTTCTGTTTTATTGATATTTTGTAATGTCACACCCTGAGTGATTTATATGTTATAGTTAGATGTGCAACACTGCCTGAACTACTTCCTAGTTTTATTTTAATTTAAGTAGAGTAGACGATTTCAAATTATGTGAGTGTGAGTGTTAAACGGTACAAAGAGTTATCTTGTGATATAATGCACCTGGCGATCAAACAGATAGATACGATGTTCGCATAGTCCGGTTATTGAGTCTTAGTGATAAACTTCTTATCAGTATGACCATATAGCTAGTATGCTTTTACTATAGTGTATATGATGCGTAATCAGCCATGCCAACTTGTAAGATTTGTTCATAGACAGGTTAAATGTGTTGTCTGCATATTCCTCTGTAGTGGCTTATCTTCTCTCACCCATGTCTACCAACTAATAACCTTACAAATTAAATTGAACTAGGAGATGGCAAAACCTAGGAAAGATGGTCTGGAATAAAACCAAGAAGTATGTATGGAAAAATTTAATATGGTACTAAAAGGCGAAGGTCATCGTAAAAGTACGTTCCTGCGTAATATTGGGTGGTCGTAGTCCAAGTACAAGTCCAAGTCGGTGTATTTGTCTTATCAGGAAGAAATTGTAGCAGTACAGGCTGAACAAGAAGTGCAAAGACAAACAATCGAAGAGATGAGACAGGAAGCATTAGCAAGTGATGTGGAGTTGAAGATGTTACGTGATCAACTGAATTCTCGAGAGCTCATAGATGAACAAACTCTTCTAAATTAAAAATGAACCTTGACAATGACAGTTGAGTATAGTGGTCAAGTGAAATAGTTCCTAGTAGTACTACCGAGCCTGGGCTATATTTGGGGCCATGTAACAAAAATGGAGGGACTATATGTGTTCTACATCATGATTTTATCTGTTCACGCTGTGCTCCATGCACAAAAATCCTGTGCCTGAACCTCACTCTCTCAAGCCTTGGATTCATGAACCCCACAAAGCTTTTTTTATTCTATGGACAACCGCCAAATTCAAAATATCAGTCGGTCGACTAAACCTCCCGCCTACCATGTTTGAATGAGAGATTATGTATCCAATTTTCTTTGACAATATGGTAAGTATTTTGGTGACCAGCTTTCAATTCGTACGGAAGGAGTACCATTTTTTCAATTATTCCCAGCATGCTAACAAAATTCAAAAATCTTAGTCGAGCGGCAAAACCTGCCATCAACTCTGTCAATTCCTCAAGAGGGAGTACCCCTTTTTTATATTATTTCTTGGACTCTAGCAAAAATAAAATATCAGTCTTTCCATTCATTATGGTCATGGATGATTAGTTGATGTGACTCTTGGACTTGAATTCTTGGACAGATATATTATGGTCTAGTAGCTTTTTTCTATTATTACTTGGTCTCTAGCAACAAAATTAAAAATCATAATCGAGCGGCAAATTCCCCACCGACTCAAATGCATTTCGCACGCCTCTGTTTCAAACATTTTGATGGAAAATATCTCACCATTGGAGAACCATTTTTCTAGTACTATTAATATTAGATGGACACTAGCCAAATTCAAAATTTCAATCGAGCGGCAAAACCATCCCACTAACCTTGAAGCATTTCCCGCCCCTCCGTTTCAAAAACTTTGAGCCAGGCGCTAGCCAAATTCAAAATCTCAATCGAGCAGCAATATCACACACCAACCTTGAAGCATTTCCAGCTCCTCCATTTCAAAAAAATTTGACTTTAAAATTCCCATTCTACCCTTTGTTCAGACGACAAATGGGCATTGCTAAAGTCGGTAGATTGGGGGCACAATCATAATTATCTTTTGACCTATATGGTCCCTATTCATGTTGTTATTCCCGCTGGCCCTCCCAAAAATCCCAAGCTCCTCTGTCCCCTCTACGAACCCCGCGTGCACCGGCCAACGGAAATTCCACGGCGGCATGAGAGGCTAGAGATGTGGTCTCGTGCACCGCCATGGAGCCGCTTCATCAACACCGACCCCACCGGATCTACTTCACCGGGTTTCTCTGCCACGGCAGCGGGAGCTGCGGTCTCGTTCACCACCCAAGCTTTGCTTCCCTGCTGCCGAATGCTATCCAACCGTATCGGATCCTCCTCACCATTGTCCACCGGATGTGATCTAGTTCAATAAGTTCCATGTCCACCTCTCCAGACCAGTTGCATGAGCGTCGCCGTTCACTACACCAGACGGTCTCGTCCACCACACTCAAGACAGCATAGATCGCCCAAGATATGCTTCCCTGACCTCCCAAGATCTAGTTCCCCACAACCGCAACACCCTCGATTACCTGGATGTCACCTGCATGGTACCGATGATGATTAGACGCCTCTCCGCCCAAGGTAACCAAATCTCCAACCCCTTTTTGTTTTCTCAGCAGTATAGCAGGTTAAAGCCTGTCGCAGTGAACTCATTTTTGTAATCGTGCTAGTACACACAAGTCACTGGGAATGCCTGTTCTTTGTGCTACATAAAAGGTCACTAGACAAGTTGGTTTAAATTCACTGCTCTAGAAATTTTAAGTCATGCACTTGTTTTTTATTTTGTCCTATACATGTTCTTAGATACTCCCCACAACAGTAATTGCCTGCTACTATGTAGTCCTTGCAAAATGTAAAGTCTGTGGAAATATTAGTGTGGATTCCCTGCTCCAGAGTTACTGAATCTATCTAGTTCGTCTCGAGCAAAGTTCCTGCTATTATGTCCTCCCTGGAATCGTTCTACTATCTTGTAGTACCCATTTAAACTCATCATACTAGTTCGATTATAATTTTTTTTTGCTATTTGGATCTTTAAAAGATGCAACACTTACTATTTGTTTTTGTTTGCATAGAGATCAAAAGGGAACACTAAACATGTTGGTTTGCACAGCCTCTTCTACAGTTTCACAAGCGCGATGTCATCGTTTCCTTATCTGGTGCTAGTTCATCCTAAGCAATGACATAACAATCCTCTATTGAGTATTTCATTCGTTGTTTGTGTTCCTACTCTGCAAGTTCTCGCATGATGTCATTATAATTCTCTCCTGTTCATTGTTAGCTACGAAAGTAACTGCATGCCCATTATGTAGCTCGCCACAAATTCTGAGTCACCCAACGTCTCTTGCATTGTAGGATATACTACTGCTTCCATATATATATTTGCTGAAATAAACTGGCTAGTTTATATTTTCTGAAATTCTAGGAAACACTCCGTTCGATTGCTTAATTCATTTGTAGGAACACTTGTGTATTGCTTGCTTGTCCTGTCCTACAAGTTCACAAGCAATGTCATTATATTTCATATCTAACGGTTTGTCCTAAGAAGCGATGTGGATATCCTCTACTTTATATATAGTTCATTCGTAGTTTGCATTATTGCTCTAAAAGTTCTTTTATGATGCCTTTATAATTCTTATTCGGTTCCTAGCCACGACAGTAACTGCATGCCCATTGTGTAGCTCACTACAAATTTTGGGTCACCCAACGTCTCTTGCATTCCAGGATAAATGACTTCTTCCATATGTATTTGTTGAAATGACCTTGCTAGTTTACATTTGCTAAAATTCTAAGAAACACTTTGACTGATTTCCCATTTCATTGTAGGCACACTTGTCTAATGCTTGCTTGCCATCTTCTACATGTTCGCAAGAGACGCCATTATAATTCTAATCTAGTGCTGGTTCATCCTAAGCAATGACATAACTATCCTCTACTGTGTAGTTCATTCGTGCTTTGCATTCCTGCTTTGCATGTTCTCGCATGATGCCATTATAATTTGTAACATCCCAATTTCAGAAACCCTGAAATGTTGTCCAAAAGGAAAAAATCAAGGGGAACAAAAACTTTTTCTTGTTACATGTGCAATATTTTTTTACTTGCTTGCTTGTGTTATTGCAACTGATTGTGTATTAGATGCTATACTTCTTATCTCAACACTAGTTGACAAAAGCTATTTTACAAACAAGATGTCTTGGCTCATCTTTCATATTCTCAAATGATCTGGCATTTCAAAACCTGAGCCAAGATGACTTTGACACAAAAAATACTTTACTAGTTTCTACTAACAAAACTATGGAGACCTATATATAATCTCCTTATTTTTTTTCAAGATAGAACTCTCAACTACTCTTACCCCTAGGTTTTTCCAAAACCTTTATTCAAAACCTTTTCATTCCAATATTGGTAGAAACACCAAGAGGTACTTAACTTACTTCAAAACATAACCAATTCAAAATACCCATCCCTACTTCAAGCTAGGCTTGATGTCAACCCTAGTAGTTGGATAAGTTTGATAGGATGAATTGCCTTGATCTGAAGTCTGATGAATTGCCCTGATCTGCTGTCTGATAAATTGCCTTGATCTGTTGACAGCATTGTTTTCTTATAAACTAGAGTGAGATAATCTAGTAGCTCATCCCTTAGGACCCAATCTATGCTTGTGATCATCCATCTAATATCAAGCATCCAGGTCTGGATCTATCCTAAGCCACTAAGGTGATCATCTCATCTCCTAATCAGAACAATCAGGGATAATCACCTTTGATAGTATCCAACTCAGTGGAGACACAATATAAGCATGGATCCTATCTACATAGTTAACACTTCAACATAATATCCTTGATCATGAGTTTGGAACCTAGCTTTCTCCCAAAATCATCTACCCTTGAACACTAGTCTAAAACCCTAAATCTGCCAAAATGGCTATCTGGATTTCTTATCTAGATTCAATCTTTGGAGCTCTACCTTTTACAACCTATGTGCATTTTTGAGAATGTACTTGAACCATCTTGTATTACATCTTTAGTACTACCAAAGCTCACTCCTGCCCTTATCTAAGCCATTCTTGTTCCCACTCATCCTTGATGGTTTTATAGTCAAGATAATAATCTTTTCTACAAATCTTATCATCTTGCCAACTTTGACAGAAGCTCACATCAATATTCTACCTCCCCTTGACCTACTCTTTGAATTATTATGGTCTACTAAACATGGCCTATCAATCGCCACCTCACTTGTTTCCATTGGAGCATTGCGTTTCTCATCCCACATGGTTTAGGAGGCTTCATGATGTATCTGTTATGGCAGCCTAATTTTCAACAAAGTTTGCCATCACTCCTACACCACCTCAAATCCAAACAAGCCCAAAACTAGCTTCCATGATCATCTATATAACTTTGTCTATCCATCCATATCCCCCTTGTACCAAGATGAGCTCTGAGCTCGCAAATACAACCATGTCTAAGTGGCATAAAAATAACCAAACCCTAGATTCTCCCAAATCTAGTTTTCTCCCCTTCTCACCATATCTCTTCAACAACCCAAGTTTTAAATGGTGTATACTCAGTCTACATCATCTACCTTGGATAGGATAAACCCCCAAATAATTTCCATAATGATTTGGAGCCTAAAACTATTTAAATTCCATAAATGGCAAAATCCTAGAAAACCTTGTCTATAAAGGCAAGTTTGTTTTTATCCAAACCACTTTACGAAATCAATGAATAATTGAGTTTTCCACCTCATACCCTATCACTCAAACTCAAAAATAAATATTTTTGAGATTCTTTATGATCTATTTTTGCCCTTTTTCTTAAATGGCAGAAACAAGAGATAATTACTTAAAAATACTTTTCCATCTCAATAAATTCCAAATAAATTCTCCAATGTGTAATATGGTATCCAGGACCATCTCACATAAAAAACCCATCTTGGACAATGTAAAAATATCAAATGACCTTCTAGAAACTACTTCTGCACTTTTTGAATAATAGTGAAAATGATGAGCTAATGTATTCAGAAAATTCCCAAATAATTCTAGGAGATAACCCTTGACCATATCTATCTACTAGTACTCTATCCCCACTTTTTCCAATGCAATTTCTCCAAAATCCTTCACAAGCACTCATGTGATCAAATAGTGCAAAACAATTAAAACTGGAACCAAACCCCCTCCACCCCTCTTCAAAACTTGCCAAGCACCTATCCATCTCACCAGAACTCCCTCCTAGTCATGTGCACTGTAGCACTATAGTACCCATCACCTTCCCCTTGTCCTTTATCCTTTCGAAGAAGGGAGAGACAATGCCTTCCATGTGTATACCACTCCCTAGACTAAAAGCTGAGCAGCAGCCACTCCCCTCTCCCTCTCTGGTCGAGCTGATGGCCCCACCACCACCCAACACCACCCCTCTTGCCCAATCCATGGCCACCTCCCTCCCCAAAGCTTTCTATGGACTAGGTCCACCTTACTCCTCCTTCCTTCGGTTTATATAGCCAGAGGCCACCTTGACCCTCCTCCTTGCCCTCATATGCCCCTCTCCTCCCCACTCACCTATCCCGCGAGCCCCTGATCTCTCCCCTACCCTGGCTTTCCCATGAGAAGGAGCAAATGGCCTCTCGGCCATTATCCAAGAACTGAGCATGGCTCCCTCCCTCCTTCTTCTCCCCCTCTACATGTGGCCTCAACAGGGTCCCAAACCATTGATCTACCCTTCCCTAGATCCCCACCATCTCCCCTGTCCTGTTACACCCAGGACCAAGCATTTCGAGCTCAGGAAGCTGCGAGGACCCCTTGGGCAGTGCCCTCACCATACTCCACCTTTTCCTCCAGTTCTTGGATCTGAAATGCTCCCCGATGCAAGCCACGTCTCACCCTTCCTCTATTTTTCAACCTGCATTACCCAGAAGAGCCCTCCGACGAGCACAAAAGCAACCCCCGCCGGCCAGGTTGTGCGCAAGCTCGCCCATCATCGAAACCGCCCTTGCCGACCATCGCTGGACTCACCATAGTGGATTGCGTCAACCAGAACCCTCTTCATTGCCTCCCCGGCCCCATGGTGAGCTCCCCGTGCCGCCCAGCTTGCCGCTAGGGTTTCCGCCCATTGGAGGCGGTGCGAGGTAGGAGTCGGCTCGTGGCCATCGATCGAGACTTGATCCGACGACCACAGATGCCGGATACCCCTTTGGCGCCCGTGTGGCTGACGGACAGGCCCCGCGGTCACGTTTTGAATCCTGGCCGCGTGCACCCTCGCTCGCGAGCTGGGCCAAATCGCTCCTCCGCGGCCCAGTAGCCAGCAAAAGCAGCCATAACCATATTCTGTTTTATTTCCAGGTCTGCTCACTACCTGTTTGGTTTAAATCCAAAATAAAATGTAAAATGAATCAACTAGCTCGGAACTTATTTTTAGTTTATACATGCATGTCTCCAGCAACATACAGTACAAGAATTATACCCAACTCATAAATATTTTATCTATGATAAATCATCTACTTAGATGTGTCCATTTCACTAATAAAATATTCCAGAGAGTTTGGTATATCCAAATGGATCAAAACCAATTTCTACTGAAAGGTATTATCCATACCATGCTTGATCCACTGGCCCCACATAAAATTGCTTCCTAGTGTACCTGTTGCAAAAATAATAAAAACAGGGCATTTCTGACTCTAGAAATTTCTCTAGGTCAAACCAAATGAGTTTTTGACCTAATTCCAACTCCCGGTAAACCTCTATACCAAGAAGTACAAAAACGCACGAGACCAAGATTTATTGAACTTCTATTGAATTATGGTGAATTAAACATTTCTGTGCATGGTGGGTTCACCAATAAATTCACTATTTGAGTTCTGTAAATCTAAAAAGGGTTATTCCAATTTCTACAGAAAGATAATATAAATACCTAACACGTCTCCTTGGAATCATATCGAAATCTTCCGTAGTTTAAATATGATGAAAAAGACAAATCCCATCCAATGCTGTCTTTGGGAATTTCTCAAGGGCACTCTGTTAATTGTGTTGAGGTGATTCCAACTCATCTTGAATCAGTCCATAAAATACTATCTAATCACCCAAGGGAATAATATTTGGAACTCCAGAACAGTTCTGGTGAATTATTTCCTTAAACTAGGGTTTTATTCACTCTAAAAATCACTATAAATCATTGGTAATTGATAAAATAGTGAAACCACTTTTGCTGGATTCATTTTATCAATATCTATCTGATGGTATCATTGTTACCCAATGTTAACATACAGAACTTGACCTTGCTCTAAAACCCCCTATCTAGTTAGTTTTGGACTATAAATCCTAAAAAGAAAATCCACAAATGCAACCAAAGCATTTCCCTTGTATCCCTAATTAAACCCTCAATCCATACTGATCTATAAACTTTCTTGGTAAATTGCTTGCTGTGTGCATTGGTGCTTGTATGACTTGTATTGATGGTGGTGTTGTTTGTTTGCATGTATGCTCGATAACGGCGATAGTTGCGATTGTGTCCCGTCAAGAAGAAGGAAGCCTCGGAGCGTTATTCTCGCTATCATTATTATTATTGGTTTTCTGGTATTCTAGAGATGTCACGGGACATGTCGCTGGTCATAGGCAAGCCACCTTCTTGCTCATATGCCTTGTCCTATTATTTTATATATGCATGTTTTTCTCTACACATTTATGCAAAATGCTTTGTTTTATTATATTATGCTATGTGGGAAAAGTCTGGCTCCTCCAAACTAGTATCCCTTAGTACCATTCGGTACAAACCACCTTTATGATACCTACCCGCCCTTAGTATGGTAGATGGTGTTTAACACCCTGACCCCTTGGAGACCTCGTTTTAGCCTAAGCGAAGGTGTAGGATGGGAAGTCCCCGGGAAAAGACTCACAAAAATATTTTATGAGAAAACGTTGGTGAGGCCTAGCCTACCAAGTGGTTTGGGAAAATGAGAAAGGTTCTGGTTTTACAAAATGGTCCGGCAACAGATGGAGGAAAAATGTTTACGAAAACACGATGGGTTGTATAGTTTACTATACTGGAACAATTAACCCGTGCAACCACATTAATCTGGAATGGGACGAGGCTGGGCTGGAAGTTTGTCTAATCCGGTATAGGTGTCTCAAACTACTACGGGGGAGAATAAATTCCCGGAGGCTGGGCTTTCCCCTGTAAAGGCCCATGTGAAACATCGGTCTGGGAAGGTAAATACCGTCTAATGGCGGCCAGACGATACTATGAACCCCTCATTGAAAGTGCACACCCCGCGGGGTGCAAAACACGCTCCGGTTGGCGTGACTATATAGGGCGTCCCGGTTTTGAGGGGATTAACCTCATAGGGTAGGCACTTGTATCAGAGAGGGCATTCAGAAGGTCTTTACCGGTTATTCGACCAATGACCAATGTAGATCAGGGACGAATAATCGGATGTTGTGGGTGTAGTGTACAACCTCTATAGAGTGTAAATCTATTCGAATAGCCGAGTCCTCGGTGATGGACGGTTGTGCTGGCGGCTATACTGTAACACCCCTGTTTTTAGTTAATCATTATTTATGGTTTGATTGTGCCTTTCATGAGCATCATGTCTTAAATTGTGCATTAAAGAAAACAAATCAAACCCTAAACCCTAGTTTTCTCCCCTATCTTTGAAACACACTCAAATGGTTTTGAATTTAGAATGTCACAAAACAATGGGAGCCCAAATTGAATACAAGGGTTCATAAATATTTTAAATATTTGATAAAAGCCTTTGGTGTTGTAAAATTATCCAAAACATATTTTAAAATGAATTGCTAAAGAAGAAAATCAAAACAGATAAAGAAAAGGCTTCAGGAATAAAAAAAAAGAGCAGCAGAGCAATCAGGCCGCAGCCCAGCAACCCAGCTCACCCTCCCCCGTCTCTCCTTTGCTCAGCGCAGCAGCCAACGGCCCAAACTAGGCCTAGTCGCAGCCCACCGACCCGATAATGGTTCGTCGTCTTCCTGGAGTCGTCGTCGACCTCGCGATTAGCCGAAGCATATCGCTGTCGGCACGCCGCCGGCCGCCCCGCGTGGAGAGCCTCGCCGCCGCTCCGGAGTAGGATAAGATCGAGCCACGACGTGCCCCTCTTCCCCTATGCCTCTCCATTCCCTTTCCCTGGCTCTCCCTTCCTCGTTCCTCCTATCCTGGCCAAAACCCTAGCCACCAGAGCCGCTGGGCGCCGCCGTTTTGGACCTCCCCTCGCTGTTCTGAGCAAGCTCCTGGAACCGCCGTGCTCCCCTGGGTCTTCTTGTCGAAGCACGCAAGCTGGAAAGACCCCTGCCGCTCCAATAGGCACCCCGGTCTCCGATGACCTCCGCCGCCGTCCTCATCAATTTCGGCCGTGCCTCGCCACGCCGACCCTCTACTCGCGCTTGTGGTGAGCCTCTGGACCTCCTGTCCCCTTCCCTTCCTCCCCTGGCTCTCTGGATCGCTCCATCCTCGAGCGCCGCCGTCGGCCACCGCCAGAGATCGCCATACAGGCTGCTCCAGTGACCGTCGGCGGGCGGCGCCGCCTCTTTTGAGCTCGCCTCGCTCCACTGGTTCGAACAAGCCTAACCCCGCAGCCTCGCTCGCCGTCATCCACCACCCTGTCGCCGTCCTGAGAGCCACCTTCGGCATGACGTCATGCTTACGTCATGTTGACATTAGCAAGCGTGCGGTCAGCCCGGTCAACCCAGTCCCTGGTCCCATTTGCTTGCGTGGCTGACCACGTGGCCTTGGCCCCACCCGTCAGTCGCAGTGGGTAGCTTCTGTTTTGGTGGAAAATGACCCTCCCCCTCTGGTGATGTCATCCTGACGCATTAAATCAATTTAAATTGGTTAAATAATTTCCATAAAATGGTTTAAAACTTGTAAATTCAATATCTAATTATTTATAAGTCAGAAAAATATGTATAATATACCAAAATATTTAGAAAAATGAGAACCATCTATCTAATCTATAATCATGCATTGATCAACAACTTTAATGACAAGTTTAATTAGAACAACATAGTCACCCCTCTCATATACATCCGGAGTATCCCGAGTTAGGGTTTTCACCCCTCGAAACCCCGTTTAATTTTTCGAGCATGCCTTAGGGTTACTTTTCAATACAATTTAACTTTTCATATCATCATACTTGCTTGAGCATTGCATTGATGCCATGTGTTGATTGTTTCCCTCTCTTT
Source organism: Avena sativa (assembly GCA_916181665.1). Lineage (NCBI taxonomy): Eukaryota > Viridiplantae > Streptophyta > Magnoliopsida > Poales > Poaceae > Avena > Avena sativa. The sequence continues at coordinate 102,502,878 of OV702293.1, forward strand.
CCCGTGTTTGGTTTTTTTCCGGTGGAATACGATATTGAGATCGAGATCGAAGACCAAGATCAAGACCATCGAAGATCGAAGATCGACGAACAATACTTGACCAACCATAATGAAGTCAAGTACAAGATTCATGAAGGCCTGCTTATTCTTTATCAATGGGTAAAGGCAAGCATAGCCCCACCATGATATAATCCTATGTTTTTTAAAGCATTTCAATTGCATACGATTCTACTATGGTCTTTTATCGATAGATAGAGTATCCTATCTATTGCATTACTCCCTTTGAGCTTATATTACCTAATCCACTGCTCCTATCATAACTAGGTTTGGCTTGTGTGCACTGCTAGAGATTATATCTGTGTCCTGCTTAGCCATGCATAGCTGTCGAGTCTAGTCCATCCAGATGATATATCAGATGCAGAGAATCTAGTATGACAGGAGAACGTGATGAGATGATAACAGAGGTGATATGAGTTAAACATGCTAAGGCTTGTATGGGAGGCCACGGTGGGATGTGGTTTTTCTAGTCCCATGCTCGCCACCCTTAGGACCCTAGGTTCTTGCCTCTTGAACCAAGACGAGCGTACAACCACATAGGGTAAATGGGGACCCCATGATTGACTAACTTGCCTAGTAGATTCGATGAGTCACATAGTTCGGGTGTTCCATTCGACATACGCATTGAAAACATTTTTGAAAGAAGGAGGTGCATTCATAACAGGTAGGGAAGCGTGGCCGCAGTTGCTTGGGGTTGATGGCGCCCTGGTAAACCCACCTCACCTCACATATTTAAGTACCGACTTCGGGATTTGACCCGTTATGGCAGAACCATACTTATTACGTGACTCATGGTCTCGGCGAAAGCAATGTAAAGGTCGTGTCCAACCACACCCTCTGTCAGCACACCAAGGGAGTGTGTCAAGTGACATTAAGAGTCGGTTGGTATGTGTGGGTAAATTTGTACACCCCTGCAGGGTAATAATATTTCGGAAAGCCGTGTCCACGGTTATGGACGACTTGGGAATGGACGGGAGATCATAGAGAACATGAACCTAATCGTTAAACTTGGCAACTAATGTTTGTTAAGGATGCTTCCTCATGGGTACGAGGGGGTGATCCTAGTTGGTAGATGATGATGATTGGTGGATATCAAAAGATGATGATCAATACTTTGGAGATGTCGCTCTCTTATCCCCTTTTAAAATACTCTGAATAGATGAGCTTCTTCTCCCTCTTGTTTTATAAACAAAAGATGGCCTTATGCAAAACAACTCCACCATCCATAAGTCTTGCGGAGTACACCCTATACTCACCTTCGCTTTGTTGATACTTTTGGCAGAGTAAGTGCTCCCTAAAGATCAGTTTGGTACTACATCAACATCGACGAGTAGTTTGGGGTTCCCGACCGGCAGCCTGGAATCTATGGGCTGGGACGTCACCGTTATGCTTCAGGCCTCTTAGGCCATTTGTTAAGTTTGCTATACTTAATAGCATAATTTGCCTTCCGTTGTTTGATGTTTGTGGTCAGTGACCTCTGCTTGTAATAATTTGGTTCTCTGCTCAGTTATGAGCTTGCTGTAATAAATTTTGTGTCGTAGGATCACTGTTGTGTTACCGTTTCTCCACTAGATATCCTCGAGATCAAGGTTAAGCTTATGTCAGATGGAGGTCTGGGATTTGTTTAGCCCTGATCCCGGGGGTGTCACAGTTCTTGGTATCAGAGCAGTACCGACTGTAGGAAAACCTTGCTATTGGTCGATGTTGAGTCTAGTGTTTGTGAAAACTATTTTAAAAGATGAAAAATATTTGCAAAAACTCTAGTATGCTTATTTTTCTCCTTATCCAGTTTCGCTCTTACTCTGGGTCATCTTATCTGGTGTTGGTTTTGGAAAAGTTTTGATATCTCTTCTAGTCTTTCAAAGCTTAGGTGCCTTCTTGGCATGTCGTTTCGAAGCCAGTTTACCTAGTGTTGAGTTCTCTAGAGTTGTGCGTGTTGAGAATTCCTTATTCCCCTTTGCTCTTGTTCATCTAAGAGATTCCTTTCTATCATGATCTCTCTATATTTTGGACCCACAATACTATATTGTCGGTTTCACAGTGTTCTGTTCTAGGCCTCGAGATTTCTTTTTGCCTCGTGTTCCTCCCTTTTCACTTGTTTGTATACTTCAGAAGGTGTTCCTTATTTTGGAAGCTACCTCGTGATTACTATCTTGCAGTGTATGTTGTGTCACTCAAGTAGTAGTTACTTCTTTCTTTGAGTTTTAACCCTTGGACTTGAACTTAAGATCCCTGATTATGCTGGATTATGGTGTTGTGAATCTTGTACATGAAGCTGACCTTTAACCCAATATCCATCATTTTGACCACTGTCGTTAATGTTCCCACATTACCCCAGGATGGCTGGTATTACCATTCTAGCCTTCAAGCTTGTGGTTATTGTCGCGATTGAATTGTGACAATTAAGGACTTCCCCTACCACAATCTATGGCAGATGTTCTTTAATGGAACCAAATAGATCACGACAAGAGTACTCCTGGTGAGTCTCACATCTATGCTCGTGACTCTGCCACACCTTACCCCATCTCTGCATTGGTCTTTGGAAGATTGTTGACTTATGCATCCACATCTCGGGATCCTATCCTGAGCATGTTCCTTTTCCCCTTGTTGTTTTCTGACCATTGCCTACCAGTTGGTAGCCAAGTAGTAAATGTGCATTGGTGTCTTCCGATGCAAGATACTCTTGTGGTCCATCAAGACAAACCATTTCGGAATGTCTAGGAGAAACAAACTCCAGTACCTCGTCATATCTAGGACCGGGTCAAAGTGTTGTAATCCGCAGATTAAGAAGCATTGATTAGGTTATTTCTGTTCTACATTAAAGTGTCATAGTCTTTTATACTAAGAGGTCGTGCTGAGTTTCATGACCCTTAAAGAAGTGATGCTCTTTCACATCTTTACCCACCCTTCCTCGAGCTTTCACGCTCGTGAGTGATCCGTGTGCGTAATAATGCGGCCATCTGAGATTCTAGCAATTATTATTGTTTTGAAATCTAAGGACATTTGTGTCATACTTAGCGTGATTGGTTAACCCTATCATTAAGCGAAGAATGATTGTGCTACCAAGTCTGTTACTCTAGTACACACTCTTTGGTCTAAGAGTTAGGCTTGTGCCAAAACTCTGAGACTATGTCTTCTTGCCTTACCAAGCAAGTTTCTTCTCGAACTAAGTGACATATCGGTGGTTCAGGATATTCTAGTTGCCTACTAGAAGTATCGCCATGTTGCCACATGACCGTGTTGTCAAGTTCTTGAGAAAGCAAGTTCTCCGAACTGCTCTTTTCTCCAAGGATCTGTACTGGATACCCCTGAACTAGTTGGTTGAGCTTAAACAACAACTTGGAGAGTTGTAAGACAAAAAGTTTCATCCAACTCAGTTCCTTCTAAAAGGGATGTCTAGTTTTGTTAGTGTTGAAGAAAGATAGTATTTCCTTCAAGGATATGTTATCTCCCCCATCTTTGATTTGATTTGGGTTATCGTCAAATCAAACTCAGTTCCACAGATTATCTTGATGATTTTTCTTCTTGTGATGTTTCACTTGAGTACATCTTCATGTCTTTGGTCTGACCAATACTCTTGCCTTGTTCGTACGACATATGCGTCCATCTTCTTGGAGTGTCTCCATAAGTTTGTTGTTGAGCCCATCGACAATAACCTTATATTCTCCATGTTAGATTAGATTCATACAAAACATTTGGGCATTAATGTTGGAAAATTTCGAGAACCATCTTCAGTTCATCTCGAAGTATGAGTTGTGGATGCTAGAAGTAAACTTCTCTGGTTCATGTGCAATTGTTGAAAGATGTCGCCGTGAATTCGAGAAGAGTTATCCCTTTTCTCTTAAGGACACGTGTGTGTTTTATTGTTTGCACTTTATATGTATGCAGCTGTCTTTCGACAAGATGCTAAATACATGTGTCTAGCAATATATCTCAATCTTTTGGATCTTTACACCATAGTCCATATCTTGAGAATCTAGTAACTTTAGCTCTATGTAAATGTTGCAAACTTTCTATTCGGACATGCTGAGTCTGAAGTATCACTCCACCTAACCAAAGATGAATCTCAAGCAGAAATGATGGTTGGTGTTCCTCAAGGTTTTGAGATAGGTCTCATTGCAAGTCTGGCAAAAATGATGTAATGGTTGACATACTTAGCCGGAAAGACTCATTTGTCATATCCCTTGATTCAGCAATAACATCCACTCTTCATGAGGCTTCTTCTATACTTAATTATAGGAGTTGTGCTTATGGTTTCCTTGTATCCGAAGTCCGACCTTTACTTGATGCTTCGTGTCTCGAACATCAAGGAGAATATTTAAAGTATTGTTGCTAAATGTCTCTCGGTCGATCCTCCAGACCTTTTATGTTGGCAATAATTTTGTTATGCCAAGTAATTGAAGTCTGAGCATGAAGTTCCCTTTTCTCGTGTCATCAGGAATCTTCTTACCTATTCATCTAGTGGAGTAAAGTGATATCATGATCTTGGCAAAGATTTTGATAAATCTGGATGGATAAAGAGTTTCCTCCGTTCTCTCAATCATGTTTTAAGAGTGACTATGATTTTGATAATCAGAAGTTTCTCTTGCTACTTGTTCATTGTGACTCTTATGAGTCCTCTCCACAAAACACCTTTCTGTTTTAGCCTTCTGTTGGATGAAAGAGTGACCCTTCTGTGTCAAAAGTAGTTCAATAGCTTGGTTTTGTTGATCCAAATCTCTGGAACCTAAGCTCTCTACTTAAGCTATTTAGTAGAGGTTCCCTATCGAAGTCTATGGTTATGTTCATTCTTTTGGAAGTTTTCCTTTTCAGAAGTTTAACTCTTCTGAAGCTCCATGGTCTCAATCCTTATGAAGACCATCTATCTAACAACTCGAAACCTTCTCTTGTTTCCTCTGCTACCTTGACGTGTTTCATGTTTGTCATCTCAGAGTTGTTTCTAAACACTCCATACATGAGTTGGCCATGAGATACTCTGTGTACTATCTAGTGTGTTTTCCTATTATCCTTAGAGTGACCTTGTTTCTTTCTCTCTCTGTCTCTTTTCCTACCTTTGGAATCTCGGGTCGAGATTCTCGTAAGGGGGATAGAGCTGTAACACCCCTGTTTTTAGTTAAGCATTAGTTATGGTTTGATTGTCCTTGCATGCGCATCATGTCTTAAATTGTGCATTAAAGAAAACAAATCAAACCCTAAACCCTAGTTTTCTCCCCTCTCTTTGAAACACATTCAAATGGTTTTGAATTTAGAAAATCACAAAACAATGGGAGCCCAAATTGAATACAAGGGCTCATAAATATTTTACATATTTGATAAAAGCCTTTGGTGTTGTAAAATTATCCAACACAGATTTTAAAATGAGTTGCTAAAGAAGAAAATCAAAACAGATAAAGAAAAGTCTTCAGGAATAAAAAAACGAGCAACAGAGCAATCAGCCGCAGCCCAGCTCACCCTCCCTCCTCTCTCCTTTGCTCAGCGCAGCAGCCAACGGCCCAAACTAGGACCAATCGCAGCCCACCGACCCGATGACGGTTCATCGTCTTCCTAGAGTCGTCGTCGACCTCTCGATTAGCCGAAGCATCTCGCTGTCGGCACGCCGCCGGCCGCACCGCATGGAGATCCTCGCCGCCGCTCCGGAACAGGATAAGATCGAGCCACGACGTGCCCCTCTTCCCCTATGCCTCTCCATTCCTTTACCTGGCTCTCCCTTCCTTGTTCCTCCTCTCCTGGCCGAAACCTTAGCCACCAGAGCCGATGTGCGCTGCCGTTTCGGACCTTCCCTCGCTGTTCTGAGCAAGCTCCTGGAACCGACGTGCTCCCCTGGGTCTTCTTGTCGAAGCTCGCAAGCTGGAAAGACCCCTGCCGCTCCAATCGGCACCTCGGTCTCCGACGACCTCTGCTGCCGTCCTCTTCGATTCCGGCCGTGCCTCGCCACACCAACCCTCTACTCGCGCTTGTGGTGTGCCTCTGGACCTCTTGTCCCCTTCCCTTCCTCCCCTAGCTCTCTGGATTGCTCCATCGTAGAACGCCGGCGTCGGCCACCGCCAGAGCTCGCCATACAGGCTGCTCCGGTGACCATCCGTGGGCGGCGCCACCTCTTTTGAGCTCGCCTTGCTCCACTGGTTCGAACAAGCCTAACCCCGCAGCCTCGCTCGCCGTCATCCACCGCCCCTGTCGCCGTCCTGAGAGCCACCGTCGGCATGACGTCATGCTTACGTCATGCTGACCCCAGCAAGCGCGCGGTCAGCCCGGTCAACCCAGTCCACGGTCCCATTTGCTTGCGTGGCTAACCACTTGGCCTCGGCCCCACCCGTCAGTCCAGTGGGTAGCTTCTATTTCGGTGGAAAACGACCCTCCCCCTCTGGTGATGTCATCCTGACGCATTAAATCAATTTAAATTGGTTAAATAATTTCCAGAAAATGGTTTAAAACTTGTAAATTCAATATCTAATTATTTATAAGTCAGAAAAATATGTATAATATACCAAAATGTTCAGAAAAATGAGAACTATCTATCTAATTTATAATCATGCATTCATCAACAACTTTAATGACAAGTTTAATTAGAACAACATAGTAACCCCTCTCATATACATCCGGAGTTTCCCCGAGTTAGGGTTTTCACCCCTCGGAACCCCGTTTAATTTGTCGAGCATGCCTTAGGGTTACGTTTCAATACAATCTAACTTGTCATGTCATCATAATTGCTTGAGCATTGCATCGATGCCATGTGTTGATTGTTTCCCTCTCTTTCCGGTGTTTGGTTCTTTCCGGTAGAATACGATATCAAGATCGAGATCAAAGACCAAGATCAAGACCATCGAAGATCGAAGATCGACATACAATACTTGACCAACCATAATGAAGTCAAGTACAAGATTCCCGAAGCTCTGCTTATTCTTTATCAACAGGCAAAGGCAAGCATAGCCCCACCATGATATAATCCTATTTTTTTGAAAGCATTTCAATTCTGTCATGATGCATACGATTCTACTGTGGTCTTTTATCGATAGATAGAGTATCCTATCTATTGCATTACTCCCTTTGAGCTTATATTACCTGATCCACTGCTCCTATCATAACTAGGTTTGGCTTGTGTGCACTACTAGAGCTTATATCTGTGTCCTGCTTAGCCATGCATAGCTGTTGAGTCTGGTCCATCCAGATGATGTATCAGATGCAGAGAATCTAGTATGACAGGAGAACGTGATGAGATGATATCAGAGGTGATATGAGTTAAACATGCTAAGGATTGTATGGGAGGCCATGGTGGGATGTGGTTTTTCTAGTCCCATGCTCGCCACCCTTAGGACCCTAGGTTCTTGCCTCTTGAACCAAGACGAGCGTACAACCACACGGGGTAAATGGGGACCCCATGATTGACTAACATTCCTAGTAGATTCCATGAGTCACATAGTTCGGGCGTTCCATTCGACATATGCATTGAAAACATTTTTGAAAGAAGGAGGTGCATTCATAACAGGTAGGGAAGCGTGGCCACGCATGCTTGGGGTTGATGGAACCCCTAGTAAACCAACCTCGCCTCACATATTTAAGTACCAGCTTCGGGATTTGACCCGTTACGATGGAACCATAATTATTGCGTGACTCATGATCTCGGCGAAAGCAAGGTAAAGGTCGTGTCCAAACACACCCTTTGTCAGCACACCAAGGAAGTGTGTCAAGTGGCATTAAGAGTCGGTTGGTACGTGTGGGTAAAGTTGTACACCCCTACAGGGTAATAATCTTTTGGAAAGTCGTGTCCACGGTTATGGACGACTTGGGAATGAATGGGAGATCATAGAGAACATGAACCTAATAGTAAAACTTGGCAACTAATTTTTGTTAAGGATGCTTCCTCATGGGTACGAGGGGGTGATCCTAGTTGGTAGATGATGATGATTGGTGGATATCAAAAGATGATGATCAATACTTTGAAGATGTCGCTCTCTTATCCCCTTTTAAAATACTCTAAATAGACGAGCTTCTTCTCCCTCTTGTTTTGTAAACAAAAGATGGCTTTATGCAAAACAAATCCACCAACCATAAGTCTTGTGGAGTACACCCTGTACTCACCCTTGCTTTGTTGATACTTTTGGCAGAGTAAGTGCTCCCTGAAGATCAGTTTGGTACTACATCGACATCGACGGGTAGCTTGGGGTTCCCAGCCGACAGCCTGGAATCTATGGGCTGGGACGTCATCGTTATGCTTCAGGCCTCTTAGGACGTTTGTTAAGTTTTCTATACTTAATAGCATAATTTTCCTTCCGTTGTTTGATGTTTGTGGTCAGTGACCTCTTCTTGTAATAATTTGGTTCTCTGCTCAGTTATGAGCTTGCTGTAATAAATTTTGTATCGTAGGGTCACTGTTGTGTTACCGCTTCTCCACTGGATATCCTCGAGCTCAAGGTTAAGCTTATGTCAGACGGAGGTCTGGGATTTGTTCAGCCCTGATCCCGGGGGTGTCACATGTACGGCGGGTGATGGTTTTGTTTTCAAAAAGGACTTCGAGAAAGAAATGGCTTGGAAATGATTTAACCATGAGATGGTCAGAAAAAGGAGGAAGGAGTTTAGTCATGAGATGACTGGAAGGAAAAACAAATGGGTGACCCAAATCCTAGTGTTTTCTTAAAACTTTTCAAAAAGGTTTCCAAATGTTTACAAATGTTTCTCAACAAAGATATAGAGACATGCTATATCTACAAGAGAAATTAGTTTATAAAAACAACCTCTCTTGGAGCCATCCTACCATAGCCATATTGCATATCCTTTATTATTGTTTTCTTAAGGTGGTTTGCGAGTACATTCGAAGTACTCACCGGCATCCTCCCTGGCTATTTACTTGGCCAGATTTTCAGAAGCAAGAAGAGCAGTGGAGATTGCTGTTTATGAAAGTAAGACAAAGTTATTTGCAAATGCAAGTTAGCCACAGCTCCACTTGCCAAATAAGCATGTAGATGCTAGGTTTATAGTCTCCTTTAATATCTCTACTTGCCATACATTCCATGTATTGACCCTTTGTGACACCCCCGGGATTAAGGCTAGACAAATCCATGACCTTCATCTGAACATAAGCCTAACCTAATCTCGAAAGCGTACAGAGGGAGAATTGATAACACAACAGTGACCCTACGACACAAAAATTATTACAGCAAGCTCATAACTGAGCGAAGAACCAAAATATTACAAGGAGAGGTCACTGACCACAAACATCAAACAACGGAAGGTGAATTATGCTATTAAGTATAGCAAACTTAAAAATGGCCTAAGGCCTGAAGCATAACGATGACGTCCAATCCATAGATCCCACACTACTAGGAAAACACCTGTTCGTGGCGCACCTAAAAAGGCCATCCGTGGCGCACTAGCAGTGCGCCACGGGCCTCGCGCTACAGCTATCTCCTAGCCGTGGCGCACTACCTAGTGCGCCACGGTTGTGTCGAGATAGGCGTGGCGCACATGCCAGTGCGCCACGAAAGTAGTCCAGGTGCGCCACGCGTATGAAACGATAACCGTGGCGCACTAGGTGCTGTGCGCCATGGATATAAATTTCAAAATTCAAAAAAAAAAACAGCAGATCTAGATCTCGTCGTCAGTGCCGTCGCGCGTCGGTGCAGGTCGCCGTCGTCGCCTCGTCGTCGCCTCGTCGTCCCCTCGTCATCGTCGGAACTGCAAGGAGGAGGAGGAGAATAGGAGGAAGAGGAGGAGGTGAAGAAGAAGAGGAGGAAGAGGAGGAGGAGAAGAAGAAGAGGAGGCCTCGTCGTCGTTGGAACTACAAGGAGGAGGAGGAAGAGGAGGATAAGAAGGAGCCCGCCGTCTCGTCGTCGGAACTGCAAGGAGGAGGCCGCCGTCACCATCTTCACTGCAAGGAGGAGGAAGAGGAGGAGAAGGAGAAGAAGAAAGAGAAAGAGAAGGAGTAGCAGGAGGAAAATGAGAAGGAGAAAGAGAAGGAGGAGAAGGAAAATGAGAAGGAGAAGGAGGATAAGAAGAAGGAAATGAGAAGGGAGGAAAAGGAAAAGGAGAGAAGGGGAGGGAAAAGAAAAGGGGTAGGTGGGTGGGGTGAGGATTCGAAATTTGAATCCCGCCCAAGCTTATCCGTGGCGCACTAGGTGGTGGTGCGCTACGGGTAAGTCGCCCTCTATTTTTTTCTGCAGGAAAAAATGGTCTTTTAACCGTAACTTTTTACTCTTTTCGAATTTTGAAAATCTAAAAAATCGCGAAATCTCGTTCTCGTCATTTTGGTATATTATACGATTTTTTTCGATATCGTATGCAAAAGTTACGGCCTTTTTACCGTGGCATGACTTTTTTTTGCAGATAAAGTCGAAACTCATGTTTGTTAATTTTACTAGAATCCATACCACATTACCGACCTAAATATGAAAGGATTTAATTTTTTGAAGTGTTTATCATTTTCTATTATTTTTTGCAAAGCCTAAAAAGGCGATCCACGGGGGGGGGGGGGGGGGGGGGGGGAGTTGGTGCACGATAGTTAGGCGTAGGGCACTAGGGCAAGGTGCCCTACTACTAAGTTTATACATCCGTAGGGAACTAGGGCAGAGTGCCCTACGGCTAAGTTGACCCAGTTGGTGCAGGCCACTTAGCCGTAGGGCACTAGGGAAGAGTGCCCTACGGCTAAGTTGACCCAGCTGCTGCAGCACACATGCCCGTAGCGCACTAGGTCAAGGTGCGCTACAGCTAAGTGACACATCCATAGCGCACCTTGACCTAGTGCGCTACGGGTATGTGTGTTACGTCCACATGCGTCCTGGCCCACACATAGCCGTGGCGCACCACCCCCATGTGCGCCACGCTTATGGGAGTTAGCCGTAGGGCACCTATGGGCAGTGCGCCACGCCTATTTTACCCGTGGGGCACTACTAGCAAGTGCGCCACAGAAGTATGGATTACCTATAGCCGTTTTCCTAGTAGTGCCAGACTGCCGACTAGGAACTCCAAAAAACTCGTCGATGTCGATGCCGTGAAGAACACGTCTTCTATGGTAACACTTACTCTTCTGCAAAAGTATCAACGAAGCAAGGGTGAGTACAAGGTGTACTCCGCAAGACTTATGGCTGGTGGAGTTGTTTTGCATAAAGCCATTTTTGTTTGTAAAACAAGAAGGAGAAGAATCTCGACTAAACATAATATTTTGAAAGGGGATAAGAGAGCGGTATCTCTAACTTTGATCATCTCTTGATATCCACCGAATCATCATCAGCTGAACCTATCTATGATCACCCCCTCGATCCCCGAGGAAGCATCCTTAAGCACACATTACTTAACTTGCCAAGTTTTACGATTAGGTTCAAGTTCTCTATGATCTTTGAATCTGGTCTCCAAGTTCGTCCATAACCGTGGACACGGCTTTTCAAAAAGATTTAACCCTGCAGGGGTGTACAACTTTACCCAGACGTACCAACCGATTCATAATGCCAACGTTATTAGCCCTCTTCCTTGGAAGGTCGGCATAGAGTGGTTGACCACGACCTTTACCTTGCTTCGCCGAGACCATGAGTCACGCACTAGGGAGATGCTGCCGTAATGGGTTGAGTCCCGAAGCCGGTCCCTAATGATGTGCGCAGGGTTCAAGATTACGGATGCCGGGCATCTCTTGTTCCCGGCCACGCTTACCTACCTCTTATGAATGCACCTCCTTCACCTCCATTCAAGAACATCCAAGATGCATATCTCGAATGGAAAGCCCAAACTATGTGACTCATGGAATCTACTAGGCAAGTTAGTTGGTCGAGGGGGTTTCTAGGCCCCCGTGTGGCTATACGCTCGTCTTGGACCATAGGCAAGAACATCGGGTCCTAAGAGTGGCAAGTATGGGACTGCAAAAACCACAACCCACCGTGGCCTCCCATACAAGCCTTAGCATGTTTATTATCCATCTCTGATCATACCACATCATCCTGTCATACTAGGTTCATTCGCAGCTCTGATTCATCAACCAGATGGACCAGTGGTAACAGCTAAGCATGGCTAAGCACAATAGATATAGTAGCTCTAGCAACGCTCCACAAGCTCAAACCCTAGTTATGCTAGGAGCAGTGGATCAGGGAATATAGTCTTCAAAGGTAACATGCATCAGATAGGATTACTCTATCTATCGATAAAATACTTCAGAATCGTATGCACATGGTAAGAATGAAATACTTTGAAAGCATAGGATTATATCACGTGTGGGGTTTTGCTTGCCTTTGCCAGTTGATATCCGGAAAGCAGAGCTTCAGACATATGGTACTTGACTTGGTTACAGTTGATCAAGTATTTGTCTTCGAGCTTTGATGGTGTTGATCTCGACCTTCGATGGTGTTGACCTTGATCTTCGATCTTGATCTCGTTATTGTATTCTACCGGAGAAGAACCAAATACCGGAAATAAAGGAAACAATCAACACATGGAATCGATGCAATGCTCAAGCAAGGATGATGATATGACAAGTTAAATTGCATTGAAATAAACCCCTAATGCATGCTTGACAAATTAATCGGGGTTCCGAGGGGTGCAAACCCTAACTCGGAGAAACCCCGGAGGCATATGAGAGGGGTTGTTTTGTTGTTCTAATTAAACTTGAAATTGAATTTGCTTATCAATGCATGATTATAATTTAATTAGGTAGAATTCATTTTTCTGAACATTTTGATATATTATTTGTATTTTTATGATTTAAAATGAATTAGTTATGAATTTCTCAAATTTTAATTCATTTTAAATCATTTTTAGAATATTATAAAATAATTTGCATATTGAAATTACTTTAACATTTTTATTAAATAGAAACATTTCTGAATATTTTTATCTCACTTACATCTAGACCCCACTTGTCAGGTATTTATCATTTACAAAATAATTACAGAAATTAGTTCAGAAAACATTAGAAGAAAAGAAAAGAAATTACTGCATCAGCATGATGCAATGCTGACGTCAGCCAGGGCTTGAGCCTCAGATCGATGATCAATATATTGATCGAGCGCGCGCGGGGCAGCGAGAGGAGGCGCGCTGGACAGAGGGCAACGCGGGCTACCAGAAACTGGCGGCGCCGCTTGGAGAGGATGGCCGGAGCGGCGTGCGCGACGGTGAACAGTAGCGGTGGTGACAGGGGTAGCCTCAGCTTGGCCCGAGGCGACCGAATACAGTGAAGCTCACCGGCGTCTGCAAGGCTAGGGTTAGGGTTTGCGCGCAGGAGAAGAGGAAAGAGGGAACTGAGGGCTAGGGTTTCTCCGTGGCGGCTCTGGGGATCAAGTAGACGCTCAGGGACGACGGCGTTGATCTTGGCGCGCGGCGACCGGCGGCGGGACGACACGCAGCTGCTTCCGCGATCGACCGGCGAGGAACACGACGATGATAGAAGGCTGAACCAGTACAGGGCCGAGGCGGGCTGCAAACCAGCCAGATGGGCCACGGTGAAGTGGGCTAGGCGACAGGAAAGGAGGGAAAGGAAATGGGCTGGCTGGGCTGCGGTCCAGATTAGGGTTAGGGATAGTTTTATTTCCTGTAATTAGTTTTCTCTATATTCTCTTTGTATTTTCAATTTGAATACTGATTTGAATTATTTGAGAATACTAGAGGTTTTGAAAAATATCTAAAAAAAATAAGGGGCCCTCAGAACAGTTTGGGCTCCAGACATTTTGGCTTTTAAAAAATATGCAAAACCATTGGAACACATTTCAAATGAAGAGGAAAGGAGTTAGGATTAGGGTTTTGCTATTATTTCTTGCATGCATTTCGGATGATGATGATGCTCATGAATGCGCAATCAATTCCTAATTACTATTTATTAAAACTAGGGTTGTTTCAATTCTATCCCCCTTAAAAGAATCTCGTCCCGAGATTCCTAGGTAGGAAGATAGAAGGAACAGGGTTACACTGAACTTTGACGATCTTCTCGAAGAGGTTGATCCATGCCACCATGACGAGTGGACGAAGCGCTTCACAATATTCAAGGTGGCTACTCACACTAAGGAAATAGGGAATGACACAGAACCACACACTGAGTATCTCGTGTTAACTCATGGACATATGTTTCACAAACATCTCTAAAGCCAACAAACATGAAACATGTCAAGGTAACAGAGGAAACAAAAGGAGATGGTTTTCAAGGTGACGGTTAACTGGTCTTCATAAGGATTGAGACCATGGAACTTCAGAAGAGGTTAGACTTCTGAGGGAAGAAACTTCCAATAGAATAGATAAAGAGCACAGACTTCGAGAGGTGAACCTCCACTAAACAGCTTAAGTAGAGCTTTACATGTGAAAGATATAGATACCAACAAAACCAAGCTGTTGAACTACTTTTGACACAAAAGGGTCACTCTTTCATTCAACAGAAGGCCAAGACAGAAAGGTGTTTTGGTGGAGAGGACTCGTAAGAGCCACAAGGAACATATAACAAGAGAAACTATTGATTACCAAAATCATGGCCTCTCTTCGAACATGTGTAGATAGAGAGAAAGGAACTCTTTATTCATCCAGGTCTATCAAAATCTTTGCCAAAGATCATGACTTCACTTTAAACCACCAAGATGAATAGTTGAGAAGATTCCCGATGACACAAGAAGAAAGAAACTTCATTCTCAGACTCCAATATTTGGCATAACAAGATGCTTGCCATCATAAAAGGGTCTAGAGGATTGACCGATAGACATTTAGCAACTCTACTTTAAACATTCTCATTGATGTTTGAGATACTGATATCAAACTTTTAACAAGCCTTCAATAAGTCATCAAGTAAAGGTCAGACTTCGGATCCAAAAAAAAATCCATAAGAACAAATCCTATAGTAAGTCATAGAAGAAGCCTCATGAGGAGTGGTTGTTATTGCTGATTCAAGATAATGCGACAATAGGTCTTCCGGCTAATTGTGACAACCACTACATCAATCTTACCATAGATACAATAGACCTACGTCATAACCTTGAGGAACACCCACCATCATATCTGCTTGAAATTCAGATTTGATTAGGTGGAGAGACACTTCAGACTCAGCATATCCGAATAGAAAGGGTGCAACATTTACCACAAAGGTGAAGTCACTATATTCTCAAGACACGGACTTCAACGTCAAGATCCAAAAGATGAGCTAGATTGCGAAACAAATGTATTAGCAAGTTATCAAAAGATAATTGCACCTACATGAATTGTTTGCAATGAAACACAACGGAATCCTGGTTGGGAAACATTTAGGAGGATATCGAAGTTTTGTTGGACTTCTTATCTTCCGTGAACAAATCAATCAGTGGCTTGGTGTGCCTGGAGGATCTTCTCGATATGTGAAGGTATCAACCTACCATATCAATAATTCTTTGCACATGCTTGACTAACTTGGAATGATTCCCGAGGAGACAAAGATAACGCTACTCGAATCCATGGCGACTTCTTTCAACATTTTGCAACATTAATGCCAAATGTTCTGTATGAATCTGGTATAACAAGGAGAGGATACGGATGTCATTGATGGGCTCAACAACAAACTTATTGGGATACTCCAAGAAGATGGACTCACATATTTTATGAACAAGGCATAGACAATGGTCAGACCAGAGGACATGAGATGTACTTAAGTGGAATATCACAAGTAGATACACCATTAGGATAGTCCTTGGGACTAAGTTTGATTCGACGATAACCCAAATCAAATCAAAGACAGGGAAGGTAACCTATCCACAAAGGACATACTATCTTGCTTCAGCACAAACAAAACTAGACATCCCTTTAAGGAGAACAAAGTTGGGTAGAACTTTTGTCTTACAACTCTCCAAGTTGTTGTTTAGGCTCAACCAACTAGTTCAGGGGTACCCTGTACGGATCCTTGGGGAAAGGAGTTGTTTAAAGAAACAACTTACTCAAGAACCTGACAACACGGTCATGTGGCAACATGATGATACTTCTAGAAGACATACAGAATATCACGAACCACCGATATGTCACAGAGCTCAAGAGGAAAACTTGCTTGGTAAGGCAAGATGACATAGTCGCAGAGGTTCGACACAAGCCTAACTCTTTGACCGAAGAGAGTGCACTAGAATAACGAACTTGGTAGCATAATCATCTTTTGCTTAGTGATAGGGTTAACCATCACGCTAAGAATGACACAAATGTCCTTAAAGTTCAAAGCAATAAGAATTGCTAAGAATCTTAGATGACCACATCATTACGCACACGCAACATTCCTGATCAGAAAAACTCAGAGGAAGGGTGGGTAATATGTGTAAGAGCATCACTTCATTAAGAGGGTCATGAGACTCAAAATGACTTCTTGATATAAAGGAGTGTGATACTCTAAGGTAGAACAGAACATAAACTAATCAATGCTCATTGATCTGGGGATTATAACCCTTTGACATGGTCTTAGAAATGACGAGGTACTGGAGTTTGTTTCTCCTAGAGATCCCGAAATGGTTTGTCTTGACGGACCACAAGTGTATATTGCATCGGAAGACACCAATGCACATTTACTACTTGGCTACCAACTGGTAGACAAAGGTCGGAAAGCAACAAGGAAAAAGGAACATGCTCAGGATAGAATTCCGAGATGTGGATGCATAAGTCGACGATCTTCCAAAAACCGATGCATAGAAAATGAAGGTGTGGCGGAGTCACGAGTATAGAAGCGAGACTCACGAGGACCACCCTTGTCGTGATCTATTTGGTTCCATTAAAGAACATCTGCCATAGCTAGTGGTAGGGGAAGTCCTTTATCGTCACTGTTCAATAGCGACAATATGCACAAGATTGAAGGCTATACTAGAAGGTACTAGCCATTCTGAGGTAACGTGTAAACATTAACCACAGGGGTCAACAAAATGGATCTTGGGTTAAAGGTCAGCTTCATGTACAAGATTCACAACACCGGAATCCAGCACAATCGGGGATCTTAGGTTCAAGTCCGAGGGTTAAAACCCAAAGAAAGGAGTAACTACTATTTGAGTGACAAAGTGTACACTACAAGATAGCAATCACGAGATAACTTCCAAGAGAAGAAACGACTTCTGAAGTACCCAAAAAAATGAAAAGGAGGCACACGAGGCAAAAGGAAACCTCGAGACCCAGAATAGAACACTGTGGAACCATCAACATGATGTTATGGACCCATAAATAGAGAGATTATGATAGAAAGAAATCCCTCCGAAGAAACATAACAAAGGGAAACATGGAACACACACAACTGACTCTAGAGAACTCAACACTAGGTCAAATGGTTGAGAACCGGCATGCCTAAAGAGGCACCTAAGCTTTGAACAAAAAGACGAGATAGTAAAAACTTTTCCAAATCAACACAAGTTAAGATAACCTAGAGTTAGAGCGAAACTAGATAAGGAGAAAAGAAGCATACCAGAGTTTTCGCACATAATTTTCATCTTTGAAAATAGTTTTCACAAGCACTAGACTCAACATCGACCAATAGAAAGGTTTCCTACAGTTGGTACGGCTCTGATACCAAAACCTATGACACCCCCGGGATTAAGGCTAGACAAATCCCAGACCTTCGTCTGAACATAAGCCTAACCTAATCTCGAAAGCGTACAGAGGGACAATTTATAACACAACAGTGACCCTACGACACAAAAATTATTAGAGCAAGCTCATAACTGAGCGAAGAACCAAAATGTTACAAGGAGAGGTCACTAACCACAAACACCAAACAACAGAAGGCAATTATGCTATTAAGTATAGCAAACTTAAAAAATGGCCTAAGAGGCCTTAAGCATAACGACTGGGAACTCCAAACTACTCATCGATGTCGATGCCGTGAAGAACATGTCTTCTATGGTAACACTTACTCTGCTACAAAAGTATCAACGAAGCAAGGGTGAGTATAGGGTGTACTCCGCAAGACTTATGGCTGGTGGAGTTGTTTTGCATAAATCCATTTTTGTTTGTAAAACAAGAAGGAGAAGAATCTCGACTAAACAGAATATTTTGAAAGGGGATAAGCGAGCTGTATCTCTAACTTTGATCATCTCTTGATATCCACCAAATCATCATCAGCTGAACCTATCTAGGATCATCCCTCGATCCCTGAGGAAGCATCCTTAAGCACACATTACTTAACTTGCCAAGTTTTACGAATAGGTTCAAGTTCTCTTTGATCTTTGAATCTGGTCTCCAAGTTTGTCCATAACCGTGGGCACGACTTTTCGAAAAGATTTAACCCTGCAGGGGTGTACAAATTTACCCACACGTACCAACCGATTCTTAATGCCAATGTTATTAGCCCTCTTTCTTGGAAGGCCGGCAGAGAGTGGTTGACCACGACCTTTACATTGCTTCGCCGAGACCATGAGTCACGCACTAGGGAGATGCCGCGGTAATGGGTCGAGTCCGAAGCCGGTCCCTAATGATGCGCACAGGGTTCAAGATTACGGATGCCGGTCATCTCTTGTTCCCGGCCACGCTTACCTACCTGTTATGAATGCACCTCCTTCACCTCCATTCAAGAACATCCAAGATGCATATGTCGAATGGAAAGCCCAAACTATGTGACTCATGGAATCTACTAGCCAAGTTAGTTGGTCGAGGGGGTTTCCAGGCCCCCGTGTGGCAGTACGCTCGTCTTGGACCATAGGGAAGTACATCGGATCCTAAGAGTGGCAAGTATGGGACTGCAAAAACCACAACCCACCGTGGGCTCCCATACAAGCCTTAGCATGTTTATTATCCATCTCTGATCATACCACATCATCCTATCATACTAGGTTCATTCGCAGCTCTGATTCATCAACCGGATGGACCAGTGGTAACAACTAAGCATGGCTAAGCACAACCGATATAGTAGCTCTAGCAACGCTCCACAAGCTCAAACCCTAGTTATGCTAGGAGCAGTGGATCAGGGAATATAGTCTTCAAAGGTAACATGCATCAGATAGGATTACTCTATCTATCGATAAAAGACTTTAGAATCGTATGCACATGGCAAGAATGAAATACTTTGAAAGCATAGGATTATATCACGTGTGGGGTTTCGCTTGCCTTTGCTAGTTGATATCTGTAAAGCAGAGCTTCGGACATCTGGTTCTTGACTTGGTTACATTTGATCAAGTATTTGTCTTTGAGGTTCGATGGTGTTGATCTCGACCTTCGATGGTGTTGAACTTGATCTTCGATCTTGATCTCGTTATCTTATTCTACCGGAGAAGAACCAAATACCGGAAATAAAGGAAACAATCAACACATGGCATCGATGCAATGCTCAAGCAAGGATGATGATATGACAAGTTAAATTGCATTGAAATAATCCCCTAAGGCATGCTTGAAAAATTAATCAGGGTTCCGTGGGGTGCAAACCCTAACTCGGAGAAACCCCGAAGGCATATGAGAGGGGTTGTTTTGTTGTTCTAATTAAACTTGCAATTGAAGTTGCTTATCAATGCATGATTATAATTTAATTAGGTAGAATTCATTTTTCTGAACATTTTGATATATTATTTGTATTTTTATGATTTAAAATGAATTAGTTATGAATTTCTCAAATTTTAATTCATTTTAAATCATTTTTAGAGTATTATAAAATAATTTGCATTTTGAAATTACTTTAACATTTTTATTAAACAGAAACATTTCAGAATATGTTTATTTCACTTACATCTGGACCCCACTTGTCAGGTATTTATCATTTACAAAATAATTACAGAAATTAGTTCAGAAAACATTAAAAGAAAAGAAAAGAAATTACTGCATCAGCATGATGCAATGCTGACGTCATCCAGGGCTTGAGCCTCAGATTGATGATCAATATATTGATCGAGCGCGCGCAGGGCAGCGAGAGGAGGCGCACTGGACAGAGGGCAACACGGGCTACAAGAAACTGGCGGTGCCGCTTACAGAGGATGGACGGAGCGGCGGCGACAGGTGGTCGTCGGGGAGGAGCTAGAGAGCGAGAGTTAGAGTGTGGAGGGGTTTGTTAGAACCGTGAGCTCACCCTCAGCGCTACAGTGGTGACGCGAGGCCGGGGATGGTCGAACGACGATGAATTGATGACGACAATGACGGTGGCCGACGGTGCTTCTTGCTTGATTCCGGCCAGAGGAGGTCATCCGAGCTCGTGTGCTTCGAGGAGGAGAACGAGGGCGACGAGGCGGCACAGGGGTAGCCTCAGCTTGGCCCGGGGCGACCGAATACGGTGAAGCTCACCGGCGTCTGCAAGGATAGGGTGAGGGTTTGCGTGCAGGAGAAGAGGAAAGAGGGAACTAAGGGCTAGGGTTTCTCCACGGCGTCTCTGGGGATAGTAGACACTCGGGGGCGGCGGCGTTGATCTTGGTGCGCGGCGACCGGCAGCAGGACGACACGCAGCTGCTTCCGCGATCGACCGGCGAGGAAGACGATGATGATAGAAGGCCGAACCAGTACAGGGCCGAGGCGGGCTGCAAACAGGCCAGATGGGCCATGGTGAAGTGGGCTGGGTGACAGGGAAGGAGGGAAAGGAAATGGGCTGGCTGGGCTGCGGTACAGATTAGGGTTAGGGATTGTTTTATTTCCTGTAACCTTTTTCTTTTAGTTTTCTCTATATTCTCTTTGTATTTTCAATTTGAATACTGATTTGAATTATTTGAGAATACTAGAGGTTTTGAAAAATATCTAAAAACAGTAAGGGGCCCTCAGAACAGTTTGGGCTCCACACATTTTGGCTTTTCAAAAATATTCAAAACCATTTGAACATATTTCAAATAAAGAGGAAAGGAGTTAGGATTAGGGTTTTGCTATTATTTCTTGCATGCATTCAGATGATGATGATGCTCATGTGTGCGCAATCAATTCCTAATTACTATTTATTAAAAGTAGGGTTGTTACACCCTTCGGGCTGCTAAGTTTCATGTTGCAGGATATTCAGATTCTGAATGATCGATTAGGTCACGATAGTCCACTCGGCCATTGTTCACTTGTGGGCAATTTGAAGAATGGAGAAGTTATTTATTTATGTTGCTACTTGAATAAGTTGAGATAGCCTAGATCTAAGCTTTATTGCAATAAATGATTACTCTGGATCCTTCGTTTATTATGATACAGGGATATTTGGCTATGTTATTCATCTTTATTCTGTTGTGAGCCAATGAACTAATCCGGGGATTGGCATGCCACATTGAAGCTACGGTCTTTTCAGAACCATAGTGTTACAAGATGGTATCATCTTGTGTCGACTGTAGGATCGTGACCTAGGTTTGGAATAGGAAGCCATAGAATTATTAAAGCTTATATTAGCTCTGTCTTTCATCTTTCGCCTTTCACTCTCGTAAATATTTATCATTTCCTATTCTCACACTTTCCTCTTTTAATTTATAGATGGGAGAAGTCAGGACTGTGTATGCTCGGATCGAGTCACCAAGGCCCTTCGCAAGACAGTTGGAACAGCTCTCACAGTCATTGGGCGTGCCGCTGCCCATGTTCAAGGGAAGGAGGTTATATACCTATGGGTATGGAGAGGACACCTGGGAGATCACCACTATCATCTTCAGAGATCTCTCCATGCCAAACCCTGTGCATCTGGTCTACACCAAGCGGTATTGCAACTGGGAGCTCGGAGTAAACTTGGCTATGCATGCAGCTTTGTCACACCAGTGCCACCTTCATTGACACCTTCTTCCAGAAGACTCCCCTTTCCGTAACTATGGAAGGCATGATGAGAATGGGAATGTTGTGATCACCCTAGGAAACATGAACAACATGCCATCCCGTCCTAGGCACATGGAGGATATGGAGGTGGAGAATGGAGTTCTAGCTAAAAAGGTGATGCAGATGAAGGAGATAGCTGATTTTGCCAGCAACGGTCTAGTGGTTCAAGGACATGAAATTGATACCTTAAACACCGCTGTGGATATCATGGAGCAAGCGCTTATTGGCAGGGATGAGACCATAGAATAGCTGAATGAAACTGTCCAAGAGAAGGATGAGACCATAGCACAGCTGAATGGGACCGTTCAGGAGAAGGATCAAGCCATAGAGCAGCTGCAAGGGACTGTACAAGAGAGGAACCAAGTGGTGATGGGAAGGGATCATACCATCGTTGATATGGCAGCTCAAATCACCGCTCTCCAAGCATAGTTGAATCCACCACCAGATGATGACAATAATGGAGATGATGGCAATGATGATGAATATGAGGATCAAGACAATGATGATGAGGATGGAGACAACAATGGTGGAGGAGATGAAGCAGTTGCTATTGCAGCAGAGGATAAGGAAGACGAAGAGGATCCCGAATAGGTGGAATTTGATGTGTCAAGCGAGGATTCAGGGGAGGTGTATACGCCATCGCCATGGATGGTTTGTGGACTGAAGCGCCAACGCATGAATTCAAGGACCTACTGCAACCTCTTCATGAAGTAGTTAGATGGCCACCAATTAGTCTTCGTTTGGATACATCATTAGTTTTTAAGGCCTCGATCAATGTAAAACTTTGTTGCTGTTAGTTTAAAGTGTTAGGGGCGTTCTATTGTGTACTCTAAAGTTCTAGGATTATTTGTGCGAATTTATAAATCAGTTTTGGCAAGTTTTGGTTAAATTTCGTCATATTTCCTGTTGTAGTTTTCTGCTGAACCTGTTGTACTGTACGATTTTTCATATTTTTTTAGTAACTGGTAAAAATCTGAAAAAATTGTTTTGGTTTGAAACTCTTTGTACTATATGAAAAAAATTAGCTAAATTTTCTGACAAGTTTAAGTCAGGCCAAAAATTCATGAACAGTGATGGACTGTTCTGGCAGATTTTCTGTTTTATGCTTTTGATGGCTTATTTTGATTATAACTATTGCCAACGCCTCAAAAACTATTTTAGTAGCTGTATACTGCTAGGATAACCCCTGGAACAGTGCTTGGTTGTATGGTTGCTGATGTGATGCTTGTTCGTGGTTGTCTGTGATTGTTTTATTGTTGTTTGATCATAATGCATGGGTAGAATCTTAATTTCGTAATTGATTCTTTCTAAGCTTACCTGTGCTGAATCGCAGATGCCTCCCCGCCATCAACCTACTGAGATTGAGCATCTTGTAGTAGCACAGGCGCAGCTAGCCCAGTTGATGACCCAGTTCATGGCTGCCCAGAACAACAACAACAACAACGGGAACAACCAGCCTCAGGGTGATGCACTTGCAAGGTTTATGAGGCTAAGGCCAACAAAGTTCTCTACTAGACCTGAACCAATGGTTTCTCTCGACTGGTTGTGTTCTATGAACAAGGATCTGGTAACTGTTGGATGCACAAATGCTGAAAATGTGAGGTTTGCTGCTCACCTACTAGAGGGACCAGTTGCTTCGTGGTGGGACACTTTCCAGATCACCCACCCGCTAGACTCTGTTACTTGGGTCATGTTTGAGGAAGGTTTCAAAACCAACCATGTCTCTTCAGGGGATCTGAGTCTGAAGAGGAAGGAGTTCCGCAACTTGCGCCAGACGAACCGCACTGTGGAAAAATACATAGAGGAGTTCAACAACATGTCACGTTATGCCCCTAAGGATGTTGACACTGATGCCAAGAGGAGGGATAGGTTTTTGGATGGCCTCAGTGATGAGCTCTCGCTGCAGTTGTCTATGGTCTATTGCGCCACTTTCCAAGAGCTTATGGACAAGGCCAGAATTTTGGAGGGGAAGCATAAATAGGTGGAAAACTGCAAGAGAAAGCATAACAACCACCACTCTGGCTCTCACCACAAGTATCGCACTTCTTATGATGGATACTCCAAGCATGGAGGGAGTGACTATGGGCGCCATGGAAGCCATGACCGCCACAGCCATGGAAGCAATGGACATCGCCATGAGAATCACAAGAGCAGCCGCTACAGCCACAAGGGAGGACACACTCACCATTATGGAGGACACACTATGTGAAGAAGGACCTGAGTGAAGTGATATGCTTCAAGTGCAACCAGAAGGGACATTATGCTGACAACTATCCAGAGAAGAAGGGACTGAAGCCAGGCGCCAACCAGAAGGCCACAGTGAACCACATGAATGTGGAGGAGATCCCAGATGAGCCTGAACTTCTGGTTGGGAAGTTTCCAATCAACACCCACCGTGCACTTATTTTTTTCGATAGTGGTGCATCGCATTCATTCTTATCAAGGGCATTTGTGGATAAGTATAAGTTACCTATGGAGTCCCTTAAAGGGTCTATTAGAGTAAGCTCACCTGGAGGGGAAATGATAGCTAGTGCGGGATGCCGCAACTTAACTGTGAGGATTGGAGCATACAATTTCATTGCACATCTGGTAATATTGGAGTCACAAGGTCCAGATGTAATACTAGGCATGGATTGGATGTCTATGCATGAGGGACACATAGATTATGCACAGCGAGCGGTTTCGCTCAAAACCCCGGATGGTAAGAGAATTAGGTTCAAGTCGTCGGTATGACTGGGAAGGTGTAAGTTGAATTCCCTTAAGGGGGTTTGCATGGATACAGTGCCTGTAATAAGGGATTACCCCGACGTGTTTCCGGAGGAGCTACCAGGGATGCCACCAGACAGAGATGTGGAGTTTCTCATCGACTTGATGCCAGGAACATGACCTATAGAAAATAGGCCATACAAGATGGATGTGGATGAGCTGAAGGAATAAAAGAAACAACTCAGAGAGCAGTTGGACAAGGGATTTATTCAGCCCATTTCGTCATCATGGGGTGCACTTGTTCTGTTCGTGGAGAAGAAGGACAATAGCAAGAGGTTGGTGGTGGACTATCGCTCTCTGAATGAGGTGACCATCAAGAACAAATACCCCCTGCCGAACATAAATGATTTGTTTGATCAATTGGAAGGATCAAAGATGTTTAGCAAAATTGATCTGAGATCGAGCTATTTCCAATTGAAGATTGGAGAGGAGGACATTCCCAAGACTACTTTTACCACTAGGTATGTTTTATATGAGTATACGGTTATGTCTTTTGGACTAAAAAAATGCTCCGACATATTTCATGAACATTATGAACAAGGTGTTTATGGAGTATTTGGATAAGTTCGGGGTGGTGTTTATTGACGACATACTGATATATTCCAAGGATGATGCTGAGCATGAGAAACATCTATGACTGATTATGGAGAAGCTGAGGGAACATAAGTTGTATGCCAAATTCAGCAAGTGCAAATTTGGTTTGAACACTGTTAGATTTTTTGGACATGTGGTCTCAGGAGAAGGAGTCGTTGTTTACCCAAGCAAGGTGTCATCTGTCACTGAATGGGAAGCGCCCAAGAATGTGGGCGATATTCGGAGCTTTTTGGGACTTGCTGGATACTACAGGAGGTTCATAGAGAATTTATCCAAGATCGTGAAGCCAATTACAGAACTGCTGAAGAAGGATAAGAAGTTTGAGTGGACCGAGGTGTGTGAAGCTAGCTTTTGGGAGCTAAAGCGTCTCCTAGTGACCGCACCTGTTCTATGTTTACCTGATCTTCAGAAGGATTTCCAAGTGTACTGTGATGCATCTCGATAGGGACTTGGGAGTGTGCTGATGCAAGATGGGAGAGTGGTGTCTTATGACTCGCGGCAACTTAAACACCATGAGAGGAACTACCCCACACATTATTTTGAATTATCGTCGGTTGTACATGCGCTCAAGGTATGGAGGCACTATCTGATGGGAAAACACTACGATGTGTACACTGACCACAAGAGCTTGAAGTACATATTCACCAAGAAGAAACTGAACATGAGGAAAAGGAGATGGTTGGAGATATCAAGTACTATGATCTGAATCTGCAATATCACCCAGGAAAAGCCAATGTGGTAGCGGATGCTCTATGCCGGAAGGTCTATGCGAATGGATTGACTGTGGGAGAATTACCCAACGATTTGTGTGAGCAATTCATGGAGCTTAGACTGGAAGTAGTGTCCAAGGAATATTTGGCAACAATGGAGGTGCAACCAACGCTATAGGACATGATCAGGAAAGCTCAAGTAGAAGACGAGGAGATAGAGGTAATAAAGGAAAAGATGAAAGAGGATCGAGCAAAAGGAATTCCGCGAGGATGAGAAAGGAACCTTGTGGTATGGAGATCGTTTGTCTGTGCCCAATGATTCGGAGATAAGGAAACTAATTCTTCAGGAGGCTCATGACTCGCCATATTCCATACATCCGGGAAATACAAAGATGTATATGGATTTGAAGGACAGATTTTGGTGGAACAACATGAATGGAGATATCGCCGAGCATATTGCCTTATGCGATGTATGCAGCAGAGTGAAGGCGAAACACCAGAACCCAGCAGGATTTCTATAGCCATTACCCATACCAGATTGGAAGTGGGATAGAGTAGGAATGGATTTTATCACATAATTGCCCAGGACCAGGTCCGGAGATGACTCTATTTGGGTGGTGGTCGACCATTTGACCAAGGTAGCCAACTTTATACTGGTGAAGACCACCTACACGAGTGCGAGGTTAGCCAAGATTTAGATGGACAGGATTGTGTGCCTACATGGAGTTCCCAAGAGAATTGTATCGGATAGAGGCACCCAATTTACATCACACTTTTGGCGCCAGCTACACGAATCATTGGGAAATAAGTTGGAGTTCAGTACAACATTTCACCCTCACACAGATGAACAAACGGAAAGGGTGAACCATATTTTGGAGGATATGTTGAGAGCTTGCGCTCTAGCTCATAGCTCTAGTTGGGATGAGAATTTGCCATATGCCGAGTTTTCCTACAACAACAGGTACTAAACCAGCATCAAGACATCACCGTTTGATGTGCTATACGGGCCGGACACCATTGCTATGGGATGGAGTAGGAGAGCGTCAGCTATTTGAGCCTGATTTGATCAAGGACGCCGATGAGAAGGTCACTTTGATTAGGGACATGATGAAGGTAGCGCAATAAAGAAAGAAGAGATATGCTGACGCCAAGCGCAAGGAAGTGGTGTATGAGATCGGAGATAGAGCGTACCTCAGAGTGTCGCCCTGCGTGGAATAAAGGGTAAGCTGGCACCTCGGATTATAGGACCACATCGGGTCTTACCACGCAAGGGAGAAGTTGCATATCAGTTGGAGATGATAGAGGCTCTGTCCTCTGTTCATGATGTGTTTCATGTGTCCCAGCTGAATAAGTGCCATCCGGAGATGGTGGATACACCATTGAGAGACACCGTGCCACTTGAGGAGGTTCAGCTGGAAAGTGACTTGACATATGAGGAGAAGTCGATCAAGATATTGGATACAACAGAGAAGTTTACCTATAGCAAGACAATCAGATTTTGCAAGGTGCAATTGATCCATGACACCGAAGAGGAAGACTCTCAGAGCAGGAGGACGACCTCCGAGAGGACCACCCACACCTATTTGCTCGCTCCGCCGAATCGCGGGGACGAGATTCATCTTAAGGGGGTTATTCTTGTCACATCCCAATTTTGAGAATTGGTACTGCATATCATACATGTCATTCCATCATAGTCATACTTGCAAAAATTTCAGTTTTGAAAACTTTTGCCAAAACACCACTTGTATTGCCTATTGTCACATACACATGATTAGCTTGGTTTTTACCTTACATCTGTTAAAATGGCATTATGGTCATTTGGGTTGCACAGGTGCATAGAGGGTTCGAACACGAACATGTAGCACTTTGAATCACCTCATTTGGATTAGTGAATCAAAAGTTATGGCTTTTGAAAGTTTCAGCAAAATTCGGCCCTGATAGTTTTCAGACTAACAACTGCACTTTCAGTTTCAGACAGTTCAGAAAATAAATAAAAAATAAAAAAACGAGCGCGCGTCACCGTGGCCTAGTCGTCTGGACCACTAGGGGCTAGCTGCAGCTCCAGCAGACAGCAACAGCCGTAGAACCGCGCTACGCGCGCGACAGACAACAGCAGCAGCCCGCCATCGATGCCGCCGCGTCCGACGCGAGCACGAAAGCCAAGAACCGCCGCGCGCCGTGTTCTTCGCAGATTCGGTCGTGCCCTGTGCCCCAAACTGCCTCGCCATATAGCCGTCGAGCCCCCGCACCGAAACCCCCGATTATCGCATCTACTCGCGCCTCCACGCAGCGGCAATTGCTCACCAGAGTCGGAGCTTACGCCGCCATTAGCCTTAGTAAGGAGCTCGTTTCTCCATGCCAGCCACCCCCTCGCCTTCCTTCTCCCCTGGTCGTTCTTCCCGAGCTCGGCTGACTCGCCTTGGCCTTATTTTTCCCCTGCTCGCAGGCCCCGAGCCACCCCGCCGACCTCGCCGAAGACGACAACGCCGCCATGCCACTCCAGCCCGCCGTTGCCGCTGTTCGAGGACATGAGGAGCGACCCCCTCACGAGCTTGCACATCCGTTGGATCGGCAACATGCGCTCCTTATTGCGCGTTGGCAGTCAACACTGACTGCGGACTAGTCAACCTGCATGGTCAGCGCCACGTCAGCAACGACCAGTCAACTCTTCCTTTTTCGATTAAATATTATTTGTAAATTGCAGAAAAAGGATAAAACTTGTAAAATCCATAACAATAGATCTGCTGGTCCAAAAATTTCAAATGATATACCGATGGACTCAAAATTTCATGTAGAACATTGCTGTGTAGTTAGTTGAAACTCTTGCTTTAAAGGTTTTTCCATGATTAGTTAAATGGTTTAAAGGCCTATTTAGAGTAATAAAATCATAAGAAAATATTTACCACCCAGAAAATTGCAACTGAGGTGTCCCTGGAATCACCAGAACAAGTACTAACTTTATGAATTAAAAAGGTATCTTTACAGTATTTAATTTTGCAGAAGCAATTAAAAGGCTTTTCTGGAGTATTTTAATTATAAAAAAAGTTATGTAAGTCCTTTTTGAGTGATTCCTGTTGGCCCTAGTCACATTTTAGCTTGCCTATGCAGTAGGTATTTATACCAGATTTAAAAAACATAGTACACAACCTGGGATTATTATTTGCCTTAGAATCCATTATTTGGATCACTATTTTCTTATCAATTGTTTTCAATGCATTAAATTTTTTTCTTGCATATCATCAGTAGTCATATACAACAGAGAACACATGTATGCTACTGAGACTTGCATTAACATGCCATGCATGCACTTGTGCATTTATCTATGGTTTTGTTTGGATTATTTGTGTGTTGCAATTGTATCATGTAGACTGTGACGAGTGCAACGCTTGCCCGTGTGAGGATTGTTCTTCGACCGACTCAACCAAGGCAAGTAGATGCTTAGTTGTTCATGACTATTGTCCTACTATTTTCAATGCATTGTGGTGTATTTTGTAGTTGCATGATAGGAACTACTATCACTATGCTATATCCTATTATATGGTAGGGATCTCTTGTAGTTGATCCACCGTTGATAGATGTGCTTAGCCATGCTATGATAGACGAGGGCTGGGTTACATCACTGAAAGTTGTTTCTAAAAGTGTTGGTTTGCAAAAACTAAAATAACTTAATCAATAAATCTCCTAGGTGTGATGGGATTGATATTTTTGGTGGTATCATTGCGGAAAGGCACCCAGGTATCAAGAGAAAATGATTGGCTTCTTTATCTGGTAGCTTACGTGTACAACCATGTGCCAATAATGAAATGGGCGGTTGATTGGACTTAGTAGGTTGTGGCAACTCGAACCCACGTAGCCAGAGATGTAGAATTTTGGTAGGTTGGTACGGTGCGTGTCGGGTTTGGGGGGCTTCTTCCCGAATGGTCCCTTCTTGGACTTCTCCCTATCATCACCCAATATGAAAGTGGTGGTACAAGCTGGGCTGGCCAAGTCACATGGGTAAAGTGTACTAACCCCTATAGGGTGTATAATCTAATGGATTAGCTGTTTCCCCGTTTATGGACATCTAAGTTGCTTGATATTGAGTTCATGGCATGTTTCTTGCTCATTTTAATTTCCTAATTGCTTTAATGTTGATGGGTTAATATATTGGGATCTTTTCAAAGAAAAACAAAAACTGTTTATGAAAGTAGGGCAAAGTTATTTGCAAATGCAAGCTAGCCACGGCTCCACTTGCCAAATAAGCATGTAGATTCTAGGTTTATTGTCTCCTTTAATAGCTCTACTTGCCATACATTCCATGTATTGACCCTTTGGGGCTGCTACATTTCATGTTGCAGGATATTCAGATTCTAAGTGATCGATTAGGTCGCGGTACTCCACTCGGCACTTGTTCACTTGTGGGAAATTTGA
Organism: Avena sativa; assembly: GCA_916181665.1. Classification (NCBI taxonomy): domain Eukaryota; kingdom Viridiplantae; phylum Streptophyta; class Magnoliopsida; order Poales; family Poaceae; genus Avena; species Avena sativa. Next base: position 102,533,030 of record OV702293.1, read on the forward strand.
AGAATGGAGGAGTTATTCATTTATGTTGCTACTTGAATAAGTTGAGCTTGCCTAGAGCTAAGATTTATTATAATAAATGATTACTCTAGATCCTTCGTTATTTATGATACACGGATATTTGCCTATGTTATGCATTTTTATTCTATTGTGAGCCAATGAACTGATCCGGGATTGAAATGCCACATAGAAGCTACGGTCTTTCAGAACCGTAGTGTTACAGTTTAGTGACCCAAATGAAGTACACATAAAGACTCTAATGGAGAAACCCTTGGAGACAGTGAATAGCCTTCTAAGGTTTCTAACGGAGCAACATTTCTGTGACCACATACTGTTTCCTTACAAATTTAAGTGAGGGCCTTACTCTGTTGTACACACTCACTTTTACTTACTCGATGTTAAGTGCAATTGATGAGTTACTGACGTATATATATAAACGTGTGCAGGTTTCACTGGATTCTGCTAGACATTCAACTTGATAAGGGAGTAGTTGAAGTCTTCGACTCATTAAAGAAAGACATGGAAGTGTTCCACAGCTTGCAGGACATGGTCCAGAGGTAATTTCAATCATTCATGCTATATCGGTCTCTATTCATTGATTTTTTACATATCAGGTCATAATGAATAACTCATTCATTCATTTTCTTTGTCGGGCAGGGTTTGGAAGAGTTTCAAGACTGCAACATTTGGTTTCTTTATTAAGAAGTTTATGTTTACTCCGATCTTGATAAGTAGTACGTGATATGTCCATGCATCTCTTTACTTCTAGTTTCAATACAATTATGATTCTAGATTATTATTTTTATTGATCTATCCTCGTAAAGTGCGCGAGGCAGCCACAGGGGACGAATCTATGTGGATTCTACATTTGCGAGTTCTTTCGCACGTTTACCTCCGAGCGCAAAGATTTTAGCATCAATGTAAGCCATACATTCACAATTTTATTTTATTACCGTCACTTTTTGTTATCATAATTGATATTGATCTCCTTTTCTTATATAGTTCGAGGCCATGAGGGAAAAGCTCCTACCACAACAACGCCTACTAGGAATTGCAGAAGAGATGGCGGGATTTTTGATGAAAGAATTGATAGACGATGCTTGATAATTTAGTATAAATAGGCGCTTATGATGATCCCCGGCTGTGTAATCGAATAGACGGGCTCTAGTCCCGGTAATTGTGATCTCCATGTAACTATCATAATTGTATATATTTGTATGCTCAATGTCGTAAGACAAGTTATCTTATATATGCACGAACGTGTATGATATGTGGTACCGTAGAAATATTCGAAAACTATTTCGAAATGAAAAAAAGAATACAAAATGAATTCGCTGCCATGGCAGAGAAAGTGCCCAAAATGCTGCAGCGGCATAGAACTAGTTGTCCCGGTCCATAACACCAGCCTGGACTAGTGGCGGTGCAGCGCGCTCCGGGGCGGCCACGTGGAGGACAATTTGTCCCGGCTGGAGAGCGGGCTAGGACTAATGCATGGGCCTCTAGTACCGCTTGGATAATACCAATTTGAAAACCGGGACTAGAGGCCCTTACGGGTCAGGATTAGAAGCCCCTCCTCCACTAGTGAAGCTTTACCCGGGAACTAAACACTCCAGGGTTGAATTTTTTGTGAAGCTCATTCATCATAAGTCATATCATCGGATCACGAACACTTCTTTCGGTGATTGGATGAAGCTATTTTCCGATGCACTATCAGACACCAATACCCTGTCGAGATCATATCATGAACAAAAAACTTATCTGAAGGAGCTTGGACTTTCCTATGACAGCATACATGTGTGCAAAAACAACTACATGCTGTTTTGGAAGACAAATTCCAAGATGGAAAACTGCAATAAATGTGGCACCTCAAGGTAGAAATATATAGATAGAAAGTCATCGCCTGTCAAAGACTTGCTTCATTTTCCTTTGGTGCCACTACTGAAGATATTGTTCTCTTCGTGGAAAAAAGGAGAACATGCAGTGACACAAGTTAAAGAGAATGCCTAGAGTTGGTATACTTAGTCATGCTGCTGATGGTGAAGCATGGAAGGATCCTGACAAAACATGGCAGGACTTTTCATATGACCCTAGAAACGTAAGGCTTGGCCTTGACATAGATGCTTTTAATCCTTATGGAACCATGAGCACAAGTGACAGTATGTGGCCTGTATTTTCCATGTCGTACAACCTTCCACCATGGGATTGTATGGATGCATCAAACTACATGCTTTTCCTTCTAATCCTTGGAAAATAAAGTCCTGGAAAGGACATTTATCTCTTTATGGAGCCTCTGCTAGACAATTTTCATCAACTTTGGAAGGGCATGCTTTCTTACGATGCATTTTAAAACGGAATGTTTTATCTTCGTGCAGCAGTTCTTTGGTGTACACATGACTACCCAACTTGCATCACTATGTTTAAGCATACAGCAAAATGATATCATGCATGCATGCATTGTGACAAAAATTCTCTATCCAAATCCATAAAGAGCAAAATATGCTACATTGGGCACCATCGATTCCTCCCGAAGCGCCACTGCTTGCGGCGAGAAACGCAGATTGCGAGCATTCATGATGACCACTCGAGGCCAGGAAAATTCACTGTAGTTAAGTTACAAGATGAGCTAGAGAAGGTTAGGCATCTTAAACTAGGAGTTGGAGGTGATCCTGGGAGCAAAAGGAGGAAGCAGATAGATCCCTCACCGATCTGGAACCGGCAACATGGTTTCTGGGACTTGTCTTACTAGGCATCATTGAACCTTCGGCACAATCTCGACGTGATGCACATCGATAAAAACATCTACCACAACTTGGTTGGCACACAACTTGAACTTGACGGGAAGAATAAGGACACCTGGAAGGCTAGGTATAATTGTGAAGCCCTAGGAATTAGGCGAGATCTACAATTGCAACGAATAGAGATAGAGAAGGACCTTACCTATCCATATGCTCCGTATTACCTGAATAAGGAGCAGAAGACGGGTTCCTGTAAATATATGTGGGACTGCACTTCTGCTGATGGGTTTTGTTTAGACATGGGGAAATGTGTCAGCCTTCCTACACACAAGATCACCAAGACGTAAAACCCATGACTGCCACATCCCGTTGGAAGGAATATTGGTTACTGGCATGTGAGGGTATATGCATCCCGATATCTACACATCACTTGTAGAGCTAGGTATACTATTCAGGCAATTATGAAATCAAAATTTGAAACTGTCGGTGTTGGAAAGGCCCAAAGATGAAATCCTAGTAGTTCTGTGAAAATTTGAACACATCTTTCTGCCGACATTCTTTGATGTGATGGTCCACCTGGCTGCACATTTACCACAAGAGGCGATGCTTCGAGGCCCTGTGAACTATGTGTGGATGTATCCAATAAGGAGGTTGTTGTGTACTTAGAAGAGATATGTGAGGAACATGTCACGTCCAGAAGGTTCGTTGGTAGAGGCCTACATTGCTACTGAGTGCGTGAATTTTTTCTCTAGATACCTCAATGATATTATCAAAAGATTCAATCGGCCGGCGAGAAATTTAGGTGACTATCATGGATCATCTTGTGATGTGTTTGGACATAATATGAATTTGATTGGAGGAAGCCATGTCAGCTGCTATGGAGGAAGCAATGATCCTGATTTGACCCTCAAAAGGGAGCTAAACAAGATGACTTGGTATGTCCTCAACAATTGCGAGGAAGTAAATCCATATATCAAGTATGTTCAGACCTCCCATACTTATGAATTCAAAATTTTCATACACGTAAAGATTTTAATTCCAAGTTACTCTCTGGATTGTAGTCTTCCCTGAGAACAGCTGGTGAATGATGGGATGCCCAATGTGGAAAGAAGACTTGAGCGGGTATTTCAAAGATAGTTCAAGGACCATGTTAGTTTCCTTTTGCATTTATTAAGGTCCTTCATATATAGAATTTCAATGCATTATTTTACCATATATTTTTCTTCAATGATACATATAGATCATGAAAAAGCGACAGTCCAGAAGCTATGGATGAAGAGCTTTTTGCATTGGCGTGTGGCCCAGACATCCTAGTAAGAACATATTCAGCTTGTATTATGGATGGTGTTCGGTTCCTCACCACCGACCATGAGAAGGGTAAGAAAACACAAAACAATGGTTATCACTTGAAGAAGGATATCCATTTTTATGGTGTCCTCAAGGATATCAAGGCGATGTATTTTAACTCTGATTTGGAACACCAATGATAAGATGTGTTATTCCACTATGATTAGTATCAGCTTGAGGGCCGCAAGGATAAGAATATGGTGTATGATAAAATCTTCCGGAGTGTTAACATTACCAATTTTTGTTACAAATATGATAGTTACATCTTGGCAACCCAGTCTACAAAAGTGCTATGTCTGCTAGACACAGCTAAGGGAAAAATCTGGCGGGTGGTTCAAAAATTAGTTCAGAGACATAAGTTTGATGTTGCCGAAGGAGGAGGAGGAGGGCGGTGCATACTGATGTAGAATAACAAGAATTTGAAGGATCTGACGATGAGACTATATTTGAGTCTCTGCCTTTCAGGAAACATCGGCTCTCTATCAAAGGATGCCGCATCATAGATGCATCAGCGTTTGAGCGTATCCGAGGTAAAAGGAAAGCTTTTGAGCGGGAGCAAGTTGATAGTGATCCTGAAGAAGACGACACAATTCAGGAGTACTGTAGTGACAAATAAGTGGAACTACAAGATGATACTAATGAAGAGTAGCTCCAGCCCGTGGTGAACTGATGATCGTGTGCATGCTTTGTGTTGCATGCTTGAACCGATGATCGTGTGCATGCCTCTATGCAGGCCTGTGATGAACTAATGATCGTGTGTGCATGTTTTGTGTTGCATGCCTGAACTGATGGCTGTGTGCATGGATCTGTTGAACTAATGATTGTGTCTTCATGCTTGCACAAATGGTTGTGTGCATGCTTGTGTTGGACTGATGTGTGTGTGTGTGCATGCCTATGTTTAACTGATCAACTAGCCAAAACATTGTGATGTTATTCTGTCTGTCAAACTTGGCTGATCATAAGCTCTTTTTTTGGTAGAAAAATTGTGCTTTATTTAGTCCGCGTGGGACCCATTTGTCAGCCTCGCTGACGATGTCAGGGTGAACAAAAACAACCTACACATGGGACCCACATGTCATAGCAGCTAAAAAAACCCTCTCCGCTCCATGCCACTCCCAAATCCCACACCACTTCCCCCAAATCCACGCTAGAAAAAACCATCTCCCCTCCCCACCAACGACCAAATCCGCTCCCCGCCGGTGACGATGCTAGCAGCGGAGGCTGTAAACTGACGTGTATGTTCTCCTCGACCTACTTCCTGTTAACCACGTCAACTCTTCCTTGACCAGCCGATGATGTCGTCGCCCCCTCGTCACCGTCGATGATGTCGTGTCCTCGTTCTAGTTCGACGCATCGCCTCCTTGTTCTATATGGCAGCGCCTATACACTCAATGCAGGTAACTGCGTCGATGTTGTTGTTTAGTTCAATCTAGTTCACCATTGTCACAACATTAGTGATGTTGTGACCGACGTTGTTTCTTACGGCAAACATTCAGTCGAGTTCATCAAAAGAGCCCTTTAGTTTTATTATCTAGATGCTAGTTTTACTCAGTGAATTTCATTCTTGTAATAATTCACTAACTAAATTTTTTATTCTAACATAGTTCTTGTATTTACTCTTTAGGGGAAGGTAGGATGAACTGTGAGAAACGCCAGTTTTGCAGTATGAAGGCTAGGGAGATACATGAGAAGGTTCTAAATTTTTTGCTACTGGCACTACTAGATATTGCATAAAAACTTATTATTTTAATTAGTGAAATGCCTAATTTAGGATAAAAAGGATGCTTACAAGGTTGGTGAAACAAAGGCTGTCGTCTTCAATGTCATCATCTGATGATGTGAAGCAACCTGTTGTAGTTTCTCACAAGATGAAAGCTAAGATGGCGAGGCGAAGAGCTAAGTCTTATATGAAAAGTTTTAAATTAGTCGATAAACCCAATATCCTTAATCATAGAGGTGTGTAATTACCTAAGTACATGTTTTGATACATTTATATGCCGCTACAGATTATTACTTACAATATTTTCTTTCTAGGTCCAAGGATGACGGGGGGGGGGGGGGGGGCGAGGAATTCGATGATCACTGCATGTTTGTAAACAATTTGGAATTGACTTTTGACCAAGTTGCTTCCCTCAAAGTGATAGTTAAAGGAAGCAACACATCTATGCCATACAATGTGTGCAAAATGAACAAGTTAAATGTCATACCTAGGAAGGACAAGATGGTTAATATTTTTCATTTCAATATTTAAAGTTTCTTATGGGCACTGATCTCGAGCCAACAACTAATATTATTCTTCTCCTACAGCACTTTTAGCTAGCTATAGCAGTGCCCACCTCAACCGCTATATCCCAAAGGGTTTACCACTCGCATGCTCCTATAAGACCACTTTTCAGCATGTTAACTTCTTCAAAGGCATGAATGGTGCTACCCATATGACAAGAGGCTGGTCTAAGGTTCTTGAACTTGCTGGAATCAGGAAGGGGAATGTGTGCCTATTCAAAATTTTAAATGAGGGCTACCAGGCTTCATTAGTAGTGTTAATGTTCTGTAGTGAGGCCAAAAATTATTTTGTTTATTCTGGTGTTGGATGCACCATTAAAGTAGTATGTTGTTAGTGAACTTGTAGTGGTGAGAAACTTGACGTCAACCTAGTGCTGTATATGCTAACTAATATTATCTCTATATGCTATGTCTATATTTGGTTGATTGTGTGCATGTTGTTGCTTTTCTATGCACTCTTAAAAGATGATCTAAAAATGTGCTCTATTGTGTTCTATTTTATGGTTGTGTGAAATGTACATATATTATGTTGATTTTCTATTTTCAATACATATTGTGCAGATTCTTCTATTTTTAATTTCTTTAATTCCTGTGACTGGGAGATGGTTTGTAACATCTAGAATGAAGTAGTTTACATGCAACAAACAACTGGACAACTACAGCGGTTACAAGTGTATGGTCCCAAATAGCCGGTCTCCAGTTCGATTCCTTTTTGCGCACATAATTTTTTTCTCTGATTTAATTTCTACCAAGTGCATTGACAGCTTGGGCTGACAAAAAACATCAGGAAGAACCATCAAACCCAGCGATATTGACAAGGTTTTGACTTATCAATGCCCATTGTTATGGGCTTGGGTTTTGGAAAAGATGGGAACACTGGAGATCCGGAATGGCTAACAAACAAGCAACACGGGACACGAGATTTACCCAGGTTCGGGCCCCCTGAGGGAAACCTTACTCCTGCTTGTCTATTCTTGATTGATAGCGAAACCGAAGTTTAAAGGGGTGCGAAGATGAGATCTAAAGGGTGTGTATGCTAGGGTTGTGGATGTCCTCCTCGCCATGCCCTCCTGGCCTTTATATGGGGAGGCTAGGTCTCGGGGTTAGGTCGAGTCGGTTACAGATTAGGGTTTTACCCTTTCAATTTTCTATCTAGAACTAATCGTGTTCTCCAAGGAGTCGCATCCTTCATGGGTTTGGGCCAGTAAAATTCCTCCTGGGCTTTGTCATCAGGGGTGCATCGTTACGTGGGCTTCTGCTGGGCCAGGCTGGATATGCCAATAATAGGCACCCATAGAGCATACCCATGGAAGTAGTCACCGAGTGTTCAGTCGAATCGTAGATTCGATTGGAGACTCTAAAGTCTTCGAGTGCCTTCATCCGAACAAGCTTTCGGGTCATAGTACTAGTTAATAGGGATAGTTGATACTCATTCCTAACTCAGCCGACGGACCAGGGTCAGTTAACTTTCTTTAGGCAAAACAACGCTATCTATTTAGACTCGAGTCCCCATACTCGAATTTAGAAAATTGCTGGCGTAATTTGACTCATGCCGTGGAGATCTTACAAGAGTCAAATTATATTGTTTTAAGTATGTATCCAACTCGTCTGTCGGGATTTTTCATCGTTGCTGTTGACCCAAAATACTACTAGCAGAGTTCATTCGGGTGCGTTACCAGACCATCAGACTGTGTTTGTAGGTCTTATATCTATGTCGCGGACACAACATCCGAATGTTTATCATCACGGATACTCTTCGGGTTTCCAAGGAGATGTTATCTCTTAGCATAAATTTTTGGGTGGAGTCGCCAAATTTGTCGAATGTATGTTAGTTTTTATGACGTCTTAATTATAGAGGATCCGACGGATCATAATGAACTGATTCATAGGGTGCGCGACCAACGCTCCCTATGGGAGTAGTCCCGAGTGTCTGTTCGACTCATAGACTCGAGTGGAGACTTTAATCTTGTGAATGCCATTGATGACTCAAATTAACCGGATAATAACCAACGGTCCCTATGGGAGTATCCCCAAAGTCCGTATTCAAGTCATGGACTCGAAGGAGTCGAGGCATGAAGTTTTGCTAAAAGTTATCTTTGAATGCTTCAGGCACCTAACCAATTCTTCAGGTGCGTGGCCACCGCTCCTGATGGGAGTAGCCCCTTAGTATTTGGTCAAGTCACACGCTCGAGTAAGTACTTTGAATCAAATAATATGGGGCCGTTGCATTCCTTCTACTTTTGTGGTGGATAGTGATGTCATTGCTGACGGTTGATGACCTCCCCCTTCTGTAGCGACAGTGATAATGGGACAAGACGATCATGGGTCCCACATTCTGACCGAAATTTGACTAGTCATGCATAGATAACGCGATTTTAACTGTGTCTCCTTGATTTCCATGCGTAGTGGAGAGCGTGCTAGAGACGGTTCGGGCGACAACCGCCATGTGTGCGTTGTGATGCGTGACACGCATTGATCTTTGTAGATCAACGGTTCTACTTCGTCTTCTTCGTCATTTAACACGGCCAAAAGCCATGGTAAATTTTCTCCTTCGTCTTCATTGTGTCTCTTTTTTTCCTTGCTCTTCTTGTGCGCACCACCTATTGCCTCCATTGCTACACCTTGCGCTAGAAGCCTTCCGCCTGTTTCCTTCCTAAATCATCCGAGCGCAGCGCAAAGCACACCGCGCTAGAATGGGCAAGCCTAAGAAGAGCACTGGGGCAGGGACGAGCGCTCACTACAAGGAATGTTTTATTCTATGACCTTCTAATAGTGACCGTGAACAAAATCGTCATAGAGTTATGAAGATTTTGCACTAGATGGTCGTAAGCAGTTCAAGAGGGCATATAACCTGGAAAATTACGATGATTTTTCTAAAAATCGTCATAGTTACTTTAGATGAAATCATCATAATCTGATGGAAGCATCCTATAGTATTACTTGTAGCTCACTATGACGATTTTAAATTGTCATATTGTCCAAATTTGTAACTTTAAATCGTCATAGTTACTTTAGATGAAATCATCATAATCTGATGGAAGCAGCCTATGGTATTACTTCAAGACATTACTACATGATATGCAAGGACTAGCAACACTAGCATATAAGGAGTTGTGAGTGCTAGAAGTGTTAAGGTCCGAAGATAGATCATTGCAACTAGATAGGGATGAAGGATTACAAATAGTAAGCACACTATCCATATTGCAATTTCTATCACCACTCACCATATCATTACCTTGTGAAAAATAACATGTTGGTGAGGTGGTAGATGATGAGAACTCATCTCAACCTTAAGTGGAATCAACATAATCATCCTTAATAATGTTGGACTTGCTATATTTATTTTGAAGCTTGGTCCATATCTCATGAGCGCTTGAATAAGGTATGATAGAAGAAAGAACTACATTGCTCACAACAAGTAAAAGAATTTTAGTATCTAGAGCATTTATACAAGAGTTCAACTTCTCCTCTAAAATTCGTTTTGGGGATCCATAGGAGAAGAGAAACCCATATATAGATTTCCCTCAATATTTGGGTGAATTCATCGAAATAAATTAAGCATACGAGATTTCCAAACATCATAATTTGTGCTATCGAATTTGAACCTGTCTTTGTGCACTAATCCCTTGGCCGGCATCTTTACTCTCAAGGCGGTGAAGCCTAAAATGAGAGACTGGGCTCTGATACCAATTGAAAGGATACAAATGTCACCTAGAGGGGGGGGTGAATAGGCGATTAAAACTTCTCCGAGAGTGTCTCAACAAAGGAGGAATAAAACTAACGTTTACGTTGTTAAGCAGAAAACCTAGAACAATCTAGGGTTAACCTATGTGCACCAACAACTTATGCTAAGCAAGACAAACAACTATGTGATAGCAAGTTATATACTTTAAGCACGAAGGCTATCACAAAGTAAAGTGCATAAGTAAGAGCTCGGTTATAGAGATAACTGAGACACGTGGGGACAACGATATTTTACCGAGTTCCTCCAACATGCAGTACGTCCCATTTGAGAGGGATTGGTATCAAACCACCTACGCCACAAAAGGCCTCCCTTATTCTCCGGTGAATCTCACCCCAACGGGATCGATCCACACTTTCACTATCGGTGCACTTGTCGGTGGCAATCCGAAACCTCTCACAAGGTTGGGGCACTTCTCCACAACTTAATTGGAGGCTCTCAACAAACGCCACCAAGGCCACAAAACCGTCTAGGGTTCCAATAACCTAAGAGGGACAAGCTTCAACGGATATCATGAACCAAATCCTCCAAGGAGAACTCAAAACGATGCACCTAATGAAAAAGGAAAGAACACCACAAAGATGCTAAAATCCCTCACTCTCAAGTTCCAACAAAGCTACTAAAGCTATTGGTGGAACAAGAGAGGAAGAACACAAAATCCCCCAAAATCTAGATCCCAAAGAATTCACTCACAAAGAGATGAATCGGTTAGGTCAAAACATGGATCTAGATCACCTCTAACTACCCCTCAAATATAGGCACGAATCAATGGAGGGGTGTGTAGAAATCAAGCTCAAAGAGTAGGAAAATAATAGGCAAAGCTTGACTAATAGAGAAGGAAGAAGCTTTTCAATAAAAGAGAAAGAGCAAGCTTATATAGGCCCCAACAATTTTGCCCGTTGGGGCAGTTTTCGACCTGGGCCGGCCAGTACTACCGGATTGGGCCGGTAGTACCTGACTAGACCAGCAGCGCACACACAACGAGCAGGAGCCAGCCCAGGCGATCGAAAGGAAAGGGATCAGGGCGATCCCGCGGGACAATGCGCGTGCGTTGGGGTAGCTGAGTGCGCGCAGCGGGCGAGCGGGGCCACAGCAAGCACACGGGAACTAGCGGTAGCGGAGCGAGCGTGCAGCGCCCGAGATTAGCGGCGGCAGCAGGGCGCGGGGCAAGGCAAAGTGGGCTGGAGCTGGGAAGCAAGGCGCTGAGGTCCAGTTCTTTTGGCGGCTTCTCCGAGAAGCTGTCCTACCCCCAGCTTCCTGGGGAAGCCGGTTCAAAAATATTACGAGGCTTTCAAAGTGGTTAAGAATAAACTAATTTGAAAGCCTCACAAAATTTTGGAACCGGCTTCCCCAGGAAGCTGGGGGTAGGGCAGCTTCTCGGAGAAGCCGCCAAAAGAACTGGGTCTGAGAGTACCTGGGCTAGCAGGTAGTACCGGCCCACCCGGGCGGTACTACCGGGCCGGGCTGGTAGTGCCAGATCTCACTACCGTGCAAGGCAGAGGCAAGTGGAGAGGCGCACAGGGGCAGGTGGTAGTACCGGCCCGCCTGGGCCGTACTACCGCTCGGCCCAGAGAGCTGATACCTTTTCTTTTTAATTAAGAATGTGGCAAATTCAAACCGCTATAACTTTTCATTGGTAACTCCGATCGACCCGATTCCAATTGCGTGGAAAATATTGGTTATCACCAAGTGAGAAAGTATCAAGTATAATAATGTGAGATACCTCACTTGGTGAGAAACCGAAAAGCTGCCAAGATCAAAATTTCAACAAGATACAAATGGAAGATCCGATTTTGATGAACAAGAGCTTGTTATGGATATTAACACAAGCTCTATATCCTCACATGGATAAGACCAAATAATAACCAAATACGATGATCCAAGTATGCAAAGGTTTGGTGTCTCTCCGGACGATATGATCGAGTTACTCATACGAGAGTCCCTCTTGATAGTACGGCTACCTATCCTAAACCCGGTCTCCCACTAACAACATGAGACCGACAAAAGCGAAAACCTATCAAGATTATACCTTTGCCTTGAGCATTCCACTTGAGCTTGATGTATACGAACTTTACCTTCTCAAGATGGAACGCCTCTCTTGATTCCTCACCATCGATCCATGATCCCCGAGGAAGGCAAGCATCAGACATGATATCTACTATAGATGGTACATTTTGAGGTTGCACAACACATCTTCTTCTCATTTCTTCCACCTTGAAGCGAACACATGCTTCAAGCGATGCCGATGGACAAATCCTACAAGTGCAACTTAATACACACATTAGTGCATAAAGATTGTCATTAATTACCAAAACCACACATAGGGGCCCACATGTTCTTTCAGTTGTAGATTAGGTCGGTCCAATTACAGTAGTTTTTTCCGTTTTCTTAATTTTTTGTAGCTTTTTCATAGGAAGTCCAAAATAATAGTTTTTTGTCTCTAAATTTCTATAAAATTCAGTAGATCATCTTAGGGTGTTAAATATAAATAATTTATTATTTAAAAATAGTAGATTTACTAATTTCACATTAGTCCATAGTAGGGACAATATCATAATTCAAAATATGAGTTTGAAATTAGGGCGTGATAATTCTCGTTTAGGGGTTGAGTCTCGCTAAACTTGCATTGAATCTCTGAATAAATAGTAAATTGTGAGTCTAAAAATCATTTTTTCAAAAAATCATGGGCATCAGATAATGTACATGTAGTTCAAATCGGACCCACTTCCTACCGATTCGGCAGGAATTTGTGTTTTTCGCTAGGGGTGGACATAAAGGTCTGATATACCCTAGTTGGGACACTTGTCCATGTAAGGTGGCCTATTATTTTTGAAAAATGTGATGGTAGCATTTTGAAACTTCCATTTGATGGTTGCTTCACAAAACGACCCTTTTTGGCGCTTGGAAAATGGAAAATGGTTTTTCTGTGCGACGAAAAGGAAAACTTCCTCCTGGAACATTGTTCTCTATCCCAAGATGCATTTGTGTGCACAATATGAGAACAGTATCACAAACAATGCTGCGATTCTAGCCATAACATTGGTCGTTTGGCCCGAAAGCCATGAAACCTCGGACGTGATAGGTCATTTTTGAGAAGGTTTTTTCGAGACATTTGCAATTTAACAAGTTTGGTATTTTTCATTGAAACTATGTCACATAAAGACACCACGCGAAGGATTTGCATTGATCAGATTGTTTTTAAATTTTTTATGCCCGTTTCAAACTATGGTCAAAATGGCGGGCATGAAGGTTCTTAGCTAGAGGATGAATATAGCTAAACTTGCATTGGATCTCTGAATAAATAGCATTTTTGAGTCAAAAATCATTTTTTCCAAAAATCATGGGCATCAGATAATGTACCTGTAGTTCAAATCGAACCCACTTCCTACCGATTCGGCAGGAATTAGTCTTTTTTGCCAGGAGTGGACATAAAGGTTTGAGATACCCCGGTTGGGACACTTGTCCATGTAAGGTGGCCTATTATTTTTGAAAAATGTGATGATAGCATTTTGAAACTTTCATTTGGTGGTTGCTTTACAAAACAACCTATTTTTGGCGTTCGGAAAAAGGAAAATGGTTTTTCCATACGACGAAAAGGAAAACTTCCTCCTGAAATATTGTTCGCCATCCCATGATACATATGTGTGCACAATATGAGAACAGTATCATAAACTATGCCGCTATTATAGCCATAACATTGGTCGTTTGAGCCGAAAGCCATGAAACCTCGGACATGATAGGTTATTTCTGAGAAGGTTTTTTCGAGACACTTGCAATTTACCAAGTTTGGTAATTTTCATTGAAACTATGTCACATAATAAGACACCACACAAATAATTTGCATTTATTAGACCGTTTTTGAATTTTTATGCCCGTTTCAAACTATGGTCAAAACGGCGGGCATGAAGGTTCTTTGCTAGGGGCTGAGTCTCGCTAAACTTGCATTGGATCTATGAATAAACAACATATTGTGAGTCTAAAAATCATTTTTTTAAAATCATGGGAATCATATAATGTACCTGTAGTTCAAATTGGACCCACTTCCTACCGATTCGGCAGGAATTTGTCTTTTTTGCCAGGGGTTGACAGAAAGGTTTGAGATACCCCGGTTGGCACATTTGTCCATGTAAAGTTTCCTATTATTTTTTAAAAATGGGATGGTAGCATTTTGAAACTTTTATTTAGTGGTTGCTTCACAAAACAACCCGTTTTTGGCGCTCGGGAAATGGAAAATGATTTTTCCATACGACGAAAAAGAAAACTTCCTGCTGGTACATTGTACGCCATCCCATGATACATATGTGTGCACAATATGGGAATATTATGACAAACTATGCCGCGATTCTAGCCATAACATTGGTCATTTGTCCCGAAAGCCATGAAACCTCAGACATGATAGGTCATTTCTAAGGAGGTTTTTTTGAGACTTTGCAATTTACCAAGTTTGGTATTTTATATTTAAACTATGTCACATAATAAGACACCAGGCGAAGGATTTGCATTGATCGGACCATTTTTGAATTTTTTATGCCTGTTTCAAATTATGGTCAAAACGGCGAGCATGAAGGTTCTTAGCTAGGGGCTGAGTCTCGCTAAACTTGCATTGGATCTCTCAAGAAATATCATATTGTGAGTCTAAAAATCATTTTTTGAAAAAATCATGGGCATCAGATAATGTACCTGTAGTTCAAATCAGACCCAGTTCCTACCGATTCGGCAGGAATTTCTCTTTTTCGCCAGGTGTGGACAGAAAGGTTTGAGATACCCCGGTTGGTACATTTTTCAATGTAAGGTGTCCTATTATTTTTGAAAAATGGGATGGTGGCATTTTGAAACTTTCATTTGGTGGTTTCCTCACAAAACAACCCTTTTTGGCGCTCGGGATATGGAAAATGGTTTTTTCGTGCGACGAAAAGGAAAACTTCCTCCTGGAACATTGTTCGCCATCCCATGATACATATGTGTGCACAATATGGGAATAGTATCACAAACTATGCCGTGATCCTAGCCATAACATTGGTCGTTTGGCCCGAAGGCCATGAAACCTCGAACGTGATAGGTCATTTCCGAGAAGGTTTTTTTCGAGACACTTGCAATTTACCAAGTTTGGTATTATTCATTGAAACTATGTCACATAATAAGACACCACGCAAAGGATTTGCATTTATTAGACCGTTTTTGAATTTTTTATGCCCGTTTCAAACTATGGTCAAAACGGCGGGCATGAAGGTTCTTAGCTAGGGGCTGAGTCTTGCTAAACATGCATTGGATCTATGAATAAATAGCATATTGTGTGTCTAAAAATAATTTTTTTTAAATCATGGGCATCAGAATGTACATGCAGTTTAAATCGGACCCACTTCCTACCGATTCGACATGAATTTGTCTTTTTTGCCAGGGGTTGACAGAAAGGTTTGATATACCGCGATTGGAACATTTGTCCATGTAAGGTGTCCTATTATTTTTGAAAAATGGGATGGTAGCATTTTGAAACTTTCATTTGGTGGTTGCTTCACAAAACGACATGTTTTTGGTTTTCAGGAAATGGAAAATGGTTTTTCTATGTGACGAAAAGGAAATATTCCGTCTGGAACATTGTTCGCCATCCCATCATACATATGTGTGCACAATATGGGAATATATCACAAACTATGCCGCGATTCTAGCCATAACATTGGTCATTTGGCCCGAAAGCCAGGAAACCTCAGACATGATAAGTCATTTCTGAGGAGGTTTTTTCGACACACTTGCAATTTACCAAGTTTGGTATTTTTTATTGAAACTATGTCACATAATAAGACACCACGCGAAGGATTTGCATTGATCGGACCATTTTTGAATTCTTTATGCCCGTTTCAAATTATGGTCAAAACGGCAGGCATGAAGGTTCTTAGCTAGGGGACGAGTCTCGCTAAACTTGCATTGGATCTCTCAAGAAATATCATATTGTGAGTCTAAAAATCATTTTTTCAAAAAATCATGGGCATCAGATAATGTACCTATAGTTCAGATCAGACCCACTTCCTATAGATTCGACATGAATTTTTATTTTTCTCCAGGGGTGGACCGAAAGGTTTGAGATACACTTGTTTGTACATTTGTCCATGTAAGGTGTCCTATTATTTTTGAAAAATGGGATGGTAGCATTTTGAAACTTTCATTTTGTGGTTGCTTGACAAAAGAACCCGTTTTTGGCGCTCGGGAAATGGAAAATGGTTTTTCCGTGCGACAAAAAGGAAAACTTCCTCCTGGAACATTGTTCGCCATCCAGTGATACATATGTGTGCACAATATGGGAATAGTATCACAAACTATGCCGTGATTCTAGCCATAACATTGGTCGTTTGGGCCGAAAGCCATGAAACCTCAAACATGATAGGTCATTTCCGAGGAGGTTTTTTCGAGACACTTACAATTTACCAAGTTTGGTATTTTTCATTGAAACTATGTCACATAATAAGACACCACACGAAGTATTTTCAGTGATCAAATCATTTTTGAATTTTTTATGCCAGTTTCAAATTATGGTCAAAATGGCGGGCATGAAGGTTCTTAGCTAGGGGCTGAGTATCGCTAAACTTGCATTGGATCTCTGAAGAAATAGCATATTGTGAGTCTAAAAATCATTTTTTGAAAAAATCATGGGCATCAGATAATGTACCTGTAGTTCAAATCGGACCCACTTCCTACAGATTCAGCAGGATTTTGTCTTTTTTGCCAGGATGGATGGAAAGGTTTGAGATTCTACATCAAGATCAAGTAGAATATGCGCAAGGCAAAGGTATGATCTTGATAGGGTTTCTTTCTTACCGGTCTCGTGGTGTTAGTTGGGGAGACCAGTTTATAGGATAGGTAACCGTACTATCAAGAGGGTCTCTCGAGTGAGTAGCTTGATCATATCCTTCAGAGATAACTCAAACCTTTGCATACTTCGCATCATCCTTCTTGGTTGTTATTTGGATCTTATTCATTAGAGGATTTGGATCTTGTGTTAATCTCCATGACAAGCTCAAGTTCATCAAAAACGGATTTCATATGAATTCTATATTGCGTCTTAGATATTGGAGGATTTACCAGTTTGTCTTTTCTAGATAGGTTAAACCTTTCATAATTTTGTTCTATCCTCCCTTTCTGGACTATGATGGTTCTCTGCATGATCTTGTAGAGCTCTTTATTATCTTCGAAACAAGCCCAAGATCATCAAAATCGGAGTCCGGATGCAAAAGTTCCGGCCATTTTCAGTGGGAATGTCCGGCTGATTCGGGCCGGAGTGTCCGGCCCTAGAATTTCCCGAGGCACCTGAGATGTACTGTGTCCCAGTTTGGACTCCACTCAGACTCTGGCCAGAATCTGTGTTGGGACGGAGTCTCCGGTTGGTTGCAGCCGGAGTGTCCGGCCAGGCCAGACTGTCTGGTTGTATTTTGCCGGACTGTCCGGGGTAAGTGACTTCCCATGGCTATATTTCCAGGGGGCCTATATAAAGGCCCCTTCTTCTACATTTGGCTGCTGCTGGTCACCATGATTTTCTGCAAGCCTTCTCCTCCATTCTTACCCCTCTTGAGCTTGCTCCCCTTCAATCCCTCCCTTGATCCTTGCATATACTTTAGGGATTTGAAAGAGGAGATCTAGATCTACAATCCCACCAATCAATATCTCCTCTAAGTGAGGGGAACATCTTGGGATCTAGATCTTGGACTCTTTTGTGGATTTCCTCCATTGTTCTTCCTCTCTTATTACCCCACAAACTTTTGTAGATTTGGTGAAATTTGGAAGAGAAGGATTTGAGCACTTATTATGTTCTTACCATTGCATGTGGTGCATCGGTTTGAGTTCTCCATGAGGATTCAATTGAGTGAAAGGCGAGAAGCTTTTTACTCTTGGATTCTTGGAACCCTAGACGGTTTGGTGGTTTTCAGGTGTTTGGAATACTTGGGGCCTCCAATTAAGTTGTGGAGCTTTCCCCAAGCTTGTTTGTTGGGAGCCTCCAATTGATTTGTGGAGAAGTGCCCCAACCTTGTGAGAGGTTCTAGATTGCCACCGATAAGTGCACCGATAGTGGAAGTGTGGATTTATCCCGTTGGGGTGAGATTCACAGGAGAACAAGGGAGGCCTTTTGTGGCATTGGTGGTTTGATACCACCCCCTCTCCAAACAAGACGTACTCTATGTTGGGAGGAACTCGGTAAAATATCGTCGTCTCCGTGTGCCTCGGTTATCTCTATATCCGAGCTCTTACTTATGCACTTTACTTTGTGATAGCCTTCATGCTTGAAGTATATATCTTGCTATCACATAGTTGCTTGTATTTCTTAGCATAAGTTGTTGGTGCAAATAGGTGAATCCTACTTGTTCTAGGTTTTGTGCTTAACAAAGTAAATGCTAGTTTAACTCTGCCTTTGTGGAGCCACTCTTGGAAAAGTTTTAAATCGCCTATTCACCCCCTCTAGATGGCATTTGTATCCTTTCAATTTGTATCAGAGCCCGGTCTCTCATTTTAGGCTTCACCGTCTTGAGAGTAAAGATGTCGGCTAGGGTATTAGTGCACAATGACATATTCATATTCGATGGCACAAATTATGATATATGGAAAACTTGTATGCTTATTCATTTTCGGGACATGGACCCAAATTTGGAGCGTATTATAGATATAGATTTTTCTCCTCCTATGGATTTCAAAAATATATCTTGTGAGGATGAGAAAAACTTATATCTCGATGCTCAAGCTTCTAATGCTCTTGTTAATGATTTGAGCTATGTAGTTACATCTCCAATCATTCCTTTTTGGAGCGCTCATGAGTTATGGAAAAAACTTCAAGATAAATATGTTGTATCCAATATTGTTGAGGATGATTGTGTTGCGTCCACTTCCGGTCGAGACGAGTTCTCATCTTCTACCACTTCACCAACATGTGATTTTTCACAAGGTAATGATATGGTGAGTGGTGATATAAATTGCAATATGGATAGTGTGCTTACTCTTTGTAATCCCTCATATCTATCTAGTTGCAATGATCTATCTTTGGACTTTAAAACTTCTAGCACTACTAACTCCTTACATGCTTGTGTTGATAGTCCTTGCATATCATGTAGAAATGGCTTGAATAAATCTCCTGATGATATGCTTATATTGTCTTGTTTCCATGATAAAAATGCTTCTATTTCCTCTAGTGCTTGTGTTGCTAACCATGTAGAGGAAAATGAAGATTCTATGGGTCAAGACAAGGTCTTGAATAGAGATACAAGTGAAATCTCATCATCACCTTCCTCTGGTTCTCACATATGCCTTATGGTTAAGGAAACAAAGGTAACCTCTTTGGATCCCATTGTATCTCATGATAATGATGAGGTTGAGAATGATAATTATGATGATCATCTAGTTGATTATGATATTGCCTCTATTCTAGAGATGGGAGAGATTGTCTTTTCCGCTCTTCATATAATTAAAATCGCTTCCTCCAAATTCGTTGAAATCTTGACTTGTGCTATTCAAGGAAAGAAACTTATTGAGGAGCAAGAAAATACTATTTCTCAAAAGTTTGTGCTTGAGCGTGAGTATGCTAATGAAATTGCACAACTAAAGGAGTCCCTTGAAGAAGAACAAACCACCAAAGAATCTCTTGAGGAGACTTTTACTCTAGAATTATCTAGAGTAAAGGAATACCATGATAGAGAACTTGTGGTGGCTAACTCCTTCAAGATTAAAAATGATGAGTTTCAAGTTCCTTATGCTAAACTCCTTGAGGATTTTGAGCACCTCAAAAATGGCTCTAGGGTCATCAAGGGTGAGCTCATCAAACTCACCGAGTCACATGAGCAACTTAAAGCCTCTTACTCAAAAGAGATTTTGAAGTTACACTCACCTCTTGCTAATAAGGATGATGCTTGTGCTAATAACTCTATTTCTTGTGAAGCATATATTTTGAAGGAGAATGTTGAGCTAAAGGATCAACCTGCTTTTCTAACTAGCAACTATGGGAAATTAGAGGAAAGTCATGTTAAGCTCTCAAGATCGCATGAGGATCTTCTAGTCTCCCATAGTAGGCTAAAGTTGGCTCATAAGTCCATCATGTCAAAGGTAACATATAGTGGGCCTCATGTGGACATTAGCACTATATCTACTCAAAATGTTATCTTGCCATGTGCTAGTCCTTGTAATTCATCCTCTCACAAGCATTCTATATCTCGTGATTAATTACATTACATGCCTTGTTGCTCTAACAATGTAGCATCTACTTCCTCTAGTACTTTTGTTGAAACTAACCATGTAGAGGAAATCAAAGAGCTTAAGGCTCAAGTCACTTCTTTGTAGAATGACTTGAAAAAGGGTCATCGAGGGAAGGACACACTCAATAAAATCTTGAGTGTGCAAAAATCCCCCAACGACAAGAGTGGGCTTGGATTCAACTCCAATGTCAAGAACAAGTCCACTATCAAGTTGAAGCACAAGGACAGCAAGAAGAATGGACAACATCAAGTCAAGAATCTGTCCAACATTGTTTTCTTCAAGTGCAAGGAATAAGGGCATCATGTTAGATCTTGTCCATTGAAGAAGAAGCCTCTTAGTGTGAAGCAAAAAGGGAAGCAGCCTCAAGCTTCACCTCAAGTCATTGACGGGCCTCTTCCTAAGAGGAATACTCGAGCTCTTCCTCGAGTTGTGGCTTCACCTAAGAAGAAAGATGGAAAGAGAAGAACTTGCTATATATGCCGTGAGAAGGGGCATATTTCTTCCTCATGTACTATTGGTATCTCCTCATCCAACCCTATCATTATTGATGATGCTTATTCTCTTTGTAAGGATGAGGTTGGCAATGTGTTTGCCAAATTTGTTGGTGCTCAATGTGGGTTCAAGAAAAGAACCATTTGGGTTGCCAAGCCTATTGTTACTAACCTCTTACGAACCATCTTGGTTGGGGACCAACAAGCAAAAACTTGATCAATAGGTATTGTTGGAGGCCATTGGAGACTTGGTTAAATTATGAAGAATTGAGGGATCTTCATCAATTATTTGTGTTAAGCCAAGCCTTTTGGATTATCATGCTTATATTATATATCCAATGTCCTCCTTGCAGTAGCATATGCTAAACTATTTACATTGAAAGTTACTCGCCCCCTTGTGCATGTGTTGGTTTTGTATCTTCCATGATCTTGTACATGTTTGATTTCCACTTAATTATCTTGAGGAATCAAGCATATTTTTGTGTATGATTAGGTGGCACACCATGTATGCGTGTTTCTTGTGTTTTGAGCCTTTCTTGATTATATTTGGTATCTTATTTGGATCTTGTGAGAGATTAATGGACTATCCCATTTTGGGGGAGTGTTATGCTTGGGCATTTCACACTCCTAAAAATGTGTGTACATGAGGAATATCACCTAGTATTGATATTGAAATATAATCTAGTCTCTTTGTGGTATGTTTCTCATGAGAAATTTAAGTTCTATAATGTTCATTAGTTATCTCTATTTGGATCCATTTCCTCGTGTTGGTTTTATGGTAGTATCACATTATGGGGGAGTCATATGCTTAGTGCATATTACAATCCTTGAAAATGTGAAAATTCGAGGTTGTGTCACTTAGGATTGATATTGATAATTATCTAGCTCCTATGTGACACATGTGCTCATACAAGTTCCAATTTGCTTGAATGCCTTTATTGCTCATATTTTGGATCTTGTGTGTAAAAGTGTTTCTTGGTATGTGTTTCCTCATATTTAGATCTCTATATCCTGATGGAAACCATTTGCTTCAAGTTAGTCTACTCACTAGTGATTGCATGACTATTGGAAGCTACCAAGAATATCTTTCGAAGCATCAAGCTTAATTCTTAAATTTTGTTATATGCTTCTTTGTGTGAATATGGTCTTGGATATCCTTGCAAGCTACCTTGGGTAAATTATGCCTAATACTTCTTGTCCTTGGACAATTGGTTATCTATATATGGTAGATTTATTGATCATGCTCACTTTGACCTTTGCTTAATGACAATAATTATTTTTGTGTTGCTCCCATGTATTCCTTTCCTCTTTTGGATATTCTTATTTTATTTGTATCCTCTCGTGTTTTGTTTAATGTAGGCAGTAGTGATGATCTCATTTGTGTGCATTTTGCATTCAAAGGAAAAATTCTATATAATGTACTACTTATGGGTGAGCCCTCCTATATTATTTAGAACACTCCTACTCATTTTTCTTTGCTTGATCCATATCGTGTTTTGTGCTTGGATGTTCGATATTTTCGTTTTCGTATTTTGTTCCATCATGAAAAGTTTGGAGAGTTTTGGTTTCTTGTTGGAACCTTGCTATTTTTGGGAGTTGGTTTTGTCTCATTCCTTGTTTCACATTTCGACCATTTTAGAATGAGATAAATCCTTGATCATTTGTGTTTTATCTATCTTTTGCTCTTTGGCTTTAGCTTAGTTCACTTGTTGAACTTGTGATCTTTCATGTGTTGAATTGGTTCTTTGATACAATTTGGACACGTCTATCATGTTACAGTCTTGTGTGTGCCATCTCGGTTTACTAGGTGCTTTGTTCAAAATTGTATCTCCTTTGGTTTTTGAAAGCCTTGTGCATGCATATTTAATACATTTTTATATTATGGAATGCGTGCTTTCTTTGATACAATATATAGGGGAAACTCCACCAAATACCATCATCTAAGTTGTTCATGAAAATTCACTTTCATATCAATATGCACATATTTATGTGGAGTATCTCCTATGTATTGTAGTTTATCTAACTAATTTGGACCCAATATGTTTGGGGACCATTTTGTACTTAACTGTGTTTTAGGTACATTGGAGATATATTGGATGCTTGTGTCTCAATCTTGTGGAAGTGATGCGTACATCAGAACTGGAGGCAAGCTATAGGATGTGCGACAAACTAATGGTGGCTCAGCTGGGAGACCCCAAGAGGAAGGTATGATGAGCACAATAGCAAGTTCTTCCCTCAGTAAGAAACCAAGGTTATCGAACCAGTAGGAGGAAGGAAATGACTCAAAGGTGTTGCTAGCAACTTGGAAACCTGCACAACACAAATTCAAGACTTTGCCGCAATGAACAGTGAGGCTGTCAATCTCACTGGTTTGCTAAAAACAAAGGATTAACTATATGGTGTGGAAGGTAATGGTGGTTTTCAAAAAGGTAAACAGTAACAGTGGAAGATGTATCAATGCTAAAGATTGGACCAGGGTCCATAGTTCACTAGAGGTGTTCTCCTTAAGATAAACAAACATGGCATGCTGGGTAAATAAATTATAGCATGGCAATTGACAGGACTGAGCAAGGCATAACAATGCAATAATAGACATTCATGATCCTATGAGATTCGATTGGGCAATACAACTAGACACATAGACCGCCATCCATCTGCATCTATGACTAGTAATCCATCTTCAGGTTATCATCCGACCCCCTACAGTATTAAGTTGCAAGCAACGGATAACTGCTTTAAGCAAAGTATGTAAGGTAAACAATCCACTTGTTCCATGAACAAGAGACCTCTGTTTTCTCCCTAGTAGCAATAGCAAATCTACAACCTTAGATATTTCCATCACTTCCCTTAGATTAAATAGAGGCATGAACCCACTATCGAGCATAAATACCCCCTCTTGGATTCACTAGCATCTACTTGGCCAAGATAGCTACTAGAAACGGAGATCATGCAAGATCACAAACAACACAAACATGATAAAATCAATAAGACAAAACCATTAATCAATCTAACATAGTAATATCAATATCCATCGGATCACCGCAAATAGAACATGCATGATTATAAATAGATGATATTGATCATGAACGGAGCTCACAAGATCAAAACATGGTAGCACAAAGGAGGAGATACAACCATCTAGGTACTACATGGACCCGTAGTGCAAGGTGGAACTACTCACTCTTCATACCGAAGGCTGGCATGATGAAGAATAAGGCCTCCGAGATGATCTCCCCTCCGGTAGGGTGCCGAGAAGAACTTCAGATCCCCCGATCTAGGTACGATGGTGGCGGTGGATGCAGACTGTTTCATGGAAGATTGATTGGGTACTTAGGGTTTTGGTATCGGGGGGTCTTTATAGGCGAAAATGCGAGGCAGGGGGCACCCAGGGTGGTTGCACCCCCCAAGCGCGGGCCCACCCAGGCCGCGCGGCCAGGGGGTGTGGCCCCCTGGTGGCTCTTCTCCGTCCCGTACTCTGGCTTAGTGTTCCCCACGGTAAAATATTGACTTTGGCTTTTGTCCTATCCCATTCCAAGAATATTGATTTTCTGCCTTTTCTGGAACCAAAACAGAAGAAAACAGGCAACTGGCACTGTGGCATCTTATTAATAGGTTAGTACCAAAAAACATATAAAAACACATCAAAGTGTAGATAAAGCAAATCAAAGCAAAGCAAAGTAGATACTAAACAAGCATGGAACATAAAAAATTATAGATACATTTCCGACGTATCACAAACTCATATCTACTACATCCAACCAATTATATCTCGGTAGCAATTATCTCTTTTTCGTACTCATATATCTTGTGTCCAACCATTTCTCGGTTACCTTCTAGCATGAATTATTGTATTTGTATTTGTTGTGGTTCTAGCGTTGGTGTTAAGAGAGATCCCTATTGCAAATGTGTATAAGTTAAGATGAGTGCATATAATTGGGACCATACAAAATCAAGCATATGATTCACCAAACCCAAATATGTCAATCTAGCAATTTTATTGCATATCCTTTCCTCAACTTCTCTCATGTGCAATAGTGAGATTTTGCTAGTTGATTTTTCTTGCGATACTTGTTAATTTTCTCCATATATTCCAACTATCTCATTTTACCTTGGTGATAGTTGTAATATTTGTAGTGTGTTGGTGTTTGAAGTTCATTAATATACAATAAGATATATTTGCGCCATTGGCCATGCTTTCTAGAAAACTCTTAGTGGTATTATCATGACTTCATTTTGTATATCATTCTCTATTTATTTTAGTATCTATTTTGTGTGTACATGGTTCTTTGTGGATCAATATGTTTGCAAGATTGTCTACATAGAAACTTATACACGTGATAGATGTTACTTCTTTATTCTAGAGATCTTCGTTGTTTCGTGTGTGTTGTATGGTCATACTTATCAATATCATTCATTGAAGACTATGTTGATACGCAATGATCATCCTTATACTAGTCTTATAATATGCTTTGTCACGCCTCTCACACATCCTTGTGGTTGAGCCTGCTATTATGTTGTATCTTACTTGTCGCTCAACCGTTTGTTTCTTGCAAATTTTATGCCTTCGTATATGCTCGTTTGCACATAGTTGTGGTGTAAGTAAAATATAGGAAGTGAGGATTCCATGTTGTGCACATTGTAATCACATACAAAAACCTAATTTGTGCATGTACCTTGGGGAGCTTCCTAATTTTATTTATAGTACCACTTTGTGCTTATCATATTTGTTCACTAATGCCTTGTATTGTTAAAATGAATTTGGATGAGTGAGGATTCCATGATTATGCACTTTGTTCCCAAATGCAATTATCATAATTGATGCATTATCTTTGGGGAGCTCCTCTAATTCATTTAATAATGCTCATTTGCCTTCTTTTTCATTTGTTGGGTTTTGAATGCTTATGGGGGAGCGAGGATTCCATATTTGTGCATTGCGTGTTCTAATGAAATTATTATAAATTGTGCACAAATCTTGGGGAGCTTCTCTATTTTCATTTGAAACACTATTTTGCTCATATCATAATATTTTGTTGTTTCCTTTTGAACTCGTTTGTTGTTTTCAATTGGTTTGTTGGATCTTGTGATTGCTTGCATTGTTTGTTGATGCTTTTGTATTTTTTTTCTTTGGCAAAATTGTGTCATAAATATAGTTCTACTTCCTCCCAAGTATTTATTATTAAATATGTGCGAATGCACACCTTTGTAGGATTTATCACTATATTGACCTTCTAGAACTTGTCACCCATTTCGGCAATGGATGCCAGTGGGGGAGAAGTTTTAGAGGGTTTAAGGTAAGTTGGTTTATGCTTTGAGTTTGTTCTTAAGCATTTTAATTTCATGCCCTTGCATCTTTGTTGTTGCCTAGCATGTGGTATATATAGAGGAAATTCCACCAATGATAATGATTGGCAATATATGCAATGAAATTCAAGTTCATCACACATGCATAGATTGTGGGGGAGTTCTCTCTATATATGGTGGTGGTACCAATATCACATACTTGTGTAGTATTTGATATTGTTGCTACCATTTTATTCCTTAAATTCCTTATATAAACCCTCTCAAAGGGATTGTCATCAATTACCAAAATGGGGGAGATTGAAAGAACATGTGGGCCCCCATGTGTGGTTTTGGTAATTAATGACAATCTCGATGGAATAATGTTTGTATCAAGTTGTACTTGTAGGAATTGTCCATAGGCAATGCTTGAACCATATGTTGGCTTCAAGGTTTGGAGAAGAAGAAAGTGAAGAGGATCAAGTGATGATCAAGGTGTTCAAGGAATGATCAACAGATTGGTCATGTGAGTGTGCAAGGGTGTATTGAAGAAGAATATAGAGTTCATCATATGTATCTTCAAGGCATAATCCAAATGGTGTTAGAAGACATGTTGTGCAAGCTAAAGATGTGCCATATCTAGAAGATCTCATACTTTAATCTTTCCATCCTCGGTGATCATGGATCGATGAAGACAAGGTCAAAGTAAAGGTTTACCCATGTTGTATGGGGGAGAAACTTGCAAGTCTTCATCAAGTGAGTGCATACAAGAGCTATCAAGAAAGGGGTTCCATCTTCAGAAGGACAAGATTGTCTACATCAAGATCAAGTGGAATATTCACAAGGCAAAGGTATGATCTTGATTTGGTTTCTTCATTACCGGACTCGCTTTGTAACATCCCAAAAATATTAATCAAGGTTATCAAATTCCAATCAACCAAAATTATGGTTAACAAAAACTTTTGTTAATTAAAATCCATATGAATGCATGTGTGTATGTGATGAATGCATGAATTCTTGAATGGACTGGTGTGATTGTTGTGAATAGCAAGGAATGATTTAAAGATGAAAACAAATCATCTAAATCATTTCCAAGAAGAATCAAATCAAGAGAAATTCAAAAAACAAACTATATGAGCTAATGGTCATTTTTGCCAATCTTGTTCACTAGACCACTTTGAGTGTTTCTAGTCCAGGATTTCAAACAGAAACAAATCCCTTTCTTTTCACCCCTTGTTAGACTAAGTAAAATTGAGACCATGTCCACCTTGCAAACCCACAGAAACATTTGGCAACCCTATTCAAATAACAACTCAAAATTGAATCTAGTTCACATGGTAAGATCACCATTTCTCAAAACCCAACAAAACCAGTGCACCTTGAGAAATCCAATCAACCAGAGACTACCTAGTGTGTGACCATTGCACCCAGCAAGTTTCAAACAAAAATTCAAATATGAAATTCTTTCGGCCATTTCATCAAACACTTGGAGACAGAAAACAAATTTGGCCAAACTTCATTGTTTTGAGCAGTGATCACCCCAAACCTTGTTCCCCATTGATCACCCCTGTCTCCCCCAGTGCCAACCAGTGCATTGAACCAACCTATACCCTACCCAATGCACCATGCCATGCATGCCCGAGCCAACACCGGCTAACTGACCATGGCTAGCTAGCAGGAGCAAGCGCCGCGCCTAGGCACCGTTTCCAGGAAGCACATCACCGTCCACCGCCATCCCCTGTCCAACCCTCGAGCCTTGCCAAGCCGTGGACCATAGAGAACGCACGCGCGCAGTTTGTCTCTGCAATGCCGAGAGCGTGCCAGAGCGCCGCGCTCGACACGCTCGCACAGACCGCGCCCCGTCTTCTCTACCCATGCCTGTGATCACCACTATAACATCCCAAAAATATCAAACTTAGATCATCAAAACACTAATCATCGAGTTTAGGGTTAACAAAATCTTTTATAAATGAATTCATGAATGCATGTATATGTGTATGCATGGATTTTAAATTTCTTTAAAAACCACCTTGTTTGTGTGATCCATTGCTTGTAAAATGTTTCTTAGGTGAAAAGAACATCATCTAAAACATTTCCCACACTTTTCCTTAAGACAAGTAAATCAAAACAAATATATTAAGTGAATGGTCATTTTAACCAATTTAACTCCCATGCCTACTTTGGCTGTCTCAAACTTTCAAAACCTAACAGAAACTTTTCTAGATCTTTGCACCCCTTGAATGTACTCATAACAGAGTATCAAGGCCCACTTTGTGATCATCCAGAAACTTTCAAATGCATAGTTTAAATGACAATTCAAAATTGAATCTTCTTCATATGGGAAGATCCCACTTTTTCAAAACCCACTCAATCAAGCTCAACTTTCAAAACCCAAGCATCTGCAGACTCACCAGAACCAATCTAGCAAACCCACCAAAATTCATTTCAAAATTCAAAACTTGATTTCATGCGGCCATTTCATCAAACAGGTTGCAGACACAAATCAAACAAAACATCAAACACTATAGTGTGCAGTGTTTTGAGCCTAACTTGTTCCCTAGTTAGCTCACACAGAACCCAGTAGATCATCTAGAAAGATTAGCCCAACACTAGCACCCCTGTGAGATTGCCATTGTCATTAATGGTGAACAGCCGAGCACCCCCATGTCACCCCATTGTGGACAGTAGGCTAGAGGAAGAACTAGCCGTGCCAACCTTGTCTGGGAGGCAGCCCACCGTCCACCGCCACTGCCTGTCCCAGCCGCGAGCGTTGCCAAGCCCTGGACCACATGCACGAGACACGCCCAGACCATGCCGATCGTGCGCCAGACCGCCACCCCTGACCATCACCCATAGACCACGCGCCGCCCTCACCGCGTGCATACACGATCACCACCGACCCAGGAGACCGCCAGACACCCCCGTTTGCCGCCCCGTGCCATACAACCACCGCCCGCCGTCGAAGACGCCGCCTCTGCCGCGTAGAGTGCCGCCCGTTCCAGACCAAACCGCACCGCCCCATGCCTCGCGATCATGTCGTTGAGCATCGCCAGGAGACACAGCACCGTCCCCTACCCTTGCCCATGCCTATAGCCGCCTGTAACGTCGCCCACGACGAGCTCACCGTGCACCCCGACGGTCCCCTCGCTCGACTATAAATAGAGGCCACCCCCGCACGATTTCTTCACACCATCTCACTCCCCTCTCCCCACTAACCGTGCCACACCATACTCAGAGCAAGATGAGCACCACCTCGCCGGAATTTCACTGGAGCCTGCCGCTGCCGGAGAAGAAGGGAGCCAGCGATTGGAGTCGCCCCAGGAGAAGCCACCGGTACCAGGAGGTTCGCCGTCATCGACTTTGTCGTTCGCCCGCCTCGCCGACCCTCGCCCGTATCCCGGTGAGCCCCCAGCACCCCTCACTGGCCGTGCTAGGTTTCGTTCTCGCCGGAGCTGTCTCGCGTCGACGATGACCCTCAGCCGTTGGATTAGACCTAGATCGAACGATCCATGTTGCCCCATACCGCTTCGCCCAGCCCCGTGACACTGACGAGTGGGGACACCCACTTAAGCAGCCCGCGGGAGCACTCTGCTTAGCAGGCCGGCCGTTAGAATTTCTCGCGCAGCCCAGCAATTCAAATTAAACCTTATTCTTTTTAAATTCAAACACACTTCTGTACCCAATTTCAAAAATCAACCCAGATTGATTCAGTGCACCAAATTGGGTGAAACCAATTTTGTTTGAAAGGTCTGTGAATGCTTAATCCAAGCCCGTTGGATTCAAGTCATTAGGATCTGTAGATCACCCATAGCAAAAATAACAAGGCAGAAGCTTTTCTGCATTCAAACATTTTTCGAATTTAAACCATAAAAGCTTTTGAGTTGATTCCAACTCTCAAAAATCACATTTAACCATACCTTTCATAATATATAAAAATATATAGGTTTACTTGCAGAAATAATGTTCAAGGAATAAAAGAATGCTTCATAAGCATTTCTAGTCACTTTAGTTAATTAAAATAAAAAGGTAAAACCTTATTAAATTGTGACACCACTTTAAATCACATTCCCATGGACTACAATATGTGGTGATGACATGTGTCAAAATGATCCCATGTTTAGTTTGGAGAATATTAAATCTTAAGTAGTTTTTCAATGAGTAGAAATTACTTTTCTAAAAATAAGAAGTTTTAAACCAAGCTTTAACCTTGTAATGTTAGAGATGATGCTAGATCATCTATAGGACCCTTGTGTGTGATGATTGCAAGTAGTTAAGTATTGTTTGGTGATTGTGTACCTCGTATTTATTCATAGACGCTAGTACCGACCAAGGATACTACGAGGAGGAAGGAGGATACTACGAAGAGGAAGCCGAGGAGAACTTCAACCACTGCTCTGCACAAGGCAAGCTAACACTTGCAAGATACTATACCTATGCAAGCTAATTACTATGCAAGCCTAATACTACTAGCGAATGTGCAAGCTAACACTTGCAAGATACCCTACTGATGCCACAAACCCATACTTGTGATATGAATACTATATGCCTTAAGCTTATGTGATCATACCTACTTGCTAAACCAATCCTAGTTTTATGGCAAGCTTCTTACTTTATTTCTTTATCAAAGCTTACTTAGAGTCTACCTGAGAGTTTGGTAGATACTAGACAGTTGTGCTGAAGGTTGCTTAAAGAGCATAAAATTTGGCCTAATCTAGAAACCTTGATATCAGACTAAGATATAAGGTTAGACTTAGTGAAACTCCACCAGTTACCACCCCTCACTATTACTACCCCCACCTGTAGATGCTAGTGCTAAGCATAAAACTTGATCAACTTTTAGATGGGAATACTTGGTGGAAAAATGGTTATGAAAACCTTGGAATGATGGATCATTCTATTGAAATGTTTTGGACATGTGTTTCCAAACACTTGATGATTTTGGTGATGAAAATGTTGAGGCATGAGCCTTAGCCCTTTATAAAACTGATGGTTGTCTGGATGCGATACCATTCCAATTTTAGCGTACAACCACAATACCCGAATATTGGGTAGGGCTTGACTGGAAACTTATATTCCTTAGTATTAGTTCCCTCACGTCCAAGGTCTGAGCTGAGGCTACCTTGTGAAGATTGTCCACCTGTGCAGTACCCAAGATGACAGTGGTCATGGTTGGGAGGCCAAACTCACAGGAGAGGTGCTTATACTAGGGCGTGTAATTGAAACGTTAGGATTGATTATCCGCATACTGAGTATGGTGAGTTCAGGATTTGTTCCTGGCGGATGTATCGAATGTTGTGGTGAAAGTGTACAATCTCTGCAGAGTGTCAAACTATTCGAATAGCCGCGTCCGCGGTTATGGACAGTTGGAGTGGCCATACTGTTCCCCCGTCAGACTTTTAAAATGACTTGTGAAATGAATTGAGACTTTGACATGAACACAACAGAGTTGTGACCTGAATTACAAGATCCCACTTAGGAGTTATAGAGTTGTGACTAGCTTTGGAACTTAGTAAAGATAAACCTGGCTTTTTGCAAAACAACCCTAGAGCCTAGTGTCCTATTATCCAAAAACCCCTTACCTGTTAGTATTAGTTTGCGAGTACTTAAAGAGTACTCATGGCTTTGTCCCTGGATATTCCCATGGCCAGACTATGAAGAGGAGTACCTGGAGGATGGACCCCAGGAAGGTTACGACAACTAGGATCATCTCCCATCGTCAGCATTGCCTGTGACCCCGAAGATGGAGCTTCGCCTACGCTACCGTTATTATTACATATTCCGCTGCTTGATGTTGTATTAAGAACTGGATCATGAGATCCCTATTTGTGTAAGAACTTATGTATCGTTTGTAATGGATGAAGTACTATGGTATCCAATTCTGTTATGTCTCGCAAAAATGGTAATCCTGGGATTGCGATGTATGGCATAACAGGCATCTAGGATTGAAAAATCTGGGTGTTGACAACCACCGTCCCATGAACCTCCCAGACATCCCCGTTCGCCGCCACGCGACCCGTAGCCACTGTGCGTCATCAAAAACACCGTCGGTGCCACTCAGGGCACCAACGCGTTCCGACCAAACCGCAATGCCCCTTGCCGCTCCATCAAGCCATTGAGCACCGCCAGGAGACCATCCACCATCGCCTATCCCCATCCATGCCCGTAGCTTGCTGTAACCCCGACCCCGACGAGCACTGCCCATGCTGCTCGACCTCTCTCGCCCGGCTATAAAAGGAGGCCTTCCCCGCTCGTTTTCTTCACACCATCTCACTCCCCTACCTCTCACTTATCCTTCCCACTTTTCCCGGAGCAAGGCAAGCGTAGCATCGCCAGAATTTCGCCGGAGCCTTCCGTTGTTGGAGGAGAAGGGCGCCGTCGATTGGAGCCATCCCAGGAGGAGCCGCCAGTACCAGGAGAACCGCCGTCGTCGACTTCGTCATTCTCGCCCATCGCCGACCATTGCCTGAGCCCCGGTGAGCCGCCATATACCCCCACTTGCCGTGCTAGGGTTCGAGACCGTCGTGTTCTATTCGACGAGGACGATGGCCGTGAGCCGTTGATCCTCGATCTAATCCTACGGTCGTAGTTACCCCGTACCCGTTCACACCCCCTGTCCCACTGACGCGTGGGGACAACCAGTTAACCAGCCCGCACGCGCGCTGTGCACAGTGGGCCGGCTCATTTAGAATTCCTGCGTGACCCAGTTAGTTTGAATTTAGATTTATCTATTTGGTTTCAAACCTAGTTCTGGTAGTAGATTCAAAATTCAATTCAGAGAGTTTCATTGAACCAAATTGCATGAAACCAATTTTGTTAGAAAGGTATGTAAATTATTAATACAATCCCTTTGGATTCAAACCATTTGAAATTATATATCACCTATAGTAAAAATAACAAGGCAAAGACTTTTCTGCATTCAAACATTTTTCAAAAATCAACCATAAATGCTTTTGAGTTGATTCCAACTCTCAAAAATCACATTTGATAAGGCCTTTCTGAATATATAAAAATATCTAGGTTTACTTGCAATAATAATGGAGAAGTAATAAAAGAATGCCCCATAGGTATTT
Organism: Avena sativa; assembly: GCA_916181665.1. NCBI lineage: Eukaryota > Viridiplantae > Streptophyta > Magnoliopsida > Poales > Poaceae > Avena > Avena sativa. The sequence goes on from OV702293.1 coordinate 102,566,196, forward strand.
CTAGTCACTTTAATTTATTAAAATAAAAGGGTTAAACATTATTAAATTGTGACACCACTTTAAATCAGATTCCCAAGTATTAAAATATGTGGTGATGACATGTGTCAACATGATCCCATGTTTTAATTGGAGAATATTAAATCTTAAGTAGTTTTTCAATGAGTAGAAATTACTTTTCTATAAATAAATAAAACTACTTCCTTAATCCTTGTGATGATTGTGATGATGCTAGATCATCTAGTGTGAGCCTTTGTGTGCTAAATAGAAGTAATTAAGTATTGTTTGGTGATTGTGTACTTCGTATTTATTTATAGACGCTAGTGCCGACCAAGGATACGAAGAGAAAGGAGACTACTACGAAGAGGAAGGAGAGGAGAACTTCAACCAATGCACTGCACAAGGCAAGCTACCACTTGCATGTTACCTATGCAAGATTCACAAAACAAGTTAACACTTGCATGATAACTATTCAAAGTAGATGCCTTAGGCATATGTGATTATACCATTTGCTAATACCAAATCCGAGTTTTACTTGCAAGCTTTATTAATTTATTTCTTTATCAAAATTATTTGTTTACTTAGTGACTTGTGAAGTTTTGGAAATATATTAGAGGTATCATAAAGAGCATAAAACATGGCCTAAGTTAGGTATTGACTTGATGTTATCCTAACGCAGGAGATTAGATTTAGATAAGTCACACTTGATTAGCATCGCTCATTAGTGACTACCCCCAACTTTAGTGGCTAGTGCTAAGCATAAAACATGATCACTTTAGTTGGGAATACTTGGTGAAAATGATTATGAAAACCTTAGAATGATGAGTCATTCTAATGAAATATTTTGACATGTGTTAGTGAACACAAGGTGAATTTGATGATGAAAATGTTGAGGCATGAGCCTTAGCGCTTTATAAAACTGATGGTTGTGTCTGGATGCGATACCATTCCAATTTTACCGTTCAACCATAATACCCGAATTTGGGTAGGGCTTGACTGGAAGTTTGTATACCTTAGTATGGGTTCCCTTGCGGACGAGGTTTGAGCTGAGGCTACCTCATGATGATTGTCCACCTGTGCAGTTCCCAACATGACAGATGGTCATGGTTGGGAGGCCAAACTCATAGGAGAGGTGCCTATACTAGGGTGTGTAATTGAAAGGTTAGGATTGATTATCCGCATACTGAGTATGGTGAATTCAGGATTGTTCCTGACGGATGTATCGAATATTGTGGTGAAAGTGTACCACCTCTGCAGAGTGTCAAACTATTCGAATAGCCGCGTCCGTGGTTATGGAAAGTTGGAGTGGCCATACTGTTCTATCATCAGATGTTTTCAAAATAATTTGTGAAATGAATCATGACTTTTACTTGACCACAACAGGGTTGTGATTATGAAAACTGAGTTCCACTTAGGTGTTATAAAACCTCAAACTAGTTTTCTTTACTTCTGAACTCAGCTAGAGATAAACCTGGCTTTTTGCAAAACAACCTAGAGCTTAGTAATCCTACTTGAAACCTCTTTACGTGTAAGTTATAGTTTGCGAGTACTTAAAGAGTACTCATGGTTTTGTCCCTGGATATTCCCGTCGCCAGACTATGAAGAGGACTATCAGGATGATGGACCGCAGGAAGGTTACGATAACTAGGATCATGTCCCATCGTCTGCATTGCCTGTGACCATGAAGATGGAGCCTCGCCCATGCTACCGTTACTATATTATTCCGCTGCTTGATTGTCCTAAGACTGGATCATGAGATCCTTTATTTGTAAGACCTTTATTATGGTTTATAATGGATGATGAACTATGGTACCAATATGTTATGTCTCGCAAAAATGGTAATCCTGGGATTGCGATGTATTGCATAACATGCATCTGGGATTAAAAATCCAGGTGTTTACACGCGGTGTTAGTTGGGGAGACCGGTTTATAGGATAGGTAACCGTACTATCAAGAGGGGCTCTTGAGTGAGTAGCTTAATCATATCCTTCGGAGAGAACTCAAACCTTTGCATACTTGGCATCATCCTTCTTGGTTGTTATTTGGATCTTATCCATGAGAGTATCTGGAGCTTGTGTGAATCTCCATGACAAGCTCAAGTTCATCGAAAACGGATTTCATATGCATTTTTTATTGCGTTTTCGATATTCTAGGATTTATCGATTTGTATTTTATAGATAGGTTAAAACTTTCATCATTTGGTTCTATCCTCCCTTGCTGGACTATGATGTTTCTCTGCATGAAGTTGTAGAGCTCGTTATTATCTTCGAAACAAGCCCAAGATCATCAAAATCGGTGGTCGGATGCAAAAGTTCCGGCCATTTTTAGTCGGAATGTCCGGATGATTCGGGCCGGAGTGTCCGGCCCTGGAATTTCTCGAGGTGCCTGAGATGTACTGTGTCCCAGTTCGGACTCCACTCGAACTCTGGCATGGATCTGTGCTGGGCCGGAGTGTTCGATTGGTTGCAGCCGGAGTGTCCGGTTGTATTTTGTCGGACTGTCCAGGGTAAGTGACTTCCAATGGCTATATTTCCAGGAGGCCTAATAAAGGCCCCTTCTTCTACCTTTGGCTTCTGCTGGTCACCACGATTTTCTGCAAGCCTTCTCCTTCATTCTTGACCCTCTTCAGCTTGCTCCGCTTTAATCCTTCCCTTTATCCTTGCATATACTTTAGGGATTTGAAAGAGGAGATCTAGATCTACAATCCCACCAATCAATATCTCCTCTAAGTGAGGGGAACATCTTGGGATCAAGATCTTGGAGTCTTTTGTTGATTTCCTCCATTTTTCTTCCTCCCTTATTCCCCCACAAGCTTTTGTAGCTTTGGTGGAAATTGGGAGAGAAGGATTTGAGCACTTCTTGTGTTCTTACCATTGTATGTGGTGCATCGGTTTGAGTTCTTGGTGAGGATTCCATTGAGTGAAAGGTGAGAAGCTTTTTACTCTTGGGTTCTTGGAACCCTAGACGGTTTGGTAGTTTTGAAGGTGTTTGGATTACTTAGGGCCTCCAATTAAGTTGTGGAGATTTCCCCAAGCTTGTTTGTTGGGAGCCTCTAATTGAGTTGTTGTCAACAACCGGATTTTTAATCCCAGATCCCTGTTATGCCATACATCGCAATCCCAGGATTACTATTTTTGAGAGACATAATAGATTTGGATACCATAGTACATCATCCATTACAAACCATACATAAGGTCTTACACAAATAAGGATCTCATGATCCAGTTCTTAATACAACTCAAGCAGCGGAAATACGTAATAATAATGGTAGCGTAGGCAAAGCTCCATCTTCGGGTTCGCAGGCAATGCCGACGATGGGAGATGATCCTATTTGTCGTAACCTTCCTGGGATCCATCATCCTGGTACTCCTCTTCATAGTCTGCCACGGGAATAGCCAGGGACAAAGCCATGAGTACTCTTTAAGTACTCGCAAACTAATACTAACAAGTGAAGGGGGTTTTTGTAGTAGGACACTAAGCTCTAGGGTTGTTTTGTAAGAAGCCAGATTTACCTCTACTAAGTTCAGAAGCAAGAAAAGCTAGTTGAAATTTTATAACACCTAAGTGGGAACTTGTATTTCATATCACAACTCTGTTGTGGTTAAGTCAAAATCTCAATTCATTTCATAAGTCATTTGGAAAACATCTGACGGGGGAAACAGTATGGCCACTCCAACTGTCCATAACCGCGGATGCGGCTATTCGAATAGTTTGACACTCTACAGAGATTGTACACTTTCACCACAACATTCGATACATCCATCAGGAGCAAATCCTGAATTCACCATACTCAATATGCGGATAATCAATCCTAACCTTTCAATTACACGCCCTAGTATAGGCACCTCTCCTGTGAGTTTGGCCTCCCAACCATGACCAACTGTCATCTTGGGTACTGCACAGGTGGACAATCTTCACAAGGTATCCTCAGCTTAGACCTTGGCCGTGAGGGAACCCATACTAAGGTATATAAGTTTCCAGTCAAGCCCTACCCAAATTTCGGGTAATGTGGTTATACGGTAAAATTGGAATGGTATCGCATCCAGACAACCATCAGTTTTATAAAGGGCTAAGGCTCATGCCTCAACATTTTCATCATCAAAATCATCTGGTGTTCGGAAACACATTTCAAAACATCTCAGTAGAATGACTCATCATTCTAAGGTTTTCATAACCATTTCCACCAAGTATTTCCATCTAAAGTTGATCAAGTTTTATGCTTAGCACTAGCATCTACAAGTGAGGGTGAGTACTAATGAGGGGTGGTAAACAAGTGGAGTTCAACTAAGTTCAATCTCATGCCTTAAGATGACTTCAAGATTATCTAGCTTAGGCCAAATTTAATGCTCTTTATGCAACCTTCAATTATCTTCCTAGAATCTACAAATCACTTAAGCAAGCTCCAAGTAATAACTTTGATAAAGAAATAAAGTAGAAAGCTTGCAAGTAAAACTAGGATTGGGTATCATCAAATGTGTCTAACCAAGCATGCTTAGTGCATTGCATAGGTTATCTAACTTTCATAATTGCAATTGTTTGCTTGAAAGGTTAATAGCTTGCAAGTATTGGCTTGCATCAGTATCAGTATAGGCTTGCCTTGTGTAGAGCAATGGTTGAAGTTCTCATCGGCTTCTTCTTCGTAGTATCCTCCTTCCTCCTCGTATCCTTGGTCGGTACTAGCGTCTATCAATAAATACGAGGTACACAATCACCAAACAATACTTAACTATTTTCAATCATCAAACAAAGGGGTTCTATAGATGATCTAGTATCATCACTAACATTACAAGATTAAAGCCTTTGTATTATTTATTTTATTTTTAGAAAAGTAATTTCTACTTATTGAAAAACTACTTAAGATTTAATATTCTCCAAACCAAACATAGGATCATGTTGACACATGTCATCACCACATATTTCAGTCTATGGGAATGTGATTTAAAGTTGTGTCATAATTTAATAAGGTTTAACCTTTTATTTTAAATAAAATAAAGTGACTAGAAATGCCTATGTGGCATTCTTTTATTACTTGAACATTATTTCTGTAAGTAAATCCAAATGTTTTTATATATTCTGAAACGTATGATCAAATGTGATTTTTGAGAGTTGGAATCAACTCAAAATCTATTACGGTTGAAATTTTAAAAATGTTTGAATGCAGAAAAGCTTCTGACTTGCTATTTTTACGAGGGTTGATCTACAAATCCAAATGATTTGAATCCAATGGGCTTGGATTAAGCATTTCAACACCTTTCTAAAAAAATTGGTTTCATGCAATTTGGTTCGCTGAATCGAGCTGGGTTGATTTTTGAAACTAGGTACATAACTAAGTTTGAATTAAAATAGAAAAATCTAAATTCAAACGCTTGGGCTGCGCGGGAAAGGTTAATGGGCCGGCCCAGTGTCACTCCGCAGCGCGATGCACAACTGACAGGGGGGTCTACTAGTCAGTGTCTCATAAAACGCGAAGCGGTACGGGGCGATGTGGTGCGTTGGATTAGAATGAAGATCGACGGCTGAGGGTCGTCGTCAACGATGAACAAGTCACCGGCGAGCTCGAACCCTAGCGGCTCAGTGGGGGTGCATAGGGGGCATACCGGGGCTCCAGTGGCAATGGCGAGGCGGGCAAACGAAGAAATCGACAACGGCGAACTCAGGGGTGGTCGCGGAGGCTCCGGGGGTGGTTGAAATCAACGGCTCCCTTCTTCTCCAGAGGCGGCCTGCTCCGGCGCAATTCCGGCGAGCTGCTGCTCCTCCTGCTCCGGCTAAGGGGTGGAATGATCAGTGAGGTCAGGGGAGTGAGGTGGTGTGAAGAAATCAAGCGGGGATCATGTCCTTTTATAGGCTCGACGGCGAGACCGAGAGGGATGGGCAGGTGACGGTGGCAACACGGCTACGGGCGGCTAGAGGCATGGCCGAGGTTGGTGATTGACGGGTGGTCTCCTGGTGATGCTCTAGAGCTTAAATGCGCATGTAGGGGCGGTGGCAAATGGTCAGGAACGCGGGGTGCTCTGCGAGGTAGAGGCGGCGAACTCCGTGGCGATCGGTGGCTACGGGGTACGGGCGGTGAAACGAACATGTCTGGTGGTCTCCTGGAACCGTGGGGGTGCATGCTGGCGGGTGGCGAGGGCTCGAGGTGGTCGGGTTGCGTGGGAACGGCGCGTGCTCTGCGGTGCGCGTCTGCATGGTCGACACCGGCGCGGGCGCAGCGTTCCTGGTGGTCTTCGTTCTAGGGCTGGTCGAGAGGGGGCAGTGAGGCATGGGATGCATGCTAGGCAAGTTTGGCATGGCTAGTTCTTCTCCTAGCTTGGTGTCCACACTGGGGTGACATGGGTGCTCTCGGCCTGCTCACCATTGATGACAATGGCCAGCTTATAGTGGTGCTAGAGGTTAGTTAAGTTTGCTAGATGATCTACTAAGGCTAGTTGTAACCAGAGAGGGAACAAGGTTGGCCAAAACACTGCTCAACATAGTGTTTTTGATTTTGCTGATTTGAATCTCCAACCTGTTTGATGAAATGGCCGCATGAACTTAAGTTTTGAATTTTGAAAAGATTTTTGGTGGGTGTGCTAGGCATGTGTTGAGGGTTCTGTGGATGCTTGGGTTTTGAAAATTGAGCTTGTTTGAGTGGTTTTTGAAATAGTGGGATCTTCCCATATGAAATAGATTCAATTTTAACCTTTCATTTAAACTAAGCATTTAAATGTTTTCGGATGATCACAAAGTGGGCCTTGGTAACTTATTATGAGTACTATCAAGGGGTGCAAAGATCCATACATTTTTCTGTTAAGTTCTGAAAGTTAGAGATAGCCAAATTAGGCATGGGAGTTAATTTGGCCAAAGTGACCATTCACTTAATTTGTTTGTTTTGACTTGTTTGTCTTTGGGAAAAGTTTGGGGATTGTTTAGATGATGTTTATTTCACCAAAGAATCATTTTAAAAGCAAAGAAACATAGAATCATGGCAATTCAAAAGAATCCAAATTTTAATACACACACATATGAATGCTTTCATACTTTTAATTGGAAAAGTTTTTGTTAACCCTAATTTTGATGATTAGAGTTTGATGATCCAAGTTTAGTATTTTTGGGATGTTACAAACCTTCCCCCCTGAAACAAAATCTCGTGCCGAGATTTGAAAAAGGACGCAAAAGATTACCTAGGATTTGAAGAGATCGGGAAACTCCGTCCTGATGTGATGTTCGCGCTCCCACGTAGCTTCCTCTTCTGTGTGGTTGCTCCACTAAATCTTGAGAAACTTGATGCTTCGGGTTCTGGTAGTTCTGAAAGCTTCTTCCAAAATACGGATGGGTACTTCGGGATAGGTCAGGTCCTTGTTGATCTCTATGGTCCGGTGATCAATATTCTTGAACACTTCAGTCTTCTCCGGGAGTTCGAGGCACTTGCGAAGTAATGAGATATGGAACACATTGTGCACGGCTGACATCTCTTCGGGTAGTTCCAATTGATACGAAACTTCTCCTTGACGGTTCAGAATCTTGAAGGGGCCGATATATCTGGGGGCTAACTTTCCTTTGAGTTGGAAACGCTGCATTCCCTTCACTGGCAACACTTTCAGATACACATAATCTCCTATGTTGAAGGCGAGGTCTCGATGTCTCTTGTCGGCGTAACTCTTCTGTCTGGACTAGGCGGTCTTGAGGTGCTCACGAATCTTGTGAACCTTCTCTTCTGCTTCTCGTAAGATGTCGGGTCCGAAAATCTGACTCTCTCCTACTTCCGACCAAATCAAAGGGGTGCGACACTTCCTTCCATACATAAATTCAAATGGGGCCATTTGCAAACTAGCTTGATAACTGTTGTTGTATGAAAATTCTAAAAACGGCAGACAGTCTTCCCATTTAGATCCATACTCTAACACACATGCTCTCAACATGTCTTCGAGTATTTGATTTACTCGCTCTGTTTGTCCGTCGGTCTGAGGGTGATAAGCGGTGCTGAAATCTAGTCGGGTTCCTAAACCTTCTTGGACTTTCTTCCAGAATATGGAGGTAAACTGAGTTCCTCGATCCGATACGATGTTCTTGGGGACTCCATGCAAACTGACTATTCTAGCGATGTATAACTCCGCTAGCTTCGAACTATGATATGTGGTCTTGACTGGTAAGAAATGTGCGACTTTGGACAATCTGTCTACTATGGCCCAGATAGAGTCATTTCCCCTACTAGAAGTAGGCAATCCGGTAATTAAAGTCCATTCCGACGGAATCCCATTTCCATTCCGGAATCTGCAATGGTTGCAACAATCCAGCGGGTCTTTGATGTCCCGCCTTGACTCTCTGACATATATCACACTTGGGGATATATCTTCCGATTTCTCTCTTCATCTTATGCCACCAAAATTGCTCCTTCAAGTCTTGATACATCTTCGTTCCTCCGGGGTGGATAGAATAAAGAGTATCATGAGCTTCCTTCAGAATCACTTCTTTCAACTCATAATCTGCTGGTACACAAAGGCGTCGTTTGTACCACAGAACTCCTTCTTCGTCTTTGGTGAATCCGGGTACTTTGCCTGTACCGATACGACGCTTGATTCCGTCAATACTAGCATTTCCTTTATGCACCTCTTTGATCTGGCTGATCAAAGTGGGTTAAAGTTCTATGCTAGCCAAAAATCTTTCACTCACTAATTCCATTCGAAAATCTTCCATCTCTTTGTGCAAGCTAGGTTGCTCTTTTAAAATCATGGAATTCAAGCGGCACGACAATATGCTAAGGGCATCTGCTACCACATTGGCTTTACCGGGATGATAGTGAATGTCCAGATCGTAATCCTTGATTAGCTCAATCCATCTTCTCTATCTCATGTTCAGCTCCTTCTGAGTGAATATATACTTCAGGCTCTTGTGATCCGAATATATCTCACAACGATTTCCCATCAGGTAATGCCTCCATGTCTTCACGGCTAGAACTACGGCTGCAAGTTCGAGGTCATGGGTTGGGTAATTTTGGTCATTTTGTTTCAGTTGTCGAGATAGATAAGATATAACTTTGCCTTCTTGCATTAGCACACATCTGAGACCGATCTTGTATGCATCACAATACACATTAAAGGGCTTCGTGATATATGGCATGATTAAGATTGGGGCTGAAATCAATCTTCTCTTGAGTTCTTGAAAACTCGCTTCACATTTGTCCGTCCATTCAAACTTCTTGTCCTTCTTTAGCAATTGGGTCATGGGTCTGGCGATACTCGAGAATCCTTCTACGAACTTGCGGTAGTATCCCGCCAATCCGAGAAATGCACGAACTTGGGTTTGAGTGGTTGGGGCTTGCCAATCTTCGATATCTTTCACTGTTGCAGGGTTAACGGCAATTCCTATGGCTGATACAATGTGGCCGAGGAATCCTACCTCCTGTAACCAGAATTCACATTTGCTAAACTTTGCATACAACTGATGCTCTATAAAGGTTCCAAGAATGGTCCTTAGGTGTAGCTCATGTTCTTCTTCTGATTTGGAATAAATCAGAATGTCATCGATGAAAACAACGACACACTTATCCAGGAAGTCCATAAAAATCTTATTCATGAGATTAATGAAATAAGCGGGGGCATTGGTTAATCCAAAAGACATGACAATATACTCGTATAATCCGTATCTGGTGATAAAGGAAGTCTTGGGAATATCCTCTGCGCGAATCTTGAGTTGATGATAGCCAGTTCTAAGATCAATCTTAGAAAACACTTTGGCACCGGTCAACTGATCAAACAAATCTTCTATCCTGGGCAATGGGTACTTGTTCTTGATAGTGACATCATTCAACTTCCGATATTCTATACACAAACGATTACCTCCATCCTTCTTGTCCATGAACAAGATAGGTGATCTCCACGGTGACGCACTTGGTTGAATCAATCCAATTTCCAACATGGCATCTAGTTGCTTCTTCAGTTCTGCTAGTTCAGACAGGTTCATACTATATGGTCTCTGAGCTATGGGTCCGGTTCCGGGGATTAGTTCAATGATAAAATCAATATCCCGATCTGGGGGCATACCGGGCAAAACATCTGGAAATACATCGGGGTATTTCCAGACTATCCGGACTTGGTCAATGGTAGGTTGGGCTATACTCTTGTTGCACTTGAATTGACGAGGTAAGGTTTCAGATACATGCTCGACTGATATTCCGGCTGTACTGGTCATGGTTATGGATTTCTTGGCGCAATCAATTAATCCTTTATGTTTGGACATCCAATCCATTCCTAGTACTACTTCCAAACCTTTAGTTCCAAGTACTATCATATTAGCATAAAAATCTATGCCATGGATTCGGATAGGGACGACTTTGCAAATTTGCCTAGCTTTGGTGGTTGAACCGGGAATTTGAACAATCATAACATGCTTCAGTTTTGTTGGTTGAATCTTACTAGTGCATGCAAATTCTTCGGTGACAAATGAGTGTGATGCACCAGAATCAAACAACACTCTAGCAAGTACTGAATTAACAGAAAACATACCCAACACGACGTCTGGCGCTTCCTGAGCTTCTTCAGCATGCATGAGAAAAAGATGGTCGTTGCGGTTGAGAGAATTCCCTGGGGAAAACCTTCTTCCGGGCTGAACGCGACGCTATTGCTGAGCTGGGGCATTTGCATTGGGGGCTGCGGCATTCTTCTTGGGGCACTCGTTGGAGTAGTGACCCTTATTTCCATAGTCATAACAAGTCACTTGTGACTTGTCCTTTGCTGCAACAGGCACAACATTGCTTCCAATCCTTGGGGAAGTGTTGGTGTTGGCGGTAGCATTGTTGTTGTTGAACTTGGGTGGTGCTCAGTTGAAATTGTTAGAGTTGCCGGAGTTGTTGTGATTTCCTCCAGGCCTTGTGTTTCCACGGTTGGGATAGGTCGGACGGTTCATCGGGGGTCTGTTGGTTCTCGGGGGAAATCCTGGAGATGGCTTAGGGCGATACGTTGGGGTCTGATGGGTTCCTGGCTGATGTATAATGCGACGCTTGCGGTTCTCATTGGCCTAGTTGATCTTTTCTTCCATCTGGATGGCAGAGTCGACAAGGACTTTAATATCAACAAAGGGGATATTGACCAATACCGTCTGCATCTCATCGTGCAGACCATTCAGGAATCTTTCTTTCTTCTTGGTTTCGGTGTCGATCTCATCTGGGGCATACCTAGCTAATGACAAGAATTTGTCATGGTATTCCACTACAGTCATCCTTCCTTTCTTCAGTTCTCTGAACTCATCTCTCATTCTCTTGATCAAACCCGGTGGCACATGGGTTCTGCTGAACTTGACCTTGAATTGCTCCCAGGTCATCATCTGTCCTCCGGTCATTGCACGAACGTTGTTCCACCATGCTCTTGCATCTCCAGCTAGATAGTGGGTGGCGAACAGAACTTTCTCGTTAGCTTCCACTCCGGCAATTTATCAAGCTTGATTTCTGAATTTCATAAGTCCTTCTACATTTTATAGTTCTATGGCAATTAAATCTTGTGCAATTCTATGGTTAGCTAGTTTACTAAATCTACTGATGTTCTAAATTCATTGTGTATTACTTGTGGAACTAGTTGTTTATCCTTGATATTTTTGTTCTTATCCACGACAGCTCCATAGCTCCTGGCCGATAGATGGATATAGGATGTATTTTCAAGGGAAACTATTGCTATCTAATAGAAAGTACTCTCCTGGACGAAAATGTACATAGCTTAAATATAAAATACTGCTATCAAATAGAAACATTCTTCTGCCTTTATTTCTGAGATCAATTTACTATCCGAGGTCCTTTCATATCTAAGATCAAATTTGGTTTCTCAGGTTCTGCTACATGCAGTACAAGGCCGCAGAGTTGTACCTATGGGAAGACATGTGAAGTTGTGTTCTCTTCATTTAGGGGTTTGAGGTCTCTACATGTTAGTATGCTCCTGGTCATATACAGAGCAATTTGTTAACTATGTTGTGAAAGGAAATGTACGCTTATTGCTATTGTTAATGACTTGATTTGTGCGAGGATCTGAAATTTATGCTTTTGTTGTCAAATAAATTTGAAAGTACGAGTGGATTAGTTTTCCATATCTCATGGTAAATTGCTTTGCTTGTACCCATGATGACCATCTCTGTTAATTTTGAGCTTGTGTTGCTGTGAAAATGTACCTTACCGATATCATCTGAGAACTTGTTGTACACTTTTTGCATGAATAAGGATTGTGGTAGTTCCATTTCTATCATTCTATTACGCACAATGAAATCAGATATTTAGCGGTGCTTGTTCTTTTGCAAATCAATATTTGTAAAATAACTAGTATCCATTTTGATGCTTATTAAGAATCAGTTTTACCAAGTTTATTATTTGTCATATGTTTTGTGCTAGAACCAAACATATATAAGGAGGAGCGGTCGGCAGCGGCGGCTGGTAGCATGGAGGAGCAGCAGCAACGACAGTGGCGGTTCGCAACATGGCAACGCCCCTGGGATCGGGGGGCTGATAGCATGGCCATTATCTTGCTGGCCAGTGCCCTAGATGATCAACTCGCGTTCTCTCGTGAGCTTGTCTATTTTTCTTTCAATGTGTGATTGGTCTTTGAAATCCTTTTTAACTTTGTTGATTATCAATAGATGAGATGTATGTTTGGTTAAATGTTTAGATGCACTAGCGAAGTGCTTTGTTGCTTTACTGTTGTATTATTAGTGCATTATTCCGCCTGCTTGGCTGCTGTACTGCTATACCATTGAAATGTATTGTCCATTTGGTTCTTAAATGGGCCAGAACAGACAAAAACACATATGATCAGTATACAAGTCAGCTACCGAAGCACACAAACTAAATGGCCCGAAATAAAAATAAACGGACCATGGAAAGGATGAAGCCCAAAAATTAAATATATCGAAAAAGGCCAAAGCCCAATATAGAACTGCCTAAGGATAAAACAAAAACGGGCACAAAAAAGTCCAAGGCCCATTTGATAAAAGGCTCATTTGTTGGGCTCAGCCCATATAGAACATTGAAATGGACCGGGCTGAATTCACGTTACGACGTTCTCGTTTTGTCACAATTGTGCCACACCGGATCAGCCATGTAGGATCTGATATGGCTTGGCTGGATGGCTCGTGACGATATTGGATCGTCATAAGCGTTATGACCATCCAATATCGTCATAGACGGTTATGAAGATTTTGCAAAAATCGTCATTATAGTTCATTTGCGATGCCCAGCTTTCAACGATCTCAAAATCGTCATAGAATTGTCATAAACGGACTATTGTGACGATTCTGTGATGAAAATAGACGGTCATATATAGCCAGATTACTTGTAGTCGCTGCTGGCGCCGCCAAGAAGACCACCGGAGGCTGCATAACCAACGACGGTTGTTGGCGTTCGACAATGAGCCCATTTGATTTCTTCAAAGGAGGGAGACTCCAAACTCCCTGGTCCAGAGGTAACCCCTGACCCTCCAGTTGGATTTCGGGTGATGTTCCTTGCCTTTGTCCTTCGGGGCCTTTCTATTCCCGCCAATGATTTTGTTCGTGTGCTTCTCTTCCTTTACACGCTTCAACTACACTAGTTGATGGCCAATTCTATTCTCCACATCGCGTTCTTCATAACCCTCTGCAAATGCTGGCTCGGAATCGAGCCGCACTTCGGCCTCTTCAAGAAGCTCTATGCCTTGAAAAGGCAGTCCAACTTTGGCGGCGCATTCTACAAACTTGGAGGGTGCCGCAAGGATGGAGGAAAAAGTGGTTCTACATCCGCGACGAGAAGTTGAACAGCCAACTCCACGGCCTTCCTCCATTTGACCCTCAAGGAAAGATAAGCGAGAAGTGAGCATGAAAGAACGACGTTCCCTCGAGTGAAACCGAGGTTGTCGAGGCGTTGTACAAGCATGTTGAAGCCTTGCAGGTACAACTTGGTCAATAAGTGATCGGCATTGACATCATACACACCTTCCTCCAGCATTGGGTACAGCCCCTCCAGGCCAAGGCGTACTGATGATTCTATTCTAGCGTTAACGACCCAACGAGGGTGTCATCCGAGGAACAGTCCTTGTCGGACCTCGGCAAGGTCCTCAGGATGTTGCTGAGCTGAAAGCCAATGAGGCCTTGCTAGTGGAGAGGTGGACTGCCCCCTTCAGCGCGCTCAAGGAAGTTCCTCAGGTCCGTTCTTTTACTTGCATGTAATGCATATTTTTGACATTGCCGATCCTTGATGTGTTTGAATCTGAGGCGATTTTCTTCTGGCTTGCAGGATTTAAAGGTGGAGGAGATGATGCCTCCCCTTCCTGAGCAATATAAGAGCGCTCCCTATAGAGGGGACATGGAATAGTGGGAGTCGACCATCCCCTCTACTCAATCGCCCAAGGAGGAAGCCCCCGAGCATAGCGACGGTAACTCTAGCAAGAGGAACCAAAGTGATGGTTTGGATGCCTTGACGCTGGCGACGCCAAGGGGGTCTGCCTTTCTGGAGGATCACACGCCTACTGGAGGTGCCACCGGAGCAATTCTAGCAGTTCCTATTTGGGCTGTGGCTCCCGAGAAGTAGGCCATGAAGAAGAAGCCAGCAGTGGTCTTCGACCTCTCTAACATTGCCTCGTAAGTAGTTTCTATGTTTTTCAGTTGTTGTGTGCTACCGAGTTCCGTGACTGATGTTTGTTTTGTTGCTGCTGGGTAAGGGGATCCTCACTGGATGAGTTCGTAAAGGACGAAACTAATGAGGTCACCATGGAGTTAAAGGCGGTAAGCCCCAAGGTGGCAGCACCTTCCCCGAAGACAGCGGCCAACTCCGACAGCAGCTCTTCGAGTTCCTCCAAGTTGAGGACTCGCAAAGTTGTTGTTCGGATGACAACTGTCCATGCTTCGGAGTCTTCGGGTGATAATGTAAGTGATCTTGAGTTGTCTCCGTCGAGCCCTCGAGTCCTTTTCTTTGGTTTTTGACTTAGACTTTTCTGGTGTATCTATTTATGCAGGAAGTACCATGCCAACCGATCTGACATGTGGGATTGACGCACAGATGACGCGGTTGATGAAAAAATTGACCATGGGTTGCAACGAAATACATGAAGGATGAAGAAGGGGACAAAATGGTGAACTGGGCTTCATGGTCCGGGACAAAAACTGCGACGAAATCAGCCGTGACGAACCAAGGAACATCATGGAAAACAGGGTTGGATGGCATTCGGGGGATTTATGATGAAACTACCAAGGACATTAGGAATCCGCGATGTTTTTACTGCGCATCATAAAAAAATGTCATGGACCGCCGAGATTCTTGTGGTGAATAGAAAGCGTCCTTCAGGGAAGCCGCAGATGGGGAACATCTAAACTGTGTTTTCCACCAAAGGCAAGTCCATGAAACGGACGAGTACATCAAACTCAAGGAGGTGAGGGAGGAATACGACGATCGGAGGAATCGCGAACATGGTAACCAACACAGCAATCCTAAGGGCAGCTACGTGCGGAGCGGCAGATGGAAGACTCGCCGCCCTAGGATCCCGGGTCAATAACTTTTGAGAAGAAGGGTGCACCCAGGCCAGGAGGGAGTTGGGGGCTCTAGGAAGCCCCGTCACCCGGAAGCGAAGGGTCCAATCGTTTGTCGGTGCCAAGGAGTCTAGGGCCAAGGCCATCCCCATGTTGGTTGAGCACGCATGTCACACTTCGATAAAAACCTCCTAAGGTGACTTCCAACTTGTCTCTCTTCCTTCGCAAGATGGTGTTTTGGCCCCGTGAGGGGATGGTAGCATGGTGAAGGGAAAAAAAATCAAAAACCACCATCAATTTCTTTTTGCCTCATTACGAGTTGATTTGGTTTGTGGAAGTTTTCCCTTCTTACCATGTGCTCTCCATGTTCTCGTATATCCATCATGCGAACATGGGCTGGGATGGTTTCTATCACTGAACCACTCCCGTTAACATCAGGTCCTAAAGTGTCGAGCTCTGAACTTGTGGTCTAGCTCCAGCGATAAGTCACCTCACCCATAGTTCCCGTTGCTTGAAACCCTCACATATTGCATAATGAAACTAGTCAGGACGTGATACGCGGTCTATTAGGAGAGCATTTGTCGCCGATAAGGGTGCTAGAACTTGCTGAACCCACGGTCGCATCCTTGAGGGACTGATAGGACAGGAACGGGCCCTACGGGTCTCCTCTTCGAGGGACTCATAGGGCGAATCATGAGGGCATTCCCCTCCAGTGACCCAACTCATGTAATGCGTATGGCTCCCTCCACGAGGGGCCAATAGGGAGCTTACGAGGATATATTATCCCTATGGTCTCCTCCACGAGGAGCTTACAGGGTGGCTCATGAGGGTATCCCCCTCCAGCGGCCCAATCCATGCTAGACCTATGACCCCTCTCTGAGGAACCAACAGGATAAGCATAAACCCCTACGACATCCTGTACAAGGGACCTATGGGGTGACCCTTACACGTACACACCTATAGTTGTATCCCCAACAAGCCAACCTGACAGGTACAGGCCCTATGGTCCCCTGCACAAGGGATCTATGGGGCAGAACACGCAAAACCTACGGCCATTTCCTCGAGACGCCTATCAGCAAGCACATGTCCTCTGCTCCTCCTCCACGAGGAGGGCACAAGACGACCACGCAAAACCTACAACCCCCTCCAAGAGGCCACTAAGTAAAAGCGAAGGCTCTAAACAAACACATGCAAAAGGATTACACATCGCCTCACAAGGCTCATCGGCGACTGTTTTGTCAAAATCTGACAAACGGACTGCATTGTTAGGAGGTCTACTCCAATGACCAAATAAGGATATGCCGCCCTTGGGTACTCCTAAAAGATGGCCTCGTCGTTGAGTGCAATGTTCATCGCACAAAGGAAGACGCTCAGGTGGCAGATGAGACCCCCTCCAAAGGACTACCTTTGGTGGACCCCTCGTCGTCCGCCTTGACGCTGGGCGAGCCACTCCAGAGGTTGTCGTCTTCTCTTCTGCCACCTTGTTCTCCCGTGACACCAGCAGCAGTACCGGGGGCTTGGCCAGCCTCATCCTTTTCAGTCCGAAAGACAAACATAATGAAGTCGTCCATGCGCTCCTCTATGAGCTGCTGAAAGTGGACAATCTTGCTTGCTGGAGCCCCCCTGGGATGCCTCACCCTCTTCAGGATCTCTCTCTAGGGAAAGTGGGCATTGTGCTGGTAAAGGTTAGAAAAGACCTGGGTTAGGGCCACCCACAACATCCTCTCACACTCATCCAGGAGGAAGTCCAGGTAGAGCGCGACTTTACCCTCCAGTGCCGTTGCGATTCGAGTGAAGATCCCCAGGAAGGCACCCTCCCTAGAAATCGGTCACCCCGAATTCCCAGAGGGTTTCAGCTGCATGCATGGAAAGCGCCCGGTACATCTTGCACCACTCTTTCTCGAGCACGCGGTGATATTTTCTTCCTGTTCGCGGAGAGCCCAGTGCTTCTACAACTCCCTTAAGACGTCATGAGCGACATAAACTTGGGCCAAGCGCTCCAACACCTTGTGTCAGGAGGCCTTCATCTCAACCATCTTCATCAGAAAGAGCTACTCCTAGGTGTTGGCCTTCGTCATGTACTCATCTTGGAGGGTCTTGCATCACAGCGCGAGCTCCTTGGAGTTGGACATTTGCATCTTTTGTTGCTCCTTGAAAAGCTTGTCAATGCATCAGCGGATTTGGTCATCGATCTTGGCACTCCAGATCTCAACGTCGAGCTTGTGCTCCTTGAGATTTTCGCAAGTGGAATCTAGTTGTGCCTCCAGCGCCTCTAGGTGACCCCTCTCCAGGAGAACTTTTTTCGAGGGTAAAACAGTAGGGTAGAAAACCCCACTGCAATTTTTATAAATCATAAAGGGATACAAATAGTGCATATTTACAAGTTACGGGCCACCTCAATGCGGGATAAGAAACACCATGGCTAACTATCTCCTGTCTAAGTTATTACTAATCCAGTCTTTGAGGTCCTGATAATATTTTTTCTTAATTCTACACAGGACCCATCTTAATTCTTGAGAAACAATAGCCCTCCATTCATCAAGGGAAGCATGCTTGTTATTGAATATTTCATTGTTTCTGCACATCCATATTCCCCAAGCCCCAAGAATAATGATTTACATTGCAAAGGGGACTTTTAGGCTGCTTTTAATACTAGTCAACGCCTCGAAGAGATTTATATCATTGTCTCGGACAAGACAAATTTCATCCCAGCATGCTTTTGCAAAAGAACAGTCCCAAAATAAGTGAAGTAAAGTTTCCTCACTAGTGCAACCATGGAACACACAATCATATGAGGCTAGAGCGAATCTTTTCCTTTTCAAAAGATTTCTGGTGTTCAGTCTATCAAGGAGCAAAAGTCAGAAGAAGAACTTGTGTTTTTGCTGGAAAGAGGACTTCCACAACCAGGAAAAATGTGGTTGCACTGACTGGTATCCAGATAATGAAGAATAGGACTTTTTGACTGAGAACATATCACTGCCCCAAATATAACTCCAGCTGTCTGTTTCTCTCTGCATTCCATCATTGACAATTTTCTCCAGGCATTGGTATTCAAAGTAAGCTTGTTGTGATAGAGGTAGAAAAAAGTGATCTTGCATGTTGGGTGTCTGTAGGAACTCACATACAGAAATGTGTGGATTTTTTGCATAGGAAAGAAGATGAGGAAGCTTGTGCTGTAAGCATTCATCTTTCCACATATCAGTCCAGAGGAGACTGGATTTTCCATCTCCCACCAAGCACTTAGCCATTCCTTTAAAAATGTCAACTAATTTCAGATGATCCTTCCACCAAAAGGATCCCTCCAGACTTCGTCCAGGCAATTTACCATTGCAGTAATAAGAGTTCCAGCCAAGATGAACCCATGGAATATCCTTGTGATTGTAGAATTTATCCAAATTTTTCAAAAGAAGTGCTGAGTTTTGAATGTTAAGATCAAGAACACCCAAACCTCCATGATTCTTTGGTCTACAAACTTTATTCCAGGCCACTAGATCTTGTCCTCTAGCTTGGACATCAGTGGTTTTCTTCCTCCACAAGCACCGCCTCATATACTTAATCAGCTGATCTTTAATAGAGACAGGAAGTTCAAAAAAGCTCATATAATATATGGGAAGGGAGGATAAGACAGATTTAACCAACTGTAACTTTCCCCCATAGTTTAGGAAATCAGCAATCCCACATAGTCTTCTCTCCATCCTCTGAACAATAGGTAGAAAATGCTCCACTACAGGCTTATTGATGCTTAAAGGCAATCCAAGATATGTGAAGGGTAGTGAACTAGTGAGGCATGAAAATGTTCTAGCAAAGTGTCTTAGCCTCTCAGAATCCATGTTGATTGGCATCATACTAGACTTAGAGTAATTAACCTTGAGTCCAGTGGAAAAGGCAAAAGTATGAAGTAGAGCCTTAAGGCACATTAATTGCTTTGAATCAGCCTTAAGGATTAATAAGGTGTCATCTACATACTGTACTACAGGGAAGTCAGGAGAGAACACACCTTCAAGAGGAAGGGAGAGAAGCCCAAGGCTCATTGCTTTGTTGAGAATGCATTGGATAAGATCAGCAGCCAGAACAAACAGGAGTGGGGATAAAGGATCCCCTTGCCTTACACCTCTTCTGCAATAGAACTTTTTCCCAGGCACTCCATTTAACAAAACAGAGGATGAAGCAGATCTAAAGATCAACTGAATCCAATTAATCCATTTTTCACCAAAACCTTTGGCTTTGGGAATATTGATGATTGTTGAATGCTCAATTCTATCAAAAGCCTTTTCAAAATCAAGCTTCAGAATTATAATTTCTTCTTTGGACTCGCGACATTGATCAAGGAATTCAAAAGCCCATCCTAAGCAATCCTGGATAGATCTTTGTTTTCGGAATCCATACTGATTTTTGTGAACAAGTTTAAGGATATTTTTTTGAAGCCTGTTAGCCAGAAGCTTGGTTATAATCTTGAAGACACTGTTGAGCAGTGAAATATGCCTGAAATCAGCGGGTTTCAAAGGGGCCTCAATTTTTGGAATGAGGGTGATAAAAGAAGCATTAATGCTTTCCAAAGAAGTCCTGGCTTCATAGAAATCCACAAGGAGTTGTTTAACATCCTCCTTAATAATAGGCCTGCATTGCTTAATGAATTCATTATTAAAGCCATCAGGACCAGGAGATTTGTCATTAGGAAGTTCCTTGATTACACCTTCAATTTCATTTTCAGAGAATGGTTCTTCTAAAACATCTCTTTCCTCTTGACTCAAGCATTCCCCTGCCAACTCACAGAGGTTGAAGTGCATTTCAGGCTTATCAGATGTTCCCATTCTATCTTTGAAGGCATTCCAGAGTAGATCAGCTTTACCAGAATGAGCATGAATCTCTTCATTAGAGTCATCTTTGAGCATGGAGATGTAGTTATGCCTGAAGCTTATGGTGGCTTTTGAATGAAAGAATTTTGTGTTCTCATCACCCAACTTGACCCTTTTGACTTTTCCTCTTTGCTTCCAATAAGCATTTTGATCTTGAAGAAGTGAGATTATGAGACTTTTCAGTAGATCCCTGAGATTCCATTCTAGAACAGTAAGAGTTCTCATTTCCTCCAAGACATCCAAGAGATCAATGGTGGCATTGACATTACTAATTTGAGCTTTCAAACAAGGCAGTTTTTTGCCCAGATCTTGAGCCCCATTCTGACATTTTTGAATTTAGCATTAATTTTTTTAGCAGAATCAGGGAAACCAACTGGGATGTTCCAGGCATTTTGAACAATTGCTTTAAACTCTCTATGATGCATCTAGTAATTCTCAAATCTGAAAACCTGGGATTTTGGAATCCTTGTGCCAATAGAGATGACACAAGGTAAATGGTCAGAGGTAGGCTTGGTAAGAGGGACAACAAAAGTTGAAGGATAGATCTGAGTCCAGGAAGGAGATGTAAAGAACCAGTCTAGCCTTTCCAGTAGAGGTTCCTTTTGCATGTTGCTCCATGTGAACTTTCTACTTTTAAGGGGTAACTCTATGAGTCCCAGATTGCTAATGGCTTCATTAAAAAGTAACATATCATTCACATCACCCCCTGCCTATTTCTGTCAGAGGGTTTTCTAATAAAATTGAAATCACCCACAATGAGCCAATCCATATCATCAGGCATGTCAATATTTCCAAACCATTCAAGGAAATCTGCTTTTTTCAGCTAAGCATGGCCCATAAATGTTGGTGAGAATCCAGGTTTCATTAGACAAGAGTGATGTCAAAGTGATGGAGATGGAGAACTCATTTTGGAAAGAAAATTGCCCAGAAAATAGAGAGCTATTCCAAATGATAATCAAACCCCCAGAAGCCCCCTTGGAGGGATGGAATTCAAATTTGGCAAATTTGTGAGGACAGAATTTTCTGATGTAAGAGATATCAAAAACTTCCCTCTTAGTTTCTTGGAGGAAAATAATGTCACAACCAAATTCATCAATTTTATTCTGAGAGCAACCCATTTTTTCTGAATTAATGCCCCTGATGTTCCAATTCAGAATCTTCCATATTCTTTTATTATCCATTAAAAAACCAACTGGGTATTGAGATAAGAGGTGACACAACCAATGTAATCACCCAACTGAAAAGATCACAACCAAATATATAAAATGCATTCCATACCATAAACCCACTGACAGATTCAACATCCATGATGACATTAGGTAGCAAACACATCAGATAACCACTATTACAGGTTTCAGAACAGGGAACCAACAAGGCTCCATCAAAAGACAAATTGTGATACATTAAACACTTAAGTTGGGGGTTTCTTCTTGGCTTGCTGACCACAGGAATCAGCATGCCTAGCTTTCTTCTTGCCTCCAAGGTTCAAGCTTGAGGATCCATTCCCCTTGATGTTGCCTTTTGGAGGAGCCTTAACTGCCACTTCAGTGGCCTTCCCTTTCTTGAGCAACCTCTTCTCCAGGTCACCATCCTTTACCTTGAAGAAAGAGGCAGCAAGATTTTTAACCACCTTAGGATTTAAACAAGGTGGAGCAGCATTGCAAGTCAGACAGTCAGCAATTGAGCAGTTTAAGTGACTTTTAAAACCCCCATTTAATTCAACAATTCTAGGACTTCTTCTCACCTTAGTTTTAACTAGAGGTTCCTTGCCCTTTCTCTTTCTGGAAGGAGTGGAAGGAGAGCAAGAGGACTACTTGGCCTCAATGCCCAGACAAGGGGGTGCCATCTGTGAAATGCTTTCATTAGGGATAATGAAAGAGAGTGAATTCTCCTCAGCAATATGTTCTTTAATAATTTCCCATAATGGAGAAGTAAGAAAGCTTTTGACCCAGTTAAACTTCTCAGGAGTAGCAAGCATGAGAGTAATAAAATTGAACCAACTTACAGGAATTTCACACATGAGTGGGTCCTTTGAAGAAGAATCCTTCTGAATATGGGGAGCAAAGTAGCTTTCCTAGAGCTGTAGACCTTGTTGAGAAAAGCCCTGTTTTGCAGCATGAACATCAGGGATGGAGACAAAAGTTCTGACCATTCCAACCTAAAGATGAGCTTCATTAGGGGAAAGGAGGTGTTGGTCTTCCATCATCCAATCATTATTCTCTTCAGCCTCAGCACCAGTGTCCATGGGGCTCTCCACCATCCCCTCTTCATCACCGTTAGCTTCATCATCCTCTAAGTAGTTTTGAAGGATGTTCTGCAGGCCCTCTCCAATTCCAACACCCTGAGGCTCCTCAAGCCCTGCCTGTCCCTCAACAACTGCAGGTTCAGCATTCATAGAGTCATCATCATCAGACTCCCAGTCATTAACAAGAATAGCACCAGTAACTCCACTATTAACATCCTGTGGGGGAAGATTATGATTATCCACTGGCATGTCTTCACCAGGAGCAATCACATGACCTTGAACTGGAGCAACAGCAGCTTCCCAAGGGTCCCAACCTTCATTGTTATCTCCACCAGGAGTAGGGTCCTGCACAGGAGCCAACCACTGACCCCAACCACCAGCCTCACCCCCAGGAGAAGGTGGGGGAGGTGGAGGAGGGGGGATCTGGGGCCCAAAGACAGGTAAGGGATGTGGGTCCTCATTGTCAGCCGGAAGTGGGTCCTCCTCAGGTGGGCCCCCCCAAGCAAGTCACTCTGCAACACCTCAATAGAAAAAGTACAAGATTCAGACTCCACCAAGTCACCTATAGTGAACCTGACACTCTTGGGAATATCCACCAGATCAGTAACACGAATTTTCGCAAGAATCCTTCCTTTATGGTCCCGCTCCCAAACAAGAACCTTCCCAATATCAGCAAAAACTGCATTCAGATCTTTAGTATGCCAGTGGTCCAAGGGGGGGCCAACTAGCATCACCCAACACTCGTTGTTGAACTGAGCTCTCCTCCAATTTCCCCCCTCATTGTGTTTAACAAAAGAAACATGCACGTCCTGGAAAGGAATAGGGCTGGCCACAATGAGCCTGTCCCTGTCGCTAACATGATGAAATTGCACATAGGCGGCCCCAAAAGGACAGGCCTGAACATCCCGAAAGTGCACTCGAGCCTCATTATTGAGGAAATCAACAAGAATCTCATGAATATTTAAAAAAGGGACCTGACCAGGGGAAGGGGATTAATGGTT
Organism: Avena sativa; assembly: GCA_916181665.1. Taxonomy (NCBI): domain Eukaryota; kingdom Viridiplantae; phylum Streptophyta; class Magnoliopsida; order Poales; family Poaceae; genus Avena; species Avena sativa. Next base: position 102,589,742 of record OV702293.1, read on the forward strand.
GCGATAGCATACTGTTCATGGGTCCGCGACCGTCGCGGAACCACCACCCTCTTGACGCAGGTTCTTCCAGCCACTTGCAGCACTTGGAAACCATTCGGCAAGAACGGCGCAGGATCAATCAGAATGTTTGCCATTGAGCCAGTCCTCACCGGCGACGAGCAAGGCGGAGTTGGGGTTTCTGCAGGCGAGGGAGTTGAGGGGACAGGTAATCGAGCAGTTGTTTTTTGCAACGAAATGGAGAACTATTTAAAACCGTTATATACAGTGGGCTGAAAATGAGGATTTTGCTGGGCCTTGAACCACCCAATTTAAGATTTGTCGGGCCACAAACATTTTGGGAAGGAAGGAAATTTCAAAAAAGGAATAAGACCAGGGAGCTTAAATGCCGCGCGATTATCGCCCCCATTTGACCCGACCGGCGTTACCACAAGTTTGACAGTGCAATCAGCGAGAACCTGCGCGTAAGACCTGCCATGATTACTCGATATGATATCACACTTACTACTCCCAACAGGAACAGGTGAGGAATCTGCAGCAGCAATCGGAAATTTGAGTCGTTGGAAAGCAGACAGAACATTTTTGCCATTCTTCAACGAAGGAGATTTTTTGGGACTTTTCTTTTTGTACGTGACAACTTTCCAATCTCCAGCAGATTCTTTGTAAAATTCTTTTTCTTCAAAGATCCAATTTGGGCCGCCATTACCCCAAAGATTAATATGAACCACAAAAGACTCACATGAAAATTTTGAAATATTGTAAATTTCAAATCCCACCGCTCTTGAAGCAACCGAGAAACGAAAAGTTCTATCTTGCAATAATCTCACTTGAAATTTAGAAGCCAGACCACCAAAACAAGCTTGGAGTGCAAGACCAACCGTATGGATATCCAATTTAAAATTTGCTCTTCCAAAAGAAAAAAAAAACAAATACAAAGGCTTCTTTCTGAAACCACCAAGCAAATTAACTTGATGCCTGAATTTATCAAAAATCTTCTTCTCAAATTCCTTCCCTAATGAGAAATCCAGGGCAGGTCGATTCATTGATGCATCCTTATTAGGGAACTCCTTAGGAAAATCCTTGGTGAAATCCAGGGTTTTTGGCACTATCTTCTCAGCTTTGAGAGAAATTTTCTTAGCCGAAGAGCTGGGCAAGATCTGAGCGCCAACCACAACCCTCTTCACTTGAAGATCAATAGAAACACCAGTGGCCACAACCTCACCTTGGATCAAATATCTAGCATCAATGACCACCTCGTTGTGGTTGAGGAGGACTAATCTTTTTTCACTAGGGAAAAGCATCAGAAAACCCTTAAAAGGCTCCATATTATCAGCCGGCAGGGAGGAGCAAAGAGCATGCTATTTAAAACTAGTGTCCTCACCTGTTCCAGAGATGGTAGGAGATCTACCAAGAAATACAGATGAAGGCACCAAAAGATCATTGACACGGGAGAGGTGAGAGGGGAACCTCAAAACAGATCCAATAGAAATCTTCTCCCCATTTTCCAAACATCTACCCTCAAGGGGAGCACCTTTGGCATTAAGAAGAACTATCCACGAATCAACCGAGAGCACCAGTGATCCCTCAAGAAACTTACCACCCGTGGCCACCCCAGAGTAGGTGACCTTCCAACTGCCACCAGAGGAATCCATGCAGATCCCACGCCGGGGAGAAGCCGGCGAAGGCCGGAGGCTGACCAATGGTCACCTCAGAGGATCCTCATGTCTCGGAAATCATGCTAGTTTTTTCGACTAGGTACGGTCCGTGACCATTCCCCTCTCTAGGAGAAATTCATCCTCTTGGAGTCGTACCTCCTCTTCACGGCATGCCACGTCCAGCTCCCTTTGGGAAACCCTTTGGCGATCCTCCTCGAATTCCTTCTCGGAGAAATCAGTCTCATGATCACGAACCGAGAGATCCCGAACCATGGGAGAAAGTTCCTCGGTAGAGGGACCGTCCCCTCTGGAGTGCAGTATCGACCATAGGTCAGGGACTACGATCCTTGCAGCTTCGCGGCAATGCCTCTTTTGGGGCCCCAGCGGCCCACGGGCTCCTCGCTCCCCTGCGCAGCTCCCACAGCTCCAGCGCTATGTCGAACATGACCCACTCTTGGTGGAGGCGGCGCCACGCCCCGCTAGTCAATGATCCTCGGTGGTGATATCCGCGAGGAATCGGTCGAGCTCGGCATGCGTGGCCCCTATGGCAGCATGGAGACGTCCCTCTCTCTCTCGAGAGAGGCGTAATCAGGCAGCACCAAGGCAAGAATGATGGGCCCTGTAGCTTCATGGGCCTGGGTGCTTCCCTCGGGAGGATCCTCCATGGTTTCATGGTCAGGATATGAAGTTGCTCCCTAGGCTCCCATGGGTTCATCGAGTAATGAAGCATCCACGCTGCCATCGGCCGCATTAGAGATAGACGATTCCCTAGGAAAAGCCTCATCGCCCGCCCCATCTTCAACCTGGATGGACGGAGAGGGGAGCGGTGCAGGGCTCTTAGTGCATGTCCAGGCCCTCGCGACGGGCGAGAGAGTGATCCCAACCTCGGGACTAGGGGCTTCCTGTATAGGCGGGGCCCACCTTTGTGTCCATGTTCTGGAGAAAGTCCCTCTCGATGGTCCCCGGCGAGAGACATCCCCCGAGGGAGAGGGGACCAGGGACTCCACCCGTGTGTTCCTTAGCTTCATCAGACGTTGATCCCTATTCCTTCTTCCTCCTCTTCTTCTCGTACCTGCACAAAGACCGGCCGGTTGACGAGACCCACAGGGGAGCGGGGGAAGAAGGAAGGAAGCCATTGAGAAAGAACTCACCTCTCGCTCACGTGGCTGTCCTGGGTCCAGTTCCCCCTCTTCTGGATAGTAGGAGGAAGGTGCCCCCGCCTATCTCAGGTCGCTTCCCGGTGTAGCACACAGCAGCGATAGCACCGGTAGCTGCGGGCACATTGTGTACCGCGTAGCCCTCGCCACTGTCGGTGTCACGAGCTTCAACACCAGAGGGGTCCTCCGTGTTATCCTCCAAGGAAGATACATTGTTAATCATCCTCCCTTTTCAAACATGACACAAGGACTTAGCACCTCCGCACCGTGCCACGTCCTCTTTGTCCATCTCGCCCATGTATCCCTACACTGGGTTTGGAGCGTGAGATCCTTCTTGAGGCTCCTGGAATCGGAGGCTCTTGCCCTATTGGTCGAAGGAGGAAGCGTCGAGCGTATGTCGCCAGCGTCACCGATAGATTCAGGGTACGGGCCCTCAAAGGAATCTCTGGCACGACCTCCTCACCAAGGAGCAACCGCGTGAGAACGGCCATAGTGTCATCGGAGCGAAGCCCCACAAATAGCTTCATCGCTTCACGACCCGAGGACATGGCCTATTCGCCCTTCCGATGCTCTTGGAGGGGCGCGATTAGCCGCTAGAGGAATTCTTGGACCACCATCTCACCAGTGAAGACTTGGCTCCTCATGTATGCCACACGCCTCGCGAGGGGGCCGAAGATCATATAGGTGGCGGCCTCCCGAAACCATCCATGGTTCTCCATCGCCGCCCTGTAGGAGAGGCCCGAAGGTATCCACGAGGACCTAGTCTCGGCAGAACTCGGAAGCCACCCCCAACACGGAGATGGGAGGAAAACACTCGTCGTCTTTGGCGAAGAAACTAATGCTGCGAAGACGGTCCTCCGTCGCAAGAACACAGATACAGAAGAACTGTCGAAATAGAGCTAGCGAAGGCATCAGACCAACAAAGGCCTCACACTAGTATGCGAAAGCGGCCTAGAGGGTCACACTTTATGGGTGGAGGTGGAGGATCTGGATGCAATAGTACTCCAAGACGGCGACGAGGAAAGGGGAAAATGGGGGTACGAGACCGGCGGTGATGGAATGCATTAAAACTGGGAATGCGGTGTTGGTGATATACTTTCTGGGTATACCTACAGGACTCGCTGAACAGGGTGGCCCACCGACGAGTTAGAGCTTTGCTTCACGGGCGGCTCAATCAGAGAAAGAGGATGGAGACAAACCCGGCTACGACAAGGCACAAAAGACTTACCGACTTAGTCATATAGTATTACTTGTAGTCCAGACTCTATAACGTAGCCGGATAAGTCTCTCCTATAACCATAGGTCTTGCGCCTTTATAAGCCGGACCCGGGGGAGACTTTAGGGCATACACAATCACAACAACCACAACCAACTCGCACATTGATGACTCTAATTGCACAGATTGTTTGTAGGTAGTTTGTAAATAAAGATATCGATCCCATAGGGAGAACGAGTATGAAGTCTAATAATTCTTGAAGTAAATACTAAAACAGAAACGCTATAATAAAGTTCTAAGTAACAAGATAAAATGCGAGTGTTATGTAAAAAGGTATATTTGGGTTTTTGGTATAAGAGAACAATAAGTAAAGTAATGTAAAGTGAGTGCATAAAATAATTATCGCGTATGTAAAAGAGATTTGAAACTGCAATGGTGAAAAGCATTCTCAGGGAGTAGTGAATATGCCTCTAGTATTTATAAAAGGTCTAAGGTAAAGATTATTATCATGAACATTCTCAACTATATATGCGTGGGAGGAACTCCGTATCTAAAAATATAGGAGGCAACCATTGCTCACATCATCCTCATAACAACAGCAGACAACAATCAACATCAATTGAATTACCACGCTATTAAGGGACTTGATCCGCAGGACGTATCCCATGGCATGGATAGTGTTTTCTGAGTTTCCTCGATTCCCAAATTGATACATAAGGAGTGCCAATAGATTTATAGTGTAAGTGATAACACACATCCGTCTACCAACAAGTAGTTCCCTCCATCATGTTCCCAAAAGAGGCAAATATTGAGAGGTCGACTTCTCCCAACATCAAGATGAAGACAATCTAACACATGGTCACAGCGATGAATATCATAACAAACGTTATCTTATTTCAATCTCATGATAGGGTTTATCCATATCCCCAAGAACTAATGATCTACTCAGACATGGAGGCAATCAACATCATGGCAAAGACAATAGAATCTATCATAGATGAATAGTACTTAGCACCCCGAGATGTAGATGAGATGGATGGAGATGGTGGTGATGCAGTGGTTGATGATGAAGATCGATGCCTTAGCACCCCGGATCTGCGTAGGGCGCAGATGGATCCCGGTGGATGAGTTCCCCCTCTAGATGCCTTCCGGAGGTGAGGTTTTGGAGATTTATGGGTGTTATGTATGTCATCTCCGTGATACAGTTGCATGGGGTGAAACTATTTGAGGAGGCGGTGTCGGCGCCAACTATACGGTGGGAACTGGATGGCCACAAAAGTTCCTCCCGCCGTATAGTTGATCGTTAAACCTACTGTGTACTCCAGTTGCTTCGTGTTTTCTTCGGGTATTATTAGTATTTATCAAATAAGCTATTTATGTTGTTTTTGACTCCTTTTCGCTCCAATACAACTGTTCCAAGAATTGTGTCCATCATATCCTAATCCTAGTGAAAATAGACATAAAATATGAGCGCAAACACCATAAAATACCAAGATCCTACCAATACAATGCAAAATAATAATATAAAACATGATGCAAATATGCACTCATTAACTTCCCCAAGATTAGACTCTTGCTCGTCCTGAGAAAATTTAGCTTTAATGGATGTGATCCCCATATTCATGAAGCTTGTCGATAAAATAAATGAGGCAGTTGCAACATGTGTTTATCATATACGATACATAGGAATAAGTTCATGAATAGTACCTTACTCGAACTATCCGAATAATATTAGCAGGCATCCACACCTTAGCATTTAATAGTTCACAAAAGATCAGTCTCAACATGATGTAAAAGTATTCAGTTCAACAGAATGAGTTAGCGAGGTAGTCCCAAGTGTTTTAGGATTAACATATTCAATTGGGATTCAAAATATCAAACGTTTCTTTATCTTACTACAATATAGTGGTATATGCCTATTTTCTCTTTGCACATTCATTCTTTTTCTTCTTTATTTTCTTATTATATATATATATATATATATATATATATATATATATATATATGCTCACACTTTTTTAAGTGTTGTGCAAAGGAGCTAGCCATACATTCCACGTCATGTAGGAATTCAAAGTTTAACAATCTCAATTACCAAATTCCAATTGTATATGAAGCATCTTTTGAATATTCTACCTCGTCTTGTTCTAACTCTAATTTCATAGCACTTTTAATTTTCCTTTGTTCAAGGTTTCTTTTCAACTCTAATTAATTAAATAATATTTATGTTGTAAATCAAACCATGAACTTACAAAATATTGACCAAATTATCTTTGTATGTTCCATTAATACCAATGGTGTGGAATACCCCTATTGCTATCATCAAATGCAAGTAAAATTATACTCAAGCCATTCATATATCTAATAAGACAAACACAAACTTAATAATTCTTCATATATTATAATAAAGTCAGAATTTCATAAAAGGGATCGACTATTCCTGAAGGGAATTCTAATGATGCAAACTTTATTTCTAAACTCAAACTAATGCAAAACTAGAATAGTAATAAAAAATTATGAGATTGATTACAAGGTCTTAAAGATCTCCCCAAGCATGGAATCAAGCCAAGCTGGATCAAATAATCCCTCTCGATTATTTGATACCGTGATTATTGTTGATCACTGTGGCACCATGGCATGTAGCACCGCGGTGCGCAGCTTCTTGTTGATATCCTCTAGGGAAGTGATGCGGCTGTAGCACCTGCGCAAATCAGATTATGAAGTTTCCACCTTATCTACGAGTTTAGTCACTAATGGGAGAAGATCATGCTTCTTCTCTATCTCCTTGAGATGGTGGCGGACTTCAAGGCGATGGAGTAGCTCCTGCTTCTGATATATCTCTAGTGCTCGCACGCGGTCCTTGGGCCTGGGGACAACTTCTTGTTCCTCATCCATTATTGATGGATCGGAGAATGAGAAACTGTTCCTCCACTCTTCTTGAGGTTTCACCCTCATATGAGCGCCTATGGTAAGCCTTGAGCGGGGCACCGTCGGTTCCTTGCTAGAACTTACACCAATGTTAGGTATTTCCTTACGCTTGTGCGGCCTAGGGTCCGTGGTGATGAACTTGACCGTCTCCACACGCCCTTTTCCATGTGGCTCGTGACCTTCTCTCTCTTGTTGTCCTCTCTTCATCGCCGCCCAATTGATCTCCGGGGGATCATAGACATCACGGCTGATGTAGATGTCACTCCAATCTTCATCAGCATCATTGTTGTAGAAGCTTGGCTCGATGTACTCCTTGTACCTCGGGATAAACCTCTCCACATCCTCATTGCCATCCTCCATGGATGGGTTATGAGAGCTGTCCCTGGAAGGAGCAATGAGACCCAGGGGTTTTCTCCGGCCTGGGATGGGATGGAGCATGGCTAGATTGGTTCCTGGTGATTATGATTAGAGGGAAAATAATTGAAGTATATAAGAAGGGTCAGAGGTCGATAAAACTCGTGAGAAACACCAAATTCATGCCCAAGAAAAGAATCTTAACAAAACAGGGAAAGAAATCACGGATTTGGAGAAGTCCTGCCGCGTAACGACCAACTGTACGATCGTGGCCCGTATAGTTCCGGCTGTATAGTTGGTTCCGTGGAGATATTTCCAAATATCTCGAGTCCGCGTCAATTAAGTTATCGACCTGGAACCGATAAAACCCTTTTTTTAGATGAATAGAAAAACAGAAAAATGTTGAACCATCCAGAAGGTTTAACGACTAACTATACGGCAGGAGGTTTTTCCTCCGGCCGTATAGTTTCAAGAGGCCAAAATTCATTTTGAGAAGGGGATACATTACCTTTAACGACCAACTATACGGCGGGAGATTTTTCTCCGGCCGTATTGTTGCGCCCGTATAGTTAGTGAAACCCCTCAAAAGCATCAGAAAAACAAGAGCAATTCAAAGGAAAAAATTTAGTAGTAAAAACTGTGAAGACAAATCACTTATTAGAGGAAGAAAACATACCTTCCACTTATCATTTATTTAGTCGGGAGTAACAAGCTCCTACAAACACAAGGACTTCTTCTCTTTTGGAGGAATTGACCTTAGTTCATCTAATAATTCTCGAAAATGAAAATTACCAGGACTAAAGTTCCTCTCAATAAGGTTGGTGTCTTGCTGGGAAAATATGGACACTGCATCCAACGTCTTTATTTTGTGCCTCTGCATAATCTTCTAAAAATCTTGAAGTAAAAGGATCCAACAGATCAGTCTTGGCTTATGATTTTTCATCTCAAGTAGTTCTTTTAAGCCATCATGATCCGTATGAACTCTTACTTTTGCATCAACTATATAAGAACGAAATTTATCACATGATAAAAATACATCAAAGAGTTCTCTTTCTTCCTTAGGATAATTCTTTTGAGCACTATTAAGAGTTATACTAGCAAGATGTATAATATTAAATCTATGACCTATGTGTTGTCCCAGAGTTAGTCGTACAACATCATCACTAGATTTACATATTAAATCAAAATACATATCCCAAATAGGTGGTTTAATAATAGGAGCATGGTATAAATCCTATTTAAGTTTATCAAAGGAAATAAGGCAATTATCATCAAAATTAAATCTTATTCCCTTTTGCAACAAGTTAGTTAATGGTTTGGAAATTTTAGAGAAATTTATAATCAACCTTTTATAAAAATCCACATGACCAAGGAAACTTCTTATTACCTTTTATATCCCTAGGTTGTGGCATTCTCTCTATTTCTTCAACCTTAGCTCTATCTACTTCAATACCCTTACCTGATACTTATGTCCAAGGACTATGCCTTCCTTAACCATGAAATGGCACTTCTCGCAGTTTAGAACACGATTGGTTTCCTCGCAACGCTGCAAAACTCTTTTGTGATTATCCAAGCAACTAGTAAATGAAGTTCCATAGACAGAAAAGCCATCCATAAATACTTCCATTATTAGTTCTATAAAATCCGCAAAAATAGCAGTCATGCAACTTTGAAAAGTCGTTGGAGCATTACATAAAGCAAAAGGCATGCATCGGTAAGCATGTAAACCATAAGGACTAATAAAAGTTGTTTTAAGTTGGTAATCATGATGAACATCTATTTGGGAAAACCAGAGTATCCGTCCAAGTAACAAAAATAAGTGTGGTTTGCTAACCTCTCTAGAGTTTGATCTATGAACAGTAAAGGATAGTGATCTTTCCTAGTTTCTTTATTTAATTTCCTAAAATCTATGCACATCCTATGTCCAACAATAGTTCTTGTAGGTATCAATTCATTGTTTCATTCGGAACAATAGTAAACCCGCACTTCTTAGGAACACAATGAACAAGACTTACCCATTCACTTTCTTTTACAGGATCGATTATACCAGCATCCAGTAGGCATACTATTTCTTTTCTTACCACTTCCTTCATTTGAGCCTTCAGCCTTCTATTAAATTCTGCAACTGGTTTAGCACCTTCCTCCATGAATATTCGATGGACGGTTATCATGGGACTAATTACCTTCAAATCACCAATTGAGTACCCAAAGTCCTTGCGATGCTCCTTTAGTACCGTCATGAGTTCTTCTTCATCCCCTGAAAGTTTAGCACTAATAATAACAGGGAATTTATTAGTATTATCCAAAAATCTATATTTAAGAGTATCTGTTAAAGTTTTTAATTCTAGGGGTGGTAATTCATCATCCCCTCTCTTTTCTGGTTATTCAAAAGCCTCATCAGTTGGAGGTCCTAAAATGGGAAGTGAATTGAATTCACTTTCTAGTTCTTCTAGGGACCTATCCTCCATAATTATTTCTTCACAATTTGAGTCTTCATTTGTTTCTTCTTCTTGATTTCTAAAGAATAGAGCTGCCATCTCCTCAATAGTTTTTTCTTTCTCTTCTTCATGTATTTGTAGAAATCTATCTTTAAATTTGGAAAAGTGGAAATTTTTTCCTCTTTCCCAAGCTTAAGAGATACAATCTCCTTTTTGAAATCAATTGTTGCACCTACGAGTGTCTTCCAAAATATAATTGGGTAAAGAGTGTAAGGTGGCGCCCACCGTGGGGCCTGGCCGGTCAGGCCGGTGTTCTGCGGCGAGATCCAATCTTCCCATCACCGAGACGATCGCCACCGGCCGCATGATCGCGATCGGCGAGATCCTCTAGATCCTGCCGAGCAGGAACGTCCCAGCGGTGCGCCCTGTCACGCACAGCGTGATCATGCCGGTCGGCATGATCAGCCTATTCATCAGATTCATCGACGTCATCGTCTCGGAGGACTCGGCTTGCATCCGCGAGTCGCCACCACGCGACCGACTCTCCGAGAGTTAGGTCCGCACCATCCACCGCCTCGGCTCTGAGTACGACTCGGCCAACAACAACGTGGCCGAAACCACCATGGTCGCGGATGACGCGACCCTCAACGACGATGCCGACTCGGCGAACCCGGCGTCGGTCGCCGGATCCAGCGTCACCGCATCATCCGCGGTCTCCATCACCCAGGTATCCAACGTGGGAGACTTTGAGGACCCCTCCATCCTTGGGATCTTCGACTCTGACTCTGGGTCAGAGATCTCCGGCGACTTCCACATCAAATCTGGTCGCAACGTCACGACCTACATGGCGAGCGGCGCGGACGCCTCGCCAGACCCCTTCTCCACGCCAATTCCGTCGACCGCGACAGCGACGAAGGTCGAAGAACTCCGCCTGTGTTTGGAGGAGGCGGTCCACAAGGAACAAGCCGAGCGCGAAATTTTTTGCCTCGAGCAGCTGACGGCGCAGGAACTTTCGTGCTACCACCAGCTCTGCATCAGGTCGCGCCTGAACCCCACCGTTCAGGGCCGTTCCCTGAACTTCGATGATGAGAATAACCTAGCCCGCATGGCCGATCGCGCGATCTGTGAGAATGTGCCGCCAGGAGGGAGCTCCCTGCCACCAACAGGCGCGACGGCCAACGGCGCTCCCCCACCATCACACGTCGTCGCGAGCCGAGCCGAGCCGCGGTCGACAACATCAACGTGACCAGGGAAGGCACCCTGCATATCCAATACGCCAAGGCTTTACTCGCCAAGGTCGTCGAGCAACAAAACGTGGGAGCCGACTCACATGGTCGCATGTACTCGCGTTCGTCAGGCAGCAGGGCGGCCTCGAGCGGGCTCCCAATGGTGGCAAACACCCTCAACTGCCCACCACCCGAGCCCCTGCAGCTCCAACACCAACCCGCACACGCGGCACTCTCCACCAATGACCCGCGACCAGCAAACAACTTCGTCGCTGCCAACGGGAAGCTAGTCGACGCGCGAACCCACATCATCAACAACCAGAGATGGCGCGCACGCCAGCCTGGCGACTTGAGGCATACCCTCACCAACCGCCACGACGGCGAACCACGGGGATCGCTAAGCCGAGTCGGACCCCAGTGCTTTGGACCAATGATCCGTGGCGAAAAATACCCGGCGAACTTCAAGGCACCGAAGGAGATCAAGAAGTACGACCCCTCGTATGACCCCTCCGTGTGGCTGGACACGTACCTTATGGTGATGGGAATCGCCGGCCACACTGAACTACTCGACGCCTGCTACCTCCCCCTGATGATGGAGGGAGCTTGCCGGCAATGGATCAACATCCTCCCGCAGATAGCATCGACTCCCGGGAGGAAATGCGCGATGCCTTCGTCAGGCACTTCGAAGGCTCCTACACCCGCGCCACCACCATCAAGGACCTGGAGCGATGCGTCCAGGACCCCGCGAGTCGACCCGCAGCTGGGTCTAGTGATGGCAAGACCTGTGGTACAATGCGGCCGGCGTCCACCCGGACACCGCGATTTACTGCTTCAAGACCTCGTGTCGCTACGAGCCCCTGGTCGCCAAGCTCAAGCGGGTGTACAAGACACTCGACAATATCCTAGACCTCCTCGAGATCGCCAAGCGGTACGCGGAGGAGGACCCAAACCAAGAAACCGACGACGAGTCGGGAGGGAACCGCCGCACGAGCAGCCATGACAATGGGAGATGACCCGAGTTACGCTACAGCAACACTTGCCTCACCGGCAAGCGCCACGGTGACGGGTGAGTCGACTTCGTCGCCAACACCGTCTACGCTCCGCGCGTGCCCAAGAGCTTTCGCCTCGACAGAGGCCAGCGCCGCGATGGCGCCAACTACAAGGCGAAGCCAAGGTTCGACCCCGCGGCTCTCCTTAACTAGCCCTGTGTGTTCCACATCAGGGAGGGGAAGCCCGCAACCCACACGACCGCCGACTGCCACTCCCTAAGGAAAATCGAGAAGGCACAGCGCGCAAGGGAAAACCCCGACAACCACCCGCCAAACGGCGGGAAATTCGGCAGCGACGCTGGCTCGCTCCACACCTTCACCGGCTTCAACATGAAGCGCGAGAAAAAGGTCATCGCCCGCGCCGTCGCTGTCAACGTGGTGTCCTAGGTCGACATCCCCAGTCCCTCAACTGGTCTGAGCAACAAATCACCTGGAGCCGCGAGGACCACTCGCCACGGATCGAATATCCGGGTCGAGTCGCCTTGGTGGTGAAGCCCAAGGTCGGGGACTACTTGCTCCCCAAGACGCTGATGGACGGCGGCATCTCCATCAACATTTTGTACCTAGACACGTTTAGGTGACTGCGGCTCCCGCAGTCGATGATCGAGACGACCTACACCACCTTTCACGGCATCGTCCCCGATCGGAAGGCGTACCCGATTGGCAAGGTGACGTTGCTAGTTACCTTCGGAACACCAGCGAAGTTCCGCACCGAGTGGACCGTCTTCGAGCTCGTGCCTTTCAACAACCCCTACCACTGCGTCCTGGGGTGGCAGGCGTTCGCCAAATTCATGGCAGCTCCCCACTACGCGTACAACACGATGAAGCTCCCCGGTCCGTGCAGCATCATCACTATCCACGGTGACCCCGACATGGCTATAGAGTACGAGGCCAAAGGCGTCGAGCTCGCCGATGCCGTCATAGACGCAGAGGCGAACCATGCGGAGGAGCTCGCCAAGTACACGAGCAGGGTCAACAACGACGACCCCAACATACTCAAGAAGCCCAACTCGGAGGGCGGCGGCTCCACCGCATTCGAGGCGACGACGCACACTCGCTCCGTCGGGCTGGTCCCAGGCGACTCTAGCCAGACAGTGACGATTGGAACGGGCATGAGCCCATCATAGGAAGGCGCGCTCATCGATTTCCTACGTAAGAATCGCGACATCTTCGCATGGAAACCTTCCGACATGCCTGGTGTGCCGAGGGAACTCGCTGAGCACAAACTCAATGCTGACCCCAAAGAGCGACCCGTCAAACAATCGCTGCGGCCCTTTAATGAAGAGCGCCGCTGAGCAATCGTCGAGGAGGTCTAACGTCTACTCGTTGCAGGCTTCATACGGCCAATCAAGTACTCCAAGTGGATGGCAAACCCAGTCCTGGTCGAGAATAAAAACGGGACCTGGAGAATGTGTATCGACTACACAAACCTCAACAGCGCCTGCCTGAAGGAGCAATTCTTCCTCCCATGGATCGACCAAATTATCGACTCGACCGCGGGCTCGGAGTCGCTATGCTTCCTTGACGCCTACTCTGGTTACAACCAGATCAAAATGGTTGTCGAGGATGAGGAGAAGATGGCGTTCATCACGCCATTTGGAGCATTCTGCTACACCGCCATGACCTTCGGCCTCAAGAACGTCAGAGCGACCTACCAGAGGTGCATGCAGGAGTGCCTTGCGATCCAAATTGGCCGCAACATCCATGTCTACATCGACGACATGGTGGTAAAGTCCACTCGCCAGGGAGATGTACTCGCCGACCTAGCGGAAACCTTCTCAAATCTGCGAAGGTACAAGATAAAGCTAAACCCAGGAAAGTGCACCTTCGGTGTACCTACTGGACAGTTGCTGGGGTACGTCGTCTCTAAGAGCGGGATCGAGGCGAACCCACCAAGATCAACACGATCGCCCGGCTCGCCAAACCCGAGTGCCTGTGCGACGTCCAGAAGTTGGCCGGGCGAGTCGCGGCTCTCAGTCGCTTCATTCCCTGGCTAGGCGAGAAGGCGATGCCCCTCTATCGCCTAATGCGCAAGAACCCCTCGTTCTAGTGGGACAAGGAGGCAGATGACGCGCTCCACGCTCTCAAGGAGGTGCTACTCGCGGCACCGCTACTCACCGCCCCCGTCGACAAGGATCCCATGCTCGTCTACGTCGCGGCTTCCGAGCGAGTCGTCAGCACCGTCATGGTCGTCGAACGGCCAGAGGAGGGCAAGGAGCGCCCGGTACAGCGACCTATATACTACATCAGCGAAGTCCTCACCGAGTCGTGCCAGCGCTACCCGCAGTACCAGAAATTGGTATATGCGGTCTTCAGAGCCCAGCGGAGACTGCCGCACTACTTCCAGGAGCACCCAATCACGGTCGTTTTCTCAGCACCGTTGTAGGACATCATCCGCAATCATGAGGCGACCAGGCGAGTATCCAAGTGGGCCATTGAGATCGGAGTCCACAACATTAGGTACGAGCCGCACAAGGCGATCAAGTCGCAGGCTCTAGCAGACTTTCTCACCGACTAGGAGGAGGCACGGCAGCCAGAGAAACTGCCGTACCTCCACTACTGGTCCCTACACTTCGACGGCTCCAAGAATGGAGATGGTGCAGGGGCAGGGATCGTCCTCACATCTCCAAATGGCGAAAGCTACGCTACGTCCTGTACCTTGACTTCACCCCTTGTACCAAGAACATGGCCGAGTATGAGGCGCTCCTCCACGTCATGCGAGCAGCCAAGGAGATGAACATCAATCGTCTGCGCTGCTACGGCGGCTCCGACCTCGTCGCCCTGAAAGTCGCCGGCACTTGCGATGTAGTCTCCCCCACCATGGCGGCATACCGCCAAGCAGTGGACCAATTGGGAGGCCACTTTGTGGGCTACTCCGTCGAGTGGATCGACCAGCGGAAGAACGAGGAGGACGACGCACTCTCCCGCATTGGTTCGGCTCGACTCGTGCCGCCCGCCTGCGTCTTCCTCGACACCATCACCAAGCCTTTCGTCTCTCCCCCGAGGGAGATCGACATCGGAATTCCGCTGCAACCAGACGCGGCCCTGGTCGCAATGATCGCCGAGCCAAGCGACTGGACCGCGCCATACGTCGCCTACCTGGAGGGAGGCACCCTACCCACTGACGAGACGGAGGCTCGGATGATAGCACGCCACTGTAAATCCTTCGTCATCATCAACGGCGAGCTCCACAAGCGCAGCGTGACCAGCGTGTTCCAACGCTGCGTCCAACCCGCAGAAGGACGCAAAATCCTCTAGGACATCCACGCTGGCGACTGTGGCCATCACGCTGGCGCCCACTCCCTAGTCGCCAAGGCCATGCGACATGGCTTTTACTGGCTCACCGCACACGCCGACGCGGTCGACATCATCCAACGCTGCGTTGGGTGCCAGAAGTATGCCAACCAGACTCATGTGCCGAGCTCGGCGCTCAAGACGATCCCGATCACCTAGCCATTTGCCATGTGGGGAATGGACATGGTGGGCCCGTTCAAGAAGGCCCCCTCTGGCTTCACCCACCTCCTAGTCGCAGTCGACAAGTTCACAAAATGGGTGGAGGCCAGGCCAGTCCACAAGTGCCACGGCAAGACTGCAACCAAGTTCCTACGCGAGCTCATCTATCACTACGGGTTCCCGCATAGCATCATCACGGACAACGGCACCAACTTCGCCAAAGGAGCCATGGCTGAATTCTGCGAGGAGCACAACATATGACTCGACCTCGCCTCAATCGCTCACCCGGAGTCCAACGGCTAGGCAGAAGACGCCAACTAGAGCATCCTCCATGGCCTGAATCCGCGACTGCAAGTTCCACTCGAGTGAACTCCTGGGTGTTGGGTCGAAGAGCTCCGCTCCGTCATTTGGGGTATCTGCACCTCCGTCAACAGGTCGACAGGATTCACCCCCTTCTTCATGGTTTACGGTGCCAAGGACTTCATGACAACCGCCTCGAGCATGACTCGCCTCGGGTGGTCAACTACACGGAGGCCAACAACGAGCTCGCACGCCAGGACGGAGTTGACCAGCTCGACAAAGCACGCGACCTAGCTCGCTCCCGCACTGCCATCTACTAGCAAGGGCTTCGCCGCTACGACAGCCGGTGAGTACAGACCCGCACCTTCCAGGAAGGCGACCTGGTACTGCGTCTGATCCAGGACAAGAAAGGCATGCACAAGATCTCTCCCACTTGGGAGGGACCATTCGCCATCAGGCGCGTCCTGGGCAACGACGCCTACTACCTCACCGACGTCCGAGGTAATGAAAACTCGACGTCAAGCGGCCATGGAATGTAAACCTCCTACGAAAGTTCTACTCCTAGAACTCCAGACATGTACCTCCTACCCTCTATGAAGTAAAGAAGATCGATTCGCACAAATTGTGTCCACTCTCCGTATCTTGTGCCTCTCGCACTCGTAATAATAGCGCTATGCTACTCGCGGAAGTCAACCCTTGGTCACGCGACCGGCTCGGCCAAGTAGTGCGGTACGAGGGCACCAAAAATTTTGGGCCTCGCATCGTCCACGAAAAAGCCAACCTAGAGCCCCATCGGAGTCGACTCTCCCTACTGGCTTTCTGAGCCACGACAACCACATTCGCTTCCCACAGCGACCCAGTCCTCCACATCCTTGGCGCAGCGACTCGAACGACTAAGTACCACGCTCGGGGACTGACGCCAGTCCAATCATGAGCGACGAGGGAAAAAGCCAAGTATGAGAGGCGTCCTGGACTCGCCACGCGATTGGTCCTATAGATCAGTTGGAGTGACACGCCAAAACAATGCGCAATGTCCTCATCTACCTCGGGCATGCGACTCGAACCGCCAAGTACCACGCTCAGGGACTCGGCCACCTGACCCTGTTCGTGCCCGAGAAAACGGCTAAGTACAGAGCACCCCTTGGAGTTGCCATGCGACTGGCTTTCCAAGCCATGGCGAGTCGACCTTAACTTACTAACAGTTCAAACAACACACATAAAAACGAGGTAAACCGCTTAAAAGGGCGTATGCACTCGGGGACTCGCACAACCAACAATCAAACTAAAAACATTGACAAAACCATCCTTGCATTCCTTCAAGCAGCAAAATTTGTTCGCTTACAAGGGCAGTCACATATCTATTCGAATTAACGTCGATCAGCAAACTATTCTACTCTGCAGGCTTCGACGACGAGGCGCCACCACCACTCCTGCAACGGCGGATAAAGGTAACCCACGGGTTTGAAGGGTACGTCGTGAGTTCACCTGCCATGGACGCGCGGAACAACGACCGTTTCCTGATACGGAATGAGGTCACCCATCGCCCATACCCGGTCGGCGTACACCGCAGCCCGCTCGGTCAGCTTCAGCACTTCGGCGATCTCGACTTCGCTCGTGACATCTTCGAGGTCGAAATCGTTGGGGAAGTGCACGACCCCAAGGATCAGATCAGTTGCCGCACCACGACGAAAGGCCGACCGCGTCATGAATTCAACCACAGCCAGGGCCTTCTCCAAGTAGCGCCAGACCTCGACGAGGTCGCAGGGGATCACCTCCATGGGCGAGATTTCCTGAAGGTACGCCCGGATGTAGGTCGCTGATAGCACGGCAGAGTCCACCAGAGTGGTGACGCATTATCGCGCGTCATACGACTGCGCCTCATCGGCATCATCAGTAATCCTGCCTGCAACACACAAGCAGACAGTAAGGAAGGCTCTAGCAAAATAACGCGACCCACTTGCTCGGGGACTCGCCAAAGAAACACTGACCAATCAACGGGCGAAAACGCTCCGTGATGAAGTCCTGAAGACCGGAGAGGTCATCCTGCAGCCCAGCGACGAGCGCATCTGACATCTTCCGCTCCTAAGCAGCAGAAACAATGGCTGCCTTGGCCCTCCCATCCACCGAGGTCGCCTCCTCCTTTGCCTCCTTGAGCTCCCGCTCCAGGTCGGCGATTCGCTTCTCCGCAGCGCTTAAAGACGACTGCGTAGTCGTCAGTTCACTCGACGGGACCAGGCCCTGACGAGCCTTCTCCATCGCGGCCGCGTTATCCTCTACATAAAAAAACCATGAATATGAGAAGGACATGGTCCACGACCAGTGACAAGGATGACAACCACTCAGCCGCAGTCGCTCGAAGCTGCTCGTTTGTTTCCCTGACAATGAGGAGCTCCTTCTCCAGACGGTCCCTCGCGGCAAGTCGCTCTGCCGACTCGCTCTCCAGGCCCTGCGCAACCATGGAAGAATCAGCAATGAAATTCCTAAGTTCCTAGTCGCTGAAATTCAGCGACTAGCCACTCGGGGACTGGACAGCAAAAAAATTCCTAAGTGCCTGGCCACTGAAATTCAGCGACTAGCCACTCGGGGACTGGATAGCGAAAAATTCCTCAGTGCCCAGCCGTTGAAATTCAACGACTGGACACTCGGGGAGTGGACTCCAAAAAACAATAAGAATCCGACCACTGAAATTCAGTGGCCCGATCCTCGGGGACTGGACATACCTGGATGGCGGCACCTATCATGCCGTGAAGCTCCATTGCATCCACCGATGGGAGCACGAATGGAGTACGCCTGCGATGGTGCTCGACCTCCGTGCCGATGACCTCAGGCAACTGGCTCGATGGCACCGATGCACTCACCGCGGATGACCTCGCTACAAAGCGAGGGAACGTCGCCACCGCAGCTCCCGCACCACTCAAGGGTGGGCCTGTTGCCCCGACCGAGGCCACGGGCTCCACCCACTGCGACTCTGTGTCCACCATGGCCTTCGAGGCAGCATCCACTCCAATCGGAGCCTCGCTCGGGGCGACCGCCGGCTCGTCCGAAATCATGACGACCTCGGCGCCCTTTGCCTTCTTTGCGCCTTCAACAGGCGCCTTGAACCCGTCGCCCTTCCTCTTCTTCGAAGGGTCAACCATTGCCTCTATGGCACCCAACGGGACCTTGGCCACCAAAGGGTGACCTATTTCCTTCACCATAGTCTTGCAAAACAATGCTGTCAGTAAACTCGCTAGTCGGACATTAATCGAGTGGACAAACGAAAGACTAAGAAATACTCACTTGGCGACTGAGATAAAACGCAGGCCAGTACAAATGCTGGCTGGCTTCTCCAACTCTGGCCCCAGTTTCCGACTGAGGCCTATCTCGAACACACTCTGCGCCCAAGACACAGACGGCTTCTTCGAGGACGAGGCCGCGGCAGGAGGATCAGCGGCGATCGCCGCGAGTGCTCCCCTCGGTGGCGAGGTCCCCGTGGCTGGAGCGGCCATGAGCCCGGTGACTGGGATGAAGGGCGGCGATAGTGACGCCAACGGCATCTCGCCTTCCACAACGGCCGCACTGGCCGCCGCGGTCACATGCGCCGGTGCGTCGACCCTAGCTTCCTCGGCCGTGCTGGTAGCATCGGAGCTACTCGCGGATCGAGGTGGTGATACCGGTTTAGCCGGCTTCTTCTTCTTCTTTACGGGCAGATGTTTCTTCTTCGATGGCATAGCCTCGCGTTGCGAGGTGTGCTCAGGGAGCTCGCCATCGTCTTCTTCGTGTGCCTCGAGGCTCTTGCTGGCCTCGAGCTCGCGTTGATGCTGCACGCGGGTCTTGCGGACCGTGGGTGTAGCGACTTCCACGGCCTCGTCGACACCGTCGTCGTCATCGTCATCACCTCTCCCGTCACTTCTGACATCGCCCTTGTCAGGCGAAGACTCGCTCTCATCCTCGGCGGACGAGTTCGAGTTCTCATTGTCTACAGGTAGAAGCCAACCTTCCACCACTTGGGACAATTGCAATAGCAAAACGAAATTAGCATGTCCACGAATGCAAAACTGTGACTGCGAGTGCACAGGAAATAAAAGAACTCACCGTTGGAGCTTTGCGCTTCGCGATGTAAAGGGCGACACCGGCTTTCGCGTCAAGATACTTCGCATCGGTGATCTTCTTCAAGGCCGAGGTGTAGTCGTTGAGCCTCCATTCGGCTTGGTAGGACTTCGTCGGGTCGTCCTCACCCGTATACTCATACATGTAGTGGGCACGACTGGCCAGAGGCACTAGCCACCGCCCGAACCAGCAATTGTACAAATTGATGGTTTGAAGGCCCTTCTTCTGCAAGTTGTGGATCGTCTGCAACATCTCGTCGACGACCATCTGCTGGTCCAATGGGAGCTTGGTGACCTGGAGCCGACGCGGCTGGGGCCGGTCGGCAGAGTACATCGGAAGCGCCACCTCATCGGCCGGAGGCGACTTGGTCACGTAGAACCAACTCTTCTTCCATTCGTTTGCTGCCTTCTTCGGCAGCATCAGATCAAAGAAGGACGCCTTCGACTTTAGCTGAAAGGTTAGGCCGCCCGTGGCCAGCATCGGGCCGCCTGCCTCTTCACGGCCGATCCTCCCGTGGAACAGATCTTGCCATAGGGGGAAATACGGCCGGCAACCTAGGTAGCACTCAAAAAACGCCATGAAGATGGTGAGTTGCTCGTGCTGTGTGGTCCTAGGTCCGACGGTTGGATGTTGTAGTAGGCGCAGAAACGGAAGAAGAAGAGGGAAGTGGGGAATCCGAGCCCCCGATCCAGGTGGCTGGTGAAGGAGATGAACTCTCCCTCGCGTGGATCTGGAGTCACCTCTCCGGCCGTGGGGATACGCCATCTCCCGGCGCGGAGGATCCCCGTCTCCTCGAACGATTTCAACAGCACTTTCGTGCACTTCTATCTGCCCCATGGCTCCATTAGAGGCGCCATCGATTGGAGGATTTAGGGCTATGAGTCGCTCTGGGTCGCTCTGGTCGCTGCGCGAAATGGAAGATTGGGAGTGCGCGAAATCAGAGGAAGTGTGGGAAATGTTCGTCCTTCACCCGTCACTTTCCTTATATAGCGGTTGTTACCCACCATCTTCGGGGAGCCGTTATCGCGCGGTAAGTACGCCGATATTACCGTTGGATTACCCAACGGCTAGTTTGACGAGCGCTGATGGTCCAACTTCATCTACTCGACTTGCTGTCTTCAGCGACTTGACGATTCGCCGACCCGATCACCATAGCAGTGACTCGACTACTCGCCGACCCATTAGCCAAGCTGCGATTCGACTGGTCGCTGTGATTGCGACTAAAATGACTAGTTCCTTCTTTTATTCGGGGAGTCCACCGCCGGTTCGACTGGGTGTCCGAATTGGACCCGCATACTCCGATTGCCAACAAACACCTGCGACGAATCAACGACGCCCTTGGGGACTACTGATGGGGATATGCCGAAGGGGGTATACCCAGTAGGACGTTTCCTACTAGCCCAAGCGGCCAGCCAGTGGGCCTGCAGGACGGCGACTCGATCGAGACTTGACAAGGACCCAGGCGACTGGAAGCTGGAGGCCCAAAAGCGTAGCTAGGCCCAGTCAAATTAGGTCAAGAACCCTCTGAATCCCTAACTAATTTGGTTGTAGATCCGTTAACCCTAGCAAGTGAGCCTATATAAACTTCCCCAGGGTACGCATGGAGGATACATTCCATCATACACCCAGCGACTCGCCGCCTAGTCGAGCTCGCCCTTGTACTCTCTCCATAATACAATCTAGCAGGAGTAGGTCTTTACCCTCCGGGGGGCCAAACCTGGGTAAACCCTTGTGTCTCCGCCCTCATCTCGCACCGCAGACGGCTGGCCTCCCTTGCCCTTCATTCTACTACTTGCTGCCGATTGCAGCATCTTCCGTGGCCATTCCCATGACACATATCAACAACTACAAAATCGATAGGAAATTTTTTATTGCCAATTGTGACAGTTGCATCTTCAACTACTCCCATTGGAATTCTAAGATATTTATTGGCTAACATGATTGTCATATCAGAATTTTATACTATAGCCGGTGCTATCTCTTATTTTATTTCTAAATAAAAATCATAAGATATAACATTAACTACAGTGCAAAGATCACATAAACCATAATGCGAGGTTTCTTTAAATATGTAGGGAAGAATAGGCTTACCCACATCTTTTACCTCATTTTACCTTCAACCAATACATAATTCTCTTTATAAAGTTCAACTATGTTACAATGTGCATACATAGCCATAATTGATTTCTTGGTTACCTCTTCATCTTTGGTTTCATCCAAATGTTCTTCAATTTTTGGCACAGTTTCCTCTTCCTTCTTCTCCTCTACTTCTTTGACCTGTTCATATTCCAAAATATGCTTATTTGTAGTGTTAGGAAAAGGTATCTCATACATTGGTTCTAAGGAGGCCAGTGTTTCTTTAACTTCTCTTTTCTTTTCAGGTTGGGGTGGTGGATCATACTTGACCCGAACCAATTTTGTAGCTTTGATGTGTTCTGTAAAAGCTTTAACAACATGCAACACAAGATATGAATCTAAGTAAAGTTCTTTAGATAATTCATTAACATGGCCCTTCTTATTATATTCATGAATATAATCATAATCTATTTTTGTGCCTCCTTCGCTTCCTAGACCAAAATACCATGAAACTCTATGATCGCGAATTCTATTGAGTAAATCCCAAGCTTTAGTTATGGGTAGATTCATAAAATCTCCTCTCGTGCAAAAGTCTAGTTCAATTTTATTAGCTTCAATTAAACCGCCATAAAATATAAGCAATAAATACCATTCAGGCAAATCATGATGAGGACATTGACTAAGTAAGTCTTTAATTCTTATATAAGATCTTACTAGTACTTCATTAGGATGGTTCCTACAAGTCATTATAAGACGCCTGATTCCAAAATATTTTGATAATTGATAATATTTGGATAGAAATTCACAAGCTAAATTGTCCCAAGTAGTAGTGGCTTCTGGGGGTAAAGAACTATACGATGAGAGATCTGTGTTAGTCAAAGTCTTACTAAAAAGTTTAACCCTTACTTCATTAGCACTATACTTCAATAATTGTAAAGTGCCACATATATCTTTGAAGCATGCAATATGGTCATATGGATCAGAATCTTCTTCATCTCCAGTAAATTGCTTCTTGTGTAGAATACCAAGTAGTAGAGGATTTTTTTCAA
Organism: Avena sativa; assembly: GCA_916181665.1. Lineage (NCBI taxonomy): Eukaryota > Viridiplantae > Streptophyta > Magnoliopsida > Poales > Poaceae > Avena > Avena sativa. Next base: position 102,612,726 of record OV702293.1, read on the forward strand.
ACCCCCTTGTCTTCTCGTGGGAGTTATATCTTTTATTAATATCATAGCGTTTCCCAAAGCGGCTAAATAGGTTAGCACTAGTCAAATGCTCAAACTCCATCATGTTTTTGGAAACCTGTTACTCAAAACAAAACGCTTAGCTCCGCTAAAAAGTGCCATAAAATAGCTTGATGAATGCAAGTGCAAATATCGTTTGTAGCTAGTCTCGAAATAAAGATATCGATCCCACGGGGAGCAGGAGTCTAAAGTCTAATAATTCTTGAAGTAAATAATAAAATAGAAATGCTAGAATAAAGTTCTAAGTAACAAGATAAAATGCGGGTGTTGTGTAAAATTGTATTTTTGGGTTTTTTTAGGGTTCAACAGTAGGGAAAGCCCCCACTGCAATTTTTATAAATAAATATTAGAGAGAGTTACATATTTACATGATTACATGCCAACCTCATTGAGGGATTACATTCAAAAGATAGCTATCTCCAAACTAAATGGGAATTGATCCAGGTTTCTAGATGTTGGGGTGTTTTTTTCTTAATTCTAAGCACAACCCATCTTAATTCTTGGGCCACAATGGCCTTCCATTACTCCAATCAAGGTATTTGGTTGTTGAAGATCATGTTGTTTCTCCATATCTAGATGCCCAGGCCGCCAAGATAATAATCTCCATTACAAATGGTACATTCAACTTTTTTTTATGTCTAAGAAGGCCTGTTTTAGCGAGGGGTCAATGGTCCTGGTTGGAAAAATTTCATCCCAGCATGATTTGGCAAAAGGGAAATCCCAAAAGAGGTGTACCCGAGTTTCCTCAGAAGAATAGCCATTAGTAGCACAGTTATAAGAAGGTAAGGAGAACTTTTTTCTCCTCAGCAGATTCCTACTATTCAATCTATCCAATAAAAGCAGCCAGAAGAAGAACTTGTGCTTTTGATGACACGAAGACTTCCAGAGCCATGGGAAATGTGGTGGAGCAGTTATATGCCCAGAGAGAAAAGAGTATGCTTTTTTGACAGAAAAAGTATCATTTCCCCAAATGCAGATCCACTTAACTGCATTCCCATGTTGCATTGAAATGTTAATGTCATGGCATATCTGCTCTAGGCTGAGGAATTCAGAGAAAGCCTGCTGTGAAAGAGGCAGGAAAAAATGGTCCTGAATATGAGGAATCTGAATAAACTCCTGGATAGTAATATTTGAGTTCTTTGCAAAGGACAGAAAATGAGGTAATTTATGCTGCATACATACCTCCTACCACATATCAGTCCAAAATAGGGTGGTTTTACCAGTCCCCACAGAGCATTTTGCAATTCCTTTGAAGATGTCAATCAATTTAAAATGGGCTTTCCACCAAAAAGACCCCTCCATACTTATCCCTGGTAGCTTTCCATTATTTCTGTAATTTGTGTTCCAAATAAGATGAACCCATGGTATATCATGATGGTTGAAGAACTTGTCCAGATTTTTCAGTAGTAAAGCAGAGTTTTGAATGTTAAGGTCTAGTGCACCCAAACCACCTTGTGTCTTGGGCCTGCAAAATTAGTTCCAAGCCACAAGGGCCTGGGAAAGGCCTTTATAGTTCATCTCTAGCCTCAGAATACATACCATCACCAAAGAGCTCATGCAGGTTGATATGCATATCAGGTTTATTAGAAGTACCCATCCTTTCTTTGAAAGCATGCCAAAGTAAGTCAGCTTTGTCAGAGTGTTCATGAAGCTCCTGGTTATTGTCATTCTTCAGAACAGAGATGTAATTATGTATGTATCTGATGGTGGCTTTGGAATGGAAGAATTCAGTGTTTTTATCTCCAAATTTGACCCATTTAATTTTTCCTCTTTGTTTCCAATAAGCATTCTGGTTTTGAAGCAGAGAAATGACATGGGTATTCAGCAAGTCTCTCAGGTTCCACTCAAGAACAGTAATAGTTATCATCTCTTCCAGGACATCCAAGAACTCTATTGTTGCATTGACATTACTGATTTGAGTTTTGAGGTAGGGGAGGTTCCTTGACCAGAGCTTCAGCCCTGTCCTTACATTTTTTAGTTTAGCATTGATTTTTTGGCACTATCACTATATCCAACTGGAATGTTCCAAGCATTTTGGCCAATTTGTTTGAAATAACTGTGCTGCATCCAAAAGTTTTCAAATCTGAAAAGTTGTGCCTTTGGAATCCTTGTGCCAGTTGAGATGACACAAGGTAAATGGTCAGAGGTGGGTTTGGATAGAGGGAAAACAAAAGAGCAAGGGTAATTCTGGTTCCAGGAGGCAGAAGTAAAGAACCAGTCCAATATCTCAAGAAGAGGATGCTTTTGCATGTTACTCCAGGTGAATTTTCTACCTTTGAGAGGCAACTCAAGGAGCATATCATTAACATCCCCACCTTGTCTATTTATGTCAGAGGGTTTTCTTGTGAAATTAAAGTCACCTAGAATCAGCCAATCCATATCATCAGGCATATTAATATTGGCAAACCACTCAATGAATTCTGCCTTTTTCTCATGTTGGCAAGGACGATACACATTTGTAAGAATCCAGACTTCATTGGACAGTAATGAAGTGAATTTCATAGAAATGGAAAATTCATTTTGAATAGATATCTGTCCAAAAAATAGAGTGTTGTTCCAAATGATGATTAATTCCCCAGAAGCCCCAATAGAAGGCAGAAATTCAAATTTATCAAATTTCCTAGGGCAGAACTTTCTTAGATAGGCAAGATCAAAATCATATCTTTTAGTTTCCTGAAGACAGATGATGTCACATTTAGATTCATCAATCTTATTATTTAGGGCCACCCACTTTTTGTCAGAATTGATACCTCTAATATTCCAATTTAATATCTTCCATTTTCTTTTGTTATCCATAAGAAACGATATAGCAAAATTGATTTTGGGGTAGCACAACATATGAAACCACCCACAAACGTTGGTAGAAGGGGCACAACCATTTGATAGACATTCACAAAGTCAAGGTTCATATCAAACATCACATCATTCATCAGGCCAGCCATAGAATTCCTATTACAATACCATAGAAAGGGGGCAACAAGGTCCCAAAAAAATAAGTTTTGTAACACATTTAACAGTTATTTGTGGGATTTATTCTTGGCTTGCTGTCCACAGGTCCCAGCAGCCACAGTCTTCTTCTTGCTACCAAGGTTCAAACATGGGATGCCATTGCTTTTAGTGCTTCCTTTTCCAGGGGCTTTAATGGCAACTTTAATGGATTTTCCCTTCTTTAGCAACCTTTTATCCAGGTCCCCTTCCATGACCTTACAGAAAGAGGCAGCAAGATTTTTTACCACTTTAGGATTCAAGCATGGAGGAGCAGCATTACAAGTAAGACAATATGAAATAGTGCAATTAATATGAATCTTGAATCCACCATTTAATTCCATTATTCTAGGACTCCTCCACATCCCAGATTCAACCAGGGGCTCCATTCCCTTTCTCTTTTTAGAGGATGCAGATGGGGTACCACCAGACATCAGGTTGTCAGCACCCAAGCAAGGAGGAGCCATCTGAATAATGCTCTCATTAGGAATGATGAAAGTAATAGTATTATCTTCAGTAATAGGTTCTTTGATAATTTCCCAGAGAGGAGATACAAGAAACTTTCTTGCCCAATTAAATTTTTCAGGAGTAGCTAGCATGAGAGTAATGAAGTTGAACCAACTTACAGGTATGCCACATTTAAAGGAGTCCTTGGAAGATGAGGGCATGTTAATGTGAGGAGCAAAGAATCTTTCCCACAACTCAAGACCTGCTAGGAAAAAGCCTGCTTTGCAGCATGAACATCAGGGATGGTAACAAAAGAAGTTCTTGCCATGCCAATCTAGAGATGTGCTTCATTGGGAGATAAGAGGTGAGGATCTTCCATCATCCAGTCATTATTCTCCTGATTTTCCTCCCTATGCTCAGCAGGATTTTCTTCATCTTCATCTTCTAGATTGTTTTGAAGGATATGCTACAATTCTTCCCCAATGCCAACACCCTAAACTTCTACATTAACCATCTGCTCCACTTTAGGAATAGGCTCAGCATTGACTGATCCAATATCATCATCATTGTTCTAGTCCTCTACAAGCATAGTACCAGTGATAACACTTTTAGTTTCCTGAGGTGGTAGATTAAGATTGTCCACAGGCATGTCTTCTCCTGGAGCCACAATAGGACCTTGCATAGGAGCAACAGCAGGAGCCCATTAATCCCAGCTAGCAGCTCCCCCAGCAGGTGGTGGTGGTGGAGCCATCCATTGTCCCCACCCACCATTCTCTCCAACTGGTGCTGGAGGAGGAGGAGGGGGAACCTGAGGGCCCAAATCAGGCAAAGGGTGTGGGTCCTCATTGTCATCACGCAGAGGATTCTCATCAAGTGGGCAAGCACCAAGGAAGTTTCTATGCAGCAGCTCCACAGAAAATGTCCAGGATTCAGTTTCCACCATATCTCCAGTAGTGAACCTGACACTTTTAGGGATTTCCACCAAAAGATGAAGAATACCATCCTTCGGAGAGTGACGATGATGAGATGGAAGACACGAAGGAATAAGAAGGCGAAGGGACAGTGGATTATGAAACCACTTGTCAACACCCAGATTTTTCAATCCTAGATGCCTGTTATGCCATACATCGCAATCCCAAGATTACCATTTTTGCGAGACATAACAGAATTGGATACCATAGTACATCATCCATTACAAACGATACATAAGTTCTTACACAAATAGGGATCTCATGATCCAGTTCTTAATACAACATCAAGCAGCGGAATACGTAATAATAACGGTAGCGTAGGCGAAGCTCCATCTTCGGGGTCACAGGCAATGCTGACGATGGGAGATGATCCTAGTTGTCGTAACCTTCCTGGGGTCCATCTTCCAGGTACTCCTCTTCATAGTCTGGCCATGGGAATAGCCAGGGACAAAGCCATGAGTACTCTTTAAGTACTCGCAAACTAATACTAATAGGTAAAGGGGGGTTTTTGGATAATAGGACACTAGGTTCTAGGGTTGTTTTGCAAAAGCCAGATTTATCTCTACTAAGTTCCAAAGCTAGTCACAATTTTATAATTCCTAATCGGGAACTTGTATTTCATATCACAACTTTGTTGTGGTCAAGTCAAAGTCTCAATTCATCTCACAGGTCATTTTGAAAAGTCTGACGGGGGAAATAGTATGGCCACTCCAACTGTCCATAACCGCGGACGCGGCTATTCGAATAGTTTGACGCTCTGCAGAGATTGTACACTTTCACCACAACATTCGATACATCCGTCAGGAACAAATCCTGAATTCACCATACTCAGTATGCGGATAATCAATCCTAACCTTTCGATTACACGCCCTAGTATAAGCACCTCTCCTATGAGTTTGGCCTCCCAACCATGACCAACTGTCATCTTGGGTACTGCACAGGTGGACAATCTTCACAAGGTAGCCTCAGCTCAGAACTTGGCCATGAGGGAACTAATACTAAGGTACATAAGTTTCCAGTCAAGCCCTACCCAATATTCGGGTATTGTGGTTGTACGATAAAATTGGAATGGTATCGCATCCAGACAAACATCAGTTTTATAAAGGGCTAAGGCTCATGCCTCAACATTTTTATCACCAAAATTCTCAAGTGTTTGGAAACACATGTCCAAAACATTTCAATAGAATGATCCATCATTCCAAGGTTTTCATAACCATTTTTCCACCAAGTAATCCCATCTAAAAGTTGATCAAGTTTTATGCTTAGCACTAGCATCTACAGGTGGGGGTAGTATTAATGAGGGGTGGTAACTAGTGGAGTTTCAACTAAGGACAACCTCAGGTCTCAGGCTGATGTCAAGGTTTCTAACTTAGGCCAAATTTTATGCTCTTTATGCAACCTTCCGCATCTTTCCAAATCTACCAGTCACTTAAGTAAACTCTAAGTAAGCTTTGATAAAGAAGTAGCGTAAGGAGCTTGCACATAAAACTAGGATTGGTTTATCAAGTGGGTATGATCACATATGCTTAAGGCATATATTATTCATAGAACAAGTATGGGTTTGTTGCATCAGTAGAGTGTCTTGCAAGTTTTAGCTTGCATAGGTCAACTTGATTGCTAAGGCTTGCATAGGTATAGTATCAGCTTGCATCAATATCAGTATAAGCTTGCTAAAGTAGAATGTCTTGCAAGTTTTAGCTTGCCTTGTGCAGAGCAGTGGTTGAAGTTCTCCTTGGCTTCTTCTTCGTAGTATCCTCCTTCCTCCTCGTATCCTTGGTCGGTACTAGCGTCTATGAATAAATACGAGGTACACAATCACCAAACAATACTTAACTACTTGCAATCATCACACACAAGGGTCCTATGGATGATCTAGCATCATCCCTAACATTACAAGGTTAAGGCTTGGTTTAGATCTTTTTATTTTTAGAAAAGTAATTTCTACTCATTGAAAAACTACTTAAGATTTTATATTCTCCAAACCCAACATGGGATCGTGTTGACACATGTCATCACCACATATTGTAGTTCATGGGAATGTGATTTAAAGTGGTGTCACAATTTAATAAGGTTTTACCCTTTTATTTTAATTAATTAAAGTGGCTAGAAATGCTTATGCAGCATTCTTTTATTACTTGAACATTATTTCTGCAAGTAAACCTATATATTTTTATATATTCTGAAAGGTATGGTTAAATGTGATTTTTGAGAGTTGGAATCAACTCAAAAGCTATTATGGTTTAAATTTGAAAAATGTTTGTATGCAGAAAAGATTCTGCCTTGTTATTTTTACCATGGGTGATCTATAGATCCAAATGACTTGAATCCAACGGGCTTGGATTCAGCATTCACATACCTTTCCAACAAAATTGGTTTCATTCAATTTGGTGCAATGAATCAATCTGGGTTTATTTTTGAAGTTGGGTACAGAAGTGTGTTTGAATTGAAATAGAAAAAGGTTTAATTTGAATAACTGGGCTGCGCGTGAAAAGTTACTGGGCCGGCCTGCTAAGCGCAGTGCTCCCGTGGGTTGCTTAAGTGGGTGTCCCCACTCGTCAGTGACACGGGGCTGGGCGAAGCGGTATGGGGCGACGTGGATCGTTCGATCTAGTTCTAATCTAACGACTGGGAGTCATCATCGACGCGAGACAACTCCGGCGAGAACGAAACCTAGCACGGCCAGTGAGGGTCGCTGGGGGCTCACCGGGGTGCTGGCGAGGGTCGGCGAGGCGGGCGGACGACGAAGTCGACGACGGCGAACTCAGGGGTGGTCGCGGCAGCTCCTGGGGCGGCTCCAATCCCTAGCTCCCTTCTTCTACGGTAGCGGCAGGCTCCAGTGAAATTCTGGCGAGGTGGTGCTCGCCTTGCTCTGAGAATGGTGTGGCACGATCAGTGAGGAGAGGGGATTGATATGGTGTGAAGAAATCGTGCGGGGGTGGCCTCTATTTATAGTCGAGCATGGGGACCGTCGGGGCGCACGATGAGCTTGTCGGGGGCGAGGTTACAGGCGGCTAAAGGCATGGGCAAGGGTAGGGGACGGTGCGGTGTCTCCTGGCGATGCTCAACGACATGGTCTCGAGGCATGGGGCGATGTGGTTTGGTCTGGAACGAGCGGTGCTCTGCGCGGCAGAGGCGGAGTCTTCGATGGCGGGCGGTGGCTGTGCGGCACAGGGCGGCAAACGGGGATGTCTGGCGGTCTCCTGGGTCGGTGGGGATTGTGTATGCACGCGGCAAGGGCGGCGCGCGGTCTGTGGGTGATGGTCGAGGGTGGCGCTCTGGCGCACGCTCGGCATGGTCTGGGCGCGGCTTGTGCGCGTGGTCTAGGGCTTGGAAACGCTCGCGGCTGGGTCAGTGAGTGGCGGTGGACGGTGGGCTGCCTCCCATATATGCTGGCTAGGCTTGCTGCTGCTCCTAGCTTGCTGTCGACTATGGGGTGGCAAGAGGTTGCTCGGCTATTCACCATTGATGACAATGGCAAGCTCACAGTGGTGCTAGTGCCTGGCTAATCTTCCTAGATGATCTACTGAGTTGTGTGTGAGCTAAATGGGGAACCAGTTAGGCAAGAATCACTGCTCACAATAGTGTTTGATGTTTGTTTGATTTGTGTCTGCAACCTGTTTGATGAAATGGCCACATGAAATCAAGTTTTGAATTTTGAAATGATTTTTGGTGGGTTTGCTAGATTGGTGCTGGTGAGTCTGCAGATGCTTGGGTTTTGAAAGTTGAGCTTGTTCGAGTAGTTTTTGAAAAAGTGGGATCTTCGCAAATGATAAAGATTCAATTTTGAATTGTCATTTAAACTACGCATTTGAAAGTTTCTGGATGATCACAAGGTGGGCCTTGATACCTTGTTATGAGTACATTCAAGGGGTGCAAAGATCCAGAAAAGTTTCTGTTAGGTTCTGAAAGTTTGAGACAGCCAAAGTAGGCATGGGAGTTAAATTGGCCAAAATGACCATTCATTTCATATATGTGTTTTGATTTACTTGTCTTTAGGAAAGGTGTGGGAAATGTTTTAGATGATGTTTATTTCACCTAAGAAACATTTTACAATCAATGGAATGAACAAACAAGGTGGTTTTAAAGGATTTCAAAATCCATGCATACACATATGCATGCATCCATGATTTTATTTAGAAAAGTTTTTGTTAACCCTAATTTTGATGATTAGAATTTGATGATCCAAGCTTAGTATTTTTGGGATGTTACAAACCTTCCCCCCTTAAACAAAATCTCGTCCCGAGATTTGAAAAAGGACGAAAAGATTACCTAGGATTTTAAGAGATCGGGAAACTCCGTCTGGATGTGATCTTCGCGCTCCCAGGTAGATTCCTCTTCTGTGTGGTTGCTCCACTGAATCTTGAGAAACTTGATGCTTCGGGTTCGGGTAGTTCGAAAAGCTTCTTCCAAAATGCGGATGGGTACTTCGGGATAGGTCAGATCATTGTTGATCTCTATGGTACGGTGATCGATATTCTTGAACACTTCGGTCTTCTCGAGGACTTCGAGACATTTGCGAAGTCACGAGATATGGAATACATTGTGCACAGCTGACATCTCTTCAGGTAGTTCCAATTGATATGATACTTCTCCTCGACGGTTCAGAATTTTGAAAGGTCCGATATATCTAGGGGCTAACTTTCCTTTGAGTTGGAAACGCTGCATTCCCTTCAATGGTGACACTTTCAGATAAACAAAATCTCCTATGTTGAAGGCGAGGTCTCGACGTCTCTTGTTGGCGTAACTCTTCTGTCGGGATTGGGCGGCCTTGAGGTGCTCACGAATCTTGTGAACCTTCTCTTCTGCTTCTCGGAGGATGTCGGGTCCGAAAATCTGACTCTCTCCTACTTCCGACCAGTTCAAAGGGGTGCGACACTTTCTTCCGTACATGAATTCAAATGGGGCCATTGGCAAACTGGCTTGGTAACTATTGTTGTAGGAAAATTCTGCAAATGGCAGACAGTCTTCCCACTTGGATCCATATTCTAGCACACATGCTCTAAGCATATCTTCGAGTATTTGATTTACTCGCTCCGTTTGTCCATCGGTCTGAGGGTGATACGCGGTACTGAAATCTAGGCGGGTTCCTAAACCTTCTTGGACTTTCTTCCAGAATCTCGAGGTAAACTGAATTCCTCGATCCGATACTATGTTCTTGGGGACTCCATGAAAACTAACGATTCTAGCGATGTACTACTCCACTAGCTTCGAACTCTAATAGGTGGTTTTGACGGGCAAGAAATGGGCGACTTTGGACAATCTGTCCACTATGACCCAGATAGAGTCATTTCCCCTACTAGAAGTAGGTAGTCCAGTGATAAAGTCCATTCCTACAGAATCCCATTTCCATTCCGGAATTTGCAAAGGTTGCAACAATCCAGCAGGTCTTTGATGTCCTGCCTTGACTCGCTGACATATATCACACTTGGCGATATAGCTTCCGATTTCTCTTTTCATCTTATGCCACCAAAATTGCTCTTTCAAATCTTGATACATCTTAGTTCCTCCTGGATGGATAGAATAAAGAGTATCATGAGCCTCCTTCAAGATAACTTCTTTCAACTCTGAATCTGTTGGTACACAAAGGCGTCCTTTGTACCACAGAACTCCTTCTTCGTCCTCGGTGAATCCGGGTACTTTGCCCGTACCGATACGACGCTTGATTCCGTCGATACTGGCATTTCCCTTCTGCGCCTCTTTAATCTGACTGATCAAAGTGGTCTGAAGTTCTATGCTAGCCAAAAATCCTTCACTTACTAATTCCATTCAAAAATCTTCCATCTCCTTGTGCAAACTTGGTTGCTCCTTCAAAATCATGGAGTTCAAGCGGCACGGCAATCTGCTAAGGGCATGGGCTACCACGTTGGCTTTACCAGGGTGATAGTGAATGTTCAGGTCATAATCTTTGATTAGCTCAATCCATCTTCTCTGCCTCATATTCAACTCCTTCTGAGTGAATACATACTTTAGCCTCTTGTGATCCGAATAAATCTCACAACGGTTTCCCATTAGGTAATGTCTCCATGTCTTCAGGGCTAGGACTAGTGCTGCGAGTTCGAGGTCATGAGTTGGATAGTTTTGCTCGTGTTGCTTCAATTGTTGAGATAGGTAAGATATAACTTTGCCTTCTTGCATTAGCACACACCCGAGACCAATCTTGGATGCGTCGCAATACACATCGAAGGGCTTCGTGATATCCGGCCTGATTAAGATTGGGGCTGATATCAATCTCCTCTCGAGTTCTTGAAAACTCGCTTCACACTTCTATGTCCATTCAAACTTCTTGTCCTTCTTCAGCAATTGGGTCATGGGTCGGGCGATACTCGAGAATCCTTCTACGAATTTGCGGTAATATCCCGCCAATCCAAGAAAAGCACGAACTTGGGTTTGAGTGGTTGGGGCTTGCTAATCTTCTACATCTTTCACTTTGGTAGGGTCAACGGCAATTCCTCCTGCTGATACAATGTGACCGAAGAATCCTACCTCCTGTAACCAGAATTCACATTTGCTAAACTTTGCATACAGCTGATGCTCTCTAAGGGTTCCAAGAATGGTCCTTAGGTGTAGCTCATGTTCTTCTTCTGATTTGGAATAAATCAGAATGTCATCGATGAAAACAACAACAAACTTATCTAGGAAGTCCATAAAAATCTTATTCATGACGTTCATGAAATAAGCGGGGGCATTGGTTAATCCAAAAGACATGACTGTATACTCGTACAATCCATATTTGGTGGTAAAGGCAGTCTTTGGAATATCCTCTGCACGAATTTTGAGTTGATGATAGCCAGTTCTAAGATCAATCTTAGAAAACACCTGGGCACCGGTCAACTGATCAAACAAATCTTCTATCTTGGGCAAGGGGTACTTGTTCTTGATGGTGACATCATTCAACTTCCGATAATCCGTACACAAACGGTTACCTCCATCTTTCTTGTCCACAAATAAGACAGGTGATCTCCATGGTGACGCACTTGGTTGAATCAATCCAATTTCTAGCATGGAATCCAGTTGCTTCTTCAGTTCTGCTAGTTCCGACGGGTTCATACTATAGGGTCTCTGGGCTATAGGTCCTGTTCCGGGGATTAGTTCGATGATAAACTCGATATCTCGATCTGGGGGCATACCGGGCAAAACATCGGGAAATACATCGGGGTATTCACAGACTATCCGGACTTGGCCAATGGTAGGTTGGGCTAGACTCTTGTTACACTTGAATTGGCGAGGTAAGGTTTCAGAGATATGCTCGACTGTTATTCCGGCGGTACTGGTCATGTTGATGGCTTTCTTAGCATAGTCAATCAATCCCTTATGTTTGGACATCTAATCCATTCCTAGTACTACTTCCAAGCCTATAGTTCCGAGTACTATTAGATTAGCATAAAAATCTATGCCATGGATTCGGATAGGGACGGCTTTGCAAATTTTCCTAGCCTTGGTGGTTGATCCGGGAATTTGCACAATCATAACATGCTTCAGTTTGGTTGGTTGAATTTTACTAGTGCAGGCAAATTCTTCGGTGACAAATGAATGCGAGGCACCAGAGTCAAACAACACTCTTGCAAGTACTGAATTAACAGAAAACATACCCCGCACGACGCCTGGCGCTTCCTGAGCTTTTTCAGCCTGCATGAGAAAAAGACGGTCCTTGCGGTTGAGTGAATTCCCTGGGGCAAATCTTCTCCCTGGCTGGACACGACGGTGCTGCTGAGCTGGGGCATTGGCATTAGGGGCTGTAGCGTTCTTCTTGTTGGGGCACTCGTTGGAATAGTGGCCTTTATTCCCACAGTCATAACAGGTCACTTGTGACTTGTCCTTGGTTGCGACAGGCACAGCATTGCTTCCAGTCCTCGGGGCAGTGTTGGTGTTGGCGGTAGCATTGTTGGTGTTGAACTTGGGTGGGGCATGGGTGAAATTGCTAGAGTTGCCAGGGTTGTTGTGATTTCCTCCGGGTCTAGGGTTTCCACGGTTAGGGTAGGTCGGACGGGTCATAGGGGGTCTGTTGGTTCTTGGGGCAAATCCTGGAGATGGGTTGGGGCGATACTTTGGGGTCTGATGGGTTCCTGGTTGATGCATCATGGAACGCTTGCGGTTCTCATTGGCTTGGTTGATCTTTCCTTCCATCTGGATGGCAGAGTCGATAAGGGCTTCAATATCAGCAAAGGGGATATTGACTAACACCGTCTGCATCTCGTCATGCAGACCATTCAGGAATCTTTCTTTCTTCTTGGCTTTGGTGTCTATCTCGTCCGGGGCATACCTAGCTAATGACAAAAATTTGTCACGGTATTCCACTACAGTCATCCTTCCTTGCTTCAGCTCTCTGAACTCGTCTCTCATTCTCTTGATCAAACCTGGTGGCACATGGGTTCTGCTAAACTTGACCTTGAATTCCTCCCAGGTCATCATTTGGCCTCCGGTCATTGCACGAACACTGTTCCACCATGCCCTAGCATCTCCGGCTAGATAATGGGTAGCGAACAGGACTTTCTCGTTGGCTTCCACTCCGGCGACTTCTAGGTTGTTTTCCATGGTTTGTAGCCAATCAACTGCATCTAGGGGTTCTTCTGACTTGGTGAAAACGGGTGGGTTAGTATTCTGGAAATTCTTGAGCTTAGATCCAGGGTTGTCCTGATTTCCGTGGCCTTGGTTCTTGTGGGCTAGCTGGGCTATCTGTTGCATAGTGGCTAGGTTGGCTTGACGTTCCGCTCTTTCAGCTTCGCGGTCAGAAGTCAACATTTGCAGGATCTGCAACATCGGGTCCGGGGCTGAACCACTTCCTGCACGTGGCATCTGAAGATTGATATAGATCATGAGAAAAGAGGGAAATTTCTAAGGTCTTGGGTCTTTGAAAAGTTTTAAATGTTTGACTCAGATTTTTCTGGCAACTTGATTTTTCATTCATTCACTCATAGCACACAGTACAACACACACCACAACAAAGAAAAACAGATGGTTTTAAGAACCATTCTGGAAACTACGATACAGTGGGACCGACTACTACTCACTACGCTAGTGCTCAGTGCTACTACTCCTCGGAGTCTGTGGCTTCATCATCTTCAGCATCATCGATGAAGGCGAAATCATCCTCATCGGTGAAGAAGTCCATGGCCTGATCCTCCAGAAAATCATCGTCATCGCTGAGATAGGAGTAAGGGTCTCCAGAAGATCCTCTCCGGCATTCTCCCTTTCCTCCAACTGCATGTCTCTCTCGTGGATGGTCTCCTCCAGAGATGAGATGCGGTGGCGAAGACGGGCAATAATGCGCTCCTTTTTGTCGAGCTGATGGCGGCAAGACTTGCAATCCTTTGCTAGCATGGCGATGGTCTGATCCTTCGTCTTGATGATGGCAGACTTGTGGTTGCAATAGTCACGGCAGTTGTCCAACTCCTGCTGACGATCATACATCATGAAGCTAAGGTGGTCCAATTGAGTCTTCAGCTCGGGGTGGTATGGGGCTTCCAGTGGTTGTCCATTTGCATCACGCCTTGGGCAAAACTCAAAGCGAGTACCCTTGATCTGATTGATGCTCTGCCCACACAGACGGGAAAGAGCTTCCTACATTGCTCTGGCAAGTCCATCGAGCCAGTTGTTTTCCCTCAAGGTAAACTGAATTCCCTCCGCAGTGGGAGGTTCAATCTTTCCTCGGAGACTTGCAACAATTAGCCACTGCAGATCTTCTCCTCCTTGATCATTGAGCTGAGCTCCAAAGAACTCGGGGTGCGGACGCTCCAGAAGATCCGAAAGCTGATCCAGATCCCTCTCAAAGATAAGGTCTCCCCCATTCCCTAGTTGGTAAAACTTGCTGTACTTCACGTCCATCTATAAAAATAGAGGATGAGTTGATTAGCAGAGTGATCAAGTGTGTCAAAATTTTATGTATTTTGCAAGATTTTTTGAGGAACATGAATTTTTATGAAAGAATCAAAGAGATAAGAATGAGAATAAGTTTTTGTAAATATTTGTTTTCTTTGGTTTTGAAACTAAGTTTTTGATTCAAACGTCCAGTCTAACTAGGGTCTCCTATGGTCAGGATGGCTCTGATACCAACTTGTCAAAACCCGGATTTTTCAATCCTAGATGCCTGTTATGCCATACATCGCAATCCCAGGATTACCATTTTTGCAAGACATAACAGAATTGGATACCATAGTACATCATCCATTACAAATGATACATAACTTCTTACACAAATAGGGATATCATGATCCAGTTCTTAATACAACATCAAGCAGCGGAATACGTAATAATAACGGTAACATAGGCGAAGCTCCATCTTCGGGGTCACAGGAAATGCTGACGATGGGAGATGATCCTAGTTGTCGTAACCTTCTTGGGGTCCATCTTCCAGGTACTCCTCTTCATAGTCTGGCCATGGGAGTAGCCAGGGACAAAGCCATGAGTACTCTTTAAGTACTCGCAAACTAATACTAATAGGTAAAGGGGGTTTTTGGATAATAGGACACTAGGTTCTAGGGTTGTTTTGCAAAAGCCAGATTTATCTCTACTAAGTTCCAAAGCTAGTCACAATTTTACAATTCCTAATCGGGAACTTGTATTTCATATCACAACTCTGTTGTGGTCAAGTCAAAGTCTCAATTCATGTCATAGGTCATTTTAAAAAGTCTGACGGGGGAAACAGTATGGCCACTCCAACTGTCCATAACCGCGGACGCGGCTATTCGAATAGTTTGACACTTTGCAGAGATTGTACACTTTCACCACAACATTCAATACATCCGTCAGGAACAAATCCTGAATTCACCATACTCAGTATGCGGATAATCAATCCTAACCTTTCGATTACACGCCCTAGTATAAGCACCTCTCCTGTGAGTTTGGCCTCCCAACCATGACCAACTGTCATCTTGGGTACTGCACAGGTGGACAATCTTCACAAGGTAGCCTCAGCTCAGACCTTGGCCGTGAGGGAACTAATACTAAGGTACATAAGTTTCCAGTCAAGCCCTACCCAATATTCGGATATTGTGGTTGTACGATAAAATTGGAATGGTATCGCATCCAGACAACCATCAGTTTTATAAATGGCTAAGGCTCATGCCTCAACATTTTTATCACCAAAATTCTCAAGTGTTTGGAAACACATGTCCAAAACATTTCAATAGAATGATCCATCATTCCAAGGTTTTCATAACCATTTTTCCACCAAGTAATCCCATCTAAAAGTTGATCAAGTTTTATGCTTAGCACTAGCATCTACAGGTGGGGGTAGTATTAATGAGGTGTGGTAACTAGTGGAGTTTCAACTGAGGACAACCTCAGGTCTCAGGCTGATGTCAAGGTTTCTAACTTAGGCCAAATTTTATGCTCTTTATGCAACCTTCAGCATCTTTCGAAATCTACCAGTCACTTAAGTAAACTCTAAGTAAGCTTTGATAAAGAAGTAGCGTAAGGAGCTTGCACATAAAACTAGGATTGGTTTATCAAGTGGGTATGATCACATATGCTTAAGGCATATAGTAGTCATAGAACAAGTATGGGTTTGTTGCATCAGTAGAGTGTCTTGCAAGTTTTAGCTTGCATAGGTCAACTTGATTGGTAAGGCTTGCATAGGTATAGTATCAACTTGCATCAATATCAGTATAAGCTTGCTAAAGTAGAATGTCTTGCAAGTTTTAGCTTGCCTTGTGCAGAGCAGTGGTTGAAGTTATCCTCAGCTTCTTCTTCGTAGTATCCTCCTTCCTCCTCGTATCCTTGGTCGGTACTAGCGTCTATGAATAAATACGAGGTACACAATCACCAAACAATACTTAACTACTTGCAATCATCACACACAGGGGTCCTATGGATGATCTAGCATCATCCCTAACATTACAAGGTTAAGGCTTGGTTTAAATCTTTTTATTTTTAGAAAAGTAATTTCTACTCATTGAAAAACTACTTAAGATTTTATATTCTCCAAACCCAACATGGGATCATGTTGACACATGTCATCACCACATATTGTAGTCCATGGGAATGTGATTTAAAGTGGTGTCACAATTTATTAAGGTTTTACCCTTTGATTTTAATTAATTATAGTGGCTAGAAATGCTTATGTAGCATTCTTTTATTACTTGAACATTATTTCTGCAAGTAAACCTATATATTTTTATATATTCTGAAAGGTATGGTTAAATGTGATTTTCGAGAGTTGGAATCAACTCAAAAGCTATTATGGTTTAAATTTGAAAAATGTTTGAATGCAGAAAAGCTTCTGCCTTGTTATTTTTACCATGGGTGATCTATAGATCCAAATTACTTGAATCCAACGGGCTTGGATTCAGCATTCACATACCTTTCCAAAAAAATGGTTTCATTCAATTTGGTGCACTGAATCGATCTGGGTTGATTTTTGAATTTGGGTACAGAAGTGTGTTTGAATTGAAATAGAAAAAGGTTTAATTTGAATAACTGGGCTGCACGAGAAAAGTTACTGGGCCGGCCTGCTAAGCGCAGTGCTCCCGCGGGCTGCTTAAGTGGGTGTCCCCACTCGTCAGTGACACGGGGCTGGGCGAAGCGGTATGGGGCGACGTGGATCGTTCGATCTAGTTCTAATCTAACGACTGGGAGTCATCGTCGACGCGAGACAACTCCGGCGAGAACAAAACATAGTGCGGCCAGTGAGGGTCGCTGGGGGCTCACCGGGGTGCTGGCGAGGGTCGGCGAGGCGGGCGAATGACGAAGTCGACGACGGCGAACTCAGGGGTGGTCGCGGCAGCTCCTGGGGCGGCTCCAATTGCTGGCTCCCTTCTTCTCCGGCAGCGGCAGGCTCCAGTGAAATTCTGGCGAGGTGGTGCTCGCGTTGCTCTGAGAATGGTGTGGCACGATCAGTGAGGAGAGGGGAGTGAGATGGTGTGAAGAAAATCGTGCGGGGGTGGCCTCTATTTATAGTCGAGCGACGGGACCGTCGGGGCGCACGGTGAGCTCGTCGGGGGCGAGGTTACAGGAGGCTAAAGGCATGGGCAAGGGTAGGGGACGGTGCGGTGTCTCCTGGCGATGCTCAATGACATGGTCTCGAGGCATGGGGCGGTGTGGTTTGGTCTGGAACAAGCGGTGCTCTGCGCGGCAGAGGCGGCGTCTTCGACGGCGGGCAGTGGATGTGCGGCACGGGGCGGCAAACGGGGATGTCTGGCGGTCTCCTGGGTCGGTGGGGATTGTGTATGCACGCGGCGAGGGCGGCGCACGGTCTTTGGGTGATGGTCGAGGGTGGAGCTCTTGTGCACGCTCGGCATGGTCTGGGCGCGGCTTGTGCGCGTGGTCCAGGGCTTGGCAACGCTCGCGGCTAAGACAGTGAGTGGCGGTGGATGGTGGGCTGCCTCCAGACATGCTGGCTAGGCTTGCTGCTGCTCCTAGATTGCTGTCGACTATGGGGTGGCAAGAGGGTGCTCGGCTATTCACCATTGATGACAATGGCAAGCTCACAGTGGTGCTAGTGCCTGGCTAATCTTCCTAGATGATCTACTGAGTTGTGTGTGAGCTAAATGGGGAACCAGTTAGGCAAGAATCACTGCTCACAATAGTGTTTGATGTTTGTTTGATTTGTGTCTGCAACCTGTTTGATGAAATGGCCGCATGAAATCAAGTTTTGAATTTTGAAATGATTTTTGGTGGGTTTGCTAGATTGGTGCTGGTGAGTCTGCAGATGCTTGGGTTTTGAAAGTTGATCTTGTTTGAGTACTTTTTGAAAAAGTGGGATCTTCCCATATGATAAAGATTCAATTTTGAATTATCATTTAAACTATGCATTTGAAAGTTTCTGGATGATCACAAGGTGGTCTTTGATACCTTGTTATGAGTACATTCAAAGGGTGCAAAGATCTAGAAAAGTTTCTGTTAGGTTCTGAAAGTTTGAGACAGCCAAAGTAGGCATGGGAGTTAAATTGGCCAAAATGACCATTCATTTCATATATGTGTTTTGATTTACTTGTCTTTAGGAAAGGTGTGGGAAATGTTTTAGATGATGTTTATTTCACCTAAGAAACATTTTACAAGCAATGGAACAAACAAACAAGGTGGTTTTAAAGGATTTCAAAATCCATGCATACACATATGCATGCATCCATGATTTTATTTAGAAAAGTTTTTGTTAACCCTAATTTTGATGATTAGAATTTGATGATCCAAGCTTAGTATTTTTGGGATGTTACAAACCTTCCCCCCTTAAACAAAATCTCGTCACGAGATTTGAAAAAGGACGAAAAGATTACCTAGGATTTGAAGAGATCGGGAAACTCCGTCCGGATGTGATCTTCGCGCTCCTAGGTAGCTTCCTCTTCTGTGTGGTTGCTCCACTAAATCTTGAGAAACTTGATGCTTCGGGTTCGGGTAGTTCGAAAAGCTTCTTCCAAAATGCGGATGGGTACTTCAGGATAGGTCAGATCATCCTTGATCTCTATGGTACGGTGATCGATATTCTTGAACACTTCGGTCTTCTCGGGGACTTCGAGACATTTGCGAAGTCACGAGATATGGAACACATTGTGCACAGCTGACATCTCTTCAGGTAGTTCCAATTGATACGATACTTCTCCTCGACGGTTCAGAATTTTGAAAGGTCCGATATATCTGGGGGATAACTTTCCTTTGAGTTGGAAACGCTGCATTCCCTTCAATGGCGACACTTTCAGATAAACAAAATCGCCTATGTTGAAGGCGAGGTCTCGACGTCTATTGTCGGCGTAACTCTTCTGTCGGGATTGGGTGGTCTTGAGGTGCTCACGAATCTTGTGAACCTTCTCTTCTGCTTCTCGGAGGATGTCGGGTCCGAAAATCTGACTCTCTCCTACTTCCGACCAGTTCAAAGGGGTGCGACACTTTCTTCCGTACATGAATTCAAATGGGGCCATTTGCAAACTGGCTTGGTAACTATTTTTGTAGGAAAATTATGCAAACGGCAGACAGTCTTCCCACTTGGATCCTTATTCTAGCACACATGCTCTAAGCATATCTTCGAGTATTTGATTTACTCGCTCCGTTTGTCCATCGGTCTGAGGGTGATACGCGGTACTGAAATCTAGGCGGGTTCCTAAACCTTCTTGGACTTTCTTCTAGAATCTCAAGGTAAACTGAGTTCCTCGATCCGATACTATGTTCTTGGGGACTCCATGCAAACTAACGATTCTAGCGATGTACAGCTCCGCTAGCTTCGAACTCTGATAGGTGGTTTTGACGGGCAAGAAATGGGCGACTTTGGACAATCTGTCCACTATGACCCAGATAGAGTCATTTCCCCTACTAGAAGTAGGTAGTCCAGTGATAAAGTCCATTCCTACAGAATCCCATTTCGATTCCGGAATTTGCAAAGGTTGCAACAATCCAGCAGGTCTTTGATGTCCTGCCTTGACTCGCTGACATATATCACACTTGGCGATATAGCTTCCAATTTCTCTCTTCATCTTATGCCACCAAAATTGCTCTTTCAAATTTTGATACATCTTAGTTCCTCCTGGATGGATAGAATAAAGAGTATCATGAGCCTCCTTCAAGATAACTTCTTTCAACTCCGAATCTGTTGGTACACAAAGGCGTCCTTTGTACCACAGAACTCCTTCTTCGTCCTCGGTGAATCCGGGTACTTTGCCCGTACCGATACAACGCTTGATTCCGTCGATACTGGCATTTCCCTTCTGCGCCTCTTTAATATGACTGATCAAAGTGGGCTGAAGTTCTATGCTAGCCAAAAATCCTTCACTTACTAATTCCATTCGAAAATCTTCCATCTCCTTGTGCAAACTTGGTTGCTCCTTCAAAATCATGGAGTTCAAGCGGCACGGCAATCTGCTAAGGGCATCGGCTACCACGTTGGCTTTACCAGGGTGATAGTGAATGTCCAGGTCGTAATCTTTGATTAGCTCAATCCATCTTCTCTGCCTCATATTCAACTCCTTCTGAGTGAATATATACTTTAGCCTCTTGTGATCCGAATAAATCTCACAACGGTTTCCCATTAGGTAATGTCTCCATGTCTTCAGGGCTAGGACTAGTGCTGCGAGTTCGAGGTCATGAGTTGGATAGTTTTGCTCGTGTTGCTTCAATTGTTGAGATAGGTAAGATATAACTTTGCCTTCTTGCATTAGCACACACCCGAGACCAATCTTGGATGCGTCGCAATACACATTGAAGGGCTTCGTGATATCCGACCTGATTAAGATTGGGGCTGATATCAATCTCCTCTTGAGTTCTTGAAAACTCGCTTCACACTTGTCTGTCCATTCAAACTTCTTGTCCTTCTTCAGCAATTGGGTCATGGGTCGGGCGATACTCGAGAATCCTTCTACGGATTTGCGGTAATATCCTGCCAATCCGAGAAAAGCACGAACTTGGGTTTGAGTGGTTGGGGCTTGCCAATCTTCAACATCTTTCACTTTGGTAGGGTCAACGGCAATTCCTCCTACTGATACAATGTGACCGAGGAATCCTACCTCCTGTAACCAGAATTCACATTTGCTAAACTTTGCATACAGCTGATGCTCTCTAAGGGTTCCAAGAATGGTCCTTAGGTGTAGCTCATGTTCTTCTTCTGATTTGGAATAAATCAGAATGTCATCGATGAAAACAACGACAAACTTATCCAGGAAGTCCATAAAAATCTTATTCATGAGGTTCATGAAATAAGCGGGGGCATTGGTTAATCCAAAAGACATGACTGTATACTCGTACAATCCATATCTGGTGGTAAAGGCAGTCTTTGGAATATCCTCTGCACGAATTTTGAGTTGATGATAGCCAGTTCTAAGATCAATCTTAGAAAACACCTGGGCACCGGTCAACTGATCAACAAATCTTCTATCTTGGGCAAGGGGTACTTGTTCTTGATGGTGACATCATTCAACTTCCGATAATCCGTACACAAACGGTTACCTCCATCTTTCTTGTCCACAAATAAGACAGGTGATCTCCATGGTGACGCACTTGGTTGAATCAATCCAATTTCTAGCATGGAATCCAGTTGCTTCTTCAGTTCTGCTAGTTCCGACGGGTTCATACTATAGGGTCTCTGGGCTATGGGTCCTGTTCCGGGGATTAGTTCGATGATAAACTCGATATCCCGATCTGGGGGCATACCGGGCAAAACATCGGGAAATACATCGGGGTATTCACAGACTATCCGGACTTGGTCAATGGTAGGTTGGGCTAGACTCTTGTTACACTTGAATTGGCGAGGTAAGGTTTCAGAGATATGCTCGACTGTTATTCCGGCGGTACTGGTCATGGTGATGGCTTTCTTAGCATAGTCAATCAATCCCTTATGTTTGGACATCCAATCCATTCCTAGTACTACTTCCAAGCCTTTAGTTCTGAGTACTATTAGATTAGCATAAAAATCTATGCCATGGATTCGGATAGGGACGGCTTTGCAAATTTTCCTAGCCTTGGTGGTTGATCCGGGAATTTGCACAATCATAACATGCTTCAGTTTGGTTGGTTGAATTTTACTAGTGCAGGCAAATTCTTCGGTGACAAATGAATGCGAGGCACCAGAGTCAAACAACACTCTTGCAAGTACTGAATTAACAGAAAACACACCC
This sequence comes from Avena sativa, assembly GCA_916181665.1. Taxonomy (NCBI): domain Eukaryota; kingdom Viridiplantae; phylum Streptophyta; class Magnoliopsida; order Poales; family Poaceae; genus Avena; species Avena sativa. The sequence goes on from OV702293.1 coordinate 102,634,717, forward strand.
AGCACGACGTCTGGCGCTTCCTGAGCTTCTTCCGCATGCATGAGAAAAAGACGGCCCTTGCGGTTGAGTGAATTCCCTAGGGCAAATCTTCTCCCTGGCTGGACACGACGCTGCTGCTGAGCTGGGGCATTGGCATTAGGGGCTATAGCGTTCTTCTTGTTGGGGCACTCGTTGGAATAGTGGCCTTTATTCCCACAGTCATAACAGGTCACTTGTGACTTGTCCTTGGCTGAGACAGGCACAGCATTTCTTCCAGTCCTCGGGGCACTGTTGGTGTTGACGGTAGAATTGTTGGTGTTGAACTTGGGTGGGGCACGGGTGAAATTGCTAGAGTTGCCGGGGTTGTTGTGATTTCCTCCGGGTCTAGGGTTTCCACGGTTGGGGTAGGTCGGACGGGTCATAGGGGGTCTGTTGGTTCTTGGGGCAAATCCTGGAGATGGGTTGGGGCGATACTTTGGGGTCTGATGGGTTCCTGGTTGATGCATCATGCAACGCTTGCGGTTCTCATTGGCTTGGTTCATCTTTCCTTCCATCTGGATGGCAGAGTCGACAAGGGCTTCAATATCAGCAAAGGGGATATTGACTAACACCGTCTGCATCTCATCATGCAGACCATTCAGGAATCTTTCTTTCTTCTTGGCTTAGGTGTCTATCTCGTCCGGGGCATACCTAGCTAATGACAAAAATTTGTCACGGTATTCCACTACAGTCATCCTTCCTTCCTTCAGCTCTCTGAACTCGTCTCATTCTCTTGATCAAACCTGGTGGCACATGGGTTCTGCTAAACTTGACCTTGAATTCCTCCCAGGTCATCATTTGGCCTCCGGTCATTGCACGAACACTGTTCCACCATGCCCTGGCATCTCCGGCTAGATAATGGGTGGCGAACAGGACTTTCTCGTTGGCTTCCACTCCGGCGACTTCTAGGTTGTTTTCCATGGTTTGTAGCCAATCAACTGCATCTAGGGGTTCTTCTGACTTGGTGAAAACGGGTGGGTTAGTATTCTAGAAATTCTTGAGCTTAGATCCAGGGTTGTCCTGATTTCCGTGGCCTTGGTTGTTGTGGGCTAGCTGGGCTATCTGTTGCAGAGTGGCTAGGTTGGCTTGACGTTCCGCTCTTTCAGCTTCGCGGTCCGAAGTCAACATTTGCAGGATCTGCAACATCGGGTCCGGGGCTGAACCACTTCCTCCACAAAGCATCTGAAGATTGATATAGATCATGAGAAAAGATGGAAATTTTTAAGGTCTTGGGTCTTTGAAAAGTTTTAAATGTTTGACTCAGATTTTTCTGGCAACTTGATTTTTCATTCATTCACTCATAGCACACAGTACAACACACACCACAACAAAGTAAAACAGATGGTTTTAAGAACCATTCTGGAAACTACGATACAGTGGGACCGACTACTACTCACTACGCTAGTGCTCAGTGCTACTACTCCTTGGAGTCTGTGGCTTCATCATCTTCAGCATCATCGATGAAGGCAAAATCATCCTCATCGGTGAAGAAGTCCACGGCCTGATCCTCCAGAAAATCATCGTCATCGCTGAGATAGGAGTAAGGGTCTCCACGAAGATCCTCTCCGGCATTCTCCCTTTCCTCCAACTGCATGTCTCTCTCGTGGATGGTCTCCTCCAGAGATGAGATGCGGTGGCGAAGACGGGCATTAATGCGCTCCTTTTTGTCGAGCTGATGGCGGCGAGACTTGCGATCCTTTGCTAGCATGGCGATGGTCTGATCCTTCGTCTTGATGATGGCAGACTTGTGGTTGCAATAGTCACGGCAGTTGTCCAACTCCTGCTGACGATCATACATCATGAAGCTAAGGTGGTCCAATTGAGTCTTCAACTCGGGGTGGTATGGGGCTTCCAGTAGTTGTCCATTTGCATCACGCCTTGGGCAAAACTCAAAGCGAGTACCCTTGATCTGATTGATGCTCTGCCCACACAGACGGGAAAGAGCTTCCTGCATTGCTCTGGCAAGTCCATCGAGCCAGTTGTTTTCCCTCAAGGTAAACTGAATTCCCTCCGTAGTGGGAGGTTCAATCTTTCCTCGGAGACTTGCAACAATTAGCCACTGCAGATCTTCTCCTCCTTGATCATTGAGATGAGCTCCAAAGAACTCGGGGTGCGGACGCTCCAGAAGTTCCGAAAGCTGATCCAGATCCCTCTCAAAGATAAGGTCTCCCCCATTCCCAAGTTGGTAAAACTCGCTGTACTTCACGTCCATCTATAAAAATAGAGGATGAGTAGATTAGCAGAGTGATCAAGTGTGTCAAAATTTTATGTATTTTGCAAGAGTTTTTGAGGAACATGAATTTTTATGAAAGAATCAAAGAGATAAGAATGAGAATAAGTTTTTGTAAATATTTGTTTTCTTTGGTTTTGAAACTAAATTTTTGATTCAAACGTCCAGTCTAACTAGGGTCTCCTATGGTCAGGATGGCTCTGATACCAACTTGTCAACACCCGGATTTTTCAATCCTAGATGCCTGTTATGCCATACATCGCAATCCCAGGTTTACCATTTTTGCGAGACATAACAGAATTGGATACCATAGTACATCATCCATTACAAACGATACATAAGTTCTTACACAAATAGGGTGTCATGATCCAGTTCTTAATACAACATCAAGCAGCGGAATATGTAATAATAACGGTAGCGTAGGCGAAGCTCCATCTTCGGGGTCACAGGCAATGCTGACGATGGGAGATGATCCTAGTTGTCGTAACCTTCCTGGGGTCCATCTTCCAGGTACTCCTCTTCATAGTCTGGCCATGGGAATAGCCAGGGACAAAGCCATGAGTACTCTTTAAGTACTCGCAAACTAATACTAATAGGTAAAGGGGGTTTTTGGATAATAGGACACTAGGTTCTAGGGTTGTTTTGCAAAAGCCAGATTTATCTCTACTAAGTTCCAAAGCTAGTCACAATTTTATAATTCCTAATCGGGAACTTGTATTTCATATCACAACTCTGTTGTGGTCAAGTCAAAGTCTCAATTCATCTCACAGGTCATTTTGAAAAGTCTGACGGGGGAAACAGTATGGCCACTCCAACTGTCCATAACCGCGGACGCGGCTATTCGAATAGTTTGACACTCTGCAGAGATTGTACACTTTCACCACAACATTCGATACATCCATCAGGAACAAATCCTGAATTCACCATACTCAGTATGCGGATAATCAATCCTAACCTTTCGATTACACGCCCTAGTATAAGCACCTCTCCTGTGAGTTTGGCCTCCCAACCATGACCAACTGTCATCTTGGGTACTGCACAGGTGGACAATCTTCACAAGGTAGCCTCAGCTCAGACCTTGGCCGTGAGGGAACTAATACTAAAGTACATAAGTTTCCAGTCAAGCCCTACCCAATATTCGGGTATTGTGGTTGTACGATAAAATTGGAGTGGTATCACATCCAGACAACCATCAGTTTTATAAAGGGCTAAGGCTCATGCCTCAACATTTTTATCACCAAAATTCTCAAGTGTTTGGAAACACATGTCCAAAACATTTCAATAGAATGATCCATCATTCCAAGGTTTTCATAACCATTTTTCCACCAAGTAATCCCATCTAAAATTTGATCAAGTTTTATGCTTAGCACTAGCATCTACAGGTGGGGGTAGTATTAATGAGAGGTGGTAACTATTGGAGTTTCAACTAAGGACAACCTCAGGTCTCAGGCTGATGTCAAGGTTTCTAACTTAGGCCAAATTTTATGCTCTTTATGCAACCTTCAGCATCTTTCCAAATCTACCAGTCACTTAAGTAAACTCTAAGTAAGCTTTGATAAAGAAGTAGCGTAAGGAGCTTGCACATAAAACTAGGATTGGTTTATCAAGTGGGTATGATCACATATGCTTAAGGCATATAGTAGTCATAGAACAAGTATGGGTTTGTTGCATCAGTAGAGTGTCTTGCAAGTTTTAGCTTGCATAGGTCAACTTGATTGGTAAGGCTTGCATAGGTATAGTATCAGCTTGCATCAATATCAGTATAAGCTTGCTAAAGTAGAATTTCTTGCAAGTTTTAGCTTGCCTTGTGCAGAGCAGTGGTTGAAGTTCTCCTCGGCTTCTTCTTCATATTATCCTCCTTCCTCCTCGTATCCTTGGTCGGTACTAGCGTCTATGAATAAATACGAGGTACACAATCACCAAACAATACTTAACTACTTGCAATCATCACACACAAGGGTCCTATGGATGATCTAGCATCATCCCTAACATTACAAGGTTAAGGCTTGGTTTAAATCTTTTTATTTTTAGAAAAGTAATTTCTACTCATTGAAAAACTACTTAAGATTTTATATTCTCCAAACCCAACATGGGATCATGTTGACACATGTCATCACCACATATTTTAGTCTATGGGAATGTGATTTAAAGTGGTGTCATAATTTAATAAGGTTTTACCCTTTTATTTTAATTAATTAAAGTGGCTAGAAATGCTTATGTAGCATTCTTTTATTACTTGAACATTATTTCTGCAAGTAAACCTCTATATTTTTATATATATTCTGAAAGGTATGGTTAAATGTGATTTTTGAGAGTTGGAATCAACTCAAAAGCTATTATGGTTTAAATTTGAAAAATGTTTGAATGCAGAAAAGCTTCTGCCTTGTTATTTTTACCATGGGTGATCTATAGATCCAAATGACTTGAATGCAACGGGCTTGGATTCAGCATTCACAGACCTTTCCAACAAAATTGGTTTCATTCAATTTGGTGTACTGAATCAATCTGGGTTGATTTTTGAAGTTGGGTACAGAAGTGTGTTTTAATTGAAATAGAAAAAGGTTTAATTTGAATAACTGGGCTGCGCGGGAAAAGTTACTGGGCCGTCCTGCTAAGCGCAGTGCTCCCGCGGGCTGCTTAAGTGGGTGTCCCCACTCGTCAGTGACACGGGGCTGGGCGAAGCGGTATGGGGCGACGTGGATCGTTTGATCTAGTTCTAATCTAACGGCTGGGAGTCATCGTCGACGCGAGACAACTCCAGCGAGAACGAAACCTAGCGCGGCCAGTGAGGGTCGCTGGGGGATCACCGGGGTGCTGGCGAGGGTCGGCGAGGCGGGCGAACGACGAAGTCGACGACGGCGAACTCAGGGGTGGTCGCGGCAGCTCCTGGGGCGGCTCCAATCGCTGGCTCCCTTCTTCTCCGGTAGCGGTAGGATCCAGTGAAATTCCGGCGAGGTGGTGCTCGCCTTGCTCTGAGAATGGTGTGGCACGATCAGTGAGGAGAGGGGAGTGAGATGGTGTGAATAAATCATGCGGGGGTGGCCTCTATTTATAGTCGAGCGAGGGGACCGTCGGGGCGCATGGTGAGCTCGTCGGGGGCGAGGTTACAGGCGGCTAAAGGCATGGGCAAGGGTAGGGGACGGTGCGGTGTCTCCTGGCGATGCTCAACGACATGGTCTCGAGGCATGGGGCGGTGTGGTTTGGTCTGGAACAAGCGGTGCTCTGCGCGGCAGAGGCGGCGTCTTTGACGGCGGGCGGTGGCTGTGCGGCACGGGGCGGCAAACGGGGATATCTGGCGGTCTCATGGGTCGGTGGGGATTCTGTATGCACGCGGCGAGGGCGGCGCGCGGTCTGTGGGTGATGGTCGAGGGTGGCGCTCTGGCGCACGCTCGGCATGGTCTGGGCGTGGCTTGTGCGCGTGGTCCAGGGCTTGACAACGCTCGCGGCTGGGACAGTGACTGGCGGTGGACGGTGGGATGCCTGCTAGACATGCTGGCTAGGCTTGCTGCTGCTCCTAGCTTGCTGTCGACTATGGGGTGGCAAGAGGGTGCTCGGCTATTCACCATTGATGACAATGGCAAGCTCACAGTGGTGCTAGTGCCTGGCTAATCTTCCTAGATGATCTACTGAGTTGTGTGTGAGCTAAATGGGGAACCAGTTAGGCAAGAATCACTGCTCACAATAGTGTTCGATGTTTGTTTGATTTGTGTCTGCAACCTGTTTGATGAATTGGCCGCATGAAATCAAGTTTTGAATTTTGAAATGATTTTTGGTGGGTTTTCTAGATTGGTGCTAGTGAGTCTGCAGATGCTTGGGTTTTTAAAGTTGAGCTTGTTTGAGTAGTTTTTGAAAAAGTGGGATCTTCGCAGATGATAAAGATTCAATTTTGAATTGTCATTTAAACTATGCATTTGAAAGTTTCTGGATGATCACAAGGTGGGCCTTGATACCTTGTTATAAGTACATTCAAGGGGTGCAAAGATCCAGAAAAGTTTCTGTTAGGTTCTGAAAGTTTGATTCAGCCAAAGTAGGCATGGGAGTTAAATTGGCCAAAATGACCATTCATTTCATATATGTGTTTTGATTTACTTGTCTTTAGGAAAGGTGTGGGAAATGTTTTAGATGATGTTTATTTCACCTAAGAAACATTTTACAAGCAATGGAACAAACAAACAAGGTGGTTTTAAAGTATTTCAAAATCCATGCATACACATATGCATGCATCCATGATTTTATTTAGAAAAGTTTTTGTTAACCCTAATTTTGATGATTATAATTTGGTGATCCAAGCTTAGTATTTTTGGAATGTTACACCACTGATGGCGGTGAGGGCACAGCAAGTGGTAGCAATCCTACTAAGAAGAAGAAGAAGAAGAAGAAGAAGGAACAACGCCCGAACACGGTCGACATCGTCAGAGAGGAAATTATCGAAGTGATCCCAATAGGGGTTCCTTTGGCACCAAACCATGTCGTTAGAGGGTATGGTGGCGGCTATCACCCAGACTACCATCTCGATCAACACCGAGAATCTCGAGCATAAAGATAATTGCCATTTGCGCACACTCCTCTTTGCGAAGCTGCACGCAACATACAAGTTCCCCAATGAGTATCAGAGCCCAAATTATCATGGGAATGAAGTAAACAAATCGCCCTCAAAACGATGAGCACCGCCCTGGCCATCTGGAGAACCCGAATAAAGAAGAAGATATTTAAAGAAGGCAAAAGTCTTGAGGAGATCCAGAACATCATCAAGGAAGATATTTATACACTTTGCTTCCAGTTTTATGAAGGAGACCTGAACCTAGAAAGCATCAACATGGGACATATAACACTTATTCCTAAAGTGGGCTCACCTGAATCTGTAAATGATTTCAGGCCAATTACTCTGCTAAATTGCGTGCTGAAACTCATCACCAAAATACCAGCTAATAGACTCCAGAAGATGATTCTGAAAATTGTTTATAAGAATCAGTATGGTTTTCTTAAAGGAAGAAACATTCAACATTGCCTTGCCTGGGCATTTGAATTTATTTATCAATGTGAAAATTCCAAGAAAGAAATTATTCTTCTCAAGTTGGACTTTTCCAAGGCTTTTGATACTATTGACCATATTGCCATGATGAAAATTATGGAACAAATGGGATTTGATGACAGATGGCTAAAGTGGATTGAAATTATCTTTGGCACTGGTAAATCCTCTGATTTCCTAAATGGAGTACCTGGTAAATTCACTGTAAAAGAGGAGTTAGGCAAGGATATCCTCTATACCCCCTCATTTTTGTCTTAACTTCTGATCTATTACAGTCTACAATCAATAAAGCATTCAAAGAGAACATCCTCAAAGCTCCATTTTCCCCAGATTTTGGACAGGATTTTCCATTTGTGTAGTATGCAGATGACACCTTGATAATAATGTCAGCCGATAAAGATCAAGTACAAGTGATGAAAGGAATACTTCAGAAATATGCTATTTCTACTGGATTACAGATTAGCTTCCAAAAATCTCACCTGATAACAATAAATCTAACAGAGTACCACTAAAGAAATTGCAGATATACTAGGATGCTTCATTGCTACAATCCCATTCACCTATCTATGTATCCCTCTTGGCACCACTAAACCAACAGTATATGATTTGATGCCACTTATTGACAGAATAGAGAGAAAGGTATGTGCATCATTTATTGATGATGTCTTATAGTGGGAGGGTGACTATGATTAATTCTCTGCTTGCCTCAATTGCAACTTATACAATGTCCTCAATCAAATTGCCATATAAGATTGTGGGGCACATAGAGAAAATCCAAAGACATTGTTTATGGAATAATAAGACTGAAGAAGGTGAAAATGTAATTCACTTGCTGCTTTGGAAATGATCTCTAGGCCAAATAATAAAGGTGGCATTGGCATCCTTAATCTCAAAATCGAAAATGAAGGCCTCTTGTTAAAATTCCTTCATAAATTCTACAACAAGGATGCCACTCCCTAGGTCTCTCTGGTTTGGAATTCTTATTATACTAATACAGTTCCACATGATGTTGGACCCTGTGGCTCTTTCTGGTGGAGAGATGTTTTCAAACTTTCCACGTATTTCGAGGTGTGGCTGTGAGTTCAATTGGCAATGGGGACTCCACTTCATTTTTGAAAGACCAATGATCTAACACCATACTGGAAGAAAGTTACCCTATTATTTACTCCTATGTGAGGAATGAAGATATTTCATCCCAGGAATTTCTTACTTCAGAAAATTTGGCCTCTATCCTTCATCTTCATTTGTCACCAGAAGCTCTAACATAATTAAGGAGCATTTAGAATACTTGCGGTTGAATTCAACTCAGTGAACAACTGCAATACACTTGGAGTTATGTTAGGGGAGCCAAAAAAATTATACCCAGTCGATATTACCAATTCAATTTTGGAAATCTCAACCCACACATTGCTTTCAAGTGGTTGTGGAAATCTAAATGTACACCAAAAGTTATGTTTTTTGGATGGCTCATCTTGTCAGATAACCTAAACACAAGGAACATGCTTAAAAGAAGGCAATACACCCTCGGGACAGGGTACAATTGTCTAATGTCCAGCTATCCTCCTAAAGAAACAATTGAACACTTGCTCTTTGAATGTCCCTTTAGTCATGCTTGCTGGAGCAGATTACATATATCCTGGACCGTGGCTGACTCTAGTCTTATGTTTATTGAGCAAGGAAAACAAGTTTGGAACAAAAAATTGTTTATGGAGATCACTTTGCTTGGATCCTGGAACATATGGAAAGAGAGAAATAACCTATGGTTTAACAACATACAACCATCAGTTCAATCCTAGAAGACAAGGCTTGCTGCTGATTTATCCCTGCTAGTTCATAGGACAAAGGAAGATCTACACCCACTCATCAAAAGGATAAAGCATAGTTTGTAATTCTTGGATCCTAGGCCTTCTTTACTTTTCAGGATAGTAAATCCTATGTAACTTGTAAATATGTAACCGGGAGACTTCTGACCCCTGAATTAATGAAAAAGAGGTAGTAGGAACCTTTCCTACTGTTAATACCCTCAAAAAATATTGACCCGCAGATCACCGAAGATCAGTACCGGGAGTTCAAGGACAAGTGAGAATGCGAAGCAGCCCAGGCCTCGAGTAGGCGGGGAAATGTGTTGCAGGTGATGAATATAGGTTACCACCATCTTGGATCAGATGGATATAGAACCGCGGAGCGCAAATGGGATAAGGAGGACGACGAGTATAGATCTAAGGTGATACCTAACCAATTTGAAAAATTCGAAAATAGGCAGCTTTGAAACTTTATCAGGGCCCGTTACCATATGGACCCAAAAAACAAAGAACTCACCATGGATCCTACGGTGAAGGACTTTGAGGTTATTGTGGTAAGATCCGCGGTGAAGGACTTCGAGGTTATTATGGTAAGTAATTTAATTACTGCGGATCAACTCGATTGCATTCTAATCGATGAAGTCAAATTTCCAAATGGTTCACTGTTACTTCTTCTACATGAGTAGGAAATTGCTAGTCATGGATCCCAGGGTTCCTCATCCTAGGGGTCGACGGCGGCCACCCGGTGGAATAACCCTTTAACAGGGCGATGAACCGGGACAAGAAAATCACGCCGGTTATGAAGAAGCCGTCATCGGCTGGCCATCTGGCTGACATTGGGTCTAAGAATTGGGTGGATCATTTTGGTCCACCACCGAGGTTGCATGTGGCGGGAAGGAGCGAGGAGGAAAACCTCAAGGTTCATGAACTTAAGGAACAAGTGGTGTGGATCCCGCAGATCGTCCAAGACAACTTGGCAATCACCCTCACGTTGATCCTTCCTACCTTGGTGGTGTCAATAGAGAACTGGAGTGCGGGTGGTCGACAAGGGCCATGCCCGATTCAAAGCATGGTCAGTAACCAATCGAACAACACGACACCGACGAATTACACAAATTATGTGTTCGTGAATCCACCCTCTAGCACCATGGCTCCAAAAATTTGGTGACTCCCCCTTCCATCACCGTGGTGCCGAACTTGTTGGTGACTCCCCCTTCCATCGCGACGGCACCGAAGCTCCATGCACCCGGTAGGGAGAATACACCAACGGCCGGCACCGCGCCATCAAGTAGCTCTCTGTCTCTTGCATGCCCCTCGTCATATGCGGTGCCTCGACATTAGCCGAGCTCGATGCCATCACGGTAAACAAATTACTTTGGAATCTCTCTGACGCCGTACATGTTTTCTACAGACGGATGTTCCTTGCACTCTATTAAGCGACGTGAACAACAAGATGAGGGATGTTGCCAAGGGTACCATCATTCAAACCTTTCACTGCATGTTCCACGCAAGGTCGATGCCAGATAGCACGCACAGGGTTAAAAATTATTCGGGTGCTAAGCAGCTGGGATGACCTGGAACCTCCCATTCAACCCCGAGGAGCAAATGAAGAAGAGACGGATGTCCTCAGAAGTTTCTTAGGCTTATTCATGCAATTTCCAAAGAGCATGATACGTTTGTGTACGGCTAGGGCCATCACCCCATAGACAATAGCACCGCCTATCGTGCCAGCGCCAAGCCATGACAAGACCCCCTTACTGCCCCCGCCGTCACCTCCACGTGATGGGTTGGATGATCATGATGATGATATGCCCATGGCGCAGGATCCGAACAAGGACAACAAAGACATCGATTAGTTCTTCAACACTCAGTTTTGCAACGACGGCCCAAACAAAGACCTAGCTGGTGGCACCATAGAGAAACACACTATCACTGATATGTCTTCAACGAATATATAATTTTTGATGCTCCATGCTTGTGTTATATCATTTGTCCTATGTTTTGTCTACACTTTGAGGTTTTTTTATACATTTTCTGGGAGTAACCTATTAACAAGATGTCGTAGTGCCAATTGCCTGTTTTCTTCTATTTTTGGTTTCGGAAAAGCTAGTAAGGAAATATTCTCAAAATTGGACGGGACAAAAGTCCAACTTAATATTTTACCAGAAGGAACACGGAGTGAAAAAGGGCAGCCGAAGTGGGGCCACGAGGTGGCCACCCCCTAGGGCGCGCTGCCACTTGGTGTGGGCCCCTCGGGCGCCCACCGACCTTGCCCCCTCGCCTATAAAAGCACGCCGATGCAGAAACCCTAAACACCCGATCAAATCTCCATGAAACAGTCTGTAGACGCCGCCACCATCGTCCCTAGATCGGGGGATCTGAAGCTCTTCCCGGACCCTGCCGGAGGGGAGAGATCATCCCGAAGGCCTTCTTCATCACCATGCCAGCCTCCGGAGTGATGCGTGAGTAGTTCACCCTTGGACTATGGGTCCATATAGTAGCTAGATGGTTGTTTCTCCTCCTTTGTGCTATCATGTTTAGATCTTGTGAGCTCCATTCATGAGCAAGATCATCTATTTTTAATCATGCATCTTGTGTTTGCGGGGATCCAATGGATATTGAGATACTATGTCAGATTGATTATTGATTCTATCATGTCTATGTTATTTGTGATCTTGCATGCTCTCCGTTGTTAGTAGCTATCTTGGCTAAGTAGATGCTTGCAAATCCAAGAGGGAGTATTTATGCTCGATAGTAGGTTCATGCGTCTAGTAATCAGGGGAAGTGACAAAAATCTCTAAGGTTGTATAAGTGATGTTGCTACCAGGGAGAAAACAACAATCCTTTATCCATGGAGAAATTTTATTGTTTACTTTATACACATTGCTTAATGCAATTATCTATTGCTTGCAACATAATACAGGAAGGGTTTAGATGATAACTTGAAGGTGGATTATTAGTCATAGAAGCAGTTGGATTATGGTCTATGTATTATGTTGTAATGCCCAATCAAATCTCGTAGGAATCAAGATGTCTAGTATATGCATTGTTATGCTTTCTCAATATGTCAATTGCCTCGCTGTAATTTTTTCACCCAACATGCTATCTATATTAAGGAGAACACCTCTATTGAACTATGGACCCCGGTCCATTCCTTTATCATTGATACATCATCTACTGTTACTGTTTACTTTCTACAAGAAATCACTATCTTCAACACTATACATTTAATCATTTGTTTTCATCAAACCAGTGAGCTTGACAACCTCACTATAAGTAGGGGCAAAGTTTTGAATTTGTGTTGTGTAGGTTCCAAGTTGATAGCAACACCTTGGAGTTGTTTCCTTACTCCTACAGGTTCAATAACCTTGGTTTCATAACTGAGGGAAAACTTGCTGCTGTGCTCATCACACCTTGCTCTTGGAGTTTCCCAACGAGGCTCTACAGTCAACCCAGCCACATCAAGATTTTCCGGCGTCATTGCCGGGCAGTTAAGGACAGCTTCAATCTCTTCCTCCTTGTCAGTCACCTTTCAGGGAGAAAGAATATTCTTGAAAGGGGAGTCTCTCACAACCAATCTATCATGGGAATGGCCACGGCAGATGCTGCGATTGGCAACGAGTAGTAGAACAAGGGGAAAGGGTGGCTAGGCATCTGCGGTGAGAGATGAGGGCGGAGACACAAGGTTTTACCTAGTTTCGGCCCCCGGAGGGTAAAGACCTACTCCTGCTAGATTGTATTATCGAGAGATTACATGTGGCGAGCTCGGTGACTAGACGGCGAGTTGATGGGGTATTTGATGGAACATAAGTGCTATGCGTACCCTAGGGAGGTTTATATAGGGGTACCTCGCTAGGGTTTATAGATCTACAACCGATTTGGATAAGGACTCGGAGGGCTTTGACCTAATCCAACTGGGCCTAGCTATGCTTCTGGGCCTTCAGCTTCTAGTCGCCTGGCTCCTTCTAGTGTCGTGATCCAATGGCTGTCCTGCAGGCCCACTCGCTAGGAGTTAAATCCAGTAGGGAATGTCCTGCCGGGTATACCCCACTCGGCATATCCCCATAAGTAGTCCCCGAGGCCGTCGTTGATTTGTCGCTGGTGTTCTTTGGCAGTCGGAGTATATGGGTCCAATTTTGACGCCCAATCGAATCAACGGTGGACTCCCTCAATGAAGGAAGGAATCCTCTGCATATATTTTCAGTCGCAGGCAACCAGTCGAATCGCCAATTTGGCAATCAATCGAGTCATAGCTGTGGCGACTCGAGTAGAGGAAGTTGGACCGTCATTTTTGGTCAAATCGGCCGTTGGATAATCCAACGATAATCTTGGCGTAATCACCACGAGGTAAAAGATCCTTCGAAACTGGCGGGAAGAAACCTCTATATAAGGAGAGTGACGGGGAGTTGCGAGTCTTCCTCACATTTCCTCCGACCCCGCGCACCCTTCAATCTTCCATTTCTCCCAACCCGGAATTTCTAGAGTCAGCGAATCCATATCTTCGTCTTGATGGCGCCCCGAAAGGAACTATGGGGAAATTCCAAGTTCACCAAGGCGTCATTGAAATCTTTTTAAGACGCGGGGATCCTCTGCGAGGGGAGATGGCGAATTCCCTCGGCCAGAGAGTTGGAGCCAGATCCCCGCGCCGAGGAATTCATCTGGGGCCTCACAGCATCGAGTAGCACGCCATTTTCATGGCGTTTTACGAATTCTACTTGGGGTGCCGCCCCTACTTCCCGCTATGGCATGAACTTTTCCATGGGCAGTTCGGTCGTGAAGGAGCCGGCGGCATGATGCTGGCGGCAGGCGGCCTAACCTTCCAATTGAATAACAAGGCCCGCGTCCTTCACCTCATGCTGTCGAAGAAGGTGTCTAGTGAGTGGAAGAAGTACTGGTTTTATGTCAGCGAGTCGACCCCCAATGATGAGGTGTCGCTCCCAGCATTAACCGCCGACAGGAGCGAGCCGCGTCGGCTGCAGGTGGCCAAGTTTCCCCACGAACAAAGGATGGTCGTGGACAAGATGCTGATGATGATGCGCTAGCTCAAGAAGGATGGTCTAGAAATCATCAACCTTTACAATTGTTTGCTCGGACGGCGATTGGTGCCGCTGGCCAGTCACGCCCACTGGATGTATGCGTACGCCGGCACCGTCGACTAGAAGGCCGACGACTATGCCGCCGCACTGAGGAAGATCACCAACGCAGAGTATGTCCATTCGAAGGTCTGGATCCCCCTGTATACCGCGAAGCACCAGGCGACAATGGTGAGTTTCTTTATCCTTTATTCCTTTGTAGTCGCAGAAATGCAGTCGCAGTTTTACTGGCATGTACTTATCTTTTCCAGCTATTCCATGTCCTAGAGGATTGGCTCCCTCCTACCGATGGCGGGAGCTCCGAGGAGGTCAAGGATGTTGGAGATATGCCCTAGAGGCAATAATAAAAGTTGTTATTATTATATCTTTGTGTTTATGATAAATGTTTACGTTCATGCTATAATAGTATTAACAGGAAACATTAATACTTGTGTGATTTGTAAACTAAATTAGAGTCCCTACTAAAGCCTCTTTATAATACTAGCTTGTTGGTTAATAGATGATCGTGGTTTCCCGATCATGAACATTGAGATGTTGTTAACAACAAGATCATATCATTATGAGAATGGTATGATGGACATACTCATATAGATAAGCGTAGAATAAAGATCAAGTCATTTAATAGTTCGTTTGCTATAAGATTTCTGATACATAGTAACCTAATTCCTTCGACCATGAGATCATGTTAATCACCATCACCGGAAGGATGCTTTGATGACATCAAACACCACACCGTAACTGGGTGGCTATAAAGGTGGCATTGAGTGTTCGGAAAGTATGGGTTGAGGCACATGGATCAAGAGTGGGTTTTGTCTATCCATATGACGGATAGATATACTCTGGGCCCTCTCGGTGGAATGTCATCTGATTAGCTTGCAAGCATGTGACTGGCTCACAAGGGATCACATATCACGGGAACGAGAAAAGAGTACTTATCAGTAACGAGGTTGAACTAGGTATGCAGAGATACCGACGATCAAAACCTCGTATGAGTAAACTATCGTGAGACAAAGGGAAATTGGTATTGTATGTAGGTGGTTCATTCGATCGCAAAGTAATCAT
Organism: Avena sativa; assembly: GCA_916181665.1. Taxonomy (NCBI): domain Eukaryota; kingdom Viridiplantae; phylum Streptophyta; class Magnoliopsida; order Poales; family Poaceae; genus Avena; species Avena sativa. The sequence goes on from OV702293.1 coordinate 102,649,951, forward strand.
AGAAATATGTGGGAGCCATATGAATTTCTAGATTCCTCTATTGGTTATTGATCGGAGAAGTGTCTCGGTCATGTCCGCATAATTCACGAACCGTAGGGAGACACACTTAAGGATTCGATGTTGTTGAGTAGTTATGGAATGATGAGTAAGATAACGAATGTTGTTCGGAGTCTCGGATGGGATCCGGGATATCACGAGGAGATCCGGAATGGTCCGGAGAATAAGATTTATATAAGGAAAGTCCTGTTTCGGAGTTCGGAAATTATTTCGGTGTTTTCACCGGGAATGTTCTAGAAGGGTCTGGAAGGTCCGGCACTCCGGAAGGGGAAGGGGAAGAGTACATGGATGTGTCATGACAATGTGGAATGGTTGCATCATGTACTAAGTCACTTGGCTAGGCAATATGAAGAGAGAAATCAAATCCAAGTTTGAGAGTCAAACGCCAATTTGAAAAGTCAAATCTGAACATTGCTTGGTAGAGGGAGAGTAGGAAACCTACCTAGGGTAGGAGTCCAACTCCCTCCACCCGCCGGCCATGAAGAGGAGTTGGGGGAGGACTCACTGCTCCCCAAACCGCCTCCCCCCACCTATATAAGGAGGGGTAGGCCGCCCCCTACCCCTAACACCTAAACCCTAGCTCCAGATGCCACCACCCCAAGTGCTGCCGCCGCCACCTAGGGCTCCTCCAAGTTGCCGAGTTCGGGCTTCTCCAAGCCCTAGCCGCCGGCTACACCACTTCTCCTTGGTTCCTTTAATCTGTAGATCCCCAAGGCCCTCTCTTATTCCACCATACTCACTCCAGCTTAGGCGAAGCCCTGCGGGATCTCCCCTCTACTTCCGATACCACGCCGTCGTGCTGCCGGAATCACGAGGAGACTGCTACAACCTCCGCTGCCTGCTGGAACAAGGGATAGGAAGGTCTTCATTGATTACCGAATGTGTGACCGACTGCGAAAGCGCTGCCGGAATGCAGCGCCGGAAGGATCGTCTACGCGATCTTGAGATCGGCAAGTGTACGACTACATCACCCACGAAAATCTGCTCTCGTTAACCGCTTAGGAATCTTCGAGGGTGAGTTCCTCTATCGACTCGTTGCTACAATCTAGTAGATAGATCTTGGATTGTTTGTGTGCATACGGTAGAAATTTTTTGTTTTCCATGCTACGAACCCCTATAGTGGTATCAGAGCCGTGTCTATATGTAGATCTGTTGCACGAGTAGAACACAATGGTCATTGTGGGCGGTGGTGCTTTTATTATCAATTGCTTTTTGTGTACTTTGCATCATGCGGTATGATGGGATGAAGCGGCCCGGGCTAACCTTACATGACATCGTTCATGAGACTTGCTCCACGCTCAACATGCAACTTGTATTGCATAAGTGGCTTTGCGGGTGTCTGTCTCTCCCATCATAGTATAGATTCAATTTACAACGGGCACTTGATAGTTCAAGCATCAATGTTGTGGTTCTTGTTCGTAAGTTAAAATGACACTTATTGAAAGCCCCAAACCACGTAAAATATGCAAAGAAAATTAGAGGCGTCTAACTTTGTTTTGCAGGGGTGTGCTGTGATGTGATATGGCCATGATTGTGATTATATATGATGTATGCAATGTTCCTTATTGTAAGTTGGCAACCGGCAGGAGCCATATGGTTGTCTTTAAATTCCGTTAAGACCTGCGTGTCTATTCAAATTAGTTGTAATAGTTGAAGCTGGTGGACGACAACCATGAAACGGCGCCATTGACCTTGACGCCATACCGGTGATGATGGAGATCATGTCCGTGCTTGAAGATGGAGATCGGAAGAACAAGAAGAAAGGCCATATCATATCACATATTATGAATTGCATGTGATGTTAATCCTTTATGCATATTGTATTGCTTAGTTTGCGACAGTAGCATTATAAGATGATCCCTCAAGCACACAAATTTGAAGTTTTAAAGTGTTCATCCTTAGCAAGCACCGTTGATAAAGCTCGTTGTTTCAAAGCACCACGTGATGACCGCGTGTGTTAGATTCTGCGAGTGTATACAACGTGAGCAAGCCAGATTTGCTCATGCGGAAGCTAAGGTTTGATCTTGACGAGCCTAGCATGTACATACATGGTCTCGGAACAAGGATCATGGAAAGGTAAAGTATGAGTCATATATTAGATATGATGAACATGTTGATTGTTCGCCATTGAAGCTGCATCAACTCTCGTGATGATCGGTTTTGATGTGGTGGATTTGGTTCGTGTGATCACTAAAACATTTTGAGGGATATTTTTTTGAGTGGGAGTTCACCTAGATTAATTTAACTATTAATTAGAACTCAATTTGTCATAAACTTAGTCTAAACTATTGCAAATATGTTGTAGATCAATGGCGGCCCCTACCATCAATTTTAATGCGTTCCTAGAGAAAGAAAAGTTGAAAAACAATGGAAGCAACTTCGTGGATTGGTTCTGCAATTTGAGGATTGTCCTCAATGTTGGTAATTTAACCTATGTGCTGGATGCACCGCTAGGTGACCCGCCTGCAGCTACTGCTACCGATGAAGTAAAGAATGTTTACCTTACTCGGAAGAATCAGCGCTCCATAGTTCAGTGTGCTATCTTGTATGGTTTGGAATCGGAGCTTCAGAAAAGGTTTGAGAACCATGACCCACATGATATTGTCCGTGAACTCAAAATGATATTTGAGGCTCACGCGGTAGTTGAGAGTTATGAGGCTTCTAAAAAGTTCTTTAACTGCAAGATGGAAGAGGGAAGCTCCGTCAGTGAGCACATGCTTAAGATGTCTGGGCACGCAAACAAACTCCAAATCTTGGGTATAGTGATTCCTAATTCTTTGGGGATTCACCGTGTCCTCCAATAACTACCACCAAGTTACAAGAACTTTGTGATGAACTACAATATGCAAAACATGGACAAGACGTTGCCAGAACTCTTCTCCATGTTGAAATCTGCAGAAGTGGAGATCAAGAAATACAACCAAGTGTTGTTGGTCAATAAGACAACCAAATTCAAGAAGCAAGGCAAGTCTAAGCAAAAGGGAAACTTCAAGAAGGGCGGTAAGAAAGTTGCCGCGCCGGCGAAGTAGACCAAGGCTGGGCCTAAACCTGATACTGAGTGCTTTTACTGCAAGGGAGAGGGTCACTAGAAGCAGAATTGCCCAAAGTACTTGGCAGATTTGAAGAACGGCAACATCAAGAAGAAAGGTATATCCCATATACATGTTATTGATGTGTATCTCACTAGTACTCGTAGTAGTGCCTGGGTATTTGATACTGGTTCGGTTGCGCGTTGGAAATGTATCAAAGGTTGATGTAATCGCGGCCGGCACGCTACCTCTTCATCTACCATCAGGATTATTTTTATACTTAAATAATTGTTATTTGGTGTCTGCGTTGAGCATGAACATTATATCTGGATCATGTTTATTGCGAGATGGTTACTTGTTTAAATCCGAGAATAATGGTTGTTTGATATATATGAGTAATATGTTTTATGCACATGCACCTTTGATAGATGGTCTATTCTTATTGAATCTCGATTGTGGTAATACACACATTAATAATATTGAAGCTAAACGTTTGAAATTGAGCGATGACTCGACCTATATGTGGCACTGTCGTCTTGGTCATATTGGTGTGAAGCGTATGAAGAAACTCCATTCTGATCGACTTCTTAAATCACTTGAAAGATGCGAAGCATGTCTGATGGGAAAAATGACTAAGACTCCATTTTCGGGTATGATGGAGCAAGCTACGGACTAATTGGAAATCATACATAACCATGTGTGTGGCCCAATGAGTGTAGCATCGCGCGTTGGTTATCGTAATGTTCTTACCTTCACGGATGACTTGAGTAGATATGGGTATATCTATTTCATGAAACATAAGTCCAAAACTTTCGAGAAGTTTAAGGAATTTCAAAGTGAGGTAGAGAATCAACGTAACAAGAAGATTAAATTTCTACGATCTGATCGTGGAGGTGAATATCTGAGTTACGAGTTTGGCGAGCATTTGAAGAAATGCGCAATACTTTCACAATTGACACCACCGGGAACACCACAGCGTAATGGTGTGTCCGAACATCGTAATCGAACTCTCTTAGATATGGTTCGCTCTATGATGTCACTTACAGATTTACTGCTATTGTTTTGGGGTTATGCATTAGAAACAACCACATTCACTTTAAATAGGGCACCATCTAAATCCGTTGAAATGACACCGTATGAATTATGGTTTGGGAAGAAACCTAAATTGTCGTTCCTTAAAGTTTGGGGTTGCGAAGCTTATGTAAAGAAGTTACAACCGGACAAGCTTGAACCCAAAGCGAAAAAATGCATCTTCATAGGATACCCGAAGGAAACTATATGGTATACCTTCTATCATAGATCCGAGGGCAAAATCTTCATTGCCAAGAATGGATCCTTTATAGAGAAGGAGTTTCTCTCGAAAGAAGTGACTAGAAGGAAAGTAGAACTCGACGAGGTTGTTGAACCTTCTCTCAAACTTGTGAGTAGCGCAGCACCGGAAGTAGTTCTTGTGGCGCCTACACCAATAAGAGAGGAAGCTAATGATGTTGATCATGAAACTTCGGTTGAAGTTACTACGAACCTCGCAGGTCAATGAGAACTCGTACCACTCCTGATTGGTATGATCCCGTTATGAGTGTCATGTTGGTGGATAACACCGATGACCCTGCGACATATGAGGAAGTGATGATGAGCCCAGATTCCAATAAATGGCAAGAAGCCATGAAATCCGAGATTGGATCCATGTACGAAAACCAAGTATGGACTTTGGTTGACTTACCGGATGGCCGGAAGGCTGTCGAGAACAAATGGATTTTCAAGAAGAAAACAGATGCTGATGGTAATGTTACTGTCTATAAAGCTCTACTTGTCGCAAAAGGGTTTCGACAAATTCAAGGAGTTGACTATGATGAGACTTTCTCACCAGTAGCAAAGCTAAAGTCTGTGAGGATTATGTTAGCAATCACTGCATATTATGATTATGAGATATGGCAGATGGTTGTCAAAACGGCGTTCCTCAATGGAGACATTGATGAAGAGTTGTATATGATGCAACCCAAAGGTTTTGTCGATCCTAAAGATGCTAACAAGGTATGCAAACTTCAACGATCCATATATGGGTTGAAGCAAGCATCCCGAAGTTGGAATCAGCGTTTTGATAAGGTAATCAAAAGTTTTGGTTTTATACAAACTTATGGAGAAGCTTGTATTTACAAGAAAGTGAGTTGGAGCTCTGTAGCATTCTTAATACTATATGTAGATGACATATTGTTGATTGGGAATGATGTAGACCTTCTTAATAGTGTCAAGGATTATTTGAATAATAGTTTTTTATGAAAGATCTTGGTGAAGCAGCTTACATATTAGGCATGAAGATTTATAGAGATAGATCGAGGCGCCTAATATCATTGTCACAGAGTACATATTTGTACAAAGTTCTAAAGAGGTTTGGAATGGAAGATAGCAAGAAAGGGTTCCTGCCCATGTTGCCCAATATGACCTTGAGTAAAACTCAAAGTCCTGCAATGGCAGAAGATAGAGAAAGGATGAGTAAGACTCCCTATGCCTCAGCCATAGGATATCTAATGTATGTCATTCTATGTACTAGACCCTACATTGCATATGCTGTTAGTTTGACTAGCAGATATCAAAGTGATCCAGGAGTGGATCATTGGACAGCGGTCAAAAACATCCTTAAGTACTTGAGAAGAACTAAGGATATTGTTCTTTCTTATGGAGGTGATGAACAACTCGTTGTTAATGGTTACACCGATGCTAGTTGGAACACCGATCCGGATGATCTAAATCTCAATCTGGATACGTATTTACTTTGAATGGTGCAGCAGTTAGCTGGAGGAGTGCAAAGCAAATCGTTGTGGCGAGATCTTCAACTGAATCGTAATACATAGTTGCTTTAGAGGCTTCACAAGAGGCGATATGGATGAAGGAGTTCATTACAGAGCTTGGTGTGGTTCCAAGTGCGCTGGACCCAATGTCTATCTATTGTGATAACATGGGCGCCATAGCCAATGCGCAAGAACCAAGGTCACACAAGAAGCTGAAGCACATCAAGCTACGTTTTCACGCTATTCAAGAGCATGTCCAAGATGGTAACATAAATATTTGCAAAGTACACACATATCTGAATGTGGCGGATCCGTTGGCTAAACCTCTCCCGAGGGCAAAACATGACCAACACCAAACTGCCATGGGTGTTCGGTATATTACCATGTAATCTAGATTAGTTGACTCTAGTGCAAGTGGGAGACTGTTGGAGATATGCCCTATAGGCAATAATAAAAGTGGTTATTATTATATCTTTGTGTTTATGATAAATGTTTACATTCATGCTATAATAGTATTAACAGGAAACATTAATACTTGTGTGATTTTTAAACTAAATTAGAGTCCCTAGTAAAGCCTATTTATAATTCTAGCTTGTTGGTTAATAGATGATCGTGGTTTCCCGATCATGAACATTGAGATGTTGTTAACAACAATATCATATCATTAGGAGAATGGTATGATGGACATACTCCTATAGATAAGCGTAGCATAAAGATCAAGTCATTTTAATAGTTCGTTTGCTATAAGCTTTCTGATACATAGTAACCTAATTCCTTCGACCATGAGATCATGTTAATCACCATCACCGGAAGGATGCTTTGATGACATCAAAAACCACACCATAACTGGGTGGCTATAAAGGTGGCATTGAGTGTTCGGAAAGTATGGGTTGAGGCACATGGATCAAGAGTGGGATTTGTCTATCCATATGACGGATAGATATACTCTGGGCCCTCTCGGTGGAATGTCATCCGATTAGCTTGCAAGCATGTGACTGGCTCACAAGGGATCACATATCACGGGAATGAGAAAAGAGTACTTATCAGTAACGAGGCTGAACTAGGTATGCAGAGATACCGACGATCAAAACCTCGTATGAGTAAACTATCGTGAGACAAAGGGAAATTGGTATCGTATGTAGGCGGTTCATTCGATCGCAAAGTAATCGTAGAAATATGTGGGAGCCATATGAATTTCCAGATTCCTCTAATGGTTATTGATCGGAGAAGTGTCTCGGTCATGTCCGCGTAATTCACGAACCGTAGGGAGACACACTTAAGGATTCGATGTTGTTGTGTAGTAATGAAATGATGAGTAAGAGAACGAATGTTGTTCGGAGTCTCGGATGGGATCCGGGATATCACGAGGAGTCCGGAATGGTCCGGAGAATAAGATTCATATAAGGAAAGTCATGTTTCAGAGTTCGGAAATGATTTCGGTGTTTTCACCGGGAATGTTCTAGAAGGGTCTGGAAGGTCCGGCACTCTGGAAGGGGAAGGGGAAGGGTACATGGATGTGTCATGACAATGTGGAATGGTTGCATCATGTACTAGGTCACTTGGCTGGGCAATATGAAGAGAGAAATAAAATCCAAGTTTGAAAGTCAAACGCCAATTTGAAAAGTCAAATCCAAACATTGCTTGGTAGAGGGAGAGTAGGAAACCTACCTAGGGTAGGAGTCCAACTCCCTCCACCCGCCGGCCATGAAGAGGAGTTGGGGGAGGACTCCCTCCTCCCCAAACCGCCTCCCCCCACCTACATAAGGAGGGGTAGGGCGCCCCCCTACCCCTCACACCTAAACCCTAGCTCCAGGCGCCACCACCCCAAGTGCTGCCGCCGCCACCTAGGGCTCCTCCAAGTCGCCGAGTTGGGGCTTCTCCAAACCCTAGCCGCTGGCTACACCACCTCTCCTTGGTGCCTCTAATCCGTTGATCCCCAAGGCCCTCTCTTATTCCACCATACTCGCTCCGGCTTAGGCGAAGCCCTGCGGGATATCCCTGTTGGAGATATACCCAAGAGGCAATAATAAAGTGGTTATTATCATGTCTTCACACTTATGATAAATGTTTACATACCATGCTATAATTGTATTAACCGGAAACATTAATACTTGTGTGATTTGTAAACTAAAATAAGAGTCCCTAGTAAAGCCTCTTGTTAAACTAGCTTGTTGGTTAATATATGATCATGGTTTCCTGATCATGAACATAGAGATGTTATTAACAACAGGATCATATCATTAGGAGAATGATGTGATGGACATACTCCTATAGATAAGCGTAGCATAAAGATCAAGTCATTTCAATAGTTCAATTGCTATATGCTTTCTGATACATAGTAACCTAATTCCTTCGACCATGAGATCATGCATATCACCTTTACTGGATGGATGCTTTGATGTCATCAAACACCACACCGTAACAGGGTGGCTATAAAAGTGGCATTGAGTGTTCGGAAAGTATTGGTTGAAACACATGGATCAAGAGTGGGATTTGTCCATCCACATGACGGATAGATATTCTCTGGGCCCTCTCGGTGAAATGTCATCCAATTAGCTTGCAAGCATGTGACTTGGTCACAAGGGATCACATATCACGGGAACGAGAAAAGAGTACTTATCAGTAACGAGGTTGAACTAGGTATGCAGAGATACCGAAGATCATAACCTCGGATAAGTAACATATCGTGAGACAAAGGGAAATTGGTATCGTATGTAAGTGGTTCATTCGATCGCAAAGTAATCGTAGAAATATGTGGGAGCCATATGAATTTCCAGATTCCTCTATTGGTTATTGTTCGGAGAAGTGTCTCGATCATGTCCGCATAATTCACGAACCGTAGGGAGACACACTTAAGGATTCGACGTTGTTTGAGTAGTTATGGTATTATGAGAAAGAGACCGAATGTTGTTCGGAGTCTCGGATGGGATCCGGGATATCACGAGGTGATCCGGAATGGTCCGGAGAATAAGATTCATATAAGGAAAGTCCCGTTTCGGAGTTCGGGAATGATTCCGGTGTTTTCATCGGGGATATTCTAGAAGGTTCCGGATTGTCCGGCACTCCGGAGGGGAAGGGGTACATGAATGTGTCATTGCATGTTGGAATGATTGCATCATGTACTAAGTGTTCTCGCTGTCCAAAATAAAGGGTTTATTTAAATCCTAAATTGAAAAGTCAAACGGCTAGTTTGAAAGTCAAACGGCAATTTTGGGAAGTGGGAAGAGAGGAGGATTGGTGGAGGCCGAATTGGAGGAGGGTTCCTCCCTTGGCCGGCGCCCCACCAAGCCGACTTGGGGAGGGACTCTCCTCCCCTTGGCCGGCCAGCCCTCCCACCTATATAAGGAGGGGCAGGGCTCCCTCCTAGCACACACAAGTTTCCTATCCTCTAAACTAAACCCTAGATCTAGACCCCGGTTTAGAGCTATTCGGTTTAGAGCCTTCTAATTGGTTTAGAGCCTTCTAATTGGTGTGTCTAATTACTAGACCACTAATAGCCTCTCTCATAAGCTCCACCATACTCGCTCCGGCTTAAGGCGAAGCCCTGCGGGATTTCCCCTCTACTTCCGGTACCACGCCGTTGTGCTGCCGGAATCGCGAGGAGAGTGCTACAACCTCCGCTGCCTGCTGGAACAAGGGAGAGGAAGGTCTTCGTCGAGTACCGAACGTGTGACCGACTGCGGGAGCGCTGCGGGAACGCGGCGCCGGAAGGATCGTCTACGCGATCTTGAGATCGGAAAGAGTACGACTACATCACCCACGAGAATCTGCTCTCGTTAACCGCTTTGGAATCTTCGAGGGTGAGTTCCACTATCGACTCGTTGCTACAATCTAGTAGATAGATCTTGGCTTGTTTGTTTGTATGCGATAGAAAAATTTTGTTTTCCATGCTACGAACCCCTACAGTGGTATCAGAGCCGTGTCTATATGTAGATCTGTTGCACGAGTAGAACACAATGGTCATTGTGGGCGTTGATGCTTTTATTGTAGATTGCTTTTTGTGTACTTTGCATCTTGCGGTATGTTGGGATGAAGCGGCCCGGGCTAACCTTACATGACATCGTTCATGAGACTTGCTCCACGCTTGACATGCAACTCGTTTTGCATAAGTGGCTTTGCGGGTGCCTGTTTCTCCTAGCATAGTTAAGATCCAATTTACAACGGGTGATTAACAATACTAGTATCAATGTTGTGGTTCTTGTTCGTAAGTTAGAACGACACTTATTGAAAGCCCCAAACCACGTAAAACATGCAAAGAAAGTAGAGACGTCTAACTTTGTTTTGCAGGGGTGTGCAGTGATGTGATATGGCCATGATTGTGATTATATTTGATGTATGCAATGTTCCTTATTGTAAGTTGGCAACCGGCAGGAGCCATATGGTTGTTTTTAATTTCTGTTAAGACCTGCGTGTCTATTCAAAATAGTTGTAATAGTTGATGCTGGTGGACGACAACCATGAAGAAGCATCATTGACCTTGATGCTATGCCGGTGATGATGGAGATCATGTTCGTGCTTGAAGATGGAGATCGAAAGCACAAAGAAGAAAGGCCATATCATATCACATATTATGAATTGCATGTGATGTTAATCCTTTATGCATCTTGTATTGCTTAGTAGACGACGGTAGCATTATAAGATGATCCCTCATACACATAAATTTCAAGTTCTAAAGTGTTCACCCTTAGTATGCACCGTTGCCAAAGCTTGCTACTTCGAAGCACCACGTGATGATCGGGTGTCTTTGATTCCGCGGGTGAATACAACGTAAGCAAGCCAGATTTGCTTATGCGGTAGCTAAGGTTTGATCTTGACGAGCCTAGCATGTACAGACATGGCCTCAGGAACACGGATCACCGAAAGGTAAAGCATGAATCATATAGTAGATATGATGAACATGTCGATTGTTCGCCATTGAAGCTATATCAATTCTCGTGATGATCGGTTTTGATGTGGTGGATTTGGTTCGTGTGATCACTAAAACAATGTGAGGGATATTGTTTTGAGTGGGAGTTCACCTAGATTAATTTAATTATTAATTAGAACTCAATTTATCATAAACTAAATCAAAGTGAATTTGCATAGTTGGTGTAGTCATTGGCATCCGTTTACCACCTTGCGCTTAGTTATAATTGAGATGATAGAACTATAGAATTCTGGTTAGATACTTTACGAACTGGTATCGTATTGTTTTAAGTGTTAATCTAAAGTTTAAAAGTCCTATTGCAAACTTTCAGTAAGTTCCGGTTACTCCATGAAGTTTAATAATTAGTATTAAATCAAGAGTAACAATTCCAAGTGTTAGTATATAAGTATCATGTTTGTATCCATGATTCTTGATATTCAAAGGATTCCCTTAATATCAAGGTTATCTAGGATCTGAAAGAGTTGTTTCAGAAACCATGATGTGTGGAAGATATTGTGATATCTGAAACGAAGTTTTGGTTGCAACATGATAGAGTATAATATGGCAAAAGTCATGTTCTCATATTTGATGAGAATTTGCAAAAAGGTTGGAGACACTTGTTGTCCTAATCGTCCAAAAAGATTTGGAGAGCAACATTATACTCATGACTCACCGTTATAAGATAAAAGTAGCTTGATCATGGATAAATCCATGATGAGGGTGAATATTTGATGTAGGTAAAATGTTTACTACACCAAGAGATTACTAATGAAAGGAATTTGAAAGAACACCAAACATTTGATGATGGTGATCTACTTCAAAGTGCAAGTCCAAAGACATTGGTATTTAACTATACACGCTTTGGACTATATGTCATATGTATGACTCCACTATTGATATTGATAGATTCTTTCAAACAGAAAAGGAGATACTGAAAGAGAATCTCATAAATATATGGCAGAAAAGAAAAGACTGGAATTGTTCAGTTTAAGTATATAGATGATATACATGTTATGGCTATATTCTTTGCTTATTAAACAATGTGGTTCTTAAGTATTTGATACTGAATTTGTTGGTATGAATCGTCATACGAAACAACAGAATTCATGAACTACAGTGGCCTAAGTAATTAGCAAAAGAATATGTAATGATGTTCATCGAGAACAAATAAAGGGTTATTGTGTTGCTCATTAAACATCAAAGCTTGCCTTCAAGATTTGTTTTATCAGGTGTTATGAGAACAAAAGGGTTGTTCAAATAATTGCCGTAATCCATAAAAGATGGATGATTCACAAATCTCGTTGGAGAAAATCACATCCATAAAACTAGTGCTAAAAATGTCGAAAGACAAATTGATTGAAAGATCACTTAGGAAGTGACATCGCCGTTTAAATTATATTGGAAAGAAAACATGAAGAAATTCCATGTGGATGGAATTTTTGGAGTCTTTTGATTTTGATCAAATAACGCTTGTGAAACTTTCCTAGAGATAATTAAAACTTCGTTCATAGGCCAAAAGGGAACGAATGACTAGCTTATTGGAACTTGTACATATTGTTGTACGAAGTCCATTATATGTAGTCAAGAGCGATGGATTTCAACTTCATATGCTTTCTCCGAAAATTTGAGTGAATATATGAATATTTACTTAATAAGGATAAAGTATGAAACACTTGAAAAGTTCAAAGACTTTCAAGATGAAGTGCAAGATCAATGTAACAAGAATATAAATAGTTTATGATAAGATCATAAAGGAAGATATTTGAGTTACAAGTTTAGCATAATACCTAAGATTTAAGGAATCGTTCCGTGGATTTGCATTTTCCCGAAACACCATAAGAGTATGGAGCGTTCGAGATATGTAATTAAACCTTGTTTGACATGGTAAGATCAAAGGTGTAATTCATAAAACTGCCATTGTATTTTAAAGATTAAAAGCTTTAGAGATTACCGTTTTTCCACTGAAAAGAGCTCCATCATAATCCGTTGAAATGACACCATATAAGGTTATGGTTTGGGATAAAACCCAAGTTGTCCTTTCTTAAACATTGGTATGCTATGCATAAAAAAGATGTTTGCAACCAAAGTCGGATGAACCTGTCTTTGTATGTTATTTCGAATAACTGTTAAGTACTCCTCCATAACATCGGAGACAAAAGTGTTTTGTCACTTAAAAACGTCAAGTTTCTTTAAGAAGGAATTTTTCGTGAAAAGTTAAGTGGGAGGACAATAGAAACTTTGATAAGGTTAAAAGAACCTTAGCTATATGTGCAGAGTTGCGCAGCGCCGAAAAGTGTTTCGAAGGCAGCAACAATGCTCATGGTTCACGTACCTCAAAGGTTGTGGTCACGGAGATCCAAGTTCCTATTGAAACAAGTAGGTCGGATGAACAATCAAATACCAAGATTTGAGGGTTGAATCATTATTTGAGAATAATGAACCGACTACATGCAAAGAAGCGATGATGGGCCCTGACTCCGTCAAATGGCTTGAAGCCATAAAATCCGTGATAGTTCCATACATGAGAAATCAAGTTTTGAACTTGAAGGACCCTCGAGAAAGGTGTAAGACCTTACAGTTGTGTCTGGATCTATAAAGAAGTAGACATGGATGTTTCACATCTATGAAATATTCGACATGTTGGAAAGGAGTTCACAACAATGTTCAAAGGTTGACTATGACAAGATTTGATCTGTCATAGTGATATTTAGTCTAGACGGATTAATGTAGCAATCACTACATATAATTTTGTTATATGGTAGATGAATAAACAAAACAAGTTCTTCTAATAGAATCGTTACCTAGGACATGTGCATAACATGGTCCATAGGGTTTTGTTAATTCAAAGATGCTAAAAGCATATGCAAACTTCAATGGTTAGAGTGAGCATAGCGGAGTTGGAATCTTCACTATGATGAAACTGTTAAAAGGGTTTAATTTCATCAGAGACAATGAAGATGCTTGCGTTTGCAAGAAATTAAGTGGGAGCGCTAAGACATGTTTCTAATACATTATGTGGAAGACATATTGTTGATTGGAAATAATGTATCTTTTATTAACACATATTAAGAATTTCATCCCGATGAAAGACTTAGGCAAAACCCAAAATATTTGGCATCAATAGACGCTAATATGGTTGTGCCAGAAGTACATAGACAAGATATTGAATGAGTTCAATATAGAAACTACAAGAGAGGTTCTTGTCGCACAGAAAGGATTGAATGAGTTCAATGTTGATGATATATTCAAGTGTATTGACATTTGGTAAAGTGAAACAAATAATCAAGTATAGATTGATACTTGATGTATGAAATCACAAAGAGTATTTATATCAATCATACTGTGATATGTACAAATCCAGATATGTCCTATGCTCTAAAAGTTGTGAGCGTATACCAGAATGATTCGTAAGATGATCATTGGACAATAGTAAGGATATTCTTATGATCTTTTGGAAGAACTAAGAGTATATTATTTGTAGAAGTGACAAATAGATGGTTAGTTCATTGTAAAAGTACTACATTGATACTAGCTTTGTCACAAAGTACAAATTAAGTTTATCTCAATCTAAACTAAGGGTGGCACAATATAATGGAAAGTGAGTTCCATAATGGATTTGGATGATTTCCAAAGTTAAGACATTGTGACAGATACTACAACAAAAGGCTAAGTATATGACTGCTATTATAACAGCAAAAGAGGGCATTTGTGTCAAGAAGTTTGTTATCAAACTAGGTGTAGTTCACAGTGGGATAATACTATGAAGATATATTGTGCGACAATATTATCAACATGTTTTAACCCCAAAGAACTAAAGGTCACACCGAAAGACCAAATTTATACAAAGCCATCTCATTAGAGAATGAGTGATGCGTACAGACGCAAAGACATGCAATTACACACGGACCTGGAAGTGTCAGATCCGGAGATCAGTTGACCACTAGCAATCGTGTACATACAAACACTGGAAAGCCATAGGTGTTATATACACAAAGGTTCGAAACTAGATTATTGACTCTAGTGCAAGTGGGAGACTGTTGGAGATATACCCAAGAGGCAATAATAAAGTGGTTATTATCATGTCTTCACACTTATGATAAATGTTTACATACCATGCTATAATTGTATTAACCGGAAACATTAATACTTGTGTGATTTGTAAACTAAAATAAGAGTCCCTAGTAAAGCCTCTTGTTAAACTAGCTTGTTGGTTAATATATGATCATGGTTTCCTGATCATGAACATAGAGATGTTATTAACAACAGGATCATATCATTAGGAGAATGATGTGATGGACATACTCCTATAGATAAGCGTAGCATAAAGATCAAGTCATTTCAATAGTTCAATTGCTATATGCTTTCTGATACATAGTAACCTAATTCCTTCGACCATGAGATCATGCATATCACCTTTACTGGATGGATGCTTTGATGTCATCAAACACCACACCGTAACAGGGTGGCTATAAAAGTGGCATTGAGTGTTCGGAAAGTATTGGTTGAAACACATGGATCAAGAGTGGGATTTGTCCATCCACATGACGGATAGATATTCTCTGGGCCCTCTCGGTGAAATGTCATCCAATTAGCTTGCAAGCATGTGACTTGGTCACAAGGGATCACATATCACGGGAACGAGAAAAGAGTACTTATCAGTAACGAGGTTGAACTAGGTATGCAGAGATACCGAAGATCATAACCTCGGATAAGTAACATATCGTGAGACAAAGGGAAATTGGTATCGTATGTAAGTGGTTCATTCGATCGCAAAGTAATCGTAGAAATATGTGGGAGCCATATGAATTTCCAGATTCCTCTATTGGTTATTGTTCGGAGAAGTGTCTCGATCATGTCCGCATAATTCACGAACCGTAGGGAGACACACTTAAGGATTCGACGTTGTTTGAGTAGTTATGGTATTATGAGAAAGAGACCGAATGTTGTTCGGAGTCTCGGATGGGATCCGGGATATCACGAGGTGATCCGGAATGGTCCGGAGAATAAGATTCATATAAGGAAAGTCCCGTTTCGGAGTTCGGGAATGATTCCGGTGTTTTCATCGGGGATATTCTAGAAGGTTCCGGATTGTCCGGCACTCCGGAGGGGAAGGGGTACATGAATGTGTCATTGCATGTTGGAATGATTGCATCATGTACTAAGTGTTCTCGCTGTCCAAAATAAAGGGTTTATTTAAATCCTAAATTGAAAAGTCAAACGGCTAGTTTGAAAGTCAAACGGCAATTTTGGGAAGTGGGAAGAGAGGAGGATTGGTGGAGGCCGAATTGGAGGAGGGTTCCTCCCTTGGCCGGCGCCCCACCAAGCCGACTTGGGGAGGGACTCTCCTCCCCTTGGCCGGCCAGCCCTCCCACCTATATAAGGAGGGGCAGGGCTCCCTCCTAGCACACACAAGTTTCCTATCCTCTAAACTAAACCCTAGATCTAGACCCCGGTTTAGAGCTATTCGGTTTAGAGCCTTCTAATTGGTTTAGAGCCTTCTAATTGGTGTGTCTAATTACTAGACCACTAATAGCCTCTCTCATAAGCTCCACCATACTCGCTCCGGCTTAAGGCGAAGCCCTGCGGGATTTCCCCTCTACTTCCGGTACCACGCCGTTGTGCTGCCGGAATCGCGAGGAGAGTGCTACAACCTCCGCTGCCTGCTGGAACAAGGGAGAGGAAGGTCTTCGTCGAGTACCGAACGTGTGACCGACTGCGGGAGCGCTGCGGGAACGCGGCGCCGGAAGGATCGTCTACGCGATCTTGAGATCGGAAAGAGTACGACTACATCACCCACGAGAATCTGCTCTCGTTAACCGCTTTGGAATCTTCGAGGGTGAGTTCCACTATCGACTCGTTGCTACAATCTAGTAGATAGATCTTGGCTTGTTTGTTTGTATGCGATAGAAAAATTTTGTTTTCCATGCTACGAACCCCTACAATCCCTGTACTTCCGATACCACGTCGTCGTGCTACCGGAATAACGAGGAGAGTGCTACAACCTCCGCTGCCTGCTGGAACAAGGGAGAGGAAGGTCTTCATCATGTACCGAACGTGTGACCGACTACGGAAGCGCTGCCGGAACGCAGCGCCAGAAGGATCGTCTACGCGATCTTGAGATCGGCAAGTGTACGACTATATCAACCACGAGAATCGGCTCTCTTTAACCGCTTTGGAATCTTTGAGGGTGAGTTCCTCTATCGACTCGTTGCTACAATCTAGTAGATAGATCTTGGCTTGTTTGTGTGCATGCGGTAGAAATTTTTTGTTTTCCATGCTACGAACCCGTACAGAGGAGGTCGAGGAGGATTCAAGCGAGCCCTATGACGATGATGATGAGGCAGTGGAAGTCGTCGCGGCTGTGGTTGCATCTCGGAAGACATGCGGGCAATGGCAGCGCGAAATCGAGGCTAGTCGGAGCCTCAAGGGACATGATGGGGGGCGGGCGACGTCCAGGAACACATTTCGCTGCGTGTGGCCACACCATCGAAGAAGAAATTGCCCGCAAACAAGAAGGCACCTAAAGTGGCGTCTACGCCCCGATCTCGACTAGCTCTGAGTCAAGCAGTGAAGTCGATGACGCAGAGGACGAGGCTTCGATGAAAGATCCAAAGGCGACGGATCTGAGAGCCAAGGATGTGGTGGAGAATGAGGTGCCTCTTGCGGTGATTCCCCCACCATTCTCGGCAATCTAGGTGCTCGGAGCTGGTTCAACAGCGAGGGCCTCCCCGTCGAAGGAGGCACCAGTGTTGACCGGAGCGGAGCTCCATGCAGACACGGCCTTGTCGTCAAACAAGGCTGTGGTGTCGTGGGCCCTGGCCGTGTTCGAGACGGGCATCAGTTGCAAACTGGTCCCCGAGCTAGAGAAGCCAACGCAAATTCGCACCAGTCTGTGTTTTATCCTAGTCGCTAGGTACGTCTTTGCTGAGTTGACTCAGAGCAACGTTTTGTAGTTGTCTTGAGTTGCTAATCGTTCCTTTTTGCAGGACTCGTGTGAATAAGATTGGTCACCCTTCAGTGGCCAAGGTAACACCATTCGCCACGGGAGGAGAGGTTGATCCCTCGAATAAGAGGAAGGGTGACGAAGCTGAGGCGCCCGCGAAGGGCGCGAAGAAGACGAAGGGCGATGACTCCATCATAATCTTGGACAAGCCAGCCGATGCGTCGAGCGAATCTCCGACTGGAGTTGACACGGCCGTGGAGGCCGAGGTGGTCGCGGGGTCACAACCAAGTGAGCCTGCCGCGTTGGTTGGGGCGTCGGGGCCCGCGACAAGTGCTTCAGGGGTGGCAGCTGATACGTCCAATTTGCATCACCGTTCTATATCATAATTTGCCTCTATTCATTGATATATGTCTTATTATGAGGTGTTACTTATGTGTTTTCCTCTATTTTTGCATGTTGGATGATTCTTGGAGGATGGACTGCCGGAGTCAGGTTTCAGATGGAAAAAGAGGTGTTTTGATGCAATTTCGCGAAGTTAAGAAAAATACCAGAAAAATATTGGAAAATTATATTTTCCCAGAAGACGAAGGAAGCCAGAAGGGGAGGCATAGCCAGGCCACAGGGGGCCCACACCCCTAGGAGCAGGCCCACCTTGCCCCGTGCCTAGGGAAAGTGTGGCCCACCTGGCCGGCTCCCGACTCCGCCCTCTCGCCTATATCTTCCTCGTGGAACCCTAATACTAGGGGAGCGACCACAGAAAGATTTATGTCGCCTCTGCGTGGCAGAAAACACCGAGAGAGAAAGAGCTCTCCGGCAGACATATTTCTGCTGGGGAAATTCCTTCCCGGAGAGGGGAGATCATCGCCATCAACACCGTCATCAATCTAGACTTCATCGGGATCATCATCATCATCCACACCATCATCTCCACCAGCACCATCATCACCACTCCATCCCGCCATAACAATTGTGTTGAATCTTGCTCTAGTTCTTAGGGGAAACTTTCCGGATGTTAATTACTATTTTAGTTGATGCTTATGAGTGAACCATTGGATTATTGTTTATGTTTAGATTGTTATCCATCACCATATAATCTTTGATCTTGATCCATATGATGTCTTGTGAGTAGTTCGTTTAGTTCTTGAGGACATGGGAGAAGTCATGTTGTTAGTAGTGAATCTGTGATGAGTTATTATTCAATGGTTTAGTATTTAAGTTGTGGTGCTATTCTTCTAGTGGTGTCATGTGAACATCGACTACATGATACTTCACTATTTATGGGCCTAGGGGAATGCATTGTGTATTTGTCTAATAATTGTGGGGTTGCCGGAGTGACAGAAACATGAACCCCTGTTAGGACACCTTTCCACAAGGGAGTGTAGGATCTCAGAGTTTAAGGTTGTGGTTAGGTTTATATCTTAATTACTTTCTTGTAGTTGTGGATGCTTGTAGGGGGTTTAATCACAAGTATGTATTAGTCCAAGTAAGGTCGGTATATTAGCATAGGTTCACCCACACAATAATTACAACACCAAAGAAGAGAACTTAGCTATATGAAGCGAAAGCACTTGACAGAATTCCCATGTGTCCTCGAGAACGTTTGGTCCTTATAAGTATTTCCACCGGCTTGTCCTTTGCTAAGAAAGGATTGGGCCACTTGCTGCGTTTGTTCGCTGTCTTTATTACTTGCACTTTGTTTTGTTGCTTTATCAGAAAACCACTAAAAATTTGTTTGCTAAGTATTTACAGAGATTTCCTGCTCCATACCACTAGTCAACATCTTCTGGTCCTCGTTGGGATTGACACTCCTATTTATCAAAATTACTACGATACACCCCATATACTTGTGGGTCATCAAGACTATTTTCTGGCGCTGTTGCCGGGGAGTGAAGCGCTATTGAAGAGTGGAACTGGTAAAGGAAACTTCTACTGTGAGTATTTCTTTTTTTTCTGTTTGTTACTTTTTTTCCAATATGGATAACCGACTTGGTTTTATATTTGGGAAAACTACTACCACTTTAGGGTAGTAGATGAACCACCGCCTGTTGAGATAGATCCTTTTAAGATACCTACAAGTATTGTTGATCGTGTTATGGATAATTATTATTTAAGGGATGGAACTGCCCATCCTGGTGATCACTTGCTTTTTATCCATGAATTATGCGGGTTTTTTAAGTGTGCAGGTATCACAACTGAACAGGTGAAGAAGAAGTTACTCTCTATATCCTTGAAAGGGAGAGCTAAAAAATGGTATAAGCTACTGAAGAATGGATAATCCATGGAATGGGAGGAAATGGCATCTCTCTTTTATTCTAAATTCTATCCTCCTAGTGAGATTCATAAGGATATAAATTTGATATATAACTTTTGGCCTCGTGATGGAGAGAGTATAGCTCAAGCTTGGGGGAGATTGAAGTTACTAATGCTTAAATGTCCTATTCATGAACTCCCTAACAATATTATTATCAATAACTTTTATGCTAGGCTTTCTCTTCATGATAAAGATTTACTAGATGCTTCTTGTGCTGGATCATTCACATGTATGAAGGAAGAAGTTAAATGGGATCTAGTAGACCGTATTCAAGAGAACACTGAAGCTTGAGAGAATGACAAAGGAAGAAAGTCAGGTATAAAATATGATTATGAATGCATAAAATATTTTATAGGAACTGATGACTTCCTTGATATTAGAAAGAGTATGGTATTTAGTCTCAATTTCTTGCAAAATGTTTTAAGGCCTTTGCCACTTCCATAGAAATTCCTAAGAAGGAGTGGGACAAGTACCATGATCCTTATAAAGACATTGTTACCTATGTTCCTGCTAGAATAGAAGTTTGTACTGTTTATCCTATTTTTCCTAAACCTTATGTTGAGAAGATTCCTTTTCCTGCTAAGGTAAAGGAACATTCTATTATAGCTAATGTGGTTAGCAAAAGTGCAAAGAAAACTATGGAATCAGATGAGCAAATAAATATTGAGCCTGTGGTAGCTATTGTGAAAGATCGTGTCACTAGAAATATAGAGGATGAGCATATTGTCTTCTGTGAAGACGCTTCTAGTATTATCTCTCATCCTAGAAAATCTATAAAAGCTAGTGTCCCGGTTCTTTCTGTTAAAATTGCTGATCATTGCTATTATGGTTTATGTGATATTGGTGCTAGTTCTAGTGCTATTCCTTATGAGCTTTACAGGGAAATTATGCACGAAATTGGTCCTTGTGAGATTGCGGACATTGATTTGGTTATTCACCTTGCAAATAAGGAAACCATTTGTCCCATTGGCATTGTAAGAGATGTGGAGGTTCTTTGTGGTAAGATTAAATATCCTGCTGATTTCCTAGTGCTTAATTCAGCAACTAGTAAAACTTGCCCTATTATTTTTGGTAGACCTTTCTTGAACACTTGTGGAGCTATTATATATTATAAGAAGGAGAAAGTTTTAACTAAGTTTGATGGAGATTCTTATGGGTTTAACTTTTCCAAATTTTCTAAAGCTCCTTGTGAAAATAGCTTGCCTAATGAAGATTTTAGGATGGAACAACTTGCTTCTATTGATCTAGTTTATGACCTTGGACCTCTTTTTGATGATTGTAAGTATGCTCATTCTGATGATAAAGTTGTTGCCAGTAACAGTTATATTGCCAACTTTATTCATAGTGCTACTGAAAGTTATTATGAGGGAGGGAAACATGGTTTTATGCATCTCAATAATGTAAAGTTTCCCCGTTTTATGTTGAAAGCTTTGAATTTGCATTTGTTTTGTCTGCCTATGCTTGTGGCTTTTTGTTTCAACAATTTGTTTTCTCATGACATCCCCAAGCATAGGAAGTGGGTTAGACTCAAATGTGTTGGTTATTTGCTTCTTGATGTTCTCTTTCACTCCAGATATATATCTCCTATGTGAGCATCTTTGAAGATATCAAGCCTAACTTACAGGCATTAAAGAAAAGTACTTGTTGGGAGATAACCCAAGAGTTTGGTCGAGTCTTGGAAGTTATTACCTCAGTAATAACCGCTCCTTATCCTTTTTTGATTTGGTTTTTGTGTCAAGTTCAACTACTTTTGAAAAGTGGCTGTCCTGGGACAGATTTTTTTGCTACATTGTAAAAATTCGTGAGGGAGCTTAGTACATCGGATGGAGATGTATTTTTATGTTCTTATTCTCCAAGTTGTTACCCAACTTTTATAAGTTTTGCACTTTTTGATTTGAGCAACAGAAGGTTTTCAAAAAAATTAATATTTACCTGCCAGTCTATTTTGACAGATTTCTGCCATCATTTGCATTTGCCTTTACAGAAGCCTTTGTTTTGATGGATTTCAGTTGAAGAGTAAACCTAAAGGTTTATTTTTTTTCTTACATTAATGTTGCCATGGATATTTGTGTAATGCCTTGCATGAAAGAAATTTCTAGGAGAAGGAGGAAAGGAGTCTATAAAGTTCGTCTTTGAATAGGTAAAAGTGGTGAAAACAGAAGGTTCGTGAAAGCCTAATCTTTTTATATTTTTTATGTTTTTAATACATAAGGCAGGTTATGAGACGAAACAGCGGAGGAAAAGGAGTCCGAGGTGGCCTCACCCACCCCAGGCGCGGGCCCCAGCTGGTCGTGCCTGGAGGGGGTGTGAGCCTCCCGAGCTCCGTCTCCACCTCGTTTTTTGTACCAGTACCTTCCTTATGTTTTGAAACTTCATAATACATAACCCCCAGATCCCCCGAGGTTCGTGCATCGTGTTATCATCGTGTTTTCGTTTTGATCTATTTCTGTCAGGAAATCTTCTCAAGTTTAGAGCACCATGGTCTCCGCCAACGACAAAGGCAAGAAGCCCGTGGAGGAAGTAAAGTTAGAGGAACAAACCGCCGCAGGGTCAAGGGCAAGGAAACCTACTTTTGTAGGAGCAATTAACAATGGACGTACTTTTTCTCGTAACATGCAGGGGATCATATCCTCAGTTCCAGACTTCAGATCCTACCCTGAGGTAGTGGAATCCCTTCGAACCACTGACGAGTTTTGTGATAAGTATCGTGCTTTGAGGATGAAGGTGGATGTACTTCAAGAGGAGAATAACAGGCTTCATGAGATGCTAGAGGGTTTTCTGACCCTAATCAAGAGAACACCACCACCACCGAAGCAGTAATTCGTCATTAGGTTTGGCATCCCCTTGGCTTGTTCCAAGATTCACTACAAGAAATCTGCTCACTAGTGACCTTTTTTTAAGGACCATGGATTTTTTGGTCATAGATCTATGACCATTCTGAACCAATTGGTTGTAGGGAATTCAAGAGGGTCCAAACCTTGAAAAATAACGACCAATTTAGTCCAAAAGATCACAGTTTGCTTACATGAAATGGTCATAAATTAACGACATGGTTGAGAGACTTTTATTTGGCAGACTACGACCAATTTAGATGGTCATAATATCTTGACCTAGGTTCAATTAAAATGACTAGGCAACCAGCTCAACATGTGGGCCTCGGAAATAGACACGCGGGATGGATCTGACAGGTGGGTCCTGCTCTTATACAGTTTTTTTGAGCACATACCAGTGGTATAAATCCTATGGGCTAGAGCGCTGGAGCCAGTGGCCCATATCGGGCGGTCTGGATCATATGGGCTGGAAACGGTGGCCCATATCGCGCGGGGTGAGAATCTACATCCTATGGCCTGGAACCGGTGGCCCATATCTGGCGGGGTGGGAATCAAATAACCAAAAAAGGTTGCACCGTGGGGACTCGAACCCACGACCTCGCGCTGGTATGTATGAGCCTAACAACTGGGACAATGATGTGTTGTTGTTTGTGTAGAAGAACTAAGTTTATATATACATTCAATTTTCTCTAACTTATGAAAGGGCCACTCGATTCTCCACGAGACTAAGGGTCTGTTTTCCTCCAAGAGCGGCGGCGGTGACCAGTAGGGCTGGGGCGGCGGCGACCAGCTAGGGTTCGAATCCCCATCCGCCACGATCAATCTAGGGTTCCAGCTAGGTTCAATTTCATCCTGTGCCGCCATCTCCAGCTAGGGTTCGAGTTCATCCACTGTCGCCATCACCAGCTAGCTAGGACGCGCATCTGACGAGCATGGGTCCATCCCCTGCCGCCAGCTCCGGCAGTTCTTCTAGGGGCGCAGCTTCATCGCGTCGCCACCTCCGGCCCATCCCCTACCCCTAGCTCCCTTTCGACTCTGCTCCCGCCAAGTACTGCGACTGTGGAGATATGATGCCACAGTGGATATCTTGGAGAGATGACAACACCAGCCGGACATACCACAATTGCAGGATGCGATCAGTTAGTTTGCATCTCTATCTCTGAATTTTGTTTAGTTTACATCTCTGAATTTGGTTTGTTAGATTGAGGGTTGTGTTGGGTGTGACAAATTCAGTTGGGTGGACAGTGAGATGGCCAAATTTCAGAAAGATTTAATCAGGGACCTAAGAGATGTTGTGTGGGAGAAAACTGAAGCAATTGAAAGGCTTGAAAGCAATGGAGAGACAATGGGGATGGTGCATGATGAACTGAAGATGCAGGGAGATGGTACAAGTGAAAAAGAGAAGTTGAAGATGCAAGGAGATGGAGGATGCAATTTATTTATTATTTGGATCATTTCTGTAGTTTTTGCTATGTACTGTGGAATGTGTATGTCCAGCAAGTGAAAACTTCTTGTAGCTTTTGTGGAATGTGTATGTCCAAAAATTTAAGATCATTTGATATGTCCACAAGTGAAGAGTGCCTATGTCTAGCAAGATCATTCGGAACATTTCTTATCTAATGTGTATGTAGCACTGTGATCTAAAATTTGGCTGCATTTTTCTTGCATTTCAGGGTTGAAATATAGCAGCATTGTCTGCTTAAAATACTAAATTTGGGCAGCATTTCGACTGTATTTTGTGGACATTTTAGCTGCAATTTCATAGCGGCAAACATAAACTTGAGTACATAAACTTGTGTACATAAAACTTCAGTACATAAATTTCATAGTACATAAATTGCACAGTAATTAAATTTAGTACATAAAACTTGACAGAAACTGCCTCTGCCTTATTATCAGTAGTTCACACACATAGGACATAAACTACTCATCATCGTCGAATCGATGCCTCTGCCTATTATCTTCATCATCGCTACAATACTGATACATTGTATGATCTGGCATGTTTCGTTCATCCTCGCCATCAACTACCTCTTTCCTCTTTTTCTTTATTTTTTCTACATACGCAGCATCGAGTACCACACTCCCCCTGTACCTTCGCAACCTGGTTTGCACATTGGCTTCTTTAGCATGCACCAGAACTTTTGGCGTGTCATCATCTTGGTATGTTAGCCCAACACCACCACATGGATCCTTTTCCACTTCAGTTTCTGTAACACTCCACAAATGCCTATGCTGGAATTTTTGCACAACTCGCCAACTTCCACCCAAGTCAGTATGTGACACATAGAACACCTTTGTTGCTTGGGTTTTTAGAAGAAAAGGATCAGTCTTGTACCAAAACCTTGCAGTGTTAATGCTCTTAAAGTGTCCATCGTCATGGCAACCTGAATTCTTCTTGCCACCAACATTGAACCAATCGTAGCGAAACAAGACAATCGACCGATGGATGCCACCGCTACAATTATACTGCAACTTGATGATGCTTCTGAGCTAACCGTAGAAGTCAATGATTGTACCCTCATGGTCTCCCTCGGCAAAAATTCCATTATTCTGCGTGTTTCTATTCTTCTTGCGGTCAACGATGTGGTAGCGGACACCATCGGTAACACATGTTGAATATATCATCACCGTCCAATCCGGTTCACAAGCCAAAGCAAAAAAGATCAGCACTCAGCTTCTTCTCCTTGTGCAAATTTCCAATCTAAAGAAATAAACCAAAACAGGTGTGAATAACACACACATACAAACAAAAAGAAATCATGTTCCAATTGATACAAAGGCAAGATATCTCACATGTTTCTTAAACCATTTAGCAAATCCTTTTGCGAGCCATTTATCAACCTCGATCCGGATATCTTGCTCCATCAACTCTTTTTGCACAGCCTACAATGCAAACAACAATATATCACATGCAAAAAAATGGGTTCCTTCTAAGCTAAGAAAAAAGATATCGAGGGCACATGCAAGAGATGACGTACTCGATATATGGTAGCACCTCGGGGCAACTTCTGAGCACATACCAAACCATCTTATCATAGTCAGCAGCTTCAGCCTCCAAGTATTGTGATGCTCCAAGAAAGTTCACGCCATGCTCGAAAACCGAGACATCGCCACTATGAAAATCATCACTTGTCATATTTCTGCCTGGCCGGTTAAATCTGGTTTCGACATCATCGAAGTACCTCGAGCAGAATGTAAGGCACTCATAACCAATATATGCCTCGGCAATCGACCCTTCGGGTCTGGCCGTGTTTCGCACAGAACGCTACATGTAAGCAACCTTCTTTCTATTGGGTAAATCCAGCCATACTGAACAGGGCCTCTAAGCATTTCTTCTTTTGGTAAATGTAAGGCCAAATGAACCATCACAGTGAAGAAAGCTGGAGAGAAAATATTCTCTAGCTTGCAAAGGATAACCGGGATTCATTTTTCGAGCCTTTCAAGAACATCCAATTTTAGTGTTTTGCAGCACAACTCTCGAAAGAAATTTCCAAGTTCAGCAATAGCTTCATGTATATCCTTATGCATCAATCCTCGGAGTCCAGCCAGTAAAATCCTTTGGAGCAGAATGTGACAATCATGTGTTTTTAGACCTTGTAGTTTGCATCCATCAGGAGACACACATTTCGCTAAGTTAGCGGCGTACCCATCGGGAAATCTCACTGATCTAATGAATTCACAGAATCAGATCTTTTCTTCTTTAGTCATTGTATACCATGCTTCTGGAATTTCAAATGACTCTCCACCTTCAACAGGTTGTAGGTGCAAATCTTCTCTTATTCCCATGTCTTCCAAATCGAGCCTAGAGTTGACCCCATCAATGTTTAGAAATATGCCAAGAAGATTGTCGCATATATTCTTCTCGATATGCATCACATCAAGATTATGCCTTACCTTCAAATCAGCCCAGTATGGGAGGTCCCACAAAATGGGCCTCCGGCTCCAGCATTGCCCATCCTCACGTTTTCTTTTTTTCTCAAGCTTTCCTGGTCTCACATGCTTCACCTTGTCAAGTTTCTCCAGCAGCTCTTCTTTAGTGAATTCAGCCGGCTTGTCGCGAGTTTCAGCCTCGCCATTAAATTCTTTACTTCTTTGTGAATGATGGTTGCGAGGAAGAAAGCAGCGGCTCCCAATGAATCATATCTTATTCCTTATTTTCTTCGAGCAAGGATACTTGTCACACCTCACGCATGCTTGATAACCCGCCATGATCCTCCATGACAAGGTGTGCACGCTGGTAAATCGTGGATACACCAGATGATCGCAACACGTAGATCGAATTTGTCGGGACTCAGGGCATCATAGGTGCGTGCACCTTTCCACAGCAGGAGGAGCTCTTCGACAAGGGGCTCCATAAAGACGTCGAAATCCTTTCCTGGAGAATCTGGACCCGGGATCAGCAACGCCATCATGAGGTTGGACTGGTCCATACATGCCCATGGCAGCAGGTTGTACGGCACCACAAACATAGGACACATGCTATATGAGTTTCTCATGTTTCCAAAAGGATTAAAACCGTCTGTATTGATGCCTAGTCTTATATTCCTTGCATCAGAGGAAAAAAAATTATATTTCTTGTCAAAATCTTTCCATGCCTCTCCATCAGCTAGATGGCTAAGCTCATTCTCACGGGTTGTGGCCTTAGCTTGTGCCACTGGACCTCCTCTTATTGTTCTTTCGAAATGAACATCCTTTGCAGCCTTGGAATCAATGGGAAGTGCCTCAAGACCTTCTCAGGCATCTGTCTCCTCCCATCAGCATCTTTCCACCTAGAAGCACTACACTTTGGACAGTTGTCAAGTTTGGCAAACTCCTTCCAAAACAACGCGCAATTATTGGGGCACACATGTATTGAATCATAGCCAAGCCCTAATCTTCCAATAATGCTCAACGCTTCATCATAATTTCTAGGAATTGACCTTTTCGGGTACTGCAATGTCAAGATCCAGAGTATCGCGTTAAACGCGGCATTGCTTATCCGGTAGTATGATTTGGCATGAAGCAACTTCACAGTGAAGGTAAATCTAGAAAATGTACCACCATCACTAGTTGGACGCTTCGCCTCCTCTATTAGCTCTGCAAATATAGTCTTCCCTGCCTCACCACCTTGCGGTTCTGACTTGTACATGTCCCTGAAAAGGTCAGGACTTCTATCATCTTCATACTCGTCCTCTTCCTCAAAACCATCATTGACTTGTGGATCACCTTCTACAAAAGCAGCACCTTGATGAACAACAGGATGTGCCTCTCCATCAGGTTGAACATGTTCAGGTTGAGGTCCATGTAAAGGTTCACCGTGATGGATCCATCTATAGTAAGTGCTTGCCATCCCATTCATCATAAGATGAGCCTCTACATTATCTAGAGTTTGTTCCTCTCGGTTGATACAGCTGCGGCATGGGCAAAGAACTTGATCATCCTTGGCAAAATTTTCGTGAACTAATCGCATGAACTCATCGACTCCCCTTAGATGCTCATAGGAAAGCCTTCTAACTCCTTTCCTAATCCAGCTTCTGTCCATCTGCATGCAAAATACCAACAAATTGTTGCAAGTTAGCATTCGCAATCAAAGCACAGACCAAAGTAGCTAGTACATTCACAAAACAACGGTACAATGCTAGTAAATTCTGCTATTCTACTAGAAGCACAAACCAAAATATCTAGCACATTGACAGACCAAAATAGCTAGCACATTCACAGACTAAAATAGCCAGCACATTCACATACAAGTTCTGAATCGAAGCACAAATTCTTCTAGAACCTTTACCTTGTCCACACGTGCCCCTTCTGCCACCGCCGACTTGCCGCCGTGCCCCTTCTGCCGCCCCCAACCCTAGCTGGTCGCCGCCTCCGCTCCAACCCTAGATGGTCACCGCCTCCGCCCCAGCCCTAGCTCGGTCGCCGCCCCCGCCCCAGCTCTCTAGGCTCTAGCTGGTCGCCGCCGCCGCTCCAACCCTAGCTGGTCGCTGCCACCGCCTAGCTCTCTAGGCTCTAGCCGCTCGGGGGAAATTCTGCCAAGTCCAGATTTGAGTGGCTCTTTGATAAGTTAGAGAAACAATAAACTTATATATAAAAGTAGTTCTAATAATGAGACAACAACAAGTCTTTATCCTAGCGGTTCGGTGCATTCGACACAATCTTGTGGTCGTGGGTTCGAGTCCCAGCCTCCGCCCCCCTTTTTTAGAGCAATATATATACCAAAACTATTATTTTGTGCATATATTTCAAAGTGGTATTACAAGAAATGTTATTTTGTGCATATATTTCACATGAACTGGTATTTTGTGCATATATTTCACAGTAAATATTCTTGGAACAAACAGACAAATCTAAGTAGATATTTCAGCATATATATACCAAAAGATTAGGTAGCAACAGACCACCAATAGACAACTTGTGCTCAAACTAAGTAGCAAGGTACTTAAGCTCAACATGAGCTGACTAGCAGAATTACAAGACCACCAAAAGATCATGGAGGTTCACAAGTCTGATCATACTAGCTACTAACTTGGAACCTCAACTAGAGCTAATTACATGACTTCCGCAACAATCAACTCCAGAGGACCCCTTATAAGGTTGTGGCAGAATCGAAACATGAAGGCCGACTTGCATATTGGTCGCCACCACCACTTCTTTCCAGCCGGTTGTCATCTGGGCACCTTTTCCCTTTGTTTTGCTTATTATTACTCTGACTCTAGCTTCCATACTATAATTCTTCATAAAGACCTTCACTTTTGTTGGTAACTTAAGATGCTTCCTGATGTTTGCGAGGGTATACTTCCTTGAGAAGTACTGCATAGAAGTTAAATTGGTCAAGGTTAGTCAAATTTGATGAATTACAGACTAGTTCACCAAAGCAAGGTAACAAAACTATACAGAATTGAGATTATAGAAATTTTTACCATTTTTCCTTTGGTGTCATTGGTGTGTGCTTCCTTGATAGTGCATACATAAACAGGTATAGTTGGCCTCTTCCTAGCAACTTCCTTTAGATAGCTAACTTGTGCAGAATTGAGAGCCACATGGTTTCCGTACACGAAGAACTTGTCATAGGAGCAAGAACCCTGTTTATTTGGACCTACATGTACCACCATGAAAATAAGCTACAGGAAAAATAAAAAAGAGGAAGCATGTGGTGGGTTGCATGGTAAAACATGATTTACATATTACCTCGGATCGCCACAACGCGATTAGCTGCAGCTTGCCTCGCAGCAGCTTCCGTGGCAGCAGCTTCCGTGGCAGCAGCTTCCCTGACACGGCGCCTAGCAGCAGCGTGCTTCCGAGCTTCCATCGCAAGGACAGCTTCATCATTCGAACTGATATCAATGATCTCGTCATTCGTGTCCATGGTCACCTAATCAAGTCCAAACAGTTATCACAAACATATACAAGGGTCACAAGCATACTAAGTAGTCCAGAACTAAACACAAAGATCACAAACATACAGAGTCCAGAATTAAACACAAAGTTGTTGGTTAGCATACAATCAACTAACATACCAAGAGTCTATAAAGTGTACTAGTTGGTTAGCATACAATCAACCAATCAAACCGGTTATTTTTTAGTGTATATATGCTCATTAGAAGTAAAGATACATGTATGTATACATGTATATGACCAGAAACCAATCAACCAATAAAAGAACATATTACAGAAAAACTGGAGATACCAAAGCTGAAGCTAAAGCAATGCTATTAGCAATTCAAATTGCAGAAAAACTAGAGATACCAAAGCCCCTTTTGCTAACAAACAATATTATACTGGCAGGCTGTCAATAGCGGAAAGTTAGAAACTGAGTACATTCATTGGAATACTAGAGACACTCTTGCAAATATTCTGAAATTTGTTCAAAGAACTAATGCAAGGGTAGCTCACATCCATAGAGAATACAACAATATTGCTCATAACTGTGCACACAAGGTACACGAGTGCACCACTGCTTTACCTATATTAGATGCTTTTCAAAAGATCACTCTATTGTTCCTGTTCTCACTTGTAACATGTGGCGGGACTTTGTAATTTATAATGAAAACTGTTGTTAAGCATTGTCAATGAAAGTAGGTTCCTAGAGAACCTAAATCTTTTCAAAATGAATTTACTCACCCCATATATCAATGAATTTACAGCCCACGTGCCTAAACCATGCTACAAACAAGAAGATCAGAGTTTTGACAGGTAGAATATTAGATCGAAAATGTATAGAAGAACAAGACTTGAATATTTCAACCACAGAAAGGAAGTGCCAATTTTCATAAAGATATCTCAAACTTTTAACGCCATTTTGCATGGAAATTAGGAGATCTAAATGGTTTTTTATTATAATGATTGATTTGTAACCGTCCAAGGCACCGTGCCTAGTCTAGCACCGCCCCATGACTCGAGCTAACCCTAATTGATCTGAAAGGACCCCGACATCCATGCCCCGATGAACCCTAGAAATAGATCTAACAGGACCCAACTGAATAAAGGGAGATGGGGAGGGAGAGGGGCTTACCCGGGAGGAGGTTGGAACTTGCGGAAGAAAGGGAGATGGGGAAGGAGAAGGGCTTACCCGAAAAACGCCGGCCTCGATGCACGGGAGGCAGAGCCACGAAGGTGTCTGTGAGGTGAGGGGAGGGAGGGAGGTGGCGGTGTCTGTGCAGGTGAGGCGAGGGAGGTGGCGGTGTCTGTGCAGGTGAGGGCAGGAAGGCGGCAGTGTCTGTGAATGTGAGGGGCGGCGGTGTCTGTGCAGGTGAGGGGAGGGAGGGGAGGGAGGGAGGCAAATGAATTTTCTGAGGAGGGAGGGAGGCGGAGGCGTGGCTTTTCGATGGAGGAGGTGGCAGAGCGGATTTTTATCCCTCCTGCCGTCCCGACTCCCGCGCGGCGTTTTGTTTTTTTGTTTCATTTTTTTCTTTTCATTTTCTAGCTACAAGAATACTTATTTTTGAAACATTTGCAATATTTATAATAGTATATGTATTTGGATTTTTCTAGATACTAGGGTACATTAAATGACGCAGTGCAAATGTTTCACATCTTTCTCGTAGCCGCTTTACAAAAATGAGTCGGCCGGTGCAAATTTGCAAGGTAGTCGTTTCACAAAAAAACATTTCATGATGCTTATTAGAAAATGATAAATGTCGTATAATAAAGTTGGAAATTGCATTTATGTAACACCCATAACACTTGTACATGTGATAGAGCCTTGGCAGTAATTCGGTGCTCCGGCGGTCGTTTTCTCGGCAAAAGAAACCCTAGTATGAAAATGAAAACTTCCTCCGACAATATGGACACATTATCATAAACTATACCAACTTGAAATCCATGAAACTTCGTACATGATAACTCATTAATTTCTGAAAACACTAGGGCATATAAAATATTTGGGGTATTTCAAGTTTGTTATTTTTCATGCATGGGAGGGCACATAAAATGACAAACGCGTGAAGGTGAAACCGGGTTGGATCACAACTTGTGCCCAAACATGGTTTGAAATTATCCTATAAGCCAACCAAGCACAAACCACGAGAAAAATCCACCGGGCTACCCCTTTCATAATAACATCGAGGGGGGGTAGACGATCTAGGCACACGGATCAGGGTTTTGTAGCTAGGAAGAAGCTCTTCGGAGCATCGGAATACATTCAAACCCTTGCAATGGACGACCCTAGCATGTGTATGAATGTGTGGTGGAATGCTGAAATGTCCAAAACCTGGTACCCAAGTGTCACCCCCTTTGTAGACATGCGCTATCACCTAAAAATGAAGATCCTGGAATTTAACTATTAGGGGGCGAGAACTTCCCATTTCGGTGAAACCGGGTTGGATCTTGTCACAACTTGTGCCCAAACATGGTTTGTAATTATCATATAACCCAACCAAGCACAAACCAAGATAAAAATCCACCGGGCTGCCCCTTTCATAAGAACATCTAGGGGGTAGACGATCCAGGCCCACGGATGAGAGTTTTGTAGGGAAGAAGCTCTTCGAGACATCGGAATACCTCCAAACCATGCAATGTAACCTAGAATGTGTATTAAAGTGTGGTGGAATCCTGAAATGTCCAAAACCTGGTTCCCAAGTGTGACCCGTCCGCAGACATGCGATGTCACCTAAAAACGAAGGTGTTCTGGAAATTTAATTATTTGGGGGTCGAGAACTCCCCATTTTGGTGAAACCAGGTTAGATCTTGTCACAACTTAAGCCCAAATAGGGTTTGGAATTATCCTATAACCCAACCAAGCACAAACCAAGAGAAAAATCCACCGGGCCACCCCTTTCATAAGAACATCTAGGGGTAAACGATTCTGGGCCCACAACTTGTTCCCAAGTGTGACCCTTCGCAGACATGCAATGGACCCTAGCATGTGTATTAAAGTGTGGTGGAATGCTGAAATGTCCAAAACATGGTGACCAAGTGTCAACCTCTTTGCAGACATGCACTATCACCTAAAAACGAAGATCCTGGAACTAAATTGGTCGGGAACTCCCCGGTTCGATGAAACCGGGTTGGAGCATGTCACAACTTGTGCCCAAATATGGTTTGGAATTATCATATAACCTAACCAAGCACAAACCAAGAGAAAAATCCATCGGGATACCCCTTTCATAAGAACATCTAGGGGGGTAGACGATCTAGGCCCATGGATTAGGGTTTTGTAGGAAAAAGCTCTTCGGGACATCGGAATACCTCCAAACCTTGCAATGGATCCTAGAAAGTGTATTAAAGTGTGGTGGAATGCTGAAATATCCAAAAACTGGTTCCCAAGCGTGACCATTCGCAGACATGTGAAGTCACCTAAAAACGAAGGTGTTTTGGAAATTTAATTATTAGGGGGTCGTGAGCTCCCCATTTCGGTGAAACCAGGTTAGATCTTGTCACAACTTATGCCCAAACATGGTTTGGAATTATCCTATAACCCAACCAATAAAAAACCAAGAGAAAAATCCACCGGGCTATCCCTTTCATAAGAACATCTGGGGGGTAGACGATTCTGGACCC
Source organism: Avena sativa (assembly GCA_916181665.1). Classification (NCBI taxonomy): domain Eukaryota; kingdom Viridiplantae; phylum Streptophyta; class Magnoliopsida; order Poales; family Poaceae; genus Avena; species Avena sativa. The sequence goes on from OV702293.1 coordinate 102,683,797, forward strand.
ACAGATTAGGGTTTCATAGGAAGAAGCGCCTCAGAGCGTCGGAATACCTCCAAACCCATGTAATGGACCCTAGCATGTGTATTAAATTGTGGTGGAATGCTGAAATGTCTAAAACATGGTGCCCAAGTGTGACCCGCTTCGTAGGCATGCACTATCACCCAAAAAATGAAGATCCTTGTATTGAATTGGCCTGGAACTCCCCGTTTCGGTGAAACTGGGTTGGATCATGTCATAACTTGTGCCCAAACATGGTTTGGAATTACCATATAACCCAACCAAGCACAAACCGAGAGAACAATCTACTGGCCTACCCCTTTCATAAGAACATCTAGGGGGTAGACGATCCAGGCCCACAGATCAGGGGTTTTGTAGGAAGAAGCTCTTCGGGACATCGGAATACCTCCAAAACCTTGCAATGGACCATACTATGTGTATTAAAGTGTGGTGGAATGCTGAAATGTCCAAAACCTGGTTCCCAAGCGTGACCCGTTCGCAGACATGCGATGTCACCTAAAAACCGAAGGTGTTCTAGAATTTAATTATTAGGGGGTCGAGAACTCCCCATTTCGGTGAAACCAGGTTAGATCTTGTCACAACTTATGCCCAAACATGGTTTGGAATTAACCTATAACGCAACCAAGCACAAACCAAGAGAAAAATCCACCGGGCTACCCCTTTCATAAGAATATCTAGGGGGTAGACGATTATGGGCCCACAGATCAGGGTTTCATACGAAGAAGCGCCTCGGAGCATAGGAATACCTCCAAACCCATGCAATGGACCCTAGCATGTGTATTAAAGTGTGGTGGAATGCTGAAATGTCCAAAACATGGTGACCAAGTGTCAACCTCTTTGCAGACATGCACTATCACCTAAAAACGAAGATCCTGGAACTAAATTGGCCGGGAACTCCCCGGTTCGGTGAAACCGGGTTGGATCATGTCAAAACTTGTGCCCAAACATGGTTTGGAATTATCATATAACCCAACCAAGCACAAACCAAGAGAAAAATACACCGGGCTACCCCTTTCATAAGAACATCTAGGGGGGTAGACGATCCAGGCCCACGGATCATGGTTTTGTAGGAAGAAGCTCTTCGGGACATCAGAATACCTCCAAACCTTGCAATGGATCCTAGCATGTGTATTAAAGTGTGGTGGAATTCTGAAATGTCCAAAATCTGGTTCCCAAGCGTGACGCATACGCAGACATGTGATGTCACCTAAAAACGAAGGTGTTCTGGAAATTTAATTATTAGGGGGTCATGAGCTCCCCATTTCGGTGAAACCAGGTTAGATCTTGTCACAACTTATGCCCAAACATGGTTTGGAATTATCCTATAACCCAACCAATCACGAACCATGAGAAAAATCCACCGGGCTACCCCTTTCATAAGAACATCTAGGGGGGTAGACGATTTTGGGCCCACGGATCAGGGTTTCATAGGAAGAAGCGCCTCGGAGCATCGGAATAACTCCAAACCCATGCAATGGACCCTAGCATGTGTATTAAAGTGTGGTGGAATGCTGAAATGTCCAAAACATGGTGCCCAAGTGTCACCCTCTTTGCAGACACGCACTAACACCTAAAAAACAAAGATATCCTGGAATTTAATTGGCCGGGAACTCCCCGGTACGGTGAAACCGGGTTGAATCATGTCACAACTTGTGCCCAAACATGGTTTGGAATTATCATATAACCCAACCAAGCACAAACCAAGACAAAAATCCACCGGGCTACCCCTTTCATAAGAACATCTACGGTGTAGACGGTCCAGGCCCACGGATTAGGGTTTTGAGGGAAGAAGCTCTTCTAGACATCGGTATACCTCCAAACCTTGCAATGGACCCTAGAATGTGTATTAAAGTGTGGTGGAATGCTGAAATGTCCAAAAACTGGTTCCCAAGCGTGACCATTCGCAGACAAGTGAAGTCACCTAAAAACGAAGGTGTTCTGGAAATTTTATTATTAGGGGGTCGTAGCTCCCCATTTCGGTGAAACCAGGTTAGATATTGTCACAACTTATGCCCAAACATGGTTTGGAATTATCCTATAAACCAACCAAGCACGAACCAAGAAAAAATCCTGCAGGCTACCCCTTTCATAAGAACATCTTGGGGGTAGACGATTCTGGGCCCATATAGATCAGGGTTTCATAGGAAGAAGCGCCTCGTAGCATCGGAAACCTCCAAACCCATGCAATGGACCCTATCATGTGTATTAAAGTGTGGTGGAATGCTGAAATGTCCAAAACATGGTGACCAAGTGTTAACCTCTTTGCAGACATGCACTATCGCCTAAAAACGAAGATCCTGGAACTAAATTGGCCGGGAACTGCCCGTTTCGGTGAAACCGGGTTGGATCATGTGACAACTTGTGCCCAAACATGGTTTGGAATTATCATATAACCCAACAAAGCACAAACCAAGAGAAAAATCCACCGGGCTACCCCTTTCATAAGAACATCTAGGGGGGTAGACGATCGAGGCCCATGGATGAGGGTTTTGTAGGAAAAAGCTCTTCGGGACATCGGAATACCTCCAAACCTTGCAATGGAACCTAGCATGTGTATTAAAGTGTGGTGGAATGCTGAAATGTCCAAAACCTGGTTCCCAAGTGTGACCCGTTCGCAGACATGTCATGTCACCTAAAAACGAAGGTGTTTTGGAAATTTAATTATTAGGGGGTCGAGAACTCCCCATTTCAGTGAAACCAGGTTAGATCTTGTCACAACTTATGCCCAAACATGGTTTGTAATTATCCTATAACCCAACCAATAAAAAACCAAGAGAAAAATCCACCGGGCTATCCCTTTCATAAGAACATCTGGGGGGTAGACGATTCTGGACCCATAGATTAGGGTTTCATAGGAAGAATCCCCTCAGAGCGTCGGAATACCTCCAAACCAATGCAATGGACCCTAGCATGTGTATTAAATTGTGGTGTAATGCTGAAATGTCTAAAACATGGTGCCCAAGTGTGACCCGCTTCGTAGGCATGCACTATCACCGAAAAAACGAAGATCCTTGAATTTAATTGGCCGGGAACTCCCCGTTTGAGTGAAACCGGGTTGGATCATGTCATAACTTGTGCCCAAACATCGGTTGGAATTACCATATAACCCAACCAAGCACAAACCAAGAGAAAAATCTACCGGGCTACCCCTTTGATCAGAACATCTAGGGGGTAGACGATCCAGGCCCACGGATCAGGGGTTTTGTAGGAAGAAGCTCTTCGGGACATCGGAATACCTCCAAAACCTTGCAATGGACCCTAGTATATGTATTAAAGTGTGGTGGAATGCTGAAATGTCCATAACGTGGTTCCCAAGCATGACCTATTCGCAGACATGCGATGTCACCTAAAAACCGAAGGTGTTCTGGAAATTTAATTATTAGGGGGTCGAGAACTCCCCATTTCGGTGAAACTAGGTGAGATCTTGTCACAACTTATGTCCAAACATTGTTTGGAATTATCCTATAACCCAACCAAGCACAAACCAAGAGAAAAATCCGCCGGGCTACCCCTTTCATAAGAACATCTTGGGGGTAGACGATTCTGGGCCCACGGATCAGGGTTTCATAGGAAGAAGCGCCTCGGAGCATCGGAATACCTCCAAACCAATGCAATGGACCCTATCATGTCTATTAAAGTGTGGTGGAATGCTGAAATGTCCAAAACATGGTGACCAAGTGTCACCCTCTTTGCAGACATGCTCTATCACCTAAAAATGAAGATCCTAGAATTTAATTGGCGGGGAACTCCCCGTTTCGGTGAAACCGTGTTGGATCATGTCACAACTTGTTCCCAAACATGGTTTGGAATTATCATACAACCCAACCAAGCACAAACCAAGAGAAAAATCCACTGGGCTACCCCTTTCATAAGAACATCTAGGGGGGTAGACGATCCAGGCCCACGGATCAGGGTTTTGTAGGAAGAAGCTCTTCGGGACATCGGAATACCTCCAAACCTTGCAATGGACCCTAGAATGTGTATTAAAGTGTGGTGGAATTCTGAAATGTCCAAAACCTAGTTCCCAAGTGTGACCCGTTCGCAGACATGTGATGTCACCTAAAAATGAAGGTGTTTTGGAAATTTAATTATTAGGGGGTCGAGAACTCCCCATTTCGGTGAAAACAGGTTAGATCTTGTCACAACATATGCCCAAACATGGTTTGGAATTATCCTATAACCCATCCAAGAACAAACCAAGAGAAAAATCCACCGGGCTACCCCTTTCATAAGAATATCTAGGGGGTAGACGATTCTGGGCGCATAGATCAGGGTTTCATACCAAGAAGCGCCTCGGAGCATCAGAATACCTCCAAACCCATGCAATGGACCCTAGCATGTGTATTAAAGTGTGGTGGAATGCTGAAATGTCCAAAACATGGTGACCAGGTGTTAACCTCTTTGCAGACATGCACTATCGCCTAAAAACGAAGATCCTGGAACTAAATTGGCCGGGAACTGCCCGGTTCGGTGAAACCGGGTTGGATCATGTCACAACTTGTGCCCAAACATGGTTTGGAATTATCATATAACCCAACCAAGCACAAACCAAGAGAAAAATCCACCGGGCTACCCCTTTCATAAGAACATCTAGGGGGGTAGACGATCCAGGCCCATGGATGAGGGTTTTGTAGGAAAAAGCTCTTCGGGACATCGGAATACCTCCAAACCTTGCAATGGAACCTAGCATGTGTATTAAAGTGTGGTGGAATGCTTAAATGTCCAAAACCTGGTTCCCAAGTGTCACCCGTTCGTAGACATGTCATGTCACCTAAAAGCGAAGGTGTTTTGGAAATTTAATTATTAGGGGGTCGAGAACTCCCCATTTCAGTGAAACCAGGTTAGATCTTGTCACAACTTATTCCCAAACATGGTTTGTAATTATCCTATAACCCAACCAATAAAAAACCAAGAGAAAAATCCACCGGGCTATCCCTTTCATAAGAACATCTAGGGGGTAGACGATTCTGGACCCATAGATTAGGATTTCATAGGAAGAAGCGCCTCAGAGCATCGGAATACCTCCAAAACCATGCAATGGACCCTAGCATGTGTATTAAATTGTGGTGGAATGCTGAAATGTCTAAAACATGGTGCCCAAGTGTGACCCGCTTCGTAGGCATGCACTATCACCGAAAAAACTAAGATCCTTGAATTTAATTGGCCGGGAACTCCCCGTTTGGGTGAAACCGGGTTGGATCATGTCATAACTTGTGCCCAAACATGGGTTGGAATTACCATATAACCCAACCAAGTACAAACCAAGAGAAAAAATCTACCGGGCTACCCCTTTGATCAGAACATCTAGGGGGTAGACGATCCAGGCCCACGGATCAGGGGTTTTGTAGGAAGAAGCTCTTCAGGACATCGGAATACCTCCAAAACCTTGCAATGGACCCTAATATGTGTATTAAAGTGTGGTGTAATGCTGAAATGTCCAAAACGTGGTTCCCAAGCATGACCCGTTCGCATACATGCGATGTCACCTAAAAACCGAAGGTGTTCTGGAAATTTAATTATTAGGGGGTCGAGAACTCCCCATTTCGGTGAAACCAGGTGAGATCTTGTCACAACTTATGTCCAAAAATGGTTTGGAATTATCCTATAACCCAACCAAGCACAAACCAAGAGAAAAATCCACCGGGCTACCCCTTTCATAAGAATATCTAGGGGGGTAGACGATTCTGGGCCCACAGATCAGGGTTTCATACGAAGAAGCGCCTCGTAGCATCGGAATACCTCCAAACCCATGCAATGGACCCTAGAATGTGTATTAAAGTGTGGTGTAATGCTGAAATGTCCAAAACATGGTGACCAAGTGTCAACCTCTTTGCAGACATGCACTATCACCTAAAAATGAAGATCTGGAACTAAATTGGCCGGGAACTCCCCGGTTCGGTGAAACCGGGTTGGATCATGTCAAAAATTGTGCCCAAACATGGTTTGTAATTATCATATAACCCAACCAAGCACAAACCAAGAGAAAAATTCACTGGGCTACCCCTTTCATAAGAACATCTAGGGGGGTAGACGATCCAGGCCCACGGATCATGGTTTTGTAGGAAGAAGCTCTTCGGGACATCGGAATACCTCCAAACCTTGCAATGGACCCTAGAATGTGTATTAAAGTCTGGTGGAATGCTGAAATGTCCAACATCTGGTTCCCAAGCATGACCCATTCGCAGACATGCGATGTCACCTAAACACCGAAGGTGTTTTGGAAATTTAATTATTAGGGGGTCGAGAACTCCCCATTCCGGTGAAACCAGGTTAGAACTTGTCACAACTTATGCCCAAACATGGTTTGGAATTATCCTATAACCCAACCGAGCACAAACCAAGAGAAAATCCACCGGGCTACCCCTTTCTTAAGAACATCTAGGGGGTAGACGATTCTGGGCCCATATAGATCAGGGTTTCATAGTAAGAAGCGCCTCGTAGCATCGGAATACCTCCAAACCCGTGCAATGGTCCTTAGCATGTATATTAATGTGTGGTGGAATGCTGAAATGTCCAAAACATGGTGCCCAAGTGTCACCCTATTTGCAGACATGCACTAATACCGAAAAAACAAAGATATCCTAGAATTTAATGGGCCGGGAACTCCCCGGTTCGGTGAAACCGGGTTGAATCATGTCACAACTTGTGCCCAAACATGGTTTGGAATTATCATATAACCCAACCAAGCACAAACCAAGAGAAAAATCCACCGGGCAACCCCTTTCATAAGAACATTTAGGGGGGTAGACGATCTAGGCCCATGGATCAGGGTTTTGTAGGAAAAAGCTCTTCGGGACATCTGAATACCTCCAAACCTTGCAATGGAACCTAGCATGTGTATTAAAGTGTGGTGGAATGCTGAAATGTCCAAAACCTGGTTCCCAAGTGTGACCTGTTCGCAGACATGTGATGTCACCTAAAAACGAAGGTGTTTTGGAAATTTAATTATTAGGGGGTCGAGAACTCCCCATTTCAGTGAATCCAGGTTAGATCTTGTCACAACTTATGCCCAAACATGGTTTGGAATTATCCTATAACCCAACCAAGAATGAACCAAGAAAATTCCACCGGGCTACCCCTTTCATAAGAATATCTAGGGGGGTAGACGATTTTGGGCCCATATAGATCAGGGTTTCATAGGAAGAAGCGCCTCGAAGCATCGGAATACCTCCAAACCCATGCAATGGACCCTAGCATGTGTATTAAAGTGTTATGGAATGTTGAAATGTCCAAAACATGGTGACCAAGTGTCACCCTCTTTGCAGACATGCTCTATCACCTAAAAATGAAGATCCTAGAATTTAATTGGCGGGGAACTCCCCGTTTCGGTGAAACCGTGTTGGATCATGTCACAACTTGTGCCCAAACATGGTTTGGAATTATCATATAACCCAACCAAGCACAAACCAAGAGAAAATCCACCGGGCTACCCCTTTCATAAGAACATCTAGGGGGGTAGACGATCGAGGCCCACGGATCAGGGTTTTGTAGGAAGAGGCTCTTCGGGACATCGGAATAGATCCAAACCTTGCAATGGACCGTAGCATGTGTATTAAAGTGTGGTGGAATGCTGAAATGTACAAAATGTGGTTCCCAAGTGTGACCCGTTCGCACACATGCGATGTCACCTAAAAACGAAGGTGTTCTCGAAATTTAATTATTAGGGGGTCGAGAACTCCCCATTTCGGTGAAACCAGGTTAGATCTTGTCACAACTTATGCCCAAACATTGTTTGGAATTATCCTATAACCCAACCAAGCATGAACCAAGAAAATTCCACCGGGCTACCCCTTTCATAAGAACATCTAGGGGGGTAGACGATTTTGGGCCCATATAGATCAGGGTTTCACAGGAAGAAGCGCCTCGAAGCATCGGAATACCTCCAAACCCATGCAATGGACCCTAGCATGTGTATTAAAGTGTGATGGAATATTGAAATGTCCAAAACATGGTGACCAAGTGTCACCCTCTTTGCAGACATGCTCTATCACCTAAAAATGAAGATCCTAGAATTTAATTGGCGGGGAACTCCCCGTTTCGGTGAAACCGTGTTGGATCATGTCACAACTTGTGCCCAAACATGGTTTGCAATTATCATATAACCCAACCAAGCACAAACCAAGAGAAAAATCCACCGGGCTACCCCTTTCATAAGAACATCTAGGGGGGTAGACGATCGAGGCCCACGGATCAGGGTTTTGTAGGAAGAAGCTCTTCGGGACATCGGAATACCTCCAAACCTTGCAATGGACCCTAGCATGTGTATTAAAGTGTGGTGGAATGCTGAAATGTCCAAAATGTGGTTCCCAAGTGTGACCCGTTCGCAGACATGCGATGACACCTAAAAACGAAGGTGTTCTCAAAATTTTATTATTAGGGGGTCGAGAACTCCCCATTTCTGTGAAACAGGTTAGATATTGTCACAACTTATGCCCAAACATGGTTTGGAATTATCCTATAACCCAACCAAGCACAAACCAAGAGAAAAATCTACCGAGCTACCCATTTCATAAGAACATCTAGGGGGTAGATGATTCTAGGCCCATATAGATCAGGGTTTCATAGGAAGAAGCGCCTCGGAGCATCAGAATACCTCCAAACCCATGCAATGGCCCCTAGCATGTGTATTAAAGTGTGGTGGAATGATGAAATGTCCAAAATATGGTGCCCAAGTGTCATCCTCTTTGCAGACATGCACTATCACCGAAAAACGAAGATCCTAGAATTTAATTGGCCGGGAAGTCTCCGTTTCGATGAAACCGGGTTAGATCATGTCACAACTTGTGCCCAAACAAGGTTTGGACTTATTATATAGCCCAACCAAGCACAAACCAAGAGAAAAATCCACCGGGCTACCCCTTTCATAAGAACATCTAGGGGGGGTAGACGATCGGGGCAAACGGATCAGGGTTTTGTAGGAAGAAGCTCTTCGGGACATCAGAATACCTCCAAACCTTGCAATGGACCCTAGCATGTGCATTAAAGTGTGGTGGAATGCTGAAATGTCCAAAATCTGGTTCCCAAGCGTGACCAGTTCGAAGACATGCGATGTCACCTAAAAACGAAGGTGTTCTAGAAATTTAATTATTAGGGGGTCGAGAACTCCCCATTTCGGTGAAACTAGGTTAGATGTTGTCACAACTTATGGCCAAATATGGTTTGGAATTATCCTATAACCCAACAAAGCACAATCTTGTCACAAATTATGCCCAAACATGGTTTGGAACTATCCTATAACCCAACCAAGCACAAACCAAGAGAAAGATCCACCGGGCTACCCCTTTCATAAGAACATCTAGGGGGTAGACGATTCTGTGCCCATAAAGATCAGGGTTTCATAGGACGAAGCGCCTCAGAGGATCGGAATACCTCCAAGCCCATGCAATGGACCCTAGCATGTGTATTAATGTGTGGTGGAATGCTGAAATGTCCAAAACATGGTGTCCAAGTGTAACCCGCTTCGTAGGCATGCACTATAACCGAAAAAACGAAGATCCTGGAATTTAATTGGCTGGGAACTCCCCGTTTCGGTGAAACCGGGTTGGATCATGTCACAACTTGTGCCCAAACATGGTTTGGAATTATCATATAACCCAACCAAGCACAAACCAAGATAAAAATCCACCGGGCTACCCATTTCATAAGAACATCTAGGGGTAAATGATCTAGGCCCATGGATCATGGTTTTGTAGGAAGAAGCTCTTCGGGACATCAGAATGCCTCCAAACCTTGCAATGGACCCTAGAATGTGTATTAAAGTGTGGTGGAATGCTGAAATGTCCAAAACCTAGTTCCCAAGCGTGACCCATTCGCACACATGCGATGTCACCTAAAAACGAAGGTGTTCTAGAAATTTAATTATTAGGGGGTCGAGAACTCCCATTTCGGTGAAACCAGGTTAGATCTTGTCACAACTTATTCCCAAACATGGTTTGGAATTATCCTATAACCCAACCAAGCACAAACCATGAGAAAAATCCACTGGGATACCCCTTTCATAAGAACATCCAGGGGGGTAGACGATTCTAGGCCCATATAGATCAGGGTTTCATAGGAAGAAGCGCCTCGGAGCATCGGAATACCTCCAAACCCATGAAATGGACCCTAGAATGTGTATTAAAGTGTGGTGGAATGCTAAAATGTCCAAAACATGGTGCCCAAGTGTCACCCTCTTTGTAGACATGCATTATCACCTAAAAACGAAGATCCTGGAACTTAATTGGCCGAGAACTCCCCGTTTTGGTGAAACCGGGTTGGATCATGTCACAACTTGTGCCCAAACATGGTTTGGAATTATCATATAACCCAATCAAGCAGAAACCAAGACAAAAATTCACCGGGCTACCCCTTTCATAAGAACATCTAGGTGGGTACATGATCCAGGCCCACATATCAGGGTTTTGTAGGAAGAAGCTCTTCGGGACATCGAAATACCTCCAAACCTTGCAATGGATCCTAGCATGTGTATTAAAGTGTGGTGGAATGTTGAAATGTCCAAACATGGTTCCCAAGTGTGACCTGTTCGAAGACATGCGATGTCACCTAAAAAAGAAGGTGTTCTAGAAATTTAATTATTAGGGCGTCGAGAACTCTCCATTTCGGTGAAACCAGGTTAGATCTTGTCACAACTTATGCACAAACATGGTCTGGAATTATCCTATAACCCAACCAAGCACAAACCAAGAGAAAAATCCACCGGCCTACCCCTTTCATAAGAACATCTAGGGGGTAAACGATTCTGGGCCCACATATCATGGTTTCATAGGAAGAAGCGACTCGCAGCATCGGAATACCTCCAAACTCATGCAATGGACCCTAGAATGTGTATTAAAGTGTGGTGGAATACTGAAATGTCCAAAACATGGTGCCCAAGTGTCACCCTCTTTGCAGACATGCACTATCACCTAAAAACGAAGATCCTAGAATTTAATTGGCTTGGAACTCCCCGTTTCGGTGAAACCGGGTTGGATCATGTAACAACTTGTGCCCAAACATGGTTTCAAATTATCATATAACCCAATAAAGCACAAACTAAGAGAAAATTCCACCGGGCTACCACTTTCATAAGAACATCTTGGGGGGTAGACGATCCAGGCCCACGGATCAGGGTTTTGTAGGAAGAAGCTCTACGGGACATCGAAATACCTCCAAACCTTGCAATAGACCCTAGCATGTGTATTATAGTGTGGTGAAATGCTGAAATGTCCAAAATCGGGTTCCCAAGTGTGACCCGTTCGCAGACATGCGATGTCACCTAAAAACAAAGGTGTTTTGGAAATTTAATTATTACGGGGTCGAGAACTCCCCATTTCGGTGAAACCAGGTTAGATCTTGTCACAACTTATGCCCAAACATGGGTTGGAATTATCCTATAACCCAACCAAGCACAAACCAAGAGGAAAATCTAACAGGCTACCCCTTTCATAAGAACATCTAGGGGGGTAGACGATTCTGGGCCCATATAGATCGGGGTTTCATAGGAAGAAGCGCCTTGTAGCATCAGAATACCTCCAAACTAATGAAATGGACCCTATCATGTGTATTAAAGTGTGGTGGAATGCTGAAATGTCCAAAACATAGTGCCCAGGTGTCACCCTCTTTGCAGACATGCACTATCACCTAAAAACGAAGATCCTAGAATTTAATTGGCTGGGAACTCCCCGTTTCGGTCAAACCGGGTTGGATCATGTAACAACTTGTGCCCAAAGAGGGTTTGGAATTATCATATAACCCAACCAATAACAAACCAAGAGAAAAATCCACCGGGCTATCCCTTTCATAAGAACATCTAGAGGGTAGACGATTCTGGACCCACAAATCAGGGTTTCATAGGAAGAAGCGCCACGGAACATCGGAATACCTCCAAACCCATGAAATGGACCCTAGCATCTGTATTAAAGTGTGGTGGAATGCTGAAATGTCCACAAAATGGTGACCAAGTGTCACCCTCTTTGCAGATAATCACTATACCCGAAAAACAAAGATCCTAGAATTTAATTGGCCGGGAACTCCTCGTTTCGGTGAAACCAGGTTAGATCATGTCACAACTTGTGCCCAAACATGGTTTAGAATTATCATATAACCCAACCAAGAACAAACCAAGAGAAAAATCCACCAGGCTACGCCTTTCATAAGAACATCTAGGGGGTAGACGATCCAGGCCCACGGATCCGGATTTTGTAGGAAGAAGCTCTTCGGGACATCGGAATACCTCCAAACCATGCAATGGACCCTAGCATGTGTATTAAAGTGTGGTGAAATTCTGAAATGTCCAAAATCTGGTTCCCAAGTGTGACCCGTTCGCAGACATGGGATGTCACCTAAAAACGAAAGTGTTCTGGAAATTTAATTATTACGGGGTCGAGAACTCCCCATTTCGGTGAAACCAGGTTAGATCTTGTCACAACTTATGCCCAAACATGGGTTGGAATTATCCTATAACCCAACCAAGCACAAACCAAGAGAAAAATCTAACAGGCTACCCCTTTCATAAGAACATTTAGGGGGGTAGACGATTCTGGGCCCATATAGATCAGGGTTTCATAGGAAGAAGCGCCTTGCAGCATCGGAATACCTCCAAACTAATGAAATGGACCCTATAATGTGTATTAAAGTGTGGTGGAATGCTGAAATGTCCAAAACATGGTGCCCAAGTGTCACCCTCTTTGCAGACATGCACTATCACCTAAAAACGAAGATCCTAGAATTTAATTGGCTGGGAACTCCCCGTTTCGGTCAAACCGGGTTGGATCATGTAACAACTTGTGCCCAAACATGGTTTGGAATTATCATATAACCCAACCAATAACAAACCAAGAGAAAAATCCACCGGGCTATCCCTTTCATAAGAACATCTAGAGGGTAGACGATTCTGGACCCACAAATCAGGGTTTCATAGGAAGAAGCGCCACGGAACATCGGAATACCTCCAAACCCATGCAATGGACCCTAGCATGTGTATTAAAGTGTGGTGGAATGCTGAAATGTCGAAAAAATGGTGCCCAAGTGTCATCCTCTTTGCAGACATGCACTATCACAAAAAAACGAAGATCCTAGAATTTAATTGGCCGGGAACTCCCCGTTTCAGTGAAACCGGGTTAGATCATGTCACAACTTGTGCCCAAACATGGTTTGGAATTATAATATAACCCAAACAAGCACAAACCAAGAGACAAATCCACCAGGCTACCCCTTTCATAAGAACATCTAGGGGGGTAGATGATCCAGGCCCATGGATGAGGGTTTTGTAGGAAGAAGCTCTTCGGGACATCGGAATACCTCCAAACCTTGCAATGGACCCTAGCATGTGTATTAAAGTGTGGTGGAATGCGGAAATTTCCAAAATCTGGTTCCCAAGCGTGACTCGTTCGAAGGCATGCGATGTCACCTAAAAACGAAGTTGTTCTGGAAATTTAGTTATTAGGGGCTCGAGAACCCCCCATTTCGGTGAAACCAGGTTAGATCTTGTCACAACTTATGGCAAAACATGGTTTGGAATTATCCTATAACCCAACCAAGCACAATCTTGTCACAACTTATGCCCAAACCTGGTTTGGAATTATCCTATAACCCAACCAATAACAAACCAAGAGAAAAATCCACCGGGTTATCCCTTTCATAAGAACATCTAAAGGGTAGACGATTCTGGACCCACAAATCAGGGTTTCATAGGAAGAAGCACCTCGGTGCATCGGAATACATCCAAATCCATGCAATGGACACTAGCATGTGTATTAAAGTGTGGTGGAATGCTGAAATGTCTAAAACTTGGTGCCCAAGTGTGACCCGCTTCGTAGGCATGCACTATCACCGAAAAAACGATGATCCTTGAATTTAATTGGCCGGGAACTCCCCGTTTCGGTGAAACCGGGTTGGATCATGTCATAACTTGTGCCCAAACATGGTTTGGAATTACCATATAACCCAACCAAGCACAAACCAAGAGAAAAATCTACCGGGCTACCCCTTTCATAAGAACATCTAGGGGGGTAGACGATCGAGGCCCACGGATCAGGGATTTTGTAGGAAGAAGCTCTTCGGGACATCGGAATACCTGAAAAACCTTGCAATGGACCCTAGCATGTGTATTAAAGTGTGGTGGAATGCTGAAATGTCCAAAACCTGGTTTCCAAGCGTGACCAATTTGCATACATGCAATGTCACCTAAAAACCGAAGATGTTCTGGAATTAGGGGGTCGATAACTCCCCATTTCGGTGAAACCAGGTTAAATCTTGTCACAACTTATGCCCAAACATGGTTTGGAATTATCCTATAACCCAACCAAGCACAAACCAAGAGAGAAATCCACCGGGCTACCCCTTTCATAAGAACATCTAGTGGGGTAGACGATTTTGGGCCCATATAGATCAGGGTTTCATAGGAAGAAGCGCCTCGGAGCATCGGAATACCTACAAACCCATGCAATGGACCCTAGCATGTGTTTTAAAGTGTGGTGGAATGCTGAAATGTCCAAAACATGATGCAAGTATCACCCTCTTTGCAGACATGCACTATCACCTAAAAACGAAGATCCTAGAATTTAATTGGTAGGGAACTCCCCGATTCGTTGAAACCGGGTTGGATCATGTCACAACTTGTGCCCAAACATGGTTTGGTATGATCATATAACCCAACCAAGCATCAACCAAGATAAAAATCCACCAGGTTACCCCTTTCATAAGAACATCTAGGAGGGAAGACTATCTAGGCCCATGGATCATGGATTTGTAGGAAGAAGCTCTTCGGGACATCGGAATACCTCAAAACCATGCAATGGACCCTAGAATGTGTATTAAAGTGTTGTGGAATGCTGAAATGTCCAAAATCTGGTTACCAAGCGTGACCCGTTCGCAGACATGCGATGTCACCTAAAAACGAAGGTGTTCTAGAAATTTAATTATTAGGGGGTCGAGAACTCCCCATTTCGGTGAAACCAGGTTAGATCTTGTCACAACTTATGCCCAAACATGGTTTGGAATTATCCTATAACCCAACCAAGCACAAACCATGAGAAAAATCCACCGGGATACCCCTTTCATAAGAACATCTAGGGGGTAGACGATTCTAGGCCCACAGATCAGGCTTTCATAGGAAGAAGCGCCTCGGAGCATCGGAATACCTCCAAACCCATGCAATGGACCCTATCATGTGTATTAAAGTGTGGTGGAATGCTGAAATGTCCAAAACATGGTGCCCAAGTGTCACCCTATTTGCAGACATGCACTATCACCGAAAAACGAAGATATCCTGGAATTTAATTGGCCTGGAACTCCCCGGTTCGGTGAAACCAGGTTGAATCATGACACAACTTGTGCCCAAACATGGTTTGGAATTATCATATAACCCAACCAAGCACAAACCAAGACAAAAATCCACCGGGATACCTCTTTCATAAGAACATCTAGGGGGTAGACGATTCTGGGCCCATATAGATCAGGGTTTCATAGGAAGAAGCGCCTCGGAGAATCGGAATACCTCCAAACCCATGCAATGGACCCTAGCCTTTGTATTAAAGTGTGGTGGAATTCTGAAATGTCCAAAACATGGTGCCCAAGTATCACCCTCTTTGCAGACATGCACTATCACCTGAAAACGAAGATCCTAGAATTTAATTGGTGGGGATCTCCCCGTTTCGTTGGAACCGGGTTGGATCATGTCACAACTTGTGCTGAAACATGGTTTGGAATTATCATATAACCCAACCAAGCACAAACCAAGAGAAAAATCCAGTAGGCTACCCCTTTCATAAGAACATCTAAGGGGTAGACGATCCAGGCCCATGGATCATGGTTTTGTAGGAAGAAGCTCTTCGGGACATCGGAATATCTCTAACCATGCAATGGACCCTAGCATGTGTATTAAAGTGTTGTGGAATGCTGAAATGTCCAAAATCTGGTTACCAAGCGTGACCCGTTCGCAGACATGCGATGTCACCTAAAAACGAAGGTGTTCTAGAAATTTAATTATTAGGGGGTCGAGAACTCCCATTTCGGTGAAACCAGGTTAGATCTTGTCACAACTTATGCCCAAACATGGTTTGGAATTATCCTATAACCCAACCAAGCACAAACCATGAGAAAAATCCACCGGGATACCCCTTTCATAAGAACATCTAGGGGGGTCGACGATTCTGGGCCAACAGATCAGGGTTTCATAGGAAGAAGCGCCTCGGAGCATCGGAATACCTCCAAACCCATCCAATGGACCCTAGCATGTGTATTAAAGTGTGGTGGAATGCTGAAATGTCCAAAACATGGTGCCCAAGTGTCACCCTATTTGCAGACATGCACTATCACCAAAAAAACGAAGATATCCTGGAATTTAATTGGCCTAGAACTCCCCGGTTCGGTGAAACCGGGTACAACTTGTGCCCAAACATGGTTTGGAATTATCATATAACCCAACCAAGCACAAACCAAGACAAAAATCCACCGGGATACCTCTTTCATAAGAACATCTAGGGGGTTGACAATTCTGGGCCATATAGATCAGGGTTTCATAGGAAGAAGCGCCTCGGAGAATCGGAATACCTCCAAACATGCAATGGACCCTAGCCTTTGTATTAAAGTGTGGTGGAATTCTGAAATGTCCAAAACATGGTGCCCAAGTATCACCCTCTTTGCAGACATGCACTATCACCTAAAAACGAAGATCCTAGAATTTAATTGGTGGGGATCTCCCCGTTTCGTTGGAACCGGGTTGGATCATGTCACAACTTGTGCTGAAACATGGTTTGGAATTATCATATAACCCAACCAAGCACAAACCAAGAGAAAAATCCAGTAGGCTACCCCTTTCATAAGAACATCTAAGGGGTAGACGATCCAGGTCCATGGATCATGGTTTTGTAGGAAGAAGCTCTTCGGGACATCAGAATATCTCCAAACCATGCAATGGACCCTAGCATGTGTATTAAAGTGTTGTGGATTGCTGAAATGTCCAAAATCTGGTTACCAAGCGTGACCCGTTCGCAGACATGCGATGTCACCTAAAAACGAAGGTGTTCTAGAAATTTAATTATTAGGGGGTCGAGAACTCCCCATTTAGGTGAAACCAGGTTAGATCTTGTCACAACTTATGCCCAAACATGGTTTGGAATTATCCTATAACCCAACCAAGCACAAACCATGAGAAAATCCACTGGGATACCCCTTTCATAAGAACATCTAGGGGGGTAGACGATTCTTGGCCCACAGATCAGGGTTTCATAGGAAGAAGCGCCTCGGAGCATCGGAATACCTCCAAACCCATGCAATGGACCCTAGAATGTGTATTAAAGTGTGGTGGAATGTTGAAATGTCCAAAACATGGTGCCCAAGTGTCACCCTATTTGCAGACATGCACTATCACCAAAAAAACAAAGATATCCTAGAATTTAATTGGCCTAGAACTCCCCGGTTCGGTGAAACCGGATTGAATCATGTCACAACTTGTGCCCAGACATGGTTTGGAATTATCATATAACCCAACCAAGCACAAACCAAGACAAAAATCCACCGGGATACCTCTTTCATAAGAACATCTAGGGGGTAGCCGATTTTGGGCCCATATATATCAGGGTTTCATAGGAAGAAGCGCCTCGGAGCATCAGAATACCTCCAAACCCATGCAATGGACCCTAGCCTTTGTATTAAAGTGTGGTTGAATGCTGAAATGTCCAAAACATGGTGCCCAAGTGTCACCCTCTTTGCAGACATGCACTATCACCTAAAAACGAAGATCCTGGAATTTAATTGGCGGGGAACTCCCCGTTTCATTGGAACCGGGTTGGATCATGTCACAAATTGTGCCGAAACATGGTTTGGAATTATCATATAACCCAACCAATAACAAACCAAGATAAAAATCCAGTAGGCTACCGCTTTTATAAGAACATCTAAGGGGTAGACGATCCAGGCCCATGGATCATGGTTTTGTAGGAAGAAGCTCTCCGAGACATCGGAATATCTCCAAACCATGCAATGGACCCTATCATGTGTATTAAAGTGTTGTGGAATGCTGAAATGTCCAAAATCTGGTTACCAAGCGTGACCCGTTTGTAGAGATGCGATGTCACCTAAAAACGAAGGTGTTCTAGAAATTTAATTATTAGGGGGTCGAGAACTCCCCATTTTGGTGAAACCAGGTTAGATCTTGTCACAACTTATAACCCAACCAAGCCCAAACCATGAGAAAAATCCACCGGGATACCCCTTTCATAAGAATATCTAGGGGGGTAGACGATTCTAGGCCCACAGATCACGGTTTCATAGGAAGAAGCGCCTCGGAGCATCGGAATACCTCCAAACCCATGAAATGGACCCTAGCATGTGTATTAAAGTGTGGTTGAATGCTGAAATGTCCAAAACATGGTGCCCAAGTGTCAGCCTCTTTGCAGACATGCACTATCACCTAAAAACGAAGATCCTGGAATTTAATTGGCGGGGAACTCCCCGTTTCGTTGGAACCGGGTTGGATCATGTCACAAATTGTTCCCAAACATGGTTTGGAATTATCATATAACCCAACCAATAACAAACCAAGATAAAAATCCAGTAGGCTACCCCTTTCATAAGAACATCTAAGGGGTAGACGATCCAGGCCCATGGATCATGGTTTTGTAGGAAGAAGCTCTTCGGGACATCGGAATATCTCCAAACCATGCAATGGACCCTTGCATGTGTATTAAAGTGTTGTGGAATGCTTAAATGTCCAAAATCTGGTTACCAAGCGTGACCCGTTCGCAGACATGCGATGTCACCTAAAAACGAAGGTGTTCTAGAAATTTAATTATTAGGGGGTCGAGAACTCCCCATTTCGGTGAAACCAGGTTAGATCTTGTCACAACTTATGCCCAAACATGGTTTGGAATTATCCTATAACCCAACCAAGCACACACCATGAGAAAAATCCACCGGGATACCCCTTTCATAAGAACATCTAGGGGGGTAGACGATTGTGGGCCCACAGATCAGGGTTTCATAGGAAGAAGCGCCTCGGAGCATCGGAATACCTCCAAACCCATGCAATGGACCCTAGAATGTGTATTAAAGTGTGGTGGAATGCTGAAATGTCCAAAACATGGTGCCCAAGTGTCACCCTATTTGCAGACATGCACTATCACCAAAAAAACGAAGATATCCTGGAATTTAATTGGCCTAGAACTCCCCGGTTCGGTGAAACCGGGTACAACTTGTGCCCAAACATGGTTTGGAATTATCATATAACCCAACCAAGCACAAACCAAGACAAAAATCCACCGGGATACCTCTTTCATAAGAACATCTAGGGGGTAGACGATTTTGGGCCAATATAGATCAGGGTTTCATAGGAAGAAGCGCCTCGGAGCATCGGAATACATCCAAACCCATGAAATGGACCCTAGCCTTTGTATTAAAGTGTGGTTGAATGCTGAAATGTCCAAAACATGGTGCCCAAGTGTCAGCCTCTTTGCAGACATGCACTATCACCTAAAAACGAAGATCCTGGAATTTAATTGGCGGGGAACTCCCCGTTTCGTTGGAACCGGGTTGGATCATGTCACAAATTGTTCCCAAACATGGTTTGGAATTATCATATAACCCAACCAATAACAAACCAAGATAAAAATCCAGTAGGCTACCCCTTTCATAAGAACATCTAAGGGGTAGACGATCCAGGCCCATGGATCATGGTTTTGTAGGAAGAAGCTCTTCGGGACATCGGAATATCTCTAACCATGCAATGGACCCTAGCATGTGTATTAAAGTGTTGTGGAATGCTGAAATGTCCAAAATCTGGTTACCAAGCGTGACCCGTTCGCAGACATGCGATGTCACCTAAAAACGAAGGTGTTCTAGAAATTTAATTATTAGGGGGTCGAGAACTCCCATTTCGGTGAAACCAGGTTAGATCTTGTCACAACTTATGCCCAAACATGGTTTGGAATTATCCTATAACCCAACCAAGCACAAACCATGAGAAAAATCCACCGGGATACCCCTTTCATAAGAACATCTAGGGGGGTCGACGATTCTGGGCCAACAGATCAGGGTTTCATAGGAAGAAGCGCCTCGGAGCATCGGAATACCTCCAAACCCATCCAATGGACCCTAGCATGTGTATTAAAGTGTGGTGGAATGCTGAAATGTCCAAAACATGGTGCCCAAGTGTCACCCTATTTGCAGACATGCACTATCACCGAAAAAACGAAGATATCCTGGAATTTAATTGGCCTAGAACTCCCCGGTTCGGTGAAACCGGGTTGAATCATGTCACAACTTGTGCCCAAACATGGTTTGGAATTATCATATAACCCAACCAAGCACAAACCAAGACAAAAATCCACCGGGATACCTCTTTCATAAGAACATCTAGGGGGTTGACAATTCTGGGCCATATAGATCAGGGTTTCATAGGAAGAAGCGCCTCGGAGAATCGGAATACCTCCAAACCCATGCAATGGACCCTAGCCTTTGTATTAAAGTGTGGTGGAATTCTGAAATGTCCAAAACATGGTGCCCAAGTATCACCCTCTTTGCAGACATGCACTATCACCTAAAAACGAAGATCCTAGAATTTAATTGGTGGGGATCTCCCCGTTTCGTTGGAACCGGGTTGGATCATGTCACAACTTGTGCTGAAACATGGTTTGGAATTATCATATAACCCAACCAAGCACAAACCAAGAGAAAAATCCAGTAGGCTACCCCTTTCATAAGAACATCTAAGGGGTAGACGATCCAGGTCCATGGATCATGGTTTTGTAGGAAGAAGCTCTTCGGGACATCAGAATATCTCCAAACCATGCAATGGACCCTAGCATGTGTATTAAAGTGTTGTGGATTGCTGAAATGTCCAAAATCTGGTTACCAAGCGTGACCCGTTCGCAGACATGCGATGTCACCTAAAAACGAAGGTGTTCTAGAAATTTAATTATTAGGGGGTCGAGAACTCCCCATTTAGGTGAAACCAGGTTAGATCTTGTCACAACTTATGCCCAAACATGGTTTGGAATTATCCTATAACCCAACCAAGCACAAACCATGAGAAAATCCACTGGGATACCCCTTTCATAAGAACATCTAGGGGGGTAGACGATTCTTGGCCCACAGATCAGGGTTTCATAGGAAGAAGCGCCTCGGAGCATCGGAATACCTCCAAACCCATGCAATGGACCCTAGAATGTGTATTAAAGTGTGGTGGAATGTTGAAATGTCCAAAACATGGTGCCCAAGTGTCACCCTATTTGCAGACATGCACTATCACCAAAAAAACAAAGATATCCTAGAATTTAATTGGCCTAGAACTCCCCGGTTCGGTGAAACCGGATTGAATCATGTCACAACTTGTGCCCAGACATGGTTTGGAATTATCATATAACCCAACCAAGCACAAACCAAGACAAAAATCCACCGGGATACCTCTTTCATAAGAACATCTAGGGGGTAGCCGATTTTGGGCCCATATATATCAGGGTTTCATAGGAAGAAGCGCCTCGGAGCATCAGAATACCTCCAAACCCATGCGATGGACCCTAGCCTTTGTATTAAAGTGTGGTTGAATGCTGAAATGTCCAAAACATGGTGCCCAAGTGTCACCCTCTTTGCAGACATGCACTATCACCTAAAAACGAAGATCCTGGAATTTAATTGGCGGGGAACTCCCCGTTTCATTGGAACCG
This sequence comes from Avena sativa, assembly GCA_916181665.1. Taxonomy (NCBI): domain Eukaryota; kingdom Viridiplantae; phylum Streptophyta; class Magnoliopsida; order Poales; family Poaceae; genus Avena; species Avena sativa. The sequence continues at coordinate 102,705,453 of OV702293.1, forward strand.
GGTTGGATCATGTCACAAATTGTGCCGAAACATGGTTTGGAATTATCATATAACCCAACCAATAACAAACCAAGATAAAAATCCAGTAGGCTACCGCTTTTATAAGAACATCTAAGGGGTAGACGATCCAGGCCCATGGATCATGGTTTTGTAGGAAGAAGCTCTCCGAGACATCGGAATATCTCCAAACCATGCAATGGACCCTATCATGTGTATTAAAGTGTTGTGGAATGCTGAAATGTCCAAAATCTGGTTACCAAGCGTGACCCGTTTGTAGAGATGCGATGTCACCTAAAAACGAAGGTGTTCTAGAAATTTAATTATTAGGGGGTCGAGAACTCCCCATTTTGGTGAAACCAGGTTAGATCTTGTCACAACTTATAACCCAACCAAGCCCAAACCATGAGAAAAATCCACCGGGATACCCCTTTCATAAGAATATCTAGGGGGGTAGACGATTCTAGGCCCACAGATCACGGTTTCATAGGAAGAAGCGCCTCGGAGCATCGGAATACCTCCAAACCCATGAAATGGACCCTAGCATGTGTATTAAAGTGTGGTTGAATGCTGAAATGTCCAAAACATGGTGCCCAAGTGTCAGCCTCTTTGCAGACATGCACTATCACCTAAAAACGAAGATCCTGGAATTTAATTGGCGGGGAACTCCCCGTTTCGTTGGAACCGGGTTGGATCATGTCACAAATTGTTCCCAAACATGGTTTGGAATTATCATATAACCCAACCAATAACAAACCAAGATAAAAATCCAGTAGGCTACCCCTTTCATAAGAACATCTAAGGGGTAGACGATCCAGGCCCATGGATCATGGTTTTGTAGGAAGAAGCTCTTCGGGACATCGGAATATCTCCAAACCATGCAATGGACCCTTGCATGTGTATTAAAGTGTTGTGGAATGCTTAAATGTCCAAAATCTGGTTACCAAGCGTGACCCGTTCGCAGACATGCGATGTCACCTAAAAACGAAGGTGTTCTAGAAATTTAATTATTAGGGGGTCGAGAACTCCCCATTTCGGTGAAACCAGGTTAGATCTTGTCACAACTTATGCCCAAACATGGTTTGGAATTATCCTATAACCCAACCAAGCACACACCATGAGAAAAATCCACCGGGATACCCCTTTCATAAGAACATCTAGGGGGGTAGACGATTGTGGGCCCACAGATCAGGGTTTCATAGGAAGAAGCGCCTCGGAGCATCGGAATACCTCCAAACCCATGCAATGGACCCTAGAATGTGTATTAAAGTGTGGTGGAATGCTGAAATGTCCAAAACATGGTGCCCAAGTGTCACCCTATTTGCAGACATGCACTATCACCAAAAAAACGAAGATATCCTGGAATTTAATTGGCCTAGAACTCCCCGGTTCGGTGAAACCGGGTACAACTTGTGCCCAAACATGGTTTGGAATTATCATATAACCCAACCAAGCACAAACCAAGACAAAAATCCACCGGGATACCTCTTTCATAAGAACATCTAGGGGGTAGACGATTTTGGGCCAATATAGATCAGGGTTTCATAGGAAGAAGCGCCTCGGAGCATCGGAATACATCCAAACCCATGAAATGGACCCTAGCCTTTGTATTAAAGTGTGGTTGAATGCTGAAATGTCCAAAACATGGTGCCCAAGTGTCAGCCTCTTTGCAGACATGCACTATCACCTAAAAACGAAGATCCTGGAATTTAATTGGCGGGGAACTCCCCGTTTCGTTGGAACCGGGTTGGATCATGTCACAAATTGTTCCCAAACATGGTTTGGAATTATCATATAACCCAACCAATAACAAACCAAGATAAAAATCCAGTAGGCTACCCCTTTCATAAGAACATCTAAGGGGTAGACGATCCAGGCCCATGGATCATGGTTTTGTAGGAAGAAGCTCTTCGGGACATCGGAATATCTCTAACCATGCAATGGACCCTAGCATGTGTATTAAAGTGTTGTGGAATGCTGAAATGTCCAAAATCTGGTTACCAAGCGTGACCCGTTCGCAGACATGCGATGTCACCTAAAAACGAAGGTGTTCTAGAAATTTAATTATTAGGGGGTCGAGAACTCCCATTTCGGTGAAACCAGGTTAGATCTTGTCACAACTTATGCCCAAACATGGTTTGGAATTATCCTATAACCCAACCAAGCACAAACCATGAGAAAAATCCACCGGGATACCCCTTTCATAAGAACATCTAGGGGGGTCGACGATTCTGGGCCAACAGATCAGGGTTTCATAGGAAGAAGCGCCTCGGAGCATCGGAATACCTCCAAACCCATCCAATGGACCCTAGCATGTGTATTAAAGTGTGGTGGAATGCTGAAATGTCCAAAACATGGTGCCCAAGTGTCACCCTATTTGCAGACATGCACTATCACCGAAAAAACGAAGATATCCTGGAATTTAATTGGCCTAGAACTCCCCGGTTCGGTGAAACCGGGTTGAATCATGTCACAACTTGTGCCCAAACATGGTTTGGAATTATCATATAACCCAACCAAGCACAAACCAAGACAAAAATCCACCGGGATACCTCTTTCATAAGAACATCTAGGGGGTTGACAATTCTGGGCCATATAGATCAGGGTTTCATAGGAAGAAGCGCCTCGGAGAATCGGAATACCTCCAAACCCATGCAATGGACCCTAGCCTTTGTATTAAAGTGTGGTGGAATTCTGAAATGTCCAAAACATGGTGCCCAAGTATCACCCTCTTTGCAGACATGCACTATCACCTAAAAACGAAGATCCTAGAATTTAATTCGTGGGGATCTCCCCGTTTCGTTGGAACCGGGTTGGATCATGTCACAACTTGTGCTGAAACATGGTTTGGAATTATCATATAACCCAACCAAGCACAAACCAAGAGAAAAATCCAGTAGGCTACCCCTTTCATAAGAACATCTAAGGGGTAGACGATCCAGGTCCATGGATCATGGTTTTGTAGGAAGAAGCTCTTCGGGACATCAGAATATCTCCAAACCATGCAATGGACCCTAGCATGTGTATTAAAGTGTTGTGGATTGCTGAAATGTCCAAAATCTGGTTACCAAGCGTGACCCGTTCGCAGACATGCGATGTCACCTAAAAACGAAGGTGTTCTAGAAATTTAATTATTAGGGGGTCGAGAACTCCCCATTTAGGTGAAACCAGGTTAGATCTTGTCACAACTTATGCCCAAACATGGTTTGGAATTATCCTATAACCCAACCAAGCACAAACCATGAGAAAATCCACTGGGATACCCCTTTCATAAGAACATCTAGGGGGGTAGACGATTCTTGGCCCACAGATCAGGGTTTCATAGGAAGAAGCGCCTCGGAGCATCGGAATACCTCCAAACCCATGCAATGGACCCTAGAATGTGTATTAAAGTGTGGTGGAATGTTGAAATGTCCAAAACATGGTGCCCAAGTGTCACCCTATTTGCAGACATGCACTATCACCAAAAAAACAAAGATATCCTAGAATTTAATTGGCCTAGAACTCCCCGGTTCGGTGAAACCGGATTGAATCATGTCACAACTTGTGCCCAGACATGGTTTGGAATTATCATATAACCCAACCAAGCACAAACCAAGACAAAAATCCACCGGGATACCTCTTTCATAAGAACATCTAGGGGGTAGCCGATTTTGGGCCCATATATATCAGGGTTTCATAGGAAGAAGCGCCTCGGAGCATCAGAATACCTCCAAACCCATGCAATGGACCCTAGCCTTTGTATTAAAGTGTGGTTGAATGCTGAAATGTCCAAAACATGGTGCCCAAGTGTCACCCTCTTTGCAGACATGCACTATCACCTAAAAACGAAGATCCTGGAATTTAATTGGCGGGGAACTCCCCGTTTCATTGGAACCGGGTTGGATCATGTCACAAATTGTGCCGAAACATGGTTTGGAATTATCATATAACCCAACCAATAACAAACCAAGATAAAAATCCAGTAGGCTACCGCTTTTATAAGAACATCTAAGGGGTAGACGATCCAGGCCCATGGATCATGGTTTTGTAGGAAGAAGCTCTCAGAGACATCGGAATATCTCCAAACCATGCAATGGACCCTATCATGTGTATTAAAGTGTTGTGGAATGCTGAAATGTCCAAAATCTGGTTACCAAGCGTGACCCGTTTGTAGAGATGCGATGTCACCTAAAAACGAAGGTGTTCTAGAAATTTAATTATTAGGGGGTCGAGAACTCCCCATTTTGGTGAAACCAGGTTAGATCTTGTCATAACTTATAACCCAACCAAGCCCAAACCATGAGAAAAATCCACCGGGATACCCCTTTCATAAGAATATCTAGGGGGGTAGACGATTCTAGGCCCACAGATCACGGTTTCATAGGAAGAAGCGCCTCGGAGCATCGGAATACCTCCAAACCCATGAAATGGACCCTAGCATGTGTATTAAAGTGTGGTTGAATGCTGAAATGTCCAAAACATGGTGCCCAAGTGTCAGCCTCTTTGCAGACATGCACTATCACCTAAAAACGAAGATCCTGGAATTTAATTGGCGGGGAACTCCCCGTTTCGTTGGAACCGGGTTGGATCATGTCACAAATTGTTCCCAAACATGGTTTGGAATTATCATATAACCCAACCAATAACAAACCAAGATAAAAATCCAGTAGGCTACCCCTTTCATAAGAACATCTAAGGGGTAGACGATCCAGGCCCATGGATCATGGTTTTGTAGGAAGAAGCTCTTCGGGACATCGGAATATCTCCAAACCATGCAATGGACCCTTGCATGTTTATTAAAGTGTTGTGGAATGCTTAAATGTCCAAAATCTGGTTACCAAGCGTGACCCGTTCGCAGACATGCGATGTCACCTAAAAACGAAGGTGTTCTAGAAATTTAATTATTAGGGGGTCGAGAACTCCCCATTTCGGTGAAACCAGGTTAGATCTTGTCACAACTTATGCCCAAACATGGTTTGGAATTATCCTATAACCCAACCAAGCACACACCATGAGAAAAATCCACCGGGATACCCCTTTCATAAGAACATCTAGGGGGGTAGACGATTGTGGGCCCACAGATCAGGGTTTCATAGGAAGAAGCGCCTCGGAGCATCGGAATACCTCCAAACCCATGCAATGGACCCTAGAATGTGTATTAAAGTGTGGTGGAATGCTGAAATGTCCAAAACATGGTGCCCAAGTGTCACCCTATTTGCAGACATGCACTATCACCAAAAAAACGAAGATATCCTGGAATTTAATTGGCCTAGAACTCCCCGGTTCGGTGAAACCGGGTACAACTTGTGCCCAAACATGGTTTGGAATTATCATATAACCCAACCAAGCACAAACCAAGACAAAAATCCACCGGGATACCTCTTTCATAAGAACATCTAGGGGGTAGACGATTTTGGGCCAATATAGATCAGGGTTTCATAGGAAGAAGCGCCTCGGAGCATCGGAATACATCCAAACCCATGAAATGGACCCTAGCCTTTGTATTAAAGTGTGGTTGAATGCTGAAATGTCCAAAACATGGTGCCCAAGTGTCAGCCTCTTTGCAGACATGCACTATCACCTAAAAACGAAGATCCTGGAATTTAATTGGCGGGGAACTCCCCGTTTCGTTGGAACCGGGTTGGATCATGTCACAAATTGTTCCCAAACATGGTTTGGAATTATCATATAACCCAACCAATAACAAACCAAGATAAAAATCCAGTAGGCTACCCCTTTCATAAGAACATCTAAGGGGTAGACGATCCAGGCCCATGGATCATGGTTTTGTAGGAAGAAGCTCTTCGGGACATCGGAATATCTCCAAACCATGCAATGGACCCTTGCATGTGTATTAAAGTGTTGTGGAATGCTTAAATGTCCAAAATCTGGTTACCAAGCATGACCCGTTCGCAGACATGCGATGTCACCTAAAAACGAAGGTGTTCTAGAAATTTAATTATTAGGGGGTCGAGAACTCCCCATTTCGGTGAAACCAGGTTAGATATTGTCACAACTTATGCCCAAACATGGTTTGAAATTATCCTATAACCCAACCAAGCACAAACCATGAGAAAAATCCACCGGGATACACCTTTCATAAGAACATCTAGGGGGGTAGACGATTCTGGGCCCACAGATCAGGGTTTCATAGGAAGAAGCGCCTCGGAGCATCGGAATACCTCCAAACCCATGCAAAAGACCCTAGAATGTGTATTAAAGTGTGGTGGAATGCTGAAATGTCCAAAACATGGTGCCCAAGTGTCACCCTATTTGCAGACATGGACTATCACCAAAAAAACGAAGATATCCTGGAATTTAATTGGCCTAGAACTCCCCGGTTCGGTGAAACCGGGTTGAATCATGTCACAACTTGTGCCCAGACATGGTTTGGAATTATCATATAACACAACCAAGCACAAACGAAGACAAAAATCCACCGGGATACCTCTTTCATAAGAACATCTAGGGGGTAGACGATTTTGGGCCCATATAGATCAGGGTTTCATAGGAAGAAGCGCCTCGGAGCATCGGAATACCTATAAACCCATGCAATGGACCCTAGCCTTTGTATTAAAGTGTGGTTTAATGCTTAAATGTCCAAAACATGGTGCCCAAGTGTCACCCTCTTTGCAGACATGCACTATCATCTAAAAACGAAGATCCTAGAATTTAATTGGCGGGGAACTCCCCGTTTCGTTGGAACCGGGTTGGATCATGTCACAAATTGTGCCCAAACATGGTTTGGAATTATCATATAACCCAACCAATAACAAACCAAGATAAAAATCCAGTAGGCTACCCCTTTCATAAGAACATCTAAGGGGTAGACGATCTAGGCCCATGGATCATGGTTTTGTAGGAAGAAGCTCTTCGGGACATCGGAATTTCTCCAAACCATGCAATGGACCCTAGCATGTGTATTAAAGTGTTGTGGAATGCTGAAATGTCCAAAATTTGGTTACCAAGCGTGACCCGTTCGTAGACATGCGATGTCACCTAAAAACGAAGGTGTTCTAGAAATTTAATTATTAGGGGGTCGAGAACTCCCCATTTCGGTGAAACCAGGTTAGATCTTGTCACAACTTATAACCCAACCAAGCCCAAACCATGAGAAAAATCCACCGAGATACCCCTTTCATAAGAATATCTAGGGGGGTAGACGATTCTAGGCCCACAGATCAGGGTTTCATAGGAAGAAGCGCCTCGGAGCATCGGAATACCTCCAAACCCATGAAATGGACCCTAGCATGTGTATTAAAGTGTGGTGGAATGCTGAAATGTCCAAAACATGGTGCCCAAGTGTCACCCTATTTGCAGACATGCACTATCACCAAAAAACGAAGATATCCTGGAATTTAATTGGCCTGGAACTCCTCGGTTCGGTGAAACCGGGTTGAATCATGTCACAACTTGTGCCCAAACATGGTTTGGAATTATCATATAACCCAACCAAGCACAAACCAAGAGAAAAATCCAGTAGGCTACCCCTTTCATAAGAACATCTAAGGGGTAGACGATCCAGGCCCATGGATCATGGTTTTGTAGGAAGAAGCTCTTCGGGAGCATCGGAATATCTCCAAACCATGCAATGGACCCTAGCATGTGTATTAAAGTGCTGTGGAATGCTGAAATGTCCAAAATCTGGTTACCAGGCGTGACCCGTTCGCAGACATGCGATGTCACCTAAAAACGAAGGTGTTCTAGAAATTTAATTATTAGGGGGTCGAGAACTCCCCATTTCGATGCAACCAAGTTAGATCTTGTCACAACTTATAACCAAACCAAGCCCAAACCATGAGAAAAATCCACCGGGATACCCCTTTCATAAGAACATCTAGGGGGGTAGACGATTCTAGGCCCACAGATCAGGGTTTCATAGGAAGAAGCGCCTCGGAGCATCGGAATACCTCCAAACCCATTCAATGGACCCTATCATGTGTATTAAAGTGTGGTGGAATGCTGAAATGTCCAAAACATGGTGCCCAAGTGTCACCCTATTTGCAGACATCCACTATCACCAAAAAACGAAGATATCCTGGAATTTAATTGGCCTGGAACTCCCCGGTTCGGTGAAACCGGGTTGAATCATGTCACAAGTTGTGCCCAAACATGGTTTGGAATTATCATATAACCCAACCAAGCACAAACCAAGACAAAAATCCACCGGAATACCTCTTTCATAAGAACATCTAGGGGGTAGACGATTCTTGGCCCATATAGATCAGGGTTTCATAGGAAGAAGCGCCTCGGAGCATCGGAATACCTCCAAACCCATGAAATCGACCCTAGCCTGTGTATTAAAGTGTGGTGGAATGCTGAAATGTCCAAAACATGGTGCCCAAGTATCACCCTCTTTGCAGACATGCACTATCACCTAAAAACGAAGATCCTAGAATTTAATTGGCGGGGAACACCCCGTTTCGTTGGAACCGGGTTGGATCATGTCACAACTTGTTCCCAAACATGGTTTGGAATTATCATATAACCCAACCAAGAACAAACCAAGAGAAAAATCCAGTAGGCTAGCCTTTCATAAGATCATCTAAGGGGTAGACGATCCAGGCCCATGAATCATGGTTTTGTAGGAAGAAGCTCTTCGGGACATCGGAATATCTCCAAACCATGCAATGGACCCTAGCATGTGTATTAAAGTGTTGTGGAATGCTGAAATGTCCAAAATCTGGTTACCAAGCGTGACCCGTTCGCAGACATGCGATGTCACCTAAAAACGAAGGTGTTCTTGAAATTTAATTATTAGGGGGTCGAGAACTCCCCATTTCGGTGAAACCAGGTTAGATCTTGTCACAACTTATGCCCAAACATGGTTTGGAATTATCCTATAACCCAACCAAGCACAAACCATGAGAAAAATCCACCGGGATACCCCTTTCATAAGAACATCTAGGGGGGTAGATGATTCTAGGCCCACAGATCAGGGTTTCATAGGAAGATGCGCCTCGGAGCATCGGAATACCTCCAAACCCATGCAACGGACCCTAGCATGTGTATTAAAGTGTGGTGGAATGCTGAAATGTCCAAAACATGGTGCCCAAGTGTCACCCTATTTGCAGACATGCAATATCACCAAAAAAACGAAGATATCCTGGAATTTAATTGGCTTGGAACTCCCCGGTTCGGTGAAACCGGGTTGAATCATGTCACAACTTGTGCCCAAACATGGTTTGGAATTATCATATAACCCAACCAAGCACAAACCAAGACAAAAATCCACCGGGATACCTCTTTCATAAGAACATCTAGGGCGTAGACGATTCTGGGCCCATATAGATCAGGGTTTCATAGGAAGAAGCGCCTCGGAGCATCGGAATACCTCCAAACCCATGCAATGGACCCTAGCCTGTGTATTAAAGGGTGGTGGAATGCTGAAATGTCCAAAACATGGTGCCCAAGTGTCACCCTCTTTGCAGACATGCACTATCACCTAAAAACGAATATCCTGGAATTTAATTGGCGGGGAACTCCCCGTTTCATAGGAACCGGGTTGGATCATGTCACAACTTGTGCCCAAACATGGTTTGGAATTATCATATAACCCAAGCAAGCACAAACTAAGAGAAAAATCCACCAGGCTACCCCTTTCATAAGAACATCTAGGAGGGTAGACGATCCAGGCCCATGGATCAGGGTTTTGTAGAAAGAAGCTCTTTGGGACATCGGAATACCTCCAAACCTTTCAATGGACCCTAGCATGTGTATTAAAGTGTGGTCGAATGCTGAAATGTCCAAAACCTGGTTTCCAAGCGTGACCAGTTTGCAGACATGCGATGTCCCCTAAAAACCGAAAGTGTTCTGGAATTAGGGGGTCGATAACTCCCCATTTCGGTGAAACCAGGTTAAATCTTGTCACAACTTATGCCCAAACATGGTTTGGAATTATCCTATAACCCAACCAAGCACAAACCAAGAGAAAAATCCACCGTGCTACCCCTTTCATAAGAACTTCTAGGGGAGTAGACGATTTTGGGCCCATATAGATCAGGGTTTCACAGGAAGAAGTGCCTCGGAGCATCGGAATACCTCCAAACCCATGCAAAGGACCCTAGCATGTGTTTTAAAGTGTGGTGGAATGCTGAAATGTCCAAAACATGGTGCCCAAGTATCACCCTCTTTGCAGACATGCACTATCACCTAAAAACGAAGATCCTAGAATTTAATTGGTAGGGAACTCCCCGATTCGTTGAAACCGGGTTGGATCATGTCACAACTTGTGCCCAAACATGGTTTGGAATTATCATATAACCCAACCAAGCACAAACCAAGACAAAAATCCACCGGGATACCTCTTTCATAAGAACATCTAGGGGGTAGACGATTCTTGGCCCATATAGATCAGGGTTTCATAGGAAGAAGCGCCTCGGAGCATCGGAATACCTCCAAACCCATGAAATCGACCCTAGCCTGTGTATTAAAGTGTGGTGGAATGCTTAAATGTCCAAAACATGGTGCCCAAGTATCACCCTCTTTGCAGACATGCACTATCACCTAAAAACGAAGATCCTAGAATTTAATTGGCGGGGAACACCCCGTTTCGTTGGAACCGGGTTGGATCATGTCACAACTTGTTCCCAAACATGGTTTGGAATTATCATATAACCCAACCAAGAACAAACCAAGAGAAAAATCCAGTAGGCTAGCCTTTCATAAGATCATCTAAGGGGTAGACGATCCAGGCCCATGAATCATGGTTTTGTAGGAAGAAGCTCTTCGGGACATCGGAATATCTCCAAACCATGCAATGGACCCTAGCATGTGTATTAAAGTGTTGTGGAATGCTGAAATGTCCAAAATCTGGTTACCAAGCGTGACCCGTTCGCAGACATGCGATGTCACCTAAAAACGAAGGTGTTCTTGAAATTTAATTATTAGGGGGTCGAGAACTCCCCATTTCGGTGAAACCAGGTTAGATCTTGTCACAACTTATGCCCAAACATGGTTTGGAATTATCCTATAACCCAACCAAGCACAAACCATGAGAAAAATCCACCGGGATACCCCTTTCATAAGAACATCTAGGGGGGTAGATGATTCTAGGCCCACAGATCAGGGTTTCATAGGAAGATGCGCCTCGGAGCATCGGAATACCTCCAAACCCATGCAACGGACCCTAGCATGTGTATTAAAGTGTGGTGGAATGCTGAAATGTCCAAAACATGGTGCCCAAGTGTCACCCTATTTGCAGACATGCAATATCACCAAAAAAACGAAGATATCCTGGAATTTAATTGGCTTGGAACTCCCCGGTTCGGTGAAACCGGGTTGAATCATGTCACAACTTGTGCCCAAACATGGTTTGGAATTATCATATAACCCAACCAAGCACAAACCAAGACAAAAATCCACCGGGATACCTCTTTCATAAGAACATCTAGGGCGTAGACGATTCTGGGCCCATATAGATCAGGGTTTCATAGGAAGAAGCGCCTCGGAGCATCGGAATACCTCCAAACCCATGCAATGGACCCTAGCCTGTGTATTAAAGGGTGGTGGAATGCTGAAATGTCCAAAACATGGTGCCCAAGTGTCACCCTCTTTGCAGACATGCACTATCACCTAAAAACGAATATCCTGGAATTTAATTGGCGGGGAACTCCCCGTTTCATAGGAACCGGGTTGGATCATGTCACAACTTGTGCCCAAACATGGTTTGGAATTATCATATAACCCAAGCAAGCACAAACTAAGAGAAAAATCCACCAGGCTACCCCTTTCATAAGAACATCTAGGAGGGTAGACGATCCAGGCCCATGGATCAGGGTTTTGTAGAAAGAAGCTCTTTGGGACATCGGAATACCTCCAAACCTTTCAATGGACCCTAGCATGTGTATTAAAGTGTGGTCGAATGCTGAAATGTCCAAAACCTGGTTTCCAAGCGTGACCAGTTTGCAGACATGCGATGTCCCCTAAAAACCGAAAGTGTTCTGGAATTAGGGGGTCGATAACTCCCCATTTCGGTGAAACCAGGTTAAATCTTGTCACAACTTATGCCCAAACATGGTTTGGAATTATCCTATAACCCAACCAAGCACAAACCAAGAGAAAAATCCACCGTGCTACCCCTTTCATAAGAACTTCTAGGGGAGTAGACGATTTTGGGCCCATATAGATCAGGGTTTCACAGGAAGAAGTGCCTCGGAGCATCGGAATACCTCCAAACCCATGCAAAGGACCCTAGCATGTGTTTTAAAGTGTGGTGGAATGCTGAAATGTCCAAAACATGGTGCCCAAGTATCACCCTCTTTGCAGACATGCACTATCACCTAAAAACGAAGATCCTAGAATTTAATTGGTAGGGAACTCCCCGATTCGTTGAAACCGGGTTGGATCATGTCACAACTTGTGCCCAAACATGGTTTGGAATTATCATATAACCCAACCAAGCACAAATCAAGAGAAAAATCCAGTAGGCTACCCCTTTCATAAGAACATCTAGGGGGTAGACGATCCAGGCCCATGGATCATGGTTTTGTAGGAAGAAGCTCTCCGGGACATCGGAATATCTCCAAACCATGCAATGGACCCTAGCATGTGTATTAAACTATGGTGGAATGCTCAAATGTCCAAAACCTGGTTTGGTATTATCATATAACCCAACCAAGCACAAACCAAGATAAAAATCCACCAGGCTACCCCTTTCATAAGAACATCTAGGAGGGTAGACGATCTAGGCCCATGGATCATGGTTTTGTAGGAAGAAGCTCTTCGGGACATCGGAATATCTCCAAACCATGCAATGGACCCTAGAATGTGTATTATAGTGTTGTCGAATGCTGAAATGTCCAAAATCTGGTTACCTAGCGTGACCCGTTCACAGACATGCGATGTCACCTAAAAACGAAGGTGTTCTAGAAATTTAATTATTAGGGGGTCGAGAACTCCCCATTTCGGTGAAACCAGGTTAGATCTTGTCACAACTTATGCCCAAACATGGTTTGGAATTATCGTATAACCCAACCAAGCACAAACCATGAGAAAAATCCACCGGGATACCCCTTTCATAAGAACATCTAGGGGGGTAGACGATTCTGGGCCCACAGATCAGAGTTTGATAGGAAGAAGTGCCTCGGAGCATCGGAATACCTCCAAACCCATGCAATGGACCCTAGCATGTGTATTAAAGTGTGGTGGAATGCTGAAATGTCCAAAACATGGTGCCCAAGTGTCACCCTATTTGCAGACATGCACTATCACCGAAAAAACGAAGATATCCTGGAATTTAATTGGCCTGGAACTCCCCTGTTCGGTGAAACCGGGTTGAATCATGTCACAACTTGTGCCCAAACATGGTTTGGAATTATAATATAACCTAACCAAGAACAAACCAAGACAAAAATCCACCGGGATACCTCTTTCATAAGAACATCTAGGGGGTAGACGATTCTAGGCCCATATAGATCAGGGTTTCATAGGAAGAAGCGCCTCGGAGCATCAAAATACCTCCAAACCCATGCAATGGACCCTAGCCTGTGTATTAAAGTGTGGTGGAATGATGAAATGTCCAAAACATGGTGCCCAAGTGTCACCCTCTTTGCAGACATGCACTATCACCTAAAAACGAAGATCCTGGAATTTAATTGGCGGGGAACTCCCCGTTTCGTTGAAACCGGGTTGGATCATGTCACAACTTGTGCCCAAACATTGTTTGGAATTATCATATAACCAAACAAAGCACAAATCAAGAGAAAAATCCAGTAGGCTACCCCTTTCATAAGAACATCTAGGGGGTAGACGATCCAGGCCCATGGATCATGGTTTTGTAGGAAGAAGCTCTTCGGGACATCGGTATATCTCCAAACCATGCAATGGACCCTAGCATGTGTATTAAAGTTTTGTGGAATGCTGAAATGTCCAAAATCTGGTTACCAAGCGTGACCCGTTCGCAGACATGCGATGTCACCTAAAAACGAAGCTGTTCTAGAAATTTAATTATTAGGGGGTCGACAACTCCCCATTTCGGTGAAACCAGGTTAGATCTTGTCACAACTTATGCCCAAACATGGTTTGGAATTATCCTATAACCCAACCAAGCACAAACCATGAGAAAAATCCAGTGGGATACCCCTTTCATAAGAACATCTAGGGGGTAGACGATTTTAGGCCCACAGATCAGGGTTTCATAGGAAGAAGCGCTTCGAAGCATCGGAATACCTCCAAACCCATGCAATGGACCCTAGCAGGTGTATTAAAGTGTGGTGGAATGCTGAAATGTCCAAAACATGGTGCCCAAGTGTCACCCTATTTGCAGACATGCACTATCAACGAAAAAACAAAGATATCCTGGAATTTAATTGGCCTGGAACTCCCCGGTTCGGTGAAACCGGGTTGAATCATGTCACAACTTGTGCCCAAACATGGTTTGGAATTCACATATAACCCAACCAAGCACAAACCAAGACAAAAATCCACCGGGATACCTCTTTCATCAGAACATCTAGGGAGTAGACGATTCTGGGCCCATATAGATCAGGGTTTCATAGGTAGAAGCGCCTCGGAGCATCGGAATACCTCCAAACCCATGCAATGGACCCTAGCCTGTGTATTAAAGTGTGGTGGAATGCTGAAATGTCCGAAACATGGTGCCCAAGTGTCACCCTCTTGGCGGGGAACTCCCCGTTTCGTTGGAACCGGGTTGGATCAAGTCACAACTTGTGCCCAAACATGGTTTGGAATTATCCTATAACCCAACCAAGCACAAACCAAGAGAAAAATCCACCGGGCTACCCCTTTCCTAAGAACATCTAGGGGGGTAGACGATCCAGGCCCATGGATCAAGGTTTTGTAGGAAGTAGCTCTTCGGGACATCGGAATAACTCCAAACCTTGCAATGGACCCTAGCATGTGTATTAAAGTGTGGTGGAATGCTCAAATGTCCAAAACCTGGTTCCCAAGTGTGACCCGTTCGCAGACATGCGATGTCACCTAAAAACGAAGGTGTTTTGAAACCGGGTTGAATCATGTCACAACTTGTGCCCAAACATGGTATGGAATTATTATATAACCCAACCAAGCATAAACCAAGAGAAAAATCCACTGGGCTACCCCTTTCATAAGAAAATCTAGGGGGGTAGACGATTCTGGGCCCATATAGATCAGGGTTTCAAAGGAAGAAGTGCCTCAGAGCATAGGAATACCTCCAAACCCATGCAATGGACCCTAGCCTGTGTATTAAAGTGTGGTGGAATGCTGAAATGTCCAAAACATGGTGCCCAAGTGTCACCCTCTTTGCAGACATGCACTATCACGTAAAAACGAAGATCCTGGAATTTAATTGGCGGGGAACTCCCCGTTTCGTTGGAACCGGGTTGGATCATGTCACAACTTGTGCCCGAACATGGTTTGGAATTATCATATAACCAAACCAAGCACAAATCAATAGAAAAATCCAGTAGGCTACCCCTTTCATAAGAACATCTAGGGGGTAGACGATCCAGGCCCATGGATCATGGTTTTGTAGGAAGAAGCTCTTCGGGACATCGGTATATCTCCAAACCATGCAATGGACCCTAGCATGTGTATTAAAGTGTTGTGGAATGCTGGAATGTCCAAAATCTGGTTACCAAGCGTGACCCGTTCGCAGACATGCGATGTCACCTAAAAACGAAGGTGTTCTAGAAATTTAATTATTAGGGGGTCGAGAACTCCCCATTTCGGTGAAACCAGGTTAGATCTTGTCACAACTTATGCCCAAACATGGTTTGGAATTATCCTATAACCCAACCAAGCACAAACCATGAGAAAAATCCACCGGGATACCCCTTTCATAAGAACATCTAGGGGGTAGACAATTCTAGGCCCACAGATCAGGGTTTCATAGGAAGAAGCGCCTCGGAGCATCGGAATACCTCCAAACCCATGCAATGGACCCTAGCATGTGTATTAAAGTGTGGTGGAATGCTGAAATGTCCAAAACATGGTGCCCAAGTGTCACCCTATTTGCAGACATGCACTATCACCGAAAAAATGATGATATCCTGGAATTTAATTGGCCTGGAACTCCCCGGTTCGGTGAAACTGGGTTGAATCATGTCACAACTTGTGCCCAAACATGGTTTGGAATTCACATATAACCCAACCAAGCACAAACCAAGACAAAAATCCACCGGGATACCTCTTTCATAAGAACATCTAGGGAGTAGACGATTCTGGGCCCATATAGATCAGGGTTTCATAGGTAGAAGCGCCTCGGAGCATCGGAATACCTCCAAACCCATGCAATGGACCCTAGCCTGTGTATTAAAGTGTGGTGGAATGCTGAAATGTCCAAAACATGGTGCCCAAGTGTCACCCTCTTGGCGGGGAACTCCCCGTTTCGTTGGAACCGGGTTGGATCATGTCACAACTTGTGCCCAAACATGGTTTGGAATTATCCTATAACCCAACCAAGCACAAACCAAGAGAAAAATCCACCGGGCTACCCCTTTCATAAGAACATCTAGGGGGGTAGACGATCCAGGCCCATGGATCAAGGTTTTGTAGGAAGAAGCTCTTCGGGACATCGGAATACCTCCAAACCTTGCAATGGACCCTAGCATGTGTATTAAAGTGTGGTGTAATGCTCAAATGTCCAAAACCTGGTTCCCAAGTGTGACCCGTTCGCAGACATGCGATGTCACCTAAAAACGAAGGTGTTTTGGAAATTTAATTATTAGGGGGTCGAGAACTCCATATTTCGGTGAGACCAGGTTAGATCTTGTCACAACTTATGCCAAAACATGGTTTGGAATTATCCTATAACCCAACCAAGCACAAACCAAGAGAAAAATCCACCGGGCTACCCCTTTCATAAGAACATCTAGGGGGTAGACGATTCTGGGCCCATATAGATCAGGGTTTCATAGGAAGAAGCACCTCGGAGCATCGGAATACCTCCAAACCCATGCAATGGACCCTAGCATGTGTATTAAAGTGTGGTGGAATGCTGAAATGTCCAAAACATGGTGCCCAAGTGTCACCCTCTTTGCAGACATGCACCATCACCTAAAAACGAAGATCCTGGAATTTAATTGGCGGGGAACTCCCCGTTTCGTTGGAACCGGGTTGGATCATGTCACAACTTGTGCTCAAACATGGTCTGGAATTATCATATAACCCAACCAAGCACAAACCAAGAGAAAAATCTACCAGGCTACCCCTTTCATAAGAACATCTAGGGGCGTAGACGATCCAGGCCCATGGATCAGCGTTTTGTAGAAAGAAGCTCTTCGGGACATCGGAATACCTCCAAACCTTGCAATGGACCCTAGCATGTGTATTAAAGTGTGGTGGAATGCTCAAATGTCCAAAACCTGGTTCCGAAGTGTGACCCGTTCGCAGACATGCGATGTCACCTAAAAACGAAGGTGTTTTGGAAATTTAATTATTAGGGGGTCGAGAACTCCCCATTTCGGTGAAACCAAGTTAGATCTTGTCACAACTTATGCCAAAACATGGTTTGGAATTATCCTATAACCCAACCAAGCACAGACCAAGAGAAAAATCCACCGGGCTACCCCTTTCATAAGAACATCTAGGTGTAGACGATTCTGGGCCCATATAGATCAGGGTTTCAGAGGAAGAAGCGCCTCGGAGCATCGGAATACCTCCAAACCCATGCAATGGACCCTAGCATGTGTATTAAAGTGTCGTGGAATGCTGAAATGTCCAAAACATGGTTCCCAAGTGTCACCCTCTTTGCAGACATGCACTATCACCTAAAAACGAAGATCTTGGAATTTAATTGGCGGGGAACTCCCCGTTTCGTTGGAACCGGGTTGGATCATGTCACAACTTGTGCCCAAACATTGTTTGGAATTATCATATAACCCAACCAAGCACAAATCAAGAGAAAAATCCAGTAGGCTACCCCTTTCATAAGAACATCTAGGGGGTAGACGATCCAGGCCCATGGATCATGGTTTTGTAGGAAGAAGCTCTCCGGGACATCGGAATATCTCCAAACCATGCAATGGACCCTAGCATGTGTATTAAAGTGTTGTGGAATGCTGAAATGTCCAAAATATGATTACCAAGCGTGACCCATTTGCAGACATGCGATGTCACCTAAAAACGAAGGTGTTCTAGAAATTTAATTATTAGGGGGTCGAGAACTCCCCATTTCGGTGAAACCAGGTTAGATCTTGTCACAACGTATGCCCAAACATGGTTTGGAATTATCCTATAACCCAACCAAGCACAAACCATGAGAAAAATCCACCGGGATACCTCTTTCATAAGAACATCTAGGGGTAGACGATTCTGGGCCCATATAGATCAGGGTTTCATAGGAAGAAGCGCCTCGGAGCATCGGAATACCTCCAAACCCATGCAATGGACCCTAGCCTGTGTATTAAAGTGTGGTGGAATGCTGAAGTGTCCAAAACATGGTGTCCAAGTGTCACCCTCTTTGCAGACATGCACTATCACCTAAAAACAAAGATCCTGGAATTTAATTGGCGGGAACTCCCCGTTTCGTTGGAACCGGGTTGGATCATGTCACAAATTGTGCCCAAACATGGTTTGGAATTATCATATAACCCAACCAAGCACAAACCAAGATAAAAATCCACCAGGCTACACCTTTCATAAGAACATCTAGGGGGGTAGACGATCCAGGCCCATGGATCAGGGTTTTGTAGAAAGAAGCTCTTCGGGACATCGGAATACCTCCAAAGCTTGCATTGGACCCTAGCTTGTGTATTAAAGTGTGGTGGAATGCTCAAATGTCCAAAACCTGGTTCCCAAGTGTGACCCGTTCGCAGACATGCGATGTCACCTAAAAACGAAGGTGTTTTGGAAATTTAATTATTAGGGGGTCGAGAATTCCATATTTCGGTGAAACCAGGTTAGATCTTGTCAAAACTTATGCCAAAACATGGTTTGGAATTATCCTATAACCCAACCAAGCACAAACCAAGAGAAAAATCCACCGGGCTACCCCTTTCATAAGAACATCTAGGGGGTAGACGATTCTGGGCCCATATAGATCAGGGTTTCATAGGAAGAAGCACCTCGGAGCATCGGTATACCTCCAAACCCATGCAATGGACCCTAGCCTGTGTATTAAAGTGTGGTGGAATGCTGAAATGTCCAAAACATGGTGCCCAAGTGTGACCCGTTCGCAGACATGCGATGTCACCTAAAACGGAGGTGTTCTGGAAATTTAATTATTAGGGGGTCGAGAACTCCCCATTTCGGTGAAACCAGGTTAGATCTTGTCACAACTTATGCCCAAACATGGTTTGGAATTATCCTATAACCCAACCAAGCACAAACCAAGAGAAAAATCCACCAGGCTACCCCTTTCATAAGAACATCTAGGGGGGTAGACGATCCAGGCCCATGGATCAAGGTTTTGTAGGAAGAAGCTCTTTGGGACATCGGAATACCTCCAAACCTTGCAATGGACCCTAGCATGTGTATTAAAGTGTGGTGGAATTCTCAAATGTGAAAAACCTGGTTCCCAAGTGTGACCCGTTCGCAGACATGCGATGTCACCTAAAAACGAAGGTGTTTTGGAAATTTAATTATTAGGGGGTCGAGAACTCCCCATTTAGGTGAAACCAGGTTAGATCTTGTCACAAATTATGCCAAAACATGGTTTGGAATTATCCTATAACCCAACCAAGAACAGACCAAGAGAAAAATCCACCGGGCTACCCCTTTCATAAGAACATCTAGGGGTAGACGATTCTAGGCCCATATAGATCAGGGTTTCATAGGAAGAAGCGCCTCGGAGCATCGGAATACCTCCAAACCCATGCAATGGACCCTAGCATGTGTATTAAAGTGTGGTGGAATGCTGAAATGTCCAAAACATGGTGCCCAAGTGTCACCCTCTTTGCAGACATGCACTATCACCTCAAAACGAAGATCCTGGAATTTAATTGGCGGGGAACTCCCCGTTTCGTTGGAACCGGGTTGGATCATGTCACAACTTGTGCCCAAACATGGTTTGGAATTATCATATAACCCAACCAAGCACAAATCAAGAGAAAAATCCAGTAGGCTACCCCTTTCATAAGAACATCTAGGGGGTAGACGATCCAGGCCCATGGATCATGGTTTTGTAGGAAGAAGCTCTCCGGGACATCGGAATATCTCCAAACCATGCAATGGACCCTATCATGTGTATTAAAGTGTTGTGGAATGCTGAAATGTCCAAAATATGGTTACCAAGCGTGACCCGTTCGCAGACATGCGATGTCACCTAAAAACGAAGGTGTTCTAGAAATTTAATTATTAGGGGGTTGAGAACTCCCCATTTCGGTGAAACCAGGTTAGATCTTGTCACAACTTATGCCCAAACATGGTTTGGAATTATCATATAACCCAACCAAGCACAAACCATGAGAAAAATCCACCGGGATACCCCTTTCATAAGAAAATCTAGGGGGTAGACGATTCTGGGCCCACAGATCTGGTTTCATAGGAAGAAGCGCCTCGGAGCATCGGAATACCTCCAAACCCATGCAATGGACCCTAGCATGTGTATTAAAGTGTGGTGGAATGCTGAAATGTCCAAAACATGGTGCCCAAGTGTCACCCTATTTGCAGACATGCACTATCACCGAAAAAACGAAGATATCCTGGAATTTAATTGGCCTGGAACTCCCCGGTTCGGTGAAACCGGGTTGAATCATGTCACAACTTGTGCCCAAAAATGGTTTCGAATTATCATATAACCCAACCAAGCACAAACCAAGAAAAAAAACCACCGGGATACCTCTTTCATAAGAACATCTAGGGGTAGACGATTCTGGGCCCATATAGCTCAGGGTTTCATAGGAAGAAGCGCCTCAGAGCATCGGAATACCTCCAAACCCATGCAATGGACCCTAGCCTGTGCATTAAAGTGTGGTGGAATGCTGAAATGTCCAAAACATGGTGTCCAAGTGTCACCCTCTTTGCAGACATGCACTATCACCTAAAAACGAAGATCCTGGAATTTAATTGGCGAGGAACTCCCCGTTTCGTTGGAATCGGGTTGGATCATGTCCAACTTGTGCTCAAACATGGTTTGGAATTATCATATAACCCAACCAAGCACAAACCAAGAGAAAAATCCACCAGGCTGCCCCTTTCAAGAACATCTAGGGGGGCAGACGATCCAGGCCCATGGATCAGGGTTTTGTAGAAAGAAGCTCTTCGAGACATCGGAATACCTCCAAACCTTGAAATGGACCCTAGCATGTGTATTAAAGTGTGGGGGAATGCTCAAATGTCCAAAACCTGGTTCCCAAGTGTGACCCGTCTGCAGACATGCGATGTCACCTAAAAACGGAGGTGTTCTGGAAATTTAATTATTAGGGAGTCGAGAACACCCCATTTCGGTGAAACCAGGTTAGATCTTGTCACAACTTATGCCCAAACATGGTTTGGAATTATCCTATAACCCAACCAAGCACAAACCAAGAGAAAAATCCACCAGGCTACCCCTTTCATAAGAACATCTAGGGGGTAGACGATTCTGTACCCACAGATCACGGTTTCATAGGAAGAAGCGCCTCACAGCATCGGAATACCTCCAAACTCATGCAATGGACCCTAGAATGTGTATTAAAGTGTGGTGGAATGCTGAAATGTCCAAAACATGGTGCCCAAGTGTCACCCTCTTTGCAGACATGCACTATCACCTAAAAACAAAGATCCTAGAATTTAATTGGCTGGGACCTCCCCGTTTCGGTGAAACCAGGTTATATCATGTAACAACTTGTGCCCAAACATGGTTTGGAATTATCATATAACCCAACCAAGCACAAACCAAGTGAAAAATCCACCGGGCTACCCCTTTCATCAGAACATCTAGGGGGGTAGACGATCCAGGCCCACGGATCAGGGTTTTGTAGGAAGAAGCTCTTCGGGACATCGAAATACCTCCAAACCTTGCAATGGACCCTAGCATGTGTATTAAAGTGTTATGGAATGCTGATATATCCAAAACCTGGATCCCAAGCGTGACCCGTTCACAGACATGCGATGTCACCTAAAAACAAAGGTGTTCTGGAAATTTAATTATTAGGGGGTCGAGAACTCCCCATTTTGGTGAAACCGGGTTAGATCTTGTCACAACTTATGCCCAAACATGGTTTGGAATTATCCTATAACCCAACCAACCACAAACCAAGATAAAAATCCACCGGGCTACCCATTTCATAAGAACATCTAGGGGGGTAGACGATTCGGGGCCCATATAGATCAGGGTTTCATAGGAAGAAGCACCTCGGAGCATCGGAATACCTCCAAACCCATGCAATGGACCCTAGCATGTGTATTAAAGTGTGGTGGAATGCTGAAATGTCCAAAACATGGTGCCCAAGTGTCACCCTCTTTGTAGACATGCCCTATCACCGAAAAACGAAGATCCTAGAATTTAATTGGCCGAGAACTCCCTGTTTCAGTGAAACCGGGTTAGCTCATTTCACAACTTGTGCCCAAAAATGGTTTGTAATTATCATATAACGCAACCAAGCACAAACCAAGAGAAAAATCCACCAGGCTACCCCTATCATAAGAACATCTAGGGGGGTAGACGATCCAGGCCCATGGATCAGGGTTTTGTAGGAAGGAGCTCTTCGGGTCATCGGAATACCTCCAAACCTTGCAATGGACCCTAGCATGTGTATTAAAGTGTGGTGGAATGCTGAAATGTCCAAAATCTGGTTCCCAAGCATGACCTGTTCGAAGACATGCGATGTCACCTAAAAACGAAGTTGTTCTGGAAATTTAATTATTAGGGGCTCGAGAACTCCCCATTTTGGTGAAACCAGGTTACATCTTGTCACAACTTATGCCAAAACATGGTTTGGAATTATCCTATAACCCAACCAAGCACAAACCAAGAGAAAAATCCACGGGGCTACCCCTTTCATAAGAACATCTAGGGGGGTAGACGATTCTGGGCCCATATAGACCAGGGTTTCATAGGAAGAACCGCCTTGGAGCATCGGAATACCTCCAAACCCATGCAATGGAACCTAGCATGTGTATTAAAGTGTGGTGGATTAATGAAATGTCCAAAACATGGTGCCCAAGTGTAACCCTATTTGCAGACATGCACTATCACCGAAAAAACGAAGATATCCTGGAATTTAATTGGCCGGGAACTCCCCAATTCGGTGAAACCGGGTTGAATCATGTCACAACTTGTGCCCAAACATGGTTTGGAATTATCATATAACCCAACCAAGCACAAACCAAGACAAAAATCCACCGGGCTACCCCTTTCATAAGAACATCTACGGTGTAGACGATCTAGGCCCACAGATTAGGGTTTTGTAGGAAGAAGCTCTTCTGGACATCGGAATACCTCCAAACCTAGCAATGGACCCTAGAATGTGTATTAAAGTGTGGTGGAATGCTGAAATGTCCAAAACCTGGTTCCCAAGCATGACCCATTCGCAGACATGCGAAGTCACCTAAAAACGAAGGTGTTCTGGAAATTTAATTATTAGGGGGTCGTGAGCTCCCCATTTCGGTGAAACCAGGTTAGATATTGTCACAACTTATGCCCAAACATGGTTTGGAATTATCCTATAACCCAACCAAGCACGAACCAAGAGAAAAATCCACCGGGCTACCCATTTCATAAGAACATCTAGGGGGTAGACGATTCTGGGCCCATATATATCAAGGTTTCATAGGAAGAAGCGCCTCGGAGCATCGGAATACCTACAAACCCATGCAATGGACCCTAGCATGTGTATTAAAGTGTGGTGGAATGCTGAAATGTCCAAAACATGGTTACCAAGTGTCACCCTCTTTGCATACATGCACTATCACCTAAAAACGAAGATCCTGGAATTTAATTGGCGGGGAACTCCCCGTTTCGGTGAAACCGTGTTGGATCATGTCACAACTTGTGCCCAAACATGGTTTGGAATTATCATATAACCCAACCAAGCACAAACCAAGGGAAAAATCCACCGGGTTACCCCTTTCATAAGAACATCTAGGGGGGTAGACGATCCAGGCCCATGGATCAAGGGTTTGTAGGAAGAAGCTCTTCGGGACATCAGAATACCTCCAACCTAGCAATGGACCCTAGAATGTGTATTAAAGTGTGGTGGAATGCTGAAATGTCCAAAACCTGGTTCCCAAGTGTGACCCGTTCGCAGACATGCGAAGTCACCTAAAAACGAAGGTGTTCTGGAAATTTAATTATTAGGGGGTCGTGAGCTCCCCATTTCGATGAAACCAGGTTAGATATTGTCAGAACTTATGCCCAAACATGGTTTGGAATTATCCTATAACCCAACCAAGCACGAACCAAGAGAAAAATCCACCGGGCTACCCCTTTCATAAGGACATCTAGGGGGTAGACGATTCTGGGCCCACAGATCAGGGTTTCATAGGAAGAAGCGCCTCGGAGCATCGGAATACCTCCAAACCCATGCAATGGACCCTAGAATGTGTATTAAAGTGTGGTGGAATGCTGAAATGTCCAAAACATGGTGCCCAAGTGTCAACCTATTTGCAGACATGCACTATCACCGAAAAAACAAAGATATCCTGGAATTTAATTGGCCTGGAACTCCCCGGTTCGATGAAACCGGGTTGAATCATGTCACAACTTGTGCCCAAACATGGTTTGGAATTATCATATAACCCAACCAAGCACAAACCAAGACAAAAATCCACCAGGATACCTCTTTCATAAGAACGTCTAGGGGGTAGACGATTCTGGGCCCATATAGATCAGAGTTTCATAGGAAGAAGCGCCTCGGAGCATCGGAATACCTCCAAACCCATGCAATGGACCCTAGCCCGTGTATTAAAGTGTGGTGGAATGCTGAAATGTCCAAAACATGGTGCCCAAGTGTCACCCTCTTTGCGGACATGCACTATCACCTAAAAACGAAGATCCTGGAATTTAATTGGAGGGGAACTCCCCGTTTCGTTGGAACCGGGTTGGATCATGTCACAACTTGTGCCCAAACATGGTTTGGAATTATCATATAACCCAAGCAAGCACAAACCAAGAGAAAAATCCACCAGGCTACCCCTTTCATAAGAACATCTAGGGGGTAGACGATCCAGGCCCATGGATCAGGGTTTTGTAGAAAGAAGCTCTTTGGGACATCGGAATACCTCCAAACCTTGCAATGGACCCTAGAATGTGTATTAAAGTGTGGGGGAATGCTCTAATGTCCAAAACCTGGTTCCCAAGTGTGACCCGTTCGCAGACATGCGATGTCACCTAAAAACGGAGGTGTTCTAGAAATTTTATTATTTGGGGGTCAAGAACTCCCCATTTCGGTGAAACCAGGTTAGATCTTGTCACAACTTATGCCCAAACATGGTTTGGAATTATCCTATAACCCAACCAAGCACAAACCAAGAGAAAAAGCCACCAGGCTACCCCTTTCATAAGAACATCTAGGGGGGTAGACGATCTAGGCCCATGGATCAGGGTTTTGTAGGAAGGAGCTCTTCGGGTCATCGGAATACCTCCAAACCTTGCAATGGACCCTAGCATGTGTATTAAAGTGTGGTGGAATGCTGAAATGTCCAAAATCTGGTTCCCAAGCATGACCTGTTCGAAGACATGCGATGTCACCTAAAAACGAAGTTGTTCTGGAAATTTAATTATTAGGGGCTCGAGAACTCCCCATTTTGGTGAAACCAGGTTACATCTTGTCACAACTTATGCCAAAACATGGTTTGGAATTATCCTATAACCCAACCAAGCACAAACCAAGAGAAAAATCCACGGGGCTACCCCTTTCATAAGAACATCTAGGGGGGTAGACGATTCTGGGCCCATATAGACCAGGGTTTCATAGGAAGAACCGCCTTGGAGCATCGGAATACCTCCAAACCCATGCAATGGAACCTAGCATGTGTATTAAAGTGTGGTGGATTAATGAAATGTCCAAAACATGGTGCCCAAGTGTAACCCTATTTGCAGACATGCACTATCACCGAAAAAACGAAGATATCCTGGAATTTAATTGGCCGGGAACTCCCCAGTTCGGTGAAACCGGGTTGAATCATGTCACAACTTGTGCCCAAACATGGTTTGGAATTATCATATAACCCAACCAAGCACAAACCAAGACAAAAATCCACCGGGCTACCCCTTTCATAAGAACATCTACGGTGTAGACGATCTAGGCCCACAGATTAGGGTTTTGTAGGAAGAAGCTCTTCTGGACATCGGAATACCTCCAAACCTAGCAATGGACCCTAGAATGTGTATTAAAGTGTGGTGGAATGCTGAAATGTCCAAAACCTGGTTCCCAAGCATGACCCATTCGCAGACATGCGAAGTCACCTAAAAACGAAGGTGTTCTGGAAATTTAATTATTAGGGGGTCGTGAGCTCCCCATTTCGGTGAAACCAGGTTAGATATTGTCACAACTTATGCCCAAACATGGTTTGGAATTATCCTATAACCCAACCAAGCACGAACCAAGAGAAAAATCCACCGGGCTACCCATTTCATAAGAACATCTAGGGGGTAGACGATTCTGGGCCCATATAGATCAAGGTTTCATAGGAAGAAGCGCCTCGGAGCATCGGAATACCTCCAAACCCATGCAATGGACCCTAGCATGTGTATTAAAGTGTGGTGGAATGCTGAAATGTCCAAAACATGGTTACCAAGTGTCACCCTCTTTGCATACATGCACTATCACCTAAAAACGAAGATCCTGGAATTTAATTGGCGGGGAACTCCCCGTTTCGGTGAAACCGTGTTGGATCATGTCACAACTTGTGCCCAAACATGGTTTGGAATTATCATATAACCCAACCAAGCACAAACCAAGAGAAAAATCCACCGGGTTACCCCTTTCATAAGAACATCTAGGGGGGTAGACGATCCAGGCCCATGGATCAAGGGTTTGTAGGAAGAAGCTCTTCGGGACATCAGAATACCTCCAACCTAGCAATGGACCCTAGAATGTGTATTAAAGTGTGGTGGAATGCTGAAATGTCCAAAACCTGGTTCCCAAGTGTGACCCGTTCGCAGACATGCGAAGTCACCTAAAAACGAAGGTGTTCTGGAAATTTAATTATTAGGGGGTCGTGAGCTCCCCATTTCGATGAAACCAGGTTAGATATTGTCAGAACTTATGCCCAAACATGGTTTGGAATTATCCTATAACCCAACCAAGCACGAACCAAGAGAAAAATCCACCGGGCTACCCCTTTCATAAGGACATCTAGGGGGTAGACGATTCTGGGCCCACAGATCAGGGTTTCATAGGAAGAAGCGCCTCGGAGCATCGGAATACCTCCAAACCCATGCAATGGACCCTAGAATGTGTATTAAAGTGTGGTGGAATGCTGAAATGTCCAAAACATGGTGCCCAAGTGTCAACCTATTTGCAGACATGCACTATCACCGAAAAAACAAAGATATCCTGGAATTTAATTGGCCTGGAACTCCCCGGTTCGATGAAACCGGGTTGAATCATGTCACAACTTGTGCCCAAACATGGTTTGGAATTATCATATAACCCAACCAAGCACAAACCAAGACAAAAATCCACCAGGATACCTCTTTCATAAGAACGTCTAGGGGGTAGACGATTCTGGGCCCATATAGATCAGAGTTTCATAGGAAGAAGCGCCTCGGAGCATCGGAATACCTCCAAACCCATGCAATGGACCCTAGCCCGTGTATTAAAGTGTGGTGGAATGCTGAAATGTCCAAAACATGGTGCCCAAGTGTCACCCTCTTTGCGGACATGCACTATCACCTAAAAACGAAGATCCTGGAATTTAATTGGAGGGGAACTCCCCGTTTCGTTGGAACCGGGTTGGATCATGTCACAACTTGTGCCCAAACATGGTTTGGAATTATCATATAACCCAAGCAAGCACAAACCAAGAGAAAAATCCACCAGGCTACCCCTTTCATAAGAACATCTAGGGGGTAGACGATCCAGGCCCATGGATCAGGGTTTTGTAGAAAGAAGCTCTTTGGGACATCGGAATACCTCCAAACCTTGCAATGGACCCTAGAATGTGTATTAAAGTGTGGGGGAATGCTCTAATGTCCAAAACCTGGTTCCCAAGTGTGACCCGTTCGCAGACATGCGATATCACCTAAAAACGGAGGTGTTCTAGAAATTTTATTATTTGGGGGTCAAGAACTCCCCATTTCGGTGAAACCAGGTTAGATCTTGTCACAACTTATGCCCAAACATGGTTTGGAATTATCCTATAACCCAACCAAGCACAAACCAAGAGAAAAAGCCACCAGGCTACCCCTTTCATAAGAACATCTAGAGGGGTAGACGATCCAGGCCCATGGATCAGGGTTTTGTAGGAAGGAGCTCTTCGGGTCATCGGAATACCTCCAAACCTTGCAATGGACCCTAGCATGTGTATTAAAGTGTGGTGGAATGCTGAAATGTCCAAAATCTGGTTCCCAAGCATGACCTGTTCGAAGACATGCGATGTCACCTAAAAACGAAGTTGTTCTGGAAATTTAATTATTAGGGGCTCGAGAACTCCCCATTTTGGTGAAACCAGGTTACATCTTGTCACAACTTATGCCAAAACATGGTTTGGAATTATCCTATAACCCAACCAAGCACAAACCAAGAGAAAAATCCACGGGGCTACCCCTTTCATAAGAACATCTAGGGGGGTAGACGATTCTGGGCCCATATAGACCAGGGTTTCATAGGAAGAACCGCCTTGGAGCATCGGAATACCTCCAAACCCATGCAATGGAACCTAGCATGTGTATTAAAGTGTGGTGGATTAATGAAATGTCCAAAACATGGTGCCCAAGTGTAACCCTATTTGCAGACATGCACTATCACCGAAAAAACGAAGATATCCTGGAATTTAATTGGCCGGGAACTCCCCAGTTCGGTGAAACCGGGTTGAATCATGTCACAACTTGTGCCCAAACATGGTTTGGAATTATCATATAACCCAACCAAGCACAAACCAAGACAAAAATCCACCGGGCTACCCCTTTCATAAGAACATCTAAGGTGTAGACGATCTAGGCCCACAGATTAGGGTTTTGTAGGAAGAAGCTCTTCTGGACATCGGAATACCTCCAAACCTAGCAATGGACCCTAGAATGTGTATTAAAGTGTGGTGGAATGCTGAAATGTCCAAAACCTGGTTCCCAAGCATGACCCATTCGCAGACATGCGAAGTCACCTAAAAACGAAGGTGTTCTGGAAATTTAATTATTAGGGGGTCGTGAGCTCCCCATTTCGGTGAAACCAGGTTAGATATTGTCACAACTTATGCCCAAACATGGTTTGGAATTATCCTATAACCCAACCAAGCACGAACCAAGAGAAAAATCCACCGGGCTACCCATTTCATAAGAACATCTAGGGGGTAGACGATTCTGGGCCCATATAGATCAAGGTTTCATAGGAAGAAGCGCCTCGGAGCATCGGAATACCTCCAAACCCATGCAATGGACCCTAGCATGTGTATTAAAGTGTGGTGGAATGCTGAAATGTCCAAAACATGGTTACCAAGTGTCACCCTCTTTGCATACATGCACTATCACCTAAAAACGAAGATCCTGGAATTTAATTGGCGGGGAACTCCCCGTTTCGGTGAAACCGTGTTGGATCATGTCACAACTTGTGCCCAAACATGGTTTGGAATTATCATATAACCCAACCAAGCACAAACCAAGAGAAAAATCCACCGGGTTACCCCTTTCATAAGAACATCTAGGGGGGTAGACGATCCAGGCCCATGGATCAAGGGTTTGTAGGAAGAAGCTCTTCGGGACATCAGAATACCTCCAACCTAGCAATGGACCCTAGAATGTGTATTAAAGTGTGGTGGAATGCTGAAATGTCCAAAACCTGGTTCCCAAGTGTGACCCGTTCGCAGACATGCGAAGTCACCTAAAAACGAAGGTGTTCTGGAAATTTAATTATTAGGGGGTCGTGAGCTCCCCATTTCGATGAAACCAGGTTAGATATTGTCAGAACTTATGCCCAAACATGGTTTGGAATTATCCTACAACCCAACCAAGCACGAACCAAGAGAAAAATCCACTGGGCTACCCCTTTCATAAGGACATCTAGGGGGTAGACGATTCTGGGCCCACAGATCAGGGTTTCATAGGAAGAAGCGCCTCGGAGCATCGGAATACCTCCAAACCCATGCAATGGACCCTAGAATGTGTATTAAAGTGTGGTGGAATGCTGAAATGTCCAAAACATGGTGCCCAAGTGTCAACCTATTTGCAGACATGCACTATCACCGAAAAAACAAAGATATCCTCGAATTTAATTGGCCTGGAACTCCCCGGTTCGATGAAACCGGGTTGAATCATGTCACAACTTGTGCCCAAACATGGTTTGGAATTATCATATAACCCAACCAAGCACAAACCAAGACAAAAATCCACCAGGATACCTCTTTCATAAGAACGTCTAGGGGGTAGACGATTCTGGGCCCATATAGATCAGAGTTTCATAGGAAGAAGCGCCTCGGAGCATCGGAATACCTCCAAACCCATGCAATGGACCCTAGCCCGTGTATTAAAGTGTGGTGGAATGCTGAATTGTCCAAAACATGGTGCCCAAGTGTCACCCTCTTTGCGGACATGCACTATCACCTAAAAACGAAGATCCTGGAATTTAATTGGAGGGGAACTCCCCGTTTCGTTGGAACCGGGTTGGATCATGTCACAACTTGTGCCCAAACATGGTTTGGAATTATCATATAACCCAAGCAAGCACAAACCAAGAGAAAAATCCACCAGGCTACCCCTTTCATAAGAACATCTAGGGGGTAGACGATCCAGGCCCATGGATCAGGGTTTTGTAGAAAGAAGCTCTTTGGGACATCGGAATACCTCCAAACCTTGCAATGGACCCTAGAATGTGTATTAAAGTGTGGGGGAATGCTCTAATGTCCAAAACCTGGTTCCCAAGTGTGACCCGTTCGCAGACATGCGATGTCACCTAAAAACGGAGGTGTTCTAGAAATTTTATTATTTGGGGGTCAAGAACTCCCCATTTCGGTGAAACCAGGTTAGATCTTGTCACAACTTATGCCCAAACATGGTTTGGAATTATCCTATAACCCAACCAAGCACAAACCAAGAGAAAAAGCCACCAGGCTACCCCTTTCATAAGAACATCTAGGGGGGTAGACGATTCTGTACCCACAGATCACGGTTTCATAGGAAGAAGCGCCTCGCAGCATCGGAATACCTCCAAATTCATGCAATGGACCCTAGCATGTGTATTAAAGTGTGGTGGAATGCTGAAATGTCCAAAACATGGTGCCCAAGTGTCACCCTCTTTGCAGACATGCACTATCACCTAAAAACAAAGATCCTAGAATTTAATTGGCTGGGACCTCCCCGTTTCGGTGAAACCAGGTTGGATCATGTAATAACTTGTGCCCAAACATGGTTTGGAATTATCATATAACCCAACCAAGCACAAACCAAGTGAAAAATCCACCGGGCTACCCCTTTCATAAGAACATCTAGGGGGGTAGACGATGCAGGCCCACGGATCAGGGTTTTGTAGGAAGAAGCTCTTCGGGACATCGAAATACCTCCAAACCTTGCAATGGACCCTAGCATGTGTATTAAAGTGTTTTGGAATGCTGATATGTACAAAACCTGGTTCCCAAGCGTGACCCGTTCGCAGACATGCGATGTCACCTAAAAACGAAGGTGTTCTGGAAATTTAATTATTAGGGGGTCGAGATCTCACCATTTGGGTGAAACCGGGTTAGATATTGTCACAATTTATGCCCAAACATGGTTTGGAATTATCCTATAACCCAGCCAACCACAAACCAAGAGAAAAATCCACCGGGCTACCCATTTCATAAGAACATCTAGGGGGGTAGACGATTCTGGGCCCATATAGATCAGGGTTTCATAGGAAGAAGCGCCTCGGAGCATCGGAATACCTCCAAACCCATGCAATGGACCCTAGCATGTGTATTAAAGTATGGTGGAATGCTGAAATGTCCAAAACATGGTGCCCAAGTGTCACTCTCTTTGCAGACATGCACTATCACCGAAAAACAGAGATCCTAGAATTTAATTGGCCGAGAACTCCCTGTTTTAGTGAAACCGGGTTAGATCATGTCACAACTTGTGCCCAAACATGGTTTGTAATTATCATATAATGCAACCAAGCACAAAACAAAAGAAAAATCCACCAGGCTACCCCTATCATAAGAACATCTAGGGAGGTAGACGATCGAGGCCCATGGATCAGGGTTTTGTAGGAAGGAGCTCTTCGGGTCATCGGAATACCACCAAACCTTGCAATGGACCCTAGCATGTGTATTAAAGTGTGGTGGAATGCTGAAATGTCCAAAATCTGGTTCCCAAGCGTGACATGTTCGAAGACATGCGATGTCACCTAAAAACGAAGTTGTTCTGGAAATTTAATTATTAGGGGCTCGAGAACTCCCCATTTTGGTGAAACCAGTTTACATATTGTCACAACTTATGCCAAAACATGGTTTGGAATTATCCTATAACCCAACCAAGCACAAACCAAGAGAAAAATCCACGGGGCTACCCCTTTCATAAGAACATCTAGGGGGGTAGACGATTCTGGGCCCATATAGACCAGGGTTTCATAGGAAGAAGCGCCTCGGAGCATCGGAATACCTCCAAACCCATGGAATGGACGCTAGCATGTGTATTAAAGTGTGGTGGAATGCTGAAATGTCCAAAACATGGTGCCAAAGTGTCACCCTATTTGCAGACATGCACTATCAACGAAAAAACGAAGATATCCTGGAATTTAATTGGCCGGGAACTCTCCGGTTCGGTGAAACCGGGTTGAATCATGTCACAAATTGTGCCCAAACATGGGTTGGAATTATCATATAACCCAACCAAGCAAAAACCAAGACAAAAATCCACCGGTCTACCCCTTTCATAAGAACATCTACGGTGTAGACGATCTAGGCCCACAGATTAGGGTTTCGTAGGAAGAAGCTCTTCTGGACATCGGAATACCTCCAAACCTAGAAATGGACCCTAGAATGTATATTAAAGTGTGGTGGAATTCTGAAATGTCCAAAACCTGGTTGCCAAGCGTGACCCATTCGCAGACATGCGAAGTCACCTAAAAACGAAGGTGTTCTGGAAATTTAATTATTCGGGGGTCGTGAGCTCCCCATTTCTGTGAAACCAGGTTATATATTGTGACAACTTATGCCCAAACATGGTTTGGAATTATCCTATAACCCAACCAAGCATGAACCAAGAGAAAAATCCACCGGGCTACCCCTTTCATAAGAACATCTAGGGGGTAGACGATTTTGGGCCCACAAATGAGAGTTTCATAGGAAGAAGCGCCTCGGAGCATCGGAATACCTCCAAACCCATGCAATGGACCCTAGCATGTGTATTAGAGTGTGGTGGAATGCTGAAATGTCCAAAACATGGTGACCAAGTGTCACCCTCTTTGCAGACATGCACTATCGCCTAAAAACGAAGATCCTAGAATTTAATTGGCCGGGAACTCCCCGTTTCAGTGAAACCGGGTTAGATCATGTCACAACTTGTGCCCAAACATGGTTTGGAATTATCATATAACCCAACCAAGCACAAACCAAGAGACAAATCCACCAGGCTACCCCTTTCATAAGAACATCTAGGGGGGGGTAGACGATCCATGCCCATGTATCAGGGTTTTGTAGGAAGAAGCTCTTCGGGACATCGAAATACCTGCAAACCTTGCAATGGACCCTAGCATGTGTATTAAAGTGTGGTGGATTGCTCAAATGTCCAAAACCTGGTTCCCAAGTGTGACCCGTTCGCAGACATGCGATGTCACCTAAAAACGAAGGTGTTTTGGAAATTTAATTATTAGGGGGTCGAGAACTCCCCATTTCGGTGAAACTAGGTTAGATCTTGTCACAACTTATGCCAAAACATGGTTTGGAATTATCCTATAACCCAACCAAGCACAAACCAAGAGAAAAATCTACCGGGCTACCCATTTCATAAGAACATCTAGGGGGTAGACGATTCTGGGCCCATATAGATCAGGGTTTCATAGGAAGAAGCGCCTCGGAGCATCGGAATACCTCCAAACCCATGCAATGGACCCTAGCCTATGTATTAAAGTGTGGTGGAATGCTAAAATGTCCAAAACATGGTGCCCAAGTGTCACCCTCTTGGCGGGGAACTCCCCGTTTCGTTGGAACCGGGTTGGATCATGTCACAACTTGTGCCCAAACATGGTTTGGAATTATCCTATAACCCAACCAAGCACAAACCAAGAGAAAAATCCACCGGGCTACCCCTTTCATAAGAACATCTAGGGGGGTAGATGATCCAGGCCCATGGATCAAGGTTTTGTAGGAAGAAGCTCTTCGGGACATCGGAATACCTCCAAACCTTGCAATGGACCCTAGCATGTGTATTAAAGTGTGGTGGAATGCTGAAATGTCCAAAACCTGGTTCCCAAGTGTGACCCGTTCGCAGACATGCGATGTCACCTAAAAACGAAGGTGTTTTGGAAATTTAATTATTAGGGGGTCGAGAACTCCATATTTCGGTGAAACCAGGTTAGATCTTGTCACAACTTATGCGAAAACATGGTTTGGAATTATCCGATAACCCAACAAAGCACAAACCAAGAGAAAAATACACCGGGCTACCCCTTTCATAAGAACATCTAGGGGGTAGACGATTCTGGGCCCATATAGATCAGGGTTTCATAGGAAGAAGCGCCTCGGAGCATCGGAATACCTCCAAACCCATGCAATGGACCCTAGCCTGTGTATTAAATTGTGGTGGAATGCTGAAATGTCCAAAACATGGTGCCCAAGTGTCACCCTCTTTGCAGACATGCACTGTCACCTAAAAACGAAGATCATGGAATTTAATTGGCGGGGAACTCCCCGTTTCGTTGGAACCGGGTTGGATCATGTCACAACTTGTGCCCAAACATGGTTTGGAATTATCATATAACCCAACCAAGCACAAACCAAGAGAAAAATCCACCAGGCTACCCCTTTCATAAGAACATCTAGGGGGGTAGATGATCCAGGCCCATGGATCAGCGTTTTGTAGAAAGAAGCTCTTCGGGACATCGGAATACCTCCAAACCTTGCAATGGACCCTAGCATGTGTATTAAAGTGTGGTGGAATGCTCAAATGTCCAAAACCTGGTTCCCAAGTGTGACCCGTTCGCAGACATGCGATGTCACCTAAAAACGGAGGTGTTCTAGAAATTTTATTATTTGGGGGTCAAGAACTCCCCATTTCGGTGAAACCAGGTTAGATCTTGTCACAACTTATGCCCAAACATGGTTTGGAATTATCCTATAACCCAACCAAGCACAAACCAAGAGAAAAAGCCACCAGGCTACCCCTTTCATAAGAACATCTAGGGGGGTAGACGATTCTGTACCCACAGATCACGGTTTCATAGGAAGAAGCGCCTCGCAGCATCGGAATACCTCCAAATTCATGAAATGGACCCTAGCATGTGTATTAAAGTGTGGTGGAATGCTGAAATGTCCAAAACATGGTGCCCAAGTGTCACCCTCTTTGCAGACATGCACTATCACCTAAAAACAAAGATCCTAGAATTTAATTGGCTGGGACCTCCCCGTTTCGGTGAAACCAGGTTGGATCATGTAATAACTTGTGCCCAAAAATGGTTTGGAATTATCATATAACCCAACCAAGCACAAACCAAGTGAAAAATCCACCGGGCTACCCCTTTCATAAGAACATCTAGGGGGGTAGACGATCCAGGCCCACGGATCAGGGTTTTGTAGGAAGAAGCTCTTCGGGACATCGAAATACCTCCAAACCTTGCAATGGACCCTAGCATGTGTATTAAAGTGTTTTGGAATGCTGATATGTACAAAACCTGGTTCCCAAGCGTGACCCGTTCGCAGACATGCGATGTCACCTAAAAACGAAGGTGTTCTGGAAATTTAATTATTAGGGGGTCGAGATCTCACCATTTGGGTGAAACCGGGTTAGATATTGTCACAATTTATGCCCAAACATGGTTTGGAATTATCCTATAACCCAGCCAACCACAAACCAAGAGAAAAATCCACCGGGCTACCCATTTCATAAGAACATCTAGGGGGGTAGACGATTCTGGGCCCATATAGATCAGGGTTTCATAGGAAGAAGCGCCTCGGAGCATCGGAATACCTCCAAACCCATGCAATGGACCCTAGCATGTGTATTAAAGTATGGTGGAATGCTGAAATGTCCAAAACATGGTGCCCAAGTGTCACTCTATTTGCAGACATGCACTATCACCGAAAAACAGAGATCCTAGAATTTAATTGGCCGAGAACTCCCTGTTTTAGTGAAACCGGGTTAGATCATGTCACAACTTGTGCCCAAACATGGCTTGTAATTATCATATAATGCAACCAAGCACAAAACAAAAGAAAAATCCACCAGGCTACCCCTATCATAAGAACATCTAGGGAGGTAGACGATCGAGGCCCATGGATTAGGGTTTTGTAGGAAGGAGCTCTTCGGGTCATCGGAATACCACCAAACCTTGCAATGGACCCTAGCATGTGTATTAAAGTGTGGTGGAATGCTGAAATGTCCAAAATCTGGTTCCCAAGCGTGACATGTTCGAAGACATGCGATGTCACCTAAAAACGAAGTTGTTCTGGAAATTTAATTATTAGGGGCTCGAGAACTCCCCATTTTGGTGAAACCAGTTTACATATTGTCACAACTTATGCCAAAACATGGTTTGGAATTATCCTATAACCCAACCAAGCACAAACCAAGAGAAAAATCCACGGGGCTACCCCTTTCATAAGAACATCTAGGGGGGTAGACGATTCTGGGCCCATATAGACCAGGGTTTCATAGGAAGAAGCGCCTCGGAGCATCGGAATACCTCCAAACCCATGGAATGGACGCTAGCATGTGTATTAAAGTGTGGTGGAATGCTGAAATGTCCAAAACATGGTGCCAAAGTGTCACCCTATTTGCAGACATGCACTATCAACGAAAAAACGAAGATATCCTGGAATTTAATTGGCCGGGAACTCTCCGGTTCGGTGAAACCGGGTTGAATCATGTCACAACTTGTGCCCAAACATGGGTGGGAATTATCATATAACCCAACCAAGCACAAACCAAGACAAAAATCCACCGGTCTACCCCTTTCATAAGAACATCTACGGTGTAGACGATCTAGGCCCACAGATTAGGGTTTCGTAGGAAGAAGCTCTTCTGGACATCGGAATACCTCCAAACCTAGAAATGGACCCTAGAATGTATATTAAAGTGTGGTGGAATTCTGAAATGTCCAAAACCTGGTTGTCAAGCGTGACCCATTCGCAGACATGCGAAGTCACCTAAAAACGAAGGTGTTCTGGAAATTTAATTATTCGGGGGTCGTGAGCTCCCCATTTCTGTGAAACCAGGTTATATATTGTGACAACTTATGCCCAACCAAGCATGAACCAAGAGAAAAATCCACCGGGCTACCCCTTTCATAAGAACATCTAGGGGGTAGACGATTTTGGGCCCACAAATGAGAGTTTCATAGGAAGAAGCGCCTCGGAGCATCGGAATACCTCCAAACCCATGCAATGGACCCTAGCATGTGTATTAGAGTGTGGTGGAATGCTGAAATGTCCAAAACATGGTGACCAAGTGTCACCCTCTTTGCAGACATGCACTATCGCCTAAAAACGAAGATCCTAGAATTTAATTGGCCGGGAACTCCCCGTTTCAGTGAAACCGGGTTAGATCATGTCACAACTTGTGCCCAAACATGGTTTGGAATTATCATATAACCCAACCAAGCACAAACCAAGAGACAAATCCACCAGGCTACCCCTTTCATAAGAACATCTAGGGGGGGGTAGACGATCCATGCCCATGTATCAGGGTTTTGTAGGAAGAAGCTCTTCGGGACATCGAAATACCTGCAAACCTTGCAATGGACCCTAGCATTTGTATTAAAGTGTGGTGGATTGCTCAAATGTCCAAAACCTGGTTCCCAAGTGTGACCCGTTCGCAGACATGCGATGTCACCTAAAAACGAAGGTGTTTTGGAAATTTAATTATTAGGGGGTCGAGAACTCCCCATTTCGGTGAAACTAGGTTAGATCTTGTCACAACTTATGCCAAAACATGGTTTGGAATTATCCTATAACCCAACCAAGCACAAACCAAGAGAAAAATCTACCGGGCTACCCATTTCATAAGAACATCTAGGGGGTAGACGATTCTGGGCCCATATAGATCAGGGTTTCATAGG
Organism: Avena sativa; assembly: GCA_916181665.1. Classification (NCBI taxonomy): domain Eukaryota; kingdom Viridiplantae; phylum Streptophyta; class Magnoliopsida; order Poales; family Poaceae; genus Avena; species Avena sativa. Next base: position 102,743,639 of record OV702293.1, read on the forward strand.
AAGAAGCGCCTCGGAGCATCGGAATACCTCCAAACCCATGCAATGGACCCTAGCCTATGTATTAAAGTGTGGTGGAATGCTAAAATGTCCAAAACATGGTGCCCAAGTGTCACCCTCTTGGCTGGGAACTCCCCGTTTCGTTGGAACCGGGTTGGATCATGTCACAACTTGTGCCCAAACATGGTTTGGAATTATCCTATAACCCAACCAAGCACAAACCAAGAGAAAAATCCACCGGGCTACCCCTTTCATAAGAACATCTAGGGGGGTAGATGATCCAGGCCCATGGATCATGGTTTTGTAGGAAGAAGCTCTTCGGGACATCGGAATACCTCCAAACCTTGCAATGGACCCTAGCATGTGTATTAAAGTGTGGTGGAATGCTGAAATGTCCAAAACCTGGTTCCCAAGTGTGACCCGTTCGCAGACATGCGATGTCACCTAAAAACGAAGGTGTTTTGGAAATTTAATTATTAGGGGGTCGAGAACTCCATATTTCGGTGAAACCAGGTTAGATCTTGTCACAACTTATGCGAAAACATGGTTTGGAATTATCCTATAACCCAACCAAGCACAAACCAAGTGAAAAATACACCGGGCTACCCCTTTCATAAGAACATCTAGGGGGTAGACGATTCTGGGCCCATATAGATCAGGGTTTCATAGGAAGAAGCGCCTCGGAGCATCGGAATACCTCCAAACCCATGCAATGGACCCTAGCCTGTGTATTAAATTGTGGTGGAATGCTGAAATGTCCAAAACATGGTGCCCAAGTGTCACCCTCTTTGCAGACATGCACTATCACCTAAAAACGAAGATCATGGAATTTAATTGGCGGGGAACTCCCCGTTTCGTTGGAACCGGGTTGGATCATGTCACAACTTGTGCCCAAACATGGTTTGGAATTATCATATAACCCAACCAAGCACAAACCAAGAGAAAAATCCACCAGGCTACCCCTTTCATAAGAACATCTAGGGGGTAGACGATCCAGGCCCATGGATCAGCGTTTTGTAGAAAGAAGATCTTCGGGACATCGGAATACCTCCAAACCTTGCAATGGACCCTAGCATGTGTATTAAAGTGTGGTGGAATGCTCAAATGTCCAAAACCTGGTTCCCAAGTGTGACCCGTTCGCAGACATGCGATGTCACCTAAAAACGAAGGTGTTTTGGAAATTTAATTATTAGGGGGTCGAGAACTCCCCATTTCGGTGAAACCAGGTTAGATATTGTCACAAATTATGCCAAAACATGGTTTGGAATTATCCTATAACCCAACCAAGAACAGACCAAGAGAAAAATCCACCGGGCTACCCCTTTCATAAGAACATCTAGGGGTAGACGATTCTGGGCCCATATAGATCAGGGTTTCATAGGAAGAAGCGCCTCGGAACATCGGAATACCTCCAAACCCATGCAATGGACCCTAGCATGTGTATTAAAGTGTGGTGGAATGCTGAAATGTCCAAACCATGGTGCCCAAGTGTCACCCTCTTTGCAGACATGCACTATCACCTAAAAACGAAGATCATGGAATTTAATTGGCGGGGAACTCCCCGTTTCGTTGGAACCGGGTTGGATCATGTCACAACTTGTGCCCAAACATGGTTTGGAATTATCATATAACCCAACCAAGCACAAATCAAGAGAAAAATCCAGTAGGCTACCCCTTTCATAAGAACATCTAGGGGGTAGACGATCCAGGTCCATGGATCATGGTTTTGTAGGAAGAAGCTCTCCGGGACATCGGAATATCTCCAAACCATGCAATGGACCCTAGCATGTGTATTAAAGTGTTGTGGAATGCTGAAATGTCCAAAATCTGGTTACCAAGCGTGACCCGTTCGCAGACATGCGATGTCACCTAAAAACGAAGGTGTTCTAGAAATTTAATTATTAGGGGGTCGAGAACTCCCCATTTCGGTGAAACCAGGTTAGATCTTGTCACAACTTATGCCCAAACATGGTTTGGAATTATCATATAACCCAACCAAGCACAAACCATGAGAAAAATCCACCGGGATACCCCTTTCATAAGAAAATCTAGGGGGTAGACGATTCTGGGCCCACAGATCTGGGTTTCATAGGAACAAGCGCCTCGGAGCATCGGAATACCTCCAAACCCATGCAATGGACCCTAGCATGTGTATTAAAGTGTGGTGGAATGCTGAAATGTCCAAAACATGGTGCCCAAGTGTCACCCTATTTGCAGACATGCACTATCACCGAAAAAACGAAGATATCCTGGAATTTAATTGGCCTGGAACTCCCCGGTTCGGTGAAACTGGGTTGAATCATGTCACAACTTGTGCCCAAAAATGGTTTCGAATTATCATATAACCCAACCAAGCACAAACCAAGACAAAAAACCACCGGGATACCTCTTTCATAAGAACATCTAGGGGGTAGACGATTCTGGGCCCATATAGATCAGGGTTTCATAGGAAGAAGCGCCTCAGAGCATCGGAATACCTCCAAACCCATGCAATGGACCCTAGCCTGTGCATTAAAGTGTGGTGGAATGCTGAAATGTCCAAAACATGGTGTCCAAGTGTCACCCTCTTTGCAGACATGCACTATCACCTAAAAACGAAGATCCTGGAATTTAATTGGCGAGGAACTCCCCGTTTCGTTGGAACCGGGTTGGATCATGTCCAACTTGTGCCCAAACATGGTTTGGAATTATCATATAACCCAACCAAGCACAAACCAAGAGAAAAATCCACCAGGCTGCCCCTTTCATAAGAACATCTAGGGGGGCAGACGATCCAGGCCCATGGATCAGGGTTTTGTAGAAAGAAGCTCTTCGGGACATCGGAATACCTCCAAACCTTGAAATGGACCCTAGCATGTGTATTAAAGTGTGGGGGAATGCTCAAATGTCCAAAACCTGGTTCCCAAGTGTGACCCGTCTGCAGACATGCGATGTCACCTAAAAACGGAGGTGTTCTGGAAATTTAATTATTAGGGGGTCGAGAACTCCCCATTTCGGTGAAACCAGGTTAGATCTTGTCACAACTTATGCCCAAACATGGTTTGGAATTATCCTATAACCCAACCAAGCACAAACCAAGAGAAAAATCCACCAGGCTACCCCTTTCATAAGAACATCTAGGGGGTAGACGATTCTGTACCCACAGATCACGGTTTCATAGGAAGAAGCGCCTCACAGCATCGGAATACATCCAAACTCATGCAATGGACCCTAGAATGTGTATTAAAGTGTGGTGGAATGCTGAAATGTCCAAAACATGGTGCCCAAGTGTCACCCTCTTTGCAGACATGCACTATCACCTAAAAACAAAGATCCTAGAATTTAATTGGCTGGGACCTCCCCGTTTCGGTGAAACCAGGTTATATCATGTAACAACTTGTGCCCAAACATGGTTTGGAATGATCATATAACCCAACCAAGCACAAACCAAGTGAAAAATCCACCGGGCTACCCCTTTCATAAGAACATCTAGGGGGGTAGACGATCCAGGCCCACGGATCAGGGTTTTGTAGGAAGAAGCTCTTCGGGACATCGAAATACCTCCAAACCTTGCAATGGACCCTAGCATGTGTATTAAAGTGTTATGGAATGCTGATATATCCAAAACCTGGATCCCAAGCGTGACCCGTTCGCAGACATGCGATGTCACCTAAAAACAAAGGTGTTCTGGAAATTTAATTATTAGGGGGTCGAGAACTCCCCATTTTGGTGAAACCGGGTTAGATCTTGTCACAACTTATGCCCAAACATGGTTTGGAATTATCCTATAACCCAGCCAACCACAAACCAAGATAAAAATCCACCGGGCTACCCATTTCATAAGAACATCTAGGGGGGTAGACGATTCGGGGCCCATATAGATCAGGGTTTCATAGGAAGAAGCGCCTCGGAGCATCGGAATACCTCCAAACCCATGCAATGGACCCTAGCATGTGTATTAAAGTGTGGTGGAATGCTGAAATGTCAAAAACATGGTGCCCAAGTGTCACCCTCTTTGCAGACATGCCCTATCACCGAAAAACGAAGATCCTAGAATTTAATTGGCCGAGAACTCCCTGTTTCAGTGAAACCGGGTTAGCTCATGTCACAACTTGTGCCCAAACATGGTTTGTAATTATCATATAACGCAACCAAGCACAAACCAAGAGAAAAATCCACCAGGCTACCCCTATCATAAGAACATCTAGGGGGGTAGACGATCCAGGCCCATGGATCAGGGTTTTGTAGGAAGGAGCTCTTCGGGTCATCGGAATACCTCCAAACCTTGCAATGGACCCTAGCATGTGTATTAAAGTGTGGTGGAATGCTGAAATGTCCAAAATCTGGTTCCCAAGCATGACCTGTTCGAAGACATGCGATGTCACCTAAAAACGAAGTTGTTCTGGAAATTTAATTATTAGGGGCTCGAGAACTCCCCATTTTGGTGAAACCAGGTTACATCTTGTCACAACTTATGCCAAAAAATGGTTTGGAATTATCCTATAACCCAACCAAGCACAAACCAAGAGAAAAATCCACGGGGCTACCCCTTTCATAAGAACATCTAGGGGGGTAGACGATTCTGGGCCCATATAGACCAGGGTTTCATAGGAAGAACCGCCTCGGAGCATAGGAATACCTCCAAACCCATGCAATGGACCCTAGCATGTGTATTAAAGTGTGGTGGATTAATGAAATGTCCAAAACATGGTGCCCAAGTGTCACCCTATTTGCAGACATGCACTATCACCGAAAAAACAAAGATATCCTGGAATTTAATTGGCCGGGAACTCCCCAGTTCGGTGAAACCGGGTTGAATCATGTCACAACTTGTGCCCAAACATGGTTTGGAATTATCATATAACCCAACCAAGCACAAACCAAGACAAAAATCCACCGGGCTACCCCTTTCATAAGAACATCTACGGTGTAGACGATCTAGGCCCACAGATTAGGGTTTTGTAGGAAGAAGCTTTTCTGGACATCGGAATACCTCCAAACCTAGCAATGGACCCTAGAATGTGTATTAAAGTGTGGTGGAATGCTGAAATGTCCAAAACCTGGTTCCCAAGCATGACCCATTCGCAGACATGCGAAGTCACCTAAAAACGAAGGTGTTCTGGAAATTTAATTATTAGGGGGTCGTGAGCTCCCCATTTCGGTGAAACCAGGTTAGATATTGTCACAACTTATGCCCAAACATGGTTTGGAATTATCCTATAACCCAACCAAGCACGAACCAAGAGAAAAATCCACCGGGCTACCCATTTCATAAGAACATCTAGGTGGTAGACGATTCTGGGCCAATATAGATCAGGGTTTCATAGGAAGAAGCGCCTGGGAGCATCGGAATACCTCCAAACCCATGCAATGGACCCTAGCCTTTGTATTGAAGTGTGGTTGAATGCTGAAATGTCCAAAACATGGTGCCCAAGTGTCAGCCTCTTTGCAGACATGCACTATCACCTAAAAACGAAGATCCTGGAATTTAATTGGCGGGGAACTCCCCGTTTCGGTGAAACCGTGTTGGATCATGTCACAACTTGTGCCCAAACATGGTTTGGAATTATCATATAACCCAACCAAGCACAAACCAAGAGAAAAATCCACCGGGTTACCCCTTTCATAAGAACATCTAGGGGGGTAGACGATCCAGGCCCATGGATCAAGGGTTTGTAGGAAGAAGCTCTTCGGGACATCAGAATACCTCCAACCTTGCAATGGACCCTAGAATGTGTATTAAAGTGTGGTGGAATGCTGAAATGTCCAAAACCTGGTTCCCAAGCATGACCTGTTAGAAGACATGCGAAGTCACCTAAAAACGAAGGTGTTCTGGAAATTTAATTATTAGGGGTTCGTGAGCTCCCCATTTCGGTGAAACCAGGTTAGATATTGTCACAACTTATGCCCAAACATGGTTTGGAATTATCCTATAACCCAACCAAGCACGAACCAAGAGAAAAATCCACCGGGCTACCCCTTTCATAAGGACATCTAGGGGGTAGACGATTCTGGGCCCACAGATCAGGGTTTCATAGGAAGAAGCGCCTCGGAGCATCGGAATACCTCCAACCCCATGCAATGGACCCTAGAATGTTTATTAAAGTGTGGTGGAATGCTGAAATGTCCAAAACATGGTGCCCAAGTGTCACCCTATTTGCAGACATGCACTATCACCGAAAAAACGAAGATATCCTGGAATTTAATTGGCCCGGAACTCCCCGGTTCGATGAAACCGGGTTGAATCATGTCACAACTTGTGCCCAAACATGGTTTGCAATTATCATATAACCCAACCAAGCACAAACCAAGACAAAAATCCACCAGGATACCTCTTTCATAAGAACATCTAGGGGGTAGACGATTCTGGGCCCATATAGATCAGGGTTTCATAGGAAGAAGCGCCTCGGAGCATCGGAATACCTCCAAACCCATGCAATGGACCCTAGAATGTGTATTAAAGTGTGGTGGAATTCTGAAATGTCCAAAACCTGGTTCCCAAGAATGACCCATTCGTAGACATGCGAAGTCACCTAAAAACGAAGGTGTTCTGGAAATTTAATTATTAGGAGGTCGTGAGCTCCCCATTTCGGTGAAACCAGGTTAGATATTGTCACAACTTATGCCCAAACATGGTTTGGAATTATCCTATAACCCAACCAAGAACGAACCAAGAGAAAAATCCACCGGGCTACCCATTTCATAAGAACATCTAGGGGGTAGACGATTCTGGGCCCACAGAGAAGGGTTTCATAGGAAGAAGCGCCTCGGAGCATCGGAATACCTCCAAACCCATGCAATGGACCCTAGCATGTGTATTAAAGTGTGGTGGAATGCTTAAATGTCCAAAACATGGTGACCAAGTGTCACCCTCTTTGCAGACATGCACTCTCACCTAAAAACAAAGATCCTGGAATTTAATTGGCGGGGAACTCCCCGTTTCGGTGAAACCGTGTTGGATCATGTCACGACTTGTGCCCAAACATGGTTTGGAATTATCATATAACCCAACCAAGCACAAACTAAGAGAAAAATCCACCGGGCTACTCCTTTCATAAGAACATCTAGGGGGGTAGCCGATCTAGGCCCATGGATCAAGGTTTTGTAGGAAGAAGCTCTTCGGGACATCGGAATACCTCCAAACCCTGCAATGGACTCTAGCATGTGTATTAAAGTGTGGTGGAATGCTCAAATGTCCAAATCCTGGTTCCCAAGTGTGACCCGTTCGCAGACATGCGATGTCACCTAAAAATGAAGGTGTTTTGGAAATTTAATTATTAGGGGGTCGAGAACTCCCCATTTCGGTGAAACCAGGTTAGATCTTGTCACAACTTATGCCAAAACATGGTTTGGAATTATCCTATAACCCAACAAAGCACAAGCCAAGAGAAAAATCTACAGGGCTACCCATTTCATAAGAACATCTAGGGGGTAGACGATTCTGGGCCCATATAGATCAAGGTTTCATAGGAAGAAGCGCCTCGGAGCATCGGAATACCTCCAAACCCATGCAATGGACCCTAGCATGTGTATTAAAGTGTGGTGGAATGCTGAAATGTCCAAAACATGGTGACCAATTGTCACCCTCTTTGCATACATGCACTATCACCTAAAAATGAAGATCCTGGAATTTAATTGGCGGGGAACTCCCCGTTTCGGTGAAACCGTGTTGGATCATGTCACAACTTGTGCCCAAACATGGTTTGGAATTATCATATAACCCAACCAAGCACAAATCAAGAGAAAAATCCACCGGGCTACCCCTTTCATAAGAACATCTAGGGGGGTAGACGATCCAGGCCCATGGATCAAGGGTTTGTAGGAAGAAGCTCTTCGGGACATCAGAATACCTCCAACCTAGCAATGGACCCTAGAATGTGTATTAAAGTGTGGTGGAATGCTGAAATGTCCAAAACCTGGTTCCCAAGCGTGACCCATTCGCACACATGCGAAGTCACCTAAAAACGAAGGTGCTCTGGAAATTTAATTATTAGGGGGTCGTGAGCTCCCCATTTCGGTGAAACCAGATGAGATATTGTCACAACTTATGCCCAAACATGGTTTGGAATTATCCTATAACCCAACCAAGCACGAACCAAGAGAAATATCCACCGGGCTACCCCTTTCATAAGGACATCTAGGGGGTAGACGATTCTGGGCCCACAGATCAGGGTTTCATAGGAAGAAGCGCCTCGGAGCATTGGAATACCTCCAAACCCATGCAATGGACCCTAGAATGTGTATTAAAGTGTGGTGGAATGCTGAAATGTCCAAAACATGGTGCTCAAGTGTCACCCTATTTGCAGACATGCACTATCACCGAAAAAAAGAAGATATCCTGGAATTTAATTGGCCTGGAACTCCCCGGTTCGATGAAACCGGGTTGAATCATGTCACAACTTGTGCCCAAACATGGTTTGGAATTATCATATAACCCAACCAAGCACAAACCAAGACAAAAATCCACCAGCATACCTCTTTCATAAGAACATCTAGGGGGTAGACGATTCTGGGCCCATATAGATCATGTTTCATAGGAAGAAGCGCCTCGGAGCATCGGAATACCTCCAAACCCATGCAATGGACCCTATCCCGTGTATTAATGTGTGGTGGAATGCTGAAATGTCCAAAACATGGTGCCCAAGTGTCACCCTCTTTGCGGACATGCACTATCACCTAAAAACGTAGATCCTGGAATTTAATTGGAGGGGAACTCCCCGTTTCGTTGGAACCGGGTTGGATCATGTCACAACTTGTGCCCAAACATGGTTTCGAATTATCATATAACCCAAGCAAGCACAAACCAAGAGAAAAATCCACCAGGCTACCCCTTTCATAAGAACATCTAGGGGGGTAGACGATCCAGGCCCATGGATCAGGGTTTTGTAGAAAGAAGCTCTTTGGGACATCGGAATACCTCCAAACCTTGCATTGGACCCTAGCATGTGTATTAAAGTGTGGGGGAATGCTCAAATGTCCAAAACCTGGTTCCCAAGTGTGACCCGTTCGCAGACATGCGATGTCACCTAAAAACGGAGGTGTTCTAGAAATTTTATTATTTGGGGGTCGAGAACTCCCCATTTCGGTGAAACCAGGTTAGATCTTGTCACAACTTATGCTCAAACATGGTTTGGAATTATCCTATAACCTAACCAAGCACAAACCAAGAGAAAAATCCACCAGGCTACCCCTTTCATAAGAACATCTAGGGGGGTAGACGATTCTGTACCCACAAATCACGGTTTCATAGGAAGAAGCGCCTCGCAGCATCGGAATACCTCCAAATTCATGCAATGGACCCTAGCATGTGTATTAAAGTGTGGTGGAATGCTGAAATGTCCAAAACATGGTGCCCAAGTGTCACCCTCTTTGCAGACATGCACTATCACCTAAAAACAAAGATCCTAGAATTTAATTGGCTGGGACTTCCCCGTTTCGGTGAAACCAGGTTGGATCATGTAATAACTTGTGCCCAAAAATGGTTTGGAATTATCATATAACCCAACCAAGCACAAACCAAGTTAAAATTCCACCGGGCTACCCCTTTCATAAGAACATCTAGGGGGTAGACGATCCAGGCCCATGGATCAGGGTTTTGTAGGAAGAAGCTCTTCGGGACATCGAAATACCTCCAAACCTTGCAATGGACCCTAGCATGTATATTAAAGTGTGTTGGAATGCTGATATATCCAAAACCTGGTTCCCAAGCGTGACCCGTTCGCAGACATGCCCAAACAAGTTGTTCTGGAAATTTAATTATTAGGGGGTCGAGATCTCACCACTTGGGTGAAACCGGGTTAGATCTTGTCACAACTTATGCCCAAACATGGTTTCGAATTATCCTATAACCCAACCAAGCACAAACCAAGAGAAAAATCCACCGGGGCTACCCCTTTCATAAGAACATCTAGGGGGGTAGACGATTCTGGGCCCATATAGACCAGGGTTTCATAGGAAGAAGCGCCTCGGAGCATCGGAATACCTCCAAACCCATGCAATGGACCCTAGAATGTGTATTAGAGTGTGGTGGAATGCTGAAATGTCCAAAACATGGTGCCCAAGTGTCACCCTATTTGCATACATGCACTATCAACGAAAAAACGAAGATATCCTGGAATTTAATTGGCCGGGAACTCTCCGGTTTGGTGAAACTGGGTTGAATCATGTCACAACTTGTGCCCAAACATGGGTTGGAATTATCATATAACCCAACCAAGCACAAACCAAGACAAAAATCCACCGGGCTACCCCTTTCATAAGAACATCTACGGTGTAGACGATCTAGGCCCACAGATTAGGGTTTTGTAGGAAGATGCTCTTCTGGACATCGGAATACCTCCAAACCTAGCAATGGACCCTAGAATGTGTATTAAAGTGTGGTGGAATGCTGAAATGTCCAAAACCTGGTTCGCAAGCGTGACCCATTCGCAGACATGCGAAGTCACCTAAAAACGAAGGTGTTCTGGAAATTTAATTTTTAGGGGGTCGTGAGCTCCCCATTTCGGTGAAACCAGGTTAGATATTGTCACAACTTGTGCCCAAACATGGTTTGGAATTATCCTATAACCCAACCAAGAATTAACCAAGAGAAAAATCCACCGGGCTACCCCTTTCATAAGAACATCTAGGGGGTAGACGATTTTGGGCCCACAAATGAGAGTTTCATAGGAAGAAGCGCCTCGGAGCATCGGAATACCTCCAAACCCATGAAATGGACCCTATCATGTGTATTAGAGTGTGGTTGAATGCTGAAATGTCCAAAACATGGTGACCAAGTGTCACCCTCTTTGCAGACATGCACTATCACCTAAAAACGAAGATCCTAGAATTCAATTGGCCGGGAACTCCCTGTTTCAGTGAAACCGGGTTAGATCATGTCACAACTTGTGCCCAAACATGGTTTGGAATTATTATATAACCCAACCAAGCACAAACCAAGAGACAAATCCACCAGGCTACCCCTTTCATAAGAACATCTAGGGGGGGGGGGGGTAGACGATCCAGGCCCATGTATCAGGGTTTTGTAGGAAGAAGCTCTTCGGGACATCGAAATACCTCCAAACCTTGCAATGGACCCTAGCATGTGTATTAAAGTGTGGTGGATTGCTCAAATGTCCAAAACCTGGTTCCCAAGTGTGACCCGTTCGCAGACATGCGATGTCACCTAAAACGAAGGTGTTTTGGAAATTTAATTATTAGGGGGTCGAGAGCTCCCCATTTCGGTGAAACCAGGTTAGATCTTGTCACAACTTATGCCAAAACATGGTTTGGAATTATCCTATAATCCAGCCAAGCACAAACCAAGAGAAGAATCTACCGGGCTACCCATTTCATAAGAACATCTAGGGGGTAGACGATTCTGGGCCCATATAGATCAGGGTTTCATAGGAAGAAGCGCCTCGGAGCATCGGAATACCTCCAAACCCATGCAATGGACCCTAGCATGTGAATTAAAGTGTGGTGGAATGCTTAAATGTCCAAAACATGGTGAACAAGTGTCACCCTCTTTGCATACATTTACTATCACCTAAAAACGAAGATCCTGGAATTTAATTGGCGGGGAACTCCCCGTTTCGGTGAAACCGTGTTGGATCATGTCACAACTTGTGCCCAAACATGGTTTGGAATTATCATATAACCCAACCAAGCACAAACCAAGAGAAAAATCCACCGGGCTACCCCTTTCATAAGAACATCTAGGGTGGTAGACGATCCAGGCCCATGGATCAAGGGTTTGTAGGAAGAAGCTCTTCGGGACATCGGAATACCTCCAAACCTAGCAATGGACCCTAGAATGTGTATTAAACTGTGGTGGAATTCTGAAATGTCCAAAACCTGGATCCCGAGCGTGACCCATTCGCAGACATGCGAAGTCACCTAAAAACGAAGGTGTTCGTGACATTTAATTATTAGGGGGTCGTGAGATCCCCATTTCGGTGAAACCAGGTTAGATATTGTCACAACTTATGCCCAAACATGGTTTGGAATTATCCTATAACCCAACCAAGCACGAACCAAGAGAAAAATCCACCGGGCTACCCCTTTCATAAGAACATCTAGGGGGTAGACGATTCTGGGCCCACAGATCAGGGTTTCATAGTAAGAAGCGCCTCGGAGCATCGGAATACCTCCAAACCCATGCAATGGACCCTAGCATGTGTATTAAAGTGTGGTGGAATGCTGAAATGTCCAAAACATGGTGACCAAGTGTCACCCTCTTTGCAGACATGCACTATCACCTAAAAACGAAGATCCTGGAATTTAATTGGCGGGGAACTCCCCGTTTCGGTGAAACCGTGTTGGATCATGTCACAACTTGTGCCCAAACATGGTTTGGAATTATCATATAACCCAACAAAGCACAAACCAAGAGAAAAATCCACCGGGCTACCCCTTTCACAAGAACATCTAGGGGGGTAGACGATCCAGGCCCATGGATCAAGGTTTTGTAGGAAGAAGCTCTTCAGGACATCGGAATACCTCCAAACCTTACAATGGACCCTAGAATGTGTATTAAAGTGTGGTGGAATGCTCAAATGTCCAAAACCTGGTTCCCAAGTGTGACCCATTCACAGACATGCGATGTCACCTAAAAACGAAGGTGTTTTGGAAATTTAATTATTAGGTGGTCGAGGACTCCCCATTTCGGTGAAACCAGGTTAGATCTTGTCACAACTTATGCCAAAACATGGTTTGGAATTATCCTATAACCCAACCAAGCACAAACCAAGAGAAAAATCTACCGGGCTACCCATTTCATAAGAACATCTAGGGGGTAGACGATTCTGGGCCCATATAGATCAGGGTTTCATAGGAAGAAGCGCCTCGGAGCATCGGAATACCTCCAAACCCATGCAATGGACCCTAGCATGTGTATTAAAGTGTGTTTGAATGCTGAAATGTCCAAAATATGGTGACCAAGTGTCACCCTCTTTGCAGATATGCACTATCACCTAAAAACGAAGATCCTAGAATTTAATTGGCGGGGAACTCCCCGTTTCGGTGAAACCGTGTTGGATCATGTCACAACTGGTGCCCAATAATGGGTTGGAATTATCATATAACCCAAACAAGCACAAATCAAGAGAAAAATCGACCGGGCTACCCCTTTCATAAGAACATCTAGGGGGTAGACGATCTAGGCCCATGGATCAAGGTTTTGTAGGAAGAAGCTCTTCGGGACATCGGAATACCTCCAAACCTTGCAATGGACCCTAGCATGTGTATTTAAGTGTGGTGGAATGCTCAAATGTCCAAAACCTGGTTCCCAAGTGTGAACCGTTCGTAGACATGCGATGTCACCTAAAACGAAGGTGTTTTGGAAATTTAATTATTAGGGGGTCGAGAACTCCCCATTTCGGTGAAACCAGGTTAGATCTTGTCACAACTTATGCCCAAACATGGTTTGGAATTATCCTATAACCCAACCAAGCACAAACCATGAGAAAAATCCACCGGGCTACCCCTTTCATAAGAACATCTAGGGGGGTAGACGATTCTGGGCCCATATAGATCAGGGTTTCATAGGAAGAAGCGCCTCGGAGCATCGGAATACCTCCAAACCCATGCAATGGACCCTAGCATGTGTATTAAAGTGTGGTGGAATGCTGAAATGTCCAAAACATGGTGCCCAAGTGTCACCCTCTTTGCAGACATGCACTATCACCTAAAAACGAAGATCCTGGAATTTAATTGGCGGGGAACTCCCCGTTTCGTTGGAACCGGGTTGGATCATGTCACAACTTGTGCCCAAACATGGTTTGGAATTATCATATAACCAAACCAAGCACAAACCAAGAGAAAAATCCACCGGGTTACCCCTTTCAAAAGAACATCTACGGTGTAGACGATCTAGGCCCACTGATTAGGGTTTTGTAGGAAGAAGCTCTTCTGGACATCGGAATACATCCAAACCTTGCAATGGATCCTAGAATGTGTATTAAAGTGTGGTGGAATGCTGAAATGTCCAAAACCTGGTTCCCAAGCGTGACCCATTCGCAGACATGCGAAGTCACCTAAAAACGAAGGTGTTCTAGAAATTTAATTATAAGGGGGTCGTGAAGCTCCCCATTTTGGTGAAACCAGGTTAGATCTTGTCACAACTTATGGCCAAACATGGTTTGGAATTATCCTATAACCCAACCAAGCACAATCTTGTCACAACTTATGCCCAAACATGGTTTGGAATTATCCTATAACCCAACGAATAACCAACCAAGAGAAAAATCCACCGGGCTATCCCTTTCATAAGAACATCTAGAGGGTAGACGATTCTGGACCCACAGATCAGGGTTTCATAGGAAGAAGCGCCTCAGAGCGTCGGAATACCTCAAAATCCATGAAATGGACCCTAGCATGTGTATTAAAGTGTGCTGGAATGCTGAAATGTCTAAAACATGGTGCCCAACTGTGACCCGCTTTGTAGGCATGCACTATCACCGAAAAAACGAAGATCCTTGAATTTAATTGGCCGGGAACTCCCCGTTTTGGTGAAACCGGGTTGGATCATGTCATAACTTGTGCCCAAACATGGTTTGGAATTACCATATAACCAAACCAAGAACAAATCAAGAGAAAAATCTACCGGGCTACCCCTTTCATAAGAACATCTAGGGGGGTAGACGATCCAGGCCCACGGATCAAGGGTTTTGTAGGAAGAAGCTCTTCGGGACATCGGAATACCTCCAAAACCTTGCAATGGACCCTAGAATGTGTATTAAAGTGTGGTGGAATGCTGAAATGTCCAAAACCTGGTTTCCAAGCGTGACGAGTTCACAGACATGCGATGTCACCTAACAACCGAAGGTGTTCTAGAAATTTAATTATTAGGGGGTCGATAACTCCCCATTTCGGTGAAACCATGTTAAATCTTGTCACAACTTATGCCCAAACATGGTTTGGAATTATCCTATAACCCAACCAAGCACAAACCAAGAGAAAAATGCACCGGGCTACCCCTTTCATAAGAACATCTAGGGGGTAGACAATGTTGGGCCCATATAGATCAGGGTTTCATAGGAAGAAGCGCCTCGGAGCATCGGAATACCTCCAAACACATGCAATGGACCCTATCCTGTGTATTAAAGTGTGGTGGAATGCTGAAATGTCCAAACATGGTGCCCAAGTATCACCCTCTTTGCAGACATGCACTATCACCTAAAAACGAAGATCCTAGAATTTAATTGGTAGGGAACTCCCAGATTCGTTGAAACCGGGTTGGATCATGTCACAAGTTGTGCCCAAACATGGTTTGGTATTATCATATAACCCAACCAAGCACAAACCAAGAGAAAAATCCACCAGGCTAACCCTAGCATAAGAACATCTAGGAGGGTAGATGATCTAGGCCCATGGATCATGGTTTTGTAGGAAGAAGCTCTTCGGGACATCGGAATACCTCCAAACCATGCAATGGACCCTAGAATGTGTATTAAAGTGTTGTGGAATGCTGAAATGTCCAAAATCTGGTTACCAAGCGTGACCCGTTCGGAGACATGCGATGTCACCTAAAAACGAAAGTGTTCTAGAAATTTAATTATTAGGGGGTCGAGAACTCCCCATTTCGGTGAAACCAGGTCAGATCTTGTCACAACTTATGCCCAAAAATGGTTTGGAATTATCCTATAACCCAAACAAGCACAAACCATGTGAAAAATCCACCGGGATACCCCTTTCATAAGAACATCTAGGGGGTAGACGATTCTGGGCCCACAGATCAGGGTTTCATACGAAGAAGCGCCTCGGAGCATCGGAATACCTCCAAACCCATGCAATGGACCCTAGCATGTGTATTAAAGTGTGGTGGAATGCTGAAATGTCCAAAACATGGTGCCCAAGTGTCACTCTATTTGCAGACATGCACTATCACCGAAAAAACGAAGATATCCTGGAATTTAATTGGCCTGGAACTCCCCGGCTCGGTGAAACCGGGTTGAATCATGTCACAACTTGTGCCCAAACATGGTTTGGAATTATCATATAACCTAACCAAGCACAAACCAAGACAAAAATCCACCGGGATACCTCTTTCATAAGAACATCTAGGGGGTAGACGATTTTGGGCCCATATAGATCAGGGTTTCATAGGAAGAAGCGCCTCGGAGCATCGGAATACCTCCAAACCCATGAAATGGACCCTATCATGTGTATTAAAGTGTGGTGGAATGCGGAAATGTCCAAAACATGGTGCCCAAGTGTCACCCTCTTTGCAGACATGCACTATCACCTAAAAACGAAGATCCTGGAATTTAATTGGCGGGGAACTCCCCGTTTCGTTGGAACCGGGTTGGATCATGTCACAACTTGTGCCCAAACATGGTTTGGAATTATCATATAACCCAACTAAGCCCAAACCAAGAGAAAAATACACCAGGCTACCCCTTTCATAAGAACATCTAGGGGGGTAGACGATCTAGGCCCATGGTTCAGGGTTTTGTAGAAAGAAGCTCTTCGGGACATCAGAATACCTCCAAACCTTGCAATGGACCCTAGCATGTGTATTAAAGTGTGGTGGAATGCTGAAATGTCCAAAACCTGGTTTCCGAGCGTGACCAGTTTGCAGACATGCGATGTCATCTAAAAACCGAAGGTGTTCTGGAATTAGGGGGTCGATAACTCCCCATTTCGGTGAAACCAGGTTAAATCTTGTCACAACTTATGCCCAAACATGGTTTGGAATTATCCTATAACCCAACCAAGCACAACCCAAGAGAAAAATCCACCGGGCTACCCCTTTCATAAGAACATCTAGGGGGGTAGACGATCCAGGCCCATGGATCAGGGTTTTGTAGGAAGTACCTCTTCAGGTCATCGGAATACCTCCAAACCTTGCAATGGACCATAGCATGTGTATTGAAGCATGGTGGAATGCTGAAATGTCCAAAACCTGGTTTCCAAGCGTGACCAATTTGCAGACATGCGATGTCACCTAAAAAACGAAGGTGCTCTGGAATTAGGGGGTCGATAACTCCCCATTTCGGTGAAACCAGGTTAAATCTTGTCACAACATATGCCCAAACATGGTTTGGAGTTATCCTATAACCCAACCAAGCACAAACCAAGAGAGAAATCCACCGGGCTACCCCTTTCATAAGAACATCTAGGGGGTAGACGATTTTGGGCCCATATAGATCAGGGTTTCATAGGAAGAAGCGCCTCGGAGCATCGGAATACCTCCAAACACATGAAATGGACCCTAGCCTGTGTATTAAAGTGTGGTGGAATTCTGAAATGTCCAAAACATGGTGCGCAAGTATCACCCTCTTTGCAGACATGCACTATCACCTAAAAACGAACATCCTAGAATTTAATTGGTAGGGAACTCAACGATTCGTTGAAACCGGGTTGGATCATGTCACAACTTGTGCCCAAACATGGTTTTCTATTATCATATAACCCAACCAAGCACAAACCAAGAGAAAAAACCACCAGGCTACCCCTTTCATCAGAACATCTAGGAGGGTAGACGATCTAGGCCCATGGATCATGGTTTTATAGGAAGAAGCTCTTCGGGACATCAGAATATCTCCAAACCATGCAATGGACCCTAGCATGTGTATTAAAGTGTTGTGGAATGCTGAAATGTCCAAAATCTAGTTAACAAGCGTGACCCGTTCGCAGACATGCGATGTCACCTAAAAATAAAGGTGTTCTGGAAATTTAATTATTAGGGGGTCGAGAACTCCCCATTTCGGTGAAACCAGCTTAGATCTTGTCACAAATTATGGCCAAACATGGTTTGGAATTATCCTATAACCCAACGAAGCACAAACCATGAGAAAAATCCACCGGGATACCCCTTTCATAAGAACATCTAGGGGGTAGACGATTCTGGGCCCACAGATCAGGGTTTCATAGGAAGAAGCGCCTCAGAGCATCGGAATACCTCCAAACCCATGCAATGGACCCTAGAATGTGTATTAAAGTGTGGTGGAATGCTGAAATGTCCAAAACATGGTGCCCAAGTGTCACCCTCTTTGCAGACATGCACTATCACCAAAAAACGAAGATCCTAGAATTTAATTGGCCGGGAACTCCCCGTTTCAATGAAACCGGGTTAGATCATGTCACAACTTGTGCCCAAAAATGGTTTGGTATTATCATATAACCCAACCAAGCACAAACCAAGAGATAAATCCACCAGGATACCCCTTTCATAAGAACATCTATGGGGGTAGACGATCCAGGCCCACGGATCAGGGTTTTGTAGGAAGAAGCTCTTCGGGACATCGGAATACCTACAAACCTTGCACTGGACCCTAGCATGTGTATTAAAGTGTGGTGGAATGCTGAAATGTCCAAAATCTGGTTCCCAAGCGTGACTCGTTCGAAGACATGCGATGTCACCTAAAAACAAAGTTGTTCTGGAAATTTAATTATTAGGGGCTCGAGAACTCCCCATTTCGGTGAAACCAGGTTAGATCTTGTCACAACTTATGTCCAAACATGGTTTGGAATTATCCTATGACGCAACCAAGCACAATCTTGTCACAACTTATGCCCAAACCTGGTTTGGAATTATCCTATAACCCAACCAATAACAAACCAATAGAAAAATCCACCGAGCTATCACTTTCATAAGAACATCTAGAGGGTAGACGATTCTGGACCCACAGATCAGGGTTTCATAGGAAGAAGCGCCTCAGAGCATCGGAATACATCCAAATCCATGCAATGGACCTAGCATGTGTATTAAAGTGTGGTGGAATGCTGAAATGTCTAAACCATGGTGCCCAGGTGTGACCCGCTTCGTAGGCATGCACTATCACCGAAAAAATGATGATCCTTGAATTTAATTGGCCGGGAACTCCCCGTTTCGGTGAAACCGGGTTGGATCATGTCATAACTTGTGCCCAAACATGGTTTGGAATTACCATATAACCCAACCAAGCACAAACCAAGAGAATAATCTACCGGGCTACCCCTTTCATAAGAACATCTAGGGAGGTAGGCGATCCAGGCCCACGGATCAGGGGTTTGTAAGAAGAAGCTCTTCGGGACATCGGAATACCTCCAAAACCTTGAAATGGACCCTATCATGTGTATTAAAGTGTGGTGGAATGCTGAAATGTCCAAAACCTGGTTTCCAAGCGTGACCAATTTGCAGACATGCGATGTCACCTAAAAACTGAAGGTGTTCTGGAATTAGGGGGTCGATAACGCCCCATTTCGGTGAAACCAGGTTAAATCTTGTCACAACTTATGCCCAAACATGGTTTGGAATTATCCTATAACCCAACCAAGCACAAACCAAGAGAGAAATCCACCGGGCTACCCCTTTCATAAGAACATCTAGGGGGGTAGACGATTTTGGGCCCATATAGATCAGGGTTTCATAGGAAGAAGCGCCTCGGAGCATCGGAATACCTCCAAACCCATGCAATGGACCCTAGCATGTGTTTTAAAGTGTGGTGGAATGCTGAAATGTCCAAAACATGGTGCCCAAGTATCACCCTCTTTGCAGACATGCACTATCACCTAAAAACGAAGATCCTAGAATTTAATTGGTAGGGAACTCCCCGATTCGTTGAAACCGGGTTGGATCATGTCACAAGTTGTGCCCAAACATGGTTTGGTATTATCATATAACCCAACCAAGTACAAACCAAGAGAAAAATCCACCAGGCAAACCCTTTCATAAGAACATCTAGGAGGGTAGACGATCTAGGCCCATGGATCATGGTTTTGTAGGAAGAAGCTCTTCAGGACATCGGAATACCTCCAAACCATGCAATGGACACTAGCATGTGTATTAAAGTGTTGTGGAATGCTGAAATGTCCAAAATCTGGTTACCAAGCGTGACCCGTTCGGAGACATGCGATGTCACCTAAAAACAAATGTGTTCTAGAAATTTAATTATTAGGGGGTCGAGAACTCCCCATTTCGGTGAAACCAGGTCATATCTTGTCACAACTTATGCCCAAACATGGTTTGGAATTATCCTATAACCCAAACAAGCACAAACCATGAAAAAATCCACCGGGATACCCCTTTCATAAGAACATCTAGGGGGGCAGACGATTCTAGGCCCACAGATTAGGGTTTCATAGGAAGAAGCGCCTCGGAGCATCGGAATACCTCCAAACCCATGCAATGGACCCTAGCATGTGTATTAAAGTGTGGTGGAATGCTGAAATGTCCAAAACATCGTGCCCAAGTGTCACCCTATTTGAAGACATGCACTATCACCGAAAAAACGAAGATATCCTGGAATTTAATTGGCCTGGAACTCCCCGGTCCGGTGAAACCGGGTTGAATCATGTCACAACTTGTGCCCAAACATGTTTTGGAATTATCATATAACCCAACCAAGCACACGCCAAGACAAAAATCCACCGGGATACCTCTTTCATAAGAACATCTAGGGGGTAGACGATTCAGGGCCCATATAGATCAGGGTTTCATAGGAAGAAGCG
The DNA here is from genome assembly GCA_916181665.1 of Avena sativa. Classification (NCBI taxonomy): domain Eukaryota; kingdom Viridiplantae; phylum Streptophyta; class Magnoliopsida; order Poales; family Poaceae; genus Avena; species Avena sativa. The sequence goes on from OV702293.1 coordinate 102,764,030, forward strand.
CCTCGGAGCATCGGCATACCTCCAAACCCATGCGATGGACCCTAGCCTGTGTATTAGAGTGTGGTGGAATGCTGAAATGTCCAAAACATGGTGCCCAAGTATCACCCTCTTTGCAGACATGCACTATCACCTAAAAATGAAGATCCTAGAATTTAATTGGCGGGGAACTCCCCGTTTCGTTGGAACTGGGTTGGATCATGTCACAACTTGTGCCCAAACATGGTTTGGAATTATCATATAACCCAACCAAGCACAAACCAAGAGAAAAATCCAGTAGGCTACCCCTTTCATAAGAACATCTAAGGGGTAGACGATCCAGGCCCATGGATCATGGTTTTGTAGGAAGAAGCTCTTCGGGACATCAGAATATCTCCAAACCATGCAATGGACCCTAGCATGTGTATTAAAGTGTTGTGGAATGCTGAAATGTCCAAAATCTGGTTACCAAGCGTGACCCGTTCGCAGACATGCGATGTCACCTAAAAACGAAGGTGTTCTAGAAATTTAATTATTAGGGGGTCGAGAACTCCCCATTTCGGTGAAACCAGGTTAGATCTTGTCACAACTTATGACCAAAAATGGTTTGGAATTATCCTATAACCCAACCAAGCACAAACCATGAGAAAATCCACCGGGATACCCCTTTCATAAGAACATCTAGGGGGGCACGATTCTGGGCCCACAGATCAGGGTTTCATAGGAAGAACCGCCTCGGAGCATCGGAATACCTCCAAACCCATGCAATGGACCCTAGCATGTGTATTAAAGTGTGGTGGAATGTTAAAATGTACAAAACATGGTGCCCAAGTGTCACCCTATTTGCAGACATGCACTATCACCGAAAAAACAAAGATATCCTGGAATTTAATTGGCCTAGAACTCCCCGGTTCGGTGAAACCGGGTTGAATCATGTCACAACTTGTGCCCAAACATGGTTTTGAATTATCATATAACCCAACCAAGCACAAACGAAGACAAAATACCACCAGGATACCTCTTTCATAAGAACATCTAGGGGGTAGACGATTCTGGGCCCATATAGATCAGGGTTTCATAGGAAGAAGCGCCTCGGAGCATCGGAATACCTCCAAACCCATGCAATGGACCCTAGCCTGTGTATTAAAGTGTGGTGGAATGCTGAAATGTCCAAAACATGGTGCCCAAGTGTCACCCTATTTGCAGACATGCACTATCACCGAAAAAACGAAGATATCCTGGAATTTAATTGGCCTAGAACTCCCCGGTTCGGTGAAACCGTGTTGAATCATGTCACAACTTGTGCCCAAACATGGTTTGGAATTATCATATAACCCAACCAAGCACAAACCAAGACAAAAATCCACCGGGATACCTCTTTCATAAGAACATCTAGGGGTTAGACGATTCTGGGCCCATATAGATCAGGGTTTCATAGGAAGAAGCGCCTCGGAGCATCGGAATACCTCCAAACCCATGCAATGGACCCTAGCCTGTGTATTAAAGTGTGGTGGAATTCTGAAATGTCCAAAACATGGTGCCCAAGTGTCACCCTCTTTGCAGACATGCACTATCACCTAAAAACGAAGATCCTGGAATTTAATTGGCGGGGAACTCCCCGTTTCGTTGGAACCGGGTTGGATCATGTCACAAATTGTGCCCACACATGGTTTGGAATTATCATATAACCCAACCAAGCACAAATCAAGAGAAAAATCCAGTAGGCTACCCCTTTCATAAGAACATCTAAGGGGTAGACGATTCAAGCCCATGGATCATGGTTTTGTAGGAAGAAGCTCTTCGGGACATCGGAATATCTCCAAACCATGCAATGGACCCTAGCATGTGTATTAAAGTGTTGTGGAATTCTGAAATGTCCAAAATCTGGTTACCAAGCGTGACCCGTTCGCAGACATGCGATGTCACCTAAAAACGAAGGTGTTCTAGAAATTTAATTATTAGGGGGTCGAGAACTCCCCATTTCGGTGAAACCAGGTTAGATCTTGTCACAACTTATGACCAAAAATGGTTTGGAATTATCCTATAACCCAACCAAGCACAAACCATGAGAAAATCCACCGGGATACCCCTTTCATAAGAACATCTAGGGGGGCACGATTCTGGGCCCACAGATCAGGGTTTCATAGGAAGAAGCGCCTCGGAGCATCGGAATACCTCCAAACCCATGCAATGGACCCTAGCATGTGTATTAAAGTGTGGTGGAATGTTAAAATGTACAAAACATGGTGCCCAAGTGTCACCCTATTTGCAGACATGCACTATCACCGAAAAAACAAAGATATCCTGGAATTTAATTGGCCTAGAACTCCCCGGTTCGGTGAAACCGGGTTGAATCATGTCACAACTTGTGCCCAAACATGGTTTTGAATTATCATATAACCCAACCAAGCACAAACGAAGACAAAATACCACCAGGATACCTCTTTCATAAGAACATCTAGGGGGTAGACGATTCTGGGCCCATATAGATCAGGGTTTCATAGGAAGAAGCGCCTCGGAGCATCGGAATACCTCCAAACCCATGCAATGGACCCTAGCCTGTGTATTAAAGTGTGGTGGAATGCTGAAATGTCCAAAACATGGTGCCCAAGTGTCACCCTATTTGCAGACATGCACTATCACCGAAAAAACGAAGATATCCTGGAATTTAATTGCCTAGAACTCCCCGGTTCGGTGAAACCGTGTTGAATCATGTCACAACTTGTGCCCAAACATGGTTTGGAATTATCATATAACCCAACCAAGCACAAACCAAGACAAAAATCCACCGGGATACCTCTTTCATAAGAACATCTAGGGGTTAGACGATTCTGGGCCCATATAGATCAGGGTTTCATAGGAAGAAGCGCCTCGGAGCATCGGAATACCTCCAAACCCATGCAATGGACCCTAGCCTGTGTATTAAAGTGTGGTGGAATTCTGAAATGTCCAAAACATGGTGCCCAAGTGTCACCCTCTTTGCAGACATGCACTATCACCTAAAAACGAAGATCCTGGAATTTAATTGGCGGGGAACTCCCCGTTTCGTTGGAACCGGGTTGGATCATGTCACAAATTGTGCCCACACATGGTTTGGAATTATCATATAACCCAACCAAGCACAAATCAAGAGAAAAATCCAGTAGGCTACCCCTTTCATAAGAACATCTAAGGGGTAGACGATTCAAGCCCATGGATCATGGTTTTGTAGGAAGAAGCTCTTCGGGACATCGGAATATCTCCAAACCATGCAATGGACCCTAGCATGTGTATTAAAGTGTTGTGGAATTCTGAAATGTCCAAAATCTGGTTACCAAGCGTGACCCGTTCGCAGACATGCGATGTCACCTAAAAACGAAGGTGTTCTAGAAATTTAATTATTAGGGGGTCGAGAACTCCCCATTTCGGTGAAACCAGGTTAGATCTTGTCACAACTTATGACCAAAAATGGTTTGGAATTATCCTATAACCCAACCAAGCACAAACCATGAGAAAATCCACCGGGATACCCCTTTCATAAGAACATCTAGGGGGGCACGATTCTGGGCCCACAGATCAGGGTTTCATAGGAAGAAGCGCCTCGGAGCATCGGAATACCTCCAAACCCATGCAATGGACCCTAGCATGTGTATTAAAGTGTGGTGGAATGTTAAAATGTACAAAACATGGTGCCCAAGTGTCACCCTATTTGCAGACATGCACTATCACCGAAAAAACAAAGATATCCTGGAATTTAATTGGCCTAGAACTCCCCGGTTCGGTGAAACCGGGTTGAATCATGTCACAACTTGTGCCCAAACATGGTTTTGAATTATCATATAACCCAACCAAGCACAAACGAAGACAAAATACCACCAGGATACCTCTTTCATAAGAACATCTAGGGGGTAGACGATTCTGGACCCACAGATCAGGGTTTCATAGGAAGAAGCGCCTCAGAGCATCGGAATACATCCAAATCCATGCAATGGACCTATCATGTGTATTAAAGTGTGGTGGAATGCTGAAATGTCTAAAACATGGTGCCCAGGTGTGACCCGCTTCGTAGGCATGCACTATCACCGAAAAAATGATGATCCTTGAATTTAATTGGCCGGGAACTCCCCGTTTCGGTGAAACCGGGTTGGATCATGTCATAACTTGTGCCCAAACATGGTTTGGAATTACCATATAACCCAACCAAGCACAAACCAAGAGAAAAATTTACCGGGCTACCCCTTTCATAAGAACATCTAGGGAGGTAGGCGATCCAGACCCACGGATCAGGGGTTTTGTAAGAAGAAGCTCTTCGGGACATCGGAATACCTCCAAAACCTTGCAATGTACCCTAGCATGTGTATTAAAGTGTGGTGGAATGCTGAAATGTCCAAAACCTGGTTTCCAAGCGTGACCAATTTGCAGACATGCGATGTCACCTAAAAACCGAAGGTGTTCTGGAATTAGGGGGTCGATAACGCCCCATTTCGGTGAAACCAGGTTAAATCTTGTCACAAATTATGCCCAAACATGGTTTGGAATTATCCTATAACCCAACCAAGCACAAACCAAGAGAGAAATCCACCGGGCTACCCCTTTCATAAGAACATCTAGGGGGGTAGACGATTTTGGGCCCATATAGATCAGGGTTTCATAGGAAGAAGCGCCTCGGAGCATCGGAATACCTCCAAACGCATGCAATGGACCCTAGCATGTGTTTTAAAGTGTTGTGGAATGCTGAAATGTCCAAAACATGGTGCCCAAGTATCACCCTCTTTGCAGACATGCACTATCACCTAAAAACGAAGATCCTAGAATTTAATTGGTAGGGAACTCCCCGATTCGTTGAAACCGGGTTGGATCATGTCACAACTTGTGCCCAAACATGGTTTCGTATTATCATATAACCCAACCAAGCACAAACCAAGATAAAAATCCACCAGGCTACCCCTTTCATAAGAACATCTAGGGGGGTAGACGATTCTGGGGCCACAGATCAGGGGTTCATAGGAAGAAGCGCCTCGGAGCATCGGAATACCTCCAGACCCATGCAATGGACCCTAGCATGTGTGTTAAAGTGTGTTGGAATGTGGAAATGTCCAAAACATGGTGCCCAAGTGTCACCCTATTTGCAGACATGCACTATCACCTAAAAAATGAAGATATCCTGGAATTTAATTGGCCTAGAACTCCCCGGTTCGGTGAAACTGGGTTGAATCATGTCACAACTTGTGCCCAAACATGGTTTGGAATTATCATATAACCCAACCAAGCACAAACCAAGAAAAAAATCCACCGGGATACCTCTTTCATAAGAACATCTAGGGGGTAGACGATTTTGGGCCCATATAGATCAGGGTTTCATAGGAAGAAGCGCCTCGGAGCATCGGAATACCTCCAAACCCATGCAATGGACCCTAGCCTGTGTATTAAAGTGTGGTGGAATGCTGAAATGTCCAAAACATGGTGCCCAAGTGTCACCCTCTTTGCAGACATGCACTATCACCTAAAAACGAAGATCCTGGAATTTAATTGGTGGGGAACTCCCCGTTTCGTTGGAACCGGGTTGGATCATGTCACAAATTGGGCCCAAACATGGTTTGGAATTATCATATAACCCAACCAAGCAGAAATCAAGAGAAAAATCTAGTAGGCTACCCCTTTCATAAGAACATCTAAGGGGTAGACGATCCAGGCCCATGGATCATGGTTTTGTAGGAAGAAGCTCTTCGGGACATCGGAATATCTCCAAAGCATGCAATGGACCCTAGCATGTGTATTAAAGTGTTGTGGAATTATGAAATGTCCAAAATCTGGTTACCAAGCGTGACCCGTTCGCAGACATGCGATGTCACCTAAAAACGAAGGTGTTCTAGAAATTTAATTATTAGGGGGTCGAGAACTCCCCATTTCGGTGAAACCAGGTTAGATCTTGTCACAACTTATGCCCAAACATGGTATGAAATTATCCTATAACCCAACCAAGCACAAACCTTGAGAAAAATCCACCGGGATACCCCTTTCATAAGAACATCTAGGGGGTAGACGATTCTGGGCCCACAGATCAGGGTTTCATAGGAAGAAGCGCCTCGGAGCATCGGAATACCTCCACACCCATGAAATGGACCCTAGCATGTGTATTAAAGTGTGGTGGAATGCTGAAATGTCCAAAACATGGTGCCCAAGTGTCACCCTATTTGCAGACATGCACTATCACCGAAAAAACGAAGATATCCTGGAATTTAATTGGCCTGGAACTCCCCGGTTCGGTGAAACCGGGTTGAATCATGTCACAACTTGTGCTCAAACATGGTTTGGAATTATCATATAACCCAACCAAGCACAAACCAAGACAAAAATCCACCGGGATACCTCTTTCATAAGAACATCTAGGGGGTAGACGATTCTGGGCCCATATAGATCAGGGTTTCATAGGAAGAAGCGCGTTGGAGCATCGGAATACCTCCAAACCCATGCAATGGACCCTAGCCTGTGTATTAATGTGTGGTGGAATATTGAAATGTCCAAAACATGGTGCCCAAGTGTCACCCTATTTGCAGACATGCACTATCACCAAAAAAACGAAGATATCCTGGAATTTAATTGGCCTAGAACTCTCCGGTTCGGTGAAACCGGGTTGAATCATGTCACAACTTCTGCCCAAACATGGTTTGGAATTATCATATAACCCAACCAAGCACAAACCAAGACAAAAATCCACCGAGATACCTCTTTCATAAGAACATCTAGGGAGTAGACGATTCTGGGCCAATATAGATCAGGGTTTCATAGGAAGAAGCGCCTCGGAGCATTGGAATACCTCCAAACCCATGCAATGGACCCTAGCCTGTGTATTAAAATGTGGTGGAATGCTGAAATGTCCAAAACATGGTGCCCAAATGTCACCCTCTTTGCAGACATGCACTATCACCTAAAAACGAAGATCCTGGAATTTAATTGGCGGGGAACTCCCCGTTTCGTTGGAACCGGGTTGGATCATGTCACAAATTGTGCCCAAACATGGTTTGGAATTATCATATAACCCAACCAAGCACAAATCAAGAGAAAAATCCAGTAGGCTACCCCTTTCATAAGAACATCTAAGGGGTAGACGATCCAGGCCCATGGATCATGGTTTTGTAGGAAGAAGCTCTTCGGGACATCGGAAGACCTCCAAACCATGCAATGGACCGTAGTATGTGTATTAAAGTGTTGTGGAATGCTGAAATGTCCAAAATCTGGTTAACAAGCGTGACCCGTTCGCAGACATGCGATGTCACCTAAAAACGAAGGTGTTCTGGAAATTTAATTATTAGGGGGTCGAGAACTCCCCATTTCGGTGAAACCAGGTTAGATCTTGTCACAACTTATGCCCAAACATGGTTTGTAATTATCCTATAACCCAACCAAGCACAAACCATAAGAAAAATCCACCGGGATACCCCTTTCATAAGAACATCCAGGGGGTAGACAATTCTGGGCCCACAGATCAGGGTTTCATAGGAAGAAGCGCCTCGGAGCATCGGAATACCTCCAAACCCATGCAATGGACCCTAGCATGTGTATTAAAGTGTGGTGGAATGCTGAAATGTCCAAAACATGGTGCCGAAGTGTCACCCTATTTGCAGACATGCACTATCACCGAAAAAACGAAGATATCCTGGAATTTAATTGGCCTGGAACTCCCTGGTTTGGTGATACCGGGTTGAATCATGTCACAACTTGTGCCCAAACATGGTTTGGAATTATCATATAACCCAACCAAGCACAAAGCAAGACAAAAATCCACCGGGATACCTCTTTCATAAGAACATCTAGGGGTAGACGATTCTGGGCCCATATAGATCAGGGATTCATAGGAAGAAGCGCCTCGGAGCATCGGAATACCTCCAAACCCATGCAATGGACATTAGCATGTGTATTAAAGTGTGGTGGAATGCTGAAATGTCCAAAACATGGTGCCCAAGCGTGACTCGTTCGAAGACATGCGATGTCAACTAAAAACGAAGTTGTTCTGGAAATTTAATTATTAGGGGCTCTAGAACTCCCCATTTCGGTGAAACCAGGTTAGATCTTGTCACAACTTATGGCCAAACATGGTTTGGAATTATCCTATGACCCAACCAAGCACAATCTTGTCACAACTTATGCCCAAACCTGGTTTGGAATTATCCTATAACCCAACCAATAACAAACCAAGAGAAAAATCCACCGGGCTATCACTTTCATAAGAACATCTAGAGGGTAGACGATTCTGGACCCACAGATCAGGGTTTCATAGGAAGAAGCGCTTCGGAGCATCGGAATACATCCAAATCCATGCAATGGACCCTAGCATGTGTATTAAAGTGTGGTGGATTGCTGAAATGTCTAAAACATGGTGCCCAAGTGTGACCCGCTTCGTAGGCATGCACTATCACCGAAAAAACGACGATCCTTGAATTTAATTGGCCGGGAACTCCCCATTTCGGTGAAACCGGGTTGGATCATGTCATAACTTGTGCCCAAACATGGTTTGGAATTACCATATAACCCAACCAAGCACAAACCAAGAGAAAAATTACCGGGTTACCTCTTTCATAAGAACATCTAGGAGGGTAGACGATCTAGGCCCATGGATCATGGTTTTGTAGGAAGAAGCTCTTCGGGACATCGGAATACCTCCAAACCATGCAATGGACCCTAGCATGTGTATTAAAGTGTTGTGGAATGCTGAAATTTCCAAAATATGGTTACCAAGCGTGACCCGTTCGCAGACATGCGATGTCACCTAAAAACGAAGGTGTTCTAGAAATTTAATTATTAGGGGTCGAGAACTCCCCATTTCGGTGAAACCAGGTTAGATCTTGTCACAACTTATGCCCAAACATGGTTTGGAATTATCCTATAACCCAACCAAGCACAAACCATGAGAAAAATCCACCGGGATACCCCTTTCATAAGAACATCTAGGGGGGTAGACGAGTCTAGGCCCACAGATCAGGGTTTCATAGGAAGAAGCGCCTCGGAGCATCGGAATACCTCCAAACCCATGCAATGGACCCTAGCATGTGTATTAAAGTGTGGTGTAATGCTGAAATGTCCAAAACATGGTGCCCAAGTGTCACCCTATTTGCAGACATGCACTATCACCGAAAAAACGAAGATATCCTGGAATTTAATTGGCCGGGAACTCCCCGGTTCGATGAAACCGTGTTGAATCATGTCACAACTTGTGCCCAAACATGGTTTGGAATTATCATATAACCCAACCAAGCACAAACCAAGACAAAAATCCACCGGGATACCTCTTTCATAAGAACATCTAGGGGTAGACGATTCTGGGCCCATATAGATCAGGGTTTCATAGGAAGAAGCGCCTCGGAGCATCGGAATACCTCCAAACCCATGCAATGGACCCTAGCCTATGTATTAAAGTGTTGTGGAATGCTGAAGTGTCCAAAACATGGTGCCCAAGTATCACCCTCTTTGCAGACATGCACTATCACCTAAAAACGAAGATCCTAGAATTTAATTGGCGGGGAACACCCCATTTCGTTGGAACCGGGTTGGATCATGTCACAAATTGTGCCCAAACATGGTTTGGAATTATCATATAACCCAACCAAGCACAAATCAAGAGAAAAATCCATTAGGCTAGCCTTTCATAAGATCATCTAAGGGGTAGACGATCCAGGCCCATGTATCATGGTTTTGTAGGAAGAAGCTCTTCGGGACATCGGTATATCTCCAAACCATGAAATGGACCCTAGCATGTGTATTAAAGTGTTGTGGAATGCTGAAATGTGCAAAATCTGGTTACCAAGCGTGACCCGTTCGCAGACATACGATGTCACCTAAAAACGAAGGTGTTCTAGAAATTTAATTATTAGGGGGTGGAGAACTCCCCATTTCGGTGAAACCAGGTTAGATCTTGTCACAACTTATTCCCAAACATGGTTTGGAATTATACTATAACCCAACCAAGCACAAACCATGAGAAAAATCCACCGGGATACCCCTTTCATAAGAACATCAAGGGGGTAGATGATTCTAGGCCCACAGATCAGGGTTTCATAGGAAGAAGCGCCTCGGAGTATCGGAATACCTCCAAACCCATGCAATGGACCCTAGCATGTGTATTAAAGTGTGGTGGAATGCTGAAATGTCCAAAACATGCTGCCCAAGTGTCACCCTATTTGCAGACATGCACCATCACCGAAAAAACGAAGATATCCTGGAATTTAATTGGCCTGGAACTCCCCGGTTCGGTGAAACCGGGTTGAATCATGTCACAACTTGTTCCCAAACATGGTTTGGAATTATCATATAACACAACCAAGCACAAACCAAGAGAAAAATCCACCAGGCTACCCCTTTCATAAGAACATCTAGGGGGTAGACGATCCAGGCCCATGGATCAGCATTTTGTAGAAAGAAGCTCTTCGGGACATCGGAATACCTCCAAACCTTGCAATGGACCCTAGCATGTGTATTAAAGTGTGGGGGAATGCTCAAATATCCAAAACTTGGTTCCCAAGTGTGACCCGTTCGCAGACATGCGATGTCACCTAAAAACGGAGGTGTTCTGGGAATTTAATTATTAGGGGGTCGAGAACTCCCCATTTCGGTGAAACCAGGTTAGATATTGTCACAACTTATGCCCAAACATGGTTTGGAATTATCCTATAACCCAACCAAGCACAAACCAAGAGAAAAATCCACCAGGCTACCCCTTTCATAAGAACATCTAGGGGGGTAGACGATTCTGTACCCACAGATCACGGTTTCATAGGAAGAAGCGCCTCGCAGCATCAGAATACCTCCAAACTCATGCAATGGACCCTAGCATGTGTATTATTTGGTGGAATGCTGAAATGTCCAAAACATGGTGCCCAAGTGTCACCCTCTCTGCAGACATGCACTATCACCTAAAAACAAAGATCCTAGAATTTAATTGGCTGGGACCTCCCCGTTTAGGTGAAACCAGGTTGGATCATGTACCAACTTGTGCCCAAACATGGTTTGGAATTATCATATAACCCAACCAAGCACAAACCAAGTGCAAAATCCACCGGGCTACCCCTTTCATAAGAAAATCTAGTGGGGTAGACGATCCAGGCCCACGGATCAGGGTTTTGTAGGAAGAAGCTCTTCGGGACATAAAATACCTCCAAACCTTGCAATGGACCCTAGCATGTGTATTAAAGTGTTGTGGAATGCTGATATATCCAAAACCTGGTTCCCAAGCGTGACCCGTTCGCAGACATGCGATGTCACCTAAAAACGAAGGTGTTCTGGAAATTTAATTATTAGGGGGTCGAGAACTCCCCATTTGGGTGAAACCGGGTTAGATCATGTCACAACTTATGCCCAAACATGGTTTGGAATTATCCTATAACCCAGACAACCACAAACCAAGAGAAAAATTCACCGGGCTACCCATTTCATAAGAACATCTAAGGGGGTAGACGATTTTGGGCCCATATAGATCAGGGTTTCATAGGAAGAAGCGCCTCGGAGCATCGGAATACCTCCAAACCCATACAATGGACCCTAGCATGTGTATTAAAGTGTGGTGGAATGCTGAAATGTCCAAAACATGGTGCCCAAGTGTCACCCTCTTTGCAGACATGCACTATCACGGAAAAACGAAGATCCTAGAATTTAATTGGCCGAGAACTCCCTGTTTCAGTGAAACCGGGTTAGATCATGTCACAAATTGTGCCCAAACATGGTTTGGAATTATCATATAACGCAACCAAGCACAAATCAAGAGAAAAATCCACCAGGCTACCCCTATCATAAGAACATCTAAGGGGGTAGACGATCCAGGCCCATGGATCAGGGTTTTGTAGGAAGGAGCTCTTAAGGTCATCGGAATACCTCCAACCCTTGCAATGGACCCTAGCATGTGTATTAAAGTGTGGTGGAATGCTGAAATGTCCAAAATCTGGTTCCCAAGCGTGACTCGTTCGAAGACATGCGATGTCACCTAAAAATGAAGTTGTTCTGGAAATTTAATTATTAGGGGGTCGAGAACTCCCCATTTCGGGGAAACCAGGTTAGATCTTGTCACAACTTATGTCCAAACATGGTTTGGAATTATCCTATAACCCAACCAAGCACAAACCAAGAGAAAAATCCACGGGGCTACCCCTTTCATAAGAACATCTAGGGGGGTAGACGATTCTGGGCCCATATAGACCAGGGTTTCATAGGAAGAAGCGCCTCAGAGCATCGGAATACCTCCAAACCCATGAAATGGACCCTAGAATGTGTATTAAAGTGTGGTGGAATGCTGAAATGTCCAAAACATGGTGCCCAAGTGTCACCCTATTTGCAGACATGCACTATCACCGAAAAAACGAAGATATCCTGGAATTTAATTGGCCGGGAACTCCCCGGTTCGGTAAAACCGGGTTGAATCATGTCACAACTTGTGCCCAAACATGGTTTGAAATTACCATATAACCCAACCAAGCACGAACCAAGACAAAAATCCACCGGGCTACCCCTTTCATAAGAACATCTATGGTGTAGGCGATCCAGGCCTATGGATTAGGGTTTTGTAGGAAGAAGCTCTTCTGGACATCGGAATACCTCCAAACCTTGCAATGGACCCTAGAATGTGTATTAAAGTGTGGTGGAATGCTGAAATGTCCAAAACCTGGTTCCCAAGTGTGACCCATTCGCAGACATGCGAAGTCACCTAAAAACGAAGGTGTTCTGGAAATTTAGATATTAGGGGGTCGTGAGCTCCCCATTTTGGTGAAACCCGGTTAGATATTGTCACAACTTATGCCCAAACATGGTTTGGAATTATCCTATAACCCAACCAAGCACGAACCAAGAGAAAAATCCACCGGGCTACCCCTTTCATAAGAACATCTAGGGGGTAGACGATTCTGGGCCCACAGATCAGGGTTTCATAGGATGAAGCACCTCGGAGCATCGGAATACCTCCAAACCCATGAAATGGACCCTAGCATGTGTATTAAAGGGTGATGGAATGCTGAAATGTCCAAAACATGGTGACCAAGTGTCACCCTCTTTGCCGACATGCATTATCACCTAAAAACGAAGATCCTGGAATTTAATTGGCGGGGAACTCCCCGTTTCGGTGAAACCGTGTTGGATCATGTCACAGCTTGTGCCCAAACATGGTTTGGAATTATCATATAACCCAACCAAGAGAAAAATCCACCGGGCTACCCCTTTCATAAGAACATCTAGGGGGGGTAGACGATCCAGGCCCATGGATCAAGGTTTTGTAGGAAGAAGCTCTTCGGGACATCGGAATACCTCCAAACCTTGCAATGGACCCTAGCTTGTGTATTAAAGTGTGGTGGAATGCTCAAATGTCCAAAACCTGGTTCCCAAGTGTGACCCGTTCGCCGACATGCGATGTCACCTAAAAACGAAGGTGTTTTGGAAATTTAATTATTAGGGGGTCGAGAGCTCCCCATTTCGGTGAAACCAGGTTAGATCTTGTCAGAACTTATGCCAAAACATGGTTTGTAATTATCCTATAACCCAACCAAGCACAAACCAAGAGAAAAATCCATCGGGCTACCCCTTTCATAAGAACATCTAGGGGGTAGACGATTCTAGGACCATATAGATCAGGGTTTCATTTTAAGAAGCGCCTCGGAGCATCGGAATACCTCCAAACCCATGTAATGGACCCTAGCCTGTGTATTAAAGTGTGGTGGAATGCTGAAATGTCCAAAACATGGTGCCCAAGTGTCACCCTCTTTGCAGACATGCACTATCACCTAAAAACGAAGATCCTGGAATTTAATTGGCGGGGAACTCCCTGTTTCGTTGGAACCGGGTTGGGTCATGTAACAACTTGTGCCCAAACATGGTTTGGAATTATCATATAAACCAACCAAGCACAAACCAAGAGAAAAATCTACCAGGATACCCCTTTCATAAGAACATATAGGGGGGTAGACGATCCAGGCCCATGGATCAGCGTTTTGTAGAAAGAAGCTCTTCGGGACATCGGAATACCTCAAACCCTTGCAATGGACCCTAGCATGTGTATTAAAGTGTGTTGGAATGCTGAAATGTCCAAAATCTGGTTCCCAAGCGTGACTCGTTCGAAGACATGCGATGTCACCTAAAAATGAAGTTGTTCTGGAAATTTAATTATTAGGGGCTCGAGAACTCCCCATTTCGGTGAAACCAGGTTAGATCTTGTCACAACTTATGTCCAAACATGGTTTTGAATTATCCTATAACCCAACCAAGCACAAACCAAGAGAAAAATCCACGGGGCTACCCCTTTCATAAGAACATCTAGGGGGGTAGACGATTCTGGGCCCATATAGACCAGGGTTTCATAGGAAGAAGCGCCTTAGAGCATCGGAATACCTCCAAACCCATGCAATGGACCCTAGGATGTGTATTAATGTGTGGTGGAATGCTGAAATGTCCAAAACATGGTGCCCAAGTGTCACCCTATTTGCAGACATGCACTATCACCGAAAAAACGAAGATATCCTGGAATTTAATTGGCCGGGAACTCCCCGGTTCGGTAAAACCGGGTTGAATCATGTCACAAATTGTGCCCAAACATGGTTTGAAATTATCATATAACCCAACCAAGCACAAACCAAGACAAAAATCCACCGGGCTACCCCTTTCATAAGAACATCTATGGTGTAGGCGATCCAGGCCTATGGATTAGGGTTTTGTAGGAAGAAGCTCTTCTGGACATCGGAATACCTCCAAACCTTGCAATGGACCCTAGAATGTGTATTAAAGTGTGGTGGAATGCTGAAATGTCCAAAACCTGGTTCCCAAGTGTGACCCATTCGCAGACATGCGAAGTCACCTTAAAAACGAAGGTGTTCTGGAAATTTAGATATTAGGGGGTCGTGAGCTCCCCATTTTGGTGAAACCCGGTTAGATATTGTCACAACTTATGCCCAAACATGGTTTGGAATTATCCTATAACCCAACCAAGCACGAACCAAGAGAAAAATCCACCGGGCTACCCCTTTCATAAGAACATCTAGGGGGTAGACGATTCTGGGCCCACAGATCAGGGTTTCATAGGATGAAGCACCTCGGAGCATCGGAATACCTCCAAACCCATGAAATGGACCCTAGCATGTGTATTAAAGTGTGATGGAATGCTGAAATGTCCAAAACATGGTGACCAAGTGTCACCCTCTTTGCAGACATGCATTATCACCTAAAAACGAAGATCCTGGAATTTAATTGGCGGGGAACTCCCCGTTTCGGTGAAACCGTGTTGGATCATGTCACAGCTTGTGCCCAAACATGGTTTGGAATTATCATATAACCCAACCAAGAGAAAAATCCACCGGGCTACCCCTTTCATAAGAACATCTAGGGGGGGTAGACGATCCAGGCCCATGGATCAAGGTTTTGTAGGAAGAAGCTCTTCGGGACATCGGAATACCTCCAACCCTTGCAATGGACCCTAGCTTGTGTATTAAAGTGTGGTGGAATGCTCAAATGTCCAAAACCTGGTTCCCAAGTGTGACCCGTTCGCAGACATGCGATGTCACCTAAAAACGAAGGTGTTTTGGAAATTTAATTATTAGGGGGTCGAGAGATCCCCATTTCGGTGAAACCAGGTTAGATCTTGTCAGAACTTATGCCAAAACATGGTTTGTAATTATCCTATAACCCAACCAAGCACAAACCAAGAGAAAAATCCATCGGGCTACCCCTTTCATAAGAACATCTAGGGGGTAGACGATTTTGGGACCATATAGATCAGGGTTTCATTTTAAGTAGCGCCTCGGAGCATCGGAATACCTCCAAACCCATGCAATGGACCCTAGCCTGTGTATTAAAGTGTGGTGGAATGCTGAAATGTCCAAAACATGGTGCCCAAGTGTCACCCTCTTTGCAGACATGCACTATCACCTAAAAACGAAGATCGTAGAATTTAATTGGCGGGGAACTCCCTCTTTCGTTGGAACCGGGTTGGGTCATGTCACAACTTGTGCCCAAACATGGTTTGGTATTATCATATAAACCAACCAAGCACAAACCAAGAGAAAAATCTACCAGGATACCCCTTTCATAAGAACATCTAGGGGGGTAGACGATCCAGGCCCATGGATCAGCGTTTTGTAGAAAGAAGCTCTTCGGGACATCGGAATACCTCCAAACCTTGCAATGGACCCTAGCATGTGTATTAAAGTGTGGGGGAATTCTCAAATGTCCAAAACCTGGTTCCCAAGTGTGACCCGTTCGCAGACATGCGATGTCACCTAAAAACGGAGGTGTTCTGGAAATTTAATTATTAGGGGGTCGAGAACTCCCCATTTCGGTGAAACCAGGTTAGATCTTGTCACAACTTATGCCCAAACATGGTTTGGAATTATCCTATAACCCAACCAAGCACAAACCAAGAGAAAAATTTACCAGGCTACCCCTTTCATAAGAACATCTAGGGGGGTTGACAATTCTGTACCCACAGATCACGGTTTCATAGGAAGAAGCGCCTCGCAGCATCGGAATACCTCCAAACTCATTCTATGGACCCTAGCATGTGTATTAAAGTGTGGTGGAATGCTGAAATGTCCAAAACATGGTGCCCAAGTGTCACCCTCTTTGCAGACATGCACTATCACCTAAAAACAAAGATCCTAGAATTTAATTGGCTGGGACCTCCCCGTTTAGGTGAAACCAGGTTGGATCATGTAACAACTTGTGCCCAAACATGGTTTGGAATTATCATATAACCCAACCAAGCACAAACCAAGTGAAAAATCCACCGGGCTACCCCTTTCATAAGAACATCTAGGGGGTAGACGATCCAGGCCCACGCATCAGGGTTTTATAGGAAGAAGCTCTTCGGGACATCGAAATAACTCCAAACCTTGCAATGGACCCTAGCATGTGTATTAAAGTGTTGTGGAATGCTGATATATCCAAAACCTGGTTCCCAAGCATGACCCATTCGCAGACATGCGATGTCACCTAAAAACGAAGGTGTTCTGGAAATTTAATTATTAGGGGGTCGAGAACTCCCCATTTCGGTGAAACCGGGTTAGATCTTGTCACAACTTATGCCCAAACATGGTTTGGAATTATCCTATAACCCATCCAAGCACAAACCAAGAGAAAAATCCACCGGGCTACCCATTTCATAAGAACATCTAAGGGGGTAGACGATTCTGGGCCCATATAGATCAGGGTTTCATAGGAAGAAGCGCCTCAGAGCGTCGGAATACCTCCAAACCCATGAAATGGACCCTAGCATGTGTATTAAGTGTGGTGGAATGCTGAAATGTCAAAAACATGGTGCCCAAGTGTCACCCTCTTTGCAGACATGCACTATCACCGAAAAACGAAGATCCTAGAATTTAATTGGCCGAGAACTCCCTGTTTCAGTGAAACCGGGTTAGATCATGTCACAACTTGTGCCCAAAAATGGTTTGGAATTATCTTATAACGCAACCAAGCACAAACCAAGAGAAAAACCCACCAGGCTACCCCTATCATAAGAACATCTAGGGGGGTAGACGATCCAGGCCCATGGATCAGGGTTTTGTAGGAAGGAGCTCTTAAGGTCATCAGAATACCTCCAAACCTTGCAATGGACCCTAGCATGTGTATTAAAGTGTGCTGGAATGCTGAAATGTCCAAAATCTGGTTCCCAAGCGTGACGCGTTCGAAGACATGCGATGTCACCTAAAAACGAAGTTGTTCTGGAAATTTAATTATTAGGGGCTCGAGAACTCCCCATTTCGGTGAAACCAGGTTAGATCTTGTCACAACTTATGCCAAAACATGGTTTGGAATTATCCTATAACCCAACCCAGCACAAACCAAGAGAAAAATCGTCGGGCCTACCCCTTTCATAAGAACATCTAGGGGGGTAGACGATTCTAGGCCCATATAGACCAGGGTTTCATAGGAAGAAGCGCCTCAGAGCATCGGAATACTTCCAAACCCATTTAATGGACCCTAGCATGTGTATTAAAGTGTGGTGGAATGCTGAAATGTCCAAAACATGGTGCCCAAGTGTCACCCTATTTGCAAACATGCACTATCACCGAAAAAACAAAGATATCCTGGAATTTAATTGGCCGGGAACTCCCCGGTTCGGTGAAACCGGGTTGAATCATGTCACAACTTGTGCCCAAACATGGTTTGGAATTATCATATAACCCAACCAAGCACAAACCAAGACAAAAATCCACCGGGCTACCCCTTTCATAAGAACATCTATGGTGTAGACGATCTAGGCCTACGGATTAGGGTTTTGTAGGAAGAAGCTCTTCTGGACATCGGAATACCTCCAAACCTGGTAATGGACCCTAGAATGTGTATTAAAGTGTGGTGGAATGCTGAAATGTCCAAAACCTGGTTCCCAAGCATGACCCATTCGCAGACATGCGAAGTCACCTAAAAACGAAGGTGTTCTGGAAATTTAATTATTAGGGGGTCGTGAGCTCCCCATTTTGGTGAAACCAGGTTATATATTGTCACAACTTATGCCCAAACATGGTTTGGAATTATCCTATAACCCAACCAAGCACGAACCAAGAGAAAAAATCCACCGGGCTACCCCTTTCATAAGAACATCTAGGGGGTAGACGATTCTGGGCCCACAGATCAGGGTTTCATAGGAAGAAGCGCCTCGGAGCATCGGAATACCTCCAAACCCATGAAATGGACCCTAGAATGTGTATTAAAGTGTGGTGGAATGCTTAAATGTCCAAAACATGGTGACCAAGTGTCACCCTCTTTGCAGACATGCACTATCACCTAAAAACGAAGATCCTGGAATTCAATTGGCGGGGAACTCCCCGTTTCGGTGAAACCGTGTTGGATCATGTCACAACTTGTGCCCAAACATGGTTTGGAATTATCATATAACCCAACCAAGCACAAACCAAGAGAAAAATCCACCGGGCTACCCCTTTCATAAGAACATCTAGGGGGGTAGACGATCCAGGCCCATGGATCAAGGTTTTGTAGGAAGAAGCTCTTCGGGACATCGGAATACCTCCAAACCTTGAAATGGACCGTAGCATGTGTATTAAACTGTGGTGGAATTCTCAAATGTCCAAAACCTGGTTCCAAGTGTGACCCGTTCGCAGACATGCGATGTCACCTAAAAACGAAGGTGTTCTAGAAATTTAATTATTAGGGGGTCGAGAACTCCCCATTTCGGTGAAACCAGGTTAGATCTTGTCACAACTTATGCCAAAACATGGTTTGGAATTATCCTATAACCCAACCAAGCACATACCAAGAGAAAAATCCACCGGGCTACACCTTTCATAAGAACATCTAGGGGTAGACGATTTTAGGCCCATATAGATCAGGGTTTCATAGGAAGAAGCGCCTCAGAGCATCGGAATACCTCCAAACCCATGCAATGGACCCTAGCATGTGTATTAAAGTGTGGTGGAATGCTGAAATGTCCAAAACATGGTTCCCAAGTGTCACCCTCTTTGCAGACATGCACTATCACCTAAAAACGAAGATCCTGGAATTTAATTGGCGCGGAACTCCCCGTTTCGTTGGAACCGGGTTGGATCATGTCACAACTTGTGCCCAAACATGGTTTGGAATTATCATATAACCCAACCAAGAACAAATCAAGAGAAAAATCCAGTAGGCTACCCCTTTCATAAGAACATCTAGGGGGTAGACGATCCAGGCCCATGGATTATGGTTTTGTAGGAAGAAGCTCTCCGGGACATCGGAATATCTCCAAACCATGCAATGCACCCTAGCATGTGTATTAAAGTGTTGTGGAATGCTGAAATTTCCAAAATCTGGTTACCAAGCGTGACTCATTCGCAGACATGCGATGTCACCTAAAAACGAAGGTGTTCTAGAAATTTAATTATTAGGGGGTCGAGAACTCCCCATTTCGGTGAAACCAGGTTAGATCTTGTCACAACTTATGCCCAAACATGGTTTGGAATTATCGTATAACCCAACCAAGCACAAACCATGATAAAAATCCACCGGGATACCCCTTTCATAAGAACATCTAGGGGGTAGACGATTCTGGGCCCACAGATCAGGGTTTCATAGGAAGAAGCGCCTCGGAGCATCGGAATACCTCCAAACCCATGCAATGGACCCTAGCATGTGTATTAAAGTGTGGTGGAATTCTGAAATGTCCAAAACATGGTGCCCAAGTGTCACCCTATTTGCAGACATGCACTATCACCGAAAAACAAAGATATCCTGGAATTTAATTGGCCGGGAACTCTCCGGTTCGGTGAAACCGGGTTGAATCATGTCACAACTTGTGCCCAAACATGGTTTGGAATTATCATATAACCCAACCAAGCACAAACCAAGACAAAAATCCACCGGGCGACCCCTTTCATAAGAACATCTAGGAGGGTAGACGATTCTGGGCCCATATAGATCAGGGTTTCATAGGAAGAAGCGCCTCGGAGCATCGGAATACCTCCAAACCCATGCAATGGACCCTAGCCTGTGTAATAAAGTGTGGTGGAATGCTCAAATGTCCAAAACATGGTGTCCAAGTGTCACACTCTTTGCAGACATGCACTATCACCTAAAAACGAAGATCCTGGAATTTAATTGGCGAGGAACTCCCCGTTTCGTTGGAACCTGGTTGGATCATGTCACAACTTGTGCCCAAACATGGTTTGGAATTATCTTATAAACCAACAAAGCACAAACCAAGAGAAAAATCCACCAGGCTACCCCTTTCATAAGAACATCTAGGGGGGTAGACGATCCAGGCCCATGGATCAGGGTTTTGTAGAAAGAAGCGCCTCGAAGCATCGGAATACCTCCAAACCCATGCAATGGACCCTAGCATGTGTATTAAAGTGTGGTGGAATGCTGAAATGTCCAAAACATGGTGCCCAAGTGTCACCCTCTTTGCAGACATGCACTATCACCTAAAAACAAAGATCCTAGAATTTAATTGGCCGGGACCTCCCCGTTTCGGTGAAACCAGGTTATATCATGTAACAACTTGTGCCCAAACATGGTTTGGAATTATCATATAACCCAACCAAGCACATACCAAGTGAAAAATCCACCGGGCTACCCCTTTCATAAGAACATCTAGGGGGGTAGACGATCCAGGCCCACGGATCAGGGTTTTGTAGGAAGAAGCTCTTCGGGACATCAAAATACCTCCAAACCTTGAAATGGACCCTAGCATGTGTATTAAATTGTTATGGAATGCTGATATATCCAAAACCTGGATCCCAAGCGTGACCCGTTCACAGACATGCGATGTCACCTAAAAACAAAGGTGTTCTGGAAATTTAATTATTAGGGGGTCGAGAACTCCCCATTTGGGTGAAACCGGGTTAGATCTTGTCACAACTTATGCCCAAACTTGGTTTGGAATTATCCTATAACCCAGCCAACCACAAACCAAGAGAAAAATCCACCAGGCTACCCCTATCATAAGAACATCTAGGGGGAAGAAGCGCCTCGGAGCATCGGAATACCTCCAAACCCATGAAATGGACCCTAGCATGTGTATTAAAGTGTGGTGGAATGCTGAAATGTCAAAAACATGGTGCCCAAGTGTCACCCTCTTTGCAGACATGCACTATCACCGAAAAACGAAGATCCTAGAATTTAATTGGACGAGAACTCCCTGTTTTAGTGAAACCGAGTTAGATCATGTCACAACTTGTGCCCAAACATGGTTTGGAATTATCTTATAACGGAACCAAGCACAAACCAAGAGAAAAATCCACCAGGCTACCCCTATCATAAGAACATCTAGGGGGGTAGACGATCCAGGCCCATGGATCAGGGTTTTGTAGGAAGGAGATCTTAAGGTCATCGGAATACCTCCAAACCTTGCAATGGACCCTAGCATGTGTATTAAAGTGTGCTGGAATGCTGAAATGTCCAAAATCTGGTTCCCAAGCATGACCTGTTCGAAGACATGCGATGTCACCTAAAAACAAAGTTGTTCTGGAAATTTAATTATTAGGGGTCGAGAACTCCCCATTTCGGTGAAACCAGGTTAGATCTTGTCACAACTTATGCCAAAACATGGTTTGGAATTATCCTATAACCCAACCCAGCACAAACCAAGAGAAAAATCCTCGGGCCTACCCCTTTCATAAGAACATCTAGGCGGGTAGACGATTCTGGGCCCATATAGACCAGGGTTTCATAGGAAGAAGTGCCTCAGAGCATCGGAATACCTCCAAACCCATGCAATGGACCCTAGCATGTGTATTAAAGTGTGGTGGAATGCTGAAATGTCCAAAACATGGTGCCCAAGTGTCACCCTATTTGCAGACATGCACTATCACCGAAAAACAAAGATATCCTGGAATTTAATTGGCCGGGAATTCCCCGGTTCGGTGAAACCGGGTTGAATCATGTCACAACTTGTGCCCAAACATGGTTTGATATTATCATATAACCCAACCAAGCACAAACCAAGACAAAAATCCACCGGCCTACCCCTTTCATAAGAACATCTACGGTGTAGACGATCTAGGCCCACAGATTAGGGTTTTGTAGGAAGAAGCTCTTCTGGACATCGGAATACCTCCAAACCTTGCAATGGACCCTAGAATGTGTATTAAAGTGTGGTGGAATGCTGAAATGTCCAAAACCTGGTTCCCAAGCGTGACCCATTCACAGACATGCGAAGTCACCTAAAAACGAAGGTGTTCTGGAAATTTAATTATTAGGGGGTCGTGAGCTCCCCATTTCGGTGAAACCAGGTTAGATATTGTCACAACTTATGCCCAAACATGGTTTGGAATTATCCTATAACCCAACCAAGCATGAACCAAGAGAAAAATCCACCGGGCTACCCCTTTCATAAGAACATCTAGGGGGTAGACGATATTGGGCCCACAAATGAGAGTTTCATAGGAAGCAGCGCCTCGGAGCATCGGAATACCTCCAAACCCATGCAATGGACCCTAGAATGTGTATTAGAGTGTGGTGGAATGCTGAAATGTCCAAAACATGGTGACCAAGTGTCACCCTCTTTGCAGACATGCACTATCACCGAAAAACGAAGATCCTAGAATTTAATTGGCCGGGAACTCCCCGTTTCAGTGAAACCGGGTTAGATCATGTCACAACTTGTGCCCAAACATGGTTTGGAATTATCATATAACCCAACCAAGCACAAACCAAGAGACAAATCCACCAGGCTACGCCTTTCATAAGAACATCTAGGGGGGGGGGTAGACGATCCAGGCCCATGTATCAGGGTTTTGTAGGAAGAAGCTCTTCGGGACATCGAAATACCTACAAACCTTGCAATGGACCCTAGCATGTGTATTAAAGTGTGGTGGATTGCTCAAATGTCCAAAACCTGGTTCCCAAGTGTGACCCGTTCGCAGACATGCGATGTCACCTAAAACGAAGGTGTTTTGGAAATTTAATTATTAGGGGGTCGAGAGCTCCCCATTTCGGTGAAACCAGGTTAGATCTTGTCACAACTTATGCCAAAACATGGTTTGGAATTATCCTATAATCCAGCCAGGCACAAACCAAGAGAAGAATCTACCGGGCTACCCATTTCATAAGAACATCTAGGGGGTAGACGATTCTGGGCCCATATAGATCAGGGTTTCATAGGAAGAAGCGCCTTGGAGCATCGGAATACCTCCAAACCCATGCAATGGACCCTAGCATGTGAATTAAAGTGTGGTGGAATGCTGAAATGTCCAAAACATGGTGACCAAGTGTCACCCTCTTTGCATACATTTACTATCACCTAAAAACGAAGATCCTGGAATTTAATTGGCGGGGAACTCCCCGTTTCGGTGAAACCGTGTTGGATCATGTCACAACTTGTGCCCAAACATGGTTTGGAATTATCATATAACCCAACCAAGCACAAACCAAGAGATAAATCCACCGGGCTACCCCTTTCATAAGAACATCTAGGGGGGTAGACGATCCAGGCCCATGGATCAAGGGTTTGTAGGAAGAAGCTCTTCGGGACATCGGAATACGTCCAAACCAAGCAATGGACCCTATAATGTGTATTAAAGTGTGGTGGAATGCTGAAATGTCCAAAACCTGGATCCCAAGTGTGACCCATTCGCAGACATGCGAAGTCACCTAAAAACGAAGGTGTTCGTGAAATTTAATTATTAGGGGGTCGTGAGCTCCCCATTTCGGTTAAACCAGGTTAGATATTGTCACAACTTATGCCCCAACATGGTTTGGAATTATCCTATAACCCAACCAAGCATGAACCTAGAGAAAAATCCACCGGGATACCCCTTTCATAAGAACATCTAGGGGGTAGACGATTGTGCGCCCACAGATCAGGGTTTCATAGTAAGAAGCGCCTCGGAGCATCGGAATACCTCCAAACCCATGCAATGGACCCTAGCATGTGTATTAAAGTGTGTTGGAATGCTGAAATGTCCAAAACATGGTGACCAAGTGTCACCCTCTTTGCAGACATGCACTATCACCTAAAAACGAAGATCCTGGAATTTAATTGGCGGGGAACTCCCCGTTTCGGTGAAACCGTGTTGGATCATGTCACAACTTGTGCCCAAACATGGTTTGGAATTATCATATAACCCAACCAAGCACAAACCAAGAGAAAAATCCACCAGGCTACCCCTTTCACAAGAACATCTAGGGGGGTAGACGATCCAGGCCCATGGATCAAGGTTTTGTAGGAAGAAGCTCTTCGGGACATCGGAATACCTCCAAACCTTGCAATGGACCCTAGCATGTGTATTAAAGTGTGGTGGAATGCTCAAATGTCCAAAACCTGGTTCCCAAGTGTGACCCGTTTGCAGACATGCGATGTCACCTAAAAACGAAGGTGTTTTGGAAATTTAATTATTAGGTGGTCGAGAACTCCCCATTTCGGTGAAACCAGGTTAGATCTTGTCACAACTTATGCCAAAACATGGTTTGGAATTATCCTATAACCCAACCAAGCACAAACCAATAGAAAAATCTACCCGGCTACCCATTTCATAAGAACATCTAGGGGTAGACGATTCTGGGCCCATATAGATCAGGGTTTCATAGGAAGAAGCGCCTCGGAACATCGGAAAACCTCCAAACCCATGCAATGGACCCTAGAATGTGTATTAAAGTGTGGTGGAATGCTGAAATGTCCAAAATATGGTGACCAAGTGTCACCCTCTTTGCAGATATGCACTATCACCTAAAAATGAAGATCCTGGAATTTAATTGGCGGGGAACTCGCCGTTTCGGTGAAACCGTGTTGGATCATGTCACAACTTGTGCCCAAATATGGGTTTGAATTATCATATAACCCAACCAAGCACAAACCAAGAGAAAAATCTACGGTGTAGACGATCTAGGCCCACGGATTAGGGTTTTGTAGGAAGAAGCTCTTCTGGACATCGGAATACCTCCAAACCTTGCAATGGATCCTAGAGTGTGTATTAAAGTGTGGTGGAATGCTGAAATGTCCAAAACCTGGTTCCCAAGCGTGACCAATTCGCAGACATGTGAAGTCACCTAAAAACGAAGGTGTTCTGGAAATTTAATTATTAGGGGGTCGTGAAGCTCCCCATTTTGGTGAAACCAGGTTAGATCTTTTCACAACTTATGGCCAAACATGGTTTGGAATTATCCTATAACCCAACCAAGCACAATCTTGTCACAACTTATGCCCAAACATGGTTTGGAATTATCCTATAACCCAACGAATAACAAACCAAGAGAAAAATCCACCGGGCTATCCCTTTCATTAGAACATCTAGAGGGTAGACGATTCTGGGCCCACAGATCAGAGTTTCATAGGAAGAAGGGCCTCAGAGCGTCGGAATACCTCCAAATCCATGCAATGGACCCTAGCATGTGTATTAAAGTGTGTTGGAATGCTGAAATGTCTAAAACATGGTGCCCAACTGTGACCCGCTTCGTAGGCATGCACTATCACCGAAAAAACGAAGATCCTTGAATTTAATTGGCCGGGAACTCCCCGTTTCGGTGAAACCGGGTTGGATCATGTCATAACTTGTGCCCAAACATGGTTTGGAATTACCATATAACCCAACCAAGAACAAATCAAGAGAAAAATCTACCGGGCTACCCCTTTCATAAGAACATCTAGGGGGGTAGACGATCCAGGCCCACGGATCAAGGGTTTTGTAGGAAGAAGATCTTCGGGACATCGGAATACCTCCAAAACCTTGAAATGGACCCTAGAATGTGTATTAAAGTGTGGTGGAATGCTGAAATGTCCAAAACCGGGTTTCCAAGCGTGACCAGTTCGCAGACATGCGATGTCACCTAACAACCGAAGGTGTTCTGGAAATTTAATTATTAGGGGGTCGATAACTCCCCATTTGGGTGAAACCATGTTAAATCTTGTCACAACTTATGCCCAAACATGGTTTGGAATTATCCTATAACCCAACCAAGCACAAACCAAGAGAAAAATGCACCGGGCTACCCCTTTCATAAGAACATCTAGGGGGTAGACGATTTTGGGCCCATATAGATCAGGGTTTCATAGGAAGAAGCGCCTCGGAGCATCGGAATACCTCCAAACACATGCAATGGACCCTAGCCTGTGTATTAAAGTGTGGTGGAATGCTGAAATGTCCAAACATGGTGCCCAAGTATCACCCTCTTTGCAGACATGCACTATCACCTAAAAACGAAGATCCTAGAATTTAATTGGTAGGGAACTCCCCGATTCGTTGAAACCGGGTTGGATCATGTCACAAGTTGTGCCCAAACATGGTTTGGTATTATCATATAACCCAACCAAGAACAAACCAAGAGAAAAATCCACCAGGCTAACCCTTTCATAAGAACATCTAGGAGGGTAGACGATCTAGGCCCATGGATCATGGTTTTGTTGGAAGAAGCTCTTCGGGACATCGGAATACCTCCAAACCATGCAATGGACCCTAGCATGTGTATTAAAGAGTTGTGGAATGCTGAAATGTCCAAAATCTGGTTAACAAGCGTGACCCGTTCGCAGACATGCGATGTCACCTAAAAACAAAGGTGTTCTGGAAATTTAATTATTAGGGGGTCGAGAACTCCCCATTTCGGTGAAACCAGCTTAGATCTTGTCACAACTTATGCCCAAACATGGTTTGGAATTATCCTATAACCCAACCAAGCACAAACCATGAGAAAAATCCAACGGGCTACCCCTTTCATAAGAACATCTAGGGGGGTAGACGATTCTGGGCTTACAGATCAGGGTTTCATAGGAAGAAGTGCCTCAGAGCATCGGAATACCTCCAAACTCATGCAATGGACCCTAGCATGTGTATTAAAGTGTGGTGGAATGCTGAAATTTCCAAAACATGGTGCCCAAGTGTCACCCTCTTTGCAGACATGCACTATCACCAAAAAACGAAGATCCTAGAATTTAATTGGCCGGGAACTCCCCGTTTCAGTGCAACCGGGTTAGATCATGTCACAACTTGTGCCCAAACATGGTTTGGAATTATCATATAACCCAACCAAGCACAAACCAAGAGACAAATCCACCAGGCTACCCCTTTCATAAGAACATCGAGGGGGGTAGATGATCCAGGCCCATGGATGAGGGTTTTGTAGGAAGAAGCTCTTCGGGACATCGGAATACCTCCAAACCTTGCAATGGACCCTAGCATGTGTATTAAAGTGTGGTGGAATGCGGAAATGTCCAAAATCTGGTTCCCAAGCGTGACTCGTTTGAAGGCATGCGATGTCACCTAAAAACGAAGTTGTTCTCGAAATTTAATTATTAGGGGCTCGAGAACTCCCCATTTCGGTGAAACCAGGTGAGATCTTGTCACAACATATGGCCAAACATGGTTTGGAATTATCCTATAACCCAACGAAGCACAATCTTGTCACAACTTATGCCCAAACCTGGTTTGGAATTATCCTATAACCCAACCAATAACAAACCAAGAGAAAAATCCACCGGGCTATCCCTTTCATAAGAACATCTAGAGGGTAGACGATTCTGGACACACAGATCAGGGTTTCATAGGAAGAAGCGCCTCGGAGAATCGGAATACATCCAAATCCATGCAATGGACCCTAGCATGTGTATTAAAGTGTGGTGGAATGCTGAAATGTCCAAAACCTGGTTTCCAAGCGTTACCAGTTCGCAGACATGCGATGTCACCTAACAACCGAAGGTGTTCTGGAAATTTAATTATTAGGGGGTCGATAACTCCCCATTTGGGTGAAACCATGTTAAATCTTGTCACAACTTATGCCCAAACATGGTTTGGAATTATCCTATAACCCAACCAAGCACAAACCAAGAGAAAAATGCACCGGGCTACCCCTTTCATAAGAACATCTAGGGGGTAGACGATTTTGGGCCCATATAGATCAGGGTTTCATAGGAAGAAGCGCCTCGGAGCATCGGAATACCTCCAAACACATGCAATGGACCCTAGCCTGTGTATTAAAGTGTGGTGGAATGCTGAAATGTCCAAACATGGTGCCCAAGTATCACCCTCTTTGCAGACATGCACTATCACCTAAAAACGAAGATCCTAGAATTTAATTGGTAGGGAACTCCCCGATTCGTTGAAACCGGGTTGGATCATGTCACAAGTTGTGCCCAAACATGGTTTGGTATTATCATATAACCCAACCAAGAACAAACCAAGAGAAAAATCCACCAGGCTAACCCTTTCATAAGAACTTCTAGGAGGGTAGACGATCTAGGCCCATGGATCATGGTTTTGTTGGAAGAAGCTCTTCGGGACATCGGAATACCTCCAAACCATGCAATGGACCCTAGCATGTGTATTAAAGAGTTGTGGAATGCTGAAATGTCCAAAATCTGGTTAACAAGCGTGACCCGTTCGCAGACATGCGATGTCACCTAAAAACAAAGGTGTTCTGGAAATTTAATTATTAGGGGGTCGAGAACTCCCCATTTCGGTGAAACCAGCTTAGATCTTGTCACAACTTATGCCCAAACATGGTTTGGAATTATCCTATAACCCAACCAAGCACAAACCATGAGAAAAATCCAACGGGCTACCCCTTTCATAAGAACATCTAGGGGGGTAGACGATTCTGGGCTTACAGATCAGGGTTTCATAGGAAGAAGTGCCTCAGAGCATCGGAATACCTCCAAACTCATGCAATGGACCCTAGCATGTGTATTAAAGTGTGGTGGAATGCTGAAATTTCCAAAACATGGTGCCCAAGTGTCACCCTCTTTGCAGACATGCACTATCACCAAAAAACGAAGATCCTAGAATTTAATTGGCCGGGAACTCCCCGTTTCAGTGCAACCGGGTTAGATCATGTCACAACTTGTGCCCAAACATGGTTTGGAATTATCATATAACCCAACCAAGCACAAACCAAGAGACAAATCCACCAGGCTACCCCTTTCATAAGAACATCGAGGGGGGTAGATGATCCAGGCCCATGGATGAGGGTTTTGTAGGAAGAAGCTCTTCGGGACATCGGAATACCTCCAAACCTTGCAATGGACCCTAGCATGTGTATTAAAGTGTGGTGGAATGCGGAAATGTCCAAAATCTGGTTCCCAAGCGTGACTCGTTTGAAGGCATGCGATGTCACCTAAAAACGAAGTTGTTCTCGAAATTTAATTATTAGGGGCTCGAGAACTCCCCATTTCGGTGAAACCAGGTGAGATCTTGTCACAACATATGGCCAAACATGGTTTGGAATTATCCTATAACCCAACGAAGCACAATCTTGTCACAACTTATGCCCAAACCTGGTTTGGAATTATCCTATAACCCAACCAATAACAAACCAAGAGAAAAATCCACCGGGCTATCCCTTTCATAAGAACATCTAGAGGGTAGACGATTCTGGACACACAGATCAGGGTTTCATAGGAAGAAGCGCCTCGGAGAATCGGAATACATCCAAATCCATGCAATGGACCCTAGCATGTGTATTAAAGTGTGGTGGAATGCTGAAATGTCCAAAACCTGGTTTCCAAGCGTTACCAGTTCGCAGACATGCGATGTCACCTAACAACCGAAGGTGTTCTGGAAATTTAATTATTAGGGGGTCGATAACTCCCCATTTGGGTGAAACCATGTTAAATCTTGTCACAACTTATGCCCAAACATGGTTTGGAATTATCCTATAACCCAACCAAGCACAAACCAAGAGAAAAATGCACCGGGCTACCCCTTTCATAAGAACATCTAGGGGGTAGACGATTTTGGGCCCATATAGATCAGGGTTTCATAGGAAGAAGCGCCTCGGAGCATCGGAATACCTCCAAACACATGCAATGGACCCTAGCCTGTGTATTAAAGTGTGGTGGAATGCTGAAATGTCCAAACATGGTGCCCAAGTATCACCCTCTTTGCAGACATGCACTATCACCTAAAAACGAAGATCCTAGAATTTAATTGGTAGGGAACTCCCCGATTCGTTGAAACCGGGTTGGATCATGTCACAAGTTGTGCCCAAACATGGTTTGGTATTATCATATAACCCAACCAAGAACAAACCAAGAGAAAAATCCACCAGGCTAACCCTTTCATAAGAACATCTAGGAGGGTAGACGATCTAGGCCCATGGATCATGGTTTTGTTGGAAGAAGCTCTTCGGGACATCGGAATACCTCCAAACCATGCAATGGACCCTAGCATGTGTATTAAAGAGTTGTGGAATGCTGAAATGTCCAAAATCTGGTTAACAAGCGTGACCCGTTCGCAGACATGCGATGTCACCTAAAAACAAAGGTGTTCTGGAAATTTAATTATTAGGGGGTCGAGAACTCCCCATTTCGGTGAAACCAGCTTAGATCTTGTCACAACTTATGCCCAAACATGGTTTGGAATTATCCTATAACCCAACCAAGAACAAACCATGAGAAAAATCCAACGGGCTACCCCTTTCATAAGAACATCTAGGGGGGTAGACGATTCTGGGCTTACAGATCAGGGTTTCATAGGAAGAAGTGCCTCAGAGCATCGGAATACCTCCAAACTCATGCAATGGACCCTAGCATGTGTATTAAAGTGTGGTGGAATGCTGAAATTTCCAAAACATGGTGCCCAAGTGTCACCCTCTTTGCATACATGCACTATCACCAAAAAACGAAGATCCTAGAATTTAATTGGCCGGGAACTCCCCGTTTCAGTGCAACCGGGTTAGATCATGTCACAACTTGTGCCCAAACATGGTTTGGAATTATCATATAACCCAACCAAGCACAAACCAAGAGACAAATCCACCAGGCTACCCCTTTCATAAGAACATCGAGGGGGGTAGATGATCCAGGCCCATGGATGAGGGTTTTGTAGGAAGAAGCTCTTCGGGACATCGGAATACCTCCAAACCTTGCAATGGACCCTAGCATGTGTATTAAAGTGTGGTGGAATGCGGAAATGTCCAAAATCTGGTTCCCAAGCGTGACTCGTTTGAAGGCATGCGATGTCACCTAAAAACGAAGTTGTTCTCGAAATTTAATTATTAGGGGCTCGAGAACTCCCCATTTCGGTGAAACCAGGTGAGATCTTGTCACAACATATGGCCAAACATGGTTTGGAATTATCCTATAACCCAACGAAGCACAATCTTGTCACAACTTATGCCCAAACCTGGTTTGGAATTATCCTATAACCCAACCAATAACAAACCAAGAGAAAAATCCACCGGGCTATCCCTTTCATAAGAACATCTAGAGGGTAGACGATTCTGGACACACAGATCAGGGTTTCATAGGAAGAAGCGCCTCGGAGAATCGGAATACATCCAAATCCATGCAATGGACCCTAGCATGTGTATTAAAGTGTGGTGGAATGCTGAAATGTCCAAAACCTGGTTTCCAAGCGTTACCAGTTCGCAGACATGCGATGTCACCTAACAACCGAAGGTGTTCTGGAAATTTAATTATTAGGGGGTCGATAACTCCCCATTTGGGTGAAACCATGTTAAATCTTGTCACAACTTATGCCCAAACATGGTTTGGAATTATCCTATAACCCAACCAAGCACAAACCAAGAGAAAAATGCACCGGGCTACCCCTTTCATAAGAACATTTAGGGGGTAGACGATTTTGGGCCCATATAGATCAGGGTTTCATAGGAAGAAGCGCCTCGGAGCATCGGAATACCTCCAAACACATGAAATGGACCCTAGCCTGTGTATTAAAGTGTGGTGGAATGCTGAAATGTCCAAACATGGTGCCCAAGTATCACCCTCTTTGCAGACATGCACTATCACCTAAAAACGAAGATCCTAGAATTTAATTGGTAGGGAACTCCCCGATTCGTTGAAACCGGGTTGGATCATGTCACAAGTTGTGCCCAAACATGGTTTGGTATTATCATATAACCCAACCAAGCACAAACCAAGAGAAAAATCCACCAGGCTAACCCTTTCATAAGAACATCTAGGAGGGTAGACGATCTAGGCCCATGGATCATGGTTTTGTAGGAAGAAGCTCTTCGGGACATCGGAATACCTCCAAACCATGCAATGGACCCTAGCATGTGTATTAAAGTGTTGTGGAATGCTGAAATGTCCAAAATCTGGTTAACAAGCGTGACCCGTTCGCAGACATGCGATGTCACCTAAAAACAAAGGTGTTCTGGAAATTTAATTATTAGGGGGTCGAGAACTCCCCATTTCGGTGAAACCAGCTTAGATCTTGTCACAACTTATGCCCAAACATGGTTTGGAATTATCCTATAACCCAACCAAGAACAAACCATGAGAAAAATCCAACGGGCTACCCCTTTCATAAGAACATCTAGGGGGGTAGACGATTCTGGGCTTACAGATCAGGGTTTCATAGGAAGAAGTGCCTCAGAGCATCGGAATACCTCCAAACTCATGCAATGGACCCTAGCATGTGTATTAAAGTGTGGTGGAATGCTGAAATTTCCAAAACATGGTGCCCAAGTGTCACCCTCTTTGCAGACATGCACTATCACCAAAAAACGAAGATCCTAGAATTTAATTGGCTGGGAACTCCCAGTTTCAGTGCAACCGGGTTAGATCATGTCACAACTTGTGCCCAAACATGGTTTGGAATTATCATATAACCCAACCAAGCACAAACCAAGAGACAAATCCACCAGGCTACCCCTTTCATAAGAACATCGAGGGGGGTAGATGATCCAGGCCCATGGATGAGGGTTTTGTAGGAAGAAGCTCTTCGGGACATCGGAATACCTCCAAACCTTGCAATGGACCCTAGCATGTGTATTAAAGTGTGGTGGAATGCGGAAATGTCCAAAATCTGGTTCCCAAGTGTGACTCGTTTGAAGGCATGCGATGTCACCTAAAAACGAAGTTGTTCTCGAAATTTAATTATTAGGGGCTCGAGAACTCCCCATTTCGGTGAAACCAGGTGAGATCTTGTCACAACATATGGCCAAACATGGTTTGGAATTATCCTATAACCCAACGAAGCACAATCTTGTCACAACTTATGCCCAAACCTGGTTTGGAATTATCCTATAACCCAACCAATAACAAACCAAGAGAAAAATCCACCGGGCTATCCCTTTCATAAGAACATCTAGAGGGTAGACGATTCTGGACACACAGATCAGGGTTTCATAGGAAGAAGCGCCTCGGAGAATCGGAATACATCCAAATCCATGCAATGGACCCTAGCATGTGTATTAAAGTGTGGTGGAATGCTGAAATGTCCAAAACCTGGTTTCCAAGCGTTACCAGTTCGCAGACATGCGATGTCACCTAACAACCGAAGGTGTTCTGGAAATTTAATTATTAGGGGGTCGATAACTCCCCATTTGGGTGAAACCATGTTAAATCTTGTCACAACTTATGCCCAAACATGGTTTGGAATTATCCTATAACCCAACCAAGCACAAACCAAGAGAAAAATGCACCGGGCTACCCCTTTCATAAGAACATTTAGGGGGTAGACGATTTTGGGCCCATATAGATCAGGGTTTCATAGGAAGAAGCGCCTCGGAGCATCGGAATACCTCCAAACACATGCAATGGACCCTAGCCTGTGTATTAAAGTGTGGTGGAATGCTGAAATGTCCAAACATGGTGCCCAAGTATCACCCTCTTTGCAGACATGCACTATCACCTAAAAACGAAGATCCTAGAATTTAATTGGTAGGGAACTCCCCGATTCGTTGAAACCGGGTTGGATCATGTCACAAGTTGTGCCCAAACATGGTTTGGTATTATCATATAACCCAACCAAGCACAAACCAAGAGAAAAATCCACCAGGCTAACCCTTTCATAAGAACATCTAGGAGGGTAGACGATCTAGGCCCATGGATCATGGTTTTGTAGGAAGAAGCTCTTCGGGACATCGGAATGCCTCCAAACCATGCAATGGACCCTAGCATGTGTATTAAAGTGTTGTGGAATGCTGAAATGTCCAAAATCTGGTTAACAAGCGTGACCCGTTCGCAGACATGCGATGTCACCTAAAAACAAAGGTGTTCTGGAAATTTAATTATTAGGGGGTCGAGAACTCCCCATTTCGGTGAAACCAGCTTAGATCTTGTCACAAATTATGCCCAAACATGGTTTGGAATTATCCTATAACCCAACCAAGCACAAACCATGAGAAAAATCCAACGGGCTACCCCTTTCATAAGAACATCTAGGGGGGTAGACGATTCT
Organism: Avena sativa; assembly: GCA_916181665.1. Classification (NCBI taxonomy): domain Eukaryota; kingdom Viridiplantae; phylum Streptophyta; class Magnoliopsida; order Poales; family Poaceae; genus Avena; species Avena sativa. The sequence continues at coordinate 102,798,511 of OV702293.1, forward strand.
GGGCTGACAGAAGGTGTTCTGGAAATTTAATTATTAGGGGGTCGAGAACTCCCCATTTCGGTGAAACCAGCTTAGATCTTGTCACAAATTATGCCCAAACATGGTTTGGAATTATCCTATAACCCAACCAAGCACAAACCATGAGAAAAATCCAACGGGCTACCCCTTTCATAAGAACATCTAGGGGGGTAGACGATTCTGGGCTGACAGATCAGGGTTTCATAGGAAGAAGTGCCTCAGAGCATCGGAATACCTCCAAACCCATGCAATGGACCCTAGCATGTGTATTAAAGTGTGGTGGAATGCTGAAATTTCCAAAACATGGTGCCCAAGTGTCACCCTCTTTGCATACATGCACTATCACCAAAAAACGAAGATCCTAGAATTTAATTGGCCGGGAACTCCCCGTTTCAGTGCAACCGGGTTAGATCATGTCACAACTTGTGCCCAAACATGGTTTGGAATTATCATATAACCCAACCAAGCACAAACCAAGAGACAGTCCACCAGGCTACCCCTTTCATAAGAACATCGAGGGGGGTAGATGATCCAGGCCCATGGATGAGGGTTTTGTAGGAAGAAGCTCTTCGGGACATCGGAATACCTCCAAACCTTGCAATGGACCCTAGCATGTGTATTAAAGTGTGGTGGAATGCCGAAATGTCCAAAATCTGGTTCCCAAGCATGACTCGTTTGAAGGCATGCGATGTCACCTAAAAACGAAGTTGTTCTCGAAATTTAATTATTAGGGGCTCGAGAACTCCCCATTTCGGTGAAACCAGGTGAGATCTTGTCACAACATATGGCCAAACATGGTTTGGAATTATCCTATAACCCAACGAAGCACAATCTTGTCACAACTTATGCCCAAACCTGGTTTGGAATTATCCTATAACCCAACCAATAACAAACCAAGAGAAAAATCCACCGGGCTATCCCTTTCATAAGAACATCTAGAGGGTAGACGATTCTGGACACACAGATCAGGGTTTCATAGGAAGAAGCGCCTCGGAGAATCGGAATACATCCAAATCCATGCAATGGACCCTAGCATGTGTATTAAAGTGTGGTGGAATGCTGAAATGTCTAAAACATGGTGCCCAAGTGTGACCCGCTTCGTAGGCATGCACTATCACCGAAAAAACGATGATCCTTGAATTTAATTGGCCGGGAACTCCCCGTTTCTGTGAAACCGGGTTGGATCATGACATAACTTGTGCCCAAACATGGTTTGGAATTACCATATAACCCAACCAAGCACAAACCAAGAGAAAAATGCACCGGGCTACCCCTTTCATAAGAACATCTAGGGGGTAGAAGATCTAGGCCCACGGATCAGCGATTTTGTAGGAAGAAGCTCTTCGGGACATCGGAATACCTCCAAAACCTTGCAATGGACCCTAGCATGTGTATTAAAGTGTGGTGGAATGCTGAAATGTCCAAAACCTGGTTTCCAAGCGTGACCAATTTGGAGACATGCGATGTCACCTAAAAACCGAAGGTGTTCTGGAATTAGGGGGTCGATAACTACCCATTTCGCTGAAACCAGGTTAAATCTTGTCACAACTTATGCCCAAACATGGTTTGGAATTATCCTATAACCCAACCAAGCACAAACCAAGAGAGAAATCCACCGGGCTACCCCTTTCATAAGAACATCTAGGGGGTAGACGATTTTGGGCCCATATAGATCAGGGTTTCATAGGAAGAAGCGCCTCGGAGCATCGGAATACCTGCAAACCCATGCAATGGACCCTAGCATGTGTTTTAAAGTGTGGTGGAATGCTTAAATGTCCAAAATATGGTGCCCAAGTATCACCCTCTTTGCAGACATGCACTATCACCAAAAAACGAAGATCCTAGAATTTAATTGGTAGGGAACTCCCCGATTCAGTGCAACCGGGTTAGATCATGTCACAACTTGTGCCCAAACATGGTTTGGAATTATCATATAACCCAACCAAGCACAAACCAAGAGACAAATCCACCAGGCTACCCCTTTCATAAGAACATCGAGGGGGGTAGATGATCCAGGCCCATGGATGAGGGTTTTGTAGGAAGAAGCTCTTCGGGACATCGGAACACCTCCAAACCTTGCAATGGACCCTAGCATGTGTATTAAAGTGTGGTGGAATGCGGAAATGTCCAAAATCTGGTTCCCAAGCGTGACTCGTTTGAAGGCATGCGATGTCACCTAAAAACGAAGTTGTTCTCGAAATTTAATTATTAGGGGCTCGAGAACTCCCCATTTCGGTGAAACCAGGTGAGATCTTGTCACAACATATGGCCAAACATGGTTTGGAATTATCCTATAACCCAACGAAGCACAATCTTATCACAACTTATGCCCAAACCTGGTTTGGAATTATCCTATAACCCAACCAATAACAAACCAAGAGAAAAATCCACCGGGTTATCCCTTTCATAAGAACATCTAGAGGGTAGACGATTCTGGACACACAGATCAGGGTTTCATAGGAAGAAGCGCCTCGGAGAATCGGAATACATCCAAATCCATGCAATGGACCCTAGCATGTGTATTAAAGTGTGGTGGAATGCTTAAATGTCTAAAACATGGTGCCCAAGTGTGACCCGCTTCGTAGGCATGCACTATCACCGAAAAAACGATGATCCTTGAATTTAATTGGCCGGGAACTCCCCGTTTCGGTGAAACCGGGTTGGATCATGTCCTAACTTGTGCCCAAACATGGTTTGGAATTACCATATAACCCAACCAAGCACAAACCAAGAGAAAAATCTACCGGGCTACCCCTTTCATAAGAACATCTAGGGGGTAGAAGATCTAGGCCCACGGATCAGCGGTTTTGTAGGAAGAAGCTCTTCGGGACATCGGAATACCTCCAAAACCTTGCAATGGACCCTAGCATGTGTATTAAAGTGTGGTGGAATGCTGAAATGTCCAAAACCTGGTTTCCAAGCGTGACCAATTTGGAGACATGCGATGTCACCTAAAAACCGAAGGTGTTCTGGAATTAGGGGGTCGATAACTACCCATTTCGGTGAAACCAGGTTAAATATTGTCACAACTTATGCCCAAACATGGTTTGGAATTATCCTATAACCCAACCAAGCACAAACCAAGAGAGAAATCCACCGGGCTACCCCTTTCATAAGAACATCTAGGGGGTAGACGATTTTGGGCCCATATAGATCAGGGTTTCATAGGAAGAAGCGCCTCGGAGCATCGGAATACCTGCAAACCCATGCAATGGACCCTAGCATGTGTTTTAAAGTGTGGTGGAATGCTGAAATGTCCAAAATATGGTGCCCAAGTATCACCCTCTTTGCAGACATGCACTATCACCTAAAAACGAAGATCCTAGAATTTAATTGGTAGGGAACTCCCCGATTCGTTGAAACCGGGTTGGATCATGTCACAACTTGTGCCCAAACATGGTTTGGTATTATAATATAACCCAACCAAGCATCAACCAAGATAAAAATCCACCAGGCTACCCCTTTCATAAGAACATCTAGGAGGGTAGATGATCTAGGCCCATGGATCATGGTTTTGTAGGAAGAAGCTCTTCGGGACATCGAAATACCTCCAAACCATGCAATGGACCCTAGCATGTGTATTAAAGTGTTGTGGAATGCTGAAATGTCCAAAATCTGCTTACCAAGCGTGACCCGTTCGGAGACATGCGATGTCACCTAAAAACGAAGGTGTTCTAGAAATTTAATTATTAGGGGGTCGAGAACTCCCCATTTCGGTGAAACCAGGTAAGATCTTGTCACAACTTATGCCCAAACATGGTTTGGAATTATCCTATAACCCAACCAAGCACAAACCTTGAGAAAAATCCACCGGGATACCCCTTTCATAAGAACATCTAGGGGCAGACGATTCTGGGCCCACAGATCAGGGTTTCATAGGAAGAAGCGCCTCGGAGCATCGGAATACCTCCAAACCCATGCAATGGACCCTAGCATGTGTATTAAAGTGTGGTGGAATGCTGAAATGTCCAAAACATGGTGCCCAAGTGTCACCCTATTTGCAGACATGCACTATCACCGAAAAAACGAAGATATCCTGGAATTTAATTGGCCTGGAACTCCCCGGTCCGGTGAAACCGGGTTGAATCATGTCACAACTTGTGCCCAAAAATGTTTTGGAATTATCATATAACCCAACCAAGCACACGCCAAGACAAAAATCCACCGGGATACCTCTTTCATAAGAACATCTAGGGGGTAGACGATTCTGGCCCCATATAGATCAGGGTTTCATAGGAAGAAGTGCATCGGAGCATCGGAATACCTCCAAACCCATGCAATGGACCCTAGCCTGTGTATTAAAGTGTGTTGGAATGCTGAAATGCCCAAAACATGGTGCCCAAGTGTCACCCTCTTTGCAGACATGCACTATCACCTAAAAACGAAGATCCTGGAATTTAATTGGCGGGGAACTCCCCGTTTCGTTGGAACCGGGTTGGATCATGTCACAAATTGTGCCCAAACATGGTTTGGAATTATCATATAACCCAACCAAGTACAAATCAAGAGAAAAATCCAGTAGGCTACCCCTTTCATAAGAACATCTAAGGGGTAGACGATCCAAGCCCATGGATCATGGTTTTGTAGGAAGAAGCTCTTCGGGACATCGGAATATCTCCAAACCATGCAATGGAACCTAGCATGTGTATTAAAGTGTTGTGGAATGCTGAAATGTCCAAAATCTGGTTACCAAGCGTGACCCGTTCGCAGACATGCGATGTCACATAAAAACGAAGGTGTTCTAGAAATTTAATTATTAGGGGGTCGAGAACTCCCCATTTCGGTGAAACCAGGTTAGATCTTGTCACAACTTATGCCCAAAGATGGTTTGGAATTATACTATAACCCAACCAAGCACAAACCATAAGAAAAATCCACCGGGATACCCCTTTCATAAGAACATCTAGGGGGTAGACGATTCTGGGCCCACAGATCAGGGTTTCATACGAAGAAGCGCCTCGGAGCATCGGAATACCTCCAAACCCATGAAATGGACCCTAGCATGTGTATTAAAGTGTGGTGGAATGCTGAAATGTCCAAAACATGGTTCCCAAGTGTCACTCTAATTGCAGACATGCACTATCACCAAAAAAACAAAGATATCCTGGAATTTAATTGGCCTGGAACTCCCCGGTTCGGTGAAACCGGTTTGAATCATGTCACAACTTGTGCCCAAACATGGTTTGGAATTATCATATAACCCAACCAAGCACAAAACAAGACAAAAATCCACCGGGATACCTCTTTCATAAGAACATCTAGGGGGTAGACGATTTGGGGCCCATATAGATCAGGGTTTCATAGGAAGAAGCGCCTCGGAGCATCGGAATACCTCCAAACCCATGAAATGGACCCTAGCCTGTGTATTAAAGTGTGGTGGAATGCGGAAATGTCCAAAACGTGGTGCCCAAGTGTCACCCTAAAAACGAAGATCCTGGAATTTAATTGGCGGGGAACTCCCCGTTTCGTTGGAACCGGGTTGGATCATGTCACAACTTGTGCCCAAACATGGTTTGGAATTATCATATAACCCAACCAAGCCCAAACCAAGAGAAAAATACACCAGGCTACCCCTTTCATAAGAACATCTAGGGGGGTAGACGATCTAGGCCCATGGTTCAGGGTTTTGTAGAAAGAAGGTCTTTGGGACATCAGAATACCTCCAAACCTTGCAATGGACCCTAGCATGTGTATTTAAGTGTGGTGGAATGCTGAAATGTCCAAAACCTGGTTTCTGAGCGTGACCAGTTTGCAGACATGCGATGTCACCTAAAAACCGAAGGTGTTCTGGAATTAGGGGGTCGATAACTCCCCATTTCGGTGAAACCAGGTTAAATCTTGTCACAACCCAAGTCCCAAACATGGTTTGGAATTATCCTATAACCAAACCAAGCACAAACCAAGAGAAAAATCCACAGGGCTACCACTTTCATAAGAACATCTAGGGGGGTAGACGATCCAGGCCCATGGATCAGGGTTTTGTAGGAAGTACCTCTTCAGGTCATCGGAATACCTCCAAACCTTGCAATGGACCCTAGCATGTGTATTGAAGCGTGGTGGAATGCTGAAATGTCCAAAACCTGGTTTCCAAGCGTGACCAATTTGCAGACATGCGATGTCACCTAAAAAATGAAGGTGTTCTGGAATTAGGGGGTCGATAACTCCCCATTTCGGTGAAACCAGGTTAAATCTTGTCACAAATTATGCCCAAACATGGTTTGGAGTTATCCTATAACCCAACCAAGCACAAACCAAGAGAGAAATCCACCGGGCTACCCCTTTCATAAGAACATCTAGGGGGGTAGACGATTTTGGGCCCATATAGATCAGGGTTTCATAGGAAGAAGCGCCTCGGAGCATCGGAATACATCCAAACACATGCAATGGACCCTAGCCTGTGTATTAAAGTGTGGTGGAATGCTGAAATGTCCAAAACATGGTGCCCAAGTATCACCCTCTTTGCAGACATGCACTATCACCTAAAAACGAACATCCTAGAATTTAATTAGTAGGGAACAACCCGATTCGTTGAAACCGGGTTGGATCATGTCACAACTTGTGCCCAAACATGGTTTGCTATTATCATATAACCCAACCAAGCACAAACCAAGAGAAAAAACCACCAGGCTACCCCTTTCATAAGAACATCTAGGAGGGTAGACGATCTAGGCCCATGGATCATGGTTTTGTAGGAAGAAGCTCTTCGGGACATCGGAAGACCTCCAAACCATGCAATGGACCCTAGCATGTGTATTAAAGTGTTGTGGAATGCTGAAATGTCCAAAATCTGGTTAACAAGCGTGACCCGTTCGCAGACATGCGATGTCACCTAAAAACAAAGGTGTTCTGGAAATTTAATTATTAGGGGGTCGAGAACTCCCCATTTCGGTGAAACCAGCTTAGATCTTGTCACAACTTATGGCCAAACATGGTTTGGAATTATCCTATAACCCAACGAAGCACAAACCATGAGAAAAATCCACCGGGATACCCCTTTCATAAGAACATCTAGGGGGTAGACGATTCCGGGCCCACAGATCAGGGTTTCATAGGAAGAAGCGCCTCGGAGCGTCGGAATACCTCCAAACCCATGCAATGGACCCTAGCATGTGTATTAAAGTGTGGTGGAATGCTGAAATGTCCAAAACATGGTGCCCAAGTGTCACCCTCTTTGCAGACATGCACTATCACCAAAAAACGAAGATCCTAGAATTTAATTGGCCGGGAACTCCCCGTTTCAATGAAACCGGGTTAGATCATGTCAAAACTTGTGCCCAAACATGGTTTGGTATTATCATATAACCCAACCAAGCACAAACCAAGAGACAAATCCACCAGGCTACCCCTTTCATAAGAACATCTAGGGGGGTAGACGATCCAGGCCTACGGATCAGGGTTTTGTAGGAAGAAGCTCTTCGGGATATCGGAATACCTCCAAACCTTGCACTAGACCCTAGCATGTGTATTAAAGTGTGGTGGAATGCTGAAATGTCCAAAATCTGGTTCCCAAGCGTGACTCGTTCGAAGACATGCGATGTCACCTAAAAACGAAGTTGTTCTGGAAATTTAATTATTAGGGGCTCGAGAACTCCCCATTTCGGTGAAACCAGGTTAAATCTTGTCACAACTTATGGCCAAATATGGTTTGGAATTATCCTATGACCCAACCAAGCACAATATTGTCACAACTTATGCCCAAACCTGGTTTGGAATTATCCTATAACCCAACCAATAACAAACCAAGAGAAAAATCCACCGGGCTATCACTTTCATAAGAACATCTAGAGGGTAGACGATTCTGGACCCACAGATCAGGGTTTCATAGGAAGAAGCGCCTCAGAGCATCGGAATACATCCAAATCCATGCAATGGACCCTAGCATGTGTATTAAAGTGTGGTGGAATGCTGAAATGTCTAAAACATGGTGCCCAGGTGTGACCCGCTTCGTAGGCATGCACTATCACCGAAAAAATGATGATCCTTGAATTTAATTGGCCGGGAACTCCCCGTTTCGGTGAAACCGGGTTGGATCATGTCATAACTTGTGCCCAAACATGGTTTGGAATTACCATATAACCCAACCAAGCACAAACCAAGAGAAAAATCTACCGGGCTACCCCTTTCATAAGAACATCTAGGGAGGTAGACAATCCAGGCCCACGGATAAGGGTTTTGTAAGAAGAAGCTCTTCGGGACATCGGAATACCTCCAAAACCTTGCAATGGACCCTAGCATGTGTATTAAAGTGTGGTGGAATGTTGAAATGTCCAAAACCTGGTTTCCAAGCGTGACCAATTTGCAGACATGCGATGTCACCTAAAAGCCGAAGGTGTTCTGGAATTAGGGGGTCGATAACGCCCCATTTCGGTGAAACCAGGTTAAATCTTGTCACAACTTATGCCCAAACATGGTTTGGAATTATCCTATAACCCAACCAAGCACAAACCAAGAGAGAAATCCACCGGGCTACCCCTTTCATAAGAACATCTAGGGAGGTAGACGATTTTGGGCCCATATAGATCAGGGTTTCATAGGAAGAAGCGCCTCGGAGCATCGGAATACCTCCAAACCCATGCAATGGACCCTAGCATGTGTTTTAAGGTGTGGTGGAATGCTGAAATGTCCAAAACATGGTGCCCAAGTATCACCCTCTTTGCAGACATGCACTATCACCTAAAAACAAAGATCCTAGAATTTAATTGGTAGGGAACTCCCCGATTCGTTGAAACCGGGTTGGATCATGTCACAACTTGTGCCCAAACATGGTTTGGTATTATCATATAACCCAACCAAGCACAAACCAAGATAAAAATCCACCAGGCTACCCCTTTCATAAGAACATCTAGGAGGGTAGACGATCTAGGCCCATGGATCATGGTTTTGTAGGAAGAAGCTCTTCGGGACATCGGAATACCTCCAAACCATGCAATGGACCCTAGCATGTGTATTAAAGTGTTGTGGAATGCTGAAATGTCCAAAATCTGGTTACCAAGCGTGACCCGTTCGCAGACATGCGATGTCACATAAAAACGAAGGTGTTCTAGAAATTTAATTATTAGGGGGTCGAGAAATCCCCATTTCGATGAAACCAGGTTAGATCTTGTCACAACTTATGCCCAAACATGGTTTGGAATTATCCTATAACCCAACCAAGCACAAACCATGAGAAAAATCCACCGGGATACCCCTTTCATAAGAACATCTAGGGGGGTAGACGATTCTGGGCCCACAGATCAGGGTTTCATAGGAAGAAGCGCCTCGGAGCATCGGAATACCTCCAAACCCATGCAATGGACCCTAGAATGTGTATTAAAGTGTGGTGGAATGCTGAAATGTCCAAAACATGGTGCCCAAGTGTCACCCTATTTGCAGACATGCACTATCACCGAAAAAACGAAGATATCCTGGAATTTAATTGGCCTAGAACTCCCCGGTTCGGTGAAACCGGGTTGAATCATGTCACAACTTGTGCCCAAACATGGTTTGGAATTATCATATAACCCAACCAAGCACAAACCAAGACAAAAATCCACTGGGATACCTCTTTCATAAGAACATCTAGGGGGTAGACGATTCTGGGCCCATATAGATCAGGGTTTCATAGGAAGAAGCGCCTCGGAGCATCGAAATACCTCCAAACCCATGCAATGGACCCTAGCCTGTGTATTAAAGTGTGGTGGAATGCTGAAATGTCCAAAACATGGTGCCCAAGTATCACCCTCTTTGCAGACATGCACTATCACCTAAAAACGAAGATCCTAGAATTTAATTGGCGGGGAACTCCCCGTTTCGTTAGAACCGGGTTGGATCATGTCACAACTTGTGCCCAAACATGGTTTGAAATTATCATATAACCCAACCAAGCACAAACCAAGAGAAAAATTCAGTAGGCTACCCCTTTCGTAAGAACATCTAAGGGGTAGACGATCCAGGCCCATGGATCATGGTTTTGTAGGAAGAAGCTCTTCGGGACATCGGAATATCTCCAAACCATGCAATGGACCCTAGCATGTGTATTAAAGTGTTGTGGAATGCTGAAATGTCCAAAATCTGGTTACCAAGCGTGACCCGTTCGTAGACATGCGATGTCACCTAAAAACGAAGGTGTTCTAGAAATTTAATTATTAGGGGGCCGAGAACTCCCCATTTCGGTGAAACCAGGTTAGATCTTGTCACAACTTATGCCCAAACATGGTTTGGAATTATCCTATAACCCAACCAAGCATAAACCATGAGAAAATCCACCGGGATACCCCTTTCATAAGAACATCTAGGGGGGTAAACGATTCTGGGCCCACAGATCAGGGGTTCATAGGAAGAAGCGCCTCGGAGCATCGGAATACCTCCAAACCCATGCAATGGACCCTAGCATGTGTATTAAAGTGTGGTGGAATGTTGAAATGTCCAAAACATGGTGCCCAAGTGTCACCCTATTTGCAGACATGCACTATCACCGAAAAAACGAAGATATCCTGGAATTTAATTGGCTTAGAACTCCCCGGTTCGGTGAAACTGGGTTGAATCATGTCACAACTTGTGCCCAAACATGGTTTGGAATTATCATATAACCCAACCAAGCACAAACCAAGAAATAATCCACCGGGATACCTCTTTCATAAGAACATCTAGGGGGTAGACGATTTTGGGCCCATATAAATCAGGGTTTCATAGGAAGAAGCGCCTCGGAGCATCAGAATACCTCCAAACCCATGCAATGGACCCTAGCATGTGTATTAAAGTGTGGTGGAATGCTGAAATGTCCAAAACATGGTGCCCAAGTGTCACCCTCTTTGCAGACATGCACTATAACCTAAAAACGAAGATCCTGGAATTTAATTGGCGGGGAACACCCCGTTTCGTTGGAACCGGGTTGGATCATGTCACAAATTGTGCCCAAACATGGTTTGGAATTATCATATAACCCAACCAAGCACAAATCAAGAGGAAAATCCAGTAGGCTACCCCTTTCATAAGAACATCTAAGGGGTAGACGATCCAAGCCCATGGATCATGGTTTTGTAGGAAGAAGCTCTTCGGGACATCGGAATATCTCCAAACCATGCAATGGACCCTAGCATGTGTATTAAAGTGCTGTGGAATGCTGAAATGTCCAAAATCTGGTTACCAAGCGTGACCCGTTCGCAGACATGCGATGTCACCTAAAAACGAAGGTGTTCTAGAAATTTAATTATTAGGGGGTCGAGAACTCCCCATTTCGGTGAAACCAGGTTAGATCTTGTCACAACTTATGCCCAAACATGGTTTGTAATTATCCTATAACCCAACCAAGCACAAACCATAAGAAAAATCCACCGGGATATCCCTTTCATAAGAACATCTAGGGGGTAGACAATTCTGGGCCCACAGATCAGGGTTTCATAGGAAGAAGCGCCTCGGAGCATCGGAATACCTCCAAACCCATGCAATGGACCCTAGAATGTGTATTAAAGTGTGGTGGTATGCTGAAATGTCCAAAACATGGTGCCCAAGTGTCACCCTATTTGCAGACATGCACTATCACCGAAAAAACGAAGATATCCTGGAATTTAATTGGCCTGGAACTCCCCGGTTCGGTGAAACCGGGTTGAATCATGTCACAACTTGTGCCCAAACATGGTTTGGAATTATCATATAACCCAACCAAGCACAAACCAAGACAAAAATCCACCGGGATACCTCTTTCATAAGAACATCTAGGGGTAGACGATTCTGGGCCCATATAGATCAGGGTTTCATAGGAAGAAGCGCTTCGGAGCATCGGAATACCTCCAAACCCATGCAATGGACCCTGGCCTGTGTATTAAAGTGTGGTGGAATGCTGAAATGTCCAAAACATGGTGCCCAAGTGTCACCCTCTTTGCAGACATGCACTATCACCTAAAAATGAAGATCATGGAATTTAATTGGCGGGGAACTCCCCGTTTCGTTGGAACCGGGTTGGATCATGTCACAACTTGTGCCCAAACATGGTTTGTAATTATCATATAACCCAACCAAGCCCAAACCAAGAGAAAAATACACCAGGATACCCCTTTCATAAGAACATCTAGGGGGTAGACGATCTAGGCCTATGGATCAGGGTTTTGTAGAAAGAAGCTCTTCGGAACAACAGAATACCTCCAAACCTTGCAATGGACCCTAGCATGTGTATTGAAGTGTGGTGGAATGCTGAAATGTCCAAAACCTGGTTTCCATGCGGGACCAGTTTGTAGACATGCGATGTCACCTAAAAACCGAAGGTGTTCTGGAATTAGGGGGTCGATAACTCCCCATTTCGGTGAAACCAGGTTAAATCTTGTCACAACTTATGCCCAAACATGGTTTGGAATTATCTTATAACCCAACCAAGCACCAAATAAGAGAAAAATCCACCGGGCTACCCCTTTCATAAGAACATCTAGGGGGTTAGACGATCCAGGCCCATGGATCAGGGTTTTGTAGGAAGGAGCTCTTCAGGTCATCGGAATACCTCCAAACCTTGCAATGGACCCTAGCGTGTGTATTAAAGTGTGGTGGAATGCTGAAATGTCCAAAACCTGGTTTCCAAGCGTGACCAATTTGCAGACATGCGATGTCACCTAAAAACCGAAGGTGTTCTGGAATTAGGGGGTCGATAACTCCCCATTTCGGTGAAACCAGGTTAAATCTTGTCACAACTTATGCCCAAACATGGTTACATGGTTTGGAGTTATCCTATAACCCAACCAAGCACAAACCAAGAGAGAAATCCACCGGGCTACCCCTTTCATAAGAACATCTAGGGGGGTAGACGATTTTGGGCCCATATAGATCAGGGTTTCATAGGTAGAAGCGCCTCGGAGCATCGGAATACCTCCAAACACATGCAATGGACCCTAGCCTGTGTATTAAAGTGTGGTGGAATGCTGAAATGTCCAAAACATGGTGCCCAAGTATCACCCTCTTTGCAGACATGCACTATCACCTAAAAACAAAGATCCTAGAGTTTAATTGGTAGGGAACTCCCCGATTCGTTGAAAACGGGTTGGATCATGTCACAACTTGTGCCAAACATGGTTTGCTATTATCATATAACCCAACCAAGCATCAAACCAAGAGAAAAAACCACCAGGCTACCCCTTTCATAAGAACATCTAGGAGGGTAGACGATCTAGGCCCATGTATCATGGTTTTGTAGGAAGAAGCTCTTCGGGACATCGGAAGACCTCCAAACCATGCAATGGACCGTAGTATGTGTATTAAAGTGTTGTGGAATGCTGAAATGTCCAAAATCTGGTTAACAAGGATGACCCGTTCGCAGACATGCGATGTCACCTAAAAACAAAGGTGTTCTGGAAATTTAATTATTAGGGGGTCGAGAACTCCCCATTTCGGTGAAACCAGGTTAGATCTTGTCACAACTTATGGCCAAACATGGTTTGGAATTATCCTATAACCCAACCAAGCACAAACCATAAGAAAAATCCACCGGGATACCCCTTTCATAAGAACATCTAGGGGGTAGACAATTCTGGGCCCACAGATCAGGGTTTCATAGGAAGAAGCGCCTCGGAGCATCGGAATACCTCCAAACCCATGCAATGGACCCTAGCATGTGTATTAAAGTGTGGTGGAATGCTGAAATGTCCAAAACATGGTGCCCAAGTGTCACCCTATTTGCAGACATGCACTATCACCGAAAAAACGAAGATATCCTGGAATTTAATTGGCCTGGAACTCCCCGGTTCGGTGAAACCGGGTTGAATCATTTCACAACTTGTGCCCAAAAATGGTTTGGAATTATCATATAACCCAACCAAGCACAAACCAAGACAAAAATCCACCGGGATACCTCTTTCATAAGAACATCTAGGGGTAGACGATTCTAGGCCCATATAGATCAGGGTTTCATAGGAAGAAGCGCCTCGGAGCATCGGAATACCTCCAAACCCATGCAATGGACCCTAGCCTGTGTATTAAAGTGTGGTGGAATGCTGAAATGTCCAAAACATGGTGCCCAAGTGTCACCCTCTTTGTAGACATGCACTATCACCTAACAACGAAGATCATGGAATTTAATTGGCGGGGAACTCCCCGTTTCGTTGGAACCGGGTTGGATCATGTCACAACTTGTGCCCAAACATGGTTTGGAATTATCATATAACCCAACCAAGCCCAAACCAAGAGAAAAATACACCAGGCTACCCCTTTCATAAGAACATCTAGGGGGGTAGACGATCTAGGCCCATGGATCAGGGTTTTGTAGAAAGAAGCTCTTCGGGACATCAGAATACCTCCAAACCTTGCAATGGACCCTAGCATGTGTATTAAAGTGTGGTGGAATGCTGAAATGTCCAAAACCTGGTTTCCAAGCGTGACCAGTTTGCAGACATGCGATGTCACCTAAAAACCGAAGGTGTTCTGGAATTAGGGGGTCGATAACTCCCCATTTCGGTGAAACCAGGTGAAATCTTGTCACAACTTATGCCCAAACATGGTTTGGAATTATCTTATAATCCAACCAAGCACAAACCAAGAGAAAAATCCACCGGGCTACCCCTTTCATAAGAACATCTAGGGGGGTAGATGATCCAGGCCCATGGATCAGGGTTTTGTAGGAAGGAGCTCTTCAGGTCATCGGAATACCTCCAAACCTTGCAATGGACCCTAGCATGTGTATTAAAGTGTGGTGGAATGCTGAAATGTCCAAAACCTGGTTTCCAAGCGTGACCAATTTGCAGACATGCGATGTCACCTAAAAACCGAAGGTGTTCTGGAATTAGGGGGTCGATAACTCCCCATTTCGGTGAAACCAGGTTAAAACTTGTCACAACTTATGCCCAAACATGGTTTGGAGTTATCCTATAACCCAACCAAGCACAAACCAAGAGAGAAATCCACCGGGCTACCCCTTTCATAAGAACATCTAGGGGGGTAGACGATTTTGGGCCCATATAGATCAGGGTTTCATAGGTAGAAGCGCCTCGGAGCATCGGAATACCTCCAAATACATGCAATGGACCCTAGCTTGTGTATTAAAGTGTGGTGGAATGCTGAAATGTCCAAAACATGGTGCCCAAGTGTCACCCTCTTTGCAGACATGCACTATCACCTAAAAACGAAAATCATGGAATTTAATTGGCGGGGAACTCCCCATTTCGTTGGAACCGGGTTGGATCATGTCACAACTTGTGCCCAAACATGGTTTGGAATTATCATATAACCCAACCAAGCCCAAAACAAGAGAAAAATACACCAGGCTACCCCTTTCATAAGAACATCTAGGGGGATAGACGATCTAGGCCCATGGATCAGGGTTTTGTAGAAAGAAGCTCTTCGGGACATCAGAATACCTCCAAACCTTGCAATGGACCCTAGCATGTGTATTAAAGTGTGGTGGAATGCTGAAATGTCCAAAAACTGGTTTCCAAGCGTGACCAGTTTGCAGACATGCGATGAAACCTAAAAACCGAAGGTGTTCTGGAATTAGGGGTCGATAACTCCCCATTTCGGTGAAACCAGGTTAAATCTTGTCACAACTTATGCCCAAACATGGTTTGGAATTATCTTATAACCCAACCAAGCATAAACCAAGAGAAAAATCCACCGGGCTACCCCTTTCATAAGAACATCTAGGGGGGTAGACGATCCAGGCCCATGGATCAGGGTTTTGTAGGAAGGAGCTCTTCAGGTCATCGGAATACCTCCAAACCTTGCAATGGACCCTAGCATGTGTATTAAAGTGTGGTGGAATGCTGAAATGTCCAAAACCTGGTTTCCAAGCGTGACCAATTTGCAGACATGCGATGTCACCTAAAAACCGTAGGTGTTCTGGAATTAGGGGGTCGATAACTCCCCATTTCGGTGAAACCAGGTTAAATCTTGTCACAACTTATGCCCAAACATGGTTTGGAGTTATGCTATAACCCAACCAAGCACAAACCAAGAGATAAATCCACCGGGCTACCCCTTTCATAAGAACATCTAGGGGGGTTGACGATTTTGGGCCCATATAGATCAGGGTTTCATAGGTAGAAGCGCCTCGGAGCATCGGAATACCTCCAAACACACGCAATGGACCCTAGCCTGTGTATTAAAGTGTGGTGGAATGCTGAAATGTCCAAAACATGGTGCCCAAGTATCACCCTCTTTGCAGACATGCACTATCACCTAAAAACGAAGATCCTAGAGTTTAATTGGTAGGGAACTCCCCGATTCGTTGAAAACGGGTTGGATCATGTCACAACTTGTGCCAAACATGGTTTGCTATTATCATATAACCCAACCAAGCATCAAACCAAGAGAAAAAACCACCAGGCTACCCCTTTCATAAGAACATCTAGGAGGATAGACGATCTAGGCCCATGTATCATGGTTTTGTAGGAAGAAGCTCTTCGGGACATCGGAAGACCTCCAAACCATGCAATGGACCGTAGTATGTGTATTAAAGTGTTGTGGAATGCTGAAATGTCCAACATCTGGTTAACAAGCGTGACCCGTTCGCAGACATGCGATGTCACCTAAAAACAAAGTTGTTCTGGAAATTTAATTATTAGGGGGTCGAGAACTCCCCATTTCGGTGAAACCAGGTTAGATCTTGTCACAACTTATGGCCAAATATGGTTTGGAATTATCCTATAACCCAACCAAGCACAAACCATGAGAAAAATCCACCGGGATACCCCTTTCATCAGAACATCTAGGGGGTATACGATTCTGGGCCCACAGATCAGGGTTTCGTAGGAAGAAGCGCCTTGGAGCATCGGAATACCTCCAAACCCATGCAATGGACCCTATTATGTGTATTAAAGTGTGGTGGAATGCTGAAATTTCCAAAACATGGTGCCCAAGTGTCACCCTCTTTGTAGACATGCACTATCACCAAAAAACGAAGATCCTAGAATTTAATTGGCCGGGAACTCCCCGTTTCAGTGAAACCCGGTTAGATCATGTCACAACTTGTGCCCAAACATGGTTTGGTATTATAATATAACCCAACCAAGCACAAACCAAGAGACAAATCCACTAGGCTACCCCTTTCATAAGAACATCTAGGGGGGTAGACGATCCAGGCCCACGGATCAGGGTTTTGTAGGAAGAAGCTCTTCGGGACATCGGAATACCTCCAAACCTTGCAATGGATCCTAGCATGTGTATTAAAGTGTGGTGGAATGCTGCAATGTCCAAAATCTGGTTCCCAAGTGTGACTCGTTTGAAGACATGCGATGTCACCTAAAAACGAAGTTGTTCTAGAAATTTAATTATTAGGGGCTCTAGAACTCCCCATAGTGGTGAAACCAGGTTAGATCTTGTCACAACTTATGGCCAAACATGGTTTGGAATTATCCTATGACCCAACCAAGCACAATCTTGTCACAACTTATGCCCAAACCTGGTTTGGAATTATCCTATAACCCAGCCAATAACAAACCAAGAGAAAAATCCACCGGGCTATCACTTTCATAAGAACATCTAGAGGGTAGACGATTCTGGACCCACAAATCAGGGTTTCATAGGAAGAAGCGCCTCGGAGCATCGGAATACATCCAAATCCATGCAATGGACCCTAGCATGTGTATTAAAGTGTGGTGGATTGTTGAAATGTCTAAAACATGGTGCCCAAGTGTGACCCGCTTCGTAGGCATGCACTATCACCGAAAAAACGATGATCCTTGAATTTAATTGGCCGGGAACTCCCCGTTTCGGTGAAACCGGGTTGGATCATGTCATAACTTGTGCCCAAACATGGTTTGGAATTACCATATAACCCAACCAAGCACAAACCAAGAGACAAAACTACCGGGCTACCTCTTTCATAAGAACATCTAGGGGGGTAGACGATCCAGGCCCACGGATCAGGGGTTTTGTAGGAAGAAGCTCTTCGGGACATCGGAATACCTCCAAAACCTTGAAATGGACCCTATCATGTGTATTAAAGTGTGGTGGAATGCTGAAATGTCCAAAACCTGGTTTCCAAGCGTGACCAATTTGCAGACATGCGATGTCACCTAAAAATCGAAGGTGTTCTGGAATTAGGGGGTCGATAACTCCCCATTTCGGTGAAACCAGGTTAAATCTTGTCACAACTTATGCCCAAACATGGTTTGGAGTTATCCTATAACCCAACCAAGCACAAACCAAGAGATAAATCCACCGGGCTACCCCTTTCATAAGAACATCTAGGGGGGTAGACGATTTTGGGCCCATATAGATCAGGGTTTCATAGGTAGAAGCGCCTCGGAGCATCGGAATACCTCCAAACACATGCAATGGACCCTATCCTGTGTATTAAAGTGTGGTGGAATGCTGAAATGTCCAAAACATGGTGCCCAAGTATCACCCTCTTTGCAGACATGCACTATCACCTAAAAACGAAGATCCTAGAATTTAATTGGTAGGGAACTCCCCGATTCGTTGAAATCGGGTTGGATCATGTCACAACTTGTGCCAAACATGGTTTGCTATTATCATATGACCCAACCAAGCACAAACCAAGAGAAAAAACCACCAGGCTACCCCTTTCATAAGAACATCTAGGAGGGTAGACGATCTAGGCCCATGGATCATGGTTTTGTAGGAAGAAGCTCTTCGGGACATCGGAAGACCTCCAAACCATGCAATGGACCGTAGTAGGTGTATTAAAGTGTTGTGGAATGCTGAAATGTCCAAAATCTGGTTAACAAGCGTGACCCGTTCGCAGACATGCGATGTCACCTAAAAACAAAGGTGTTCTGGAAATTTAATTATTAGGGGGTCGAGAACTCCCCATTTCGGTGAAACCAGGTTAGATCTTGTCACAACTTATGGCCAAACATGGTTTTGAATTATCCTATAACCCAACCAAGCACAAACCATGAGAAAAATCCACCGGGATACCCCTTTCATCAGAACATCTAGGGGGTACACGATTCTGGGCCCACAAATCAGGGTTTCGTAGGAAGAAGCGCCTTGGAGCATCGGAATATCTCCAAACCCATGCAATGGACCCTATTATGTGTATTAAAGTGTGGTGGAATGCTGAAATTTCCAAAACATGGTGCCCAAGTGTCACCCTCTTTGCAGACATGCACTATCACCAAAAAACGAAGATCCTAGAATTTAATTGGCCGGGAACTCCCCGTTTCAGTGAAACCCGGTTAGATCATGTCACAACTTGTGCCCAAACATGGTTTGGTATTATAATATAACCCAACCAAGCACAAACCAAGAGACAAATCCACTAGGCTACCCCTTTCATAAGAACATCTAGGGGGGTAGACGATCCAGGCCCACGGATCAGGGTTTTGTAGGAAGAAGCTCTTCGGGACATCGGAATACCTACAAACCTTGCAATGGACCCTAGCATGTGTATTAAAGTGTGGTGGAATGCTGAAATGTCCAAAATCTGGTTCCCAAGCGTGACTTGTTCGAAGACATGCGATGTCACCTAAAAACGAAGTTGTTCTAGAAATTTAATTATTAGGGGCTCTAGAACTCCCCATTTCGGTGAAACCAGGTTAGATCTTGTCACAACTTATGGCCAAACATGGTTTGGAATTATCCTATGACCCAACCAATCACAATCTTGTCACAACTTATGCCCAAACCTGGTTTGGAACTATCCTATAACCCAACCAATAACAAACCAAGAGAAAAATCCACCGGGCTATCACTTTCATAAGAACATCTAGAGGGTATACGATTATGGACCCACAGATCAGGGTTTCATAGGAAGAAGCGCCTCAGAGCATCGGAATACATCCAAATCCATGCAATGGACCCTAGAATGTGTATTAAAGTGTGGTGGATTGCTGAAATGTCTAAAACATGGTGCCCAAGTGTGACCCGCTTCGTAGGCATGCACTATCACCGAAAAAACGATGATCCTTTAATTTAATTGGCCGGGAACTCCCCGTTTCGGTGAAACCGGGTTGGATCATGTCATAACTTGTGCCCAAACATGGTTTGGAATTACCATATAACCCAACCAAGCACAAACCAAGAGAAAAATCTACCGGGCTACCTCTTTCATAAGAACATCTAGGGGGGTAGACGATCCAGGCCCACGGATCAGGGGTTTTGTAGGAAGAAGCTCTTCGGGACATCGGAATACCTCCAAAACCTTGCAATGGACCCTAGCATGTGTATTAAAGTGTGGTGGAATGCTGAAATTTCCAAAACATGGTGACCAAGTGTCACCCTCTTTGCATACATTTACTATCACCTAAAAACAAAGATCATGGAATTTAATTGGCGTGACCAATTTGCAGACATGCGATGTCACCTAAAAACCGAAGGTGTTCTGGAATTAGGGGGTCGATAACTCCCCATTAAGGTGAAACCAGGTTAAATCTTGTCACAACTTATGCCCAAACATGGTTTGGAATTATCCTATAACCCAACCAAGCACAAACCAAGAGATAAATCCACCGGGCTACCCCTTTCATAAGAACATCTAGGGGGGTAGACGATTTTGGGCCCATATAGATCAGGGTTTCATAGGAAGAAGTGCCTCGGAGCATCGGAATACCTCCAAACCCATGCAATGGACCCTAGCATGTGTTTTAAAGTGTGGTGGAATGCTGAAATGTCCAAAACATGGTGCCCAAGTATCACCCTCTTTGCAGACATGCACTATCACCTAAAAACGAAGATCCTAGAATTTAATTGGTAGGGAACTCCCCGATTCGTTGAAACCGGGTTGAATCATGTCACAACTTGTGCCCAAACATGGTTTGGTATTATCATATAACCCAACCAAGCACAAACCAAGATAAAAATCCACCAGGCTACCCCTTTCATAAGAACATCTAGGAGGGTAGACGATCTAGGCCCATGGATCATGGTTTTATAGGAAGAAGCTCTTCGGGACATCGGAATACCTCCAAACCATGCAATGGACCCTAGCATGTGTATTAAAGTGTTGTGGAATGCTGAAATGTCCAAAATCTGGTTACCAAGCGTGACCCGTTCGCAGACATGCGATGTCACCTAAAAACGAAGGTGTTCGAGAAATTTAATTATTAGGGGGTCGAGAACTCCCCATTTCGGTGAAACCAGGTTAGATCTTGTCACAACTTTTGCCCAAACATGGTTTGGAATTATCCTATAACCCAACGAAGCACAAACCATGAGAAAAATCCACCGGGATACCCCTTTCATAAGAACATCAAGGGGGGTAGACGATTCTAGGCCCACAGATCAGGGTTTCATAGGAAGAAGCGCCTCGGAGCATCGGAATACCTCCAAACCCATGAAATGGACCCTAGCATGTGTATTAAAGTGTGGTGGAATGCTGAAATGTCCAAAACATGGTGCCCAAGTGTCACCCTATTTGCAGACATGCACTATCACCGAAAAAACAAAGATATCTTGGAATTTAATTGGCCGGGATCTCCCCGGTTCGGTGAAACCGGGTTGAATCATGTCACAACTTGTGCCCAATCATGGTTTGGAATTATCATATAACCCAACCAAGCACAAACCAAGACAAAAATCCACCAGGATACCTCTTTCATAAGAACATCTAGGGGGTAGACGATTCTGGGCCCATATAGATCAGGGTTTCATACGAAGAAGCGCCTCGGAGCATCGGAATACTTCCAAACCCATGCAATGGACCCTAGCCTATATATTAAAGTGTGGTGTAATGCTGAAATGTCCAAAACATGGTGCCCAAGTATCACCCTCTTTGCAGACATGCACTATCACCTAAAAACAAAGATCCTAGAATTTAATTGGCGGGGAACACCCCGTTTCGTTGGAACCGGGTTGGATCATGTCACAACTTGTGCCCAAACATGGTTTGGAATTATCATATAACCCAACCAAGCACAAACCAAGAGATAAATCCACCGGGCTACCCCTTTCATAAGAACATCTAGGGGGGTAGACGATTTTGGGCCCATATAGATCAGGGTTTCATAGGAAGAAGTGCCTCGGAGCATCGGAATACCTCCAAACCCATGCAATGGACCCTAGCATGTGTTTTAAAGTGTGGTGGAATGCTGAAATGTCCAAAACATGGTGCCCAAGTATCACCCTCTTTGCAGACATGCACTATCACCTAAAAACGAAGATCCTAGAATTTAATTGGTAGGGAACTCCCCGATTCGTTGAAACCGGGTTGAATCATGTCACAACTTGTGCCCAAACATGGTTTGGTATTATCATATAACCCAACCAAGCACAAACCAAGATAAAAATCCACCAGGCTACCCCTTTCATAAGAACATCTAGGAGGGTAGACGATCTAGGCCCATGGATCATGGTTTTATAGGAAGAAGCTCTTCGGGACATCGGAATACCTCCAAACCATGCAATGGACCCTAGCATGTGTATTAAAGTGTTGTGGAATGCTGAAATGTCCAAAATCTGGTTACCAAGCGTGACCCGTTCGCAGACATGCGATGTCACCTAAAAACGAAGGTGTTCGAGAAATTTAATTATTAGGGGGTCGAGAACTCCCCATTTCGGTGAAACCAGGTTAGATCTTGTCACAACTTTTGCCCAAACATGGTTTGGAATTATCCTATAACCCAACGAAGCACAAACCATGAGAAAAATCCACCGGGATACCCCTTTCATAAGAACATCAAGGGGGGTAGACGATTCTAGGCCCACAGATCAGGGTTTCATAGGAAGAAGCGCCTCGGAGCATCGGAATACCTCCAAACCCATGAAATGGACCCTAGCATGTGTATTAAAGTGTGGTGGAATGCTGAAATGTCCAAAACATGGTGCCCAAGTGTCACCCTATTTGCAGACATGCACTATCACCGAAAAAACAAAGATATCTTGGAATTTAATTGGCCGGGATCTCCCCGGTTCGGTGAAACCGGGTTGAATCATGTCACAACTTGTGCCCAATCATGGTTTGGAATTATCATATAACCCAACCAAGCACAAACCAAGACAAAAATCCACCAGGATACCTCTTTCATAAGAACATCTAGGGGGTAGACGATTCTGGGCCCATATAGATCAGGGTTTCATACGAAGAAGCGCCTCGGAGCATCGGAATACTTCCAAACCCATGCAATGGACCCTAGCCTATATATTAAAGTGTGGTGTAATGCTGAAATGTCCAAAACATGGTGCCCAAGTATCACCCTCTTTGCAGACATGCACTATCACCTAAAAACAAAGATCCTAGAATTTAATTGGCGGGGAACACCCCGTTTCGTTGGAACCGGGTTGGATCATGTCACAACTTGTGCCCAAACATGGTTTGGAATTATCATATAACACAACCAAGCAAAAATCAAGAGAAAAATCCAGTAGGCTAGCCTTTCATAAGATCATCTAAGGGGTAGACGATCCAGGCCCATGGATCATGGTTTTGTAGGAAGAAGCTCTTTGGGACATCGGTATATCTCCAAACCATTCAATGGACCCTAGCATGTGTATTAAAGTGTTGTGGAATGCTGAAATGTCCAAAATCTGGTTACCAAGCGTGACCCGTTCGCAGACATGCGATGTCACCTAATTATTAGGGGCTCGAGAACTCCCCATTTCGGTGAAACCAGGTTAGATCTTGTCACAACTTATGCCAAAACATGGTTTGAATTATCCTATAACCCAACCAAGCACAAACCAAGAGAAAAATCCACGGGGCTACCCCTTTCATAAGAACATCTAGGGGGTAGATGATTCTGGGCCCATATAGACCAGGGTTTCATAGGAAGAAGCGCCTCAGAGCATCGGAATACCTACAAACCCATGCAATGGACCCTAGCATGTGTATTAAAGTGTGGTGGAATGTTGAAATGTCCAAAACATGGTGCCCAAGTGTCACCCTATTTGCAGACATGCACTATCACCGAAAAAACGAAGATATCCTGGAATTTAATTGGCCGGGAACTCCCCGGTTCGGTGAAACTGGGTTCAATCATGTCACAACTTGTGCACAAACATGGTTTGGAATTATCATATAACCCAACCAAGCACAAACCAAGACAAAAATCCACCGGGCTACCCCTTTCATAAGAACATCTATGGTGTAGGCGATCTAGGCCTACGGATTAGGGTTTTGTAGGAAGAAGCTCTTCTGGACATCGGAATACCTCCAAACCTTGCAATGGACCCTAGAATGTGTATTAAAGTGTGGTGGAATGCTGAAATGTCCAAAACCTGGTTCCCAAGGGTGACCCATTCGCAGACATGCGAAGTCACCTAAAAACGAAGGTGTTCTGGAAATTTAGATATTAGGGGGTCGTGAGCTCCCCATTTTGGTGAAACCAGGTTAGATATTGTCGCAACTTATGCCCAAACATGGTTTGAAATTATCCTATAACCCAACCAAGCACGAACCAAGAGAAAAATCCACCGGGCTACCCCTTTCATAAGAACATCTAGGGGGTAGACGATTCTGGGCCCACAGATCAGGGTTTCATAGGATGAAGCGCCTCGGAGCATCGGAATACCTCCAAACCGATGAAATGGACCCTAGCATGTGTATTAAAGTGTTATGGAATGCTGAAATGTCCAAAACATGGTGACCAAGTGTCACCCTCTTTGCAGACATGCATTATCACCTAAAAACGAAGATCCTGGAATTTAATTGGCGGGGAACTCCCGTTTCGGTGAAACCGTGTTGGATCATGTCACAGCTTGTGCCCAAACATGGTTTGGAATTATCATATAACCCAACCAAGCACAAACCAAGAGAAAAATCCACCGGGCTACCCCTTTCATAAGAACATCTAGGGGGGTAGACGATCCAGGCCCATGGATCAAGGTTTTGTAGGAAGAAGCTCTTCGGGACATCGGAATACCTCCAAACCTTGCAATGGACCCTAGCATGTGAATTAAAGTGTGGTGGAATGCTCAAATGTCCAAAACCTGGTTCCCAAGTGTGACCCGTTCGCAGACATGCGATGTCACCTAAAAACGAAGGTGTTTTGGAAATTTAATTATCAGGGGGTTGAGAACTCCCCATTTCGGTGAAACCAGGTTAGATCTTGTCAGAACTTATGCCAAAACATGGTTTGTAATTATCCTATAACCCAACCAAGCACAAACCAAGAGAAAAATCCATCGGGCTACCCCTTTCATAAGAACATCTAGGGGTAGACGATTCTGGGCCCATATAGATCAGAGTTTCATAGGAAGAAGCGCCTCGGAGCATCGGAATACCTCCAAACCCATGCAATGGACCCTAGCCCGTGTATTAAAGTGTGGTGGAATGCTGAAATGTCCAAAACATGGTGCCCAAGTGTCACCCTCTTTGCAGACATGCACTATCACCTAAAAACGAAGATCCTGGAATTTAATTGGCGGGGAACTCCCCGTTTCGTTGGAACCGGGATGGGTCATGTCACAACTTGTGCCCAAACATGGTTTGGAATTATCATATAAACCAACCAAGCACAAACCAAGAGAAAAATCTACCAGGGTACCCCTTTCATAAGAACATCTAGGGGGGTAGATGATCCAGGCCCATGGATCAGCGTTTTGTAGAAAGAACGTCTTCGGGACATCGGAATACCTCCAAACCTTGCAATGAACACTAGCATGTGTATTAAAGTGTGGGGGAATGCTCAAATGTCCAAAACCTGGTTCCCAAGTGTGACTCGTTCGCAGACATGCGATGTCACCTAAAAACGGAGGTGTTCTGGAAATTTAATTATTAGGGGGTCGAGAACTCCCCATTTCGGTGAAACCAGGTTAGATCTTGTCAAAACTTATGCCCAAACATGGTTTGGAATTATCCTATAACCCAACAAGCACAAACCAAGAGAAAAATCCACCAGGCTACCCCTTCCATAAGAACATCTAGGGGGGTAGACGATTATGTACCCATAGATCACGGTTTCATAGGAAGAAGCGCCTCGCAGCATCGGAATACCTCCAAACTCATGCTATGGACCCTATCATGTGTATTAAAGTGTGGTGGAATGCTGAAATGTCCAAAACATGATGCCCAAGTGTCACCCTCTTTGCAGACATGCACTATCACCTAAAAACAAAGATCCTAGAATTTAATTGGCTGGGACCTCCCCGTTTAGGTGAAACCAGGTTGGATCATGTAACAACTTGTGCCCAAACATGGTTTGGAATTATAATATAACCCAACCAAGCACAAACCAAGTGCAGAATTCACCGGGCTACCCCTTTCATCAGAACATCTAGGGGGGTAGACGATCCAGGCCCACGCATCAGGGTTTTATAGGAAGAAGCTCTTCGGGACATCGAAATACCTCCAAACCTTGCAATGGACCCTAGCATGAGTATTAAAGTGTTGTGGATGCTGATATATCCAAAACCTGGTTCCCAAGCATGACCCGTTCGCAGACATGCGATGTCACCTAAAAACGAAGGTGTTTTGGAAATTTAATTATTAGGGGGTCGAGAACTCCCCATTTCGGTGAAACCGGGTTAGATCTTGTCACAACTTATGCCCAAACATGGTTTGGAATTATCCTATAACCCAGCCAAGCACAAACAAAGAGATAAATCCACCGGGCTACACATTTCATAAGAACATCTAAGGGGGTAGACGATTCTGGGCCCATATAGATCAGGGTTTCATAGGAAGAAGCGCCTCGGAGCATCGAAGTACCTCCAAACCCATGAAATGGACCCTAGCATGTGTATTAAAGTGTGGTGGAATGCTGAAATGTCAAAAACATGGTGCCCAAGTGTCACCCTCTTTGCAGACATGCACTATCACCGAAAAACGAAGATCCTAGAATTTAATTGGCCGAGAACTCCCTGTTTCAGTGAAACCGGGTTAGATCATGTCACAACTTGTGCCCAAACATGGTTTGGAATTATCTTATAACGCAACCAAGCACAAACCAAGAGAAAAATCCACCAGGCTACCCCTATCATAAGAACATCTAGGGGTGTAGACGATCCAGGCCCATGGATCAGGGTTTGGTAGGAAGGATCTCTTAAGGTCATCAGAATACCTCCAAACCTTGCAATGGACCCTAGCATGTGTATTAAAGTGTGCTGGAATGCTGAAATGTCCAAAATCTGGTTCCCAAGCGTGACCCGTTCGAAGACATGCGATGTCACCTAAAAACGAAGTTGTTCTGGAAATTTAATTATTAGGGCTCGAGAACTCCCCATTTCGGTGAAACCAGGTTAGATCTTGTCACAACTTATGCCAAAACATGGTTTGGAATTATCCTATAACCCAACCAAGCACAGACCAAGAGAAAAATCCATCGGGCTACCCCTTTCATAAGAACATCTAGGGGTAGACAATTCTGGGCCCATATAGATCAGGGTTTCATAGGAAGAAGCGCCTCGGAGCATCGGAATACCTCCAAACCCATGCAATGGACCCTAGCATGTGTATTAAAGTGTGGTGGAATGCTGAAATGTCCAAAACATGGTGCCCAAGTGTCACCCTCTTTGCAGACATGCACTATCACCTAAAAACGAAGATCCTGGAATTTAATTGGCGGGGAACTCCCCGTTTCGTTGGAACCGGGTTGGATCATGTCACAACTTGTGCCCAAACATGGTTTGGAATTATCATATAACCCAACAAAGCACAAATCAAGAGAAAAATCCAGTAGGCTATCCCTTTCATAAGAACATCTAGGGGGTAGACGATCCAGGCCCATGGATCATGGTTTTGTAGGAAGAAGCTCTCCGGGACATCGGAATATCTCCAAACCATCCAATGGACCCTAGCATGTGTATTAAAGTGTTGTGGAATGCTGAAATGTCCAAAATCTGGTTACCAAGCGTGACCCATTCGCAGACATGCGATGTCACCTAAAAACGAAGGTGTTCTAGAAATTTAATTATTAGGGGGTCGAGAACTCCCCATTTCGGTGAAACCAGGTTAGATCTTGTCACAACTTATGCCCAAAAATGGTTTGGAATTATCGTATAACCCAACCAAGCACAAACCATGAGAAAAATCCACTGGGATACCCCTTTCATAAGAACATATAGGGGGTAGACGATTCTGGGCCCATATAGATCAGGGTTTCATAGGAAGAAGCGCCTCGGAGCATCGGAATACCTCCAAACCCATGCAATGGACCCTAGCATGTGTATTAAAGTGTGGTGGAATGCTGAAATGTCCTAAACATGGTGTCCAAGTGTCACCCTCTTTGCAGACATGCACTATCACCTAAAAACGAAGATCCTGGAATTTAATTGGCGGGGAACTCCCCGTTTCATTGGAACCTGGTTGGATCATGTCACAACTTGTGGCCAAACATGGTTTGGAATTATCTTATAACCCAAACAAGCACAAACCAAGAGAAAAATCCACCAGGCTACCCCTTTCATAAGAACATCTAGGGGGGTAGACGATCCAGGCCCATGGATCAGGGTTTTGTAGAAAGAAGCTCTTCGGGACATCGGAATACCTCCAAACCTTGCAATGGACCCTAGCATGTGTATTAAAGTGCGGGGGAATGCTCAAATGTCCAAAACCTGGTTCCCGAGTGTGACCCGTTCGTAGACATGCGATGTCACCTAAAAACGGAGGTGTTCTGGAAATTTAATTATTAGGGGGTCGAGAACTCCCCATTTCGGTGAAACCAGGTTAGATCTTGTCACAACTTATGCCAAAAAATGGTTTGGAATTATCATATAACCCAACCAAGCACAAACCAAGAGAAAAATCCACCAGGATACCCCTTTCATAAGAACATCTAGGGGGGGTAGACGATTCTGTACCCACAGATCATGGTTTCATAGGAAGAAGCGCCTCGCAGCATCGGAATACCTCCAAACTCATGCAATGGACCCTAGCATGTGTATTAAAGTGCGGTGGAATGCTGAAATGTCCAAAACATGGTGCCCAATTGTCACCCTCTTTGCAGACATGCACTATCACCTAAAAACAAAGATCCTAAAATTTAATTGGCTGGGACCTCCCCGTTTCGGTGAAACCAGGTTATATCATGTAACAACTTATGCCCAAAAATGGTTTGGAATTATCATATAACCCAACCAAGCACAGACCAAGTGAAAAATCCACCGGGCTACCCCTTTCATAAGAACATCTAGGGGGTAGACATCCACGCCCACGGATCAGGGTTTTGTAGGAAGAAGCTCTTCGGGACATCGAAATACCTCCAAACCTTGCAATGGACCCTAGCATGTGTATTAAAGTGTTATGGAATGCTGATATATCCAAAACCTGGATCCCAAGCGTGATCGATTGGCAGACATGCGATGTCACCTAAAAACAAAGGTGTTTTGGAAATTTAATTATTAGGGGGTCGAGAACTCCCCATTTGGGTGAAACCGGGTTAGATCTTGTCACAACTTATGCCCAAACATGGTTTGGAATTATCTTATAACCCAGCCAACCACAAACCAAGAGAAAAATCCACCGGGCTACCCATTTCATAAGAACATCTAGGGGGTAGACGATTCAGGGCCCATATAGATCAGGGTTTCATAGGAAGAAGCGCCTCGGAGCATCGGAATACCTCCAAACCCATGCAATGGACCCTAGCATGTGTATTAAGGTGTGGTGGAATGCTGAAATTTCCAAAACATGGTGCCCAAGTGTCACCCTCTTTGCAGACATGTACTATCACCGAAAGACGAAGATCCTAGAATTTAATTGGCCGAGAACTCCCTGTTTCAGTGAAACCGGGTTAGATCATGTCACAACTTGTGCCCAAACATGGTTTGGGATTATCATATAATGCAACCAAGCACAAACCAAGAGAAAAATCCACCAGGCTACCCCTATCATAAGAACATCTAGGGGGGTAGACGATCCAGGCCCATGGATCAGGGTTTTGTAGGAAGGAGCTCTTCGGGTCATCGGA
Source organism: Avena sativa (assembly GCA_916181665.1). Classification (NCBI taxonomy): domain Eukaryota; kingdom Viridiplantae; phylum Streptophyta; class Magnoliopsida; order Poales; family Poaceae; genus Avena; species Avena sativa. The sequence continues at coordinate 102,828,228 of OV702293.1, forward strand.
ATACCTCCAAACCTTGAAATGGACCCTAGAATGTGTATTAAAGTGTGGTGGAATGCTGAAATGTCCAAAATCTGGTTCCCAAGCGTGACCTGTTCGAAGACATGCGATGTCACCTTAAAACGAAGTTGTTCTGAAAATTTAATTATTAGGGGCTCGAGAACTCCCCATTTCGTTGAAACCAGGTTACATATTGTCACAACTTATGCCAAAACATGGTTTGGAATTATCCTATAACCCAACCAAGCACAAACCAAGAGAAAAATCCATGGGGCTACCCCTTTCATAAGAACATCTAGGGGGGTAGACGATTCTGGGCCCATATAGACCAGGGTTTCATAGGAAGAAGCGCCTCGGAGCATCGGAATACCTCCAAACCCATGCAATGGACCCTAGAATGTGTATTAAAGTGTGGTGGAATGCTGAAATGTCCAAAACATGGTGCCCAAGTGTCACCCTATTTGCAGACATGCACTATCACCGAAAAAACGAAGATATCCTGGAATTTAATTGGCCGGGAACTCCCCGGTTCGGTGAAACCAGGTTGACTCATGTCACAACTTGTGCCCAAACATGGTTTGGAATTATCATATAACCCAACCAAGCACAAAACAAGACAAAAATCCACCGGGCTACCCCTTTCATAAGAACATCTACGATGTAGACGATCTAGGCCCAAAAATTAGGGTTTTGTAGGAAGAAGCTCTTCTGGACATCGGAATACCTCCAAACCTGGCAATGGACCCTAGAATGTGTATTAAAGTGTGGTGGAATGCTGAAATGTCCAAAACCTGGTTCCCAAGCGTGACCCATTCGCAGACATGCGAAGTCAGCTAAAAACGAAGGTGTTCTGGAAATTTAATTATTAGGGGGTCGTGAGCTCCCCATTTCGGTGAAACCAGGTTAGATATTGTCACAACTTATGCCCAAACATGTTTTGGAATTATCCTATAACCCAACCAAGCACGAACCAAGAGAAAAATCCACCGGGCTACCCATTTCATAAGAATATCTAGGGGGTAAACTATTCTGGGCCCACACATAAGGGTTTGATAGGAAGAAGCGCCTCGGAGCATCGGAATACCTCCAAACCCATGCAATGGACCCTAGAATGTGTATTAAAGTGTGGTGGAATGCTGAAATGTCCAATACATGGTGACCAAGTGTCACCCTCTTTGCAGATATGCACTATCACCTAAAAACAAAGATCCTGGAATTTAATTGGCGAGGAACTCCCCGTTTCGGTGAAACCGTGTTGGATCATGTCACAACTTGTGCCCAAACATGGTTTGGAATTATCATATAAACCAACCGAGCTCAAACCAAGAGAAAAATCCACCAGGCTACCCCTTTCATAAGAAAATCTAGGGGGGTAGACGATCCAGGCCCATGGATCAGGGTTTTGTAGAAAGAAGCTCTTCGGGACATCGGAATACCTCCAAACCATGCGATGGACCCTAGCATGTGTATTAAAGTGTGGGGGAATGCTCAAATGTCCAAAACCTGGTTCCCAAGTGTGACCCGTTCGCAGACATGCGATGTCACCTAAAAACGGAGGTGTTCTGGAAATTTAATTATTAGGGGGTCGAGAACTCACCATTTCGGTGAAACCAGGTTAGATCATGTCACAACTTATGACCAAAACTGGTTTGGAATTATCCTATAACCCAACCAAGCACAAACCAAGAGAAAAATCCACCAGGCTACCCCTTTCATAAGAACATCTAGGGGGTAGACGATTCTGTACCCACAGATCACGGTTTCATAGGAAGAAGCGCCTCGCAGCATCGGAATACCTCCAAACTCATGCAATGGACCCTAGCATGTGTATTAAAGTTTGGTGGAATGCTGAAATGTCCAAAACATGGTGCCCAAGTGTCACCCTCTTTGCAGACATGCACTATCACCTAAAAACAAAGATCCTAGAATTTAATTGGCTGGGACCTCCCCGTTTCGGTGAAACCAGGTTATATCATGTAACAACTTGTGCCCAAACATGGTTTGGAATTATCATATAACCCAACCAAGCACAAACCAAGTGAAAAATCCACCGGGCTACCCCTTTCATAAGAACATCCAGGGGGGTAGACGATCCAGGCCCACGGATCAGGGTTTTGTAGGAAGAAGCTCTTCGGGACATCGAAATACCTCCAAACCTTGCAATGGACCCTAGCATGTGTATTAAAGTGTGGTGGAATGCTGAAATGTCCAAAACATGGTGCCCAGGTGTCACCCTATTTGCAGACATGCACTATCAACGAAAAAACGATGATATCCTGGAATTTAATTGGCCGGGAACTCTCCGGTTCGGTGAAACCGGGTTGAATCATGTCACAACTTGTGCCCAAACATGGGTTGGAATTATAATATAACCCAACCAAGCACAAACCAAGACAAAAATCCACCGGGCTACCCCTTTCATAAGAACATCTACGGTGTAGACGATCTAGGCCCACATATTAGGGTTTTGTAGGAAGAAGCTCTTCTGGACATCAGAATACCTCCAAACCTAGCAATGGACCCTATAATGTGTATTAAAGTGTGGTGGAATTCTGAAATGTCCAAAACCTGGTTCTCAAGCGTGACCCATTCGCAGACATGCGAAGTCACCTAAAAACGAAGGTGTTTTGGAAATTTAATTATTAGGGGGTCGTGAGCTCCCCATTTTGGTGAAACCAGGTTAGATATTGTCACAACTTATGCCCAAACATGGTTTGGAATTATCCTATAACCCAACCAAGCACGAACCAAGAGAAAAATCCACCGGGCTACCCCTTTCATAAGAACATCTATGGGGTAGACGATTCTGGGCCCACAAATCAGGGTTTCATAGGACGAAGCGCCTCGGAGCATCGGAATACCTCCAAAGCCATGAAATGGACCCTAGCATGTGTATTAAAGTGTGGTGGAATGATGAAATGTCTAAAACATGCTGACCAAGTGTCACCCTCTTTGTAGACATGCACTATCACCTAAAAACGAAGATCCTGGAATTTAATTGGCGGGGAACTCCCCGTTTCGGTGAAACCGTGTTGGATCATGTCACATCTTGTGCCCAGACATGCTTTGAAATTATAATATAACCCAACCAAGCACAAACCAAGAGAAAAATCCACCAGGCTACCCCTTTCATAAGAACATCTAGGGGGGTAGACGATCCAGGCCCATGGATCAAGGTTTTGTAGGAAGAAGCTCTTCGGGACATCGGAATACCTCCAAACCGTGCAATGGACCCTATCATGTGTATTAAAGTGTGGTGGAATGCTCAAATGTCTAAAACCTGGTTCCCAAGTGTGACCCGTTCGCAGACATGCGATGTCACCTAAAAACGAAGGTGTTTTGGAAATTTAATTATTAGGGGGTCGAGAACTCTCCATTTCGGTGAAACCAGGTTAGATCTTGTCACAACTTATGCCAAAACATGGTTTGGAATTATCCTATAACCCAACCAAGCACAAACCAAGAGAAAAATCTACCGGGCTACCCATTTCATAAGAACATCTAGGGGGTAGACGATTCTGGGCCCATATAGATCAGGGTTTCATAGGAAGAAGCGCCTCGGAGCATCGGAATACCTCCAAACCCATGCAATTGAGCCTAGCATGTGTATTAAAGTGTGGTGGAATGCTGAAATGTACAAAATATGGTGACCAAGTGTCACCCTCTTTGCAGATATGCACTATCACCTAAAAACGAAGATCCTGGAATTTAATTGGCGGGGAACTCCCCGTTTCGGTGAAACCGTGTTGGATCATGTCACAACTTGTGCCCAAACATGGGTTGGAATTATCATATAACCCAAACAAGCACAAACCAAGAGAAAAATCGACCGGGCTACCCCTTTCATAAGAACATCTAGGGGGTAGACGATCCAGGCCCATGGATCAAGGTTTTGTAGGAAGAAGCTCTTCGGGACATTGGAATACCTCCAAACCTTGCAATGGACCCTAGCATATGTATTGAAGTGTGGTGGAATGCTCAAATGTCCAAAACCTGGTTCCCAAGTGTGACCCGTTCGCAGACATGCGATGTCACCTAAAAACGAAAGTGTTTTGCAAATTTAATTATTAGGGGGTCGAGAACTCCCCATTTCGGTGAAACCAGGTTAGATATTGTCACAACTTATGCCCAAACATGGTTTGGAATTATCCTATAACCCAACCAAGCACAAACCAAGAGAAAAATCCACCGGGCTACCCCTTTCATAAGAACATCTAGGGGGTAGACGATTCTGGGCCCATATAGATCAGGGTTTCATAGGAAGAAGCGCCTCGGAGCATCGGAATACCTCCAAACCCATGCAATGGACCCTAGCATGTGTATTAAAGTGTGGTGGAATGCTGAAATGTCCAAAACATGGTGCCAAGTGTCACCCTCTTTCCAGACATGCACTATCACCGAAAAATTGAAGATCCTAGAATTTAATTGGCCGGGAACTCCCCATTTCAGTGAAATCGGGTTAGATCATGTCACAACTTGTGCCCAAACATTGTTTGGAATAATCATATAACCCAACCAAGCACAAACCAAGAGACAAATCCACCAGGCTACCCCTTTCATAAGAACATCTAGGGGGGGGGTAGACGATCCAGGCCCACGTATCAGGGTTTTGTAGGAAGAAGCTCTTCGGGACATCGAAATACCTCCAAACCTTGCAATGGACCCTAGCATGTGTATTAAAGTGTGGTGGAATGCTGAAATGTCCAAAATCTGGTTCCCAAGCGTGACCCGTTCGAAGACATGCGATATCACCTAAAAACGAAGTTGTTCTGGAAATTTAATTATTAGGGGCTCGAGAACTCCCCATTTCGGTGAAACCAGGTTAGATCTTGTCACAACTTATGCCAAACATGGTTTGGAATTATCCTATAACCCAACCAATCACAATCTTGTCACAACATATGCCCAAACATGGTTTGTAATTATCATATAACCCAACCAAGCACAAACCAAGAGAAAAATCCACCGGGCTACCCCTTTCATAAGAACATATAGGGGGGCAGACGATTCTGGTCCCATATAGACCAGGGTTTCATAGGAAGAAGCGCCTCGGAGCATCGGAATACCTCCAAACCCAGGCAATGGACCCTAGCATGTGTATTAATGTGTGGTGGAATGCTGAAATGTCCAAAACATGGTGCCCAAGTGTCACCCTATTTGCAGACATGCACTATCAACGAAAAAACGAAGATATCCTGGAATTTAATTGGCCGGGAACTCCCCGGTTTGGTGAAACCGGGTTGAATCATGTCACAACTTGTGCCCAAACATGGTTTGGAATTATCATATAAGCCAACCAAGCACAAACCAAGACAAAAATCCACCGGGCTACCCCTTTCATAAGAACATCTAGGGGGGTAGATGATCCAGGCCCATGGATCAAGGTTTTGTAGGAAGGAGCTCTTCGGGTCATCGGAATACCTCCAAACCTTGTAATGGACCCTAGCATGTGTATTAAAGTGTGGTGGAATGCTGAAATGTCCAAAATCTGGTTCCCAAGCGTGACATGTTAGAAGACATGCGATGTCACCTAAAAATGAAGTTGTTCTGGAAATTTAATTATTAGGGGCTTGAGAACTCCCCATTTCGGTGAAACCAGGTTACATATTGTCACAACTTATGCCAAAACATGGTTTGGAATTATCCTATAACCCAACCAAGCACAAACCAAGAGAAAAATCCACGGGGCTACCCCTTTCATAAGAACATCTAGGGGGTAGTCGATTCTGGGCCCATATAGACCATGGTTTCATAGGAAGAAGCGCCTCGGAGCATCGGAATACCTACAAACCCATGCAATGGACCCTAGAATGTGTATTAAAGTGTGGTGGAATGCTGAAATGTCCAAAACATGGTGCCCAAGTGTCACCCTACTTGCAGACATGCACTATCACCGAAAAAACGAAGATATCCTCGAATTTAATTGGCCGGGAACTCCCCGATTCGGTGAAACCGGGTTGAATCATGTCACAACTTGTGCTCAAACATGGTTTGGAATTATCATATAACCCAACCAAGCACAAACCAAGACAAAAATCCACCGGGCTACCCCTTTCATAAGAACATCTACGGTGTAGACGATCTAGGCCCACAGATTAGGGTTTTGTAGGAAGAAGCTCTTATGGACATCGGAATACCTCCAAACCTAGCAATGGACCCTAGAATGTGTATTAAAGTGTGGTGGAATGCTGAAATGTCCAAAACCTGGTTCCCAAGCGTGACCCATTCACAGACATGCGAAATCACCTAAAAACGAAGGTGTTCTGGAAATTTAATTATTAGGGGGTCGTGAGCTCCCCATTTCGGTGAAACCAGGTTAGATATTGTCACAACTTATGCCCAAACATAGTTTGGAATTATCCTATAACCCAACCAAGCACGAACCAAGAGAAAAATCCACCGGGCTACCCATTTCATAAGAACATATATGGGGTAGACGATTCTAGGCCCACAGATAAGGGTTTCATAGGAAGAAGCGCCTCGGAGCATCGGAATACCTCCAAACCCATGCAATGGACCCTAGCATGTGTATTAAAGTGTGGTGTAATGCTGAAATTTCCAAAACATGGTGACCAAGTGTCACCCTCTTTGCAGATATGCACTATCATCTAAAAACAAAGATCCTGGAATTTAATTGGCGGGGAACTCCCCGTTTCGGTGAAACCGTGTTGGATCATGTCACAACTTGTGGCCAAACATGGTTTGGAATTATCATATAACCCAACCAAGCACAAACCAAGAGAAAAAACCACCGGGCTACCCCTTTCATAAGAACATCTAGGGGGGTAGACGATCCAGGCCCATGGATCAAGGTTTTGTAGGAAGAAGCTCTTCGGGAAATCGGAATACCTCCAAACCTTGCAATGGACCATAGCATGTGTATTAAAGTGTCGTGGAATTCTCAAATGTCCAAAACCTGGTTCCCAAGTGTGACCCGTTCGCAGACATGCGATGTCACCTAAAAACGAAGGTGTTTTGGAAATTTAATTATTAGGGGGTCGAGAACTCCCCATTTCGGTGAAACCAGGTTAGATCTTGTCACAACTTATGCCAAAACATGGTTTGGAATTATCCTATAACCCAACCAAGCACAAACCAAGAGAAAAATCTACCGGGCTACCCATTTCATAAGAACATCTAGGGGGTAGACGATTCTGGGCCCATATAGATCAGGGTTTCATAGGAAGAAGCGCCTCGGAGCATCGGAATACCTCCAAACCCATGCAATGGACCCTATCATGTGTATTAAAGTGTGGTGGAATGCTGAAATGTCCAAAACATGGTGACCAAGTGTCACCCTCTTTGCATACATGCACTATCACCTAAAAACGAAGATCCTGGAATTTAATTGGCGGGGAACTCCCCGTTTCGGTGAAACCGTGTTGGATCATGTCACAACTTGTGCCCAAACATGGTTTGGAATTATCATATGACCCAACCAAGCACAAACGAAGAAAAAAACCACCGGGCTACCCCTTTCATAAGAACATCTAGGGGCGTAGACGATCCAGGCCCATGGATCAAGGGTTTGTAGGAAGAAGCTCTTCGGGACATCGGAATACCTCCAAACCTAGCAATGGACCCTAGAATGTGTATTAAAGTGTGGTGGAATGCTGAAATGTGCAAAACCTGGATCCCAAGCGTGACCCATTCGCAGACATGCGAAGTCACCTAAAAACGAAGGTGTTCGTGAAATTTAATTATTAGGGGGTCGTGAGCTCCCCATTTCGGTGAAACCAGGTTAGATATTGTCACAACTAATGTCCAAACATGGTTTGGAATTATCCTATAACCCAACCAAGCACGAACCAAGAGAAAAATCCACCGGGCTACCCCTTTCATAAGAACATCTAGGGGTAGACGATTCCGGGCCCACAGATCAGGGTTTCATAGGAAGAAGCGCCTCGGAGCATTGGAATACCTCCAAACCCATGCAATGGACCCTAGCATGTGTATTAAAGTGTGGTGGAATGCTGAAATGTCCAAAACATGGTGCCCAAGTGTCACCCTATTTGCAGATATGCACTATCACCGAAAAAACAAAGATATCCTGGAATTTAATTGGCCTGGAACTCCTCGGTTCAATGAAACCGGGTTGAATCATGTCACAACTTCTGCCCAAAAATGGTTTGGAATTATCATATAACCCAACCAAGCACAAACCAAGACAAAAATCCACCAGGATACCTCTTTCATAAGAACATCTAGGGGGTAGACGATTTTGGGCCCATATAGATCAGGGTTTCATAGGAAGAAGCGCCTCGGAGCATCGGAATACCTCCAAACCCATGCAATGGACCCTAGCCCGTGTATTAAAGTGTGTGGGAATGCTGAAATGTCCAAAACATGGTGCCCAAGTGTCACCCTCTTTGCAGACATGCACTATCACCTAAAAACGAAGATCCTGGAATTTAATTGGCGGGGAACTCCCCGTTTCATTGGAACCGGGTTGGATCATGTCACAACATGTGCCCAAACATGGCTTGGAATTATCATATAACCCAACCAAGCACAAACCAAGAGAAAAATCCACCAGGCTACCCCTTTCATAAGAACATCTAGGGGGGTAGACGATCCAGGCCCATGGATCAGGGTTTTGTAGAAAGAAGCTCTTTGGGACATCGGAATACCTCCAAACCTTGCAATGGACCCTAGCATGTGTATTAAAGTGTGGGGGAATGCTCAAATGTCCAAAACCTGGTTCCCAAGTGTGACCCGTTCGCAGACATGCGATGTCACCTAAAAACGGAGGTGTTCTAGAAATTTTATTATTTGGGGGTCGAGAACTCCCCATTTCGGTGAAACCAGGTTAGATCTTGTCACAACTTATGCCCAAACATGGTTTGGAATTATCCTATAACCCAACCAAGCACAAACCAAGAGAAAAATCCACCAGGCTACCCCTTTCATAAGAACATCTAGGGGGTAGACGATTCTGTACCCACAGATCACGGTTTCATAGGAAGAAGCGCCTCGCAGCATCGGAATACCTCCAAACTCATGCAATGGACCCTAGAATGTGTATTAAAGTGTGTTGGAATGCTGAAATGTCCAAAACATGGTGCCCAAGTGTCACCCTCTTTGCAGACATGCACTATCACCTAAAAACGAAGATCCTAAAATTTAATTGGCTGGGACCTCCCCGTTTCGGTGAAACCAGGTTGGATCATGTAATAACTTGTGCCCAAACATGGTTTGGAATTATAATATAACCCAACCAAGCACAAACCAAGTGAAAAATCCACTGGGCTACCCCTTTCAAAAGAACATCTAGGGGGGTAGACGATCCAGGCCCACGGATCAGGGTTTTGTAGGAAGAAGCTCTTCGGGACATCGAAATACCTCCAAACCTTGCAATGGACCCTAGCATGTGTATTAAAGTGTGGTGGAATGCTGATATATCCAAAACCTGGTTCCCAAGCGTGACCCGTTCGCAGACATGCGATGTCACCTAAAAACGAAGGTGTTCTGGAAATTTAATTATTAGGGGGTCGAGATCTCCCCATTTGGGTGAAACCGGGTTAGATCTTGTCACAACTTATGCCCAAACATGGTTTGGAATTATCCTATAACCCAGACAACCACAAACCAAAAGAAAAATCCACCGGGCTACCCATTTCATAAGAACATCTAGGGGAGTAGACGATTCTGGGCCCATATAGATCAGGGTTTCATAGGAAGAAGCGCCTCGGAGCATCGGAATACCTCCAAACCCATGCAATGGACCCTAGCATGTGTATTAAAGTGTGGTGGAATGCTGAAATTTCCAAAACATGGTGCCCAAGTGTCACCCTCTTTGCAGACATGCACTATCACCAAAAAACGAAGATCCTAGAATTTAATTGGCCGGGAACTCCCCGTTTCAGTGCAACCGGGTTAGATCATGTCACAACTTGTGCCCAAACATGGTTTGGAATTATCATATAACCCAACCAAGCACAAACCAAGAGAAAAATCCACCGGGCTACCCCTTTCATAAGAACATCTAGGGGGGTAGACGATCCAGGCCCATGGATCAAGGTTTTGTAGGAAGAAGCTCTTCGGGAAATCGGAATACCTCCAAACCTTGCAATGGACCATAGCATGTGTATTAAAGTGTCGTGGAATGCTCAAATGTCCAAAACCTGGTTCCCAAGTGTGACCCGTTCGCAGACATGCGATGTCACCTAAAAACGAAGGTGTTTTGGAAATTTAATTATTAGGGGGTCGAGAACTCCCCATTTCGGTGAAACCAGGTTAGATCTTGTCACAACTTATGCCAAAACGTGGTTTGGAATTATCCTATAACCCAACCAAGCACAAACCAAGAGAAAAATCTACCGGGCTACCCATTTCATAAGAACATCTAGGGGGTAGACGATTCTGGGCCCATATAGATCAGGGTTTCATAGGAAGAAGCGCCTCGGAGCATCGGAATACCTCCAAACCCATGCAATGGACCCTAGCATGTGTATTAAAGTGTGGTGGAATGCTGAAATGTCCAAAACATGGTGACCAAGTGTCACCCTCTTTGCATACATGCACTATCACCTAAAAACGAAGATCCTGGAATTTAATTGGCGGGGAACTCCCCGTTTCGGTGAAACCGTGTTGGATCATGTCACAACTTGTGCCCAAACATGGTTTGGAATTATCATATGACCCAACCAAGCACAAACGAAGAAAAAAACCACCGGGCTACCCCTTTCATAAGAACATCTAGGGGCGTAGACGATCCAGGCCCATGGATCAAGGGTTTGTAGGAAGAAGCTCTTCGGGACATCGGAATACCTCCAAACCTAGCAATGGACCCTAGAATGTGTATTAAAGTGTGGTGGAATGCTGAAATGTGCAAAACCTGGATCCCAAGCGTGACCCATTCGCAGACATGCGAAGTCACCTAAAAACGAAGGTGTTCGTGAAATTTAATTATTAGGGGGTCGTGAGCTCCCCATTTCGGTGAAACCAGGTTAGATATTGTCACCACTAATGTCCAAACATGGTTTGGAATTATCCTATAACCCAACCAAGCACGAACCAAGAGAAAAATCCACCGGGCTACCCCTTTCATAAGAACATCTAGGGGGTAGACGATTCTGGGCCCACAGATCAGGGTTTCATAGGAAGAAGCGCCTCGGAGCATTGGAATACCTCCAAACCCATGCAATGGACCCTAGCATGTGTATTAAAGTGTGGTGGAATGCTGAAATGTCCAAAACATGGTGCCCAAGTGTCACCCTATTTGCAGATATGCACTATCACCGAAAAAACAAAGATATCCTGGAATTTAATTGGCCTGGAACTCCTCGGTTCAATGAAACCGGGTTGAATCATGTCACAACTTCTGCCCAAAAATGGTTTGGAATTATCATATAACCCAACCAAGCACAAACCAAGACAAAAATCCACCGGGATACCTCTTTCATAAGAACATCTAGGGGGTAGACGATTTTGGGCCCATATAGATCAGGGTTTCATAGGAAGAAGCGCCTCGGAGCATCGGAATACCTCCAAACCCATGCAATGGACCCTAGCCCGTGTATTAAAGTGTGTGGGAATGCTGAAATGTCCAAAACATGGTGCCCAAGTGTCACCCTCTTTGCAGACATGCACTATCACCTAAAAACGAAGATCCTGGAATTTAATTGGCGGGGAACTCCCCGTTTCATTGGAACCGGGTTGGATCATGTCACAACATGTGCCCAAACATGGCTTGGAATTATCATATAACCCAACCAAGCACAAACCAAGAGAAAAATCCACCAGGCTACCCCTTTCATAAGAACATCTAGGGGGGTAGACGATCCAGGCCCATGGATCAGGGTTTTGTAGAAAGAAGCTCTTTGGGACATCGGAATACCTCCAAACCTTGCAATGGACCCTAGCATGTGTATTAAAGTGTCGTGGAATGCTCAAATGTCCAAAACCTGGTTCCCAAGTGTGACCCGTTCTCAGACATGCGATGTCACCTAAAAACGAAGGTGTTTTGGAAATTTAATTATTAGGGGGTCGAGAACTACCCATTTCGGTGAAACCAGGTTAGATCTTGTCACAACGTATGCCAAAACATGGTTTGGAATTATCCTATAACCCAACCAAGCACAAACCAAGAGAAAAATCTACCGGGCTACCCATTTCATAAGAACATCTAGGGGGTAGACGATTCTGGGCCCATATAGATCAGGGTTTCATAGGAAGAAGCGCCTCGGAGCATCGGAATACCTCCAAACCCATGCAATGGACCCTAGCATGTGTATTAAAGTGTGGTGGAATGCTGAAATGTCCAAAACATGGTGACCAAGTGTCACCCTCTTTGCATACATGCACTATCACCTAAAAACGAAGATCCTGGAATTTAATTGGCGGGGAACTCCCCGTTTCGGAGAAACCGTGTTGGATCATGTCACAACTTGTGCCCAAACATGGTTTGGAATTATCATATGACCCAACCAAGCACAAACGAAGAAAAAAACCACCGGGCTACCCCTTTCATAAGAACATCTAGGGGCGTAGACGATCCAGGCCCATGGATCAAGGGTTTGTAGGAAGAAGCTCTTCGGGACATCGGAATACCTCCAAACCTAGCAATGGACCCTAGAATGTGTATTAAAGTGTGGTGGAATGCTGAAATGTGCAAAACCTGGATCCCAAGCGTGACCCATTCGCAGACATGCGAAGTCACCTAAAAACGAAGGTGTTCTGGAAATTTAATTATTAGGGGGTCGAGATCTCCCCATTTGGGTGAAACCGGGTTAGATCTTGTCACAACTTATGCCCAAACATGGTTTGGAATTATCCTATAACCCAGACAACCACAAACCAAAAGAAAAATCCACCGGGCTACCCATTTCATAAGAACATCTAGGGGAGTAGACGATTCTGGGCCCATATAGATCAGGGTTTCATAGGAAGAAGCGCCTCGGAGCATCGGAATACCTCCAAACCCATGCAATGGACCCTAGCATGTGTATTAAAGTGTGGTGGAATGCTGAAATTTCCAAAACATGGTGCCCAAGTGTCACCCTCTTTGCAGACATGCACTATCACCAAAAAACGAAGATCCTAGAATTTAATTGGCCGGGAACTCCCCGTTTCAGTGCAACCGGGTTAGATCATGTCACAACTTGTGCCCAAACATGGTTTGGAATTATCATATAACCCAACCAAGCACAAACCAAGAGAAAAATCCACCGGGCTACCCCTTTCATAAGAACATCTAGGGGGGTAGACGATCCAGGCCCATGGATCAAGGTTTTGTAGGAAGAAGCTCTTCGGGAAATCGGAATACCTCCAAACCTTGCAATGGACCATATCATGTGTATTAAAGTGTCGTGGAATGCTCAAATGTCCAAAACCTGGTTCCCAAGTGTGACCCGTTCGCAGACATGCGATGTCACCTAAAAACGAAGGTGTTTTGGAAATTTAATTATTAGGGGGTCGAGAACTCCCCATTTCGGTGAAACCAGGTTAGATCTTGTCACAACTTATGCCAAAACGTGGTTTGGAATTATCCTATAACCCAACCAAGCACAAACCAAGAGAAAAATCTACCGGGCTACCCATTTCATAAGAACATCTAGGGGGTAGACGATTCTGGGCCCATATAGATCAGGGTTTCATAGGAAGAAGCGCCTCGGAGCATCGGAATACCTCCAAACCCATGCAATGGACCCTAGCATGTGTATTAAAGTGTGGTGGAATGCTGAAATGTCCAAAACATGGTGACCAAGTGTCACCCTCTTTGCATACATGCACTATCACCTAAAAACGAAGATCCTGGAATTTAATTGGCGGGGAACTCCCCGTTTCGGTGAAACCGTGTTGGATCATGTCACAACTTGTGCCCAAACATGGTTTGGAATTATCATATGACCCAACCAAGCACAAACGAAGAAAAAAACCACCGGGCTACCCCTTTCATAAGAACATCTAGGGGCGTAGACGATCCAGGCCCATGGATCAAGGGTTTGTAGGAAGAAGCTCTTCGGGACATCGGAATACCTCCAAACCTAGCAATGGACCCTAGAATGTGTATTAAAGTGTGGTGGAATGCTGAAATGTGCAAAACCTGGATCCCAAGCGTGACCCATTCGCAGACATGCGAAGTCACCTAAAAACGAAGTTGTTCGTGAAATTTAATTATTAGGGGGTCGTGAGCTCCCCATTTCGGTGAAACCAGGTTAGATATTGTCACCACTAATGTCCAAACATGGTTTGGAATTATCCTATAACCCAACCAAGCACGAACCAAGAGAAAAATCCACCGGGCTACCCCTTTCATAAGAACATCTAGGGGGTAGACGATTCTGGGCCCACAGATCAGGGTTTCATAGGAAGAAGCGCCTCGGAGCATTGGAATACCTCCAAACCCATGCAATGGACCCTAGCATGTGTATTAAAGTGTGGTGGAATGCTGAAATGTCCAAAACATGGTGCCCAAGTGTCACCCTATTTGCAGATATGCACTATCACCGAAAAAACAAAGATATCCTGGAATTTAATTGGCCTGGAACTCCTCGGTTCAATGAAACCGGGTTGAATCATGTCACAACTTCTGCCCAAAAATGGTTTGGAATTATCATATAACCCAACCAAGCACAAACCAAGACAAAAATCCACCGGGATACCTCTTTCATAAGAACATCTAGGGGGTAGACGATTTTGGGCCCATATAGATCAGGGTTTCATAGGAAGAAGCGCCTCGGAGCATCGGAATACCTCCAAACCCATGCAATGGACCCTAGCCCGTGTATTAAAGTGTGTGGGAATGCTGAAATGTCCAAAACATGGTGCCCAAGTGTCACCCTCTTTGCAGACATGCACTATCACCTAAAAACGAAGATCCTGGAATTTAATTGGCGGGGAACTCCCCGTTTCATTGGAACCGGGTTGGATCATGTCACAACATGTGCCCAAACATGGCTTGGAATTATCATATAACCCAACCAAGCACAAACCAAGAGAAAAATCCACCAGGCTACCCCTTTCATAAGAACATCTAGGGGGGTAGACGATCCAGGCCCATGGATCAGGGTTTTGTAGAAAGAAGCTCTTTGGGACATCGGAATACCTCCAAACCTTGCAATGGACCCTAGCATGTGTATTAAAGTGTCGTGGAATGCTCAAATGTCCAAAACCTGGTTCCCAAGTGTGACCCGTTCGCAGACATGCGATGTCACCTAAAAACGAAGGTGTTTTGGAAATTTAATTATTAGGGGGTCGAGAACTCCCCATTTCGGTGAAACCAGGTTAGATCTTGTCACAACGTATGCCAAAACATGGTTTGGAATTATCCTATAACCCAACCAAGCACAAACCAAGAGAAAAATCTACCGGGCTACCCATTTCATAAGAACATCTAGGGGGTAGACGATTCTGGGCCCATATAGATCAGGGTTTCATAGGAAGAAGCGCCTCGGAGCATCGGAATACCTCCAAACCCATGCAATGGACCCTAGCATGTGTATTAAAGTGTGGTGGAATGCTGAAATGTCCAAAAAAGGTGACCAAGTGTCACCCTCTTTGCATACATGCACTATCACCTAAAAACGAAGATCCTGGAATTTAATTGGCGGGGAACTCCCCGTTTCGGTGAAACCGTGTTGGATCATGTCACAACTTGTGCCCAAACATGGTTTGGAATTATCATATGACCCAACCAAGCACAAACGAAGAAAAAAACCACCGGGCTACCCCTTTCATAAGAACATCTAGGGGCGTAGACGATCCAGGCCCATGGATCAAGGGTTTGTAGGAAGAAGCTCTTCGGGACATCGGAATACCTCCAAACCTAGCAATGGACCCTAGAATGTGTATTAAAGTGTGGTGGAATGCTGAAATGTGCAAAACCTGGATCCCAAGCGTGACCCATTCGCAGACATGCGAAGTCACCTAAAAACGAAGGTGTTCGTGAAATTTAATTATTAGGGGGTCGTGAGCTCCCCATTTCGGTGAAACCAGGTTAGATATTGTCACAACTAATGTCCAAACATGGTTTGGAATTATCCTATAACCCAACCAAGCACGAACCAAGAGAAAAATCCACCGGGCTACCCCTTTCATAAGAACATCTAGGGGGTAGACGATTCTGGGCCCACAGATCAGGGTTTCATAGGAAGAAGCGCCTCGGAGCATTGGAATACCTCCAAACCCATGCAATGGACCCTAGCATGTGTATTAAAGTGTGGTGGAATGCTGAAATGTCCAAAACATGGTGCCCAAGTGTCACCCTATTTGCAGATATGCACTATCACCGAAAAAACAAAGATATCCTGGAATTTAATTGGCCTGGAACTCCTCGGTTCAATGAAACCGGGTTGAATCATGTCACAACTTCTGCCCAAAAATGGTTTGGAATTATCATATAACCCAACCAAGCACAAACCAAGACAAAAATCCACCGGGATACCTCTTTCATAAGAACATCTAGGGGGTAGACGATTTTGGGCCCATATAGATCAGGGTTTCATAGGAAGAAGCGCCTCGGAGCATCGGAATACCTCCAAACCCATGCAATGGACCCTAGCCCGTGTATTAAAGTGTGTGGGAATGCTGAAATGTCCAAAACATGGTGCCCAAGTGTCACCCTCTTTGCAGACATGCACTATCACCTAAAAACGAAGATCCTGGAATTTAATTGGCGGGGAACTCCCCGTTTCATTGGAACCGGGTTGGATCATGTCACAACATGTGCCCAAACATGGCTTTGAATTATCATATAACCCAACCAAGCACAAACCAAGAGAAAAATCCACCAGGCTACCCCTTTCATAAGAACATCTAGGGGGGTAGACGATCCAGGCCCATGGATCAGGGTTTTGTAGAAAGAAGCTCTTTGGGACATCGGAATACCTCCAAACCTTGCAATGGACCCTAGCATGTGTATTAAAGTGTGGGGGAATGCTCAAATGTCCAAAACCTGGTTCCCAAGTGTGACCCGTACGCAGACATGCGATGTCACCTAAAAACGGAGGTGTTCTAGAAATTTTATTATTTGGGGGTCGAGAACTCCCCATTTCGGTGAAACCAGGTTAGATCTTGTCACAACTTATGCCCAAACATGGTTTGGAATTATCCTATAACCCAACCAAGCACAAACCAAGAGAAAAATCCACCAGGCTACCCCTTTCATAAGAACATCTAGGGGGTAGACGATTCTGTACCCACAGATCACGGTTTCATAGGAAGAAGCGCCTCGCAGCATCGGAATACCTCCAAACTCATGCAATGGACCCTAGAATGTGTATTAAAGTGTGTTGGAATGCTGAAATGTCCAAAACATGGTGCCCAAGTGTCACCCTCTTTGCAGACATGCACTATCACCTAAAAACGAAGATCCTAAAATTTAATTGGCTGGGACCTCCCCGTTTCGGTGAAACCAGGTTGGATCATGTAATAACTTGTGCCCAAAAATGGTTTGGAATTATAATATAACCCAACCAAGCACAAACCAAGTGAAAAATCCACTGGGCTACCCCTTTCATAAGAACATCTAGGGGGGTAGACGATCCAGGCCCACGGATCAGGGTTTTGTAGGAAGAAGCTCTTCGGGACATCGAAATACCTCCAAACCTTGCAATGGACCCTAGCATGTGTATTAAAGTGTGGTGGAATGCTGATATATCCAAAACCTGGTTCCCAAGCGTGACCCGTTCGCAGACATGCGATGTCACCTAAAAACGAAGGTGTTCTGGAAATTTAATTATTAGGGGGTCGAGATCTCCCCATTTGGGTGAAACCGGGTTAGATCTTGTCACAACTTATGCCCAAACATGGTTTGGAATTATCCTATAACCCAGACAACCACAAACCAAAAGAAAAATCCACCGGGCTACCCATTTCATAAGAACATCTAGGGGAGTAGACGATTCTGGGCCCATATAGATCAGGGTTTCATAGGAAGAAGCGCCTCGGAGCATCGGAATACCTCCAAACCCATGCAATGGACCCTATCATGTGTATTAAAGTGTGGTGGAATGATGAAATGTCCAAAACATGGTGCCCAAGTGTCACCCTCTTTGCAGACATGCACTATCACCGAAAAACGAAGATCCTAGAATTTAATTGGTCGAGAACTCCCTGTTTTAGTGAAACCGTGTTGGATCGTGTCACAACTTGTTCCCAAACATGGTTTGGAATTATCATATAACGCAACCAAGCACAAACCAAAAGAAAAATCCACCAGGCTACCCCTATCATAAGAACATCTAGGGGGGTAGACGATCCAGGCCCATGGATCAGGGTTTTGTAGGAAGGAGCTCTTCGGGTCATCGGAATACCACCAAACCTTGCAATGGACCCTAGCATGTGTATTAAAGTGTGGTGGAATGCTGAAATGTCCAAAACATGGTGCCCAAGTGCCACCCTATTTGCAGACATGCACTATCTACGAAAAAACGAAGATATCCTGGAATTTAATTGGCCGGGAACTCTCCGGTTCGGTGAAACCGGGTTGAATCATGTCACAACTTGTGCCCAAACATGGGTTGGAATTATCATATAACCCAACCAAGCACAAACCAAGACAAAAATCCACCGGGCTACCCCTTTCATAAGAACATCTACGATGTAGACGATCTAGGCCCACATATTAGGGTTTTGTAGGAAGAAGCTCTTCTGGACATCGGAATACCTCCAAACCTAGCAATGGACCCTAGAATGTGTATTAAAGTGTGGTGGAATGCTGAAATGTCCAAAACCTAGTTCCCAAGCGTGACCCATTCGCAGACATGCGAAGTCACCTAAAAACGAAGGTGTTCTAGAAATTTAATTATTAGGGGGTCGTGAGCTCCCCATTTCGGTGAAACCAGGTTAGATATTGTCACAACTTATGCCCAAACATGGTTTGGAATTATCCTATAACCCAACCAAGCACGAACCAAGAGAAAAATCCACCGGGCTACCCCTTTCATAAGAACATCTAGGGGGTAGACGATTCTGGGCCACAGATCAGGGTTTCATAGGAAGAAGCGCCTCGGAGCATCGGAATACCTCCAAACCCATGCAATGGACCCTAGCATGTGTATTAAAGTGTGGTGGAATGCTGAAATGTCCAAAACATGGTGACCAAGTGTCACCCTGTTTGCAGACATGCACTATCACCTAAAAACGAAGATCCTAGAATTTAATTGGCCGGGAACTCCCTGTTTCAGTGAAACCGGGTTAGATCATGTCACAACTTGTGCCCAAACATGGTTTGGAATTATCATATAACCCATCCAAGCACAAACCAAGAGACAAATCCACCAGGCTACCCCTTTCATAAGAACATCTAGGGGGGGGGGTAGACGATCCAGGCCCACGTATCAGGGTTTTGTAGGAAGAAGCTCTTCGGGACATCGAAATACCTCCAAACCTTGCAATGGACCCTAGCATGTGTATTAAAGTGTGCTGGATTGCTCAAATGTCCAAAACCTGGTTCGCAAGTGTGACCCGTTCGCAGACATGCGATGTCACCTAAAAACGAAGGTGTTTTGGAAATTTAATTATTAGGGGGTCGAGAACTCCCCATTTCGGTGAAACCAGGTTAGATCTTGTCACAACTTATGCCAAAACATGGTTTGGAATTATCCTATAACCCAACCAAGCACAAACCAAGAGAAAAATCTACCGGGCTACCCATTTCATAAGAACATCTAGGGGGTAGACGATTCTGGGCCCATATAGATCAGGGTTTCATAGGTAGAAGTGCCTCGGAGCATCGGAATAACTCCAAACCCATGCAATGGACCCTAGCATGTGAATTAAAGTGTGGTGGAATGCTGAAATGTCCAAAACATGGTGACCACGTGTCACCCTCTTTGCATACATTTACTATCACCTAAAAACGAAGATCCTGGAATTTAATTGGCGGGGAACTCCCCGTTTCGGTGAAACCGTGTTGGATCATGTCACAACTTGTGCCCAAACATGGTTTGGAATTATCATATAACCCAACCAAGCACAAACCAAGAGAAAAATCCACCGGGCTACCCCTTTCATAAGAACATCTAGGGGGTAGACGATCCAGGCACATGGATCAAGGGTTTGTAGGAAGAAGCTCTTCGGGACATCGAAATACCTCCAAACCTAGCAATGGACCCTAGAATGTGTATTAAAGTGTGGTGGAATTCTGAAATGTCCAAAACCTGGATCCCAAGCGTGACCCATTCGCAGACATGCGAAGTCACCTAAAAACGAAGGTGTTCGTGAAATTTAATTATTAGGGGGTCGTGAGCTCCCCATTTCGGTGAAACCAGGTTAGATATTGTCACAACTTATGCCCAAACATGGTTTGGAATTATCCTATAACCCAACCAAGCACGAACCAAGAGAAAAATCCACCGGGATACCCCTTTCATAAGAACATCTAGGGGGTAGACGATTCTGGGCCCACAGATCAGGGTTTCATAGGAAGAAGCGCCTCGGAGCATCGGAATACCTCCAAACCCATGCAATGGACCCTAGCATGTGTATTAAAGTGTGGTGGAATGCTGAAATGTCCAAAACATGGTGCCCAAGTGTCACCCTATTTGTAGATATGCACTATCACCGAAAAAACAAAGATATCCTAGAATTTAAATGGCCTGGAACTCCCCGGTTCAATGAAACCAGGTTGAATCATGTCACAACTTGTGCCCAAACATGGTTTGGAATTATCATATAACACAACCAAGCACAAACCAAGACAAAAATCTACCGGGCTACCCATTTCATAAGAACATCTAGGGGGTAGACGATTCTGGGCCCATATAGATCAGGGTTTCATAGGAAGAAGCGCCTCGGAGCATCGGAATACCTCCAAACCCATGCAATGGACCCTAGAATGTGAATTAAAGTGTGGTGGAATGCTGAAATGTCCAAAACATGGTGACCAAGTGTCACCCTCTTTGCATACATTTACTATCACCGAAAAACGAAGATCCTGGAATTTAATTGGTGGGGAACTCCCCGTTTCGGTGAAACCGTGTTGGATCATGTCACAACTTGTGCCCAAACATGGTTTGGAATTATCATATAACCCAACCAAGCACAAACCAAGAGAAAAATCCACCGGGCTACCCCTTTCATAAGAGAATCTAGGGGGGTAGACGATCCAGGATCATGGATCAAGGGTTTGTAGGAAGAAGCTCTTCGGGACATGGGAATACCTCCAAACCTAGCAATGGACCCTAGAATGTATATTAAAGTGTGGTGGAATGCTGAAATGTCCAAAACCTGGATCCCAAGCGTGACCCATTCGCAGACATGCGAAGTCACCTAAAAACGAAGGTGTTCGTGAAATTTAATTATTAGGGGGTCGTGAGCTCCCCATTTCGGTGAAACCAGGTTAGATATTGTCACAACTTAAGCCCAAACATGGTTTGGAATTATCCTATAACCCAACCAAGCACGAACCAAGAGAAAAATCCACCGGGCTACCCCTTTCATAAGAACATCTAGGGGGTAGACGATTCTGGGCCCACAGATCAGGGTTTCATAGGAAGAAGCGCCTCGGAGCATTGGAATACCTCCAAACCCATGCAATGGACCCTAGCATGTGTATTAAAGTGTGGTGGAATGCTGAAATGTCCAAAACATGGTGCCCAAGTGTCACCCTATTTGCAGAGATGCACTATCACCGAAAAAACAAAGATATCCTGGAATTTAATTGGCCTGGAACTCCCCAGTTCAATGAAACCGGGTTGAATCATGTCACAACTTGTGCCCAAACATGGTTTGGAATTATCATATAACCCAACCAAGCACAAACCAATACAAAAATCCACCGGGATACCTCTTTCATAAGAACACCTAGGGGGTAGAGAGTTTTGGGCCCATATAGACCAGGGTTTCATAGGAAGAAGCGCCTCGGAGCATCGGAATACCTCCAAACCCATGCAATGGACCCTAGCCCGTGTATTAAAGTGTGGGGGAATGCTGAAATGTCCAAAACATGGTGCCCAAGTGTCACTCTCTTTGCAGACATGCACTATCACCTAAAAACGAAGATCCTGGAATTTAATTGGCGGGGAACTCCCCGTTTCATTGGAACCGGGTTGGATCATGTCACAACTTGTGCCCAAACATGGTTTGGAATTATCATATAACCCAACCAAGCACAAACCAAGAGAAAAATCCTACAGGCTACCCCTTTCATAAGAACATCTAGGGGGGTAGACGATCCAGGCCCATGGATCAGGGTTTTGTAGAAAGAAGCTCTTTGGGACATAGGAATACCTCCAAACCTTGCAATGGACCCTAGCATGTGTATTAAAGTGTGGGGGAATGCTCAAATGTCCAAAACCTGGTTCCCAAGGGTGACCCGTTCGCAGACATGCGATGTCACCTAAAAACGGAGGTGTTCTAGAAATTTTATTATTTGGGGGTCGAGAACTCCCCATTTCGGTGAAACCAGATTAGATATTGTCACAACTTATGCCCAAACGTGGTTTGGAATTATCATATAACCCAACAAAGCACAAACCAAGAGAAAAATCCACCAGGCTACCCCTTTCATAAGAACATCTAGGGGGTAGACGATTCTGTACCCACAGATCACGTTTTCATAGGAAGAAGCGCCTCGCAGCATCGGAATACCTCCAAACTCATGCAATGGACCCTAGCATGTGTATTAAAGTGTGGTGGAATGCTGAAATGTCCAAAACATGGTGCCCAAGTGTCACCCTCTTTGCAGACATGCACTATCACCTAAAAACGAAGATCCTAAAATTTAATTGGCTGGGACCTCCCCGTTTCGGTGAAACCAGGTTGGATCATGTAATAACTTGTGCCCAAACATGGTTTGGAATTATCATATATCCCGACCAAGCACAAACCAAGAGACAAATCCACCAGGCTACCCCTTTCATAAGAACATCTAGGGGGGGGTAGACGATCCAGGCCCACGTATCAGGGTTTTGTAGGAAGAAGCTCTTCGGGACATCGAAATACCTCCAAACCTTGAAATGGACCCTAGAATGTGTATTAAAGTGTGGTGGATTGCTCAAATGTCCAAAACCTGGTTCGCAAGTGTGACCCGTTCGCAGACATGCGATGTCACCTAAAAACGAAGGTGTTTTGGAAATTTAATTATTAGGGGGTCGAGAACTCACCATTTTGGTGAAACCAGGTTAGATCTTGTCACAACTTATGCCAAAACATGGTTTGGAATTATCCTATAACCCAACCAAGAACAAACCAAGATAAAAATCTACCGGGCTACCCATTTCATAAGAACATCTATGGGGTAGACGATTCTGGGCCCATATAGATCAGGGTTTCATAGGAAGAAGCGCCTCGGAGCATCGGAATACCTCCAAACCCATGCAATGGACCCTAGAATGTGAATTAAAGTGTGGTGGAATGCTGAAATTTCCAAAACATGGTGACCAAGTGTCACCCTCTTTGCATACATTTACTATCACCTAAAAACGAAGATCATGGAATTTAATTGGCGGGGAACTCCCCGTTTCGGTGAAACCGTGTTGGATCATGTCACAACTTGTGCCCAAACATGGTTTGGAATTATCATATAACCCAACCAAGCACAAACCAAGAGAAAAATCCACCGGGCTACCCCTTTCATAAGAACATCTAGGGGGGTAGACGATCCAGGCCCATGGATCAAGGGTTTGTAGGAAGAAGCTCTTCGGGACATCGGAATACCTCCAAACCTTGCAATGGACCCTAGCATGTGTATTGAAGTGTGGTGGAATTCTCAAATGTCCAAAACCTGGTTCCCAAGTGTGACCCGTTCGCAGACATGCGATGTCACCTAAAAACGAAGGTGTTTTGGAAATTTAATTATTAGGGGGTCGAGAACTCCCCATTTCGGTGAAACCAGGTTAGATCTTGTCACAACTTATGCCCAAACATGGTTTGGAATTATCCTATAACCCAACCAAGCACAAACCAAGAGAAAAATCCACCGGGCTACCCCTTTCATAAGAACATCTAGGGGGGTAGACGATTCTGGGCCCATATAGATCAGGGTTTCATAGGAAGAAGCACCTCGGAGCATCGGAATACCTCCAAACCCATGCAATGGACCCTAGCATGTGTATTAAAGTGTGGTGGAATGCTAAAATGTCCAAAACATGGTGCCCAAGTGTCACCCTCTTTTCAGACATGCTCTATCACCGAAAAATGAAGATCCTAGAATTTTATTGGCCGGGAACTCCCCGTTTCAGTGAAACCGGGTTAGATCATGTCATAACTTGTGCCCAAACATGGTTTGGAATAATCATATAACCCAACCAAGCACAAACCAAGAGAAAAATCCACTAGGCTACCCCTTTCATAAGAACATCTAGGGGGGGGTAGACGATCCAGGCCCACGTATCAGGGTTTTGTAGGAAGAAGCTCTTCGGGACATCGAAATACCTCCAAACCTTGCAATGGACACTAGCATGTGTATTAAAGTGTGGTGGAATGCTGAAATGTCCAAAATCTGGTTCCCAAGCGTGACCCGTTCGAAGACATGAGATATCACCTAAAAACGAAGTTGTTCTGGAAATTTAATTATTAGGGGCTCGAGAACTCCCCATTTCGGTGAAACCAGGTTAGATCTTGTCACAACTTATGCCCAACATGGTTTGGAATTATCCTATAACCCAACCAAGCACAATATTGTCACAACTTATGCCCAAACATGGTTTGGAATTATCATATAACGCAACCAAGCACAAACCAAGAGAAAAATCCACCGGGCTACCCCTTTCATAAGAACATATAGGGGGTAGACGATCCAGGCCCACGGATCATGGTTTTGTAGGAAGAAGCTCTTCGGGACATCAGAATACCTCCGAACCTTGCAATGGACCCTAGCATGTGTATTAAAGTGTGGTGGAATGCTTAAATGTCCAAAATCTGGTTCCCAAGGATGACCCGTTCGCAGACATGCGATGTCACCTAAAAACCGAAGGTGTTTTGGAAATTTAATTATTAGGGGGTCGAGAAATCCCCATTTCGGTGAAACAAGGTTAGATCTTGTCACAACTTATGTCCAAACATGGTTTGGAACTATCCTATAACCCAACCAAGCACAAACCAAGAGAAAAATCTACCGGGCTACCTCTTTCATAAGAATATCTAGGGGGGTAGACGATTCTGGGCCCATATCGATCAGGGTTTCATAGGAAGAAGCGCCTAGGAGCATCAGAATACCTACAAACCCGTGAAATGGACCCTAGCATGTGTTTTAAAGTGTGGTGGAATGCTTAAATGTCCAAAACATGGTGGCCAAGTGTCACCCTCTTTGCAGACATGCACTATCACCTAAAAACGAAGATCCTGGAATTTAATTGGCGGGGAACTCCCTGTTTCGGTGAAACCGTGTTGGATCATGTCACAACTTGTGCCCAAACATGGTTTGGAATTATCATATAACCCAACCAAGCACAAACCAAGAGAAAAATCCACCGGGCTACCCCTTTCATAAGAACATCTAGGGGGGTAGCCGATCCAGGCTCACGGATCAAGGTTTTATAGTAGAAGCTCTTCGGGATATCGGAATACCTCCAAACCTTTCAATGGACCCAAGCATGTGTATTAAAGTGTGGTGGAATGCTCAAATGTCCAAAACCTGGTTCCCAATTGTGACCCGTTCGCAGACATGCGATGTCACCTAAAAACGAAGGTGTTTTGGAAATTTAATTATTAGGGGGTCGAGAACTCCCCATTTCGGTGAAACCAGCTTAGATATTGTCACAAATTATGCCCAAGCATGGTTTGGAATTATCCTATAACCCAACCAAGCACGAACACGGAGAAAAATCCACCGGGCTACCCATTTCATAAGAACATCTAGGGGGTAGACGATTCTGGGCCCACAGATCAGGGTTTCATAGGAAGAAGTGCCTCGGAGCATCGGAATTCCTCCAAACCCAAGCAATGGACCCTAGCATGTGTATTAAAGTGTGGTGGAATGCTGAAATGTCCAAAACATGGAGCCCAAGTGTCACCCTATTTGCAGACATGCACTATCAACGAAAAAACAAAGATATCCTGGAATTTAATTGGCCTGGAACTCCCCGGTTCGGTGAAACCGGGTTGAATCATGTCACAACTTGTGCCCAAACATGGTTTGGAATTATCATGTAACCCAAGCAAGCACAAACCAAGACAAAAATCCACCGGGATACCTCTTTCATAAGAACATCTAGGGGGTAGACGATTCTGGGCCCATATAGATCAGGGTTTCATAGGAAGAAGCGCCTCGGAGCATCGGAATACCTCCAAACCCCTGCAATGGACCCTAGAATATGTATTAAAGTGTGGTGGAATGCTGAAATGTCCAAAACATGGTGCCCAAGAGTCACCCTCTTTGCAGACATGCACTATCACCTAAAAACGAAGATCTTGGAATTTAATAGGCGGGGAACTCCCCGTTTCGTTGGAACCGGGTTGGATCATGTCACAACTTGTGGCCACACATGGTTTGGAATTATCATATAACCCAACCAAGCACAAACCAAGAGAAAAATCCACCAGGCTACCCCTTTCATAAGAACATCTAGGGGGGTAGACGATCCAGGCCCATGGATCAGGGTTTTGTAGAAAGAAGCTCTTCGGGACATCGGAATACCTCCAAACCTTGCAATGGACCCTAGAATGTGTATTAAAGTGAGGGGGAATACTCAAATGTCCAAAACCTGGTTCCCAAGTGTGACCCGTTCGCAGACATGCGATGTCACCTAAAAACGGAGGTGTTCTAGAAATTTAATTATTAGGGGGTCGAGAACTCCCCATTTCGGTGGAACCAGGTTAGATATTGTCACAACTTATGCCCAAACATGGTTTGGAATTATCCTATAACCCAGCCAAGCACAAACCAAGAGAAAAATCCACCGGGCTACCCATTTCATAAGAACATCTAGGGGGTAGACGATTCTGGGCCCATATAGATCAGGGTTTCATAGGAAGAAGCGCCTCGGAGCATCGGAATACCTCCAAACCCATGCAATGGACCCTAGCATGTGTATTAAAGTGTGGTGGAATGCTGAAATGTCCAAAACATGGTGCCCAAGTGTCACCCTCTTTGCAGACATGCACTATCACCGAAAAACGAAGATCCTAGAATTTAATTAGCCGAGAACTCCCTGTTTCAGTGAAACCGGGTTAGATCATGTCACAACATGTGCCCAAACATGGTTTGGAATTATCATATAACGCAACCAAGCACAAAACAAGAGAAAAATCCACCAGGCTACCCCTATCATAAGAACATCTAGGGGGTAGACGATCCAGGCCCATGGATCAGGGTTTTGTAGGAAGGAGCTCTTCGGGTCATCGGAATACCTCCAAACCTTGCAATGGACCCTAGCATGTGTATTAAAGTGTGGTGGAATGCTGAAATGTCCAAAATCTGGTTCCCAAGCGTGACCTGTTCGAAGACATGCGATGTCACCTAAAAACGAAGTTGTTCTAGAAATTTAATTATTAGGGGCTCGAGAACTCCCCATTTCGGTGAAACCAGGTTACATCTTGTCACAACTTATGCCAAAACATGGTTTGGAATTATCCTATAACCCAACCAAGCACAAACCAAGAGAAAAATCCACGGGGCTACCCCTTTCATAAGAACATCTAGGGGGGTAGACGATTCTGGGCCCATATAGACCAGGGTTCATAGGAAGAAGCGCCTCGGAGCATCGGAATACCTCCAAACCCATGCAATGGACCCTAGCATGTGTATTAAAGTGTGGTGGAATGCTTAAATGTCCAAAACATGGTGCCCAAGTGTCACCCTATTTGCAGACATGCACTATCACCGAAAAAACGAAGATATCCTGGAATTTAATTGGCCAGGAACTCCCCGGTTCGGTGAAACCGGGTCGAATCATGTCACAACTTGTGCCCAGACATGGTTTGGAATTATCATATAACCCAACCAAGCACAAACCAAGACAAAAATCCACCGGGCTACCCCTTTCATAAGAACATCTAGGGGGTAGACGATTCTAGGCCCACAGATCAGGGTTTCATAGGAAGAAGCGCCTCGAAGCATCGGAATACCTCCAAACCCATGCAATGGACCCTAGCAAGTCTATTAAAGTGTGGTGGAATGCTGAAATCTCCAAAACATGGTGCCCAAGTGTCACCCTCTTTGCAGACATGCACTATCACCTAAAGACGAAGATCCTGGAATTTAATGGGCTGGGAACTCCCCGTTTCGGTGAAACCGGGTTGGATCATGTCACAACTTGTTCCCAAACATGGTTTGGAATTATCATATAACCCAACCAAGCACAAACCAATAGAAAAATCCACTGGGCTACCCCTTTCATAAGAACATCTACGGGGGTAGCCGATCCAGGCCCACGGATCAAGGTTTTGTAGGAAGAAGCTCTTCGGGACATCGGAATACCTCCAAAACTTGCAATGGACCCTAGCATGTGTATGAAAGTGTGGTGGAATGCTCAAATGTCCAAAACCTGGTTCCCAAGTGGGACCCGTTCGCAGACATGCGATGTCACCTAAAAAACGAAGGTGTTTTGGAAATTTAATTATTAGGGGGTCGAGAACTCCCCATATCGGTGAAAACAGGTTAGATATTGTCACAACTTATGCCCAAACATGGTTTGGAATTA
Organism: Avena sativa; assembly: GCA_916181665.1. Taxonomy (NCBI): domain Eukaryota; kingdom Viridiplantae; phylum Streptophyta; class Magnoliopsida; order Poales; family Poaceae; genus Avena; species Avena sativa. Next base: position 102,856,754 of record OV702293.1, read on the forward strand.
TCCTATAACCCAACCAAGAACGAAACAAGAGAAAAATCCACCGGGCTACCCCTTTCATAAGAACATCTAGGGGGTAGACGATTCTGGGCCCACAGATCAGGGTTTCATAGGAAGAAGCGTCTCGGAGCATCGGAATACCTCCAAACCCATGCAATGGACCCTAGAATGTGTATTGAAGTGTGGTGGAATGCTGAGATGTCCAAAACATGGTGCCCAAGTGTCACCCTATTTGGAGACATGCACTATCAACGAAAAAACGAAGATATCCTGGAATTTAATTGGCCGGGAACTCCCCGGTTCGGTGAAACCGGGTTGAATCATGTCACAACTTGTGCCCAAACATGGTTTGGAATTATCATATAACGCAACCAAGCACAAACCAAGAGAAAAATCCACCAGGCTACCCCTTTCATAAGAACATCTAGGGGGGTAGACGATCGAGGCCCATGGATCAGGGTTTTGTAGAAAGAAGCTCTTCGGGACATCGGAATACCTCCAAACCTTGCAATGGACCCTAGAATGTGTATTTAAGTGAGGGGGAATGCTCAAATGTCCAAAACCTGGTTCCCAAGTGTGACCCGTTCGCAGACATGCGATGTCACCTAAAAACGGAGGTGTTCTGGAAATTTAATTATTAGGGGGTCGAGAACTCCCCATTTCGGTGGAACCAGGTTAGATCTTGTCACAACTTATGCCCAAACATGGTTTGGAATTATCCTATAACCCAACCAAGCACAAACCAAGAGAAAAATCCACCAGGATACCCCTTTCATAAGAACATCTAGGGGGTAGACTATTCTGTACCCACAGATCACGGTTTCATAGGAAGAAGCGCCTCGCAGCATCGGAATACCTCCAAACTCATGCAATGGACCCTAGAATGTGTATTAAAGTGTGGTGGAATGCTGAAATGTCCAAAACATGGTGCCCAAGTGTCACCCTCTTTGCAGACATGCACTATCACCTAAAAACAAATATCCTAGAATTTAATTGGCTGGGTCCTCCTCGTTTCGGTGAAACCAGGTTGGATCATGTAACAAATTGTGCCCAAACATGGTTTGGAATTATCATATAACCCAACCAAGCACAAACCAAGTGAAAAATCCACCGGGCTACCCCTTTCATAAGAACATCTAGGGGAGTAGACGATCCAGGCCCACGGATCACGATTTTGTAGGAAGAAGCTCTTCGGGACATCGAAATACCTCCAAACCTTGCAATGGACCCTAGCATGTGTATTAAAGTGTTTTGGAATGCTGATATATCCAAAACCTGGTTCACAAGCGTGACCCGTTCGCAGACATGCGATGTCACCTAAAAACGAAGGTGTTCTGGAAATTTAATTATTAGGGGGTCAAGAACTCCCCATTTCGGTGAAACCGGGTTAGATCTTGTCACAACTTATGCCCAAACATGGTTTGGAATTATCCTATAACCCAGCAAAGCACAAACCAAGAGAAAAATCCACCGGGCTACCCATTTCATAAGAACATCTAGGGGGTAGACGATTCTGGGCCCATATAGATCATGGTTTCATAGGAAGAAGCGCCTCGGAGCATCGGAATACCTCCAAACCCATGCAATGGACCCTAGCATGTGTATTAAAGTGTGGTGGAATGCTGAAATGTCCAAAACATGGTGCCCAAGTGTCACCCTCTTTGCAGACATGCACTATCACCGAAAAACGAAGATCCTAGAATTTAATTAGCCGAGAACTCCCTGTTTCAGTGAAACCGGGTTAGATCATGTCACAACATGTGCCCAAACATGGTTCGGAATTATCATATAACGCAACCAAGCACAAAACAAGAGAAAAATCCACCAGGCTACCCCTATCATAAGAACATCTAGGGGGTAGACGATCCATGCCCATGGATCAGGGTTCTGTAGGAAGGAGCTCTTCGGGTCATCGGAATACCTCCAAACCTTGAAATGGACCCTAGCATGTGTATTAAAGTGTGGTGGAATGCTGAAATGTCCAAAATCTGGTTCCCAAGCGTGACCTGTTCGAAGACATGCGATGTCACCTAAAAACGAAGTTGTTCTAGAAATTTAATTATTAGGGGCTCGAGAACTCCCCATTTCGGTGAAACCAGGTTACATCTTGTCACAACTTATGCCAAAACATGGTTTGGAATTATCCTATAACCCAACCAAGCACAAACCAAGAGAAAAATCCACGGGGCTACCCCTTTCATAAGAACATCTAGGGGGGTAGACGATTCTGGGCCCATATAGACCAGGGTTCATAGGAAGAAGCGCCTCGGAGCATCGGAATACCTCCAAACCCATGCAATGGACCCTAGCATGTGTATTAAAGTGTGGTGTAATGCTAAAATGTCCAAAACATGGTGCCCAAGTGTCACCCTATTTGCAGACATGCACTATCACCGAAAAAACGAAGATATCCTGGAATTTAATTGGCCAGGAACTCCCCGGTTCGGTGAAACCGGGTTGAATCATGTCACAACTTGTGCCCAGACATGGTTTGGAATTATCATATAACCCAACCAAGCACAAACCAAGACAAAAAACCACCGGGCTACCCCTTTCATAAGAACATCTAGGGGGTAGACGATTCTAGGCCCACAGATCAGGTTTTCATAGGAAGAAGCGCCTCGAAGCATCGAAATACCTCCAAACCCATGCAATGGACCCTAGCAAGTCTATTAAACTGTGGTGGAATGCTGAAATCTCCAAAACATGGTGCCCAAGTGTCACCCTCTTTGCAGACATGCACTATCACCTAAAGACGAAGATCCTGGAATTTAATGGGCTGGGAACTCCCCGTTTCGGTGAAACCGGGTTGGATCATGTCACAACTTGTGCCCAAACATGGTTTGGAATTATCATATAACCCAACCAAGCACAAACCAATAGAAAAATCCACTGGGCTACCCCTTTCATAAGAACATCTACGGGGGTAGCCGATCCAGGCCCACGGATCAAGGTTTTGTAGGAAGAAGCTCTTCGGGACATCGGAATACCTCCAAAACTTGCAATGGACCATAGCATGTGTATGAAAGTGTGGTGGAATGCTCAAATGTCCAAAACCTGGTTCCCAAGTGGGACCCGTTCGCAGACATGCGATGTCACCTAAAAAACGAAGGTGTTTTGGAAATTTAATTATTAGGGGGTCGAGAACTCCCCATATCGGTGAAAACAGGTTAGATATTGTCACAACTTATGCCCAAACATGGTTTGGAATTATCCTATAACCCAACCAAGAACGAACCAAGAGAAAAATCCACCGGGCTACCCCTTTCATAAGAACATCTAGGGGGTAGACGATTCTGGGCCCACAGATCAGGGTTTCATAGGAAGAAGCGTCTCGGAGCATCGGAATACCTCCAAACCCATGCAATGGACCCTAGAATGTGTATTGAAGTGTGGTGGAATGCTGAAATGTCCAAAACATGGTGCCCAAGTGTCACCCTATTTGCAGACATGCACTATCACCGAAAAAACGAAGATATCCTGGAATTTAATTGGCCGGGAACTCCCCGGTTCGGTGAAACCGGGTTGAATCATGTCACAACTTGTGCCCAAACATGGTTTGGAATTATCATATAACACAACCAAGCACAAACCAAGAGAAAAATCCACCAGGCTACCCCTATCATAAGAACATCTAGGGGGTAGACGATCCAGGCCCATGGATCAGGGTTTTGTAGGAAGGAGCTCTTCGGGTCATCGGAATACCTCCAAACCTTGCAATGGACCCTAGCATGTGTATTAAAGTGTGGTGGAATGCTGAAATGTCCAAAATCTGGTTCCCAAGCATGACCTGTTCGAAGACATGCGATGTCACCTAAAAACGAAGTTGTTCTAGAAATTTAATTATTAGGGGCTCGAGAACTCCCCATTTCGGTGAAACCAGGTTACATCTTGTCACAACTTATGCCAAAACATGGTTTGGAATTATCCTATAACCCAACCAAGCACAAACCAAGAGAAAAATCCACGGGGCTACCCCTTTCGTAAGAACATCTAGGGGGGTAGACGATTCTGGGCCCATATAGACCCGGGTTTCATAGGAAGAAGCGCCTTGGAGCATCGGAATACCTCAAAACCCATGCAATGGACCCTAGCATGTGTATTAAAGTGTGTTGGAATTCTGAAATGTCCAAAACATGGTGCCCAAGTGTCACCCTATTTGCAGACATGCACTATCACCGAAAAAACGAAGATATCCTGGAATTTAATTGGCCAGGAACTCCCCGGTTCCGTGAAACTGGGTTGAATCATGTCACAACTTGTGCCCAAACATGGTTTGGAATTATCATATAACCCAACCAAGCACAAACCAAGACAAAAATCCACCGGGCTACCCCTTTCATCAGAACATCTAGGGGGTAGACGATTCTGGGCCCACAGATCAGGGTTTCATAGGAAGAAGCGCCTCGGAGCATCGGAATACCTCCAAACCCTTGCAATGGACCCTAGAAAGTCTATTAAAGTGTGGTGGAATGCTGAAATCTCCAAAACATGGTGACCAAGTGTCACCCTCTTTGCAGACATGCACTATCACCTAAAAACAAAGATCCTGGAATTTAATGGGCTGGGAACTCCCCGTTTCGGTGAAACCGGGTTGGATCATATCACAACTTGGGCCCAAACATGGGTTGGAATTATCATATAACCCAACCAAGCACAAACCAAGAGAAAAATCCACCGGGCTACCCCTTTCATAAGAACATCTAGGGGGGTAGCCTATCCAGGCCCACGGATCAAGGTTTTGTAGGAAGAAACTCTTCGGGACATCGGAATACCTCCAAAACTTGCAGTGGACCCTAGCATGTGTATTAAAGTGTGGTGGAATGCTCAAATGTCCAAAACCTGGTCCCCAAGTGGGACCCGTTCGCAGACATGCGATGTCACCTAAAAACGAAGGTGTTTTGGAAATTTAATTATTAGGGGGTCGAGAACTCCCCATATCGGTGAAACCAGGTTAGATATTGTCACAACTTATGCCCAAACATGGTTTGGAATTATCCTATAACCCAACCAAGAACGAACCAAGAGAAAAATCCACCGGGCTACCCCTTTCATAAGAACATCTAGGGGGTAGACGATTCTGGGCCCACAGAGCAGGGTTTCATAGGAAGAAGCGTCTCGGAGCATCGGAATACCTCCAAACCCATGCAATGGACCCTAGAATGTGTATTAAAGTGTGGTGGAATGCTGAAATGTCCAAAACATGGTGACCAAGTGTCACCCTATTTGCAGACATGCACTATCACCGAAAAAACGAAGATATCCTGGAATTTAATTGGCCGGGAACTCCCCGGTTCGGTGAAACCGGGTTGAATCATGTCACAACTTGTGCCCAAACATGGTTTGGAATTATAATATAACCCAACCATGCACAAACCAAGACAAAAATCCAACGGGCTACCCCTTTCATAAGAACATCTACGGTGTAGACGATCTAGGCCCACAGATTAGGGTTTTGCAGGAAGAAGCTCTTCTGGACATCGGAATACCTCCAAACCTTGCAATGGACCCTAGAATGTGTATTAAAGTGTGGTGGAATGCTGAAATGTCCAAAACCTGGTTCCCAAACGTAACCCGTTCGCAAGTGTCACCCTCTTTATAGACAAGTTGTGGAATGCTGAAATGTCCAAAACATGGTGACCAAGTGTCACCCTCTTTATAGACATGCACTATCACCTAAAAACAAAGATCCTAGTATTTAATTGGCGGGGAACTCCCCGTTTCGGTGAAACCGTGTTGGATCATGTCACAAATTGTGCCCAAACATGGTTTGGAATTATCATATAACCCAACCAAGCACAAACCAAGAGAAAAATCCATCGGGATACCCCTTTCATAAGAACATCTAGGGGGGTAGACGATTCTGGGCCCACATATCAGGGTTTCATAGGAAGAAGCGCCTCGGAGCATCGGAATACCTACAAACCCATGCAATGGACCCTAGAATGTGTATTAAAGTGTGGTGGAATGCTGAAATGTCCAAAACATGGTGCCCAAGTGTCACCCTATATGCAGGCCCATGAATACCTCCAAACCTTGCAATGGACCCTAGCATGTGTATTAAAGTGTGGGGGAATGCTCAAATGTCCAAAACCTGGTTCCCAAGTGTGACCCGTTCGCAGACATGCGAGGTCACCTAAAAACGGAGGTGTTCTGGAAATTTAATTATTAGGGGGTCGAGAACTCCCCATTTCGGTGAAACCAAGTTAGATCTTGTCATAACTTATGCCCGAACATGGTTTGGAATTATCCTATAACCCAACCAAGCACAAACCAAGAGAAAAATCCACCAGGCTACCCTTTCATAAGAACATCTAGGGGGGTAGACGATTATGTACCCACAGATCACGGTTTCATAGGAAGAAGTGCCTCGTAGCATCGGAATACCTCCAAACTCATGCAATGGACCCTAGCATTTGTATTAAAGTGTGGTGGAATGATGAAATGTCCAAAACATGGTGCCCAAGTGTCACCCTCTTTGCAGACATGCACTATCACCTAAAAACAAAGATCCTAAAATTTCATTGGCTGGGACCTCCCCGTTTCGGTGAAACCAGGTTGGATCATGTAACAACTTGTGCCCAAACATGGTTTGGAATTATCATATAACCCAACCAAGGACAAACCAAGTGAAAAATCCACCGGGCTACCCCTTTCATAAGAACATCTAGGGGGGTAGACGATCCAGACCCACGGATCACGGTTTTGTAGGAAGAAGCTCTTCGGGACATCGAAATACCTCCAAACCTTGCAATGGACCCTAGCATGTGTATTAAAGTGTTGTGGAATGCTGATATATCCAAAACCTGGTTCCCAAGCGTGACCCATTCGCAGACAATGTCACCTAAAAACGAAGGTGTTCTGGAAATTTAATTATTAGGGGGTCGAGAACTCCCCATTTCGGTGAAACCGGGTTAGATCTTGTCACAACTTATGCCTAAACATGGTTTGGAATTATCCTATAACCCAGCCAACCACAAACCAAGAGAAAAATCCACCGGGCTACCCATTTCATAAGAACATCTAGGGGGGTAGACGTTTCTGGGCCCATATAGATCAGGGTTTCATAGGAAGAAGCGCCTCGGAGCATCGGAATACCTCCAAACCCATGCAATGGACCCTATCATGTGTATTAAAGTGTGGTGGAATGCTGAAATGTCCAAAACATGGTGCCCAAGTGTCACCCTCTTTGCAGACATGCACTATCACCGAAAAACGAAGATCCTAGAATTTAATTGGCCGAGAACTCCCTGTTTCAGTGAAACCGGGTTAGATCATGTCACAACTTGTGCCCAAACATGGTTTGGAATTATCATATAACGCAACCAAGCACAAACCAAGAGAAAAATCCACCAGGCTACACCTATCATAAGAACATCTAGGGGGGTAGACGATCCAGGCCCATGGATCAGGGTTTTGTAGGAAGGAGCTCTTCGGGTCATCGGAATACGTCGAAACCTTGCAATGGACCCTTGCATGTGTATTAAAATGTGGTGGAATGCTGAAATGTCCAAAATTTGGTTCCCAAGCGTGACCTGTTCGAAGACATGCGATGTCACCTAAAAACGAAGTTGTTCTGGAAATTTAATTATTAGGGGCTCGAGAACACCCCATTTCGGTGAAACCAGGTTACATCTTGTCACAACTTATGCCAAAACATGGTTTGGAATTATCCTATAACCCAACCAAGCACAAACCAAGAGAAAAATCCACGGGGCTACCCCTTTCATAAGAACATCTAGGGGGGTAGACGATTCTGGGCCCATATAGACCAGGGTTTCATAGGAAGAAGCGCCTCGGAGCATCGGAATACCTCCAAACCGATGAAATGGACCCTAGCATGTGTATTAAAGTGTGGTGGAATGCTTAAATGTCCAAAACATGGTGCCCAAGTGTCACCCTATTTGCAGACATGCACTATCACCGAAAAAACGAAGATGTCCTGGAATTTAATTGGCCAGGAACTCCCCGGTTCCGTGAAACCGGGTTGAATCATGTCACAACTTGTGCCCAAACATGGTTTGGAATTATAATATAACCCAACCAGGCACAAACCAAGACAAAAATCCACCGTGCTACCCCTTTCATAAGAACATCTACGGTGTAGACGATCTAGGCCCATGGATTAGGGTTTTGTAGGAAGAAGCTCTTCTGGACATCGGAATACCTCCAAACCTTGAAATGGACCCTAGAATGTGGATTAAAGTGTGGTGGAATTCTTAAATGACCAAAACCTGGTTCCCAAGCATGACCCATTCGCAGACATGCGAAGTCACCTAAAAACGAAGGTGTTCTGGAAATTTAATTATTAGGGGGTCATGAGCTCCCCATTTCGGTGAAACCAGGTTAGATATTGTCACAACTTATGCCCAAACATGGTTTGGAATTATCCTATAACCCAACCAAGCACGAACCAAGAGAAAAATCCACCGGGCTACCCCTTTCATAAGAACATCTAGGGGGTAGACGATTCTGGGCCCACAGATCAGGGTTTCATAGGAAGAAGCGCCTCGGAGCATCGGAATACCTCCAAACCCATGCAATGGACCCTAGAATGTGTATTAAAGTGTGGTGGAATGCTGAAATGTCCAAAACATGGTGACCAAGTGTCACCCTCTTTGCAGACATGCACTATCACCTAAAAACGAAGATCCTGGAATTTAATTGGCGGGGAACTCCACATTTCGGTGAAACCGTGTTGGATTATGTCACAACTTGTGCCCAAACATGGTTTGGAATTATCATATAACACAACCAAGCACAAACCAAGAGAAAATCCACCGGGCTACCCCTTTCTTAAGAACATCTAGGGGGGTAGACGATCTAGGCCCATGGATCAAGGTTTTGTAGGAAGAAGCTCTTCGGGACATCAGAATACCTCCAAACCTTGCAATGGACCCTAGAATGTGTAATAAAGTGTGGTGGAATGCGAAAATGTCCAAAACCTGGTTCCCAAGTGTGACCCGTTCGCAGACATGCGATGTCACCTAAAAACGAAGGTGTTTTGGAAATTTAATTATTAGGGGGTCGAGAACTCCCCATTTCTGTGAAACCAGGTTAGATCTTGTCACAACTTATGCCAAAACATGGTTTGGAATTATCCTATAACCCAACCAAGCACAAACCAAGAGAAAAATCTACCGGGCTACCCATTTCATAAGAACATCTAGGGGGTAGACGATTCTGGGCCCATATAGATCAGGGTTTCATAGGAAGAAGCGCCTCGGAGCATCGGAATACCTCCAAACCCATGCAATGTACCCTAGCATGTGTATTAAAGTGTGGTGGAATGCTGAAATGTCCAAAACATGGTGACCAAGTGTCACCCTCTTTACAGACATGCACTATCACCTAAAAACGAAGATCCTGGAATTTAATTGGCGGGGAACTCGCCGTTTCGGTTAAACCGTGTTGGATCATGTCACAACTTGTGCCCAAACAAGGTTTGGAATTATCATCTAACCCAACCAAGCACAAACCAAGAGAAAAATCCACCGGGCTACCCCTTTCATAAGAACATCTAGGGGGTAGACGATCCAGGCCCATGGATCAAGGTTTTGTAGGAAGAAGATCTTCGGGACATTGGAATACCTCCAAACCTTGCAATGGACCCTAGCATGTGTATTAAAGTGTAGTGGAATGCTCAAATGTCCAAAACCTGGTTCCCAAGTGTGACCTGTTCGCAGACATGCGATGTCACCTAAAAACGAAGGTGTTTTGGAAATTTAATTATTAGGGGGTCGAGAACTCCCCATTTCGGTGAAACTAGGTTATATCTTGTCAAAACTTATGCCCAAACATGGTTTGGAATTATCCTATAACCCAACCAAGCACAAACCAAGAGAAAAATCCACCGGGCTGCCCCTTTCATAAGAACATCTAGGGGGGTAGACGATTCTGGGCCCATATAGATCAGGGTTTCATAGGAAGAAGCGCCTCGGAGCATCGGAATACCTCCAAACCCTTGCAATGGACCCTAGCATGTGTATTAAAGTGTGGTGGAATGCTGAAATGTCCAAAACATGGTGCCCAAGTGTCACCCTCTTTCCAGACATGCACTACCACCGAAAAACGAAGATCCTAGAATTTAATTGGCCGGGAACTCCCCGTTTCAGTGAAACCGGGTTAGATCATGTCACAACTTGTGACCAAACATGGTTTGGAATTATCATATAACCCAACCAAGCACAAAAGAAGAGACAAATCCACCGGGCTACCCCTTTCATCAGAACATCTAGGGGGTAGTCAATTCGGGGCCCATATAGATCAGGGTTTCATAGGAAGAAGCGCCTCGGAGCATCGGAATACCTCCAAACCCTTGCAATGGACCCTAGCATGTGTATTAAAGTGTGGTGGAATGCTGAAATGTCCAAAACACGGTGACCAAGTGTCACCCTCTTTACAGACATGCACTATCACCTAAAAATGAAGATCCTGGAATTTAATTGGCGGGGAACTCGCCGTTTCGGTGAAACCGTGTTGGATCATGTCACAACTTGTGCCCAAACAAGGTTTGGAATTATCATCTAACCCAACCAAGCACAAACCAAGAGAAAAATCCACCGGGCTACCCCTTTCATAAGAACATCTAGGGGGTAGACGATCCAGGCCCATGGATCAAGGTTTTGTAGGAAGAAGATCTTCGGGACATTGGAATACCTCCAAACCTTGCAATGGACCCTAGCATGTGTATTAAAGTGTAGTGGAATGCTCAAATGTCCAAAACCTGGTTCCCAAGTGTGACCCGTTCGCAGACATGCGATGTCACCTAAAAACGAAGGTGTTTTGGAAATTTAATTATTAGGGGGTCGAGAACTCCCCATTTCGGTGAAACTAGGTTAGATCTTGTCACAACTTATGCCCAAACATGGTTTGGAATTATCCTATAACCCAACCAAGCACAAACCAAGAGAAATATCCACCGTGCTACCCCTTTCATAAGAACATCTAGGGGGGTAGACGATTCTGGGCCCATATAGATCAGGGTTTCATAGGAAGAAGCGCCTCAGAGCATCGGAATACCTCCAAACCCTTTCAATGGACCCTAGCATGTGTATTAAAGTGTGGTGGAATGCTGAAATGTCCAAAACATGGTGCCCAAGTGTCACCCTCTTTCCAGACATGCACTACCACCGAAAAACGAAGATCCTAGAATTTAATTGGCCGGGAACTCCCCGTTTCAGTGAAACCGGGTTAGATCATGTCACAACTTGTGCCCAAACATGGTTTGGAATTATCATATAACCCAACCAAGCACAAATGAAGAGATAAATCCACGAGGCTACCCCTTTCATAAGAACATCTAGGGGGGGGGTAGACGATCCAGGCCCACGGATCAGGGTTTTGTAAGAAGAAGCTCTTCGGGACATCGAAATACCTCCAAACCTTGCAATGGACCCTAGCATGTGTATTAAAGTGTGGTGGAATGCTGAAATGTCCAAAATCTGGTTCCCAAGCGTGACCCGTTCGAAGACATGCGATGTCACCTAAAAACGAAGTTGTTCTAGAAATTTAATTATTAGGGGCTCGAGAACTCCCCATTTCGGTGAAACCAGGTTAGATCTTGTCACAACTTATGCCAAACATGGTTTGGAATTATCCTATAACCCAACCAAGCACAATCTTGTCACAACTTATGCCCAAACATGGTTTGGAATTGTCATATAACCCAACCAAGCACAAACCAAGAGAAAAATCCACCGGGCTACCCCTTTCATAAGAACATATAGGCGGTAGACGATCCAGGCCCACGGATCATGGTTTTGTAGGAAGAAGCTCTTCGGGACATCAGAATACCTCCAAACCTTGCAATGGACCCTAGCATGTGTATTAAAGTGTGGTGGAATGCTGAAATGTCCAAAATCTGGTTCCCAAGGATGACCCGTTCGCAGACATGCGATGTCACCTAAAAACCGAAGGTCTTTTGGAAATTTAATAATTAGGGGGTCGAGAAATCCCCATTTCGGTGAAACAAGGTTAGATCTTGTCACAAATTATGCCCAAACGTGGTTTGGAATTATCCTATAACCCAACCAAGCACAAACCAAGAGAAAAATCCACCGGGCTACCCCTTTTATAAGAACATCTAGGGGGGTAGACGATTCTGGGCCCATATAGATCAGGGTTTCATAGGAAGAAGCGCCTCGGAGCATCGGAATACCTCCAAACCCATGAAATGAACCCTAGCATGTGTATTAAAGTGTGGTGGAATGCTGAAATTTCCAAAACAGGGTGCCCAAGTGTCACCCTCTTTGCAGACATGCACTATCACCTAAAAACGAAGATCCTGGAATTTAATTGGCGGGGAACTCCCCGTTTTGTTGGAACCGGGTTGGATCATGTCATAACTTGTGCCCAAACATGGGTTGGAATTATCATATACCCAACCAAGCACAAACCAAGAGAAAAATCCACGAGACTACCCCTTCCATAAGAACATCTATGAGGGTAGACGATCCAGGCCCATGGATCATGGTTTTGTAGGAAGAAGCTCTTCAGGACATCGAAATACCTCCAAAACCTTGCAATGGACCCTAGAATGTGTATTAAAGTGTGGTGGAATGCTGAAATGTCCAAAACCTAGTTCCCAAGCGTGACCCTTTCGCAGACATGCGATGTCACCTAAAAACCGAAGGTGTTCTGGAAATTTAATTATTAGGGGGTCGAGAACTCCCCATTTTGGTGAAACTAGGTTAGATCTTGTCACAAGTTATGCCAAAACATGGTTTGGAATTATCCTATTACCCAACCAAGAACAAACCAAGCGAAAAATCCACCGGGCTACCCCTTTCATAAGAATATCTAGGGGGGTAGACGATTCTGGGCCCACAGACTAGGGTTTCATACGAAGAAGCGCCTCGGAGCATCGAAATACCTCCAAACCCATGCAATAGACCCTAGCATGTGTATTAAAGTGTGGTTTTAATGCTGAACTGTCCAAAACATGGTGCCCAATTGTCACCCTCTTTGCAGACATGCTCTATCACCTAAAAACGAAGATCCTAGAATTTAATTGGCTAGGAACTCCCCATTTCGGTGAAACCGGGTTGGATCATGTCAAAACTTGTGCCCAAACATGGTTTGGAATTATCATATAACCCAACCAAGCACAAACCAAGAGAAAAATCCACCGGGCTACCCCTTTCATAAGAACATCTAGGGGGGTAGACGATCCAGGCCCACGGATGAGGGGTTTTGTAGGAAGAAGCTCTTCTGGACATCGGAATACCTCCAAAACCTTGCAATGGACCCTAGCATGTGTGTTAAAGTGTTGTGGAATGCTGAAATGTCCAAAACCTGGTTTCCAAGCGTGACCAGTTCGCAGAAATGCGTTGTCACCTAAAAACGAAGGTGTTTTGGAAATTTAATTATTAGGGGGTCGAGAACTTCTCATTTCGGTGAAACCAGGTTAGATCTTGTCACAACTTATGCCCGAACATGGTTTGGAATTATCCTATAACCCAACCAAGCACAAACCAAGAGAAAAATCCACCGGTCTACCCCTTTCATAAGAACATCTAGGGGGGTAGATGATTTTGGGCCCATATAGATCAGGGTTTCATAGGAAGAAGCGCCTCGGAGCATCGGAATACCTACAAACCCATGCAATGGACCCTAGCATGTGTATTAAAGTGTGGTGTAATGCTGAAATGTCCAAAACATGGTGCCCAAGTGTCACCCTCTTTCCAGACATGCACTACCACCGAAAAACGAAGATCCTAGAATTTAATTGGCCGGGAACTCCCCGTTTCAGTGAAACCGGGTTAGATCATGTCACAACTTGTGCCCAAACATGGTTTGGAATTATCATATAACCCAACCAAGCACAAACCAAGAGAAAAATCCACCAGGCTACCCCTTTCATAAGAACATCTAGGAGGGTAGACGATCTAGGCCCATGGATCATGGTTTTGTAGGAAGGAGCTCTTCGGGACATAGGAATACCTCCAAACCATGCAATGGACCCTATCATGTGTATTAAAGTGTGGTGGAATGCTGAAATGTCCAAAATCTGGTTACCAAGCGTGACCCGTTCGAAGACATGCGATGTCACGTAAAAACGAAGGTGTTCTGGAAATTTAATTATTAGGGGCTCGAGAACTCCCCATTTCGGAGAAACCAGGTTACATCTTGTCACAACTTATGCCAAAACATGGTTTGGAATTATCCTATAACCCAACCAAGCACAAACCAAGAGAAAAATCTACCGGGCTACCCATTTCATAAGAACATCTAATGGGTAGACGATTCTGGGCCCATATAGATCAGGATTTCATAGGAAGAAGCGCCTCGGAGCATCAGAATACCTCCAAACCCATGCAATGGACCCTAGCATTTGTATTAAACTGTGGTGGAATTCTGAAATGTCCAAAACATGGTGCCCTAGTGTCACCCTCTTTGCAGACATGCACTATCATCGAAAAACGAAGATATCCTGGAATTTAATTGGCCGGGAACTCCCCGTTTCGGTGAAACCGGGTTAGATCATGTCACAACTTGTGCCGAAACATGGTTTGGAATTATCATATTAACGCAACCAAGCACAAACCTAGAGAAAAATCCACTAGGCTACCCCTATCATTAGAACATCTAGGTGGGTAGACGATCCAGGCCCACGGATCAGGGTTTTGTAGGAAGGAGCTCTTCGGGACATCGGAATACGTCCAAACCTTGCAATGGACCCTAGCATGTGTGTTAAAGTGTGGTGGAATGCTGAAATGTCGAAAATCTGGTTCCCATACGTGACCCGTTCGACGACATGCGATGTCACCTAAAAACGAAGTTGTTCTGGAAATTTAATTATTAGGGGCTCGAGAACTCCCCATTTCGGTGAAACCATGTTAGATCTTGTCACAACTTATGGCCAAACATGGTTTGGAATTATCCTATAACCCAACCAAGCACAATCTTGTCACAACTTATGCCCAAACATCGTTTGGAATTATCCTATAACCCAGCCAATAACAAACCAAGAGAAAAATCCACCGGGTTATCCCTTTCATAAGAACTTCTAGGGGGTAGACGATTCTGGACCCAAAGATCAGGGTTTCCTAGGAAGAAGCACCTCAGAGCGTCAGAATAACTCCAAACCCATGCAATGGACCCCTAGCATGCGTATTAAAGTGTCGTGGAATGCTGAAATGTCTAAAACATGGTGCCCAAGTGTGACCTGCTTCGTAGGCATGCACTATAACCCAACCAAGCACAAACCAAGAGAAAAATCTACCGGGCTACCCCTTTCATAAGAACATCTAGGGTGGTAGACGATCCAGGCCCACGGATCAGGGGTTTTGTAGGAAGAAGCTCTCCGGGACATCGGAATACCTCCAAAACCTTGCAATGGACCCTAGCGTGTGTATTCAAATGTGGTAGAATGCTGAAATGTCCAAAACCTGGTTCCCAAGAGTGACCCGTTGCAGACATGCGATGTCACCTAAAAACCGAAGGTGTTCTGGAAATTTACTTATTAGGGGGTCGAGAATTACCCATTTCGGTGAAACCGCGTTAGATCTTGTCACACCTTATGCCCAAACATGGTTTGGAATTATCCTATAACCCAACCAATCATAAACCAAGAGAAAAATCCACCGGGCTACCCCTTTCATAAGAATGTCTAGGGGGGTAGACGATTCTGGGCCCACATATCAGGGTTTCATACGAAGAAGCGCCTCGGAGCATCGGAATACCTCCAAACACATGCAATAGACCCTAGCATGTGTATTAAAGTGTGGTATTAATGCTAAAATGTCCAAAACATGGTGCCCAAGTGTCACCCTATTTGCAAACATGCTCTATCACCTAAAAATGAAGATGCTAGAATTTAATTGGCTAGGAACTCCCCATTTCGGTGAAACCGGGTTGGATAATGTCACAACTTGTGCCCAAAAATGGTTTGGAATTATCATATAACCCAACCAAGCACAAACCAAGAGAAAAATCCACCGGGCTACCCCTTTCATAAGAACATCTAGGGGGGTAGACGATCCAGGCCCACAGATCATGGTTTTGTAGGAAGAAGCTCTTCGGGACATCGGAATACCTCCAAACCTTGCAATGGACGCTAGAATGTGTACTAAAGTGTGGTGGAATGCTGAAATTTCCAAAATATGGTTCCCAAGCATGACCCATTCGCAGACATGCGATGTCACCTAAAAACCGAAGGTGTTTTGGAAATTTAATTATTAGGGGGTCGAGAACTCCCCATTTCGGTGAAACAAGGTTATATCTTGTCACAACTTATGACCAAACATGGTTTGGAATTATCCTATAACCGAACCAAGAACAAACCAAGAGAAAAATCCACCGGGCTACCCCTTTCATAAGAACATCTAGGGGGTAGACGATTCTGGGCCCATATAGATCAGGGTTTCATAGGAAGAAGCACCTCGGAGCATCTGAATACCTCCAAACCCATGCAATGAACCCTAGCATGTGTATTAAAGTGTGGTGGAATGCTGAAATGTCCAAAACATGGTGCCCAAGTGTCACCCTCTTTGCAGACATGCACTATCACCTAAAAACGAAGATCCTAGTATTTAATTGCCCGGGAACTCCCCGTTTCGTTGAAACCGGGTTGGATCATGTCACAACTTGTGACCAAACATGGTTTGGAATTATCATATAACCCAACCAAGCACAAATCAAGAGAAAAATCCAGTAGGCTACCCCTTTCATATGAACATCTAGGGGGTAGACGATCTAGGCCCATGGATCATGGTTTTGTAGGAAGAAGCTCTTCGGGACATCGGAATATCTCCAAACCTCGCAATAGACCCTAGCATGTGTATTAAAGTGCTATGGAATGCTGAAATGTCCAAAATCTGGTTCCCAAGCGTGACCCGTTCGCAGACATGAGATGTCACCTAAAAACGAAGGTGTTCTGGAAATTTAATTATTAGGGGGTCGAGAACTCCCCGTTTCGGTGAAACGAGGTTAGATCTTGTCACAACTTATGCCCAAACATGGTTTGGAATTATCCTATAACCCAACCAAGCACAAACCATGAGAAAAATCCACTGGGCTACCCCTTTCATAAGAACATCTAGGGGGGTAGACGATTCTAGGCCCACAGATCAGGGTTTCATAGGAAGAAGCGCCTCGCAGCATCAGAATACCTCCAAACCCATGCAATGGACCCTAGCATGTGTATTAAAGTGTGGTGGAATGCTGAAATTTCCAAAAAATGGTGACCAAGTGTCACCCTCTTTGCAGACAAGCACTAACACCTAAAAACGAAGATCCTGGAATATAATTGGCGGGGAACTCCCCGTTTCGGTGAAACCGGGTTAGATCACGTCACAACTTGTTCCCAAACATGGTTTGCAATTATCATATAACCCAACCAAGCAAAACCAAGAGACAAATCCACCAGGCTACCCCTTTCATAAGAACATCTAGGGGGGTAGACGATTCAGGCCCATGGATCAGGGTTTTGTAGGAAGAAGCTCTTCGGGACATCGGAATACCTCCAAACCTTGCAATGGACCCTAGCATGTGTATTAAAGTGTTGTGGAATGTTGAAATGTCCAAAATCTGGTTCCCAAGCGTGACCCGTTCGAAGACATGCGATGTCACCTAAAAACGAAGTTGTTCTGGAAATTTAATTATTAGGGGCTCGAGAACTCCCCATTTCGGTGAAACCAGGTTAGATCTTGTCACAACTTATGGCCAAACATGGTTTGGAATTATCCTATAACCCAACCAAGCAAAATCTTGTCACCACTTATGACCAAACATGGTTTGGAATTATCCTATAACCCAACCAATAACAAACCAAGAGAAAAAATCCACCCCTTTCAAAAGAACATCTAGAGGGTAGACGATTCTGGACCCACAGATCAGGGTTTCATAGGAAGAAGCGCCTCGGAGCGTCGGAATACCTCCAACCCCATGCAATGGACCCTAGCATGTGTATTAAAGTGTGGTGGAATGCTGAAATGTCTAAAACATGGTGCCCAAGTGTGACCCGCTTCGTAGGCATGCACTATCACCGAAAAAACGAAGATCCTTGAATTTAATTGGCCGGGAACTCCCTGTTTCGGTGAAACCGGGTTGGATCATGTCATAACTTGTGCGCAAACATGGTTTGGAATTACCATATAACCCATCCAAGCACAAACCAAGAGAAAAATCTACCGGGCTACCCCTTTCATAAGAACATCTAGGGGTAGACGATCCAGGCCCACAGATCAGGGGTTTTGTAGTAAGAAGCTCTTCGGGACATCGAAATACCTCCAAAACCTTGAAATGGACCATAGCATGTGTATTAAAGTGTGGTGGAATTCTGAAATGTCCAAAACCTGGTTTCCAAACGTGACCAGTTCGCAGACATGCGATGTCACCTAAAAACCGAAGGTGTTCTGGAAATTTAATTATTAGGGGGACGAGAACTCGCCATTTCGGTGAAACCAGGTTAAATCTTGTCACAACTTATGCCCAAAGATGGTTTGGAATTATCCTATCACCCAACCAATCACAAACCAAGAGAAAAATCCAGCGAGCTACCCCTTTCATAAGAATATCTAGGGGGTAGACGAGTCTGGGCCCACAGATCAGGGTTTCATACGAAGAAGCGCCTCGGAGCATCGGAATACCTCCAAACCCACGCAATAGACCCTAGCATGTGTATTAAAGTGTGGTTTTAATGCTGAAATGTCCAAAACATGGTGCCCAACTGTCACCATCTTTGCAGACATGCTCTATCACCTAAAAACGAAGATCCTAGAATTTAATTGGCCAGGAAGTCCCCATTTCGCTGAAACCGGGTTGGATCATGTCACAACTTGTGCCCAAAAATGGTTTGGAATTATCATATAACCCAACCAAGCACAAACCAAGAGAAAAATCTACCGGGCTACCCCTTTCATAAGAACATCTAGGGGGGTAGACGATCCAGGCCCATGGATCATGGTTTTGTAGGAAGAAGCTCTTCGGGACATCGGAATACCTCCAAACCTTGCAATGGACCCTAGCATGTGTATTAAAGTGTGGTGGAATGCTCAAATGTACAAAACCTGGTTCCCAAGTGTGACCCGTTCGCAGACATGCGATGTCACCTAAAAACAAAGGTGTTTTGGAAATTTAATTATTAGGGGGTCGAGAACTCCCCATTTCGGTGAAACCAGGTTAGATCTTGTCACAACTTATGCCCAAACATGGTTTGGAATTATCCTATAACCCAACCAAGCACAAACCCAGAGAAAAATCCACCGGGCTACCCCTTTCATAAGAACATCTAGGGGGGTAGACGATTATAGGCCCATATAGATCAGGGTTTCATAGGACGAAGCGCCTCGGAGCATCAGAATACCTCCAAGCCCATGCAATGGACCCTACCATGTGTATTAAAGTGTGTTGGAATGCTTAAATGTCCAAAAAATGGTACCCAAGTGTAACCCGCTTCGTAGGCATGCACTATCACCGAAAAAACGAAGATCCTGGAATTTAATTTGTTGGGAACTCCCCGTTTCGGTGAAACCGGGTTGGATCATGTCAAAACTTGTGCCCAAACATGGTTTGGAATTATCATATAACCCAACCAAGCACAAACCAAGAGAAAAATCCACCGGGCTACCCCTTTCATAAGAATATCTAGGGGGTAGATGATCTAGGCCCACGGATCAGGGTTTTGTAGGGAAGAAGCTCTTCGAGACATCGGAATACCTCCAAACCTTGCAATGGACCCTAGCATGTCTATTAAAGTGTGGTGGAATGCTGAAATGTCCAAAAACTGGTTCCCAAGCGTGACCCGTTCGCAGACATGCGATGTCACCTAAAAACGAAGGTGTTTTGGAAATTAAATTATTAGGGGGTCGAGAACTCCCCATTTCGGTGAAACCAGGTTTGATCTTGTCACAAATTATGCCCAAACATGGTTTGTAATTATCATATAACCCAACCAAGAACAAACCATGAGAAAAATCCACCGGGCTACCCCTTTCATAAGAACATCTATGGGGGTAGACGATTCTGGTCCCATATAGATCAGGGTTTCATAGGAAGAAGCACCTCGGTGCATCGGAATACCTCCAAACCCATGCATTGGACCCTAGAATGTGTATTAAAGTGTGTTGGAATGCTGAAATGTCCAAAACATGGTGCCAAAGTGTCACCCTCTTTGCATACATGCACTACCACCGAAAAACGAAGATCCTGGAATTTAATTGGCCGGGAACTCCCTGTTTCGGTGAAACCGGGTTGTTTCATGTCACAACTTGCTCCCAAATATGGTTTGGAATTATCATATAACCCAACCAAGCACAAACCAAGAGAAAAATCCACCGGGCTACCCCTTTCATAAGAACATCTAGGGGGGTAGACGATTCTGGGCCCACAGATCAGGGTTTCATAGGAAGAAATGCCTCAGAGCATCGAAATACCTCCAAACCAATGCAATGGACCCTAGCATGTGTATTAAAGTGTGGTGGAATGCTGAAATGTACAAAACATGGTGACCAAGTGTCACCCTCTTTGCAGACATGCACTATCACCTAAAAACAAAGATCCTAGAATTTAATTAGCCAGGAACTCCCCGTTTCGGTGAAACCGGGTTGGATCATGTCACAACTTGTGCCCAAACATGGTTTGGAATTATCATATAACCCAACCAAGCACAAACCAAGAGAAAAATCCACTGGGCTACCCCTTTCATAAGAACATCTAGGGGGGTAGACAATCCAGGCCCAGAGATCAGGGTTTTGTAGGAAGAAGCTCTTCGGGACATCGGAATACCTCCAAACTTTGCAATGGACCCTAGCATGTGTATTGAAGTGTGGTGGAATGCTGAAATGTTGAAAACCTGGTTCCTAGGCGTGACCCGTTCGCAGACATGCGATGTCACCTAAAAATGAAGGTGTTCTAGAAATTTAATTATTAGGGGGTCGAGAACTCCCCATTTTAGTGAAACCAGGTTAGATCTTGTCACAACTTATGCCCAAACATGGTTTGTAATTATCCTATAACCCAACTGAAAGAACATCTTGAGCCCCTTGTGTGGTTTTGGTAATTAATGACAATCTTTATGGACTAATGTGTGTATTAAGTTATACTTGTAGGATTTGTCCATTGGCATCGCTTGGAGCATGTGTTGGCTTCAAGGTCGACTGTAACATCCCAAAAATATTAAACTTAAATCATCAAACTCTAATCATCAAAGTTTGGGTTAACAAAAACTTTTCTAATTAAAATTATGAAGGCATGCATATGTGTATGCATTTAATTTGAAATTCTTTTGAACCACCTTGTTTGTATGTTTCCTTGCTCGTAAAATGTTTCTTAGGTGAAATAAACATCATCTAAAACATTTCCCACACTTTTCATAAAGACAAGTAAATCAAAACAAATATATTAAGGGAATGGTCATTTTGACCAATTTAACTCCCATGCCTACTTTGGCAGTCTCAAACTTTCAGAACCTAATGGAAACTTTTATGGATCTTTGCACCCCTTGAATGTACTCATGACAAGGTATCAAGGCCCACTTTGTGATCATCCAGAAACTTTCAAATGGATAGTTTAAATGACAATTTAAAATTGAATCTTTATCATATGGGAAGATCCCACTTTTTCAAAAACCACTCAAACAAGCTCAACTTTCAAAAACCAAGTATCTGCAGACTCACTAGCACCAATCTAGCAAACCCACCAAAAATCTTTTCAAAATTCAAAACTTGATTTCATGCGGCCATTTCATCAAACAGGTTGCAGACACAAATCATACAAAATCTAAATACTATAGTGAGCAGTGATTGAAGCCTAACTTGTTCCCTCTCTAGACACCACTAGCCTTAGTGGATCATCTAACAACCTAAACTAACCCTTAGCATCACTGTAAGCTTGGCATTGCCATCAATGGTGAATAGCCGAGCACACCCATGTCACCCCCATGTCGACAGCAAGCTAGGAAGAAAACCAAGCCTAGCCAGCATGTTTGGGAGGTAGCCCACCGTCCACCGCCACTCACTGTCCTAGCCGCGAGCGTTGCAAAGCCCCGGACCACACGCATGAACCATGCCAACCTCGCCAGTAACCATGCCGAGCGTGCGCCAGAGAGCCCCCCTCGACCAGTGCCCACAGACCGCGTGCCGCCCTCACCGCGTGCATACACAATCCCCACCGACCTAGGAGACCACCAGACATCCTCGTTCGCCGTCCCGTGACGCACCCAGGTGAGCCCCCAGCGCCCCTCACTGGCCGCGCTAGGTTTCTTTCTCGCGGGCGTTCCTCAACGTCGACAATGACTCTCAGCCGTTGGATTAGAACTAGATCGAACGATCCACATCGCCCCGTACCGCTTCGCCCCTCCCTGTCTCACTGACGAGTGGGGACACCCACTTAAGCAGCCCGCAGGAGCACTGCGCTTAGCAGGCCGGCCCGTTAACTTTTCCCGCGCAGCCCAGTTATTGGAATTAAACCTTTTTCATTTTGTTTCAAACTCACTTTTGTACCCAACTTCAAAAATCAACCCAGATCGATTCAGTGCACCAAACTGAATGAAACCAATTTTGTTAGAAAAGTTTGATAATGCTGAATCCAAGCCCGTTGGATTCAAGTCATTTGGATCTATAGATCACCCATGGTAAAAATAACAAGGCAGAAGCTTTTCTGCATTCAAACATTTTTGAAATTTAAACCATAATAGCTTTTGAGTTGATTCCAACTCTCAAAAATCACATTCAACCATACCTTTCAGAATATATAAAAATATATAGGTTTACTTACAGAAATAATGTTCAAGTAATAAAAGAATGCCACATAGGCATTTCTAGTCACTTTATTTAATTAAAATAAAAGGGTAAAACCTTATTAAATTGTGACACCACCACTTTAAATCACATTCCCATGGACTAAAATATGTGGTGATGACATGTGTCAACATGATCCCATGTTTGGTTTGGAGAATATTAAATCTTAAGTAGTTTTTCAATGAGTAGAAATTACTTTTCGAAAAATAAAAGGAATTAAACCAAGCCTTAATCTTGTAATGTTAGAGATGATGTTAGATCATCTATAGGACCCTTGTGTGTGATGATTGCAAGTAGTTAAGTATTGTTTGGTGATTGTGTACCTCGTATTTATTTATAGACGCTAGTACCGACCAAGGATACGAGGAGGAAGGAGGATACTATGAAGAAGAAGCCGAGGAGAACTTCAACCACTGCTCTGCACAAGGAAAGCCAATACTTGCAAGCTATTAACCTTGCAAGCTAACACTTGCAATTTAGCAAGCTTATACTGATATTGTGCAAGCTTTATTAACTAAGTGGACCAATGCAAGCTAACCCTTGCAAGACACCCTACTGATGCCACAACCCACTACTTGTTACTCTGCCCACTATATGCCTTAAGCATATATGATCCAACCCACTTGACCAACCAATCCTAGTTTTTACTTACAAGCTTTATACTTTATTTCTTTATCAAAGATATTCCTTAGAGTTTACTTAAGTGAATTATAGATACTAGAAAGATATCTGAAAGTTGCATAAAGAGCATAAAATTTGGCCTAATCTAGATAATCTTGATGTCCTCTTAAGGCATGAGATTGAACTTAGTTAGAACTCCACTAGTTTACCACCCCTCATTATTGCTTACCCCCACCTGTAGATGCTAGTGCTAAGCATAAAACTTGATCAACTTTAGATGGGAATACTTGGTGGAAAAATGGTTGTGAAAACCTTGGAATGATGGATCATTCTATTGAAATGTTTTGGACATGTGTTTCCGAACACTTGATGATTTTGGTGATGAAAATGTTGAGGCATGAGCCTTAGCCCTTTATAAAACTGATGGTTGTCTACGATACCATTCCAATTTTATCGTACAACCACAATACCCGAAGATTGGGTAGGGCTTGACTGGAAACTTATATACCTTAGTATTAGTTCCCTCACGACCAAGGTCTGAGCTGAAGCTACCTTGTGAAGATTGTCCACCTGTGCAGTACCCAAGATGACAGTTGGTCATGGTTGGGAGGCCAAACTCACAGGAGAGGTGCTTATACTAGGGCGTGTAATCGAAAGGTTAGGATTGATTATCCGCATACTGAGTATGGTGAATTCAGGATTTGTTCCTGACGGATGTATCAAATTTTGTGGTGAAAGTGTACAATCTCTGCAGAGTGTCAAACTATTCGAATAGCCACGTCCGCGGTTATGGACAGTTGGAGTGGCCATACTGTTCCCCCGTCAGACTTTTCAAAATGACTTGTGTAATGATTTGAAACTTGGACTTGACCACAACAGAGTTGTGATATGAAATACAAGTTCCCACTTAGGAGTTATAAAATTGTGACGAGCATTCTTTGCTTCTAAACTTAGTAGAGATAAATCTGGCTTTTGCAAAACAACCCTAGAGCCTAGTATCCTATTATCCAAAAACCCCTTTACCTGTTAGTATTAGTTTGCGAGTACTTAAAGAGTACTCATGTCTTTGTCCCTAGCTATTCCCATGGCCAGACTATGAAGAGGAGTACCTGGAGGATGGACCCCAGGAAGGTTACGACAACTTGGATCATCTCCCATCGTCAGCATTGCATGTGACCCCAAAGATGGAGCTTCGCCTACGCTACCGTTATTATTACGTATTCCGCTGCTTGATGTTGTATTAAGAATTGCATCATGAGATCCCTATTTGTGTAAGAACTTATGTATCGTTTGTAATGGATGATGTACCATGGTATCCAATTCTGTTATGTCTCGTAAAAATGGTAATCCTGGGATTCCGATGTATGGCATAACAGGCATCTGGGATTAAAAATCCGGGTGTTGACAAGTTGGTATCATAGCCATCCTGACCATAGGAGACCCTAGTTAGACTGGACATTTGAATCAAAAACTTAGTTTCAAAACCAAAGAAAACAAATATTTACAAAAACTTATTCTCATTCTTATCCCTTTGACTCTTTCATAAAAATTCATGTTCCTCAAAAACCCTTGCAAAATACATAAAATTTTGACACACTTGATCACTCTGCTAACCTACTCATCCTCTATTCTTATAGATGGACATGAAGTACAGCAAGTTTTATCAGTTGGGGAATGGAGGAGACCTTATCTTTGAGAGGGATTTGGACCAGCTTTCGGAACTTCTGGAGCGTCCGCACCCCGAGTTCTTCGGAGCTCAGCTCAATGATCAAGGAGGAGAAGATCTGAAGTGGATAATTGTTGCAAGTCTCCGAGGAAAGATTTAACCTCCCACTGCGGAGGGAATTCAGTTTACCTTGAGAGAAAACAACTGGCTCGATGGACTTGCCAGAGCCATGCAGGAAGCTCTTTCTCGTCTGTGTGGGCAGAGCATCAATCAGATCAAGGGTACTAGCTTTGAGTTTTGCCCAAGGTGTGATGCTAATGGACAACCACTAGAAGCCCCATACCACCCCGAACTGAAGACTCAATTGGACCACCTTAGCTTCATGATGTACGATCGACAGCAGGAGTTGGATAACTGCCGTGACTACTGCAACCACAAAGTCTGCCATCATCAAGACGAAGGACCAGACCATCGCCCTGCTAGCAAGGGATCACAAGTCCAGCCGCCGTCAGCTCGACAAGAAGTAGTGCATTATTGCCCGTCTTCGCCACCGCATCTCATCTCTGGAGGAGACCATCCACGAGAGAGACATGCAGTTGGAGGAAAGGGAGAATGCCGGAGAGGATCTTCGTGGAGACCCCTACTCCTATCTCAGCGACGATGATGATTTTCTGGAAGATCAGGCTATGGATTTCTTCACCGATGAGGACGATTTCGCCTTCATCGATGATGATGAAGATGAGGAAGCCACAGATTCCGAGGAGTAGTAGCACTTGAGCACTAGCATAGTGAATAGTATTCGGTCCCACTGTATCGTAGTTCTCATAATGGTTCTTAAAACCATCTGCTTTTCTTTCTTGTGGTGTGTGTTGTATTGGGTGCTATGAATGAACGAATGAATGAAAAAGCAAGTTGCTAAAAAAATCTGAGTCAAACTTTAGAAATTTCCCTCTTTTAAAATACCCAAAACTTTAGAAATTTCCCTCTTTTCTCATGATCTATCTAAATCTTCATATGCCACGTGGAGGAAGTGGTTCAACCCCAGACCTGATGTTGCAGATACTGCAAATGTTGACTTCTGACCGTGAAGCTGAAAGAGCGGAACGTCAAGCCAACCTAGCCACCCTTCAGCAGATAGCCCAGCTAGCCCACAATAACCAAGGCCACGG
Source organism: Avena sativa (assembly GCA_916181665.1). NCBI lineage: Eukaryota > Viridiplantae > Streptophyta > Magnoliopsida > Poales > Poaceae > Avena > Avena sativa. The sequence continues at coordinate 102,882,949 of OV702293.1, forward strand.
AAATCATGACAACCACGGATCTAAGCTCAAGAACTTCCAGAATACCAACCCACCTGTTTTCACTAAGTCCGAAGAGCCCCTAGACGCCGATGATTGGCTGCAAACCATGGAAAATAACTTAGAAGTAGCCGGAGTGGAAGCCAACGAGAAAGTCTTGTTCGCCACCCACTATCTAGCCGGAGATGCCAGAGCATGGTGGAACAGTGTTCGAGCAATGACCGGAGGCCAGATGATGACCTGGGAGGAATTCAAGGTCAAGTTTAGCAGAACCCATGTGCCACCAGGTTTGATCAAGAGAATGAGAGATGAGTTCAAAGAGCTGAAGCAAGGAAGGATGACTGTAGTGGAATACCGTGACAAATTTTTGTCATTAGCTAGGTATGCCCCAGATGAAATAGACACTGAATCCAAGAAGAAAGAAAGATTCCTGAATGGTCTGCATGATGAGATGCAGACGGTGTTAGTCAATATCCGCTTTGCGGATATTGAAGCCCTTGTCGACTCTGCTATCCAGATGGAAGGAAAGATCAACCAAGCCAATGAGAACCGCAAGCGTCGTATGATGCATCAGCCAGGAACCCATCAGACCCCAAAGTATCGCCCTAACCCATCTCCAGGATTTGCCCCAAGGACCAACAGACCCCCGACGAACCGTCCGACCTATCCCAACCGTGGAGACCCTAGACCCGGAGGAAATCACAACAACCCCGACAACTCTAGCAATTTCAATCGTGCCCCACCCAAGTTCAACAACAACAATGTTACCGCCAACACCAACACTGCCCCGAGGACTGGAAGCAATGCTGTGCCTGTAGCAGCCAAGGACAAGTCGCAAGTGACCTGTTATGACTGTGGAAATAAAGGCCACTATTCCAACGAGTGCCCCAACAAGAATAATGCTACAACCCCCAATACCAATGTCCCAGCTCAGCAGCAGCGTCGTGTTCAACCAGGAAGAAGATTTGCCCCAGGGAATTCGCTTAACCCCAACGGCCGTCTTTTTCTCATGCATGCTGAAGAAGCTCAGAAAGCGCCAGACGTCGTGTTGGGTATGTTTTCTGTTAATTTAGTACTTGCCCGAGTGTTGTTTGATTCTAGTGCATCGCACTCATTTGTCACCGAAGAATTTGCCTGCACTAGTAAAATTCAACCAACCAAACTGAAGCATGTTATGATTGTTCAAATTCCCGGATCAACCACCAAGGCTAGGCAAATTTGCAAAGCCGTCCCTATCCGAATCCATGGCATAGATTTTTATGCAAATCTGATAGTACTTGGAACTAAAGGTTTGGAAGTAGTACTAGGAATGGATTTGATGTCCAAACATAAAGGATTAATTGACTGTGCCAAGAAAGCCATAACCATGACCAGTACCGCCGGAATATCAGTCGAGCATATATCTGAAACCTTACCTCGCCAATTCAAATGCAACAAGAGTATAGCCCAACCTACCATTGACCAAGTCCGGATAGTCTGTGAATAACCCGATGTATTTCCAGATGTTTTGCCCGGTATGCCCCTAGATCGGGATATCGAGATTATCATTGAACTAATTCCTGGAACCGGACCCATAGCCCAGAGACCATATAGTATGAAACCGTCAGAGCTCGCAGAACTGAAGAAGCAACTGGATTCCATGATGGAAATTGGATTGATTCAACCAAGTGCGTCACCTTGGAGATCACCTGTCTTGTTTGTGGACAAGAAGGATGGAGGTAACCGTTTGTGTACGGATTATCGGAAATTGAATGATGTCACCATCAAGAACAAGTACCCCTTGCCCAAGATAGAAGATTTTTTTGATCAGTTGACCGGTGCCAAAGTGTTTTCTAAGATTGATCTTAGGACTGGCTATCATCAACTCAAAATTCGTGCAGAGGATATTCCAAAGACTGCCTTTACCACCAGATATGGATTGTATGAGTATACGGTCATGTCTTTTGGATTAACCAATGCCCCCGCTTATTTCATGAATCTCATGAATAAGATTTTTATGGACTTCCTGGATAAGTTTGTCGTTGTTTTCATCGATGACATTCTGATTTATTCCAAATCAGAAGAAGAACATGAGCTACACCTAAGGACCATTCTTGGAACCCTTAGAGAGCATCGGCTGTATGCAAAGTTTAGCAAATGTGAATTCTGGTTATAGGAGGTAGGATTCCTCGGTCACATTGTATCAGCCGGAGGAATTGCCGTTGACCCTGCCAAAGTGAAAGATGTAGAAGATTGGCAAGCCCCAACCACTCAAACCCAAGTTCGTGCATTTCTCGTATTGGCGGGATATTACCGCAAATTCGTAGAAGGATTCTCGAGTATCGCCAGACCCATGACACAATTGCTGAAGAAGGACAAGAAGTTTGAATGGACCAACAAGTGTGAAGCGAGTTTTCAAGAACTCAAGAGGAGATTGATTTCAGCCCCAATCTTGATCATGCCGGATATCACGAAGCCCTTCGATGTGTATTGTGATGCATCTATAATTGGTCTCGGATGTGTGCTAATGCAAGAAGGCAAAGTTATATCTTATCTATCTCGACATTTGAAGCAACATGAGCAAAACTACCCAACCCATGACCTTGAACTCGCAGCCATAGTTCTAGCGCTGAAGACATGGAGACATTACCTGATGGGAAACCGTTGTGAGATTTATTCGGATCACAAGAGACTAAAGTATATATTCACTCAGAAGGAGCTGAATATGAGGCAGCGAAGATGGATTGAGCTAATCAAGGATTACGATCTGGACATTCACTATCACCCCGGTAAAGCCAACGTAGTAGCCGATGCCCTTAGCAGATTGCCGTGCCGCTTGAACTCCATGATTTTGAAGGAGCAACCAAGTCTGCACAAAGAGATGGAAGATTTTCGGATGGAATTAGTAAGTGAAGGATTTCTGGCTAGCATAGAACTCCAGCCCACTTTGATCAGTCAGATTAAAGAGGCGCAGAAGGGAAATGCCAGTATTGACGGAATCAAGCGTCGTATCGGTATAGGCAAAGTACCCGGATTCACCGAGGACGAAGGAGTTTTGTGGTACAAAGGACGCCTTTGTGTACCAGCAGATTCCGAGTTGAAAGGAGTTATTTTGAAGGAGGCTCATGATACTCTTTATTCTATCCATCCCGGAGGAACTAAGATGTATCAAGATTTAAAAGAGAAATTTTGGTGGCATAAGATGAAGAGAGAAATCGGAAGCTATATCTCCAAGTGTGATATATGTCAGCGAGTCAAGGCAGGACATCAAAGACCCGCTGGATTGTTGCAACCCTTGCAGATTCCGGAATGCAAATGGGATTCTGTAGGAATGGACTTTATCACTGGACTACCTACATCTAGTAGGGGAAATGACTCTATCTAGGTCATAGTGGACAGATTGTCCAAAGTCGCCCATTTCTTGCCCGTCAAGACCACATATCACAGTTCGAAACTAGCGGAGTTATACATCGCTAGAATCGTTAGTTTGCACGGAGTCCCCAAGAACATAGTATCGGATCGAGGAACTTAGTTTACCTCGAGATTCTGGAAGAAAGTCCAAGAAGGTTTAGGAACCCGTCTAGATTTCAGCACCTCGTATCACCCTCAGACCGATGGACAAACAGAGCGAGTAAACCAAATACTCGAAGATATGCTGAGAGCATGCATGTTAGAATATGGATCCAAGTGGGAAGACTGTCTGCCGTTTGCATAATTTTCATACAACAACAGTTATCAAGCCAGTTTGCAAATGGCCCCATTTGAATTCATGTACGGAAGGAAGTATCGCACCCCTTTGAACTGGTCGGAAGTAGGAGAGAGTCAGATCTTCGGACCCGACATCCTACGAGAAGCAGAAGAGACGGTTCACAAGATTCGTGAGCACCTCAAGACCACCAAATCCCGATGGAAGAGTTATGCCGACAAGAGACGTCGAGACCTCACCTTCAACATAGGATATTTTGTTTATCTGAAAGTGTCACCATTGAAGGGAATGCAGCGTTTCCAACTCAAAGGAAAGTTAGCCCCCAGATATATCGGACCTTTCAAAATTCTGAACCGTCGAGGAGAAGTGTCGTATCAATTGGAACTACCCGAAGAGATGTTAGCCGTGCACAATGTGTTCCATATCTCGTTACTTCGCAAGTGTCTCGAAGTCCCCGAGAAGACCGAAGTGTTCAAGACTATCGATCATCGGACCATAGAGATCAACGATGACCTAACCTATCCTGAAGTACCCATCCGTATTTTGGAAGAAGCTTTTCGAACTACCCGAACCCAAAGCATCAAGTTTCTCAAGATTCAGTGGAGCAACCACACAGAAGAGGAAGCTACCTGGGAACGCGAAGATCACATCAGGACGGAGTTTCCCGATCTCTTCAAATCCTAGGTAATTTTTTCGTCCTTTTTCAAATCTCGGGACGAGATTTTTTTAAGGGGTAACATCCCAAAAATACTAAACTTAAATCATCAAACTCTAATCATCAAAATTAGGGTTAAAAAAACTTTTCTAATTAAAATTATGAAGGCATGCATATGTGTATGCATTTAATTTGAAATTCTTTTGAACCACCTTGTTTGTATGTTTACTTGCTTGTAAAATGTTTCTTAGGTGAAATAAACATCATCTAAAACATTTCCCACACTTTTCATAAAGACAAGTAAAACAAAACAAATATATTAAGGGAATGGTCATTTTGACCAATTTAACTCCCATGACTAATTTGGCAGTCTCAAACTTTCAGAACCTAATGGAAACTTTTCTGGATCTTTGCACCCCTTGAATGTACTCATAACAAGGTATCAAGGCCCACTTTGTGATCATCCAGAAACTTTCAAATGCATAGTTTAAATGAAAATTCAAAATTGAATCTTTATCATATGGGAAGATCCCACTTTTTCAAAAACCACTCAAACAAGCTCAACTTTCAAAACCCAAGCATCTGTAGACTCACTAGCACCAATCTAGCAAACCCACCAAAAATCATTTCAAAATTCAAAACTTGATTTCATGCGGCCATTTCATCAAACAGGTTGCAGACACAAATCATACAAAATCTAAACACTATAGTGAGCAGTGATTGAAGCCTAACTTGTTCCCTCTCTGGACACCACTATCCTTAGTAGATCATCTAACAACCTAAACTAACCCTTAGCATCACTGTAAGCTTGGAATTGCCATCAATGGTGAACAACCGAGCACACCCATGTCACCCCCATGTCGACAGCAAGCTAGGAAGAAAAGCAAGCCTAGCCAGCATGTCTAGGAGGCAGCCCACCGTCCACCGCCACTCACTGTCCCAGCCGCGAGCGTTGCCAAGCCCTGGACCACACGCACGAACCATGCCAACCTCGCCAGTAACCATGCCGAGCATGCGCCAGAGCGCCACCCTCGACCAGCGCCCACAGACCGCGCGCCGCCCTCACCGCATGCATACACAATCCCCACCGACCCAGGAGACCACCAGACATCCTCGTTCGCCGTCCCGTGACGCATAGCCACCTCTCGCTGTCCAAGACGCCGCCTTTGCCGCGCAGAGCATCGCATGTTCTAGACCAAGCCGCACCGCCCCACGCCTCAAAACCATGTCATTGAGCATTGCCAGGGAAAACTGCACCGCCCCCTACCTTCGCCCATGCCAATAACCGCCTGTAACATCGCCCCCGACGAGCTCACCGTGCGCCCCGTCGGACCCCTCGCTCGACTATAAATAGAGGCCACCCCCGCTCGATTTCTTCACCCCATCTCACTCCCCTCTCCTCACTGATCGTGCCACACCATTCCCAGAGCAAGGCGAGCACCACCTCGCCGGAATTTCACCGGAGCCCGCCGCCTCTAGAGAAGAAGGGCGCCATCGATTTCGTCCACCCAGGAGCTGACGCGACCACCCCTGAGTTCGCCGTTGTCAACTTCGTCGTTCTCCCGCCTCGCCGACCCTCGCCTGCACCCCGGTGAGCCCCCAGCACCCCTCACTGGCCGCGCTAGGTTTCTTTCTCGCCGGCGTTGCTCAACGTCGATGATGACTCTCAGCCGTTGGATTAGAACTAGATCGAACGATCCACATCGCCCCGTACCGCTTCACCCCTCCCTGTCTCACTGGTGAGTGGGGACACCCACTTAAGTAGCCCGCGGGAGCACTGCGCTTAGCAGGCCGGCCCGTTAACTTTTCCCGCGCAGCCCAGTTATTTGAATTAAACCTTTTTCATTTTGTTTCAAACTCATTTCTGTACCCAACTTCAAAAATCAACCCAGATCGATTCAGCGCACCAAATTGAATGAAACCAATTTTGTTAGAAAGGTCTGAGAATGTTGAATCCAAGCCCGTTGGATTCAAGTCACTAGTGGAAAAAGGGCCATCCGTTCGCGACCCCTCAGAGCATTAGTCCCGGTTGCGCCACCAACCGGGACTAATGCTGGAACGCGTCCCGGTTCGAGCGGGCACGGGGCCAGGGGGCATGCGTCCCGGTTGGTAAGGGGGAATACATCCCGGTTGGAGCCACCAACCGGGACTAAAGGTTTGGCCACAACCACGTGGCGTGGCACACACCTTTAGTCCCGGTTGGTGGCTCCAACCGGGACGTATTCCCCCACCCTCTATAAATGCAACGCCCCAGCCCCCTCTGCCTGCACTCTGTTTTTTCTCTTGGTGGAAGGTGTGAGGGGTGTGCTAGTTTTTTCTCTTCTACGCATGCATTGAAGGTGTTTGATGAAATGTTTGAGTGAATAATCCCGTTCAGTTTCTCATAGAAAAAAAATATAGAAGGTGTCCGAGACGCACTTGAGCTTTCTCCTCTTTATTTCCCTCGATCGAGGTTAGCAATCTTAACTTTTCTCTGTCATTGATACAATTCATGTGTCAATGTGAATTGGTTATTTCACTATTTATGATGTCCTGTTTTTTGATAAACTTACTTATATGATGCAGATGAACGGTCGGGAATGGATGTACGGTGACCGGCGCGTAGCCGGGTATATGAAAGGCGTGGATAAATTTATCGATGTGGCTACGGCAAACAAAAAGAATGGTTTTATACGTTGTCCATGTGTTCAATGTCGGAACAACAAGGAGTACTCTTCCTCGAAAATCATTCGCTGCCACCTGATTATGAAAGGTTTCATGCCCAACTATAATTGCTGGACCAAGCACGGGAAAAGAGGGGTTATGATGGAAGATGGTGAAGAAGAAGATGATGATAACAACTATCATCATATGTTTCCTGAATACAGTGATACTGCAGTGGAAGACAATGGAGAGGAAAGAGGTGAAGAACGGGCATCAGATGAGCCAGCTGCTGAACTTGGTAGGGTCATTTTATATGCAAAGCGAGACTGTGAAACAGAAAATGAGAAGTTGAAGTTAGAGGGCATGTTAGAAGATCACAAAGCTCGGTACCACACTGGAATTGTTGCGATGGAAGGCAGAGTGTGGTCTAACTGACTCCTCATTTGAAAAGATGCTGAAAATAATGAAGCCGAAGTTTCCAAAACATAACGAACTTCCTGAGAGTACCTACGAAGCAAAGAAGACTCTCTGTCCTCTGGGATTAGATGTGCAAAAGATACATGCATGCATTAATGACTGCGTCCTCTACCGCGGTAAGGAGTATGAGAATTTAGATAAATGCCCGGTATGCAATGCGTTGCGGTATAAGATCAGACAAGATGACCCTGGTGATGTTGAGGGAGAGCCCCTCCGGAAGAGGGTTCCTGCTAAGGTTATGTGGTATGCTCCTATAATACCAAGGTTGAAACGCATGTTCAGAAACAAAGAGCATGCCAGGTTGTTGCGATGGCACAAAGAAGACCGTAAGAAAGACGGGAAGTTGAGACACCCTGCTGATGGGTCACAATGGAGAAAAATCGAGAGAGACTTCCCAGACTTTGCAGGTGACACAAGGAACTTATGGTTTGGTCTAAGTACGGATGGCATGAATCCTTTTGGGGAGCAGAGCTGCAGTCATAGCACCTGGCCCGTGACTCTATGTATCTACAACCTGCCACCTTGGTTGTGCATGAAGCGTAAGTTCATTATCATGCCAGTGCTCGTCCAAGGCTCGAAGCAACCGGGCAGCGACATTGATGTGTACCTTAGGCCATTAGTTGAAGAACTCTTACAGTTGTGGGGCAAACCAGGTGTACGTGCGTGGGATGAGAACAAACATGAGCCATTTGATCTACGAGGGTTGTTATTCCTAACCATCAATGATTGGCCTGCTCTTAGTAACCTTTCAGGACAGACAAACAAGGGATATAAGGCATGCACCCACTGTTTAGATAAGACTGAAGGTACATATTTGCATAAATGCAAGAAGGTTGTGTACCTGGCGAATCGATGATTTCTTCCGACCAATCATCCCGTAAGAAAGAAAGGCAAGCATTTCAAAGGTGAGGCATATCACTGGAAGAAGCCTGAACTCCCTGCTGGTGATGATGTATTTGGTATGGTCAAGGACATAGAAGTAATCTTTGGAAAGGGTCCCGGCGGTCGATCAGTTCCGAACGACGTCGCTACAGGACACGCACCCATGTGGAAGAAGAAATCTATATTTTGGGAGCTGCCATATTGGAAAGTCCTGCGTGTCCGCTCTTCAATCGACGTGATGCACGTGACGAAGAATCTTTGTGTGAACCTGCTAGGATTCCTAGGCGTGTATGGGAAGACAAAAGATACACCTGAAGCACGGGAGGACCAACAAATTATGAAAGACCCAAAGAACATGCATACACATAACAAGACGGATAAAGGGCGTCACTTAAGTCGTGCCAGCTATGCTCTTACCATAGCAGAGAAGGAAATCTTTTTGAAGTCCTTTACAGTATCAAGGTGCCGCCGGGCTTCTCATCTAATATAAAGGGGATAATAAATATGGCAGAGAAAAAGTTCCAAAACCTGAAGTCTCATGACTGTCACGTGATTATGACGCAGTTGCTTCCGATTGCATTGAGGGGGCTTCTACCGGAAAATGTTCGAGTACCCATTGTGAAGCTGTGTGCATTCCTCAATGCAATATCTCAGAAGGTAATCAATCCAGATATTCTGCCAAGGTTACAGAAGGATGTGGTACAATGTCTTGTTAGTTTTGAATTGGTGTTCCCACCATCCTTCTTCAATATTATGACGCATCTCCTGGTTCATCTAGTGGAAGAGATTGCCATTCTCGGTCCGGTATTTCTGCACAATATGTTCCCCTTTGAGAGGTTCATGGGAGTCTTAAAGAAATATGTTCATAACCGTGCTAGACCAGAAGGAAGCATCTCCAAGGGATATGGAACAGAGGAGGTCATTGAGTTTTGTGTTGACTTTATTCCTGACCGATTGGTGTTTCTGACTCGCGGCATGAGGGAAGACTAAGTGGAAAAGGCACGCTGGGAAAGAAAGCAATGATATGTAGGGACGGGGATTCTTTCACTAAAGAACACTACATAGTTCTACATAATTCCACCTTGGCAGCTCCGTATATCAAGGAACACAAGAATATTGTACGCTCCAAAAACCCGGGGAAGCCTGAATCATGGATTACAAATGAACACCTGAAGTCTTTCGGTGGTTGGATGCGGACACATCTCTTGAATGACACCACTATTGGATATCAGCTATACTTGTTGGCCGCGTCACCATCTTCTACTGTATTGAATTTCCAAGGGTACGAAATAAATGGGAATACATTCTACACGATCGCCCAAGATAAAAAGAGCACCAACCAAAATAGTGGTGTTCGCTTTGATGCAATAGACAAGAATGGACAAAAGGACACATATTATGGTTACATAGAGGAGATATGGGAACTAGACTATGGAGTCTCTTTTAAGGTCCCTTTGTTTCGCTTCAAAGGGGTAAAGATATAACAGTTGTACGGAATGACAACAGTGGATCTCAACAATCTTGGTTATAGAGATGAACCATTCGTCCTAGCCAATGATGTGTCTCAGGTTTTCTATGTGAAGGACATGTCCTCCAGACCAAAAAAAAGAAAAAAATATGCAAACGAATACATCATATGATGAGCCAAAGCGTCACATAGTTCTTTCAGGGAAAAGAAACATCGTGGGAATCGAGGACAAGACAGACATGTCAGAAGATTATAATAAGTTTGATGAAATTCCGCCCTTCACAGTGAAAACTGACCCAAGCATTCTGTTAAGTAAAGAAGATGCTCCATGGTCACGTCTGAAGCGATCATAAGGAAGGACATATGCCAAGAAGTTCATGCTCATATTATGTAACTCTAGTTCATGTCTTTCGCGGTTTGTGGCTTGACCGAAGGATATCTTTCGCGGTTTGTGGCCTTTAGTCCCGGTTTTGTAGTCTCAGTTTTTAATATTAATAAATGTCTTGAGTGTTAGTCCCGTTTTGTGGCTGGACCGGGACTATGAAGAAGTTGTCCCGATTCGTACTTACCATTAAGATCTGATCTCCAAATGCGCGCAGTCACATATTAGGGAGTGCCTCTATGACCAGTTTCTTGGAGATGCTGGAGGACTGGGATCCGGCGGCATCTCCCTGAAACTGGTCGTAGTGGTGTCCCTGCTCTCGAAAACCATCTTGCAGCTTGTAACTTCTCTAACTAGATCAATACGACTCGGAGCTAACTAATTTCACATATTAGGGAGTGCCTCTATGACCAGTTTCTCGGAGATGCCGGAGGACTGGGCTCCATCGGCATCTCCCTAAAACTGGCCGCAATGGTGTCCCAGCTCTCGAAAACCATCTTGCAGCTTGTAACTTCTCTAACTAGATCAATACGCCTCGGAGCTAACTAATTTCACATATTAGGGAGTGCCTCTATGACCAGTTTCTCGGAGATGCCAGAGGACTGGGCTCCGTCGGCATCTCCCTGAAACTAGCCGCAGTGGTGTCCCTACTCTCGAAAACCATCTTGGAGATGCCTCAAATTGGCTGGAGGACTGGACTCGCAAGGATGCCTATTTATAGTACAAGCAGCTCGGCATAGTGTCGACACATACGAAATAATGTCGACACTCACCCCTATCATTAGTGCTGACTCGTGTTTTGTCCCGGTTGGTGTCTCCAATCGGGACTACATGTTGATCTTTAGTCCCGGTTGGTGACACCATCCGGGACAAGGTACACGCCGCACGACATAATGTCGACATAATGTTGTGCCCATATTATGCATGTGTCGCACGACATAATGTCCTGGTTGGTGACACCATCCTTTTTGTCGCACGGAAAAGCCCTTTTCCATTTTCCGAGCGTAAAAAACGGGTCGTTTTGTGAAGTAACCACCAAAATGCCGTTTCAGAATGCTACCGTACCATTTTACTAAAATGCTAGACCACCTTACATGGACTATCTCCCAACAGGGACATCTCAAACCTTTTCGTCCATCCCGGGTAAAAATGACAAATGTCTGACGAATCGGAAGGAAGTGGGTCCGGTTTGTACTACAGGTACATGATCTATCGCCCGTGATTTTTTGACAAAATCATTTTTAGACTCGCAATATGTGGTTTCTTTAGAGATCCAATGCAAGTTCTAACGATGCTCGTCCCCTATCTTCATGCACACCGGTTCGACCATAGTTAGAAATTCAGATAATTCAAAATGGCCATAATAAATTCAAAAAAAAATCCGAACAATGAAAATCCTTCGCGTGGTGTTATATTATGTTACATAGTTGAAAGGAAAAATACCAGACTTGGTATATTGATCATGTTTCGAAAAAACCTTCACAAAATGACCTATCATGTTCGAGGTTTCATGGCTTTCGGTCCAAATGACCGATGTTATGTGCTGAATCACGGCATAGTTTGTGATGTTGTGCCCATATTATGCATGTGTGTGTACATTGGTATGGAGAACAATGTTGCAGGAGGAAGTTTTCCTTTTTGTCGCACGGAAAAGCCCTTTTCCATTTTCCGAGCGCAAAAAACGGGTCGTTTTGTGAAGTAACCACCAAAATGCCGTTTCAGAATGCTACCGTCCCATTTTCCTAAAATACTAGACCACCTTACATGGACTATATCCCAACAGGGACATCTCAAACCTTTTCGTCCATCCCGGGTAAAAAGGACAAATGTCTGCCGAATCGGTAGGAAGTGGGTCCGGTTTGTACTATAGGTACATGATCTATCCCCCGCGATTTTTTGAAAAAATCATTTTTAGACTCGCAATATGTGGTTTCTTGAGAGATCCAATGCATGTTCTAACGATGCTCGTCCCCTATCTTCATGCACACCGGTTCGACCATAGTTAGAAATTCAGATAATTCAAAACGGGCATAATATATTCAAAACAAATCCGAACAATGAAAGTCCTTCGCGTGGTGTCATATTATGTTACATAGTTGAAAGGAAAAATACCAGACTTGGTATACTGATCATGTTTCGAAAAAACCTTCACAAAATGACCTATCATGTTCGAGGTTTCATGTCTTTCGGTCCAAATGACCGATGTTATGTGCTGAATCACGGCATAGTTTGTGATATTGTGCCCATATTATGCATGTGTGTGGACATTGGTATGAAGAACAATGTTGCAAGAGGAAGTTTTCCTTTTTGTCGCACGGAAAAGCCCTTTTCCATTTTCCAACACTCACCCCTATTATTAGTGCTGACTCGTGTTTTGTCCCGGTTGGTGTCTCCAACCGGGACTAAAGGTTCTTCTTTAGTCCCGGTTGGTGACACCATCCGGGACAAGGTACACGCCGCACGACATAATGTCGACACGCCATTTTTCCCGCCATTTTTCTTCCCGCCATTTTTTCCCGCCAGTTCTTGCCTCCAGTTCTTCCCGCCAGTTCTTCACTATATACATATGTAGGGTTGGCCTCCATTGTCATTGCACATCTCTTGACTCATATCTGCAACCTCATCACTCTTTCCCATGGCTTCCTCCGTAGCACTAACTCCCAGGGAGGCAGAGGCGCTTTGCGCCTTGAACTACCCCTGCCCGCCGGGCTACTGTGTCCCCGTCGGCTAGATGCTGAGCGCCGGAGGCGTGCCGGTTCCTCCTGTCCCTCTAGGTGTGGCGCGTCGGATGGCCATCACGAACCACTACTACTTCGAGCTCACGCCGGAGCAGCGGAGGAATCCCAGATGGCATCCCGACTATTTCCCGACTTGGGAAGCCTTCTTCGTGGATCGGCGTGAGAGGGCACTCGCCAGGCACGAGGAGGAGGGCCCACCTCCTCCGAACTTCAACGAGGCCAGCCGTCGGCTGTGGTGGCGCGGCCGGACTCTCCAGAGCATCATGGCCTACGACACGGCCGCCGACTCTAGCCCCGCCTGCGCTACCCTCAAGTCCAGCCCACTCGTACTCAACCTTCAAGGTTCAACTACGGCGACCCCGACGACGATAGCAACGACGGCCGCGGCGAGTACGACGACTACAGTGGCGAGTATTACAGGTGTAGGCAGGAGCATGACTGAATTATTCCAACATTTCAAAACAAGTTCGGCCGATTGTGGCTTAATCTGGCCATGCATCTTAATTTTCAGTTCTTCTATGTAACTTTGTGTTAGTTGCGTTATGTACTTTAATTCCAGTTTTATCCTAATCAAATTTTCTTTCCGCCCATTATTTTCCGTCCTTTTTTTTCCGCCCATTAAAAACAGAAACTGGTTTTGAATTACTTATTCAAATACAAACATTTTTTATGTTTAAAGTTTTTCTAAATTCCAAATTGATATTAAAAAAATATAAGTTAATTCATTTTAAATTGTAAATGGTTCATATTTTAAATGGTTACATTAATGATTTTTTAAAACAGAAAATGGTTTTGAATTATTTATTCAAATCTAAACACTTTTTATGTTTAAAGTTTTTCTAAATTCCAAATTAATATTCAAAAATATAAGTTAATTCATTTTAAATGGTTACATTAATTATTTTTTAAAAATAGAAAATGGGTTTGGATTATTTATTCAAATCCATACACTTTTTATGTTTAAAGTTTTTCTAAATTCCAAATTGATAGTAAAAAAATATAAGTTAATTCATTTTTAATTATAAATGGTTCATATTTTAAATGGTCACATTAATTATTTTCTAAAACAGAAAATGGTTTTAAATTATTTATTCAAATCCAAACACTTTTTATGTTTAAAGTTTTTCTAAATTCCAAATTAATATTCAAAAATATAAGTTAATCCATTTTAAATGGTTACATTAATTATTTTTTAAAAATAGAAAATGGGTTTGGATTATTTATTCAAATCCATACACTTTTTATGTTTAATGTTTTTCTAAATTCCAAATTGATAGTAAAAAAATATAAGTTAATTCATTTTTAATTGTAAATGGTTCATATTTTAAATGGTTACATTAATTATTTTTTAAAACAGAAAATAGTTTTAAATTATTTATTCAATCCAAACACTTTTTATGTTTAAAGTTTTTCTAAATTCCAAATTAATTATCATTTAAAAAACAATACAAATTTAAACCGCAAAATAAAAAATAAGGCGGGAACAGAGAGAAAATACCTGAAAATTTTTGAAAACAGGGGAATATGTCCCGGTTGGAGCCACCAACCGGGACTAAAGACCCCCTGCGCGCCAACCCTTGGTCTGCTGAAAATATTGGAGTATACGTCCCGGTTGGTGGCTCCAACCGGGACGTATGACCCTTTAGTCCTGGTTGGAGCCACCAACCGGGACAAAAGGCCCTTCGTTTATAACTGACGCGCCTCCTCTTCTTCTTCCCCATCTCACTTCACTGCTTCTCACCGACGCGCGCACAGGAACCGCCCCCGATGCCGGCAGGCTGCCCGAGCTCGCTGCCTCCATCCACGCGCGTCCCGGCTACTTTTCCCCCTCGCGCGTGACCTCAATCGCCTGGATTGGAAGCTCCGTCCGCCGTCTGTCTCCGTCGATTCCGGCGTCTCTCGAGCTCGCCCGGCCTCGCCACCACCTCTGTCGTGTTCCTGGTGAGCTGCTGATCCTCACGGTGTTCTTCTTTCTCTCCCTCTCCTCCTGTACTATTCTCCCCGCGTGTGCCCGACGACGCCGCCGCTCGAGCTCGACGGAGGCGATGCTCCGGTGACCAACAAGGTGCGGCGCCGCCACTCTCTTTCTCCCTGCATCGCGCTCTCTCTAACGCGCCCATCAGCGCGTCCAGGCGTGCCCGCTATCGCCGTCGCTGCCGCTTCCTGGGCGCTCACCGCCAGCGTGACGTCGTGCTGACGTCACTCGTGCATCACCTTGCTCGTGTGGCAGCTGATGTGACCTAGGGCCCATCAGTCAGCCTCAGTGGGTAGGCTCCTCTGTGGTATAAAAATGATCTGTACGCGTGGAGGCTGAGTTGGCACTGGGCCCTTCTGTCAGTCTCACTGGCTAGGGGGCGCCCCGGTGTAAAAACTATTTGCCTTTTTTTTAATTCCAGAAAATGATTTAATATTGTAAAATCAATAACTTATTGTTTATAAGTCAGAAAAATACAAATAATATATCCAATTGTTCAGAAAAATGAAACCTATCTATTTAGCCTATAATCATGCATTGTTCAACAACTTAAATGACAAGTATAATTAGAAGAACAAATGCACCCCTCTCATATGTTCCGGAGTTTCCCCGAGTTAGGGTTTTCACCCCTCGGAACCCCGATTAAATCGTCGAGCATGTCTTAGGGTTACATTCCAATGCAAATTAACTTGTCATATCATCATACTTGCTTGAGCATTGCATCGATGCCATGTGTTGATTGTTTCCCTTTCTTTTCGGTGTTTGGATTATTAGGTTTATTATTAGTTAGGTATTCTTAGGTTTATTAATTAGTTTGGTATTATTGGTCTTCGGCACCACTGGTCAGTCACCGTGGGTAGCCCCACACCCTATTCACATTGTCAAGCAACTTAAAAGCCCTATCTTAGATAAGGAATCATTAATACCCCTTAGGTGCATGTGGGTCGACGATGTGCCTATCTACTACACGGTTTCCTTTTTGTAGCTAGGTTTAGGGTTTAGGGTTTCTCTTCATTTTTATTATTGTGTATGTATATATTAGGGTTTCTCTGAATTAGGGTTTATATCTCTCAACACCGTACCTAATTTCTCCTTTAGCCGCTTTGACTTATTCGTTTTTCCACCTATGCAGAAAATATGGACCCACACGTCAGGGACGAAAAAAAGGAAGAGTTGATCCAAGGTGTGATCCATGGGGAAGAAAATTTAGACGTATCAAGGTTTCTGAACAACTCCGGTGAGGGTGATCCTCTTATTACCGGAATAGACGACTTGTTTGAGGTTGAAGGTGTTGCCTTCCGTGAGGGAGAAGGCGATGCCTTGTGTAATCGAGAAGACGACCGCTACGGCGAGGTGCATGTAATATAATCAATTCATTAATTAATCATCTGCTATCTATATAGAAATAGTAACGACGATCTTTCTTCTTTTAGCCCTCCGGATCGAAGGAATCTACTGAAAAGAGCAGACGAGGCCCAACCAAAAAGTTGCAAGACCATGAGAGGTTCAGGATCGAAGATGTCGCTGAAGACGGCAAACCGACGGCTCTCGAAGTTGTCGCAAACAAATTTGTGGCACAATGCGGAGTAATCGATAGGGACTTAATCCCGATCACCATTAGAAATTGGAATAGGCCTGCTAATGCGGTTGAAGAGGGAACATGTTTATTTGTCCCTAACCACGCCAAAGATTTACTGTGGAAGAGGCTCATGGTTAATTTCAAACTACCGAAGATAGAGCTGGATCCAAATGCGGAGGATCCAGTTGAGGACGCCTTACAACATGGGAGAGCCATGGAGGCTAAGGTCAGGGAGTGGGTTTTGAAGAAGATGGCCCAGTGTCCCAACTGGAAGAAAAGATTGCACCTTGACTATGTCGTGAAAGAGAAGACTCCCGATTTCAAGAATATTCATTTTAAGAAGATAAAACCATTCTGGGTTGAGTTTGTGGATCACCATACTATGGGGCAAGCTAAGAAAATGTCTGCAACGAATAAGCTGAATGCTGCTAACAAGAAGTATCACCATACTATGGGGCAAGGTGGCTACAGGGCTGGCATTCCTAAGTGGGAGAAACTTGAGAATGAACTGCGTGCTAAAAAGATCACCCCAGAGACAGACGATTGGGTATAACGTTCAAGGAATTGGTTTTACAGGCATGGGGGCACGTTGGACTCGGAAGGGAGGTGTATATATAACATACGACATAAAGAAGACCCCTTGCCAATCAAGAGGATGAGAAAAGCAGTAAAGACTGTTAAAGATGGGGACTTCATTCCCGATAGAGAGAATGATGAGCTCACACTCGCCCTAGGAAATAAGGAACATGATGGACGAACACGAGGCACAAGAGGCTCCCAATCATGGAGGACTGGTTTTCGCGAAGAGAGGAAGAAATATCCTGATAGAAGCCGTCCGAGGAGAAAGGACAAGGCGGAAGTTGAAGCAGATAGTCAGAAAGAGCGAATGCGTTTAATTGAAGAACGATTAAAGCAACAACAAGATGAAATTAACGCACTCAAAGAGCAAAGTACTACCGGCCCATCTTAGCAGCACACTGCATTCGATGCTACCGGCCTATCGAATAATCAAAAAAGCAGCGTGGCTTCCACCGAGGTCCCGGGTGATGAAAATGGCGATGACGATGGTGCACCGACGATGGCTCCTGTTGGCTACCCAGTGGATGATATCACAGAGATGACACACTACGAGCTACATGTCAAAGTTGTGAACATATCAATGAAGGTGGTGGTCGGCTATGCCTTACCAATTGGACCCACACCAACTTACCACTGTCGTCCGGTTCCAGAGGGCTACGCTGTTGTCGGGGTGGATGAAATCATTCCCACCTTTGAAGTTTTGGATCTTCACTACCCTGCAGGTGAAGGGGATGTGACTGTACTGGGAGACGCAAAAAACGTCACCATTCTATGGCCGAAGGAATGTATCGTGCTTCGAAATCACACGCCAAGGCCATCTTCGCCGCCGCCTCACCCGTCTCCAGCGAGGTCGTCGCCGCCGCGGCTGACGTCTTCGTCGCCTCACCCGGCTACGTCGCCTCACCAATCTCCGACGCAGCCATCGCCGCGGGATCCATCGCCGGTGCCTCAGGATAAAAAGCGTAAGCATACCGCTACTGTGCGTCGTGGTAAGCGATCGCCGAAACGTAAACAAGAGCCTCTTCCAAAAGTACCAAAGGTTCCTCCCAAGAGAGCTTATGACTGTACTGAAGAGGAGACTGCGGCGATCGTTGATGCGGAAACGACAACGTTTTTCGCAAAGCTGAGGCGGCCGAAAGAGCCAGAGTTCCCCAGCACCAAAGAAGAAAAAGCCAAAGTGTTGAAAATGCTAAAGACTCTTCATCAACCCGAGCCAAAGCTGTCATCAGACTATGAGCGTTCTATTCTCAAGTCACATGCGGCACAAAAAGCCTCGAAGAGCAGTACTGATGCAAGCGAGAAATCTGTTGCCCAGCTCGGAGAACAAGCAAAACAGACTTGCGCCCCTCTCAAGGTGATTTCCCAAACCAATGTGGGGTCGAGCAAATATGGGGCCGAAGAGCAGTATGATCTAGAGGTAGTTGCACAATACGGAGAAGCTGCCGCTGCTCAAGGTATGAGAATTGCCCAGTACTTATCCCAGTTAGAGTTCTTCCCCGTGAGTGAAGTAGCATACAAATACCAGTACGACAAACCTCTCGTCAAACCTGAGGAGGTAAACAATCTTCCAACAAAAATGCGAAGATTGCATAACTGGTACATGCATGCCACAAAGGCCGGGGCTAACTGGATAGTGCTGAGGGTTACAAAAAAGCATCATGGGAAAGAAAAGGATGACATGATATCCATTGAATTTGATGAACTATTTCAATTATTCAATCAAGACGCCTTGGACAAATCGATCATCAGTGCCTATTGTCTGTAAGTACTAATTCTGTAATTAATTTAGTCTCCAGCTATCTCACCTTGTTTATTGCATGTATATAATCATACTGTAATATGCAGAATGAAGATTCTCGAATGCAGCAGAGGACAAATCTATGACATTGGCTTCATTGACCCATATTGGGTTCATGAAGCTAATCTCAAAATAAGCCCCCAGGATACGGAGGATAATATAGTACACGCGTTAAGGTTTTAAGAAACCAGAAGGGAAATACTTTTTCCTTACAACTTCGAGTGAGTGTTATTGTCTTGTATACACTTTCTATTTCGCTTACTCAATGTTAAGTATATAATTGATTAGTTATGCATTCGCAGCTTCCACTATATTCTGTTAATCATTCAACTTGACAAAGGGCGTGTACTAGTCATGGACTCGAAACATAAACCCCTTGAGACGTGGAAGGACATGCAGATGCTTCTCCAGCGGTAATTCTAATCATTACGACACTATATCGGCAACGTTCGTGAATTTTATGATATCAAGTAATTAGTAACTTCTTTTATTCGTTTTCTTCGCCGGGCAGCGCTTGGAAACGGTTCACCAACAAGGCTAGGGGTGTTTGGAAAGAGGAGGTTACATTTTAACCTCTAAATGTAAGCACCACTAGCTATATCCGTACATCTCTTTGATTCTAGTTTTGATACAGTTATTATCATGCTTGATTATTATTTTTGATTGAACTCTGTTCTCGTAAAGTGCCTGACGCAGGGACCAGGTAACAATCTATGTGGATACTATGTTTGCGAGTTCATCCGGCAGACGTGCGATGAGAAGGGCAGAAATTTAGAGCAACTCCACGTACGTAAACAATTTCTATAGTTTTTAATTACAATCAAATTGTGTTTAGTTTCATTCATATAGGCTGACTCCTTTTTAAATCAGATCGAACGTCTACGGGACGGTCTTCTGCCAAAGGATCGCGTACGAGCAATTCAGGAGGAATTGACGGGATTCTTGGATGCAGAAGTCCTAAACCCAAAAGGGGAATACTATTCGGCTGTGTATAGACAATAGGAATTGGCAGGTAGCATCGAATAGCAACTTTTGTATGTAGTGCATGAACTTGATCCGTGTATTGAATGTAATATTGTCATGATGATCTTGTGTAATATAAGGTTCCTTCGTTGATAAGTGCAAAACACTAAATAAACAATAAAACAACCTAAATGAATTCTCTGCCGCGGCAGAAAAAGTGCCGAAAATGCTGTCGCGGCAACAAAATGTGCCAAAATGAATTCTCTGCCGCGGCAGAGAAATGGGCCAAATCTCTGCCGCTGCCACGTGTGCACCCTTTTGTCCCGGTTGGTGGGGCAACCGGGACTAAAGGTTAGGGCTTTAGTCCCGATTGCCCCGTCCCGGTTGGGCAACCGCGACTAAAGCCCCGTACCAACCGGGACCAATAGCCTCGTTTCCACCAGTGAGTCATTTGGATCTATAGATCACCCATGGTAAAAATAACAAGGCAGAAGCTTTTCTGCATTCAAACATTTTTCAAATATAAACCATAATAGCTTTTGAGTTGATTCCAACTCTCAAAAATCACATTTAACCATACCTTTCAGAATATATAAAAATATATAGGTTTACTTACAGAAATAATGTTCAAGTAATAAAAGAATGCCACATAGGCATTTCTAGTCACTTTATTTAATTAAAATAAAAGGGTAAAACCTTATTAAATTGTGACACCACTTTAAATCACATTCCCATGGACTAAAATATGTGGTGATGACATGTGTCAACATGATCCCATGTTTGGTTTGGAGAATATTAAATCTTAAGTAGTTTTTCAATGAGTAGAAATTACTTTTCTAAAAATAAAAGGAATTAAACCAAGCCTTAATCTTGTAATGTTAGAGATGATGTTAGATCATCTACAGGAACCTTGTGTGTGATGATTGCAAGTAGTTAAGTATTGTTTGGTGATTGTGTACCTCGTATTTATTTATAGACGCTAGTACCGACCAAGGATACGAGGAGGAAGGAGGATACTACGAAGAAGAAGCCGAGGAGAACTTCAACCACTGCTCTGCACAAGGCAAGCCAATATTTGCAAGCTAACACTTGCAATTTAGCAAGCTTATACTAATATTGTGCAAGGTTTATTAACTAAGTGGACCAATGCAAGCTAACCCTTGAAAGACACCCTACTGATGCCACAACCCACTACTTGTTACTCTGCCCACTATATGCATTAAGCATATATGATCCAACCCAATTGACCAACCAATCCTAGTTTTTACTTACAAGCTTTATACTTTATTTCTTTATCAAAGCTATTCCTTAGAGTTTACTTAAGTGAATTATAGATACTAGAAAGATATCTGAAAGATATCTGAAAGATATCTAGATAATCTTGATGTCCTCTTAAGGCATGAGATTGAACTTAGTTAGAACTCCACTAGTTTACCACCCCTCATTATTGCTTACCCCCACCTGTAGATGCTAGTGCTAAGCATAAAACTTGATCAACTTTAGATGGGAATACTTGGTGGAAAAATGGTTGTGAAAACCTTGGAATGATGGATCATTCTATTGAAATGTTTTGGACATGTGTTTCCGAACACTTGATGATTTTGGTGATGAAAATTTTGAGGCATGAGCCTTAGCCCTTTATAAAACTGATGGTTGTCTGGATGAGATACCATTCCAATTTCATCGTACAACCACAATACCCGAAGATTGGGTAGGGCTTGACTGGAAACTTATATACCTTAGTATTAGTTCCCTCACGGCCAAGGTCTGAGCTGAGGATACCTTGTGAAGATTGTCCACCTGTGCAGTACCCAAGATGACAGTTGGTCATGGTTGGGAGGCCAAACTCACAGGAGAGGTTCTTATACTAGGGCGTGTAATCGAAAGGTTAGGATTGATTATCCGCATACTGAGTATGGTGAATTCAGGATTTGTTCCTAACGGAGGTATCGAATGTTGTGGTGAAAGTGTACAATCTCTGCAGAGTGTCAAACTATTCGAATATCCGCGTCCGCGGTTATGGATAGTTGGAGTGGCCATACTGTTCCCCCGTCAGACTTTTCAAAATGACTTGTGAAATGATTTGAAACTTTGAATTGACTACAACAGAGTTGTGATATGAAATACAAGTTCCCACTTAGGAGTTATAAAATTGTGACGAGCATTCGTTGCTTCTAAACTTAGTAGAGATAAATCTGGCTTTTGCAAAACAACCCTAGAGCCTAGTGTCCTATTATCCAAAAAAACTCTTTACCTATTAGTATTTGTTTACGAGTACTTAAAGAGTATTCATGGCTTTTTCCCTGGCTATTCCCATGGCCAGACTATGAAGAGGAGTACCTGGAGGATGGACCCCATGAAGGTTACGACAACTAGGATCATCTCCCATCGTCCGCATTGCCTGTGACCCCGAAGATGGAGCTTCGCCTACGCTACCGTTATTATTACGTATTCCGCTGCTTGATGTTGTATTAAGAACTGGATCATGAGATACCTATTTGTGTAAGAACTTATGTATCGTTTGTAATGGATGATGTACTATGGTATCCAATTCTATTATGTCTCGCAAAAATAGTAATCCTGGGATTGCGATGTATGGCATAACAGGCATCTGGGATTAAAAATCCGGGTGTTGACATTGATGAAATGCAAAGAAGATATGTTGTGCAAGTTCAATATGTGAGGTCGATGATGAGGAATTAAGAAAGTCGTTCCATCTTGAGAAGGGCAAGACCGTCTACATCGAGCTCATGTGGAATGCTCAAGACAAAGGTATAATCTTGATAGGTTTTCCCTTTTGCCGTTCTCACGTTGTGTGTGAGACCGGATTTAGGATAGATAACCGTACTATCAAGAGGGACTCTCGTATGAGTAATTCGGTCACAACGTTCGGAGAGAGCTCAAACCTTTGTATACTTGCATCATCGTATTTGGTTGTTATTCAGTCTTATCCATGTGAGGATATAGAGCTTGTGGTAATCTCCATAACAAGCTCTTGTTCATCAAAATCGGATCTCCCATATGTATCTTGTTGCGATTTTGATTTATGCGGTTTTTCGGTTTCTCACCAAGTGAGGTATCCCACATTATTCTACTTGATACTTTATAGGATAGCCATTGTCGATATCTTTCCAACGCAATTGGAATCGCGTCAATCGGAGCTACCAATCAAAAGTTATCGCAGTTTGAGTTTGCCCTCTATTTGGTTTAAAACAGAAAAAGAGAAGGCATTTTATTTTTCTGGGCCGACCGGTACTACCGCAGCCCAGTACCGGTCGAGCCTGAGACGCGCAGCCCATTCTCAGTTTGGCCCAGCACCCACTTCCGGTCCTACCGGACGGGCCCGGTAGTACCGCCCAAGTGGGCCGGTACTACCGGTCGGCCCAGGTATTTTCCTACCAGCACCTCGCAGCCCAGTTTTTTTCCCAGATCAGATCCATCATGCGCCGTCCCGCGTTGACCCGTTGTCGTCGCTGCGCTCGCTCGCGCGCCGCAATGCGCTGCTGCTACTACGTGCCTGCGCGCTGGGCCGCTGCTGCTGCTGGCCCCGCCTAGTCCCACTCTCCCGCGCGCGCCCGCTGATTCCCAGCTGCCGCTGCTGCCTTGCTGCTGTGGTGTACTGCGCGCGCTGCCTGCCAAGCTGCTGCTGCACTGCGCGTGCTGCCTGCCTAGCGCAACGCATGTAGCTGGCCCCCGCCTGCCATACTCGCTAGCTGCGCTGTTTGCTGCTTCTCTCTTGCATGCGTTGACTTCCCTCTTTTGCTGCTATTCGGGCGGTAGTACCGGTCAAAACCGGTACTACCTGTCCTGACCGAAAAACGCCCCAAACGGCTAGTTTTTCTGGGCCCCTATTTGAGGCTTTGCCCTTTTTCAGTTTAGGTAGCTCCTCTTTTATCTATTAGGCTAAACTTTGTCCACACTTGCTCTAGATCTTGAAGCTTGCCTAATCTTTTCCCTCCGATGATTCTTGCCCATATTTGAGTGGAAAAGAGAGGAGATCTAGACCCATGTTTTGACCTAACCGATTCATCTCTTTGTGAGTGCATCTTTGGGGATCTAGATTTTGGGGGGTTTTGTGTCTCTCTTTGATTCCTCCTCTCTTGTTCCCCCAATAGCTTTGGTAGCTTTGTTGGAACTTGAGAGTGAGGGATTTGAGCATCTTTGTGGTGTTCTTACCATTTGCATTTGTTGCATCGGTTTAAGTTCTCCTCGGAGGATTTGGTTTGAGTTGCTCATTGGAGCTTGTTCCTCTGGGGTTCTTGGAACCCTAGACGGTTTTGTGGCCTTGGTGGCATTGTGGCCTTGGTGGCATTTGTTGAGGCCTTTTGTGGCATTTGTTGGGAGCCTCCAATTAAGTTGTGGAGAAGTGCCCCAACCTTGTGAGAGGTTCCGGTTGCCACCGACAAGTGCACCGATAGTGGAAGCGTGGATCGATCCCATTAGGGTGAGATTCACTGGAGAATAAGGGAGGCCTTTTGTGGCGTTGGTGGTTTGATACCACCCCCTCTCCAAACGATACGTACTCCATGTTGGGAGGAACTCAGTAAAATACCGGTGTCCCCGCATGCCTCGGTTATCTCTATACCCGAGCTCTTCACTTATGCACTTTACATTGTGATAGCCTTCATGCTTGAAGTACTATATATCTTGCTATCACTTTGTTGCTTGTATTGCTTAGCATAAGTTGTTGGTGCACATAGGTTAACCTTAGTTGTTCTAGGTTGTGCTTAACAAAGTAAACACTAGTTTTATTCCGCCTTTGTTGAGCCACTCTAGGAAAAGTTTTAATCGCCTATTCACCCCCCCTCTAGGTGACATCCGTATACATTCACCAACCAAGCACAAACCAAGAGAAAAATCCACCGGGCTACCCCTTTCATAAGAACATCTACGGGGGTAGACAATTCTGGGCCCATATAGATCAGGGTTTCATAGGAAGAAGCGCCTCGGCCCATCGGAATACCTCCAAACCCATGCAATGGACCCTAGCATGTGTATTAAAGTGTGTTGGAATGCTGAAATGTCCAAAACATGGTTCCCAAGTGTCACCCTTTTGCAGACATGCACTATCACCTAAAAACGAAGATCCTGGAATTTAATTGGCCGGGAACTCCCCGTTTTGGTGAAACCGGGTTGTTTCATGTCACAACTTGTGCCCAAACATGGTTTGGAATTATCATATAACCCAACCAAGCGCAAACCAAGAGAAAAATCCACCGGGCTACCCCTTTCATAAGAACATCTAGGGGGTAGACATTCCAGGCCCACGGATCAGGGTTTTGTAGGAAGAAGCTCTTCGGGACATCAGAATACCTCCAAACCTTGCAATGGACCCTAGCATGTGTATTAAAGTGTGGTGGAATGCTGAAATGTACAAAACATGGTTCCCAAGCATGACCTGTTCGCAGACATGCGATTACACCTAAAAACGAAGGTGTTCTGGAAGTTTAATTATTAGGGGGTCGAGAACTCCCCATTTCGGTGAAACCAGGTTAGATCTTGTCACAACTTATGCCCAAACATGGTTTGGAATTATCCGATAACCCAACCAAGCACAAACCAAGAGAAAAATCCACCGGGCTACCCCTTTCATAAGAACATCTAGGGGGTAGACGATTTTGGGCCCACAGATCAGGGTTTCATAGGAAGAAATGCCTCGGAGCATCGGAATACCTCCAAACCCATGCAATGGACCCTACCATGTGTATTAAAATGTGGTGGAATGCGAAATGTCCAAAACATGGTGCCCAAGTGTCACCCTCTTTGCAGACATGCACTATCACCTAAAAACAAAGATCCTAGAATTTAATTGGCCGGGAACTCCCCGTTTCGGTGAAACTGGGTTGGATCATGTCACAACTTGTTCCCAAATATGGTTTGGAATTATCATATAACCCAACCAAGCACAAACCAATAGAAAAATCCACCGGGCTACCCCTTTCATAAGAACATCTAGGGGGGTAGACGATCCAGGCCCACGAATCAGGGTTTTGTAAGAAGAAGCTCTTCGGGACATCGGAATACCTCCAAACCTTGCAATGGACCCTAGCATGTGTATGAAGGTGTGGTGGATTTCTGAAATGTCCAAAATATGGTTCCCAAGTGTGACCCGTTTGCAGACATGCGATGTCACCTAAAAATGAAGGCGTTCTGGAAATTTAATTATTAGGGGGTCGAGAACTCTCCATTTCGGTGAAACTAGGTTAGATCTTGTCAAAACTTTTCCCCAAACATGGTTTGGAATTATCCAATAACCCAACAAAGCACAAACCAAGAGAAAAATCCACCGGGCTACCCCTTTCATATGAACATCTAGGGGGTAGATGATTCTGGGCCCACACATCAGGGTTTCATAGGAAGAAACGCCTCGGAGCATCAAAATACCTCCAAACCCATGCAATGGACCCTAGCATGTGTACTAAAGTGTGGTGGAATGCTGAAATGTCCAACAAATGGTGACCTAGTGTCACCCTCTTTGCAGACATGCACTATCACCGAAAAACGAAGATCCTAGAATTTAATTGGCCGGGAACTCCACGTTTTGGTGAAACTGGGTTGGATCATGTCACAACTTGTGCCCAAACATGGGTTGGAATTATCATATAACCCAACCAAGCACAAACCACGACAAAAATCCACCAGCCTACCCCTTTCATACGAACATCTAGGGGGGTAGACGATCCAGGCCCATGGATCATGGTTTTGTAGGAAGAAGCTCTTCGGGACATTGGAATACCTCCAAACCTTGCAATGGAACCTAGAATGTGTATTAAAGTGTTGTGGAATGCTGAGATGTCCAAAATATGGTTCCCAAGCGTGAGGCATTCGCATACATGCGATGTCACCTAAAAATGAAGGTGTTCTGGAAATTTAATTATTAGGGGGTCGAGAACTCCACATTTCGATGAAACCAGGTTAGATCTTGTCACAACTTATGCCCAAACATGGTTTGGAATTATCCTATAACCCAACCAAGCACAAACCATGAGAAAAATCCACCGGGCTCCCCTTTCATAAGAACATCTAGGGGGGTAGAAAATTCTGGGCCCATAGATCAGGGTTTCATAGGAAGAAGCGCCTCAGAGCATCGGAATACCTCCAAACCCATGCAATGGACCCTAGCATGTGAATTAAAGTGTGGTGGAATGCTGAAATGTCCAAAACATGGTGCCCAAGTGTCACCCTCTTTGTAGACATGCACTATCACCGAAAAAATAAAGATATCCTAGAATTTAATTGGCCGGGAACTCCCTGGTTCGGTGAAACCGGGTTGAATCATGTCATAACTTGTGCCCAAATATGGTTTGGAATTATCATATAACCCAACCAAGCACAAACCAAGAAAAAAAATCCACCGGGGTACCCCTTTCATAAGAACATCTACGGTGTAGACGATCCAGGCCCACGGATCAGGGTTTTGTAGGAAGAAGCTCTTCGGGACATCGGAATACCTCCAAACCTTGCAATGGACCCTAGAATGTGTATTAAAAACGAAGGTGTTCTGGAAATTTAATTATTAGGGGGTCGAGAACTCCCCATTTCGGTGAAACCAGGTTAGATCTTGTCACAAATTATGCCCAAACATGGTTTGGAATTATACTATAACACAACCAAGCACAAACCAAGAGAAAAATCCACCGGGCTACAGAACTTCATAAGAACATCTAGGGGGTAGACAATTCTGGGCCCATATAGATCAGGGTTTCATAGGAAGAAGCGCCTCGGAGTATCGGAATACCTCCAAACCCATGCAATGGACCCTAGCACGTGTATTAAAGTGTGGTGAATGCTGAAATGTCCCAAACATGGTTCCCAAGTGTCACCCTCTCTGCAGACATGCACTATCACCGAAAAACGAAGATCCTAGAATTTAATTGGCCGGGAACTCCCTGTTTCGGTGAAACCGTGTTAGATCATGTCACAACTTGTACCCAAACATGGTTTGGAATTATCATATAACCCAACTAAGCACAAACCAAGAGACAAATCCACCGGGCTACCCCTTTCATAAGAACATCTAGGGGGGTAGACGATCCAGGCCCATGAATCAGGGTTTTGTAGGAAGAAGGTCTTCGGGACATCAGAATACCTCCAAACCTTGCAATGGACCCTAGCATTTGTATTAAAGTGTGGTGGAATGCTGAAATGTCCGAAATCAGGTTCCCAAGTGTGACCCGTTCGCAGACATACGATGTCTCCTAAAAACAAAGGTGTTCTGGAAATTTAATTATTAGGGGGTCGAGAACTCCCCATTTTAGTGAAACCAGGGTAGATCTTGTCACAACTTATGCCCAAACATGGTTTGTAATGCTCCTATAACACAACCAAGCACAAACCAAGAGAAAAATCCTCCGGGCTACCCCTTTCATAAGAACATCTACGGGGGTAGACGATTCTGGGCCCATATAGATCAGCGTTTCATAGGAAGAAGCGCCTCGGAGCATCGGAATACCTCCAAACCCATGCAATGGACGCTAGAATGTGTATTGAAGTGTGTTGGAATGCTGAAATGTCCAAAACATGGTGCCCAAGTGTCACCCTCTTTGCAGACATGCACTATCACCCAAAAACGAAGATCCTGGAATTTAATTGGCCGGGAACTCCTCGTTTCGGTGAAACCGGGTTGTTTCATGTCACAACTTGTGCCCAAACATGGTTTGGAATTATCATATAAACCAACCAAGCACAAACCAAGAGAAAAATCCACCGGGCTACCCCTTTCATAAGAACATCTAGGGGGGTAGACGATCCAGGCCCACGGATGAGGGTTTTCTAGGAAGAAGCTCTTCGGGACATCGGAATACCTCCAAACCTTGCAATGGACCCTAGCATGTGTATTAAGTGTGGTGGAATGCTGAAAGGTCCAAAACATGGTTCCCAAGGATGACATGTTCGCAGACATGCGATTACACCTAAAAACGAAGGTGTTCTGGAAATTTAATTTTTTTGGGGGTCGAGAACTCCCCATTTCGGTGAAACCAGGTTAGATCTTGTCACAAATTATGCCCAAACATGGTTTGGAATTATCCGATAACCCAACCAAGCACAAACCAAGAGAAAAATCCACCCGGCTACCCCTTTCATAAGAACATCTAGGGGGTAGATGATTCTGGGCCCACAGATCAGGGTTTCATAGGAAGAAATGCCTCGGAGCATCGGAATACCTACAAACCCATGAAATGGACCCTAGCATGTGTATTAAAGTGTGGTGGAATACTGAAATGTGCAAAACATGGTTCCCAAGTGTCACCCTCTTTGCAGACATGCACTATCACCTAAAAACAAAGATCCTAGAATTTAATTGGCCAGGAACTCCCCGTTTTGGTGAAACCGGGTTGGATCATGTCATAACTTGTGCCCAAACATGGTTTGGAATTATCATATAACCCAACCAAGCACAAACCAAGAGAAAAATCCACCGGGTTACCCCTTTCATAAGAACATCTAGGGGGGTAGACGATCCAGGCCCACGGATCAGGGTTTTGTAGGAAGAAGCTCTTCGGGACATCGGAATACCTCCAAACCTTGCAATGGACCCTAGCATGTGTATTAAAGTGTGGTGGAATGCTGAAACGTCCAAAACTTGGTTCCCAGGCGTGAACTGTTCGCAGACATGCGATATCACCTAAAAATGAAGGTGTTCTGGAAATTTAATTATTAGCGGGTCGAGAACTCCCCATTTTAGTGAAACCAGGTTAGATCTTATCACAACTTATGCCCAAACATGGTTTATAATTATCCTATAACCCAACCAAGCACAAACCAAGAGAAAAATCCACCAGGCTACCCCTTTCATAAGAACATCTACGGGGGTAGACGATTATGGGCCCATATAGATCAGGGTTTCATGGAAGAAGCGCCTCGGAGCATCGGAATACCTCCAAACCCTTGCAATGGACGCTAGCATGTGTATTAAAGTGTGTTGGAATGATGAAATGTCCAAAACATGGTGCCCAAGTGTCATGCTCTTTGCAAACATGCACTATAACCTAAAAACAAAGATCCTGGAATTTAATTGGCCGGGAACTCCCTGTTTCGGTGAAACCGGGTTGTTTCATGTCACAACGTGTGCCCGACATGGTTTGGAATTATCATATAACCCAAGCAAGCACAAACCAAGAGAAAAATCCACCGGGCTACCCCTTTCATAAGAACATCTAGGGGTAGACGATCCAGGCCCACGAATCAAGGTTTTGTAGGAAGAAGCTCTTCGGGACATCGGAATACCTCCAAACCATGCAATGGACCCTGGATTGTGTATTAAAGTGTGGTGGAATACTGAAATGTACAAAACATGGTTCCCAAGCGTGACCTGTTCGCAGACATGCAATTACACCTAAAAACGAAGGTGTTCTGGAAATTTAATTATTTGGTGGTCGAGAACTCCCCATTTCGGTGAAACCAGGTTAGATCTTGTCACAAATTATGCCCAAACATGGTTTGGAATTATACGATAACCCAACCAAGCACAAACCAAGAGAATAATCCACCGGGCTACCCCTTTCAAAAGAACATCTAGGGGGGTAGACGATTCCGGGCCCACACATCAGGGTTTCATAGGAAGAAACGCCTATGAGCATCAGAATACCTCCAAACCCATGCAGTGGACCCTAGCATGTGTACTAAAGTGTGGTGGAATGTTGAAATGTCCAAAACATGGTGACTTAGTTTCACCCTCTTTGCAGACATGCACTATCACCGAAAAACGAAGATCCTAGAATTTAATTGGCCGGGAACTCCACGTTTTGGTGAAACCGGGTTGGATCATGTCACAACTTGTGCCCAAACATGGTTTGGAATTATCATATAACCCAACCAAGAACAAACCAAGAGAAAAATCCACCGGGCTACCCCTTTCATAAGAACATCTAGGGGTAGACGATCCAACCCCATGGATTAGGGTTTTGTAGGAAGAAGCTCTTCGGGACATCGGAATACCTCCAAACCTTGCAGTGGACCCTAGCATGTGTATTAAAGTGTGGTGGAATGCTGAAATGTCCAAAATCTGGTTCCCAAGTGTGACCCGTTTTCAGACATGCGATGTCACCTAAAAACGAAGGTGTTCTGGAAATTTAATTCTTAGGGGGTCGAGAACTCCCCATTTCGGTGAAACCAGGTTAGATCTTGTCACAACTTATGCCCAAACATGGTTTGGAATTATCCGATAACCCAACCAAGCACAAACCAAGAGAAAAATCCACCGGGCTACCCCTTTCATAAGAACATCTAGGGGGGTAGACGATTCTGGGCCCACAGATCAGGGTTTCATAGGAAGAAATGCCTCGGAGCATCGGAATACCTCCAAACCCATGCAATGGACCCTAGAATGTTTATTAAAGTGTGGTGGAATGCTGAAATGTGCAAAACATGGTGCCCAAGTGTCACCCTCTTTGCAGACATGCACTATCACCTAAAAACAAAGATCATAGAATTTAATTGGCCAAGAACTCCCCGTTTCGGTGAAACCGGGTTGGATCATGTCACAACTTGTGCCCAAACATGGTTTGGAATTATCATATAACCCAACCAAGCACAAACCAAGAGAAAAATCCACCGGGCTACCCATTTCATAAGAACATCTAGGAGGGTAGACGATCCAGGCCCACAGATCAGGGTTTTGTAGGAAGAAGCTCTTCGGGACATCGGAATACCTCCAAACCTTGCAATGGACCCTAGAATGTGTATTAAAGTGTGGTGGAATGCTGAAATGTCCAAAACTTGGTTCCCAGGCGTGAACCGTTCGCAGACATGCGATATCACCTAAAACTGAAGGTGTTCTGGAAATTTAATTATTAGCGGGTCGAGAACTCCCCATTTTAGTGAAACCAGGTTAGATCTTGTCACAACTTATGCCCAAACATGGTTTGTAATTATCCTATAACCCAACCAAGCACAAACCAAGAGAAAAATCCACCAGGCTACCCCTTTCATAAGAACATCTACGGGGGTAGACGATTCTGGGCCCATATAGATCAGGGTTTCATAGGAAGAAGCGCCTCGGGGCATCGGAATACCTCCAAACCCTTGAAATGGACCCTATCATGTGTATTAAAGTGTGTTTGAATGATGAAATGTCCAAAACATGGTTCCCAAGTGTCACGCTCTTTGCAAACATGCACTATAACCTAAAAACGAAGATCCTGGAATTAAATTGGCCGGGAACTCCCCGTTTCGGTGAAACCGGGTTGTTTCATGTCACAAATCGTGCCCGACATGGTTTGGAATTATCATATAACCCAAACAAGCACAAACCAAGAGAAAAATCCACCGGGTTACCCCTTTCATAAGAACATCTAGGGGGGTAGACGATCCAGGCCCACGAATCAAGGTTTTGTAGGAAGAAGCTCTCCGGGACATCGGAATACCTCCAAACCTTGCAATGGACCTTAGCATGTGTATTAAAGTGTGGTGGAATGCTGAAATGTCCAAAACATGGTTCCCAAGCGTGACCTGTTCCCAGACATGCGATTACACCTAAAAACGAAGGTGTTCTGGAAATTTAATTATTAGGGGGTCGAGAACTCCCCATTTCGGTGAAACCAGGTTAGATCTTGTCACAACTTATGCCCAAACATGGTTTGGAATTATCCGATAACCCAACAAAGCACAAACCAAGAGAAAAATCCACCGGGCTACCCCTTTCATAAGAACATCTAGGGGGGTAGACGATCCAGGCCCACGGATCATGGTTTTGTAGGAAGAAGCTCTTCGGGACATCGGAATACCTCCAAACCTTGTAGTGGACCCTAGCATGTGTATTAAAGTGTGGTGGAATGCTGAAATGTCCAAAATATGGTTCCCAAGTGTGACCCGTTTTCAGACATGCGATGTCACCTAAAAATGAAGCTGTTCTGGAAATTTAATTCTTAGGGGGTCGAGAACTCCCCATTTCGGTGAAACCAGGTTAGATCTTGTCACAACTTATGCCCAAACATGGTTTGGATTTATCCTATAACCCAACCAAGCATAAACAAGAAAAAATCCACCGGGCTACCCCTTTCATAAGAACATCTAGGGGGGTAGACGATCCAGGCCCACGGATGAGGGTTTTGTAGGAAGAAGCTCTTCGGGACATTGGAATACCTCCAAACCTTGCAATGGACCCTAGAATGTGTATTAAAGTGTGGTGGAATGCTGAAAGGTCCAAAACATGGTTCCCAAGCATGACATGTTCGCAGACATGCGATTACACCTAAAAATGAAGGTGTTCTGGAAATTTAATTTTTTGGGGGTCGAGAACTCCCCATTTCGGTGAAACCAGGTTAGATCTTGTCACAACTTATGCCCAGACATGGTTTGGAATTATCTGATAACCCAACCAAGCACAAACCAAGAGAAAAATCCACCGGGCTACCCCTTTCATAAGAACATCTAGGGGGGTAGACGATTCTAGGCCCACAGATCAGGGTTTCATAGGAAGAAATGCCTCGGAGCATCAAAATACCTCCAAACCCATGAAATGTACCCTAGAATGTGTATTAAAGAGTGGTGGAATGCTTAAATATGCAAAACATGGTGCCCAAGTGTCACCCTCTTTGCAGACATGCACTATCACCTAAAAACAAAGATCATAGAATTTAATTGGCCAAGAACTCCCCGTTTCGGTGAAACCGGGTTGGATCATGTCACAAATTGTGCCCAAACATGGTTTGGAATTATCATATAACCCAACCAAGCACAAAACAAGAGAAAAATCCACCGGGCTACCCCTTTCATAAGAACATCTAGGAGGGTAGACGATCCAGGCCCACGGATCAGGGTTTTGTAGGAAGAAGCTATTCGGGACATCGGAATACCTCCAAACCTTGCAATGGACCCTAGCATGTGTATTAAAGTGTGGTGGAATGCTGAAATGTCCAAAACTTGGTTCCCAGGCGTGAACCGTTCGCAGACATGCGATATCACCTAAAAATGAAGGTGTTCTGGAAATTTAATTATTAGCGGGTCGAGAACTCCATATTTTAGTGAAACCAGGTTAGATCTTGTCACAAATTATGCCCAAACATGGTTTGTAATTATCCTATAACCCAACCAAGCACAAACCAAGAGAAAAATCCACCAGGCTACCCCTTTCATAAGAACATCTACGGGGGTAGACGATTCTGGGCCCATATAGATCAGGGTTTCATAGGAAGAAGCGCCTCGGAGCATCGGAATACCTCCAAACCCTTGAAATGGACCCTAGCATGTGTATTAAAGTGTGTTTGAATGATGAAATGTCCAAAACATGGTTCCCAAGTGTCACGCTCTTTGCAAACATGCACTATCACCTAAAAACGAAGATCCTGGAATTAAATTGGCCGGGAACTCCCTGTTTCGGTGAAACCGGGTTGTTTCATGTCACAAATCGTGCCCGACATGGTTTGGAATTATCATATAACCCAAAAAAGCACAAACCAAGAGAAAAATCCACCGGGCTACCCCTTTCATAAGAACATCTAGGGGGGTAGACGATCCAGGCCCACGAATCAAGGTTTTGTAGGAAGAAGCTCTTCGGGACATCGGAATACCTCCAAACCTTGCAATGGACCCTAGAATGTGTATTAAAGTGTGGTGGAATGCTGAAATGTCCAAAACATGGTTCCCAAGCGTGACCTGTTCCCAGACATGCGATTATACCTAAAAACGAAGGTGTTCTGGAAATTTAATTATTAGGGGGTCGAGAACTCCCCATTTCGGTGAAACCAGGTTAGATATTGTCACAACTTATGCCCAAACATGGTTTGGAATTATCCGATAACCCAACAAAGCACAAACCAAGAGAAAAATCCACCGGGCTACCCCTTTCATAAGAACATCTAGGGGGGTAGACGATCCAGGCCCACGGATCATGGTTTTGTAGGAAGAAGCTTTTCGGGACATCGGAATACCTCCAAACCTTGCAAATGACCCTAGCATGTGTATTAAAGTGTGGTGGAATGCTGAAATGTCCAAAATCTGGTTCCCAAGCATGACCCGTTCACAGACATGCGATGTCATCTAAAAACCGAAGGTGTTTGGAAATTTTATTATTAGGGGGTCGAGACTCCCCATTTCGGTGAAACCAGGTTAGATCTTGTCACAACTTATGCCCAAACATGGTTTGGAATTATCCTATAACCCAACCAAGCACAAACCAAGAGAAAAATCCACCGGGCTACCCCTTTCATAAGAACATCTAGGGGGGTAGACGATTCTGGGCCCATAGATCAGGGTTTCATAGGAAGAAATGCCTCGGAGCATCGTAATACCTCCAAACACATGCAATGGACCCTAGAATGTGTATTGAAGTGTGGTGGAATGCTGAAATGTGCAAAACATGGTGCCCAAGTGTCACCCTCTTTGCAGACATGCACTATCACCTAAAAACAAAGATCATAGAATTTAATTGGCCAAGAACTCCCCGTTTCGGTGAAACCGGGTTGGATCATGTCACAATTTGTGCCCAAACATGGTTTGTAATTATCATATAACCCAACCAAGCACAAAACAAGAGAAAAATCCACCGGGCTACCCCTTTCATAAGAACATCTAGGAGGCTAGACGATCCAGGCCCACGGATCAGGGTTTTGTAGGAAGAAGCTCTTCGGGACATCGGAATACCTCCAAACCTTGCAATGGACCCTAGCATGTGTATTAAAGTGTGGTGTAATGCTGAAATGTCCAAAACTTGGTTCCCAGGCGTGAACCGTTCGCAGACATGCGATATCACCTAAAAATGAAGGTGTTCTGGAAATTTAATTATTAGCGGGTCGAGAACTCCCCATTTTAGTGAAACCAGGTTAGATCTTGTCACAACTTATGCCCAAAAATGGTTTGTAATTATCCTATAACCCAACCAAGCACAAACCAAGAGAAAAATCCACTAGGCTACCCCTTTCATAAGAACATCTACGGGGGTAGACGATTCTGGGCCCATATAGATCAGGGTTTCATAGGAAGAAGCGCCTCGGAGCATCGGAATACCTCCAAACCCTTGCAATGGACCCTAGCATGTGTATTAAAGTGTGTTTGAATTATGAAATGTCCAAAACATGGTTCCCAAGTGTCACGCTCGGTGCAAACATGCACTATCACCTAAAAACGAAGATCCTGGAATTAAATTGGCCGGGAACTCCCCGTTTCGGTGAAACCGGGTTGTTTCATGTCACAAATCGTGCCCGAAATGGTTTGGAATTATCATATAACCCAAACAAGAACAAACCAAGAGAAAAATCCACCGGGCTACCCCTTTCATAAGAACATCTAGGGGAGTAGACGATCCAGGCCCACGAATCAAGGTTTTGTAGGAAGAAGCTCTTCGGGACATCGGAATACCTCCAAACCTTGCAATGGACCCTAGCATGTGTATTAAAGTGTGGTGGAATTCTGAAATGTCCAAAACATGGTTCCCAAGCGTGACCTGTTCCGAGACATGCGATTACACCTAAAAACGAAGGTGTTCTGGAAATTTAATTATTAGGGGGTCGAGAACTCCACATTTCGGTGAAACCAGGTTAGATCTTGTCACAACTTATGCCCAAACATGGTTTGGAATTATCCGATAACCCAACAAAGCACAAACCAAGAGAAAAATCCACCGGGCTACCCCTTTCATAAGAACATCTAGGGGGGTAGACGATCCAGGCCCACGGATCATGGTTTTGTAGGAAGAAGCTCTTCGGGACATCGGAATACCTCCAAACCTTGCAAATGACCCTGGCATGTGTATTAAAGTGTGGTGGAATGCTGAAATGTCCAAAATCTGGTTCCCAAGCATGACCCGTTCACAGACATGCGATGTCATCTAAAAACCGAAGGTGTTTGGAAATTTTATTATTAGGGGGTCGAGAACTCTCCATTTCGGTGAAACCAAGTTAGATCTTGTCACAACTTATGCCCAAACATGGTTTGGAATTATCCTATAACCCAACCAAGCACAAACCAAGAGAAAAATCACCAGGCTAGTCCTTTCATAAGAACATCTAGTGGGGTAGACGATCCAGGCCCATGGATCATGGTTTTGTAGGAAGAAGCTCTTCGGGACATCGGAATACCTCCAAACCTTGAAATGGACCCTAGCATGTGTATTAAAGTGTTGTGGAATGCTGAGATGTCCAAAATATGGTTCCCAAGCGTGACCCGTTCGCAGACATGTGATGTCACCTAAAAACGAAGGTGTTCTAGAAATTTAATTATTAGGGGGTCGAGAACTCCCCATTTCAATGAAACCAGGTGAGATCTTGTCACAACTTATGACCAAACATGGTTTGGAATTATCCTGTAACCCAACCAAGCACAAACCAAGAGAAAAATCCACGGGGCTACCGCTTTCATAAGAACATCTAGGGGGTAGACAATTCTGGGCCCACAGATCAGGGTTTCATAGGAAGAAGCGCCTCGGAGCATCGGAATATGTCGTGGTGGTGACACGGAAGATGCCATGGGTAGGCTAAAGTATGGGGCCAATGGATGCTAGTGGGATCTAGGGAGGGAAGATGTAGTTGATTCTACACACAGAAGTCTGAGGCAAAGAACTTTATTTCTTCTTCCTTGGGCTACAAGTGCTCCCTGAGCTGTATACAGGGAGAAGAGAAGAACTTTACCAGCCTAACGGCTCTAACTTCAGTCGATGCCCCCTTCTGAGTCCAAGCCTCTCCTTATAAAGGAGAGCCCTGGGTTCCTCTAGGGCTGACGTGGCAAGCATATTCGAGGAATATGCTTGTCCCAATATAGTAGTTCGGTGCCCCCCTTTCCCTGTCGCCCCTCTAATGACGGCAAGGTTCCAGAGGGCCCCTCCTGTGCGCCTCGGGCTTCTGGACTGTCACCTCCGTGACCTCCTCCTGCCTCTCTGTCGCTCTGCACCTTTGTCCCTAGCGCTTGGCTCCGTTCAGATTCTCCCTAGCTTGCAGCTAGGGTTTGACTTCAGGCTTCTCCTTCTCCTGCAAGCTTCATATCATTTGGTCCCTCCTCGCATAACTCGGATCGTCCTTCACCTGCATCAAGATCACTCAGGCTAACCCGGCCGACTTACGCAATATCTCGGCCGGGTAATGTCTTAACATAAATATACGGGTCTCTCGCCTTCATATGTCGGCCGACTTCTACAGGATTCGGCCGACTTAGACCGTAACTCGGAAACCAGACGGGGATTGTACCCTCGTCTTTCCCCGTATTTACCGTATCCGGGGTTACCTCCCCAACATTAGTCCCCGAAGCTGGTGTGGCCCTGCCGATAACCTCGGCCGGGCCGTATCAGTTTCATCACATTTTTTCCATATTGTTTCCGAGTTATCTCTTTCTCGTTCGAGGTACCCACGTTCCTTCTCTCGTACGCCTTGTCCTACGTGTCACCCCCATCATTGTTCTTCTAGTTTTTTGTTCCTCTACAGTATTTACTGACAAGCTACAGTTAACACTATGCCTGTCGCGCCGGCGCTGTGACGCCTCGTGTGCCGTTTCCCTTGGGGATCGTGACCTTCTTCGCTGCTGTGTGGCCCTTGGTGCGGTTCCAGTTAATGACGTGCGTTTGTGCCGCACCCACGATCTACACGGTCAACCGCCGCACCCACGATCCCACTACCTCGCTTGTGGCTTGGTTATACAGAGGGGCGCGTCGTCTGGGAATTCACTTTTCCCCTTTTCGCTCGCCCGCGCCCTTCTTCTTCCTCTTGCTTCCGCGCCCTATCGCAGCTCCGCCGCCGCGCGTTCATCTGACTCTCTGACGGCGAGGACTCCGTCGCGTCGCTCCGTCTGCCTCGTCCGCGTTCGCTAGCTTCGGCATCGTCGCCGGTGAGTCCTTTCCGGCCGCGCCGCCTGGGCTTTTTCCTAGACTTCTCTGTTTCGATTTTGTATTCGTGCGGCGGTTCTTCTCCTCCTCCGCCGCCGTTCCTGTGCAAAATCACGACGGGGCCTCGTAGCTCTAAACTTTCCTCCGCCCCCAGTTCTTCCTCCGTCGATCTTTCCGGCGAGCCTATGTCTAGATCCTTTAGCGGCGCCCTGGTAGAGGATGACGATGCTGGCTCTGGGCCCGAGATAGGCTCGTGGCAAGGCTCCTCCGTTACACGCCGCGAGATCGAGTGGCTTATCCGAACTCGGAGGATTCCCGCCGAGGTCTCCTGTCGTTTACCCGGCAGCGAGTCCTCTCCAGATATTAGGGAGGGTGAGTATGTAGTTTTTATTTCACATTTCTCGCGCGGCTTTGGTCTCCCTCTTAGCGATTTTGCTAGAGAGTTTCTCGACTACTTCGGCCTTCAGCCGCATCATCTTCCTGCAAACGCTATCGCTTCTCTTTCTGCTTTTATCTCCGCCTCGGAGGGATACTTCGGCCTATGGCCGTCCGTGCACGTCTAGTCGAAGTTCTTCCAGATACGTTCTAACGTAGTCCCTGACAAGTCTCTGCACCCTTCCGAGAAACTGCTTACTCAATGTGGGGCAGCGTCTATTACACCTCGGAGGAAGTCCGTATTTCCTCGTGTCACCGGGTTAGAATCGTGCAAGAAGTGGCACAAATCCTTCTTTTACGTCAAGAACAGAGGGACTGAGGAAAAGATTCGGCTCCCTGCCTTCTCCATTGGTCCTCCTTCTAAGGTGAATTGGACTTACAATCCGAGGAAAAGTCACGCCTTGGCCGAGGCCTTTGAGATTCGGCTTAAAGAGCTGATCCGAGCCGGGTTATGCGGCGAAGATCTGATGGCTACCTTTATCAGTAGCCGAATCTGCCCATTCCAGAAGTGGACTCACAAGCTGTGCTACATGAGTGGTCCTCTTGACCCTAACCGAGTCTCGACCGTGGAGCTGGACAACTATATTATCTATAAGCGTGTCCGAGCTATCTTCAAGACGGAGATGCCTGAGGATTGGGCTTGGGGATTGAAACCGTTCACCCGCGATCGTCCGCCTCCCGAAGTAAGTTTAACCAATAACGCTCTGCTATCCTATTGCTTTTGTAATGGTTTTCGCTAATTTTCTTTTTTCTTGTCTTGCAGAGGTTCGCAGAGCAGAAGAATGAGGATGCCGAAGTTTTGTTGCTTCCGTGGTCTGCGGACCGGAGCACCCCGGATACTGGTGAGCCGGACTCGGAAGAGTTCATCCCTAAGTCGGATCCTGCCCCGGCTCGAGCTCGTGGCAAGACCTCGGCGCATGAGGAGGAAGGTGATTCGAACGAGGTCCAAGTTCTTGAGGTAGTTGCCGCAATGCCTATTTCTTATGCATTTCCGGCTTCTACTTTCCCAGCTAATCCAGCCGGTCAGGTTCACGACGCCGAGCCTATTGCTTCTCGACCCCATGTTACCTCGGGGAAACACGGGGCTCCTGCTAGTGCCTCAGAGGCGGCCCCCAAGAAACGAATGAAGAAATCCGCTCCGAATCCTCCCAGGCGCAAGACCATGCCTGGGGTCGCAGGGTAAGTTCCTTTTGCTCGTATTTCTTGTTTCTCTCTTTTTGTTTTTCATACTGACACCCTTTTTTCTTTCTTATTTTCGCAGTACTCCGCTTTCTGTTAAGCCCGGCGGTCCTAGCATGACTAGCCGCCCGATTCGGCAGCCGTCTCCTCCGCCCGTTGAAGATACTAGGATTCCCAGTCCTGCTCGTGCTGCCTCTTCTTCAGCTCCGAACCAGTCGCCCCCTCGTCGCGACGCGCCTGAAACTCCTTTTGTCGACATTGATTCCACTCGGCCCTCCGAGATTTCCATCGAGCCTGTTGCCCCTTCTGTGGGTCCCAGCGCCTCTACTGAGCCTCTATCTGCCCCGGCAGTCTCTACAGCAACTCCAGCCCCAGCCGAAGAGGTCGTTATCTCGGCGCCTTCTGCGACCGTGACTCCTGCTGCTCCTAAAGACACCGTTCCCATTACCGAGGTATCGCCTCCTGCTCATGCCTCTTCTAAGGCAAGAAAAACTGTTGCCACCAAGGCCTCCTCTTCCCAGAAAGGACTTGTTGGCTCTTCTCAGCCGAGTATTGCCGACATGCTGCGCAAAGGAACTGCGCCTACCAAAGCCTCCGTTACCTCGGCTGCCAGCACGCAGCTTGCTCTTCATAAAAGCCCTACGGCCGCAGTGGTTACACAACATGTTCGGGGTAAGGTCTTAACTCGGGCAGCTAGTGGGAACAGCCTCGGCTCGCTGGTGGAGTATGCCAATAATTGGAATGCTGCTGATCAGTTTGAGGGTAATCCCATCAGTCAGCCCTTTCAGCTTTCCGACATCAGCGGCCGTTTCGATCAAGCTGCCAAGTTCATCCTTGACACTAACAAGATGAATGAGGTAATTGCTGTTTTGCGGAGTTTAGATTTGTTCTCCAGATGTTACTATATGCTCTAGTCCCCGAAACTTGCAAGGAAATAACTTGTTATATGCTTGGAAGTTTAATGATGCTTTACTTAATCTAACTTTATTTCTAGGGTTTGAATTTATATCGGACTAGATTTGTCTTATAGTTTGCTTGACCTTCGTTTTAGTTTATCTTGAAATATTCAGCCACCTATATTTGACTTGTCTCACTTGACTCGGATCTGATCTATCTTCGAATATCCAGCCACCTAGATCCGAGTTAAGTTTTGCTTGACTCGGATCTGATTTAGCTTCGAATATCCAGCCACCTAGATCCGAGTTAAGTTTTGCTTGACTCGGATCTGATTTAGCTTCGAATATCCAGCCACCTAGATCCGAGTTAAGTTTTGCTTGACTCGGATCTGATTTAGCTTCGAATATCCAGCCACCTAGATCTGAATTAAGTTTTGCTTGACTCGGATCTGATTTAGCTTCGAATATCCAGCCACCTAGATCCGAGTTAAGTTTTGCTTGACTCGGATCTGATTTAGCTTTGAATATCCAGCCACCTAGATCCGAGTTAAGTTTTGCTTGACTCGGATCTGATTTAACTTCGAATATCCATTTATCGTTTTGCTCCATTGCTCAGGTTGCACATGACCGGCGGACTGCCGAATTTCAGAGGTTGCTTTTTTCGCACCGCAAACTGGAAGAAAAGTATGAGAAAATCCTTCCTGTGGTAAAAAAGGCTGGTAAGTCGATAGTTCCTCTTTGTTATTCTCGACGGTGTTATTGATTTGTCCGCGAGATGCCGGCTCACTCTTTTGATGAACAGGTAATATCAATAACCTCAACATTCGTCTTGAGAAGAAAGTCAAGATCTTGGAAGGTTAGTTTCCCTTTTACTCTACCCCTTTTCGCGCTTTAGAATACGCGGTAAAATTTTTTTTATTTCGTTTGGCTGTGGTAAAGCCGAGTTGCAAACCTCCGTAGCATCTCATAAAGATTGCACGCCCATGCCTGACGTGATGCTGCATTTTTTAGAACAAAGTGCTACTCATTCGGCGCAGCTAAAAGAAAAAGATGATGAAATAGCTCGCCTGCGGGCCGAGGTGGAGACCCTTAAGCTTTCTCAGAAATCCGAACTAGAAAAGGTCGATCAGGAATTC
This sequence comes from Avena sativa, assembly GCA_916181665.1. Lineage (NCBI taxonomy): Eukaryota > Viridiplantae > Streptophyta > Magnoliopsida > Poales > Poaceae > Avena > Avena sativa. Next base: position 102,925,164 of record OV702293.1, read on the forward strand.
TCCGAGGAGAAGAATCGGCTGGCTTTGGAGCTGCAGAAGAATAAAGAACTCCTCGAGGCTGCCGAACTGAAAACTCAGGGAATGAGCGAGGAAATCGCTCGCTTTGAGAAGAGCAAGATTGATTGGGCCAAAGACCTTCAGATAATGATGAGTTACATTCATCGTAAGCTTCTTAGCACGGCCGAATTATATTTTTCTCTTTGTCCCTGCTGCCACCTGACACGTTCGTGTTTTGCGCAGATCATTTTCCCGAAGCTAAACCCGTGAGTTCTAAAGCGGTTCTTGCGGCTCGTGTGCGCCGAGGTGTCCCTGTTGCCGCTGACTCGGAGTATTCGATGGAGGATTTCCTGGTTGCTGTTGGTGCTGCAGTTGGTCCAATGAAGATTATGGGCCGGGATTTGGTGAAGGCAGCTATTCGAGCTTACCATGTTCTCTGGCCGAACACTTCTGGGACCCCTGATATCAATGAGGTCGAATTACTGGTGAAAATACTGATGGCATCCGAGAAGCAACTAAGTCTCTGGAGGGAATCAGCCGGACGAGCTGGCGCTGATATGGCTCTCACTGTTATTATGTCATGGTACGAAGACATCTCTCTTGATATCCTGAGAAATCTGCGCACTGGTTCTCGTTGGGTTGAAGACCCCACTTTCATCGCTCTTCGGCAAGCTCGCGCCTTCCAACTCGTCGAGTATGCCGACGTGCACACCTGGAATGAAGGGCCGAGTTTCCTTCCAAACCCGGATGAGGAGGTCGTAGTTGAGGATGCCTCGGATAACAATTCGGCGGAGCAAGGGGAGGGTGAGGATGACTCGGCCACATCTGGTAGCTCCAGTTCAAGCTCGGACAGTGACGGCGATGCGCGGTCCTCCTCCAAAGGTACTGGGCATTCAACTGCACAGACTGATGCTCTTGAGCAGCCTCGGGCTTCTGCTGAAGTTGCACCTGGGTCTATGGAGGGTGAGGCAACCTCGGTCGAAGTTCCTCCTACGTCAGAGTGCCCAGCGCCTGACCAAGTCGCTGCCTCTCCAGCGAAAAATGCTTAAGTTATTTCTTATCCCTGGCATGCCGGGCGTATGATGTACGCGAAACATTTGTCCGTTTTCTGTATGACTTGAATTTCTTTTGCCGTGTACTGCTGCGACATATATGTTTGTAGCTGTTATAATTTTGTTTAAGTGGGTTTTTGTCCGAATTCTTGTTTTGATGACCTGCGAATTCCTGATTTTAGGATGTATCTGTATCTTTGTATTCGTGATTCACCCACCTAATCTAGGTGTGAGCTTCGTATAACATACTAGTTTGGACTGTTGTTACTTTCAAAGTCGAAGTTCGATACCTTCTTTGTATCAAAGGCTAACCCGTACTTCGGAACAAAATATAGCAGTCACCAAGTTAGTGCCTATGGCACCGAAGTCTAGCGTATAAATCGAACTGCGGAAATAACATAAGACGGTTGGCGAGTCGCTGCTCAAGGTGCCGAGGTTTAGTGCACAGAAATTGTAATATCATATGGCAGTCCCCGAGTTACTTCTCTGGATGCCGAGGTTTAATACACAAGATGAAACTGAAATAACCTATGGCAGTCCCCGAGTCACTGCTCTGGATGCCGAGGTTTTAATACATAACATGAAATTGAAATAACATATGGTAGTCCCCGAGTCACTGCTCTGGATGCCGAGGTTTTAATACATAACATGAAATTGAAATAACATATGGCAGTCCCCGAGTCACTGCTCTGGATGCCGAGGTTTTAATACATAACATGAAATTGAAATAACATATGGCAGTCCCCGAGTCACTGCTCTGGATGCCGAGGTTTAATACATAACTGATGCTTGATTTTGAGATAACATACTACGAGTAAAACGGACGAAGTAAAGCTACATTCCATGGCCTTTTCGTTTCTTCACCAGCTTTGTCTGCTCTGTTCTTTCCACGGGACTGAGCATCGACTAGATAATAGGCATCATTGTGCAATGCTTTGATCACGACGAATGGTCCTTCCCACGGAGGTGATAGCTTGTGCATGCCGGCCGTACGTTGCACCAGTCGGACTAAATCCCCTTCTTTGAATACTCCTGGATTTACTTTTTTGCTATGATAGCGTCGCAAGTTCTGCTGATAGATAGCTGATCTTGACAGCGCCAGCTCTCTGGCTTCTTCTAGCAAGTCGACAGTATCTTGCCGAGCTATTTCGTTTACCTCTGAGGTTGTATACTGAGTAACTCTTGGCGAGTCATGTATTATGTCGGCTGGAAGCACGGCCTCTGCCCCGTATACCAGAAAGAATGGTGTATACCCTGTGGATCTATTCGGAGTAGTCCTGAGGCTCCATAATACGGCTGGGAGTTCCTCAATCCAACATCCTGCCGACCTTTGCAGTGGTTCAACAAGTCGTGGTTTTATTCCTGACAATACTAGTCCATTAGACCTTTCAATTTGCCCATTAGATGCTGGGTGAGCCACAGAGGCAATATCTAATCTTATGTGTTTTTCTCTCCAAAACCTAGCGAAGGCTCCTTCTGCAAAGTTTGTGTCGTTATCTGTAATAACACTGTGTGGATAGCCATATCTTAAAATAATATCTTTGAGGAATTTCACTGCTGTGGGCCCATCGCATTTTTTTATTGGTTTCACTTCAATCCATTTTGTGAACTTGTCCACCATAACCAATATGTGGGTCATTCCCCCTCGGGCCGGCTTAAATGGTCCCACCATATCTAAGCCCCACACATAAAATGGCCAAGTGATGGGTATTGTTTTTAACTCGGCCGATGGCATATGTATTTTGGTTGCATATCTCTGACAACCATTGCATTTTTCAACCAACTCTTTGGCTTCTTTCAACGCCGTGAGCCAATAAAATCCATGCCTGAATGCTTTGGCTACCAAGGCACGAGATGAGGCATGGTGTCCACATTCCCCTTGATGTATATCTAGGAGGATCTCCTGGCCTTCCGCCGAACTCACACACTTCTGTAATACGCTTGTAACGCTTCTTTTCTATAGCTCATTGTTTATGATCGTATAAGCTTTTGCTCTCCTTACAGTTTGTCTTGCTAATACTTCATTGCTCGGCAACATCGCGTCTTTTAGGTAAGAGAATATGGGTTGCGCCCATAGCGGTGTGACCTTTTATGGTGTGGTCTCACTGTCTATTTCCATGTTTTCTGCCGACATATCTACCTCGGCCTTCTCCATAATTGTGCTTACTTCTGCTGTCCTCCTCTCGGGGGGTTCCGAGTCATATTGCTGGTCTACTTCCATCGGCGCATTATCTTCTGCTGAATTTGCCGGAATAAAGATAGATTCAGATTCTAGTGATGGGATTATTGATGGTTTTCTGAGGTGTTCCAGGGCAATATCCGGTGGAATTGACTGCCGGGTTGATCCGAGTTTTGACAACGTGTCTGCGGCATCATTTTCTGCCCGAGGTATGTGGTGAAATTCACATCCTTCAAAGTATCCACTGATCTTTTGCACATGAAATCTGTATAAAGCCATATTAGCATCTAATGCATCCCAATTGCCTGAGACTTGCTGTACTACTAGATCCGAGTCCCCATAGCATAAGATTCGGCGTATGCCAATCTCTTTTGCTACTTTCAATCCATGGACCAGTGCTTCATATTCGGCTACGTTGTTGGATGCGGCAAAATGTATTTGTAGCACATATTTCAGCTGATCTCTTTTAGGCGAGGTTAACACTATTCCTGCCCCCAAACCATTTCTTAGTTTGGAACCATCGAAATGCATCGTCCAATAATTTGGATCTGGTAATGGTGGCTCATACTGCACTTCGGCCCAGTCTACGAAGAAGTCGGCGACTGCTTGAGATTTGATTGCATCTCTCCTATCAAATTGTGGAGCGTATGGTGACAACTCGATTGCCCATTTTGCTATTCGGCCACTTGCATCTTTGTTGCTCAATATGTCGGCTATGGGCGCTTCACAGATCACTTTGATGGGATGCTCTTCGAAGTAATGTTTAAGCTTTTTTGCCGACATATACACTCCATAAGCCATCTTCTGATAATGTGGGTAATTCTGCTTTGAAGTGGATAATACCTCACTTAAATAATACACCGGCCTTTGTACGGACTTATCATCTTCAAGTCGTTCTACTATGACTACAGCACTCACTACTCTGTTGGTAGCCGCTATATAGAGTAACATAGGCTCTTTTGATAATGGAGAAGCCAAAACGGGTGCTGTGACCAATATTTTTTTCAACTCATGAAATGCGCTGTCCGCTTGTGGAGTCCAAATGAATTTACATGATTTCTTCATCAGCTGATATAGTGGTAGCGCCTTTTCTCCCAGCCGACATACAAACCGGCTGAGCGAGGCTAGACAACCCGTGAATTTTTGTACATCATTTAAGCATCTTGGCAATTCCATTCTTTCTACTGCCTTTATCTTTGTTGGGTTGGCCTCTATACCTCGGCTAGATACAAGAAAACCGAGTAATTTTCCTGCCGGCACGCCAAAAGTGCACTTTTACGGATTAAGCTTCATTTGGAACCTTCTCAAGTTCACGAAAGTCTGCCGTATATCTTCCAGTAACGTTTTGCTTTCCTTGGTTTTAATGACCATGTCATCTACATATACTTGTACCATTTTTCCTATCTGATCGTGTAGACATTTTTGCATGCATCTCTGATATGTTGCTCCTGCGTTTCGCAGGCCGAATGGCATTGTGCGATAGCAATAAGCCCCGTACGGGGTAATAAACGCAGTCTTTATTTGATCGGCCGGATTTAACGGTATCTGGTGGAAACCAGAATACGCGTCTACAAATGACAATAACTCACAACCAGCGGTCGAATCAATGACTTGGTCAATTCTAGGTAATGGAAAAGGATCTTTTGGACACGCCTTGTTCAGGTTCGTGTAATCGATACACATTCGCCATACAATGGCTACATTGGGATCATCTTTCTTCTTTTCTACTAGCATCGGATTCGACAACCAATCCGGGTACAGCACCTCCATGATGAACCCGGCTGCGAGGAGACGAGCTATTTCATCCCCTATTATTTTTCTCCTGTCTTGCTCCTGGCCTTACATTCAAAGAGTGCTCAGCCAACTCCCTCGGAACACCTTGCAGATCCTGAGTTGACCATGCAAATATGTCCCGATTCTCACGGAGGAAGTTGGTGAGCTCGCTTTCCTATTTAGCGTCCAGGCCTGCACCAATAGTAACAGTACGCTCCGGGAATTGCTCATCTATCTGAAACTTCTCCGTTTCTTTAGTTGGCTGAAAAGAGACACTGCCATGCGGGTTGGCTAGTGCCGGCATGTTCAGCTGTGCCGACTGAGCGAGGGCTGCTACCTCCTGAATCCCTCTTTTTTCTCTTGCTATAACCAATGATTCGGCCAAATTTGACCCGGCTGATGCACACTCCATTGATTTCTTGTAATCCCTTACTATAGTTATCACTCCTTGTGGTCCGGGTAGCTTCATTTTCAGATAACTTATATGACAGCTGCCCATGAATTTGGCCAATGCTGGCCGTCCGAGTAGAGCATGATAACAGCTCTCTAGATCCACCACTTCAAACTCTAAATTTTCTGCTCTACAGTTATCTCTTGTGCCGAATAACACATCCACTCGGACCTTACCAATGGGTTCACATGAAAGCCCTGGCACTATTCCATGGAAAGTGGTCCTCGTGGATTGCAACATGTTCTGCGATATTCCGCGTTTATGCATGGTATCCTTGTACATGATATTGATACTGCGTCCATTGTCTATGAGTACCTTTGAGAATTTCACATTGATGCTCGGTCCAACAAATGTCGGATCCAACAGGAGTGCATATGATCCGGGATTCGGCATTATCTTGGGATGATCCTTTATGCTCCAAGTTATCTCCTGATCTGACCAAGGCACATATCTTGGTACTGCCGGCATAACTGCATTTACTTCCATATGCCGGCGCTGCACACTTTGCTTGTATTGTTGTTCCGTTGTGAACATGCAATAGGACTGATGATGTTCTCTATAATCATTGCGTCCGGTATTCGCCGGATTTGTCCTTCCATCCTGGACTTGGTTCATCACTTGATGTACCGCGTCTCTCCGATCCGAGTTATCGTACCTCGGGGGAGGGGGCGGTAACATCAGTTGCTGTGCATTTGCTCCAATCAACTGTGGTTGATGCTGCTGATGTACTTGATGGGTTGCCTGAACTCCTGCGGGGTTCCCCATTGCATTTTTCATCCATGCACATTGGCGGGTCGTATGGTTGGCTGGCCTGGATGGGTTTGACGTGTGAAATTTGCACGGCTGATCTAACATGGATTTGAACGTGTACTTCGGCCTCTCCTGCCACTGTTTCTTTTGTTCTGGGGTCCACTGCCTTTTTCCTTCATTCCTTGGTGTCCACTGCTGAGGACCATTCTTCTGCCGTTGAGTTGCTCCGTGACTCGGCTGATCTTGCGCTACTGTCGCCACTTGGGCCGAATTATATCTATAATCCGGCCTTTCCAATCTTCTTCTTCCTCTGAAATCACTGCGCCTGGATGACCCAGCCAAATCACTTGCATAATGGTCCTATTGCTCGCGATGATCCGCCGACATTAGTTCTGGTTGCGTTGGGTCTCCTAATGCGTAGGAGTCCGCTATTCTGATAGTTTCTGCCAGTGTGGTCGGCATATCTCTTTGCAGACGCTGCCACAATACGCTGCCATAACGGCATCCTTGCGCGAACCAAGCTATTGCTTGCGATTCTGTAACTCCTTCACATGAGTTTCTCAGGTTGCACCACCGAGTTAAAAATTCTCTATCTGTTTCATTCGGCCTCTGCTTGCACATGGCTAACTGTTGTGGCATGTTTGGCCTCTTGTATGTGCTGGTAAAGTTGCTGACAAACATTTCCTCAAAATCCAGCCAACAGTTGATACTGCCCGCTGGTAGATTATTCAGCCACACCCTAGCTGGTCCTTCCAGCATCTGTGGGACGTACCGTACTGCCCATCGTAAGTTTCCACCCGCTATTTTCACAGCAGTGGCATAGTCAATCAACCAGTCCTGCGGTTTGGTGCTCCCATTATACGTTTTCGTGCCCCTTGCTAGCTGAAAATTTGGCACAGGCGGTTCGCCCATGATCCGTGGTCCAAAGCATGTCGGCCCTGGTGGACCCTGTTCTTCCAACAACTCGGACCAGTATAGCCGATCCAGCTTCACTCTTGCATCATTTGATGGCAAATCTCTGTACAGAACTCTATCTTGTACTCCATAGTGGTTGTTTCCGCCATGGATCGCATACTCCATCTCGGAATAACCATCATTGTATCTCTCATTAATTTGATTGTGGTGAGCTGGCCTCGTTTCTCTTTCCTGCCGGGGTTCATGCCTTGGTTGCGGGTTGAGTGGCAGTTCTCTCCTTACTTCGACCGGGGTATTGTTCTCATGATTGCCTCTCGCGGGTTCTCTTCTGCCGAGATCTCCATTGCCTCGGCTTCCGCCGTCTTTTTCCACACGGCCGTGGTTCCTCTCCCCACTGTTACCTCGGCTTGCATTGCCTCTATTCTCATTTGCCTTTCCGGCCATTGCCGGATCATATGGAACAATTTGCTTGTTCCTCTTTCCTGAGGTTACTGCTTTGTCCCTTCGTGCATTATTTCCGGGTGAAGATGCTGCTGCCACGGACAAGGCAGGTGCTGCCCCTGCCGAGTGAACCATTCGCGAGGCCCCCGGCCTCGCCAGGTTTGCTCTGAGCATTTCTTTGTTTTGCTGGTTCGCAATGCTTACTAGCTCGTTCACTCTTTCTTGCTGTTTCTGCCGGGCCTCGCCGGTCAACCCCTCTAACTCTAATGCTACGGCATTTGCCGCTCTTAGGTTTTTTGCCGGGGTGCTGTACCTCGGCAAGCCCAAATCCACTGATTCTGCTTTATGAGCATCATGCTCTTTGTTGATATCATCCATGAGGTTTTTCCCTCTCAATCTTAATTCGTCCACCCGTTCGGGTGCGACGTCAAGCTTATTAGCTTTGGCATATTCTCGCAGGGTCCTGTTTAAGGACTCCCATAAGGCCGACACCTTTTTGGCCTCTACCAGCACCTTTTACCTGGTTTCCTCCAACTCTGCCTGAGCATTTGCCGGATCAAGTATCGGCGCGACAGGCGTAGTCAAGTTTTCTATGGTCGCCTGAAGAATGTTCTCTAGCCTTTCCAGAGGTGGACCTCTTACTCTTGGTGCCTTTGGGGTGGTGTCCTGCACCTCGATCGGGTTGGTCGCTGGCGGGATTACCTCGGTGGGTAGTGGTGCGGTCTGCCTGGGTGCGCCCTGTACACCGGTGGCGAGTTCTCTGCTTGACCCGGCAGCTGCTGCTCCAGTTTGCACTCTGGCCGCGACCATCACCTCGACGCTGCCTGCAGGACGCGCTCTGGGCGGACGGCTCGCAGCGTTAAGAGGTGGCTCTCCTGCAACAACAACTTGGTGAGGATAAACGCCAGAGATGTCGACGCCGACATAGACCTTGTGCCCGCCCAGGCTGATGAAGACACCATTACGCGGGGGAGTTTTCCCCCTGAAGCTCCATGCATTGTCGCTGACATAGTCATAGAGACCAAATCTCTGGACCAAGCCAGAAACAACGCGCTCGCCCGTGTTGATGAAGTTTCCCGTCCGGATCATAACTCCAGCTAACACCGCTGCTGGCTCCACGGTGGGCGCCAACTGTCGTGGTGGTGACACGGCAGATGCCATGGGTAGGCTAAAGTATGGGGCCAATGGATGCTAGTGAGATCTGGGGAGGGAAGATGTAGTTGATTCTACACACAGAAGTCTGAGGCAAAGATCTTTATTTCTTCTTCCTTGGGCTACAAGTGATCCTTGAGCTGTATACAGGGAGAAGAGAAGAACTTTACCAGCCTAACGGCTCTAACTTCAGTCGATGCCCCCTTCTGAGTCCAAGCCTCTCCTTATAAAGGAGAGCCCTGGGTTCCTCTAGGGCTGACGTGGCAAGCATATTCGAGGAATATGCTTGTCCCAATATAGTAGTTCGGTGCCCCCCTTTCCCTGTCGCCCCTCTAATGACGGCAAGGTTCCAGAGGGCCCCTCCTGTGCGCCTCGGGCTTCTAGACTGTCACCTCCGTGACCTCCTCCTGCCTCTCTGTCGCTCTGCACCTTTGTCCCTAGCGCTTGGCTCCGTTCAGATTCTCCCTAGCTTGCAGCTAGGGTTTGACTTCAGGCTTCTCCTTCTCCTGCAAGCTTCATATCATTTGGTCCCTCCTCGCATAACTCGGATCGTCCTTCACCTTCATCAAGATCACTCAGGCTAACCCGGCCGACATACGCAATATCTCGGCCGGGTAATGTCTTAACATAAATATACGGGTCTCTCGCCTTCATATGTCGGCCGACTTCTACAGGATTCGGCCGACTTAGACCGTAACTCGGAAACCAGACGGGGATTGTACCCTCGTCTTTCCCCGTCTTTACCCTATCCGGGGTTACCTCCCCAACAGAATACCTCCAAACGCATGCAATGGACCCTAGCACGAGTATTAAAGTTTGGTGGAATGCTGAAATGTCCAAAACATGGTGCCCAAGTGTCACCCTCTTTGCAGACATGCACTATCACCGAAAAACGAAGATCCTAGAATTTAATTGGCCGGGAACTCCCTGTTTCGATGAAACCAGGTTAGATCATGTCACAAATTGTGCCCAAAATTGGTTTGGAATTATCATATAACCCAACCTAGCACAAACCAAGAGAAAAATCCACCGGGCTACCCCTTTCATAAGAACATCTAGGGGGTAGACGATCCAGGCCCACGGATCAGGGTTTTGTAGGAAGAAGCTCTTCGGGACATCGGACTACCTCCAAACCTTGCAATGGACCCTAGCATTTGTATTAAAGTGTCGTGGAATGCTGAAATGTCCGAAATCAGGTTCCCAAGTGTGACCCATTCGCAGACATGCGATGTCTCCTAAAAACGAAGGTGTTCTGGAAATTTATTTATTAGGGGGTCGAGAGCTCCCCATTTCGATGAACCCAGGTTAGATATTGTCACAACTTATGCCCAAACATGGTTTGGAATTATCCTATAACCCAACCAAGCACGAACCAAGAGAAAAATCCACCGGCCTACCCCTTTCATAAGAACATCTAGGGGGTAGACGATTATGGGCCCAGAGATCAGGGTTTCATAGGAAGAAGCGCCTCGGAGCATCGGAATACCGCCAAACCCATGCAATGGACCCTAGCATGTGTATTAAAGTGTGGTGGAATGCCGAAATGTCCAAAACATGGTGACCAAGTGTCAACCTCTTTGCAGACATGCACTATCACCTAAAAACGAAGATCCTGGAACTAAATTGGCCGGGAACTCCCCGGTTCGGTGAAACCGGGTTGGATCATGTCACAACTTGTGCCCAAACATGGTTTGGAATTATCATATAACCCAACCAAGCACAATTCAAGAGAAAAATCTACCGGGCTACCCCTTTCATAAGAACATCTAGGGGTAGACGATCCAGGCCCATGGATCAGGGTTTTGTAGGAAGAAACTCTTCGGGACATCGGAATACCTCCAAACCTTCCAATGGACCCTATAATGTGTGGTGGAATGCTGAAATGTCCAAAACCTGGTTCCCAAGTGTGACCCATTCGCAGACATGTGATGTCACCTAAAAACGAAGGTGTTTTGGAAATTTAATTATTAGGGGGTCGAGAACTCGCCATTTCAGTGAAACCAGGTTAGATCTTATCACAACTTATGCCCAAACATGGTTTGGAATTATCCTATAACCTAACCAAGCACAAAACAAGAGAAAAATCCACCGGGCTACCCCCTTCATAAGAACATCTAGGGGGGTAGATGATTCTGGGCCCACACATCACGGTTTCATAGGAAGAAGCACCTCACAGCATCGGAATACCTACAAACTCATGCAATGTACCATAGCATGTGTATTAAAGTGTGGTGGAATGCTGAAATGTCCAAAACATGGTGCCCAAGTGTCACCCTCTTTGCAGACATGCACCATCACCTAAAAACGAAGATCCTAGAATTTAATTGGTCGGGAACTCCCCGTTTCGGTGAAACCGGGTTGGATCATGTAACAACTTGTGCCCAAACATGGTTTGGAATTATCCTATAACCTAACCAAGCACAAAACAAGAGAAAAATCCACCGGGCTACCCCCTTCATAAGAACATCTAGGGGGGTAGATGATTCTGGGCCCACACATCACGGTTTCATAGGAAGAAGCACCTCACAGCATCGGAATACCTACAAACTCATGCAATGTACCATAGCATGTGTATTAAAGTGTGGTGGAATGCTGAAATGTCCAAAACATGGTGCCCAAGTGTCACCCTCTTTGCAGACATGCACCATCACCTAAAAACGAAGATCCTAGAATTTAATTGGTCGGGAACTCCCCGTTTCGGTGAAACCGGGTTGGATCATGTAACAACTTGTGCCCAAACATGGTTTGGAATTATCCTATAACCTAACCAAGCACAAAACAAGAGAAAAATCCACCGGGCTACCCCCTTCATAAGAACATCTAGGGGGGTAGATGATTCTGGGCCCACACATCACGGTTTCATAGGAAGAAGCACCTCACAGCATCGGAATACCTACAAACTCATGCAATGTACCATAGCATGTGTATTAAAGTGTGGTGGAATGCTGAAATGTCCAAAACATGGTGCCCAAGTGTCACCCTCTTTGCAGACATGCACCATCACCTAAAAACGAAGATCCTAGAATTTAATTGGTCGGGAACTCCCCGTTTCGGTGAAACCGGGTTGGATCATGTAACAACTTGTGCCCAAACATGGTTTGGAATTATCATATAACCCAACCAAGCACAAACCAAGAGAAAAATCCATCGGGCTACCCCTTTCATAAGAACATCTAGGGGGGTAGACGATCCAGGCCCACGGATTAGGGTTTTCTAGGAAGAAGCTCTTCGGGACATCGGAATACCTCCAAACCTTGCAATGGACCCTAGCATGTGTATTAAAGTGTGGTGGAATGCTGAAATGTCCAAAATGTGGTTCCCAAGTGTGACCCGTTCGCAGACATGCGATGTCACCTAAAAACGAAGCTGTTCTGGAAATTTAATTATTAGGGGGTCGAGAACTCCCCATTTCGGTGAAACCAGGTTAGATATTGTCACAACTTATGCCCAAACATCGTTTAGAATTATCCTATAACCCAACCTAGCACAAACCAAGAGAAAAATCCACCAGGCTACCCATTTCATAAGAACATCTAGGGGGTAGACGATTCTAGGCCCATATAGATCAGGGTTTCATAGGAAGAAGCGGCTCGGTGCATCGGAATACCTCCAAACCCATGCAATGGACCCTAGGATGTGTATTAAAGTGTGGTGGAATGCTGAAATGTCCAAACTATGGTGCCCAAGTGTCACCCTCTTTGCAGACATGCACTATCACCGAAAAAACGAAGATCCTGGAATTTAATTGGCTGGGAACTCCCCGTTTCGGTGAAACCGGGTTAGATCATGTCACAACTTGTGGCCAAACATGGTTTGTAATTATCATATAGCCCAACCAAGCACAAACCAAGAGAAAAATCCACCGGGCTACCCCTTTCATAAGAACATCTAGGGGGTAGACGATCCAGGCCCATGGATCAGGGTTTTGTAGGAAGAAGCTCTTCGGGACATCGGAATACCTCCAAACCTTGCAATGGACCCTAGCATGTGTATTAAAGTGTGGTGGAATGCTCAAATGTCCAAAACCTGGTTCCCAAGTGTGACCCGCTCGCAGACATGCGATGTCACCTAAAAACGGAGGTGTTCTGGAAATTTAATTATTAGGGGGTCGAGAACTCCCCATTTCGGTGAAAGCAGGTTAGATGTTGTCACAACTTGTGGGCAAACATGGTTTGGAATTATCCTATAACCCAACAAAGCACAATATTGTCACAACTTATGCCCAAACATGGTTTGGAACTATCCTATAACCCAACCAAGCACAAACCAAGAGAATAATCCACCAGACTACCCCTTTCATAAGAACATCTAGGGGGTAGACGATTCTGGGCCCATAAAGATCAGGGTTTCATAGGACGAAGCGCCTCGGAGGATCGGAATACCTCCAAGCCCATGCAATGGACCCTAGCATGTGTATTAATATGTGGTGGAATGCTGAAATGTCCAAAACATGGTGCCCAAGTGTAACCCGTTTAGTAGGCATGCACTATCACCGAAAAAACGAAGATCCTGGAATTTAATTGGCTGGGAACTCCCCGTTTCGGTGAAACCGGGTTGGATCATGTCACAACTTTTGCCCAAACATGGTTTGGAATTATCATATAACCCAACGAAGCACAAACCAAGAGAAATATCCACCGGGCTACCCCTTTCATCAGAACATCTAGGGGGTAGATGATCCAGGCCCACGGATCAGGGTTTTGGAGGAAGAAGCTCTTCGGGACATCGGAATACCTCCAAACCTTGCAATGGACCCTAGCATGTATTTTAAACTGTGGTGGAATGCTGAAATGTCCAAAACCTGGTTCCCAAGCGTGACCCGTTCGCAGACATGCGATGTCACCTAAAAACGAAGGTGTTCTGGAATTTTAATTATTAGGGGGTCAAGTTAGATCTTGTCACAAATTATGCCTAAACATGGTTTGTAATTATCCTATAACCCAACCAAGCACAAACCAAGAGAAAAATCCACCGGGCTACCCCTTTCATAAGAACATCTAGGGGGATAGACGATTCTAGGCCCATATAGATCAGGGTTTCATAGGAAGAAGCGCCTCGGAGCATCGGAATACCTATAAACCCATGAAATGGACCCTAGCATGTGTATTAAAGTGTGGTGGAATGCTAAAATGTCCAAAACATGGTGTCCAAGTGTCACCCTGATTGTAGACATGCACTATCACCTAAAAACAAAGATCCTGGAATTTAATTGGCCGGGAACTCCCCGTTTTGGTGAAACCCGGATGGATCATGTCACAACTTGTGCCCAAACATGGTTTGGAATCATATAACCCAACCAAGCACAAACCAAGACAAAAATCCTCCGGGCTGCCCCTTAGATAAGAACATCTAGGTGGGTAGACGATCCAGGCCCACGGATCAGGGTTTTGTAGGAAGAAGCTCTTCGGGACATCGGAATACCTCTAAACCTTGCAATGGAACCTAGAGTGTGCATTAAAGTGTGGTGGAATGCTGAAATGTCCAAAACATGGTTCCCAAGTCTAACCCGTTTAGTAGGCATGCACTATCACCGAAAAAACGAAGATCCTGGAATTTAATTGGCTAGGAACTCCCCGTTTCGGTGAAACCAGGTTGGATCATGTCATAACTTGTGCCCAAACATGGTTTGTAATTATCATATAACCCAACCAAGCACAAACCAAGAGAAATATCCACCGGGCTACCCCTTTCATAAGAACATCTAGGGGGTAGATGATCCAGGCCCACGTATCAGGGTTTTGTAGGAAGAAGCTCTTCGGGACATCGGAATACCTCCAAACCTTGAAATGGACCCTAACATGTCTATTAAAGTGTGGTGGAATGCTGAAATGTCCAAAACCTGGTTCCCAAGCGTGACCCTTTCCCAGACATGCGATGTCACCTAAAAACGAAGGTGTTCTAGAATTTTAATTATTAGGGGGTCGAGAACTCCCCATTTCGATGGAACCAAGTTAGATCTTGTCACAAATTATGCCTAAACATGGTTTGTAATTATCCTATAACCCAACCAAGCACAAACCAAGAGAAAAATCCACCGGGCTACCCCTTTCATCAGAACATCTAGGGGGTAGACGATTCTAGGCCCATATAGATCAGGGTTTCATAGGAAGAAGCGCCTCGGAGCATCGGAATACCTCCAAACCCATGAAATGGACCCTATAATGTGTATTAAAGTGTGTGGAAGGCTAAAATGTCCAAAACATGGTGTCCAAGTGTCACCCTGATTGTAGACATGCACTATCACCTAAAAACGAAGATCCTGGAATTTAATTGGCCAGGAACTCCCCGTTTTGGTGAAACCCGGTTGGATCATGTCACAACTTGTGCCAAAACATGGTTTGGAATCATATAACCCAACCAAGCACAAACCAAGACAAAAATCCTCCGGGCTACCCCTTTGATAAGAACATCTGGTGGGTAGACGATCCAGGCCCACGGATCAGGGTTTTGTAGGAAGAAGCTCTTCGGGACATCGAAATACCTCCAAACCTTGCAATGGACCCTAGCGTGTGCATTAAAGTGTGGTGGAATGCTGAAATGTACAAAACATGGTTCCCAAGTGTGATCCGTTCGCAGACATGCGATGTCACCTAAAAACGAAGGTGTTCTAGAAATATAATTATTAGGGGGTCGAGAACTATCCATTTCGGTTAAACCAGGTTAGATCTTGTCACAACCTATGCCCAAACATGGTCTGGAATTATCCTATAACCCAACCAAGCACAAACCAAGAGAAAAATCCACCGGGCTACCCCTTTCATAAGAACATCTAGGGGGTAGACGATTCTGGGCCCACATATCATGGTTTCATAGGAAGAAGCGCCTCGCAACATCGGAATACCTCCAAACTCATGAAATGGACCCTAGCATGTGTATTAAAGCGTGTTGGAATGCTAAAATGTCCAAAACATGGAGCCCAAGTGTCACCCTCTTTGCAGACATGCACTATCTCCTAAAAACGAAGATCCTAGAATTTAATTGGCTGGGAACTCCCCGTTTCGGTGAAACCGGGTTGGATCATGTAACAACTTGTGCCCAAACATGGTTTGGAATTATCATATAACCCAACCAAGCACAAACCAAGAGAAATTTCACCAGGCTACCCCTTTCATAAGAACATCTTAGGGGGTAGACGATCCAGGCCCACGGATCAGGGTTTTGTAGGAAGAAGCTCTCCGGGACATCAAAAAACCTCCAAACCTTGCAATGGACCCTAGCATGTGTATTAAGTTCTGGTGAAATGCTGAAATGTCCAAAATTTGGTTCCCAAGTGTGACCCGTTCGCAGACATGCGATGTCACCTAAAAACGAAGGTGTTCTGGAAATTTAATTATTAGGGGGTCGAGAACTCCCCATTTAGGTGAAACCAGGTTAGATCTTGTCACAACTTATGCCCAAACACGGTTTGGAATTATCCTATAACCAAACCAAGCACAAACCAAGAAAAAAATCTACCGGGCTAACCATTTCATAAGAACATCTAGGGGAGTAGACGATTCTAGGCCCATATAGATCAGGGTTTCATAGGAAGAAGCGCCTCGGAGCATCAGAATACCTCCAGACCCATGCAATGGATCCTATCATGTGTATTAAAGTGTGGTGGAATTCTGAAATGTCCAAAACATGATGCCCAAGTGTCACCCTCTCTGCAGACATGCAGTATCACCGAAAAACGAAGATCCTAGAATTTAATTCTCCGGGAACTCCCCGTTTCGGTGAAACCGGGTTAGATCATGTCACAACTTGTGACCAAAAATGGTTTGGAATTATAGTATAACCCAACCAAGCACAAACCAAGAGAAAATTGCACCGGGCTACCCCTTTCATAAGAACATCTTGGGGGGTAGACGATCCAGGCCCACGGATCAGGGTTTTGTAGGAAGAAGCTCTTCGGGACATCAAAATACCTCCAAACCTTGCAAAGGACCCTAGCATGTGTATTAAATTCTGGTGAAATGCTGAAATGTCCAAAATCTGATTCCCAAGTGTGACCCGTTCGCAGACATGCGATGTCACCTAAAAACGAAGGTGTTCTGGAAATTTAATTATTAGGGGGTCGAGAACTCCCCATTTCGGTGAAACCAAGTTAGATCTTGTCACAACTTATGCCCAAACATGGTTTGGAATTATCCTATAACCAAACCAAGCACAAACCAAGAAAAAAATCTACCGGGCTAACCATTTCATAAGAACATCTAGGGGAGTAGACGATTCTAGGCCCATATAGATCAGGGTTTGATATGAAGAAGCGCCTCGGAGCATCAGAATACCTCCAGACCCATGCAATGGATCCTAGCATGTGTATTAAAGTGTGGTGGAATGCTGAAATGTCCAAAACATGGTGCCCAAGTGTCGCCCTCTTTGCAGACATGCAGTATCACCGAAAAACGAAGATCCTAGAATATAATTCTCCGGGAACTCCCCGTTTCCGTGAAACCGGGTTAGATCATGTCACAACTTGTGACAAAACATGGTTTGGAATTATCATATAACCCAACCAAGCACAAACCAAGAGAAAAATCCACCGGGCTACGCATTTCATAAGAATATCTAGGGGGGTAGGCGATCCAGGCCCACGGATTAGGGTTTTGTAGGAAGAAGCTCTTCGGGACATCGGAATACCTCCAAACCATGCAATGGACCCTAGCATGTGTATTAAAGTGTGGTGGAATGCTGAAATGTCCAAAATCTGGTTCCCAAGCGTGACATGTCCGAAGACATGCGATATCACCTAAAAACGAAGATCCTAGAATTTAATTCTCCAGGAACTCCCCGTTTCGGTGAAACCGGGTTTGATCATGTCACAACATGTGACCAAACATGGTTTGGAATTATCATATAACCCAACCAAGCACAAACCAAGAGAAAATTCCACCGGGCTACCCCTTTCATAAGAACATCTTGGGGGTAGACGATCCAGGCCCACGGATCAGGGTTTTGTAGGAAGAAGCTCTTCGGGACATCAAAAAACCTCCAAACCTTACAATGGACCCTAGCATGTGTATTAAATTCTGGTGAAATGCTGAAATGTCCAAAATCTGATTCCCAAGTGTGACCCATTCGCAGACATGCGATGTCACCTAAAAACGAAGGTGTTCTGGAAATTTAATTATTAGGGGGTCGAGAACTCCCCATTTCGGTGAAACCAGGTTAGATCTTGTCACAACTTATGCCTAAACATGGTTTGGAATTATCCTATAACCAAACCAAGCACAAACCAAGAAAAAAACTACCGGGCTAACCATTTCATAAGAACATCTAGGGGAGTAGACGATTCTAGGCCCATATAGATCAGGGTTTCATAGGAAGAAGCGCCTCGGAGCATCAGAATACCTCCAGACCCATGAAATGGATCCTAGCATGTGTATTAAAGTGTGGTGGAATGCTGAAATGTCCAAAACATGGTGCCCAAGTGTCACCCGCTTTGCAGACATGCAGTATCACTGAAAAACAAAGATCCTAGAATTTAGTTCTCCGGGAACTCCCCGTTTCGGTGAAACCGGGTTAGATCATGTCACAACTTGTGACCAAACATGGTTTGGAATTATCATATAACCCAACCAAGCACAAACAAAGAGAAAAATCCACCAGGCTACGCCTTTCATAAGAATATCTAGGGGGGTAGACGATCTAGGCCCACGTATCAGGGTTTTGTAGGAAGAAGCTCTTCGGGACATCGGAATACCTCCAAACCATGCAATGGACCCTAGCATGTGTATTAAAGTGTGGTGGAATGCTTAAATGTCCAACATCTGGTTTCCAAGTTGTTCTAGAAATTTAATTATTAGGGGCTCGAGAACTCCCCATTTCGGTGAAACCAGGTTAGATCTTGTCACAACTCATGGCCAAACATGGTTTGGAATTATCCTATAACCCAACCAAGCACAATCTTGTCACAACTTATGCCCAAACATGGTTTGGAATTATCCTATAACCCAACCAAGCAGAAACCCAGAGAAAAATCCACCGGGCTACCCCTTTCATAAGAACATCTAGGGGGTAGACGATTCTGGACCCACAGATCAGGGTTTCATAGGAAGAAGCGCCTCGGAGCGTCGGAATACCTCCAAACCCATGCAATGGACCCTAGCATGTGTTTTAAAGTGTGGTGGAATGCTTAAATGTCTAAAACATGGTGCCCAAGTGTGACCCGCTTCGTAGGCATGCACTATCACCGAAAAAACGAAGATCCTTGAATTTAATAGGCCGGGAACTCCCCGTTTCGGTGAAACCGGGTTGGATCATGTCATAACTTGTGCCCAAACAAGGTTTGGAATTACCATATAACCCAACCAAGCACAAACCAAGAGAAAAATCTACCGGGCTACCCCTTTCATAAGAAGGTCTAGGGGGTAGACGATCCAGGCCCACGGATCAGGGGTTTTGTAGGAAGAAGCTCTTCGGGACATCGGAATACCTCCAAAACCTTGCGATGGACCCTAGCATGTTCTTTAAAATGTGTTGGAATACTGAAATGTCCAAAACCTGGTTCCCAAGTGTGACCCGTTCGCAGACATACGATGTCACCTAAAAACCGAAGGTGTTTCGTAAATTTAATTATTAGGGGGTCGAGAACTCCCCATTTCGGTGAAACCAGGTTAGATCTTGTCACAACTTATGCCCAAACATGGTTTGGAATTATCCTATAACCCAACCAAGCACAAACCAAGAGAAAAATCCACCGGGCTACCCCTTTCATAAGAATATCTAGGGGGTAGACGATTCTGGGCCCACAGATCAGGGTTTCATAGGAAGAAGCGCCTCGGAGCGTCGGAATACCTCCAAACCCATGCAATGGACCCTAGCATGTGTATTAAAGTGTGGTGGAATGCTGAAATGTCTAAAACATGGTGCCCAAGTGTGACCCGCTTCGTAGGCATGCACTATCACCGAAAAAACGAAGATCCTTGAATTTAATTGGCCGGGAACTCCCCGTTTCGGTGAAACCAGGTTGGATCATGTCATAACTTGTGCCCAAACATGGTTTGTAATTACCGTATAACCCAACCAAGCACAAACCAAGAGAAAAATCTACCGGGCTACCCCTTTCATAAGAACATCTAGGGGGGTAGACGATCCAGGCCCACGGATCAGGGGTTTTGTAGGAAGAAGCTCTTCGGGACATTGGAATACCTCCAAAACCTTGCAAAGGACCCTAGCATGTGATTTAAAGTGTGGTGGAATACTGAAATGTCCAAAACCTGGTTCCCAAGCGTGACCCGTTCACAGACATACGATGTCACCTAAAAACCGAAGGTGTTTGGAAATTTAATTATTAGGGGGTCGAGAACTCCCCATTTCGGTGAAACCAGGTTAGATATTGTCACAACTTATGCCCAAACATGGTTTGGAATTATCCTATAACCCAACCAAGCACAAACCAAGAGAAAAATCCACCGGGCTACCCCTTTCATAAGAATATCTTGGGGGTAGACGATTCTGGGCCCACAGATCAGGGTTTCATAGGAAGAAGCGCCTCAGAGCGTCGGAATACCTCCAAACCCATGCAATGGACCCTAGCATGTGTATTAAAGTGTGGTTTTAATGCTCAAATGTCCAAAACATGGTGCCCAACTGTCACCCTCTTTGCAGACATGCTCTATCACCTAAAAACGAAGATCCTAGAATTTAATTGGTCAGGAACTCCCCATTTCGGTGAAACCGGGTTGGATCATGTCACAACTTGTGCCCAAACATGATTTGGAATTATCATATAACCCAACCAAGCAAAACCAAGAGAAAAATCCACTGGGCTACCCCTTTCATAAGAACATCCAGGGAGTAGATGATCTAGGCCCACGGATCATGGTTTTGTAGGAAGAAGCTCTTCGGGACATCGGAATACCTCCAAACCTTGCAATGGACCCTAGCATGTGTATAAAAGTGTGGTGGAATGTTGAAATGTCCAAAATATGGTTCCCAAGGATGACCCGTTCGCAGACATGCGATGTCACCTAAAAACCGAAGGTGTTTTGGAAATTTAATTATTAGGGGGTCGAGAAATCCCCATTTGGGTGAAACAAGGTTAGATCTTGTCATAACTTATGTCCAAACGTGGTTTGGAATTATCCTATAACCCAACCAAGCACAAACCAAGAGAAAAATCCACCGGGCTACCTCTTTAATAAGAACATCTAGGGGGGTAGACGGTTCTGGGCCCATATAGATCAGGGTTTCATAGGAAGAAGGGCCTCGGAGCATCGGAATACCTCCAAACCCATGCAATGGACCCTCGCATGTATATTAAAGTGTGGTGGAATGCTGAAATGTCCAAAACATGGCGCCCAAGTGTCACCCTCCCCGTTTCGTTGGAACCGGGTTGGATCATGTCACAATTTGTGCCCAAACATGGTTTGGAATTATCAGATAAACCAACCAAGCACAAACCAAGAGAAAAATCCACCGGGCTACCCCTTTCATAATAACATCTATGGGGGTAGACGATCCAGGCCCATGGATCAGGGTTTTGTAGGAAGAAGCTCTTAGGGACATCGGAATACCTCCAAACCTTGCAATGGTGACCCGCTCGCAGACATGCGATGTCACCTAAAAACGGAGGTGTTCTGGAAATTTAATTATTAGGGGGTCGAGAACTCCCCATTTCGGTGAAAACAGGTTAGATCTTGTCACAACTTATGCCCAAACATGGTTTGGAATTATCCTATAACCCAACCAAGCAGAAACCAAGAGAAAAATCCACCGGGCTACCCCTTTCAAAAGAACATCTAGGGGGATAGACGATTCTGGGCAAATATAGATCAGGGTTTCATAGGAAGAAGCGCCTCGGAGTATCGGAATACCTCCAAGCCCATGCAATGGACCCTAGCATGTGTATTAATGTGTGGTGGAATGCTTAAATGTCCAAAACATGGTACCCAAGTGTAACCCGCTTCGTAGGCATGCACTATCACCGAAAAAACGAAGATCCTGGAATTTAATTGGCTGGGAACTCCCCGTTTCGGTGAAACCGGGCTGCATCATGTCACAACTTGTGCCCAAACATGGTTTGGAATTATCATATAACCCAACCAAGCATAAACCAAGAGAAAAATCCACCGGGCTACCCCTTTCATAAGAACATCTAGGGGGTAGACGATCCAGGCCCATGGATCAGGGTTTTGTAGGAAGAAGCTCTTCGGGACATCGGAATACCTCCAAACCTTGCAATGGACCCTAGCATGTGTATTAAAGTGTGGTGGAATGCTCAAATGTCCAAAACCTGGTTCCCAAGTGTGACCCACTCGCAGACATGCGATGTCACCTAAAAACGGAGGTGTTCTGGAAATTTAGTTATTAGGGGGTCGAGAACTCCCCATTTCGGTGAAAGCAGGTTAGATGTTGTCACAACTTGTGGGCAAACATGGTTTGGAATTATCCTATAACCCAACCAAGCACAATATTGTCACAACTTATGCCCAAACATGGTTTGGAACTATCCTATAACCCAACCAAGCACAAACCAAGAGAATAATCCACCAGACTACCCCTTTCATAAGAACATCTAGGGGGTAGACGATTCTGGGCCCATAAAGATCAGGGTTTCATAGGACGAAGCGCCTCGGAGGATCGGAATACCTCCAAGCCCATGCAATGGACCCTAGCATGTGTATTAATATGTGGTGGAATGCTGAAATGTCCAAAACATGGTGCCCAAGTGTAACCCGTTTAGTAGGCATGCACTATCACCGAAAAAACGAAGATCCTGGAATTTAATTGGCTGGGAACTCCCCGTTTCGGTGAAACCGGGTTGGATCATGTCACAACTTTTGCCCAAACATGGTTTGGAATTATCATATAACCCAACCAAGCACAAACCAAGAGAAATATCCACCGGGCTACCCCTTTCATCAGAACATCTAGGGGGTAGATGATCCAGGCCCACAGATCAGGGTTTTGGAGGAAGAAGCTCTTCGGGACATCGGAATACCTCCAAACCTTGCAATGGACCCTAGCATGTATTTTAAACTGTGGTGGAATGCTGAAATGTCCAAAACCTGGTTCCCCAGCGTGACTCGTTCGCAGACATGCGATGTCACCTAAAAACGAAGGTGTTCTGGAATTTTAATTATTAGGGGGTCAAGTTAGATCTTGTCACAAATTATGCCTAAACATGGTTTGTAATTATCCTATAACCCAACCAAGCACAAACCAAGAGAAAAATCCACCGGGCTACCCCTTTCATAAGAACATCTAGGGGGATAGACGATTCTAGGCCCATATAGATCAGGGTTTCATAGGAAGAAGCGCCTCGGAGCATCGGGATACCTCCAAGCCCATGAAATGGACCCTAGAATGTGTATTAATGTGTGGTGGAATGCTTAAATGTCCAAAACATGGTACCCAAGTGTAACCCGCTTCGTATGCATGCACTATCACCGAAAAAACGAAGATCCTGGAATTTAATTGGCTGGGAACTCCCCGTTTCGGTGAAACAGGGTTGGATCACGTCACAACTTGTGCCCAAACATGGTTTGGAATTATCATATAACCCAACCAAGCACAAACCAAGAGAAAAATCCACCGGGTTACCCCTTTCATAAGAACATCTAGGGGGGTAGATGATCCAGGCCCATGGATCAGGGTTTTGTAGGAAGAAGCTCTTCGGAAGATCGGAATACCTCCCAACCATGCAATGGACCCTAGCATGTGTATTAAAGTGTGGTGGAATGCTCAAATGTCCAAAATATGGTTCCCAAGTGTGAACCGCTCGCAGACATGCGATGTCACCTAAAAACGGAGGTGTTCTGGAAATTTAATTATTAGGGGGTCGAGAACTCCCCATTTCGGTGAAACCAGGTTAGATATTGTCACAACTTATGCCCAAACATGGTTTGGAATTATCATATAACCCAACCAAGCAGAAACCAAGAGAAAAATCCACCGGGCTACCCCTTTCATAAGAACATCTAGGGGGTAGACGATTCTGGGCAAATATAGATCAGGGTTTCATAGGAAGAAGCGCCTCGGAGCATCGGAATACCTCCAAGCCCATGAAATGGACCCTAGAATGTGTATTAATTTGTGGTGGAATGCTTAAATGTCCAAAACATGGTACCCAAGTGTAACCCGCTTCGTAGGCATGCACTATCACCGAAAAAACGAAGATCCTGGAATTTAATTGGCTAGGAACTCCCCGTTTCGGTGAAACCGGGTTGGATCATGTCACAACTTGTGCCCAAACATGGTTTGGAATTATCATATAACCCAACCAAGCACAAACCAAGAGAAAAATCCACCGGGCTACCCCTTTCATAAGAACATCTACGGGTGGGGTAGATGATCCAGGCCCACGGATCAGGGTTTTGTAGGAAGAAGCTCTTCGGGACATCGGAATACCTCCAAACCTTGAAATTTACCCTAGCATGTGTATTAAAGTGTGGTGGAATGCTCAAATGTCCAAAACCTGGTTCCCAAGTGTGACCCGCTCGCAGACATGCGATGTCACCTAAAAACGGAGGTGTTCTGGAAATTTAATTATTAGGGGGTCGAGAACTCCCCATTTCGGTGAAACCAGGTTAGATCTTGTCACAACTTATGCCCAAACATGGTTTGGAATTATTCTATAACCCAACCAAGCAGAAACCAAGAGAAAAATCCACCGGGCTACCCCTTTCATAAGAACATCTAGGGGGTAGACGATTCTAGGCAAATATAGATCAGGGTTTCATAGTAAGAAGCTCCTCGGAGCATCGGAATACCTCCAAGCCCATGCAATGGACCCTAGAATGTGTATTAATGTGTGGTGGAATGCTTAAATGTCGAAAACATGGTACCCAAGTGTAACCCGCTTCATAGGCATGCACTATCACCGAAAAAACGAAGATGCTGGAATTTAATTGGCTGGGAACTCCCCGTTTCGGTGAAACCGGGTTGGATCATGTCACAACTTGTGCCCAAAAATGGTTTGGAAATATCATATAACCCAACCAAGCACAAACCAAGAGAAAAATCCACCGGGCTACCCCTTTCATAAGAACATCTACGGGTGGGGTAGACGATCCAGGCCCACGGATCAGGGTTTTGTAGGAAGAAGCTCTTCGGGACATCGGAATACCTCGAAACCTTGCAATTTACCCTAGCATGTGTATTAAAGTGTGGTGGAATGCTGAAATGTCCAAAATATGGTTCCCAAGCGTGACCCGTTCGAAGACATGCGATGTCACCTAAAAATGAAGGTGTTCTGGGAATTTAATTATTAGGGGGTCGAGAACTCCCAATTTCGGTGAAACCAGGTTAGATCTTGTCACAACTTAGGGCCAAACATTGTTTGGAATTATCCTGTAACCCAACCAAGCACAAACCAAGAGAAAAATCCACCGGGCTACCCCTTTCATAAGAACATCTAGGGGTAGACGATTCTAGGCCCATATAGATCAGGGTTTCATAGGAAGAAGCGCCTCGGAGCATCGGAATAACTCCAAACCCATGCAATGGACCCAGCATGTGTATTAAAGTGTGGTGGAATGCTGAAATGTCCAAAAAATGCTGCCCAAGTGTCACCCTCTTTGCAGACATGCACTATCACCTAAAAACGAAGATCCTGGAATTTAATTCGCCGGGAACTCCCCGTTTTGCTGAAACTCGGTTGGATCATGTCACAACTTGTGTCCAAACATGGTTTGGAATTATCATATAACCCAACCAAGGAAAAACCAAGAGAAAAATCCATCGGGCTACCCCTTTATAAGAACATCTAGGGGTGTAGATGATCCAGGCCCACAGATCAGGGTTTTGTAGAAAGAAGATCTTCGGGACATCGGAATACCTGCAAACCATGCAATGGACCCTAGCATGTGTATTAAAGTGTGGTGGAATGCTGAAATGTCCAAAACCTGGTTCCCACGCGTGACCCGTTCGCAGACATGCGATGTCACCTAAAAACGAAGGTGTTCTGGAAATTTAGTTAATAGGGGGCCGAGAACTCCCCATTTCGGTGAAACCAGGTTAGATCTTGTCAAAACTTATGCCCAAACATGGTTTGTAATTATCCTATAACCCAACCAAGCACAAACCAAGAGAAAACTCCACCGGGCTACCCCTTTCGTAAGAACATCTAGGGGGTAGACGATTCTGGGCCTATATAGATCAGGGTTTCATAGGAAGAAGCGCCAAGGAGCATCGTAATACTTCCAAACCCATGCAATGGACCCTAGCATGTGTATTAAAGTGTGGTGGAATGGTGAAATGTCCAAAACATGGTGCCCAAGTGTCACCCTCTTTGCAGACATGCACTATCACCTAAAAACGAAGATCCTGGAATTTAATTGGCTGGCAACTCCCCGTTTCGGTGAAACCGGGTTGGATCATGTCACAACTTGTGCCCAAACATGGTTTGGAATTATCATATTTCCCAACCAAGCAGAAAACAAGAGAAAAATCCACCGGACTAGCCCTTTCATAAGAACATCTAGGGGGGTAGACGATCCAGGCCCACGGATCATGGTTTTGTAGGGAAGAAGCTCTTCGTGACATCGGAATAACTCCAAACCTTGCAATGGACCCTAGCGTGTGTATTAAAGTGTGGTGGAATGCTGAAATGTCCAAAACATGGTTCCTAAGTGTGACCCGTTCGCAGACATGCGATGTCACCTAAAAACGAAGGTGTTCTAGAAATTTAATTATAAGGGGGTGGAGAAATCCCCATTTCGGTGAAACCAGGTTTGATCTTGTCACAACTTATGCCCAAACATGGTTTGGAATTATACTATAACCCAACCAAGAACAATCTTGTCACAACTTATGCGCAAACATGGTTTGGAATTATCCTGTAACCCAACCAAGCACAAACCAGGAGAAAAATCCACCGGGCTACCCCTTTCATAAGAACATATAGGGTGTAGACGATTCTGGGCCCATATAGATCAGGGTTTCATAGGAAGAAGCGCCTCAGAGCATCGGAATACATCCAAACCCATGCAATGGACCCTAGCATGTGTCATAAAGTGTGTGTGAATGCTGAAATGTCCAAAACATGGTGCCCACGTGTAACCCGCTTCGTAGGCATGCACTATCACCGAAAAAACGAAGATCCTCGAATTTAATTGGCTGGGAACTCCCCGTTTCGATGAAACCGGGTTGGATCATATCACGACATGTGCCCAAACATGCTTTGGAATTATCATATTACCCAACCAAGCACAAACCAAGAGAAAAATCCACCGGGCTACCCCTTTCATCAGAACATCTAGGGGGTAGACGATCCAGGCCCACGAATCAGGGTTTTGTAGGAAGAAGCTCTTTGGGACATCAGAATACCTCCAAACCTTGCAATGGACCCTAGAATGTGTATTAAAGTGTGGTGGAATGCTGAAATGTCCAAAACCTGGTTCCCAAGCGTGACCCGTTCGCAGACATGCGATGTCACCTAAAAACGAAGGTGTTCTGGAAATTTAATTATTAGGGGGTCGAGAACTCCCCATTTCGGTGAAACCATGTTAGATGTTGTCACAACTTATGCCCAAACATGGTTTGTAATTATCCTATAACCCAACCAAGCACAAACCAAGTGAAAAAATCCACAGGTCTACCCCTTTCATAAGAACATCTAGGTGGGTAGACAATTCTGGGCCCATACAGATCAGGGTTTCATAGGAAGAAGCGCCTCGGAGCATCGGAATGCCTCCAAACCCATGCAATGGACCCTAGCATGTGTATTAAAGTTCGGTGGAATGCTGAAATGTCCAAAACATGGTGCCCAAGTGTCACCCTCTTTGTAGATCCTGGAATTTAATTGGTTGGGAACTCCCCGTTTCGGTGAAACCGGGTTGGATCATGTCACAACTTGTGCCCAAACATGGTTTGGAATTATCATATAACCCAACCAAGCACAAACCAAAACAAAAATCCACCGGGCTACGCCTTTCATAAGAACATCTTGGAGGTAGACGATCCAGGCCCACGGATCAGGGTTTTGTAGGAAGAAGCTCTTCGGGACATCGGAATACCTCCAAACCTTGAAATGGACCCTAGCATGTGTATTAAAGTGTGGTGGAATGCTGAAATGTCCAAAATCAAACGTGGCCCATTTTCAGACATGCGATGTCACCTAAAAACGAAGGTGTTTTAGAAATTTAATTATTAGGGGGTCGAGAACTCCCCATTTCGGTGAAACCAGGTTAGATCTTGTCACAATTTATTCCCAAACATGGTTTGGAATTATCCTATAACCCAACAAAGCACAAACCAAGAGAAAAATCTACCGGGCTACCCCTTTCATAAGAACATCTAGGGGGGTAGACGATTCTGGGCCCATATAGATGAGGGTTTCATTGGTAGAAGCGCCTCGGAGCATCGGAATACCTCCAAACCCATGCAATGGACCCTAGCATGTGTATTAAAGTGTGATAGAATGCTTAAATGTGCAAAACATGGTGCCCAAGTGTAACCCGCCTCCTAGGCATGCACTATCACCGAAAAAATGAAGATCCTTGAATTTAATTGGCTGGGAACTCCCCGTTTCGGTGAAACCGGGTTGGATCATGTCACAATTTGTGCCCAAACATGGTTTGGAATTATTATATAACCGAACCAAGCACAAACCAAGAGAAAAATCCACGGGGCTACCCCTTTCATAAGAACATCTAGGGGGCGTAGACGATCCAGGCCCACGGATCAGGGTTTTGTAGGAAGAAGCTCTTCGGGACATAGGAATAACTCCAAACCTTGCAATGGACCCTAGCATGTGTATTAAAGTGTGGTGGAATGCTGAAATGTCCAAAACCTGGTTCCCAAGCGGGACCCGTTCGCAGACATGCGATGTCACCTAAAAATGAAGGTGTTCTGGAAATTTAATTATTAGGAGGTCGAGAACTCCCCATTTTAATGAGACCAGGTTAGATCTTTTCAAAACTTATGCCCAAACATGGTTTGTAATTATCCTATAACCCAACCAAGCACAAACCAAGAGAAAAATCCACCGGGCTACCCCTTTCATAAGAACATCTACGGGGGTAGGCGATTCTGGGCCCATATAGATCAGGGTTTCATAGGAAGAAGCGCCTCGGAGCATCGGAATACCTCCAAACCCATGCAATGGACCATAGCATGTGTATTAAAGTGTGTTGGAATGCTGAAATGTCCAAAACATGGTGCCCAAGTGTCACCCTCTTTGCAAACATGCACTATCACCTAAAAACAAAGATCCTGAAATTTAATTGGCCGAGAACTCCCCATTTCGGTGAAACCGGGTTGTTTCATGTCACAACTTGTGCCCAAACATGGTTTGGAATTATGATATAACCCAACCAAGCACAAAGCAAGAGAAAAATCCACCGGGCTACCCCTTTCATAAGAACATCTAGGGGGGTAGACGATCTAGGCCCACATATCAGGGTTTTGTAGGAAGAAGATCTTCGGGACATCGGAATACCTCCAAACCTTGCAATGGACCCTAGCATGTGTATGAAAGTGTGGTGGAATTCTGAAATGTCCAAAACCTTGTTCCCAAGTGAGACCAGTTCGCAGACATGCGATGTCACCTAAAATCGAAGGTGTTCTGGAAATTTAATTATTAGGGGGTCGAGAACTCTCCATTTCGATGAAACCAGGTTAGATCTTGTCACAATTTATGCCCAAAAATGGGTTGGAATTATCCAATAACCCAACCAAGCACAAACCAAGAGAAAATTCCACTGGGCTACCCCTTTCATAAGAACATCTAGGGGGTAGACGATTCTGGGCCCACACAATAGGATTTCATAGGAAGAAACGACTCAGAGCATCGGAATACCTCCAAACCCATGCAATGGACCCTAGAATGTGTATTAAAGTGTGGTGGAATGCTGAAATGTCCAAAACATGGTGCCCTAGTGTCACCCTCTTTGCAGACATGCACTATCACCTAAAAACAAAGATCCTGAAATTTAATTGGCCGAGAACTCCCCATTTCGGTGAAACCGGGTTGTTTCATGTCACAACTTGTGCCCAAACATGGTTTGGAATTATGATATAACCCAACCAAGCACAAAGCAAGAGAAAAATCCACCGGGCTACCCCTTTCATAAGAACATCTAGGGGGGTAGACGATCCAGGCCCACATATCAGGGTTTTGTAGGAAGAAGATCTTCGGGACATCGGAATACCTCCAAACCTTGCAATGGACCCTAGCATGTGTATGAAAGTGTGGTGGAATTCTGAAATGTCCAAAACCTTGTTCCCAAGTGAGACCAGTTCGCAGACATGCGATGTCACCTAAAATCGAAGGTGTTCTGGAAATTTAATTATTAGGGGGTCGAGAACTCTCCATTTCGATGAAACCAGGTTAGATCTTGTCACAATTTATGCCCAAAAATGGGTTGGAATTATCCAATAACCCAACCAAGCACAAACCAAGAGAAAATTCCACTGGGCTACCCCTTTCATAAGAACATCTAGGGGGTAGACGATTCTGGGCCCACACAATAGGATTTCATAGGAAGAAACGACTCAGAGCATCGGAATACCTCCAAACCCATGCAATGGACCCTAGAATGTGTATTAAAGTGTGGTGGAATGCTGAAATGTCCAAAACATGGTGCCCTAGTGTCACCCTCTTTGCAGACATGCACTATCACCAAAAAACGAAGATCCTAGAATTTAATTGGTAGGGAACTCCCCGATTCGTTGAAATCGGGTTGGATCATGTCACAACTTGTGCCAAACATGGTTTGCTATTATCATATAACCCAACCAAGCACAAACCAAGATAAAAATCCACCAGGCTACCCCTTTCATAAGAACATCTTGGGGGGTAGACGATCCAGGCCCACATATCAGGGTTTTGTAGGAAGAAGATCTTCGGGACAACGGAATACCTCCAAACCTTGCAATGGACCCTAGCATGTGTATGAAAGTGTGGTGGAATTCTGAAATGTCCAAAACCTTGTTCCCAAGTGTGACTAGTTCGCAGACATGCGATGTCACCTAAAATAGAAGGTGTTCTGGAAATTTAATTATTAGGGGGTCGAGAACTCTCCATTTCGGTGAAACCAGGTTAGATATTGTCACAATTTATGCCCAAAATGGTTTGGAATTATCCAATAACCCAACCAAGAACAAACCAAGAGAAAAATCCACCGGGCTACCCCTTTCATAAGAACATCTAGGGGGTAGATGATTCTGGGCCCACACATCAGGGTTTCATAGGAAGAAACGACTCAGAGCATCGGAATACCTCCAAACCCATGCAATGGACCCAAGCATGTGTATTAACTGTGGTGGAATGCTGAAATGTCAAAAACATGGTGCCCTAGTGTCACCCTCTTTGCAGACATGCACTATCACCTAAAAACGAAGATCCTAGAATTTAATTGGCCGGGAACTCCCCGTTTTGGTGAAAGCCGGGTCGGATCATGTCACAACTTGTGCCCAAACATGGTTTGGAATTATCATATAACCGAACCAAGCACAAACCAAGATAAAAATCCACCGGGCTACCCCTTTCATAAGAACATCTAGGGGGGTAGACGATCCAGGCCCACGAATCATGTTTTTGTAGGAAGAAGCTCTTCGGGATATCGGAATACCTCCAAACCTTGAAATGGACCCTAGAATGTGTATTAAAGTGTGGTGGAATGCTGAAATGTCCAAAATCTGGTTCCCAAGTGTGACCCGTTTTCAGACATGCGATGTCACCTAAGAACGAAGGTGTTCTGGTAATTTAATTATTAGGGGGTCGAGAACTCCACATTTCGGTGAAACCAGGTTAGATCTTGTCACAACTTATGCCCAAACATGGTTTGGAATTATCCTATAACCCAACCAAGCACAAACCAAGAAAAAAATCCACCGGGCTACCCCTTTCATAAGAAAATCTAGGGGGGTAGACGATTCTGAGCCCATATAGATCAGGGTTTCATTGGAAGAAGCGCCTCGGAGCATCGGAATACCTCCAAACCCATGCCATGGACCCTAGCATGTGTATTAAAGTGTGATAGAATGCTTAAATGTGCAAAACATGGTGCCCAAGTGTAACCCGCCTCCTAGGCATGCACTATCACCGAAAAAATGAAGATCCTTGAATTTAATTGGCTAGGAACTCCACGTTTCGGTGAAACCGGGTTGGATCATGTCACAATTTGTGCCCAAACATGGTTTGGTATTATTATATAACCGAACCAAGTACAAACCAAGAGAAAAGTCCACGGGGCCACCCCTTTCATAAGAACATCTAGGGGGGTAGACGATCCAGGCCCACGGATCAGGGTTTTGTAGGAAGAAGCTCTTCGGGACATCGGAATAACTCCAAACCTTGCAATGGAGACTAGAATGTGTATTAAAGTGTGGTGGAATGCTGAAATGTCCAAAACCTGGTTCCCAAGCGGGACCCGTTCGCAGACATGCGATGTCACCTAAAAATGAAGGTGTTCTGGAAATTTAATTATTAGGAGGTCGAGAACTCCCCATTTTAATGAGACCAGGTGAGATCTTTTCAAAACTTATGCCCAGACATGGTTTGTAATTATCCTATAACCCAACCAAGCACAAACCAAGATAAAAATCCACCGGGCTACCCCTTTCATAAGAACATCTATGGGGGTAGACGATTATGGGCCCATATAGATCAGGGTTTCATAGGAAGAAGCGCCTCGGAGCATCGGAATACCTACAAACCCATGCAATGGACCCTAGGATGTGTATTAAAGTGTGTTGGAATGCTGAAATGTCCAAAACATGGTGCCCAAGTGTCACCCTCTTTGCAAACATGCACTATCACCTAAAAACGAAGATCCTGAAATTTAATTGGCCGAGAACTCCCCATTTCGGTGAAACCGGGTTGTTTCATGTCACAACTTGTGCCCAAACATGGTTTGGAATTATCATATAACCCAACCAAGCACAAATAAAGAGAAAAATCCACCGGGC
Source organism: Avena sativa (assembly GCA_916181665.1). Lineage (NCBI taxonomy): Eukaryota > Viridiplantae > Streptophyta > Magnoliopsida > Poales > Poaceae > Avena > Avena sativa. Next base: position 102,957,715 of record OV702293.1, read on the forward strand.
TACCCCTTTCATAAGAACATCTAGGGGGTAGACGATCCAGGCCCACATATCAGGGTTTTGTAGGAAGAAGATCTTCGGGACATCGGAATACCTCCAAACCTTGCAATGGACCCTAGCGTGTGTATGAAAGTGTGGTGGAATTATGAAATGTCCAAAACCTTGTTCCCAAGTGTGACCAGTTCGCAGACATGCGATGTCACCTAAAATCGAAGGTGTTCTGGAAATTTAATTATTAGGGGGTCGAGAACTCTCCATTTCGGTGAAACCGGGTTAGATCTTGTCACAATTTATGCCCAAAAATGGTTTGGAATTATCCAATAACCCAACCAAGCACAAACCAAAGAAAAATCCACTGGGCTACCCCATTCATAAGAACATCTAGGGGGTAGACGATTCTGGGCCCACACATCAGGATTTCATAGGAAGAAATGACTCAGAGCATCGGAATACCTCCAAACCCATGCAATGGACCCTAGCATGTGTATTAAAGTGTGGTGGAATGCTGAAATGTCCAAAACATGGTGCCCTAGTGTCACCCTCTTTGCAGACATGCACTATCACCTAAAACGAAGATCCTAGAATTTAATTGTCCGGGAACTCCCCGTTTTGGTGAAACCGGGTTGGATCATGTCACAACATGTGCCCAAACATGGTTTGGAATTATCATATAACCCAACCAAGCACAAACCAAGATAAAAATCCACCGGGCTACCCATTTCATAAGAACATCTTGGGGGGTAGACGATCGAGGCCCACATATCAGGGTTTTGTAGGAAGAAGATCTTCGGGACAACGGAATACCTCCAAACCTTGCAATGGACCCTAGCATGTGTATGAAAGTGTGGTGGAATTCTGAAATGTCCAAAACCTTGTTCCCAAGTGTGACTAGTTCGCAGACATGCGATGTCACCTAAAATCGAAGGTGTTCTGGAAATTTAATTATTAGGGGGTCGAGAACTCTCCATTTCGGTGAAACCAAGTTAGATCTTGTCACAATTTATGCCCAAAAATGGTTTGGAATTATCCAATAACCCAACCAAGCACAAACCAAGAGAAAAATCCACCGGGCTACCCCTTTCATAAGAACATCTAGGGGGTAGATGATTCTGGGCCCACACATCAGGGTTTCATAGGAAGAAATGACTCAGAGCGTCGGAATACCTCCAAACCCATGCAATGGACCCTAGAATGTGTATTAACTGTGGTGGAATGCTGAAATATCAAAAACATGGTGCCCTAGTGTCACCCTCTTTGCAGACATGCACTATCATCTAAAAACGAAGATCCTAGAATTTAATTGGCCGGGAACTCCCCGTTTTGGTGAAAGCCGGGTCGGATCATGTCACAACTTGTGCCCAAACATGGTTTGGAATTATCATATAACCCAACCAAGCACAAACCAAGATAAAAATCCACCGGGTTACCCCTTTCATAAGAACATCTAGGGGGGTAGACGATCCAGGCCCACGGATCTTGTTTTTGTAGGAAGAAGCTCTTCGGGATATCGGAATACCTCCAAACCTTGCAATGGACCCTAGAATGTGTATTAAAGTGTGGTGGAATTCTGAAATGTCCAAAATCTGGTTCCCAAGTGAGACCTGTTTTCAGACATGCGATGTCACCTAAAAACGAAGGTGTTCTGGTAATTTAATTATTATGGGGTCGAGAAATCCCCATTTCGGTGAAACCAGGTTAGATCTTGTCACAACTTATGCCCAAACATGGTTTGGAATTATCCTATAACCCAACCAAGCACAAACCAAGAAAAAAATCCACCGGGCTACCCCTTTCATAAGAACATCTAGGGGGGTAGACAATTCTGAGCCCATATAGATCAGGGTTTCATTGGAAGAAGCGCCTCGGAGCATCGGAATACCTCCAAACCCATGCAATGGACCCTAGCATGTGTATTAAAGTGTGGTGGAATGCTAAAATGTGCAAAACATGGTGCCCAAGTGTAACCCTCTTCGTAGGCATGCACTATCCCCGAAAAATGAAGATCCTAGAATTGAATTGGTTGGGAACTCCCCGTTTCGGTGAAACCGGGTTGTATCATGTCACAACTTGTGCCCAAACATGGTTTGGAATTATCATATAACCCAACCAAGCACAAACCAAGAGAAAAAACCACCGGGCTACCCCTTTCAAAAGAACATCTAGGGGGTAGACGATCCAGGCCCACGGATCATGGTTTTGTAGGAAGAAGCTCTTTGGGACATCGGAATACCTCCAAACCATGCAATGGACCGTAGAATGTGTATTAAAGGTGGTGGAATGCTGAAATGTCCAAAACCTAGTTCCCAAGCATGACCCGTTCGCAGACATGCGATGTCACCTTAAAATGAAGGTATTCTGGAAATTTAATTATTAGGTGGTCGAGAACTCCCCATTTTAGTGAAACCATGTTAGATCTTGTCACAACTTATACCCAAACATGGATTGTAATTATCCTATAACCCAACCAAGCACAAAGCAAGAGAAAAATCCACCGGGCTACACCTTTCATAAAAACATCTACGCGGGTAGACGATTATGGGCCCATATAGATTAGTGTTTCATAGGAAGAAGCGCCTCGGAGCATCGGAATACCTCCAATCCCATGCAATGGAGCCTATCATGTGTATTAAAGTGTGTTGGAATGCTGAAATGTCCAAAACATGGTGCCCAGGTGTCACCCTCTTTGCAGACATGCACTATCACCTAAAAACGAAGATCCAGGAATTTAATTGGCCGGGAACTCCCCGTTTCGGTGAAACCGGGTTGTTTCATGTCACAACTTGTGCCCAAACATGGTTTGGAATTATCATATAACCCAACCAAGCACAAACCAAGAGAAAAATCCACCGGGCTACCCCTTTCATAAGAACATCTAGTGGGGTAGACGATCCAGACCCACATATCAGGGTTTTGTAGGAAGAAGACCTTCGGGACATCGGAATACCTCCAAACCATGCAATGGACCCTAGCATGTGTATGAAAGTGTGGTTCAATTCTGAAATTTCCAAAACCTTGTTCCCAAGTATGACCCGTTCGCAGACATGCGATGTCCCCTAAAAACGAAGGTGTTTTGGAAATTTAATTATTAAGGGGTCGAGAACTCTCCATTTCGGTGAAACCAGGTTAGATATTATCACAACTTATTCCCAAACATAGTTTGGAATTATCCAATAACCCAACCAAGCACAAACCAAGAGAAAAATCCACCGGGCTACCCCTTTCATAAGAACATCTAGCGGGTAGACGATTCTGGGCCCACACATCAAGGTTTCATAGGAAGAAACGCCTCGGAGCATCAGAATACCTCCAGACCCATGCCATGGACCCTAGCATGTGTATTAAAGTGTGGTGGAATGCTGAAATTTACAAAACATGGTGCCCTAGTGTCACCCTCTTTGCAAACATGCACTATCACCTAAAATGAAGATCCTATAATTTAATTGTCCGGGAACTCCCCGTTTTTGTTGAAACCGGGTTGGATCATGTCACAACTTGTGCCCAAACATGGTTTGGAATTATCATATAACCCAACCAAGCACAAACCAAGATAAAAATCCACCGGGCTACCCATTTCATAAGAACATCTAGGGGGGTAGCCGATCCAGGCCCACGGATCAGGGTTTTGTAGGAAGAAGCTCTTCGGGTCATCGGAATACCTCCAATCCTTGCAGTGGACCCTAGAACGTGTATTAAAGTGTGGTGGAATGCTGAAATGTCCAAAATCTGGTACCCAAGTGTGACATGTTTTCAGACATGCGATGTCACCTAAAAACGAAGGTGTTTTGGAAATTTAATTATTAGGGGGTCGAGAACTCCCCATTTCGGTGAAACCAGGTTAGATCTTGTCACAACTTATGCCCCAACATGGTTTGGAATTATACTATAACCCAACCAAGCACAAACCAAGAAAAAAATCCACCGGGCTACCCCATTCATAAGAACATCTAGGGGGTAGACGATTCTAGGCCCATATAGATCAGGGTTTCATAGGAAGAAGCGCCTCAGAGCATCAGAATACCTACAAACCCATGCAATGGACCCTAGAATGTGTATTAAAGTGTGGTGGAATGCTGAAATGTGCAGAAAATGGTGCCCAAGTGTAACCAGCTTCGTAGGCATGCACTATCCCCGAAAAAACGAAGATCCTGGAATTTAATTGGCTGGGAACTCCCCGTTTCGGTGAAACCGGGTTGGATCATGTCACACCTTAATCCCAAACATGGTTTGGAATTATCATATAACCCAACCAAGCACAAACCAAGAGAAAAATCCACAGGGGTACCCCTTTCATAAGAACATCTAGGGGGGTAGACGATCCAGGCCCACGGATCAGGGTTTTGTAGGAAGAAGCTCGTCGGGACATCGGAATACCTCCAAACCTTGAAATGGACCCTAGGATGTGTATTAAAGTGTGGTGGAATGCTGAAACGTCCAAAACCTGGTTCCCAAGCGTGACCCGTTCGCAGACATGCGATGTCACCTAAAAATGAAGGTGTTCTGGAAATTTAATTATTAGGGGGTTGAGAACTCCCCATTTTTGTGAAACCAGGTTAGATCTTGTCACAACTTATACCCAAACATGGTTTGTAATTATCCTATAACCCAACCAAGCACAAAGCAAGAGAAAAATCCACCGGGCTACCCCTTTCATAAAAACATCTACGCGGGTAGACGATTCTGGGCCCATATAGATGAGTGTTTCATAGGAAGAAGCGCCTCGGAGCATCGGAATACCTCCAAATCCATGCAATGGACCCTAGCATGTGTATTAAAGTGTGTTGGAATGCTGAAATGTCCAAAACATGGTGCCCAAGTGTCACCCTCTTTGCAGACATGCACTATCACCTAAAAACAAAGATCCTGGAATTTAATTGGCCAAAAACTCCCCGTTTCGGTGAAATCGGTTTGTTTCATGTCACAACTTGTGCCCAAACATGGTTTGGAATTATCATATAACCCATCCACCGGGCTATCCCTTTCATAAGAACATCTAGGGGGGTAGACGATCCAGGCCCACGGATCAGGGTTTTGTAGGAAGAAGCTCTTCGGGACATCGGAATACCTCCAAACCTTGAAATGCACACTAGGATGTGTATTAAAGTGTGGTGGAATGCTTAAATGTCCAAAACATGGTTCCCAAGCGTAACCTGTTCGCAAACATGCGATTACACCTAAAAACGAAGGTGTTCTGGAAATTTAATTATTAGGGGGTCGAGAACTCCCCATTTCGGTGAAACCAGGTTAGATCTTGTCACAAATTATGCCCAAACATGGTTTGGAATTATCCGATAACCCAACCAAGAACAAACCAACAGAAAAATCCACCGGGCTACCCCTTTCATAAGAACATCAAGGGGGTAGACGATTCTGGGCCTACAGATCAGGGTTTCATGGAAGAAATGCCTCGGAGCATCGGAATACCTCCAAACCCATGCAATGGACCCTAGCATGTGTATTAAAGTGTGGTGGAATTCTGAAATGTCCAAAACATGGTGCCCAAGTGTCACCCTCTTTGCAGACATGCACTATCACCTAAAAACAAAGATCCTAGAATTTAATTGGCCGGGAACTCCCCGTTTCAGTGAAACCGGGTTGGATCATCTCACAACTTGTGCCCAAACATGGTTTGGAATTATCATATAACCCAACCAAGCACAAACCAAGAGAAAATCCCACCGGTCTACCCCTTTCATAAGAACATCTAGGGGGGTAGACGATCCAGGCCCACGGATCAGGGGTTTGTAGGAAGAAGCTCTTCGGGACATCGGAATACCTCCAAACCTTGCAATTGACCCTAGAATGTTTATTAAAGTGTGGTGGAATGCTGAAATGTCCAAAACCTGGTTCCCAGGCGTGACCCGTTCGCAGACATGCGATGTCACCTAAAAATCAAGGTGTTCTGGAAATTTAATTATTAGGGGGGCGAGAACTCCCCATTTGAGTGAAACCAGGTTAGATCTTGTCACAACTTATGCCCAAACATGGTTTGTAATTATCCTATAACACAACCAAGCACAAACCAAGAGAAAAATCCACCGGGCTACCCCTTTCATAAGAAGATCTACCGGGGTAGACGATTCTGGGCCCATATAGATCAGGGTTTCATAGGAAGAAGCGCCTCGGAGCATTGGAATACCTCAAAACCCATGCAATGGACCCTAGCATGTGTATTAAAGTGTGTTGCAATGCTGAAATGTAGAAAACATGGTGCCCTAGTGTCACCCTCTCTGCATACATGCACTATCACCTAAAAACGAAGATCCTGGAATTTAATAGGCCGGGAACTCCCCGTTTCGGTGAAACCGGGTTGTTCCATGTCACAACTTGTGCGCAAACATGGTTTGGAATTATCATATAACCTAACCAAGCACAAACCAAGAGAAAAATCCACTGGGATACCCCTTTGATAAGAACATCTAGTGGGGTAGACGATCCAGACCCACATATCAGGGTTTTGTAGGAAGAAGATCTTCGGGACATCGAAATACCTCCAAACCATGGAATGTACCCTAGCATGTGTATGAAAGTGTGGTGCAATTATGAAATGTCCAAAACCTTGTTCCCAAGTGTGACCCGTTCGCAGACATGCGATGTCACATAAAAACGAAGGTGTTCTGGAAATTTAATTATTAAGGGGTCGAGAACTCTCCATTTCGGTTAAACTAGGTTAGATCTTGTCACAAATTATGCCCAAAGATGGTTTGGAATTATCCAATAACCCAACCAAGTACAAACCAAGAGAAAAATCCACCGGGCTACCCCTTTCCTAAGAACATCTAGCGGGTAGACGATTCTGGGCCCACACATCAGGGTTTCATAGGAAGAAACGCCTCAGAGCATCAGAATACCTCCAAACCCATGCAATGGACCCTAGAATGTGTATTAAAGTGTGGTGGAATGCTGAAATGTCGAAAACATGGTGCCCTAGTGTCACCCTCTTTGCAGACAGGCACTATCACCTAAAACGAAGATCCTAGAATTTAATTGGCCGGGAACTCCCCGTTTTGGTGAAACCGGGTTGGCTCATGTCACAAATTGTGCCCAAACATGGTTTGGAATTATCATATAACCCAACCAAGCACAAACCAAGATAAAAATCCACCGGGCTACCCCTTTCATAAGAACATCTAGGGGGGAAGATGATCTAGGCCCACAGATCAGGGTTTTGTAGGAAGAAGCTCGTCAGGACATCGGAATACCTCCAAACCTTGCAATGGAACCTAGCATGTGTATTAAACTGTGGTGGAATGCTGAAATGTCCAAAACCTGGTTCCCAAGCTTGACCTGTTCGGAGACATCCGATGTCACCTAAAAATGAAGGTGTTCTGGAAATTTAATTATTAGGGGGTCGAGAACTCCCCATTTTAGTGAAACCAGGTTAGATCTTGTCACAACTTATGCCCAAACATGGTTTGTAATTATCCTATAACCCAACCAAGCACAAACCAAGAGAAAAATCCACCGGGCTCCCCCTTTCATAAGATCATCTACGGGGGTAGACGATTCTGGGCTCATATAGATCAGGGTTTCATAGGAAGAAGCGCCTCAGAGCATCGGAATACCTCCAAACCCATGAAATGGACCCTAGCATGTGTATTAAAGTGTGTTGGAATGATGAAATGTCCAAAACATGGTGCCCAAGTGTCACCCTCTTTGCAGACATGCACTATCACCTAAAAACGAAGATCCTGGAATTTAATTGGCCGGGAACTCCCCGTTTCGGTGAAACCGGGTTAGACCCAGTCACAACTTGTGCCCAATCATGGTTTGGAATTATCATATAACCCAAGCAAGCACAAAACAAGAGACAAATCCATCGGGCTACCCCTTTCATAAGAACATCTAGGGGGGTAGACGATCCAGGCCCACGGATCAGGGTTTTGTAGGAAGAAGCTCTTCAGGACATCAGAATACCTCCAAACCTTGCAATGGACCCTAGCATGTGTATTAAAGTTTGGTGGAATGCTGAAATGGCCAAAACATGGTTCCCAAGCGTGACCTGTTCGCAGACATGCGATTACACCTCAAAACGAAGGTGTTCTCGAAATTTAATTATTAGGGGGTCGAGAACTCCCCATTTCGGTGAAACCAGGTTAGATCTTGTCACAAATTATGCCCAAACATGGTTTGGAATTATCCGATAGCCCAACCAAGCACAAACCAAGAGAAAAATCCACCGGGCTACCACATTCATAAGAACATCTAGGGGGGTAGACGATTCTGGGCCCAGGATCAGGGTTTCATAGGAAGAAATGCCTCGGAGCATCGGAATACCTCAAAACCCATGCAATGGACCCTAGCATGTGTATTAAAGTGTGGTGGAATGCTGAAATGTCCAAACATGGTGCCCAAGTGTCACCCTCTTTGCAGACATGCGCTATCACCTAAAAACAAAGATCCTAGAATTTAATTTGCCGGGAACTCCCCGTTTCGGTGAAACCGGGTTGGATCATGTCACAACATGTGCCCAAACATGGTTTGGAATTATCATATAACCCAATCAAGCACAAACCAATAGAAAAATCCACTGGGCTACCCCATTCATAAGAACATCTAGGGGGTAGACGATCCAGGCCCACGGATCAGGGTTTTGTAGGAAGAAGCTCTCCGGGACATCGGAATACCTCCAAACCTCGCAATGGACCCTAGCATGTTTATTAAAGTGTGGTGGAATGCTGAAATGTCCAAAACCTGGTTCCCAGCTGTGACCCGTTCACAGACATGCGATGTCACCTAAAAACGAAGGTGTTCTGGAAATTTAATTATTAGGGAGTCGAGAACTCCCCATTTTAGTGAAACCAGGTTAGATCTTGTCACAACTTATGCCCAAACATGGTTTGTAATTATCCTATAACCCAAACATGGTTTGGAATTAGGGTTTCAAAGGAAGAAGCGCCTCGGAGCATCGGAATACCTAAAAACCCATGCAATGGACCCTAGCATGTGTATTAAAGTGTGTTGGAATGCTGAAATGTCCAAAATATGGTGCCCAAGTGTCACCCTCTTTGCAGACATGCACTGTCACCTAAAAACAAAGATCCTAGAATTTAATTGGCCGATAACTCCCCATTTCGGTGAAACCGGGTTGGATCATGTCACAACTTGTGCCCAAACATGGTTTGGAATTATCATCTAACCCAACCAAGCACAAACCTAGAGAAAAATCCACCGGGCTACCCCTTTCATAAGAACATCTAGGGGGGTAGACGATCCAGGCCCACGGATCAGGGTTTTGTAGGAAGAAGCTCTTCGGGACATCGGAATACCTCCAAACCTTGAAATGGACACTAGAATGTGTATTAAAGTGTGGTGGAATGCTGAAATGTCCAAAACATGGTTCCCAAGCGTGACCTGTTCGCAAACATGCGATTACACCTAAAAACGAAGGTGTTCTGGAAATTTATTTATTAGGGGGTCGAGAACTCCCCATTTCGGTGAAACCAGGTTAGATCTTGTCACAAATTATGCCCAAACATGGTTTGGAATTATCCTATAACCCAACCAAGCACAAATCAAGAGAAATATCCACCGGGCTACCCCTTTCATAAGAACATCTAGGGGGTAGACGATTCTGGGCCCATATAGATCAGGGTTTCATAGGAAGAAGCGCCTCGGATCATAGGAATACCTCCAAACCCATACAATGGACCCTAGCATGTGTATTAAAGTGTGTTGGAATGCTGAAATGTCCAAAACATGCACTATCACCTAAAAACGAAGATCCTAGAAATTAATTGGCCGGGAACTCCCCGTTCGGTGAAACCGGGTTTTTTCATGTCACAACTTGTGCCCAAACATGGTTTGGAATTATCATATAACCCATCCAAGCACAAACCAAGAGAAAAATCCACCGGGCTACCCCTTTCATAAGAACATCTAGAGGGGTAGACGGTCCAGGCCCACGGATCAGGGTTTTGTAGGAAGAAGCTCTTAGGGATATCGGAATACCTCCAAACCTTGAAATGGACACTAGCATGTGTATTAAAGTGTGGTAGAATGCTGAAATGTCCAAAACATGGTTCCCAAGCGTGACCTGTTCGCAGAGATGCGATGTCACCTAAAAACGAAGGTGTTCTGGAAATTTAATTATTAGGGGTTCGAGAACTCCCCATGTCAGTGAAACCAGGTTAGATATTGTCACAACTTATGCCCAAACATGGTTTGGAATTATCCTATAACCCAACCGAGCACAAACCAAGAGAAAAATCCACCGGGCTACCCCATTCATAAGAACATCTAGGGGGGTAGACGATTCTGCGCCCATAGATCAGGGTTTCATAGGAAGAAATGCCTCGGAGCATCGGAATACCTCCAAACCCATGCAATGGACCCTAGCACGTGTATTAAAGTGTGGTGGAATGCTGAAATGTCCAAAACATGGTGCCCAAGTGTCACCCTCTTTGCAGACATGCACTATCACCTAAAAACAAAGATCCTAGAATTTAATTGGCCGGGAACTCCCAGTTTCGGTGAAACCGGGTTGGAGCATGTCACAACATGTGCCCAAACATGGTTTGGAATTATCATATAACCCAACCAAGCACAAACAAGAGAAAAATCCACCGGGCTGCCCCTTTCATAAGAACATCTAGGGGGTAGAGGATCCAGGCCCACGGATCAGGGTTTTGTAGGAAGAAGCTCTTCAGGACATCAGAATACCTCCAAACCTTGCAATGGACCCTAGCATGTATTAAAGTTTGGTGGAATGCTGAAATGCCCAAAACATGGTTCCCAAGCGTGACCTATTCGCAGACATGCGATTACACCTAAAAATGAAGGTGTTCTAGAAATTTAATTATTAGGGGGTCGAGAACTCCCCATTTCGGTGAAACCAGGTTAGATCTTGTCACAACTTATGACCAAAAATGGTTTGGAATTATCCGATAGCCCAACCAAGCACAAACCAAGAGAAAAATCCACCGGGCTACCACATTCATAAGAACATCTAGGGGGGTAGACGATTCTGGGCCCACAGATCAGGGTTTCATAGGAAGAAATGCCTTGGAGCATCGGAATACCTCCAAACCCATGCAATGGACCCTAGCATGTGTATTAAAGTGTGGTGGAATGATGAAATGTCCAAACATGGTGCCCAAGTGTCACCCTCTTTGCAGACATGCACTATCACCTAAAAACAAAGATCCTAGAATTTAATTTGCCGGGAACTCCCCGTTTCGGTGAAACCGGGTTGGATCATGTCACAACATGTGCCCAAACATGGTTTGGAATTATCATATAACCCAATCAAGCACAAACCAATAGAAAAATCCACTGGGCTACCCCTTTCATAAGAACATCTAGGGGGTAGACGATCCAGGCCCACGGATCAGGGTTTTGTAGGAAGAAGCTCTCCGGGACATCGGAATACCTCCAAACCTCGCAATGGACCCTAGCATGTTTATTAAAGTGTGGTGGAATGCTGAAATGTCCAAAACCTGGTTCCCAGCTGTGACCCGTTCACAGACATGCGATGTCACCTAAAAACGAAGGTGTTCTGGAAATTTAATTATTAGGGGGTCGAGAACTCCCCATTTTAGTGAAACCAGGTTAGATCTTGTCACAACTTATGCCCAAACATGGTTTGTAATTATCCTATAACCCAAACATGGTTTGGAATTAGGGTTTCATAGGAAGAAGCGCCTCGGAGCATCGGAATACCTAAAAACCCATGCAATGGACCCTAGCATGTGTATTAAAGTGTGTTGGAATGCTGAAATGTCCAAAACATGGTGCCCAAGTGTCACCCTCTTTGCAGACATGCACTATCACCTAAAAACAAAGATCCTAGAATTTAATTGGCCGGGAACTCCCCATTTCGGTGAAACCGGGTTGGATCATGTCACAACTTGTGCCCAAACATGGTTTGGAATTATCATCTAACCCAACCAAGCACAAACCTAGAGAAATATCCACCGGGCTACCCCTTTCATTAGAACATCTAGGGGGGTAGACGATCCAGGCCCACGGATCAGGGTTTTGTAGGAAGAAGCTCTTCGGGACATCGGAATACCTCCAAACCTTGAAATGGACACTAGCATGTGTATTAAAGTGTGGTGGAATGCTAAAATGTCCAAAACATGGTTCCCAAGCGTGACCTGTTTGCAAACATGCGATTACACCTAAAAACGAAGGTGTTCTGGAAATTTATTTATTAGGGGGTCGAGAACTCCCCATTTCGGTGAAACCAGGTTAGATCTTGTCACAAATTATGCCCAAACATGGTTCGGAATTATCCGATAACCCAACCAAGCACAAATCAAGAGAAAAATCCACCGGGCTACCCCTTTCATAAGAACATCTAGGGGGTAGACGATTCTGGGCCCATATAGATCAGGGTTTCATAGGAAGAAGCGCCTCGGATCATCGGAATACCTCCAAACCCATGCAATGGACCCTAGCATGTGTATTAAAGTGTGTTGGAATGCTGAAATGTCCAAAACATGCACTATCACCTAAAAACGAAGATCGTAGAAATTAATTGGCCAGGAACTCCCCGTTCGGTGAAACCGGGTTGTTTCATGTCACAACTTGTGCCCAAACATGGTTTGGAATTATCATATAACCCATCCAAGCACAAACCAAGAGAAAAATCCGCCGGGCTACCCCTTTCATAAGAACATCTAGAGGGGTAGACGGTCCAGGCCCACGGATCAGGGTTTTGTAGGAAGAAGCTCTTAGGGACATCGGAATACATCCAAACCTTGAAATGGACACTAGGATGTGTATTAAAGTGTGGTCGAATTATGAAATGTCCAAAACATGGTTCCCAAGCGTGACCTGTTCGCAGAGATGCGATGTCACCTAAAAACGAAGGTGTTCTGGAAATTTAATTATTAGGGGGTCGAGAACTCCCCATTTCAGTGAAACCAGGTTAGATATTGTCACAACTTATGCCCAAACATGGTTTGGAATTATCCTATAACCCAACCAAGCACAAACCAAGAGAAAAATCCATCGGGCTACCCCTTTCATAAGAACATCTAGGGGGGTAGACGATTCTGGGCCCAGAGATCAGGGTTTCATAGGAAGAAACGCCTCGGAGCATCGGAATACCTCCAAACCCATGAAATGGACCCTAGCATGTGTATTAAAGTGTGGTGGAATGCTTAAATGTCCAAAACATGGTGCCCAAGTGTCACCCTCTTTGCAGACATGCACTATCACAAAAAAACGAAGATCCTAGAATTTAATTGGCCGGGAACTCCCCGTTTCGGTGAAACCGGGTTGGATCATGTCACAACTTGTGACCAAACATGGTTTGGAATTATCATATAACCCAACCAAGCACAAAGCAAGAGAAAAATCCACCGGGCTACCCCTTCCATAAGAACATCTACGGGGGTAGACGATCCAGGCCCACGGATCAGGGTTTTCTCGGAAGAAGCTCTTCGGGACATCGGAATACCTCCAAACCATGCAATGGACCCTAGCATGTGTATTAAAGTGTGGTGGAATGCTGAAATGTCCAAAATCTTGTTCCCAAGCGTGACCCTTTCTCAGACATGCGATGTCACCTAAAAACGAAGGTGTTCTAGAAATTTAATTATTAGGAGGTCGATAACTCCCCATTTCGGTGAAACCAGGATAGATCTTGTTATAACTTATGCCCAAACATGGTTTGGAATTATCATATAACCCAACCAAGCACAAACCAAGAGAAAAATCCACCGGGCTACCCCTTTCATAAGAACATCTAGGGGGGTAGACGATCCAGGCCCATGGATCAAGGTTTTGTAGGAAGAAGCTCTTCGGGACATCGGAATACCTCCAAACCTTGCAATGGACCCTAGCATGTGAATTAAAGTGTGGTGGAATGCTCAAATGTCCAAAACCTGGTTCCCAAGTGTGACCCGTTCGCAGACATGCGATGTCACCTAAAAACGAAGGTGTTTTGGAAATTTAATTATCAGGGGGTTGAGAACTCCCCATTTCGGTGAAACCAGGTTAGATCTTGTCAGAACTTATGCCAAAACATGGTTTGTAATTATCCTATAACCCAACCAAGCACAAACCAAGAGAAAAATCCATCGGGCTACCCCTTTCATAAGAACATCTAGGGGTAGACGATTCTGGGCCCATATAGATCAGGGTTTCATAGGAAGAAGCGCCTCGGAGCATCGGAATACCTCCAAACCCATGCAATGGACCCTAGCCCGTGTATTAAAGTGTGGTGGAATGCTGAAATGTCCAAAACATGGTGCCCAAGTGTCACCCTCTTTGCAGACATGCACTATCACCTAAAAACGAAGATCCTGGAATTTAATTGGCGGGGAACTCCCCGTTTCGTTGGAACCGGGATGGGTCATGTCACAACTTGTGCCCAAACATGGTTTGGAATTATCATATAACCTAACCAAGCACAAACCAAGAGAAAAATCCACTGGGATACCCCTTTGATAAGAACATCTAGTGGGGTAGACGATCCAGACCCACATATCAGGGTTTTGTAGGAAGAAGATCTTCGGGACATCGAAATACCTCCAAACCATGGAATGTACCCTAGCATGTGTATGAAAGTGTGGTGCAATTATGAAATGTCCAAAACCTTGTTCCCAAGTGTGACCCGTTCGCAGACATGCGATGTCACATAAAAACGAAGGTGTTCTGGAAATTTAATTATTAAGGGGTCGAGAACTCTCCATTTCGGTTAAACTAGGTTAGATCTTGTCACAAATTATGCCCAAAGATGGTTTGGAATTATCCAATAACCCAACCAAGTACAAACCAAGAGAAAAATCCACCGGGCTACCCCTTTCCTAAGAACATCTAGCGGGTAGACGATTCTGGGCCCACACATCAGGGTTTCATAGGAAGAAACGCCTCAGAGCATCAGAATACCTCCAAACCCATGCAATGGACCCTAGAATGTGTATTAAAGTGTGGTGGAATGCTGAAATGTCGAAAACATGGTGCCCTAGTGTCACCCTCTTTGCAGACAGGCACTATCACCTAAAACGAAGATCCTAGAATTTAATTGGCCGGGAACTCCCCGTTTTGGTGAAACCGGGTTGGCTCATGTCACAAATTGTGCCCAAACATGGTTTGGAATTATCATATAACCCAACCAAGCACAAACCAAGATAAAAATCCACCGGGCTACCCCTTTCATAAGAACATCTAGGGGGGAAGATGATCTAGGCCCACAGATCAGGGTTTTGTAGGAAGAAGCTCGTCAGGACATCGGAATACCTCCAAACCTTGCAATGGAACCTAGCATGTGTATTAAACTGTGGTGGAATGCTGAAATGTCCAAAACCTGGTTCCCAAGCTTGACCTGTTCGGAGACATCCGATGTCACCTAAAAATGAAGGTGTTCTGGAAATTTAATTATTAGGGGGTCGAGAACTCCCCATTTTAGTGAAACCAGGTTAGATCTTGTCACAACTTATGCCCAAACATGGTTTGTAATTATCCTATAACCCAACCAAGCACAAACCAAGAGAAAAATCCACCGGGCTCCCCCTTTCATAAGATCATCTACGGGGGTAGACGATTCTGGGCTCATATAGATCAGGGTTTCATAGGAAGAAGCGCCTCAGAGCATCGGAATACCTCCAAACCCATGAAATGGACCCTAGCATGTGTATTAAAGTGTGTTGGAATGATGAAATGTCCAAAACATGGTGCCCAAGTGTCACCCTCTTTGCAGACATGCACTATCACCTAAAAACGAAGATCCTGGAATTTAATTGGCCGGGAACTCCCCGTTTCGGTGAAACCGGGTTAGACCCAGTCACAACTTGTGCCCAATCATGGTTTGGAATTATCATATAACCCAAGCAAGCACAAAACAAGAGACAAATCCATCGGGCTACCCCTTTCATAAGAACATCTAGGGGGGTAGACGATCCAGGCCCACGGATCAGGGTTTTGTAGGAAGAAGCTCTTCAGGACATCAGAATACCTCCAAACCTTGCAATGGACCCTAGCATGTGTATTAAAGTTTGGTGGAATGCTGAAATGGCCAAAACATGGTTCCCAAGCGTGACCTGTTCGCAGACATGCGATTACACCTCAAAACGAAGGTGTTCTCGAAATTTAATTATTAGGGGGTCGAGAACTCCCCATTTCGGTGAAACCAGGTTAGATCTTGTCACAAATTATGCCCAAACATGGTTTGGAATTATCCGATAGCCCAACCAAGCACAAACCAAGAGAAAAATCCACCGGGCTACCACATTCATAAGAACATCTAGGGGGGTAGACGATTCTGGGCCCAGGATCAGGGTTTCATAGGAAGAAATGCCTCGGAGCATCGGAATACCTCAAAACCCATGCAATGGACCCTAGCATGTGTATTAAAGTGTGGTGGAATGCTGAAATGTCCAAACATGGTGCCCAAGTGTCACCCTCTTTGCAGACATGCGCTATCACCTAAAAACAAAGATCCTAGAATTTAATTTGCCGGGAACTCCCCGTTTCGGTGAAACCGGGTTGGATCATGTCACAACATGTGCCCAAACATGGTTTGGAATTATCATATAACCCAATCAAGCACAAACCAATAGAAAAATCCACTGGGCTACCCCATTCATAAGAACATCTAGGGGGTAGACGATCCAGGCCCACGGATCAGGGTTTTGTAGGAAGAAGCTCTCCGGGACATCGGAATACCTCCAAACCTCGCAATGGACCCTAGCATGTTTATTAAAGTGTGGTGGAATGCTGAAATGTCCAAAACCTGGTTCCCAGCTGTGACCCGTTCACAGACATGCGATGTCACCTAAAAACGAAGGTGTTCTGGAAATTTAATTATTAGGGAGTCGAGAACTCCCCATTTTAGTGAAACCAGGTTAGATCTTGTCACAACTTATGCCCAAACATGGTTTGTAATTATCCTATAACCCAAACATGGTTTGGAATTAGGGTTTCAAAGGAAGAAGCGCCTCGGAGCATCGGAATACCTAAAAACCCATGAAATGGACCCTAGCATGTGTATTAAAGTGTGTTGGAATGCTGAAATGTCCAAAATATGGTGCCCAAGTGTCACCCTCTTTGCAGACATGCACTGTCACCTAAAAACAAAGATCCTAGAATTTAATTGGCCGATAACTCCCCATTTCGGTGAAACCGGGTTGGATCATGTCACAACTTGTGCCCAAACATGGTTTGGAATTATCATCTAACCCAACCAAGCACAAACCTAGAGAAAAATCCACCGGGCTACCCCTTTCATAAGAACATCTAGGGGGGTAGACGATCCAGGCCCACGGATCAGGGTTTTGTAGGAAGAAGCTCTTCGGGACATCGGAATACCTCCAAACCTTGAAATGGACACTAGAATGTGTATTAAAGTGTGGTGGAATGCTGAAATGTCCAAAACATGGTTCCCAAGCGTGACCTGTTCGCAAACATGCGATTACACCTAAAAACGAAGGTGTTCTGGAAATTTATTTATTAGGGGGTCGAGAACTCCCCATTTCGGTGAAACCAGGTTAGATCTTGTCACAAATTATGCCCAAACATGGTTTGGAATTATCCTATAACCCAACCAAGCACAAATCAAGAGAAATATCCACCGGGCTACCCCTTTCATAAGAACATCTAGGGGGTAGACGATTCTGGGCCCATATAGATCAGGGTTTCATAGGAAGAAGCGCCTCGGATCATAGGAATACCTCCAAACCCATGCAATGGACCCTAGCATGTGTATTAAAGTGTGTTGGAATGCTGAAATGTCCAAAACATGCACTATCACCTAAAAACGAAGATCCTAGAAATTAATTGGCCGGGAACTCCCCGTTCGGTGAAACCGGGTTTTTTCATGTCACAACTTGTGCCCAAACATGGTTTGGAATTATCATATAACCCATCCAAGCACAAACCAAGAGAAAAATCCACCGGGCTACCCCTTTCATAAGAACATCTAGAGGGGTAGACGGTCCAGGCCCACGGATCAGGGTTTTGTAGGAAGAAGCTCTTAGGGATATCGGAATACCTCCAAACCTTGAAATGGACACTAGCATGTGTATTAAAGTGTGGTAGAATGCTGAAATGTCCAAAACATGGTTCCCAAGCGTGACCTGTTCGCAGAGATGCGATGTCACCTAAAAACGAAGGTGTTCTGGAAATTTAATTATTAGGGGTTCGAGAACTCCCCATGTCAGTGAAACCAGGTTAGATATTGTCACAACTTATGCCCAAACATGGTTTGGAATTATCCTATAACCCAACCGAGCACAAACCAAGAGAAAAATCCACCGGGCTACCCCATTCATAAGAACATCTAGGGGGGTAGACGATTCTGCGCCCATAGATCAGGGTTTCATAGGAAGAAATGCCTCGGAGCATCGGAATACCTCCAAACCCATGCAATGGACCCTAGCACGTGTATTAAAGTGTGGTGGAATGCTGAAATGTCCAAAACATGGTGCCCAAGTGTCACCCTCTTTGCAGACATGCACTATCACCTAAAAACAAAGATCCTAGAATTTAATTGGCCGGGAACTCCCAGTTTCGGTGAAACCGGGTTGGAGCATGTCACAACATGTGCCCAAACATGGTTTGGAATTATCATATAACCCAACCAAGCACAAACAAGAGAAAAATCCACCGGGCTGCCCCTTTCATAAGAACATCTAGGGGGTAGAGGATCCAGGCCCACGGATCAGGGTTTTGTAGGAAGAAGCTCTTCAGGACATCAGAATACCTCCAAACCTTGCAATGGACCCTAGCATGTATTAAAGTTTGGTGGAATGCTGAAATGCCCAAAACATGGTTCCCAAGCGTGACCTATTCGCAGACATGCGATTACACCTAAAAATGAAGGTGTTCTAGAAATTTAATTATTAGGGGGTCGAGAACTCCCCATTTCGGTGAAACCAGGTTAGATCTTGTCACAACTTATGACCAAAAATGGTTTGGAATTATCCGATAGCCCAACCAAGCACAAACCAAGAGAAAAATCCACCGGGCTACCACATTCATAAGAACATCTAGGGGGGTAGACGATTCTGGGCCCACAGATCAGGGTTTCATAGGAAGAAATGCCTTGGAGCATCGGAATACCTCCAAACCCATGCAATGGACCCTAGCATGTGTATTAAAGTGTGGTGGAATGATGAAATGTCCAAACATGGTGCCCAAGTGTCACCCTCTTTGCAGACATGCACTATCACCTAAAAACAAAGATCCTAGAATTTAATTTGCCGGGAACTCCCCGTTTCGGTGAAACCGGGTTGGATCATGTCACAACATGTGCCCAAACATGGTTTGGAATTATCATATAACCCAATCAAGCACAAACCAATAGAAAAATCCACTGGGCTACCCCTTTCATAAGAACATCTAGGGGGTAGACGATCCAGGCCCACGGATCAGGGTTTTGTAGGAAGAAGCTCTCCGGGACATCGGAATACCTCCAAACCTCGCAATGGACCCTAGCATGTTTATTAAAGTGTGGTGGAATGCTGAAATGTCCAAAACCTGGTTCCCAGCTGTGACCCGTTCACAGACATGCGATGTCACCTAAAAACGAAGGTGTTCTGGAAATTTAATTATTAGGGGGTCGAGAACTCCCCATTTTAGTGAAACCAGGTTAGATCTTGTCACAACTTATGCCCAAACATGGTTTGTAATTATCCTATAACCCAAACATGGTTTGGAATTAGGGTTTCATAGGAAGAAGCGCCTCGGAGCATCGGAATACCTAAAAACCCATGCAATGGACCCTAGCATGTGTATTAAAGTGTGTTGGAATGCTGAAATGTCCAAAACATGGTGCCCAAGTGTCACCCTCTTTGCAGACATGCACTATCACCTAAAAACAAAGATCCTAGAATTTAATTGGCCGGGAACTCCCCATTTCGGTGAAACCGGGTTGGATCATGTCACAACTTGTGCCCAAACATGGTTTGGAATTATCATCTAACCCAACCAAGCACAAACCTAGAGAAATATCCACCGGGCTACCCCTTTCATTAGAACATCTAGGGGGGTAGACGATCCAGGCCCACGGATCAGGGTTTTGTAGGAAGAAGCTCTTCGGGACATCGGAATACCTCCAAACCTTGAAATGGACACTAGCATGTGTATTAAAGTGTGGTGGAATGCTAAAATGTCCAAAACATGGTTCCCAAGCGTGACCTGTTTGCAAACATGCGATTACACCTAAAAACGAAGGTGTTCTGGAAATTTATTTATTAGGGGGTCGAGAACTCCCCATTTCGGTGAAACCAGGTTAGATCTTGTCACAAATTATGCCCAAACATGGTTCGGAATTATCCGATAACCCAACCAAGCACAAATCAAGAGAAAAATCCACCGGGCTACCCCTTTCATAAGAACATCTAGGGGGTAGACGATTCTGGGCCCATATAGATCAGGGTTTCATAGGAAGAAGCGCCTCGGATCATCGGAATACCTCCAAACCCATGCAATGGACCCTAGCATGTGTATTAAAGTGTGTTGGAATGCTGAAATGTCCAAAACATGCACTATCACCTAAAAACGAAGATCGTAGAAATTAATTGGCCAGGAACTCCCCGTTCGGTGAAACCGGGTTGTTTCATGTCACAACTTGTGCCCAAACATGGTTTGGAATTATCATATAACCCATCCAAGCACAAACCAAGAGAAAAATCCGCCGGGCTACCCCTTTCATAAGAACATCTAGAGGGGTAGACGGTCCAGGCCCACGGATCAGGGTTTTGTAGGAAGAAGCTCTTAGGGACATCGGAATACATCCAAACCTTGAAATGGACACTAGGATGTGTATTAAAGTGTGGTCGAATTATGAAATGTCCAAAACATGGTTCCCAAGCGTGACCTGTTCGCAGAGATGCGATGTCACCTAAAAACGAAGGTGTTCTGGAAATTTAATTATTAGGGGGTCGAGAACTCCCCATTTCAGTGAAACCAGGTTAGATATTGTCACAACTTATGCCCAAACATGGTTTGGAATTATCCTATAACCCAACCAAGCACAAACCAAGAGAAAAATCCATCGGGCTACCCCTTTCATAAGAACATCTAGGGGGGTAGACGATTCTGGGCCCAGAGATCAGGGTTTCATAGGAAGAAACGCCTCGGAGCATCGGAATACCTCCAAACCCATGAAATGGACCCTAGCATGTGTATTAAAGTGTGGTGGAATGCTTAAATGTCCAAAACATGGTGCCCAAGTGTCACCCTCTTTGCAGACATGCACTATCACAAAAAAACGAAGATCCTAGAATTTAATTGGCCGGGAACTCCCCGTTTCGGTGAAACCGGGTTGGATCATGTCACAACTTGTGACCAAACATGGTTTGGAATTATCATATAACCCAACCAAGCACAAAGCAAGAGAAAAATCCACCGGGCTACCCCTTCCATAAGAACATCTACGGGGGTAGACGATCCAGGCCCACGGATCAGGGTTTTCTCGGAAGAAGCTCTTCGGGACATCGGAATACCTCCAAACCATGCAATGGACCCTAGCATGTGTATTAAAGTGTGGTGGAATGCTGAAATGTCCAAAATCTTGTTCCCAAGCGTGACCCTTTCTCAGACATGCGATGTCACCTAAAAACGAAGGTGTTCTAGAAATTTAATTATTAGGAGGTCGATAACTCCCCATTTCGGTGAAACCAGGATAGATCTTGTTATAACTTATGCCCAAACATGGTTTGGAATTATCATATAACCCAACCAAGCACAAACCAAGAGAAAAATCCATCGGGCTACCCGCTTTCATAAGAATATCTAGGGGGGTAGACGATTCTGGGCCTATATAAACCAGGGTTTCATAGGAAGAAGCGCCTCGGAGCATCGGAATACCTCCAAACCCATGCAATGGACCCTAGCATGTGTACTAAAGTGTGGTGGAATGCTGAAATGTCCAAAATATGGTGCCCAAGGGTCACCCTGTTTGCAGACATGCACTATCACCTAAAAACGAAGATCCTGGAATTTAATTGGCCGGGAACTCCCCGTTTCGGTGAAACCGGGTTGTTTCATGTCACAACTTGTGCCCAAACATGGTTTGGAATTATCATATAACCCAACCAAGCACAAGCCAAGAGAAAAATCCACCAGGCTGCCCCTTTCATAAGAACATCTAGGGGATAGACGATCCAGGCCCACAGATCAGGGTTTTGTAGGAAGAAGCTCTTCGGGACATCGGAATACCTCAAAACCTTGCAATGGACCCTAGCATATGTATTAAAGTGTGGTGGAATTCTGAAATGTCCAAAACATGGTTCCCAAGCGTGACCTATTCGCAGACATGCGATTACACCTAAAAACGAAGGTGTTCTGGAAATTTAATTATTAGGGGGTTGAGAACTCCCCATTTCGGTGAAACCAGGTTAGATCTTGTCACAACTTATGCCGAAACATGGTTTGGAATTATCCGATAACCCAACCAAGCACAAACCAAGAAAAAAATCCACCGGGATACCCCTTTCATAAGAACATCTAGGGGGTAGACGATTCTAGGCCCTTATAGATCAGGGTTTCATAGGAAGAAGCACCTCGGAGCATCGGAATGCCTCCAAACCCATGCAATGGACCCTAGCATGTGTATTAAAGTTTGGTGGAATGCTGAAATGTCCAAAACATGGTGCCCAAGTGTCACCCTCTTTGCAGACATGCACTATCACCTAAAAACAAAGATCCTAGAATTTAATTGGCCGGGAACTCCGCATTTCGGTGAAACCGCGTTAGATCATGTCACAACTTGTGCCCAAACATGGTTGGAATTATCATCTAACCCAACCAAGCACAAACCTAGAGAAAAATCCACCGGGCTAACCCTTTCATAAGAACATCTAGGGGGGTAGACGATCCAGGCCCACGGATCAGGGTTTTGTAGGAAGAAGCTCTTCGGGACATCGGAATACCTCCAAACCTTGAAATGGACACTAGCATGTGTATTAACGTGTGGTGGAATGCTGAAATGTCCAAAACATGGTTCCCAAGCGTGACCTGTTTGCAAACATGCGATTACACCTAAAAACGAAGGTGTTCTGGAAATTTATTTATTAGGGGTCGAGAACTCCCCATTTCGGTGAAACCAGGTTAGATCTTGTCACAAATTATGCCCAAACATGGTTCGGAATTATCCGATAACCCAACCAAGCACAAATCAAGATAAAAATCCACCGGGCTACCCCTTTCATAAGAACATCTAGGGGGTAGACGATTCTGGGCCCATATAGATCAGGGTTTCATAGGAAGAAGCGCCTCGGATCATCGGAATACCTCCAAACCCATGCAATGGACCCTATCATGTGTATTAAAGTGTGTTGGAATGCTGAAATGTCCAAAACATGGTGCCCAAGTGTCACCCTCTTTGCAGACATGCACTATCACCAAAAAACGAAGATCCTAGAATTTAGTTGGCCAGGAACTCCTCGTTTCGGTGAAACCGGGTTGGATCATGTCATAACTTGTGACCAAACATGGTTTCGAATTATCATATAACCCAACCAAGCACAAAGCAAGAGAAAAATCCACCGGGCTACCCCTTTCATAAGAACATCTAGGGGGGTAGACGATCCAGGCCCACGGATCAGCGTTTTCTCGGAAGAAGCTCTTCGGGGCATCGGAATACCTCCAAACCTTGCAATGGACCCTAGCATGTGTATTAAAGTGTGGTGGAATGCTGAAATGTCCAAAATCTGGTTCCCAAGCGTGACCCGTTCTCAGACATGCGATGTCACCGAAAAACGAAGGTGTTCTAGAAATTTAATTATTAGGAGGTCGATAACTCCCCATTTCCGTGAAACCAGGTTAGATCTTGTTATAACTTATGCCCAAACATAGTTTGGAATTATCATATAACCCAACCAAGCACAAACCAAGAGAAAAATCCACCGGTCTACCCGCTTTCATAAGAACATCTAGGGGGTAGACGATTCTGGGCCTATATAGACCAGGGTTTCATAGGAAGAAGCGCCTCGGAGCATCGGAATACCTCCAAACCCATGCAATGGACCCTAGCATGTGTACTAAAGTGTGGTGGAATGCTGAAATGTCCAAAACATGGTGCCCAAGGGTCACCCTCTTTGCAGACATGCACTATCACCTAAAAAACGAAGATCCTGGAATTTAATTGGCTGGGAACTCCCCGTTTCGGTGAAACCGGGTTGGATCATGTCACAATTTGTGCCCAAACATGGTTTGGAATTATCATATAACCCAACCAAGCACAAACCAAGACAAAAATCCACCCGGATACACATTTCATAAGAACATCTAGGGGTTAGACGATCCAGGCCCACAGATCAGGGTTTTGTAGGAAGAAGCTCTTCGGGACATCGGAATACCTCCAAACCTTGCAATGGACCCTAGAATGTGTATTAAAGTGTGGTCGAATGCTGAAATGTCCAAAACCTGGTTCCCAAGTGTGACCCGTTCACAGACATGCGATGTCACCTAAAAACGAAGGTGTTCTGGAAATTTAATTCTTAGGGGGTCGAGAACTCCCCATTTCGGTGAAACCAGGTTAGATCTTGTCACAAATTATGCCCAAACATGGTTTGGAATTATCCAATAACCCAACCAAGCACAAACCAATAGAAAAATCCACGGGGCTACCCCTTTCATAAGAACATCTTGGGGGTAGACAATTTTGGGCCCATATAGACCAGGGTTTCATAGGAAGAAGCGCCTCAGTGCATCAGAATACCTCCAAACCCATGGAATGGACCCTATCATGTGCATTAAAGTATGGTGGAATGCTGAAATGTCCAAAACATGGTGGCCAAGTGTAACCCGCTTCGTAGGCATGCACTATCACCGAAAAAGGGAAGATCCTGGAATTTAATTGGCTGGGAACTCCCCTTTTCGGTGAAACCGGGTTGGATCATGTCAAAACTTGTGCCCAAACATGGTTTGGAATTATCATATAACCCAACCAAGCACAAACCAAGAGAAAAATCCACTGGGCCACCCCTTTCATAAGAACATCTTGGGGGTTGACGATCCAGGCCCACAGATCATGGTTTTGTAGGAAGAAGCTCTTTGGGACATCGGAATACCTCCAAACCTTGCAATGGACCATAGCATGTGTATTAAAGTGTGGTGGAATGCTGAAATGTCCAAAACCTGGTTCCCAAGCGTGACCCGTTCGCAGACATGCGATGTCACCTAAAAACGAAGGTAGTATGGAAATTTAATTATTAGGGTGTCGAGAACTCCCCATTTCAGTGCAACCAGGTTAGATCTTGTCACAACTTATGCCGAAACATGGTTTGTAATTATCATATAATGCAACCAAGCACAAACGAAGAGAAAAATCCACCAGGCTACCCCTTACATAAGAACATCTAGGGGGTAGACGATTCTGGGCCCATATAGATTAGGGTTTCATAGGAAGAAGCGCCTCGGATCATCGGAATACCTCCAAACCCATGCAATGTGTATTAAAGTGTGGTGGAATGCTGAAATGTCCAAAACATGGTGCCCAAGTGTGACCCTCTTTGCAGACATGCACTATCACCTAAATACGAAGATCATAGAATTTAATTGGTCGGGAATTCCCCGTTTCGGTGAAACCGGGTTGGATCATGTCACAACTTGTGCCCAAACTTGGTTTGGAGTTATCATATAACCCAACCAAGCACAAACAAGAGAAAAATCCACCGGGCTACCCCTTTCATAAGAACATCTAGGGTGTAGACGATCCAGGCCCACGGATCCGGGTTTCATAGGAAGAAGCTCTTCGGGACATCGGAATACCTCCAAACCTTGCAATGGACCCTAGCATGTGTATTAAAGTGTGGTGGAATGCTGAAATCTCCAAAATCTAGTTCCCAAGCGTGACCCGTTCGCAGACATGCGATGTCACCTAAAAACGAAGGTGTTCTGGAATTTTAATTATTAGGGGGTCGAGAACTCCCCATTTTGGTGAAACCAGGTTAGATCTTGTCACAACTTATGCCGAAACATGGTTTGGAATTATCCTATGACCCAACCAAGAAAAACCAAGAGAAAATTCCATCGGGCTACCCCTTTCATAAGAACATCTAGGGGGCTAGACGATTCTGGGCCCACAGATTAGGGTTTCATAGGAAGAAGCCCCTCGGAGCATCGGAATACCTCCAGACCCATGAAATGGACCCTAGAATGTGTATTAAAGTGTGGTGGAATGCTGAAATGTCCAAAACATGGTGCCCAAGTGTCACCCTCTTTGCTGACATGCACTATCACCTAAAAACGAAGATCCTAGAATTTAATTGGCTGGGAACTCCCCGTTTCGGTGAAACCGGGTTGGATAATGTCACAACTTGTGCCCAAAAATGGTTTGGAATTATCATATAACCCAACCAAGCACAAACCAAGAGAAAAATACACCGGGCTACCCCTTTCATAAGAACATCTAGGGGGTAGACTATCCAGGCACACAGATCAGGGTTTTGTAGGAAGAAGCTCTTCGGGACATCGGAATACCTCCAAACCTTGCAATGGACCATATCATGTGTATTAAAGTGTGGTGGAATGCTGAAATGTCCAAAACCTGGTTCCCAAGCGTGACCCGTTCGCAGACATGCGATGTCACCTAAAAACAAAGGTATTATGGAAATTTAATTATAAGGGTGTCGAGAACTCCCCATTTCGGTGAAACCAGGTTAGATCTTGTCACAACTTATGCCGAAACATGGTTTGTAATTATCCTATAACACAACCAAGCACAAACCAAGAGAAAAATCCACCAGGCTACCCCTTACATAAGAACATCTAGGGGGGTAGACAATTCTGGGCCCATATAGATTAGGGTTTCATAGGAAGAAGTGCCTCGGAGCATCGGAATACCTCCAAACCCATGCAATGGGCCCTAGCATGTGTATTAAAGTGTGGTGGAATGCTGAAATGTCCAAAACATGGTGCCCAAGTGTCACCCTCTTTGCCGACATGCACTATCACCTAAATACGAATATCATAGAATTTAATTGGTCGGGAACTCCCCGTTTCGGTGAAACCGGGTTAGATCATGTCACAACTTGTGCCCAAACTTGGTTTGGAGTTATCATATAACCCAACCAAGCACAAACAAGAGAAAAATCCACCGGGCTACCCCATACATAAGAACATCTAGGGGGGTAGACGATCCAGGCCCACGGGTCAGGGTTTTGTAGGAAGAAGCTCTTCGAGACATCGGAATAGCTCCAAACCTTGCAATGGACCCTAGCATGTGTATTAAAGTGTGGTGGAATGCTGAAATGTCCAAAATCTGGTTCCCATGCGTGACCCGTTTGCAGACATGCGATGTCACCTAAAAACGAAGGTGTTCTGGAAATTTAATTATTAGGTGGTCGAGAACTCCCCATTTTCGCTGAAACCAGGTTAGATCTTGTCACAACTTATGCCAAAACATGGTTTGGAATTATCCTATGACCCAACCAAGCACAAACCAAGAGAAAAATCCACCGGGCTACCCCTTTCATAAGAACCTCTAGGAGGGTAAACGATTCTTGGCCCACATATCAGGGTTTCATAGGAACAAGCGCCTCGGAGCATCGGAATACCTCCAAACCCATGAAATGGACCCTATAATGTGTATTAAAGTGTGGTGGAATGCTGAAATGTACAAAACATGGTGCCCAAGTGTCACCCTCTTCGCTGACATGCACTATCACCTAAAAACAAAGATCCTAGAATTTAATTGGCTGGGAACTCCCCGTTTCGGTGAAACCGGGTTGGATCATGTCACAACTTGTTCCCAAACATGGTTTGGAATTATCATATAACCCAACCAAGCACAAACTAAGAGAAAAATCCACCGGGCTACCCCTTTCATAAGAACATCTAGGGGTAGACGATCTAGGCCCACAGATCAGGGTTTTGTAGGAAGAAGCTCTTCGGGACATCGGAATACCTCCAAACCTTGCAATGGACCATAGAATGTGTATTAAAGTGTGATGGAAAGCTGAAATGTCCAAAACCTGGTTCCCAAGCGTGACCCATTCGTAGACATGCGATGTCGCCTAAAAACGAAGGTTTTATGGAAATTTAATTATTAGGGTGTCGAGAACTCCCCATTTCGTTGAAACCAGGTTAGATCTTTTCACAACTTATGCCGAAACATGGTTTGTAATTATCCTACAACCCAACCAAGCACAAACCAAGAGAAAAATCCACCAGGCTACCCATTACATAAGAACATCTAGGGGGGTAGACGATTCTGGGACCATATAGATTAGGGTTTCAGAGGAAGAAGCGCCTCGGAGCATCGGAATACCTCCAAACCCATGCAATGGGCCGTAGCATGTGTATTAAAGTGTAGTGGAATGCTGAAATGTCCAATAAATGGTGCCCAAGTGTCACCCTCTTTGCAGACATGCACTATCACCTAAATACGAAGATCATAGAGTTTAATTGGTCGGGAACTCCCCATTTCGGTGAAACCGGGTTGGATCATGTCACAACTTGTGCCCAAACATGGTTTGGAATTATCATATAACCCAACCAAGCACAAACAAGAGAAAAATCCACCGGGCTACCCCTTTCATAAGAACATCTAGGGGGGTAGACGATCCAGGCCCACGGATCAGGGTTTTGTAGGAAGAAGCTCTTCGGGACATCGGAATCGCTCCAAACCTTGCAATGGACCCTAGCATGTGTATTAAAGTGTGGTGGAATGGTGAAATGTCCAAAATCTGGTTCCCATGCGTGACCCGTTCGTAGACATGCGATGTCACCTAGAAACGAAGGTGTTCTAGAAATTTAATTCTTAAGGGGTCGAGAACTCCCCATTTCGGTGAAACCAGGTTAGATCTTGTCACAACTTATGCCCAAACATGGTTTGGAATTATCCTATAACCCAACCAAGCACAAACCAAGAGAAAAATCCACGGGGGTACCCCTTTCATAAGAACATCTAGGGGGTAGACGATTTTGGGCCCATATGGACCAGGGTTTCATAGGAAGAAGCGCCTCAGAGCATCAGAATACCTCCAAACCCATGAAATGGACCCTAGCATGTGCATTAAAGTATGGTGGAATGCTGAAATGTCCAAAACATGGTGGCCAAGTGTAACCCGCTTCGGAGGCATGCACTATCACCGAAAAACGAAGATCCTGGAATTTAATTGGCTAAGAACTCCCCGTTTTGGTGAAACCGGGTTGGATCATGTCACAACTTGTGCCTAAACATGGTTTGTAATTATCATATAACCCAACCAAGAACAAACCAAGAGAAAAATCCACCGGGCTACCCCTTTCATAAGAACATCTAGGGGTGGACGATCCAGGCCCACAGATCTGGGTTTTGTAGGAAGAAGCTCTTCGGGACATCAGAATACATCCAAACCTTGCAATGGACCATAGCATGTGTATTAAAGTGTGGTGGAATGCTGAAATGTCCAAAACCTGGTTCCCAATCGTGACCCGTTCGCAGACATGCGATGTCACCTAAAAACGAAGGTATTATGGAAATTTAATTATTAGGGTGTCGAGAACTCCCCATTTCGGTGAAACCAGGTTAGATCTTGTCACAATTTATGCCGAAACATAGATTGTAATTATCCTGTAACCCAACCAAGCACAAACCAAGAGAAAAATCCACCAGGCTACCCCTTACATAAGAACATCTAGGGGGGTAGACGATTCTGGGCCCATATAGATTAGGGTTTCATAGGAAGAAGAGCCTCGGAGCATCGGAATACCTCCAAACCCATGCAATGGACCCTAGCATGTGTATTAAAGTCTGGTGGAATCTTTAAATGTGCAAAACATGGTGCCCAAGTGTCACCCGCTTCGCAGACATGCACTATCACCGAAAAAACGAAGATCGTGGAATTTAATTGGCTGGGAACTCCGCGTTTCGGTGAAACCGGGTTGGATCATCTCACAACTTGTTCCCAAACATGTTATGGAATTTTAATATAACCCAACCAAGCAGAAACCAAGAGAAAAATCCACCGGGCTACCCCTTTCATAAGAACATCTAGGGGGGTAGACGATCCAGGCCCACGGATCAGGGTTTTGTAGGAAGAAGCTCTTCGGGACATCAGAATAACTCCAAACCTTGCAATGGAGACTAGAATGTGTATTAAAGTGTGGTGGAATGCTGAAATGTCCAAAACCTGGTTCCCAAGCGGGACCCGTTCGCAGACATGCGATGTCACCTAAAAATGAAGGTGTTCTGGAAATTTAATTATTAGGAGGTCGAGAACTCCCCATTTTAATGAGACCAGGTGAGATCTTTTCAAAACTTATGCCCAGACATGGTTTGTAATTATCCTATAACCCAACCAAGCACAAACCAAGAGAAAAATCCACCGGGCTACCCCTTTCATAAGAACATCTATGGGGGTAGACGATAATGGGCCCATATAGATCAGGGTTTCATAGGAAGAAGCGCCTCGGAGCATCGGAATACCTACAAACCCATGCAATGGACCCTAGCATGTGTATTAAAGTGTGGTGGAATGCTGAAATGTCCAAAACATGGTGGACAAGTGTAACCCGCTTCGTAGGCATGCACTATCATCAAAAAAACGAAGATACTGGAATTTAATTGGCTGGGAACTCCCTGTTTCGGTGAAACCGGGTTGGATCATGTCACATCTTGTGCCCAAACATGGTTTGGAATTATCATATAACCCAACCAAGCACAAACCAAGAGAAAAATCCACCAGGCTACCCCTTTCATAAGAACATCTAGGGGGTAGACGATCCAGGCCCACAGATCAGGGCTTCGTAGGAAGAACTCTTCGGGACATCGGAATACCTCCAAACCTTGCAATGGACCCTAGCATGTGTATTAAAGTGTGGTGGAATGCTGAAATGTCCAAAACCTGGTTCCCAAGCATGACCCGTTGGCAGACATGCGATGTCACCTAAAAACGAAGGTATTAT
Organism: Avena sativa; assembly: GCA_916181665.1. Taxonomy (NCBI): domain Eukaryota; kingdom Viridiplantae; phylum Streptophyta; class Magnoliopsida; order Poales; family Poaceae; genus Avena; species Avena sativa. Next base: position 102,988,498 of record OV702293.1, read on the forward strand.
GGAAATTTAATTATTAGGGTGTCGAGAACTCCCCATTTCGGTGAAACGAGGTTAGATCTTGTCACAACTTATGACAAAACATGGTTTGTAATTATCCTATAACCCAACCAAGCACAAACCAAGAGAAAAATCCACCGGGATACCCCTTACATAAGAACATCTAGGGGGGTAGACGATTCTGGGCCGATATAGATTAGGGTTTCATAGGAAGAAGCGCCTCGGAGCATCGGAATACCTCCAAAACCATGCAATGGACCCTAGAATGTGTATTAAAGTGTGGTGGAATGCAGAAATTTCCAAAACATGGTGCCCAAGTGTCACCCTCTTTGCAGACATGCAGTATCACCTAAAAACGAAGATCCTGGAATTTAATTGGATGGGAACTCCCCGTTTCGGTGAAACCGGGTTGGATCATGTCACAAATTGTGCCCAAACATGGTTTGGAATTATAATATAACTCAACCAAGCACAAACCAAGAGAAAAATCCACTGGGCTACCCCTTTCATAAGAACATCTAGGGGGGTAGACGATCCAGGCCCACAGATCATCGTTTTGTAGGGAAGAAGCTCTTCGGGACATCGGAATACCTCCAAACCTTGCAATGGATCCTAGAATGTGTATTAAAGTGTGGTGGAATGCTTAAATGTCCAAAACCTGGTTCCCAAGCGTGACCAGTTCGCAGACATGCGATGTCACCTAAAAACAAAGGTATTATGGAAATTTAATTATTAGGGTGTCGAGAACTCCCTATTTCGGCGAAACCAGGTTAGATCTTGTCACAACTTATGCCAAAACATGGTTTGTAATTATCCTATAACCCAACCAAGAACAAAACAAGAGAAAAATCCACCGGGCTACCCCTTACATAAGAACATCTAGGGGGGTAGACGATTTTGGGCCCATATAGATTAGGGTTTCATAGGAAGAAGCGCCTCGGAGCATCGGAATACCTCCAAACCCATGCAATGGACCCTAGCATGTGTATTAAAGTCTGGTGGAATCTTGAAATGTGCAAAACATGGTGCCCAAGTGTCACCCGCTTCGCAGACATGCACTATCACCGAAAAACGAAGATCCTGGAATTTAATTGGCTGGGAACTCCGCGTTTCGGTGAAACCGGGTTGGATCATCTCACAACTTGTGCCCAAACATGTTATGGAATTTTCATATAACCCAACCAAGCAGAAACCAAGAGAAAAATCCACCGGGCTACCCCTTTAATAAGAACATCTAGGGGGGTAGACGATCCAGGCCCACATATCAGGGTTTTGTAGGAAGAAGATCTTCGAGACATCGGAATACCTCCAAACCTTGCAATAGACCCTAGCATGTGTATTAAACTGTGGTGGAATGCTGAAATGTCCAAAACATGGTGCCCAAGTGTCACCCTCTTTGCAAACATGCACTATCACCTAAAAACGAAGAGCCTGGAATTTAATTGGCCGGGAACTCCCCGTTTCGGTGAAACCAGGTTGGATCATGTCACAACTTGTGCCCAAACATGGTTTGGAATTATCATATGGGGGCTGCTACACGGTGCGCGCGCTCCAAACTGTGCTACGCGGTTCCCCTTGTCTAATTCAAAACTTTCCTAAAATAGAAAGTTGTCCCACATACTTTCCACCCTTATCGTCTTTTGCTTGGTTCGGGCCAGTCTACGCGCGCACATAAATATCCATCCCCTAGACCTCCCTTTTCCAACCATAGCTCACGCTTCTTTCTTCCTTCTACAGCCGCCGGAGAGGAGGAAATCTCCATGGCTGCTCTTATTCTACACCAATGAAACTACAGGAAGAAAACAGAGCAGATCTCTCCTCCATCCCCTTCCTACTCACGTTCCTCCTCCTCACCCCCACCCCCAGATAGCAAGAACGACAGGGAATTTTAAGAGAGAAAAAAGAACTTGAGCAGCACAGGTATGTCTTTGTCCAAGCACGATCCAGATTTGAAGTTATACTGGAAAATTACAACCAAGCACGTATATTGTTCAACTCCATGCACTTTTTCCTGTTGTTTCCCACCTCTTCAGATGTAACAAAACACACATGGGTTAAAAGATGCATGACACACATGTAGTTTCTTGCAGTAGAACCAGAATCAGCCTTGCTTCCCCCAAACTTGATGCCACATCTAGAACTTGCATGTAACAGTGAACTTGGTAGCAACAAAAATATCAGCAGCCTGTACAATTTTAGACCAAAGTTGGTGGGTCTTCATCTGATGGAATCTGTAAGCATGATCTGCAATTGTTCAAAAATAATGGTGTTATCCATCTTGATATCACTTTTTCTCCAGATCCTAATGATTAGAGCATGTAACCATGAATGTAATTTAAAAAGGTAGTTACTTTCATGTCAAAAATGTGAAGAACTGACATTTTGTTGTTCATGGCAGTAAAACTAACACATGTGTGGATTCCTGCTTTCCTAATTGAGTGTGGGAATAATTTTCTTAAAGTAAACTAACTGATCTATATTACTTGTAGATATGGATTTCTGGTTGCCTAACGCTGGGATTGACCTTAACAATCCAGCGCAAGATGATGATGAACAAGTTACTGTTCCTGCATCTGTTCCTGCATCTGCGGGTGAAACTGGTCAATCCACTGACACAGGAGCTGAAACTGGGCATACAATATCGAGTGCTGATTCAGGTGGAGAGGAAGAGGTTCAGTCAACACCAACCCTAAATCCAGTAGAGAAGCCTTACCCAGACATGATTTTTGGAACTCTAGAAGATGCAAAGATGTGCTATAACAGATATGCTAAGAGTGTCGGTTTTTCCATCAAGTGTAGCACCTCTAGAAATTCTGCTTTGGATGGTGGAAAGGAGAAGCAACTATTTGTCTGCAAAAAACATGGAAAAAACGATGACATAAACCAGCAGGAAGCTCCACCCATGCGGCAGCGGAACCGTAACATAACTAAGAAGACGGACTGCAGGGCACGTCTGAGAGTTAAGAGAAGAGCCGAAAAGTGGCATGTCACAATGTTCGTTGAGGAGCACAATCACCCCTGTATTCAAAAAAATTCCTTGAAAAGGTACTTATGGTCTCACAGAGGGATACCCAAGGAAGAAAGAGAATTTATCAAGCTGCTACATAAGGTTAACCTCTCAGCGGGCAGGGTGATGTCTATTATGGCAGGGTTGTACGGGAATTTAGGTAATGTTCCCTATCAATCAAAGGGGATGTAAGTAACTTCATGTCTATGCTTGATGAGGGGCACACGTACCAAGACATGTCATTTTTGATAGTTGAGTTTGAGAAAGTAAAAAAGGATGACCCAGATTTCTTCTACAAGCTAGATCTTGATCATGCTGACAGAGTTCAACGCATTTTCTGGGTTGATGGGCCAGAAAGGGCTGCATACAAGCATTAAAGTGACTGTGTGTCATTTGATGCAACTTATATGACGAATGCTTACAACTTGCCCTTTGCGCCATTCATCGGTATCAACCGGTATGGCTAGTCAATTCAGTTAGGATGTGGTTTCCTTAAGAATGAAAGAATAGAGGATTTTGATTGGATGTATGAAAAATTTCTTGAAGCTCATGGTGGTGTCCATCCTAGTAACTTCATTACAGACCAGGATGTTTCCATGAGGAGTGCCATCTTGGTCGTATTTCCAAACACATGGCACCGGAATTGTAGATGGCATATCATGCAGAATGCACATAATGTTTTGGGAAATTTCTTGTCGACACATTAAGAACTACGTAAAGAGTTGAATGATATCACTGACCATAGCATGACAGTTGATGAATTTGAAATGAGGTGGACAGAAATGATTCTACGGCACAATGTTGGGGACAATAAGCAATTGATGGATTTGTATGATCTGAGGGCCACTTTTGTCCCTGCATATAACAAAGATAGGTTTTTCCCATTCCTACAAACTACAGCTCGTAGCGAAGGGTTTAATGCTGTTTTGAAAAGATATGTAAAGTCACACAATAGCCTATTCCATTTCTTCCAGCAGTACATGAAGTTACAAGAGAAGATACATGTAGCAGAAGATTTGAATGAGTTCCAGATGGAAGACAAGATTCTTATGGTATGGGGAGATTACCCTCTAGAGAAGCAAGCTTTGGAGGTGTACACACACCCCATTTACTTGTGTTTCCGTGCTGAGCTTAGAAAAGTTACTTCCTACAATGTAATCCATGTGGATGGGCAACAGTTCAGTGTTGTGGCTATCTCAGGATATGTGTTTGGGTACGGTACGAGATCGTACAGAGTGGATGCTAACTTGCAGGAAGCAATCTACCAATGCGAGTGTTCTAAATTCAGTAGGGATGGTATTTTGTGCTGCCATGTGTTGAGAGTAATGGCACAACTTGGTGCTGTAGACTCAATTCCTCCTCACTACATACTACCAAGGTGGACAATGCCAGATGAAGAACTTGTGGCAGAGAAAGTGGAATTGCCTGCAGTGCCAACTGATAGAAAGTTGACCAACAAAGAAAGGAAGCTGCTATGTTATGGGACGCTGTGCAATGACTAGACTAAGCATGCGAAGGTTGCAGCCGAATCGGACAAAGGGAAAGCTCTAGCTGATAAGTACATGCGTGCATTGGGTAATGAATTGAAAGCAATGAAGATAACTGAAGCAGCTAAGAGGGAAGATAAGAAGGGTAAAACAAAACCTAAAGAAGATGCATCCGCTGCTGATTTTGTAGGTGATGACGGGCAAGGCAGTGCATCACAGTAACATCATGCTCGGAACCCTGAATGCACTACCACTAAAGGTCGCCCTAGGAGAAATGGAAGAAATCGGGGCTACATTTGAAGTCCAAGAAACCAAGCAAGATTGCTCCTGAACCGAAACCAGTAGAGTTCAACTTCTTAGCTGATATGGTTTAGTGTAATAAGTTTGGATTTGTAAAAGTAGTTTTTATTTTCGAGAATGTACTTCTTATTGTTCTTCAAAACAAGGAGGGTTGAATTATGTCATGCAATTTATGCCATGGAGAAGTAGAGAAAGGCAACTATTTGTAATTTCTGTGCTTTAACAATGATAAATTATTCTCTTTATTAAGTCAGGAATGTTAAAAAAGAGAGAACATGTAATTCACATTATGGTAGAAATATAGCAAGTCTTGTTCACCCCATGATAAATCAGGAATGTACCTTTGCTTTAAGCATGAGAAAAAATCAAATCAGTTTGTCCACCCATTCGATCTAGTTTTCCTCCCATTGAAGCCATTTCAAAGTGAAGATCTTCCTTATAATTGGCATGTCCATTGGATTGAATGCCAACATCTTTCTACCAGTCCAACATTCAATGAACTTCAGCATGAAAAAGCCACAATCAAACCTTGCAAAAAAACAAGCAAAAAAATTGATGATTAGTTCACACAGAAAAGAAAGTTATGTTCTATGATAATACATGTACACATAGAACATCCTAAAATGAAAAAGGTTATAGGCTATGGATGATACAAAATAAATGACAAAAGTTACAAGCTATGGAGGTCCGCTACACTCAAAAAGATAAGTTACATACTAGGATGTTTTAATGTAGTAAAAAATACATAGAAAGAGGAAAGAGGAAAGAAGTTTAGGCTTACGATGTGCTTTGCATTGGAGTCGGGATGTGCACGGTCTTGTATTTCTGGATATTGATATTGGACTCGGCGTAGTTCTTAGACCACATGTACTTGATTGAGCTGATGTTTAATCTAGCATCTTTCATAAGTCCAGCGCTCCCCTCAGCCCTAAGTGAGTCCATTATCTCAAATCTCTCGCCCTTTAGGTTGAGCAAATCAGGTAGTAGTGCCCTATGAAATCTTTGAGTTCGGGCATGAGGTTTTGGAGAACAGGAAACATTATCTGCGGCATCGAATAAGAATATTAAAAAGTTACAGTCCAAAAAACACCCCATGATGAAGAAATAAATAAAAATATACATAAAGGTTTTGTATTTTATAACAGAAAACTATTCATCACCTGCTCCTTGTGGTCTAATCGTTTCAGAGGTGATAACTCAAAGGCTTTCTTCACACTTCTGTCATGAACGAACGTGGCACTCCTAACCTTGGTATGCATGCATGATAAAAAGTAGAAATTTACAATCAGAAAACACATAAAAAAAGGTTAAAATAGACAGATACAAGCATTGTAACATGGAACACACAATATTCATGTATGTAAACTCACCGCCATAAAAAGTGGCATCACATGTTTCTTATGCGGCGCCATTTCCTTAGAAAGAACATATAGCGCCAGCTCACAAACACTATTGCTTAGCCAAGCCTCCGGCCTTACAGAATCTGCCAAATCCCAAAGATATGTGTACAAGTAGGCATAGTCGACAATTTTCTCTTTGTTGAGAGCATATTCAGTTTTGAGACCATATGAACATACTGCGTTGTACACCTCATTTGTCAATTGTTACAAACTGTATTGTTGTTCAAATCCAAGAATGGAGATATTTGTGCTCTGCTTTGCTCTATAACTCTATTCTGGTGTGCTTGTGGTATGGGTGTGCCACTGTTGGGAACAATAGGTGAGACCCCTACTCCTTGTCCATCCTCAATCTTTTTTGTGGCTGGTGTTGTAGTAGGCATTTCAATAGTTGCAAAAATCTTATCTAGAGAGTCCCCACTGTCATTGTTGCTTGAAATGACAACATGTTCTTCAACAGGGGCTTGTTTTTCATCCCCTTCCATGGCATGCACTGTTTCCTCCTGAGTATCAATGCCAAGATCAAAAGAAGGGAAGTCCTCAATGAGTTCTCATCGCTTTTTCTGCTGTAAAGTTTCTATTTTAGCTTCTGCACTTACTGAATCCAGCTCAATCTTCCTGTCCGTACTGTTAACCTGGGTTGTAGTTGTTGGCTTTCTAGAGGCAACATCGTCATGTTCCTGGCAAGCTTTTTGTGTGGCCCGGCTTGCCCTTATTTTAGCAGTAGCAAATCTTGTTTTCCTTTGAGGGCTTGGAGAAACATTCAGACGTTTTCCACCATTTCCAAGAGGGCTTTTCTTTTCAGTAGGAGCATGTAACTTGGTAGGGGACATTGATCTAGTAAACGGTCTCCTACCAGGTGGGATTCCTTGGACTGTGTTGTTAATAACACGGTCGAGAAAAGGTGATCTGATTTTAGTGTTGTTGGACTGATCGAAAGGATCCTTGTCCTGGGATGCAAAAGAGACATGTCTCTTACCATTCTCTGATGATTTCCTTGCCAACTGTGTTTCATTTAGGGTTCCCTCTCCTGGTTGATCCATTTGGACGTCAGTTCTACTTGTGGCACATGTAGGGGTTGTCATATCATACACAGGTGCACCCTTCTTGGCTACTGGTTCACCCATTAGGGGGTCACTTCGACTTGCAGCTAGTGCGGTAGGAGTCATATCATACACTGGTGCACCCCTTTCAGCTACTGGTTCATCCATTAGAACGTCACTTCGACTTGTAGCAGGTGTCATGTCGTACACGGGTGCACCCCTACTAGCTGATTCTAGACTGGATTGAGAACCTGATCCATAGCACTGCAACTGTTTCAAAGGATTCGCTGTGCAGGCCCGAACAGGTGTAGAATCATAGCATGCAGTCTGTTTAGGTTCAGCGCAACACTGAGTGTCACAATCTGTAAAAACCTTCATCTTCCCTTGGAAGGTTTTTTATGTTGCAAGCACCTTTTTCATTTGTGGGTTTCTCTTTCTTGACTAGATCTTCGTTCTGTTCTACCATTTCTACATCTCGGCGACCTTCTCCTACATCCTCCGTGGTGGTTTTGTCTCCTTCAACCATCCCTCCATCAGTGTTTGCACCTGTGTTGCTTTGACCAACCGTCGTCTATTGGCTGGCTTGCTTAAGAACACATGCAGCTTGTACATCCGCCAAGGTTTTGCGTTTCTTTCTTCTCTGTATTGTCTTCTTCTGGAACTGATTCTCTTCTTGTTGTCCATACTTAGGAGCGCTGCCAACTGACTTTAGGAACTTTGCTAGGCCGTCATCGAATACTGTACACATATCAATCACAGAGACCCTATACTTTTCCATTGCCTGTTCAATGTGTAGCAAAAAAACAAAAGCTAATTAGAACACACATTTAAAATTCAGAAAAACGTCGAGAAGTAAGTTATGATCAACGCCTAACATCTTCAGTGAGAATGACTGGGACATGGTGTTTGATAAACATATCCACTATTCCTGGATCTGATGAGAACATGGACAACTTGTTCCTGTAACATGCCTTGATCTAGAACAACCAAAATGAAAAGACAAAAACATCAGAACATGACTATATTACATGCTGGATACATAATATAGGAAAAAGGAAGTTTTCAGTGTACATGTATTATTCATAGATAAAATGTTACATGCTGGATAAGATAAAATTTACAGGCTAGGTGCTTTGAAAATACAGTTAGAAAGAAAAATTACATGTATATTGTGCTAGAGTCAGAAAGTAAAACATATATAAAAAGTTACATACATATATAAAAAGTTACATACAGCTACTTTTAAATGCAGTCAACATGTATAAAAAGTTACAGGCAGCTACTTTTAAATGCAGTCAACATATATAGAGTTACAGTCAGCAACTTTTAAATACAGTCAAGATATGTAAAAAGTTATAGACAGCTACTTTTAAATGTAGTCAAGATATATAAAAAGTTATGGTCAACTACTTTTAAATGCAGTCAAGATATATAAATAGTTACAGTCAGTTATAAAAAGTTACAGTCAGCAACTTTTAAAAATACATGATAAGTTCTTTTAAGTACAGTCAACATATATAAAAATTTACATGATAGGTGCTTTTAAAAACAGTCAACATATATAAAAATTTACATACTGTATTATTTGAAAATACAGTCAGCAAACAAAAAATTTACAGGCTATACATAAAAAAGTTACAGGCTCGATATATAACAAAAGGAAGTTATTGAAGATCTTACCTGTAACTTCCCAAATGAACCATCGATATTTGTATCCAACGTAGCAATCTGCTTGATCATCTTATTTGTGCATATACAAATCCGAGTTCCTTCCTTAGGGACTTCTATTGCATCAGTTTCCAATGAGTCAATGTAAAGAACCTACAAACACACACAAAAATTGTGATTAAAAAGTGATATCCTCTGCAGGAAAAATGTAGTCAGAGAAACAAAGAGGAATTAAAGGATACAATGTGGAGATAGGGAATCTCACCATGATATAAGGCATACATGCTTTGAACCAGTTCTTAATACCCATTGCTTTTGCTGTGTGAATTAGGATGTCGATGATGAATTTAGCCCAATTTATTCTTTTAATGGCTTCCGTGTTGATCACAGGTGGGTAATACTTTGGGCTAACCCTTGTGCAAGTGGTTGGAGCAAAAACAGTGGACATGGAGTAGATGGCAAACTTCCTTAGGTAATCATTGTTTGCAGGATAAGTAGGTCCTAATTGCGTCTCCACGAATGTAATAGATGGCTGCCTGCCATTGGGGATCTGAAACATCTCCATTATCACTCCAGTTGATTGCGAGTGCATCTTATATGCAACCAGAATGGTACCCATGGGTACTCCCATAACTCTGTGTACCGATTGAACGGTTACAGGTACCCTTCCCCTAGCACCAAAATCAAGTTCACACGTGTTTGGGTTGAAACAATCCATAAGAAACTTGCAAAGTGCTGGAATCAACTTGGAACACTTCATGTTTAGCAACTCTCCAAAGCCTGAACTATATATCAGATACCGCTGAGGTTTAGTCGCCCCCTTGCAAACTCTGACCATCCTCATAGGAGACGCACGTTTAAACAGATTATTCTGCCAAAAAAAAGAGAATGATATGTTGTATGAGACATATGTGCATGTGGCGTCACTTTTATAACATAACAGGCAAAGGTAAAAAAGGTACAAAAAAAGCATAGGAAGATCCATGGTGTCATACCACATTTTTCTTTTCATCCACAGGTTGAACTTCCTCGATATCATCTTCATCTGCGAACGAGACTTCCTCTTTATGTGGCAACTTGCTAGAGATTGCCTCTTCTTTCAGCACTTGCTGATCTTCCTGATCTTCCTCTACTTTTAGCTTCAACCTCCGTTTCATCCTTCTATATTTACTCGGAAGCCTAGACTTGCCAATGCTTTCAGGAGTGGCTGACTATTTCTGTAACCACAATAACAGAGGGGAAAAGTTAGCACAAAAAGAGAGGTGTACACGACAAAAAATGATGTGCACAAAATATACTTACAGTGGGTTCCATAACTTGTAGCCAAAAATATTAATCAGAAAAGTGCAGCTCCCAAAAAATGTAAGACAAAAGACCCTGTACATGACAAAAAATGATGTGCACAAAAGAGTTAGACTAGCCACACAAAAATTTTGGTGTATATACAAATAGGTACATCCTAGACAGACAAAAAGTTTCAGCCCGTATATTAAAAAAGTTAGAGGATGAGATGCTTGAATACAATCAAAATTAAATAAAGTTACATGCTAAGATGAATCTCTACTGATAAGAATTTATCTAACTATGACATGACATTCAGACAAAACAAAATGCCTACCGACTAAAAACTAACATAGCTTACGGGATCTACATGTAACTACTGCTTCTGCTGTACACAATTAAGCAATCCCGATACTGCCCAATTACATTTTAAGGGATCTACATGGGCATGAGAAAACTAGCACACCCAATTTTTGAATCCAGGGGATCCACACAAAATTCACAAAACCCATATTGTACATGAGTGAGCACCTAGTACCGCCGAATTCAAGTGTAGAGTATCTACACCATGAGGAATTCAGGGGATATACACAAAAATAACGTGTTGTACATGAGTCAAACATACTGAAAAAATTCACCAAGATTTGGAGAGGTGGAGATCTACACATCCATACAATTCCTAATGCGGGTATGAGCAAAATCTAAGTGAAAATCCAGTCTACCCTTCTACCCCTAGAGCAGCTATGTCCAACCCATGTTCTGTTTATGGCACCAGAAAAAACATACCTAAAAGTGTAACATGCTATGATATTTACATCGAAGAACACATGAACTAGTAGTGATCTAACTTACATTGTGTTCAACCAATTTGCTGATGGATTACTGTCTAAAATAGGACCAGCACAGGTATGTCCAAGTGTAATGAAAGCACATGTATGTCCGTTGTGTCCACTCCCGTCACTACTAGCACAACCGTCACTACTAGCACCACCCGTTTTCAGTGGACGAGCAACGCCATGACTACTTGACAAGCAGCACGATTACTAAGAGCACCATCGTGACAACACAAACCAGAGACACACACGAACAACAGAGGGACGAGCAAGGTCAAACCACTCACCAGCACGCGGTGCAAATAGGGGCGGATTTCGCGAGGTCAGGCCGTCCAACGCAGACTCCTATCCACGACCTCCGAGCATACCGATGCGTCGATTCGTCGGCGTCGCGGAAGGAAGCCATTCACCAGGAGAAGCGGCCTCAGACGAGTAGATCTGCTTGTCCGTGTCGTCAGACTCTCCTCCGCCCCACTTCTCCGACAGACCAGAACGACCGTGGTTCCATCCGGACCACTCGCCGCCGACGAGGATACTCAGCAGAGGAGATCGAAGAAGGATTTGCTCCGAGCGAGGAGCGAGAAGAACAAGGGGAAGGGGATGAGGTCGATAGAAATTTGAACAGCTTGTGTTGTCTGAAAAAACCTGGAGAGACGCGAGGCTGTCTGTTTCTTATCATCTTGCGCCGCTTGGTCGTTGCCGCTCGTTCCTGATCGGACGGACGCGAGGCGTGAGCACCGCAGAGGACGAGACCGAGCGCGCACAGGAAATAGATTTCAATTTATCATATAACCCAACCAAGCACAAACCAAGAGAAAAATCCACCAGGCTACCCCTTTCATAAGAACATCTAGGGGGGTAGACGATTCTAGGCCCATATAGATCAGGGTTTCATAGGAAGAAGCGCCTCAGAGCATCGAAATACCTCCAAACCCATGCAATAGACCCTAAGTGTGGTGGAATGCTGAAATCTCCAAAACATGGTTCCCAAGCGTGACCCGTTCGCAGACATGCGATGTCACCTAAAAACGAAGGTGTTTTGGAAATTTAATTATTAGGGGGTGGAGAACTCCCCATTTCGGTGAAACCAGGTTAGATCTTGTCACAACTTATGCCCAAACATGGTTTGGAATTATACTATACCCCAACCAAGAACAAACCAAGAGAAACATCCACTGGGCTACCCCTTTCATAAGAACATCTAGGGGTGTAGACGATTCTGGGCCCATATAGATCAGGGTTTCATAGGAAGAAGAGCCTCGGAGCATCGGAATACCTCCAAACCCATGCAATAGACCATAGCATATGTATTAAAGCGTGGTCGAATGCTGAAATGTGCAAAACATGGTGCCCAAGTGTAACCCTCTTCGTAGGCATGCACTATCACCAAAAAAATGAAGATCCTGGAATTTAATTGGCTGGGAACTCCCCGTTTCGGTGAAACCGGGTTGGATCATGTCACAACTTGTGCCCAAACATGGTTTGGAATTATCATATAACCCAACTAAGAACAAACCAAGAGAAAAATCCACCGGGCTACCCCTTTCATAAGAACATCTAGGGGGTAGACGATCCAGGCCCACGGATCAGGGTTTTGTAGGAAGAAGCTCTTCAGGACATCGGAATAACTCCAAGCCTTGCAATGGACCCTAGCATGTGCATTAAAGTGTGGTGGAATGCTGAAATGTCCAAAACCTGGTTCCCAAGCATGACCCGTTCGCAGACATGCGATGTCACCCAAAAATGAAGGTGTTCTGGAAATTTAATTATTAGGGGGTCCAGCACTATCCATTTTAGTGAAACCAGGTTAGATCTTGTCACAACTTATGCCCAAACATGGTTTGTAATTATCCTATAACCTAACCAAGCACAAACCAAGAGAAACATCCGCCGGGCTACCCCTTTCATCAGAACATCTAGGGGGTAGATGATTCTGGGCACATATAGATCAGGGTTTTATAGGAAGAAGCGCCTCAGAGCATCGGAATACCTCCAAACCCATGAAATGGACCCTAGCATGTGTATTAAAGTGTGGTCGAATGCTGAAATGTCCAAAACATGGTGCCCAAGTGTCACCCTCTTTGCCTAGACATGCACTATCACCTAAAAACGAAGATCCTGAAATTTAATTGGCCAGGAACTCTCCGTTTCGGTGAAACCGGGTTGTTTCATGTCACAACTTGTGCACAAACATGGTTTGGAATTATCATATAACCCAATCAAGCACAAACCAATAGAAAAATCCACCGGGCTACCCCTTTCATAAGAACATCTAGGAGGTAGACGATCCAGGCCTAGGGATCAGGGTTATGTAGGAAGAAGCTCTTCGGGACATCGAAATACCTCCAAACCTTGCAATGGACCCTAGCATGTGTATTAAAGTGTGGTGGAATGCTGAAAGGTTCAAAACATGGTTCCCAAGTGTGACCCATTCGTAGACATGCGATGTCACCTAAAAACGAAGGTGTTCTGGAAATTTAATTATTAGGGGGTCGAGAACTCCCCATTTCAGTGAAACCAGGTTAGATCTTGTCACAACTTACGCCCAAACATGGTTTGGAATTATCCTATAACCCAACAAAGCACAAACCATGACAAAAATCCATCGGGCTACCCCTTTCATAAGAACATCTAGGGGGGTAGACGATTCTGGGCCCACAGATCAGGGTTTCATAGTAAGAAACGCCTCGGATCATCGGAATACCTGCAAACCCATGCAATGGACCCGCATGTGTATTAAAGTGTGGTGGAATGCTGAAATGTCCAAAACATGGTGCCCAAGTGTCACCCTCTTTGCAGACATGCACTATCACCTAAAAACGAAGATCATAGAATTTAATTGGTCGGGAACTCCCCGTTCCGGTGAAACTTGGATGGGTCATGTCACAACTTGTGCCCAAACATGGTTTCGAATTATCATATAACCCAACCAAGCACAAAGCAAGAGAAAAATCCACCGGGCTACCCCTTTATAAGAACATCTAGGGGGCTAGACGATCTAGGCCCACGGATCAGGGTTTTGTAGGAAGAAGCTCTTCGGGACATCGGAATACCTCCAAACCTTGCAATGGACCCTAGCATGTGTATTAAAGTGTGGTGGAATGCTGAAATGTCCAAAATCTGGTTCCCAAGCGTGACCCGTTCTCAGACATGCGATGTTACCTAAAAACGAAGGTGTTCTAGAAATTTAATTATTAGGAGGTCGAGAACTCCCCATTTCGGTGAAACCAGGTTAGATCTTGTTATAACTTATGCCCAAAAATGGTTTGGAATTATCATATAACCCAACCAAGCACAAACCAAGAGAAAAATCCACCGGGCTACCCCTTTCATAAGAACATCTAGGGGGGTAGACGATTCTAGGACCATATAAATCAGGGTTTCATAGGGAGAAGCTCCTCGGAGCATCGGAATACCTCCAAACCCATTCAATGGACCCTAGCATGTGTATTAAAGTGTGGTGGAATGCTGAAATGTGAAAAACATGCTGCCCAAGTGTATCCCGCGTAGGCATGCACTATCACCGAAAAAACAAAGATCCTGGAATTTAATTGGCTGGGAACTCCCCGTTTCGGTGAAAACGGGTTGGATCATGTCACAACTTATGCCCAAACATTGTTTGGAATTATCATATAACCCAACCAATCACAAACCAAGAGAAAAATCCGTCGGGCTGCCCCTTTCATAAGAACATCTAGGGGGATAGACGATCCAGGCCCACAGATCAGGGATTTGTAGGAAGAAGCTCTTCGGGACATCGTAATACTTCCAAACCTTGCAATGGACCCTAGCGTGTGTATTAAAGTGTGATGGAATGCTAATGTCCAAAACATGGTTCCCAAGCGTGACCCGTTCGCAGACATGCGATATCACCTAAAAACGAAGGTGTTCTGGAAATTTAATTCTTAGGGGGTCGAGAACTCCCCATTTCGGTGAAACCAGGTTAGATCTTGGCACAACTTATGCCCAAACATTTTTTGGAATTATCCTATAACCCAACAAAGCACAAGCCGAGAGAAAAATCCACCGGGCTACCCCTTTCATAAGGAAATCTAGGGGGGTAGACGATTTTGTGCCCACAGATCAGGGTTTCATAGGAAGAAGCTCCTCGGAGCATCGGAATACCTCCAAACCGATGAAATGGACCCTAGAATGTGTATTAAAGTGTGGTGGAATGATGAAATGTCCAAAACATGGTGCCGAAGTGTCACCCTCTTTGCTGACATGCACTATCACCTAAAAACGAAGATCCTAGAATTTAATTGGCTGGGAACTCCCCGTTTCGGTGAAACCGGGTTGGATCATGTCACAACTTGTGCCCAAACATGGTTTGGAATTATCATATAACCCAACCAAGCACAAAGCAAGAGAAAAATCCACCGGGCTACCCCTTTCATAAGAACATCTAGGGGGTAGACGATCCATGCCCACGGATCAGGGTTTTGTAGGAAGAAGCTCTTCGGGACATCGGAATACCTCCAAACCTTGCAATGGACCCTAGAATGTGTATTAAAGTGTGGTGGAATGCTGAAATGTCCAAAATATGGTTCCCAAGCGTGACCCGTTCTCAGACATGCGATGTCACCTAAAAACGAACGTGTTCTAGAAATTTAATTATTAGGAGGTCGAGAACTCCCCATTTCGGTGAAACCAGGTTAGATCTTGTTATAACTTATGCCCAAACATGGTTTGGAATTATCATATAACCCAACCAAGCACAAACCAAGAGAAAAATCCACCGGGCTACCCCTTTCATAAGAACATCTAGGGGTAGATGATTCTAGGACCATATAGATCAGGGTTTCATAGGGAGAAGCGCCTCGGAGCATCGGAATACCTCCAAACCCGTGAAATGGACCCTAGCATGTGTATTAAAGTGTGGTGGAATGATGTGCAAAACATGGTGCCCAAGTGTAACCCGCGTAGGCATGCTCTATCACCGAAAAAACAAAGATCCTGGAATTTAATTGGCTCGGAACTCCCCGTTTCGGTGAAAACGGGTTGGATCATGTCACAACTTATGCCCAAACATTGTTTGGAATTATCATATAACCCAACCAAGCACAAACCAAGAGAAAAATCCACCGGGCTACCCCTTTCATAAGAACATCTAGGGTGGTAGATGATCCAGGCCCACCGATCAGGGATTTGTAGGAAGAAGCTCTTCAGGACATCGTAATACTTCCAAACCTTGCAATGGACCCTAGCGTGTGTATTAAAGTGTGGTGGAATGCTGAAATGTCCAAAACATGGTTCCCAAGCGTGACCCGTTCGCAGACATGCGATATCACCTAAAAACGAAGGTGTTCTGGAAATTTAATTCTTAGGGGGTCGAGAACTCCCCATTTCGGTGAAACCAGGTTAGATCTTGTCACAACTTATGCCTAAACATTGTTTGGAATTATCCTATAACCCAAAAAAGCACAAACCGAGAGAAAAATCCACCGGGCTACCCCGTTCATAAGGACATCTTGGGGGGTAGACGATTCTGGGCCCACAGATCAGGGTTTCATAGGAAGAAGCGCCTCGGAGCATCGGAATACCTCCAAACCGATTAAATGGACCCTAGAATGTGTATTAAAGTGTGGTGGAATGCTGAAATGTCCAAAACATGGTGCCCAAGTGTCACCCTCTTTGCTGACATGCACTATCACCTAAGTAAAGATCCTAGAATTTAATTGGGGTCGAGAACTCCCCATTTCGGTGAAACCAAGTTAGACCTTGTCACTACTTACGCCCAAACATGGTTTGGATTTATCCAATAACCCAACCAAGCACAAACCAACAGAAAAATCCATCAGGCTATCCCTTTCATAAGAACATCTAGGGGGTACACGATTCTGGGCCCATATATCAGGGTTTCATAGGAAGCAGCGCCTTGGATCATCGGAATAGCTCCAAACCCATGCAATGGACCCTAGCATGTGTATTAAAGTGTGGTGGAATGCTGAAATGTCCAAAACATGGTGCCCAAGGGTCACCCTCTTTGCAGACATGCACTATCACCTAAAAAACGAAGATCCAGGAATTTAATTGGCCAGGAACTCCCCGTTTCGGTGAAACCGGGTTGGATTATGTCACAACATGTGCCCAAACATGGTTTGGAAGTATCATATAACCCAACCAAGCACAAAACAAGAGAAAAATCCACCGGGCTACCCCTTTCATAAGAACATCTGGGGGGTAGACGATCCAGGCCCACAGATCATGGTTTTGTTGGGAAGAAGCTCTTCGAGACATCGGAATACCTCCAAGCCTTGCAATAGAACCTAGGATGTCTATTAAAGTGTGGTGGATTGCTGAAATTTCCAAAACATGGTTCCCAAGTGTGACCCGTTCGCAGACATGCGATGTCACCTAAAAACGAAGGTGTTCTAGAAATTTAATTACTAGGGGGTCGAGAACTCCCCATTTCGGTGAAACCATGTTAGATCTTGTCACGATTAAGCCCAAACATGGTTTGGAATTATCTTATAAACCAACCAAGCACAAACCAAGAGAAAAATCCATCGGGCTACCCCTTTCATAAGAACATTTAGGGGGTAGACGATTCTGGGCCCACATATCAGGGTTTCATAGGAAGAAGCGCCTCGGATCATCGGAATACCTCCAAACCCATGCAATGGACCCTAGCATGTGTATTAAAGTGTGGTGGAATGCTGAAATGTCCAAAACATGTTGCCCAAGGGTCACCCTCTTTGCAGACATGCACTATCACCTAAAAAACGAAGATCCTGGAATTTAATTGGCCAGGAACTCCCCGTTTCGGTGAAACCGGGTTGGATCATGTCACAACTTGTGCCCAAGCATGGTTTGGAATTATCATATAACCCAACCAAGCACAAAACAATAGAAAAATCCACCCGGCTACACCCCTTCATAAGAACATATAGGAGGGTAGACGATCCAGGCCCACGGATCAGGGTTTTGTAGGAAGAAGCTCTTCGGGACATCGGAATACCGCCAAACCTTGCAATAGACCCTAGCATGTGTATTAAACTGTGGTGGAATGCTGAAATGTCCAAAATCTGGTTCCCAAGTGTGACCCGTTCACATACATGCGATGTCACCTAAAAACGAAGGTGTTCTGGAAATTTAATTATTAGGGGGTCGACAACTCCCCATTTCGGTGAAACTAGGATAGATCTTGTCACAACTTATGCCCAAACATGGTTTGCAATTATCCTATAACCCAACCAAGAACAAACCAAGAGAAAAATCCACCAGGCTACCCCTTTCATAAGAACATCTAGGGGGTAGACGATCCAGGCCCACAGATCATGGTTTTGTAGGGAAGAAGCTCTTCGAGACATCGGAATACCTCCAAACCTTGCAATAGACCCTAGGATGTGTATTAAAGTGTGGTGGAATGCTGAAATGTACTAAACATAGTTCCCAAGTGTGACCCGTTCGTAGACATGCGATGTCACCTAAAAACGAAGGTGTTCTACAAATTTAATTATTAGGTGGTCGAGAACTCCCCATTTTGGTGAAACCAGGTTAGATCTTGTCACGACTTACGCCCAAACATGGTTTGGAATTATCCTATAACCCAACCAAGCACAAACCATGAGAAAAATCCATTGGGCTACGCCTTTCATAAGACCATCTAGGGGGGTAGACGATTTTGGTCCCACAGATCAGGGTTTCATAGTAAGAAACGCCTCGGAGCATCGGAATACCTGCAAACCCATGCAATGGACCCGCATGTGTATTAAAGTGTGGTGGAATGCTGAAATGTCCAAAACATGGTGCCCAAGTGTGACCCTCTTTGCAGACATGCACTATCTCCTAAAAACGAAGATCATAGAATTTAATTGGTCGGGAACTCCCCGTTCCGGTGAAACCGGGTTGGATCATGTCACAAATTGGGCCCAAACATGGTTTGGAATTATCATATAACCCAACAAAGCACAAACCAAGAGAAAAATCCACCGGGCTACCCCTTTCATAAGAACATCTAGGGGGGTAGACGATCCAGGCCCACAGATCATGGTTTTGTTGGGAAGAAGCTCTTCGAGACATCGGAATACCTCCAAGAGTTGAAATAGAACCTAGCATGTGGATTAAAGTGTGGTGGAATGCTGAAATGTCCAAAACATAGTTACCAAGTCTGACCCGTTCGCAGACATGCGATGTCACCTAAAAACGAAGGTGTTCTAGAAATTTAATTACTAGGGGGTCGAGAACTCCCCATTTCGGTGAAAGCAGGTTAGATCTTGTCACGACTTACACCCAAACATGGTTTGGAATTATCCTATAACCCAACCAAGCACAAACCAAGAGAAAAATACATCGGGCTACCCCTTTCATAAGAACATCTAGGGGGTAGACGATTCTGGGCCCACATATCAGGGTTTCATAGGAAGAAGCGCCTCGGATCATCGGCATACCTCCAAACCCATGAAATGGACCGTAGCATGTGTATTAAAGTGTGCTGGAATGCTGAAATGTCCAAAACATGGTGCCCAAGGGTCACCCTCTGTGCAGACATGCACTATCACCTAAACAACGAAGATCCTGGAATTTAATTGGCCGGGAACTCCCCGTTTCGGTGAAACCGGGTTGGATCATGTCACAACTTGTGCCCAAACATGGTTTGGAATTATCATATAACCCAACCAAGCACAAACCAAGAGAAAAATCCACCCGGCTACCCCTTTCATAAGAACATCTAGGAGGGTAGACGATCCAGGCCCACGGATCAAGGTTTTGTAGGAAGAAGCTCTTTGGGACATCGGAATACCGCCAAACCTTGCAATAGACACAAGCATGTGTATTAAAGTGTGGTGGAATGCTGAAATGTCCAAAATCTGGTTCCCAAGTGTGACCCGTTCACAGACATGCGATGTCACCTAAAAACGAAGGTGTTCTATAAATTTAATTATTAGGGGGTCGAGAACTCCCCATTCCGGTGAAACCAGGATAGATCTTGTCACAACTTATGCCCAAACATGGTTTGCAATTATCCTATAACCCAACCAAGCACAAACCAAGAGAAAAATCCACCAGGCTACCCCTTTCATAAGAACATCTAGGGGGTAGACGATCCAGGCCCACAGATCATGGTTTTGTAGGGAAGAACCTCTTCGAGACATCGGAATACCTCCAAACCTTGCAATAGACCCTAGGATGTGTACTAAAGTGTGGTGGAATGCTGAAATGTCCAAAACATGGTTCCCAAGTGTGACCCGTTCGCAGACATGCGATGTCACCTAAAAACGAAGGTGTTCTAGAAATTTAATTATTAGGGGGTCAAGAACTCCCCATTTCAGTGAAACCAGGTTAGATCTTGTCACGACTTACGCACAAACATGGTTTGGAATTATCCTATAACCCAACCAAGAACAAACCATTTGAAAAATCCATGGGGCTACCCCTTTCATAAGAGCATTTAGGGGGGTAGACGATTTTGGTCCCACAGATCAGGGTTTCATAGGAAGAAACGCCTCGGAGCATCGGAATAGCTGCAAACCCATGCAATGGACCCGCATGTGTATTAAAGTGTGGTGTAATGCTGAAATGTCCAAAACATGGTGCCCAAGTGTCACCCTCATTGCAGACATGCACTATCACCTAAAAACGAAGATCATAGAATTTAATTGGTCGGGAACTCCCCGTTTCGGTGAAACCGGGTTGGATCATGTCACAAATTGTGCCCAAACATGGTTTGGAATTATCATATAACCCAACTAAGCACAAACCAAGAGAAAAATCCACCGGGCTACCCCTTTCATAAGAACATCTAGGGGGTAGACGATCTAGGCCCACGGATCAGGGTTTTGTAGGAAGAAGCTCTTCGGGAAATCGGAATACCTCCAAACCTTGAAATGGACCCTAGCATGTGTATTAAAGTGTGGTGGAATGCTGAAATGTCCAAAATATGGTTCCCAAGCGTGACCCGTTCGCAGACATGCGATGTCACCTAATAACGAAGGTGTTCTGGAAATTTAATTATTAGGGGGTCGAGAACTCCCCTTTTCAGTGAAACCAGGTTAGATCTTGTCACAACTTATGCCCAAACATGGTTTGGAATTATCCACGGGGCTACCGCTTTCATAAGAACATCTAGGGGGGTAGACGATTCTGGGCCCATATAGACCAGGGTTTCATAGGAAGAAGCGCCTCGGAGCATCGGAGTACCTCCAAACCCATGCAATGGACCCTAGCATGTGTATTAAAGTGTGGTGGAATGCTGAAATGTCCAAAACATGGTGGCCAAGTGTAACCCGCTTCATAGGCATGCACTATCACCGAAAAAACAAAGATCCTGGAATTTAATTGGCTGGGAACTCCCCGTTTCGGTGAAAACGGGTTGGATCATGTCACAACTTATGCCCAGACATTGTTGGAATTATCCTATAACCCAACCAAGCACAAACCAAGAGAAAAATACACCGGGCTACCCCTTTCATAAGAATTTCTAGGAGGGTAGACGATCCAGGCCCACGGATCAGGGTTTTGTAGGGAAGAAGCTCTTCCAGACATCGGAATACCTCCAATCCTTGCAATAGACCCTAGATGTGTATTGAAGTGTGGTGGAATGCTGAAATGTCCAAAACATGGTTCTCCAGTGTGACCCGTTCACAGACATGCAATGTCACCTAAAAACGAAGGTGTTCTAGAAATTTGATTATTAGGGGGTTGAGAACTCCCCATTTCGGTGAAACCATGTTACATATTGTCACAACTTATGCCCAAACATGGTTCGGAATTATACTATAACCCAACCAAGCACAAACCAATAGAAAATTCCATTGGGCTACCCCTTTCATAAGAACACCTAGGGGGGTAGACGATTCTGGGCCAACGGATCAGGGTTTCATAGGAAGAAGAGCCTCGGAGCATCGGAATACCTCCAAACCCATGGAATGGACCCTAGCATGTGTGTTAAAGTGTGGTGGAATTCTGAAATGTCCAAAACATGGTGCCCTAGTGTCACCCTCTTTGCAGACATGCACTGTCACCTAAAAACGAAGATCCTGGAATTTAATTAGTCGGGAACTCCACGTTTCGGTCAAACCGGGTTGAATCGTGTCACTACTTTTGCCCAAACATGGTTTGGAATTATCATATAACCCAACCAAGCACAAACCAAGAGAAAAATCCACTGGGCTACCCTTTCATAAGAACATCTAGGGGGGTAGACGATCTAGACCCACAGATCAGGGTTTTGTAGGAAGAAGCTCTTCGGGACATCGGAATACCTCCAAACCTTCCATTGGAACCTAGCATGTGTATTAAAGTGTGGTGTAATGCTGAAATGTCCAAACCCTGGTTCCCAAGTGTGACCCGTTCGCAGACATGTGATGGCACCTGAAAACGAAGTTGTTCTGGAAATTTAATTATTAGGGGGTCGATAACTCCCCATTTCGGTGAAACCAGGTTAGATCTTGTCATAACTTATACCCAAACATGGTTTGGAATTATCCTATAACCCAACCAAGCAAAAACCAAGGCAAAAATCCACCGGGCTACCCCTTTCATAAGAACATCTAGGGGGGTAAACGATTCTGGGCCCACAGATTAGGGTTTCATAGGAAGAAGCGGCTCGGATCATCGGAATACCTCCAAACCCATGAAATGGACCCTAGCATGTGTATTAAAGTGTGGTGGAATGCTGAAATGACGAAAACATGGTGCCCAAGTGTAACCTGCTTCGTAGGCATGCACCATCACCGAAAAAACGAAGATCCTGGAATTTAGTTGGCCGGGAACTCTCCGGTTTGGTGAAACCGGGTTGGATCATGTCACAACTTGTGCCCAAACATGGTTTGGATTTATCGTATAACGCAACCAAGCACAAACCAAGAGAAAAATCCACCGGGCTACCTTTTTCATAAGAACATCTAGGGGGGTAGATGATCCAGGCCCACGGATCAGGGTTTTGTAGGGAAGAAGCTCTTCGAGACATCAGAATACCTACAAACCTTGCAATGGACCCTAGCATGTGTATTAAAGTGTGGTGGAATGCTGAAATGTCCAAAACATGGTTCCCAAGTGTGACCCGTTCGCAGACATGCGATGTCACCTAAAAAACAAAGGTGTTCTAGAAATTAATTATTAGGGTGTTGAGAACTCCCCATTTCGCTGAAACTAGGTTAGATCTTGTCACAACTTATGCCCAAACATGGATTGGAATTATCCTATAACCCAACCAAGAACAAACCAAGAGAAAAATCCACCGTGCCACCCCTTTCATAAGAACATCTAGGGGGTAGACGATTCTGGGCCCACAGATTAGGGTTTCACATGAAGAAACGCCTCGGAGCATCGGAATCCTTCCAAACCCATGCAATGGGCCCTAGAATGTGTATGAAAGTGTGGTGGAATGCTGAAATGTCCAAAACATGGTGCCCAAGTGTCACCCTCTTTGCAGACATGCACTATCACCTAAAAACGAAGATCATATAATTTAATTGGTCGGGAACTCCCCGTTTCGGTGAAACCGGGTTGGATCATGTCACAACTTGTGCCCAAACATGGTTTTAAATTATCATATAACCCAACCAAGCACAAACCAAGAGAAAAATCCACCGGGCTACCCCTTTCATGAGAACATCTAGGGGGGTAGACTATCCAGGCCCACGGATCAGGGTTTTGTAGGAAGAAGCTCTTCGGGACATCAGAATACCTCCAAACCTTGCAATGGACCCTAGAATGTCTATTAAAGTGTGGTGGAATGCTGAAATGTCCAAAATATGGTCCCCAAGAGTGACCCGTTCGCAGACATGCGATGTCACCTAAAAACAAAGGTGTTCTGGAAATTTAATTATTAGGGGGCCGAGAACTCCCCATTTCGGTGAAACCAGGTTAGATCTTGTCACAACTTATACCCAAACATGGTTTGGAATTATCCTATAACCCAACAAAGCACAAACCAAGAGAAAAATCCACGAGGCTACCGCTTTCATAAGAACATCTAGGGGGTAGACGATTCTGGGCCCACAGATTAGGGTTTCATAGGAAGAAGCGCCTCGGAGCATCGGAATACCTCCAAACCCATGAAATGGACCCTAGAATGTGTATTAAACTGTGGTGGAATGCTGAAATGTCCAAAACATGGTGCCCAAGTGTAACCTGCTTCGTAGGCATGCACTATCACCGAAAAAACGAAGATCCTGGAATTTAATTGGCCAGGAACTCCCCGTATCGGTGAAACCGGGTTGGATCATGTCACAACTTGTGACCAAACATGGTTTGGAATTATCATATAACCCAACCAAGCACAAACCAATAGAACATTCCACCGGGCTACCCCTTTCATAAGAATATCTAGGGGGTAGACGATCCAGGCCCACGGATCAGGGTTTTGTAGGGAAGAAGCTCTTCGAGAGATCGGAATAACTCCAAACCTTGCAATGGATCATAGCATGTGTATTAAAGTGTGGTGGAATGCTGAAATGTCCAAAACATGGTTCCCAAGTGTGACCCGTTCGCAGACATGCGATGCCACCTAAAAACGAAGGTGTTCTAGAAATTTAATTATTATGGGGTTGAGAACTCCCCATTTCGCTGAAACTAGGTTAGATCTTGTCACAACTTATGCCCAAACATGGTTTGTAATTATCCAATAACCCAACCAAGTATAAACCAAGAGAAAAATCCACCGTGCTACCCCTTTGATAAGAACATCTAGGGGGTAGACGATTTTGGGCCCACAGATTAGGGTTTCGCAGGAAGAAGCGCCTCGGAGCAACGGAATAACTCCAAACCCATGCGATGGACCCTAGTATGTGTATTAAAGTGTGGTATAATGCTGAAATGTCCAAAACTTGGTGCCCAAGTGTCACCCTCTTTGCAGACATGCACTAAAACCTAAAAACAAAGATCCTGGAATTTAAATGGTCGGGAACTCCCTGTTTCGGTGAAACCGGATTGGATCATGTCACAACTTGTGCCCAAACATGGTTTGAAATTATCATATAACCCAACCAAGCACAAACCAAGAGAAAAATTCAATAGGCTACACCTTTCATAAGAACATCTCGGGGGTAGACGATCCAGGCCCACGGATCAGGGGCTTGTAGGAAGAAGCTCTTCGGGACATCAGAATACCTCCAAACCTTGCAATGGACCCTAGCATGTGTATTAATCTGTGGTGGAATGCTGAAATGTCTAAAATCTGGTTCCCAAGCGTGAACCGTTCGCAGACATGCGATGTCACCTAAAAACGAAGGTGTTCTAGAAATTTAGTTATTAGAGGGTCGAGAACTCCCCATTTCGGTGAAACCAGGTTAGACATTGTGACAAATTATACCCAAACATGGTTTGTAATTATCCTATAACCCAACCAAGAACAAACCAAGAGAAAAATCCACGGGGCTACCGCTTTCATAAGAACATCTAGGGGGTAGACGATTCTGGGCCCATATAGACCAGGGTTTCATAGGAAGAAGCGCCTCGGAGCATCGGAATACCACCAAAACCATGCAATGGACCCTAGCATGTGTATTAAAGTGTGGTGGAATGCTGAAATGTCCAAAACATGGTGGCCAAGTGTGACCCGCTTCGTAGGCATGGACTATCACCGAAAAAACCGAAGATCCTGGAATTTAATTGGCCGGGAACTCCCCGTTTTGGTGAAACCGGGTTGGATCATGTCACAACTTGTGCCAAAACATGGTTTTGAATTATCATATAACCCATACAAGCACAAACAAAGAGAAAAATCCACCGGGCTACCCCTTTCATAAGAACATCTAGGAGGGTAGACGATCCAGGCCCACGGATCAGGGTTTTGTAGGGAAGAAGCTCTTCGAGACATCGGAATACCTCCAATCCTATCAATAGACCCTAGCATGTGAATTGAAGTGTGGTGGAATGCTGAAATGTCCAAAACATGGTTCTCCAGTGTGACCCGTTCACAGACATGCAATGTCACCTAAAAACGAAGGTGTTCTAGAAATTTGATTATTAGGGGGTTGAGAACTCCCCATTTTGGTGAAACCAAGTTAGATCTTGTCACAACTTATGCCCAAACATGGTTTGTAATTATACTATAACCCAACCAAGAACAAACCAACAGAAAAATCCACTGGGCTACCCCTTTCATAAGAACATCTAGGGGGGTAGACGATTATGGGCCAACGGATCAGGGTTTCATAGGAAGAAGCGCCTCAGAGCATCGAAATACCTCCAAACCCATGCAATGGAACCTAGAATGTGTATTAAAGTGTGGTGGAATGCTGAAATTCCCAAGACATGGTGCCCAAGTGTCACCCTCTTTGCAGACATGCACTATCACCTAAAAACGAAGATCCTGGAATTTAATTAGCCGGGAACTCCCCGTTTCGGTGAAACCAGGTTGAATCATGTCACAACTTTTGCCCAAACATGGTTTGGAATTATCATAAAACCCAACCAAGCACAAACCAAGAGAAAAATCCACCGGGCTACCCTTTCATAAGAACATCTAGGGCGGTAGACGATCTAGACCCACAGATCTGGGTTTTGTAGGAAGAAGCTCTTCGGGACATCAGAATACCTCCAAACCTTGCATTGGACCCTAGTATTTGTATTAAAGTGTGGTGGAATGCTGAAATGTCCAAACCCTGGTTCCCAAGTGTGACCCGTTCGTAGACATGTGATGTCACCTAAAAACGAAGGTGTTCTGGAAATTTAGTTATTAGGGGGTCGAGAACTCCCCATTTCGGTGAAACCAGGTTAGATCTTGTCACAACTTATGCCCAAACATGGTTTGGAAATATCCTATAACCCATCCAAGCACAAACCAAGAGAAAATCCATGGGGCTACCCCTTTCATAAGAACATCTAGGGGGGTAGACGATTCTGGGCCCATATAGACCAGGGTTTCATAGGAAGAAGCGCCTCGGAGCATCGGAATACCTCCAAACCCATGCAATGGACCCTAGCATGTGTATTAAAGTGTGGTGGAATGCTGAAATGTCCAAAACATTGTGGCCAAGTGTAACCCGCTTCGTAGGCATGCACTATCACCGAAAAAACAAAGATCCTGGAATTTAATTGGCTGGGAACTCCCCGTTTCGCTGAAACCTGGTTGGATCATGTCATAACTTGTGCCCAAATATGGTTTGGAATTAGCATATAACCCAACCAAGAACAAACCAAGAGAAAAATCCACCGGGCTACCCCTTTCATAAGAACATCTAGGGGGTAGACGATCCAAGCCCACAGATCAGGGTTTTGTAGGAAGAAGCTCTTCGGGACATCAGAATACCTCCAAACCTTGCAATGGACCCTAGCATGTGTATTAAAGTGCGGTGAAATGCTGAAATATCCAAAACCTGGTTCCCAAGCGTGACCCGTTCGCAAACATGCGATGTCACCTAAAAACGAAGGTATTATGGAAATTTAATTATTATGGTGTCGAGAACTCCCTATTTCGGTGAAACTAGGTTAGATCTTGTGACAACTTATGCCGAAACATGGTTTGTAATTATCCTATAACCCAACTAAGCACAAACCAAGAGAAAATCCACCGGGCTACCCCTTACATAAGAACATCTAGGTTGGTAGACGATTCTGGGCCCATATAGATTAGGGTTTCATAGGAAGAAGCGCCTCGGAGCATCGGAATACCTCCAAACCCATGCAATGGACCCTAGCATGTGTATTAAAGTGTGGTGGAATGCTAAAATGTCCAAAACATGGTGCCCAAGTGTCACCCTCTTTGCAGACATGCACTATCACATAAAAACGAAGATCATAGAATTTAATTGTGCTAAACATGGTGCCCAAGTGTCACCCACTTCGCATACATGCACTATCACCGAAAAAACGAAGATCCTGGAATTTAATTGGCTGGGGACTCCCCGTTTCGGTGAAACCGGGTTGGATCATCTCACAACTTGTGCCCAAACATGGTTTGGAATTTTCATATAACCCAACCAATAAGAAACCAAGAGAAAAATCCACCGGGCTACCCCTTTCATAAGAACATCTAGGGGGTAGACGATCCAGGCCCACATATTAGGGTTTTGGAGGAAGAAGATCTTCGAGACATCGGAATACCTCCAAACCTTGCAATGGACCCTGGCATGTGTATTAAACTATGGTGGAATGCTGAAATGTCCAAAACACGGTGCCCAAGTGTCACCCTATTTGCAAACATGCACTATCACCTAAAAACGAAGATCCTGGAATTTAATTGGCCGGGAACTCCCCGTTTCAGTGAAACCAGGTTGGATCATGTCACAACTTGTGCCCAAACATGGTTTGGAATTATCATATGGGGACTGCTACACGGTGCGCGCGCTCCAAACTGTGCTACGCGGTGCCCCCTTGTCTTAATTCAAATCTTTCCTAAAATAGACAGTTGTCCCACATACTTTCCACCCTTGTCGTCTTTTGCTTGGTTCGGTCCGGTCGACACGCGCACATAAATACCCATCCCCCAGACCTCCCTTTTCCAACCCTAGCTCGCGCTTCTTTCTTCCTTCTCCAGCCGCCGGAGAGGAGGAAATCTCCATGGCTGCTCTTATTCTACACCAATGAAACTACAGGAAGAAAACATAGCAGATCTCTCCCCCATCCCCTTCCTACTCACGTTCCTCCTCCTCACCCCCACCCCAGATAGCAAGAACGACAGGGAATTTTAAGAGAGAAAAAAGAACTTGAGCAGCACAGGTATGTCTCTGTCCAAGCACGATCCAGATTTGAAGTTATAATGGAAAATTACAACCAAGCACGTATATTGTTCAACTTCATGCACTTTTTCCTGTTGCTTCCCACCTCTTCAGATGTAACAAAACACACATGGGTTAAAATATGCATGACACACATGTAGTTTCTTGCAGTAGAACCAGAATCAGCCTTGCTTCCCCCAAACTTGATGCCACATCTAGAACTTGCATGTAATAATGAACTTGGTAGGAACAAAAATATCAGCAGCCTGTACAATTTTAGACCAAAGTTGGTGGGTCTTCATCTGATGGAATCTGTAAGCATATCTGCAATTGTTCAAAAATAATGGTGTTATCCATCTTGATATCACCTTTTCTCCAGATCCTAATGATTATAGCATGTAACCATGAATGTAATTTAAAAAGGTAGTTACTTTCATGTCAAACATGTGAAGAACTGACATTTTGTTGTTCATGGCAGTAAAACTAACACATGTGTGGATTCCTGCTTTCCTAATTGAGTGTGGGAATAATTTTCTTAAAGTAAACTAACTGATCTATATTACTTGTAGATATGGATTTCTGGTTGCCTAACGCTGGGATTGACCTTAACAATCCAGCGCAATATGATGATGAACAAGTTACTGTTCCTGCATCTGTTCCTGCATCTGCGGGTGAAACTGGTCAATCCGCTGACACGGAAGCTGAAACTGGGCATACAATATCGAGTGCTGATTCAGGTGGAGAGGAAGAGGTTCAGTCAACACCAACCCTAACTCCAGTAGAGAAGCCTTACCCAGACATGATTTTTGGAACTCTAGAAGATGCAAAGATGTGCTATAACAGATATGCTAAGAGTGTCGGTTTTTCCATCAAGTGTAGCACCTCTAGAAATTCTGCTTTGGATGGTGGAAAGGAGAAGCAACTATTTGTCTGCAAGAAACATGGCAAAAATGATGACATAAACCAGCAGGAAGCTCCACCCATGCGACAGCGGAACCGTAACATAACTAAGAAGACGGACTGCAGGGCACGTCTGAGAGTTAAGAGAAGAGCCAAAAAGTGGCATGTCACAATGTTCGTTGAGGAGCACAATCACCCCTGTATTCAAAATTTTTCCTTGAAAAGGTACTTATGGCCTCACAGAGGGATACCCAAGGAAGAAAGAGAATTTATCAAGCTGCTACATAAGGTTAACCTCTCAGTGGGCAAGGTGATGTCTATTATGGCAGAGTTGTACGGGAATTTAGGTAATGTTCCCTATCAATCAAAGGATGTAAGTAACTTCATGTCTACGATTGATGAGGGACACACGTACCAAGACATGTCATTGTTGATAGCTGAGTTTGAGAAAGTAAAAAAGGATGACCCAGATTTCCTCTACAAGCTGGATCTTGATCATGATGACAGAGTTCAACGCATTTTCTGGGTTGATGGGCCAGCAAGGGCTACATACAAGCATTACAGTGACTGTGTGTCATTTGATGCAACTTATATGACGAATGCTTACAACTTGCCCTTTGCGCATTCATCGGTATCAACCGGTATGGCCAGTCAATTCAGTTAGGATGTGGTTTCCTTAAGAATGAAAGAATAGAGGATTTTGATTGGCTGTATGAAAAATTTCTTGAAGCTCATGGTGGTGTCCAGCCTAGTAACTTCATTACAGACCAAGATGTTTAAATGAGGAGTGCCATCTTGGTCGTATTTCCAAACACATGGCACCGAAATTTTAGATGGCATATCATGCAGAATGCACAGAATGTTTTGGGCAATTTCTTGTCGACACATTAAGAACTACGTAAAGAGTTGAATGATATCACTGACCATAGCATGACAGTTGATGAATTTGAAATGAGGTGGGCAGAAATGATTCTACGGCACAATGTTGGGGACAATAAGCAATTGATGGATTTGTATGATCTAAGGGCCACTTTTGTCCCTGCATATAACAAAGATAGGTTTTTCCCATTCCTACAAACTACAGCTCGCAGCGAAGGGTTTAATGCAGTTTTGAAAAGATATGTAAAGCCACACAATAGCCTATTCCATTTCTTCTAGCAGTACATGAAGTTACAAGAGAAGATAGATGTAGCAGAAGATTTGAATGAGTTCCAGATGGAAGACAAGATTCTTAGGGTATGGGGAGATTACCCTCTAGAGAAGCAAGCTTTGGAGGTGTACACACACCCCATTTACTTGCATTTCCGTGCTGAGCTTAGAAAAGTTACTTCCTACAATGTCATCCATGTGGATGGGCAACAGTTCAGTGTTATGCCTATCTCAGGATATGTGTTTGGGTACGGTACGAGATCGTACAGAGGGGATGCTAACTTGCAGGAAGCAATCTACCAATGCGAGTGTTCTAAATTCAGTAGGGATGGTGTTTTGTGCTGCCATGTGTTGAGAGTAATGGCACAACTTGGTGTTGTAGACTCAATTCCTCCTCACTACATACTACCAAGGTGGACAATGCCAGATGAAGAACTTGTGGCAGAGAAAGTGGAATTGCCTGCAGTGCCAACTGATAGAAAGTTGACCAACAAAGAAAGGAAGTTGCTACGTTATGGGACGCTGTGCAATGACTAGACTGAGCATGCGAAGGATGCAGCCGAATCGGACAAAGGGAAATCTCTAGCTGATAAGTACATGCGTGCATTGGGTAATGAATCGAAAGCAATGAAGATAACTGAAGCAGCTAAGAGGAAAGATAAGAATGGTAAAACAAAACCTAAAGAAGATGCATCCGCTGCTGATTTTGTAGGTGATGACGGGCAAGGCAGTGCATCACAATATCATCATGCTCGGAACCCTGAATGCACTAGCACTAAAGTTCGCCCTGGGAGAAATGGAAGAAATCGGGGCTACATTTGAAGTCCAAGAAACCACGCAAGATTGCTCCTGAACCGAAACCAGTAGAGTTCAACTTCTTAGCTGATATGGTTTAGTGTAATAAGTTTGGATTTGTAAAAGTAGTTTTTATTTTCGAGAATGCACTTCGTATTGTTCTTCAAAACAAGGAGGGTAGAATTATGTCATGCAATTTATGCCATGGAGAAGTAGAGAAAGGCAACTATTTGTAATTTATGTGCTTTAACAATGATAAATTGTTCTCTTTATTAAGTCAGGAATGTTAAAAAAGAGAGAACATGTAATTCACATTATGGTAGCAATATAGCAAGTCTTGTTCACACCATGATAAATCAGGAATGTACCTTTGCTTTAAGCATGAGAAAAGATCAAATCAGTTTGTCCACCCATTCGATCTGGTTTTCCTCCCATTGAAGCCATTTCAAAGTGAATATCTTCCTTATAATTGGCATGTCCATTGGATTGAATGCCAACATCTTTTTACCAGTCGAACATTCAATGAACTTCTGCATGAAAAAGCCACAATCAAACCTTGCAAAAAAACAAGCAAAAAAATTGATGATTAGTTCACACAGAAAAGAAAGTTATGTTCTATGATAATACATGTACACATAGAACATCCTAAAATGAAAAAGGTTATAGGCTATGGATGATACAAAATAAATGATAAAAGTTACAAGCTATGGAGGTCCGCTACACTCAAAAAGATAAGTTACATACTAGGATGTTTTAATGTAGTAAAAAATACATAGAAAGAGGAAAGAGGAAAGAAGTTTAGGCTTACGATGTGCTTTGCATTGGAGTCGGGATGTGCACGGTCTTGTATTTCTGGATATTGATATTGGACTCGACGTAGTTCTTAGACCACATGTACTTGATTGAGCCGACGATTAATCTAGCATCTTTCATAAGTCCAGCGCTCCCCTCAGCCCTAAGTGAGTCCATTATCTCGAATCTCTCGGCCTTTATGTTGAGCAAATCAGGTAGTATTGCCCTATGAAATCTTTGAGTTCGGGCATGAGGTTTTGGAGAACAGGAAACATTATCTGCGGCATCGAATAAGAATATTGAAAAGTTACAGTCCAAAAAACACCCCATGATGCAGAAATAAATAAAAATATAAATAAAGGTTTTGTATTTTATAATAGGAAAACTATTCATCACCTGCTCCTTGTGGTCTAATCGTTTCAGAGGTGATAACTCAAAGGCTTTCTTCACACTTCTGTCATGAACGCACGTGGCACTCCTAAGCTTGGTATGCATGCATGATAAAAAGTGGAAAGTTACAATCAGAAAACACACACAAAAAAGTTAAAATAGACAGATACAAGCATTGTAACATGGAACACACAATATTCATGTATGTAAACTCACCGCCATAAAAAGTGGCATCACATGTTTCTTATGCGGTGCCATTTCCTTAAAAAGAACATATAGCGCCATCTCACAAAAACTGTTGCTTAGCCAAGCCTCTGGCCTTACAGAATCTGCCAAATCCCAAAGATATGTGTACAAGTAGCCATAGTCGACAATTTTCTCTTTGTTGAGAGCATATTCAGTTTTGAGACCATATGAACATACTGCATTGTACACCTCATTTGTGAATTTGTTACAAACTGTATTGTTGTTCAAATCCAAGAATGGAGATTTTTGTGCTCTGCTTTGCTTTATAACTCTATTCTGGTGTGCTTGTGGTATGGGTGTGCCACTTTTGGGAACAATAGGTGAGACCCCTACTCCTTGTCCATCCTCAATCTTTTTTGTGGCTGGTGTTGTAGTAGGCATTTCAATAGTTGCAAAAATGTTATCTAGAGAGTCCCCACTGTCATTGTTGCTTGAAATGACAACATGTTCTTCAACAGGGGCTTGTTTTTCATCCCCTTCCATGGCATGCACTGTTTCCTCCCGAGTATCAATTCCAAGATCAAAAGAAGGACAGTCCTCAATGAGTTCTCGTCACTTTCTCTGCTCTAAAGTTTCTATTTTAGCTTCTGCACTTCCTGAATCCAGCTCAATCTTCTTGTCCGTACTGTTAACCTGGGTTGTAGTTGTTGGCTTTCTAGAGGCAACATCGTCATGTTCCTGGCAAGCTTTTTGTGTGGACCGGCCTGCCCTTATTTTAGCAGTAGCAAATCTTGTTTTCCTTTGAGGGCTTGGAGAAACATTCAGACGTTTTCCACCATTTCCAAGAGGGCTTTTCTTTTCAGTAGGAGCCTGTAACTTGGTAGGGGACATTGATCTAGTAAACGGTCTCCTACCAGGTGGGATTCCTTGGACTGTCTTGTTAATAACACGGTTGAGAAAAGGTGATCTTATTTTAGTGTTGTTGGACTGATCGAAAGGATCCTTGTCCTAGGATGCAAAAGAGACATGTCTCTTACCATACCCTGATGATTTCCTTGCCAACTGTGTTTCATTTAGGGTTCCCTCTCCTGGTTGATCCATTTGGACGTCAGTTCTACTTGTGGCACATGTAGGGGTTGTCATATCATACACAGGTGCACCCTCCTTGGCTACCGGTTCACCCATTAGGAGGTCACTTCGACTTGCAGCTAGTGCGGCAGGAGTCATATCATACACTGGTGCACCCCTTTCAGCTACTGGTTCATCCATTAGAACGTCACTTCGACTTGCAGCAGGTGTCATGTCGTACACGGGTGCACCCCTACTAGCTGATTCTAGACTGGATTGAGAACCTGATCCATAGCACTGCTACTGCTTCAAAGGATCCGCTGTGCAGGCCTGAATAGGTGTAGAATCATCGCATGCAGCCTGTTTAGGTTCAGCGCAACACTGAGTGTCACAATCTGTAAAAACCTTCATCTGCCCTTGGAAGGTTTTTTATGTTGCAAGCACCTTTTTCATCTGCGGGTTTCTCTTTCTTGACTAGATCTTCGTTCTGTTCTACCATTTCTACATCTTGGCGACCTTCTCCTACATCCTCCATGTTGGTTTTGTCTCCTGCAACCATCCCTCCATCAGTGTTTGCACCTGTGTTGCTTTGACCAACCGTCGTCTATTGGCTGGCTTGCTTAAGAACATATGCAGCTTGTACATCCGTCAAGGTTTTGTGTTTCTTTCTTCTCTGTATTGTCTTCTTCTGGAACTGATTCTCTTCTTGTTGTCCATACTTAGGAGCGCTGCCAACTGACTTTAGGAACTTTGCTAGGCCGTCATCGAATACTGTACACATATCAATCACAGAGACCCAATATTTTTCCATTCCTGTTCAATGTGTAGCAAAAAAACAAAAGCTAATTAGAACACACATTTAAAATTCAGAAAAACGTGGAGAAGTAAGTTATGATCAACGCCTAACATCTTCAGTGAGAATGCCTGGGACATGGTGTTTGATAAACATATCCACTATTCCTGGATCTGATGAGAACATGGACAACTTGTTCCTGTAACATGCCTTGAGCTAGAACAACCAAAATGAAAAGAAAAAAACATCAGAACATGACTATATTACATGCTGGATACATAATATAGGAAAACGAAAGTTTTCAGTGTACATGTATTATTCATAGATAAAATGTTACATGCTGGATAAGATAAAATTTACAGGCTAGGTACTTTGAAAATACAGTCAGAAAGAAAAATTACATGTATATTGTGCTACAGTCAGAAAGTAAAACATATATAAAAAGTTACAGACATATATAAAAAGTTACATACAGCTACTTTTAAATGCAGTCAACATGTATAAAAAGTCATAGTCAGCTACTTTTAAATGCAGTCAACATATATAGAGTTACAGTCAGCAACTTTGAAATACAGTCAAGATATGTAAAAAGTTACAGACAACTACTTTTAAATGCAGTCAAGATATATAAAAAGTTATAGTCAGCTACTTTTAAATGCTGTCAAGATATATAAAAAGTTACAGTCAGTCATAAAAAGTTACAGTCAGCAACTTTTAAAAATACATGATAAGTTCTTTTAAGTACAGTCAACATATATAAAAAGTTACATGATAGGTTCTTTTAAAAACAGTCTAACATATATAAAAATTTACATACTATATTATTTGAAAATACAGTCAGCAAACAAAAAATTTACAGGCTATACATAAAAAAGTTACAGGCTCGATATATAACAAAAGGAAGTTATTGAAGATCTTACCTGTAACTTCCCAAATGAACCATCGATATTTGTATCCAACGTAGCAATCTGCTTGATCATCTTATTTGTCCATATACAAATCTGAGTTCCTTCCTCAGGGACTTCTATTGGATCAGTTTCCAATGAGTCAATGTAAAGAACCTACATACACACACAAAAATTGTGATTAAAAAGTGATATCCTCTGTAGGAAAAATGTAGTCAGAGAAACAAAAAGGAATTCAAGGATACAATGTGGAGATAGGGAATCTCACCATGATATAAGGCATACATGCTTTGAACCAGTTCTTAATACCCTTTTCTTTTGCTGTCTGAATTAGGATGTCGATGATGAATTTAGCCCAATTTAGTATTTTAATGGCTTCCGTGTTGATCACAGGTGGGTAACACTTTGGGCTAACCCTTGTGCAAGTGGTTGGAGCAAAAACAGTGGACATGGAGTAGATGGCAAACTTACTTAGGTAGTCATTGTTTGCAGGATAAGTAGGTCCTAATTGCGTCTCCACGAATGTAATAGATGGCTGCCTGCCATTGGGGATCTGAAACATCTCCATTATCACTCCAGTTGATTGCGAGTGCATCTTATATGCAACCAGAATGGTACCCATGGGTACTCCCATAACTCTGTGTACCGATTGAACGGTTACAGTTACCCTTCCCCTAGCACCAAAATCAAGTTCACACGTGTTTGGGTTGAAACAATCCATAAGAAACTTGCAAAGTTCTGGAATCAACTTGGAACACTTCATGTTTAGCAACTCTCCAAAGCCTGAACTATATATCAGATACCGCTGAGGTTTAGTCATCCCCTTGCAAACTCTGACCATCCTCATAGGAGACGCACGTTTAAACAGATTATTCTGCCAAAAAAAGAGAATGATATGTTGTATGAGACATATGTGCATGTGGCGTCACTTTTATAACATAACAGGCAAAGGAAAAAAAGGTACAAAAAAAGCATAGGAAGATCCATGGTGTCATACCACATTTTTATTTTCAACCACAGGTTGAACTTCCTCGATATCATCTTCATCTGCGGACGAGACTTCCTCTTTATGTGGCAACTTGCTAGAGATTGCCTCTTCTTTCAGCACTTCCTGATCTTCCTGATCTTCCTCTACTTTTAGCTTCAACCTCCATTTCATCCTTCTATATTTACTCGGAAGCCCAGACTTGCCAATGCTTTCAGGAGTGGCTGACTATTTCTGTAACCACAATAATAGAGGGGAAAAGTTAGCACAAAAAGAGAGGTGTACACGACAAAAAATGATGTGCACAAAATATACTTACAGTGGGTTCCATAACTTGTAGCCAAAAATATTAATCAGAAAAGTGCAGCTCCCAAAAAATATAAGACAAAAGACCCTGTACATGACAAAAATGATGTGCACAAAAGAGTTAGACTAGCCACACAAAACTTTTGGTGTATATACAAATAGGTACATCCTAGACAGACAAAAAGTTTCAGGCCGTATATTAAAAAAGTTATAGGATGAGATGCTTGAATACAATCAAAATGAAATAAAGTTACATGCTAAGATGAATCTCTTCTGATAAGAATTTATCTAACTATGACATGAAATTCAGACAAAACAAAATGCCTACTGACTAAAAACTAACATAGCTTACGGGATCTACATGTAACTACTGCTTCTGCTGTACACAATTAAGCAATCCCGGTACTGCCCAATTACATTTTAAGGGATCTACATGGGCATGAGAAAACTAGCACACCAAAGTTTTGAATCCAGGGGATCCACACAAAATTCACAAAACCCATATTGTACATGAGTGAGCACCTAGTACTGCCGAATTCAAGTCTAGAGGATCTACACCATGAAGAATTCAGGGGATATACACAAAAATAACGTGTTGTACATGAGTCAAACCTACTGAAAAAATTCACCAAGATTTGGAGAGGTGGAGATCTACACATCCATACAATCCCTAATGCGGGTATGAGCAAAATCTGAGTGAAAATCCAGTCTACCCTTCTACCCCTGGAGCAGCTATGTCCAACCCATGTTCTGTTTATGGCACCAGAAAAAACATAGCTAAAAATGTAACATGCTATGATATTTACATCGAAGAACACATGAACTAGTATTGATCTAACTTACATTGTGTTCAACCAATTTGCTGATGGATTACTGTCTAAAATAGGACCAGCACAGGTATGTCCAAGTGTAATGAAAGCACATGTATGTCCGTTGTGTCCACTCCCGTCACTACTAGCACAACCGTCACTACTAGCACCACCCGTTTTCAGTGGACGAGCAACGCCATGACTACTTGACGAGCAGCACGATGACTACGAGCACCATCGTGACAACGCAAACAAGAGACACACACGAACAACAGAGGGACGAGCAAGGTCGCACCACTCACCAGCACGCGGTGCAAATAGGGGCGGATTTCGCGGGGTCAGGCCGTCCTTCGCAGACTCCTATCCACGACCTCCGAGCATCGGAAGCGTCGATTCATCGGCGTCGCGGAAGGAAGCCATTCACCAGGATAAGCGGCCTTAGACGAGTAGATCTGCTTGTCCGCGCCGTCAGACTCTCCTCCGCCCCACTTCTACGACAGACCAGAACGACCGTGGTTCCCTCCGGACCACTCGCCGTCGACGAGGATACTCAGCAGAGGAGATCGAAGAAGGATTTGCTCCGGGCGAGGAGCGAGAAGAACAAGGGGAAGGGGATGAGGTCGATAGAAATTTGAATAGTATGTGTTGTCTAGAAAAAAACCTGGAGAGACGTGAGGTTGTCTGTTTCTTGTCCGCTTGCGCCGCTTGGTCGTGGCCGCTCGTTCCTGATCGGACGGACGCGAGGCGTGAGAACCGCAGAGGACGAGACCGAGCGCACGCAGGAAATAGATTTCAAGTTATCATATAACCCAACCAAGCACAAACCAAGAGAAAAGTCCACCAGGCTACCCCTTTCATAAGAACATCTAGGGGGGTAGACGATTCTGGGCCCATATAGATCAGGGTTTCATAGGAAGAAGCGCCTCGGAGCATCGAAATACCTCCAAACCCATGCAATAGACCCTAGCATGTGAATTAAAGTGTGGTGGAATGCTGAAATCTCCAAAACACGGTTCCCAAGCGTGACCCGTTCGCATACATGCGATGTCACCTAAAAACGAAGGTGTTCTGGAAATTTAATTATTAGGGGGTCGAGAACTCCCCATTTCCGTGAAACCAGGTTAGATCTTTTCACAACTTATGCCCAAACATGGTTTGGAATTATCCTATACCCCAACCAAGCAAAAACCAAGAGAACAATCCACCAGGATACCCCTTTCATAAGAACATCTAGGGGGGTAGACGATTCTGGGCCCATATAGATTAGGGTTTCATAGGAAGAAGAGCGTCGGAGCATCGGAATAACTCCAAACCCATGCAATGGACCCTAGCATATGTATTAAAGTGTGGTGGAATGCTGAAATGTGCAAAACATGGTGCCCAAGTGTTACCCTCTTCGTAGGCATGCACTATCACCGAAAAAATGAAGATCCTGGAATTTAATTGGCTGGGAACTCCCCGTTTCGGTGAAACCGGGTTGGATCATGTCACAACTTGTGCCCAAACATGGTTTGGAATTATCATATAACCCAACCAAGCACAAACCAAGACAAAAATCCACCGGGCTACCCCTTTCATAAGAACATCTAGGGGGGTAGACGATCTAGGCCGACGGATCAGGGTTTTGTAGGAAGAAGCTCTTCAGCACATCGGAATAACTCCAAACCTTGCAATAGACCCTAGCATGTGCATTAAAGTGTGGTGGAATGCTGAAATGTCCAAAACCTGGTTCCCAATCGTGACCAGTTCGCAGACATGCGATGTCACCCAAAAATGAAGGTGTTCTGGAAATTTAATTATTAGGGGGTCGAGAACTATCCATTTTAGAGAAACCAGGTTAGATCTTGTCACAACTTATGCCCAAACATGGTTTGTAATTATCCTTTAACCCAACCAAGCACAAACCAAGAGACACATCCACCGGGCTACCCCTTTCATCAAAACATCTAGGAGGGTAGACGATTCTGGGCACATATAGATCATGGTTTCATAGGAAGAAGCGCCTCGGAGCATCGGAATACCTCCAAACCCATGCAATGGACCCTAGCATGTGTATTAAAGTGTGGTCGAATGCTAAAATGTCCAAAACATGGTGCCCAAGTGTCACCCTCTTTGCAGACATGCATAATCACCTAATAACGAAGATCCTGGAATTTAATTGGCTGGGAACTCTCCGTTTCGGTGAAACCAGGTTGTTTCATGTCACAACTTGTGCACAAACATGGTTTGGAATTATCATATAACACAATCAAGCACAAACCAATAGAAAAATCCACCGGGCTACCCCTTTCATAAGAACATCTAGGGGGGTAGACGATCCAGGCCCAGGGATTAGGGTTATGTAGGAAGAAGCTCTTCGGGACATCGAAATACCTCCAAACCTTGCAATGGACCCAAGCATGTGTATTAAAGTGTGGTGGAATGCTGAAATGTCCAAAACATGGTTACCAAGCGTGACCCATTCGTAGACATGCGATTACACCTAAAAACGAAGGTGATCTGGAAATTTAATTATTAGGGGGTCGAGAACTCCCCATTTCGGTGAAACCAGGTTAGATATTGTCACAACTTATGCCCAAACATGGTTTGGAATTATCCTATAACCCAACCAAGAACAAACCAAGAGAAAAATCCATCGGGCTACCCCTTTCATAAGAATATCTAGGGGGTAGACGATTCTGGCCCACTTATCAGGGTTTCATCGGAAGAAGCGCCTGGGAGCATCGGAATATCTCCAAACCCATGCAATGGACCCTAGCATGTGTATTTAAGTGTGGTGGAATTCTGGAATGTCCAAAACATGGTGCCCAAGTGTCACCCTCTTTGCAGACATGCACTATCACCTAAAAACGAAGATCATATAATTTAATTGGTCGGGAACTCCCCGTTTCGGTGAAACCGGGTTGGATCATGTCACAACTTGTGCCCAAACATGGTTTGAAATTATCATATAACCCAACCAAGCACAAACCAAGAGAAAAATCCACCGGGGTACCCGTTTCATAAGAACATCTAGGGGGGTAGACGATCCAGGCCCACAGATCATGGTTTTGTAGGGAAGAAGCTCTTCGAGACATCGGAATACCTCCAAACCTTGCAATAGACCCTAGAATGTATATTAAAGTGTGGTAGAATGCTGAAATGTCCAAAACATGGTTCCCAAGTGTGACCCGTTCGCAGACATTCGATGTCACCTAAAAACAAAGGCGTTCTAAAAATTTAATTATTAGGTTGTCAAGAACTCCCCATTTCGATGAAACCAGGATAGATCTTGTCACGACTTATGCCCAAACAAGGTTTGGAATTATCCTATATCCCAACCATGCACAAACCAAGAGAAAAATCCACCGGGCTACCCCTTTCATAAGAACATCTAGGGGGTAGACGATCCAGGCCCACATATCAGTGTTTTGTAGGAAGATCTTGGAGACATCGGGATACCTCCAAACCTTGCAATGGAGCCTAGTATGTGTATTAAACTGTGGTGGAATGCTGAAATGTCCAAAACATGGTGCCCAAGTGTCACCCTCTTTGCAGACATGCACTATCACCTAAAAACGAAGATCCTGAAATTTAATTGGCAGGGAACTCCCCGTTTCGGTGAAACCGGGTTGGATAATGTCATAACTTGTGCCCAAACATGGTTTCGAATTATCATATAACCCAACCATGCACAAACCAAGAGAAAAATCCACCGGGCTAGCCCTTTCATAAGAACATCTAGAGGGGTAGACGATTCTGGGCCCATATAGATCAGGGTTTCATAGGAAGAAGCGCCTCGGAGCATCGGAATACCTCCAAACCCATGCAATGGACCCTAGAATGTGTATTAAACTATGGTGGAATGCTGAAATGTCCAAAACCTGGTTCCCAAGTATGACCCGTTCGCAGACATGCGATGTCACCTAAAAACGAAGGTGTTTTGGAAATTTAATTATTAGGGTGTCGAGAACTCCCCATATCAGTGAAACCAGGTTAGATCTTGTCACAACTTATGCCCAAACATGGTTTGGAATTATCCTATAACCCAACCAAGCACAAACCAAGAGAAAAATCCATCGGGCTACCCCTTTCATAAGAACATCTAGGGGGTAGACGATTCTAGGCCCACAGATCAGGGTTTCATAGGAAGAAACGCCTCGGGGCCTCGGAATACCTCCAAACCCATGCAATGGACCCTAGAATGTGTATTAAAGTGTGGTGGAATGCTGAAATGTCCAAAACATGGTGCCCAAGTGTCACCCTCTTTGCAGACATGCACTATCACCTAAAAACGAAGATCCTAGAATTTAATTGGCCGGGAACTCCCCGTTTCGGTGAAACCGGGTTGGATCATGTCACAACTTGTGCCCAAACATGGTTTGGAATTATCATATAACCCAACCAAGCACAAAGCAAGAGAAAAATCCATCGGGCTACCCATTTCATAAGAACATCTAGGGGGTAGACGATCTAGGCCCACGGATCAGGGTTTTGTAGGAAGAAGCTCTTCGGGACATCGGAATACCTCCAAACCTTGCAATGGACCCTAGCATGTGTATTAAAGTGTGGTGGAATGCTGAAATGTCCAAAATATGGTTCCGAAGCGTGACCCGTTCTCAGACATGCGATGTCACCTAAAAACGAAGGTGTGCTAGAAATTTAATTATTAGGAGGTCGAGAACTCCCCATTTCGGTTAAACCAGGTTAGATCTTGTTATAACTTATGCCCAAACATGGTTTGGGATTATCATATAACCCAACCAAGCACAAACCAAGAGAGAAATCCACCGGGCTAGCCCTTTCATAAGAACATCTAGGGGGGTAGACGATTCTGGGCCCATATAGATCAGGGTTTCATAGGAAGAAGCGCCTCGGAGCATCGGAATACCTCCAAACCCATGCAATGGACCCTAGAATGTGTATTAAACTGTGGTGGAATGCTGAAATGTCCAAAACCTGGTTCCCAAGTGTGACCCGTTCGCAGACATGCGATGTCACCTAAAAACGAAGGTGTTCTGGAAATTTAATTGTTAGGGGGTCGAGAACTCCCCATATCAGTGAAACCAGGTTAGATCTTGTCACAACTTATGCCCAAACATGGTTTGGAATTATCCTATAACCCAACCAAGCACAAACCAAGAGAAAAATCCATTGGGCTACCCCTTTCATCAGAACATCTAGGGGGTAGACGATTCTAGGCCCACAGATCAGGGTTTCATAGGAAGAAACGCCTCGGAGCATCGGAATACCTCCAAACCCATGCAATGGACCCTAGAATGTGTATTAAAGTGTGGTGGAATGCTGAAATGTCCAAAACATGGTGCCCAAGTGTCACCCTCTTTGCTGACATGCACTATCACCTAAAAACGAAGATCCTAGAATTTAATTGGCTGGGAACTCCCCATTTTGGTGAAACCGTGTTGGATCATGTCACAACTCGTGCCCAAACATGGTTTGGAATTATCATATAACCCAACCAAGAACAAACCAAGAGAAAAATCCACCGGGCTACCCCTTTCAT
Source organism: Avena sativa (assembly GCA_916181665.1). Taxonomy (NCBI): domain Eukaryota; kingdom Viridiplantae; phylum Streptophyta; class Magnoliopsida; order Poales; family Poaceae; genus Avena; species Avena sativa. Next base: position 103,031,701 of record OV702293.1, read on the forward strand.
AAGAACATCTAGGGGGGTAGACGATTCTAGGACCATATAGATCAGGGTTTCATAGGAAGAAGCGCCTTCGAGCATCGGAATATCTCCAAACCCATGCAATGGACCCTAGAATGTGTATTAATGTGTGGTGGAATGCTGAAATGTGCAAAACATGGTGCCCAAGTGTAACCCGCTTCGAAGGCATGCACTATCACCGAAAAAACAAAGATCCTGGAATTTAATTGGCTCGGAACTCCCCGTTTCGGTGAAAATGGGTTGGATCATGTCACAACTTATGCCCAAAAATTGTTGGAATTATCATATAACCCAACCAAGCACAAACCAAGAGAAAAATCCACCGGGCTAGCCCTTTCATAAGAACATCTAGGGGGGTAGACGATTCTGGGCCCATATAGATCAGGGTTTCATAGGAAGAAGCGCCTCGGAGCATCGGAATACCTCCAAACCCATTCAATGGACCCTAGAATGTGTATTAAACTGTGGTGGAATGCTGAAATGTCCAAAACCTGGTTCCCAAGTGTGACCCGTTCACAGACATGCGATGTCACCTAAAAACGAAGGTGTTCTGGAAATTTAATTATTAGGGGGTCGAGAACTCCCCATATTAGTGAAACCAGGTTAGATCTTGTCACAACTTATGCCCAAACATGGTTTGGAATTATCCTATAACCCAACCAAGCACAAACCAAGAGAAAAATCCATCGGGCTACCCCTTTCATAAGAACATCTAGGGGGTAGACGATTCTAGACCCACAGATCAGGGTTTCATAGGAAGAAACGCCTCGGAGCATCGGAATACCTCCAAACCCATGCAATGGACCCTAGAATGTGTATTAAAGTGTGGTGGAATGCTGAAATGTCCAAAACATGGTGGCCAAGTGTCACCCTCTTTGCTGACATGCACTCTCACCTAAAAACGAAGATCCTAAAATTTAATTGGCTGGGAACTCCCCATTTTGGTGAAACCGTGTTGGATCATGTCACAACTTGTGCCCAAACATGGTTTGGAATTATCATATAACCCAACCAAGAACAAACCAAGAGAAAAATCCACCGGGCTACCCCTTTCATAAGAATATCTAGGGGGGGTAGATGATCCAGGCCCATAGATCATGGTTTTGTTGGGAAGAAGCTCTGCGAGACATCGGAATACCTCCAAACCTTGCAATAGACCCTAGAAAGTGTATTAAAGTGTGGTGGAATGCTGAAATGTCCAAAAGATGGTTCCCAAGTGTGACCCGTGCACAGATATGCGATGTCACCTAAAAACGAAGGTGTTCTAGAAATTTAATTACTAGGGGGTCGAGAACTCCCCATTTTGGTGAAACCAAGTTAGATCTTGTCACTACTTATGCCCAAACATGGTTTGGAATTGTCCGATAACCCAACCAAGCACAAACCAAGAGGAAAATCCATCGGGCTATCCCTTTCATAAGAACATCTAGGGGGTAGACGATTCTGGGCCCACATATCAGGGTTTCATAGGAAGAAGTGCCTGGGATCATCGGAATACCTCCAAACCCATGCAATGGACCCTAGAATGTGTATTAAAGTGTGGTGGAATGCTGAAATGTCCAAAACATGGTGCCCAAGGGTCGCCCTCTTTGTAGACATGCACTATCACCTAAAAAACGAAGATCCTGGAATTTAATTGGCCGGGAACTCCCCGTTTCGGTGAAACAGGGTTGGATCATGTCACAACTTGTGCCCAAACATGGTTTGGAATTATCATATAACCCAACCAAGCACAAAACAAGAGAAAAATCCACCCGGCTACCCCTTTCATAAGAACATCTAGGAGGGTAGACGATCCAGGCCCACGAATCAGGTTTTTGTAGGAAGAAGCTCTTCGGGACATCGGAATACCGCCAAACCTTGCAATAGACCCTATCATGTGTATTAAAGTGTGGTGGAATGCTTGAATGTCAAAAATCTGGTTCCCAAGTGTGACCCGTTCACAGACATGCGATGTCACCTAAAACCGAAGGTGTTCCGGAAATTTAATTATTAGGGGGTCGAGAACTCCCCATTCCGGTGAAACCATGATAGATCTTGTCACAACTTATGGCCAAACATGGTTTGCAATTATCCTATAACCCAACCAACCACAAACCAAGAGAAAAATCCACCGGGCTACCCCTTTCATAAGAACATCCAGGGGGTAGATGATCCAGGCCCACAGATCATGGTTATGTAGGGAAGAAGCTCTTCAAGATATCGGAATAAATCCAAACCTTGCAATAGACCCTAGGATGTGTATTAAAGTGTGGTGGAATGCTGAAATGTCCAAAACATGGTTCCCAAGTGTGATCCGTTCGCAGACATGCGATGTCACCTAAAAACGAAGGTGTTCTAGAAATTTAATTACTAGGGGTCGAGAACTCCCCATTTCGGTGAAACTAGGTTAGATCTTGTCACCACTTACGCCCAAACATGGTTTGGAATTATCCTATAACCCAACCAAGCACAAACCATGAGAAAAATCCATCGGGCTACCCCTTTCATAAGAGCATCTAGGGGGGTAGACGATTTTGGTCCCACATTTCAGGGTTTCATAGTAAGAAACGCCTCGGAGCATCGGAATACCTGCAAACCCATGCAATGGACCCGCATGTGTATTAAAGTGTGAATACTGAAATGTCCAAAACATGGTGCCCAAGTGCGACCCTCTTTTCAGACATGCACTATCACCTAAAAACGAAGATCATAGAATTTAATTGGTCGAGAACTCCCCGTTCCGGTGAAACCGGGTTGGATCATGTCACAACTTGTGCCCAAACTTGGTTTGGAAGTATCATATAACCCAACCAAGCACAAACCAAGAGAAAAATCCACCGGGTTACCCCTTTCATAAGAACATCTAGGGGGTAGACGATCCAGGCCCATAGATCATGGTTTTGTTGGGAAGAAGCTCTTCGAGACATCGGAATACCTCCAAACCTTGCAATAGACCCTAGCATGTGTATTAAAGTGTGGTGGAATGCTGAAATGTCCAAAACACGGTCCCCAAGCGTGACCCATTCGCAGACATGCGATGTCACCTTAAAACGAAGGTGTTCTAGAAATTTAATTATTAGGGGGTCGAGAACTCCCCATTTCGGTGAAACCAGGTTAGAACTTGTCACGACTTATGCCCGAACATGGTTTGGAATTATCCTATAACTCAACCAAGCATAAACCATGATAAAAATCCATCGGCTACCCCTTTCATAAGAGCATCTAGGGGGGTAGACGATTCTGGGCCCATAGATCAGGGTTTCATAGTAAGAAACGCCTCGGAGCATCGGAATGCCTACAAACCCATGAAATGGACCCGCATGTGTATTAAAGTGTGGTGGAATGCTGAAATGTCCAAAACATGGTGCCCAAGTGTCACCCTCTTTGCAGACATGCACTATCACCTAAAAACGAAGATCATAGAATTTAATTGGTCGGGAACTCCCCGTTCCGGTGAAACCGGGTTATATCATGTCACAACTTGTTCCCAAACATGGTTTGGAATTATCATATAACCCAACCAAGCACAAACCAAGAGAAAAATCCACCGGGCTACCCCTTTCATAAGAACATCTAGGGGGGTGGACGATCCAGGTCCACAGATCATGGTTTTGTTGGGAAGAAGCTCTTCGGGACATCGGAATACCTCCAAGCCTTGCAATAGACCCTAGCATGTGTATTAAAGTCTGGTGGAATGCTGGAATGTCCAAAACATGGTTCCCAACTCTGACCCGTTCGCAGACATGCGATGTCACCTAAAAACGAAGGTGTTCTGGAAATTTAATTATTAGGGGGGTCGAGAACTCCCCATTCCCTTGAAACCAGGATAGATCTCGTCACAACTTATGCATAAACATGGTTTGCAATTATCCTATAACCCAACCTAGCACAAACCAAGAGAAAAATCCACCGGTCTACCCCTTTCATAAGAACATCTAGGGGGTAGATGATCCAGGCCCACGGATAATGGTTTTGTCGGGAAGAAGCTCTTCGAGACATCGGAATAAATCCAAACCTTGCAATAGACCCTAGGATGTGTATTAAAGTGTGGTGGAATGCTGAAATGTACAAAACATGGTTCCCAAGTGTGATCCGTTCGCAGACATGCGATGTCACCTAAAAACGAAGGTGTTCTACAAATTTAATTACTAGGGGGTCGAGAACTCCCCATTTCGGTGAAACCAGGTTAGATCCTGTCACGACTTACGCCCAAACATGGTTTGGAATTATCCTATAACCCAACCAAGCACAAACCATGAGAAAAATCCATCGGGATACCCCTTTCATAAGAGCATCTAGGGGGGTAGACGATTTTGGTCCCACATTTCAGGGTTTCATAGTAAGAAACGCCTCGGAGCATCGGAATACCTGCAAACCCATGCAATGGACCCGCATGTGTATTAAAGTGTGAATGCTGAAATGTCCAAAACATGGTGCCCAAGTGTGACCCTCTTTGCAGACATGCACTATCACCTAAAAACGAAGATCATAGAATTTAATTGGCCGGGAACTCCCCGTTCCGGTGAAACCGGGTTGGATCATGTCACAACTTGTGCCCAAACATGGTTTGGAAGTATCATATAACCCAACCAAGCACAAACAAAGAGAAAAATCCACCGGGCTACCCCTTTCATAAGAACATCTGGGGGGTAGACGATCCAGACCCACAGATCATGGTTTTGTTGGGAAGAAGCTCTTCGAGACATCGGAATACCTCCAAGCCTTGAAATAGGACCTAGCATGTGTATTAAAGTGTGGTGGAATTCTGAAATGTCCAAAACATGGTTCCCAAGTGTGACCCGTTCGTAGACATGCGATGTCACCTAAAAACGAAGGTGTTCTAGAAATTTAATTACTAGGGGGTCGAGAACTCCCCATTTCGGTGTAACCGGGTTAGATCTTGTCACGACTTACGCCCAAACATGGTTTGGAATTATCCTATAAACCAACCAAGCACAAACCAAGAGAAAAATCCACCGGGCTACCCCTTTCATAAGAACATTTAGGGGGTAGACGATTCTGGGCCCACATATCAGGGTTTCATCGGAAGAAGCGCCTCGGATCATCGGAATACCTCCAAACCCATGCAATGGACCCTAGAATGTGTATTAAAGTGTGGTGGAATGCTGAAATTTCCAAAACATGGTGCCCAAGGGTCACCCTCTTTGCAGACATGCACTATCACCTAAAAAACGAAGATCCTGGAATTTAATTGGCCGGGAACTCCCCGTTTCGGTGAAACCGGGTTGGATCATGTCACAACTTGTGACAAAACATGGTTTGGAATTATCATATAACCCAACCAAGCACAAACCAAGAGAAAAATCCACCCGGCTACCCCTTTCATAAGAACATCTAGGAGGGTAGACGATCCAGGCCCACGGATCAGGGTTTTGTAGGAAGAAGCTCTTCGGGACATCGGAATACCACCAAACCTTGAAATAGACACTAGCATGTGTATTAAAGTGTGGTGGAATGATGAAATGTCCAAAATATGGTTCCCAAGTGTGACCCGTTCACAGACACGCGATGTCACCTAAAAACGAAGGTGTTCTGGAAATTTAATTATTAGGGGGTCGAGAACTCCCCATTCCGGTGAAACCAGGATAGATCTTGTCACAACTTATGCCCAAACATGGTTTGCAATTATCCTATAACCCAACCAAGCACAAACCAAGAGAAAAATACACCGGTCTACCCCTTTCATAAGAACATCTAGGGGGTATATGATCCCGGCCCACAGATAATGGTTTTGTCGGGAAGAAGCTCTTCGATACATCGGAATAAATCCAAACCTTGCAATAGACCCTAGGATGTGTATTAAAGTGTGGTGGAATGCTGAAATGTCCAAACCACGGTTCCCAAGCGTGACCCATTCGCAGACATGCGATGTCACCTTAAAACGAAGGTGTTCTAGAAATTTAATTATTAGGGGGTCGAGAACTCCCCATTTCGGTGAAACCAGGTTAGAACTTGTCACGACTTATGCCCGAACATGGTTTGGAATTATCCTATAACTCAACCAAGCATAAACCATGAGAAAAATCCATCGGCTACCCCTTTCATAAGAGCATCTAGGGGGGTAGACGATTTTGGTCCCATAGATCAGGGTTTCATAGTAAGAAACACCTTGGAGCATCGGAATACCTACAAACCCATGAAATGGACCCACATGTGTATTAAAGTGTGGTGGAATGCTGAAATGTCCAAAACATGGTGCCCAAGTGTGACCCTCTTTGCAGACATGCACTATCACCTAAAAACGAAGATCATAGAATTTAATTGGTCGGGAACTCCCCGTTCCGGTGAAACCGGGTTGGATCATGTCACAACTTGTGCCCAAACATGGTTTGGAAGTATCATATAACCCAACCAAGCACAAACCAAGAGAAAAATCCACCGGGTTACCCCTTTCATAAGAACATCTGGGGGGTAGACGATCCAGGCCCACAGATCATGGTTTTGTTGGGAAGAAGCTCTTCGAGACATCGGAATACCTCCAAGCCTTGCAATAGAACCTAGCATGTGTATTAAAGTGTGGTGGAATGCTGAAATGTCCAAAACATGGTTTCCAAGTGTGACCCGTTCGTAGACATGCGATGTCACCTAAAAACGAAGGTGTTCTAGAAATTTAATTACTAGGGGGTCGAGAACTCCCCATTTCTGTGAAACCAGGTTAGATCTTGTCACGACTTATGCCCAAACATGGTTTGGAATTATCTTATAAACCAACCAAGCACAAACCAAGAGAAAAATCCATCGGGCTACCCCTTTGATAAGAACATTTAGGGGGTAGACGATTCTGGGCCCACATATCAGGGTTTCATAGGAAGAAGCGCCTCGGATCATCGGAATACCTCCAAACCCATGAAATGGACCTTAGAATGTGTATTAAAGTTTGGTGGAATACTTAAATGTCCAAAACATGGTGCCCAAGGGTCACCCTCTTTGCAGACATGCACTATCACCTAAAACGAAGATCCTGGAATTTAATTGGCCGGGAACTCCCCATTTCGGTGAAACCGGGTTGGATCATGTCACAACTTGTGCCCAAACATGGTTTGTAATTATCATATAACCCAACCAAGAACAAACCAAGAGAAAAATCCACCCGGCTACCCCTTTCATAAGAACATCTAGGAGGGTAGACGATCCAGGCCCACGGATCAGGGTTTTGTAGGAAGAAGCTCTTCGGGACATCGAATACCACCAAACCTTGCAATAGACCCTAGCATGTGTATTACAGTGTGGTGGAATGCTGAAATGTCCAAAATCAGGTTCCCAAGTGTGACCCGTTCACAGACATGCGATGTCACCTAAAAACGAAGGTGTTTTGGAAATTTATTTATTAGGGGGTCGAGAACTCCCCATTTCGGTGAAACCAGGATATATCTTGTCACAACTTATGCCCAAACATGGTTTGCAATTATCCTATAACCCAACCAAGCACAAACTAAGAGAAAAATCCACTGGGCTACCCCTTTCATAAGAACATCTAGGGGGTAGACGATCCTGGCCCACAGATCATGGTTTTGTAGGGAAGAAGCTCTTCGAGACATCGGAATACCTCCAAACCTTGCAATAAACCCTAGGATGTGTATTAAAGTGTGTTGGTATGCTGAAATGTCCAAAACACGGTTCCCAAGCGTGACCCATTCGCAGACATGCGATGTCACCTTAAAACGAAGGTGTTCTAGAAATTGAATTATTAGGGGGTTGAGAACTCCCTATTTCGGTGAAACCAGGTTAGAACTTGTCACGACTTATGCCCGAACATGGTTTGGAATTATCCTATAACTCAACCAAGCATAAACCATGAGAAAAATCCATCGGCTACCCCTTTCATAAGAGCATCTAGGGGGTAGACGATTTTGGTCCCATAGATCAGGGTTTCATAGTAAGAAACGCCTTGGAGCATCGGAATACCTACAAACCCATGAAATGGACCCGCATGTGTATTAAAGTGTGGTGGAATGCTGAAATGTCCAAAACATGGTGCCCAAGTGTCACCCTCTTTGCAGACATGCACTATCACCTAAAAACGAAGATCATAGAATTTAATTGGTCGGGAACTCCCAGTTCCGGGGAAACCGGGTTAGATCATGTCACAACTTGTTCCCAAACATGGTTTGGAATTATCATATAACCCAACCAAGCACAAACCAAGAGAAAAATCCACCGGGCTACCCCTTTCATAAGAACATCTAGGGGGGTGGACGATCCAGGTCCACAGATCATGGTTTTGTTGGGAAGAAGCTCTTCGAGACATCGGAATACCTCCAAGCCTTGAAATAGAACCTAGCATGTGTATTAAAGTGTGGTGGAATGCGGAAATGTCCAAAACATGGTTCGCAAGTCTGACCCGTTCGCAAACATGCGATGTCACCTAAAAACGAAGGTGTTCTAGAAATTTAATTACCAGGGGGTCGAGAAGTCCCCATTTCGGTGATACCAGGTTAGATCTTGTCACGACTTACGCCCAAACATGGTTTGGAATTATCCTATAACCCAACCAAGCACAAACCAATAGAAAAATCCATCGGGCTACCCCTTTCATAAGAACATCTAGGGGGTAGACGATTCTGGGCCCACATATCAGGGTTTCATAGGAAGAAGCGCCTCGGATCATCGCAATACCTCCAAACCCATGCAATGGAACCTAGCATGTGTATTAAAGTGTGGTGGAATGCTGAAATGTCCAAAACATGGTGCCCAAGGGTCACCCTCTTTGCAGACATGCACTATCACCTAAAAAACGAAGATCCTGGAATTTAATTGATCGGGAACTCCCCGTTTTGGTGAAACCGGGTTGGATCATGTCACAACTTGTGCCCAAACATGGTTTGGAATTATCATATAACCCAACCAATCACAAACCAAGAGAAAAATCCACACGGCTACCCCTTTCATAAGAACATCTAGGAGGGTAGACGATCCAGGCCCACGGATCAGGGTTTTGTAGGAAGAAGCTCTTCGGGACATCGGAATATCGCCAAACCTTGCAATAGACCCTAGCATGTGTATTAAAGTGTGGTGGAATGCTGAAATGTACAAAATCTGGTTCCCAAGCGTGACCCGTTCACAGACATGCGATGTCACCTAAAAACGAAGGTGTTCTGGAAATTTAATTATTAGGGGGTCGAGAACTCCCCATTCCGGTGAAACCATGATAGATCTTGTCACAACTTATGCCCAAACATGGTTTGTAATTATCCTATAACCCAACCAAGCACAAACCAAGAGAAAAATCCACCGGGCTACCCCTTTCATAAGAACATCTAGGGGGGTAGACGATTCTGGGCCCATATAGACTAGGGTTTCATAGGAAGAAGCGCCTCGGAGCATCAGAATACCTCCAAACCCATGTAATAGACCCTAGCATGTGTATTAAAGTGTGGTGGAATGCTGAAATGTCCAAAACATGGTGGCCAAGTGTAACCCGCTTCGTAGGCATGCACTATCACCGAAAAAACTAAGATCCTGGAATTTAATTGACTGGGAACTCCCCGTTTCGGTGAAACCGGGTTGGATCAAGTCACAACTTGTGCCCAGACATGGTTTGTAATTATCATATAACGCAACCAAGCACAAACAAAGAGAAAAATCCACCGGGCTACCCCTTTCATAAGAACATCTAGGAAGGTAGACGATCCAGGCCCACGGATCAGGGTTTTGTAGGGAAGAAGCTCTTTGAGACATCGGAATACCTCCAATCCTTGAAATAGACCCTAGCATGTGTATTGAAGTGTGGTGGAATGCTGAAATGTCGAAAACATGGTTCTCAAGTGTGACCCGTTCACAGACATGCAATGTCACCTAAAAAAGAAGGTGTTCTAGAAATTTGATTATTAGGGGGTTGAGAACTCCCCATTTCGGTGAAACCAAGTTAGATCTTGTCACAACTTATGCCCAAACATGGTTTGGAATTATACTATAACCCAACCAAGAGAAAAATCCACTGGGCTAGCCCTTTAATAAGAACATCAAGGGGGGTAGACAATTCTGGGCCAACGGATCAGGGTTTCATAGGAAGAAGCGCCTCGGAGCATCGGAATACCTCCAAACCCATGCAATGGACCCTAGCATGTGTATTAAAGTGTGGTGGAATGCTAAAATGTCCAAAACATGGTGCCCAAGTGTCACCCTCTTTGCAGACATGCACTATCACATAAAAACGAAGATCATAGAATTTAATTGGTCGGGAACTCCCCGTTTCGGTGAAACCGGGTTGGATCATGTCACAACTTGTGCCCAAAAATGGTTTGGAATTATCATATAACCCAACCAAGCACAAACCAAGAGATAAATCCACTGGGCTACCCCTTTCATAAGAACATCTAGGGGGGTAGACGATCCAGGCCCACGGATCAGAGTTTTGTAGGAAGAAGCTCTTCGGGACATCGGAATACCTCCAAACCTTGCAATGGACCCTAGCATGTGTATTAAAGTGTGGTGAAATGCTGAAATGTCTAAAATCTGGTTCCCAAGCGTGACCCATTCGCAGACATGCGATGTCACCTAAAAACGAAGTTGTTCTGGAAATTTAATTATTAGGGGGTCGAGAACTCCCAATTTTTTTGAAACGAGGTTAGATCTTGTCACAACTTATGCCCAAACATGGTTTGGAATTATCCTATAACCCAACCAAGCACAAACCAAGAGAAAAATCCACGGGGCTACTGCTTTCATAAGAACATAGGGAGGTAGATGATTCTGGGCCCATATAGACTAGGGTCTCATAGGAAGAAGCGCCTCGGAGCATCGTAATACCTCCAAACCCATGCAATGGGCCCTAGCATGTGTATTAAAGTGTGGTGGAATTCTGAAATGTCCAAAACATGGTGGCCAAGTGTGACCCTCTTTGCAGACATGCACTATCACCTAAAAACGAAGATCCTGGAATTTAATTAGCCGCGAACTCCCCGTTTTGGTCAAACCGGGTTGAATAATGTCACTACTTTTGCCCAACATGGTTTGGAATTATCATATAACCCAACCAAGCACATACCAAGAGAAAAATCCACTGGGCTACCCTTTTATAAGAACATCTAGGGGGGTAGACGATCTAGACCCACAGATCAGGGTTTTGTAGGAAGAAGCTCTTCGGGACATAAGAATACCTCCAAACCTTGCATTGGACCCTAGCATGTGTATTAAAGTGTGGTGGAATGCTGAAATGTCCAAACCCTGGTTCCCAAGTGTGACCCGTTCGCAGGCATGTGATGTCACCTGAAAACGAAGGTGTTCTGGAAATTTAATTATTAGGGGGTCGATAACTCCCCATTTCGGTGAAACCAGGTTAGATCTTGTCGTAACTTATACCCAAACATGGTTTGGAATTATCCTATAACCCAACCAAGCACAAACCAAGAGAAAAATCCCCCGGGCTACCCCTTTCATAAGAACATCTAGGGGGGTAAACGATTCTGGGCCCACAAATTAGGGTTTCATAGGAAGAAGCACCTCGGAGCATCGGAATACCTCCAAACCCATGAAATGGACCCTAGCATGTGTATTAAAGTTTGGTGGAATGCTGAAATGTCGAAAACATGGTGCCCAAGTGTAACCTGCTTCGTAGGCATGCACTATCACCGAAAAAACGAAGATCCTGGAATTTAATTGGCCGGGAACTCCCCGTTTCGGTGAAACCGGGTTGGGTCATGTCACAACTTATTCCCAAACATGGTTTGGAATTATCATATAACCCAACCAAGCACAAACCATGAGAAAAATCCACCGGGCAACCCCTTTCATAAGAACATCTAGGGGGGTAGACGATCCAGGCCCACGGATCAGGGTTTTGTAGGGAAGAAGCTCTTCGAGACATCGGAATACCTCCAAACATTGAAATGGAACCTAGCATGTGTATTAAAGTGTGGTGGAATGCAGAAATGTCCAAAACATGGTTCCCATGTGTGACCCTTTCGCAGACATGCGATGTCACCTAAAAACAAAGGTGTTCTAGAATTTAATTATTAGGGTGTTGTGAACTCCCAATTTCGCTAAAACTAGGTTAGATATTGTCACAACTTATGCCCAAACATGGATTGGAATTATACTATAACCCAAACAAGCACAAACCAAGAGAAAAATCCACCGTGCTACCCCTTTCATAAGAACATCTAGGGGGTAGACGATTCTAGGCTCACAGATTAGGGTTTCATAGGAAGAAGCGCCTCAGAGCATCAGAATACCTCCAAACCCATGCAATGGACCCTAGCATATCTATTTAAGTGTGGTGGAATGCTGAAATTTCCAAAAAATGGTGCCCAAGTGTCACCCTCTTTGCAGACATGCACTATCACCTAAAAACGAAGATCCTGGAATTTAAATGGTCGGGAACTCCCCGTTTCGGTGAAACCGGGTTGGATCATGTCACAACTTGTGCCCGAACATGGTTTGGAATTATCATATAACCCAACCAAGCACAAACCAAGAGAAAAATCCACCGGGCTACCCCTTTCATAAGAACATCTAGGGGGGTAGACGATCCAGGCCCATGGATCAGGGGTTTGTAGGAAGAAGCTCTTCGGGACATCAAAATACCTCCAAACCTTGCAATGGACCCTAGCATGTGTATTAAGTGTGGTGGAACACTTAAATTTCCAAAACCTGGTTCCCAAGTGTGACCCGTTCGCAGACATGCGGTGTCACCTAAAAACGAAGGTATTATGGAAATTTAATTATTGGGGTGTCGAGAACTCCCTATTTCGGTGAAACTAGGTTAGATATTGTGACAACTTATGCCGAAACATGGTTTGTAATTATCCTATAACCCAACCAAGCACAGACCAAGAGAAAAATCCACCGGGCTACCCCTTACATAAGAACATCTTGGGGGGTCGACGATTCTGGGCCCACAGATTAGGATTTCATAAGGAGAAACGCCTCGGAGCATCGAAATGCCTCTAAACCCATGCAATGGGCCCTAGAATGTGTATTAAAGTCTGGTGGAATGCTGAAATGTCCAAAACATGGTGCCCAAGTGTCACCCTCTTTGCAGACATGCACTATCACCTAAAAACAAAGATCATATAATTTAATTGGTCGGGAACTCCCCGTTTCGGTGAAACCGGGTTGGATCATGTCACAACTTGTGCCCAAACATGGTTTGAAATTATCATATAACCCAACCAAGCACAAACCAAGAGAAAAATCCACCGGGCTACCCCTTTCATGAGAACATTTAGGGGGGTAGACTATCCAGGCCCACGGATTAGGGTTTTGTAGGAAGAAGCTCTTCGGGACATCGGAATACCTCCAAACCTTGCAATGGACCCTAGCATGTGTACTAAAGTGTGGTGGAATGCTGAAATGTCCAAAATCTGGTCCCCAAGCGTGACTCGTTCGCAGACATGCGATGTCTCCTAAAAACAAAGGTGTTCTGGAAATTTAATTATTAGGGGGTCGAGAACTCCCCATTTCGGTGAAAACAGGTTAGATCTTGTCACAACTTATACCCAACCATGGTTTGGAATTATCCTATAACCCAACCAAGCACAAACGAAGAGAAAAATCCACGGGGCTACCGCTTTCATAAGAACATCTAGGGGGTAGACGATTCTGGGCCGATACAGACCAGGGTTTCATAGGAAGAAGCGCCTCGGAGCATCGGAATACCTCGAAACCCATGCAATGGACCCTAGCATGTGTATTAAAGTGTGGTGGAATGCTGAAATGTCCAAAACATGGTGTACAAATGTAACCCGCTTCGTAGGCATGCACTATCAACGAAAAAACGAAGATCCTGGAATTTAATTCTGGGCCAACGGATCAGGGTTTCATAGGAAGAAGCGCCTCGGAGCATCGGAATACCTCCAAACCCATGAAATGGACCCTAGCATGTGTATTAAAGTGTGGTGGAATGCTGAAATGTCCAAAACATGGTGCCCAAGTGTCACCCTCTTTGCAGACATGCACTATCACATAAAAACGAAGATCATAGAATTTAATTGGTCGGGAACTCCCCGTTTCGGTGAAACCGGGTTGGATCATGTCACAACTTGTGCCCAAACATGGTTTGGAATTATGATATAACCCAACCAAGCACAAACCAAGAGATAAATCCACTCGGCTACCCTTTTCATAAGAACATCTAGGGGGGTAGACGATCCAGGCCCACGGATCAGGGTTTTGTAGGAAGAAGCTCTTCGGGACATCGGAATACCTCCAAACCTTGCAATGGACCCTAGCATGTGTATTAAAGTGTGGTGAAATGCCGAAATGTCTAAAATCTGGTTCCCAAGCGTGACCCGTTCGCAGACATGCGATGTCACCTAAAAATGAAGTTGTTCTGGAAATTTAATTATTAGGGGGTCGAGAACCCCAATTTTGTTGAAACCAGGTTAGATCTTGTCACCACTTATGCCCAAACATGATTTGGAATTATCCTATAACCCAACCAAGCAAAAACCAAGAGAAAAATCCACGGGGCTACTGCTTTCATAAGAACATAGGGGGGTAGATGATTCTAGGACCATATAGACTAGGGTCTCATAGGAAGAAGCGCCTCGGAGCATCGGAATACCTCCAAACCCATTCAATGGGCCCTAGCATGTGTATTAAAGTGTGGTGGAATGCTGAAATGTCCAAAACATGGTGGCCAAGTGTCACCCTCTTTGCAGACATGCACTATCACCTAAAACCGAAGATCCTGGAATTTAATTAGCCGCGAACTCCCCGTTTCGGTCAAACCGGGTTGAATAATGTCACTACTTTTGCCCAAACATGGTTTGGAATTATCATATAACCCAACCAAGCACAAACCATGAGAAAAATCCACCGGGCTACCCCTTTCATAAGAACATCTAGGGGGGTAGACGATCCAGGCCCACGGATCAGGGGTTTGTAGGAAGAAGCTCTTCGGGACATCAGAATACCTCCAAACCTTGCAATGGACCCTAGCATGTGTATTAAAGTGTGGTGGAACGCTGAAATGTCCAAAACCTGGTTCCCAAGTGTGACCCGTTCGCAGACATGCGGTGTCACCTAAAAACGAAGGTATTATGGAAATTTAATTATTAGGGTGTCGAGAACTCCCTATTTCGGTGAAACTAGGTTAGATATTGTGACAACTTATGCCGAAACATGGTTTGTAATTATCCTATAACCCAACCAAGCACAGACCAAGAGAAAAATTCACCGGGCTACCCCTTACATAAGAACATCTTGGGGGGTCGACGATTCTAGGCCCACAGATTAGGGTTTCATAAGAAGAAACGCCTCGGAGCATCGGAATGCCTCCAAACCCATGAAATGGGCCCTAGAATGTGTATTAAAGTCTGGTGGAATTCTGAAATGTCCAAAACATGGTGCCCAAGTGTCACCCTCTTTGCAGACATGCACTATCACCTAAAAACGAAGATCATATAATTTAATTGGTCGGGAACTCCCCGTTTCGGTGAAACCGGGTTGGATCATGTCACAACTTGTGCCCAAACATTGTTTGAAATTATCATATAACCCAACCAAGCACAAACCAAGAGAAAAATTCACCGGGCTACCCCTTTCATGAGAACATTTAGGGGGGTAGACTATCCAGGCCCACGGATTAGGGTTTTGTAGGAAGAAGCTCTTCGGGACATCGGAATACCTCCAAACCTTGCAATGGACCCTAGAATGTGTATTAAAGTGTGGTGGAATGCTGAAATGTCCAAAATCTGGTCCCCAAGCATGACTCGTTCGCAGACATGCGATGTCTCCTAAAAACAAAGGTGTTTTGGAAATTTAATTATTAGGGGGTCGAGAACTCCCCATTTCGGTGAAACCAGGTTAGATCTTGTCACAACTTATACCCAACCATGGTTTGGAATTATACTATAACCCAACCAAGCACAAACGAAGAGAAAAATCCATGGGGCTACCGCTTTCATAAGAACATCTAGGGGGTAGACGATTCTGGGCCGATACAGACCAGGGTTTCATAGGAAGAAGCGCCTCGGAGCATCGAAATACCTCGAAACCCATGCAATGGACCCTAGCATGTGTATTAAAGTGTGGTGGAATGCTGAAATTTCCAAAACATGGTGGACAAATGTAACCCGCTTCGTAGGCATGCACTATCAATGAAAAAACGAAGATCCTGGAATTTAATTCTGGGCCAACGGATCATGGTTTCATAGGAAGAAGCGCCTCGGAGCATCGGAATACCTCCAAACCCATGAAATGGACCCTAGCATGTGTATTAAAGTGTGGTGGAATGCTAAAATGTCCAAAACATGGTGCCCAAGTGTCACCCTCTTTGCAGACATGCACTATAAAATAAAAACGAAGATCATAGAATTTAATTGGTCGGGAACTCCCCGTTTTGGTGAAACCGGGTTGGATCATGTCACAACTTGTGCCCAAACATGGTTTGGAATTATGATATAACCCAACCAAGCACAAAACAAGAGATAAATCCACTGGGCTACCCCTTTCATAAGAACATCTAGGGGGGTAGACGATCCAGGCCCATGGATCAGGGTTTTGTAGGAAGAAGCTCTTCGGGACATCGGAATACCTCCAAACCTTGCAATGGACCCTAGCATGTGTATTAAAGTGTGGTCAAATGCTTAAATGTCTAAAATCTGGTTCCCAAGCGTGACCCGTTCGCAGACATGCGATGTCACCTAAAAACGAAGTTGTTCTGGAAATTTAATTATTAGGGGGTCGAGAACTCCCAATTTTGTTGAAACCAGGTTAGATCTTGTCACAACTTATGCCCAAACATGGTTTGGAATTATCCTATAACCCAACCAAGCACAAACCAAGAGAAAAATCCACGGGGCTACTGCTTTCATAAGAACATAGGGGGGTAGATGATTCTGGGCCCATATAGACTAGGGTCTCATAGGAAGAAGCGCCTCGGAGCATCGGAATACCTCCAAACCCATGCAATGGGCCCTAGCATGTGTATTAAAGTGTGGTGGAATGCTGAAATGTCCAAAACATGGTGGCCAAGTGTCACCCTCTTTGCAGACATGCACTATCACCTAAAAACGAAGATCCTGGAATTTAATTAGCCGCGAACTCCCCGTTTCGGTCAAACCGGGTTGAATAATGTCACTACTTTTGCCCAAACATGGTTTGGAATTATCATATAACCCAACCAAGCACAAACCAAGAGAAAAATCCACCGGGCTACCCCTTTCATAAGAACATCTAGGGGGGTAGACGATCCAGGCCCACGGATCAGGGGTTTGTAGGAAGAAGCTCTTCGGGACATCAGAATACCTCCAAACCTTGCAATGGACCCTAGCATGTGTATTAAAGTGTGGTGGAACGCTGAAATGTCCAAACCCTGGTTCCCAAGTGTGACCCGTTCGCAGACATGCGGTGTCACCTGAAAACGAAGGTGTTTTGGAAATTTAATTATTAGGGGGTCGATAACTCCCCATTTCGGTGAAACCAGGTTAGATCTTGTCGTAACTTATACCCAAACATGGTTTGGAATTATCCTATAACCCAACCAAGCATAAACCAAGAGAAAAATCCGCCGGGCTACCCCTTTCATAAGAACATCTAGGGGGGTAAACTATTGTGGGCCCACAGATTAGGGTTTCATAGGAAGAAGCGCCTCGGAGCATTGGAATACCTCCATACCCATGAAATGGACCCTAGCATGTGTATTAAAGTTTGGTGGAATGCTGAAATGTCGAAAACATGGTGCCCAAGTGTAACCTGCTTCGTAGGCATGCACTATCACCGAAAAAACGAAGATCCTGGAATTTAATTGGCCGGGAACTCCCCGTTTCGGTGAAACCGGGTTGGGTCATGTCACAACTTGTGCCCAAACATGGTTTGGAATTATCATATAACCCAAACAAGCACAAACAAAGAGAAAAATTCACCGGGCTACCCCTTTCATAAGAACATCTAGGGGGGTAGACGATCCAGGCCCACGGATCAGGGTTTTGTAGGGAAGAAGCTCTTCGAGACATCGGAATACCTCAAAACCTTGCATTGGACCCTAGCATGTGTATTAAAGTGTGGTGGAATGCTGAAATGTCCAAACCCAGGTTCCCAAGTGTGACCCGTTCGCAGGCATGTGATGTCACCTGAAAACGAAGGTGTTCTGGAAATTTAATTATTAGGGGGTCGATAACTCCCCATTTCGGTGAAACCAGGTTAGATCTTGTCGTAACTTATACCCAAACATCGTTTGGAATTATCCTATAACCCAACCAAGCACAAACCAAGAGAAAAATCCCCCGGGCTACCCCTTTCATAAGAACATCTAGGGGGGTAAACGATTCTGGGCCCACAGATTAGGGTTTCATAGGAAGAAGCACCTCGGAGCATCGGAATACCTCCAAACCCATGAAATGGACCCTAGCATGTGTATTAAAGTTTGGTGGAATGCTGAAATGTCGAAAACATGGTGCCCAAGTGTAACCTGCTTCGTAGGCATGCACTATCACCGAAAAAACGAAGATCCTGGAATTTAATTGGCCGGGAACTCCCCGTTTCGGTGAAACCGGGTTGGGTCATGTCACAACTTGTGCCCAAACATTGTTTGGAATTATCATATAACCCAACCAAGCACAAACCAAGAGAAAAATCAACCGGGCAACCCCTTTCATAAGAACATCTAGGGGGGTAGACGATCCAGGCCCACGGATCAGGGTTTTGTAGGGAAGAAGCTCTTCGAGACATCGGAATACCTCCAAACATTGCAATGGAACCTAGCATGTGTATTAAAGTGTGGTGGAATGCTGAAATGTCCAAAACATGGTTCCCATGTGTGACCCGTTCGCAGACATGCGATGTCACCTAAAAACAAAGGTGTTCTAGAAATTTAATTATTAGGGTGTTGTGAACTCCCCATTTCACTAAAACTAGGTTAGATCTTGTCACAACTTATGCCCAAACATGGATTGGAATTATCCTATAACCCAAACAAGCAGAAACCAAGAGAAAAATCCACCGTGCTATTCCTTTGATAAGAACATCTAGGGGGTAGACGATTCTAGGCTCACAGATTAGGGTTTCACAGGAAGAAGCGCCTCAGAGCATCATCATACCTCCAAACCCATGCAATGGACCCTAGCATATGTATTTAAGTGTGGTGGAATTCTGAAATTTCCAAAAAATGGTGCCCAAGTGTCACCCTCTTTGTAGACATGCACTATCACCTAAAAACGAAGATCATATAATTTAATTGGTCGGGAACTCCCCGTTTCGGTGAAACCGGGTTGGATCATGTCACAACTTGTGCCCAAACATTGTTTGAAATTATCATATAACCCAACCAAGCACAAACCAAGAGAAAAATTCACCGGGCTACCCCTTTCATGAGAACATTTAGGGGGGTAGACTATCCAGGCCCACGGATTAGGGTTTTGTAGGAAGAAGCTCTTCGGGACATCGGAATACCTCCAAACCTTGCAATGGACCCTAGAATGTGTATTAAAGTGTGGTGGAATGCTGAAATGTCCAAAATCCGGTCCCCAAGCATGACTCGTTCGCAGACATGCGATGTCTCCTAAAAACAAAGGTGTTTTGGAAATTTAATTATTAGGGGGTCGAGAACTCCCCATTTCGGTGAAACCAGGTTAGATCTTGTCACAACTTATACCCAACCATGGTTTGGAATTATACTATAACCCAACCAAGCACAAACGAAGAGAAAAATCCACGGGGCTACCGCTTTCATAAGAACATCTAGGGGGTAGACGATTCTGGGCCGATACAGACCAGGGTTTCATAGGAAGAAGCGCCTCGGAGCATCGGAATACCTCGAAACCCATGCAATGGACCCTAGAATGTGTATTAAAGTGTGGTGGAATGCTGAAATTTCCAAAACATGGTGGACAAATGTAACCCGCTTCGTAGGCATGCACTATCAACGAAAAAACGAAGATCCTGGAATTTAATTCTGGGCCAACGGATCATGGTTTCATAGGAAGAAGCGCCTCGGAGCATCGGAATACCTCCAAACCCATGCAATGGACCCTAGCATGTGTATTAAAGTGTGTTGGAATGCTAAAATGTCCAAAACATGGTGCCCAAGTGTCACCCTCTTTGCAGACATGCACTATCACATAAAAACGAAGATCATAGAATTTAATTGGTCGGGAACTCCCCGTTTTGGTGAAACCGGGTTGGATCATGTCACAACTTGTGCCCAAACATGGTTTGGAATTATGATATAACCCAACCAAGCACAAAACAAGAGATAAATCCACTGGGCTACCCCTTTCATAAGAACATCTAGGGGGGTAGACGATCCAGGCCCATGGATCAGGGTTTTGTAGGAAGAAGCTCTTCGGGACATCGGAATACCTCCAAACCTTGCAATGGACCCTAGCATGTGTATTAAAGTGTGGTCAAATGCTTAAATGTCTAAAATCTGGTTCCCAAGCGTGACCCGTTCGCAGACATGCGATGTCACCTAAAAACGAAGTTGTTCTGGAAATTTAATTATTAGGGGGTCGAGAACTCCCAATTTTGTTGAAACCAGGTTAGATCTTGTCACAACTTATGCCCAAACATGGTTTGGAATTATCCTATAACCCAACCAAGAACAAACCAAGAGAAAAATCCACGGGGCTACTGCTTTCATAAGAACATAGGGGGGTAGATGATTCTGGGCCCATATAGACTAGGGTCTCATAGGAAGAAGTGCCTCGGAGCATCGGAATACCTACAAACCCATGCAATGGGCCCTAGCATGTGTATTAAAGTGTGGTGGAATGCTGAAATGTCCAAAACATGGTGGCCAAGTGTCACCCTCTTTGCAGACATGCACTATCACCTAAAAACGAAGATCCTGGAATTTAATTAGCCGCGAACTCCCCGTTTCGGTCAAACCGGGTTGAATAATGTCACTACTTTTGCCCAAACATGGTTTGGAATTATCATATAACCCAACCAAGCACAAACCAAGAGAAAAATCCACCGGGCTACCCCTTTCATAAGAACATCTAGGGGGGTAGACGATCCAGGCCCACGGATCAGGGGTTTGTAGGAAGAAGCTCTTCGGGACATCAGAATACCTCCAAACCTTGCAATGGACCCTAGCATGTGTATTAAAGTGTGGTGGAACGCTGAAATGTCCAAAGCCTGGTTCCCAAGTGTGACCCGTTCGCAGACATGCGGTGTCACCTGAAAACGAAGGTGTTTTGGAAATTTAATTATTAGGGGGTCGATAACTCCCCATTTCGGTGAAACCAGGTTAGATCTTGTCGTAACTTATACCCAAACATGGTTTGGAATTATCCTATAACCCAACCAAGCATAAACCAAGAGAAAAATCCGCCGGGCTACCCCTTTCATAAGAACATCTAGGGGGGTAAACTATTGTGGGCCCACAGATTAGGGTTTCATAGGAAGAAGCGCCTCGGAGCATTGGAATACCTCCATACCCATGAAATGGACCCTAGCATGTGTATTAAAGTTTGGTGGAATGCTGAAATGTCGAAAACATGGTGCCCAAGTGTAACCTGCTTCGTAGGCATGCACTATCACCGAAAAAACGAAGATCCTGGAATTTAATTGGCCGGGAACTCCCCGTTTCGGTGAAACCGGGTTGGGTCATGTCACAACTTGTGACCAAACATGGTTTGGAATTATCATATAACCCAAACAAGCACAAACAAAGAGAAAAATTCACCGGGCTACCCCTTTCATAAGAACATCTAGGGGGGTAGACGATCCAGGCCCACGGATCAGGGTTTTGTAGGGAAGAAGCTCTTCGAGACATCGGAATACCTCAAAACCTTGCATTGGACCCTAGCATGTGTATTAAAGTGTGGTGGAATGCTGAAATGTCCAAACCCAGGTTCCCAAGTGTGACCCGTTCGCAGGCATGTGATGTCACCTGAAAACGAAGGTGTTCTGGAAATTTAATTATTAGGGGGTCGATAACTCCCCATTTCGGTGAAACCAGGTTAGATCTTGTCGTAACTTATACCCAAACATGGTTTGGAATTATCCTATAACCCAACCAAGCACAAACCAAGAGAAAAATCCCCCGGGCTACCCCTTTCATAAGAACATCTAGGGGGGTAAACGATTCTGGGCCCACAGATTAGGGTTTCATAGGAAGAAGCACCTCGGAGCATCGGAATACCTCCAAACCCATGAAATGGACCCTAGCATGTGTATTAAAGTTTGGTGGAATGCTGAAATGTCGAAAACATGGTGCCCAAGTGTAACCTGCTTCGTAGGCATGCACTATCACCGAAAAAACGAAGATCCTGGAATTTAATTGGCCGGGAACTCCCCGTTTCGGTGAAACCGGGTTGGGTCATGTCACAACTTGTGCCCAAACATTGTTTGGAATTATCATATAACCCAACCAAGCACAAACCAAGAGAAAAATCAACCGGGCAACCCCTTTCATAAGAACATCTAGGGGGTAGACGATCCAGGCCCACGGATCAGGGTTTTGTAGGGAAGAAGCTCTTCGAGACATCGGAATACCTCCAAACATTGCAATGGAACCTAGCATGTGTATTAAAGTGTGGTGGAATGCTGAAATGTCCAAAACATGGTTCCCATGTGTGACCCGTTCGCAGACATGCGATGTCACCTAAAAACAAAGGTGTTCTAGAAATTTAATTATTAGGGTGTTGTGAACTCCCCATTTCGCTAAAACTAGGTTAGATCTTGTCACAACTTATGCCCAAACATGGATTGGAATTATCCTATAACCCAAACAAGCAGAAACCAAGAGAAAAATCCACCGTGCTATTCCTTTGATAAGAACATCTAGGGGGTAGACGATTCTATGCTCACAGATTAGGGTTTCACAGGAAGAAGCGCCTCAGAGCATCATAATACCTCAAAACCCATGCAATGGACCCTAGCATATGTATTTAAGTGTGGTGGAATTCTGAAATTTCCAAAAAATGGTGCCCAAGTGTCACCCTCTTTGTAGACATGCACTATCACCTAAAAACGAAGATCCTGGAATTTAAATGGTGGGGAACTCCCCGTTTCGGTGAAACCGGGTTGGATCATGTCACAACTTGTGCCCGAACATGGTTTGGAATTATCATATAACCCAACCAAGCACAAACCAAGAGAAAAATCCACCGGGCTACCCCTTTCATAAGAACATCTAGGGGGGTAGACGATCCAGGCCCACGGATCAGGGGTTTGTAGGAAGAAGCTCTTCGGGACATCAGAATACCTCCAAACCTTGCAATGGACCCTAGCATGTGTATTAAAGTGTGGTGGAACACTGAAATGTCCAAAACCTTGTTCCCAAGTGTGACCCGTTCGCAGACATGCGGTGTCACCTAAAAACGAAGGTATTATGGAAATTTAATTATTAGGGTGTCGAGAACTCCCTATTTCGGTGAAACTAGGTTAGATATTGTGACAACTTATGCCGAAACATGGTTTGTAATTATCCTATAATCCAACCAAGCACAGACCAAGAGAAAAATCCATCGGGCTACCCCTTACATAAGAACATCTTGGGGGGTCGACAATTCTGGGCCCACAGATTAGGATTTCATAAGGAGAAACGCCTCGGAGCATCGGAATGCCTCCAAACCCATGCAATGGGCCCTAGAATGTGTATTAAAGTCTGGTGGAATGCTGAAATGTCCAAAACATGGTGCCCAAGTGTCACCCTCTTTGCAGACATGCACTATCACCTAAAAACGAAGATCATATAATTTAATTGGTCGGGAACTCCCCGTTTCGGTGAAACCGGGTTGGATCATGTCACAACTTGTGCCCAAACATGGTTTGAAATTATCATATAACCCAACCAAGCACAAACCAAGAGAAAAATCCACCGGGTTACCCCTTTCATGAGAACATTTAGGGGGGTAGACTATCCAGGCCCACGGATTAGGGTTTTGTAGGAAGAAGCTCTTCGGGACATCGGAATACCTCCAAACCTTGCAATGGACCCTAGCATGTGTATTAATGTGTGGTGGAATGCTGAAATGTCCAAAATCTGGTCCCCAAGCGTGACTCGTTCGCAGACATGCGATGTCTCCTAAAAAGAAAGGTGTTCTGGAAATTTAATTATTAGGGGGTCGAGAACTCCCCATTTCGGTGAAACCAGGTTAGATCTTGTCACAACTTATACCCAACCATGGTTTGGAATTATACTATAACCCAACCAAGCACAAACGATGATAAAAATCCACGGGGCTACAGCTTTCATAAGAACATCTAGGGGGTAGACGATTCTGGGCCGATACAGACCAGGGTTTCATAGGAAGAAGCGCCTCGGAGCATCGAAATACCTCGAAACCCATGCAATGGACCCTAGCATGTGTATTAAAGTGTGGTGGAATGCTGAAATGTCCAAAACATGGTGGAAAAATGTAACCTGCTTCGTAGGCATGCACTATCAACGAAAAAACGAAGATCCTGGAATTTAATTCTGGGCCAACGGATCATGGTTTCATAGGAAGAAGCGCCTCGGAGCATCGGAATACCTCCAAACCCATGCAATGGACCCTAGCATGTGTATTAAAGTGTGGTGGAATGCTAAAATGTCCAAAACATGGTGCCCAAGTGTCACCCTCTTTGCAGACATGCACTATCACATAAAAACGAAGATCATAGAATTTAATTGGTCGGGAACTCCCCGTTTTGGTGAAACCGGGTTGGATCATGTCACAACTTGTGCCCAAACATGGTTTGGAATTATAATATAACCCAACCAAGCACAAAACAAGAGATAAATCCACTGGGCTACCCCTTTCATAAGAACATCTAGGGGGGTAGACGATCCAGGCCCACGGATCAGGGTTTTGTAGGAAGAAGCTCTTCGGGACATCGGAATACCTCCAAACCTTGCAATGGACCCTAGCATGTGTATTAAAGTGTGGTGAAATGCTTAAATGTCTAAAATCTGGTTCCCAAGCGTGACCCGTTCGCAGACATGCGATGTCACCTAAAAATGAAGTTGTTCTGGAAATTTAATTATTAGGGGGTCGAGAACTCCCAAATTTGTTGAAACCAGGTTAGATCTTGTCACAACTTATGCCCAAACATGGTTTGGAATTATCCTATAACCCAACCAAGCACAAACCAAGAGAAAAATCCACGGGACTACTGCTTTCATAAGAACATAGGGGGGTAGATGATTCTGGGCCCATATAGACTAGGGTCTCATAGGAAGAAGCGCCTCGGAGCATCGGAATACCTCCAAACCCATTAAATGGGCCCTAGCATGTGTATTAAAGTGTGGTGGAATGCTGAAATGTCCAAAACATTGTGGCCAAGTGTCACCCTCTTTGCAGACATGCACTATCACCTAAAAACGAAGATCCTGGAATTTAATTAGCCGCGAACTCCCCGTTTCGGTCAAACCGGGTTGAATAATGTCACTACTTTTGCCCAAACATGGTTTGGAATTATCATATAACCCAACCAAGCACAAACCAAGAGAAAAATCCACCGGGCTACCCCTTTCATAAGAACATCTAGGGGGGTAGACGATTCAGGCCCACGGATCAGGGGTTTGTAGGAAGAAGCTCTTCGGGACATCAG
Source organism: Avena sativa (assembly GCA_916181665.1). Taxonomy (NCBI): domain Eukaryota; kingdom Viridiplantae; phylum Streptophyta; class Magnoliopsida; order Poales; family Poaceae; genus Avena; species Avena sativa. The sequence continues at coordinate 103,057,147 of OV702293.1, forward strand.
AATACCTCCAAACCTTGCAATGGACCCTAGCATGTGTATTAAAGTGTGGTGGAACGCTGAAATGTCCAAACCCTGGTTCCCAAGTGTGACCCGTTCGCAGACATGCGGTGTCACCTGAAAACGAAGGTGTTCTGGAAATTTAATTATTAGGGGGTCGATAACTCCCCATTTCGGTGAAACCAGGTTAGATCTTGTCGTAACTTATACCCAAATATGGTTTGGAATTATCCTATAACCCAACCAAGCATAAACCAAGAGAAAAATCCGTCGGGCTACCACTTTCATAAGAACATCTAGGGGGGTAAACTATTGTGGGCCCACAGATTAGGGTTTCATAGGAAGAAGCGCCTCGGAGCATTGGAATACCTCCAAACCCATGAAATGGACCCTAGAATGTGTATTAAAGTTTGGTGGAATGCTGAATGTCGAAAACATGGTGCCCAAGTGTAACCTGCTTCGTAGGCATGCACTATCACCGAAAAAACGAAGATCCTGGAATTTAATTGGCCGGGAACTCCACGTTTCGGTGAAACCGGGTTGGGTCATGTCACAAGTTGTGCCCAAACATGGTTTGGAATTATCATATAACCCAAACAAGCACAAACAAAGAGAAAAATCCACCGGGCTACCCCTTTCATAAGAACATCTAGGGGGGTAGACGATCCAGGCCCACGGATCAGGGTTTTGTAGGGAAGATGCTCTTCGAGACATCGGAATACCTCCAAACATTGCAATGGAACCTAGCATGTGTATTAAAGTGTGGTGGAATGCTGAAATGTCCAAAACATGGTTCCCGAGTGTGACCCATTCGCAGACATGCGATGTCACCTAAAAACAAAGGTGTTCTAGAAATTTAATTATTAGGGTGTTGAGAACTCCCCATTTCGCTGAAACTAGGTTAGATCTTGTCACAACTTATGCCCAAACATGGATTGGAATTATCCTATAACCCAACCAAGCACAAACCAAGAGAAAAATCCACCGTGCTACCCCTTTCATAAGAACATCAAGGGGGTAGACGATTCTAGGCCCACAGATTAGGGTTTCACAGGAAGAAGCGCCTCAGAGCAGTGGAATACCTCCAAACCCATGCAATGGACCCTAGCATGTGTATTTAAGTGTGGTGGAATGCTGAAATTTCCAAAAAATGGTGCCCAAGTGTCACCCTCTTTGCAGACATGCACTATCACCTAAAAATGAAGATCCTGGAATTTAAATGGTCGGGAACTCCCCGTTTCGGTGAAACCGGGTTGGATCATGTCACAACTTGTGCCCAAACATGGTTTGGAATTATCATATAACCCAACCAAGCACAAACCAAGAGAAAAATCCACCGGGCTACCCCTTTCATAAGATCTCTAGGGGGGTAGACGATCCAGGCCCACGGATCAGGGGTTTGTAGGAAGAAGCTCTTCGGGACATCAGAATACCTACAAACCTTGCAATGGACCCTAGCATGTGTATTAAAGTGTGGTGGAATGCTGAAATGTCCAAAACCTGGTTCCCAAGTGTGACCCGTTCGCAGACATGCGGTGTCACCTAAAAACGAAGGTATTATGGAAATTTAATTATTAGGGTGTCGAGAACTCCCTATTTCGGTGAAACTAGGTTAGATATTGTGACAACTTATGCCGAAACATGGTTTGTAATTATCCTATAACCCAACCAAGCACAGACCAAGAGAAAAATCCACCGGGCTACCCCTTACATAAGAACATCTTGAGAAAACGCCTCCGAGCATCGGAATGCCTCCAAACCCATGCAATGGGCCCTAGAATGTGTATTAAAGTCTGGTGGAATGCTGAAATGTCCAAAACATGGTGCCCAAGTGTCACCCTCTTTGCAGACATGCACTATCACCTAAAAACGAAGATCATATAATTTAATTGGTCGGGAACTCCCCGTTTTGGTGAAACCGGGTTGGATCATGTCACAACTTGTGCCCAAACATGGTTTGAAATTATCATATAACCCAACCAAGCACAAACCAAGAGAAAAATCCACCGGGATACCCCTTTCATGACAACATTTAGGGGGGTAGACTATCCAAGCCCACGGATTAGGGTTTTGTAGGAAGAAGCTCTTCGGGACATCGGAATACCTCCAAACCTTGCAATGGACCCTAGCATGTGTATTAAAGTGTGGTGGAATGCTGAAATGTCCAAAATCTAGTCCCCAAGCGTGACTCGTTCGCAGACATGCGATGTCTCCTAAAAACAAAGGTGTTCTGGAAATTTAATTATTAGGGGGTCGAGAACTCCCCATTTCGGTGAAACAAGGTTAGATCTTGTCACAACTTATACCCAACCATGGTTTGGAATTATCCTATAACCCAACCAAGCACAAACGAAGATAAAAATCCACGGGGCTACCGCTTTCATAAGAACATCTAGGGGGTAGACGATTCTGGGCCGATACAGACCAGGGTTTCATAGGAAGAAGCGCCTCGGAGCATCGGAATACCTCGAAACCCATGTAATGGACCCTAGCGTGTGTATTAAAGTGTGGTGGAATGCTGAAATGTCCAAAACATGGTGGAAAAATGTAACCCGCTTCGTAGGCATGCACTATCAACGAAAAAACGAAGATCCTGGAATTTAATTGCTAGGAACTCCCCGTTTCGGTGAAACCGGGTTGGATCATATCACAACTTGTCCCCAAACATGGTTTGGAATTATCATATAACCCAACCAAGCACAAACAAAGAGAAAAATCCACCGGGCTACCCCTTTCATAAGAACATCTAGGAGGGTAGACGATTCAGGCCCACGGATCAGGGTTTTGTAGGGAAGAAGCTCTTCGAGACGTCGGAATACCTCCAATCCTTGTAATAGACCCTAGAATGTGTATTGAAGTGTGGTGGAATGCTGAAATGTCCAAAACATGGTTCTCAAGTGTGACCCGTTCACACACATGCAATGTCACCTAAAGACGAAGGTGTTCAAGAAATTTGATTATTAGGGGGTTGAGAACTCCCCATTTCGGTGAAACCAAGTTAGATCTTGTCACAACTTATGCCCAAACATGGTTTGGAATTATACTATAACCCAACCAAGCACAAACCAAGAGAAAAATCCACTGGGCTACCCCTTTCATAAGAACATCTAGGGGGTAGACAATTCTGGGGCGATCAAGGTTTCATAGGAAGAAGCGCCTCGGAGCGTCGGAATACCTCCAAACCCATGCAATGGACCCTAGCATGTGTATTAAAGTTTGGTGGAATGCTGAAATGTCCAAAACATGGTGCCCAAGTGTCGCCCTCTTTGCAGACATTCACTATCACCTAAAAACGAAGATCCTAGAATTTAATTAGCCGGGAACTCCCCGTTTCGGTGAAACCGGGTTGAATCATGTCACAACTTTTGCGCAAACATGGTTTGGAATTATCATATAACCCAACCAAGCACAAACCAAGAGAAAAATCCACCGGGCTACCCCTTTCATAAGAACATCTAGGGGGGTAGACGATCCAGGCCCACAGATCAGGGGTTTGTAGGAAGAAGCTCTTCGGGACATCAGAATACCTCCAAACCTTGCAATGGACCCTAGCATGTGTATTAAAGTGTTGTGGAACGCTGAAATGTCCAAAACCTGGTTCCCAAGTGTGACCCGTTCGCAGACATGCGGTGTCACCTAAAAACGAAGGTATTATGGAAATTTAATTATTAGGGTGTCGAGAACTCCCTATTTCGGTGAAACTAGGTTATATATTGTGACAACTTATGCCGAAACATGGTTTGTAATTATCCTATAACCCAACCAAGCACAGACCAAGAGAAAAATCCACCGGGCTACCCCTTACATAAGAACATCTTGGGGGGTCGACGATTCTGGGCCCACAGATTAGGGTTTCATAAGAAGAAACGCCTCGGAGCATCGGAATGCCTCAAAACCCATGCAATGGGCCCTAGAATGTGTATTAAAGTCTGGTGGAATGCTGAAATGTCCAAAACATGGTGCCCAAGTGTCACCCTCTTTGCAGACATGCACTATCACCTAAAAACGAAGATCATATAATTTAATTGGTCGGGAACTCCCCGTTTCGGTGAAACCGGGTTGGATCATGTCACAACTTGTTCCCAAACATGGTTTGAAATTATCATATAACCCAACCAAGCACAAACCAAGAGAAAAATCCACCGGGCTACCCCTTTCATGAGAACATTTAGGGGGGTAGACTATCCAGGCCCACAGATTAGGGTTTTGTAGGAAGAAGCTCTTTGGGACATCGGAATACCTCCAATCCTTGCAATGGACCCTAGCATGTGTATTAAAGTGTGGTGGAATGCTGCAATGTCCAAAATCTGGTCCCCAAGCGTGACTCGTTCGCAGACATGCGATGTCTCCTAAAAACATAGGTGTTCTGGAAATTTAATTATTAGGGGGTCGAGAACTCCCCATTTCGGTGAAACCAGGTTAGATCTTGTCACAACTTATACCCAACCATGGTTTGGAATTATCCTATAACCCAACCATGCACAAACGAAGAGAAAAATCCACGGGGCTACCGCTTTCATAAGAACATCTAGGGGGTAGACGATTCTGGGCCGATACAGACCAGGGTTTCATAGGAAGAAGCGCCTCGGAGCATCGGAATACCTCGAAACCCATGCAATGGACCCTAGCATGTGCATTAAAGTGTGGTGGAATGCTGAAATGTCCAAAACATGGTGGACAAATGTAACCCGCTTCGTAGGCATGCACTATCAATGAAAAAACGAAGATCCTGGAATTTAATTGGCTAGGAACTCCCCGTTTCGGTGAAACCGGGTTGGATCATGTCATAACTTGTCCCCAAACATGGTTTGGAATTATCATATAACCCAACCAAGCACAAACAAAGAGAAAAATCCACCGGGCTACCCCTTTCATAAGAACATCTAGGAGGGTAGACGATTCAGGCCCACGGATCAGGGTTTTGTAGGGAAGAAGCTCTTCGAGACGTCGGAATACCTAAAATCCTTGCAATAGACCCTAGCATGTGTATTGAAGTGTGGTGGAATGCTGAAATGTCCAAAACATGGTTCTCAAGTGTGACCCGTTCACACACATGCAATGTCACCTAAAGACGAAGGTGTTCAAGAAATTTGATTATTAGGGTGTTGAGAACTCCCCATTTCGGTGAAACCAAGTTAGATCTTGTCACAACTAATGCCCAAACATGGTTTGGAATTATACTATAACCTAACCAAGCACAAACCAAGAGAAAAATCCACTGGGCCACCCCTTTCATAAGAACATCTAGGGGGTAGACAATTCTGGGGCAATCAGGGTTTCATAGGAAGAAGCGCCTCGGAGCGTCGGAATACCTCCAAACCCATGCAATGGACCCTAGCATGTGTATTAAAGTTTGGTGGAATGCTGAAATGTCCAAAACATGGTGCCCAAGTGTCACCCTCTTCGCAGACATTCACTATCACCTAAAAACGAAGATCCTAGAATTTAATTAGCCGGGAACTCCCCGTTTCGGTGAAACCGGGTTGAATCATGTCACAACTTTTGCACAAACATGGTTTGGAATTATCATATAACCCAACCAAGCACAAACTAAGAGAAAAATCCACCGGGCTACCCTTTCATAAGAACATCTAGGGGGGTAGACAATCCAGGCCCATGGATCAGGGGTTTGTAGGAAGAAGCTCTTCGGGACATCAGAATACCTCCAAACATTGCAATGGACCCTAGCATGTGTATTAAAGTGTGGTGGAATGCTGAAATGTCCAAAACCTGGTTCCTAAGTGTGACCCGTTCGCAGACATGTGATGTCACCTAAAAACGAAGGTGTTTTGGAAATTTAATTATTAGGGGGTCGAGGCCTCCCCATTTCGGTGAAACCAGGTTAGATCTTGTCACAAATTATGCCCAAACATGGTTTGGAATTATCCTATAACCCAACCAAGCACAAACCAAGAGAAAAATCCACTGGGCTACTGCTTTCATAAGAACATCTAGGGGGTAAACGATTCTGGGCCCACAGATTAGGGTTTCATAGGAAGAAGCGCCTCGGAGCATCGGAATACCTCCAAACCCATGAAATGGACCCTAGCATGTGTATTAAACTGTGGTGGAATGCTGAAATGTCCAAAACTTGGTGCCCAAGTGTAACCTGCTTCGTAGGCATGCACTATCACCGAAAAACGAAGATCCTGGAATTTAAATGGCCAGGAACTCCCCGTTTCGGTGAAACCGGGTTGGATCATGTAACAACTTGCGCCCAAACATGGTTTGGAATTATCATATAACCCAACCAAGTACAAACCAATAGAAAAATCCACCGGGCTACTCCTTTCATAAGAATATCTAGGGGGTAGACGGTTTTGGGCCCACAGATTAGGGTTTTGTAGGGAAGAAGCTCTTCGAGACATCGGAATAACTCCAGACCTTGCAATGGACCATAGCATGTGTATTAAAGTGTGGTGGAATGCTGAAATGTCCAAAACATGGTTCCCAAGTTTGACCCGTTCGCAGACATGCGATGTCACCTAAAATCGAAGGTGTTCTAGAAATTTAATTATTATGGGGTTGAGAACTCCCCATTTCGCTGAAACTAGGTTAGATCTTGTCACAACTTATGCCAAAACATGGTTTGGAATTATCCTATAACCCAACCGAGCACAAACCAAGAGAAAAATCCACCGGGCTACCCCTTTCATAAGAACATCTAGGGTGGTAGACGATTCTGGGCCCACAGATTAGGGTTTCATAGGAAGAAACGCCTCGAAGCATCGGAATACCTACAAACCCATGCAATGGGCCCTAAAATGTGTATTAAAGTGTGGTGGAATGCTGAAATGTCCAAAACATGGTGCGCAAGTGTGACCCTCTTTGCAGACATGCACTATCACCTAAAAACGAAGATCATAGAATTTAATTGGTCGGGAACTCCCCGTTTCGGTGAAACCAGGTTGGATCATGTCACAACTTGTGCCCAAACATGGTTTGGAATTATCTTATAACCCAACCAAGCACAAACCAAGAGAAAAATCCAAAAGGCTACCCCTTTCATAAGAATATCTAGGGGGGTAGACGATCCAGGCCCACGGATCAGGGTTTTGTAGGAAGAAGCTCTTCGGGACATCAGAATACCTCCAAACCTTGCAATGGACCCTAGCATGTGTATTAAACTGTGGTGGAATGCTGAAATGTCCAAAATCTGTTTCCCAAGCGTGACCCGTACGCAGACATGCGATGTCACCTAAAAACGAAGGTGTTATGGAAATTTAGTTATTAGAGGATCGAGAACTCCCCATTTCGGTGAAACCAGGTTAGATATTGTGACAACTTATACCCAAACATGGTTTGGAATTATCCTATAACCCAACCGAGAACAAACCAAGAGAAAAATCCACGGGGCTACCGCTTTCATAAGAACATCTAGGGGGGTAGACGATTCTGGGCACATATAGACCAGGGTTTCATAGGAAGAAGCGCCTCGGAACATCGGAATACCTCCAAAACCATGCAATGGACCCTAGCATGTGTATTAAAGTGTGGTGGAATGCTGAAATGTCCAAAACATGGTGGCCAAGTGTGACCCGCTTCGTAGGCATGCACTATCACCGAAAAAACCGAAGATCCTGGAATTTAATTGGCTGGGAACTCCCCGTTTCGGTGAAACCGGGTTGGATCATGTCACAACCTGTGCCCAAACATGGTTTTGAATTATAATATATCCCATACAAGCACAAACAAATAGAAAAATCCACCGGGCTACCCCTTTCATAAGAACATCTAGGAGGGTAGACGATGCAGGCCCACGGATCAGGGTTTTGTAGGGAAGAAGCTCTTCGAGACATCGGAATACCTCCAATCCTTGCAATAGACCCTAGCATGTGTATTGAAGTGTGGTGGAATGCTGAAATGTCCAAAACATGGTTCTCAAGCGTGACCCGTTCGGAGACATGCGATGTCACCTAAAAACGAAGGTGTTTTGGAAATTTGATTATTAGGGGGTCGAGAACTCCCCATTTCGGTGAAACCAGGTTAGATCTTGTCACAACTTATGCCCAAACATGGTCTGTAATTATCCTATAACCCAACCAAGCACAAACCAAGAGAAAAATCAACCGGGTTACCCCTTACATAAGAACATCTAGGGGGGTAGACGATTCTAGGCCCATATAGATTAGGGTTTCATAGGAAGAAGCGCCTCGGAGCATCGGAATACCTCCAAACCCATGCAATGGGCCCTAGCATGTTTATTAAAGTGTGGTGGAATGCTGAAATGTCCAAAACATGGTGCCCAAGTACCTCCAAACCTTTGCAGACATGCACTATCACCTAAAAACCGAGATCATAGAATTTAAGTGGTCGGGAACTCCCCGTTTCGGTGAAACCGGGTTGGATCATGTCACAACTTGTGCCCAAACATGGTTTGGAATTATCATATAACCGAACCAAGCACAAACCAAGAGAAAAATACAACGGGCTACCCCTTTCATAAGAACATCTAGGGGGGTAGACGACCGAGGCCCACGGATCAGGGTTTTGTAGGTAGAAGCTCTTCGGGACATCGGAATACCTCCAAACCTTGCAATGGACCCTAGAATGTCTATTAAATTGTGGTGGAATGCACAAACCAAGAGAAAAATCAACCGGGCTACCCCTTACATAAGAACATCTAGGGGGGTAGACGATTCTAGGCCCATATAGATTAGGGTTTCATAGGAAGAAGCGCCTCGGAGCATCGGAATACCTCCAAACCCATGCAATGGGCCCTAGCATGTGTATTAAAGTGTGGTGAAATGCTGAAATGTCCAAAACATGCTGCCCAAGTGCCACCCTCTTTGCAGACATGCACTATCACCTAAAAACCGAGATCACAGAATTTAATTGGTCGGGAACTCCCCGTTTCGGTGAAACCGGGTTGGATCATGTCACAACTTGTGCCCAAACATGGTTTGGAATTATCATATAACCCAACCAAGCACAAACCAAGAGAAAAATACAACGGGCTACCCCTTTCATAAGAACATCTAGGGGGGTAGACGATCTAGGCCCACGGATCAGGGTTTTGTAGGAAGAAGCTCTTCGGGACATCGGAATACCTCCAAACCTTGCAATGGACCCTAGCATGTCTATTAAAGTGTGGTGGAATACCTCCAAACCAGTTCTTAATACCCTTTGCTTTTGCTGTCTGAATTAGGATGTCGATGATGAATTTAGCCCAATTTAGTATTTTAATGGCTTCCGTGTTGATCACTGGTGGGTAACACTTTGGGCTAACCCTTGTGCAAGTGGTTGGAGCAAAAACAGTGGACATGGAGTAGATGGCAAACTTACTTAGGTAGTCATTGTTTGCAGGATAAGTAGGTCCTAATTGCGTCTCCACGAATGTAATAGATGGCTGCCTGCCATTGGGGATCTGAAACATCTCCATTATCACTCCAGTTGATTGCGAGTGCATCTTATATGCAACCAGAATGGTACCCATGGGTACTCCCATAACTCTGTGTACCGATTGAACGGTTACAGGTACCCTTCCCCTAGCACCAAAATCAAGTTCACACGTGTTTGGGTTGAAACAATCCATAAGAAACTTGCAAAGTTCTGGAATCAACTTGGAACACTTCATGTTTAGCAACTCTCCAAAGCCTGAACTATATATCAGATACCGCTGAGGTTTAGTAATCCCCTTGCAAACTCTGACCATCCTCATAGGAGACGCACGTTTAAACAGATTATTCTGCCAAAAAAAGAGAATGATATGTTGTATGAGACATATGTGCATGTGGCGTCACTTCTATAACATAACAGGCAAAGGAAAAAAGGTACAAAAAAAGCATAGGAAGATCCATGGTGTCATACCACATTTTTCTTTTCAACCACAGGTTGAACTTCCTCGATATCATCTTCATCTTCGGACGAGACTTCCTCTTTATGTGGCAACTTGCTAGAGATTGTCTCTTCTTTCAGCACTTCCTGATCTTCCTAATCTTCCTCTACTTTTAGCTTCAACCTCCATTTCATCCTTCTATATTTACTCGGAAGCCCAGACTTGCCAATGCTTTCAGGAGTGGCTGACTATTTCTGTAACCACAATAATAGAGGGGAAAAGTTAGCACAAAAAGAGAGGTGTACACGACAAAAAATGATGTGCACAAAATATACTTACAGTGGGTTCCATAACTTGTAGCCAAAAATATTAATCAGAAAAGTGCAGCTCCCAAAAAATGTAAGACAAAAGACCCTGTACATGACAAAAATGATGTGCACAAAAGAGTTAGACTAGCCACACAAAACTTTTGGTGTATATACAAATAGGTACATCCTAGACAGACAAAAAGTTTCAGCCCGTATATTAAAAAAGTTATAGGATGAGATGCTTGAATACAATCAAAATGAAATAAAGTTACATGCTAAGATGAATCTCTTCTGATAAGAATTTATCTAACTATGACATGAAATTCAGACAAAACAAAATGCCTACTGACTAAAAACTAACATAGCTTACGGGATCTACATGTAACTACTGCTTCTGCTGTACACAATTATGCAATCCCGGTACTGCCCAATTACATTTTAAGGGATCAACATGGGCATGAGAAAACTAGCACACCAAAGTTTTGAATCCAGGGGATCCACACAAAATTCACAAAACCCATATTGTACATGAGTGAGCACCTAGTACCGCCGAATTCAAGTCTAGAGGATCTACACCATGAAGAATTCAGGGGATATACACAAAAATAACGTGTTGTACATGAGTCAAACCTACTGAAAAAATTCACCAAGATTTGGAGAGGTGGAGATCTACACATCCATACAATCCCTAATGCGGGTATGAGCAAAATCTGAGTGAAAATCCAGTCTACCCTTCTACCCCTGGAGCAGCTATGTCCAACCCATGTTCTGTTTATGGCACCAGAAAAAACATAGCTAAAAATGTAACATGCTATGATATTTACATCGAAGAACACATGAACTAGTAGTGATCTAACTTACATTGTGTTCAACCAATTTGCTGATGGATTACTGTCTAAAATAGGACCAGAACAGGTATGTCCAAGTGTAATGAAAGCACATGTATGTCCGTTGTGTCCACTCCCGTCACTACTAGCACAACCGTCACTACTAGCACCACCCGTTTTCAGTGGACGAGCAACGCCACGACTACTTGACGAGAAGCACGATGACTACGAGCACCACCGTGACAACACAAACAAGAGACACACACGAACAACAGAGGGACAAGCAAGGTCGAACCACTCACCAGCACGCGGTGCAAATAGGGGCGGATTTCGCGGGGTCAGGCCGTCCTTCGCAGACTCCTATCCACGACCTCCGAGCATCGGAAGCGTCGATTCGTCGGCGTCGCGGAAGCAAGCCATTCACCAGGAGAAGCGGCCTTAGACGAGTAGATCTGCTTGTCCGCGCCGTCAGACTCTCCTCCGCCCCACTTCTCCGACAGACCAGAACGACCGTGGTTCCCTTCGGACCACTCGCCGCCGACGAGGATACTCAGCAGAGGAGATCGAAGAAGGATTTGCTCCGGGCGAGGAGCGAGAAGAACAAGGGGAAGGGGATGAGGTCGATAGAAATTTCAACAGTTTGTGTTGTCTGAAAAAAAACCTGGAGAGACGCGAGGCTGTCCGTTTCTTGTCCGCTTGCGCCGCTTGGTCGTGGCCGCTCGTTCCTGATCGGACGGACGCGAGGCGTGAGAACCGCAGAGGACGAGACCGAGCGCGCGCAGGAAATAGATTTCAAGTTATCATATAACCCAACCAAGCACAAACCAAGAGAAAAATCCACCAGGCTACCCCTTTCATAAGAACATCTAGGGGGTAGACGATTCTGGGCCCATATAGATCAGTGTTTCATAGGAAGAAGCGCCTCGGAGCATCAAAATACCTCCAAACCCATGCAATAGACCGTAGCATGTGAATTAAAGTGTGGTGGAATGCTGAAATCTCCAAAACATGGTTCCCAAGCGTGACCCTTTCGCAGACATGCGATGTCACCTAAAAACGAAGGTGTTCTGGAAATTTAATTATTAGGGGGTCGAGAACTCCCCATTTCGGTGAAACCAGGTTAGATCTTGTCACAACTTATGCCCAAACATGGTTTGTAATTATCCCATACCCCAACCAAGCAAAAACCAAGAGAAAAATCCACCAGGATACCCCGTTCATAAGAACATCTAGGGGGGTAGACGATTCTGGGCCCATATAGATTAGGGTTTCATAGGAAGAAGAGCGTCGGAGCATCGGAATAACTCCAAACCCATGCAATGGACCCTAGCATATGTATTAAAGTGTGGTGGAATGCTGAAATGTGCAAAACATGGTGCCCAAGTGTTACCCTCTTCGTAGGCATGCACTATCACCAAAAAAATGAAGATCCTGGAATTTAATTGGCTGGGAACTCCCCGTTTTGGTGAAACCGGGTTGGATCATGTCACAACTTGTGCCCAAACATGGTTTGGAATTATCATATAACCCAACCAAGCACAAACCAAGACAAAAATCCACCGGGCTACCCCTTTCATAAGAACATCTAGGGGGTAGACGATCCAGGCCGACGGATCAGGGTTTTGTAGGAAGAAGCTCTTCAGCACATCGGAATAACTCCAAACCTTGCAATGGACCCTAGCATGTGCATTAAAGTGTGGTGGAATGCTGAAATTTCCAAAACCGTGTTCCCAAGCGTGACCAGTTCGCAGACATGCGATGTCACCCAAAAATGAAGGTGTTCTGGAAATTTAATTATTAGGGGGTCGAGAACTAACCATTTTAGAGAAACCAGGTTAGATCTTGTCACAACTTATTCCCAAACATGGTTTGTAATGATACTTTAACCCAACCAAGCACAAACCAAGAGAAACATCCACCGGGCTAACCCTTTCATCAAAACATCTAGGGGGGTAGACGATTCTGGGCACATATAGATCAGGGTTTCATAGGAAGAAGCGCCTCGGAGCATCGGAATACCTCCAAACCGATTAAATGGACCCTAGAATGTGTATTAAAGTGTGGTCGAATGCTGAAATGTCCAAAACATGGTGCCCAAGTGTCACCCTCTTTGCAGACATGCATAATCACCTAAAAACGAAGATCCTGGAATTTAATTGGCTGGGAACTCTCCGTTTCGGTGAAACCGGGTTGTTTCATGTCACAACTTGTGCACAAACATGGTTTGGAATTATCATATAACCCAATCAAGCACAAACCAATAGAAAAATCCACCGGGCTACCCCTTTCATAAGAACATCTAGGGGGGTAGACGATCCAGGCCCAGGGATTAGGGTTATGTAGGAAGAAGCTCTTCGGGACATCGAAATACCTCCAAACCTTGCAATGGACCCAAGCATGTGTATTAAAGTGTGGTGGAATGCTGAAATGTCCAAAACATGGTTACCAAGCGTGACCCATTTGTAGACATGCGATTACACCTAAAAACGAAGGTGATCTGGAAATTTAATTACTAGGGGGTCGAGAACTCCCCATTTCGGTGAAACCAAGTTAGATCTTGTCACTACTTATGCCCAAACATGGTTTGGAATTATCCGATAACCCAACTAAGCACAAACCAAGAGAAAAATCCATCAGGCTATCCCTTTCATAAGAACATCTAGGGGGTAGACGATTCTGGCCCACATATCAGGGTTTCATAGGAAGAAGCACCTCGGATCATCGGAATACCTCCAAACCCATGCAATGGACCCTAGCATGTGTATTAAATTGTGGTGGAATGCTGAAATGTCCAAAACATGGTGCCCAAGGGTCGCTCTCTTTGCAGGCATGCACTATCACCTAAAAAACGAAGATCCTGGAATTTAATTGGACGGGAACTCCCCGTTTCGGTGAAACCGGGTTGGATCATGTCACAACTTGTGCCCAAACATGGTTTGGAATTATCATATAACCCAACCAAGCACAAAACAAGAGAAAAATCCACCCGGCTACCCCTTTCATAAGAACATCTAGGATGGTAGATGATCCAGGCCCACGAATCAGGGTTTTGTAGGAAGAAGCTCTTCGGGACATCGGAATACCGCCAAACCTTGCAATAGACCCTAGAATGTGTATTAAAGTGTGGTGGAATGCTGAAATGTCCAAAATCTGGTTCCCAAGTGTGACCCGTTCACAGACATGCGATGTCACCTAAAAACGAAGGTGTTCCGAAAATTTAATTATTAGGGGTTCGAGAACTCCCCATTCCGGTGAAACCAGGATAGATCTTGTCACAACTTATGGCCAAACATGGTTTGCAATTATTCTATAACCCAACCAACCACAAACCAAGAGAAAAATCCAGCGGGCTACCCCTTTCATAAGAACATCCAGGGGGTAGATGATCCAGGCCCACAGATCATGGTTATGTAGGGAAGGAGCTCTTCAAGATATCGGAATAAATCCAAACCTTGCAATAGACCCTAGGATGTGTATTAAAGTGTGGTGGAATTCTGAAATGTCCAAAACATGGTTCCCAAGTGTGATCCGTTCGCAGACATGCGATGTCACCTAAAAACGAAGGTGTTCTAGAAATTTAATTACTAGGGGTCGAGAACTCCCCATTTCGGTGAAACTAGGTTAGATCTTGTCACGACTTATGCCCAAACGAGGTTTGGAATTATCCTATAACCCAACCAAGGACAAACCATGAGAAAAATCCATCGGGCTACGCCTTTCATAAGAGCATCTAGGGGGGTAGACGATTTTGGTCCCACATTTCAGGGTTTCATAGTAAGAAACGCCTCGGAGCATCGGAATACCTGCAAACCCATGCAATGGACCTGCATGTGTATTAAAGTGTGAATACTGAAATGTCCAAAACATGGTGCCCAAGTGTGACCCTCTTTGCAGACATGCACTATCAAATAAAAACGAAGATCATAGAATTTAATTGGTCGGGAACTCCCCGTTTCGGTGAAACCGGGTTGGATCATGTCACAACTTGTGCCCAAACTTGGTTTGGAAGTATCATATAACCCAACCAAGCACAAACCAAGAGAATAATCCACCGGGCTACCCCTTTCATAAGAACATCTAGGGGGTAGACGATCCAGGCCCATAGATCATGGTTTTGTTGGGAAGAAGCTCTTCGAGACATCGGAATACCTCCAAACCTTGCAATAGACCCTAGCATGTGTATTAAAGTGTGTTGGAATGCTGAAATGTCCAACACACGGTTCCCAAGCGTGACCCATTCGCAGACATGCGATGTCACCTTAAAACGAAGATGTTCTAGAAATTTAATTATTAGTGGGTCGAGAACTCCCCATTTCGGTGAAACCAGGTTAGAACTTGTCACGACTTATGCCCGAACATGGTTTGGAATTATCCTATAACTCAACCAAGCATAAACCATGAGAAAAATCCATCGGCTACCCCTTTCATAAGAGCATCTAGGGGGTAGACGATTTTGGTCCCATAGATCAGGGTTTCATAGTAAGAAACGCCTCGGAGCATCGGAATACCTACAAACCCATGAAATGGACCCGCATGTGTATTAAAGTGTGGTGGAATGCTGAAATGTCCAAAGCATGGTGCCCAAGTGTCACCCTCTTTGCAGACATGCACTATCACCTAAAAACGAAGATCATAGAATTTAATTGGTCGAGAACTCCCCTTTCCGGTGAAACCGGGTTAGATCATGTCACAACTTGTTCCCAAACATGGTTTGCAATTATCATATAACCCAACCAAGCACAAACCAAGAGAAAAATCCACCGGGCTACCCCTTTCATAAGAACATCTAGGGGGTGGACGATCCAGGTCCACGGACCATGGTTTTGTTGGGAAGAAGCTCTTCGGGACATTGGAATACCTCCAAGCCTTTCAATAGACCCTAGCATGTGTATTAAAGTGTGGTGGAATGCTTAAATGTCCAAAACATGGTTCCCAAGTCTGACCCGTTCGCAGACATGCGATGTCACCTAAAAACGAAGGTCTTCTGGAAATTTAATTATTAGGGGGGTCGAGAACTCCCCATTCCCTTGAAACCAGGATAGATCTCGTCACAACTTATGCCCAAACATGGTTTGCAATTATCCTATAACCCAACCTAGCACAAACCAAGAGAAAAATGCACCGGTCTACCCCTTTCTCAAGAACATCTAGGGGTAGATGATCCAGGCCCACAGATAATGGTTTTGTCGGGAAGAAGCTCTTCGAGACATCGGAATAAATCCAAACCTTGCAATAGACCCTAGGATGTGTATTAAAATGTGGTGGAATGCTGAAATGTACAAAACATGGTTCCCAAGTGTGATCCGTTTGCAGACATGCGATGTCACCTAAAAACAAAGGTGTTTTAGAAATTTAATTACTAGGGGGTCGAGAACTCCCCATTTCGGTGAAACCAGGTTAGATCTTGTCACGACTTATGCCCAAACATGGTTTGGAATTATCCTATAACCCAACCAAGCACAAACCATGAGAAAAATCCATCGGGCTACCCCTTTCATAAGAGCATCTAGGGGGGTAGACGATTTTGGTCCCACATTTCAGGGTTTCATAGTAAGAAACGCCTCGGAGCATCGGAATACCTGCAAACCCATGCAATGGACCCGCATGTGTATTAAAGTGTGAATGCTGAAATGTCCAAAACATGGTGCCCAAGTGTGACCCTCTTTGCAGACATGCACTATCACCTAAAAACGAAGATCATAGAATTTAATTGGTTGGGAACTCCCCGTTCCGGTGAAACCGGGTTGGATCATGTCACAACTTGTGCCCAAACATGGTTTGGAAGTATCATATAACCCAACCAAGCACAAACCAAGAGAAAAATCCACCGGGCTACCCCTTTCATAAGAACATCTAGGGGGTAGACGATCCAGACCCATAGATCATGGTTTTGTTGGGAAGAAGCTCTTCGAGACATCGGAATACCTCCAAGCCATGCAATAGAACCTAGCATGTGTATTAAAGTGTGGTGGAATGCTGAAATGTCCAAAACATGGTTCCCAAGTGTGACCCGTTCGTAGACATGCGATGTCACCTAAAAACGAAGGTGTTCTAGAAATTTAATTACTAGGGGGTCGAGAACTCCCCATTTCGGTGAAACCAGGTTAGATCTTGTCACGACTTACGCCCAAACATGGTTTGGAATTATCCTATAAACCAACAAAGCACAAACAAAGAGAAAAATCCATCGGGCTACCCCTTTCATACGAACATTTAGGGGGTAGAAGATTCTGGGCCCACATATCAGGGTTTCATAGGAAGAAGCGCCTCGGATCATCGGAATACCTCCAAACCCATGCAATGGACCCTAGAATGTGTATTAAAGTGTGGTGTAATGCTGAAATGTCCAAAACATGGTGCCCAAGGGTCACCCTCTTTGCAGACATGCACTATCACCTAAAAAACGAAGATCCTGGAATTTAATTGGCCGGGAAATCCCCTTTTCGGTGAAACCGGGTTGGATCATGTCACAACTTGTGACCAAACATGGTTTGGAATTATCATATAACCCAACCAAGCACAAAACAAGAGAAAAATCCACCCGGCTACCCCTTTCATAAGAACATCTAGGAGGGTAGACGATCCAGGCCCACGGATCAGGGTTTTGTAGGAAGAAGCTCTTCGGGACATCGGAATACCGCCAAACCTTGCAATAGACCCTAGCATGTGTATTAAAGTGTGATGGAATGCTGAAATGTCCAAAATCTGGTTCCCAAGTGTGACCCGTTCACAGACACGCGATGTCACCTAAAAACGAAGGTGTTCTGGAAATTTAATTATTAGGGGGTCGAGAACTCCCCATTCCGGTGAAACAAGGATAGATCTTGTCACAACTTATGCCCAAACATGGTTTGCAATTACCCAATAACCCAACCAAGCACAAACCAAGAGAAAAATCCACCGGTCTACCCCTTTCATAAGAACATCTAGGGGGTATATGATCCAGGCCCACAGATAATGGTTTTGTCGGGAAGAAGCTATTCAAGACATCGGAATAAATCCAAACCTTGCAATAGACCCTAGGATGTGTATTAAAGTGTGGTGGAATGCTAAAATGTCCAAAACATGGTTCCCAAGTGTGATCCGTTCGCAGACATGCGATGTCACCTAAAAACGAAGGTGTTCTAGAAATTTAATTACTAGGGGGTCGAGAACTCCCCATTTCGGTGAAACCAGGTTAGATCTTGTCACGACTTACGCCCAAACATGGTTTGGAATTATCCTATAACCCAACCAAGGACAAACCATGAGAAAAATCAATCGGGCTACCCCTTTCATAAGAGCATCTAGGGGGGTAGACGATTTTGGTCCCACATTTCAGGGTTTCATAGTAAGAAACGCCTCGGAGCATCGGAATACCTGCAAACCCATGCAATGTACCCGCATGTGTATTAAAGTGTGAATGCTGAAATGTCCAAAACATGGTGCCCAAGTGTGACCCTCTTTGCAGACATGCACTATCACCTAAAAACGAAGATCATAGAATTTAATTGGTCGGGAACTCCCCGTTCCGGTGAAACCGGGTTGGATCATGTCACAACTTGTGCCCAAACATGGTTTGGAAGTATCATATAACCCAACCAAGCAGAAACCAAGAGAAAAATCCACCGGGTTACCCCTTTCATAAGAACATCTGGGGGGTAGACGATCCAGGCCCACAGATCATGGTTTTGTTGGGAAGAAGCTCTTCGAGACATCGGAATACCTCCAAGCCTTGCAATAGAACCTAGCATGTGTATTAAAGTGTGGTAGAATGCTGAAATGTCTAAAACATGGTTTCCAAGTGTGACCCGTTCGTAGACATGCGATGTCACCTAAAAACGAAGGTGTTCTAGAAATTTGATTACTAGGGGGTCGAGAACTCCCCATTTCTGTGAAACCAGGTTAGATCTTGTCACGACTTATGCCCAAACATGGTTTGGAATTATATTATAAACCAACCAAGCACAAACCAAGAGAAAAATCCATCGGGCTACCCCTTTGATAAGAACATTTAGGGGGTAGACGATTCTGGGCCCACATATCAGGGTTTCATAGGAACAAGCGCCTCGGATCATCGGAATACCTCCAAACCCATGCAATGGACCCTAGCATGTGTATTAAAGTGTGGTGGAATGCTGAAATGTCCAAAACATGGTGCCCAAGGGTCACCCTCTTTGCAGACATGCACTATCACCTAAAACGAAGATCCTGGAATTTAATTGGCCGGGAACTCCCCATTTCGGTGAAACCGGGTTGGATCATGTCACAACTTGTGCCCAAACATGGTTTGGAATTATCATATAACCCAACCAAGAACAAACCAAGAGAAAAATCCACCCGGATACCCCTTTCATAAGAGCATCTAGGAGGGTAGACGATCCAGGCCCACAGATCAGGGTTTTGTAGGAAGAAGCTCTCCGGGACATCGAATACCGCCAAACCTTGCAATAGACCCTAGCATGTGTATTACAGTGTGGTGGAATGATGAAATGTCCAAAATCTGGTTCCCAAGTGTGACCCGTTCACAGACATGCGATGTCACCTACAAACAAAGGTGTTTTGGAAATTTAATTATTAGGGGGTCGAGAACTCCCCAATCGGTGAAACCAGGATATATCTTGTCACAACATATGCCCAAACATGGTTTGCAATTATCCTATAACCCAACCAAGCACAAACTAAGAGAAAAATCCACCGGGAAACCCCTTTCATAAGAACATTTGGATGGTAGACGATTCGGGCCCACGGATCATGATTTTGTAGGGAAGAAGCTCTTCGAGACATCGGAATACCTCCAAACCTTGCAATAGACCCTAGGATGTGTATTAAAGTGTGGTGGAATGCTGAAATGTCCAAAACACGGTTCCCAAGCGTGACCCATTCGCAGACATGCGATGTCACCTTAAAACGAAGGTGTTCTAGAAATTTAATTATTAGGGGGTCGAGAACTCCCCATTTCGGTGAAACCATGTTAGAACTTGTCACGACTTATACCCGAACATGGTTTGGAATTATCCTATAACTCAACCAAGCATAAACCATGAGAAAAATCCATCGGCTACCCCTTTCATAAGAGCATCTAGGGGGGTAGACGATTTTGGTCCCATAGATCGGGGTTTCATAGTAAGAAACGCCTCGGAGCATCGGAATACCTCCAAACCCATGCAATGGAACCTAGAATGTGTATTAAAGTGTGGTGGAATGCTGAAATGTCCAAAACATGGTGCCCAAGGGTCACCCTCTTTGCAGACATGCACTATCACCTAAAAAACGAAGATCCTGGAATTTAATTGATCGGGAACTCCCCGTTTTGGTGAAACCGGGTTGGATCATGTCACAACTTGTGCCCAAACATGGTTTGGAATTATCATATAACCCAACCAAGCACAAACCAAGAGAAAAATCCACACGGCTACCCCTTTCATAAGAACATCTAGGAGGGTAGACGATCGAGGCCCACGGATCACGGTTTTGTAGGAAGAAGCTCTTCGGGACATCGGAATACCGCCAAACCTTGCAATAGACCCTAGCATGTGTATTAAAGTGTGGTGGAATGCTTAAATGTCCAAAATATGGTTCCCAAGCGTGACCCGTTCACAGACATGCGATGTCACCTAAAAACGAAGGTGTTCTGGAAATTTAATTATTAGGGGGTCAAGAACTCCCCATTCTGGTGAAACCAGGATAGATCTTGTCACAACTTATGCCCAAACATGGTTTGCAATTATCCTATAACCCAACCAAGCACAAACCAAGAGAAAAACCCACCGGGCTACCCCTTTCATAAGAACATCTAGGGGGTAGACGATTCTGGGCCCATATAGCCAGGGTTTCATAGGAAGAAGCGCCTCGGAGCATCGGAATACCTCCAAACCCATGCAATAGACCCTAGCATGTGTATTAAAGTGTGGTGGAATGCTGAAATGTCCAAAACATGGTGGCCAAGTGTAACCCGCTTCGTAGGCATGCACTATCACCGAAAAAACTAAGATCCTGGAATTTAATTGGCTGGGAACTCCCAGTTTCGGAGAAACCGGGTTGGATCAAGTCACAACTTGTGCCCAGACATGGTTTGTAATTATCATATAACCCAACCAAGCACAAAAAAAGAGAAAAATCCACCGGGCTACCCTTTCATAAGAACATCTAGGACGGTAGACGATCCAGGCCCACAGATCAGGGTTTTGTAGGGAAGAAGCTCTTTGAGACATCGGAATACCTCCAATCCTTTCAATAGACCCTAGCATGTGTATTGAAGTGTGGTGGAATTCTGAAATGTCGAAAACATGGTTCTCAAGTGTGACCCGTTCACAGACATGCAATGTCACCTAAAAAAGAAGGTGTTCTAGAAATTTGATTATTAGGGGGTTGAGAACTCCCCATTTCGGTGAAACCAAGTTAGATCTTGTCACAACTTATGCCCAAACATGGTTTGGAATTATACTATAACCCAACCAAGAGAAAAATCCACTGGGCTAGCCCTTTAATAAGAACATCTAGGGGGGTAGACAATTCTGGGCCAACGGATTAAGGTTTCATAGGAAGAAGCGCCTCGGAGCATCGGAATACCTCCAAACCCATGCAATGGACCCTAGCATGTGTATTAAAGTGTGGTGGAATGCTGAAATGTCCAAAACATGGTGCCCAAGTGTCACTCTCTTTGCAGACATGCACTATCACATAAAAACGAAGATCATAGAATTTAATTGGTCGGGAACTCCCCGTTTCGGTGAAACCGGGTTGGATCATGTCACAACTTGTGCCCAAACATGGTTTGGAATTATTATATAACCCAACCAAGCACAAACCAAGAGATAAATCCACTGGGCTACCCCTTTCATAAGAACATCTAGGGGGTAGACGATCCAGGCCCACGGATCAGGGTTTTGTAGGAAGAAGCTCTTCGGGACATCAGAATACCTCCAAACCTTGCAATGGACCCTAGCATGTGTATTAAAGTGTGGTGAAATGCTGAAATGTCTAAAATCTGGTTCCCAAGCGTGACCCGTTCGCAGACATGCGATGTCACCTAAAAACGAAGTTGTTCTGGAAATTTAATTATTAGGGGGTCGAGAACTCCCAATTTTGTTGAAACCAGGTTAGATCTTGTCACAAATTATGCCCAAACATGGTTTGGAATTATCCTATAACCCAACCAAGCACAAACCAAGAGAAAAATCCACGGGGCTACTGCTTTCATAAGAACATAGGGGGGTAGATGATTCTAGGCCCATATAGACTAGGGTCTCATAGGAAGAAGCACCTCGGAGCATCGGAATACCTCCAAACCCATGCAATGGGCCCTATCATGTGTATTAAAGTGTGGTGGAATGCTGAAATGTCCAAAACATGGTGGCCAAGTGTCACCCTCTTTGCAGACATGCACTATCACCTAAAAACGAAGATCCTGGAATTTAATTTGCCGCGAACTCCCCGTTTCGGTCAAACCGGGTTTAATAATGTCACTACTTTTGCCCAAACATGGTTTGGAATTATCATATAACACAACCAAGAACAAACCAAGAGAAAAATCCACTGGGCTACCCTTTTATAAGAACATCTAGGGGGGTAGAAGATCTAGACCCACAGATCAGGGTTTTGTAGGAAGAAGCTCTTCGGGACATCAGAATACCTCCAAACCTTGCATTGGACCATAGCATGTGTATTAAAGTGTGGTGGAATGCTGAAATGTCCAAACCCTGGTTCCCAAGTGTGACCCGTTTGCAGGCATGTGATGTCACCTGAAAACGAAGGTGTTCTGGAAATTTAATTATTAGGGGGTCGATAACTCCCCATTTCGGTGAAACCAGGTTAGATCTTGTCGTAACTTATACCCAAACATGGTTTGGAATTATCCTATAACCCAACCAAGCACAAACCAAGAGAAAAATCCGCCGGGCAACCCCTTTCATAAGAACATCTAGGGGGGTAAACGATTCTGGGCCCACAGATTAGGGTTTCATAGGAAGAAGCGCCTCGGAGCATCGAAATACCTCCAAACCCATGAAATGGACGCTAGCATGTGTATTAAAGTTTCGTGGAATGCTGAAATGTCGAAAACATGGTGCCCAAGTGTAACCTGCTTCGTAGGCATGCACTATCACCGAAAAAACGAAGATCCTGGAATTTAATTGGCCGGGAACTCCCCGTTTCGGTGAAACCGGGTTGGGTCATGTCACAACTTGTGCCCAAACATGGTTTGGAATTATCATATAACCCAACCAAGCACAAACCAAGAGAAAAATCCACCGGGCTACCCCTTTCATAAGAACATCTAGGAGGGTAGACGATCCAGGCCCACGGATCAGGGTTTTGTAGGGAAGAAGCTCTTCGAGACATCGGAATACCTCCAAACATTGCAATGGAACCTAGCATGTGTATTAAAGTGTGGTGGAATGCTGAAATGTCCAAAACATGGTTCCCAAGTGTGACCCGTTTGCAGACATGCGATGTCACCTAAAAACAAAGGTGTTCTAGAAATTTAATTATTAGGGTGTTGAGAACTCCCCATTTCGCTGAAACTAGGTTAGATCTTGTCACAACTTATGCCCAAACATGGATTGGAATTATCCTATAACCCAAACAAGCACAAACAAAGAGAAAAATCCACCGTGCTACCCCTTTCATAAGAACATCTAGGGGGTAGACGATTCTAGTCCCACAGATTAGGGTTTCATAGGAAGAAGCGCCTCAGAGCATCGGAATACCTCCAAACCCATGCAATGGACCCTAGCATGTGTATTTAAGTGTGTTGGAATGCTGAAATTTCCAAAAAATGGTGCCCAAGTGTCACCCTGTTTGCAGACATGCACTATCACCTAAAAACGAAGATCCTGGAATTTAAATGGTCGGGAACTCCCCGTTTCGGTGAAACCGGGTTGGATCATGTCACAACTTGTGCCCAAACATGGTTTGGAATTATCATATAACCCAACCAAGCACAAACCAAGAGAAAAAGCCACCGGGCTACCCCTTTCGTAAGAACATCTAGGGGGGTAGACGATCCAGGCCCACGGATCAGGGGTTTGTAGGAAGAAGCTCTTCGGGACATCAGAATACCTCCAAACCATGCAATGGACCCTAGCATGTGTATTAAAGTGTGGTGGAATGCTGAAATGTCCAAAACCTGGTTCCCAAGTGTGACCCGTTCGCAGACATGCGGTATCACCTAAAAACGAAGGTATTATGGAAATTTAATTATTAGGGTATCGAGAACTCCCTATTTCGGTGAAACTAGGTTAGATATTGTGACAACTTATGATGAAACATGGTTTGTAATTATCCTATAACCCAACCAAGCACAGACCAAGAGAAAAATCCACCAGGCTACCCCTTACATAAGAACATCTTGGGGGGTCGACGATTCTGGGCCCACAGATTAGGGTTTCATAAGAAGAAACGCCTCGGAGCATCGGAATGCCTCAAAACCCATGCAATGGGCCCTAGAATGTGTATTAAAGTCTGGTGGAATGCTGAAATGTCCAAAACATGGTGCCCAAGTGTCACCCTCTTTGCAGACATGCACTATCACCTAAAAACGAAGATCATA
The DNA here is from genome assembly GCA_916181665.1 of Avena sativa. Lineage (NCBI taxonomy): Eukaryota > Viridiplantae > Streptophyta > Magnoliopsida > Poales > Poaceae > Avena > Avena sativa. The sequence goes on from OV702293.1 coordinate 103,081,588, forward strand.
TAATTTAATTGGTCGGGAACTCCCCGTTTCGGTGAAACCGGGTTGGATCATGTCACAACTTGTGCCCAAACATGGTTTGAAATTATCATATAACCCAACCAAGCACAAACCAAGAGAAAAATCCACCGGGTTACCCCTTTCATGAGAACATTTAGGGGGGTAGACTATCCAGGCCCACGGATTAGGGTTTTGTAGGAAGAAGCTCTTCGGGACATCGGAATACCTCCAAACCTTGCAATGGACCCTAGAATGTGTATTAAAGTGTGGTGGAATGCTGAAATGTCCAAAATCTGGTCCCCAAGCGTGACTCGTTCGCAGACATGCGATGTCTCCTAAAAACAAAGGTGTTCTAGAAATTTAATTATTAGGGGGTCGAGAACTCCCCATTTCGGTGAAACCAGGTTAGATCTTGTCACAACTTATACCCAACCATGGTTTGGAATTATCCTATAACCCAACCAAGCACAAACGAAGAGAAAAATCCATGGGGCTACCGCTTTCATAAGAACATCTAGGGGTTAGACGATTCTGGGCCGATACAGACCAGGGTTTCATAGGAAGAAGCGCCTCGGAGCATCGGAAAAAACCTCGAAACCCATGAAATGGACCCTAGCATGTGTATTAAAGTGTGGTGGAATGCTTAAATGTCCAAAACATGGTGGACAAATGTAACCCGCTTCATAGGCATGCACTATCAACGAAAAAACGAAGATCCTGGAATTTAATTGGCTAGGAACTCCCCGTTTCGGTGAAACCGGGTTGGATCATGTCACAACTTCTCCCCAAACATGGTTTGGAATTATCATATAACCCAGGCAAGCTAAAACAAAGAGAAAAATCCACCGGGCTACCCCTTTCATAAGAACATCTAGGAGGGTAGACGATTCAGGCCCACGGATCAGGGTTTTGTAGGGAAGAAGCTCTTCGAGACGTCGGAATACCTCCAATCCTTGCAATAGACCCTATAATGTGTATTGAAGTGTGGTGGAATGCTGAAATGTCCAAAACATGGTTCTCAAGTGTGACCCGTTCACACACATGCAATGTCACCTAAAGACGAAGGTGTTCAAGAAATTTGATTATTAGGGGGTTGAGAACTCCCCATTTTGGTGAAACCAAGTTAGATCTTGTCACAACTTATGCCCGAACATGGTTTGGAATTATACTATAACCCAACCAAGCACAAACCTAGAGAAAAATCCACTGGGCTACCCCTTTCATAAGAACATCTAGGGGGGTAGACAATTCTGGGGCGATCAGGGTTTCATAGGAAGAAGCGCCTCGGAGCGTCGGAATACCTCCAAACCCATGGAATGGACCCTAGCATGTGTATTAAAGTTTGGTGTAATGCTGAAATGTCCAAAACATGGTGCCCAAGTGTCACCCTCTTTGCAGACATTCACTATCACCTAAAAATGAAGATCCTAGAATTTAATTAGCCGGGAACTCCCCGTTTCGGTGAAACCGGGTTGAATCATGTCACAACTTTTGCCCAAACATGGTTTGGAATTATCATATAACCCAACCAAGCACAAACTAAGAGAAAAATCCACCTGGCTACCCTTTCATAAGAACATCTAGGGGGGTAGACAATCCAGGCCCATGGATCAGGGGTTTGTAGGAAGAAGCTCTTCGGGACATCAGAATACCTCCAAACCTTGCAATGGACCCTAGCATGTGTATTAAAGTGTGGTGGAATGCTGAAATTTCCAAAACCTGGTTCCCAAGTGTGACCGTTCGCAGACATGCGATGTCACCTAAAAACGAAGGTGTTCTAGAAATTTAATTATTAGGGGGTCGAGGACTCCCCATTTCGGTGAAACCAGGTTAGATCTTGTCACAAATTATTCCCAAACATGGTTTGGAATTATCCTATAACCCAACTAAGCACAAACCAAGAGAAAAATCCGCCGGGCTACTGCTTTCATAAGAACATCTAGGGGGTAAATGATTCTGGGCCCACAGATTAGGGTTTCATAGGAAGAACCGCCTCGGAGCATCGGAATACCTCAAAACCCATGAAATGGACCCTAGCATGTGTATTAAACTGTGGTGGAATGCTGAAATGTCCAAAATATGGTGCCCAAGTGTAACCTGCTTCGTAGGCATGCACTATCACCGAAAAAACGAAGAACCTAGAATTTAATTGGCCAGGAACTCCCCGTTTCGCTGAAACCGGGTTGGATCATGTCACAACATGTTCCCAAACATGGTTTGGAATTATCATATAACCCAAACAAGTACAAACCAATAGAAAAATCCACCGGGCTACTCCTTTCATAAGAATATCTAGGGGGGTAGACGGTTTTGGGCCCACAGATTAGGGTTTTGTAGGGAAGAAGCTGTTCGAGACATCGGAATAACTCCAGACCTTGAAATGGACCATAGCATGTGTATTAAAGTGTGGTGGAATGCTGAAATGTCCAAAACATGGTTCCCAAGTTTGACCCGTTCGCAGACATGCGATGTCACCTAAAATCGAAGGTGTTCTAGAAATTTAATTATTATGGGGTTGAGAACTCCCCATTTCGCTGAAACTAGGTTAGATCTTGTCACAACTTATGTCAAAACATGGTTTGGAATTATCATATAACCCAACCAAGCACAAACCAAGAGAAAAATCCACCGGGCTACCCCTTTCATAAGAACATCTAGGGTGGTAGACGATTCTAGGCCCACAGATTAGGGTTTCATAGGAAGAAACGCCTCGGAGCATCGGAATACCTCCAAACCCATGCAATGGGCCCTAAAATGTGTATTAAAGTGTGGTGGAATGCTGAAATGTCCAAAACATGGTGCGCAAGTGTCACCCTCTTTGCAGACATGTAGTATCACCTAAAAACGAAGATCATAGAATTTAATTGGTCGGGAACTCCCCGTTTCGGTGAAACCAAGTTGGATCATGTCACAACTTGTGCCCAAACATGGTTTGGAATTATCTTATAACCCAACCAAGCACAAACCAAGAGAAAAATCCAAAAGGCTACCCCTTTCATAAGAATATCTAGGGGGTAGACGATCCAGGCCCACGGATCAGGGTTTTGTAGGAAGAAGCTCTTCGGGACATCGGAATACCTCCAAACCTTGCAATGGACCCTAGCATGTGTATTAAACTGTGGTGGAATGCTGAAATGTCCAAAATCTGGTTCCCAAGCGTGACCCGTATGCAGACATGCGATGTCACCTAAAAACGAAGGTGTTCTGGAAATTTAGTTATTAGAGGGTCGAGAACTCCCCATTTCGATGAAACCAGGTTAGATATTGTGACAACTTATACCCAAACATGGTTTGGAATTATCCTATAACCCAACCGAGAACAAACCAAGAGAAAAATCCACGGGGCTACCGCTTTCATAAGAACATCTAGGGGGGTATACGATTCTGGGCACATATAGACCAGGGTTTCATAGGAAGAAGCGCCTCGGAACATCGGAATACCTCCAAAACCATGCAATGGACCCTAGAATGTGTATTAAAGTGTGGTGGAATGCTGAAATGTCCAAAACATGGTGGCCAAGTGTGACCCGCTTCGTAGGCATGCACTATCATCGAAAAAACCGAAGATCCTGGAATTTAATTGGCTGGGAACTCCCCGTTTCGGTGAAACCGGGTTGGATCATGTCACAACCTGTGCCCAAACATGGTTTTGAATTATCATATAACCCATACAAGCACAAACAAAGAGAAAAATCCACCGGGCTACCCCTTTCATAAGAACATCTAGGAGGGTAGATGATGCAGGCCCACGGATCAGGGTTTTGTAGGGAAGAAGCTCTTCGAGACATCGGAATACCTCCAATCCTTGCAATAGACCCTAGCATGTGTATTGAAGTGTGGTGGAATGCTGAAATGTCCAAAACATGGTTCTCAAGCATGACCCGTTCGCAGACATGCGATGTCACCTAAAAATGAAGGTGTTTTGGAAATTTGATTATTAGGGGGTCGAGAACTCCCCATTTCGGTGAAACCAGGTTAGATCTTGTCACAACTTATGCCCAAACATGGTCTGTAATTATCCTATAACCCAACCAAGCACAAACCAAGAGAAAAATCAACCGGGCTACCCCTTACATAAGAACATCTAGGGGTGTAGACGATTCTAGGCCCATATAGATTAGGGTTTCATAGGAAGAAGCGCCTCGGAGCATCGGAATACCTCCAAACCCATGCAATGGGCCCTAGCATGTGTATTAAAGTGTGGTGGAATGCTGAAATGTCCAAAACATGGTGCCCAAGTTTGATCCGTTCGTAGACATGCGATGTCACCTAAAAACGAAGGTGTTCTGGAAATTTAATTATTAGGGGGTCGAGAACTCCCCATTTTGGTGAAACCAGGTTAGATCTTGTACAACTTATGCCCAAACATGGTTTGGAATTATCCTATAACCCAACCAAGCACAAACCAAGAGAAAAATCCACCGGGCTACCCCTTTCATAAGAACATCTAGGGGGGAAGACGATTCTGGGCCCACGGATCAGGGTTTCATAGGAAGAATCTCCTCGCAGCATCGGAATACCTCCAAACCCATGAAATGGACCCTAGCATGTGTATTAAAGTGTGGTGGAATGCTGACATGTCCATAACATGGTTCCCAAGTGTCACCCTCTTTGCAGACATGCACTATCACCTAAAAACAAAGATCCTGGAATTTAATGGGTCGGGAACTCCCTGTTTGGGTGAAACTGGGTTGGATCATGTCACAACTTGTTCCCAAACATGGTTTGGAATTATCATATAACCCAACCAAGCACAAACCAAGAGAAAATCCACCGGGCTACCCCTTCCATAAGAACATCTAGGGGGGTAGACGATCCAGGCCCATGGATTAGGGTTTTGTAGGAAGAAGCTCTTCGGGACATCGAAATACCTCAAAACCTTCCAATGGACCCTAGTATGTATATTAAAGTGTGGTGGAATGCTGAAATGTCTGAACCCTGGTTCCCAAGTGTGAACCGTTCGCAGACATGCGATGTGACCTAAAAACGAAGGTGTTCTGGAAATTAATTATTAGGGGGTCGAGAACTCCCCATTTTGGTGAAACCAAGTTAGATATTGTCACAACTTATGCCCAAATATGGTTTGGAATTATCCTATAACCCAACCAAGAACAACCCAAGAGAAAAATCCACCGGGCTACCCCTTTCATATGAACATCTAGGGGGTAGACGATCCAGGCCCACGGATCAGGGTTTTGTAGGAAGAAGCTCTTCGGGACATCGGAATACCTCAAAAACTTCCAATAGACCCTAGGATGTGTATGAAAGTGTGGTGTAATGCTGAAATGTCCAAAACATGGTTCCCAAGTGTGACCCGTTCGCAGACATGCGATGTCACCTAAAACGAAGGTGTTCTGGAAATTTAATTATTAGGGGGTCGAGAACTCCCCATTTTGGTAAAACCAAGTTAGATCTTGTCACAACTTATGCCCAAATATGGTTTGGAATTATCCTATAACCCAAACCAAACACAAACCAAGAGAAAAATCCACCGGTCTACCCCTTTCATAAGAACATCTAGGGGTAAACGATTCTAGGCCCACAGATTAGGGTTTCATAGGAAGAAGCGCCTTGGAGCATCAGAATACCTCCAAACCCATGAAATGGACTCTAGCATGTGTATTAAAGTGTGGTGGAATGCTGAAATTTCTAAAACATGGTGCCCAAGTATAACCCGCTTCGTAGGCATGCACTATCATCGAAAAAAGGAAGATCCTGGAATTTAATTTGCTAGAAACTCCCCATTTCGGTGAAACCGGGTTGGATCATGTCACAACTTGTGCCCAAACATGGTTTGGAATTATCATAAACCCAACCAAGAACAAACCAAGAGAAAAATCCACCGGGCTACCCCTTTCATAAGAACATCTAGGGGGTAGACGATCCAGGCCCACGGATCAGGGTTTTGTAGGAAGAAGCTCTTCGGGACATCGGAATTATCAACACCCGGATTTTTAATCCCAAATTCCTGTTATGCCATACATCGCAATCCCAGGATTACCATTTTTGCGAGACATAACATAATTGGATACCACAGTACATCATCCATTACAAACCATACATAAGGTCTTACAAAAATAAGGATCTCATGATCCAGTTCTTAATACAACTCAAGCAGCGGAAATACGTAATAATAACGGTAGCATAGGCGAAGCTCCATCTTCGGGGTCACAGGCAATGCTGACGATGGGAGATGATCCTAGTTGTCGTAACCTTCCTGGGGTCCTTCCTCCTGATACTCCTCTTCATAGTCTGGCCACGGGAATAGCCAGGGACAAAGCCATGAGTACTCTTTAAGTACTCGCAAACTAATACTAACAAGTGAAGGGGTTTTTTGTAATAGGACACTAAGCTCTAGGGTTGTTTTGCAAAAAGCCAGATTTACCTCTACCATGTTTATAAGCAAGAAAAGCTAGTTGAAAGTTTATAACACCTAAGTGGGAACTTGTATTTCATATCACAACTCTGTTGTGGTCAAGTTAAAATCTCAATACATTTCACAAGTCATTTTGAAAACATCTGACGGGGGAACAGTATGGCCACTCCAACTGTCCATAACCGCGGACGCAGCTACTCGAATAGTTTGACACTCTGCAGAGATTGTACACTTCCACCACAACATTCGATACATCCATTAGGAACAAATCCTGAATTCACCATACTCAGTATGCGGATAATCAATCCTAACCTTTCAATTACACGCCCTAGTATAAGCACCTCTCCCGTGAGTTTGGCCTCCCAACCATGACCAACTGTCATTTGGGTACTGCATAGGTGGACAATCTTCACAAGGTAGCCTCAGCTCAAACCTTGGTCGTGAGGGAACCAATACTTAGGTATATAAGTTTCCAGTCAAGCCCTACCCAATTCTCGGGTATTGTGGTTGTACGATAAAATTGGAATGGTATCGTATCTAGACAACCATCAGTTTTATAAAGGGATAAGGCTCATGCCTCAACATTTTCATCATCAAAATCATCTGGTGTTCGGAAACACATGTCAAAACATCTCAATAGAATGATCCAGCATTCCAAGGTTTTCATAAGCATTTTTCCACCAAGTATTCCCATCTAAAGTCGATCAAGTTTTATGATTAGAACTAGCATCTACAAGTGGGGGTGAATACTAATGAGGGGTGGTAAACTAGTGGAGTTTTACTAAGTTCAATCTCATGCCTTGGGATGACATCAAGATTATCTAGCTTAGGCCAAATTTTATGCTCTTTATGAAACCTCCAATTATCTTTCTAGAATCTACAATTCACCGAAGTAAGCTCTAAGTAATAGCTTTGATAAAGAAATAAAGTATGAAGCTTGCCAGTAAAACTAGGGTTGGGTATCAAGTGTATATGATCACATATGCTTAAAGCATCTAGTGGTCATGGTAACAGGCAAGTATTTTCTTGGATAAGTAGAGTATCTTGCAAGTGTTAGCTTGCATCAGTGTCAGTATAAGCTTGCCTTGTGCAGAGCAGTGGTTGAAGTTCTCCTCGGCTTCTTCTTCGTAGTATCCTCCTTCCTCCTCGTATCCTTGGTCGGTACTAGCGTCTATGAATAAATATGAGGTACACAATCACCAAAAAATACTTAAGTACTTTCAATCATCACACACAAGGGTTTTATAGATGATCTAGCATCATCACTAACATTACAAGATTAAAGCATTTGTCTTATTGATTTTATTTTTAGAAAAGTAATTTCTACTCATTGAAAAACTACTTAAGATTTAATACATGGGATCATGTTGACACATGTCATCACCACATATTTCAGTACATGGGAATGTGATTTAAAGTGGTGTCACAATTTAATAAGGTTTAACCTTTTATTTCAATTAAATAAAGTGACTAGAAATGTTTATGTGACATTCTTTTCTTACTTGAGGGTCGTCGTCGACGATGAACTAGTCACCGGCGAGCTCGAACCATAGCGGCTTAGTTGGGGTCGTGGGAGGCTCACTGGGGCTCTGGAGAAGGTCAGCGATGCGGGCAAACGACGAAGTCGACGACGGCGATCCTCCTGGTACCGGCAGCTCCTCCTGGGGCGGCTCCAATCGATGGCGTCCTTCGTCTCCAGCAGCGGCGAACTCCGGCCAAATTCCGGCATGCGCTGCTCGCCTTGCTTCGGGAATGGGGTGGGGTGGTTCTGGGTGACAGGGAGTGAGATGGTGTGCTTCAATCAGATGGAGGTGGCCTCGTTTTATAGGCTTGACGGCGAGACCGAGAGGGATGGGCAGGCGACGGTGGCAACACGGCTACGGGCTGCTAGAGGCATGGCCGAGGGTGGCGATCGATCGGTGGTCTCCTGGCGATGCTCTAAGGTGTAAATGCGCTTGTAGGGGAGGTGGCAAACGGTCGGGAACGCTCGGTGCTATGCGAGGCAGAGGCGGCGAACACTGCAGCGAGCGGTGGCTACGGGGTACGGGCGGTGAAATGGGCATGTCTGGTGGTCTCCTGGGACGGTGGGGTGCATGCTGGCGGGCGGCGAGGGCTCGAGGTGGTCGGGCTGCTTGGGAACAGTGTGTGCTCTGCGGTGCGCGTTGGCATGGTGGACAGGGGCGTGGGCGCGGCGTTCCTGCCGGTTCTGGTTGCTGTCTGCGAGGCAGGGCTGGTCGAGAGGGTGCGGTGAGGTATGGGCTACCTCCCAGACAAGGTTGGCACAACTAGTTCCTCTCCTAGCTTGCTGTCCACACTGAGGTAACATGGGTGCTCTCGGCCTGCTCACCATTGATGACAATGGCCAGCTTACAGTAGTGCTAGAGATTAGTTATGGTTGTTAGATGATCTACTAAGGCTAGTGGTGTCCAGAGAGAGAACAAGTTAGGCCAGAATCACTACACACTATAGTGTTTAGGATTTGTTTGATTTGCATCTGCAAGGTGTTTGATGAAATGGCCGCAAGAATTCAAGTTTTGAATTTTGAAATTATATTTGGTGGGTGTGCTAGGCATGTGCTGGTGAGTCTGTAGATGCTTGGGTTTTGAAAGTTGAGTTGGTTTGAGGGTTTTTTGAAAAAGTGGGATCTTCCCATATGAGATAGATTCAATTTTAAACTGTCATTTAAACTATGCATTTGAATGATTTTGCATGATCACAAAGTGGGCCTTGGTACTTTGTTATGAGTACTATCAAGGGGTGCAAAGATCCAAACAAGTTTCTGTTAAGTTCTAAAAGTTAGAGATAGCCAAAGTAGGCATGGGAGTTAATTTGGCCAAAGTGACCATTCACTTAATTTGTTTGTCTTTGGGAAAAGTTTGGGGATTGTTTATATGATGTTTATTTCACCTAAGAATCATTTTACAAGCAAGGAAACACATAATCATGGCAATTCAAAAGAATCCAAATTTTAATGCACACTCATATGAATGCTTTCATATTTTAGTTGGAAAAGTTTTTGTTAACCCTAAATTTGGTGATTAGAGTTTGATGATTCTAGTTTAATATTTTTGGGATGTTACAAACCTTCCCCCCTTAAACAAAATATCGTCCCGAGATTTGAAAAAGGACGAAAAAGATTACCTAGGATTTGAAGAGATCGGGAAACTCCACCCTGATGTGATCTTCGCGCTCCCAGGTAGCTTCCTCTTCCGTGTGGTTGCTCCACTGAATCTTGAGAAACTTGATGCTTCGGGTTCTGGTAGTTCTGAAAGCTTCTTCCAAAATACAGATGGGTACTTCGGGATAGGTCAGGTCATTGTTGATTTCTATAGTCCGGTGATCGATATTCTTGAATGCTTCGGTCTTCTCCGGGACTTCGAGGCACTTGCGAAGTAATGAGATATGGAATACATTGTGCACGGCTGACATCTCTTCGGGTAGTTCCAATTGATACGACCCTTCTCCTCGACGGTTCAGAATCTTGAAGGGTCCGATATATCTGGGGGCTAACTTTCCTTTCAGCTGGAAACGCTGCATTCCCTTCAATGGCGACACTTTCAGATACACAAAATCTCCTATGTTGAAGGCGAGGTCTCGACGTCTCTTGTCGGTGTAACTCTTCTGTCGGGACTGGGCTGTCTTGAGGTGCTCATGAATCTTGTGAATCTTCTCTTCTGCTTCTCGTAGGATGTCGGGTCCAAAAATCTGACTCTCTCTTACTTCTGACCAGTTCAAAGGGGTGCGACACTTCCTTCCATACATGAATTCAAATGGGGCCATTTGCAAACTAGCTTGATAACCCTTTTTGTATGAAAATTCTGCAAACGACAGACAGTCTTCCCACTTAGATCCATATTCTAACACACAGGCTCTCATCATATCTTCGAGTATTTGATTTACTCACTCCGTTTGTCCATCGGTCTGAGGGTGATAACCGGTGCTGAAATCTAGGCGGGTTCCTAAACCTTCTTGGACTTTCTTCCAGAATCTCTAGGTAAACTGAGTTCCTTGATCCGATACGATGTTCTTGGGGACTCCATGCAAACTGACGATTCTAGCGATGTATAACTCCGCTAGCTTCGAACTCTGATATGTGGTCTTGACGGGTAAGAAATGGGCGACTTTGGACAATCTATCCAGTACGACCCAGATAGAGTCATTTCCCCTACTATAAGTAGGCAATCCAGTGATAAAGTCCATTCCAACGGAATCCCATTTCCATTCCGGAATCTGCAATGGTTGCAACAATCCAGCGGGTCTTTGATGTCCTGCCTTGACTCGTTGACATATATCACACTTGGCGATATAGCTTCCGATTTCTCTCTTCATCTTATGCCACCAGAATTGCTCTTTCAAATCTTGATACATCTTCGTTCCTCCGGGGTGGATAGAATAAAGAGTATCATGAGCTTCCTTCAAAATAACTTCTTTCAACTCAGAATCTGCTGGTACACAAAGGCGTCCTTTGTACCACAGAACTCCTTCTTCGTCTTCGGTGAATCCGGGTACTTTGCCTGTACCGATACGACGTTTGATTCCGTCGATACTAGCATTTCCTTTCTGCGCCTCTTTGATCTGGCTGATCAAAGTGGGTTGAAGTTCTATGCTAGCCAAAATCCTTCACTTACTAATTCCATTCAGAAATCTTCCATCTCTTTGTGCAAACTTGGTTGCTCCATCAAAATCATGGAGTTCAAGCGGCACGGCAATCTGCTAAGGGCATCTGCTACCACGTTGGCTTTACCATGGTGATAGTGAATGTCCAGGTTGTAATCCTTGATTAGCTCAATCCATCTTCTTTGTCTCATATTCAGCTCCTTCTGAGTGAATATATACTTCAGGCTCTTGTGATCCGAATAAATCTCACAACGGTTTCCCATCAGGTAATGCCTCCATGTCTTCAGGGCTAAAAACTACGGCTGCGAGTTTGAGGTCATGGGTTGGGTAATTTTGCTCATGTTGTTTCAGTTGTCGGGATAGATAAGATATAACTTTGCCTTCTTGCATTAGCACACATCCGAGACCGATCTTGGATGCGTCACAATACACATCAAAGGGCTTCGTGATATCCGGCATGATTAAGATTGGGGCTAAAATCAATCTCCTCCGGAGTTCTTGAAAACTCGCCTCACATTTGTCGGTCCATTCAAACTTCTTGTCCTTCTTCAGCAATTGGGTCATGGGTCTGGCGATACTCGAGAATCCTTCTACGAACTTGCGGTAGTATCCCGCCAATCCGAGAAATGCACGAACTTGGGTTTGAGTGGTTGGGGCTTGCCAATCTTCGACATCTTTCACCTTTGCAGGGTCAACGGCAATTCCTCCGGCTGATACAATGTGGCCGAGGAATCCTACCTCCTGTAACCAGAATTCACATTTGCTAAACTTGGCATACAACTGATGCTCTCTAAGGGTTCCAAGAATGGTCCTTAGGCGTAGCTCATATTCTTCTTCCGATTTGGAATAAATTAGAATGTCATCAATGAAAACAACGACTTATCCAGGAAGTCCATAAAAATATTATTCATGAGATTCATGAAATAAGCGGGGGCATTGGTTAATCCAAAATACATGACAGTATACTCGTATAATCCATATCTGGTGGTAAAGGCAGTCTTTGGAATATCCTCTGCGCGAATCTTGAGTTGATGATAGCCTGTTCTAAGATCAACCTTAGAAAACACTTTGGCACCGGTCAACTGATCAAACAAATCTTCTATCTTGGGCAACGGGTACTTGTTCTTGATGGTGACATCATTCAACTTCCGATAATCCGTACACAAACGGTTACCTCCATCCTTCTTGTCCACATATAAGACAGGTGATCTCCATGGTGACGCACTTGGTTGAATCAATCCAATTTCCAACATGGAATCCAGTTGCTTCTTCAGTTCTTCTAGTTCAGACTGGTTCATACTATAGGTTCTCTGGGCTATGGGTCCGGGTCCAGGGATTAGTTCAATGATAAACTCGATATCCCGATCTAGGGGCATACCGGGCAAAACATCTGGAAATACATCAGGGTATTCACAGACTATCCGGACTTGGTCAATGTTAGGTTGGGCTATACTCTTGTTGCACTTGAATTGATGAGGTAAGGTTTCAGATATATGCTCGACTGATATTCCAGCGGTGCTGGTCATGGTTATGGCTTTCTTGGCACAGTCAATCAATCCTTTATGTTTGGACATCCAATCCATTCCTAGTACTACTTCCAAACCTTTAGTTCCGAGTACTATCAGATTAGCATAAAAATCTATGCCATGGATTCAGATAGGGACGGATTTGCAAATTTTCCTAGCTTTGGTGGTTGAACCGGGAATTTGAACAATCATAACATGCTTCAGTTTTGTTGGTTGAATCTTACTAGTGCATGCAAATTCTTCGGTGACAAATGAGTGCGATGCACCAGAATCAAACAACACTCTTGCAAGTACTGAATTAATAGAAAACATACCCAGCACGACGTCTGGCGCTTCTTGAGCTTCTTCAGCATGCATGAGAAAAAGACGGCCGTTGCGGTTGAGCGAGTTCCTTGGGGCAAATCTCCTTCCGGGCTGAACACAACGCTGGTGCTGAGCTGGGGCATTTCCATTGGGGGCTGCGGTATTCTTCTTGTTGGGGCACTCGTTGGAGTAGTGACCCTTATTTCCACAGTCATAACAAGTCACTTGCGACTTGTCCTTTGCTGCAACAGGCACAGCATTGCTTCCAGTCCTCGGGGCAGTGTTGGTGTTGGTGGCGGCATTGTTGTTGTTGAACTTGGGTGGGGAACGGTTGAAATTGCCAGAGTTGCCAGGGTTGTTGTGATTTCCTCCGGGCCTCGGGTTTCCACGGTTGGGATAGGTCGAACGGTTCATCGGGGGTTTGTTGGTTCTCGGGGCAAATCCTGGAGATGGGTTAGGGCGATACTTTGGGGTCTAATGGGTTCCTGGTTGATGCATCATGCGAGCTTGCGGTTCTCATTGGCTTGGTTGATCTTTCCTTCCATCTGGATGGCAGAGTCGACAAGGGCTTCAATATCAGCAAAGGGGATATTGACTAACATAGTCTGCATCTCATCGTGCAGACCATTCAGGAATCTCTCTTTCTTCTTGGCTTTGGTGTCGATCTCATCCGGGGCATACCTAGATAATGACAAGAATTTGTCACAGTATTCCACTACGGTCATCCTTCCTTGCTTCAGTTCTCTGAACTCATCTCTCATTCTGTTGATCAAACCGGGTGGCACATGGGTTCTGCTCAACTTGACTTTGAATTCCTCCCAGGTCATCATCTGTCCTACGGTCATTGCACGAACGCTGTTCCACCATGCTCTTGCATCTCCAGCTAGATAGTGGGTGGCGAACAGAACTTTCTCGTTGGCTTCCATTCTGGTGACTTCTAGGTTATTTTCCATGGTTTGCAGCCAATCGTCTGCATCTAGGGGCTCTTCTGACTTAGTGAAAACAGGTGGATTGGTATTCTGGAAATTCTTGAGCTTAGATCCATGGTTGTCCTGATTTCCTTGGCCTTGATTGTTGTGGGCTAGCTGGGCTATCTGCTGAAGGGTGGCTAGGTTGGCTTGACGTTCAGCTCTTTCAGCTTCGCGTTCAGAAACTAACATTTGCAGATCTGCAACATCGGGTCCGAGGATGAACCACTTCCTCTGCGTGGCATCTGAAGATTGAGATAGATCATGAGAAAAGAGGGAAATTTCTAAGGTTCCGAGACTTTGAAAAGTTTTTAAAGTTTGACTCATATTTTCTAGCAACTTTCTTTTCATTCATTCCTTCATCCATAGCACACGATACAAACGCACACCACAAAACAAGAAAAACAGATGGTTTTAAGAACCATTCTGGAAACTACGATACAGTGGGACCAAATACAACTCACTACGCTAGTGCTCAAGTGCTACCACTCCTCGGACTCGGTGCAGTCGTCATCTTCATCATCCTCATCATCATCGATGAAAGCGTAATCATCCTCATCGGTGAAGAAATCCATAGCCTGATCCTCCAAAAAATCAACATCATCGCTGAGATAGGAGTAGGGGTCTCCACGAAGATTCTCTCCTGCATTCTCTCTTTCATCCAACTACATGTCTCTCTCGTGGATGGTCTCCTCCAAATCCGAGATACGGTGGCGAAGACGGGCAATGATGCGCTGCTTCTTATTGAGATGACGGCGGCGAGACTTGCGATCCTTCTCTAGCATGGCGATGGTCTGATCCTTCGTCTTGATGATGGCGGACTTGTGGTTGGAGTAGTCACGACAATAGTCCAATTCCTGCTGACGATCGTACATCATGAAGCTGAGGTGGTCCAACTAAGTCTTCAGCTCGTGGTGGTATGGGGCTTCCAGTGGTTATCCGTTAGCATCACGCCTCGGAAAAAACTCAAAGCGGGTACCCTTGATCTGGTTGATACTCTGCCCACACAGACGGGCAAGAGCTTCCTGCATGGCCCTGGCAAGTCCATCGAGCCAGTTGTTCTCTCTTAAGGTGAACTGAATTCCCTCGGCAGTGGGAGGTTCAATCTTTCCTCTAAGACTTGCAACAATTTGCCACTGCAGATCATCTCCTCCTTGATCATTGAGCTGAGCTCCGAAGAACTCGGGGTGCCGACGCTCCAGAAGTTCCGAAAGCTGGTCCAAATCCCGCTCAAAGATAAGGTCTCCTCCATTCCCCAACTGATAAAACTTGTTGTACTTCATGTCCATCTATAAGAATATAGGATGAGTAAGTTAGTAGAGTGATCAAGTGTGGCAAAATTTATGTATTTTGCAAGAGTTTTTGAGGAACATGAACTTTTATGAAAGAGTCAAGGTGATAAGGATGGGAATAAGTTTTTGTAAATATTTGCTTCTTTTGGTTTTGAAACTAAGTTTTTAGTTCAAACGTCCAGTCTAACTAGGGTCTCCTATGGTTAGGATGGATCTGATACCAACTTGTCAACACCCGGAATTTTAATCCCAGATGCCTGTTATGCCATACATCGCAATCCCAGGATTACCATTTTTGCAAGACATAACAGAATTGGATACCACAGTACATCATCCACTACAAACCATACATAAGGTATTACACAAACAAGGATCTCATGATCCAGTTCTTAATACAACTCAAGCAGCGGAAATACATAATAATAACGGTAGTGTAGGCGAAGCTCCATCTTCGGGGTCACAGGCAATGCTGACGATGGGAGATGATCCTAGTTGTCATAACCTTCCTGGGGTCCTTCCTCCTAATACTCCTCTTCATAGTCTGGACACGGGAATAGCCAGGGACAAAGCCATGAGTACTCTTTAAGTACTCGCAAACTAATACTAACAAGTGAAGGGGTTTTTTGTAATAGGACACTAAGCTCTAGGGTTGTTTTGCAAAAAGCCAGATTTACCTCTACCAAGTTTATAAGCAAGAAAAGCTAGTTGAAAGTTTATAACACCTAAGTGGGAACTTGTATTTCATATCACAACTCTGTTGTGATCAAGTCAAAATCTCAATACATTTCACAAGTCATTTTGAAAACATCTGACGGGGGAACAATCTGGCCACTCCAACTGTCCATAACCGCGGACATGGCTATTCGAATAGTTTGATACTCTGCAGAGATTGTACACTTTCACCACAACATTCGATACATCCGTCAGGAACAAATCCTGAATTCACCATACTCAGTATGCGGATAATCAATCCCAACCTTTCAATTACACGCCCTAGTATAAGAACCTCTTCTGTGAGTTTGGCCTCCCAACCATGACCAACTATCATGTTGGGTACTCCACAGGTGGACAATCTTCACAAGGTAGCCTCAGCTCAAACCTTGGCCGTGAGGGAACCAATACTAAGGTATATAAGTTTCTAGTCAAGCCCTACCCAATTCTCGGGTATTGTGGTTGTACGATAAAATTGGAATGGTATCGCATCCAGACAACCATCAGTTTTATAAAGGGCTAAGGCTCATGCCTCAACATTTTCATCATCAAAATCATCTGGTGTTCGGAAACACATGTCAAAACATCTCAATAGAATGATCCATCATTCCAAGGTTTTCATAACCATTTTTCCACCAAGTATTCCCATCTAAAGTTGATCAAGTTTTATGCTTAACACTAGCATCTACAAGTGGGGGTGAATACTAATGAGGGGTAGTAAACTAGTGGAGTTTTACTAAGTTAAATCTCATGCCTTGGGATGACATCAACATTATCTAGCTTAGGCCAAATTTTATGCTCTTTATGCAACCTCCAATTATCTTTCTAGAATCTACAATTCACCTAAGTAAGCTCTAAGTAATAGCTTTGATAAAGAAATAAAGTATGAAGCTTGCCAGTAAAACTAGGGTTGGGATCAAGTGGATATGATCACATATGCTTAAAGCATCTAGTGGTCATGGTAACAAGCAAGTATTTGCTTGCATAAGTAGAGTATCTTGCAAGTGTTAGCTTGCATCAGTATCAGTATAAGCTTGCCTTGTGCAGAGGAGTGGTTGAAGTTCTCCTCGGCTTCTTCTTCGTAGTATCCTCCTTCCTCCTTGTATCCTTGGTCGGTACTAGCGTCTATGAATAAATATGAGGTACACAATCACCAAACAATACTTAACTACTTCCAATCATCACACACAAGGGTTCTATAGATGATCTAGCATCATCACTAACATTACAAGATTAAAGCATTTGTCTTATTGAGTTTATTTTTAGAAAAGTAATTTCTACTCATTGAAAAACTACTTAAAATTTAATAATCTCCAAACCAAACATGGGATCATGTTGACACATGTCATCACCACATATTTTAATACATGGGAATGTGATTTAAAGTGGTGTCACAATTTAATAAGGTTTAACCTTTTATTTCAATTAAATAAAGTGACTAGAAATGTCTATGTGGCATTCTTTTCTTACTTGAACATTATTTCTTTATGTAAACCCATATGTTTTTATATATTCTGAAAGGTATGATCAAATATGATTTTTGAGAGTTGGAATCAACTCAAAAGCTATTATAGTTTAAATTTGAAAAATGTTTGAATGCAGAAAAGCTTCTGCCTTGTTTTTTTTACCAAGGTTGATCCATAGATTCAAATGATTTGAATCCAACGGGCTTGGATTAAGCATTTCAATATCTTTATAACAAAATTGGTTTCCTTTAATTTGGTTCACTGAATCGAGCTGGGTTGATTTTTGAAACTAGGTACAAAACTAATTTGAATATAAATAGAAAAGCTAAATTCAAACAAGTGGGCTGCACGGGAAAGGTTAACGGGCCGGCCCAGTGTCACTCCGCGGCGTGGGGCGCAACTGATAGGGTGGGTCTACTGGTCAGCTACTCATTAAACACGAAGCGGTACGGGGCGATATGGTGCATTGGATTAGAATGAAGATCGACGGCTGAGGGTCGTCGTCGACGATGAACTAGTCACTGGCGAGCTCAAACCCTAGCGGCTTAGTGGGGGTCGTGGGAGGCTCACCAGGGCTCAGGCGAAGGTCGGCGATGCGGGCGAACGACAAATTCGACGACGGCGATCCTCCTGGTACCGGCAGCTCCAATCGATGGCGTCCTTCGTCTCCAGCAGTGGCGAACTCCGGCCAAATTCCGGCGATGCGCTGCTCGCCTTGCTCCGGGAATGGGGTGGGGTGGTTCTAGGTGAGAGGGGAGGGAGATGGTGTGCTTCAATCGGCTGGGGGTGGCCTCCTTTTATAGGCTCGACGGCGACACCGAGAGGGATGGGCAGGCGACGGTGGCGACACGGCTACGGGTTGCTAGAGGCATGGCCGGGGGTGGCGATCGATCGGTGGTCTCCCGGTGATGATCTAAGGTGTAAATGCGCTTGTAGGGGCGGTGGAAAATGGTCGGGAACGCTCGGTGCTCTGCGAGTCAGAGGCGGCGAACTCTGTGGCGAGCGGTGGCTACGGGGTACGGGCGGTGAAATGGGCATGTCTGGTGGTTCCTGGGACGGTGGGGTGCATGCTGGCGGGCAGCTAGGGCTCGAGGTGGTCGAGCTGCGTGGGACGATGCGTGCTCTGCGATGCGTGTCGGCATGGTCGACAGCGGCGCGGGCGCGGCGTTCCTGGTGGTTCTGGTTGCTGTCTGCGAGGCAGGGCTGGTTGAGAGGGGGTGGTGAGGCATGGGCTACATCCCACACAAGGTTGGCACGGCTAGTTCCTCTCCTAGCTTGCTGTCCACACTGGGGTGACATGGGTGCTCTCGGCCTGCTCACCATTGATGACAATGGCCAGCTTACAGTAGTGCTAGAGATTAGTTATGGTTGTTAGATGATCTACTAAGGCTAGTGTTGTCCAGAGAGGGAACAAGTTAGGCCAGAATCACTGCACACTATAGTGTTTAGGAAACCAAGAGAAAAATCCACCGGGCTACCCCTTTCATAAGAACATCTAGGGGGTAGACGATCCAGGCCCACGGATTAGGGTTTCGTAGGAAGAAGCTCTTCGGGACATCGAAATACCTCGAAACCTTCCAATGGACCCTAGCATGTATATTAAAGTCTGGTGGAATGCTGAAATGTCCAAACCTTGGTTCCCAAGTGTGACACATTCGCAGACATGCGATGTCACCTAAAAAACGAAGGTGTTCTGGAAATTTAATTATTAGGGGGTCGAGAACTCCCCATTTCCGTGAAACCTAGTTAGATATTTTCACAACTTATTCCCAAACATTGTTTGGAATTATCCTATAACCCAAACCAAGCACAAACCAAGAGAAAAATCCACCGGGCTACCCCTTTCATAAGACCATCTAGGGGGGTAAACGATTCTGGGCCCACAGATTAGGGTTTCATAGGAAGAAGCGCCTCGGAGCATCGGAATACCTCGAAACCAATGAAATGGACCCTAGCAGGTGTATTAAAGTGTGGTGGAATGCTGAAATGTCCAAAACTTGGTGCCCAAGTTTAACCCGCGTCATAGGCATGCACTATCACCAAAAAAGAAGATCCTGGAATTTAATTGGCCGGGAACTCCCCGTTTCGGTGAAACCGAGTTGGATCATGTCACAACTTGTGCCCAAAAATGGTTTGGAATTATCATATAACCCAACCAAGCACAAACCAAGAGGAAAATCCACCGGGCTACCCCTTTCATAAGAACATCTAGGGGGTTAGACGATCCAGGCCCACGGATCAGGGTTTTGTAGGGAAGAAGCTCTTCGAGACATCGGAATACCTCCAAACCTTGCAATGGACGCTAGCATGTGTATTAAAGTGTGGTGGAATTCTGAAATGTCCAAAACATGGTTCCCAAGTGTGACCCATTCGTAGACATGTGATGTCACCTAAAAACGTAGGTATTCTAGAAATTTAATTATTAGGGGGTCGAGAACTCCCCATTTCGGTGAAACCAGGTTAGATATTGGCACAACTTATGCCCAAACATGGTTTGGAATTATCCTATAACCCAACCAAGCATAAACCAAGAGAAAAATCCACCGGGCTACCCCTTTCATAAGAACATCTAGAGGGGTAGACAATTCTGGTCCCACAGATCAGGGTTTCATAGGAATAACTGCGTCGGAGCATCGGAATAATTCCAAACCCATGCAATGGACCCTAGCATGTGTAATAAAGTGTGGTGGAATGCTTAAATATATAAAACATGGAGCCCAAGTGTCACCCTCTTTGCAGACATGCACTATCACCTAAAAACGAAGATCCTGGAATTTAATTGGCAGGGAACTCCCCGTTTCGGTGAAACCGGGTTGGATCATGTCACAACTTGTGCCAAAACATGGTTTGGAATTATCATATAACCCAAACAAGAACAAACCAAGAGAAAAATCCACCGGGCTACCCCTTCCATAAGAACATCTAGGAGGGTAGACGATCCAGGCCCACAGATCAGGGGTTTGTAGGGAAGAAGCTCTTCGAGACATCGGAATACATCCAAACCTTGCAATGGACCCTAGCATGTATATTAAAGTGTGGTGGAATGGTGAAATGCCCAAAATTTGGTTCCCAAGTGTGACCAGTTCGCAGACATGCGATGTCACCTAAAAACGAAGGTGTTCTAGAAATTTAATTATTAGGGGGTCAAGAACTCCCCATTTCGGTGAAACCAGGTTAGATCTTGTCACAACTTATGCCCAAACTTTGGTTTGGAATTATCCTAATAACCCAACCAAGCACAAACATAGAGAAAAATCCACCGGGCTACCCCTTTCATAAGAACATCCAGGGGGGTGGACGATTCTGGGCCCACAGATCAGGGTTTCATAGGAATAAGCGCCTTGGAGCATCGGAATAATTCCAAACCCATGCAATGGACCCTAGGATGTGTAATAAAGTGTGGTGGAATGCTGAAATGTATAAAATATGGAGCCCAAGTGTCACCCTCTTTGCAGACATGCACTATCACCTAAAAACGAAGATCCTGAAATTTAATTGGCAGGGAACTCCCCGTTTCGGTGAAACCGGGTTGGATCATGTCACAACTTGTGACCAAACATGGTTTGGAATTATCATATAACCCAACCAAGCACAAACCATGAGAAAAATCCATCGGGCTACCCCTTTCATAAGAACATCTAGGGGGTAGACGATTCATGCCCACGGATTAGGGTTTTGTCGGGAAGAAGCTCTTCGAGACATCGGAATACCTCCAAACCCTGCAATGGACCCTAGCATGTGTATTAAAGTGTGGTGGAATTCTGAAATGTCCAAAACATGGTTCCCAAGCGTGACCCATTGGGAGACATGCGATGTCACCTAAAAACGAAGGTATTCTAGAAATTTAATTATTAGGGGGTCGAGAACTCCCCATTTCGGTGAAACGAGGTTAGATGTTGTCACAACTTATGCCCAAACATGGTTTGGAATTATCCTATAACCCAACCAAGCACAAACCAAGAGAAAAATCCACCGGGCTACCCCTTTCATAAGAACATCTAGGGGGTAGACGATTTTGGGCCCACAGATTAAGGTTTCATAGGAAGAAGCGCCTCGGAGCATCGGAATACCTCCAAACCCATGCAATGGACCCTAGCATGTGTATTAAAGTGTGGTGGAATTCTGAAATGTCCAAACCATGTTGCCCAAGTGTCACCCTCTTTGCAGACATGCACTATCACCTAAAAACGAAGATCATGGAATTTAATTGGCCGGGAACTCCCCGTTTCGGTGAAACCGGGTTAGATCATGTCACAACTTGTGCCCAAACAAGGTTTGGAATTATCATATAAACCAACCAAGCACAAACCAATAGAAAAATCCACCGGGCTACCCCTTTCATAAGAACATCTAGGGGGTAGACGATCGAGGCCCACGGATCAGGGTTTTGTAGGAAGAAGCTCTTCGGGTCATCGGAATACCTCCAAACCTTGCAATAGACCCTAGCATGTGTATTAAAGTGTGGTGGAATGCTTAAATGTCGAAAACATGGTTCCCAAGTCTGACCCGTTCGCAGACATGCGATGTCACCTAAAAACGAAGGTGTTCAGGAAATTTAATTATTAGGGGGTCGAGAACTCCCCATTTCGGTGAAAACAGGTTAGATCTTGTCACAACTTATGCCCAAACATGGTTTGAAATTATCCTATAACCCAAAACAAGCACAAACCAAGAAAAAATCCAGGGGCTACCCTTTTCATAAGAACATCTAGGGGGGTAGACGATTCTGGGCCCATATAGATCAGGGTTTCATAGGAAGAAGCGCCTCGGAGCATCGGAATAACTCCAAACCCATGCAATGGACCCTAGAATGTGTATTAAAGTGTGGTGGAATGCTAAATATCCAAAAAATGGTGGCCAAGTGTAACCCGCTTCGTAGGCATGCACTATCACCGAAAAAACGACGGTCCTGGAATTTAATTGGATGGGAACTCCCCGTTTCGTTGAAACCGGGTTGGATAATGTCACAACTTGTGCCCAAACATGGTTTGGAATTATCATATAACCCAACCAATCACAAACCAAGAGAAAAATCCATAGGGCTATCCCTTTCATAAGAACATCTAGGGGGGTAGACGATCCACGCCTACAGATCAGGGTTTTGTAGGAAGAAGCTCTTCGGGACATCGGAATACCTCCAAACCTTGCAATGGACCCTAGCATGCGTATTAAAGTGTGGTGGAATGCTGAAATGTCCAAAACATGGTTCCCAAGCGTGACTGTTCGTAGACATGCGATGTCACCTAAAATCGAAGGTGTTTTGGAAATTTAATTATTAGGGGGTCGAGAACTCCCCATTTCGGTGAAACCAGGTTAGATCTTGTCACAACTTATTCCCAAACATGGTTTGTAATTATACCTATAACCCAACCAAGCACAAAAAAGAGATAAATCCACCGGGCTACCCCTTTCATAAGAACATCTAGGGGGGAGACGATTCTGGGCCCATAGAGCACGGTTTCATAGGAAGAAGTGCCTCGGAGCATCGACATACCTCCAAACCCATGCAATGGACCCTAGAATGTGTATTGAAGTGTGGTGGAATGCTGAAATGTCCAAAACATGGTGCCCAAGTGTCACCCTCTTTGCAGACATGCACTATCACCTAAAAACGAAGATCCTGGAATTTAATTGGCTGGGAACTCCCCATTTCGGTGAAACCGTGTTGGATCATGTCAGAACTTGTGCCCAAACATGGTTTGGAATTATCATATAACCCAACCAAGCACAAACCAAGATATAAATCCACCGGGCTAACCCTTTCATAAGAACATCTAGGGGGTAGACGATCTAGGCCCACGGATTAGGGTTTTGTAGGAAGAAGCTCTCCGGGACATCGGAATACCTCCGAACCTTGCAATGGACCCTAGCATGTGCAATTAAGTGTGGTGTAATGCTGAAATGTCCAAAAAATGGTTCCCAAGTGTGACCCGTTCGCAGACATGCGATGTCACCTAAAAACGAAGGTGTTCTGGAAATTTAATTTTTAGGGGGTCGAGAACTCCCCATTTCGGTGAAACCGGGTTAGATCTTGTCACAACTTATGACCAAACATGGTTTTGAATTATACTATAACCAAACCAAGCACAAACCAAGAGAAAAATCCATCGGGCTACCCCTTTCATGAGAACATCTAGGGGGGGTAGACGATTCTAGGCCCACAGATTAGGGTTACATAGGAACAAGCGCCTCGGAGCATCAGAATACCTCCAAACCCATGCAATGGACCCTAGCATGTGTATTAAAGTGTGTAGGAATTCTTAAATATCCAAAATATGGTGCCCAAGTGTCACCCTCTTTGCAGACATGCACTATCACCTAAAAACAAAGATCGTGGAATTTAATTGGCTGGGAACTCCCCGTTTCGGTGAAACCGGGTTGGATAATGTCACAACTTGTGCCCAAACATGGTTTGGAATTATCATATAACACAACCAAGCACAAACCAAGATAAAAATCCACCGGGCTACCCCTTTCATAAGAACATCTAGGGGGTAGACGATCCAGGCCCATGGATCAGGGTTTTGTAGGGAAGAAGCTCTTCGAGACATCGGAATACCTCCAATCCTTGAAATAGACCCTAGCATGTGTATTAAAGTGTGGTGGAATCCTGAAATTTCCAATACATGGTTCCCAAGTGTGACCCGTTCGCAGACATGCGATGTCACGTAAAAACGAAGGTGTTCTGGAAATTTAATTATTAGGGGGTCGAGAACTCCCCATTTCGGTGAAACCAAGTTAGATCTTGTCACAACTTATGCCCAAACATGGTTTGGAATTATCCTATAACCCAAACCAATCACAAACCAAGATGAAAATCCACCGGGCTACCGCTTTCATAAGATAATCTAGGGGGGTAAATGATTCTGGGCCCGCAGATAAGGGTTTAATAGGAAGAAAAGCCTCGGAGCATCGGAACACCTCCAAACCCATGAAATGGACCCTAGCATGTGTATTAAAGTGTGGTGGAATGCTGAAATGTCCAAAACATGGTGCCCAAGTGTAACCCGCTTCGTAGGCATGCATTATCACCGAAAAAATGAAGATCCTGGAATTTGATTGGCCGGGAACTCCCCGTTTCGGTGAAACTGGGTTGGATCATGTCACAACTTGTGCCCAAATATGGTTTGGAATTATCATGTAACCCAACCAAGCATAAACCAAGAGAAAAATCCACCGGGCTACCCCTTTCATAAGAACATATAGGGGGTAGACGATCCAGGCCGACGGATCAGGATTTTGTAGGGAAGATGCTCTTCGAGACATTGAAATACCTCCAAAGGTTGCAATGGACCCTAGCATGTGTATTAAAGTGTGGTGGAATGCTGAAATGTCCAAAACATGGTTCCTAAGTGTGACCCGTTCGCATACATGTGATGTCACCTAAAAACAAAGGTGTTCTAGAAATTTAATTATTAGGGGGTCGAGAACTCCTCATTTTGGTGAAACCACGTTAGATCTTGTCACAACTTATGCCCAAACATGGTTTGGAATTATCCTATAACCCAACCAAGCACAAAGCAAGAGAAAAATCCACCTGGCTACCCCTTTCATCAGAACATCTAGGGGGGTAGACGATTCTGGGCCCACAAATCAGGGTTTCATAGGAATAAGCGCCTCGGAGCATCGGAATACCTCCAAACCGATGCAATGGACCCTAGCATGTGTAATAAAGTGTGGTGGAATGCTGAAATGTATAAAACATGGATCCCAAGTGTCACCCTCTTTGCAGACATGCACTATCACCTAAAAACAAAGATCCTAGAATTTAATTGGTCGGGAACTCCCCGTTTCAGTGAAACCGGGTTGGATCATGTCACAACTTGTGCCCAAACATGGTTTGGAATTATCATATAACCCAACCAAGCACAAACCAAGAGAAAAATCTACCAGGCTACCCCTTTCATAAGAACATCTAGGGGGGTAGACGATCCAGGCCCACGGATCAGGGTTTTGTCGGAAGAAGCTCTTGGCGACATCGGAATACCTGCAAACCTTGCAATGGACCCTAGCATGTGTATTAAAGTGTGGTGGAATGCTGAAATGTCCAAAATCTGGTTCCCAAGCATGACCCATTCGCAGACATGCGATGTCACCTAAAAACGAAGGTGTTCTAGAAATTTAATTATTAGGGGGTCGAGAAGTCCCCATTTCGGTGAAACCAGGTTAGATCTTGTCACAGCTTATGCCCAAACATGGTTTGGAATTATCCTATAACCCAACCAATCACAAACCAATAGAAACATTCACCGGGCTACCCCTTTCATAAGAACATCTAGGGGGGTAGACGATTCTGGGCCCATATAGATCAGGGTTTCATAAGAAGAAGCGCCTCGGAGCATCGGAATACCTCCAAACCCATGAAATGAAACCTAGCATATGTATTAAAATTTGGTGGAATGCTGAAATGTCCAAAACATGGTGCCCAAGTGTAACCTGCTTCGTAGGCATGCACTATCACCGAAAAAACGAAGATCCTAGAATTTAATTGGCCGGGAACTCCCCGTTTCGGTGAAATCGGGTTAGATCATGTCACAACTTGTGCCCAAACATGGTTTGGAATTATCATATAACCCAACCAAGCACAAACCAAGAGAAAAATCCACCCGGCTACCCCTTTCATAAGAACATCTAGGGGGGTAGACGATCCAGGCCCACTGATCAGGGTTTTGTAGGGAAGAAGCTCTTCGAGACATTGAAATACCTCCAAAGCTTGCAATGGACCCTAGCATGTGTATTAAAGTGTAGTGGAATGCTGAAATGTCCAAAAGATGGTTCCCAAGTGTGACCCGTTCGCAGACATGCGATGTCACCTAAAAACAAAGGTGTTCTAGAAATTTAATTATTAGGGCGTCGATAACTCCCCATTTCGGTGAAACCAAGTTAGATCTTGTCACAACTTATGCCCAAACATGGTTTGGAATTATCCTACAACCCAACCAAGCACAAACCAAGAGAAAAGTCCACCGGGCTACCCCTTTCATAAGAACATCTAGGGGGTAGACGATTTTGGGACCACAGATAAGGGTTTCATAGGAATAAGCGCCTCGGAGCATCAAAATACCTCCAACCCCATTAAATGGACCATAACATGTGTATTAAAGTTTGGTGGAATGTTGAAATGTATAAAACATGGAGCCCAAGTGTCACCCTCTTTGCAGACATGCACTATCGCCTAAAAACGAAGATCCTGGAATTTAATTTGTCGGGAACTCCACGTTTCTTTGAAACCGGGTTGGATCATGTCACAACTTGTGCCCAAACATGGTTTGGAATTATAATATAACCCAACCAAGCATAAACTAAGAGAAAAATCCACCGGGCTACCCCTTTCATAAGAACATCTAGGGGGTAGACGATCCAGGCCCACGGATCAGGGGTTTGTAGGGAAGAAGCTCTTCGAGACATCGGAATACCTCCAAACCTTGCAATGGACCCTAGCATGTGTATTAAAGTGTGGTGAAATGCTAAAATGTCCAAAATATAGTTCCCAAGTGTGACCCGTTCGCAGGCATGGGATGTCACCTAAAAACGAAGGTGTTCTAGAAATTTAATTATTAGGGGGTCGAGAACTCCCCATTTCGGTGAAAATAGGTTATATCTTGTCACAAATTATGCCCAAACGTGGTTTGGAATTATCCTAAAACCCAACCAAGCACAAACCAAGATAAAAATACACCTGGCTACCCCTTTTATAAGAACATCTAGGCGGGTAGACGATTCTGGGCCCACAGATCAGGGTTTCATAGCAAGAAGCGCCTCAGAGCATCGGAATACCTCCAAACTCATGAAATGGACCCTAGCATGTGTATTAAAGTGTGGTGGAATGCTGGAATGTCCAAAACATGGTGCCCAAGTGTCACCCTCTTTGCAGACATGCACTTCACCTAAAAACAAAGATCCTAGAATTTAATTGGCCGGGAACTCCCCGTTTCGGTGAAACCGGGTTGGATCATGTCACAACTTGTGCACAAACATGGTTTGGAATTATCATATAACCCAACCAAGCACAAAAAAAGAGAAAATTCCACCGGGCTACCCCTTTCATAAGAACATCTAGGGGGGTAGACGGCTGAGGCCCACGGATCAGGGTTTTGTAGGGAAGAAGCTCTTCGAGACATCGAAATAACTCCAAACCTTGAAATGGACCCTAGCATGTTTATTAAAGTGTGGTGGAAAGCTGAAATGTCCAAAACAAGGTTCCCAAGTGTGACCCGTTTGCAGACATGCGATGTCACCTAAAAACGAAGGTGTTCTAGAAATTTAATTATTAGGGGGTCGATAACTCCCCATTTCGGTGAAACCAGGTTAGATCTTGTCACAAATTATGCCCAAACATGGTTTGGAATTATCCTACAAACCAACCAATCACAAAGCAAGAGAAAAATCCACCGGGCTACCCCTTTCATAAGAACATATAGGGGGTAGACGATTCTGGGACCACAGATCAGGGTTTCATAGGAATAAGCGCCTCGGAGCATCAAAATACCTCCAACCCCATGCAATGGACCCTAGCATGTGTATTAAAGTGTGGTGGAATGTTGAAATGTATAAAACATGGAGCCCAAGTGTCACCCTCTTTGCATACATGCACTATCACCTAAAAACGAAGATCCTGGACTTTAATTGGCCGGGAACTCCCCGTTTCTTTGAAACCGGGTTGGATCATGTCACAACTTGTGCCCAAACATGGTTTGGAATTATCATATAACCCAACCAAGCACAAACCAAGAGAAAAATCCACCGGGCTACCCCTTTCATAAGTATATCTAGGGTGTAGACCATCCAGGCCCACAGATGAGGGTTTTGTAGGAAGAAGCTCTTCGGGACATCGGAATACCTCCAAACCTTGCAATGGACCCTAGCATGTGTATTAAAGTGTGGTGGAATGCTGAAATTCCCAAAATCTGGTTCCCAAGTGTGACCTGTTCACAGACATGTGATGTCATCTAAGAACGAAGGTGTTCTGGAAATTTAATTTTTAGGGGGTCGAGAACTCCCCGTTTCTTTGAAACCGGGTTGGATGATGTCACAACTTGTGCCCAAACATGGTTTGGAATTATCATATAACCCAACCAAGCATAAACTAGAGAAAAATCCACCGGGCTACCCCTTTCATAAGAACATCTATGGGGTAGACGATCCAGGCCCACGGATCAGGGGTTTGTAGGGAAGAAGCTCTTCGAGACATCGGAATACCTCCAAACCTTGCAATGGACCCTAGAATGTGTATTAAAGTGTGGTGGAATGCTGAAAGGTCCAAAACATGGTTCCCAAGTGTGACCCGTTCGCAGGCATGCGATGTCACCTAAAAACGAAGGTGTTCTAGAAATTTAATTATTAGGGGGTCGAGAACTCCCCATTTCGGTGAAAATAGGTTATATCTTGTCACAACTTATGCCCAAACGTGGTTTGGAATTATCCTAAAACCCAACCAATAACAAACCAAGAGAAAAATCCACCGGGCTACCCCTTTTATAAGAACATGTAGGGGGGTAGACGATTCTGGGCCCACAGATCAGGGTTTCATAGGAAGAAGCGCCTCGGAGCATCGGAATACCTCCAAACTAATGCAATGGACCCTAGCATGTGTATTAAAGTGTGGTTGATGCTGAAATGTCCAAAACATGGTGCCCAAGTGTCACCCTCTTTGCAGACATGCACTATCACCTAAAAACGAAGATCCTAGAATTTAATTGGCCGGGAACTCCCTGTTTCGGTGAAACCGGGTTGGATCATGTCACAACTTATGCACAAAAATGGTTTGGAATTATCATCTAACCCAACCAAGCACAAACCAAGATAAAAATCCACCGGTCTACCCCTTTCATAAGAACATCTAGGGGGGTAGACGGTTCAGGCCCACGGATCAGGGTTTTATAGGGAAGAAGCTCTTCGAGACATCGGAATACCTCCAGACCTTGCAATGGACCCTAGAATGTTTATTAAAGTGTGGTGGAAATCTGAAATGTCCAAAACATGGTTCCCAAGTGTGACCCGTTCGCAGACATGTGATGTCACCTAAAAACAAAGGTGTTCTAGAAATTTAATTATTAGGGGTCGAGAATTCCCCATTTTGGTGAAACCAAGTTACATTTTGTGACAACTTATGCCCAAACATGGTTTGGAGTTATCCTATAACCCAACCAAGCACAAAGCAAGAGAAAAATCCACCGGGCTACCCCTTTCATAAGAACATCTAGGGGGTAGACGATTCTAGGACCACAGATCAGGGTTTCATAGGAATAAGCGCCTCGGAGCATCAAAATACCTCCAACCCCATGCAATGGACCCTAGCATGTGTATTAAAGTGTGGTGGAATGTTTAAATGTATAAAACATGGAGCCCAAGTGTCACCCTCTTTGCAGACATGCACTATCACCTAAAAACGAAGATCCTGGAATTTAATTGGCCGGGAACTCCCCGTTTCTTTGAAACCGGGTTGGATCATGTCACAACTTGTGCCCAAACATGGTTTGGAATTATCATATAACCCAACCAAGCACAAACCAAGAGAAAAATCCACCGGTCTACCCCTTTCATAAGTATATCTAGGGTGTAGACCCTCTAGGCCCACAGATCAGGGTTTTGTAGGAAGAAGCTCTTCGGGACATCGGAATACCTCCAAACCTTGCAATGGACCCTAGCATGTGTATTAAAGTGTGGTGGAATGCTGAAATGCCCAAAATATGGTTCCCAAGTGTGACCTGTTCACAGACATGTGATGTCATCTAAGAATGAAGGTGTTCTGGAAATTTAATTTTTAGGGGGTCGAGAACTCCCCATTTCGGTGAAACCAGGTTGGATCTTGTCACAACTTATGCCCAAACTGGGTTTGGAATTATCATATAACCCAACCAAGAACAAACCAAGAGAAAAATCCACCGGGCTACCCCTTTCATAAGAACATCTATGGGGTAGACGATCCAGGCCCACGGATCAGGGTTTTGTAGGGAAGAAGCACTTCGAGACATCGAAATATACCTCCAAACCTTGCAATGGACCCTAGCATGTGTATTAAAGTGTGGTGGAATGCTGAAACGTCCAAAACATGGTTCCCAAGTGTGACCCATTCACATACATGCGATGTCACCTAAAAACGAAGGTGTTCTAAAAATTTAATTATTAGGCGATCGATAACTCCCCATTTCGGTGAAACCAGGTTATATCATGTCACAAATTATGCCCAAAAATGGTTTGGAACGATCCTATAACCCAACCAAGAACAAACCAAGATAAAAAAATACACCGGGCTACCCCTTTTATAAGAACATCTAGGCGGGTAGACGATTCTGGGCCCACAGATCAGGGTTTCATAGCAAGAAGCGCCTCGGAGCATCGGAATACCTCCAAACTCATGCAATGGACCCTAGCATGTGTATTAAAGTGTGGTGGAATGCTGAAGTGTCCAAAACATGGTGCCCAAGTGTCACCCTCTTTGCAGACATGCACTTCACCTAAAAACGAAGATCCTAGAATTTAATTGGCCGGGAACTCCCCGTTTCTTTGAAACCGGGTTGGATCATGTCACAACTTGTGCACAAACATGGTTTGGAATTATCATATAACCCAACCAAGCACAAACCAAGAGAAAAATCCACCGGGCTACCCCTTTCATAAGAACATCTAGGGGGGTAGACGACTGAGGCCAACGGATCAGGGTTTTGTAGGGAAGAAGCACTTCGAGACATCGAAATACCTCCAAACCTTGAAATGGACCCTAGCATGTTTATTAAAGTGTGGTGGAAAGCTGAAATGTCCAAAACATGGTTCCCAAGTGTGACCCGTTCGCAGACATGCGATGTCACCTAAAAACGAAGGTGTTCTAGAAATTTAATTATTAGGGGGTCGATAACTCCCCATTTCGGTGAAACCAGGTTAGATCTTGTG
Organism: Avena sativa; assembly: GCA_916181665.1. Lineage (NCBI taxonomy): Eukaryota > Viridiplantae > Streptophyta > Magnoliopsida > Poales > Poaceae > Avena > Avena sativa. Next base: position 103,112,734 of record OV702293.1, read on the forward strand.
ACAACTTATGCCCAAACATGGTTTGGAATTATCCTACAACCCAACCAAGCACAAAGCAAGAGAAAAATCCACCGGGCTACCCCTTTCATAAGAACATCTAGGGGGTAGACGATTCTGGGACCACAGATCAGGGTTTCATAGGAATAAGCGCCTCGAAGCATCAAAATACCTCCAACCCCATGAAATGGACCCTAGCATGTGTATTAAAGTGTGGTGGAATGTTGAAATGTATAAAACATGGAGCCCAAGTGTCACCCTTGTTTCAGACATGCACTATCACCTAAAAACGAAGATCCTGGACTTTAATTGGTCGGGAACTCCCCGTTTCTTTGAAACCGGGTTGGATCATGTCACAACTTGTGCCCAAACATGGTTTGGAATTATCATATAACCCAACCAAGCACAAACCAAGAGAAAATTCCACCGGCTACCCCTTTCATAAGTATATCTAGGGTGTAGACCATCCAGGCCCACAGATCAGGGTTTTGTAGGAAGAAGCTCTTCGGGACATCGGAATACCTCCAAACCTTGCAATGGACCCTAGCATGTGTATTAAAGTGTGGTGGAATGCTGAAATGCCCAAAATCTGGTTCCCAAGTGTGACCTGTTCACAGACATGCGATGTCATCTAAGAACGAAGGTGTTCTGGAAATTTAATTTTTAGGGGGTCGAGAACTCCCCATTTCGGTGAAACCAGGTTGGATCTTGTCACAACTTATGCCCAAACTTGGTTTGGAATTATCATATAACCCAACCAAGCACAAACCAAGAGAAAAATCCACCGGGCTACCCCTTTCATAAGAACATCTATGGGGTAGACGATCCAGGCCCACGGATCAGGGTTTTGTTGGGAAGAAGCACTTCGAGACATCGAAATATACCTCCAAACCTTGGAATGGACCCTAGCATGTGTATTAAAGTGTGATGGAATGCTGAAATGTCCAAAACATGGTGCCCAAGTGTCACCCTCTTTGCAGACATGCACTATCACCTAAAAACGAAGATCCTAGAATTTAATTGGCCGGGAACTCCCCGTTTCGGTGAAACCGGGTTGGATCATGTCACAACTTGTGCACAAACATGGTTTGGAATTATCATCTAACCCAACCAAGCACAAACCAAGATAAAAATCCACCGGTCTACCCCTTTCATAAGAACATCTAGGGGGGTAGACGGTTCAGGCCCACGGATCAGGGTTTTATAGGGAAGAAGCTCTTCGAGACATCGGAATACCTCCAGACCTTGCAATGGACCCTAGCATGTTTATTAAAGTGTGGTGGAAATCTGAAATGTCCAAAACATGGTTCCCAAGTGTGACCCGTTCGCAGACATGTGATGTCACCTAAAAACAAAGGTGTTCTAGAAATTTAATTATTAGGGGTCGAGAATTCCCCATTTTGGTGAAACCAAGTTAAATTTTGTCACAACTTATGCCCAAACATGGTTTGGAGTTATCCTATAACCCAACCAAGCACAAAGCAAGAGAAAAATCCACCGGGCTACCCCTTTCATAAGAACATCTAGGGGGTAGACGATTCTGGGACGACATATCAGGGTTTCATAGGAATAAGCGCCTCGGAGCATCAAAATACCTCCAACCCCATGCAATGGACCCTAGCATGTGTATTAAAGTGTGGTGGAATGTTGAAATGTATAAAACATGGAGCCCAAGTGTCACCCTCTTTGCAGACATGCACTATCACCTAAAAACGAAGATCCTGGAATTTAATTGGCCGGGAACTCCCCGTTTCTTTGAAACCGGGTTGGATCATGTCACAAATTGTGCCCAAACATGGTTTCGAATTATCATATAACCCAACCAAGCACAAACCAAGAGAAAAATCCACCGGTCTACCCCTTTCATAAGTATATCTAGGGTGTAGACCATCGAGGCCCACAGATCAGGGTTTTGTAGGAAGAAGCTCTTCGGGACATCGGAATACCTCCAAACCTTGCAATGGACCCTAGCATGTGTATTAAAGTGTGGTGGAATGCTGAAATGCCCAAAATATGGTTCCCAAGTGTGACCTGTTCACAGACATGCGATGTCATCTAAGAATGAAGGTGTTCTGGAAATTTAATTTTTAGGGGGTCGAGAACTCCCCATTTCGGTGAAACCAGGTTGGATCTTGTCACAACTTATGCCCAAACTGGGTTTGGAATTATCATATAACCCAACCAAGAACAAACCAAGAGAAAAATCCACCGGGCTACCCCTTTCATAAGAACATCTATGGGGTAGACGATCCAGGCCCACGGATCAGGGTTTTGTAGGGAAGAAGCACTTCGAGACATCGAAATATACCTCCAAACCTTGAAATGGACCCTATCATGTGTATTAAAGTGTGGTGGAATGCTGAAACGTCCAAAACATGGTTCCCAAGTGTGGCCCATTCACATACATGCGATGTCACCTAAAAACGAAGGTGTTCTAAAAATTTAATTATTAGGCGATCGATAACTCCCCATTTCGGTGAAACCAGGTTATATCATGTCACAAATTATGCCCAAAAATGGTTTGGAATGATCCTATAACCCAACCAAGATAAAAATACACCGGGCTACCCCTTTTATAAGAACATCTAGGCGGGTAGACGATTCTGGGCCCACAGATCAGGGTTTCATAGCAAGAAGCGCCTCGGAGCATCGGAATACCTCCAAACTCATGCAATGGACCCTAGCATGTGTATTAAAGTGTGGTGGAATGCTGAAATGTCCAATACATGGTGCCCAAGTCTCACCCTCTTTGCAGACATGCACTTCACCTAAAAACGAAGATCCTAGAATTTAATTGGCCGGGAACTCCCCGTTTCGGTGAAACCGGGTTGGATCATGTCACAACTTGTGCACAAACATGGTTTGGAATTATCATATAACCCAACCAAGCACAAACCAAGAGAAAAATCCACCGGGCTACCCGTTTCATAAGAACATCTAGGGGGGTAGACGACTGAGGCCCACAGATCAGGGTTTTGTAGGGAAGAAGCACTTCGAGACATCGAAATACCTCCAAACCTTGAAATGGACCCTAGCATGTTTATTAAAGTGTGGTGGAAATCTGAAATGTCCAAAACATGGTTCCCAAGTGTGACCCGTTCGCAGACATGCGATGTCACCTAAAAACGAAGGTGTTCTAGAAATTTAATTATTAGGGGGTCAATAACTCCCCATTTCGGTGAAACCAGGTTAGATCTTGTCACAACTTATGCCCAAACATGGTTTGGAATTATCCTACAACCCAACCAAGCACAAAGCAAGAGAAAAATCCACCGGGCTACCCCTTTCATAAGAACATCTAGGGGGTAGACGATTCTGGGACCACAGATCAGGGTTTCATAGGAATAAGCGCCTCGAAGCATCAAAATACCTCCAACCCCATGCAATGGACCCTAGCATGTGTATTAAAGTGTGGTGGAATGTTTAAATGTATAAAACATGGATCCCAAGTGTCACCCTCTTTGCAGACATGCACTATCACCTAAAAACGAAGATCCTGGAATTTAATTGGCCGGGAACTCCCCGTTTTTTTGAAACTGGGTTGGATCATGTCACAACTTGTGCCCAAACATGGTTTGGAATTATCATATAACCCAACCAAGCACAAACCAAGAGAAAAATCCACCGGTCTACCCCTTTCATAAGTATATCTAGGGCGTAGGCCATCCAGGCCCACAGATCAGGGTTTTGTAGGAAGAAGCTCTTCGGGACATCGGAATACCTCCAAACCTTGCAATGGACCCTAGCATGTGTATTAAAGTGTGGTGGAATTCTGAAATGCCCAAAATCTGGTTCCCAAGTGTGACCTGTTCACAGACATGCGATGTCATCTAAGAACGAAGGTGTTCTGGAAATTTAATTTTTAGGGGGTCGAGAACTCCCCATTTCAGTGAAACCAGGTTGGATCTTGTCACAACTTATGCCCAAACTTGGTTTGGAATTATCATATAACCCAACCAAGCACAAACCAAGAGAAAAATCCACCGGGCTACCCCTTTCATAAGAACATCTATGGGGTAGACGATCCAGGCCCACGGATCAGGGTTTTGTAGGGAAGAAGCACTTCGAGACATCGAAATATACCTCCAAACCTTGCAATGGACCCTAGCATGTGTATTAAAGTGTGGTGGAATGCTGAAATGTCCAAAACATGGTGCCCAAGTGTCACCCTCTTTGCAGACATGCACTATCACCTAAAAACGAAGATCCTAGAATTTAATTGGCCGGGAACTCCACGTTTCGGTGAAACCGGGTTGGATCATGTCACAACTTGTGCACAAACATGGTTTGGAATTATCATCTAACCCAACCAATCACAAACCAAGAGAAAAATTCACCGGTCTACCCCTTTCATAAGAACATCTAGGGGGTAGACGGTTCAGGCCCACGGATCAGGGTTTTGTAGGGAAGAAGCTCTTCGAGACATCGGAATACCTCCAGACCTTGCAATGGACCCTAGAATGTTTATTAAAGTGTGGTGGAAATCTGAAATGTCCAAAAAATGGATCCCAAGTGTGACCCGTTCGCAGACATGTGATGTCACCTAAAAACAAAGGTGTTCTAGAAATTTAATAATTAGTGGTCGAGAACTCCCCATTTTGGTGAAACCAAGTTACATTTTGTAACAACTTATGCCCAAACATGGTTTGGAGTTATCCTATAACCCAACCAAGCAAAAAGCAAGAGAAAAATCCACCGGGCTACCCCTTTCATAAGAACATCTAGGGGGTAGACGATTCTGGGACCACAGATCAGGGTTTCATAGGAATAAGCGCCTCGGAGCATCAAAATACCTCCAACCCCATGAAATGGACCCTAGCATGTGTATTAAAGTGTGGTGGAATGTTGAAATGTATAAAACATGGATCCCAAGTGTCACCCTCTTTGCAGAGATGCACTATCACCTAAAAACGAAGATCCTGGAATTTAATTGGCCGGGAACTCCCCGTTTTTTTGACACCGGGTTGGATCATGTCACAACTTGTGCCCAAACATGGTTTGGAATTATCATATAACCCAACCAAGCAGAAACCAAGAGAAAAATCCACCGGCTACCCCTTTCATAAGTATATCTAGGGTGTAGACCATCCAGGCCCACAGATCAGGGTTTTGTAGGAAGAAGCTCTTCGGGACATCGGAATACCTCCAAACCTTGCAATGGACCTTAGCATGTGTATTAAAGTGTGGTGGAATGCTGAAATTCCCAAAATCTGGTTCCCAAGTGTGACCTGTTCACAGACATGCGATGTCATCTAAGAACGAAGGTGTTCTGGAAATTTAATTTTTAGGGGGTCGAGAACTCCCCATTTCGGTGAAACCAGGTTGGATCTTGTCACAACATATGGCCAAACTTGGTTTGGAATTATCATATAACCCAACCAAGCACAAACCAAGAGAAAAATCCACCGGGCTACCCCTTTCAAAAGAACATCTATGGGGTAGACGATCCAGGCCCACGGATCAGGGTTTTGTAGGGAAGAAGCACTTCGAGACATCGAAATATACCTCCAAACCTTGCAATGGACCCTAGCATGTGTATTAAAGTGTGGTGGAATGCTTAAACGTCCAAAACATGGTTCCCAAGTGTGACCCATTCGCATACATGCGATGTCACCTAAAAACGAAGGTGTTCTAAAAATTTAATTATTAGGCGATCGATAACTCCCCATTTTGGTGAAACCAGGTTAGATCATGTCACAAATTATTCCCAAACATGGTTTGGAATGATCCTATAACCCAACCGAGCACAAACCAAGATAAACATACACCGGGCTACCCCTTTTATAAGAACATCTAGGTGGGTAGACGATTCTGGGCCCACAGATCAGGGTTTCATAGCAAGAAGCGCCTCGGAGCATCGGAATACCTCCAACCTCATGCAATGGACCCTAGCATGTGTATTAAAGTGTGGTGGAATGCTGAAATGTCCAAAACATGGTGCCCAAGTGTCACCCTCTTTGCAGACATGCACTTCACCTAAAAACGAAGATCCTAGAATTTAATTGGCCGGGAACTCCCCGTTTCGGTGAAACCGGGTTGGATCATGTCACAAATTGTGCACAAACATGGTTTGGAATTATCATATAACCCAACCAAGCACAAACCAAGAGAAAAATCCACCAGGCTACCCCTTTCATAAGAACATCTAGGGGGGGTAGACGACTGAGGCCCACGGATCAGGTTTTTGTAGGGAAGAAGCTCTTCGAGACATCGAAATACCTCCAAACCTTGAAATGGACCCTAGCATGTTTATTAAAGTGTGGTGGAAAGCTGAAATGTCCAAAACATGGTTCCCAAGTGTGACCCGTTCGCAGACATGCGATGTCACCTAAAAACGAAGGTGTTCTAGAAATTTAATTATTAGGGGGTCGATAACTCCCCATTTCGGTGAAACCAGGTTAGATCTTGTCACAACTTATGCCCAAACATGGTTTGGAATTATCCTACAACCCAACCAAGCACAAACCAAGATAAAAATCCACCGGGCTACCCCTTTCATAAGAACATCTAGGGGGTAGACGATTCTGGGACCACAGATAAGGGTTTCATAGGAATAAGCGCCTCGGAGCATCAAAATACCTCCAACCCTATTCAATGGACCCTAACATGTGTATTAAAGTGTGGTGGAATGTTGAAATGTATAAAACATGGATCCCAAGTGTCACCCTCTTTGCAGACATACACTATCACCTAAAAACAAAGATCCTGGAATTTAATTGGTCGGGAACTCCCCGTTTCTTTGAAACCGGGTTGGATCATGTCACAACTTGTGCCCAAACATGGTTTGGAATTATCATATAACCCAACCAATCATAAACTAAGAGAAAAATCCACCGGGTTACCCCTTTCATAAGAACATCTAGGGGGGAGATGATCCAGGCCCACGGATCAGGGGTTTGTAGGGAAGAAGCTCTTCGAGACATCGGAATACCTCCAAACCTTGCAATGGACCCTAGCCTGTGTATTAAAGTGTGATGAAATGCTAAAATGTCCAAAATCTATTTCCCAAGTGTGACCCGTTCGCAGGCATGCGATGTCACCTAAAAACGAAGGTGTTCTAGAAATTTAATTATTAGGGGGTCGAGAACTCCCCATTTCGCTGAAAATAGGTTATATCTTGTCACAACTTATGCCCAAACATGGTTTGGAATTATCCTAAAACCCAACAAAGAACAAACCAAGAGAAAAATCCACCGGGCTACCCTTTTTATAAGAACATGTAGGAGGGTAGACGATTCTGGGCCCACAGATCAGGGTTTCATAGGAAGAAGCGCCTCGGAGCATCGGAATACCTCCAAACTAATACAATGGACCCTAGCATGTGTATTAAAGTGTGGTGGAATGCTGAAATGTCCAAAACATGGTGCCCAAGTGTCACCCTCTTTGCAGACATGCACTATCACCTAAAAACGAAGATCCTAGAATTTAATTGGCCGGGAACTCCCCGTTTCGGTGAAACCGGGTTGGATCATGTCACAACTTGTGCACAAACATGGTTTGGAATTATCATATAACCCAACCAAGCACAAACCAAGAGAAAAATCCACCGGGCTACCCCTTTCATAAGAACATCTAGGGGGGTAGACGACTGAGGCCCACGGATCAGGGTTTTGTAGGGAAGAAGCTCTTCGAGACATCGAAATACCTCCAAACCTTGAAATGGACCCTAGCATGTTTATTAAAGTGTGGTGGAAAGATGAAATTTCCAAAACATGGTTCCCAAGTGTGACCCGTTCGCAGACATGCGATGTCACCTAAAAACGAAGGTGTTCTAGAAATTTAATTATTAGGGGGTCGATAACTCCCCATTTCGGTGAAACCAGGTTAGATCTTGTCACAACTTATGCCCAAACATGGTTTGGAATTATCCTACAACCCAACCAAGCACAAAGCAAGAGAAAAATCCACCGGGCTACCCCTTTCATAAGAACATCTAGGGGGTAGACGATTCTGGGACCACAGATCAGGGTTTCATAGGAATAAGCGCCTCGAAGCATCAAAATACCTCCAACCCCATGCAATGGACCCTAGAATGTGTATTAAAGTGTGGTGGAATGTTTAAATGTATAAAACATGGATCCCAAGTGTCACCCTCTTTGCAGACATGCACTATCACCTAAAAACGAAGATCCTAGAATTTAATTGGCCGGGAACTCCCCGTTTTTTTGAAACCGGGTTGGATCATGTCACAACTTGTGCCCAAACATGGTTTGGAATTATCATATAACCCAACCAAGCACAAACCAAGAGAAAAATCCACCGGTCTACCCCTTTCATAAGTATATCTAGGGCGTAGGCCATCCAGGCCCACAGATCAGGGTTTTGTAGGAAGAAGCTCTTCGGGACATCGAAATACCTCCAAATCTTGCAATGGACCCTAGCATGTGTATTAAAGTGTGGTGGAATGCTGAAATGCCCAAAATCTGGTTCCCAAGTGTGACCTGTTCACAGACATGCGATGTCATCTAAGAACAAAGGTGTTCTGGAAATTTAATTTTTAGGGGGTCGAGAACTCCCCATTTCGGTGAAACCAGGTTGGATCTTGTCACAACTTATGCCCAAACTTGGTTTGGAATTATCATATAACCCAACCAAGCACAAACCAAGAGAAAAATCCACCGGGCTACCCCTTTCATAAGAACATCTATGGGGTAGACGATCCAGGCCCACGGATCAGGGTTTTGTAGGGAAGAAGCACTTCGAGACATCGAAATATACCTCCAAACCTTGCAATGGACCCTAGCATGTGTATTAAAGTGTGGTGGAATGCTGAAACGTCCAAAACATGGTTACCAAGTGTGACCCATTCGCAGACATGCGATGTCACCTAAAAACGAAGGTGTTCTAGAAATTTAATTATTAGGGGGTCGTTAACTCCCCATTTCGGTGAAACCAGGATAGATCTTGTCACAACTTATGCCCAAACATGGTTTGGACTTATCCTACAACCCAACCAAGCACAAACCAAGAGAAAAATCCACCGGGCTACCCCTTTCATAAGAACATCTAGGGGTAGACGATTCTGGGACCACAGATAAGGGTTTCATATGAATAAGCGCCTCGGAGCATCAAAATACCTCCAACCCCATTCAATGGACCCTAGAATGTGTAATAAAGTGTGGTGGAATGCTGAAATGTATAAAACATGGAGCCCAAGTGTCACCCTCTTTGCAGACATGCACTATCACCTAAAACCGAAGATCCTGGAATTTAATTGGCCGGGAACTCCCCGTTTCAGTGAAACCGGGTTGGATCATGTCACAACTTGTGCCCAAATAAGGTTGGGAATTATCATATAACCCAACCAAGCACAAACAAGGAGAAAAATCCACCGGGCTACCCCTTTCATAAGAACATCTAGGGGGGTAGATGATCCAGTCCCATAGATCAGGGTTTTGTAGGAAGAAGCTCTTCGGGACATCGGAATACCTCCAAACCTTGCAATGGAACCTAGCATGTGTATTAAAGTGTGGTGGAATGCTGAAATGCCCAACTGGTTCCCAAGTGTGACCTGTTCGCAGACATGCGATGTCACCTAAAAACGAAGGTGTTCTGGAAATTTAATTATTAGGGGGTCGAGAACTCCCCATTTTGGGGAAAATAAGTTAGATATTGTCACAACTTATGACCAAACTTGGTTTGGAATTATCCTATAACCCAACCAAGCACAAACCAAGAGAAAAATCCACCGGGCTACCCCTTTCATAAGAACATCTAGGGGGGTAGACGATTCTGGGCCCACAGATGAGGGTTTCATAGGAAGAAGCACCTCGGAGCATCGGAATACCTCCAAACCCATGCAATGGACCCTATCATGTGTATTAAAGTGTGCTGGAATGCTGAAATGTCCAAAATAAGGTGCCCAGGTGTCACCCTCTTTCCAGACATGCACTATCACCTAAAAATGAAGATCCTAGAATTTAACTGGCCGGGAACTCCCCGTTTCGGTGAAACCGGGTTGGATCATGTCACAACGTGTTTCCAAACATGGTTTGGAATTATCATATAACCCAACCAAGCACTAACCAAGAGAAAAGTCCACCGGGCTACGCCTTTCATAAGAACATCAAGGGGGGTAGACAATCCAGGCCCACGGATCAGGGTTTTGTAGGAAGAATCTCTTAGGAACATCGTAATACCTCCAAACCTTGCAATGGACCCTAGCATGTGTATTAAAGTGTGGTGGAATACTGAACTGTCCAAAATCCGGTTCCCAAGCGTGACCCGTTCGCAGACATGCTATGTCACCTAAAAACGAAGCTATTCTGGAAATTTAATTATTAGGGGGTCGAGAACTCCCCATTTCAGTGAAACCAAGTTAGATATTGTCACAACTTATGCCCAAACATGGTTTGGAATTATTGTAAAATCCCAAAAATATTAAACATGGATCATCAAGTGCTAATCATCAAATTTAGGGTTAACAAAAACTTTTCCATATGAGAGCATTCATATGTATGTGTATTTAAAATTAGGATGCTTTTGAATTGCCATGGTTTTGTGTTTCTTTGCTTGTAAAATGATTCTTAGGTGAAATAAACATCATCTAAATCATTCCCAAAGTTTTCCCAAAGACAAACAACTCAAAATGAACAAATGATGTGAATGGTCATTTTTGCCAAATTAACTCTCATGCCTACTTTGGCTATTCCAAGCACTCAAAACCTAACAGAAACATTTGTGGATCTTTGCACCCCTTGTTAGTACTCATAATGTGGTACCAAGGCCCACTTTGTGATCTTCCAAAAACATTCAAATGTTAAGTTTAAATGACAGTTTAAAACTGAATCTATCTCATATGGGAAGATCCCACTATTTAAAAAACCACTCAAACAAGCTCAATTTTCAAAACCCAAGCAACCACAGAGTCTCCAGCACATGCCTAGCACACCCACCAAAAATCTTTTCAAAATTCAAAAAGAAGTTTATTGCGGCCATTTCATAAAACACTTGGCGGGCAAATTTAAACAAAATCAAATTCACTGTTTTAATAGTGTTTTGGCCTAACTTGTTCCCTCTCTAGCTCACAGCAACCATCTAGTAGATCATCTAGCTTAGTTGGAAACCGTTAGCCTCACTGTAAACTGGCCATTGTCATCAATGTTGAACAAGCCGAGCCACCTCGCCGGCCAACTTGGTCGCCGCCGCAGCGGACCGCCTCCCCCTCTCTCGCCATGTCTGGGAGATAGCCAACACTTCACCGCCACCCACTGTCCCCTCCCCGAGCCAAGGCAATCCATGGACCACCGAGCACGCCCCGCGCCCAGTGCCACTGCGACATGCCGAGCACGCCCCAGAACGCCGCACCCGGCACACGCGCACACGTCGCGCCTCGACAGCCAGCCCGTGCCCACAGCTTCGCCATTACCCAAGGAACATGCCAGACATCCCCTTTCGCCGCCCAATGCCTCACAACCACCGCTCGCCGTCGAAGACGCCGCCTCTGCCACTCAGAGCGCCAGCCTCGCCCGACCGTTTACCACCGCCCCTAAGCCCGCATTGAATATCTAGAGCATCTCCAGGAGACCGCGCGTAGATCGCCACCCTCAGCCATGCCGCTAGCAGCCCGTAGCCATGTCGCCACCGTCGCATGACCATCCCTCTCGGTCTCGTCGTCGAGCCTATAAAAGGAGGCCACCCCCAGCAGTTTGAAGCACACCATTCCACTCCCCTCACCTCACTGATCGTTCCACCCTCTAGCCTAAGCACGCAGAGCAGCAGCTCGCCGGAATTGCACCGAGCAAGCTGCCTCCAGAGGAGAAGGGGCCCATTAACCTCTCCCACGCGACCCAACCGTTCTGTTTTAATTCAAACACAGTTCTGTACATAGATTCAAAAATCAACCCAGCTCGATTTAATGAACCAAAATGCATGAAGCCAATTTTGTTAGAAAGGTACTAAAATGCTTAATCCAAGCCCATTGGATTCAAATCATTTGGATATGTAAAGCACCCTAGGTAAAAACAACAAGGCAGAAGCTTTTCTGCATTCAAACATTTTTTCAAAATTCAACCATAAGAGCTTTTGAGTTGATTCCAACTCTCAAAAATCACATTTGATCATACCTTTCAGAATATATAAAAACATATGGGTTTACTAACAGAAATAATGTTCAAGTAATAAAAGAATGCCACATAGGCATCTCTAGTCACTTTATTTATTTAAAATAAAAAGGTTAAACCTTATTAAATTGTGACACCACTTTAAATCACTTTCCCCTGTACTAAAATATGTGGTGATGACATGTGTCAACATGATCCCATGTTTGAGTTGGAGAATATTAAAACTTAAGTAGATTTTCAATGAGTAGAAATTACTTTTCTCAAATTAAAATTACTAGGATAAATGCTTTCACCTCGTAATGTAGGTGATCATGCTAGATCATCTATAGTGCACCTTGGTGTGATGATTGAAAATAGTTAAGTATTGTTTGGTCATTGTGTACCTCGTATTTATTTATAGACGTTAGTACCGACCAAGGATACGAGGAGGAAGGAGGATACTACGAGGAAGAAGCCGAGGAGAACTTCAACCACTTCTCTGCACAAGCCAAGCTAACACTTGCACGATACCCTACTTTAGCAAGCTTATACTTGCAATTATGCAAGCTACTACTTTCTTGTTACCATGCCAAATATATGCCTTAAGCATATGTGATCATACCCACTTGAAAACCCAATCCTAGTTTTACTTACCAGCATTATACTTTATTTCTTTATCAAAGCTTTTCTTAGGGATTACTTAAGTAACTTGTAGATTCTAGAAAGATAATTGAAGGTTGCATAAAGAGCATTAAATTTGGCCTAAGTAGATAATCTTGATGTCATCCTAAGGCATGAGATTGAACTTAACTAATCTCCACTTACTTACCACCCCTCATTAGTACTTACCCCCACTAGTAGATGCTAGTGCTAAGCATAAAACATGATCAATTTTAGCTGAGAATACTTGGTGAAAATGGTTATGAAAACCTTAGAATGATGAGTCATTCTACTGAAATGTTTTGACATGTGTTCTCGAACACCAGATGATTTTGATGATGAATTTGTAGAGGCATGAGCCTTATCCCTTTATAAAACTGATGGTTGTCTGGATGCGATACCATTCCAATTTTACCGTACAACCACAATACCCAAAGTTGGGTAGGGCTTGACTGGAAACTTATATACCTTATTATGGGTTCCCTCGCGGCCAAGGTCTGAGCTGAGGCTACCTTGTCAAGATTGTCCACCTGTGTAGTACCCAAGATGACAATTGGTCATGGTTGGGAGGCCAAACTCCCAGGAGAGGTGCCTGTACTGAATATGGTGAATTCAGGATTTGTTCCTGACGGATGTATCGAATGTTGTGGTGAAAGTGTACAATCTCTGCAGAGTGTCAAACTATTCGAATATCCGCGTCCGTGGTTATGGACAGTTGGAGTGGCCATACTGTCCCCCCATCAGATGTTTTCAAAAGGACTTGTGAAATGAATTGAGACTTTGACTTGACCACAACAGGGTTGTGATATGAAATTCAAGTTCCCACTTAGATGTTATCAAACTTTCAAACTAGCTTTCTTTGCTTCTGAACTTAGCAGATGTAAATGTGGCTTTTTGCAAAACAACCCTAGAGCTTAGTGTCCTACTACAAAAAAACCCCTTAACTTGTTAGTATTAGTTTGCGAGTACTTAAAGAGTACTCATGGCTTTGTCCCTGGCTATTCCCATGGCCAGACTATGAAGAGGAGTACCAGGATGATGGACCGTAGGAAGGTTACGACAACTAGGATCATCTCCCGTCGTCAGCATTGCCTGTGACCCCGAAGATGGAGCTTCGCCTACGCTACCTTTATTATTACGTTATTCCGCTGCTTGAGTTGTATTAAGAACTGGATCATGAGATCCTTATTTGTGTAAGACCTTATGTATGGTTCGTAATGGATGATGTACTGTGATATCCAAATCTGTTATGTCTCGCAAAAATGGTAATCCTGGGATTGTGTTGTATGGCATAACAAGCATCTGGGATTAAAAATCCGGGTGTTGACAAGTTGGTATCAGAGCCATCCTGATCATAGGAGACCCTAGTTAGATTGGACGTTGAATCAAAAACTTAGTTTCAAAACCCAAGAAGGTGAGTATTTACAAAAACTTATTCCCATTCTTATCACTTTGATTCTTTCATGAAAATTCATGTTCCTCAAAAACTCTTGCAAAATACATAAAATTTGACACACTTGATCACTCTACTAACTTACTCATCCTATATTCTTATAGATGGACGTGAAGTACAACAAGTTTTATCAGTCGGGGAATGGAGGAGAACTCATCATTGAGCGTGACCTGGACCAGCTTTCGGAACTCCTAGAGCATCCACACCCCAAGTTCTTCGGAGCTCAGCTCAATGACCAAGGAGGAGAAGATCTGTAGTGGCTAGTTGTTGCAAGTCTCAGAGGAAAGATTGAACCTCCCACTGCAGAGGGAATTCAGTTCACCTTAAGAGAGAACAACTGGCCATGCATGAAGCTCTTGCCCGTCTATGTGGGCAGAGTATCAATCAAATCAAGGGTAACCACTTTGAGTTTTATCCAAGGCGTGATGGTATGGGACAGCCACTGGAAGCCCCACATCACCCCGAGCTGAAGACTCAGTTGGACCACCTTAGCTTCATGATGTATTCGTTAGCAGGAACTAGACAATGCCCGTGACTACTCCAACCACAAGTCCGCCATCATCAAGACGAAGGATCAGACCATCGCCATGCTAGTGAAGGATCGCAAGTCTCGTCGCCGTCAGCTCGACAAGAAGGAGCGCATCATTGCCCGTCTTTGTCACCGGATCACGGATTTGGAGGAGACCATCCACGAGAGAGACATGCAGTTGGAGGAAAGGGAGAATGCCGTAGAAGACCTTCGTGGAGACCCCTACTCCTATCTCAGCGATGAAGATGACTATCTGGAAGATCAGGCCATGGACTTCTTCATCGATGAGGAGGATTTCGCCTTCATCGATGATGACGATGATGATGAGGATGATTTGTACACCAACTCCGAGGAGTAGTAGCACTTGAGCACTAGCGTTAGTAAGCTGTATTCGGTCCCACTGTATCGTAGTTTCCAGAATGGTTCTTAAAACCATCTGTTTTCCTTTGTTGTGGTGTGTGTTGTATCGTGTGCTATGAAGGAATGAATGAAAAACAAGTTGCTAGAAAATACGAGTCAAACTTTAAAAACTTTTCGAAGTCCCTGAACCTTAGAAATTTCCCTCTTTTCTCATGATCTATCTCAATCTTCAGATGCCTCGCAGAGGAAGTGGTTTATCCCCGGACCCGATGTTGCAGATCCTGCAAATGTTGGTTTCTGACCGCGAAGCTGAAAGAGCCGAACGTCAAGCCCGCCTAGCCACTCTTCAACACATATCTCTGATGGCCAACAACAATCAAGGCCAAGGAAATCAGGACAATCATTGATCTAAGCTCAAGAATTTCCAGAACACCAACCCACCTGTTTTCACTAAGTCAGAAGATCCCTTAGATGTAGCTGATTGGCTGCAGACTATGGAGAACAATTTGGAAGTCGCAGGAGTGGAAGCTAACGAGAAAGTTCTGTTCGCCACCCACTATCTAGCTGGAGATGCAAGAGCATGGTGGAACAACGTTCGTGCAAGGACCGGAGGACAGATGATGGCCTGGGAGGAATTCAAAGTTAAGTTCAGCGGAACCCATGTGCCACCGGGTTTGATTAAAAGGATGAGAGATGAATTCAGAGAACTGAAGCAAGGAAGGATGACCGTGGTGGAATACCGTGACAAATTCTTGTCATGAGCTAGGTATGCCCCGGATGAGATCGACACTGAAGCCAAGAAGAAAGAAAGATTCTTGAATGGTCTGCACGATGAGATGCAGACGGTGTTGGTCAATATCCCCATTGCTAATATTGAAGCCCTAGTTGACTCTGCCATTCATATGGAAGGAAAGATCAACCAATCCAATGAGAACTGCAAGCGCCGCATGATGCATCAGCCAGGAACCCACCATACCCCAAAGTATCGCCCCAAACCATCTCCAGGATTTGCCCCGAGAAACAATAGACCCCCAATGAACCGTCCGACCTATCCCAACTGTGGAAACCCAAGGCCCGGAGGAAACCACAACAACCCCGGCAACTCTAGCAATTTCAACCATGCACCACCCAAGTTGAACAACAACAATGCCGCCACCAACACCAACACTGCCCCGAGGACTGCAAGCAATGATGTGCCTGTTGCAGCAAAGGACAAGTCGCAAGTAACTTGTTATGACTGTAGAAACAAGGGTCACTACTCCAATGATTGCCCCGAGAAGAATGCCGCAACCCCCAATGCAAATGCCCCATCTTAGCAACAACATCGTGTTCAGCCCGGAAGAAGGTTTTCCCCAGGGAACTCGCTCAACAGCAACGGCCGTCTTTTTCTCATGCATGCTGAAGAAGCCCAGAAAGCGCCCGATGTCGTGCTGGGTATGTTTTCTGTTAATTCAGTACTTGCTAGAGTGTTGTTTGATTCTGGTGCATCGCACTCATTTGTCACCGAAGAATTTTCATGCACTAGTAAGATTCAACCAACCAAACTAAAGCATGTTACGATTGTTCAAATCCCCGGTTCAACCACCAAAGCTAGGCAAATTTGCAAAGCCGTCCCTATCCGAATCCATGGCATAGATTTTTATGCTAATCTGATAGTACTCGGAACAAAAGGTTTTGAAGTAGTACTAGGAATGGATTGGATGTCCAAACATAAAGGATTAATTGATTGTGCCAAGAAAGCCATAACCATGACCAGTACAGCCGGAATATCAGTCGAGCATGTATCTGAAACCTTACCTCCTCAATTCACGTGCAACAAGAGTATAGCCCAACCTACCATTGACCAAGTCTGGATAGTCTGTGAATACCCCGATGTATTTCCAGATGTTTTGCCCGGTATGCCCCCAGATCAAGATATCGAGTTTATCATTGAACTAATCCCAGGAACAGGACCCATAGCCCAGAGACCATATAGTATGAACCCGTCTGAACTAGCAGAACTGAAGAAGCAACTGGATGCCATGCTGGAAATGGGATTGATTCAACCAAGTGCATCACCATGGAGATCACCTGTCAACACCCGGAATTTTAATCCCAGATGCCTGTTATGCCATACATCACAATCCCAGGATTACCATTTTTGCGAGACATAAAAGAATTGGATACCACAGTACATCATCCATTACAAACCATACATAAGGTCTTACACAAATAAGGATCTCATGATCCAGTTCTTAATACAACTCAAGCAGCGGAATAACGTAATAATAAAGGTAGCGTAGGTGAAGCTCCATCTTCGGGGTCACAGGCAATGCTGACGATGGGAGATGATCCTAGTTGTCGTAACCTTCCTGCGGTCCATCCTCCTGGTACTCCTCTTCATAGTCTGGCCATCGGAATACCCAGGGACAAAGCCATGAGTACTCTTTAAGTACTCGCAAACCAATACTAACAAGTGAAGGGGTTTTTTTGTAATAGGACACTAAGCTCTATGGTTGTTTTGCAAAAATCCAGATTTTCCTCTACTAAGTTTAGAAGCAATAAAAACTACTTGAAGTTTTATAACACCTAAGTGGGAACTTGTATTTCATATCACAACTCTGTTATGGTCAAGTCAAAATTCTCAATCCATTTCACAAGTCATTTTGAAAACATCTGACGGGGGAACAGTATGGCCACTCCAACTGTCCATAACCGCGGACGCGGCTATTCGAATAGTTTGACACTCTACAGAGATTGTACACTTTCAACACAACATTCGATACATCCGTCAGGAACAAATCCTGATTTCACCATACTCAGTATGCGGATAATCAATGCTAACCTTTCAATTACACGCCCTAGTATAAGCACCTCTCCTGTGAGTTTGGCCTCCCAACCATGACCAACTGTCATCTTGGGTACTGCACAGGTGGACAATCTTCACAAGGTAGCCTCAGCTCAGACCTTGTCCGTGAGGGAACCCATACTAAGGTATATAAGTTTCCAGTCAAGCCCTACCCAATTCTCAAGTATTGTGGTTGTACGGTAAAATTGGAATGGTATCGCATCCAGACAACCATCAGTTTTATAAAGGGCTAAGGCTCATGCCTTAACATTTTCATCATCCAAATTATCTGGTGTTCGGAAACATATGTCAAAACATCTCAATAGAATGATCCATCATTCCAAGGTTTTCATAACCATTTTCCACTAAGTATTCCCATCTAAAGTTGATCCAGTTTTATGCTTAGCACTAGCATCTACAAGTGGGGGTAAGTAATAATGAGGGGTGGTAAACTAGTGGAGTTTAGCTAAGTTCAATCTCATGCCTTAGGCCAAATTTTAGGTGTGATCTCCATGGTGACGCACTTCGTTGAATCAATCCAATTTCCAACATGGAATCTAGTTGCTTCTTCAGTTCTGCTAGTTCAGACGGGTTCATACTATATGGTCTTTGGATATGGGCCCGGTTCCGGGGATTAGTTTAATGATAAACTCGATATCCCGATCTGGGGGCATACCGGGCAAAACATCTGGAAATACATGGGGGTATTCACAGACTATCCGGACTTGGTCAATGGTAGGTTGGGCTATACTCTTGTTGCAGTTGAATTGACGAGGTAAGGTTTCAGAGATATGCTCGACTGATATTCCGACTGTACTGGTCATGGTTATGGCTTTCTTGGCACAGTCAATTAATGCTTTATGTTTGGACATCCAATCCATTCCTAGTACTACTTCCAAACCTTTAGTTCTGAGTACTATCAGATTAGCATAAGAATCTATGCCATGGATTCGGATAGGGACGACTTTGCAAATTTGCCTAGCTTTGGTGGTTGAACGGGGAATTTGAACAATCATAACATGATTCAGTTTGGTTGGTTGAATCTTACTAGTGCATGCAAATTCTTTGGTGACAAATGAGTGCGATGCACCAGAATCAAACAAGACTCAAGCAAGTACTGAATTAACAGAAAAGATACCTAGCACGACGTCTGGCGCTTCCTGAGCTTCTTCAGCATGCATGAGAAAAAGACGGCCGTTGCGGTTGAGTGAATTCCCTGGGGCAAACCTTCTTCCAGGCTGAACACGACGCTACTGCTGAGCTGGGGCATTTGCATTGGGGGCTGCGGCATTCTTCTTGTTGGGGCACTCGTTGGAGTAGTGACCCTTATTTCCACAGTCATAACAAGTCACTTGCAACTTGTCTTTTGCTGCAACAGGCATAGCATTGCTTCCAGTCCTCGGGGCAGTGTTGGTGTTGGCGGTAGCATTGTTGTTGTTGAACTTGGGTGGTGCACGGTTGAAATTGCTAGAGTTGCCGGGGTTGTTGTGATTTCCTCCGGGCCTCGGGTTTCCACGGTGGAGATAGGTCGAACGGTTCATCGGGGGTCTATTGGTTCTCGGGGCAAATCCTGGAGATGGGTTAGGGCGATACTTTGGGGTCTGATGGGTTCCTGGCTGATGCATCATGCGACACTTGCGGTTCTCATTGGCTTGGTTGATCTTTCCTTCCATATGGATGGCAGAGTCGACAAGGGCTTCAATATCCGCAAAGGGGATATTGACCAACACAGTTTGCATCTCATCGTGCAGACCATTCAAGAATCTCTCTTTCTTCTTGGCTTCGGTGTCGATCTCATCCAGGGCATACCTAGATAATGACAAGAATTTGTCACGGTATTCCACTACGGTCATCCTTCCTTGCTTCAGTTCTCTGAACTCATCTCTCATTCTCTTGATCAAACCCAGTGGCACATGGGTTCTGCTGAACTTGACCTTGAATTCCTCCCAGGTCATCATCTGTCCTCCGATCATTGCACGAACGCTATTCCACCATGCTCTTGCATCTCCGGCTAGATAGTGGATGGCAAACAAAACTTTCTCGTTGGCTTCCACTCCGGCGACTTATAGGTTGTTTTCCATGGTTTTCAGCCAATCATCGGCGTCTAGGGGCTCTTCCGACTTAGTGAAGACAGGTGGGTTGGTGTTCTGGAATTTTTTGAGCTTAGATCCATGGTTGTCCTGATTTCTGTGACCTTGATTGTTGTGGGCTAGCTGAGCTATCTGCTGAAGGGTGGCTAGGTTGGCTTGATGTTCGGCTCTTTCAGCTTCGCGGTCAAAAACCAACATTTGCAGGATCTACAACATCGGGTCTGGGGATAAACCACTTCCTCCGTGTGGCATCTGAAGATTGAGATAGATCATGAGAAAAGAGGGAAATTTCTAAGGTTTAGGGATTTTGGGAAGTTTTTAAAGTTTGACTCAGATTTTCTAGCAACTTGCTTTTCATTCATTCATTCATAGCACACGATACAAACACACACCACAACAAAGGTAAATAGATGGGTTTAAGAACCATTCTGGAAACTACGATACAGTGGGACCGAATACAACTCACTACGTAGTGCTCAAGTGCTACTACTCCTTGGAGTCGGTGTAGTCGTCATCCTCATCATCATCGTCGTCATTGATGAAGGCGAAGTCATCCTCATCGGTTAAGAAATCCATAGACTGATCTTCCAGAAAATCATCATCATCATCGCTGAGATAGGAGTAGGGGTCTCCACGAAGATCCTCTCTGACATTCTCCCTTTCTTCCAACTGCATGTCTCTCTCATGGATGGTCTCCTCCAAATCCGAGATATGGTGGCGAAGACGGGCAATGATGCGCTCCTTCTTGTCGAGCTGATGGTGGCGAGACTTGCGATCCTTCGCTAGCATGGTGATGGTCTGATCCTTCGTCTTGATGATGGCGGACTTGTGATTGGAGTAGTCACGACAATTGTCCAATTCCTGCTGACGATCGTACATCATGAAGTTGAGGTGGTCCAACTAAGTCTTCAGCTCATGGTGGTATGGGGCTTCCATTGGCTGTCCCATAGCATCACGCCTTGGACAAAACTCAAAGCGGGTACCCTTAATCTGGTTGATACTCTGCCCACGCAGACGGGCAAGAGCTTCCTGCATGGCCCTGACAAGTTCATCGAGCCAGTTGTTCTCTCTTAAGGTAAACTGAATTCCCTCTCCAGTGGGAGGTTCAATCTTTCCTCGAAGACTTGCAACAATTAGCCACTGCAGAACTTCTCCTCCTTGATCATTGAGCCGAGATCCGAAGAACTCGGGGTGCAGACGCCCTAGAAGTTCCGAAAGCTGGTCCAAATTCCGCTCAAAGATAAGGTCTCCTCCATTCCCCAACTGATAAAACTTGTTGTACTTCACGTCCATCTATAAGAATATAGGATGAGTAGATTATTAGAGTGATCAAGTGTGTCAAATTTTAGGTATTTTGCAAGAGTTTTTGAGGAACATGAATTTTTATGAAAGAATCAAGGTGATAAGAATGGGAATAAGTTTTTGTAAATATTTGCTTCCTTTGGTTTTGAAACTAAGTTTTTGATTCAAACGTCCAATCTAGCTAGTGTCTCCTATGGTTAGGATAGCTCGGATACCAACTTGTCAATGCCCGGATTTTTAATCCCAGATACCTGTTATGCCATACATCGCAATCCCAGGATTACCATTTTTGCGAGACATAACTGAATTTGATACCACAGTACATCATCCATTACAAACCATACATAAGGTCTTACACAAATAAGGATCTCATGATCCAGTTCTTAATACAACTCAAGCAGCGGAATAACGTAATAATAAAGGTAGCGTAGGTGAAGCTCCATCTTCGGGGTCACAGGAAATGCTGACGATGGGAGATGATCCTAGTTGTCGTAACCTTCCTGCAGTCCATCCTCCTGGTACTCCTCTTCATAGTCTGGCCACGGGAATAGCTAGGGACAAAGCCATCAGTACTCGCAAACCAATACTAACAAGTGAAGGGGGTTTTTGTAATAGGACACTAAGCTCTATGGTTGTTTTGCAAAAAGCCAGATTTACCTCTACTAAGTTTAGAAGCAAGAAAAGCTAGTTGAAGTTTTATAACACCTAAGTGGGAACTTGTATTTCATATCACAACTCTGTTGTGGTCAAGTCAAAATTCACAATCCATTTCACAAGTCATTTTTAAAACATCCGACGGGGGAACAGTATGGCCACTCCAACTGTCCATAACCGCAGACGCGGCTATTCGATTAGTTTGACACTCTGCAGAGATTGTACACTTTCACCACAACATTCGATACATTCGTCAGGAACAAATTCTGAATTCACCATACTCAGTATGCAGATAATCAATCCTAACCTTTCAATTACACGCCCTAGTATAAGCACCTCTCCTGTGAGTTTGGCCTCCCAACCATGACCAACTGTCATCTTAGGTACTGCACAGGTGGACAATCTTCACAAGGTAGCCTCAGCTCAGACCTTGGCCATGAGGGAACCCATACTAAGGTATATAAGTTTCCAGTCAAGCCCTACCCAATTCTCGGGTATTGTGGTTGTACGGTAAAATTGGAATGGTATCGCATCCAGACAACCATCAGTTTTATAAAGGGCTAAGGCTCATGCCTTAACATTTTCATCATCCAAATCATCTGGTGTTCAGAAACACATGTCAAAACATCTCAATAGAATGATCCATCATTCCAAGGTTTTCATAACCATTTTCCACCAAGTATTCCCATCTAAAGTTGATCCAGTTTTAGGCTTAGCACTAGCATCTACAAGTGGGGGTAAGTACTAATGAGGGGTGGTAAACTAGTGGAGTTTAGCTAAGTTCAATCTCATGCCTTAGGATGACATCAAGATTATCTAGCTTAGGCCAAATTTTATGCTCTTTATGCAACCTTCAATTATCTTTCTAGAATCTACAATTCACTTAAGTAAGCTCTAAGTAATAGCTTTGATAAAGAAATAAAGTAGAAAGCTTGCAAGTAAAACAAGGACTGGGTATCATCAAATGTGTCTAACCAAGCATGCTTAGTGCATTGCATAGGTTATCTAACTTTCATAATTGCAAGTGTCAGTCTTGCAAGGTTAATAGCTTGCCTTGAGCAGAGCAGTGGTTGAAGTTATCCTCGGCTTCTTCTTCGTAGTATCCTCCTTCCTCCTCGTATCCTTGGTCGGTAGTAGCATCTATGAATAAATACGAGGTACACAATCACCAAACAATACTTAACTACTTTCAATCATCACACACAAGGATTCTATAGATGATATAGCATCATCACTAATATTACAAGATTAAAGCAGTTATATTATTTATTTTATTTTTAGAAAAGTAATTTCTACTCATTTAAAAACTACTTAAGATTTAATATTCTCCAACTCAAACATGGGATCATGTTGACACATGTCATCACCACATATTTCAGTACATGGGAATGTGATTTAATGTGGTGTCACAATTTAATAAGGTTTAACCTTTTTATTTTATATAAATAAAGTGACTAGAAATGCCTATGTGGCATTCTTTTATTACTTGGACATTATTTCAGTAAGTAAACCCATATGTTTTTATATATTCTGAAATGTATGATCAAATGTGATTTTTGAGAGTTGGAATCAACTCAAAAGCTATTATGGTTTAAATTTGAAAAATGTTTGAATGCAGAAAAGCTTCTGACTTGTTATTTTTGCCAAGGTTGATCTACAGATCCAAATGATTTGAATCCAACGGGATTGGATTAAGCATTTCAATACCTTGCTAACAAAAATGGTTTCATTCAATTTGGTGCACTGAATCGATCTGGGTTGATTTTTGAAACTAGGTACATAACTAAGTTTGAATATAAATAGAAAAAGATAATTTCAAACGATTGGGCTGCGCGGGAAGGGATAATAGGCCGGCCCAGTGTCACTCCGCAGCACGGGGCGCAACTGACAGGGGGGTCTACTGGTCACTGACTCTTTAAACGCGAAGTGGTACATGGCGATGTGGTGCGTTGGATTAGAATGAAGATCGACGGCTGAGGGTCGTCGTCGACGATGAACAAGTCACCGATGAGCTCGAACCCTAGCGGCTCAGTGGGGGTCGTGGGAGGCTCACCGGGGCTCAGGCGAAGGTCGGCCATGCGGGCGAACGATGAAGTCGACGACGGCGATCCTCCTAGTACCGACAGCTCCTCCTGGGGCGGCTCCAATCGATGGCTTCCTTCTTCTCCAGCAGCGGCGGACTCCGGTGAAATTCCGGTGATGCGCTGCTCGCCTTGCTCCGAGAATGAGGTGGGGTGGTTGTGGGTGAGAGGGGAGTAGAATGGTGTGAAGAATTCGAGCGGGAGATGCCTCTATTTATAGTGGTGAGAGGGGACCAACGGGTGCAAGCTGAGCTCGTCGTGGTCAATGGTACAGAGGGCTATCAGCGTGGGCGACTGTAGGGGGCGGTGCTGTGCTCCCTGGCGAAGCTCAACGGTGTGGTGGCGAGGCGTGGGGCGGTGCTGATCGGTCAGAACTCTGCGGTCCTCTACGCTGGTCTGACGGAAGTTTTGATGGCGCACAGCGCGCGTGGTCCACGCGGTGGCGAACGGGCGTGTCTGAGGGATTGCTGTGGTGTTGGCGATCGCGCGTGCATGCGGCGAGGGCGGCGCGTGGTTTGTGGGCGTGTGTCGAGCGTGTTGCACGGGGCGTGCTCTCGGCATTCTTGCAGAGCGGCTTGGCATGGCCGGGGCGTGTGGCCCAGGGGCTGCATTGCTTGCGGCTGGGACAGGGAGTGGCAGTGGGGTACTAGCTTGCTCCCAGACAAGGTTGGCGAGGCTAGTGTTGCTCGTAGCTTGTTGTCGACTATGGGGTGGCAATGGTGCTCTCGGCCTGCTCACCATTAATGACAATGGCCAGCTTACAGTAGTGCTAGTGATTAGTTAAGGTTGTTAGATGAGCTACTAAGGCTAGTGGTGTCTAGAGAGGGAACAAGTTAGGCCCAAAACACTGCTCAACATAGTATTTTGATTTTGTTTGATTTGTATCTGCAACCTGTTTGATGAAATGCCGCATGAACTTAAGTTTTGAATTTGAAAAGATTTTTGGTGGGTGTGCTAGGCATGAGCTGGTGATACTGTGGATGCTTGGGTTTTGAAAATTGAGCTTGTTTGAGTGGTTTTTGAAATAGTGGGATCTTCCCATATGAAATATATTCAATTTTAAACTGTCATTTAAACTAAGCATTTGAATGTTTCTAGATTATCACAAAGTGGGCCTTGGTACCTTGTTATGAGTACTATCAAGGGGTGCAAAGATCCATACATGTTTCTGTTAAGTTCTGAAAGTTAGAGATAGCCAAAGTAGGCACGGGAGTTAAATTGGCCAAAGTGACCATTCACTTAATTTGTTTGTTTTGATTTGTTTGTCTTTGGGAAAAGTTTGGGGATTGTTTAGATGATGTTTATTTCACCTAAAAATCATTTTACAAGAAAAGAAACACATAATCATGGAAATTCAAAAGAATCCAAATTTTAATGCACACACATATGAATGCTTTCATATTTTTAATTTGAAAAGTTTTTGTTAACCCTAATTTTGGTGATTAGAGTTTGATGATTCTACTTTAATATTTTTGGGATGTTACATCACCTTTCTTGTTTGTGGACAAGAAGGATGGAGGTAACCGTTTGTGTACGGATTACCAAAAGTTGAATGATGTCACTATCAAAAACAAATACCCGTTGCCCAAGATAGAAGATTTGTTCGATCAATTGACTGGTGCCAAAGTGTTTTATAAGATTGATCTTAGAACTGGCTATCATCAACTCAAGATTCGCGCAGAGGATATTCCCAAGACTTCCTTTACCACCAGATATGGATTATACAAGTATACTTTCATGTCTTTTGGATTAACCAATGCCCCCGCTTATTTCATGATTCTCATGAATAAGATTTTTATGGACTTCCTAGATAAGTTTGTCGTTGTTTCCATCAATGACATTCTGATTTATTCCAAATCAGAAGAAGAACATGAGCTACACCTAAGGACCATTCTTGGAACCCGTAGAGAGCATCAGTTGTATGCCAAGTTTAGCAAATGTGAATTCTGGTTACAGGAGGTAGGATTCCTCGGACATATCGTATTAGCCGGAGGAATTGCTGTTGACCCTGCAAAGGTGAAAGATGTCGAAGATTGGCAAGCCCAAACCACTCAAACCCAAGTTCGTGCATTTCTCGGATTGGAAGGATACTACCGCAAGTTCTTAGAAGGATTCACGAGTATCGCTAGACCCATGACCCAATTTCTGAAGAAAGACAAGAAATTTGAATGGACAGACAAATGTGAAGCGAGTTTTCAAGAACTCAAGAGAAGACTGATTTCAGCCCCAATCTTAATCATGTCGGATATCACGAAGCCCTTTGATGTGTATTGTGACGCATCCAAGATCGGTCTCGGATGTGTGCTAATGCAAGAAGGAAAAGTTATATCCTATCTATCTCAACAACTGAAACAGGATGAACAGAATTACCCAACCCATGACCTTGAACTCGCAGCCGTCGTTCTAGCCCTAAAGACATGGAGACATTATCTGATGGGAAACCGTTGTGAGATTTATTCGGATCACAAGAGCCTAAAGTATATATTCACTCAGAAGGAGCTGAATATGAGACAGAGAAGATGGATTGAGCTAATCAAGGATTACGACCTGGACATTCACTATCACCCCAGTAAAGCCAATGTGGTAGCAGATGCCCTGAGCAGATTGCCGTGCCGCTTGAACTCCATGGTTTTGATGGAGAAACCAAGTTTGCACAAAGAGATGGAAGATTTCTGAATGGAATTAGTGAGTGAAGGATTTTTGGCTAGCATAGAACTTCAACCCACTTTGATCAGCCAGATCAAAGAGGCGCAGAAAGGAAATGCCAGCATCGACGGAATCAAGCATCGTATCGGTATAGGCAAAGTACCCGGATTTACCGAAGACAAAGAAGGAGTTATGTGGTACAAAGACGTCTTTGTGTACCAGCAGATTCAGAGTTAAAAGAAGTTATTCTGAAGGAAGCTCATGATACTCTTTATTCTATCCACCCAGAAGAACGAAGATGTATCAGGATTTGAAGGAACAATTTTGGTGGCATAAGATGAAGAGAGAAATCAGAAGCTATATCGCCAAGTGTGATATATGTCAGCGACTCAAGGCGGGACATCAAAGACCCACAGGATTGTTGCAACCTCTACAAATTCCGGAATGGAAATGGGATTCCGTTGGAATGGACTTTATCACCGAATTGCCTACTTCTAGTACGGGAAATGACACTATCTGGGTCATAGTGGACAGATTGTCCAAAGTTGCCCATTTCTTACCAGTCAAGACCACATATCAGAGTTCGAAGGTAGCAGAGTTATACATCGCTAGAATCGTCAGTTTGCACAGAGTTCCCAGATCTCTTCAAATCCTAGGTAATCTTTTCGTCCTTTTTCAAATCTCGGGACGAGATTTTGTTTAAGGGCGGAAGGTTTGTAACATCCCAAAAATATTAAACATGGATCATCAAGTGCTAATCATCAAATTTAGGGTTAACAAAAACTTTTCCATATGAGAGCATTCATATGTATGTGTATTTAAAATTAGGATTCTTTTGAATTGCCATGGTTCTGTGTTTATTTGCTTGTAAAATGATTCTTAGGTGAAATAAACATCATATAAATCATTCCCAAACTTTTCCCAAAGACAAACAACTCAAAATGAACAAATGATGTGAATGGTCATTTTTGCCAAATTAACTCTCATGCCTACTTTGGCTATTCCAAGCACTCAAGACCTAACAGAAACATTTGTGGATCTTTGCACCCCTTGTTAGTAATCATAATGAGGTACCAAGGCCCACTTTGTGATCTTCCAAAAACAGTCAAATGCTAAGTTTAAATGACAGTTTAAAACTGAATCTATCTCTTATGGGAAGATCCCACTATTTCAAAAACCACTCAACAAGCTCAATTTTCAAAACCCAAGCAAACACAGAGTCTCCAGCACATGCCTAGCACACCCACCAAAAATCTTTTCAAAATTCAAAAAGAAGTTTCTTGCGGCCATTTCATCAAACACTTGGCATGCAAATTTAAACCAAATCAAGTTCACTGTTTTTAATAGTGTTTTGGCCTAACTTGTTCCCTCTCTAGCTCACAGCAACCATCTAGTAGATCATCTAGAATAGTTGGAAACCTTTAGCCTCACTATAAACTGTCCATTGTCATCAATGTTAAACAAGCCGAGCCACCTAACCGGCCAACTTGGTCACCGCCGCAGCAGACCGCCTCCCCCTCTATCGCCATGTCTGGGATATAGCCAGCACTTCACCGCACCCACTGTCCCCTCCCCGATCCAAGGCAAGCCGTGGACCACCAAGCACTCCCCGCGCCCAGTGCCACTGCGACATGCCGAGCACGCCCCAGAGCGCCGCACCCGGCACGTGCAAACACGCCGCCCCTCAACAGCAGCCCGTGCCCACAGCTTCGCCATGACCCAAGGAACACGCCAGACATCCCCGTTCGCCGCCCAATGCCTCAGAGCTACCGCTCGATGTCGAAGACGCCGCCTATGCCGCTCAGAGCGCCAGCCTCGCCCGACCGTTTACCACCGCCCCTAAGCCCGCATTGAATTTCTAGAGCATCGCCAGGAGACCGCGCATCGATCGCCACCCTCAGCCATGCCGCTAGCAGCCCGTAGCCATGTCGCCACCGTCGCCTGCCCATCCCTCTGGGTCTCGCAGTCGAGCCTATAAAAGGAGGCCACCCCCATCCGTTTTAAGCACACCATTCCACTCCCCTCAGCTCCCTGATCGTTCAACCCTCTAGCCGGAGCACGCAGAGCAGCAGCTCGCCGGAATTTCACCGGAGCAAGCCGCCTTTGGAGGAGAAGGGGCTGCTGATTTCGACCACCCCCGGAGCTGCCTCGACCATCCCTGAGCTCCCCGTCGACCACTCGTTCGTTTACCCGCCTCACCGTCGTCGCTGGAGCCCTGGTATGCCCCTTATGCACCCCCACTGAGCAACTAGGGTTCGAGCTCGTCGGTGACAGGTTTGCCGTCGATGACGATCCCCAGCCGTCGATCTCCACTCTAACCCAACGACCCACACATCCCCGTACCACTTCGCGCGTTATGAGCCGCTGACTGGTAGACCCCCCTGTCAGCTGAGCCCTGCGCTGCGGAGTGACACTGCGCCGGCCCATTAACCTCTCCCGCGCGACCCAACCGTTTGAATTTAGATTTTTCTATTTTAATTCAAACACAGTTCTGTACATAGATTCAAATATCAACCCATCTCGATTTAATGAACCAAAATGCATGAAACCAATTTTGTTAGAAAGGTACTAAAATGCTTAATCCAAGCCCATTGGATTCAAATCATTTGGATATGTAAAGCACCCTAGGTAAAAACAACAAGGCAGAAGCTTTTCTGCATTCAAACATTTTTTCAAAATTCAACCATAAGAGCTTTTGAGTTGATTCCAACTCTCAAAAATCACATTTGATCATACCTTTCAGAATATATAAAAACATATGGGTTTACTAACAGAAATAATGTTCAAGTAATAAAAGAATGCCACATAGGCATCTCTAGTCACTTTATTTATTTAAAATAAAAAGGTTAAACCTTATTAAATTGTGACACCACTTTAAATCACTTTCCCCTGTACTGAAATAAGTGGTGAAGACATGTGTCAACATGATCCCATGTTTGAGTTGGAGAATATTAAAACTTAAGTAGATTTTCAATGAGTAGAAATTACTTTTCTCAAATTAAAATAACTAGGATAAATGCTTTAACCTCGTAATGTAGGTGATCATGCTAGATCATCTATAGTGCACCTTGGTGTGATGATTGAAAATAGTTAAGTATTGTTTGGTGATTGTGTACCTCGTATTTATTTATAGACGCTAGTACCGACCAAGGATACGAGGAGGAAGGAGGATACTACGAGGAAGAAGCCCAGGAGAACTTCAACCACTGCTCTGCACAAGGCAAGCTAACACTTGCATGATACCCTACTTTAGCAAGCTTATACTTGCAATTATGCAAGCTACTTCTTACTTGTTACCATGCCAAATATATGCCTTAAGCATATGTGATCATACCCACTTGAAAACCCAATCCTAGTTTTACTTACCAGCATTATACTTTATTTCTTTATCAAAGCTTTTCGTAGGGATTACTTAAGTAACTTGTAGATTCTAGAAAGATAATTGAAGGTTGCATAAACAACATTAAATTTGGCCTAAGTAGATAATCTTGATGTCATCCTAAGGAATGAGATTGAACTTAACTAATCTCCACTTACTTACCACCCCTCATTAGTACTTACCCCCACTAGTAGATGCTAGTGCTAAGCATAAAACTTGATCAATTTTAGCTCGGAATACTTGGTGAAAATGGTTATGAAAACCTTATAATGATGAGTCATTCTACTAAAATGTTTTGACATGTGTTCTCGAACACCAGATGATTTTGAAGATGAAAATGTTGAGGCATGAGTCTTAGCCCTTTATAAAACTGATGGTTGTCTGGATGCGATACCATTCCAATTTTACCGTACAACCACAATACCTGAAAATTGGGTAGGGCTTGGCTGGAAACTTATATACCTTAGTATGGGTTCCCTCGCGGCCAAGGTCTGAGCCGAGGCTACCTTGTGAAGATTGTCCACCTGTGTAGTACCCAAGATGACAGTTGGTCATGGTTGGGAAGCCAAACTCACAGGAGAGGTGCCTATACTAGGGCGTCAAACGGAAAGGTTAGGATTGATTATCCGCATACTGAGTTAAAATATTCGAATAGACGCGTCCGCGGTTATGATTGTTACCATTCCAATTTTGTTACCCAAGATGACAGTTGGTCATGATTGTTACCATTCCAATTTTGTGGTGAAAGTGTACAATCTCTACAGAGTGTCAAACTATTCGAATAGCCGCGTCCGCGGTTATGGACAGTTGGAGTGGCCATACTGTTCCCCCGTCAGATGTTTTCAAAAATGACTTGTGAAATGAATTGAGACTTTGACTTGACCACAACAGGGTTGTGATATGAAATTCAAGTTCCCACTTAGATGTTATCAAACTTTCAAACTAGCTTTCTTTGCTTCTGAACTTAGTAGAGGTAAATCTGGATTTTTGCAAAATAACCCTAGAGCTTAGTGTCCTACTACAAAAACCCCCTTAACTTGTTAGTATTAGTTTGCGAGTACTTAAAGAGTACTCATGGCTTTGTCCCTGGCTATTCCCGTGGCCAGACTATGAAGAGGCGTACCAGGATGATGGACCGCAGGAAGGTTATGACAACTAGGATCATCTCCCATCGTCAGCATTGCCTGTGACCCCGAAGATGGAGCTTCGCCTACGCTATGTTTACTATTACGTTATTCTGCTGCTAGAGTTGTATTAAGAACTGGATCATGAGATCCTTATTTGTGTAAGACCTTATGTATGGTTTGTAATGGATGATGTACTGTGATATCCAAATCTGTTATGTCTCGCAAAAATGGTAATCCTGGGATTGCGATGTATGGCATAACAGGCATCTGGGATTAAAAATCCGGGTGTTGACAATTATCCTATAACCCAACCAAGCACAAACCAAGAGAAAAATCCACCGGGATACCCCTTTCATAATAACATCTAGGAGGGTAAACGATTCTAGGCCCATATAGATCAGGGTTTCATAGGAAGAAGCGCCTCGGAGCATCGGAATACCTCCAAACCCATGCAATGGACCCTAGCATGTGTATTAAAGTGTGGTGGAATACTGAAATGTCCAAAACATGGTGCCCAAGTGTCACCCTCTTTGTAGACATGCACTATCACCTAAAAACGTAGATCCTGGAATTTAATTGGCCGGGAACTCCCCATTTTGGTGAAACCGGGTTAGATCATGTCACAACTAAGAGAAAAATCCACCGGGTTACCCCTTTCATAAGAACATCTAGGTGGTAGACGATCCAGGCCCACGGATCAGGGGTTTATAGGAAGAAGCTCTTCGGGACATCGAAATACCTCTAAACCTTGCAATTGACACTTGCATGTGTATTAAAGTGTGGTGGAATGCTGAAATGTCCAAAATCTGGTTCCCAAGTGTGACCCGTTCGAAGACATGCGATGTCACCTAAAAACGAACACTACTGCAGAAAGGCTTATAGCCGCCAGGTGGTTAGTGACAGGCAAAACTAGGCCTGTCACTAATAAGTAGTACCAGCGACAGGCAAGGATAAGCCTGTCACTAGTATAAAATAGTAGTGACGGGCGTATAAAAGCGCATGTCACTATTATTTTTTTAAAAGTGTGAAAAATAGAAAAATTACTTAGTGACGGGCATCTGTAAATGTCTGTCGCTGGTCATGCTATGATTAGTGACAGCCCGAAATGTGCATGTGAGTAATATTTTTCATGGAGGCAGGAAAGTCACGCTAGGTATAAAAACTGATATCTCAACCTCAAGTCGACCCAAAAAACCAGAACCCGGCCCCGTATAATCCAAACCTGAACAATTTTTTGGGTGTGAAATCTAAAAATCTGAATTAAAGTCTGGAAATTCGGCTTTTAACTCATGGTGCGCGAACAGTACAAATAGCTTAAAATATAGAAAATTTGGTATAAGTAAATTTCTAGATGATTCGCCCGCAGAGGCAGCCCAACAGCTCAATTCCCATAGACGTAACCAAGGCTCAGCCTTAGTGTATTTTTTGACAACTACTAACCTTTTTTTAGGGAACAACCACGCGTAACCTTAGTTGCCTTTGTTGGTTTCCCAGATGCGTCCACGATACCACGAGACCCTCATCTCTCTCCCCAAGACCGCAACCCCAACCAGTTATGAGTCAACCACGACTTGGCCGCCACAAACGCCACAGGGCCGCCCGTCCCCGTCCCCGTCCCAGATTCCAAAGTCCCAACCGCCACCGCCAGCCCCTCCTACCGCCGCCCAAGGACGCCCCGCACTACCTCCCGCCGTCGCCCGAGGACGCCGCCCTGCATCCCAACGCCGCGCCGCCCGTCCCCCGGACACAAGGAAGCCGCCGACGCTGCTGACCGAAGCGAGGAGGCCACCGCCCTGCACCTTCTGTCCATCGTCGTCTACTCCTCCTCTCGTCGATGATGCGCTACTTCCTACCCTTCACCTCCATGACTCTCATCGCCAACACGTCCCAGGCCTCCCGCCGCCGGCGCATCCCAGGTACGTATTCCCTAGATAAATGTGCTCTGAACCTGTGTTTTGCTTTTTCGCTACAATTAAATTTGCATATAAATTCCTTAAATTTTTTATCTTGTGTTTGTTGTTTCGAAGAACTTGCAAATAGAAATTCCATAGATTTGGATGCACTACTCTATGTTTCCTTTATGCACCTTGTGTTGCAAGAGAATTTACTGTCAATTATGTGATTAAAACTGTGATGTTGTTGCTTTTACTGCCAATTCTATGTAGTTTGATGCTGCCGCTGAAGCACATGTCGACGCCTTTTGTAATTACACCGTACTTCTCCACTGGGCACAATTGTATGGACATCTTGCAGGTACGTGAAGCTCTTTCTTAGTTGTGTTTGATGCTTCAGTCATAATTTAACCGTGTGCATATGTATATAATGCTACTGCAATGCGTTGTTCAGTTCGGATCAGATGAGATGGACAACTTCGTAACTTTGGAACTACAGATTTCAATTTTGTATGATATGTAAGATGCATTTCTGTTGGGAAATTACAAAAATTGTATTTAGCACTTAGGTAATTGCAATCTATTATATTATTAAGACATAAGACAATGAACGGTGGAGATTCCTTAGTCTATGAGTTACGATATATCGGCGGTTACAACTTATCAATATACCTAGGAGCTGTTTTAGAAAGATGTCGAGTGCGGCAAGGATACCACACTAGACGGTTCTTCCAGAATCAAGCTTGATCGTACTTTAAACTGAGAGCGCCATGTTGATTGTGCGCATGCAATTTGAACTCCACCTTTATCTCAATAACAACTCTTACCTCTTCTAAAAAAAATTCTATATCTTTACTCATATAAGCCATAAATAAGGCAGCTTTGTCGGATGAACCATCACTTATTATTGCAGGCCGTGCATGAAAATGAATCGAGATCTCGACGATGTATATGGAAGAGAAAGATTAATACGTATCAGACGTTAGCCCATCTGATGATAGAAAATCCCAAGTTTGTGCACGACGTCGAGCAACAAACAAATGCACACCAGTCATGGTGCCGTCGGAGGTTATACAAAAAACGAAGGTACTTTTTACCTCCATAGACTATGAAATATTTTATTGAGCTTCAGACCATGAAATATTTGCATTATTGATCGTGAGTGTTCGATGATATTTATGACCTTGTATATGCATCAGTTCTCCTAATAACATATGCTAATTGTATTTGGATTCTTAAGCTGAAATACAAAAAAAATGTTGATTCAACACGGACACAATTAAGAGAATTAAGCTAGGTTCTGAATGAGAGTTTTTTTCAAAAGATGTGAATATTACAGGTTTACACTTGAAATCGAGATCTGGGGTTCCTTCTTTTAGAGAAAAATATTTAACCTCTGTAGGAAAGATTTAGATCAAGAAAAAAAATGAGAATGCCACGTAAAGTTTGATA
Source organism: Avena sativa (assembly GCA_916181665.1). Taxonomy (NCBI): domain Eukaryota; kingdom Viridiplantae; phylum Streptophyta; class Magnoliopsida; order Poales; family Poaceae; genus Avena; species Avena sativa. The sequence continues at coordinate 103,147,224 of OV702293.1, forward strand.
TGACATGCTTTTTACAAAAAATCTTAGTGAGAACTGAGAAATTGCACAAAAACATATAGCTGAAAAGATACTTTGAGGGATGAAGAGCGAATCAATGGAAAAATACAGGTCGGTAAGAAATCCTATACAGTATATGATCATAAGTTTGTCTCCCTCTATTTGAAATCAACTTATTTGTTAACAAACTAATATATATACCTGCTGGTATATTATTCAATTGAATCTAGTAGTGTTTTGTCAGGACTTACAGTTTTGGCTGCAATCTATTTCAATGACATCTAATTAGTTCTAATTAAATTGAGGAATATTTGATCTTGAGATCAATAAGATCGGTGGGAAAACATTCCTAAAGACACTCGGTTTCTGTTTATGAATTATCCATTCTAACAATATAACATGTAAGAGCTCTCTGCTGTTTTTTTCATTGGTTAGCAAGAGGTTCACATTTAGGAAGGTAGCCTTTTTCACTCTATTATTTAGTTGTCGGCGTTGTTTGTAGTATGATATTGCATTTTATTATCTCTTAGCAAGAGGCCGGGCATACAATCTGAATTTGATTCAGGCATACTTCTAGTGATCTTTTCAACACAGTATAGTCAACTAATTTTGGTCTATTAATCAAGTAATATAATAAGTGATTTGATCACATACTAAGGCCACCCCTTGTTATTTTTTTTTTGCACATGATAGGTTCGGATCAAGGCCACTTTGGAAATAGAGGTGAACCACTTAACAGTTTGTCTTGTAGCAATAATGTAGATCATGTTATTATGTATTCACAACTGTTTTTATGAGTTCTATGATAATTTTGTGCTGTCATGATGGTGGTATACTGTTGCAGTTCATGACTATGGCCGAAGTTGAAAACATAAGCGGAAATCATCATCTTCATGGATGGAGCGTGGCTCGTCCTGGCACGAAGCATGCAACATCTGTTATCGCCTGGCATGATTCAAGTCCATATAAGAAAGAGATAATAAAAGAATTAGAAGACTAAAAGGAACTTGTAGCTATTCATATCCATAATAAATGTACCAGGGTGCTGTTGTTCTTTGGAGCTCAAACTGCTTGTGCTAGATAAATGAAAAAAAACTATCCATCATTAGTCTATGATAGATTTGCAAATTCTTATGTTAGTGTGTTATCTATTGTTCTGTACAAATATTGTGTCATATCAGGTTATGTGAATGTATCGTTGGTACAATATCTATCTGAAATATTTATGGAAAATGCATTTAATTTTTATAATATTTTATTGTGCTATCTAGAATATTCGTGGAAAAATGATTTATTTATTTTATTACCGAAATTCATATCAGTGACGGGCATGATAATGAGTCAGTCACTACAAAGCCCCATAGGGTTGCGACCTTTTCGCAACTAGTGACACACATCTCTTTTGCCTGTCACAAGTATACACATACTAGTGACTGACACATATAAATGCCTGTCACTAGTACACATACTAGTGACGGGCGCTTGCCTGTCACTAGTAACCTCATATCAGTGACTAGTCATCAGCGACAGGCGCTTTGCCTGTTACTAATGAGCCTTTTAAGCCTGTCACCAATAGCCTATTCTGCAGTAGTGGAAGGTGTTCTGAAAATTTAATTATTAGGGGGTCGAGAACTCCCCATTTCTATGAAACCAGGTTAGATCTTGTCACAACTTATGCCCAAACATGGTTTGGAATTATCCTATAACCCAACAAAGCACAAACCAAGAGAAAAATCCACCGGGCTACCCCTTTCATAAGAATATCTAGGGGGTAGGCGATTCTGGGCCCACAGATGAGGGTTTCATAGGAAGAAGTGCCTTGGAGCATCAGAATACCTCCAAACCCATGCAATGGACCCTAGAATGTGTATTAAAGTGTGGTGGAATGCTGAAATGTCCAAAACATGGTGCAGACATGCACTATCACCTAAAAACGTAGATCCTAGAATTTAATTGGCCGGGAACTCCCAGTTTCGGTGAAACCGGGTTGGATCATGTCACAACTAGTGCCCAAACATGGTTTGGAATTATCATCTAACCCAACCAAGCACAAACCAAGAGAAAAATCCACCGGGCTACCCCTTTCATAAGAACATCTAGGGGGTAGACGATCCAGGCCCACGGATCAGGGTTTTGTAGGAAGAAGCTCTTCGGGACATCGGAATACCTCCAAACCTTGCAATGGACACTAGCATGTGTATTAAAGTGTGGTGGAATGCTGAAATGTCCAAAACCTGGTTCCCAAGCGTGACATGTTCACAGACATCCGATGTCACGTAAAAACGAAGGTTTTCTGGAAATTAAATTATTAGGGGGTCGAGAACTCCCCATTTCAGTGAAATCAGGTTAGATCTTGTCACAACTTATGCCCAAACATGGTTTGGAATTATCCTATAACCCAACCAAGCACAAACCACGAGAAAAATCCACCGGGCTACCCGTTTCATAAGAACATCTAGGGGGAAGACGATTCTGGGCCCATATAGATCAGGGTTTCATAGGAAGAAGTGCGTCGGAGCATCGGAATACCTCCAAACCCATGAAATAGACCCTAGAATGTGTATTAAAGTGTGGTGGAATGATGAAATGTACGAAACATGGTGCCCAAGTGTAACCCTCTTCGTAGGCATGCACTATCACCGAAAAAACGAAGATCTTGGAATTTAATTGGATGGGAACTCCCTGTTTCGTTGAAACCGGGTTGGATCATGTCACAACTTGTGCCGAAACATGGTTTGGAATTAGCATATAACCCAACCAAGCACAAACCAAGAGAAAAACCCATCGGGCTACCCCTTTCATAAGAACATCTAGGGGGTAGACGATCCAGGCCCACAGATTAGGGTTTTGTAGGGAAGAAGCTCTTCGAGACATCGGAATACCTCCAAACCTTGCAATAGACCCTAGAATGTGTATTAAAGTGTGGTGGAATGCTGAAATGTCCAAAACCTAGTTCCCAAGCGTGACCCGTACGCAGACATCTGATGTCACCTAAAAATGAAGGTTTTCTAGAAATTTAATTATTAGGGGGTCGAGAACTCCCCATTTCGGTGAAACCAGGTTAGATCTTGTCACAACTTATGCCGGAACATGGTTTGGAATTATACTATAACGCAACCAAGCACAAACGAAGAGAAAACTCCACCGGGCTACCCCTTTCATAAGAACATCTAGGGGGTAGACGATTCTGGGCCCATATAGATTAGGGTTTCATAAGAAGAAGCGCCTCGGAGCATCGGAATACCTCCAAACCCATGCAATGGACCCTAGCATTTGTATTAAAGTGTGGTGGAATGCTGAAATGTCGAAAACATGGTGACCAAGTGTCACCCTCTTTGCAGACATGCACTATCACCTAAAAACAAAGATCCTAGAATTTAATTGGCCGAGAACTCCCCTTTTCGGTGAAACCGGGTTGGATCATGTCAGAAATTGTGCCCAAACATGGTTTGGAATTATCATATAACCCAAACAAGCCCAAACCAATAGAAAAATCCATCGGGATACCCCTTTCATAAGAACATCTAGGGGGGTAGACGATCCAGGCCCGCGGATCAGGGTTTTGTAGGAAGAAGCTCTTCGGAACATCGGAATACCTCCATACCTTGAAATGGACCCTAGCATGTGTATTAAAGTGTGTTGGAATGCTGAAATGTCCAAAACCTGGTTCCCAAGCGTGACATGTTCACAGACATCCGATGTCACGTAAAAACGAAGGTTTTCTGGAAATTAAATTATTAGGGGGTCGAGAACTCCCCATTTCAGTGAAATCAGGTTAGATCTTGTCACAACTTATGCCTAAACATGGTTTGGAATTATCCTATAACCCAACCAAGCACAAACCACGAGAAAAATCCAACGGGCTACCCCTTTCATAAGAACATCTAGGGGGAAGACGATTCTGGGCCCATATAGATCAGGGTTTCATAGGAAGAAGTGCGTCGGAGCATCGGAATACCTCCAAACCCATGAAATAGACCCTAGAATGTGTATTAAAGTGTGGTGGAATGATGAAATGTACGAAACATGGTGCCCAAGTGTAACCCGCTTCGTAGGCATGCACTATCACCGAAAAAACGAAGATCCTGGAATTTAATTGGATGGGAACTCCCTGTTTCGTTGAAACCGGGTTGGATCATGTCACAACTTGTGCCCAAACATGGTTTGGAATTATCATATAACCCAACCAAGCACAAACCAAGAGAAAAATCCACCGGGCTACCCCTTTCATAAGAACATCTAGGGGGTAGATGATCCAGGCCCACGGATCAGGGTTTTGTAGGAAGAAGCTCTTCGGGACATCGGAATACCTCCAAACCATGCAATGGACCCTAGCATGTGTATTAAAGAGTGGTGGAATGCTGAAATGTCCAAAACCTGGTTCCCATGCGTGACCCGTACGCAGACATCCGATGTCACCTAAAAACGAAGGTTTTCTAGAAATGTAATTATTAGGGGGTCGAGAACTCCCCATTTCGGTGAAACCAGGTTAGATCTTGTCACAACTTATGCCGAAACATTGTTTGGAATTATCCTATAATGCAACCCAGCACAAACAAAGAGAAAAATCCACCGGGCTACCCCTTTCATAAGAACATCTATGGGGTAGACGATTCTGGGCCCATATAGATCAGGGTTTCATCGGAAGAAGCGCCTCGCAGCATCGGAATACCTCCAAACCCATGCAATGGACCCTAGAATGTGTATAAAAGTGTGGTGGAATTTTGAAAAGTCCAAAACATGGTGCCCAAGTGTCACCCTCTTTGCAGACATGCACTATCACCGAAAAAACGAAGATCCTGGAATTTAATTCGATGGGAACTCCCCGTTTCGTTGAAACCGGGTTGGATCATGTCACAACTTGTGCCCGAACATGGTTTGGAATTATCATATAACCCAAACAAGCCACAACCAATAGAAAAATCCATCGGGATACCCCTTTCATAAGAACATCTAGGGGGGTAGACGATCCAGGCCCGCGGATCAGGGTTTTGTAGGAAGAAGCTCTTCGGAACATCGGAATACATCCATACCTTGCAATGGACCCTAGCATGTGTATTAAAGTGTGGTGGAATGCTGAAATGTCCAAAACCTGGTTCCCAAGCGTGACATGTTCACAGACATCCGATGTCACGTAAAAACGAAGGTTTTCTGGAAATTAAATTATTAGGGGGTCGAGAACTCCCCATTTCGGTGAAATCAGGTTAGATCTTGTCACAACTTATGCCTAAACATGGTTTGGAATTATCCTATAACCCAACCAAGCACAAACCACGAGAAAAATCCACCGGGCTACCCCTTTCATAAGAACATCTAGGGGGAAGACGATTCTGGGCCCATATAGATCAGGGTTTCATAGGAAGAAGTGCGTCGGAGCATCGGAATACCTCCAAACCCATGAAATAGACCCTAGAATGTGTATTAAAGTGTGGTGGAATGATGAAATGTACGAAACATGGTGCCCAAGTGTAACCCGCTTTGTAGGCATGCACTAGCACCGAAAAAACGAAGATCCTGAATTTAATTGGATGGGAACTCCCTGTTTCGTTGAAACCGGGTTGGATCATGTCACAACTTGTGCCCAAACATGGTTTGGAATTATCATATAACCCGACCAAGCACAAACCAAGAGAAAAATCCACCGGGCTACCCCTTTCATAAGAACATCTAGGGGGTAGATGATCCAGGCCCACGGATCAGGGTTTTGTAGGAAGAAGCTCTTCGGGACATCGGAATACCTCCAAACCATGCAATGGACCCTAGCATGTGTATTAAAGTGTGGTGGAATGCTGAAATGTCCAAAACCTGGTTCCCATGCGTGACCCGTACGCAGACATCCGATGTCACCTAAAAACGAAGGTTTTCTAGAAATGTAATTATTAGGGGGTCGAGAACTCCCCATTTCGGTGAAACCAGGTTAGATCTTGTCACAACTTATGCCGAAACATGGTTTGGAATTATCCTATAACGCAACTCAGCACAAACAAAGAGAAAAATCCACCGGGCTACCCCTTTCATAAGAACATCTATGGGGTAGACGATTCTGGGCCCATATAGATCAGGGTTTCATCGGAAGAAGCGCCTCGCAGCATCGGAATACCTCCAAACCCATGCAATGGACCCTAGAATGTGTATAAAAGTGTGGTGGAATTTTGAAAAGTCCAAAACATGGTGCCCAAGTGTAACCCGCTTCGTTGGCATGCACTATCACCGAAAAAACGAAGATCCTGGAATTTAATTCGATGGGAACTCCCCGTTTCGTTGAAACCGGGTTGGATCATGTCACAACTTGTGCCCAAACATGGTTTGGAATTATCATATACCCAATCCAAGCACAAACCAAGAGAAAAATCCACCAGGCTACCCCTTTCATAAGAACATCTAGGGGGAAGATGATCTAGGCCCACGGATCAGGGTTTTGTAGGAAGAAGCTCTTCGGGACATCGGAATACCTCCAAACCTTGCAATGGACCCTAGCATGTGTATTAAAGTGTGGTGGAATGCTGAAATGTCCAAAACCTGGTTCCCAAGCATGACCTGTTCGCAGACATCCGATGTCACCTAAAAAAGAAGGTTTTCTGGAAATTTAATTATTAGGGGGTCGAGAACTCCCCATTTCGGTGAAATCAGGTTCTATCTTGTCACAACTTATGCCCAAACATGGTTTGGAATTATCCTATAACCCAACCAAGCACAAACCAAGAGAAAAATCCAACAGGCTACCCCTTTCATAAGAACATCTAAGGGGAAGACGATTCTGGGCCCATATAGATCAGGGTTTCATAGGAAGAAGTGCCTCGGAGCATCGGAATACCTCCAAACCCATGCAATAGACCCTAGCATGTGTATTAAAGTGTGGTGGAATGCTGAAATGTCCAAAACATGGTGCCCAAGTGTAAACCGCTTCGTAGGCATGCACTATCACCGAAAAAACGAAGATCCTGGAATTTAATTGGATGGGAACTCCCCGTTTCGTTGAAACTGGGTTGGATCATGTCACAACTTGTGCCCAAACATGGTTTGGAATTATCATATAACCCGACCAAGAACAAACCAAGAGAAAAATACACCGGGCTACCCCTTTCATAAGAACATCTAGGGGGTAGACGATCCAGGCCCACAGATCAGGGTTTTGTAGGGAAAAGCTCCTCGGAGCATCGAAATACCTCCAAACCCATGCAATTGACCCTAGCATGTGTATTAAAGTGTGGTGGAATGCTGAAATGTCCAAAACATGGTGACCAAGTGTCACCCTGTTTGCAGACATGCACTATCACCTAAAAACGAAGATCCTGGAATTTAATTGGCCGAGAACTCCCCGTTTCGGTGAAACCGGGTTGGATCATGTCACAACTTGTGCCCAAACATGGTTTGGAATTATCATATAACCCAACCAAGCACAAACCAAGAGAAAAATCCATCGGGCTACCCCTTTCATAAGAACATCTGGGGTGGTAGACGATCCATGCCCACGGATCAGGGTTTTGTAGGAAGCAGCTCTTCGGAACATCGGAATACCTCCATACCTTGCAATGGACCCTAGCATGTGTATTAAAGTGTGGTGGAATGCTGAAATGTCCAAAACTTGGTTCCCAAGCGTGACCCGTTCGCAGACATGCGATGTCACCTAAAAACGAAGGTGTTCTAGAAATTTAATTATTAGGGGGTCGAGAACTCCCTATTTCGGTGAAACCAGGTTAGATCTTGTCACAACTTATGCCCAAACATGGTTTGGAATTATCCTATAACGCAACCAAGCACAAACAAAGAGAAAATCCACCGGGCTACCCCTTTCATAAGAACATCTAGGGGGTAGACGATTCTGGGCCCATATAGATTAGGGTTTCATAAGAAGAAGCGCCTCGGAGCATCGGAATACCTCCAAACCCATGCAATGGACCCTAGCATGTGTATTAAAGTGCGCTGGAATTTTGAAAAGTCCAAAACATGGTTCCCAAGTGTAACCCGCTTCGTTGGCATGCACTATCACCGAAAAAACGAAGATCCTGGAATTTAATTGGATGGGAACTCCCCGTTTCGTTGAAACCGGGTTGGATCATGTCACAACTTGTGCCCAAACATGGTTTGGAATTATCATATAACCCAACCAAGCACAAACCAAGAGAAAAATCCACCGGGCTACCCCTTTCATAAGAACATCTAGGGGGTAGACGATCCAGGCCCACGGATAAGGGTTTTGTAGGAAGAAGCTCTTCGGAACATCGGAATACCTCTATACCTTGCAATGGACCTTAGCATGTGTATTAAAGTGTGGTGGAATGCTGAAATGTCAAAAACTTGGTTCCCAAGTGTAACATCCCACGATTAGCACCTAGAATTATAGAGGACACAGGTTTGTGCATTGCATTCATGCATAAGAAAATCCGGAGAATTTTCTCGCAAAACTAAAGAAGCTGTAGAGGGATCATGATCTCTCTTGTTCTAATGGAAACACCAGGACAGGTGCGATGGATTTCGACATGACCTCTATTATACTTTTGTGTTTGAGGGGAAGGAAATTCAAATTTGAGTATTCAATTGGAAAGTAAATTGTAAAAATAAATAAAAGGTGAACTCTTATTTATGATTAAGATAAAGTATTTACAATTATCTAAGTATACAAGATAATTGAAATTCAAACACAAAAGGAAAAAGATTTACAATAAGAACTGAGTTCATAATTATAAATAAGATATGAATATTACAATAATTTAGATTACAAATAGAAATAAAAATTAAGCTTTATTAAGATTATATAGTATTACATTGTCTTTACAAACAAAATATATAAAACAAATAACTTTATTAAATTAGATACAACCATACAATGTCTTTACATTATTTAAACAGAAAAGAAATTACAATAATAGTTAAAAGAAAGAAAAGAAAGAAAAACTAAACTAAAGATGATATTTTCTCATCCTCTTTTATATCTGCAAAACAAAACTAGTAGTAAAGAAAAGAGGGGGTTAGTTTGGTTAAGTATTGCTCTCAGGTACATAGTGTGATGCACTGTGAGGTTCATCACTTAGCAGTAATTGGGGCCAGAGTACAATCTGTTTTTATCAGTAAATTTGGCCTCAGACTGTGTGCATCACTGGCCTGAGAGAGGGGCAAGTTTCACCAAATAAAATAGGATCTTCTCTTATCAAATTTTAGCTTCAACCTTGAGCATCATTAGCATAGAATCAAAAAAATTACACTTGGCAACTCAAAATAAAGATCAGGATCAGATAATACCAAACCAGCCAAGCACAACCTTGGCAAACATTCCCCACAGATGCAACCTGGACAGGGGGAGGCTCCCTGAACCAACAGCACACATGCAAGCAGCTCACACATCTGCATGGTGTTGTGCTATCAACACCAAAATCATCACAGGGAGTTCAAAAGGGAGAGCACAGCCGTAGCAGAGTTACCAACTCTCAATGTCCACTATAGAACACCAGTACATCTACACCCACACAACCACCCCTATCTCCTTCTCAGTTCAGCACAAGTTTATTCCACCACACAGCCAAGAACCAGGAGTTTACCACTGATCCATCCACACAAATCACCAACCAATATCACATGGTTTTCTAGATCAAGATTTACCACAGGAAGCACCAAGAAAATCAGGACAGGATAATAAGCTAGCTCAAGAGGAGGAGGAGAAGGTCAGTAGCTAGGAAGAAGGAAGGATCCACAACATACCAAGGTGGAGCAGTTCAAGCCTAAGAGCAAGAAGATCTAGCTGATCAAGAGTAGACAAAATCCCAGCAAAAATCATTTGTTGACTCTACAGTAGCAGGTAAAAATCATCAGAAATAACCACTAGATCATGTAGCATCTGTTCTTATATCCTGCATAAATATTTGGGAACAAAAGGTAAATAATACCTAGCAACTAAATCCATCTACCCTTCCACTAGATTCTATCTAGGAGGATTGGATGGATAGTTTTCTCTCAGGCTTGCATAGAAATGCTATGCAAAGCTCATCACAGAGAATGAAAGCCACCAGAATAAATAAATATCTGTTCTTGTTTCTATCAAGGCCTCAGTCTTTGCATCACAGGCAAGGAACTAATCCATCTTAGTTCCCATCATTAAACCATCAGGCAAACAATCTTAATAAGCCAAGGCAAGAACATAAATAGCATATCATACTCCCTGGAATTTTAGTGGGAACACTCCATAAGGAGGCACCGCACTAGGATTTACAGAAGGGCAGAAGGCATCTAAAATATTGTCAACAGAAATAGAGAAGTATGATACTTCTACATTACCTCTCAGCAAGGTTCATTAAGTTCTTTATATCATCTTCCTAGCTAATCAAGCTAGGAATCCTTGCAAGCAATCAGAGCATGATTTAAATCATTTTCCTAGATAATTTGATCTAGGAATCATTCCATCAGGTATCAAACAATTTTGTAGATAAAGAAAATCTACTTTGCATATTCAAATTCATATCTGTCTAAGATCATGCCTTGCATGATATAGCATCATCAGTTTATTCTCCAGCTTATTACTAGACAAGTATGTACCACAACTGCTAGGCTACAGGGCACATTCCCAGAGGGTAGCACCTATGCACCTAGCAGATTTAGAGTTTCTTGAGTAGAGGCTCAAGTCTATTTTCTTAAACCCATAAATCATTTCCCTAAAAAAATTTAGGAATCATATATATTGTTACCATCATATTGATAGAGCACTCCTTTTGGCAATTCATTTACACTTACTAACATTACCCAAATAATGTTTATCATCTTCCTAGCAGTAATTCTAGGAATCATATCTACTCCTTATCTCACTGTTAGATTTGACAGAGAATAACTCATTCTCATAGAAGAGGTTTCTAGGAAATAATTCAAACCATCACTGAACCAAATGTGTAGATCACCAAGAGTGCCTCATATATGATCATAGCACAGCCAGTTAACAGGTGTAACCAATCCTAGATAGAGGAATGCACACATCCAGGAAGGTTCCATTTTAGTGGATACCAAAGGCAACCAAAGCTACTAGCTAAAATCTCCAGCAATCTCTATAATACAAGCTCAGTAGGAAACCATCAACTAAATAATTCATCCACTTATAATAGTACTTGTTATCTGCCATGTTTAAATTCTAGAATGAATAAAACATGGGTATAACTGAATTCTTTCAGTCAACAACACTGCAAAGAATTCAGATTCATCAAAAATAACATCATAGCAACACCAAACATACCAGGGATAACCACACCATCCAAACATGGACATCAGATCAAGCACACTACAATTTTTTCAAAGCCTGACAGTGCAAGTCAAACATGCTAGGGGTAGTTAATCATCTAGACTGGGACACCACTACAAGTAACCAGCTAGTAACATATCACCATACAACCCTAATCCCATCCTGAGGAGTATATTGGCCCAAGAATCGGTCACACGAGGATTAACTGAATTAGAGGAAGAAGTAGCAGGAACACACCTGGTTCGGTGCCCGGGGTTGCGCAGCTGCAGCGCCATCCGCCGGTGCCGGAGCCGAGATGTCACCACCATAGGGAGGCAGCACAGCGACACATCCATAGGCGCCGGGGTTGCAGCCCAGGTTGCCGTCCCTCCGGCGTTGGAGTAGCGTGTGAGACCTGGAGAATCAGTTGAAAACCACGGTCAGTCATAGTAGTAGTAGCAGTGGCGACACCACCGAAGAGCAAGAACTAGGGCGCAGGGGCCGAGCCAACGATCGTGGGGTTAGGGTTTCGGTAGAGCACGCTCGCAAGGGACGTGGGCCAACCAAATTGATGGTTGAGAATAGAGGAGAAGGAGAGGTTAAGGCTTGGCCGGCGAGTGGCTGCGAAGGAGGTGGCCACCGGCGGACGAAGTGGCTGGCCGGCAGCGGCGACATCGCACAGGAGCAAGGGAGGAGAAGATGAGGTCTGTGTGCATGTACGGGTGTGTGTGTGTGTTGTGAGGGGTGGGCCGGGAGTGAGGGGTCTGGCATGGTCCAGTTGGGCCAGGCCAGCCCACATATCCAAACAAACGGCCCAAGTTGATTAGCTTTAGAAATAAAATAAAAAAATGAATTACTAAAATAACCTCAAAACATTTTTAGCTATAGAAAATTATAGAAAAATCCTAAAAATACATATGATATATCAAAATGACCACAAAAATAATATCTACCTAATAAAAATATAATTTTAAGTGTTTAAAATAAATTTAAAGTAAAATAATTATTAACACAACTAAATCTTAAATGAAATTTTATAAAATAAAACAAAAACCCTAAAAATAAATAAAATATAATTTTTGTGTATCAAAATAACTCTATTATTTTATAAAAATACTCACTTAGAGTTTTACAAATAAAACATTAAGCAAATATTTAAAGACACTTAATTCTTTGACGAATCTTATAAAAATAAAGAAAATACATAAAAATAAATAAATTCATTTTTAAGGTCTTGAATAGATATATTACATTAGAAAAATATTAAATATATTATTAGAAAAGTCTTTAATATTTTAAATAATAAATCCTTACCTAATACCTATTTTGTGAATTCTTTAAAAACAATTCTTAAGTAAGACATAATCACAATTCTTATAAAACCTTGAACAATTAGTGTCTTAGTACTAATTCCAAACCCATAACATGAATTCATAATCAAACTTAAGTATAACTTTTAACTTTAAAATATTATTTTAAAAATCTTATTAAGAATCCTTTTAAATAAACATTGGGTATCACCCATTTATATAATATGGTGAATAATTATTATATCTTAACCACTATTAACATAACTTTAAATTATAACAAATCACTAAGACCATATAATTATGATTCCATTAAATAAATACATATTCCTTTCATAATAGCAAAACAAATTTAATCTAATCATTCACTTAAATAGAAAGTGAATAATTCCACACCTTAGTTATATCTATCATATCTAAAACTTGGGAATAATTAAAATATATTACATCTTAAGTTTACTTAACCTTTTAAAGTTAACTTTAGTCTCAAAAGCTTATAAACATCATGTCTAATAAACTACTTATGTTTTTATAGTTAACTTTGGTCTATTTAACTTAAACATAAAGCATCTCAAGTCCAAACTAATAAATCAAATACCAGAAGGCATTAATCACATTCCATTAACAATGAAGATTGCTTAAACATTATAATGGAAATCTTTTCTTCAAATGTTATTCTTTTTGGCACTTCAAATAACAATCTTATAATAAGTTCTTCAACTCTTAACAACTCAATACTAAGGACTTTTATCATAGTCACCACATGACAATTAACCATAACCACATCATTTTATACTTTACTTACATATTTTGGACTGTTAACACTTAGGTTCCTTATAAAGATCATTACTTATAAAGTAAAATTGACGATAAACCAACTCTTAAAAGAATCACTTGAATTCACTTCACTCAAAGTATTGGGGATTCAATTTGGCAGTTTTATAAAAATGCACAACATTAGTTATGCATAACTGCATATTGCTTCTTTAAACATTAGTCCTTACAGCACCAATGATACAGATTTCAGATATTGGATCTTATGTCGTCTCGAAGACCGTGAGTGCATAATCTTGCAATCACAAAAGGCAAGTTCACACTTGCTCATGTCCTTTGGATATTTTTTGTAAAGTATTTTACAAATCCAGTGTTGTCATCACTTGCATTTGAAAAGGCTCTGAAAACACTATTTTCATAATAATATGATTATAGGTTATTTACCATCAGGTAATAACCTACTATGAAAGTTCCGGTGGTAAAGGAACATCCTATCTAGGACTTAACAACCAATCTCGTCAGTGATTCTTGCGCCGTATATCACGCGTTAACCATGAGATTTGGAATGGGACAGAGAACTCAGTTGTATCTTCTTCCTCTCGCATGTAGCCGGATGTGCAGGTCGTGGCTGTTATCACTCGTAGCATGCATATTAATTGGTAATTCGTAGAGGATATGCAGCATATGGGTGGGAACCCTCAACGTCCCACGATAGTTCTGGCATCTAACGGTCTGTACAAACCATTGCCGTAATTTAATATGTGGGCATGGTGTACACCAAAGAGGCATGCGGGGTCGCGAAGGGGGTAGTGATTGGCTTGGATCTTCGACTGGGCCCCATACCAAGGAAGTATGGACAAGTTCATGACTTGGTTGTGCAACAAGGCTAAGGTCTCTCATGGGTAAAGTAACGGACATAGCTTTTCAGAATAAAAGCAACCTTTGAAGAAATGTTTACGAAAACCTGCATTGCCTATGACCTATGGTCTGTGGCTATAGATATAGTGCATCAAATACTCCTTTTCTAGTGAACATGTTGAGTACGCTCGTACTCAAAGTATCTTCTTAACCCTTGCTAGGTTCTAAAGCCAGTACAGACGATGACTACATCAAGCCATGCTCCAGGAATAATCATCAAAAGCTAAAGCTCTTCAATGAAGTCAAGAAAGTCAAGATATACATCAGCTCAAGTTAAGATGAAGTTGCTGATTAGATAAGAATAGAATCTCTAGCCATAGAACCTATTTCTATAGTGTATTGCAATAGCAGCAATGCCAGACCATTAGTTAAGATATTAGTCTTAATAGTATTATAATTTTGGAGTTGTTTATTTCTGATTCTTCTTTGTAAGAAGTTCCTTTTTCTCTCTTTAACCTAGAGTGTTCTCTGGATCTTGTCTAAAGAGTTGATTTGTAGCCTATAGTCATGTCTTGGACCTGCTGTGTTTCTATTGTACCACTCTGAGGAATGTAATACTAGTGAATGGGGTTTCATTGGTGTTATATCAACGACTATAGTGTACTACATCATGCAGTGGTATGCTGCGTCACCGCAGTTGGTATCAGAGCATATGCTTTGACTTTAGGATTAAAACCCTTTTAGGAAGATCTCTAGGTTGGATAGTATATATAGGAGCCATCTTATCTAAACCAAACATTCATTTACTTGTGATGAGTATCCACTTGAGGATAACCTCGTCACACCTAAGTCAGATGCTTAAGTCATTCTTTCTTAGGAGTAATTATTTTTTCTTTTCTCAAGTATAGTGTTCTTTAGTGTCTTTCTAAGGAGACATAAACCACCAAGATACTTTAAGAAAGCTAATTGGACATAGTAAATTAGGATCAAGTGTAAGATATCAGTGGAAGTAGTTTTAATGGTGTAGCCTAATTCTAGAATTTAAGTAAGAATAGTAAAATCTTAGTGTCAGTTGATAACCAAAGATAACATGATGAATATCATTAGGATAAATGTTGATGTATTGAGTAGTAATCATGTGGGATTCACTTGAGAAATTCTACGTGATGAAGTGAAATTAGGTCAAGACTGAATGACAGTACAGTAAGAAGTAAAGTCATCATGAGGTGAGTACCTCTTAAATCATGATGTATAGGTAGACATAACCAGATCATGGTGAGATTAGCTCCGAAACCATGATATAGGTGTAAGTATGACAAGTACTTAGTGATTTATCTTGGAGTAGAAGTATGAAAATTACATAGTAGAATTATGATAGAAGTCATGGGTGCTAAAAATTTCTAATAATCTTTGGTTTAAGTTAACAAATAGAATCTGATTAGTCATTAGGAGAGATCATGTGAGGTTAGTTGGCTAATAAAGAAAGGTTAAACATAGTTAATCATTCCAAAGGTGAAACCAAATGTTAGTCAAAACAAAATTGAGACCACTTTGCTTAATATTAACCTGTTGCACTTGAGCAATTTGGGTAAATATTGAGATAAAGAATAGTTTGACTCTATGTGCTAAGTATCACAATGTAAACCTATATAAGGAGGTGTCATATACTACACAACTAGGTCTGAATTCTAGAGATACTATACTCAACTACTATATTTCGGGCTTAGAGAATTGTGTGTTATATGTACCACATTTGGATTTATTTGTTTTTCTTGGATCTTCTTGATTCACTAGATCTATACCTGAAGTTTGACTTGGTGTGCAAATGCATGTTGCAACATCTAGTTATTACTTGATGTTATAGACCTAGATAGAAACGGGAATTTGTGTAAGGGAGTGACGATTTTCAAAGACTAATATGAAGACTTACATGAAGAATGAAGCCAAATGTAAGGAGTATCAACACAATTTGAAGGTTGAACCAAGTTTTGATGATTCCTAAAGAGCAATAAGAAGGAAGATTAATGTAGGAGATATATGGGGCAACAAGAAGTAATAAACTTAAGGTTCAATCGAAGTAAGTAATGTTGCTAAGTAGTTAATAAAGTAGTTGTACCAAGTTCATGGAAGAATCATGAATAAGTGCAAAGAAGAAGTTTTGGAACCAAAATGGTATTCAAGCTCTGGAAATTCAGAGAGAATGTTAGTAGTATGTCGAGAACCATAGGGAAATTCATACACCCTAGGATGGTGCACAGCTGGTATCTTGTCCGCAGCTGGTATTTGGTTAACTTAGTTAACCAGATTTTTTTTAAAAGTTGCATAAAGAGCATAAAATTTGGCCTAAGATAAGTAAGACACAAAGGAGTATAAAAATTGAAAGCGATCGTCTTTCGAGGCACTTCGCGAATTCAGACTTATCAAACCAAAAATGTCCAAATAGCAAGTAAGACCCATAATGCTGAAAGATTCACTTCGGAGATCCACAAATGTGTGGATACACCGTACAATCTTTCATCAGACCCTAATTAGGCAGAGTATAAGCTGGATAGAGACCAATATTCTATTTATAAACTTAAGAAATACTATGTAGACAGTTTGAAGACTATTAGTAAACCCTAAGGGGGAGAGTAAACATTAGAAATGAAAGTAATATTATCTGACTTGATGAACGAAGGTTGGAGAAGAAAGATTATCTAAAGCCTGCTAAGGTAAAAGCTTGAAAGAGATAGAATAGATTAATTCTAAACGAACTAATTCTAGAGGAAACAACTCTTAAGTGATCTTTACAAGTGAATAATCACATCAAATTAGACATGTATAGAGCAACAAAAAGCTTCAATGGGTATCGATTAAATGAGTTCAAATCCAATATTCAAAAGGACTACCAGTATAAATTATACCATCACAAATTAAAGGTTAATCTTTTGGCCTCCACTATTGACTAAATTAAAAACCTGTTTTAGCGAGACTTCCAAGAACTTATATATGTTGGAGATATGCCCTAGAGGCAATAATAAATGTAGTTATTATTATATCTTTGTGTTTATGATAAATGTTTAAATTCATGCTATAACAGTATTGACCAGAAACATTAATACTTGTGTGATTTGTAAACTAAATTAGAGTCCCTGGTAAAGCCTCTTTATAATACTAGCTTGTTGATTAATAGATGATCATAGTTTCTTGATCATGAACATTAGAGATGTTGTTAATAACAACATCATATCATTAGGAGAATGGTATGATGGACATACTCCTATAGATAAGCGTAGCATAAAGATCAAGTCATTTTAATAGTTCAATTGCTATAAGCTTTCTGATACATAATAACCTAATTCCTTCGACCATGAGATCATGCTAATCACCATCACCGGAAGGATGCTTTGATGACATCAAACACCACACCGTAACTGGGTGGCTATAAAGGTGGCATTTAGTGTTCAAAAAGTATGGGTTGAGGCACATGGATCAAGAGTGGGATTTGTCCATCCATATGACGGATAGTTATACTCTGGGCCCTCTCGGTGGAATGTCATCCAATTGGCTTGCAAGCATGTGACTGGCTCACAAGGGATCACATACCACGGGAACGAGAAAAGAGTACATATCAGTAACGAGGTTGAACTAGGTATGCAGAGATACCGACGATCAAAACCTTGGATAAGTAAACTATCGTGAGACAAAGGGAAATTGGTATCATATGTAAGTGGTTCATTCGATCGCAAAGTAATCGTAGAAATATGTGGGAGCCATATGAATTTCCAGATTCCTCTATTGGTTATTGATCGGAGAAGTGTCTTGGTCATGTCCGCATAATTCACGAACCGTAGGGAGACACACTTAAGGATTCGATGTTGTTGAGCAGTTATGGAATGATGAGTAAGAGCCCGAATGTTGTTCGGAGTCTCGGATGGGATCCGGGATATCGCGAGGAGACCCGGAATGGTCCGGAGAATAAGATTCATATAAGGAAAGTCCTGTTTCGGAGAGGAATGATTCCAGTGTTTTCACCAGGAATGTTCTAGAAGGGTCCGGAAGGTCTGGCACTCCGGAGGGGAAGGGCACATGAATGTGTCATAACAATATGGAATGGTTGCATCATGTACTAGGTTACTTGGCTAGGCAAAATAAAGGGAGAAATCAAATCCTAGTTTGAAAGTCAAACGCCAATTTGAAAAAGTCAAACGGCAAGTTTGCTTGGTGGAGGGAGAGTAGGAAACCTACTTGGGGAGGAAGTCTCCTCCCTCCACCCGCCGGCCAAGGAGGCCGACTTGGGGGAGGACTCCCTCCTCCCAAGCCGCGCCCTCCCACCTATATAAGGAGGGGCAGGGCTGCCCCTCTCCCTCACACCCAACACACCCCAAAACCCTAGCCCTAGCCGTCGGCCTCCTCCAAGTCGCCGCCGCCTCCTAGGGTTTCTCCAACTCGCCGAGTTGGAGCTTCCCCAAGCCCTAGCCGTCGTCCAAGCTCCCCCTTGGTTCCTCTAAACCCTATATCACCAAGGCCTCTCTCATACTCCACCATACTCGCTCTGGCTTAAGGCGAAGCCCTGCAAGATCTCCCCTCTACTTCCGGTACCACGCCGTCGTGCTGCCGGAATCGCGAGGAGAGTGCTATAACCTCCGCTGCCTGCTGGAACAAAGGAGAGGAAGGTCTTCATCGACTACCGAACGTGTGACCGACTGCGGAAGCGCTGCCGGAACACAGTGCCGGAAGGATCGTCTACACGATCTTGAGATCGGCAAGAGTACGACTACATCACCCACGAGAATCTGCTCTCGTTAACCGCTTTGGAATCTTCGAGGGTGATTTCCTCTATCGACTCGTTGCTACAATCTAGTAGATAGATCTTGGCTTGTTTGTTTGCATGCGGTATAAATTTTTTGTTTTACATGCTACGAACCCCTACAATATAGTATAATCAGGAAGTTTGATAATCAAGTAAAGGAGTTGTATTAGGGTACCTAATACCTAATAAGAAGTTTGATCTTCTAGTTAGGACATAACCCTAAGGGAATATAGTAAGAGGAACATTAGTGCATTGTAGACAACAAGTTGGATATTGCCAAGTAGGAGGAGAATTCAAGGCAAAGGTATGGATATGGGATATTGCAATTATTCCCATTTGAGGTTATCATGGAGTTGGGAAGCATCGTGATCAATACAATGGCAATTCCTTATCCTGAAACATGAGAGTATACGAACTTCGAGGACGAAGTATATTTTAAGGGGGAGAGTCTGTAACATCCTAGGATTAGCACCTAGAATTATAGAGGACACATGTTTGTGCATTGCATTCATGCATAAGAAAATCCGGAGAATTTTCTCGCAAAACTAAAGAAGCTGTAGAGGGATCGAGATCTCTCTTGTTCTGATGGAAACACCAGGACAGGTGTGATGGATTTCGACATGACCTCTATTATACTTTTGTGTTTGAGGGGAAGGAAATTCAAATTTGAGTATTCAATTGGAGAATTTGAATTCTAAAAGAATTTGAACTGGAATAATAATTGGAAAGTAAATTGTAAAAATAAATAAAAGGTGAACTCTTATTTATGATTAAGATACAATATTTACAATTATCTAAGTATACAAGATAATTGAAATTCAAACACAAAAGGAAAAAGATTCACAATAAGAACTGAGTTCATAATTATAAATAAGATATGAATATTACAATAATTTAGATTACAAATAGAAAGAAAAATTAAGCTTTATTAAGATTATATAGTATTACATTGTCTTTACAAACGAAATATATAAAAAAAGTAACTTTATTAAATTAGATACAACCATACAATGTCTTTACATTATTTAAACAGAAAAGAAATTACAATAATAGTTCAAAGAAAGAAAAGAAAGAAAACCTAAACAAAAGCTGATATCTTCTCATCCTCTTTTATATCTGCAAAACAAAACTAGTAGTAAAGAAAAGAGGGGGATAGTTTGGTTAAGTATTGCTCTCAGGTACACAGTGTGATGCATTGTGAGGTTCATCACTGAGTAGTAATTGGGGCCAGAGTAGAATCTATTTTTATCAATAAATTTGGCCTCAGACTGTGCATCACTGGCCTGAGAGAGGGGCAAGTTTCACCAAATAAAATAGGATCTTCTATTATCAAATTTTAGCATCAACCTTGAGCATCATTAGCATAGAGTCAAAAAAATTATACTTGGCAACTCAAAATAAAGATCAGGATCAGATAATACCAAACCAGCCAAGCACAGCCTTGGCAAATATATCCCACAGATGCAACCTGGACAGGGGTAGGCTCCCTGAACCAACAGCACACATGCAAGCAGCTCACACATCTACATGGTGTTGTGCTGTCAACACCAAAATCATCACAGGGAGTTCAAAAGGGAGAGCACAGCCGTAGCAGAGTTACCAACTCTCAATGTCCACTATAGAACACCAGTACATCTGCACCAACACAAACACCCCTATATCCTTCTCAGTTCAGCACAAGTTTATTCCACCACACAGCCATGAACCAGGAGTTTACCACTGATCCATCCACACAAAGCACCACCCATTATCACATGGTTTTCTAGATCAAGATTTACCACAGGAAGCACCAAGAAAATCAGGACAGGATAATAAGCTAGCTCAAGAGGAGGAGGAGCAGGTCAGTAGCTAGGAAGAAGGAAGGATCCACAACATACCAAGGTGGAGCAGTTCAAGTCTGAGAGCAAGAAGATCTAGCTGATCAAGAGTAGACAAAATCCCAGCAAAAATCATTTGTTGACTCTATACTAGCAGGTAAAAATCATCAGAAATAACCACTAGATCATGCAGCATCTGTTCTTATATCCTGCATAAAGATTTGGGAACAAAAGATAAATAATACCTAGCAACTAACTCCATCTTCCCTTCCACTAGATTTTATCTAGGAGGATTGGATGGAGAGTTTTCTCTCAGGCTTGCATAGAGATGCTATGCAAATCTTATCACAGAGAATGAAAGCCACCAGAATAAATAAATATATGTTCTTATTTCTATCAAGGCCTCAGTCTTTGCATCACAGGCGAGGAACTAATCCATCTTAGTTCCCATCATTAAACCATCAGGCAAACAATATTAATAAGCCAAGGCAAGAATATAAATAGAATATCATACTCCCTGGAATTTTAGTGGGTACACTCCATAAGGAGGCACCACACTAGGATTTAAAGAAGGGCAGAAGCCATCTAAAATAACGTAAACAAAAATAGAAAAGTATGATACTTCTACCTTACCTCTCAGCAAGGGTCATTAAGTTATTTATATCATATTCCTAGCTAATCAAGCTAGGAACCCTTGCAAGCAATCAGAGCATGATTTAAATAATTTTCCTAGATAATTTGATCTTGGAATCATTCAATCAGGTATCAAACAATTTTGTAGATAAAGAAAATCTACTTTGCATATTCAAATTCATATCTGTCTAAGATCATGCCTTGCATGATATAGCATCATCACTTTATTCTCCAGCTTATTACTAGACAAGTATGTACCACAGCTGCTAGGCTACAGGGCACATTCCCAAAGGGTAGCAGCTCTGCACCTAACAGATTTAGAGTTTCTTGAGTACAGGCTCAAGTCTATTTTCTTAAACCCACAAATCATTTCCCTAAAAAAATTTAGGAATCATATATATTGTTACCATCATATTGACAGAGCACTCCTTTTGGCCATCCATTTACACTTACTAACATTACCCAAATAATGTTTATCATCTTCCTAGCAGTAATTCTAGGAATCATATCTGCTCCTTATCTCACTGTTAGATTTGACAGAGAATAAATCATTCTCATATAAGATGTTTCTAGGAAATAATTCAAACCATCACTGAACCAAATATGTAGATCACCAAGTGTGCCTCATATATGATCATAGCACAACCAGTTAACAGGTGTAACCAATCCTAGATAGAGGAATGCACACATCCACGAAGGTTCCATTTTAGTGGATACCAAAGGCAACCAAAGCTACTAGCTAAAATCTCCAGCAATCTTTATAATACAAGCTCAGTAGGAAACCATCAACTAAATAATTCATCCACTTATAATAGTACTTGTTATCTGCCATGTTTAAATTCTAGAATGAATAAAACATGGGTATAACTTAATTCTTTCAGTCAACAACACTGCAAAGAATTCTGATTCATCAAAAATAACATCATAGCAACACCATACATGCCAGGGATAACCACACCATCCAAACTTGGACATCAGATCAAGCACACTACAATTTATTCAAAGCCTGACAGTGCAAGTCAAACATGCTAGGGGTAATTAATCATCTAGAATAGGAAACCACTACAAGTAACCAGCTAGTAACATATCACCATACAACCTTAATCCCATCCTGGGGAGTTTATTGTCCCAAGAATCGATCACACGAGGATTAATTGAATTAGAGGAAGAAGTAGCAGGAACACACCTGGTTTGGCGCCCGGGGTTGTAGAGCTGCAACGCCATCCGCCGGTGCCGGAGCCGAGACGTCACCACCACAGGGAGGCAGCACAGCGACACATCCATGGGCGCCGGGGTTGCAGCCCAGGCTGTCGTCCCTCCGCCATTGGAGTACCGTGTGAGACCTGGAGAATCAGTTGAAAACCATGGTCAGTCATAGTAGTAGTAGCAGCGGCGACACCACCAAAGAGCAAGAACTAGGGCGCAGGGGCCGAGCCAACGATCATGGGGCTAGGGTTTCGGTAGAGCACGCTCGCAAGGGACGTGGGCCAACCAAATCGATGATTGAGAAGAGAGGAGAAGGAGAGGGTAAGGCTTGGCCGGCGAGTGGCTGCCAAGGAGGCGGCTAGCGGCGACCGAAGTGGCTGGCGGCGGCGACATCGCACGGGAGCAAGCGAGGAGAAGATGAGGTCTATGTTCGTGTACGGGTGTGTGTGTGTGTGTTGTGAGGGGCGGGCCGGGGGTGAGGGGTCTGGCATGGTCCAGTTGGGCCAGGCCAGCCCACATATCCAACCAAACGACCAAGTTGATTAGGGTTAGAAATAAAATAAAAAAAATGAATTACAAAAATAACCTCCAAACATTTTTAGCTATAGAAAAATCCTAACAATACATATGATATATCAAAATGACCACAAAAATAATATCTACCTAATAAAAATATAATTTTAAGTGTTTAAAATAAATTTAAAGTAAAATAATTATTAACACAATTAAATCTTAAATGAAATTTTATAAAATAAAACAAAAACCCTAAAAATAAATAAAAAATCATTTTTGTGTATAAAAATAACTCTATTATTTTATAAAAATACTCACTTAGAGTTTTACAAATAAAACATTAAGAAAATATTTAAAGACACTTAATTCTTTGAAGAATCTTATAAAAATAAAGATAATACTTAAAAATAAATAAATTCATTTTTAAGGTGTTGAATAAATATATTACATTAGAAAAATATTAAATATATTATTAGAAAAGTCTTTAATATTTTAAATAATAAATCCTTACCTAATAGCAATTTTGTGAATTCTTTAAAAACAATTCTTAAGTAAGAAATAATCACAATTCTTATAAAACCTTGAACAATTAGTGTCTTAGTACTAATTCCAAACCCATAACTTGAATTCATAATCAAACTTAAGTATAACTTTTAACTTTAAAATATTATTTTAAAATCTTATTAAGAATCCTTTTAAATAAACATTGGGTATCACCCATTTATATAATATGGTGAATAATCATTATATCTTAACCACTATTAACATAACTTTAAATTCTAACAAATTACTAAGACCATCTAATTATGATTCCATTAAACAAATACATATTACTTTCATAATAGCAAAACAAATTTAATCTAATCATTCACTTAAATAGAAAGTGAATAATCCCACACCTTACTTATACCTATCATATCTAAAACTTGGGAATAATTAAAATATATTACATCTTAAGTTTACTTAACCTTTTAAAGTTAACTTTAGTCTCAAAAGCTTATAAACATCATGTCTAATAAACTACTTATGTTTTTGTAGTTAACTTTGGTCTATTTAACTTAAAACATAAAGAATCTCAAGTCCAAACTAATAAATCAAATACCAGAAGGCATTAATCACATTCCATTAACAATGAAGATTGCTTAAACATTATAAAGGAAATCTTTTCTTCAAATGTTATTCTTTTTGTCACTTCAAATAACAATCTTATAATAAGTTTTTCAACTCCTAACAACTCAATCCCAAGGACTTTTATCATAGTCACCACATGAAAATTAACCATAACCACATCATTTTATACTTTACTTACATATTTTGGACTGTTAACACTTAGGCTCCTTATAAAGATCATTACTTATAAAGTAAAATTTGAAGATAAACCAACTCTTAAAAGAATCACTTGAATTCACTTCACTCAAAGTATTGGGGATTCAATTTGGGAGTTTTATAAAAATGCATAGCATTACTTATGCATAACTGCATATTGCTTCTTTAAACATTAGTCCTGACCGGACCAATGATGTAGATTTCAGATATTGGATCTTATGTCGTCTCGAAGACCGTGAGTGCATAATCTTGCAATCACAAAAGGCAAGTTCACACTACCTCATGTCCTTTGGATATTTTCTGTAAAGTATTTTACAAATCCAGTGTTGTCATCACTTGCATTTGAAAAGGGTCTGAAAACACTATTTTCATAATAATGTGATTATAGGTTATTTACCATGAGGTAATAACCTACTATGAAAGTTCCGGAGGTAAAGGAACATACTATCTAGGACTTAACAACCAATGTCGCCAGTGATTCTTGCGCCGTATATCACGCGTTAACCATGAGATTTGGAATGGGACAGAGAAGTCAGTTGTAACTTCTTCCTCTCGCATGTAGCCGGATGTGTAGGTCGTGGCTGTTATCACTCGTAGCGTGCATATTAATTGGTAATTCGTAGAGGATATGCAGCATATGGGTGGGACCCTCAACGTCCCACGATAGCTCTGGCATCTAACTGTCTGTACAAACCACTATCGTAATTCAATATGTCGGCATGGTGTACACCAAGGAGGCATGCGGGGTCGTGAAGGGGGGAGTGATTGGCTTGGATCTTAGACTGGGCCTCATGCGGTGTACACCAAGGAGGTCATGGCTGTTATCCTCGAAGCATGCATATTAATTGGTAATTCTTAAAGGATATGCAGCATATGGGTGGGAACCCTCAACGTCCCACGATAGTTCTGGCATCTAACGGTTTGTACAAACCATTGCCGTAATCCAATATGTGGTCATGGTGTACACCAAGGAGGCATGCGAGGTCGTGAAGGGGGCAGTGATTGGCTTGGATCATCTTCTAGGCCCCACATCATGGAATTGTGGACGGGAATAAGCTGCCCGGTTGTGCAACAAAGAGTTGATCTCTCATGGGTAAAGTAACGCACCTCTGCAGAGTGTAAGAACTGTAACTTGTTACTCCCTATTTCGGGAAGGAGCTGCGAATGCGACGGGAAAGGAACTCCATGAAAGTTCAAGTAAACCCGTGAAGGCTGACGGACATAGCTTTTCAGAATAAAACCAACCTTTGAAGAAATGTTTATGAAAACTTGCATTGCCTACGACCTATGGTCTGTGGTTGTAATTATAGTGCATCAAACACTCCTTTTCTAGTGAATTTGCTGAGTACGCTTATACTCAAAGTATCTTCTTAACCCTTGCTAGATTCTGAAGCCGGAATAGACAATATCCACATCAAGTTATGCTCTAGGACTCGTCATCCAAAGCCAAAGCTCTTCAATGAAGTCAAGGAAGTCAACATATACATCAACTCAAGTGAAGACAGAATTACTGATTAGATAGAAATATAATCTCTAGTCAAGAACCTAATTCTATAGAGTATTGCAATAGCAGCAATGCCAACCCTTTAGTTAAAATACTAGTCTTAATAGTATACTAGTTCTTGCGCTGTTCATCTTTGATTCTTCTCCATAAGAAGTTCTTTCTCTCTATTTAACCTAGAGTGTTCTCTGGATCTTGTGTAAAGAGTGAGATGTAACCTTTAGCCATGTATTGGACCCGCTGTGTTTCTGTTGTGCCATTTCGAGGGATGTAATACTAGTGAACGGTGTTTCATTGGTGTTATGTCCATGACTATAGTATACTACATCATGAAGTGGTATGCTGGGTCACCGCAGTTGGTATCGGAGCATATGCTTTGACCTTAGGTTGGAAACCTAGTAAATGGGTAGAACGTGTAGGACACATCCTAGCAATAATAAAGAGTTCTCTAGTGATATGAGGGATATTCACTTGAGAATAATCCTGTTATGTTACTAGTGCGATAATTCTTTAGTATGATTGCAAATTCGATCATTACCCAAGAATTTTAACTCTATGTGACTGATGATAATTTCTTATCCATAGTTCCACATGGCACCTCGATATCCACCCCGGAATGTTCAAGTGATGAACAAGACGTTGAATGACTACGGAGGGGATTGGACAGATAATCTCCGACAACTTCTATGGAGTTTGGAATGTGAATCGAGACTTTTGGTCACGATTTACAGTTACTATGATGGGCAGGTATTAGCTAAATACCGTGTCATGATCATGTTACCCAAGAAGTTAGGACTTAAGGGATAAATGCCATCAGGAGAGGCAAGGTGCATTGCATCTGCATATCAGATTGTCGTAGCAGCAGCCATAACCATGATCCGAGAACAAAAATCCCAAGCTCTAGAAGGTAGTACTCACACCATTATACCACATGAAACCTCTAACCCAGAGCATGAGTTAGATCGCTCTACTCTAATTCAAGCAGAACCTACTCTAGCTGAAGAGTATATGGATCATTATTGGTCTTTGCTAAACACTTATCATAACACTCACCAAGTCTTAGTCCAGGAACTGGATACGGTCATTGAGGATTTTATTGATCCTGATAAAGCAATGGCTCGTAGGAAGAAGCTAGATAAAGAAGCTAGGCATCCTAAATACATACCTCCAGGAGAAGTGTATGAGGAAACTGAGTTTGATGACCCAAACTCGGAAAATTATGCCTATTAGCAAAATGACTTCAAGCCACCTAAAGACCTATGGACCAAATATAACTCCGAACAACAGGAATGGAATAAAGTTACTCCAAATAACCCTGAGCCAAACAAGTATGGATGGGAAGTAGAATCTCTAGGTGGAACAGTAGGAAATCCTATACCTTGTGATATAGGTATTGAAGAAGAGACCAACTATAACCATAGAGGAGTATTCCGATAGCTACTACACCAATATATATGACTGGATCCAAGAAAAGGCTAAGGAGCCAACTTACTATGAGGAATCATTGCCAAAAAACCAGGAATATTTGGTGGAAGATTACGCTAACTCTAGTCATTTTTCAATGACTAATCTCAGTCTCGGTACTTATAATCAAGAATACGCACCTCCTGGATGCTCTTATGCTCCAGAAGGCAGTCGTAGGACTTCACGTCATCATGGACGGAACTCCAGGAAGCACTAGAGGAAGATGAAAGTAAGAAAGGAACGACATTCCAAGGGGATGAGTGCTTGAATAATATACATAGAGGGTAATGCGTATTGTAGTTTGATAGGTTTGCCGAAATAAGTGAGGATATACTCACAAGAACAAGAAGTTCTTGTAAGATAGTTGTGTAAATAGGTGTGGAGCAAACCGTTGGAACATCTAGTACATGTGTAAATTATTTAAAACCTATGTATAATACATGGTATATGTTTTGTTGTTTATCGACTTTTGGATTTTATTGAATCTTCTTGATTGACTAGATCTATACATGAGAATAATTAGGTGTGCAAATGCATGATGTAATACCCAGTTATGACTTGATGTTATAGATCTAGATAGAAACGGGAATTCGTGTAAGGGAGTGACGAGTTTCAAAGATCAAAAGGAAGACTTACTTGAAAGATGAAGCAATCTATAAAGAGTATTAACACCATTTGGAGGATAGATCAAGCATAGACTATTCGTAGCCAGATTCAAGAAAGAAGTTTGGTGTAGAAAATGTATGGAGCAACAAGAAGTAATGAACTTAAGGTCCATTCAAAGTAGGTAGCATTGCTAAGAAGTTAATGAAAGAATTGTACCAAGTTCATGGAAGTATCATGAATAAGTACAAAGACGGTGCCTTGGAACCAAAAGGGTATTCAATCTTTGACAATTCAGAGAGAATGCCAGTAGTAGGTTGGAAACTGTAAGGTAATACCTACCACCCAGAATGATCTACCGTTGGTACTTAATCCATAGTCGGCATTCTGATCCACAGTTGGTATCTTGTTCGCAGCCGGTGTTGGTTGAGATAGTTAACCAGATCATCTTAATGGTTGCATAAAGAGCATAAAATTTGGCCTAATTTAAGTAAGACCTAAGGAAGTATAAAACTTTAAGGTGATCGTCTTTCAAGATGCTTCGCAAAGTCAGACTTATCCCAGCGAAAATGTCCAATAGTAAGTACGACATATAGTGATGAAAGATTTGCTTCGGAGATCCACAACTAAGTGGATACACCATACAATCTTTCATCATACCCTAATTTGGTAAAGTATAAACTGAACAGAAGCAACATTCTAGTTATTAAGCCAATAAATGATTTATATACAATTTAAAGACTATTAGTAAACCCTAAGGGGGAGAGTAGACATTATGAATGAAAGTTGAAGAAGTACTAGAGGTAATAATGAAAGATTATTTAAAAAACTTAAGAAGGTATAATCTTGAAGGTGATAAAAGGATAAATTTAACCGACCAATCTAAAAGAAACAACTCTTAAGTAACCCTTAAAAAGTAATAGAAAACACCCAACTGGACAAGTATTGAGAATAAAAAATTCCATTGGGTATGGACGAAATGAGTTCAAATCCAATCTTGGAAGGAGTACCATTATCAACTATACTATGACAGGAATAGAAATATAGTCTTTTGACCACAAACATGGGCATATACAAACTTAAAACTTGTTCTAAGGAGATCCTCTAGACTGTACTTAAAATAGTAACAAAGTTTGATGATTAAATAAAAAGAATTGGATTAGGATATCTAATCAGGTTATGGAATACTACAATTAATTCCATTTAAGGTCATCATGGAGGGGAGAAATGTAGCAACCACTACAAGACAATTCCTTACTCTGAAACAGGAGAGTTTGCGAACTTCGAGGACGAAGTTTATTTTTAAGGGGGAGAGTCTGTAACATCCCAGCATTAGAGCCTAGAAATAAGCTGAACCTAGATGTGTGCATTGCATTCATGCATAGAAAATCTAAATAATTTTCATGCTTTTGAAGAAAACTTGTCAAAGTGATTGAAGCTTCTCTTAACTTGATAGAACTGAAGCAGATCATCAAGTTGACTGCGATAAGTATCAATATGACCTTTGCTAAAACCTTATTTCGGTAAACATGATTTGATCTAAGGGTAGATCAGATATAATAAGTGCTACTCATAATACATTGCTTAAATAATTAATATCTGATCCTTAAGGGATTCTATCATCATATTCAACACAACAATTCATAAGGGCCAAGTTAAGATGACAAACTAAAGTAATAAAAATGTAATGACTAATCCTGACCTAGCTTATTCTTATCTATTCTTACTATGAGTACCATAGTAATACTTAACTTTAACTCTTTAATGAGATTGAGTTGGAAAGAGACTAAGTCAAGATCAGTCACTATATATCTTTCTTTCCATATCAATTTTTATGGAACTTATCTTAATATCTGTTTTTCATCAATGTTGAGTAATCCACCATTGATTTACAAATTCTCTAACTATCAATCGTTGATCTACTATTTCCTGATCTTATCATAACATCTACTTAAATATTTTAAAGAGGGCATAGTCCATGAATAACCTTAATCCAATATGAGATACTAATAAGATAATTTCAATACCATTGAAAAGTAGTATTGATAAAGCCTTGTTTAGCGAACTAAGAACTTAAGCTATAAATGATTAAAGGATTATATTGATCATGCCTTACTCACCGGGATGGTCTACCTATATCTAGTATAAAAGATATTGGTGGGTAGAACATGATTGAAACCCTAGTAGAGATAAGTTATCCTAGAGTAGTCATTACAATCCACATAAATATAATGTAGGGTTGGAGTGTGAGTTATTGGAGTAAAGTAAATGTAGGATGATATTATTCAATTAAAGCTAGTTTAGCATAGGGTTATGGAAGAAGTGGTATTCATCTTAAAGTATAGTAAGCCTTAGAGAAAGATAGTTGGATACATACATACATCTGATGAAGAAATATTAGTGATGGATGATTAAGGAAGATTATGAGTGGAGTTTGAAAGAACTACTTGTTGGATTGATGATTATCAACAGTAGAGTAGTGGGTATAACCAAGAAAAGATATGAGAAAACTATGAAATACTTTAGTATCAAACTCATTAGATTCATCCATGAGTTTAGAAGAATAAAAGGTGAATAAGAACATTCTTGTGAAGTAAAGCTCATCATACTAACTATGATGATGGATAGAAAGAAGTATTATATCTAGGAAAGGAATTCTTTAATTAAAGGTCAATGATGGTGAAGAATGGAAAAATAGACATTCTTGTTAAACAACCAACTCTAAATTTTAAACCAAGTATAATGTCCATTCAGGGAATTGATTCATCATCTTATGTTAATATCACTTTATAGGAATATTTTCCTATAACAAATCACATAAGCACATCTCTGCCAATTCCAACCATCATAATTATATGTGCTTAGGAGTATCTTCATCAATTTCTTTCTATAAAACATTCTAAATATAACTTTCTAGTGCAAAAGGTGATGTCATCAAATATCCCAAATAGAAAACAATATGCTTAGTTATTAAATCTTTACTCACATCCATAAAGGAATCTAAGTATATTAAAAACCCTAAACCCTAGGGTAAATATTCATAATTCAAAACCCTAAACTTCTTTGTTTATCATAATAGAATATATACATTGCCATTTTCCAAATTAATGGAAGTAGTAATAACCATATTAATTTCTTTTATATTTCATGCATCAAATAATGATATAGGATTATTATATATATAAAAATTTCTTTTCAAAACTATGAGCCAACTAGAGTTAAGTTTTATAAACAAATAAGAAGGTATCATTTAATTAAATCTATGGTTAAAAGAGGAAAAAAATAATAAGAAAAGCTTCTACAAAATATTAAAAGGGGTTCATATAGAGAAAATAAAAAGAAATATAAAAAGATTATATAATAAAAGTTTACAAATGATACTAAATATATTTTAGTATTACTAGAATTATCCAGCAAATAAATTCTACAAAGAAAGGTTCAAATTAAAGATTATATACAAATCTCAAAAGGAAAATAGAAAATAGAAAAAAAATAGAAAACAAATAAAAAAATAGACTTGGTCGTGGCCCAACTCCTACCTGCTTACCTGTCACCCAGGTGCAGACTACGAGGGCCCAATAACCAACCCAACTCATTCTATCCTGTGACTGATGAGTGGGGCCAGGGAAGGATCGCGGGTTGAGAAGAAATAAATGCCAGGTTTTTTTTTGCAAAAGCGACATCATCGTCATCCTCACACACACATGCAGCTCGCTAGAGGAGCTCGCCGCCGCCCGATGCCGTCGTCGTCAGCCGTGCGTCAAGATGCTCGCCGTCGTTCCAGAGGGGGATAAGAAGGCCTCCGCGACGCCCTGCCTCAATCCCTATCCACAATCCCTCCTTATCCTCTCCGATTCAAATGGGGCCGAAACCCTAGCTCACTGGATCCACATCTCGCCGTCGAACCACATCTCCCCACACTCTTCCAAGCAGCCATGGAGAAGCCCCGTCCTCTGTAGATCCTCTGAGTAGAATCTTGCATCAAGGGGACCACTGGAAAGGGTGAATTTTGCTGTTCCTCTTTGCGGCAGTTCGTCGGAATCCTCGTCAGAGAGCTCGCCTCCGACCACGCCTGTCCTCGCCAACCTCTCTATCGTCATCAGGGTGAGTTCCTGAACACTCCAGTATCCCTAAATCGCTGTATCTCGTTGTTAAACGCCATCGCACCTTCTGTCACCGTCAGCCACCATCGGAGCTCGTCGGAGCTAAGGCTCCGATGACTATTTCCGAGCGGCGCCGCCACTTTAGGGTTCAGCGCGTTGTGCTGATTCAAACTAGGTTAGTTTCGCTTGTTAGAGCGCCGTGGATCGTCGCCAGTGACCAACCACTGATGGTGGTGGTGGTGTTGACGCCATAGCTTCGTCACACCGACGCCACCCTGGACCCAGTACCCTGTTTGACCTGGTCTTTGTCTCATGTGGCATGTGACATGGCCTGTGGCCCATAAGTCATTCACTAGGGGTAGCCAATCAGTCGGTAAAAAATGCATTTTCTTTAACCTGTGCGCAGAGGTGGCCACTGGCCCACTGGTCAGTGAATCTGGCTAGATGTAGGTGCGGTGTAAAAAGTAAATTCCTATTTAAGAAATAAATAAAATGTTATAAACTTAATTATTAATATGAAATCAAACAAATGATTAAATCTTGTTTAATTAATAACTTTTGATTTATAATTCAGAAAAATGTGTATAATATATGAAAATTTGTAGAAAAATAAAATCTATAACTTAAACTTATTATCCAATATTATTATGATGATTATTTAAATAAATCTTATTTAATAAAGGTTTAAAAGTAATAAAACCTTGATAATTCATATTTTAATAATGATAAAGATTAAGAATATGAATAATATACCTAAAATCTTAGCAAAATAAAAACTATAATTTAAAACTATAATCATGCATTATTATTTCACTTTATTAAATATTCATTATTTATTAAGTATTTTTTTAAAAATATTAAATCTTATAAAAATCATATCTTATTATTTATAAATCATAAAAATAAATATAATATAC
The DNA here is from genome assembly GCA_916181665.1 of Avena sativa. Lineage (NCBI taxonomy): Eukaryota > Viridiplantae > Streptophyta > Magnoliopsida > Poales > Poaceae > Avena > Avena sativa. The sequence continues at coordinate 103,180,232 of OV702293.1, forward strand.
CAAAATGATTAAAAAATAATATCTACATGTTAAAAATTAAATATTTCACTATTGAGTTAAATAAAAAGTTCAGCTACTCTAATAACTTGAATTTAAACCTATTTCCTTAGTTTAAAAAATTCATATAAGGGTAAATAAAATTTGTTAATATTTCTAAACTGAGTCAATTAAGTCTAATAAATAGTATTAGTCTTAAATATTAATAATATGAAGCCATAATGGTTTAAAACATTATAAATACCTTTTTATTAAATTATCTTCAACCTTAAGTGAAGATTACATTCTAAAAGGATTCCTATTCATAATAAAAACCTTAAAGAACAACTTGTGCATAAATCAGATCCTTTCTATCTACTTTAACAACCAGATTACAAAAACTACCACAACACTATAGTAAATTCATAAGTAATTAAGTAATATTATATCTTGGTTTATAAACTATAACCACTCATCTATAAAAGGTAAATGATACTACTCCATTATAAAATCAAGAAACCACTAGACCAAGTAAAAGAATAACCATTCTTAAGTAACCTCAAGGAATCATTACCAGGTACACAAGATACAAATATCATAAGCATTATACTTTCAAACTATCTTTATTTAAAGTTAACTTTAGTCTACAAGAATCTAAATATAGCACTATAAGCATTATTATATGTTTTATAGTTAACTTTGGTCTGAACTAGTGAAGTTATAAAACATCTCAAGCCAAAACTATTCAAGCAAACACAAATAACATCGACCACCACTAACTAACCACAAAGATTGTGTAAACCTTAGAAAAGGAATCTTTTTTTCAAAATTTATTCGTTTTGCCACTTTAGACAATATATGACAAATAATCAAGATCACATTACTTCATACTTCACTTGTATACCTAGGAGCAATAACACTTAAGCTATTTATAAGTGATTCTACTTATAAAGTAATGTTTGGAGATAAACTATTAAAGTGTAAACAATTTTGAATAGCATTTCATAGATATATATTTTATTGTTGCATAAATATGTGTTGTTCAGACACACTCACAATCCCTAATAAGAAGCACAGGTGTGAAACTTATGTAAAAGAACAAAACATTCTAAAGGAACCATTTCCAGAATCCAAACCCTAGAACAACATTATTTCCAACATTCGCGTTTATAAAAGTACATCTCATTACTTATGCATAAAGCATACTGCCTCTTTAAACATTAGTCCTTACCGGACCAATGATGTTGTTTTTAGATTTTGGATCTTATACTAACTCGAAGACCGTGGGTGCATAATCTTCAAATTACAAAAGACAAGTTCACAAATGCTCATATCCTTTGTTTTTTCTGTAAAGTATTTTACAAATCCAGTGTTGTCATCACCTGCATTTGAAAAAGATCAGAAAACACTATTTTCAATAATATTGTGAGCTATTGGTTACTGATCCAGGGTGATCACCTAATCTATTAAATCTGACAGTTGGAATACCACTGCTCAGAACTATATCACCTAGGACTTAACAACCAATGTCGCCAGTGATTCTTGCACCGTATATTACGTGTTGACAATGAGATTTGGCATGGGACGGAGAAGTCAGCTATATCTTCTTCCTCTCGCATGAAACCTGATGTGCAGGTCGTGGTTGTTATCCTCGAAGCGTGCATATTGATTGGTAATTCGTAGAGGATATGCAGCATATGGGTGGGAACCCTCAACGTCCCACGATAGTTCTGGCATCTAACGTTTTGTACAAACCATTGCCGTAATCCAATATGTGGGCATGGTGTACACCAAGAAGGCATGCGAGGTTGCGAAGGGGGCAGTGATGGGCTTGGATCAGCTTCTGGGCCCCACATCATGGAATTGTGGACGGGAATAAGCTGCCCGGTTGTTCAACAAAGAGTTGATCTCTCATGGGTAAAGTAACGCACCTCTACAGAGTGTAAGAACTGTAACTTGTTACTCCCTGTTCTGGGAAGGAGCCGCGAACGCGGTGGGAAAGGAACTCCATGAAAGTTCTGGTAAACCCGTGAAGGCTGACGAACATAGCTTTTTAGAATAAAATCAACCTTTGAAGAAATGTTTATGAAAACTTGCATTGCCTATGACCTATGGTCTATGGCTGTAGTTATAGTGCATCAAACACTCCTTTTCTAGTGAATTTGCTGAGTACGCTCGTACTCAAAGTATCTTTTTAACCCTTGCTAGATTCTGAAGTCGGAATCGACAAAATCCACATCAAGTTATGCTCCAGGACTCGTCATCCAAAGCCAAAGCTCTTCAATGAAGTCAAGGAAGTCAACATATACATCAACTCAAGTGAAGACGGAATTACTGATTAGATAGAAATATAATCTCTAGTCAAGAATGTAATTCTGTAGAGTATTGCAATAGCAGCAAGGCCAGCCCTTTAGTTAAAATACTAGTCTTAATAGTATACTAGTTCTTGCGTTGTTCATCTTTGATTCTTCTCTGTAAGAAGTTCTTTCTCTCTCTTTAACCTAGAGTGTTCTCTGGATCTTGTGTAAAGAGTGAGTTGTAACCTTTAACCATGTATTGGACCCGCTGTGTTTCTGTTGTGCCATTCTGAGGGATGTAATACTAGTGAATGGTGTTTCATTGGGGTTATGTCCATGACTATAGTATACTACATCATGCAGTGGTATGCTGGGTCCCCGCAAACATCTAGGGGGGTAGACGATTCTAGGCCCACGGATCAGGGTTTCATAGGAAGAAGCCCCTCGGAGCATCGGAATACCTCCAAACCTTGCAATGGACCCTAGCATGTGTATTAAAGTGCGGTGGAATGCTGAAATGTCCAAAACATGGTTCCCAAGCATGACCCGTTCGCAGACATGCGATGTCACCTAAAAACGAAGGTGTTTTGGAAATTTAATTATTAGGGGGTCGAGAACTCCCCATTTCGGTGAAACCAAGTTAGATCTTGTCACAACTTATGACCAAACATGGTTTGGAATTATCCTATAACCCAACCAAACACAAACCAAGAGAAAATCCACCGGGCTACCCCTTTCATAAGAACATCTAGGGGGGTAGACGATTCTGGGCCGACAGATCAGGGTTTCATAGGAAGAAACGCCTCGGAGCATCGGAATACCTCCAAACCCACGCAATGGACACTAGCATGTGTATTAAAGTGTGGTGGAATTCTGAATCTCCAAAACATGGTGCCCAAGTGTCACCCTCTTTGTAGACATACACTATCAACTAAAAATGAAGATCCTTGAATTTAATTGGCCGTGAACTCCCCATTTTGGTGAAACCGGGTTGGATCATGTCACAACTTGTGCCCAAACATGGTTTGGAACTATAATATAACCCAACCAAGCACAAGCCAAGAGAAAAATCCACCGAGCTACCCCTTTCATAAGAACACCTAGGAGGGTAGACGATCCAGGCCCACGCATCAGGGTTTTATAGGAAGAAGCTCTTCGGGACATCGGAATACCTCCAAACCTAGAAATGGACCCTAGCATGTGTATTAAAGTGTGGTGGAATGCTGAAATGTTTAAAACCTGGTTCCCAAGCGTGACACATTCACAGACATGCGATGTCACCTAGAAACGAAGGTGTTCTAGAAATATAATTATTAGGGGGTCGAGAACTCCCCATTTCGGTGAAACCAGGTTAGATATTGTCACAACTTATGCCCAAACATGGTTTGTAATTATCCTATAACCCAACAAAGCAAAAACCAAGATAATAGTCCACCAGGCTACCCCTTTCATCAGAACATCTAGGGGGGTAGACGATTCTGGGCCCATATAGATAAGGGTTTCATAGGAAGAAGCGCCTCGGAGCATCTGAATACCTCCAAACCCATTCAATGGACCCTATCATGTGTATTAAAGTGTGGTGGAATGCAGAAATGTCCAAAACATGGTGCCCAAGTGTCACCCTCTTTGCAGACATGCACTATCACCTAAAAACGAAGATCCTAAAATTTAATTGGCCGGGAACTCCCCGTTTCGGTGAAACCGGGTTGGATCATGTCACAACTTGTGCCCAAACATGGTTTGGAATTATCATATAACCCAACCTAGCACAAACCAAGAGAAAAATCCACCGGGCTACCCCTTTCATAAGAACATCTAGGTGGGTAGATGATCCAGGCCCACGGATCAGGGTTTTGTAGGAAGAAGCTCTTTGGGACATCGGAATACCTCCAAACCTTGGAATGGACCCTAGAATGTGTATTAAAGTGTGGTGGAAAATGCTGAAATGTCCAAAACATGGTTCCCAAGCGTTACCCGTTCGTAGACATGCGATGTCACCTAAAAACGAAGGTGTTCTGGAAATTTAATTATTAGGGGGTAGAGAACTCCCCATTTCGGTCAAACTAGGTTAGATCTTGTCACAACTTATGCCCAAACATGGTTTGAAATTATCCTATAACCCAACCAAACATAAACCAAGAGAAAAATCAACCGGGCTACCCCTTTCATAAGAACATCTAGGGGGGTAGACGATTCTAGGCCCACAGTTCAGGGTTTCATAGGAAGAAGCGCCTCGGAGCATCGGAATACCTCCAAACCGATGCAATGGACCCTACCATGTGTATTAAAGTGTGGTGGAATGATGAAATTTCCAAAACATGGTGCCCAAGTGTCACCCTCTTTGCACACATGCAGTATCACCTAAAAACGAAGATCCTAAAATATAATTGGCTGGGAACCCGTTTCGGTGAAACCGGGTTGGATCATGTAACAACTTGTGCCCAAACATGGTTTGGAATTATCATATAACCCAATGAAGCAAAAACCAAGAGAAAAATCCACCGGGCTACTCCTTTCATAAGAACATCTAGGGGGGTAGACGATCCAGGCCAACAGATCATGGTTTTGAAGGGAAGAAGCTCTTCGAGACATCGGCATATCTCCAAACCTTGCAATAGACCCTAGCACTTCTAGAAATTTAATTATTAGGGGGTCGAGAACTCCCCATTTTGTTGAAACCAGGTTAGATCTTGTCACAACTTATGCCCAAACATGGTCTAGAATTATCCTATAACCCAATCAAGCACAAACCAAGAGAAAAATCCACCGGGCTACCCCTTTCATAAGAACATCTAGGGGGGTAGACGATTCTGGGCCCACAGATCAAGGTTTCATAGGAAGAAGCGCCTCGGAGCATTGGAATACCTCCAAACCTTGCAATGGATCCTACCATGTGTATTAAAGTGTGGTGGAATGCTGAAATGTCCAAAACCTAGTTCCCAAGCGTGACCCGTTCGCACACATGCGATGTCACCTAAAACGAAGGTGTTATGGAAATATAATTATTAGGGGGTCGAGAACTCCCCATTTCGGTGAAACGAGGTTAGATCTTGTCACAACTTATGCCCAAACATGGTTTGTAATTATCCTATAACCCAACCAAGCACAAACCAGGAGAAAAATCCACCAGGCTACCCCTTTCATAAGAACATCTAGGGGGGTAGACGATTCTGGGCCCATATAGATCAGGGTTTCATAGGAAGAAGCGCCTCGGAGTATCTGAATACCTCCAAACCCATGCAATGGACCCTAGAATGTGTATTAAAGTGTGGTGGAATGCTGAAATTTCTAAAACATGGTGCCCAAGTGTCACCCTCTTTGCAGACATGCACTATCACCTAAAAACGAAGATCCTGGAATTTAATTGGCCGGGAACTCCCCGTTTTGGTGAAACCGGGTTGGATCATATGACAACTTGTGCCCAAACATGGTTTGGAATTATCATATAACCCAACCTAGCACAAACCAAGAGAAAAATCCACCGGGCTACCCCTTTCATAAGAACATCTAGGGGGGTAGACGATTCTGGGCGCACAGATCAAGGTTTCATAGGAAGAAGCGCCTCGGAGCATCGGAATACCTCGAAACCTTGCAATGGACCCTAGCATGTGTATTAAAGTGTGGTGGAATGCTGAAATGTCCAAAAACTGGTTCCCAAGCGTGACCAGTTCGCAGACATGCGATGTCACCTAAAAACGAAGGTGTTCTGGAAATATAATTATTAGGGGGTCGAGAACTCCCCATTTCGGTGAAACCAGGTTAGATCTTGTCACAACTTATGCCCAAACATGGTTTGTAATTATCCAATAACCCAACCAAGCACAAACCAAGAGAAAAATCCACCGGGCTACCCCTTTCATAAGAACATCTAGGGGGGTAGACGATTCTGGGCCCATAGTTCAGGGTTTCATAGGAAGAAGCGCGTCGGAGCATTGGAATACCTCCAAACCCATGCAATGGACCCTAGAATGTGTATTAAAGTGTGGTGGAATGCTGAAATTTCTAAAACATGGTGCCCAAGTGTCACCCTCTTTGCAGACATACAGTATCACCTAAAAACGAAGATCCTAAAATATAATTGGCTAGGAACTCCCCATTTCGGTGAAACCGGGTTGGATCATGTAACAACTTGTGCCCAAACATGTTTTGGAATTATCATATAACCCAACGAAACACAAACCAAGAGAAAAATCCACCGGGCTACTCCTCTCATAAGAACAACTAGGGGGGTAGACGATCCAGGCCCACGGATCATGGTTTTGTAGGGAAGAAGCTCTTCGAGACATCGGCATATCTCCAAACCTTGTAATAGACCCTAGCATGTGTATTAAAGTGTGGTGTAATGCTGAAATGACAAAAACATGGTTCCCAAGTGTGACCCATTCACAGATATGCGATGTCACCTAAAAACGAAGGTGTTCTAGAAATTTAATTATTAGGGGGTCGAGAACTCCCCATTTCGTTGAAACCAGGTTAGATCTTGTCACAACTTATGCCCAAACATTATATGGAATTATACTATAACCCAATCAAGCACAAACCAAGAGAAAAATCCATCGGGCTACCCCTTTCATAAGAACATCTAGGGGGTAGACGATTCGGGGCCCACAGATCAAGGTTTCATAGGAAGAAGCGCCTCGGAGCATCGCAATACCTCCAAACCTTGCAATGGACCCTAGCATGTGTATTAAAGTGTGGTGGAATGCTGAAATGTCCAAAACCTGGTTCCCAAGCGTGACCCGTTCGCAGACATGCGATGTCGCCTAAAAACGAAGGTGTTCTGGAAATATAATTATTAGGGGGTCGAAAACTCCACATTTCGGTGAAACCAGGTTAGATCTTGTCACAACTTATGCCCAAACATGGTTTGTAATTATCCTATAACCCAACCAAGCACAAACCAAGAGAAAAATCCACCGGGCTACCCCTTTCATAAGAACATCTAGGGGGGTAGACGATTCTGGGCCCATATAGATCAAGGTTTCATAGGAAGAAGCGCCTCGGAGCATCGGAATACCTCCAAACCCATGCAATGGACCCTAGCATGTGTAGTTAAGTGTGGTGGAATTCTAAAATGTCCAAAACATGGTGCCCAAGTATCACCCTCTTTGCAGACATGCACTATCACATAAAAACGAAGATCCTAGAATTTAATTGGCCGGGAACTCCCCGTTTCGGTGAAACCGGGTTGGATCATGTCACAACTTGTGCCCAAACATGGTTTGGAATTATCATATAACCCAAACTAGAACAAACCAAGAGAAAAATCCACCGGGCTACCCCTTTCATCAGAACATCTAGGTGGGTAGACGATCCAAGCCCACAGATCAGGGTTTTATAGGAAGAAGCTCTTCGGGACATCGGAATACCTCCAAACCTTGCAATGGACCCTAGAATGTGTATTAAAGTATGGTGGAAAATGTTGAAATGTCCAAATGATGGTTTCCAAGCGTTACCCGTTCGCAGACATGCGATGTGACCTAAAAACGAAGGTGTTCTGGAAATTTAATTTTTAGGGGGTCGAGAACTCCCCATTTTGGTCAAACCAGGTTAGATCTTGTCACAACTTATGCCCAAACATGGTTTGCAATTATCCTATAACCCAACCAAACACAAACCAAGAGAAAAATCCACTGGGCGACCCCTTTCATAAGAACATCTAGGGGGTAGACGATTCTAGGCCCACAGTTCAGGGTTTCATAGGAAGAAGCGCCTCGGAGCATCGGAATACCTCCAAACCCATTCAATGGACCCTAGCATGTGTATTAAAGTGTGGTCGAATGCTGAAATTTCCAAAACATGGTGCCCAAGTGTAACCCTCTTTGCAGACATGCACTATCACCTAAAAACGAAGATCCTAGAATTTAATTGGCTGGGAACTCCCCGTTTCGGTGAAACCGGGTTGGATCATGTCACAACTTGTGAACAACATGGTTTGGAATTATCATATAACCCAACGAAGCACAAACCAAGAGAAAAATCCACCGGGCTACACCTTTCATAAGAACATCTAGGGGGGTAGACGATCCAGGCCCACAGATCATGGTTTTGTAGGGAAGAAGCTCTTCGAGACATCGACATACCTCCAAACCTTGCAATAGACCCTAGCACGTGTATTAAAGTGTGATGGAATGCTGAAATTTCCAAAACATGGTTCCAAGTGTGACCCGTTCGCAGACATACGATGTCACCTCAAAACGAAGGTGTTCTAGAAATTTAATTATTAGGAGGTCGAGAACTCCCCATTTCGGTGAAACCGGGTTAGATCTTGTTACAATTTATGCCCAAACATGGTCTGGAATTGTCCTATAACCCAACCAGGCACAAACCAAGAGAAAAATCCACCGGCCTACCCCTTTCATAAGAACATCTAGGGGGGTAGACGATTAAGGGCCCACAGATCAAGGTTTCATAGGAAGAAGCGCCTCGGAGCATCGGAATACCACCAAACGCATGCAATGGACCCTAGCATGTGTATTAAAGTGTGGTGAAATGCTGAAATGTCCAAAACATGGTGCCCAAGTGTAACCCGCTTCGTAGGCATGCACTATCACCGAAAAAACAAAGATCCTGGAATTTAATTGGCTGGGAACTCCCTGTTTCGGTGAAACCGGGTTGGATCATGTCACAACTTGTGCCCAAACATGGTTTGGAATTACCATATAACCCAACCAAGCACAAACCAAGAGAAAAATCCACCGGGCTACCCCTTTCATAAGAACATCTAGGGGGGTAGACGATCCAGGCCCACAGATCAGGGTTTTGTAGGAAGAAGCTCTTCGGGACATCTTAATACCTCCAAACCTTTCAATGGACCCTAGAATGTGTATTAAATTGTGGTGGAATGCTGAAATGTCCAAAACCTGGTTCCCAAGCGTGACCCGTCCGCAGACATGCGATGTCACCTAAAAACGAAGGTGTTCTGGAAATTTAATTATTAGGGGGTCGATAACTCCCCATTTCGGTGAAACCAGGTAAGATCTTGTCACAACTTATGCCCAAACATGGTTTGTAATGATACTATAACCCAACCAAGATGAAACCAAGAGAAAAATCTGCCGGTCTACCCCTTTCGTAAGAACATCTAGGGGGGTAGACGATTCTGGGCCCATATAGATCAGGGTTTCATAGGAAGAAGCGCCTCGGAGCATCGGAATACCTCCAAACGCATGCAATGGACCCTAGCATGTCTATTAAAGTGTGGTGGAATGCTGAAATGTCCAAAACATGGTGCCCAAGTGTCACCCTCTTTGCAGACATGCACTATCACCTAAAAACGAAGATCCTGGAATTTAATTGGCCGGGAACTCTCCGTTTCGGTGAAACCGGGTTGGATCATGTCACAACTTGTGCCCAAACATGGTTTGGAATTATCATATAGCCCAACCTAGCACAAATCAAGAGAAAAATCCATCGGGCTACCCCTTTCATAAGAACATCTAGGTGGGTAGACGATCTAGGCCCACGGATCAGGGTTTTGTAGGAAGAGGCTCTTCGAGACATTGGAATACCTGCAAACCTTGCAATGGACCCTATAATGTGTATTAATGTTTGGTGGAAAATGCTGAAATGTCCAAAACATGGTTCCCAAGCGTGACCCATTCGCAGACAAGCGATGTCACCTAAAAACAAAGGTGTTCTGGAAATTTAAATATTAGGGGCTCGAGAACTCCCCATTTCGGTCAAACCAGGTTAGATCTTGTCACAACTTATGCCCAAACATGGTTTGGAATTATCCTCTAACCCAACCAAGCACAAACCAAGAGAAAAATCCACTAGGTTACCCCTTTCATAAGAACATCTAGGGGAGTAGACGATTCTAGGCCCATATAGATCAAGGTTTCATAAAAAGAAGCGCCTCGGAGCATCGGAATACCTCCAAACCCATGCAATGGACCCTAGCATGTGTATTAAAGTGTGGTGGAATTCTGAAATTTCCAAAACATGGTGCCCAAGTGTCACCCTCTTTGCAGACATGCACTATCACCTAAAAACGAAGATCCTAAAATATAATTGGCTGGGAACTCCCCGTTTCGGTGAAACCGGGTTGGATCATGTAACAACTTGTGCCCAAACATGGTTTGGAATTATCATATAACCCAACGAAGCACAAACCAAGAGAAAAATCCACCGGGCTACTCCTTTCATAAGAACATCTATGGGGGTAGACGATCCAGGCCCACGGATCATGGTTTTGTAGGGAAGAAGCTCTTCGAGACATCGGCATATCTCCAAACCTTGCAATAGACCCTAGCATGTATATAAAGTGTGGTGGAATGCTGAAATGACCAAAACATGGTTCCCAAGTGTGACCCATTCGCAGATATGCGATGTCACCTAAAAACGAAGGTGTTCTAGAAATTTAATTATTAGGGGGTCGAGAACTCCCCATTTCGTTGAAACCTGGTTAGATCTTGTCACAACTTATGCCCAAACATGGTCTGGAATTATCCTATAACCCAATCAAGCACAAACCAAGAGAAAAATCCACCGGGCTACCCCTTTCATAAGAACATCTAGGGGGTAGACGATTCCGGGCCCACAGATCAAGGTTTCATAGGAAGAAGAGCCTCGGAGCATCGGAATACCTCCAAACCTTGCAATGGACCCTAGCATGTGTATTAAAGTGTGGTGGAATGCTGAAATGTCCAAAACCTGGTTCCCAAGCGTGACCCGTTCGCAGACATGCGATGTCACCTAAAAACGAAGGTGTTCTGGAAATATAATTATTAGGGGGTCGAGAACTCCCCATTTCGGTGAAACCAGGTTAGATCTTGTCACAAATGATGCCCAAACATCGTTTGTATTTATCCTATAGCCCAACCAAGCACAAACTAGGAGAAAAATCCACCGGGCTACCCCTTTCATAAGAACATCTAGGGGGGTAGACGATTCTGGGTCCATATAGATCAAGGTTTCATAGGAAGAAGCGCCTCGGAGCATCGGAATACCTCCAAACCCATGCAATGGACCCTAGCATGTGTATTAAAGTGTGGTGGAATTCTGAAATGTCCAAAACATGGTGCCCAAGTGTCACCCTCTTTGCAGACATGCACTATCACCTAAAAACGAAGATCCTGGAATTTAATTGGCCGGGAACTCCCCGTTTCGGTGAAACCGGGTTGGATCATGTCACAACTTGTGACCAAACATGGTTTGGAATTATCATATAACACAACCTAGCACAAACCAAGAGAAAAATCTACCGGGCTACCCCTTTCATAAGAACATCTAGGTGGGTAGATGATCCAGGCCCACGGATCAGGTTTTTGTAGGAAGAAGCTCTTTGGGACATCGGAATACCTCCAAACCTTGCAATGGACCCTATAATGTGTATTAAAGTGTGGTGGAAAATGCTGAAATGTCCAAAACATGGTTCCCAAGCGTTACCCGTTCGTAGACATGCGATGTCACCTAAAAACGAAGGTGTTCTGGAAATTTAATTATTAGGGGGTCGAGAACTCCCCATTTCGGTCAAACCAGGTTAGATCTTGTCACAACTTATGCCCAAACATGTTTTTCAATTATCCTCTAACCCAACCAAACACAAACCAAGAGAAAAATCCACCGGGCTACCCCTTTCATAAGAACATCTAGGGGGGTAGACGATTCTGGGCCCACAGTTCAGGGTTTCATAGGAAGAAGCGCCTCGGAGCATCGGAATACCTCAAAACCCATGCAATGGACCCTAGCATGTGTATTAAAGTGTGGTGGAATGCTGAAATTTCCAAAACATGGTGCCCAAGTGTCACCCTCTTTGCAGACATGCAGTATCACCTAAAAACGAAAATCCTAGAATTTAATTGGCTGGGAACTCCCCGTTTCGGTGAAACCGGGTTGGATCATGTCACAACTTGTGACCAACATGGTTTGGAATTATCATATAACCCATTAAAGAACAAACCAATAGAAAAATCCACCGGGATACCCCTTTCATAAGAACATCTAGGGGGTAGACGATCCAGGCCCATAGATCATAGTTTTGTAGGGAAGAACCTCTTCGAGACATCGGCATACCTCCAAACATTGCAATAGACCCTAGCACGTGTATTAAAGTGTGGTGGAATGCTGAAATGTCCAAAACATGGTTCCAAGTGTGACCCGTTCGCAGACATACGATGTCACCTAAAAACGAAGGTGTTCTAGAAATTTAATTATTAGGAGGACGAGAACTCCCCATTTCGGTGAAACCGGGTTAGATCTTGTCACAATTTAGGCCCAAACATGGTCTGGAAGTATCCTTTAACCCAACCAAGCACAAACCAAGAGAAAAATCCACCGGGCTACCCCTTTCATAAGAGCATCTAGGAGGTAGATGATTCTGGGCCCACAGATCAGGGTTTCATAGGAAGAAGGGCCTCGGAGCATCGAAATACCTCCAAACCCATGCAATGGACCCTCGCATGTATATTAAAGTGTCGTGGAATGCTGAAATGTCCAAAACATGGTGCCCAAGTGTCACCCTCTTTGCAGAAATGCACTATCACCTAAAAATGAAGATCCTAGAGTTTAATTCGCCGGGAACTCCCCGTTTCGATAAAACCGGGTTGGATCATGTCACAACTTGTGCCCAAACATGGTTTGGAATTATCATATAACCCAACCAAGAACAAACCAAGAGAAAAATCCACCGGGCTACCCCTTTCATAAGAACATCTAGGGGGTAGACGATCCAGCCCCACGGATAAGGGCTTTGTAGGAAGAAGCTCTTCGGGACATCAGAATACCTCCAAACCTTGCAATGGACCCTAGAATGTGTATTAAAGTGTGGTGGTATGCTGAAATGTCCAAAACATGGTTCCCAAGCGTGACCCGTCTACAGACATGCGATGTCACCTAAAAACGAAGGTGTTCTGGAAATTTAATTATTATGGGGTCGAGAACTCCCCATTTTGGTCAAACCAGGTTAGACCTTGTCACAACTTATGCCCAAACATGGTCTGGAATTATCCTATAACCCAACCAAGCACAAACCAAGAGAAAAATCCACCGGGCTACCCCTTTCGTAAAAACATCTTGGGGGGTAGACGATTCTGGGCCCATATAGATCAAGGTTTCATAGGAAGAAGCGCCTCGGAGCATCGGAATACCTCCAAACCCATGCAATGGACCCTAGCATGTGTATTAAAGTGTGGTGGAATTCTGAAATGTCCAAAACAGGGTGCCCAAGTATCACCCTCTTTGCAGACATGCACTATCACCTAAAAACGAAGATCCTAGAATTTAATTGGCCGGGAATTCCCTGTTTCAGTGAAACCGGGTTGGATCATGTCACAACTTGTGCCCAAACATGGTTTGGAATTATCATATAACCCAACCTAGCACAAACCAAGAGAAAAATCCACCGGGCTACCCCTTTCATAAGAACATCTAGGTGGGTAGATGATCCAGGCCCACGGATCAGGGTTTTGTAGGAAGAAGCTCTTTGGGACATCGGAATACCTCCAAACCTTGCAATGGACCATAGAATGTGTATTAAAGTGTGGTGTAAAATGCGTAAATGTCCAAAACATGGTTCCCAAGCGTTACCCGTTCGTAGACATGCGATGTCACCTAAAAACGAAGGTGTTCTGGAAATTTAATTATTAGGGGGTCGAGAACTCCCCATTTCGGTCAAACCAGGTTAGATCTTGTCACAACTTATGCCCAAACAAGGTTTGCAATTATCCTCTAACCCAAACAAACACAAACCAAGAGAAAAATCCACCGGGCTACCCCTTTCATAAGAACATCTAGGGGGGTAGACGATTCTGGGCCCACAGTTCAGGGTTTCATAGGAAGAAGCGCCTCGGAGCATCGGAATACCTCCAAACCCATGCAATGGACCCTAGCATGTATATTAAAGTGTCGTGGAATGCTGAAATGTCCAAAACATGGTTCCAAGTGTGACCCGTTCGCAGACATACGATGTCACCTAAAAACGAAGGTGTTCTAGAAATTTAATTATTAGGAGGACGAGAACTCCCCATTTCGGTGAAACCGGGTTAGATCTTGTCACAATTTAGGCCCAAACATGGTCTGGAAGTATCCTTTAACCCAACCAAGCACAAACCAAGAGAAAAATCCACCGGGCTACCCCTTTCATAAGAGCATCTAGGAGGTAGATGATTCTGGGCCCACAGATCAGGGTTTCATAGGAAGAAGGGCCTCGGAGCATCGAAATACCTCCAAACCCATGCAATGGACCCTCGCATGTATATTAAAGTGTCGTGGAATGCTGAAATGTCCAAAACATGGTGCCCAAGTGTCACCCTCTTTGCAGAAATGCACTATCACCTAAAAATGAAGATCCTAGAGTTTAATTCGCCGGGAACTCCCCGTTTCGATAAAACCGGGTTGGATCATGTCACAACTTGTGCCCAAACATGGTTTGGAATTATCATATAACCCAACCAAGAACAAACCAAGAGAAAAATCCACCGGGCTACCCCTTTCATAAGAACATCTAGGGGGTAGACGATCCAGCCCCACGGATAAGGGCTTTGTAGGAAGAAGCTCTTCGGGACATCAGAATACCTCCAAACCTTGCAATGGACCCTAGAATGTGTATTAAAGTGTGGTGGTATGCTGAAATGTCCAAAACATGGTTCCCAAGCGTGACCCGTCTACAGACATGCGATGTCACCTAAAAACGAAGGTGTTCTGGAAATTTAATTATTATGGGGTCGAGAACTCCCCATTTTGGTCAAACCAGGTTAGACCTTGTCACAACTTATGCCCAAACATGGTCTGGAATTATCCTATAACCCAACCAAGCACAAACCAAGAGAAAAATCCACCGGGCTACCCCTTTCGTAAAAACATCTTGGGGGGTAGACGATTCTGGGCCCATATAGATCAAGGTTTCATAGGAAGAAGCGCCTCGGAGCATCGGAATACCTCCAAACCCATGCAATGGACCCTAGCATGTGTATTAAAGTGTGGTGGAATTCTGAAATGTCCAAAACAGGGTGCCCAAGTATCACCCTCTTTGCAGACATGCACTATCACCTAAAAACGAAGATCCTAGAATTTAATTGGCCGGGAATTCCCTGTTTCAGTGAAACCGGGTTGGATCATGTCACAACTTGTGCCCAAACATGGTTTGGAATTATCATATAACCCAACCTAGCACAAACCAAGAGAAAAATCCACCGGGCTACCCCTTTCATAAGAACATCTAGGTGGGTAGATGATCCAGGCCCACGGATCAGGGTTTTGTAGGAAGAAGCTCTTTGGGACATCGGAATACCTCCAAACCTTGCAATGGACCATAGAATGTGTATTAAAGTGTGGTGTAAAATGCGTAAATGTCCAAAACATGGTTCCCAAGCGTTACCCGTTCGTAGACATGCGATGTCACCTAAAAACGAAGGTGTTCTGGAAATTTAATTATTAGGGGGTCGAGAACTCCCCATTTCGGTCAAACCAGGTTAGATCTTGTCACAACTTATGCCCAAACAAGGTTTGCAATTATCCTCTAACCCAAACAAACACAAACCAAGAGAAAAATCCACCGGGCTACCCCTTTCATAAGAACATCTAGGGGGGTAGACGATTCTGGGCCCACAGTTCAGGGTTTCATAGGAAGAAGCGCCTCGGAGCATCGGAATACCTCCAAACCCATGCAATGGACCCTAGCATGTGTATTAAAGTGTGGTGGAATGCTGAATTTTCCAAAACATGGTGCCCAAGTGTCACCCTCTTTGCAGACATGCAGTATCACCTAAAAACGAAGATCCTAGAATTTAATTGGCTGGGAACTCCCCGTTTCGGTGAAACCGGGTTGGATCATGTCACAACTTGTGCCCAACATGGTTTGGAATTATCATATAACCCAACCAAGAACAAACCAAGAGAAAAATCTACCGGGCTACCTCTTTCATAAGAACATCTAGTTGGGTAGACGATCCAGGCCCACGGATCAGGGTTTTGTAGGAAGATGCTCTTCGGGACATCGGAATACCTCCAAACCTTGCAATGGACCTTAGAATGTGTATTAAAGTGTGGTGGAAAATGCGGAAATGTCCAAAACATGGTTCCCAAGCGTGACCCGTTCGGAGACATGCGATGTCACCTAAAAACGAAGGTGTTCTGGAAATTTAATTATTAGGGGGTCGAGAACTCCCCATTTCGGTCAAACCAGGTTAGATCTTGTCACAACTTATGCCCAAACATGGTTTGCAATTATCCTCTAACCCAACCAAACACAAACCAAGAGAAAAATCCACCGGGCTACCCCTTTCATAAGAACATCTAGGGGGGTAGACGATTCTGGGCCCACAGTTCAGGGTTTCATAGGAAGAAGCGCCTCGGAGCATCGGAATACCTCAAAACCCATGCAATGGACCCTAGCATGTGTATTAAAGTGTGGTGGAATGCTGAAATTTCCAAAACATGGTGCCCAAGTGTCACCCTCTTTGCAGACATGCAGTATCACCTAAAAACGAAAATCCTAGAATTTAATTGGCTGGGAACTCCCCGTTTCGGTGAAATCGGGTTGGATCATGTCACAACTTGTAACCAACATGGTTTGGAATTATCATATAACCCATTAAAGAACAAACCAATAGAAAAATCCACCGGGATACCCCTTTCATAAGAACATCTAGGGGGTAGACGATCCAGGCCCATAGATCATAGTTTTGTAGGGAAGAACCTCTTCGAGACATCGGCATACCTCCAAACATTGCAATAGACCCTAGCACGTGTATTAAAGTGTGGTGGAATGCTGAAATGTCCAAAACATGGTTCCAAGTGTGACCCGTTCGCAGACATACGATGTCACCTAAAAACGAAGGTGTTCTAGAAATTTAATTATTAGGAGGTCGAGAACTCCCCATTTCGGTGAAACCGGGTTAGATCTTGTCACAATTTAGGCCCAAACATGGTCTGGAAGTATCCTTTAACCCAACCAAGCACAAACAAAGAGAAAAATCCACCGGGCTACCCCTTTCATAAGAGCATCTAGGAGGTAGATGATTCTCGGCCCACAGATCAGGGTTTCATAGGAAGAAGGGCCTCGGAGCATCGAAATACCTCCAAACCCATGCAATGGACCCTCGCATGTATATTAAAGTGTGGTGGAATGCTGAAATGTCCAAAACATGGTGCCCAAGTGTCACCCTCTTTGCAGAAATGCACTATCACCTAAAAATGAAGATCCTAGAGTTTAATTCGCCGGGAACTCCCCGTTTCGATAAAACCGGGTTGGATCATGTCACAACTTGTGCCCAAACATGGTTTGGAATTATCATATAACCCAACCAAGAACAAACCAAGAGAAAAATCCACCGGGCTACCCCTTTCATAAGAACATCTAGGGGGTAGACGATCCAGCCCCACGGATAAGGGCTTTGTAGGAAGAAGCTCTTCGGGACATCAGAATACCTCCAAACCTTGCAATGGACCCTAGAATGTGTATTAAAGTGTGGTGGTATGCTGAAATGTCCAAAACATGGTTCCCAAGCGTGACCCGTCTACAGACATGCGATGTCACCTAAAAACGAAGGTGTTCTGGAAATTTAATTATTATGGGGTCGAGAACTCCCCATTTTGGTCAAACCAGGTTAGACCTTGTCACAACTTATGCCCAAACATGGTCTGGAATTATCCTATAACCCAACCAAGCACAAACCAAGAGAAAAATCCACCGGGCTACCCCTTTCGTAAAAACATCTTGGGGGGTAGACGATTCTGGGCCCATATAGATCAAGGTTTCATAGGAAGAAGCGCCTCGGAGCATCGGAATACCTCCAAACCCATGCAATGGACCCTAGCATGTGTATTAAAGTGTGGTGGAATTCTGAAATGTCCAAAACAGGGTGCCCAAGTGTCACCCTCTTTGCAGACATGCACTATCACCTAAAAACGAAGATCCTAGAATTTAATTGGCCGGGAATTCCCTGTTTCAGTGAAACCGGGTTGGATCATGTCACAACTTGTGCCCAAACATGGTTTGGAATTATCATATAACCCAACCTAGCACAAACCAAGAGAAAAATCCACCGGGCTACCCCTTTCATAAGAACATCTAGGTGGGTAGATGATCCAGGCCCACGGATCAGGGTTTTGTAGGAAGAAGCTCTTTGGGACATCGGAATACCTCCAAACCTTGCAATGGACCATAGAATGTGTATTAAAGTGTGGTGGAAAATGCTTAAATGTCCAAAACATGGTTCCCAAGCGTTACCCGTTCGTAGACATGCGATGTCACCTAAAAACGAAGGTGTTCTGGAAATTTAATTATTAGGGGGTCGAGAACTCCCCATTTCGGTCAAACCAGGTTAGATCTTGTCACAACTTATGCCCAAACAAGGTTTGCAATTATCCTCTAACCCAACCAAACACAAACCAAGAGAAAAATCCACCGGGCTACCCCTTTCATAAGAACATCTAGGGGGGTAGACGATTCTGGGCCCACAGTTCAGGGTTTCATAGGAAGAAGCGCCTCGGAGCATCGGAATACCTCCAAACCCATGCAATGGACCCTAGCATGTGTATTAAAGTGTGGTGGAATGCTGAATTTTCCAAAACATGGTGCCCAAGTGTCACCCTCTTTGCAGACATGCAGTATCACCTAAAAACGAAGATCCTAGAATTTAATTGGCTGGGAACTCCCCGTTTCGGTGAAACCGGGTTGGATCATGTCACAACTTGTGCCCAACATGGTTTGGAATTATCATATAACCCAACGAAGAACAAACCATGAGAAAAATCCACCGGGCTACCTCTTTCATAAGAACATCTAGTTGGGTAGACGATCCAGGCCCACGGATCAGGGTTTTGTAGGAAGATGCTCTTCGGGACATCGGAATACCTCCAAACCTTGCAATGGACCTTAGAATGTGTATTAAAGTGTGGTGGAAAATGCGGAAATGTCCAAAACATGGTTCCCAAGCGTGACCCGTTCGGAGACATGCGATGTCACCTAAAAACGAAGGTGTTTTGGAAATTTAATTATTAGGGGGTCGAGAACTCCCCATTTCGGTGAAACCAAGTTAGATCTTGTCACAACTTATGTCCAAACATGGTCTGGAATTATCATATAACCCAACCAAGCACAAACCAAGAGAAAAATCCACCGGCCTACCCCTTTCATAAGAACATCTAGGGGGTAGACGATCCAGCCCCACGGATAAGGGCTTTGTAGGAAGAAGCTCTTCGGGACATCAGAATACCTCCAAACCTTGCAATGGACCCTAGAATGTGTATTAAAGTGTGGTGGTATGCTGAAATGTCCAAAACATGGTTCCCAAGCATGACCCGTCTGCAGACATGCGATGTCACCTAAAAACGAAGGTGTTTTGGAAATTTAATTATTAGGGGGTCGAGAACTCCCCATTTCGGTGAAACCAGGTTAGATTTTGTCACAACTTATGACGAAACATGGTCTGGAATTGTCCTATAACCTAACCAAGCACAAACCAAGATAAAAATCCACCGGCCTACCCCTTTCATAAGAACATCTAGGAGGGTAGACGATTCTGGGCCCACAGTTCAGGGTTTCATAGGAAGAAGCGCCTCGGAGCATCGTAATACCTCCAAACCCATGCAAGGACCCTAGAATGTGTATTAAAGTGTGGTGGAATGCTGAAATGTCCAAAGCATGGTGCCCAAGTATCACCCTCTTTGTAGACATGCACTATCACCTAAAAACAAAGATCCTGGAATTTAATTGGCTGGGAACTCCCCGTTTCGATGAAACCGGGTTCGATCATGTCACAACTTGTGCGCAAACATGGTTTGGAATTATCATATAACCCAACCAAGAACAAACCAAGAGAAAAATCCACCGGGCTACCCCTTTCATAAGAACATCTAGGGGGGTAGACGATCCAGCCCCACGGATAAGGGCTTTGTAGGAAGAAGCTCTTCGGGACATCAGAATACCTCCAAACCTTGCAATGGACCCTAGAATGTCTATTAAAGTGTGGTGGTATGCTGAAATGTCCAAAACATGGTTCCCAAGCGTGACCCGTCTGCAGACATGCGATGTCACCTAAAAACGAAGGTGTTCTGGAAATTTAATTATTAGGGGGTCGAGAACTCCCCATTTCGGTCAAACCAGGTTAGATCTTGTCACAACTTATGCCCAAACATGGTCTGGAATTATCCTATAACCCAACCAAGCACAAACCAAGAGAAAAATCCACCGGGCTACCCCTTTCGTAAAAACATCTTGGGGGGTAGACGATTCTGGGCCCATACAGATCAAGGTTTCATAGGAAGAAGCGCCTCGGAGCATCGGAATACCTCCAAACCCATGCAATGGACCCTAGAATGTGTATTAATGTGTGGTGGGATGCTGAAATGTCCAAAAAATGGTGCCCAAGTGTCACCCTTTTTGCAGACATGCACTATCACCAAAAAACGAAGATCCTGGAATTTAATTGGCCGGGAACTCCCCGTTTCGGTGAATCCGGGTTGGATCATGTCACAAATTGTGCCCAAACATGGTTTGGAATTATCATATAACCCAACCTAGCACAAACCAAGAGAAAAATCCACCGGGCTACCCCTTTCATAAGAACATCTAGTTGGGTAGACGATCCAGGCCCACATATCAGGGTTTTGTATGAAGAAGATCTTCGGGACATCACAATACCTCCAAACTTTGCAATGGACCCTAGAATGTGTATTAAAGTGTGGTGGTATGCTGAAATGTCCAAAACATGGTTCCCAAGCGTGACCCGTCTGCAGACATGCGATGTCACCTAAAAACGAAGGTGTTCTGGAAATTTAATTATTAGGGGGTCGAGAAATCCCCATTTCGGTCAAACCAGGTTAGATCTTGTCACAACTTATGCCCAAACATGGTCTGGAATTATCCTATAACCCAACCAAGCACAAACCAAGAGAAAAATTCACCGGGCTACCCCTTTCGTAAAAACATCTTGGGGGGTAGACGATTCTGGGCCCATATAGATCAGGGTTTCATAGGAAGAAGCGCCTCGGAGCATCGGAATACCTCCAAACCCATGCAATGGACCATAGCATGTGTATTAAAGTGTGGTGGAATGCTGAAATGTCCAAAACATGGTGCCCAAGTGTCACCCTCTTTGCAGACATGCACTATCACCTAAAAACGAAGATCCTGGAATTTAATTGGCCGGGAACTCCCCGTTTCGGTGAAACCAGGTTGGATCATGTAACAACTTGTGCCCAAACATGGTTTGGAATTATCATATAACCCAACGAAGCACAAACCAACAGAAAAATCCACCGGGCTACTCCTTTCATAAGAACATCTAGGGGGTAGACGATCCAGGCCCACGGATCATGGTTTTGTAGGGAAGAAGCTCTTCGAGACATCGGCATATCTAAAAACCTTGCAATAGACCCTAGCATGTATATTAAAGTGTGGTGGAAAATGCGGAAATGTCCAAAACATAGTTCCCAAGCGTGACCCGTTCGCAGAGATGCGATGTCACCTAAAAACGAAGGTGTTTTGGAAATTTAATTATTAGGGGTCGAGAACTCCCCATTTCGGTGAAACCAGGTTAGATCTTGTCACAAATTATGCCCAAACATGGTCTGGAATTATCCTATAACCCAATCAAGCACAAACCAAGAGAAAAATCCACCGGGCTACCCCTTTCATAAGAACATCTAGGGGGTAGACGATTCTGGGCCCACAGATCAAGGTTTCATAGGAAGAAGAGCCTCGGAGCATCGGAATACCTCCAAACCTTGCAATGGACCCTAGCATGTGTATTAAAGTGTGGTGGAGTGCTGAAATGTCCAAAACCTGGTTCCCAAGCATGACCCGTTCGCAGACATGCGATGTCACCTAAAAACGAAGGTGTTCTGGAAATATAATTATTAGGGGGTCGAGAACTCCCCATTTCGGTGAAACCAGGTTAGATCTTGTCACAACTTATGCCCAAACATGGTTTTTAATTATCCTATAACCCAACCAAGCACAAACCAAGAGAAAAATCCACCGGGCTACCCCTTTCATAAGAACATCTAGGGGAGTAGACGATTCTGGGCCCATATAGATCAGGGTTTCATAGGAAGAAGCACCTCGGAGCATCGGAATACCTCCAAACCCATGCAATGGAACCTAGTATGTGTATTAAAGTGTGGTGGAATTCTGAAATGTCCAAAACATGGTGCCCAAGTGTCACCCTCTTTGCAGACATGCACTATCACCTAAAAACGAAGATCCTAGAATTTAATTGGCCGGGAACTCCCCGTTTCGGTGAAACCGGTTTGGATCATGTCACAACTTGTGCCCAAACATAGTTTGGAATTATCATATAACCCAACCTAGCACAAACCAAGAGAAAAATGCATCAGGCTACCCCTTTCATAAGAACATCTAGGTCAGTAGACGATCTAGGCCCACGGATCAGGGTTTTGTAGGAAGAGGCTCTTCGGGACATCGGAATACCTCCAAACCTTGCAATGGACCCTAGAATGTGTATTAATGTTTGGTGGAAAATGCTGAAATGTCCAAAACATGGTTCCCAAGCGTGACCCGTTCGCAGACAAGCGATGTCACCTAAAAACGAAGGTGTTGTGGAAATTTAAATATTAGGGGGTCGAGAACTCCCCATTTCGGTCAAACCAGGTTAGATCTTGTCACAACTTATGCCCAAACATCGTTTGGAATTATCCTATAACCGAACCAAGCACAAACCAAGAGAAAAATCCACCGGGCTACCCCTTTCATAAGAATATCTAGGGAGGTAGACGATTCTGGGCCCATATAGATCAAGGTTTCATAGGAAGAAGCGCCTCGGAGCATCGGAATACCTCCAAACCCATGCAATGGACCCTAGCATGTGTATTAAAGTGTGGTGGAATTCTGAAATGTCCAAAACATGGTGCCCAAGTTTCACCCTCTTTGCAGACATGCACTATCACCTAAAAACGAAGATCCTGGAATTTAATTTGCCGGGAACTCCCCGTTTTGGTGAAACCGGGTTGGATCATGTAACAACTTGTTCCCAAACATGGTTTGGAATTATCATATAACCCAACGAAGCACAAACCAAGAGAAAAATCCACCGGGCTACTCCTTTCATAAGAACATCTAGGGGGTAGACGATCGCCCACAGATCATGGTTTTGTAGGGAAGAAGCTCTTCGAGACATCGGCATACCTCCAAACCTTGCAATAGACCCTAGCATGTGTATTAAAGTGTGGTGGAATGCTGAAATGACCAAAACATGGTTCCCAAGTGTGACCCATTCGCAGACATGCGATGTCACCTAAAAACGAAGGTGTTCTAGAAATTTAATTATTAATGGGTCGAGAACTCCCCATTTCGTTGAAACCAGGTTAGATCTTGTCAAAACTTATGCCCAAACATGGTCTGGAATTATCCTATAACCCAATCAAGCACAAACCAAGAGAAAAATCCACCGGGCTACCCCTTTCATAAGAACATCTAGGGGGTAGACGATTCCGGGCCCACAGATCAAGGTCCTATAGGAAGAAGAGCCTCGGAGCATCGGAATACCTCCAGACCTTGCAATGGACCATAGCATGTGTATTAAAGTGTGGTGGAATGCTGAAATGTCCAAAACCTGGTTCCCAAGTGTGACCCGTTCGCAGACATGCGATGTCACCTAAAAACGAAGGTGTTCTGGAAATATAATTATTAGGGGGTCGAGAACTCCCCATTTCGGTGAAACCAGGTTAGATCTTGTCACAAATTATGCCCAAACATGGTTTGTAATTATCCTATAGCCCAACCAAGCATAAACCAGGAGAAAAATCCACGGGGCTACCCCTTTCATAAGAACATCTAGGGGGGTAGACGATTCTGGGTCCATATAGATCAAGGTTTCATAGGAAGAAGCGCCTCGGAGCAGCGGAATACCTCCAAACCCATGCAATGGACCCTAGCATGTGTATTAAAGTGTGGTGGAATTCTGAAATGTCCAAAACATGGTGCCCAAGTGTCACCCTCTTTGCAGACATGCACTATCACCTAAAAACGAAGATCCTGGAATTTAATTGGCCGGGAACTCCCCGTTTCGGTGAAACCGGGTTGGATCATGTCACAACTTCTGCCCAAACATGGTTTGGAATTATCATACAACCCAACCTAGCACAAACCAATAGAAAAATCCACCGGGCTACCCCTTTCATAAGAACATCTAGGTGGGTAGATGATCCAGGCCCATGGATCAGGGTTTTGTACGAAGAAGCTCTTTGGGACATCGGAATACCTCCAAACCTTGCAATGGACCCTACAATGTGTATTAAAGTGTGGTGGAAAATGCTGAAATGTCCAAAACATGGTTCCCAAGCGTTACCCGTTCGTAGACATGCGATGTCACCTAAAAACGAAGGTGTTCTAGAAATTTAATTATTAGGGGGTCGAGAACTCCCCATTTCGGTCAAACCAGGTTAGATCTTGTCACAATTTATGCCCAAACATGGTTTGCAATTATCCTCTAACCCAACCAAACACAAACCAAGAGAAAAATCCACCGGGCTACCCCTTTCATAAGAACATCTAGGGGGGTAGACGATTCTGGGCCCATAGTTCAGGGTTTCATAGGAAGAAGCGCCTCAGAGCATCGGAATACCTCCAAACCCTTGCAATGGACCCTAGCATGTGTATTAAAGTGTGGTGGAATGCTGAAATTTCCAAAACATGGTGCCCAAGTGTCACCCTCTTTGCAGACATGCAGTATCACCTAAAAACGAAGATCCTAAAATATAATTGGCTGGGAACTCCCCGTTTCGGTGAAACCGGGTTGGATCATGTAACAACTTGTGCCCAAACATGGTTTGGAATTATCATATAACCCAACGAAGCACAAACCAAGAGAAAAATCCACCGGGCTACTCCTTTCATAAGAACATCTAGGGGGGTAGACGTTCCAGGCCCACGGATCATGGTTTTGTAGGGAAGAAGCTCTTCGAGACATCAGCATATCTCCAAACCTTGCAATAGACCCTAGAATGTATATTAAAGTGTGGTGGAAAATGCGGAAATGTCCAAAACATGGTTCCCAAGCGTGACCCGTTCGCAGACATGCGATGTCACCTAAAAATGAAGGTGTTTTGGAAATTTAATTATTAGGGGGTCGAGAACTCCCCATTTCGGTGAAACCAGGTTAGATCTTGTCACAACTTATGCCCAAACATGGTATGGAATTGTCCTATAACCCAACCAAGCACAAACCAAGAGAAAAATCCACCGGCCTACCCCTTTCATAAGAACATCTAGGGGGGTAGACGATTAAGGGCCCACAGATCAAGGTTTCATAGGAAGAAGCGCCTCGGAGCATCGGAATACCTCCAAACGCATGCAATGGACCCTAGCATGTGTATTAAAGTGTGGTGGAATGCTGAAATGTGCAAAACATGGTGCCCAAGTGTAACCCGCTTCGTAGGCATGCACTATCACCGAAAAACAAAGATCCTGGAATTTAATTGGCTGGGAACTCCCTGTTTCGGTGAAACCGGGTTGGATCATGTCACAACTTGTGCCCAAACATGGTTTGGAATTATCATATAACCCAACCAAGCACAAACCAAGAGAAAAATCCACCGGGCTACCCCTTTCATAAGAACATCTGGGGGGGTAGACGATCCAGGCCCACATATCAGGGTTTTGTAGGAAGAAGATCTTCGGGACATCACAATACCTCCAAACTTTGCAATGGACCCTAGCATGTGTATGAAAGTGTGTGGAATGTTGAAATTTCCAAAACCTTTTTCCCAAGTGTGACACGTTCGCAGACATGCGATGTCACCTAAAAACGAAGGTGTTCTGGAAATTTAATTATTAGAGGGTCGAGAACTACCCATTTCGGTGAAACCAGGTTAGATCTTGTCACAACTTATTCCCAAACATGGTTTGGAATTATCCAATAACCCAACCAAGCACAAACCAAGAGAAAAATCCACCGGGCTACCCCTTTCATAAGAACATCATGAGTATCAGAAGCAATTTCAGATTTAGCAGTAGTAGCAGTGTGGGTAGCATGAGTATGTGGTGGTGGTGTAATAAGCTTACTTATAACGAGCGGTGAATCAAGAGCAGCAGAGGTGTCTAGGACTGTACCTCTTCTTGTAGTGGATGGTAAAATAGGAAACTTTCCATCATGAGACTTCCCCATGATGAAAGGAATAGCAGTGAACAATAATAGATCCAAGTGAACTTACAAATAAAGTTATGCTCCCCGGCAAAGGCGCTAGAAAATAGTCTTGATGACCCACAAGTATAGGGGATCGCAACAGTCTTCGAGGTAGTATTACCCAATTAATTGATTCGACACAAGGGAAGCCAAACAATATTTATAAACCTTAACAACTGAGTTGTCAATTCAGCTGCACCTAGAAATAGTCTTGCTTAGAGAAGTTTATCAGTAGCAACAGTTTTGTAGTAGCAATAGCAAAGTAACAGCAGCAGTAGAACAAAAGCAATAGTAACAATAGTAGAAAACAATAGGATATGAGTGCGGTAGGCATAGGGATGGATGGACGGGCGTTGCATGGACAAGTCTAAACATGTAACTTCAAGATCTAGGGTAATTGCAGATAAATAAGATAAAACATCTAAGTACTAAACAATCATAGGCATGTGTTCCATATATAGTCATACGTGCTCGCAATGAGAACTTGCACAACATCTTTTGTCTTGCCAGCCCGTTGCAGCGGGGCCTCAAGGGAATCTACTGGAAATTAAGGTACTCCTGTTAATAGAGCACCGGAGCAAAGCATTAACACTCCGTGAACACATGTGATCCTCATATCACAACCATCCTCTCCGGCTGTCCCAATTTCTGTCACTTCGGGGCTTTTGGATCCGGACAGTGATATGTGTACACAACTTACAGATAAGATCACAAACAATAATATCATCATGAATCAACAATAAGTTCAGATCTGAGATCATGGCACTCGGGCCCTAGTGACAAGAATTAAGCATAACAAGTTGCAACAAAGTCAAATAACACTAATAGAGATACTAGGCAGCATTCCCTAACAATCTTATTCGATTACATGATAGAACTCATCCAATCCCTACCATCCCCATAGCCTACAGCGGAGGATTACTCACTCATGGGTGGGGGAAACATGGATGGTTGATGGAGAGGCATCATTGATGATGATGGCAATGATCCTCTCCAAATTCCCCGTCCCGGCAGGGTGCCAGAACAGAGTTTCTAGTGGTGTTGGTGCAGCGGAACTCTTTTTGGAAAAACGTCAAACCCCCCCTGAGTTTTTAGGTCAAGAGGCAACTAATAGGCGAAGAGGGAGGCCGAGGGGGTGGCTGAGGCTGCCACACCCCCTCCAGGCGCGGCCAGGCCTAGCCCGTGCGGCAGGGGGTGTGGGACCCTCAGATCCCCACTCCGTCTCGTATTCTGGCTTCGTGAGTCTTCTAGCGAAATAGGATTTTTGGCATATTTTCCAGGATTTTTCCTGATAGTTTATTTTCTGCACCAAAGTAGACACCAAGGTAATTCTGCTAAAAACAACGTCAGTATGTGTTAGTTGTATCCAAATCACACAAGTTTAGAGGAGAAACAATAGCAAAAGTGTTCGGGAAAGTAGATATGTTTCGGACGTATCACCCCTTTTACTTCCAGTACGAGTTCTTCCCTGTTTCTAGCCTTTCATAAGCCTTCCCAAAGGTATACATACTTTTTATATCAACAGATCCAATATCCTTGATGCGTTACCCAGTTCCAGGCAAAGGCAAATCTTTAGGCCTCATGGCTCCTTCATGTGATAGTTTTAGACCTCCTCAATTGAAGTGGATGACCTTGAAGCACAAGGCCTCATACCAAAGAACAAGGACATCTCCTATGATTCCGATGATGAGGAGTTCGAGACCTTCATGGAGCAAACAACGAGAGGATGGAAGCAACCATACTACATCGCTATGGTGAGGCCTGAAGATGAAGGGAGGCAAGGAAGCCACATGGGAAGGGATACACCGAGTCGTTCAAGTTCGTTGCCACCAACTACTCTTCAATCAACCATAAGAAAGATAAGCAAGTTGATGTAGGAACTTATCAGGAGACTACATCACACACCTAGACAACAAAGAAGATCACCATGAATGCCCACATGAGCGTGAAGCCACATGATGATTGGGAATTTAACCTCATGGACATATATGTTGCCACGTAAATCCCAAAGACCGAGAAACGCCTCACAAGATAGAGAATAACCAGAAGGAAGACATTCTACATCATGAAGTCGTTCTCAAACGCCTCCTAGATTTGGAAGGAAAGAAGGAACTCAATGAAGTGCTATGTAAGGTGTTATGGATATGCTAAATGGGTATCACCATTGCATGTCTCTAATCTGACTAACCCGGGTGGCCCATAGTTGGTAGCAAGGCCCATGGCCTACTAGGCGGCCTAGTTAGATGGATCCAGAAGGGAGGAACATTACGGATAAAGGAAAGCTATGGTATAGTCACCGACCAACCCAGATCCTTGGAGTGAAAGACACGAAGACTAGTTAGTATCAGTGTAGAACTTTGTAACCTGTCCGGCTAGGAATTTTCCCTATAACCCTAGGTTCTGGTGTCTTTATAAGCTGGACCTCTGGGAGCCCTTAGGGCATGATACGATAGTACTCAACACCTCGCACAGCGAACCAAACCCTGTAACTTGGCGTATTTCCCTTATGGTGATTTATAGCAGGAGTAGGGTTCCGCCACCATCGTGGGACATGAACATGTGTAAGCTGTGTTACCTTATACCCGCTAACTTGACTCCTTCCCCCACATCTCTAAACATGATCTGTGAGGACCCTTGCATGGCGTGCTCGTTGGTAATACCACGATAGTTGGCGCCCACCGTGGGGCGAGAGTCACTTCAAGCTCTACAACTAGTGAGGTCCAAGATCTTCACGGGAATCGATGAAACCGTAGCCAGCGGCCGTGTTCTGTTCTCCGGCAATGTTCCGATCGTACCTCCTGACGAGTTTTGGATCCCGGCAATGAAGAACCCCACCCACTGCTTGATCGTTCCAATCAGGGACATCTACCTCTTCATCGGTGAAACCGACTCGGGCACTAGTTCTCTGGAAGTCAGAGGATCGTCAGGGCCCGCACGGACCGCCTCCGGGAAGGACACATTCATGGAAGGATCGAAGTGGATCTCTCTACGGAGTTTGCCAGCTTAGATCAGAAAAATTCAAGGCCCACCCAAACCGCCCCTATGCATGATATAATGGTGGAATATCACTACAAATCCACTGGGCTAACCCATGCATCTGGAAAGCAGCAATCGCACTTTGTCAGTGTTGTGACCATCTTTGATTTGGCCTGTTGCATTTAGAGAGATAGTGACACCCCCCGAGATTACCTCGCTAGATGGATCCGGATACGGGCCGACTTGGAGGGCTACCCAAGCAATGATGCAATCTACCACTTCGTCTAAGGGCTTACGTGTGGCACACTTCTCTGCCACGGGGACCCTTACTTTCGAGAAGATGGTCAATATTGTTAACAGTTTTGCTGCTGATGATGTGGACCAGGCCGTTCCTATGACCTTACCCAGTCCACCGCCGCGATCGCCGCCTCCCAATGGACCCGCTTTCTCAGCATCGTCCTTTGCCATCGAAGAAGCTCCCTAACCCTCTGACTTCATTTTGGACGCGCTTTATGCCGACATCCGTGTAGACTCGGAGGAGATCGACATCAACTCAGAAGAGCTCGACTCTAACATGAAGGAGATGGAGGAGGAGATCAACCGCAAGGAGAAAGAAGATAAGTCCGTCAAGAGTGTGATGGAAGAAGATCAAACCGGAGTAGCTCTACCTAAGCCATGGGACACCGGGAAGGGACCAGCCGACAAAGCCGACAATGGTTAGGCAAATTCCATGCCCTGTTCGTTTATACTAGCACAACAGACGCAAGAACTCGATACCGGGCCAAGCAATGCTAATCCTGCGAATTTTCCGCCACCACTATCTATGACTGCGGCC
The DNA here is from genome assembly GCA_916181665.1 of Avena sativa. Classification (NCBI taxonomy): domain Eukaryota; kingdom Viridiplantae; phylum Streptophyta; class Magnoliopsida; order Poales; family Poaceae; genus Avena; species Avena sativa. The sequence continues at coordinate 103,210,405 of OV702293.1, forward strand.
GCCCAAATCACTCTGGCTGCTAGAGTGATGTATGCCAATTTTCTCATCGAGCCCATGACCGTGGCCCATATAGAGATTGTTGTCCAGCTTAATGAGAAGCGCCAGCAACTACTGGAGGAGGCGTAGGACATCATGGAGAAAGGCGCAAAGCTAGATCGAGATCTGGCCAAGGCGCAAAAATCAATCGAAGCAGCTAAAGACATGGATACTGAGTACAAGAATCTACTCAAGCAGTAGAAGAACAAGAAAGCTCCAGCTCACATCGTCAATGATCCTGGCGTATGATGCAATTTGGGGTGGGCTCCTTCAAAGCCGGCACAAGCTAATCCATATATTGACAAAGATGGAACGCAAGTCATGCCCACACCTGCCCTCAATTTGATCGTCGCCAAGACTCTACTATAGCAGAATAAATCACCGGCAACTATGGATCCGGTCTATGACCTCGTTGCGAAGGCCGTCAAAAAGTTGTAGAAGGCCACCTCTCAGAGGTTAGAGTCCGACCCAGCATATTGCCAGTCTAGTGACCCTAAGCAGCACAGGGCAAGATCTCCTCACGATGTCGGATCTCAAACGGGTTCATCAGAACAAATACGGAGGGATGCATGCAACAGGGCTGATGTTATCCCCATATCCTCCAACCACAGAGGCAAGGCTCACCCTCGTCGCTCGCCCCCACCGCCCCGACCTTCCCGACATCACAAAGACCCAAAATCTCACCACCGCATGAGCATGCCACCACCTAGACGCCCCCAGGGCGGCATCATCATTCGTGACAATGTGGAGCAGCCTCGTCATGACGGAAAGCGCAATGGTAACAATAGGAATAGGATCAGGTCGCACCATGACCTTCTGTGCTCGACAATCAACTGTGATAGGCGTGAGGGGTCGCAGGAGGGTAAAAACAATATTGCTAACCCACCGCCACCTCTGCCACCATCATCACCCAACAGCCACCATGGCGGAGGAGGACCACGTCGCTCACGTAGACCCCCCCATGACGGCGACAAGAAAAAATCAAACCCAAAGCCATACGATGCACGTTCACATCTAGACAGGATCCACAAGGCCCGGGACGGACAATACTTGGGGCCACGTTGCTTTGGCCATGTGATACGGGCCACAACATACCCCAAGGGTTTCCGGATTGACAAGACAATCAAGCCCTATGACGGCACTCCCGACCGGCTATGTGATTGCGGGGTTACAGTGAAGCCATGGAGATCGCAGAGGGAAACCCCAATAACACCATCAAGTACCTCCCACTGATGTTGATGGGAACCGCCCTCCAATGGAACAACGACTTGCCGGAAAAGTCCATATGCAATTGGTTGGACATGCATGAACCATTCACCAAAAACTTCGAGTTGAAACGACTACATCGATGGCTTGGAAAAATGCACCTTGCTCCGGCATAAGTTGAAACGCCTGCAGGACAATCACAAGTTGGATATCAATCAGATGATCTCCTTGTCCACTGAGTTCACGACTGATGATGATGATGCTTGCGGCTCCTTGCCAGCATTGTCCATTCCAACCCTAGCCAAGAGGAACAACAACAATAAGTGGAAGAATACGCCAGAAGAAAAGCCAGCTTCCGACATGGTCACCATGATGTTTGCAGGCAGAGGTGATGGCAGACAGTATAGCTGAGGCCGGGGGCTGGTCATGGGCAGCAGCGCGGTAGTGAAACTACCTCGATAGTGCCCCGCGTTCCCTAGACGTCTAAGGAGTACCGTGATATTCCGTGCTTCGTACACCTCGATGCCAATGGAAAAACCACTCACACCAACCTCCAGTGCAAGTCTGTCAACGATCTCAAGGAAGACCCAGAATCTGGCTACAAGCAAAGTCGTCAGAACCAACCGCGAGGCAAGGTCAAACAGAAGAAGAAGGAACAGGAGTCCAAGGATTCAAGTGACATGGACGAGGACGTGGACCCCAAGAACGCTGACAAGGGCGATGTCAAAGGCAAGAACCCCTTCGAGAAGAAGGCTCCCATCTACCACACTTTCCTTGGCACCCCAACTGTCTGGGCACAGAAGATCTCACTAAGGATACTCATGGCCACCCTACCCCCAGTTCCCCGGTACTTGCGCTGGTCAGAAGTTCCAATCACATGGGATAGGACGGATCACCTTGGCCTTGTCCCGACAGAGAACTAGTATGCCATGGTCATCAACCAGCAAGTGCCTTATGGATAGTGGAAGAAGCATCAACATCATGTACCTGGATATGCTGCACAAGATGAACTTGACGGAGAACAAGCTAAGGCAGACCAGCACCATGTTTCATGGTGTAGTTCCTGGTCGGGAAGCTTGGTCCCTTGCGTGCATCACCCTTCCGGTCGGCTTTAGTGATTTCAATAATTATCTCCAAGAGCGCATGACCTTCGAAGTGGTCCCCTTCAAGAGCGTGTACCACATCATATTCGGATGCGATATCTTGCACTCCTTCATGGCCAAACCATGCTTTGTATACAATAATCTCAAGATACTCGGACCAAACGGTGTCATCACCATTTCCAGAAGTTTCACAAAGGCAAGGGACTACAAAATTGGAGAAGCAGCCTTCGCTGAAGCCGTCCTCTACGGCGAAGAATTCAAGGAGATCCAGTGCCAGGTTGATGCCTCGGAGATGCTGGCATGAGAGAAGCATATTTCTAACTCCGATCCTGCCTTCAAGGATGCCATCGAGACCAAGCCAGTGGAACTTATGGTAGGCGATGCCTCCAAGACCACCACCATTGGGACGAACCTGGATCCCAAATAGGAAAGCGTGCTTGTTGAGTTCCTTCGTGAGAATAGGGACATCTTCACCTAGCAACCTGCCGACATGAGGGGTGTACCTAGGGAATTTGTCGAGCACAGCTTAAACACCGGTGAAACAACCTCTATTATGCTTTGGGACGAGAAGAGATGCGCCATTGGTAAGGATATAGCTAGATTACTGAAGGCTTGTTTTATCCGAGAAGTTATTCACACCCGATGGGTGGACAATCCTGTACTTGTTCCCAAAAAGGGAACCAAAGAATTAAGAATGTGCATTGATTACAACGGCTTGTACAAACCATGTATGAAGGATCCATTTGGTTTGCCTTGCATTGACAAGGTTATTGACTCGACGACTGGCTCGGAACTTCTATGTTTTCTAGATGCATACTTAGGATACCACCTGATCAAGATGCAAAAGTCGGACCAATTGGCCACTTTGTTCACCACACCTTATGGCACATTTTGCTATGTCATGATGCCCTTTGGGCTGAAAAACGTAGATGCTACGTACCAGCAGACAATGCAACATTGCCTCCGCGACCAAATTTGTCAGAACGTTCATGCTTACGTGGATGATATCACGGTGATGTCAAATAAATCAAATGACTTAATCACCGACTTAAAGGAAACCTTTAATAATATCTGAAAGTACAACATGATGCTTAACCCTAAGAAGTGCGTCTTTGGGGTTCCAGTCGGCAAATTGTTGGGCTTCATCGTTTCCCAGCATTGAATCAAGGTCAAACCAGAAAAAATCAAGGTCATACTCAAGATCAATCGTCCGACATGCCTGAAGGACATCCAAGGGCTCATAGGATATGTGGCATAAGTAAGCCGGTTTGTCAGCCGACTTGGAGAGAGGGCTTCACTATACAAGTTGCTGAAGAAGGCGGACAAATTCGTATGAACAGACGAAGCGGATGCTGCGCTGAAGGAGATGAAATGATACTTTCTTCTGCGCCTATACTTGTAGCACCTGAGTCAATGGAGCCTATGTTGATCTACATGGAAGCCACCAACCGGGTTATCAGGATCATCGTCATAGTGGAGCGGAAGGAACCAACGCATGAGTACGGAGTACAACAACCGGTTTACTATGTAAGAGAGGTCTTGACGGAGTCAAAGCAGTATTACCCGCACTACCAGAAGCTAGCTTATGGAGTTTTTCTTGCTTCTCGGAAGCTAAGGCATTACTTCCAGGAGCACCCAATCACAGTAGTGATCAAGGCTCCACTGTCTAACATCATCAAAAATAGCGACGCTACAGGAAGGGTGGCGAAGTGGGGCATTCGGCTTGCCGCCTTCGAAATCACCTGCAAGAGACATGACGCTATCAAGTCACAAGCCTTCGCGGATTTTATTGCAGATTATACGGAGCTGCCAGATGATACTCCTGTACCAAATGCAGAATATTGGGTAATGCACTTTGACGAATCAAAGATACTCAACGGCTCGGGGGCTGGTGTGTTACTACAATCACCAAAAAGAGAAAAGCTGCATTATGTCCTGCAAATTCACTTTGAGGCTACAAACAACATGGCGGAATATGAAGCACTAATTCACGAACTTCGCGTAGCCAAGGATATTGGCATCAAGTGCATAGTTTGCTGTGGAGATTCCGACTTGGTTGCCTAGTAGGTGGCTGGCACCTGGAACGTGTGGAACCCTATGATGGCATCATATCGAGACGAAGTAGATGAGATAGCCAAGTGCTTCGAAGGCTACGAAGTCAAGTACGTCAAGAGGGAGGGATCTCCTGTCAAAGCTTGGATCTACCTGCAAACCAATTCCACCAGGCATTTTTCTGGAGCATCTTCGGACCCGATACGTGAAGAGAGCGGACCCAGAGAATCCAGATAGAGTTGACTCATTTGTTAATGTAGCAACAATAGTACCTCTGGCTTGGACAAAACCGTTCATGGATTATCTCGAACACGGAACTTTGCCCATCGACGAGGTCGAAATTCGGAAAATAGTAAATCGAGAGAAGGGTTATACCATAATAAATGGACAGCTCTACAAAATAAGCACTATGGGTGTATTCCTAAAGTGCATTTCCAAGCAGCAAGGTATGGATATCCTTCATGAGATTCATCTCAGAGACTGCGGGCATCATGTTGCTCCCCGATCTTTTGTCTCCAAAGCCTTCTGGCAAGTATTCTACTGGCTGATAGTGAAGGCATGTACCAGCTCAAGAATTACAAACTATACCAATAACTTGGCCGTTTGCAGTCTCGGGGCTTGAAATGGTTGGGTCGCTGCAGATGACACCTTGTGGGTTTACACATCTGCTCGTAGAAGTTGACAAATTCACAAAAAGGATATAAGCTAAACCCATTAGAAAGCTTGATGGGGCAACTGCCTTAAGTTTGTCTGGGATATAGTGGTGAGATTTGGTCTCGTGCATAGCATCATCACTGACAATGATAGCAACTTGTCACTCGGAGAAGTAGAGGCTTACTGTTATGAGAAAGGCATTTGCCTTGACCTAGAATTTGTGGCACACCCACAATATAACGGTTAGGTTGAATGGGCCAATGGACTAATTCTGTAGGGAATAGAGCCACGTCTAGAAGAACCGCTACATAGATCAGCATGAGCTTGGGCAGAGGAATTACCATCTGTTTTGTGGAGTTTACGAACTACTCCCAATAGATCCACCGGCTACACCCCTTTCTTCATGGTATATGGAGAAGAAGCAGTCCTACCTTCCGACATCCTACACTATTCAGGAAGAGTTGCCGCCTATGATGAATATGAAGCTAAAGAATCTGGACGCTTAGATATGTACATGCTCGAGGGGGAACGCGTGCTAGCATGCCAGAGATCCTCCATCTACTAGTAGAAGTTATGCATATACCATAGTCGCCGCGTTTGGCATCGCTCGTTTAAAGAAGGAGATTTAGTGCTCGGACTTAAGCAGAAAAAGTCACACAAATTATCCCCATCATGGGAAGGACCTTTCATCATAAGCAAGGCGCTATTCAATGGTTCCTATTACCTCATTGATAATCGCGAGTTGAAAGATAGGACAAACAAGGATTTATCATAAGCGTAAGCGACATGATCCGGATGATGACTACCCGGAGCTTGATCGGCCATGGAACATATCACAACTACGTCCTTTTTACACTTAGCATATTTTATTATCTACTATGTACATCTTATATGATCAATGAAATAAAGCTTTTGTTCACTCATATGCCTGAGTCTTTTACCTCCTTTAGTGTTCATTTCTGGATCATGTAAAACCCTTTATGCACAAGTTTTGCAATTGCACTTGTGAAAATTCCGCCTACGGGCGCTAGCTTAAGTTTTCTAGTCTACACGTTCTTCGTTGTTTTTATGTGGATTTTGGAGTAGTGACTTTCGACACTGAAAGTCTGTGATTTTGTGCTCAGGTTCTTGATGGTGACATTGGGCATCATCACTTGAGTGCATGGTTTTGGCTGAGAGTCTTCAGACTCATGAAAGGTCAAGCATTAATGCCAGAGTAATGGATAAGATATCACTTGCTAAAAATATATATATATAATCATACATGATGGAACTAGTTTTTAACTAGCTGGAGGCTCGAAGCCAAGTTGTCCGCCTTCAACAAACATCATCGTTTTCCACATATTACATTGCCAGAAGTTACAAATATTACAAATGTTTTTTTCACTCCTTCTGGTGCAGGGGACTTTGAGGCTGCATCATCTGCGACAGGAGAGCCATCTTGTTCATCAACAAAGTCGGTGGTCTTCAAGGACTTGGAGGAATCTTGGTCGGCATCAATTACCTCTAGAGGCACAAAGAAGTCCGCCTTGACAAACTAGGCGACCCTGGTATGATAGCCGGCGAGAGAGGACCAGATTGCATCATTGTCGATTTCTGTCTGACCTCATCCATGCCGGGGAGACCAGCGGTCACCATGTCAATGTTGACATCGTCATAGTGAGATTTGACCATGGCCAAGTCCATCCAAGCGCCAGCCAGGGTACAAGAAGCTTTCCAGCTTACGATGCGCTCGGGGGCTCGACGGAGGATTTCCGAGTACTTCATTACAGACTCCACTGCCTTGATGTTGATGTCCAAGGGCTTGGCAATCTCTTTGGCCTGGGTGATCGCAATATTGATGAAGTTGCTGACAAGAACCATGCACTCTTTCGGCGGAGGAGCACTTTCACCCAAGTTGGCTAGGCCAATGGGAGCTCCATTTCTGACAAAGAAATTGAGAGCATGAGTTCGACTAATCAGTTTAAAGTACCTGCCTTACAAAAATGCAAGACAGAGGAAGCTTACCAAAGATGCTGCTCTCGGCTTGCTGGAGAACCTCCACCAAGGAGTCCCGGTCTTGTTGGAGAGCCTTGTATGCCTCAAAGTTGTGAGCATTTTTCTCATCTGCAGCTTTCTTTTGCTCCTTGAGGATCACAATCTCTTCCTTAAGAAGGTTCATCTCCGTGTTGGCATATTCTTGCACGGCTGCCATCGCTTGTTCATGCATATTAATGGTATCGTCCCTTTCCTACTTCAAGATATTGTATTCACTGTTGAGCTCCTAGATATTATTGGATTGCTCGAAAATGTCCTTGGCTTTGGCGACAGCTTCTACAAGTTAGAGAAATAACAAAGAATAATGAGTAGTCGGAAGATGAAAGAACAATAAAAAGTCAAGAATGAAACTGAGAAGAAAACATACTCTTATTATTGGGGATCTGTTCGTTCAAATAGGCGGTTTTACCCTTTTCAGCTTCAAGATCCTTGCGCATATTGTGAAACTTCTCGTTGGCGGTAACTGTCCGGGCATTCTCATTCTGCAGAAATAAAAGTACTTAGTCTACTTGCACTACTAGGAAAATGGCTATAGGTAATCAGCACATTCGTGGCTGACATTGTCGAAGTGCCCCATGGCTAAAATAGGCGTGGCTCACCTATGGGCAGTGCCCTACTAGTAACTAGAACAACCGTGGCGCACATGGTCATAGTGCGCCACAGATATGTGTGGGCCAGGGCCTTGCTGGCCACAGGCTAGATACCCATAGCGCACATAGGGTAAGTGCGCTACGGTTGTTAGTGTCGACCGTGGTGCACATGCAGGGGGTGCACTATGCCTAAGAGCATGCCCCTCTGCTCTATAAAACGGGAAGACACATCCGTGGCGCACTATGGCATGTGCGCCACGTATGTTATTATTCCCTGTGGTGCACTGGAGCCACGTGCGCCACGGATGTGGCGACCCTTTTTTTGGCAGCTCCACTTTGTGCACATGTGTGATCATCCACCACCCCACACTTCACTTTCCCCTTCTTCTTCCTCCTTAGATCTAGTCTGGATCCTTCTCCATCCCACCTCAATTTCTCCGCTCATTCACCATTTTTAGCATGTAGAACTTGCCTTGGATGTTACATACGTAATAGAGGAAGCTCTCTGGTCTCTCATCTCTCCTTCTCCGGTCTCGCGCGTGCACCTCTCCTTTCCATCTTCTCGCGATCGGTCTCTCATCTCGGTAAGTTGTCCATGTAAGGATGTGTTCATGTGTATATGGATGATATGCTCATACGTATGTAGATGATCGATGCTCATGATGTGTGTATGGAGAGGATCTCGGTGGTCATGTGTGTGTGTATATGGCGAGTATCGATGATGCTCATGCATATGTGTATGGATAGGATAATGATATGTTCATGTGTGTATGGATCGGTCTCTCTCTCTTGTGTTTGTGTGTGAACAAGTTGCCATTTGTTTTTCCAAAATGTTGATTCATTTCCATTTTGGCAAGACTTTGGCATTTCGCAAAGGTCCTAATTTTAGGATAGGTCATGCCGAAATTTTCTATCGAGCATTGAATGCATGCATTCATTATGTGGTTCTAATAGACTTCTAATTGTACCGTGTACACTGTGCAGGCAAAAATGGTCCGCATAATGAGTGAAGGAATTGTGGCTAGATTTTTGAAATGTGCGACGGCCGACATGATACGAAATAACAAGACGGATATAAGATGTCCGTGCAGAAGATGCAAACTCAACTGGGTGATCGACCCAGATTCCGGGAATCTGCAGGCGCACCTGCTCCGCCATGGTTTCATGGATGGATACACTCGTTGGATAAGCGATGACGAAGACGATGGAGACGGTGAAGGTGGGCAACATGACGATCATCATCACGGGCGAGATGATGAAGAGTCTCCTGGAGATGGTGAAGGTGCGGAAGCAGACCGGGATGATGATGATCTAGATGTCGGAGGAGCAGATGACGATGGAACAACGTCAGTCTGGGTGCGGGACCCTTATGTGCAAGAGCTGCTTCTCAAGCAGACGAGTAAGGCCAGGGCTGCCGCTAGAGAGAAAGCCAAGCTTGCGCAACTTGAGAAAGACGCGATTACTCCATTGTATGAAGGATGCAGGCCCAATGATACCCGGTTGAATGTAATGCTCAAGGCTATGGATATGAAGGAAAAACACAAATTGAGCGACGCAAGCTTCGAAGATATGATGGCATTCTGGCACGATCGTCTCCCGGAGGGGAACACATGTCCAACTAGTATCGAGGACGCCAAGAAAATCGTCTGTCCTCTCGATCTACCGCACATTAGAGATCACGTATGTATCAACAATTGCATCATTTATCGAGGCGAGGACACGGAGAAAACCACATGTCCGGTGTGCGGCATGAGTTGATACAAGAAAGGGAAGAAAGCACATCGAAAAGTGGTATGGTACTTTCCTATCACTCCTCATCTGCAGCGCTATTTCGCGGACCCTAAGGAAGCGAAGCTCATGCGATGGCATGCGGAAAGGAAGAAGCCAGGAGATGACGATGATGACCCCGAAAAGGATGAGCTTCTAACGCACCCTTTAGATGCTAGCCAGTGGAAAGCATTGGACCTCGAATTCCCAGAATTCGGTGGAGATTCGAGGAACATCAGGCCCTGTGCGAGCACCGATGGACTCAATCTGTTCGGTAGCCAGAGCAGCACGCACAGCACTTGGCCCGTGTTTGTATGGATGTACAACCTCCCTCCATGGTTGTGCATGAAGAAGAAGTACATACAAATGAGTATGTTAATTCAAGGGCCGAAACAACCTCGTACCGACATCAATCTGTATCTCGGGCTGTTGAAAGAGGAGCTAGCCACGTTATGGGAATCTGGAGCCAATACATATGACGTCGTCGCACAAGATTATTTCACTATGAGAGCCGCGTTGGTCACTATGGTGCAAGACTATCCAGGTTGTGGGTATATCTCGGGGTAGGTTATCCAAGGATTCTGCGCATGCGTTAGGTGCATGGATAACACAAGCTATCTCCAACTAGAGAAAGATCTAGGGTCTTCGAAAACCGTGTTCGTGGCGCACCGGAGGTGGCTCGGCAATAATGATCCATGGAGAAAACATGGAGACCTGTTCGATGGCAAATCCGAGACCCGAGGAATCCCAGAGCATAGGAGCAGCAAAGAAGTGGAAGAGTTGCTCAAAAACTGGAAAGATTGTCCTAAGCCTGGAAAGAAGCGAAAGAGGAAGCAAGACAAGACGCTGATGAAGGTATGGAAAACAAGGTCTGTTTTCTGGGAGTTGCCATACTGGAAGTTTCTCCGCACGCCTCATAGCCTCGACATCATGCATATCACGAAAAACGTGTGCGAGAGTCCGGTCGCCACCATAATCAACATGCCAGATAGGACAAAAGATGGTCCGAAAGCAAGGCACGACCTGATATTCATGGGTATCCGAAAGGAGCTTCACGGAGGACGCACTACTCCTAATGATCAGTAATATGACGATGATCATGAGTCCGAGACGACACAAGGTCGTCGGAAGGGTAAAAAGTTCAAGAAGAACAAATATTACTGCCCTCCTTCTTGCTTCACTCTAAGCCAGGATGAGATCAAACAGTTTTTCAAGTGCCTTCTAGGAGTCAAATTTCTTTACGGCTACGCGGGCAAGATAAGCAGATACCTAGACGAGGCGAAGCATAGGTTCAGTGGCATGAAGTCTCATGACTGTGCCGTGCTAATGACGTAGGTACTTCCGGTTGCACTAAGAGGGATAATGGACGAGCATGTTCGTGAAATGTTATTTGGCCTCTGCAAGTTTTTCGACGTCATCTCTAGGAAGTCGATTGGCGTCAATCAGCTTGAGGTCTACTTCCCACCCGCATTCTTCGATATTATGGTGCATCTGTGTAGCATCCCAATTGTCTAACAATTGTAATTCTACTTGGTCTAGTAATATAATGGCTACTTCAAATATATAATTGTTGCATCATCATTATATCATGCTCATGTCATCATGCCTCCTTGCATTTGAGCATCATATAAAACCCTTTTCCATTCGGTTCTTATCTCATATGCATTATTAATTGTATTTGCCTCTTGATATTGTATTTGGTTCTTGATATATTGTTTAATGCCCAAGTTGAGTTGGGGGCATATATTTTATTCCACTCCACCACCTTTTCTTTCACCACCTTATAATTCCACCATCCAACTAAATATGAGCTTTGCACTTTATTTGGGTTTTGCCTCTAGCTCATGTGGGTTGGGATGGATCCAATTCTTTTCCACATGCTCTCATCTTGGCATCATGATGTTTTCACATTAGTGATATATGAGAGCCACATGGCCACCTTTGCATGCCTTGTGGGTGGAACCCTTTTTCCTAGCTTCCATATGGATTATTATGGGTTTATGCTCATGTTGGGATAATTTGGGGACTATTAAGCATCTAGTGGTATATACACACTAGCAAGTCCCAATTTTATCCAAACATGGCCATCTCCAACTACTCCACATGGGGCATCCTTTCATTTCTTTTGCTTGGCTTTATTCCACCTTTGGAAATGCAAATGAACAATGCCATGTTTAATATTATTGTTTTCACAAGAATCAACATGGTATTAAATATTTTGCATGGGCCATGCAAGTACCACCCATTCTAGATTTTGGTTTTTATTTAAATCCTTGAGTGGTTTACCTCTCATCTCTCTCTCTCTTTCTCCTTGGCTTGATCTAGTTGTCTTGCAAAGATCCATCATCACACCACATCTCTCTACTCCTCATCTCCCCTCCCTTTTCATCTCCATCCTTGCATGATCATGTGGATCATGCATAAACCCTAAGCCCTACCCTCTCTTCTTTATCTTTGCCCCAAATCTACACCTAATCTAACCAACACCCCCATCTAATCTAACATACCCCTCCCTCCAAACCCTAAGTACCCCCCTCATCTCTCCTCTCTCTAGCCGAGCCACCCCACCATGACCTACCCTTGCTGGCCCCACCTGGCCACCTAGCTACCCCAACCCTAAAACCAAGCCTAACCCGAGCCATACCCTCCTACCCTAGCTCCAACCCTAGCTAGCCCGAGCCTCCCCTCTCCCTCTAGCTCTCTCTCTCTCTGCCAATAGGGGCCCCAGCCCGAGCACCACCTCTCTGGCCTCACCCTGACCCCACCTGGAAGCCCCCACCTGCCCTGGCCCTGCCCGGCCACAAGCACGTGAAGGAGGAGAGGGTAAAAGGTGGCCGAAGCCACCTTTTCCATCTACCTGCTCCCCACGGCTCCTCCCTCCCCTCTCTCTGCTTTATCCCCCTCTCGACACCTCTGGCCGATCCCAGATCCGCCCAAACCACCTCCCCTCCTCCCTTCTTCTCCATCGCCGCCAGCTACCCATCGCCGGCCAAACCGTCGGCCTCCACCGCACCCCGACGAACCAGCAGTGCAGCACGTCGTGGAGGTGATCGAGAAGCCTTGGAGTACCTCCTGCTTCACCTGTACCGCGCCAACAAGGAGGAGAAGGCCTGCACCCTGGTGCGCACCGTCGACGCCGAACAGAAACCCTAGACCGCCCGGCCTCTGCATCACCGTCGCCCTGCTGCGCCTCGACCCGATCCGCCACCACCGACACACTCCCGGTGAGCCCCGCTACCTCCTAGACACCTTCGTCTTCATCGTCGTTTCCTAGATCCGCCGGCCTTTACGTCGAACGCCCTCTGCGCGCCGCCGCACGTTTCGGTCTACTCGCTCGCGCCGCACAGAACCATATCTAGGCCGCGCCGACCCTCCCTGACACCAAGCCCAGGCCAGCGCAGTGGCTCCGCCTCCGCGCGCGAGCCCTGGGTCCCAGGATCGATCCCCGCCCGCGCCGCGCACCGACCCGTCGCTCGGTGCAGAGAGATAGAAGAAGTACAGTAGCCGTCGCCATTTTACGCTTAACCCCCTGCACTTTTTGTTGCATCAACCCGCGCTCCACTAGGCCCACTTGTCGGCTTCCGTGGCGTTTTTGCAAAAAGGGTCCCGGAGTTTTGTACTCCTCAACCCACACTCCCTGGCTTCCCCCACGTGGCACGCCCCTGCCGGCGCGCCCGCGTGTGGCCTCGAGGACGCCCAGGCCCCACCTGTCTTTCTCTGTGCCTGGCAGCACCCACGGTGTAAAAACCTTTTCTGCGCAGTGAGCTGCTGAGTCAGCCAGTGGCCCCACCAGTCAGTGTCTGAGGCTAGATAAACTTGAGTATAAAAAGTATTTCTGCTTTCCTGTTTAAATTCAAATCTTTTCAAATTTAATTCAAAATCAAATTTAAATCTGTTTTTAAATAACTTTTAAAATACAAATCCAAATAATGCATATAATATATGTTTTCAAACCAGAAAAATATGAGGAATTCAAATATGCCATTCAAAATATATTTTGGACACTTTATTTTCCAAGTTAATTAAAATTACATTAAAATGCCCTTTTTCCTTAATTAATTAATAACTTTTGTTTTATAACTCCAAATTTAACAAATAATATGTCTAAAATGATTAGCGCGACGAGACCTTTCTGTTTATGCATTCCATGTTTTGTTTTGAAGCATGCATCATATAAATATAAAGGGTACAGCAACTAATATGAGGTTAAAATGAGTCCAAAACTCAATAAAATGATTACTTCTTGTATTCCACACCTCACCCATGCCATGCTACTTTATTGCCATGCAAATTGTGCATCATTCATCATGGCATGATTGATTGCTTGTTGCATTTTACTCATATGCTTGTGCACTTTATTTATGTTGGCCCTTGTATGTTTGGTTCTTCTTCGAATAGACGCTGAGCAGGGGATATACCAAGAGAACCAGGAGCACTACCCAGATCCTTCTCTCGCTTCAACTGAGCTGCCAGGCAAGCACTACCACATGCTCGCATACATATAGTACCTATTGCCTCCTTCTTATTCTTGCATCATTGAGTCGCGATTGCATTAAACTGAATCCCAAGTATTGCATAGCCTTTACTTTTAAACCCCACTGAAGCTTGTTCCTCCATCCCATGAGCCATTACTACAGGAGTTGTTTGAGCCATGCGAGTCGGAGAACAACATGTGTAGGGTATGTGAGTGTCTGATGGATAACGAGGTACCTAAACAACTTAACCTGAGTAGTAATGGGATAACTAATGAAAGTGGCATCGGTGAGCCATATTTGCTATTTGGTTTTTCAGGCTCACTTGTGTCCCGTAGAACCCGAGTACTTGATTCCTGTTCCTTGAATATTCGCCCTATCCACATCCGGGAGGCTTATGAACCCCCCTGAGCCAGAGCTTGATTCATTCTTATTTCTTGGGGCCACAAACTAGTTTGAGGTTTTATTTACTATTCTGTACTTATGCCATGCTTTACTGCTTTATTTAAGATTGTGCGAGGTACTGCACATTGTACTGTTTAGGGAAGCGGAGTGTTTTCGCGGTATCGACAAGCCCAGTCACATTTTTGGGTTCCCAGTCGTTTACAGCCACTGACGCAAACCTTGAGGCCGTCTCGGAGTCAGCTAACTCCGTTGCGGGTAGCTCAATGGGGTGGCCCCCTGAAATATTTCTGAATCCTGTGATCGCTTTGTCGTGACTGCCTCGTTGGGTTTTGATTTGGTTTTTCCGAGGCATATCGAGTGTGTGTTGCTATTTGTGCACCCCTCCAGGGTAAAACTTTCTGAAAGCCGTGTCTGCGGTTATGGACGACTTGGAGCACAGTTTCTCGATCATAGACAAGAATAACTAAAGTACCGCTTTAATTTGACTAAGTACCTGACTAGTAAATAGTGCAACACTCATGGAATGGATAATAAAACTGCCAACGGATGGGGGGGTTGTTCGTCCGCTTCCTCGTCGGTAAGCGAGGAGGAGGATGGATCTGGTCAGATTACCGTTATAACTGTTACAACTGTTGTTATTAATTCACGGACATCCGTCTATCTCTGGTTAGGCGGATGGTTAGCGAGTATCTATAGAATTGCTAGGGTTTATCTTTTGCTGCAATTGCGTCACCCCAGGTTGTGTCCCCTTTAGAGGCATGAAGACTTGCTGAGTACCCCTAGGGTCTCACACGATAAATTATTGGTTCAGATGAACAGGTACCCTCGCAAGATGGTTACTGGGTGGAAGAGACTGTAGCATCCCAATTGTTTAACAATTGCAATGCTACTAGCCTAGTCTAGATATATGGCTACTTCAAATATATAATTGTTGCATCATCATTATATCATGCTCATGTCATCATGCCACCTTGCATTTGAGCATCATATAAAACCCACTTTGTTTTGGTTCTTATCTCATATGCATTGTTAATTGTATTTGCCTCTTGATATTGTATTTGGTTCTTGATATATTGTTTAAGTGCCCAAGTTGAGTTGGGGGCATATCTCTTATTGACTCCACCACCTTTCTTTCACCACCTTATAATTCCACCATCCAACTAAATATGAGCTTTGCACTTTATTTGAGTTTACCTCTAGCTCATGTGGGTTGGGATGGATCCAATCCTTTTTCCACATGCTCTCATATATCAATAATGTTGTTCTCACAATATGGATATGTGGAGAGCCACATGGCCACCTTTGCATGCCTTGTGAGTGGAACCTTTTTCATGGCTTCCATATGGTTTGTTTTGGGGTTATTATCATGTTGGAATATTGTTGGGCTTACTAAATGCCTAGTGGCACATACACACTAGCAAGTCCCAAGCTTACTCAAACATGATCATCTCCATCTCTTTTCCACTTGGAACTTTCCTTAAAATTCTTTTGCTTGGGCCTTACTCCACACTTTGGAATGCATAAGAAAATGCCATGTAAATAATCTTGTTTTCACAAAGATAAACATGGTATTAATTAATTACGCATGGCCCATGCAAGTACCCCTTTAGCTTGACATTTGATTTTATTTGATTTTAAAATGGATCATCTCTCTCTACCCCTTAGGCTTGGTCTTGTTTGATCATGCCTAAACCTCATCACCATACCCATCCTTACCATCATCACCTTTTCCTCCCTTTTCTAGTCTTGATCTTGTTGGGGTTTGGTTTGTGCTTGGCTTGATCTTGACAAAAGAACACCCTAGCATCTAACCTTCCCCCCTTCTCTAAACCTAAACCCTAAGCCACCCCCCTCTCTCCTTAAATCCCACCATGACCAAACCCTAGCTAACATGTCCCCCTCTCTCTCGGCCTTCCCTCCCTCTCTCACCTAGCTGGCCCCACCGGCCACCCTCTCTCCCTGGCCACCTCTTCCTGCCCTAGCTACCAACCCCGAACCCTAACCTAGCTCTACCTGAGCCTAGCTCTAATCTACCCGAGGCTACCCCCTCTCCCCTCTAGCTCTCTCTCAGCCAAGGCGGCCCCCGCCCGAGCCTGCCCCTGCCTCCTTGGCCTCGCCCTGGTCCACCTGCCAGCCCCCCCTACCTGCCCCTGCCCTGCCCTGGCCGAACCGAGCACGTGAAGGAGGGAGAGGAAAGGTGGCCGAGCCACCTTTTCCATCTACCCCACCCCCACGGGATCTTCCTCCTCTCCGTCCCTATCCACCCACTCTGCCTCGCCCAGCTACCCCAGATCCACTCCAGCATCGCCCTGCCCTCTCCCCCTCTTCTCCACCGCATCCGGCTACGCCATCGCCGGCGAATACCTCGGCCTCCACCGTGCCCCGCCGATCCAGTCGTGCAGCTCGACGTGGGAGTGATTGAAGAGAACCAGGAGGCTCCCCTGCATCGCCCTGCGCTCGCCGTCGAGGAGGAGACGGACCGGAACCGCCAAAAAACCACCGCCGCCCCGACGGAACCCTAGTTCCTCTGTCTGTCTGCATCACCGACGATCGCCTGCTCCCCTGCCCGTTCCGACCACGCCAACATCCTCTCGGTGAGCATCTCAGTCGCCCTGACATGGTCCGCCTCGCTGCCGTCGCCTGTGCTCGCCGGTCAAAGCGTCGAACGGCCTCTGTGCACCGGCGTCGCGTTCGTTTCTGCTCGCTCCCAAGTCGCAAACACCCTACCTAGGCCCCGTCCACCCTCCTAGCAACAACCCCCACCTAGCCCAGTGGCTGCCGCCTCCGCGCGCGCACGCCAGGTCGCGCGTTCGAGTCCCGCGTGCCCCGCTCTGCACCGCGCGCGCACCGATTTGTCCGTGAGGAAGAACAACAGTACGGCCGAGTCGTTTTACCGATACCCCCCCTACCTTTTTAACTCCCTGAACCCGCGCTCCCTCTAGGCCCACCAGTCAGCGTCTGCTTCATTTTACAAAAACCACCCCGCAGATCTGAGCGCTCAACCCGCGGCCCCTGGCTCTGCCGCGTGGCCTCTGCTCGCCCAGCCGCTGGCGTGTGGGCCCGCAGCTCCTCGGACCCCACCTGTCTGCCACTATGGCTAGCCAGCCCGCGGTGTAAAACGTTTTTGCACGCCGTTTGGTCCCAGTCAGCCAGTGGCCCACCTGTCATTGGCTGTGGCTAGCCTAGAGCTGAGTAACAAAAATATTTGCCTGCGATCTGTTTAAATTCAAATCTTTTCAAATTAAATCAAACTCAAATTTAAATTCTGTTTTTAAATAACTTTTAAAACACAAACCCAAATAATACAAATAATATATGTTTTCAAATAAGAAAAATGTGAGGATTTCAAATCTTTCATCCAAAATGTATTTTGAACATTTAAAATTCCAAGTTTATTTAAATTACAATAAATTGCCCTTCCACCTTAATTACTTAATAACTTTTGTTTTAAAACTCCAAATTTAATAAATAATATGTCTAAAATGATTAGCTCGACGAGACCTTTCTGTTTATGCATTCCATGGTTTTGTTTTGCAGCATGCATCATATAAATATAATGTATACAGCAACTAATATGAGAATAAAATGGGGCCAAAACTAAATAAAACGCTTTAATAATGTATTCCCCACCTCACCCATGCCATGCTACCTTATTGCCATGCAATTTGTGCATCATTCATCATGGCATGATTGTTTGCTTGTCGCATTTATTCATATGCTTGTGCACTTTATTTATGTTGGCCCTTGTTTGTTTGGTTCTTCTTCGAATAGACGCTGAGCAGGGGATATATCAAGAGAACCAGGAGCACTACCTAGATCCATCACTTGCTTCAACTGAGCTGCCAGGCAAGCACTACCACATGCTGGCATACATATAGTACCTATTGCCTCTATCTTATTCTTGCATCATTGAGTCGTGATTGCATTAAACTGAATCCCAAGTATTGCATAGCCTTTACTTTTAAACCCCACCGAAGCTTGTTTCTCCATCCCATGAGCCATTACTACAGGAGTTGTTTGAGCCATGCGAGTCGTAGAACAGCATGTGTAGGGTATGTGAGTGTCTGATGGAAATGAGGTACCTAAACAACTTAATCTGAGTAGTAATGGGATAACTAATGAAAGTGGCATCGGTGAGCCATATTCGCTATTTGGTTTTTCAGGCTCACTTGTGTCCCGTAGGACCCCGAGTGCTTGATTCCTGTTCCTTGAATATTCGCGCTATCCACATCCGGGAGGCTTATGAACCCCCCTGAGCCAGAGCTTGATTCATTCTTATTTCTTGGGGCCACAAACTAGTTTGAGGTTTTATTTACTATCCTGTACTTATGCCATGCTTTACCGCTTTATTTAAGTTTGTGCGAGGAGCACACTGTACTGTTTAGGGAAGCGGAGTGTTTTCGCGGTGTCGACAAGCCCAGTCACATTTTCGGGTTCCCAGTCGTTCATAGCCACTGGCGCAAACCTTGAGGCCGTCTCGGAGTCAGCTAGCTTCGTTGCGGGTAGCTCAATGGGGTGGCCCCCTGAAATATTTCTGAATCCTGTGATCGCTTTGTCGTGACTGCCTCGTTGGGTTTTGATTTGGTTTTTCCGAGGCATATCGAGTGTGTGTTGCTATTTGTGCACCCCTGCAGGGTAAAACTTTCTAAAAGCCGTGTCCGCGGTTATGGACGACTTGGAGCACAGTTTCTCGATCATAGACAAGCATAACTAAAGTACCGCTTTTAATCTGACTAGACTAGGTACCTGACTAGTAAATAGTGCAATACTCACGGAATGGATAATAAAACTGCCAACGGATGGGGGGTTGTTCGTCCGCTTCCTCGTCGGTAAGCGAGGAGGAGGATGGATCTGTGGATATTACCGTTATTACCGTTATAACTGTTATAACTGTTGTTATTAATTCACGGACATCCGTCTATCTCTGGTTAGGCGGATGGTTAGCGAGTTTCTATAGAATTGCTAGGGTTTATCTTTTGCTGCAATTGCGTCACCCCAGGTTGTGTCCCCTTTAGAGGCATAAAGACTTGCTGAGTACCCCTAGGGTCTCACACGATAAATTATTGGTTCAGATGAACAGGTACACTCGCAAGATGGATACTGGGTGGAAGAGACGGACGATGTGGGCAACGATCATTCGGTGTAGAGATTTCGGGAACGGGGATCCGTGAGATCTGTGGGCGGGATGTGCTTATTTATGGGGCATCTTATGCCGATTTACTTCTTATCCGTACTCGGATTTTGTCTTCCGCTTCCGCTTGATACTCTGTTGATTGATGTATGAGGAGATATCCTACACTATTATATCTATCTAGGATATTTGGATCTTGTCGTATGGCGTTGCTATATTTCCTTTCTTTTTAGATGGAATGGCTCTGATGTACTATTGTATGGTGGCTTGCATACATACTCATTTGTGTATGTAGTTGATCCCTTCGCCTGCCGATTACGCCGCCCGTTCTTGTCCCGATGTTTGGAAATGGTTGGGACGGCCGAAAGGTCTACCTGTGAGTGGAATTTGGGCCCCACCGTACTATTTCAACCATTTCTGATCATCCAGGCTGGTACTAGGAGCGTAATTCACCGAGGTAGTTACAATTGGTATCAGAGCCATCCCGCCCTTCAGGGTCTCAGCCAAATGGTCGTTGTCTGTCTAGCAAATATTTTTGGTAGCTATGTATACTAGGGAAAAACAAAACATGAGAGTAGGACTGCTTCCATTTTTCTTCTTACCCACCCACCACCCTTTTCTGGTAAGGAAGTGTAACGTTTTCAATCCTCTTCTTAAATTCAAACTAGGATTCACGTGTTCTGGGTTTCCGTAGTACCATAGGTTGTGTATCTGTGTGTGTGAGTGTGTGTGTGTAATTCCTTGTCTATCTGTTGCATCCAAGTTGTTATCTTATCTGCCTTTGGTTATCAACTGTTGGTACATTCCATACCGACAGGCTTCTGCAAACCGACGAGATCTATCTGATTCGTTGTATACCGGCGCGATCTATCTGACTCCTTGTTAACCGGTGCCATCTTCTTAAGGGCGTTCTTCCTTCTAGCAACTCCACCTTCCGTGCAAAATCACTTATCAGGTGGAGAGGTAGAGTCGCTAATCTTGTTTCGTTATCTGATTCTACGCATCTATTGGTATTTTAATGCCGAAAAATGCGGAAAAATTTTCTTTGATCCATCTGTGTTTCCACACTCCTTTTCAGTCGTGTGTGAAACATTATCTATCTCTCTTTTATCAGCATGTCCATGCTAACTCATTCTTTCGTCACCGGCGCTTAATCCTGGAGTTTCTTTTCATCTCCTTATCTCTTGGGCTAATTACATAACATGTGTCGATCCGATGCTGGTGATTGTAATTTGGTTCTCGGCATAGCTATATTCCACTCATGATAAGTGTCGATTGGAATATGGAAAAATGCTATCAACCGTCACCATCTGGAGGATAAAGATGCTCCTGTGATTTTGAGTACACCGTGATCATATCTATGCAAATTCAAGCATCTTTGGCAATCCGGAGTTTCTCAAGGCACTACGACGGTCTATCATCTGTTTATCATGCTTCACATCTTTTTGAACTCCATATCTGCACATCTTTTTCGTCTCTGATAGCTCATACCATAAGCAAAGCTCTATCATCGTTTCTTATCCAAGATCTCCTTATCTTTATAACCGGTGATCCAATCGACAATGTGAATCAGGTGACATCTCTTTTTATTCCGAAGGACCAGATAATCTATTCTTCCAGTGCATCTTCTTCAACACGAACCCGTGCTCGTAATAATGATCTTTCAAAGAGCGTTGATCTCAGAAAGTGTTTCGAGCATTTGTTCATTTCTCTCGCCTTTTGAACTTGATATTCTGGGAATATCTTGTTAATCCTTGGTGGTATATGTTGATAATATGCTTGCCTATTCTATATCAATGGAAGGACATGGAAGATCATCTATGTTTTTTCTCTCAAGCTTTGAGAACACTGCCTGTGTGCAAAGTCTCAAAGTGAGAACTCTGACTTTTTCAAGTCACCTATCTCGGCCACGTCCTTCTGCTAAATAGATTGCTTCAATTCTGGAATCAGCAAGTCCATTGTTAATTCCATCTTCTATCTTAAATCCAATCCGGAGTTGTTCCTTGTTGGCAAGTTATCCTCGTTGTTCCGCTAAAGTTTTTCCTCAAGGCTGCTAAATCTCTCTCAATCATTCAAGAAGAACATGGAGTTCTTTAACCTCAGTCTCGTCAAGTGACCTTTTGAAACCATCTCGTTCTATCGTCTATGCTCAATCCACCGGAGGCCATGAAGACCTTCCAAATCTTGTTTCCTTCTGTTCAAGCGGTGCTATCTTTTTCTTTATCTGTAGAATCTTGCAGTTGTCTCCATATCTATCCGGTGGCTGGTTACTTATGATATGACGACAACATCATCACCCTTATCTATCTTGGATCCGGTGAATCGTTTGCATCTAACCTCGTTTTCTAACGGAGATCCATGAGCTCTTCTTGTCAATACCTTCAGTCTGTTTCGGTAGTTGGGTTGCATGGTTTTTCCTTATTCATGTGCGGAGTAATGGTTTGAGTGCGGGATGGAGTCGCGACCATACCACTACTCTTATCATTCGCTCTTGTACAATGAATTGGGGAATTCATGTGATTTCGCTCATCCCACGGAAGTTAGAAGTGGCCTTTATCCCTTGATACTTTTACTTCCGTCCTTGTGTTTCCGGAGTGCTCTCTCGAAGAAAGTAATCAATAATCTCTTGTCGGTGATCTCGTCGTATCCTACACGGAGCAAAATATTCTGTTATCTGGTGGAAACAAACGCAAACTCTTTTCTGTCCTCATCTTTCTACCGGTGCTTTACATCCCCAAACAAGATGAAAGGAACCTATCCCCCATGATCTATCTTCACATCCGTCTCTAGAAGTCATATCCGCGCACCTCAATTGCGTGATCCTTTGGGTCCTACCGGCGCAAGAAGAACCTAATCCGACGATGTCTAACCAAATCTTTCTGTTGATATCAAGGGACTCTATTGTTTGAAGGCAATAGTGTTTCCAAAATTCATTTCGAAAATTCGAGAGAAGATACGATGCTATTGTCATAGTGGTTAAAACCTCTCTAATCTAGCTCTTTCCTTCCGGCGAGACAAAGATTTCATCATCTCTAGTATCGGTAAAGCTTTAATCTTAATGGTATGCCTTTTCTTATCCATGCTACATCATCTTTTCTTTTTTCTTTCACAAGTGGTTCTTTTCTGTAATCATGTTTCTCGAGAAGACCGGAGCTATGTCCATCATATCCTTCTTGTCTCACGACCATCCTTCAACTCTTCTACCCGTCGTTTCTCTAGCAAAACGCAAGACTCGCAACAAGTCTAGCAAGTTTTGCAAGGTGTAGTGGTCGCACCATTCAGTTCTTCATCACCTTGGGAACGTGAGGGTCACCTTCGTTCGGACACCCGCCTCTCCTTGTGTTGTTTTCTTTTTCCTAGGAATCTCGGGGCGAGATTCTTGTTTAGTGGGGGAGAGTTGTAGCATCCCAATTGTCTAACAATTGCAATGCTACTAGCCTAGTCTAGATATATGGCTACTTCAAATATATAATTGTTGCATCATCATTATATCATGCTCATGTCATCATGCCACCTTGCATTTGAGCATCATATAAAACCCACTTTGTTTTGGTTCTTATCTCATATGCATTGTTAATTGTATTTGCCTCTTGATATTGTATTTGGTTCTTGATATATTGTTTAAGTGCCCAAGTTGAGTTGGGGGCATATCTCTTATTGACTCCACCACCTTTCTTTCACCACCTTATAATTCCACCATCCAACTAAATATGAGCTTTGCACTTTATTTGAGTTTACCTCTAGCTCATGTGGGTTGGGATGGATCCAATCCTTTTTCCACATGCTCTCATATATCAATAATGTTGTTCTCACAATATGGATATGTGGAGAGCCACATGGCCACCTTTGCATGCCTTGTGAGTGGAACCTTTTTCATGGCTTCCATATGGTTTGTTTTGGGGTTATTATCATGTTGGAATATTGTTGGGCTTACTAAATGCCTAGTGGCACATACACACTAGCAAGTCCCAATCTTACTCAAACATGATCATCTCCATCTCTTTTCCACTTGGAACTTTCCTTAAAATTCTTTTGCTTGGGCCTTACTCCACACTTTGGAATGCATAAGAAAATGCCATGTAAATAATCTTGTTTTCACAAAGATAAACATGGTATTAGTTAATTACGCATGGCCCATGCAAGTACCCCTTTAGCTTGACATTTGATTTTATTTGATTTTAAAATGGATCATCTCTCTCTACCCCTTAGGCTTGGTCTTGTTTGATCATGCCTAAACCTCATCACCATACCCATCCTTACCATCATCACCTTTTCCTCCCTTTTCTAGTCTTGATCTTGTTGGGGTTTGGTTTGTGCTTGGCTTGATCTTGACAAAAGAACACCCTAGCATCTAACCTTCCCCCCTTCTCTAAACCTAAACCCTAAGCCACCCCCCTCTCTCCTTAAATCCCACCATGACCAAACCCTAGCTAACATGTCCCCCTCTCTCTCGGCCTTCCCTCCCTCTCTCACCTAGCTGGCCCCACCGGCCACCCTCTCTCCCTGGCCACCTCTTCCTGCCCTAGCTACCAACCCCGAACCCTAACCTAGCTCCAAACCTAGCTCTACCCGAGCCTAGCTCTAATCTACCCGAGGCTACCCCCTCTCCCCTCTAGCTCTCTCTCAGCCAAGGCGGCCCCCGCCCGAGCCTGCCCCTGCCTCCTTGGCCTCGCCCTGGTCCACCTGCCAGCCCCCCCCTACCTGCCCCTGCCCTGCCCTGGCCGAACCGAGCACGTGAAGGAGCGAGAGGAAAGGTGGCCGAGCCACCTTTTCCATCTACCCCACCCCCACGGCATCTTCCTCCTCTCCGTCCCTATCCACCCACTCTGCCTCGCCCAGCTACCCCAGATCCACCCCAGCATCGCCCTGCCCTCTCCCCCTCTTCTCCACCGCATCCGGCTACGCCATCGCCGGCGAATACCTCGGCCTCCACCGTGCCCCGCCGATCCAGTCGTGCAGCTCGACGTGGGAGTGATTGAAGAGAACCAGGAGGCTCCCCTACATCGCCCTGCGCTCGCCGTCGAGGAGGAGACGGACCGGAACCGCCAAAAAACCACCGCCGCCCCGACGGAACCCTAGTTCCTCTGTCTGTCTGCATCACCGACGATCGCCTGCTCCCCTGCCCGTTCCGACCACGCCAACATCCTCTCGGTGAGCATCTCAGTCGCCCTGAGATGGTCCGCCTCGCTGCCGTCGCCTGTGATCGCCGGTCAAAGCGTCGAACGGCCTCTGTGCGCCAGCGTCGCGTTCGTTTCTGCTCGCTCCCAAGTCGCAAACACCCTACCTAGGCCCCGTCCACCCTCCTAGCAACAACCCCCACCTAGCCCAGTGGCTGCCGCCTCCGCGCGCGCACGCCAGGTCGCGCGTTCGAGTCCCGCGTGCCCCGCTCTGCACCGCGCGTGCACCGATCTGTCCGCGAGGAAGAACAACAGTACGGCCGAGTCGTTTTACCGATACCCCCCTACCTTTTTAACTCCCTGAACCCGCGCTCCCTCTAGGCCCACCAGTCAGCGTCTGCTTCATTTTACAAAAACCACCCCGCAGATCTGAGTGCTCAACCCGCGGCCCCTGGCTCTGCCGCGTGGCCTCTGCTCGCCCAGCCGCTGGCGTGTGGGCCCGCAGCTCCTCGGACCCCACCTGTCTGCCACTATGGCTAGCCAGCCCGCGGTGTAAAACGTTTTTGCGCGCCGTTTGGTCCCAGTCAGCCAGTGGCCCACCTGTCATTGGCTGTGGCTAGCCTAGAGCTGAGTAACAAAAGTATTTGCCTGTGATCTGTTTAAATTCAAATCTTTTCAAATTAAATCAAACTCAAATTTAAATTCTGTTTTTAAATAACTTTTAAAACACAAACCCAAATAATACAAATAATATATGTTTTCAAATAAGAAAAATGTGAGGATTTCAAATCTTTCATCCAAAATGTATTTTGAACATTTAAAATTCCAAGTTTATTTAAATTACAATAAATTGCCCTTCCACCTTAATTACTTAATAACTTTTGTTTTAAAACTCCAAATTTAATAAATAATATGTCTAAAATGATTAGCTCGACGAGACCTTTCTGTTTATGCATTCCATGGATTGTTTTGCAGCATGCATCATATAAATATAATGTATACAGCAACTAATATGAGAATAAAATGGGGCCAAAACTAAATAAAACGCTTTAATAATGTATTCCCCACCTCACCCATGCCATGCTACCTTATTTCCATGCAATTTGTGCATCATTCATCATGGCATGATTGTTTGCTTGTCGCATTTATTCATATGCTTATGCACTTTATTTATGTTGGCCCTTGTTTGTTTGGTTCTTCTTCGAATAGACGCTGAGCAGGGGATATATCAAGAGAACCAGGAGCACTACCCAGATCCATCACTTGCTTCAACTGAGCTGCCAGGCAAGCACTACCACATGCTGGCATACATATAGTACCTATTGCCTCTATCTTATTCTTGCATCATTGAGTCGCGATTGCATTAAACTGAATCCCAAGTATTGCATAGCCTTTACTTTTAAACCCCACCGAAGCTTGTTTCTCCATCCCATGAGCCATTACTACAGGAGTTGTTTGAGCCATGCGAGTCGTAGAACAGCATGTGTAGGGTATGTGAGTGTCTGATGGAAATGAGGTACCTAAACAACTTAATCTGAGTAGTAATGGGATAACTAATGAAAGTGGCATCGGTGAGCCATATTCGCTATTTGGTTTTTCAGGCTCACTTGTGTCCCGTAGGACCCCGAGTACTTGATTCCTGTTCCTTGAATATTCGCGCTATCCACATCCGGGAGGCTTATGAACCCCCCTGAGCCAGAGCTTGATTCATTCTTATTTCTTGGGGCCACAAACTAGTTTGAGGTTTTATTTACTATCCTGTACTTATGCCATGCTTTACTGCTTTATTTAAGTTTGTGCGAGGAGCACACTGTACTGTTTAGGGAAGCGGAGTGTTTTCGCGGTGTCGACAAGCCCAGTCACATTTTCGGGTTCCCAGTCGTTCACAGCCACTGGCGCAAACCTTGAGGCCGTCTCGGAGTCAACTAGCTTCGTTGCGGGTAGCTCAATGGGGTGGCCCCCTGAAATATTTCTGAATCCTGTGATCGCTTTGTCGTGACTGCCTCGTTGGGTTTTGATTTGGTTTTTCCGAGGCATATCGAGTGTGTGTTGCTATTTGTGCACCCCTGCAGGGTAAAACTTTCTAAAAGCCGTGTCCGCGGTTATGGACGACTTGGAGCACAGTTTCTCGATCATAGACAAGCATAACTAAAGTACCCCTTTTAATCTGACTAGACTAGGTACTTGACTAGTAAATAGTGCAATACTCACGGAATGGATAATAAAACTGCCAACGGATGGGGGGGTGTTCGTCCGCTTCCTCGTCGGTAAGCGAGGAGGAGGATGGATCTGTGGATATTACCGTTATTACCGTTATAACTGTTATAACTGTTGTTATTAATTCACGGACATCCGTCTATCTCTGGTTAGGCGGATGGTTAGCGAGTTTCTATAGAATTGCTAGGGTTTATCTTTTGCTGCAATTGCGTCACCCCAGGTTGTGTCCCCTTTAGAGGCATAAAGACTTGCTGAGTACCCCTAGGGTCTCACACGATAAATTATTGGTTCAGATGAACAGGTACACTCGCAAGATGGATACTGGGTGGAAGAGACGGACGATGTGGGCAACGATCATTCGGTGTAGAGATTCCGGGAACGGGGATCCGTGAGATCTGTGGGCGGGATGTGCTTATTTATGGGGCATCTTATGCCGATTTACTTCTTATCCGTACTCGGATTTTGTCTTCCGCTTCCGCTTGATACTCTGTTGATTGATGTATGAGGAGATATCCTACACTACTATATCTATCTAGGATATTTGGATCTTGCCGTATGGCGTTGCTATATTTCCTTTCTTTTTAGATGGAATGGCTCTGATGTACTATTGTATGGTGGCTTGCATACATACTCATTTGTGTATGTAGTTGATCCCTTCGCCTGCCGATTACGCCGCCCGTTCTTGTCCCGATGTTTGGAAATGGTTGGGACGGCCGAAAGGTCTACCTGTGAGTGGCATTTGGGCCCCATTGTACTATTTCAACCATTTCTGATCATCCAGGCTGGTACTAGGAGCGTAATTCACCGAGGTAGTTACAGAGACGGACGATGTGGGCAACGATCATTCGGTGTAGAGATTCCGGGAACGGAGATCCGTGAGAGCTGTGGGCGGGATCTGCTTATTTATGGGGCATCTTATGCCGGTTTGCTTCTTATCCGTACTCGGATTTTGTCTTCCGCTTCCGCTTGATACTCTGTTGATTGATGTATGAGGAGATATCCTAAACTATTATATCTATCTAGGATATTTGGATCTTGCCGTATGACGTTGCTATATTTCCTTTCTTTTTAGATGGAATGGCTCTGATGTACTGTTGTATGGTGGCTTGCATACATACTCATTTGTGTATGTAGTTGATCCCTTCGCCTGCCGATTACGCCGCCCGTTCTTGTCCCGATGTGTGGAAATGGTTGGGACGGCCGGAAGGTCTACCTGTGAGTGGCATTTGGGCCCCACCGTACTATTTCAACCATTTCTCCTCATCCAGGCTTGTAACTAGGAGCGTAATTCACCGAGGTAGTTACAATCTGCTGGTCCATGTCGTGGAGGACATCGTCCAACTCGGGCCAATGTTCCTCCGCAGCATGATGGCGTTCGAAAGGATGAACGGACACATCAAAGGATACGTTCGCAACAGGTCCCGTCCAGATGGAAGCATAGCCAAGGGCTTTCTGGCCGAAGAGTGCATCTCTTTCTGCATGAATTATCTAGACATCGAGAACCCTGTCGGTCTTCCCGTCAACAGGCACCTTGGCAAGCTCGAAGGATCTGGTCACCGAGAGGGTCGTCGCATACTGCATGCAGACTTAGATTTTTGACATGCAGACTTTGATCGAGCAAACCTTGTCGCGCTACAGCATTTAGAACTGGTCAATCCTTGGGTACAGAAGCACAAAACGTTAATCGACAAGAAGTACAGTGACCGGGGCATACAGAGGACCCAGGGAGAAATAATCAAAGAGCACAACTTAGATTTCACGCGTTGGTTTAGGCAGACGCTCCTCGATAATCCTCCGCGATCGCATTCTTCTAACACGGAAAAGATCATATTCACCTTTTCGCAGGGATCGATGCAAAACCTGGTGACCTATCAGGCGTATGATATCAACGGCTACACATTCTACACGGAGGAAAAGGACAACAAGTGTGATTATCAGAACTCAGGCGTAACGTCGGAATTCTACACCGATGACAACGTGAAGGAAATATTCTACGAAAGAATCGAGGAGATAGAAAAGGACAACAAGTGTGATTATCCAAACTCAGGCGTAACCTCCTAAGAAGAAGAAGAAGCCGAAGGAACGGCGCCCGAACACGGTCGGCACCGTCAGGAAGGAAATTACCGAAGTGAGCCCATCAGGGGTTCCTTTGTAGCCGGCCCTTTTCGTCAAAGGGTACGGTGGACAAGTGGCGGCGATCACCCGGACAACCATCTCGATCAACACCGAGAATCTCCGACATAAAGATAATGGACACTTGCGCACACTCCTCTTCGAGAAGCTGCACGCAAGATACAAGTTCCCTGCTAAGTATCAGAACTCAAATTATCATGGGAACAAAGTAAACAAATCCGCCCTCACAAAGATGAGCATCGCCCTGGCCAGCTGGAGAACCTGGATAAAGAAGAAGATCTATAAAGAAGGCAAAAGTCTCGAGGAGATCCAGAAGATTGACCAGCAGATCACCGAAGATCAGTTCCGGGAGTTCAAGGAGAGGTGTGAATCCGAAAGAGCCCTGGCCAATAGTAATCGGGGAAAGGTGCTGCAGGCGATGAATATAGGTCATCACCATCTCGGATCTGGTGGATACAGAACCGCGGAGGCCAAATGGAATAAGGAGGACGAAGAGTATAGATCCAAGGGGACAGAAAACCCCTTTGCGAAATTCGAACCCGGGCAGGTTCGAAACTTCACCAGGGCCCGTTACTATGTGGACCCATAAACCAAACAACTCACCGCGGATCCTGCGGTGAAAGAATTCGAGGAAATTGTGGTAAATAATCTAATTACCGCAGATCAACTCGATTGCATTCTAATCGATGATCTAAACGATTCACTGTTACTTCTTCTGCAGGAGGAGGAAATTGTTGCTACTCATGGATCCCAGGGTTCCTCATCCCAGGGGTCGATGGCGGCCACCCGGTGGGATAACCCTTTTAATAGGGCGATGAACCAGGCCAAGAAAATAGAGCCGTTTACGAAGAAGCCGTCGTCGGCTGGCCGTCTGGCCGGCCTCGGGGGTAAGAATTGGGTGGATCATTTTGGTCCACCGCCGAGGACGCATGTGGTGCCGTCGGGAAGGAGCGAGGAGGAAAACCGCGAGGTTCAAGAACTTAAGGAACAAGTGGCACGGATCCCGCAGATCGTCCAAGAAAACCTTGCAATCACCCTCACGTCCTTCCTGCCTACCTTGGTGGAGTCAATAGCGAACTGGAGTACGGGTTGTCGAGTAGGGCCGTGCCCGATTCCAAGCATGGTCAGCAGCCACTCGAACAACGTGGCACCGATGAATCAGGCGAACTACGTGTTCGTGACTCCGCCCGCTAGCACCGCGGCGCCGCAAGTGTTGGTGACTTCCCCTGCCATCACCGCGGTGCCGGACATGTTGGTGGCCCTCCTGCCATCGTCGCGGCGGCATCGGAGCTCCAAGCACCCGGTAGGGAGAATACACCAGCGGACAGAACCGCGCCATCAAGCAGCCCTTCCGTCTCTTGCACGCCTGTCGCCGTATACGGTGCCTCGACATTAGCCGATCTCGATGCCATCACGGTAAACAAATTGCTTTAGCGCCTTTCACGCCATCTATTACTCTTATGGCATCTCTGACGACGCCGTACATGTTTTCCGCAGACGGATGTTCCTTGCACTCTCTTATGCTACGTGAACAACGAGTTGAGGGATGTTGCCAAGGGTACCATCGTTCAACCCTTCCAGCGCACGTTCCAATCAAGGCTGATGCCAGATAGCGTGCAAAGGGTTAAAATTAGTCGGGTGCTAAGGGGTTGCGACGACCTGGAACCTCCCATTCAACCCCAAGAGCGGATGAAGAAGAGCCGGCTGTCCTTAGAAGTTGCTTCGGCTTATTCTTGCAATGGCCAAAGAGCATGATCCGTTTGGGGACGGCGGGGGCCATCACGCCACAGACAACAACACCGCATGTCATGCCAGCGACAAGCGGTGGCAAGTCCCCCTTATCGCCCTCGCCGTCACCTCCACACGGTGGGTCGGATGATCAGTTGATGATATGCACATGGCGCATGATACAGCCGAGGACGACGAAGACTAGAATGATCACTTCTTCAACACTCAGTTTAGCAACGAAGACCTAGCTGGTGGCCCCACAGAGAAAGCCACTATCACCAAGCGTCTGTTTGGTTCTCAGGAGACGCCTCCAGCTTGCATCTTTACAGAGCCAGCTGATACAACCAACCGGCCCTTTATTCTAAGCCCTGACACACTACATAGGGCGGCCGGTGCTCAGATTGCGGTGCCTGCCCGCTCTCCAAAAGGAAAAAAGGGCACGAAAAGAAAATCTAGCAGCTCGAGCCAGCCGGTGGCGTCAACTGCGAATCTGATCAGGTTTCAGGATGGGCCACCAAGACCCGAGGGTATTATGTGGAGGATTCATGTGGCGGGTGACCCATGCTACCTAAGAATTTGTGGAGGCTCGCCAGTTCGGAACTGCAGAGTGTGCATGATGGCGTGCTGACGATAGAGAGACGCCTTCTATCAGAGAAAGATCCCTCGCACCCGGTATTCGTGGTTAAGGTGCCACCAAGATTGGGCTTCGTCGACAATGCCCCTGCGGATCTGTTCTTCCTGCGGTTCAACGACATATTTAATATGTTCCACCTATACCCGCTGCACTGTACCATGGTCCGTCTGTTTTCTCTCAGCCTGGCCATGCAGATCATTAGAGAGAACACACCGGGCATCGCTATAGTGGACCCTACTACATGCGTGATGGCTGCTTGGGTTCCCCCACTGAACGACGTATCGTGGCCTCGTACCTAAAAAAAATCCTCGTGGAGAACAAGACAAAGGAATACATTCTCGTGCCTTACTTTCCCGAGTAAGTCGTTATTCACTAGCCACCGTCGATTGGCTTTATTGGATTATCATCATTCTTTTTCCAACACATTCCATTTGAATTTTTTGCGCAAAGATGAACACTGCACGCTCATCTCCTTATCGCCGAAGCATTCCCACGCCACGTATTTCGACTCGGGGAGTCTAGAAAAGAAGAAAAACTACGACAAGATCAAGGAAGTTCTGGATGATGCTCTCACTGGCTATGCCTCGACGGAAGGCACCACCTTCGTGCGTACGAAGGTCAAGTTCGGCAGGCACGTCTTCAACCACGTAACGGAGTTCCCCCGCGTGAAGCATTCGGAGATCAGTAACAAGGAAGCCTACTACACACTCCATCACATGAGGGCGTTCCTACTTGACCAACAGAATTCTACGCTGCCAGATCATCTCAAACAGTGGGCCGAAGCAAAGGCCAAGATCACTGATTCAGATATTAGACAAGAGATGTATCGCATCCAACAGTAGTTTGGGGCAATCATCTTTCGTGATGTCATGACTTCATGGGGGATCTTCTACAGAGGAAATATCCCGAATAACCATGACATAGAAGATCGCCTAAAGATGCATGGTGACTATAGGAAGTTCATGACGAGACAAGGCGTCCTCCCGTTCCCTAAGCCGATCCAGAAGGCTTGATGTTGGCCTAGTTGTAGTTACAAACTATAGATGACCATTGTGTGTATGTGGACAAGTGTACATGCTACTATACTTATCTTATTAGGTTTATGAATCATCGCTTACTTCTTTTGCTTATTATTATTATATATCAATCAATGCTTGGTTTTTTTTGCTTACTCTTTGGTCCTTTGCTCATTTTGGTCCTTCTTTTTTTCCTTACTTTATTAGTCTTTTTTCGAGAATAATGCCAATGATTGAAATGTCGTGGCACAATATATATGTGAAGTGCTATGACGGGATTGTGAGCCTTGTGATATGTCAAGGTGTTGTGCATCCTACTTGGCTCACAGTTCCATCATAGCATATTCCTGTGTCCAACGACCTATGTATATATATATATGAGGCATTCTTTTTGATTTACTTTGGTCTTTTTTTGAGAATAATGCCGATGTTTGAAATGTCGTGGCACACTATATATGTTAATATGCTGTGATGGGATTGTAAGCCTTGTGTTATGCACAAGTCCAGATGTTGTGCATCCTACTTGGCTTACGGTTCCATCATAGCATATTCATGTGCCCAACGACCTAGCTAGTTATATATGAGGCATTCTTTTCGAGTTACTTTGGTCTTTTTCGAGAATAATGCCGATGATTGAAATGTCGTGGCATACTATATATGTGAATGTGTTGCGATGGGATTGTCCGCCTTGTGGTATGCACAGGTCCAGGTGTTGTGCATCCTACTTGATGGACAGTTCCATCGTAGCATATTCCTGTGTCGAACAACCTAGTTATATATTAGGCATGCTTTTTGAGTTTGGTCTTTTTGATTTAGGAGTACTTTCTATAAGTGTATCTTCATATGCGACTTTAATTATATATGTTTTTTCAATCATCGGTTAATTATTATTGTCAACTTGTAGATGATGTGGTACGTCGTGTACAAGGTACGGATTCCCGGAGTCTACGATGATTGGGAAGACTGTCGGAGACAGGTGCACCGTTTCAGCGACAATAGCTACAAAGGGTACAACACTATGGCGGAGGCGGAAGCTAGATACACGCGCTATCTAGCGGGAGTTAGGACGAGGAACCGGATGAAGACCTACACCTTCGTCGCGGTGATCATGCTTATCTTCTTTGGTTGTTTATCTCGCGTTTGTGTCTAGCTAGTTTAGATGTCTAGGCGAGCTTCCGAGCTCTAACTTGTTCGATCGACACATGTATTCGCATGTCACCCACTACTGTGTAACTTGATCGAAACAATGTATAACTTATATATTCATGTATGAGACTTATCTATATGTATTTGTTTCAATCTTGTTTTGTGAATTGTGTATTTATATATATAACTGTATATCTTATATCTGTGTGTATATCTGCCTATATAATCTGTATTGTATATCATCTGGCCCTGAAATTAAAAAAAAGAAAAAAAAGACACCCGTGGCGCACATGGCACAGCTTATGTGGCGCACTACAACTAAAGCGCACCTGCACAGCTTAGTGGCGCACTGCAACGTGCGCCACAGAAGATCCAAGGCGTAGCGCACCTGCCAACATATCCGTGGCGCACTAGCAGGTGCGCTACGCCTATCTCGACATAACTGTGGCGCACCAGGCAGTGCGCCACGGCTAGGAGATAGCCGTAGCGCAAGGCCTGTGGCGCACCACTAGTGCGCCGCGGATGGGCATTTTAGGTGCGCCACAGACGACCATTTTCGTAGTAGTGTTGGAGCATCTAGCCAGAATTATTCGTTTCCACCTAGAAGCCCAGGGGCTAAAGTGCGAGTTTTTTAACTCAAAGTTATGCTTAGTCTTTCTTTCAAAATCTAGTCAGAACTATTTTTGTTTCAACTAAAGGCTTGGGGGCTACAATATTGAAATCTACAAACACTGCGTATGCTACTCAAAAGTATCTAGTCAGAATTATTCATTCAAACTACATACTTGGGGACTGCAGCACAAAGTTTCTTACTTAGTCAATCTTAAAGCACTCAGACCAAAAGACATACGGTTTTCTATCGAAGTCCTCGATGGCTATGTGTGATCTTATATGTGAAATGGAAAGGCATAAAAAACTTACATATGCAATAATCTTGAGGTTATTGGCGACCTCGTAATACAGTTTTCCAATGGCAATTGTGTTTAGCCGGAGGATTTTTGCCTGCTTGAGAAGCTCCTCAAGGCCGCATGTTGGAGAAGTCGGTGATGCACCAGGAGCCAAGGCAGAAGCCCTCGGAACAATTGTCGAGCGTATAAGCTTAGGCGCTTCCGCCTAGCTCGTTGTCACCGCAGATCCGCCTCCGACAAGCAACTCCTTTTCGTCTTCGGTGGCATCCTTAGCAACACCTGGGACCTCCTGATAAGGAGTGGTGTCCACCTCCATGATTGAGGGTTTAGATGCTGCCGTGGTCGGAGATCCGACAGGAACGTCAGAAGGTTGGATGACAGGAGTAGGAGGAGCGATGGCATGGGAGGCATGGAAAAACATATCACAAATGTTTTTAGAAGCCCCAGCAGTCTTGGAGGTCTTCTTCAAACTCAAAGTAGACTTTTTTCTGAAATGTACAATGTATAAGTACACGAATAAGCAAGGCAAACCATAATGTCGGAGGAAAAGATACTTACACAACACATGGTGCCTTGGTTAAGGGGATGCCAACTAGTATTCTTTCTTCGCCTCTAGGGAGGCGGCGGATTTCTTGGAGACTCCACTCTCCGTCTTCTTATTGCCTCCACCGGCAGTGCTAGAGGTGGAGCTCTTCTACTTTCACACCAGCGGGACTTCGTCGTCGGACATGATAGTGACTTTCTTCATCTTGGGGTCATAGACTTGGGGAGACATGCAGGTCTCCTCCAAATCCCCCAGCTGTTGAGTGATCAAAAGTGTTAGATGGACGGATATGTTCAAGTCAGAAGAACTGGAGTATATGCCAAAGAAATATAGAGAAGTAAAAAGTTACCTTTGGGCACTTGTCGCCCTCAAACATGTCATAGGTGATGGCTAAGCCACGCTTTGGGTCCTTCACCTTGATGATGTCCTTGAGGCGGAGCTTGATGGAGTCATTGGAAAAGTTATCCTTGGAGATACAAAGGGTATCTTTTCTGTCCCTTGTGTACTAACATAGCAGCTTCTCGTGGTGCTGCAGAGGCTGGATCCACCTTCTGAACCATCACATGGCTAGGTCCAAGCCAGTCAGACCCGTGTCGATGAGCCATTCGATATGCCTTACGGCATGGGAGGCTTCGTCGTCTGAGGGAAGGAGGGCTTGGTACCTCCATGTGGGGGCTTCAATGGTGGCCCCATCGATGAAGTTTGGGTACGTTGCTTCTCAGCCAGCCATAGGGATATCTGGGCCGTAGAAGTACGTCCGCTGCCATTTCTTGCAGGACTCGTGTCCTAAAATGTCGGGGAACCGCCGGCCAGATCTTGAAGCTAATGGTTACACAGTTCCCGATCTCCTCTTTGCTCACTTTGGCTTCCCTCTTGACGGTGAAGAAATATATGAACAGATCTAAACTAGGCCTAATCCCTAAGTATCCCTCGCACAAAGTCGCGTAGTTGCTGAGTGCTAGGATGCTATTGGGGGACATGTTCTAAGGTTAAACCCGGAAGTGTTTGATGACTTGGATGCAGAAGTTGGAAATCGGCAGGGTTACGCCGTGCACCTGTTGGGCTTTGAGGTATACCTTTTATCTGGCTTGGGGAGAAGGGGCGACCTCGCTGGACGGCGCCACCCACCAGACAAGACCTTCCGGCGCCGAAATATAGCCTTCTAAGATCATCTCCTTGATATCGCCATCTGATATGTCTAAGCCGTGCCATT
This sequence comes from Avena sativa, assembly GCA_916181665.1. NCBI lineage: Eukaryota > Viridiplantae > Streptophyta > Magnoliopsida > Poales > Poaceae > Avena > Avena sativa. The sequence goes on from OV702293.1 coordinate 103,246,514, forward strand.
CTCCCTTGTGGAAGTCTGTCTCCTCTTCCAGCAGCTCGAGTGCCGCTAGAATATGGTAGCCGCCCATGGATTCCACCACCGTGGAGCGCGACACCACCACCGCCTCCAGCGGGACATGCACTAGGTCTTAGACGAAGCCTCGCCGGACACTGCCATAGACGAAGGAGTGCTGCTGCTAGACATTGGCGAGGGAGAGGTGAACTGGATTCCAGGAGAGGGGCTAGGGTTTTCTCTCTGCGCGAGGAGCTGGAGGAGGATCTTGGCGAGAGGAAGAATAAGATGCGGGTGCGAATGTGGGTGAAAAGAAATTGACCCACGTAGTTAAATATATATCACTGACGTCAAGATTCATGCAGGATGATCCAACGGTTGACACGTGGACAGCACGTGCATGAGCGTGCATGGAGATTTCGCCACGTTCCCACCGACGCCGCTTGACATTTCAGATTTCTCGCATGGGAAAATAGCTATCATTATGTTTCTTGCATGTGTGACTTACGAGGCGACACTAGCTTATGGTCTACATCATCTCACTGACAAATGCAGACGAATAGTCCATCTGAATATTCTGGCATGGACGGATCATGTCCGGCTATGAGAAGAGTAAGGTGGAAGACTCAGTGATTCTCCGACTTACATATTTAAGACGGAGAATATTGAAGGGTTCTTTGGAGGACTACAAGATATTATTTGACGAATTGCCAACATCACCTAGACAGAGCATTTAAACTGAAGATGCAAGACAACATAAAATATCAGAGTTCTCCTGGGGCTACTGTTGGGTATATTCTAAATGAGTAGCACCATTGCATGTCTCTAATCCAACTAACCCGGGTTTCCCATACTTGGTAGCAAGGCCCATGGCCTGCTGGATGACCTAGTTAGATGGATCTAGAAGAGAGGCCCATGTTGGATAAAGGAAGGCTACGGTATAGTCACTGACCAACCCGGAGCCTTGGAGTGCAAGACACGAAGACTAGTTAGTATCATTGTAGAACTCTATAACCTATCCGACTAGGAATTTTCCCTCTAACCGTAGGTTCGAGTGTCTTTATAAGCCAGAGCCTTTAGGGCATGATACGATACAACTCAATACCTTGCACAGCGAACCAATCCATGTAACTCAACGTATTGCCCTTATAGTGATTTATAGCAGGAGTACGGTTCCGCCATAGTCGTGGGACCTGAACCTAGGTAAGCTGTGTTACCTCGTACCCGACAACTTGCTTCCTTCCCCCACGTCTCTAAACACACTCTGTGAGGACCCCTCCATGGCGTACTCATCGGTAATACCATGACATAAGGTTGCTGATTTAATGTACTCCATGCGTTCTAACCTGCAGAAGTGCCTTCGCTGCATATCTGCTCTGGAGGAGACGAACAAGAAGATTCGTGCAGCTATCTCCAACACCTTGACTTCACCTTGAAGATCGTCATGGTATCAAATAATCAAGAGGGCTTATTTGATCCCATCGGCTTGATTCTAAGATTGGGAAGATCTATAACACCTTGTAATATATCTTTCAAGTTTTAGCATGATTACTTTCCTGCATGTTAGTTCCTTAATTCTAGAATTTGCATTAGTTGCATCATTAACCTCCTTTAGTTCAAGGAAAGAATTATATCCGTTGAGTTTTGATACTTTATGATATTCGAAGTAATTTTTATCCATGATTATTGTATTAGATGTATGAATTAGGATGAGTGCTATGATACTTGAACCACTGTTATGATTTTAGGGTCTTCCAGACCAAAAAAGTATTAATAAATTATGATAAGGAAATCTTGATAGCATGTTATAATCATGAGTTTGAACCAACAAGAGCCATGGAGAGTATTAACATGATCTAATGCTATTGTTGAACAAAAAGAAAAAATAATTGCTATCAAATAATTCCAAGAAATAAAAAGTGTGAAGATTGAAATTTTTTCTCAAACAATGATCATGAATTATCCATTACTCAAATCAAGTGCTCATCTAATTGAATTTGATGATTTTATATTATGCTTAATCTTTAAAACTTCTTATGAAATATTGATACAAAAGGTGTGAAAGCCTCTAAGTCATGTGATGTTTGAGGGTGTGATATAACTCATGATGCAGTTCTTTATCTGATATTGTAATTCTGCTTCAAATTGCCTCATTCATTGTAAAGACTCGTGCCTCATGAACATGATGACCTTGTCCATAAGCCACCATCTTGCTCAGGGATGAGCATAGTATATCTTGGAGAAGTTGATGAGTCCAATTTCAAAGCATGTTTACCTTATGTTTTTGCACAAGTAGAGTAGGTTTTTTGGTATTTTACTGCGCTCACGCGCACAGTCCTTGTTTCAACAGGATCCCGAATTACCTAGTCTTTTGTGAATATATCAATTGGGATTGTCATATTATGCAGTATTATGATATTTCTAAGTGATAAATGTCATTTAAATGATTTTTCCTTGCAGCCGGGAGAATAGATAATGCGAAGGAAGGCTACACAGTGTTTAACAACCACTAGTATAGGCGGAGCTTGCCCATACGGCATGCCTATACCACCTATCAACGCGCCTGCCTCGTCAAATACTCTAACCGTGCGAAGACGGATCTGAGATCCGACATTCACAGAAACTTCTAGCCAAAACACCATGCTGGAGAGGGATCTGGAGAAGGAACTAGGAGCAGGGAAAATCCTTGCTGCTTCACGCATCATCGGAGGACATAACATCATCCCCTTCATCATTAACCGCCACATCTCCGTCACCATTACCATTACCCTCTTCCATATTTTAGATCTTGCTGTAATTCCAAATACAATTGTGATTTGCACTATATTTATCAACATACTTTTATCCATCCATTTGAATATGATAATGTTGTTGGTTGCTTCCATGTGTGAGTAGTTTTCTTTATTCTTGGTTAGATGGAGTAACCCTAGTATTATTATGAAATGAAATAAAGATGATCTATTACTTTGGTCCATGATCCATTGATCTATGGTATTGTGTTTGATCTCTTGGTTTAGATGGTATGTTTAGCCTACCACATATCATTTGCCTCCGGGTCTAAAGAGAGGGTGATACCATTAGGACGTGTATGTGAGTATGTCCAGTGTTACTTTTGTGACTACAAGCTTTGGCTTATAACCAGCACAGTCAAAAAGGGAATTAAGAGAGATTCACTAAGCTCATTACAATATCCTTAATTGTGGTGGTCTGTATGAGTGATTTCTCTTAGGCATCATAGTGATTATTTAGAGATGATCTCATTACCTGATTCAAAAAGCTCCTGCCCAATTGTCTTGTAGTGAACATCTTATTATGAAGCTCTCTCCACATATATCATAACAAAATAAATAGACTATCCTAATTATGAATAATTACCCCATGCTAGCGGTGTATCCTACATCCTGAGAACGCTTTAGCCTTATTCAGTTCCAACACCATTTCCAATGCTTTTGTTACTTGTTTTAATTTAATTGTTTTATTTACTTTTCTGCACACAAACAAAATCCTTTCAAATACTCTTTACTTGAAATCAAAGGCGGCTTACAAGTATCCTTTGGTAGAACTAACGAGGGGCATAAAGACATCAACCTTATAGCTCTTTGTGGGTTCGATACTCTTATTTCAAAACTAGCTACAATTGATCAGTGCACTTGCAGTCATCAGGCATGAACTGTCGGGGTTTGGGGAATGACTTGACAATTCGAGCACGTTTAGATATCCAACGGCGATGCAACCACGAAGTGATGTTTTTGTTAGAGACTCACTTAGACAACTATCTAGCTGAATGTCTTAGAAGAAGACCGAAGATGGACTTTAATATCGTAAACCCTAGATGGACGTAGTGGTGGTGTGCTTATGCTTTGGAGAAGAGAGGTGAATTTATAAAAAAACTTTCTAGCATCCTAATTACATTTATATCCATATTGTGGAAAGTGCGGGTAAAATATGGAGGTTGACTAGTATGTACGGTGAACCTCGATGGGAGGACAAATACAAAACTTGAGATAGAATTCGTGAAATCAAAAATAATAAGAATCTTCCATGGGTGTTGTTTGGAAATTTCAATGAAATACTTTTGTCTCATGAGAAGGACGGAGGCAATCCTAGGCCACATGGTTACATGCAAACTTTTCGAGATGTGTTCACTGACTGTGGTCTTGAGGATCTGGGGTATGTTGGTGATATCTATACTTGGAGGATAGGTTGTATTAGGGAGCGTTTGGGCAGAGCGGTTGCTGATGTGGCCTGGACTACGATGCATCTGGTTGTGTGTGTACAACACCTTGAGTATTCCCGATCTGATCACAGGACCAGGATACTAGTCTCAATCAATCGCCAAAATGCCGTCGGTTTGAAGCCAAGTGATTATAGGAGAAAGTTTTTCCGGAGTTGGTGCAGAAAGAACGGGAAGCCGCGACCACAGCTGACCCACAGGAGGATGTTCTGAAGAAGTTAGGACGTCCCCATGGTGCCCTACATGATTGAAATGCAACGGTTCTAAAGAAATAAAAAAAAAAAACTAAGGAAGGCTCAATGTGAACTTGACAAGGCTATGTCAGGGGTCGTTACAGCTGAGAGGGAGGCGTTGGCAAAAGAGATTTGACTTCTCTTATCGAGATACTTTTAGAGAAAGGAAGAGGTGTAGTGGATGCAAAGATCACGTGCAAATTGGATGCAACAAGGAGACTAAAATACAAAGTTTTTTCACAACTTTGCTTCGATGAGGCGTAATAAGATCTTCATTAAGAAACTAAAAGATGAGAACAATAAATGGGTGAAAGGTACCGAGTCTCTAAAACCTATCATTTTTAAATATCTTATATATATTTACTAATTGGAGGCATTATAGGAGACATTATAGGAGACAGCACGTTAATTCTAGAGTCTAAGCAATGTCATCCGTTAAATTAATCTATGATTTACGTGTAGATTTATGTGTCACCGTTGGACGAAACGTTAAACGCGGCATTGTCACCCACGCACACTGGCCGTGATCTACACGGTCGTTAACTATTAGAGTATATGTCGGTTATATATTAGGTAGTTTTATATTGTAATCCAATTCTATCTTTAATAGTCTTTTTGCCTCTCAAGTCTTCTAGTATTATATAAACAGTCCAAGGGCTCATGTTGTAATCACCTCTTGTAATATCAATACAATCTATATTTTCGCAATCTTTCATGGTATCAGAGCGGTTCGCTCCGCCTAGGGTTTAGCCACTGCTTTCGCCGCGCCGCGCCGCCCCCGGCGAGATCGAGCCCAATGATCTCTGCCTGGGGCACCAAATCTCGTAGCTGGTTTTTCTTCCAATTCTAATTGATCAGTTCCTAGTTTTAGCAAGTTTTGTTTTCCTAATTAGATCTCTTTTTTTAGCCATTAAATATTTTTCTAGCCGGTGCAATAATCTTTCAGATCCGATCGACTCTGTGAACTACGTCCGGCCGGCGGCGCACACATGATGCACATCGGGCATCCTCTCCATGGGTGCATGCACATGAGCTCACGCTACTGTATGTGCATATGGGACAAGTACGGTTCAGCTCTACTCCAAACTAGCTGGATCTTCTCGGCTTGCATGTCTACACCGTCGAGTCGTCACCGAGCCGATCTCCTCCAATCTTGCCACCCTGTCATCGCCAAGTCGTCGTGCGCCTCTACACCAGTCTTGGCGTCGACGCATCTCCGGCTACTCCTCGTCATCAACCGCGCCGGATCGTCTTCGCCAACATCGATCGGGATGCATGTCCCGAGTACGCGCCTCGCCATCAAATACAAGGCTGCACCTTCATCACCCGTGGTCATCATCGCCGACAACCATCTACACCAACAACATCGCTCCACTCGTCGCCGCCACCACCAATCGTGGTTATCGTCACCGCCAACAAGTTCTTCTCCACGAGTGACGCCGCGCTCATACAAGCGGAAAATACGGGCCTACACTACAAGATATATGATATACTATGACAAAAATCCTCATGACGAAGGTCCATAACATCACAGAAGATCGTAATGCGTGACGTTTTACCACTAGTGTCATGGAGTTGTAAAATTCCATGACGATGACACTATCCCGTCACACATTAACATAATCTGTGACAACTGGACAGCTTCCATGACGAGAGTGGATGGGTCATAGAAAATTTTCGATCATACGTCATGTTGTAGCTATCAGGAGGACTATTAAGGTGGGACCCACATGTCAAGAACAAAGAAAAAAATGATAGTGAATATAGCTTGACTAGCGAGAGACTAGAACATATATGTAGATTAGGATAAGATACCATATATTAAAATTTTCAGGTCCACTGGTCAAAGCGATCTCTACCAATAGTGATAAAATAAAAGATATTAAAAATTTCAGGTACACTAGTCAAACATGCGATCTAGTGTTAAGATCTCGTAATTAAAATGGGCTTCTTGGATAACTAGGTGCCACCCGATGTGAAATCTAATTGCATTTTATTTATTTTCAGGGTAGTTTTGTGGTTTATCATTGTGTATTGCCTTCTTGTAATAAGATATTGTTTCACACAACAAATAAAATTAATGTGTATAAAGGAAAAATAATTTCCCTCCATCTAAGGATCTACTCCCCAAATTTTCCCACCAAAAATTATGTTTCCCCTCTTATTTTTGCTCAAATTCTCTTTTCTTCGCGCACTTTAACCATTTTTTCACGTACTATAACCTATATCCCCACCTGGCGGTGACATGAAAAAATCTGGAACCGCTTCTAACCTGGGGAGACAGCCTCGATTCCCCCTATTTCTCCTCCTCTCCCCATTCTTGCCACGCACCAGATCGGAGGCGCGCTCCGATCTAGCCAGGTCGAATGGCGCCACCCTCTCCGTATGCAAGATCGGGGCGGCCGACATCACCAACCTTCTTCCGCGCCCCAGACTGCTCGAGCGCCTCCGCCCTCCTACGCGTCCGATCCCGCTCAAACGCCGCCGCCCTCATCACTGGCGGGATCGGAGTCGCCGCCCTCACCCACGACGTCCTCCTTCGCGCCCCTACTCTGGTTGCCTCCCACGAGTTCTGCTATGTCCGCCTCCACGCGAACGCCGATGCCTGCACCCGCAAGAACTCCACCGGCTACTCACGCGCAGACTGCAGGTACTTGGGCTTCGTGAGAGGATTTGAACTAATTCTAGATCACGATTGGTATTTCTGGGTGTTAAAAAAAGTAGAGATGCATAGATTTATATCGTTTATGTCTAGGACCACCAAGTTTAGGATATGGATCATGCCATGCAATATTTTAACAAGATGTTTGGTTTCACCTCGGGCTTTCCCTGGGTGTCGCTGCATTAAGGTGAACTTAAACCTGGTCAGGTAGATTATAAACCTGGTTGCTGCAAACACTTGGTAACACCTGACGTGCTCGATAGCTTTTCTAATCTTACTTATTCCGAGCATATACTAATTTCCAAAAGCAGTTGCAAGGGATCTAACAATTTTAAGTAGCATGGTTCAGGATTTTTATTCAAACCTACTTAGACATGAGCATTTTATTACCTGACCATGCAATGAACTATATGACTTTCAATAGATTATTTCGTAATTGGTTTGCCTTCTGTAAGATGTCAACAAGTCATCTCATGTGAAAAACAGGGACTTGTAAATGAAACAAGTTCATTTTTTGAACTTAATGAAACAAGTTCTAGGTTGTCATTTGTCCAGAAACATATGTATGATAAGAGGTTGCAGACTAATCAAAATTATCAGTTGTCTTTTGTATTTGTTTGTGTGTCTTTTATCTATGTATGCATAATATGTTAACATACTGGTTTCTAAGTTTCATGATATCCTTCTTTTCCAAGGTAGTACAACCATGCCGACAACTCCGCAATATGAGAGGAACAGGTTGGCAAGGGTTGCGAGGCTCAAAGCTGAAGCGGCAGTGCCTCTTGCGCAGATACATAAAATAGCTGGACAATTGGTATACGGTGAGAGTGGTCATGGCAAACATAGGTGCAAAGGTGAGGACGGTGGCAATGTCTCTAAATATGAGCCAAATGGAGATGTTGTTAAGTTAACTAAAAGCAAGTGATGTTGTTCTATTCTTCTCAAGGAATGGTATTGTAGCTGGATCAATCTGATTCTTCTCGTGTCAATTTTGGTGTGGATTTATAGTAATTCTTACCAAGATCGTGTATATGATGTTCACGTTTGGTTTGATCTGTTACGATACCACTGAACACGGTTCAAGGTCGATTGCGTTTGTTGATTTCAGCAAGGTTACTATTACACTACGTGACCAAGGTATATGTTGGATCATCTTCTAACTCTGTCTGCTTTATAGTTTCCTCTTTTAATAGTACAGTTTCACTTTTTCTGCTACCTTGTGACATAGATACTTCAGTATGCTCAAGTGGTCCAATAAATCTAGAAACCTCATTGAGAACTAAACGTAGATAAACCATGGGGCATGGTTTAGATGATTATGCAAAAAGAAACAGAGGGAGGAAGATGAAGATTGATTTCTCAGCTGGCAGAGTGAGGCCTCTTGACCCTATCCAAGCAGCCAAGCTTGCTTCTCGGTGTGGTATACATGTCCGCAACATCATGCATGTCGCTACACATTGGAATGATTACAACATAGAAGGCCTAGAGCATCATATTTCTAATGCTATTGGTCATGTTGCGGAGAGACATTTTTACTTAGTTCTTTTCATTCCAACTTTCACATGTCATGTTGTCTATTTATTGATGTATTCAATCATTCATTTGTTTTAGAGAACTTTGAAATGGACCCAAAAGAGGAGGTGGCTAGAAAGGTGTTCCACAACGACGATACATCTTGAAGAAGGATTATTTCACGGGTCGTACCGTTGAGGAAGCATTATTGAATAAGCCACCCAAATTGACTCAACCAAATTGGGAAGCTCTTGTCAACAAATGGTCACATGAAAGAAATAAGGTGTGTATCAAAATAGGCCACCAACATTACCTATAATGAATATGAAGTTGCACATTACTTTTATTTTAGTTTGTTACTAGTTTATAAGGTTTATTACGCACCTTTTGTTGTATTGTTTTGCCTGCCAAAGACCTGTAGTTTTTAGGACAGAGTAAGGTAGATAAATTCTTACCGATATCTCAGACATAGTAAGGGAGGGACAAAGTAATATGATAATACTAGTGTTAGTAGCATAATTCGTAGTACCTAACGAACATGTTTGATGTTTAATAAATATTCGTTCCTACTGATAATACTAATATGCATTTGTTTCATTTAGAAAATCCGTGCAAAGAACAAGAAGAATCGAGAAGCTGTCAAGCATCAGCAAACTACAGGCTTTAGGTCATATCCTACCCATTTACATCAACTTATAAGTATTCGACCGTACTGATTGTAGTCCCATGTCTAATACAACATGTCTTCGTATATTGAATACTAATTATATGAATTTTTAAATCTTGTAGAAAAAAGACAAGTACAATAATGAGGACCCTAGTCCAATTGATTTTTTTCAAAGAGACACATACCAGTAGAAAGAAGGGATGCATGAGCACAGCTGCACTTGATGATTATGTGAGATTTTTTTCTCTTTTCTTTTGGACATGAACAAATGTTATTGCTGGTTGTAGTTATCATTGCTGCTTATATAAATGCATGCATACAACTATCATGTACTATGTGATATTTACTTACGTGCATATATGTAAAAGGGTAGATGTCATTAGTAGCCCCCTCAAAAAAATTACGTTTGACTAAGGACTTAAAATGCAAACTTAATTCTGACTCTTTTTCTACTTCCTAGCTAGGTATGTCTAGAAAGTTCGTACAAGTCTGTGCATGGTGGTGCATTATATATATGCATGCAATGGTGATGTGCATGCGTGGGATGCTTCAGAACAAGGTCGTCAGATTGTTTTTTCGCCCTTATGATTTTTTCTTTGAGACTCCTCTTAGTTGTAGTATTTGAACTTAGTGCACAAACTCAACACTGCACTCACGCACACCCCTAGTGCACTAGCTAGATCCTAGAAATATTCACACAACACGCATACTATTGGTGTCCCTAGGAGCTAGTAGTTGTGGCACATAGCATGGATGAGATTTTATTCTAGGGCTAAGCACATAGCATGGATGAGATTTTATTCTAGGGCTAAGCACTGATAAGGCATCCCAGAAATTCGTCCCCCACGGGGATCAAACCCAGAACGGGTAGGCTGGCCACTGCCACCACCTACCACCGAGCTATATATGCGCTATGTTGTTGGGTGCTTACTTTGTTGTTCGATGCTTGTGCCGCTGGTTGTTGTTGTGCTACTGTACCATCGAGCTACGAGCTATGCTGTTGGATGTTAGTGTGCTGTTGTCTATTTGATGACTTGTTCCTGAAGTTGGTTAATTTCTTCATGAATCCCAGTTATATATTTTGTTGGCATTTGTGACTCTTATATATGCTTTTTATATGCTTGTGTAAGTTTAATTGAACCTATCAACTTTCTCTAACTATGATTTTTATATGCTTGTGTAAGTTTAATTGAACCTATCAACTTTCTCTAACTTGAGCAACGATGCTTTCTTCTACAGACCACGATGGAAAATAAAAGGATTGAACCACACCAAGTAGATGACCAGTCGGTGCCTAATACACAGATTTTGGCTGAAGTTCTAAAGGAGCATAGCTCCTCAAGCACCTTCCTCTCTAGCATTGGGTACCAATCAAGATCTGGAAGGACTAGAACATCTGCTTCTCTAGAACGTTTCCGAGAATTAGAAGAAATAGTAGAACAACAGAAGAGAGAGGCAATAGAGGCAAGGGATATGTACCAAAAATAGTCAATCGAGCGCAAGAGGCAGCGCTTGAAGAGATGCAAAGGAAGCATGAAGAATTGGAAGCTCTAAAGAAAAGTCAGGAAGCATATGAAAAGAAGCAGCCGGAGCAGGATGGCCTTCTTAGTTTCCTCTTGTGGAAACATGCAACTCAGAACTAAGCACCATATTAGTGCACCGAAGGAAATCTGTATATGATATAGTGCTATTCTAGCATTAACCTAGTCTGCTTGTGTTTAGTTATGTGGATTTCACATTGCAACTTATTTGGTTATGTACGATGATATTGGGTTGTGAGTGAAGAGATATATTGTGATTTTGATTGCAATTGAGTATATCTCCTCATGTACACAGTAAATTCATAAATTAATAATAGTCAAGAATTTAAATTAAAATTACATAAAAAAGGAATTGATATTACAAGCAAAAAAAATTATTGCAATAAATTATTAGGGTAAATAATAATTGTTTATTGCAATCAGTTATCAGGAAAATTACACAAAATAAATATTTATCTCAGAAAATAGAAATAAATAAATAAAATACAATAAAAATAAGAAAACATTTTTTTGACAAATAGGATTTTCTAAATTAGTGAAATGACATCATATATGATGTCATCAACATCCGTGATGCTAATCCATGACGTTTTCTAGCCTTGAGATGGTCTCACATCGTGCTGACATCACATATGACATCATCTATATTCGGTGACGTTCTTTCGCGTGCCGCGTCACTAGAAGAAATCTATGACGGGGATTCCATGACGATGCTCGTGACGCTCGAAAAACGTCACATAGGGGTGTACTGTGACTTTTTTGCTATTGCATGACGTTCTAAGCTCGTCACAGTATATCAGATCCCTTGTAGTGCTAATCCCTGAAATCATCTACCACAACAACTCAATCTTCATTGACAACTACCTCCACCGTCTTCGTCCACCACACCTTGCTGCCAGAGTCGCAGTCTAATTTTTATTTGCACAAGTTTGTCCACAACTATGCTCATTTTCTTCTTCGTCTTCGTCCCCCGCAGTCGGATCGGTAGTGACGCAGACGGTTTGACTAGAGCATAAGCGTGGAGGCAAGGTCGTGGTGGACGAAGATGATGGAGGTAGTTGTCGATGGCGACTGAGTTGTTGCTGTAAATGATTTCGGGGATTAGACCCGTATTTTTCGCTTGTATGAGCGCGGCGTCGCTCGTGGAGAAAAACTTGTTGGCGTTGACGATGACCACGATTGGTGGTGGCGACGACGAGTGGAGCGATGTTGTTGGTGTAGATGGTTGTCGGCGATGATGACCACGGGTGATGAAGGTGCAGCCTTGTATTTGACGGCGAGGCGCGTACTCGGGATATGCATCCCGATCGATGTTGGCGAAGACGATCCGGCGCGGATGATAACAAGGAGTAGCCGGAGATGCGTCGACGCCAAGGCTGGTGTAGAGGCGCACGACGACTTGGCCATGACGGGGTGACAAGATTGGAGGATATCGGCTCAGTGACGACTCGACGGTGTAGACATGCAAGCCGAGAAGATCCAGCTAACTTGAAGTAGAGCTGTAGAGCTGAACCGTACTTGTCCCATATGCACATACAGTAGCGTGAGCTCATGTGCATGCACGGAGACTTTTGCCTGCAGCTTGAATCAACGATGCACTTGCCCATGCAGAGGATGGCTGATGTGCATCGCGTGTGCGCCGCCGGCCGGACGTAGTTCACAGAGTCGATCGGATCTGAAAGATTATTGCACCGGCTAGAAAAATATTTGATGGCTAAAAAAAGAAAAGAGATCTAATTGGGAAAACAAAAATTGCTAAAACTGATCTATTGGAATTGGAAGAAAAACTAGCTACGAGATTTGGTGCCCCTGGCGGAGATGATGGGGCTCGATCTCGCCGAGGGCGGCGCGGCGGAAGCAGTGGCTAAACCCTAGGCGGAGCGAACCGCCCTGATACCATGAAAAATTGTGGAAATATAGATTATATTGATATTGCAAGAGATGATTACAATGTGAGTCTTTGGGCTGTTTATATAATACTAGAAGACTTGGAAGGCAAGAAGACTACTAAAGATAGAATTGGATTACAATATGAAACTACCTAATATGTCTAACCGACATAAACTCTAATACTAGGCTTCGTCGTTCTCTTAAAGCATGTAGAATGCAAGATGCTTAGGATGGTGCTTACAAAAATAAACCGGTTTTTCTTTAAACACCGGTGCTTATACTAGATAGATGCCTAACTAGGCATCTCTTCTATAGAGATAAGCTCCAATGTTTAGCAAAATTGTTGGTTCATTTTTGTAAGCACTCCTCTAAACACCCTCCGTATACATGATTCCAATCTCATGGTAGGCGTTGCACTATTATTCCTATGCGTCGGACGCACGTGTCTATACCGCCTCAGCCGACTGGCAACGCAGTACATGCCATGGATGGATCGATGTTAGTCTGGCAGATGCAGATTAATTTGGTTTCTGAGTTCGAGCCGAAGAGATCAGCGTGAGACGATCTGCCGGATAGCATGGACCAGGACACTAAACACAAGTAGTATTACCTAAAGATGCTCTAAATTCGTATATGTATATACGTCCGGCCAAAAGAAAAGTAAGTATAATTTATCTTTGATCTACTCAGTTCTATTAATCCTTTCTGTTCAACGATCCTCATTTATTTTACTCCTAGGTAGGAAATCATATGTTGGTTTTTTGAGCCACATAATTTATTGTAATCCGGTCCATGTCAAAGAAACGAACTGGAGAAGCAAGTCTTTTTTTTTAAACCAGGCAAAAGTTTTGCCTTTCATTGATATAGTAGAAAAGAGCTGGCCCGTTTATAAGGAAAACTGGTCAAAAAACCGATACAACACAAGTCCATACGCCAGCCCCGAGGCTGTGCTCCACAGGGATCGACGACCAACCAGATTGACACCACACCTTAACGTAACAGGTGGAGGCGAAAGACCGAAGCCACCACTCCAACAACCACACCGGACCTAGGGCCACGCCCCGTCTGGCCGAAGACGAACTCGCCGCCGCCAAAACCACCGAAACACACCACAAGTCCCTCGGTCCGGTGGACGTCCAAAGCGAGGCCCCACGAGGAGAGCCCGGGCAGAGGAGTAAGAAACACCGGGTTCGACGACGACTTCAAGAAGGATGCGGCGCCCACGGGCGTCACCGTCGTCGGACCCGGCCACCGCCAGGACAAGGCTTTTCCCCAGCAAAGAGATCAAGACCTCACGCCCACCCAACAGGGACCGACACAACCACCACGCGACCCCTCCCTCGCCAAGCTTCCGACGATCATCAAGCATACCTTCCGCCGCCACGCCTAGGTATTGAATTGCATGCGGTAGCCAACGCAACCAAACGTCCGAACTGATGGAAAGGATTAGGCAATATATTTCAAAACTCACCCTACGTCTTTGCCCTTTGGCCTATTGTGACGCATGTTTGGGGAGCCGCAATATTTGTTTTTAATTTTTGTGTTGGCCATGATTTAATCGTAGGATCTTCTGCTCTGATACCATATTAAACGTATGTTTTGGGAAGCTGCAATATTTGTTTTTAATTCTTGCATTGGTCAGGATTTGATCCTAGGACCTCTTGCTCTGATACCATATTGAATTGCATGCTGTAGCCAACGCAACCAAAAGTCAGAACTAATGGAAATGGCTAGGCAATATATTTCAACACTAGGCTCCCCGACAAAGGTCTCCGTCCGGATCATCACCGCTGCCTACAAGATAGTTGCCAAAAAAACAACCAGAACAAATCCGGGCAGCCGCCACCATGAAAGGGACCGAAGATCACCACCACCATGGCACCTCCTCGGCGGCCCAGATCAACCCCAGACGAGCCCGTGCCACCACGACGAGCCCTCCGCCACGAGTCGCCCACCACCTTCAACAACACACACAGCCACACCGCCACTGCGCCAAACCAGCAACCTGCGCCAGCCGAGAGCCCCAACAGGGCAGGACGAGCCCCCCTCACCGACACCACGCGTCGGAGCCGCCACCCGCTCAAGCCCATCTAGGCCCAGAAGGGCCTCTCCACCAAGCGCAACCACCGGCCGACCGATGAGATCTCCGAACGCCGCCAAGCCTTCCACCCGCCGTTCCACGCCGCGCCGCCCTCGCGAGGCCCCGCCGCCACGCCGCCCGCGTTTGCTCCCCACCAAGAAGCGCTGGCCCGCACCCCAAACCTCATGGGAGTGAGGGAGCCCGAGGCCCCACCGCCGCCGATGCCACCCGAGAGTTTCCCGGCGGCGCCCCCGGGTGGCGGCTAGGAGAGAGGGGCCGGGAGGAGGGACCTGCACCGGCACGAGGGTTGTCCCCGGGGTCGCCCACGGAGCGACCCAGGAGATGAAGACGAAGCGATGGGCTAGACAGTCCGTCCGCGAGTCACCCTTTGCCTCGCATGTTAGTACGAAGCGATGTGACAGGCAAGTCTCATGCCATAAGCCTACGTACGTTGCTGACCATATCTGATCTAAAGAGGAAAGAAGTGCTCGATCTCTGGATTCCAACATGCATCATTTGCTAACGGCCAGGGTGAGGATTAGATCCATCCATGTAGCCGGCGGTGGGCATGGAAGGAACTCGAGATGGTGCAACGTGCAGGGTCAAGCCAACAGATTATTCTCGACGAAGACGCCACCGCATCAGGCAGGTTACAAGATTTGACCATCTCAGTGAAACTGCTGGATTCACGTTGTTTTGCCGTTTAACATTATGTCTCTTTTTCTTGCTTCATATGGCAAATTACGGTAGTGATTGCTTTTGGAGAACAATTGTATTTTATTAAATATTGAAATTACACAGTACCGACCTCATGAAAGGAGTCTTAAATATGTTCAGATGATGCCTTTCCGTCAAAAATAAAATGAAGAAGAAGACCGATGATACCCCAGAAAGGAAGACATGGAACTATGGAAGAATATTCATCTATTTATATCTCAATCAAGCAATAATATACTAAACTGGAATATAATCAATTATGTACTTCTGGATACATGGAGTGCTCAAATATGAAATTTCTTGGCCAAATAAAAAAGGGGATAATTCTTTTATAAAGAAGACAGGGATGTACTACAATCTTTTTACATTTTTTGCATGAATTTTCTCTGTTCATAGTATTCCACTGGCAATTTATAATATAGATACACACATGTTGATAATTAAGTGTATGCTCTGCAAGACATGCCTAATCATTGGCTTTTATCCGCTGTACTGAGAGGCCAATAAATATTATTTTTGTTGATTTTTCTTTTCTTCTTTTCTTCTTTTCTTCTTTTATCCATCAGGTAGAGCTGCACGATGCAGCTGGCTGCTTCTGTAGCTTCAGTTTAAGATTCACAACCGAAGTTAATTAGTAATCCATCATATTTTCCATTTATTGGACTTACTATGGCTGTCTGGATCAGTCAAAATTCACACCACTTAATACATTTTTCTACGGCGATATGATATTCAGTATCATGTTGTGATACATATTGTACCCTGAACTTCTATTTGCAAGAGAATATTAGCTATGATACGGAAGATAGGAGAAGTTCTCATTAGGGCATTTAAGATATGGTGCCTTTTTAGTGGCCAACATGATATATGATAGAGACAAAGTGATTTTAATAAATGGTCAGTACCGAGGACTGATGTGGACTTCTTTACGAAGGATAATATTTTCCATCCTACATTTTTTTGAGGATCATGTATTATTTATTTGAAATATAAATCTGTAAACCGGGAGACATGTTTTACACTAACTATTTATCTATAGGTCTTTTTGGTGCAACAATCTAAACAAGTAGATGTGTTTCTTTCAAGGCCAGTAAATTCTTCTTGAAAGCAGAACTCATGGCGTGCAAAAATAAAAAGTGTAATAAATGGTGACAAATTGGAACAATGCGATTCATTTAGCTTTTTAAAATGTGCTGGCCCGTCCATGTGCATGGGTTAATGACTAGTTTCTCTAATTTGTTTACCTCCGAGATTGATGTGCTAGATCCGACCATGATGGACAAAATTCAACCAATGGTTACACAAGATATGAATGGTAAACTCTCAGCTCCTTTTTCGGCAGAAGATGTTAAAAGGGCGGCTTTTAGTATTGCTCATTTTAAGGCTCTTGGGCCAAATGGACTTCATGCTGTTTTTTGTAAGAAGTTTTGGAACACCTGCGGAGAAGAGATTACAAAAGTGGTGCTTAATCTAGTAAATAATGGGCTTATTTCGGAGAGGTGGAATGATACCATAGTGGTGCTGATCCCGGATACTGATGATCTGGAGTTGGTTACTCAATTCCGCCCAATAATTCTATGTAATATGATTTATAAGATAAATTCAAAGATGCTTGCTCTTCGGTTGAAAGATATTATTCATGATACTATATCCTCTATGTAAAGTTCCTTTGTTCCTTGATGTCTTATTACAGATAATGTCCTTTTGGCTTATGAGTGTATTCATTCTATTAAAAATAAAAGATCAGGATCTATAGGTGCTTGTGCTGTTAAGTACCTAGGCCTTCCTAGTTTGTTTGGTGCTGATAGGAGTGATTCTTTTGAGCATTTCATTGAAAGAATTTTACAGATGATAAATGGATAGAAGGAGAAATATCTTTCCATTGGAGGGAAGGAGATTCTATTAAAAGATGTGACACAACCGATTCTAGTATATGCCATGTCAGTATTCTTAATTCCAAAAGGTGTATGCAAAAGGATGATGGATGTTGTCGGGGTCCTGGCAACTGGGGTGCCACGTCCCGACGGTCGACAGGTCCATCATCTGGGCAGAGGTATCAGGAGGCTGCGACGCCTCTGGAAGCGGCTCAGTGGGTTGGTCCCTCATGAGGGCATGGCCTCTGGAGGAAGTGTCATGAAGAGGGGCCTCCGCGTGGCGTCTTACCACGTCGTGGGGCTTTGGATACCTTGGAGTGTACCTAGGTTAACATTGGTAATCTCATCGCGGAGGCTTCAAGGAGAGCGGGTCCCGACAAGGGGTGCACCGTCTCTGTGTACCCCGGTCCATGTCGGTAAAAAAAAGGCTGGTTCAACCCCTTTGGTGCAAGGGGAGGACGGACGACCCCTTTGCCCTGGCAGTCCTCTCTTTTACGTTTTGGTGCAAGGGAGAGAGATGGTAGCGTCGGATGGAGACTTGCGGCATCGACGAAGCTCACTTTACAGAAGGATGGAGAAGTCCCTGATGCGCAAGACATAGTACACACAAAGTAGCCTTGTAGACCAGGACCTCGAGGGGCGGTAGTGTGGTGACCCTTCCCGCCCATGATTTGGGGGAAGATGCCCAACACCACTATATAAGGAGCCCTTCTCCTACCTTAGAATGGGTCGATATCAGTGATCTAAAACCATAGACATCCATCCACCATTGTAACCCCATGAAGAACGCGGCCAATACAACAAAGAAGGAGTAGGGGCTTTACCTGGGTAAAAACCCTCGTGTTCACTCTCTGTCATGCTCTTGCTCTGCCGTTGCCTAGAGTTCTTGGAGCGTGTGTTCAGCCCCCTCACAAACCCAGGGATCGTTGGACCCTTGTTACTTCACATGACATATTCTCTAACATCTGGAGCGCCGGGTAGGGGGCTGAGGTGCGCTTTCAATATCTTCATCAACCTCGTCGGCATGTCGGATCGCAACGAGACTCGGGCGGAGCGTGCCCTCCACCACGCGGTGAGCGAGGCTCAGATGGAGCCCGTCCCACGACAAACCACCACAGAGCAGACCTCATGGACGGAGGACGAGGGGTACTCCTCCTTCCATCCATCACAGGATCCCCAGCCCTCCTCACACGATGCCACGTCGCTCTCCTGCACCGTGTCTTCGCATGTCCACACCGAGCGCCTCACGCCGTAGGCTGCCAAGTGCATGGTGCACCAGTTGCTCGACCATCTGCCGGCCGATCCTGGCTAGGGAAATGGTGCGACCACCTATCCAAGCTCCTTCACATCACCACCCTCTCTCTGGAGGGGTAGGGGGATCCGGCGGAGGACAAGGAACTAGGGGATGGGGGCTCGCGCCCGACTCAGCACCCCAACGACACCCCAAGACGGGCGACATTTCTCCGCCACCAGCCAACGGCTGCCACATCATCTCGCCACCCATAGCCGATGCTTCACCTCGTGGGCGCAAAGACCGCCTAGTCGAGGAAATCGCCGCTGCGGGTCAGCAGAACCACGTGGGCCTCGCCAACGGAAATTAGGTGCAGTCCAACGGCTGTCGCGCCTTCACCAAGGAGCTCCGTCGCATGGTGTGGCACACAAATTTCTCCAATAGATACCATCGCGCTAGGATGGAACCTCCAACCCGTGTGAGTTCCTGCAGCTCTACACCACATGAATCGAGGCTGTGGGTGCCGAAGAACGCGTCATGGCGAATTGTTTCTCCCTATGCCTAAAGGACACGCCCCGCACCTGGCTGATGAACCTTCCCGAGGAATCCATCGGCTCATGGTAGGTGCTTTGCTCCCTCTTCACCGCCAACTTCTAGGGGTCCTACGAGTGCCCACTCGCCTCCTACAACCTCCACCAAGTATGCCAGTAGCCTGGAGATACATCTTCAAGTTCCTACAGAGATTCAGCCAATTCCGTAATAAGATTCCCAAGATCTCGGACTCTAACGTTGTCACCGCCTTCTCCGCCGCATCCGGGGTGAAAACCTCACCACGGCGGCCAAGCTTTTCTTCATGGTGGAAAAGTGTACCAAGGCGGAGGCGGGTCGGATGTTCGGCCTCGCCGAGGAAGAGACCACCCTAAGTCCTCGAGTTTGTCCAGGAGCAAGGACAAGGATCCCATGTGCAAGACCGCCGTCGTCCTTGCCGTGGAGCCAGATTGGAAGAGCCCTCACGAGGGAGACGTGAAAGGGAGCTGGAAGACTGCTCCTACTGCCTCTTCCACAAGAAGCATGGACATCCGACCGATGACTTCTACGAGCTAAAGAAGATCTATGACCTGTTCAGTAGCTAGAGGAATGGAAGGCAGGGAGGCAAGCGAAGCAATGGGCGTGATGGCAACCAAGGAGGGGGATGCTGGAACAATAACCATGGCGATTGCAACGCCTACCATGTGGGTCACTAGGACAACGCCATGAAACAACATCACCACCCCTAGGAGAAGGGCCATGCAGATGAGAACACTGGGCAACCAAGAGCCACAAGGTGCCATAGCCTGCATCCTCGGTGGCTCCCAGGCCCAGCCTCCAGCATGCACTTCAAGCTGCTTACTCGCGATGTCGTCGCCTCCCGGCCCGGGATTCTGTCCCCGAATCTCAGGTGGTCACAGTGCGCCATCACCTTCGATGCTGATGACCACCCGACTTAGACCAAGGCTGTGAGTACCCTACCCATGATTTTCACCCCCACCATTAACAACATCGCAGTCGTGCTCATCGATGGAGGTGCCGTCTTGAACATGATCTCCACAGAGACGTTCGCCAAGATGTAGGTGCCGTATGACCGGCTGATGCCAACCATGCCATTCTTGGGAGTGACCAATGGACCACCATACCCATCGGGCAGGTGCACAGCTCTGTCACATTAAGGTCTCGTGAAAACTACCGAACCGAGCTCATTGACTTCAACATGGCACTCGTCAGTCTCCCCTACAACATAATCCTCGGTTAACCTGTTATGTCCAAGTTCATGGCAGCCACCCACCACACTTACAACATCGTCAATATTCCAGGGGTAGTGACGGGGTCATCACCGTCTGCTACGATGAGATAGAGGCCCTACGCTCCCTAGAGCATGCCTACAAGACCACAGTTGCTACCTACCCTAAAGATGTGGATGCCATTGACTACATCAGGGGAGGAAGAAAATGATGGCCGAGGGAAACTCCATGGAAAAAGGGCGGCCTCTGCCTTCTACCCATCTTAGGAGGGCCAGACCGTGTCCAGCACCGGCATCCTTGATAGGGTCTTAGGGTCGCCGCACTCACACTCACCAGCACTGGAGAGGATCACGAGGGTGGCGCCGACCCGGGAGCTCCTGACTTCCTGGTGGACTGCACCTAGCGGGCGTACAATGTCGACTGCCTCCCTGACAACATCTAAAATCTGCCAGCCTAATAGTGTAACCGGTTGTCAGGAAGGTGCACAAAACCCTTCGAATGCGCGCCTGGATTCTCAAACTTTTGAAGGTGACCCTCAAACTCTCATCCTTTGCAGCTTTATCTCCTATAAGACCCTATGTGGATCATGGCGGCATTGTAATAAGCTTGAACCTCTCTGGCGTTTTTTTGGATCTTGCGCTCCGCGCATATTCTTCTATTTTCTTTCCCTCAGAAAAACTTCTTCAAAACCATGAACAGCAGTAGTTCCCCTACATACGCCACACGAGCGGGGGCTAGACATGGTGCCCATCACCAGGTCACTCCTCGTCAACATTAGAGCCTAAAGTGTTGAGCTGTGAACGTACGGACTAGCTCCAGTGATAAGTCACCTCACCCATGGTTATTGGTGCTTGAGACCCTCGCGCAACACATATATGGAGCCTTGGGTATACATGTTATGCCCAACGGTCTTCTCCTCGAGAGGCCTATGGGGCAGAACTTGAGGGAAAAACCCACTCTAGCGGCGAAAAATTTCATGCTAGACCTACAGTCTCCTCCACGAGGGACCAACATGATAAGAATTTTCCATACGACTCTCTCCTCGAGAGGCTTACAGGGCGTCTCATGAGTCACACTCCCTCTAGCGAACAAAGAATTGCAGGACCTAAATTGTCGAACTCTGAACTTATGGACTAGCTCCGATGACAAGTCACCTCACCCACGGTTCCTAGAAATTGAGACTCTCGCACGAGACATGCGTAGAATTTTAATGGCACACATTTTTCCCCTATGGATTTCTCCTCGAGAGGCTTATGAGGCGGCTCCTGAGGCAACCCCCCTGAGAGGACAAAATCTCTGGACATAAAGTGTCGATCTCTGAACCTACGGTCCGGTTCTGGCAGTAAGTCACCTCACCCATGTTTCCTTGTACTTAAAACGCTTTCATAGCACATGTTCGGGGCCTCCGCCGCACGCGTGTTTTATCTACGACTTTCTTCCCGAGAGGATTACAGGGTGGCTCATGAGGCGAAGCCCCTCCAGCAGCGTAATTTCTCACTAAAACTCATGAGTCGAAGCCCCTCCAGCAGCTCCATGAGGGATTAGCAGGAGAAGCGCCTGCCCTATGGCCTCCTCGTTGGGAAGCTTACGGGGAGGCTCATGGGGAAAACCCCCACCGTCAGCCTAAATACCGGCTACGCTGGCATCAGTTCCTACATTCAGATTCTGTGTGGAAAATGCCTGACCCGCCCCCTTCCCTCGAAAGGTGGTTCATGGAGTTGCTTCCCATCAGTGGGCAAGGACTTGCGCAGGGCTCATGAGGGTAGCGCCCCTCGTACGGACGAAACCTGGGCATGCACACGGTCCTCCCTCCAGGTTCAGGAGCAAGCAAAATAGGTTGACCCGCCGGGCGCCCTTGACACGGGGGCTAGCAGCGCGATCCTTCATGTGGGCACGCACGAGAGCTATTCACACTCGAGCCCGGCTTAACAAGCTGCGCGAGGATCGTCACGCCTGCTAATTAATAATTCTCCATGAGGACAGGGGCTCCCCGATCAGAAACACACAAAACCCCTCACGGATCACCGCACAGAACCCACCGGACGACAGTCAAAGGTCATGGCGACCTGAAAGACTCCTCACATGGGCAGCCCCCATGGTATCTCCATAGGGATCAAACAAAGCGAGCGCGTCCTCCACAATCCCCTTTATAGGAGATTCCGCGGGCCGGAACACACAAAGCCTATATGAGTCCCTTTAGAGAACTGCGGGGAGCACACACCCTATGGGAAAAGGGGGCAAGAGGTAGCCCGCCAATGGGTCCGCCTCCTCTGGTCTACTCAGATACGACACAGTCAATACGGCAGTGGCCAGCTCCGCATGATGGAGCCTAAGTTCATCTATGCTCCCCTACGAAGCACTCACTGTTGGGGATATGCTAAATGGGTGTCACCATTGCATGTCTCTAATACGGATAACCCGTGTGGCCCGTAGTTGGTAGCAACGCCCATGGCCTGCTAGGCGGCCTAGTTAGATGGATCCAGAAGGGAGGCCCATGCCGGATAAAGGAAGGCTACGGTGGAGTCACCGACATACCCAGAGCCTTGGAGTGAAGACACGTTCGACTAATTGTATATTGTGCATGACTCTCTAACCTACCTGGCTAGGACTTTACCTGTAACCCTAGGATCTGGCGACTATATACGCTGGACCTAGAGGAGCCTTTAGAACAACGCAACTCATATCGCGCACAGCAAACCGATCCGTGTAACTCGGCGTATTTCCATTATAGTGATTTATAGCAGGAGTATGATTCTGCCATCGTCGTGGAATCTGAACCTGGGTAAGATGTGTTACCTCGTACCCTACAACTTGCCGCCTTCCCCCACCTCTCTAAAAACGCTCTATGAGGACCCCTCCATGGCGTACTCATCGGCAATACCACGACAGCTGGCACCCACTTGGGGGCAAGAGGCGCTTCAAGATCTACAACGGGCGAGGTCCAAGCTTTTCGCGGGAATAAGCGAAACCGTAGCCATTGGTCGCATTCTCTTCTCTGGTAACATTCCGATCGTCCCTCCTGACGAGTTCTGGATCCCGGCGAAGACGAACCCCACCCGCTGCTCGATCGTTCCTATCGGGGACGTACACCACTTCATCAGCGAAACCGACGCGGGCACTAGTTCCCTTGAAGTGGGAGGATCGTCAAGGCCCACATGGACCACCTACAGGCAGGATACATTCACAGAAGGATCAAAGTCGGATCTCTCTTTGGAGTTTGCCGGCTTGGATCAAAAAATTTCAAGGCCCACCCAACCGCACTTGTGCAGGAGATAATGGTGAAAGATCACTACAAGTCGGTCGGCTTCGCATGTGCGTCTGGAAAGCAGCGATCGCACTTTGTCGTCGTGGTAACTATCTTCTATATGGCACGATGCGTCCAGAGAGAGGGTCAAAGCCCCGCGATTACCTTCCCAGATGGCTCCGGATACGAGCCAATCTGGAAAATTACCCGATGATGATGCTATTTATCACTTCGTGGAAGGGCTAGACCGCGACACACTTCTCCAGCATACGCTAAGGCGGCAGCAGGCCGCGGGTCTCCTCACTTTCGATGGTATGAATGGCACCGTCAACAGTTTCGCCGCTGCTGACGGAGTGGTCGTGGCACCACCCATCGCCGTACCCGGCCTACCGCCGACACTGCCACCGCCTCCGCCTCCAGCCAACAACCCCACTGCCTCAGCATCGTCCTCTATCATCGAGTAAGCCCCCGCACCCTCTGACTCCATTCTAGATGCACTCTACACCGATATCAGCATGGACTCGGAGGAGATGGATATCAACCCGGAGGAGCTTGACTTAGCCATGAAAGAGATGGATTAGTAGATCAAGCGTGAGGAGCAGGCCGACAAGGCTGTCACATCCTGACAGGTGTTTGTCGCCATTGGGAGTGTGATGGAAGAAGACCAAACCGGACAAGCTCCGCCTAAGCCCCGGGATAACGAGAAGGGACTAGTCGACGACGCCGACAATGATCGTGCGAAGGCCATGCCCCTCCGGCTAACCGAACACAGAAGCCGCAGGAACTTCACACCAGTCCGAGAAATGACAACACCGCAAATCTGCCGCCATGAGCATCTATGTCTGTGGCCACCCAAATCACTCTAGCTGATAGAGTGATGTACGGCAATCTGCTCGTCGAGCCTATGACTGTGGCCCATATACGGAACATAGTATACTTTGATGAGAAGCGTCCAACAACTACTAGAGGAAGCACATGCCACCCCGGAGCAAGGCGCAAAGTTAGATCGATTTCTGGCCAAGGCGCTGAAATCGATTGAAGCAGCTAGAGCCCTGGAGGCCGAGTACAAGACTTTGCTCAAGCAGCAGAAGTCTAAGAAAGCTCCGGCTCATGTTGACAACGACCCTGGTGTACGGCGCAACTTGGGGTGGGATCCCTCGAAGCCGGCACAAGTCAAGCCATACATGGCAATGCCCATCCTCAACTTGGCCGTTGCCAAGACCTTACTGGAGCAGAACAAATCACCTGCGACTGTGGAATAGGTCTATGACCTATCTCCAAGGTTGTCAAATAGCAGAAAAGGCCATCTCTCAAAGGCTGGAGTCTGACCCAGCATATTTCTAGTATAGCAATCCCAAATGTCCAAGGGAAAGATCTCCTCATCATGTCGGGTCCCAGATGGGTTCCTTAGAACGAAGACGAAGGGACGCGCACAACAGGAAGGACGCTATCCCCATATCCTCCGATCACAGAGGCAAGGCTCACCCTCGTCAACCGTCTCCACCACCCCGGTCCCCCGACATCACGAAGACCCAAAAGATCACCACCGTGCGAGCATGCCTCCGGATAGACGCCCCCAGGACGGCATCGTCATTCATGACAACACGGAGGAAGCCTCGTCATGGAGGGGAGCGTAGTGGCAATCACGGACACAAGAGTAGGTCACACCATGACCCTCCGCGTCTGACAAGCAACCGTGACAGGTGTGAGGAGTCGAAGGAGGGGAACAGAAAGAAGGCTAACCCACCACCACCTCCTCCTCCGTCACCCCCTTGCAGCCACCATGGCGAAGGAGGGGTGTGTCGTTCATGCTGCCCCTCCCTTGATGACAAGAAGAAGAAAGAAAACCCGGAGTGATACGATGCGCGCTCATGCTTGGACAAGATTCAGGAGGCCCGGGAAGGATAGTACTGAAGGGATACAGGTAGGCTACACTAGCGCAAATCAAAAAAATTCTAACGAGTAAACCAGGAATAATGTTGTCATAGATCACGGGATTACCACTAGACGCACGGTTGCGGAACTTGATGAAGCGCGTCGAGGCAGTGTATACGTTCTACGTCTCCTCCTTGTCCTCATCCCACGAGCAGTTCCCCTTGCGCGGCTCGTCCAAGTGCTACAGCTTCAGCAACCTCCAAGGTATCCACACGTACAGGGTGGAAGCATCAGACGCCGGACTGCTAGGTCCGCGTGTGCAACACAGGCATGAGGAGTGGTGGTTAGGTGGAATGGTCTAACCCTGGTCAGCTCACCCACCCTCTCTTATATAGGCATCCCTAGTGGGCTTCTACATTAGCAGCCCATTAGTAGCCTAAGCCTGGTATAATTCAGATCTAATCATCATTAGGCTTCCAGCCTCTTATGTGTGTGACCCTATAGGTTCATATACGTATAGACATGACACGAATACACTTATTCTGTCAATAGTTGGTAGAGGCCTCTAGCAAGACATGCCAACTCCTAAACGCATACAAATATCATGTCGGACGAACCATCACAAGGTTTAGTACATGTCTTTCCCTTTGCCTCACGATATTTGGTCTAGCTCCAAGCTGACCTCCCTTTCTTGATACTGTGATTCGGAATCCCTTTAATAGGTTAACTCTTAACCTTATGTAGCACAGCCATGCATTTCTGGATCCGATCACTCGAGGGCCCCAGAGATATCTCTCTCAAGTATAGAGGGGCAAATCCCATCTTGATTTACCATGCCTTGCAGCATGCTTCAGGAGAAACCCGAAAACTACCTTTATAACTACCCAGTTACGGAGTAGCGTCTGATAGCCCCAACGTAGGTCGATCCACATCTCAAGTACATGTGACAATCTCAGGTCTAAGGACAAAACGTACACGATGTGTAGAGAGAGCTGCAAGTCTAATTGCTAGTCTCAAGTTGGGTCAGTCCAACCCCATGTTCATAACATGTGTCCACATCATTAGTTTGACATCTCCATGTCTATGACTTGCGAAACATAGTCATCAACCAATCGATGTTCTAGTCTAATATTCACATGTGTCCTCACATGAACTCCGACTAGGGACAATTATGAGATAACCATACAACTGAAGAGTTTCACAAACAATTCACATAATTGCCAATCAATACAAGTTGCCTGATATGGATATTCAAGGAACATTACAATAACTCATGGATACATAAGAAATATAATCATCTCTATGATTGCCTCTAGGGCATATTTCCTTCAGTCTCCCACTTGCACTAGAGTCAATCTAGATTGTATCTAATACCTATTGCTCTTGTGTGCGCCTCATGCGCAGGCTACGGGAGTGGCTTTGTAAAGGGATCATCAACATTTGAGTCTGTATGTATTTTGCATATCATGACACTACCATCCTCAACGAACTCTCGAATCTGATGGTAACACATGCGAATATGTTTGTTCTTCTGGTGCTGTCTAGGCTCCTTGTCTTGTGCAATATCACCATTGTTGTCACAATAAACGTCCATGGGATTGGACGCGCCCTGAACCACACCAAGAGAGATTAGGAAATTCCTAATCCAAACAGCTTCCTTTGCAGCCTCTGAGGTGGCAATATATTCAGCTTCTGTTGAAGAGGAGGCCACCGTATCTTTCTTGGAACTTTTCCAACTCACAGCACCACCATTCATGACAAACACATAGCCAGATTGCGATTTGGAGTCATATGAGTCGTTAAGGTAACTCGCATCTGTGTAACCCCTTACACCGAGTTCATCCTCACCTCCATAAACTAGGAACACATCCTTAGTCCTTTTCAAGTAATTAAGGATGTTCTTTACCGCTGTCCAGTGACCTTCGCCTTGATCAGCCTGGTATATGCTCGTAACACTTAGATCATAAGAAACTTCTGGGCGAGTACATATCATTGCATACATGATGGATCCAATAGAGGAAGCATATGGAATCCTGCTCATGCGCTCACGCTCATCAGTAGTTGAAGGACACTAAGTCTTGCGGAGTTTAATGCCGTGACACATGGGCAAGAACCCCTTATTAGCCTCTTCCATGCTGAACCGTTTCAACACTTTATCAATGTATGTACTCTGGCTTAATCCAATTAGCCTCCTTGATCTGTCTCTATAGATCTTGATGCCCAGAATATATGCCGCTTCTCCTAAGTCCTTCATCGAAAAACTATTTTTCGACGAGGTCTTAACAGACTCGAGCATAGGAGCGTCATTTCTAGTCAGCAATATGTCATCTACATAGAAGATTAGAAATACAAGTGCTCTCCCACTTTCCTTCTTGTAAACAAAAGGTTCTTGTTCGTTTTTAATGAAGCCAAACTCCTTTACAACTTCATCAAATTGAATGTTCCAACTCCGAGATGCTTGCTTCATCCCATAAATAGACTTTTGAAGTTTGCATACCTTTCCAGCATTGTCTGGATCGATAAAACCTTCGGGATGCATCATATACACGTCCTCAGTTAGGATTCCATTTAGGAAAGACGTCTTGACATCCATATGCCATATTTCATAGTCGAAATGTGCAAAAATGGCTAGAATAATCCGTATAGATTTAAGCATCGCTATGGGCGAGAAAGTCTCGTCGTAGTTAACTCCTTGACCTTGTCGAAAACCTTTTTCAACAAGTCGAGCTTTATGGATGTGAACATTTCCATCCATATAAATATTCTTCTTATAGATCCATTTATACTCAATGGCTTTAAAACCATTAGGCAGGTCAACCAAGTTCCAAACTTGATTGTCTCCCATGGAATCTATGTTGGATCTAATGGCGATCAGCCATTTATCAGAGTCTGGGTCCACCATCGCTTCTGCATAGGTCGCAGGCTCATCATTGTCTACCAATAATAATTCCCGCGCTTCGCGGAGCCTCGCCGACCTTCGTGGTTGTGGTGCTTCTATTGCCACGGGTTCCTCAACTTGTTCTGCTACAATAGCATCACACGTAGAAGCATCCCCGACTGGCTCATCTTGAACTTCTTCAATTCGCACCAACCTTCCACTCGTTCCCTTTGTGAGAAACTCTTTCTCTAGGAAAACACAGCTATGAGCGACAAACACTTTTCCCTCTTCTCGGTTGTAGAAGTAATACCCTAAGGTGTCTGTTGGATATCCCACAAAAATGCACTTATTTGATTTGGGTGTTAGCTTGTCCGACTAAAGTCGCTTGACAAATGCATCACAACCCCAAATCTTTAGAAAAGACAAACTAGGATTCTTTCCAGTCCACATCTCATATGGTGTCTTAACTACGTATTTAGATGGTACCCTATTAAGTGTGAAAGCTGCCGTTTCTAGAGCGTAACCCCAAAATTATAATGGTAAATCCGACTGGCTCATCATCGATCGAACCATGTCCAACAAAGTTCGATTGCGTCGTTCGGAGACCCCGTTTCTTTGAGGCATTCCGGGCGGCGTGAGCTGTGGAACAATTCCGCAACTCTTAAGATGATTGTTAAATTCGTGACTCAAATATTCACCTCCAAGATCAGATCGCAAGGCCTTTATTTTCTTGCCACGTTGATTCTCTACCTCACTCTGAAACTCCTTGAACCTTTCAAAAGTTTCAGACTTATGCTTCATCAAGTAGACATAACCATATCTACTGAAATTATCAGTGAAAGTAATGAAGTAGTGATATCCTCCTCTGGCCGTCATGCTCATTGGTCCACATACATCAGTATGTATGAGTTCCAACAAGTCTGTTGCTCTCTCGGGTAAACCCAAAAAAGGCGAGTTGGTCATGTTTCTCGTATGATTCAAAACCAAATGAAGTTAGAAGACCATCACCATGGTGCTTCTTCATGCTCTTTTCACTTATATGCCCCAAACGACAATGCCATAAATAGGTAGGACTCAAATCATTAGGCCGAAGCCTTTTAGCACTAACATTGTAAACATATGCATCATCAAGATTTAAAATAAAGAACCCATTCACAATGGGAGAATTATCCATAAACATACCATTCTTAGAGATTACACAACCATTGTTCATACTCGCAAATGAATATCCATCCCTCATCAAACATGAAGGTGATAAAATGTTTTGACCCATACTTGGAATGTAATAACAATTATTCAACTCCATAATAAATCCTGACGGAAGGTGAAGTTGCATGACAACGACGAACATTGCAGCAACCCTTGATTTATTTCCGATGCGAAAATCCACTTCGCCTTTCTGCACTTCTCTATTTATTATTAGCCCCTGCATCGAATCGCAAATATGAGCAACCGATCCGGTATCAAATACCCAAGAGTTAATGTAAGAATCAGGGAGAAGAATGTCCACAACATTTACAACAAGCGTACCTGAGTGGGAAGTACTCTTACTTCCACTCTTCTTCAAAGAAGCCTGGTACTTGCTGCAGTTTCTCTTTCAGTGGCCATGTTCGTGACAAAAGAAGCACTCAGTGTCATCTGCAGGTCCAGCCTTTTACTTGGGTGTAGGCTTAGGGATCATATCCTTAGCCTTGCCCTTCTTCTTCGACCAAGAGGTACCCTTTTTATTGAAGCTAGGCTTGTTCTGCACAGCCATCACATGGCTATGCCCTGCACACTTCTTCATGTCACTTTCTGCTATTTTTAGCATCCCGCATAACTCATTAAGGCCCTTCTCTACCCCATGCATATGGTAGTTCAAAATGAACTGCCCATAGCTGGATGGAAGAGACGCCAAAATGAAATCAGTAGCCAACTCTTGGCCTAGTGGAAAACCAAGCTTTTCTAAAGTCTAACAGTAACCAACCATTTTGATCACATGGGGGCCTACAGCTGCTCCCTCTCCCAGCTTGCATTCCACAAAGGACTTGGCAACATTGTACCTCTCAGTCCTTGCCTGATCTTGGAACATGTCCTTAAGTGCGACGATCATATTGTACACATCCTGATCCTCAAACTTCTTTTGGAGTTCAGGTTCCATGCATGCAAGCATAAGACAATTAACCTCAAGAGAATGATCACATGCTCTCTTGTAGGCATTCTTGAGGGCAGCAGATGCATTATCAGTAGGTTCACCGGGGATTGGGGTATCCAGAACCATTTCCTTTTTATCAGACCTGATAACAATTCTCAGGTTATGGACCCAGTCCGAATAGTTTGTTCAATTTAGTTTATCTTTGTCAAGAATCGAACGCAAAGAAAAAGGTGATGCAGTGTTTGGTGCCATTGATCTACAACAGAAAACATGCAAAATACTAAGCCATGTAACCATGAAAGAGTAAAACATATTAAACAATTTAATAGCATATACTCCCACTTAAATCAATATCCCTCTATTGATACTAAGTGATTCAAGATCCACAATTAACAAGTCGACTAGTGAGCTTTAGCATCACTGCTAGAAGACAAGGTAAATCGGTAAGCAACACTTGCTAATCATATCACATATGACTCTTGTCGTTGGGCAACATCTCTATGTCAAAACTAGGCGCCCAACCTTTATGCCCCAAGGTCCTTAACTATTAATATGACCTTGTCAAGCTCACCAATCCTTATGCGTGTAGTTATCCGATACAAACCCATCCAGCCAAGGAAAACCGTGGCACCCTAATTTGATAGGCCCACCAACGATTGTACATGGCATATGATGGTGCAAGGTTTGGTTGGGAGGGCATGGTTTAACTTAAACTTTGTGAGGGATCGTTCTACTTCTATCATATAAGCATGCATAGAGTAAAACGCATAAGAATAGCATTCAGATAGTTGTGACACAGTATGGCCCATTTTCTCATGGTGATCTCTATCGCCATAGAACCTGTCCACCATGATGATCTCCATCTTCATGTTCCATGCGAGCCATCCTCCAAGTGATGAGTCCTCCAAGAACTAATACAATCTATTACTCCTAACATCTAGTAATCAAAATTACATAGTATTGGGATAATCACAAGTTGGCACGCAGGCCATTACAATAATTGACAACACATATGGCTCCAGTTGTGTTGCCCTACTCATGACACGCAGGTCATGATAAATTTTATACATGCATCACATACATATATGGGCCATACTGATCACATACATCCTGCAAAAATAAGTTATGCATAGAATCGCATTCTACCGGATCATGTGAAATCGCAGCACCTAGTTACCTTAACGAGATACAAAAGGAGATACAATTAAGGAGGGTCTAGGGGGTCTCCCCCTGCGGGGTTCAAAGGGGCAGCGCCCCTCGCGGTATCTATACAAAACTGTGAAAAATGAGAGATCGAATCTATACAATTTTCTTTAAGGATTTTGATCGGCAAATAAAATTTACCATAAACCAACTATTGTTCCGATTCGACCAAACTCCTTTGATCACGGTACATCGATTTTAGATCTAGGTTCCGATTCGGTCAATCATATTGATCTTCGCATGATTCAACATAATTTATGTGTCACTATCTACCCCGATGGCGGAAACCGACCGGTAGGGGTAAGTCGTTCGACGACCTCAGAATCACGATCACATAAAGCAAGATCACAGATCAATCCTAAACCACTGCCATATAAATGATCACATCATTCATATCAATCTACATATCACCATATGCAAACATCCCGAACCTATAATTTAACAACATCGGCTCTGATACCACTGAAGGGATACAGGTAGGCTACACTAGTGCAAATCAAAAAATTCTACCGCGTAAACCAGGAATACTGTTGTCATAGATCACGGGATTACCACTAGACGCGCGGTTGCGGAACTTGATGAAGCGCGTGGAGGCAGTGTAGACGTTCTACGTCTCCTCCTTGTCCTCGTCCCATGAGCAGCTCCCCTTGCGCGGCTCGTCCAAGTGCTATAGCTGCAGCACCTCCGAGGTATCCACACGTACATGGTGGAAGCATCAGACGCTGAACTGCTAGGTCCACGCGTGCAACACAGGCGTGAGGAGTGGCGGCTGGGTGAAATGGTCTAACCCTGGTCAGCTCGCCCTACCCTCTCTTATATAGGCGTCCCTAGTGGGCTTCTACATTAGCAGCCCCTTAGTAGCCTAAGCCTGGTCTAATTCAGATCCAATCCTCATTAGGCTTCTAGCCCCTTAAGTCTGTGACCCTATAGGTTCATATACGTATAGACATGACATGAATACACTTATTCTGTCAATAGTTGGTAGCGGCCTCTAGCAAGACATGCCAACTCCTAAACGCATACAAAGATCATATCGGACGAACCATCACAAAGTTTAGTACATGTCTTTCCCTTTGCCTCACTATATTTGGTCTAGCTCCAAGCTGACCTCCCTTTCTCGATACTGTGATTCGGAATCCCTGTACTAGGTTAACTCTTAACCTTATGTAGCACGGACATGCATTTCTGGATCCGATCACTCGAGGGGCCCATAGATATCTCTCTCAAGTAGAGAGGGAAAATCCCATCTTGATTTACCATGCCTTGCAGCATGCTTCACGACAAACCCGAAAACTACCTTCATAACTACCCACTTACGGAGTAGCGTCTGATAGCCCCAAAGTAGGTCGATCCACATCTGAAGTATATGCGACAATCTCAGGTCTAAGGACAAAACGTACATGATGTGTAGAGAGACCTACAAGTCTAATTGCTAGTCTCAAGTTGGGTCAGTCCAACCCCATGTTCATAAAATATCTCCACATCATTAGTTTAACATCTCCATGTCTATGACTTGCGAAACATAGTCATCAACCTATCGATGTGTCCTCACATGAACTCCGAATATGGACAAATATTAGATAACCATACAAATAAAGAGTTTTACAAACAATTCACATAATTGCCAATCAATACAAGTTTCCTAATATGGATATTCAAGGAACATTACAATAACTCATGGATACATAAGAAATATAATCATCTCTATGATTGGCTCTAGGGCATATTTCCTTCAAGTACCCGGGACCACGTTACTTTGGACCCGTGATACGGACCGCAACTTACCCCAAGGGTTTCCTGATTGACAAGACGATCAAGGCCTATGACAGCACCTCCAAGCCAGCTACGTGGTTGCGGGATTACGACATTGCGGTCGAGGTCATCGGGAGAAACCTCAATGTTTCCGTCAAGTACCTACCACTAATATTGACGGGCACGGGCTGCCAATGCATTGATGACTTGTCGGAGAAGTCCATATGCAATTGGTTGGACATGCAAGAAGCATTCACCAAGTACTTTGAGGGTACTTACAAACATCCCTGCACTATCAACGATCTACAGCGATGTTTCCAGGAGAAGGACGAGACATTCTGAGCCTACCTCTCCTGCTGGCTGGATATGAAGAATTCATGTGCAGGAGTGCAAGATGAGACCGCTATGGCCACCAACATCGAAGGTTTCGAAAAGGGAACTTTGCTCCGACATAAGTTGAAGTGCCTGCCGGATAATCACAAGCTGGATCTCAATCAGATGATCTCCCTAGCTAGTGAGTTCGCGGCCTCTGACGATTATGCTCGCGGCTCTTTGCCGGCAATTTCCATTCCAGCCCAATCTAAGAGGAACAACAACACTAAGCGGAAGAGTAAGCCAGAATAAAATCCAACCTCCGACATGGTCGTAATTATGTTTGCAGGAAGAGGTGATGGCGGACAGCACGGCTGAGGCCGGGGGGCTAGTCGTGGGCAACAGCATGGTAGTGAAACTATCCTGGCAGCGCCCCCCTTTCCACAAACGTATGAGGAATACCGTGATATTCCATGCCTCATGCACCTCAACGCCAATGGCAAGATACCCACACCAATCGACATTGCAAGTTCGCCAATGATCTCAAAGAAGACCCGTAGTCCAGCTACAAACGAAGCCGGAAGAACCGACCGTGAGGCAAGGGCAAAGGGAAGAAGAAGGAATAGGAGTCCAAGGACGCCGACAAGGGCGATGGCAAAGACAAGAACCCCTTCGAGAAGAAGGACCCCATCTACCACACTTTTTTTGGCACGCCAAATGTCCGGGCACATAAGACCTCTCTGAGGATTCTGATGGCCACCCTACCCCCAGTTCCCCAGTACATGTGCTGGTCCGAAGTTCCAATCACATGGGACAGGAAGGATCACCCCAACCTTGTTCCAACGAGAACCAATATGCCAAGGTAATCAACCCCTTGATTGACGATAATAAGTTCACCTAGGTACACCTAAGTTCACCTAGGCATGATGGATAGAGGAAGCAACATAAACATTATGTACCTAGGTACACTGCACAATATGATCTTGACGAAGACCAACCTAAGGCAGACCAGCACCATGTTCCATGGCGTAGTTCCTGGTCAGGAGGCTCGGTCCCTTGGGTGCATCCCGCATCCGGTCGCTTTTGGCGATGTTAACAATTACTGCCAAGAACGCATGACCTTTGAAGTGGTCCCCTTCAAGAGCGTGTACCACGTCTATTCGGATGCGACATCTTCCACTTCTTCATGCCCAAGCCATGCTTCGTCTACAACAAGCTCAAGATACCCGGACCAAACGGTGTCATCACCGTATCCGGAAGCTTTTCAAAGGCAAGGGACTGCAAGATTGGAGAGGCAGCCTTTGCAGAAGTTGTCCTCTACAACAAAGAATTCAAGGAGATCCAGAGCAAGGTCGACGCCTCGGAGATGCCGGCATCGAAGAAGCATATTTCTGACTTTGATCCTGCCTTCAAGGTTGCCATCGAGACCAAGCTAGTGGAACTTGTGGTAGGCGATGCCTCCAAGGTCACCGCCATTGGGACGAACCTGGATCCCAAATAGGAAAGCGCGCTCGTCGAGTT
Organism: Avena sativa; assembly: GCA_916181665.1. NCBI lineage: Eukaryota > Viridiplantae > Streptophyta > Magnoliopsida > Poales > Poaceae > Avena > Avena sativa. The sequence continues at coordinate 103,281,843 of OV702293.1, forward strand.
CCTCCATGAGAATAGGGACATCTTTGCCTAGCAACCTGCTAACATCACTACTAGGAAAACGGTCGTCTTTGGCGCACCTAAAAGGCCCATTCGTGGCGCACTAGTGGTGCGCCACGGGCCTTGCGCTATGGCTATCTCCTAGCCGTGGCGCACTGCCTGGTGCGCCACGGTTATGTCGAGATAGGCGTAGCACACCTGGTAGTGCGCCACGGATATTCTAGAAGGTGCGCTACGCCTTGGATCTTCCGTGGCGCACGTTGCAGTGCGCCACTAAGTTGCGCAGGTCCGCTTTAGTTGTAGTGCGCCACAAAAGCTGTGCCATGTGCGCCACGGGTGTCTTTTTTTTTAATTTCAGGGCCAGATGATATACAATAAAGATTATATAGGCATATATACACATAGATATACACACAGATATAAGATATACAGTTATATATATAAATACACAATTCACAAAACAAAATTGAAATAAATACATATAGATAAGTCTCATACATGAATACATAAGTTATACATTGTTTCGATCAAGTTACATAGTAGTTGGTGACATGCGAATACATGTGTCGATTGAACAAGTTAGAGCTCGGAAGCTCGCCTAGACATCTAAACTAGCTAGACACAAACGCGGGATAAACAACCAAAGAAGATAAGTATGATCACCGCGATGAAGGTGTAGGTCTTCATCCGGTTCCTCGTCCTAACTCCCGCTAGATAGCGTGTGTATCTAGCTTCCGCCTTCGCCATAGTTTTGTACCCTTTGTAGCTATTGCCGTTGAAACGGTGCACCTGTCTCCGGCAGTCTTCCCAATCATCGTAGACTCCGGGAACCCGTCCCTTGTACACGACGTACCACGTCATCTACATGTTGACAATAATAATTAACCGATGATTGAAAAAAACATATATAATTAAAGTCACATATGAAGATACACTTATAGAAAGTACTCCTAAATCAAAAAGACCAAACTCAAAAAGCATGCCTCATATATAAATAGGTTGTTCGACACAGGAATATGCTACGATGGAACTGTCCGCCAAGTAGGATGCATAACACCTGGACATGTGCATAGCACAAGGCGGACAATCCCATTGCAGCACATTCACATATATAGTGTGCCATGACATTTCAATCATCGGCATTATTCTCGAAAAATACCAAAGTAACTCGAAAAGAATGCCTCATATATAACTAGCTAGGTCGTTGGACATAGGAATATGCTATGATGGAACCGTAAGCCAAGTAGGATGCACAACATCTGGACTTGTGCATAACACAAGGATTACAATCCCTTCACAGCACATTCACATATATAGTTTGCCACGAAATTTCAATCATCGGCATTATTCTCGAAAAAGACCAAAGTAAATCAAAAATAATGCCTCATATATATACGTAGGTCGTTGGACACAGGAATATGATACGATGGAACTGTGAGCCAAGTAGGATGCACAACACATGTACATATCACAAGGCTCACAATCCCGTCGTAGAACATTCACATATATATTGTGCCACGACATTTCAATCATCGGCATTATTCGAAAAAATACTAATAAAGTAAGGAAAAAAAAGAAGGACCAAAATGAGCAAAGGACCAAAGAGTAAGCAAAAAAACCAAGCATTGATTGATTGATATATAATAATAATAAGCAAAAGAAGTAAGCGATGATTCATAAACCTAATAAGATAAGTATAGTAGAATGTACACTTGTCCACATACACACAAAGGTCATCTATAGTTTGTAACTACAACTAGGCCAACATCAAGCCTTCTGGCTCGGCTTAGGGAATAGGAGGACGCCTTGTCTCGTCATGAACTTCCTATAGTCACCCTGCATCTCTAGGCGATCTTCTATGTCACGGTTATTCGGGATATTTCCTCCGTAGAAGATCCCCCCCGAAGTCATGACATCACGAAGATGATTTCCCCAAAATGCTGCTGGATGCGATACATATCTTGTCTAATATCTGAATCAGTGTTCTTGGCCTTTGCTTCGGCCCACTGTTTGACATGGTCTGGCAGCGTAGAATTCTGCTGGTCAAGTAGGAAGGCCCTCATGTGCTGGAGTGCATAGTAGGCTTCCTTCTTACTATTTTCCGGTTGCTTCACGCAGGGGAACTCCGTTACGTGGTTGAAGACGTGCCTGCCGAACTTGACCTTCTTACGCACAAAGGTGGTGCCTTCCATCGAGGCATAGCCAGTGAGAGCATCATCCAGAACTTCCTTGATCTTGTCGTAGTTTTTCTTATTTTCTAGACTCCCCGAGTCGAAATACGTGGCGTGGGAATGCTTCGGCGATAAGGAGATGAGCGTGAAGTGTTCATCTCTGCGCAAAAAATTCAAATGGAATGTGTTGGAAAAAGAATGATGATAATCTAATAAAGCCAATCGACAGTGGCGAGTGAATAACGACTTACTCGGGAAAGTAAGGCACGAGAATGTATTCCTTTGTCTTGTTCGCCACGAGGATTATTTTTAGGTACGAGGCCACGATATGTCGTTCAGCGGGGGAACCCAAGCAGTCGTCACGCATGTAGTAGGGGTCCACTATAGCGATGCCCAGTGTGTTCTCTCTAATGATCTGCATGGCCAGGCTGAGAGAAAACAGGCGGACCATGGTATAGTGCAGCGGGTATAGGTGGAACATATTGAAGATGTCATCGAACCGCAGGAAGAAAAGATCCGCAGGGGCATTGTCAACGAAGCCCAAGCCTGGTGGCACCTTAACCACGAATACCGGGTGCGAGGGATCTTTCTCTGATAGAAGGCGTCTCTCTATCGTCAGCACGCCATCATGCACACTCTGCAGTTCTGACCTGGCGAGCCTCCGCAAATTCTTAGGTACCATGGGCTCACCCGCCACATGAATCCTCCACATAATACCCTCGGGTCTTGGTGGCCCGTCCCGAAACCTGATCGGATTCGCAGTTGACACCACCGGCTGGCTCGAGCTGCTAGATTTTCTTTTCTTGCCCTTTTTTCCTTTTGGAGAGCGGGCAGGCACCGCAATCTGAGCACCGGCCGCCCTATGTAGTGTGTCAAGGCTTAGAATAAAGGGCCGGTTGGTTGTATCAGCTGGCTCTGTAAAGGCGCAAGCTGGAGGCGTCTCCTGAGAACCAAACAGACACTTGGTGATAGTGGCTTTCTCTGTGGGGCCACCAGCTAGGTCTTCGTTGCTAAACTGAGTGTTGAAGAAGTGATCATTCTAGTCTTCGTCGTCCTTGGCCAAATCCTGCGCCATGTGCATATCATCAACATGATCATCCGACCCACCGTGTGGAGGTGACGGCGAGGGCGGTAAGGGGGCCTTGCCACCGCTTGTCGCTGGCACGACAAGCGATGCTGTTGTCTGTGGCGTGATGGCCCCCGTCGTCCCCAAACGGATCATGCTCTTTGGACATTGCAAGAATAATCCGAAGCAACTTCTGAGGACAGCCGACTATTCTTCATCCGCTCCTGGGGTTGAATGGGAGGTTCCAGGTCGTTGCAGCCCCTTAGCACCCGACTAATTTTAACCCTATGCAAGCTATCTGGCATCGGCCTTGAGTGGAACGTGCGCTGCAAGGGTTGAACGATGGTACCCTTGGCAACATCCCTCAGCTCGTTGTTCACGTAGCATAAGAGAGTGCAAGGAACATCCGTCTACGGAAAACATGTACGGCGTCATCAGAGATGCCATAAGAGTAATAGATGGCGTGAAAGGCGTTAAAGCAATTTGTTTACCGTGATGGCGTCGAGATCGGCTAATGTCGAGGCACCGCATACGGCGACAGGCGTGCAAGAGACGGAAGGGCTTCTTGATGGCGCGGTGCTGGCCGCCGGTGTATTCTCCCTACCGGGTGCTTGGAGCTCCAGTGCCGCCACGATGATGGCAGGGGGGCCACCAACATGTACTCCGGCGCCACGGTGAGGACAGGGGTAGTCACCAACACTTGCGGAGCCGCGGTGCTAGCAGGCGGAGTCACGAACACGTAGTTCGCCTGATTCGTCGGTGCCGCGTTGTTCGAGTGGCTGCTGACCATGCTTGGAATCGAGCACGGCCCTACTCGACCACCCTCACTCCAGTTCGCTATTGACTCCACCAAGGTAGGCAGGAAGGACATGAGGGTGATTGCCAGGTTGTCTTGGACGATCTGCGGGATCTGCGCCACTTGTTCCTTAAGTTCTTGAACCTCGCGGTTTTCCTCCTCGCTCCTTCTCGACGACGCCACATGCGTCCTCGGCGGTGGACCAAAATGATTCACCCAATTCTTACCCCCGAGGCCGGCTAGATGGCCAGCCGATGGCGGCTTCTTCGTAACCGGCTCTATTTTCTTGGCCCGGTTCATCGCCCTGTTAAAAGGGTTATCCCATCGGGTGGCCGCCATCAACCCCTGGGATGAGGAACCCTAGGATCCATGACTAGCAACAATTTCCTCCTCCTGCAGAAGAAAGTAATAGTGAATCGTTTAGATCATTAATTAGAATGCAATCGAGTTTATCCGCGGTAATTAGATTACTTACCACAATTTCCTCGAATTCCTTCACCGCAGGATCCGCGGTGAGTTGTTTGGTTTTTGGGTCCACATGGTAATGGGCCCTGATGAAGTTTCGAACCTGCCCGGGTTCAAATTTCCCAAAGGGGTTTTCTATCCCCTTGGATCTATACTCTTCGTCCTCCGTATTCCATTTGGCCTCCACGGTTCTATATCCACCAGATCAGAGATGGTTATGACCTATATTCATCGCCTGCAGCACCTTTCCCCTATTACTATTGGCCAGGGCTCTTTCGGATTCACACCTCTCCTTGAACTCCCGGAACTGATCTTCGGTGATCTGTAGGTCAATGTTCTGGATCTCATCGAGACTTTTGCCTTCTTTATAGATCTTCTTCTTTATCCAGGTTCTCCAACTAGCCAGGGCGGTGCTCATCTTTGTGAGGGCAGATTTGTTTACTTCGTTCCCATGATAATTTGTGTTCTGATACTTAGCGGGGAACTTGTATCTTGCGTGCAGCTTCTCAAAGAGGAGTGTGCGCAAGTGGCCATTATCTTTATGCCTGATATTCTCAGTGTTGATCGAGATGGTTGTCCGGGTGATCGCCGCCACTTGCCCACCGTACCCTTTGACGACAAGGGCGGGCTCCAAAGGAACCCCTGATGGGCTCACTTCGGTAATTTCCTCCCTGACGGTGCCGACCGTGTTCGGGCGCCGTTCCTTCGGCTTCTTCTTCTTAGGAGGATTGCTACCACTCCCTGTGCCCTCGCCGCCATTAGTGGTTTCATCACTCGCCGTTCCTTCGGCTTCTTCCTCCGTGTCTTCCATGTCATCATCCTCGCTCTCCGAAGGATGGTATTCTTCATCGTCTTCTAGCCGCTGGGCCGCCTCCTAGAATGTCAATTGTTTATTTGGAGGTCTGAGTTCTCCTTCAGCGCTGATGCGCTTATAACATCTAGCCTCGTCGTTGTCACACATCTTTGCACTAATTAAAAACAAATAATTGGTTAAATGCACGGAAAAATCCGGCATGACCTTTGCTAATTTTATTAAACTAGGAGTGCCCGATTTCTACCAAAACGGAAGTTAATCAACATTCCGGCAAAAATCAGGACTCATTTCATACAAGAACCTGCATACACAACATAATAAAGTGCTTCATATACAAGCACAAGCACAATTTCAAGTGCTACAATTATATCACCACAGATTATATCAACTGTCATTGATGACAACAAGCAAAAACATGCAGATTATAGCACCTCTCATTATATGACAGTATGGATCATCAGTAAATGTGTACACATTGTTTGTACACATTTTTTATGACAACAAATATGACAACAAGTATATGACAGCAAATATGACAGCAAGTATGGATTATATGACAACAAGTATATGACAACAAATAACAAGTTCATCAGTATATACACATTGTTTGTAGTTGCTAGATCAACCACAAACTAGGGGGTGCACCCAGGAGTGCAAAACAAGATGCTAGGGGGTGCACCTCTGATACAAGCTAAATTTGGATAAACCTGAAGCTAGGGGGTGCACCCAGGAGTGTCCACCTAGGAGTGCAAAACCAGATGCTTTTTACCAAGCTAAATTTGCTAACCCTAGCTAGCTTCTTGTACATAGACTGTCCATGAGATGATTTTATCTTGTCTAATCATTTATATAAACAATCATTGCAAACTTTTGTAATATCTAAGCCAGAAATGGACATCTACTTGAAAGAAGGATCTTACTACCTTGCACATACATACAATCTACACATTCAAGAACATCACAAGGAAATAAATAAGACTATCTGACAATGCAATGCAAGCCAGATAGATTTGATCAAATAAAACAATATGACAAAGCAAGATATATTTTCACAGTATTGTTTCAAGTACTCATATCAAGCTCTGTTTCACAGAATTGTTTCAAGTACTCATAAAACACAGTATAAAATAGGAAACATAATCCACAACTAAAGAAGCTTGGATACAAACACAAAGAATTTCACAACCCCAAGCCCTGAACATAGGTACTACTAGCTCTGAACCTTACTCTAAGCCTAAGCTACTCTGAACCTTACTCTATGCTACTTTGAACCTTTCTATGAACCCTAAGCTACTCTGAACCTTGCTACCAAGCTTACTATGAACCCTAAGCTACTCTGAACCTTGCTATCTACCAAGCTTAATCTGAACCTTGCTACTGATCTAAACCCTGAGCTTACTCTGAACCCTTGCTACTCTGAACCCTAAGCTATCTACCAAGCTACTGATCTGAACCCTAAGCTTACTCTGAACCAAGCTACACTAAACCTTGCTATCATCATATCATATGTGAATATGACCAACATATTATTGTACAGACACAGTGGACTGAAACTACTTTTCATATCAACATATGACTAACAAATGAAGAACATATTCTCTGAACATATTCTTGTATAGACACAGAAGATGACGAACATATCATATGTTTGGGTTCAAAGTAAACCAGGTTTCCTCCTGCTGATGCACGGCTCTAGTTGGCCATTGCTGCAATTTTTTAAAGCTTTTCTGGTGAGATTGTTACAGAGAATTGCTACTACTACTACTACTAATAATGACTGCATGGACAACAATAATCGAGCCCATGATTGATGCAATCTCTACCAGTTTCCACATTCAGCATAGTAGTGTTTCTCTATGTGAGTAGGTAGCTGAATTTGAGGCTGGTACTGTAGAAGCAGATGCAGTTATGCAGTTGCTCTAGGGTTCATCACTCAGAGAGGGAGAGAGGGAGAGAGGTGAGGGGCTAACCTCTAAGATGAGGATGACGTTGGCGGGCGAATGACGACGAGCGAATGACGGCCTTCTCCTCCTCTCGGACATGGGCGGCCTCCTCCTCCTCGAGTGCGGCTAGCGGGGATCCTCCTCCAGTGCGGCGGCGGCGGCTGGCGGTGGCTGCTGGGGGATCCTCCACGGCCTCCTCCTCGAGTGCGGCGGCGGCTGGCGGTGGCTGCTGGAGGGATCGAGTGCGGCGGCGGCAGGTGGATCGAGCACAGCGGTGGCGGGGGGGGGGGGGGGGGGGGATCTAGCGCGCTGTGGGAGAGATGGGGATCGATGAGTGTATGAGATGGGGAGAGTTGGGAATGATGACGTGGATACAGCCCAGATAGGCATAGCGCACTATGCCATAGTGCGCTACGGATATCTGTAGCGCACTCGGGCTAGTGCGCTACGCCTATCTGGGTTATAACCACTCTATAACAATGCTGCAGCACTCCTTCTAGCAACTACACTTGCCTATCCCACTGGTTCTACCCACTGCTCTATTCTAAACTTGTGAGCACCCAGGTTCGAATCCTGGTGCCCCCCTTTTTTATTTTTATTTTAAAAATACTTTTAAATGTTCCAAAAAATGCCCAAAAGTGGTGATATATGCCATACAAGTTTTGTTTTATTTTTAAAAATACTTTTAAATATTCCAAAAATGCCCAAAAGTGATAATATATGTCATAAAAGTGGTACAAATATGATTCAAATTATAACTAAATTTCATAATAATTTGTCCATGAATATTACAATCTTTTTCGACCACGCGTTTTACAATATTTTTTGAGCTAGCGTTTTACAATATTTTGTCCCTTCTTTGTCACGGTTTAATAATTTAGCCCCGACACTTTAATGTTTCTTCTTTCGAACGGGCTACCTTTTTTGGGTAGGGCTGTCCTTTTTCTTCTTGTGATGTATGTTGCTGCATCGTAGTCGTCGTCATCTTCAATCTTTAGATCGCCGTACTGGTCGAAGTCTTGCTTGTTGGCGACTCCATCCATTCCGATGATGTTTCTTTTTCCTCTCCTCACGACAACACGGCTAGACTTTGTCGGGTCGGTAATGAAAAAACATTGGTCCACTTTGGTAGCCAGTACCCACGGTTCATTTTTCGTGGCCATGTTTGCACCGGCAGCCTTGGATTTGGCTGCTTCGGGTATAACCATGGTTGTGAAATACCGGTCTTCTCTTTCGACGCTCTTTGCCCATATGACATGGAACATCGGCACCTTTTCTCCACAGTAGTCGAGCTCCTAGATCTCCTCGATTCTTCCATAGAATCTTTCCTTCACGTTGTCATCGGTGTAGAATCCTGACGTTACGCCTGAGTTCTGATAATCACACTTGTTCTCCTTTTCCTGCGTGTAGAATGGGCAGACGTTGATATCATACGCCTGATAGGTCACCAGGTTTTGCATCGGTCCCTGCGACAAGGTGAATATGATCTTTTTCGTGTTAGAAGAAAGCGATCGCGGGGGATTATCAAGGAGCGTCTGCCTAAACCAACGTGTGAAATCTGATTTATGCTCTTTGATTATTTCTCCGTGCGTCCTCTCTATGCCCTGGTCACTGTACTTCTTATCGATTAACCTTTTGTGCTTCTGTACCCAAGGATCGACCAGTTATAAATGCTGTAGCGCGACGAGGTTTGCTCGATCAAAGTCTGCGCGTCGAAAATCGAAGTCTGCATGCAGTATGCGATGACCCTCTCTGTGACCAGATCCGTCGAGCTTGCCAAGGTGCCTGTTGACGGGAAGACCGACAGGGTTCTCGATGTCTAGATAATTCATGAAGAAAGAGATGCACTCTTCGACCAGAAAGCCCTTGGCTATGCTTCCATCTGGATGGGACCTGTTGCGAACGTATCCTTTGATATGTCCGTTCATCCTTTCGAACGCCATCATGCCGCGGAGGAACATCAGCCCGAGTTGGACGATGTGCTCCACGACATGGACCAGCAGATGCACCATAATGTCGAAGAATGCGGGTGGGAAGTAGACATCAAGCTCGCATAGTATCAGCACGATCTCCTCCTGTAGCCTCCCGAGCTGATTCACGCCAATCGACTTCCTAGAGATGACGTCGAAAAACTTGCAGAGGCCAAATAACGTCTCACGGATGTGCTCGTCCATTATCCCTCTTAGTGCAACCGGAAGTACCTGCATCATTAGCACGGCACAGTCGTGAGACTTCATGCCACTAAACCTCTGCTTCGCCTCGTCTAGGTATCTGCTTATCTTGCCCGCGTAGCCGTAAGGAAATTTGACTCCTAGAAGGCACTTGAAAAACTGTTTGATCTCATCCTGGCTTAGAGTGAAGCAAGATGGAGGGCAGTAATATTCGTTCTTCTTGAACTTTTTACCCTTCCGACGACCTTGTGTCATCTCCGACTCATGATCATCGTCAACTTCCTGATCATCAGGAGTAGTGCGTCCTCCGTGAAGCTCCTTCCGGATACCCATGAATATCAGGTCGTGCCTTGCTTTCGGACCATCTTTTGTCCTATCTGGCATGTTGATTATGGTGGCGACCAGACTCTCGCACATGTTTTTCATGATATGCATGATCGAGGCTATGATGCATGCGGAGAAACTTCCAGTATGGCAACTCCCAGAAAACAGACCTTGTTTTCCATACCTTCATCAGCGTCTTGTCTTGCTTCCTCTTTCGCTTCTTTCCAGGCTTAGGACAATCTTTCCAGTTTTTGAGCAACTCTTCCACTTCTTCGCTGCTCCTACGCTCTGGGATTCCTCGGTCTCAGATTTGCCATCGAACAGGTCTCCACGTTTTCTCCATGGATCATTCTTGCCGAGCCACCTCCGGTGCGCCATGAACACGGTTTTCGAAGACCCTAGATCTTTCTCTAGTTGGAGATAGCTCGTGTTATCCATGCACCTAACGCATGCGCAGAATCCTTGGATAACCTGCCCCGAGATATACCCGCAACCTGGATAGTCTTGCACCGTAGTGACCAACGCGGCTCTCATAGTGAAATAATCTTGTGCGACGGCGTCGTAAGTATTGGCTCCAGATTCCATAATGTGGCTAGCTCCTCTTTCAACAGCCCGAGATACAGATTGATGTCGGTACCAGGTTGTTTCGTCCCTTGAATTAGCATACTCATTTGTATGTACTTCTTCTTTATGCACAACCATGGAGGGAGGTTGTACATCCATACAAACACGGGCCAAGTGTTGTGCGTGCTGCTCTGGCTACCGAACGGATTGAGTCCATCGGTGCTCGCACCAAGCCTGATGTTCCTCGAATCTCCACCGAATTCTGGGAATTCGAGGTCCAATGCTTTCCACTGGCTAGCATCCGAAGGGTGCGTCAGCAGCTCATCCTTTTCGGGGTCATCATCGTCATCTCCTGGCTTCTTCCTTTCCGCATGCCATCGCATGAGTACCATACCACTTTTAGAGGTGCTTTCTTCCCTTCCTTGTATCGAATCACGCCGCACATCGGACATGTGGTTTTCTCCGCGTCCTCGCCCCGATAAATGATGCAATCGTTGATGCATACGTGATATCTAACGTGCGGTAGATCGAGAGGACAGACGATTTTCTTGGCGTCCTCGATACTAGTTGGACATGTGTTCCCCTCCGGGAGACGATCGTGCCAAAATGCCATCATATCGTCGAAGCTTGCGTCGCTCAATTTGTGTTTTGCCTTCATCTCCATAGCCTTGAGCGTTACATTCAACCGGGTATCATCGGGCATGCATCCTTCATACAATGGAGTAACCACGTCTTTCTCAAGTTGCGAAAGCTTGGCTTTCTCTCTAGCGGCAGCCCTGGTGTTACTCGTCTGCTTGAGAAGCAGATCTTGCACATAAGGGTCCCGCACCCAGCCTGATGTTGTTCCATCGTCGTCTGCTCCTCCGGCATCTAGATCATCATCATCCCGGTCTTCTTCAGCAACTTCACCATCTCTAGGAGACTCTTCATCATCTCGCCCGTTCTCGCCGTGATAATGATCATCATCATGTTTCCCACCTTCACCGTCTCCATCGTCTTCGTCATAGCTTATCCAACGAGTGTATCCATCCATGAAACCATGGCGGAGCAGGTGCGCCTGCAGATTCTCGGAATCTGGGTCGATCACCCAGTTGAGTTTGCATCTTATGCATGGACATATTATATCCGTCTTGTTATTTCGTATCATGTCGGCCATCGCACATTTCAAAAATCTAGCCACAATGCCTTCGCTCATTATGCAGACCATTTTTGCCTGCACGGTGTACACGGTACAATTAGAAGTCTATTAGAACCACATAATGAATGCATGCATGCAATGTTCGATAGAAAATTTCGGCATGACCTATCCTAAAATTAGGACCTTTGCGAAATGCCAAAGTCTTGCCAAAATGGAAATGAATCAACATTTTGGCAAAACAAATGGCAAATTGTTCACACACAAACACAAGAGAAAGAGACCGATCCATACACACATGAACATATCATTATCCTATCCATACACACATGCATGAGCATCATCGATACTCTCCATATACAGACACACATGACCATCGAGATCCTCTCCATACACACATCATGAGCATCAATCATCTACATACGTATGAGCATATCATCCATATACACATGAAAACATCCTTACATGGACAACTTACCGAGATGAGAGACCGATCGCGAGAAGATGGAAAGGAGAGGTGCACGCGCGAGACCGGAGAAGGAGAGATAAGAGACCGGAGAGCTTCCTCTATTACGTATGTAACATCCAAGGCAAGTTCTACATGCTAAAAATGGTGAATGAGTGGAGAAATTGAGGTGGGAAGGAGAAGGATCCCGACTAGATCTAAGGAGGAAGAAGAAGGGGAAAGTGAAGTGTGGGGTGGTGGATGATCACACATGTTCACAAAGTGGAGCTGCAAAAAAAAGGGTCTCCACATCCGTGGCGCACGTGGCACCAGTGCGCCATAGGGAATAATAACATCCATGGCGCACATGCCATAGTGCGCCACAGATGTGTCTGCCCGTTTTAGAGAGCAGAGGGCCATGTGCTAGGCGTAGCGCACCCCCTCCATGTGCGCCACGGTTGACACTAACAACCGTAGCGCACTTACCCTATGTGCGCTACGGGTATCTGGCCTGCCGCCAGCAGGGCCCTGGCCCACACATATCTGTGGCGCACTATGACCATGTGCGCCACGGTAGTTCTAGTTACTAGTAGGGCACTGCCCATAGGTGAGCCACGCCTGTTTTAGCCGTGGGGTACTTCGACAATGTGAGCCACGGATGTGCTGATTACCTATAGCCATTTTCCTAGTAGTGCATGAAAGGCGTACCTAGGAAACTAGCCGAGCACAACTTGAATATTGATCCAAAATGCAAACCGGTGAAACAAGATCTATGATGCTTCCGGTACGAGAAGAGACACGCCATAGGCAAAGAGATAGCTAGGTTACTTAAGCATAGTTTTATCCGAGAAGTCCTTCACACCCAATGTGTGGCCAATCCTGTACTTGTGCCCAAAATGGGAACCAAAGAATTAAGAAAGTGCGTTGATTACACCAGATTGAACAAAGCGTGTCCGAAGGATCCGTTTTCTTTGCCTCACATTGGCCAAGTCATTGACTCGACGGCTGGCTCGAAACTTCTGTGTTTTCTAGATGCATACTCAAGATACCACCAGATCAAGATGAGGAAGTTGGACCAATTGGCCACTTTGTTCACCACTCCTTATAGCATGTTTTCCTATGTCACGATGCCCTTTGGGCTAAAAAACGCAGGTGTTACCTACCAGCAGACTATGCAGCGTTGCCTACACGACCAAATTTGTTGGAACATTCACGCCTATGTGGACGATATCAAGGTGATGTCTAAAAAATAAAATGACTTAATCTCCGACTTAAAAGAAACCTTTGATAATCTTCGGAAATACAACATGATGCTTAACCCCACGAAGTGTGTCTTCGGGGTTCCAACCGGCAAATTGTTTGGCTTCATCGTTTCCCAGCGTGGAATCGAGGTTAACCTGAAGAAGATCAAGGCCATCCTAAACATCAACTGCCCGACATGCCTGTAGGACATCCAACGGCTCACAGGCTGTATTGCAGCGGTAATCTGGTTCATCAGTCGACTTGGAGAGAAGGCTCTACCACTATACATGTTGCTGAAGAAGGCGGACAAATTCGTATGGAAAGATGAGGCGAACACTACGCTTAAGGGGATAAAAAGGATACTCCCTTCGGTACCTATACTTGCAGCACCCGAGCCAATGGATCCTATGTTGATCTACATGGCGGCCACCAACCTGGTTATCAGCATTGTTGTCATCGTGGAGAGGAAGGAACCAACATGTGATGATGGGGATATGCCGAATCGGGTATGCCCAGCGTGACGTTGCCTACTGGATCTGACTCCCAGCGAGTGGGCCTGCAGGACAGCTACTGGATCACGACCCAAGAAGGATCTTGGCAACTGGAAGCTGGAGGCCCAAGAGCGTAGCTAGGCCTAGTCGGATTAGGTCAAGCCTTCTAGTCCTTAAATAACTCGGTTGTATATGTGTAAACCCTAGCGAGGTACCCCTATAAAAACCTGTAGCACCCCGGGTAAAACCACTACTAGAAAATCACATGTTGTTTACTATTTTCTGCATCATCATGACATCATCATCATGCCACCTTGCATGAAACATATAATTAGATTGTTTCTTTATAATTCGACACTTACATTTTGTTCTTGATAATTATGTTTGATCTTTGTATTTTGCCTCTCTTTATTTTACCCTTCCTCTACTTTATCTATAGTCGGTGCCATTTGTTATGGAACCATAATGTATAAATTATATTCTTGAGTCTTGTTGTTTTCTATTTTCAAAAATACCCAAATTGAGTTGGGGGCATCATCTCTTGATTCTACTCCCTCTCTCTAATTTTTGGTCTCCATCCTGTCCATTTGATCTATTCAAATTCTATCACATAAGGCACATGTGCTATCCATTTTTTTGTATTTTCGTATTTTAAAATTATTCCATGTGCCATAGTGTGGTTCCAACCATTCAAACTTGACCATGTTCTAATTCTAGTGCTTTGGTCCCTAGCTCTCACTCAATCTACCTCAAGTGCATGTGCCATATTAATCTCTTCCTATTCAATACATGCACGAGTCCTTTAATCAATCCCAACTTACATGTGGTCTTGTGCATATTTTGCTTCTTTTATTTTATTTGCATTTATTTAGAACCTTTCCCTAATCATCTACCCATAAACCCCGATCCTTCCTCTATTTATAATCACCACAAAATCTCAAAAGTTTTGAGTTAGTTTGCTTGTTTAAATTTGAGACAATGCAATACAAACAAGCGAGATGAAAAAAGAAAATAATAAAGAGAGAGAAAATAAACATAAAGTCCGGCTAAAATGTTAGCCCAAAACTAGGCCCATCTAGTATAATTTGGACTATATATATATGCTCCATTCCAACCTTTCTTCTCAAACCCTAGCCTCCCAAATCTGATATCCATCTAAAATTCCTCTTTCTACTTCCCCTCCTTCCTCCTAAAGTTTCACCGCCGGTCGTGCTTCTCTCTGTCCGATGCGCCGTTGGTCTTTTATTTTCGATCGGCGCTACCTTGTTCTTCCTAATGTCAGCAGTCTCCCGTATATAGCTCTCCCAATCTAGTCATTGTTCCCGTGCACGTACATCAAGCAACATCACCACGAGCTTCTCTAGCAAAATTCCCTGCCTTCCTCATATGTGCACTCTACTAGCAACCAGCTCGCCACCAGCACTAGGGTGCCCCGCCACCAATTTTTTTGGAGTTCCTCCGCTGCAGCCACCTACACCACTGTCGCCTACCATCTCTCCTTAGTTTCCTAGGTTTCCGCGTGTCATACATCTGCAGGCATACAGCCAGGCCGAACTGGCCATGCCTCGTCTCGATCCGGAGCAGAGCCACCACTAGCTCGCCAGCAGCGGGAGCGAGCTGGCTCATTTCCCTCCCGCACGTGGGCATGTGACCGTGTTTATGCGACAGATCAAACCCCGTTTCAACACCCAGCGGCCCTCGCCTTGGTCTCCACCCAGGCACACTCCAGGCTAGTTGGCCGACCGCCGCTCCAGATCACCTCAGCCCTCGCGTCTCCCCATGCGCAGGTTGCTCCTCTGTTTCCCTTTTGTTGATTTGGGTAGATGGCTTGCAGCCTCATAATATCACCACGTCTCTGTATTCGACATGTCGTCCGGCAGGTGTTTGATAAAATGCACAAGCGGACACTGTTTGTAGTATGGGTACTCTTGTCACCGCTCCCTCTACTTTAACTATGCTTCGAAGATTCCATCTCTTCGATCCGAACCGTGAGATGCTTCTCCTAAACCTCATTTTTCTAAAATATGCCATATATCTTGTTGCACCAAATCTTTTATGTTTGAATCACATATCTTTGCCGTGGTTAAATAATAACTCACCTAAATTAAATATGGAGTGGTTATACAGTATATTCGTGTCTTATTCCAGCTCCATTTAAATTGGAATAGCTTACATATGCCATGTTTTGCATCACTAATTTAACATATAAATTGCATGGTATCTAAATAACATGAACCATCTAATTAATTGTCGGGGCCCCGGTTCCGCTTAATATTGCCTAATTGCATCGCATCCTTGCCATGCCATACATCATACATGCATCATGCCCGATCTTTTGCCGTAGTATTAAATAGTGTATCCGATGTTTCCTCTAGTGCTTTGCTTCTTCACGGATTAGGCCGATGAGTTGATGCGAGTGTCGACCCGATTTTCGGATGAACCTTCGGCAATGTTTTCAGGCGAGCATTCTCTCTTTCTACCTATTTTATATTTCTAGTCTTTACTTCCTCCGGTTGATCTACTGCTATCTGTGTTGCGATGCTATAGATTCCGTACCCCGTTATACTTCCCTGCAGCCCTTATATTGCCATGGACACATCCTATTACATGTTGTTTGGTAGGTAGTTGGACTTGCGTGTCGTAGTCGCTTGCGCAAGTGCTGTTGCGTGTCGTCAAGTACCACAATTGTTGGAGAAATACCTTATGCTTTATGTTGGAGATGATCATGGCTTTAATGACAGTTTAATAACTAAAATTGAAGTAGGTAAATAATGCAGAGGCACAGGTGGGCAATAGATGTTATTTGTTTTTTAACCGTCCACTGGTGTCCCGTAGGACACCGAGTACTTGATACCTGTTCTTTGAATATTCGCACTATCCGCATGTGGGAACGTGAATCCCCCTAGCCAGAGCTTGAGTCATATTTATTTCTTGGGGCCACAAAGTAGTTTGGGGCTTTATTACTATCCTGTACTTATGCCATGCTTTACTGCTTATTTACGATTGCGCGTGGAGCGCCTGTACTGTTTAGGAACAAATGTGGAATGTTTTCGCGGTATCGACAAGCCCAGTCACACTTTCGGGTTCCCAGTCGTTTACAGCCATTGGCACAAACGTCTGGGTCCATCTCGGAGCCGGCCAACTTCGTCGCGGGTAGCTTGGTGGGGTGGTCCCCTGAAATTTATATGAATCTTGCAATTGCTCTGTCGTGATGCCTCGTTGGGTTTTAATTTGGTTTTTCTCGAGGTTGATCGTGCGTGTGTTGCTATTTTTTCCCTCTGCAGGGTAAAACTTTATGAAATATGGACGACTTGGAGCACAGTATCTCGATCATAGACAACTATAACTAAATTAGTGCTATAAATTTGACTTTATAATGACTAGTAATCAGCTTCACTATAATGGAATGGCTAAATAAAAGTGCCAACAACTGCTGGTTTTGGGTTGTCACCTATTACCATTGTATCTGACTAGTAAGTATGGCAACTACGACGGAATGGCTAAATAAAAGTACCAACAACTGCTGAGTTTTGGGATGCCTCATGCTATATGTATCTGACTAGTAAGTACTACAACTACAACAGAATGGTTAATTAAAACTGCCCACTGCTTATTATATCAGGATGACTCATGCTATCTATGTCTGACTAGTAATTGCCGAAACTATAACGGAATGAATAAAACTACCAACTGTGTGAGTTCCTCGATTGACTTCCTCGTTTGGTCTCGAGGGGGAAATACCTGGATGGGTATGCTTGGTGATAGTTTTAGGTTGGATCCGAATAGATCTTTCTTATCCCTATCTGATAGCCGCTAGTTGTATTGAGTCTCTATAGGTTGTATAGTGCATGCTGCGCTGCCGCTTTAGTCCACCATACCTATGTAGGCGAGGACCGCCGAATTCTAGTCTCGCCGTGTACTGGTCTTAGTACTGACCGCTCTCTTTTTACTTTGCCCTTTCTCAGCACCCCTTTTGATTTAGCAGGTTTTGAGATCGACGTCGTTAGCAGGGTTACCCTTCCGGCTTGGCCTGGGCAGGGTTATGGACGCCATTGGTTATTCTTCAGGGCTCTTAGCTCAATTTGCATCTTGTCCATACTCGGACGCTATATCGTTTTAAAGGTGATTTGGATCTTTGTATTGTATATCTGTATTCATGACTCTTTGAGTCATTGTTGTATATATCTGTTTTGTGGGTTCCATCGTGGACTATTGTGTAATGATATTACTTTGTTTTCCACCCGCACGCAAGTGTCTGGTGGGCACCTTTGAATCATTTCTATGCGGGTTTGGCGGGAATCGCTAAGACTTGCATAGGGCCGATTCTGAGGGTGTTACAGAGTGGTATCAGAGCTCAGCAGTTGCGATACCCCACTGGTCCAGCCTATAGGATAACCTAGCTAACAGACGTTGTAGAGTGTCAACACTATTTTGCCAAATCGGTTGTATAGATCTGATTAGGTCTGGTTTTACTCCTTGCCCCTCTGCTTTTCTCCTCTTACCTTTGGGTGTTTTGAATCTGCTCTCTTATCTTTTCTTTGAGTCCAGGAATTCTCGTGGTTGGGTTTTCGTCGTACCTTTAGGGTTTCACTTCCTCCTTTTGTAACGATGCTTCGACATCCAACCTTCACGCTATCTGATGAATCTTTCATCTGTTGTACCTTTCACTGGACCGAATATTCACTAAAATTTTTCTTTCTATCCTCCGGTGTTTTCTGATACGACGAAGTCATCTACATCAGATATGATGAATATCCACCCCTCCTTTGTTTCCAAACCTCGCTTGTCGAGATCTTCAGTCTAAATTCCGAGAGTTGGTTGCATAATTTTACCATTCATGTGCAGAGTAATGCTTTGGGTGCGCGATGGACTGATCACCATCCGACTACTCTTATCATTCGCTCTTGTGCATTGAATTGGTGGATAAAGCAATTTTACTCCTTCCATGGAAGTTAGGGGTGGCCTTATCTTTTGATACCTCTACCTTCGTCCTTTGTTTCTCCGGAGTGTTCTCTCGGTGAACGTGAGCACCGACCCTTGTTGGTGGTGTCGCGGATTTCAAGACAGAGAAGAACCCTTGTTAGTGGTGTCGCGAGGACCTATGCGAAGCAAGAAGATTCAGATCGTTGGCCTTCTTTCCTGTACCATGAGGAGGATCTCGAGGGCGAGATCCATTGTTAGTGGTGTCAAACTGTAGCATCCCGGGTAAAACCACTACTAGAAAATCACATGTTGTTTACTATTTTCTGCATCATCATGACATCATCATCATGCCATCTTGCATGGAACATATAATTAGATTGTTTCTTTATAATCCGACACTTACATTTCGTTCTTGATAATTATGTTTGATCTTTGTATTTTGCCTCTCTTTATTTTACCCTCCCTTTACTTTATCTATAGTCGGTGCCATTTGTTATGCAACCATAATGTCTAAATTATATTCTTGAGTCTTGTTGTTTTCTATTTGCAAAAATGCCCAAATTGAGTTGGGGGCATCATCTCTTGATTCTACTCCCTCTCTCTAATTTTTGGTCTCCATCCTGTCCATTTGATCTATTCTAATTCTATCACATAAGGCACATGTGGTATCCATTTTTTTGTATTTTTGTATTTTAAAATTATTCCATGTGCCATAGTGTGGTTCCAACCATTCAAACTTGACCATGTTCTAATTCTAGTGCTTTGGTCCCTAGCTCTCACTCAATCTACCTCAAGTGCATATGCCATATTAATCTCTTCCTATTCAATACATGCACGAGTCCTTTAATCAATCCTAACTTACATGTGGTCTTGTGCATATTTTGCTTCTTTTATTTTATTTGCATTTATTTAGAACCTGTCCCTAATCATCTACCCATAAACCCCGATCCTTCCTCTATTTATAATCACCACAAAATCTCAAAAGTTTTGAGTTAGTTTGCTTGTTTAAATTTGAGACAATGCAATACAAACAAGCGAGATGAAAAAAGAAAATAATAAAGAGAGAGAAAATAAACATAAAGTCCGGCTAAAATGTTAGCCCCAAACTAGGCCCATCTAGTATAATTTGGACTATATATATATGCTCCATTCCAACCTTTCTTCTCAAACCCTAGCCTCCCAAATCTGATATCCATCTAAAATTCCTCTTTCTACTTCCCCTCCTTCCTCCTAAAGTTTCACCGCCGGTCGTGCTTCTCTCTGTCCGATGCGCCGTTGGTCTTTTCTTTTCGATCGGCGCTACCTTGTTCTTCCTAATGTCAGCAGTCTCCCGTATATAGCTCTCCCAATCTAGTCATTGCTCCCGTGCACGTACAGCAAGCAACATCACCACGAGCTTCTCTAGCAAAATTCCCTGCCTTCCTCGTATGTGCACTCCACTAGCAACCAGCTCGCCACCAGCACTAGGGTGCCCCGCCGCCAATTTCTTTTGGAGTTCCTCCGCTGCAGCCACCTACACCACTGTCGCCTACCATCTCTCCTTAATTTCCTGGGTTTCTGCGTGTCATACATCTGCAGGCATACAGCCAGGCCGAATTGGCCATGCCTCGTCTCAATCCGGAGCAGAGCCACCACCAGCTCGCCAGCAGCGGGAGCGAGCTGGCTCGTTTCCCTCCCGCGCGTGGGCATGCGACCGTGTTTATGCGACAGATCAAGCCCCGTTTCAACACCCAGCGGCCCTCGCCTCGGTCTCCACCCAGGCACACTTTAGGCTAGTTGGCCGACAGCCGCTCCAGATCACCTCAGCCCTCGCGTCGCACCATGCGCAGGTTGCTCCTCTGTTTCCCTTTTGTTGATTTGGGTAGACGGCTTGCAGCCTCATAATCTCACCACGTCTCTGTATTCGACATGTCGTCCGGCAGGTGTTTGATAAAATGCACAAGCGGACACTGTTTGTAGTATGGGTACTCTTGTCACCGCTCCCTCTACTTTAACTATGCTTCGAAGATTCCGTCTCTTCGATCCGAACCGTGAGATCCTTCTCCTAAACCTCATTTTTCTAAATATACCATATATCTTGTTGCACCAAATATTTTATGTTTGAATCACATATCTTTGTCGTGGTTAAATAATAATTCACCTAAATTAAATATGGAGTGGTTATACGGGATATTCGTGTCTTATTCCAGCTCCATTTAAATTGGAATAGCTTACATATGCCATGTTTTGCATCACTAATTTAACATTTAAATTGCATGGTATCTAAATAACATGAACCATCTAATTAATTGTCGGGGCCCCGGTTCCGCTTAATATTGCCTAATTGCATCGCATCCTTGCCATGCCATACATCATACATGCATCATGCCCGATCTTTTGCCGTAGTATTAAATAGTGTATCTGATGTTTCCTCTAGTGCTTTGCTTCTTCACGGATTAGGCCGATGAGTTGATGCGAGTGTCGACCCGATTTTCGGATGAACCTTCGGCAATGTTTTCAGGCGAGCATTCTCTCTTTCTACCTATTTTATATTTCTAGTCTTTACTTCCTCCGGTTGATCTACTGCTATCTGTGTTGCGATGCTATAGATTTCGTACCCCGTTATACTTCCTTGCAGCCCTTATATTGCCATGGACACATCCTATTACCTGTTGTTGGTAGGTAGTTGGACTTGTGTGTCGTAATCGCTTGCGCAAGTGCTGTTGCGTGTCGTCAAGTACCACAATTGTTGGAGAAATGCCTTATGCTTTATGTTGGAGATGATCATGGCTTTAATTACAGTTTAATAACTAAAATTGAAGTAGGTAAATAATGCAGAGGCATAGGTGGGCAATAGATGTTATTTGGTTTTTAACCATCCACTTGTGTCCCGTAGGACCCCGAGTACTTGATACCTGTTCTTTGAATATTCGCACTATCCGCATGTGGGACCATGAATCCCCCTAGCCAGAGCTTGAGTCATATTTATTTCTTGGGGCCACAAAGTAGTTTGGGGCTTTATTACTATCCTGTACTTATGCCATGCTTTACTGCTTATTTACGATTCGCGTGGAGCACCTGTACTGTTTAGGAACAAATGTGGAATGTTTTCGCGGTATCGACAAGCCCAGTCACACTTTCGGGTTCCTAGTCGTTTACAGCCATTGGCACAAACCTCTGGGTCCATCTCGGAGGCGGCCAACTTCGTCGCGGGTAGCTTGGTGGGGTGGCCCCCTGAAATTTATATGAATCTTGCAATTGCTCTGTCGTGATGCCTCGTTGGGTTTTCATTTGGTTTTTCTCGAGGTTGATCGTGCGTGTGTTGCTATTTGTGCCCCCTGCAGGGTAAAACTTTCTGAAAGCCGTGTCCGCGTTTATGGACGACTTGGAGCACAGTATCTCGATCATAGACAACTATAACTAAAGTTGTGCTATAAATTTGACTTTATAATGACTAGTAATCAGCTTCACTATAATGGAATGGCTAAATAAAAGTGCCAACAACTCCTGGTTTTGGGTTGTCACCTGTTACCATTGTATCTGACTAGTAAGTATGGCAACTACAACGGAATGGCTAAATAGAAGTACCAACAACTGCTGGGTTTCGAGATGCCTCATGCTATATGTATCTGACTAGTAAGTACTACAACTACAACGGAATGGTTAATTAAAACTGCCCACTGCTTATTATATCAGGATGACTCATGCTATCTATGTCTGACTAGTAATTGCCGCAACTATAACGGAATGAATAAAACTGCCAACTGTGTGAGTTCCTCGATTGACTTCCTCGTTTGGTCTCGAGGGGGAAATACCTGGATGGGTATGCTTGGTGATAGTTTTAGGTTGGATCCGAATAGATCTTTCTTATCCCTATCTGATAGCCGCCAATTGTATTGAGTCTCTATAGGTTGTATAGTGCATGCTGCGCTGCCGCTTCAGTCCACCATACCTATGTAGGCGAGGACCGCCGAATTCTAGTCTCGCCGTGTACTGGTCTCAGTACTGACCGCTCTCTTTTTCCTTTGCCCTTTGTCGGCACCCCTTTTGATTTAGCAGGTTTTGAGATCGACGTCGTTAGCAGGGTTACCCTTCCGGCTTGGCCTGGGCAGGGTTATGGACGCTATTGGTTATTCTTCAGGGCTCTTAGCTCAATTTGCATCTTGTCCGTACTCGGACGCTATATCGTTTTAAAGGTGATTTGGATCTTTGTATTGTATTTTTGTATTCTTGACTCTTTGAGTCATTGTTGTATATATATCTGTTTTGTGGGTTCCATCGTGGACTATTGTGTAATGATATTACTTCGTTTTCCACCCGCACACAAGTGCCTGGTGGGCACCTTTGAATCGTTTCTATGCGGGTTTGGCAGGAATCGCTAAGACTTGCATAGGGCCGATTCTGAGGGTGTTACAAAGTGGTATCAGAGCTCAGCAGTTACGATACCCCACTGGTCCAGCCTATAGGATAACCTAGCTAACAGACGTTGTAGAGTGTCAACACTATTTTGCCAAATCGGTTGGATAGATCTGATTAGGTATGGTTTTACTCCTTGCCCCTCTGCTTTTCTCCTCTTACCTTTGCGTGTTTTGAATATGCTCTCTTATCTTTTCTTCGAGTCCAGGAATTCTCGTGGTTGGGTTTTCATCGTACCTTTAGGGTTTCACTTCCTCCTTTTGTAACGGTGCTTCGACATCCGACCTTCACGCTATCTGATGAATCTTTCATCTGTTGTACCTTTCACTGGACCGAATATTCACTAAATTTTTTCTTTCTATCCTCCGGTGTTTTCCGATACGATGATGTCATCTACATCAGATCTGATGAGAATCTCCACCCCTCCTTTGTTTCCAAACCTCGCTTGTCGAGATCTTCAGTCTAAATTCCGAGAGTTGGTTGCATAATTTTACCATTCATGTGCAGAGTAATGCTTTGGGTGCGCGATGGACTGATCACCATCCGACTACTCTTATCATTCGCTATTGTGCATTGAATTGGTGGATAAAGCAATTTTACTCCTTCCATGGAAGTTAGGGGTGGCCTTATCTTTTGATACCTCTACCTTCGTCCTTTGTTTCTCCGGAGTGTTCTCTCGGTGAACGTGAGCACCGACCCTTGTTGGTGGTGTCACGGATTTCAAGACAGAGAAGAACCCTTGTTAGTGGTGTCGCGAGGACCTACGCGAAGCAAGAAGATTCATATCGTCGGCCTTCTTTCCTGTACCATGAGGCGGATCTCGAGGGCGAGATCCATTGTTAGTGGTGTCGAACTGTAGCACCCCGGGTAAAACCACTACTAGAAAATCACATGTTGTTTACTATTTTCTGCATCATCATGACATCATCATCATGCCACCTTGCATGGAACATATAATTAGATTGTTTCTTTATAATTCGACACTTACATTTCGTTTATGTTTGATCTTTGTATTTTGCCTCTCTTTATTTTACCCTCCCTCTACTTTATCTATAGTCGGTGCCATTTGTTATGCAACCATAATGTCTAAATTATATTCTTGAGTCTTGTTGTTTTCTATTTGCAAAAATGCCCAAATTGAGTTGGGAGCATCATCTCTTGATTCTACTCCCTCTCTCTAATTTTGGTCTCCATCCTGTCCATTTGATATATTCAAATTCTATCACATAAGGCACATGTGCTATCCATTTTTTTGTAGGTTCGTATTTTAAAATTATTCCATGTGCCATAGTGTGGTTCCAACCATTCAAACTTGACCATGTTCTAATTCTAGTGCTTTGGTCCCTAGCTCTCACTCAATCTACCTCAAGTGCATGTGCCATATTAATCTCTTCCTATACAATACATGCACGAGTCCTTTAATCAATCCCAACTTACATGTGGTCTTGTGCATATTTTGCTTCTTTTATTTTATTTGCATTTATTTAGAACCTTTCCCTAATCATCTACCCATATACCCCGATCCTTCCTCTATTTATAATCACCACAAAATCTCAAAAGTTTTGAGTTAGTTTGCTTGTTTAAATTTGAGACAATGCAATACAAACAAGTGAGATGAAAACAGAAAATAATAAAGAGAGAGAAAATAAATATAAAGTCCGGCTAAAATGTTAGCCCAAAACTAGGCCCATCTAGTCTAATTTGGACTATATATATATGCTCCATTCCAACCTTTCTTCTCAAACCCTAGCCTCCCAAATCTGATATCCATCTAAAATTCCTCTTTCTACTTCCCCTCCTTCTTCCTAAAGTTTCACCGCCGGTCGTGCTTCTCTCTGTCCGATGCGCTGTTGGTCTTTTCTTTTCGATCGGCGCTACCTTGTTCTTCCTAATGTCAGCAGTCTCCCGTATATAGCTCTCCCAATCTAGTCATTACTCCCGTGCACGTACAGCAAGCAACATCACCACGAGCTTCTCTAGCAAAATTCCCTGCCTTCCTCATATGTGCACTCCACTAGCAACCAGGTCGCCACCAGCACTAGGGTGCCCTGCCGCCAATTTTTTGGAGTTCCTCCACTGTCGCCTACCATCTCTCCTTAGTTTCCTGGGTTTCCGCGTGTCATACATCTGCAGGCATACAGCCAGGCCGAACTGGCCATGCCTCGTCTCGATCCAGAGCAGAGCCACCACCAGCTCGCCAGCAGCGGGAGCGAGCTGGCTCTTTCCCTCCCGCGCGTGGGCATGCGACCGTGTTTATGCGACAGATCAAGCCCGTTTCAAAACCCAGCGGCCCTCGCCTCGGTCTCCACCCAGGCACACTCCAGGCTAGTTGGCCGACAGTCGCTCCAGATCACCTCAGCCCTCGCGTCTCCCCATGCGCAGGTTGCTCCTCTGTTTCCCTTTTGTTGATTTGGGTAGACGGCTTGCAGCCTCATAATCTCACCACGTCTCTGTATTCGACATGTCGTCCGGCAGGTGTTTTATAAAATGCACAAGCGGACACTGTTTGTAGTATGGGTACTCTTGTCACCGCTCCCTCTACTTTAACTATGCTTCGAAGATTCCGTATCTTCGATCCGAACCGTGAGATCCTTCTCCTAAACCTCATTTTTCTAAAATATGCCATATATCTTGTTGCACCAAATCTTTTATGTTTGAATCACATATCTTTGCCGTGGTTAAATAATAACTCACCTAAATTAAATATGGAGTGGTTATACGGGATATTCGTGTCTTATTCCAGCTCCATTTAAATTGGAATAGCTTACATATGCCATGTTTTGCATCACTAATTTAACATTTAAATTGCGTGGTATGTAAATAACATGAACCATCTAATTAATTGTCGGGGCCCCGGTTCCGCTTAATATTGCCTAATTGCATCGCATCCTTGCCATGCCATACATCATACATGCATCATGCCCGATTTTTGTCATAGTATTAAATAGTGTATCCGATGTTTCCTCTAGTGCTTTGCTTCTTCACGGATTAGGCCGATGAGTTGATGCGAGTGTCGACCCGATTTTCGGATGAACCTTCGGCAATGTTTTCAGGCGAGCATTCTCTCTTTCTACCTATTTTATATTTCTAGTCTTTACTTCCTCCGGTTGATCTACTGCTATCTGTGTTGCGATGCTAGAGATTCCGTATCCCGTTATACTTCCCTGCAGCCCTTATATTGCCATGGAGACATCCTATTACCTGTTGTTTGGTAGGTAGTTGGACTTGCGTGTCGTAGTCGCTTGCGCAAGTGCTGTTGCGTGTCGTCAAGTACCACAGTTGTTGGAGAAATTCCTTATGCTTTATGTTGGAGATGATCATGGCTTTAATTACAGTTTAATAACTAAAATTGAAGTAGGTAAATAATGCAGAGGCACAAGTGGGCAATAGATGTTATTTGGTTTTTAACCGTCCACTTGTGTCCCGTAGGACCCCGAGTACTTTATACCTGTTCTTTGAATATTCGCACTATCCGCATGTGGGACCATGAATCCCCCTAGCCAGAGCTTGAGTCATATTTATTTCTTGGGGCCACAAAGTAGTTTGGGGCTTTATTACTATCATGTACTTATGCCATGCTTTACTGCTTATTTACGATTGCGCGTGGAGCGCCTGTACTATTTAGGAACAAATGTGGAATGTTTTCGCGGTATCGACAAGCAGTCGTTTACAGCCATTGACACAAACCTCCGGGTCCGTCTCGGAGCAGGCCAACTTCGTCGCGGGTAGCTTGGTGGGGTGGCCCCCTGAAATTTATATGAATCTTGCAATTGCTCTGTCGTGATGCCTCGTTGGGTTTTCATTTGGTTTTTCTCGAGATTGATTGTGCGTGTGTTGCTATTTGTGCCCCCCTGCAGGGTCAAACTTTCTGAAAGCCGTGTCCGCGGTTATGGACGACTTGGAGCACAGTATCTCGATCATAGACAACTATAACTAAAGTAGTGCTATAAATTTGACTTTATAATGACTAGTAATCAGCTTCACTATAATGGAAGCCCGACTTTAGCTCCTGCCCACCACTAGGAGCAACAGTGAGTGGAGCACCCCCGCCGCCACTCGGCCGCACGCCTCCGCCCAACCAGCCGAGAATCCTCATCTCTCCGAAAGAGCGAGATGCGAATGGCCTCCGGCTGTACACCACCCCGATGGACAACCTCATCACGGGGCAGGCCGCATTCGCCAACCTCAACATCACGGGGGAAGGCGCCCTGCAAGTCAAATACGCCTAGGCCCTACTCGCTAAAGCCATTGAGCAGCAAGCCACGGGAGCCGATTCACGGGGGAGGATGTACTCCCGGTCCTCAGAAGCAGGGCGGCCTCGAGCGGACGCCCAACGATCGAACACTATCAACTGTCCGCCACCCAAGCCCCTGCAACATCAACACGGTTCATGCACCCATCGCTTTCCACCAACGACCGGCGACCACTGAACAACACGGTCACCGCCAATGAGCATTCGATCGATGCATGGACCCACGTCATCAACAACCAAGCCTGGTGCACACGCCAGCCCAACGACTTGAGGCACACCCTCACTAACCACAGCGACGGCGAGCCAAGGGGCTCGCTCAGTCGAGTCGGACCCCAATGCTTCGGGCCCGCGATCCGAGGCAAAAATACCTCGGCCAGGTTCAAAGCGCCGAAGGAGATCGAGAAGTGTGACCCTACGTACGACCTAGCCATGTGGCTAGACACATACCTCATGGCGATGGGAATCGCCGGCCACACCGACCTCCTCACCGCTTGCTACCTCCCCCTGATGATGGAGGGAGCAACTCGGCAATGGATCAACACCCTCCCCTAGACAACATCGACTCATGGGAGGATATGCGCGAGGCCTTCGTCAGGCACTTCAAGGGTTCCTACACCCACACCACCACCATCGAGGACCTGGAGCGATGTGTCCAGGGACCATGCGAGTCAACCCGGAAGTGGGTCCAACGGTGGTAGGACCTATGGATCAACGAGGCCGGTATCCACCTAGACACGGCGATCCATTGCTTAAAGAACTCGTGCTGATACGAGCCACTTGTCGCTAAGATCAAGTGGGTGTACAATACACTCATCAACATCCCCGACCTCCTCGAGATCACCAAGTACTATGCGGAGGAAGACCCGAACCAAGAAACCGACAACGACTCAGGGGGAAATCGCCGCCCAAGCGGCCACGACAACGGAAGACAGCGCGAACCGCACTACAACAACACTAGCCTCACCGGCAAGCGCCACGGTGATGGGTGAGTCGACTTCATATCCAACACCGGCTACGCGCCACTCGAGCCGAAGAACTTCCGTCGCGACGGAGGAAACTACCGTGATAGCGGAAACTACCACGCGAGGCCGAAATTCGACCCCGCAGCTCTCCTCAACTAGCCCTGTATCTATCACAGCTGGGTGGGGAAGCCGGCCACCCACACCGCCGACTGCCACTCCCTAAAGGAGATCGATAAGGCAAGGTGAGCGAGGGAACACCCCAACAACAACCCGCCAAATGCCAGGGCCTTTGGCAACGACGTAGGCTCGTTGCACACCTTCACCAGGCTCGGCACCAAGTGCGAGAAGAAAGTCCTCGCCCGCGCAGTTCCCATCAACACGGTGTCCCATGTCAACATCCCTTGCTTCCTCAACTGGTCCGAGCAGCGCATCACGTGGAGCCGCGAGGACCACTCGCCACGGATCGAGTACCCCAGGCGAGTCACCCTGGTAGAAACCCAAAGTAGACGACTACTGGCTCCCCAATACATTGATGGATGGCGGGAGCTCCATCAACATCCTCTACTCGGATACATTCAGACGACTACAACTCCCACAGTCGATGATCGAGACGACCCTCACCACCTTCCACGGCAACACTGGTATGGTCGTGGAGTGCGAAGAAAAAGGCGCCAAACTCGCAAACGCCATCATCGCTGCGGATACCAACCACACCGAGGAGCTCGCCAGATACACGAGTGGAGTCGACAAAAATGACCCCACAATCCTGAAGAAGCCCAACATAGAGAATGCTAGGTCCACAGCATTTGAGGCCACCACACACACCCGCACCATCGACATGGTCCTAGGCGACTCCAGCCAGACGGTAACCATCAGGGCGGGCCTGATCCCCGCATAGTAAAGCGCGCTCATTGATTTCCTCCGTGAGAATCGCAACATCTTCGCATGGAAGACATATGACATGCCAGGTTTCTCGAGGGAACTCGCCAAGGCACAAGCTTAATGTCGACTCCAAAGCGCGACCTATCAAGCAGTCGGTGCGGCCCTTTGTCAACACCTGGATTTTTAATCCTAGATGCCTGTTATGCCATACGTCGCAATCCCAGGATTACCATTCATGCGAGACATAACATATTGGGACCATAGTTCATCATCCATTACAAACCATAATAAAGGTCTTAGTACATTCATGATCCAGTCTTAGTACATTACAAACCATATTGGGACCATAGTTCATTCATGATCCAGTCTTAGTACAATCAAGCAGCGGAATAATATAATAACGGTAGCATTGGCGAGGATCCATATTCATGGTCACATTCAATACTAACGATGGGATATGATCCTATTTGTCGTAACCTTCCTGCGGTCCATCCTCCTGATAGTCCTCTTCATAGTCTGGCTACAGGAATAGCCAGGGACAAAGCCATGAGTACTCTTTAAGTACTCGCAAACTATCACTAACACGTAAAAAGATTTCAAGTAGGAATACTAAGCTCTAGGTTGTTTTGCAAAAAGCCCGGTTTATCTCTAGCTGAGTTCAGAAGTAAAGAAATCTAGTTTAAGGTTTGATAACACATAACTTGGAACTCAGTTTTCATAATCACAATGCTGTTGTGGTCAAGTCAAAGTCATGATTCATTTCACAAGTCATTTTGAAAACATCTGACGACAGAACAGTATGGCCACTCCAACTGTCCATAACCGCGGACACGGCTATCCGAATAGTTTGACACTCTGCAGAGGTGGTACACTTTCACCACAATATTCGATACATCCGTCAGGAACAATCCTGAATTCACCATACCCAGTATGCGGATAATCAATCCTAACCTTTCAATTACACACCCTAGTATAGGCACCTCTCCTATGAGTTTTCCCTCCCAACCATGACCACATGTCATCTTGGGAACTGCACAGGTGGACAATCATCACGAGGTAGCCTTAGCTCAAACCTTGGCCGCAAGGGAACCCATACTAAGATATATAAACTTCCAGTCAAGCCCTACCCAAAGTCGGGTATTGTGGTTCTATGGTAAAATTGGAATGGTATCACATCTAGAAACAACCAACAATTTTATAAAGGGCTAAGGCTCATTCCTCAACATTTTCATCATGAAATTCACCTGGTGTTAACTAACACATGTCAAAACATTTCATTAGAATGACTCATCATTCTAAGGTTTTCATAATCATTTTCACCAAGTATTCCCATCTAAAGTGTTCAAGTTTTATGCTTAGCACTAGCCACTAAAGTTGGGGGTAAACACTAATGAGGGGTGATAATCAAGTATTACTTATCTAAGTATAATCTCATGCCTCAGGATGACATCAAGTTCTACCTAACTTAGGCCAAGGTTTATGCTCTTTATGCTACCTCTAATATCTTTCCAAAACTTCACAAGTCACTATGTAAACAAAGAATTTTCATAAAGAAATAAATTAATAAAGCTTGCAAGTAAAACTGGGATTTAGGTTACTAAACATGGTCTAATCAAAGCATGCCTAATGTGTTGCATAGGTTATCTAGCTTTCACAGGGGCAAGTGTTATCTTGCTAGGATGGCTTGCCTTGTGCAGTGCAGTGGTTGAAGTTCTCCTCGGCTTATTCCTCGTAGTAGTCTCCTTCCTCTTCGTATCCTTGGTCGGTACTAGCATCTATATATAAATACAAAGTACACAATCACCAAACAATACTTAACTACCTCTATTTATCACTCAAAGGCTCACACTAGATGATCTAGCATCATCACAATCATCCCAAGGATTAAGGCAGAAGTTTTTCTTTTTTTCTTTTTAGAAAAGTAATTTCTACTCATTGAAAAATTATTTAAGATTTAATATTCTCCAATTAAAACATGGTATCATGTTGACACATGTCATAACCACATATTTCAATACTTGGGAATATGATTTAAAGTGGTGTCTCGATTTAATAAGGTTTAACCTTTTTATTTTAATTAATTAAAGTGAATAGAAATGCCTATGGGGCATTCTTTTATTGCTTGACCATTATTACTGCAATTAAACATAGATATTTTTATATATTCAAAAAGGTCTTATCAAATGTGATTTTTGAGAGTTGGAATAAACTCAAAAGCATTTATTGTTGAATTTTGAAAATTGTTTGAATGCAGAAAAGTCTCTTCCTTGTTATTTTTACTATATGTGATCTATAATTTAAAATGGTTTGAATCCAACGGGCTGGGATTAAGAATTTCCATACCTTTCTAAAAAAATTGGTTTCATGCTATTTGGCTCAGTGAATCTCACTGTATTGAATTTTGAATCTACTGCCAGAACTAGGTTTGAAACTAAATAGATAAATCTAAATTCAAACTAACTGGGTCACGCGGGAATTCTAACTGGGCTGGTTGTCCCCACGCATCAGTGGGACACGGGGGTGTGAAGTGGAACATGCTAACTATGACCGTAGAACTAGATCGAGGATCAACAGCTCACGACCATCGTCCTCGTCGAATAGAACACGACGGGCTCGAACCCTAGCGCGGCCAGTGGGGGTCTGTGGAGGCTCACCGGAGCTCAGGTGATGGTCGGCAATGGGGCGAACGACGAAGTCGACGACAGCGATTCTCCTGGTACTGGCGGCTCCTCCTGGGGTGGCTCCAATCGACGCCGCCCTTCTCCTCCAGCAGTGGCAGGCTCCGAAAAAATTCCGGCGATGCTGCGCTCGCCTTGATCTGGGAAGAAGTGGGAAGGATCAGTGAGAGGTGGGGAGTGAGATGGTGTGAAGAAAATGAGCGGGAAGGCCTCCTTTTATAGCCGAGCGAGAGAGGCCGAGCGGCATGGGCAGTGCTCGTCGGGTCGGGGTTACAGCAAGCTACGGGCATGGCTGGGGCTAGGGGATGGTGCACGATCTCTTGGCGATGCTCAATGGCTTGATGGCGCGACAAGGGACAGTACGGTTTGGTCGGAATGCGTTGGTTCTCTGAGAGGCACCGACGGCTTCTTTGATGATGTACAGTGGCTACGAGTCACATGGCGGCGAACGAGGATGTCTTGGAGGTTCCTGGGACGGTGGTGATCACAGGCACGTGCGACTAAGCGTGGTCTGTGCGAGTGTGTCGAGCGCGGTGCTCTGGCGCTCTCGGCATGGCAGAGACAAACTGGGCGCGTGCATTCTTGGTGGTCCATGGCTTAACAGGGCTCAAGGGCTAGACAGGGGGTGGCGATGGATGGTGGCGTGCTTCCTGGACACGGTGGCTAGGCGCGGAGCTTGCTCCTGCTAGCTAGCCATGGTCGGATGGCTGGGGTTGGCTCAGGCATGCACGACATGGTGCATTGGGTAGGGTCTAGGTTGGTTCAATGCACTAGTTGGCACTAGGGGAAACAGGGGTGATCAATGGGGAACAAGGTTTGGGGTGATCACTGCTCAAAACAGTGAATTTTTCCCAAATTGGTTTTCTGTCTCCAAGTGTTTGATAAAATGGCTGAAATAATTTCACATTTGAATTTTTGGTTGAAACTTGGTGGATGTCATGGTCACATACTAGGTAGTCTCTGGTTGATTGGATTTGTCAAGGTGCACTGGTTTGGTTGGGTTTTGATAAATGGTGATCTTACCATATGAACTAGATTCAATTTTGAGTAGTTATTTGAATAGGGTTGCCAAATGTTTCTGTGGGTTTGCAAAATGGGCTTGGGTTCACTTTTACTTAGTCTAACAAGGGGTGAAAATAAAGGGGTTTGTTTCTGTTGGAAATCTTGGAGTAGAAACACTAAAAGTGGTCTAGTGAGCAAGATTGGCAAAAATGACCATTAGCTCATATAGTTTGTTTTTGAACTTATCTTGATTTGATTCTTCTTGGAAATGATCTATATGATGTTGTTTTCATATTTAAACCATTACTTGCTATTCACAACAATCACACAAGTCCATTCAAGCATACATGCATTCATCACATACACACATGGATTCATATGGATTTTAATTAACAAAAGTTTTTGTTAACCCTAATTTTGGTTGATTGGAATTTGATAACCTTGATTAATATTTTTGGGATGTTACAAACCTTCCATCCTTAAACAAAATCTCGTCCCGAGATTTGAGAAAAAGAGAAAACTAGGATTTAAAGAGATCTGGAAACTCCGTCCTAATGTAGTCTTCTCGCTCCCAGGTAGCTTCTTCTTCAGTGTGGTTACTCCACTGGATCTTGAGAAACTTCCTCCGGGTCCTGGTGGTTCTTAAAGCTTCCTCCAAAATACATATGGGTACTTCAGGATATGTCAGGTCATCGTTGATCTCTATGGTTCGGTGATCAATATTCTTGAAAACTTTGGTCTTCTCCGGGACTTCTAGGCACTTGAGAAGTAACGAGATATGAAACACATTATGCACTGCTGTCATCTCCTATGGCAGTTCCAGTTGATACGATACGTCTACTCAACGATTCAAAATCTTGAAGGGTTCGATATATCTGGGGGCTAACTTTCCTTTGAGCTATAAAAGTTGCATTCCCTTCAAAGGTGACACTTTGAGATACACAAAATCTTCGATATTGAAGGCTAGGTCTCGACGTCTCTTGTTGGCATAACTCTTCTATCTGGATTGGGCAGTCTTGAGGTGCTCATGAATCTTGTGAACTTTCTCTTCGGCTTCTCATAGGATGTCGGGTCCGAAAATAGGACTCTCTCCTACTTCCGACCAATTCAAAGGGGTACGACAGTTCCTTCCATACATGAATTCAAATGGGGCTATTTGCAAACTAGCTTGATAACTGTTATTGTATGAAAATTCTGTGAAAGGCAGACAACCTTCCCATTTAGATCCATATTCTAACGCACAGGCTCTTAACATATCTTCGAGTATTTGATTTACTCGCTCCGTTTGTCCATCTGTCTAAGGGTGATAAGCTGTGCTGAAATCCAGTCGGGTTCCTAATCCTTCTTGGACTTTCTTCCAAAATCTCGAGGTAAACTGAGTTCCTCGATCTGACACAATGTTCTTGGGGACTCCATGTAAACTGACAATTCTAGCAATGTACAACTCTGCTAGCTTCGAACTTTGATAAGTGGTCTTGACAGGTAAGAAATGGGCAACTTTGGACATTCTATCTACTATGACCCAAATAGAGTCATTTCCCCTACTAGATGTAGGGAAACCAATGATAAAATCCATTCCAATTGAATCCCATTTCCATTCCGGAATCTAATAGGGTCTCTGATGTCCCGCCTTGACTCTTTGACAAATATCACACTTGGCTATGTAGCTTCCGATTTCTCTCTTCATCTTATGCCACCAAAATTGCTCCTTCAAATCCTAATACATCTTCGTTCCTCCGGGGTGGATAGAATAAAGAGTATCATGGGCTTCTTTTAAAATAGCTTGCTTCAACTCCAAATCGGCTGGCACGCAGATACGTCATCTGTACAACAAAACTTCTTCTTCATCTTCGGTAAATCCGGGTACCTTCCCTGTACTGATACGACATTTGATTCCGTCGATACTAGCATTTCCTTTCTGAGCCTCCTTGATATGACTGATGAAATTGGGTTGAAGTTCTATGCTAGCCAAAAATCCTTCACTTACTAGTTCCATTCGGAAATATTCTAACTCCTTGTGCAAACTTGGTTGCTCTTTCAGAATCATAGAGTTTAATTGACACGAAAATCTGCTAAGGGCATCTGCTACCACATTGGCTTTACCGGGGTGATAGTGGATGTCCAGATCATAGTCCTTGATTAGCTCTATCCATCTCCTTTGACTCATATTCAGCTCCTTGTAGGTGAAAATGTACTTCAGGCTCTTGTGATCCGAATAAATCTCACAATGGTTATGGCTGCTAGTTCGAGATCATGGGTAGGATAATTCTGCTCATGTTGCTTCAGTGTTCGGGATAGATAAGATATGACTTTGCCTTCTTGCATAAGCACACATCCGAGACTGATCTTGGATGCATCACAATACACATCAAAAGGCTTTGTGATATCCGGCGTAATCAAGTTTGGGGCTAAGATCAATCTCTTCTTAAGTTCTTGAAAACTTGCTTCATATTTTTCCGTCCATTCAAACTTCTTATTTTTCTTCAACAATTGGGTCATGGGTCTTGCGATGCTCGAAAATCCTTCTATTAACTTGCGATAATACCCCGCTAATCCGAGAAATGCACGAACTTGGGTTTGAGTGGTTGGGGCTTGCCATTCTTCAACATCCTTAACCTTGGCGAGGTCAACAACAATTCCTCCTACCGACAATATATGTCCGAGGAATCCTACTTACTATAACCAAAATTAACATTTGCTAAACTTGGCATACAACTGATGCTCCCTAAGGGTTCCAAGGATGGTCCTGAAGTGTAGCTCACGTTCTTCTTCTGATTTGGAATAGATCAGAATGTCATCAATGAAAACAATGAAAAACTTATCCAGGCAGTCCATAAAAATCTTATTCATGAGATTCATGAAATAATCGGGGGCATTGGTTAATCCAGAAGACATGACAGTGTACTCATACAATCCATATCTGGTGGTAAAGGCAGTCTTTGGAATATCCTCTGCGTGAATCTTGAGTTGATGATAACCAATTCTAAGATCAATCTTAGAAAACACTTTGGCACAGGTCAACTGGTCAAACATGTCTTCTATCTTCGGCAATGGGTACTTGTTCTTGATGGTGACATCATTCAGCTTCCGATAATCCGTACACAAACGGTTACCTCCATCTTTCTTGTCCACAAACAAGACAGGTGATCTCCATGGTGACGCACTTGGTTGAATCAGTCCTATCTCCAGCATTGCATCCAGTTGCTTCTTCAGCTCCACTAGTTCAGATGGGTTCATACTATACGGTCGCTGGGCCATGGGTCCGGTTCCAGGGATTAGTTCAATGATAAACTCGATATCCCGATTTGGGGGCATACCGAGAAAAACATCTAGAAATACATCGGGGTATTCATAGACTACTTTGACTTGGTCAATGGTTGGTTGGGCTAGACTCTTGTTGCACTTGAATTGACGGGGCAAGGTTTCAGATACATGCTCTACTGATATTCCGGCTGTACTGGTCATGGTTATGGCTTTCTTGGCACAGTCGATTAATTCTTTATGTTTCGACATCCAATCCGTTCCTA
Source organism: Avena sativa (assembly GCA_916181665.1). Lineage (NCBI taxonomy): Eukaryota > Viridiplantae > Streptophyta > Magnoliopsida > Poales > Poaceae > Avena > Avena sativa. The sequence goes on from OV702293.1 coordinate 103,318,088, forward strand.
GTACTACTTCCAAACCTTTAGTTCCAATTACTATTAGATTATCATAAAAATCTATGCCATGGATTCTGATAGGTACGGCCTTGCAAATTTGTCTAGCTTTGGTGGTTGAACCGGGTATTTGAACTATCATAACATCCTTCAATTTTGTCGGTTGAATCTTACTAGTGCATGCAAATTCTTCTATAACAAACGAGTGCGATGCTCCAGAATCAAACAACACTCTCGCAAGTACTGAGTTAATAGAAAACATACCCAACATGACATTTGGCGCTTCTTGGGCTTCTTCAGCATTCATGAGAAACAGACAGCTGTTGCGGTTGAGTGAATTCCCTAGGGCAAATCTTCTTCCAGGATGAACACAACGCTGCTGCTGAGCTGGGGCATTCACATTGGGGGCTACTGCAAGCTTCTTGGGGCACTCATTGGAATAGTGAGTCTTGGTTCCACATTCATAACAAGTCACCTGAGACTTGTCCTTTTCTACAATAGGCATAGCATTGCTTCCAGTCCTTGGGGCAGTATTGGTGTTGTTGGCGACATTGCTGTTGTTGAACTTGGGCGGTGCATGGTTGAAATTTCTGGGGTTGCCGGGGTTATTGTGATTTCCTCCGGGCCTTGGGTTTCCTCCTCCACGGTTGGGATAGGTTGGGCGGTTCATCAAGGGTCTATTGTTTCTTGGGGCAAATCCTGTAGACGGGTTGGGGCGATACTTTGGGATATGGTGGGTTCCTGGTTGATGCATCATTCGAAGCTTGCGGTTCTCATTGGCTTGATTGATCTCGCCTTCCATCTGAATGGCAGAATCAACTAAGGTTTCGATGTCAGCAAACGGAATATTGACTAACACTATCTGCATCTCATCATGCAGACCATTCAATAATCTTTCCTTCTTCTTGGCTTTAGTGTCAATCTCATTGGGTGCATACCTAGCAAATAACAGAAATTTGTCATGGTACTTAACTACTGTCATCCTCCCTTGCTTCAATTCTCTAAATTCATCTCTCATCCTCTTGATCAAACCCGGTGGCACATGGGTTCTGCTAAACTTGAGTTTGAATTCATCCCAAGTCATCATTTGTCCTCCAGTCATGGAGCGAACGCTGTTCCACCAAGCTCTTGCATCTCCTTGGGTGGCAAATAGTACTTTCTCATTGGCCTCCACTCCCATGACTTCTAAGTTGTTCTCCATAGTCTGCAGCCAGTCATCTACATCTAAGGGCTCTTCAGATTTACTAAAAATGGGTGGATTGGTATTCTGAAAGTTTTTGAGCTTGGATCCATGGTTGTCTTGGTTTCCATGGCCTTGGTTGTTGTTGTCCATCTGAGCTATGTGTTGAAGGGTGGCTAGGTTGGCTTGACGTTCGGCTCTTTCAGCTTCGTGGTCATAAACCAACATTTGCAAGATTTGCAACATTGGGACCGGGGATGAACTGCTTCCTCCGCGAGGCATCTGAAGATTGAGATCGATCATGAGAAAAGAGGGAAATTTTCTAAGGTTCAGGGGTTTGTTTTTGAAATGTTTTTTTTTGAAGTTTGACTCAGATTTTTCTAGCAACTTGCTTTTCATTCATTCATAGCACACAATACAAACACACACCACAACAAGGAAACAGATGGTTTTAAGAACCATTATGTGAAACTACGATACAGTGGGACCAGATACATCTTGACTAACGCTAGTGCTCAGGTGCTACTGCTCCTCGGAATCGGTGGTCATCATCATCTTCATCTTCATCATCATCAATGAAGGCGAAGTCATCCTCATCGGTGAAGAAGTCCATGGCTTGATCCTCTAGGAAGTCATCATCACCACTGAGGTAGGAGTAGGGGTCTCCACGGATACATTCCCCTGCATTCTCCCTCTCCTCAAGCTGCATGTCCCGCTCGTGGATGGTCTCCTCCAAGTCTGTCACTCTGTGACAAAGGCGAGCAATAATGCGATCCTTCTTGTCAAGCTGATGGCAACAAGACTAGTGATCCTTCACAATCATGGCAATAGTCTGGTCCTTCTTGAGGGTGATGGCTTAGTTGTGGTTGGCGTAGGAGTGGGCATTGTCCAACTCCTTCTGCCGGTCATACATCATGAAGCTGAGATGGTCCACTTGATGCTTCAGCTCTAGGTGATATAGTGCCTCCAGTGGCTGTGCCATAACATCACGCCTCAGATAGAACTCAAAGCTGGTTCCCTCGATTTGATTGATGCTTTGCCCACACAAACGGGCATGAGCTTCCTGCATGGCCCTAGCAAGTCCATCTAGCGAGTTGTTCTCTCTTAAGGTAAACTGGACTTCCTCTAAGGTGGGGGCTTCAATCTTCCCTCTGAGACTTGCAACAATCAGCCATTGCAATTCTCCTCCTTCTTGATCGTTGAGCTGCGCTCCGATGAACTTGGGGTGCGGGCGCTCCAGAAGTTCCGAGAATTGGTCCAAATCACGCTCAAAGATGAGATCTCCTCCATTTCCCAACCGATAGAACTTGCTATACTTCACGTCCATCTATAAGAATGTAGGATGAGTAAGTTAGTAGAGTGATCAAGTGTGTAAAATTTTATGTGAGTATGAAAGAATTTTTTAGGAACATGGATTTTCATGAAAGAATCTAAGTGGTAAGAATGAGAATAGGTTTTCATAAATACTCACTTCTTTTGCTTTGAAACTAAGTTTTTGATCCAAGCGTCCATTCTAACTAGGGTCTCCTATGGTCAGGATGGCTCTGATACCAACTTGTCAACACCCGGATTTTTAATCCCAGATGCCTGTTATGCCATACATCGCAATCCCAGGATTACCATTTTTGTGAGACATAACAGATTGGTACCATACTTCATAATCCATTACAAACCATAATAAAGGTCTTACAAATAAAGGATCTCATGATCTAGTCTTAGTACAATCAAGCAGCGGGATAATATAATAACGGTAGCGTAGACGAGGCTCCATCTTCATGGTCATAGGCAATGTTGACGATGGGAGATGATCGTAGTTGTCGTAACCTTCCTGCGGTCCATCCTCCTGATAGTCCTCTTCATAGTATAGCCACGGGAATAGACAGGGACAAATCCATGAGTACTCTTTACGTACTCGCAAACTATCACTAACACGTAAAAAGGTTTCAAGTAGGAATACTAAGCTCTAGGTTGTTTTGCAAAAAGCCAGGTTTATCTCTAGCTAATTTCAGAAGTAAATAGTTTAAGGTTTTATAACACCTAAGTGGGAACTCAGTTTTCATAATCAGAACCCTATTGTGGTCAAGTCAAAGTCATGATTCATTTCACAAGTCATTTTGAAAACATCTGATGATGGAACAGTATGGCCACTCCAACTGTCCATAACCTCGGATGCGACTATTCGAATAGTTTGAGACTCTTCAGAGGTGGTACACTTTCACCACCATATTCGATACATCTGTCAGGAACAATCATGAATTCACCATACTCAGTATGCGGATAATCAATCCTAACCTTTCAATTACACACCCTAGTATAGGAACCTCTCCTATGAGTTTGGCCTCCCAACCATGACCATCTGTGATCTTGGGAACTGCACAGGTGGACAATCATCACGAGCTAGCCTCAGCTCAAACCTCGGCCGCAAGGGAACCCATCATAAGATATATAAACTTCCAGTCAAGCCCTACCCAAATTCGGGTATTGTGGTTGTACGGTAAAATTGGAATGGTATCACATCTAGACACAACCATCGGTTTTATAAAGGTCTAAGTCTCATGCCTCCACATTTTCATCATCAAATTTACCTTGTGTTCACTAACACATGTCAAAACATTTCATCAGAATAACTCATCATTCTAAGGTTTTCATAATCATGTTCACCAGGTATTCCCATCTAAAGTGATCAAGTTTATGCTTAGCACAAGCCACTAAAGTTGGGGGTAAACACTAATGAGGGGTGATAATCAAGTGTGACTTATCTAAGTAGAATCTCATGCCTCAGGATGACATCAAGTTCTACCTAACTTAGGCCAAGGTTTATGCTCTTTATGCTACCTCTAATATATTTCTTCACAAGTCACTAAGTAAACAAAGAATTTTGATAAAGAAATAAATTAATAAAGATTTCAAGTAAAACTGGGATTTAGGGTACTCAATATGGTCTAATCAAAGCATGCCTAATTCATTGCATAGGTTATCTAACTTTCACAGGGGAAAGTGTTAGCTTGCTAGGATGGCTTGCCTTGTGCAGTGCAGTGGTTGAAGTTCTCCTCGGCTTCTTCCTCGTAGTAGTCTCCTTCCTCTTCGTATCCTTGATCGGTACTACCGTCTATAAATAAATACAAAGTACACAATAACCAAACAATACTTAACTACTTCTATTTAGCACACAAAGGCTCACACTAGATGATCTAGCATCATCACAATCATCACCACATATTTCAATACTTGGGAATGTGATTTAAAGTGGTGTCACAATTTAATAAGGTTTAACCTTTTTATTTTAATTAATTAAAGTGACTAGAAATGTTTATGGGGCATTATTTTATTGCTTGACCATTATTACTGCAAGAAAACATAGATATTTTTATATATTCAGAAAGGTGTTATCAAATGTGATTTTTGAGAGTTGGAATCAACTCAAAAGAATTTATTGTTGAATTTCGAAAAATGTTTGAATGTAGAAAAGTATCTGCCTTGTTATTTTTACTATAGGTGATCTATAATTTCAAATGGTTTGAATCCAACGGGCTGGGATTAAGAATTTCCATACCTTTCTAAAAAAAATGGTTTCATGCTATTTGGTTTAGTGAATATCTCTGAATTGAATTTTGAATATACTGCCAAAACTAGGTTTGAAACTAAATAGATAAATCTAAATTCAAACTAACAGGGTGACACGGAAATTCTAACTGGGCCGGCCCACTGAGCATAGCGCGTGCGGGCTGGTTAAGTGGTTGTCCCCACGCGACAGTGGGACAGGGGGTGTGAAGGGGCACGGGCTAACTATGTCCGTAGGATTAGATCGAGGATCAACGGCTCACGGCCATCATCCTCGTCGAACAGAACACGACGGGCTTGAACCCTAGCGCGACCAGTGGGGTTCTGTGGCGGCTCACCGGGGCTCAGGCGATGGTCAACGACGGCGGTTCTCCTGGTACTGGCGGCTCCTCCTGAGGGGGCTCCAATCGACGACGCCCTTCTCCTCTAGCAGCGGCAGGCTCCGGCAAAATTCCGGCGATGCTGCACTCGCCTTGCTCCGGGAAGAAGTGTGAAGGATCAGTGAGAGGTGGGGAGTGAGATGGTGTGAATAAAACAAGCGGGGAAGGCCTCCTTTTATAGCCGAGCGAGAGAGGCCGAGCGGCATGGGCAGTGCTCGTCTGGATCAGGGTTACAGCGAGCTACGGGCATGGCTGGGGCTAGGGGACGGTGGGCGATCTCCTGGCGGTGCTCAATGGCTTGATGGCGCGGAAAGGGTAGGTGCGGTTCGGTCGGAACGCATTGGTGCTCTGAGCGGCACCGACGGCATTTTTGATGACGCATAGTGGCTATGGGTCGCGCGGTGGCAAATGGGGATGTCTGGGAGGTTCCTGGGGCGGTGGTGATCACAGGACGGGCGGCGAAGACGGGGCACGGTCTTTGCGAGTGTGTCGAGCGCGGCGCTCTGGCGCGCTCTCGGCATGGCAGAGACAAACTGGGCGCATGTGTTCTTGGTGGTCCACAGCTTGGAAGGTCTCGAGGGCTGGACAGGTGGTGGCAGTGGACGGTGGCGTGCTTCCTAGACACGGTGGCTAGGCACGGAGCTTGCTCCTGCTTGCTAGCCATGGTCGGCTGGCCGGGGTTGGCTCGGACATGCGCGGCATGGTGCATTAGGTAGGGTCTAGGTTGGTTGAATGCATTGGTTGGCACTGGGGGAGACACGGGTGATCAATGGGGAACAAGGTTTGGGGTTATCACTTCTCAAAATAGTGAAGTTTGGCCAAATTGGTTTTCTATATCCAAGTGTTTGATGAAATGGCCGAAATAATTTCACATTTGAATTTTTGGTTGAAGCTTGGTGGATGTAATGGTCACATACTAGGTAGTCTCTGGTTGATTGGATTTGTCAAGGTGCACTGGTTTGGTTGGGTTTTGAGAAATGGTGATCTTACCATATGAACTAGATTCAATTTTGAGTTTTTATTTGAATAGGGTTGCCAAATATTTCCGTGTGTTTGCAAGGTGGGATTGGGTTCACTTTTACTTAGTCTAACAAGGGGTGAAAAGAAAGGGATGTGTTTCTGTTTGAAATCTTGGACTAGAAACACTCAAAGTGGTCTAGTGAGCAAGATTGGCAAAAATGACCATTAGCTCATATAGTTTGTTTTTGAATTTCTCTTGATTTGATTCTGCTTGGAAATGATTTAGATGATGTTATTTTCATCTTTAAACCATTCCTTGCTATTCATAACAATCACCCAAGTCCATTCAAGAATTCATGCATTCATCACATACGCACATGCATTCATATGGATTTTAATTAACAAAAGTTTTTGTTAACCCTAATTTTGGGTGATTGGAATTTTATAACCTTGATTAATATTTTTGGGATGTTACACCCTTCAATGAAAAGCGCCACCGAGCAATCGCCAAAGAAGTGCAGCGTCTACTCGCTACAGGCTTCATCCAGCCAATCAAGTACTCCAAGTGGCTGGCAAACCTAGTCCTGGTCATGAAGAAGAACAAGACCTAGAGAATGTGCATCGACTACACCAACCTCAACAAAGCCTGCCCAAAGGAGCAGTTCGTCCTCCCGCGTATCGACCAGATCATCGATTCGACCGCGGGTTCGGAGTCGCTGTGTCTCCATGACGCGTACTCTGGTTATAATCAGATCAAGATGGTGGTTAAGGATGAGGAGAAGACGGCGTTCATCACGCCATTCAGTGCCTACTGCTACACTGCCATGATGTTCGGCCTCAAGAATGCCGGCGCGACCTACCAGCGGTGCATGCAGGAGTGCCTCGCGAGCCAAATTGGCCACAACATCCACGTCTACATCGACGACGTGGGGGTCAAGTCCAACCGCTAGAGCGACCTACTCGCCGACCTGGCCAAGACCTTTGCAAATCTATGGAGGTACAAGATCAAGCTCAACCCAGGGAAGTGCACCTTCGGCGTGCCCACTGGACAGCTCCTGGGGTACGTAGTTTCCAAGCGAGGCATCGAGGTGAACCCCACCAAGATTGACACAATCGCACAGCTCGGGAAACCCGAGTGCCTCCTCGACATCCAGAAGCTGGCTGGGAGAGTCGTGGCTCTCAGTCACTTCATCCCCCGGCTAGGTGAGAAGGCAATGCTTATCTACCGCCTGATGCGCAAGAACCCCACGTTCCAATGGGACAAGGAGGTGGATGACGCGATAAATGCACTCAAATAAGTGCTACTATCCGCACCCCTACTCTCCACCCCCGTCAACATGGAGCTGATGCTCGTCTACGTCGCGGCATCCACGCGAGTCATCAGCGTCGTCATGGTCATCGAGTGACCAGAAGAGGGCTAGGATCGCCCCGTAAAGCGCCCGGTCTATTATATCAGCGAGGTCCTCATGGAATCACGTCAGCGCTACCCGCAATACCAGAAACTAGTATACGCGGTCTTCAGAGCCCAGCGGCGGCTACCGCACTACTTCTAGGAGCACCCAATCACGGTCGTCTCCTCCGTGCCACTGTAGGACATCATCCGCAACCGCGAGGCGGCTGGGCGGGTCATCAAATGGGCCGTGGAAATCGGCGTCCACAACATCAAGTACGAGCCTCACAAGGATATCAAGTCGTAGACTCTTGCACACTTCCTCGCCGACTGGGATGTTGGGGATATGCTATATGGGTATCCTTATAGCATGTCTCTTATCCGACTAACCCGGGTGGCCATAGTCGGTAGCATGGCCTATGGCCTGCTGGGCGGCCCAGTTAGGTGGATCCAAAAGGGAGGCCCATGCCGGATAAAGGAAGGCTACGGTGGAGTCACCAGCGTACCCGGAGCCTTGGAGTGCAAGATACACAAGACTAGTAATAGACGGTGTAGGACTCTGTAACCTGTCCGGCTAGGACTTTTCCCTGTAACCCTAGGACCTGGCGACTATATAAGTCGGGCCTATCGAAGCCTTTAGGGCACGATCATAGACAATCTCATACAACCTCGCACAACGAACCTATCTCTGTAACTCGGCGTATTTGCCCTTATAGTGATTTATAGCAGGAGTAGGATTCCGCCGCCGTTGTGGGATCTGAACCTGGGTAAGCTGTGTTACCTCGTACTCGTCAACCGTCTGCCTTACCCCACGTCTCTAAACACGCACTGTGAGGACCCTTCCATGACGTACTCGTCGGCAATACCACGACAGTTGGCGCCCACCGTGGGGCAAGAGGCGCTTCAGGCTCTTCAGCGGGCGAGGACCAAGATCTTTGCAGGAATCGGTGAAACCGTAGCCATTGGCCGTGTTCTCTTCTCCGGCAACGTTCCGATCGTCCCTCCCGACGAGTTCTGGATCCCGGCAAAGACGAACCCTACGCGGTGTTTGATCGTTCCTATCGGAGACATCCACCTCTTCATCGGCGAAACCGACTCGGGCACTAGTTCCCTGGGAGTCGGAGGAGCACCAAGACCCGCGCGGACCGCCTATGGGCTGGATATGCTCGCGGAAGAATCGATGCCGGATCTCTCCTCGGAGTTTAACGACAAAGATCAGAAAGCATCAAGGCCCGCACAGACCGCCTACGGGCAGGATACGTTCACGGAAGGATCAATGTCGGATCTCTCCCCGGAGCTTGCCGGCAAAGATCGGAAAAATTCAAGACCCACCCAAACTGCCCCCGTGCAGGATATAAAGGTGGAAGATCACTGCAAGTCTGCCGGCTTCGTCCGTGCGTCTGGACAGCAGAGATCCAAGTTCGTCGGCGTGGTTACCATCTTCGATCTGGCACGCTGCATTCAGAGAGAGGGCGAAAACCCCCGCGATTACCTGGCCAGGTGGCTCCGTATACGAGCCGACCTAGCCCACTACCCCGATGATAACGCTCTATATCCGACATTCTTTAAGACGGCAGTAGGAAACAAGACGCCTTACACTCGAAGATATGGTGAGCACCGTCAACAACTACGCGGAGGCCGAAGCGGCAACTCAGACAACGCTTGCGCTCATTGACGGAGCCCCTCCGATTCAGCCACCGCCACCACCGCCTCCGGCCGCCATTGTCGCAGCAGCACCACCACCTCTAGTCATCGTCGAGCCCGTTGCACCTCCACCGCCTGTCATCGAGGAAGTCCTGGCACCCTCCGAATCTGTCATTGACGTGCTCTATGCTGATTTTAGTGCAGATTCAGAGGAGATAGACTTCAGTCCAGAAGAGCTAGACTCCGCTATGCAGGAGATGGAGGAGGAGTACTCGCGCGACGAGCAGGCCAACAACATTGTCGCGTCCCGAGGGGTGTTCGTCACCATTGGGACGGCGATGGACGAAGATCAACCCGGACGAGCTCCGCCTACGGCGCTGGAAAAGGGGAATGTGCCGCTTATTGCTGCTGACGATGATCGCGCAGAAGACATGCCTCCTCCGCCCAATCCAGTGCAGCAGCCGCAGGAACTCGGCACCGGCCCGAGTAACAACAACACCGCAAACTTGCCGCCTCCAGCATCTACGTCTGCAGCAGCCCAAGTTACTCCAGCTGATAGGGTGATGTACGACAATCTCCTCGTCGAGCCACTAACCGTTGCTCATATCTGGAACGTGACCCAGCTTGATGAGAAACGCCAGCAGTTGCTGGAGGAGGCGCAAGCCATCGCGGAGCAGGGCGCTAAGCTAGATCGAGATCTGGTCAACGCGCAGAAGTCCATAGAGAAAGCTAGAGCAATGGAGGCCGAGTACAAGACTCTACTACAGCAGCAAAAGGCTAAGAAAGCCCCGGCTCGCGTCATCAACGATCCTGGTGTATGGCGCAACCTAGTATGGGCTCCCTCGAAGCCGGCACAAGCCAAGCCATACATTGACAGTGAAGGCAAGCAGGTGATGCCCACCCCACTACTTAACCTCGCCGTCGCCAAGACCCTTCTGGAGCAGGATAGATCCCCTGAGGCAGTGGAACAGGTCTACGACCTAGTGGCCAAGGCGGTAAAGCAGCAGGAAAAGGCCACCTCTCAGAGGCTTGAGTCTGACCCATCGCTTTGCCAGTATAGCCAGTACAAGCCGCCAAGGGACAGATCTCCTCTTGATGTCGGGTCCCAGACGGGTTCCTCAGAACGAAGACGGAGGGATGCGCGCAACAGGAAGGATGCTATCCCAATATCCTCCGACCATGGAGAAAAGGCCCGACCTCGTCGCCCATCGCCACTGCCCTGGTCTCCCCGACATCGTGAAGATTACAAAGCTCACCATCATACGGATATGCACCCACCAAAGCAGTGTGGCATCGTCATCTGCGACAACGCGGAGCAGACCCGTCATGACGGAAAGCACAACGAAGGACATAAGAGCAGGTCGCGCCAGGACCCTCCGCGTCCAACAAGCAACCATGACAGACATGAGGTGTCGCAGGAGGGTAACAACAAGAAGACTAACCCACTGCCACCTCCGCCTCCATCACCACCAAGCAGTCACCATGGCGGAGGAGGCCCACGTCATTCACGCAGCCCATCCCCTGTTGACAAGAAAAAGAAGAACCCGGAGCCATAAGATGCACGTTCGCGGATCGACAAGATCCACGAGGCCCGGGAAGGACCATACCTGGGACCACATTGCTTTGGACCTGCAATTCGGTCCGTAACTTACCCCAAAGGCTTCCGGGTTGACAAGACCATCAAGCCCTACGACGGCACCGCCAAGCCAGCCCCATGGTTGCAGGACTACGGCAACGCGGTGGAGATTGCCGGAGGCAACCCGAATGTCGCCGTCAAGTACCTCCCACTAATGTTGGCGGGTATGGCCCGTCAATGGATCGATGACTTGCCGGAGAAATCTATCTACAACTGGTTGGACATGCAAGAAGCGTTCACCAAGAACTTTGAGGGTACATACAAGCGTCCCTGCACTGTGGGCGATCTACAGCGGTGCGTGCAAGAGAAATACGAGACATCTCGTGCCTACCTCTCCCGCTGGATGGACATGAAGAATTCCTGCGCAGGAGTGCACGCTCAGACCGCCATGGCTGCCTTGATCGATGGGTTGGAAAGGGGCACGTTGCTCCGACACAAGCTGAAGCGCTTGCAGGACAATCACCAGCTTGACTGAACCAGATGATTCAGTTGGCCAGTGAGTTCGCAGCTGCCGCCGACGATGCTCGTGGCTCCTTGCCGGCAACGGCAGTTCCAACTCAAGCTCGGAGGAACAACAGTACAAAGCGGAAAACCGCCCCAGAAGAAAAGCAATCTACCAACATGGTCTCTATGACTTTTGCAGGACGAGGAGAGGGCGGACAACACGGACGAGGAAGGGGAGCCGGTCGTGGGCAGCAACGAGGAAGTGAAACCACCTCGGCACCGCTCCGCGTTCCCCAAACCTACGAGGAGTACCGTGATATGCCATGCCTCGTACACCTCGACATCAACGGTGAAGCCACCCATACTAATCGACACTGCAAGTTCGTCAACAACCTCAAGGAAGACCCGGAGTCCGGCTACAAGCAAAGTCGGAAGAACAGACCGCGCGGCAAGGGAAAGGGGAAGAAGAAGGAGGAGGAGTCCAAGGATTCAAGTGACATGGACGAAGACGTTGACCCCAAGCACGCCTCCAAGAGCGCCGACAAGGGCAAGAACCCCTTCGCGAAGAAGGCCCCAGTCTACCACACTTGCCTTGGCACCCCCACCGTCCGACAATAGAAGACCTCTCTGAGGATCCTGATGGCCACTCTCCCTCCAGTCCCCCAGTACCTGGGCTGGACGGAAGTTCCAATAACTTGGGACAGGACGGACCACCCAGACCTTGTGCCCACGGAAAACCAGTACGCCATGGTCATCAACCCATTGATTGACGGCGTGGAGTTCACCAAGTGCATGGTGGACAGTGGAAGCAGCATCAACATCATGTACCTGGATACACTACAAAAGATGAACTTGATGGAGGCGAACCTAAGGCGGACCAACACCGTTTTCCACGGCATAGTTCCTGGTCAGGAGGCTAGGTCCCTTGGGTGCATCACACTTCAGGTAGCCTTTGGCGATGTTAACAACTACCGCCAAGAGCGCATGACCTTCGAGGTGGTCCCCTTCAAGAGCGTGTACCACGTCATATTCGGCCGCGACATATTCCACACATTCATGGCCAAGCCATGCTTCATCTACAACAAGCTCAAGATACCTGGACCAAACGGTGTCATCACCATATCCGGAAGCTTTACCAAGGCAAGGGACTGCGAGATCAACGAAGCAGCCGTTGCAGAAGCTGTCCTCTATAGCGAAGAATTCAAAGAGATCCAGAGCAAGGTCAATGACTCAGAGATGCCCGCGTCGAAGAAACAAATCTCCGACTCCGCTCATGTGTTCAAGGCCGCCATCGAGACCAAGCCGGTGGAACTTGTGGTAGGCGATGCCTCCAAGGTCACCGCCATTGGGACGAACCTGGATCCCAAATAGGAAAGGGCGCTCGTCGAGTTCCTCCATGAGAACAGGGACATGTTTGCCTGGCAACCTTCCCACATGAAAGGTGTACCTAGGGAACTTGCCGAGCACAGCTTAAACATTGATCCGAAATCAAAACTAGTGAAATAACCTCTACAATGATTTGGAGATGAGAAGAGAAGCGCCATTGGCAAAGAGATAGCTAGGTTACTCAAGGCTAGATTTATCCGAGAAGTCCTTCACACCCAATGGGTGGCCAATCCTGTACTTGTCCCCAAAAAGGGAACCAATGAATTAAGAATGTGCGTTGATTACACCGGCTTAAACAAAGCATGTCCCAAAGATCCGTTTGCTTTGCCTCGCATTGACCAAGTCATTGACTCGACGGCTGGCTCGGAACTTTTGTGTTTTCTCGATGCATACTCAGGATACCACCAGATCAAGATGAGGAAGTCGAACCAATTGGCCACTTCATTCACTACCCCATACGGAACGTTTTGCTATGTCACAATGCCCTTTGGGCTGAAAAACGCGGGTGCTACCTACCAGCGGACAATGCAACGTTGCCTTCACGACCAAATTGGTCAGAATGTTCATGCCTGCGTGGACGATATCGCGGTGATGTCTAAAAAATCAAACGACTTAATCTACGACTTAAAAGAAACCTTCGATAATCTCCGGAAATACAACATGATGCTTAACCCTAAGAAGTGCGCCTTCGGGGTTCCAGCCGGCAAATTGTTGGGCTTCATCGTTTCCTAGCATGGAATCGAGGTCAACCCGGAGAAAATCAAGGCCATCTTAAACATAAACCGTCCGACATGCCTAAAGGACATTCAACGACTAACAGGTTGTGTTGCAGCAGTTAGTCGGTTCATCAGCCGACTTGGAGAGAAGGCCCTGCCACTGTACAAGTTGCTGAAGAAGGCGAAAAATTCACGTGGACGGACGAAGCAGATGCAGCATTGAAGCAGCTCAAGGAGATTCTTTCCTCAGCGCCCATCCTTGCAGCACCCAAGCCAAGCGAGCCCCTTTTAATCTACATGGCGGCAACCAACCGGGTAATCAGCATCGTCCTCGTATAGCGGAAAGAACCAGGCTATGAGCATGGAGTCTAACGACCAGTTTACTATGTAAGCGAGGTCTTGACGGAGTCTAAGCAGCGTTACCCGCACTACCAAAAGATAGTTTATGGAGTATTCCTTGCTTCTCGGAAGCTGAGGCATTACTTTCAGGAGCACCCAATTACAGTAGTGAGCAAGACTCCACTGTCTGACATCATCAATAACAGCGACGCTACAAGAAGGGTCGCAAAGTGGGGCATTGAACTTGCCGCCTTCGAAATCACCTACAAGAGACGCAACGCTATCAAATCACAAGCCTTGGCGGATTTTGTTGCATATTGGACGGAGATGCCAGAAGCTACTCTGTTGCCAGAACCAGAGTACTGGGTGATGCACTTTGACGGATCAAAGCTGCTCAACGGCTCAGGGGCTGTTGTATTGCTACAGTCACCAACAGGAGACAAGCTACACTACGTTCTGCAGATCCACTTGGAGGCTACAAACAACATGGCGGAGTATGAAGCACTCATCCACGGACTACGTGTAGCCAAGGATATTGGCATCAAGCGCATAGTTTGCTGTGGATATTCCGACTAGGTTGGCCAGCAGGTGGCTGGCACCTGGAATACGCGGAACCCTATGATGGTGGCATATCGAGACGAAGTGGACGAGATAGCCAAGAGATTCTTGGGCTACGAAGTTAAGTATGAGCCTAGGGAACAAAACGAGGCGGCTGATCTGCTGTCTAAGCTAGGATCAGGGCGCAAGTGAATTCCGCCAGGAGTTTTCCTCGAGCACCTGCGCACACCATCCGTGAAGGGATCCGACATCGACAATCCGGATAGAGATGACTCTTTCGTCAACATGATGACTAAGGTCCCTCCGTCTTGGACAAAACCGTTCATGGAATACCTCGAACACGGAACTTTGCCCGACGACGAAGTCAAAAGACGGCAAATAGTACGACGAGCAAAGGGTTATACCATAATCAATGGGCAACTCTACAAAAGGATTACTACTGGTGTATACCTAAAGTGTGTTTCCCAGCTAGAAGATATGGAAATCCTATGCGAAATCCATCTCGGAGATTGCGGGCATCACGCCGCTCCTCGATCGTTGGTCGTGAAAGCCTTCCGGCAAGGATTCTACTGGTTGACCGCGAAGGCGGACGCCGACAGGCTGGTTGAGACATGCATGGGATGCCAGTATTATGCCCGACAACCACATGTTCCTGCTGAAGAACTGCGAACAATACCAATAACTTCGCCGTTTGCGGTCTGGGGGCTGGACATGGTGGGACCGTTATAGACGGCACCTTGTGGATTTACGCATCTGCTTGTAGCAGTTGACAAATTCACTAAATGGATAGAAGCTAAACCCATTAGAAAGCTTGATGGGGAAACTGCCCTCAGGTTTGTCCAGGATCTAGTGGTGAGATTTGGTCTCCCACATAGCATTATCACCGACAACGGCAGCAATTTATCACTCAGAGAAGTGGAGGCATATTGCTGGGAGAAAGGCATCCGACTTGACCTTGCATCTGTGGCACACCCATAATCCAATGGTCAGGTTGAGCGAGCCAATGGATTAATTCTGCAGGGAATCAAGCCACGTCTTGAGGCACCGCTACATAGAGCAGCTGGAGCCTGGGCGGAAGAATTGCCATCTGTGCTGTGGAGTTTACGAACTACACCCAACAGATCTACCGGATACACCCCTTACTTCATGGTATATGGAGCATAAGCCATCCTACCTTCTGACATCCTCTACGATGCACCAAGAGTTGCCGCCTAGATGTGGACCTTCTCGAGGAGGAGCGCGTTTTAGCATGCCAAAGATCCGCCATCTACCAGCAGAAGCTACGCAGCTACCATAGTCGCCGCGTTCGGCATCGCTCGTTTAAAGAGGGGGATTTGGTGCTCCGACTTAAGCAGAAAAAGTCACAAAAATTATCCCCGCCATGGGAAGGACCGTTCATCATAAGCAAGGCGCTGCTCAATGGGTCTTACTACCTGTTGACAATTGTGAACTAAAGGATAGACCCAACGAGGATCATAAGCGTAAGCGACGTGACCCGGATGATGACTACCCGGACCTTGATCGGCCATGGAACATAGCACAGCTATGTCCTTTTTACACTTAGCATTTTTTATCTAATTGTGTATCTCTTATATGATCAATGAAATAAAGCTCTTTGGTTCACTCATATTTCTGAGTCTTTTACCTCCTTTAGTGTTCATTTTTGGATCATGTAAAACCTTTATGCACAAGCTTTGCATTTGCACTTGTGAAAATTCCGCCTACGGGCGTTAGCTTAAGTTTTCTGGTCTACACGTTCTTTGTCATTTTTATGTGGATTCTGGAGTAGTGACTTTCGGCACTTATTGTCGGCGATTTTGTGCTCAGGTTATGGACGGTGCCATTGGGCATCATCACCTAAGCGCATGGTTCCGACAACGAGTCTTCCGACTCACGAAAAGTCAAGCATAAGAACCAAAGTAATGGATAAGCCAACACTTGCTTAAAATATATATACATGCTGGGAACTAAGTTCTTAAGTAGCAGGAAATAGCAACGATTGTTTTCCGCCTTAAGTTACATCATCAAGTTTTTTCCGCACATATATCAAAGGCAAAACAAATATTACATAGTGTTTTTCACTCTTTGGGCGCAGGAGACTTGGAAGCAGCATCATCCCTAGTCGGAGAATCACCCTCAGCGTCGGCGCTGTGATGAGACTTGGAGGAATATTGGTTGACACTGTCGATGGTGTTCCTGGGCACGAAGACGTCAACGTCGACCAACTCGGCAACTCTGGTGTCATAACCCGTGAGTGATGACAGGATGGCTTCGTGATCTATCTCCTTGCCGTCATCATCCACGTCGGGGATGCCAGAGGTCACCGTATCGATGTCGACATCGTCGTAGTGCGCCTTCACCATTGACAGCGCCATCCTCGCGCCAGCCCGTGCACATGAAGCTTTCCAGCTTGTAACACGCTCGGGGGCTCGGCGCAGAATCTCCAAGTACTTCTTCACGGAGTCCGAGGCCTTGATGTATATCTGGAGGGGCTTGGCAATCTCCTTGGCTTGGGTGATGGCAGTGTTGATGAAGTTGCCAGCAAGAACCATGCATTCCTTGTCCGAAGGAGGCGAGCGGGTTAAACCCAGAGGCGCTGAAAATTCCGACAAGGAGCGCATGAGTTCAATAAACTCTAAGTATCCAGACTACAGAAATACAAGGGGGAGGAAACTTACTGAAGATGCTGGCCTTAGCCTGCCAGACGGTGTCCGCCAAGGATTCCTTCTCTTGTTGGAGGAGCTTAAACGCCTCGCTGTGGCATTGGTTTTGCTGATCAGCAGCTTGCTTCTGATCTTTTAAGATCGCAAGCTCCTCCTTCAAGCGATTGATTTCCGCGGAGGCGGAATCCTGCAGGGCTTTCATGGAATCCTCGTGCATCTTCAGCATCTCTTCCCTCTCCTTCTTAAGGATTTTGTTCTCACTGTCCAGCTGCTGGATGTGCTTGGACTGCTCGACAATATCCTTGGCCTTGGCAACATGCTCTGCAAGTCGGAGAAAGCAAAATACACAGTGAGTACTCGAAGAAGGAAGGCATAAAACCAAGACGGAATGCGCAAAAAAGAAAACAGACACTTGTTTTTGATGATTTGTTCCTTCAAGATGGCAGTTTTACCCTTTTCGGCTTCAAGATCTGCGCGCATCTTCTGGTACTTGTCGTTGGCCATGCCCCTTCGAGCATTCTCGTTCTGTGGAACAAAGGAAAAAAGTTAAACTGTTGTTTAGTCTGCTTGGAGCACCTAGTCGGAAACTTTCCATCTAGGCGCTCGGGGGCTACAGCGAAAGTTTTACAACTTATCAAAATGCTTAGCTTTTCTTTAAGCATCTAGTCGGAGCTACTTCAGTTCTCGATTAGAAGCTTGGGGGCTACAGTATAAAGTTTTAGCTCGGAAAATGCTTAGCTTTTCTTTAAGCATCTAGTCGGAACTAATTCAGTTACAACTAGAGGCTTGAGGGCTACAGTATTTGAAAATTATAAACACTACGTATGCTACTCTTAAAGCATCTAGTCGGAATAGTTTCTTCCATCTAAATGCTTGGGGGCTACAGTGAGAGTTCTTTCTAACTTAGTTACTCTTAGAGCATATAGATGCAAAACCTATGGTTTTCCGTCTACATCCTCGGGGGCTACAGTGGGATACTCATAATGAAATGCAAAAGGCAAAATAAAACTTACAAGTGCAATAATCTTGAGGTTTGTAGCACTCTCGGCCAGCAGCTTGCCAAAGGAAATGCTATTTTCCCGCAAGATATCTACTTGTCGGAGCAGCTCCTCAATACCGCACGTCGAAGATGACGACACTCCTCCAGGAACCATAGTTGTGTTACTCGGCAGGAGAGCCAGGTAAACTATCTTCGAGAACTCGAAGGGTCTCTGGGGAGTACGGGCGCCGCCTTCGGCAGAGGTACCAGCTCCCACTACCGCCTTGCCGCTACCGATGGCATCCTTAGCCGGAGCTTCAGCCATTTGTAGAGCAGTGCTCTCCTGCGTCGCCTGCTCGCCGACAACAGCAAGTTCGGTAGAAGCGCCAGAATCCACTTCCATGTCGGAAGGGCCTGGTGCCTCCTGAGCTTGAGAGCTTGTCGGGGCAGAGGAAGGCTTGATGGCAGGAGTAGCAGGGGCGATGACGGGGGAGGAGTCACGATGCAGCATATCTTTGATATTTCTATAAGCCCCCAAAGTCTTGGAGGTGTTCTTGAGGCTGGTTGTGGCTTTCTTCCTGAAACGTGCAAAGTGCATAAGTACAGGAACAAGACAGATAAATATGACAATGTCGGAGAATGAGAAGCTTACACTAGGGAGGGGGGGTGCTTTTGCAAAAATCCTAGTGGATCTTTTATTTTTTGCCTCTAGGGCGGCGGTAGTCTTCTTGGAGGCTCCACCCTCCATCTTCTTCTTCTTCTTGCCTCCGTCGGCAGCGTCAGAGGTGGAGCTCTTCCGCTTTTGCGCGAACGGGACATCGTCGTCGGACACGACCGTGACTTCCTTCATCTTTGGATCATAGATTTGGGCATCCAGGTTGTCCTCATCTAGATCGCTAAGCTGTTCAGTTAGAAATCTCCGTGTTAGATGAGGTGGTAATGGCAAGACAGATAAACTAGAGTATATGTAGTACACGGAAAATACATATCTACCTTTGGTCACTTGCCGTCTACGAACATGTCGTAGGTGATGGTGAAGCCACGCTACTTATCCTTCACCTCGACGATGTCCTTCAGGCGGAGCTTGACGGAGTCGCTCGAGAAGTTATCCACGGAGATCCGGAGGGTATCCCTTCGATCACTGGTATACTCATGCATGAACTTCACGCGGTGCTGCAGAGGTTGGATTCGCCTGATGAACCAGCACATGGCCAGGTCCAAGCTGGTCAAACCCGTCTCTACGAACCATTCGATCCGCCTTATTGCGCGAGAAGCGTCGAGGTCGGAGGGAAGGGAGGCATGGGATCTCCATGTGTAAACTTCAGCGGCGGCTCCATCCACGAATTCCGGGTACGTTACTTCTCGGCCCGCTAAAGGAATGTCGGGGGCGTAGAAGTACGTCCGCTGCCAGTTTTTCCAGGACTCATGGCCGACGATGTCGGGGAACTGCCGGCCAGGTCGAATCTTGAAGCTTATGGTGCCACAGTTCCTAAGCTCCTCCCTACTGTGTCTGGCTTCACGTTTGACGGTGAAGAAGTACACGAACAAGTCTAACCTAGGCCTAATCCCTAGGTAACCCTCACAAAGTGCCGCGAAGTTTCTAAGCACTAAGATGCTAATGGGGGAGAGGTTATGGGGTTGGACCTTGTAGTGGTTCAAGACGGAGAGAAAGAAGTGGGAGATGGGCAGAGAAACACCGCGTACCAGCTGAGCCTTGATGTACACCTTTTCTCCGGCTTGGGGAGAAGGTGTCACCTCGCCAGCCGGCGCCGCCTGCCAGGTGAGCCCCTCCGTCACGGGGAGGTAGCCTTCGGTGACCATCTCTTGGATGTCGCGGTCGGTGATGTCCAAGCCGTGCCAGTCGCCCTTGTGCGAGTCAGTTTCTTCTTCCAGAGGCTCTAGTGCCGCCAGATTATGGTCGTCGCCGGTGGTTTCAATCACTGCCGATGCAGGGATGACCAGGTCCTCTGGGGGCACGACGACGGAGCTCGCCGGCTTCGCCGTGGCTTCGCTCGACGCTTCAATTGATGGGGAGGAGCTGCTGCTGGCCATGGAGAGCTGGAAGGATGCGACTGACGCAGAGGGAGGCTAGGGTTTTCGAGGTTTCTCGCGGAGAGCTCGAGGAGGCGTGCGGCTAGAGGAAGAAGACGATGATGCGAGAGGAATGAGGTAAAAAGTGGAAAGTGTCCCACGGTTACTATTTATCATACTTTGCGTCAAGATTCGTGCAGCTGATCAGACGGTTGCCGCGTAGACGACGTGTTCGTGAACGTGCGCGATAATTTCGCCACGTCTCCAACCATCGCCGCCAACGGTTCGTATCGCTCACGCGGGAAATTCAGATATGATTGCATTCTCTGCATGTGTGAGTTACGAGGCGTCGCTGACCTAAGCCTACGTCGTCCTAGCTGACACGGGTAGATGAGCCGTCGCATCGAAGATTCCGGCATGGACGGATTTAATCCGACTACGGAAGAGTACGATGGAAGATTCAGCATTTCTCCGGCTAACCATTTGAAGACGGAGAAAACCTTGCAGGGTTCTTTGGGAGGACTACAAGGTATTGCTTGACGATTTTCCGACGTCCATCTAGACGGAGTATTCAACGTGAAGAGGCAAGATGGCGCAAGATCTCGGAGTTCTCCGGGGGCTACTGTTGGGGATATGCTATATGGGTATGCTTATAGCATGTCTCTTATCCGACTAACCCGGGTGGCCCATAGTCGGTAGCATGGCCTATGGCCTGCTGGGCGGCCCAGTTAGGTGGATCCAGAAGGGAGGCCCATGCCAGATAAAGGAAGGCTACGGTGGAGTCACCAGCGTACCCGGAGCCTTGGAGTGCAAGATACACAAGACTAGTAATGGACGGTGTAGGACTCTGTAACCTGTCCGGCTAGGACTTTTCCCTGTAACCCTAGGACCTGGCAACTATATAAGTCGGGCCTATGGGAGCCTTTAGGGCACGATCATAGAAAATCTCATACAACCTCACACAGCGAACCTATCTTTGTAACTCGACATATTTGCCCTTATAGTGATTTATAGCAGGAGTAGGATTCCGCCGCCGTTGTGGGATCTGAACCTAGGTAAGCTGTGTTACCTCGTACCCGTCAACCGTCCGCCTTACCCCACGTCTCTAAATACGCACTGTGAGGACCCCTCCATGGCGTACTCGTCGGAAAATACCACGACATGGGAGGAGTCATAGTAGCCAGACAAGCTGCCCTACCTCCACTACTGGTCGCTCCACTTCGACGGGTACAAGAATGCGGATAGTGCAGGAGCAGGGATCATACTCACCTCTCCAAAGGCGACAATCTCCGCTACATTTTGTACCTCGACTTCACGCCCATCACCAACAACATGGCCGAATATGAGGCCCTCCTCCATGGCATGCGGGCCACCAAGGAGATGAACGCCAATCACCTATGGTGCTACGGCGACTCCAACCTTGTCACTACACAAGTCGCTGGTACCCGCGACACCGTCTCCCCCACCATGGCAGCATACCGCCAAGCAGTGGACCAGCTGGGCGGCCACTTCGCTGGCTACTCCATTGAGTGGATTGACAGACGCAAGAAGGAGGAGAACGAAGCTCTCTCCCGCATCAGGTCGGCTCGACAAACCCCACCCGCGGGCGCCTTCCTCGACACCATCCACAAGCCCTCCGTCTCTCCTCCAAAGGAGATCGGCCTTGGGATCCCGTTGCAACCCGAGCCCGCCCTGGTCGCCATGATCACAGAACAAAGTGACTGGACTGTAGAGATTCGTAGCATGGAAAACAAAAAATTTCTACCGCATACAAACAAACAAGCCAAGATCCACCTACTAGATTGTAGCAACGAGTCGATGGAATAACTCACCCTCGAAGATTCCAAAGTGTTTAACGAGAGCGGATTCTCATGGGTGATGTAGTCGTACTCTTGCCGATCTCAAGATCGCGTAGACGATCCTTCCGGCGCTGCGTTCCGGCAGCGCTTCCGCAGTCGGTCACACGTTCGGTACTCGACGAAGACCTTCCTCTACCTTGTTCCAGCAGGCAGCGGAGGTTGTAGCACTCTCCTTGCGATTCCGGCAGCACAACGGCGTGGTACCGGAAGTAGAGGGGAGATCTCCCAGGGCTTCGCCTTAAGCCGGAGCGAGTATGGTGGACTATGAGAGAGAGCCTCAGCGATCTAGGGTTTAGACGCACCAAGGAGGAGCAAGGCCGGCGGCTAGGGTTTAGCTGGGCGGCGGCAGCGGTAGCAGGAGGTGGTGGCGCCGGGCTAGGGTTTGCGGGTGGAGGTGTTGTGTGCCAGGAGGGGCAGCCCTGCCCCTCCTTATATAGGTGGAGGGGGCACGCCAGGGGAGGGGAGTCCCTCCCCAACTCGGTTTCCCAAGTGGGCCGGCGGTGGAGGGGAGGAGCTCCTCCCCAAGTAGGTTTCCTACTTCCCCTCCACCTTCCAAAATAGCCGTTTGACTTTTCAAATTGGCGTTGACTTTTCAAACTAGGATTTGATTAAACCCTTTATTTTGTTCAGCGATGACACCTAGTACATGATGCGATCATTCCAACTTGATATGACACATTCATGTACCCTTCCCCTCCGGAGTGCCGGACATTCCGAAACCTTCTAGAACATTCCTGATGAAAACACCGGAACCATTCTCCAACCCCGAAACAGGACTTTCCTTATATGAATCTTATTATCCGGACCATTCCGGATCTCCTCGTGATATCCCGGATCCCATCCGAGACTCCGAACAACATTTGGTCTCTTACTCATCATTCCATAACTACTCAAACAACGTCAAATCCTTAAGTGTGTCTCCCTACGGTTTGTGAATTATGCAGACATGATCGAGACACTTCTCCGAACAATAACCAATAGAGGAATCTTGAAATTCATATGGCTCCCACATATTTCTACGATTACATTGCGATATACCTTTCTTCTTGTTGTTGCCGTTCTTCAAATCCGCCAAGTACTTTGGACAATTCCGCTTCCAGTGACCTTCTCCCTTGTAGTAAAAGCACTCAGTATCAGGCTTAGGTCCATCCTTGATCTTCTTAGTCGGCGTGGTAACTTTCTTACCACCCTTCTTGAAGTGTCCCTTTTTCTTAGACTTGCCTTTCTTGAATTTGGTGGTCTTATTGACCATCAACACTTGGTGCTCTTTCTTGATCTCCACTTCTGCAGATTTTAACATGGCAAAGAGTTCTGGCAACTGCTTGTTCATGTTTTGCATATTGTAGTTCATCACAAAGTTCTTGTAACTTGGTGGTATTGATTGGAGGACACGATAAATCCCCAAAGCATTAGGAATCACTATACCGAAGCTTTGAAGTTTGTTTGCGTGCCCAGACATCTTAAGCACATGCTCACTAACAGAGCTGCCCTCTTCCATCTTGCAGTTAAAGAACTTTTCAGAAGCCTCGTAGCTCGCAATTGCCGCGTGAGTCTCAAAGATCAATTTGAGATCACGGACAATATCATGTGGGTCTGAATTCTCAAACCTTTTCTGAAGCTCCGATTCTAAACCATACAAGATAGCACACTGAACTATGGAGTACTGAGTCTTCCGAGCGAGGTAAACATTCTTTACTTCATCGGTAGCAGTAGCTGCAGGTGGGTCACCCAGCGGTGCATCCAGCACATAGGTCAAATTACCAGCTGTGAGGACAATCCTCAAATTGCGGAACCAATCCGCGAAGTTGCTTCCATTGTTTTTCAACTTTTCTTTCTCTAGGAACGCATTAAAATTGATGGTAGGGGCCGCCATTGATCTACAACATATTTGAAATAGTTTAGACTAAGTTTATGACAAATTGGGTTCTAATTAATAGTTAAATTAATCTAGGTGAACTCCCACTCAAAACAACATCCCTCACATTGTTTTAGTGATCACACGAACCAAATCCACCACATCAACACCGATCATCACGAGAGTTGACGTAGCTTCAATGGCGAACAATCGACATGTTCATCATATCTACTATATGATTCATGCTTTACCTTTCGGTGATCCGTGTTCCGAGACCATGTCTGTACATGCTAGGCTCGTCAAGATCGAACCTTAGCTTCCACACGAGCAAACCTGGCTTGCTCACGTTGTATACACTTGCGGAATCTAACACACCCGATCATCACGTGGTTCTTCGAAACAACAAGCTTTAGCAACTGTGCTTACTAAGGATGAACACTTTAGAACTTGAAATTCATGTGCATGAGGGATCATCTTATAATGCTACCATCGTTAACTAAGCAATACAAGATGCATAAAGGATTAACATCACATGCAATTCATAATATGTGATATGATATGGCCTTTCTTCTTTGTGCTTTCGATCTCCATCTTCAAGCACGAACATGATCTCCATTATCACCGGCATTGCATCAAGGTCAATGACGCTGCTCCATGGTTGTCGTCCACCGGCTTCAACTATTACAACTACTTTGAATAGACACGCGGGTCTTAACAGAATTTAAAGAAAACCATATGGCTCCTGCCGGTTGCCAACTTACAATAAGGAACATTGCATACATCAAATATAATCACAATCATGGCCATATCACATCACAGCACACCCCTGCAAAACAAAGTTAGACACCTCTACTTTGTTTGCATGTTTTACGTGGTTTGGGGCTTTCAATAAGTGTCGTTCTAACTTACGAGCAAGAACCACAACATTGATACTAGCATTGTCAATCACCCGTTGTAAATTGAATCTTAACTATGTTGGGAGAAACAGGCACCCGCAAAGCCACTTATGCAATACAAGTTGCATGTCAAGCGTGGAGCAAGTCTCATGAACGATGTCATGTAAGGTTAGCCCGGGCCGCTTCATCCCACCATCCCGCAAGATGCAAAGTACACAAGAAGCAATTGACAACAAAAGCATCAACGCCCACAATGACCATTGTGTTCTACTCGTGCAACAGATCTACATATAGACACGGCTCTGATACCACTGTAGGGATTCGTAGCATGGAAAACAAAAAATTTCTACCGCATACAAACAAACAAGCCAAGATCCATCTACTAGATTGTAGCAATGAGTCGATGGAATAACTCACCCTCGAAGATTCCAAAGTGTTTAACGAGAGCGGATTCTCGTGGGTGATGTAGTCGTACTCTTGCCGATCTCAAGATCGCGTAGACGATCCTTCCGGCGCTGCGTTCCGGCAGCGCTTCCGCAGTCGGTCACACGTTCGGTACTCGACGAAGACCTTCCTCTACCTTGTTCCAGCAGGCAGCGGAGGTTGTAGCACTCTCCTCGCGATTCCGACAGCACAATGGCGTGGTACCGGAAGTAGAGGGGAGATCTCCCAGGGCTTCGCCTTAAGCCGGAGCGAGTATGGTGGACTATGAGAGAGAGCCTCAGCGATCTAGGGTTTAGACGCACCAAGGAGGAGCAAGGCCGGCGGATAGGGTTTAGCTGGGCGGCGGCGGCAGCAGGAGGTGGTGGCGCCGGGCTAGGGTTTGCGGGTGGAGGTGTTGTGTGCCAGGAGGGGCAGCCCTGCCCCTCCTTATATAGGTGGAGGGGGCGCGCCAGGGGAGAGGAGTCCCTCCCCAACTCGGTTTCCCAAGTGGGCCGGCGGTGGAGGGGAGGAACTCCTCCCCAAGTAGGTTTCCTACTTCCCCTCCACCTTCCAAAATAGCCGTTTGACTTTTCAAATTGGCGTTTGACATTTCAAACTAGGATTTGATTAAACCCTTTATTTTGTTCAGCGATGACACCTAGTACATGATACGATCATTCCAACTTGATATGACACATTCATGTACCCTTCCCCTCCGGAGTGCCGGACATTCCGGAACCTTCTAGAACATTCCTGATGAAAACACCGGAACCATTCTCCAACCCCGAAACAGGACTTTCCTTATATGAATCTTATTCTCTGGACCATTCCAGATCTCCTCGTGATATCCCGGATCCCATCCGAGACTCCGAACAACATTTGGTCTCTTACTCATCATTCCATAACTACTCAAACAACGTCGAATCCTTAAGTGTGTCTCCCTACGGTTTGTGAATTATGCAGACATGATCGAGACACTTCTCCGAACAATAACCAATAGAGGAATCTAGAAATTCATATGGCTCCCACATATTTCTACGATTACATTGCGATCGAATGAACCACTTACATACGATACCAATTTCCCTTTGTCTCACGATAGTTTACTTATCCGAGGTTATGATCGTCGGTATCTCTGCATACCTAGTTTAACCTCGTTACTGATAAGTACTCTTTTCTCGTTCCCGTGATATGTGATCCCTTGTGAGACAGTCACATGCTTGCAAGCTAATTGGATGACATTTCACCGAGAGGGCCCAGAGTATATCTATCCATCGTATGGATGGACAAATCCCACTCTTGATCCATGTGTCTCAACCAATACTTTCCGAACACTCAATGCCACCTTTATAGCCACCCAGTTACGGTGTGGTGTTTGATGTCATCAAAGCATCCTTCCGGTGAACGTGATATGCATGATCTCATGGTCAAAGGAATTAGGTTACTATGTATCAGAAAGCATATAGCAATTGAACTATTAAAATGACTTGATCTTTATGCTATGCTTATCTATAGGATTATGTCCATCATATCATTCTCCTAACGATATGATCTTGTTGTTAATAACATCTCAATGTTCATGATAGGGAAACCACATTCATTTATTAACCAACAAGCTAGTATCATAAAGAGGCTTTACTAGGGACTCTATTTTAGTCTACAAATCACACAAGTATTAATGTTTCCCTGTTAATACTATTATAGCATGAATGTAAACATTTATCATAAACACAAAGATATAATAATAACTACATTTATTATTGCCTCTAGGGCATATCTCCAACATGGACCGCACCATACCTCGCCTACCTCGAGAGCGGGACCCTGCCAACAGACGAGACAGGAGCCCGCATGATCGTGCAACGCTGCAAATCATTCGTCTTGATCAACAGCGAGCTCCACAAGTGTAGCTTAACCGGTGTGTTCCAATGCTGCGTGCAACCTGAGGAAGGGCATAAGATCCTTCAAGACATCCACGTCGGTGACCGTGGCCACCACGTCGGCGCCCGGTCTCTAGTCACCAAGGCCATGCGACATGGCTTCTATTGGCTCACCACATACGCCGACGCTGTCGTCATCGTCCAATAATGCGTCGGGTGCCAGAAGTACGCCAATCAGATGCACACCCTAGATCGGTGCTCAACACAATCCCCATCACCGGCCATTCGCTGTATGGGGCCTTGACATGGTGGGACCCTTCAAAAATCCCCCTCCGGCTACACCCACCTCCTAGTCGTAGTCGACAAATTCACCAAGTGGGTCGAGGCCAAGCCAGTCCTGAAGTGCGATGGGAAGACCGCCGCCAAATTTCTCCGCGAGCTCATCTACCGCTACGGATTCCCCTACCACATCATCACAGACAACATCTCCAACTTTGCCAAGGGCGCCATGGCCGAATTCTGCGAGGAGCACAACATACAGCTCGACCTTGCCTTAGTCGCCCACCCGGAGTCAAACGGCCAGGCGGAACGCGCTAATAAAATCATCCTCCATGGACTCAAGATGTGACTGCAAGTTACCCTCGAGCAAACTTCGGGATGCTGGGTCAAAGATCTCCCCTCTGTCGTATGGGGCATCTGCACCTCCGTCAACTGATCAACAGGGTTCACGCCTTTCTTCATGGTGTACGATGCCAAGGACGTCATGCCGACTAACCTGGAACACAACTCGCCCCGAGTCGTCAACTACGCAGAGACCGACAACGAGCTCTCACGCCAATACGGGCTCAACCAGCTCGATGAAGACCGCGACCTAGCTTTCTCCCGCACTGCCATCTATTAGTAGGGGCATTGCCGCTACCATAGCCCCGAGTCCGGACTCGTACCTTCTAGGAAGGCGACCTGGTCCTGTGACTGATACATGACAAGAAGGGCATGCACAATCTATATCCCCGATGGGAGGGACTATTCGCCATAGGGCTAGTCCTCGGCAATGACGCCTACTATCTTGTCGACGTTCGAGGCAACGGTCAAGTCGACATCAAGCGGCCGTGGAATGTAAATCTCCTAAGGAAGTTATATACGTAGAACTCTCACCTGTACCCCCCCGCCAAGCAATATAATAAACTCGACTTGCACAAATTGTGCTTACTCTCCAAGTCATGTGCCAATCGCACTCGTAATTACAACAATACGCTACCCATGGAAGTCAACCCTTGGCTGAGAGACCAGTATGGCTAATTAGTGCGGCGCAAGGGCACCGAAAGTATCCGGGCCTTGCGTCGTCCACAAAGACACAACCCAGAGCCCCCATTGGATTCACCTCGCTCGACTAGCCCGCCGGGTCAAGACAACCGTACACGCTTCATACACAACCGGTCCTTCACATCCTCGACACAACGACTCGAACGGTTAAGTACCACGCTCGGGGACTCGCCTAAGTCTAAACCCACGTGGCTCGGGAACACACCAAGTATGAGAGCGCACCCTAGACTCGCCACGCGACTGGCTCTCCGAGCCAGGTGGAGCAACGCGTTACAAACAACATGCCATGTCCTCACCTACCTTGGGCATGCGACTAGAACGGCTAACTACCACGCTCAGGGACTCGCCTAATCGACCCCGCCTGTGTCCGGGAAAACAGCCAAGTATAGAGCACCCATTTGGGTCGCCAAGCAACTGGCTTTTCGAGCCACGATGAGTCGACTTTAACTAACTAACAGTCCTAAACAAACAAACAAACACACAAAAACGTGAGGTAAACCCCATTAAAGGGTGGACGCTCTCGGGGACTCGCTCAACAAACAAAATCACAAACCAATTAGAACTGATTCAAAATGTTCTCATTCCTTTAGCAGCAAAATACATTGTTCGCGGTCAAGGATTGATACAAAAGTACACTATCTACTACTAACACAAAACGCCCAACGATAATTCCTTATTCTGCAGGCTTCGAAGTCGATGCGCCGCCACCACCATGGACCCTGAAAGGCTCCCACGGATTCGCCAGGTAGGTCATCAAACTCTTTACCATCGCCGACCGGAAGGGCTGCTCCAACTTGAGGTCACGGTGCTTCGTTTTTGGCGCAACCACAATTTCCTGGTATGGCAGCAGGTCGCCCATCACCAGCACCCTCTCGGATTAAGTGGCCGCCTTCCCGGTTAGCTTCAATACCTCCAAAATCTCCACCACGCCGGTTGCCGAAGGATATCCGCTGGTGACATCGTCGAGGTCGAAGTCATCGGGGAAGTGTGTGAGACCGAGACTCAGCGCAGTCGCGGCTCTGTGGCGGAAGGCCGACCGGACCATCCACTCAACAATAGCCGGTGACTCTTCAAGGTAGCGTCACACCTCCGTCGGCTCGCTAGGGATCACTTCGGTGGGTGAGATCCCCTAAAGAACGGCGTGGATGCACATCGCCGAGAGGGTGGCCGAGTCCACCATCATGGACACGCATCCTTTGGCGTCATACGACTGCACCTCAGGGTCCCCACCGCATATGTTTCCTATAAACAAAAATCAAATCAGAATCGAAAGGGCATGAACTCCTAGCCTCAACCGCTCGGGGACTCGTCGGCACAACGACTCACCCGCTCGGGGACTCACCCGCGACTACGAAAAAGACTCGACGAGCTACTTACCAAGAAGTGGACGGCAGAGCCCCGTGGTGAAGCCCTGAAGGTCCGTCAACTAATCCTGTAGACCAGCAATAAGAGCGTCAGAGACCTTCCGCTCGTCCGCCGCCGCGACGACAACGGCCTTGGCCCGTTCATCCGACGAGGTCGCCTCCACTTTCGCGGCCTCCATCTCCTTTTTCCAGCACCACGATACGCCTTTCCGCGGTGGACCACAAAGATTTAGCAGACTCCAGCTCGGTGGCTGGGACGAAACCCTCACGGGCCTTGGCAATCGCGGCGGATTTGTCCTCTACAAAGTAAAATCAAAGTGAGATTCCACACGATAAAAAAAAGGAAATCACCCAGCACGTGAATACTTACACGCAGTCGCCTGAAGCTGCTGGTTAACTTCCTGCGTGGAACGGAGGTCGCGCTCCAAGCGCTCCTTCGGGGCCTGCCGCTTCGACGATTCATTTTGAAGGCCCTTCTAAGAGAAAATACACATAAGCAACCAACAAAAGTTCTAAGTGCTTAGCCGCTGAAATTCAGCGACTAGCCACTCGGGGACTGCACAACAAAAACTCCTAAGTGCTTAGCCGCTGAAATTCAGCGACTAGCCACTCAGGACAGGTCGTCAAAAGAAATAAGAATCTAGCCGCTTAAACTCAGCGACTAGATCCTCGGGGACTGGACATACCTGGATTGCTGGGCCTAACATGATGTGCAGCTCGACAATGTCGACCAACAGCAGCACGAACGACGTCCGCCCGCGTCACTGCCCAACGTATATGTCCAAGACCTCAGGCACCTGAGGCGACTGCATCCCTGCCACCACAGCGGAGGCCTTCGCCATGAAGCGTGGAAAGGCCGCCGCCATCTCCGTCGGGGCGCTAGTCGTGGGCTCCGACGCCCCAACCAACCTGATCGACTATCCTAGATGCGACCCCGCGACCACGTTGGTCTCCATGGTCACAGCGACTCCGAACGGCGCTTTAGCTGGCTCGTCGACCAACTCTTCTACTACCACGACGGAGTCGTCACTCTTCTTCTTCTTTGCGCCCTCGGTGGGCGCCCCAGCTACTTCACCCTTACTCTTCTTGGAAGGGTCAGCTTCTCCTCCAGTGGTGACTGGCGGCACCTTGGCCACCTAAGGGTGACCAATCTTCTTGACGCTAGTCCTACAAAAATGCAAGATTCAGCACTTCAATCAACAACCACAAAAATTACTCCAAATCGACTCGACAAGAACTTACTTGGCAACTAGAATGAAGCTTAGACCAGTGCGGATGTGCGCTAGCTTCTCCAACTCCGTGCCCAGTTTGCGACTGAGGCCCGTCTCGAACACGGTCGAGGCCCATGACACTGAAGGCTTCTTCGATGAAGAAGCCGCTACCCTAAGAACCTGTGGCCCAGTCGGCGCCTGCGCTTCCTTTAACAGGGAAGTATCCGTGACCTGAGCAGCCCCCGGCCTCGAGATCACCGAGAATGGTGGCGGGATCGCCGCGAGCGGGACTTGGCCTTCAACCATGACTCCAACTCCTGAGTCCGTCGCCGCTGGTATCTTCGTTGAAGCTTCGCCCTCCGTGTCGTCGGCCTCGCTGTCCGACTTGAAGTTGGCCGCTGACCTGGGTGGCGACCCGGCCTTGGGCGCCTTCTTCTTCGCGGGTGACTTCACCATCCGTTTTGTCTTCGTAGGCATGGCCACGCGCCGTGAGCTATGCTCCTGCACGTCACCTTCGTCTCCGCCATGCTCCTCGAGTCTTCGACTAGCCTCAAATTCGCGCTGTTATTGTCCGCGGGTCTTCTGAGCCACAGGCACGGGTACGGCTACCTC
The DNA here is from genome assembly GCA_916181665.1 of Avena sativa. Classification (NCBI taxonomy): domain Eukaryota; kingdom Viridiplantae; phylum Streptophyta; class Magnoliopsida; order Poales; family Poaceae; genus Avena; species Avena sativa. The sequence continues at coordinate 103,349,366 of OV702293.1, forward strand.
CACCGCCTTGTATACTTCGACTGCCAAAGAACACCTGCGACGAATCAACGACGGCCTCGGGGATAGCAACTGGATCATGACCCAAGAAGGATCCTGGCGAATGGAAGCTGCAGGCATAAGAGCATAGCTAGGCCCATTCGGATTAGGTCAAGCCTCCTAGTCCTTAACTAACTCGGTTATATTTCTGTAAACCCTAGCGAGGTACCCCTATAAAACCTCCTAGGGTACTCTCTGTAGGCACGTTCCATCATACACCCTATTGACTCGCTGCCTAGCCGCGGAGCTCACCACCCTTGTAATATCTCGATAATACAATCTAGCAGGAGTAGGTCTTTACCCTCCAGGGGCAAAACCAAGGTAAACCCTTGTGTCTTCGCCCTCATCTTGCATCGCAGATGGCTGGACGCCCTAGCCCTTCCTACTACTACTCGCTGCCATTCATAGCATCTGTCATGGCCATTCCCATGACACATGAGTACGGAGTACAACGACCACTTTACTATGTAAGAAAGGTCTTGACGGAATCCAAGCAGCGGTACCCACACTACCAAAAGCTAGTTTATGGAGTGTTCCTTGTTTCTCGGAAGCTAAGGCACTACTTCCTTGAGCACCCTATCATAGTGGTGAGCAAGGCTCCACTGTCCGACATCATCAGCAACAACAACGCTACGAGAGGGGTCGCGAAGTGGGGCATGGAGCTTTCCACCTTCGAGATCACCTACAAGAGACGCAACGCTATCAAGTCACAAATCTTGGCGGATTTTATTGCAGATTGGATGGAGATGCCAGATGTTACTCCTGTGCCAGAGCCAGAATACTGGGCGATGCACTTTGATGGATCAAAGCTACTCAACGTCTCGGGGGATGGTGTGCTACTACATTCACAAATAGGAGAAAAACTGCACTATGTCCTGGAAATCCACTTTGAGGCTACAAACAACATTACAGAATATGAAGCACTCATTCATGGACTTCGCATAGCCAAGAATATTGGCATCAAGCGCATAGTTTGCTATGGAGATTCCGATTTGGTTGCCCAGCAGGTGACTGGCACCTGGAATGCACGGAACCCTATGATGGTGTCATATCGAGACGAAGTAGATGAGATAGCCAAGTTCTTCGAAGGCTATGAAGTCAAGTATGTCAAGAGGGAGGAAAATGAGGCGGCTGGTCTGCTGTCAAAGCTCGGATCAGGACACAAATCCGTTGTTCCTGGAATTTTTCTGGAGCATCTATGGACCCCATCCATGAAGGGAGCAGACCTCGAGAACCCGGATAGAGTTGACTCATTTGTTAATGCAGTAACAATAGTCCCTCCGGCTTGGACACAACCGTTCATAGAGTATCTTGTACACGGAACTTTTCCCATCAACGTGGTCGAATGCCGGCAAATAGTACGTCAAGCAAAGGGCTATACCATAATTAATGGGAGCTCTACAAAAGAAGCACCACATGTGTATTCCTAAAATGTGTTTCCCAGCAGGAAGGTGTTGATATCCTTCGTGAGATCCATCTCGGAGATTGCGGGCATCACACCGCTCCTCGGTCTTTGGTCTCCAAAGCCTTCCGACAAGGATTCTACTGGCTGACCGCGAAGGCGGACGCTGTCAAGCTGGTTGAGGCATGCGTTGGGTGTTAGTTTTATGCTCGGCAGCCACATGTGCTAGCTCAAGAATTGTGAACCATACCAATAACTTGGCCGCTTGCAGTCTCGGGGCTTGACATGGTTGGACCGTTGCAGACGGCACCTTGTGGGTTTACGCATCTGCTAGTAGTAGTTGGCAAATTCACAAAATGGATAGAAGCTAAACCTATTAGAAAGCTTGATGGGGAAACTGCCCTTAGGTTCGTTTGGGGTCTAGTGGTGAGATTTGGTCTCCCATAAAGCATCATCACCGACAACGGCAGCAACTTATCACTCGAAGAAGTAGAGGCTTATTATTGGGAGAAGGGCATCCGACTTGACTTAGCATCTGTGGCACATCCACAATCCAATGGTCAAGTTGAGCGAGCCAATGGATTAATTCTGCAGGGAATAAAGCTACGTCTAGAAGCACCACTACATAGAGCAGCTGGAGCCTGGGCGGAGGAATTACCATCTATTTTGCAGAGTTTGTGAACTACTCCCAACATGTCCACCGGATACACCCCTTTCTTCATGGTATATGGAGCAGAAACAATTCTACCCTCCAACGAAGATGACGCTAAAGAGTCCAGACGCCTAGATGTATACCTTCTCAAGGAGGAGGTCGTACTGGCATGCTAGAGGTCCGCTAACTGCCAGCAAAATCTATACATCTACCATAGTCTCCATGTCCGGCATCGCTCGTTTAAAGAGGGGTATTTGGTGCTACGACTTAAGTAGAATAAGTCACACAAATTATCCCCGCTAAGGGAAGGACCGTCCATCATAAGCAAGGCGCTACTCAATGGTTCCTATTACCTCATTGACAATCGTGAATTAGAGGATAGGCCAAACAAGGATCATAAGCGTAAGCGATGTGACCCGGATGATGACTACCCGTAGCTTGATCATCCATGTAAAATAGCACAACTACGTCCTTTCTACACTTAGTATATTTTATTATCTACTGTGTATCTCTTATATGATCAATGAAATACATATGATTGAGTCTTTTACCTCCTTTAGTGTTAATTTTTGGATCATATAAAACCTTTATGCGCAAGCTTTGCATTTGCACTTGTGAAAATTCTGCCTAAGGGCGTTAGCTTAAGTTTTCTGGTCTACACGTTCTTTGTGGTTTTAATGTGGATTCTAGAGTAGTGACTTTCGGCACTCAAAGTCAGCGATTTTGTGCTTAGGTTCTTGACGATACCACTGGGTATCATCGCCTGAGCGCATAGTTCTGACTAAGGGTCATCTGACTCATGAAAAGTCAAGCATAAAAACCAGAGTAATGTCCATGTCACATCCCAAAATTTTCCAAATTTTGAAATGTGAAAAATAAATAAACAAAATAAATAATTGTTGAATTTTAGGGTGAAAAGAAACTTTTGTTTCTAAATGGAAACATTAAAACCCAACTTAAACAAACTTTGAATAAAGTTTGAGTCCAACTAAATTCAAATCATGTGAAATGCATTCTTCATAAATGCATCTTGAAATTTAAACACTTGGAAAATAAACCAAAACCCTAAAACCCTAATGGGAGAAAATCATTTCCAAGATATCTCTGAGACCATAGATTTGATCCACATAAATTTTTTGTCAACAGACAATTATAAATGATCAAGAATGACAAATAGAAATATTATAAAACCATAGAAATTGGTTTCACTTAATTTGGAGACATAGATAAAATCTTATGAATTTAATAAGATAAGGAAATGGAGATTCCCAAAACTAATAAAGATCATATCTAAAATCCATACCAAATGGTGAAAAAATAATCCTAAAGAGATATAAAAGGATAAACAAATATTAAATAAGATTTTACAAATTGGAATCACCATTTTGGGATCCTTAAATAAAAAGATATGGTTTTTATAAGCAAAGGAAGAAATAATAAATAAGGACTATTTTAAAAGAGCCAAATTAAAACTTAGCCAAACAAATAAAATAAAATATTTTTGTTTAGTAAAAAGAGTAAAGGACTTATTAATATCCATTTTTTATTTAAGTAAAGACATTTCCCAATTTAAATATAAATCATATGAAAGTATTTTGAATAATAATTCAAAGTGAAATTATTTTGAATAAATAAAACCTACTGAAAAAGGTTTGGTAAAAATTTAGAATTCAAATAGAGTTTTAAAATTATTTAAATCTTATTTTGAAATAAAGACAAATGTCTATTTATAAATATATACTAGACCCTAAAAGAATAAAACAAATATTCTAAATTTGACTTTAGAATATGTTAATAAACAGTATTGAAATATACTCAATGTTTGGAAAAGATTTGAAATTCAAATGGTTGTTTGATTGTTTGAACAAATTCAAAACTGAATAAAAGAAACAGGAAAAAGAAAAATAAACAGAAAAAAAATGAAAGCAGCCAAACCAGCCCAGCACGCCCAGTCCAGCCCAGCACCAGCCCACTCCCTCTCTCCCCGCGAGAAAAACGATTCACACCTGCGAATCAACCCGCAAAGCCGCTGACCGCCTGGACCCACCTTTCTTTTCCCCCTCTCGCTGACTAGCCAGCCCCACCCTCCGAGTCATCTTCCTCACCCGCCGTGGTGACCACGCCCCCCCCCGCCGGCCGTTTCTACCACCTTAAAACTCGAATCAATCCGAGTTATTGCCGCGACGATTACTCCCTTGACCACGCTCATATAACCACCTTCCTCTCCCCTCCCTTTTCCCCCAGACGCCACACCTCGAGAGCCCCCAGGCTGTCCTGATTCCACTCAGACCACCGCTGCCTCCGACGAGCTTCGCAAGCGATTCCGGCCACTCCTCGTCGCGCCTTGCCCCCTCGACCATGCGAGCCTGTTCCCCATCACCCCCTGAACCTCCCAGTAGCCTCGGCTTGCCCGCGGACGCCTCAGACGCTCATCAACGACGACGCCTCCTCGCCACCGCCGTTTGCAAACAACTCCGGTGAGATTTATTGCATGAACCCGTGCGTGCCTCGACTAGATACTCATGCCAACTTATTCGCCTATGTCTTATGAACCTCCAGGTGCTCGCCAACTACTCGCGCGTAACCTACAACCTCGTCTTCGACCACGGCAGTATGTGCCCGATGCCGTCTCGAACTCCGGCGAGCGATTCAGGACGAACCAGTGCGCCCCCTGTCTCCCCACGAGCACGATGAGCATCAGCAAACTTCAGCGATTCTGGTGATCTTATCCCCTCCTCCCCTCGCCTCCTGTATCACTGGCAACCTCACCGCCAGAGCCGCGCCGCTGCCAGACACCGCCGCGCGCCGCCCAACTCTGGTCACTCGTCTGTGCACCGTTCGATTTAGATCCAGTGGTCATGATAGAAACTTAATCGAAGAGGTATCGTTCAATCAGATCCGTGCAATGCAACTTAGATCCAACGCACTGCGTAGGACGATCCGTGCGAACCGGTACCGACGAATCAAAACACGACGCGTGGCCACCCTTTTAAATTGAAAACATAAACTTGTCTATTTAGTGCTTGAATTTGTAAATTGCATTACTTTCAATCCACACGTCCAAATTTTGTAAATTTTATATCAATGGAATCAGCAAAGCAAGTACCTTCCAACCATGTACTTTTTTTAGTAAATTGCTTCTGTTAAATTGGTTGTTTTTGCAGAAACTTGTGTAGGCATAATTTGGATATAAAAATTATTCTAGAAATATTTTTAAGGTAAAATCTTTGGCAATTGGATTGTTTTGAACATACTGACCATAGAAACCAACTTGTGGATTCAAAACATATTTTGTGAAGCAAAAGAATAAATCTTTGAATTAAAGCATTTCTAGTTAAACAAAAATATTGCTTATGTGTTAAAAAAGCTTTATGAGTAAAACCTTTGAAAAATGATTAGATTTAAACTCTCTGACCCTAAACACCAAGTTTTGAGATTTAAGAATATACTTGATGAACCCTATAAATTATTACCTTGCTAAAAAGCATTTTCAACAACATAAAATATTCATTTGGTATAAAAATGGTTTATAGATAAAACCTTTTGCAAATGGTTTCAATATTAAACACTTGACCATAAAACACTAACATTTTTGTTTAAAAATGTATTTGTCAAACACTAGAAGATATTACTTTGGTTTGAACCATTTCTAGCAAAACAAAAATGACTTAAAATGGCCATTTTCACTAAATAGATATCAAATGGCTTTACCACTTTTATAAATGACCAATAGGTGTTTTATAAAGTTTATAGCCTATTAGGAAGTACTTTTCCAAATAAAAAAATCTTTGGCATGCTTGCATGCATTGCTTTGTTTTTATTATTTTATGTGATGATTGCTTGAATGGTAGATTGAATATTTGCTTGCTTGATTGTATTGTAGTGCAATTTGAAAAGTGTAACTATTACAAGATCAAGGAGTGAACTTATATCTCTACCAGGAAAGTGGTGCTTCATACTTTTGTCCCATTATTTTTTCACTATGCGTTAGTGATATTTCTAAGTAGGACTTGCATAGAATTTTGCTAAGTATAAACTATGCCATGGTAAATCCTAGTAAATGAAACCTTAGTAGAATTTTCCTAAGTTAATATTACTACTATCCTACTTAGCTTAGCTAGTAGAAAACAAGGGTGGATTATATTCATGCTATGGAATATTTCTAAGTCAAAGACTTGTGTTTTGTTTAATAAAACAACTAAGTGAATGAATCACCTGGGTGGAATGGAAAGAAAGGTTTGTGTTGAGTGGTTACGCAAGTCCAGTATGCTGGGGAAAACTTGGGCATCACCAAGTCCAGTATACTGGGGAAAACTTGGTATCTCACTTGTGGAATACCACCCAGGAACAAAGAGATTTGAGATGTAAAATGTTCAGAAGCTTCTAGTGCAGCCACTTGGCATTATGGGCTCTGCCTGGATCATATAGGTTGCAATAACTTAGCCAAATGGACAGTTGGTGGTTGGGGATGATATGTTGGAACGCGTCCATTCTGGTCTAAGGGAAGGCTTCTTAAAGATCTTGTCTTGGTGAAACCAAGTCTTGTGGGGAAAGTGCATCACCTCTGCAGAGTGTAAAATCTAAATACTTAGCCATGTCCCTGGCAAATGACAATTTGAGCATCAAGAAATGGAAGCTATCAAGAATCTCCTCATCCCAATTTCTAATGTTAAAAACTTGTGGTTGAACAAGGGTGAAGGTTCACCAATTTCTATTGGTGGTTCCTTGGGTGATTTTGACAAGCAAAATCTTAGTGTTTTCAAATGATAAGGAAAATATATTTTGAGCAAAGCAAGCCTAAGCTCCACCTAGCCAAATGCATATAGATGATAGACTCCACTATACCACCATAGTATCACTTGCCAATACAATTCAAATGTATTGACCCTTGTGGCTATAACTTATTATGTTGTAGGTTTGTTTGATGTTAGTGAAGTGCGTTGATTAGGATTACAAGTCTACAACCAACATGATTGCCTGTGGCACTTTGAAGATGAAGGACCCCATGCTATAGTTACTTTGCTGCATTGTAATGAGATAGCCAAATGAGGTATGTAAGATGTAATAAATTATTTTATTCCTGGTTATAAAGTTGTATTATGACCTTTGTTTCTTGATATTACATCTTAACTGTGGATGCTAGCTATTGATCCAGTGACTAGCATTGTAAACACAAGGATCTCTACCTTATTAACGGTTGGGACCTCTACAATCCAGCACTTGCTTGAAAATATATGTACATGCCGGAATTAGTTCTTAAGCAGCTGGAAGCTTCTACCCATAGTTTTTTGCCTTAACATAACAATTTTTTTTCCGCATACAAAAATCAACCAGAGGAGATAAATATTACAAAGTGTTTTCACTTCTCTGGTGCAGGGGACTTCAAAGTTGCATCATCGACAGCAGGAGAGCCATCTTGTCCATCAACGAAGTCGGCAGTTTTCAGAGACTCGGAGCTAGTCTGGTCGGCATCAAGTACCTCAAGAGGCACAAAGACACCCTCGTTGACCAATTGGACAACCCTGGTGTCATAGCCGGCTAGCGAAGCCCAGATTGCATCGTTATCGGTCTTCTGTATGTTTTCATCCATGTCCGGCAGACCAGAGGTCACCCTGTCGATGTCGGTATTGTCATAGTGGGGCTTGACCATGGCTAGAGCCATCCTAGCGCCAGCCCGAGCACATGAAGCTTTCCAGCTTACGATGCGCTCGGGAGCTCAACGAAGGATCTCCGAGTATTTCATGACGGAGTCTACTACCTGAATGTTGATGTCCAAGGGTGTAGTACCCCGAAAAAACTCGAACTAGAAAATTTCTTGTTATTTTATTTGTTGCATCATCATCACATCATGCATATTTCTGCACTAAACTATTTTCAAAAGCCCTATTTGTTTTATACATTAGCCCCTCTCATTTCAAATTATAAAGCCCGAGCCTTCTGGATATTTTATATGTCTAAAACTCTAATTACTAATATTTTATTTAAATGAATAAAATAAATAACTATTAATTTTTTTTATAAAATTCCTAGGGACGCCGCCACCGGCCAGGCCCAACAGCCCAGCTGGCAGCAGTCTACTACCCCCAAAGCGAACCCATGACCAACCCTAACCCTAATTCTACCTAGTCCCACCCCAACACTAACATGCCACCCCACCTGCCATTGCCTCATCCGCAGCGCACTCCCACGCACGCTCTCCCCCGACAACTATACCCGGCCCCACCCCCCGCTTGTACTTGTCGATCCCCACCTACCAAACCACCTGCATCGGGATTCCCCTGTCGCCCCACCAATGCCCGGAAAATGTTTTTATGGGACCTGGTCCACTGATTTGGGGGCGTGGACCAACTTCAGCAAACAACACGTATCCAAAATAGAGAAAAACAAGATTGGCAACCGTTTTCTAGATCTAAATTGCCATGTGTCAATCATGCAAGTTGGTCCACTTGTAGACCAGGTCCTATATAATTATTTTCCCCAATGCCCCGCCCTCGCTCGCGATCCAATCCCCATCTCTTGACCCGTTCTCTCTCCCTCATGCTCCTCTGCAAGCCACCAGGCCCGCTTTGTATTTCTTCTCTCTCCCCGCATTTTCCGCCGCCTCTCTCGCGAGCCCGACGCCTGTGAGACCCCCCCTCCCCGTCGCCTTCCCCGCGAACCTCCCCGTCTCGCTCTCTCTTCCTCCCCAGCAGGTAGCCGCCGCCTTCTTCTCTCTGCCTCTGCTTCACCGGACTGCGTCACCGCTACCTCATCTCTCCTTTGGACCTCGCCATGGCCCCGCCCGTCCTCGACCGAGCCGCCACGACCCTCCTCCCAAGCTCGTCGCCCGCTGCTGTGCACACTGCTGCCGCATCCTCTTCTCTAGGTCCTCCCCGCCACCAGGGATCCCTCTCCCTTCCCCGCATGGCGCTGCCGCCCGAGCACGACCTCTTCCGGTGCTCCCTCGTCTCCTGCCGCCTCCTGGCCTCCGCGCCGGCCAGCAGCACCGCCACAACCCTCACCCGCCAGGCCTCGCAGCGCTGCCGCCCTGCCATCAGTCATAGCTCTAGCCTCCTCCACCTCGCCTGCGCGGCACGACGCCAGGCACTGCTTGATGCATGCAGCTCGCCAGACATGGTCCTCCTCTTCATAAGCTCATCTGTTATGTTCAATTTGAACCTCCTCACTCTTTGTACTTATGTATTTGTGTAACTGTACCGCAGACCAAATCTCGCATCTGTTTTGACTTTTATTGTCCTGCTAGCTACATGGAGCTGCTGCTGTGGATTCGAAGATTGTGTGGTGCTGGGATCCTCAATTCCAAACCATAGAACACGCATCAAAGAACGTCCATCATCGCCATCCAAAAACTCAAGACCAATGTTTGTATGAGATACCGAAGAATCACTTGTGCCTTATCCAAGCGCGTCACCGACAATTGAAGTTGTACTCCAAAGCTCTTTTTCTAAGGACCCGAGATATCCTTCATGGAAATAGAAGACCTAACCCTGATGATCCAAAGTCCGAACCTGGCATCGACTTCGTGTTCTTCTTCACGGATGCCAAGACCCGTTCCTGGAGGCGAAGACCGACCCCGTTGAACCTCGGACCCCAAGATCATCGACCCTAATGTGTGACCCTTTTTTCTGAGCCCCTATTATATAAATGATATATACTTGTTGCATATGAATCATTCATACTCGCATGCATATTTGTGGGTGTTTGGGGTCTTTATGCCGATTCACCTCATAACTAAATATGGATATCATATGCGGGCTTTTCTAGTCTTATATTAGTCCATTTAAATTTCTGTAGAGAACCGGCACCACTATTTTGTCTTGTTAAGACAACATTTAAATTGCACGGTATCTAAACAATATAATCTACCTAATTAATTGTCGGGACCCCAGTTCCGCTTAATATGGCCGAATTGCACAGTATCTTTACCATGACATACATCATACATGCATCATGCCAGATCTTCTGCCATAGTATTAAATATTATATCCGGTATTTCTTGCTAGTGCTTTGCTTCTTCATGCATTAGGCCGATGAGTTGATGCGAGTGTCAACCCGATCTCCGTCGAGCCTTCGGCGGTGTTTTTCAGGCGAGCACTCTCCCCCTATCTAACTATTTTACATTTATAGTCTTTACTTCCTCCTATTGATCTATTGCTATATGTGTTGCGATGCTATAGATTCTGTACCCCTTTATACTCCCATGCAGCCCATTTATTGCCATGGACACATCCTATTACCTGTTGTTTGGTAGATAGTCGGCCTTGCGAGTCATAGTTGCTTACGCAGGTGATGCGTCGCACCGTCGATGTTGCACAGTTGTTGGAGTAATGCCTCATGTTTAATGTTGGAGATGGTCATGACTCAAATTACAACTTGATTGCTCGGAATAGTTATAACTAAAGTAGAGGCACCAGTGGGGAAAAGATGTGATTTTGTTTTTAACAGCCCACTTGTGTCCCATAGGACCCCGAGTACTTGATACATGTTCCTTGACTATTCGCACTATCCTCATATGGGACCATGAATCCTCTTAGCGAGATCTTGAGTCATTTCTTATTTCTTGGGGCCACAGAGTAGTTTGGGCCTTTATTACTATCATGTACTTATGCAATGATTATGCCATGTTTACTGCTTTATTTACTACTATTGCTCGTGGAGAGCATTTACTACTGTACTATTTTGAAACCCTGTGCCACGTTTTCACGGTATCGACAAGCCCACTCACACTTTCCGGTTCCCAGTCATTTATAACCATCGTCACAAACCTATGGGTCCGTTCTGGAGCCGACCAACTTTGTCGCGGGTAGCTTGGTGGGATGACCCCGTGAAATATTATATGAATTTTGTGATTGCTTTGTCATGATGCCTCGTTGGGTTTTCATTTGTTTTTTCTGATATTGATCGTGCATGTATTGCTATTTGTGTCCCCCTGCAAGGTAAAACTTTCTGAAAGCCATGTCCGCGGTTACGGATGACTTGGAGAACAGTATCTCGATCATAGAAAACTTTAACAAAATTAGTGCTATAAATTTGACTTTTACATGTCTAGTAATCAGATTCACTACAACGTAATGGCTAAATAAAAGTACCAATAACTAATGAATTTGGGATGTCTCATGCTATATGTATTTGACTAGTAAGTATTGCAACTACAATGGAATGGTTAACTAAAACTGCCCACTGCTTATGTTATTAGGATGCCTCATGCTATCTATATCTGACTAGTAACCGCTGCAACTATAATGGAATGAATAAAACTGCCAACTGTGTGAGTTCCTCGGTCTGACTTCCTTGACTGGTCTCGAGGGGGAAACGCTATGATGGGTATGTTTGGTGTTAGTCTCAGGTTGGATCCGAATAGGTCTTTCTCATCCCTCTCTGATAGACGTCAGCTATATCGATTCTCTATAGATTGTTTAGTGCATGTTGCACTTCCGCTTCAGTCCACCATACCTATGTAGGCGAGGACCGTTGAATTCTAGACTCGGCGTGTACTGGCCTCAGTACCGACCGCTCTCTTTTTTCCCTACCCTTTGCCGGCACCCCTTTTGTTTAAGAAGGTTTTGGGATCGATGTCGTTAGTAGGGTTACCCTTCCTTCTTGGCCTGGGCAGGGTTATGGACGCCATTGGATATTCTTCAGGGCTCTTAGCCTAATTTGCACTTGGATGCTATATAATTTTCAAGGTGATTTGGATCTTTGTACTCTATATCTGTATTCTTGACTCTTTGAGTCGTTGTATATATCTGTTCTGTGGGTTCCATCGAGGACTATTGTGTAATGATATTACTTTGTTTTCCACCCGCACCAAAGTGCCTAGTGGGAACCTTCGAATCGTTTCTATTCGGGTTTGGCAGGAATCGCTAAACCTTGCATAGGGTCGATCTGAGGGTGTTACAGAATGGTATCAGAGCTCACCAGTTATGATGCCCCACAGGTCAAGCCTGTAGGATAACCTAGCTAACGGTCGATGTAGAATGTCTAAACTATTTTGGAAAATTGATTGGATAGATCTGATTAGGTCTGCTTTTACTCCTTACCCCTTTGCTATTCTCCTCTTACCTCTGTGTGTTTTCGATCTGCTCTCTTATCTTTTCTTCGAGCCCAAGAATTCTCGTGGTGGGGTTTCCGTCGTAACATCAGGGTTTCGCTTGCATCCTCTTGTAATGGTTCTTCGACATACGGTCTTCATGCTATATGATGGGTCTTCCATCTTCTGTATCTTTTAGTGGATCAAAAATCCACTAAAGTTTTTCTTTGTATCTTCCGGTGTCTCCTTCACGACAACATCATCTACGTCAGATCCGATGAAGGACCTACATCACTCATTTGTTTCCGAACATCGCTTGTCGAGATCTTCACTCTGAATTCTGAGAGTTGGTTTCATAATTCCCCTATCCATGTGTAGAGTAATGCTTTGGATGCGAGATGTACTGATCACCATCCGACTACTCTTATCATTCGCTCTAGTACATTGAATCGATGGATCAAGCAATTTTACTCCTTCCACAAAAGTTAGAGGTGGACTTACCTTTTCACGCCTTTACCTTCATACTTTGTTTTCTAGAGTATTCTCTCAACAAACGGGAACAACAACCCTTGATGGTGGTGTCACCGATTTCAAGATGGGATAAGAATCTTTGTTAGTGGTGTCGCGAGGATCTACACGAAGCGAGTAGGCTTAGACCGTTTGCCCTCTTCCCCGTACCATGAGGTGGATCTCGATGGCGAGATCCATTGTTAGTGGTGTCGAATTGTAGCACCCGGGAAAACTCGAACTAGAAAATTGCTTGTTATTTTATTTGTTGCATCATCATGACATCATGCATATTTCTGCACTAAAATATTTTCAAAAGCCCTATTTGTTTTTTACATTAGCCCCTCTCATTTCAAATTATAAAGCCCGAGCCTTCTAGATATTTTATATGTCTAAAAATCTAATTACAAATGTTTTGTTTAATTGAATAAAATAAATAAATAATAAAAACATTTTTATAAAATTCCTGGGTGAGGCCGCCACCGGCTAGGCCCAAAATCCCAGTTGGCAGCAGCCTACTACCCCCAAAGCCAACCCCTGACCAACCCTCACCCTAAATCTACCTATTCCCACCCCAACCTTAACATGCCACCCCACCTGCCGCCTCACCCACAGTGCACTCCCGTGTCGCGCTCTCCCCTGACAACCGTACCCGACCACACCCTGCTCGTACGTGTCGATCCCCACCAACCGAACCACCCGCATCGGGATTTCCCCTGTCGCCCCACCAATGCCCCGCCCTCGCTCGTGATCCGATCCCCATCTCTTGACCCGTTCTATCTCCCTCACACTCCTCTTCAACACCTGACCCGGTCTGTATTTCCTCTCTCCCCGCGTTTTCTGCCGCCTCTCTCGTGAGGCCGACGCATGCGAGACCCTTCTACCCATCACCTTTGCCGCGAGCCTTCCCATCTCGCTCGCTCTTCCTCACCAGCAGGCAGCTGCTGTCGCCTTCTCCTCTCTGCCTCTGCTTTGCCAGACTGTGTCGCCACGCCCTCCTCTCTCCTCTGGACCTCACCGTGGCCTCGACCATCCTCGACCGAGCCGCCGTGACCCACCTCCTGAGCTTGCCGCCCGCTGCTCTGCGCACAACTGCCGCATCCGCCTCTCCGGGACCTCCCCGCCGCCAGGGCTCCCTCTCCCTTCCCCTGCATGGCACCGCCGCCCGGGCACGGCCTCTTCCGGCGCTCTCGTGTCTCCTGCGGCCTCCTGGCCTCCGCGCCGGACAGCAGCACCGCTACCGCCCTCGCCCGCCAGGCCTCGCAGCACTGCCGCCCTGCCATCAGTCATAACTCCGGCCGCCTCCACCTCGCTACCCCGGCACGACGGCAACCACTGCTTGATGCATGCAGCTCGCCAGACGTGCCCCCCTCTTCAAAAGCTCCCCTGTCATGTTCAATTTGAACCTCCTCGCTCTTTGTGCTTATGCATTTGTGTAACTATACTGCAGACCAAATCTCGCATCTGTTTCGACTTTTATTGTCCCGCTCTCTACATGGAGCTGCTGTCGATTCAAAGATGGCGTGGTGCTGGAATCCTCAATTCCACACCATAGAACGCGCATCCAAGAAATTCCGACGTTGCCATCCGAAATCTCAAGACCAACGTTTGTTTGAGATACCGAAGAATCACTGGTGCCTTATCCAAGTGCGTCACCGACAATAGAAGTTGTACTCTGACGCTCTTTTTCTAAGGACCCGAGACATGGAAATCGAAGCCCTGACCCAAATATCCGAATTCCAAACCCGGCACCGACTTCCTATTCTTCACGGATGCCAGGACCAATTCCCGGAGGCGAAGACCGACCCCGTCGAATCTCGGACCCCACGATCTTCGACCCTAATGTGTGACCATTTTTCTGAGCCCCTATTTTATAAATGATATATACTTGTTGCATATGAATCATTCATACTCACATGCATATTTGTGGGTGTTTGGGGGGCCTTATGCCGATTTACCTCATAATTAAATATGGATACCATATGCGGGCTTTTCTAGCTTTATGTTGGCACCATTTAAATTTGTGTAGCAATCCGGCGCCACTATTATGTCTTGTTAAGACAATATTTATATTGCGGGGTATCTAGACAACATAAGCCACCTAATTAATTGTCAGGACCCTGGTTCCTCTTAATATGTCCTAATTTCATTGTACCTTTGCCATGACATACATCATACATGCATCATGCCAGATCTTCTGCCGTAGTATTAAATAGTATATCCAGTATTTCTTCTAGTGCTTTGCTTCTTCACGGATTAGGACGATGAGTTGATGCGAGTATCGACCCGATCTCCGTCGAGCCTTTGGCATTGTTTTCTAGGCGAGCATTCTCCCCGTATCTACCTATTTTACATTTCTAGTCTTTACTTCCTCCTATTGATCTATTGCTATCTGTGTTGTGGTGCTATAGATTCCGTACCCCTTTATACTTCTTTGCAGCCCATTTATTGCCATGGACACATCCTATTACCTATAGTTTGGTAGATAGATGGTCTTGCGAGTCGTAGTTGCTTAGACAGGTGACGTGTCGTCCCGTCGATGTTGCACAATTGTTGGAGTAAAGCCTCATGTTTGATGTTGAAGACGATCATGACTCAAATTACAACTTGATATTAAAATGCTGGGAATAGTTATAACTAAAGTAGAGGCACCGGTGGGCAATAGATGTGATTTGGTTTTTAGGATCCCACTTGTGTCCCGTAGGACCCCGAGTACTTGATACCTGTTCCTTGACTATTCGCACTATCTGTATGTGGGACCATGAATCCCCTTAGCGAGATCTTGCGTCATATCTTATTTCTTGGTGCCACAAAGTAGTTTGGAGTTTTATTACTATCATGTACTTATGCCATGCTTATACGATGTTTACTGCTCTATTTACTACTGTTGCTCGTGGAGAGTGTTTACTATTGTACTTTTTTGGAATCCCGTGCCATTTCTTCGCGGTATCGACAAGCCCAGTCACACTTTCAGGTTCCTAGTCATTTACAACCGTCATCACAAACCTCTGGGTCCGTTCTGGAGCCGACCAACTTCATCGCGGATAGCTTGGTGGGGTGGCCCCCTAAAATATTATATGAATCTTGTGATTGCTTTGTCGTGATGCCTCGATGGGTTTTCATTCGTTTTTTTAGGTTGATCGTGTGTGTGGTCTATTTGTGCCCCCCTGCAGGGTAAAACTTTCTGAAAGCCGTGTCTGTGGTTATGGATGACTTGGAGCACAATATCTCAATCATAGACAACTATAACTAAAGTAGTACAATAAATTTGACTTTCACATGTCTAGTAATCAGATTCACTACAACAGAATGGCTAAATAAAAGTGCCAACAACTGCTGGATTTGGGATGTCTCATGCGATATGTATCTGACTAGTAAGTATTGCAACTACAACAGAATGGTTAACTAAAACTGTCCACTGCTTATATTATTAGGATGACTCATGCTATCTATATCTGACTAGTAACTGCTGCAACTATAATGGAATGAATAAAAATGCCAACTGTGTGAGTTCCTCGGTATGACTTCCTCGACTGGTCTTGAGAGCGAAACGCCAGGATGGGTATGTTTGGTGTTAGTCTCAGGTTGGATCCGAATAGGTCTTTCTCATCCCTCTCTGTTAGTCGTCAGCTATATTGAGTCTATATAGTTTGTTTAGTGCATGCTGCGTTGCTGCTTCAGTCAACCATACCTATGTAGGCGAGGACCGCCGAATTCTAGACTCGCTGTGTACTGGCCTCAGTATTGACCGCTCTCTTTTTTCTTTGCCCTTTGTCGGCACACCTTTTGTTTAAGCAGGTTTTGGGATCGACATTGTTTGCAGGGTTACCCTTCTGTCTTGGCCTGGGCAGGTTTATGGATGCCATTGGTTATTCTTCAGGTCTCTTAGCCTAATTGGCATCTTGTCCGTACTTGGATGCTATATAATTTTCAAGGTGATTTGGATCTTTGTACTGTATATCTGTATTCTTGACTCTTTGAGTCATTGTTGTATATATCTGGTCAGTGCGTTCCATCGAGGAATATTGTGTAATGATATTACTTTGTTTTTCACCCGCACCAAAGTGCCTGGTGGGCACCTTTGAATCGTTTCTATGCGGGTTTGGCGGGAATCGCTAAACCTTGCATAGGGATGATCTGAGGGTGTTACAAAGGGCTTGACAATCTCTTTGTCCTGTGTGATTGCGGTGTTTATGAAGTTGCCGGCAAGAACCATGCATTCCTTTGGAGGAGAAGCATTATTGGTCAAACCAATAGGAGCTGTATTTCTTGAAAAGATGTTTGAGTACATGAGTTCAATACAAAAAGATCAAAGTACCCGATTTACAAAAATACAAGACAGAGAATGCTTACTAAAGACGCTGCTCTCGGCTTGCTGGAGCACCTCCGCCAAGGAGTCTCGTTCCTTTTGAAGGGTCTTATATGCTTCAAGGTTCCGAGAATTTTGCTCTTTGGCATCTTTGTTCTACTCCTTTAGGATCGCAATATCCTCCTTAAGGTGGTTGATCTCCATGTCAGCAGATTCCTGCATGGCAGCCATAGCTTTTTCATGCATCTTCAGCAAGTCGGACCTTTCCTGGTTCAAGATTTTGTTTTCACTATCCAGCTCCTGTATGTGCTTGGATTGCTCAACAATATATTTGGCCTTGGCACTAGCTTCTTCACGTCGGAGAAATGAAAAAAAGAACAATGAGTAGTTAGAACATAACAACATAAATCAAGTTGATCATGAAACTAAAAAGATAACAGACTCTTGCCCTTGGCGATCTATCGCTTCAAGAAGGTGGTTTTACCTTTTTTAGCTTCAAGATCCTTGCACATCTTGTGGAACTTGTCGTTGGCGGCAACCCTCCAAGTATTCTCGTTCTACAAACAACAAAAAGGCTACTTAGTTTACTTGGAGCATCTAGCTGGATAAATCTCCACCTAGAGGCTCGGGGGCTACAGTGCGAGTTTTTAACTAAAAGTTATGCTTAGTCTTTCATTAAGCATCTAGTCGGGACTAATTATGTTTCAACTAGAGGCTTGGGGGATACAGTATTGAAATTTATAAACACTACGTATGCTACTCTAAAAGTATATAGTCGGAATAATTTATTCAAGCTATATACTTGGGGGCTATAGTACAAAATTTCTTGCTTAGTTACTCTTAGAGCATTCAGACCAAAAGACCTATGGTTTTCCATCTAAATCCTCAGGGGCTACAGTGGGATATTGTGTATGAAATGCAAAAGACACACAAAACTTACAAGTGCAATGATATTGAGGTTGCTGGCGCTCTCAGCAAATAGTTTGCCGAAGGCAAGTGTGTTAACACGGACAATCTCCGCCTGCATGAGTAGCTCCTCAAGACCGCATGAAGGAGAAGTCGGCGCAGCACCAGGAGCCAGAGCAAAGCTACTCGGAGTAAGCACCAGGTAGATAATCTTGGGAAGCTCAGTATGAGTCATGGGCGTAGAGGTTCCGCCTTCCGAGCAGAAGTTCCGCCTTCCACCATCAATGCCTTACTGCTACCACTATCATCCTTAGCCGGAGCTTCAGCCACTTTGGAAGTGGTGCTCTACTGCATCGCCTGTTTGCCAGCAATGTAGACCACCACGGTAGCATCTGTGAACTCCTTAAAAGGAGTGTTGTCCACTTCCATGGTGGAAGGTTTAGATATTACCTTTGCTAGAGATCCAGCGAGTGCGGCAGAGGGTTGAACGCTAGGAGTTGGAGGAGCGATGGCGGGAGAGCCTTGGACAAGCATGTCTCTAATGTTTTTAGAAGCCCACAATGTCTTGGTGGTCTTCTTCTGTTGGACATATGCCCAAGAGGCAATAATAAAGTGGTTATTATCATATTTTCATGCTTATGATAAATGTTTACATGCCATGCTATAATTGTATTAACCGGAAACATTAATACTTGTGTGATTTGTAAACATGTAAGAGTCCATAGTAAAGCCTCTTGTTAAACTAGCTTGTTGGTTAATATATGATCATGTTTTCCTGATCATGAACATTGAGATGTTATTAACAAAAAGGTCATATCATTAGAAGAACGATGTGATGGACATACTCCTATAGTCAAGAGTAGCATCAGATCAAGTCATTTTAATAGTTCACTTGCTATAAGATTTCAATACATGGTAAACTAAATCCTTCGACCATGAGATCATGTTAATCACCATCACCAGATGGATGCTTTGATGACATCAAACACCACTTCATAACTGGGTGGTTATAAAGGTGGCATTAAGTGTTCGGAAAGTATGTGTTGAGGCACATGAATCAAGAGTGGGATTTGTCCATCCATATGGCGGATAGATATAGACTGGGCCCTCTCGGTGGAATGTCATCCAATTAGCTTGCAAGCATGTGACTGGCTCACAGGGTATCACATATCACAGGAACAAGTAAATAGTACTTATCGGAAACGAGGTTGAACTAGGTGTGCAGAGATACTAACGATCAAACCTCGGATAAGTAAAGTATCACGAGACAAAGGGAAATTGGTATCGTATGTAAATGGTTCATTCGATCACGAAGTAATCATAGAAATATGTGGGAGGCATATGAACTTATAGACTCCTCTATTGGTTATTGACCGGAGAACAGTCTCGGTCATGTCTGCATAATTCAGGAAACATAGGGAGACACACTTAAGGATTCGATGTTGTTTAGTAGATATGGAATGTGAGTAAATAGACCAAATGTAGTTCGAAGTCTCGGATTGGTCCGGGATTTCACCAGATTCGAAATGTTCTGGAGAATATGTTCATATAAGGAAAGTCCAATTCCGGAGTTTGGGAATGGTTTCGGTGTTTTCACCGGAATGGTTTCGGTGTTTTCACCGGAGTTTCGGGATCCACCGAACCTGAAGGGGAAGGGTACATGGATGTGTCATGACAAAGTGGAATGGTTGCATCGTGTCCTAGGTCACTTGGATAGAAACTTGGAAGACAGAAATCAAAGTCTAATTTGAAAGTCAAAAAGGCAGTTTGAAAAAGTCAAATCCCAACATGGTTTCCGAGTTAGGGAGGGTTTTTGAGTTAGGGTTTTTTTTGAGTTAGGGAGGGTTTCAACCTCGGCTGGGAACCTTGGACGCCCCCACCTATATAAGGAGGTGTGGGGGCGCACCCCAAGGTATCCCCCTTTCCCTAGGCGCCCGAGACCCAATCCCTAGGCCGTCGCTGCCCCCAATCCGCCGGCGCCCTAGATCCCCTCTAAACCGCCGTTGTCGTCTAGCCTAAACCCTAGCCGCGGCTTCCCTCTTACCTAGGAATCTAAAACCTAGATTGTCGAGGCCCTCTTCTACTCCACCATACTCGCTCCGACTTAGGTGAGCCCTACGGGATCACCCCTCTACTTCCGACACCACGTCGTCGTGCTGCCGGAATCGCGAGGAGAGAGCTACAACCTCTGCTGCCTGCTGGAACAAGGGAGAGGAAGGTCTTCATCGAGTACCCTACGTGTGATCGACTGCGGGAGCGCTGCCGGAACGCGGCACTAGAAGGATCGTCTACACGATCTTGAGATCGACAAGTGAACAACTACATCACCCACGAGAATCTGCTCTCGTTAACCACTTTGTATCTTCGAGGTTTAGTACTCTATCAACTCGTTGCTACAATCAAGTAGATAGATCTTGGCTTGTGTGTGTGTTCATGCAATAGAATTTTTTTGTTTTCCATGTTATGAACCCCTTCAGTGGTATCAGAGTCGTGTCTATATGTAGATCTGTTGCACATGTAGAACACAATGGTCATTGTGGGTGGTGGTGCTTTTATTATCAATTTATTTTTGTTTATTTTGTATCTTGCGGTATGGTGGGATGAAGCGGCTCGAGCTAACCTTACATGACATCGTTCATGAGACTTTCTCCACGCTCAACATGCAACTTGTATTGCATAAGTGGCTTTGCGGGTGTTTGTCTCTCCCATCATATTAAAGATTTAAGTTACAATGGGACTTGATAGTTCAAGCATCAACATTGTGGTTCTTGTTCATAAGTTAGAACGGTACTTAATGAAATCCCCAAACCATGTAAAACATGCAAATAAAATTAGAGGCGTCTAACTTTGTTTTGCAGGGGTGTCCTGTGATGTGATATGGCCATGATTGTGATTATATATGATGTATGCAATGTTCCTTATTGTAAGTCGACAACTGGCATGAGCCTTATGGTTGTCTTTTAATTTCGTTAAGACATGCGTGTCTATTATTCAAAGTAGTTGTAATAGTTGATGATGGTGGACGACAGCCATGGAGCGGTGCCATTGACCTTGACGCCACGCCGGTGATGATGGAGATCATGTTCATGCTTGAAGATGGAGATCGAAAGCACAAGAAGAATGGACATATCATATCATATATTTTGAATTGCATGTGATGTTAATCCTTTTATGCATCTTGTATTGCTTAGATCGCGATGATAGCATTATAAGATGATCCCTCTCACAAAATATCAAGTTATAAAGTGTTCATCCTTAGTAGGCACCATTGCCAAGACTTATTGTTTCGAAGCACCACGTGTTGATAGAATGTATACAACGGGAGAAAGCCATACTTGCTTAAGGGGAAACTAAGGTTACATCTTGACGAGCCTAGCATGTACAAACATGGTCTCGGAACACAGATTACAGAAAGGTAAAGCATGAGTCATTTGATGATATGATGAACTTAATGATTGTTTTCCTTTGAAACTACATCATGTCACGTGATGATAGGACTTGGTGTAGTGGATTCCACTACTAGTAAAACAACAGTTAGTGGCGCACGTGGAAAAGCCATCCGTGGCGCACTGCCTGTGCGCCACTAGGCTTGTGTTGCGGCTATCTCCTAGTCGTGGCGCACTGCCTGGTGCGCCACGGTTGTGCCGAGATAAGCGTGGCGCACATGCCAGTGCGGCACGGATAGCTGTCCAGGTCGCTATAAGACGTATCTTCGGTGGCGCATGTGGTAGTGCGCCACTAGCCTGCGCAGGTGCGCTTTAGACACTGTGCGCCACAGAAGCTGTGCCATGTGCGCCACGGGTGTCTTTTTTTTAATTTCAGGGCCATATGATATACAATACAGATTATATACAATATTATAGGCAGATATACACACAGATATAAGATATACAGTTATATATATAAATACACAATTCGCAAAACAAGATTGAAACAAATACATATAGATAATTCTCATACATGAATACATAATTTATACATTGTTTCGATCAAGTTACAAAGTAGTTGGTGACATGCGAATACATGTGTCTCGAACAAGTTAGAGCTCGGAAGCTCGCCTAGACATCTAAACTAGCTAGACACAAACACGGGATAAACAACCAAAGAAGATACGCATGATCACCGCGACGAAGGTGTAGGTCTTCATCCGGTTCCTCGTCCTAACTCCCGCTAGATAGCGCGTGTATCTAGCTTCCGCCTCTGCCATAGTGTTATACCCTTTGTAGCTATTGCCGCTGAAACGGTGCACCTGGCTCCGACATTCTTCCCAATCATCGTAGACTCCGGGAACCCGTCCCTTGTACATGACGTACCACGTCATCTACAAGTTGACAATAATAATTAACCGGTGATTGAAAAAAACATGTATAATTAAAGTCGCATATGAACATACACTTATAGAAAGTACTCCTAAATCAAAAAGACCAAACTCAAAAAGCATGCCTCATATATAACTAGGTTGTTCGACACAGGAATATGCTACGATGGAACTGTCCGCCAAGTAGGATGCACAACACCTGGACTTGTGCATAGCACAAGGCGGACAATCCCATCGTAGCACATTCACATATATAGTGTTCCACGACTTTTCAATCATCAGCATTATTCTCGAAAAAGACCAAAGTAACTCCAAAAGAATGCCTCATATATAACTAGCTAGGTCGTTGGACACAGGAATATGCTACGACGGAACATTTAGCCAAGTAGGATGCACAACACCTGGACCTGTGCATGTCACAAGGCTAACTATCCCATCGTAGCACATTCACATATATAGTGTGCCACGACCTTTCAATCATTTGCATTATTCTCGAAAAAAGACTAAAGTAACTCTAAAAGAATGTCTCATATATATACATAGGTCGTTGGACACAGGAATATGCTACGATGGAACCGTGAGCCAAGTAGGATGCACAACACCTAGACTTGTGCATATCATAAGGCTCACAATCCCGTCGTAGCACATTCACATATATATTGTGCCACGACATTTCAATCATTGGCATTATTCTCGAAAAAGACCAAAGTAAATCAAAAAGAATGCCTCATATATATACATAGGTCGTTGGACACAGGAATATGCTACGATGGAACTGTAAGCCAAGTAGGATGCACAAGACCTGGACTTGTGCATATCACAAGGCTCACAATCCCGTCGTAGCACATTCACATATATAGTGTGCCATGACATTTCAATCATCGACATTATTCTCGAAAAAAGAGTAAGGAAAAAAGAAGGACCAAAGCGAGCAAAGGACCAAAGAGTAAGCAAAAAACCAAGCATTGATTGATATATAATAATAATAAGCAAAAGAGATAAGCGATGATTCATAAACCTAATAAGATAAGTAGAAGCATGTACACTTGTCCACACACACACACAAAGGTCATCTATAGTTTATAACTACAACTAGGCCAACATCAAGCCTTCTGGCTCGGCTTAGGGAATGGGAGGACTCCTTGTCTCGTCATGAACTTCCTATAGTCACCCTACATCTCTAGGCGATCTTCTATGTCACGGTTATTCGGGATATTTCCTCCGTAGAAGATCCCTCCCGAGGTCATGACATCACGAAATATGATTGCCCCAAACTGCTGCTGGATGTGATACATCTCTTGTCTAATATCTGAATCAGTGATCTTGGCCTTTGCTTCGGCCCACTATTTGAGATGATCTGGCAGCGTAGAATTCTGCTGGTCAAGTAGGAACTCCCTCATGTGATGGAGTGCATAGTAGGCTTCCTTCTTACTGTTCTCCGGCTGCTTCACGCAGGGGAACTCCGTTACATGGTTGAAGACGGGCCTGCCGAACTTGACCTTCGTACGCACGAAGGTGGTGCCTTGCGTCGAGGCATAGCCAATGAGAGCATCATCCAGAACTTCCTTGATCTTGTCGTAGTTTTCCTTCTTTTCCAGACTCCCAGGGTCGAAATACGTGGCGTGGGAATGCTTCGGCGATAAGGAGATGAGCATGCAGTGTTCATCTCTGTGCAAAAAATTGAAATGGAATGTGTTGGAAAAAGAATGATGATAATCTAATAAAGCCAATCGACGATGGCGAGTGAATAACGACTTACTCGGGAAAGTAAGGCACAAGAATGTATTCCTTTGTCTTGTTCGCCACGAGGATGTTTTTAGGTACGAGGCCATGATACGTTGTTCAGTAGGGGAACCCAAGCAGCCGTCACGCATGTAGTAGGGGTCCACTATAGCAATGCCCGGTGTGTTCTCTCTAATTATCTGCATGGCCAGGCTGAGAGAAAATAGGCGGAACATGGTATAGTGCAGCGTGTATAGGTGGAACATATTGAAGATGTCGTCGAACCGCAGGAAGAACAGATCCGCAGGGGCATTGTCGACGAAGCCCAAGCCTGGTGGCACCTTAACCACGAATACTGGGTGCGAGGGATCTTTCTCCGCCAGAAGGCGTCTCTCTATCGTCAGCACGCCATCATGCACACTCTGCAGTTCCAAACTGGCGAGCCTCCGCAAATTCTTAGGTAGCATGGGCTCACCTGCCACATGAATCCTCCACATAATACCCTCGGGTCTTGGTGGCCCGTCCCGAAACCTGATCGGATTCGCAGTTGACACCACCGGCTGGCTCGAGCTGCTAGATTTTCTTTTCCTGCCCCTTTTTCCTTTTGGAGAGCGGGCAGGCACCGCAATCTAAGCACCGGCCGCCCTATGTAGTGTGTTAGGGCTTAGAATAAAGGGCCAGTTGGTTGTATCAGCTGGCTCTGTAAAGGTGCAAGCTGGAGGCTGAGACAAATGTATGCACTTCGATTAGGGTCGTATTCTATGGTTACGATTCTACCCGATATGTCTTTTTGATTCCGTCTAAAATCGATTTTACGGTATCAAGTCTCGAATAAACTCAAGGACATATTCAAAGAAATTCTGACCGTCGGTCGGGATGGTTTGTGGATTCCGAACAGCTATGACAACTGAACCTAACATTAAAAGGTTGACCTATTTGGGAATCTCCGGATCTATGCTTATTTTCAACTCCCCGAAGCATTTCGTCGCTTGCTATGCCCTTCCTCGTCTCTGGGTGCCTAGGTATCCACCGCAAGCCTTTCCTCCTGAGAACCAAATAGACGCTTGGTGATAGTGGCTTTCTCTGTGGGGCCACCAGCTAGGTCTTTGTTGCTAAACTGAGTGTTGAAGAAGTGATCATTCCAGACTTCGTCGTCCTCGGCCGGATCCTGCGCCATGTGCATATCATCAACATGATCATCCGACCCGCTGCGTGGAGGTGACGGCGAGGGCGGTAAGGGGGCCTTGCCACCGCTTGTCGCTGGGACGACAGGCGGTGCTGTTGTCTGTGGCGTGATGGCCCCCACCGTCCCCAAACGGATCATGCTCTTTGTCCATTACAAGAATAAGCCGAAGCAACTTCTGAGGACAGTCGACTCTTCTTCATCCGCTCCTGGGGGTTGAATGGGAGGTTCCAGGTCATCGCATCCCCTTAGCACCCGACTAATTTTAACCCTATGCACGCTATCTAGCATCGGCCTTGAGTGGAACGTGCGCTGCAAGGGTTGAATGATGGTACCCTTGGCAACATCTCTCAGCTCGTTGTTCACGTAGCATAAGAGAGTGCAAGGAACATCCGTCTGCGGAAAACATATACGGCGTCGTCAGAGATGCCATAAGAGTAATAGATGGCGTGAAAGGAGGTAAAGCAATTTGTTTACCGTGATGGTGTCAAGATCGGCTAATGTCGAGGCACCGCATACGGCGACGGGCGTGCAAGAGACGGAAGGGCTTCTTGATGGCACGGTGCTGGCCGCCGGTGTATTCTCCCTACCGGGTGCTTGGAGCTCCGGTGCCGCCGCGACGATGGAAGGGGGGCCACCAACATGTCCGGCGCCGCGGTGATGGCAGGGTGAGTCACCAACACTTGCGGCGCCGCGGTGCTAGCGGGCGGAGTCACAAACACGTAGTTCGCCTGATTCGTCGGCGCCGCGTTGTTCGAGTGGCTTCTAACCATGCTTGGAATCGGGCACGGCCCTACTCGACCACCCGCACTCCAGTTCGCTATTGACTCCACCAAGGTAGGCAGGAAGGACGTGAGGGTGATTGCCAGGTTGTCTTGGATGATCTGCGGGATCCACGCCACTTGTTCCTGAAGTTCTTGAACCTCGCGGTTTTCCTCCTCGCTCCTTCCCGACGGTGCCACATGCGTCCTCGGCGGTGGACCAAAATGATCCACCCAATTCTTACCCCCGAGGCTGACCAGACGGCCAGCCGACGACGGCTTCTTCATAACCGGCTCTATTTTCTTGGCCCGGTTCATCGCCCTATTAAAAGGGTTATCCCACCGGGTGGCCGCTGTCGACCCCTAGGATGAGGAACCCTGGGATCCATGACTAGCAAAAATTTCCTCCTCCTGCAGAAGAAGTAACAGTGAATCGTTTAGATATCGAGTTGATCCGCGGTAATTAGATTACTTACCACAATTTCCTCGAATTCCTTCACCGCAGGATCCGCGGTGAGTTGTTTGGTTTTTGGGTCCACATGGTAACGGGCCCAGATGAAGTTTCGAACCTGCCCGGGTTCGAATTTTGCAAAGGGGTTTTCTATCCCCTTGGATATATACTCTTCGTCCTCCTTATTCCATTTGGGCTCCGCGGTTTTGTATCCACCAGATCCGAGATGGTGATGACCTATATTCATCGCCTGCAGCACCTTTCCCCGATTACTATTGTCCAGGGCTCTTTCGGATTCACACCTCTCCTTGAACTCCCGGAACTGATCTTCGGTGATCTGCGGGTCAATCTTTTGGATCTCCTCGAGACTTTTGCCTTCTTTATAGATCTTCTTCTTTATTCGGGTTCTCCAGCTGGCCAGGGCGGTGCTCATCTTTGTGAGGGCGAATTTGTTTACTTTGTTCCCATGATAATTTGTGTTATGATACTTAGCGGGGAACTTGTATCTTGCGTGCAGCTTCTCGAAGATGAGTGTGTGTAAGTGGCCATTATCTTTATGCCGGAGATTCTCGGTGTTGATCGAGATGGTTGTCCGGGAGATCGCCGCCACTTGCCCACCGAACCATTTGATGACAAGGGCGGGCTCCAAAGGAACCCCTAATGGGCTTCGGTAATTTCCTGTCACATCCCAAAATTTTCCAAATTTTGTAATGTGAAAAATGAATAAACAAAATAAATAATTGTTGAAATTTAGGGTGAAAAGAAACTTTTTGTTTGAAATGAATTCATCAAAACCCATCTTGAACAAACCTTGGATAAACATTCAATCCAACTAAATTCATCAATGCATCTGGAAATTTAAACACTTGGGAAATAAACCCAAACCCTAAAACCCTAATGGAAGAAAATTATTTCAAAGATATCTCTAAGACCATGGATTTGATCCATATAAAAATTTGTCAACAAACATTTATAAATGATCAAGAATGACAAATGGAAATTTATAAAACCATAGAAATTGATTTCATTCAAATTGGAACCATAGATAAAATCTTATGAATTTAGGAAATTGAATTTCCAAAGCTAATAAAGCACCTATCTAAAAATCCATACCAAATGGTGAGCAAATAATACTAAAGACGTTTAGAAGGATAAACAAATATTAAATAAGATTTTACAAATTGGAATCACCAAGTTTGGAACTTTAAATAAAAAGATATGGATTTTATAAGACAAAGAAAGATATAATAAATAAGGAATATTTTTTTAAAAGTAGAATTAAATCTTGGCCAAATCCATAAGCAAATGAAAATAAAGATAATCCAAATAAAATAAATGGATAAAGATTATTCCAATAAAATTATATGGTATTAAAACCATAATCAAGTTTTATTTAATTGAAGACAAATACTCATTCAAAATGATAAATAAATCATATTAAAATATTTCAAATAATTCAAAGTAAATTATGTAAAACCCCCATTTTGAATAAATAAAACTTACTGAAAAGGTTTGGTGAAATTTTGATTTCAAATAAGGGTTTTGAAAATTTAACCAGATCTTATATAATAAAGGAAAGTGCCCTTTTTAAATAAAACATAAACCCTAAATAAATAAAGGATTTATTTCTAAAAAGAACTTTAAATACATGTTTAAAACATATTTAAAACTTACTGAAAAGTTTGGAAGATTTGAAATTCAAATGATAATTTGAAATGTTTAAACAAATTCAAAACAGAAATGTAAATGGAAAAAGAGAAAAGTGAACACAACAAAAAAAATATAGAAAGAAGCCAGCCCAACCCAGCTAGCCCACTAAGCCCAGCAAGCCCACCTCTCGCCCCCAAAACGTTTTATTTCTCACCGCAGAACAAAGTCGTGTAGTCGATGATGACCGGACCCCACCTCGCATCTCTCTCTCTCACCGACGAAACGACCCCACCAGTCAGATCATCTTTCTCACCCGCGGACCCCTTCTTCCTCCTCTCCTCGCCAGTTTCTACGTTGATTTCGCGTGTTTAATTCGCATCAATGCCGTGTGATCCTCGCCCCCTGACCACGCACATTTAACCGCCCACGCCTCCTCCATCTTTCCCCTCAGACCCCATTCCCCCTCTGCCACCGTGCTGCGCTAATTTTGCCCGAGACCACGCTCTGTTCCGGCGAACCTCCGAGCAAATTCCGGCAGCTCCTCGCCTCCCCTCGCCCCCTCGACCACACGAGCGCATCCCCCATCACCTAGCGAACCTCTCCATAGCGCCAGCTCGCCCGTGCGAGCACCATAGCCTCGACTACGACCGCGACAGTACACCGCAGCCGTCTGCTTCTACTCCGGCGAGCTACCAACGTCGACCCCGAGCGCCCCTCGTGTTCTGGTGAGCATTCCTGCAACCCTCGGGACCATGCGCATCTCTCTAACCTTCTGCCTTGCCTTCTTGCGCCCCAAAAGCTCGTCCCCGTCAACAAGCAGTGCATGCTCGACACCGTGACAACTCCGGCGAGGAATTACGATCGTTTCCGAGCGCCCCTTCGACAACCGCAGCATCGTTGAGCATCAGCACGCCATGAAGACCTCGGTGAGCTACCTCTCTCCCTCTCTTGCTTCCTGGATTGCCGAGAACACCTCTATCTAACCACGCGCCGCCACTCGCCGCCGCCAGCGCCGCCCATCGTTGGTCACTCATATGTGCACCGTTCGATTTTGATCTAGTGGCTATGATAGAACTTAACCCGAAGGGGTAAGTTAGCATCTGCACCGTGCAATTTGAGTTAGATCCAACATCCCACGATGCTCGATCCAGACGAATCGGTATGGCCCAATGATAAACAGACACGTGGCCTGGAATTTGTTTTTAAAACAGAAACTTGTCTATTAGTTGTTTAGTTTTATAAAATTCATAACTTTTGATCCACACGTCCAAAATTTGCAAATTTGATATCAATGGAATCAGCAAAACAAACCCTACCCAACTATGCACTTTGTTTAGTGAATTTCTTCAGTAAACGTGATTGTTTTTGCAGAAACTTGTGTAGGCATAATTTGAATATAAAATTCATTCTAAAATTATTTTTGTGATAAAATCTTTGGCAAATGGTTTGTTTTGAACCTAATGACCATAGAAACCAACTTGTAGATTCAAAAACATATTTTGTGAAGCAAAAGAATAAATCTTTGAATTAAAGCATTTCTAGTCAAATAAAAATGTTGTTTATATGTTAAAAATACTTTTTGGAGAAAAATCTTTGGGAAATGATTTGGATTATACTATATGACCCCAAACACCAAGTTTTAGAATTAAAAATTTATTTGGTGAAACCTATAAAGATTATTGCTTTTCTAAAGGCATTTTCAACCACATAAAATAATGCTTTGGTTTAAAAAGTGTTTATAGGTAAAATCTTTTGCAAATGGTTTTGCCACTTTTATAAAATGACCAATAGGTGTTATCAAATGTTTATAACCCATTAGAAACCACTTTTACAAATAAACAATCTTTTTCATGCTTGCAAGCATTGCTTTGGTTTTATTATTTTATGTGATGATTGCTTGAATGGTAGATTGAAATTGTGCCTTGCTTGATTGAATTTTAGTGACACTTTAAGAGTGTGATCATTGCAAGATCAAGGAGTGAACTTATATTATCTACCAAAAAGGCAAGTGATGCTCCATACTTTTGTCCCATTATTTTCACTACGCATTAGTGATATTTCTAAGTAGGACTTGCATGGAATTTTTTCTAAGTATAAACTATCCCATGGGAAATCCTAGTAGATGAAACCGTAGTAGAAATTTCCTAAGTTAAGATTCCTACTACCATCATGCTTAGCATAGCTAGTAGAAAACAAGGGTGGAATATATTCATACTATGGAATATTTCTAAGACAAGGACTTGTGTTTTGTTTAATAAAACAACTAAGTGAATGAATCACCTGGGTGGAATGGAAGGAATGGTTTGTGTTGAGTGGTTATACAAGGCCCATTTCTATGGTTTACCTTGTGTATCTCACTTGTGGATGGCCACCCAGGAACAAAGAGATTTGAGATGCCAAGTGTTAAGAAGCTTCTAGTGTAGCCACATGGAATTATGGGCTCTGCCTGGATCATATAGGTTGCAATAAGTTAGCCATTTGGACAGTTGGTGGTAGTGGGATGATAGGTTTGGAGCGCGTCCATTTGTTCTAAGGGAAGGCTTCTAAAAGGTCCCGTCTTGGTGAAAATCAAGTCTTGTGGGGAAAGTGCACAACCTCTGCAGATGGAAGAATCTAAGTACTTAGCCATGTCCCTGGTATTGGACAACTTGAGCATCAAGACATGGAAGCTATCAAGAATCTCCTCATCCCAACTTTCTAAGTTAAAACTTGTGGTTGAACAAGGGTGAATGTTCACCAATTTCTATTGGTGATTCCTTGGAAGTTTTTGTCAAAGAAAAACTTAGTGTTTTCAAAAGATAAGAAAAATCTATTTTGAGCAAAGCAAGCCTAAGCTGCACTTAGCCAAATGCATATAGATGATAGACTCCACTATACTACACAAGTATCACTTGCCAATACAAATCAAATGTATTGACCCTTGTGGCTGTAACTTATTATGTTGCAGGTTTGTTTGATGTTAGTGAAGTGTGTTAATTAGGATTACAAGTCTACAACCAACATGATTGCCTATGGCACTTTGAAGATGAAGGACCCCATGCTATATTTATATTCTGCTGCATTGTAATGAGATAGCCAAATGAGCTATGTAAGATGTAATAATTTTTTTTATTCCTGGTTATAAAGTTGTATTATGACCTTTGTTTCTTGATATTACAACTTAACTGTGGATGCTAGCTATTGATCCAGGGACTAGCATTGTAAACACAGGGATCTCTACCTTATTAAAAGTTGGGACCTCTACAGATGGTATCAGAGCACTGTGTTGCCTGTAGGATTTGTAAACCTAGGATTGGACAAAACCCCTTAGAAAAATAGGAGTGAATTTGTTCCAAAATTTATTTACAAACAATCTTGTAAACTCTTTCCTCAACCTTTTGGTTTTGACTCTACATCTCTTCTATTTCAAACTTGGTGGATAAAACCTCAACCATGAGCATAGACTTCAACATGAGAAAAGGACTTCACCAACTCAAGTGACTTCAACCTTAGTCTCAACAAGGACTTCAACTTGGATATCACTAAGGACTACAAGTGAGATAAGAAATATTACTCAAGACTTGAAGGCTAAGGAAATACAACTTAGAAGGAATCATCATCACCTTTGAAGTTTTGTGACCAAGATATAGGAATTTTTCCAAGGAAACCATGATCTCATTCATGAAGAAACAACTAAGAAGAATAGTCTCAAGTGATAACCATATAGTGGGACCACCATACTAGTGATTAGTTTAAACCCACCAACTTATGTGGTGTAGCAAAAATATCTTGTTGCCTAAAAATGTGCTTGAAACTTTGTTGTTTGATTGCTTGCACATTGCTTGTATGAATTGTGTTATGTGTGATTAGAATTATTTCCTTCGAAATCTTTTGCCTATTCTAATCCAAATCCAACCCAAACATATGACTACTCCAAGAAACTCCAACATCAAGGATGGTGACAACAACAACAACCAAGAGGTCAACATGAGAGAACTCATAGTAACCCAAACCAAGTTGAACCAAGTGATAACTCAATTTTGGGTCAACAACAGTGATTTAGACCCAACCATGCAAAGGTTTTTGGAAACCCAAACCCAATTTTTGCATAAGATGACAAATCAAATGATCAACATGGGAGACAGCCCTTCTCAAGGAGTTTGTGACAACAAGGATGTCAAGGATGATATTCTAGAAGTAACCCAAGCTTGCAATGTCTGTGGAGACAAGGATCACACTTCCAAAGAGCATGAAGATCAATGCCCCAATTGTGAAGAGAAACATCCAACTAATCAATGCCCCACATCTCAAGCTACGTGTTTCCTATGTGAAGTAAATAATCATGTCCCTATCCAATGCCCCATCTATTCCATAGTTCAACAAACGAAACAAGGTGGACTATATCAACAGATTGTAAACCCCCATGAGGGAACAACTTCTACCAAGAAGGATGAAGAGAAAGGAAAATCTCAGCTTGCACCTCCATGCAATATGACTC
This sequence comes from Avena sativa, assembly GCA_916181665.1. Lineage (NCBI taxonomy): Eukaryota > Viridiplantae > Streptophyta > Magnoliopsida > Poales > Poaceae > Avena > Avena sativa. The sequence continues at coordinate 103,381,770 of OV702293.1, forward strand.
AATTTGATGGACCAAAGAGGAGACATATGTATTACCCAAGGAAAAGATTAAGGAGACCAGGAAACTTTCCCACCTTTGAGGTGAGATATGAAGAACATGAACTAGAAGCACTCCTAGCTTTGGAGAAACCCAAGAAGAAGAAATGCCCCAACCCTAGCAAGAAGGATATTACCCAAGAGCAATGTTACACTTGCAAAGAGATGGGACACTATGCCAATGCATGTCCAGAGAAGAAGAAGAAGTATATGGAAATTAGCCAAGTGTGGTGCAACAAATGCAAAGAGCTAGGCCATAATGTATCAACTTGTCCACAAAAGATACGTGAAGAGCTCAATCTGGTCACATGTTACAATTGTGGTAACCAAGGACATTATGCAAGCAATTCTCCAGAAAAGATGAAGCACAAGATAAACAAGCCTATAAAGGATCTCAGCCTTGTCACATGTTTCAAGTGTGGAAACAAAGGACACTATGCAGATGTTTGCCCAGAGAGGTTTGAACAAGATCCCAAGCAAGCCAAGAAGTAATCTAGTTGGAAATTTTTTATGGGTGGTAGTACCCTAGTTGTTTTGAGCCAACTTGTAACCCCTATCTTTCCCAAATCTCGGGACGAGATTTCTTTTAAGGGTGGTAGCCTGTTACATCCCAAAATTTTCCAAATTTTGTAATGTGAAAAATGAATAAACAAAATAAATAATTGTTGAAATTTAGGGTGAAAAGAAACTTTTTGTTTGAAATGAATTCATCAAAACCCATCTTGAACAAACCTTGGATAAACTTTGAATCCAACTAAATTCATCAATGCATCTCGAAATTTAAACACTTGGGAAATAAACCCAAACCCTAAAACCCTAATGGAAGAAAATCATTTCAAAAGATATCTCTAAGACCATGGATTTGATCCATCTAAAAAAATTTCAACAAACATTTATAAATGATCAAGAATGACAAATGGAAATATTATAAAACCATAGAAATTGATTTCATTCAAATTGGAACCATAGATAAAATCTTATGAATTTAGGAAATTGAATTTCCAATGCTAATAGATCACCTATCTAAAAATCCATACCAAATGGTGAGCGAATAATCATAAAGAGGTTTAGAAGGATAAACCAATATTAAATAAGATTTTACAAATTGGAATCACCAAGTTTGGAACTTTAAATAAAAAGATATAGATTTTATAAGACAAAGAAAGAAATAATAAATAAGGAATATTTTTTTAAAAGTCAAATTAAATCTTGGCCAAATCCATAAGCAAATGAAAATAAAGATAATCCAAATAAAATAAATGGATAAAGATGATTCCAACAAAATTATATGGTATTAAAACCATAATCAAGTTTTATTTAATTGAAGACAAATACTCATTCAAAATGATAAATAAATCATATAAAAATATTTCAAATAATTCAAAGTAAATTATTTAACACCCCCATTTTGAATGAATAAAACTTACTGAAAAGGTTTGGTGAACTTTTGATTTCAAATAAGGGTTTTGAAAATTTAACTAGATCTTATATAATAAAGGAAAGTGCCCTTTTAAATAAAACATAAACCCTAAATAAATAAAGGATTTATTTATAAAAAGAACTTTAAATACATGTTTAAAACATATTTAAAAATTACTGAAAAGTTTGGAAGATTTGAAATTCAAATGATCATTTGAAATGTTTAAACAAATTCAAAACAGAAATGTAAATGGAAAAAGAGAAAAGTGAACAGAAAAAAAAATAGAAAGGAGCCAGCCCAACCCAGCTAGCCCAGCAAGCCTACCTCTCGCCCCCGTAACGTTTTATTTCTCACCGTAGAACAAACCCGTGTAGTCGATGATGATCGGACCCGACCTCGCATCTCTCTATCTCACCGACGAAACGACCCCACTAGTCAGATCATCTTCCTTACCCGCGGACCCCTTCTTCCTCCTCTCCTCGCCAGTTTCTGTGTTGATTTCGCGTGTTTAATTCACATCAATGCCGCGTGATCCTCGCCCCCTGACCACGCACATTTAACTGCCCACGCCTCCTCCATCTTTCCCCTCAGACCCCATTCCCCCTCCGCCACCGGGCTGCGCTAATTTTGCTCGAGACCACGCTCTGTTCCGGCGAACCTCCGAGCAAATTCCGGCAGCTCCTCGCCTCCCCTCGCCCCCTCGACCACACGAGCGCATCCCCCATCACCTGGAGAACCTCTCCGTAGCGCCAGCTCGCTCGCGCGAGCACCGTAGCCTCGACTACGACCGCGACAGTACACCGCTGCCGTCTGCTTCTACTCCGGCGAGCTACCAACGTCGACCCCGAGTGCCCCTCGTGTTCTGGTGAGCAATCCTGCAACCCTCGGGACCATGCGCATCTCTCTAACCTTCTGCCTTGACTTCTTGCGCCCTATAATCTCGTCCCCGTCAACAAGCAGTGCATGCCCGACACCGCGACAACTCCGGCGAGGAATTACGATCGTTTCCGAGAGCCCCTTCGACAACCGCGGCATCGTTGAGCATCAGCACGCCATGACGACCTCGGTGAGCTACTTCTCTCCCTCTCTTGCTTCGTGGATTGCCGAGAACACCTCTGTCTGACCGCGTGACGCCACTCGCCGCCGCCCATCGTTGGTCACTCGTCTGTGCACCGTTCGGTTTTGATCCAGTGGCTATGATAGAACTTAACCCGAAGGGGTAAGTTAGCATCTACACCGTGCGATTTGAGTTGGATCCAACAGCCCACGATGCTCGATCCAGACGAATCGGTATGGCCCAATGAGAAACAAACATGTGGCCTGGAATTTGTTTTTAAAACAGAAACTTATCTATTAGTTGTTTGGTTTTGTGAAATTCATAACTTTTGATCCACACATCCAAAATTTTAGATCAATGGAATCAGCAAAACAAACCCTACCCAACTATGCACTTTGTTTAGTGAATTGCTTCTGTAAACTTGATTGTTTTTGTAGAAACTTGTGTAGGCATAATTTGAATATAAAATTCATTCTAAAATTATTTTTGTTATAAAATCTTTGGAATACAAACCAACTTGTAGATTCAAAAACATATTTTGTGGATCAAGAGAATAAATCTTTGAATTAAAGCATTTCTAGTCAAATAAAAATATTGTTTATATGTTAAAAATACTTTTTGGAGAAAAATATTTGGGAAATGATTTAGATTAAACTCTCAGACCCCAAACACCAAGTTTTAGAATTAAAAATGTATTTGGTGAACCCTATAAAGATTATTGCTTTGCTAAAGCCATTTTCAACCACATAAAATAATGCTTTGGTTTAAAAAGGGTTTATAGGTAAAATCTTTTGCAAATGGTTTTGCCACTTTTATAAATGACCAATAGGTGTTTTCAAATGTTTATAACCCATTAGAAACCACTTTTCAAAATAAAAAATCTTTTGCATGCTTGCAAGCATTGCTTTGGTTTTATTGTTTTATGTGATGATTGCTTGAATGGTAGATTGAAATTGTGCCTTGCTTGATTGAATTGGAGTGACATTTGAAGAGTGTGATCATTGCAAGATCAAGGAGTGAACTTATATTCTCTACCAAAAAGGAAGTGATGCTCCTTACTTTTGTCCCATTATTTTCACTACACATTAGTGATATTTCTAAGTAGGACTTGCACGGAATTTTTGCTAAGTATAAACTATGCCATGGGAAATCCTAGTAGATGAAACCTTAGTAGAAATTTGCTAAGTTAAGGTTCATACTACCATCATGCTTAGATTAGCTAATAGAAAACAAGGGTGGAATATATTCATACTATGGAATATTTCTAAGACAAGGGCTTGTGTTTTGTTTAATAAAACAACTAAGTGAATGAATCACCTGGGTGGAATGGAAGGAATGGTTTGTGCTGAGTGGTTATACAAGGCCCATTTCTATGGTTTACCTTGTGTATCTCACTTGTGGATGGCCACCCAGGAACAAAGAGATTAGATATGCCAAGTGTTAAGAAGCTTCTAGTGCAGCCACATGGCATTATGGGCTCTGCCTAGATCATATAGGTTGCAATAACTTAGCCATTTGGACAGTTGGTGGTAGTGGGATGATAGGTTTGGAGCGCGTCCATTTGGTCTAAGGGAAGGCTTCTGAAAGGTCCTGTCTTGGTGAAAATCAAGTCTTGTGGGGAAAGTGCACAACCTCTGCAGATGGAAGAATCTAAGTACTTAGCCATGTCCCTGGTATTGGACAACTTGAGCATCAAGACCTGGAAGCTATCAAGAATCTCCTCATCCCAACTTTCTAAGTTAAAACTTGTGGTTGAACAAGGGTGAAGGTTCACCAATTTCTATTGGTGATTCCTTGGGAAGTTTTTGTCAAAGAAAAATCTATTTTGAGCAAAGCAAACCTAAGCTCCACTTAGCCAAATGCATATAGATGATAGACTCCACTATACTACCATAGTATCACTTGCCAATACAAATCAAATGTATTTACCCTTGTGGCTGTAACTTATTATGTTGCAGGTTTGTTTGATGTTAGTGAAGTGTGTTGATTAGGATTACAAGTCTACAACCAACATGATTGCCTATGGCACTTTGAATATGAAGGACCCCATGCTATAGTTATATTCTGCTGCATTGTAATGAGATAACCAAATGAGCTATGTAAGATGTAATAAATTATTTTATTCCTAGTTATAAAGTTGTATTATGACCTTTGTTTCTTGATATTACATCTTAACTGTGGATGCTAGCTATTGATCTAGGGACTAGCATTGTAAACACAGGGATCTCTACCTTATTAAAGGTTGGGACCTCTACATTTCCTCCCTGACGGTGCCGACCGTGTTCGGGCGCCGTTCCTTCGGCTTCTTCTTCTTCTTAGGAGGATTGCTACCACTCCCTATGCCCTCGCCACCATCAGTGGTTTCACCACCCGCCGTTCTTTCGGCTTCTTCCTCCACGTCTTCCATCTCATCATCCTCGCTCTCCGAAGGATGGTATTCTTCATCGTCTTCTAGCCGCTGGGCGCCTCCCAGAATGTCAATTGTTTATTCGGAGGTCTGAGTTCTCCTTCAGCGCTGATGCGCTTAGAACATCCAGCCTCGTCGTTGTCACACATCTTTGCACTAATAAAAACAAATAATTGGTTAAATGCACGGAAAAATCCGGCATGACCTTCGCTAATTTTCTTATACTAGGAGTGCCCGATTTCTGCTGAAACGGAAGTGAATCAACATTTCGGCAAAAATCAGGACTCATTTCATACAAGAACCTGCATACACGACATCAGAAAGTGCATCATACAACCACAAGCATAACCACCATAGCCAGCACAGCCAGCACATTATCAGCACAGCAAGCACAAGATCATTACCAAGTATATAAAAATAAATGGCCAGCACAGCCTGCACAGCACATTACCACCACATTACCAGGTATATAAAAATAAATGGCAAGCTCATTACCAGCACAGCCAGCACTCTTCTACTGGAAATTTACTATATGAAAGCAACCAATTATTCAATTACTGGAAAGTAAATGGCAACAATGAAAGAAGCCACATATTTAATTAAGAACACATTTAAAAATTGAAAACTAGCACTGACTATTAGCACATTTAAAAAACCAACTACAACAACTACATATAAGAACTATTAATTGGAGCTGATGCACTACAGAAGTATGGCAAGCAGAAAATCTACCTACTATAGCAACTACTACTACAGTAACTACTACTACATTTCTTATTAACCTACTACTTCTAACCTACTACAGCAACTGCAAGCTAACCTACGGCTACCTACAAGCTAACCTACTGCCAGATATATTGCAAGCTACTGCTAACTACAAGTAGAACAAATAAATCTTACAAGCTAACCTACTGCAGCCTAAACAAATAAACTACAATGAATTTAGCAACATGTTCTACACAGAATCTAACCAATTAAAATGCACAAGTAAAATGCAGACCAACTAGTTGTGCCCACTGTATGATGAAAGTAACATCTGCAGATGTTCTACAAGAAGTCAGAGAAGATCACTAGTGTTAGATAAATGCCTCCACAAGTAGCACTGACTTCTTGTGAAAGATAAGAGTATGACATCTGCAGATAAGTCACATTAGAGATAAAATTTGGCCAAATTTTATGACAGTAACATGTGTCTTAAATTTTATGACAGTAACATGTGTCTTAAATTTGGCCAAATTTTATGACAGTAGCATCTACATTGCCTCGACAGTAACATGTGTCTTAGATCATGGGTCATTTATCTACTTGTGAAAGATAACAGTATGCCCACTATATGATGAAAGTAACATGTTAGGACAAATTTTATCTAACATCCAATCGACCATCAACATTTATCTAACAAAGTGGAAGATCACTGTAAGCTCACTTTCAAACATAATGCACAAGACCACAATTTGCTCACTGTCAAACCCTAACCATCTAGTACATTGCTAAAATTTGCTAAACCTAAACCTAAATCAGAACCATCTAGTACAGAGAAACCCTAACCATTGCAATTCCATTAGGAAAAAATGTCAATTCCAGTGTTCTAGAGCTTTCAGAGGCGTCAATTGAATCATCAGGTGCTAACCCTAACCATTGCTCGAGGAGAGAAGGAGAGAAGGAGAGAGGGGAGGGGCGGCGCTCACCTCTGAGATGAGGACGACGAGGGCTGGCGGACGAGGTAACGAGGGGGAGGGAGCGGCAGAGCACCATGCTGCCGGAGGAGCGGAGCCGATGCTGCAGGAACCTCGCCGCCACCGACCTCCTCCTCCATGGAACGAGCGCGCGGGGAAGGCGGCCTCCTCCTCCTGGCGTGGCGACCTCCTCCTCCTGGAATGCGGCGGCGGCGCATCGATGGGGATGGGGACGATGCGGGGAGGGACTTAGACGATTTGTGTCTGAGGACGATGGGGAGGGCGTGGCTCACGGTGACTAGCCCTACCCACTTAGGCATAGCGCACCCAGGCCAAGTGCGCTACGGATAACCGTAGCGCACTTGGCCAGGATGCGCTATGCCTAAGTGGGTAGGACTAGTCAGATAAGAGGGCTGCCACCCCCATAGTTACCACTAGCACGCCTTATCCCACTGGTTCCAACCACTACTCTATTCTATAAACCTATGAGCACCTAGGTTCGAATCCTGGTGCCCACCTGAAAGGATACGGATGTCGCCTAGAGGGGGGGGTGAATAGGCGATTAAAACTTTTCCTAGAGTGGCTCAACAAAGGCAGAATAAAACTAGTGTTTACTTTGTTAAGTACAACCTAGAACAACTAAGGTTCACCTATGTGCACCAACAACTTATGCTAAGCAATACAAGCAACAAAGTGATAGCAAGATATATATTACTTCAAGCACGAAGGCTATCACAATGTAAAGTGCATAAGTAAAGAGCTCGGGTATAGAGATAACCGAGGCACGCGGGGACACCGATATTTTACCGAGTTCCTCCGAACATGGAGTACGTCTCGTTTGGATAGGGGGTGGTATCTAACCACCTAAGCCACAAAAGGCCTCCCTTATTCTCCGGTGAATCTCACCCCAATGGGATCGATCCACGCTTCCACTATCGGTGCACTTGTCGGTGGCAACCGGAACCTCTCACAAGGTTGGAGCACTTCTCCACAACTTAATTGGAGGCTCCCAACAAATGCCACAAAAGTCCACAATGCCACCAAGGCCACAAAACCGTCTAGGGTTCCAAGAACCCAAGAGGGACAAGCTCCAATGAGTCACACGAACCAAATCCTCCGAGGTGAACTCAAACCGATGCACCAAATGCAAATGGCAAGAACACCACAAAGGTGCTCAAATCCCTCTCTCCCAAATTCCACCAAAGCTACAAAAACTTATGGGGGAATAAGAGAGGAAGAACAATGGAGTAAATCCACAAAATACTCCAAGATCTAGATACCAATATGTTCCCCTCACTTAGAGGAGAGATTGATTGGTGGGATTGTAGAACTAGATCTCCTCTTTCAAATCCCTCAAGAATATGCAAGAATCATCGGAGCGATTGAGATAAAGCAAGCTCAAGAAGGTCAACAATGAAGGGGAAAACTTGCAAGAATGTTTGGGGAACTATTGGGGAAGAAGGCCTCTTAAATAGGTCCCCCAAAAATCCAACCATTGAATGAAGCCCAAAAACGCGAATCCCGGTACTACCAGACTTTTTCCTGGTACTACCGGACATTCCCGGTACTACCGGACATTCCCTAGGGATCCTAGGTTGCCAAATGCACCCTATTCTGTACCGACCGGTACTAAGGGGCGGTACTACCGGACCTCCGGTACTACCGGTCGTCCCTGAACGAAAACGGCCATAACTTTTGCATCTGGACTCCGATTTTGATGATATTGGGCTCGTTTCGAAGAGGACAACAAGCTTTAAAAGATCATGCAAAGAAACATTATAGTCCAGCAAGGGAGGATAGATCAAAATGACGAAAGGTTTAACCTCTATCAAAAAGACGAACCGATAAAACCTCCAACATCAAAAACGTAATAGAAAATGCATATGAAATCCGTTTTCGATGAACAAGAGCTTGTCATGGAATAACACAGATCTAAATCCTCACATGAGTAAGAACCAAACAATGGAAGGTTTTACCTATCTCTAAAATACAAACCGGTAAAACCTCCAAGATCAAAATGCAATAAGATATAAAAGGGAAATCCGTTTTTTATGAACTAGAGCTTGTTATGGAGATTACCACAAGCTCTATATCCTCACATGGATAAGACCAAATAACAACCAAATATGATGATGCAAGTATGCAAAGGTTTAATCTCTCTCCGAAAGATGTGACCGAGTTACTCATTCGAGAGCCCCACTTGATAGTACGGTTATCTATCCTAAACCCGGTCTCCCAACAAACATGAGACCGGCAAAAGGGAAAACCTATCAATATTATACCTTTGCCTTGAGCAATCCATTTGATCTCGATGTGGACGATCTTGTCCTTCTCAATATGGACACCTTTCTTGATTCCTCATCATCGATCCATGATCACCGAGAATGGCAAGCATCAAACATGTGATCTTCTATAGATGGCGCATTTTGAGCTTGCACAACACATCTTCTTCTCATTTCATCTATCTTGAAGTCAACACATTCTCCAAGAAATGCCAATGGACAATTCCTACAAGTACAACTTAGTCCATAAAGATTGTCATTGATTACCAAAACCACACATGGGGGCCCAACATGTTCTTTCAATCTCCCCCATTTTGGTAATTGATGACAATCCCTTTAAGAGGGTTTATATAAGGAATTTTAATGAACAAACTGGTAACACCAATATCAAATACTACATAAGTATGTGATATTGGTACCACCATATATAGAGCAAACTCCCCCACAATCTATGCATGTGTGATGAACTTGAATTTCATTGCATATATTGCCAATCATTATCATTGGTGGAGTGTCCACTATATATACCACATGCTAAGCAACGACAAAGATGCAAGAGCATGAGAGGCAAATGCATAAGAACAAACTCAATGCATAAACCAACTTCCCTTAAACCCTCTAAAACTTCTCCCCCATTGGCATCGATTGCCAAAATGGGTGACAAGTTCTAGAAGGAAAATATAATAATAATTCCTCCAAAGGTGTGCCTTCACACATATCCAATGATGAATACTTTGGAGGGAGTAGAACTATATCGAGGACCCGAAGATTGCCAAAATAAATAAAGTCAAATGATGCAAGAAATTACAAGGTCCCACAAATCAATTGGAAACAACAAATGAGTTCAAATGGAACCTACAAGATATTATGATATGAGCAAGAGAGTGCTTTAAATAACAAATAGAGAAGCTCCCTAAGATTTGTGCACTATTCAACATAAATGCATTAGAATACATATTGCACAAATATGGAATCCTTGCTCCCCCATAAGCATTTCAAGCACAACAAATGAGAGATCAAATAAATGCTTAAATAAAATAGAGAAGCTCCCCAAGATTTGTGTGCACTTTAGAATCGTTGTGTTTCAATACAAAAAAGCACAAATATGGAATCCTCACTTCCCATAAACATTTAAGACGCAATAAATGAAAAAAAGAAGATAAATGAGCATTACTAAATGAATTAGATGAGCTCCCCAAAGATAATGCACCAAATATGATAATTGCATTTGGGAACAAGGTGCATAATCATGGAATCCTCACTCATCCAAGTTCATTTAACAATACAAGGCATGAGAGAACAAATATGAGTGCCCAAAGATGCAAACAAGAGGAACAAGCACTCATAGGAAATTAAATTTGGAAGCCACCAAAGAATCAGAAGAAATAGAAAGGTGGTCTCCAAGGATTAAAAATCAACTAAAATTATCTCCGCATATGTATATGTCTCTAAATGGAAAACATCACAAATACATATGCCAAAAAGAAATATGCACACATAAAGAAGATTATACAAGAAAGCACATGAAAGGCAAAAATGAAGTCATAACATAAATCAATAAGATTTTTTGCTTCAAAGCATGGCCAAAGGCTCACATATGTCTTATTGTACATTAATGGACTTCAAACACCAACACACTACATATATTACAACTTTCACCAAGGGAAGAGGAGAAAGTTTGAATATATGGAGAAAGGCAACAAGTATCACAAGAAAAATTTAACTAGCAAAATCTCACTATTGCACATGAGAGAAGTTAAGGAAAAAAATAGGCAATAAAATTGCTAGATTGACATATTTGGGATTGGAGGATCATATGCATGATTTTGTATAGTCCCAATTATATATACTCATCTCAACTTATACACATATACAATAGAGAGTTATCTTAATACCATGGCTAGAGATACAACAATTACAAATAAATGAATTCATGCCAGAAGGCAACCGACAAACGGTTGGAATCAAGATATATGAGCATGAGAAAGAGATACTTGTTACCGAGATATAATTGGTAGGATGTAGAGGATATGAATTCATTGATCATCCTATAGCTTGACTCCAATTTTCATTAATGCACCACTTCAAGATTGAGAGACAAGCATCCAATATATCTCCAATGTACCTAAAACATATTTAAGTACAAAAATGGTTCCCAAACTTATTGGGTCCAAAGAAGTTAGTGCAACTACAATACATAGGTGAGACTCCACATAATTTTGTGCATATTGATATGAAATTGAATTTCATGCACAACTTAGCCGATGGGAATTGGTGGAGTTTCCCCTATATATTGGATTAAAGAAAGCAAGCATGCCATAATATAAACATATAGTAAATATGCATGCATAAAGCTTTCAAGAACCAAGAAGGAGATACAATTTGAACAAAAACACCAAGTAAATCAATATTGCACACACAAGAGTGTGACATGACAAACGATGTCCAAATTGTATCAAAGAACCAATTCAACACATGAAAGATCACAAGTTCAACAAATGAACTAGGCTAAAACCAAAAGAGGAAAAGATAGATAGAAATAAAAATGCTCAAGGATTTATCTCATTCTAAAATGGTAAAATCATGAAACAAGGAATGAGCCAAAACCAACTCCCAAAAAGAGCAAGGTTCCGATAAGAAACCAAACTCCCCAAACTTCTCATGATGGCACAAAATACCAAAATGAAAAGATTGAGGTTCCAAGCATATAAAATCCGATATGGATCAAACAAAGAAGCATAAATATGAATGTTCTAAATAATATAGGAGAGCTCTCACATGGATAGTGCATTATGTAGGATTTTCCTTTAGAATACAAAATGCACACAAACGGGATCATCACTACTACCTACATTAACTAAAACACAAGAGGATATTAATAAAATAAGAAGATCCAAAAGAAGCAAGGAAGGTTGGGAGACAACATAAAACATTTTCTTGGCCAAAGATAGGATAAAATTAAACAAAGGCCAAAGTGAATATGATCAATAAATTCTACCTTAAATTGAGTACTCACTGTCCAAGGACAAGAAATATTGGGAATAGTTTTCCCTAGGTAGTTCATACGGATATCCAAGATCATATACACACAACAAGAAGCATATAACTAAATATAAGAATTGAGCATGATACTTCAAACAAGATTCTTGGTAGCTTCCATTAGTCACACAATCACTAGTGATTAGAGTAACTTGAAGCAAATGGTTTCCATGCAAATATATATATATATATCTAAATATGAGGAAACACATACCAAGAACCACTCTCATATACAAGATCCAACATAAGATCAATAAAGGCATTCAAGAAAATTGGAACTTGTATGAGAAAATGTGTCACATAGGTGCTAGATAATTATCAAAATCAATTCTAAGTGACACAACCTCGAATATTCACATTTTCTAGGATTGTAATATGCACTAAGCATATGACTCCCCCATAATGTGACACTACCATAAAAACCAAGACGAGGAAAAATACTACAAATAGAGATAATTAATGGACATTATAAAACTTACATTTATCATGAGAATTGTACCACATAGAGACTAGAAAATATCCCAATATAAATGCTAGGTGGTATTCCTCATGTACACACATTTTTAGGATTGTGGAATGCCTAAGCATAACACTCCCCCAAAATGGGATAGTCCATTAATCTCTCACAAGAGCCAAATAAGATACCAAATATAAACAAGTAAGGCTCAAGCACAAGAAACGCACATACATGTTGTGCCACTTAATCATACACAAATATGATTGATATCTCAAGATAATTAAGTGGAAAGCACAATATCTACAAAAACATGGAAGATGCAAAACCAACACATGCATAAGGGGCGAGTAACTTTCAATGTAATGAGTTAAGCATATGTTACCGCAAGGAGGAACATTGGAAATATAATAGGAGCAATATAATCCACATGACTTGGCTTGACAAAAATAATAATGAAGATCCCTTAATTCTTCATGATGTAGCCAAGTCTCCAATGCCCTCCAACAATTACCTATTGATCAAGTTTTAGCTTGTTGGTCCCCAACCAAGTTGGGTCCTAAGAAGTTAGTCACAATAGGCTTGGCAACCCAAATGGTTCTTTTCTTGACACCACGTTGGGCACCAACAAATTTGGCAAACACATTGCCAACATCATCCTTACAAAGAGAATAAGAATCATCAATCAAGATAGGATGGGATGAGGAGTTACCAATAGTGCATGCGGAAGAAATGTGCCCCTTCTCACGTCATATGTAGCAAGTTCTACTCTTGATATCTTTCTTCTTAGGTGAAGCCACACCTTGAGGAAGGGCTCGAGTAGTGCTCTTAGGAAGAGGCCCATTGATGACTTGAGGTGGAACTTGAGGCTGCTTCCCTTGATGCTTTACACTAAGAGGCTTTTTCTTCAATGGGCAAGATCTAACATGGTGCCCTTCTTCCTTTCAATTGAAGCATACAATGTTGGTCGGATTCTTGACTTGATCTTGGCCATTCTTCTTGTTGTCCTTGTGCTTCAACTTGATAGTGGACTTGTTCTTGACATTGGAGTTGAATCCAAGCCCACACTTGTCATTGGGGGATTTTTGCACACTCAAGATTTTGTTGAGTGCGGACTTCCCTTGATGACCCCTTTTCAAGTCATTATTCAAAGAAGTGACTTGAGCCTTGAGCTCTTTGATTTCCTCTATATGGTTAGGTTCAACAAAAGTACTAGAGGAAGTAGATGCTACATTGTTAGAGAAACAAGGCACGGAATGTAATTCATCACGAGATATAGCATGGTTGTGAGAGGATGAATTACAAGGACTAGCACATGGCAGTATAACATTTGGAGTAAAAGTAGTGCTAATGTCCACATGAGGCCCACTGGATGTTACCTTTGACATGATGGCCTCATGAGCTAACTTTAGCCTACCATGGGAGACTAGAAGATCCTCATGTGATCTTGAGAGCTTAACATGACTTTCTTCTAATTTCCCATAGTTGCTAGTTAGCAAAGCAAGTTGAGCTTTTAGCTCAACATTCTCCTTCGAAATAGATGCTTCACAATAAATGGAGTTAGTAGCACAAGCATCATCATTATTAGCAAGGGGTGAGGGCAACTTGGTAAGCTCTTTTGAATATGAAGCTTTAAGTTGCTCATGTGACTCGGTGAGTTTGATGAGCTCACCCTTGATGACCCTAGAGCCATTTTTGAGGTGCTCAAAATCCTCAAGGAGTTTAGCATAAGCAACTTCAAGTTCATCATTTTTAATCTTGAAGGAGTTTGCCACCGCAAGTTCTCTCTCATGGTATTCCTTTACTCTAGATAATTCTAGAGTAAAAGTCTCCTCAAGAGATTCTTTGGTGGTTTGTTCTTCTTCAAGGGAGTCCTTTAGCTGTGCAACTTCATTAGCATACTCACTCTCAAGTGCAAACTTTTCATCAATTAAGTTTTCTTGCTCCTCAATAAGATCATTGCCTTCTATGGCACAATTCAAGATTTCAAGAAAGTTGGAGGAAGCAATTTTATTTTTGAAGAGAGCGCTATAGACAACCTCTCCCATTTTCTTAATAGAGGTAATATCATACTTACCTCTATAATCATCATTATCATTCTCAACCTCATCATCATCATCATGATATACAAAGGGATTCAAAGAGGTTACCTTTGTTTCCTTAGCCATAAGGCATATGTGAGAACCGGAGGAAGGTGATGATGAGATTGCACTTGTAGCTCTTTTAAAGACCTTGTCTTGGCCCATAGAATCTTCATTTTCCTCTACATGGTTAGCAACACAAGCACTAGAGGAAATAGAAGCATTTTTATCATGGTAACAAGACAACATGAGCATATCATCATGAGATTTATTCAAGTCATTTCTACATGATATGCAAGGACTATTAACACAAGCATGTGAGGAATTTTGAGTGCTAGAAGTGTTAAGGTCCAAAGATAGATCATTGCAACTAGATAGATATGAGGGATTACAAATAGTGAACACACTATCCATATTGCAATTTCTATCAACACTCACCATATCATTACCTTGTGAAAAGTCACATGTTGGTGAAGTGGTAGAGGATGAGAACTCATCTCGACCGAAAGTGGAAGCAACACAATCATCCTCAATAATGTTGGGCACAACATATTTATCTTGAAGTTTTGTCCATAACTCATGAGCGCTCCAAAAAGGAATGATTGAAGATGTAACTGCATAGCTCAAAGCATTAACAAGCACATTAGAAGCTTGAGCATCGAGATATAAGTTTTTCTCATCCTCACTAGATAGATTTTTGAAATCCATAGGAGGATAAAAACCTATATCTACAATACGCTCCAAATTTGGGTCCATGTCCCGAAAATGAATAAGCATACGAGTTTTCCATATATCATAATTTGTTCCATCGAATATAAACATGTCATTGTGCACTAATCCCCTAGACGACATCTTTACTCTCAAGGCGGTGAAGCCTAAAATGAGAGACCGGGCTCTGATACCAATTGAAAGGATACGGATGTCGCCTAGAGGGGGGGTGAATAGGCGATTAAAACTTTTCCTAGAGTGGCTCAACAAAGGCGGAATAAAACTAGTGTTTACTTTTTTAAGCACAAACTAGAACAACTAAGGTTCACCTATGTGCACCAACAACTTATGCTAAGCAATACAAGCAACAAAGTGATAGCAAGATATATATTACTTCAAGCACGAAGGCTATCACAATGTAAAGTGCATAAGTAAAGAGCTCGCGTATAGAGATAACCAAGGCACGCGGGGACACCGATATTTTACCGAGTTCCTCCCAACATGGAGTACGTCTCGTTTGGAGAGGGGGTGGTATCTAACCACCTACGCCACAAAAGGCCTCCCTTATTCTCTGGTGAATCTCACCCCAATGGGATCGATCCATGCTTCCACTATCGGTGCACTTGTCGGTGGCAACCGGAACCTCTCACAAGGTTGGGGCACTTCTCCACAACTTAATTGGAGGCTCCCAACAAATGCCACAAAAGGCCACAATGCCACCAAGGCCACAAAACCGTCTAGGGTTCCAAGAACCCAAGAGGGACAAGCTCCAATGAGTCACACGAACCAAATCCTCCGAGGTGAACTCAAACCGATGCACCAAATGCAAATGGCAAGAACACCGCAAAGGTGCTCAAATCCCTCGCTCCCAAATTCCACCAAAGCTACAAAAGCTTATGGGGGAATAAGAGAGGAAGAACAATGGAGTAAATCCACAAAATACTCCAAGATCTAGATCACAGTATGTTCCCCTCACTTAGAGGAGAGATTGATTGGTGGGATTGTAGATCTAGATATCCTCTTTCAAATCCCTCAAGAATATGCAAGAATCATCGGAGGGACTGAGAGAAAGAAAGCTCAAGAAGGTCAACAATGAAAGGGAAAACTTGCAAGAATGGTTGGGGAACTATTGGGGAAGAAGGCCTCTTAAATAGGTCCCCCCAAAATCTAACCGTTGAAGCCCAAAAACACGAATCCCGGTACTACCAGACTTTTTCCTGGTACTACCGGACATTCCCTGGGGATCCCAGGTCGCCAAATGCACCTTATTCCGTACCAACCTGTACTAAGGGGCGGTACTACCGGACATCCGGTACTACCGGACCCTGGTCCGGTACTACCGGTCATCCCTGAACGAAAACGGCCATAACTTTTGCATCCGGACTCCGATTTTGATGATATTGGGCTCGTTTCGAAGAGGACAACAAGCTCTAAAATATCATGCAAAGAAACATTATAGTCCAGCAAGGGAGGATCGATCAAAATGACGAAAGGTTTAACCTCTATCAAAAAGACGAACCGATAAAACCTCCATCATCAAAAACGTAATAGAAAATGCATATGAAATCCGTTTTCGATGAACTAGAGCTTGTCATGGAGATTAACACAAGCTCTAAATACTCACATGAGTAAGAAACAAATAATGGAAGGTTTTACCTATCTTTAAAATACAAACCGGTAAAACCTCCAAGATCAAAACGCAATAAGATATAAAAGGGAAATCCGTTTTTGATGAACTAGAGGTTGTTATGGAGATTACCACAAGCTCTATATCCTCACATGGATAATACCAAATAACAACCAAATATGATGATGCAAGTATGCAAAGGTTTGATCTCTCTCCGAACGATGTGACCGAGTTACTCATTCGAGAGCCCCACTTGATAGTACGGTTATCTATCCTAAACCCGGTCTCCCAACAAACATGAGACCGGCAAAAGGGAAAACCTATCAATATTATACCTTTGCCTTGAGCAATCCATTTGATCTCGATGTAGACGGTCTTGTCCTTCTCAAGATGGACACCTTTCTTGATTCCTCATCATCGATCCATGATCACCGAGGATGACAAGCATCAAACATGTGATCTTTTATAGATGGCGCATTTTGAGCTTGCACAACATATCTTCTTCTCATTTCATCTATCTTGAAATCAACACATGCTCCAAGCAATGCCAATGGACAATTCCTACAAGTACAACTTAATACACACATTAGTCCATAAAGATTGTCATTAATTACCAAAACCACACATGGGGGCCGCATTTTCTTTCACCACCTTTTTTATTTTTATTTTAGAAATATTTTTAAATGTTCCAAAAATGCCCAAAAGTGGTGATATATGCCATAAAAGTTTTGTTTTGTTTTTAAAATACTTTTAAATTTTCCAAAAATGCCCAAAGGTGATAATATATGTCAT
This sequence comes from Avena sativa, assembly GCA_916181665.1. NCBI lineage: Eukaryota > Viridiplantae > Streptophyta > Magnoliopsida > Poales > Poaceae > Avena > Avena sativa. The sequence goes on from OV702293.1 coordinate 103,399,348, forward strand.
AAAAGTGGTACAAATATGATTCAAAATATGTCATAATAATTTTTCCATGAATATTACAATCTTTTTTGACCACGCGTTTTACAATATTTTTTGAGCTAAGGTTTGACAATCTTTTTTCCCTTCTTTGTCGCGGTTGAATAATTTAGCCCCGGCACTTTAATGTTTCTTCTTTCGAACGGGCTACCTTTTTTGGGTAGGGTTGTCCTTTTTCTTCTTGTGATGTATGTTGCTGCATCGTAGTCGTCGTCATCTTCAATCTTTGGATCACCATACTGGTCGAAGTCTTGCTCGTTGGCGACTCCATCCATTCTGATGATGTTTCTTTTTCCTCTCCTCACGACAACACGGCTAGGCTTTGTCGGGTCGGTAATGAAAAAACATTGGTCCACTTTGGTAGCCAGTACACACGGTTCATGTTTCGTGGCCACGTTCGCACCGACGGCCTTGGATTTGGCTGCTTCGGGTATAACCATGGTTATAAAATACAGGTTTTCTCTTTCGACGCTCTTTGCCCATATGACACGGAACATCGGCACCTTTTCTCCACAGTAGTCAAGCTCCCAGATCTCCTCGATTCTTCCGTAGAATCTTTCCTTCACGTCGTCATTGGTGTAGAATTCCGACGTTACGCCTGAGTTCTAATAATCACACTTGTTGTCCTCTTCCTCCGTGTAGAATGTGTAGCCGTTGATATCATACGCCTGATAGGTCACCAGGATTTGCATCGGTCCCTGCGACAAGGTGAATATGATCTTTCCCGGGTCAGAAGAATGCGATCGCGGGGGATTATCAAGGAGCGTCTGCCTGAACCAACGCGTGAAATCTGAGTTGTGCTCTTTGATTATTTCTCCCTGCGTCCTCTATATGCCCCGGTCACTGTACTTCTTCTCGATTAACCTTTTGTGCTTCTGTACCCAAGGATCGACCAGTTCTAAATGCTGTAGCGCGACGAGGTTTGCTCGATCAAAGTCTGCACGTCGAAAATCAAAGTCTACATGCAGTATGCGACGACCCTCTCGGTGACCAGATCCGTCGAGCTTGCCAAGGTGCCTGTTGACGGGAAGACCGACAGGGTTCTCGATGTCTAGATAATTCGTGCAGAAAGAGATACACTCTTCGGCCAGAAAACCCTTGGCTATGCTTCCATCTAGACGGGACCTGTTGCGAACATATCCTTTGATGTGTCCGTTCATCCTTTCGAACGCCATCATGCTGCGGAGGAACATCGGCCCAAGTTGGACGATGTCCTCCACGACATGGACCAGCAGATGCACCATAATGTCGAAGAATGCGGGTGGAAAGTAGACCTCAAGCTCGCATAGTATCAGCACGATCTCCTCTTGTAGCCTCCCGAGCTGATTCACGCCAATCGACTTCCTAGAGATGACGTCGAAAAACTTGCAGAGGCCAAATAACGTTTCACGGACGTGCTCGTCCATTATCCCTCTTAGTGCAACCGGAAGTACCTGCGTCATTAGCACGTCACAATCATGAGACTTCATGCCACTGAACCTCTGCTTTGCCTTGTCTAGGTATCTGCTTATATTGCCTGCGTAGCCGTAAGGAAGTTTGACTCCTATAAGGCACTTGAAAAACTGTTTGATCTCATCCTGGCTTAGAGTGAAACAAGAAGGAGGGCAGTAATATTCGTTCTTCTTGAACTTTTTACCCTTCCGACGACCTTGTGTCGTCTCCGACTCATGATCATCGTCATATTCCTGATCATCAGGAGTAGTGCGTCCTCCCTGAAGCTCCTTCCGGATACCCATGAATATCAGGTCGTGCCTTGCTTTCGGACCATCTTTCGTCCTATCTGGCATGTTGATTATGGTGGCGACCAGACTCTCGCACACGTTTTTCGTGATATGCATGATGTCGAGGCTATGAGGCATGTGGAGAAACTTCCAGTATGGCAACTCCCAGAAAACAGACCTTGTTTTCCATACCTTCATCAGCGGCTTGTCTTGCTGCCTCTTTCGCTTCTTTCTAGGCTTAGGACAATCTTTCCAGTTTTTGAGCAACTCTTCCACTTCTTCGCTGCTCCTATGCTCTGGGATTCCTCGGGTCTCGGATTTGCCATCGAACAGGTCTCCACGTTTTCTCCATGGATCATTCTTGCCGAGCCACCTCCGGTGCGCCATGAACACGGTTTTCGAAGACCCTGGATCTTTCTATAGTTGTAGATAGCTTGTGTTATTAATGCACCTAACGCATGCGCAGAATCCTTGGATAACCTGCCCCGAGATATACCCGCAACCTGGATAGTCTTGCACCGTAGTGACCAACGCGGCTCTCATAGTGAAATAATCTTGTGCGACGGCATCGTAAGTATTGGCTCCAGATTCCCATAACGTGGCTAGCTCCTCTTTCAACAGCCCGAGATACAGATTTATGTTGGTACCAGGTTGTTTCGGCCCTTGAATTAGCATACTCATTTGTATGTACTTCTTCTTCATGCACAACCATGAAGGGAGGTTGTACATCCATACAAACACGGGCCAAGTGTTGTGCGTGCTGCTCTGGATACCGAACGGATGGAGTCCATCGGTGCTCGCACCAAGCCTGATGTTCCTCGAATCTCCACCGACTTCTGGGAATTCGAGGTCCAATGCTTTCCATTGGCTAGAATCTGAAGGGTGCATCAGCAGCTCATCCTTTTCGGGGTCATCATCGTCATCTCCTGGCTTCTTCCTTTTCGCATGCCATCGCATGAACTTCACTTCCTTTGGGTCCGCGAAATAGAGATGCAGACGAGGAGTGATAGGAAAGTACCATACCACTTTTCGAGGTGCTTTCTTCCATTTCTTGTATCGACTCATGCCGCACACCGGACATGTGGTTTTCTCCGCGTCCTTGCCCCGATAAATGATGCAATCGTTGATGCATACGTGATATCTAACGTGCGGTAGATCGAGAGGACAGACGATTTTCTTGGCGTCCTCGATACTAGTTGGACATGTGTTCCCCTCCGGGAGACAATCGTGCCAGAATGCCATCATATCATCGAAGCTTGCGTCGCTCAATTTGTGTTTTGCCTTCATCTCCATATCCTTGAGCATTACATTCAACCGGTTATCATCGGGCCTGCATCCTTCATACAATGGAGTAACCGTGTCTTTCTCAAGTTGCGCAAGCTTGGCTTTCTCTCTAGCGGCAGCCCTGGCGTTACTCGTCTGCTTGAGAAGCAGCTCTTGCACATAAGGGTCCCGCACCCAGCCTGACGTTGTTCCATCGTCGTCTGCTCCTCCGGCATCTAGATCATCATCATCCCGGTCTGCTTCCGCACCTTCACCATCTCCCGGAGACTCTTCATCATCTCGCCCATTCTCGCCGTGATGATGATCATCGTCATGTTGCCCACCTTCACCGTCTCCATCGTCTTCGTCATCGCTTATCCAACGAGTGTACGGGCCGGCATACTTCCTATGTCGGCCTTGTACATGATTCATATCCCAGCCGTTAAGACCCATCCGGTATTTACTTGACTCCGCCTAAGCCAAGATGGGTAATGTTTTACCCCTTACGACCATACTGGGGGTTACCCCCGCGACATTAGTCCCCGAAGCTGGTGAGGCCTAGCAGGTTTGGCTGTTAGGCTTCTCTAGGTTCCTTTAATGAATCTATAACTTCTCTTTTTCTTCTAAATTCATTATGCAGGATGACCTATTTGGACTAATCTTGATCTTTGCCGAGTCTACCAAAGCACCGTCGAGTCTCTTTTTGACTTAGCGGGATTATCTTATGCTTAGACGAGTTATTTTGGCCTATGCTGAGTCATTTTTGGCTTTTAATATTAGCCTTAGTCACCAACAGATTGTAGTCATAGCGGTTTGCCTCAAATTTGTCTCAAATCCTGAAAGCATAGTGACAGCGGCGCGGTAACACTCGTCACTATGGAAGTCCCATCACACAATGCCTCGGGTCCTTCGCTGCGTCATATGGTGTGTCCCAAATCATGTATCGCACACACGTGGTGCTTTCTGACGCGTCCATCAGCCGCATACACGGCCACATACTGGCCACACAGCACACACAGATCCCATGGTTGGGGATTTCCCCCCTTAAGTAAAGGCGTGGGGGGAATAACCGCCCTACTGCTTTAGTTTTTCCCCCACCCTTGTTCTTCCTTGCGCTATTCCAATCTCCCTCTACCTCATAGATCTTTTTCTTTCTTGCATTACTAGCTTCATCTAGGTGTTTTCCTCTGCCTTCCTTTTCCTTCGATCCCTCAATGGGTCCTTGGCAGTCCAGGATGCTTTCGATAGAGGAAGCGCCCGAAGCACTGGAGCACATGGACGTCTGCGACAGCGGCGAGGAGGTGGAGGAGCACGAGACCGTCCGTGAGCGCGGTGCCTGGGAAGGCTCGGAGGTCACCGTCGAAGAGATTGAGTGCCTCCACTCCACCAGGCGCATTCACATGACACCACAAGCAGAATAGCACCACATCTTAAATATTAAACCATTGAATAATACCTCAACACAATTGAACTACTAACAACATGACTTCTCCCATGTCCTCAAGAACTAAACGACCTACTCATGAGACATCATATGGATCAAGATCAGAGATGATATGATAATGGATAACAATCTGAACATAAATAATAATTCAATGGTTCCACTCACAAGCATCAACTACAATAGTAATCAACACCAGGAAAATTTCCCCTAAGAACTATGTAAGATTCAACACAATTTTACAGCGGGATGGAGTGGTGATGATGGTGTTGGTGGATATGATGGTGTGCATGATGATGATGATCCCGATGAAGTCTAGATTGATGATGGTGTTGATGGCGATGATCTCCCCTCTCCGAGAAGGAATTTCCCCGGCAGAAATCTATCTGCCGGAGAGCTCTTTCTCTCTCGGTGTTTTCCGCCCCGTAGAGGCGACAAAATGTTTCTGTGGTTGCTCGCCGTGTATTAGGGTTTCGAGGAGAAGATATAGGCGAGAGGGAAGAGCCAAAGGTGGGCCAGGGTGGCCACACCCCCTGTAGGCGCGACCTAGGGTGGCCCACGCCTGGGGTGTGTGGGCCCCATGTGGCCCAACTCCGCCTCCTCTTCTGGCATCCTTCGTATTCTGGAAAAATAGGATTTTCCATAGTTTTTCTAGTATTTTTCTGATCTTCACGAAATTGCATCAAAACACCGCTTTTTCCATCAGAATCCTGACTTCGGCGGTTCATCCTCCAAGAATCATCCAACATGCAAAAATAGATGAAAAGACATAAGTAACACCTCTTAATATGAAATATATCAATGAATAGAGGCAACTTATGATATAGAATGGTGATGCAAATTGGACGTATCAACTCCCCCCAAGCTTAGACCTTCGCCTGTCCCCAAGCAAAACTGAGCTCAGTAAACGTGTCCACAGGTTTATGGAGTGAAGTGTCGATAAAAATAATACGGACAAGAAGCATCATACTTACCAATACACAACTCATAGAAGAAAGCAACTCACCATTATATAACTTAGCTTGCAACAAGTATAGGAGTCACAATAGAGATGCATAAAGATAAATCATAATTGGGATTGACAAACCTTGTTCTTGGTCAGAGAACAGTTGGCAAACATAAAAGGTTTACAACAGGAGTACTCTTTTCTCAAACATAAAAGGTTTTTTACAATGATAGCTTTCAAAGTAATACTCATTAGATAAGAGTCTTGTGCAAACAAAGAAGATAAACAACACGATTGAATACATCATCATATGAATGCTTGAAACACAACAACTCAAATGCTTGCTGGAGATGGAGAGGAATAGGTTTACTGACTCAACTTAGAAGTAGGAGAAAGGCCTTTCATAGAAGGAAGCAGGAATTTCAAGTTCATAAAGAGCTTTCAAAAGATTATGTTACTTACTAGCTTTGAGCTCTCATTGCCCCTATTATAAGCATATTGAGGTGATTAATGTTAAAGTGAACAAGGATGGAGTATATGCTTGACGAAATATAAGTTGGAAATCTCATGTCCCTTGAGTACGAGAGCCGCTCCTCATGCTACTCAACTTTAGTTACCGGTACGTTCTTGTCATAGTAAGTACATGCCTATCATAAAGAACAGCCAACGGGGTACCCCTTGCACATGATACATGAGCTATCCCATAATCAAAATGACAAGGCAAGCAGACAGTGAGTATCTCAGCGATCTTTTTATTTGCTATATTCATAGGTTTTTATTGAGGATGCTTCACAGATTTGTCACTATGGTTGTGCTACAAGTTTCCACCATGATTAGTCATGGCTTAGGCTAGCGGCCCAGGCGTTTCTCTAACACACATACATAACTCCATGGACTTACAAGCTCCCCTTTTATTTCACACCGACGACATCCGTAAACAAAAGAGCATGATATCAACTATGTATGATGTACAGGTGCAATGTTGAAAGCGTTCCCCGTGATAGCACAGTTCTGCTAACTCCAACATATAGGTGCAAGCATATACAACTTCGATGACACAATGGTTCAAGTTTATTAGGGGCAAGAAAATAAGGTTTGACATCATGTTTGTGAGAGCTTTACTAACTAGTTTTCACATAACAAAATAATTTTTAATTTGAAAGATAGATGAAGCTTGAGAATTTACTTGGAATATCAATAATTCTAAAAGGTAGATATGGTGGACACAAATGGCTCGGGATTTGGTTTGAAAGGATTGGATTCATGAGAAGTATGCCCTATCAAAATAGGTTTTTGGCTAGCAAGGTTGGGTAGCAAGCAAAAGAGTTGAAATAAACAAGCAAACATACAAGTAATAAAGCCAAACATGAAATCTTCCTTGAAGACACAAAAGATCTTAAATAAAGAATACTAAGCTTATGAGCCAATCAATAAATAAAATAGATGATACAAAATACTTGTAAGCTTTTTCTCTTTTCCTTTCAAACCTCAAAAAGTGTTGCTACTGACTAGATCTCAGTTTGCCAAAACAAATTTAGATCTACTTGATGCTCCCAAAGTGATACCAATACTAATCAACAAGATCAATCATATAATAGAGATTGCAAACTAAAATAAGAAGTGCAAAAAGTAAAAGATGAAACTTCTCATTAATAATCCATAAAGGCACTCACACCAAGGGACACATAGATAACCAACTAAAGGAGATATACTTCCATATGCAAACCAACCTATAAGATAACTTCTCTACCCAATATATGAATATGCTAAAAAGGTAAAAAGATAAAAGATAATGATGTGATACCACGGCACTCCCCCAATCTTGGAACAAGCCAAGGGGGTGCCAAACCTGATGATGAATTACTCCTTCGGTGGTGGTGTTCTCTTGATAAGATCTTCAATAAGTTACCTCAAATCCTCAATCTCTAAGGTTAGAGTATTAATCAACTCCTAATTATGTTCAATGCGGGTCATGATCATGTCAGACCAAGAATCCCAGTCCTTGTTATTCTTTCCCCACTCTTCCTTCTTAGAGTGTTCCTTCCCTGCATGGTTAGAACGAGGCAGATCCCAAACAGAGGGCAACCTCCCTTGGGGCACCTTTTGGTGTTGTTGCTCGATTAAGAGAGTACGTAAGGAGTTCTTGGAGCGTGAAGGAAGTGACCGTGGAGAGAGGATATGACGTGGGGTTTTCCCTCCTGTAGACATCCGTGCTGTCCTCCAAAGCTTGGTAGGTTTTGCCACCACTCATGCTTGCAACGGTAGCGTGGGTGTCCGGATGCTCTCCCTCATTCATGTATTCTTCATCCCCCACCAAGATCTCCTCCTCCTTGGGGTTTTGAGAATCATCTTCCACAGGCTTCTTGCCTTTGTCATTGGCGGAGACCATGGTACTCTAAACTTGAGAGTATTTCCTGATAGAAAAACATATCGAAACAAAAACATGACGGGATGTCACATCCCAAAATTCTCCTAATTTTGGAATGTGAAATAAATAAATAAGTTTGATTGATTGTTTGACTATGTTGAAAATTCTCAACCATGATTAATGGGCACCGTGAAGTAAACGTTCCCTATTTGCCCACCATGAGAGTTTTGCTAGTTTAAGAAGTGCTTTGTCGGAAACTATCAATCCTGATGTTTAGAATGTGCTAGAGACATTATGCCAATAAAAGTCTAAAGGAGAACCAATCCGAGCTAAGTGAATCTTCGAGAAGTGACCTAGTCAATTTTCTTTTAAGGGTGGTAGCGCCCTAATGGATCCCAAACCTTTCTTTCTTTCTAGCCTTCCCAAATCTCGGGACGAGATTTCTTTTAAGGGTGGTAGTCTGTCACATCCCAAAATTCTCCTAATTTTGGAATGTGAAATAAATAAATAAGTTTGATTTATTGTTTGACTATGTTGAAAATTCTCAAAGAGAAGAAACTTTTTGAATAGAAAATCCTCTCAACCATGAATTCAAAATCTTATATTCTTTTGTTAAGACCTAAGTAGCCATATAGGCAAAAGGGCATGGATTGATTATGGATTGTAGAATTGGTGTGCAAGATTTCAAAATGAAAATCATGAAGCATTCATAAGCATTTCATTACATCCACGCAAGGTTCTCACTGTTAAAACAGAAATTCGTACAGAAATATTTAAACCCATTGAAATAGTGTTTTAATCATAGGAAAATATCTATAACTCCTTTTTAGGTGATTCAAATTGCCACTGTCTCTAAATTGCATTATCTATCTAGTAGCATCTAGTTCACAATTTAATACGACATAAACATATTTAGTTCAATTAAAGTGGTATACACCATATTAAATCGATACAAGTTTAGTAATAAAGGCTTTAGTGCATTAAATGACTTTCCACGTGCATCATGTAATCTAATTATGTTCAGAACACTAAATGCAACCATTGTGACTCATTAAATCGTCATGCATGCATCTGTTCATCATTGTTTTCTTGTAATGATGCACTGTTCTATGTTTGCAATATTTTGAATGGTGTTTGTTGTGTTTTCTTCAAATCTTAGATTGCGAGGAGTGCAACTACTGTGATTGCAACTACTATGATTGCAAGTATTGTGGTTATGACGAGTGTAACCATTGTATATATGAGGATTGTGAGGATTATCTAATCGACTACATCTATAACAAAGGCAAGTGGTGTTATCTTGGTCATAAATGTCCTACTGTTTTCCTATGCATTGTAGATATTTTTGTAGAATTGCATATGTAGGAATTGATGTGTATATGCTATGCTATGACCCATATTATTCCCTAGTATTGCTTGTTTATGAGCCATCGTATTGGTAGATTGCTTAGCTATGCTATTTAGACGAGGAAGGGAATCACATCATGAAAAGTTATATGTTTTGAAAGGCTTATGTTTTGCTAAATAACAAACCAACATGTTTTAATGAACCACCTGGGAGGAATGGCATTGATTGGGTCATCGAGTGTATTTATGGTGGGGAATGCCGCCCAGGACACCGAGAAATGATTGGTTTCTTTGTTTGGAAGCTTTCGTGTGTAACCATGTGCCAATAATGAAATGGGCGGTTGGCTGAACTCAGTAGGTTGTGGTAACTCGAACCCGCGTATCCAGAGATGTAGATAGTGTAGGTTGGACTGGTGCGCGTCGGGATTGGGGAGCTACTTCCCGAACGGTTCCTTCTTGGACTTATCCCTATCATCACCCAATATGAGAGTGGTGGTACGAGCTGGGCTGGCCAAGTCACATGGGTAAAGTGTACTAACCCCTGCAGGGTGTATAAACTAAGTGCTTAGCCGTGTCCCCGGTTATGGACAATTTGAGCGACCTGATACTGATGCTATGATATTTCTCACTCATCCTTATTTCTTAATTACTTAAAACTTGTTGGGTGAACATAATTGGGTAGGAGCACCTGGGAGTGAACCAGAGTGTCCTATTTATTGTATTGGAAAACTACTTTGTTACAAATGTTAGGATAAAACTGTTGCTTTATGCAAATGAGCCTGAACTCCACTTGGCCAAATAAGCATGTAGTTGATAGATCTGTTGTTAACCACTTTAGCCTACTTGCCATACATTCAATGTATTGACCATTCGTTGCTGCAACGTTTCATGTTGCAGGTTATATCGTATCTGAGTGATCGTTCATAGGTCGCGAGACTCCACTCAACATTTGTTCTCCTATGGCACATTTGAAGGATGGAGATCTACCTTGTATTCGTTTTCCGCTGTGTACTTGAATAAATAATATAAATTCTGTATCATATTCATTATATTTATGATGCATAGTTATATTTGGTATCATTTTGTACTGTGTGTGCCAGTGAACCGATCCAGGGATTGACACTATACACATGAACTCAGCCTCATCAGGCGAGGGTGTTACAAGATGGTATCAGAGCTGTGTGTTGACTGTAGGATCGTGACCTTAGAAATGGATTAGCAATAGAAGACCTCTATTAGGAGAACTATCATATTTTATACTTATTAGAGTTCTTATATTCCTTGTCTATCTTTTTATAACCTCTTATTGTTCAAAATTTGTAGTTGTCCATTCTTATGATACCTATATGAGAGTTAGCTAAGTAAAGGAACAAATAGTATGACATAAATAAACGTCTCATCAAGTTTGGTTAGGTCTAGACCACCATGTTCTATCTCCTTAGGAGATCATCGCTATCGTGTTAGCATATTGTTCTTATCAACTTATGTGGTATGACAATATAGGTTGTTTGCTTGGTTGTATTGATCTATTTTGTGTGATGCTTTGTTTAGGATCAGTTAGTTTTGAACTCTAATGTTTCTGAAATTGTGATGAGGTTTTTAAATTAGTTTAACGGTGTGAATTGATTGAAATTCGTGATTTTACTGCTGTAGTTTTCTGCATGACCTGTTGTACCGCGCGATTTTTCATATTTTACTGGTAACTCAGAAAAATCCAAAAAAATAGGATCTGGAGCGTAATTACCTGTAGTACATGCACAAACATTGGCTAAAATTCCTGACGAGTTTAGGTCGGTCAGGAAAATTCGTGAAGTCTGCTGTACCGCTTTGACAGATTTTGTTTATTGCTTATATGTTGCTCTATTTTACTCTAGTATTGTTCCCAATGCTTTCAAACTATTTTGTGGTTATATACTACTAAATTTAGACCTCTGTGTTATTGTTATGCAAGTGCTTGCTTGTGTGTTGATTTATTATGATTGTTTCCTTGTTTGTGACATTGATTGCTTCATATAGTTATGAGTAGGATTATTTTCTTAGTCGTTTCTTTCCTATAGAATCTATTCTTCCCTATCTTAAACCCTTGGAGATATAATGATGTGTTAAGCGGAAGGTTTGACAACACAATGCATTTAGGAAGGAGAATGCTTTGTCTAATGGAAAGAAAAGATGTGGGAGTATGAAGTGTTGAAATGATGTTATGTAGTAGATTACGCAACCTGAAAGTTGAAGTGGCGATAGTTTAGTTTCAGTAGTAGCTTTGTTGATTGAATACATGGGAGTATACATAGAGCATTAGTTCGTGCCCATGGAAACATTCTTCAAGGCAAGTGAAAATGCCCGAGTGATAGAAAAAAAACGTGATTCACCTATCCTCATACAGGGTAATGATTTGGGTGCAGGATGGATTGATCACCATTCCTACTACTCTTATTATTCGCTCTTGTAGTGTTGGATTTGCGAATCTTGAGTGCCTTTCAGCCTTAGCAGAGAGCCGGCGTTGAGCCTAAACCTTAGAATGGTAGATTGTTCCACCTCTACAAAAACATCCATTGCTTAGCGTAGGAATATACGGTAAGAATGAATCTCAACCATGATTAATGGGCACCGTGAAGTAAACGTTCCCTATTTGCCCACCATGAGAGTTTTGCTAGTTTAAGAAGTGCTTTGTCGGAAACTATCAATCATGATGTTTAGAATGTGCTAGAGACATTATGCCAATAAAATTCTAAAGGAGAACCAATCCGAGCTAAGTGAATCTTTGAGAAGTGACCTAGTAAATTTTCTTTTAAGGGTGGTAGCGCCCTAATGGATCCCAAACCTTTCTTTCTTTCTAGCCTTCCCAAATCTCGGGACGAGATTTCTTTTAAGGGTGGTAGTCTGTCACATCCCAAAATTCTCCTAATTTTGGAATGTGAAATAAATAAATAAGTTTGATTGATTGTTTGACTATGTTGAAAATTCTCAAAGAGAAGAAACTTTTTGAATAGAAAATCCTCTCAACCATGAATTCAAAATCTTATATTATTTTGTTAAGACCTAAGTAGCCATATAGGCAAAAGGGCATGGATTGATTATGGATTGTAGAATTGGTGTGCAAGATTTCAAAATGAAAATCATGAAGCATTCATAAGCATTTCATTACATCCATGCAAGGTTCTCACAAACTGAAACCAAATCCTGGTATCTAAATCCTATAGTTGATTCACCCAAATATTCCTAAAGGAAATTAAATTGACTTTATAAAACCCACTATTGCTAAGACAGTGATTATTGCTAAATTATAGCCTAAAATAATCCAATTAATATTACAAAATTTTAGAAACAAAATTGAGCTCATTTGGAGCTAGTATGAAAAAGTTATGTATCAAATACAAACACATAAAGATATAAATAAAATGAGATATACAAGGATTTATAAACCCACTACTTCCAAACTAGTAAAAAGATTACAAATTTGATTCTATAATGACCTATTCGATTTTAGAAAAATTTAGAAACAAGAATCATGTCATTTGGAGTTCGTATGCAAAAGATATGAGGGAAACAAGTACAAAAAAAAACGGGCCGGCCGAGCCAGCCGGCGGCCCAGCAAGGGGACCGACCGGACCAGGCCACGCGCGCGTACAGGATCGATCGGGTTGCTCCAAAAAGCGTGCAAAATCTGTTTTGTTAAACCTGTCTCTACTCAAACTACTATAACTTTTTATCTACAACTCCGAATCGACTTCCGTTTGTTTCTACTTGTTCTCTACTCCAAGGCCTATCGCTAAACTATCCTAAACCTCCATATAAACTCGTGGAGCCACAGCTGTACGAGTTTTTCTTCTCGAAATCCCGAATCTACATATGCCCGAATCTTATTTCGCTTTTTAACCCATCTAGACTTTGTCGTTTGCCTTCGGTCAAAAAACGAAAGTTGAAGATCGCATCAAAATCTTTCAATCCCGACAAACCTCACCTCTTTTCATCCACCACAGCCGGAGAATTTCGTTTCACAATATTTCAGATCTTACGGAGTAAATCCAAGATCTACTCGCGCTCGTTTCTTCAAATCCAAATTCCTTTGGTGAGAAGGTAGGAATAATGATTCCCCACAACTTTCATGTTCTGAGTTTTTCGATTTGATCTACGGATTTGTCTCTCTAACACAGATCTATTTCTTGTCTATTCTGAGCCAAAATCGGGTCAATCTCTTCTTCTAGCCACCGGATCCTATCCAGACGGTCGAGATCCAATCAAACTGGTGCGTGTCATGTCGTCATTCCGGTCATCTTCCTCATCAACGCCACGTCAATGTAAGGTCAACATCTAGTCCCAGTCAGCATGCAAAGTCAACCTGTCCAGTCAGCGGAATATTCCCTGAAATATTCCGTTCGAATTTAAAATTGCATATTATAGATCTAAATTGTAAAATTCATTAGAAATTCATACCACGTCCAAAAATTGCGTATAATATATCAAATTGAAGATAATTTCACGTAGAATCATCTTATCAGAGTAGATCCAACTTTTACTGTACGTGGTTACTGCAGTAATTTAATTAGTTTTAATGGTCTTTTAGGTTAATAAATTCATAAGATATTATCTATAACTCCGAAAAATATGAATAATATATCAAATTGAAGCTACTGTAATGTGATTTAATAATATCTGGTTGGATCTAGCCTTTGCAGATTATTTAACCCGTCGCAATTTAATTAGTTTTAAAGGCTTTATAAATCATTAAATTCATAGTAAATTAATTGCTTGTCACAAAAATATAAATGATATACCGATGGAAAGCTGGTTCCATGTAGATCATCAATATGCAATTAGTTTAGCATTTTACTGTAAGGTTTTACCGTGAAGATTTAAATGGTTTAATGGCCTATTTAGAGTAATAAATTCATAAGAAAATAAATACTATTCAGAAAATTACAAATAATATGTCCCTGGATTCACAATTCCGTGGGGATTACAGATATAATTTTTGTTTGATTTTTAGACAACAGAAACTATATGAATCATTTAAAACCATTAAACAATATTTAAATCATACAAAAAGATCTATAACTCCGATTAGGGTGAATCCAAGTGCTAAGGTTTTGTATTGACAATAGCTATACAGAGAAATTTCATGACAAATTATTTTGCACTGTTAAAACAGAAATTCATACAGAAATATTTAAACCCATTGAAATAGTGTTTTAATCATAGGAAAATATCTATAACTCCTTTTTAGGTGATTCAAATTGCCACTGTCGCTAAATTGCATTATCTATCCAGTAGCATCTAGTTCACAATTTAATACGACATAAACGTATTTAGTTCAATTAAAGTGGTATATACCATATTAAATCGATACAACTTTAGTAATAAAGGCTTTAGTGCATTAAATGACTTTCCACGTGCATCATGTAATCTAATTATGTTCAGAACACTAAATGCAACCATTGTGACTCATTAAATCGTCATGCATGCATCTGTTCATCATTGTTTTCTTGTAATGATGCACTGTTGTATGTATGCAATATTTTGAATGGTGTTTGTTGTGTTTGCTTCAAACGTTAGATTGCGAGGAGTGCAACTACTGTGATTGCAACTACTATGATTGCAAGTATTGTGGTTATGACGAGTGCAACCATTATATATATGAGGATTGTGAGGATTATCTAATCGACTACATCTACAACAAAGGCAAGTGGTGCTATCTTGGTCATAAATGTCCTACTGTTTTCCTATGCATTGTAGATATTTTTGTAGAATTGCATATGTAGGAATTGATGTGTATATGCTATGCTATGACCCATATTATTCCCTAGTATTCCTTGTTTATGAGCCATCGTATTGGTAGATTGCTTAGCTATGCTATTTAGACGAGGAAGAGAATCACATCATGAAAAGTTATATGTTTTGAAAGGCTTATGTTTTGCTAAATGACAAACCAACATGTTTTAATGAACCACCTGGGTGGAATGGCATTGATTGGGTCATCGAGTGTATTTATGGTGGGGAATGCCGCCCAGGACACCGAGAAATGATTGGTTTCTTTGTTTGGAAGCTTTCGTGTGCAACCATGTGCCAATAATGAAATGGGCGGTTGGCTGAACTCAGTAGGTTGTGGTAACTCGAACCCGCGTATCTAGAGATGTAGATAGTGTAGGTTGGACCGGTGCGCGTCGGGATTGGGGAGCTACTTCCCAAACGGTTCCTTCTTGGACTTATCCCTATCATCACCCTATATGAGAGTGGTGGTACGAGCTGGGCTGGCCAAGTCACATGGGTAAAGTGTACTAACCCCTGCAGGGTGTATAAACTAAGTGCTTAGCCGTGTCCCCGGTTATGGACAATTTGAGCGACCTGATACTGATGCTATGATATTTCTCACTCATCCTTATTTCTTAATTACTTAAAACTTGTTGGGTGAACATAATTGGGTAGGAGCACCTGGGAGTGAACCAGAGTGTCCTATTTATCGTATTGGAAAACTACTTTGTTACAAATGTTAGGATAAAACTGTTGCTTTATGCAAATGAGCCTGAACTCCACTTGGCCAAATAAGCATGTAGTTGATAGATCTGTTGTTAACCACTTTAGCCTACTTGCCATTCATTCAATGTATTGACCATTCATGGATACAACGTTTCATGTTGCAGGTTATATCATATCTGAGTGATCGTTCATAGGTCGCGAGACTCCACTCAACATTTGTTCGCCTGTGGCACATTTCAAGGATGGAGATCTACCTTGTATTTGTTTTCCGCTGTGTACTTGAATAAATAATATAAATTCTGCATCATATTCGTTGTATTTATGATGCACAGTTATATTTGGTATCATTTTGTACTGTGTGTGCCAGTGAACCGATCCAGGGATTGGCACTATACACATGAACTCAGCCTCATCAGGCGAGGGTGTTACACGGGAACACGATATACGAACCTCGGGGGATATGGGGGTTATATATTATGAAGTTTGAATGCATAAGGAAGGTATTGTGCGAAAACGAGGCGGAGACGGACTCCAGGGGGCTCACACCCCTGTAGGCGCGGGCAGCTGGGGCCCGCGCCCAGGGTGGGTGTGGCCCACCTGGCCTCTGTTTCCCCCTCTTTTTCGTCTCGTAACCTTCCGTATGTAATAAAAACATCAAAAATATAAAGAGATAAGGTTTGCACGAACCTTCGGTTTGCAGAACTTTTATCTATTCAAATACGGACTTTGTAGATTCCTTTTCTCCCTCTCCTGAAAATTCCTTTCATACAAGGCCTTACACAAACCTCATTGGCAACATTAGTGTATGCAAAAACAATAAACCTTTAGGTTCAAATTTTAACTGAAAATCATCAAAACAAAAGCTACTGTAGCAACTCCTTTCCAAAAGCCCAAAAAGAATCTGAAAGGGAATCAATATAAGAGGCAAATGCAAATGATGGCAAAAATCTATCAAAACAGACCAGCAGGTAAAGATTGATTTTTTCGAAAAACTTCTGTTTCTCAAATCAAGATGTGCAAAACTATTGAAAGTTGGAAAACAACTTGGGGAATAAGCACAAAAAATTACAGCTCCATTCGTAGTACTGAGCTCCTTCACGAATTTTTACAATGCAGCACAAAAATCTGTTCTAGGACAGCCACTTTTCACAACTCCTCTACTTCTAAAAAGTAGTTGATCTTGACACAAAAACCAAAAAAAAGGAGAAGGAGCGGTTATTACTGAGGTAATAACTTCCAAGACTCAACAAAACTATTGGGTTATCTCCCAAGAAGTACTTTTCTTTATTACCTTTAAGTTAGGCTTGATAATTTTAAAGATGCTCACATAGGAGATATAGATTTGAAGTGAAAGAGAGAATCAAGAATCAAATATCCAGCACATTTAAGTCCAACCCACTTCCTATGCAAGGGGGTCTCATGAGAAAACACATTATTGAAACAAAAGGCCACTAGCATAGGAAGTCAAAACAAATGCAACTTCAAAGCTTTCAACATAAAACAGGGAAACTTAATATTATTGAGATGCATAAAACCATGTTTTCCTCTCTCATAATAACTTTCAGTAGAACTTTGAATATAGTTGACAATATAACTGTCACAAGAAACAACTTTATCATCAGAATGAGCATACTTACAATTATCAAAAAGAGGTCCAAGGTCATAAACTGGATCAATAGAAGAAAGTTGTTCAACCCTGAAATCTTCATTAGGCAAGCTATTTTCATAAGGAGCTTTAGAAAATTTGGAAAAGTTAAACTAATAAGAATCTCCTATCAAACTTAGTTAATAGTTTCTCCTTTTTACAATCTATAATAGCTCCATAAGTGTTCAAGAAAGGCTACCAAAAATGATAGGACAAGTTTTACTAGCTGCTAAACTAAGCACTAGAAAATCAACAGGATACTTAATATTACCACAAAGGACTTCCACATATCTTAAAATACCAATAGGGCAAATGGTTTCCTTATTAGCAAGGTGAATAACCACATCAATATCCTCAAGCTCACAAGGACCAATTTCATGCATAATTTCCCTTTAAGCTCATAAGGAATAGCACTAGAACTAGCACCAATGTCACATAAACCATAATAGCAATGATCACCGATTTTAATAGAAAGCATAGGGACACTAGTTTTCCTAGCTTTACAAGGATGAGAGACATTATTAGAAGCGTCTTCAAAGAAGACAATGTGCCCAACTTCTACGTTTTTAGTGACAAGATCTTTCTCAATAGCTACCACAGGTTCAATGTTTACTTGCTCATCAGGTTCCATAGCTTTCTTTGCACTTTTGTTATTCGCACTAATTATCATAGAATACTCCTTTACCTTAGCTGGGAAAGGTGTTTTCTCAACATAAGGTTCAAGCAAAGTATGATTAATAGTACAAACTTTAGTATTTCTTGCAGGAACATGATTAACAACATCTTTATAAGGTGCATGGTACTTAGTCCATTTCTTTTTCAGGATTTCTATATAAGAGGAAAAAGCCTGAAAACAATTGGCAATACTTTGAGAATCAACACCATACTTAGTACTAATATCATAGAAGTCATCACTTCCCATAAAGGATTTAATGCATTCATAATCATAGTTTATACCTGACTTTCTTCCTTTATCATTCTCCCATGCTTCAGTGTTCTCTTGAATACTGTCTAGGAGATCCCATTTAGCTTTTTCCTTCATACATGTGAATGATCTAGCACAAGAAGCAGCTAGTAAATCTTTATCATGAAGAGAAAGCCTTGCATAAAAGTTATTGATAATAATATTGTTAGGGTGTTCATGAATAGGACATTTAAGCATTAGTAACTTCAATATCCCCCAAGCTTGAGATGTACTCTCTCCATCACGAGGCCAAGAGTTATATATTAGATTCCAATCCTTATGAATCTCACTGGGAGGATAGAATTTATAATAAAATAGAGGTACTATTTCCTCCCATTCCATGGATTGTCCATTCTTCAACAGCTTATACCATTCTTCAGCTCTTCCTTTTAATGATATAGAGAGTAACTTCTTCTTCAACTGTTTAGTTGTGATACCTGCACACTTAAACAACCCGCATAATTCATGGATAAAAATCAAGTGATCACCAGGGTGGACAGTTCCATCCCCTAAATAATAATTATCCATAACACGATCAACAATACTTGTCATGGTGGTGTCATGGCAAATGCTATGGGTAGGCTTAAGTTGGGAGCCGAATGCCCGCTTCTGGTAACCGGGCAGGGAGTGCACGGTCTAGCCGCGCACGAAGAACAAGATGAACTCTCCACACTTAGGATTTTTGTTGATACTAGCAGTTTACAAGTGCTCCTTGAGTTGTTTGAGCAAAGCCTTAGGGAACTAGTTTCCTACTTGGTCCAACATCCTTAAACCCTAGCTATGCCCCTCCTTATATAGGCGAAGGCCTGCTAGGTTACACCCCTTTGGGTCCTAGGGTTACTGTTTGGATCTTGGTCCTCACTGTGCGGGCCGGGTCATGGGATAGCCCTAAGCCCCTTGACCCAGTCCACATAGCTAGATAGCTAACGGTCTTCTCGTTCATAGCCTCCAGTTCTTTTGGCGTCATACAGTGACTTTGTATGCCAGCCCTTGCTTTAGGCGTCACCCGACTCCTTTTGTGTCACCCGGCGTCGCCCTTCACTTTTGTCCGTGCTTTACCATGGTCCCTCCTGAACATCACTCAGAAATCTGCCACGCGTCCTCTCTAACTCGGCCTTCCCCCGTGAGACTCGGCTCGTTGCTTCCTCCAAGGCAAACAAACTTGTCTTATACGGGCCAACATAATTCTTATGTCGGCCGTACACATCCTTCTTACCCGGCCAGATTTACTCTTCACTCGGCATAAGCCAAGCTGGGCAATGTTTTACCCTTTATGACCCTACCGGGGGTTATTCCCCTGACATTAGTCCCTGAAGCTGGTGAGGCCTAGAAGTTCTTGTTGTTAGGCGTCTCCAAGTTCCT
The DNA here is from genome assembly GCA_916181665.1 of Avena sativa. Taxonomy (NCBI): domain Eukaryota; kingdom Viridiplantae; phylum Streptophyta; class Magnoliopsida; order Poales; family Poaceae; genus Avena; species Avena sativa. Next base: position 103,418,912 of record OV702293.1, read on the forward strand.
TTTATGTGCTTGGAACTTCTCTTTCTGTCAGCATTTACTGCTTAGGGCGCACTGTTTTGGTGTAATCTCGATCTTTGCTGAGTCTATTTTGCCCTTTTCGAGTCTCATATTTCACTTTCTGGCTCATTTTTTGCCTCGTGCCGAGTCATTTTGGACGATGCCGAGTCATTTTTGGTTTTCCTTAGTCACTGACAACTCGTAATCATGATGACTCGCCTCAAATTTTGTCCCAAATCCTGACTGGACAGTGACGGCGGTGCAGTAACTCCCTATCACTGTGGCAGTCCCATGGCTCTGTGCCTCGTGTCTTGCACATCGTGATGTGGCTGCGGACTTTCCGTGTATCGCTTACACGTGGCGTTCGCTGATACCCTCACTCCACCGAATACACGGCCACAGGGTGGCCACACGGCGCAGGAGGATCCCACGCTTGGGGTTTTTACTCCCCTTAAGGAGGGGTGAGGGGAACTTAACTTCCTTTGCCCATTCAGTTTCCCCATTGCCCTCTTCTTATTCCTTGCGCCTCCAAGATCCCAACTGCCTCCTATTTTTGAGCCCCTGTTTTATAAATGATATATACTTGTTGCATATGAATCATTCATACTCGCATGCATATCTGTGGGTGTTTGGGGGGCCTTATGTCGATTCACCTCATAATTAAATTTGGAGACCATATGCGGGCTTTTCTAGTCTTATGTTGGATTCATTTAAATTTGTGTAGCAAACCGGCGCCACTATTTTGTCTTGTTAACACAATATTTATATTGCGGGGTATCTAGACAACATAAACCACCTAATTAATTCTCGAGACCCTGGTTCCTCTTAATATGGCCTAATTGCACAGTACCTTTGCCATGACATACATCATACATGGATCATGCCAGATCTTCTGCCATAGTATTAAATATTATATCCAGTATTTGTTCTAGTGCTTTTCTTTGCTTCTTCACGGATTAGGCTGATGAGTTGATGCGAGTGTCGGCCCGATCTCTGTCGAGCCTTCGACATTGTTTTATAGGCGAGCATTCTCCCCGTATCTACCTATTTTAAATTTCTAGTCTTTACTTCCTCATGTTGATCTATTGCTATATGTGTTGCGATGCTATAGATTCCGTACCCCTTTATACTCCCTTGTAGACCATTTATTTCCATGGACACATCCTATTACCTATAGTTTGGTAGATAGTGGACTTGCGAGTCGTAGTTGCTTACACAGGTGACACGTCGTCCCATCGATGTTGCACAATTGTTGGAGTAAAGCCTCATGTTTAATGTTGGAGACAGTCATGACTCAAATTACAACTTGATATTAAAATGATGGGAATAGTTATAACTAAACCAGAGGCACCGTTGGGCAATAGATGTGATTTGGTTTTTAGCATCTCACTTGTGTCCCGTAGGACCCCGAGTACTTGATACCTGTTCCTTGACTATTCGCACTATCTGTATGTGGGACCATGAATCCCCTTCGCGAGAGCTTGAGTCATATCTTATTTCTTGTGGCCACAAAGTAGTTTGGGGCTTTATTACTATCATGTACTTATGCCATGCTTATACAATGTTTACTGCTTTATTTACTACTGTTGCTCGTGGAGAGCGTTTACTACTGTACTTTTTTGGAATCCCATGCCATTTTTTTGCGGTATCGACAAGCCCAGTCACACTTTCGTGTTCCCAGTCATTTACAACCGTCGTCACAAACCTCTGGGTCCGTTCTGAAGCCGGCCAACTTCATCGCGGATAGTGTGGTGGGGTGGCCCCCTGAAATATTATATGAATCTTGTGAATGCTTTGTCATGATGCCTCGATGGGTTTTCATTTGGTTTTTTTGAGGTTGATCGTGCGTGTGGTGCTATTTGTGCCCTCCTGCAGGGTAAAACTTTCTGAAAGCCGTGTCTGCGGTTATAGATGACTTGGAGCACAGTATCTCAATCATACACAACTATAACTAAAGTAGTACTATAAATTTGACTTTCACATGTCTAGTAATCAGATTCACTACAACAGAATGGCTAAATAAAAGTACCAACAACTGCTGGATTTGGGATGTCTCATGCTATATGTATCTGACTAGTAAGTATTGCAACTACAACGGAATGGTTAACTAAAACTGCCCACTGCTTATTTTATTAGGATGACTCATGCTATCTATATCTGACTAGTAACTGCTGCAACTATAACGGAATGAATAAAACGGCCAAATGTGTGAGTTCCTCGGTCTGACTTCCTCGAATGGTCTCGAGGGCGAAACGCCAGGATGGGTATGTTTGGTGTTAGTCTCAGGTTGGATCCGAATAGGTCTTTCTCATCCCTCTCTGATAGCCTTCAGCTATATTGAGTCTCTATAGTTTGTTTAGTGCATGTTGCGCTGCTGCTTCAGTCCACCATACCTATGTAGGCGAGGAGCGCCGAATTCTAGACTCGCTGTGTACTAGCCTCAGTATTGACCGCTCTCTTTTTTCCTTTGCCCTTTGTCGGCACACCTTTTGTTTAAGCAGGTTTTGGGATCGACATTGTTTGCATGGTTACCCTTCCGGCTTGGCCTGGGAAGGGTTATGGATGTCATTGGTTATTCTTCAGGGCTCTTAGCCTAATTTTCATCTTGTATGTACTTGGATGCTATATAATTTTCAAGGTGATTTGGATCTTTGTACTGTATATTTGTATTCTTGACTCTTTGAGTCGTTGTTGTATATATCTGTTTTGTGTGTTCCATCGAGGAATATTGTGTAATGATATTACTTAGTTTTCCACCCACACCAAAGTGCCTGGTGGGCACCTTTGAATCGTTTCTATGCGGGTTTGGCGGGAATCGCTAAACCTTGCATAGGGATGATCTGAGGGTGTTATAAAGGGCTTGACAATATCTTTGTCCTGTGTGATTGCGGTGTTGATGAAGTTGCCGGCAAGAACCATGCATTCCTTTGGAGGAGTAGCATTATTGGTCAAACCAATAGGAGCTGTATTTCTTGGCAAGATGTTTGAGTACATGAGTTCAATACAAAAAGATCAAAGTACCTGATTTACAGAAATACAAGACAGAGAATGCTTACCAAAGACGCTGCTCTCGGCTTGCTGGAGCACCTCCGCCAAGGAGTCTCGTTCCTTTCGGAGGGTCTTATATGCTTCAAGGTTCCGAGAATTTTGCTCTTTGGCAGCTTTGTTCCACTCCTTTAGGATCGCAATCTCCTCCTTAAGGCGGTTGATCTCCGTGTCAGCAGATTCTTGCATGGCAGCCAAAGCTTTTTCATGCATCTTCAGCGAGTCGGCCCTTTACTGGTTCAAGATTTTATTTCCACTATCTAGCTCCTGTATGTGCTTGGATTGCTCAACAATATATTTGGCCTTGGCACTAGCTTCTTCAAGTCGGAGAAATGAAAAAAGAACAATGAGTAGTTAGAACATAACAACATAAGATCAAGTTGATCATGAAACTGAAAAGATAACAGACTCTTGCCCTTGGCAATCTGTCCCTTCAAGAAGGTGGTTTTACCCTTTTCAGCTTCAAGATCCTTGTGCATCTTGTGGAACTTGTCATTGGCGACAACCATCCCAGTATTCTCATTCTACAAACAACAAAAAGGCTACTTAGTCTACTTGGAGCATCTAGCTGGATAAATCTCTGCCTAGAGGCTCGGGGGCTACAGTGCGAGTTTTAACTCAAAGTTATGCTTGGGGACTACAGTATTGAAATTTACAAACACGAGGTATGCTACTCTAAAAGTATATAGTCGGAATAATTCATTCAAGCTATATACTTGGGGGCTATAGTACAAAGTTTCTTGCTTAGTTACTCTTAGAGCATTCAGACCAAAAGACCTATGGTTTTCCATCTAAATCCTCGGGGGCTATAGTGGGATATTGTGTATGAAATGCAAAAGGCATAAAAACTTACAAGTGCAATGATCTTGAGGTTGCTAGCGCTCTCAAAAAATAGTTTTCCGAAGGCAAGTGTGTTAACGCGGACAATCTCCGCCTGCATGAGTAGCTCCTCAAGACTGCATGAAGGAGAAGTCGGTGCAGCACCAGGAGCCAGAGAAAAGCTACTCGGAGTAAGCACCAGGTAGAAAATCTTGCGAAGCAAAGTCTGGGTCATGGGCGTAGAGGTTCCGCCTTCCGCATAAGTTCCGCCTTCCACCATCAATGCCTTACATCTACCACTAGCATCCTTAGCCAGAGCTTCATCCACTTTGCAAGTGGTGCTCTGCTGCATTGAATGTTTGCCGGCTAGTGGACCACCACCGTAGCATCTGTGACGTCCTGAGAAGGAGTGTTGTCCACTTCCATGGTGGAAGGTTTAGATATTACCTTTGCTGGAGATCCAGCGGGTGCGGCAGAGGGTTAAACGCTAGGAGTTGGAGGAGCGGTGGTGGGAGAGGCTTGGACAAGCATGTCTCTAATTTTGTAGAAACCCCTAATGTCTTGGAGGTCTTCTTATGTTGGAGATATGCCCAAGAGGCAATAATAAAGTGGTTATTATCATATCTTCATGCTTATGATAAATGTTTACATGCCATGCTATAATTGTATTAACCAGAAACATTAATACTTGTGTGATTTGAAACATCTAAGAGTCCCTAGTAAAGCCTGTTGTTAAACTAGCTTGTTGGTTAATATATGATCATGGTTTCCTGATCATTACATTGAGATGTTATTAACAAAAAGGTCATATCATTAGAAGAACGATATGATGGACATACTCGTATAGTTAAGCGTAGCATCAGATCAAGTCATTTTAATAGTTCACTTGCTATAAGCTTTCAATACATAGTAACCTAAATCCTTCGACCATGAGATCATGTTAATCACCATCACCGGATGGATGCTTTGATGACATCAAACACCACTTCGTAACTGGGTGGTTATAAAGGTGGCATTAAGTGTTCAGAAAGTATGTGTGGAGGCACTTGAATCAAGAGTGGGATTTGTCCATCCATATGACGGATAGATATAGTCTGGGACCTCTCGGTTGAATGTCAGCCAATTAGCTAGCAAGCATGTGACTGGCTCACAAGGGATCACATATCACAGGAATGAGTAAAGAGTACTTACCGGTAACGAGGTTGAACTAGGTATGCAGAGATACTGACGATCAAACCTCGGATAAGTAAAGTATCACGAGACAAAGGGAAATTAGTATCGTATGTAAATGGTTCATTTGATCACGAAGTAATCATAGAAATATGTGGGAGCCATATGAATTTCTAGATTCCTCTATTGGTTATTGATCGGAGAACAGCCTCGGTCATGTCTGCATAATTCACGAAACATAGGGAGACACACTTAAGGATTCGATGTTGTTTAGTAGATATGGAATGTGAGTAAATAGACCGAATGTAGTTCGGAGTCTCGGATGGGATCCAGGATGTCACGAGGAGATTCAGAATGGTCCGGAGTTCGGGAATGGTTTCGGTGTTTTCACTGGAATGTTCTAGAAGGGTCTAGAAGATCCACCGAACCGGAAGGGGAAGGGTACATGGATGTGTCATGACAAAGTGGAATGGTTGCATCATGTCCTAGGTCACTTGGCTGGACACTTGGAAGAGAGAAATCAAAGTCTAATTTGAAATTCAAAAAGGCAGTTTGAAAAAGTCAAATCCCAACATGGTTTCCGAGTTAGGGAGGGTTTCAACCTCGACTGGGAACACCCTTGGACGCCCCCACATATATAAGGAGGGGTGGGGGAGCACCCCAAGGTATGCCCCTTGACCTAGGCGCCCAAAACCCAATCCCTAGTTCGTCACTGCCCCCCAAGCCGTCGGCGCCCTAGATCCCCTCTAAACTGCCGCTGTCGTCGAGCCTAAACCCTAGCCGTCGGCAGCCCTCTTACCTAGGCATCTAAAACCTAGATCGTCGAGGCCCTCTTCTACTCCACCATACTCGCTCCGTCTTAGGCGAAGCCCTGTGGGATCTCCCCTCTACTTCTGACACCACGCCGTCGTGCTGTCGGAATCGCGAGGAGAGAGCTACAACCTTCGCTGCCTGCTAGAACAAGGGAGAGGAAGGTCTTCATCGAGTACCGTATGTGTGACCGACTGCGGGAGGGCTGCTGGAACGCGGCGCCGGAAGGATCGTCTGCGCGATCTTGAGATCAGAAAGTGAACAACTATATCACCCACAAGAATCTGCTCTCGTTAACCGCTTTGGATCTTCGAGGGTTAGTACTCTATCAACTCGTTGCTGCAATCAAGTAGATAAATCTTGTCTTGTTTGTGTTCATGTGATAGATTTTTTTTGTTTTCCATGCTATGAACCCCTTCAGTGGTATTAGAGATATGTCTATATGTAAATTTGTTGCACGTGTAGAACACAATGGTCATTGTGGGTGGTGGTGCTTTTATTATCAATTTATTTTTGATTATTTTGTATCTTGCGGTATGGTGGGATGAAGCGGCCCGGCCTAACCTTACATGACATCGTTCATGAGACTTCCTCCACGCTCAACATGAAACTTGTATTGCATAATTGGCTTTGCGGGTGTCTGTCTCTCCCATCATATTAAATATTCAATTTACAATGGGACTTGATAGTTCAAGCATCAACGTTGTGGTTCTTGTTCATAAGTTAGAACGGTACTTATTGAAATACCCAAACCACGTAAAATATGTAAATAAAATTAGAGGCGTCTAACTTTGTTTTGCAGGGGTGTGCTGTGATGTGATATGGCCATGATTGTGATTGTATATGATGTATGCAATGTTCCTTAGTGTAAGTCGACAACCGGCATGAGCCTTATGGTTGTCTTTCAATTTCGTTAAGACCTGCGTGTCTATTATTCAAATTAGTTGTAATAGTTGTTGATGGTGGACGACAACCATGGAACGGTGCCATTGACCTTGATGCCACGTCGGTGATGATGGAGATCATGTTCGTGCTTGAAGATGGAGATCGAAAGCACAAGAAGAAAGGCCATATCATATCACCTATTTTGAGTTAAATGTGATGTTAATCCTTTTATGCATCTTGTATTGCTTAGATCGCGACGATAGAATTATAAGATGATCCCTCTCACAAAATATCAAGTTATAAAGTGTTCGTCCTTAGTAGGCACCATTGCCAAGACTTGTTTTTTCGAAGCACCACGTGATGATCGGGTGTGTTAGATTCTGCGAGTGTATACAATGGGAGAAAGCCATACTTGCTCATGTGGAAACTAAGGTTACATCTTGACGAGCCTACCATGTACAAACATGGTCTCAGAACACGGATTACAGAAAGGTAAAGCATGAGTCATATAGATTATATGATGAACATAATGATTGTTTGCCTTTGAAACTATATCATGTCACGTGATGATAGGACTTGGTGTAGTGGAGTTGGTTCATGTGATCACTAAAACAATGTGAGGGATATTTTTTTGAGTGGGAGTTTAATAGTAATATGATTAAAAGTTGAACACTATTTGTCATAAATTAAATCAAAATGAATTTGCATATTTGCTATAGTCATTGGCATACGTTTACCACCTTGCGCTTAGTTATAATTGAGATAATAGTACTATAGAATTCTGGTTAGTGACTTTACGAACTGGTATCATATTGTTTTGAAGTGTTAATCTAAAGTTTAAAAGCCCTATTGCAAACTTTCAGTAAGTTCTGGTTACTCCGTGAAGTTTAATAATTGGTATTAAATCAAGAGTAACAATTCCAATGTTAGTTTATAAGTATCATGTTTGTCTCCATGATTCTTGATATTCCAAAGATTGTTTTAATATCAAGGTTATCTGGGAGCTAAAATAATTGTTTCAGAAACCATCATGTGCGGAAGATATTTCCATATCTGAAACAAAGTTTTGGTTGCAACATGATAGAGTGTAATATGACAAAATTTATGTTCTCATATTTGATGAAAATTTACAAAAGGTTGGAGACACTAGTTGTCCTAATCCTCCAAAAGGTATTGGAGAACAACATTATGCTCGCGATTCACCGTTATAAGTTAAAGTAGCTTGATCATGAATAGTTCCATGATAAGGATAAATATTTGATGTAGGTAAAATGATTACTACACTAAAAGATTACTAAAGAATGGAAATTTGAAAGAACACCAAACATTTGATGATGGTGATCTACTTCGAAGTGCAAGTCCAAAGACATTGGTATTTAACTATACACGCTTCATACTATGTGTCATGAGTATGGCGCCACTGTTGATGTTGATAGATTCTTTTGAAAGTTTATAAAAATACTGAAAGAGAAATCTAAGAAGTATTTGGCAGAAGAGAAAAGACTAGAATTGTTCAACTTAGGTATATAGATGATATACATGTTATGGCTATATTCTTTGCTTGTTAAACAATGTGGTTCTTGAGTATTTGATATTGAATTTGTTGGTATGAATCATCATACGAAACAACACAATTCATTAACTACAATGGCCTAAGTAACTAGCAAAAGAATATGTGATGATATTCATCGAAAACAAAATAAAGAGTTATTATGTTTCTTGTTGAAATCAAAACTTACCTTCAAGATTTGTTTAAATAATTGTTATTTCGATCAGGTATTATGAGAACAAAAGGGTTCTTCAAATAATTGCCGTAATCCATAAAATATGGATGATTTACAAATCTCGTTAGAGAAATCACATCCATAAAACTAGTGCTAATATGTCGAAAGACAAATTGATTGAAAGATCACTTAGGAAGTGACATCTCCGTTTAAATTATATTGTAAAGAAAACATGAAGAAACTCCATGTGGATGGAATTTTGGAATCTTTTGATTTTGATCAAATGACGCTTATGAAACTTTCTCAGAGATAATTAAAACTCCATTCATAGGCCAAAAGTGAACAAATGACTAGCTTATTGGAACTTATACATATAGATATATGAAGCCCATTATGTGTAGTCAAGAGCGATGAATTTCAAAATTCACATGCTTTCTCCAAAAATTTGAGTGAATATATGAATATTTACTTAATTAGGATGAAGTGTGAAACATTTGAAATGTTCAAAGACTTTCAAGATGAAGTGCAAAATCAATATAACAATAAAATAAAGAATTTATGATAGGATCATAAAGAAAAATATTTGAGTTACAAGTTTAGCGTAACACCTAACATTTGAGGAATTGTTCCATGGAGATGTGTTTCCCGAAACACCATATGAGTTGGAATAATCGAGATATGAAATGAAACCTTGTTTGACATGGTAAGATCAAAGGTGTAATTCATAAAACTGCCATTATATTTTAACGATTAAAAGCTTTAGAGACTACCACTTTTTCACTGAAAAGAGCTCCATCATGATCCGTTGAAATGACACCATATAAAGTTATGGTTTCGGATAAAATTCAAGTTTTCATTTCTTAAACATTGGTATGCTATGAATAAGTGAGATGTTTACTACCAAAATCGGGTGAAAATGTCTTTGTATGTTATTTCAAATAATCATTGAGTATTCCTCCATAACACCGAAGACAAACATGTTTGTCGCTTAGAATGTCAAATTTCTTTGAGAAGGATTTTTCCGTGAAAAGTTAAGTGGGAGGACAATCAAACTTTGATAAGGTTAAACGAACCTTAGCTATATGTGCAAAGTTGCACATCGCCGAAAAGTGTTCTGGAGGCAACAGCAATGCTCATGGATCACGTGCCTCAAAGGTTATGGTCACGGAGGTCTAAGTTCCTAAACCAAGTAGGTCGGGTAAACAATCAAATACCAAGATTTGAGGGTTGAATCATTATTTGACAATAATGAACCGACTACATGCAAAGAAGCGATGATGGGTCCTGAATCTGTCAAATGGCTTGAAGTCATAAAATTCGTGATAGTTCCATACACGAGAAATCAAGCTTTCAACTTGAAAGACCCTTTGGAAAGGTGCAAGACCTTACAATCGTGTTTGGATCTATAAAGAAATAGACATGGATGTTTCACATATATGAAATAGTCAACATGTTGGGAAAGAGTTCACAACAATGTTCAAAGGTTGACTATGACAAGATTTGAACTCTCGTAGCGATATTTATTCTAGACGGATTAATATAGCAACCACTACATATAATTCTGTTATATGGTAGTTGAACAAACAAAACAAAGTTCTTTTAATAGAATTGTTACCTAGGACATGTACATAACACAATCAAGAGGGTTTTGTTAATTCAAAAGGATGCTAAAGTTGTATGCAAACTTCAATGGTTGAAATAAGCATCGAGGAGTTGGAATCTTTACCGTGATGAAATTGTTAAAGATTTTAATTTCATCAGAGACGATGCTTGCATTTGCAAGAAATTAAGTTCGAGCGCTAAGACATATTTCTAATACATTATGTGGAAGACATATTGTTGGTTGGAAATGATGTATCTCTTATTGACATAGGTTAGGAATTTCATCTCGATGAAAGACTTAGGCAAAACCCGAATATTAGGCATTAATGTCTATAAGGATAGATTGAGGCGCTAATATGGTTGTGCCAAATGTACATAGATGAGATATTGAAAGAGTTCAATATGGAAATGACAAGAAAGGTTCTTGCCACATATAAAGTATTGAATCAAAATTCAAGTGTATCGACACTTGGTATAAGTGAAACAAAAGATTCAAGTATATTTGATACTTGATGATTGAAATCACAAATAGAGTTTATCAATCAAAATTTGATATGTACAGAACCAAATATGTCCTATACTCTAAATGTTATGAGCATATGCCAGAATGATTCAAAAGATGATCATTGGACGATAGTAAGGATATTCTTATGATCTTTTGGAAGAACTAAGAATATATTATTTTTTTAGAAGTGACAAATAGATGGTTAGTTCATTGTAAAGTATTACATTGATACTATTTTTGTCACAAAGTACAGATTATATTTATCTCAATACAAACTAAGGATTTGGATGAGTTCCAAAGTTAAGACATTGTGACAGATACTACAACAAAAAGGCTAAGTATATGACTGCTATTATAGCAGCAAAAGAGGGCATTTGTGTCAAGCAGTCTGTTATCAAACTAGGTGTGGTTCACAGCGGGCTAGTTCTATGAAGATATATTGTATGACAATATAATCAACGTGTTTTAACCCCAAGGAACTAAAGGTCTCACCAAAGGACCAAATTTATACAAATCCATCTCTTTAGACAATGAGTGATGCGTAGAGACACAAAGACATGCAATTACACATGGACCTGTAAGAGTCGGATCCGAAGATCAGTTGACCAATACCAATAGTGTACATACAACACCGGAAAGCCATAGGTGTTGAATACACAAAGGTTTGAAACTAGATTATTGACTCTAGTGCAAGTGGGAGACTGTTGGAGATATTCCCAAGAGGTATTAATAAAGTGCTTATTATCATATCTTCATGCTTATGATAAATGTTTACATGCCATTCTATAATTGTATTAACCGGAAACATTAATACTTGTGTGATTTGTAAACATGTAAGAGTCCCTAGTAAAGGCTCTTGTTAAACTAGCTTGTTGGTTAATATATGATCATGGTTTCCTGGTCTGAACATTGAGATGTTATTAACAACAAGGTCATATCATTAGAAGAATGATGTGATGGACATACTCCTATAGTTAAGTGTAGCATCAGATCAAGTGATTTTAATAGTTCACTTGCTATAATCTTTCAATACATAGTAACCTAAATCCTTCGACCATGGGATCATGTTAGTCACCATCACCGGATGGATGATTTGATGACATTAAACACCACTTTGTAACTGGGTGGTTATAAAGGTAGCATTGAGTGTTCGGAAAGTATGTGTTGAGGCACATGGATCAAGAGTGGGATTTGTCCATCCATATGACAGATAGATATAGTCTGGGCCCTCTCGGTGGAATGTCATCCAATTAGCTTGCAAGCATGTTACTAGCTCACAAGGGATCACATATCACATGAACGAGTAAAGAGTACTTATCGGTAACGAGGTTAAACTAGGTATGCAGAGATACCGACGATCAAATCTCGGATAAGTAAACTGTCGCGAGACAAAGGGAAATTGGTATCATATGTAAATGGTTCATTCGATCGCGAAGTAATCATAGAAATATGTGGGAGACATATGAATTTCTAGATTCCTATATTGGTTATTGATCGGAGAATATTCTCGGTCATGTCTTCATAATTCACGAAACGTAGGGAGACACACTTAAGGATTCGATGTTGTTTAGTAGATATGGAATGTGAGTAAAGAGACCGAATGTATTTCGGAGTCTCGGATGGGATCCGGGATGTCACGAGGAGATTCAGAATGGTCCGGAGAATATGATTCATATAAGGAAAGTCTAATTCTGGAGTTCGGGAATGGTTTCGGTGTTTTCACCGGAATATTCTAGAAGGGTCTAGAAGAACCACCGAATCGGAAGGGGAAGGGTACATGGATGTGTAATGAAAAAGTGGAATGGTTGCATCATGTCGTAGGTCACTTGGCTAGACACTTGGAAGATATAAATCAAAGTCTAATTTGAAAGTCAAAAAGGCAGTTTGAAAAAGTCAAATCCAAACATGGTTTTCGAATTAGGGAGGGTTTCTGAGTTAGGGAGTGTTTCCACCTGGGCTGGCAACACTCTTGGACGCCCCCACCTATATAAGGAGGGGTGGGGGCGCACCCCAAGGTATACCACTTGCCCTAGGCGGCCAAGACCCAATCCCTAGGCCGTCGCTGCCCCCCAAGCCGCCGACGCTCTAGATCCCCTCTAAATTGCCGCTGCCGTCTAGCCTAAACCCTAGGCGCCTGTTGCTCTCTTCCCAAGGCATCTAAAACCTAGATCACCGAGGCCCTCTTCTACTCCACCATACTTGCTCTAGCTTAGGTGAAGCCCTGCGGGATCTCCCCTCTACTTCTGACACCACGCTGCCGTGCTACCGGAATCGCGAGGAGAGAGGTACAACCTCCGCTGCTTGCTAGAACAAGGGATAGGAAGGTATTCATCGAGTACCATATGTGTGACCGACTACGGGAGCTCTGCCGGAACACTGCCCGGAAGGATCGTCTACATGATCTTGACATCGACAAGTGAACGACTACATCACCCACGAGAATCTGCTCTCGTTAACCACTTTGGATCTTCGAGGGTTAGTTCTCTATCAACTCGTTGCTACAATTTAGTAGATAGATCTTGTCTTGTGTGTATTCATGCAATAGAATTTTTTTGTTTTCCTTGCTATGAACCCCTTCATCTTCAAACTCAAGATGGCCTTCTTCCTGGAACATGCAAAAGTATAAGTACATGAATAAGATAAGGAAAAAGATGATGTCGGATGTGAAGAGGCTTACACAACATTCAGTGCCTTGCTTAAAGGGATACCGGTTAATCTTATTTTCTCTGCCTCCAGGGAGGCGGTGGATCTCTTGGAGGCTCCACCCTCTGTCTTCTTTTCCTGTCTCCGTCAGCAGTATCAGAGGTGGAGCCCTTCCGCTTTCGCACTAATGGGACATCATCGTCGGCCACGACAGTGACTTCCTTCATCTTGGAATCGTAGACTTGGGGAGCCATACTGGTCTTATCCAAGTCCCCCAGCTGTTAAGTGAATCCTGAATGTTAGATGCAAAGGTATGTGCAAAACGGCAGAACTGGAGTATATGTCAAAAAGAAATGTACAGGAAATAAATGAGTACCTTTGGGCACTTACCGCCCCCGAACATGTCATAGGTGACGATGAAGCCACGCTTCTAATACTTCACCTTGACTATGTCTTTGAGGCGAAGCTTGATAAAGTCACTTGAGAAGTAGTCCTCGAAAATCTTTAGGCCATCCTTTCTATCCTTGGTGTATTGTTGCATGAGCTTTGCATGCTGCTGCAGAGGTTGGATTCGCCTGACAAAGAAACACATGGATAGGTCCAAGTAGGTCATAATCGTCTTTACGAACTAGTCAATTTTCCTTACGGAGCGAGAGGCTTCATCGTCGGAGGGTAGGAGGGCTTGTGATGTCCATGTTGGGGATTCAGCGGCGGCCCCGTCAACAATGTCTGGGTACAATTCTTCTCGTCTGGCAAGAGGGATATCTGGGCCATAGAAGTATGTCCGCTGCCAATTCTTGCAGGACTCGTGTCCTACGATGTCAGGGAACCGCCGGCTAGGCCGGATCTTGAAGCTAATCGTTCCGCAGTTTCTGAGCTCCTCTTTGCTCACTCCTGCTTCCCTCTTCACGGTGAAGAAATAGATAAACAGATCTAACATAGGCCTAATACCTAGGTATCCCTCGCATAACTCCGTGTAGTTGCTAAGATCAAGGATGCTATTCAGAGAAAGTTTCTGAGGTTGAACTCGGAAGTTCTTGAGAACTTGGATGAAGAAGTCGGATATGGGAAGGGAGACGCCATGCACAAATAGGGCCTTAAGGTATACCTTTTCTCTGACTTGGGGAGAAGGAGTAACCTCTCCGGCCGGTGCCGCCCGCCAAACCAGGACCTCCGTCACAGGGAGGTACCCTTCAGAGATCATCTCCTTGATGTCACTTTCGGAGATGTCCGATCCTCGCCACTCTCCCTTGTGGGAGTCAGATTCCTCGTCCAATGGCTCCAGCACCGCTGGTGTCGTGGTGGTGTCACGGTAGGTGCCATGGGTAGGCTTAAGTTGGGGGTCGGATGGATTCTTGAGGAATCCGGGGAGGGTGTGCGCGCTTATATCCGCACACGAAGAACACGGTGAACTATCAAAGACTTGTAATTTTTTCTCCTTAGAATTTACAAGTGCTCCTTGAGATGTTTTAGCCTAGACTTGGGGCACTAGTTGCATCTCTCCCTAAACCCTAGCTATGACATTCCTTATATAGGCAACGGGAATAGCTAGGCTATAGTTTGGGCCCTTGGGATTACTATTTGAATCTTGTCTTTACTTTGTGGGCAAGGTCAAGGGGCCAGCCCTAGGCCCTTGAGCCAGACAGCAAAGCTGTATAGCCAACGGTCCTTCCGTATGTAGAAGCCAGCTCTACGATGTCATACAATGCTTTATACGTCACTTGGTGCTTTTAGCGTCACCCGGCTCCTTTGTTGTCACCTGGCGGTGCCCTTCTCTTTTGACTCTGCTTTAACATGGTCCCTCCTAGATCCTACTCGGAAAGGAGACACGCTTCCTCCCTCACTCGGCTTCCCCTTGTGAGATCCGGCTTGTCATTTCCTGCAGGTTTATTCTCCTTTTCCTGTACGGGCCGACATACTTCCTATGTCGGCCTTGTACATGCTTCATATCCCAGCCATTAAGACTCATCCGGTATTTACTTGACTCTGCCTAAGCCAAGTTGGGTAAATTTTTACCCCTTACGACCCTACCGGGGGTTATCCTCCCGACATTAGTCCCCGAAGCTGGTGAGGCCTAGCAGGTTTGGCTGTTAGGCTTCTCCAGGTTCCTTTAATGAATCTAGAACTTCTCTTTTCTTCTGCATTCTTTATGCAGGATGACCTATTTGGCCTGATCACGATCTTTGCCGAGTGTACCAAAGCATTGTCGAGTCTCTTTTTGACTTAGCGGGATTATCTTATGCTTAGACGAGTTATTTTGGCCTATGCTGAGTCATTTTTGTATTTTAATATTATCCTTAGTCACCGACAGATTGTAATCATAGCGGTTTGCCACAAATTTGTCTCAAATCCTGACAGCACAGCGACAGCGGTGCGGTAACACCCGTCACTATGGAAGTCCCATCACACAACGCCTCTGGTCCTTCGCTGCATGATATGGTGTGGCCCAAGTCATGTATCGCACAAACGTGGTGCTTTCTGACGTGTCCATCAGCCGCATACACGGCCACATATTGGCCACACAACACACACAAATCCCACGGTTGGGGTTTCCCCCCCTTAAGTAAAGGGGTGGGGGGAATAACCGCCCTGCCGCTTCAGTTTTCCCCCCACCCTTGTTCTTCCTTGCGCTATTCCAATCTCCCTCTACCTCATAGATCTTTTTCTTTCTTGCATTACTAGCTTCATCTAGGTGTTTTCCTCTGCCTTCCTTTTCCTTCCATCCCTGAACGGGTCCTTAGCAGTCCAGGATGCTTTCGATAGAGGAAGCGCCCGAAGCACTGGAGCACATGGACGCCCGCGACGGCGGCGAGGAGGTGGAGGAGCACGAGACCGTCGGTGAGCGCGGTGTCTGGGAAGGCTCGGAGGTCACCATCGAAGAGATTGAGTGGCTCCACTCCACCAGGCGCATTCACATGACACCACAAGCAGAATAAGACCATAGCTTAAATATTAAACCATTGAATAATACCTCAACACAATTCAACTACTAACAACATGACTTCTCCCATGTCCTCAAGAACTAAACGAACTACTCACGAGACATCATATGGATCAAGATCAGAGATAATATGACAATGGATAACAATCTGAACATAAACAATAATTCAATGGTTCCACTCACATGCATCAACTACAATAGTAATCAACACCGGGAAAGTTTCCCCAAGGAACTATGTAAGATTCAACACAATTGTTACAACGGGATGGAGTGGTGATGATGGTGCTGGTGGAGATGATGGTGTGCATGATGATGATGATGATCCCGATGAAGTCTAGCTTGATGATGGTGTTGATGGCGACTATCTCCCCTCTCCGAGAAGGAATTTCCCCGGCAGAAATCTGTCTGCCGGAAGCTCTTTCTCTCTCGGTGTTTTCCTCCCCGTAGAGGCGACGGAATCTTTCTGTGGTCGCTCCCCGTGTATTAGGGTTTCGAGGAGAAGATATAGGCGAGAGGGCGGATCCAAAGGTGGGCCAGGGTGGCCACACCCCCTGTAGGCGCGGCCTAGGGTGGCCCCCGCCTGGGGGGTGTGGGCCCCCTGTGGCCCAACTGCTCCTCCCCTTCTGGCATCCTTCGTCTTCTGAAAAACTAGGATTTTCCGTAGTTTTTCTAGAATTTTCTTGATCTTCACGAAATTGCATCAAAACACCGCTTTTTCCATCAGAATCCTGACTCTGCGGTTCATCCTCCAAGAATCATCCAACATGCAAAAATAGATGAAAAGACATAAGTAACACCTCTTAATATGAAATATATCAATGAATAGAGGCAAATTATGATATAGAATGGTGATTCAAATTGGCCGTATCAACTTCCCCCCAAGCTTAGACCTTCGCTTGTCCCCAAGAGAAAACTGAGCTCAATAAACATGTCCACAGGTTTATGGAGTGAAGAGTCGATAAAAATAATACGAACAAGAAGCATCACACTTACCAATACACAACTCATAGATGAAAGAAACTCACCATTATATAACTTAGCTTGCAACAAGTATAGCAGTCACAACAGAGATGCATAAAGATAAATCATAATTAGGATTGGCAAACCTTGTTCTTGGTCAGAGAACAGTTGGCAAACAGTTTGCAAACATAAAAGGTTTTTCACAATGATAGCTTTCAAAGTAATACTCATTATATAAGAGTCTTGTGCAAACAAAGAAGATAAAGAACACGATTGAATAAATCATCATATGAATGCTTGAAACACAACAACTCAAATGCTTGCTGGAGATGGAGAGGAATAGGTTTACTGACTCAACTTAGAAGTAGGAGAAAGGTCTTTCATAGAAGGAAGCAGGGATTTCAAGTTCATAAACATCTTTCAAAAGATTATGGTACTTACTAGCTTTGAGCTCTCATTGCCCCTATTATAAGCATATTGAGGTGATTAAGGTTAAAGTGAACAAGGATGGAGTATATGCTTGACGAAATATAAGTTGGAAATCTCATGTCCCTTGAGTACGAGGGCCTCTCCTCATGCTACTCAACTTTAGTTACCGATAAGTTCTTGTCATAGTAAGTACATGCGTATCATAAAGAACTGCCAACGGGGTACCCCGTGCACATGATACATGAGCTATCCCATAATAAAAATGACAAGGCAAGCAGATAGTGAGCATCTCAGCGATCTTTTTATTTGCTATTTTCGTAGGTTTTTATTGAGGATGCTTCACAGATTGCTCACTATGGTTGTGATGCAAGTTTCCACCATGATTAGGCATGGCTTAGGATAGCGGCCCAGGCGTTTATCTAACACACATACATAACTCCATGGACTTACAAGCTCCCCTTTTATTTCACACCAACGACATCCGTAAACAAAAGAGCATGATATCAACTGTGTACAATGTACAGGTGCAATGTTGAAAGCGTTCCCCGTGATAGCACAGTTCTGCTAATTCCAACATATAGGTGCAAGCATATACAACTTCGATGACATAATGGTTCAAGTTTATTAGGGGCAAGAAAATAAGGTGTGCCATCATGTTTGTGAGAGCTTTACTAACTAGTTTTCACATAACAAAATAATTTTTAATTTGAAAGATAGATGAAGCTTGAGAATTTACTTGGAATAGCAATAATGCTAAAAGGAAGATATGGTGGACACAAATGGCTCAGGTTTTGGTTTTAAAGGATTGTATGCATGAGAAGTATGCCCTCTCAAAATAGGTTTTTGGATAGCAAGGCTCGGTAGCAATTAAAAGAGTTGAAATAAACAAGCAAACATACAAGTAATAAAGCCAAACGTGCAATATTCCTTGAAGACACAAAAGATCTTAAATAAAGAATACTAAGCTTATGAGCCAATCAAGAAATAAAATAGATGATACAAAATACCTGTAAGTTTTTTCTGTTTTCCTTTCAAACCTCAAAAAGTGTTGCTACTGACTAGTGCTCGGTTTGCCAAAACAAATTTAGATCTACTTGATGCTCCCAAAGTGATACCAATACTGATCAACAAGATCAATCATATAATAGAGATTGCAAACTAAAATAAGAAGTGCAAAAAGTAAAAGATGAAACTTCTCATTAATAATCCATAAAGGCACTCACACCAAGGGATACATAGATAACCAACTAAAGGAGAGACACTTCCATATGCAAACAAACCTATAAGATAACTTCTCTACCCAAGATATGAATATGCTAAAAAGGTAAAAAGATAATGATGTGATACCACGGCACTCCCCCAAGCTTGGAACAAGCCAAGGGTATGCCAAACCTGATGATGAATTACTCCTTCGGTGGTGGTTTTCTCTTGATAAGCTCTTCAATAAGTTCCCTCAAATCCTCAATCTCAAAGGTTAGAGTACGAATCAACTCTGAATTATGCTCAATGTGGTTCATGATCATGTCGGACCGAGAATCCTAGTCCTTGTTATTCTTTCCCCAGTCTTCCTTCTTAGAGTGTTCCTTCCCTGCATGGTTAGAATGAGGCAGATCCCAAACAGAGGGCAACGTCCCTTGGGGCACCTTTTGGTGTTGTTTCTCGATTAAGAGAGTACAGAAGGAGTTCTTGGTGCATGAAGGAAGTGACCGTGGAGAGAGGATATGACATGGGGTTTTCCATCCTGTAAACATCCATGTTGTCCTCCTAAGCTTGGTAGGGTTTGCCACCACTCCAATGCTTGCAACGGTATCGTAGGTGTCTGGATGCTCTTTCTCCTTCATGTATTCTTCATCCCCAACCAAGATATCCTCCTCCTTGGGGTTTTGAGAATCATCTTCCACAGGCTTCTTGCCTTTGTCATTGGCGGAGACCATGGTACTCTAAACTTGAGAGTATTTCCTGACAGAAACAGATCGAAACGAAAACACGACGAGAACACGATATACGAACCTCGGGGGATTAGGGGGTTATATATTAAGAAGTTTCAATGCATAAGGAAGGTACTGTGCGAAAATGAGGCGGAGACGGACTCTAGGGGGCTCACACCCCTATAGGCGCGACCAGCTGGGGCCCACGCCTAGGGTGGGTGTGGCCCACCTGGCCTCCGGTTCCTCCTCTATTTTGTCTCGTAACCTTCCATACGTAATAAAAACATCAAAAATATAAAGAGATAAGGTTTTCACGAACCTTCAGGTTGCAGCACTTTTACCTATTTAAAGACGGACTTTGCAGATTCCTTTTCTCCCTCTCCTGAAAATTCCTTTCATACAAGGCCTTACACAAACCTCATTGGCAACATTAGTGTATGCAAAAACAATAAACCTTTAGATTCAAATTTTAACTGAAAACCATCAAAACAAAAGCTTCTATAGCCACTCCTTTCCAAAAGCCCAAAAAGAATCTGAAAGGGAATCAATATAAGAGGCAAATGCAAATGATGGCAAAATTCTATCAAAATAGACCAGCAGGTAAAGATTGAGTTTTTTGAAAAACTTCTGTTTCTCAAATCAAGAAGTGCAAAACTATTGAAAGTTGGAAAACAACTTGGAGAATAAGCACAGAAAATTACACCTCCATTCATAGTACTGAGCTCCTTCACCAATTTTTACAATGCAGCACAAAAATCTGTCCCAAGACAGCCACTTTTCACAACTCCTCTACTTCTAAAAAGTAGTTGATCTTGACACAAAAACCAAAAAAAAGGAGAAGGAGAGGTTATTACTGAGGTAATAACTTCCAAGACTCAACAAAACTATTGGGTTATGTCCCAAGAAGTACTTTTCTTTATTACATTTAAGTTAGGCTTGATAATTTCAAAAATGCTCACATAGGAGATATAGATTTGAAGTGAAAGAGAGCATCAAGAAGAAAATATCCAACACATTTAAGTCTAACCCACTACTATGCAAGGGGTTCTCATAAGAAAACAAATTATTGAAACAAAAGGCCACTAGCATAGGAAGACAAAACAAATGCAACTTCAAAGCTTTCAACATAAAACAGGGAAACTTAATATTATTGAGATGCATAAAACCATATTTCCTCTCTCATAATAACTTTCAGTAGAACTTTGAATAAAGTTGACAATATAACTGTCACAAGAAACAACTTTATCATCAGAATGAGCATACTTACAATTATCAAAAAGAGGTCCAAGGTCATAAACTGGATCAATAGGAGCTGTAGCAAGTTGTTCAACCCTGAAATCTTCATTAGGCAAGCTATTTTCATAAGGAGCTGTAGCAAATTTGGAAAATTTAAACTAATAAGAATCTCCATCAAACTTAGTTAAAACTTTCTCATTTTTACAATCTATAATAGCTCCATAAGTGTTCAAGAAAGGTCTACCAAAAATGATAGGACAAGTTTTACTAGCTGCTGAACTAAGCACTAGAAAATCAGCAGTATACTTAATCTTACCACAAAGGACTTCCGCATCTCTTAAAATACCAATAGGTAAAATGGTTTCCTTATTATCAAGGTGAATAACGACATCAATGTCCCCAAGCTCACAAGGACCAATTACATGCATAATTTCCCTCTAAAGCTCATAAGGAATAGCACTAGAACTAGCACCAATGTCACATAAACCATAATACAATGATCACCGATTCTAATAGAAAGCATAGGGACACTAGTTTTCCTAGCTTTATAAGGATGAGAGACAATATTAGAAGCGTCTTCATAGAAGACAATGTGCCCAACTTCTACGTTTTTAGTGACAAGATCTTTCTCAATAGCTACCACAGGTTCAATGTTTACTTGCTCATCAGGTTCCACAACTTTCTTTGCACTTTTGTTATTCGCACTAATTATCATAGAATACTCCTTTACCTTAGCTAGGAAAGGTGTTTTCTCAACATAAGGTTCAGGCAAAGTATGATTAATAGTACAAACTTCAGTATTTCTAATAGGAACATGATTAACAACATCTTTATAAGGTGCATGGTACTTACTCCATTTCTTTTGAGGGATTTCTATATAAGAGGAAAAAGCCTTAAAGCAATTGGCAATACTTTGAGAATCAACACCATACTTCATACTAATATCACGGAAGTCATCAGTTCCCGTAAAGGATTTAATGCATTCATAATCATAGTTTATACCTGACTTTCTTCCTTTGTCATTCTCCCATGCTTCAGTGTTCTCTTGAATACGGTCTAGGAGATACCATTTAGATTTTTCCTTCATACATGTGAATGATCTAGCACAACAAGCATCTAGTAAATCTTTATCATGAAGAGAAAGCCTTGCATAAAATTTATTGATAATAATATTGTTATGGAGTTCATGAATAGGACATTTAAGAATTAGTAACTTCAATATCCCCCAAGCTTGAGATGTACTCTCTCCATCACGAGGACAAAAGTTATATATTATATTCCTATCCTTATGAATCTCACTGGGAGGATAGAATTTATAATAAAAGAGAGGTACTATTTCCTCCCATTCCATGGATTGTCCATTCTTCAACAACTTATACCATTCTTCAGCTCTTCCTTTCAATGATATAGAGAGTAACTTCTTATTCAACTATTCAGTTGTGATACCTGCACACTTAAACAACCCGCATAATTCATGGATAAAAAGCAAGTAATCACCAGGGTGGACAGTTCCATCCCCTAAATAATAATTATCCATAACACGATCAACAATACTTGTCGTGGTGGTGTCACGGCAGATGCCATGTGTAGGCTTAAGTTGGGAGCCGAATGGACGCTTCTGGTAACCAGGGAGGGAGTGCATGGTCTAGCCGCGCATGAAGAACTAGATGAACTCTCCACACTTAGGATTTTTGTTGATACTAGCAGTTTACAAGTGCTCCTTGAGCTATTTGAGCAAAGCCTCAGGGCACTAGTTTCCTACTTGGTCCAACCTCCTTAAACCCTAGCTATGCCCCTCCTTATATAGGTCAAGGCCTACTAGGTTACACCCCTTTGGGTCCTAGGGTTACTGTTTGGATCTTGGTCCTTACTGTGCGGGATGGGTCATGGGCTAGCCATGAGCCCCTTGACCCAGTCCACAAAGCTAGACAGCTAACGGTCTTCTCGTACATAACCTCTAGTTCTTTTGGCGTCATACAGTGACTTTGTACGTCAGCCCTTGCTTTAGGTGTCACCCGGCTCCTTTTGTGTCACCCGGCGTCGCCCTTCTCTTCTGATCGTGATTTACCATGGTCCCTCCTGAACATCACTCGGAAACCTGCCACACGTCCTCTCTGACTCGGCATTCCCTCGTGAGACTCGGCTCGTTGCTTCCTGCAAGGCAAACAAACTTGTCTAATACGGGTCGACATAATTCGTATGTCGGCCGTACACGTCCTTCTTACCCGGCCGTTGTTACCCGGCCAGATTTACTCTTCACTCGGCATAAGCCAAGCTGGGAAAAGTTTTACCCCTTATGATCCTACCGGGGGTTATTCCCCCGACATTAGTCCCCGAAGCTGGTGAGGCCTAGCAGTTCTTGTTGTTAGGCGTCTCCAAGTTCCTTTTATGTGCTTGGGACTTCTCTTTCTGTTAGCATTTACTGCTTAGGGTGCACTGTTTGGCGTAATCTCGATCTTTGCCGAGTCTATTTTTCCCTTTTCGAGCCTCATCTTTCACTTTCTGGCTCATTTTCTCTTCATGCCGAGTCATTTTGGATGATGCCGAGTCATTTCTGGTTTGCCTTAGTCACTGACAGCTTGTAATCATGATGACTTGCCTCAAATTTTGTCCCAAATCCTGACCGGACAGTGACAGCGACGCAGTTGCTCCCCGCCATTGTGGCAGTCCCATCGCTCTATGCCTCGTGTCTTGCGCATCGTGAGGTGGTTGTGGATTTTCCGTGTATCACTTACACATGGCGTTCGCTGATACGCTCACTCGGCCGAATACACGGCCACAGGGTGGCCACACGGCGCAGGAGGATCCCATGTTTGGCGTTTTTACTGCCCTTAAGTAGGGGTGAGGGGAACTTAACTTCCTTCTCCTATTGACCTCTTCTTCTTCCTTGCGCCTCCAAGATCCCAACTGCCTCCTTGCGGTTCCTTTATTCCGCTACTTCTCTCCCGCGATTCCTTCCTGTCCCTTTCGATTCTACTACGGGTTCTCGCTCCTCCAAGCCTCTTCCAATCAGCGGAAGAGCCAGAAACAATCGAGATCATGGACGCTCGTGACGCCGGTGAGAAGGCAGAGGAGCACGAGGTCGCCGCCGGCCAGCGCAATGGCTGGGAGGGCTCGGAGGTCTCGGCGGAGGATCTTGAGTGGTTGTGCTCTACCATGCGCATCCCGCTGGAGGTTCATTGTCCCCTCCCCTCTGGTGAGATTGTTCCCAAACCCGAGGGTAATGAGAGGGTTGTTTGAGCGTGGTTTTGCTTTGCCAGTTAACAACTTATTTGTTTCTTTCCTCTCTACCTTCCATCTGCAAACTCACCATCTTCCTGCCAATGCGATTGGTTTCTTGTCTTGCTTCATTTCTGCCTGCGAGGGCTATCTCGGCATTTGGCCCACTGTTCTTCTCTGGGCCAAGTACATTAACTTTAGGATCCAAGTTGTGCCCGATCCCGACATTCCCCGCGCCGATAAAAGGCCCACTAGGTGCGGTGCCGCTAGTATCATGCCCATTCCTCGGGTCACCGGCATAGATTCTTGCAAGAAATGCAATAGAACTTTCTTCTATGTCAAAAACAGCGGGTCCAATGACTATATCCGGCTTCCCCCTTCAAGGACGAGGTTCCCAACAAGGAGTTATGGAAGCTAGACCCGCGCGATAAGAATGTCACGGTGAATGAGGCCCATGAGATCCTGGAGAGGCTGCTCTAGCCGGATGATAATTTCCACTTAACTGAGGAGGATCTCATGTGTGCTTTTATCGCACACCAAGTCAGCCCTATCCAAGCCAGAAGCCACAAGATATGCTTCATGAGCGACCCGCAGGATTACCCGGCACTCCACGTTGGAACTCACCAACGACTCCGTGGCCCGCCGAGTTAGCTCGATCTTCAAGCTGACCTTGGCAGAAAACTGGGCCTGGAGCTACCCTCCTTTTAGCCGGGATAGGCCTATCCCCTGGGTAAGTGTCTGAGTGATCTTCAAGCCGACATAGCTTTTCTTTTGTTCACGTGCTATTCCGTTTGTTTATTGATTTTATTCTGTTTGTCTTCCGCAGTATCTTGTTCACCAGGTTGATGACAGTATTGTCCCTCCTGTGGCTTATTATGAGGATCGTGCTGACTCTGATGAGGTTGAGTTCGATCTGGAGTGCTTCATGCCAATCCCGCATGTTGCTGCTGCCTCTACTCCGGGTAAGACCTCTACTCGAGACCCCTTACGAGATTGGTCTGACGATGATGATGATGATTGTGAAGTTCTGGAGGTACTTGTCTTTTGACCTTAACTTTCTAACTTATCCGAATGAGCTCGTTATTTACTTATGCAACTGGCCAGGTACATGAGGTTCCCCCTCTTGCTGTGGGCGGAGTCGGGAAGATCCCTGCCGCCAAGTCGAGTAAGCGGCGCGGGGCCTCCTCCACCACGCAACCTGCCAAGAAGCGCTGAGTCGATCCTGCCGCTCCTCCTGCTGCCACTTTGTCCCAGACTCACAAAGCCGCTGGGCGTTGGGTCACTCGTCGCATCCCGCATGACCCGACCGTCTCCGGGTAAGTTTTTATGCTCGTTACCCTTCATTCTTATTTCCTGTTATGTGATTATTTTCTTATAGGCCTCTATTCTTATTTTCAGCGTGGCGGCTTTGTCTGCTAGCCAAGCTGTACCTAGCATGGCTTCTTCACCATTACGGCCTGCCTCTCCACCTCGTGCTGACACCGCAGTGCAGAGCCCCGTACGGGTCACTGTCCCCACTACTGAGACTCGCGTCTCAGAGTGAGGCCGACCCGGCGGTGCACCCATCGGAGGAGACCCGTCCTAGCTCTCCTGTTGTTTCACCAGAACATACCCTTGATCCCGGCGCCAGCAATATCGGCACCGAGAAGACCCCTGTTGATAGCTCCCAGTTTCTACTGTTCCTGTTGCTCCAGTTGTTGCCCCACCGAATGTCGTTGAGCCTGCTCATTCGGCTCCTGCACCTTCTCCAACCAGTTCCAGACATGCTCCTGCTGCCTCTCAGACTCAGCCTGCTACCCCAGGCCAAGATCGTTCCACATCTAGCAAGCCTTCATCGACCAAGCAGCGGACTCTGATCGACGCCACAGGCACCGGCCCACAGATTCGGCCCACAACATCAACAACGGCACCCGCTCCGACGGTTAAGTTGGGCGAATCTATAGCTTCCGAATCTTGCAGCAGTTCCAGAGCTAGTGTCTTGCATACAAACACTGCTGCTACCCGCGTCGGGGTGGGAACTACCCTGAAGAGAGGGCAAGTCCTGACCTGGAAGCTCAGCGGGAATAGCCTTGCTTCTATGAAGCGTTACGTCGTTTCCTGGAACGCGGCTGGCGAGCAAGAGGTGAGCTCCGGAGCTGGCAAAAAGATGAAGCTGGGCCCCAAGGCTGTCTCGGACATGACTCAGCAAGCCATCACCTTGATGGCCAAGGCAGATGAAGTGAACGAGGTTCGTAACTTTCTTACTCTTTTGCATACTGAGTATATTTTTATTATACATGATCCCTAGTCCCCGAGGTTACTGCCGAGTAAGGAACTTAGTCGGTTGTAAGCTCTAAGTTAGAACCGAACTCTTATTCAGCTGAAAGCTTAATCACACACCTTCTGACTATCTATTTTTTTGTGTAGCTTACGCACAACGAGCGGACCAAGGTGCATCAGGCTCTCCTCTTGGAGTATCGCAAGCTCGAGCCCGCTCACCAAAATCTGCAAGGTGAGGTCAGGGCCAAGGTACTTTCTTACTCGGCTTGCTTTTATTCAGCAAACCATCGTTGTTTCATTTCCTTGATTTTCTATCGTTGTCTTTCCACAACTTCTGCCCAGTCTACAATTGACGCGCTGCACTCACATATCAGCGAAGCTAAAAGTAAGCTTTTAGAAATTTTATCACCGCCCTGCATTTATGCTTATTCCTTTTTCATTTTTATCTCGACGGATCTGAGATAGCTTGTTGTTACTAACGAGTCGCATCCTCCGAATAAGCAGAGAAGCACCGGATCAAGATCCAGAAGGAGCGAGACAAGGTGACTCGGCTAAAGAAGTAGATGGCAGACATGGAGCAGAAGCACTTGTCCGAGGTGAAGGGTCTGCGGGAGGAGCTTGCCAAGAAGGATGGCCAACATGCTGCCCGTGCCGAGAAGACCAACCAACTGCTCAAAGAGGCTGAGTTGGCGGTTCAGTCGGCGCACCAGGACCTGGAAGCTCTTCAGGCCAAGGCTAAGATTTGGCTAAGCAATCTTGGCGCCATCAACTCTTTTCTCGGTAGTGAGTTCTTACCCTTTTCACTGTACTCCTATCCGTACTTTCTGCTTCTTTTTCATTGTTTTGTTAATATTCTTTTGCGTTTGCAGAGAACTTCCCCAAGGCCGAGATTTTTGCGATAAGGGCCATGAAGAAGATTTGAGCCGAGTCTGGAGCCCCTGCTGATGGCGAGATCACCATTGATGAACACTTGGCGGCGCTGTCAGAGCGTGCAACCACCCTGAAATCATGCGGTGTTGACTTGCTTAAGTAGGCAATCCATGCGTTCAGGATGCTCTGGCCGGATGAGGATGTCCCCGCGCTTATCGAACCCTTGGCCGCCAAGCTTCTTCTTACTGAGGACAGGCTGCGTGAATCAGCCGGTCGAGCTACAGCAGACAAGGCCCATGCCTTTGTGCTCTCGGGGTACGAGGACATCAACCGTGATGTTCTCGAGCGCATGAGGGATGAAGGTAAGTGGATCCACGACCCTAATCTCATCAAGAAACGCCAGGAGCAAGCTTATGCCATGGTCGAGTATGCTCTAGTGCACGCTTGGTGCGATGGGCCCAACTTCCTCGATGAGCCGCTTGCCGAGAGTCTAGATGATGAATGTGTTGACGGCAAGGCCGCAGAGTCAGACGGTCCCACAGACTCGGCCACCGATGCACCTGACCCAGCAGACGCTCCCGACGATGCTCCCAGCTCCAGCCCCAAGAACACTCCTCCGAGTCTAGCTGCTTCTTAAGCTGGTTATGAAAAACACTTAAGGTTGATGAGATCCTCGGTATGCTAGGTGAATATGTAACATACAGTGAACTTATTTTGGGTGTGTGCCTTTTGATAAGGCTTAAACTTTTATTCTTCTCTGAATGTGATCATCCAGGGGCAAGTCCCCAAGTTTCATTTTGTCACTCCCCCTTTTCCTTGAATTTGGCACTTGTCTACCTTTTTTGGCGTTCGGCATTAGAGTCTCAAAGTTCTAAGGATTGAGTTAGCGGATATGCAACTAGACCACTTTACCTAGGATCATTCGACATACAAACCAATATATCCTGCAGTGGGTTAGTTAAAAAACATACATAGAGCCGACTCGCGTTTCTCCCTTTACTTATCCGGTGTTCGTGTTTACTCGTCATTGATCTTTTCCTTTTGCTTGCCATGAAGCCATGTTTTCGGACAATAGCATAGTCGAAGAGTTGATTCTATCCGAGTAAACATTACTTGTTCCAAGATAAGTCTGAAGAGTCAATGCCAGCCGACATAAAGTTTTCAAGAATAAACATAAGGGGCAGTCCCCGGGTCATTTTTTCGAGTCATACCATTTTATTATCAGCACATAGCCGGCATGAGTATCCGACATATGAGAGTTTGAGAGATACATACACTTCTTCACCTAAGTGTAGAAAGGACGGAGCAATGCCACATTCCACGGCCTTTTGGTCTCATCACCTGATTTGTCCGCCTTGTTCTTTTGTGCTTCACGAGCATCTATCGATAATATGAATCATTGTGTAATGCTTTGCTTACAATGAATGGTCCTTCCCATGGGGGTGATAGTTTATTCATCCCATCTGTGCGTTGCACCAGTCTGAGCACCATATCCCCTTCTCGGAAAACACGAGGTTGAACTTTCCGGCTATGATAGCTCCGGAGACTTTGTTGGTATATGGTGGATCTGGACAATGCCAATTCCCTTGCTTTTTTGAGTAAGTCAACTCCATCTTCTCGGGACTCTTTCACTTCGGCTTCCAAGTATTGTATTACCCTTGGCGAGTCATATTCTATGTCGGCAGGCAAAACTACTTCTGCCCCATACACAAGGAAGAATGGCGTATAGCCTGTTGATCGATTCAAAGTTGTCCTTAAACTCCACAGCACTGAGGGTAGTTCCTCTATCCATCAACCAGGTGATCTCTGGAGTGGTTCCATTAGGCGGGGTTTTATCCCGGATAAAACCAAGCCATTAGCTTGTTCAACTTGTCCATTTGATTCTGGATGCGCGACTGATGCTACATCAAGTCTTATTCGGTTTTTCCCATACAAGCGATCGAAAGCTCCTTCGGCGAAGTTTGTGTCATTATCTGTGATCACACTATGCGGGTGACCGTATCTAAAGATTATATCTTTTAGGAATGTGATAGCTGTTTTTCCATCCAATTTTTTGATGGTCTTCACTTCTATCCATTTGGTGAACTGTCAACCATTACAAGTATGTGAGTCATTCCACCCCTCGCTGGTTTGAATGGTCTTACCATATCCAGGCACCATATTGTGAATGGCCAAGTGATTGGTATGGTTTTTAACTCGGATGCTGGTAAGTGTGACTTTGACACGTAACGATGGCAACCGTTGCATTTTCTCGCAAGTTCCTGTGCCTTTGCCAGTGCGCTTGGCCAACAGAATCCATGTCGGAATGCCTTGGCTACCAACTCTCTTGACAATGCATGGTGCCCAGATTCTCCTTGGTGAATGTCCAATAATATTTCTTGACCTTTCTCTGGACTTATGCAACGCTGCAATACACTTGTCACACTCCTTTTGTACAATTCCTTGTTGATTATTGTGTATGCTTTTGCTCTTCTCTCTGTTTGCCTTGCCAGTATATCTTCATCTGGCAAAGTTCCATCTTTCAAGTAGTTGAATATTGGTTGTGCCCAGGTTGGTATCACTGGTGCCGGATCTGTTTCTTCATCAATTTCCATTGGCTCAGCCGACACATGTTCTGTTGACATAACCTGAGGAGTCCCCGAGTGTGATTTAGAAGACCCTGAGGTGAGTGGAACAGTTCCCGAGTTACTCGAACCTGCCCCTGAGTCAATGTCCATTGGCACAGCTTTTGACTCCTGGTTTGCCGGGGTGAGCCTGATTGACTCAGAATCTGGTGACGGCTTGATCGATGGTTTTCTGAGATGTTCCAATGCTACTCTTGGTGGGATTGCTTTCCGAGATGAGCCTAACTTGGAGAGTACGTCTGCTGCCTCATTTTTTGCTATGGGTATGTGATGAAATTCACACCCGTCAAAGTATCCCGAAATTTGTTGCACAAGAAAACGATAAAGTGCCATGTTTGCATCCAATGCATCCCAATGCCCAGATACTTGCTGGATAACCAAATCCGAGTCACCAAAACACATGATCCTTTTGGTGCCAATTTCCTTAGACACTTTTATGCCATGGACAAGTGCTTCATACTCTGCTACATTATTGGATGCAGCGAAGTGGATCTGCAACACATACTTGATTTGATCCCTCTTTGGTGATGTGAGTACTATCCCAGCACCCAGACACATCTTTGTTTTGGATCCGTCAAAGTGCATCTTCCAGTAATTCGGATCTGGTAGTGGTGGCTCGTATTGCATTTCCATCCAATCCACGAAGAAATCAGCTATCACTTGAGAGTTAATTGCATCTCGCCTATCATATTGTGGAGTCTATGGTGCTAGCTCTATGGCCCATTTTTCCACCCAGCCGCTGGTATCTTTGCTGCCCAATATATCCGAGATAGGTGCCTCGCATATTACCCGGATTGGGTGTTCTTGGAAATAATGCTTCAGCTTTTTTGCTGCCATATACACCCCATATGTCATTTTTTGGTAATGGGGGTAATGTTTCTTTGATATAGAGAGCACTTTGCTCAAGTAATAAACTGGCCTTTGGACTGAATTGCCCTCTTCCTCGCGCTCTACCACTATCACTGCACTTACAACTCTGTTGGTTGCGGCCACATAGAGCAGCATTGGCTCTCTGGATAATGGTGACACTTATATTGGTGCTGTTGCCAACATCTTTTTGAGTTCATGGAAAGCGCTACCAGCTTGCTATCTCCAAGTGAATTTGTCTGATTTTTTCATTAGTTGATATAATGGTAAGGCTTTTTGCCTAGCCGACTGATAAATCTACTCAACAAGGCTAGGCATCCTGTGAACTTCTAGACATCGTTGAGGGTTTTTGGCAATTCCATTCTTTCGATGGCCCTAATCTTTGTCGGGTTAGCCTTAATTCCTCGGCTGGATACGAGAAATCCGAGTAACTTTCCAGCCGGGACACCAAATGTGCATTTTTCCGGGTTAAGTTTCATCCGTAATCTTCTTAAGTTTGCGAACGTTTGACGTAAGTCTTCAATTAGAGTATGACTTTGTTTGGTTTTTAGCACCACGTCATCGATGTATACTTGAACATTTTTGTCCAGTTGATCTTGCAAGCATTTTTGCATGCACCTTTGGTATGTTGCACCTGCATTTCATATTCCAAACGGCATAGTACGATAGCAATAAGCCCCATACGGGGTGATAAAAGCTGTCTTTATTTGATCATTCGGATTCAGTAGTATCTGGTGGAAACCACAATACACGTCCACAAATGACAACAACTCACACCTGGAAGTAGAGTCAATGACTTGATCGATCCATGGCAGGGGAAATGGATCTTTTGGACACGCCTTATTGAGGTTCGTGTAGTAAATACACATGCACCACACCACTTCCACGTTTGGGTCATCTTCTTTCTTCTCGACAAAGACTGGATTTGACAACCAATCTGGGTGCAGTACTTCCATGATAAACCTAGCAGCCAAGAGCCTAGCTATCTCGGCGGCTATCACTTTCCTCCTATCTTTGGCGAAGCGGCGGAGGGGTTGCTTCACCGGCTTGGCATCTGGCCTTACATGGACAGAGTGCTCAGCCAGCTCCCTCAGAACTCCTTGCAAGTCCTGTGTGGACCATGCAAAGATATGCCGTTTCTCACGGAGGAAGCTGGTGAGCTCGCTTTCCTACTGTCAGTCAGCCCAGCACCAATGGTAACTGTGCGTTCTAGGAAAGTATCATCGACCTGTATCTTATTTGTTTCCTTGGTAGCTTGGAAAGATACATTGCCATGCGGATTAGTGAGTGCCGGCATGGAAATTTGTGCCGCCTTGGCCAATGCTACCACTTCCATCATTTGATGCTTTTCCTGTGCTATGACCAGTGACTCAGCCAACGAAGATCTGGTTGAGGCACATGAAATAGATCTTTTGTAATATCCTTCGACTGTGATAACTCCGCATGGAACTAGCAGCTTCATCTTTAGGTAAGCAATTTGAGGAGTAGCCATAAAATTTTCCATAGCCGGTCTGCCAAGTAAGGCATGGTATGAGCTGACCAGGTCAACCACCTCGAACTCCGTGCGACAATTTTCTCTGTTGACAAATAAGACGTGAACCCAGATCTTGCCAATTGGCTCACATGACAATCCTGGCACAATACCATGGAAGTTGTCTTAGTCGGCTCCAGCATGTTCATAGTGATGCCTAACTTGAGCATGGTATCCTTGTACATGATGTTGATGTTACTGCCATCGTTAATCAGTACCTTGGAGAACTTCACATTGATATCAGGGCCCATGAAGTTGGATCCAAGTTAAGAGCATAACCTCCTAGTGTTGGCATGATCTTGGGGTGATCCTTTATGCTCCAAGTTATCTCCTGTTCAGACCAATGCATGTACTTTGGAATTGCCGACATTGTGGCATTCACTTCCATCATCCGTCTCTATTGACTCTTTTTGTCATTCGGTCCTGTAACAAACACGACATATCTTTGGTGATGCCCTATGTACTCATTTCTAGTTCCATGTCCGACATGAGCATCGTCACCTCTTGGGTTATGCACCTGATGCATAGCCTCTCTTCTTTCTTGGTTATGATATCTCTGCTGCCAGTTCTCATATCTATGCTCAGCTCCAACAACTTGAGCATTTCCTCCTGTGATCGGTGGAGGGGGAGGTGGTGGCAATTGCTTAGTCGGCGAATCCACTCTATCTCCCTTCTGAAACCACGTGCATTGTCTTGTTGTGTGATTTGCTGGCTTACTCATACTTGGCATGTGGAACTTACACGGTTGGTCCATTATCATTTCATAAGTGTATTTCTGCCTGTCTTGGTATGGATTTCTTTGTTCATATGGCTTTTGCCATCATTCTTTGGTATCCACTGTTGTTGCCCATTTGTCCTTTAACGTTGGCTACTTCTAGCATCTGGATGATCCTGACTCACAGCCGTAACTTGAGTCGAACCATACCTGTAGTCTGGTCTCTCATCTCTTCTTTTTCTTCTATACTCGGCCCTTTCCTGGCGCCTTTGTGACCCTGCTGCATCGTATATCTGAGTCTCTGTCATGTTGTCTGCCGACATAAGCAGAGGCTGAGTCGGATCTCCTAACGTGTATGAGTCAGCAATTCTTATTGTTTCTGCCAAGCTTGCCGGCATATATCTCTGTATCCTTTGCCACGGTACACTTCCATGTCTACATCCCTATGCAAACCAGGCAATGGCCTGAGACTCAATTACCCCTTCACAAGAGTTGCGCATTGTGCACCACCTTGTTAGGAACTCCCTGTATGTTTCATTCGGCATTTGCTTGCACATAGAAAGCTGTTGTGGGAGATTCGGCCTCTTATATGTGCTTGTGAAATTGCTCATGAAAGCCTCCTAAAAATCAATCCAGCTGTTGATGCTTCCGGGTGGCAAATTATTCAGCCACACCCTTGCTAGTCCTTCTAGCATCTGCGGAACATACCGCACTGCCCATCTCAAATTTCCCTACGCGATCTTTACGGCAGTTCCATAATCTATGAGCTAGTCTTCTGGCTTTGTGCTTCCATCGTAGGTCTTCGTCCCCATGGCCAGCGGAAAGTTTGGCACTGGAGGCTCCTTCATGATCATTGGGACAAAACATGGTGGACCCTGTGGACCTTGCGATTCGATCACTTCTGACATCTTTATCCGATCGAGCTTTAGCCTTGCATCATCCGGCTAAATATTTATGCCTCTGATTCTTCCTCCCATTGCTTGGTACACATGATCCGGCAACTCATACCCGTCATTTACCATCGCCGAGTAACCATCATTGTATTTTTTTGTGTTCGGGTCTGCAGGCTATTGCACTCCTTTTCCCGTGCTTTCTATATCTTTTCGGGTTGAGCTGGTGCAAGATTCAAAGATGGGTTTCCACCTCCCGCCGAGTGAGTTCCACACCTAGGTTGAGGTGCAAAGTTTTGCCCCCCCCATTGTCATTTCTTTGTCCTCCTTGCCTTTCTCAGCCAACATTTTCTTGGTTCTCATTTCCCTAAACAATATTCCTTCTTGTTCCCTGTGCACGTGTTGGGTTTCCTTGAACCATTGTCGGGTCATAGGTAACCATTTGCTTGTTCCTTCCTGAATCCACACTCTTTTCTTTTCTTTGTCTCAGCGCCACTCCTGGTGAGGAGGCTGTATGGCCTGCTGATCTTTCCAGGATTGGTGTTGCCGAATGGGGGAGCTCAGCCATTGTTGCCTCTGCAGCTCTCAGAGCTGCTGATGTAGTGTTGTATGTCGGCCGCATGGTTGTTTTCTGGTGTTATCTTTGGCATTGCCTCCGCCAATTCTTCATTGAGGTTTCTTCCTCTCAACCTTGTTGCATCAAGCCGGGTCTTAGCTCCCTTGACTCGATTCGCCGAGTTGAGCTCTCGAATTGTGATATCCACATATTGCTGTAACTACACTAATTCCTTTGCCTTCTCTAGGACTTTTATCCTAGCCTCCTCTAACTCGGCCTGCACGCGTGTCGGATCAGCTGCTGGTGCTACTGGCTCTTCTAAGTTCTCTATTGCTTCTTGCAATTCTTTGGCTCTCTTACTCCTAGCTACTTTCTCTGGCTTTTCTAGCGGTGCCTTTGCAGTTCTTGCGGCCCTTGGCGTTTCCTCTGGATTTCCTCCCTCAGCATCCTCATTCCCCATAGGAATCACTGGAGGTGTTGGTGGATTAGGGGCTGTCATCATTAGCTCGACGAAGACGAGTTGGTGAAGTTTTCCTGCGGAGGGAACCATAGGTGGATCCGGCTCTAGGATGATGTGCTTCGGGTACGCGCGCTCCACGTGCACTGTGACGTAGACCTGGTGCTCGCCGAACTTGATGAAGCGACCGCCTCTAGGAAACGGTTTGGTCCCGAAGCAGCCTGCGTTGTCGCTAACAGAGTTGAGTGCCTCGAACCTCTGGATGAGGCCAGAATAGACGCGCTTGCCGGTCTTGGCGATGATGTTTCCCGTCTGCATGAAAACTCCAGCAAGCTCCTGCTCCTGCCCCATGGTGGGCGCCAACTATCGTGGTGGTGTCACGGCAGATGCCATGGGTAGGCTTAAGTTGGGGGCCGAATGGACGCTTGTGGTAACCGGGGAGGGAGTGCACGGTCTAGCCGCGCACAAAGAACAAGATGAACTCTCCACACTTAGGATTTTTGTTGATACTAGCAGTTTATAGTGCTCCTTGAGCCGTTTGAGCAAAGCCTCAGGGCAATACTTTCCTACTTGTTCCAACCTCCTTAAACCCTAGCTATGCCCCTCCTTATATTGGCGAAGGCCTGCTAGGTTACACCCCTTTGGGTCCTAGGGTTACTATTTGGATCTTGGTCCTCACTATGCAGGCCGGGTCATGGGCTAGCCCTGAGCCCCTTGACCCAGTCCACAAAGCTAGACAGCTTTCGGTCTTCTCGTACGTAGCCTCCAGTTCTTTTGGCGTCATCAAGTGACTTTGCACGTCAGCCCTTGCTTTAGGCGTCACTCGGCTCCTTTTGTGTCACCCGGCGTCGCCCTTCTCTTTTGATCATGCTTTACCATGGTCCCTCCTGAACATCACTCAGAAACCTGCCATGCGTCCTCTCTGACTCGGCCTTCCCATGTGAGACTCAGCTCGTTGCTTCCTTCAAGGCAAACAAACTTGTATTATATGGGCTGACATAATTCTTATGTCGGTCGTACACGTCCTTCTTACCAGGCCGTTGTTACCTGGCCAGATTTACTCTTCACTCGGCATAAGCCAAGCTAGGCAATGTTTTACCCCTTATGACCCTGCCGGGGGTTATTCCCCTAGCAATACTTGTAGGTATCTTAAAAAGATCTATCTCAACAGGTGGTGATTCATCTACTACCCTAACAGTGGTAGTAGTTTTGCCAAACATAAAACCAAGTGGGTTATCCATATTGTAAACAAGATAACAAACAGAAATAAAAAATTCTACTCACAGTAGAAGTTTCCTTTACCAGTTCCACTCTTCAATAGAGCTTCACTCCCCAGCAATGGCGCCAGAAAATAGTCTTGATGACCCATAAGTATAAGGGGTGTATCGTAGTACTTACGATAAAAAGGAGCAAAAGGTGTTGACTAGTGGTATGGAGCCAGAAATCTC
The DNA here is from genome assembly GCA_916181665.1 of Avena sativa. Classification (NCBI taxonomy): domain Eukaryota; kingdom Viridiplantae; phylum Streptophyta; class Magnoliopsida; order Poales; family Poaceae; genus Avena; species Avena sativa. The sequence continues at coordinate 103,455,042 of OV702293.1, forward strand.
TATAAATACTTAGCAAACGGATTTTTAGGTGTTTTCTGATAAAGCAAGGAAATAAAGTGCAAGTAAATAAAACAGCAAATAATTGCAGCAAGTGGCCCAATCCTTTCTTAGCAAAGGACAAGACGGTGGAAATACTAATGAAGCCCAAACGTTCTCGAGGACACATGGGAATACTGTCAAGTGCTTTCGTTTCATATAACTGATTAATCTTCTTTGGTTTTATAAGTGTTTTGTGGGTGAATCTGTGATAATGTACCTACCTTACTTGGACTAATACATACTTGTGATTAAACCCCTTGCAAGCATTCGCAACTACAAGAAAGCAATTAAGATATAAACCAAACCACAGCCTTAACTCTGACATCCTACACTCCCTTGTGCAATGGTTTCCTAACGGGGGTTCAGGTTTCTGTCACTCCGGCAACCCCACAATTAGTAGCCAAATATAAAATGCATTCCTCTAGGCCCATAAATAGTGAAGTATCATATAGTCGACGTTCACATGACACCACTAGAAGAATAGCACCACAGCTTAAATATTAAACCATTGAATAATACCTCAACACAATTCAACTACTAACAACATGACTTCTACCATGTCCTCAAAAACTAAACGAACTACTCACGAGACATCATATGGATCAAGATTAGTGATGATATGATAATGGTTAACAATCTAAACATAAACAATAATTCAATGGTTCCACGCACAAGCATCAAATACAATAGTAATCAACACCAAGAAAGTTTCCCCTAAGAACAATGTAAGATTCAACACAATTGTTACAGTGGGGTGGAGTGGTGATGATGGTGCTGGTGGAGATGATGGTGTGTATGATGATGATCATCCCGATGAAGTCTAGCTTGATGATGGTGTTGATGGCGACGATATCCTCTCTCCGGAAAGGAATTTCCCCGGCAGAAATCTGTCTGCCGGAGAGCTCTTTCTCTCTCAGTGTTTTCTGCCCCGTAGAGGCGGTGGAATCTTTCTGTGGTCCCTCTCCGTGTATTATGGTTTCTAGGAGAAGATATAGGCGAGAGGGCGGAGCCAGAGGTGGGCCAGGGTGGCCACACCCCCTATATTCCTGGCCTAGGGTGGCCCGCGCCTGGGGGGGTGTGGGCCCTTGTGGACCAACTCCGCTTCCCCTTCTGGCATCCTACATCTTCTGGAAAAATAGGATTTTCCGTAGTTTTTCTGGTATTTTTCTGATCCTCGTGAAATTGCATCAAAACACCGCTTTTTCCATCAGAATCCTGACTCCGACGGTTCATCCTCCAAGAATCATCCAACATGCAAAAATTGATGAAAAGACATAAGTAACACCTCTTAATTTGAAATGTATCATCCCCCCTTCAAGGATGAAGTGCCTAACAAATATTTCTGGATGTTTGACCCACGGGATAAGTACCCGGCGGTGAACGAGGCCCATGCCCTTGTTGAGAGATTGCTTGATCTAGTAGAGGGGTTTAACTTGACTAAGGAGGACTTAACGTTCACTTTCATTAGCCGCCGAGTCAGCCCCCTTCAGACTAGTGTCGCAATATTTGTTTCATGAGAGGCTTGCACGATCCCACTCGCCACTCAACATTTGATATTCCGAATGATGCGGCTGCAAAACGAGTCAGCTCTATCTTCAAGATGACTATGGAAGGCGACTGGGTCTGAAGCTTTCCCCCTTCAGCTGCGAGATACTCGTCTCCTGGGTAAGTTTTTGTGTAACTTTATCTTACCGACATGCTCCTTACTCGGCTTTTGTTTGACATCTGTTATTCAGCATTCCTATGTTGGTTTCACTCTATCTATCTTTCACAGAATCTTGTGGCCCGGGGTAATGACAGTGCACGTCCTATTGTTGGTTACTATGAGGATCACCCTGACTCTAATGACGAGGATTTCGACTCGGAATGCTTCATGCCGATTCCGTTTGCTGGGTAAGAATCCTACCCGAGCTGCTTTGAGGGATTGGCTGGATGATGATGATGACTATCAGATTTTAGAGGTACTTTATGCTTGCCTTATGCTTTTGTCTTCCATTGAATCTTGCATTAGCTGATGTAGCCGGTCAGGTACACGAGGTTCCTCCTCTTTCCACGGGCGGTTGCAGCAAGATTCCCGCTGCCAAGTTAACCAAACGGTGTGGGGCCTCCACCAGTGGTGCCCAACCTTCTAAGAAACTCCGAGTCGCTTCCGTCGTGGCCCCTGAAGCTGGGACCTCACAGCCCCGCAAGACTCGCAAAGTTGGTCAATGCATGCCAAGTGATCCCGTCGTTTCTAGGTAAACTCCAAAGTTTGTTATTCCTTATCTTTCTCGCAGTGCTTCCTTTACGATATTTTAGCTTTTATTTCCATCCCTGCTATGTCTACGAATCAATCCGCCACCTGCATGGCGTCAGCTATCTCCAAGCATGTATCTCCTGCTCGTGCTGTTCCCGAGCCTCAGAGCCCTGTCCGGGTCTCTGCTTCTACGATTGAGGCTTCCGAGCCTTAGCCTGGAGCCGACCCGATAGCCCAACCCAAAGGAGAGACTCGGCCTGCCTCACTAGGTTCCCAAGAAAGTTTGAACCAGGGACCCGGCGCCAGCAATATCGACGCTAAGTCCACCCAGATTGCCCCTACTTCAGCTCCCCTTGTGAACAAGCCAAAGAAAAAGTCTACCCCATCCTCTCAGCCAGTTTCTCAGCTAGCTCACTTGGCACCTCTGCCACAGCAACAACGAAGGAGACCTACTCCTCCATCGCCAGTGCAAAATGAGCCAGACCTGGCCCCCTCCGACTGGCCAGACTCGGACTGCTTCTGTCAAACCGACAGGTTCCAAGAAGCATACCCTGAGTTTTATCCAAGGTACAGCTCCGTAGAAGAAGCCAACTATAACAACAAAGGCACTCGCTTCGACTGGTTCGTTGGATAAAACTGCAGTTGTCCCCGGATCCAGTGACGTTCCTGGAGCAACAACTTTGCATGCTAGCCCTGCTACCACTCGCGCCACTGTTGGAGCGGCCTTAAAGAAGGGAAAAGTTCTTACTCGGGCACTGAGTGGGAACAACATTGGTTCTGCTGAGCCTTCTGCGTTAGAGTGGAACGCTACAGGTGATCATGTGGTGAAATCTGGCCTTACTTTGGCGTCTAGTAAGCAGCGTCTAGTAAGCAACAAGTGCAGCTGGGTCCTCAACTGTGTCTGAGATGACTCAACAAGCCATCGAGATTATGATGTGAGTTCACCTAGTGAATGGGGTATGCAACTGTTTCACTCTTTTATGTTCTGAGTGTTTTTATATGTATATATTCCCTAGTCCCCGAGGTTACTACCGATTAAAGAATTTACTCGGCCGTAAGCTCTTAGTTAGGGCATGTATTTTCCTTCTATTTTCCATGTTCTTGTGTCGAAAATCTGACCCCTAGCCCCCGAGGTTACTGCCGAGTAAAGAATTTACTCGGCTGTAAGCTTAGTCCTAAATTGCAATTCTTCTCTGATGTTTGGCGGGATCAAATGTCTGACAAAATTGAACCCTAGTCCCCGAGGTTACTGTCGAGTAAGGCACTTAATCGGCTGTAAGCTCGGAACTAAGTTATATCCCTTCTTCGCTGTTTTGATGGGATCAACTGTTGGAAAAAATCAAACCCTAGTTCCCGAGGTTACTGCCGAGTGAAGCATTTACTTGGCTGTAAGATCAAAACTAAGTTGCATCCCATTTTGCTATTTGCCGGTATTGGATGTCGACTATCTTGATCAATTTAGAACCTTCTATTTATATTCCTTCTTGTAGCTTACATACAACCTGCGCACCAAGAGCTTCAAGACCTTGTTATGGAAATATCAGAAGCTTTCAGCTGATCACCGCGATCTTGTTGCTAAGAACCAAGTCCGGGGTATACATTCTTACTCGGCCCCTTTCTGACTGACCATCTTGATTTTTATACTAACTTTCTCTTTTTATTCTTCTTTTGCAGCTACTGCTCAATCTACCGTGGATGCACTTCACAATCAGATCTCTGACACTGAAGGTATTTCTCTTTTCCTTAGTAATTTTATAGCTGCCTAGATTTACGCTTTTCCCATCAAGTTGTTATATCTCGGAGTAGCCGAGAAACTTTTGCTCATAGAACAACTCTGGGATAGTGTCTCCATGCCGGAACTGATGGAACATTGTCTCGAACAAGCAGGAAAGCACCAGATCGAGCTCCAAAAGTAGCGAGACAAGGTGTCCCAGCTGAAGCAACAGATCACGGAGATGGAGTAGAAACACAAATATGAAAATGAGGGATTGCGCCAGGAGTTCTCCGAGAAAGGGAACAGTTTTTGGATAAAGACGAGAAAACGGACAAACTGCTTAATGAGGCCGAGTCAGCTTTTGATTCGGCTCACCAAGACCTTGATGTTGTCAGCGCTAACTCGAAAACTTGGCAATCCAAACAAGGCCGCATCAACTCTTTTATAGGTAGTGAGTCCTTACTCTTTTTGCTGTGATCTTGTTCTTATTTCCATTTTTGTTGTTCGCCAACGATTTCCTCTTTCTTTCCAGAAAACTTCACAAAAGGCAACATGTTTGCCCTCACGTCCATGCAGAAAGTCCGGTCCGAGTCTGGTGAGCCGACAGATGGCGAGGTGACCATAGGTGAGCATCTAGCTACACTCTCAGAGTGGGTGACCACCTTGAAGTCATGTGGGGTCGATCTGCTTAATTTGGAAATTCACGTCTTTAGGACGCTCTGGACGGATCAAGATCCTCCCCAACTCATTGACCCACTTGCGGCCAGGATACTACTCTCTAAATAACGTCTAGATCAATGGCGCGAGTCAGCCGGCCGAGCCGCTACAGACAAGGCCTTGTCCTTTGTGATGTCTTCGTATGAAGATATCAACCTGGATGTACTTCAGAACATGAGAGCCGAAGGCAAGTGGACCCACGACACAGAGCTCATCAAGAAGCGCCAAGGGCGATCCTATGCCATGATTGAGTACGCCCAAGTTCATTCTTTGTGTGATGGGCCAAGCTTTCTTGATGCTGCTGAATATGGAGAAGAAGTTGTCGAGGAAGGCAATGCTGACAGTGAAGAGACCGAGTCAGATGTGGCTGATGCAGCCGACATAGCCGACTCGGCTGAACCTGATGACACGCCGAGTTCCAAGTCTGGTGAATCCCCTCCGAGTTCGGCTTTTTCTTAAGCTGGAGAAAAACACTTAACTTTTATGAGATCCTCGGTATGCCAGATGCAGATGTAATACATATTGCGATTCATCTGGTTATGTGCCTTTGCGAAGGCGTAAACTTATATTTTGGCTAAAGCATGAATCACTTTGGGGCAAGTCCCCGAGTTTCATCTGCCGTTTTCTTAATTCCTCGACTTTGGATCTTGTCTACCTTTTTGGCGTTTGACATTAGAGTCTCAAAATCATAAGCATCAAGTTAGCGGTTATGAAACTAAGAAAATTGACCTAAAGTCATTCGACATAGAAGCCGACGTATCCTGCAATGGGTTAGATATACATATACACATAGAGCCGGCTCGCGTTTTTTCCTTTCCTTATTCGCTGTTCATGTTTATCCGTCTTTGGTCTTTTTCTCTTGCTTGCCACGAAGCCGTGTTTCAGGCAACAACTAAGTCGAAGAGTTGACCTTGAACGAGTATACACTACTATTTCGAGATAAGTTTAGGCAACAGCGCTAGTCGACATAAGTATTAAGGACTGAGTAAAAAACGATAAGCACGAGGGGGAGTCCCCGAGTCAATTTTTTGAGTCGTACCATTTTTATTATTATCACATAGCCAGCATAAGCGTCCGACATATGAGAGTTTGAGAAATACATACATTCCTTTCCATAGGTATAGAAAGGACGAAGCAATGCCACATTCCACGGCCTTTTGGTTTCATTACCAGACCTGTCCGCCTTGTTGTTCTGTGCCTCACGGGCATATATTAGATAGTAGGAATCATTCTGCAATGATTTTCTTACAATGAATGGACATTCCCATGGGAGTGATAACTTGTGCATCCCAGTTGTGCGTTGCACTAGTCTGAGCACCAAATCCCCTTCTCTGAATACGCGAGGGTGAACTTTTCGGCTATGATAGCGTCAAAGATTTTGATGGTATATGGAGGATCTCGATTGTCACATCCCAAGATTTTCCAAATCTTGTAATGTTAAAAATAAATAAACAAAATAAAAGATTGTTGAATTTTAGGGTGAAAAGAAACTTTTGTTTCTAAATGGAAACTTAAAATCCCATCTGGAACAAACTTTGGTTAATGTTTGAATCCAACTAAATTCAAATCAAGTAAAATGCTTTCCTCATAAATGCATCTGGAAATTTAAACACTTGGAAAATAAAACCAAACCCTAAACCCTAATAGAATAAAATCATTTCCAAGTTATCACCAAGCCTGTGGATTTGATCCATATAAAAATTTGTCAACTATCATTTCAAAATGATCAAAAGTGACAAATAAAAAATCATATAAATTGGTTCATTTAATTTGGAACCATGGATAAAATTTTATGAATATAATAAGATAGGGAAAAGTAATTTCCAAAGTTAATAAAGCACTTGTCTAGAAATCCATACCAAATGGTGAGCAAATAATCCTAAAGATATTTAAGAGGATAAACAAATATTAAATAAGATTTTACAAATTTGAATCACCAAGTTTGGATCTATTAACAAAAAGATATGGACTTTACAAGATAGAGAAAGAAATAATAAATGAGAAATATTTAAAGACCAAATTAAACCTTGGCCTAATCCATAAGGAAATGGAATGAATATAATCCCAATCCAAATAAAATAAAAGGATAAAGAATACTCCAAATAAAATAAAATGACTTTGACCAAATCCTATTTATTTGGAATAAAGATAAAAATCCCTATTAGAAATAATTGATTAAATCTTGGGAAAATAGTATTTTGGAATTTACCCAAGTGAAATAAAAGTGGTTTAATTCAACTTAAATAAGATTAAAGAAACCTTCCAAATAAACTTTAGGAAATTAAAACTATATTTAATTCCATTGGAAATAAAACAAATACCCAATTCAAATGATTTATGAATCATCTTAAATACTTTCCCAATAATTCAAGATGAATAATTTGACAACCTATTAAACAAATAAAACGTACTGAAAAGATCTGGAAGGTTTAAGAATTTAAATGGTGTTTGAAAATATTATTAAATATTATTTGATTTAAAACAAGGGCCTTTTTGAATAATTAAAAAGACCCCAAAAAGAATAAAAATTTATTCCAAAATTGACTTCAGATTATATTACTAAACAGTATTTAAACCTACACAAATTTTGGTTGAGATTTGAATTCAAATGAATATTTAAATTGATTAATCAAAATCAAAATAGATAAATAGAAAAATAAAAAGGAAAAAGATTCTGTATAAAAAAATGAAAAGGAACAAGCCTAGCCCAGCTAGCCCACTAAGGACCAGCAGCCCACTCCCTCGCACCCCCGAACCGTTTTCTCTTTACTCGATAACTCACCCGCACAGTGAATGACAGATGGACCCCACCTCCTCCTTCTCTATCTCGCTGATGCCAGGCCCCACAGCCACCTCACCATCGTCTCCACCCGCGCGTAGACCATGCCCTCCTCCCGGCCATTTTCTGCCGTTAACTTCTGGAAGTAAATATGCTGCAATGGCTCGACGATTAATCCCATGATCACGCCTGATAAATCCCCTCCCTCTCCTCTTCTTTTCCCCTCAAACCCCGCTTCCAAAGAGCCACCAGGCTGCCTCCATTTTGCTTTGCACTGCCGCTGTCTCCAGCGAGCTTCGCGAGCGATTTCGGCTAGTCGACGTCGCCCCTCGCCCCCTCGACCACACACGCGTGCTCCACAGACCCTGACGCACCTCCCAGTGGCATCAGTTCGCCCCCGCGCGCCCCAGAACCTTGACAACGACGACCATAGCACAACGCCGCCGTCTGTCACTACTCCGACGACCTCTCCCCGGTATGCCCGATCGCCCCTCTCCCCCTAGTTGACACTCTGATACTCGCGTTCCTCTTGCAAACCTAACCATGCCTTCTACTTGATCTAGCGTGGCCTCTAGCTTCGCCCCGACGACAGACAGAGCCGCCAGACATCGTCTTGAACTTCGGCGAGGAATCCACGCCACCACCGTGCGCCCCTTGCCTTCTCGCGAGCACCTTGAGCTTCCCCACGCCACGGCGAACTCGGTGAGCATCTCCCTTCGCCCTCTCACATCCTGTAGCATCGTCACCGCCACCGTCTGACCGCACCGCCACCACTAGCCGCCGCCAGCGCCGCCCATCTCTCGCAAGCGTGCTGAGCGCCGTCTGATCTAGATCTAGTGGCTAATATTAGAACTAACCGAAGGGGTATCGAGTGATTTGAGCCGCGCGATTACAATTTGATCCAACGGCTCGCATCTGTCGATCCGCACGAAACGGTATGGGAAAATAGGAACTAGACACGTGGCTTGGGATCTGTTTTAAAAACAGAAACTTGTCTATTAGATGTTCCAATTTGAAAAATGCATAACTTTCAAACCACATGTCCAAATTTTGAAAATTTTATATCAATGGATTCAGCAAAACAAGTACTTTCTGACCATGCACTTTGTTTAGTAAAATGCTTCTGTTAAATTGATTGTTTTTGCAGAAACTTGTGTATGCATGTTTAGAATATAAAAATTGTTCTAAAATGATTTTTTAGATAAAACCTTTGGTAAATGGTTTGTTTTGAACCCACTGACCATAGAAATCATTTTGTGGTTTCAAAAATATATTTGGTGAAGCAAAAGAGTAAACCATTGATTTAAACCATTTCCAGTCAAATAAAAATAATGTTTATTTATTAAAAATGCTTTTGGGAGAAAATCTTTGGAAAATGTTTTGGAATAAACTCTATGACCCCAAACACCAAGTTTTATGATTTGAAAATGTATTTGGTTAACCCTATAAAAATTATTACTTTGCTCAAGACATTTTCAACCACATAAAATAATGACTTGGTTTAAAAATGGTTTATGAAGTGAAATCTTTTGCAAATGATTTTGCCACTTTATAAAATGATCATTAGGTGTTTCAAATGTTTATAACCTATTAGAAACCACTTTTACAAATAAAACAATCTTTTGCAAGTTTGCATGCATTGTTTTGTTTCTATCATTTTATGTGATGAATTGCTTGAATGGTAGATTGAAATTGTGCCTTGCTTGATTGAATTGTAGTGATTTGAATAGTGTGATCATTGCAAAGACAAGGAGTGAACTTATATTCTCTACCAAAAAGGCAAGTGATGCTTCATACTTTTGTCCCATTATTTTCACTATGCATTAGTGATATTTCTAAGTAGGACTTGCATGGAATTTTGCTAAGTGTAAACTATGCCATGGGAAATCCTAGTAGATGAAACCTTAGTAGAAATTTCCTAAGTTAAGATTCCTACTACTATCATGCTTAGCTTAGCTAATAGAAAACAAGGGTGGAATATATATATTCATACTATGGAATATTTCCAAGTCAAGGACTTGTGTTTTGTTTAATAAAACAACTAAGTGAATGAATCACCTGGGTGGAATGGAAGGAATGGTTTGTGTTGAGTGGTTCACAAGGCCCTTTTCTATGGTTTACCTTGTGTATCTCACTTGTGTATGGCCACCCAGGAACAAAGAGATTTGAGATGTCAAATGTTGAGAAGCTTCAAGTGCAGCCACTTGGAATTATGGGCTCTGCCTGGATCATATAGGTTGCAATAACTTAGCCAAATGGACAGTTCGTGGTAGGGGTTTGATAGGTTGGAGCACGTCCATTCTTGTCTAAGGGAAGGCTTCTGAAAGATCTTGTCTTGGTGAAACCAAGTCTTGTGGGGAAAGTGCACCACCTCTGCAGAGTGTAAAATCTAAGTACTTAGCCATGTCCTTGGTAAAGGACAATTTGAGCATCAAGACATGGAAGCTATCAAGAATCTCCTCATCCCAATTTCTAAGTTAAAAACTTGTGGTTGAACAAGGGTTGAAGGATCACCAATTTCTATTGGGAGATGCCTTGGGTGATTTTTGTCAAGCAAAAGCTTAGTGTTTTCAAATGATAAGAAAAATCTATTTTGAGCAATGCAAGCCTAAGCTCCACTTAACCAAATGCATATAGAGGATAGACTCCACTATACTACCATAGTATCACTTGCCACTACAATTCAAATGTATTGACCCTTGTGGCTATAATTTGTTATGTTGCAGGTTTGTTTGATATTAGTGAAGTTTAATGATTAGGATTACAAGTCGACAACCAACATGTCTGCCTGTGGCACTTTGAAGATGAAGGACCCCATGCTATTGTTATATTCTGCTGCATTGTAATGAGATAGCCAAGTGACCTATATAAGATGTAATAAATTATTTTATTCCTGGTTATAAAGTTGTATTATGACCTTTGTTTCTTGATATTACATCTTAATTGTGGATGCTAGCTAATGATCCAGGGACTAGCATTGTAAACACAGGGATCTCTACCTTATTAAAGGTTGGGAACCTTACATGGACAGTGCCAGCTCCTGAGCCTTTCGACTAAATCAACACCATCCTCCCGGGCTTATTTTACCTCGACTTCTATATATTGCCTTACAATTGGCGATTCATGCTCTATGTCGACAGGCAAAACTAATTCTGCCCCATAAACAAGGAAGAATGACGTATAGCCAGTTGATCGATTTAGAGTTGTTCTTAAGCTCCACAATACTAAGGGTAATTCCTCTATCCAACAACCAGGTGTTCTCTAGAGAGGTTACATTAGCCAAGGTTTTATCCCGGATAGGACTAGCCCATTAGATCGTTCAACTTGCCCATTTGATTCCGGGTGAGCGACTGATGCTACGTCAAGTCTTATTCGCTTGTCCATACAGAATCGAAAAAAAGCTCCTTCAGCAAAGTTTGTGCCATTGTCTGTAATTACGTTATGCGGGTAGCCATATCTTAGGATTATATCCCTCAAGAATGTTACTGCTGTTTTCCCATCACATTTTTTGATGGGCTTCACTTCTATCCACTTTGTAAATTTGTCGACCATCACAAGTATGCGAGTCATGCCACCACGTGCGGGTTTGAATGGTCCCACCATATCCAAGCACCACACTGCAAACGGCCAAGTGATTGGTATAGTTTTTAGCTCTGATGCCAGCAAGTGTGTTTTTGCCGAGTATCATTGACATCCATTACACTTCCTTACTAATTCCTGTGCCTCTTGGAGTGCACTTGGCCAATAAAACCCATGTCGGAATGCCTTAGCTACCAACGCTCTAGACGAAGCATGATGCCCACATTCTCCTTGGTGAATATCCAAAAGTATCTCTTGGCCTTGCTCTATGCTAACGCATCATTGTAACACATTTGTCACACTTCTCTTATACAACTCCTTGTTAATGATAGTGTATGATTTTGCCCTTCTTTCTATTTGTCTTGCCAATATTTCCTCATCCGGCAAGGTTCCCTACTTCAAGTAGTTAAATATTGGTTCCACCCAAGCTGGTATCACTGGTGTTGGATCTGTCTTTTCATCAATTTTCGTGGGCTCAGCCTACATAATTTCTGCCGACATAACTTGAGGAGTCCCTGAGTTTGATTCGGTAGTCCCCGGGTTCTATGGGACATTCCCCGGGTTACTTGAACCTGCCCCTACGTCGATATCCATTGGCACGATGTCCGACTCTTGGCTTTCCGGGATGAAGATTGACTCGGATTTGGGTGATGGTTTGATTGATGGCTTTCTGATATGTTACAGTGCTACTCCTGGCAGGATTGCTTGCCGGGATGATCCTAACTTAGATAACACATCAACTTCTTCATTTTCTGCTTTGGGTACGTGGTGAAACACACATCCATCAAAGTATCCCGAAATCTGCTGAACATGGAAACGATACAGTGCCATATTTGCGTCTAGCGCATCCCAATGCCCAGATACTTGCTGAATAACTAAATCCGAGTCGCCAAAGCACATGATCCTTTTGATGCCAATTTCTTTAGCCACTTTTATCCCATGAACAAGTGCTTCGTACTCGGCAACATTGTTGGATGCAGCGAAATGGATCTGCAGCACATACTTGAGGTGATCCTTCTTTGGTGAGGTGAGAACTATGCCGGCACCAAGACCCATTTTCGTCTTGGACCCCTCAAAGTGCATCTTCCAGTAGTTCGGGTCTGGTAATGGTAGTTTATATTGCATATCCATCCAATCCACGAAAAAGTCTGCCACAGCTTGAGATTTAATGGCATCTCGCCTATCGTATTGTGGAGTGTATGGTGCTAGTTCTATGGCCCATTTTTCCACTCTACCGCTAGCGTCTTTACTGCCCAAGATGTCCGAGATAGGTGCCTCGCATATTACTCGGATTGGGTGTTCTTGAAAACAATGCTTTAGCTTCTTGGTTGCCATGGACACCCCATATGTCATTTTCTGATAGTGGGGGTAATTCTGTTTCGACACAGAGAGCACTTCGCTTAGGTAATAAACTGGTCTTTGTACTAATTTGCCCTCCTCTTCGTGCTCTACCACTATCACTACACTAACCACTCAATTAGTTGCTGCGATGTAGAGCAGCATTGGCTCTTTGGATAGTGGTGAGGCTAATATTGGTGCGGTTACCAACATCTTATTAAGTTCATGGAAAGCACTATCAGTTTGCTGTGTCCATATGAATTTGTCTGATTTCTTCATCAGCTGATATAATGGTAAGGCTTTTTGCCTAGCCAACTCACAAACCTATTCAATGAAGCCAGGCACCCTGTGAACTTCTGGACATCATTGAGGGTTTTTGGAAATTCCATTCTTTCGATGGCCCTGATATTTTTTGGGTTAGCTTTGATTCTTCGGCTGGATACAAGGAATCCGAGTAATTTTCCAGTCGGGACACCGAAGGTGCATTTTTTCGAGTTAATTTTCATCTAGAATCTTCTTAAGTTTGCGAATGTTTGACGCAGGTCATCGATTAGAGTATGACTTTGATTTGTTTTTATTACTACATCATCGACATATACTTGTACATTTTTATCAAGTTGATCTTGCAAGCATTTTCGCATGCATCTTTGATATGTCGTACCTGCGTTTCTCAATCCAAACGGCATAGTACGATAGCAATAAGCCCCATACGGGGTGATAAAAGATTTCTTTATTTGATCATTCGGATTTAGTGGTATCTGGTGGAAACCAGAGTACGTATCCACAAACAATAACAACTGACACCCGTCAATGGAATCAATGACTTGATTGATCTGAGGAAGTTGAAATGGATCTTTTGGACACGACTTATTGAGGTTCGTGTATTCAATACACATGCGCCATACCATTCCACGTTCGGGTCATCCTTCTTTTTCTCGATGGAGACTAGATTTGACAACCAATCAGGATGTAGTACATTTATGATAAACCCAGCAGCTAAGAGTCTGGCTATCTCGGCATCTATTACTTTCCTCCTATCTTTGGCAAAGTAGCAGAGGGGTTGCTTCACCGGCCTTGCATCTGGCCTTACATGTAGATAGTGCTCAGCCAACTCCCTTGGAAAACCCTGCAAATCATGTGTAGACCATGTAGCGATATCCCGATTCTCACGGAAGAAGTTGGTGAGCTCGCTTTTCTATTTGTCAGATAACCCGGCGCCAATGGTCAGTGTGCGCCCCGGGATAGCCTCATCAATATATATCTTTTTTGTTTCCTTAGTAGCTTGGAAGGACACACTGCCATGCGGGTTAGTTATTGACGGCATAGACCACTGTGTTGCCTTATCCAATGCCGCAACCTCCATCATTTGATGCTTTTCCTGTGCTATCACCAGAGACTCGGCTAGCGAAGAGCCGGCTGAGGCGCATGCAATAGATTGCTTGTAGTCACCCTCAACTGTGATAACTCCACATGGACCTGGCAACTTCATCTTTAGATATGCAATATGAGGGGTGGCCATAAACTTTGCCATAGCTGGTCTGCTGAGTAACGCATGATATGAGCTGAAAAGGTCTACCACCTCGAACTTTATGGCCTCAGTGCGACAGTTCTCACTGTTGCCGAATAAGACATCCACCCAATTTTTTTGAATTGGCTCACATGACAATCATGACACAATGCCATGGAACATCGTCTTAGTCGGCTCCAACATGTTCATGGTGATGCCTAGTTTGAGCATCGGATCCTTGTACATGATATTGATGCTAGTGCCATCATCTATCAACACCTTGGAAAACTTCACATTTATATTTGGGCCCATGAAAGTTGGGTCCACCACTAGGGCGCACCCTCTTGGAGTCGGCATGATCTTGGCGCGGTCCTTTATGCTCCACGTTATTTCTTTCTTAGACCAATGCATATATTTTTGGTATCGCTGGCATTGTGGTGTTCACTTCCATCATCCACCTATGCTGACTCTTCTTGTCACTCGTCTTTGTAACAAACACAACGTAACTCTGGTGATGCTCTCTGTACTCGTTTCTGCCTCCATGGCTGACATTAGTGCCATCGTTTCTTGGGTCATGCACCTGATGCACTGCTTCCATCCTTTCTTGGTTACGGTATCTCATCTGTTGATTTTCATATCTCGGATCAGTACCAATAACCTTTGCATTTACCCTATAAGTGGTGGTAACTGCTGGCTTGGCGAGTCTACCCTGTCACCCTTCTGGAACCAGGTACACTTCTGAGTTGTGTGGTTTGCTGGCTTACTCGGACTAGGCGTATGAAACTTGCATGGTTGATCCAACATCATCTCGTAAGTGTACTTTTGACTTTCTTGCCATGGCTTCTTCTGTTCATATGTTTTTTTGCCATCGTTCTTTGGTACCTACTATTGTTGTCCACTTGTTCTTTGACACTGACTGCTTCCAGCATTAGCATGATCTTGACTTACAACGGCAACTTGGGTCGAACCATATCTGTAACCCGGCCTCTCATCTTGTCTCTTGATCCTATATTCACTTCGGTCTTGGCGCCTTTGTGACCCGGCTGCATCATAAATTTGAGTCTCAGTGTTCCCATCTGCCAACATGAGCAGAGGTTGAGTCGGATCTCCTAGCACATACGAGTCGGCGATCTTTATTGTCTCGACTAAGCTTGCCGGCATATCCCTTTGCAACCTTTTCCATAACACACTTCCATGTCTGCACCCTTATGCAAACCATGCAATGGCCTGAGACTCAATTACCCCTTCGCAAGAATTGCGCATAGTACACCATCTATTGAGAAACTCTCTATCCGTCTCATTCGGCCTTTGTTTGCCCATAGCCAGTTGTTGTGGGTGATTCAGCCTCTTTTACATGCTTGTGAAGTTACTCACAAAAGCTTCCTGAAAATCAACCCAGCTATTGATGCTTCCGGGTGGAAAATTATTCAGCCACACCCTCGCTGGTCCTTTCAGCATCTGTGGTACATATCGCACTGCCCATCTCAGATTACCCTGCACAATGTTTACCGCAGTTCCGTAATAGATAAGCCAATCCTCTGGTTTGGTGGTGCCATTGTATGTATTTGTTACTCTTGCCAGCTGAAAGTTTGGCACTGGTGTCTCTCTCATGATCCTTGGGCCAAAGCATGGGGGACCCGGTGATCCTTCTTATTCGACGAATTTTGCCATTTATATTCGATCAAGTTTTAGTCTTGTGTCATCTAGTTGGAGGTTCATGCCCCCTAGCCGAGATCCCATTGCATTGTACACGTGATCTGACATTTCATATCCGGCATTCATCATGGCCGAGTAACCATTGTTGTATCTGTTTGCGTATTGATCTGCGGGTTGTTGCACTGCTCAACCCGCACTTTGTTGCTGACTTTCTGGCTGTGCTGGTGGTGGATTCGGAGGTGGGTTTCCTCCACCTGCCGAGTGAGTTCCGTGCCTAGGTTATGGAGCATAGTTCTGGCCTCCATTATCATTTCTCTGTCCGACATGCTTTTCTCTGCTAGCATTCTCTTGGTTTTCATCTCCCTGGACAGCATTTTTTCTCGTGCCTTGTGCATGACTTGGATTTCCTTGAGAAACTATCGGGTCATAGGCTACCATCTACTTGTTTTTCCCGAATCCACACTTTTTTCTCATCTTGTTTTGGTGCATTTCCTGGCGAGGAGGTTGTATGTCTAGTGGACCTAAACAGGATGGGGGTTGCTGAGTGAATGAGCTGTGACCTACCAGCTACACCCGGATTTGCCCTGTAATACGCTTCATTCAGCTTGCCTGCTACTCTTACCAGCTCGTTTACCCTTTCCTGTTTGTTTTCTCTTTGCCTCACCCGTTAGGTGAGGTAAGTCAGCCATGTTGCTTCTGCAACTCTCAGGTTGGTAGCTTTTGTACTATATGTCGGCCGTATGGCCGTTGCGTGGCTACACTCTAGAGTTATTTTGGACGTGGCATCTGCTGCCAGCTCGTTGTTGAGGTTCCTTCCTCTTATTCTTGCTGCGTTGAGCCGGGTCTTAGCGCCCTTGACTCGATGCGCTCAGTTATACTCCCGGAGGGTAATCTTCAGATCCTGCTGTAGCGTAGCAACCTCCTTAGCTCTCTCCAACACCTTTTTCCTAGTTTCCTCTAACTCGGCTTGTGCTCGTGCCGGGTTAGCAGCTGGTGCCACTGGTTCTGCTTCGCTTACTCAATTACTAGGAGGCTTTTTCTCTCTTACTCATTGCTATGTTCTTCGGTCTCTCCAGTGGTACCTTCGCAGTTCTTGCTTCCCTTGGTGTGGAATCCGGGTCATTTTCCTCGGTTGCCTCGTTTACCACTGGGACTGCTAGAGGTGCTGGGGGACGAGAGGGGTCGGGTGCATTCATAATTACCTCAGCATAAGTGACCTAGTTAAGATTTCCCGCAGCATGAACCACGAGTGGATCCAGAGCCAAGATGACTCGCTCGGGGTATGCGCGCTCCGTGTGCACCATGACGTAGACTTGATGCTTGCCTAACTTGATGAAACGGTCGCCCTTAGGGAATGGCCTGATCCCGAAGCAGCCTTCATTGTCGCTGACAAAGTTGAGCGCACCAAACCTCTGGATGAGGCCTGAGTATACGCGCTCTCCCATTGAAGAGATGATGTTGCCCGTCCGGATGAACACTCCTGCAAGTGCCACTGATTGCCCCACAGTGGGCGCCAACTGTCGTGGTGGTGTCACGACAGATGCCATGGGTAGGCTTAAGATGGGGGCCAGATGGACACTTGAGGAATCTGGGGAGGGTGTGCACGGCTATAGCCGCACACAAACAATACGATGAACTATCAATGACTTGTGATTTTATTTCTCCTTAGAATTACAAGTGCTCCTTGAGCTATTTTAGCCTAGCCTTGGGGAACTAGTTGCGTCTCTCCCTAAGACCTAACTATGCCCTTTCTTATATAGGCAATGGGAATAGCTAGGCTACAGTTTGGGCCCTAGGGTTTACTGTTTGGATCTTGTCTTTAATTTGCAGGCCGGGTCAAGGGGCCAGCCCTAGGCCCTTGACCCACTCAGCAAAGCTATACAGACAATAGTCATGTATGTAGACGCCAGCTCTATGGCGTCATACGGTGCTTTATACGTCACTTGGTGCTTTTAGCGTCACCCGACTCCTTTGTTGTCACCTGGCGGCGCCCTTCTCTTTGACTCTACTTTAATGTGGTCCCTCCTAGATCCTACTCGGAAAGGAGCCACGTGTCCTCCCTCACTCGGCTTCCCCTTGTGAGACCCGGCTTGTCGTTTCCTGTAGGTTTAATCTCCTTGTCCTGTACGGGCCGACATACTTCCTATGTCGGCCTTGTACAGGCTTCATATCCTAGCCATTAAGACTCGACCGGTATTTACTTGACTCGGCCTAAGCCAAGATGGGTAATGTTTTACCCCTTACGACCCTACCGGGGGTTATCCCCCCGACAGCTAGAATATAGTCGCCGACGGTGGACTCGAACACCGCAGTGCGCGGCACCACCACGCCCTCTGGCGGGACGTGGACAGTGCTAGATGTCTTGGTGTAACATCCCAGGATTAGCACCTAGAAATAAAGAGGACACAGGGTTGTGCATTGCATTCATGCATAAGAAAATTCGGGGAATTTTCGCGCAAAACTAAAAGAGCTATAGAGGGATCGAGATCTCTCTTGTTCTAATGGAAACACCAGGACAGGTGCGATGGATTTTGACATGACCTCTATTGTACTTCTATGTTTGAGGGGAAGGAATTCAAATTTGAATAATCAATTGGTGAATTTGAATCCTAAAAGAATTTGAAATGGAATAATAATTGTAAGCTAATTGCAATAGAAAATAAGAGGTGAACTCTCATTTTTAAACAAGGTATAATCTTTTATTCAAATAGAAAGATAGTGGAAATTTCAATAAAAGTACACTACTATAAAACAAATAAATATAAAATTGAATTACATAAATACATACTAAAAGACTTTATTACAATAAGAAATATATATTACATTGTTTGCAAATGAAATTATAAAAGAAAAATAAAACAAGTAAACTTTATTGAAAGTAATACAATATTACAATGTCTTTACATTATTCAAATAGAAAAGGAAATAACAATATTATACAAAGGAAAAGAAATAATAATTAATACATCAATAATGTTACAAGGATTCTTAAATTCTGTACATGAACATATTACATTGTTCTTACAAGATAATAAGAGGAAAAGAACTATATTTTCTATCTAATGCTTGATCTTCTCATTATCCCTTTGATCCTGATTTCTGCAAAACAAAATAGCAGACTAACAATAGTACAAGAATAAAGGGGATAGTTTATTATTGTACTCTCAGATTGGGCCTAGAGTTGCTAGAGCCTGAATTCATCATTGAGTATTTATTAAAAAGGGGCCAAATCATAGTATCTGTTCTTAATCAGATTGTGGCCTCAGTACAACATCATTGTCTTAGGGGCAAGTTTCACCAAAGCCAGATAAGAAGGTAAAGAGGTAGAACATCAGGAAATATCAAGCTTTTTACTTGATCTGATCCCCACACCACAACAGGCAAACAGGCTGCTCACTCACCAGCATGCACTAGTGTGCTATCAACACCACAAGAGTTCAGCAAAATGAGAGACTACCAACTGTAGCTGAGCTGCTACCATATCCTCTCTCCACACACAAACACATACAACCAGACCATCAACTTCTCATTAGCCCAAGAACACCACCAAGGACATCGTTGTTCTTATCAGATCTCTCCCAAGAACACATAAAACATAGGAAACCAACTTGCCACCAAATAAGAACATCCCTGTTCTTATCTATCTATCATTACACCACAATGATCTCAACAACCAGCATACACGATAGCTTCCACAAACCAGTGGAGGAATATGTGGGACCAGGAGGAGGTGGGAGAGAGGAAGCTTACCAGCAGCAAGGAAAGCAGACCACCAACAACATCAGGAGGACAGAGTAACAAGAAGAGGATCCAGTAGTAACACCACAAGATAGCTCCAATCTAACCTCACACTCCAGTTTGAGGTTAATCACTTTTCTCTTTTGTTGTCATCATTGATAAGGAAAAAAGGAGAGTTGTGAGAAAATGTACTTTCAGAATTGCATACAAGTGGTATGCAAAATCATTACCAAGTATTTGCGAAATAATAACATTTGTTATTTTCAAACTAGCCTGATTAACATCATATCATTTCACTATGGAGCATACTACTGTGCACACTCTAATGAGGCACCACAGTAGAGTATCCACGAATAATGGAAGCCATTATAGGGTAAAATGATAACCATAAATGTTATCAAAATCAAGTGCCTCAGCCTTTGCATCATTGGCTAGGTCAAGAATTTCCTTCACAAAATTCAACCATAGTAACTGATCTTAGTCAGGAAAATAACATCCATGCGCTATTTAGCTTCAGACCAGCATCATTAGCTTATTATCTATTTTTACTAAATAAACATACCAACAAACCACAGCTGCTAGTCTACAGGGCACATTCCCAGAGGGTAGCACCTCGGTACCTAACAGATTCATAATGTCTTGAGCACTAAGTCAAGTCCATTTTCTTCAATACACTAATCATTTTCCTAAAAAAGATTCAGGAATCATTTAAAATGGTTGTTATCATATAGGCAGTGTAATCATAGTGGTCACTCAGTTACACTTACTGATCAAACAATCTTATCATTTCCCTAGTCAACCATCTAGGAAAGCATTTATCAAGTTATCAAGATATTGGTAGATAAAGAAAATCTACAGTGTATATCTCAATTCATATTTGTCCAAGGACATGCCTTTGTAAGATATGATCATCAATATCTCATTAAAAGTCATCTGCAAGCAACCAACATTAAAAATTTAGATCATTTTCCTAGCCATATGGCTAGGAATCATTTGGGGGTAACAACTCTGTCATATTGACATGCATAGAATTCAGTTGAACATTATGAATCCATAACTTATAAAAAATATATGAGTACCACCACAAGATTAGATTGGCAGTGCCAAAGCATAGCTTACACATATTTAAAATCAATCCCAAGAGCATCACATAGTTCTGTAATAAATCCAGGAAGTTTACTTATATCATTTCCCTAAATATTTACTTCCAGGAATCATTTTTAACACTAGCTGTCAACATGGATAGCTAATTTTAGTTCAATACAGACTCCAGATTATCATTGAACCAAAGGTTCAATAAATCAAGGCCTAGTATATTATCATCTTAACCATCTACCAACTTAACCACATTTTTTTAACAAAACCACTTGTTCTCTGATCAAACTAACAACCAAAGATAACTGTACAAGTGACAAATACCAAGTACTGGTAGTGTGAAATTAAGATACCTGTGTCACACTTTTGACGTGAGAATAACAGTAATCACAAACCTCTCTTCTAACAATAAATTTTACAAGCTATCCAATATATTTCATCAAACCAATTTACTCCACTTAGCAATTCAAAGGGAATCAGATCCTCATCATATAAACACTAGGACAGCGCATTCGTGCTACTTAGAATAATCCCATCATCACAGAGAGAAATTTGGAGAGGATTCAAGTGGAGAAAAGAAAGGGGGGAGAATCCCCACTTACCCGTGGTCCTCGCTAGAGTGTGAAGAGGAAGAAGTGGCCGGCATCGAGGATGAACACGGCGGCACCGGGAGCACCCAGAGGGCGCTGCAACCCGCGCCAAGCCGCGTTCATAGAGATCACAGTGAGGAAGACGACACCATCTCCTCACCAAGGCACCAGGGCGACGCTAGAGGAGCGTCGGAGCACCACATCCTCTGCAACAGCGCAAACCCTAGCCATCAGAGAGAGAAGCGTGGCTAGGAGAGGGCTCGAGCATCAAATCGAGCTGGGGCCATTGATGCAGCGTCATCCACAGTGTCATTTCACACCACGATGGCGACCGTGGTGGCCGGAGCCGGCCATGATCAAGGAACGGCGGCGGCGGCACCAAGGGTTCGCCTAGAGAGAGAGGGATTCAAGCAAGGAGGAGGATGCACAAGATCGAGTGGGTCGGTTTGACCGGCTTGGTCCATCGATCGGGTTGGTCTAGCCCAACCATGGGCCCGACTGACTGGTGGGACCAAGGTAAAATGATATCAAGGAAATAAATAAAAAGAAAAAGGAAATAATAATTACCAAGATAGCCTCAATATAATATTAGTTGTACAAAAATAAATAAAAATCCTAAAAAATACATATAGTATATCAAAATGTTGATAAAAATAATATCTACCTAATAAAAATATAAATTTATTTGTTTAAAATAAAAATAAAATAAAACAATTATTAACACCATTAAATCTTAAGTGAAAATTTATAAAATAAAACAAAAAACCCTAAAAATAAATAAAAAAATCATTTTTGTGTATCAAAAGAACTCTACTATTTTATAAAAATACCAAGTTAGAGTTTTACAAATAAAACATAAAGCAAATAATTAAATACACTTAATAGTTTGATGCATTTTATTAAAATAAAGATAATAATTAAAAATAAATAAAATTCATTTTTAAGGTCTTGAATAAATATATTAGAATAGAAAAATATTAAATATATTATTAGGGAAGTCTTTAATATTTTAAATAATAAAGCCTTACCTAATACCTATTTTGTGAATTCTTTAAAACAAATCTTAAGTAAGAAATAATTACAATTCTTATAAAACCTTGAGTAATTAGTATCTTGGTACTAATTCCAGACCCATAACTTGAATTCATAATCAAACTTAAGTATAACTTTTAACTTTAAAATATTCTTTAAAAAAAATCTTATTAGGAATCCTTTTAAATAAACATTGGGTATCACCCATTTATATAATATGGAGAATAATCATTATATCTTAACCACTATTAACATAACTTTAAATTCTAACAACTTACTAAGATCATCTAATTATGATCCCATTAAATAAATACATATTCCTTTCATAATAGCAAAACTAATTTAATCTAATCATTCACTTGAATGCAAAATGAATAATCCCACACTTTAATCATACTTATCATAGATCCAAAACTTGAGAATAATTAAAACAAATTACATCTTAAGTTTACTTAACCTTTTAAAGTTAACTTTAGTCTCGAAAGCTTATAAACATCATGTCTAATAAACTACTTATGTTTTTATAGTTAACTTTGGTCTATTTCAATTGAGACATAATGCATCTCAAGTCCAAGCTAATAAATCAAATACCAGAAGGCATTGATCACATTTTATTAACAATGAATATTGCTTAAACATTATAAAGAAAATATTTTCTTCAAATGTTATTCTTTTTTCCACTTCAAATAACAATCTTATAATAAGTCCTTCAACTGTTAACAACTCAATCCCAAGGACTTTTATCATAGTCACCACATGACAATTCACCATAATCACATCATCTTATACTTTACTTACATATTTTGGATTGTTAACACTTAGGTTCCTTATAAAGGTCATTACTTATAAAGTAAAATTTGAAGTTAAACCAATTCTGAAAAGAATCACTTAAATTCACTTCACTCAAAGTATTGGGGATTCAATTTGGGAGTTTTACAAAAATGCATAGCATTACTTATGCATAACTGCATATTGCTTCTTTAAACATTAGTCCTTACCGGACCAATGATGCAGATTTCTGATATTGGATCTTATGCCGTCTCAAAGACCGTGAGTGCATAATCTTGCAATCACAAAAGGCAAGTTCACACTTGCTCATGTCCTTTGATTATTTTTTGTAAAGTATTTTACTATCCAGTGTTGTCATCACCTGCATTTGAAAAAGGTCAAAAAACACTATTTTCATAATAATGTGATTATAGGTTATTTACCATGAGGTAATAACCTACTATAAGAGTTCCGGTGGTAAAGGAACATATTACCTAGGACTTAACAACCAATGTCGCCAGTGATTCTTGCATCGTATATTATGCATTGACCATGAGATTTGGAATGAGACAGAGAAGTCAGCTGTATCTTTTCCCTCTCGCATGGAGCTGGATGTGCGGGTCGTGGCTGTTATCACTCGTAGCATGCATATTATTTATGGTAATTCATAGAGTATATGCAACATATGGGTGGGAGCCCTCAACGTCCCACGATAGTTCCAGCATTTGATAGGTCTTTACAAACCATTGCCGTAATTCAATAGGTGGGCATGGTGTATACCAAGGAGACATGCGGGGTCGCAGAGAAGGCAGTGATTGTCTTGGATCTTAGGTTGGGCCTCAAACCAAGGAAGTTTGAACGGGGACATACTCCCGGCCGTGCAACAAAACCTAAGGTCTCTCATGGGTAAAGTGACACACCTCTGCAGAGTGTAAGAACTGTAACTTTTTTACTCCCTGTTCTGGGAAGGAGCCGCGAACGCGGCAGGAAAGGAACCCCATGAAGGTTCTGGTAAACCTGTGAAGGATGACAGACAAAGATTTTCGGAATAAAATCAACCTTTAAAGAAATGTTTACAAAAACTTGCATTGCCTACGACCTACGATCTGTGGCTGTAGCTATAGTGTATCAAACACTCCTTTTCTAGTGAACTTGCTGAGTACGCTCGTACTCAACGTATCTTCTTAAGCCTTGCTAGGTTCTAAAGCCAATATAGACAATGTCTACATCAAGTTATGCTCCAGGAATCATCATTAAAAGCTAAAGATCTTCAATGAAGTCAAGGAAGTCAACATATACATCAACTCAAGTGAAGACAAAGTTGCGAATTAGATAAGAATAGAATCTCTAGCCATAGAACCTACTTCTGTAGAGTAGTGCAATAGCAGCAATACAAGCCAAATAGTTAGATGCTAATTTTATTATCATAATAGTTATGAGTTGTTTATTTCTGATTCTTCTTTGTAACAAGTTTCTTTCTCTCTCTTTAACCTAGAGTGTTCTCTGGATCTTGTGAAAAGAGTTGAGTTGCAACCTATAGTCATGTCTTGGACCTACTGTGTTTCTGTTGTACTACTTTGAGGGATGTAATACTAGTGAACGGTGTTTCATTGGTGTTATTTCAAAGACTATAGTGTACTACATCATGCAGTGGTATGCTAGGTCACCGCACTTGGCTGTGGCCTCGCAAGACGCCACCATCGACGATGAGCTGCTGCTGCTGGCCATTGGGGTCGAGGGATATGTGTGGGAGATTGGAAAAGATTTAGGGTTTTCCTCTGCGCGTGCGCGATGAACTCGAAGAGGAGCTTGGGTTGGAGGAAGACGATGACGTAGGGAAGAATGAGGTGAAAATATAAATTCCACCACAGTTAAAATATATAATCGTTGGCGTCAATATTTGTGCAAGTTGATCCAATGGTTGATGCATGCACAATGCGTGCGTGAACGTGTGTGGAAATTTCACCACGTTCCCACCATGGCCACCTGAGATGGAGGACCAAAGAGATCCACATGAAGGAGCTCTAAGATCCTCGTTGACTTGATGTGGTTCTTTGGCTTGTGGGGAGCATCATGCATCTTTCCTTGAACACAAGTCCTGCAAACACGATCGTTGGCAAATGAAACATTTTATTTTTAGTCCAACAATGTGTCCATCCTTGTGGATACTTTGCAAAGTTCTCAAATTGACATGGGTAGGTGGCGATGCCATAACCAACCCACATCGGCCTTTCTGAATAATCACATCGCACTTGTAGTGGTTTGCCTCGAAAAGTCCACCACATACAAGTCATTTTCGACGTACCCAACGAAAGCGACCTTGAGAGACTTTCTCCACGTGAGGACCACAATATTATCATCAATAAAGACGTCAAAGCCCATCTTTCCAAGAGCACAGACTGAAAGTAAATTGTAACCAAGGGTATCAACAAGCATGAAGTCCACGAGTGTAATATCATGGACAACCACTACCTTGCCAAAACCCATTACCTTAGACTTTGACTTGTCGGCATATGTCACGGATATTTGATCACCATTTGGCCTTAATTCCTTGACAATATAAGAGCTTTTGGTCATATGACTTGTGCAACCACTATCAAGCACCCACTTTGACTCTTCGGAAGAATATTTCTACAAAAGATCAAGCTAGTTTTTAGGTACCCATTTTCAATGGGTTCTTTTATTAGCAACAAGGGTCTTGGGGACCCAAATAGACCAAGCATATAACCATCAAATGGTCCAACATATTGTGCATACACATCACCATAATAATCATGCATTAAAACATAGTGATGGTTAGCACTTCCCGCAAAATCATCATGAGACATAGTTTTTCCCATTGTGGTCTTACTACCCACAATGGCCTTGTCTTTCTCTTGTGCGGGCTTGGCCTTCTTCTTGTTCTTGTTCTTCTTCTTGCCTTTGGATACAAAACCAATGCCCCCTTTCTCACCATTTGACATTTGCTTACTTGAGAGGTCATCAATGGACTTGTTTCCTTTTGGAAAGGTGGCCTTATCTAGCTCCCCATCAACCTAGCATTTTCTTCAAGGATAGTGATACTACTAGAGGGAATGAAATTACTAGGTCAAGGAATATTGGCCAATTTAGTTTGAAGCTTTTCATGGGACTTTGTGAGTGACAAGAGTTCACTTTCCAAAGCCTTGTGAGCCTTGTCAAGCAAACTAAACTCCTCGGCAAGTTTTTCATGAACCACAGCAAACTCAATCTTGTCCTTTTTAGCCCTTTTATATTTAGCAATAGCATGGTCTCGTTCCTTAACGAGTCTATTCAAAATTAAATAATTAGACCCATCAAGCCCTTCAAGTTTTAGTTCAAGGGACATCCTAGTCTCTTGTTATTCTTCTAGAGCATTATTTAGGGCTTCTACCTCAATCATGTGTTCTCTTCCTAGTTTACATCTTTCATCAAGAAGCTCTTGGGTGTGAGAAAGTTGATCTAAGAGGTCCACAAAATGTCTCTTGTGTTCCCCTTGAAAGTTATTCATGAACTCATCAAAAGCAATTATTTCCCTTTTGACCTCAAGAGACATTTCATCATCAATTTCATCATTACTAAAGAGGGTGGGATGAGATGATGAAGATACCTCCGTTTCTCTTGCCATAAGGAAAGTGACGTTCTTGTTGGAGAGATTCTCATTTGGAGAGTCGGAGAGGGAGAATGTGGGAGTAGAAGTACTCGCAAGAGTAGCCACACCACTTGATATTTCCTCTTGATCATCTTCATTGTCGGAGGAGAATTCTTCATGAGTGATCAACACAATTTCACCCAAATTCTTGTTGATGGGATTATGCTTGATGAAGGGTTTCTTGTAAGGAGCTTCAGAAGTTTTCTTCAACACAAGTTTACCCCCATGATCTTATCTCTTCTCATAGGGACAACCCGCCACAAAGTGATAGCGATAGTATGATGCATATAAGATATACAGGAATTTCATGAAGGAGCGCAAGCAGTTCAACCAGTCCATGGATGTTGATCCTTCCCAGCAGCAGGCGTCTGATGGCACTCTCTCCTATGGACACTGGAGTCAGGGACGTGTGGGCTGGTCCATGTTTGAGGATGTGTCCTTTTTTTCTCGCCCTCATGGCCAGAGCTTGACTCAGGATGACTATGATGATGAGGATGAGGACAAGGATGAGGATGCTGATGAGGAATTCAGTGGCTAGAGTCTATCTTGGGGCATTTTAGTAGTGCTCTTTTCCATTTTTGGCGTCTCGATGCCAAAGGGGGAGAAGTAGCCCATATTAGGTCTACCAGGATCTGCATGGCTACACGGGGCTTCATGTTTTTTGAATTGTCTCTTTGAAGCTTCATGTCTTTATCTTATTGGTTTGAGAACTATGTTGTGTTGGATTTCGTTTTATGTGTTATGACATGTGTACCCGGTTATGTTTAAGACTATGTTATATCTAGCTTGTCTATCTAGTCTTTATAATACCTTATCATAATTTGTTTTACCGATCTAGTAAGGATGTGATCCTAGGATATGTGATCTTGTATTCAAATGCAAAACTAAATTGGTCACACATCTAGGGGGAGCCTTACTATGTTGTGTAAAATAATCTATTGTGAAATTTTTATCTATCCCATATGCAAATCCTTGGGTTGTCATCAAACACCAAAAAGGGGGAGATTGAAAGGGCATTATGCCTTTCATATTATTTTGATGTTTGTTGACAACACTTGGATTGGTTTAATGCATTGCTGAATGTTTCAGGATATATCAGATTCATTCTGGTTAATGTACACACATGGGAAAAAGGGGTTGGCTGGAACAAAAAGAGGGGCCGAACTAATATCTGGCCGGACTATCCGACTGATGTGCGCCGAACTATCCGGCCCAACCGGAGTTTCCGCCCAAAGCAGCAGGAGTGTCCGTCCGTGGAATTTCGCCAGTTTTTCTCCCCAGGTGTGGACGTTCTGTGAGGCACTTAGAACACTACCCGGACTCTGGCCGGAAACTTGGCCAGGCCGGAGTGTCCGGCTTATGCTCACCGGAATGTCCGGCTGGACCGGACTGTCCGGCTAATACGGGTCGGACTATTCGGTTTAAGTGGCTCCAACGGCTCTAATTTCTAGGGCCGTATAAAAGGACCCCTTCTTCTACCTTGGAACCTGCTCATCCAGTTCAAGAACAACAACACATTTTGAGCCACAAAATCCACAAGATCTCTTCACTCAGCCATCCAAAGTCATCGATCTTTGGAGAATCGAAGGAGGAGGCCTTGATCTATAGCTTCACCAAGAGAGATCTTCATTTCCCCCTCATTCACTTGAGGGCCCCTTGCTCTAGCGTTTCTTTGGAAACCCTAGCTTTTGATTTGGCTCTTACAAGCTTGTCTTTGATTGTTTGACAACTTGCTTGTATTTGGGATCCTCCAATTAGGTTGTGGATGTGTGGCATGAAGTTGTTGTAAAGGTGCCGGATTCCACCTCGAAGGTTGCCGATATAGTGGAATAGGTGAATCGAACCCTTTGGGGTGAGGTTAATCAAAGAACAAGGGAGGCCTCTTGTGGCGTTGGTGGTTTGAAACCATCCCCTTTCCAAACATAGACGTACTTCCACTCAAAAGGAAGGAACTATGGGAAACAAATCCTTGTGTCTCCGTGTACACCACTTTGGTTACTTCTATCCTTTACCGCACTTTAGTTTACTTGTTCTTTCTTAGTATTGTGCTAGTTTGACATATAGGTAAATTCACCTTAGTTGCATAATCTAGAGAATTTACCTTTCTTCTCAAATCCTAATTTGAAAAAGAAGAAAATTTGAAGTAGCACCTATTCACCCTTCCCCCCTCTAGGTGCCCATATGATCCTTTCACCTATCCTGTCTCAAAGCAGCCGAGATAAAAGCTAGATCATAAGAAGATAATTTACTAGCAGTCTTTCTAGCAAGAACACACTTGGCAATAAAATAGGCAAAATATCAAATTGATGGGAGATGAATATTTCAAATTTTACCACTCTCCTTTGATAAGATGCTCCCTTGGCAAATCTCTGAATACAAGTCCATAAGTTGCTTAGGCCGCTCCTTAATCTTCTCACGCGAACCCCACTGTGGCACTTTAATAGCTGGAAAAAAATCATCAAAAGGGTGATCAACAGCTATGTTGTAAATTTTGTAATGAACCATGGGGTTAGGCAAGGACCAACTAAATCGAAAATTCTGCACCATATACATAGTCAGTTTCACATATTGGTAAGGTTCGTCACCAACAAAATGCTCCAATCCTGCATTAGAAATTAGAGTCTGGAAATCTTGAAGAATCCCTGCAGCTCTCATGAATTTGGTGCATGGATAAATAGAAGGGAAAACACCCTCCCCACGGTGTACTTTCATGACCTCAAGCACCCTCAATTCATGTTGGTTGAGTTATGTTCATTCATCTTCTTTTCTGAAATTTTTAGACAAACATGACAAAAAATAATTTCGAAGCTACTAAATGAAGGGAACTACTATAGGGACTTGCATGAGGGTTAAACATGCATCAAAATAATTTCTATAAGTATAAAACAATCATCCAATCTCACATAACCTGTCACCTATAGTAGCAAAATACTCAAGATATACTCCACTAATCAAAAATCTACTTGGATAAGTGGAGGAGTCACATACCGGAGAACAAATGCTCCAAAGAGTGGATGAGTAAGGAGATCGAAAATCGTGGTGAAGAACAACAAGAACACGGGTTCGAGAAATTTTTCGGTGTTTTCTCGGGAGAGAGAGTGAAGTGGTAGGTGGATGGATAAGTGGAGGGCCAGGGGTGGCCCACACCATGGCTGGGCGCGCCCCAGGGCTGACCGCGCCACCAGGTAGTGAGACTTCCTGGTGGGCCCCCCGTAGGTCACTCCAGGTGCCTCTTTGTCCCTTTTTTGATGTAAAAATTTAATATGAATTTTCTAAAAAAAATCAAGAAACTTTAGTTTCGAGCAATTTTCAGAAGTTGATAAATGATTTTCTCACAGAAAAATGATTTTGGAATGATGGAAAACCAAGTCAAAACAAAAACATCAGAAGTTATAAGACACTCAAATATGCAAGCAACTAGCAATAGAAAGACGAGAAAGGTGAAAGCAAAAATTGGAAAACAGAAAATAAGAGTAAACAAAGATAATCATGGTGAAAATGTTGTTTCATTCGTCCAAATCACTTTGTTAACAAGGTTGATCAGGTCTTGTTACCAAAACAATTTTATATGAATAAAAACTTTCATTTCACTAAATTATTATGTTACCTCAACCTTGATAGCAATTGTCCCAATCATAATAATTTCATTATCTTCTTGTGGCATGGGACAATATATTTCTCCAACTTTGATACCCTCAATATTTTCAATCGAATTTAGACCATATTTATTATCAATCTTCTTGGGGAAATAAACAGTATGCTCCTTGTCATTAACATTAAAATTTACTTTTCCTTGGTTACAATCAATGACAGCACCTACCGTATTAAGAAAAGGTCTCCCAAGAATAATAGACATATTATCATCTTCAGGCATTTCAAGCACAACAAAGTTAGTTAATATCAAACAATTACTAGCCACTTGAATAGGAACATCCTCACATATACCAACAGGAATAGTAGTAGACTTATCAGCTATTTACAAAGATAAATCAGTTGGTATCAATATTTCCAGGTGAAGTCTCTTGTAGAGAGAAAAAGACATAACACCTGCTCCTGCTCCCAAATCACACAAAGCAGTTCTAACATAGTTATTTTTAATAGATCAAGGTATAGTTGGAATACATGGATCTCCAAGTTTCTTTGGAACCTTACCATTGATGGAATAATTAGCAAGCAAAGTGGAAATTTCCTCATTTGGAATCTTACTTTTATTAGAAACAATATCCTTCATATACTTTGAATAAGAAGGCAATTTAATAGCATCAGTCAAAGGAAAAAAAAGATTTCATCCACTCACAAAACATGTTATAATGTTCTTCTTCCTTTGACTTGTGTTTCTTATCAGGAAAAGGCATTGGTTTTTGCACCCAAGGCTCTCTTTCAATACCATGTTTATTAGCAGCAAAATCTTCCTTAGCGTACTTAGTATTCTTAGTGTGCCCTTCAGGTTCTTCTTCAATTTCTTCTTTATTAGAACCATCATTTTTATCATTACCACTTTCAGTTTCAGCATCAGAGATAGATATACTATTAGTATCTTTAGCAGTTTCAGAAGATTCTACAACTATTTTATGTTTCTTTTTCTTTTTCTTAGGAGTACCACTATTTTTAGATTGTTGAGAATCTTGCTCAATTATTTTAGGATGTCCCTCAGGATATAAAGGATCTTGAGTAGAAGCACCACCTCTAGTTCTTATTTCATAAGCATGTTTTTATCTAGAAGCATTAACTAGCAAATCTTTTTGTACCTTAGTAAGCTGATCAATTTGAGTTTGAACCATTTGGAAATGTTTAACAAGAATTTTAACATCATTGGAGGTTTTATCCACAATATCATCCAATTTATTAATAGCTCTAGAATTTTCCATTAGATGATTCTGCACTCTCATATTAAAATTATATTGCTTAACAACATAATTATCAAATTCATCTAAGCATTGATCAGTAGGTTTAGAGTAAGGAATATCACCATTATCTAGAGAGTGTACCTCAATAGTGGATGAGTGAGAGATTGTCTTACATAATTCTTCTATAGGAGGTAAATTCTTCAAATCTTCAAATTTAATACCCTTCCCCTTAAGACATTTCTTAGCTTCCTTCATCACTTCATCATTTAATTCAATCATTCCCCTCTTCTTTGGTGTTGGTGTTGGGGTTGGCTCAGGTATAGTTGGCTCATGTGTAGTTGGCTCAGGTATATTCCAATCATCATAATTATTGCTTATTTTAGCCATTAATTCCTCAGCTTCATTAGGAGTTCTTTTCCTGAAAACACAACCAGCACAGCTATCCAGGTATGTCCTAGATTCATCGGTTAGTCCATTATAATATATATTAAGAAGTTCATTTTTAGCTACTGGATATACATGCTGTGCTCTAATTAAAGAACAAAACCTTGCCCATGATTCAGGCAATTTCTCTCCTTCTACCTGCTTAAAATCAAAGAGTTTCTGCAAGCAGCATATTGAGCACTAGGAGGGAAATATTTCTAAAAGAAAGTATTAACCAAGCCGATAGGACTATCAATAGATCCAGGAGATAAATTATTAAACCAAGCTTTAGCTTCACATTTCAATGAAAAAGGGAAAATTTTGGCAACAAAGTAGGTGCGTTTCTTAATATCATCAGAAAATAAGCCACTCAAAGTAGAGAGCTCATTCATATGTGCCACAACACTTTCTTTTTCATTTCCACAAAAAGGTTCTTTCTCAGCAATAATTATATAAGATAAATCAAGAGAGAAATCATAATCCTTATCTTTAATGTTTATGTGAGATGTGTTAAACTTAGCCTTAGGAGATAATTTATATCTAACAGCACGTCTCTCAAGAAGACTCTTAATAGCACATGCACCTCTAGTGTTTTGACATTCCTCAATAAATTCATCACTAATTTCAATATAATCTTCATCAAGATCATCACTAGGATACTCTCTAGACGCAGGTGAACTAACATGTGTAGAAATATTTTCATTAGTAGTTTTAGTGTTTCCCATTATAGTTCTAGCAATTGTAGCATCTAGGAAAGGACCTAATGAACCACTTTAATCAAGCACAGTAGAAGCAGCATCAACATTATCAGAAGCATTTTTAGATTCAGCAGAAGTAGCAGTATGTGTAACATGTGTATGTGGCATATGGTGAATCAAGAGCAACAGAGGTGTTCAGAGTTGTACCTCTTCTTGTAGTGGATGGCAATATAGGAACTTTTCCATCATGAGCTGTAACCATGATGAATGGATAGCAGTGAACAATAATAATTACAAGTGAACTTATAAATAAAGATATGATCCCCGGCAATAGTGCGAGGAAATAGTCTTGATGACCCACAAGTATAGTGGATCGCAACATCCTTCGAGGGAAATAAAGACCAAATTTATTGATTTGACACATGGGAAACAAAGAATATTTATAAGCCTTAACAAAAGAGTTGTCAATTCAGCTGACCTAGAAACACTCTTGCTCGCAATAGTTTATCAGTAGTAACAATTTTGTAATAGCAGTACCAAAATAACAGCACATGTAAAATAAGGACAGCGGTAGCAATTGTAATAAACAACAGGATTAAAATGTGGTAGTGATATGGATCGTATGGGCACCTAGAGGGGGGTGAATAGGTGCTAACCAATTTTTAATACTTTTTCAATTTTAGGCTTGACACAAAGTAAATTCTCTAGATATGCAACTACGAGAATTTCCCTATATGCAACCCTAACTACTAAGCACGTAAATAGAGGAACGAAGAAACCGTAGTGGAGAACGCGGAGACACAGGGATTTGTTTTACCGCAGTTCCTTACTTGTTAAGGGAAGTACATCTGCATTGGAGGGGTGGGCGGTTCTAAGACCACCACGCCACAATAGGCCTCACCCTATTCTCCGATGGATCTTGGCACGAGAAGCCTGATCCACCTTCTCCACTATTGGATCCCTTCGAGGCGGGAACCGGTTCCTTTTACAACACTATCAGGGAACACACCCACAACCGAATTGGGGGCTCCCGAGATGACAACAAGCTGCCACAAGAACAAGGTTTATCAATATAAACACAAACAAGGATCTAGGTATTTGCAAGAAATACTAGATCGGTGGTTCTCCAAATGAATGGAGAGGAGATGAAGCGCTTGATTGCTGATGATGAAGATCGAGTTCTCCTCCTTCGATTCCTCAAGGGACGGGGAATTTGGGTGGATCTAGGTGGAGCTCTCTTGGATTAAGGTTGCAGATCAGATCTCGTCTTTTTTGAATGAATCAAGAGATCTGGCAGGAGGGGGAAGGCTGTCTTAAATACCCCCTCCCTAGATCTGGCCGTTGAGCAACTTTGGGGGCGGATTATCCGCCCCCCACTAGGGTCGGATTATCCGCCCCCTTGGGAAACTTCTCCCCAAGGGCGGATTTTCCGAGGGAAACTCCGCCCCCTCTCTGGGGCTGGCGCCTGCGTGACTTGGTGAAGATCTTGGGGGGGGGGGGGGCGGATAATCCGGCCCCCTCCTGGGGCGGATTATCCAGCCAGGACGGAAAGTCCGGCCAACACTCTGCCCCCTCTCTGGGGCTTGCGCCTTGGCGGTGAGCAAGGGGGCGGACAATCCGGCCTCCCTGAGGGACGGATTATCCGGCGAGGGAGGGGCAGAATATCCTCCCCTGGTGGGGGCGGATTATCCGCCCCCCAAAGGCAGAATCCTTTTCCCTTTTTCTCAGAGAGAGCTGAACACTTCAACACACATCAAATAATCCTTGATATTGTTATCTAACACACAAAACACTAGGGATTATAAAATGTTCTTTCAGGTAGGCATAGGGATCGATGGACGGGCGTTGCATGGACAAGATAATTCATGTAATAATCAAGACAAAGGCATTGCAGATAATAAAGATAAAGAATCCATGTACTAAATAACCATAGGCATGTGTTCCATATATAGTCGTGCGTGCTCGCAATGAGAAACTTGCACAACATCTTTTGTCGTGCCAGCCTGTTTGTAGCGGAGCCTTAAGGGAATCTACAGGAAATTAAGGTGCTTATTTTAATAGAGCACCGGAGCAAATCATTAACACTCCATGAACACACATGATCCTCACATCATAGCCGTCCCCTCCGGTTGTCCCAATTGCTCTCACTTTGGGGCCTCGGGTTCCGGAGAAGGATATGTGTACACAACTTCCAGGTAAGATCACAAACAATAATATCATCATGAATCAATAACATGTTCAGATCTGAGATCATGGCACTCGGGTCCTAGTGGAAAGCATTAAGCACAAAAAGTGGCACCAATGTTAAAAGCACTAACAATAGATACTAGGCACCATGCCCTAACAATCTTATCCAATTACATGAGTGATCACATCCAATCCCTACCATCCCCATAACCTACTACGGGAATTAATCACACATGGACGGGGGAATAACGGATGGTTGAAGGAGATGTGTCAGTGATGATGATGGCGATGATCTCCTCCAATTCCCCATCCCGGCAGGGTGCTAGAACGGAGTTTTTTGTTCCGAATCGCGGTTTCTGGTGGTGTCGGTGCAGCGGAACTCTTCTCTGGAAATTGTTGAACCCCCTTGTGTTTTTAGGTCAGAGGGTATATGTACACGAAAGGAGAGGTCGATTCGGAGTCCGGGGTGGACACACCATGCCTAGGCGCGGCCAGGCCTAGCCCGCGCCTAGGGGTGGTGTGGGCCCCTCGGGTCTTTTCTCCCCTCCGTCTTCTGGCTCCGTGAGTCTTCTGGAAAAATTGGATTTTTGGCATATTTTCTAGGATTTTTCTGCACAAAAACGAGACACTAAAGCAATTCTGCTGAAAATAGTGTTAGTCCGTGTTAGTTATATCCAAATCACACAAATTAGAGGTGAAACAATAACAAAAGTGTTCGGCAAAGTAGATACGTTTTGGACGTATCAGGGCTCCATAGTGGGGTCCCTCTAGTGGATGCATCCTCTGGAGGTTGTTTCCTCGCGAAGCGGGGCCTCACGAGGGAGTACTTGACCGAGCCACCTCTGGAGGAACTCTGTCCTCTTGAGGATGCAACGGCCCTGACACTGTACCTTTCAACCGTTGGGACGTGGCACCCCGCTCCCAGGGCCCTAATAGTAGCCCCCGGGATCTTGGCTCGCATGTCTCCTTTGATGGACTCGAAGGGGCAAGTGTCCTAGGATGGTTGAGGGGTCCGGGTGCCCATTTGGTCAACATGGGTCTGCCACGCCCATTTCCTGGCCGTGGAATCAAAGAAGCCGTGTGTCCTTGACCATAGATCTTGGGCACGTTGGTTCTGCCCTGGGATTTGTTCCCACGATGGGACGGTGCGTGGTGCTCAGTGGACATCTCAAACCTGTCAGTCATAAGCTTTGAAAATTCATCATTAAAAGCTTGGTTAGTAGAGCCAAAAGTAATGTCATCTACATAAAGTTGGCATACAAAAAGCTCCCCATTAACCTTCTTAGTAAAAAGAGTGGGATCGATTTGCCCAATTTCGAATCCACGGTCTAGCAAAAGCTCTTTAAGGTGCTCATACCACGCACGTGGGGCTTGTTTAAGGCCATAGAGCGCCTTATCGAGTTTGTATACATGGTTCAGAAATTTGGGGTCCTCAAAACCCAGGGGCTGCTTGACCTATACGAACTCATGTAGAGGACCATTAAGGAATGCACTCTTAACATCCATTTGTCGTAATTTAAAATTATGATGAGCTGCATATGCAAGAAGGATACGGATGGACTCAAGATGAGCCACATGAGCATAAGTCTCGCCAAAATCAATTCCTTCCACTTGAGAGAATCCTTGATCCACGAGTCTTGCTTTATTCCTCACAACAATGCCATTTTCATCTTGTTTGTTCTTGAATATCCACTTGGTGCCGATAACATTGCGGCAATCCTTGGGTTTCTCTACGAGCTTCCAAACTTTGTTGTGTTTGAAGTTATTTAATTCTTCATGCATAGCAACCACCCAATCGGGATCTTCAAGAGCATCAAAGACTTTCTTCGGTTCAACCATGGAAATGTGAGCTTGATGATCACAGAAGCTTGCAAGTTCTATTCTAGTAGACACCCTTCTTCGTAGATCATCAACAACCTTGTCAAGAGTGTGACCCCTTAGTTCAAGGTTCCAATCAACACGTGCCTTGGGACAAGTCTCAATGTCCTTATTATTTCTATAAGGAGTTGATTCAGTATTTGTATCCTTGTCTTGACCACTGCCTTGCCCTTGATCTTGATCTGAGTTAACACCAGGAAGTTGCTGCAGAGCTTGTTCTTCAGGGCCGGATAATCTGCCCCTTGGAGGGGCCGGACTATCCGGCCTGGGAGATGAAACATCAGTGGATTATTCTTGAGCATGCCTGACAGGACTTGGAGAATCATAGCTGGATAATCCGCCCTCGGGGACCGGAGAATCCGGCCTGGGAGTTTCTTGGCTGTTGTCTTCTCCTCCGGATCCCCTGGAATGAGTTGGATTGCCAGGGGAGGATTGTCCGCCCCTTGGAGGGGGCGGATAGTCTGTCTTGGGACTACCAATTTGTCCAGGAGACGGATGATCTTCAGCACATTGCGGTGATGGTGCAGAGTTTTCTCCAACAGTAGGAGCTTGTTGATCTTGTGTAGATGAGGGCTCCACATGAGTGGAGCATTGTCCTTCCCGATCCGCCACAAGGGGTTCCTCAATTGGGCGGAAAAATCCCACGCCCATTCTTCTTATGGCTTCTTGGGGTATTTCAACATCTGCATCACAAACATCAACTTGCCCTACAAAGGAGCCGTTATTTTCATCGAACTCCACACTACAAGATTCTACAACAATCCCAGTGAGATTGTTGTAGACTCTATAAGTGTGGAATTCGGCACCGTAACAAAAAAAAATACCTTCTAAAGCCTTGGACTCAAATTTTGACAAACGGACACATTTAATAAGAAAGAAACACTTACACCCGAATACCCTGAAGTATGAGATGTTGGGCTTGTTACCGGTAAGTATTTCAGATGGAGTCTTTCCAAAATCTTTCGGATGTAGAGCCGGTTTGATGAGTGACAAGTAGTGGATATGGCTTCAGCCCAAAAATTATAAGGAGACTTGAATTTAGAAAACATTGATCTTTCCATATCCATCAAAGTCCGGTTCTTCCTCTCGGCTACACCATTTTGTTGAGGGGTGTACGCAGCGGAATATTGATGTCTAATCCCCTCTTCGCTTAGAAACTCATTCAAAGTGTAGTTCTTGAATTCGGAGCCATTGTCACTTCCTATTGCCAAGATAGGAACATTGTGTTGACGTTGAACTTCATTGGCAAAGTCAATGACAGTTTGTTGGGTCTCACTTTTCAGCTTGAAGTAGACCCATGTATATCTTGAGTAATCATCGACAATGACCAAGCAATATTTCTTCCCACCAAGACTTGCATGAGAAGGAGGACCAAATAAGTCCACATGAAGTAATTCCAAGATTCTCTTTGATGACACAATAGTCTTCCTCTTGTGGGGAGAGTCATGCATTTTTCCTTCTACACAAGCCCTGCAAACATGATCTTTGGCAAAAGTGACATTGTCTTTTAGTCCAAGGATGTGGACACCCTTCTGGAGACTTTGCAAAGTTCTCATGTTGACATGGGCTAAACGGCGATGATATAGCCAGCCCACGTCAGCCTTTCCGAATAGACACATCGGACCCGAAGTGGTTTTCCCCGAGAAGTCCACCACATACACGTCATTTTCGACGTATCCAACGAAAGCAACCTTTAGAGACTTGCTCCACAAGAGTACCACCAAATCATCATCGATAAAAACAACAAAACCCGTCTTGCCAAGGGCACGAACAGAAAGAAGGTTGTAACCGAGGGTCTCAACAAGCATGACGTCCACGAGAGAGATATCGTGGGCAACCACAACCTTGCCAACACCCAATACCTGAGATTTAGACTTATCACCATAGGAGACTGTGATATTATCATGATTTGGACGCATGTTCGTGATGATCTCCTTGCTTCTGGTCATATGACTAGTGTAGCCACTATCCAACACCCATTTCGACCCACCAGAAGCATAGCCCTGCAAGAGAATTACTTCTTGGTTTTAGGTACCCATTTTTCAATGGGTCCTTGCATGTTAGTAACAAGGGTTTTTGGGACCCAAATAGACCAAGCAATATATTCATCAAAGGGACCGACATAATAAGCATAAACGTCGCCATAATCATCACAAAAGAGTTCATAATTTGGATTGTCAGACCCTGCAAAACCAATATTGTTAGTCTTGTCTTTTGTGACATTCTTCTCAGTGGTGCTTGTCTTTGATTACACATTCTTGTACTTGTTCTTCTTGGTTTTCTTTTTCTTGGACTTGGTGACATACCCAAGTCCCTCTTTACCATGATTTGACCTTTGCTTGCCAAGGACTTCATCAAGCACACCTTTATCCTTGGGAGTGATGTCCTTGATCACTTCTTTTTCCACACTAGCATTTTCCTTGTGACTATATGTTGAGCTGGATGAGCTAGGAGCATCATATTTGGCCAATCGACTTTGAAGCTGATCATGTGACTCATTGAGAATGGAGAAATCGTTTTTCAACGCCTTGTGAGAATTGTCAATTTTCTCCAATTCCTCAAAGAGTCTATCATGAGCAGCCCCAAAGTCAATCTTTTCCTTCTTTAACTTCTTTGCTTTGGTGACTGCATTGTCATGTTCCTTAACAAGTTTAGTCACAATTTCTTCATGTGACTCTTCAATAGACTCAAGCCTCTCTTCAAGAGAGACCCGGGCCTCTTCTTCTTCTTCTTCAAGAGCATTTTTTAAGGATACAATTTCCATTGCATCCTCCCTTTCAATTTTGCCCTTTTCTTCGAGGAGAGCTTCGTTTTGGGCCAGCTGATCCATAAGAGATTCAAAACGAACTTTGTGCTCACCTTGCAAGTTAGTATAGAAATAATCCAAAGAAATAATCTCTTCTTTAACCTTAAGACTATTAGGATCATCCATGTCAATCATAGCCTTAGGAAAAGAAGAGTTAGAAGAAGTTACCTCGGAGCTTCTTGCCATGATACAAGTAGCATTCTTGTTGATGGTGTTTTCGTTCGGAGAGTCGAAGAGAGATGTTGAAGGAGACGTGGTGGCTATAGCAGCCACCTCTTGAGAGCTATCGTCTTCGTCCTCATCTTCACTTCCCGATGAATATTCTTCTTGAGCCACTAGAACAATCTTTGGTTGCTTCTTGAAGGGAGCATTCTTCTTTACAAACTGTTTCTTGCGTGGAGCCTTTGACTTGTCCTTGAAAATAAGTCCTCCTCCATTATCTTCCCTACTTTGATATGGACACTCAGCTACAAAGTGCATCCGATCACCACAGTTGAAACATGTTCTCAACTTAGGACCATTTTTTTTTTCTTCCATAGGCTCCACTCTTGCGTTCTAGTTCAGCTTTAGCCTTGGCTGGATCTTTCCAAAAGTTTCTAGCATAAAGAGCCAAGTGTTGTCCGTGGATCCTTTTTATATCCTCGGGATAGTCCAGACCTTCTATGGCATATTCATCATGATCAATCACACTAGTCTTCAAGGCCACGTTGACCCCCTTTTGCATCCCCATAGCTCGAGCACGAGCATCTTCGGCATTCTTGGCAGCCACTTTGAAAGCGGCCATTTCTTGTATTACCTCATTGGATGTTATGAGGTGATAGTTATGCCTACCTTGGATACTTTTCAAATCTGTGGACTCAAATGGCATAAGAGCACTGACGTACTTGCGCTTGATCCATGCATCATCAACATGAGCGGCACCATGGTTTCTGAAATTTGTGGATATTGCCTTTAGCCTCCTATACATGTCTTCATGGTCTTCTCCATCCAACATATAGAATCCTTCAGCTTCGTTGCTCAATGCATCATATCTATTCCTTTTCATACTTTCATTTCCGATGAAGAGCTCGGTGAGAGCATCCCAAGCTTCCTTAGTTGTACTAAGATGCAGAATGTGTGGCATATCTTTGTCACCCACACCAAGCTGTATCATGTGTAGAGTTGTAGCGTTGAGTTGGCTATCGACAACTTCTCTTCTTGTAAGATTGTTGGGGTTTCAACCATGAAGACCATTTTCGATGATCTTCCACAAATCTATGGAGGAACTGCACACATGATATTTCATCAAAAATTTCCATTCAGTAAAAGTAGATGCTAAAAGTTTGGGTGGATCACCCCTATTATGTATATGTGGGTGAGGGATAGGTGGATCAGGGGAATACACATGAGAAACTTCATTGTATCCATCCTTACCTCTATCCTTTTTCGAGGAGGAGCTCTTGCTAGTGTCATCACCAACCACTTCGTTATCTTTGGAAACAGTTTTACCCGTGGATTCCGGAGTGGTATCCTCAGAGTTAGATGGAGGTGATGTTGCGGATGTGGAGAGATGCATTATCAATTGATGCATCTCTTCAATCTTAGCCTCCATTGAACTCACCAAGGTTGTTTCCAACTTCTTGAGATCGTTCATGGTGACTACCTCCGGAGCATCACTCCCATCTACCTTGGAACCCATACTTCTCTTAGGCGGTTAAGCCCGAAATAAGAGTCGGGGCTCTGATACACATTTATATGGATCGTATGGGCACCTAGAGGGGTGTGAATAGGTGCTAACCAATTTTTAATACTTTTTCAATTTTAGGCTTGACACAAAGTAAATTCTCTAGATATGCAACTACGAGAATTTCCCTATATGCAACCCTAACTACTAAGCACGTAAAGAGAGGAACGAAGAAACCGTAATGGAGCACGCGGAGACACATGGATTTGTTTTACCGCAGTTCCTTCCTTGTTAAGGGAAGTACATATGTGTTGGAGGGGTGGGCGGTTCTAAGACCACCACGCCACAATAGGCCTCACCCTATTCTCCGATGGATCTCGCCACGAGAGGCCTGATCCACCTTCTCCACTATTGGATCCCTTCGAGGCGGGAACCGGTGCCTTTTACAACACTATCGGGGCACACACCCACAACCGAATTGGGGGCTCCCGAGATGACAAAAAACTACCACAAGAACAAGGTTTATCAATATAAACACAAACAAGGATCTAGGTATTTGCAAGAAATACTAGATCGGTGGTTCTCCAAATGAATGGAGAGGAGATGAAGCGCTTGATTGCTGATGATGAAGATCGAGTTCTCCTCCTTCGATTCCCCAAGGGAAGGGGCCTTTGGGTGGATCTAGGTGGAGCTCTCTTGGATGAAGGTTGCAGATCAGGTCTCGTCTTTTTTGAATGAATCAAGAGATCTGGCAGGAGGGGGAAGGCTGGCTTAAATACCCCCTCCCCAGATCTGGCTGTGGAGCAACTTTGGGGCGGATTATCCGCCCCCTTGGGAAACTTCGCCCCAAGGGCGGATTTTCCGGGGGAAACTCCGCCCCCTCTCTGGGGCTGGCGCCTACGTGACTTGGTGAAGAACTTGGGGGGCGGATAATCCGGCCCCCTCCTGGGGCAGATTATCCGGCCATGCCGGAAAGTCCGGCCAACACTCCGCCCCCTCTCTGGGCTTGCGCCTTGGCGGTGAGAAAGGGGAACGGACAATATGGCCTCCCTGAGGGATAGATTATCCGGGGGGCCGGAAAATCCGGCCAAAACTCCGCCCCCCTTCTGGGGCTTGCGCCTGCTAGGGAAGAGGGAGGAGCGGATTATCCTCCCCTGGTGGGGGCGGATTATCCGCCCCCAAAGGCAGAATCCTTTTCCCTTTTTCTCAGAGAGAGCTGCAACACTTCAACACACAACAAATAATCCTTGATATTGTTATCTAACACACAAAACACTAGGGATTATAAAATGTTCTTTTAGGTAGGCATAGGGATCGATAGACGGGGGTTGCATGGACAAGATAATTCATGTAATAATCAAGACAAAGGCATTGCAGCTAATAAAGATAAAGAATCCATGTACTAAATAACCATAGGCATGTGTTCCATATATAGTCGTGCGTGCTCGCAATGAGAAACTTGCACAACATCTTTTGTCCTGCCAGCCTGTTTGTAGCGGAGCCTTAAGGGAATCTACAGGAAATTAAGGTGCTTCTTTTAATAGAGAACCGGAGCAAATCATTAACACTCCATGAACACACGTGATCCTCACATCATAGCCGTCCCCTCCGGTTGTCCCAATTGCTGTCACTTTGGGGCCTCGGGTTCCGGACAAGGATATGTGTACACAACTTGCAGGTAAGATCACAAACAATAATATCATCATGAATCAATAACATGTTCAGATCTGAGATCATGGCACTCGGGCCGTAGTGGAAAGCATTAAGCACAAAAAGTGGCACCAATGTCAAAAGCACTAACAATAGATACTAGGCACCATGCCCTAACAATCTTATGCAATTACATGAGTGATCTCATCCAATCCCTACCATCCCCATAACCTACTACGGGGATTAATCACACATGGATGGGGGAATAACGGATGGTTGATGGAGATGTGTCAGTGATGATGATGGCGATGATCTCCTCCAATTCCCATCTCGGCAGGGTGCTAGAACGAAGTTCTTTGTTTCGAATCGCGGTTTCTCGTGGTGGCGGTGCA
Source organism: Avena sativa (assembly GCA_916181665.1). NCBI lineage: Eukaryota > Viridiplantae > Streptophyta > Magnoliopsida > Poales > Poaceae > Avena > Avena sativa. The sequence goes on from OV702293.1 coordinate 103,498,023, forward strand.
GCGGAAATCTTCTCTGGAAATTGTCGAACCCCCTTGCGTTTTTAGGTCAGAGGGTATATGTACACGAAAGGAGAGGTTGATTCGGAGTCCGGGTGGACACACCATGCCTAGGCGCGGCCAGTCCTAGCCCGCGCCTGGGGGTGGTGTGGGCCCCTCGGGTCTTTTCTCCCCTCCGTCTTCTGGCTCCATGAGTCTTCTGGAAAAATTGGATTTTTGGCATATTTTCTAGGATTTTTCTGCACAAAAACGAGACACTAAAGCAATTCTGTTGAAAACAGTGTTAGTCCGTGTTAGTTATATCAAAATCACACAAATTAGAGGTGAAACAATAACAAAAGTGTTCGGCAAAGTAGATACGTTTTAGACGTATCAGGGCTCCATAGTGGGGTCCCTCTAGTGGATGCATCCTCTGGAAGTTGTTTCCTCGCGAAGCGGGGTCTCACGAGGGATTACTTGACCGATCCACCTCTGGAGGCACTCTGTCCTCTTGAGGATGCAACGGCCCTGACGTTGTACCTTTCAACCGTTGGGACGTGGCACCCCAGTTTCAAGGGCCCTAATAGTAGCCCCCAGGATATTGGCTCGCATGTCTCCTTCAATGGACTCGAAAGGGCAAGCGTCCTAGGAAGGTTGAGGGGTCCGGGTGCCCATTTGGTCAACATGGGTCTGCCATGCCCATTTCCTGGCCGTGGAATCAAAGAAGCCGTGTGTCCTTGACCATAGATCTTTGGCACCTTGGTTCTACCCTGGGATTTGTTCCCATGATGGGACGGTGCGTGGTGCTCAGTGGGTCATGTCGTGTGCCGGGCGTAGCGGCACGTCCTTTCAACTGGCCCCGCTATACCAGGGCATGGGCGCGGGATCTTCTCTCTTCATGCCACTATTCCCCTTCTTCCTCCTTGAGTGCCTGTGCATAGGCCTAGTTTAACATGGCGCCCAAACGCCTCTCAGCCGCTGAGAAGGGTAAAGCCGTGATGGTGGAAGCGGAGGAAGCCCCATCGGAGAAGTGTGGCCAAGGTCGGCCGCACGGGACCAGCCTCGAGCCACACATAGGTCAGCACACACCTTTTGTGCTTCCTCCGTCCTCAATACTCCTGGAACAGGGCAGGGCGCCTCCGCGAGGTGCCCGGGCTGCAGCTGCCAGAGCCATCACTCTGGCTTAGGGATTGGTCCAGGTCGGGTGCCACATTCGTCCACACACCATCCCCGGTCTGGGGTCAAGATTGAGGGTGCCGGCGAACTCGACAAGGTTTTTGACTTTGTCCTTGTTTTGAAGATGACGACTGATCCACAAGGAATCGGCTCCCTTTGCACATTGCCCTTTCTACGAGGGTCCATCTCCAAGAGTTCGTGCGGCTGAGGAATTCCAGAGGTAGCTATGAGTGGACCGTGGAGCTCGAGATCCCCGCATCAGGGGATATGTACCTCGCCATAGGTTGGAAGTGCTTTATCCGCGACCACGAGATCGGGTGCGGCTCAGTGCTGAGGTTTCTCTATGACTTCAAGAAGGACTTCTCGGTGATGGTGTATGACCCCATGTGATGCCGCGTTGACTAGCCCCGCCACCTCTGAAAGGGCATGGGCGGGGTTTAAGGTGTGGCCATAGCGGCGCCGTCAGGTCCGTAAGCCTTTTACTAGTGTAGCAGTTGTAGTATCCTTTAGTTTCCTGTTTCATAGCCAGGCTATAAGGAAAACCATCATGAATGTCTATAAGCGAATCTTTGCGCTTGATGTTTGTCCTTTGGCATGTTCTGGTTGTGATGCTTGGAGTCTTTTCTGTGTGTCCATGGTGTCGTGCCGGCTCAACGGAGCTAGCGGCGATCGCCTGCACGGTCTTCCCAAGAAGCGGACCTCATGAGCCCCCCTGTGTACCTACTGATGGGGGAGAGTGTTCTGGGACGAAGTCCTCGTGAGGGGAGGCTCATGGAGGTCACGGCTGATTGGTTTGATCCCGAGGGTGGCATCAGGGAGACGCCAACCATGGGGGACTCTTTCGGCCAGTCGCCTTGACTGCAGTGCAATGGCTTGTGAGGAGATCCCACATGTTTTTGGGGATGTAGCCCCTGCCCTTGTGAAAGGTTTTGGGCCTTTCAGCCATGAGTTTCTATAGTGCTTGTTGAGGTTGCTGGTTCAACGATTTAGCGGGGCCTCACAGGCCGTGAGAGGCTCTGAAGTGCACCCTCGCGATGGAGTCTGATGCTGGCCTCAGGGCCTATCACTTTAAGTGGTGTTTAGCCTTGCGAGGCCAGTGTGTACCATTATTCCCTGGTTGTGGGTGTCAGACTATTGTCACTAGGGATACCTCGTCCCATCGAGACACCGAACCCACCGGTCAAACCCTGGAGAGGGCATATGGAGAGCACGGAGAATGCGACGCCTCCAAGAACTACCACGCCAACCATCGCGGGCCCCAGGATGAGGCCTCGCGAGGGAGGGGAGTCTGCGGCTTAGAGTACAGCGTGCTAGTTGACATACCCATGGGAAGTCCACGCAGGGCCTGGTAGACCTCGGGAAAGAAGATGCCGCCCTATCCCTTTGGTGCAAAGGGGGAGGAGGTGATGCAAGGACCTGGCAGCGCCTAGCGTGCTGCTTTGGTGCAAACAAGCGAGGGTGGAGTGGTGGTACAATAAGGAAACTGTCCACTACACTGGCGCTATAGCTGGCGGGCAACCACAAGAGGACAAGATAAAGCCACATCCTCTAGCGCAGGAATGTGGTATCCCTTCCCGCCTAATGTTTGGGGAAGAGGGATAACGCGGCCATATATAAGGGAACCTTCTCCTACCTTAGAATAGGTCGATCCCCATCGATCTAAACTCTAGACTTACAACCTCCATTGTACCATTAGGAAGCAAGTGAGCAATACAACAAAGCAGGAGTAGGGGCTTTACCTCCTCATGAGGGTTCCGAACCTGGGTAAAAAAACCCGTGTCATATCTCTGCCATTTTCTTGCTCCACAGTCACAACCATCGCCGAGGCTCCTTGGGAACACGTGTTCAGCACCCTCTCGAACCAAGGTATTGTTGGACCCTAGTTCCTTCGCAGGAGAAATCTTCGACATTTGGCGCGCTAGGTAGGGGGCTGAGGCGCACCGAGGGACATCAACCAGTGACATCGACATGGTTGCTTGCAGAAAGCCTCGTGAAAACCTCTCCTGACAGGATCAAAAGAAAAGGCTCAGTGGCTCGCGCATTGCCGCCCCCACACTCGCGCCATTTTCCGAGAGCAGCGACAACTCCCCGCCACACGTTCCAACGGAAGCAAGCGGAGAAAACTTTGTTTCAAGCCCTACACTGGCTCAAGCATGCTGCACCCCACTCACCCCGGAGATGGCGCGCCTCCTGGTGAAGGAGCTCATTCGCTACTCACTCGCAAAGGCGCGCGGGAGGAGTGGCAGTGTAACACCCCGATTTTAATTAAATGATAATTAGGTTTGTTTGTGCATTCATGAGCATGATACTTTAAAAACTCTAAACCTTAGTTTTCCCCTCTCTCTTTAAAACATTCTAAAATGGTTTTGAATTTGAATATACAAATACAATAAAGAGAAAAAAAATAGAAAAATTTTCAGGAATAAAATGAATCCAGAGCCCATCCCAGGCCGGCCCATAGCTTCCCTTCCCTTCCTTGTCGCTCATGTGCAACCCGCAACCCCCACAGCAGTCCAGTCCTGGCCTAGTACCCCCCCCCTCGTGGTCTTCCTCGCGTACGGTAAGCAGCTACGTGTCCCGCCGCTGTCAACACCCGAATTTTTATATCCAGATGCCTGTTATGCCATACATCTTAATCCCAGGATTACCATTTTTGCGAGACATAACAGAATTGATAGCATAGTACATCATCCATTACAAACCATAATATTCTTTCAAATAGTTGGTCTCATCATCAAGTCTTAATACACATCAAAGCTATGGAAAATAACATAGTAGAGGCTCCAGCTTCATTGTCACAGGCAATGCTGACGATAGGAGATGATCCTAGTTATCATAGACATCCCGCTATCCGTCCTCCGAATAGCCTTCTTCATAGTCTGGCCATGGGAATAGCCAGGGACAAAGCCATGAGTACTTTTAAAGTACTCGCAAACAATCACTAAGGTAAGTAAGACAATTCTAGTAGGAATCCTAAGCTCTAGGTTTGTTTGCAATAAACCAATTTTATTTCATAAGTACTTAGTAGTAAAGACCTAATTTAGTTATCTAGATTACGCAAGAGGGAACCTAGTTTCAGGTCCACAACCCTATGTGGTCATGTAAGATCCCACCCTTATAAAGGTAAGGATCCCTGTGATTGCAATGCTAGTCCCTGGATCAAATGCTAGAATCCAAAGTTTAAGATTAAGTACACAGAAACAAAGGTCATTATAACATCGTCATTCCAGAGATAACATAGTATTTTACAACTCCATGGCCATAGGCCTAATACAAGAGTTTAATCATAACAATATAAATAAATTCTTCATCTTCATGTGCCACAGGCAAGCATGTTGAGTGTAGACTCATAACCCCTAATCATCATCAGAGTAACCTGCAACATCACAAGTTACAGCCACAGTGGGTCAATACATTGGAATAGTATTGGCAAGTGATACCTTAGTAGAATACTAACATCTAGTTACTACATGAATTTGGCTAAGTGTAGCCTAGGCTTGCTTTGCTCAAAATAGGTTTTACCTATTAGTTGAAAACACTAAGTTTTTATTTGACCAAAACTTTCCCAAGGAACCACCAATAGAAATTGGTGAACCTTCACCCTTGTTCAACCACAAGTTTTAACTTAGAAAATTGGGATGAGGAGATTCTTGATAGCTTCCATGTCTTGATGCTCATTTGTCCAATACCAGGGACATGGCTAAGTACTTATATTCTTCCATGTGTAGAGGTTGTGCACTTTCTCCACAAGACTTGATTTTCACCAAGACAGGACCTTTCAGAAGCCTTCCCTTAGACCAAATGGACGCGTTCCAACCTATCATCCCACTACCACCAACTATCCAAATGGCTAAGTTATTGCAACCTATATGATCCAGGCAGAGCCCATAATGCCATGTGGCTGCAGTAGAAGCTTCTTAACATTTGGCATCTCAAATCCCTTTGTTCTTGGGTGGCTTTCCACAAGTGAGATACACAAGGTAAACCATAGAAATGGGCCTTGTGTAACCACACAACACAGACCATTCTTTCCATTCCACCCAGGTGTTTCATTCACTTAGTTGTTTTATTAAGCAAAACATAAGTCAAAGACTTAGAAATATTTCTCATAGCATGATTATATAATCCAACCTTGGTTGCTACTAGCTAGGATAAGCATGGAAATATCAAGTATCTTAACTTAGAGGAAATTCTAACAATTCTACAACTACTAGGATTTCCCAAGCATAGCATATTGATACTTAGTAAAAATATTCATGCAAGCCCTATACAAAATAATTCTAATGCATAGGTAAAAAATATTGGGACAAAAATATATGAAGCACCACTTGACTTGGTAGTTGGGGGAGTAGCACCAACAATCTTCACAATCACAATCACCACTCGCACCAAAATTTACACATAAAATGATGGCACCAAATTCACATATCAAAATAGACAAAAAAAATATATGAATGCATGCAAATGCCATGTGATGATTTTTCTAAGTCAAACAAGACAAGTATACAGTACTGAATCATAAACAAGGCAAAAACACACGAAATAAACTTTATTTAGTCTTTAAATCATTTTTCAAACAATTTCTATACTCAAACTAAGCCTATAAATGTCTCTTCCAAAATAATCAATTTTACAGAAGTAAAACATTAAAAACATTGCATAAATGGATAGAATTCTTTCTCATGATTCCAATGATATAAAATTTTCAAAATTTGAACGTGTGGATCAAAAGTTATGAATTTTGCAAGTTTGAATATCTAATAGATCTAAATCAGATTTTTAAAACAAATAACAAGCCACGCGACAGCGTCTGATTGGACGATACCGCTTCGCACTGGCTCACGCTCGCGGGCCGTTGGATCTAACTTACTGCGCATGGTCCAGATCAAAAGTTACCGCTTCATTACAAATCTAATCCTAAGCGCTGGATTTAGATCTGACGGCTGTCGAGCACGCAACCATGGATGGGCGGCGTAGCGATGGTGGCGCGGCTCTGCAGTGGTATTCCGGTGGCTACGGAGGGGGCTGGGGTCAGCAGAGGAGCTTACCAGACTCGCGAGGTCACGAGGAAGCTCAACGTGTAGACGAGTAGGGTCGGGGCGCGTTGTAGAGGTCGCTTGGGCTCGTCGGACTTGCAGACGACGCCGGGTTCTTGCCGACGATGACGTTGCCGATGATATAGACCGCCCTAGCACGAACTAGTTGTGTCAGGAGGTGCGCAAGGTTGTGGCGAACACGACAGGATCAAAAGGGAAGCAAGGGGCACTCGAAGATTACCAGTATTTCTCGTCGGAGTTGGGCGGCGGCACTGACGTTTGCGGGCACGAACGGGAACAGTGACCTGGGTCAAGAGAAAGGAAACGAAAGGCATCAGGGGTGCGCAAGAACATGCTGGTCACACTCATTTCAAGCAGAGGCAAAGGGGCGGTCAAGGCTCACCGGAATCAGTCGCCGGAGGTCGTCGGTACAACGACAGTTTGAGCTCGAATGCGCGCAGCCTGGTGGCGGAATGAGCGAGGAAAGTGGGGGGAAATGACCTTGGTGGCGAGGTGATTAAGTAGCCAGGAGCAGGGCGAGAATTACGCACGCAAGAAACGGAAATCAATCACTTTTAAACGCGATAGTGAAGGAGGAGGAGGAAACGGCGAGGCCAGGTCATGGGTGGGGTTTGGGGACGATGCTGACGGGGCAAGGTGGGTCCAAGGTGTCAGCGGGTGGGTATGCGCTGCTGCGGTGAGAAACAGAGGGAGAAGGGAGACCCCGGGTGGGCTGTTTTGGCTACTGGGACGAAAGGGTGGCGCCGGCCCAATTCTAATTATTTTATCCTTTTCTATTTCTGTTTGATTTTCCAGGAAACATTTTCAAATGAGTTTCAAATAAGTTTAAATACAAACCACTTCTGGATTTTTGTAAAGTGAAATTTGTACACCAGTGGTTGCAGAACAATGTTGTACACTTGAAAATAATTTGGCACTTTGGAATTTTTAAAATAAACAATGTTTTTACCAATTGCTTAGTAAAGACATAAAAATGATTTTAAATTTTGTTTCTGTGTTTTGAAATCTTTGTCCAAGTTTTGAAAATTATCAAACAATCTTAGGATCAAACATCTTTGGTTTTAAAACAAATAATCTCTTACTAAAGAGTAGCATTGGGTAATTGCCTTGCTTACATAAAATAATAGGCATTCAAAATGCTTCTGTTTTGTAATGACTTTGAAAGTTATCCTAAAATGATTATGAATGCATGGATGATATGCAAACTTTGAAATCATGATTTTAGGGATGTTAAAAATCTAACACCTTAAGGTGAATCTCGCCCTCGAGATTCAGATTGGCTAGCACATAGGTGAGGGTGGTCTTTCCAAAGGTCATCTTCTCTTTCCCATGTTGTTTCTTCTTCGAAATGATGGTTCCATTGAACTTTGCAGAATTTGATAGTCTTTGTTCGAGTAACTCTTTCTGCAGTCTCAAGAATTTTGACAGGCTTTTCCTCATAGGTGAGATCACTTTCCAACTGGACCTCTTCCAAAGGTATGGTATCCTTCAAGGAAGTCTCTTCCATCTCTGGATGGCATTTCTTTAGCTGACTCACATGAAACACATTGTGAACGGCGGACAATGATTCTGGCAATTCAATCTCATAAGCTACTTCTCCCTTACGACTTAGAATCTTGAATGGTCCAACGTATCTTGGGGCCAATTTTCCTTTGACTCCAAATCTCTTTACTCCACGAAGTGGTGACACTCTAAGATAAGATATATCACCCACTTCATACGTGACTTCTCTACGCTTAGGATCTGCGTAGCTCTTCTGTTGGGATTGTGCTATCTTGAATCTGTCCTTAACTAGCTTGACTTTCTCTTCAGCCTCTTTGATTAGTTCTGGTCCGAACAAGTTTCTTTCCCCCACACCATTCCATAGTAATGGGGTAGTACACTTTCTTCCATAGAGAAACTCAAACGGTGCCATCTCAATACTGGCTTGATAGCTGTTGTTGTAAGAGAATTCTGGGTAAGGCAGACTTTCATCCCAACTAGCTCCATAGTCTAGGGCACATGCTCTCAACATATCTTCTAGAATCTGGTTGGTCCTTTCTGTCTGTCCATCAGTCTGAGGATGAAAAGAAGTGCTGAATTCCAATCTCATTCCCAATGACTCATGTAGTTGCCTCCAAAATGAGAAGTGAACTGAGTTCCCCTATCAGACACAATACTCTTGGGTACTCCTTGCAGACACACAATCCTATTCATATAGATCTTGTCCAACTTAGCACTTGTGTAGGTTGTCTTCACGGGTATGAAATGAGCCACTTTAGTTAGACGATCCACTACTACCCAAATAGAATCATATCCTGACCTGGTCCTTGGCAATCCTGTAATGAAATCCATGCCAATCTTGTACCACTTCCAATCAGGGATAGGTAGTGGTTGTAGCAATCCTGCCGGTTTGTGATGTTCCGCTTTCACTCTACTACATACATCACACAAAGCAATATGTTCGGCGATGTATTTCTTGAGATTATTCCACCAAAATCTTTCCTTCATGTCCATGTACATTTTGGTGTTACCCGGATGAATGGAATATGGTGAGTTGTGTGCTTCCTGTAAAATCAGTTTCTGAAGCTCTGGATCTTGCGGAACGCAGATACGTTTTCCATACCATAAAGTACCTTGTTCGTCTTCATGGTATCCTTTGGCTTTTCCCTTGCCAATATTTTCCTTAATCTCTTCAATTTCCTTGTCCGTCTTTTGGGCTTCCTTTATTTTATCCAACAAAGTGGGTTGAACATCCAAGGACACGAGATGTCCTTCAGGTACAATTTCCAACCCGAGGTCTCTAAATTGGGCACATAGATCATCTAGAAACTCTCCCTTAGTAAGACCATTCACAAATACCTTACGGCTTACTGCATCCGCTACAACATTTGCTTTAACGGGGTGGTATTGCAAACTCAAGTCATGGTCCTTGATGATTTCTAGCCATCTTCTTTGTCTCATGTTAATTTCTTTCTGTGTGAAGATATACTTCAAACTTTTGTGATATGTGAACACTTCACATTGTTTTCCCAAAAGATAATGTCTCCATGTTTTGAGTGCATGGACAACAGAGGCTAACTCCAAATCATGAGTAGGGTAATTTACCTCATGGGTTTTGAGTTGTCTCGAGGCATAAGCCACAACTTTCCATTCTTGCATTAGAACTGCACCTAATCTATGATGAGATGCATCACAATACACTTGGAAATCTTTCTCCAAATCTGGCAGACATAGAACTGGTGCTGTCACTAGTCCCTTTTTCAATTCTTGGAAGCTGAGTTCACATCCTTCATACCAAGCAAATTTCTTGTCTTTCTTTAGTAACTCTGTCATTGGCTTAGCTACCTTGGAGAAATTCTCAATGAATCTTCTGTAATATCCTGCTAAGCCAAGGAAACTACGAACTTCCTTCACTAACTTAGGAGATTCCCATTCAGTTACAGCTGACACTTATGCGGGGTCAACTGCTACACCATCTCCTGACACAACGTGTCCAAGAAATCCAACTTCATTTAGCCAGAATTCACACTTGCTGAATTTGGCATACAGCTTATGCTCTCTAATCTTCTAAAGTATCAAACGCAAATGTCCTTCATGCTCTTCTTTGCTCTTGGAGTAGATCAAAATGTCATCAATGAAAATGACAACAAACTTGTCAAGAAACTCCATGAACACCTTGTTCATCATATTCATGAAGTAAGCTGGTGCATTGGTCAAAACAAATGGCATCACGGTGTACTCATACAATCCATACCTAGTGGTGAAAGCTGTCTTAGGTATGTCTTGTTCTCTTATCTTAAGTTGAAAATAACCTGACCGAAGATCAATCTTTGAGAACACACAGGCTCCTTCTAGCTGATCAAACAAGTCATTGATTCTGAGAAAAGGATATTTGTTCTTGATAGTCACCTCATTGAGTGAACGATAATCTATGCATAACCTTTGACTTATATCTTTCTTTTCCACAAACAAGACTGGTGCTCCCCAAGATGAAGAACCTGGTTGAATAAATCCTTTCTGTAACTGTTCTCCACTTATTTCTTGAGTTCTTTCAACTCATCAACTGACATCTTGTAAGGTCTCTTTGCTATTGGTCCTGATCCTGGTAGCAAGTCAATCCGAAATTCCACATCTCTATCTGGTGGCATTCCCGGCAATTCTTCGGGAAACACATCCGGATATTCTCTCACAATTGGCACACTGACTATGCTAACCCCCTTAAGAGAATTTAGCTTACTCCCTTTTGATTCAAAGTTAGTCTTGAATCTAATCCTTTTATTATCCAGGGTTGTGAGTGTGACAGTATGATTGGCACAATCTAGTACTCCCTTGTACTTAGTCATCTAGTCCATTCCCAAAATGACATCCAATCCTTGGGAATTTAGGATTATCAGATTAACGGAAAACTTATACTTCCCAAACTCTATGACTAGGTCATGACATCCTGAGTTCACTATCATTTCTCCACCAGGAGAACTTAATTTTATAGGACACCCAATAGTTTCAAATGGAAGTTCATTTCTTTCAACATATGCTCTTGATATGAATGAATGCAATGCGCTAGTATCAAAAAGAACAAGTGTTGGAACAGAATTGAGTTTGAACTTACCAGCCACAGCATCAGGTTCCTCATAGATCTCTTCCACATTGATGTGGTTCACCTGTCCCTTCTGGAAAGGTTGGGCTTGTTGGCACCTTCAACCTTCTTTTCTGGGCACTCATTTGGATAATGCCCCAGCTTCTTACACTTGAAACATTCAACCTGACTGATATCTCTTTTTGCAGGCTGACTGCCACTTCCACTTCCACCTCCACTGTGGTGACTCTTGTGTCCACCCTTGTGGTTCTTGTACTTGTCACTATCATGACTACGGTGATGCTTGTTGTCATGATGGCGATTGTGGCTGTGGTGGTTGTTGTATTTCCCATGTTTGTGGGATCCAGAACTCCCACTATCATCATGATGGGAACGCTTGTGAGACGATCCCGAGCTATACTTGTTAGAGTTGTGCTTCCTCTTCCTGGTTTCAACCTGTTTCATCTTATTCTCCAAGATGGTAGCCTTGTCACAAAGGGATTGGTAGGTGGGGACATAGGCCATAGATAACTGCAGATTCAGTTCATCGTTCAATCCTTCGAGGAACTTCTCTTTCCTCTTGGCATCGGTATCAACTTCATCCAGTGCATAACACGCCAGATTGTTGAACTCCTCAATATATTCAGCCACGCTTCGGTGGCGCTGCTTCAAGTAATGGAACTCCTTCTTCAAACTCATCACTCCGGATGAGATGTGAGCTGTACGGAAACCATCTTCAAAGATAGCCCATGTCATATCCTCAACGAGAGTGGTGATCTGGAAGTTATCCCACCAAGTAGTTGCTGGTCCTTCCAACAGGTGTGCTGCAAACCTGACTTTCTCCTCGTCGGTGCAGCCGACAGTTACCAAATCCTTGTTCACCGAACATAGCCAATCATTGCCCACCATGGGATTAGTGGTTCCTGAGAACTTTGCAGGCCTCAGTCTTAGGAATCTGGTGAGCATATCAAATCCTGGTGGATTGTTCTGATTGTTGTTGTTGTTGTTGTTGTAATTGTTGTTATTATTCTGATTCTGCATGAAAGTGGTCATCATCTGGATCAGCTGTGCCTGTGCTGCCATCAGCTGATGCATCTCGGGGGTGACATTGTTGTTGTTCGGGTTGGGGTTGGCACGTCGAGGAGGCATCTGTGGTTTTCATAATGATAAGAATGAGATACCCATAGATGCTTAACATGCACAATACATAGACAATCACCAAAACAGGCATAAAAATAACATAAAGTTCAATGACATAAACAACAACTTTGAAAAGCAAACACACCATAGTAAGCCATCCACATGTTGGATGGTCATTGCGACTCAATAATCATAAGCATGGTAAATGAAAGATAAATGAGTAGTCATCACTACTCCTCTGCATCAACCTCCTCATCAACAAGTGTAAGACCTGCATTCTCCATAGCGGTCTTGTATTCCTCGACATCGGTAGTCAAAGCCTCTATCTTAGCTTTGAGATCCCTCTTCTGTGAACAAAGTATCTCAATCACACCCTGCTGATGCTCGAGCTCGAAGTCCTTGGCCTCTAGTTCTGCATTCATCTCTCGAATCCTCTTGTTCCTATCTTGGACTCTTTTATCTTGGCTCTTGAACTTCCTGTCCTGGATCTCAAACTTAGCCTCCATTTCCTTGACTATCTCGTCTTGCTCCGCGAAGAGCTTGTCCTTCTCACGAAGCTGCACCTGGAGCTCGTCATTGCTAAGCATGACATTGGTCCTATCAGTATCTAGGTGCCTAAGAAGAACCTCTAGGTCCTGAAGGTACAGACGAATCGGCTCTGCCGTCTCTCTAGCAGCATCCTCGAACTCAATAGCCTCACCCTCCTCGTCGCGTCTTCCGAAGGCGTGAAAGTGAGTACCTCTAAGCTCTCTAGAGTGCCTCCCTAACAGACGACCAAGTAAATCCTGCATGACTACCTCTAAGCCTCTCTCCTTGTCTTCATGCATTAGCTTGAAAGTGATAGCCTCCATGGCTAGCTCAGTCTGGCGTCCTGGCTGAGTAACTTTGAAGCCCCAAAGGTCCTTCCTCTCAAACTTGGTGAGCGGAAGCATCATGATGCTAGGGAGCAGAAGATTGAGCACACTAGTGAGCTCAATAAGATGAGTGCCAAAACGAGTTCCCTTGAACTCTTCAGCCATGCTGATAATAACAATTAGGCATCTATTTTATAAGATAGAGAAAAGTTAGGATCAACATCAATAGAGATAAATCACAAGACAAACCATCACATGCATATCTTTGGCAATCAAACACACAAGTCATGGCATACATAAATCCATTACAAGCATCCAAGGTTCAACATAACTTAGACAAAAATTTCGGAAATAAAACAATAATTGTGGTGGTCCAACTAATGAAGTACATTACAAGTCTCATTCACTAGACAAAATGGCTATCAAAGCATCCTTAGTAGCCATCTGTCTATCTTGTTCACAAGATTCCCAAATCAAGTCTATGATGTCTTCCCTTAGTTGTTGGTTGGTAGTATCCAACTCTTGGGTATGCTTCTTTTCTTCCCTAAGGTCATTTTGGGTGTTAAGCATTCTGCACTTGAGTCTATCACCAAGCTCCTTGATAGCCTTCCAAGGTGCATCTCTTGCAGAGTCAAAGAATGTGGTGTGCATTACTGAGTTGGTGACCATGCAGAATCCTGATTCCTTGTGGTTGTCTTCCTTGTTTTTGTACAAGTGAAGTTGCACCCACCAATACTCCTCTCCTTCATCCATCACAGGGAAACCTTTGTACACAGCTGCACCATGTAGCCCCATGGTAACCATAAGGTTCTTGAGGGATTTTGGAAATTCAGTCTCACACTCCAAAGTCATGGTCATGAGTGGTCCCATCCTTACGGCTTCGTTGATGGAGTTCATCTACAAATAGAGATGAGAAAGAAGATTAGAAAAGTTTACGAGAAGAAAAGACAAGTGTAGAAAATTTTCAAAGTGTTGAAATTTTTCCTTAGTGGTTTCTAATCCAATCCTAGGGTTATAATCCTAGAGGCAACACAGTGCTCTGATATCATCTGTAAGATCCCACCCTTATAAAGGTAAGGATCCCTGTGATTGCAATGCTAGTCCCTGGATCAAATGCTAGCATCCACAGTTTAAGATGAAGTACACCGAAACAAAGGTCATTATTACATCGTCATTCCAGAGATAACATAGTCTTTTACAACTCATGGCCATAGGCCTAATACAAGAGTTTGATCATAACAATATAAATAAAGTCTTCATCTTCATGTGCCATAGGCAAGCATGTTGAGTGTAGACTCATAACCCCTAATCATCATCAGAGTAACCTGCAACATCACAAGTTACAGCCACAGTGGGTCAATACATTGGAATAGTATTGGCAAGTGATACCTTAGTAGAATATTAACATCTAGTTACTACATGAATTTGGCTAAGTGTAGCTTAGGCTTGCTTTGCTCAAAATAGGTTTTACCTATTAGTTGAAAACACTAAGTTTTTCTTTGACCAAAACTTTCCCAAGGAACCACCAATATAAATTGGTGAACCTTCACCCTTGTTCAACCACAAGTTTTAACTTAGAAAATTGGGATGAGAAGATTCTTGATAGCTTCCATGTCGTGATGCTCATTTGTCCAATACCAGGGACATGGCTAAGTACTTAGATTCTGCCATCTGTAGAGGTTGTGCACTTTCCCCACAAGACTTGATTTTCACCAAGACTGGACCGTCCAGAAGCCTTCCCTTAGACCAAATGGACGCGTTCCAACCTATCATCCCACTACCACCAACTGTCCAAATGGCTAAGTTATTGCAACCTATATGATCCAGGCAGAGCCCATAATGCCATGTGGCTGCACTAGAAGCTTCTTAACATTTGGCATCTCAAATCCCTTTGTTCCTGGGTGGCTTTCCACAAGTGAGATACACAAGGTAAACCATAGAAATGGGCCTTGTGTAACCACTCAACACAAACCATTCTTTCCATTCCACCTAGGTGTTTCATTCACTTAGTTGTTTTATTAAACAAAACATAAGTCAAAGACTTAGAAATATTTCTCATAGCATGATTATATAATCCACCCTTGGTTGCTACTAGCTAGGCTAAGCATGGCAATATCAAGTATCTTAACTTAGAAGAAATTCTAACAATTCTAAAACTACTAGGATTTCCCAAGCATAGCATATTGATACTTTGTAAAAATATTCATGCAAGCCCTATACAAAATAATTCTAATTCATAGGTAAAAAATATTGGGACAAAAATATATGAAGCACCACTTGCCTTGGTAGTTGTGGGAGTAGCAACAACAATCTTCACAATCACAATCACCACTAGCACCAAAATCTACACATAAAATGATGGCACCAAATTCACATATCAAAATAGACAAACAAAAATATATGAATGCATGCAAATGCTATGTGATGATTTTTCTAAGTCAAACAAGACAATTATACAATACTGAATCATAAACAAGGAAAAAACACACTAAATAAACTTTATTTAGTCTTTAAATCATTTTTCAAACAATTTCTATACTCAAACTAAGCCTATAAATGTCTCTGCCAAAATAATCAATTTTACAGAAGCAAAACATTAAAAACATTGCATAAATGGATATAATTCTTTCTCCTGATTCCAATGATATAAAATTTTCAATATTTGAACATGTGTATCAAAAGTTATGAATTTTGCAAGTTTGAATATCTAATAGATCTAAATCAGATTTTTAAAACAAATAACAAGCCACGCGGCAGCGTCTGATTGGACGATACCGCTTCGCACTGGATCACGCTCGTGGGCCGTTGGACCTAACTTACTGCGCATGGTCCAGATCAAAACTTACCGCTTCGTTACAGATCTAATCCTAAGCGTTGGATTCAGATCTGACGACTGTCGAGCACGCAACCATGGATGGGCGGCGCTAGCGACGGTGGCGCGGTGGCGCGGCTCTGCCAGTGATGTTCCGATGGCTACGGAGGGGGCTGGGGTTAGCATAGGAGCTTACCAGACTCGCGAGGTCATGAGGAAGCTCAATGTGCAGACGGGCAGGGTTGGGGCGCGCTGTAGAGGTCGCTGGGGATCGTCGGACTTGCAGACGACGTCGGGTTCTTGCTGACGATGACATTGCCGACGATATAGACCGCCCTAGCACGAACCAGTTGTGTCAGGAGGTTTGCAAGGTTGTGGCGAACACGACAGGGTCAAAGGGGAAGCAAGGGGCGCTTGAAGATTACCAGTATTTCTCGTCGGAGTTGGGCGGCGGCACTGACGTTTGTGGGCACGAACGGGAACGGCGACCTGGGTCAGGAGAAAGCAAACGAAAGGCATCAGGGGGTGCGCAAGAACATGTTGGTCACACTCGTTTGAAGCAGAGGCAAAGGGGCGGTCGAGGGTCACCGGAATCAGTCGCTAGAGGTCGTCGGTACAGCGGCGGTTTGAGCTCGAATGCGCGCAGCCTGGTGGCGGAATGAGCGAGGAAAGTGGGGGGAAATGACCGTGGTGGCGAGGTGATTAAGTAGCCAGGAGCGGGGCGAGAATTACGCACGCAATCGACGACAATCAATCGATTTTAAACGCGGCAGTGAAGGAGGAGGAGGAAACTGCGAGGCCAGGTCGTGGGCGGGGTTTGGGGACGACGCTGACGGGGCAAGGTGGGTCCAGGTTGTTAGCGGGTGGGTGTGCACTACTGCGGTGAGAAACAGAAGGAGAAGGGAGACCCCGGGTGGGCTGTTTTGGCTACTGGGCCGAAAGGGTGGAGCCGTCCCAATTCTAATTCTTTTATCCTTTTCTATTTCTGTTTGATATTCCAGGAAACATTTTCAAATGAGTTTCAAATAAGTTTGAATTCAAAACACTTCTGGATTTTTGTAAAGTGAAATTTGTACACCATTGGTTGCAGAACAATGTTATACACTTGAAAATAATTTGGCACTTTGGACTTTTTAAAATAAACAATGTTTTTACCAATTGCTTAGTAAAGACATAAAAATGATTTTAAATTTTGTTTCTTTGTTTTGAAATCTTTGTCCAAGTTTTGGAAATTATCAAACAATCTTAGGATCAAACATCTTTGGTTTTAAAAAAAATAATCTCTTACTAAAGAGTAGCATTGGGTCAATGCCCTGCTTACATAAAATAATAGGCATTCAAAATGCTTCTGTTTTGTAATGACTTTGAAAATTATCCTAAAATGATTATGAATGCATGGATGATATGTAAACTTTGAAATCATGATTTTAGGGATGTTATAGGTCAAGTCCAAGTTATAGTTCAAGTTACAAGTCATTTTTGAAAATTATCTGACAACGGAATAGTATGGCCATCCAACTGTCCATGACCACGGACGCGGCTATTTGAATAGTTTGACACTCAGGAATAACCCTGAATCATCATACTTGGTATGCGGATAATCAATCCTAACCTTTCAATTACACACCCTAGTATAGGCACCTCCCAGTCATGGCTATCTGCCATCCTGAGCACTGCATAGGTGGACATTCATATTCACAAGGTAGCCTCACCTCAACCTCTTTCTGCGAGGGAACCCATACTAAGACACATAAAATTCCAGTTAAGCCCTACCCAACTCAGGTATTGTGGTTGTACGGTAAAGTTGGAATGGTATTGCATTCGAACCCAACCATCAGTTTTTATCAAAGTCAGGGCACATGCTTCATTCAGTATCATCTTCAACTCATTGTGTTCCATAACACATGTCAAAACAATTCAATAGAATGACTCATCCTCCCAAGTTTTTTATAATCATTTTATCCAAATGTTCCCATCTACAGTGATCAAGATTAGTTTAGGACTAGCATCTATCAATGATGGTGTCACTATTGAGGGATACTCATCAAGTGTAACTATCTACACCTAGTTTTATGCTCTTGATGGCATCTTTCCTATTTCTTCAATAATCACCAATTAATTAACTATTTGAGCAACTTTGATAATAGTAAGAAGAGATAAAGCTTGTAGGTAAAACTTGGGATTAGTATAATCATGGTTGCATCTCAATAGATTGCATAGTTTTAGCTTGCCTTGGTTGGTGCAGTTGTCTAAGTTCTCCTCTTCTTCGTCGTAGAACTCCTCTTCCTCGTACCCCGGGTTGACACTAGCGTCTATAAAGAAACATGAGGTACACAATCACCAAACAATACTTAACTACTTCTATTCAGCACACAAAGATCCACACTAGATTATCTAGCATCATCTCAATCACTACAAGAAATATTTTCAAGGCTTTATTTATCTTATTTTTAGAAAAGCAATTTCTACTCATTGAAGAATACTTAAGATTTAATATTCTTCAATTATAAAATATGGGATCATGTTGACTCATGCCATCACCACATATTCAACTACTTGGGAGTGTGATTTAAAGTGGATGGCATACATTACAAAGTTTAATATTGTTATTTAATAATATTAAAGGGACTAGAAATGACTATAAAGCCATTATTTTAATACCAGTCCATGACTACTGTATTTAAAATTATATATTTTTACATATTCAGATGGGTCATGGAAAATGTGATTTTTGAGAGTTGGAAGCAACTCAAAAACAGTTATGGTTGATTTTAGGAAAATGTTTGAAATTGTAAAAGTCTCTGCCTTGTTATTTTTACTCTCGGTGATCTATGAATTCAAATTATTTGAAACCAACGGGATTGTTTAGAGATTTTCATTTCCTTTCTAACAAAATTGTAATCATGCAATTTGGTTCAATGAATCTTCTTGAATTCAATTTCAAAGTCGCCTACAGAATAGGGTTTTGAATTAAAAGAAAAATCTACATTTGAATTGCTGGGCGTGCGCGGGAATGATACTAGGCTGGCCCAACTGCACAGTTCGCGCACAGCAGGATGCATTGCGCTGGCCCCACACATCAGCGGCTGTTCTAACGCGAAGCAGTATGCGCTAATCCTAGCCGCACGATTACAGCACGATCAACGGCTCATCGTCATCATCTCCCTCGCACGGCGCGCGCGAGATTCAACCCTAGCTCTATGGCAGGGGTCATCGGGGGCTTACCAGGGCTCTAACTAGGTACGACGAGGTGGGAAGATTGTGACACCCCTAGGATTAAGGCTAGACAAATCCCAGACCATCGTCTGAGCATAAGCCTAACCTAATCTCGAAAGTGTACAGAGAGAAAATCAGTAACATAACAGTGACCCTATGACACAAAAATTATTACAGCGAGCTCATAACTGAGCAGAGAACCAACATATTACAAGCAGAGGTCACTTACCACAAACATCAAACAACGGAAGGCAAATTATGCTATTAAGTATAGAAAACTTAACAAATGGCCTAATAGGCCTGAAGCATAACGATGGCGTCCATTTCATAGATCCCAGACTGTCGACTGGGAACTCCAAACTACTCGTCGATGTCGATGGCTTAAAGAACTCATCTTCTATGGTAACACTTACTCTGCTGCAAAAGATTCAACGAAGCAAGGGTGAGTATAGGTTGTACTCCGCAAGACTTATGGCTGGTGGAGTTATTTTGCATAAAGCCATCTTTGTTTTGTAAGACAAGAGAGAGAATAATCTCGACTAATCAGAATATTTTAAAAGGGGACAAGAGAGCGGTATCACTAGCTTTGATCATCTTTTGATATCCACCAAATCATCATCATCTGAACCTATCTAGGATCACCCCCTAGTACCCAAGAGGAAGCATCCTTAAGCACACGTTGATCTACCAGGTTTTACGATTAGGTTAAAGTTCTCTATGATCTTTGAATCTGGTCTCCAAGTTCGTCCATAACCGTGGACACGGCTTTTCAAAAGATTTAACCCTGCAGGAGTGTACAACTTTACCCACACGTACCAACTGATTCTTAATGCCAACGTTATTAGCCCTCTTCCTTGGAAGGCCGACAGAGAGTGGTTGACCACGACCTTTACCTTGCTTCGCCGAGACCATGAGTCACGCACAAGGGAGATTCCGTCGTAACGGGTCGAGTCTCGAAGCCGGTCCCTAATGATGTGCAAAGTGTTCAGATTACGGATGTCGGGCATCTCTTGTTCCCGGCCACGCTTACCTACCTGTTATGAATACACCTCCTTCACCTCCATTCAAGAACATCCAAGATGTGTATATCGAATGGAAAGCCCAAACTATGTGACCCATGGAATCTACTAGGAAAGTTATTTGGTCGAGGGGGTTTCCAGGCCCCCATGTGGTTGTACGCTCGTCTTGGACCATAGGAAAGAACTCAGGTCCTAGTAGTGGCAAGTATGGGACTGCAAAACACAACCCACGTGGCCACCCATACAAGCCTTAGCATGTTTGTTATCCATCTCCGATCATACCACAACATCCTATCATACTAGGTTCATTCGCAGCTCAGATTCATCAACCGGATGGACCAGTGGTAACATTTAAGCATGGCTAGGCACAACAGGTGTAACAGCTCTAGCAGCGCTTCACAAGCTCAAACCCTAGTTATGCTAGGAGTAGTGGATAAGGGAATATAGTCTTCAAAGGTAACATGCATAAGATAGGATTACTCTATCTATCGATAAAAGACTTTGGAATCGTATGCACATGGAAAGAATGTAAATACTTTGAAATCATAGGATTCATATGTATGTGTGGGGATTCGCTTGCCTTTGCCTCTTGATATCCAGAAAGCAGAGCTTCGGACATCTGGTACTTGACTTGATTACAGTTGGTCAAGTATTGGTCTTCGAGCTTCGACGATCTTGATCTCATTCTTCAATCTCGATCTTCAGTCTTGGACTCGATCTCGATTCCTATATCGTATTCTACCGGAGAATAAACAAACACCGGAAAGGAAGGGAAACAATCAACACATGGCGCCGATACAATTCTCAAGCAAGGATGATGATATGACAAGTTAAATAGCATTGAAATAAACCCCTAAGACATGCTTGACAACTTAATCGGGGTCCCGAGGGGTATAAACCCAAATTCCGGAAAACCTCGGAGGCATATGAGAGGGGTTGTTTTGTTGTTCTAATTGAACTTGTCATGAAAGTTGATTAACAATGCATGATTATGTCTTATATATATAGTTCTCATTTTTCTAAACATTTTGATATATTATACACATTTTTCTGACTTATAAATAATTAGATATGAATTTTACAAGTTTTATATCATTTTCTAGAATTATTAAACCATTTTTAAAGGTTTACTGCATCACTGTGATGTCAGCGTAGGGTGGGGGTCGTTTCTTACTGGGGCTGGGTCTAACCCCAATCACTGACTGCTGGGCCCTGGGTTGGGTCAACCTGCCAAGTTGGAGGGTTTGGTCAAGGCCCACGTCAGGCACACACAGGCGACACGTCGATGCCACATGGGTGCCACGTCGGCGACACGCGAGCACGCCGGAGATCGGCCAGACCGTGGCGATTGGCGGCGCTGGAGGACGAGCGGAGACGCAGAAGAAGACGTGTCCGAACGAGCGTAGCATGGCAGACCTAACGACGGCAGCGCCGCTGGCTATTGGTCATCGCAGAGATGAACCAGAGAGGGAGGAAGACAACGTAGTGGTCCAGGAGGACCGGAGACTCACCCTCGATGCGTGTCTGGCCTCAGCAAGGGCAGAGGAGGACGGTTTCGACGGTAATGGCGAAGGCGGTGGTCGTCGGATGCGGGGGAGACGGAGTCGATGGCGTTGATTGGGAGCGAGCGAGGCCGATTCCTTCATGGAGAAGCACCGAGGCGATGAGGTGGAGCTTTTGGTGGCCTCGGTTGAGCGAGGGGAGCACAGAAACGGCGGCGCTACGCGGCGGCCAGAGCTAGGGTTCAGGAGCTAGAAGGGGAAAACTGCTAGAGAGGGAGAGAGGTGACGAGATGGGTATGGGGAGAGAGAGCATAGCGTGGCGGTTCTCGTGGCGATCTTATGTTCGCAAGGAGAGCACAGCGACAGCACGAATCGCAGTGGCGAGGCGACTTACGGCGTCGGTGCATCCACGCAGTAGCTTTCTCGCGTGAGGAAGACGGACGAAGAGGTATCGGGCCATGCTGGGCCGGTTTGGGCCGCGGGTGGGCCACGCGGGAGTGTGCTGAACGGCAGGGAGAGATAAAGAAGGTTTGGGATGAGGCCCAGATTAGCTAGGTGACTGTTTTCCTTTGCTGAAATTATTTTCTATTTCTGTTTTCTCACTTTTCTATTTATATTTTCAAATACAAACCTGTTTTGAGTCATTTTAAAATACCAGAGGTTTCACAAAATATTGAAATACTAGAGGGCCCTTATAACTATTTGGGCTCCAAACATTTTTGGGTTTTCAAAATATTTAAAACCATTTGAATTTATTTTTAAAGAGGAAGGGAATTTGTGGTTAGGTTTTTTTTCCCCTACTTGTTTAACAATGCACATTTTATTTAGTTCAAAGGGATGCATGCAATGCTCATGATGCACAGATCAAATCCTAAGTACAATTTAATAAAACTAGGGTTGTTACAATTCTATTCCCCTAAAAAGAATCTTGACCCGAGATTCCTAGGTAGGAATATAGAAGGAACATGGCACACTAAACTTCGACGATCCTCTCGAAGAGGTTGATCCATGCCACCATTATTGAATGAATGAAGCGCTTCATCATCTTCAAAGTGGCTGCTCACACTAAGGAAGAGAGGGAATGACACGGAACCACAAACTGAGTATCTCATGGTTAACTCATGGATAGATGTTTCGTGAACATCTCTAAAGCCAACAAACATGAAACACGTCAAGGTAGTGAAGGAACAAGAGGAGATGGTTTTCAAGGTAACAGATAACTGGTCTTCATAAGGATTGAGACCATGGAGCTTGCAGGAGAATTTTGACTTCTGAGGGAAGGAGACTATCAACAGATGGAAAAAATAACGTAGACTTCGAGAGGTAAAAATCTACCAAACAACATGGATAGAGATTTCATAGGTGGAAAAGATAGATACTAACAAAACCAGGCTGTTGAACTACCTTTGACACTGAAGGGTCATTCTTTGGTTCAACAGAAGGCCAAGACATAAAGGTGTTTTGGTGGAGAGGACTCGTAAGAGTCACAAGGAACATGTAACAAAAGGAACTATTGATTACCAAAATCATATTCACTTTTGCAACATGACTGTAGATGGTTGAAGGAACCTTTTATTCATCCAAGATTATAAAAAACTTTGCCGTTGATCTTGATATCACTTTGCACCACCAAGATGAGTAGTGAAGAAGATTCCTGATGACACGAGAAGAAAGAAACTTCATTCTCAGACTCCAAGTACTTGGCATAACAAGATGCTTGCCATCATAAAAAGGGTCTGGAGGATTGACCGAGAGACATTTAGCAACTCTACTTTAAATATTCCCCTTGATATTTGAAACACTAATAGTAGGCTACTGACAAGCCTTTAACCAGTCATCAAGTAAAGGTCGGACTTTGGATACAAAAGAAACTATAAACATAACTCCTATAATAAATCATAGAAGATGCCTCATGAGGAGTGGTTGTTATTGCTGATTCAAGATAACGTGAAAATAGGTCTTCAGGCTAATTGCGACAACCATTACATCAATATTGCCAGATGTTTAAAGATACCTACGTCAAAACCTTGAGGAACACTAACCATCATATCTGCATGAGATTCATATTTGGTTAAGTGGAGATACATCAGACTCAGCATGTCCAAATAGAAAGTGTGCAACATTTACCATAGAGGTAAAGTCACTAGATTCTCAAGACATCGACTTCAATGTCAAGCTCCGAAAGATGAGCTAGATTGCGGAACCCATGTGATAGCAAGTTATCAAAATAGAATTGCACCTACATGAATTGTTTGCAACGAACACAACTAAATCCTTGTTGGGAAACATTTAGAAGAGTATAGAAGTTTTAAGTACTTCTTATCTTCCATGAAAAATCAGTCAGTGGCTTGGTGTGCTTGGAGGATTTTCTTGATATGTGAAGATATCAACCTACCAAATCAAGAGAGCCTCGCACATGCTTGACTAACTTGGAAATGATTCCCGAGAAAACAAAGACGACTATACTCAGATCCATGTGGACATCTTTCAACATTTGCACATGAATTGGAGAAGGTTACTTCTAACATCCAGAACACATACTTCGAGATAACACGAAGATGTTTCTCAAAAGTTTCCAACATTAATGCCAATTGTTCCACATGAATCTTTTCTAGCATGGAATAGTTAAGGATGTCATTGATGGGCTCAATAACAAACTTATCGAGAAACTCCATTAAGATGAACTCACATGTTGTATGAACAAGGCATAGACATTGGTTAGATCAAAGAACATGAAGAGGTACTTGAGTGAAACTTCACAAGTAGATACACCATCAGGATAGTCCTTAGAACTGAGTTTGATTTGACGATTTCCCAATCAAACCAAAGGCGGGGGAGATAACATATCCATGAAGGAGATACTATCTTTCTTCGACACAAACAACACTAGACATCCCTTTAAGAAGGAACTGAGTTAGATGGAACTTCCGTCTTACAACTCTCCAAGTTGTTGTCTAAGCTCAACCAACTAGTTGAGGGGTATCCAGTACGGATCCTTGGATAAATGAGCAGTTTGAAGAAACAACTTACTCAAGAACCTGACAACACAGTCATGTGTCAACATGGCAATACTTCTAGCAGACATCCAGAATATCATGGACCACCGATATGTCACAGAGCTCAAGAGAGAAACTTGCTTGGTAAAGCAAAAAGACATAGTCTCAGAGTTTTGGTACGAACCTAACTCTTTGACCGAAGAGAGCGCACAAGGATAGAGGACTTGGTAGCACAATCAAACTTCGCTTAGTGATAGGGTTAACCATCATGCTAGGAATGATACAAATGTCCTTTGAGTTCAAAGCAATATAAATTGCTAGGAATCTCGAATGGCCACATCATTACGCACACACAACACTCATGAGTGCTAACAACTCAAAGGAAAGGTGGGTAAATACGTGTAAAGTCATCACTTCATTAAGAGGGTCATGAGAATCAGCACGGCCTCTTAGTATAAAAGAGTGTGACACTTTAAGGTGGAACAGAACATAAACTAATAAATGCTTATTGATCTGTAGATTACAACACTTTGACCTGGTCGCAGAGATGACGAGGTACTAGAGTTTGTTTCTCCTGACATTCTGAAATGGTTTGTCTTGATGGACCACAAGAGTATCTTACATCGGAAGACACCGATGCACATTTACTACTTGGCTATCAACTGGCAGACAAAGGTCGGAAAACAACAAGGAAAAAGGAACATGCTCAGGATAGAATCCCAAGATGTGGATGCATAAGTCAACAATCTTCCGAAAACCAATGCAGAGAAGGGAGAGGTGTGGCAGAGTCATGAGTATAGATGCGAGACTCACGAGGAGTACTCTTGCCATGATCTATTTGGTTCCATTAAAAACATCTACCATAGCATGTGGTAGGGGAAGTCATTTATTTGTCACTGCTCAATGGTGACCATATCCACAAGATTGAAGGCTATACTAGAAGGTACTAGCCATCCTAAGGTAATGTGTAAACATTAACCACAGGGGTCAAAGGAATGGATCTTGAGTTAAAGGTCAGCTTCATGTACATGATTCACAACACCGGAATCCGGCACAATCAGGGATCTTAGGTTCAAGTCCAAGGGTTAAAAGAAAGGAGTAACTACTACTTGAGTGATAAAGCGTACACTACAAGATAGTAGTCACTAGGTAGCTTCCAAAAGAAGATACAACTTCTGAAGTACCCAAACAACAAAAAGGAGACACATGGGGCAAAAGGAAACCTCGAAGCCTAGAACAAAGCATTGTGGAACCATCAACATGAGGTTGGGGATCCGTAGAACAGAGAGATCATGATGGATAGAAATCTCTCAAATGAAAGGGAACAAGAGGAGCAAGGTACACACACAACTAACTCTAGAGAACTCAACCCTAGGTCGAATGGTTGAGAACCGACATGCCTAAAGAGGCACCTAAGCTTTGAAGAAAGAGACGAGATAGCAAAACTTTTACAAATCAACACAAGGTAAGATGACCCAGAGTTAGAGCGAAACTGGATAAGGAGAAAAAGAAGCATACTAGAGTTCTCGAACATAATTTTCATCTTTGGGAAATAGTTTTCACAAACACCAGACTCAACATCGACCAATAGAAGGGTTTTCCTACGGTCGGTACTGCTCTGATACCAAAACCTGTGACACCCCCGGGATTAAGGCTAGACAAATCCCAGACCCTTGTCTGAGCATAAGCCTAACCTAAGCTCGAAAGCGTACAGAGAGAAAATCGGTAACATAACAGTGACCCTACGACACAAAAATTATTACAGCAAGCTCATAACTGAGCAGAGAACCAAAATATTACAAGTAGAGGTCACTGACCACAAACATCAAACAACGGAAGGCAAATTATGCTATTAAGTATAGTAAACTTAACAAATGGCCTAAGAGGCCTGAAGCATAATGATGGCGTCCATTCCATAGATCTCGGACTGTCGACTGGGAACTCCAAACTACTCATCGATGTCGATGCCGTAAAGAACTCATCTTCTATGGTAACACTTACTCTCCTGCAAAAGAGTCAACGAAGCAAGGGTGAGTACAGGGTGTACTACGAAGACTTATGGCTGGTGGAGTTATTTTGCATAAATCCATCTTTGTTATGTAAGACAAGAGAGAGAAGAATCTCGACTAATCAGAATATTTTAAAAGGGGACAAGAGAGCGGTATCACTAGTTTTGATCATCTTTTGATATCCACTAAATCATCATCATCTGAACCTATCTAGGATCACCCCCTCGTACCCAAGAGGAAGCATCCTTAAGCACACGTTGATCTGGCAGGTTTTGCGATTAGGTTAAAGTTCTCTATGATCTTTTAATCTGGTCTCCAAGTTCGTCCAAAACCGTGGACACGGCTTTTCAAAAAGATTTAACCCTGCAGGAGTGTACAACTTTACCCACACGTACCAACCGATTCTTAATGCCAACGTTATTAGCCCTCTTCCTTGGAAGGCCGGCAGAGAGTGGTTGACCACGACCTTTACCTTGCTTCGCGGAGACCATGAGTCACGCACTAGGGAGATGCCGTCGTAACGGGTCGACTCACGAAGCTGGTCCCTAATGATGTGCGCAGTGTTCAGATTACAGATGTCGGGCATCTCTTGTTCCCGGCCACGCTTACCTACCTGTTATGAATACACCTCCTTTACCTCCATTCAAGAACATCCAAGATGTGTATGTCGAATGGAAAGCCCAAACTATGTGACTCATGGAATCTACTAGGCAAGTTAGTTGGTCGAGGGGGTTTCCAGGCCCCCGTGTGGCTGTACGCTCGTCTTGGACCATAGGAAAGAACTCAGGTCCTAGTAGTGGCAAGTATGGGACTACAAAAACCACAACCCACGTGGCCTCCCATAGAAGCGTTAGCATGTTTATTATCCATCTCCGATCATACCACAACATCCTGTCATAGTAGGTTCATTCGCAGCTCTGATTCATCAACCGGATGGACCAGTGGTAACATTTAAGCATGGCTAAGCACAACAGGTGTAACAGCTCTAGCAACGCTTCACAAGCTCAAACCCTAGTTATGCTAGGAGTAGTGGATCAGGGAATATAGTCTTCAAAGGTAACATGCATAAGATATGATTACTCTATCTATCGATAAAAGACTTTGGAATCGTATGCACATGGCAAGAATGTAAATACTTTAAAATCATAGGATTCATATGTATGTGTGGGGCTTCGCTTGACTTTGCCTGTTGATATCCAGAAAGCAGAGCTTCGGACATCTGGTACTTGACTTGATTAAAGTTGGTCAAGTATTGGTCTTCGAGCTTCGATGATGTTGATCTCGGTCTTCAATCTCGATCTTCAGTCTTGGACTCGATCTCGATTCCGATATCGTATTCTACCAGAGAAGAAGCAAACACCGGAAAGGAAGGGAAACAATCAACACATGGCATCGATGCAATGCTCAAGCAAGGATGATGATATGACAAGTTAAATAGCATTGAAATAAACCCCTAAGACATGCTTGACAACTTAATCGGGGTCCCGAGGGGTATAAACCCAAATTCGGGAAAACCTCGGAGGCATATGAGAGGGGTTGTTTTGTTGTTCTAATTGAATTTGTCATGAAAGTTGATTAACAATGCATGATTATGTCTTAGATATATAGTTCTCATTTTTCTAAACATTTTGATATATTATACACATTTTCTGACTTATAAGTAATTAGATATGAATTTTACAAGTTTTATATCATTTTTTGGAATTATTAAACCATTTTTAAAGGTTTACTGCGTCACTGTGACGTCAGCATAGGGTAGGGGTCGTTTCTTACTGGGGCTGGTTCTAGCCCCAGTCACTGACTGCTGGGCCCTGGGTTGGGTCAACCTGCCACGCTGGAGGGTTTGGTCAAGGCCCACGTCAGGCACACGCAAGCGACACGTCGATGCCACATATGCGCCACGTCGGCGACATGCGAGCACGCCGGAGATCGGCCAGACGGTGGAGGTTGGCAGCGTTGGAGGACGAGCGGAGACGCGAAAGAAGACATGTTCGAACAAGCGTAGCACGGCAGACCTAACTAGGGCGGCGCCACTAGCTATTGGTCATCGGAGTGGCGGCGGCGAGCTTGCCCGGCGGCGGTGCACGACGGTGTTTGACGCAGAGATGAACTAGAGAGGGAGGAAGACAACAGAGTGGTCTAGGAGGACCGGAGACTCACCCTCGATGCGTGTCTGGCCTCGGCGAGGGCAGAGGAGGACGGTGTCGACGGTAATGGACAAGACGGTGGTCATCGGATGCGGGAGAGACAGAGTCGATGGCGATGATTGGGAGCGAGCGGGGCCGATTCCTTCGCGGAGAAGCACCGAGGCCACGAGGCGGAGCTTTTGGCGGCCTCGGTTGAGCGAGGGGAGCACGGAAACTACGGCTCTACGTGGCGGCCGGAGCTAGGGTTCAGGAGCTCGAAGGGGAAAACTACGAGAGAGGGCAAGAGGTGACGAGATGGGTATGGGGAGAGAGAGCACAGCGTGGCGGTTCTCGTGGCGATATTATCTTTGAAAGGCGAGCACAATGGCGGTGCGAATCGCAGCGGCGAGGCGAGGGACGGCGTCGGCACATCCACGCAGCAGCTTGCGCGCATGAGGAAGACGACACGAAGAGGTATCAGGCCACGCTGGGCCGGTTTGGGCCCCGGGTGGGCCACGCGGGAGTGCGCTGAGCGGCAGGGAGAGATAGAGAAGGTTTGGGCTGAGGCCCAGATTAGCTAGGTGACTGTTTTTATTTGCTGAAATTATTTTCTATTTCTGTTTTCTCACATTTCTCTATATATTTTCAAATACAAACCTGTTTTGAGTCATTTTAAAATACCAGAGCTTTTACAAAATATTGAAATACTAGAGGGCCCTTGTAACTATTTGGGCTCCAAACATTTTTGGGTTTTCAAAATATTGAAAACCATTTGAATTGATTTTTAAAGAGGAAGGGAATTTGTGGTTAGGGTTTTGTTTCCCCTACTTGTTTAACAATGCACATTTTCTTTAGTTCAAAGGGACGCATGCAATTCTCATGATGCACAGATCAAATCCTAAGTACAATTTAATAAAACTAGGGTCGTTACACAGATGAACTGGACGGCGACGGCTGTTCAAACGGTGGTCGCGGTAGCTCCTGGGGCGGCTCCTAGCGCTGGGTCCGTTCCATCACTACAGCGGTGGGCTCCGGTGAAATTCTGGCGATGTAGTGCTCGCCTTGCTCCACTGATGGGTCACAGAGGTTGCTGGATGAGAGAGGAGTGGAATGGTGTACATTTTGAGGCAGGGGGCTCTATTTATACCGCAGCGAAGGGAGCATTGCGACCTGGCTCGGGATTGCCGGCGACGTCGTTACAGGGTGCTATGGGCATGGCTGAGGGTGTAGGCCAATGCAGGGCTCCTTGGCGATCGTCATGCGCATAGTGGAACGGCGAGGCGCGGTCTCCATTGGTCTTGGACGTCCATGCTCTTCTCGGGTACCATGGGTGTTCGTCATGGCGTACGACGTGTACTCGTCGTGCAAGGTCAAATGGGCATGTCTGGGAGGTCCTAGATATGCGGCGAACGCATTGGTGCTAGGGGAGAGCGAGGCGCGGTGTGGTTGCGCAGGGTAGCTCGGCACTCTGGCGCGGTGCTCGGCTTGGTCAGCAAAAAATGGGCACGGTCGTGCTGGCATTTCCATGGGCTATCGTTGGTCGGGGCATACACAGGTAGTTGGAGTGAGGTCATGGCTAGCTTCTAAACATCATGGGTGAGGGCGGCGAAGCGTGTATCGTTGTGTCCATATCGGGGTGACATGGTCGAGCTCAGGTACTGTCTGGCACTAGTCAAATGGTCAAGTGAGAGAGGATCAGCTGCACGGGCTGGTACTGGGGTGAGTGTGGGGGGGGGGGTAGTGAAGGCTAGGTGAGGTACCAAGATGATCTCAACAATCATCTAAACAGTGGGGAGTAGGTAATCCTGTACTGTGCCTGCTAAGTGTTTGATTATATGGTCGCAAGAGAAAAAGATTTGAATTTTCAAATTCTATTTAGTGGGTTATTTTATCATATGCTTGGGAGTGTCTGGTTGCAGGGATTTGCCAAGTGGAGAAAGTTTGGATGGTTTTTGATAAGTGGCCATCTTGATGCATATGATGGATTCAATTTTTAAAATCCCCTCACATGAATTTCAATTTGTTTCTGTAAGTTTTGATAGCTCATTTGTGTTCATTGTTACTTGGTCTAGCAAGGTGAGAAAAGAAATGGAATTGTTTCTGTTTGAAATCATTTACTAGAGATGCCCAAAGTGGGATAGGTGTTAACTTTGCCAAAACTGACCATTAGGTCATATGCTTCACCATTTGATTTTCTTTTGATTTGATTTGGTTTGGATTTGACTTAGTTGATATTGCTTTGATCTTAAAACCAAAACTCATCATTCACAACAAATCATGGCATATCAAGCATTCACCATCATTCATAAACACACATGCATTTATAGTTTTAAAATTAAAGGCTTTTGTTAATCCTTATTTTAGTTTATTGGAAATTGATTTTCTTATTATAGTATTTTTGAGATTTTACAAACCTTCACCCCTTAAACATAATCTCATCCCAAGATTCAGGAAAAACTAGGAACTAAAGAGATTTGGAAACTCAGTCCTAATATAATCTTCTCGCTCCTAGGTGGCTTCTTCTTCAGTATGGTTGCTCCAATTGATTTTGAGAAACTTGATACTCCTGGTCCGGGTGGTTCTGGAGGCTTCTTCCAAAATACAAATGGGTACTTCATGATAGGTTAAATCCTTTTTGATATACATGGCTCTGTGATCGGTGTTCTTGAAAACTTTTGTCTTCTCCGGAACTTCTAAGAATTTTCTAAGTAACGAGATATGAAACAAATCATGTACGGCTGACATCTCTTCAGGCAATTCTATCTTATAGGATACTTCTCCTCGACGACTTAAAATCTTGGAAGGTCTGATATATATGTGTGCAAGCTTCTCTTTGAGTTGAAAACGCTACATACCTTTCAAGGGTGATACTTTGAGATACACAAAGTCTTTGATATTGAAGGTCAGGTCTCGATGTCTTTTGTTAGCATAACTTTTCTGTCTGGATTGAGTGGTCTTAAGGTGCTCACGGATCTTGTGAACCTTCTCTTCGGCTTCTCGTAGGATGTCTGGTCCAAATATCTTACTCTCTCCTACTTGTGACCAATTCAGGGGGGTACGACACTTCCTTCCATACAAAAACTCAAATGGGTCAATTTGCAAACTTGCCTGATAACTGTTGTTGTATGAGAATTCTGTGAAAGGCAGGTAGTCTTCCCATTTAGATCCATATTCTAGTACACATGCTCTCAGCATATCTTCTAGTATCTGGTTTACTCTTTTTGTTTGCCCGTCGGTCTGCGGGTGATAAGCTGTGCTAAAGTTCAGTTTGGTTCCTAATCCTTCTTGGACTTTCTTACAAAACCTTGAGGTAAACTGGGTTCCTAGATCTGACACAATTGTCTTGGGGGTTCCATGCAGACTGAGTATTCTATCAATATACAACTCTGCTAGCTTCGAGCTTTGATAAGTGGTCTTGACGGGTATGAAATGAGCTACTTTGGACAGTCTATCTACTATGACCCAAATAGAATCATTTCCTCTACTAGATGTAGGAAAACTGGTGATGAAATTCATTCCAACTGAATCCCATTTCCATTCTGGAATTTGCAATGGCTGCAACAGTCTTGTGGGTCACTGGTGTTCCACTTTGACTCTCTGATAGATATCACACTTGGCGATATAGCTTCCGACTTCTCTCTTCATCTTGTTCCACCAAAATTGCTCCTTCAAATCCTAGTACATCTTCGTTCCTCCCGGATGAATAAAATAAAGAGTATCATGGGCTTCTTGCAAAATGACTTGCTTCAACTATGAATCTGCTGGCACACAGATGCGTCCCTTATACCACAGAACTCCTTATTCATTTTCCAGGAATCCGGGTACCTTCCCTGTACCGATATGATGCTTAATTCCATCAATACTGGCATTTCCTTTTTGAGCTTCCTTTATCTGAATGATCAAAGTGGGTTGAAGTTCGATACTGGCTAGAAATCCTTCACTAACTAGCTCCATTCTAAAATTCTCTAACTCCTCATGCAAACTTGGTTGTTCTTCCTTAATCATGGTGTTTAATCTACACGACAGTCGACTAAGACCATCCGCTACCACATTGGCCTTGCTGGGGTGGTAGTGAATGTCAAGGTCATAATCCTTGATTAACTCTATCCATCTCCGTTGTCTCATATTCAGCTCCTTCTGGGTGAAAATATACTTCAAACTCTTGTGGTCTGAATAAATCTCACAGCAGTTACCCATGAGGTAATGACGCCATGTCTTCAAGACTAAAACTACGGCTGTTAATTCTAAGTCATGGGTGGGATAATTCTGCTCATGTTGCTTCCATTGTCTAGATAGATATTATATTACTTTGCCTTCCTGCAGCAAAATACATCGAGACCAATCTTGGATGCGTCACAATATAAGTCAAAAGGCTTAGTGATATCCGACGTGATCAAAATTGGGGCTGAAATCAATCTCTTCTTGAGCTCTTGAAAAGTTTCTTCGCATTTGTCCGTCATTCAAACTTCCTATCTTTCTTCAACATCTGGGTCATCGGCCTTGCGATGCTTGAAAAACCTTCAACGAAGTTGCAGTAATATCCCGCTAATCCAAGAAATGAACGGACTTCGGTTTGAGTGATTGGGGCTTTCCATTATTGAACATCCTTATTCTTGGCGGGGTCAACGACAACTCCTCCTGCCGACAAGATATGTCCTAGGAATCCTACTTCCTTTAACCAGAACTCACATTTGCTAAACTTGGCATAAAATTGATGTTCTCTAAGGGTTTCAAGGATGATTCTTAGGTGCTGATCATGTTCCTCTTCCGACTTGGAATAGATCAGAATGTCATCGATAAAAACAACGACAAACTTATCCAAGAATTTCATAAAAATCTTATTCATGAGATTCATGAAATAAGGGGGGGCATTGGTTATTCCAAATGACATGACATTGTACTCATACAATCCATATCGGGTGGTGAAAGCAGTCTTTGTGATATCTGTTCCACGGATCTTTAGTTGATGATAACCAGTTCCAAGATCAGTTTTAGAAAACTCTCTAGCACCATTCAACTGGTAAAAAATATTCTATCTTCCGCAGTGGGTACTTGTTCTTAATGGTGACGTCATTTAGCTTCAGGTAATATGTACACAAACGGTTGGCACCATCTTTCTTATCCACAAACAAACAGAGGATCTCCACGGTGATGCACTTGGTTGTATCAGACCTTTCCCCAACATGTCATCAAGTTGCTTCTTGAGCTCCACTAATTCAGCTGGGTTCATACTATAGGGTCTCTGAGCTATAGGTCCAGTTCGAGGAACTAGCTCAATGATAAATTCAATATCCCAATCTAGGGGCATAACAGGTATTTCATCTGGGAACACATCGGGGTATTCACAGAGTACTCTGACTTGGTCTAGGGTTGATTGGACTAAACTCTTGTTGCACTTGAATTGACGCGACAGCGTCTCAGACACATGCTCTACTGATACTCCAGTGCTACTGGTCATCGTTATGGCTTTCTTGGCACAGTCTATTAATCCCTAATGTTTTGACATCCAATCCATTCCTAGTACTACTTCCAAACCTTTTCTTCCAAGTACTATGAAATTGGCATAAAAATCTATTCCATGTATTCTGATAGGTACGGCCTTGAAATTTTTTCTAGATTTGATAGTTGACCCAGGTATTTGAACTATCATGACATGCTTCAAATTTGTTGGTTGAATCTTACTAGTGCAAGCAAACTGTTCTATAACAAACAAGTGCGATGCTCCGGAATCAAACAACACCCTTGCAAGTACTGAGTTAATAGAAAACATACCTAGCGCGGCATCTGGCACCTCCTGGGCTTCTTCCGCATTCATGTGGAACAAACTGCCGGTACGGTTGTGCGGGTTGCCTGGGGAAAATATCTTTCCAGGTTGGACACGACGCTGTTGCTGGGCTGGTGTAGTGGCATTGGGTGCTTCAGCAAGATTCTTGGGGCACTCATTGGAGTAGTGACTCATAACTCCGCATTCAAAGCAGGTTACTGTTGACTTGTCCTTCCTGGTAATAGGCACAACATTACTTCCAGTCCTTGGGGCATTGTTGTTGCTGTTGGTGGTGGACCTTGGCGGTGCACGGTTGAAGTTATTAGGGTTGCAGTTGTTGTGGCCTCCGGGCCTCGGGTTTCCTCCGCCACGATTGTGAAAGTTCGGACGGGACATATGTGGCATGTTGTTCCTTGGTGCAAATCCTGCAGATGAGCTGGGGTGGTACTTCGGGGTATGGTGTGGTCCAGGCAGGTTCATGATACGATGCTTGCGGTTCTCACTATCTTGATTGATCTTTCCTTCCATCTGGATAGCAGAATCCACTAGAGCTTCTAGATCGGCAAAAGGATTATTGACTAACACTGTCTGCATCTCATCATGCAGGCCATTCAAGAATCTTTCCTTATTCTTTTTAGTTCCAATCTCATCGGGGGCATACCTAGACAGAGAAAAAAATCTGTCACGGTATTCCACCACAATCATTCTTCCCTTCTTCAACTCCGTGAGTTCGTCCCTCATCCTCTTGATCAAACCTGGGGGCACATGAGTCCTGCTGAACTTGATTTTGAATTCCTCCCAAGTCATCATTTGTCCTCTGTTCATTGCACGAGTGCTATTCCACCAT
This sequence comes from Avena sativa, assembly GCA_916181665.1. Lineage (NCBI taxonomy): Eukaryota > Viridiplantae > Streptophyta > Magnoliopsida > Poales > Poaceae > Avena > Avena sativa. Next base: position 103,533,075 of record OV702293.1, read on the forward strand.
GATCTTGCATAACCTGCCAGGTAGTGGGTCGCAAACAGTAATTTCTCCGCAGCCTTTACTCCTGCAACTTCTAAGTTATTCTCCATTGATTGCAGCCAGTCATCAACATCTAAGGGATCTTCAGATTTGCTAAACATAGGAGGATTGGTGTTTTGGAAGTTCTTGAGCTTAGATCCATGGTGATCCTGATTTCCATGGCCTTGGTTTTCATGCGCCATTTGGGTGATCTGCTGAAGAGTGGCGAGATTGGCTTGACGCTCAGTTCTACCGGCTTCTCGATCTGCCACTAGCATTTGCATAATCTGAACCATCGGGTCCTAGGATGAGTTGCTTCCGCCGGGTTGACGCGAATCATCTGAAGATTGATGTAGATCATAAGACAAGAGGGAAATTTCTATGGCTTATGGGTTTGGTTCAAAAGCTTTATACTTTGAGTATGGCTAAGGTTTGAAAACCAACAACTCTTTTTCATTCATTCTAAAAACACATACACACCACACATTGCAAACAACAAATCACAACTACGAAGCATATGGTTTTAAAACCATTCTGTCATTCTACAATATAGTGGGACCGGATATAAACTCACACCAAGGACAATGATCTAGTGATACTACTCATCATCAGAACTGGTGGGCTCTTTGTCATCCAGGAAATCATGGTCCTCCTCGTCAGTGTGGAACTCCATGTTGATGTCCTCAAAATAGTCGTCATCATCACTGAGGTACGGCCTGATATCCCCACGAATATCTTCACCTTCGTTTTCCTTCTCCTCGAGCTGAATGTCCTGATAATGGATAGTTTCCTCAAGGGTTGCCACCTTCTGACGGAGGCGGGCAATGATGCGGTCCTTCTTGTCATGCTGGCGGTGAAGTGTCTTGCGCTCTTTAGCAAGGATGGTGAGGGTCTGGTTCTTCTCGGTTGCAACAAGGTGCTTCTGGTTGGCGTAGGCACGGGCATTGTCCAACTCCTTTTGGTTCTTGTGCAACATGGAGAGGTGATCCACATGATTCTTTAGTTCCAGATGTCCTGGCATGGCCAAGGGCTGTCCCGTGGAGTCACGTCTTGCATAGTGAGCAAAGCGGGTACCAATGATCTGGTTGATCTTCTGCCCACATAGACGGGTAAGGGCCTCCTTCATGGCTCTAGCTAGTCCGTCCTGCCAGTTGTTCTCCCTCAAGCTGAATTGTATCTTCTCCGAGGTGGGTGGCTCCATCTCCCCTCTTAGATCGGCAATGATCAACCACTACAGTTCTCCTCCTGGCTGGTTATTGAGCTATGGTCCAAAGAATTCCGGGTGTGGGCGTCCAAGAAACTCCGCGAACTGACCCAAGTCCCTCTCAAAGATGAGTTCCCCTCCGTTGCCAAGCTGGTAGAACTTGCTATACTTGACTTCCATCTATAAGAAATTAGGATGAGTAAGTTAGTGAGGTGATCAAGTGTGTCCAATTTTATGTAGGATTGCAAAAACTTTGAGGAATGTATGACTCTCTTTTGGAAAGAATATCAAGGATAAGAGTGAGAATAGTGATGACCCACAAGTGTAGGGGATTGCAACAATATTCGCGGGTAGTATTACCCAATTTATTGATTCAACACAAGGGGATCCAAAGAATACTTGCAAGCCTTAACAACTGACTTGTCAATTCAGCTGCACCTTGAAATAGTTCTTGCTCATAGAAGTTTATTAGTAGCAACAGTTTGATAGTAGCAACAGCAACAGTATAACAGAAGCAATAGTAACAGTAATGGTAACAGTGGGATTCGAGTGCAGTAGGCATAGGGATGGATGGACGGGAGTTGCATGGATGAGTCTAAACATGTAACTTCAAGATCTAGGGCATTGCAGATAAATAATAACAAGCATCCAAGTACTAAACAATCCTAGGCATGTGCTCCAAATATCGTCATACGTGCTCGCAATGAGAACTTGCACAACATCTTCTGTCCAGCCAGCCCGTGGCAGTGGGGCATCTAGGGAACTACTGGCAATTAAGGTGCTCCTTTTAATAGAGCACCGGAGCAAAGCATTAACACTCCATGAACACATGTGATCCTCAAACCACAGACATCCCCTCCGGTTGTCCCAATTATTGTCACATTGGGGCCTTTGGATCCGGACAATGATATGTGTACACAACTTGCAGATAAGATCACGAACAATACTATCATAATAATTCAATAATAAGTTCAAATCTAAGATCATGGCACTCGGGCCCTAGTGACAAGCATTAAGAACAACAAGTTGCAACAAAGTCAAATAGCACTAATAGAGATACTAGGCACTATGCCCTAACAGATCTTATTCGATTACATGATAGAACTCATCCAATCCCTACCATCCCCTGGCCTACAGCGGGAGATTACTCACTCATGGATGAGGGAAACATCGATGGTTGATGGAGATGCGTTGGTGATGACGATGGCGATGATCCTCTCCAAATTCCCTGTCCCGACAGGGTGCCAGAACTGAGTTTCTGGATCCAAATCTTGGTTTCTGGTGGCAGTGGCGGAGCGGAACTCTTTCTGAAATACTATTGAACCCCTCTCTGTTTTTAGGTCAAAAGGCAACTTATAGGTGCAGAGGGAACCCGAGGGGTTGCCTAGGGTGGATGCACCCCCCTAGGCGCGGCCAGTGGTGGGCCCACGCCTGGCAGGGATGTGGGCCCCCCCCCCCGGCCCCTTCTCCATCTCTTCTTCTGGATCCGTGGGTCTTCTGGTGAAATATAATTTTTGGCATATTTTCCGGGATTTTCCTCATAGTTGATTTTCTGCACAAAAACAAGACACCAAGGTAATTCTGCTGAAAAAAGCGTTAGTCCGTGTTAGTTGTATCCAAATCACACAAGTTTAGAGGGGAAACAATAGAAAAAGTGTTCGGGAAAGTAGATACGTTTTGGACGTATCAAATTGGTTTTCATAAATACTCACTTTCTTTGTTTTGAAACTAAGTTTTTCAGACGTCCATTCTAACTAGGGTCTCCTATGGTCAGGATGGCTCTGATACCAACTTGTCAACACCCAGATTTTTAAGTCCAGATGCCTATTATGCCATACATCACAATCGCAAGATTACCATTTTTGCGAGACGTAACAGAATTGATAGCACAGTACATCATCCATTACATACCATAATAGTCTTACAAATAGTTGGTCACATGATCAAGTCTTAATACACATCAAAGCAGTGGAAAATAACGTAGTAGAGGATCCAGCTTCATTGTCACATGCAATGCTGACAATGGGAGATGATCCTAGTTATCATAGACATCCTGATGTACGTCCTCCGGATAGCCCTCTTTATAGTCTGGCCATGGGAATAGCCAGGTACAAAGCCATGAGTACTTTTAAAGTACTTGTAAACTATCACTAAGGTAAGTAAGACAATTCTAGTAGAAATCCTAAGCTCTAGGTTTGTTTGCAATAAGACAATTTTATTTCATAAGTACTTAATAGTAAAGACCTAATTTAGTTATCTAGATTACTCAAGGGGGAACCTAGTTTCAGGTCCACAACCCTGTGTGGTCAAGTCCAAGTCATAGTTCAATTCACAAGTCATTTTTGAAAATTATCAAACAACGGAATAGTGTGGCCATCCAACTATCCATAACCGCAGACGCGGCTATTGAATAATTTTACACTATATAGAGGTGGTACACTTTCACCACAATACATCCGTCAGGGATAACCCTGAATCATCATACTTGGTATGCGGATAATCAATCCTAACCTTTCAATTACACACCCTAGTATAGGAACCTCCTATATGAGTTTGGCCTCCCAGCCATGGCTATCTGCCATCCTGGGCACTGCATAGGTGGACATTCATATTCACGAGGTAGCCTCAGCTCAAGCTTCCGCGAGGGAACCCATACTAAGACACGTAAAGTTCCAATTAAGCCCTACCCAACTCAGGTATTGCGGTTGTACGGTAAATTTGGAATGGTATCACATCCAAACCCAACCATCAGTTTTTATCAAAGTTAGGGCACATTCTTCATTCAGTATCATCTTCAACTCATTGTGTTCCATAACACATGTCAAAACATTTCAATGGAATGACTCATCATCCCAAGGTTTTCATAATCATTTTCTGCAAATGTTCCCATCTATAGTGATCAAGATTAGTTTAGCACTAGCATCTATCAATGAGGGTGTCACTATTGAGGGATGCTAATCAAGTGTAACTATCTACACCTAGTTTTATGCTCTTGATGGCATCTTTCCTATTTCTTCACTAATCACCAATTAATTAACTATTTGAGAAACTTTGATAATAGTAAGAAAAGATAAATCTTGTAGGTAAAACATGGGATTGGTATAATCATGGTTGCATCTCAATAGATTACATAGTTTTAGCTTGCCTTGGTTGGTGCAGTTGTTGAAGTTCTCGTCTTCTTCGTCATAGAACTCCTCTTCCTCGTACCCTGGGTTGACACTAGCGTCTATAAATAAATACGAGGTACACAATCACCAAATAATACTTAACTACTTCTATTTAGCACACAAAGATCCACACTAGATGATCTAGCATCATCTCAATCACTACAATAAATATTGTCAAGTCCTTATTTATCTTATTTTTAGAAAAGCAATTTATACTCATTGAAGAATACTTAAGATTTAATATTCTCCAATTATAAAATATGGGATCATGTTGACTCATGCCATCATCACATATTCTACTACTTGGGAATGTGATTTAAAGTGGATGGCATACATTACAAAGTTTAATATTGTTATTTAATAATATTAAATGTACTAGAAATGACTAGAAAGACATTATTTTAATACTAGTCCATGACTACCGTATGTAAAATTATATATTTTTACATATTCAGATAGGTCATGGAAAATGTGATTTCTGAGAGTTGGAATTAACTCCAAAGTAGTTACTGTTGATTTTAGGAAAATGTTTGAAATTGTAAAAGTCTCTGCCTTGTTATTTTTACTCTGGGTGATCTATAAATTCAAACTGTTTGAAACCAACGGGAGTGTTTAGAAATTTTCATTTCCTTTCTAACAAAATTAGAATCATGCAATTTGGTTTAGTGAATCTTCTTGAATTCAATTTCAAAGTCGCCTACAGAACAATGTTGTGAATTAAAAGAAAAATCTACATTTGAATTGCTGGGTGTGCGCAGGAACGATACTGGGCCAGCCCAACTACACGGCTCGCACGCAGCGGGTTGCACTTGCGTTGGCCCCACATGTCAGCGGCTTTTATAACGCGAAGGGTTATGCGCTAATCCTAGACGTATAATTAGAGCACGATCAACGGATCAGCGTCATCATCTCCCTCACACGGCGTCCATGGGATTCAACCCTAGCTCTACGGCGGGAGTCGTCGGGGGCTTACCGGGGCTCCAGCTAGGTGCAGCAAGGCGGGCAGATGAACTGGACGGCGACGGCGGTTCAAACGGTGGTCGCGGCAGCTCCTGAGGCGGCTCCTAGTGCTGGCTCCATTCCATCACTGTAGCGGCGGGGTTCGGTGAAATTATGGCGATGCAGTGCTCTCCTTGCTCCAGGGATGGGTCAGAGAGGTTGCTGGGTGAGAGAGGAGTGGAATGGTGTGCGCTTTGAGGCAGGGGAGGGGTGTATTTAAACCCCAGCGAAGGGAGCATTGCGGCATGGATCGGGCTCGTCGACAATGTCGTTACAGGGTACTATGGGCATGGCTGAGGGTGTAGGCCAACGCAGGGCTCTTGGCGATCGTCATGCGCACAGTGGCATGGCGAGGCGTGGTCTCCATCGGTCAGGGACGTCCATGTTGTGCTCGGGTACCGCGGGTGTTCGTCAAGGCGTATGGCGTGTACTCGTCGCGCAGGGTCAAATGGGCATGTCTAGGAGGTCGCTGGAAAGGCGGCGAACACATTGATCAAAGTGGAGAGCGAGGTGTGGTGTGGTTGTGCGGGATTTCTCGGTGCTCTGGCACGGTGCTTGGCATGGTCCGCAGAAAAATGGGCACGACCGTGATGGCGTTTCCATGGGCTGGCGTTGGTCCGGGCGTACACAGGCAGTTGGGTGAGGTCACGGCTAGCTGCTAGACATCATGGGAGAGGGCGGCGAAGCTCGGGTATGGTCTGGCACTAGTCAAATGGTCGAGTCAGAGAGGCTCAGCTGCACGGGCTGGTACTGGGGTGAGTGTGGGAGAGTATTGGAGGCTAGGTGAGGTACCAAGATGATCTCAACAATCATCTAAACAGTGGGGAGTAGGTAATCCTGTACTGTGCCTGCTAAGTGTTTGATTAAATGGCCGCAAGAGAAAAAGATTTTTAGGGTGTTGGTTGATCATATGCTTGGGAGTGTCTGGTTGCAGGGATTTGGCAAGTAGAGAAATTTTGGATGGTTTTTGAGAAGTGGCCATCTTGATGCCTATGATGGATTCAATTTTTAAAAGTCCCTCACATAAATTTGAATTTGTTTCTGTAAGTTTTGAAAGCTCATTTGTGTTCATTGTTACTTGGGCTATCAAGGTGAGAAAATAAATGGAATTGTTTCTATATGAAATCATTTACTAGAGATGCCCAATGTGGGTTAGGTGTTAACTTTGGCAAAAATGACCATTAGGTCATATGCTTCACCATTTGATTTTCTTTTGATTTGATTTGGTTTGGATTTAACCTAGATGATATTGCTTTGATGTTTAAACCAAACCTCATCATTTACAAAAAAAAATCGTGGCATATCAAGCATTCATCAACATTCATAAACACACATGCATTTATAGTTTTAAAATTAAAGTCTTTTGTTAATCCTAATTTTAGTTGATTGGAAATTGATATTGTTATTATAATATTTTTGAGATGTTATAAGCACCGTCCGTCTATCCCCCGCACGCTGTGGTGCTCGTCGCCGCCCACCAAGATGAGGATAAGAACGGTCGGGCCATGCCCTTTCTTCCCATCCCCATTTCCCTCTGTTTCCCACCCTATGTCGCTCGCGCGCACAGGTACCAAAACCCTAGCTCCGGGCGCCGTGTAGAACCGTCGACTCCGTCCTCCCCTCGACCATCTTAGACCGCCACTAGGTCCACCTTGTCCCCCTCGTTCTTCCTTTTGAAGAACGCAAGCTCGAGAGCACTCTACCGCCAGAATCGGACGCATCTTTCCCGCCTCCGACGCTGCTCGTCGTCCACCTTGTCATTACTCTGGTCCACCCCGTGCATCGCTGTCACCTTAGTCCGCTTCGTGGTGAGATTCTGGTCCTCCTGGACCCCTTCATTCTTTACCCCTCTCTTTGCTTCGGCCTTGCATCATGCACTGCCGCTCGCTACCGCATACCACTGTCGCAGCCACGCCTCCAATGACCATATACGGGCGGCGCCACCTCTACTTGGTTCGCCTCACTAAGACCTTTCTAGCGCACCTAAATGCGCTTGCTGGGGTGGCCTGTGTCTCCGACGAGGACCACCGCCTACCGTGCACCGCCGGACGAGTCCGATGTGGCTCCCGCATGGCCATTGGGTAGACACACCATGTACTGGGCCCCTTCTGTCAGCGGCTGTGGGTAAAACTAGGTATGGTAACAAAAGTTCCTGGTCGTGTGTTGATGTTAGCATGACGTAGTAAACCCATTTAATTGGTTTAAATAATCACAGAAAATGTTATTATCTTATAAATCCACTAAGTAATTATTTATAAGTTACAAAAAATACGTATAACATATCAAAATTTTCAGAGAAATGAGATCTGTCTCTTAAAGCTATAATCGTGCATTGCTAAACAACTTCGATGAAAAGTTTAATTAGAATAACCAATTGAACCCCACAAGTGATTCCGAGGTTCTCCTTGTTCTAGGGTTTGCACCCCTCGGACCCTGTTTAAATTGGTCGAGCATGCCCAAGGGTTATATTTCAATACTATTTGACTTGTCATATCATCATCCTTTCTTGAGAATTTCATTGTTGCCATGTGTTGATTGTTTCCCTTTCTTTCCGGTGTTTGTTCTTCCTGGTAGAATACGATATCGAGATCGAGATGGAAGAGCGAGATCAACACCGTCGAAGCTCGAAGATCAATACTTGACCAATTATAACCTACTAAAGTACTAGATGTCTGAAGCTCTATTTTATGGTTATCAATAGGAAAAGGAAAGCATAGCCCCACCATGATACAATCCCATGCTTTCAAAGTATTTCAATTCTTTCCATGATGCATAAGATTATACTGTGGTGTTTTATCGATAGATAAAGTATCCTATCATTTGCATTAGTCCCTTTGAGCTTATAATACCTGATCCACTGCTCCTAGCATAAATAAGTTTGGCTTGTGTGCACTACTAGGGCTTATATCAGTGTCCTGCTTAGCCATGCATAGCTATCAGTGCTGGTTCATTCAGATGATGTATCAGATGCAGAGAATCTAGTATGACAGGAGAACATGATGAGATGAGATCAGAGTTGATATGAGATTAAACATGCTAAGGCTTGTATGGGAGGCCACGGTGGGATGTGGTTTTTGTACTCCCATGCTAACCACCACTAGGACCCGAGTTCTTGCCTCCTGAACCAAGACGAGCATGCAACTATATGCGGTTTATGGGGACCCCTCGACTGAGTAACTTTCCTAGTAGATTCCATGAGTCAGATAGTTCAGGATTTCCATTTTGCATACGCAATGAAAATATTTTCTAAAGAGGAGTTGAAGTAGGTGCAATCATAACAAGTAGGGAAGTGTGGACCAGGTTGCTTGGGGTCGATGGAGCCCCTGGTGAACCAACCTCGCCTCACATCTCTAGGGACCGGCTTCAGGACTTGATGCGTTATGATGGAACAATCCTTAGGGCGTGACTCGTGGTCTCGGCGAAAGAAAGGTAAAGGTCATGGTCAACCACCCCTCTTCCAGCACACCAATGAAGTGTGTCAAGTGGCACTAAGAGTCGGTTGGCACGTGTGTGTAAAGTTGTACACCCATGCAGGGTAATAATATTTTAGAAAAGCTGTGTTTACTGTTGGACGTGATGATCATAGAAAACATGAAACTAAACATAAAACTTAGTAGATCAATGCATGCTTAAGGATGCTTCCTCATGGGTACGAGGGGGTGATCCTAGAAGAGGATTGAAGACGACTTGGTGGATATCAAAATATGATGATCAATGTCTTGGAGATGTGGCTCTCTTATCCTCTTTTAAAATGGTTCGATTAGACGAGCTTCTTCCCTCTATTGTTTTATAAACAAAGATGGCATTAAGCAAAACAGCTCCACAACCATAAGTCTTGCTGAGTACACCCCGTACTCACCCTTTCTTTGTTGATACTTTTGTAGTAGAGTAAGAGTTCCCCTGAAGATAAGTTTGGTACGACATCGAGACCGACGAGCATCTTGGCGTTCCCGGCCGACAGCCAGGAATCTATGGTTGTGACATCATCGTTATGCTTTAGTCCTCTTAGGCCATTTGTTAATTTTTCTATACTTAATAGCATAATTTTCCTTCTATTGTTTGTTGTTTGTGGTTAGTGACCTCTGCATGTAATATTTTGGTTTTCTGCTCAATTATGAGCTTGCTGTAATAATTTTTGTGTCATAGGGTCACCGTTGTGTTACCAATTTTTCACTAGATATCCTTGATCTCAAGGTTAAGCTTATGTAAGGGTAAGGTCTAGGATTGTTTTAGCCCTGATCCCAGGGGTATCACAGGTTTTGGTATCAGAGCAGTACCGACTGTAGGAAAACCTTGCTATTGGTCGATGTTGAGTCTAGTGCTTTTGAAAATTATTTCAAAGATGAAAAGTATTTTCGAAAACCCTTGTATGTTTCTTTTACTCCTTATACAGTTTTGCTCTAAATCTGGTCATCTATCTCGTGTTGATTTGGAAATGTTTTGCTACCTTTTCTAGTCTTTCAAAGCTGACGTGCCTACTGGAAATGTCTTTTGTCAACTAGTTGACGTAGTGCTAAGTTCTCTAGAGTTGTGCTGGATTCTGTTGTGTGAATCTTGTACATGAAGTTGCCCTTTAACCCAAGATCCAATACTTTGACCGATGTTGTTAGTGTTCACACATTACCTCGGTATGTCTAGTACTACAATTCTAGCCTTCAAGCTTGTGGTTATTGTTTCTATGGAATTGTTACAATTAAGGACTTCCCCTACCACATGCTATGGCAAATGTTCTTTAATGGAACAAAATAGGTCACGACAAGAGTACTCCTCGAGAGTCTTGCATCCATATTCGTGAATCAGCCACAATTTTCCCTTCTCTACATTGGTTTTTAGAAGGTTGTTGACATACATCCACATCTCGGGATTCCATCCTAAGCATGTTCTTTCTCCCTTGATGTTTTACAACCTTTGTATACCAGTTGGTAGCCAAGTAGTAATTGTGCGTTGGTGTCTTCCGATGCAAGATACTTTTGTGGTCCGTCATGACAAACCATTTTGGAATGTCTAGGAGAAACACACTCCAGTACCTCGTAATTTCTAGGACCAGGTAAAAGTGTTGTAGTTCGCATATCTAGAGGCAATGATAAGCTTTTATCCGTTCCACCTCAAAGTATCACACTCTTTTATACTTAGAAGTCGTGCCGAGTTTCATTACCCCTTAATGAATTCATACTCCCACACATCTTTACCCACTTTTCCTCGAGCTTTCATGCTCATGAGTGATGTCTGTGCATAACGATGTGGACATTCGAGATTCTTAGAAATTATTATTGTTTTGAACTCCAAGGACTTTGTGTCATTCTTATAGTGATAGTTAACCATATCACTAAGCAAAGGATGATTGTGTTACCAAGTCTGCTACTCTGGTACACTCTATTCGGTCAAAGAGTTAGGCTCGTGTCGAAGCTCTGAGACTCTGTCCTTTTGCCTTTCCAAGCAAGTTCCTTCTCGAACTAAGTGACATATTGGTGGTTCATGATATTATAGATGTCTACCAGATGTATTGCCATGTTGCCACATGACCGTGTTGTCAAGCTCTTGAGCAAGCAAGTTCGCCGAACTACTCCTTTGTCAAAGGATCCATACCTGATACTCTTGAACTAGTTGGTTGAGATTAAAAGACCACTTGGAGAGTTGTAAGACAAAAGTTCTATTCAACTTTGTTTCTTCTTAAAGGGATGTCTAGTTTTTTTAAGAAAAATAGTATTTCCTTTGTGGAGATGTTATCTTCCCTTCTTGATTTGGGATGTCATCAAATCAAACTCAGTTCCAAGGAATATCTTGATAATGTTTCTTCTTGTGATTTCTCACTTGAGTACATCTTCATGTCCTTTGGTCTGACCAGTATTCTTGCCTTGTTCAGAGAACATATGAGTCCATCTTACTCGAGTGTCCCTGATAAGTTTATTGTTGAGCCCATCGATGTCATCCTTATTTTCTCTAAATTAGATTAGATTCATATGGAACAAATGGAATTAATGTTGGAAACTTATGAGAACCGTCTTCGAGTCATCTCGAAGTATGTGTTCTGGATGTTAGAAGTGACCTTCTCTCGTTCTCGTGCAATTGTTGAAAGATGTCGCCGCGGATTCAAGGAGTGTTATCTTTCTTTCCTTAAGGACACATGTGTGTTTTATTGTTAGTACCTTATGTGTCCGTAGTTTTATATCGACAAGTTGATAAATATATGGGTCTAGCAATCTTGCTCTGTCTATGGGAGCTTAACACTATAGTCCATATCTTGAAAATCTAGTGACTTTACCTCTGTGTAAATGTTTCACACTTTCTATTCGGACATGTTGAGTCTAATTTATCATTCCACCTAACCAAAGTTGAGTCTCAAGCAGCTATGATGGTTGGTGTTCCTTAAGGTTTTGACATAGGTCTCTTTTTAAGTTTAGGAATATTAATGTAATGGTTGACATATTTAGCCGGAAAGACCCTTTGTCATATTGTCTTGCATCAGCAATAACAACCACTCTTTATGAGGGTTCTTCTATAATTCATTACAGGAGTTTTTCTTATGGTTTCCTCTATCTCCAAAGTCTGACCTTTATTTGATGTCTTCTTTCTCAAATCAAGGAGAACATTTAAAGTAGAGCTGCAAAATGTCTCTCAGTCGATCCTCCAGACCTCTTGTATTGGAAAGCATTTTTGTTGTGCCAATTAATTGAAGTCTGAGAATGAAGTTTCTTTTTCTCGTGTCATCAGCAATCTTCTAACCTATTCATCTTAGTGGTGTAAAGTTATATCATGATCTTGGACAAAGATCTTGATAGTCCTGGATGATTAAAGAGTTTCCTTCATTTCGGTGAGCATGTTTGAAGAATGACTATGATTTTGGTAATCATAAGTTTCTCTTGTTACATGTTCCTTGCGAATCTTAAGAGTCCTCTCCACAAAACAACCTTTCTATCTTGGCCTACTGTTGGATGAAAGAGTGACCCTTCTGTTTCAAAAGTAGTTCAATAACTTGGTTTTGTTGATCCATATCTCTGCAACCTAAAACACTTAAGCCGTTTCGTAGAGGTCCTTTATCGAAGTCTGTGGTCATGTTCTTTCTATTGTAAGCTCCCCTTCTCATAATCTTAATCTCTTCTAAAGATACATGGTCTCAATCCTTATGAAGACCAGCTATATAACAACTTGAAACTTTCTCCTCTAGTTTCCTCTTATACCTTGTCGTATTTCATGTCCGTCACCTTAGAATTGTTCTGAACATTCCCTCATGAGTTGTCCATGAAATACTAAGTGTGTTGTTTAGTGTTTTTCCCTCTTATCCTTAGTATATCCCTATTTCTTTCTCTCTCTGTCTCTCTTCCTACCTTAGGAATCTTGGGTCGAGATTCTCGTGAGGGGGATAGAGCTGTAACACACCAGTTTTAATTAAATGATAATTAGGTTTGTTTGTGCATTCATGAGCATAATCCTTTAATAATGAATGCAAGAAAGAAATATACAAAACTCTAAACCCTAGTTTTCCCTTCTCTATTTAAAACCTTCTAAAATGGTTTTGAATTTGAATATACAAATACAATAAAGAGAAACAAAAATAGAAAAAGTATGAGGAATAAAATCAATCCCGAGCCCATCCAAGGATGGCCCATAGCTTCCCTTCCCTCCACTGGTACTCGTGCGCAACCCACAACCCCCATAGCGGCCCACTCCCAGCCCAGTAGCGATTCGACCCTCCCCTCGTCGTCTTTCTTGCACACAGTAAGTAGATGTGTGTCCTGCCGCCATCTGTTGTTTCCCCGCGGGCTTTGATGCTCGCCGCCTCCCACCGAGCGGAGGATAAGAACGGTTGTTCCATGACCTTTCTTCCCATCCCCATTTCCCTCTTTCTCTCACTCCGTGTCGCTCGCGTGCAGATGTACCCAAACCCTAGTTCCAGCTACCGCGTAGCATAGTCAACTCCGGCCTCCCCTCGCCCATCTAAGACCACCACTAGCTCCACACCATCGCCCTCATTCTTCCCGTTGAAACATGCAAGCTAGAGAGCTCTCTACCACCGGAATTGAGCTCATATTCCCTGCCTCCGCGCTCCTTGCCATTGACCTTACCATCACTCTAGTCCACCCCGTGCATCACCATGACCTCAGTCCACTTCGTGGTGAGATCCTGGTCCTCCTGGACCCCTTTGTTCCTTTCCTCTCACTATGCTTCGGCCTCACATCATGCACAGCCGCTCGCCGCCACAGACCACCATCTTAGCCACGCATCCGGTGACCATACAGGGGCATCGCCACCTCTACTTGGTTCGCCTAGCTGAACCCTTTCTAGTTGTAAGGTTCCCAACCTTTAATAAGGTAGAGATCCCTATGTTTACAATGCTAGTCCCTGGATCAATAGCTAGCATCCACAGTTAAGATGTAATATCAAGAAACAAAGGTCATAATACAACTTTACAACCAGGAATAAAATAATTTATTACATCTTACATAGCTCATTTGGCTATCACATTACAATGCAGCAGAATATAACAATAGCATGGGGTCCTTCATCTTCAAAGTGCCACAGGCAGACATGTTGGTTGTAGACTTGTAATCCTAATCAATAAACTTCACTAACATCAAACAAACCTGCAACATAACAAGTTACATCCACATGGGTCAATACATTTGAATTGTATTGGCAAGTGATACTATGGTAGCATAGTGGAGTCTATCATCTATATGCATTTGGCTAAGTAGAGCTTAGGCTTGCTTTGCTCACAATATATTTTCCTTATCATTTGAAAACACTAAGTTTTTGCTTGACAAAAATCACCCAAGGCATCCCCCAATAGAAATTGGTGATCCTTCAACCCTTGTTCAACCACAAGTTTTTAACTTAGAAATAGGGATGAGGAGATTCTTGATAGCTTCCATGTCTTGATGCTCAATTTGTCCTTTGCCAGGGACGTGGCTAAGTACTTAGATTTTACACTCTGCAGAGGTGGTGCACTTTCCCCACAAGACTTGGTTTCACCAAGACAAGATCTTTCAGAAGCCTTCCCTTAGACAAAAATGGACGCGCTCCAACCTATAAAACCCCTACCACCAACTATCCATTTGGCTAAGTTATTGCAACCTATATGATCCAGGCAGAGCCCATAATGCCAAGTGGCTGCACTTGAAGCTTCTCAACATTTGACATCTCAAATCTCTTTGTTCCTGGGTGGCATTCCACAAGTGATATACACAAGGTAAACCATAGAAATGGGCCTTGTGAACCACTCAACACAAACCATTCCTTCCATTCCACCCAGGTGATTCATTCACTTAGTTGTTTTATTAAACAAAACACAAGTCCTTGACTTAGAAACTTTCCATAGTATGAAAATAATCCACCCTTGTTTTCTACTAGCTAAGCTAAGCATGATAGTAGTAGGAATCTTAACTTAGGAAATTTCTACTAAGGTTTCATCTACTAGGGTTTCCCATGGCATAGTTTACACTTAGCAAAATTCCATGCAAGTCCTACTTTGGAAATATCACTAATGCATAGTGAAAATAATGGGACAAAAGTATGAAGCATCACTTGCCTTTTTGGTAGAGAATATAAGTTCACTCCTTGATCTTTGCAATATTCACACTCTTCAAATCACTACAATTCAATCAAGCAAGCAATATTTCAAACTACCATTCAAGCAAACATCACATAAAATAATAGAAACAAAGTAATGCATGCAAGCATGCTAAAGATTTTTTTATTTGGAAAAGTGATTTCTAATAGGTTATAAACATTCTAAAACACCTATTGGTCATTTTATAAAAGTGGCAAAACCATTTGCAAAAGATTTTACTATAAACCAATTTTAAACCCACGCATTATTTTATGTGGTTGAAAAATGCTTTTAGCAGGCAATAATCTCTATAGGGTTCACCAAATATGTTTTCAAATCATAAAACTTTGTGTTTAGGGTCAGAGAGTTTAAATCAAAACATCTCCCAAAGGTTTTCTTCCAAAATCATTTTTAATAAGTAAACATTATTTTTATTTGACAAGAAATGCTTTAAATCAAAGATTTATTCTTTTGCTTCACCAAATATGTTTTTGAAACAACAAATTTATTTCTATGGTCAGTAGGTTCAAAACAATCCATTTGCCAAAGGTTTTATCACCAAAATATTTTTAGAAATAATTTTATACTCAAAATACGCCTACACAAGTTTCTGCAAAAACAATCAATTTAACAAAAGAATTTTACTAAACAAAGCACATGGTTCGGTAGGATTTTTCTTGCTGATTCCATTGATATAAAGTTTGCAAAATTTGGACATGTGGTTTGAAAGTTATACATTTTTCAAGTTTGCATATCTAATAGATTCTGTTTTCTGTTTTAAATCAAACCTTGTCCACGTGGAGGGCTCTGATTAGCTAAAAACGATTCGTGTGGATCGGCTATTGTGGGTCGCTGGATCTAATGTGCATCGCACGGCTGGCAACACTCCATACCTCTTCGGTTAATGATTCTATCACACACGTTGGATCGAAATCGAACGGTGCATAGGTGCTGGCCAAAGGTGGGTGGCACTGGCGGCGGCGCGCTCAGACGAGGTGTTCCCGACGATTTAGGAAGCAAGAGATGGTGGGGAGAGGCTCACCAGGTTCACAGGGTCGCGCTGATTCTCGACGTGGTCGCCACAGGGACAGGGGCGCACGGTGCTGCTGGTGATTGCTCGTCGGTGTTGTCGTTGGCATCGGGTCCCCTCTGCTGTGGTCGAAGGCAAGGCTACACGGCTCGGGAAGGAGAGGCAGAGAGCTCGTTAGATGCACAAGACGATGCTGAGTACATGAGCATCATAGAGATGGAGAGGCGAGGTCAGACTTTACCAGTAGGGTTCGCCGGAGAGGTAGCAGACGACGGCGACATGCAGAGGTCGTCCTTGCCGATGCTCTGGGGCAAGCGCGGCCAGGCTGATGATACGAGTAGGTGCGCAAGGTTCTGGTGAGCAGGATAGTGTGAAGCAGGGATGGTGGGGTGGGACATGTTCGTCGGAATTTGTCGGCGAGCTCGCCGGAGTAGTGAGGCACGAGCTCGAAATTATGGCAGCCTGGGGGCGTAGAAGATCTGGCGAGTAGGGGAAAGAGAGAGGGGGCGAAGGCGCTTTAGTACGCATGATCGCGGGGCCGTTTCATGGCGTGGTTAACTCGAATTCATGCCGGCATTCAATCGGCAGTAATGGCCCGAGAGGGGGGCGCGGTCAGCGGCGGGTGAGAACGATGACGACGTGGCCGTGGGCCTGGTTAGTCAGCGAGTGAGAGAGTGTGGGGGTGGGGTCCAACCGTCAGCGACCTAGCGGGTTCTGTCTGCGGTGAAAAACGGTTCGCTCGGGGTGAGAGGGAGAGGTGGGCTGCTGATGGGCTTAGTGGGCTAGGTTAGTTGGGTTGCTTTGTTTCATTTTTTTTCTTCTCCTGTTATTTTTCTTTTTCCAATTTAATTTTCTGTTTTGATTTTGTTTAGTCTATTCAAACATCTATTTGAATTCAAACTTCTCTCAAATTTTGTGTGGATTCAAACACTGATTATTTATACATTCTGAAGTCAATTTTGGAATAAATCTTTTATTCTTTTTAAGGTCTTTTAATTATTTAAAACAAGCCCTTGCTTTAAATTCAAATAAGATCAAATATATTTTTAATCCTTATTTAAATTTCATTTTTCCATAAAACCTTTTCAGTAAGTCTTATTCATTAATAGGGTGTCAAATAATTCACTTTGAATTGATTGGAATATTTTTAATAGGATTGATCAATCATTTTCATTTGGATACTTCTTTTAATTCCAATGAAATTAAATATAGTTTTATTTCCATAATTTTTATTGGGAAGATTTCTTTGTTCTTATTTAAGTTAATTAAATAACCTTTTAATCCACTTGGGTAAATTCCAAATATTATTTTCCCATGATCTAATTAATCATTTCTAATAGTAATCTTATCTTTATTCAAATAGAATAGGATTTGTTTAATGCCCTTTCAATTAATTTGAAAACTCTTTATCCATTATTTTATTTGGATTTGGATCATAATTATTCCATTTTCTTATGGCTTAGGTCAAGATATAATTTGGTCTTTAAATATTCCTTATTGAAAAATCCATATCTTTTTATTTATAGATCCAAACTTGGTGATTCCAATTTGTAAAATCTTATTTAATATTTATTTATCCTTTTAAACCTTTTTAGGATTAATTGCTCACCAATTGGTATGGATTTTAGATAAGTGCTTTATTAGGTTGGATATCCAATTTCCTTATCTTATTAAATTTATAAGATTTTATCTATGGCTCCAATTCAAGTGAAACCAATTTCTATGGTTTTATAATATTTCTATTTGTCATTCTTGATCATTTGTAAATGTTTGTTGACAAATTTTTATATGGATCAAATCCACAGTCTTAGAGATATCTTGGAAATGATTTTATTTCATTTAAGGTTTTAGGGTTTTGGTTTATTTTGCATGCGTTTTAAATTTCCAGATGCATTTATGAAGAATGCATTTCACTTTGATTTGAATTTAGTTGGATTCAAATATTAACCAAAGTTTGTTCAAGATGAGATTTTTAAGTTTCCATTTATAAACAGAAGTTTCTTTTCACCCTAAATTTCAAAAATTATTTATTTTGTTTATTTATTTTTCACATTACAAGATTTGGAAAATCTTGGGATGTGACACTAGTGCACCTAACCGTGATTGCTGGGATGGCCTATGTCACTGGTGACGACCACCACCTGTCGCGCACCGCGACGAGTCCGACGTGGCTCCCGCGTGGCCATCGGGTGGACCCGCCGTGTACTAGACCCCTTCTGTCAGCGGGTGTGGGTAGAACTAGGTGCGGTAACAAAAGTTCCTGGTCGTGTATTGATGTCAGCATGACGCAGTTAACCCATTTAATTGGTTTAAATAATATAGAAAATGTTTTAATCTTATAAATTCAATAAGTAATTATTTATAAGTTAGAAAAATATGTATAACATATCAAAATGTTAAGAAAAATGATATATATCTCTTAAAGCTATAATAATGCATTTCTGAACAACTTACATGACAAGTTTAATTAGAAGAACCAATTGAATCAAACAGGTGATTCCGAGGTTCTCCCTGTTCTAGGGTTTGCACCACTCAGGCCCTGTTTAAAATGTCCGAACATGCCCTAGGGTTATATTTCAATACTATTTTACTTTTTCATATCATCATCCTTTCTTGAGAATTGTATTGATGCCATGTGTTGATTGTTTCCATTTCTTTCTGGTGTTTGGTTCTTCCCGGTAGAATACGATATCGAGATCGAGATCGAAGATCGAGATCAACAATATTGAAGCTCAAAGATCAATACTTGAACAACTTTAACTAAGTAAAGTACTAGATGTCTGAATCTCTATTTTTTTGTTATCAATAGTCAAAGGCTTTCAAAGTATTTCAATTCTTTCCATGATGCATTGAAATTGTAGTGTGGTCTTTTATTGATAGATTGAGTATACTATATTTTGCATTACAACCTTTGAGCTTATAATACCTGATCCACCGCTCCTAGAATAACTAAGTTTGGCTTGTGTGCACTGCTAGAGCTTATATCAGTGTCCTTCTTAGCCATGCATAGTAGTAGTGTTGTTTCACCCAGACAATGTATGAGATGCAGAGAATCTAGTATCATAGGAGAATGTGATGAGATGATATCATAGTTGATATGAGATTAAACATGCTAAGGCTTGTATGGGAGGCCACAGTGGGATGTGGTTTTTGTAGTCCCATGCTCGCCACCACTAGGAATTGAGTTCTTGCTTCTTGAACCAAGACGAGCGTGCAACCACGTGGGGTTTATGGGGACCACTCGACTGACTAACTTTCCTAGTAGATTCCATGAGTCCCATAGTTTGGGATTTCCAGATGGCAAACGCATTGAAAATGTTTTTGAAACAGGAGGTGAAGGAGGTGCATTCGTAACAGATAGGGAAGCGTGGACCGGGTTGCTTGGGGTCGATTGAGCCCCTGGTGAACCAACCTTGCCTCACATCTCTAGGGACCGACTTTTGGACTTGACCCATTACGGCGGAACAATTCTTAGGGCGTGGCTCATGGTCTCGGCGAAAGAAAGGTAAAGGTCGTGGTCAACCACCCTTTGCCAGCACACGAAGGAAGTGTGTCAAGTGGTACTAAGAGTTATTTGGTACCTGTGGGTAAAGTTGTACACCTGCACAAGGTAATAATATTTTTGAAAATCCGTGTTCACGGTTATGAACGACTTGGGAACGAACGTGATGATCATAGAGAATATGAACCTAAATGTTAAACTTGGCAGATCAATGTGTTCTTAAGGATGCTTCCTCATGGGTATGAGCGGGTGATCCTATATGAGGTTTGGCATCAAAATATGATGACCAATGTCTTGGAGATGTCGCTCTCTTATCTCCTTTTAAAATATTCTAATTATACGAGCTTCTTCTCTCTCTTGTTTTTTAAAGCAGATCCACATCCATAAGTCTTGCTGAGTACACCCCATACTCACCCTTTCTTTGTTGATACTTTTGTAGCAGAGTAAGAGTTCCCCTGAAGAGAAGTTTGGTACGACATCGACATAGACGAGTAGCTTGCGGTTCCTGGCTAGCTGCCTGGAATCTATGGGATGGGACGTCATCATTATGCTTTAGGCCTCTTAGGCCATTTTTTAAGTTTGCTATACTTAATAGCATAATTTGCCTTTTGTTGTTTGATGTTTGTGGTCAGTGACCTCTGCTTGTTACATTTTTGGTTCTTTGCTCAATTATGAGCTTCCTGTAATAATTGTTGTGTCATAGGTTCACTTTTGTGTTACCGATTCTTCACTGGATATCCTCGAGCTCGAGGCTAAGCTTATGTCAGGCTAAGGTCTGGGATTTTTTTAGCCGTGATCCCGGGGGTGTCACAGGTAGGCCCGCCTTGCGGCCAGGATGGCATTTGCCTGGGTCAACCCTGAGGCAATGGAGGCACAACCATGCGACATAGCTCATGTCGCGCCCCCACCCCCTCCGCTCCGTGTGGGACTCGGGGGCTCGAGAGGTGCAGCTACACCAACCGCAGCATACCCAGGGCAAGATAGAAGCCGGGCCGAGGTCCCCCATTCAGTGGAGGACGCGCGGGTGACCCGGGTGAGGCATCGACGACGCGAAACCCAGATTCTCCAGGTCATCTCGGTTGCAGGGCTCCAAAACAGGGCGGCCCTTACCGGCAGCGTGGAGATCCGCTGCTCTAGCTACCCTTCCCTAGCCAAGCAAATCCACAAGGTGGTGTGGCCACCCAAGTTCAAGCCGGAGATGCGTCCATGCTATGGCGGCACGACAAACCCCATGGAGTTCCTACAGCTCTATGCCACGGGAGTCGCGGCGGCGGGAGGCGACGACCGCATCCTTGATAATTGGTTGCCCATGGGCTTGGCGGGAGAGGCCTGCACCTTGCTGCTAAACCTCTTCCAAAGGTTCCCTTGGCTCGTGGTCCGAGATCTGTAGCCTCTTTGTCGCCAAGTTCGGAGATACGGACAGGCTGGCATGCACCTTCGAGGACCTCAGGAGGGACCTCTAGGGCCCAGGCGAGACCCTGCACAAGTACTTACGGCGCTTTGACTAGACCCTCATCACGGTCGCTGGGGCCTCCAACGCAGAGGTCATCGCTGTTTTCGCCGAACGAGTCGCTGATGCCCGGGTGCTCGATAAGATTGGACACCACGGAATGACGGTTGCCAAGATCTTCATGGTGGGCGATTTTTGTGCCAAGGCGCAAGCGGGAGGCCTGTTCTCCAGCGGCAATGATGGGAAAGAAGATGTAACCATGGGGCCTGAAGGAAGCAACAAACGACGCACGAGTAAGGCCGCCAGGAAGCGCCCCGTGAGGCAGGGCGCGGGCGGCACGCCCGACTGATGAGTGCATATTTGCATCATGTTTCATATTATTATTTGGCACTATAGTGGTAGGATCTTAGTATTTTACAGTGCCCATGCACATATTTTATGTCTATTTTCACCAAGATCAGGACAGACGATGGATATGATGGACACTCTTGGACCAGTTGTACTGGAGCGAAAAGGAGTAAAAAACAACGTAAATCGCTAATTAGGGAAATATCAATAATACCAGAAGAAACCCAAAGCAAGCAAAGCATTCATAAGGTTTAATGACCAACTATATGCATAACATCCCAAAAATCTTGATCAAAATTATCAAATTCCAATCACCAAAATTAGGGTTAACAAAAAACTTTTGTTAATAACCATCAATATGAATGGATGTGTGTATGTGATGATTGTATGAATGCATGAATGGACTTGTGTGATTGATGTGAATAGCAAGGAATGGTTTAAAGATGAAAACAACATCATCTAAATCAAATACAAGAAGAAACAAATCAAGAGAAATTCAAAAACAAACAAAATGAGCTAATGGTCATTTTTCCAATCTTGCTCACTAGACCACTTTGAGTGTTTCTAGTCCAAGATTTCAAATAGAAACAATTCCATTTCTTTTCACCCCTTGATAGACCAAGTAAAAGTGAACCCAAGCCCACATTTCAAACTCACAGAAACATTTGGCAACTTGATTCAAATGACAATTCAAAATTGAATCTATATCATATGAGAAGATCACCAATTCTCAAAAACCAACCAAACCAGTGCACCTTGACAAACCAACTAACCAGAGACTACCTAGCATGTGACTAGTATACCCACCAATTTTCATCAAAAAATTCAAATTCAAATCTCTTTCGGCTATTTCATTAAACACCTTGCAAACACAAATCAAACAAAACATCAAACACTAGTGAGCAGTGTTTGTTCCTAACTTGTTCCCTCTCTAGCTCACAGCACCCTCTCAGTAGATGATCAAACTAAATTAACTAGCCCTAGCTCACTATGAGCTTGCCATTGCCATCAATGGTGAGAATGCCGAGCCCCAAATGGCCACCCCATTGTCGACAGCAAGCTAGAAGCTTCCCTAGCCTCGCTAACCTTGTCGGGGACACAGACCACCGTCCATCGCCACCCCCTGTCCAGAGCCCAAGAACTGCCAGCCCCTGGACCACTCAGCCCGAGCATGCCCAGCTTCTCTGCAAGCATGCCGAGAGCTTGCCAGAGCTCCGCACTCGACACGTGAGCACAGACCACGCGCCGCTTGTGTGCGTGATCACCACCGCCCCAGGAACAGCCAGTACATGCCCGTTTGTCGCTGCGCGACCAGAACAACCTGTGCGCCATTAAAACCTCTGTCGGACCATCCCAGATCTCTGCAACATTCCGACCGCATCGCACCGCCCCGCGCCTCGCAACCATAACGTTGAGCTTCGCCAAGAGGCAGAGCACTGTCCCCTACCATCGCCCATGCCACTAGCTCACTGTGACGACGACCACGACAAGCTCCACCCGCGCCCTTCGCCCCTCTTGGCACTATAAATAGAGGCCACCCCCGTTCGATTTCAGCACACCATCACACTTCCCTCTCTCTCAGAACCACCCCACCTCATCCCCATAGCAAGGCGAGCAGCAGGTCGCCGAAATTTCGCCGGAGTCTGCCGCGGAGGAGGAGAAGAGGAGCCAGCGATTGGAGCTGCCCTAGGAGGAGATGCCGGTACCAGGAGGTTCACCGTCATCGACTTCGTCGTTCGCCCCCATCGCCGACCCTCGACTGAGCCCCGGTGAGCCTCACACGACCTCCACTGGCCGCGCTAGGGTCCAGTCTCACCGGCGTTGCCTGACGAAGATGACAAGCCCCAGCCGTTAGATTAGATGTTGATCCTACGGTACAAATCACCACGTACCCCTTCGCACCCCCTGTCTCACTGACTGGTGGGGACAACCAATTAAACCCACCCACGCGCGCTGTGTGCCATGGGCCAGCCCAGTTACACTCCTGAGCGACTGATACATCCAAAATGTATCTACTTTCTCGAACACTTTGCTATTGTTTCTCCTCTAAACTTGTGTGATTGGGATACAACTAGCATGGACTGACGTTGTTTTTAGCAGAATTACCTTGGTGTCTTGTTTTTGTGCATAAAATGAACTATCAGGAAAACAAGCAAGTCTTTTTTTAAGAAATCGATGGGAGTTTATTGAAGCTTTAACGACCAACTATAAGGCGGGAATATTTTTTCGGTCGTATAGTTCCTATCGTATAGCTGCCATCTCCTTTGTCTTATTAAAAGGGACAACTTTCGTGAAGAGGCCGAGGACGAAAACAGAACACACGAGCTGCCATCCCATACATAAGGGAGAAAGAAGGGATCCGGAGAAGAAGGGGAAGACGTTCTTCATCTCACTCCACGATCTTCGATCTCCTAGCCACCACACCTCCATAGCCATTACTTGTACTTGAAAGAGAGAGAGATATCTCCACCTTGCAAAACTAGGGTTTGAGATTGTTCTTCCCATCTTGAATTGTGTTGGATTTATTTCTATTTCATATTGTGGATCTCCACGGTAATATCAAGAAGAACTCCCTTTATTTAATTATATAATGATGCTTTGTCCTCTCATGTGTGAGTAAGTTCTCTTTGGGCGTGGGAGATATAGAGGATTGGTGAGATGTGATGTGCTTATATAATTTCGATTAAGTTTGTGGTTGATTTTAATTACTATATTATGTGTGGTTGACTATCTATGGTATACTTAATGCCTGTTGTCCAATTAAGGGCCCAGAAAACATGATGCTTTGTTCTACATAGATAGAATCTTGTTTGTTAGCAGACCGACGACTCCCGAGTGACACGGGGATATCAATGGGAAATAAAATAGTTTAACTCGAGGATAACAAGGAACCACCGATATTGTTCCATTAGGCCGATCCAAGGAGCTTAATTGCTAAGCAAACTGAAGGATCTTAATCGTCTAGTGACTGACCATGGTTGTGGTAAAATAGGCTAGTAGGATTATTCAAGTTGGGATGAAATCTAGCAAGAGGAGTTTCGGCTAATTATGGGTTGCTCGCCTACACACATACTTATAAGATTATAATTGTTACACTTATCACTCATCCACCTGTCACATTTACTATCACCATGAACTGAAACTCGCCGCGCTTACTTCATCATCTACAGAACACAAAAACAAATCGTTCTTTACTTTTATGCTTTTTTATTTCTAAACTTTACATTTTAGTTTTATTTAAATACAATCCTTTAATCAAAATTCTATTCTCAGTTTCAACACTTGCAGTAAATTCAGTCGAAGACCTATGACAACTTCGGGTGTGAAAGAGACTTCACCCATAAACACATACCTTCGGGCTCCCTATGGGATCGACATCTTAACTTCAAAACTTAGATATAAACGATCTGTGCACTTGTAGCCATCAAGCTATTTTCTGGCGCCATTGCAAGGGACATAAGTGCTACGTGTTTTGCTCTTGACATTTTAGGTGTTACTATTACTAGATGGTCTCCCTAGGAGACAAAGGGTCTACATGCTCTGGTAGGGCTTATCTACCAGATTATATTGATCTCATACCTACTCAAAGGAATGAGGAAATTATTGAAAAACTTTTGAGGTTGAATAAAGTTGAAGTTGAAAACCTAAGTAACTTCATGGAAATCATGTCCATTCATAGGACAACCCCCAAGAAACCTGAGAAGTCTCTCAAATAATATAGTGCTCCAAATTCTACATTTCTTAAACAACCAATAGATTTTCCTAATCCTAGAGTTAGGGAATATCGATTTGACGGTGAAATTAATAAAATTTTGCAGTAAAAAGCTTTCTGTGGAAGGGAAGATGAAGACCCAGGAAGACATCTTAGAGAGTTCGACGATGTGATAACATCACTTGGACCAAAAGGTTTGCCAAGAGAATTCTCTCGTCTCAAATAATTTTGTTGGTCTCTCAAAGGTAAAGCTCGAGACTGGTTATATTATCTACCTCGTCGTATATTAAATATTGGGAAAACTGCATTGTTAAATTCATAAACTGGTTTAATCCTTTCACAAAGGTAACATAACTTAGAAAGAATATAGGCAACGTTAGTCAGAACGTGGGATAAAATTACCCACAAGCCTGAGAAAGATTCTTTGGAATAATCAATAGTATTCCTAATCATGGATATTCTGAGTCAACTGTTTGCCACTTATTTTACTATGGTCTTAATACCCAATGCAGAGAGTTGCTAGATTCATCAGAAGGAGGATCAATAAATACTTTAACTATTAAAGCATGTTTGGAATTAATGGCTACTAGGGCTAATAATGATTCTTTATATAATCCTAATTTTGGCAATAAGACAGAAAAGGGAATACTTCGTATAAATCCTAATATTATGCCTGAAGTACGAAAAATCATGAAAAAAAGGTATACCTTCTAAACTTGTCAAGGAAAGATTTGTTACAAGTTTTTACAAAAGAGGATGAAACTAGAATTTTTTTCAAGAATTGAAACATTTTGGCCGAACTTACAGAAAATTATGAAGAGATAGGCCAAGGAATAAAATTATTTAACAAGTACCTCAGTATGATTTAAACCCAATGTGAACAAATAGCAACTGGTTACCAAATTTTTCTTTGCGATGATATAAATATTCATGTTTCTACTAATGTTGTTACAAGAAGAGGTGCAGTTGTTAAAGGACCATTAGGACCACCATAATATGAAGCTGAAAAAGGTCAAAGGGAAAAATCCTTTCTTAAAGCAAGCCAAGAAGAAGATACATTGGTGGATCCTCAAGATGAGACTACTCAAGACACACAAGATCAAACCTTGGAAGAGAATAATGATGCACAAGATGATAGTTATAAATCTGATGCAAAAACTATTGATCCAAGAGAATAAGAAGACACAAGCAAAGAAGATGAATTTGTTGCAATAGAAAAGAACAAAAATGATAAGCAACAACAAAAGAAAGCAACTAAAGAGCCTGATCCTCCATAAAAGCTAAAAGATAAAGGTAAGAAACTTCCATATCCAGACCATAAAAATAAAGAACCAGATGAGGCAATCTATAATCTTTTACAAAGGCATTAACTGATCTTCGTCTAGAAATTCCATTTATGGATGCAATAAAAGTGCCTGCCTATTCTAAATTTCTCCGTGATATTCTTAATAGAAATAAAGATATAACTGAAATCGTCGCCATGGTAACTAGTTACCCCGCTAATGGGAGGCTATTGTCTAAGTCAGGAGATCCCGAGATACCAACTATTTCATGTTCAATAGGTAAAGCTGATATTCATAATGCCTTATGTGATTTAGGTGCAGGAGTTAGTGTAATGCCATACCCCCTCTATAAAAGGTTAGGATTAGGGTATATTCCCCCACTTCTATCACTTTACAGATGGCTGACAAATCCACTAAACAACTTGTTGGTACAATTGAGGATGTTCTACTTAGAATAGATGAGCATGTCAGTCCCACTGACTTTATTATTCTTGAAATGCCGGAGGATGAAAAATTATCCATTATACTTGGAATACCTTTTCTTAGCACTAAAGGAGCGTCTGTTGACTATGATTAAGTGAGAATAATCCTCAATGTTTATGATGCTGAAATAATCCGGTATTTTTCAAAGAAACTAGAAGCGAGAGAAAGGTATGTTCCACCAGCAAAAAATTTCATGTGGTATGCGCCCTTGATAAAGGGCAACCAAAGGTAAGAATTCGAGAACAGGGAAGGGGTTGAAATATTCAACCATTCTTAATAAAATGCTTATATAAACGTCTGTAGCTGCAATGCTATGACGTGTAAATTTTTTAGTCTTCTCGTGGTTTTATGTTCCAAGTGAAGTTGTAGTACTCCTCTAACCCACTATTGCTCAATAGCTATCTATTGACATGGTCACGAGTGCGCAACACATCCCAAATTAACATGTTGAAAATAGTGGAATGATTTCTCTATGAAAGAGTTGAATGTTTTGAAAAACAAGGAAAGGAAAAAGGTGCTTTGAGAGCCTTGAAATTTTGACGTGGGAGTATATGAGTTATTCTTAAATTAAATGTTCTTGGTGCAAACTTGAGTACTCTTAATTTATTAAAGGAACAAGAGCAAAAAGTTTTCATCTCTCAATAAGAGAGAAACCAAAAATATTTGATTCACTTTCCTAGCTAAACTTTCGATACTCGCTCATGCATATGATTTATTTGCTAGCAAGATATATGTGGTTAGGAAGTGAACTCAGTGCAATCTTGTGAATATTTGTATGATCATGTTTGAGATTGCAGGAGATGTGAATAAAAGAATTTGACACTAATTCAATCTTATAAGTTCTTTTATTTCAGTTTTGAATCTCTGGTATCGTTTCTTATTTCCTTGTCACTCGAGGGAGAGCAACATCTAAGCTTGGGGGAGTTTATAGTTGTGATATTCTACACATTTATGATGGTTTCTATCAATGGTTTTCGTTTGGATTTGATGGTTTTGTAGCTTTACCTAACGATAATACTTTGGTAGCGAAGAAAACTTGGTTTTTAATGTGTGTTTCAGGTTCTAAACATCAATAGAGGGATTTAACAGCAAAAACACAATATTTAGATGAAAACAAGCAAGTCTCTATTTTGAAGCAATCGAGGAGAGTTTACTGAAGCTTTAACAATCAACTATATGGCAGGAATATTTTTCTGGCCATATAGTTCCCACCGTATAGCTGCCATATCCTTCGTCTTATTAAAAGGGACAACTTTTGTGAAGAGGCTGAGGACAAAAATAGAACACACAAGCCGCCATCCCATCTAGAAGGGAGAAAGAATGGATCGGGAGAAGAAGGGGAAGACGTTCTTCATCTCGCTCCATGATCTTCGATCTCCTAGACACCACACCTCCATAGCCATTACTTGTACTTGAGAGAGAGAGAGTGAGATCTCCACCTTGAAGAGTAGGGTTTGAGATTGTTCTTCCCATCTTAAATTGTGTTGGATTTTTTTATATTTCTTATTGTGGATCTCCATGGTAATATCAAGAAGAACTCCCTTTATTTAATTATATCGATGATGCTTTCTTATCTCATGTGTGAGTAAGTTCCCTTGGGCGTGGGAGATGAAGGGGATTGGTGATATGTGATGTGCCTATATAAATTTCATTAAGTTTGTGGTTTATTTTAATTTCTATATTATGTGTGCTTGACTATCTGTGGGATGGTTAATGCCTATTGTCCAATTAAGGGACCAGACAACATGATCCTTTGTTATACATAGATATAATCTTGTTTGCTAGCAGATCGTGACCCCTGAGTGACACAGGGATATCAATGGGAAATTAGTTTGAATCGAAGATAGCAAGGAACCACCGATCTTATTGCATTAGTCCGATCCAAGGAGCTTAATTTCTAAGCAACCTGAAGGATCTTAATCGTCTAGTGACTGACCATGGTTGTGGTAAACATGCTAGTAGATTATCAAAGTTGGGATGAAATCTACCAACAGGAGTTCCGGCTAATTATGGGTTGCTCTCCTATACACATACTGATAAGACTATAATTGTTACACTTATCATTCATCCACCCAGCACATTCACTATCACAATGAACTGAAACTCTCCGCGCCTACTTCGTCATCTGCAGAAAACAACAAACAAATTGCTCTTTTCTTTTATGCTTTTTATTTCTGAAGTTTACATTTTAGTTTTATTTAAATACAATACTTTAATCCAAATTATATTCTCATTTTCAACACTTGCAGTCAATTCACTCGAAGACCTATGAGAACTTCGGGTGTGATAGAGACTTCACCCATAAACACTTACCTTTGGGCACCCCGTGGGATCGACATCTTAACTTCAAAACTAGCTACAAACAATCGGTGCACTTGCAGCCACCAACGAGCAAGAGTCTAATCTTGGGGAAATTGATGAGTGCATATTTGCATCATATTCATATTATTTTGCACTGTAGTAGTAGGATCTTGGTATTTTACGGTGCTCGCACGCATCTTTTATGTCTATTTTCACCAGGATCAGGACAGATGATGGATATGAGGGACACAATTGTTAGACCAGTTGTACTGGAGCAAAAAGGAGTCGAAAACAACGTAAATCACTAATTTGGAAAATATCAATAGTACTAGAAGAAAACCCGAAGCGAGCAAAGCATACAGATGGTTTAACGACCAACTATACAGCGGGAATACTTTTTCTGGCCATATAGTTCCCGCTGTATAGTTGGCGCCGCCACCGCCTCCTCAAATAGTTTCACCCCATGCAACTGGATCGGAGAGACGACATACTGAACACCCAAAAATCACCGAAAACGTCACCTTCGGAAGGGATCTAGAGGGGGAACTTGCCCAAGGGATCCATCTTCACATTGTGTAGATCTGGGAGGCCAAGGCATCGATCTCCATCTTCATCAACCGCTGCATCACCATCATCTCCATCCATCCCATCCATCCCATCTAGATCTTGTTGTAATTCTAGCACGAGTTGTGGATTTATACAAGAAATATTCATCTGTAATTATTTCCATTATCATTGCCATGATGCTGCTAGCCTCCATGTCTGAGCAGATCATTAGTTCTTGGGGAGATGGAAAAAACCCTAGCATATTATTGAGATAAGATAGATATTATTATGTCATACATCATTATGTGTATGTGTTAATTGTCGTCATCTTGATGTTGAGAGTTGTGCACCTCTTTAATATTTGCCTCTCATGGGGACTTGATGAAGGGGATTACTTGTTGATAGACAGAGGGATGATAGCACTTACTATGACTATAAAGCTGTTGACATTCCTTATGCACTAACTTGGGGAAGCCAGGAGAACTCATTAAGCCATATCCATGCCAGCGGAGAAATACCTTAATAGCGAGATAATATGATTAATGTCGTTTATCTGTCAGTTGTGATTATGACGGATGATGTGAGAAGTGGTTGTAGACTATTCTTCCATATATGTAGCTTCTCCCACATACATACATGTCATGAGAATATTTGTTATAATAATCTTGATTGCTCAGTCTAAATCGCTGGCGGTGTATCCACCACTACCTGAGAACGCATTTGTCCCTATTGTAGTACGAAGCTCTTTTACATACGCGATTCTTATTTTCTACATTAAGTTTTAGTTTACTTTAATTGCTTCGCTCAATCAAAAACCCAAAAACAATTCTACTTTTCGTGCATCTTAAAATTATTCTTTAAGTACTTCGTTTAGTTTTAGTTAAAAGCACTTTAGTATTTCTCCTACTGGTTCCTGTGGGATCGATATCTTTGTTTTGAAACTAGCTACAAACGATTTGTGCACTTGTAGTCATCACCGACCAAGGCCCATACTTCATCTTCCATCAGAGGCAAGGGCATGACACAAGCGAGTGTGTCAAGCTTATGGAGGTAAGGGAGTAGTACGACAACAAGAGGAGGCGCAAGTTGAGCAACAAGCATGGCAAGGCATAGAGCCCCAGGGACCTAGACCCATAGCTTTCTCAAGGGATTCGGGGGATGGCCAGGGTCGCGACAGGGCAGCCGCGCTAGAAAGCTTATGAAGCCAGGAACGCTTTCACCCCTCAAGGTTGCACAGGCCACGCCATGATCCAGCCCTCTCGAGGTGACTTCAATCCCCACTCTTTTCTACTGGGCTATGTCCCCCCTGTTGGGGGGAAGGTTTTTTTTGGAAGGTAACAAACACCGTTGCCGACGATTTCTTTTTGCAAACCCATTGGTTCTGCTGGATGTTCCTTTCTTCCCATGCGCTCGCTATGTTATTGTCTATTCACCAAACGAGCGGGGGCTGGAACGGTGCCCATCGCCGGACCTTCCTCCATTAATGTCGGGGATCTAAAATGTCGAGCTATGAACTTGTGGAGTAGCTCCGGCGATAAGTCACCTCACGCACTGTTCCCGGTGCTTGAGACCCTCGCATGGTGTATAAACGAAACATGCCAACGCTAGAGACACGACTTGGTCGGAGCACCTTCTCCCTTGGTCAGGATGGTCAAAACATGTTATAACTAAGACCCTCTGTCGAGAGGATCACGAGCGAGCATGAGCCCCATGGTTCTCTCCTCTAGAGGCCTACATGGTGGCTCATGAGGATCTCACCTCCACGGCCCAAATCTTCAGACCTAAAGTGTTGAGCTCTGAACTTACGGCGCGTTCCTCGGCTGCAAGTTACCTCGCCCATGGTTCCTGATGGCTCATGAGGCTCTAACCTCCGTGGCCCAAATCTTTAGGACCTAAAGTGTTGAGCTCTGAACTTACGACCTGTTCCTTGGCCGCATGTTACCTCGCCCACGGTTCCTGATGGCTCATGAGGCCCTTACCTCCACGGCCAAATCTTCAGGACCTAAAGTGTTGAGCTCTGAACCTACGGCCCATTCATCGGCTGCAAGTTACCTCGCCCACGGTTCCTGACGGATCATGAGGCTCTGACCTCTGCGGACCAAGCTTGCCAGGACCTAAAGTGTCGATATATGAAATTAAGGCCCATTCCTTGGCCATAAGTTACCTCACCCATTGTTCCTGGCCCTTAAAAACACAAAAAATAAAACCTTCATGTTGACTATTGGCCCCTCCTCGAGAGGCCAGCCAGTTCAGCATTTGCCCTACGGTTTTCTCATCGAGAGGCCTACGGGGCGGCTCGTGAGGCTCTATCCCTCTAGCAGCCGGAAGCACGCGGGACCAGAAACCTTCGAGCTCTGAACTTACCACCCAGGGGCGGCAGTAAGTTACCTCATTCCTGGTTCCTAACATTACCATGCAGGTGTTTCTGCTGGTCTACATGGTTTTCTCCTCGAGAGGCCTCGGGGATTGCAAACTCCCCGAAAAAAGTGCAAGCAAATACACACGGGAAACACATACAAATCACTTCAGGTCCATCCACGACCAACAAGCCAAGATTTTCCAAAAAAAGATCACAATGCAAAGGGCTTTTAAGGCCGACGGCTTCGAAGCACTACCTTTGGGGGACTTCCTGTCTCTCCCACGAGAAAAAGGCGAACCACCTTCAGTCCACTTGAACAACCTCGCTTAGTGGAGTCCTGTAGGGATTCTCCATCTCCTGCAGAAGTACCCTCTAGGGGAAGTTGGCATCATGTTGGTAAAGGGTGGAGAAAATCTGGGTCACGACGGCCTGCATCATCTTTCGGCACTCGTCAAGATGATACCCGTATTAGAGAGCAACTCTCCCTCCAGCACCATTGTGATTTGGGAGAAGATTTCTAGGAATGTGCCATCCTCGTCGGCATCAGCAAGGGGCCCAGAGTAAAAGTCGGTTACTCCAAAGTCCCGGAGGGTGTCGCTCGCGTGCTAGGCGAGTACCCGGTACATAATTCACCGCTCCTTCTCCAACACTCGATGGTCACGCTCCAGTTCGTTGCGTTCGTTCCAATGCTTCTAGAGGTCCTTGTGGGCGGCCCATAGCTCCTTCAAGCCTTCCAGCTTGAAGACGGCCTCGGCCAGGCGCTCATCCATCTTATGATGGGAGGTCTCCAGCGTGCGCCTCTTCTCGGAGATGCGAGCCTCTTTGGTTCGGGCCTTCTCCTTCCATTCCTCCCAGAGGGCTTGGCGGAGTCGCGAGAGCGTCTCCTTGTTAGCCTTCTTCAGCTGCCCGCCGCTCTATGTTCACCATCTCATAGCAGTGGCGAAGGCAATCATCATGCTTGGTGCTGCGGTGTTCCACATCAAGAGAGCGCTCCTTGGCCCTCTGACGAGTGGTCTCCAGCGCCGCTTCGAGCGCCTCTAGGAGTCTCCTCTCTAGCTCAGCCTCATGCTCACGGAGCTGGACCGCCTCCTTGTGGAGGGCAACACCCTCCTCCCGTTGAGAAACCCTCTGACGGTCTGCTTCATCCTCCTGCTCGAAAAAGGCAAGCGCATGATCACGGCAGAGAGGTCACCTACCACACAACCCGCATCAATGGAGGAAGGGCCAGCCCCTCCAGAGGGCAAGGCCACGCATCAAGAGGGCTCTAGATCCTGCACTTCGCCAGGGGCATGAACACCTTGTGAGGTTCTCACCTCTCCATGGTCCGCCCATCGCTTATGGGCCTCATCAAAAGTAGCCCGCTCCAGGAATAGCTGGTACCACATGCCGGAAAGACGGTGCTCCTCCACGGTGAAGTACGTGACAAACTGGTCGAGCCGGAGTGGGCGGCTGCCATAACATCACGAAGGCTTCCCGACCGGTTGAGGGAAGCATCCGAGGAGGGCGGTAGAGAAATCTCACTCGGACCTGCGTGCCTGGAGGCCTGGGGGATTCCCTCGGAAGGATAAACATGACCCTCACAGATGGGAGGTGGCGACGTGCCCTATGCACCCACAGGGTCCTCTACCAGCCGAGCATCGTCGCTCACAACGACCAAGTCATGATCATCCCGGTCTTCCTCGAGAGAATGGTTCTCCGCCACAGGGCAGGGGGCTCCGTGCATCGGCGAACTTTGGACCCCCTGGTGCTAGGCAAGAGGCTCCTCCACGCTATAGGAAAGAGGGAGCCACCTCCGGCGCACCCCAAGGTTCCACCGGAGCCTGGCTTTGGATACTCCTTCACCCTCTTCTCTTCACGCTTGCATCGGAGCAGCATGTTCAAGGAGCAAGAAGGAAAGGAGTAGAAGGGAAACATGAAAGCCACGCAAGGCCTACTCACCCTGCAATTGCTGTTCTCACCAAGGACCAGTTGTCCCTCCATGCTCCAGGAGGAAAGAAGGCATGACCCTCCTCGGGCCCGGGTCGCTTCCCGGCCGCCCGCGCACCAAGCGCAGCGGTGGTCAGTCTCGCCCGCATCACGACGACATGGCCCGCCTACCCGGCGGAACCGTGGGTCTTACCCTCGGGAGGAACAAAGGCGTCCTCTACGGAGGAGGACAAACTATTGATCATCCTCCCGCGGCGGACACCCCGGGAGGATCTGAGGCCGTCACTCGGCTCCGCATCCTCATCATCGAGCTGAACCAAGTAACACATGCCCCGAGCGTCGAAGGTGGGGAGCTCGACGCGAATAGCGTGCGCGTCGCTCTCCAGATATAATGGGCGTGCACCGGGAGGGAGTTCCTCCTCGAGCTCCATGCCTAGAAGAAGGCACAAGAGGGCGGCCACCGTGTCCTTGGAGCTGATCCCTTCCAAGAGCCAGGCCCCATCTCGACCCGGCGCTATCGCCCACAGGGGCCTGCTGTGTTCCTGGAGAGCAGCGATCTGCTGCTGCAGGTACTCCCGTATCACCATCTCGCCGGTCAGGCCCTGGCTCCTTAGATGCGCCACGTGCCTCACGAGCACTACTAGGAAAATGGCTATAGGTAATCAGCACATCCGTGGCTCACATGGTCGAAGTGCCCCACGGCTAAAACAGGCGTGGCTCACCTATAGGCAGTGCCCTACTAGTAACTAGAACAACCATGGCGCACATGACCATAGTGCGCCACAGATATGTGTGGGCCAGGGCCCTGTTGGCCGCACGCCAAACATCCGTAGCGCACATAGGGTAGGTGCGCTACGGTTGTTAGTGTTAACCGTGGCGCACATGGAGGGGGTGCGCTACGCCTAAGCGCATGCCCCTCTCTGCTGTGAAACGGCCAGACACATCCGTGGCGCACTATGGCATGTGCGCCACGGATGTATAAACTTAGTAGTAGGGCACCTTGCCCTAGTGCCCTACGCCTAACTATCCTGCACCAACTTAAAAGAAAATGATAAACACTTCAAAAAATTAAATCCTTTCATATTTAGGTAGGTAATGTGGTATAGCTTCTAAACAAATTAAAAAACATGAGTTTCGACTTTATTTGCAAAAAAAGTCATGCCACGGTAAAAAGGCCATAACTTTTGCATACGATATCGAAAAAAATCGTATAATATACCAAAATGACGAGAACGAGATTTCGCATCCGCTCGCCACAACCTTCGGTAGTTTAGCGATTTTTAGATTTTCAAAATTCGAAAAGAGTAAAAATTTATGGTCAAAAGACCTTTTTTCCTGCAGAAAAAAAATAGAGCGCGACTTACCCGTAGCGCACCACCACCTAGTGCTCCACGGATAAGCTTGGACGGGATTCAAATTTCGAATCCCCACCCCGGCCACCTACCCCTATTCCCTCCCTCTTCTCCTTTTCATTCTCCTCCCTCCTCCTTTTCCTTCTCTCTTCTCCTCCTCCTTTTCCTTCTCTCTTCTCCTCCTCCTCCTCCTTCTTTCCTTCTCCTCCTTCCCTTGCACTGGCGATGGCGATGGTGGCATTCTCCTCCTTGCTCCGGCATCCTCCTCTCCTTGCAGTGACGATGGCGATGGCGGCGGTGACCTTCTCCTCCTCCTTGCAGTCACGACGGCGACGACCTCCTTCCTTGTGGCCTCCTCCTCCTTGTAGTCACGAAGAGCGACGACAAGCTCCGACGACCACCGACGACCTCCTTCTCCTTGCGGCGACCTCCTCCCTTCTCCAGCCACACCTCCTTCTCCCTCTCTTCCTCGATGCCGGCGAGGAGTAGCACGGCCACGGCCTCCCGAACCTCCTTGTGGTGGTAGGTCGTGGCCACGGCCACCATGCTCCAGCGAGGCGACACGACGGCGGCGATGTGGACCCGATTGCTTTTGCAATTCAAAACGAGGGTGTTTTTTGCTTCTTTTTTATTTTTGAAAAAAACATCCGTGGCGCACCTGTACCCCTACCCGTGGCGCACCTGGTAGTGCACCACTCCTATCTCGATATAACCATGGCGCACCATGCAGTGCGCCACGGCTACGAGATCGCCGTAGCGCCATGAATAGGCGTTTTTCTAGTAGTGGAGGGGGCCCGGACTCATCCAGGCGGCCGCCTCGTGAGCCCATCCGGGGTTCTCCACGGGTGCCCTCGCCAAGACTCGGAGCTACGACCATGCCTAGCCGGCCTCGACCAACACCCAATCATGGAAAAACTCCGATGAAGCTCCAAGAATGGAGGTGGGTACGAAATCCCCCTCCTTGGTGGGGAAGAATCCGATGTTGCCTAGAGTATCCTTCGGCGAAAGGACGAAGAGGTGGTAGAAGTGTCGAAACAACGCCATAGAGGGCGCCACACCGATGAAGGCCTAACACCAGTATGCTAAGGCGGCGAGGGGAGTCACGCTCCACGTATGATGGTGGAGTAGTTGGATGCAGTAGTGCTTTAGGACGGCGAGGTGAAAGGTTGAAAATTGGAGCGACAAGCCTGGCGGCGATGGAGTGAGTAAAGACCGCGTCGGTGGTAGGTATCCACCCGTCCTCCCCAATGCCGATGAACCAGGCCAGCGAAGTGCCCCACTCATTCGAGCTGGCGGCTATGAGCTTCTTGACGTTCTCTAGCCCCTCCGTGTTGAGGACGGTGGCTAGATTCAAGGCCCTCGCGTTCAACGCAGGGAAGCTCATGAAGGTAATATGCCCTGAGAGGCAATAATAAAGTGTTTATTATGTGTATTCCAAGTATATGATAGATGTTTATTTTGCATGCTATAATTGTATTAATACGGAAACATTAATACATGTGTGTTTAATAAACAAACAGAAAGTTCCTAGTTATGCCTCTCTCATAAACTAGCTCGTTGATTAACAAGATGATCAAGGTTTCCTGATCATGGACATTGGATGTTGTTAATAACGGGATCACAACATTAGTTTAATGGTGTGATGAACATTCATCCGAAGTATAGCATTACAATCAAAGTCATTGAGTTTATATTGCTATAACAACTTACGAAGTGATCCTAATCCTTAGACCATGAGATCATGTCAATCACTAACACTGGAAGAGTTTCTTGATAACATCAAACGTCACACCGTAACAGGGTGATTATAAAGATGGATTCAAAACTAATAAAGTGTTATGTTGAGGCTCATGGATCGAGAGTGGAATTTGTTCATCCCGATGATGGATAGATATACTCTGGGCCCTCTCGGTGATATCACATTGATTAGCTTGCAAGAAAGTGATTTTATCACTAGAATGTTATATCACAGGAACGAGAAAAGAGTGCATGTCAGTAACGAGATCAAACTAGGTATGGAGATACCGATGATCGAATCTCGGACATGTAATATATCGTGAAACAAAGGGATTAAGATACTAGCGTAAAAGGTTCCGACGATCACAAGAAAGTCATCGTTGAATGTGTGGGAGTCAGTATGGGTCTCCAGATCCCGCTTCTTATTATTGATCCGAGAGGGGTCTCGATCATGTCCGCATTATTCACGAACCATAGGGTGACACACTTAAGAGACACCGACATCCAATTGGAGCAAAAGTTTCATGCCAAAAGAATGAACAAGCGCAGGAATTTATTTCACTAGATACCGAAACAGGTTTCCGGGTGAAATTGCATAAAGTGGTTATGCATGTGAAATAGAATTCTAGCAAGGGGTTATTTGTGAATGTTTGGTATTAATGTAATTGACAAAATTCTGAATAAAATAAAAGAGTTTTATTTAATGAGAGTTTGCATTAAATTTGGTGGAAATTTAATGGCAAGTTTGAGTGGGATTTTGAGTGGAGGCATATGAATGGATTTTTGTGAGTGGAGTGTCCACCCACATGAAGAGGGGAGGGAAAGGGGGCAGCCCCCATGTGCCGGCCACCCCCTTGGGGTTCCCCCTCCTCCTATAAAAGGAGCCCCTCCTCTCACTTCTCACTCACACCTCCTCGTGAAGGATCTCTCTCCCCATCTAGAATTTATCCCCCATGGTCTCGGACTAGCGAGATACATGTTCCCGGTGGCTATTCGGCAAGAAAGAGTTGTGCTTCCGCTGCATCGCTGGAGCGAGGAGGCGGAGGTTGCTCGGTGCCTCGAACGTGTGTGCGAGCACGGATGCGCTGCTGATTTGCGGCGCTAGGACTTCCTCTCGACCTTGAGATCGGCAAGAGATCGTCTACATCAACCACAAGTTGAACTCGTTAAACTTTGTCAGTCTTCAAGGGTATGTTCTCTACAGATATACATCCGCCCGTTGTTTGTATCTAATAGATAGATCTTGGTACATAGTTCACATCGTAGGAAATTTTTTTGTTTTCTATGCTGCGAACCCTATAGCTCGATGCGAAAATAGCGGAGAAGGCTTTCTTGGGGGCCATCCCGAAGACTACTTGGGGAAGCAGCGAGTAGGTCGGTGGTGAGAAGGTCCCTGACGGAGGAAATGAAGTGTCCAAGATCTTCCAAGGTTTGGGGTTTTATGGGCGGTGCGAACCCCAACACCTTTGAACGGAAGCTACAATTTCCACATCGAGTGGGTGCCACACCCTGCGTGGGTGATACCTTCGATCCCAATAAGTGGATGGAGTATAATAGATTTTTTCCTACAAGACCTAGGTTTAATCGAACCTTGGAAAGCAATGATAAAAGTAAATAAAAAGGACACATCTACAAGACTTTATTTCTTTGTTTTACCTTAGATTACCGAACCAATCTAGTTTACTTTTTATGATGGGTTGAACCAATGGATGGAGACAGGCCAGGGTTGAAGATCCACCTGCAGCTGCACAACATATGGCATAAAAGATAATAATAAGCATAGTAATGTGTAATGTTTGAATGGAGATAATAACTTATGGGCTACACATCCTAATATACTAGAGCCCCGCGATGCAGCGACCATAGCAATGGTCTGCTAATCCAACCGAGTGCACACCAAAGAAACGGGTTACAAACGATTATTAAGTGTAAAACACAAATCAAAGCATTAAGTGGTGATGTTATTGTGATCCTGACTGGGTCAGTAAGTTAAGACCGTACTACCCTTTCTGTCACTAAGGTTCCTATGAGATTGCCGCTAGACAAGTATCTCACCTAAAGCCTTTGTGAATCTATGGGATCTTGGGTACCTGCAAGTCCACAGATCGAGACAAGAGACAAAGAAACAAAAGATACAAATCTTAATTACAAAAAAAATACAATACTCCCATGATTAGATGCACATAAATGCTACAAGGTTTCTCCCCAACCCGCAGCCCATGAGGACTGTAGTGTTCGCGGCATAGAAAAACAAAAAAAATCCTACGATGGGAACAACTAAGTACCAAGATCTATCTACTAGATACAAGCAACGGGTGTATATACATCCATAGAATACATACCCTCAAAGACTAAAAAGCGTTAACGAGGTTGTACTCGTGGATGATGTAGTCGAACGCTTGCCGATCTAAAGATCGAGAAGAAGTCCATCCGGTCCAGCACCATCATGTCCATCACCACAAAGTAGTGGTACATTCGTGATCTCACACATGTTCAGGTACCCCAACAACCTCCGCGCCCTTGCTCTAGTGATGCCATGGAAGCAACAAATCCTTCCAGAAAAATCCACTAGGAACATGTATCTCGCTGATCTGAGACCATGGGGAAATTCTAAAGGGGTGAGAGTTATCCTTCGCGAGGAGGTGTGCTATGAGAGGAGGAGAGGGGGCCTTTTATAGGGAGAGGGGGGCACCCAAGGGGCATGGAACCACAGCCATGGTGGCTGCCACCACCTCTTCCACATTCATGTGGGTGGAGCTCCCACTCAAAATTAAAAGCCTCCACTCACATAAACATGCCTCCACTCAAAAATCCACCCACATGCATTAAATTTCCTCCAAATTTAATGCAAGCTCTCAGTTAAATAAAACTCTTTTATTTATTTATTCAGAATTTTTTTAGTTACATTAATTAAAAAACATTCACATAAAACCCCTTACAACATTTCAGTTTCACATGCAGAACCAGTTTCAGCAATTTCAACCGAAACAATTCCGGTGTCTAGTGAAATAAATTCCTGGGCTTTCTTTTTCTTTATCTGGCATATTATTTTCTCGGAGTGGTGTCGGTATCCCTTAACTGTGTTACCATACGGTTTGCGAATAATGAAGACATGATCGAGACCCCTCTCTGATCAATAATAAGCAAGGGGACTTGGAGATCCGTACTGACTCCCACACATTCAACGATGACTTCTATGATCGTGTGAAGCTTATAGGCATGTAACTAAATCCATTTGTCTCGCAATATATTACATGTCTGAGATTCGATCATCAGTATCTCCATACCTAGTTTGATCTCATTACTAACATGTACTCTTTTCTCGTTACCGTGATATAACATTCTAGTGATCACATCACTTTCTTGCAAGCTAACTAATGTGATATCACCGAGAGGGCCCAAAGTATATCTATCCGTCATCGGGATGGAAAATTTCCACTCTTGATCCATGAGCCTCTATATAACACCTTCATAGCACTAAACCCACATTTATAGTCACCCTGTTACGGTGTGATGTTTGATGTTATCAAGATACTCTTCCGTTGTTACTGATTGACATGATCTCATGGTCTAAGGACTAGGATTACTTTGTATGATGTTATAGCAATATAAACTCAATGACTTTGATCGTAATGCTATACTTCGGATGAATGTTCATCAAATCATTCCAACAATGTTGTGACCTCATTATTAACGATATCCAGTGTCCATGATCAGGAAACCTTTGATCATCTTGATAATCAACAAGCTAGTTTATAAGAGAGGCATAACTAGGAGCTTTCTTTTTGTTTATTAAACACATGTATTAATGTTTCCGTATTAATACAATTATAGCATGCAAAATAAACATTTATCATAAACAAGGGATAAGATAATAACCACTTTACTATTGCCTCTCGGGCATATTCCCTTCAAGGACTACTCACTCATAACGAATATATCTAGGATAGAAAACATTCTGCAAAATACTTAGATTGAAATCTAATATTCTTACAATGGACGCCAAATCACAAGCAGATATAAAGTACAAAGTAATGGCTATGGATAATGGAGGGGATGGATGATGGAGTGGATGAACACTGATGAAGGACGGTGTGGATCTTATTTGGTGGTGTTGTTATGTAATTTGACAATGGCGTCTCTCTGGTTGGCAGCTGGAGCCTCAGAATATATAGGCATATTCACAAAAGTTGTAGGGTTTGATGATATGAAGCCTCCGCCACCTAGTATAGGCAGACGGTATGGGCGTACCCTGACCGTACCGGTGGTCGTTACGGGTATTGACGCCTGGAATTTGCTTCTCAATTACTTGGCCGTGTGGACTTCCTCAAAATACTTCATTATAACTCCTAATTTCACATTAAAAGCCATGATTTCGTGCACAACACAATTCAAAGAAAGGTTTTGCATATCTTTGAAATTATTAGTCATTAGTGGCAAGGATTGAGAGTTTCTTGTCAATTGCTTGACTAAAAACAATATTTACATACGGTGGAAGAGGGAAAATTTTGGATCCATCAACTTACCCAAAGCTAAAACCTTGATTGCCCTTGAGCAAGAAGAAACAGAAGAACTAGAAGGAATTCAATGTTTAAACTTGAAACAATGAGAATAAGAATTCACTTACGGTTGGTAGTCATATGTGCTTAGCACTTTATTCATTTGCGAGCCTTATCAAAGTTAGAGAGAAGACAAGAGTAGTATACAAGCTTCAGTAAGTCAAGACAATCAAAGTAGAGTTTAATATTAGTATAAATGACTAGAAGTGTAGCAATCAATCGTATTCTTCTAGTTTACTCTCAGCTTGCCAAGGAACACTAGGATGTTTAAATAGCATAATTAATTAAGAGAGATTCATGTCCTAAGTAGTATAACAATGAAGTCTCTTATTTACACCCACATCAATAAATAAATTTTATCAAAAACACTTCTAATCCAATCATTGTATTTAAATAAAAATTTGTAGAGTAGTAACGAGACCATGCCAAGGACTTGTTATGTGGATCTTCATAAATATAATATTCTTTTTATTATTTCAAGGATTGCTGGATATTTCTTTTGCATGTTCTTGCCCAACCTTTGAGAGTACCAATACTTTTGCCTATACATTGACATGTATGCCAATCATGTCATCAACTCATAGCCAAAATCCGGGGTTATACCATAGATCGTTCAAAAGCTAGCGGAGTTGTTCGTATCCCAAAGGTGTACACTAGAAACATAAAACATAATTTTCTATCTTTTTTTGAGCTAGTACCACGGCTTGACCCACAAGGTTAGCTTTGACATGCATCCAATTACCACTAGACTTTATTTCAATCAAACAACTCCTTTCATGAGTGCCATCAAGACTATAAAAATATCTACCGGGTTAAGTATCTTCAAGGGTATACTCTCAAGACAATCATTCATCAAACATGTCGTAAATTTTAGACTTTTTCTTATTGTACTTGTTTGGCAATATATTGCCAAGGCAAGACTCGGTTAGCTAAAAGAACTAGAGAAAGAGCTTCAACAACCAATCATCATACTAATAAAAAGCTTTACTCTAACCATATTAAATTACTCCCACAAGCATGGCATCTTAGAAAATCGACCAACTAACATAAACAACTCAAACTTCAAAAGTGGGATACATAGGACATACCTCTCATAATTCATAAGTGACTTCATGATTCTCATCCTTATAGGGATGTGTTCCTTCAAAGCAAAGATTACTCTCATAATAATATTAAAGCAAAGAGGCAAAGTGCGAATCCACATTTACAAAAAAAAAACGGAAAAATATTTTTGTGTTTTTGAGGATAGGGATTTAAAGAATAGGAAAGATCTTGCGACCAAGCAAGGGTTTTGAGAAAATAAAAACAAATGAAAAACAAAAGCAAACTAAAAAGCAAAGGAAAAAACCAAAGTGTTGGAATGAACCAACACG
This sequence comes from Avena sativa, assembly GCA_916181665.1. Lineage (NCBI taxonomy): Eukaryota > Viridiplantae > Streptophyta > Magnoliopsida > Poales > Poaceae > Avena > Avena sativa. Next base: position 103,575,968 of record OV702293.1, read on the forward strand.
AATGTTTCAAAGCTCCCAAGAAGTCGGAGTACAACCTCGCTATTACACAAATAAATTTTCCGGGGAACACATCCCCAAGCTCAGGCTTTTGCAAGCCCTTTTGTTGCTTATTATGGAGGCGATGGATAGTTTCCCTTGTTCCATTGGCTGCTCCAATCATGGAACTGGGTGGCAATTCTTGCAGTAGCATCTCAAATGTTGATGGAGAGGTTGTTCATGTTTTGAATATTTCCTTCAAGTGCATATATGTCTTCAAAGGTGGTTTAGTAGTTTGATGGCTGCTCATCTTTTTTGGATCCTCCTTGTTCTACTTCTTCATCTTCTCCTCCTCCTCCCATGGGTATTTCTCGTTGGGGTAGATTAGCCTTAACCTGCGTGTCAAAATACAAACTTCCATCCTCGATAGAGAATAGATCATTAGGCAAAGGAGAAGGTATCAAGTGATCCGCTCTAGGTATATCAAGGAAGTATCTACCATGAGTTTTAGAAACCATACCACATGCTCTTAGAGTGGGGAGACCGAGATGATGAGTTCCTGTCAACAGTTGGATGCTACCTAAGTTGATGTGAAGTGCACGTGCAAGAATGGTCACAACTCCCCCTCCGCATATGGGTCTTCGAGATTAGAGAGCTTGATGCTTAACATAAAACACAAGAAGAGAGGCTAAATTTGGCATTAAGTTACAATTAATAATAACAGCCTTTGCAAGGATCAACATTTCCTCCTCATTAATTCTAGTAAACTCACATGTGCCTCCAAGGTGTTAGCAATTACATAAAATAGATAGCGAATAGCAGGATGATCAATTTAGTTTCCCTTGGGTGTGTATCCATGAATTCTCATTAAATTAAAGTACTCCCAAGGTGTTGGATCTAAGGAAAAGAAGTTGCATGTAAAACAATATTGTTGTTGGCAATCCCAAAATATTGAGCCCGTTGGTCGAGTGTTAGGGTGTTTATAAGGCGAGAATTTGATGTGATCAACTCCGTGCCTTTGTTCATAGGTACAATAGTAAGGCTCTGCTATATGCGTCAAGGTGCTGAGGAACTCAAGTGTCAAGTGGTGATACGTGGCGATATCCTGAAAGACAAAGTCATATAAACCAACATTGTTGAAGAGTAAATCAAAATCAGCACAAATGCCAAGGTTGTTTAGGATATAAGGACACGCCCACTTGGTGCACTTGATTTCTCGAAATTTGGGACGATTGAAACGGTTCAGCTGGAACTCCTTAGTGAACTTGATACCAAGTGACTCGGGGGTCAACGTATCAACAGGTGGTGCGGAGGACACCGTAGCTATCACATATATACGGCTCCTCATGTTCATATAAATAATAATATAGAATAAATAAATAAATAATAATTATTTCTAACGATTTTTTAGTCCAATAGAAACATAGAATATGCGATCCTATACACTAGTTATAAAAGAAACACCTCTATAACATTTACTAAGCATGTTCAATATCATAATTGAATCAAGAACAAGACCTCAGTATAGATTGAAAATGGCGAAAGATTGAGTGAAGCTTTTGCAAAAATAAGTTGAGGATCGGAGGAGAATCATACCGTAGATCAATTGAGTGTGAGGAATCGAAGAAAGATTGAGTAAATTTGAAGATCCAATGGAGGTGGTTTGGAGTTTGGAGGAAGAAGGAGATTTTTCTTTTTTGGGATTTTTAGGTTACCTCCTCAGTGAGATTATGATGGCCGCGTACATGGTACGGGCGGGCGGTATGGACGGAGCCCGCCCATACCGGGTTACATGCCTTGGGGCTGACGACTCCCTTCTGGCGATGTACTCGGTATGGGCACGCGGTATGGTCGTGTACACCCATACTATTGGTCATTATTGATGTTTTATTGTTTTCTTAAAATCTAATGGTTTGCTCGAGGGTACGGTGCGGGTGCATAGTATGGGCGCATCCAACCGTACCGGTGGTCGTTAAGAACACTGTTCCCGGCCGTACCTCTGGTCGTTAAGAGCACTTTCAGCTGTAAAACTCAAAAAATTGATTAGTAGCTACGTGCGCCTTTGCACATCTTATCACAAGATAAAATAACAACAAACATAATTCATAAAAATTTCAGCAATATTTCTTAGGCTATGTGTTATAAAAATAAAATATCGAGGATTACCTTATTTCTTCTCCTCTTTCCAAAGATCTTATTGAACACTTTTTATTAAAAAGGAAACAAAACAGAACTAATAAAACTAAATAAAAGGAAAAGAAAACTTTATTTAATATGGGTTGCCTTCCATGAAGCGCTTCTAGTTATGATCAATTAGCTTGACCTTGATGGCAATCATTTAGGTTTAAGGAGTGAGATATCCATTCCAAAATAGTTGGCTTTCAAAGTAATTATACCATCATCATTAGGCTTGACCTCTTTTTTCCCAGGGAAGTGGACTATAAAACGATCTCTAGATGGTAGCCCTATTCTCACATTACCCTCATGTAAGTTAGTTAAAGTCTTAATAGTTCTTAGGAATGGCCTACCTAAAATTATAGGTGTTATGAGATCTTTAGGCATGTATAGAATAACATGATCAATAAGAGTAGGACTACCTTTAATTTGAACAAATATATTTTGTTTTATCCCAACAACTTGTTTATAAGTTCAATATCCTAGATGGAGTCTTAATTCGGTAGTGACAAATAGCCCCAAGTTTAATTTGTAAAATAATCTTTTGGAAATTGTTGAGAAGCTCGCACCAAGATCACAAACTGCGGAAATCTCATTTACTCCCAACTTAACTTTAATAGTGGGCTCACATATATCATCTAGCTTAGCAGGAAGCTTATCAGCTAGTCTTTTATAATCCATCTCTAACTCGTGAACTTTAGATGCTACTTGTTGTATAAATTTTTGGTACATAGCATCATTACCTTGTTCTCTACCGGGATTCTTCAGGGTGAGCATCTTTAATAGATCTTCCATGGTATATTCCATTGTCGATGCGTTGATATAATCCAGCTCTTCAGGTTCTCTTCATCAGTTACCACCCTCATCATCTTCAGGTGTTCTACTAGATTTGGCTCGGGTTTTCTAGAAAACTTTTCTAGTATGAGAGCTTGGTATCAGCTACTTTACCCAGCTGAGCCTCCACGGTCTTTGTCCTTTCCTATAGACCCTGTACATCATTTCTAATTGCAACATCCTGGTTAGATAATTTTCCTATACTACTCTCATGGTTCGCCGTGATTTTAATAAACATATTGTTTTGCTCGTTTTGACCTCATCTAATGGTTCTAACAGTTTTTTCAAACGAGAGACTGCCATGATTTTCTCCATTATTATTATTATCTTAATTGTTGTAAGGAGATCCTGCAGGATTAGGGTAATGTTTTTGAGCATTATAAGCATAATGATTTTTCCATGCAGGATTAAAAGGAGTGCGAGCTATAAAATTGACATCATTAACATTGGTAGCAATAACATTAACTTGGGTATCTTCTTTACCTTTTACTATACTAAGCAGGTCATCTACCTTACATGTAAGCTCTTTATTATTTACCTCAGTTATTGAACTTACTCTCTTCAAGGTTCTTTCCACATGCCATTGGGCATGGTTATTTTGCATATCATCAAGTAGTCTGTTTGCAACACTCACTTGGTTTCCCATGATTGTTCCTCCTGCTGCAGTATCTAGCATAAACTTAGACATTGGGTTAAGACCATTATAAAACAAATGTAATATAAGCCATTCTTCCATACCATGGCTAGGAGAGTTTATTAAGGCTTCTTTCATCCTTTCCCATGCAAGTGCTAGGCGAGGAGAGTTCATTAAGGCTTCTTTCATACTCTATTGTAGAACCTTTTGTGGGGGCAGCCGGAGCTAGCTGAGCCAAGCATCGGCAGCGGCGATGTTAGGATCGTGGGAGAGAGAAGAGAGCACCTCGAGGAGAGAAGAAAGGATTGGGTCAGGGTCAACCGACCTAGTGGACCAGATCATGGATGGGCTGGGTATTGGGGCTGGGCAAACCTAGTAACCGGGTCAGAGTATAAAAAAGAAAAAGAGATTTACACTGTGTTTGGATGTAGTAATTGGAGCTTCGAATTGGCCTTTTGGAAATGGCCTAGCCGAATTCGGCAGTTTGGATGGTCAACAAAATGTTATCTGGAAAGGGCCACCCAATTCCGCACCGGCCTGCTCCCTGTGTTATTTTTCGTCGCCCGTTTCCGAGCGAGAGACCTCGGAAAGCTGGCCACGTGTACATGCTCGCGTAGGAGAGGAGCTCGACTACAGCGACACCATGGCGACCGTAGGAAGGTGACGGCGACGGCTTAGGTTTGTCCTCCCCAGCGTCTTCTCTCCCCCACCCACCTCCTCAAACCTTCCACGTATCCCCCGCCTTCCTTGGATCTTGCCAGCGGCGGCCATGCCTTCCGCCCACATCCAGCGCCCTGCCCCCAAACCCTAAATCCGGCGAGGATGGGGAATGGAGACGAGAGGGGAAGCAGAGGGAAGGGGTACGGCGACCAGAGCAAACGTATGCCATAGGAAGAATGACAGCAAGGCCCTGGCCTGGCCTCAAGATGGCCTCTCACTGTCCTCTTCCTGTAATTGTTCGGTTATGCCCTGTCTGATGATTTTGGACTTCAAAATTATTATATGTGTGGTGTTATTGTTCAGACTTTATTTAGAAAACTGAAATATACATATGTACTAGTGTGTATACGTTGGAGTGTCCAAAGTCAACAAAATGGACAATTCCATGTTTCATACATCGAAACAGGAATTGGAAATGGGTGATTATCTTCAATTCCAATAAGAGATTCCATGCACATACAAACAACAGAAATGGAATTGCAATCCATTTCTTTTCCATCAAGGATTTGGAATTTCCAGTCTAAATTCAATTACAAGCTAAAATTCCTACATCCAAACACAGTGTTAAGGGAAATCAAGTATGGAAATTACCGAATTACTCCTGAGCTTATTTCAGCCCTATAAATATATAGAAAAATCCTAAAAATGTATATAATATATCAAAATGATCACAGAAATAATATCTACCTCATAAAAATATAACTTTACTTGTACAAGTTAATTAAAATTCAAATAAATATTAACACGATTAAATCCCTAAATCAATATAGTAAAGAAAAGTCCTAAAAATGGTTTTAAACCATTTTTGAGTACTACAAGAAATATATTACCTTATAAAAATATTAATTATGGATTTATCAATTATCTTATGATTTATAGAAAATAAATGTGTGTTTAATTTTATAAAAAGTACTTTCTTAAAATACATTTATTTTATTAACCAAAAATAACTTCTATATAGGTTCATTTAAGTTATTTAGAATTAATTCCTTTGGAAAAAGATTAATATTTCCTCCAAAATTGTTTATTACTTAATAAATTAGACAAAACATCAAATAAATATTAAGTCTAAATGTTACACTAAGAACCATATTAATAATTTTTAATAAAGTTTAAAGATAAATTATTAACTATATAATATTCGTTTAAATTTTTTAACTAACTATAAGTCAAAGATTTACAAGTTCATTTTGCAAATCATTAACTTATATTATAAGCGACTAATCTCAATTTATATATATAACCATATTTCGTATAACTCCTAAACTTGGTATTAACTAAATAAACTATATAATAAATTCACCTATTTCACATAAACATATCTTATAATAAAATCTATGAATAATAAACATGCTAGATCTAAGACCTTAAAGTTAAGCTTCATATTTATAAGCTTTCATCTTTAGTTATGCTTAGAAAAAACTCAAATAGTTCGTAATGCCATAAATATTATGTCTTAAGTCCAATTATATTTTTATAGTTGACTTAGGTTTGATATACCATGAGATAGCAATATATTGACTCAAAATCATTTAAACCTCACCATAAACCATAATTTTAGTCCTACTAATTGTCAAAGTTGGTTTACTTAATATAACTAATATTTACTTCAAATGTTATTTTTTTCCACTTCAAAAGAAACCCTATACTATTTCTTTTAAGTCATAACAACTTAAAACATGAACTTAGTAATAATTACATGATACCACTTAACCTTAATTTTTTATTATGATTCCACTTAACATTCTATATCTTATAAGTTAATCTTAGCATCCTTGCAACTGCACTCTTTTGTTAAGTAACTTTAAGATAAATTAAATCTCAAACAAAGCACTTAAATCCAACTCACGTGTAATGTTAGGGGCTACTTTGGGGTTTCAAAACATGCATATCATTACTTATGCATAACAACATATTGCTTCTTTAAACATTATCCTTACCGGGCAATGATGGTATTTTGTAGAACCCGAGGTCCAGGGTCAAGTCAAGACATTTGACTACAATACTTCGCTATACCAAGGAAAGTTCACTTACTCATGTCCTTTGATTATTTTCTATCAAGTATTTGCAAAATTGTTGTTGTTTTTTCTGACATCTTTACATTAGGGGAAGCCCCATACAGTTATATTTTTATATTAACTGAAAAAATGAAACAGAGAGGCCTTTTAAAAGGCAGAGTACATCAAGGGGGAAATAAGTGTCTAAGGAACAAAGAAGCCATTAGAAAAAAGAAGAGACAAGCCAATCAACTAGAGGTTCAATCTGGGCCTATTTGACTCTAAACTTGTGTAGAACAAGATCACCTTGGAAGCAAACTTTCCACCTATTATAAGATATCTGAATATGTTTGAAAATGTAGTCATTACGCATTCTCCAAATCTTCCAAGTGGCGCAGGAAAAAATCTCTATAAAGTAGGGCCCCGGAAAAGAAGATTTATCAAGGACAAAAGGTTCAGCAAAAGAACCTCCATCAGTCTAGGGTATGTGAAGAAAATCCAAGCAGAGATGAGATAACTCACACTGGAACAAATGGTGGTCTTTCGTTTCAAGCAAAGCAGCATTACAGAGAATGCAGTCGGGTCCTGCTTCCATCTTCAAGTGTTTTTGCATTATAGAAAATTGTTGTTGTCATCACCTTTATTTCAAAAAGGATGAAGAAAATAATATTTTCTTAATAATATGACTTAATGGTTATCGACCCGAGTGGTGTTAACCTAATATGGCGGGCAAATGGAAACATGGTATGGTTTATGGATTGGTGGAGGTTCCATTTGCACGGGAAAGTATCACCTAGGAATTAATAACAAATGTCATCAGTGATTCTTGCGCTTTATATTACGCGTTAACCATGAGAACTATATGTGCTCAGGGGAAGTCAGCTGGATCTTCTCCCTTTTGTATGCTGATGGACAACTTTATTAGAGCTGGGATCCTACATCTAGGCATGTGCAAGGGTGGGAACCGTCAATTTTGTAACATCCCAATTTGAACAACCCTGATCTTCTGTCAAGAACGCAAAAGATCAAGGGGAACAATAAATTTTTCTGAATTAAGTGTTGCAATGTTTGCTTACTTGTTTACTTGTGTTCATGCAACTGATTGTGCATTAAGTGATATACTTCTTATCTCAACACTAGTTTACAAAAGCTATTTTACAAAATAGAAGTCTTTTCCTTTCTTACATATTCTCAAATGTTCTGACAATTCAAACTTGATCCAAGGTGACTGTACAAAAACCAAATATTTCACTAGTTTCCCTTAGAAAAACTATGGATACCTATATATTATCTCCTTATGTTTTCAAAACAAAACATCAATGACTCTTACCTCTAGTTTTTCGAAAACCTTTCCTAAAACCTTTTCACTCCAACCTTGGTAGAAATACCAAGAGGAAATTATCTTACTTCAAAGCAAAACCAATTAAAAAATACCCATCCTTACATAAAGCTAGGATTAATGGTAACCCTAGTAGTAGTTGGATCAGTCTGATAAGACGAATTGCCTTGATTTGTTGTCTGATGAATTGCCTTGTTCTGTTGATTGCCTTGTTTGCTTACGAACTAGAGTGAGATAATCTAGTAGATCATCCCTTAGGTCCCTGTCTATGTTTGTGATCATCAATCTCAAACCAAGCATCCAAATCTGTATCTATCCTAAGCCACTAAAGTGACCATCTCATCCCCTAATCAGATCAATCTAGGGATAATCCCTTTTGATAGTTTCCAACTCAGTGAAGACCCAATCTAAGCATGGATCATATCTACTTAGTTATCACTTCAACATCATATACTTGATCATGAGTATGGAACCCAGCTTTCTCTCAAAACCAGCTACCCTTGTAATCTAGTCTAAAACCCTTAATCTGCCAAAATGACAAAGTCTGGATTTCTTATCTTTATTCAATCTATGGAACTCTACCTTTTCGAACCTATGTGCATTCTTGAGAATGTACTTGAACCAGATGGTAGTACATCTTTAGTAATACCAAATCCATCTTTTGTCCTTGTCTAATCCATTCTGGTTCCCACTCATCCATGATGGTTTTGTAGTCAAGATAATAATCTTTTCTGCAAATCTTATCATTTTGCCTACTTTGACAAAAGATAACCTCCATATGCTACCACCCATTGACCAACTATATGCAGGATTATGATCTACTAATCATGGTCTATCAATCCACTCTTCCCTTTTTCCATTGGATCTTTGTGCTTCTTAAGTCCACATGGTTTATTAGGCATCATGATGTATCTGTTATGGCAATCTTATTTACATCAAAGTTTTCCATCATTCCTAAACAACCTCAAATACAACCAACACCAAATATTGCTTCCATGATCATCTATATAACTTGGTCTAGCTATCCATCTATCCGTTGTACCAAGGTGAGCTATGATCTCACTAATCCAACCAAGTTTTGGTGGCATGAAAATAAAAAAAACCTAGATTCCAAAAAATCTAGTTTCTTCCCATTTCACCAAAATCCTTCAAAACCCAAGTGGACAATGATGTATTAATAAAGTTTACATCATATTCCTTGGTTATGATAATTCCCCAAATAATTACCCAATCTAAGCATGGATCATATCTACTTAGTTATCACTTCAACATAATATCCTTGATCATGAGTTTGGAACCCAGCTTTCTCTCGAAACCAGCTACCCTTGTAATCTAGTCTAAAACCCTAAATCTGCCAAAATGAAAGTCTGGATTTCTAATCTAGATTAAATCTTTGGAGCTCTACCTTTTGCAACCTATGTGCATTCTTGAGAATGTACTTGAACCATCTGGTAGTACATCTTTAGTACTACCAAAGCTCACTGTTTCCCTTGGCTAAGACATTCTGGTTCCCACTCATCCATGATGGTTTTGTAGTCAAGATAATAATCATTTTTCCTACTTTGACAGAAGCTAACCTCCATATGCTACCACCCCTTGACCAACTCTATGCAGGATTATGATCTACTAATCATGGTCTATCAATCCACTCTTCCCTCATTTCCATTGGAGCTTTGTGCTTCTTAAACCCACATGCTTTATGAGGCATCATGATGTATCTGTTATGGCAATCTTCTTTTCATCAAAGTTCGCCAGCACTCCCAAACCACCTCAAATACAACCAAAACCAACTCTTCCTTCCATGATCATCTATATAACTTGTTCTAGCTATCCATCTATCCCTTGTACCAAGGTGAGCTATGAGCTCACTAATCCAACCATGTTTTGGTGGCATGAAAATAACAAAACCCTAGATTCCCAAAAATCTAGTTTCTTCCCATTTCACCAAAATCCTTCAAAACCCAAGTGGACAATGATGTATGAATCAAGTTTGCATCATCTACCTTGGTTATGATAATTCCCCAAATAATTCCCTTAATTATTTGGTTCCTCAAACTATTTAAATTCTTTATCTTGCAAAATTCCTCAAATCTTGTCTATAAAGACAAGTTTGTTTTTCTCCAAATCACCTTGTCAACTCAATGTACCTCTGAGTTATATACATCATACCCCACCTTATTTTTGAGATCCTTTATTATTTCTCTTTGCCCTTTTTCATAAATGGCAGAAACAAGAAATAATTTCTTAAAATACTTTTATATCCAAATAAATTCCGATAAAATTCTCCAAAGTGTAATATGGTATTTAGGACTATATCCCATAAAAAACCAACCTTATCCAATGTAAAATTATCAAATTAGCTTCTAGAAACTAGTTCTGCACTTTTTCAATAAATGCTTTTAAATGGGCTTTTAATATTTGGAAAAATACCAAATAATTCCTAAGCTTCTGATATGACCATATCAATATACTAATAATCTCTCCCCATATTAACCAATGCAAACTTTTTAACTTCCTTCATAGGCACCAAATTGATCAAGCCTGCAAAACCATGCAAATCTTGATTCAAACCAACCCAAACCCCCACCAAACCTTGTTAAATACTTCACCACGGCACCCAAAACACCCCTGATCGTGTGACCCTCTAGCCCTAGCTACTGTAGCATCCCCTCCCCTTGTCTCTTGTGCAATGGAACAGAGAGACATGTGGCCCCTTTTGCTTGCTTACAAATATCCCCACCACAAGGGCAGCCACTCCCCCTCTCTGTCCACTAGCACGACCATAACCCTCTCTCTCACCTACCCCACCGCCCTCCTTGCCCAATAAATGGCCAGTACCAGCCTCCTTACTCTAGTGGACAAGGTCCACCATGGACCCTTGCTCCTCGAGATAAATAGGCCTGAGGCCACCCCAGTGCCTCCGGCGCCTCCATTCCACTCCTCTCCCTCCCACCCACCGCCCCCAGGCTCCACTCCTCCTCCTATGCGCTGTCTTGGCTAGAAGAAGGAAGAAGAGCAAGGTTCGGCCCTCTCTCCAAATAGAGCTAGGTGCTCTCTCCTCCGCCCATCTCGTGCTGAATGTCACCATAATGAAACCCCCGCATCTACCTGCATCTAACCCTATCCCTCTTCTTGCCCAGGACCCCTTGTACCGCCACCGCCATCGAGCTTCGAGGACACCTGTACGGGCGCAGTCGCGCGAGGCCTCCCCCGGTGACAAACCTACCTGTGTCGCCCCTCGCTGGACTTCCCTTGGAGAGTCGCGTCGCTCCGACACCTCCACGGTCGCCGGCGAGCCCTCAGGTGAACTCCCCAGGCGTCGCCGTCCCACGCTAGGGTTCTGACCCCCGCTACCACGTCGATAGATGGGAGACGACGTTGCACCGTCGATCTCCCCTCTAATCCAACGGTCGTCCCACGCGCGTACCCCTTCGCTGCCCTGGACCACTGGACGTTGGGCCCCGCTACGACCCGTTTAAAATTTCGCTCCTACGCAGAGAGAACCCCGGGTGGGCCGTATCTCCCCTGTGCGGCCCATTATCCCTAGAAATCCCAGCCCACAGTTCCTGTTTTATTCTTTTTCTCCAGATCTAGTCATTCAACTTTTTGGTTTAAATCCCAAAGAAAATGGAAAATAATTTAATATGCTTAGATCCAATTTCTCCTAGACATAAACATGTCATGTCAAACATGCAGTAGCCTTGTCTGGCTAAGTAAGTGTTTGTAATAAATATACTAAATCCTTTTCCTAGAGGTTTCCATTTCACAAAATATTGATTTCCGAGAGCTTGGTAATCCCCAATGGGGTAAATCAAAGTTCCACTGATAGGTATTGCATGTACCTACCTCTTGACCTTGGCCTCACACTAGTTTGCTTCCTATTCTACATGTAGCAAAAATAATAAAATCACCTCATATCTGCATTTAGAAAATTCTCTAGGTCAAAACAAATGAGGTATTAACCTATTTCCAACTCTTTGTACATCTACTTACCCATACATATCAAAACCGAGGAGACCAAAATTTATTGAGCTCTCTTTGAATTTTGGTGAATTAATCTTTTCTGTGCATAGGGAATTCATCAATAAATTCATATCATTTGTTCTATAAATCCAAAATGAGTGATTTGAATTTCTACAGAAAGGTATTTTAAATGCATAACATGTTTCCATGGAATCACATAAAATACCATATATATTTAATCTGGTGAAAAAGACATTTAGCATCTAGTACTGTCTTTGGGAATTTCTCAAGGGCATTCTGTTAATTGTTTTGAGGTGATTCCAACCCTCAGTGACTCAGTCCATCCAATAATATCTAATCACAAAAGGAAATGATTTTGTAACTCCAGAACAATTCTGGTGAATTATTTTCTAAAACTAGAGTTTTATCCACTATAAAAATCATTATAAATCACTGGAAATTGATAATATAGTCAAACCACTTTTGTGGAATTCATTTTATCAATACCTACATGAGCGTATCATGTTTGCTCATTTATCTCATACAAAACATGTCCATGGCCAAAAAAAAACCCCTTAGGTAATTCCTAGCCTATAAATCCAAAAGGATGTTTTCCAATGCCACCAAATCCTCTACCAATTTAATCAAACCAATATTCCAACACCCTATTGAGATATATCATGTGTTTATCCCTTGCTTGTTGTATGTATTGATGCTTGTATGCCTCATATTGATTGTGGTATTGTTTGTTTGCATGTATGCTCGATAACGGCGATAGTTGTGATTATGTGACCTAAGAAGAAGGAAGCATTGGGTTATCCTTGCTATTATGGTTATTGGTATTCTGGTATTCTAAAGAAGTAACGGGACATCTCGCTGGTCACAGGCAAGCCACCTTCTTGCTCATAAGCCTTTTCCCTTCTATTTTTACTATGCATGTTTTATCTTCTATAATATATGAAGTGCATGGTTCCATTTGTGAAAGTATTCATACCTGGTAGTGGCTTGGCTCCTTCGAGTCATTACATGTTTGTACTAATAGTACAATACATTTGATGACACCTACTTGCCCCTAGTATGATTGAGGGTGTATAACACCATGCTCCTTTTGGAAAACCCGTTTTAGCCAAAGAAAAACTATGGGATGGGAAGACCCCGGAAAAGCTTACAGAAATGTTCTATGAGAAAACCTTGCTGAGGCTTGGCCAACCAAGTGAAGTTGAAAATGAGATGTTTTTAGTTTAACAAAAAGGTGGGACGAAAGATGGAGGAAAAATGTTTACTAAAACACGCCGGGCTATGAAGTTTTAATGCTCGAGCAATTAACCTGTCAAACCACATTACTCTGGATGGCATGGGGCTGGGCTAGAAGTTTGTCTAATCTGGTATAGGTGCCTCACACTACTACAGGGGCAAACAATCCCTAGAGGGTGGGCCTTCTCCAGTCAAACGGTCCATGCGTAGCATCGACCGGGGGAAGGAACAAAGGGTCTCCGGGCCTCCACGCGATACTATGAGCCCCTCATTGAAAGCGCACACCTATCAAGGTGGAAAACGCGCTCCCGTTGGCTGGTAATTGTATAGGGCGTCCTGGTTTTGATTGGATTAACCTCATAGGGTAGGCACTTGTATCAGAGAGGGCATCGAAGTTCTTGACCGGTTATTCGAGCCATGATCGGTGTAGATCAAGGTCAAGTAACCGGATGGTGTGGGTACAGTGTACAACTTCTGTAGAGTGTAAATCTATTCGAATAGTCGATTCCTCGGTCATGGATGATTGTCATGGCTACTGTACGGCGGTGATAGTTTTGATTTCAAAAAGGACTTTGGAAAATCAATGGCTTGAAACTGTTTTGACCATGGGATGTCGAGAAAAAGGAGGAAGGAGCTTGGTCATGGGATGACCGGAAGGAAAACAAATGGGTGACCCAATCCTAGTGTTTTATTAAAAAAATCAAAAAGGTTTTCAAAATGTTTTACAAAAGTTTTTCAACAAAGATATAGAGATATGTTATATCTACAAGAGAAACTAGTTTATAAAAGAACGTCTTATGGATCCATCCTACCACAGCCATATTGCATATCCTTTATTATTGTTCTCTTAAGGTGGTTTGCGAGTACATTCAAAGTACTCACCGGCATTGTCCCTGGATATTTACTTGTCCAGACTTTCAGAGCTTCAGGAGAAACAGATGGAGATGCTGACGTCTATGCGAGCTAGGCCATCTTCCCAGTCAGTTGCCTATAGGTTAAGGCATGACATGGGCTCTGCGCTTGAAGACTTCTGCTACTTGTGTTGTAATCGCCATAATGGCCACATTTTAAGTTTTGTAATCGTTACTTTCTCGATGATGTAATGATACTAGTCGGTTATGCTCACGGTTCACTGATCAGGGAACATGAATTGTATGCATAACCAGTATTCTCGGACCATAAATCCGGGGTGCCATAGACTTGGTATCAAAGCCGTCCTGACTGTAGGAGACCCTAGTTAGCATGGACGTTAGAAAGGACAACCCCTATTTCCGAGAACACCAGCTTTCGCAAACTATTTTTCCCAAAGGTTTGCGAAGGATTCCTTATATAATCTTCTCTGATTTAAACAATTTGAAAATGGATTACTCTATATCTCGCCTACTTCAAAAGATCCGTTTTCAAAAACAAAGTCCGACTTGGAGATTATGAGATGGAGATACCGAGATGAAGGGACACCGAGACAAGCAAACCAAAGGAGCTACCAACAACGAAAGACACTACAAGATCGGACTACCAACGGAGTCCTTCATCACCCCCAAATTGATCAAGTACGACACCGATGACAACAAATGGCAAGACAGAAGTTAAGACCCCCGTAACTTCCATACTTAGAATAAGCATCCTGGATATAGGATTCCCCTTATGGCGTGTAGTCACCCCTTAGTACCAAGTGTACACCTTGTTTGCTTGTCATGTGCTTATATGATGCTTGGAATGTGTTACTTGTCTACCTAGGATCCTCCGATCCTAATGTTTTGACCACCTTGTAGGCGTATCCCGACGCTAACCCTCGCAATCCCATAGCTGGAAACCTCTCCTTAGTAGGATGGCCACATAAAGAAATCCCCGACAACTCCTACTCGTGCCTTAGTTCTAATTGCCCCAAAGGAGCAATAATCCTAATAAACCCTCTGCCGAATCAACGGGAATTATTCGCCATAACACAAATGCCCCATGAAGCAGGAAGATCAGCATGCCCGAAGACAACAAGTCTACTCAGTCGTTACACAAAAAAAACAAGTGTTCCAGTGAAGACAACCCCTCAGAAGCTAATTATCTTCCACCCCGACTAAGGACCAAGAAGAAGCGTCGCTAATTGCTAAAGCTAACCCGAGCAAACCCTTATGGCATAGATAGGAACCACCATATCTAGGTAGTCGCAACAAGGCATTACACGAAGACCTCAACTCTAGCGCCATGTTTTTGCCCCAAGACGAAGGATCTACCCCCCAACATCGACGACCCTAAGTAAAGCTCCCAGGTGGAAGGACTGCGTTTTTCCAGTCCATTCTAGAAGAACCCCAAGCCATAACTGTGTCTCATACAAACGGTATACCCCTATGAACCTGCATTTACATGTTTAACCTCAATCCTAACCTATAACCCTATTGGACCTTCTTGTAGACGACCATAGTAACCCCTTACTTTTGTAACCATTGTTTTTTCCTTCTCCGAACATTCAAGACTAATCTCTTACCACAGTTTACCTCTGTAGCGGAAATATTATCACCCCGATACATCCTCAGTATGACCATGAAGCTAGAAGGCCCAAAGAAAGCATGCAGCCTTTGCGGTGAGGAAGGACATCAAGCCATCCAGTGATTGGGCAACTGCCCAAACTGTGGAGCTCTCCATCCTCCAGCGGATTGCCACACCCAACTTGTCACATGCTTCCTCTTTCAAGGTCAAGACCATGTCCCGGCTAACTTCCCCCTCTACCTCCTGATTGGCAAGGCTCGTCAGCTCCCCTGCATCAACAATGGGAAGACATCAAGAAAAGGATGTTCCAAGAAAGGCACCTGCTCCTCCTGTGATCAACCTGGTCATTTTAGCCGAGAGTGCCCCCAACATGGTATTGACAACACTTCTACAAAGGCAAAGGCCAAAATATCCGCTGTCGCTTTAAAGATCCCAAAGCAAGCCCAAGGAGGATCCGAAGTTAAGCAAAGCATTTGTTACACCCGCGGAGATCTAGGGCACTTCGCCCGCAACTGTCCAGACAAATACTAGATGACCTCGAGGCAAGAAACTCCGACACCTAAAAAGGTCAAGAAACCACGAGCTCCTCAGACCATAAGAATCAGGAAGTCACTATCCCAGAACCTCCTCTTCCTCCGAGAAAGCACTACATGAGGAGAAACCTCCAACCTTAGAACAGCGACAAGGCTCTGGACATTTCCCCAAAGTATTCTTCACACATGGGAACTCACCTATCTCAACATGGATAGAGTTGTGTATCGTCCCTGTAGCTATCTTGTAAGACTCTAAGTACTCTAACAACTGGCAACTCATGCCAAATTTGTATTGTTCAAGTACCCCGACCCGCTGATCGGCACACACATGTATTCCTGAGTAAATCATGTTTGATGATATGCTAGTATGATGCCATTCTTTGCATGTTTTACCCATGATGTCGCATTAGACCAAACCCAAAAGGACCCCTTTCGAAAGGACCGCGTTCCAAGACCGCCAACATCCAACAGCAACCCTCAACCTATTGGACCCCTAACTAGCTCAGAACTAACTAAACGATAGGTAGTTAAACGCCTCTCTCGCTACGACTATTACTTCAAGAAGTGGCATTGACGCCTCCCATGGGGCGGTTCTTACAAGGTCGATAGAAGACAACCACCTCCAGACGAAAGGTGCAATGCCATCCCCCAACAACATCATGTGACTCCACCAAGAACCACTAGTGTCGGTCTAAGAGGGAAAGACTGCGTCTTTCCCGCCCAAAACCCGATATAACCCTATAGTCGAACACTAGTTACCTTTAAGTGATGACCACCCCTCCAAATCAGAATCTTGGACCCTGCAAGAAGGACAACAATCGGCACTCCCCCAGAATCAGAAGATATTTCGGGAAAGTTATCCACCTCAAGGTCGACCGCCCAACCCACACCCCGGTGTATCAAGGCCGTGAACACGGAAAAGCTAACTATCGTGGTAAAGGAATGAAGAAGTCTCAACTCGTCACCTCGCTGCAAGAAGAAAGGACCCTGTCGACGATAAACCCACCTAGAATCGTCCTAAGGGGAAAAGACTGCGTCTTTTCCAACTCTTTTAATCTAAACCACCCAATCTGAAGCCACTTGGCCCTGACCCGTAGCTGACCACGCATGTTTGATGTAAAAACCCTTTTAGCCTCTAATAATTTCCACTGCTGAAATTGTTAAGCAGATATTATAACCCAATCCCACTCCTCCCTAATCTTGGGACGAGGTTATTTTAAGGGGTAAAGGTCTGTAACATCCCAATTTGAGAAACCCTGATCTTCTGTCAAGAAGGAAAAAATCAGGGGGAACAAAAACTTTTTCTGAATTAAGTGTTGCAATGTTTTCTTACATGTTTACTTGTGTTCATGCAACTGATTGCGCATTAAGTGATATACTTCTTATCTCAACACTAGTTTATAAAAGCTATTTTACAAAAGAGAAGTCTTGGCCTATCTTACATATTCTCAAATGTTTTGACAATTCAAACTTGAGATAAGATGACTTTACAAAAACCAAATATGTCACTAGTTTCCCTTAGCAAAACTATGGAGACCTATATATTATCTCCTTATGTTTTCAAAATAGAACTTCAATGACTCTTATCTCTAGTTTTTCCAAAACCTTCCCTAAAACCTTTTCACTCCAACCTTGGTAGAAATACCAAGAGGAACTTATCTTACTTAAAGCACAACCAATTCAAAATACCCATTCTTACCTCAAGCTAGGATTAATGGTAACCCTATTAGTAGTTGGATCAGTTTGAAAAGATGAATTATCATGATCTGTTGTCTAATGAATTGCCTTGATCTGCTGATTGCCTTGTTTGCTTAGGAACTAGAGTCAGCTAATCTAGTAGCTCATCCCTTAGGACCCTGCCTATGTTTGTGATCATCAATCTCAAACCAAGCATCCAAATCTGGATCTATTCTAAGCCACTAGAGTGACCATCTCATCTCCTAATCAGATCAATCTAGGGATAATCCCTTTTGACAGTTTCCAACTCAGTGAAGACCCAATCTAAGCATGGATCATATCTACTTAGTTATCACTTCAACATCATATCCTTGATCATGAGTATGGAACCCAGCTTTCTCTCAAAACCAGCTACCCTTGTAATCTAGTCTAAAACCCTTAATCTGCCAAAATGACAAAGTCTGGATTTCTTATCTTTATTCAATCTATGGAACTCTACCTTTTCGAACCTATGTGCATTCTTGAGAATGTACTTGAACCAGATGGTAGTACATCTTTAGTAATACCAAATCCATCTTTTGTCCTTGTCTAATCCATTCTGGTTCCCACTCATCCATGATGGTTTTGTAGTCAAGATAATAATCTTTTCTGCAAATCTTATCATTTTGCCTACTTTGACAAAAGATAACCTCCATATGCTACCACCCCTTGACCAACTATATGCAGGATTATGATCTAATAATCATGGTCTATCAATCCACTCTTCCCTTTTTTTCCATTGGATCTTTGTGCTTCTTAAGTCCACATGGTTTATTAGGCATCATGATGTATCTGTTATGGCAATCTTATTTACATCAAAGTTTTCCATCATTCCTAAACCACCTCAAATACAACCAACACCAAATATTGCTTCCATGATCATCTATATAACTTGGTCTAGCTATCCATCTATCCGTTGTACCAAGGTGAGCTATGAGCTCACTAATCCAACCAAGTTTTGGTGGCATGAAAATAAAAAAAACCTAGATTCCCAAAAATCTAGTTTCTTCCCATTTCACCAAAATCCTTCAAAACCCAAGTGGACAATGATGTATTAATAAAGTTTACATCATATTCCTTGGTTATGATAATTCCCCAAATAATTACCTTAATTATTTGGATCCTCAAACTATTTAAATTCTTTATCATGCAAAATTCCCAAAATCTTGTCTATAAAGGAAAGTTTGTTTTTATCCAAATCACCGTGCCAACTAAATGCACCTCTGAGTTCTATACATCATACCCCACCTTATTTTTTAGATCCTTTATTATTTCTCTTTGCCTTTTTCATAAATGGCAGAAACAAGAAATAATTGCTTAAAAATACTTTTATATCCAAATAAATTCCAATAAAATTCTCCAAAGTGTAATATGGTATTTAGGACCATATCAAATCAAAACCCAACCTTGTCAAGTGTAAAATTATCAAATGTTCTTCTACTTCCCAATCCAGTTTTGCACTTTTTGAATAAATGCTTTTAAATGGGCATTTAATCTTTCACAAATCCCAAATAATTCCTAGGCTTCTGCTATGACCCTATCAATATACCAATACTCTCTCCCATCTTGACCAATGCAAACTTTTTAACTTCCTTCATAGGCACCAAATTGATCAAGTTTGCAAAAGCAAGCAAACCTTGATTCAAACCAACCCAAACCCCCACCAAACCTTTTTAAATACTTCACCACAGCACCCAACACACCCCTGGCCGTGTGACACTGTAGACCTAGCTACTGTAGCATCCCCTCCCCCTTGTCCCTTGTGCAATCGAAGAGAGAGACATGTGGCCCCTTTTGCTTGCTTACAAATATCCCCACCACAAGGGCAGCCACTCCCCCTCTCTGTCCACTAGCACGACCACAACCCTCTCTCTCATGTCCCCCACCGCCCTCCTTGACCAATGAATGGCCAGCACCTCCCTCCTTGCTCTAGTGGACAAGGTCCACCATGGACCCTTGCTCATCGGGATAAATAGGCCTGAGGCCACCCCAGTGCCTCCGGCGCCTCCATTCCACTCATCTCCCTCCCACCTACCGTCCCGAGGCTCCACTCCTCCTCCTCTGCCCCGTCTTGGCCGGAAGAAGGAAGAAGAAAAAGCTTCGGCCCTCTCTCCAAATCGAGCTAGGTGCTCTCTTCTCCGCTCATCTCATGTTGCATGTCACCCTAATGAAACCCCCCACATATCCGTGCATCTAACCCTATCCCTCTCCTTGCCTAGGACCCCCTATACCGGCACCACCATCGAGCTCTGAGGACACCCATATAGGCGCTGTCGCGCGAGACCTCCCCTGGCGACAAACCTACCCGTGTCGCCCCTCGCTGGACTTCCCTGGGAGCACCGCTTCGCTTCGGCACCTCCAAGATCGCCGGTGAGCCCTCAGGTGAGCTCCCTAGGCACCGTTGTCCTGCGCTAGGGGTTCTGACCCCCTCCACCGCGTCGATACCTGGGACACGACGCTGTATCGTCGATCTCCCCTCTAATCCAACGGTCATCCCGCACGCGTACCCCTTCGCTGCCCTGGACCGCTGACCGGCGGGCCCTGCTGCGGACCATTTAAAATTTCCCTCCCGAGCAGAGAGAACCCCGGGTGGGTCGTATCTCCCTAGTTTTATTCTTTTTCTCTAGATCTTGTCACTCAACTATTTGGTTTAAATACCAAAGAGAATGGAAAATAACTTAATATGCTTAGATCAAATTTTTCCTAGACATAAACATGTCCTGTCAAACATGCAGTAGCCTTTTCTTCTAGAATCCAGTTTTGCACTTTTTCAATAAATGCTTTTAAATGGGCATTTAATCTTTGAAAAATCCCAAATAATTCCTAGGCTTCTGCTATGACCCTATCAATATACCAATACTCTCTCCCCATCTTGACCAATGCAAACTTTTTAACTTCCTTCACAGGCACCAAATTGATCAAGTTTGCAAAACGAAGCAAACCTTGATTCAAACCAACCCAAACCCCCACCAAACCTTTTTAAATACTTCACCACAGCACCCAACACACCCCTGGCCGTGTGACACTTTAGACCTAGCTACTGTAGCATCCCCTCTCCCTTGTCCCTTGTCCAATGGAAGAGAGAGACATGTGACCCCTTTTGCTTGCTTACAAATATCCCCACCACAAGGGCAGCCACTCCCCCTCTCTGTCCACTAGCACGACCACAACCCTCTCTCTCATGTCCCCCACCGCCCTCCTTGACCAATGAATGGCCAGCACCTCCCTCCTTGCTCTAGTGGACAAGGTCCACCATGGACCCTTGCTCCTCGGGATAAATAGGCCTGAGGCCACCCCAGTGCCTCCGACGCCTCCATTCCACTCCTCTCCCTCCCACCTACCGCCCCTAGGCTCCACTCCTCCTCCTCTGCCCTGTCTTGGCAGGAAGAAGGAAGAAGAACAAGCTTCATCCCTCTCTCCAAGTTGAGCTAGGTGCTCTCTTCTCCGCCCATCTCATGTTGCATGTCACCCTAATGAAACCCCCCACATATCCGTGCATCTAACCCTATCCCTCTCCTTGCCCAGGACCCCCTATACCGGCACCACCATCGAGCTCTGAGGACACCCATATAGGCGCTGTCGCACAAGGCCTCCCCTGGCGACAAACCTACCTGTGTCGCCCCTCGCTGGACTTCCCTCGGAGCACCGCTTCTCTTCGGCACCTCCAAGATCGCCGGTGAGCCCTCAGGTGAGCTCCCTAGGCACCACTGTCCTGTGCTAGGGTTCTGACCCCCTCCAACGCGTCGATATCTGGGACACGATGCTACACCGTCGATCTCCCCTCTAATCCAACGGTCGTCCCGCACGCGTACCCCTTCGCTGCCCTGGACCGCTGACCGGCGGGCCCTCCTGCGGACCATTTAAAATTTCCCTCCCGCGCGAAGAAAACCCCGGGTGGGCCGTATCTCCCCTGTTTTATTCTTTTTATCCAGATCTAGTCACTCAACTTTTTGGTTTCACTACCAAAGAAAATGGAAAATAACATAATATGCTTAGATCCAATTTTTCCTAGACATAAACATGTCCTGTCAAACATGTAGTAGGCTTTTGTGGCTAAGTAAGTGTTTGTAATACATATACTAAATCCATTTCCTAGAGGTGTCCATTTCACTACATTTTCATTTCTGGGAGCTTGGTAAACCCAAATGGGGTAAACCCAAATGCCACTGATAGGTATTGCATGTACCTACCTCTTGACCTTGGCCTCACACTAGTTTGCTTCCTATTCTGCCTGTAGCAAAAATAATAAACTCACCTCATATCTGCCTGTAGAAAATTTTCTAGGTCAAACCAAATGAGGTATTGACCTATTTCAACCTCTCAGTACATCTACTTACCCATACATATCAAAACGCAGGAGCCAAAAATTTATTGAGTTCTCTTTGAATTTTGGTGAATTAATCTTTTCTGTGCATAGGGAATTCATCAATAAATTCATATCATTAGTTTTGTAAATCCAAAAAGAGAGATTCCAATTTATAAGGAAAGGTATTGTAAATTCCTAACACTTGTCCTTGGAATAACATCAAAATCCCATATATATTTAATCTGGTGAAAAAGACAATTAACATCCAGTACTGTCTTTGGGAATTTCTCAAGGGCATTCTGATAATTGTTTTGAGGTGATTCCAACTCTCAGTGACTCAGTACATACAATGCTCTCTAATCACCCAAGGAAATAAGTTTTGGAACTCGAGACAATTCTGGTGAAATATTTCCTAAGACTAGAGTTTTATCCACTAGAGAAATCATTATAAATCAATGGAAATTTATAAAATAGTGAAACCACTTTTGTGGGATTCATTTTATCAATACCTACCTAAGGTTATCGTGTTTTATCATTGATCTCATACAAAACATGTCCATGGCCAAAAACCCCTCCCTTAGGTAATTCCTAGCCTATAAATCCAAAAGGATCTTTTCCAATGCCTCCAAATCCTTTACCAATTTAATCAAACCAATCTTCCAACACCCTACTGAGGTATATCATGTGTTTAGCCCTTGCTTTCTATATGTATTGATGCTTGTATGCCTCATATTGATTGTGGTATTGTTTGTTTGCATGTATGCTCGATAGCGGAGATAGTTGCGATTGCGTGACCTGAGAAGAAGGAAACATTGGGTTATCCTTACTATTATGGTTATTGGTATTCTGGTATTCTAAAGAAGTCACGGGACATCTCGCTGGTCACAGGCTAGCCACCTTCTTACTCATAAGCCTTTGCCCTACTATTTTTACTATGCATGTTTTATCTTCTATAATATATAAAGTGCATGGTTCCATTTATGAAATGTTTCATACCTGGTAGTAGCTTGGATCCTCTGAGTCATTACATGTTTGTACTACTAGTACAATACCTTTGATGACACCTACTTTCCCCTATTATGATAGAGGGTGTATAACACCATGCCCCTTTTCGAAACCCTGTTTTAGTAGAAGTAAAACTATGGGATGGGAAGACCCCGGAAAAGCTTATAGAAATGTTTTATGAGAAAACCTTTGTGAAGCTTGGACAACCAAGTGAAGTTGAAAATGAGAAAGGTTTTGGTTTTACAAAAAGGTGGGATGAAAGATGGAGGAAAAATGTTTAGGAAAACACACCGGGTTGTGTAGTTTCAATGCCTAAGCAATTAACCCGTGCAACCACATTACTCTGGAATGGGACGGGGCTAGGCTGGAAGTTTGTCTAATCTGGTATAGGTGCCTCACACTACTATAGGGGCAAACAATACCTGGAGGGTGGGCCTTCTCTGGCCAAACAGTCCATGCGTAGCATCGACCAGGGGAAGGAACAAAGGGTCTCCGGGCCTCCACGCAATACTATGAGTCCCTCATTGAAAGCGCACACCCGTCGAGGTGCAAAACATGCTCCGGTTGGCTGGTAACTATATAGGGCATCCCAGTTATGCGGGGATTAACCTCATAGGGTAGGAACTTGTATCATAGAGGACATCCGGAAGGTCTTGACCGGTTATTCGACCCACGATCGGTGTAGATCAGGGACGGGTAATCAGATGGTGTGCTATAGTGTACAACCTCTACAGAGTGTAAATCTATTCGAATAGCCGAGTCCTCGGTCATGGACGGTTGTTACGGCTGCTGTATGGTGGTGATGGTTTTGATTTCAAAAGGACTTCAGAAAAGAAATGGCTTGAAAATGTTTTGACCATGGGATGGGCGGGAAAAAGGAGGAAGGAGTTTGGTCATGGGATGACCGGAAGGAAAACAAATGGGTGACCCAATCCTAGTGTTTTATTAAAACTTTACAAAAAGGTTTCCAAAATGTTTTACAAAAGTTTTTCAACAAAGATATAGAAATATGCTATATCTACAAGAGAAAATAGTTTATAAAAGAACCTCTTATGGAGCCATCCTACCACAGCCATATTGCATATCCTTTATTATTGTTCTCTTAAGGTGGTTTGCGAATACATTCAAAGTACTTAACAACATTGTCCCTGGCTATTTACTTGGCCATACTTTCAGAGCTTTAGGGGAAATGAATGGAGATGCTGACGTCTATGCGAGCTAGGCCGTCTTACCAGTCAGCCGCCTGTAGGTTAAGGCATGACATGGGCTCTACGCTTGAAGACTTCCGCTACTTGTGTTGTAATCGCCATATGGCCACATTGTATGTTTTGTAATCGTTACTTTCTGGATGATGTAATGATACTAGTCGGTTATGCTCATGGCTCACTGATCATGGGAACGTGAATTGTATGCATAACGGGTATTCTCGGACCGTAAATCCGGGGTGCCACAAATTCCCAGATATTAGATGTCTATGATAGATTGCTCTCTTCAGGAATTTAAACAAGTGTAGCTGTTGTCCCGAGCTAGCAAAAGGGTAGGCATACGGGTCACGGAGAAGGGAGGTGATCGGCTTGGATCTTAGTCTCGGCCCCACACCAAGGAAGTGTGGACGAGAGTGCAACTTGGATGTGCAACAAAGCTAAGGTCTCTCATGGCCAAGAAACGCCACCTATGCAGAGTGTGTAAAAGTGTGACATGTTACTCCATGTTCCTGGAAGGATCTGTGAACGCTGCATGAAAGGAACTCCACGAAGTTCTAATCAAACTGTCAAGGCTGACGAACATAGCTTTTCAGAATAAAAGAAACCCTTGCTAGATTCTGAACATAACTGTGAAGGTTCTAATCAAACCTGCATAGCCTATGACCTTCGGTCTGTGGATATAGGTAGTGCATCATACACTCATTTTTAGTGAACTTGATGAGTACGCTCGTACTCAATGTATCTTCTTAACCCTTGCTAGATTCTGAAGACATTGACAACCAGGAAGATGAAACACTATATTCAGCTAAAGATCAAACAGAATTACGTTATGAGGAGCCAAAGTTATCCAGAAGTGTGAAAGGACACAACTACGGGATAATCTATGGAATGGAGGCTAAAGAGTCTGAAGCATAGTTACATTAGATATAGTAAAATAAATCTAGTAGTATAGATCTCTATCCTCTAACTAGTAATCTCATATTATAGTAAAGTTTAGTTTGCTTGTTTATCTTTTTCTCAAGTTATTATAGTTTAGCTTTGAGTCATCGGGATTCCTCTATGGACCTAGGAGGATCTCAAAGTCGTCATGTAAATTTCTAGTTGTAATAATAATATATGTTTCTGGACCCACTTTGTTTCTGTTGTACCACTCTGAGGGATGTAATATTTGTGGAATGGTGTTCCATGAGTGTTATGCCAACGAATATAGTGTACTAGATCATGTAGTGGTATACTGGGTCATCACAAACTATGTATCCCCCTTTGGCATTGAGACACCAAAAAGGGAAAAGAGCGATGCTAGTGGCCCAAGATATTACTCCTCGTCCTCATCCTCATCGTAGGCGTCATCATCATCATCATCATGATCGTACTCCTCATCATTGTACTCCTCATCATTAGCAGGCAAAGTAGGTTCCCTCGCTGGGGCAGGGAACAAGTGACGCTCCATCTCACCATAGTTGATGTCTGACGTGTTCCATTGAGCATATGGAGTAGGATCATACTATGGAGGAGGGTGGCATGTTCCTCCGAAAACATGGTGAAGGATAAGCTGCTGAGTGTGAGCCATGTCATGGAGTTGCTGATAAGCCTGGTACTGCCCCTTGTGAGTATCGACACCCATACAAAGAATGTTGTCCTGGATCCAGTTGAGTTGCTTCACTTCTCGACCAATAAATGGCACTGGGGGCCACATTCCACTAGCCTTAGCATCTCCCATAAAAGAATCAGATGCTATAGAAGGGTGAGTAGTCTTTATTGTCTTGTGATAGAGCTTCTTGACTTTATGTTCCCCATCGAGTGCCCCATGGAAATCCACATGAGGTAGCATGGCCTTGATGAGTAACATCATAAAATGAGCATAAAGAATGGAGAGCCTATTGTACAAAGCGGTAGTCATCTCATGAAAAATGAAATTCATCACGTCCAAGGTGTAACTCACAAAAAGGGTCTTCAAAAGAGGCACAATCATATGCAAAGCGAAGTAACTAAACTAAATGACCACGTATATAGTCATCGTTCCCTCCACTCGAAGTAATGCTGTCATGGAACATGAGAACAAACTGAGCATAGAGCAGGGAAATACCAGCAACCTTGCCAACCATACCATTGGGTCCATAGCAAGCAGAAAGCAGTGC
Source organism: Avena sativa (assembly GCA_916181665.1). NCBI lineage: Eukaryota > Viridiplantae > Streptophyta > Magnoliopsida > Poales > Poaceae > Avena > Avena sativa. The sequence continues at coordinate 103,602,244 of OV702293.1, forward strand.
ATCCTTGTTGGCTTTGTTGGGGGTGATGATACGATGCCCACAAGAATGGTATCGTCCATTGAATGAATAACCAAGCATCTAAGAAAATATGTAGAAGTCATGCTGGAGAAATTTGTCATTGGTCATCCACCTTATAGTGTGGAGGTTATATCCACATACCACGGGAGTGAAAAAAAACTTCTTAACTAGAGAAGTATCATAGGAACACTGAATTTCCATAAGATGGTGCAGCCCCATCCTTTAAGTCACATGGAGAGCTTTAGAAAAATTAGGTTTGTTCCTTTCTTTAGTCAGATCCAATGGATGCATGGGGCGAATCTTCAAGCTGGAGTAGATGTTGTCAAAAATAAACTTCTGATGAGCAAACCAAAATTTAGGATCCCCAAGATCCCCATCAATTTCAGCCTCCAAAAACAAGTCAAGCTGCCAAATAGAAGAGTATTCAATGATGTCCATGTCCTAAGGATCTAATGTATTGTGCAGCACACAACATTTGGAACCAAAGAGCATTTTTTTCTTTACTTGTGAGTTTGCTAGTAAATGTTGGGATTGCATAAATATACAATGGGATTTGACTGAACATATTTTATCTAGAGTTTCGCAAGCTGCGACATCATTTTGTGGACCTTGGTTTGTAGAACCTATTTCTTTTGTGTCCTGGAACATATGGAAAGAAAGAAACGATCATATCTTGAAAGGGACAGTCCCCGATTTTGCAAGGTAGAAGGTCAGATTCTTTAGTGATATGGAGATACATAAATTCAGAGTTAGGACAGCTAGTGTCCAACCACTCTCTGACTGGAATTTATCTCTTGTTTTGTTATTTTTTTTGTTTTTACTTTCCTTCCCCTCCCATCCTGACATAATGTAATTATTGTATAGTGGCCTCAAGACTTTCTTTAGATTAATAGAAAAAATCACACCCTGTCGGTTTCCCCTACGGTAGAATGGTCAAAAAATGTCCATGTCTTTGTAATTGACCCGAGTTTTCTTGCCCTTTATCTTGGTACCGTCCCTTGAACTCTTTTCCTTATTTTCCCATTCACCCATCCGGTGAGACTCTGTTTTCTGCCTTCGTAGTTCAACCTCGTCAACCATAACACCCTTGTCGTTAGGCCTGAAGTACCGAGCACAAGGAGGTCACTTATAAGTCTGAGCAATACCGTGAGAACCACCTATTAAATGAGTGAGGTAGGTAGCAGAAGATAAGAACACACAAGTCTAGGAAGGATAGCTAAGAATAGTAGAGAATCAACCACAAGAAATTATAAGCAAACAGTAATCTTAGTCCAAATGCAATAGGTGCAAACCTTCCAGGCCGGATAATCTGGCCCTGGGGAATTTTTGCAAAAACGATTCAAATTGACAGTAAACATATAGATCGGTCAAAGTGGTTGATTTTCTATGGTTCCTAACATGTATATGTATCAATGGGCAACCTCTAATCCGAGTTTCAGCAACAAAAACCAACTTCCATACAAAAGATAAGAATGGGGAATTTAACATCACTCACTGGAATATTGACTCGAAAGAGAAGGTACCCGGGAGGAGGAGAGAGCAGATCCAGTGAAGAAGCAGAGGAGAAGGTGGTCGAAAAAGCACTAGGGAGGGAAGGATGGCTAGCGGCGGCTGTGGAGAGAGGGGGGTCGGGGTGAGAGAGGATGCTCTATTTGAGCCCTCTCACCCGATGCCCAACCCTAAGAAGACAAAACTGCCCAGTCCGGATAATCCGGCTGCCACTAGGGGCGGATAATCTGGCCCTAACTAAAATTTTATGTTCACATAGAATTTAGTGCAACACACCCCAACAGTACCCTTGCAAGATTAAAAAAAGACTTGTGTGCAAAATGGATGTCTCGGGGAGTTGAAAAGGCTTTGGTTTACACACCCAAAATTGCAAGAGTCAAAACAAAGAAGGGCCAATATTGGGTGTGTTTTACATAAGAACACAATATAGGCAAGAAAAACATATAAACCCACAAAGAACCAAATCTTCATGAAGAAGAGTGTGGTGCCGAAGCCACCATGTAGGAGTGAATGGTATGAAACTGCAAAGATGTATCTTGGATTCATGACTAATACTCATGAATAAGCTCACATATCAGATAATGATATTTAGAGAAATGATTTGTCTTACTTTTGGCATTATGTGGGAGGGTTGCCCAATTAATTAGGACCACACTCCCCCTATGTCCATGCTCACAACTAAACCAAATAGAGGAAGAGATATAAGTGAGTATGCAATAGTAATCAAGTCAAGATCCTTGAATCCACGATATTTAGTTAATTCCTCAAGTAACAAAATCTTTATTCATCAAGTGGCTTCGTGAAAATATCAGCAAGTTGATTCTTCGTGACAAAGGATAAGTCAATATCACCACGAGCAACATGATCCCGAATAAAATGATTACGAATCTCAATATGCTTCGTTCTTGTATGTTGCACTGGATTGTAAGCAAATTTGATGGCAGTTTTATTGTCACAAAAAGAGGCTCTTTGTCACAATTAACACTATATTCCATTAAAGTTTGCCTCATCCATAAAAACTGAGTGCAAGCGCTTGCAAAAACAACATATTCAGCTTCGGTGGTGGAGAGAGATATACAATTTTATTTCTTCGGAGACCAACATACCAAGGATCTTCCCAAAAATTGACAAGCTCCAAAAGTTGATTTCCTATCATCGTTATCACCATCCCAATCAGAATCCGTGTATCCACATAGTGAGAAATTAGAGCCCTCGGTATACCATAGACCAAAGTTATGGGAATGAAACAAATATCGAAAGATTCTCTTTACCGCCACCAAGTGGCTTTCTTTAGGAGACGCTTGATACCTTGCACACACTCCTACACTTAACACAATATCGGGTCTAGATGCACAAAGGTAAAGAAAAGAGAGGATCATAGATCAGTATACCTTTTGATCCACATATTTACCATTGGGATTTAGCTCAAGATGATATTTAGTTTGCATTGGTGTGGCAATGCCATTAAGATCTGTCATATTGAATCTCTTGACCATGTCTTGCATGTATTTTTCTTGATTGATGAAGGTCCCTTCTCTTAGTTGCTTGATCTCGATTCAAGAAAGAACCTTAACTGTCCCATCATAGACATCTCAAACCTGTCAGTAATGAGCTTTGAAAATTCATCATTAAAATCTTGGGATTTCTATTTTTGTTCCCTTGGTTTGTTAGTTGTACTCAGTTTTCCCCAGCCGCTTAACTTTTCATCACTTTTCCCATTGCTATCTTATGAAACCCTCACAGGCACTCGTAGTGAGGGATGCCGTCAGGTCAAAGGCTAGACCGTTGCATGCTGACTGGTGGGACCACATTGGGTTGGGTCGTGCTTTGAGCGTTATGTTATGTGGCCTCGACCGTTACATGTTGACGGGTGGGGCCATGTTGGGACGGGTCCTCCATACGTGGTGAAGGGTGGGGTCGCGTTGAGACTGGTCTTTCATATGTTGTGAAGGGTGGGGCCACATGGAGACACGTCGGACCGCCATTCTCTCTCACCCAAAGCATTCGCTTCCCCCCGAGCCTGGAACATCTCCCACACTGCCCCTCCGCTGCCCCGCCATCGTGCCCTCCTACCTTATGTCGTCCTTGGCCCCAGAGCCGCCCCCTTCCCCTAGCCACGGATCCAAATCCACCACCGGATCTTCTCCCGCCCCCGCTAGATCTACCCCTTTCGCAGAACAGTATGCAACGCCAGCTGGTGTACCTTCCATCCGCGTTGAGCAGGGAGAAGATTGGGTGGAATCGTAGGGATCTAACGCATGGATTCCATCTGGGTAAGCATTGTTTCCCTTTGTGGGTTGATTATTGGCTGTATTGGAGCATGAATCGTTGGTGCTGAACTAACTGCCTTGCTTTTTGAATAGGATTTATCCAGTGCTGGCATTTTGGCTGGCGATTAGACTGGATACTAGTGTAATTCATGGTTGTGAACAATATCTGTGTGGATTTTACTTCACAGTTTTGGTTGCAACCTCCATAAATCTCTGAGATTTGATAGATAAAATCTATTGTAAATTCCCCTAGAGCAGTGGCAATTTAGTTGTTTTGCAATATTTCAACATTAGCGAGCAATGATTGCTCCCACTAACTAGCGAAGATGATCTGGTAATGCTTTTATCTTTGAATGCTGCTGAACATTTTGATCGAATTCATCTCCATGTGCAACCTAAAGTTGAGCACAGGGGAAAGAGTGTTAAATCACAATTTGGTGGTGACACATCATCAGGTGGTCGGGCATCATGTGTCTCTTCTAATAGTGTGCGCCCCGGCGATCCTTGTAGGTACACAGTAGTACCATTTATTCGCACTGCGAGTGTAAGCCAAACCGCTTGTGTGGCCGATGTGGAGGATGAGTTAGATCCTGACGAGGGAGTGCCTCCACTAGATGATGAGGATGAGTTGATGTTTCCTGAATTTGTAGATAGATTAAGTAAACATGCACTAGAGGATCAATATATAGATGAAATTTCCTAGGGTGCCAGATTTGGTGACACTGATGACAAAGAGAATGAGGAGAACAATGACAGCCTCGTTTTAGCCGATTACGATGGTGAGGATTTGCCAGAAATTGAGTGGGACAGGGATGATCCTAAGATTTTAGAAGGCACTGTATTTGAAACGATGCGGTACTATCGTAATGCCCTTACTACATATTGCATTCACACCAATAATGATTATGATGTTATTAAGAGTGAGCCAGCAATGTTTACAGTGAAGTGCCCATACAAGAGGTGTAGGTGGAGGATGCATGCATCCACTATTCTTAGGAGCAGTTTGGTTTAGGTATTACAACCAGTTGTGTATTTTAGATAACTGTGTAGAGTTTGTTATCTGTACCTTGCATTTTCATTATGTTTCAGATAAAAATTAACCAATTCGAACATTCCTGTCAACCTCAAGGGGGACAGCCAAAGGAAAAAACAAAACTAGCAAAGACTAGGTGGTTGGCAAATGCAATCATGGATTGAATGAGAGTGAACCCATCACTTGGTGCAACAACACTCATAAAAGATGTTTCTAAAAAGTTTAATATTACAGTACCCTACATGAGGATGTTCTATGCAAAGGAAATGGCTCTTGAAAGGATCAATGGTCTATGGAATGAAAGTTTTCATTTGCTTTATAGCATCAAAGTTGAAGTGGAGATAGCTAGTCCAGGTAGTGTTGTACAGATAGACAGGCATAAAGTTCTATACAAAATAAGAGGGAAGACAATTGAGAAGGAGTTCTTTAGAAGGTCTTTTGTTTGTTTCAAAGCTTGCTGGCAAGGGTTTCTGCATGGTTGCAGGCCTTATTTGGCCGTGGATGCAAGAACGCTTCATGGAAGATTTAAAGGACTGCTAGTAGCTGCTACTGCAGTTGATGGCCACAATTGGATGTTCCATGTTGCTTATGGAGTTTTAGAGATTCAGGCAAAGGAAAGTTGGACTTGTTTTCTAGAGAATTTGCGTGACCTTATAGTGTCGTGGTATTGCCGACGAGTACGCCATGGAGGGGTCCTCACAGTGCGTGTTTAGAGACGTGGGGTAAGGCATACGGTTGACGGGTACGAGGTAACACAGCTTACCCAGGTTCAGATCCCACAACGGTGGCGGAATCCTACTCCTGCTATAAATCACTATAAGGGCAATAAGCCGAGTTACAGAGATATGTTCGCTATGCGAGGTTGTCTGAATCGATGCCCTAAAGGCTCCCATAGGACCGACTTATATAGTCGCTAGGACTTAGGGTTACAGGGAAAAGTCCTAGCCGGAAAGGTTACAGAGTACTACACCGTCTATCACTAGTCTTGTGTATCTTGCACTCCAAGGCTCCGGATACGCTGGTGACTCCACCGTAGCCTTCCTTTATCCGGCATGGGCCTCCCTTCTGGATCCACCTAACTGGGCCACCCAATAGGCCATAGGCCATGCTACCTACTATGGGTCACCCGGGTTAGTCGGATAAGAGACATGCTATTAGGATACCCATATAGCATATCCCCAACAGTAGCCCCCGGAGAACTTCGAGATCTTGCGCTGTCTTGCCTCTTCACGTGGAATGCTCCGTCTAGATGGATGTCGGCAAATCGTCAAGCAATATCTCGTAGTCCTCCCAAAGAACCCTGCAAGGCTTTCTCCGTCTTTGATTTGCAAGCCGGAGAAATGCTGAGTCTTCCATCATACTCTTCCGTAGTCGGATTAAATCCGTCCATGCCGGAATCTTCGACGTGACGGCTCATCTACCCGTGTCAGCTATGACGTCGTAGGCTTAGGTCAGTGATGCCTCGTAACTCACACATGCAGAGAACGCAATCATATCTGATTTTCCCGCGCGAGCGATACGAACCGTTGGCGGCGGCGGTTGGCGACGTGGCGAAATTACCACGCACGTTCACGAACACGTCGACTACGCGGCAACCGTCCGATTAGCTGCACGAATCTTGACGCAGAGTATGATAAATAGTAACTGTGGGACAGTTTCCACTTTTTACCTCATTCCTCTCGTGTCATCTTCTTCTTCCTCCAGCCGCATGCCTCCTCGAGCTCTCTGCGAGAAACCTCGAAAACCCTAACCTACCTCTGCGTTCAGTCGCATCCTTCCAACACTCCATGGCCAGCAGCAGCTCCTCCCCATCGATGGCGGCGTCGAGCAAAGCCGTGGCGAAGCTGGCGAGCTCCGTCGTCGTGCACCTAGAGGGCCTGGTCATCCCCGCATCGGCGGTGATCGAAACCACCGGCGACGACCATAATCTAGCGGCGCTAGAACCACTGGAGGAAGAGTCAGACTCACACAAGGGTGACTGGCGCGGCTCGGACATCACTGACCGCGACATCCAGGAGATGGTCGCCGAAGGCTACCTCCCCTCGATGGAGGGGCTCGCCTGGCGGGCGGCACCGGCCGGCGAGGTGAAACCTTCTCCCCAAGCCGGAGAAAAGGTGTACCTCAAGGCTCAGCTGGTACGCGGCGTTTCCTTGCCCATCTCCCACTTCTTTCTCTCCGTCTTGAACCACTACAAGGTCCAACCCCACAACCTATCCCCCAATAGCATCTTAGTGATTAGGAACTTCGCGGCACTTTGCGAGGGTTACCTAGGGATAAGGCCTAGGTTAGAATTGTTCGTGTACTTCTTCACCGTCAAACGTGAAGCTGGACATAGTAAGGAGGAGATTAGGAACTGTGGCACCATAAGCTTCAAGATTTGACCTGGTCGGCGGTTCCCCGACATCTTCGGCCACGAGTCCTGCAAGAACTGGCAGCGGACGTACTTTTACGGACCCGGCATTCCTTTGGCAGGCCGAGAAGTGACGTACCCGGACTTCGCGGATGGAGCCGCCGCTGAAGTTTCTACATGGAGATCCCATGCCTCCCTTCCCTCCGACCTCGACGCTTCTCACGCAATAAGGCGGATTGAATGGTTCGTAGAGACGGGTTTGACTGGCTTGGACCTAGCCATGTGCTGGTTCATCAGGCGAATCCAACCCCTGCAGCACCGCGCGAAGTTCATGCACAGGTATACCAGTGATCGAAGGGATAGCCTCCGGATCTCCGTGGATAACTTCTCGAGCGACTCCGTCAAGCTCCGCCTGAAGGACATCGTCAAGGTGAAGGATAAGAAGCGTGGCTTCACCATCACCTACGACATGTTCGTAGACAGAAAGTGCCCAAAGGTAGGTATTTATTTTCCGTGTATGACATTGCTCCAGTTTTTCCGTCTTGCCAATACCATCTTATCCAACACGGTGATTTCTCACTTAACAGCTTAGCGATCTATATGAGGGCAACCTGGCTGCCCAAATCTACGATCCAAAGATGAATGAAGTCACGGTCGTGTCCGACGACGATGTCCCGCTGGCGCGAAAGCGGAAGAGCTCCACCTCTGACGCTGCCGACGGAGGCAAGAAGAAGAAGACGGAGGGTGGAACCTCCAAGAAGAGTACCACCGCCCTGGAGGCGGAAAAGAGAAAAGCCACCGGGATTTTTGCCAAAGCGCCCCCCCTAGTGTAAGCTTCTCATTCTCCGACATTGTCTATTTATCTGTCTTGTTCCTGTACTTATGCTTTTTGCACGTCTGAGGAAGAAAGCCACGACCAGCCTCAAGAAGTCCTCCAAAACTTTGGGGGCTTCTAGAAATATCAAGGACATGCTGGATCGCGACTCCTCCCTTGCCATCGCCCCTGCTACTCCTGTCGTCAAGCCCTCCTCTGCCCCGACAAGCTCTCAAGCCCAGGAGGCACCAGGCCCTTCCGCCATGGAAGTGGATTCTGGCGCCTCTACCGAAGTCGCTATTGTTGGCAAGCAGGCGACGCAGGAGAGCACTGATCTACAAATGGATGAAGCTCTGGCTAAGGATGCCATCGGTAGCGGCAGGGCGGTGGTGGGAGCTGGTACCTCTGCCGAAGGCAGTGCCCCTACTCCCCAGAAACCCTTTGAGTTCCGAAGATAGTTTACCCGATGCTCACGCTGAGTGACACAACTCTGGTTCCTGGAGGAGTACAGTCATCTCTGACGTGCATTCTTGAGGAGCTACTACGACAAGCGGATATCTTGCAAGGAAATAGCATTTCCTTCGGCAAGCTGCTAGCCGAGAGTGCTACAAACCTCAAGATTATAGCACTTGTAAGTTTTTACTTTGCCTTTTGCATTTCATATGAGTATTCCACTGTAGCCCCCGAGGATGTAGACGGAAAACCATAGGTTTTGCATCTATATGCTATAAGAGTGACTAAGTTAGAAAAAACTCTCACTGTAGCCCCCAAGAATTTGATGGAATGAATTATTCCGACTAGATGCTTTAAGAGTAGCATAAGCAGTGTTTATAAATTTCAATATTGTAGCCCCCAAGCCTCTAGTTGTAACGAATTAGTTCTGACTAGATGCTTAAATAAAAGGTAAGAAGATTCCGAGTTAAAAAATTTATACTGTAGCCCCCAAGCTTCTAATCGAGAACTGAATTAGCTCCGACTAGATGCTTAAAGAAAAGCTAAGCATATTGCTAAGTTAAAAAACTCTCGCTGTAGCCTCCGAGCGCCTAGGTGGAAAGGTTCCGACTAGGTGCTCCAAGTAGACTAAACAACGGTTTAACTTTTTCCCTTTTTCCACAGAACGAGAATGCTGGGAGGTGCATGGCCAACGACAAGTACTAGAATATGCGCGCCGATCTTGAAGCCTAAAAGGGTAAAACTGCCATCTTGAAGGAACATATCATCAAAAACAAGAGTCTGTTTCTTTTTGCGCATTTATGTCTTGTTTTTCTGCCCATAATCTCCGAGTACTCACTGTGTAGTTTGTTTTCTCTGACTTGCAGAGCATGTCGCCAAGGCCAAGGATATTGTCGAGCAGTCCAAGCACATCCAGCAGCTGGACAGCAAGAATAGAATCCTTAAGAAGGAGAGAGAAGAGATGCTGAAGATGCACGAGGATTCCATGAAAGCCCTGCAGGATTCCGCCTCCACGGAAATCAATCGCTTGAAGGAGGAGCTTGCGATCTTAAAAGATCAGAAGCAAGCTGCTGATGAGCAAAACCAACGCCACAGCGAGGCGTTTAAGCTCCTCCAACAAGAGAAGGAATCCTTGGCAGACACCCTCTGGCAGGCCAAGGCCAGCATCTTCAGTAAGTTTCCTCCGCCTTGTATTTCTGTAGTCTGGATACTTAGAGTTTATTGAACTCATGCGCTCCTTGTCGGAATTTTCAGCTCCTACGGGTTTAACCCGCTCGCCTCCTTCAGACAAGGAATGCATGGTTCTTGCCGACAACTTCATCAACACCGCCATCACCCAAGCCAAGGAGATTGCCAAGCCCCTCCAGATATACATCAAGGCCTTAGACTCCGTGACGAAGTACTCGGAGATTCTGCGCCGAGCCCCCGAGCGTGTCACGAGCTGGAAAGCTTCATGTGCACGGGCTGGCACAAGGATGACGCTGTCAATGGTGAAGGCACACTACGAAGGTGCCGACATCGACACGGTAACCTCTGGTATCCACGACGTTGACGATGACGGCAAACAGATTGATCACGAAGCCATCTTGTCATCACTCGCGGGTTATGACACCAGAGTTGCCGAGTTGGTGGACATCGACGTCTTCGTGCCCATGAACACCATCGACAGCGTCAACCAAGATTCCTCCGAGTCTCATCATAGCACCGATGTTGAGGGTGATTCTCCGGCTGGGGACGATGCTGCTTCCAAGTCTCCTGCGCCCAAAGAATGAAAAACACTATGTAATATTTGTTTCACCTTTGGTGTATGTGCGGTAAAAACTTGGCGATGTAACTTAAGGCGGAAAACAATGGTTGTTATGTCCTGCTACTTAAGAACTAATTTCCAGCATGTATTTTTTAAGCAAGTGCTGGCTTATCCATTACTTTGGTTCTTATGCTTGACTTTTCGTGAGTCGGAAGACTCGTTGTCGGAACCATGCGCTTAGGTGATGATTCCCAGTGGCACCGTCAATAACCCGAGCACAAAATTGCCGACAACAAGTGCCAAAAGTCACTACTCCAGAATGCACATAAAAACGACAAAGAACGTGTAGACCAGAAAACTTAAGCTAACGCCCGTAGGCGGAATTTTCACAAGTGCAAACGCAAAGCTTGTGCATAAGATTTTTACATGATCCAAAAATGAACACTAAAGGAGGTAAAAGACTCACAAATATGAGTGAACCAAAGAGCTTTATTTCATTGATCATATAAGAGGTACACAATTAGATAAAAAATGCTAAGTGTAAAAAGGACGTAGCTGTGCTATGTTCCATGGCCGATCAAGCTCCGGGTAGTAATCATCCGGGTCACGTCGCTTACGCTTATGATCCTTGTTGGGTCTATCCTTTAGTTCACGATTGTGAACAAGGTAGTAAGACCCATTGAGCAGCGCCTTGCTTATGATGAACGTTCCTTCCCATGGCAGGGATAATTTGTGTGACTTCTTCTAATTAAGTCGGAGCACCAAATCCCGCTCTTTAAACGAGCGATGCCGAACGCAGTGACTATGGTAGCTGTGTAGCTTCTGCTGGTAGATGGCGGATCTTTGGCATGCAACGCGCTCTTCCTCGAGAAGGTCCACATCTAGGCGTATGGATTCTTCAGCGTCATTCTCGTCGTAGGCGGCAACTCTTGGTGCATCGTGGAGGATGTCGGAAGGCAAGATGGCTTATGCTCCATATACCATGAAGTAAGGGGTGTACCCGGTGGATCTATTGGGTGTAGTTCGTAAACTCCACAGCATGGATGGTAATTCCCTGCAAAATTAATCCATTGGCTCGCTCAACCTGACCATTGGATTGTGGGTGTGCCACAGATGCAGGGTCAAGTCGGATGCCTTTGTCCCAGCAATAAGCCTCCACTTCTCCGAGTGACAAGTTGCTTCCATTGTCGGTGATGATGCTATGTGGGAGACCAAATCTCACCACTAGATCCCAGACAAACCTGAGGGCAGTTGCCCCATCAAGCGTTCTAATGGGTTTAGCTTCTATCCATTTAGTGAATTTGTCAACTGCTACAAGCAGATGCGTAAATCCACATGGTGCCGTTTGTAACGGTCCCACCATGTCTAGCCCCCAGACTGCAAACGGCCAAGTTATTGGTATCGTTCGCAATTCTTCAGCGGGAACATGTGGTTGTCGGGCATAGTATTGGCATCCCGTGCATGTCTCAACCAATTTGTCGGCGTCCGCCTTCGCGGTCAGCCAGTAGAATCCTTGCGGGAAGACTTTCGCGACCAACGAAATCTCCGAGATGGATTTCGCGTTAGATTTCCATACCTTCTAGCTGGGAAACACACTTTAGGTATACACAAGTAGTGCTCCTTTTATAGAGTTGCCCATTGATTATGGTATAACCCTTTTCTCGTCGTAATATTTGTCGTCTTTCGACTTCGTCGTCGGGGAAAGTTCCGTGTTCGAGGTATTCCATGAACGGTTTTGTCCAAGCCGGAGGGACCTTAGTCACCATGTTGACGAAAGAGTCAGCTCTATCCGGGTTGTTGATGTCGGCGCCCTTCACGGATGGTGTGCGTAGATGCTCTAGGAAAACTCCTGGCGGAATTCACTTGCACCCTGATCCAAGTTTAGATAGCAGATCAGCCGTCTCGTTTTGCTCCCTAGGCACATACTTGACTTCGTAGCCCAAGAAGCTCTTGGCTATCTCGTCCACTTCGTCTCGATATGCCGCCATCATAGGGTTTCGCGCATTCCGGGTGCCAGCCACCTGCTGGGCAACCAAGTCGGAATCTCCACAACAAACTATGCCCTTGATGCCAATATCCTTCGCTACACATAGTCCGTGGATGAGTGCTTCATACTCCGCCATGTTGTTTGTAGCCTCGAAGTGGATCTGCAGAACGTAGTGTAGCTTGTCTCCTGTTGGTGACTGTAGCAATACACCAGCCCCCGAGCCGTTGAGCAGCTTTGATCCGTCAAAGTGCATCACCCAGTACTCTGGTTCTGGCAACGGAGTAGCGTCTGGCATCTCCGTCCAATCTGCAACAAAATCCGCCAAGGCTTGTGACTTGATAGCGTCGTGTCTCTTGTAGGTGATCTCGAAGGAGGCAAGTTCAATGCCCCACTTCGCGACCCTTCCTGTAGCGTCGCTGTTATTGATAATGTCGGACAGTGGAGTATTGCTCACCACTGTGATTGGGTGCTCCTGGAAGTAATGCCTCAGCTTCCGAGAAGCAAGGAATACTCCATAAGCTATCTTTTGGTAGTGCGTGTAACGCTGCTTGGACTTCGTCAAGACCTCGCTTACATAGTAAACTGGTCGTTGAACTCCGTGCTCATAGCCTAGTTCCTTCCGCTCTACGACGACGATGATGCTGATAACCCGGTTGGTTGCCGCCATGTAAATTAACAGGGGCTCGCCAGGCTTGGGTGCTGCAAGGATGGGCGCTGAGGAAAGAATCTCCTTGAGCTGCTTCAATGTTGCATCTGCTTCGTCCGTCCAAGTGAATTTGTCCGCCTTCTTCAGCAACTTGTACAGCGGCAGAGCCTTCTCTCCATGTTGGCTGACGAACCGACTAACTGTTGCAACACAACCTGTTAGTCGTTGAATGTCCTTTAGGCATGTCGGGCGGTTTATGTTTAAGATGGCCTTGATTTTCTCTAGGTTGACCTCGATTCCACGTTGGGAAACGATGAAACCCAACAATTTGCCGGCTAGAACCCCAAAGACGCACTTCTTGGGGTTGAGCATCATGTTGTATTTCTGGAGATTATCAAAGGTTTCTTTTAAGTCGGAGATTAAGTCGTTTGACTTTTTAGACATCACCGCAATATCATCCACATAGGCGTGAACGTTCCGACCAATTTGGTCGTGGAGGCAACGTTGCATTGTCCGCTGGTAAGTAGCACCTGTGTTTTTCAGCCCAAAGGGCATCGTGACATAGCAAAACGTGTCGTACGGGGTAGTGAACGAAGTGGCCAATTGGTCCAACTTCCTCATCTTGATATGGTGGTATCCTGAATATGCATCGAGAAAACACAAAAGTTCCGAGCCAGCCGTCGAGTCAATGACTTGGTCAATGTGAGGCAAAGCAAACGGATCTTTGGGACATGCTTATCAACGCACATTCTTAATTCATTGGTTCCCTTTTTGGGGACGAGTAAAGGATTGGCCACCCATTGGGTGTGAAGGACTTCTCAGATAAATCTAGCCTTAAGTAACCTAGCTATCTCTTTGCCAATGGCGCGTCTCTTCTCATCTCCAAAGCATCGTAGAGGTTGTTTCACTGGTTTGCATTTTGGATCAATATTTAAGCTGTGCTCGGCAAGTTCCATAGGTACACAAACAAGACAAGTGATCTCCATGGTGAAGCACTTGGTTGAATCAATCAAATTTCCAGCATGGAATCCAGTTGCTTCTTCAGTTCTGCGAGCTCTGGCGGGTTCATACTATAGGGTCTCTGGGCTATGGGTCCTGTTCCGGGGATTAGTTCGATGATAAACTCGATATCCCGATCTGGGGGCATACCGGGCAAAACATCTGGAAATACAACGGGGTATTCACAGACTATCCGGAATTGGTCAATGGTAGTTTGGGCTATACTCTTGTTGCACTTGAATTGGCGAGGTAAGGTTTCAGATATATGCTCGACTGATATTCCGGCTGTACTGGTCATGGTTATGGCTTTCTTGGCACAGTCAATCAATCCTTTATGTTTGGACATCCAATCCATTCCTAGTACTACTTCCAAACCTTTAGTTCTGAGTACTATCAGATTTGCATAAAAATCTATGCCATGGATTCGGATAGGGACGGCTTTGCAAATTTGCCTAGCCTTAATGGTTGATCCGGGAATTTGAACAATCATAACATGCTTCTGTTTGGTTGGTTGAATTTTACTAGTGCATGCAAATTCTTCAGTGACAAATGAATGCGATGCACCAGAATCAAACAACACTCTTGCAAGTACTGAATTAACAGAAAACATACCCAACACGACGTCTGGCGCTTCCTAAGCTTCTTCAGCATGCATGAGAAAAGGATGGTCGTTGCGGTTGAGAGAATTCCCTGGGGAAAACCTTCTTCCGGGCTGAACGCGACGCTATTGCTGAGCTGGGGCATTTGCATTGGGGGCTGCGGCATTCTTCTTGGGGCACTCGTTGGAGTAGTGACCCTTATTTCCATAGTCATAACAAGTCACTTGCGACTTGTCCTTTGCTGCAACAGGCACAACATTGCTTCCAATCCTTGGGGAAGTGTTGGTGTTGGTGGTAGCATTGTTGTTGTTGAACTTGGGTGGTGCTCAGTAGAAATTGTTAGAGTTGCCGGAGTTGTTGTGATTTCCTCCGGGCCTTGTGTTTCCACGGTTGGGATAGGTCGGACGGTTCATCGGGGGTCTGTTGGTTCTCGGGGGAAATCCTGGAGATGGCTTAGGGCGATACGTTGGGGTCTGATGGGTTCCTGGCTGATGTATAATGCGATGCTTGCGGTTCTCATTGGCCTGGTTGATCTTTTCTTCCATCTGGATGGCAGAGTCGACAAGGACTTTAATATCAGCAAAGGGGATATTGACCAATACCGTCTGCATCTCATCGTGCAGACCATTCAGGAATCTTTCTTTCTTCTTGGCTTCGGTGTCGATCTCATCCGGGGCATACCTAGCTAATGACAAGAATTTGTCACGATATTCCACTACAGTCATCCTTCCTTTCTTCAGTTCTCTGAACTCATCTCTCATTCTCTTGATCAAACCGGGTGGCACATGGGTTGTGCTAAACTTGACCTTGAATTCTTCCCAGGTCATCATCTGGCCTCCGGTCATTGCGCGAACACTGTTCCACCATGCCCTGGCATCTCCTGCTAGATAGTGGGTGGCGAACAGAACTTTCTCGTTGGCTTCCACTCCGGCAACTTCTAGGTTATTTTCCATGGTTTGCAGCCAATCATCAGCGTCTAGGGGTTCTTCTGACTTAGTGAAAACAGGTGGGTTGGTATTCTGGAAATTCTTGAGCTTAGATCCATGGTTGTCCTGATTTCCATGGCCTTGGTTGTTGTGGGCTAGCTTGGCTATCTGCTGAAGGGTGGTTAGGTTGGCTTGACGTTCCGCTCTTTCAGCTTCACGGTCAAAAGTCAACATTTGCAGAATCTGCAACATCGGGTCCGGGGATGAACCACTTACTCCACGTGGCATCTGAAGATCGAGATAGATCATGAGAAAAGAGGGAAATTTCTAAGTTTTGGGGTCTTTGAAATTTTTTTAAAGTTTGACTCAGATTTTCTAGCAACTTGCTTTTTCATTCATTCATAGCACACGATACAACACACACCACCACAAAGAAAAACAGATGGTTTTAAGAACCACTCTGAGAACTACGATATAGTGGGACCGAATACTACTCACTACGCTAGTGCTCAAGTGCTACTACTCCTCAGAATCTATGGCCTCATCATCCTCATCATCATCGATGAAGGCGAAATTGTCTTAATCGGTGAAGAAATCCATAGCCTGATCCTCCAGAAAATCATCGTCATCGCTGAGATAGGAGTAGGGGTCTCCACGAAGATCCTCTCCGGCATTCTCCCTTTCCTCCAACTGCATGTCTCTCTCGTGGATGATCTCCTCCAAAGATGAGATGTGGTGGCGAAGGCGGGCAATGATGCGCTCCTTCTTGTCGAGCTGACGGCGTCGAGACTTGCGATCCTTTGCTAGCATGGCGATGGTTTGGTCCTTCGTCTTGATGATGGCAGACTTGTGGTTGGAGTATTCACGGAAGTTATCCAACTCCTGCTGACGATCGTACATCATGAAGCTAAGGTGGTCCAATTGAGTCTTCAGCTCAGGGTGGTATGGGGCTTCTAGTGGTTGTCCATTTGCATCACGCCTTGGGCAATACTCAAAGCGAGTACCCTTGATCTGATTGATGCTCTGCCCACACATACGGGAAAGAGCTTCCTGCATGGCCCTGGCAACTCCATCGAGCCAGTTGTTCTCTCTTAAGGTAAACTGAATTCCTTCCGCAGTGGGAGCTTCAATCTTTCCTCTGAGACTTGCAACAATTAGCCACTGCAGATCTTCTCCTCCTTGATCATTGAGCTAAGCTCCGAAGAACTCGCGGTGCGGACGCTCCAGAAGTTCCGAAAGCTGATCCAAATCCCTCTCAAAGATAAGGTCTCCTCCATTCCCCAACTGATAAAACTTGTTGTACTTCACGTCCATCTATAAGAATATAGGATGAGTACGTTAGTAGAGTGATCAAGTGTGTCAAAATTTTATTTATTTTGCAAGAGTTTTTGAGGAACATGAATTTTTATGAAAGAATCAAAGGGATAAGAATGAGAATAAGTTTTTGTAAATATTTGTTTTCTTTGGTTTTGAAACTAAGTTTTTGATTCAAACGTCCGGTCTAACTAGGGTCTCCTATGGTCAGGATGGCTCTGATACCAACTTGTCAACACCCGGATTTTTTAAATCTCAGATGCCTGTTATGCCATACATCGCAATCCCAGGATTACCATTTTTGCGAGACATAACAGAATTGGATACCATAGTACATCATCCATTACAACTGTACATAAGTTCTTACACAAATAGGGATCTCATGATCAAGTTCTTAATACAACATCAAGCAGCGGAATACGTAATAATAACGGTAGCATAGGCGAAGCTCCATCTTCGGGGTCACAGGCAATGCTGACGATGGGAGATGATCCTAGTTGTCGTAACCTTCCTGGGGTCCATCCTCCAGGTACTCCTCTTCATAGTCTAGCCATGGGAATAGCCAGGGACAAAGCCATGAGTACTCTTTAAGTACTCGCAAACTAATACTAACAAGTGAGAGGGGTTTTTGATAATTGGACACTAGGCTCTAGGGTTGTTTTGCAAAAGATAGATTTATCTCTACTAAGTTTAGAAGCAACGAATGCTAGTTGAAGTTTTATAACACCTAAATGGAAACTGGGATTTCATATCACAACCCTGTTGTGGTCAAGTCAAAGTCTCACTTTGTTTCATAAGTCATTTTGAAAAGTCTGATGGGGGAACAGTATGGCCACTCCAACTGTCCCTAACCGCGGACGCGGCTATTCGAATAGTTTGGCACTCTGTAGAGATTGTACACTTTCACCACAACATTCGATACATCCATCAGGAACAAATCCTGAATTCACCATACTTAGTATGCGGATAATCAATTTTAACTTTTCAATTACACGCCTAGTATAACACCTCTCCTGTGAGTTTGGCCTCCCAACCATGACCAACTGTCATCTTGGGTACTGCACAGGTGGACCATCTTCACAAGGTAGCCTCCAGCTCAGACATTGGCCGTGAGGGAACTAATACTAAGGTATATAAGTTTCCAGTCAAGCCCTACCCAATCTTCGGGTATTGTGGTTGTACGATAAAATTGGAATGGTATCGCATCCAGACAACCATCAGTTTTATAAAGGGCTAAGGCTCATGCCTCAACATTTTCATCACCAAAATCATCAAGTGTTCAGAAACACATGTCCAAAACATTTCAATAGAATGATCCATCTTTCCAAGGTTTTCATAACCATTTTTCCACCAAGTATTCCCATCTAAAGTTGATCAAGTTTTATGCTTAGCACTAGCATCTACAGGTGGGGGTAAACATTAACGAGGGGTGGTAAACTAGTGGAGTTTTAACTAAGTTCAATCTCATGCCTTAGGATGACATCAAGATTATCTAGCTTAGGCCAAATTTTATGCTCTTTATGCAACCTTCACAAATATCTTTCTAGAATCTACAAGTCACTTAAGTAGACTCCAAGTAATAGCTTTGATAAAGAAATAAAATAGAAAGCTTGTAAGTAACACTAGGCTTGGGTATCATCAAATATGTCCAACCAAGCATGCTTAGTGCATTGCATAGGTTATCCATCTTTCATAACTGCAAGTGTTAGCTTGCACATTCAACTAGTAGTATTAGGCTTGCATTAGTATCAATATAAGCTTGCCTTGAGTAGAGTAGTGGTTGAAGTTCTCCTCGGCTTCTTCTTCGTAGAATCCTCCTTCCTCCTCGTATCCTTGGTCGGTACTAGCGTCTAAAATTAAATACGAGGTACACAATCACCAAACAATACTTAACTACTTGCAATCATCACACACAAGGGTCCTATAGATGATCTAACATCATCTCTAACCTTACAAGATTAAGGCTTTGTTTAATTCCTTTTATTTTTAGAAAAGTAATTTCTACTCATTGAAAAACTACTTAAGATTTAATATTCTCCAAACCAAACATGGGATCATGTTGACACATGTCATCACCACATATTTTAGTCCATGGGAATATGATTTAAAGTGGTGTCACAATTTAATAAGGTTTTATCCTTTTATTTTAATTAATTAAAGTGGCTAGAAATGCCTATGTAGCATTCTTTTATTACTTGAACATTATTTCTGTACGTAAACCTATATATTTTTATATATTTGGAAGGTATGGTTAAATGTGATTTTTGAGAGTTGGAATCAACTCAAAAGCTATTATGG
The DNA here is from genome assembly GCA_916181665.1 of Avena sativa. Classification (NCBI taxonomy): domain Eukaryota; kingdom Viridiplantae; phylum Streptophyta; class Magnoliopsida; order Poales; family Poaceae; genus Avena; species Avena sativa. Next base: position 103,621,207 of record OV702293.1, read on the forward strand.
TTTAAATTTGAAAAATGTTTGAATGCAGAAAAGCTTCTTCCTTGTTATTTTTACCATGGGTGATCTATAGATCCAAATGACTTGAATCCAACGGGCTTGGATTCAACATTCCCAGACCTTTCTAACAAAATTAGTTTCATTCAATTTGGTGCACTGAATCGACCTGGGTTGATTTTTTAAAATGGGTACATAAGTGTTTTTGAAATTAACTAGGAAATGTTTAATTCAAATAACTGGGCTATGCGGGAAAAGTTAACGGGCCGGCCTGCTAAGCGTAGCGCTTCCACGGGCTGCTTAAGTGGTTGTCCCCACTCGTCAGTGAGACAGGGGGTGCGAAGCGGTATGGGGCGATGTGAGTCATTCGATTGGGTTCTAATCTAACGGCTGAGAGTCATCGTCGACGTTGGGCAACGCCGGCGAGACAGAAACCTAGCGCGGCCAGTGGGGGTTGCTGGGGGCTAACCGAGGTGCAGGCGAGGGTCGGCGAGGCGAGCGAACGACGAAGTCGGCAACGGCGAACTCAGGGGTGGTCGTGGCAGCTCCTGGGGTGGACGAAATCAATGGCGCCCTTCTTCTCCAGAGGCGGCGGGCTCCGGTGAAATTCTGGCGATGCACGGCTCGCCTTGCTCCGGGACTGAGGTGGGGTGGTTCTGGGTGAGAGAGGTGTGGAATGGTGTGAAGAATTCGAGCGGGGGAGTCCTCTATTTATAGTCTCGACGGTGAGACCGAATGGCATGGGCGGGCAACGGTGGCGACATGGCTACGGGCTACTAGAGGCATGGCTGGTGGTGGCGATCGCTTGGTGGTCTCCTGGCGATGCTCTATGTCTTTAATGCGTTTGTAGGGGCGGTGCGGTTTGGTCTAGAAAACGCGACGCTCTGCGCGGCAGAGGCGGTGTCTTCGATGACGAGCGGTGGCTGTGCATCACGGGGCGGCGAACGGGGATGTCTGGCGGTCTCCTAGGTCGGTGGTGATCGTGTATGCACGCGGTGAGGGCGGCGCGCGGTCTGTGGGCTTCGGTCGAGGGTGGCGCTCTGGCGCATGCTCGGCACGGTTGGAAGAGGCATGGCTGCGGCGTTCCTGGGTGCTCTGGTCGGTGTCTTCGAGATAGGGCTGGTCGAGAGGGGGCGGTGAGGCATGGGTGATCTCCCAGACAAGGTTGGTGTGGCTAGTTTCCTTCCTAGCTTGCTGTCTACACTGGGGTGGCAAGGGTGGCTTCGGCTGTTCACCATTGATGATATTGGCAAGCTCACAGTGGTGCTAGTACTTGGTTAATCTTGCTAGATGATCTACTGAGATGGTTGTGAGCTAGATAGGGAACCACTTAGGCTCAAAACACTGCACACTATAGTGTTTTGATTTTGTTTGATTTGTGTCTGCCAAGTGTTTGATGAAATGGCCGCATGAATTCAAGTTTTGAATTTTGAAAAGATTTTTGGTGGGTGTGCTAGATTGGTGCTGGTGAGTCTGCAGATGCTTGGGTTTTGAAAGTTGAGCTTGTTTGAGTGGTTTTTGAAAAAGTGGGATCTTCCCATATGATAAAGATTCAATTTTGAATTGTCATTTAAACTATGTATTTGAAAGTTTCCGAATGATCACAAAGTGGGCCTTGATACCTTGTTATGAGTACAATCAAGGGGTGCAAAGATCCAGAGAAGTTTCTATTAGGTTCTGAAAGTTTGAGACAGCCAAAGTAGGCATGGGAGTTAAATTGGTCAAAATGACCATTCCTTTATTTTATTTGTTTTGATTTACTTGTCTTTGGGAAAAGTGTGGGAAATGTTTTAGATGGTGTTTATTTCACCTAAGAAACATTTTACAAGCAAGGAAACACACAAACATGGTGGTTCAAAAGAATTTCAAATTCAATGCATATTCATATGCATGCATTCATAACTTTATTTAGAAAAGTTTTTGTTAACCCTAATTTTAATGCTTAGAGTTTGATGATCCAAGTTCAATATTTTTGGGATGTTACAACTTGCCAATACAATTCAAATGTATTGACCCTTGTGGCTGTAACTTATTATGTTGCAGGTTTGTTTGATGTTAGTGAAGTGTGTTGATTAGGATTACAAGTCTACAACCAACATGATTGCCTGTGGCACTTTGAAGATGAAGGACTCCATGCTATAGTTATTTCTGCTGCATTGTAGTGAGATAGCCAAATGAGCTATGTAAGATGTAATGAATTATTTTATTCCTGGTTATAAAGTTGTATTATGACCTTTGTTTCTTGATATTACATCTTAACTGTGGATGCTAGCTATTGATCTAGGGACTAGCATTGTAAACACAGGGATCTCTACCTTATTAAAGGTTGGGACCTCTACATTTATGGTATGGAAAATGTATCTGCATTCCGCAAGATCTAAAAACTTTGGAAACTGATTCTGCAAGAAGCACACAACTCACCATATTCCATTCATCGAGGTAACACCAAAATGTACATGGATGTTAAAGAAAGATTTTGGTGGAACAACCTCAAGAAGGATATCGCGGAGCATATTGCCTTGTTTGATGTGTGTAGTCGAGTGAAGGCAGAACATCAAAAAACGACAGGGTTATTACAACCACTACCTATTCCTGATTAGAAGTGGGATAAGATTGGCATGGATTTTATCACCGGACTGCCGAGGACAAGATCCGGATATGATTCTATTTGGGTTGTTGTAGATCGCCTAACTAAAGTGGCTCATTTCATACCTGTGAAGACAACCTATACAAGTGCTAAGTTATCCAAGATTTATATGAACAGGATTGTATGTCTGCATGGAGTACCCAAGAGTATTGTGTCGGATACAGGAACTAAGTTCACTTTGCATTTTTGGTGACAACTGCATGAATCATTGGGAACAAGATTAGAGTTCAGCACAACTTTTCAACCCCAGCCTGATGGACAGAAAGAAAGGACCAATCAGATTTTGGAGGATATGTAGAGGGAATGTGCCCTATACTATGGTGCTAGTTGGGATGAAAGTCTACCTTACGCTGAATTCTCTTACAATAACAGCTATCAAGACAGTATAGAGATGGCACCGTTTGAATTTCTCTATGGAAGAAAGTGTACTACGCCACTACTATGGAGTGGTGTTGGAGAAACAAATTTGTTCGGACCAGAACTGATTAAAGAAGCTGAAGAGAAAGTTAAATTGGTAAAGGACAGATTGAAGATAGCACAGTCCCGATAGAAGAGCTACACAGATCCAAAGTGTAGAGAAGTCACCTATGAGCTAGGTGATAGAGCTTATCTTAGAGTCTCACCACTTCGTTGTGTGAAGAGATTTGGAGTCAAAGGAAAGTTGGCACCAAGATACGTTGGACCATTCCAGATTTTGAGTTGCAAAGGAGAAGTGGCTTATGAGATTGAATTGCCTGAATCACTATCAGCGGTTCAAATTGTGTTTCATCTGAGTCAGTTGAAGAAATGCCATCCGGAGATGGAAGAAACTTCTTTGAAGGATACTATACCTTTGGAAGAGGTTCAGTTAGAGAGTGACCTTACTTATGAGGAGAAGCCTATCAAAATCCTAGAGACTGCGGAGAGAGTTACTCGTACCAATACTATCAAATTCTGCAAAATTCAGTGAAACCACCATTCCGAAGAATAAGCAACTTGGGAAAGACAAGATGGCCTTCGGAAAGATCACCCTCACCTATTTGCTAGCCAATCCAAATCTCGAGGGCGAGATTCATCTTAAGGGGGTTAGATTTGTAACATCCCAAAAATCATAAATTGTAAAATCATGCATTGCATTCATATTGTCAAAGAATTTAGAGCTAGTACAAAAAAATTCAAATTTTGAATTGAAACAAAACCATTTTTATGCTCATTTCATTTTATCATATGAGGCATGGTTTTGTTTTATTTTTCAAAAGGCCAAAGTGTTCCTGAGTAAATTTATGTCTTTAACACACTCTTGGACACTAGAATGGTCTCACAACATTTTGGTGGAAAATTGAATTGTGTTGGAGTTGATTTGAGCTTTCAAAACTCATTTAGAAAATCAAATCAGAAAAAGAAAAGCAAAAGAACAAAAAAATGGAAGCAGTCCAGCTAACTGACTCAGCCCACCCCCACAGCCCAACTCGCGGCCCAGCGAAGCCCACCCGGCTCCCCCGTACCCCCCTGCTGTTCTTTTCTCACTGCATGCCCCGCATCCCCCCTCACTAACATGTTGGTCCTACCACGACGTCAACATCATCTTCCTCAATCAGTGCCCGTAGACTCGCCGTCATCGCCCGTTACTAGCTGATTGATTTTCGAATCAATTCGCGTTATGGCCACAGTAATCCCGCGCCCGAACCCCCTCTACTTAACCCCCTCCTTCTTCCGCTCCTTTCCTCTCACTCACCACCCTCTAAGCGCCGCTAGGCTATCCACACGCAAGCTTGCACCGACGCTGTCCCGAGTATCTCCGACGATCAAATACGGTAAACCCTAGCCCCCCTTCTCTCTGGTTGACGCTCGTACACTCATCGTCCCCGTGCGGGTCTAATGCCACCTCTTGCTTGTCTTTCCGTGTCCTGTAGCACTGCCAGCGATGACGCCTGAGCACACCCAAATCCTAGCTCAACTCCAACGAGGAATCATCGCAGTGTCCGTGCACCCTAGCCCCGTCGGCGAGAAGGTTGAGCTTCACCGCGTCTCCGCGACCTTGGTAAGCCCAGTGCCCCCTCCCTTACCCTCTGGCCTCGCCGGAACATCGCCATCTATCGTGTCATCACCGCGGTGGCCATTTGCGCCGCCCGTGTTTGGTCAAAGCAATAGGGTCCGCTGGATCTGGATCCAGTGGTCGAGATTATAACTAGACGTGAAAGGGTACGCTTAGATCTGAGTCGTAGGATTTAGATCTGGCGGTTTAGGTTAGATCATTAGCAAAGGGGTACGTTGCGATCTGGCGCGTTGGATCTGACTTGATCCAACAACGCGGAAGCGCGATCCACCCGAAGCGGTATCGCCCAATCAGATGTTGCCGCGTGGCTCGATTTTTGATTTAAAAACCAGATTTTTATCTATTAGTTGATTTAACTTGCAAAATTCATAACTTTTGTTCTGTTTATCAAAAAAAAAATATCGTTCGATTCAGAAAAATAAATACTACACTACTGTAGGATTAAATTTGTATTTTTCTTGGGTAAAAATGGGATTTTGTGCAAAATCAAATATAGGCTTATTTTGGCTATATAAATTATTTAGAAAATGTTTTTAAAGAAAATTTAAGTTTATTTAGACTATAAATCGATGGTTTTGTGTTTAGTACTGTTTGGCTTGAATAGTTTAGTGTAGAAATTCATTTCATTGCATTTGCATGTATTCATATATTTTTGCTTGATTATTTGAATGTAAATTTGGTTCTATCATTTTATGTGTAGATTTTGGTGCTAGTGGTGATTGTGAGTGTGAGGATTGTTGCTACTCCCCCAACTACTAAGAAAAGTGGTGCTTCATGTATTTTTCCTATTTTTTTGACTATACACTAGTGATATTTTGAATAGGGCTTGCATGAAATCTTACTATAAGTATCTATATGCTATGCTTGGGAAATCCTAGTAGTTGTAGTCTTGGTAGAATTATCTCTGAGTTAAGATACTTGATATGTTATCATGCTTAGCCTAGATAGTAGTATACAAGGGTGGATTATATATATGCTTTGGATATTTTGCTAAGGCTTTGACTTGTGTTTTACTTAATAAAACAACTAAGTGAATGAATCACCTGGGTGGAATGGTGATAATGGTTTGTGTTGAGTGGTTACACAAGGCCCATGTTGATGGCTTACCTTGTCTATCACACTTGTGGAAAGCCACCCAGGAACAAACAGATTTGAGATGTTAAGTGTTGAGAAGCTTCTAGTGCAACCACATGACATATGGGCTCTGCCTTGATCATATAGGTTGCAATAACTTAACCAGATGGACAAATGGTGGTAAGGGTGATAGGATGGAACGCGTCCATTTGGGCTAAGGGAAGGCTTCTGAAAGATCTCGTCTTGATGCATGTCTAGTCTTGTGCAGAAAGTGCACCACCTCTCGAGAGGATAATACCTAAATACTTAGCCATGTCCCCGGCAACGGACAATTTGAGCATCAAGACATTGAAGCTATCAAGGATCTCCTCATCCCAATTTCTAAGTTAAAACTTGTGGTTGAACAAGGGTAAAGATTCACCAATGTCTATTGGTGGTTCCTTGGGAGTTTTTGTCAAACAAAAACTTAGTGTTTTCAACTGATAAGGAAAAGTCTATTTTGAGCAAAGCAATCCTAAGCTACACTTAGCCAAATTCATATAGATGTTAGTTATTACTTTTCTACTAAGGTATCACTTTCCAATACAATTCCAAATGTATTGACCCCTTGTGGCTGTAACATATGATGTTGCAGGTTACTCCGATGGGGATTAGGGTTATGAGTCTACACTCAACATGCTTGCCTGTGGCACATGAAGAGGAAGACTTTATTTATTTACTTATGTTATGAACTCTTGTATTAGCCTTTGGCTATTGAGTTGTAAAATACTATGTTATCTCAGGAATGACGATGTAACAATGACCTTTGCAGTTGTGTACTTCATCTTAAACTGTGGATGCTAGCATTTGATCCAGGGACTAGCATTGCAATCACAGGGACCTTTACCTTATAAAAGGTGGGGTCTTACATCATTGAAAGAGATTATGTTGTGGAAAATATTTGATAAGATTAGGCAGATGCTCATGATAAAGATCAATTTGCATCAAATAATTGCATCAACACTCTATGCTGGCCATCTCATCCCCCCATCTTTGATTAAGGCTTTGCATGCTAGGCAAAACAATTGAAGATGAAATTAGAAGAGGAATGGAGGAAAAGGTAACGTACACTGATAGTAAAGATAGGCAATGGAGGTATACGGTGAGTTTGGTTGATAGGACATGCCATTGCAGGCAATGGAAGCTCCGTGGGAAACCCTGCATACATGAATTGTTTTTCATGGGTTTTCTAGGAGGTGAAGAGGGTGAAGTTTATCAGTACGTGTTGGAGTATTTCTCCATTGCAAAATTTAGGGCAACATATACTCAGAATGTTCCAACATTGTTGGGAAAATACCAATGAATAGAAGTGGATCCAGGCTTCAAGATATACCCTCCAGTTTTTACTAGACTAGCAGGTAGGCCAAGGAAGAATAGGATAAGATCTAGTGCATAGTGTGGTGCACCACCTCGATGATGTAAGTGCAAACATTGTGGGATCCTAGGGCACATTTCTAGGCTTTGTAAAAATGAAGTGGACCTAGCTTATGGAATGGATGATCAGGCGGGAGCAGCAAATGCATATGAGAATGAGGTTTTTGAACAAGAGGAGAATGAAGCAATGGATACATTGCAGATTGAACCAGCAGATCGAGAGGAGATTGAACCAAATTCAAAGTAGATTGAATCGAATAAATTGCAGATTGAACCAAATGCAGAGGAGATTAAACCAAATGCAGGGGATATTGAACCAGTCGATCGAGAGGAGATTGAACCAAATCTAGGGAGATTGAACCAGTCGATCGAGAGGAGATTGAAACTGATGCATGGTATATTGAACTAGTCGATCAAGAGGATATTATATCAACTCCATGGGAGATTGAAGTAGAGTTCAAGCGTAAAGGAATTACATGAGCGGATATTGACGAAATGGAGGCAAAGCTTTTTGAACTGTATGAACCAGATGATCGAAATGTGATTGAACCAATTGTATCATAGACTGAAGAACTTGATTCATTGGATGCAGAGAAAAAGAACAAAGGGAAGAATTGGAAGAAGCTGATGGTGGACTCCGAGAATATTCCAGCTAGGATCACCAGGAGCAAGGTGGTGAACCCAACAAAAAACTCTAGGAGTAAGAAAAAAATGGATTTGAATTTGTATGATAAATTTGAACTACTATCAATGTTTGTATTGAATTTGATGTAGTGTGACGCTCCCAAGTTTGTATGTTGGATAATCCCATAATTTTTGTGTTATTGCAAGTTTCTATGATCATGCACCTAGTTGCTTAACACTGCTGAATTTTGCCCTCGACATGTGGTCAACACATGGGGTTTAGCTAGTTCATGGCTTAAACGTTGTCCAATGGATCCAAAATTTGGCACACTTGTGTATCTTGGATTTATTTACCATATAAAATTGGAAATTTTGGATTAACTTGTAATTAGCCACATTTTTCTTTTTCTAAGTGATTAAATTCAAAAAATGGTTTTAGGTTAGTTTAATTCAAAAAAGTGAAAACATAGTTCAACATTGAAATGGAGTCTTGTTATGTTGCCTACAACCTAGCATGAATAATAAAGGAAAAGGAAATAAAGAGAAATGGCCTTATCCCCTAAACCACTTCTCAAACCCTTCTAGGAATGAGCTACTAGCTATGAAGATGCATGGCTTTCTACCCGATCGACCTCCAAAATAACCCCAAAACATACTTTGTCTAAATGAGTCCAAATTTGGAATAATTGTGTATCTTTGAGTTGCAAACAATATAATGTCGGTCAAGATGAATTATTTTGTTCAAATAACACATTTTCCATTTTTAATGCCAAAATCTTGAATTTCCCTTATTCGTTTTTTTATCTGAGTGCCCTTATTTTCCTTACCTCTACTCAGTTTTTCCCTCCCTCTAAAGTTTTCCTCACTTTTCCCCTCCCGCTAAAATTTCCCTCACGTTTCCCCTCTCTCCTGACTCAAACACTCACAACAGCTCAACTTGCACTCAGTTTGGCTGATGCACTCTGATTGGTCGAGATGTATGTCACACGGATCTTGGCCAACCACTTCTAGATACATCATGATCCGATGGTCTAGAGGTCTCTCTCTCCTGATGGGAACACCTACCTTGTACGGAGAGGAGAGCCCAACAGGCTGGATGTCTCTCCCTCCCTTTCCCTGCCGCATGTATACCAGCCGCATCAGTTTAGTTGTGCTCTGATTGGTCGAGATGTATGTCACACGGATCTTGGCCAACCACCGTTGGATACATCATGATCCAACGGGCTGGAGCTCTCTCTCCCCCGATGGGTGCACCTACCCTGTACCCAGAGAAGAGCCCGATGGGCTGGATGTCTCTCCCTCCCTTTCCATGTCGCACGTATACCAGCCGCATCTTCCTCCCCTCATATCGATGTACCGCAGCGCGATAGTCCGAAAGGCATGCGATGGTGCGGTTCTAAGCATAGCGGTGCGAACGGCGTGTGGCGACACGGACATAAGCCTGCCGGTCCGAATGGCATGCATTGGCGTAGACCTAAGCGTGGGGTTCAGAACGGCATGCGGCGACGCGGATCTAAGCCAGGTGGTCGGAACAGCGTGCGGTGGGGGTCGGAATGGCTTGCGGCGGCACGGATCCAAGCTTGGCGGCTAGAACGGCGTGCGGTGGTGAGGATCTAAGCGTCTAAAGTTTATGTCTCTGTCCGTCTCACTCATGTTCACCTCCTCAGATCCGTTGCTGATGAAAGACACCGAGGCGGCGGCGATGACGACAACGGTCATTGATGCGACGATGATTGAAGCCATCATCCGCAACATCACCGCGATGACGCAGATCAAGCCCTCATGAACCGATGCTGTGGGAGGAAGGTCGCGGCTGGCACGTCGAGGTGCAGTTCGACGGTGAAGGACGGATGTACTTCGTGGCTGTATGGATGCGGCAGGGAGGGTGGCTAGATCACCGTACACTTAGTATTGGGAAAAATATGAGCCCATATCAGTTGACTTAGATTCATCTAGATATGAACATATCTAGTCAAGGTTTAGTGTTAATATGGGTTGGAGGGAGTATTCTTTGACAATTTCCAGTGGTCTTGTATAAATTAGATCGAAATATGTATCATTTGAATCAAAATTGATACTCCCTCCGATTCATACTACTTGTTGAAATGGATGTATCTAGCACTAAAACATGTCTAGGTACATCCATTTTAGTGACAAGTAGTAATATGAATTGGAGGCATATGCTCTAAAACTGATTCATAATTAGTACGCCCTCTGACCCAACTTAGTTGATTTAGATTTGTCTAGATTCGATTATATCTAGACATGAATTAGTATTAGATTCATCTGTATCTTGACGGATTTGAGTCAATGAATTTGGATCGTAGGAAGTAGTACTTTCTTTGATAGATCGACTCTCTGGAGAAGAATAATGCAGCGTCAAGAAGAACCGAGAATGGATGCTACCGTCAATGTTGCAAGTTTACATGGTAGCCACGATGGTAGTGACACAACAGTCATAACTGATAGGGCCCCAAACTTGACCCTATAGGCATTTGGCACACCAACCATGGACAACTAGATCCAATGGCAAACAACTCGGGCCCCACAATGCATTCTCTTGACAACTTTGGGACCGCAAAGTGACTAAATTAGTAGGAACTCACAACCATCCATTAAATAACAATTCTACTCTCTAAATTAGCTATCAATTCAACTAATCATTACATGGGCCACCTTCACCATAACCCCATACTGTAACTATTAGGACAGGGATGACAACTACTAAAACTACCCACATGAATCTATTATTCTCCTCCCCTTCACTTGAAGTTCATGTTTTATATTTTCTACCACTTGATCAGATACGGCAAGATCAGCCTCAAGTGTCAAGTTATCTTTGCGAATAAGCTCAGAGTTCTTCTTTTCTTCCTCGATAGTACGCTTCATCTCTAATATCAACAGGTTTTTACGGGTCAATTCATCACCTAAATTGGCAACCATCTCCTCCAAATCCATCCTCTGGCTATACCACTGGGTTCATTCATCTTGGTATGCAATGTACCATGGATCATCGGCCCGCATAGCACATTGTAACAATCCCAAAACAAACCCAATTAAAATTAGTTCGACAGGCCATGGCAGCACTTCAAATTCAATGGTAGTACAAAGAGAAGGAGCTACCTGCACTTCCGACGTGGTAGGAGAAGGAGAATGTGGCCACGACATGATCGAATCCCCACCCTTTCCGGTGTACCCGCTACGACTAGACATTGAAGACTAATTTACCCCTAAAATATCAAAGAAATTACGGGAACCGAATCAATTAGGGTGGGCGAAGCAGGAGCAAAGGTCTTACCAAGCACTACTAGCAATTGCTGTGACCGTGCGTCGAGCTATGGCGGCGGAACAAAATCTCAGTCGTCATGAGCGGTGGACCTACCTGCGGTCGGTACTGCCTCAATGTACAATGCGTGCGGACGAAACAAGTGCTGGAGCCATGGTTGACGTGCAGCGCGGCAGTCTGTCCGACGCCACCGTATGACGGAGCCGCCGACGCGCCGACGATGGCTGCTCTATCCGCCAGTGGGGCAGGAGCTGCTCGGGGCTAGGGGCTGGGAGCGGATGAGAGAGAGATCTGACCTCATGTGTGTCATACATGACCCCACCTGCCAATGTTTGGGGGAGTAGTTTCTCCAGGATTTTTGCATATTTGCCAATTTTGCATATCTGCCAAACTTTTTCTTTGAATTTGCATATTTTCCACATGACCACCACATGTCAGTGATACACAAAATAGGAAAATATGCAAGATGCAACGTAAAAAGTGGCAAATCTGCAAATCCCCCCTCCAGCCCCACATCACAGCCCCATCGGTAATTGGCTTCGATGGCCCCACATGACGGCCCTATCGGTCATTGGCTTCGATGGCCCTACAGAACGAACTTTTTCTTTGAAATTTGCATATTTTCCACATGACCACCACATGGTAGTGACACAAAAAAATGGCAAATATGCAAGTTGCAACGTAAAACGTGGCAAATATGCAAATCCCCCTCCAGCACCACATCACGGACCCATTGGTCATTGGCTTTGACGACCCCACATGACAGCCCTATCTTTCATTGGCTTCGATGGCCCCACAAAACGAACCTTTTCTTTGAACTTGCATATTTTCCACATGTCAGTGACACACAAAATGGCCAATATGCAAGTTGCAATGTAAAACATGGCAAATATGCAAATCTCCCCTCCAACCCCACATCACGGTCCCATCGGTCATTGGCTTCGACGGCCCCACCTGACGGCCCCATCGTTCAATGGCTTCAGTGGCCCCACAGAACAAACTTTTTTTTTGAAATTTGCATATTTGCCATATGACCACCACATGTGAGTGACACACAAAATGGCAAATATGCAAGTTGCAACATAAAACATGGCAAATTTGTAAATCCCCCTCTAGCCCCACATCACGACTCCATCGGTCATTGGCTTCGACGACCCCACATTGCAAGCATATAAAACATAGATGACATAATGGTTCAAGTTTATTAGGGGTAAGAAAAATAAAGTGTGTCATCAAGTTTGTGAGAGCTTTAATCACTAATTTTCACATAACATTTTTAATTTGGAAGATAGATAAAACATGAATATACTTGGAATGGTGTAACACACCATGCATAGGAATTTATATTGGACTCTTTGGAATAACTTGGTTTCTTGGGAGTTGGATGCATGAGTAGAGCTTACTCAATACAATTTGAGGCTAGCAAAAGACTAGGAGCGACCAACTAAGAGAGAAATAATGGTCATAATCATGCAAAGCGACAAAACATTACCAATTAAAGCATAAAGTGGTATCACAAGTCAAAAACTAAATTATCATAGATGGTAAGGTGACTGGTTCATAGTCATGACATGGTGTGAGCATGTTCCAAGTCAACCCAAACAAAGCATCAGAGGAGAATACCACAATATTATGCTTTTGTATGCTAAAACAACGCATGATTCTTTCAAGGCACACTAAGCAATCTCAATTGTTTGGAACAAGTCATGCTACAACAATAATCACTAAGCATAAGGTCAAACAACATCTAGCATGACATGATAAAGTTTAAGCCAGAGTCAAAACAAGCTTCCTCTTGTACCACTATAAGCATGAAACTTTCTACTCTTTTCCAACACCAATAAACTTATTTGAAACAACACAGCGAAATTGGGATCCAACTACTTTATTCAAGCAAACTAAGAAAACGAAAACAAAAAACAAAAACTAAGACGCTCCAAGAACAACACAACAGTGCATGAAACAATAAAAATGAAGTGTCTTGAAAGAGACGTGAGATTTTTATTGATGAAGAAGGGGATGCCTTGGGAATCCCCAAGTTTTTACACTTGTAACTCATGAATATTTCTTAGGGTGACCCGGGTGGCATCCCCAAGCTTGAGATTTTGTCCTTTCTTCATCTCATCACATCATTCTTCCCGTACAGTTGAAAATTTCCTTCATACAAAACTTCACACAATCTTCATTAGCAACATTAGTGCATTCAAGATAATAAACCTTGGGGTTTAGTTTCAACACAAGTAAAAATTTCATTAAAACACAAGATCCTATAGCAATTCCTTTAAAAATCTCAAGTGATCAAGAAGAACTCAAAAAAAAACTGATAAAGAGGCAAATGCAAATAATGGCAGAAATCTGTCAAAACAGACCAGCAGGTAAAAACCTAATTTTTCGAAGACCTTCTGTTGCTCAAATCGAACAGTGTTAAACTAATGAAAGTTAGATAAAAACCTGGGGCATTTACTCGGAAAAATACAGCTCAATCCTACATACATATATGTTTCACGAATTTTTACAGTGAAGCACAAAAATATGTTTCGGGACATCAACTTCCCCAAATCTTACTTCTCTCTCATTAGAGGTTATTCTTGGCATAAAAATCAAACAAAAAGGATAATGAGAGGTTATTATAGAAGTAATAACTTCCAAGAATCAACTAAAACTATTGGGTTATCTCCCAAGAAGTACTTTTCTTTAATGCCTTTAAGTTAGGCATAGAAAGATGCTCACATTAAGAAATATGAATTGAAGTAAAAGAGAGAATCAAGAAGCAAATTCAAAACACATTTAAGTCTAACCCACTTCCTATGCATAGGAATATTGTAAGAAAATAAATCAAAGAAGCACATAGTAACAAGAATGGGTAGATAAAACAAGAGCAACTTCAAAACTTTCAGCATATAGAGAGGTGTTCCAGTACCATGAAAACTTCTACAACCATATTTTACTATCTCATAATAATTTTCAGTAGCCTCATGAATAAACTCAACAATATAACTATCACATAAAGTATGCTTTTCATGATCTACAAACACATAATTTTTATCAAGCTCAAAAATAGTGGGATTAAAACCTTCAAACCCACTTTTAACAATTTTATAACAAGATGACTGATCATTCTCAAGAGGTATGGGGTTCCAAGATAAAGTCAAGACCTCTCCAATTTCATTTTCAATAGTAGTACTATAAATATTATCAAACAATATAGGACCATCATCTAGAGCTTTATCATAAACATTTTCTAAGAAAAACTCTTTAGTACCATGCATTTCAAAATTAGGCGCAAATAAAGGATTATCATAGATAATAGGAGCACAATTATTATCACAGGTTTTACCCATAGTAGACATTTCAAAAGAATCCACAGGAACATAACATTCATCCTCCTTTGATAGGCATGGGGGACAATAAAACGATGTAAGGGATCAAGTGTTACTCTCATTTTAAGGTAAGCATGGGTAGCTAATCCACTCTTCCTCCTTTTGTTCATCACTCTCCTCCTCTTATTCATCTAATGAGCTTCCAGTTTCTGCAATCTCTTCTTCCATAGGCTCCTGCAAGGCATTAATCTCTTCCGTTTGTGGAAAGCATCTATTAATATATTCAAGAATATAGCCATTTTCTTCCTTGTAATTATCAAAGCAAAATTTAACTATCTCATAAACCTCATATTCATAAGGTGAATCATCAGTATTTTCAAGCAAACTAGCAAGTTCCAATGCACCCTTCCAAGCAATAAATTCTTCAATTTGTTCCACATCATAAAAGTCATAATTTCCTTTAACATAAGAAGATATGGTAACATTATCATTATACTCACATTAAAAAGGGAGGTGTTTATACCTCCTACAGCAACAAGATTTATCAAAGCAATAAGTAACATTATAAGTAGAGCACATGTTTGTAGCAATGGTACTCAATTTATCAATTTGTTCCCATAAGTGTTTCCCTTTTTGCGACAAGCGGTGTTCCTTATAATAATATTTTTGTTCTTCCATGAACCCACCTTGCCAATAAGAACTAGTTTCAAAGAAACCAACCATTCATAGAAAGCATGACAAAGCAAGGCAATAACAGACCAACAACTACAGTAGGAACTAATTTTTTTTGTGTTTTTATAAGAAAAAGCAAACCAAACAAAACAAGCAAAATAAAAACAAAGTAAAGAGAATGGTTGTGAAAGACTCCCTTGTGAAGTTGTCCTTAACTCCCCGGCAATGGCGCCGGAAAATCTTGATGGGCTCAGATCACTGTAGAGCCTCGTTGGGATACCCCAAGAGAAAGGTGTGATGAGCAATCAACAAGTCTTCCCTTAGTTATGAAACTAAGGTTATCGAACCAGTAGGAGCAAGGAAACAAATCCAAGGTGTTGCTAACAACTTGGAATCCTGCACAACACAAACTCAAGACTTTGCTCCAACTTACAGTGAGGTTGTCAATCTCACTGGTTTGCTGAAAACAAAGCATTAAACGTATAGTGTGGAAGGTAAAAGTCGCTTGTAGAAAGTAGGTAACAGTAGATGATGTAACAATGGTAAAGATTGGACCTGGGTCCACAATTCACTAGAGGTGTTCTCCTTAAGATATATAACATGCGGGGTGAAAAAATTATAGCGGCGCAATTGACAGACTGAGCAAGCATAACAATGCAAATACGAGACATCATTATTCCTATGAGATTTGATTGGGAATTACAACAATATACATAGACCATAATCCAACTACATCTATGACTAATAATCCACCTTCAGGTTATCATCCGAACCCCTTCCAATATTAAGTTCCAAGCAATGGATAACTGCATTAAGCAATGTGTGTAAAGTAAACAATACAATTGTTCCATGAACAAAAGATTGTTGTTTTCTCTCTAGTAGCAAAAACACATCTACAACCTTAGAGATTCCTGTCACTTCCCTAGATTACTAGAGGCATGAACCTACTATCGAGCATAAATACTCCCTCTTGGAGTCACAAGCATATACTTGGCCAAGATAGCTACTAGCAACGGAGGCATGCAAGATCACACACAACACAGACATGATAGAATCAATAATCAACATGACATGATATAATCAATAATCAACATGACATGATAGAATCAATAATCAATCTGACATAGTATCTCAATATCCATTGGATCCCCGCAAACACAACACGTATGATTACAAATAGATGATCTTGATCATGAACGGAGCTCACAAGATCTAAACATGATAGCATAAAGGAGTAGAAACAACCATCTAGATACTATATGGACCCATAGTACAAGGGTGAACTAATCACGCATCATACCGGAGGCTGGCATGCTGATGAAGAACGCCTTCGGGATGATCTCTCCCCTCCGGCAGGGTTCCGGGAAGAGCTTCATATCCCCCAGATCTAGGGATGATGGTGGCGGCGGCTATGGACTATTTCGTGGAGATCTAATCGGGTGCTTAGGGTTTCTGCATGAGGAGGCTTTTATAGGCGAAGAGGCGAGGCAGGAGGTTGGCCAGGGGGCCCACACCATAGGGCGACGTGCCCTCTGGTGTACCCGCGTGGCCCTAGGGTGTGGCCCCCTTCGGCTGCCCTTCGGTCTCTGTGTTCGTTTCGGTAAAATATTGATTTTGTCTTTTGTCTCGTCCAATTCCAAGAATATTTCCTTACTAGCTTTTCTGAAACCAAAAACAGCAGAAAACAGGCAATTGGCACTGCGGCATCTTGTTAATAGGTTAGTCCTAGAAAATGTATAAAAATACCTCAAATTGTAGAAAAAGCATAGAAAAGTTGATACTAAACAAGCATGGAACATAAAAAATTATAGATACGTTTATGACGTATCAGCCCACAGCCTCTTTGCCAGCTCCCTCCTGCGGGCCCTCGCTTTGCGCTTCTGCCCTCGAGCCCCCAGGAGGGTTCGGTTCCTCAAACGCCTCGTCAACCTCCAGACTCCACTAGAACTTCCATGTGCGCTTCATGATCTTGAAGAAGGGGAGGGCCTTCTCGCCCAACTTGGAGATGGACCTTCCCAGTGCTACCATACATCCTGCCAAGCACTGCATCTCCTTCAGCCGTGTAGGCGGATGCATCTCCTTGATGGTCCGGACCTTGTTGGGGTTGTCCTCGATTCCCTGGTGTGAACCAAGAAACCGAGGAGCTTGCCCGACGAAACTCCAAACACGCACTTGGCAGGGTTGAGCTTGATGTTTACCGAACGCAAGTTGGTGAAGGTTTTCGTTAGGTCCATCACCAAGGTGTCCTTCTCCTTGGTCTTGACCATGATGTTGTCGATGTAGGCTTCCGCATTCCTTCTGATCTACTCGCCCAACACGATGCGCATGAGCCTCTAGAAGGTAGCCCCTGCATTCTTAAGGCCAAATGGCATGTAGGTGTAGCAGTATACTCCACACGGGTGATGAAGGCCGTTTTTTCTTCGTCCTCTTTAACCATCTTGATCTGGTGGTACCGGGAGAAGGCATCGAGGAAGCACAGCAGGTCGCGCCTGCATGTAGTCCACAATCTGGTCTATCCGCGGGAGTAGGAAGGGGTCCTTGGGGCAATCCTTGTTGAGGTAGGTGAAGTTGACACAAAGCCGACTTCCCCCGGTTGCCTTTGGGACCACCATAGGGTTAGCTGACCAGTCGGCATGCAAGACCTCCTTGACAAGGTCCACCTTGACTAGCTTCTCCATCTCAGCGATGATGAACTGTTGCTTTTTTGCGGACATCTTCTAGGCCTTCTTCTTCATTGGGCGTGTCGTAGGGCACACTGCCAGGTGGTTCTTAATCACCTCCCGAGGCACCCCATTCATGTCCGACAGAGTCCAAGCAAACATGACCACGTTGGCCCTGAGGAAGGTGACGAGCGCCTCCTCCCTTTCAAGCGAGAGGTGGGCGCCGGTGGTGATGGTAGGCCCCGGGACATCAGGATTGAGGGGGAACTTATCTTATTGGTTTCGACCCGCTTCTAGCAGAAGGCTAACTTCTTCCTTCCCGCGAGGCTGGCTGTGCACTCGACGTCCTAGCCAGGTGAAGTCATCGGCTCCTTCTCGCTAGCCCCCGGGACCTCGTCGGCCTGGGGTGGTCCACTATCGGTGAGTATGGTTGTAGCCTCTTGGAGTGCTGTTGCCGCCCCCTTGTAGGCTTCTTGAGGGAGCGCATGGCTTCGAACTCGTCGCAATGCACCATGATGGAGATCCCAGCTCTACCCGACATTTTGACAAGGTTGTAGGAACTCTGAGTGACTGCCATGAACTTGGCCAATGCCGGATAGCCTAGGATGGCATTGTAGGGTAGACCAATCTGGGCGACATCAAAGTCGATGAGCTCCGTGCGGTAGTTCTCGCTCATCTCGAAGGTGATGTGGAGCTGGTCCCGGCCGAGGGGACAACGGTGCCCACCGTTGCCCCAGTTAACGGTAGCACAAGAGTAAGGCGCGCGGTGGACCCCCACAGCTGCCTAAACGCTCCTTCGGAGAGAGCGTTCAACCCTGCTCCAGCGTCATTGAGGGTATTGGGCACGGTGACCCTGCCGATAGTGGGGGTGCAGACCATGGGCATGGCTTGCACTAGGCGGGTGGAACTCGGATGGTCCGCGGTGCCAAAAGAGACCGGCTGCTGCGACTGTGGGGGTTCATAGCATGGAAAACAAAAAAATTCTATCACATGAACAAACACAAGCCAAGATCTAATCTACGAGATCAGTGCAACGAGTTGGTAGAGTACTAACCCTCGTAAATCCAAAGCATTTAATGAGATCGGATTCTCGTGGTTGATGTAGTCGATCACTTGCCGATCTCAGATCGTGTAGACGATCCTTCCGGTGCCACATTTCGGCAGCGCTCTCGTAGTCGGTCACACGTACGATACTCAATGAAGACCTTCCTCTCCCTTGTTCCAACAGGCAATGAAGGTTGTATATCTCCTCGTGATTCCAGTAGCACGATGGTGTGGTGGTGGAGGTGGAGGAATGGATCCCGCAGGGCTTCGCCTAAGCCGGAGAGAGTATGGTGGATTTAGAGAGGACCTTGGTGGCTAGGGTTTAGACGCCAAGGGGAGGAGGGCAGACGGTGGCTACGGTTTAGACTAGAAGGCGGCTATTTAGAGGCTAGGGCATCGGCGACCTAGGAGGGGGCAGCGGCCTAGGGTTTGGGGTGAGGCTCCAAGGGGGCGCCCTACCCCTCCTTTTATAGGTGGGAGGGGCGGCTAGGGGAGGGGAGTCCTCCCCGAACTCCCCTTGGTGGCCGACGGCAAGGGAGGGAGGGGAAACCTTCCCTAACTAGGTTTCCTCTCCTCCCTCCACTAGGCAATCATGTTTGGATTTGACTTTATCAAACTAGTGTTTGACTATTCAAACTAGAGTTTGATTTCTCTCTTCCCATTGCCCAGCCAAGTGATCTAGAAAATTATGCAACCATTCCACATTGGTATTACACATCCATGTACCCTTCCCTCTCCGGAGTGGTGGACCTTCTAGACCCGCCTACAAGATTCTGGTGAAAACACCGAAAACATTTCTGAACTCCGGAATTGGACTTTCCTTATATGAATCTTATTCTTCGGACCATTACGGATCTCCTCGTGATGTCCTGGATCCAATCCGAGACTCCGAATAACATTTCGTATCCAACTCATTACCATATCTACTAAACAACATCGAATCCTTCAGTGTGTCTCCCTATGGTTCATGAATTATGCAGACATGACCGAGACACTTCTCCGATCAATAACCAGTAGAGGAATCTGGAAATTCATATGGATCCCACATATTTATACGATTAATTCTTGATCGAATGAACCATTTACATACGATACCAATTTCCCTTTGTCTCGCGATATTTTACTTATCAGAGGTTTGATCGTCGGTATCTCTGCATACTTAGTTCAACCTCGTTACCGATAAGTAGTCTTTACTCGTTCCGTGATATGTGATCCCTTATGATATAGTCACATGCTTGCAATCCAATTGGATGACATTCCACTGAGAGGACCCAGATTATGTCTATATGTCATATGGATGGACAAATCCCACTCTTGATCCATGTGCATCAACACATACTTTCCGAATACTCAATGCCACCGTTATAAACACCCAGTTACAAAGTGGTGTTTGATGTCATCAAAGCATTCATCCGGTGATGGTGATTAACATGATCTCATGGTCGAAGGATTTAGGTTACTATGTATTCGAAAGCTTATAGCAACGAACTATTGAATGACTTTATCTTATGCTACGCTTAACTATAGGAGTGTATCCGTCAAATCATTCTACCAATGATATGACCTTGTTATTAATAACATCCAATGTTGATGATCAGGAAACCATGATCATATATTAATCAACAAGCTAGTCTAACAAGAGGCTTTACCATGGACTCTTTTATGTTTACAAAACACACAAGTATTGATGTTTTCTATTAATAAAATTATAGCATGGGGTGTAAATATTTATCATAAACGAAAAAATATATAATAACCTATTTATTATTGCCTCTTGGGAATATCTCGAACAGTCTCCCACTTGCACTAGAGTCAATAATATAGTTTTGAAAAACTTGTGCATTGAACACCTATGGCTTTCCGGTGTTGTACTTACACGATAAATAGTGGTCAACTAATCTTCGGTTCCGACACTTTTAGGTCCGTCTATAATTGCGTGTCTTTGCATATCTACGCATCACTCATTCTCCAATGCGATTGTATAGATTTGGTCCTTTGGTGAGAACTTTAGTTCCTTTGGGATTAGACCATGTTGATACAATTGTTGTACAATATATCTTCATAGTACTAGCCTGCTGTGAACCACACCTAGTTTGATAACAAACTACTTGACACAAATGCCCTCTATTGCTGCTACAATAACAATCATATACTTAGCCTTTTATTGTAGTATCTGTCACAATGTCTTAACTTTGGAACTCATCCAAACCCATTATGGAACTTCCTTTCGATTACATTGTGCCACCCATAGTTTAATTTGAGATAAATTTAATTTTTATCTTATGACAAAACTAGTATCAATGTAACACTTTACAATTAACTATCTATCTATTTGTCACCTCTACAAAAATAACATATTCTTTAGTTCTTTCAAAGATCATAAGAATATCCTTACTATCGTCCAGTGATCATATTATGAGTCATTCTGGTATATAATCATAACATTTAGAGTATAGGACATATCTGTATGTGTACATATCATAGTATGATTGATCAAAAATACTCTTTGTGATTTCGCTCACCAG
Source organism: Avena sativa (assembly GCA_916181665.1). NCBI lineage: Eukaryota > Viridiplantae > Streptophyta > Magnoliopsida > Poales > Poaceae > Avena > Avena sativa. The sequence goes on from OV702293.1 coordinate 103,642,501, forward strand.
GTATCAAAATACTTGAATCTTTGTTTCACTTACTAAGTGTCAATACACTTGAATCTTGATTCAATTCTTTCTGTGCGACAAGAACCTTTCTTATAGTTTCTATATTGAACTATTTCAATATGTCATCTATGTACTCCCAGCATAACCATATTAGTGTCTTAATCTATTCATATAGATATTGATGTGAAATATTCGGGTTTTGCCTAAGTCTTTCATTGAGATGAAATTCTTAACTTGTGTCAACAAAATATACATCATTTCCAATCAACAATATGTCTTCCACATAATGTATTAGATATATGTCTTGGCGCTCCCACTTAGTTTCTTGCAAATGTAAGCATCTTCATCATATTTGATGAAATTAAAACCTTTTTATCATTTTCATCACGGTGAAGATTCCATCTCCGTGATGCCTCCTTCAACCATTGAAATTTGCATTTCTCTTTTAGCATCCTTTGAATTAACAAAACCCTTTGGATCGTGTCATGTACACGTCCTAGGTAACCATTCTATTAGAAGAACTTGTTTTGTTTATTCAACTATCATATACCAATATATGTAGTGGTGGTTGCTACATTAATCCTTCCAGACTAAATATCGCTGTGAAAGATTAAATCTTGTCATAGTCAACTCCTTGAATATTTTCGTGAATTTTTCTCGACATGTCAACTATTTCATAGATATGAAATATCCATGTCCATTTATTTATAGATACAAATAAGACTATAAGGTCTTACACCTTTCCAGAGGGTCTTCCTAGTTCAAAAAGTTGATTTTTTGTGTATGGAACTATCACGGATTCTATGCCTTCAAGCCATTTGATGGAGTGTAGGCCCATTATCGCTTCTTTGCAAGTAGTTGGTTCATTATTGTCAAACAATAATGATATAACTCTCAAATCTTGGTATTTGATTGTTTACCCGACCTACTTGGTTCAATAGTAACTTAGAAGTTCATTACCACAACCTTTGAGGTACGTGAGCCATGAGCATTATTTCCGCCTCCGGGACACTTTCCGGCGCTGCGCAAGTCAACACATATTAGATAAAGTTCAATAACTTTATCAAAGTTCTATTGTCCTTGCATTTAACTTTTTACGAAAAATTCCTTCTTAAGAAAGTTGACATTCTAAGCAACAAACACTTTTGTCTTTGGTGTTATGGAGGAATACCCAACGGTTATTCGAAATAACTTACAAAGACATGCTCATCCGACTTTGGTTGTAAACATCTTACTTATGCATAGCAAACCAATGTTTTAGAAAGGACAACTTGGGTTTTATCCAAACCATAACTTTATATGGTGTCATTTCAACGGATCACGATGGAGCTCTTTTCAGTGTAAAAAGCGGCAGTCACTAAAGCTTTTAATCTTTAAAATATAATGGCAGTAATATAAATTAAACCTTTGATCTTACCATGGCAAACAAGGTTTCATTCCATATCTCGAACACTCCATACTACTATGGTGTTTTCGGGAAACATAAATCTATGGAACGATTCCTCAAATCTTAGGTGTTTTGCTGAACTCGTAACTCAAATATCTTCCTTTATGATACTATCATAAACTCTTTATTTTCTTGTTACAATGATTTTCCACTTCATCTTGAAAGTCTTCGAACATTTTCACATGTTTCACACTTCATCCTCATTAAGTAAATATACACATATATTCACTCAAATTTTCAGAGAAAGCATATGAAGTTGAAATCCATCGCTCATGACTTCACATAATGGGCTATATACATCAATATGTATAAATTCCAGTAAGTTAGTCATTCGTTCTTCTTCGGCCTTGAATGAAGTTTCAATTATCTCTAGGAAAGCCTCACAAGTGTCATTTGATCAAAATCAAGAGACTCCAAAATTCCATCAACAGGGAGTTTCTTCATGTTTTATTTCCAATATAATTTAAATGGCGATGTCACTTTCTAAGTGTTCTTTCAATCATTTGTATTTCAAAAAATTTAGCATTAGTTTTATGGCTGTGATTTCTCCAACTAGACTTGTATATCATCCATCTATTATAGAATACGGAAATTATTTGGACAACCCTTTTGTTCTCATAATACCTGATCAAAATAACAATTATTGAAACAAATCCTAAAGGTAAGCTTTGAGGTTAATGAGAAACACAAAAAAACTTTGTTTGTTTTTTATGAACATCATCAAATATTCTCTTGCTAGTTACTTAGGCCATTGCAGTTCATGAAGTGTGTTGTTTTGTATGACATTTCACACCAACCAATTCGGTATCCAATACCCAAGAACCACATTGTTTAACAAGCAAAGAATACAACCATAACATGTATATCATCTATATACCTCAGCTGAACTATTCTAGTCTTTTCTTTTCTGCCAAATATTTCTGAGATTCTCTTTCAGCATTTCATTTTCTTATAAAAGAATCTATCAACATCAATAGTGTCACCATACACGTGACACATAGTCCAAAGCGTGTATAGTCAAATACTAATATCTTTGGACTCGCACTTTGAAGTAGATCACCATCATCAAATGTTTGGAGTTTCTTTTGAATTCCATTCTTTAGTAATCTTAGAATAGTAGACATTTTACCTAAACCTTATATTCATCCTTATCATGGAAATTTTCATGATAAAGCTACTTTAGGTTATAACGGTGAATCGTTTGTATAATGTTGCTCTCCAATAACTTTTGGAGGATTAGGACGACTAGCGTCTCCAACCTTTTTCAAATTCTCATCAAATATGAGAACATAAAATTTTCCATATTATACTCTATCATGTTGCAACCAAAACATCATTTCAGATATCACAATATCTTCCACACATGATGGTTTCTGAAACAATATTTTTTTCAGCTCCTAGATAACCTTGATATTAAAACAATCTTTCGAATATCAAGAATCATGGAGACAAACATGATACTTATATACTAACACTAGAATTATTACTCTTGATTTAATACCAATTATTAAACTTCACAGAGTAAACGGAGTTTGCTGAAAGTTTGTAATATGACTTTTAAATATTTAGATTAACACTCAAAACAATACGATACCAGTTCATAAAGTAACTATCCATAATTCTATAGTTCTATTATCTCAATTATAACTAAGCGTAAGGTAGTGAACAGATGCCAATAACTACAACAACTATGCAAATTCACTTTGATTTAATTTATGATAAATAACGTTCAAATTTTAATCATATTACTGTTGAACTCCCACTCAAAACAATATCCCTCACATTGTTTTAGTGATAACACGAACCAAATCCACTACACCAAGTCCGATCATCACGAGAGATGATGTAGCTTCAAAGGCGAATAATCAACATGTTCATCATATCATCTATATGACTCATGCTTTACCTTTTGGTATTCCGTGTTCCGAGACCATGTCTATACATGCTAGGCCCGTCAAGGTTAACCATAGTATCCGCATGTGCAAATCTGGCTTGCACCCGTTGTATGCACACGTAGAATCTATCACACCCGATCATCACGTGATGCTTCGAAACGACGAGTCCTAGCAACAGTGCCTACTAAGGATGAACACTTTATTAATTGATATTTAGTGAGAGGGATCATCTTATAATGCTACCGTCGTGATCTAAGCAATACAAGATGCATAAAAAGGATTAACATCACATGCAATTCATAATATGTGATATGATATGGCCTTTCTTCTTATGCCTTCGATCTCCATCTCCAAGCACTAACATGATCTCCATCATCACCGGCGTGGCGTCAAGGTCAATGGCTCCTCTCCATGGTTGTCGTCCACCAGCATCTCTATTACAACTACTTTGAATAATAGACACACACGTCTTAAACGAAATTTAAAGACTACCATAAGGCTCCTGCCGGTTTCCAACTTACAATAAGGATCATTGCATACATCATATATAATCACAATCATGACCATATCACATCAAAACACAAGCCCTGCAAAAACAAGTTAGACGCCTCTAATCTTATTTGCAAGTTTTACGTGGCTGGAGCTTTCGCATAAGAACCGTTCTAACATACGAACATGAACCACAACGTTGATACAAGTGTTGTCAAGTGCCTGTTGTAAATTGAATCTTCACTATGGTGGGAGAGACAGACACCCGCAAAGCCACTTATGCAATACAAGTTGCATGTTGAGCATGGAGCAAGCCCCATGAACGATGCCATGTAAGGTTAGACCGGGCCGCTTCATCCCACCATCCCATAATATCCATTGTGTTCTACGCGTGCAACAGATCTACGCATAGACACGACTCTGATACCACTGTAGGGGTTCGTAGCATGGAAAATAAAAAAATTCTATCGCATGAACACACACAAGGCAATATCTAATCTACGAGATCGGTGCAACAAGTTGATAGAGTACTAACCCTCGTAGATCCAAAGCATTTAACGATATCGGATTCTCATGGTTGGTGTAGTCGATCACTTGCCGATCTCAAGATTGTGTAGACGATCCTTCTGGCGCCATGTTCCGGTATCTCTCCCACAGTTGGCCACAGATATGGTACTCGATGAAAAACTTCTTCTCCTTTGTTCCAGCAGGTAGCGGAGGTTGTAGATCTCCTCGTGATTCCAGGAGCACTATGGTGTGGTGGTGGAGGTGGAGGAATAGATCCCAGAGGGGTTCACCTAAGTTGGAGCGGGTTTGGTGGATTTAGAGAGGACCTATGTGGCTAGGGTTTAGATGCAGAGGGGAGGAGGGTAGACGGTAGCTATGTTTTATACTAGACGGCGACGCTTTAGAGGCTAGGGCGCTAGAGACCTGGGAGGGGCAGCATCCTAGGGTTTGGGTGACGCTCCAAGGGGGCGCCCTACCCCTCCTTTTATAGGTGGGAGGGGCGGCTAGGGGAGGGGAGTCCTCCCCTAACTCCCCTTGGTGGCCGGCGGGAATGGAGGGAGGGGAAACCTTCCCTAACTAGGTTTCCTCTCCTCCCTCCACTAGGCAATCATGTTGGGATTTGACTTTTTCAACCTGGCATTTGACTATTTAAACTAGAGTTTGATTTCTCTCTTCCCATTCCACATTGGTATGACACATCCATGTACCCTTCCCTCTCCGGAGTGGTGGACCTTCTATACCCTTCTAGAAAATTCCGGTGAAATCACCAAAAACATTTCTGAACTCCGGAATTGGACTTTCCTTATATGAATCTTATTCTCCGGACCATTCCGCATCTCCCTGTGATGTACTGGATCCATTTCGAGACTCCGAACAACATTCCTTCTACAACTCATTACCATATCTACTAAACAACATCGAATCCTTAAGTGTGTCTCCGTATGATTGGTGAATTATGCAGAAATGATCGAGACACTTCTCTGATAAATAACCAATAGAGAAATCTGGAAATTCATATGGCTCCCACATATTTCAACGATTACTTCATGATCAAATGAACCATTTAATTATGATACCAATTTCCCTTTGGCTCGCGATATTTTACTTATCCGAGGTTTGATCATCGGTATCTCTACATACCTAGTTCAACCTTGTTACCAATAAGTACTCTTTACTTGTTCCGTGATATGTGATCCCTTGTGATCTAGTCACATGCTTTCAAGCCAATTGGATGACATTCCACTAAGAGGGCCTAGAGTATAACTATCCGTCATATGGATGGACAAATCCCACTATTGATCCATGTGCATCAACACATACTTTTCGAATACTCAATGCCACCTTTATAACCACCTAGTTACGAAGTAGTTTTTGATGTCATCAAAGCATCCATCTGGTGATAGTGATTAGCATGATCTCATGGTCGAAGGATTTAGGTTACTATGTATTCGAAAGCTTATAGCAAACAAACTATTGAATTACTTGATCTTATGCTACGCTTAACTATAGGAGTTTGTCCATCCCAACATTCTACCAATGATATGATCTTGTTATTAATAACATCCAATGTCCATCATCAGGAAACCATGATCATCTATTAATCAACAAGCTAGTCTAACAAGAGGCTTTACTAGGGACTCTTTTATGTTTACAAAACACACAAGTATTAATGTTTTCTGTTAATACAATTATAGCATGGGATGTAAACATTTATCATAAACATAAAAGATATGATAATAACCTATTTATTATTGCCTCTTGGGCATATCTCTAACAGCGACCACTTGAGAGGGTGGCCGTAGTGCTGGGCCTTGTTGTCGCAAGCCCATGGGAGAACTACTTGATGTGCCTCCTGGAGGCGGGAGCCTGGGAGCCACCCAAGATGGAGGCGACCATCCTGGGCCTTCCTTGGCGCAGGGTGCTTCCCCGGCTAGCATCTACGCATGGACTTGTCACCATGGCTCCGACCGTGGGGAGCATATCGAAAACGTGCCTCAGCCCCCTACCTGGCGTGCAAAATGTCGAAGATTTGTCCCGCGAAGGAAACTAGGGTCCAACGATCCTTGGTTCGGAGGGGGCTGAACACGTAGTTGCAAGGAGCCTCGACAATGGTGGCAACGACGGTGCAAGGACACGACAGAGAGATGACACGGGTTTTTTTACCCAGGTTCTAGACCCTCGTGAGGAGTAAAGCCCCTGCTCCTGCTTTGTTGTATTTCTCGCTTGCTTTGCAAGGGTACAATGGAGGATGTATGTCTAGGGTTTACATCCCAGGGGTTCGACCAGTTCTAAGGTAGGATAAGGGCCCCTTATATAGGGTGGCGTCGGGCCTCTTCCCCCAAATAGTAGGACGGAAGGGCAACCACATCTCCATACCCTCAAGGACTCGGTCCATGTGGATGCTTTGCATGGAGCGGGTCTACGTCGCCTCCCGGGCTTCAGTCCTACCCTGAGCTTCTGTCATCCCTAACGTCTTAGCGCACCTCCTTTTGTCTTGGTGCACCAAAGCGGGGTGCCTTCTGCCCAGCTAGCCCTGCCTTTTGACCAGTCTTCTTCCTCGGGACTGCTTTGGGGTGGCATCCAATGCCACTGTTGAACTTGTCGTATTTCCTTGAGTGACGTGGCACGCCACTTCGGGGATATATTTCCAATCTGGACCCTGTCGAGGGGAGCGGCCCATCTCGGTCCTTCCTCACCTTGGCCTCATGACGCAGTATCATATGGCGATCCTCATGAGGGGGCCTCATGTGCCCCCATGAGGCCTGACTAGCCATCGGCAGGCAAGCCAGTCGTGGACAGAACAGGGTACCCCCGGTGCCAGTTATTTGAAAACTGCGTCCTCTTGTGGCCACACCGGGCGCCTCACGCCGGAAGCTTCCAAGCACATGGTGTATGTGCTCTTGGACCACCCACGGACCAAGCCAGGCAAAGGGAGGTGGTGTGACCGGCTCTCTGATCTCCTTGACATTGCCACCCTCTCGCCGGTCGAGCAGGGGATCGAGGCAAGGACAAGGAGTTGGGGCCTAGGGGCTCACACTAGGCTACGCGTCACGACGGCGCCCCCAAGCCCCACAACAACACTCCTCCACCGGCCAACAGCTGCCAAATCATCTCTCCCCCATAGCGACAGCTTTCCCGCTCGGGCGTGCGGATTGCCTCAGCATGGAAATCTCCGATGCGGGTCAGAAGAACCGCACGTCCCTCGCCAACAGCAAGGAGGTGTAGGTCAATGGCTGCCTCCATTACTAGGAAATCATTCATCAGTGGCGCATCCATATCAAATACGCCACTATTACGTCGCCACTGATGAAAACTTATGTGGCGCATTTCGAAATGCACCATAGAAGTCATGATACTTCTGTGGCGCATTCTGGCGGATGCGCCATAGGACTCTGTTCAGTGGCGCATTCTGGAAAATGCGCCACTGAAGTGGTATGCGCCACTGAAGGTAAAAAAGATGCGCCACTGGTTTGTATATCAGGTATTAAAAAACCATACTTGTCCAAATATACAGTATTATACAGGTATTATATAGTATTATATAGGTATTATACAGAAACAGTTTATTTGACTTAGTATATGAAAACAAATATAATAAAAACACGAATATAGTGCCATCACACTACTTAGAGCCTGATCGAGGTAGACAAGTGGTCATCATATTACAATACAAGTCAAAGGTGGCTAATATTTATACAAGTGTTTGGTACAAAGTTCACCATCTCATCACATTACAAATGAAGTGTTCACTGCCTACACTAGAATCAAACAGAATACAGTTGTGATGACGGTGAGCAAGAGCATGAGCACTAGCAATATCTTCATACGGTTCTCCTTCCACAGTTGGTTCCTCCACTTGTGTACCGCCTCCTCTCGAGTCACGTATCCTTTCTAGTTGTTGCCTCTAAACTTGTTCACCTGTTTCTGACAGTCCTCCCACTCATCATAGACTACTGGAACCCAACCCTTATACACCACGTACCACTTCATCATCTCTATAGATAAGGCATATTAGTAAATCATGAAACAGACTGAACTAAATTGGTTCACATGCATATATGTTCACATAAACTAAAGCAAAATATCAGTAAACATAGAAGATAGCACATAGATCACAATCATAGAACTTCGACGACAACAACCACAATAGTGAAGTTTACAACATACGACCACGGTAGTATATAGTTTGTGACACAACACTACACAGAGACATCTATGATAATTCTGGGCGCACACATCGATCATTGTTGACACAACATTCTGGTGTAGTCTTTCTTCTTCTTCTGACTCGCCGAGTCGAAATACGATGAAATCGAGTACTTTGTGGAAATGACGATGAGTGTGCAGTATTTGTCTCTACACAACACGATTGAAACGGGATGTTGGAAAATGGCAAAGGAAGAAAGCTATAAGAAAGCCTAAGTTACCAATGCTAGGGGGTGTGTGTACTTACTCGGGAAAGAAAGGCAAATGAAGCGTGTTCGTCCTCTTGTGGTCCACCATGAACTTCTCGGGGTACGCTGTTGCCTTGGCACGCGTGTCTGATCCTTCACTCAACTGGCTATCACGCATGTAGTAGGGATCCACTATCGCGATGTAGGGGGTTTGCTCTCTATTGGTCTTCATCGCTAGATTGAGTGCGAATAGGCGGACCATGTTATAGTCCAGCCGTTTCAAGAGAAACAGCTTGAAGACGTCCTCGTACGCTATGAAGAACACGTCCGCGGGGGCTTCATGGATGAAGTCCACGTCCAATGGCACCTTGACAGTGAAAACTAGGTAATTTGGATCTTTGTATTTAAGAAGAATGCCCTCTAGTGTCTTGATACTATCACTCAAAGTGAGCATATGTACACCAGCAAGGCGAAACAGCTCCGGAGTCAGTATCGCTTCATCGGCTATATGTATCTTGGGCAATCCATCCTCGAGGGCTGGTACGACGTCATCCTTAGCTCGGATCCTCTTCGGATGAGGTTGGATCTCGACTTTCTTACCTCTCTTAATGTGCTTCTTCGTCTTCTGAGAAGGCTCCTCCAATGGGGATGCTAAGTGCTCAACGGCCACCTTTTGGAGTGTGCCAGGGATAAAGACGAATCCAACAGGTTTCTCCTATTGATCGGCGGTCAGAGACGTCTCTTGAGATAAACCATGGAAGACCAGGCATTGCATGCATGTAGTGGGACGCCCACCTTGACTGTCGCGAGCGACGAAGGGTTCTTCATCCACAGCAAGAATGTACGATCCTATGTCGGCGCCGATGTTGATGTAGTCGTTGACATTGACAAATTCTTCATCATCACTGTTGTTGCCGCCATGTGGTGATGGTGGTGGCTGGGGCGACGGCGGTTGCGTTGCGACGGCTTCGCCTTGGGGTGGCCCACGTGCTCCCAATAGTTGTTGGTGGTGACTGGTGGCAGCGACGACGAAAGGTGCCTTCCGAGGTGGTGGCCGGACGATCGAGGTGGCGTCGGTGATAGGTGGCATCCGAGGTGGTGGCCGGACAATCGAGGTGGCACTAATGTGCCCCGTAAGACGAATCTGAGTCTTCGGCCATGTCAAGGTCCACCGTGGCATTCTTCTAGGGTCTTGTGTTTGTCGTCTCCCTGAGAATGGAAGGGGGGTCCATGTTGTCTCACCCTGGCAACACCCGAGCAATCCGGACCCTCATCTCCATTGCATTGTTGTGCATCGTGCGGTTCGCCGGTTGTATGATATTGCCCTTGGCAACATCCTTTAACTCGTCGCCGGCAACTCTGTGGAGTAGTACGCAAGCAGCATCCTGAGTCAAAACACATATGTGTTGGGCATCATGATCGAGGTGGCAATCACCAAAGGCGCATAAAGAAGATGAAGCGGAGTAACTAATTAGTTACCTTGGTGAGGGCGTTGAGCTCGGCTAATGTCGACACACGGCCGGTCCCGGCGGCAGGCCTATCATCAGCATTCTCCCATGGTACTGGTGCCACCGCCGGCTGCGGCTTGGTATTTTTGGCGGGAGCAGCAGGGGGCAGGTGTGCGACGACCAGCTCTTGCGGCTGCGCCACGGCGATGGTGGCCGGCAGGGTCACCAAGTCCGGCGACGCGTTAACATTGATGCTCGAGTTGCCGCTGCTAAAGCTAGGCACGTGTATCGGCCCCTGTTGACCTACCGCATTCCAGACAGCTAGCCCCTCCATCAACCCAGGGGGATGATCGCGCGAAGCTTCTCCTCCAATAACTTGTCCATTGCTTTTGCGTCCACTTTTTCCTCTAATGTCTTCACCTTCAACTTCAGCTCTTCAACCTCGGATTTATCTTTAGCCCCTGACTGGTTCTTCCTCTCCCTTCTCTTCTTTGCGTCCTCTTTGTAGTAATCGGTAAACTTCATGCTTGTACCGAAGCCGGACACACGGCTAGCTGATTTTGGCGGCAAATTCTTCTCCCTCTTCTTATAGGTGTTCGTCGCCCTGTTGAAAACAGTGTCCCATGGCTCCGCCGCCGAATCCTGGGACGACAAGTCCTCGGTAGCGTTCAATTCCTTCTCCTGCAGAGAGACAAGGAGAGGTGAACCCATGCATTTAGATTCTTTGCTTAATTATTTTAATGAGAGATCTGTGGTAAATTCCTTACCAGCTCCTACTCAAAGGCCTTCACATCCGGGTCGTCAGTGACGAACTCGCCTATAACTGGGTCCAGGTAGTAGCGGGCCCGGACAAATTGTCGGATCTGTAGGTCTGTGATTTTATGCCATGGGTTCTCTTTACCCAGGCGTTCAAGATCGGCGTCCTCCTTGTCCCAAATGGGCTGTTTCCCTCTGTATCCGCCACTTCCAAGCCGGTGGTTACCTATGTTCTTCTCTCTCATAGTCTTTCCCCACTCAGTCCATGCTTTAGAGTAAGCGGTATCTAAGTCCGCCTTGAATATCTTGAACTCTTATTCGTTGAGCATCGGATTTTTCCTACTTATAATCTCCCAGCTTTCACCTTTGTCAATGCTATTCTTTACACGGGTTTTCTAGATGCTCAACGCGTTGCTCATCTTTGTCAGTGCTAGTTTGTTCACCGGGTTCTTACTCTCCAGGTTTCTGAACTTCTCTGGGAATGTGTATCGCTTGTGAATCTTCTTAAGGAGGTTCTCGACCAAAGCTTGATTACGTCGGATGTACTTAGTGTTGATCGACATGCTTTCCTGGACGATGCACCCGAGTTGCATGCCGTACCCGCAGGCAATCGATGTAGGCGCAATGGGTTGGCCACCTTCTATGACCTCAGTGAACTCATCACAGATGTTGGCGAGCACTTGCAGCTTCCGATCATTAATATCCTTCTTCTTCTTCTTCTTCTGTATAGCGGCCGGGTTGCCGCTACCACCATCTGTGCGCTCACCACCATCTGTGGTGGTGTTACCCTCCTCCTCGCCTTCACTAGTTCCATTGTAGTCGTCGCCGTACCCCTCGTAATCTGGATCTTCCTCGTTGTCCCCAGCACCTCCAACGATGGTCACCGGTGGTCATATCATTCTCATCTCCTCCGCCTCCTCATGCTCTTGGGATGGCCCCTAGAACGACTTGTTGGCCTCTCGGGCTAGATCCTTGATGCTCATGTGTTTAGAACGACCGGCCTCATCGTTAGTTGACATGTTTGCGCTTTATTACTAAAAAAAGAGGCAAAAAGTTAGCACAAATATCGACCGAAAAATTCGGCATGACCTTTGCTAATTTTTGGACCTACGAGTGCCCATTTCTCAACCAAAATGGAAGTGAATCAACACTTCAGGAGAAACGGGCAACTCAATTGAAATCCCTGCAAGAAAAAATAGCCCCACAGCCCCATTGACCTCATCCATCATCAGTCAAATACATAAATAGCAGCCCCATCATCCATCATCACTCAGATACATAAACAGCAGCACCACCATTTCATATACAAAAACAGTAGAAGCACCATATCATGTACACAAACAACAGCACCATTTTATATAAATAACAACATTAGCACCATATCATATACATAAATAGCAGCAGCAAAATTTCCTTTATAATCTTGTTTAATACAAAGATGTTCTTGCAAAAAGTAAACTTGTTTCTGCAGGGTGTTATTCTTTTTCCTGTCATATTAAATGAGGAATCATTGAGACATATGTCTAGGTAAATAGGAAGATGCACAATTGCCTTTCTTATCTCATGTGCTAACAGGAAGCTAAATGAGACAAATTATCTCATGTTCTAACTTGGGATTATAAACTGAAACTAGAAAACACATCAAAGTGCTGCCCAAAAGAACTCCTGCAACCTCGAAGCAATTAGTAGCATATAGAGAGAAGTCTCTCGCAATCTCTCTGTTCAGGTTAAAGTCAAATAAGTGCAAACAAATAAAATTGTATAAGCACTGAACAAACAAATGGGCAACCAATTCGAACCTCTAAAAGCTTCTACACTATGCTTTGGTGCTTAAACTTTTCTTATGAACAAATATGTGTAGAGAAAATCACAAGTTTTCTAAAGGATATAATAACCTGAACTATTCTGACAACATGAACCAATCTATTTGCTGTTACTTATGAACAAATATTCAGATGCTACTGAAACTTATCTGTTTGCTATTACTGAAAATTGAAACTACTATTGCTTGGAAAATGCAGCTGCTACAGTCTTAACTCGACTGAGCTTGCAATGTCAAAACTAAAAACAACAGGCTAAGCCTTGTAAAAAAAGGCTAGCAGTGAACAATAAGCTCAGAGATGTAATATATCCACCTGATGTAATATAACCTGATGTAATAAGCTATAACATTTCCACCTGATGTAATAAGCTATAACATTTCAACTAGTGCTAAACCATCTAATGTAATAAGCTCAGTGAACAATAAACATCATGTCCTACTTATATTTTTAACCTATAACATTTCCACCTGATGTAATATAACCTGTAAAGAAGTTCTTGTCATTCCTAAAAAAAATTTAACATATTTAGTTGATGAAGCTCTGCAAAGGACAGAGCATATTAATGAAGGCATAGAATTTGCAACCATTTGATCATCTAATTCCTTCTATTGATATGCATGCACTTCCTGAAGATCAACACCAACACTTGCTGCGTGGAACAGGTGCAAAATAGTAGGAGAGAGAGAGTGGAGGGGGAGAACTAGGAGATGCTCACCAAGGGGTGGATGGCGAGGTGGCGGATGGCGTGGACGGTGAGGTTGTGCTCCTGCTCTTCCTCCGCGGGCTCCTTCTCGTTCTCCTCCACGGGCTTCGGAGGTAGCTCCTCCTCCACCACAGGCTCCTGCTCCTGCTCCTCCACGGGCTCCGGCGACGGCTCCTCCACCATGGGCTCCTGCTCGTGCTCCTCCACGGGATCCCACGGCGGCTAGGCTAGGGTTTGATTCGATTGGAGGCGTGCAGGCGAGCGGCGCTAGGGTTCTGGAGCACTCTGGTGTGTGCGGGCTCATGTGGGGGGAATTTGGAAAGTGGGGGGAAGGGGAAGGCCGAACCATTATTTTGGCTAAGTGTAAAACTTCTATGGCGCATTCCTCCAATATGCACCACAGAAGTTGAAACTTCTGTGGCACAAATTAGATGAATGCGCCACAGAACATGTGCGCTTGGTCCAAAAGCAGCGCTGCGTAGTAGTTTGCATCAAACAACAACCTAGCCTAGTGGTCATTCCTGGGGCTCTAAATCTGGGCAGCCAGGTTCGAATCCTGGCTTTTTCAGACTTTTTTCCTTATTTAAAAAGTATTTTTAATTATATGTTACAAATATAATTAATTATGTTATATTAAAACGAGCAAGAACAAATATATATATATGTTACAAATATATTTAAAACCAAGAACATACACATGCATATATAGACGAATATCACGATATATATTTTAGTCTCTAACTAATACACAAAAAAGGTCACACGTCATCATGTGATGTGTCGAGCTAGCCTCTCTTCACAATCTTCTTTCCCTTTTTCTTCGCGGTTGAATACTTTAGCCCGGGCACTATGAGATTTCTTCTCGTGAACGGACAACCTTTAGTAGGTAGTGTAGTCTTTCTTCTTACTGTAGTAGTAGTAGGCATGTTGAAGTACTTGTCGAACTCCTCTTCTATCTTCGGATCTCCGTTCTTATCGAAGTCTTACTCGTTGGCGGATCCTTCCATTCCGATGATGCTCCTCTTGCCCCTTTTGACTACAACACGACTGGGCTTTGACGGGTCGGTAATAAAGAAACATTGATCAACTTGGCTAGCAAGTATCCACGGCTCATTTTTCGCGGAGGCCTTCTTTACTGACTTGGCATCGGGTATAACGCAGGTGGTGAAATATCAGCCTTCTTTTTCGACGTTCTTGGCCCATATAACACAGAACATCGGTACCGTCTCTTCGCAGTAGTCGAACTCCCATATCTCCTCGATCCTTCCGTAGAATCTTTCCATGATAGTAGTCTCGTCATCGGAAAAGGACATCATAGTTACTCCTGAGTTTTGATATTTGCTATTCATGTCCTTTTCCTCAGTGTAGAATCTGTAACCATTGATGTCGTATGACTGATAGGTCTTTACGTTATGCGATGGGCCCTGTGACAAAGAGAATATGAGTTGTTGATCTTCCGTAGAAGGCGTCTGTGGGGGATTGTCCAGCAGCATTTTCTTGAACCAACCCGTGAAGCTAGAGTTGTGTTCTCTTGTTACGTCTCCTTTCTTCCTCGGGCGGGCCCGGTCCATGTACATCTGCTCGATCAAGCTTTTGTGCTCTTCCAACCAAGGGCTGACCAATTCAATGTGTTGTAGTGTGACTCGGTGTGCCCTGCCAAAGTCGACGCGTCGATTAGCAATGCCGACATGAAGTGAGCGGTGGCCCTCGCGGTGACCATACCCAGCGAGCCTGCCGAGGTGCTTCTTGGTGGGTATTCCAACATCCTCGTTATTGCTGGTTAGATATTTCTGGCAGAAAGAGATGCACTCGTAGATCAGAAAGCCCTTGGCTATGCTTCCATCTGGACGGGACCTATTGCGAACGAACCCTTTAATGACACTGTTCAACCTTTCAAATGGCATCATGTTGTGTAGGAATGTCGGCCCGAGCTGGATGATGTCATCCATGACATGGACAAGTAGATGCACCATGAGGTCTAAGAATGCGGGCGAAAATTAAATGTCGAGCTCGCATAGTATCACCATGATCTCTTCATGTATCCTATCGAGCTGCTTCATGCCGATCGACTTCCTAGAGATGACGTCAAAAAAGTTGCATAGGCCAAACAGTGTCTCACGGACGTGCTCGTCCATTATCCCTCGTATGTCAACTGGAAGTATCCGTGTCATCATCACATGACAGTCGTGGGACTTCATACCGCTGAACCTCTTCTTCACTACGTCCAGATATCTGCTTATCTTGCCCGAGTAACCGTGAGGAACTTTGACTCCTAGGAGGCACCTAAAAACTGCTCGATCTCCTCCTGACACAGAGTGAAGCAGGCAGCGCGAAGCACAACTACCTCATTCTTCTTAACCCTTTTGCGGCGACCCTGAGTCCCTTCCATTTTATCATCATCATCATCACTATCAGGGTACTGAAGCTCCTTCTTGATGCCAAGCAATTTCAGGTCATTTCTTGCTTTCGGCCCATCCTCAATCCTCTCCGGCATGTTGAGGAGAGTGCCAAGCAGACTCTCGGTAACGTTCTTCGTGATGTGCAATACATCGAGGCTATGGGGCGTGTGGAGGACCTTCCAGTATGCCAGGTCCCAGAAAACAAACCTCGCTTTCAATACACCCAGAAGCGGCTTTTTCCTTGGTCGCTTCTTTCCTGGCGCAGGGCACCTATTCCAATTATTCAGAAGCTCCTCGATTTCTTCACCGCTCCTCGTACGCGGGGCTTTTTCTAGCTCGTATTTACCATTGAACAGGTCACCGCGTTTTCTCCACGGGTAATCCATGCGAAGCCACTTTTGAGTCCCTTGGAACACGATTTTCGAAGACCCGGGATCCTTGGTTAACTGGAGATGCGGGGTCTTATCCATGCACTTGACACATCAATTGTGTCTGTGGTTCACCTGCGCCGATACATATGTGTAACCAGGATAGTCTTGCACCGTCGTGAGCAACGCGGCTCTCAGAGGGAAATATTCTTTAATCTTTAGTCCCACATACGGGCTGGTGTCACCCACAACGTGGCTAACTCCTCTTTAAACAGCCCGAGATAAAGATGCATATCGACACCTGGCTATTTTGGCCCCTGAATAAGAATGCTCATGTGTACGTACCATTTCTTTGTGCAGAGCCACGGGGGGATGTTGTACGTCCATACAAAAATGGGCCAGGTGCTATGCGTGCTACTCTGGTTGCCAAAAGGATTGAGTCCATCGGTGCTCATACCCAGCCTGGCGTTCCTTGCATCGCCCCCGAACTCTTCGAACTAGATGTCCAATTCATTCCACTAGCTAGCGTCTGAAGGGTGTGTTAGGATCTTGCCCTTCTTTGGATCATCTTCGGGTTTCTCCCTTTCCGCATGCCATTGCATTAGCTTTGCTTCCTTAGGATCTATGAAATATCTCTGTAGACGGGGAGTGATAGGAAAATACCATACCACTTTTCGAGGAACTTTCTTGTTCCCTCTCTTGTACCGTCCATGGCTGCACACCGTACGTGTGGTTCTCTCCGCGTACTCGTTGCGATAAAGTGCGCAATCATTGATGCATGCGTGGTATTTAACGTGCGGTAGGTCGAGAGGGCACACGATTTTCTTGGCCTCCTCTATACTTGTTGGAAATGTGTTCCCGTGAGGAAGACGATCGTGCCAAAATTGCATGTTAGCATTGAAGATCATGTCGGTCCATTTGTGTTCCGCCTTCATCTCTAGAGCCTTGAGCGTTACACTCAAGCGTGTATCCTCGGGCTAACACCCAGGATACAATGGAGTCATCCCATCTAACTCCATTTGCGCCAGCTTGGCTTTCTCTATGGATGCAGCTTTGGCGTTGCTCATATCCTTGAGAAGCATTTCCTGAACATGAGGGTCCCCTAACACCAAAATTAGCAGCGTCTGGGTTTTCGCTTCTTATCCTTTTTCATGATGGTCATGCCCGTCGACATCTCCTTCTTCGTCATGATTATCATGCCCGCCGGTATATTCTTCGTCATCATGACTATGCCTGTCGGGAGACTCTTCGTCTTATCTCCCGCCCAAGTCATCATGATGACCACCACCATTTACTACCAGCTCCTCATCAAAGTCGTCGCGCATGAATCCGCGCCTGAGCAGGTGATCCTCCAATTGTCTAGAATCAGGGTCGATCCAGCGCTGGAGTTTGCATGTTCAACATGGACATCTTATCTGGGTCTTGTTGTTCCGAATCATGTAACTCGACCTTCGCCCATGCTGACAACCATGGTAGCCTGCGCGGTATGCACGTATAGAGAAAAAGACAGAGAGTAGGTTAATTAGAAACCACACCTTATGCACACACAAGTACACATGCATGGTCGCCGGAAAAATTCTGCATGACCTTTCCTAAAAGTAGGACATATGGGTGGTGCAAAAATTTGCTAAAATGGAAATGAATCAACATTTCGGCAAACATCCATGCACCACACTGGGAAGACAAGCAAAAACAAGAAACTTCTTCCCATGCAAGCATTCATGCACCACACAAGCTTCATGCACAAACATCATTTTCGCGCCATGCATGCATCGCATGTACACACCGCCCGTGCGACAAGCTTTACACCTACAAAACATGCATATTCATGGCTAATTACTCACCGGGTAGATTGAATACCGAGTCGAGAGCGCGA
Source organism: Avena sativa (assembly GCA_916181665.1). Classification (NCBI taxonomy): domain Eukaryota; kingdom Viridiplantae; phylum Streptophyta; class Magnoliopsida; order Poales; family Poaceae; genus Avena; species Avena sativa. The sequence continues at coordinate 103,660,606 of OV702293.1, forward strand.
TGTGAGAGATTGTGGACCAATAGATCTATAGAGAGATAATGGTACACAAATAGAGATGTGGAGGAGAAAAGTGTGTTTTAGATCTACTAGTTGTAGAAAGGCTTTCCCTAACCAATCTATCAACTATAGTAGGTTTAAATACAACAAAATGTAGAAAATTATGGAGATAATGTGGTGGGAGAGAGGAGGAAGACGATCTGGGAGGAGGGGAAGAAGGATGTGAAATGTATGATGGTAGATAGAGGGGCGCAAAGCTGCCACCTTTTGTGCAGATCTGGTCGCAGGGTTCTGTGGAGCATATGGGCGATATGCGCCATAGAAGTTCAATCTTCTGTGGCGCATATCGCCCATATGCGCCATAGAACCTTGGCCATAGGGTGCAGTGGCCAGACTGTGGGCCCCTGGACTTAGTGTTCTGTGGCGCATATGGGCCATATGCGCCACAGAAGATTGAAATTTTGTGGCGCATATATACCATATGCACCACAGAACACTAAGTGCAGATTTGCACAAAATTAAAGGTGGCAGATAGCTGCTTTAATGACATCCCTCTATATATATACCACACTCCCTATCCAAAGAAACATCCCTGCCCCTGATGTCTTCTTCCCACAACTCGTCGGAAGACTCACTGGAGAGCACAACCCGCTCGCGTTCCCTACAGCCTACTCACAGTGGAGGGGCGAGGTCGAGGAGCAGTGCTTAGAGTCAGCCGCCACTGGATTCGGAGGTCCACCTAATTGAGGAGGAGGCCAGGATGCGGCACGAGGCCCTCTAGAACAAGGCCATGAGGTTGTACGCCGTGCTCGCGTCCCCGGAGGAGAGGGCGCGCATGGCGGAACCAATCGGGTGGCGGCCGGTGCTTGAACCCAACGTGTCCATGGAGGACCATGCCCGCAGGCTCCAGGCGCGCGTGAACAGGGAGGTTTGGCATCTTCCACTGCCATCGCCCCCACCATCTTTGTGAAGGGATTTTCAATGTTGTAGTTTGTGTATTTGCAATGATGTATGCCATTGTTGTTTTGTTGTTCAAGGGCTATGCGCATGTGCATTTGCAATGATGTATGCCACATGTCTATCTAGTAGATTGTCTAGTATTCTACCTATGCCACTGGTACTTGTTTAGTTGGGAAAAGCAAGAGGAAAATGTGTACTAGAAACATTCAACATAATCTGAGTAGGGCGCACCATTTTGTGGCGCATATTGCATATATGCGCCACAGAAGTTTGTTCTTCTGTGGCGCATATGCGCATATGCGCCACAGAAGCTTGGTCATAGGTGCCCAGACAGTGGGGCCCTCATAATTGTTCTGTGGCGCATATGGCGACAATCTTTGGTGGCGTATATTGTGGGTCCCACCTAATGATATTGTAATATGCGCCACAGATGGTTGGTCAGAGCACTGTCAAAGCCCGCCTACTGTGGGTCCCACCTAATGATTTTGTGGCGTATCTGTCGATATGCGCCACAGAAGTTTCATGGACCAAGGCCTGGTGTGGGTCCCACCTACCTTCTGTAGCGCATCTCCAATCGCCATGCGCCACAAAAGTTTCATGGTTCTGTGGCGCATTGTTCCAGATGGGCCACTGGACAACTTTTGTGGCGCATGGTCAGAACCATGTGCCACGGAAGGTCTGTCTATCTATAGCTAGTTTCCTAGTAGTGCTCGCCTTCACCAAGGAACTCCGTCGCTTGATCTCGCTACACAAATTCCGCCCGGAGGTGCCTCCGCACTACAACGGGATGGCCAACCCGTGCGAGTTCCTGCAGCTCTACACCACAGGCATCAAGGCCGTGGGAGGCGATGACCGTGTCATGGCGAACTGGTTCCCCTCTGCCTGAAGGACACGGTCAACACATGGCTGATGAACCTCCCTGTGGAATCCATTGGTTCCTGGTCAGACCTCTACTCCCTCTCCATCGCCAAGTTCAAGGGAACCTATGATCCTCCTCGCCTACTATGACCTCCGCTAGGAACGCCACCAGACTGGTGGAGAGACACTCTTCAAGTTCCACAAGAGGTTTAGCCGAGTCCGCAACAGGATACCAAAGATTTCGGACTCCAACGTCATCACTGTTTTTTCTGAGGGTGTCATGGACGTCGAGATAAGGGAGAAGATCGACATCCAAGCTGAAATCCTCACCATGGCTGCCGAACGCTTCGTCATGGCTAAAAAGTATGCCAAGGCGGAGGCAGGGCGGATTTTCAGCCTCGCCGAGACAAAAACCACTCCCAAGGCCTCAAGCTCCTCCAAGAGCAAGGACAAATACCCCAAGCGCAAGACCATAATTCTCCTTGATGCAGAGCTAGATCAGAAGAGTCCTTGCGAGGGAACAACGACGAGGAGCGGGATGACCACTCAGACTGCCTCCTCCACGAGAAGCATGGGCACCCCACCGATGACTGTTGAAATGGATCGTATGGACACCTAGAGGGGGGTGAATAGGTGCTACTCCAAATTTTAATTATTTTCCAATTTTAGGCTTGACACAAAGGTAAATTCTCTAGATATGCAACTACATAGAATTTCCCTATATGCAAACCTAACTACTAAGCGAGTAAGAGCGGGGAACAAGGTAACCGTAGTGGAGCACGCGGAGACACAAGATTTGTTTGACCGCACTTCCTTCCTTGTTAATGGAAGTACGTCTGCGTTGGATGGGTGGGCGATACTAAGACCACCATATACAACAAATGTGATTATCTGTGACGCACATTTAATGACGAGTCAATAAAAAAACGTCATGTTTTATGAAAAAACGTCACAATTTGGATGAATCTCTGACGTTTTTTGCTGAATAGTCACAGAATGAGTGTCATATATAATCACTTTTGTTGTAGTGATACCACAATAGGCCTCACCCTGTTCTTCGATGGATCTCGTCACCAAAGGCCTGATCCACCTTTCCACTATTGGTACCCTTCGAGGCAGGAACCGGTGCCTTTACAACAATAGCAGGGCACACATCCACAACTAAACTGGAGGCTCCCGTGATGACAACAAGCTGCCACGTGAACAAGTATTATCAATAACTGAATATGAGATCTAGATATTTGGAATAAATACTAGATCAAGAATCCTCCAAGTGAATAGAGGGGAAGTGAAACGCTTTATTAGTGTTGATGAAGATCGAAGCCTCCTCCTTCGATTCCCCAAAGATCAGAGCCTTCGGGTGGATGACGATGGAGATCTCGGTTTGGGAATTGAAGAACAGTACTGCAATTTTTTGTATGAATCAAGAGATCTGACAGGAGGAGCAATTGGGATATTTATACCCCTGTCAAAACTCAGCCGTTGGAGATTTTGTGGCCGGATTATCCAGCCTAAGTGGGGGCCATACTATCCGGCCATGGCAAAACTCTGGCCTGAAATCCGATTTTCTGGGGGGAAATCTACCCCATATACCGCGTGACGCGCCTTGGATCCCTTTGCAAAATTTCCTAGGGGGTGGATTATCCGTCCCGGGAAAAAACTCCGGCCTTGCCCGGACAATCTGCGGGAAAGTTTGCCCCCCATACAACATGGCACGCCTTGGCTTCCTTTGTCGATTGAGCCAAGGGCAGATAATCAGCCGCCCAAAACTCTATTTTTCTAATTTTTTAATGGACAATTATCTGCAGCACTCAACACACATTAAATATTCCTTGGTATTGTTATCTAACACACAAAACACTAGATGAGAGGTGTTAGATGATAATACTAGTATTTGCAATAACGCTCTACTAACAACATCATTCCAAGAATGAAAAAGGCTCCCCCTAAATGTGTGCATATAATAGATTATGCATTTGAATACAAAGGCACACAAGAGGGTGCAAGACTTTTCATTAGAATTGGAAACTACAAACAAAATGACGAGTTAGACAAAATTATCATACCACTGGGAGAATGAAGTCCTCAATAATATAGAGATAGCTAATATGATAATCATTTATTGAGACTTGGAAGCATAATACCATTTGGATGCATACATAGAGATAATACCAGAATTCCATAGCATACAGATGAATGCAAACTTCCAGAGAGATAACTCCACATTGATAATTCTAGAGATAACCGAGATAAATCCATAGTTTCACACAACCAACCATAGAGTCTCACACAATCACAAAGTAGATATCAAATAAGTTTAATGCTAAATGGGAACAAGCAACAAAAAACAAAACGACAAAATGGTAAATCCTTATGCCTGACAAATGCAAATCCATGCAATCCTAATAAAACTACTTCTCCCCCTTTGGCATCGAAACGCCAAAAGGAAGAAGAGTGATGCTAATGCCCCAAGATATCACTCCTCCTCCTCATCCATGTCCTTGTCCTCATTGTCATACTCCTCATCATCAGTAGTAGCCGGAGGTGTAGGTTCCCTCGCCGGGGCAGGGAACAAGTGATGCTCAAGCTCCCCATAGTTGAGACCAGAAGTATTCCACTGAGCATATGAAGTTGGAGTAGATGGAGTAAGAGGGTGGCCTGATGCCCAGACACATGGTGGAGAATATCCTCCTGGGTGTGAGCCATATCATGGCGCTGCCGGTAAGCCTCATACTGCCCCTTGTGAGTGTCCACCCCCATGCAAAGAATTTTCTTCTAGAACCAATTGAGTTGCTTTATCTCACAGGCAACAGACGGAGCTCGGGGCCTACGTCCACTGTCCCTATCATCTCTCATGAAAGACTCTGGAGCTGAAGAGGGATGAGGGGTCTTCCTTGACTTGTTGTAGATCTTCTTCCTTTGTGTTCACCATCAAGGTTGCCACTGAAATCCTCATGGGGTAGCATACACTTGATGATCATCATAATGAAGGGAGCATAGGGAATGGAAAGCTGGTTAAAAATGGCATCAGTCATCTCATGGTATATAAAGTCCATAACATCCATCCTGTACCCCACGGACTGGTGTTCATTGGTAGCACACTCATGAGAAAATGCAAGCAACTGTACGAGGTGACCAAGAATATTGTCATTTGTTGCCCCTACTAGGAGTGATGCAGTAACAGAAAATGCGAACCAGCTCCGCATATAGAGGAGATAGACCTGAAAGCTTGCCAACAACACCATTGGTAGCAAGGCAGGGAGAGAGCAATGTGTCCTTGTTGGGATTGATAGGAGTGATGATGCGATGACCACAAGCAGTATCTTGACCATGGAAGGGGTAACCAAGAACCTGAGAGAAAATGCGGAAATCATCCTGGAGGTAAGTGCTACCTGTCATCAACTTCATGGTGTAGAGCTCATCTGTAACACCCTCAGATGGGCCCTATGCAAGTTTTAGCGATTCCTGCCAAACTCGCATAGAAACGATTCAAAGGTGCCCACCAGGCACTTGCATGCAGGTGGAAAACAAACTAATATCATTATACATTAGTCCATGATGGAACCCATAGGACAGAAATATACAACAACGACTCAAAGAGTCAAGAATACAGATATACGGAATAAAGATCCAAATCACCTTGAAACGATACACATCCGAGTATGGATAAGATGCAAATTGAGCTAAGATCCCTGAAAAATAATCAATGGCGTCCATAACCGCGGTGACCCAGCATACCACTGCATGATGTAGTACACTATAGTCGTTGACATAACACCAATGAAACACCTTTCACTAGTATTACATCCCTCAGAGTGGTACAACAGAAACACATTAGGTCCAAGACACGACTATACGTTACAACTCGACTCTTTACACAAGATCTAGAGAACACTCTAGTTTAAAGAGAGAGAAATAAACTTCTTACAAAGAAGAATCAGAATTAATCAACTCATAACTATTATGCTAAAAAGATTAGCATCTAACTATTTGGCTGGTATTGCTGCTATTGCAATACTATCTAATCAGCAACTTTGCCTTCACTTTAGTTGATGTATATGTTCACTTCCTTTACTTCATTGAAGAGCTTGAACTTTTGATGATGATTCCTAGAGCATAACTTGATGTAAATGTCGTCTTAATGGCTTCAGAATCTAGCAAGGGTTAAAAATATACATTGAGTAGGAGTGTACTCAGCAAGTTCACTAGAAAAGGAGTGTTTGATGCACTATATCTACAGCCATAGACCATAGTTCGTAGGCAATGCATGTTTTCTTACACATTTCTTCAAAGGTTGCTTTTATTCTGAAAAGCTATGTTAGTCAGCCTTCACGGGTTTACCATAACTTTCATGGAGTTCCTTTCCCACCGCGTTCGTAGCTCCTTCCCGGAACAGGGAGTAACAAGTTACAGTTCTTACACTCTGCAGAGGTGTGTAACTTTACCCATGAGAGATCAAGTCCTTGTTGCACAACCGGGCGATCTTTCCCATCCACACTACCTATGGTGTGGGGCCCAATAGATGATCCAAGCCAATCAATGTCCTTCTCTGCGAGCCCGCATACCCGACGGATTGCACATCAGGCCTAGGATAAAACTTGTTTCCATTATCAGCCTAAGGTGTACAACCCTCATAGATACCAGAAGCTGTGGGACGTTAGGGATCCCACCGATAACCTGCCAACAATCTACAAGGGGAGTTACAACAACGGCCCAGTCATCCGTTGGCATGCGAAAGGGAGCCGATCCAGGTGACTTCTTCGTTGCATTCCAAATCTCATGGTTAACGCGTGATATATGGTGCAAGAATCACTGGTGACATTGGTTGTTAAGTCCTATATAATATGTTCCTTTACCACCGGAACTTTCATAGTAGGTTATTACCTCATGGTAAATAACCTATAATCATATTATTATGAAAATAGTATTTTCTGACCTTTTTCAAATGCGGGTGATGACAACACTGGATTTACAAAATACTTTACTGAAAATAATCAAAGGACATGATCAAGTGTGAACTTGCCTTTTGTGATTGCAATATTATGCACTCATGGTCTTCGAGATAATATAAGATCCAATATCTGAAAACAGCATCATTGGTCCGATAAGGAGTAATGTGTCAAGAAGCAATATGCAATTATGCATAAGTGATGCTATGCATTTTGTAAAACTCCTAAAGTGGATCCCCAATACTTTGAGTGAACTGAGTTTAGGTGATACTTTTAAGATTTGATTTATCTTCAAGTTTTACTTTACAAGTAATGGAATTTATAAAGAACTTAAGTGTTAACAATCCAAAATATACAAGTAAGGTATAAAGTAATGTGACTATGATAAATTGTCATTTGGTGACTAAGATAAAAGTCCTTGTTTTTAGTTGTTAAGAGTTGAAGAACTTATTATGAGATTATTGTTTGAAGTGGCAAAAAGAATAACATTTGAAGAAAAGATTTCCTTTCTAAGGTTTAAACGATCTTTATTGTTAATAGAACGTGATCAATGTATTTTGGTGTTTGATTGATTAGTTTGGATTTGAGATGCTTTATGTCTTAATTTAAATAGACCAAAGTTAACTATAAAAACATAAGTGCTTTATTAGACATGATGTTTATAAGCTTTGAGACTAAATTTAACTTTTAAAAAAAAATCTAAACTTAAAGTGTAACATGTTTTAATTATTCCCAAGTTTTAAATTTGTGATAAGTACGACTAAGGTGTGGAATTATTCACTTTATATTTAAGTGAATGATTATATTACATTTGTTTTTCTATTATGAAAATAATATGTATTTATTTAATGCAAGCATAATTAGATGATCTTAATAATTTGTAGTTATGTTAAGAATGATTAAGATATAATGATTATTCACCATAATATATATATGAGTGATATACAATGTTTATCTACAAGGGGTTTTTAATTTGAATTTGAAGATTTTGAAAAGAATATTTTAAAGGTAATAGTTATACTTAAGCTTGATTATGAATCCAAGTTATGGTTTTGGAATTAGTACTTAGTATTAAATATATAAGGTTTATATAAAATTGTGACTATTTCTTACTTAAGAATTGTTTTTAGAGAATTTACCAAAATATATAATGGACAAGGATTTATTACTTTAAAATATTAAAAACCTTTCTAATAGGATATTTAATAATTTCCTAATGTAATATATTTATTCAAGACTTTAAAAATGATTTTTTATTTATTTTTAAGTATTATTCTTATGTTTTTAAAAAGTCCATCAATGATTAAATGTTTTTGAATATTTACTTCATATTTTATTTATAAAAAAATTAGTCTAGTATTTTTCTAAAATAGTATATTTATTTTTATACACAAAAATGATTTTTATTCATTTTTAGGATTTTTCCTTTTTTATGAAATTTCACTTGGAACTTAATGGTGTTATTATTTACTTTCTTTATATTTATCATAAATAAGTAAAGTTATATTTTTTATTAAGTAAATCTTACTTTTGTGATGATTTTAATATATTATATATATTCTGATGTTGTATCCCTATTTTTAGAAAATTCCTTAAAGTGCTTCTCACATTAAACTATTTAATTTAAGTTTTATTATGCTAAAATATATATTAATATTTTTGTTGGATAATTTATGATTTATTTTTATTTTTATTAACCTTTGATATCTTTTAGGATTTTATATGAATTTTATAAGCATTATTCTCAATTGGTAATATTTTTATAGAGTTATTTGATGGCAAAATTGTTTGGTGATGGGCAAGCAGTTGGGTTGTTGCCCAATTGGGTGAAATGGATCTGGTCCAACCGGACCTAATCGGTCTAGCCCAATAGGCCGACCCAGTTCGAGTTGGATTCAGCCCCCACCCCAACCCTTCTTTCTTTCCCTCGACGCACACACAGTTCACCCTTCTCGCTCCCTTCTTGCTCGCGACCATGTCTGCGTCGCCCGCCAGATTCTGGTGGTGTAGGACATCCTGGTTACCGCCACCGGTCGCCGGAGCTCCCCCTCCTTCTATCTGACCTAGCCCTCCAGTCTGATTTACCTCTAAGATTATAAAGGGCTTGCCCCATATTCATTATAGTGCTAGGTTTCTGTTGTGTGCTTGCGGTGGTGCTCTACCGCCAAACTCGTGGCTTCCTGGAGCTTAGCAGCGCGCTCCGGGACACTAATGGACTACTAGTTGTAGCTTGGTTTAGGTCAAGTGCCACCGTGCTCCCTTTGGCGTCGTGCCATATTAGCCATCGATGACCCCTCTACTTCCTCTTCAATCTCTAAGCGAGGACCACGGGTAAGTGGGGATTCTTCTTTTATTTTCTCCACTTGATTCCTCTCTGGATTTCTCTCTATGATGATAGGATTATCCTAAGTAGCACATATGCTATGTCCTAGTGTTTGTGTGATAAAGATCTGATTTCCTTTAAACAGCTAAGTGGAGGAAATTGTCTTGATGAAATATATTGGATAACTTGTGAAATTTATTGTTAGAAGAGAGATTTGTGATTACTGTTACCCTCAGGTCTAAAGTGTGGCAGAAGTATCTTGATTTCACAGTACCAGTACTTGGTAGTTGTTACTTGTACAACTACCTTTGGCTGTTAGTTTGATCTCTGGTATTTATGCTAGAGATCTGATTTGGTATTCCATTGTTGCTTGCAGATAGAATGGTGTATCACATATGAGTTACTTATATGGTAGTGAAGTGTTCAGATGATCCTTTGAATTATATCCTAAGTAAATGGTTTAAACTGAACTGCTTAATGTAAATGTTCATTAGCCAGTATGAAAGATTGTTCTAATGGCTCCTGATGTCCTGGTTGTTGTTGTGGTGCCTCTAATGCTGGAGTGTGCACAGTGATGGATCAGATAGCTTGATCTGCAACTATGAATTATTGCATGTCTTCTTTTCTGACTAAATTTCTAGTCCAATGCTAAGAATGCAAAAGACCGAGGCATGGATTCCCCTTAAAGATAATACTGTGGTTGCCTTATTCTAGCTATAGGATGTAATTAGCATAGCAACTCTATGCTCATTGAGATCTTGTCTTCCAAATGATTTTCTTGCTTAAAATGATAAGAACCAATTCTAATATGGATCTATTGGTTAATCTGCTATGAGTAGTGTGGGTAAATGAGTAGGTATTTTGACTGGTGTGAAGTGATTGGATGAGAATTTATGATTTGAATGCCAATGATGCATGGTCCGAGGCTAATTAACTTTGGGATGAATTTTACATGGTTAGCCCTTGATTTTTAGTTGTGTGCAATATGTTACAATCTATGATGCAAAGGCCGAGGCACTAAATCTTGATAAAACAGATACTTTCTTGGTTGCCTTCTACTCTTTATGATGAATTTGCATAGCAATTCTATGAAATTCTAAGAGATAAACTATTCTCCTAACTCTCCTAGATAGATTCTAGTTGCAAAGTAGTTGATTAGATATTGATTTTCAATAAACCCCTTTATTCCCTTGTTTATGATGGTGAAATAGAACAAGAACAGATACTATGCATGATTAGTGGTATAACAACCTTTTGTTGTTGCTGATTCTGTGCTATGACTTGTGGTTCCTAGTGGATCTTGTTCGTGGATGCTTCTTGATCTGCTCCTCCTTGCTGCTCACTTGGCTTGCTCCTTCTAATACTACTACCTTGCTCTTGATCATATTACACATGTGAATCTTTTGCTCCTGAACCTTGTCCTTCTGGATCCTATAGAACTGGCTTCTTGTGATTACTTATTCTCCTGTGATATGCCTCCTTTCCCCCTCCTTCTACTACTTGATCTCCTCTTGGATGGCTTGAGTAAGCAACCAGATGCTGATTGGGTGGTGGATTTGGCGGTGGTGTGAAGAAATGAATGGGTGTTCTTGAGAAGAACATGTGTGGATAAAACTGTATGGATGTGGTTGGGAATTGGTTTGGACAGAAAATAGAGCAGTGTTGGCTTTGCTGCTACGACAGTAGGTTGCCTTATCAGTTCCCTGATGTCTCTATGTGTTGACAACACACACATTTGCATGTGTTGTGTGAGCTGTCTGTGGGCTTGCCTCACCCAAATGGATCATATCAAGTGAAAATATGATGTTTTACCATTTGCCTTTTTATTTGACTTTGGTAACAATGGCCCCTGGCCAATGATGGTGCTTTGAGGCTATTATCTGATAAGAACAGTTACCATTCATTTTGTGAAACTTGCCCCTCTTAAGATTAGCTCAGTGATGAAATAATTACAGTGCATTACACTACTCATTCTGAGAGATGAATATATACTCTAACCCCCTTATTATTTTACTTTTGTTTTGTGTTCCTTTAAATTGTTTTGCAGATATACAAGATCAAGAAGGAAATCCTTAGGACATGAAGATTTAGATTAGGATTCTATCTATTATTCTTGTAATCTTATTTTTCTTTTTTTACTTTGAATATTGTAATTGTCAGTGTAATATGGTATAATAATAAAGTTAAATGTTCTTTCGTTTTGTAATATTATATCTTGTTTAAAAATATGAATCAATTCTTTATAGCATAGTTATCATGTATGTTTATACTTTTGAGACATAAGGTCTATGTCTATTCCTTAAGTAATATTCATATTGCCATATTCTTTTCTATTTGAATAAATGTAAGACTTTGTAATATATGTATCTACTTATAATAAAGAAGTCTTTTAGTTATTTCATTTATGTAATTCATTTTTATAATTATTTGTTTTATAGTAATTTACTTTTATTCTTTTATTGTAAAAATAATGCAACATTGTATTAAATAATAAAGTGTTCCATTTTTCTTGGAAGTAAATAAATACTTGTATCTTACTTATAAATAAGAATAACATTCTTATTTATTATTTTAATTCATTTCTTTCAATTTTGTTTTATTAATTGAGACTTATAATTAGTGTATCTTTTCAAAAATAAGAGTTCACCTCTTATATCTTATTACAATTTAATTCCCAATTATTATTCTGTTTCAAATTCTTTTAGTATTTAAATCTATCAATTAAATATTTGAATTGTCTTCCCCTAAAACACAAAAGTACAGTAGAGGTTATGTCGAAATCCATCGCACCTGACCTGATGTTTCCGTCAGAACAAGAGAGATCTCGATCCCTCTATAGCTTCTTTAGTTTTGCGCGAAAATTCCCTGGATTTTCTTATGTATGAATGCAATGCACAAACATGTGTCATGACTATTTCGAGATGCTAATCCTGAGATGTTACAGACTCTCCCCCTTAAAATAAACTTTGTCCTCGAAGTTCGCATACTCTCACGTTTCAGAATGGGAAATTGCCTTGTAATGGTTATGACAGTTCTCAACTCCATAGTAACCTCAAATGGAAATAATTGTAGTATCCCATATACAAACATTTTCCTTGAATTCACACCATACTTGGCAATCTCCAACTTGTTGTCTCCAATACCCCAAAGTTACTTTTAATTTACTCCCTTAGGGATATATCCTTATTATGAACTCCTTAAGTTGGGGTCTTTTCTTTAGTTCATTTTCCTAATTAGGTATCCTAATCCAACTACTTTACTTGATCATCCAACTTTCTTACTAATCTACATAAGGTCTAGGAAGTCTCACTAGAACAGGATTTTATTAGACAACAGTTGTGGTCTAAACACTAATCTTTGATTTATAATTATATGGTTTGTACCGGTAGTCCTTCTGAAGATTGGTGTTGAACACATTTAGTCCATACTCATCGGAATTTCTTATTTCTCTACACATGTCCAATTGGATGTGCTCTATTACCTCTTAAAGATCACTTAAGAGTCATTTTCTTTAGAATTCATTTATTAGGATTAATTTATTTTATCACCTTCAAGCTTTTACTTTAGAAGGCTTTAGATAATCTTTTATTATCACCTTAAGTACTTCTTCAACTTCCTTTTATTAATTGTCTTAAGGTTTGAGCACTACTATTTTGAAGTATACTTTGATCTTTCATCCCGACATATTTCCGAAAGTACTTCTATAATGATGACTTGTTTTAACCTTATGAGAATAAGGCTTACTGTTTTCATAGGTTAGTACTTCTTCTCCAACCTTGAAAAATTAGATAGCAATTCTTTCATTTTATGGTTTACTCTCCCCCTTGGGGTTTACTAATGGTCTTTAAACTGTCTATATAGTAACCATTGGATTTATAATTAAAATGTTGGTCTCTGTTCAGCTTATACTCTACGTGTTTAAGGTCTTATGAAAGAGCTTACGGTATACCCACACAATTGTGGTTATCCGTATTAAATCTTCCAACATTATTTGTCTTACTTTCTGCTTGGACATTCTTACCTTGGTAGGCCTGCTTTCATGAAACGCCTCGAAAGACGATCGCTTTAATTTGCATACTCCTTTATGTCTTTCTTAACTTAGGCCAAGTTTTATGCTCTTTATGGAATAATAATATGATCTGGTTAACGAAGTCAACCAAATACCAGTTGTGAACCATCCTAGGGTGTATGAATTATCCTACGGTTTTCAACGTACTTCTGGCATTCTCTCTGAATTGTCAGAGCTTAAATATCATCTTATATTCCAGTACTTCTCCTTTCTACTTATTCATGATGTTTCCATGAACTGAATACAATTTCTTCATCAATTACTTAGCAACATTACCTAGTTTGGGTGAACTTAAGTTCATCACTTCTTGCTGCTCCATACATTTTCTACACTAGTCTATCTTCTTATTACTATTTAGTAATGATCTGAACTTGATCCAACCTTCAATTTGTGTTGATACTCCTTATATTTTTCTTCACTCATCATGTAAGTCTTCATCTTGGTCTTCGGCACTCGTCACTCCCTTACGAGAATTCCCTTTTTCTATCTAGGTCTATGTCACATCCCAAGATTTTCCAAATCTTGTAATGTGAAAAATAAATGAATAAAATAAAACTTTGTTGATTTTTAGGGTGAGAAGAAACTTTTTGAATTCAAATGGGAACCTTCAAACCTATTTGGATCAAATAAAATCCTAAAGGAATTTAAAAAAAAGTTAAATAAACAATAAAACTTAAAAATATTTAAAATTACTATTTTGGATCTTTTAATAAAAGGATTTGGTTTTCAAAAGAAAAGGTGGATTATAAATAAAGATTATTTTATAGAGCCAAATTAAACCTTGGCCAAGCTTTTGAAATAAAATGTTTGTTTTGATAAAAATAGTAAAGGTTTATTTAAATAAAATAATAAGGATTTAATATCCAATTTTATTTAAGTAAAGGCTTTTCCCATTTTAAATAAACACTAAAACTTATTTATTTACTTTAAATAATTTTTCCAAGTATTTTATATTCTCAAATAAAACCTACTGAATGGTTTTGGTACTATTTTGGATTTCAAATAGAGTTTTGAAAATAAATAAAACAAATCCTATTTGATTTAATAATTAGGGTCTATTTTATTTAATTATTAATGGATCCTAAAATAAAATGTTATTTTATTTAAAAAAAAACAAGTTTTCCAAGTGTTCTCTATTTCCAAATAAAACCTACTGATTTGGTTTTGAAAATATTTAGATTTCAAATGGATATTTTATTAAATAAATCAAACCCTATTTGATTAAATAACTATGGTCCATTTTATTTAATTAATGAATGGATCCTAAAAAGATTAAAATTATTTTATTTTATTTTATTTTTGGGATTTGGTTTATGTTGTTAAACAGAACCAAAACTCATTACAAGTGTGGTGAATGTTTGAATGTTTGTTTTGTTGTGTGAATGGTGAATTGATTTTCAAAACAGAAATTGAAATTGGAAAAAGGAAAATAGATTCAGAACAAAAAAAAAGATCAGACCAAGCCCAGCCCAACTCCAGCCCACCAATGCACCCCTCTGCGAATCATTTTTCAACCACACCCGCACCCGCAGAACCAATGACTGGTGGACCCAACTTCCCTCTCCTTTCTTTCACTGACCAGCCGACCCCACCCCTCCTGCTCATCGTCCTCACCCGTAGCGACCTGTTCTTCCTCCCCTCGACACCGTTTCTGACTAAAATTCCACGGCTTTAATTCGTCTTAACGCGGCCACCATTACTCGCTTTGATCACGCAAGCTTAAACGCCCATCCCTCCTCTCCATTTCCCCTCTGTCACCCCGCATTAGCACGCCCCCAGGCCGCCCTGATTCCTCTTCGAACCTCACTGCCACCAACGAACTTTTCCCTCGATTCCGGCCGTGTCCTGCCACCCCTCGCCTACTTGACCACACTCGCATACTCCCCAAGCCCTGGCGCACCATTCTGCAGCCGCAGCTCGCTCTCGCACGCCCCTGAGCCTCGGCAACGACGACTCCAAGCGCCGTCACCGTCTGCTTGAACTCCGGCGAGTGCCCAGGTAGTTTCTGTCCGCCCCTTTCCCTCTCGTGGATGCTCTCGCACGCTCCTCTCTCGCGCGCATCTAACACTGCTCTCCGTTTGCCTTAGCGCGCTCAGTAAGTTCGTCTTCGACAGCACCAGAGCACGCCCGTCGCCAGAACGAACTCCGGCGAAAGATTAAGGACAACCCCGTGCGCCCCCTGCCCAGCAACAACAACGTTGAGCATCAGCAAGCTTCGGCGATTCTGGTGAGCTATCCCATTGTTCCTCTAGCTCCCTATATCGCCGGCGCCGTCATCGTCTGGCCGCTCTGCCGCCAGCCACCGCCGCAGCGCCGCTAGTTTTAGGTCGAGCTTGCAGCAGCCGTCCGATCTCGATCTAGTGGCTAGGATAGGAGCTAGGCGAAAGGGTAAGTAGCATCTGCGCACCGCATGATCTGACTTGATCCAGCGCGCCAGAGCAGTCGATCCAACCGAAACGGTATCTGCGAATAGGAACATGACGCGTGTCACCAGATGGTTTAAAACAGAAATTTGAATCTGATTTAGATGCAGATTTGAAACTCTTGTAACTTTTGATCCACGCGTCCAAAAATTGCAAATTTTATATCAATGGAATCAGTGGAACAAGCCCTAGCCAACCATGCCATTTGTTTAGTAAAAAGCTTCTAGAAAAATGTTTGTTTTTGCAGAAACATTTGTATGCTTGTTTAGAATGTAAAAATTATTCAAAATGATTTTGGGGATAAAATCTTTGGCAAATAGTGTGATTGGAACCTACTGACCATAGGAAACACTTTGTGAATTCAAAAATGAATTTGGTGAAACAAAATAATGATTCTTTGATTTAAAACCATTTCTAATCAAATAGAAATGTGGTTTATTTCTTAAAAATGGTTTTGGAATAAAACCTTTGGAAAATGTTTTGTTTTAAACTCTCTGACCCCAAACACCAAGTTTTATGGTTTGAAAACATATTTGGTGAACCCTATAGATTAATGCCTTAGTAAAAATATTTCTACACCACATAAAATGATTCCATGTTTTGAAAATGGTTTATGAAGTGAAATCTTTTGCAAATGACTTGGCCACTTTATAAAATGACCATTAGGTGTTTTCAAATGTTTATGACCCATTAGGAACCACTTTTTCAAATAAAACAAAGCTTGGCATGCTTGCATGCATTACTTTGACTTTATGATTTTATGTGATTGTTTTGCTTTAATGGTAGATTGAACTTGGGCCTTGCTTGATTGAATTGTAGTGACTTGAAGAGTGTGATTGTAGCAAGGACAAGGAGTGAACCTACCCTCTACCAAAAAGGCAAGTGATGCTTCATACTTTTTGTCCCATTACTTTCACTATGCATTAGTGATTTTCTCTAAGTAAATCTTGCATGGAAATTTTGCCAAGTATAAACCTTGCTATAGGAAAACCTAGTAGATGAAACCTTAGTAGAAAATTCCTAGGTTAAGACTCCTACTACTATCATTCTTAGCTTAGCTAATAGAAAACAAGGGTGGAAATATATTCACACTATGGAAAATTTCTAAGTCTGAGGACTTGTGTTTTTGTTTAATAAAACAACTAAGTTAATGAATCGCCTGGGTGGAATGGTAATTGCTTGGTGGATTTTGGTTGAGTGGTTCACAAGGACCATGTCTATGGTTTACCTTGTGTATCTCACTTGTGGATGGCCACCCAGGAACAAAGAGATTTGAGATGTCAAATGTTGAGAAGCTTCAAGTGCAGCCACTTGGCATTATGGGCTCTACCTGGATCATATAGGTTGCAAGAACTTAGCCATATGGACAGTTGGTGGTAGATTTTGATAGGTTGGAATGCGTCCATTTTGGTCTAAGGGAAGGCTTCTGAAAGATCTTGTCTTGGGAAACCAAGTCTTGTGGGGAAAGTGCACAGCCTCTGCAGAGTGAAAAATCTAAGTACTTAGCCATGTCCCTGGTAAAGGACAATTTGAGCATCAAGACATGGAAGCAATCAAGAATCTCATCATTCAAATTTCTAAGTTAAAAACTTGTGGTTTGAACAAGGGTTAAAGGATTCTTAAATCTTTGATTGAGAGAAATGATTTTGTCAAGCAAAAACTTAGTGTTTTCAAATGTTAAGGAAAAATCTATTTTGAGCAATGCAAGCCTCAACTCCACTTAGCCAAATGCATATAGATGATAGATTCCACTATACTACCAAAGTATCACTTGCCAATACAATTCAAATGTATTGACCCTTGTGGCTGTAACCTGTTATGTTGCAGGTTTGATTGATTTAGTGAAGTGTGTTGATTAGGATTACAAAGTCTACAACCAACATGTCTGCCTGTGGCACTTTGAAGATGAAGGACCCCATGCTTATAGATATTCTGCTGCAATGTAATGTAATATCCAAATGAGCTATGTAAGATGTAATAAAATTATGTTATTCCTGGTTATAAAGTTATTTTATGACCTTTGTTTCTTGATATTACATCTTAACTGTGGATGCTAGCTATTGATCCAGGGACTAGCATTGTAAACACAGGGGACTCTACCTTATTTAAGGTTGGGACCCCTACAGATGGTATCAGAGCATTGTGTTGCCTGTAGGATTTGTAAACCTAGGATTGGACAAAAACCCTTAGAAAGATAGGAGTTTTATTTGTTCCAAAACTTATTTACAAACAATCTTGTAAACTCTTTCCTCAATCATTTTTGGTTTTGATTCTACATCTGTTCTATTTTCAACTTGATGGAAAAACCTACCCCATGGCCAAAGACTTCACCATGTGCAAAGGACTCCATCAACTCTAATGACTTCAACTTCTTCAACTCTAATGACTTCAACTTCTTCAACTCTAATGACTTCAACATCTTCAGCATATTCACCAAGCACTTCCAACTTGGATACTACTAAGGACTACAAGAGAGACAAGGAAATCTTGCTCAAGATTTGGAGACTAAGGAAACCCAACTTAGAAAGAACCTTCATCACCTTTGAAGTTTTTGTGACCAAGAGTTTTCCCAAGGAAACCATGATCTCATGCAAGAAGAATCAACCAAGAAGGATGGAAATATTTCAAGTGAACCATATAGATGGACCACCATATTTAGTTTAAGTCAAACCCACCAACTTATGTGGTGTAACAAAAATATTTTTGGTTGCCTAAAAATATGCTTGAAACTTGTTGTTTGAGTGGAATGTTTGTTTGTGACTGCTTGCACGTTGCTTGTGTGAATTGTGATGTGTGTGATTGGAATTATTCCCTTAGAAATATTTTGCCTATTCTAATCCCAGTCCAACCCAAACAGATGACTTCTCCAGGAGACACCCACATCAAGGTTGATGACAACAACAACCACAACCAAGAGGACAACATGAGAGAACTTATAGCAACCCAAAACCAGTTGAGCCAAGAGACAACTCAGATTTTAGCCAACAACAATGGACTAGACCCAGACATACAAAGGATTTTGAAACTTCAAACTCAATTGTTGCAAGGATTGGTTACTCAAATGATCAACATGGGAGAAAACTCTTCCCAAGGAATTTATGTCAACAAAGATGTTATTTTAGAAGGAACCCAAGCTAGCAATACTTGTGGAGACAAGGATCATGCATCCAAGGAGCATGAAGACCAATGCCCCAAGAAGAGAGAAAGATTTCCAACCTATGAGAAAACATATGAAGAGCATGAACTAGAAGAACTCCTAGCTTTGGAGAGACCCAAAAAGAAGAAGAAGGATATAAGCCAGTTGCAATGTTACAATTGCAAAGAGAAGGGACACTATGCCAGTGATTGCCCAGAAAAGAAGAAGAACCAAGGAATTAAACAAAAAGAATTGATACCCAAGGAAAAGAAAGATATTAGCCAAGTGTGGTGCAACAACTGCAAAGAGCTAGGACATTATGCAAGCAACTGTCCAGAAAAGATGAAGAACAAGTTAAACAAACCTATGAGAGATCTCAGCCTTGTCACATGTTTCAAATGCAAGGAACTAGGCCACTATGCAAACTTCTGTCCAGAGAAGTTACCCCAAGATCCCAAGAAGACCAATGTGTAATTTAGTTGGAAAATTTTTAAGGGTGGTAGTACCCTAGATGCTTTTGAGCCAACTTGTAACCCTAGCCTCCCCAAATCTCGGGACGAGATTTATTTTAAGGGTGGTAGCCTGTCACATCCCAAGATTTTCCAAATCTTGTAATGTGAAAAATAAATGAATAAAATAAAACTTTGTTGATTTTCAGGGTGAGAAGAAACTTTTTGAATTCAAATGGGAACCTTCAAACCTATTTGGATCAAATAAAATCCTAAAGGAATTTAAAAAAAAAGTTAAATAAACAATAAAACTTAAAAATATTTAAAATTACTATTTTGGATCTTTTAATAAAAGGATTTGGTTTTCAAAAGAAAAGGTGGATTATAAATAAAGATTATTTTATAGAGCCAAATTAAACCTTGGCCAAGCTTTTGAAATAAAATGTTTGTTTTGATAAAAATAGTAAAGGTTTATTTAAATAAAATAATAAGGATTTAATATCCAATTTTATTTAAGTAAAGGCTTTTCCCATTTTAAATAAACACTAAAACTTATTTATTTACTTTAAATAAGTTTTCCAAGTATTTTATATTCTCAAATAAAACCTACTGAATGGTTTTGGTACTATTTTGGATTTCAAATAGAGTTTTGAAAATAAATAAAATAAATCCTATTTGATTTAATAATTAGGGTCTATTTTATTTAATTATTAATGGATCCTAAAATAAAATGTTATTTTATTTTAAAAAAACAAGTTTTCCAAGTATTCTCTATTTCCAAATAAAACCTACTGATTTGGTTTTGAAAATATTTAGATTTCAAGTGGATATTTTATTAAATAAATCAAACCCTATTTGATTAAATAACTATGGTCCATTTTATTTAATTAATGAATGGATCCTTAAAAAGATTAAAATTATTTTATTTTATTTTATTTTTGGGATTTGGTTTATGTTGTTAAACAGAACCAAAACTCATTACAAGTGTGGTGAATGTTTGAATTGTTTGAATGTTTGTTTTGTTGTTTGAATTGTGAATTGATTTTCAAAACAGAAATTGAAATTGGAAAAAGGAAAATAGATTCAGAACAAAAAAAAGATCAGACCAAGCCCAGCCCAACTCCAGCCCACCAACGCACCCCTCTGCGAATCGTTTTTCACCCACACCCGCACCCGCAGAACCAATGACTGGTGGAACCAACTTCCCTCTCCTTTCTTTCACTGACCAGCCGACCCCACCCCTCCTGCTCATCGTCCTCACCCGTAGCGACCTGTTCTTCCTCCCCTCGACACCGTTTCTGACTGAAATTCCACGGCTTTAATTCGTCTTAACGCGGCCACCATCACTCGCTTTGATCACGCAAGCTTAAACGCCCATCCCTCCTCTCCATTTCCCCTCTATCACCCCGCATTAGCACGCCCCCAGGCCGCCCTGATTCCTCTCCGAACCTCACTGCCAGCGACGAACTTTTCCCTCGATTCCGGCTGTGTCCTGCCACCCCTCGCCTCCTTGACCACACTCGCATACTCCCCAAGCCCTGGCGCACCATTCTGCAGCCACAGCTCGCTCTCACACGCCCCTGAGCCTCGGGAACGACGACTCCAAGCGCCGCCACCGTCTGGTTGAACTCCGGCGAGTGCCCAGGTAGTTTCTGTCCGCCCCTTTCCCTCTCGTGGATGCTCTCGCACGCTCCTCTCTCGCGTGCATCTAACACTGCTCTCCGTTTGCCTTAGCGCGCTCAGTAAGTTCGTCTTCGACAGCACCAGAGCACGCCCGTCGCCAGAACGAACTCCGACGAAAGATTAAGGACAACCCCGTGCGCCCCCTGCCCAGCAACAACAATGTTGAGCATTAGCAAGCTTCGGAGATTCTGGTGAGCTATCCCATTGTTCCTCTAGCTCCCTGTATCACCGGCGCCGTCATCGTCTGGCCGCTCCGCCGCCAGCCACCGCCGCAGCGCCGCTAGTTTTAGGTCGAGCTTGCAGCAGCCGTCCGATCTCGATCTAGTGGCTAGGATAGGAGCTAGGCGAAAGGGTAAGTAGCATCTGCGCACCGCATGATCTGACTTGATCCAACGCGCCAGAGCAGTCGATCCAACCGAAACGGTATCTGCGAATAGGAACATGACGCGTGTCACCAGATGGTTTAAAACAGAAATTTGAATCTGATTTAGATGCAGATTTGAAACTCTTGTAACTTTTGATCCACACGTCCAAAAATTGCAAATTTTATATCAATGGAATCAGTGGAACAAGCCCTAGCCAACCATGCCATTTGTTTAGTAAAAAGCTTCTGGAAAAATGTTTGTTTTTGCAGAAACATTTGTATGCTTGTTTAGAATGTAAAAATTATTCAAAAATGATTTTGGGGATAAAATCTTTGGCAAATAGTGTGATTGGAACCTACTGACCATAGGAAACACTTTGTGAATTCAAAAATGAATTTGGTGAAACAAAATAATGATTCTTTGATTTAAAACCATTTCTAGTCAAATAGAAATGTGGTTTATTTATTAAAAATGGTTTTGGAAGAAAACCTTTGGAAAATGTTTTGTTTTAAACTCTCTAACCCCAAACACCAAGTTTTATGGTTTGAAAACATATTTGGTGAACCGTATAGATTAATGCCTTAGTAAAAATATTTCTACACCACATAAAATGATACCATGTTTTGAAAATGGTTTATGAAGTGAAATCTTTTGCAAATGACTTGGCCACTTTATAAAATTACCATTAGGTGTTTTCAAATGTTTATGACCCATTAGGAACCACTTTTTCAAATAAAACAAAGCTTGGCATGCTTGCATGCATTACTTTGACTTTATGATTTTATGTGATTGTTTTGCTTGAATGGTAGATTGAACTTGGGCCTTGCTTGATTGAATTGTAGTGACTTGAAGAGTGTGATTGTAGCAAGGAAAAGGAGTGAACCTACCCTCTACCAAAAAGGCAAGTGATGCTTCATACTTTTTGTCCCATTACTTTCACTATGCATTAGTGATTTTCTCTAAGTAAATCTTGCATGGAAATTTTGCCAAGTATAAACCTTGCTATAGGAAAACCTAGTAGATGAAACCTTAGTAGAAAATTCCTAAGTTAAGACTCCTACTACTATCATGCTTAGCTTAGCTAATAGAAAACAAGGGTGGAAATATATTCACACTATGGAAAATTTCTAAGTCTGAGGACTTGTGTTTTTGTTTAATAAAACAACTAAGTTAATGAATCGCCTGGGTGGAATGGTAATTGCTTGGTGGATTTTGGTTGAGTGGTTCACAAGGCCCATGTCTATGGTTTACCTTGTGTATCTCACTTGTGGATGGCCACCCAGGAACAAAGAGATTTGAGATGTCAAATGTTGAGAAGCTTCAAGTGCAGCCACTTGGCATTATGGGCTCTGCCTGGATCATATAGGTTGCAAGAACTTAGCCATATGGACAGTTGGTGGTAGATTTTGATAGGTTGGAACGCGTCCATTTTGGTCTAAGGAAAGGCTTCTGAAAGATCTTGTCTTGGGAAACCAAGTCTTGTGGGGAAAGTGCACAACCTCTGCAGAGTGAAAAATCTAAGTACTTAGCCATGTCCCTGGTAAAGGACAATTTGAGCATCAAGACATGGAAGCAATCAAGAATCTCATCATTCAAATTTCTATGTTAAAAACTTGTGGTTTGAACAAGGGTTAAAGGATTCTTAAATCTTTGATTGAGAGAAATGATTTTGTCAAGCAAAAACTTAGTGTTTTCAAATGTTAAGGAAAAATCTATTTTGAGCAATGCAAGCCTCAACTCCACTTAGCCAAATGCATATAGATGATAGATTCCACTATACTACCAAAGTATTACTTGCCAATACAATTCAAATGTATTGACCCTTGTGGCTGTAACCTGTTATGTTGCAGGTTTGATTGATTTAGTGAAGTGTGTCGATTAGGATTACAAAGTCTACAACCAACATGTCTGCCTGTGGCACTTTGAAGATGAAGGACCCCATGCTTATAGATATTCTGCTGCAATGTAATGTAATAGCCAAATGAGCTATGTAAGATGTAATAAAATTATGTTATTCCTGGTTATAAAGTTATTTTATGACCTTTGTTTCTTGATATTACATCTTAACTGTGGATGCTAGCTATTGATCCAGGGACTAGCATTGTAAACACAGGGGACTCTACCTTATTTAAGGTTGGGACCCCTATAGTCTATAACATCAAGTAGTAACTGGATGTTGCAACATGTATTTGCACACTAAGTCAAACTTCATGTACAGATCTAGTCAATCAAGAAGATCCAAGAAAAACCAAGAAAATCAAATGTGGTACATATAACACACAATATTCTAAGACCAGAATATAGTAGTTGAGTATAATATCTCTAGAATTCAGGCTTAGTTGTGTAGTATATGACACCTCCTTATATAGGTTTACCTCGTGATACTTAGCACTTAGGGTCAAATTATTCTTTGCTACATAATTTACCCAAATTGCTCAACTACAATAGGATAATTTTAAGGAAAGTGGTCTCAATTTGGTTTTGACTAACATTGGTCTCCCTTTTGGAATGACTAACTATAACTAACCTTTCCTTTATTAGTAAACTAACCTCACATGATCTCTCCAAATGACTAACCAAATTCTATTACTAACTTAAACCAAACATTATTAGAATTTTTTTAGCACCTATGAGTTCTATCATAGTTCTACCATGTTATTTTCTTACTCTACTTCGCGATAATTTACTAATTACTTGTCATATTTACACTTACATCATGGTTTCGGAGCTAATCTCACCATGATCTTATTATGTTCTACCTATTCACCATGATTTAAGAGTTAATCACACCATGATGACTTTACTTCTTATTGTACTATCATTGATTTTTAACATAATTTCACTTCATCACGTATAATTCTCAAGTGATTCCCACATGATTTACTACTCATTACAACTATACATGCACTAATGGACTTCATTATATTATCTATTTTATCAATTAACAATAATATCTTATTGCCTTACTTGAATTCTATGGTTAAACTACACTATTTAAACTACTCCATATGATATCCTAAACTTAGTCATAATATACATTAATGTTTTAGCTTACTTAAGACATATTAACGGTGTTCTACCATCTTGTAACTAGTACGATACCCAAAAAAGATGGATAACTACTCCTAAGAAGGAATGACTTAAGCATTTTGTGACAAGGTTTATCCTAAAGTGGATACTCATCACAAGTCATAAGAATATTTGGTTTAGATAAGATGGCTTCCTATAGTCACTATCCAACCTACAGATCTTCTTAAAAGGGTTTTAATCCTAGGGTCAAAGCATATGCTCTGATACCAGCTGCGGTGACCCAGCATACCACTTCATGATGTAGTACACTATAGTCGTTGACATAACACCAATGGAACACCGTTCACTAGTATTACATCCCTCAAAGTGGTACAACAGAAACATAGAAGGTCCAAGACATGACTATAGGTTACAACTCGACTCTTTACACAAGATCCAGAGAACACTCTAGGTTAAAGAGAGAGAAATAAACTTCTTACAAAGAAGAATCAGAATTAATCAACTCATAATTATTATGCTAATAAGATTAGCATATAACTATTTGGCTGGTATTGCTGCTTGATACGCCCAATTTGCATCACTATTCTATATCATAATCTACCTCTATTCATTGATATTTGTCTTATTATGAGGTATTACTTATGGCTTTTCATCTGTTTATGCATGTTGGATGATTCTTGGAGGATGGACTGCCGGGGTCTGGATTCTGATGGAAAAGATGGCGTTTCGATGCAATTTCGTGAGGATTGAGGAAGCCAGAAGGAGGGACGAAGAAGGGCCGCAGGGGGGCCCACACCCCCCTAGCCGCGGGCCCACCTGACTCCGCACCTAGGGAAGGTGTGGCCCACCTTCCTGGCTTCCGACTCTGCCCCTTCGCTTATATCTTCCCTACGGAACCCTAAGCCTCGGGGAGCGACCACCGATAGATTTTCGCCGCCTCTTGGGGCGGAAAACACCGAGAGAGAAAGATCTCTCCCGCGGACAGATTTTTTCCGAGGGCATTCCTTCCCGGAGAGGGCACATCATCGCCATCAACACCGTTATCAAGCTAGGCTTCATCGGGATCATCATCATCATCCACACCATCATCACAACTCCGTTCCGCTGTAACAATTGTGTTGGATATTTCTTTAGTTCATAGGGGAAACTTTCCCGGTGTTAATTACTATTATAGTTGATGCTTGTGAGTGGAACCATTGGATTATTGTTTATGTTCAGATTGTTATCCATTCTCATATCATCTTTGATCTTGATCCATATGATGTCTTGTGAGTAGTTCGTCTAGTTCTTGAGGACATGGGAGGAGTCATGTTGTTGTTAGTGGATTTGTGTTGAGTTATTATTCAATGGTTTAGTATTTAAGTTGTGGTGCTCTTCTTCTAGTGGTGTCATGCGAACGTTGACTACATGATACTTCACCATTTATGGGCCTACAGGAATGCATTGTGTATTTGGCTACTAATTGTGGGGTTGCCGGAGTGACAGAAACCTGAACCCCCGTTAGGACACCTTTGCATAAGGGAGCGTAGGATCTCAGAGTTTAAGGCTGTGGTTAGATTTATATCTTAATTACTTTCCTGTAGTTACGGATCTTTGCAGGGGGTTTAATCACAAGTATGTATTAGTCCAACGGTCGGTACATTAGCATAGGTTCACCCACACAACACTTACAACACTAGAGAAGAGTACTCAGCTATATGAAGCGAAATCACTTGACAGAATTCCCATGTGTCCTCGAGAACGTTTGGTCTTTATAAGTATTTCCACCGGCTTATCCTTTGCTAAGAAAGGATTGGGCCACTTGCTGTGTTTGTTCTTTGTTACTTGCACTTTGTTTTGTTGCCTTACGAGAAAACCACTAAAAATCCATTTTCTAAGTATTTGTAACACCCCAGTTTTAGCTAATGTCTAATTAGGATTTTGATTGTGCATTCATGAGCATCATTCCTTAAAATGAATGCATTGAAGAAATAAAACAAAACATTAATTCCTACTTTCTCCCTCTAATTAAAAACAATTCAAATGGTTTTATATGTTGAAAAGTATCAAAATGTATGGAGTCCAAATTTCCTAAAGGGGTTCCTACAGTATTTTATATATTTAGAAAACCTTCTGGTATTTTTGAATTATTCAAAAACAGATTTGAAATGGGTTTGCAAAAGAAAGAAATAATAAAACTAAAAAGAAAAAGGGTTTTGCTAAAAAAAATAGAGCAGCAGCAGCCAGGCCGCAACCCACTCTCCCTCTTCTCCCTATCCGCTGCTCGCGCGCACCCGCAGTGGCCCAGCTCGGCCCAGGAGCAGCCCACCCGGGCCCGTACCCCGTCACCCTCTCTTTTCGTCGTCTTCCACCTCTCGCGAGGAGGACAAGCACCTCGCTGTCGACGCCAACTCCGTCGATCCCGCCGCCTTCCCCCTGCCGTCCATCGCACCCTAGAGAGGATAAGAGCCTCCCTCGAGCACGTCTCTCTCCACCCCTGGCCTTATCCCCTCCTCTCTCGCCCTGCCCCTCTCACCCCTGTGATCTCGATGAACCCTAGCTTCGGCCTACGCGGTGCCTCGCTGTCTCCAGCCACCCTAGACCTAGCTGAGGGTGCCGATGGAACCTACTTGTTCTCCTCTTCCTTTTGCCCTGACTATATAGAGATAGGGCAGCCTCAGTCGACCCAATCGATCCCTCTCCCCGAGCTCCAGCCACCGCCTCCGCCACTGATTCTAGCCACCCCGGACCTCGCCGTCAAGTTTGCCGCGCTCCTGGTGAGCTTCTAAAGCTCAAGGTGAGCTATGTTTGCCCGCTTGCTTGTTGTAGCTGCCGTGCACTGTGCCTCTACAAGTTCCACCGTCGCTGCCGCTCGCCTCCGCGTCACCGATGATCATTTCGACGTAGCGCCGCTATAGTTAGGTTCGCTTCATCCCGCTCATCCTAACAAGCCCAGTAGCACGTGTAGGCGAGGCCTCTGTCATCGCCAGCGACGACCGCCTGAGGGTGGACGTCAGGCTGACGTGGCCCTCTGGCCCATTGACTGCCAAGGTGGCATCCGACATGGCCTCGGCCCCACCTGTCAGCCGTAGTGGCTAGCCTCTTCCTCGGTGATAAACATCCCACCCCCTCTGGTGACATCAGCATGCTTCTGTACTGATGCAGTAAACCTTTTTAAAATGATTTAAATAATTCTAGAAAATGGTTTAAAACTTGTAAATTAAATAACTAATTAATTATAAGTCAGAAAAATACAAGTAATATATCAAAATGTTCAGAAAAATGAGAACTATCTCTTTAAGATATAATCATGCATTGTTTAACAATTTTCATGACAAGTTTAGTTATAAGAACAAACCAACCCCTCTCATATACATCCGGAGTTTTCCTGAGTTAGGGTTTGTACCCCTCGGAACCCCGATTAAATTGTCAAGCATGTTTTAGGGTTTATTTAAATACAATATAAATTGTCATATCATCATCCTTGATTGAGCATTGCATACACTACAAGAAATGTGTTAACTTGTGACGTTTTGGTAGTGACCATCTACAAAATCGTCTTAAAATTCCACACCGGATGGTCTCAAGATGCTTGGGAGGGCCAAAACCTCAATAAACTGTGACGATTTTGCTCAAAATGTTGTAATTTCTTTCGGTGAAATCGTCATAATAGCTAGAAAGGTCTAAATGCGGAGGATAGCAAGATGGGCCATTAGATGTGTATAGGATGGACGGACAAGATGTTGATCCGTGGGAACTTGACACGGATAGATGATGTGGCAAGGTACCCATCCTATTCACGCACGCAGACACCGAAAATTTCACCATTGCGTGCATGCCAGCCCAAAACCGCCACGTCCCCCTACCAGTGAATGCCTCTCCCCTCCTTTCTCGGCTCCCCAACCCTAATCCTACCGCCCGCCGCCACACAAAAGTGAGCTAACGTCGCCGCCCTCTCCCTTCCTTCTCCAGCGAACACCTCTCCCTTCCTTCTCCAGCGAGATCCGTGTGCGCCGCCGCTGCCCTCTGTTCGGGATCCTCTTCCCCGCTCGCTCTAGCCGCTTCCCTCATTCTCCAGCGAGATCCACACCCCCTCCAGCGAGATCCACCGACGACGAGTCGAATTATGGAGGAGGAGGATAGCAACGGACTCATCTCGCGGCCTCCCGGAAACCTTCCCGATCCCCGACACCACAGTGCCGTCTCCCCGACACCGCCGCATAGGCCACTCCCTCCTATCTCCGCCGCCACCCCCACCCCCACCCCCGTCACTCCCGATCCCATCTGGCTGATCTCCGCTCGACCCCCTCACTCCCCCAGCACTACGACCTCTCTTCAAGTCTGGCGGTGGCATCGGCGGGCACCCTTGTCAAGTCTGGCGGTGGTCGGCGACGCGGTCTGGCGGTGGTCAAGATCTTTCCCCACCTCCGTGTCCTAACGGCTTACGCATCTAGCCCGTGTTTGTAGGTTTCTAGGAGCCGCTCGTGCATGGCATTGGGATGGAGGCGGTCAGCGCGCGCCAGTGGCCTAGATCTCGCTGTCGGTGCGACTGCGTGAGGTGAGGACATGCCGTCGGGGAGTCTGCATGAGTCCATCCGGGAGTGCGTCTCCGAGTTCATCAGCTTCATCACCAGCGAGTAAGTGCCTCCTCCCCTCTCTCTGATAACTCCACTTTCCCAGATTCAAAAGAGTCGATCAGTAGCATGCGATTGAACTACTGGATATACATTTACTTGTAGATTAGTTGACTAATTAGTAGCAAAGTAGTATTAGAAATTTCCATAGCATAAGATTGGATTAGAACTATACATTAAAAGTAGAAATTGATTAGAACTGTACATTACCTTTAATAATTTCCTGTATACTCACTACCAGATTTTAACTGTTGAAGTTGATAATAATAATTGCCAT
This sequence comes from Avena sativa, assembly GCA_916181665.1. Taxonomy (NCBI): domain Eukaryota; kingdom Viridiplantae; phylum Streptophyta; class Magnoliopsida; order Poales; family Poaceae; genus Avena; species Avena sativa. The sequence continues at coordinate 103,689,738 of OV702293.1, forward strand.
AATGCTCACTATTGCTGACAAGATTTTAGCTTGTTGCGGATGTCCTTGGTCTGTCCCAATCTCTTTTTGCTGCTGTTAATTTTTACGCTTAGAATATCATTTGTGCCTTAATTCTACTAGTTCTTGTCGTAAGAAACATGATTGTATAATGATTAATAAGCAAGAAAGCGATTGTGTCTTCTCAGATGTTGCTGGTATTTACTCTGTGAGACATAATAACCCATGTCACGGTAATAGCAGAGCTTAAGTAGTGCATTTAGAGTGTTTCCGATTAGATTAAGTGAAACTGAATTGATTTTGGAACTTGGCTTTGTTCAGATATGTGCAAATGCGGTTATCTCCATCGATGAGGGGGAAATGGTAATTGAATCTGGTCTTTCACTGCCAAGTAGATTTTCAAGTTGTCAAAGAACACTTGAAACAGGAAAAGCTTCCACGTTTGTTTCTTTAAACAGGCATGTACCTTGCATTCTTCTGCCCCTTTACCTATGTTAGATGAATATACCTGAAGATTGCTGGTGGAATTCTAATCTCATTCATCTGTCATTTGTTCCCCTGCAGCTAATGGAAATTTTATGTTGACTAGCAGTACTATGTATTGGATTAGTTGTATTCTCATATTCTTGGTTTGTAGTCATTGGAGATATATTATATAGCAGCACTTCCTCTAGTAGCAGTAGCAGTAGACTAAAATGCATCCATGTCCACATGATTCTACAAGCGCGATCCATTTTTCATGTTGCTATGTCCTCAAGCTAGGACTCTCTCATGTTTTATCTGGTTGTTCATATGGTGCCTGAGACAGTCGAAGTTGTGTCCAACTTAGGTTTCTGTTGCGCTGCTTCATTCTGTAGGTTAAATCTTTTGTTCTTTTTATTGACTTGTTGATGTGCTCTCTTTCATAAACTGTTTATATTTTTTAGTCATTACTTTCTACGGATGGATAACATGGACGATCTAGATTCCATAGTTAGTGGTTTCCTAAAATGTCATTGCTAATAGAAGTAAAATTTATAATGCAATCAATTTGTACGGTGATAGTGCAAAGCTTTTTTTGTTTGTTTGTTCATATACTAGTAGTTTCTATTTCAATCTGCTAACATATTGAAGCTATTAGTGCCCGTCGTTGTAGGCAATGTAGATGTCTGTGGCTAAAAACCTTTGAGAACTATGGTAGAAATTAGGTTATTATGGTTGCTGGCTGTGACATTTGTATAAACATTCATCCACCTAGCTTTTAAGTTGAACTGAAGAACCTTTCATGCTTACAGTAGATTCTCTTTTAACTGAATCTTACACTGCATAGATCTATATCATTTAAATGTGTCACTCAAACTCTTTCTCTACAATGCTAGCTTTTTAATATGCTCTTATCACTTATCATCATGCGGTGTTCACCTGAGCTTTATTTCCTGTCGAATTTATTGTGCTGATGCTTCATTTCTAGTGAAGTTTAGTGTAGTGATCACTTGGAACTTCATGTCAAATAAACATAAAGTGCATGACCACATATGAGTCATATGGCTAAGCTTGATTTCTTGGCTTGTGTACTACCTATATTTATCTATGCATGGCATGCAAATTTGCTTCATATGTATGTTGATTACCATTTTATGTACAACTCATGCTTGATGAGGCACTGCTACAAATCACTGATTATTCTCCTGCTTTGATTTCTATTCTATTCTCTTGGTTTCTTTGTTCATGAATTTATCAATTTGATTTCTATTCTCTTGGACAGATCCCATGGAGAAAGCTTCTCCTGTTGTAACTGTGGTCTGCAGTTGGCCTGATTTGTCTTTGCTGCATGCCGCCATCGATCATTGCGGTGGTGGCACCAAGTCACAACTGCTCCTGTCGCCATCAACATACCCTTTCCTGGACAAAGAACCACAAGCTGTTCAACACCTCAACCGAGGTCCAGTGGCGCTCCATCTTCCTGTGTTTTGCCCCCTCTAAGCTCGTTTCTCTGAAGTCTGCTACTTGATTTCATTCACGTGTGCTATAAAGCTAATGTCCTACTTGTCTTTTATATTAGTTAAACATCTATGCATGCTTGTATGATTTATCTAGTTTTATCCTTTAGTGGAATACTTATCCATGTGTTGCATTCCTGTGGTTCATGAAGTATATCATCAGAAGCTTACAACTGAAAGTAGGCTACAACATGTTGCTGGTAGTAAGATAGTTATATTTATGTTGTTGTCGGGAGGGGTTCAGGAAGGACCAGAACTAATAAGTGTATCATTGAAGAACCATGTTGCCCCTATAGTTTAAGTCTAGTAGAATTTATGAGCTATAGTAGCGTGTGTTGTATTTGTGTGGTGTCCTTAATGAACTTGAATAGGATTTTCTTTTCTTTTATATCTGATGTTAATAATATATGTTGATGTAACATGATATGCTTCCTCCAGCCGAGTAGCACGATGACGAGTTCATCTTTTCAACACAGGGGGTCGTCTGGGACTGTTCTTCTTCAGCGTTGTTACCCTTGTCTTCCCAACAAGTGAGTGATGTCCTTGTTGTTACTTATGTACTATTGTTAACTCTAATCATCGTGGCATTGTAAACTGATATGTGTAGTACTTCAGTTCTTGAACTCATGTCTTGTAGTTTGTGGTATGATGTGTCTGGGGAAACTCTGAATAAAACTATTTCATGAGACAAGGATAACTCTGATGAACTACTTGATGTCCTTTATCTTGTTGAACCGCTTGATGGGCTATCCTTTATGATGCAGCAGCTAGAGGGAGCAACGCATGCAGGGAGCAGTCTGCAGGTTGCCATGGTGTTGGTGTAGAGAAGACATCCTGATGATGCAGCAGCAAGAAGGGACCTGGAGCAAGAAGGGACTTGGAGCTTGAGAAGACATCCTGATGATGTAGAGAAGTCTAGCTTTTTAATCAGTTTCGCTGGCAGGAAGACATGAGTCTCTCCATACGTCGACTAATGTTGGATGTTGCTTGCTGTAGGGATATGGTCGTGGGTTTACACTCTGGACTAGATTTAGTTGTAACTTTGAGTCAGTTTTGAGAAGTTCATTTAGTGTTGTATTTAGATAGCTTGTGGTTACTAATGTATATATGTGATTACAACCATGGAAACATTTTAATAGACTGATCAAAAGAATTTTGTGTACTCAGTTCTGATTAAATGATTTATTATTTAATTACTGTCAAATTGTGGGAAATTAAAACCTAAGTGGGAAGTGTACGGAAATGGAACCATACTTGTGGGACCAGCTGAAATAAAAGGTAGAATATAAAAATAATTAAAATGTGGAAAATAAAAATAAAATAAAAGACTAACATCTTGGGCTTGGCCCATGTAACATACCAGAATTGACAAGAAAACATGCTGGGCTGATTTGTTGGGCTTGGCCCATATAAACAACAGACGTGGACTGGGCTGATTTCGTGCCACGTCGGACTGGCTACGTAGGATCTGACCTGGCCATGCCAGTTTGCCCGTGACGATATCGGATCGTCATAACGGTTATGACGATCCAATATCGTCATATATGGTTATGACGATTTCGTGGAAAACATCGCTGTGTGCAATTACTGACGCTCAGTTTTTGACGATCTGTTTTTCGTCATAAGATCGTCATATATTATAGACAATGACAATTCAGTGACGAAAATGGAGGGTCATGTATCAACAAATTCCTTGTAGTGATAGATGCCATTGTTGATTGTTTCCCTATCTTTCCGGTGTTTGGTTCTTCCCGGTAGAATACGATATCGAGATCAAGATCAAAGGCCGAGATCAACACCATCGAAGTTCGAAGATCAACAAACAATACTTGACCAACTGTAAGCAAGTCAAGTACAAGCTTCCGAAGATCTGCTTTCTGGTTATCAATAGGCAAAGGCAAGCATAGCCCCACCATGATATAATCCTATTATTTCGAAAGCATTTCAATTCCTGCCATGATGCATACGATTCTACGGTGGTCTTTTATCGATAGATAGAGTATCCTATCTATTGCATTACTCCCTTGAGCTTATATTAACTGATCCACTGCTCCTAGCATAACTAGGTTTGGCTTGTGTGCACTGCCATAGCTTATACCCATGTCTTGCTTAGCCATGCATAGCTGTCAATTCTGGTTCATCCAGATGATGTATCAGATGCAGAGAATCTAGTATGACAGGAGAACATGATGATATGAGATCAGTGATATGAGTTAAACATGCTAAGGCTTGTATGGGAGGCCACGGTGGGATGTGGTTTTCTAGTCCCATTCTCGCCACCACGAGGAACTGAGTTCTTTCCTTTGGAACCGAGACAAGCGTACAACCACACGTGGCCTTGACAACCTCACGAGTAACTAACTTTCCTAGTAGATTCCATGAGTCTCATAGTTCGGCGTTCCATTCGACATATGCATAGAAAACCTTTTGAAAGATTTGGCGGGTGAAGGTGCATCATAACAGGTAGGTAAGCATGGCTGAGGTTGCTTGGGGTCGATGGAGCCCCTGGTAAACCAACCTCACCTCACATCTCTAGGGAATGTCTTCGGGATTTGACCCGTTAAGGCGGAACCATCCTTAGGGCGTGGCTCATGGTCTCGGCGAAAGCAAGGTAAAGGTCGTGTCTAACCACCCTCTGCCGGCCTTCCAAGAAAGAGGGCTTATCTAGTGTCATTAAGAGAAGGTTAGTACGTGTGGGTAAAGTTGTACACCCCTGCAGGGTAATAATCTTTTCGAAAATCCGTCTTCACGGTTATGAACAACTTGGCGACTAGACTCAAGATCATAGAGAACTATAACCTAATCGTAAAACTTGGCAGATCAACATGTGATTAAGGATGCTTCCTCATGGGTACGAGGGGGTGACCCTAGATAGGGTTCAGATGATGATGATTTGGTGGATATCAAAAGATGATGATCAATATTTCGGAGATGTCGCTCTCTTATCCCCTTTTAAAATACTCTGAATAGACTGGCTTCTTCTCTCGCTTGTTTTATAAACAAAGAAGGCTTTATGCAAAACAACTCCACCAGCCATAAGTCTTGTGGAGTAGACCCTATACTCACCCTTTCTTTGTTGATACATTTGGCAAAGTAAGTGTTTCCTTGAAGAAGAGTACCGCACTACATCGACATCGATGAGTAGCTTGGGGTTCTCGGCCGGCAGCCTGGAATCTATGGGCTGGGACGTCATCGTAATGCTTCAGGCCTCTTAGGACATTTGTTAAGTTTTCTATACTTAATAGCATAATTTGCCTTCCGTTGTTTGATTTTTGTGGTGAGTGACCTCTTCTTGTAATATTTTGGCTCTTCGCTCAGTTATGAGCTTGCTGTAATAATTTTTGTGTCGTAGGGTCACTGTTGTGTTATCGATTCTTCACTGGATATCCTCGAGCTCAAGGTTAAGCTTATGTCAGAAAGAGGTCTGGGATTTGTTTAGCCCTTATCCTGGGGTGTCACAGTATTCACAGGGATTTCCTGCTCCACACCACTGTTCAGCACCTTCTGCTCCTCATTGGGATCGACACTCCTATTTTTCTGGCTCCATTGCCGGGGAGTGAAGCTCTATTGAAGAGTGTAACTGGTAAAGGAAACTTATACTGTGAGTATTTCTTTTGTTACTACTTGTTACTTTGTTTCCAATATGGATAACCCACTTGGTTTTCTATATGGGAAAACTACTACCACTGCTAGGGTAGTAGATAAACCACCACCTATTGAGATAGATCCTTTTAAGATACCTACAAGTATTGTTGATCGTGTTAAGGATAATTATTATTTTGGGGATGGAACTATCCATCCCGGTGATCACTTGATTTTTATCCATAAATTATGCGGGTTGTTTAAGTGTGCAGGTATCACAACTGAACAGGTGAAGAAGAAGTTACTCTCTAAATCCTTGAAAGGGAGAGCTGAAGAATGGTATAAGCTGCTAAAGAATGGACGATCCATGGAATGGGAGGAGATGGCATCTCTCTTTTATTCTAAATTTTATCCTCCCAGTGAGACTCATAATGATAGAAATCTGATATATAAATTTTGGCCACATGATGGAGAGAGTACATCTAGATTGAAGTTAATAATGCTTAAATGTCTTATTCATGAACTCCCTAACAATATTATTATCAATAAATTTTATGCTAGGCTTTCTCTTCATGATAAAGTTTTACTAGATGCTTCTTGTGCTGGATCATTTACACGTATGATGGAAGAAGCTAAATGGGATCTCTTAGACCGTATTCAAGAGAACACTGAAGCTTGGGAGAATGACAAAGGAAGAAAGTCAGGTATAAACTATGATTATGAATGCATTAAATCTTTTATGGGAACTGATAACTTCTGTGATATTAGCAATGAGTTTGTTATTGATCCTCAAGTTCTTGCAAAATGTTTTAATGCCTTTGCCTCTTATATTGAAATTCCCAAGAAAGAGTGGGACAAGTACCATGCACCTTATAAAGATGTTGTTAGGCATGTTCCTGTTAGAAGTACTGAAGTTTGTACTACTAATCATATTGTGCCTGAACCTCATATTGGGAAAATACCTTTCCCAACTAAGGTAAAGGTGTACTCTATGATAATTAGTTTGAATAGCAAAGGTACTAAGAAAACTATGGAGCCTGATGAGCAATTGAATGTTGAACCTGTGGTAGCTATTGTGAAAGATCTTGACGCTAGAAATATAGAGGATGAGCACATTGTCTTATGTGAAGACGCTTCTAATATTATCTCTCATCCTAGTAAGGCTAGAAAAGCTAGTGTTCATGTGCTTTCTGTTAAAATTGGTGAACATTGCTACTATGGTTTATGTGATATTGGTGCTAGTTCTAGTGCTATTCCTTATGAGATTTGTAGGGAAATTATGCATGAGATTGGTCCTTGTGAGCTTGAGGACATTGATGTGGTTATTCACCTTTCTAACAAGGAGACCATTTTCCCTATTGGAATTGTAAGAGATGTGGATGTTCTTTGTGGTAAGATTAAGTGTCCTGCTGATTTTCTAGTGCTTAATTCTGCAGCTAGCAAAACTTGTCCTATCATTTTTGGTAGACCTTTCTTGAACACTTTTGGAAATATTATTGATTGTAATAAGGAAAAGGTTTTAACTAAGTTTCATGGAGATTCTTATGAGTTTAACGTTTCCAAATTTGCTAAAGATCCTTGTGAAAACAGTTTGCATAATAAAGATTTCAGGATGAAACAACTTGCTTCTATTGATCCGGTTTATGAACTTGGACCTCTTTTTGGTGACTGTAAGTATGCTCATTCTTATGATAAAGTTGTTTCCAGCGACAGTTATATTGTCAACTTTACTCAAAGTGCTACTGAAAGTTATTTTGAGTGAGGGAAACATGGTTTTATGCATCTCAATAATGGTAAGTTTCCCCGTTTTATGTTGAAGGCTTTGAAGTTGCATCTGTTTTGTCTTCGTATGCTTGTGGCTTTTTGTTTCAACAATTTGTTTTCTCATGATACCCCCATGCATAGGAAGTGGGTTAGACTCAAGTGTGTTGGTTATTTGCTTCTTGATGCTCTTTTTCACTCCAGATATATATCCCCCATGTGAGCATCTTTGAAAGTTTCAAGCCTAACTTAAAGGCATTAAAAAAAGTACTTGTTGGGAGATAACCCAAGAGTTTTGTCGAGTCTTGGAAGTTATTACCTCTGTAATAACCGCTCATTATCCTTTTTGTTTTGGTTTTTGTGTCAAGTTCAACTACTTTTGTGAAGTAGAGGAGTTGTTAAAAGTGGCTGTCCTGGGACAGATTTTTGTGTTGTATTGTAAGAGTTCGTAAGGAAGCTCAGTACATCGGAAGGAGCTGAATTTTTCTGAGCTTGTTTTCCAAGTTGTTACCCAACTTTCATCAGTTCTGCACTTTTTGATTTGAGAAACGGAAGATTTTCAAAAAAAAATCAATCTTTACCTGCTGGTGTGTTTTGACAGATTTCTGCCATCATTTGCATTTGCCTCTTACAGAGGCTTTTGTTTTGATAGATTTATGTTGAAGTGTGAACCTAAAGGTTATTGTTTTTGCTTAACTAATGTTTTCATTGAGTTTTTGAAAGGGTTTTGTATGAAAGAAATTTTCAGGAGAAGGAGAAAAGGAATCTGCAGAGTTCGTCATTGAATAGGTAAAAGTGGTGAAAACAGAAGGTTCGTGAAACCCCAATCTTTTTATATTTTTGACGTTTTTAATACATAAGGGTAGATATGAGACGGAACAGAAGAGGAACCGTACTCCGGGGTGGACAAACCCACCCCAGGCGCGGGCCTAGCCTGGCCTGTCAAAACCTTCCTTATGCATTGAAACTTCATAATATATCCCCCGAGGTTCGTGCATCGTGTTCTCGTCGTGATTTCGTTTCGATCTGTTTCTGTCAGGAAATCTTCTCAAGTTTAGAGCACCATGTTCTCCGCCAATGACAAAGGAAAGAAGCCCGTGGAGGAGATAAATTTGGAAGAACAAACCTCCGTAGGGGCAAGGGCAAGGAAACCTACTTTGGTAGGAGGAATTAACAATGGGCCTGCTTTTTCTCGTAACATGCAGGAGCAGTGAAACAGTAGCAAAAGTTTGGTAGTAGCAACAGCAAAGCAACAGCAGCAGTGAAACAATAACAATACTAATAGTAAAGGTAGCCTTCGGTCCAGACTTCAGATACTGCCCTGAGGGAGTGGAAGCCCTTTAAACCACTAACGAGTTTTGTGATAAGTATCATACTTTGAGGATGAAGGTGGATATACTTCAAGAAGAGAATGACAAGCTTCATAAGATGCTAAACAAGATAAAACCACCACCACCGAAGGAGTAATTCGTCATCATGTTTGGCATCCCCTTGGCTTGTTCCAAGCTTGGGGGAGTGCCGCGGTATCACCACCATTATCTTTTATCTTTTACCTTTTTAGTGGATTCAAATCTTTGGTAGGGAAGTTATCTTATAGTTTGGTTTGCATGTGGAAGTATCTCTCCTTTAGCTGATTACCTATGTATCCCTTGGTGTGAGTGCCTTTATTGGAATATTAATGAGAAGTCTCATCTTTTACTTTTTGCACTTCTTATTTTTCGTTTGCAATCTCTATTATATGATGGATCTTGTTGATCAGTATTGGCATCACTCTGGGGATCATCAACTGGATCTAAATTGGTTTTGGCAAACCGAGTTCTGGTCAGTAGCAATACTTTTTTAGGTTTGAAAGAAAAAAGAGAAAAATCTTTTAGGTATTTTGTATCATTTGTTTTCTTTCTTGTTGTCTCATAAGCTTACTATCCTTTATTTAAGATATTTTGTGTCTTCAAGGAATATTGCATGTTTGGCTTTATTACTTGTATATTTGCTTGTTTCTTTCAACTCTCTTGTTTGCTACCCAGCCTTGCTAGCCAAAAACCTGTTTTGAGAAGGCATGCTTCTCATGTTTCCAATCCCTTTGAACAAAAACCTTTGTCATTTGTGTCCACTATATCTACCTAGTAGCTTTTGCTATTCCAAGCAAATTCTCAGGCTTCATCTACCTTTCGAATTAAAAAGTGTTTTGTTATGAGAAAACTAGTTAGTAAAGCTCTCACGAACTTGATGGCACACTTTATTTTCTTGCCCCTAATAGACTTGAACCATTATGCCATCGAAGTTGTATATGCTTGCATCTATACGTTGGAATTAGAAGAACCGTGCTGTCACGGGGAACGTTTTCAACATTGCACCTTTACTTTCTACTTAGTTGATATCGTGCTCTTTTGTCTATGGATGTCAATGGTGTGAAATAAATAGGGAACTTGTAAGTCCATGGAGTCTGTATTTTGTGTTAGAGAAATTCTTGGGCTGCTAGTCTAAGCCATGCCTAATCATGGTGGAAACTTGCAGCATCACCATAGTGAGCTATCTATGAAGCATCCTCAATAAAAAGCTATTGACATAGTAAATAAAAAGATCGCTGAGATGCTCATTGTCTGCTTGCCTTGTGATTTTGGTTATGGGAAAGCTCTTGTACCATGTGCAAGGGGTACCCCGTTGGCGGTTCTCTATGATACGCAAATACTTACAATGATAAGAACTTACCGGTGACCAAAGTTGAGTAGAATGAGGAGTGGCCCTCATATTCAAGGGACATGAGATTGCCAACTTATATTTCGTCAAGCATATACTCCATCTTTGTGCACTTCAACCTTAATCATCTCAAGATGCCCATGATAGGGGCAATGAGGGCTCAAAGCTAGTAAGTACCATAATCTTTTGGAAGCTCTTTATGACTTGTACCCCTTTCTCCTAGTTACCAGTTTGAGTCAGTAAACCTACTTCCTATCTATCTCTAGCAAGCATTTGAGTTATTGTGTTTCAAGCATTCATATGGTGATTTATTCAATCATGTTCTCTATCTTCCTTGTTTGCACAAAACTCTTATCTATTGAGTATTACTTTGAAAGCCTTCACTTGCGAAAAATCTTTTTGAGCAAAGAGTGCTCCTGTTTTGAAAACTTCTACAAAGATTTATTTGTAAAAATGTTTGTCAGTTGTTCTCTGACCAGGAACAAAGTTTTCCAATTCCAATTATGATTTATCTTTATGCATCTCTATTGTGCCTGTTGTACTTGGTTGCAAGCTAAGTTATAGAATGGTGAGTTGCTTTCTTCTATGAGTTGTGTAATGGTAAGTGTGATGCTTCTTGTTCGTATTATTTTATCGACACTTCACTCCATAAACATGTGGACATGTTTATTGAGCTCAGTTTTCGCTTGGGGACAAGCGAAGGTCTAAGCTTGGGGGAGTTGATACGCCCAATTTGCATCACCATTCTATATCATAATCTACCTCTATTCATTGATATTTGTCTTATTATGAGGTATTACTTATGGTTTTTCATCTGTTTATGCATGTTGGATGATTCTTGGAGGATGGACTGACGGAATCTGGATTCTGATGGAAAAGAGGGCGTTTCAATGCAATTTCACGAAGATCAGAAAATAACCAGAAAAATATGGGAAAATATTATTTTTCCAGAAGATTGAGGAAGCCAGAAGGAGGGACGAAGAAGGGACGCAGGGGGCCCACACCATCCTAGGAGCGGGCCCACCTGACCCCGCGCCTAGGGCAGGTGTGGCCCACCTGCCCGGCTTCCGACTCCGCCCCTTCGCCTATATCTTCCCTACGGAACCCTAAGCCTCGGGGAGCAACCACAGATAGATTTCCGCCGCCTCTAGGGGCGGAAAACACCGAGAGAGAAAGATCTCTCTGGTAGACAGATTTCTGCCGGGGAATTCCTTCCCAGAGAGGGGAGATCATCGCCATCAACACCGTCATCAAACTAGGCTTCATAGGGATCATCATATCATCCACACCATCATCACCACTCTATTCCGCTGTAACAATTGTGTTAGATATTGCTTTAGTTCATAGGGTAAATGTTCCTGGTGTTAATTACTATTGTAGTTGATGCTTGTGACTAGAACCATTGGATTATTGTTTATGTTCAGATTGTTATCTATTCTCATATCATCTCTGATCTTGATCCATATGATGTCGTGTGAGTAGTTCGTCTAGTTCTTGAGGACATGGGAGAAGTCATGTTGTTGTTAGTGGATTTGTGTTGATTTATTATTCAATGGTTTAGTATTTAAGTTGTGGTGCTATTCTTCTAGTGGTGTCATGGGAACGTTGACTACATGATACTTCACCATTTATGGGCATAGGGGAATGCATTGTGTATTTGGCTACTAATTGTGGGGTCGCCGGAGTGACAGAAACCTGAACCCCCGGTAGGACACCTTTGCACAAGGGAGCGTACGATCTCAGAGTTTAAGGCTGTGGTTAGATTTATATCTTAATTACTTTCCTGTAGTTACGGATGTTTGCAGGGGGTTTAATCACAAGTATGTATTAGTCCAAGTACGGTCGGTACATTAGCATAGGTTCACCCACACAACACTTACAACACCAGAGAAGAGTACTCAGCTATATGAAGCGAAAGCACTTGACAGAATTCCCATGTGTCCTCGAGAACGTTTGGTCTTTATAAGTATTTCCACCGGCTTGTCCTTTGCTAAGAAAGGATTTGGACACTTCCTGTGTTTGTTCTTTGTTACTTGCACTTTGTTTTGTTGCCTTATCATAAAACCACTAAAAATCCGTTTGCTAAGTATTCACAGGGATTTCCTGCTCCACACCACTATTCAGCACCTTCTGCTCCTCGTTGGGATCGGCACTCCTATTTATCAAAAGTACTACGATACACCCCCTATACTTGTGGGTCATCACTGCTATTGCAATACTCTACAAAAGTAGGTTCTATGGCTAGAGATTATATTTATATCTAATCAGCAACTTCGTCTTCACTTTAGTTGATGTATATGTTAACCTCCTTTACTTCATTGAAGAGCTTGAGCTTTTGATGATGATTCCTGGAGCATAACTTGATGTAGACGTCGTCTTAATGGCTTCATAATCTAGCAAGGGTTAAGAAGATACATTGAGTACGAGCGTACTCAGCAAGTTCACTAGAAAAGGAGTGTTTGATGCACTATATCTACAACCACAGACCATAGGTCATAGGCAATGCAAGTTTTCGTAAACATTTCTTCAAAGGTTGCTTTTATTCTAAAAAGCTATGTCCGTCATCCTTCACGAGTTTACCAAAACTTTCATGGAGTTCCTTTCCTGCCGTGTTCGTATCTCCTTCCCAGAACAGGGAGTAATAAGTTATAGTTCTTACACTCTACAGAGGTGTGTCACTTTACCCATGAGATATCAAATCCTTGTTACACAACCGGGCGATCTTTCCCGTCCACACTTCCTATGGTGTGGGGCCCAGTAGAAGATCCTAGCCAATCAATGTCCTTTTCCGCGACCCCGCATACTCGACGGATGCACATCAGGCCTAGGATAAAACTTGTTTCAATTATCGGCCTAAGGTGTACAACCCTCATAGATACCAGAAGTCGTGGGACGTTGAGGGATCCCACCCATAACCTACCAACCCTCTACAAGAGGAGTTGCAACAATGCCTGGTCATCCGTTGGCATGCAAAAGGGAGACGATCTAGCTGACTTCTTCGTCCCATTCCAAATCTCATGATTAACACGTGATATACGGTGCAAGAATCACTGGCGATATTGGTTATTAAGTCCTAGATAATATGTTCCTTTACCACCGGAACTTTCATAGTAGGTTATTACCTCATGGTAAATAACCTATAATCATATTATTATGAAAATATTGTTTTTTGACCTTTTTCAAATGCAGGTGATGACAACATTGGATTTACAAAATACTTTACTAAAAATAATCAAAGGACATGAGAAAGTGTGAACTTGCCTTTTGTGATTGCAAGATTATGCACTCACGGTCTTCGAGACAATATAAGATCCAATATCTGAAAACATCATCGTTGATCAGGTAAGGACTAATGTTTCAAGAAGCAATATTCAATTATGCTTAAGTAATTCTATGCATTTTGTAAAACTCCTAAAGTGGATCCCCAATACTTTGAGTGAAGTGAGTTTAGGTGATACTTTTAAGAGTTGATTTATCTTCAAGTTTTACTTTGAGTGAAGTGAGTTATGGCATTTATAAAGAACTTAAGTGTAAACAATCCAAAATATACAAGTAAGGTATAAAGTAATGTGACTATGATAAATTGTCATTTGGTGACTAAGATAAAAGTCCTTGGTTTTAGTTGTTAAGAGGTGAAGAACTTATTATGAGATTATTGTTTGAAGTGGCAAAAAGAATAAGATTTGAAGAAAAGATTTCCTTTCTAAGGTTTAAACAATCTTTATTGTTAATAGAACGTGATCAATGTCTTTTGGTGTTTGATTGATTAGTTTGGATTTGAGATGGTTTATGTCTTAATTTAAATAGACCAAAGTTAACTACAAAACATAAGTGCTTTGTTAGACAGGATGTTTATAAGCTTTGAGACTAAAGTTAACTTTTTAAAAAAAATATCTAAACTTAAAGTGTAACATGTTTTAATTTTTCCCAAGTTTTAAATTTATGATAAGTATGACTAAGGTGTGGAATTATTCACTTTATATTTAAGTGAATGATTATATTATTTGTTTTGCTATTATGGAAATAATATGTATTTATTTAATGGAAGCATAATTAGATGATCTTAATAATTTGTAGTTATGTTAAGAATGATTAAGATATAATGATTATTCACCATAATATATATATATGAGTGATATAAAATGTTTATTTACAAGGGTTTTTAATTTGAATTTTAAGATTTTGAAAAGAATATTTTAAAGGTAATAGTTATAATTAAGCTTGATTATGAATCCAAGTTATGGCTTTGGAACTAGTACTTAGATATTAAATATTTAAGGTTTTATATAAAATTCTGACTATTTCTTACTTAAGAATTGTTTTTAGAGAATTTACCAAAATAGGTAATGGACAAGGATTTATTACTTTAAAATATTAAAAACCTTTCTAATAGGATATTTAATAATTTCCTAATGTAATATATTTATTCAAGACTTCAAAAATGATTTTTTATTTATTTTTAAGTATTATTCTTATGTTTATAAAATTCCATCAATGATTAAATGGTTTTTAATATTTACTTCATATTTTATTTATAAAAAATCTAGGCTAGTATTTTTCTAAAATAGTATATTGATTTTTATACACAAAAATGATTTTTATTCATTTTTATGATTTTTCTTTATTTTCTGAGTTTAAGTACTCGAGGTTTCCGGTCTTTACGTCGATGATAGACTTGCTCGGGTGTCGGAATCTCGGAGCGGAACCACACAATCTTCACACGGGAATACACTCTTAGGCGGAGGAGCACTACACGGCCATGGAAACAACGATACAGTGGCTTCGAGGCAACAGAGGAAGGCGCGTAGGAACTAGTGCAGGAGGCACAAACGCACACGCGCAAAAGCGCCATGGACATGTCTCAGCCGCGAGGAGGGAGGATCTCTCACAGCTGTCAACGGAGGGCATCTCGGACACGCAGGGGCGCGAGGGAGCGGCGCCATGCTGCAGAGAGGCGGTGACGGTTGGAAGAGGCGCAGAGGCCGACCTTGGCGGCAAACAAGATGGGGCCGCTGGAGGGTCGAGGTGCAAATGTGGGGCCACGGCTAGAAGACGACGGTAGGAAGGTTGGTGCATCCGTGGTGCCTGCTACCGGAGGCGGGAAGGGTGGCCACGACACGAGCGACAGATGGGGAGGAGGGCAGCGGGTCAGCAACGAGGAGGCACGGGGCCGGCTAGAGGCGAGCAGGTGGTGGCTCGGCGTAAGGTGGGGGAACTGCGGCCAGCGGCTTCTACTCGGGGTCGCAGTCGGGCTCGACAGTGGGACATCGGAAGCAAACGAGTGGCATAGGGGCTAGAGGAGCGGGGGATGCGGAGGGGTGAGGAAGCAGGGCAGCGGTATGGGAAGGTCTCAGGCGGAGCGACATCAGAGATGCAGGGAGACGGGGTCACGGGGGAGAGAGAGCGGGGGGTTCCGTGTCGCTAGCGACGAGAGCGGTAGGGCTAGGAATTGCGGCGGAGTGGGGGTCGGTGGGTGGGACGAGGATCGATGGGTCATGGGAGCGGGCAGGGAGTTTCCGTGTTGAGTGATGTTGTGCCCGTGTAGGTGAGGCGTGTACGCGTACGTGTGATTGCGTCTATGTGGTGTGTGTGTTTGGTACAGGGGATGTTATATGTTGATCTAAATTCTATAAAGTATAGGCCAACTTCTGACGAGTGGAGTGAGGCCCGTCGCCGGAGGCTTGGGCCGAGTGTATAAAACCCCTTGTAAGGTACGGATCGTCGAATACCTAGGTTTCCACCGATATATAAACCCCTTCTAAGCCGCCGGTTGGGATGAGTTGCATCTGTGAAATCCCCGGCGTTTGTAAACACTCCTCGATATAGTGAAGTTTTCGCTGGCTGGCGCCCGTGGTTTTTTCCTCTCTTTGTTGGAGAGGTTTTTCCACGTTAAATCTGTGTCCCCTTGCTGTGTTTTTCGTTTTTGTTCTTCGTTATCTTCTTGTCGCAATTGTAACAAGTGGTATCGGAGCCCCAGGTTCTAATCTAGGGTTTGCGACATGTCGTCATTGAAGTTCGATCTACCACAGCTGGACTACACCACAAGATTCTCCTTGTGGCAGGTGAAGATGCGGGCGATTCTCGCCCAAACTTCTGATCTGGATGAAGAGCTGGATGGATTCGGTGAAAAGGATGCTAAGACCTGGTCCGCCGAAGAGAAGCGGAAGGACCGTAAGGCTTTGTCTTTGATTCAACTTCATCTGTCCAATAATATTTTGCAGGAAGTACTGGAGATGAAATCTGCTGCTGCCCTATGGGAAAAACTGGAAACGATCTGTGTGTCAAAGGATCTAACCAGTAAGATGAACGTGAAGATGAAGGTGTTCTCGCACAGGCTGCAAGAAGGTGGATCGGTAATGAATCACATATCTGTTTTTAAAGAGATTGTTTCAGACTTGCAGTCTATGGAGGTAAAATATGATGATGAGGATTTAGCTCTTCTACTCTTATGCTCGTTGCCTAGTTCCTATACACATTTTCGTGATACAATATTGTTGAGCCGTGATGAACTAACCCTTGCCGAAGTACATGACGCCCTCAAACAGAGGGAAAAGATGAAAACTATGGTAGGGTCAGATGGGACGTCATCCAAGGCTGAGGCTCTACAGGTTCGTGGCAGGACCGAGCAGAGATACAACAACTATGGCAACAGAGATAAGAGCAAGGACGGTAGAAGTCATTCAAAGTCCAAGGGAAAGGATAAATTCTGCAGGTATTGTAAGAAATCTAATCATGTTATTGATGATTGTTGGAAGTTGCAGAATAAGGAGAAAAGAAACAGAACTTACCAACCGAAAGATAGGTCTGAAGGTTCTGGTAAGGCTGTTGTTGTTTCTGATAGTTCTGATGGTGAATGCTTAGTTGTTTTTGCTGCTTGTGCTTCTCGTGATGATGCATGGATACTTGATACTGCATGTTTGTTTCATATTTGTTGTAGCAAAGATTGGTTCAGTTCATATAAGTCTGTGCAGACTGGAGATTTTGTGCGTGTGGGGAATGACAACCCATGCCATATCGTTGGTGTTGGATCTGTTAAGATTAGGACACATGATGGCGTGACACGCACGTTGAGTGAGGTGAAGCACATACCAAGCATGGCCAGAAATTTGATCTCCCTGAGTACCATGGACGTTGATGGATACAAGTATGCCGGTGGGCATCGAGTTTTGAAGGTATCAAAAGGTTCTCTTATTCACATGATAGGTGATATGAATTCTGCTAAATTATATGTTCTTAGATGTAGCACTTTGCCTGGTATTGCTGCTGCTGTTACTTCTAATGATTCTGATGATTGTGGTAAAACACATCTATGGCATATGCGTCTTGGGCATATGAGCGAACAAGGCATGTCAGAGTTGGTCAAGAGAGAGATGATTGATGGTTGCAACTTGAGTAAGTCTGAGTTCTGTGAGCACTGCATCTTTGGTAAGCATAAAAGAGTTAAATTCAATGCTTCCGTTCATACCACCAAAGGCATATTAGATTATGTGCATGCTGATGTATGGGGTCCGTCCCGTAAGACTTCTATTGGTGGTGCTAATTATATGCTTACTATTATTGATGATTACTCAAGAAAAGTGTGGCCTTATTTTCTAAAGCATAAATCTGATGTTTTTGATGCTTTTAAGAAGTGGAAAGTTATGGTTGAAAAACAGACTGAGAAGAAGGTAAAGGTACTACGTACTGACAATGGTATGGAATTCTGTTCTAATGAGTTTGAGGAGTTTTGCAGTAACGATGGCATGATCAGGCATCACACCATCCCATATACTCCTCAGCAGAATGGCGTGGCAGAACACATGAACAGAACCATCATCTCGAGGGCTCGTTGTATGTTGTCTAATGCAGGTATGCATAGGCGTTTCTAGGCTGAAGCAGCCAACACAGCGTGTTACCTCATCAACAGGTCACCTTCTATTCCACTTGATAAGAAAACTCCCATTAAGGTATGGTCAGGTTCGCCTGCTGATTATTCACAGTTGAGAGTTTTTGGCTGCACTTCATATGCTCATGTTGATAATGGAAAGTTAGAGCCTAGGGCTGTTAAGTGCATATTCATTGGTTATGGTTCAGGAGTTAAAGCATATAAACTATGGAATCCTGAAACTAAAAATATTTTGCTAAGTAGAAACGTTGTTTTCAATGAGTCTGTTATGTATCATGATAGCTTGCCATCAGATACCTCTCCTGTTTCTATTGGAGAGGAGAGAGTTAATGTGTAGGTGGAGAACCTGCAGAAAACTGTTGATAATGATGCTATCGTTGAAGATACACATGAGGAAAACATTGATGATATTGTTGTTCGGCACTCACCTACTGTTTTGTAGCAGCCACATGAGTCCATTGCTGCTGATAGACCGAGGCGTAACTGTGGTCCTCGTCCTCGTTTAATTGAAGAGTGTAATCTTGTACATTATGCTTTGAGTTGTGCTGAACAGGTGGAGAATGATTCTGAACCTGCTACATATAATGAAGCCATTGCATCCGTTGATCGCGAGAAGTGGGTTTCTGCTATGCAAGAAGAGATGCAATCGCTTGAGAAAAATGGCACATGGGATGTTGTGCGCTTGCCTAAACAAAAGAAGGCGGTCCGCTGCAAGTGGATCTTCAAGAAAAAGGAAGGTCTATCTCCCAAAGAGCCTTCAAGGTACAAGGCAAGGTTAGTAGCAAAAGGGTTCGGCCAGATTCCAGGTATTGATTACAATGATGTGTTCTCTCCAGTTGTGAAGCATAGTTCCATTCGTACTTTCTTTAGTATTGTGGCTATGCGTGATCTTGAGCTTGAGCAGTTAGATGTCAAGACTGCTTTTCTGCATGGAGAGCTTGATGAAGAAATATACATGGACCAACCAGAAGGGTTCATAGTGCCTGGTAAAGAGGATTTTGTGTGCAAATTAAAGAAGTCTCTTTATGGCTTAAACAATCTCCAAGACAGTGGTATAAAAAGTTTGATTCATTTATGATCTCACATGGTTTTGAGAGGTCTAAATATGATAGTTGTGTTTATATCAAGTTTGTTGATGGGTCACCTATATACTTGCTGCTATATGTTGATGATATGTTAATTGCTGCCAAGGGCATGAAAGAAATCACTACTTTGAAGGCACACCTAAGTAGTGAGTTTGAGATGAAGGATCTTGGTGCTGCTAAGAAGATCTTAGGTATGGAGATTACCCGAGATAGAAAATCTGGTTTGTTATTTCTTAGTCAGCAAAGTTACATTAAGAAAGTTCTTCATCCTTTTAATATGGATGGTGCCAACTCAGTTAGTACTCCTATTGCTCCTCATTTTAAATTGTCAGTTTCTCAATGTCCTACTACCGATGAAGAGTTTGAGTACATGTCAAAGGTGCCATATTCTAGTGCTGTTGGTTCTTTGATGTATGCCATGGTTTGTTCTCCTCCTGATTTATCATATGCTATGAGTTTGATAAGTAGATACATGGCTAATCCTGGTAAAGAACATTGGAAGGCTGTTCAGTGGGTTTTCAGGTACCTTCTTGGCACTTCCAATGCTTGTTTGAAGTTTGGCAGGACCGGTGAGGGACTCGTTGGCTATGTGGATTCAGATTTTGCTGCCGATTTGGATAAGAGAAGATCCCTCACAGGTTATGTGTTTAATGTTGGTGGTTGTGCTGTTAGCTGGAAGGCTACATTGCAGGCTGTTGTTGCACAATCTACAACTGAAGCTGAATACATGGCTATTGCTGAAGCTTGCAAAGAATCTGTTTGGTTGAAAGGTTTGTTTGTTGAGCTTTGTGGAGATGATTCTTGCATTACTTTGTTTTGTGACAGTCAAAGTGCCATATACCTTACAAAAGATCAGATGTTCCATGAGAGAACTAAGCACATTGATGTCAAGTACCATTTTGTTAGAGACATTGTTGCTCAAGGTAAATTAAAGGGATGCAAGATCAACACTCATGGTAATCCTGCTGATATGATGACTAAACCTATTCCTGCTATTGCTAAATGCAAAAGAGCTAAAAAGGACAAGATTGAGTTTGGTGTGGTTCATGAAAAACTTGCCGAGGACTTTAGGTTGCTTGACAAGGCTCACAAGGCCTTGGAAAGTGAACTCTTGTTACTCACAAAGTCCCATGAAATGCTTAAAACTCAATTGGCCAATATTCCTTCACCTAGTAACTTGATTCCATCTAGTAGTACAACTATTCTTGAAGAAAATGCTAGGTTGAAGGGGGAGCTTTCCAAGGCCACATTTCCACAAGGTAACAAGTCCATTGATGATCTCTTGAGTAAGCAAAGGCCTAGTGGTGAAAAGGGGGGCATTGGTTTTGTCTCCAAGGCCAAGAAGAAGAACCACAAGAAGAAGGCCAAGCCCGCACAAGAAAAGAACAAGGCCATTGTGGATAGTAAGACCAAAAGTGGTAAAACTATGTCTCATAATGATTTTGCGGGAAGTGCTAACCCTCACTATGTTCTAATGCGTGATTATTATGGTGATGTGTATGCACAATATGTTGTCCCATATGATGGTTATATTGCTTGGTCTATTTGGGTCCCCAAGACCCTTGTTGCTAACAAAAGAGGACCCATTGAAAAATGGGTACCTAAAAACTAGCTTGATCTTTTGTAGACTTATGCTTCCGGAGGGTCAAAGTGGGTGCTTGATAGTGGTTGCACAAGTCATATGACCGGAAGCTCGTCTATAGTCAAGGACTTAAAGCCAAATGATGATCAAATCACCATGACATATGCCAACAAGTCAAAGTCTAAGGTAATGGGTTTCGGCAAGGTTGTGGTTGCTCACGACATTACACTCGTGAACGTCATGCTTATTGAAACCCTTGGTTACAATTTACTTTCAGTCTGTGCTCTTGGAAAGATGGGCTTTGCCGTCTTTATTGATAATGATATTGTGGTCCTCATGTGGAGCAAGTCTCTCAAGGTCGCTTTTGTTGGGTATGTCGAACATGACTTGTATGTGGTGACATGGTTATACCCTACGGGTACATGACATCAGCATACCTGGTCCAGCCCAAGGAAGGCCCACGAGAATATATGCTGCCCATGAAGATTTTCGGGTGGCCCAAGCCCATGACGTCTTCGGATCCTTGGAGAGCAAGACTAGATTATATAGATTATTCAAAGGGGCAAACCCTAAACCTGTAACCGACTCAATCTGTACTCGGGACCTGCCTACCTCTGTATAAAGGCTAGGAGGGCATGACGAGGAGGGCACCTCTCATACCACCGCAAACACACCTCCACGCAAGATTGTATCTGCGCACACCTGTAACTTTTGGTTCCGCCGTAATCAAGAGCAGACAAGCAGGAGTAGGGTTTTCCCTTCGGGGGCCTGAACCTAGGTAAATCTCGTGTCCCCTGGTTGCTTGTCTGTTAACTGTTATGTGATCTCCAGCACCCCCATATTCTCCAAAACCCAGGCTCATAACAATGGGCATTGACGAGATTGAACCTCGTCATGTGGTGGACTTTTCGGGGCAAACCACTACAAGTGCAATGTGCTTATTCGGAAAGGTCGATGTGGGTTGGTTATGGCATCTCCGACTAGCCCATGTCAATATGAGAACTTTGCAAAGTCTCCATAAGGAGGGCCATATTGTTGGACTAAAAGAAAATGTTTCCTTTGCCAAAATCGTGTTTGCAGGGCGTGTGTTCTAGGAAAAATGCATGATGCTCCCCACAAGCCAAAGAACTGCATCAAGTCTACCAATATCTTGGAGCTCCTTCATGTGGATCTCTTTGATCCTCCATTGCATGCAAGTCTTGGTGGGAAGAAATATTGTTTGGTGATTGTTGATGAATTTTCAAGATACTCCTGGGTATATTTCTTCAAGTTGAAGAGTGAGACCCAAAAGACCTTCATCGACTTCATCAACATGGTTTAAAGTCAATACAATCTTCCCGTGTCGATTATAAGAAGTGACAACGGCACCGAGTTCAAGAACTACACCTTGAATGATTTCCTTAGTGATGAGGGGATAAAACATCAATATTCCGCTACATACACCCCTCAACAAAATGGTGTGGCCGAGAGGAAGAACCAGACTCTTATTGAGATGGATAGGACCATGTTGGTGGAGTTTAAATCTCCATACAACTTTTGAGGCGAAGCCATCTCCACTGCTTGCCATGCATCAAACCAGCTCTAGCTCCGCAAAGAAATCAACAAGACTCCATATGAGATACTTACCGGTTACAAGCCCAACATATCCTACTTCCGGGTGTTCGGTTGTAAGTGTTTCTATCTCATAAAGGTGTTCGTTTGTCGAAATTCGAGTCTAAAGCATTAGAGGGTATTTTTGTTGGCTAGGGTCTCGAATATCACACTTATAGAATCTATGATAAGCTCTCTGGAGCCGTCATAGAATCTTGTAGTGTGAACTTCGAAGAATATGATGGTC
The DNA here is from genome assembly GCA_916181665.1 of Avena sativa. Taxonomy (NCBI): domain Eukaryota; kingdom Viridiplantae; phylum Streptophyta; class Magnoliopsida; order Poales; family Poaceae; genus Avena; species Avena sativa. The sequence continues at coordinate 103,712,143 of OV702293.1, forward strand.
CCCAAGGGGGGCGTGTTGATTCTTGTGATGCAGATGATGAAATGCCTTAGGATGCCATAGGAAGAATGTGTGTGGGATATATCCGCCCCGTTGAGGAACCCCTTATGGCGAATCAAGAAGAACTATGCTCCACTCAAATGGAGCCCTCATCTTCACAACCTCAACATGCTCCATCCATCGAGGAAGGAAATGACTCAAGCCAAAGACAATATGTGGACCCTCAACATGTTGATCATAGTGACGACTCTAGTCAATAGGAGCTTGATTCATTCTCCAGGATGTCAAGTGGTGCTAAGTCAATTGTTCAAGGAAGATCCGTACAAACTGCCTTGAGACAAGCTCAAATCGATGCTAGAAGAGCGCTTGATCAAGAACATAGTCAATCTTTGCCTCATAATGAAGAGAATGATACCTGTAATGATCAAGTTCAAGTTGATGGTCAAGACGAGGACCAAAATGATGAAGAGGGTCCCCCAAGAAACAACTTGGAGATCCACGCTCGTCGTGAAGCTAGAAAGGAGAGAATGTTGGAATTGAGAGACCACTCTCTACAAAATGTGGTTGGTGACCTAAGGAAAGGCATTTACACAAGAGCACAATTGAAGAGGTTCAGTGAACACCAAGCACACATCTCCATGATTGAACCAAAGAAAGTGTGGGAAGCTCTTGAAGATTCGGATTGGTTGGAAGTTATGCAGAAAGAGCTCAACAACTTTGAGAGAAACAAAGTATGGATGTTAGTTGAGAAGCCAAAGTATTGCCGCAATGTTATTGGCACGAAGTGGATATTCAAGAACAAGCAAGATGAGCATGGAATTATAGTAAGTAACAAGGCAAGATTGGTTGCACAAGGGTTCTCTCAAATTGAAGGCATTGATTATGGAGAGACATATGCACCCGTGGCTCGCCTTGAGTCCATCCGTATCCTTCTTGCTTATGCAACACATCACAACTTTACATTGCAACAAATGGATGTAGAAAGTGCAATTCTTAATGGTCCATTAAATGAGTTTGTATATGTAAAGCAACCCCCGGTATTTGGGGATCCCAACTTCCCAAACCATGTCTACAAACTTGATAAGGTGCTCTATGGGCTCAAGCAAGCCCCACGCACGTGGTATGAGCACCTTAGAGAGTTGTTGTTTGACCGTGGATTTGAGGTTGGGAAAATCTATTCCACTCTTTTTACAAAGAAGGTCAATGGGGAGCTTTTTGTATGCCAAATATATGTTGATGATATTATCTTTGGCTCATCTAACAAAGCTTTTAATGATGCATTCTCAAAACTTATGACTAGTAGGTTCCGGATGTCTATGATGGGGGAGTTGAGAGTATTTCTTGGTTTTGTGATCAAGCAAGTTAGAGGAGGGACATTATTCAACCAAGCCAAGTATACTCAAGGTATGCTCAAGAGATTCAATATGCAAGATCTAAATGGAGCTCCTACTCCCATGGCTACAAAGACTCATCTAGAACAAAATCCAAATGGTAAAGATGTGGATCAAAAGGTATACCGGTCCATGATTGGTTCTTTGCTTTACCTTTGTGCATCTAGACCAGATATTGTGTTGAGTGTAGGTTTGTGTTCAAGATATCAAGCGGCTCCTAAAGAAAGCCATTTAATGGCGGTCAAGAGAATCTTTCGATATTTAGCTCATACCCCATTTTATGGTCTTTGGTATCCTCGAGGGTCAACATTTGCTCTGTGTGGATACACGGACTCGGATTGGGCTGGTGATAAGGATGATAGAAAATCAACATCCAGGGCTTGCCAATTCCTTGGTAGTTCCTTGGTATATTGGTCGTCTAAGAAGCAAAATTGCATATCTCTCTCCACCGCCGAAGCCGAGTATGTGGCAGCTGCTAGTGCTTGCACCCAATTGCTATGGATGAGGCAAACTATAAAGGAATACGGTGTCCATTGTGACAAAGTGCCTCTTCTATGTGACAATGAAAGTGCTATCAAGATTGCCTACAACCCGGTGGATCACACAAAGACAAAGCATATTGAGATTCGCCATCACTTCATTAGAGATCATGTTGCTAGAGGTGATATTGATCTATCATATGTGTCAACCAAAGACCAACTTGCGGACATCTTCACGAAGCCACTTGATGAAGCAAGGTTTTGATATTTGAGTAATGAACTAAATATCATTGATTCAAGGAGCTTGACTTGACTATCTTACATTCTCACCTATGACTTGACCCTTATTTGGTTTAGGTGTAGGCATGGATATAGGGGGAGTGCGGTCCTAATTGATTGGACTATCCCTCCCCTCATTATGCCCAAAGCAATCAAACTCATTCCTCTTAATATCATTTTGTGATATGTGAGCTTAAATGATGAGTTTCGGTAATGGACCCAAGATATATCTTCGTGGTGCCAAGCCGAGTATACTCAAATATGGTGGCCTAGGCCACCACCCTCTCAGACTAGAGAGGTTGGTGCTTACTCGTGTTTGTCATTTGCTTGATTTTAGTCTCTTGGAGCTTTCCTGAATGTTTTTGTGAATTCCTATGGCTCTTATTGGTTTTTCACAGTTTGATGTCTCAACTAATCCTAGGCATAGTTTTGTTTGAAACCACCTAAACCGCGAACCCAGACCGCACCACACTGTGAGGACGATTTTTCCTGGTTTGTCTAGTTTGTAGACTGAACCCGCAAATCAATTGTGGTTAGCTGGGTTGACATCGCTTGAACCAAGGGAACCGTACGAACTGTGTACTCGTCCGAAGCGGAGGCGAGGTAGCACTAGAGGCGAAAGGTAGAGATACGCGTGATTTTGTGCTCGGCGGCCCGGCGGCGGCCGGTTCCGGCCTTTACGACGGTCTCGCGCTGCTGATGGAGGGCTGGGTCGACTTCAGCAGCCTCGACGACCTGGTAGAGAGGAGTTAGGACGTAGAGCTCCATGTCGTCAGCTCGAGCTCCTGGTCATTGGTTGGCAGGCGGCGGGCGGAGCAGAAGCTCGAAGGGGCGGAGTCCGTTGGTTCTCATGCGAACTTTATGGTCTTGGTTCTCCACATGCTCAGGCGATTCGGCGGATCAGCAATCACTGGGTCGGGCAGTGGACAGACGGTCAGAGCTCAGAGGATGGGGATTCGGCGGATCCGCATGATAACTAGTAACCATGTCCTTTCCAGCCCGGTCGCCAGGTCGTTCGAGGCTCATGTTTATCGGTCAATTGTTCATCGGTGTCAAACCGTCAAAACTGTGAAACCTCCCCAACCCAACCCGTGAATACGTGTGCCATCAGCCTGTCGAAACCATCCCAGTCTGTTCAAAACTGCAGATATTTTGGCGGTGTCGATAAACCAGCTAAACCAGTTTAACCCGCTGATGCACTGTAACATCCCTAAAATCATGTTTTCAAAGATGGCATATCATTCATGCATGCATATCATTTAGGAATCAATTTCAGACTCATTTCTAGAAAAACAGAAGCACTGAGTGCTATTATTTTATGTGAGCAAACATTGATCTATTGCCACTCTCAAATGAGAGTATAATTGTTTTAAACCAAGCTTTGTTTGCTCTCATGTTGGTTTGGTTGAATGTTAAAGTTTGGACAAAAATTTCGAAAATAAATATGGATTTAAAACTCCTTTCAAAACTTTATCAAACCAAGTGCTAAGGCATTGTTATTTTAAAAAAATTCAAAGGAACTATGCAAGTCCAGCAAGGCAGCATGGTTTTATACTCAAAATTATACAGGATTCATTTTACAAAGGGCCAAAAAGATTTGAAATTCAAATGCTTTGGAATTCATTTGAAAATGATTCCAGAAAATCAAATTAGAAAAAGAAAAAGGTTTAGAAAACCCAACTGGGCCTGGCGCCAGCTTTTCAGCCCAACAGCCAAAGCAGCCCACCCGGGCCACCTCTGTCTCTGCCTTTCCTCACCGCGCCCGCGTGCACCCACCCGCTGACAACTCGACCCCACCATGCCCCGTCAGCTTCGTCCTCAATCAACGCGCGGCCGAGGCGCTCCGCCGTTACCTCGCCACAGTCACTGCCCGCTTAATTACCATTGATGCAGCGCGTAATCGCCGCCCCCCCTCCTGGCTATTTAACTCCCTCTGCATCGTGACCATTTCCCCCCACTCAGCGCCTCCATTCCGCCACCAAGATGCCCACAATCTCACTTGCACCGCCGCTGTACCGAGCCACTCCGGCGGGCGATTCCGATAAGCTCCGACCGCCCCTCTGCTTCTGGTTCAAACGAGCGTGACCGCCACGTCCTTGTGCATCTGCTAACGCCCCTGGTTTGCCTACTCGTGACCCAGGTCGCCGTCTTCGTTCACGCCCACAACCACCAGAGCCGCCGCTCGACTCCGACGAGCAATAGCGGTAAGAATCGAACGCCCCTTGACCCCGCATGCATACTGTCAGGTTCGCCTTGTCCTTACGCAGCTTTTGACACCACTGACTCATGCTAGGGCGATGCAGAGCCTCGGAAACGTCGACGTCTGTAAGCATCCGATGCCGCGCACAACTCCGACGAGCCCCAGCGACCTCCAAAACGGTGCGCCCCTTCGCCAACGAAGACCACGTTGAGCTTCCTCGTGACCGTGCGAGTCTAGTAAGCCACGCCACACACCCCAGCCCCTCTTGTATTCGCCAGAGCATCGCTGACAGAGCGTCGCCGCCGCGCTACCGTCGCCAGCGCCGCCAGACTTTGGTCGCTTGATCGCGAGCCGTTAGATCCAAATCCAACGTGTAGAATTAGATCACTTAACGAAGGGGTACGGAACAGATCTGGCCGTGCGATTTAAGTTAGATCTGACGGTCCACGTTAGTCGATCCACGCGAAGCGGTACCAGCGAATCAGAAAGCGCCGCGTAGCCTGTGTTTGAGTTTAAAACAGAAATTTGATCTATTAGATGTTCAAACTTGTAAAATTCATAACTTTTGATTCCCACGTCCAAATTTGACAAATTTTATATCATTGGAATCAGGAGAGAAAATCCTTTCTGTTTATGCAATGTGTTTAATGTTTTGCCTCTGAATAAATGATTTTTTTACAGAAACATTTGTAGACATAATTTGAGTATAGTAATTATATGAAAAATGTTATGTTGTTCAAATAAAGTTTATTTGGCATGTTTTGGACTTGTTTATGATTCAGTACTGTGTACTGGTCTTGTTTGGTGTAGAAAATCTTCACATGGCATTTTGCATACATTCATGTATTTTTGCTTGTATATATTGTGTATGTGATTTTGTGCCATTATTTTATGTGTAGATTTTGGTGCAAATAGTGATTGTGATTGTGAGGATTGTTGCTACTCCCCAAACTACCAACGCAAGTGGTGATTCATGATTTTATTCCTATGTTTTTCAACTATGCACTAGAAATATTTTGTATAGGACTTACATGAATATTTTGATCTATATGCTATGCTTGGGAAATCCTAGTAGTTGTAGAATTGCTAGAAATTTCTAAGTTAAGATGCTTATCAATGCCATGCTTAGCCTAGCTAGTAGCAACCAAGGGTGGTTATATATTCATACTATGAGAAAATATTTCTAAGTCTTTGGACTTGTGTTTTTACTTAATAAAACAACTAAGTGAATGAAACACCTGGGTGGAATGGAAAGAATGGTTTGTGTTGAGTGGTTACACAAGGCCCATGTCTATGGTTTACCTTGTGTATCTCACTTGTGGAAAGCCACCCAGGAACAAAGGGGTTTGAGATGCCAAATGTTAAGAAGCTTCTAGTGCAACCACATGGCAATATGGGCTCTGCCTAGATCACATAGGTTGCAATAACTTAGCCATTTGGACAGTTGGTGGTAGTGGGATGATAGGTTGGAACGCGTCCATTTGGTCTAAGGGAAGGCTTCTGAAAGGTCCTGTCTTGGTGAAAATCAAGTCTTGTGGGGAAAGTGCACAACCTCTACAGATGGAAGAATCTAAGTACTTAGCCATGTCCCTGGTATTGGACAACTTGAGCATCAAGACATGGAAGCTATCAAGAATATCCTCATCCCAATTTCTAAGTAAAAACTTGTGGTTGAACAAGGGTGAAGGTTCACCAATTTCTATTGGTGGTTCCTTGGGAAAGTTTTGTCAAAGAAAAACTTAGTGTTTTTAACTGATAGGTAAAACCTATTTTGAGCAAAGCAAGCCTAAGCTACACTTAGCCAAAATGCATATAGTATCTAGACTACTAATATTCTACTAAGGTATCACTTGCCAATACTATTCCAATGTATTGACCCACTGTGGCTGTAACTTGTGATGTTGCAGGTTATTCTGATGATGATTAGGGGTTATGAGTCTACACTCAACATGCTTGCCTGTGGCACATGAAGATGAAGACTTATTTATCTTATTATATATTTGAACTCTTGTATTAGGCCTGTGGCCATGGAGTTTTTAAAAGACTATGTTTGTCTCTAGAATGATATGTAATAATGACCTTTGTTTCTGTGTACTTCATCTTAAACTGTGGATGCTAGCATTGATCTAGGGACTAGCATTGCAATCACAGGGATCCTTACCTTTATAAAGGGAGGGATCTTACAGATGGTATCAGAGCACTGTGTTGCCTGTAGGATTATGACCCTAGGATTGGAAACCACTAAGGAAAAAATTTCAACAACTTCCACACTTGTCTTTTCTTCTCGTAAACTTTTCTAATCTTCTTTCTCATCTCTATTTGTAGATGAACTCCATCAACGAAGCCGTGAGGAAGGGACCACTCATGACTATGACTTTGGAATGTGAGACAGAATTCCCCAAGGCTCTCAAGGACCTCATGGTTGCCATGGGAATACATGGTGCAGCTGTGTACAAAGGTTTTCCCGTGATGGATGAAGGAGTTGAATACTGGTGGGTGCAACTTCACTTGTATAGAAACAAGGAAGACAACCACAAGGAATCAGGGTTCTGCATGGTCACCAACTCAGTGATGCACACCACATTCTTTGATTCAGCAAGGGATGCATCTTGGAAGGCCATCAAAGAGCTTGGTGATAGAATCAAGTGCAGAATGCTCAACACCCAAAATGACCTTAGGGAAGAAAAGAAGCATACCCAAGAGTTAGAGTCTACCAACCAACGTTTAAGAGAGGACATCATAGACTTAGCAATGGAGTCATGTGATCAGGATCGACAGATTGCCTCTAGGGATGCCCTGTTAGCCAACTTGGCAAGTGGGATGGGATTGTAACGTACTTCATTAGTTGGACCACCACACTTATCATTTTATTTCCCAAATATTGTTTAAAATAAGTTGAACCTTGGATGTTTGTAATGGATTTATGTATGCCATGACTTGTGTGTTTTGATTGTCAGAGATATGCATGTGATGCCTTGTCTTGTGGTTCATCTTTATGTATGTTGATTCTAACCTTTTCTATCTTATAAAATAGATGCCTAATGTTACTATCAGCATGGCTGAAGAGTTCAAGGGAACTCGTTTTGGCACTCGTCTTATTGAGCTTACTAGTGTGCTCAATCTCCCACTTCCTACCATCATGATGCTTCCCCTCACCAAGCTCGAGAGGAAGGACCTTTGGGGATTCAAGGTTACCCAGCCAGGACGCCAGACTGAGCCAGCCACGGAGGCTATCACCTTCAAGCTCATGCATGATGACAAGGAGAGAGGCCTAGAGGTAGTCATGCAGGATTTGCTTGGAAGCTTGTTAGGGAGACACTCTCGGGAGATTAGAGGTACTCACTTCCACACCTTCGGTAGACGTGATAAGGATGGTGAGGCCATTGACTTCGAGGATACTGCTAGAGAGACGGCAGAGCTGATTCGTCTATACCTCCAGGACTTAGAGGTTCTTCTTAGGCACCTAGATACTGATAGGACCAACGTCATGCTTAGCAATGACGAACTCCAGGTGCAGCTTCGTGAGAAGGACAAGCTCTTCGCGGAGCAAGATGAGATAGTCAAGGAAATGGAGGCAAATTTTGAGAGTCAGGATAGAAAGTTCAAGAGTCAAGAGAAGAGAGTCCAAGATAGGAACAAGAGGATTCGAGACATGACTGCAGAACTAGAGGCCAAGGACTTTGAGCTCGAGCATCAGCAGGTAGTGATTGAGAGACTTCGTTCATAGAAGAGGGCTCTCAAAGCCAAAGTAGAGGCCTAGACTACCAATGTCGAGGAATACAAGACCGCTATGGAGAATGCAGGTCTTACACTTGTTGATGAGGAGGTTGATGCAGAGGAGTAGTGATGACTACTCATTTACCTTTTATTTACCATGCTTTTGATTATTGAGTTGCAATGACCATCCAACATGTGGATGGCTTGCTATTGGTGTTTTTACTTTTCAAAACTTGTTGTCTATGTTGTTGAACTTTTTTTTATGATACATGTTTGGTGATTGTTATGTGATGTATTGTGCATGTTATCATCTATGGGTATCTCATTCTTATCCTTATTGAAAACCATAGATGCCTCCCCGACGTGCCAATCCCAACCCTAACAACAACAATATCACCCCTGAGATGCAGCAGATGATGACAGCTCAGACGCAGCTGATGCAAATGATGACCACGTTCATATAGAATCAGAATAACAACAACAATAATAATAATAACAACAACAACAATCAGAACAACCCACCGGGTTTTGACATGCTTACCAGATTCTTAAGACTGAGGCCAGCAAAGTTCTCAGGAACTACTGATCCCATGGTGGCCAATGATTGGCTACGCTCAGTGAACAAGGATTTGGTAACTGTTGGCTGTACTGATGAAGAGAAAGTCAGATTTGTAGCACAATTGTTGGAAGGACCAGCAGCCACTTGGTGGGATAACTTCAAGATCACCACTCCCATTGCGGATGTGACATGGGCTATCTTTGAAGATGGTTTCCGTACTACTCACATCTCATCTGGAGTGATGAGTTTGAAGAAGAAGGAATTTCATAACTTGAAGCAGCGCCACCGCAGCGTGGCAGAGTATATTGAGGAGTTCAACAATCTGGCACGTTATGCATCGGATGAAGTTGACACTAATGCTAAGAGGAAAGAGAAGTTCCTCGAAGGATTGAACGATGAACTGAACCTGCAGCTATCTGTGGCTATGTCCCCACTGAAATGGATCATATGGGCACCTAGAGGGGGTGAATAGATGTTAACCAATTTTTAATACTTTTTCAATTTTAGGCTTGACACAAGGTAAATTCTCTAGATATGCAACTACGCGAATTTCCCTATATGCAACCCTAACTACTAAGCACGTAAAAAGAGGAGCGAGGAAACCATAGTGGAGCACGCGGAGACACGGGGATTTGTTTTACCGCAGTTCCTTCCTTGTTAAGGGAAGTACATCTGCGTTGGAGGGGTGGGCGGTTCTAAGACCACCACGCCACAATAGGCCTCACCCTATTCTCCAATGGATCTCGCCACGAGAGGCCTGATCCACCTTCTCCACTATTGGATCCCTTCGAGGCGGGAACCGGTGCCTTTTACAACACTATCGGGGCACACACCCACAACCGAATTGGGGGCTCCCGAGATGACAACAAGCTGCCACAAGAACAAGGTTTATCAATATAAACAAAAACAAGGATCTAGGTATTTGCAAGAAATACTAGATCGGGGGTTCTCCAAATGAATGAAGAGGAGATGAAGCGCTTGATTGCTGATGATGAAGATCGAGTTCTCCTCCTTCGATTCCCCAAGGGACGGGGCCTTTGGGTGGATCTAGGTGGAGCTCTCTTGGATGAAGCTTTCAGATCTGATCTGGTCTTTTTCGAATGAACCAAGAGTTCTGGCAGGAGGGGGAAGGCTGGCTTAAATACCCCCTCCCCAGATCTGGCCGTTGCACAACATTTGGGGCGGATTATCCGCCCCTGGGAAAACTCCGCCCCAAGGGCGGATTCTCCGGGGGAAACTCCGCCCCCTCTCTGGGCTGGCGCCTGCGAAACTTGGTGAAGATCTTGGGGGGCGGATAATCCGTCCCCTCCAGCGGCGGATTATCCGGCCAGACCGGAAAGTCCGGCCAACACTCCGCCCCCTCTCTGGGGCTTGCGCCTTAGCGATGAGTAGGGGGGTGGACTATCCGGCCCCCCTGAGGGGCGGATTATCCGGTGGGGCCGGAAACTCCGGCAAAAACTCCGCCCCCCTTCTGGGGCTTGCTCCTGCTTGGGAAGAGGGAGGGGAGGATTATCCGCCCCTGGTGGGGGCAGATTATCCGCCCCCAAAGGCAGAATCCTATTCCCTTTTTCTCAAAGAGAGCTGCAACACTTCAACAAACATTAAATAATCCTTGATATTGTTATCTAACACACAAAACACTAGGGATTATAAAATGTTCTTTCAATCTCCCCCTTTTTGGTGTTAGATGACAATATTAGGATTTGCAATGAAACTGGCTAATGCCACCTTAAATAATGAAAGACGCTCCCCCTAGATGTGTGCATATTTAAAATTTGCATTTGAATACAAATACACACACTAGAGAGAACACAACTTCCATAACAAAGATAATTGAAACAAGGTGGTTTGGGAAACAAGGTCATACCACCGGGATGAGAATATAGCCAAAGAATATAGTTTGTTTGATAGCCTCCAAGCACATCCCAACCATACTAGCAATATTGATGCATACATTAGATAGGCCCATGATTCCATATGCCATCAAATGTGCCTCCATAGATAAATCCAGAATTCCATGAGATCCACAATAGATAAATCCAGAAATCCATGAATACCACACAGCGTACCAAACTTAGTGAAACACGACACAGTCTTACATAATCAAACACAAATAGCAAATGAGTTCACGCTAAAAAGGCACAAGCAATCAAATCAAATGACTGAAAGAAAGATGCTTGCGCCCGACCCTTGCAAATCCACGTGACCTAATAGAACTACTTCTCCCTCTTTGGCATCGAAATGCCAAAAAGTAAGAAGAGCGATGCTAACGCACCTGAAGATCACTCCTCCTCATCCTCATCGTAGTCATTCCCGTCCCCTTCCTCTTCATCATACTCATCATCATCGTCATCAGCTGGAGGAGTGGGTGCCCTCGGTGGAGGAGGAAAGAGGCAACTATCGAGCTCGCCATAGTTGATCCCTGAGGTGTTCCACTAAGCATACGGATCCGGAGTAGTGGGAGGAGGTGGATGGCCAGTGGCACCTGAGACATGGTGGAGAATAAGCTGCTGCGTGTGATCCCTCTCATGATCCTTGCGGTAAGCCTCATATTGGCCCTTGTGAGTGTCAATGCCCATGCAAAGAATGTGTCGCTGGAACCAAGTGAGCTGCTTAACCTCGCGTGCCATTGGGGACACCGTGGAACGACGACCACTAGAGCATCACGCATGAAGGACTCTGGGGCAGTGGAAGGGTGATGGGTCTTCTGAGCCTTGTTGTAGATTTTCTTGGGCTTGTGAATTCCATCCAAAGCAGTGCCAAAATCCTCATGTGGCAACATATGCTTGACGAGCATCATTATGAAAGGAGCATAAGGAATAGAGAGCCTGTTGATCATAGCATCCATCATCTCATGATAAATATAGTCCATGACATCCAGTTTGTAACCTGTGGCTGATCCAGAGTTAGTGGCACACTCGTGAGCAAAAGCAAGGAGTGGAACCAGGTGGCCACGGATCTTATCAGTGTTGCCACCACTAGGAGCGATGCAGTCCCTAAATATGCCAACAAGGGAGTCATACAAGGGAGAGAGGCCAGCGAAAGTACCAGCAACACCATCATAAGAAAGGCAAGGAGCAAGTGCAGTATCCTTGGATGGCTTCAGAGGAGAAATGATACGGTGGCCTGAAGGAGTGTCACGGCCATGGAATGCATAACCAAGAACCTGCCCAAAGGTGCGAAAGTCCGACTGAATCATGGTGGTCCCTGTCATCCACTTCATAGTACGGCGCTCATCACCGCAAATCACCAGAGTTGAGAAGAACTGCCGCACCACAGAGGAATCATAGTTGCATTGGATAGTCATGAGGTGGTGCAGCCCCATCTTGTTGGTCAAATCTAGTGCCTCAATGAGCCTTGTCTTGGATTGAGCCTCAGTCAAATTGATAGGACGCATAGGGCGAAGCTTGAGAGTCGCATAGACATCATCATGAATAGCCCGAAAGTGGGCATTCCAAAACATAGAGTCCTCGGGGGGGACCATCACTGTCAGCCTCATCATAATAATCAGTCTGGCGAATGGTGGCATACTGAAGACTGTCCATAGCCTTGTAATTGGGCCGAGACTGTTTGCCCTTGCGAGATGCGGTCCTCTTAGTTTTCTTACTTGCCTCGGCCATCCATTCAGCCTCTCTTGCTTCTCGGCTGACCTCGGTCTCGTCAATGAACTTCCCTTCTGCAGTAGGCTTGAGATAACGGGCACGGGAACGACGGACGAAGGTCTTGGTCGGCTTGGAACCACCTGTGAAAAGCATTAGAGGGATAGCATGGAGATAAGCATACACACAAGTCCAGGAAAGAACACGGAGAAAGAGTAGCATTGCAACCCATAACCAATGATGTGTATTGTAGAAGAAGGACCAAAACAGACCAGAATTTAATCTCCAGACCGGATTATCCGTCCCTGGCAGGGGCGGATAATCCGCCCCCCGCAGGAATTTTCTGGATCGGCCTAGATCTACCATGGCAAAACAGATTGCGTACTAGGGTTGCAATTCTACTGATTCTAGCATGTACGGAACAACACCAAGGACCTTCTACAACGAGATTTCCACCAAATAAAATGCATCCCATACAAAAGGAGAGAGATGAGGGAGTTACCCTCACTCATTGGAGGAAAATCGCGGAGGAGAAGACACCCGGAGGCGAGGGGAAGAAGATCCGGGGAGAGCCCGGAGAATCCGATGGTCGAATCGACTCCGGGAGAGGTGGATGCTCCGGCGGAGGCTGGGGGCAGAGGGAGGGTTGGGGGAGGACTGGCTGCTCTATTTGAGCCTGCCCTCCCTGACCCAGCCTATAAGGGGCCGATTTCGCCCCCCCCCCCCCCCCCCCCCCGTGAAATTCTGTAAATTACAAACTCAGGCCAGAGCAACCTAGCAAACCTCTCGATGGTGTTTTAGAGGACTTGTATGCAAGAATAGATGGTTCAAGGAGGGAGAGAAAGGCTTGGGTTGAGAGCATCAAACTGAGATGGTACTACACACCCAAATTTGCAAGAATCAAATCAATCAAAAGCCAAATTTGAGTGTGTTTTCCATAAGAACATGAGATATGCAAGAAAATCCAACGAGACCCATGAGAAACCAACTCTTCTCGAGGAAGAGGGCGGTGGCCGAAGCCACCATGTTGGAGCGCATGGCATGACACCGCGAAGATGTATCTTGAGTTCAAAACCAATGCTCATCGATGACCCACATATCACAAAATGATATTAAGGGAAATGATTTTACTTGCTTTCGGCATTATGGGGGGAGGGTTGGCCCAATCAATTAGGACCACACTCCCCCTATGTCTATGCCCACATCTAAACCAAATACATGAATAAGAGCAAGTGAGTGTGCAAGGGTAGTCAAGCCAAGCTCCTTGAATCTATGATATTTAGCTCATTCCTCAAATAACAAAATCTTGCTTCATCAAGTGGGTTCGTGAAAATATCAGCAAGTTGGTTCTTCGTGCTCACAAAGGATAGGTTAATATCACCACGAGCAACATGATCCTGAATAAAGTGGTTGCGAATCTCTATATGTTTTGTTCTTGTATGCTGCATGGGATTGTAAGCAATTTTGATAGCACTTTCATTATCGCATAATAGAGGCACTTTGTCACAATTGACACCATATTCCTTTAAAGTTTGCCTCATCCATAACAATTGTGTACAAGCACTTGCAGCAGCAACATATTCAGCTTCGGCGGTTGAGAGTGAAATACAATTATGTTTCTTTGATGACCAACACACTAGAGACCTGCCCAAGAATTGACATGCACCAGAGGTTGATTTCCTATCATCTTTGTCACCAGCCCAATCTGAATCAGTGTAACCACATAGAGAGAAACTTGAACCCTTGGGATACCATAACCCAAAATTTAGGGAATGAACCAAATATCGGAAGATTCGCTTGACCGCCACTAAGTGGCTTTCTTTAGGAGCGTCTTGGTACCTTGCACACACTCCTACACTTAACACGATATCGGGCCTAGATGCGCAAAGGTAAAGGAGAGACCCGATCATGGATCGGTATACCTTTTGATCCACATCTTTACCCTTGGGATTGATCTCAAGATGACACTTTGTTTGCATTGGGGTAGCAACGCCATTGAGATCCGTCATCTTGAACCTTTTGAGCATGTCTTGGATGTACTTAGCTTGATTAATAAAGGTTCCTTCTCTAAGTTGTTTGATCTCAAATCCAAGAAAGAACCTCAGCTCACCCATCATGGACATCTCAAACCTGTCAGTCATAAGCTTTGAAAATTCATCGTTAAAAGCTTGGTTAGTAGAGCCAAAAATAATGTCATCTACATAAAGTTGGCATACAAAAAGCTCCCCATTAACCTTCTTAGTAAAAAGAGTGGGATCGATTTGCCCAACTTCGAATCCACGGTCTAGCAAAAGCTCTTTAAGGTGCTCATACCACACACGTGGGGCTTGTTTAAGGCCATAGAGCGCCTTATCGAGTTTGTAGACATGGTTCGGGAATTTGGGGTCCTCAAACCCAGGGGGTTGCTTGACGTATACTAACTCATGTAGTGGACCATTAAGGAAAGCGCTCTTAACATCCATTTGTTGTAATTTAAAATTATGATGGGCTGCATATGCAAGAAGGATACGGATGAACTCAAGACGAGCCACAGGAGCATAAGTCTCGCCAAAATCAATTCCTTCCACTTGAGAGAATCCTTGAGCCACGAGTCGTTCTTTATTCCTCACAATAATGCCATTTTCATCTTATTTGTTCTTGAAGATCCACTTGTGCCGATAACATTGCGACAATCCTTTGGTTTCTCTACGAGCTTCCAAACTTTGTTGCGTTCAAAGTTATTTAATTCTTCATGCATTGCAACAACCCAATCGGGGTCTTCAAGAGCATCAAAAACCTTCTTCGGTTCAACCATGGAAATGTGAGCTTGATGATCACAGAAGCTTGCAAGTTCTCTTCTAGTGGATACCCTTCGTCGTAGATCACCAACAACCTTGTCAAGAGTGTGACCCCTTAGTTCAAGGTTCCGATCAGCACGAGCCTTGCGAAGAGCCTCAATGTCCTTATTGTTTCTAGAAGGAGTTGATTCAGTATTTGTATCCTTGTCTTGATCACTGCCTTGCCCTTGATCTTGATCTGTATTAACACCAAAAGATTGCTGCTGAGTTTGTTCTTCAGGGCCGGATAATCCGCCCCTTGGAGGGGCCAGACTATCCGTCCTGGGAGGTGAAGCACCAGAGCCTTCTTCCTGAGAGTGTCTGACAAGAGTTGGAGACCCAGGGCCGGATAATCCGCCCTCGGGGGCCGGAGAGTCCGGCCTGGGAGTTTCAGAGTTGTTGGCTTCTCCTCCGGATCCTCTGGAATGAGTTGGAGTGCCAGGGGTGGATTGTCCGCCCCTTGTAGGGGGCGGATAGTCCGGCCTTGGACTACCAACTTGTCCAGGGGACAGATGATCTTCAGCAGATTGTGGTGTTGGTGCAGGAATTTCTCCAACAGTAGGAGCTTGTTGATCTTGTGTAGATGAGGGCTCCACATGTGTGGAGCATTGTCCTTCCCGATCCGCCACAAGGGGTTCTTCAATGGGGCGGAAAAATCCCACGCCCATTCTTCTTATGGCATCTTGGGGTATTTCAACATCTGCATCACAAACATCAACTTGCCCTACAAAGGAGCTGTTATTTTCATCGAACTCCACACTACAAGATTCTACAACAATCCCAGTGAGCTTGTTGTAGACTCTATAAGTGTGGGATTCGGCACCGTAACCAACAAAGATACCTTCTAAGCCTTGGACTCAAATTTTGACAAACGGACACCTTTAATAAGAAAGAAACACTTACACCCGAATACCCTGAAGTATGAGATGTTGGGCTTGTTACCGGTAAGAATTTCATATGGAGTCTTGTCCAAAATCTTTCGGAGGTATAGCCGGTTCGATGAGTGACAAGCAGTGGATATGGCTTCAGCCCAAAAATTATAAGGATACTTGAATTCAGCCAACATTGATCTTGCCATGTCCATCAAAGTCCGGTTCTTCCTCTCGGCTACACCATTTTGTTGAGGGGTGTACGCAGTGGAATATTGATGTCTAATCCCCTCTTCGCTAAGAAACTCATTTAAAGTGTAGTTCTTGAATTCGGAGCCGTTGTCACTTCTTATTGCCAAGATAGGAACATTGTGTTGACGTTGAACTTCATTGGCAAAGTCAATGACAGTTTGTTGAGTCTCACTTTTCAGCTTGAAGAAATAGACCCATGTATATCTTGAGTAATCATCGACAATGAACAAGCAATATTTCTTCCCACCAAGACTTGCATGAGAAGGAGGACCAAATAAATCCACATGATGTAATTCCAAGATCCTCTTTGATGACACAATAGTCTTCCTCTTATGGGGAGAATCATGCATTTTTCCTTCTACACAAGCCCTGCAAACACGATCTTTGGAAAAAGAGACATTGTCTTTCAGTCCAAGGATGTGGCCACCCTTTTGGAGACTTTGCAAAGTTCTCATGTTGACATGGGCTAAACGGCGATGCCATAGCCAGCCCACGTCGGCCTTTCCGAATAGACACATCGGACCCGAAGTGGTTTTCCCTGAGAAGTCCACCACATATAGGTCATTTTCAACGTATCCAATGAAAGCGACCTTTAGAGACTTGCTCCACAAGAGTACCACCAAATCATCATCGATAAAAACAGCAAAACCCATCTTACCAAGGGCATGAACAGAAAGAAGGTTATAACCGAGGGTCTCAACAAGCATGACGTCCACGAGAGAAATATCGTGGGTAACCACTACCTTGCCAAGACCCAATACCTGAGATTTAGACTTATCACCATAGGAGACTGTGATATTATCATGATTTGGACGCATCTCTATGATGATCTCCTTGCTTCCAGTCATATGACTAGTGCAGCCACTATCCAGCACCCATTTCGACCCACCGGAAGCATAGCCCTGCAAGAGAATTACTTCTTGGTTTTAGGTACCCATTTTTCAATGGGTCCTTTCATGTTAGTAACAAGGGTCTTTGGGACCCAAATAGACCAAGCAATATATTCATCAAAGGGACCGACATAATAAGCATAAACATCGCCATAATCATCACAAAAGAGTTCATAATTTGGATTGTGAGACCCTGCAAAACCAATATTGTTAGTCTTGTCTTTTGTGACATTCTTCTCAGCGGTGCTTGTCTTTGATTGAACATTCTTGGACTTGTTCTTCTTGGTTTTTTTTCTTGGACTTGGTGACATACCCAAGTCTTTCTTTACCATGATTTGACCTTTGCTTGCCAAGGACTTCATCAAGCACACCTTTGTCCTTGGGAGTGATGTCCTTGATCACTTATTTTTCCACACTAGCATTTTCCTTGTGACTATATGTTAAGTTGGATGAGCTAGGGCATCATATTTGTCCAATCGACTTTGAAGCTGATCATGTGGCTCATTGAGAATGAAGAAATCGTTTTTCAACGCCTTGTGAGCATTGTAAAGTTTATCCAATTCCTCCGAGAGTCTATCATGAGCAGCCCCAAAGTCAATCTTTTCTTTCTTTAACTTATTTGCTTTGGTGACTGCATTGTCACGTTCCTTAACAAGTTTAGTCACAATTTCTTCATGTGACTCTTCCATAGACTCAAGCCTCTCTTCAAGAGAGACCCGAGCCTCTTCTTCTTCAAGAGCATTTTTTAAGGATGCAATGGACCTTTCAATTCTGCCCTTTTCTTCGAGGAGTGCTTCGTTTTGGGCCAGCTGATCCATAAGAGCTTCAAAACAAACTTTGTGCTCACCTTGCAAGTTAGTGTAGAAGTAATCCAAGCAATAATCTCTTCTTTAACCTTAAGACTAGTAGGATCATCCATGTCAATCATAGCCTTAGGAAAAGAAGAGTTAGAAGTCGTTACCTCAGAGCTTCTTGCCATGAGACAAGTAGCATTCTTGTTGATGATGTTTTCATTCGGAGAGTCGAAGAGGGATGTTGTTGTAGATGTGGTGGCTATAGCAGCCACCTATTGAGAGTTATCGTCCTCATCCTCATCTTCACTTCCTGATGAATATTCTTCTTGAGGCACTAGAACAATCTTCGGTTGCTTCTTGAAGGGAGCATTCTTCTTTACAAACTGTTTCTTGCATGGAGCCTTTGACTTGTCCTTGAAAATAATTCTTCCTCCATTATATTCCCTACTTTGATATAGACATTCAGCTACAAAGTGCAGCCGGTCACCACAATTGAAGCATGTTATCAGCTTGGTACCATTTTCTTTTCTTCCATAGGCTCCACTCTTGCGTTCTAGTTCAGCTTTAGCCTTGGCTGGATCTTTCCAAAAGTTTCTTGCATAAAGAGCCAAGTATTGTCTGTGGATCCTTTTTATATCCTCGGGACAGTCCAGACCTTCTACCGCATATTCATCATGATCAATCACACTAGTCTTCAAGGCCATGTTGACCCCCTTTTGCATTCCCATAGCTCGAGCACAAGCATCTTCGGCATTCTTGGCAGCCACTTTGAAAGCGGCCATTTCTTGCATTACCTCATTGGATGACATGAGGTGATAGTTATGCCTACCTTGGAGACTTTTCAAATCTGTGGGCTCAAATGGCATAAGAGCACTGACATACTTGCGCTTGATCCAATCATCATCAACATGAGTTGCACTGTGGTTTCTGAAGGTTGTGGCTATTGCCTTGAGCCTCCTATACATGTCCTCGTGGTCTTATCCATCCAGCATATAGAATCCTTCAGCTTCATTGCTCAAAGCATCATATCTATTCCTTCTCATACTTTCATTTCCAATGAAGAGCTCGGTGAGGGCATCCCAAGCTTCTTTAGCTGTGCTAAGATGCTGAATGGGTGGCATGTCTTTGTCACCCACACCAAGCTGTATCATGTGTAGAGCTGTAGCGTTGAGTTGGCTATCAACAATTTCTCTTCTTGTGAGATTGTTGGGGTTTCCAACATGAAGACCATTTTCTATGATTTTCCACAACTCAATGGAGGAACTGCACACATGAGACTTCATCAAAAATTGCCATTGAGAGAAAGTAGATGCAGAAAGTTTGGGTGGATCACCCCTATTATGTATATGTGGGTGAGGGATAGGTGGATCAGGGGAATACACATGAGAAA
Organism: Avena sativa; assembly: GCA_916181665.1. Lineage (NCBI taxonomy): Eukaryota > Viridiplantae > Streptophyta > Magnoliopsida > Poales > Poaceae > Avena > Avena sativa. Next base: position 103,731,375 of record OV702293.1, read on the forward strand.
CCTCATTGTATCCATCCTTCCCGCTATCCTTTTTAGAGGAGCTCTTGCTAGTATCATCACCAACCACTTCGTTATCTTTGGAAGCAGTTTTACCCGTTTCCTTGGATTGCGGAGTGGTATCCTCAGAGTTAGATGGAGGTGATGCTGCGGATGTGGAGAGACGCATTATCAATTGACGCATCTCTTCCATCTTAGCCTCCATTGAACTCACCAAGGTTGTTTCCAACGTCTTGAGATCGTTCATGGTGACTACCTCCGGAGCATCACTCCCATCTACCTTGGAACCCATACTTCTCTTAGGCGGTTAAGCCCGCAATAAGAGCGGAGGCTCTGATACCAATTGAAATGGATCGTATGGGCACCTAGAGGGGGGTGAATAGGTGCTAACCAATTTTTAATACTTTTTCAATTTTAGGCTTGACACAAGGTAAATTCTCTAGATATGCAACTACACGAATTTCCCTATATGCAACCCTAACTACTAAGCACGTAAAAAGAGGAGCGAGGAAACCGTAGTGGAGCACGCGGAGACACAGGGATTTGTTTTACCGCAGTTCCTTCCTTGTTAAGGGAAGTACATCTACGTTGGAGGGGTGGGCGGTTCTAAGACCACCACGCCACAATAGGCCTCACCCTATTCTCCGATGGATCTCGCCACGAGAGGCCTGATCCACCTTCTCCACTATTGGATCCCTTCGAGGCGGGAACCGGTGCCTTTTACAACACTATCGGGGCACACACCCACAACCGAATTGGGGGCTCCCGAGATGACAACAAGCTTCCACAAGAACAAGGTTTATCAATATAAACAAAAACAAGGATCTAGGTATTTGCAAGAAATACTAGATCGGGGGTTCTCCAAATGAATGGAGAGGAGATGAAGCGCTTGATTGCTGATGATAAAGATCGAGTTCTCCTCCTTCGATTCCCCAAGGGACGGGGCCTTTGGGTGGATCTAGGTGGAGCTCTCTTGGATGAAGCTTTCAGATCTGATCTGGTCTTTTTCGAATGAATCAAGAGTTCTGGCAGGAGGGGGAAGGCTGGCTTAAATACCCCCTCCCCAGATCTGGCCGTTGCACAACTTTGGGGGCGGATTATCCGCCCCCCACTTGGGGCGGATTATCCGCCCCCTGGGAAAACTCCGCCCCAAGGGCGGATTCTCCGGGGGAAACTTCGCCCCCTCTCTAGGGCTGGCGCCTGCGAAACTTGGTGAAGATCTTGGGGGCGGATAATCCGGCCCCCTCTAGGGGCGGATTATCCGGCCAGACCAGAAAGTCCGGCCAACACTCCGCCCCCTCTCTGGGGATTGCGCCTTGGCGATGAGCAGGGGGCGGACTATCCGGCCCCCTGAGGGGCGGATTATCCGGCGGGGCCGGAAACTCCAGCAAAAACTCCGCCCCCCTTCTGGGGCTTGCGCCTTCTTGGGAAGAGGGAGGGGCGGATTATCCGCCCCTGGTGGGGGCGGATTATCCGCCCCCAAAGGCAGAATCCTATTCCCTTTTTCTCAAAGAGAGCTGCAACACTTCAACACACATTAAATAATCCTTGATATTGTTATCTAACACACAAAACACTAGGGATTATAAAATGTTCTTTCACCCACTTACCAGTCTCTTTGTGACAAGGCTGCCATTTTGGAGAGCAAGCTGAAACAGGTTGAAAGCAGGAAGAGGAAGCACTCTGACAAGCACAGCTCGGGATCATCTCACAAGCGTTCCCATTATGATGATAGTGGGAATTCTGGATCCCACAAGCATGGAAAATACAACAGCCACCACAAACACAACCGTCATCATGACAACAAGCATCACCATAGTCATGACAATGACAAGTACAAGAATCACAAGAGTGGATATAAGAGCCACCACAATGGAAGTGGAAGTGGTAGTGGAAGCCAGCCTGTCAAGAAGGATCTTAGTTAGGTTGAATGTTTCAAGTGCAAGAAGATGGGGCATTATGCAAATGAATGCCCAGAAAAGAAAGTTGAAGGACCCAACAAGCCCAACCCTTTCCAAAAGGTACAGGTGAACCACATCAATGGGGAAGAGATCTATGAGGAATCTGATGCTGTTGCTGGTAAGTTCAAACTCAATTCTGTTCCAGCATTTGTTCTCTTTGATACTGGTGCATCTCATTCATATCAAGAGCATTTGTTGAAAGAAATGAACTACCGGTAGAAACTATTGGGTGTCCTATAAAAGTAAGTTCTCCTGGCGGAGAAATGATAGTGAACTCAGGATGTCATGATCTAGTCATAGAGTTTGGGAAGTATAAGTTTCCCGTTAATCTGATAATCCTAAACTCTCATGGATTGGATGTCATTTTGGGAATGGACTAGATGACTAAGCACAAGGGAGTGATAGATTGTGCCAACCATACTGTCTCACTCACAACTCCAGAAAACAAAAGGATCAGATTCAAGACCAACTTTGAATCGAAAGGGAGTAAGCTAAATTCTCTTAAGGGGGTTAGCATAGACAGTGTGCCTATTGTGAGTGAATATCCGGATGTGTTTCCGGAAGAATTGCCAGGAAAGCCACCAGATAGAGATGTGGAATTTTTGATTGATTTGCTACCAGGATCTGGACCAATAGCAAAGAGACCGTACAAGATGTCAGTTGATGAATTGAAAGAACTCAAGAAACAACTTGGAGAACAGTTGCAGAAAGGATTTATTCAACCAAGTTCTTCGTCTTGGGGAGCACCAGTGTTGTTCATGGAAAATAAGGATAGAAGTCAAAGGTTATGCATAGATTACCGTTCACTCAATGAGGTGACTATCAAGAACAAGTACCCTTTGCCTAGAATCAATGACTTGTTTGATCAGTTAGAGGGAGCTTGTGTGTTCTCAAATATTGATCTCCGGTCAGGTTATTTCCAGCTCAAGATAAGATAACAAGACATACCTAAGACAACTTTCACCACTAGGTATGGATTGTATGAGTATACCATGATGCCATTTGGTTTGACCAATGCACCAGCTTACTTCATGAATATGATGAACAAGGTGTTCATGGAGTTCCTTGATAAGTTTGTTGTCGTTTTCATCGATGACATTTTGATCTACTCCAAGAGCAAAGAAGAGCATGAAGGACATTTGTGTTTGATACTTGAGAAACTTAGAGAGCATAATCTGTATGCCAAATTCAGCAAGTGTGAGTTTTGGTTGAATGAAGTTGGATTTCTTGGACACGTTGTGTCAGGAGATGGTGTAGCAGTTGATCCTTCTAAAGTTTCAGCTGTAACTGAATGGGAATCTCCTAAGTCAGTGAAAGAGGTTCGTAGTTTCCTTGGCTTGGCAGGATACTACAGAAGGTTCATTGATAATTTCTCCAAGATAGCTAAGCCAATGACAGAGTTACTAAATAAAGACAAGAAATTTGCTTGGTCTGAAGGATGTGAACTCAGTTTCCAAGAGTTGAAGAAGAGGCTAGTGACAGCACCAATCTTATGTCTGCCAGATGTGGAGAATGATTTCCATGTGTATTGTGATGCATCTCATCATGGGTTAGGTGCAGTACTTATGCAAGAAGGTAAAGTTGTGGCTTATGCCTCGAGACAACTCAAAACTCATGAGGTAAATTACCCTACTCATGATTTAGAGTTAGCCTCTGTTGTCCATGCACTCAAAACATGGAGACACTACCTTTTGGGAAAGCGATGTGAAGTGTTCACAGATCACAAAAGCTTGAAGTATATCTTCACCCAGAAAGAAATTAACATGAGACAAAGAAGATGGATAGAACTCATCAAGGACTACGACTTGAGTTTACAATACCACCCCGGTAAAGCAAATGTTGTAGCGGATTCTCTAAGCCGTAAGGTTTTTGTGACTGGCCTTACAAAAGGAGAATTGCCAGATGATCTGTGTGCCCAATTTAGAGATCTCAGATTAGAGATTGTGCCTGAAGGACATCTCATGTCATTGGATGTTCAACCTACTTTCTTGGACAAAATCAAAGAAGCCCAAAGGACAGATAAGGAAATTGAAGAGATTAAGGAAAATATTGGTAAGGGAAAAGCCAAAGGATTCCATGAAGAGGAACAGGGTACTTTATGGTATGGAAAACGTATCTGTGTTCCACAAGATCCGGAGCTTCGAAAACTGATTTTACAAGAAGCACATAACTCACCATATTATATTCATCCGGGTAACACCAAAATGTACATGGATATGAAGGAAAGATTTTGGTAGAATAATCTCAAGAAGGACATCGCCGAACATATTGCTTTGTGTGATGTATGTAGTAGAGTGAAAGCGGAACATCGGAAACCAGCAGGATTACTACAACCACTACCTATTCCTGATTGGAAGTGGGACAAGATTGGCATGGATTTCATCACCGGATTGCCAAGGACCAGGTCAGGATATGACTCTATTTGTGTAGTAGTGGATCGCTTAACTAAAGTGGCTCATTTTATACCCGTGAAGACAACTTATACAAGTGCTAAGTTAGCCAAGATCTATATGAGTAGGATTGTATGTCTGCACGGAGTACCCAAGAGTATTGTGTTTGATAGGGGAACTCAATTCACTTCTCATTTTGGGAGGCAACTACATGAGTCATTAGGAACGAGGTTGGAATTCAGCACTGCTTTTCATCCTCAGACTGATGGACAGACAGAAAGGACCAACAAGATTCTTGAAGATATGTTGAGGGCATGTGCCCTAGACTATGGAGCTAGTTGGGATGAAAGTCTGCCTTACGCAGAATTCTCTTACAATAACAGCTATCAAGACAGTATTGAGATGGCACCATTTGAATTTCTCTATGGGAGAAAGTGTACCACCCCATTGTTATGGAATGGTGTGGGAGAAAGAAGTTTGTTCGGACCAGAACTAATCAAAGAGGCTAAAGAGAAAGTCAAACTAGTTAAGGACAGATTGAAGATAGCGCAGTCCCGACAGAAAAGCTACGCAGATCCTAAGCGTAGAGAAGTCACCTATGAAGTGGGTGATAGAGCTTATCTTAGAGTGTCACCACTTCATGGTGTGAAGAGATTTGGTGTCAAAGGTAAATTGTCCCCAAGATATGTTGGACCATTCAAGATTCTGAGTCGTAAAGGAGAAGTAGCTTATGAGATTGAATTGCCAGAATCATTGTCTGCCGTTCACAATGTGTTTCATGTGAGTCAGCTTAAGAAGTGCCATCTAGAGATGGAAGAGACTTCTTTGAAGGATACTATACCTTTGGAGGAGGTCCAATTGGAAAGTGACCTCACTTATGAGGAAAAACCTATCAAGATTCTTGAGACTGCAGAAGTAGTTACTCGGACTAAGACTATCAAATTCTGCAAAGTTCAATGGAACCATCATTCCGAAGAAGAAGCAACATGGGAAAGAGAAGATGATCTTCGGAAAGACCACCCTCACCTATTTGCTAGCCGACCCGAATCTCGAGGGCGAGATTCATCTTAAGGGGGTTAGATTTGTAACATCCCTAAAATCATGTTTTCAAAGATGGCATATCATTCATGCATGCATATCATTTAGGGATCAATTTCAAACTCATTTCTAGAAAAACAAAAGCACTGAGTGCTATTATTTTATGTGAGCAAACATTGATCTAATGCCACTCTCAAATGAGAGTATAATTGTTTTAAACCAAGCTTTGTTTGCTCTCATATTGGTTTGGTTGAATGTTAAAGTTTGGACAAAAAATTCCAAAATAAATATGGATTTAAAACTCCTTTCAAAACTTTATCAAACCAAGTGCTAAGTCATTGTTATTTTAAAAAATTTCAAAGGAACTATGCAAGTCCAGCAAGGCAACATGGTTTTATACTCAAAATTATACAGGATTCATTTTACAAAGGGCCAGAAAGATTTGAAATTCAAATGCTTTGGAATTCATTTGAAAATGATTCCAGAAAATCAAATTAGAAAAAGAAAAAGGTTTAGAAAACCCAACTGGGCCTGGCGCCAGCTTTTCAGCCCAACAGCCAAAGCATCCCACCCGGACCACCTCCGTCTCTGCCTTTCCTCACTGCGCCCGCGTGCACCCACCCGCTGACAACTCGACCCCACCATGCCCCGTCAGCTTCTTCCTCAATCAACGCGCGGCCGAGGCGCTCCGCCGTTACCTCGCCGTAGTCACTGCCCGCTTAATTCCCATTGATGCAGCGCGTAATCGCTGCCCCTTCCTGGCTATTTATCCCCCTCTGCATCGCGACCATTTCCCCCCACTCAGCGCCTCCATTCCGCCACTAGGCTACCCACAATCTCACTTGCACCGCCGCTGTACCGAGCCACTCCGTCGGGCGATTCCGGTAAGCTCCGACCGCCCCTCTGCTTCTGGTTCAAACGAGCGTGATCGCCATGTCCTTGTGCATCTGCTAACGCCCCTGGTTTTCCTGCTCGTGACCCAGGTCGCCGTCTTTGTTCAGGCCCGCAACCACCAGAGCCGCCGCTCGACTCCGGCGAGCAATAGCGGTAAGAATCGAACGCCCCTTGACCCCGCATGCATAATGTCAGGTTCGCCTTATCCTTACGCAGCTTTTGACACCACTGACTCGTGCTAGGGCGACGTAGAGCCTCGGCAACGTCGACGTCTGCAAGCATCCGATGCCGCGCACAACTCCGACGAGCCCCAGCGACCTCCACGGTGCGCCCCTTCGCCAACGAAGACCACGTTAAGCTTCCTCGTGACCGTGCGAGTCTGGTAAGCCATGCCACACACCCCAGCCCCTCCTGTATTCGCCGGAGCGTCGCTGACAGAGCGTCGCCGCCGTGCCACCGTCGCCAGCGCCGCCAGACTTTGGTCGCTTGATCGCGAGCCGTTAGATCCAGATCCAACGTGTAGAATTAGATCACTTAACGAAGGGGTACGGAACAGATCTGGCCATGCGATTTAAGTTAGATCTGACGGTCCACGTTAGTCGATCCACGCGAAGCGGTACCAGCGAATCAGAAAGCGCCGCGTGGCCTGTGTTTGAGTTTAAAACAGAAATTTGATCTATTAGATGTTCAAACTTGTAAAATTCATAACTTTTGATTCCCACGTCCAAATTTGACAAATTTTATATCATTGGAATCAGGAGAGAAAATCCTTTCTGTTTATGCAATGTGTTTAATGTTTTGCCTCTAAATAAATGGTTTTTGTTAGAAACATTTGTAGACATAATTTGAGTATAGTAATTATATGAAAAATGTTATGTTGTTCAAATAAAGTTTATTTGGCATGTTTTGGACTTGTTTATGATTCAGTATTGTGTACTGGTCTTGTTTGGTGTAGAAAATCTTCACATGGCATTTTGCATACATTCATGTATTTTTGCTTGTATATATTGTGTATGTGATTTTGTGCCATTATTTTATGTGTAGCTTTTGGTGCAAATAGTGATTGTGATTGTGAGGATTGTTCCTACTCCCCAAACTACCAAGGCAAGTGGTGATTCATGATTTTATTCCTATGTTTTTCAACTATGCACTAGAAATATTTTGTATAGGACTTGCATGAATATTTTGATCTATATGCTATGCTTGGGAAATCCTAGTAGTTGTAGAATTGCTAGAAATTTCTAAGGTAAGATGGTTATCAATGCCATGCTTAGCCTAGCTAGTAGCAACCAAGGGTGGTTATATATTCATACTATGAGAAAATATTTCTAAGTCTTTGGACTTGTGTTTTTACTTAATAAAACAACTAAGTGAATGAAACACCTGGGTGGAATGGAAAGAATGATTTGTGTTGAGTGGTTACACAAGGCCCATGTCTATGGTTTACCTTGTGTATCTCACTTGTGGAAAGCCACCCAGGAACAAAGGGGTTTGAGATGCCAAATGTTCAGAAGCTTCTAGTGCAACCACATGGCAATATGGGCTCTTCCTGGATCACATAGGTTGCAATAACTTAGCCATTTGGACAGTTGGTGGTAGTGGGATGATAGGTTGGAACGCGTCCATTTGGCCTAAGGGAAGGCTTCTGAAAGGTCATGTCTTGGTGAAAATCAAGTCTTGTGGGGAAAGTGCACAACCTCTGCAGATGGAAGAATCTAAGTACTTAGCCATGTCCCTGGTATTGGACAACTTGAGCATCAAGACATGGAAGCTATCAATAATCTCCTCATCCCAATTTCTAAGTAAAAACTTGTGGTTGAACAAGGGTGAAGGTTCACCAATTTCTATTGGTGGTTCCTTGGGAAAGTTTTGTCAAAGAAAAACTTAGTGTTTTTCAACTGATAGGTAAAACCTATTTTGAGAAAAGCAAGCCTAAGCTACACTTAACCAAAATGCATATAGTATCTAGACTACTAATATTCTACTAAGGTATCACTTGCCAATACTATTCCAATGTATTGACCCACTAAGGTATTCTACTAAGACTTATTTATCTTATTATATATTTGAACTCTTGTATTAGTCCTGTGGACATGGAGTTTTTAAAAGACTATGTTTGTCTCTGGAATGATATGTAATAATGACCTTTGTTTCTGTGTACTTCATCTTAAACTGTGGATGCTAGCATTGATCCAGGGACTAGCATTGCAATCACAGGGATCCTTACCTTTATAAAGGGAGGGATCTTACATGCACAGGCTTAGTCTCAACCCAAGCCTTTTCCCTATATTAACATGTCTATCTCTCATATATGTCCCCAAACACCTATCCTGGAGTTTTTGGTCGAGGAGGACCGGAGTCTCCGGTGCACATGCACCGGAGTCTCTGGTGTAGACCGGATTCTCCGGGGTAGACCGGAGTATCCGGTCTAGATGGTTTCTGCCACTTATAGTAAGGGGACGGGGTGAACTGATACATCAGTTCCTCATTCTCAACCCCATCCCCCTCCTCCTAACCCGTTGACTCCCCTTCCAAAAATCCTCCCCGGAGGTCAAGAAGGCCCCGGGATCCGCCGTGCCGCTAGCCAACCTTCTCCTCTCCTCCATTGAGTCATTCCCATCAGAGGAATTGATCCCATGGACAGATCTGGTATCTCTCCTCTTCTTTTTCTCCTAGGGTTCATCTCTAGATGTGTTTTTGAGGATTGGTGTTGATTTGTCCATTGGAATCACTTGTTTGCGTGCACTCTAGTACTTTAGCCTTGTTGCATTGCCCGATCTACTAGATTCACCCCCACCAGCATCTCCCCATCTCATGCCCGAGCCTCCCGATCGGAGATTCCAGACTTAGGTCCTGGTACTCCGGTCCAGGCCGGAGACTCCGGTCGCCAGGACCGGAGACTCCGGTATGAAGTGCGGAGACTCCGGTGTTGGGTGAATCAAAACAGACCAGAAATGCATCAAAGCTCTTGTACTGCATTGTTGGGACATATATACTCATCTCTATGCTATCTCCCTCACTACTGTTCACAGGTGATGGTTCTAGCCATCCTCGTCGTACCAAGGCCAAGTCACAAAGAGGCACTCCTCGCTATGATGAAGCCCAGGGTCAGTTTATCGTGCCTCCTTCCAACCGAAGACAGCAGGCACGTGATGCAACCTATTTGAGGAGGGAGCGGGAAAGGACTGAACAAGAGAACTGTGCCAAGAAGGCCAAATATGGCAACCTTAAGTCCTTGGCCAAAATGTCAAAAGAGGAGTACCGTGAACTGAGAAAGACTGATGTTTATGGGTTGCCTCGTACCAGCGATGACCCTTGTTTCTGGACGAAGGAACAGGCTGTGTTCATGAAGGATGTGTATGGTGTGCTCACCAAATCACATGTCTACCCTCAGAAGTACATGAGTGTTGAGCAGATGAGCCTCAGCCCCAACTTCAATGATGCTTTGTGGATCTGTGAGAAGCTGGGACTGTTTAACTTGATGGAGCTTCGCCACCTTTATATAGCAGTTCCCAACTTCAATGTCTACCTAGTATAGCAGTTCTACGCCACCGTTGTGTTTGGGTCTGATCAAGACAGGACCATGACTTGGATGTCTGGCAACACTCGCTGCATAGCTACATTACATGACTTTGACAACATCATCTTTGAGACCTTTCATGGCGTATCCACTCCCGTTGGGCTGCGTATGCACTCTGCGGATCTGGGTGAGAATAAGATGAAGCTTGCACCTCTGTATGGCAGCGAGGGTGTTGTAGGGGGGTCCAAGGGACTCAAAACTCTCTACAACCTAATGTTGAGGATATTCCGTCATACCATCGCACCAAGTGCTGGGAATGACGATGCTATTAGGGGTGGGCTAGTCAACCTTCTTTACCACACCCACCGAACCTACAATGCTGGACCAGAGGGAGATGCTAAACCTATTGATGTGATGGATTTTATTTTTTAGGACATGTTTCATGCTATTCTTTACAAGAAGTCGCCTCCATATGCACCTTTGGTTATGAGGCTCATCAACTCCAAGGAGCATAATTCTCCACTTGGCATAGCACCACATCTCACTGAGCACACTTTGGTCTCACTGCAGCAGAAGGGGCGTATGGGGCCTGCTCCTAGGCGTCGCTATGGTGATGATGATGAGGAGATTGAGACTGAGAGGGCACCCTCTCCACCTAGAGTTTAGAGGAAGAATGCCTCCAATGCACCTATAACTTCCATGACCAGGGACTTGTTCATGAGAGGGTCAAGAAGGCCACTTTCTGGTAAAGGACTCTGCGTCGCATGAATGTTGACATCCGCAAGAAGTAGCATGTATCCTACCAAAGCAACCGGCGTATTGAGAAGCTCCTGAATGAAATCAAGGCACAGGGCGAAGAGGATGATGTGGAAGGAGAGGGCGAGTACAATGATGAGCATGGTGCTCAGGAGTCTACGGAGTCAGATCACACTCTCTCCTTTGGGGCATGGAATGCCCAGCAGGACAGCCTTGTTGACTGGAAGACATTCTCTGATATCACCTCTGGATACGGGTACCAGGGTACCTCCTCTTCTCGCTCTCATGGCAAAGGGCCTATAGTCCCTGATGATGATGATGATGACTTTGTTGAGGATGAGGATGAGGATGCCGAGGATGACGATGACTACTGAGTTGTTGGGGCGCTAGCTTAGGTCTTTTCCCTTTTTTGGTGTTTCGATGCCAAAGGGAGAAAAGACAGACATCGATTTGCATGGGTTTGGGCTTTGGATTTGCTATTATCTGCTTTCATTTGCCATATTCGAACTTTGAACTTCTGTGTGTTATTTGCCGTTTTATGTGTGTGACTATGTGCTTGTGCACTATCTATTGTAACTCATGTGAGATCTATGTGTGCTATCATTTATACTATCTACCTTGCATGATTTACTTATTTACCTTATTGCACATAGTCAGGGGGAGCCCTATATAATTTATTCCATGCAAAATCACTTGTTGTCATCGAACACCAAAAAGGGGGAGATTGAAATGACATTTATTGTCATAATCACTTTTGGTGTTCGTTAACAACAAGTAGATCATTTTACAGTTTGTCACTGTCCACAGGTTGGTATTATGATAAGTGAAAAGTACCCTCACACTTTGGAAAGATTCCTGCTAAGTGTGACACGGTTCTGGAAATTCCAGACCGGAGTCTCCGGTCTGCCTAGACCGGAGTCTCCGGTGTGGTCCGAAGTTTCCGGATGTGTCCCCGGTGGAGGCTTCAGAATCATAGCTGGGACATTCTATATAGGGGTGCGGAGCAAGGTCCGGAGGCTTCTCCGGAATCTCCGGTCTTGGCTTAGGCCGGAGTCTTCGATGTTGGAGGACCGGAGTCTCCGGCCAAGCTGGGTTGTGCCTGGCCCGGGTCATTCAGATGGGCAGTCCGGAGGCTAGTCCGGAGATAGGCCAGAATCTCCGGTGTAGACCGGAGCCTCCGGTGTACAGAGCAGAGTCTCCGGTATGGTTCTTCTCCAATGGTTAGAAAACGGTTCGTGGAGGGGGCTGCCTATAAATAGGGACCCTTATCCCCTTCCTCCAGTTGCTCGAGCTTCTCAAGAACACAAACTCCATTAGAGCCACCAAATCTATAAGATCTCTCCATCCAACCATCCAAAGTCATTGATCTTTGGAGAATCGAAGGAGGAGGCCTTGATCTACAGATTCACCAAGAGAGATCTTCATTTCCCCCTCTTTCACTTGAGGGCCCCCAAGCACTAGTGTTTCTTTGGAAACCCTAACTTTGATTTGGTTCTTACAAGCTTGTCTTTGATTGTTTTGACAGCTTGCTTGTATTTGGGAGCTTCCAATTAAGTTGTGGATGTGTGCCACGAACTTGTTGTAAAGGTGTCGGCTTCCACCTCGAAGGTTGCCGATATAGTGGAAGGTGAATCGATCCCCTTGGGGTGAGGTTCATCAGAGAACAAGGGAGGCCTCTCGTGGCGTTGGTGGTTTGAAACCACCCCCTCTCCAAATGTAGACGTACTTCCCCTCAAAAGGAAGGAACTACGGGAAACAAATCTTTGTGTCACCATGTCCACCACTTTGGTTACTTCTATCCTTTGCCGAGCTTTACTTACTTGTTATTGCTTAGTGTTGTGATAGTTGTTGCTTGGTTGACATATAGGTAAATTCACCTTAGTTGCATAATCTAGAGAATTTACCTTTCTTGTCAAACCCTAAATTGAAAAAGAAGAAAATTTGAAGTACCACCTATTCACACCCCCCCATCTAGGTGCCCATACGATCCTTTCAGCAGTTCTAACATAATTATTCTTAATAGAGCAAGGAATAGTGGGTATACCTGGATCACCAAGTTTCTTTGGAACCTTAACATTGAAGGAGTAATTAGCAAGCAAAGTATAAATCTCCTCATTACAAATCGTCCTTTTATTAGAGACAATATCCTTCATATAATTTTAATAAGGAGGCAACTTAATAGCATCAGTCAAAGGAATTTGCAAAAATAAAGGTTTCATCCACTCACGAAACTTGTTGTAGTGTTCTTCCTCCTTTGACTTGTGTTTCTTACCTGGAAAAGGCATAGGTTTATGCACCCAAGGTTCTCTCTCTTTACCATGCTTATTAGCAATAAAATCTTCCTTTGTGTACCTAGTGTTCTTAGTGTGCTTCTCAGGTTCTTCCTCAACTTCCTCCTTATCAGGAGCATCATTTTTATCATTACCACTCTCAGTTTCAGCATCAGAGACAGATATACTATTAGGATCTACAGCAGGTTCAAGTGGTTCCTCAACTACCTTATGTTTCTTTTTCTTTCTCTTACGAGGACTACCACTATTCTCACCTTCTTGGGAATCCTGCTCAATTCTTTTAGGGTGTCCTTCAGGATATAAAGGATCTTGAGTAGCTATACCACTCCTAGTTCTAATTCCATAAGCATGTTTATTTCCTAAGGCATTAACTAGCATATCATTTTGTACCTTAGCAAGTTGATCAAGTTGGGTTTGAACCATTTGAAAGTGTTTACAAAGCATTTTAATATCATTAGAAGTTCTTTCCACAATATCTTTCAACTCATTGATAGCTCTAGAGTTTTCCAATAAATGATTCTGAACTTTTTTATTAAAATTACATTGTTTAACAATAAATGTGTCAAGTTCCTCTAAGCATTGATCAGGAGGCTTACCATAGGGAATATCACCTTCATTAAAGTGGAGAGAGTGTACCTCAATAGTAGATGAGTGGGAATTGGCTTGCATAGGTCTTCTATAGGAGGTATTTTCTTCAGATCTTTAGCTCTAATACCTTTCTCCTTTAGACACTTCTTAGCTTCCTTCATCACTTCATCATTTAATGCAATAACTCCCCTCTTCTTTGGTGTTGGTTTTGGAACTGGTTCAGGAACAACTGATTCAGGAGTAATAGGCTCAGGTGTTTTTATCTTAGTTTAAGTCCAATCATCATAATTCTTGCTTATCTTAGCCATTAATTCTTCAGCATTTGTAGAAGTTCTTTTCCTGAAAATACAATCAGCAAAGCTATCTTGGTAGGTCCTAGAATCATCAGTTAGTCCATTATAATAAATATCAAGAAGCTCATTCTTAGGCAATGGACATCCAGGATGTGCATGAATCTTGTCCATGACTCAGGCAATTTCTCTTCTTCTCCCTGTTTAAAATCAAAAATTATCTGCAAAGCAGCATGTCTAGCACTGGGAGGAAAATATTTCTGGAAGAAAGAAGCAATCAAGCAATCAGGGCTACCAATGGAACCAGGAGGTAATCTATTAAACCAAGCCCTAGCTTCTCCTTTTAGTGAAAAAGGGAAGATCTTAGTAACAAAGTACTTACGCATCTTCAATCATCAGAGAGCAAAGCACTCATAGTAGAAAGCTCATTCATATGAGCCACAACACTCTAATTTCCAGTCCCACAAAAAGGTTCTTTCTCAACAATATCTAAATAGGACAAATCAAGAGAGAAATCATAATCTTTATCTTTAATAACTATGGGAGAGGTGGCAAACTTAGGATTAGAGGACAGTTTAGGCATAATAGTACGTCTAGCAAGGAGACTCTTAATAGCACTAGTACCATGTGTGTTTCGGCACTCTTCAACAAATTCATCAGTGAACTCAATGTAACCATCATTAATATCATAACTCTCACTAGACTCAGGTGAGCTAACGGGCGTAATAGTGTCTTCACTAGGAGTTTCGGTATTTCCTAGACTAGCCATAGTAGCATCTAGAAAAGGACCTAATGAACCACTCGCATCAAGCACAGTATAAGTAACATCATGAGCATCAAAAGCAGTTTCAGACTCAGCAGTAGTAGCAGTGTGTGTCGCATGAGTATGTGGTGGTGGTGTGACAAGCTTACTTATAATAGACGGTGAATCAAGAGCAACAGAGGTGTTTAGGAATGTACCTCCTCTTGTAGTGGATAGTAAAATAGTAAACTTTCCATCACGAGACTTCCCCATGATTAACGGAGTAGCAGTGAACAATAAAAGATCCAACTGAACTTACAAATAAATCTATGCTCCCTGGCAACGGCGCTAGAAAATAGTCTTGATGACCCACAAGTGTAGGGAATCGCAATAGTCTTTGCGGGTAGTATTACCCAATTTATTGATTCAACACAAGGGAGTCAAAGAATACTTGCAATCCTTAACAACTGAGTTGTCAATTTAGCTGCACCTGGAAATAGTTCTTACTCACAGAAGTTTATCAGTAGCAACAGTTTGTAGTAGCAACAGCAGCAGTAAAACAGGAGCAATAGTAACAGTAACGGTAACAGTGGGATTCGAGTGCAGTAGGCATAGGGATGGATGGACGGGTGTTGCATGGACGAGTCTAAACATGTAACTTCAAGATCTAGGGAATTGCATAGAAATAATAACAAGCATCCAAGTACTAAACAATCCTAGGCATGTGCTCCAAATATAGTCATACGTGCTCGCAATTAAGGGAACTACTTGGGCCCGTGGCAGCGGGGCCTCTAGGGAACTACTAGCAATTAAGGTGCTCCTTTTAATAGAGCACCGGAGCAAATCATTAACACTCCATGAACACATGTGATCCTCACACCACAGCCATCCCCTCCGGTTGTCCCAATTATTGTCACTTTGGGGCCTTTGGATCCGGACAATGATATGTGTACACAACTTGCAGATAAGACCACAAACAATACTATCATAATGATTCAATAATAAGTTCAGATCTGAGATCATGGCACTCGGGCCCTAGTGACAAGCATTAAGCACAACAAGTTGCAACAAAGTCAAATAGCACTAATAGAGATACTAGGCACTATGCCCTAACAGATCTTATTCGATTACATGATAGAACTCATCCAATCCCAACCATCCCCAAGCCTACAGTGGGGGATTACTCACTCATAGATGAGGGAAACATCGGTGGTTGATGGAGATGCGTTGGTGATGACGATGGCGATGATCCTCTCCAAATTCCTCGTCCCGGCAGGGTGCCAGAATGGAGTTTCTGGATCCGAATCTTGGTTTCTGGTGGCGGCGGCAGAGCGGAACTCTTTCTGGAAAACTATCGAACCCCCTCGGTTTTTAGGTCGAGAGGCAACTTATAGGCGCAGAGGGAGGCCGAGGGGGTGCCTAGGGTGGCTGAAACCCCCTAGGTGCGGCCAAAGGTGGGCCCACGCCTGGCAGGGGTGTGGGCCCCCCAGGCCCCTTCCCCGTCTCTTCTTCTGGCTCCGGGGATCTTCTAGTGAAATATAATTTTTGGCATATTTTTGGGATTTTTCCTGATAGTTGATTTTCTACACAAAAACAAGACACCAAGGTAATCCTGCTGAAAATAGCATCAGTCCGTGTTAGTTGTATCCAAATCACACAAGTTTAATAGCAAAAGTGTTCGGGAAAGTGGATACGTTTTGGACATATCACCGTGCACCGTCCAAGTTCAATAACACCAATACTGCCCCAAGAACTAGAAGCAATGTTGTGCCTGTTGCAGGAAAGGACAAGTCTCAGGTTACTTGTTTTGAATGCGGAGTCAAGGGTCAGTACTCCAATGAGTGCCCTAAGAAGCTTGCAGCAGCCACCAATGTGAATGCCCCGGCTCAGCAGCAGCGCCGTGTTCAGCCTGGAAGAAGATTTGCCCCAGGGAACTCACTCAACCGCAACGGCCGTCTATTTCACATGAATGCTGAAGAAGCTTAGGAAGCGCCAGATGTCGTGCTGGGTATGTTTTATGTTAACTCAGTACTTGCAAGAGTGTTGTTTGATTCTAGAGCATCGCACTCGTTTGTTACAGAAGAATTTGCATGCACTAGTAAGATTCAACCAATAAAACTGAAGCATGTTATAATAGTTCAAATACCTGGTTCGACCATCAAAGCTAGACAAATTTGCAAGGCCGTACCTATCAGAATCCATGGAATAGATTTTTATGCTAATCTAATAGTACTTGGAACCAAAGGTTTGGAAGTAGTACTATGAATAGATTGGATGTCAGAACATAAAGGACTATTCGACTATGCCAAGAAGCCATAACCATGACTAGTACCACTGGAGTATCAGTAGAGCATGTATCTGAAACCTTGCCCCATCAATTCAAGTGCAACAAGAGTCTAGCCCAACCAACCATTGACCAAGTCAGAGTAGTCTGTGAATACCCCGACGTATTCCCAGATATATTGCCCGGTATGCCCCAGATCGGGATATCAAGTTTCTCATTGAACTAATCCCTAGAACTGGACCCATAGCTCAGAGACCTTATAGTATGAACTTGTCTGAATTGGTGGTGCTAAAGAAGCAACTAGATGCTATGCTAGAGATAGGACTGATTCAACCAAGTGCGTCCCCATGGAGATCACCCGTTTTGTTTGTGGATAAGAAAGATGGAGGTAACCATTTGTGCATGGATTATCGGAAGCTGAATGATGTCACCATTAAGAACAAGTACCCACTGCCGAAGATAGAAGGTCTGTTTGACCAGTTGAGTGATGCCAAAGTGTTTTCTAAGATTGATCTTAGAACTGGTTATCATCAACTCAAGATTCATGCAGAGGATATTCCAAAGACTGCCTTCACCACCAGATATGGATTGTATGAGTACAATGTCATGTCTTTTATATTAACCAATGCCCCCGCTTATTTCATGAACCCCATGAATAAGATTTTTATGAACTTCCTGGATAAGTTTGTCGTTGTTTTTATCGATGATATTCTTATCTATTCCAAATCAGAAGAAGACCATGAGATACACCTAAGGACCATCCTTTAAACCCTTAGAGAGCATCAGCTATATGCCAAGTTTAGCAAATGTGAGTTCTGGTTACAAGAAGTAGGATTCCTAGGACATATCGTGTCGGCAGGAGGAATTGCTGTCGACCCTGCCAAGGTTAAGGATGTTGAAGAATGGCAAGCCCCAACCACTCAAACCCAAGTTCGTGCATTTCTCGGATTAGCAGGATATTACCGCAAGTTCGTAGAAGGATTCTCGAGCATCACAAGACCTATGACCCAATTGTTGAAGAAAGATAAGAAGTTTGAATGGACGGACAAATGTGAAGCAAGGTTTCAAGAGATCAAGAAGAGATTGATCTCAGCCCCAATCTTGATTATGCCAGATATCACGAAGCCTTTTGATGTGTATTGTGACGCATCCAAGATTGGTCTCGGATGTGTGCTGATGCAAGAAGGCAAAGGCATATCCTATCTGTCCCTAGAACTGAAGCAGCATGAGCAGAATTACCCTACCCATGACCTAGAACTAGCGGCCATAGTTTTAGCCTTGAAAACATGGCGGCATTACCTCATGGGTAACCGCTGTGAGATTTATTCGGATCACAAGAGCCTGAAGTATATTTTCACCCAGAAGGATCTAAATATGAGGCAAAGGAGATGGATAGAGCTAATCAAGGACTATGACCTTGACATTCACTATCACCCCAGCAAAGCCAATGTGGTAGCAGATGCTCTTAGTAGATTGCCATGTCGATTGAACACCATGATTCTGAAGGAGCAACCAAGTTTGCACAGGGAGTTAGAATATTTCAGAATGAAACTAGTAAGTGAAGGATTTTTGGCTAGCATAGAACTTCAACCCACTTTGATCAGTCAGATCAAGGAGGCGCAGAAAGGAAATGCTAGTATCGACGGAATCAAACATCGTATCGGTATAGGTAAGGTACCTAGATTCATCGAAGATGAATAAGGAGTTTTGTGGTACAAAGAAATCTATGTGCCACCAGATTCGGAATTGAAGCAAGCTATTTTGAAATAAGCCCATGATACTCTTTATTCTATCCACCCTAGAGGAACGAAGATGTATCAGGATTTGAAGGAACAATTTTGGTGGCATAAGATGAAGCAAGAAATCGGAAGTTATATAGCCAAATGTGATATTTGTCAGAGAGTCAAAGCAGGACATCAGAGAACCGCATGACTTTTGCAACCATTACAGATTCCGGAATGGAAATGGAATTCTATAGGAATGGATTTTATCACTCGTTTTCCTACATATAGTAGGGGAAATGACTCTATTTGGGTCATAGTAGATAGACTGTCCAAAGTAGCACATTTCTTACCGATCAAGACCATTTATCAGAGTTCGAAGCTAGTAGAGTTGTACATTGCTAGAATAGTCAGTTTGCATGGAGTCCCCAAGAACATTGTGTCGAATCGAGGAACCCAGTTTACCTCGAGATTTTGGAAGAAAGTCCAAGAAGGATGAGGAACCAGACTGGATTTCAGCACAACTTATCACCCATAGACTGATGGACAAACGGAGCGAGTAAACCAGATACTCGAAGATATGTTGAGAGCTTGTGTGTTGGAATATGGATCAAGATGGGAAGACTGTCTGCCTTTCGCAGAATTCTCATACAATAATAACTACCAAGCCAGTTTGCAAATGGCCCCATTTGAGTTTATGTATGGAAGGAAGTGTTGTACCCCGTTGAACTGGTCGGAAGTAGGAGAGAGTCAGATTTTCGGACCCGACATCCTAAGAGAAGCCAAATAGAAAGTTCACAAGATCCATGAGCACCTCAAGACCGCCCAATCCAGACAGAAGAGTTATGCCGACAAGAGACGTCAAGACCTAGCCTTCAATATCGGAGATTTTGTGTATCTGAAAGTATCACCCTTAAAAGGAATGCAACGTTTCCAACTCAAAGGAAAGTTAGCCCCCAGATATACCGGACCCTTCAAGATTTTGAATCGCCGAGGAGAAGTATCATATCAACTAGAACTGCCAGAGGAAATGTCAGCCGTGCATAATGTGTTTCATATCTCCTTACTTCGCAAATGCCTAGAAGTCCCGGAAAAGACCAAAGTTTTCAAGAATATTGATCATAGAACCATAGAGATCAACAAGGACCTAACCTATCCTAAAGTACCCATTCGTATTTTGGAAGAAGCCTTCAGAAACACCAGAACCCGGAGTATCAAGTTTCTCAAGATCCAGTGGAGTGACCATACTGAAGAAGAAGCTACCTGGGAACGAGAAGATTACATTAGGACTGAGTTTCCAGATCTCTTTAGTTCCTAGTTTTATTTTTCTCAAATCTCGGGACGAGATTTTGTTTAAGGAGGGAAGGTTTGTAACATCCCAAAAATATTAATCAAGATTATCAAGTTCCAATCACCCAAGTTGAGGGCTAACAAAAACTTTTGTTATTAAAATTAATATGAATGCATGTGTGTGTGATGAATGCTTGCAATGACTTGTTTGATTACTATGAATGGCAAGGATTGGTTTAAAGATGAAAACAATATCATCTAGATTATTTGCAAGAAGAATCAAATAAAGAGAAACTCCAAAATAAACAATGTAAGCAAATGGTCATTTTGACCAAAGTTAACCACTAGACTACTTTGAGTGTTCCTAGTCCAAGTTTTCTAACAGAAACAAATCCAATTCTTTTCACCCCTTGATATACCAAGTAAAAGTGAACCCAAGCCCACTTTGCAAACCAACAGAAAGAATTTCCAAATCTATTCAAATGACAATTCAAAACTGAATCAAGTGTAGGTACTAAGATCACCATTTCTCAAAAACCACTCAAACCAGTTCACCTTGAAAAACCCAAGCAACCAGATAATACCAAGCATGTGACCAGAGCACTCACCAAAATTCAGCCAAAAATTCAAATTCAAACTTCATGCGGCCATTTCATCAAACAGATGGTGAGCACAATAAACCACTGCCTAACTTCTACTGTTTTGAGTGTTTGATCAAACATTTGTCCTCAACTTACTCCCCTTGTCTCTCCCAGTGATCACACTCGCATTGATGCAGCTACCACCCCTACCCTTGCACCAGTGCCATGCCACCCGAGCCCCCCTTGCCGATCGACCATGGCTAGCATGCAGGAGGCAGCGCCGCGCCCGTCCACGATGTCCAGGAGGAATACCACCGTCCACCGCCACCCACTGTCCAACCCTCGAGCACAGCCAGGCCCTAGACCACCCGACAATCGCCGCGTCCATTTCTTCTCTGCCATGCCGAGAGCGCGCCAGAGCGCCGTAGCCAACACGCGCGTACACGCCGCGCCTCGCCCTCGCCGCGCATGCCTACACTCACCGCGACACCAGCTACCCCTAGACATGCCCGTTCGCCGCCGCGCGACCAGCAGCCACTATGCGTCGTCGAAAATGCCATCGGTGCCGCTCAGAGCACCAAACCGTTCCGACCATAATATACCACCCATTGCCGCGCCGTTAAGCCCTTGAGGATCGCCAGGAGACACAGAACCGGCCTATGCCCTTCGCCATGCCATTAGCTCACTTCACCATCGTCACCGACAAGCTCTGCCCATGCCCCACTGCCTCTCTCTCTCTCGGCTATAAAAGGAGGCCACCCCCGCCTCAATTCTGCACACCACCTCACTCCCCACTTCTCACAGACCATCCCTGACCCTTCACCGGAGCAAGGCGAGCTCCTCATCGCCGGAATTTGGCCGGAGTCTGCCGCTGCCGAGGAGGAGCGGAGCCATTGATTGGAGCCACCCAGGAGCCGCCGCGACGACCATTCGAACCGCTGTCGTTGACAACGTCATTCGCCCCCATCGCCGACCCTAGCTGGAGCCCTGGTAAGCCGCCGCGTACCCGCACCGTCGCCGTTAGGGTTCATTCTCGCCGGCGCTGTTCGACAGAGGCGACGCACCCCAGCCGTAGGATCTAGTCTAATCGCACGGTCCAGATTAAAACTTACCCCTTTGCTTAGAATGAGCCGCTAACGCGTGAGACCGCTCTATTAGCATCCCGCTACGCGCGCACTGTGTAGTTGGGTCAGCCCAGTTTAGTTCCCACGCTCATCCCAGTAAATTCAAATAGAGATTTTCTAATTTAGTTCAAACCTAGTTCTGTTAGTAGATTCAAAAATCAATTCAGAGAGTTTGACTGAACCAAATTGCATGAAACCAATTTTGTTATAAGGGTATTCAAATTGTTAATCCAATCCCGTTGTATTCAAACCATTTGAAATTATAGATCACCTATACCAAAAATAACAAAACAGAGACTTTTCTACATTGAAACATTTTTCAAAAATCAACCATAAATGCTTTTGAGTTGATTCCAACTCTCAAAAATCACATTTGACCAGATCTTTCTGAATATGTAAAACTATTTCGTTTTACATACAGTGATCTTGGACAAGTATTAAAATAATGCCCCATAGGCATTTATAGTCACTTTAATTATTTAAAATAATAATGTTAAACCTTATTAAATTGTGACACCACTTTAAATCACATTCCCAAGTATTAAAATATGTGGTGATGACATGTATCAACATGATCCCATATTTTAATTGGAGAATATTAAATCTTAAGTAGTTTTCAATGAGTAGAAATTACTTTTCTAAAATAAAATAAATAAGACTAGGTCTTTAATTCATGTGATGATTGTGATGATGCTAGATCATCTAGTGTGAACCTTTGTGTGCCAAATAGAAGTAGTTAAGTATTGTTTGGTGATTGTGTACCTCTAGTACCGACCAAGGATACGAGGAGGAAGGGGACTACTACGAAGAAGAAAAAGAGAACTTCAATCACTATACTACTCAATGCAAGCTAAGCTAAACCATGCAAGCCATCCTTGCAAGCCTAAACCTACTAGTTAACCTATGCAAGATGCCTTGGGCATACTTTGGTTATGCAACCTTGATTATACTAAATCTCAGTTTTACTTGCAAGTTTTATTATTTTATTTCTTTATCAAAGCTCTTTATTACTTTTACTTAGTGACTTGGGAGTTTTTGGAAAGATATTATAGGTAGCATAAAGAGCATAAAACTTGGCCTAAGTTAGTTGGAACTATATGTCATACTGAGATATGAGATTGGATTTGGATAAGTCACACTTGATTAGCACCCCTCATTAGTGATTACCCCTAATTTAGTAGCTAGTGATAAGCATAAAAGTTGATCATTTTAGATGGGAATACTTGGTGAAAATGATTATGAAAACCTTAGAATGATGAGTCATTCTAATGAA
This sequence comes from Avena sativa, assembly GCA_916181665.1. NCBI lineage: Eukaryota > Viridiplantae > Streptophyta > Magnoliopsida > Poales > Poaceae > Avena > Avena sativa. The sequence continues at coordinate 103,754,115 of OV702293.1, forward strand.
ATGTTTTGACATGTGTTGTGAACACCAGATGATTTGATGATTAAAATGTTGAGGCATGAGCCTTAGCCCTTTATAAAACTGATGGCTGGGTTCGGATGCGATACCATTCCAATTTTATCGTACAATCACAATACCCGAAATTGGGTAGGGCTTAACTAAGTTTATATATCTTAGTATGGGTTCCCTTGCGGAAGAGGTTTGAACTGAGGCTACCTCGTGATGATTGTTTACCTGTGTAGTTTCCAAGATGACAGATGGTCATGGTTGAAAGGCTTGTGGATGAATATTTGTTGTGGTGTAAAATCTCACCTACGGTTACTACATATGGAGATTTGCAACTTAAATAATTTTAATTTACTACTGATAAATAGGTCATGTTCTTGCCATAGTTTTTGTGTAGATTGGTTTTGAAAAACAAGACGCACACCTACAAGCTACTGCTATTTTTTTGTACCGACTTTCTAATAGATACACAAGTGGTACAATTGAAGACTTTCTAATGGTGCTTTTTTGTCATTAGATGATCTATTTTGATTTACGATAGTAGATTCACTAGATGCACGGGGAAAAGTACATGTACCTGATTCACTGCCCTGAAATATTTTCATTGTGTATGATGCTTCCAGCCTGAGCGTTATGTTCCGAACAAAGATTATCTCAATTAAGCTCACTAGGTTCGTCAAACTATTCTAACACTAAAAAATGGTTTTATTTCTTCTTTCAGATGCCTAGAGGAGATATGGCGGAAGGTGACCGCTGAGCAGTCAAGCCTTGGGTTTTCTTGTTCATGTTCGGAGGATAACACCAATTGATGCCTTTAATTTGGATCAGTTTTTTTGGTGATAATTCCTATGAATGGGCCGGACTACTAACATGTTGGTTTCATATCAACAAGATACAGGGTATGTTATTACTATTAGTAATTCTCCATGTTGTTCGGTAAGCTGATGTCCTGTGTGGTTTAACCGTGTGTGATACATGTTTTCATTTAGGGTGTTAATAATACTTGAGTATTCAAGACAATTTGACTGATATGAATTTTTTTCAACTAGCACATCGTAAGTTTTATTTCTTCAAATCTCTTCAGTTTAGTCACTGAACATAATTCTAGCAGGGATTTGCATTGGACATAGAGCTAAATGATTGCTTTGTTTTTCCTGTGGGAGTTAACACGACTTGCTCGCTTGTCATTAGGTATTTAATAGTAGAGTTCGGCAAGCTATATCGGATAGCTTTCATACTTGCTTGGATCAATAGTATAAACATGTAGCCATTCGAATGAAACTATCGGACTGATAAAAACAAACATCTGATTTTTTTTTGAAAGAGGAGAGCCCCCAAAGGGACAGGAAGCCATATATTAAAATAAAACGATTGAGTTACAAATTTTCATGCAGGACCCTAAAAGATAGAGAATTACAACCATGCCGAAACGCTTTGCACAAAGAACCCTACAGAAGATTAGAAGAAAGCAATCAGGTTCATCTTCTAGACCGCCTCTGCAACAGGAGGGCCTCTCAACGGAGGTTGAAGAATCGCCGGTGCTCGCCTGCGAGCTTGATGGCCTCGACCTAGCCAGGATAATCGGGTGGCACAAAGCTTCCGATTTGGATCTGCAGAAGGAAAGATTGGCTTCACATCTCCACGACCGATCATTGCCGCTGCACCATAGGGATCCAATACCTCCCGATGCCACCACAACACCCAGAAGGAGAAGACCCAACATGGAGCAACAGCAAAGAGCAACTAGAGTTCGTCGACATCGCGCGAGGAAACCGAGCTCCCCCCTCCTACCCGAGATGAGGAGGGAAAGCCGTAGAAGAGGCGGTGTTGACGAACCCACGGTGACTCCCTGGAAAGAGAGCCACACAACCACCAGAACAGGGACGGATCCAACTCCCAGCAATTCCACCCTCCCTCGCCTCCGCGGCCGGCCAAGGGGGAAATAGCTTCACCAGTCATATCATGGCGATAGAGCTCCACCTCGCCGCCACGGCCGGCAAGGAGCCATACCACCAACTCGCTCCCACTGATCTAATGCAAAAAACAGCACTTATTTGAAAGGGGTCTCACCTTAAACTCCAACACCACCAGCCACCACCTCGGTGGAAAGGTAGCAGGGGAAGTGATAAAGGGGTTAACCTCTTGGGTGGCCCGATCTTCACGGATCTCGTGGTCAAATCGTTGGGAAAGCGAGGGGAAAGGGAGAAGGTAGCGGAAGCGAACACACACCTCGCGAAGAACACGATGACACGCAAAACTCACACGATACAAGGCCGATTGCTCCCGAACGGCGGCCACCGGTCTGATAGAATCCTCGCAAGGAAAGATCGGTCAACGTGCTCCCTCAAATCCACATCGGAGAGGGAAGAACACCTTGGGGAGGGTCTTGACAACTTGGAGACGAGACACTGAACTCCAAGGACTTGTTCAACGATGGATGCATGATGCAAAGTCCAATTGAGGTTGGTGACGATAGTCGGTCCCCTTGGTAAAGGGGATGAGGAAAAACTAGAGATTCCACAATGGGGGTTGTCTTTAGTCTATCATCTAGGGGTGGGGGCTCTATTTATAGGCCAGCCACTAAACAAGGGTAGTTTGGGCATAAACTAGGCGAATAGGTAAGTAAAGGGGAATACATGGGCTGGGCCAAGTTGGCGCGTGCAGGCTCAGACACGACCGGTAGTACCTATGACCAGTAGTACCGGTCGTAACCGGTAGTACCGCTCTGGGACCGGTAGTACCGCTTGCGGTCTTGGAGCATCAGTTGGAGCCGTCAGTAGTGAGCGGTAGCAGGGGCGGTAGTACCGCTGACCGGTAGTACCGGTTCCGACAACCGGTAGTACGGCTTGGACCTGGCAGCTGCCGACCTGTCTTCTTCTGTCTCCTCTTCCAAGCCTCCGTCTTGTCAGGCTTGATGTTCCGGGCTTCCTCCCTTGCCTCCGTACTAGTCGGTGTGAACCTATCATGCATATGTGACGGAGTATGAAGTAGCATACCATTCAATAGGGTAGGAAGGGGGCTCACATAAAGGAACGGATTCACCTTTGGAGTCCATGACAACTTGGCGTAAGTTGGAGACCTTGATGTAGTAACGACCGTAGGTCGGGCTGCATCATCTCCCCCCCCCCCTTCAAAAAGAGTCGTCCTCGACTCTCCATGTTCATCACGAAGTAGAAGAGGTCGAAGGACATCCTTGATCCTGGGGTTCACCATATAGTCGTCCTCGGGAAGATTGACTTGACAACACTTCAATGTTCCTTCACCTTCCATGAAGCCTACAAAGCTCACGACAAAAGCGAAGCAACAATCAAAGCGTAGCCAATTCATGAACATTATATCATGAGTCCTCAAGTAGAAGGAAGTCACCTTAGCTTGTAGAGATAGCTCGATGAAGGGTAGCCGTAGGTAAGTCTATTCGGTTCTTCTTGTCAACACATGGTTGGTAGAGGTTGACGTGTAAGCATTTGTACCTTCATACAACAAAGACCAAGCAACATATGTTTGTGTGTGATAGAGGAGCATGTCATTTGTGGCATGTCCATTCTTGTTCACAACACTATTAGCACAACTCAAGTATAGCAAACGGGATGCATATGCAAGGTCAAAGTGCATGGAAACCTTTGCAAAATCATCCAAATGTGGGAACTCAAAAACTCCATATAACATCTTATTGTGGCATTCAAAGCAATCGAATAGAAATTTGATCAACATCTTTGATGCAAAAATAGGAGAATTTGGCAAAAACACACGAGGAAGCATATCCAAAACAAAAACATTACGTGTGCAAACCAACCATTGGAAAGATAAATTGTTCAACATGTTGGATGTCACACACAAATCATCGAAAGCAAATATCATGGGAATATGAGTATCCCAAGCAGAAGCAAAAACAACATGTTTGCAACCAAACCAAATGGAAGAGCAAGTGGTCCTTATGTTTGTTGCAACAACAAGACGAGATACTTGAAAGCTCTCATGACAATACATGCTCTTAATGGCATTATGGTTGCACACAAAACATCGAAAAGATAAATTGTTCAACTTTTTTGTTGCAACACACAAAGCATCAATATCCAATAGCAAAGAAACATGAATGTCACAAGGTGAGATAATACCATCAACATGCTTGCAATCAAACCATAGGAAAGAGCAATTTGCCAATATGAAAGATGCAAAGCTTGCAAAAGGTATCAGAGCTGGGTTCGATCTTGAACTCACTTGTGGGATGCTCTCAAGAGATCTTTTTGTCAACTCGTGCTCAACCGAGGTTGACATGATAGTGCGGGTACCTACACAAAAGGAAGAACGTGTGTGCATGGTAGAGATACGCATCATCCATCATGACGTATCTCTTCTTGTGCACATCACCATTAATGTCAATCAAGTATGAAATAGATGCATGGTGAGTATGCAAGTGGGGAACATGCTTATCATGACAATCATCAAAATATGCAAAATTTGAGAAAGCTATGGGGGCCATCTCATTATAACGCAAATGATCAATATTGTTGCAAGCAAAACAAGTGAAATAGAAAGCATTCATCTTATCGCACACAACGGGAGAAATTGAATGACTAGCAAGACAACGCATGTCCAAAGCAATTGGAGGATACACACAAGATGCATAGCATGGCATGTTTATGGCAATTATATCACAATCAACCAATTCCACATGATCAATATTATGCAAAGGCAAATCATCATATGGGAATATGAGTGAAGCATATGTAATGTCACAAGTATCATCCATAGCATGCATATCCTCACAATTCATCATGTCCACTAGTGGGATCATGGCATCATCAACACCCTTATTGTTACCTTGTTCATACCTCTCATATGAAGTGGGTGTTGTGGTAGTAATGGCCTCCTTGTGGACGACTTCTTCTTCTTGATGTGGCCATGGCGTAGCATCCTCTTCATCCACCATGCAGATCTTCTCCATTCGAGGCATCATTGCTTCATGGCTTGGCGCATCTTCATCCATGGAACCTAGCACAACACAAGAGAACACACTAGAGGTAGAGGGTAAGTTGTTAGAAATCGAGATGGTCTCACTTAACCTATCAACTGCCACTCTCAACTCACTCTGTGTATCACTCATGCCCTCAAAGTGGGAGCACGCAATATCACATAAGGTGGACTCACTCATCTCACTCTTGTTCTCATTCAAGTGGGCTAAGTGGCTCTCATGCTCACATGGGATTGGTACCAAATCATCACTCAAGCATATAGGGATAGGCTCGGTTTCCTCAACTCCTTGCGCCTCCTTTGTTGAAGGGAAAATCCTATGCTCACCATTCGTGACCTTGTCGCCTTCAAGGTTGGATGCCATAAGATGGGCGTCATTGCTCGCCTCCATGGTTGAAGGGAAAATCCCATGCTCGACCGTCTTGTGGCCATCTTGTAGTAGTGGTGGAGGTAGGCTCATGCTATCGAACTTGGCGAAGTAGAGGTCTTCATTTTCCTCGTTCATGAGCTCTTCGAATGCAAGCGTAGTCGTTGAAGCTTGATGGCGTGGACGAAGGCTTTCTCTTGGTGCCATTTTGGTGGTGGCACTAGTAGTTGAAGGTGCCTTGTGACAGTGTCGACGGAGGTCATTGGCGTGCCTTGCCAATGGTTGATGTAGGCGGTGCACTTTGTCATCCATATGACGCTCGCGACGATGACCCTTGTCCTTGGCACTCTTCTTGGTGAGTTGTTGTAATGAGTGCAAAGCATCATTAATCTTGGCGACCCTGCTCATGGTTTTGTCGAAGTCGTTGTCCATGTCCTTCTTGAAGTTGTGGAGGTCGCTCTCCAACTTGTCCATTTGATGGTGCACCTTGGTGCACTCGAGGTGTAGGCTCCGTCTTGGCCAGTGCGACTTGAGGAGCTTGTCGTTGTCGTTCTTGAAGTCGCCCATGCTTGGGGAGTCATTGTTGTTGTAGCACTCCATGTCACCCAAGCATGTGGAGCCATTGTTGGTGTAGTGCTCCATCATGTTGTCCATGCTTGTGGAGACATAGGCATGGTGGCTCATCGTGGATTCTTCATAGAAATCATCCTCGGTTCCAGAGTCCCTAGACATGATTCACAAGACCAAGCGGTGTATATGGAAGTGGTAGTGGGAGTTAGGGATACACCGTCAAACCTTACTTTACCTTGGAAGATCGTATTGTGCAAGTGGCCACACTTGCGAGCAATAAACCAAGCAAAGTGAAGTTCACGTAGAACACCAAAACCAACTACCAACCAAAAAATACACACAGAAGGCCTATGGTGGATAGGTATGGAAATTGGCATGTCAATAACCAATCCTCAAGATGTTGTATTGGCAAGTAAAGAACCACAATGATCACAAAGCAAACAAGTCAACCCAAAATATAGGAAATATGTACAAGAAAACACACACGGTGGGATAAATGGGACTTATGCGATGGAGAAAGTGAGCTAAGAACCAAATGATTACCTAGCGAACACTATAAGCTCATGTCACACAAGTATAAGGAGAGACGCTAGTTCAATTGCACAAAATTGGTGGGCTACAAGATATGCACAATAAGTACCACCTATATGATGTTCATCGAGCTTGCGCTTCCTATTCTATGAGGCACATGTATATTTCTTTTTTTCTATTTTCCTTTTTCTATTTTTTTTTTTTGCTTTTTTTCTATTTTTCACTTGCCTCTTCCTTGTGCCAACAACTATACAAGATAACTATATGAGATAGCGCTCACAATGTTTGCTCGGAATTCTACAAGGTATCAAATGTGCATAGCCCAAGCAATCATAAGAGGAACTAGTCTCAATAGGTGTTTGTTGCTCGCAAAGATAGTGGGGTTCACAAAGGAATGCAAGTGGGGAGAAGACGCGGAAAGTTTATACCTTTCGTCGACGATCTTCACCCTTTATTGTTGTATTCTGCCTTGCTCATGGAATTTGGATGGAGTATATAGCATTAATAACGTGGATGATGATGTAGAGCTCCTTCTCCTCTTTGAAACGAGCTAAAGAACACAAAAATCCGAGTTCGAATGCAAAAGTTATGCTTAAAACGGTGAGCGGCTAAAATCTAGGAATCTGTTGTTTCTGCTGCAGTACTGGGAGGTAGTACCGGTTTTCTAAGAGGTAGTACCGGATTTTGGGCCCGGTAGTACCGGTTGGTCCTAGGACGCCCAGATTTGACGTGTTTTCGCGATTTTGGGGCGATTTGGGCGGAAAATCTTCAAGAAAAACACTAAATCGAAGGGGTAAATCAAGGAATTAGGCTATGGGAATGCAGAGAAAGGTAGATCAACAAGTTTTGCAAGTAATCCACGGATCAAAACCTACCAAAACACACTCAAATGACAGATCGATCCAAAACACGAATTGGGGCTATTTTTGGTGGAATTTTCGAATTTATTGGGAAAAGACCAAATCGAAGAGAAATCCGTGGCAACCAAAAGCTGCTGATACCAGATGATAAAAGGGGTTAACCTCTTGGGTGGCCCGATCTTCACGGATCTCGTGGTCAAATCGTTGGGAAAGGGAGAAGGTAGCGGAAGCGAACACACACCTCGCGAAGAACACGATGAACACACGCAAAACTCACACGATACAAGGCCGATTACTCCCGAACGGCGGCCACCGGTCCGATAGAATCCTCGCAAGGAAAGATCGGTCAACATGCTCCCTCAAATCCACATCGGAGAGGGAAGAACACCTTGGGGAGGGTCTTGACAACTTGGAGACGAGACACCGAACTCCAAGGCCTTGTTCAATGATGGATGCATGATGCAAAGTCCAATCGAGGTTGGTGACGATAGTCGGTCCCCTTGGTAAAGGGGATGAGGCAAAACTAGAGATTCCACAATGGGGGTTGTCTTTAGTCTATCATCTATGCCTAAGGGATACATGAGGGGTGGGGGCTTTATTTATATGCCAGCCACTAAACAAGGGTAGTTTGGGGATAAACTAGGCGAATAGGTAAGTAAAGGGGAATACATGGGCTGGGCCGAGTTGGCGCGTGCAGGCTCAGACACGACCGGTAGTACCGGACTTACCGGTAGTACCGCTCTGGGACCGGTAGTACCGCTTGCGGTCTTGGATCATCAGTTGGAGCCGTCAGTAGCGAGCGGTAGCAGGGGCCGGTAGTACCGCTGACCGGTAGTACCGGTTCTGACAACCGGTAGTACCGCTTGGACCTGGCAGCTGTCGACCTGTCTTCTTCCGTCTCCTCTTCCAAGCCTCCATCTTGTCGGGCTTGATGTTCCGGGCTTTCTCCCTTGCCTCCGTACTAGTCAGTGTGAACCTATCATGCATATGTGACGGAGTATGAAATAGCATACCATTCAATAGGGTAGGAAGGGGGCTCGCATAGAGGAACGGATTCACCTTTGGAGTCCATGACGACTTGGCGTAAGTTGGAGACCTTGATGTAGTAATGACCGGAGGTCGGGCTGCATCAGGAAGAAGGAGGTCGACTGGCACCATGCTGAAATACCAAGCCGAAACGAGATCCCCACCCCTCCAACGCGTCGTATCTGGATCCTCTCGCCGCCACGGCCGGCCAGCCAGCCAGAGAGGATGCAGAGGAGCCACAAACCGTACCAAGGAGGGGGAGAGGGGGGCCTTATTAGCGGAGATCTATGCAGATGCGCCGCACACCACCGGCTCCCACCATCGGATCAGCAGCAGAAGGCAGCAGCATCCCCAGATGCGTCGAATCCGTCCAGAGAGAGACGACGCCCTACTCCAATCTATGGGCAAAGCCACAAGACCTAAATCTAGACCTACCTACAACTCCGATGCTTCCCCCTCGGCATCTCCGGCCAGCAGAGCCGCCGAAGATAGCTCTGGGGTGGCCCAACCGCTCCTGGTCAATGCACGGAGAGGGGAGGAAGGGGAAAGAGGAGAGCCGTGCGGAAAGAGCTAAAACAAACATCTGATGAAAAATGCATATGGATTGACCTGTAAATAGGTGAGGCCACATAAAATGAAAATTATATCATATTAAGGGATTGAGTCTTGAATGTCTCAATAATACACTCCGCGTCATTTTTTATGCCTTTGCATAGTATTCCAAGGATTAGTGTTGTTAGGTCATAAGCACAAGCTCCGTTGCATCACATTATCGTTTTTTGAATAGTATGATTTTGTTTGCTGGAATAAACAGACTTTTTTTGGGATGGAACAAACAGACTTAGTTATAGGGAATACATATAAAAGCTTAATAAAAATGTCCAATCCTTTTATCTTTTGAGAAGAAAATGCGGAATTTTGGTGCCATCCGTGATAGAAAGCATCATTTGTTCTAAGATAATAAATAGTTAATTGTCTGCCTTGTACTTTCTTTCCTATTGCCCTGTCACTTGCCATTTGCTCCTTCAATATATCTTTGGTAACATATGATTATGTGATCTGATTTTTCTCTGTCAATATATCTCTGGTAACCTATAATTATATGATTTGATGATTCTGTATAAGATAATATACATACTTTTATCTGTCTTTTGACAATACCTAGAAATACATACATATGGCAATAGGCAGGATCAACCATGAGTAGCAATACGCGGGATCAGACCAGCTGCACGACAGCACTTCAATAGGCACCTAGATTTTGCTTGCGGGTGTACGAAAGTAGAAGAACCGCCCTATTGGTCAGGATGCATGCACGTGGTATAGCCCTACATGTCAATTGAATATGAGCATATGCGAGTGATGTATTCACTTCAGGCCATCTTTTGCATGTGTGTGTTTGATACAAATAAAGTATTTTTTTAATATGATGGATTAATTATTTTGAAACAAAGCTTGATGTACTTGTTTCATTTCAGATGTATCAGTGTCATGTGTAATATGGATGGTGATAGCGTTGCTGTCTCCACATGAAGCGCCCAGTTTGACTGTCTTCGCCGATGAGAAGGGACGCAAGGACAACTATAATAACTCTGCGCCCTGCCGTTTGGTTAAGCCACCGTTGTGAGGAGAGGTCGTGGCACCTAGCTTGGGCTAATGGAGAGACATGTGGCAGAAGCACGACCTGAATCCACATGGTCTTCATGGCCATCAACAATGTCATTTCCGGGAGAAAGAGATTCCTTAGTTGTACACTAAACTTTCTAAGGTAACCTTGGATCTATTTTCCTGAAATTTTTTTCATTTCTGGTTTGTTTTTTCACTAAAGAATCTACTGGTAATGTCTTCTGAATGTGTGGCGAGGGTGACTTCTCATGACCGATAAATCTTTTGTTCTCGTAGATTAAATGAGGCCTCAAAGACGTGCCAATCGGCATGAAATCAAGAGGTATGGTACAATTTTGAGTGCTTTCTCGCAGTTTGGTCCACCCCGAAGCTTGTTGTTGCATGCAAAGGAGCGCTGGTGTTTGAGGTTCAGCTGCTCAAAGGTCCTATGATCATCATATGTGGTCCAATGCAGATAGAAGATCTTCTATATCTATAGATAATCACACATTTATTTTTCTATTTATTTGGTTCAGATTCTTTCTGAACATAACTAATTTTGTTCTTCTCAAAATTCGTTCAGCAAGTTAAAGAAAAGGAGTAGATAAGGAGAAGCATTGCTTTTTGCTGATAATTTTACTAATCCATCTCTTGCCTGATTATGCAATGGGAATAGGCGGTAGAAGGGAAGGCATACCTTACTTTGTACATTAAAATATGTTTAATTTATTTTTTCTTCACTTGTTGCAATGTGACTATGATTTAGAGGGTATTATTTTCTTGTGCTATTTCCAATTTTCCTAGAGACACATTTGCATGGTTGATGCTTTTATATGGCTAAACATATACCCTTCCTAGACATAGTGGAAGACTCGTTTTATGGGCATATCTTATCTGGTTTAGTTTTGAAGTTACAAAATTATAACCAATTTATATAGAGTGGGTGTGGTCAGTCTTCCATGTGCTTTCAGTTTCATGGTGAAAGAAAGACAATGTGTTTTGATCGAAGCCAAGCATTTGCCTACCCTACAAAATAAGCAGTTACCCTACAGATATCACTTACGGGAGGAACACAACAAGTAAATGATGGGATTTTAGAACAAATTGTTTGCATTTGCATAAAATTGTCAATGGAGTTTGTATAGCTACTTATATGATTTGTAGTTCTGAGTAATAAAGGTTGCTTTTCACCCTAAAAAAACTTAGTAGTTGTTATTAGTGTATAAAAGAGGTACACTACATATATCTTTCTGACTGCTTTGCATTCTATTTTATTTGCACTTTTCGGTGGAAAATCGATAGAGTGTGCATTCTTGAAGGAACCACATGACAAGGTAAAAAGGGTAAAAAATGACAGAAAGGAAACATCAAATTGTCCGCGGAGGGTTAGTAAGAGGGGGAAATACCAGTATATAGGACGAGGTATTCAAAAATTATAAATCACCATCCCTACAATTTCCAATAAAATAAAATCATCTTTCTTTATGTTTTATTTCCCCGTGGTAACGCATGAGCATTTAACTAGTTAAGATAAAAAAAGTTAATACCCACCACTATACATACCCTAAGCCTACTGATTAATGAACGAGAACTGTCATTCAAATCACTCCTTCCGATCTAAATTAATGGACTAAGATTTGTTTGATTCAAATGTATCAAGTCATGTTTTAGCGCTAGACAAATCTGAGATTAATGTGGAGCGGAAAGACTACTCTTTTTGTTGAACAAAGAAAGGGTGGAGGGTACCCTAATGTTCACCCTCTAATTTTCTATTTTGCTAATCTCGCCTTCTACACTCAGACTTATAAATTACTCCCTCTGTCTAGAAATAACTGACTTAGGTTTGTCAATTCAAATGTATCTAGACGTATTTTAGTGTAAAGATACATCAATTCGAATGTATCTAAACGCATTTTAGTGTAAAGATACATTCGAATCTAAACAAACTCAAGTCAGTTCGAATCTAAACAAACTCAAGTCAGTTATTTTTGTAGGAAGGGAGTAATTAAGAATACTCAATCTGATGACATAAAATATCTCGCCCACCCTCACATAGCAGCTTACATACTGCTTTTCTAGCATCTAGTTACTTCACAACTAAGCATCTATTGTACAGATATGCACAAATGAGGGTGTCATAAGAAAATCCGGTAAACAAAGGGGCTCTTGATATAACTCCGGCAGTGCTCGCAACAACTTCCTGGCTCAAGGCTCGTCGACGGAGAGGGGCATGTATGGCTCAAAGAGCGTCACACTGGGGTTCGCATCATACTGCAATATATTGGCGGCTCGCTCAAATTCCTCTCGGAGGATCTTGATGCTGAACTTGTCGACGACACGGCCAAGATCATGGGAGGTCTCGAAAGGGTCCTCAATGCAAATGAGATGTCTGTCATTTCCAACACGTCTTGTCCAGTCCTTCATGTGCTTACTGCAAGAAATGCCACATGGATGAAGAAAAACAATATTTCAAGCTACTTTGTGTTCAGCAAGCTTTGCTTGAATGCTAAATTGTTCATGATTCACTAATTGGTTTGAGAAGAAACGGTACTCCCTCTACTAGTATATATATGCAATTTATGTGACATAAAAATGATGCCATTAGATTCGTATGAAAGTATACTCTTGGTTTTGATTTGGTATCATGTAAAGTACATAAGTACATATTAACTGAGTAATTCTTGGTCGAGAAAATTGGTTATTTACCCAAAAGTTCATCAACCTTGGATCATTTATCCAAAGTTGGTTGTACATTGGTAAAATACCCAATATGGACCAGAAATAAAAAAATACAATTATAGTAGGGGTCCTAATTAAAGCTGGTCATGAAAGATTCGATGGATCGTCGCCGATTAGATCGGAACCCTCCGCTGTCATCAGCCGCCGTCTGCTGATTATTCAAGTCCATGACACCTTTTTATATGAATTAGATCGTAACTACCTCAAGCTGAAGCAATACTGATCAGGTGTCCACTTACTTTTACAGGCCAACATGCAAGACGTTTTGGAGATATTAGCTGGATGAGGTAAGACGATCAGGTACGAGATGTACATGCGGCTGGCGGACGGCCAGCGGTGACGATAGCGGTAACGAGCTAAATTTACAGCAGTCACCGGTGGACGGTGCGGTGGTTGGTCTTCCTTCCACGAGCTTGGTTGGAGGCGGATGTGCACCTGTGAAACTGGTGATGAGGTTTCTGATCTAATCGATGATGAAGCTGATCCTTCGATCCTTTCATGACCAGCTCTAATTAGGACCCTGCTATAATTGTGTTTTAATTTCAGATCCCATGGGTACTTTACCAATATACAACTAACTCTGGATAGATGATCCAAGGCTCATGAACTTTTGGGTAAATAACCAATTTTCCCAAGCCTTGTCCTAATCAACAATAATACATACTACATCTACATTTTGTAGTGGAGGGAATACCATACTAAATGTGACCGCAAAATAAATGCTCGTGGACACAATTATGCATCATGAGATTCACTCCGAGGGAACAAAAGTCCAGCACACCTAGAACTGTGGGAATGAAAGGATGAATTAGTATGTATGCGAAATACCTGATGATCCTTCCCGTACGAATTGATATAACGTCTTGCATGTAATCATGCTGGTATGCCCAGTAATGGAAGAATGCCCAAAGCAGACTTGACACAGTCTCTTTATTGTGAGCACCATAGTTCTTTAGTTTGTCCACATGATCAAAGTAAGCGCAGTGATTATCATCCAGAGTGACATTACAAGTTGCATCCATTTCCTGGCATGACAACCAACGTTAGTTGATAAATACAAATGGCACTGTTGTAGAACAAATTGCTAATGATGCAACAACATAGTACTACCTCCATTCCAAGGCTTAAGGCCTATTTTTTTTTGAAAAGTCAAACTATGTCAAGTTTGACCAAGTTTTTACCAAAAAATATTAATATGTAAAATACATAATCAATATCATTAGATAGATAATGAAATATATTTTCATATGATGTCTACAAAATATCATGTTTATTGATACTTTTTTTTAAAAGTTTGGTCAAAGTTTAGTTGGTTTGACTTTTCAAAAAAAATATAGGCCTTAAGCCTTGAGATAGAGGGAGTACAAATAATTGCTAGCGAACAGGCTCAATATCATAGTTAGTTAGTTACTATGAGGGGTAAATGGGGAAAATATGAACCACTTTCCTTTCTTTCTTTCTTTCTAAACTGAAGTGTGTTTATTCCAAAATGCAGCATATGGCAGTTTTTTCTAATGTCATTCTATAGTCTAGACTACTGTAAAGTGTAGAATTTAGTTGTGCAATACTATAAACACAATGGGGCCCTTCACGTGCAAAGTATTTTCCAGAAATGTAGATGGTAGATACGCTGAACGTGATTGCACATTAGTTGAACTAGATTCCATATACCTGTAGACATGGGAGTATTCTGCGCAGCTGTAAGAGGTGGATGCACATTATTACATAGCTGAATGAAGAAAAAATATATCATGATCATTTAAAGATAAGGATAATAATTCTTAAAATCATCAGAAATGGCCAACTCACGCATAACTAGATAGTGTTCCTTGGTATGTTTCATTAACACGGCGAGATTTAGCCCAATGCTTCACAATGAAAGCTAATTGCCGTAACCTTCGATCTATTTGGGCATAATCTCTCAGAAGTTTTGTGTTAACAACAGCTAAAAGATTATTGACACATATATCACATGAAAGGCCTGTAACCTGATCCATAAGCTTCACTATCGGGACCCTTGCTCGAGTTAATGCCTGCAAATTTTCATTAAAGCAAGTCAGAAGTTTGGCATCTAAGATCCCATACCAACACTATAGAGATCCTGAAACCAAAAAAATGATTGGATATAATAAATAAATTCTGGGCCTGTATTCTTTTGCTAGGTTCACTAGGATTCTTCAAGTTGGGGTTTCCAGTTATCTTGGTAAGTAAATTCTATCTATACTTCCATCTCAACTAATTCTTTTTTCTCTGGGGGTAATATGGTCAATAGCTAACACCGAGGCTATCGGTGACATTTTTGTATGCAGAGTTCATAAAGGCCAACCCCATGATAGAAACAAACCACATGGTTTAGAAAGATAGTGCAGGTTGCATCAGAACATTGTTCAGGAGATACCACATACTAGTAAATTCAAATGATATCTGATCCAACAGAATACAACATGAAAGAGATGCTTATCTCACCTGAATATTCTGGAAATTACCAGCTTGGAGGATTTCTGCTAATTTCAGTATAATATCAACCTTGCTCATTTCCTTGTTGTCAATAGAAAGACAAAGATCAATATCACTATTTGAGAAACCAAAAGAATTAGCACACGATCCATAAAGGTAAAGCTTTGAATTTGGCCATTCCTTGTTTATTAGTCTGCTCAGAGCTGCTAGCAACTGTTTCTGCTTTGCAATTTCCTCTTCTGAGGGCACCAAAGAGTCAAAGATTGACAAGAAATTAGGAGTAAATTGATCTATGTCATACCGACATGCCCTGATTCTCCTCTGAAATCTTACTCGTTGACTTGATACATGATGCCCTCTAGAAAAGTCTGATCTGAAGCCCTGCAAGATAAAAGAGCATGACTAGGGTACACAACTAAATCTAACATAAGCATAACTCAGAATGGTTTATCTCAAAATTTGTAAAATCAGTTATTGAACTATTAGTGGCAACTGGCAAGTTCTTGACAATATAACTGGGCTAACAGCAACAGATCATAGTTTGCTTATACATGAAGTAATAAATACAGATGGACAATTGCGTTCAGGAGCGGCAGCTCGCGTTCGACTTTCTCCCCATCTTGTCTTCTCCCCCACGACCTCCTCAATCCCTCCTGATGAGGACATCCCTACTGATTTGCTATCTCCAACTCCTAATGAAGTTGTTGATGTCGCTGCCAAGACCAAGTCCAACAAGATCAGGATTGGACCGATTACTCGAGCTCGTGCCAAGCTACTTGAACAACAGGTGAATTCACTCCTAAACAAATCTGGTGTAATTGATGAGAACTTTATACTGCCTAAGTCTATGCATTTATCAAGTTCGCGAGGGAAGATCATCAAGACGAAGGCCAAAAGTCCGACTAGAGTGTCCGTCCATGTTCACCCGGACAGTTTGGCCAGCCCGAGGAGCAACAAGGTGTTACCCTTCTGTGTGCCAGACCGGAGTGTCCGGCGCGCTCCACCCGTAGTGTCTGGCCGACCCGGAATGTCCGGCCGAAACACACCGGAATGTCCGGCCGCCGACCAATTCTAGTCCGACTCGGCATTTATCAGTTTGATTCGAACGCGTCTTAGTTTCGGTTTCTAGCCGCCCTTATAAGCCCTGGGACGCCCCTATTGTTGAGTTTAGACCACGTTTAAAGTAAACCCTAGTTCTTGTGTTGCTAAGTGCAAACCCTAGAATTCCCCACACCAATTCGTATCGATCTGGTGTGTTTTGTTACTATCAATCAAGTGTGATTAGTTGATCCATTGGGATTTAGCCAATTGCAAGTTTTGCGTGATCTGCTATTCCATTGGGAATTAGAAGATTGCAATACCGCTTCATGGTCAGTGGCTACGTGCGCAAGTGTGTGATGTTGCGAATATCTACAAGGGTCGCTAGCTGTTGCATTGGCATCAGGATTGATCGAGAGGTTCGTGAGCGGCATACAAGTTATGTACAGCGACTCATCATCTTCCACCCTCACTTAATGAGAAGATCGGGCCACCCCATATCACCTTCGCCCTCTGTGGCGGTCGGTTCTCGTTAGATCTGGTGAGGCCACAATCACAAGGAAGCGATTCTCGCGGAAGGAAGCTGCGACCCACCATGACCATGAAAGCATGGCTCGTCACAATGGCCAGCAACAATGGAAGGTAACAAGATGGCAGGAGATTGGCTGGCGGTAGGTCTAGGAGTCAAGAATATCAGATGGGTATGGCCAGCAAAAGTGGTGGATCTGGTCATGGTGAGCCCCCTCAAAGTTGAATCACATGTGCTGATGAGCATCGTTCATGACTTGTTCCTTCGGCTTAACGCCTAATTGTGATACCGTTACATTGACACAAACAAACTTCAGTTTTTCTCATTTCGTTACCATTACCACCGTTTTCTGATTACATATTTACATTACCATTTCCATTACAATTTCTGACCCAAACAGCTTCATAATGGTTATAGAACAAAATGACTCTGGTGTCGACCACCTCATGCAGGCGAACCAACCGAGAAACAACACTACTGATCTAATAGGTACGTTTCAGAAATATGTGGGGCCCACCACGATTTCTCTCTCCATCTTATCTCTTCCTTTCACGTACATCTCCCTCCCTCCCTCTCTCTGTGTGTTCTTTGTCTCCCATGATCTCTCTTCCACAGACTATGGAGACCACACACACAGCGGTGGCCAGCACATGAAAGCAGGAGACCAAGCCGGAGACGATGACACCACGGCCAACCAACAGCGCAAACGACACAGTCAAGGATGAGCCGAAGATGGCGACACCGCGACCGAACACGATGGAGGCGCAGGCGAGGAAGAGATGAGCAGAAGCAAGGTCAACCTCCGGCGGTGGCTTAGGGTTCAATCGGGAGGCACACCGTCAACAGAGAAGAACCAGATCACCCTCCGTGTTTAGAGGGAAGGTCACGCGGTAGCAGACCAGTAGAGGAGGCAGCTCGAGTAGGGAAGCAGGGTGTGTATATATGCCGATCGGAGGGGCCGATGTGGGTCCAAACCCTATCTCTCCGCCGCCCACTCCGCCACAGCTTGGGCGAGAAATTTCCATCCCCCACTGCAGATCCACACCCGCCGCACCACCATGTCATCGTGGGGAGCTCGCCATGGTCAAGGGAGCGGCTAGATGGGCCGTGTGTGCCGCGTAACCCCACCCGCATTCTCACCACCGACGAGGTGGAGGAGCAGTGCCGGAGGATCTCCGGCGGGGCGCGGATTCACGGCTCGTACCGCTACTCCTAGCCCTCGCCAGTGTTCGCATAGCGGGAGTCGTGGTACTGGCAAGTGTCGAGGTCCCACGCGTTGCCGTCAATGTCGTCACCAATGTCGAGCTCCCGCTCCCTCCCGATGCCAGTCCCGAGCTTCGCGCCGGGAGGCTACGTTGAGGACGAAGACATCGACCGCATCGCCACGCTGCTGCCCGTGCCGATCTTCAGGCCTAAGACTTCATCGACGACCACTACCTTGCTACCGCCGAGCGGCTGGTGAGGGATACTACCCGCACGACACTGATAAGGTGGAGGAGTGGCGCCGGGAGGCAGAGGAGCAGGGGAAGATCTTCGGCAACCTCGACCTGGAGGAGTGAGCTGCCGCGTCGCTACCCGCATCGCCTCCACGGCAATAGGCTTCAGTGAGCTATCCCGGGCCGCATTTTGGTAGTTTAGGTGCCGTGTGGCGGTGGTTTGTACATAGGTTTTTCCGCAATGATCTTGTATGAACACATATGATCATGTATGAACTGAATTCTCCCACGAAGTTTCTTTTTTAAATATGCAGTAGAAAGAGTGTGATCCCCACAATAAAAATGGCTTTATTGCCACACAAACTTACAACGGTAGAAAGAGTGTTCATGTTGTTTGTGTTGTAAGCATCATTTTAGATCTTTGATCCCAACAGTGCTGCCAAAATCTTGTAACTATTTGCCTCTTGGCATTAGTGTGAGATAGCATAATGCATATATTTCACCAAGATAAAGATGCAAATCGGTTACACCCGAAGGGGTGTATTGTGCCATTCATCATGGTTTGAAATAGACAGCAGTATGAGCATGAGCTCAGTTTTACCAAAGCTCAAATAGATACATTGAGTTCAATTTAGTTCATGTATGTACATTAATTAGTCTATTATATGCTCGGGCTATGGAACTAGTTGCGGTGTCATCCATTATCATATACAATAGTTAGGTTCGATCAATGTCAGCCCAAACTTGTGAAATATAAGCCCAAGACTGCAAAGCTTGTCAATCCAAGCTTCCTTTGTGCCCTAACCAGAAATTCAGTTTCTTACATATTACTTGCTCAGAGAAAAGCAGACATAGAAAACAAATTTGTTAGATACTATTAGTTAGTAACTTAGTATCTGCCTGTTAGTTAGGTTTAGATTCCAGTTAGGATTATACTGCATCGAATATTTGCGTTTATAAGTTGCCAATCCTATCACAATAAAATGGGAGGACAGCTGAAATCAACTAATGTATTAAGCAAAGATTAAACCCAAGCTACCATAGTTCCCTCGTGCCTACCTCTCTCCCTCCCTTCCACAGACCTCACATGTGTCTTGTCTACCCCAACTATGCTTCTCCTATCAAGCATGTAGCACATACCATACAATGACTCTACTCCGGCTGCGCATAACCAAACCGAAACCGAAAACCGAACCAAAAAAAACCTAACCGTAACCGAATTTCTGGTTTTTCTGGTTTGTGGTTAAGGTTACAGTTACCAAATGTGCAAACCGAATGCACTTCGGTTATTTCAGTTTATAACCAAAAAACGTGGTTAAACCAAATAAAACCAATTAGCCTAGCACAACAAAGAATTTATCGTTTCAAGCAAAGTCCAACTTCACGTGTATGTCTTAGAGTTTAAAGTGATTTTATGAAAGAAAAATGCTTCATCGTGGTGGTTTGACCTTGTGGTTAATTGTTGTCTAGTGTGTAGGTCGTGAGTTCAAGTCCTACTAATTCTCATTTTTTTATTTAACCATAATTTTGTTATCTTTTATTTATTTCTCTTGAAATACATTCTATTGGGTTATAAAAGATACAAAATCGAAATAAATGTCTATAAAACTTAGTTGTTATTTCAAAAATCGCATCAACTTTGGTTAGTTAGTTGTTATTTCAAGTCCTACTAATACTCAATTTTTTCATAATTTTGTTATCTTTTTCTCTTGAAATACATTCAGTTGGGTTATAAAAGATACAAAATCAAAATAAATGTCTATAAAACTTAGTTGTTATTTCAAAAATCGCGTCAACTTTGGTTAATTAGGTTATTACCGAAACCGAACCGAATTTTTTTGGTTATTACCGAAACCGAACCGTATTTTTATATGAAACCGTGTTTTTATATGAAACCGTATTTATCGAAGTATTAAAATCGTATTTACTAAAAAACCATATAAACCGAACCGATTTAACCAAATTAACCGAAGGCCCATACTAGCTTTATAGCTGGTAACGTTTAGTTGTTTACTATATATCTAGCAGGCCTACCAAGATGCCATAACAACTGAAGTGTGAATGCATGTACTGGTATTGCTAGATATTTCAACTGCTAGTTGTAACAGGATGCTGAATATTTCAACATCGTTACGATAAAAAGACCAAACAAGGTAACTAAATCATGACATGCGGTAACAGGTCTATTGCAGTTTAGGTTAATATATTAGCATACATTGCTTCAACCTGTCTCTCCATCTTTTTTACCTCTTGCATCCCTGGGAAAAAATTAAAGAACAAGCAACTACATATAATGTCAACACATGCCTATATTCCTAAGAGCAGCCAGTACTCGATCAGTAACCTCACCTTGTAATTAATAAATTGTAGTTTAATCAATTAGAGAATGGAGAGGTTGCGGTTCATGTGCCTTAAGACAGCATGTATTTACATGGTTTAACTTTTCAAATGCATGGTCAGGTCAAATCTCAAATGTAGTACAACCAAAGTTCAAAAGAGCATAAGCCTAGGCACGCTTAAGCGCTGAGCAACGGCCTTCAGCTCTTCTGGCCTGAGAGCTCGATTAAGCGAGACAGGGAATCTGGTCGTGCTGGTGCTAGATTCTGGTAGAGGAAACATAGCAGGGAAGAAGGGGCGGTTGCAGGGAAGGAGGGGAGAAGGCAGGGAGGGAGGGGCGGAGGCAGAGAATCCATGGAAGAGGAGATGCAGCAAGGCCATTGTGGCTGTCGATGCGTGCCTGGAAGGGAGAAGGTGAGAGAACGAAACAGAAGAGAGTAGATGAACGGTGAAGATTAGACAATATAGATGGTTCAGATTGAGCTTGGCAGGCTAGGGTTTCAGATGGGCCTTGACGGGCCGATATTGAGCTTATATGCACTGAAAATGCAACAGGCTGCTCCTCCTGCTGTGTCAGTACAGAACGTTGATTACAACAGTATGAGAACCAAGGTACAGGCCAAGTTGGTATTATTTTGGTGATCTTGTTTAGAAGTTTGATCAAGTGCATTGCTGCAGTACAAGAACGCCAAGCTCACAGTAAATAAATGAGGGACGATTTCAGTCATCTCACTATATCAAACAATCTGATGCACTTGAGAGGTACATCTGCTGGATATGGGGAGAATTAACTTAATCAGGCATCAAATGCAATAGAACCAAATAGCTGCACTTAATAATAATAATAATAATAATAATAATAATAATAAAGTCTACACATCAAAGAGCCCGGGAAATATTCAACTTACCTTACTCCTTAAGCCACTGTTTTGCACAACCACGCCCTTGGCCTCACCATTACCCTCAATCACCACGGTATCAATGAACTGTTCGATTATAGCATCTTCCTCCTTGCTGTCATCATCCTCATCTTCTTTCTTTGCAGAAAATCTAACTTCACTCTTCTGATAGGATACTTCTAAATTCCTCACATGCACTACAGCCTGTGCGTGCATTCCATGTCCATAATCTACTTCCCCAGCTCCATCCTCCAAGCCAATTGCTTCTACCAGGATCTTCTTACCTTTATCCCCCTTAACATCGATGTCAACATAACTGCAAGCAGAAGCAGGTACTATCACCTGGTGTTTTTCTTTCATTGGCATCTTACTTAGCACCTCAGGCACATTCCCAGTGGGCAGCTTCCGTGAGGCATGGTCCTGCCACCTCTGCTCACCTTGTGACATGTTAGGCGAGCAGGGCTCTTGCTGCAGCTGACCTCTCTGCGGTATGCTGCCACCTGTGGCGGGATGGATATGCAGTTCACCAAGGAGTGTCCTGCGACCTGCAAAATGAGGCATATGCTGCTCTCCATGTGGCATCCTGCCACTAAATCCATGAACACTTGCATCAGGCGGCGTCCTAGATAAAATGTGATCCTGTAGTTGCTGCTGCTGCTCCCTGTACATCATTCCAGCAGCTGTACCACGGCCACTGGTGATTACTGATGTATGCTGCTCTCCATGGGCCAGTGTACCGAGTACTCCATGGCTGCCTGTGAAAGGCGGCATCATCTGATGTTCACTAGTATGTCTTCTATCGAAACCCTTTGGATGGTGATGGTTCGGCTCCCTTTGTTGCTCCCTGTTCTGCTGCATTGCACCAAGTAAATCCGGCACGTCGCGACCGGCAGCAGATGCCGTGCCGAACCCGGGAGGCGAAGGCTTGCCAAACCCAGGAGGCGGCGCCCCTGACCTTGGCTTCTCCGCCCTGCTCCTTGCGATACCATCCGCGGATCGGAATCCGCCTCCTCCACGCTCCGCGTAGAGATCCAACGGCTGCCGGAAGCGAGGATCGGAGAACCGGAGCTGCGGTTCAGGGTCGGAGGAAGAGGGCCACGCGAAGCCCCCACTGTGCACATGCGATGGCGAGGAAAAGAAGGGCCCGACCGCGGCGACGGCTGGGTCGACGAAGAAGTTGTGCGGCTCGGCGAGGGGCTGCACGAGGGTTTGTTGCTGTTGCGGGCGCGGAGGAGGGTTTTGGAGGATACGGAGGAGGTGGCCGCCGTCGAGGGACTCCGACGCCGATGGCGGGTTGGTGGCGTATGGGGAGGTTGACGAACGGCGCGCGCCGCCGTCGCCTGCTGAAGAGGCGTCGGCCATCGCGGAAAGGTGGGGAGGGGTCGGTGCGGCCGGATGACTTTCCGGACTTTTTTTTCGAGTAATGCCATCTCCACCACCGGGGCGACCCATACGGGTCTGTGTGTGTGCGAAACTGCTCGTGTGTGTGCGGACGCGCGGCGACGTTCTAGGAGCCAATCGATTCGGCGAAACGCCTTTGGGCCGACGCATTCATACATCTAAGGGCAGGTATAACACGTCAGCCTTCTCTTATGTTCGTCACGTTAGATTTTTGCTTAGTTGGAGGAGAGAAAAACAAGAGAGAGAGTTGTCTTCCCTTAACTAAGGGATGATTTCTTATAGCAATAAGAGAAGACTATTTTTCTCCAATAATTCGTCCAGGGCCTCCCGCTAGTGGCATAACAGATGCTCTCTTCCCTCAAACTCTCGCGCACTCCATATCGCTCGGTCTCGAGCATGGCAGTCTTTGCCGCCGCCGCCGACGCCCCCCGCGATATCGAGCGACACCGCCGGTTACGCGCGTTGCCGGAGTTGTCTGGCCGTGCCACAGGCAATCTCGCCGTCCTCGGTCTCCGCCATTGGACTGTACGCGCGACATCCTCTGCGTGGCGCACAACCTGCTTGATCAATTGATTGAGATACGTTCGCCGGTCCTTTCTAAATTTTGTCCAGCCCGCTACGGGAGTTGTCATCGCCATTGACAGACGCATACTTTGTAGATAGGCAACAGCCAAAGGACAATAGAGTTCTTCTACAAGAATTTTGTGGAGTCATCCTCCGAAGAGTCTAACGGTGAGACCGAGATTGTGTTGGCTATTGTTCGGTACCCTTCTAGAACCTGAAGCGCAGAGAGAATGTAGGATGTGATGACTGCTTATGTCATCATGCATAACATGATCGTAGAGGACGAGCGTGATGACGGTATCTTGGACCAAGGATGGGACTTTCAGGGTCAGTTGGTTGAGGCAGAGCCAGGTCTAGCGTCTTGAAAAGATTTCGTGCGAGTGCATAAAAATTTGCGTCACATACAAATCTATGAACGGCTTCAACTGGATTTGGTTGACCATATATAGGCTCGTGCGGAAAATCTCAACGGTTAATTCTCTATTTGTTTTGTGTAATTTAATTAACGGTTTAGTTATTTTTCATCGAACCATGCGAGACTGAACTATCTGTATGTAAGCACTATTTCAATTTGATCACCTAGTCTAATTTATTTGTATCCTAAAAATTAATTATATGATAATATTTGCAAATATATGAATCCCTGGCCAGCCCTGACCAGCATTGGCCAAACGCGGACAAATGGGTCAAGCCGCTAGGCGCAGCTGGCCGGACAGGCCGGACCCCCTACCCATACTGACCAGGGTTCGACCCAAACGGACACAAACGGATAGTTTGGGGTGACCATATGGGTCAGCCCGGTGGAGATGCCCTAAGTCGTATATCAGCTGTCCTAATTCATGAAGATAGTAAGATCATCCCCACTCGTTGGACGATCACAGGCCGAAATCCGGACCAACTTTGGACCGGACGAAACTTGTTTTCGGCATGGGAACGCCGAGTTTCTCACTCGCGTTCCCACGCCAAGTTCTCGCGTTCGGCTAAAATTTAGACGAATTTGGCAAATTTATGCGGATTTCATTAAACATGGGCAAATTGTAACAGCTCAAGTTTGTAATATATGTAATTAGTAGCTAAGTATTGCATGCATGTGTTAAACTCAATAAAATATTGCATGTGTTTAAGTGGGTGAACCAAAGAACAAGTGCAAAACCCTAAACCCTAGTCTTTCCCCCTCTTTTTGGAATCCATTCAAATAGTTTGAATTTTGAAAATGAAAAAATATGTGGAGCCCAAATTGTTTTCAAGGGCCCTTAGTGTTTTCAGATATTTTATAAAAGTCTCTATATTTTGAAATTGTTCAAAACAGATTACAAAATGAAATTCAAAAGAGAAAATGCAAAACAGAAAAGAAAAAGAGTTATACTGGAAAAAAAGAGCCAGGTCGCAGCCCAGCAACCCCCTCTCCTCCCTCCCTCTTCCGTGGCCCACATTGGCCCAAGCGAAGCCTGCAGCCAGCCCATACCCCTTCGTTCTTTTTTCCCTTTCTTCTTCGTCGACAAAAGGACGCCGGCGAGGAGAGCTCCTGCGTGTCGACGCCGGCGTCGTTCCTGCCTCGCCGAGATGCCCGCCGCGCCAAGATGAACGCTACCGACGTCGCCGATGCCTATAAAATCCCCTCGCACCTTTGGATGAACCCTAGATCCCCTCTTATCCCCAATTTCTTTTCTGGCCAGAACCGATCCCTCAGGTACCTCGCCGCCCCGCCGTTCCTGAGCTCCCGGCGCTGCTACGAGGTCGCCATCGTGACTGCTGTGTTGTAACTACCTCGGTGAATTACGCTCCTAGTACAAGCCTGGATGATCAGAAATGGTTGAAATAGTACGGTGGGGCCCAAATGCCACTCACAGGTAGACCTTTCGGCCGTCCCAACCATTTCCAAACATCGGGACAAGAACGGGCGGCGTAATCGGCAGGCGAAGGGATCAACTACATACACAAATGAGTATGTATGCAAGCCACCATACAATAGTACATCAGAGCCATTCCATCTAAAAAGAAAGGAAATATAGCAATGCCATACGGCAAGATCCAAATATCCTAGATAGATATAATAGTTTAGGATATCTCCTCATACATCAATCAACAGAGTATCAAGCGGAAGCGGAAGACAAAATCCGAGTACGGATAAGAAGCAAATCGGCATAAGATGCCCCATAAATAAGCACATCCCGCCCACAGATCTCACGGATCCCCGTTCCCGGAATCTCTACACCGAATGATCGTTGCCCACATCGTCCGTCTCTTCCACCCAGTATCCTTCTTGCGAGTGTACCTGTTCATCTGAACCAATAATTTATCGTGTGAGACCCTAGGGGTACTCAGCAAGTCTTTATGCCTCTAAAGGGGACACAACCTGGGGTGACGCAATTGCAGCAAAAGATAAACCCTAGCAATTCTATAGATACTCGCTAACCATCCGCCTAACCAGAGATAGACGGATGTCCGTGAATTAACAACAACAGTTATAACAGTTCTAAAGGTAATATCCACAGATCCATCCTCCTCCTCGCTTACCGACGAGGAAGCGGACGAACAACCTCCCCCATCCGTTGGCAGTTTTATTATCCATTCCGTGAGTATTGCACTATTTACTAGTCAGGTACCTAGTCTAGTCAGATTAAAAGCGGCACTTTAGTTATGCTTGTCTATGATCGAGAAACTGTGCTCCAAGTCGTCCATAACCGCGGACACGGCTTTCAGAAAGTTTTACCCTGCAGGGGTGCACAAATAGCAACACACACTCGATATGCCTCGGAAAAACCAAATCAAAACCCAACGAGGCGGTCACGACAAAGCGATCACAGGATTCAGAAATATTTCAGGGGGCCACCCCATTGAGCTACCCGCAACGAAGTTAGCTGACCCCGAGACGGACTCAAGGTTTGCGTCAATGGCTGTAAACGACAGCAGATCCCAAAACTGGGACTGTCGATACCGCGAAAACACTCCGCTTCCTAAACAGTACAGTGTGCTCCTCGCACAATTTAAATAAAGCAGTAAAGCATGGCATAAGTACAGGATAGTAAATAAAACCTCAAACTAGTTTGTGGCCCCAAGAAATAAGAATGAATCAAGCTCTGGCTCAGGGGGGTCCATAAGGCCTCCCGGATGTGGATAGCGCGAATATTCTTGGAACAGGAATCAAGTACTCGGGGTCTTACGGGACACAAGTGAGCCTGAAAAACCAAATAGCGAATATGGCTCACCGATGCCACTTTCATTAGTTATCCCATTACTACTCAGGTTAAGTTGTTTAGGTACCTCGTTATCCATCAGACACTCACATACCCTACACATGCTATTCTACGACTCGCATGGCTCAAACAACTCCTGTAGTAATGGCTCATGGGATGGAGGAGCAAGCTTCGGTGGGGTTTAAAAGTAAAGGCTATGCAATACTTGGGATTCAATTTAATGCAATCGCGACTCAATGATGCAAGAATAAGATAGAGGCAATAGGTACTATATGTATGCAAGCATGTGGTAGTGCTTGCCTGGCAGCTCAGTTGAAGCAAGGAATGGATCTGGGTAGTGCTCCTGGTTCTCTTGATATATCCCTTGCTCAGCGTATATTCGAAGAAGAACCAAACAAACAAGGGCCAACATAAATAAAGTGCGCAAGCATATGAATAAAATGCATCAAGCAAACAATCATGCCATGATGAATGATGCACAATTTGCATGGCATAAGGTAGCATGGCATGGGTGAGGTGTGAAGTACAAGATTAAATCATTTTATGGGGTTTTTGTCCCATTTTATACTCATATTAGTTGCTGTACCCTTTATATTTATATGATGCATGCTTCAAATCAAACCATGGAATGCATAAACAGAAAGGTCTCGTCGAGCTAATCATTTTAGACATATTATTTGTTAAATTTGGATTTATAAATCAAAAGTTATTAATTATTTAAGAAAAAGGGGCATTTATTGTAATTTAAATAAACTTGGAAATTTAAGTGTTCAAAATATATTTTGGATAGCATATTTGAATTCCTCATATTTTTCTGATTTGAAAACATATATTATTTGTATTATTTGGATTAATATTTGAAAAGTTATTGAAAAACAGAATTTAAATTTGAATTTGATTTAATTTGTAAAGATTTGAATTAAAACCGAATTGGACAGAGACTTTTCTCACTCAGACAGACATAGACCCAGTCACTATCGGGTGGGCCTCTCTGCTGACTGGGACACCCGCGCGCCGACGTGTTTTTCTCACCGCGATCTAGGTTAGCTCCAGAGACTGACGAGTGGGCCAGAGCAGGCGCGGGTCCACGCGTCAGAGCCGGGCTCAGGGGGTTGGCCACGTGGGAGAGCTCGGGAGCGCGGGTTAAGCGTTTAAAACCGCGGGGTGGTTTTTGCAAAAGGGGAGCAGACGCTGTCTGGTGGGCCGGAAGGGGCGCGGGTTAAGCAAAACAAACGTGGGGGGGTATGCGCAAAAGAGCTTCGGCTACTGTTTTTCTTCTCGCGTCGCTGGCGACCGATCGGTGCGCGGCGCGAGGCGGGGATCGAACGCGGGTCGCGAGGGTGCGCGCGGAGGGCCGGAACCAGTGCGGTGGGGCGGGGGTTGGTGCTGGGGAGGTAGGCGAGGACTAGCTAGGGTTTAGCGCGACGCGGGGAGTGAGCAGACGCACGCGACGCCGGCGCACAGAGGCCGTTCGTCGAATGGTCCGGCGCGACCAGCGCAAGGATGCGACGACGAGGATGTCAGGGGGGTTCGTGGGCTCACCGGGAGGGCGTCGGTGCAGGCGGATCGGGTCGGCGAGCAGCAGGGCGACGATGATGCAGAGACCGAGCGAGCTAGGGTTTCGGGGTCAGCGTCGCGAGGTCCTGCGGCTCCGGTCCTTCTCCTCCTCGACGGCGGGTACTAGGCGAAGCAGGGGAGGCTTGCGGTCTTCCTCAACACCAGCGAGCGCGACGCCACCGGCTGGAAGCGACGGGGTGGTGGAGGCCGAGAGTTTCTGCCGGCGGTGGGGGTAGACGGTGGTGAGGGACGGCAGGGAGAGAGGGGAGCAGCGGGGGTAGATCTGGGGGACAAAGGAGAGCCAGGGGAGGTGGTAGACAGCAGAAAAGGAGGGGGTGCCGTGGGGGAGCGGGCATATGGAAAAGGTGGCTCGGGTGCCACCTTTTCCCTCCTCCACCACGTGCTCGGGCTGGCTTAGGTAGGGTAGGGGCAGGGCGAGGGGGTGAAGGGGAGGCTGCCAGGTGGGGTAGGGCAGGTCAGGGTCGGGGTGGTTCGGGCTGGGGCCCCTAGGGCAGAGAGAGAGCAAGAGAGGGAGAGGGTGGAGTAGCCTCGGGTAGGGCTAGGTTTGGAGCTAGGGTAGGAAGGGGAAGGGTATGGCTCGGGTTGGTAGCTAGGGCAGGGGTGAGGTGGCCAGGTAGAGAGGGTGGCCGGTGGGGCCAGCTAGGGTAGGCCATGGTGGGGTGGCTCGGCTTAGAAGGAGGAGAGAAAGAGGGGGGGTGCTTAGGGTTTAGGTTTGGAGAGGGGTATGGTAGATTAGATGAGATGGAGAGGTAGGTTTAGGGTTTGAAGAGAGGGGGAAAGGTTAGTTGCTAGGGTGTTCATTTGCCAAGCCCAAGCCAAGCACAAACCAAACCCCAACAAGATCAAGACTAGGAAAGAGAGGACAAGGTGATGTGGTTTTGTAAAAGACCCTCTCAAAATGCAACTAAAACCAAAGCTAGCAAAAGATGGTTCTTGCATGGCCCATGCATGATATTTAATGCCATGCTTATGTTGTGAAAACAAGATGATTTACATGGCATTATTACTATGCATTCCAAAATGTGGAGTAGGGCCTAAGCAAAAAGGATTTTAGAGATAGCTCCAAGGGAATAGATGGAGATGATCATGTTTGAGTAAAATTGGGACTTGCTAGTGTGTATGTTCCACTAGATGATCAATAGTCCCAAACTATTCCAACATGAGCATAATTCCATGACAAACCATATGGAAGCTAGAAGAAAGGGTCCCACTCACAAGGCATGCAAAGGTGGCCATGTGGCTCTCATATATCAGTATTGTGAAAACAACATGATGCCAAGATGAGAGCATGTGGCAAAGAATTGGATCCATCCCAACCCACATGAGCTAGAAGTAAAACCAGTAAATGCCAAGCTCATATTTAGTTGGATGGTGGAATTATAAGGTGGTGAAAGAAAGGTGGTGGAGTTAATAAGAGATATTCCCCCAACTCAACTTGGGCATTAAACAATATAACAAGAACCAAATACAATATCAAGAAGCAAATACAATTAATAATGCATATGAGATAAGAACCAAATCAAAAAGGGTTTTTTATATGATGCTCAAATGCAAGGAGGCATGATGACATGAGCATGATATAATGATGATGCAACAATTATATAATTGAAGTAGCCATTATATTACTAGACCAAGTAGCATTACAATTGTTAGACAATTGGGATGCTACATGTGTTCACCTCGGTCTTGTCCTCCAACCGTGCGAGCCGAGGAAGCCCCAGGACACCGAATCGCCATCTCTATTCCGACGACCTTCGCCGCCATCCTCGTCGAATCCGGTCGTGCCTCGCCTCGCCGACCCTTCAGTAAGCCTCTAGGTGAGCTCCTAATTCTCCTGGTGTTCCTCCCTTCTTTGATTGCTTCCGGAATCCACCCCACCACATGCACCTGTCCTTGCCACCGATGGCCGCCGCCGTGCTCCTACTCCGGTGACCATCTTTGGACGGCGCCGCCTCTATTTGGTTCGCGCTACTTCGCTGATTCGAACACATGCAATAGCGCTTCCCAAATTGCCCTCCTCCGTCGTCCCTGGCTGCTGGCCGACGCTTTCTTCGGCGAGGTCCGCGTGGCGCTCGCGTGGCCTGCCTGCATGTCCTTGGCCCCACCCGTCAGTCGGTGTGGGTAGTCCCAGCCCTAGTGAGAAAAGCCCTGAACCTGTTTTGCGCGTGTGGCTGCTGATGTGGCTTCGGCCCCACCAGTCAGTCACTGTGGGTATGTTCAGATGTGGTAATAAAAGCCCTAGGTTGTATTATGACGTCAGCCTGATGCAATAAAGGTTTAAATATTTCATAAAATGATTTAAATATTGTAAAATTCATATCTTATTATTTATAAGTCAGAAAAATATAAATAATATATCAAAATGTTCAGAAAAATGAGTTCTACCTATTTAAGCTATAATCATACATTGATCAACAACTTTAATGACAAGTTTAATTAGAGAACAAAATCAACCCCTCTCATGTGTTTCCGGAGTTTTCCGAATTAGGGTTTTCAACCCTCGAAACCCCGTTTAAACTATCAAGCATGCCTTAGGGTTTTATTTCAACGCAAGTTAACTTGTCATATCATCCATACTGATTGAGCATTGCACATGCCATGTATTGAATGTTGCTTCTCCCTTTTCGGTATTTGGTTCTTCGCGATAGGATCCGAACCCGAAGCTGAAGTCAACAACACCGAAGATCCGTACATGTCTACTGACGGACAAGGCAAGCGTAGCCTATCATTCTGAACCTATGTTTTATAAAGTATATTACTTTCTCGCTATGATGCACACGATTCCAATGTGGTCTTTTGTCAGTAGTTAGTGTTACCTATCTGCTGCATAGTTTCCCTGTTGTAGCCTTATACTGTTGATCCACTGCTCCTAGCATACCTAAGTCTGGCATCTGAGCGTTGCTAGAGCTTCTGAGATCGACAGCTTAGCCATGCATAGTATCAATGTCTGATCTATCCGAACGATGAACTAGAGGTGCCGGAGAATCTAGAAAGGTAGGAAGTGGTGACATCATCGAAGGAGTTAACTAATCATGCTAAGGCTTGTATGGGAGGCCACATTGGGTGTGGTATTTGTAGTCCCATGCTCGCCACCATTAGGACCCGAGTTCTTGCCTCTTGAACCAAGACGAGCGTACAACCACACGGAGCCTGGCAAACCCCACGAGCAACTAACTTGCCTAGTAGATTCCATGAGTCACATAGTTCGGGCTTTCCATCTGGCATACGCATTGAAAACCTTTTCGAAATGAGGAGGTGAAGGAGGCGCATCATAACAGGTAGGGAAGCGTGGACCGGGTTGCTTGGGGTCGATGGAGCCCCTGGTGAACCAACCTTGCCTCACATCTTTAGGGACTGGCTTCGGGACTTGACCCGTTACGGCGGAACCATCCCTAGGGCGTGACTCATGGTCTCGGCGAAAGCAAGGTAAAGGTCATGGTCAACCACCCTCTGCTGGCCTTCTAAGGAAGAGGGCTAATAATTTGGCATTAAGAGTCGGTTGGTGCGTGTGGGTAAAGTTGTACACCCCTGCAGGGTATTAATCTTTCCGAAAAGCCGTGTTCACGGTTATGAACGACTTGGGAACGAACGTGATGATCATAGATAACTATAACCTAAATAAAACTTGTTGATCCACGTGTGCTTAAGGATGCTTCCTCTGGATTGAGGGGGTGATTCTAGATAGGAGGTTCTGATGAAGCTGGTGGTTACCAAGATGTGATGAACAAGATGAAGAAGTCGCTATCTTATCCCTTTTTAAAAGATTCTGAGTAGACGAGCCTCTTCTCTCTCTTGTTTACAAATAATGATTGCTTTCCGCAAAAGAAAATCCAGAGAAAGCCTTTCTAGCCAGAGCATGTAGATACTAGGTTATCTAAGTCTTGTGGAGTACATTCTCGTACTCATCCTTGCGCCATTGTTGTTTTTCTACAGAGGATCTGGTTGCAACTGAAGGTGGCTTCTACGTTGACATCGATGAGTAGTTGGGGTCCCAGGTAGCAGCCTGAGGACTATGGTATGGACGTCACTTTTGTTTATGGCCTCTTAGGCCTTTTGCTAAGTTGTTGTGTAGAACAACATAATTTGCTTTCGCTGTGTGATGTAATGTTGGGTCTCTGACCTCTAGTTTGTAATAACTCTAATATCGTACTCTGTTAAGAGTTTAAAATTATGTTGTTGAATCCCCGTGTTCTGTAATGTTACTGAATCATACTGTGATCTTCCGCGTTTGGGAGTTGAACTTATCTTAGATGGTGATCTGAGGTTAGTTTAACCCTAACCCCAGGGGGTGCTACAGGTTTTGGTATCAGAGCAGGACTGCCTGTAGGAAACCCTTTTATTGGTCGATGTTGAGTCTAGAAGTTGACAAAACTATTTAAAAGTTAAAACTATTTGCAGAAACTCTGACTAGGATTCTTTTTACTCCTTCTCTGGTGTGATTCTGATGTTGGAGTTTCTCTTACCTTATTTGGTTTGAAAAGGTTTTCATTCCTTACCTTATATGTCAAAACTTTTTAGGATCGTGGTTTTAGGGTTGTTTCTCTAAAAGTACTTCGTACTTGGTTGCTAATCTCAGAGTTCTAAGATATCTCAGTTTTGCTTGGTGTGTAACATCTTAGCATTCCATTGTCATGGTTTGTAAGTCAGATGGTTAGTGTATACATTAGTATGCTTTGATACTACCATGCTTGATAGGATGATACTTTTAAATCAGATACTCTTTGTTCATCTTTTCGTCTTGCTCCTTTGAATCCTTTGTCTAATCTCCTTTTGTTCTTTCAGGATGGGTGATACCTCTCGTGCCCGTACCCGTGCTCATGCTTGTGGTGCTGCCAATGAGGGTGAATCTTCCAACCTTCCTCCACCACCGTCCATGGTTCAACTCATGGCCATGTACGAAACCAACCGTGCTGACAACATGAGGCTCCTTGAAAGGATTGATCGCAATACTGCTCAACGCCAGAACAATCAAGTTGGTATCAAGGACTTCACACGTCTCACTCCGCCGGTTTTCAGCTATTCCACTGAGCCACTCGATGCGGACTACTGGCTTCGCACTATGGAGCGCAAACTTTAGGTTGGTCATGTTGCTCAAGCTGATTGGGTGACTTTTGCTGCCTATCATCTGGAGGGAGCAGCTAACTCCTAGTGGGTAAATTTCTTGGCTATGCAAGAAGCTCAACATGTTGTTACATGGCAAGAGTTCACTGAAGCCTTCCGAGCTTATCATATTCCGGACGGTCTGATGGATCAGAAGAGGGAGGAGTTCCTCAAGCTTAAGCAGGGCACTGGTTCTGTGTGTGATTACCAGCGTAACTTCAATCGTCTTGCCTGCTATGCTACTAAAGAGGTCTCCACCGATGCTAAGAAGCAAGCTCTATTCCGCAAGGGACTGGATCCTGTGGTTCGCCGTGATATCCACCTCATGGACTTTGGTAACTTCCAAGGTCTTGTTAACAAGGCTATGAAAGTCGAGAGTGGAAAGGTGGAGTATGAAGAAACTCGTAAGCGTCCTCAGGAGGGGTACAACAAGGCAGGTTCTAGCAATAAGAAGCGTCGTGTCTTCGTGCCTTACAGTGTTGTGC
The DNA here is from genome assembly GCA_916181665.1 of Avena sativa. Lineage (NCBI taxonomy): Eukaryota > Viridiplantae > Streptophyta > Magnoliopsida > Poales > Poaceae > Avena > Avena sativa. The sequence continues at coordinate 103,787,808 of OV702293.1, forward strand.
CACGTGCTCCTTATACTCCAAGGTCTTCTGGATATTCTCCTCGTCCGGATGCTACCTCAAACAATGCTGGTGGATCAAACTACCCTCCTGCTGGCAATGCATCAGGTTTTATATGCTTCAATTGTCACCAGCCTGGCCACTATGCAAAGGAGTGTCCTCAAAAGAATGTCGCTGAGAAGGCACCACCACCAAAGAAAAATGATAAGTATCCAAGTGCTGGAAAAGGTCGCCTGAACCATATCTCTGCCGAGGAGGCTCAGGAAGATCCAAGCGTCATCATGGGTATGCTTCGTATCAATCAAATTCCAGCTAAAGTTTTGTTTGATTCTGGAGCATCGCATTCATTCCTGTCACAAGCTTTTGCTCAAATGCATGGGATAAGTTTTGAGGGGTTATCTGTTCCTTTGCTAGTTTAGTCTCCTGGTTCTAGGTGGTGTTCCACCATGGTTAGTCATGGGAATCTAATCGAAGTTGCATTTCAACTCTTTCCCACTTCTTTGATCGCCCTCAAGTCAACTGATATTGACATCATTTTGGGTATGGACTGGTTGACCCGTTATCAAGCTATTCTTGATTGTACAACCAAGTCTGTGACTCTGACTAGTCCTACTGGCATAACAGTCAAGTACTGGACCGTAGGGTCACTAACTCCTTCAGTTGTTTCTATTCCTGAAGCGGAGTTATATGCTCTGGAAGTTCTACCTCCGTTAGAGATCCAAGATGTTTCCGTGGTCTGTGAGTTTCCAAATGTCTTTCCTGAGGAGTTGCCTGGCATGCCACCTGATCGAAGTGTGGAGTTTGTCATAGAGTTAGTTCCTGGAACTACTCCTGTTTCTAAAAGACCCTATCGTATGCCTTCTCATGAGCTTGTGGAGTTGAAGAAGCAATTAGAGGAGTTAGAAGGAAAAGGACACATTCAGCCCAGCACATGTTCTTGGGGATGTCCTACCATCTTTGTTAAGAAGTGGGATACCAATATACCGCGTCTAGTTGTGGATTATCGCCCACTCAATGCTGTGACTATCAAGAACAAGTATCCTCTCCCTAGAATCAACGATCTATTTGATCAGTTAAGTGGTGCCACTGTCTTTTCCAAAATGGATTTAAGGTCAGTATCACCAGATAAAGATTCGTAAGGAAGATATTCCAAAGACTGCTTTCACCACTCGTTATGGTCTTTTTACGAGTATACAGTCATGTCCTTTGGTCTTACCAATGCTCCAGCCACTTTCATGCGGCTTATGAACTCTGTCTTCATGGAGTATCTTGACAAGTTCGTCGTGGTCTACATCGATGATATTCTAGTCTATTCCAAGACTGAAGAAGAGCACTCTGAACATCTTCGTTTGGTGTTAACAAAACTTCGAGAACATCGTCTCTACGCCAAGTTTTCCAAATGTGAGTTCTGGTTACAAGAGCTCGTATTCCTTGGTCATGTTGTTTCCGATCAAGGGGTTGCTGTTATCCCCGATAAGGTTCAAACTATTCTCGACTGGGAGTCTCCTAAATCCGTGAAGGATGTCCGAAGTTTTCTCGGGATGGCTGGTTATTACCGTCGGTTCATTGAGAACTTCTCTAGGATATCAAAGCCGATGACTGATCTTCTTAAGAAGGATAAGAAGTTTGAATGGTCTGATAAGGCTGAAGAAAGCTTCCAGATGCTGAAAACTAAGTTAACAACTGCTCCGGTGCTGGTTCCCCCAGACACTAGCAAAGACTTTGTCATCTTCTGTGATGCTTCTCACCAAGGTCTTGATGTGTGCTAATGCAAGATGGGCATGTGGTGTCTTATGCCTCCCGTCAGCTAAAACCACATGAGAACAACTATCCAACTCATGATCTTGAGCTTGCAGCTATTGTTCATGCTCTTAAGCAATGGCGACATTACCTTCTTGGTAGTCGTTGCGAGTTATACTCGGATCATCAGAGTCTGAAGTACCTTTTCACACAACCTGATCTGAATCTCAGGCAAATAAGATGGTTGGAACTCATCAAGGACTATGATTTGGGTCTCAACTATCAACCTGGGAAAGCCAACGTCGTTGCTGATACGTAAGTCGTAAGTCTTATTGCAAAAAGTTGATGATCAAACAATCTCAACCTTCTCTTCATGAGGAATTTGCTTGATTGAATCTTGAAGTAGTTCCTGGTGGATTCCTTTCTACTCCTGAAGTGAAATCTTCTATAGAGGATGAAATCAAGCTCGCTCAGAAGAATGACTTTGAAGTTGCTGAGATCAAAGGGAACATTGCTAGCGGAGTTGCTAAGTGTTTCTCTGTTGATAATGAAGGTATTATTTACTTTGGTAACCGCCTGGTAGTGCTGAAGAGAACAAAGTTGAGGAATTTAATTCTCCAAGAGGCTCATGAATCACCTCTTTATATCCACCCCGGAGGTACCAAGATGTATCGGGATCTTCGTCAAAGATTCTGGTGGTCTAGTATGAAGAAGGATATCACTCGTTTTATTGCTGAATGTGACGTTTGCCGTCGCGTCAAAGCTGAGCACCAAAGACCCGCTGGTCTCCTGAAACCACATAAAATACCTGAGTGCAAATGGGATGAAGTTGGAATGGATTTCATCACTGGTCTTGTAGGGTTCGCAGCATAGAAAACAAAAAAATTCCTACGATGGGAACAACTATGTACCAAGATCTATCTACTAGATACAAACAACGGGCGGATGTATATCCATAGAGAACATACCCTTGAAGACCGATAAAGCTTAACGAGTCCAAACTCGTGGTTGATGTAGACGATCTCTTGCCGATCTCAAGATCGAGAGGAAGTCCTAGCGCCGCAAAACAGCAGCGCATCCGTGCTCGCACACACGTTCGAGGCACCGAGCAACCTCCGCCTCCTCGCTCCAGCGATGCAGCGGAAGCACAACTCTTTCTTGCCGAATAGCCACCAGGAACATGTATCTCGCTAGTTCGAGACCATGGGGATAAATTCTAGAGGGAGAGAGAGATCCTTCACGAGGAGGTGTGAGTGAGAGAGAGGGAGCGGGCTCCTTTTATAGGGAGAGGGGGGCACCCAAAGGGCCATGCGCCCAGCCATGGGGCTGCCCCCACCTCTTCCACATTCATGTGGGTGGACACTCCACTCACTCAAATGCCTTTCAATTCCCTCCACTCAAAAACCCACTCAAATTCCCATTAAATTTCCACCAAATTTAATGCAAACTCTCATTAAATAAAACTCTTTTATTTTATTCAGAATTTTGTCAATTACTTTAATGACAAACATTCACAAATAACCCCTTGCTAGAATTCTATTTCACATGCATAACCACTTTATGCAATTTCACCCGAAAACCTGTTTTGGTATCTAGTGAAATAAATTCCTGCGCTTGTTCATTCTTTCGGCATGAAACTTTTGCTCCAATTGGATGTCGGTGTCGCTTAAGTGTGTCACCCTACGGTTCGTGAATAATGCAGACATGATCGAGACCCCTCTCGGATCAATAATCAGAAGCGGGATCTGTAGACCCATACTGACTCCCACACATTCAACGATGACTTTCTTGTGATCGTCGGAACCTTTTATGCTAGTATCTTAATCCCTTTTTTCGCGATATATTACATGTCCGAGATTCGATCATCGGTATCTCCATACCTAGTTTGATCTCGTTACTGACATGCACTCTTTTCTCGTTCCCGTGATATAACATTCTAGTGATCAAATCACTTGCTTGCAAGCTAATCAATGTGATATCACCGAGAGGGCCCAGAGCATATCTATCCGTCATCGGGATGAAAAAATTCCACTCTCGATCCATGGGCCTCAACATAACACTTTATTAGTTCTGAATCCATCTTTATAATCACCCTGTTACGGTGTGACGTTTGATGTTATCAAGAAACTCTTCCGGTGTTAGTGATTGACATGATCTGATGGTCTAAGGATTAGGATCACTTCGTAAGTTGTTATAGCAATATAAACTCAATGACTTTGATCGTAATGCTATACTTCGGATGAATGTTCATCACACCATTACACTAATGTTGTGACCTCGTTATTAACAACATCCAATGTCCATGATCAGGAAACCTTGATCATCTTGTTAATCAACGAGCTAGTTTATGAGAGAGGCATAACTAGGAACTTCCTTTTTTTATTAAACACACATGTATTAACGTTTCCGTATTAATACAATTATAGCATGTAAAATAAACATTTATCATAAATAAGGAATACGATAATAACCACTTTATTATTGCCTCTCGTGCATATTCCCTTCAGTCTCCCACTTGCACTAGAGACAATAATCTAGTTTGAAAACTTTGCGTATTGAACACCTATGGCTTTCTGGTGTTCCATATACGCAATTGCAAGTGGTTAACATAATCTACGGATCTGATGCTTTCAGGTCCGTGTGTATTTGCATGTCTTTGCGTCTCCACGCATCACTCATTCTCCAATGAGATGGCATTGTATAAATTTGGTCTTTCGGTGAGACCTTTAGTTTCTTGGGGTTAAAACATGTCGATACTATTGTCATACAATATGTCTTTAGTGATAGCCCGTTGCAAACCACACCTTAGTTTGATAACAAACTACTTGACACAAATTCCCTCCTTTGCTTCTACTATAGCAGTCATATACTTAGCCTTTTGTTGTAGTATTCGTCACAATGTCTTAACTTTGGAACTTTTCCAAATCCATCATGGAATCTCCTTTCCATTACATTGTGCCACCCATAGTTTAAATTGAGATAAACTTAATTTGTATCTTGTGACAAAACTAGTATCAATGTAACTCTTTACAATGAACTATTTGTAATTGTTTGTCACCTCTACACAAATATATTTTTAGTTCTTTCAAAAAGATCATAAGAATATCCTCACTATCGTCCAATGATCATTTTATGATTCATTCTGATATATGCTCATAACACTTAGAGCATAGGACATATCTGGATGTGTACATATCATGGTATGATTGATCAAAACATCCTTGTGATTTCACTCATCAAGTGTCAAAGCACTTGAATCTTGTTTCACTTATCAAGTGTCAATACACTTGAATCTAGATTCAATTCCTTTCCATGCGACAAGAACCGTTTCTTGTTGTTTCTATATTGAACTCCTTCAATATCTCATATATGTACGTTTGGCACAACCATATTAGCGTCACAGTCTATCCACTATAGACATTCATGCTAAATATTCGGGTTTTGCCTAAGTTTTTCATCGAAATGAAATTCTTAACCTTTGTCAATAAAAATTACATCATTTCTAATCAACAAGATGTCCTCCACATAATGTATTAGAAATATATCTCAGCGCTCCCACTTAATTTCTTGCAAATGCAAGCATCTTCATCGTCTCCTGATGAAAACTCCTTTTCATGCAGGTGAAGATTCCAACTCCGCGATGCTTACTTCAACCATTGAAGTTTGCATGCCCTTTTAGCATCCTTTGAATTTTAACAAAACCCTTTGGACCGTGTCATGTACACGTCCTAGGTAACCATTCTATTAGAAGAATTTTGTTTTGTTTATTCATCTACCATATACCAAATTATATGTAGTGGTTGCTACTTTAATACGTCCAGACTAAATATCGCTATGAAAGATCAAATCTTGTCATAGTCAACTCCTTGAACATTGTCGTAAAATACTTTATGACATGTTGACTATTTCATAGATGTGAAACATCCATGTCTGTTTCTTTATAGATCCAAATACGACTGATATGTTTTTACACCTTTCCGGAGGGTCTTCCAAGTTCAAAACTTGATTTTTCGTGTATGGAACTATCACGGATTTTGTGGCTTCAAGCCATTTGACGGAGTCAGGGCCCATCATCGCTTCTTTGCATATAGTCGGTTCATCATTGTCAAACAATAATGATTTACTCTCAAATCTTAATCATTTGACTGTTTATCCGACCTTCTTGGTTCAATAGGAACTTTAGACCTCCGCGACCGTAACCTTTGAGGCACGTAATCCATGAGCATTCTGGCTGCCTCCGGAACATTTTCCGGCGCTGCGCAACTCAGCACATATAGCTAAGGTTCGTTAACCTTATCAAAGTTCTATTGTCCTCCCACTTAAAATTTATGAAAAATCCCTTCTTCAAGAAACTTCACGTTTCAAGCGACAAACCCTTTTGTCCTTGGTGTTATGGAGGAATAACCAATTGTTATTCGAAATAACCTACAAAGACATGCTCATCCGACTTCGGTTGTAAACATCTTACTTATGTTTAGCATACCAAAATTTAAGAAATGACAACTTGGGTTTTACCCCAAACCATAACTTCCATGGTGTCATTTCAATGGATCAAGATGGAGCTCTTTTCAGTGTAAAAGCGGAAGTCTCTAAAGCTTTAATCTTTTAAAACATAATGGCAGTTTTATAAATAACACCTTTGATCCAACCATGTCAAACAAGGTTTCATTACAAATCTCAAACATTCCATATTCCTATGGTGTTTCGGGATATGTAAATCTAGGTGTTTTGCTAAACTTGCAACTCAAATAAATCCCTTTATGATAAAATCATAATTCATTTATTTTCTTGTTACACTTGTAACTCAAATAAATCCCTTTATGATCAAATCATAAATCATTTATTTTCTTGTTACAATGATTTTGCACTTCATCTTGAAAGTCTTTGAAACATTTTCAAAATATTTCATACTTCTTTCTCATTAAGTGAACATTCACTCAAATTTCTGGAGAAAGCATATGAAGTTGAAATCCATCGCTTACGACTATACATAATGGACTACATACATCGATATGTATAAATTCCAATAATTTAGTCGTTTGTTCTTCTTTGGCCTTTGAACGAAGTTTTAATTATCACGTGGAAAGTCTCACAAGCGTCACTTGATCAAATCAAAGACTCCAAAAATCCATGAATATGGAGATTCTTCATGTTTTATTTCCAATATAATTTAAACAGCGATGTCACTTCATAAGTGATCTTTCAATCATTTGTCTTGCGACATTTTAGCATTAGGTTTTATGGATGTGATTTCTCCAACTAGATTTGTAAATCATCCATCTTATATGGAATACGGTAATTATTTGAACAACCTTTGTTCTCATAATACCTGATTTAAATAACAATTATTAAAACAAATCTTGAAGTCAAGCTTTGATGTCAACGAGAAATACAAACAACGGTTTGTTTGTTTTCGATGAACATCATCACATATTCTCTTGCTAGTTACTTAGGCCATTGTGGTTCATGAATTGCGTTGTTCCGTATGAAATTTCATACCAACCAATTCGGTATCCAATACCCAAGAACCACATTGTTTAACAAGCAAAGAATACAACCATAACATGTATATCATATATATACCTAAATTGGATATTTCCAATCTTTTCTTTTCTGCCAAGTATATTTTATAGATTCTCTTTCAGCATTTCCTTTTCCTTTTTAAAAGAATCTATCAACATCAAAAGTGGCGCCATATACATGACACATAGTGTATATTCAAATAATAATGCCTTTGGACTTGCACTTTAAAGTAGATCACCATCATCAAAATGATCGGTATTCTTTCAAAATCCATTCTTTAGTAATCTTTTAGTGTAGTAAACACTTTACATGCATCTTCTATTCATCTTTATCATGACGACTTTCATGATCAAGCTACTGTAGCTTATAAAGGCGAATCATGAGTATAACATTACTTTCCAAAACCCTTTTGGATGATTAGGATGTCTAGCATCTCCAACCTTCGTAAATTCTCATCCAATATGAGAACATATATTATACTCTATCATTTTGCAACCAAAACATTGTTTCAGATATCGTTATATCTGCCACACATGATGGTTTCTGAAACAATTCTTTCAGCTCCTAGATAAACTTGATATTAAAACAATCAAGAATCATGGAGGCAAACATGATGCTTAAGATACTAACACTAGAATTGTTACTCTCGATTTAATACCAACTATTAAATTTCACGGAGTAAATAGATTTTACTGAAAGTTTGCAATAGGACTTTAAACTTTAGATTGACACTCAACTCAATACGATACCAGTTCGTAAAGTATATATCCAGAATTCTATAGTTCTATTATCTCAATTAAAACTATGCATAAGGTGGTGAACGAATGCCAATGACTACAACAAATTATGCAAATTCACTGTGATTTAATTTATGATAAATTGAGTTCTACTAATCCAAATTATAAATGAACTCCCACTCAAAAATGACATCCCTCGTGTCTTTTTGGTGATTACATGAACCAAATCCACTACACCAAGTCCGATCATCACGTGAGTCGGTGTAGCTTCAAAGGCGAGCATCCACATGGTCATCATATCAAAACATATGACTCATTCTTAACCTTTCGGTCCGTGTTCCGAGGCCATGTCTGTACATGCTTGGCTCGCCAAGTAAGAACCTTAGTATTCGCGTGTGTAACTGTCTTACACCCGAGATATGCTCATGGATTCAAGTACACCTGATCTTCACGTGATGTCTTGAAGCAACAAAACATTGTCGGTGCATACTTAAGGAAGAACACATTCTTATCTTGATATCCAAATAAGGGATCATCTTATTATGCTAATAAAACGCCAAACAAGCAATATAAGATGCTATCAAACATCACATGTTTATTAGTGGAATGATATGGTTCCCGCATATGATCTCTATCATGTGCACCGTGGTATGATCTCTATCATACCTTTATGTGTAAGGCCAAGGTCTATGGAACTTACACGCTATGTGTGTTGTAAGAGTATCATCTCATACTTCTACTTACAACATCACCATATCATAACACTAGCCCAGCAACAATCTAAACTAGACGCCTCTAATTTATCCATTGCAGGTTTTACGTGGCTTAGGGCTTTCGAAGATAGAACCGTTCTTACCTACGAACATGAACCACAATGAGGATAACCAAATTGTTGACAACTCGTTGCAAATTAGATATTGACTATAGTAGGAGAGACAGACACCTGCTAGCCACTTATGCAAAACTAGTTGCATGTCAAGTGTGGAACAGGTCTCATGTGCGAGGACATGTAAAGTTTGTCCGGGCCGCTTCATCCCACTATGCCAACAATATCCAAAGTACAACTAAGAAGCAATAAAATGATCATCATCGCCCACATACTCATATGTGTACTACCCGTGAAAAGTATCTACGCATAGATCCGGCTCTGATACCACTGTAGGGTTCGCAGCATAGAAAACAAAAAAATTCCTACGATGGGAACAACTATGTACCAAGATCTATCTACTAGATACAAACAACAAGCGGATGTATATCCGTAGAGAACATACCCTTGAAGACTGACAAAGCTTAACGAGTCCAAACTCGTGGTTGATGTAGACGATCTCTTGCCGATCTCAAGATCGAGAGGAAGTCCTAGCGCCGCAAAACAGCAGCGCATCCGTGCTCGCACACACGTTCGAGGCACCGAGCAACCTCCGCCTCCTCGCTCCAGCGATGCAGCGGAAGCACAACTCTTTCTTGCCGAATAGCCACCGGGAACATGTATCTCGCTAGTCCGAGACCATGGGGATAAATTCTAGAGGGGGAGAGAGATCCTTCACGAGGAGGTGTGAGTGAGAGAGAGGGAGGGGGATCCTTTTATAGGGAGAGGGGGGCACCCAAAGGGCCATGCGCCCAGCCATGGGGCTGCCCCCACCTCTTCCACATTCATGTGGGTGGACACTCCACTCACTCAAATGCCTTTCAGTTCCCTCCACTCAAAAACCCACTCAAATTCCCATTAAATTTCCACCAAATTTAATGCAAACTCTCATTAAATAAAACTCTTTTATTTTATTCAGAATTTTGTCAATTACTTTAATGACAAACATTCACAAATAACCCCTTGCTAGAATTCTATTTCACATGCATAACCACTCTATGCAATTTCACCCGAAAACCTGTTTCGGTATCTAGTGAAATAAATTCCTGCGCTTGTTCATTCTTTCGGCATGAAACTTTTGCTCCAATTGGATGTCGATGTCTCTTAAGTGTGTCACCCTATGGTTCGTGAATAATGCGGACATGATCGAGACCCCTCTCGGATCAATAATCAGAAGCGGGATCTGGAGACCCATACTGACACCCACACATTCAACGATGACTTTCTTGTGATCGTCGGAACCTTTTACGCTAGTATCTTAATCCCTTTTTTTCGCGATATATTACATGTCCGAGATTCGATCATCGGTATCTCCATACCTAGTTTGATCTCGTTACTGACATGCACTCTTTTCTCGTTCCCGTGATATAACATTCTAGTGATCAAATCACTTGCTTGCAAGCTAATCAATGTGATATCACCGAGAGGGCCCAGAGCATATCTATCCGTCATCGGGATGAACAAATTCCACTCTTGATCCATGGGCCTCAACATAACACTTTATTAGTTCTGAATCCATCTTTATAATCACCCTGTTACGGTGTGACGTTTGATGTTATCAAGAAACTCTTCCGGTGTTAGTGATTGACATGATCTCATGGTCTAAGGATTAGGATCACTTTGTAAGTTGTTATAGCAATATAAACTCAATGACTTTGATTGTAATGCTATACTTCGGATGAATGTTCATCACACCATTACACTAATGTTGTGACCTCGTTATTAACAACATCCAATGTCCATGATCAGGAAACCTTGATCATCTTGTTAATCAACGAGCTAGTTTATGAGAGAGGCATAACTAGGAACTTCCTTTTTGTTTATTAAACACACATGTATTAACGTTTCCGTATTAATACAATTATAGCATGTAAAATAAACATTTATCATAAATAAGGAATACGATAATAACCACTTTATTATTGCCTCTCGGGCATATTCCCTTCAGGTCTTCCTAAGACTCAGAAAGGAAATGATGCCATCTGGGTAATCGTTGACTATCTGTCCAAGGTCGCTCACTTTCTTCCCGTCAAGGAAAGCCTTTGAGCGAGTGAACTGGCTGATCTTTACATCTCTCGGGTTGTTGTTCTTCATGGTATTCCTAAGAAGATAACATCTGATCGTGGAAGTCTGTTCACCTCCAAGTTCTGGGAAAGTTTCCAAACTACTATGGGAACTCGCCTTTCCTTCAGCACAGCCTATCATCCTAGTACCGGTGGACAAAACGAAAGAGTGAATCAAATTCTTGAAGACATGCTTAGAGCATGTGTCATATCTTTTGGCAAGAACTGGGAGAAATGCCTTCCATTTGCTGAATTCTCCTACAACAATAGTTTTCAGTCCAGTATTGGTATGGCACCATTCCAGTTTCTATATGGAAGAACCTGTCATACTCCTTTGAACTGGTCAGAAACCGGCGAAAGAAAGTTCTTTGGTCCGGATATGATTCAGGAAGCAGAAGATCAAGTTCGTATCATTCGAGATCATTTGAAAACTGCTCAGTCCCGCTAGAAAAGCTATCATGATCGTCACCATCAACAATTGAATATAAAGTCGGTGATCAAGCCTATCTCCGGGTCACTCCTTTGAAGGGTGTCCATCATTTCGGTATCAAAGGCAAACTGGCTCCTCGCTATGTTGGTCCTTTTCGTGTTCTTTCCAAGCAAGGTAACCTCGCCTACAAATTGGAGTTGCCTACAAACTTTCCCGAGGTGCATGACGTCTTTCATGTGTCATAACTTAAGCGTTGCTTCAAAGATCCTGTCTGTGGTGTTGATCACCAAACCCTTGATCTCTAGAAGGATCTGACTTACCGTGAGTATCCTGTTCGTATCCTTGATGAAACCGAGCGCAAAACTCGTCGTCAAAACATCAAGTTCCTGAAAGTTCAGTGGTCTCATCACTCTGAGGATGAAGCAACCTGGGAACGAGAAGATCGTCTTAGATCTGAGTACCCTGCCTTCTTTTCTAAAACTTAGTAATCTCGGGTTGAGATTCTTGTAAGGGGGGTAGAGCTGTAACAGCCCAAGTTTGTAATATATGTAATTAGTAGCTAAGTATTGCATGCATGTGTTAAACTCAATAAAATATTGCATGTGTTCAAGTGTGTGAACCAAAGAACAAGTGCAAAACCCTAAACCCTAGTCTTTCCCCCTCTTTTTGGAATCCATTCAAATAGTTTGAATTTTGAAAATGACAAAATATGTGGAGCCCAAATTGTTTTCAAGGGCCCTTAGTGTTTTCAGATATTTTATAAAAGTCTCTATATTTTGAAATTGTTCAAAACAGATTACAAAATGAAATTCAAAAGAGAAAATGCAAAACAGAAAATAAAAGGAGTTTTACTAAAAAAAGAGAGCCATGCCGCAGCCCAGCAACTCTCTCTCCTCCCTCCCTCTTCCGCGGCCCACCTTGGCCCAAGCGAAGCCTGCAGCCATCCCATACCCATTCGTTCTTTTTTCCCTTTCTTCTTCGTCGACAGAAGGACGCCGACGTGGAGAGCTGCTGCGTGTCGACGCCGGCGCCGTTCCTGCCTCGCCGAGATGCCCGCCGCGCCAAGATGAACGCTACCAACGCCGCTGATGCCTATAAAATGCCCTCGCACCTTTGGACGAACCCTAGATCCCCTCTTATCCCCAATTTATTTCCTGGCCAGAACCGATCCCTCAGGTACCTCGCCGCCCCGCCGTTCCTGAGCTCCCGACGCTACTACGAGGTCGCCATCATGACCACTGTGTTCGCCTCGGTCTTGTCCTCCAACCGTGCGAGCCGAGGAAGACCTAGGCCACTGAATCGCCATCTCCATTCCGACGACCTCCGCCGCCGTCCTCGTCGAATCCGGCCGTGCCTCGCCTCGCCGACCCTTCAGTAAGCCTCTAGGTGACCTCCTGATTCTCCTGGTGCTCCTCCCTCCTTTGATTGCTTCCGGAATCCACCCCACCACATGCACCTGTCCCCGCCACCGATGGCCGCCGCCGTGCTCCTACTCCGGTGACCATCTTTGGGTGGCGCCGCCTCTATTTGGTTTGCGCTACTTCGCTGATTTGAACACATGCAATAGCGCTTCCCAGATCGCCCTCCTCCACTGTCCCTGGCTGCTGGCCGACACTTTCTCCGGCGAGGTCCGCGTGGCGCTCACGTGGCCTGCCTGCGTGGCCTTGGCCCCACCCGTCAGTCGGTGTGGGTAGTCCCAGCCCTAGTGAGAAAAGCCCTGAACCTGTTTTGCACGTGTGGCTGCTAATGTGGCTTCGGCCCCACCAGTCAGTCACAGTGGGTATGTTCAGATGTGGTAACAAAAGCCCTAGGTTGTATTATGACGTTAGCCTGATGCAATAAAGGTTTAAATATTTCATAAAATGATTTAAATATTGTAAAATTCATATCTTATTATTGATAAGTCAAAAAATATGAATAATATATAAAAATGTTCAGAAAAATGAGTTCTACCTATTTAAGCTATAATCATACATTGATCAACAACTTTAATGACAAGTTTAATTAGAGAACAAAATCAACCCCTCTCATGTGTTTCCGGAGTTTTCCGAATTTAGGGTTTTCAACCCTCGGAACCCCGTTTAAACTATCAAGCATGCCTTAGGGTTTCATTTCAATGCAAGTTAACATGTCATATCATCCATACTGATTGAGCATTGCACATGCCATGTATTGAATGTTGCTTCTCCCTTTCCGGTATTTGGTTCTTCGCGATAGGATCCGAACCCGAAGCTGAAGTCAACAACACCGAAGATCCGTACATGTCTACTGACGGACAAGGCAAGCGTAGCCTATCATTCTGAACCTATGTTTTATAAAGTATATTACTTTCTCGCTATGATGCACACGATTCCAATGTGGTCTTTTGTCAGTAGTTAGTGTTACCTATCTGCTGCATAGTTTCCCTGTTGTAGCCTTATACTCTTGATCCACTGCTCCTAGCATACCTAAGTCTGGCATCTGAGCGTTGCTAGAGCTTCTGAGATCGACAGCTTAGCCATGCATAGTATCAATGTCTGATCTATCCGAACGATGAACTAGAGGTGCCGGAGAATCTAGAAAGGTAGGAAGTGGTGACATCATCGAAGGAGTTAACTAATCATGCTAAGGCTTGTATGGGAGGCCACATTGGGTGTGGTATTTGTAGTCCCATGCTCGCCACCATTAGGACCCGAGTTCTTGCCTCTTGAACCAAGACGAGCGTACAACCACACGGAGCCTGGCAAACCCCACGAGCAACTAACTTGCCTAGTAGATTCCATGAGTCACATAGTTCGGGCTTTCCATCTGGCATACGCATTGAAAACCTTTTCGAAATGAGGAGGTGAAGGAGGCGCATCATAACAGGTAGGGAAGCGTGGACCGGGTTGCTTGGGGTCGATGGAGCCCCTGGTGAACCAACCTTGCCTCACATCTTTAGGGACTGGCTTCGGGACTTGACCCGTTACGGCGGAACCATCCCTAGGGCGTGACTCATGGTCTCGGCGAAAGCAAGGTAAAGGTCATGGGCAACCACCCTCTGCTGGCCTTCCAAGGAAGAGGGCTAATAATTTGGCATTAAGAGTTGGTTGGTGCGTGTGGGTAAAGTTGTACACCCCTGCAGGGTATTAATCTTATCGAAAAGCCTTGTTTACGGTTATGAACGACTTGGGAACGGACGTGATGATCATAGATAACTATAACCTAAATAAAACTTGTTGATCCACGTGTGCTTAAGGATGCTTCCTATGGGTTGAGGGGGTGATTCTAGATAGGAGGTTCTGATGAAGCTGGTGGTTACCAAGATGTGATGAACAAGATGAAGAAGTCGTTATCTTATCCCTTTTTACAGGATTCTGAGTAGACGAGCCTCTTCTCTCTCTTGTTTACAAATAAAGATTGCTTTCGCAAAAGAAAATCCAGAGAAAGCCTTTCTAGCCAGAGCATGTAGATACTAGGTTATCTAAGTCTTGTGGAGTACATTCTCGTACTCATCCTTGCGCCATTGTTGTTTTTCTACAGAGGATTTGGTTGCAACTGAAGGTGGCTTCTACGTTGACATCGACGAGTAGTTGGGGGTCCCAGGTAGCACCCTGAGGACTAATTTGCTAAGTTGTTATGTAGAACAACATAATTTGCTTTCGCTGTGTGATGTAATGTTGGGTCTCTGACCTCTGGTTTGTAATAACTCTAATATCGTACTCTGTTAAGAGTTTAAACTTATGTTGTTGAATCCCCGTGTTCTGTAATGTTACTGAATCATACTGTGATCTTCCGCGTTTGGGAGTTGAACTTATCTTAGATGGTGATCTAAGGTTAGTTTAACCCTAACCCCCGGGGGTGCTACACAAATATAGGAGGATTACATCGAATTTAAACTACATTACTAGATAATAAACTAAAAACATAAAAAGGCCACCGTCGTCGCCTTCGCCGATGTCGTCGTCGCTTCTACATGCCGGCATGCCCTGGTAGGCGAGCACGCGCCCAAACCAGGCTGGCGTTCGTCCTTCTCCTGCCGACGCTGGATGCGGAGCCGCTCTGTCTCCTCCTAGACTGCCCTGGACCAGGCGAGGATGTCCGGCGATGAAGGCTCGACCGGGGGCGCGGCAGCGTTGTTGCAGAGGGATTGCTCCATCACCATCTTGACGGCGAAGGCCTCCTCGTCGACGGGCACCACCCATTCCTGCGGCTCCTGCTTCAGCTGGCGAAGGTGGAGACGACCGGTGGGCGGCGACAGAGCATGCAGTTCATTGATGACGACGTCGCGTGACATGGTCTTCAGTGGCGACCGGACCGGCGTCTTCGGCTCCCGCTTAACCAGCCGGAGCAGCGGCGAAGTTGCCGGCACGGACCCGGAGGAGCGGGACGCCGAGGCCGCGGAGGAGGAAGAGGAGAGGCTGGACATCCTACTCGGCAGCTAGTTGGATGAAGGATGGCGCCTCGCCCTTGACGATGGCGTGGGGTTGCTGGCCGGGGAAGCCGAGGCGGGGCTCGTTGCCGGCGTGGATATGCTCTAGCACAGCGGCGAGGGTGCGCCCGGGAGCGTTCCACCAGCGGTGGCGCGACGCCGCGTTGTTCCTCTTCGGCGGCGGGCCCGACGGCTCCTCGTGGCGGGCGAGCTCCTGCTACCGCTGGTGGGAGAGGTGCTGCTCCCAGAAGACCCGGTTTCCCGGGTCCTCGGCGAGGTCCAGGTCGTCCATGGCGGCAATGGCCGCCTGGATTCTCGTCGTCGGGATCCTCGGGCTTCGGCGGCGGTGGAATCGGGATACCGCCGACGCTAAGCTTCCAGTCGGTTGGGAGGCGGATGTCCAGCGGCGCCATGTAGCCCGCATCGTACAGCATGAGGGCCTCCCACGGCTGGAGGGTGCACCAAACGAAGCCGTTCACCGCTGCTGGGTCGTCGGGGAACCTTTCGCCCATGGGGAAGTATGGGGAGGGGGAGCTCGGAGATCGCCGGAGTATGGAGGTCGCCAGAGTTGGGGGGAGCTGTGAGAGAGTGTGAGAGTTCCGGCGAGGGGTACGACTTTTATAGGCCGAGACGGGCGACAAGGGTGGGAAAACCAGAAACGGCGGAAAGTTATTACACGACGGTCCGTCGCGGGAGCCGAGGGGGCGGCGGTGGCGCGCCGTTGCAGCGACGCATGGGCGACGCGTGTCCTTCATGGGGTTCCGAGGATGACGACGACTCGGATTCCATCGCTGACTGGGCGGGTCCACGCGCCGCTTCTTTTTTTCGCCGAATTTGCTTCATCCAGCGTTCCTAGGACGTTCTCGGGATCCTGTGAAGTCCGGACCAAAGTTGGTCAAATCCGGAGGAAAACAGGTTCCTGGGAACGCGACTGGGCCAAATTTCGGCATCCAGACCTAATTTTCTCCCTAGGATATGAGTTTTGGGAACGTGAGTGGAGATGCTCTAAGGACCATCTCCACTGGGCCTACTTAAAGACGTCATCTATTCATTTGGTTGAGGTCACGGTTTATTTGGATCGTGGTCCGGCCTGTTCGACCAGTCCCGTCCAGTGGCGCGACTCATTTGTCCGCGCTCACAGCCACTAGTGAAAGGCCTAGGCAGATTAGGGAGGACGGAAGAGGCTAAGCGCATTGTTCGGGCTGACACAACCGTGACCCAACTTTGGTGCATGGATGGGTTGGTCCGCACGAATGGGTCCGGATGGGTTGTCCTATTGTGTCGGCGCGTAGCTGTACACTAGGCCGTGCAGACCAATTTGGACATGATAGGACAGTTTGCGTCGTGCAGGCGGAGATGCCCTATTTATCCATAAAGTTAATCCATCAGGAGTCACTGATGACCCACAAGTATTGGGGATCACAATAGTCTTCGAGGGTAGTATTACCCAATTTATTGATTCGACACAAGGGGAGCCAAAAATACTTGCAATCCTTAATAACTGAGTTGTCAATTCAGCTGCACCTGGAATTAGTCTTGCTCACAGTAGTTTATCAGTAGCAACAGTTTTGTAGTAGCAATAGCAAAGTAACAGCAGTAGTAAGACAAGAGCAATAGTAACAGTAGTAGCAAACAGTAGGATATGAGCGCGGTAGACATAGGGATGGATGGACGGGCGTTGCATGGACAAGTCTAAACATGTAACTTCAAGATCTAGGGCAATTGCAGATAAATAAGATAAAGCATCCAAGTACTAAACAATCATAGGCATGTGCTCCATATATAGTCATGCGTGCTCGCAATGAGAAGTTGCACAACATCTTTTGTCCCGCAAGCCCGTTGCAGCGGGGCCTCAAGGGAACTACTGACAATTAAGGCACTCCTTTTAATAGAGCACTAGAGCAAAGCATTAACACTCCATGAACACATGTGATCCTCACATCACAGCCATCCCCTTAGGTTATCCCAATTTCTGTTACTTCGGGGACTTTGGATCCAGACAATGATATGTGTACACAACTTGCAGATAAGATCACAAAAACTACTATCATCATGAATCAATAATAAGTTTAGATCTGAGATCATGGCACTCGGGCCCTAGTGACAAGCATTAAGCACAACAAGTTGCAACAAAATCAAATAGCACTAATAGAGATACTAGGCACCATGCCCTAACAATCTTATTTGATTACATGATAGAACTCATCCAATCCCTACCATCTCCATAGCCTACAGCAGGGGATTACTCACTCATGGTGGGGGAAACATGGATGGTTGATGGAGAGGCGTTGTTGATGATGATGGCAATGATCCTCTCCAAATTCCTCGTCCCGACAGGATGCCAAAACGGAGTTTCTAATTCCGAATCGCGGTTTCTAGTGGTGGCGGCGTAGCAGAACTCTTTCTGGAAAAACATCGAACCCCCCTGAGTTTTTAGGTCAAGAGGCAACTTATAGGCAAAGATGGAGGCCGAGGGGGTGCCTGAGGCGGCCACACCCCCTCTAGGCGTGGCCAGGCCTGGCCCGCGCGGCTGGGGGTGTGGGCCCCTCAGGCCTCCACTCCGTCTCGTCTTATGGCTCCGTGAGTCTTCTGGTGAAATAGTATTTTTGGCATATTTTCCGGGATTTTTCCTGATAGTTGATTTTCTGCACAAAAACTAGAAACCAAGGTAATTCTGCTGAAAACAGCGTCAGTCCGTGTTAGTTTTATCCAAATCACACAAGTTTAGAGGAGAAACAATAGCAAAAGTGTTCGAGAAGTAGATATGTTTTGGACGTATCAACTCCCCCCAAGCTTAGCTTATTGCTTGTCCTCAAGCAATTCAGTTGAAAACTAAGTGCGATAAAAGAACTTTCACGAACACATTTGCTTCATATGATATAAATATTCTCAGCACAGGAGTAGATACTTAGACAATTCATAATAAGGAGTATGCAACTAAGTCTACTTAATAGTCATTGCAAGCTATGAAGAGATTCCACCTCAATAATAATAAGTAGCATGAAACATAAACATAAGCAACATTGCAATGCTCATAAAAAGATATGATAGAGTGGTATATCTCTTGCCTTTGTTTGTAGAGCACAACATAAATGCCAAGGCACCTCTGAAGTTCAAGTGAATACTAGAAGTAAAGATATCAGAGATACAAGCATCAAAGTCATGAAATAATTAACCAAGTTTTGAGACAAGCACATTACACTAAGAATGACAGCTATGCTCTCAAGAAGGTGCTCATAGAATAAGTGGTGACTCAACAAGGAAGTGAAAAGGTTTTGAAAAGTTTGAAAGACTTCCAAATGCTGAAAGTATGGTACTCATTAGCTTTGAGCTCTCATCGCCCCTACCATACGCATATTTAGATGGTTAAGGTGAAAGTGAGGTCCAATATGAGTTATATGCTTGACAGACCATAAATTGGAAATCTCATGTCCCTTGAGTACGAGGGACGCTCCTCATGCTACTCAACTTTAGTTACTGAAAGTTCTTATCATAGTAAATACATGCGTATCATAGAGAACTGCCAACGGGGTACCCCTTGCACATGATACAGGAGCTATCCCATAATCAAAATGATAAGGCAAGCAGACAATGAGCATCTCAGCAATCTTCTTATTTGCCATGGGAAAATGGCGCTTTTTTTCTCTCTTTCCTCTTTTCAATATGTGTCTCTTTTTTATAAGAAGAAAGCTTCTTAGATTGCTCACTATGGTTATGCTGCAAGTTTCCATCATGATTAGGCATGGCTTAGGCTAGCGTCCCAGGCGTTTCTCTAACACATATACATAACTCCAAGGACTTACAAGCTCCCCTTTTATTTCACACCAACGACATCCGTAAACAAAAGAGCATGATATCAACTGGGTATATATTTACAGGTGTTAAAAGCGTTCCTCGTGACAACACGGTTCTACTAACTCCCAGCCTATAATTTGCAAGAATATAACTTTCATGGACAGTCAAAATGGTTCAGGTTTATTAAGTGCAAGAAATAAATTGTGCCATCAAGTTCGTGAGAGCTTTACTAACTAGTTTTCCCATAACAAGCAAACATTTTATTTGGAAGAAAATAAGGCATAATGAATATGCACGGAATTAGCAAATGATGCTAATAGGTAGGTATGGTGGACACTGTTGGCAAAATTGGTTTGGGGAGTTGGATGCACAAGTAGAGCTCATACTCAGTGCAAGTGAAGTCTAGCAATAGAGAGGGAGCGACAAACGAGAGAGCAATAACTGTCATAATCATGCTTGCAACAAAACATGACTAATTATGGCATGAGAGTGATATAAGAACCTTGAGGCAAAATAAACCATCGAGGCTTACTGACTATTATTGAGTCATATGCATGCATGAGCATGTGCCAAGTCGATTCAAATGAAACATTCAGAGGAGGATACCACAATATCATACAAATTTATGAATAGAACAATGCAAACAAACATTCATATGATATGCTACAAACTATTAGCAAGCTGGAGATAATCATAAGAAAGCAAGAATTACTAAGCATCCATAAATAACATACACCTTACATGAACAGACTAAGCATGCTCACAATGATGAGTATATGTACAAAAATAAAAACAAATAGAGTTCATTACCAGCCTCTTACCACACCTCAAGTTGTCTTAATCTTCATTATTTCCCTTCACTTGAGTGGCTTGAATAATAACATGAAACCAAACTCCACTGAGGACTATTGAACCCTACAAAGAACTTCACAAAACCAAAGATGAATAACAAATATTTTTGGTGTTTTCGATTTTTAAAAACAAGCACACAAAGCAAAAACAAACAAAGCAAAATCTTTTTGGATTTTTCTTTAAGGCAAAACAAAGCTAAAAAGCAAAGAAACAAACCAAGAGAAACAACGAAAATATTTTTGGTCTTTTTGTGTTTTGAGAAAGCAGAAAGAAAACCAAAAAGAAAGCGAAACATGGATATACAAAGAACCGACAAAACATGATATATAGATGAGTGTGATGTCGGTGTACCTCCCCCAAGCTTAGGCTTTTGGCCTAAGTGGGGTTCAACAGCGCGGGTAGTAACCCCAAGCTGGTGGGTCATCATAGGAATGATCATAATCAGGCCCTCGCGATGAAGAAGAAGACGCGCCCCAATCATAGGAGGGCTTCTAGTATGAAGACTCCCCCATGTTGGAGGGCTGAACCGAATCATCTTCGGCATCCTCTCCAGCATTCTCCTCTTGCTGGGAGAGCTCCACCACGTATGTGTCAAACTCTTCCTCCATGAGTGACCATCCTTGCATGTTATCAAAATTAAACGAAGTAGGTACAGGCAAATATACTACTTTCTCAGTCCTACTCCCCCTCCAACCACGCTTGACAAAGGATATCTCATACGGTAAATCTCTCACATAAGCCCAAGAAGAAACAAAATTATGCTGAACCATGGAATTGAGATCAAGTCTCTCTATGGGGAACCGGTAATCTGAATGGTGAGGCTCTAAACCATGAAAAGCTAGCAAACGAGAGGCAATGAGGCCTCCATAAATTCTGCCCCTCTCGCGGTTGGTGGTAAGATGGTAAGCTATCAAAGCACCCAGGTTATAAGTTCTATCCCTATTCAAAGCAGCTGAGATAAAAGCTAGATCGAAAGAAGATAACTTTCTAGCAGTCTTTCTAGCAAGAACACACTTGGTAATGAAATAGGCAAAATATCTAATGGATGGGAACTGAATGTTCCGAATTTTACCACTTTCCTTTGAGAAGTCGCAACCTTGGCAAATTTCAGCATATAAATCCATAAGTGGCTTAGGCCTCTCCTTGATCTTCTCACAAGATCCCCAATGCGGCACTCTAATAGCTGCAAAGAAATCAGCAAAAGGCAGGTCGACAGCTATATTGTAGATTTTATAATGGACCATGGGGTTAGACGAGGACCAAATAAACTGAAAGTCCTGCACCACAGCCATTGTTAGCTTAACGTATTGAAATGGTTCCTCTTCAACAAAGTGTTCCAACCCTGCATTAGTAATCATAGTTTGGAAATCCTGGATGATCCCCGAGGCTCTCATAAATTCAAGGCATGGCTATATGGAAGGGAAAACTTCTTCCTCGCGATGGACCTTCATTGGCTCAGGTACCATCAAATCATATTGATTCAGTGGGTATGCACTCATCTTCCTTTCTGAAATTTTTAGACAAAAATCAACCAAGTAATTTCAAAGTTGATAAATGATGAGGAACTACTATAGGAACTTGCTAGAGGGCTAAACATGCATCAAAATGAAATCTCTAAGCATAGAACAAGCATGCAAGCTCACACAACCTGTCACCTATAGCAACAAAATACTCAATATACAATCTACCAATCAAAAATCTAATTGGACAAGCGGAGGAGGCACATACCAAGGAGCAATCCCTCCAAAAATCAGCAACAAAGATGGGCTGAGCAAGGAGATAAAAAATCGGGAGCAAGAACATCAGGAACTCAAGATTGAGAAATTTTTCCGGTGTTTTTCGGGAGAGAGAAAGAAGTGGCTGGGAGGAGGCAACTTGGAGGGCCACAGGTGGGTCCCACCCAGGCCAGGCACGCCCTGGGGCTGGCCGCGCCACCAGGGGGTGTGCTGTCCTGGTGGGTCCCCCTAGGACACTCTAGGTGTCCCTCTACCCTTTTTCTCGGAAAAATTTAATATGAATTTTTTGGAATTTTTCGGGAAACTTTATATTTGGCCAATTTTCAGGTTATGAAAATTGATTTTCTTGCAGAAAGAGATTTTTTAGAAGAAGCAAAAAGCAAACCAAAACCAAAACTACAGAAGTTCTAAGACACTCTAACAAGCAAACAACTAACAAAACTAAAGCTAACAAGAGAAAGAGCAAAGACTAGGAAGGAGAAAAATAAAAGTGAGCAAGTATAACCATTGTGAAAGCATTGTTTTGTTCATTAAAATCCCTTTGTTAACAAGGTTGATCAAGTGTTGTTACCAAAACATTCTTAAATGAAGAAAAACTTTGCATTTCACTAAATGATTTATGTTACCTCAAACTTGATAGCAATAGTCACAATCATAATAGTTTCAAAACTTTCTTGTGGAATGGGACAATATATTTCTCCAACTTTGATGCTGTCAATATTTTCAATGGAATTCAGGCAATAGATCTTATCAATCTTCTTGGGGAAATAGACAGTGTGCTCTTTGTCATCAATATTAAAAGTTACTTTTCCTTAATTACAATTGATGACAGCACCTGCAATATTAAGAAAAGGTCTCCCAAGAATAATAGACATATTATCATCTTCAGGCATCTCAAGCACAACAAAATCAGTTAAAACCAAGAAATTATGAGCCACTTGAACAGGAACATCCTCACATATACCAACAAGAATAGTAGTTGACTTATCAGCCATTTGCAAAGATATATCAGTTGGTATCAACTTTTCTAGCTTGAGTCTCTTGTAGAGAGAAAAAGGCATAACACTAACTCTAGCTCCCAAATCACATAAAGTGATTCTAACATAATTATAATTAATAGAGCAAGTAATAGTTGGTATACCTGGATCACCAAGTTTCTTTGGAACCTTACCATTGAAGGAATAATTAGCAAGCAAAGTAGAAATTTCCTCATTAGGAATCTTCCTTTTATTAGAGACAATATCCTTCATATACTTTGAATAAGGAGGCAACTTAATAGCATCAGTCAAAGGAATTTGTAAAAATAAAGGTTTCATCCACTCACAAAACTTGTTATAGTGTTCTTCCTCCTTTAACTTGTGTTTCTTATTGGGAAAAGGCATAAGTTTCTGCACCCAAGGTTCTCTCTCACTACCATGTTTATTAGCAATAAAATCTTCGTTAGTGTACCTAGTGTTCTTAGTGTGCTTCTCAGGTTCTTCCTCAACTTCCTCCTTATCAGGAGCATCATTTTTATCATTACCACTCCTAGTTTCAGCATCAGAGACGAATATACTATTAGGATCTACAGCAGGTTTAGGTGGTTCCTCAACTATTTTGTGTTTCCTTTTCTTTCTCTTATGAGGACTACCACTGCTTTCACTTTGTTGAGAATCCTGCTCAATTCTTTTAGGGTGTCCTTCAGGATATAAAGGATCTTTAGTGGCTATACCACTCCTAGTTCTAATTCCATAAGCATGTTTATCTCCCGAAGCATTAACTAGCATATCTTTTTGTACCTTAGCAAGTTGATCAATTTGAGTTTGAACCATTTGAAAGTGTTTACAAAGCATTTTAACATCATTAGTAGTTCTTTCCACAATATCTTTCAACTCATTAATAGCTCTAGAGTTTTCCAATAAATGATTCTGAACTTGTTTATTAAAATTACCTTGTTTAACAATAAAGGTGTCAAGTTCATCTAAGCATTGATCCGGAGGTTTGCCATAGGGAATATCACCTTCATCAAAGTGGAGAGAGTGTACCACAATAGTAGATGAGTGGGGAATTGTCTTACATAATTCTTCTATAGGAGGTAGGTTCTTCACATATTTATCTCTAATACCTTTCTCCTTAAGATATTTCTTAGCTTCTTTCATCACTTCATCATTTAATGCAATCATTCATCTCTTCTTTGTTGTTGGTGTTGGAACTGGTTCAGGCACAACTGGTTCAGGAGTAGTAGGCTCAGGTGTAATGGCCTCAGGTGTATTTAGCTCAGTTGAAGTCCAATCATCATAATTCTTGCTTATTTTATCCATTAATTCTTCAACATCTGTAGGAGTTCTTTTCCTGAAAACACAATCAACAAAACTATCTAGGTATGTCCTAGAATCATCAGTTAGTCCATTATAATAAATATCAAGAAGCTCATTTTTAAGCAATGGACATCCAGGATGTGCATGAATCAAGGCACAGAACCTTGTCCATGACCCAGGCAATTTCTCTTTTTCTCCCTGTTTAAAATCAAAACGTTTCTGCAAAGCAGCATGTCTAGCACTAGGAGGAAAATATTTCTGAAAGAAAGAAGCAATCAAACAATCAGGACTATAATTGGATCAAGGAGGTAATCTATTAAAAACCAAGCTTTAGCTTCCCCTTTTAGTGAAAAAGGGAAGATCTTAGTAACAAAGTACTTGCACATCTTAAAATCATCAGAGAATAAAACACTCATAGTGGAAAGCTCATTCATATGTGCCACAACACTCTCATTTTCTGTCCCACAAAAAGGTTCTTTCTCAACAATGTCTAAATAGGATAAATCAAGAGAAAAATCATAATCTTCATCTTGAATTTCTATGGGAGAAGTGGAAAACTTAGTATCAGAAGACAGTTTAGGAATAATGGTACATCTCTCAAGGAGGCTCCTAATAGCACTAGCACCATGTGTGTTTTGGTACTCTTCAATAAAATCATCAGTCATTTCAATGTAACCATCACTAATATCAAGAACCCAGTAATATATCGGTGTAAGCCGGATGTTACAGCGGATTACAATAGAGGTTCGCCTGTGTGAGTTGGTTGTGGTTGTGGTTGTGTGTATTGAGTTGTGCCCTAAAGGCTCCCATATGGCCGGTTTATATAGTCACCGGGGCCTAGGGTTATAGGAGATACCTATCCAGCTACGTTATAGAGTCGGTAACTATGTACATCTTGGACTACAAGTAATACTACATGCCTAAGTCGGTAATTCTTCTTGGCCTTGTCGTAGCCGGAATTGGCTCCTCCTCTTTCTCTGACTGGGTCGCCCGTAAAGCAAAGCTCTAACCCGTTGGTGGGCCACCCTGGTCAGCGAGTCCTGTGGGTATACCCGAAAAGTATATCCCCAACAGTAGCCCCCGGAAGTCTCCAAGATCCAAAGTCAGATAAATCGTCTAGCTTGATGGCTTATTTGTCTTGAGAATCTTGAAGGGTTCCTGAAAACTTCGTCCATTAATGTAGGATTCCGAGTCAATCGAGTCGGATATATTTTGCTCTGACTTTAGTCTTTTCCCTGCTTGGTTTGAAACATAAGCCGGATTTTTCAGCGGTGTTCGGACTGAGAACTTTTCAGACTAGTTCCTGTCACTGACAGGATTTCCATCAGCACGACCGTTGGTGGGTCCGTTCCTTACGGAACAGAATGTCGTTTCAATGCCTGCACAAAAATCGAGGGGCAGAAGAGTCACGAGGAAGCTAACTCCCCCTCTCCTATACGTGTGGCGCTAATCGCGCGTGTCATCACACGAATCTTGACATAGAGACAAATAAAGAGGGGAGAAAACCCTTTCTCTCAGATTCATCTCTCCATCGCTTCATTCACTGCCTCCTCGTACACCTCGAGCGCTCCGCACTAGTTCCCATCTATGCACCGTGAGAAAAAAAATCTCTCCTTCCCCCACAAGTCCTTTTCCTGCAAGATCAATGGCTTCTGCCTCGACCTCAGGTGCGACGGCGGGCTCGTCGGCGGCGGAAGAAAGGAAGATGCGTGGCCTCTAGATCCCCAGCGCCATGGACAACGCGGAACTCCAAGTCATGGAGGACGAAGGATTCATCATCGCCGGTGCATGGCGGAGCGCCTCACGGCACGCTGTTCCCGCCCCGCTCGACAATGAGAGGGTGTTGTTCGGCAATCATGTCGACTGTGGCCTTAGCTTGCCACCGTCGGACTTCCTCATCGAGGTCCTCAACTACTACGGTGTGCAACTCCATAATCTTCCTCCCAACTCCCTGCTTGAGCTTAGCACTCATGCAGCTTTGTGTGAGGGGTTTCTTGGCATTAGGCCAAGTCTCACCCTTTTCCGGTACTACTATGGTACTCGGAATAATTCCATCAGTGCCGGTGTGCCTTACATCACCGACACTCTTAGATTAGTCCTTAGGAGAAATCGAGTCTATCCTAGGATTAACGCTAGTGAGTCCGTCAAACGCTGGGCCGGGACTTTCTTCTATAACAAGGATATTCCGGCTCCTGGAAAGGCGAAAGGTCTTCCGGCGTTTGTCAATGGCGCCTCTCCCCACCAGAATTCATGGGACACGGAGGCGCCGGAGCTGTTGGATATCTTAATCCTTGCCAAGAGGAGGATTGAGTATTTGATGAAGCATGAGGGCCTCCATGGATCCGACTTGATCCACTACTGGCTGGAGCACCGGATTCAGCCTCTCCAGCACCACAGAGATCGCCTCATGCACCAGATCACGAGCGACAAGAAGGACAAGATGTGGGTCAGTTCAAGACGGCTTGCGGCGAAGGACTACAAAACCCTCATGCAATATTTGATCAAGGAAAGAGTTGAATGAAAAGTTCCGGAAGTTTCCATGAAGATGTATACGACCAACCGTCCTCTGACTCCGGTAATTATTTCGACTCTGCTTTTGCGTTTTGTCGTTCTTTCCTGTTCTTTCTACGACTCTATTTTCATCGATGCTTTTCAAATTTGTCAGCTCGAGAAACTCTCTGAGTCTAAGCTAGCTCCACTAGAGGGCTATGCTTCAGTCGATCCGGAGGCGATGGAGGATGATGAGGTGCAAGAAGTTGCCGCCCCTGCCTCCAAGAAGAGCAAGGCGAAAGAAGTTGTTGTTGCTGCTGGTAACCAAGTGTTACCAGTAGTTAAAAACTAAGCACCATATCTTTAACTTTTAGTACTTTTGTACCTTTATTTCTTTCCAGAGCACACCTGATTTGAGGATTTTCGTAATCTAGAGCTAAATCGGTTTTGAAGAGCAAGACCAATCCGGACAACAAGCCAGGCAAGCAGATGCGTCAGCAAAAGCTTGTTATCTCCCCTGTTGTGCCGCCATCGACCACATCTCGTACTCCATCAGCACAAAGAGCTTCTTCCTCCCCTGATGCTGGCAAAATCTCGAAAGCCCTGGTCACTATTGATGACCAGGCAACTAACAAGGTTGAACCCATCAAGGGATGATCGCATGGTAATATCTACAAGAACAATGGATAAAATGGCGGGCTCCACTGTCTCTGGCCTAGAGGAAAGAGAAGGAAGAGATCCTCAGACTGGCTCAATCCGGTCTTGAGAAGCAAACCTTGACTCCAGAGGTAGCGAGCCAAGAGTAGGAGGACGTCAAGCTGGTCAGCCTCCTGGACCAAATTTTGGTCTGGGACGCTAAAGTCGCATCTGGCGAACTTCCAGCAACGGATGTTCCTTCCCTCACCCTTACCGAGAAGGTGTTTCATAGCACCAAGCTCGGATTTGAAAAGATGCTCCTGGAACAGATTGTAAGTTTCCGATTCTTATTTGTATTTATTCTCATATCCTCTAGCCCCCAAGCATAAAGTCGGATAAACATCATTGGATCCGAGTTGATGCTTTTAGGTTGCAAAAGATAGATGTAGTGTAGCCCCCAAGGCTCATGCTGTAATTTTACTTAGCTAAATTTGCAGCTCGAGTCTTAGTAGCCATCTGATGGTATTCCGTCTTTATACTTACAGAAAATTGCATCTTGCAACCAGGAATTGCTCAAGAACATTAGCAATAAGCACAAAGAAATCAAGGCTTTGCGCTTTGAGAATTCAAAGTTGAAAGTTGAGAAAGATGAAGCAAAAGGTAAGCTTCTCTAACTTCTTCTTTGCCAGTTATCTTTTTTGTCATAGTCAAACTTGTTTTGTCCGACTGATATTTTGCCTTTGCAGAACTGTTGTGTCAGTCCAGCAAGATGGTGGAGCAAGTCGAGAACTTCAAGGTCTTGGAGATAGAGAATGCTGAACTCCGGGACAAGCTTGAGAAGCTAACTTTGGAATCGGATAAATCCGTAGCTGTAGTCCTAGAGTCAAGCAATCACGAGACCATGAGGCTCCAGAAGCTCCTAGCCCTCCGAGACAAAGAACTAGTTGATCTCAAGAAGGACTTCGATATTCAGAGGGATCTTGCCCAGGCCACAACCAGTGAACTAAGTAGCCTCCGCAAGGAGTATGCTCAATGGAATCACTCTGTGCTAGGTAAGATTTCCTAATCTTTTCTTTTGTTGTTGATTTTTTCGACTTTCTTTTCAGCCGAATTTTTCTTTTTTTGGTTCTTTCCCAACCCCCATGAATCTTTCTGACTCTCCTACCTCCGAACCTCGACTCAAGCACATTAAGCTCGTCGGAGATATCTTGTACGACTTCCGCCAAACTCTAGAAGAGGCTGGCGAGGTTGTCAAGCTTTCCTACTTGCACGCAATGTCAGTGTACAAGGTGAGGGACAAGGTCAAGGAGATTCCAAAGCTTATCGAAGACTGGAATATCTCCTATGCTTGGACTGCTGCCTAGACAACTCTAACCATGGTGATGAGCCACCATAGCGAGATGGAAATCTGGCACATCACCAAGGGAATTGCCGAGGATGATGATGAGAGTAACCCGCAAGACATCAAGGCCATACAAGAGTCTTATGCAGGTTATGCTTGTCGTGTGGCGGAGATGACCAACTATACGACGCCATTCTTTGAATCTGTCGCCGCGCCTCCCTCGCCCCAAGAGCCAGAAGCCACCAATGCTTCCGAGTCTGAGATTGAGGGGACCATGCTGTTGACTCCAATGCTCCACCTGCTTCATCACCACCGCCTGATTCTGCAACATAGATAATATTTATGCATTATTCTGAACTTGTGGCAATGTAATGATGAAAACAATGTTTTATTTTGTGCTGGTCTTGTAAAAACTAATGCTTTTACTATCGTAGCACTTTTACTTATATATTTTTTATGCATGTGCTTGAAAATTTTCTGAAGCACTTTGTATTTTTATGCCTATACTTGTCATTTTATCTGGCTCTCTACCTCGTCCCTTTCATGGGCCGGCCAACCTTTAGCACGGAAACTTTGCCGAGCAATGGAGCGCAATTGCTAAACCATATTAAACTCGGAAACAAAGCCGGCTTTTAGTACCAACAACTCATTACTCGGAAAATGCCTGCGTCTAAGAAATCAGATAAAAAACCAAAGTACAGACAATAAATTAAACTTTGTACCCTAACGTAACATTTTTAGATGTTCAAAAATCATAACCAGAACGAACATGAGCATAAAGTACTTTCAAGCATTCTAGTATTTTTTAAAAAATTACATGCTCTTTTGGAAATAAGATGGTAAAAACTTCTCAAAGATAATGTATGAGGAAACCAACACTTTATTTCACTTTAAACATGTACATATATGATTACAAGGAAATATAACTAAGAATAGAAGGGACGTAGCTGTGCAATATTCCATGGACGGTCTATTTCTTCCGGTCTGTGCTGCCACTAGCTCTCTTTCTCTTCTGAGTATCAGGTCTTTCCTTGACTGGTCTCATGTCTGTTAAATAATATGACCCATTATGCAGAACTCTGCTAACCATAAAAGGTCCTTGCCAAATTAGGGAAAGTTTGTGCTTTCTCTTTTGCACAAGTTGGAGAACCAAATCGCCTTTTCTAAAAGAAGGGTTTTGCACTCTCTGACTATGATACTTGCGCAATTTCTGCTGATAGGCTGTAGATCTCTGCTCAGCAACGACACGTACTTCTTCGATTATATCGAGATCATCTTGTCGAGAAACTTTTGCATCTTCTTTGATATACGCTTTGATTTGTGGAGCTTGATGAATAAAATCACTTGGAAGAAATGCTTCTGCACCATAAACCAAGAAGAAAGGAGTATAGCCAGTTGATCTGTTAGGAGTTGTACGTAAGCTCCATATCACAAACGGTAATTCTTCTGCCCAAGCCCCCACAGCCCGACGAAGCGGTGCCTCAAGGAGAGGTCGAATTCCTTGTAGAATAAGGCCATTAGTTCTTTTGACTTGTCCATTAGCTTGTGGATGTGCGACTGATGCAATATCGAGTCAAATCCCTTGTTCTTTGCAGAATTTGGCAAGTTCACCCATGGAAAAGTTGCTCCCATAGTCAGTAATTATAATGTGTGGATATCCGAATATGATGATTACGTCCTCCATGAACTTTCTGGCTGTGGCTCCATTGTAACTTGTTACGGGTTTAGCCTCAATCCATTTTGTAAATTTATCCACCATCACTAGTAGGTGAGTATATTTTGTCGTGCGAAATGGCCCTACCATATCAAGCCCCAAGACCGCAAACGGCCATGTAATAGGGATTGTTCGCAGCTGTTCAGCCGGAACATGTGCCTGATGAGCGTATTTTTGGCAGCCTTTGCACGTTTTGACCAGCTTATCGACATCTGCCTTAGCTGTAAGCCAAAAGAATCCGTGTCGAGAAGCTTTTGCCACTAAGGATCTAGCTGCAGCGTGATGACCACACTCGCCTTCATGGATTTCCCTTAAGATTTCCACTCCTTATTCCGAAGAAATACATCGCTGAAACATGCCAAAAACACTCCGTTTATAGAGATCACCATTTATTATAGTGTAGGCTTTTGCTCGTCGGACAATCTGCCGGTTCAAGACTTCGTCTTCGAGTAGTTTTCCGTCTACCAGGAAATCCAGATAGGATTTTGTCCAGCTGGGAATTACAGCTAGAACTGCTATTTAAGGTGAGTCGGATTTCGTCGGATAGTCCTCATCAACTCCGACTATGGAGGGGACCCTTAAATGCTCTAAAAAATTACCATCTGGTACTTGTTTCCGCACAGAGCCTATTCTTGATAGAGCATCTGCTTCCTCATTTTCTGCTCGAGGGATGTGTTGAACCTCAAAACCCTCGAACGATTTAGATAGTTCATCCACAACAGCTTTGTATGCTGCCATGTGTTTGTTTGCGTTGCAGATATCGGATACTTGTTGAGCAACTAAATCCGAGTCTCCATAACACATAAGTCTTGATATGCCAATGTTTTTAGCCATGCATATTCCATGTAGTAGTGCTTCATACTCGGCAATATTATTGGTTGCCGTGAAGTGTATTTGCAACTCATAGAACAACTTATCTCCCTGGGGTGATTTGAGTACCACGCCAGCCCCCGAGCCTCCTCGTGCTTTTGATCCGTCAAAGTGAAGGGTCCAAAATTCCGAGTCTAGAGGGCCTGTGTTTTCTGCCGTTTCTGTCCAATCAACAAAAAAGTCGGCAAGAATTTGGGACTTGATTGCTGTACATGGTTTGTACTCAATGTCGAAAGCTGCAAGCTCTATTCCCCACTTTGCGACACGTCCTGTGGTGTCGCGGTTATTGATTATATCTCTTAGGGGAGCGGTGCTCACCACTGTGATCTTATGCCCTTGAAAATAGTGGCCTAGCTTTTTGGATGCGAAGAACGCTCCATAGGCTAGCTTTTGGTGATGTGGATACCGTTGTTTTGATTCTATCAGGATCTCACTCGAATAATAAGTTGGCTGTTGCACCTTATGCTCGTGGCCTACTTCCGCGCGCTCAACTACTGTTACCACACTTATGACCTTGTTGGTAGCTGCAATGTAAAGTAACATAGGTTCCTGAGGTTCTGGCACTGTGAGAAATGGTGGGTTTGAAAATACATCTTTCAAACTTTGCAGGACAGTTTTGGCTTCCTAAGTCCAGAATTTTTTTTTGATTTTCTTCAAGAGTTTGTATGAAGGTGCGGCTCTTTCGCCGAGCCGGCTGACGAACCGACTCACTGCTGCAATGCAACCAGTGATACGATGTACGTCCTTCAGGCGAGTCAGCCTGGTGATGTTTAGGATAGCCTTGATTTTGTCTCGGTTCACTTCTATGCCTCGCTCAAAGACGATGAAACCTAACAATTTTCTAGCTGGAATTCCAAAGAAACACTTCTTCAGATTTAGCATCATATTGAATTTTCGTAGACTAGCAAATGTTTCATCCAAATTGGAAATTAAAGTTTCCTTCCTTTTGGACATAACTGCTATGTCGTCTACGTATACATGGATGTTGCATCCGATTTGGTTGTTGAGACAACGTTGGATAGTACATTGATATGTTTCTCCTGTGTTCTTTAAGCCAAACAGCATAGTTTTGTAGCAGAAAGTTCCAAAAGGAGTGACGAAAGACGTCTTAATTTTATCTGACTTTTTCATCGGTATTTGGTGATATCCGGAATATGCGTCGAGAAAACAGAGTAGTTCCGACCCTGCCGTTGAGTCGATAACTTGATCGATTCTTGGCAAGGGAAACAGATCTTTTGGGCATGCCTTGTTCAAAGCGGTATAATCAACACACATCCTTAAATCAATGGTGTCCTTTTTAGGGACGAGTACATGATTTGCCACCCAATCTGTATGGATGACCTCTGTTATAAAATCCGCTAATT
Source organism: Avena sativa (assembly GCA_916181665.1). Lineage (NCBI taxonomy): Eukaryota > Viridiplantae > Streptophyta > Magnoliopsida > Poales > Poaceae > Avena > Avena sativa. The sequence continues at coordinate 103,820,649 of OV702293.1, forward strand.
CTAGGCAGGCTAATTCGTTGGCTATTGCTTTGCGCTTTTCATCACGAAACCGTCATAAGGACTGTTTGACGGGTTTAGCGTCAGGGTACACATTAAGAGAGTGCTCGGCAAGTTCCCTAGGTACTTCGGTCATGTCAGAAGGTGCCATCACTATTAGCTTTGAGGAAGTCGACGAGCGCACTTTCCTATGCGTGGCCTAAGCCTACCCCTATGTTCGTCGTCTTGGAAGGATCATCTTCCTTCAGCGACGTTTTCTTCGTCTCTTCCGATGCCTTGAACTACAAACTTGGCTTCAGCACCTTGTTTTTCGTAGTGGGCATGTCGGACGGATTGATGGTCTTCTTGATATCCTGGTACTCCTGGGCGTGTAGCACGGCTTCGGCAAAGGCAGCAGATCCTTCATCGCACTCTCGTGCCTTCCTCAGATTTCCTCGTACTATGATTACGCCCTTTGGACCTGGAAGTTTAATCATGTTGTAGATGTAACAGGGACGGGCCATGAACACCCAGTAAGACGGACGTCTGAATATGTAGTGGTAAGCACTCTTGAATGGTACCACCTCGAAGGAGAGTGGCTCGGTCCGGTAATTGTCTCGGGTTCCGAATGTCACGTCCAGAGTAATCTAACCCAGAGAATCCGTGTGTCTCCCTGGTACAATTCCATGGAAAGTTACACTGCTATAACTCAACTGGCTCTCGTGTAGCTTCATGCGGTGGAGCGTCTCGATGTAGAGGATGTTGATGCTTCTTCCATCGTCCATGAGTGTTTTAGAGAACTCATAGCCATCAATAAGAGGATTAACGACCAGAGGGTATTTTCCCCGAAGATGTGTTTTCCTCGGGTGATTTGAACGATCAAAGGTGATGGTTACCTCTGATCAGTCCAGGAACTGTGGGACAGCCAGAACCGTGGCATTGAGCTCACGAAGAACCACCTTTTTGTCCTTAGCAGGTTGGGATCCAAGGAAGCAGACGTATGCGTCTTTCTTAGTCGGAAAAGTTTTCTTTCCATCCGACTTGGGCTCTGCAGCAGCTTCCGCTTCTTCCATGTCGGAATCTTCCTTGGTCTCCTTTCCTTTCTCAGAATTTTTCTTCCCTCTTCGTCGCTTGGCTCTATAGCCAGCGGATTTGTCTTTCTTGATGTCGTCATTGAAACGACACTCGGTATTTGTGTGGGTAGATCCTCCGTTACTATCCAAGTGGCGGACACAGGGATTATTGGCAATGCCAGCCCATGTATAGGTTCTTCCAGGTTGCTGGTCTCCTCTGCCCTGGATTCGGGAAGTTCCACGGCCTCTGCCTCGGCCACCTCCGTGCCCTCCTCGTCCTCCAGATCCGAACGTTGCGTTGACAACTGCGTTGTCTGGAGCCGGCTTTTCATCCGAGGTGTTCTTGCGCTTCTGAGTTTGCTTTGGCTGTTTGGCCGCATTGGGATTGGCCAGAATATTTTTCAGCCCTTCTGAATCATCATCAGCGTCAGCATATTTGCTTGTCGTTTCTATCATTTTTCCCAAATCTGTGACGTGGTCATGCTTCAGTCTGTGACGTAAAAGTCTGTCTGGAAGTCCTGCAATAAAATCTTCTATCGCAGTTTGCTCGTTTACTCCTTCGCAGGAGTTCTTCGTGTCGATCTAGCGTCCGAGGTAATCCCGGCATGTTTCTCCGGGTCTTTGCGTGCAATGCTGCAAGTTTCCGACTGTGCAGGGCCTCCTGTATATATTCTCAAAGTTTGAAAAGAACGCACTTTGCATATCATACCAGTTGTGAATTGAATTCTCTGGCAGTTCATTGAGCCATGATCGAGCCGTCTTCCTCAGCATGAGTGAGAGATATCGGACTGCAACCAGGCTATTTCCTCCTTTGGCGATCCAGCAGGCCTGGAAGAAATCCTGTAGCCAGGTATCTAGCCGAGTTGTGCCGTCGTAGAGATGAATGTGTTTGGCAATACCAAAGTCAACCGGAAATTTGGTCTGACGTATGCGTGGTCCAAAGCACTTGGGTCCCACATACACGTCCTCTTCCTCGTACCACCGCGCTTCTATTTGATTCAATGCGATAGCGAGCGTCGTTTGGAGAGAGAGAGATATGCGCCTTGGAGGCTCACGACTTCTGCGCGGTGGAGTCGGATTTCTGCTTCTCCTCTCACCATTGCCGCCTCTGCCCCTACGGCTTCCATGGCTGCGTCTGGATCCTTCATGGTCGCTTCTAGGGGGCGATGGTGGCCCTGGTGGATTATTTCCGACTGGGTTACGCAATGGTGGCGGTGGAGCTTCATTATGCTGACTCCAATGCCTATTTCTCCGGGCATCGTCCCTACTTGATTCAGGACGATCCGAATCATCTCTTTGTTCAGCGTTGTTAGCCGGACGGCTCGGTGGTGGCATCCTTAGCCGATCTTGTTCCTCTCGCTGGCGGCGTGTTTCCGGGTCTTCTCTATAGCGGTTGTTTTGCCGACGATGGTCCTGATGAGGAACCATTGCCCTGATGGCGTCTTCGGACGCAGCCAGAATAACTCTTGCCCAGTCACACGTCGTCCGGTGAGAGTGGCCGTTTGAGCCGGTTATTGAATTCTCTTCTTCTCCACGAGGACGATAGCGTTGAGTCGTATCCCTGCAAAGCCTTACGTCAGCGCTTTGGTCAGCGCCAGTGTGGCAAAACTCGGACTTTGAGGCTAGCTTGCCACTAAATGACGCGACTGTCTTTTGCTGCTTTAATCCTTTGTCCAGCAACGCGACGCACTACTGGACCTGCTGTGGAGACGGATTGTTAGTGAGGATGGCTCGAGTTGCAGCATCGTTTTCCAATAGCGTGCTATAGACTCGGATCTTCTCTCCATCCTCTCCGTTGAATAGATCTTTGTGGATATCCGGATTCTTGTTAGCAAGAAACGGACCTCCCCTTGTCTTGTTTGGATGTCACTTGAAATCTGACTGATATTTGGCAGGGTCACTATCTAACTGCTGCCTCATCTCGACGAGGCGTGCTGTCTCTTCAAGTAGAAATAAGCGGTGCTTTTCCAGGTCCTCAGCCCTTTTCTCCAGTGCCTCCGGTGTAATATCCAAAGCCATTGGGATTGGAATCGTGAGAGCGTCTCCGTAAATTTCACGTGCACCCTTGGTGACAACGTGTCCATCCACAGGAGGGTCGATCGGGGTGGTATTAATTGGATCTCCGTACTGATTCTCCATCTCGATCTCTTCATCGACTTTTTCTTCATTGGTTTCATCGACGTCCGGGTCTACCGGTGTCGGATTTTTGTTCTTCTTCTTCTTCTTCTTCTTCTTCTTCTTTGACCGCCCAGTAGCCTTAACATGCGTCCCAGTGGCAAAGACGGCTTTCGGTCCAGTACCGGGGGATAAACTTCCGTCGGTACTTTCCGTCATGGTTGGCTTATGGACCTCGGAGGAATCTCCGATGCCCATATCATCCTGCAAGGTGTAGCTTTCATCCATGCTATCATATGGACTAGGAGGGTTTTACGGCTCACCTTGCGTTTGCTTGAAGATGTGCTCTTGTTCATACTCCTCCATCTCTTTGTCGAAGTCTCGAAGTTCCTGCGACGTGATTGACTCCTGAGGGGAGCCAGGTGAGTCAACGTTTTCTTCGATTGCGTCTAAAACCGAATCGCTACCAGCTCCAACATCGACAGAGTCGGATCCAGTGCTTATATGGTACACAAAACAGTGCTTCTTCTTGTTCATGTTCTTCAAGTAGTGGCACAGCTAGGTTTCCGCCTCCTCCATCCCAAAGTTCTCCGTGATGTTGGCGATTGCTTCGTAATCGATGTAGTGGCGCTTCATCATCTCCTTTATCCTGTGCTTCAAGGGTAGTTTTTCTGCTACGATGTCTGGTATAACAGAGCCATAGCAGATATATTCCTTATCCGTGTATCCGATCTCATCAGGGAGATCAGATCTGGATTTTTCTTCCACCTCTTCTTCCACTACAGGAGTGGGTTGGGTGGGTTTGATTTTCTCCGGGACTTTAAACTCTTCCGCCTCTGTGGATAAAGTAGATCCGGATTTTTCTTCCTCCATGGTCATCACCTCAAGGGTGGGTTGGGCAGGTTCAGCGGAACCGACATAGATATTGATCTCGCCGATTGACACGATCGTGTAGTTCGTCACGGGTTCGAAGCCAGAATCCAAGTCTTGTCGAGAAGGATGAGAGGGACATCACTAGCTTAGACCACGTGACCCCTGGCGATTGTTTCTCCGATTCGTGCACGCGCAGATTCCGCCTGGAACGATGCTCCAAAGGTCACCTGCCCCATGGTGGGTGCCAACTGTCGTCGGATTGTCGACAAGTACGCCATAGGGGGTCCTAGTGGCGTGGGAAGGATGGGGTGTGAGAAGTCGGATGTTCCAGGAGCGGTGAGCACAAGTTTACCCAGGTTCAGATCCGACTGCGGTGATCGGATCCTACTCCTGCTAGCAACCCAGTAATATATCATCGTAAGCCAGATGTTACAGCGGATTACAAGAGATTCGCCTGTGCGAGTTGGTTGTGGTTGTGTGTATTGAGTTGTGCCCTCAAGGCTCCCATAGGGCCGGTTTTATAGTCACCGGGGCCTAGGGTTATAGGAGAGACCTATCCATCTATGTTATAGAGTCGGTAACTATGTACAGCTTGGACTACAAGTAATACTACAGGCCTAAGTGGGTAACTCTTCTGGGCCTTGTCGTAGCCGGAGCTGGATCCTCCTCTTTCTCTGACTAGGCCACCCGTGAAGCAAAGATCTAACCCGTTGGTGGGCAACCTTGGTCAGCAAGTCCTGTGGGTATACCCAGAAAGTATATCCCCAACACCTGCCAGCCCGTTGTAGCGGGGCCTCAAGGGAACTACTGGCAATTAAGGTGCTCCTTTTAATAGAGCACCGGAGCAAAGGATTAACACTCTGTGAACACATGTGATCCTCACATCACAGTCATCCCCTTAGGTTGTCCCAATTTCTGTCACTTCGGGGCCTTTGGATCCGGACAATGATATGTGTACAAAACTTGCAGATAAAATCACAAACAATACTATCATAATGAATCTAATATAAGTTTAGATCCGAGATCATGGCACTTGGGCCCTAGTGACAAGCATTAAGCACAACAAGTTGCAACAAAGTCAAATAGCACTAATAGAGATACTAGGCACCATGCCCTAACAATCTTATTCGATTACATGATAGAACTCATGCAATCCCTACCATCCCCATAGCCTACATCGGGGGATTACTCACTCATGGATGGGGAAAACATGGATGGTTGATGGAGAGGCGTTGTTGATGATGATGGCGATGATCCTCTCTAAATTTCCCGTCCTGGAAGGGTGCCAGAACGGATTTTCTGGTTCCGAATCACCTGTTTTTGGTGGTGGCGGCGCAGTGGAACTCTTTCTGAAAAAACGTCGAAACCCCCTGAGTTTTTAGGTCAAGAGGCAACTTATAGGAGAAGAGGGAGGCCGAGGGGGTGCCTGAGGCGGGCACACCCCCTCTAGGCGCGACCATGCCTGGTCCGTGCGACTGGGGGGTGTGGGGCCCTCAGGCCTCCACTTCGTCTCGTCTTCTGGCTCCGTGAGTCTTCAGGTGAAATAGGATTTTTGGCATATTTTTTGCGATTTTTTCTGATAGTTGATTTTCTGCACAAAAACTAGACAACAAGGTAATTATGCTAAAAACAACGTTAGTCCATGTTAGTTGTATTCAAATCACACAAGTTTAGAGGAGAAACAATAGCAAAAGTGTTCAGAAAAGTAGATACGTTTTGGACGTATCAGTCACCAAACTTATCGAGCAAAATTAGTTAGATCACTGTACTATGGAAATACGAGTTTCATGTTGGAGCATCACACATGGTCACCGCTCGATACGTAGCTGTATTTGCTAACTCGTGAGCTACAGGACCTATTATCAGGTAACTTTAAAAGACAGTAAATACTAGTGTGGGGCGGGTAGCCACACACAGCAGGCCAGGCTATTGGCAAGGCACGATACTGGTCAACCATTTCACCCACTTTTATGATCATAGATTCAAGTACTAGTGGCTTAGTCGACAGGTATGCAAATAAAATATACACAAATAAGTATGTATGTTAGCCACACACAATAGTATATTAGAGCCACATCATCTAAAAGAAATAGAAAATATTGCAACACCATACGGCAAGATCCAAATATCCTAGATAGAGGTAATAATTTAGGATATATCCTTATACATCACACATTAGAGTATCAAGCGGAAGTAAAAAATAATATTCGAGTAAGGATAAGAAGCAAACTGGCATAAGATGCGCAGAAATAAATACTTCCCGCCCATAGATCTCATGGATCTCTATCTTTGAAATCTCTACGCATAAGGGTAGTTGCCACCATCATTGGTCTCCTCGACCCAGTAACCTTTTTGCGAATATACCTGTCCATCTGAACAATATTTATTGTGTGAGACCCTAAGGGGCTTAGCAAGTCTTTATGCATCTAAATGAAACAACATGAGTGTGACGTGATTGTAGGAAAAATAAAATCTATCAGTTCTGTAGAGACATGCTACAACATACGCCTAACCAGAGATTGCCAGACATTTATGAAATAATTAACAGTTAATTATGATATAACAACATAAATAAATATCGCTTGCTTTACTTCCCGTTTCCCGAACAAGAAGGAGGAAGAATATATCCCACCCATTGGCAATTTTATTAATCAATTTATGAATATTGCACTATTTACTAGTCAGGTTTAGTCAAATTAAAATGGTATTTTATTTATAGATGTCTATGATCGAGAAACTGTACTCTAGGTAGTCCATAACCGCGAACATGACTTTCAGAAATATTTACCCTGCAGGGGTGCATAAATAGTAACACACGTATGATCAAACTCGGAAAAACCAAATGAAAACGCAATAAGAATCATGAAAAATAATTCACAAGATTCAAAAATGATTTTCAGGGGCCACCCCGCTAAGCTACCCGCTACGAAGTTGGTCGGGTTCTGAGATGAATCAAGGGGTTTGCGAGAATGGTTATAAATGATTGGAAACCCGGAAGTGTGACTGAGTTTGTCGATACCACGAAATCATGCCGCGATCCTAAACAGTATAGTAGTAAATAAAACAGTAAAGCATGACATAACTACAATATAGTAATACTGCCCCAAACTAGTTTGTGGCCCCATGAAATAAAATGTGAATCAAGCTCAGACTAAGAGGGTTCATGGTCCCATATGCGGATAGTGCGATAGTCAGGAAACAAGAATCAAGTACTCGGCTCCTACAGAACACAAGTGAGTATTAAAGGACCAAGTAACAACTATTGCCCACAGTTGTCTCTTTCTTTAGTTATACTATTACAACTTAATTCAGTTGTTTAGGTATATCTTATTTAAAGACTCGCACAAACCCTACACATGCAGTTCTATGATTCGCATGGCTCAAACAACTCCTATAGTAGTGGCTGCTAGGAATGAGGAACAAGCTTCGGTGGGGTTTAATAGTAGGACTTTGCTACGTACCTACCGGTCTAAAAGTTTTAAAACCTGGCAGGACATTCAGATAGGTATTGGTCCATTAATTGCATGCATACTATCTTTCTAAACACTAAACGATATTTTTTTTAGTTAGCCAACTCAATTCAAATACGAAAATTTAAAATGTTTTCTAGGTTAAACCGTTTATCCGAATTAAAATCCGTTTTTCATCGTTAGACTAGTCGTGACAAGATCTTTGAAACTAATTACCATATTGGTATGTTATAACTTTTTTGACAAAAAGTTATCGACCCATGACACACGAGTTATTCGGGCTTCAACATGTATGTTATCCACCCAATAACATATAAGTTATCCATCACTATAAATTTATCCACAAATCACTTATTAGGGATGGGTAGCCTTTTCTATTACCCATAAGTTATTCATCATTAACACAAGAGTTATTCATGCTTTAGCATGTAAATTATCCATCCAATAATATGTAAGTTATCTATCACTATAAAAATTATCCTAGATAGAATATAAAAAGTTATCCTAATGGCTCTGCCTCGTCATTCGTCGCCGTTCTTGCAGCGTACAGACTACTCAACCTCGAAAGACTACTGAGTCGAATATCAAACATAATTTTTTTTAAAAACTAAATTTAAGCTTTTTTGCATATGATATAAAATAAATGGGGTCTTATAATCCAACCACCCACCACACTAAGTCGTAGTGAAAATGTAACGCGCAATCAGTAATTTAGCGGCTCGATTTCGTCGTCTATTGCCACTGCCATGGCGTACGGATGACGAAGCCTCGAAGGGTTTTATACCAAGTCTTCATCGCTCGTCGATGCTAACGCATTGATGGCAATAAAGTCTCAGTATCCTAAAAACTAGGTTACCATATTTCAATTAAATTTACTCAATACGTATGCGAGAATGTCTCTATCCAACTTGTTTATTTGATTGGTAACTTATGTGTTATTGAATGGATAACTTACATATTATGACATGGATAACTCACGTGTTTGGGGTGAATAACTTACATATTATGGCATGGATAACTCACGTGTTTGGGCTGGATAACTTTTAGGTCAGGAAAAAATTTCCGAAACATATCAACATAGAATCTAGTTTTAAAGATCTCGTCGCGACTAGTCCAACAGTAAAAACCGGATTTTAAATCGGATAAATGGTTTGATTTACAAGACATTTTGAATTTTTGATACAATTCTAAGATGACTTGACAACACATGTTCACACTTCCTGCCAAGTTTTGCAAACCACCAACCGGTCTGAAAGTAGAACTCCCGTAATAGTAAAGTCTATGCAATACTTGAGATTGCAATTTAACTTGGAACGCGACTTATGATATAAGAATAAGATATATGCAATAGGTACTATATATAGTGTAAGCATGAGAATTGCTTGCCTGGTAGATCAGTTGAAGAATAAGTAGGATCTAGGTAATACTCCCGAGTCTCCTGATAATTCTCTTGCTCGACGTCTATCCGGATAAAAAATCAAACACACAAGGGTCATAATGAACACAGTGCGCAATCATATAAATCATATGTAACAAACAAAATAAGGTATGCCATGATGGAATGATAAACAATTACATGATATAACATAGCATGGCAAGGGTGAGGTGGATGAACAATAATAAAGCATTTTTATTAATTATTTAGTCATATTTTCCTCCCATAAACCTTGCTGCCTATTTAATATTTATATTATGCATGCTTCAATTCATATCATGGAATGCAGAGTTAGAACAGGATCATCGTTGATCGATTTAGACATATCATTTGTCAAATTTAGAGTTACGAAATTAAAGTTATAAATTATACAAAATAAAGACATATTAATGGCATTTAATAATTTGAATTTTCTAAATGTCCAGGATATATTTTGAATAGCATATTCATATTCCTGAATTTCTTTTATTCAAAAACATATATTATTTGGAAATATGAATTTAAAACATTATTAAATGCAAAATTAGTCAAATATGGTCAAAGTCAAAGGTTTGACTAGTTTGAATCAATTTTGGACAAATTTGAAAATGGATTTGAATTCACATTTGAAAATTATTCATATTTTAGATTAGAAGTTTTCTCAAATTCAAAACTATTTAAAAGATATGAATTTATTTAACTTATATTCGTGCTTGAAATTTTTAGTTGAATTTGAAAATCGCTGAGACCTTTCTTACTCGAAGTGAAGTTACCCACTCTCATAGTCAGGTGGGGTCAGAGACCAAGTGGGGTCCCACACGCGTGGGTCAGTTCGGTGTCGACACGTGGGCAAGCTCAGGTACTGTGGGTTTGGTTAGGAAAAGTGTGAGTGGAAATAGAAAAGCTTCTGGGTCAGCTGGTTTACTGACGAAACGGAACGACGAATCCATGCGACGACGGTGGATCTGGCTGTTTTGGGCGACGATGGCGAGTGACAGGGTTGGAGTTTAACGACGCCCCTAAAATGAATAACGGAGAGGGGACAATGATCTACAGGTTTCGTTCAGGTCGATTCCACGGAGGAGCACTGCAGCAGTTTGGAAATGGCAAAGAACAGAGAAGCTGTGTGTCCTGTCTAACAGAACTACATATGCTTTCGTCGCCAGCGTATGTGACAACAACACAGTGGCATGATTTTGCTGGGAGGATTCGGGCCTCGTCTCCTCACTAAAATGGGTGTGCGGCGGCTCGATTTGAAGAGGGGATGTAACACCCTCAGATCAACCATATGCAAGTTTTAGCGATTCCCGCCAAACCTGCATAGAAACGATTCAAAGGTGTCCACCAGGCACTTTTTGCGGGTGGAAAACAAATTAATATCATTACACAATAGTCCACGATGGAACCCACAGAACAAATATATACAACAACGACTCAAAGAGTCAAGAATACAGATATATAATACAAAGATCCAAATTACCTTGAAAACGATACAACATCCGAGTACGGACAAGATGCAAATGGGGCTAAGAGCCTTGAAGAATAACCAATGGCATCCATAACCATGACCAGGCCAAGCCGGAAGGGTAACCCTGCTAACAACGTCGATCTCAAACCTGCGAACAAAAGGGGCACCGACAAAGGGAAAAGGAAAACAAGAGAGCGGTCAGTACTAAGGCCGGTACACAGCGAGTCTTAAAATTCGATGGTCTTCGGCTACATAGGTATGGTGGACTGAAGCGGAAGCGCGACATGCACTAAACAACCTATAGAGACTCGGTACAACTGTCGGCTATTAGAGAGAGATGAGAAATACCTATTCGGATCCAGCCTGATACTACCACCAAACATACCCATCCTGATATTTCCCTCTCAAGACCAAACGAGGAAGTCATGCCGAGGAAACTCACATGGTTGGCAATTTTATTCGTTCTTTCAATGGTGGTTATCCAACTTACTAGTCATATCTAAAAGAGTAATTGCCCCTATGTTTGGTTTTGATGATTAATGAGAATCCCTATGGACTAATGTTTTCACTAAGTTTTATATGAAGGAATATTCCACAGGTCATGCTTGTATTCTATGTGTTGGATTCAAGTATGGATGCCATGAACATAAAGATATACCTTGAGTATTGGCATCAAGATCATCGAGTTGAAGAGAAGAATATGATATGATCAAGATCTTGAGAGTATGATCTAAATAGAAGAAAATAATTCAAGATATGGCTCTAAGACGGTGTCATGATAGCCTTATTAGTTGATCTATGATTTACTAAGATTTAGAGCATGTAATAAAATTAAGAGTTCTTTATGTACCTCAAGATATTGATATGGATCATGATAAGATACATAGTTGACCTATACAAAGAGTGAAAAGTGATTTCAAGTTGGTTAACACATGAAGCATAAAGAATGTACCACATGATCTTGTGGTATGGGAAGCCTTGTCAATTATGCATCATGAACTAACCCATTATATATGTTCCTTTGCGTTTTCTATATGGGATAGGTATCTTTCCATGTGCATGCTTCAAAAGTGAAGATCTTATATAGCCCATGAGAGGATGACATCAAGTGGTGATAGTAATCAAGGTTGAGAAGGGAAAGTTCAAGATAAGGATCTCGAGAAGATCATTTGCTTAAATCTTGCCGTCCATATTGGTGATAATGGACATGTGAATACATGTACTAATGAAGATATCCAATAGTGGTGTATGGGGGAGCAAATTAGGAGTCTTCATGAAGCAACAATGATCAAGTGATGCATTCCGGCTTGGATGGAGATTGAAGTGTTGTCATCAAGATCAAGAGGGATGCACAAGGCAAAGGTATGGCCTTGCGAGGTTTTCCTTGTTGTTGGGAGACCGGGTTATAGGATACATAGCCGCACTATTAAGAGGGGCTTTCGGTTGGGTAACTTGATCACATCGTCATAGGGAGCTCAATCCTTTGCATTCTTTGCATCTTCCTATTTTGTTGCTTCTTGGTGTTTCTCCATGTGATATTCTTGATCTTGTTTCTAGCTCTTCAACAAGCCCAAGTTTATTGAAAATGGAATTCGTATGCATCTTCTATGGCGTTTTCGAGTTTGAAGGTTTTATCGGTTCTTCTTATAGGGAGACTTCTTACCTTTCTTCATTTGGTTCCATCCTCCTCTATTTGACTATGATGTTTCTCCGCACCGTATTGTAGGTCTTGTTATCCTCGTCAAAACAAGCCCAAGATCATCGAAATCGGAGTCCGGACCCAAAAGTTATCGTTGTTTTTGTGTGCCCTGTTTGGTTCCAGCGGAATTCCGGTGAGAATTTCGGCGGACCGAGTCTGTGGCCGGAATTTCCGGCGACCGCCAGAAATTTCCGGCAAACCGCCGAAAAACTGTTCTATATGCTGTTTCGGTTTGTACCGGAACTTTCGGTTTTGACCGGAAATTCCAGCGGCTGATCCGGCGGCGCCGGTTTCATCGTCGGAACGTGTTCGCCCAGCGCATCTTGCTTCCAACGGTCATCCCCCTTGAAGGGGTATAAAAGGGGGTCTTCTTCCCCAAAGTTATAAGGCTCTTGAGCACGGTTTTGACCTCCATTGTTGACCTCTTTGAACTTTCTTCCTCTCCCTTCCCTCCTATGATTCTTGCATCTTTTTGAGGACTTTGGAAGAGGAGATCTAGATCTACAATCCCCACCAATCAATTCCTCCTCTAAGTGAGGGGAACCCATTGGATCTAGATCTTGGAGTCATTTGTTGGTTTCCACCATTGTTCTTCCTCTCTAATTCCTCCCTAGCACTTGTTGCTTTGGTGGGATTTGAGAGTGAAGGATTTGAGCACCCCTTGGTGTTCTTGCTTTGCATTCTTGCATAAGTGTTGAGCTCTCCATTACGATTTGTTCGAGTGAGAGACTGTGAGCTTGTTACTCTTGGAGTGTGACCTCCTAGTTGGCTTGGTGGTTGGTGCCGCGGTGTTCTCTTCGTGGAAGATTATGAAGAGACCGGCTTCTCCTTCGTGGAGCTTGTGAAGTGGTTGTGGAGCTTGCCATCTCCGGAGTGGAGGAAAAGCTAGCCATAAGGAAAGGGTGTAACACCCCAGTTTTAGCAAAATACTATTAGGGTTTGTTTGTGCATCATTAGCATCATTAAAAAAATTGCATGCAAAGAGAAATACACAAAACCCTAAAACCCTAATTTATCCCCTCTCTGAAATACATTCAAATGTTTTGAATATTTTGAAAACCATCAAAATTTATGGAGCCCAAATGGACAAAAAGGGCCCCACATTATTTTAGGTATTTTATAAACTCTGGTATTTTTGAAATGCTCAAAATAGTTTTGGACATGAAAATACAAAACAGAAATGAAAAACAGAAATTGAAAAAGGTTTGTTTTAAAAAAAAGGCAACAGAAGCCAGCTAGCCAGGCCGGCCCAGATCCCCTTTACCTCTCTTCCTGCCGCACGCACGCAGCAGCCAGCACAGCTCCGCGCCCCAGGCAGCCTGCTAGCAGCCCATTACCCCTTCGCCTCACCGTTTCGTCGTCTTCCTCCCCGGCGTAAGCAGCTCTGTGGCCGCGCAGATGCCGTCCGACACCGTCGTGATGACCGCCGCCGCCCTTCCGCATTTGTAGGAGGATAAGAAGGCCACAGAGTCCTCACTCCCCCCTCTGATCTTATCCATTCCTTGTTCTCTCTCTCCCTCTGCTGCAAGCTCGAAACCCTAGTCTACATGCACCGCCATGCACCTCCATCTAGACCTCCCCGAGCCTATCCGCGGATCCTAGGAGGTTCGCCGTGCTCTAATAGGTACCCTCGCCGAAGGACGGGCCCGCGGGATCCCGGAATCGAGCTAATCGAGCCTCGGTTCCGAAGTCCGGCCGTCGCTCGCCGTCGTCCTAGCCGTCGCTATCGAGCTCCTCCTGCCGAATTGACCCCTTCCCAGCAACCACGGTGAGCTCCTGGTGCTCACGCACCCCTCTACTCCCTCCCTCTTCCTCTGTATCTCGCTCCCGTCGTGAGTCCGCGTGCTTCGCCGCATGCCGTCGTCGGAGCCACTGTTCCGGCGACTGTTTCATAGCGGCGCCGCTCCTAAACGACTCCTCGCACTCGCCTGCGTTCGACGCGCCCACTCACTCTATCCCGCGAGCACCTTGGCGCCGTCCCCGTCGACCATCTGGGAGCTCCCCGTCGGGATGACGTCATGCCGACGTCATCGTGACGCCAGCGCCCGTGGTCAACCCAGTCAAACCCGGGGTGGGTTCCACCCTGCCCACGTGGAGGCTTAGGTGGCCAAGGCCCTACCTATCAGCCACTATGGCTAGTCCATGCTGCGGTGTAAAAAGGTTTAACGCTTGTGATGACATCAGCCTGACACAGCAATTCATTTTAATATTCTCAGAAATTGATTAAACATTGTAAATGCAATAACTTTTAATCTGTAATTCAAAAAAATACAAATAATATATCAAAATGTTCAGAAAAATGAGAACTATCTAATTAAGCTATAATCATGCATTGTTCAACAACCTAAATAACAAGTTTAATTAGAACAACCTAGTAACCCTAATAGGTGATTCCGGAGTTTCCCTGAATTAGGGTTTCTACCTCTCGGAACCCCGATTAATTTGTCGAGCATGCCTTAGGGTTACATTCTGATGCAAATTAACTTGACATATCATCATCCTTGCTTGAGCATTGCATCAATGACATGTGTTGATTATTTCCCCTCTCTTTCCGGTATTTTGTTCTTTCCGGTAGAATACGATGTCGAGATCGAGTTCGAAGCCCGAGGACAACACCATCGAAGATCAAAGATCGACGAACAATAATTGACCAACTCTAACCAAGTCAAGTTCAAGGCTTCTGAAGATCTATTTATCTGCTATCAACTGGAAAAGTCAAGCATATCCCCACCATGATATAATCTGATGTTTTCCAATGCATTTAAATTCCTGCCATGATGCATACGATTCTACTGTGGTCTTTTATCGATAGATAAAGTATCCTATCTATTGCATACTCCCTTTGAGCTTATATTACCCGATCCACTGCTCCTAGCATAACTAGGTTTGTCTTGTGTGCACTGCTAGAGCTTATATATGTGTCTGCTTAGCCATGCATAGCTATCAGTTCTGGTCCATCCAGATGATGTATCAGATGTAGAGAATCTAGTATGACAGGAGAACGTGATGAGATGATATCAGAGGTGATATAATATTAAACATGCTAAGGCTTATATGGGAGGCCACGGTGGGATGTGGTTTTTCTAGTCCCATGCTCGCCACCACTAGGACCTGAGTTCTTGCCTTTGGAACCGAGACGAGCGTACAACCACACGGGGCCTGGACAACCTCATGACTAACTAACTTTCCTAGTAGATTTCATGAGTCACATAGTTCGGGCGTTCCATTCCACATACGCATTGAAAATGTTTTTGAAAGAGGGGGTGAAGGAGGTGCATTCATACAGGTAGGGAAGCGTGGCCGCAGTTGCTTGGGGTTGATGGCGCCCCTGGTAAACCAACCTCGCCTCACATCTTTAAGTACCGGCTTCGAAATTTGACCCGTTACAGTGGAACCAGACTTATTGCGTGACTCATGGTCTCGGCGAAAGCAAGGTAAAGGTCGTGGTCAACCACTCTCTGTCGGCCTTCCAAGGAAGAGGGCTAATCTATAGTGGCATTAAGAATCGGTTGGCACGTGTGGGTAAAGTTGTACACCCCTGCAGGGTTAAATCTTTTCGAAAAGCCGTGTTCACGGTTATGAACGCTTGGTGACCAGATTATAAGATCATAGATAACTATAACCTAATTGTAAAACTTTGCAGATCAACGTGTGCTTAAGGATGCTTCCTCTTGGGTACGAGGGGGTGATCCTAGATAGGGTTCAGATGATGATTTGGTGGATATCAAAAGATGATGATCAATGTTCCGGAGACGTCGCTCACTTATCCCTTTTTAAAATAATCTGAATAGACGAGCTTCTTCTCCCTCTTGTTTTATAAATAAAAGATGGCTTTATGCAAAACATCTCCACCAGCCAGAAGTCTTGCCTAGTACACCCTTTACTCACCCATGCTTTGTTGATACTTTTGGCAGAGTAAGAGTTCACCTGAAGACGAGTTCCGTACTACATCGACATTCGACGAGTAGCTTGGGGTTCCCGGCCGGCATCCTGGAATCTATGGACTGGGACGTCATCGTTATGCTTCAGGCCTCTTAGGCCATTTGTTAAGTTTGCTATACTTAAGAGCATAATTTGCCTTCCGTTGTTTGATGTTTGTGGTCAGTGACCTCTGCTTGTAATAATTTGGATATTCGCTCAGTTATGAGCTTGCTGAAATAAATTTCGTGTCGTAGGGTCACTACTGTGTTATCGATTCTTCACTGGATATCCTCGAGCTCAAGGTTAAGCTTATGTCAGACGGAGGTCTGGGATTTGTTTAGCCCTGATCCCGGGGGTGTCACAGTTCTTGGTATTAGAGCAGTACCGACCATAGGAAAACCTTGCTATTGGTCGATGTTGAGTCTAGTGCTTGTGAAAACTATTTTAAAAGATGAAAAGTATTTGCGAAAACTCTAGTATGCTTCTTTTCTCCTTATCCAGTTTTGCTCTTACTCTGGGTCATCTTATCTGGTGTTTATTTTGGAAAAGCTTTGATATCTCTTCTAGTCCTTCAAAGCTTAGGTGCCTTCTTGGTATGTCGTTTCTAAGCCAGTTGACCTAGTGTTGAATTCTTTAGAGTTGTGTGTGTTGTGAATTCCTTGTTCCCCTTTGCTCTTGTTCGTTTGAGAGATTCCTTTCTATCATGATATCTCTGTCTTTTGGACTCACAATATTATATTGTTGATCCACAGTGTTTTATTCCAGGCTTCGAGGTTTCCTTTCGCCTCATGTGCCTCCTTTTTGTTTCCTTGGGTACTTCAGAAGTCGTTTCTTCTCTTGGAAGCTACCTCGTGAATACTATCTTGCAGTGTACACTATGTCACTCAAGTAGTAGTTACTCCTTTCTTTGGGTTTTAACCCTTGGACTTGAATCTAAGATCCCTGATTGTGCTAGATTCCGGTGTTATGAATCTGGTACATGAAGCTGATCTTTAACCCAAGATCATCCCTTTGACCCCTGTCGTTAATGTTCACACATTACCTCAGGATGGCTTGTATTACAATTCTGGCCTTCAAGCTTATGGTCTTTGTCGCGATTGAATTGTGACAACTAAGGACTTCCCCTACCACTAGTCATGACAGATGTTCTTTAATGGAACCAAAAAGATCACGACAAGAGTACTCCTCGAGAGTCTCGCATCTATACTCGTGACTCTACCACACATTATCCTTCTTATGCATTGGTTTTCGGAAGATTGTTGACTTATGCATCCATATCTTGGGATTCCATCCTGAGCATGTTCTTTTCCCCTTGTTGTTTTCTGACCTTTGTCTACCAGTTGGTAGCCAAGTAGTAAATGTGCATCGGTGTCTTCCGAAGCAAGATACTCTTGTGGTCCATCATGACAAACCATTTTGGGATGTCAGGAGAAACAAACTCTAGTGCCTCGTCATTTCTAGGACCAGGTCAAAGTGTTGTAATCCGCAGATCAAGAGGCATTGATTGTCTTCCATCTGTTTTACCTTAAAGTATCACACTCTTCTATACTAAGAGGTCGTGCTGAGTTTCATGAACCCTTAATGCAGTTATGCTTTTACACATATTTACCCACCCTTCCTTGAACTTTCACGCTCGTGCATGATGCGTGTGCGTAATAATGTGGTCATCTGAGATTCTTAGCAATTATTATTGTTTTGAACTCCAAGGACATTGTGTCATTCTTAGCGTGATTGGTTAACCCTATCACTAAGCGAAGATTGATTGTGTCACCAAGTCCGTTACTCTAGTGTACTCCCTCCGGTCAAAGAGTTAGGCTTGTGCCGAAGCTCTAAGACTACGTCATCTTGCCTTACCAAGCAAGTTTCCTCTTGAACTAAGTGACATATCGATGGTTTGTGATATTCTAGACGTCTACTAGAAGTATCGCCATGTTGCCACATGACCGTGTTGTCAAGTTCTCGAGCAAGCAAGTTCTCTGAACTGCTCCTTTCTCCAAAAATCTGTACTGGATACCCCTGAACTAGTTGGTCGACCTTAAACAACAACTTGGAGAGTTGTAAGACAAAAGTTCTAACCAACTCAGTTCCTCTTTAAAGGGATGTCTAGTTTTGTTCGTTTTGAAGAAAGATAGTATTTCCTTTGTGGATATGTTATCTTCCCCCACCTTTGATTTGATTTGGGTTATCGTCAAATCAAACTCAGTTCCAAGGACTATCTTTATGATGTTCCTTCTCGTGGTGTTTCGCTTGAGTGCATCTTCATGTTCTTTGGTCTGACCAATATTCTTGCCTTGTTCACGCAACATATGAGTACATCTTCTCGGAGTGTTTTTATAAGTTTGTTGATGATCCCATCAATGACATCCTTATCTTCTCCATGCTAGACAAGATTCATATGGAACAATTGACATTAATGTTGGAAACCTTCGAGAACCATATTCGAGTTATTTCGAAGTATGTGTTCTGGATGTTAGAAGTGACCTTCTCTAGTTCACGTGCAAACGTTGAAAGATGCTGCCGTGGATTCGAGTACAGTTAGCTCCGTTCCCTAAGGACACATGTGTGTTTTGTTGTTAGCACCTTATGTGTGTGCAGTTGTCTCTCGACAAGTTGTAAATACATGGGTCTAACAATTTAGCTCCTTTTTTTGGAGCTTGATACTGTAGTCCCTGTCTTGAGAATCTAGTAACTTTATATTTGCGGTAAATGTTGAAAACTTTCTATTCGAACATGCTGAGTGTGAAATGTCATTCCACCTAACCAAAGCTGAATCTCAAGCAGCAATGATGGTTGGTGTTCCTCAAGGTTTTGACATAGGTCTCTTCGTAAATCTGGCAAGAATGATGTAATGGTTGACACACTTAGCCTGAAAGACCTTTGTCATATCCTTTTGAATCAGCAGTAACAACCACTCCTCATGAGGCTTCTTATATGAGTTATCATATGAGTTGTGCTTATGGTTTCCTTTGTCTCCGAAGTCTGACCTTTACTTGGTGTCTGATTTCTCGAACATCAAGGAGAACATTTAAAGTAGTGTTGCTAAATGTCTCTCGGTCGATCCTCCAGACCCTTTTATGATGGCAACCATCTTGTTATGCCAAGTAGTTGAATTCTGAGAATGAAGTTTCTTTCTTCTCGTGTCATCAGGAATCTTCTAAACTATTCATCTTGGTGGTGTAAAGTGATACCCTAATCTTTTGCAAAGATTTTGGTATACCTGGATGAATAAAGAGTTTCCTTCGCTTTCTCAACCATGTTTTAAGAGTGACTATGATTTTGGTAATCTATAGTTTCTCTTGATACATGTTTCTTGAGACTCTTATGAGTCCTCTCCACCAAAACACCTTTCTGTCTTGGCCTTCTATTGAATGAAAAAATGACCTTCTGTGTCAAAGTAGTTCAACAGCTTGGTTTTGTTGATCCATATCTTTGCAACCTAAAATCCCTACTTAAGTCGTTTAGTAGAGGTTCATCTCTCGAAGTCTGTGTTCTGATCTTTCTGTTGGAAACTTTCTTTTCAGAAGCTTAAACTCTTCTGAAATTCCATGGTCTCAATCCTTATGAAGACCATCTATCTAACAACTTGAAACCTTCTCCTCTTGTTTCCTTTGTTACCTTGTTGTGTTTCATGGTTGTCATCTCAGAGTTGTTTTGAACGCTCCATCCATGAGTTGACCATGAGATACTCTGTGTGTTGGTTAGTGTGTTTCCCTCTTATCCTTAGAGTGACCCTGTTTCTTTCTCTCTCTATCTCTCTTCCTACCTTTGAAATATCAGGTCGAGATTCTCGTAAGGGGGATAGAGCTGTAACACCCCAGTTTTAGCTAAATACAATTAGGGTTTGTTTGTGCATCATTAGCATCATTAAAAAAATTGCATGCAAAGAGAAATACACAAAACCCTAAAACCCTAATCTATCTCTTCTCTTTGAAATACATTCAAATGTTTTGAATATTTTGAAAACCATCAAAATTTATGGAGCCCAAATGGACAAAAAGGGCCCCACATTATTTCAGGTATTTTATAAACTCTCGTATTTTTGAAATGCTCAAAACAGTTTTGGAAATGAAATACAAAACAGAAATGAAAAACAGAAATTGAAAAAGATTTGTTTTTTAAAAAATAGGCAACAGAAGCCAGCCAGGCCGGCCCAGACCCCCTTTCCCTCTCTTCCTGCCGCACGCACGCAGTAGCCAGCGCAGCTCCGCGGCCCAGACTCGGCCCAGGCAGCCTGCCAGCAGCCCATTACCCCTTCGCCTCGCCGTTTCGTCGTCTTCCTCCCCGGTGTAAGCAGCTCTGTGGCCGCGCGGATGCCGCCCGATGCCTTCGCGATGCCCGCCGCCGCCGTCCCTTCCTTGTGCTCTCTCTCTCTGTCGCAAGCTCCAAACCCTAGTCTAAGTGCGCCGTCGTGCACCTCCGTCTATACCTCCCCGAGCCTATCCGTGGATCCCAGGAGGTTCGCTGTGCTCTAATAGGTACCCTCGCCGAAGGACGGGCCTGCGGGAGCCCGGAATCGAGCTAATCGAGCCTCGGTTCCGAAGTCCGGCCATCGCTCGCCGTTGTCCTACCCGTCGCTATTGAGCTCCTTCGGCCGAATTGACCCCTTCCCAGCAACCGCGGTGAGCTCCTGGTGCTCACGCACCCCTCTACTCCCTCCCTCTTCCTCTGTATCTCGCTCCCGTCATGAGTCCGCGTGCTCCGCCGCATGCCGTCGTCGGAGCCACTGTTCCAGCGACCGTTTCATAGCGGCGCTGATCCTAAACGACTCCTCGCACTCGCCTGCGTTCGACGCGCCCACTCACTCTGTCCCACGAGCACCTTGGCGCCGTCCCCGTCGACCATCTGGGAGCTTCCCGTCGGGATGACGTCATGCCGACATCATCGTGACGCCAGCGCCCGTGGTTAGCCCAGTCAAACACGGGGTGGGTTCCACCCTGCCCACATGGAGGCTTAGGTGGCCAAGGACCCACCTATTAGCCACTATGGCTAGTCCATGCTGCGGTGTAAAAAGGTTTAACGCTTGTGATGACGTGAGCCTAACACAGTAATTCATTTTAATATTTTCAGAAATTGATTAAACATTGTAAATGCAATAACTTTTAATCTATAATTCAAAAAAATACAAATAATATATCAAAATGTTCAGAAAAATGATAAATATATAATTAAGCTATAATCATGCATTGTTCAACAACCTAAATAACAAGTTTAATTAGAACAACCTAGTAACCCTAATAGGTGATTCCAGAGTTTCCCTGAATTAGGGTTTCTACCCCCCGGAACCCCGATGAATTTGTCGAGCATGCCTTAGGGTTACATTCCGATGCAAATTAACTTTACATATCATCATCCTTGCTTGAGCATTGCATCAATGCCATGTGTTGATTGTTTCCCCTCTCTTTCCGGTATTTGGTTCTTTCCGGTAGAATACGATGTCGAGATCGAGATCGAAGCCCGAGGACAACACCGTCGAAGATCGAAGATCGATGAACAATACTTGACCAACTCTAACCAAGTCAAGTTCAAGGCTTCCGAAGATCTATTTATCTGCTATCAACTGGCAAAGGCAAGCATAGCCCCACCATTATATAATCCGATGTTTTCCAAAGCATTTCAATTCCGGCCATGATGCATATGATTCTACTGTGGTGTTTTATCGATAGATAAAGTATCCTATCTATTACATACTCCCTTTGAGCTTATATTACCCGATCCACTGCTCCTAGCATAACTAGGTTTGGCTTGTGTGCACTGCTAGAGCTTATATATGTGTCTGCTTAGCCCTGCATAGCTGCCAGTTCTGGTCCATCCAGATGATGTATCTGATGTAGAGAATCTAGTATGACAGGAGAATGTGATGAGATGATATCAGAGGTGATATAAGATTAAACATGCTAAGGCTTGTATGGGAGTCCACAGTGGGATGTGGTTTTTCTAGTCCCATGCTCGCCACCACTAGGACCTGAGTTCTTGCCTTTGGAACCGAGACGAGTGTACAACCACATGGGGCCTGGACAACCTCATGAATAACTAACTTTCCTAGTAGATTCCATGAGTCACATAGTTCGGGAATTCCATTCGACATACACATTGAATTTTTTTCGAAAGAGGAGGTGAAGGAGGTGCATTCATACAGGTAGGGAAGCGTGGCCGCGGTTGCTTGGGGTTGATGGCGCCCCTAATAAACCAACCTCGCCTCGCATCTTTAAGTACCGGCTTCAGGATTTGTCCCGTTACGGCGGAACCATACTTATTGCGTGACTCATGGTCTCGGCGAAAGCAAGGTAAAGGTCGTGGTCAACCACTCTCTGCCGGTCTTCCAAGGAAGAGGGCTAATCTATAGTGGCATTAAGAATCGATTGGCGCGTGTGGGTAAAGTTGTACACCCCTTCAGGGTTAAATCTTTTCGAAAAGCCATGTTCACGGTTATGAACGCTTGGTGACCAGATTCTAAGATCATAGATAACTATAACCTAATTGTAAAACTTTGCAGATCAACGTGTGCTTAAGGATGCTTCCTCTTGGGTACGAGGGGGTGATCCTATATAGGGTTCAGATGATGATTTGGTGGATATCAAAAGATGATGATCCATATTCCAGAGACATCGCTCACTTATTCCTTTTTAAAATACTCTGAATAGACGAGCTTCTTCTCCCTCTTATTTTATAAATAAAAGATGGCTTTATGCAAAACATCTCCACCAGCCAGAAGTCCTGCAGAGTACACCCTGTACTCACCCTTGCTTTGTTGATACTTTTGGCAGAGTAAGTGTTCACCTGAAGACGAGTTCCGTACTACATCGACATTCGACGAGTAGCTTGGGGTTCCCGGCTGGCAGCCTGGAATCTATGGACTGGGACGTCATCGTTATGCTTCAGGCCTCTTAGGCCATTTGTTAAGTTTGCTATACTTAATAGCATAATTTGCCTTCCGTTGTTTGATGTTTGTGGTCAGTGACCTCTGCTTGTAATAATTTGGATATTCGCTCAGTTATGAGCTTGCTGAAATAAATTTCGTGTTATAGGGTCACTGCCATGTTATCGATTCTTCACTGGATATCCTCGAGCTCAGGGTTAAGCTTATGTCATACAGAGGTCTCGGATTTGTTTAGCCCTGATCTCGGGGGTGTCACAAAGGGCCTATTCCTTCGTGGGATAGACTCAGAGAAGAAGGTGAGCCTTCGTGGCATTGGGAAATCCTTCGTGGAATCCCACACCTCTCCAATATGACGTACCTTACTTGTAAGGGAACACGGGAATACATCTTCGTCTCCGCGTGCCTTGGTTATCTCTATACCCGAGCTTACTTTCCTTGTGATAGCCATCGAGTTTGAAGTACTTATATCTTGATTATCACTTGTGGTAAATTCTCTTGTGCTTTCTTGCTTAGCTTAACTTGTTGTTGGCGCACTTAGTTGAGCTTAGTGTATTTAGTTTTTGTGCTTGTAAAATAAACGCTAGTTTAATTCCGCATTCTATCATGCCAAAACCGTAATAGTTTTAAAATTGCCTATTCACCCCCTCTAGGCGACATCTCTATCCTTTCAATATCAGATACAAGTCAAATTATAACAGTAAACTTTAGTTATAGTTGTCTATGATCAAGATACGGTTGTCCAAGTCGTCCATAACCGCGGACACGGCTTTTCAAAAAGATTTAACTCTACAGGGATGCACCAAAGTTTCCACATGTAATTCAACCCTTTTTGCCAGATCAGTTAACATACTTCCATCATTATGTCCGCGGGGCCTAGGACACGACGCTTTCCCAGACCCAAAGCAAGTACATGGGGGCCACCCGAAAGAGCTACCTGTACGAGGTATAGCTAATCCTCCTCGTACGGACTCTAGGGTTGCATACACTTGCACGGGAGGAGAGGTCATAGAAAAAATATTCCCATGACAGAGTGCCGCACCTATGCAACAATAATAAACGCTCATCGAGCAACAGGTAATAAACATGGCATACATGGCATAACGTGGCATAAAAACTTCAAACTAGTTTCTGGCCCCAGTACAATACTTTGAAATCATGTACTAAGCCGATAGGGGTGCCCAGACACCCCACATGTGGTTAGTGCGCTTGTCTCGGAACAGGTGTCAAGAACTTGGGCCCTAGATGGACAAAGGGGGGCTGGATAACAACCAGATCTCAACTATTACCCCTTTATGCCTCTGCATTTATTATACTCACTTTCAATATTAATTATTTAGCTGTAATTGAAGTCATGATCATCTCCACCATTTAGAATATGCCAACCCCCCAACATAAGTGGAACATCGACGATGCGAAGCAGCACCTGAGAAAGCGACTACGACTCGCAAGGACAACTGTCTACCCAAACAACAGGTAATAGGAGGTGTCAGGTAATATAAAGGCTGCAAGGATATATAAAGGGGTACAGAATCTAAAGCATCGCAACATAGATAGCAATAGATCAACAGGATAAAGTAAAAACTAGAAATGTAAAATAGGTAGAAAGGGGGAAAATTCTCGCCTGGAAACATTCTCGAAGGTTCATCCGAAGAACTTCTCGAAGCTTACGACATTTCATCGTCCTATCCGGGAAAAATCAAAATGCTAAAAGAAACAAGCGATGCAATAAATTATAACTAATGCGAAAGAACATGCATGCTCATGATATGATGCATGGCATGGAAATTTAATGATGCAAATCATGTTGAAAACATGTCATTAGTGTAGTACGAGGATGATACAACATTAGTGAGGCATTAGTAGTAAGACATAATTATTTTCCCATTTTATTCATCACGTTTTCCTTGCATAAACAGTTATGATTTTATAAGTTACCCATGATGCATGATGCAATTGCAACTATGGAATGCATTGTTGGAAAGGGCTCGTCGAGTTAATCGATTAAACATATCATTTATCGAATTCGGAGTTACGGATTTAAAGTTAGGCGATATTTAAGAGATACGCATTTATTAACCATTAAAATATTTCAAAATTTTAAATTGCTCACGTGATGTTATAAATAGTATAAACAAATTCCTCATATTTTTCTGATTCAAAAACATATATTATGCAAATTATTTGGATTTATAAATTTAAAACAATATTTAAATCATAGTTTATTAAAAGTGACCAATTGTTAAAGGTTTGACTAGTTTGACTTGGTTTAGAAAAGTTTTTGAATATACATCTGAATTCACATTCGAAAATAAAACAGATTTCATATTAAGTTTCAAATTCGAAACCATTTAAAAGTTATGACAACATTTGTATTTAAACAGAATATAATTCAGTTTTGAATTTGTATTTAAAATAAAACTGGACTTTTGTTACCCGGGACAAATCTACACACAGATGTTTACAAGTGGGGCCTGGGGCCACGGTGCTACAGGGCGCGCGGACTAAGCGGGGGTGATGACATGTGGGCTGGTTAGGGATAGCGGGTTGATAAGTCAAAGACTCCAGGGGTCTAAACGAAAAAGGTTCAGGCCTAAAGGGGGTAGAGACTGACGAACTGAACCGAAAAGACAGGAACCTGCGAATTTCGTCGAACTTCCTCAGAAGATGGCGAGAGATACACTGTGATTCTCGCTATGCCACAAAAACGCAAAATTGTAGAGGGTACTCAGATATACAAGTTTCGTGTAGAAAGTTTGTCCGCAGGATGGCTTTAGGGACGAGAAAATAGCGATGAACAACAGTCCAAAGCAGAGGATTTTTCTGACGAAACTGAATCCTTTGATACGTAAACTGCTAGCTGATAGATTTTTCAGACGATGATGGCGAGCATTCCAGTGGGAATTTCGCTATGCCGAAAAATGCGAAGTTGGAGAAGGGTCCACGAGCTACAAGTTTCCTACAGGGAGCACTCGATGAAGATCAACAG
The DNA here is from genome assembly GCA_916181665.1 of Avena sativa. Lineage (NCBI taxonomy): Eukaryota > Viridiplantae > Streptophyta > Magnoliopsida > Poales > Poaceae > Avena > Avena sativa. The sequence goes on from OV702293.1 coordinate 103,846,521, forward strand.
GGTGCCGGGTAAAATTGACGCGAATAGGGTGGCGGTGAGGCATGCGGGCTTAACCTGTCAGCCGGTTCTCTCTGATCTCACGAACACCTGCGCACACAGCGAGATATTTGGCGACGAGGCGAGCTACCGCCTAGCAGGGAGGACAAATGGAGGAGGGGAATGGAAACAGGGGCTTACCACGAGGCCGGAGATGGCCTTGGTAGGCTCGGGGCAGACCAGAAGCAACGGCGGCGGCGAAGCCTGAGGTGGTTCTGCTCTTGGTCCTTGGCAGAAGAAGAGGAGGAAGTAGCTCCTGGGAACATACATCCCCTTCTACGGGCCCCCAACGAGCGATGCAGAGGAGGAGAGGTGATCCCCGGCTTTAGCGGTGCTCGTCGGCGACCATGGCGAAGGAGCGGTGCCGCTCGGCTTGATGCTGCTTGCGGGCAGGAGAAAAATAGGGGAAAGGAGGGATGACGACATAGAGGAAAAAGGAGGGATGCTAGGGTTTGGCGGATGCGGCACGGGGATAAGAAGGGAGGAAGGCCACGCATGGTGATGCGGTGTGACGAGGACAACGGCGCGGAGACGGTGACCTTCTCCGTCTGGCGTTAGCAGAGAGGAAAGTCAGCCATGGAGAGGAGATGAGCAGTAGCGACGACGGCGAAGGGGTATTGGGCCAAGGAGGGAAACAGGCCAAGGAAGGAAGTGCCGAGGAGGAGGGGTTCGATGCGGGCTGGGCTAGGCGGCTGATACTATCTCTCTCCTCTCTAGATCTTTTCATTTTTCCTATTTTATTTTTAACATTTATTTGTTTGTTTTATTCTTTTAAAATTTCAAAGCAGCTTATAAATTTCAAAACCTTTTGATCTTTTCAGGAGATTTGAATAGAGAGTTTGACTAGGAGGAGAGGCAAGAGGTAAAAAGAGATAGAGGGGAAGGATATGCCCACATACATATTAGGTGTATGTGCCAATTTGGGGCATTTTAAGAGGTTAGAGGATTTAGGGTTTTAGAAAGTGGATAAAAACATTTAGGAACTAGTGGAACCATACCAAGTGGACTCCCAACATTGTAGAAAACAAAATATTGATATACAAAGAGGGAAGAGGTTTTAGGTTTTAGCAATATCAAGCAAGATGCAGCAAGGATGATCCATGCCATGTGGCATGATGACCATGATGAAGATATCACGATGATGCAATAAAAATAAAAATAAAAGAGTAAGCAATCTCTAGTTGGGGAATTTACGGGGTGCTACAGGGGACCTAGCTCTACATGGTGGTACCAACATCGTATACTAGGGAGGGCTGCACGCGAAGCAATCTTGCCCCCAAGACGGGAAGAAAAACGGTGTGAAAGGGTAATTTCCCCTTTGTGTGGTTTTGGTGATTAATGACAATCCCTATGGACTAATGTTTTTACCGAGTTTTATATGAAGGAATATTCCATAGGTAATGCTTGTAGTCCATGTGTTAGATTCAAGTATGGATGCTATGAAGATAAAGATATACCTTGAGTATTGGCATCAAGATCATCGAGTTGAAGAGAAGAATATGATATGGCTCTCAGTTGGTATCATGATAGCCTCATTAGTTGAGTTATAGTTGACTAAGATTTAGAGCATGTAATCAAATGAGGAGTTCTCTATGTACCTCAAGATATTGAGATGGAGCATTATAAGACACATGGTTGACCTATACAAAGAGTGAAGAGTTATTTCAAGTTGGTCAACACATGAAGCATAAAGAATGTATCACATGGATCTTATGGTATGGTAAGCCTTATCAATTATGCATCATGAACTAACCCATTATATATGTGCCTTTGCGTTTTTTATATGGTATAGGTATCTTTCCATGGGCATGCTTCAAAAGTGAAGATTTCATATAGCCCATGAGAGGATGACACCAAGTGGTGATCGTCATCAATGTTGAGAAGGGAAAGTTCAAGATAAGCATCTCGAGAAGATCATTTGCTTGAAGCCTGTTGTCCATATTGGTGATAATGCACATTTTAATATGTGTCTCAATGAATCTATCCCATAGTGGTTTATGGGGAAGCAAATTATGAGTCTTCATGAAGCAACAATGATCAAGTGATGCATTGTGGATTGCATGGAGCTTGAAGCGTTGTCATCAAGATCAAGAGGGATGCGCAAGGCAAAGGTATGGCCTTGATAGGTTTTACTTTACCGGTCTCAAGGTGGTTGTTGGGAGATCTGGTTATAGGATAGATAGCCACACTATCAAGAGGGGCTTTCGGTTGGGTAACTTGATCACACCGTCTTAGGGAGCTCAATACTTTGCATATTTTGCATCTTCTTATTTTGTTTCTTCTTGGTGTTTCTCCATGTGATATTCTTGATCTTGTTGCTATATCTTCAACAAGCCCAAGTTCATCGAAAACGGAATTCGTATGCACCTTCTATTTTGTTTTTGAGTTTGGAGGTTTTACCGGTTCTACTTATAGGGAGTCTTCTTACCTTTCTTTATTTGGTTATATCCTCCTTTGTTGTACTATGATGTTTCTCCACACCAGCTTTTATAGCTTGTTGTCCTCGTCAAAACAAGCCCAAGATCATCGAAATCGGAGTCTGGATGCAAAAGTTATTGAGTTTTTGGTGAAGTCTGTTGCATCCCGGCTATGGATCCGGTCCGAACGGTCCCAGACTGGATGGTATGGTGCCAGCGCCGGTAGACTGGCCCGGAGGCCGGATTTCCTGGTTTTTGCGACCGAGTCTATTCTGAGTTGGTATACATAGCCATTCCGATCTATAGGCCATCCATCATCCTGGGGGGCGAGTTTCCCGGTCCCGGGGCCGGTCCAACCGACTTTTAGACTGGATCCTCACAGAAATCCTCCCAACATCCATATTTTCTTTCCCCTATATAAGGGGGTTCTTCCCCATCGTTTTTTTGGAGTTCTTGACCACGAAATTGACCACCATTATTGAACTTCTTGAGCTTGATCCTCCCCTTCCTTCCTATGATTCTTGCATCTTTTGAGGGCTTTGGAAGAGGAAATCTAGATCTATAATCTCCACCAAAAAATTCCTCCTCTAAGTGAGGGGAACCCATTGGATCTAGATTGTAACATCCCAATTTCAGCAACCCTGATCTGTTGTCCCCAAAAGGCAAAAATCAGGGGAACAAAAACTTTTTCTGGTTACCTGCTACGATGTTTGCTTACTGGTTTGCTTGTGTTGGTGTTAATTAATATTGTAGTTGATGCTTGTGAGTGGAACCGTTGGATTATTGTTTATGTTCAAATTATTATCCATTACAATATCATATTTGATCTTGATGCATATGATGTCTAGTGAGTAGTTTGTTTAGTTCTTGAGGACATGGGAGAACTCATGTTGTTAGTAGTGGATTTGTGTTGAGTTATTATTCAATGGTTTAGTATTTAAGTTGCTGTGCTATTCTTCTAGTGGTGTCATGTGAACGTCGACTACATGATACTTCACCATTTATGGGCCTAGGGGAATGCATTGTGTAATTGGCTACTAATTGTGGGGTTGCCGGAGTGTGGTGACCCAGCATACCACTGCATGATGTAGTATACTATAGTCATGGACATAACACCAATGAAACAACATTCACTAGTATTACATCCCTCACAATGGCACAACAGAAACACATCGGGTCCAATACATGGCTAAAGGTTACAACTCACTCTTTACACAAGATCCAGAGAACACTCTAGGTTAAAGAGAGAGAAAGAACTTCTTACGGAGAAGAATCAAAGGTGAACAACGCAAGAACTAGTATACTATTAAGACTAGTATTTTAACTAAAGGGTTGGCATTGCTGCTATTGCAATACTCTACAAAATTAGGTTCTTGACTAGAGATTATATTTCTATCTAATCAGTAGTTCCGTCTTCACTTGAGTTGATGTATATGTTGACTTCCTTGACTTCATTGAAGAGCTTTGGCTTTGGATGACGAGTCCTGGAGCATAACTTGATGTGGATGTTGTCTATTCCGGCTTCAGAATCTAGAAAGGGTTAAGAAGATACTTTGAGTACGAGCATACTCAGCAAATTCTCTAGAAAAGGAGTGTTTGATGCACTATAACTACAGCCACAGACCATAGGTCATAGGCAATGCAAGTTTTCATAAACATTTCTTCAAAGGTTGCTTTTATTCTGAAAAGCTATGTCCGTTAGCCTTCACGGGCTTACCAGAACTTTCATGGAGTTCCTTTCCCTCCGCATTCGCAGCTCCTTCCCGGAACAGGGAGTAACAAGTTACAGTTCTTACACTCTGCAGAGGTGCGTTACTTTACCCATGAGAGATCAACTCTTTGTTGCACAACCGGGCAGCTTATTCCCGTCCACAATTCCATGATGTGGGGCCCAGAAGATGATCCAAGCCAATCACTGCCCCTTCGGGACCTCGCATGCCTCCTTGGTGTACACCATGCCCACATATTGGATTACGTCAATGGTTTGTACAAACCGTTAGATGCCAGAACTATCGTGGGACGTTGAGGGTTCCCACCCATATGCTGCATATCCTCTACGAATTACGAATTAATATGCACGCTTTGAGGATCATAGCCATGACCTGCACATCCGGCTTCATGCGAGAGGAAGAAGATACAGCTGACTTGTCTGTCCCATTCCAAATCTCATGGTCAACGCGTAATATACGACGCAAGAATCTCTGGCGACATTGGGTGTTAAGTCCTAGGTGATATAGTTCTGAGCAGTGGTATTCCAACTGTCAGATTTAATAGATTAGCTGATCACCCTGGATCAGTAACCAATAGCTCAAAATATTATTGAAAATAGTGTTTTCTGATCTTTTTCAAATGCAGGTGATGACAACATTGGATTTGTAAAATACTTTACAGAAAATAGAGAAAGGATATGAGCAAGTGTGAACTTGCCTTTTGTGATTGCAAGATTATGCACTCACGATCTTCGAGTTAGTATAAGATCCAAAATCTGAAATCAGCATCATTGGTCCGGTAAGGACTAATGTTTAAAGAGGTAGTATGCTTTATGCATAAGTAATGAGATGTACTTTTATAAACGCGAATGTTGGAAATAACGTTGTTCTAGGGTTTGGATTTCGGAAATAGTTACTTTAGAATGTGTTGTTCTTTTAGATAAGTTGCACACCTGTGCTTCTTATTAGGGCTTGTGAGTGTGTGTGAACAACACAAATTTATGCAGCAATAAAATATATATCTATGAAATGCTATTCAAAATTGTTTACACTTTAATAGTTTATCTCCAAACTTTACTTTATAAGTAGAGTCACTTATAAATAGCTTAAGTGTTATTTCTCCTAGGTATACAAGTGAAGTATGAAGTAATGTGATCTTGATTATTTGTCATATATTGTCTGAAGTGGCAAAACGAATAAATTTTGAAGAAAAGATTCCTTTTCTAAGGTTTAAACAATCTTTGTGGTTAGTTAGTGGTGGTCGATGTTATTTGTGTTTGCTTGAATAGTTTTGGCTTGAGATGTTTTATAACTTAACTAGTTCAGACCAAAGTTAACTATAAAACAAATAATAATGCTTATAATGTTATATTTAGATTCTTGTAGACTAAAGTTAACTTTAAAACAAAGATAGTTTGAAAGTATAATGCTTATGATATTTGTATCTTGTGTACCTGGTAATGTTTCCTTAAGGTTACTTAAGAATGGCTATTCTTTTACTTGGTGTAGTGGTTTCTTGATTTTATAATGGAGTAGTATCATTTACCTTTTATAGATGAGTGGTTATAGTTTATAAACCAAGATATAATATTACTTAATTACTTATGAACTTACTATAGTGTTGTAGTAGTTTTTGTAATCTGGTGGTTAAAGTAGATAGAAAGGATCCGATTTATTCACAAGTTGTTCTTTAATTTTTTTATTATGAATAGGAATCCTTTTAGAATGTAATCTTCACTTAAGGTTGACGATAATTTAATAAAAAGGTATTTATAATGTTTTAAACCATTATGGCTTCATATTATTAATATTTAAGACTAATACTATTTATTAGACTTAATTGACTCATTTTAGAAATATTAATAAATTTTATTTACCCTTATATGAATTTTTTAAACTAAGGAAATAGGTTTAAATTCAAGTTATTAGAGTACCTAAACTTTTTATTTAACTCAATAGTGAAATATTATATTTTTAACATGTAGATATTATTTTTGTGATCATTTTGGTATATTATATTTATTTTTATGATTTATAAATAATAAGATATGATTTTTATAAGATTAATATTAAAAAACACTTAATAAATAATAAATATTTAAGTAAGTGAAACAATAATGCATGATTATAGTTTTTATTTTGCTAAGATTTTTGGTATATTATTCATATTCTTAACCTTTATCATTATTAAAATATGAATTATCAAGGTTTTATTACTTTTAAACCTTTATTAAATAATATGTATTTAAATAATCATCATAGTAATATTGGATAATAAGTTTAAGTTGTAGATTTTATTTTTCTACAAATTTTCATTTATTATACACATATTTCTGAATTATAAATCAAAACTTATTAATTAAATAAGATTTAATCATTTGTTTGATTTCATATTAATAATTAAGTTTATAATATTTTATTTATTTCTTAAACAAGAATTTACTTTTTACACCGCACCTACATATAGCCTGAGTCACTGACCAGTGGGCCAGTGGCCACCTCAGCGCACAGGTTAAAGAAAATGCATTTGTTACCGATTGATTGGCTACCCCCAGTCAATGACATATGGGCCCTAGGCCATGTCACATGCCACGTGAGACAAATACCAGGGTGGCGTCGGTGTGACATAGCTATGGCGTCAACACTAGCACCACCGTCAGTGGTTGGTCGCCGGCGACGATCCACGACGCCCTAACAAGCGAAACTAACCTAGTTTGAATCAGCGCAATGCGCTGAACCCTAAATTGGCGGCGCCGCTTGGAAATAGTCATCGGAGCCTGAGCTCCGACGAGCTCCGGCGGTGGCCGACGGTGACAGAAGGTGCGACGGTGTTTAACAACGAGATACGGCAATTTAGGGATACTGGAGTGTTTAGGAACTCACCCTGATGACGATAGAGAGGTTGGCGAGGACAAGCGTGGTTGGAGGCGAGCTCTCCGACGAGGATTCCGACGAACTGCCGCGAAGAGGAATGGCAAAATTCAATCTCTCCAGTGCTCCCCTTGATGCAAGGTTCTACTCAGAGCATCTACGGAGGATGGGGCTTCTCCATGGCTGCTTGGAAGAGTGTGGGGAGATGTGGTTCGACGGCGAGATGTGGCTCCGGTGAGCTAGGGTTTCGACCCCATTTGAATCGGAGAGGATAAGGAGGGATTGTGGATAGGGATTGAGGCAGGACATCACGGTGGCCTTCTTATCCCCCTCTAGAACAACGGCGAGCATCTTGACGCACGGATGATGACGACAACGATATCGGGCGGCGGCGAGCTCCTCCAGCGAGCTGCCTGTGTGCGTGAGGATGACGATGATGTCGCTTTTGCGGAAAACCCCCTGACGTTTATTTCTTCTCAACCCGTGATCATTCCCTGGCCCCACTCGTCAGTGACATGAGAGAATGAGCTATGCTAGTTATTGGGCCCTTGTGGGCTGCAACTGGGCGACAGGTAAGCAGGCAGGAGTTAGGCCACGACCAAGTCTTTTTTTTATATTTGTTTTCTATTTTATTCTATTTTCTGGTTTCCTTTTCAGATTTGTATATAATATTTAATTTGAACTTTTCTTTGTAGAATTTATTTGCTGGATAATTGTAGTAATACTAAAATATATTTAGTATCATTTGTAAACTTTTATTATATAATCTTTTTAGATTTATTTTTATTTTCTTTATATGAACCCCTTTTAATATTTTGTAGAAGCTTTTCTTATTATTTTTCTTTCCTCTTTTAACCATGGATTTATTAAATGATACCTTCTTATTTGTTTATAGAACTTAACTCTAGTTGGCTCATAGTTTTGAATAGAAATTTTTATATGTATAATAATCCTATATCATTATTTGATGCATGAAATATAAAAGAAATTAATATGGTTATTACTACTTCCATTAATTTGGAAAATGGCAATGTATCTATTCTATTATGATAAACAAAGAAGTTTAGGGTTTTGAATTATGAATATTTACCCTAGGGTTTAGGGTTTTTAATATACTTAGATTCCTTTATGGATGTGAGTAAAGATTTAATAACTAAGCATATTGTATTCTGTTTGGGATATTTGATGACATCACCTTTAGGACTAGAAAGTTATATTTAGAATGTTTTATAGAAATAAATTGATAAAGATACTCCTAAGCACATATAATTATGATGGTTGGAATTGGCAGAGATGTGCTTATGTGATTTGTTATAGGAAAATATTCCTATAAAGTGATATTAACATAAGATGATGAATCAATTCCCTGAACGGACATTATACTTGGTTTAAGATTTAGAGTTGGTTGTTTAACAAGCATGTCTATTTTTCCATTCTTCACCATCCTTGACCTTTAATTAAAGAATTCCTTTCCTAGATATAATAATTCTTTCTATCCATCATCTTAGTTAGTATGATGAGCTTTACTTCACAAGAATGTTCTTATTCACCTTTTATTCTTCTAAACTCATGGATGAATCCAATGAGTTTGATAATAAAGTATTTCATAGTTTTCTCATATCTTTGCTTGGTTATACCCACTACTCTACTGTTGATAATCATCAATCCAACAAGTAGTTCTTTCAAACTCCACTCATAATCTTCCTTAATCATCCATAACTAATATTTCTTCATCATATGTATGTATGTATCCAACTATCTTTCTCTAAGGCTTACTATCCTTTAAGATGAATAACACTTATTCCATAACCCTATGCTAAACTAGCTTTAATTGAATAATATCATCCTACATTTACTTTACTCCAATAACTCACACTCCAACCCTACATTATATTTATGTGGCTTGTAATGACTACTCTAGGATAACTTATCTCTACTAGGGTTTCAATCATGTTCTACCCACCAATATATTTTATACTAGATATAGGTAGACCATCCTGGTGAGTAAGACATGATCAATATAATGCTTTAATCATTTATAGCTTAAGTTCTTAGTTGGCTAAACAAGGCTTTATCAATACTACTTTTCAATTGTATTGAAATTATCTTCTTAGTATCTCATACTGGATTAAGGTTATTCATGGACTATGCCCTCTTTAAAAGATTTAAGTAGATGTTATGATAAGATCAAGAAATAGTAGATCAAGGATTGATAGTTAAAGAATTTGTGAATCAATGGTGGATTACTCAACATTGATGAACAACAGATATTAAGATAAGTTCCATAAAAATTGATATGGAAAGAAAGATATATAGTGAATGATCTTGACTTAGTCTCTTTCCAACTCAATCTCATTAAAGAGTTAAAGTTAAGTATTACTATGGTACTCATAGTAAGAATAGATAAGAATAAGATAGGTCAGGATTAGTCATTACATTTTTATTACTTTAGTTTGTAATCTTAACTTGGCACTTATGAATTGTTGTGTTGAATATGATGATAGAATCCCTTAAGGATCAGATATTAATTATTTAAGCAATGTATTATGAGTAGCATTTATTATATCTGATCTACCCTTATATCAAATCATGTTTACCAAAATAAGGTTTTAGCAAAGGTCATATTGAAACTTATCGCAGTCAACTTGATGATCTGCTTCAATTCTATCAAGTTAAGAGAAGCTTCAATCACTTTGACAAGTTTTGTTCAAAAGCGCGAAAATTATTCAGATTTTCTATGCATGAATGCAATGCACACATCTGGGTTCAGCTTATTTCTAGGCTCTAATGCTGGGATGTTACAGACTCTCCCCCTTAAAATAAACTTCGTCCTTGAAGTTCGCAAACTCTCCTGTTTCGAAGTAAGGAATTGTCTTGTAGTGGTTGCTACATTTCTCCACTCCATGATTACATTAAATGGAATTAATTGTAGTATTCCATAACCTGATTAGATATCCTAATCCAATTCTTTTTATTTAATCATCAAACTTTGTTACTATTTTCAGTACAGTCTAGAGGGTCTCCTTAGAACAAGTTTTAAGTTTCTATATGCCCGTGTTTGTGGTCAAAAGACTATATTTATATTCCTCTCATAGTATAGTTGATATTGGTACTCCTTCCAAGATTGGATTTGAACTCATTTCGTCCATACCCATTGGAATTTTTTATTCTCAATACTTGTCCAGTTGGGTGTTCTCTATTACTTTTTAAGGGTTACTTAAGAATTGTTTCTTTTAGAATTGGTCGGTTAAATTTATCCTTTTATCACCTTCAAGCTTATACCTTCTTAAGTTTTTTAAATAATCTTTCATTATTACCTCTAGTACTTCTTCAACTTTCATTCATAATGTCTACTCTCCCCCTTAGGGTTTACTAATAGTCCTTAAATTGTATATAAAGCATTTATTGGCTTAATAACTAGAATGTTTCTTCTGTTCAGTTTATACTTTACCAAATTAGGGTCTGATGAAAGATTGTACGGTGTATCCACATAGTTGTGGATCTCCGAAGTAAATCTTTCAGCACTATATGTCGTACTTACTATTGGATGCTGGGATAAGTCTGACTTTGAGAAGCATCTTGAAAGACATCACCTTAAAGTTTTATACTTCCTTAGGTCTTACTTAACTTAGGCCAAATTTAATGCTCTTTATGCAACCATTAAGATGATCTGGTTAACTATCTCAACCAACACCGGCTGCGAACAAGATACCAACTGTGGATCAGAATGCCGACTATGGATTAAGTACCAACGGCAGATCATTCTGGGTGGTAGGTATTACCTTACAGTTTCCAACCTACTTCTAGCATTCTCTCTGAATTGTGAGAGCTTGAATACCCTTTTGGTTCCAAGGCATCTTCTTTGTACTTATTCATGATACTTCCATGAACTTGGTACAAATCTTTCATTAACTTCTTAGCAATGCTACCTACTTTGAATGGACCTGAAGTTTATTACTTCTTGTTGCTCCATACATTTTCTACACCAAACTTCTTTCTTGAATCTGGCTAAGAATAGTCTATGCTTGATCTATCTTCCAAATTGTGTTAATACTCTTTATATCTTGCTTCATCTTTCAAGTAAGTCTTCCTTTTGATCTTTGAAACTCGTCACTCCCTTACACGAATTCCCGTTTCTATCTAGGTCTATAACATCAAGTCATAACTGGGTGTTACATCATGCATTTGCACACCTAATTATTCTCATGTATAGATCTAGTCAATCAAGAAGATTCAATAAAATCCAAAAGTCGATAAACAACTAAACATATACCATGTATTATACATAGGTTTTAAATAATTTACAAATGTACTAGATGTTCCATCGGTTTGCTCCACACCTAGTTACACAACTATCTTACAAGAACTTCTTGTTCTTGTGAGTATATCCTCACTTATTTCAGCAAACCTTTCAAACTACAATACACATTACCCTCTATGTATATTATTCAAGCACTCATCCCCTTGGAATGTCATTCCTTTCTTACTTTCATCTTCCTCTAGTGCTTCCTGGAGTTCCGTCCATGATGACGTGAAGTCCTTCGACTACCTTTTGGAGCATAAGAGCATCCAGGAGGTGCGTATTCTTGATTAGAAGTACCGAGACTGAGATTAGTCATTGAAAAATGACTAGAGTTGGCATAAACTTCCACCGAATATTCCTGGTTTTTTGGCAACGATTCCTCATAGTAAGCTGGATCCTTAGCCTTTTCTTGGATCCAGTCATATATATTGGTGTAGTAGCTATCGGAATACTCTTCTAAGTCGATTGGATTAGTATCACCCCCATATGGTCCATAAGGATCTCTATGGTTATAGTTGGTCTCTTCTTCAATACCTGTATCACAAGGTATAGGATTTCCTATGGTTCCACCTAGAGATTCAACTTCCCATCCATACTTGTTTGGCTCAGGGTTATTTGGAGTAACTTTATTCCATTCCTGTTGTTCGGAGTTATATTTGGTCCATAGGTCTTCAGGTGGCTTGAAGTCATTTTGGTAATAGGCATAATTTTCCGAGTTTGGGTCATCAAACTCAGTTTCCTCATACACTTCTCCTGTCAACACCCGGATTTTTCAATCCTAGATGCCTATTATGCCATACATCGCAATCCCAGGATTACCATTTTTGCGAGACATAACAGAATTGGATACCATAGTACTTCATCCATTACAAACGATACATAAATTCTTACACAAATAGGGATCTCATGATCTAGTTCTTAATACAACATCAAGCAGCGGAATACGTAATAATAATGGTAGCGTAGGCGAAGCTCCATCTTCGAGGTCACAGGCAATGCTGACGATGGGAGATGATCCTAGTTGTCGTAACCTTCCTGGGGTCCATCTTCCAGGTACTCCTCTTCATAGTCTGGCCATGGGAATAGCGAGGGACAAATCCATGAGTACTCTTTAAGTTCTCGCAAACTAATACTAGCAAGTAAAGGGTTTTTTTTGGATAATAGGACACTAGGCTCTAGGGTTGTTTTGCAAAAAGCCAGGTTTATCTCTACTAAGTTCCAAAGCTAGTCACAATTTTATAACTCCTAAGTGGGATCTTGTAATTCAAATCACAACTCTGCTGTGGTCAAGTCAAAGTCTCAATTCATTTCAGAAGTCACTTTGAAAAGTCTGACGGGGGAACAGTATGGCCACTCCAACTGTCCATAACCACGGACGCGGCTATTCGAATAGTTTGACACTCTGCCGAGATTGTACACTTTCACCACAACATTCGATACATCCGTCAGGAACAAATCCTGAAATCACCATACTCAGTATGCGGATAATCAATCCTAACCTTTCAATTACACGCCCTAGTATAAGCACCTCTCCTGTGAGTTTGGCCTCCCAACCATGACCACTGTCATCTTGGGTACTGCACAGGTGGACAATCTTCACAAGGTAGCCTCAGCTCAGACCTTGGCCGGGAGGGAACTAATACTAAGGTATATAAGTTTCCAGTCAAGCCCTACCCAATATTCGGGTATTGTGGTTGTACGCTAAAATTGGAATGGTATCGCATCCAGACAACCATCAGTTTTATATAGGGCTAAGGCTCATGCCTCAACATTTTTATCACCAGAATCATTAAGTGTTTGGAAACACATGTCCAAAACATTTCAATAGAATGATCCATCATTCCAAGGTTTTCATAACCATTTTTCCACCAAGTATTCCCATCTAAAAGTTGATCAAGTTTTATGCTTAGCACTAGCATCTACAGGTGAGGGTAGTACTAATGAGGGGTGGTAACTAGTGGAGTTTCACTAAGTCCAACCTTATATCTTAGGCTGATATCAAGGTTTCTAGCTTAGGCCAAATTTTATGCTCTTTATGCAACCTTCAGCACAACTGTCTGGTATCTACCAAACTCTTAGGTAGACTCTAAGTAAGCTTTGATAAAGAAATAAAGTAAGAAGCTTGCCATAAAACTAGGATTATTTTAACAAGTAGGTAGGATTACAAGTATGGGTTTGTGGCATCAGTAGGGTATCTAACAAGGGTTAGCTTGCATCAATATCAGTATAAGCTTGCTAAATTGCAAGTGTTAGCTTGCAAGGTTACTGGCTTGATCAATCAACTAATAGTATTAGGCTTGCCTTGTGCAGAGCAGTGGTTGAAGTTCTCCTCGGCTTCCTCTTCGTAGTATCCTCCTTCCTCCTCGTATCCTTGGTCGGTACTAGCGTCTATGAATAAATACGAGGTACACAATCACCAAACAATACTTAACTACTTGCACTCATCACACACAAGGGTCCTATAGATGATCTAGCATCATCTCTAACATTACAAGGTTAAAGCTTGGTTTAAATCTTTTATTTTTAGAAAAGTAATTTCTACTCATTGAAAAACTACTTAAGATTTAATACTCTCTAAACCAAATATGGGATCATGTTGACACATGTCATCACCACATATTGTAGTCCATGGGAATGTGATTTAAAGTGGTGTCACAATTTAATAAGGTTTTACCCTTTTATTTTAATTAATTAAAGTGGCTAGAAGTGCTTATGAAGCATTCTTTTATTACTTGAACATTATTTCTGCAAGTAAACCTATATATTTTTATATATTCTGAAAGGTATGGTTAAATGTGATTTTTGAGAGTTGGAATCAACTCAAAATCTTTTATGGTTTAAATTTGAAAAATGTTTGAATGCAGAAAAGCTTCTGCCTTGTTATTTTTACTATAGGTGATCTACAGATCCAAATGACTTGAATCCAACGGGCTTGGATTAAGCATTCACAGGCCTTTCCAACAAAATTTGTTTCATCCAATTTGGTGCACTGAATCGATATGGGTTGATTTTTTAAGTTGGGTATAGAAGTGGGTTTGAATTTAAACAGAAAAGGTTTAATTTGAATTGCTGGGCTGCGTGGCAAATGTTACTGGGCCGGCCTGCTAAGCACAGGGCTCCCGCGGGCTGCTTAAGTGGGTGTCCCCACTCGTCAGTGACACGGGGCTGGGCGAAGCGGTATGGGGAAACGTGGATCGTTCGATCTAGTTCTAATCCAACGGCTGAGGGTCATCGTCGACGCTAGACAGCTCCGGCGAGAACGAAACCTAGCGCGGCCAGTGAGGGGTGCTAGGGGCTCACCGGGGTACGGGCGAGGGTCGGCGAGGCGGGCGAACGACAAAGTCGACGATGGCAAACCTCCTGGTACCAGTGGCTTCTCCTGGGGCGGCTCCAATCGCTGGCTCCCTTCTTCTCCGGCAGCGGCAGTCTCTAGTGAAATTCCGGCGAGGTGGCGCTCGCCTTGCTCTGAGAATGGTGTGGCACGATCAGTGAGGAGAGGGGAGTGAGATGGTGTGAAGAAATCATGCGGGGGTGGCCTCTGTTTATAGTCGAGCGAGGGGACCGTCGGGGCGCACGGTGAGCTCGTCGGGGGCGACGTTACAGGCGGCTAATGGCATGGGCAAGTGTAGGGGACGGTGCTGTGTCTCCTGGCGATGCTCAACGACATGGTCGCGAGGCATGGGGCGGTGTGGTTTGGTCTGGAACGGCAGGTGCTCTGCGCGGCAGAGGCGGCGTCTTCGACGGCGGGCGGTGGCTGTATGGCACGGGGCGGCAAACGGGGATGTTTGGCGGTCTCCTGGGTCGGTGGTGATCGTGTGTGCGTGCGGTGAGGGCGGCACGCGGTCTGTGGACGCTGGTCGAGGGTGGCGCTCTGGTGCACGCTCGGCATGGTCTGGGCGCGGCTTGTGCTCGTGGTCCAGGGCTTGGCAAAAGCTCGTGGCTGGGACAGTGAGTGGCGATGGACGGTGGGCTGCCTCCCAGACAAGGTTGGCACGGCTAGTTCTTCCTCTAGCCTGCTGTCCACAATGGGGTGACATGGGGGTGCTCGGCTGTTCACCATTAATGACAATGGCAAGCTCATAGGGGTGCTAGTGTTGGGCTAATCTTTCTAGATGATCTACTGAGTTGTGTGTGAGCTAACTAGGGAACAAGTTAGGCAAGAATCACTGCACACTATAGTGTTTTATGTTTTGTTTGATTTGTGTCTGCAACCTGTTTGATGAAATGGCCGCATGAAATCAAGTTTTGAATTTTGAAATGAATTTTGGTGGGTTTGCTAGATTGGTGCTGGTGAGTCTGCAGATGCTTGGGTTTTGAAAGTTGAGCTTGTTTGAGTGGTTTTTGAAAAAGTGGGATCTTCCCATATGAAGAAGATTCAATTTTGAATTGTCATTTAAACTATGCATTTGAAAGTTTCTGGATGATCACAAAGTGGGCCTTGATACTTTGTTATGAGTACATTCAAGGGGTGCAAAGATCCAGAAAAGTTTTTGTTAGGTTTTGAAAGTTTGAGACAGCCAAAGTAGGCATGGGAGTTAAATTGGTCAAAATGACCATTCACTTAATATATTTGTTTTTATTTACTTGTCTTTAGGAAAAGTGTGGGAAATGTTTTAGATGATGTTCATTTCACCTAAGAAACATTTTACAAGCAATGGATCACACAAACAAGGTGGTTTTTAAAGAAATTAAAAATCCATGCATACACATATGCATGCATTCATGAGTTTATTTAGAAAAGTTTTTGTTAACCCTAATCTTGATGATTAGTGTTTTGATGATCTAAGTTTGATATTTTTGGGATGTTACAAACCTTCCCCCCTTAAACAAAATCTCGTCCCGAGATTTGAAAAAGGACGAAAAGATTACCTAGGATTTGAAGAGATCGGGAAACTCCGTCCTGATGTGATCTTCGCGTTCCCAGGTAGCTTCCTCTTCTGTGTGGTTGCTCCACTGAATCTTGAGAAACTTGATGCTTCGGGTTCTGGTAGTTCGAAAGGCTTCTTCCAATATACGGATGGGTACTTCGGGATAGGTTAGGTCATCGTTGATCTCTATGGTCTGGTGATCGATATTCTTGAACACTTCGGTCTTCTCGGGGACTTCGAGACACTTGCGAAGTAACGAGAGATGGAACACATTGTGCACAGCTGAATCTCTTCAGGTAGTTCTAGTTGATAAGATACTTCTCCTCGACGGTTCAAAATTTTGAAAGGTCCGATATATCTGGGAGCTAACTTTTCTTTGAGTTGGAAACGCTGCATTCCCTTCAATGGCGACACTTTCAGATAAACAAAATCTCCGATGTTGAAGGCGAGGTCTCGACGTCGCTTGTCGGCGTAACTCTTTTGTCGGGATTGGGCTGTCTTGAGGTGCTCACGAATCTTGTGAACCTTCTCTTCTGCTTCTCGTAGGATGTCGGGTCCGAAAATCTGACTCTCTCCTACTTCCGACCAGTTCAAAGGGGTGCGGCACTTTCTTCCGTACATGAATTCAAATGGGGCCATTTGCAACTGGCTTGGTAACTGTTGTTGTATGAAAATTCTGCAAACGGCAGACAGTCTTCCCACTTGGATCCATATTCTAACACACATGCTCTCAGCATATCTTCGAGTATTTGGTTTACTCGCTCCGTTTGTCCATCGGTCTGAGGGTGATACGCGGTACTGAAATCTAGGCGAGTTCCTAAACCTTCTTGGACTTTCTTCCAGAATCTCGAGGTAAACTGAGTTCCTCGATCCGATACGATGTTCTTGGGGACTCCGTGCAAACTAATGATTCTAGCGATGTACAACTCTGCTAGCTTCAAACTCTGATAGGTGGTTTTAACGGGCAAGAAATGGGCGACTTTGGACAATCTGTCCACTATGACCCAAATAGTCATTTCCCCTACTAGAAGTAGGTAGTCCAGTGATAAAGTCCATTCCTACAGAATCCCATTTCCATTCCGGAATTTGCAAAGTTTGCAACAATCTAGCGGGTCTTTGATGTCCTGCCTTGACTCGCTGACATATATCACACTTGGCGATATAGCTTCCGATTTCTCTCTTCATCTTATGCCACCAAAATTGCTCTTTCAAATCTTGATACATCTTAGTTCCTCCGGGATGGATAGAATAAAGAGTATCATGAGCCTCCTTCAAGATAACTTCTTTCAACTCTGAATCTGCTGGTACACAAAGGCGTCCTTTGTACCACAGAACTTCTTCTTCGTCCTCGGTGAATCCGGGTACTTTGCCTGTACCGATACGACGCTTGATTCCATCGATACTAGCATTTCCTTTCTGCGCCTCTTTAATCTGACTGATCAAAGTGGGCTGAAGTTCTATGCTAGCCAAAAATCCTTCACTTACTAATTCCATTCAAAAATCTTCCATCTCTTTGTGCAAACTTGGTTGCTCCTTCAAAATCATGGAGTTCAAGCGGCATGGCAATCTTCTAAGGGCATATGCTACCACATTGGCTTTACCAGGGTGATAGTGAATGTCTAGGTCGTAATCCTTGATTAGCTCAATCCATCTTCTCTGCCTCATATTCAGCTCCTTCTGAATGAATATATACTTTAGGCTCTTGTGATCCGAATAAATCTCACAACGATTTCCCATCAGGTAATGTCTCCATGTCTTTAGGGCTAGAACTACGGCTGCGAGTTCGAGGTCATGGGTTGGGTAATTTTGCTCGTGTTGCTTCAATTGTCGCGAGAGATAAGATATAACTTTGCCTTCTTGCATTAGCACACATCCGAGACCAATCTTGGATGCGTCACACTACACATCGAAGGGCTTCGTGATATCCGACATGATCAAGATTGGGGCTGAAATCAATCTCCTTTTGAGTTCTTGAAAACTAGCTTCACATTTGTCGATCCATTCAAACTTCTTGTCCTTCTTCAGCAATTGGGTCATGGGTCGGGCGATACTAGAGAATCCTTCTACAAATTTGCGGTAATATCCCGCCAATCCGAGAAAAGCACGAACTTGGGTTTGAGTGGTTGGGGCTTGCCAATCTTCTACATCTTTCACTTTGGCAGGGTCAACGGCAATTCCTCCGGCTGATACAATGTGACCGAGGAATCCTACCTCCTGTAACCAGAATTCACATTTGCTAAATTTTGCATACAGCTGATGCTCTCTAAGGGTTCCAAGAATGGTCCTTAGGTGTAGCTCATGTTCTTCTTCTGATTTGGAATAAATCAGAATGTCATCGATGAAAACAACGACAAACTTATCCAGGAAGTCCATAAAAATCTTATTCATGAGGTTCATGAAATAAGCGGGGGCATTGGTTAATCCAAAAGACATGACTGTATACTCATACAATCCATATCTGGTGGTAAAGGCAGTCTTTGGAATATCTTCTGCACGAATCTTGACTTGATGATAGCCAGTCCTAAGATCAATCTTAGAAAACACCTGGGCACCGGTCAACTGATCAAACAAATCTTCTATCTTAGGCAAGGGGTACTTGTTCTTGATGGTGACATCATTCAACTTTCGATAATCCGTACACAAACGGTTACCTCCATCCTTCTTGTCCACAAACAAGACAGGTGATCTCCATGGGGACGCACTCGGTTGAATCAATCCGATTTCCAACATGGAATCTAGTTGCTTCTTCAGTTCTTCTAGTTCTGACGGGTTCATACTATAGGGTCTCTGGGCTATGGGTCCTGTTTCGGGGATTAGTTCGATGATAAACTCGATATCCCAATCTGGGGGCATACCGGGCAAAACATCTGGAAATACATCGGGTTATTCACAGACTATCCGAACTTGGTCAATGGTAGGTTGGGCTAGACTCTTGTTACACTTGAATTGGCGAGGTAAGGTTTCAGATATATGCTCGACTGATATTCCGGTGGTACTGGTCATGGTGATGGCTTTCTTGGCACAGTCAATCAATCCTTTATGTTTAGACATCCAATCCATTCCTAGTACTACTTCCAAACCTTTAGTTCCGAGTACTATTAGGTTAGCATAAAAATCTATGCCATGGATTCGGATAGGGACGGCCTTGCAAATTTTCCTAGCCTTGGTGGTTGATCCGAGAATTTGTACAATCATCACATGCTTCAATTTGGTTGGTTGAATTTTACTAGTGCAGGCAAATTCTTCGGTGACAAATGAATGCGATGCACCAGAATCAAACAACACTCTTGCAAGTACTGAATTAACAGAAAACATACCCAGCACGACGTCTGGCGCTTCCTGAGCTTCTTCAGCATGCATGAGAAAAAGATGGCCATTGCGGTTGAGTGAATTCCCTGGGGCAAACCTCCTGACTGGACACGACGCTGCTGCTGAGCTGGGACATTGGTATTAGGGGCTGTAGCATTCTTCTTGTTGGGGCACTCGTTCGAATAATGGCCTTTATTTCCACAGTCATAACAGGTCACTTGTGACTTATCCTTAGCTACGACAGGCACAACATTGCTTCCAGTCCTCGGGGCAGTGTTGGGGTTGGCGGTAGCATTGTTGGTGTTGAACTTGGG
This sequence comes from Avena sativa, assembly GCA_916181665.1. Taxonomy (NCBI): domain Eukaryota; kingdom Viridiplantae; phylum Streptophyta; class Magnoliopsida; order Poales; family Poaceae; genus Avena; species Avena sativa. Next base: position 103,866,348 of record OV702293.1, read on the forward strand.
TGGGGCACGGGTGAAATTGCTAGAGTTGCCGGGGTTGTTGTGATTTCCTCCGGGTCTAGGGTTTCCATGGTTGGGATAGGTTGGACGGGTCATCGGGGGTCTGTTGGTTGTTGGGGCAAATCCTGGAGATGGGTTGGGGCGATACTTTGGGGTCTGATGGGTTCCTGGTTGATGCATCATGCGACACTTGCGGTTCTCATTGGCCTGGTTGATCTTTCCTTCCATCTGGATAGCAGAGTCGACAAGGGCTTCAATATCAACAAAGGGGATATTGACTAACACTGTCTGCATCTCGTCATGCAGACCATTCAGGAATCTTTCTTTCTTCTTGGCTTTGGTGTCTATCTCGTCCGGGGCATACCTAGCTAATGACAAAAATTTGTCACGGTATTCCACTACAGTCATCCTTCCTTGCTTCAACTCCCTGAACTCGTCTCTCATTCTCTTGATCAAACCTGGTGGCACATGGGTTCTGCTAAACTTGACCTTGAATTCCTCCCAGGTCATCATCTGGCCTCCGGTCATTGCACGAACACTGTTCCACCATGCCCTGGCATCTCCGGCTAGATAATGGGTGGCGAACAGGACTTTCTCGCTGGCTTCCACTCCTGCTACTTCTAAGTTATTTTCCATGGTTTGCAGCCAATCATCGGCGTCTAGGGGTTCTTCTGACTTGGTGAAAACGGGTGGGTTGGTATTCTGGAAATTCTTGAGCTTAGATCCGTGGTTGTCCTGATTTCCATGGCCTTGGTTGTTGTGGGCTAGCTGGGCTATCTGTTGCAGAGTGGCTAGGTTGGCTTAATGTTCTGCTCTTTCAGCTTCGCGGTCAGAAGTCAACATTTGCAGGATCTGCAACATCGGATCCGGGGCTGAACCACTTCCTCCACGTGGCATCTGAAGATTGATATAGATTATGAGAAAAGAGGGAAATTGCTAAGGTTTTGGGTTTTTGAAAAGTTTTTAGAGTTTGACTCAGGTTTTTCTAGCAACTTGCTTTTTCATTCATTCATTCACTCGATACAACGCACACCACAGCAAGGAAAAACAGATGGTTTTAAGAACCATTCTGGAAACTACGATACAGTGGGACCGACTACTACTCACTACGCTAGTGCTCAGTGCTACTACTCCTCGGAGTCTGTGGCTTCATCATCTTCATCATCATCGATGAAGGCGAAATCATCCTCATCGGTGAAGAAGTCCATGGCCTGATCCTCCAGAAAATCATCGTCATCGCTGAGATAGGAGTAAGGGTCTCCACGAAGATCCTCTCCGGCATTCTCCCTTTCCTCTAACTGCATGTCTCTCTCGTGGATGGTCTCTTCCAGAGATGAGATGCGGTGGCGAAGACGGGAAATAATGCGCTCTTTCTTGTCGAGCTGACGGCGGCGAGACTTGTGATCCTTTGCTAGCATGGCGATGGTCTGGTCCTTCGTCTTGATGATGGCAGACTTGTGGTTGCAATAGTCACGGCAGTTGTCCCACTCCTGCTGACGATCATACATCATGAAGCTAAGGTGGTCCAATTGAGTCTTCAACTCGGGGTGGTATGGGGATTCCAGTGGTTGGCCATTTGCATCACGCCTTGGGCAAAACTCAAAGCGAGTACCCTTGATCTGATTGATGCTCTGCCCACACAGACGGGAAAGAGCTTCCTGCATTGCTCTGGCAAGTCCATCGAGCCAGTTGTTTTCCCTCAAGGTAAACTGAATTCCCTCCGCAGTGGGAGGTTCAATCTTTCCTCGGAGACTTGCAACAATTAGCCACTGCAGATCTTCTCCTCCTTGATCATTGAGCTGAGCTCCGAAGAACTCGGGATGTGGACGCTCCAGAAGTTCCGAAAGCTGATCCAGATCCCTCTCAAAGATAAGGTCTCCTACATTCCCCAACTGATAAAACTTGCTATACTTCACGTCCATCTATAAAAATAGAGGATGAGTAGATTAGCAGAGTGATCAAGTGTGTCAAAATTTTATCTATTTTGCAAGAGTTTTTGAGGAACATGAAGTTTTATTAAAGAATTAAAGAGGTAAGAATGAGAATAAGTTTTCGTAAATATTTTTGTTCTTTGGTTTTGAAACTAAGTTTTTGGTTCAACGTCCAATCTAACTAGGGTCTCCTATGGTCAGGATGGCTCTGATACCAACTTGTCAACACCCGGATTTTTCAATCCTAGATGCCTGTTATGCCATACATCGCAATCCCAGGATTACCATTTTTGCGAGACATAACAGAATTGGATACCATAGTACTTCATCCATTACAAATGATACATAAGTTCTTACACAAATAGGGATCTCATGATCCAGTTCTTAATACAACATCAAGCAGCGGAATACGTAATAATAACGGTAGCGTAGGCGAAGCTCCATCTTCGGGGTCATAGGCAATGCTGACGATGGGAGATGATCCTAGTTGTCGTAACCTTCCTAGGGTCCATCTTCCAGGTACTCCTCTTCATAGTCTGGCCATGGGAATAGCCAGGGACAAAGCCATGAGTACTCTTTAAGTACTCGCAAACTAATACTAGCAAGTAAAGGGGTTTTTTGGATAATAGGACACTAGGCTCTAGGGTTGTTTTGCAAAAAGCCAGGTTTATCTCTACTAAGTTCCAAAGCTAGTCACAATTTTATAACTCCTAAGTGGGATCTTGTAATTCAGATCACAACTCTGTTGTGGTCAAGTCAAAGTCTCAATTCATTTCAGAAGTCAATTTGAAAAGTCTGACGGGGGAACAGTATGGCCACTCCAACTGTCCATAACCGCGGACGCGGCTATTCGAATAGTTTGACACTCTGCAGAGATTGTACACTTTCACCACAACATTCGATACATCCGTCAGGAACAAATCCTGAATTCACCATACTCAGTATGCGGATAATCAATCCTAACCTTTCAATTACACGCCCTAGTATAAGCACCTCTCCTGTGAGTTTGGCCTCCCAACCATGACCACTGTCATCTTGGGTACTGCACAGGTGGACAATCGTCACAAGGTAGCCTCAGCTCAGACCTTGGCCGGGAGGGAACTAATACTAAGGTATATAAGTTTCCATTCAAGCCCTACCCAATATTCGGGTATTGTGGTTGTACGCTAAAATTGGAATGGTATCGCATCCAGACAACCATCAGTTTTATATAGAGCTAAGGCTCATGCCTCAACATTTTTATCACCAGAATGATCAAGTGTTTGGAAACACATGTCCAAAACATTTCAATAGAATGATCCATCATTCCAAGGTTTTCATAACCATTTTCCACCAAGTATTCCCATCTAAAAGTTGATCAAGTTTTATGCTTAGCACTAGCATCTACAGGTGAGGGTAGTACTAATGAGGGGTGGTAACTAGTGGAGTTTCACTAAGTCCAACCTTATATCTTAGGCTGATATTAAGGTTTCTAGCTTAGGCCAAATTTTATGCTCTTTATGCAACCTTCAGCACAACTGTCTGGTATCTACCAAACTCTTAGGTAGACTCTAAGTAAGCTTTGATAAAGAAATAAAGTAAGAAGCTTGCCATAAAACTAGGATTGTTTTAACAAGTAGGTAGGATTACAATTATGGGTTTGTGGCATCAGTAGGGTATCTGGCAAGGGTTAGCTTGCATCAATATCAGTATAAGCTTGCTAAATTGCAAGTGTTAGCTTGCAAGGTTACTAGCTTGCTCAATCAACTAGTAGTATTAGGCTTGCCTTGTGCAGAGCAGTGGTTGAAGTTCTCCTCGGCTTCCTCTTCGTAGTATCGTCCTTCCTCCTCGTATCCTTGGTCGGTACTAGCGTCTTTGAATAAATACAAGGTACACAATCACCAAACAATACTTAACTACTTGCAATCATCACACACAAGGGTCCTATAGATGATCTAGCATCATCTCTAACATTACAAGGTTAAAGCTTGGTTTAAATCTTTTATTTTTAGAAAAGTAATTTCTACTCATTGAAAAACTACTTAAGATTTAATACTCTCTAAACCAAATATGGGATCATGTTGACACATGTCATCACCACATATTGTAGTCCATGGGAATGTGATTTAAAGTGGTGTCACAATTTAATAAGGTTTTACCCTTTTATTTTAATTAATTAAAGTGGCTAGAAGTGCTTATGAAGCATTCTTTTATTACTTGAACATTATTTCTGCAAGTAAACCTATATATTTTTATATATTCTGAAAGGTATGGTTAAATTTGATTTTTGAGAGTTGGAATCAACTCAAAAGCTTTTATGGTTTAAATTTGAAAAATGTTTGAATGCAGAAAAGCTTCTGCCTTGTTATTTTTACTACGGGTGATCTACAGATCGAAATGACTTGAATCCAATGGGCATGGATTAAGCATTCACATACCTTTCCAACAAAATTGGTTTCATCCAATTTGGTGCACTGAATCGATCTGGGTTGATTTTTGAAGTTGGGTACAGAAGTGGGTTTGAATTTAAACAGAAAAGGTTTAATTTGAATTGCTGGGCTGCGCGGAAAATGTTACTGGGCCGGCCTGCTAAGCACAGGTCTCCCGCGGGCTGCTTAAGTGGGTGTCCCCACTCGTCAGTGACACGGGGCTGGGCGAAGCGGTATGGGGCAACGTGGATCGTTCGATCTAGTTATAATCCAATGGCTGAGGGTCATCGTCGACGCGAGACAGCTCCGGCGAGAAAGAAACCTAGCGCGGCCAGTGAGGGGTGCTGGGGGCTCACCGGGGTACGGGCGAGGGTCGGCGAGGCGGGGGAACGACGAAGTCGACGACGGCGAACCTCCTGGTACCGGTGGCTTCTCCTGGGGCGGCTCCAATCGCTGGCTCCCTTCTTCTCCGGCAGCGGCAGGCTCCAGTGAAATTCCGGCGAGGTGGTGCTCGCCTTGCTCTGAGAATGGTGTGGCACGATTAGTGAGGAGAGGGGAGTGAGATGGTGTGAAGAAATCATGCGGGGGTGGCCTCTATTTATAGTCGAGCGAGGGGACCGTCGGGGCGCACGGTGAGCTCGTTGGGGGCGACGTTACAGGAGGCTAATGGTATGGGCAAGGGTAGGGGTCGGTGCTGTGTCTCCTGGCGATGCTCAACGACATGGTCGCGAGGCATGGGGCGGTGTGGTTTGGTCTGGAACGGCCGGTGCTCTGCGCGGCAGAGGCGGCGTCTTCGACGACGGGCGGTGGCTGTATGGCACGGGACGGCACACGGGGATGTCTGGCGGTCTCCTGGGTCGGTGGTGATCGTGTGTGCGCGCGGTGAGGGCGGCGCGCGGTCTGTGGACGCTGGTCGAGGGTGGCGCTATGGCGCACGCTCGGCATGGTCTGGGCGCGGCTTGTGCGCGTGGTCCAGGGCTTGGCAACGCTCGTGGCTGGGACAGTGAGTGGCGGTGGACGGTGGGCTGCCTCCCAGACAAGGTTGGCACGGCTAGTTCTTCCTCTAGCCTGCTGTCCACAATGGGGTGACATGGGGGTGCTCGGCTAATCACCATTAATGACAATGGCAAGCTCACAGGGGTGCTAGTGTTGGGCTAATCTTTCTAGATGATCTACTGAGTTGTGTGTGAGCTAACTAGGGAACAAGTTAGGCAAGAATCACTGCACACTATAGTGTTTGATGTTTTGTTTGATTTGTGTCTGCAACCTGTTTGATGAAATGGCCGCATGAAATCAAGTTTTGAATTTTGAAATGAATTTTGGTGGGTTTGCTAGATTGGTGCTGGTGAGTCTGCAGATGCTTGGGTTTTGAAAGTTGAGCTTGTTTGAGTGGTTTTTGAAAAAAGTGGGATCTTCCCATATGAAGAAGATTCAATTTTGAATTGTCATTTAAACTATGCATTTGAAAGTTTCTAGATGATCACAAAGTGGGCCTTGATACTTTGTTATGAGTACATTCAAGGGGTGCAAAGATCCAGAAAAGTTTCTGTTAGGTTTTGAAAGTTTGAGACAGCCAAAGTAGGCATGGGAGTTAAATTGGTCAAAATGACCATTCACTTAATATATTTGTTTTGATTTACTTGTCTTTAGGAAAAGTGTGGGAAATGTTTTAGATGATGTTCATTTCACCTAAGAAACATTTTACAAGCAATGGATCACACAAACAAGGTGTTTTTTAAAGAAATTAAAAATCCATGCATACACATATGCATGCATTCATGAGTTTATTTAGAAAAGTTTTTGTTAACCCTAATCTTGATGATTAGTGTTTTGATGATCTAAGTTTGATATTTTTGGGATGTTACATCTCCTGAAGGTATGTATTTAGGATGCCTAGCTTCTTTATCTAGCTTCTTCCTACGAGCCATTGCTTTATCAGGATCCGTAAAATCCTCAATGACCGTTTCCAGTTCCTGGACTAAGACTTGGTGAGTGATATGATAAGTGTTTAGCAAAGACCGATAATTATCCATATACTCTACAGCTAGAGTAGGTTCTGCTTGAATTAGAGTAGAGTGATCTAACTCATGCTCTAGGTTAGAGGTTTCATGTGGTATAATGGTGTGAGTACTACCTTCTAGAGCTAGGGATTTTTGTTCTCGGATCATGGTTATGGCTGCTGCTACGGCAATCTGATATGTAGATGCCATGCACCTTGCCTCTCCTGATGGCATTTCTCCCTTAAGTCCTAACTTCTTGGATAACATGATCATGACACGGTATTTAACTAATACCTGCCCATCATAGTAACTGTAAATCTTGACCAAAAGTCTCGATTCACATTCCAAACTCCATAGAAGTTGTCGGAGATTATCTGTCCAATCCCCTCCGTAGTCATTCAACGTCCTGTTCATCACTTGAACATTCTGGGTGGATATCGAGGTGCCATGTGGAACTGTAGATAAGAAGTTATCATCAGTCACATAGAGTTAAAACTCTTGGGTAATGATCGAATTTGCAATCATACTAAAGAATTATCGCACTAGTAACATAACAGGATTATTCTCAAGTGAATATCCCTCATATCACTAGAGAACTCTTTATTATTGCTAGGATGTGTCTTACAGGTTCTACCCATTTACTTGGTTTCCAACCTAAGGTCAAAGCATATGCTTTGATACCAACTCCGGTGACCCAGCATGTCACTGCATGATGTAGTATACTATAGTCATGGACATACCACCAATGAAACACCGTTCACTAGTATTACATCCCTCAGAATGGCACAACAGAAACACAGTGGGTCCAATACATGGCTAAAGGTTACAACTCACTCTTTACACAAGATCCAGAGAACACTCTAGGTTAAAGAGAGAGAAAGAACTTCTTACGAAGAAGAATCAAAGATGAACAACGCAAGAACTAGTATACTATTAAGACTAGTATTTTAACTAAAGGGTTGGCATTGCTGCTATTGCAATACTCTACAGAATTAGGTTCTTGACTAGAGATTATATTTCTATCTAATCAGTAATTCCGTCTTCACTTGAGTTGATGTATATGTTGACTTCCTTGACTTCATTGAAAAGATTTGACTTTGGATGACGAGTCCTGGAGCATAACTTGATGTGGATGTTGTCTATTCCGGCTTCAGAATCTAGCAAGGGTTAAGAAGATACTTTGAGTACGAGCGTACTCAGCAAATTCACTAGAAAAGGAGTGTTTGATGCACTATAACTACAGCCACATACCATAGGTCATAGGCAATGCAAGTTTTCATAAACATTTCTTCAAAGGTTTCTTTTATTTTGAAAAGCTATGTCCGTTAGCCTTCATGGGTTTACCAGAACTTCCATGGAGTTCCTTTCCCGCCGCGTTCGCAGCTCCTTCCCAGAACAGGGAGTAACAAGTTACAGTTCTTACACTCTGCAGAGGTGTGTTACTTTACCCATGAGAGATCAACTCTTTGTTGCACAGCCGAGCAACTTATTCCTGTCCACAATTCCATGATGTGGGACCCAGAAGATGATCCAAGCCAATCACTGCCCCCTTCGTGACCTCGCATGCCTCCTTAGTGTACACCATGCCCACATATTGGATTACGGCAATGGTTTGTACAAACCGTTAGATGCCAGAACTATCGTGGGACGTTGAGGGTTCCCACCCATATGCTGCATATCCTCTACGAATTACCAATTAATATGCACGCTTCGAGGATAACAACTACGACCTACACATCCGGCTTCATGCGAGAGGAAGAAGATACAGCTGACTTCTCCATCCCATTCCAAATCTCATGGTCAACGTGTAATATACGGCACAAGAATCATTAGCGACATTGGTTGTTAAGTCCTAGGTGATTTAGTTCTGAGTAGTGGTATTTCAACTGTCAGATTTAATAGATTAGCTGATCACCCCGGATCAGTAACCAATAGCTCACAATATTATTGAAAGTAGTGTTTTCTGATCTTTTTCAAATGCAGGTGATGACAACACTGGATTTGTAAAATACTTTACAGAAAATAAACAAAGGATATGAGAAAGTGTGAACTTGCCTTTTGTGATTGCAAGATTATGCACTCACGATCTTCGAGTTAGTATAAGATCCAAAATCTGAAATCAGCATCATTGGTCCGGTAAGGACTAATGTTTAAAGAGGTAGTATGCTTTATGCATGAGTAATGAGATGTACTTTTATAAAAGAGAATGTTGGAAATAACGTTGTTCTAGAGTTTGGATTCCGGAAATGGTTACTTTAGAATGTGTTGTTCTTTTAGATTAGTTTGGATTACTTTAGAATGTGCTTCTTATTAGGGCTTGTGAGTGTGTGTGAACAACACAAATTTATGCAGCAATAAAATATATATCTATGAAATGCTATTCAAAATTGTTTACAATTTAATAGTTTATCTCCAAACTTTACTTTATAAGTCGAGTCACTTATAAATAGCTTAAGTGTTATTGCTCCTAGGTATACAAGTGAAGTATGAAGTAATGTGATCTTGATTATTTGTCATATATTGTCTGAAGTGGCAAAACGAATAAATTTTGAAGAAAAGATTCCTTTTCTAAGGTTTAAACAATCTTTGTGGTTAGTTAGTGGTGGTCGATGTTATTTGTGTTTGCTTGAATAGTTTTGGCTTGAGATGTTTTATAACTTAACTAGTTCAGACCAAAGTTAACTATAAAACATATAATAATGCTTATAATGTTATATTTAGATTCTTGTAGACTAAAGTTAACTTTAAAACAAAGATAGTTTGAAAGTATAATGCTTATGATATTTGTATCTTGTGTACCTGGTAATGTTTCCTTAAGGTTACTTAAGAATGGCTATTCTTTTACTTGGTGTAGTGGTTTCTTGATTTTATAATGGAGTAGTATCATTTACCTTTTATAGATGAGTGGTTATAGTTTATAAACCAATATATAATATTACTTAATTACTTATGAACTTACTATAGTGTTGTGGTAGTTTTTGTAATCTGGTGGTTAAAGTAGATAGAAATGATCCGATTTATTCACAAGTTGTTCTTTAATTTTTTTATTATGAATAGGAATCCTTTTAGAATGTAATCTTCACTTAAGGTTGAAGATAATTTAATAAAAAGGTATTTATAATGTTTTAAACCATTATGGCTTCATATTATTAATATTTAAGACTAATACTATTTATTAGACTTAATTGACTCATTTTAGAAATATTAATAAATTTTATTTACCCTTATATGAATTTTTTAAACTAAGGAAATAGGTTTAAATTCAAGTTATTAGAGTACCTGCACTTTTTATTTAACTCAATAGTGAAATATTATATTTTTAACATGTAGATATTATTTTTGTGATCATTTTGGTATATTATATTTATTTTTATGATTTATAAATAATAAGATATGATTTTTATAAGATTTAATATTTAAAAAATACTTAATAAATAATAAATATTTAAGTAAGTGAAATAATAATGCATGATTATAGTTTTAAATTATAGTTTTTATTTTGCTAAGATTTTTGGTATATTATTCATATTTTTAATCTTTATCATTATTAAAATATGAATTATCAAGGTTTTATTACTTTTAAACCTTTATTAAATAATATTTATTTAAATAATCATCATAATAATATTGGATAATAAGTTAAAGTTGTAGATTTTATTTTTCTACAAATTTTCATATATTATACACATTTTTCTGAATTATAAATCAAAAGTTATTAATTAAACAAGATTTAATCATTTGTTTGATTTCATATTAATAATTAAGTTTATAACATTTTATTTATTTCTTAAACAGGAATTTACTTTATACATCGCACCTACATCTAGCCTGAGTCACTGACCAGTGGGCCGGTGGCCACCTCAGTGCACAGGTTAAAGAAAATGCATTTGTTACCGACTGATTGGCTACCCCCAGTCAATGACATATGGGCCCTAGGCCATGTCACATGCCACGTGAGACAAAGACCATGTCAAACAGGGTACTGGGTCCAGGGTGGCGTCGTTGTGACATAGCTATGGCGTCAACACTACCACCACCGTCAGTGGTTGGTCGCCGGCGATGATCCACGACGCCCTAACAAGAGAAACTAACCTAGTTTGAATCAGCGCAACGCGCTGAACCCTAAAGTGGCGGCGTCACTCGGAAATAGTCATCGGAGCCTCATCTCCGACGAGCTCCAACGGTGGCCAACGGTGACAGAAGGTGCGACGGTGTTTAACAACGAGATACGGCGATTTAGGGATACTGGAGTGTTCAGGAACTCACCCTGATGACGATAGAGAGGTTGGCGAGGACAGGCGTGTTCGAAGGCGAGCTCTCCGACGAGGATTCCGACGAACTGCCGCAAAGAGGAACAGCAAAATTCACTCTCTCCAGTGCTCCCCTTGATGCAAGATTCTACTCAGAGCATCTACGAAGGACGGGGCTTCTCCATGGCTGCTTGGAAGAGTGTGGGGAGATGTGGTTCGACGGCGAGATGTGGCTCCGGTGAGCTAGGGTTTCGGCCCCATTTGAATCGGAGAGGATAAGGAGGGATTGTGGATAGGGATTGAGGTAGGGCATCGCGGTGGCCTTCTTATCCCCCTCTGGAACAACGACGAGCATATTGACACACGGTTGACGACGACGAAAGCACCGGGCGGCGGCGAGCTCCTTTAGCGAGCTGCCTGTGTGCGTGAGGATGATGATGATGTCGCTTTTGCGGAAAACCTCCTGGCGTTTATTTCTTCTCAAACCACGATCCTTCCCTGGTCCCACTCGTCAGTCACATGAGAGACTGAGTTGTGCTGGTTATTGGGCCCTTGTGGGCTGCACCTGGGCGACATGTAAGCAGGTAGGAGTTGGGCCACGGCCAAGTCTTGTTTTTTATTTGTTTTCTATTTTCTGTTTTCCTTTTCAGATTTGTATATAATATTTAATTTGAACTTTTCTTTGTAGAATTTATTTGCTGGATAATTGTAGTAATACTAAAATATATTTAGTATCATTTGTAAACTTTTATTATATAATCTTTTTATTTTCTCTATATGAACCCCTTTTAATATTTTGTAGATGATTTTCTTATTATTTTTATTTCCTCTTTTAACCATGGATTTATTAAATGATACCTTCTTATTTGTTTATAAAACTTAACTCTAGTTGGCTCATAGTTTTGAATAGAATTTTTTATATGTATAATAATCCTATATCATTATTTGATGCATGAAATATAGAAGAAATTAATATGGTTATTACTACTTCCATTAATTTTGAAAATGGCAATGTATATATTCTATTATGATAAACAAAGAAGTTTAGGGTTTTGAATTATGAATATTTACCCTAGGGTTTAGGGTTTTTAATATACTTAGATTCCTTTATGGATGTGAGTAAAGATTTAATAACTAAGCATATTGTTTTCTGTTTGGGATATTTTATGACATCACCTTTAGGACTAGAAAGTTATATTTAGAATGTTTTATAGAAATAAATTGATGAAGATACTCCTAAGCACATATAATTATGATGGTTGGAATTGGCAGAGATGTGCTTATGTGATTTGTTATAGGAAAATATTCCTATAAAGTGATATTAACATAAGATGATGAATCAATTCCCTGAATGGACATTATACTTGGTTTAAGATTTAGAGTTGGTTGTTTAACAAGAATGTCTATTTTTCCATTCTTCACCATCCTTGACCTTTAATTAAAGAATTCCTTTCCTAGATATAATACTTCTTTCTATCCATCATCATAGTTAGTATGATGATCTTTACTTCACAAGAATGTTCTTATTCATCTTTTATTCTTCTAAACTCATGGATGAATCCAATGAGTTTGATAATAAAGTATTTCATAGTTTTCTCATATCTTTGCTTGGTTATACCCACTACTCTACAATTGATAATCATCAATCCAACAAGTAGTTCTTTCAAACTCCACTAATAATCTTCCTTAATCATCCATCACTAATATTTCTTCATCATATCTATGTATGTATCCTATATTTCTCTAAGGCTTACTATCCTTTAAGATGAATAACACTTCTTCCATAACCCTATGCTAAACTAGCTTTAATTGAATAATATCATCCTACATTTACTTTACTCCAATAACTCAACACTCCAACCCTACATTATATTTATGTGGCTTGTAATGACTACTCTAGGATAACTTATCTCTAATAGGGTTTCAATCATGTTCTACCCACCAATATCTTTTATACTAGATATAGGTAGACCATCCTGGTGAGTAAGACATGATCAGTATAATCCTTTAATCATTTATAGCTCAAGTTATTAGTTGGCTAAACAAGGCTTTATCAATACTACTTTTCAATTGTATTGAAATTATCTTCTTAGTATCTCATACTGGATTAAGGTTATTCATGGACTATGCCCTCTTTAAAATATTTAAGTAGATGTTATGATAAGATCAAGAAATAGTAGATCAAGGATTGATAGTTAAAGAATTTGTAAATCAATGGTGGATTACTCAACATTGATGAACAACAGATATTAAGATAAGTTCCATAAAAATTGATATGGAAAGAAAGATATATAGTGAATGATCTTGACTTAGTCTCTTTCCAACTCAATCTCATTAAAGAGTTAAAGTTAAGTATTACTATGGTACTCATAGTAAGAATAGATAAGAATAAGATACGTCAGGATTAGTCATTACATTTTTATTACTTTAGTTTGTAATCTTAACTTGGCACTTATGAATTGTTGTGTTGAATATGATGATAGAATCCCTTAAGGATCAGATATTAATTATTTAAGCAATGTATTATGAGTAGCATTTATTATATCTGATCTACCCTTATATCAAATCATGTTTACCAAAATAAGGTTTTAGCAAAGGTCATATTGAAACTTATCGCAGTCAACTTGATGATCTGCTTCAATTCTATCAAGTTAAGAGAAGCTTCAATCACTTTGACAAGTTTTGTTCAAAAGCGCGAAAATTATTCAGATTTTCTATGCATGAATGCAATGCACACATATGGGTTCATCTTATTTCTAGGCTCTAATGCTAGGATGTTACAGACTCTCCCCCTTAAAATAAAATTCGTCCTCGAAGTTCGCAAACTCTCCTATTTCGAAGTAAGGAATTGTCTTGTAGTGGTTGCTACATTTCTCCACTCCATGATGACATTAAATGGAATTAATTGTAGTATTCCATAACCTGATTAGATATCCTAATCCAATTCTTTTTATTTAATCATCAAACTTTGTTACTATTTTCAGTACAGTCTAGAGGGTTTCCTTAGAACAAGTTTTAAGTTTCTATATGCCCGTGTTTGTGGTCAAAAGACTATATTTCTATTCGTCTCATAGTATAGTTGATATTGGTACTCCTTCCAAGATTGGATTTGAACTCATTTCGTCCATACCCATTGGAATTTTTTATTCTCAATACTTGTCCAGTTGGGTGTTCTCTATTACTTTTCAAGGGTTACTTAAGAGTTGTTTCTTTTAGAATTGGTCGGTTAAATTTATCCTTTTATCACCTTCAAGCTTATACCTTCTTAAGTTTTTTAAATAATCTTTCATTATTACCTCTAGTACTTCTTCAACTTTCATTCATAATGTCTACTCTCCCCCTTAGGGTTTACTAATAGTCTTTAAATTGTATATAAAACATTTATTGGCTTAATAACTAGAATGTTGCTACTATTTAGTTTATACTTTACCAAATTAGGGTCTGATGAAAGATTTTACGGTGTATCCACATAGTTGTGGATCTCCGAAGCAAATCTTTCAGCACTATATGTCGTACTTACTATTGGACACTTTCGCTGGGATAAGTCTGACTTTGCGAAGCATCTTGAAAGACGATCACCTTAAAGTTTTATACTTCCTTAGGTCTTACTTAACTTAGGCCAAATTTTATGCTCTTTATGCAACCATTAAGATGATCTGGTTAACTATCTCAACCAACACCAGCTGCGAACAAGATACCAACTGTGGATCAGAATGCCGACTATGGATTAAGTACCAATGGCGGATCATTCTGGGTGGTAGGTATTACCTTACAGTTTCCAACCTACTACTGGCATTTTCTCTGAATTGTCAGAGCTTGAATACCCTTTTTCTTCCAAGGCATCTTCTTTCTACTTATTCATGATACTTCCATGAACTTGGTATAACTCTTTCATTAACTTCTTAGCAATGCTAACTACTTTGAATGGACCTTAAGTTTATTACTTCTTGTTGGTCCATACATTTTCTACACCAAACTTCCTTCTTGAATCCGGCTAAGAATAGTCTATGCTTGATATATCCTCCAAATGGTGTTAATACTCGTTATATCTTGCTTCATCTTTCAAGTAAGTCTTCCTTTTGATCTTTGAAACTCGTCACTCCCTTACACGAATTCCCGTTTCTATCTAGATCTATAACATCAACTCATAACTAGGTGTTACATCATGCATTTGCACACCTAATTATTCTCATGTATAGATCTAGTCAATCAAGAAGATTCAATAAAATCCAAAAGTCGATAAACAACAAAACATATACCATGTATTATACATAGGTTTTAAATAATTTACAAATGTACTAGATGTTCCAATGGTTTGCTCCACACCTATTTACCCAACTATCTTACAAGAACTTCTTGTTCTTGTGAGTATATCCTCGCTTATTTCGGCAAACCTTTCAAACTACAATACGCATTACCCTCTATGTATATTATTCAAGCACTCATCCCCTTGGAATGTCGTTCCTTTCTTACTTTCATCTTCCTCTAGTGCTTCCTGGAGTTCCTTCCATGATGACATGAAGTCCTACGACTACCTTCTGGAGCATAAGAGCATCCAGGAGGTGCGTATTCTTGATTAGAAGTACCGAGAGTGAGATTAGTCATTGAAAAATGACTAGAGTTGGCGTAATCTTCCACCGAATATTCCTGGTATTTTTGGCAACGATTCCTCATAGTAAGCTGGCTCCTTAGCCTTTTCTTGGATCCAGTCATATATATTGGTGTAGTAGCTATCGGAATACTCTTCTAAGTCGATTGGATTAGTATCACCCCCATATGGTCCATAAGGCTCTCTATGGTTATAGTTGATCTCTTCTTCAATACCTGTATCACAAGGTATAGGATTTCCTATGGTTCCACCTAGAGATTCTACTTCCCATCCATACTTGTTTGGATTAGGGTTATTTGGAGTAGCTTTATTCCATTCCTGTTGTTCGGAGTTATATTTGGTCCATAGGTCTTCAGGTGGCTTGAAGTCATTTTGGTAATAGGTATAATTTTCCGAGTTTGGGTCATCAAACTCAGTTTCCTCATACACTTCTCCTGCAGGTATGTATTTAGGATGCCTAGCTTCTTTATCTAGCTTCTTCCTACGAGCCATTGCTTTATCAAGATCAGTAAAATCCTCAATGACCGTATCCAGTTCCTGGACTAAGACTTGGTGAGTGTTATGATAAGTGTTTAGCAAAGACCAATAACGATCCATATACTCTACATCTAGAGTAGGTTCTGCTTTAATTAGAGTAGAGTGATCTAACTCATGCTCTCCGTTAGAGGTTTCATGTGGTATAATGGTGTGAGTACTACCTTCTAGAGCTTGGGATTTTTGTTCTCAGATCATGGTTATGGCTGCTGCTACGGCAATCTGATATGCAGATGCCATGCACCTTGCCTCTCCTGATGGCATTTCTCCCTTAAGTCCTAACTTCTTGGGTAACATGATCATGACACGGTATTTAGCTAATACCCGCCCATCATAGTAACTGTAAATCTTGACCAAAAGTCTCGATTCACATTCCAAACTCCATAGAAGTTGTTGGAGATTATCTGTCCAATCCCCTCCGTAGTCATCCAACGTCCTGATCATCACTTGAATATTCCGGGGTGGATATCGAGGTGCCATGTGGAAGTGTAGATAAGAAATTATCATCAGTCACACATAATGAGTAGTCGGAGAGTGATGGCACAAGACCAAGGTGATTGCAAAATTGAAAGGAAAAAAAACTCTTGCTCTTGGTGATTTGTTCCTTCAAGAAGGAAGTTTTACCCTTTTCAGCTTCCAACCCAGCGCGCATCTTGTGGAACTTCTCGTTGGCGACGCCTCTCCGAGCATTCTCATTCTATGGAAAGAAGATCAAAATCACTTAGTCTTTCTTTAAGAATCTAGTCAGAACTAATTCTATTTCAACTACAAGTTTGGGGGCTACAGTAAGAGTTTTTAACTCGGCAAAATGCTTAGTCTTTCTTTAAGCATCTAGTCGGAACTAATTCAGTTTTAACCTAGAAGCTTGGGGGCTACAGTACGAGTTTTTAACTAAGCAAAATGCTTAGTCTTTCTTTAAGCATCTAGTCGGAAGTAATTCAGTTTCAACTAGAGGCTTGGGCTACAGTATTGAATTTTCCAAACACTGCGTATGCTACTCTAAAAGTATCTAGTCGGAATAGTTCATTCAAACTAAATACTTGGGGGCTACAGTGAGAAGTTTTCTAGCTTAGTCACTCTTAGAGCATTTAGATGCAAAGGTCTATGGTTTTCTGTCTAAATCCTCGGGGCTACAGTGGGATAGTCATATGAAATGCAAAAGGCAAATAAAACTTACAAGTGCGATGAACTTGAGATTGGTGGCGCTCTCGGCAAATATCTTGCTGAAGGAAAGACTATTTCCTCGCAGGATATCATCTTGCCTGAGGAGCTCCTCAAGACCGCAAGTCAGAGATGTTGGCGCTGCACCAGGAGCCAGAGTTGAGATACTCGGCGTAAGTGCCGGGTAGACTATCTTTGGAAGATTTGTGGATGTCCTGGGTGCAGAGGCGCCACCTTACTTCGACAAACATTCCGCCTACCTACTGCTACCGATGGCATCCTTAGCCGGAGCTTCAGCCATTTTGGAAGCAGTACTTTCTTGTGTCGCCTGCTTGTCGACTAGGACAAGATCCGCGGAGACACCTAGGTCCACTTCCATGGTGGAAGGGCCAGCTGCATCCTTAGCCGGAAAGCTTGTCGGAGCGGCGGCATGCTGGACGCTGGGAGTGGTAGGGATAATGGCGGGAGATGCTTGGTGCGACACATCTCGATGCAACATATCTCTAATGTTTTTAGAAGCCCCCGATGTTTTGGAGGTCTTATTGAAACTTATACTGGCCTTCTTCCTGAAACATATAAAAGTATAAGTATAGGAATAAGACGAGCGATGAACATATGTCAGAGGATAAGAAGCTTACACAATAGTGGGTGCTTTGGTGAAAGGGATCCTAGTAATTCTTCTTTTTTCCACCTCCAGGGCGGCAGTGGACTTCTTGGAGGCACCACCCTCCGTCTTCTTCTTCTTGCCTCCATCGGCAGCGTCAGAGGTGGAGCTCTTCTGCTTATGTGCCAACGGAACATCGTCCTCGGACACGACGATTATTCCTTCATCTTGGGGTCGTAGATTTGGACAGCCGTGCTATCCTCCTCTAGACTTTTGAGTTGTTAAGTGAAATCCCAAAGTGTTAGATGAGATGATAATGCTAGACGGAAGAACTAAGTACATGTCATACATGAAAAATAAACAGGTACCTCTGGGCACTTTCCCTCCTCGAACATGGCGTAGGTGATGGTGAAGCCGCGCTTCCTATCCTTCACCTTGACGATGTCCTTGAGGCGGAGCTTTACGGAGTCACTCGAGAAGTTGTCCTCGGAGTTGCGGAGGCTATCCTTCCTCTCCTTGGTGTACTGATGCATCATCTTCGAGCGGTACTACAGAGGCTAGATCTTCCTGACGAACCAGCACATGGCTAAGTCCAACCCGGTCAAACCCGTCTTTACGAACCACTCTATCCGCCTTATGGCACGGGAAGTGTCGTTGTAGGAGGGAAGGGAGGCCTGGGTCTCCATGTCGAGGCTTCAGCGGCGACCCCATCAACAAAGTTCGGGTACATTCCTTCTCGGCCGGCCCGAGGGATATCTGGGCCCTAGAAGTATGTCCGCTGCTAGTTCTTGCAGGACTCATGGCCAACGATGTCGGGGAACCGCCGGCCAGGCCGGATCTTAAAGCTAATCGTTCCGCAATTTCTGAGCTTGTCCTTGCTTGCTCCGGCTTCCCTCTTGACGGTGAAGAAGTATATGAATAGATTTAACCTAGGCCTAATCCCTAGGTAACCCTCACAAAGCGCCGCATAGTTGCAAAGCGCTAGGATGCTGTTGGGGGATAGGTTCTGAGGTTGAACCCGATAGTGGCTAAGGACAGAAAGGAAGAAGTCGGAGATAGGGAGGGAGACACCGCGTACCAATTGCACTCTGAGGTACACCTTCTCTCCGGCTTGGGGAGAAGGGGTGACCTCGCCGGCCGGTGCCGCCCGCCAGACAAGCCCCTCCGTCATGGAGAGAGGTAGCCTTTGACGAGCAGCTCTTTGATATCGCTGTTGGTGATATCAGAGCCGCGCCACTCCCCCTTATGGGAGTCACCCTCCTCCTCTAGCAGCTCCAGCGCCGCTGGAATTTGGTCATCGCCGATGGACTCCACCACCGCGGACCGTGGCAGCACCAGACCTTCTGGGGGCACCTGGACGGAGCTTGCCGGCTTCGCCGCAGGATCGACCGTTGCCGCCATGGATGGGTTGGATCTGCTGCTTGCCATTGGGAGGGAAGAGAGGTGACTGAGAGATTGGGGAGATTAGGTTTTTTCGCGTGCGCGTGGAGGGCTCGAGGAGATGCTCGCAGGAGGAAGAAGATGGCACAGGGGAAGAATGAGGTGAAGAGATAAAAATCTGCCACGGTTGAAATATATAACCTCCAGTGTCAAGATTCGTGCAAGTGATTGAATGGTTGCTGCGTGGGTGACGTGTGTGTGCGCGTGCATGGAAATTTCGCCACGTTCTCAACCGCCGCCGCCAACGGTTCGTATCCTTCGCACGGGAAAATGTACATGATTGTGTTCTCTGCATGTGTGAGTTACGAGGCATCGCTGACCTATGTCTACGTCGCTCTAGCTGACACGGACAGATGAACCATCACATCGGAATATTCTGGCATGGACGGATCCAGTCCGGCTACGAGAAGAGTACGATGGAAGATTCAGCATTTCTCTGACTTACAAGTTGAAGATGGAGAGCATTGCAGAGTTCTTGGGAGGACTACAAGATATTGCTTGACGATTTGCCGACATCCATCTATACAGAGCATTCAACCTGAAGAGGCAAGACGGTGTAAGATCTCAGAGTTCTCCGGGGGCTACTATTGGGGATATGCTATATGGGTATCCTCATAGCATGTCTCCTATCCGGATAACCCGGGTGGCCCACAGTTGGTACCAAGGCCGATGGCTTGCTGGGTGGCCTAGTTAGATGGATCCAGAAGGGAGGCCCATGCTGGATAAAGGAAGGCTACGGAGGAGTCACCGACGTACCCGGAGCCTTGGAGTGCACGACACGCTAGACTAGTTGTATGCAGTGTAGGACTCTGTAACCTGTTGATGACCCACAAGTATAGGAGATCGCAACAGTCTTCGCGAGTAGTATTACCCAATTTATTGATTCGACACAAGGGGAGCCAAAGAATACTTGCAAGCTTTAACAACTGAGTTATCAGTTTAGCTGCACCTGGAAATAGTTCTTGCTCACAAAAGTTTATTAGTAGCAACAGTTTGTAGTAGCAATAGCAAAGCAACAACAACAACAACAATAGCAACATGAGCAATATTAAGAGTCACGGTAACAGTAGGATTTGAGTGCGGTATGCATAGGGATGGATGGACGGGCGTTGCATGGACGAGTCTAAACATGTAACTTCAAGATCTAGGGCATTACAGATAAATAATAACAAGCATCCAAGTACTAAAAAATCCTAGGCATGTGCTCCAAATATAGTCATACGTGCTCGCAATGAGAACTTGCACAACATCTTCTGTCCAGCCAGCCCGTGGCAGCTGGGCCTCTAGGGAACTACTGGCAATTAAGGTGCTCCTTTTAATAGAGCACCGGAGCAAAGCATTAACACTCTGTGAACACATTTTGTAACATCCCAAAAATATTAAACTAGAATCATCAAACTCTAATCACCAAATTTAGGGTTAACAAAAACTTTTCAAATTAAAAATATGAAAGCATTCATATGAGTGTGCATTAAAATTTGGATTCTTTTGAATTGCCATGATTATGTGTTTCTTTGCTTGTAAAATGATTCTTAGGTGAAATAAACATCATCTAAACAATCCCCAAACTTTTCCCAAAGACAAACAAATTAAGTGAATGGTCACTTTGGCCAATTTAACTCCCATGCCTACTTTGGCTATCTCTAACTTTCAGAACTTAACAGAAACATGTATGGATCTTTACACCCCTTGATAGTACACATTACAAGGAACCAAGGCCCACTTTGTGATCATCCAGAAACATTCAAATGCTTAGTTTAAATGACAGTTTAAAATTGAATCTATTTCATATGGGAAGATCCCACTATTTCAAAAACCACTCAAACAAGCTCAATTTTCAAAACCCAAGCATCCACAGTATCACCAGCACATGCCTAGTACACCCACCAAAAATCTTTTCAAAATTCAAACTTAAGTTCATGCGGCCATTTCATCAAATAGGTTGCAGATGCAAATCAAACAAAATCAAAACACTATGTTGAGCAGTGTTTTGGGCCTAACTTGTTCCCTCTCTGGACACCACTAGCCTCAGTAGATCATCTAACAACCTTAACTAATCACTAGCACCACTGTAAGCTGGCCATTGTCATCAATGGTGAGCAGGCCGAGAGCACCATTGCCACCCCATAGTCGACAACAAGCTACGAGCAACATTAGCCTCGCCAACCTTGTCTGGAAGCAAGCTAGCACCCCACCGCCACTCCCTGTCCCAGCCGCGAGCAATGCCAACCACTGGAAAACACGTCCCGGCCATGCCAAGCCGCTCTACAAGCATGGCTAGAGCGCTCCCCGTGCGCCATGCTCGACACACGCCCACAGACCGTGCGCCGCCCTCGCCGCGTGCACGCGTGATCGCCAACACCCGAGCAACCCCGCATACACGCCCGTTCGTCGCCGCGCGGACCATGCGCGCTGTGCGCCATCAAAACTTCCGTCGGACCAGCGCAGAGCACCGCAGCGTTTCGACCGATCAGCACCGCCCCACGCCTCGCCACCACGCTGTTGAGCTTCGCCTGGAAGCACAACACCGCCCCTACCATCGCCCATGCTGATAGCCCTCTGTACCGTCGACCACGACGATCTCAGCTTGCGCCCGTCGGTCCCCTCTCGCCACTATAAATAGAAGCATCCCCCGCTCGAATTCTTCACACCCTTATACTCCCCTCTCACCCAGAACCACCCACCTCATTCCCGGAGCAAGGCGAGCAGCGCATCGCCAGAATTTCACCGGAGTCCACCGCTACTGGAGAAGAAGGAAGCCATCGATTGGAGCCGCCCCAGGAGGAGCTGCCGGTACCAGGAGGATCACCGTCATCGACTTCGTCATTCGCTCGCATCGCCGAACCTCGCCTGAGCCCTGGTGAGCCTCCCACGACCCCCACTGAGCCTCTAGGGTTCGAGATCGCCGGTGACTTGTTCATCGTCGACGAGGACCCTCAGCCGTCGATCTTCATTCTAATCCAATGCACCACATCGCCCCGTATCGCTTCGCGTTTAAAGAGTCACTGACCAGTAGACACCCCTGTTAGTTGTGCCCCGCGCAGCGGAGTGACACTGGGCCGGCCCATTATTCCTTCCCGCCCAGCCCAATCATTTGAATTTATCTTTTTCTATTTATATTCAAACTTAGTTCTATATCTAGTTTTAAAAATCAACCCAGCTCGATTCAGTGCACCAAATTGAATGAAACCAATTTTGTTAGCAAGGTATTGAAATGCTTAATCCAAGCCCGTTGGATTCAAATCATTTGGATCTGTATATCAACCTTGGTAAAAATAACAAGTCAGAAGCTTTTCTGCATTCAAACATTTTTCAAATTTATACCATAATAGCTTTTGAGTTGATTGTAGATTCTAGAAAGATAATTGAAGGTTGCATAAAGAGCATAAAATTTGGCCTAAGATAGATAATCTTGATGTCATCCTAAGGCATGAGATTGAACTTAGCTAAACTCCACTAGTTTACCACCCCTCATTAGTACTTACCCCCACTTGTAGATCCTAGTGCTAAGCATGAAACTGGATCAACTTTAGATGGGAATACTTGGTGGAAAATGGTTATGAAAACCTTGGAATGATGGATCATTCTATTGAGATGTTTTGACATGTGTTTCCGAACACCAGATAATTTGGATGATGAAAATGTTAAGGCATGAGCCTTAGCCCTTTATAAAACTGATGGTTGTCTGGATGCGATACCATTCCAATTTTACCGTACAACCACAATACCCGAGAATTGGGTAGGGCTTGACTGGAAACTTATATTCCTTAGTATGGTTCCCTCACGGCCAAGGTATGAGCCGAGGCTACCTTGTGAAGATTGTCCACCTATGCAGTACCCAAGATGACAGTTGGTCATGGTTGGGAGGCCAAACTCACAGGAGAGGTGCTATACTAGGGCGTGTAATTGAAAGGTTAGGATTGATTATTCACATACTGAGTATGGTGAATTCAGGATTTGTTTCTGACGGATGTGTCGAATGTTGTGGTGAAAGTGTACAATCTCTGCAGAGTGTCAAACTATTCGAATAGCCGCGGCCGTGGTTATGGACAGTTGGAGTGGCCATACTGTTCCCCCGTCAGATGTTTTCAAAATGACTTGTGAAATGGATTGAGAATTTTGACTTGACCACAACAGAGTTGTGATATGAAATACAAGTTCCCACTTAGGTGTTATAAAATTTCAACTAGTTTTTCTTTGCTTCTGAACTTAGTAGAGGTAAATCTGGCTTTTTGCAGAACAACCATAGAGCTTAGTGTCCTATTACAAAAACCCCCTTCACTTGTTAGTATTAGTTTGCGAGTACTTAAAGAGTACTCATGGCTATGTCCATGGCTATTACCGTGGCCAGACTATGAAGAGGAGTACCAGGACGAAGGACCCCAGGAAGGTTACGACAACTAGGATCATCTCCCATCGTCAGCATTGCCTGTGATCCCGAAGATGGAGCTTCACCTACGCTACCTTTATTATTACGTATTTCCGCTGTTTGAGTTGTATTAAGAACTGGATCATGAGATCCTTATTTGTGTAAGACCTTATGTATGGTTTGTAATGTATGATATACTGTGGTATCCAATTCTGTTATGTCTCGCAAAAATGGTAATCCTGGGATTGCGATGTATGGCATAACAGGCATCTAGGATTAAAAATCCGGGTGTTGACACATGTGATCCTCACACCACAGCCATCCCCTCCGGTTGTCCCAATTATTGTCACTTTGGGGCCTTCAGATCTGGACAATGATATGTGTACACAACTTGCAGATAAGATCACAAACAATACTATCATAATGATTCAATAATAAGTTCAGATATGAGATCATGGCACTCGGGCCCTAGTGACAAGCATTAAGCACAACAAGTTGCAAAAAATTCAAATAGCACTAATTGAGATACTAGGCACTATGCCCTAATGGATCTTATTCGATTACATGATAGAACTCATCCAATCCCTACCATCCCCAAGCCTACAGCGGGGGATTACTCACTCATGGATGAGGGAAACATCGGTGGTTTATGGAGATGCGATGGTGATGACGATGTCGATGATCCTCTCCAAATTCCCCGTCCCGGCAGGGTGCCAGAACGGAGTTTCTTGATCCGAATCTTGGTTTCTAGTGGCGGCAGCGGAGTAGAACTCTTTCTGGAAAACTATCGAACCCCTCTCGGCTTTTAGGTCGAAAGGCAACTTATATGCGTAGAGGGAGGCCGAGGAGCTGCCTGGGGTGGCCTAACCCCCTCCAGGTGTGGGGTCAGGTGGGCCCGCGCCTGGGGTGGTTCTGGGCCCCCCAGGCCTCCTCTCTGTCTCCCCTTATGGCTCTGTGGATCTTCTGGTGAAAAATAGTTTTTGCCATATTTTCCGGGATTTTTCTTGATAGTTGATTTTCTGCACAAAAACAAGACACCAAGGTAATTCTGCTGAAAACAGCGTCAGTCCGTGTTAGTTGTATCCAAATCACATAAGTTTAGAGGAGAAACAATAGCAAAGTGTTCAAGAAAGTAGATACGTTTTGGACGTATCAACCCCACCAATCTTAGCCTATTGCTTGTCCTCAAGCAATTCAGTTGAAAATTGAGTGCAATAAAAGAGCTTTCACGAACACTTTGCTTCATATGATGTAAATATTCTCAGCACAGGAGTAGATGCTTAGACAATTCATAATAAGGAGTATGCAACTAAGTCTACTCAATAGTCATTGCAAGATATAAAGAGAAACCAACCCAATAATAATAAGTAGCATGAAACATAAACATAAGCAACATTGCAATGCTCATAATAAGGTATGATAGAGTGGTATCTCGCTTGCCTTTGTTTGAAGAGCACAATATAAATGCCAAGGCACCTCTGAAGTTCACATGAAGACTAGAGATAAAGATATCAGAGATACAAGCATCAAATTCATGACATAATTAACCATGTTTTGGAACAAACACAAGAATGACAACTATTCTCTCAAGAAGGTGCTGATAGAATAAGTGGTGACTCAACAAGGTTGTGAAAACGGTTTTGTGAAGGTTTGAAGGGCTTCCCAATGCTGAAAGGAAGGTACTCATTAGCTTTGAGTTCTCATTGCCCCTATCATAGGCATCTTCATGTGGTTAAGGTGACAGTGAGGTCCACTCTGAATCATATGCTTGATAGACCATAGAATGGAAATCCCAAGTCCCTTGAGTACGAGGGTCGCTCCGCATGCTACTCAACTTTGGTCACCTGAAAGTTCTTGTCATTGTAAATACATGCATATCATGGAGAACCGCCAACGGGGTACCCCTTGCACATGGTACAAGAGCTTTTCCATAACCAAAATGACAAGGCAAGCAGACAATGAGCATCTCAGCAATCTTTTTATTTACCATATCCATAGCTTTTTATTGAGGATGCTTCATAGATGCTCATTATAGTGATGCTGCAAGTTTCCACCATGATTAGGCATGGCTTAGGCTAGCGGCCCAAGCGTTTCTCTAAAATAATGTATAAACTCCATGAACTCGTAACCTCCCCTTTTATTTCACATCATCGACATCCATAAAAAAAGCGCAAGGAATTAACTGGATGAGATATCGAAAAAGTGTTGAAAACGTTCCCCGTGACAGCATGGTTCTGCTGACTCCCAGTATATAATTAGCAAGCATATAACTTTCATGGACTAGTCACAATGGTTCAGAATTATTAAGCACACGGAATAAAGTGTGCCATCAAGTTCATGAGAGACTTACTAACTAACTTTCTCAAAACAGACAAACATTTTATTTTGGAAGAAAACACGGCATATGGAATATGCATTGAAATAGCAAATGATACTAATAGGTAGGTATGGTGGACACACCTGGTAATATTGGTTTTGGGGAGTTGGAAGTACAAGTAGAGCACATACTCAGTGCAAGTGAAGGCTAGCAATAGAGAGGGAGCGACAAACGAGAGAGCAATAGCTGTCATAATCATGCTTGCAACAAAACAGGACTAACTATGGCATGGAAGTGATACAAGAACTCTGAGGCAAAATAAATCATCAAGGCTTACTGACTATTGATTAGTCATATGCATGCGTGAGCATGTGCCAAGTCGATTCACATGAACAGTCAGAGGAGGATACCACAATATCATACCAAAGTATGAATAAAACAATGCAAGTAAACATTCATATGACAAGCTACAAAATATTAGCAAGCTGGAGCTAATCATAGATAAGCAAGAACTACTAAGCATCCATAATGACATACACCTTAAATAAATAGGCTAAGCATGCTCACAATGATGAGTATATGTACAAAAATGAAACAAATAGAGTTTGTTACCAGCCTCTTACCACACCTCGAGTTGTCTTAATCTTCATTATTGCCCTTCACTTGTGTGACTTGAATAATTAACATGAAACCAAAATCCACTGTGGATGGCTGAACCCTGCAAGAACTCACAAAACCAAAGAAGAACAACAAATATTTTTGGTGTTTTCGAATCTTTTTAGAAACAAGCAAACAAAGAAAAACCAAACAAAAACAAAGCAAAATATTTTTGGATTTTTCTTTTAAGGCAAACTAAAGCAAAGAAACAAATAAACAAACCAAGAGAAACAAAATATTTTTGGTGTTTTTGGGTTTTTGAGAAAGAAGCAACAAGAACCAAAAAGAAAGCGAAAACAATGGATATACAAGGAACCGACCAAACATGATATATATATGAGTGTGATGTCGGTATACCTCCCCCAAGCTTAGGATTTTGGCCTAAGTGGGGCTCAATCCCATGGTGCCTAAGTAGATGCACCTCCGTAGTATGTTGAGGAAGCTCCCTCGTCCTGGTACGAGCTCGAGGCCTCCCCTGTGTATGCAGGGGGGTCGTATGGTGGTGCTTCCTCCTGATAGTGCCCATGGAAATTCAAAGAGCACAACTCATCATCCATCTTCTCCTTCGAGCATGACCAAGGTCCCTGAGAAATACTGAGCAAAGTGGTTTGGGGTAGAGGGATCTCTCTCTCTTCCCCGTCAATAAACACCATTCTATAAACTAGGTATCAAGAGTAGAGCTAGTGGTGACAAAGTGGTGCGCCTTCATGAAAGCAAGATCAAGCCTCTGAGGGGCCAAAACTGTATCATGAGGATCAATAGCAATGTCCAAGGCAGCAGCAACACGAGTAGCAATAATCCCCCCATAAATGGGTCCCTTAGCAGCTAAACGACGAGCAATGAGAGAACCAAGATTATACTTATCCTCACTGTTGAGCGCAGCATCTAAGAAGGCCAATTCATAGTTGGAAATATTACTAGTGTTCTCCCTACCAAGAACATTGGTGGCAAGATAGTAGGCCAAATACCTGATTGCTGGAAGTTGAATGTTCTTTATCTTCCCTCGCTGAGCTCTACGGTCATCATCATTGGTTATTCCTTGGTAAAGCTCTAGCAAATCAGTGGGTAGAGCTTGAATCTTCTTTGATGACCCAGTTGTTCCAAGTCCAAGGGCTTTGCAAAATTTCTTCAAAGTGATAGAATGAACCCTGCCATAAATTCTGAAAGACACAAAAGGATTGAACATACTATTGTAAAGGAGAAATGATCCACAAATGTTTTAGTAAGCAAAGCATATTGTTCACTCTCATCCCGCATGTAACTTGTTAGTCCAGCTCTCTACACCAAAGTCATGAAATCATTAAGAATCCCAGCAGCTCGCAAGAAAGTTTGACAAGGAAAGGTGGAGGGGTGCGCATACCAAGGAGCAATCCCTCCAAAAATCAGCACTTGAGATGGGATGAACAAGGAGATCAAAAATCGCGAGAAAGAATAGCAAGAACTCGAGCTTGAGCAAGTTTTCCGGTGTTTTTCGGGAGAGAGAAATAAGGTGGCTTTGAGGAGGCAGCCTGGAGGGGGCCAGGTGGGCTAGACCTCCCCCAGGCGCCGCCACCTGGTAGGCCACACCTATCAGGGGTCTGGTGGCCTGGGGTGGCCTCGTGGGTCATCTCAGGTGCCACTCTGCCCCTTTTTTCGAAGAAAAAATTATTTTGAATTTTCTGGATTTTTTCGGAAAACTTTATTTTTGGCCAATTTTCAGGGTATGAAAATTGATTTTCTCGCCGAAACTGTTTTTTTAGAATAAGAAAAAGCAAACCAAAAGCCAAACTACAGGAGCTCTAAGATACTCAAACAAGTAAACAACTATCAAAACTAAAGCTAAATCAAAGACTAGGAATGAGAAAGGAAAAATAAAGCAAGTATAACCATAGTGGAAACATTATTTTGTTCATAAAAATCCTTTTGTTAACAAGGTTGATCAAGTCTTGTTACCAAAACAATATTATATGAAACAAAAGTTTGCATTCCACAAGGGGATTATGTTACCTCATACTTGATAGCAATGGTCCCAATCATAATAGTTTCAAAATTTTCTTGTGGAATGGGACAATATATTTCTCCAACCTTGATGCCCTCAATATTTTTAATGGAATTCAGGCAATAAATCTTAACAACCTTCTTGGGGAAGTATACAGTGTGCTCTTTGTCATTAATATTGAATGTTACTTTTCCTTGATTGCAATTGATGACAGTACCTGCAGTATTAAGAAAAGGTCTCTTATCATCTTCAGGCATTTCAAGCACAACAAAATCAGTTAAGATCATGCAATTATGAGCAAATTGAACAGGAACATCCTCACATATACCAACAGGAATAGTAGTTGACTTATCAGCCATTTGCAAAGAAATATCAGTTGGTATCAACTTTTCTAGATGGAGTCTCTTATAGAGAGAAAAAGGCATAACACTGACTCCAGCTCCCAAATCACATAAATCAATTCTAACATAATTATTCTTAATAGAGCAAGGAATAATTGGTATACCTGGATCACCAATTTTATTTGGAACCTTACCATTGAAGGAATAATTAGCAAGTAGAGTAGAAATCTCCTCATTAGGAATCTTCCTTTTATTAGGGACAATATCCTTCATATATTTTGAATAAGGAGGCAACTTAATAGCATTAGTCAAAGGAATTTTGAAGAATAAAGGTTTCATCCACTCACAAAATTTGTTCTAGTGTTCTTCCTCCTTTGACTTGTGTTTCTTACCTGGAAAAGGCATAGGTTTCTGCACCCAAGGTTCTCTCTCTTTACCATATTTATTAGCAATAAAATATTCCTTTGTGTACCTAGTGTTATTAGTGTGCTTCTCAGGTTCTTTCTCACCTTCCTCCTTATCAGGAGACTCATTTTTATCATTACCACTCTCGGTTTCAGCATCAGAGATAGATATACTATTAGGATCTACAGCTGGTTCAAGTGGTTCCTCAACTACTTTATGTTTCTTTTTCTTTATCTTACGAGGACTACCACTATCTTCACCTTGTTAAGAATCCTACTCTATTCTTTTAGGGTGTCCTTCAGGATATAAAGGATCTTGAGTAGCTATACCACTCCTAGTTCTAATTCCATAAGCATGTTTATCTCTTGAAGCATTAACTAGCATATCCTTTTGTACCTTATCAAGTTGATCAAGTTGAGTTTGAACCATTTGAAAGTGTTTACAAAGCATTTTAATATCATTAGAAGTTCTTTCCACAATATCTTTCAACTCATGGATAGCCCTAGAGTTTTCCAATAAATGATTCTGAACTTGTTTATTAAAATACCCTTGCTTAACAATAAAAGTCTCAAGTTCCTCTAAACATTGATCAGGAGGCTTACCATAAGGAATATCACCTTCATCAAAGTGTTGGAGAGAGTGTACCTCAATAGTAGATGAGTGGGGAATTTGCTTACATAATTCTTCTATAGGAGGTAGATTCTTCACATTTTCAGCTCTAATACCTTTCTCTTTTAGACACTTCTTAGCTTCCTTCATCACTTCATCATTTAATGCAATAACTCCCCTCTTCTTTGTTGTTGGTGTTGGAACTGGTTCAGGGACAACTGTTTCAGGAGTAATAGGCTCAAGTGCATTCAGCTCAGTTGAAGTCCAATCATCATAATTCTTGCTTATCTTAGTCATTAATTCTTCAGCATCTGTAGGAGTCCTTTTACTGAAAACACAATCAGCAAAGCTATCTAGGTAGGTCCTAGAATCATCAGTTAGTATATTATAATGAATATCAAGAAGCTCATTCTTAGGTAATGGACACCCAGGATGTGCATGAATCAAGGCACAGAACCTTGTCCATGACTCAGGCAATTTCTCTTCTTCTCCCTATTTAAAATCAAAAAGTCTCTACAAAGCAGCATGTCTAGCACTAGGAGGAAAATATTTCTGGAAGAAAGAAGCAATCAAGCAATCAGGGATATCAATGGCACCAGGAGGTAATCTATTAAACCAAGCCCTAGCTTCTCCTTTTAGTGAAAAGGGGAAGATCTTAGCTACAAAGTATTTGCGCATCTAAAAATCATCAGAGAATAAAGCACTCATAGTAGAAAGCTCATTCATATGAGCCACAACACTCTCATTTTCAGTCCCACAAAAAGGTTCTTTCTCAACAATATATAAATAAGATAAATCAAGATATAAATCATAATCTTCATCTTTAATATCTATGGGAGAAGTAGCAAACTTAGGATCAAAGGACATCTGAGGCATAATAGTACGTCTAGCAAGGAGACTCTTAATAGCACTAGTACCATGTGTGTTTCGGCACTCTTCAACAAAATCATTAGTGAACTCAAGGTAACCATCATTAATATGATAACTCTCACTAGCACCAGGTGATCTAACAGGTGTAACAGTGTCTTCACTAGGAGTTTCGGTATTTCCTAGACCATCAAGCACAGTAGAAGTAACATCATGAGCATCAAAAGCAGTTTCAGACTCAGCAGTAGTAGCAGTGTGTGTAGCATGTGTATGTGGTGGTGGTGTGACAAGCTTACTTATAACAGACGGTGAATCAAGAGCAGCAGAGGTGTTTAGGACTCTACCTCTTCTTGTAGTGGATGGTAAAATAGGGAACTTTCCATGACGAGACGTACCCATGATGAAAGGAGTAGCAGTGAACAATAATAGATCCAAGTGAACTTACAAATAAAGCTATGCTGCCCGGCAATGACGCTAGAAAATAGTCTTGATGACCCACAAGTATATGGGATCATAACAGTCTTCACGGGTAGTATTACCTAATTTATTGATTCGACACAAGGGGAGCCAAAGAATACTTGCAAGCTTTAACAACTGAGTTGTCAGTTCAGCTGCACCTGGAAATAGTTCTTGCTCACAGAAGTTTATCAGTAGCAACAGTTTGTAGTAGCAACAGCAAAGCAACAGCAACAACAACAGCAACAGGAGCAATAGTAACAGTAACGGTAACAGTAGGATTCGAGTGCGGTAGGCATAGGGATGGATGGGCATTGCATGGACGAGTCTAAACATGTAACTTCAAGATCTAGGGC
The DNA here is from genome assembly GCA_916181665.1 of Avena sativa. Taxonomy (NCBI): domain Eukaryota; kingdom Viridiplantae; phylum Streptophyta; class Magnoliopsida; order Poales; family Poaceae; genus Avena; species Avena sativa. Next base: position 103,897,637 of record OV702293.1, read on the forward strand.
ATTGCAGATAAATAATAACAAGTATCCAAGTACTAAAAAAATCCTAGGCATGTGCTCCAAATATAGTCATACGTGCTCGCAATGAGAACTTTCACAACATCTTCTGTCCAGCCAGCCCGTGGCAGCGGGGCCTCTAGGGAACTACTGTCAATTAAGGCGCTCCTTTTAATAGAGCACTGAAGCAAAGCATTAACACTCCATGAACACATGTGATCCTCACACCACAGCCAGCCCCTCCGGTTGTCCCAATTATTGTCACTTTGGGGCCTTCGGATCCGGACAATGATATGTGTGCACAACTTGCAGATAAGATCACAAACAATACTATCATAATGATTCAATAATAAGTTCAGATATGAGATCATGGCACTCGGTCCCTAGTGACAATCATTAAGAACAACAAGTTGCAACAAAGTCAAATAACACTAATAGAGATACTAGGCACTATGCCCTAACAGATCTTATTCGATTACATGATAGAACTCATCCAATCCCTACCATCCCCAAGCCTACAACATGGGATTACTCACTCATGGATGAGGGAAACATCGGTGGTTGATGGATATGCGTTGGTGATGACGATTGCGATGATCCTCTCCAAATTCCCCATCCCAGCAGGGTGCTAGAATGGAGTTTTTGGATCCGAATCTTGGTTTCTGACGGCGGCACCGGAGCGGAACTCTTTCTGGAAAACTATCGAACCCCCCTCGGTTTTTAGGTCAAAAGGCAACTTATAGGTGCAGAGGGAGGCCGAGGAGCTGCCTGGGGTGGCCTCACCCCCTCCAGGCGCGGGGTCAGGTGGGCCCGCTCCTGGGGTGGGTCTGGGCCCCCAGGCCTCCTCTCTGTCTCCCCTTCTGGCTCCGTGGATCTTCTGGTAAAAAATAGTTTTTGGCATATTTTCCGGGATTTTTCCTGATAGTTGATTTTCTACACAAAAACAAGACACCAAGGTAATTCTGTTGAAAACAACGTCAGTCCGTGTTAGTTGTATCCAAATCACATAAGTTTAGAGGAGAAACAATAGCAAAGTGTTCGATAAAGTAGATACGTTTTGGACGTATCACCTGTCTGGCTAGGAATTTCCCTGTAACCCTAGGATCTGGCGACTATATAAGCCGGACCTATGGGATCCTGTAGGGCATAACTCAACTCATACTTTGCACAGAGAACCTATCCCTGTAACTCAGCTTATTGCCATTATAGTGATTTATAGAAGGAGTAGGATTCCCCCACCGTTGTGGGATCTGAACATGGGTAAGCTGTGTTACCTCGTACCCGTCAACTATCCGCCATACCCCACGTCTCTAAACACGCAATGTGAGGACCCCTCCATGGCGTACTCGTCGTCAATACCATGACACTAGTTCTAGTGCTATTCCTTATGAGCTTTACAGGGAAATTATGCATGAAATTGGCCCTTGTGATCTTGAGGACATTGATGTGGTTATTCACCTTGCTAATAAGGAAACCATTTTCCCTATTGGTATTGTAAGAGATGTGGAGGTTCTTTGTGGTAAGATTAAGTATCCTGCTGATTTTCTAGTGCTTAATTCAGCAGCTAGTAAAACTTATCCTATCATTTTTGGTAGACCTTTCTTGAACACTTGTGGATCTATTCTATATTGTAAGAAGGAGAAAATTTTAATTAAGTTTCATGGAGATTCTTATGAGTTTAACTTTTCTAAATTTGCCAAAACTCCTTGTGAAAACATCTTGCCTAATAAAGATTTGAGGATGGAACAACTCACTTCTATTGATCTGGTTTATGAACTTGGTCCTATTTTTGATGATTGTAAGTATGCTCATTCTGATGATAAAGTTGTTTCTTGTGACATTTATATTGTCAACTTTATTCAAAGTGCTACTGAAAGTTATTATGATAGAGGGAAACATGGTCTTATGCATCTCAATAATATTAAGTTTCCTGATGTTGAATCCTTGACGTCGAGTCTGTTGGGAACCCCAAGAGCAAGGTGTGAAGTAGCACATCAGCAAGTTTTCCCTCAGTAAGAAAACGAGGTTATCGAACCAGTAGGAGGAAGGAAACGTCACATAGGTGTTGCAAGCAACGCAGAGACCTGCACAACACAAACTCAAGACTTTGCCCCAACGAATCAGTGAGGTTTTCAAGCTCACCGGTTTGCTGTAACAAAGGATTAAATGTATGGTGTGGAAGTTAATGGTTTGCAGCAAGTAAACAAGTAACATTGGAAGATGTATCAATGGTAAAGATTGGACCGGAGTCCATAGTTCACTAGTGGTGCTCTCCTTAGATAAACAACATGGCATGAAGGGTAAACAAATTACAGCAGGGCAATTGACAGGAACTGAGCAAGGCATAACAATGCAATACTAGTCAAAAAGATCCTATGGGATTCGATTGGGCAATACAACAAAATACATAGACCGCCATCCAATTGCATCTATGACTAGAAGTCCACCTTCAGGTTATCATCCGAACCCCCTCTAGTATTAAGTTGCAAGCAACAGACAACTGCTTTAAGCAAAGTGTGTAAGGTAAACAATCCACTTGTTCCATGAACAAGAAACCGTTGTTTTCTCCCTAGTAGCAACAACACATCTACAACCGAAGAGATTTCTGTCACTTCCCTTGGAAACTAGAGGCATGAACCCAATATCGAGCATAAATACCCCCTTTTGGAGTCACTAGTAACTACTCGGCCAAGATATCTACTAACAACGGAGAGCATGCAAGATCACAAACAACACAGACATGATAGAATCATAAAGACAAAACCATTAATCAATCTGACATAATAATCTCAATATCTATCGGATCCCCGCAAACACAACATGCATGATTAAAAATAGATTAGATCTTGATCATGAACGAAGCTCACAAGATCTATACCATGAAAGCACAAGGAGGAGATACAACCATCTACCTACTACATGGACCCATAGTCCAAGGTGGAACTACTCACGCATCACACCGGAGAGAAGGCCTCCGGGATGATCTCCCCTCCGGCAAGGTGCCGGGAAGAACTTCAGACCCCCCAATCTAGGGACGAGGGTGGCGGAGGCTATAGAAGGTTTCGTGGAATATTTATCTGGTCCTTAGGGTTTCTGCATCAGGGCTTCTTATAGGCGAAGATGCGAGGCTGGGAGGCGGCCAGGGGCCCCACACCCTACCCAGGCACGAGGCAGGGCCCACCCGCGCCTAGGGGGGGTCTGGCTGCCCTAGTTCGCGTCTCCGTCTCGTCTTCTGGATTCGTTTCCCTCACAGTAAAATATTGACTCTGGCTTTTGTCCCGACTAATTCCGAGAATATTGATTTTCTGCCTTTCTGGAACCAAAAACAGAAGAAAATAGGCAACTCGCACTGTGGCAACTTGTTCATAGGTTAGTTTCAGAAAAGATATAAAAACACCTCAAAGTGTAGACAAAGCAAAGCAAAGTAGATAGTAAACAAGCATGGAACATCAAAAATTATAGATACGTTTCCGACGTATCATTTCCCCATTTTATGTTGAAAGCTTTGAAGTTCCATTTGTTTTGTCTTCTTATGCTAGGTAGAAACTGATTTTTTTCGAACATCTTCTGTTGCTCAAATAAAAAAGTGTTGTACTAACGAAAGTAAGCTAACATACTGGGGGATTTATTCGTAAATTTTCAGCTCAATCCGAGTTATAGAGGCTCCTCACAGAGTTTTTTGGGGGAGGACAAAAATCTGTTTCGGGACAACAACCCTCCAAATCTTACTTCCCTCTCATTAGAGGTCATTTTTGGCAGAAAAAGCAAACAAAAAGGATAAGGAGAGGTAATTACTGAAGTAATAACTTCCAAGACTCAAGGAAACTTTTGGGTTATCTCCCAACAAGTACTTTTCTTTAACGCCTTTAAGTTAGGCACAAGAAGCAAGAAGAATCAAGTATTTTCAAATGAGGAAGAATTAACATCAAACCTTGATTTCAAAAGAGGAGCAAAAAGTAACTTCTCTATCCTCATAGGGAAGTGTTCAATACCTTTCTTGAATGGAAAATGATATTTTATGGTGCCTTCTTTCATATCAATGATGGCACCAAATGTTCTAAGAAAGGGTCTTCCTAAAGTAATAGGACAATAAGCATTGTATTCAACATCCAAAACATAGAAATCCATAGGGACATAAGGATTATGAACCATAACTAGAACATCATTAATACTCCCCATGAGTTTCTTCTTAGCATTATCATTAAGTGGGACATCCAAATAACAATCTTCCAATGGTGGCAAATCAAGCATTTCATAAATCTTCCTAGGCATAATAGAGACACTAGAACCAAGATCACATGAAGCTTTGAGATCAAAGTCATTCACTTGCACATTAATAATAGGTTCCCAACTATCTTCTACTTTCCTAGGAATAGAAGCTTTATGTTTTAGCTTCTCTTCCTTAATCTTAACAAGAGCATTTGTAGTATGTTTAGTGAAAGCAACATGCATATCAATAGCATCGAGACTTCTAGCAAGCTTTTGCAAGAACATAACCACTTCAGAAATATTGCAACCATCAACATCAAAATCAAACTTAGCATCACTAGTAGTAGTCTCAATAGGCTTAGGCATAGTAGGAGGAGGAACAGGGACTACTTGTGGTATAGTGGTGATGGTGCACACACTATTGTTTCTATCAATTTCAGCTTCTCTTTCCCACTTAGCATGAAGTTGATCTAATAGCCTAACATTTTCATCAAATATAACTTGTATGGCATGAGCATCTTGAAAGGTATTTTCCATAGTTTCAGGTTTAGCAGCCATTTTATTAATCAAAGAAGACTGAGCTTCATACAAAGAGGATATGTTTTTCTCAACATTTAAAACTTTTCCTCTATAGCCTTATTGAAAGTGGTTTGTTTACTAATAAAGTCTTTGAGCATGACTTCAAGTTCAGAGGGGACACTTCTAGCATTGTTGTAAGAGCTTCCATAGGAATTGCCATTATTAGGAGGATAAGGCCTATAATTGTTGTTACCACAAAAATTATTCGTATAGGCATTGTTGTTGAAATTGTTGTTTCTAATGAAGTTCACATCAACTTTCTATTCTTGAGCAACCAAAGAGGCTAAGGGAACACTATTAGGATCCAAAGGAGCTTTCCCATTAACAAGCATAGACATCTTATCACTCAAAGAGGAAGTTTCGTCAACAGAATTTACCTTCTTACCATGTGGGGCTCTCTCAGTGGCCATTTAGAGTAGTTAACCATCATATTATCAAGGAGTCTTGTTGCAGCACCCAAAGTGATGCTCATATAAGTACCTCCAATAGCTGAATCCAACAGGTTTCTTTAGGAGAAGTTCAAACTTGCATAAAAAGTCTGGATAATCACCCAAGCAGTGAGTCCATGAGTGGGACAATTCTTAACCAAAGATTTCATTCTTTCCCAAGCTTGAGCAACATGTTCATTATCAAGTTGTTTAAATTTCATAATTTCACTTCTCATAGATATAGTCTTAGCAGGAGGGTATTACTTTCCAATAAAAGCATCTTTGCACTTAGTCCAAGAATCAATACTATTTTTAGGCAAAGATAGCAACCATTCTCTAGCTTTTCCTCTCAAGGATAAAGGAAAAAAGCTTGAGCTTAATAATATCTCATCTACATCCTTATACTTCTGCATCTCACAAAGTTCAACAAAGTTATTGAGATGGGAAGCAGCATCATCAGAACTAGCACCAGAAAATTGCTCTCTCATCACAAGATTCAACAAATCAGGCTTAATTTCATAAAAGGTAGCATCAGGAGCAGGTGGAGAAATAGTTGTGCTAAGGAAATCATTGTTGTTAGTGCTAGTGAATTCACACAACTTGGTGTTCTCATTAGAGTTCATTTTGGCAAAGGTGGGCAAGCCAAAAACAGCAGCAACAACTAGAGCAGGAACTAATTTTTTTGTGTTTTTGAAAAAGCAAGCAAACCAAACTTTACTAATTTTTTTTGGGTTTTTTGAAAAGAGGCAAACAAAACCAAGCTAAAGAAACAAAGCAAACTAAAAATAAAGTAAAGATAAAGGAAATCGAGGACTCCCCTAGTGAAGACGTCCTTAGCCTCCCCAGCAACGACGCTAGAAAAGACTTGATGTTGACTCCTTGACGTCGAGTCTATTGGGAACCCCAAGAGCAAGGTGTGAAGTAGCACATCAACAAGTTTTCCCTCAGTAAGAAACCGAGGTTATCAAACCAGTAGGAGGAAGGAAACGTCACACAGGTGTTGCAAGCAACGCGGAGACTTGCACAACACAAACTCAAAACTTTGCCCCAACGAATCAGTGAGGTTGTCACGCTCACCGGTTTGCTGCAACAAAGGATTAAATGTATGGTGTGGAAGGTAATGGTTTGCAGCAAGTAAACAAGTAACATTGGAAGATGTATCAATGGTAAAGATTGGACCGGGGTCCATAGTTCACTAGAGGTGCTCTCCTTAGATAAACAACATGGCATGAAGGGTAAACAAATTACAGCAGGGCAATTGACAGGAACTAAGCAAGGCATAACAATGCAATACTAGTCAAAAAGATCCTATGAGATTTGATTGGGCAATACAACAATATACATAGACCGCCATCCAACTGCATCTGTGACTAGAAGTCCACCTTCAGGTTATCATCCGAACCCCCTCCAGTATTAAGTTGCAAGCAACAGACAACTGCTTTAAGTAAAGTGTGTAAGGTAAACAATCCACTTGTTCCATGAACAAGAGACCGTTGTTTTCTCCCTAGTAGCAACAACACATCTACAACCGAAGAGATTTCTGTCACTTCCCTTGGAAACTAGAGGCATGAACCCAATATCGAGCATAAATACCCCCTCTTGGAGTCACTAGCAACTACTCGGCCAAGATATCTACTAACAACGGAGAGCATGCAATATCACAAACAACACAGACATGATAGAATCATAAAGACAAAACCATTAATCAATCTGACATAATAATCTCAATATCCATCGGATCCCCGCAAACACAACATGCATGATTACAAATAGATTAGATCTTGATCATGAACGGAGCTCACAAGATCTATACATGAAAGCACAAGGAGGAGATACAACCATCTACCTACTACATGGACCCATAGTCCAAGGTGGAACTACTCACGCATCATACCGGAGAGAAGGCCTCCGGGATGATCTCCCCTCCGGCAGGGTGCCGGGAAGAACTTCAGACCCCCCGATCTAGGGACGAGGGTGGTGGAGGCTATAGAAGGTTTCGTGGAATATTGATCGGGTCCTTAGGGTTTCTGCATCAGGGGCTTCTTATAGGCGAAGATGCGAGGCTGGGAGGCGGCCAGGGGCCCCACACCCTACCTAGGCGCGAGGCAGGGCCCACCCGCGCCTAGGGGGGTCTGGCCGCCCTGGTTCGCTTCTCCATCTCGTCTTGTGGATTCGTGTCCCTCACGGTAAAATATTGACTTTGGATTTTTTCCCGTCCAATTCCGAGAATATTGATTTTCTGCCTTTCTGGAACCAAAAATAGAAGAAAACATGCAACTGGCACTGTGGCAACTTGTTAATAGGTTAGTTCCAGAATAGATATAAAAACACCTCAAAGTGTAGACAAAGCAAAGCAAAGTAGATAGTAAACAAGCATGGAGCATCAAAAATTATAGATACCTTTCCGACGTATCATTTCCCCGTTTTATGTTGAAAGCTTTGAAGTTGCATTTGTTTTGTCTTCCAATGCTAGTGGTTTTTTGTTTCAACAATTTGTTTTCTCATAATATCCCCATGCATAGGAAGTGGGTTAGACTCAAATGTGTTGGTTATTTGCTTCTTGATGCTCTCTTTCACTCCAGATATATATCTCCTATGTGAGCATCTTTGAAACTTTGAAGCCTAACTTAAAGGCATTAAAGAAAAGTACTTGTTGGGAGATAACCCAAGAGTTTGGTTGAGTCTTGGAAGTTATTACCTCAGTAATAACCGATCCTTATCCTTTTTGTTTTGGTTTTTGTGTCAAGTTCAACTACTTTTGAGAAGTGGAGGAGTTGTAAAAAGTGGTTGTCCTGGGACAGATTTTTGTGCTGGATCGTAAACATTTGTGAAGGAGTTCAGTACTTCGGATGGAGCTGTATTTTTCTGTGCTTGTTCTCCAAGTTGTTACCCAACTTTCATTAGTTTTTCACTTTTTTATTTGAGCAACAGAAGGTTTTTGAAAAAATCAATCTTTACCTGCTGGTCTGTTTTGACAGATTTCTGCCATCATTTGCATTTGCCTCTTAAAGAAGCCTTTGTTTTGATGGATTTTAGTTGAAGTCTGAACCTAAAGGTTTATTGTTTTTTCTTACACTAATGTTTCCATTGAGGTTTGTGTGAGACCTTGTAGGAATGGAATTTCTAGGAGAAGGAGGAAAGGAGTCTGCATAGTTCGTCCTTGAATAGGTAAAAGTGGTGAAAAAAGAAGGTTCGTGAAAGCCTAATCTTTTTATATTTTTGATGTTTTTATAACATATGGAAGGCTATGAAACGAAACAGAGGAGGAAACAGAGTCCGGGGTGGCCACACCCACCCCAGGCGCGGGCCCCAGCTGGCCGCGCCTGGAGGGGGTGTGAGCCCCCTAGCTCCGTCTCTGCCTCATTTTCATACCAGTACCTTCCTTATGCTTTGAAACTTCGTAATATATAATCCCCTGGGTTCCCTGAGGTTCGTGCATCATGTTCTCGTTGTTTTTTCATTTAGATATGTTTCTGTCAGGAAATCTTCTTAAGTTTAGAGCACCATGGTATCCGCCAACGACAAAGGAAAGAAGACCGTGGAGGAAGTAAAGTTGGAGGAACAAACCGCCGCAGGGTCAAGGGCAAGGAAACCTACTTTCATAGGAGAAATTAACACTGGATGTGATTTTTCTCGTAACATGCAAGGGGTCATAGCCTCCATTCTAGACTTCAGATCCTACCCTGAGGCAGTGGAAGCCCTTCGAACCACTGACGAGTTTTGTGATAAGTATCATGCTTTGAGGATGAAGGTGGATATACTTCAAGAGGAGAATGACAGGCTTCGTAAGATGCTAGAGGGTTTACTTACCCTAAACAGGAGAACACCACCACCACCAAAGGAGTAATTTGTCATCAGGTTTGGCATCCCCTTGGCTTGTTCCAAGCTTGGGGGAGTGCCGCGGTATCACATCATTAACTTTTAACTTTTACCTTTTTAGTGGATTCATATCTTTGGTAGAGAGATTATCTTATAGGTTGGTCTGCATGTGGAAGTATCTCTCCTTTAGTTGATTATCTATGTATCCCTTGTTGTGAGTGCCTTTATGGAATATTAATGAGAAGTTTCATCTTTTACTTTTTGCACTTCTTATTTTAGTTTGCAATCTCTATTATATGATGGATCTTGTTGATCAGTATTGGCATCACTTTGGGTGCATCAAGTAAATCTAAATTGGTTTTGGCAAACCAAGCTCTGGTTAGTAGCAACACATTCTGAGGTTTGAGAAAAAAGAGAAAAAGCTTACATGTATTTTGTATCATTTATTTTCTTTCTTGGTTGGCTCATAAGCTTAGTATTCTTTATTTAAGATCTTTTGTGTCTTCGAGGAAGATTGCATGTTTGGATTTATCACTTCTAGGTTTGCTTGTTTCTTCCAACTCTTTTGCTTGCTATCCAGCCTTGCTAGCCAAAAACCTGTTTTGAGAAGGCATACTTCTCATGTTTCCAACCACTTTCAACTAAAACCTATGCCATTTGTGTCCACCATATCTACCTATTAGCATTGTTGCTATTCCAAGCAAATTCTCAAGGTTCGTCCATCTTTCGAATTAAAAACTATTTTGTTATGTGAAAACTAGTTAGTAAAGCTCTCACGAACTTGATGGCACACCTTATTTTCTTGCCCCTAATAGACTTGAACCATTGTGTCATCGAAGTTGTATATGCTTGCATCTATACGTTGGGATTAGCAGAACCGTGCTATCACGGGGAATGCTTTCAACACTTATGGATACATATCCAGTTGATATTATGCTCTTTTGTTTGCGGATGTCGACGGTGTGAAATAAAAAGGGAGCTTGCAAGTCCATGGAGTGATGTATGTGTGTTCAAGAAATGCCTGGGCCGCTAGCCTAAGCCATGCCTAATCATGGTGGAAACTTGCAGCATCACCATAGTGAGCATTCTGTGAAGCATCCTCAATAAAAAGCTATGCACATAGTAAATAAAAAGATCACTGAGATGCTCATTGTATGCTTGCCTTGTCATTTTGGTTATGGGATAGCTTCTGTACCATGTGCGAGGGGTACCCCGTTGGTGGTTCTTTATGATACACATGTACTTACAATGACAAGAACTTATCGGTAACTAAAGTTGAGTAGCATGAGGAGCGACCCTCATACTCAAGGGACATGGGATTGCCAACTTATATTTTGTCAAGCATATACTCCATCCTTGTTCACTTTAACCTTAATCATCTCAAGATTCCTATGATAGGGGCAATGAGGGCTCAAAGCTAGTAAGTACCATAATCTTTTGGAAGCTCTTTATGACTTGAAATCCCTGCTTCCCTCTATGAAGGGACCTTTCTCCTATTTTCTAAGTTGAGTCAGTAAACCTTTCTCCTCTCTATCTCTAGGAAGCATTTGAGTTGTTGTGTTTCAAGCATTCATATGATGGTTTGTTCAATCATGTTCTCTATCTTCCTTGTTTGCACAAAACTCTTATCTATTGAGTATTACTTTGAAAGCCATCATTGTGAAAAACCTTTTTGAGCAAAGAGTACTCTTGTTATAAAACTTCTATAAAATCTTTTTGTGAAACTGTTTGCTAGCTGTTCTCTGACCAAGAACAAAGTCTTCTAGTTCCAATTATGATTTATTGTAGAGGTCCCAACCTGATAAGGTAGAGATCCCTGTGTTTACAATGCTAGTCCCTAGATCAATAGCTAGCATCCATAGTTTAAGATGTAATATCAAGAAACAAAGGTCATAGTACAACTTTATAACGAGGAATAAAATAATTCATTAGATCTTACATAGCTCATTTGGCAATCTCATTACAATGCAACAGAAATAACTATATAGCATGGAGTCCTTCATCTTCAAAGTGACACACACAATAATGTTGGTTGTAGACTTGTAATCCTATTCAACACACTTCACTAACATCAAACAAACCTGCAACATAATAAGTTACAGCCACAAGGGTCAATACATTTGAATTGTATTGGCAAGTGATACTATGGTAGAATAGTGGTATCTATCATCTATATGTATTTGGCTAAGTGGAGCTTAGGCTTGCTTTGCTAAAAATAATGTTTTCCTTATAAGTTGAAAACACTAAGATTTTGTTTGTCAAAATCACCCAAGGAACAACCAATGAATATTGGTTAACCTTTACCCTTGTTCAATCACAAGTTTTTAACTTAGAAATTGGGATGAGGAGATCCTTGATAGCTTCCATGTCTTGATGCTCAAATTGTCCATTGTCGGGGACACGGCTAAGTACTTAGATTTTACTCTCTCGAGAGGTGGTGCACTTTCCCCACAAGACTCGACATGCATCGAGACAAGATCTTTCAGAAGCCTTCCTTTAGACCAAAATGGACGCGCTCCAAACCTATCACCCCTACCACCAATTGTCCATTTGGCTAAGTTATTGCAACCTATATGATCCAGGCAGAGCCCATATTGCCAAGTGGCTGCACTTGAAGCTTCTCAATATTTGACATATCAAATCTCTTTGTTCCTGGGTGGCTTTCCACAAGTGAGATACACTAGGGTAGGCCATAAATATGGGGCCCTATGTAACCACTCAACATAATCCATACAAGTCCCATTCCACCCAGGTGATTCATTCACATAGTTGTTTTATTAAACAAAACACAAGTCATTGACTTAGAAATATTTCATAGCATGAATATAATCCACCCTTGTTTTCTACTATCTAAGCTAAGCATGATAGTAGTAGGGATCTTAACTTAGGGAAAATTCTACTAAGGCATCATCTACTAGGATTTCCCATGGCATAGTTAACACATAGAAAATTCCATGCAAGTCCTACTTAGAAATATCACTAATGCATAGTGAAAATAATGGGACAAAAGTATGAAGCACCACTTGACTTTTTAGTAGAGAATATATATTCACTCCTTGATCTTGGAATGGTCACACTCTTCAAAGTTCACTACAATTCAATCAAGCAAGGCACAATTTCAAAACTAACATTCAAACAATTCACCACATAAAATAAAGAAAAGAAAACAATGCATGCAAGCATGCAAAAGATTGTTTTATTTGGAAAGGTGGTTTTCAATAGGCTATAAACATTTTAAAACACCTATTGGTCATTTATAAAAGTCTCAAGGTCATTTGAAACATGTTAGTGAAAATGGCGGTTTAAATCATTTTTGTTTTGTTAGAGATGTTTTAAACCAATGTAATAATTCGCTAGTGTTTGCCAAATATACTTTTGAACACAAATGTTAGTGTTTAAGATTACTCCCTTTGCTAAAGGTTTCACCCAAAATCATTTTTAAATCAAAGCAACATTTTATTTTTCTAGAAAATGCCTTTAATCAAAGTAATAATTTTCTAGGGTTTAATCAAATACATTTTTAAATCCAAAACTTAGTGTTTAGGGTCAGAGAGTTTAAATCAATTCATTTTCCAAAGGTTTTACTCAAAAAGCATTTTTAAACCATAATCAACATTTTTATTTAACTAGAAATGCTTTTATTCAAATATTTATTCCCTAGTATCACAAAATATACTTTTAAATCTACAAGTTAGTTTTTATGGTCAGTAGGCTCAAAACAAACCATTTAAAAAAGATTTTACCCTAAAAACATTTTTAGAATAAAATTTATACACAAAATATGCCTAAACATGTTTATGCAAAAACAACTAATTTTACATAAGCAAAACACTAAACAAAGGCATGGTTGGAAAGTTTGCATTTTTATGATTCCATTGATATAAACTTTGTAAATATTTGACGTGTAGATTTTATGTTATGAATTTTACAAAATTAATCTACTAATAGACAAGTTTCTGTTTTTATAAACAAAACACAGGCCACGTGTCTTAACCTTATTGGTCTGTACCGATTCGTCTGGATCGAGCATCGTGGGCTGTTGGATCTAAATCAAATCGCACGATGCAGATGCCAACTTACCCCTTCGTTTAATATTCTATCGTAGCGCTTGGATTTAAATCCTACGGCTCACAGCACATTAACCACAGATGGGCGGCGCTGGCGCAACGGTGAGCGGCAGCGCGCGCTACTAATGGCGGTTCTGGAGGAGCAGGAAGCAAGGGAGGAGGAGAGATGGCTCACCAGATTCGCTGAGGCGTGAGGAAGCTCAAGGTACTCGTCGTTGGTAAGGGGGCGCACGGTGGCGTCGAGGATTGCTCGCCGGAGATGTTGCTGACGACGGGTGCGCTCGGGATGCGACATTGGCGAGGCTACGAAGCAGAAGGAAGCCAACAAAGTGTTGCTTTAGATGCATAAGGTGAAGGTGAGTACGCGAGCGTCATCCAGGGGGAAAGGGGAGGTCAAGTTTACCGGGAAAAGGTCGCCGGAGAGGGGCAGACGGAGGTGGCGCTCTATTCGTCGACGTTGCCGATGCTAGGGGGCATGCGCAGGCGAGAGCGAGGCACTGGCAGGTGCGCCTGGTGCTGGCGAGTACTCTCGTGGAAACCAGGGGCAGTGGGGAGGGTCGATGTCGCCAGAATCGGCCGATGAGCTCGTCGGAGCAGAGGGGATTCACAATCGAAATTGTGGCAGCCCGGGGGCTCCGGTGGCGTGATGACTGGGGGGAAAGGGAGAGGGGAGGGAGGCGGTTAAATGAGTGTAATAGCGGGGCGGAATTGCTGCGCCATTAAGACGAATTCATGCGAGGATTAAACGGTAGGAAACAGCGACGAGAGAAGAGGGGCGGGGTTAGCGCGAGGTAGACGATGGTGAGGTGGCGCTTGTGGGTCCTGATTGTCAGTGAGTGGGTGGGCAGGCGAGTGAGTGTGAAAAATGGTTCACGGGGGAGGAGGAGAGTGGGCTTGCTGGGCCTGATGCTTTGCTCGGCTGGGTAGGTCTAGTTGGGCTGGTCTTTTCTTATTTTTTCTTTCTGATTCTTTTTCCTTTTTCTTTTCTGATTTCTATTTTGATTTTATTTATATGTTTTCAAAGTCAAATTGATTTCAGATTTTTATCAAATCTCTTCTAAACTTTCAATAGCTTTTAATACTGTTTATTAATGTATTTTAAAATCAATTTTTGAATATTTTCTTATATTCTTTTATGGTTTATTATTTATTTATAATAGGCACTTGTCTTCATTTAAATAGGATCTTAAATATGTTTTTCAATCTACATTATTTAATTCAAATGTTTATCAAACCTTTTTAGTAGGTTTATTTATTCAATAGGGTGTTAAATAATTCACTTTGAATTCTTTGAAATATTTTTAATATGATTTATTAATCATTTGTCTTTATTCAAATAAAATCAAATATGGTTTTAATTCCATATAAATTTTATTCAAATGATTCTTTTATTCCATTTAAGTTAATTAAATAACTTTTATTTCACTTGGGCAAATTCCAATTTATTATTTTCTCATGATTTAATTTATTAGGGATTTTGTCTCCATTTAATTAGAATTGAATTTGGTTAATGCCATATAATTTTATTTGGATATTCTTTATCCCTTTATTTTATTGAATTATCTTTATTCCATTTTCTTATGGATTAAATTCAAGTTTTAAACTGTCTTCTAAATAATTTTCTTGGGATTTATTCTTTAGGCAATTTATCTTTATTTAAATAAAATTGAATGTTGTCCAATCCTTATGATTTTATTTAAATAATCTTTTACTCCTTTTAGCATTCAATAACCTTTCAGTTGTTTAAGGATTTGGCCAAGATTTAATTTGGCTTTTAAATATTCTTTATTTATTTTCTTCCTTTTCCTTATAAAATCCATATCTTTTTATTTATAGATCCAAAATTGGTGATTCCAATTTGTAGAATTTTATTTTAATATTTTTTTATTCTTTTAAATCCCTTTAGGATTAATTTTCTCACAATTTGGTATGGATTTTAGTTAGGAGCTTTATTAGCTTTGGAAATTATTTCCTTTTATCTTATTATATTCATAAGTTTTTATCCATAGTTCCAATTTAAATGAAACCAAATTCTATGGTTTTATTATATCTTTATTTATCATTTTTGATCATTTATAAATGTTTGTTGACAAATTTTTATATGGAACAAATCCATAGTCTTAGAGAGATCTTGTAAATGATTTCTTTCATCAAGATTTGGGATTTTGGTTTAACTTTTCCAAGTGTTTAAATTTTAAGATACATTCATTGATGAATGCATTTCACTTGATTGAAATTTGTTGGATTCCATTTTATTCAAATTTTTTCTAGAAGGGTTTTGAAGTTTCCATTTTGAAACAAAAAGCTTCTTTTCACCCTAAATTTCAACCATTATTTATTTTGTTCATTTATTTTTCACATTTCAAAATTTGGAAAAATTTGGGATGTGGCAGGCTATCACCCTTAAAAGAAATATCGTCTCGAGATTTGGGAAGGCTAGAGGTTACAAGTTGGCTTCAAGGCAACTAGGGTACTACCACCCTTAAAAAGGTTTTCAACTAGATTACATCTTGGCTTACTTGGGATCTTGATGTATCTTCTCTAGACACTTGTTTGCATAATGTCCTTTGTTTCCACACTTGAAACATGTGACAAGGTTGATGTCTTAAGGTATCTTCTTATTCTTTTCTGGACATTCATTGACATAGTGTCCCATCTCTTTGCAATTGTAACATTGCTCTTGGGTAATGTCCTTCTTGCTAGGGTTGGGGCATTTCTTCTTTTTCTTTTTGGGTCTCTCCAAAGCTAGGAGTTCTTCTAGTTCATGTTCTTAATATCTCACCTCAAAGGTGGGAAATCTTTCTCTCTTCTTGGGTCAGTTACTAGAGATATGACCTTCTTCACCACAAGAGTAGCAACACTTTGTGGTCACTTTGGATGTGGATCTATGAGGCATGGTTCTGACTTTGCCTTCATCCTTCTTGGTAGAATTTGTTCCCTTATGGAGGTTTCAAAACATTTGATGCATTCCATCTTGTTTCATTTGTTGAACTATAGGATAGATGGGGCATTGGATAGGGACATGATCATTTCCTTCACATAGGAAACAAGTCACTTGAGATGTGGGGCATTGTTTAGTTGGATGTTTGTCTTCACAATTAGGGCATTGGTCCACATGCTCTTTGTAAGTGTGTCCTATGTCTCCAAAAATATTGCAAGATTGAGTTCCTTCTATAATATCATCCTTGATATCATTGTTTTCACAATCTCCTTGGGAAGAGTTGCTTATCATGTTGATCATTTGATTGGTCATCCTTTGCAACAATTGGGATTGGATTTCCAAAAACTTTTGCATGGTTGGGTCTAACTCATTGTTGTTAGCTAAAAACTGAGTTGTCACTTGATTCAACTGGGCTTGGGTTGCTAGAAGTTGTTCTCTCATGCGCATCTCTTGGTTGTTGTTGTCACCATCCTTGATGTTGGAGTTTCTTGGAGGAGTCATCTGTTTGGGTTGGACTGGGATTAGAATAGGCAAAGATTTCTAAAGGAAGAAGTCTAATCACACACAAAAATCTCACAAGCAATGTGCAAGCAATCACAAACAAAAATTCCACTTAAAACAACAAAGTTCAGACATATTTTTAGGCAACAAAATATTTTTGCTACACCACACAAGTTGGTGGTTTAAACTAATCACTAGTATGGTGGTCAAACTATAGTTATCACTTGCGATCATTCCATTCTTCTTAGTTGTTTCTTCATGAATAAGATCATTGTATCTTTGGAAAAAATTCTTGTATCTTGGTCACTAGGCTTCAAAGGTAATGATGATTCCTTCTAAGTTGTGTTTACTTTGTCTCCAAGTCTTGAGTAACATTCTTGTCTAGCTTGTAGTCCTTAGTGATGTCCAGGTTGAAGTCCTTTATGAAACTATAGTTGAAGTTTTTTACGATGTTGAAGTCTTTGCTCCTGGTGGAGTCTTTGTCCATCAAGTTTGAAAAGGAAGAGATGTAGAATCAAAACTAAAAAGGTTGAGGAAAGAGTTTACAAGATTGTTTGTAAATATGTTTTGGAACAAATACAACTCCAATTTTGCTAAGGGGTTTTGTCCAATCCTAGGGTTACAATCCTACAGGCAACACAGTGCTCTAATACCATCTGTAGAGGTCCCAACCTGATAAGGTAGAGATCCCTTTGTTTACAATGCTAGTCCCTGGATCAATAGCTAGCATCCATAGTTCAAGATGTAATATCAAGAAACAAAGGTCATAGTACAACTTTATAACCAGGAATAAAATAATTCATTACTATCATGGTATTGCCGACGAGTACGCCATGGAGGGGTCCTCACAGTGCGTGTTTAGAGACGTGGGGGAAGGAAGGCGGTTGACGGGTACGAGGTAACACAACTTACCCAGGTTTAGATCCCACAACGGTGGCGGAATCCTACTCCTGCTATAAATCACTATAAAGGCAATACGTCGAGTTACAAGGATTGGTTCGCTGTGCGAGGTGCGTCGTAGTCGACACTAGATTGTCTAAAGTTGTGCCCTAAAGGATCCCATAGGCCCGACTTATATAGTCGCCAGGTCCTAGGGTTACAGGGAAAAGTCCTAGCCAGACAGGTTACAGAGTCCTACACCGTCTATTACTAGTCTTGTGTATCTTGCACTCCAAGTCTCCGGGTACGCTGGTGACTCCACCGTAGCCTTCCTTTATCCGGCATGGGCCTCCCTTCTGGATCCATCTAACTGGGCCGCCCAGCAGGCCATAGGCCATGCTACCAACTATGGGCCACCCGGGTTATCCGGATAGGTGACATGCTATGAGGATACCCATATAGCATATCCCCAACAGTAGCCCTAGAGAACTCCGAGATCTTGCCCCGTCTTGCCTTTTAAGATGAATGCTCCGTCTAGTTGGATGTCGGCAAATTGTCAAGCAATATCTTGTAGTCCTCCCAAAGAACCCTGCAAAACTTTCTCCGTCTTCAACTTGTAAGCCGGAGAAATGCTGGATCATCCATCGTACACTTCTGTAGTCGGATTAGATCCGTCTATGTCGGAATCTTCGAAGTGACGGCTCATCTACCCATGTCAGCTAGGACGACGTAGCCTTAGGTTAGCGACGCCTCGTAACTCACACATGCAGAGAACACAATCATGTCCGATTTTCCCGCGCGAGCCATATGAACCGTTGGCGGCGACGGTTGGAGACGTGGCGAAATTTCCGCGCACGTTCGCGAACACGTCGTCTACGCGGCAACCGTCCGATCAAGCTGCACGAATCTTGATGCCGAGGATGATAAATAGTAACCGTGGGGAAATTTGTACTTTTTACCTCATTCTCCTCGCATCATCTTTTTCCTCCAGCCACGTGTCTCCTCGAGCTCTCCGCGAGAACTCTCGAAAAAACCCTAACTCCAATCTGCACCAGTCGCACCCCATCTCACTCCATGGCCAGTAGCAGCACTTATCCATCAATGGCGGCGTCGAGCGAAGCCGCGGCGAAGCCGACGAGCTCCGTCGTCGTGACCCCAGAAGGTTTGGTCATCCCCGCATCGGCGGTGATCGAATCCACCGGCGGCAACCTAAATTTGGCGGCGCTAGAGCCACTGGAGGAGGAACCAGACTCGCAGAAGGGCAACTGGCACGGCTTGGATATCACAGACCATGATATCCAAGAGATGGTCGTCGAGGGCTACCTCCTCGTGACGGAGGGGCTTGCCTGGCGGGCGGCGCCGGCCGGCGAGGTGACACCTTCTCCCCAAGCCGGAGAAAAGGTGTACCTCAAAGCTCAACTGGTACGCGGCATCTCCCTGCCCATCTCCAACTTCTTCCTCTCCGTCTTGAACCATTAAGAGTCCAGCCCCAGAACCTTTCCCCCAATAGTATCTTAGTGCTTAGCAACTACGCGACACTTTGCGAGGGATACTTAGGGATAAAGCCTAGGTTAGACCTTTTTGTGTACTTCTTCACCATCAAACGTGAAGCCGGACGTAACATCCCTAAAATCATGATTTCAAAGATTGCATATCATACATGCATGCATGTAATTTAGGGATCATTTTCCAACTCATCTCAAGAAAACAGCAGCACTTGGTGCTATTATTTTATGTGAGCAAACATTTATCAAATGCTACTCTCAATTGAGAACATAAGTGTTTTGAACCAAGCCTTGTTTGCTTCCTTATTGTTTAGATTGAATGTAGAGTTGGACAAAAATTTACAATACAAATATGGTTTCAAAACCATCTTCAAAACATTTTTCAATCAAGTGCTACAACACTATTTATTTTGATGATTCAAAGGGACCAAGCAAGTATAGAGAGGCCACATGATTTTATGCCCAAAGTATGATAGTTACACTTTACAAAAATCCAGAAAAGATTTGAAATTCAAATGCCTTTGAATTTGATTGAAAATCATACCAGAAAATCGATTTAGAAAAAGGAAAAAGAGAAAAGAGAGAGAAAAGGGCCGGCGCCAGCAATTGAGCCTAGCAACAGGCGCAGCCCACCAAGACCACCCGGGTTATCCCTCTCTCCTTCTCACTCGCAGACGAACCCGCTGAGAGACTGACGCCAGGACCCCACCCCCTCTCTGTTTTGTTCACGGACAGGTAGACCCACTGCCACGTCATGCTCATCGTCAATCTCGCGCTGGAGACCTGCTCGCCGTGGCCGTTTCTTCCCTGACGCATATGCGCTTAATTGGCGTTGATTGCTCGCGAGATTCTCGCCCCTGCTCCGCCTACTTAACCCCCACCTCTCTGCGTCATCTGGTGCCGCTTGTTTGTGTTAGGGAGACCAGGAGCGTCGCCAGCGTCGCCATCTACTCGAACCTGATGCCGCCCGCAACTCCGACGAGCTCCAGCAGCCCACTTCATGCGCCCCTTGCCAAGCCGCCGCCAGGTTGAGCATCAGCACGTCGCCACGGTTCTGGTAAGACCCTCCGACGACCCTAGGACGACCTGTAGGGCCGCGCCGCCGCAGGCAGAGCTCGCCGCCGCTAGTAGCCGCCGCTAGCGCCGCCCGTCTGTGGTCAGTTAGATTAGGGCCGTAGGATTTAGATCTAACGTGTGAGATTAGATCTGTGACGAAGAGGTAAGTTTAGATCTGAGCCGTGCGTGTTTAGTTAGATCCAACGGTAGCCGAGCGTGATCCGGTGCGAAGCGGTACCGTCCAATCGGGCGCTGCCGCGTGGCTGGAGTTTAGATTTAAAACAGGATTTGAATCTGATTAAAGATTGAATTTGATTTGGCTATAACTTTTGATCCCCACGTTAGAATTTGACAAATTTTATATCGTTGGAATCAGGAGAGCAAGCTCTTTCTAAATATGCAATGTGTTTAATGTTTTGCTTCTGTTAAAAAGGTTTTATTTGCAGAAACTTGTGTAGGACTAAATTGAGTATATGAAATGTTTAGGAAATAATTTAGGGTTTAAATAATGGTTGTTTGGCAAGTTTTTAACTTGTTATTGAATCAGTACTGTATTCTTGCTTTGTTGAGTTTTAAAAATCATCACATATTATCTTGCATGCATGCATATATTTTTGATTGTATATGTTTTGTGTGTAATTGTTGCTACAATTCTTTGTGTAGATTTTGGTGCTAGTGATTGTGATTGTGAAGAGTGTAACTACTCTCCAAACTACCAAGGAAAGTGGTACTTCATGAATATTTTTATCCCATGTTTTATACTAAGCATTAGAGATATTTTGCTAAGTCCTGCATGTTATTATTTTGCTTATATGCCTTGTTGGGAAATCCTAGTAGTTGTAGAATTGCTAGGGAATTTCTAAGTTAAGTTACTATCTATGCCATGCTTAGCCTAGCTAGTAGCAAACAAGTGTTGGTGAAATATACATGCTATGATGAAAACATTTCTAAGTCTTTGGACTTGTGTTTTGCCTAATAAAACAACTAAGTTAATGAAACACCTGGGTGGAATGGAAGGATTGGTTTATGTTGAGTGGTTACACAAGGCCCATTTCTATGGTTTACCTTGTGTATCTCACTTGTGGTAAGCCACCCAGGAACAAAGAGATTTTAGAGGCCAAGTGTTAAGAAGCTTCTAGTGCAGCCACTTGGCAATATGGGCTCTGCCTGGATCACATAAGTTTCTAGAACTTAGCCATTTGGACAGTTGGTGGTAGTGGGAATGGTAGGATGGAGCGCGTCCATTTGGTCTAAGGGAAGGCTTCTGAAAGGTCCTGCCTTGGTGAAACCAAGTCTGGTGGGGAAAGTGCACAACCTCTGCAGATGGAAAATCTAAGTACTTAGCCATATCCATGGTAATGGACAACTTGAGCATCAAGACATGGAAGCTATCAAGAATCTCCTCATACCAATTTCTAAGTAAAAATTTGTGGGTGAACAAGGGTGAAGGACCTCAATGTCTATTGGTGGTTCCTTGGGAAAAGTTTTTGACAAAGAAAAACGTAGTGTTGTCAACTAATAGGCAAAATCTATTTTGAGCAAAGCAAGCCAAGCTACACTTAGCCAAATTGCATATAGTATCTAGTCCACTTAAAATTATACTAAGGTATCACTTGCCAATACTATTCCAAAGTATTGACCAACTGTGGCTGTAACTTGTGATGTTGCAGGTTACTCTGATGAAGATTAGGTGTCATGAGTCTACACTCAACATGTTTGCCTGTGGCACATGAAGATGAAGACTTTTATTTATTTACTTATTCAAACTCTTGTACTAGGCCTGTGGCCTTGGAGTTGTAAAGACTATGTTTATCTCTGGAATGACTGTAATAAAGACCTTTGTATCTGTGTACTTCATCTTAAACTGTGGATGCTAGCAATGATCCAGGGACTAGCATTGCAATCACAGGGATCCTTTTCCTTTATAAAGGAGGGATCTTACAGATGGTATCAGAGCACTGTGTTGCCTGTAGGATTATGACCCTAGGATTGGAAACCACTAAGGAAAAATTTCCAGCAACTTCTACACTTGTCTAATCTTCTCGTAAACTTTTCTAATCTTCTTCCTCATCCCTATTTGTAGATGAACTCCATCAACGAAGCCGTAAGGAAAGGACCACTCATGACAATGACTTTGGAGTGTGAGACAGAATTCCCCAAGGCTCTCAAGGACCTCATGGTTGCATTAGAGATACAAGGTGCAGCTGTGTACAAAGGTTTTCCTGTGATGGATGAAGGAGTGGAATACTGGTGGGTGCAACTTCACTTGTATAAAAACAAGGAAGACAACCACCAGGAAAAAGGATTCTGCATGTTCACCAATTCAGTGGTGCACACTACATTCTTTGAATCAGCAAGGGATGCAGCTTGGAAGACCATCAAAGAACTTGGTGATAGAGTCAAGTGCAGAATTCTCAACCTCCAAAATGATCTAAAGGAAGAGAAGAAGCATACCCAAGAGTTGGAAGCTACCAACCAAACCTTAAGAGGAGACATTATAGACTTAGTAATGGAGTCATGTGAGCAAGATAGGCTAATTGCTTCTAGAAACATTGTGTTAGCCAACAGATCCAGTGAGATAGGATTGTAAGTGTACTTCGTTAGTTGGACCACCACTTATCACCTTATTTTCCAAATGTTGCTTTAAAATAAGTTGAACCTTGGTTGTTGTAATGGATCCATGTGTGCCATGACTTGTGTGTTTTGTATTCCAAGGATTTGTATGTGATGTTTTGCCTTGTATTTTATCTTGAATTGTGTAGTTCTAACTTTTTCTATCTTATAATAGATGCCTACTATTACCTTCAGCACTGTTGAGGAGTTCCAGGGAACTCGATTTGGACCTCGTATTGTTGAGCTTACTACTTTGCTCACTCTCCCTCTTCCTACCATCATGGTGCTTCCCCTCACCAAGTTTGAGAGGAAAGACCTTTGGGGCTTCAAGGTCAACCAGCCCGGACGCTAGACAGAGCCTACCACGGAGGCCATCGTCTTCAAGCTCATGCATGATGACAAGGAGAGAGGCCTTGAGTTAGTTATGCAGGATCTGATAGGACGTCTGCTAGGGAGACACTCCCGACAGGTTAGAGGTACTCACTTCCACGTCTTCGGTAGACGTGATGAGGATGGAGAGTCCATCGACTTCGAGGACGACTCGAGGGACACAGCAGAACCGATTCGTCTATACCTCCAGGACTTAGAGTCTCTCATTAGACACGTGGACACTGATAGGACCAACGTCATGCTCAACAATGACGAACTCCAGGTGCAGCTTCGCGAGAAGGACAAGCTCTTCGCGGAGCAAGATGAGATAGTCAAGGAGATGGAGGCAAAGTTCGAGAGCCAGGACAGGAAGTTCAAGAGTCAGGAGAAGCGAGTCCAGGATAGAAACAAGAAGATCCGAGACATGACTGAAGAACTGCAGTCCAAGGACTTCGAGCTCGAGCATCAGAAGACGGTGATTGAGAGGCTTCGTTCCCAGAAAAGGGCTCTCAAAGCCAAGATAGAGACCTTGACCACTAGTGTCGAGGAATACAAGACCGCGATGGAGAACGCAGGTCTTACCTTTGTCGAGGAGGAGGTTGATGCCGAGGAGTAGATTTGACTACTCATTTATCATTTATTATCATACTTGTTGCTTGAGAACTTGTTATTTGACCATCCGACATGTGGATGGCTTGCTACTTGTGTGTTTTACTTTGCGAACTTGTTATCTTGTTGTTGAACCTTTATCATTATGTTGCATGCTTTGTGATTGTTTATGTGATGTATTGTGCATGAAAGCATCTATGGGTATCTCATTCTTATCTATATTGAACAAACCACAGATGCCTCCCCGTCGTGCAAACCCCAACCCCAACAACAACAACAACATCACTCCAGACATGCAGCAAATGATGACCGCTCAAACTCAGCTGATGCAGATGATGACGACGTTCATCCAGAACCAAAACAACAACAATAACAACAATAACAACAACAACAACCCACCG
The DNA here is from genome assembly GCA_916181665.1 of Avena sativa. Classification (NCBI taxonomy): domain Eukaryota; kingdom Viridiplantae; phylum Streptophyta; class Magnoliopsida; order Poales; family Poaceae; genus Avena; species Avena sativa. Next base: position 103,921,607 of record OV702293.1, read on the forward strand.
GGTTTTGATATGCTTAGCAGGTTCTTGAGATTGAGGCCAGCAAAGTTCTCAGGGACGACTGATCCCATGGTGGCCAATGATTGGCTACGCTCTGTGAACAAGGACTTGGTAACCGTAGGCTGTACTGATGCTGAAAAGGTCAGATTTGCAGCACATTTGCTGGAAGGACCAGCCGCCACTTGGTGGGATAACTTCCAGATCACCACTCCCATAGAAGATGTGACATGGGCTATCTTTGAGGATGGCTTTCGTACTGCTCATATCTCATCTGGAGTGATGAGTCTGAAAAAGAAGGAGTTCCATAACCTGAAGCAGCGCCACCGTAGCGTGGCTGAATATATTGAGGAGTTCAACAATCTGGCGCGATATGCACCGGATGAAGTTGACACTGATGCTAAGAGAAAAGAAAAGTTCCTCGAAGGGTTGAATGATGAGCTGAATCTGCAGTTGGCTGTGGCCTATGTTCCCACTTATCAGTCTCTCTGTGACAAGGCTGCTATTTTGGAGAACAAAATAAAGCAAGTTGAAAGCAGGAAGAGAAAGCACTCAGACAAGCACATCTCGGGATCGTCTCACAAACGTTCCCATTATGATGACAGTGGAACTCAGGATCCCACAAGCATGGGAAATTCAACAAGCACCACAACCACAACTGTCATGACAACAAGCATCACCGTGGTCATGACAATGACAAGTACAAGAACCACAAGGGAGGATACAAGAGCCACCACAGTGGTAATGGAAGTGGAAGTGGAAGCCAGCCTGTCAAGAAAGACATAAGTCAGGTTGAATGCTTCAAGTGCAAGAAGATGGGGCATTATGCAAATGAATGCCCAGAAAAGAAAGTTGAAGGACCCAACAAGCCCAACCCTTTTCAGAAGGGACAGGTGAACCACATCAGTGTGGAGGAAGTCTATGAGGAGCCTGATGCTATTGCTGGTAAGTTCAGACTCAATTCTATTCCAGCATTTGTTCTTTTTCATACTGGAGCATCACATTCATTCATATCAATAGCATTTGTTGATAGAAATGGGTTTCCAACTAAAAACATTGGGTGTCCAATAAAAGTTAGTTCTCCGGGTGGAGATATGATAGTAAGTCTTGGATGCCGGGATCTAGTAATAGAGTTTGGAAAGCATAAATTTCCAGTGAGTCTGATAATCCTAGATTCCCAAGGACTGGACGTAATATTGGGAATGGATTGGATGGCTAAGTATGAAGGAGTACTAGATTGTGCTAATCGTACTGTTGCACTCACAACCCCGGAAAGAAAACAGATTAAATTCAAGTCCAACTTTGAACCAAAAGGGAATAAGCTAAATTCTCTTAAGGTGGTTAGCATAGACAGTGTGCCAATTGTGAGTGAGTATCCGGATGTGTTTCCGGAAGAATTGCTGGGAATGCCACCAGATAGAGATGTGGAGTTTCTGATAGATTTGGTACCAGGATCTGGACCAATAGCAAAGAGACCATACAAGATGTCAGTGGATGAACTGAAAGAACTTAAGAAACAACTTGGAGAACAGCTGCAGAAAGGATTTATCCAACCAAGTTCTTCATCTTGGGGAGCCCCAGTTTTGTTCGTGGAGAAGAAAGATAGAAGTCAAAGGTTATGCATAGATTACCGTTCACTCAACGAGGTAACTATCAAGAACAAATACCCTTTGCCTAGAATCAATGACTTGTTTGATCAGCTAGAAGGAGCTTGTGTGTTCTCAAAGATTGATCTCCGGTCAGGCTATTTTCAACTCAAGATAAGAGAACAAGACATACCTAAGACAACTTTCACCACAAGGTATGGATTATATGAGTATACTGTGATGCCATTTGGCTTGACCAATGCTCCAGCATACTTCATGAATATGATGAACAAGGTGTTCATGGAATTCCTTGACAAGTTTGTTGTCGTTTTCATTGATGACATCTTAGTCTACTCCAAGAGCAAAGAAGAGCATGAAGGACATTTACGTTTAATACTTGAGAAGTTAAGAGAGCATAAACTTTATGCCAAATTCAGCAAGTGTGAATTCTGGTTGAATGAAGTTGGATTTCTTGGACATGTTATGACAAAGGATGGTGTAGCAGTTGATCCTGCTAAAGTTTCAGCTATGACTGAATGGGAATCTCCCAAGTCAGTGAAGGAAGTTCGTAGTTTCCTTGGCTTAGCAGGTTACTACAGAAGGTTCATTGAAAATTTCTCCAAGGTAGCTAAGCCCATGACGGAATTGCTAAAGAAAGACAAGAAGTTTGCCTTCTCTGAAAATTGTGAACTCAGCTTTCAGGAATTGAAGAAGAGACTTGTGACAACACCAGTCTTGTGTCTGCCAGATTTGGAAAAAAATTTTCCAAGTATATTGTGATGCATCTCATCAGGGTTTGGGTGCAGTACTTATGCAAGAAGGAAAAGTTGTGGCGTATGCCTCGAGACAACTCAAAACTCATGAAGTGAACTATCCTACTCATGATTTAGAGTTAGCCTGTGTTGTCCATGCACTCAAAACATGGAGACACTATCTTTTGGGAAAGCGTTGTGAAGTGTTCACATATCACAAAAGTTTAAAGTATATCTTCACCCAGAAGGAAATTAATATGAGACAAAGAAGATGGCTAGAACTTATCAAGGACTATGACCCGGTCAGGATACGATTCTATTTGGGTAGTAGTGGATCGCCTAACTAAAGTGGCTCATTTCATACCCGTGAAGACAACCTATACAAGCGCTAAGATGGCCAAAATCTACATGAGTAGAATTGTATGTCTACATGGAGTGCCCAAGAGTATTGTGTCTGATAGGGGAACTCAATTCACTTCCCATTTTTGGAGACAGTTACATGAGTCATTGGGAATGAGGTTGGAATTCAGTACTTCTTTTCATCCTCAAACCGATGGACAAACCGAAAGGACTAATCAGATTCTTGAAGACATGTTGAGGGCATGTGCCCTAGAATATGGAGCCAGTTGGGATGAAAGTCTGCCTTACGCGGAATTTTCTTATAACAACAGCTATCAAGCCAGCATTGAGATGGCACCATTTGAGTTTCTCTACGGAAGAAAGTGTACCACCCCATTGTTATGGAATGGTGTGGGAGAAAGAAGTTTATTCGGACCAGATCTCATCAAAGAAGCCGAAGAGAAGGTCAAGTTGGTTAAGGACAGGTTGAAGATAGCACAGTCCCGACAGAAAAGCTACGCGGATCCTAAGCATAGAGAAATCACCTACGAAGTTGGTGATAGAGCTTATCTTAGAGTGTCACCACTTCGTGGAGTGAAGAGGTTCGGAGTCAAAGGAAAATTGGCACCAAGATATGTTGGACCATTCAAGATTCTGAGTCGTAAAGGAGAAGTTGCCTATGAAATAGAACTGCCAGAATCTCTGTCAGCTGTCCATACTGTGTTTCATGTGAGTCAACTTAAGAAATGTCATCCAGAAATGGAAGAAACTTCATTGAAGGATACTATACCTTTGGAGGAGGTTCAGTTGGAGAGTGATCTCACTTATGAAGAGAAGACTATCAAGATTCTTGAGACTGCAGAAAGAGTCACACGGACCAAGACTATCAAGTTTTGTAAAGTCAAGTGGAACCATCATTCCAAAGAAGAAGCAACATGGGAAAGAGAAGATGATCTTCGGAAAGACCACCCTCACCTATTTGATAGCCAATCCGAATCTCGAGGGCGAGATTCACTTTAAGGGGGTTAGATTTGTAACATCCCTAAAATCATGATTTCAAAGATTGCATATCATACATGCATGCATGTAATTTAGGGATCATTTTCCAACTCATCTCAAGAAAACAGCAGCACTTGGTGCTATTATTTTATGTGAGCAAACATTTATCAAATGCTACTCTCAATTGAGAACATAAGTGTTTTGAACCAAGCCTTGTTTGCTTCCTTATTGTTTAGATTGAATGTAGAGTTGGACAAAAATTTACAATACAAATATGGTTTCAAAACCATCTTCAAAACATTTTTCAATCAAGTGCTACAGCACTATTTATTTTGATGATTCAAAGGGACCAAGCAAGTATAGAGAGGACACATGATTTTATGCCCAAAGTATGATAGTTACACTTTACAAAAATCCAGAAAAGATTTGAAATTCAAATGCCTTTGAATTTGATTGAAAATCATACCAGAAAATCGATTTAGAAAAAGGAAAAAGAGAAAAGAAAGAGAAAAGGGCTGGCGCCAGCAATTGAGCCCAGCAACAGGCGCAGCCCACCAAGCCCACCTGGGTTCTCCCTCTCTCCTTCTCACTCGCAGACGAACCCGCTGAGAGACTGACGCCAGGACCCCACCCCCTCTCTGTTTTGTTCACGGACAGGTAGACCCACTGCCACGTCATGCTCATCGTCAATCTCGCGCTGGAGACCTGCTCGCCGTGGCCGTTTCTTCCCTGACGCATATGCGCTTAATTGGCGTTGATTGCTCGCGAGATTCTCGCCCCTGCTCCGCCTACTTAACCCCCACCTCTCTGCGACCATTTCCCCTCACTTAGCACCACCTCTCCGTCACCAAGCTGCCCGCAATCATCCTCACACCGCCGCAGACAGAGCTCACTCCGGCGATCGATTCCGGTGAGCCCCGTGCGCCCCTTCCCCTCTAGTTCATATGAGCCGCTTCACCGCTTCTTTGCGCACCTCCTGACCCCACTGGTTTGTCCTGTACTGCCCCAGGTTGTCGGTTCCGTTCGACACCGCAAGATCCCTACGACAACCTCGACTCCGGCGACCAAATTCCGTAAGCCCTTTGCGCCCCTTCGCCTCTGACTCACACGAAGTTGTTCGCCACTGTCTTGTGCATCATCTGGTGCTGCTTGTTTGTGCTAGGGAGACCAGGAGCGTCGCGGTCTACTGGAACCCGACGCCGCCCGCAACTCCGACGAGCTCCAGCAGCCCACTTCGTGCGCCCCTTGCCAAGCCGCCGCCAGGTTGAGCATCAGCACGTCGCCACGGTTCTGGTAAGCCCCTCCGACGACCCTAGGACGACCTATAGCGCCGCGCCGCCGTAGGCAGAGCTCGCCGCCGCCAGTAGCCGCCGCTAGCGCCGCCCGTCTGTGGTCAGTTAGATTAGGGCCGTAGGATTTAGATCTAACGTGTGAGATTAGATCTGTGACGAAGTGGTAAGTTTAGATCTGAGCCGTGCGTGTTTAGTTAGATCCAACGGTAGCCGAGCGTGATCCGGTGCGAAGCGGTACCGTCCAATCGGACGCTGGCGCGTGGCTAGAGTTTAGATTTAAAACAGGATTTGAATCTGATTAAAGATTGAATTTGATTTGGCTATAACTTTTGATCCCCACGTTAGAATTTGACAAATTTTATATCGTTGGAATCAGGAGAGCAAGCTCTTTCTAAATATGCAATGTGTTTAATGTTTTGCTTCTGTTAAAAAGGTTTTATTTGCAGAAACTTGTGTAGGACTAAATTGGGCATATGAAATGTTTAGGAAATAAATTAGGGTTTAAATAATGGTTGTTTGGCAAGTTTTTAACTTGTTATTGAATCAGTACTGTATTATTGCTTTGTTGAGTTTTAAAAATCATCACATATCATCTTGCATGCATGCATATATTTTTGATTGTATATGTTTTGTGTGTAATTGTTACTACAATTCATTGTGTAGATTTTGGTGCTAGTGATTGTGATTGTGAAGAGTGTAACTACTCTCCAAACTACCAAGGCAAGTGGTACTTCATGAATATTTTTATCCCATGTTTTATACTAAGCATTAGAGATATTTTGCTAAGTCCTGCATGTTATTATTTTGCTTATATGCCTTGTTGGGAAATCCTAGTATTTGTAGAATTGCTAGGGAATTTCTAAGTTAAGTTACTATCTATGCCATGCTTAGCCTAGCTAGTAGCAAATAAGTGTTGGTGAAATATACATGCTATGATGAAAACATTTCTAAGTCTTTGGACTTGTGTTTTGCCTAATAAAACAACTAAGTTAATGAAACACCTGGGTGGAATGGAAGGATTGGTTTATGTTGAGTGGTTACACAAGGCCCAATTCTATGGTTTACCTTGTGTATATCACTTGTGGTAAGCTACCCAGGAACAAAGAGATTTTAGAGGCCAAGTGTTAAGAAGCTTCTAGTGCAGCCACTTGGCAATATGGGCTCTGCCTGGATCACATAAGTTGCTAGAACTTAGCCATTTGGACAGTTGGTGGTAGTGGGAATGGTAGGATGGAGCGCGTCCATTTGGTCTAAGGGAAGGCTTCTGAAAGGTCCTGCCTTGGTGAAACCAAGTCTGGTGGGGAAAGTGCACAAACTCTGTAGATGGAAAATCTAAGTACTTAGCCATATCCATGGTAATGGACAACTTGAGCATCAAGACATGGAAGCTATCAAGAATCTCCTCATACCAATTTCTAAGTAAAAATTTGTGGGTGAACAAGGGTGAAGGACCTCAATGTCTATTGGTGGTTCCTTGGGAAAAGTTTTTGACAAAGAAAAACGTAGTGTTGTCAACTAATAGGCAAAATCTATTTTGAGCAAAGCAAGCCAAGCTACACTTAGCCAAATTGCATATAGTATCTAGTCCACTTAAAATTATACTAAGGTATCACTTGCCAATACTATTCCAAAGTATTGACCCACTGTGGCTGTAACTTGTGATGTTGCAGGTTACTCTGATGAAGATTAGGTGTCATGAGTCTACACTCAACATGTTTGCCTGTGGCACATGAAGATGAAGACTTTTATTTATTTACTTATTCAAACTCTTGTACTAGGCCTGTGGCCTTGGAGTTGTAAAGACTATGTTTATCTCTGGAATGACTGTAATAAAGACCTTTGTATCTGTGTACTTCATCTTAAACTGTGGATGCTAGCAATGATCCAGGGACTAGCATTGCAATCATAGGGATCCTTTTCCTTTATAAAGGTGGGATCTTACACCGGACATAGCAAGGAAGAACTTAGGAACTGTGGCACCATAAGCTTCAAGATTCGACCTGGCCGACGGTTCCCCGACATCGTCGGCCACGAGTCCTGCAAGAATTGGCAACAGACGTACTTTTACGGCCCAGACATCCCTTTGTCTGGCTGACAAGTTATGTACCCGGACTTCGTTGACGGAGCCGCCGCTGAAGCCTCGTCATGGAGATCCGAAGCCTCCCTTCCCTCCGACCTCGAAGCTTCTCGGGCCATAAGGCGGATCGAGTGGTTTGTAGAGACGGGTCTGACCGGCTTGGACCTAGCCATGTGCTGGTTCATCAGGCGAATCGAACCTCTGCAGCACTGCGTGAAGCTCATGCACGAGTATACCAGCGACAAAAGGGATAGTCTCCGCATCTCCGTGGACAACTTCTCAAGCGACTCTGTCAAGCTCCGCCTTAAGGACATCGTCAAGGTGAAGGATAAGAGGCGTGGCTTCACCATCACCTATGACATGTTCGTAGACGGTAAGTGCCCAAAGGTAGGTATTTATTTTCCGTGTACAACATATAATCCAGTTCTTCCGTCTTGCCAATATCATCTTATCTAACATGGTGATTTCTCACTTAACAGCTTAGCGATCTAGAGGAGGGCAACCTGGCTGCCCAAATCTATGATCCAAAGATGAAGGAAGTCAAGGTCGTGTCCGACGACGAGATTCCGTTGGCGCGGAAGCGGAAGAGCTCCACCTCTAACGCTACCGACGGAGGCAAAAAGAAGAAGAAGGAGGGTGGAGCCTCCAAGAAGACTACAACCGCCCTGGAGGCGGAAAAGAGAAAAGTTACTGGGATCCCTTTTTCCAAAGCACCCCCACTTGTGTAAGCTTCTCATTCTCCGACATTGTCTATTTATCTGTCTTGCTCCTATACTTATGGATTTCGCATGTTTTAGGAAGAAAGCCACGACCAGCCTCAAGAAGACCTCCAAAACATCGGGGGCTTCTCGAAATATCAGGGATATGCTGCATCGCGACGCCTCCCCCGCCATCGCCCTGGTACTCCTGCCGTCAAGCCCTCTTATGCTCCGACAAGCTCACAAGCTAAGGAGGCATCAGGCCCTTCCGCCATGGAAGTGGATTTTGGTGCCTCTACCAAACTCGCTGTTGTCGGCGAGAAGGCAACGCAGGAGAGCACCACTCAACAAATGGCCGAAGCTCCGGCTAAGGATGCCATCAGTGGCAGCAATGCGGTGGTGGAAGCTGGTACTTCTGCCGAAGGCGGCGCCCTTGCTCCCCAGAAACCATTTGACTTCCCCAAGATAGTCTACCCGGCGCTTACGCCGAGCAACACAACTCTGGTTCCTGGAGCAGCACCGACATCTCCGACGTGCGGTCTTGAGGAGCTCCTCCGACAAGCAGAAATATTGCGAGGAAATAGCATCTCCTTTGGCAAGCTGCTAGCCGAGAGCGCTAAAACCTCAAGATCATTGCACTTGTAAGTTTTACTTGCCTTTTGCATTTCATATGAGTATACCACTGTAGCCCCCGAGGATGTAGACGGAAAACCATAGGCTTTTGCGTCTAGATGCTCTAAGAGTGACTAAGCTAGAAAACTTCTTACTGTAGCCCCCAAGCATGTAGATGGAATGAATTATTCCGACTAAATGCTTTAAGAGTAGCAAACGCAGTATTCATAAATTTAGGTATTGTAGTGCTTAAAGAAAGCTAAGTAAATATCCGAGTTGAAAACTTTATACAGTAGCCCATAAGCTTCTAGTTGTAACTGAATTAGTTCCGACTAGATGCTTAAAGAAAGCTATGCATATTGTTAAGTCAAAAACTCTCGCTGTAGCCCCCGAGCGTCTAGGTGGAGGATTTCCGGCTAGATGCTCCAAGCGGACCAATCAACATTTTAACTTTGTCCTTTTTTCCACAGAACGAGAATGCTCGGAGGGGCATGGCCAATGACAAGTACCAGAAGATGCGCAGATCTTGATGCCGAAAAGGGTAAAACTGCCATCTTGAAGAAACAGATCATCAAAAACAAGAGTCTTTTTTCTTTTCGCGCATTCCGTCTTGGTTTTGTGCCTATTTTCTCTGAGTACTTACTGTGTACTTTTGCTTTCTCCGACTTTGCAGAACATGTTGCCAAGGCCAAGGACATTGTCGAGCTGACCAAGCATATTCGATAGCTGGATAACGAGAACAAGATCCTTAAAGAGGAGAGGAAAGATATGCTGAAAATGCATGAAGATTCGATGAAGGCCCTGCAGGACTCTGCCTCCGCGGAAATCTCTCGCTTGAAGGAGGAGATTGCGATCTTAAAAGATCAAGAGCAAGCTGCCGATGAGCAGAATCAACGCCATAGCAAGGCGTAAAAGCTCCTCCAACAAGAGAAAGAATCCCTGGAGGACACCCTCTGGCAGGCTAAGGCCAGCATCTTCAGTAAGTTTTCTCCGCCTTGTATTTCTGTAGCCTGGATACTTTGAATTTATTGAACTCATGCGCTCCTTGTCGGAACTTGCAGCTCGTATGGGTTTAACCCGATCGCCTCCTTCAGACAAGGAATGCATGGTTCTTGCCGGCAACTTCATCAATACCGCCATCACACAAGCTAAGGAGATTGCCAAGCCCCTCCAGATAAACATCTAGGCATCAGACTCTGTGGCGAAGTACTCGGAGATTTTTTGCCGAGGCCCCAAGCATGTCACAAGCTGGAAAGCTTCATGTGCACGGGCTAGCGCAAGGATGGCGCTGTCAATGGTGAAGGCACACTATGAAGATGCCGACATCGACACGGTTACCTCTGGCATTCCCGACGCAGACGATGATGGCAAAGAGATTAATCACGAAGCCATCCTGTCATCGCTCGCGGGCTATGACACCCGAGTTGTCGACTTGGTCGATATCAACGTCTTCATGCCAATGAACACAATCGATGGCGGCAACCAAAGCTCCTCTGAGTCTCTTCACACTGCCGACTTTGAGGGTGGCTCTCCTGCTGGTGATCACGCTGCTTCTAAGTCTCATGCGCCAAAGGAATGAAGAACAACTTTGTATTATTTGTTTCACCTTTGGTGCATGTGCGGAAAAAACTTATTGATGTAACTTAAGGCAGAAAATAATGGTTGTTATTTCCTGCCACGTAAGAACTAGTTTCCAGCATGTATATATTTTTAAGCAAGTGCTGGCTTATCCATTACTTTGGTTTTTATGCTTGACCTTTCGTGAGTCGGAAGACTCGTTGTCGGAACCATGCGCTCAGGTGATGATGCCCAATGGCACCGTCAATAACCTAAGCACAAAATCGCCGACAATAAGTGGCGAAAGTCACTACTCCAAAATCCACATAAAAACGACAAAGAACGTGTAGACCAGAAAACTTAAGCTAACGCCCGTAGGCAGAATTTTCACAAGTGCAAATGCAAGGCTTGTGCATAAAGGTTTTACATGATCCAAAAATGAACACTAAAGGAGGTAAAAGACTCAGAAATATGAGTGAACCAGAGAGCTTTATTTCATTGATCATATAAGAGGTACACAATTAGATAAAAATGCTAAATGTAAAAAGGACATAGCTGTGCTATGTTCCATGGCCGATCAAGCTCCGAGTAGTCATCATCCGGGTCACGTCGCTTACGCTTATGATCCTCGTTGGGTCTATCCTTCAGTTCACGATTATCAACAAGGTAGTAAGACCCATTGAGTAGCGCCTTGCTTATGATGAACGGTCCTTCCCATGGCGGGGATAATTTGTATGACTTCTTCTGCTTAAGTCAGAGCACCAAATCCCCCTCTTTAAACGAGCGATGCCGAACGCGGCGACTATGGTAGCTGCGTAGCTTCTGCTGGTAGATGGCGGATCTTTGGCATGCCAAAACACGCTCCTCCTCGAGAAGGTCCACATCTAGGCGTCTAGATTCTTCAGCGTCATCTTCGTCATAGGCGGCAACTCTTGGTGCATCGTGAAGTATGTCGGAAGGCAGGATGGCTTCTGCTCCATATACCATGAAGTAGGGGGTGTAGCCGGTGGTGACATGGTCATACCCTACGGGTACGTGACTTCAGCATACCTGGTCCAGCCCAAGGAAGGCCCACAACAGACATACGCTGGCCCATGAGGATTTTCGGGTGGCCAAGGCCCATGACGCCTTCGGATCCTTGGAGAGCAAGACTAGCATTGATAGGAAATTCAAAGAGGTAAAACCCTAGAACTTGTAACCGACTAGGACTATGCCCGAGACCTACCTAAGTCTATATAAATTCCAGGAGGGCACGTCCTAGATCTGTCGACTCATACTTCCGCACACGCACCTTCACGCCAGATCGAATCTGCGCACCCTGTAACCTTCGGTTCTGCCGTAATCAAGAGCAGACAAGCAGGAGTAGGGTTTTCCCTCCGGGGGCCTGAACCTGGGTAAATCTCATGTCCCCTGGTTGCTTGTCTTTTAACCGTTCCACGATCTCCAGCATCCCCATCTTCTGCAAAACCCAAGTCCATAACAAAGGGCATTGACGAGTCGAAACCTCGTCAATTGGCGCCGTCTGTGGGAATCGAGGCTGCTGATTGTGTGATCGTGACGGTCCCGACTCGATCGATCTACAACTCTGTGGCGACGGAGAACCACCTCCTCTTCGGCGCTTTCGACTTCACCGCCCACTCGCCGGCCACCATGAAGGATTTCGAGCCCATAGGCGACGGACTCGAAATTTTGTTCGGGAGCTTCTGCTTCCAGGTGGGACAAACTGGCACCCTCCGCCTTCCTGAGCGGGTGCCCGTGCCATCAATCAAGCCCGCCTCGTGGGCTCCACACCCCGTGCCACGCACATCACCATCGACAGATGAGTTCTACGACAGCAACAGCTGCAACTCCGATCTGTGCGATCCACCTTCGGATGAGGGGACCTACGGTTCCGGATCCGAAAGCTGCGGCAGCAGCGGGCCAATCTACGAGCGCTACCAATGCGCCGCAGTCATCCAGGAGCAGCAAACGCCTAACCCGCCGCCCAGCACGAACCCCAATGCACGGCGAAAACGGCGGAAACAGAAGAAGCCAGTCCCCCCACCCAACAGGGAAAACAACGGCCACCTCATTCAACTCAGCAAAGAAGGATGGGTCCAGGCATGCCGCGTCGTAGCAGGCGACATAGTCCTGCCTATGGACTCCCCACGTGATCTACTGATGGCATACCACTACCTCCTCATCGAGGAGCACAAGAAGCAAGTCAAGATGCAGGAGACGCTCGACAAACGCAAGCAAGCAGCCTCTGAGTCCAGCGTGCGACGAGCTGCGCTCTCCGCCATGGCACCCGGCTCTAGCACAAACGGAAACTAGGGAAACAAACACCGCTCTCGGGTGGAGAACATGGATCCCAGGGAATGCCGTGATGTGACCCGAACTCTCCACACATCGTTCATGGACATGGATGCCGACGGCAACATCATCCCGAAGACACCGCAAGCTGCGATCATGGCAGCCACTGCGTACCTCGTGGCCCACCCACCTCCTGAGGGGGACCCGAAAAGAGCCATGCATAAGTCCGCACTCACCAGACTCAGACTTATCGGAGCTGCGCTCCATGAAGACGCTCCTGCGGAGCCAAAGAAGAAAGCTCCGGCCAGGCGCGACCGGAGCCCCACCCCTTCATCCGAAGAGGAAGAGGAACACGACCTTCCTCGAAGGAAGAAGAGCTCGCATCGCCATAAACGCGACTACGACGCCAGAGACGCGCTTACACAGCGCAAAATCGACAAAGCACGAGCAAAACGTGCATGTTCGTCTGAATCCGAGATGGACGAAGACGAAGGAGAACTCTGTGGAGCCCGATGCTTCAGCAGATCTGTTCGGCGAACACAGATGCCACGCAATTTCAAGCTTCCTTTGGATACTCCGAAGTTCAACGGCACGCAAGATTCAAAATCCGGGCTCAGTGACCATCTGTCATCCGTCAAGCTTCACGGCGGCAACAAAGAAACCGCCATGCAATGCCTCCAGCTGCAGCTGACAGGCGCGGCGCGGGTTTGGCTCAGCAGCCTATCATCAGGATCCATCCGAAGTTTGGAGGAGCTAGCTTACAGCTTCATCCGAAATTTCAAGGGCACCAGCAAGAGGCCCGCCTCAATCGAAGAGTTGCGAGCCTACACTCAGAGAACAGGGGAATCTATTCGCTCGTACATACTACGCTGGTCTACCACGAAGAACTCCACAGCACACATCTCCGAAGAGAGGGCCATCGACGCCTTCAGAGACGGTGTCAAACGCCAAGATTTCAAGGAGGAACTTGGGCGCGTCAAGCCCAAGACACTCGACCACCTCATGGACATCGCCAACAGGTGGGCGGACGGTGAAGATTGCATTCACCGAGCACAATCAGATGAAGAGGATGACTACGGCCGAAGGCGAGAACGCCGTAGCAAGAGGAGATCGCGCGTCTACGAGGACCGTGACAGACCCGACATGGTCGCGGCCGGCTACACCGACCGCCGCAACGACAACAGCCGCAACAGCGGAGGATACCGCGGAGGAAACTTCCGCGACAGCGGACGACCAGCACAGTCGTGGCAACGCCGCGACCGCGACAACGGACCCTCAGCATACGACAAACTTTCGGGTCCATGCACCATCCACTTCTACATCGACAAACAAGATGGCAAAAAGAAAGCCAGCCACATGCTCAAGGACTGCCGCGAGTTCCAGAAACTCAGCGAAAGCATGGTGCAGATGAGGCAACAAGCCCCAATCCCTGCATTCGGACAAGCACTTGCGCCAGGTGAAGTAGCACACGGAGCTCCTCCACCGCCGCCTATTGGAGGCCTAAACCAACCAGTCGCACCAGCGCAGAACAACGCCAGGATCGGGTACCCCCCACCGAAAGGAGCATTAAATATGATCCAGAAGGGACGCCCCACGAATAGGGTGCAGAAGAAAATCACCCGACAAATCAACTTGGCCGTGGCAACTCCGCTTGCAATCCCTGAGTACCTCAGCGGATCGGAGTCCTGCGTCACATTCACTCGCGCGGATCACCCTTGCCAGATCCCTCGCCCAGGTCATGCTGCCCTGGTGCTGGAGGCGCAGATCGGAGGCTTCGAGATGAGTCGCGTCTTCATGGACGGCGGCAGCAGCATCAACCTAATGTTTGCAAGCACTCTAGCAGCAATGCGAATCCCGCAATGCAGCCTGGAACAATCAGACACAACGTTCCACGACATCATCCCAGGGAAGGGCATATTCCCTTGGGCAAAATAGGGCTCGACGTCATCTTCGGGAAACCGGACAACTTCCGGCAGGAACGACTCGAATTCGAAGTGGTGGACTGGCCGTCACAATACCACGCCATCCTGGGGCGTGTAGCATTCGCAAGGTTCCTGGCCGTCCCACACTACGCATACCTACTACTCAAGATGCCAGGACCGAGCGGCGTCATCACAGTCCACGGGATCTTCACCCGATTGGACCAATGCGACAGGGATTTCAACAAAATCTCCCAGTCTTTCGGCATGCAAGACGAGCTTGTAAGGCTCCGTGAGGTGACGGACAATGGGGCACCCCCAGTCACACGACAGAACGCACCTGACATGTCCTTCGACTCCACCGTCAACACCAAGAAAGTACAAGTCCATCCGACGGATGCCTCCAAGACGGCCCTGATTGCCAACGACCTCAGCTCCGCATAGGAAGGCGCGCTCGTCGAATTCCTCCGTGAGCGCTGGGAAATCTTCGCCTGGTGTCCTGCGGACATGCCAGGAGTTCCCAGGGAATTCGCCGAGCATGCACTCAATGTCTTTCCAGACACCAAGCCAGTCAAACAGTACATTCGGAGACTGTCGGAGCCACGAGCCGAAGCTATCGGCAAGGAAATCAATAGACTACTCGCTGCAGACTTCATCAGGGAAATCAAGGAAAGCGAGTGGCTTGCAAACACAGTGATGGTCCCAAAAAAGGACACGCACATCCTGCGGATGTGCGTGGATTTCACGTCACTAAACAAGCACTGCCCAAAGGACCACTTCCCTCTTCCTCGGATCGACCAGATCATCGATTCGACTGCAGGTTGCGAGAAACTCTCCTTCCTCGACGCCTACTCAGGCTATAACCAGATTCGACTCAAGGTCGAAGATCAGGAGAAAACAGCGTTTATCACCCCGTTCGGAGTATTCTGCTACAACACAATGCCCTTCGGGCTAAAGAACGCAGGTGCCACGTACCAGCGATGCATGCCTGTCTGCCTCAAGGACCAGATCGGTCGCAACGTCCAAGTCTACGTCGACGACATAGTCATCAAAACCAGGGAGGCAAGGAAACTTATCGACGATCTCCGCGAGACGTTCGACAACCTCGATCGCTACATGATCAAGCTCAACCCGGAAAAGTGCGCCTTCGGCGTCCCATCGGGTCAGCTGCTTGGGTACTTCATCTCTCAGCGAGGGATCAAGGCGAACCCGAAGAAAATCTGAGCCATCATGGCAATGGAGAAGCCAAAAAACCTTAAAGGCGTCCAGCAGCTCGTAGGGCGAATAGCGGCGCTAAGCAAATTCATCAGCCGCATGGGCGAGAAGGCCCTGCCATTCTACCAACTGCTGCGCAAGGCAGAGAAGTTCGAGTGGACACCAGAAGCCAACGATGCATTCGAAAGCCTCAAACGGCTCCCCTCCACCTCGCCCGTTTTGGTCACACCAAAGGAGCGCGAGCCCCTGCTGCTGTACATAGCAGCCACACACCAGGTGGTCAACATCGTACTCGTTGTCGAATGACCCGAAGAAGGCAAGACCCACGGGGTCCAGCGCCCAATTTACTACCTCAGCGAGGTACTGACACCAACAAAGCAGAGGTACCCTCACTACCAAAAGCTAGCCTACGGCGTGTTCATGACGGCTCGACGGATGAGGCATTACTTCCAGGAGCACCAAGTGATGGTCGTCAACGAGGCACCCCTGAACAGCATCCTGAATAATCCAGAGGCCACAGGACGGGTGGCCCTGTGGGGCATCGAGCTATCACCCTTGGACATCGTCTACGAGAGGCGACTCGCAATCAAATCTCAAGTCCTTCCGGACTTCCTGGTACATTGGATGGAGCTGCAGCTACCAGACACCCCAGATATGTCGCAGTCATGGACGATGCACTTCGATGGCTCCAAGAGAGAAGCTGGAGCGGGGGCAGGGGTCATACTGACCTCCCCGCAAGGCGACAAGATGAAGTACGTCCTCCGAATGAAATTCCGAGCCTCCAACAACGAGGCCGAATACGAAGCCCTCATCCATGGCATGAGGATGGCAAAGATATGCGGCGCAACGCGCCTGGTCATCTACGGTGACTCCAACCTCGTCGTCCAACAGACGATGAATGAGTGCGACGCACATGCCGAAAACATGATCGCGTACCACGCGCTCTACAACGCACTCGAAGGAGAATTCGATGGCTGCGAGCTTCGGCACGTTGGAAGAGAAAGCAACGAGGAAGCCGACAGACTCGCCAACATCGGCTCCACTTGCGCAAAGGTGCCACCAGGTGTGTTCCTCGAACAGATCTGCGTGCCATCCATCAAGCGGAAATTCCTCAAGGGATCACCCGAAGAAGCAGAACACTCGGGATCTACGCTACCCGAAGGACACGAAGGACCCGAAAAACTGGACACAGAGGTAGCCATAGTCAACCTAATGCAGGTCATGGCAGTCGAAGAAACCTGGACGCGCCCATACCTCCAGTTCTTGTTAAATGGAGAACTGCCTGATAGCCCGACAGATGCCCGCCGCATATCTCGTCGGTCAAAAGCCTTCACCATCATCAACGGCGAGCTGTACAAGCGCAGTATTACCGGTGTACTACAAAGGTGCTTCACCATCGGTGACGGAAAGCCATCCTCCAAGACATCCACGAGGGCATCTGCGGCCATCACGCAGGTAGCCGCTCCCTCGTCGCCAAAGCTCTACGAGCAGGATTCTACTGGCCAACGGCCATGAGCGACGCAAAGGACATTGTCCGAAGATGCAACGGATGTCAATGGTTCGCCGACAAACCGCACGCACCTGGGTCCGAGCTCCGACCCATAACCATAGCCTGGCCTTTTGCTCAATGGGGCCTCGACATGATCGGCAAACTGCCAAAATCCTCGAAAGGGGGACACGTTTTCCTCCTGGTTGCAGTCGACAAATTCACCAAGTGGATCGAGGCCATGCCGGTCACCAACCAGAAAGGCAAAACTGCCGTCAAATTCTTCGAGTCCATTGTCTACAGGTTCGGCGTACCGCACAGCATCATCACCGACAACGGATCGAACTTCATCTCCGAGGAATTCCAGGACTTCTGCGAAGGCATTGGGATCAACATCACGTACGCCTCAGTGGCACACCCGCAAACGAACGGGCAAGTGGAAAAGGCCAACGGCCTAATCGGCGCCGGCATCAAGAAGCGCCTCATGAGTTCACTCGAACAAAAAGCTGGAGCCTGGACGAAAGAGCTACCATCCGTCCTGTGGAGCTTACGGACTATGCCAAACAGCTCCACCGGCTACACACCGTTCTTCATGGTACACGGAGCCGAAGCCGTGCTACTAGCCGAAGTACGCCACTAGGCCCCACGGGTCGTCGCTTACAGCGAAGCCGAATCCACGATTACACTCGAAGATGCTGTCGACACACTCGACGAAGCACGGGATATAGCAGCAGCTCGATCAGCTGTGTACCAGCAGAGTCTCCGCAACTACCACAGCCGCCGGCTGCGCCCAAGGTCCTTCGTCGAAGGAGACCTCGTCTTGCGACTCAAGCAAAAGCGACCGAATAAATTCGAGTCACCATGGGAAGGACCCTACGTCATCATCGAAGTCATCCCAGGTGGCGCCTATCGCCTCAAGCACATGGAGTCTGGAGTCGCATACTCCAACCCATGGAACATCGCGCACCTGCGATGATTCTATCCATAGCAACCTACCCCCTTTACTTTCAATAAGGCTTTAAGCCAAGGCTATTTAGCCGAACAATGTACCTCCTCTATTACGATATAAATAAAGCTAAGTGTCTCGCCCCAAAACTTCAGTTCGCTATTTTTGCTACATGCTACAAACGCACTCGGGGGCACCCCCCACCTCACGATTTCATCGACTGAGGATCAAACGTGTACACCTGAGTAGCTGACAACGTCAGGCAAACGAAAAGGACACGTACTCAATCAAAGCACTGCGTGCTCACAACAAACAAACCCTTACGACAAAAGGGCACAACACGCCCAGCCGAAATATACAAATTTTACATCTATCTCTTTTTTCAGGTTCTACCTATTCCGAAGAATAACCTGAGCACGCTGCTCAAACAAATCTACGACCTGTTCAGCATATTGCCTTACAGCTGCGTAATGCGGACGCATGTCCCACTCACCACCATCAGGGCGAAGAGGTGGCCCAGCGGCCACAGCAGCCAAATCCACGCCAGGCCGGTGCAGCCTCACAAGATACAAAGCAGCCTTCACTCCTGCGACGAGCTGTTGCCACACCAACTCCTTGACATTGCTCACGTTCCGAAACTTCGACAGAAGACCCGAAAGGCTCGTCGGCACGGCATCCAAAGGAAACATGACGTGCAGCACCGAGGAAAGCGATGTCTACACTTGGCGGAGCACCCGCGAAACTTGATGAACACGATCCTGCACCGTCGCCAGAGCCATAGCGCGATCACGATCCATCCAGAAGAAGCCGCCAGCCTCCATGTTCTGTTGAGTCAAGCAATTGACCCGAACAGCAACACACTCCTTTTCTTCCCTCGGAGCAAGGTTCGCACCTGCGATAATCGCACAAAATAAGAGTACGGCCAGCAGGCCCATCCGAAGAACTGAGATACAGCTCGAACCAAAGAACAACTTACATTGTAGCTGCTCGGACAGCCGAACCAGCTCCGCCATCAAGTAATCCTCTCTGGCTGCACCACGATCCGCCTTGGACTTCCAAACATCGGCGTGACCGCGTAACCCGAGCAACTCCCTCTCCAGACTACGCACGCGATCCCGAAGAAAAGTGAGTTGCGAGGAATCATCCAAAGATGGTCGCAGCGGCACTGCGGACGGGGTGTCAACAGGGTCAGCACCCGAAGGAACCTATAGCAGTAGAAAAAGAAAGGAACACAGACATTCAGACAAGGATAGAGCACAACTCAGAAGAATTCATTAAACATATAAGGCCACTACGTGGCACAAGGATGGTGTTCTTCAAGATATTTACAACAAAAGCAGGCTGCAAACTACCCTACGTCTACAACGCCTAAGATGCGGCACCCTGAGTCGCCTCAGATCCGGACTGCCTAGCTTTGGCCCCGCCCTGCTGCCGTAGGGCATACTCAGACAGCAAATCAATGAGCTTGGGCCCATATCGCTTGCAGCGAGCAGAGTAGGTAGCAAAGGCTACCTCGGATCCATCCACAGTCGTCGGCATCCGAGAGGTGATCTGGGGCAGATCCAGCTCCGCTCCAGCCGCCAAGGACATCGCCAGCCCGACGGACGCGCCAATGCCCTTCTGCTTGCGCTTGTACGCCGCAGGCGCTTCGGCTGACAGAGCCTCCGCCAGAGCATCCACATCATCGAGGGCTGCGCCCTTAGGGACAAGCTCCTTGTAGAAGCGACCAAGGACCTCTTTCGCCTTGGCAAGGGAGCTGACGACGGTACTGCAGCGGTCTTCGACCGCCACAGTAGCATCATCTAGAGCACTCCCGTGCTCTAGAGCACCGCGGTCAAACTCGATGCCTGCGGCATCTGAGACAAAAAATAAGAAGGAAGACATGAAGAAAAGCAGCACAGAAGAAGACATGAGGCATGAAGAAACAAGCACAAATCTAGCACTTACCCGAAATAGCCTTGGCAGCAGCCATGAGCTTCGCCGCCACCTCTCTCTCGCGCGCAGCCGCAACAGTGGCCAGCTGCTCCTCACGGTCTGCGGCCTCCTACTGCAGACGCTCTTTCGCTTCGGCTGCCTTAGTCAGCTCTAGCTCAAGGCGTTCCTTCGCACCAATGGCGGCCTTGGCCTTCTGCTCCGATTGACCAAGGCTCTTCTTGAGAGCGTCGCCCTCACGGAGAAAAGTGTTATGCTCCTCTGCATTCAAGACAAGCAAGTGTTAGAGAACAGGACCAGGATAAATAAGAAAGGCACTAAAAGGCAGATAGGTACCTTGAAGCTGCCGAAGGTTCGCCTCCAGCGCCAAGCGCTCCTGCACCAGCCGCTTGGCCTCCTGCACAAAAGGCTGAAAGAAAAAGAAATAACAGTAAGCAAAGGACTTGGGGGCTACGCCCAACACAAAGGAGTAAAAACAAAATTCGCACACGAAGACACTCGGGGGCTCCCCCTGTGACATGAAGCAGAAAAACTTGCATGCTCTGATGGCGACTCCGAAGGACCGCCTGCGAAATTCTGAGGCGCAACCACCTGCACCTCCTGCAATGGAGGATCCGGAGCCGCGCCACCCGAAGTCGCCACCGTCTGAGGCGGAGGAGATGCAATTTTCGACTCCCCCATCATCTCCCGCGCACCATCACTGGAGGAATCGTGGGAGGAATGCCTGCATACGAACAAATCAGCACAAGTGCAAATATCATGAAGGAAAAAGGACAATAGTACAACAAGAAACTTACGAGCCCAGTGAGATCATGTCGAAGATAGGAGGAGTCCTTCGGGCTCTCTTCTCCTCCTTCTTCTCTTCCTTCTTCTCCTTCTTCTTTTCTTCCTTCTTCCGCTTCGCTGGCGGGTGCGACGGTATAGCCCGCACAGGAATGGCAGGAAGGGGAGAGGAAGAACCTCCATGACCGTCACTATGACGCTCAAGGACCAGAGGGTTTCTGGGAGTCGGAGGAGTCGAGGCATCCGAAGACTCGCTGGAGCTCCGTGATCGTTTGCGCGTATGGTCCTCACTCGACTTGTCAGCATCCTCCGCCGGAGATCGCGCCGACGGCAGCTCGGAAACGGACTCAACCACTTCATTATCCGGGGCATTCGGATACTTTTCGGGCAATGTCGGTACCATGCCCGGCAATTTGAAGCTCTGCAAAATCAGAAGGAACTTTGTTAGCAAACAAAGGAAATAAATACACAGCCGACAAAAAGCACTACATGCACAAATCTACACCTGCGGTACGGCCAACGTCGAAGAAAATGGAGGAGTTAGCGATTTCCCCAGGATTTCTTCTCCGGCCTTGAACTTCAGCAGTGCGCGAAGGGCCCTGTCAAGATCCCCCTCGGAGATTTTCTCAGCCGAAACCCTTGTCGGATCATGTTGCCCAGAATAAAGAAACATCGGGTGCGCCCTCGCTTGGAGAGGCTGCACCCGACGCTCAAGAAACGTCCGGATGATGTCCACGCCATTCACTTCCTTCTCCGGAATCAGCTGCAGATCCTCCACCCGATGGTAAAGGGCCTCTATCTCCGCTACCTCACCGTCCAAGATTTGGTTTTTCCAAGACCTTTTCTTCTCAATCATTTGGGAGGGGTCAAAGGGAACAAGACCAAAATATTGCCCGGGCACTACGGAGTCGCGGATATAAAACCATCGCCTCCGCCAGTACTGGACAGATTCGGACATGGAAAAAGAAAAGAAGAGAAGATTGGGACTAAGGGAGATGATGCAACCCCCAATGGGATACACACCATCCGAACCAGATTGCCTCTTCACGGAATAGAGCTTCCGGAAGAGGCCAAAGTGCGGCTCAATGCCAAGCCAGCAATCGCAAAAAGTGATAAAACAAGCAATGTGGAGAAGAGAATTGGGAGACAGATGATGAAGCTGAATCCCAGAGAAGAAGAGCAGTCCACGGAGGAAGTTGTGGACTGGAAAAGAAAACCCACGCATAACGAAGGCGAAAACATAACCCGATACCCAGATGGGGGATGGGGGATTACGTCATTGCCGGGGAGTTTGACGGCCTCCCTATCTTGCGGGATCAGGCCCTGGTCGCGAAGCTTGCGGAGATCGCTCTCCCGCGTCTCTGATCGCCGTCAGCCACCATCGGTGACACGAGTAGCAGTGGTGCCCTTCTTTCCTCCGGTGGCGCTGGTACCAACCGCAGATGACGATTTCTTGGGTTTCCCCATGGCGCTACGGAGGCGCCGGCGGTGAAAGCGCAGAAACAACGATGGAAATGTGGAAGGAAATCCCAGCGCGCAGCAAGAATCGCTAGAGCACAAGGAGGCAGTGAAAACAAGAATTGATGCGGTGAAAACAAACCGCGGCTTTCCCCAATGATTATAACAGCGAAGACGACGCACGGCAGCCGTCCATCCAGAAGACCTAACGCCAACGGAAGATCTGACCGTACACGTGTCAACATCACAACGAACCGTCGTTACCACGCCGTCCACTACGCGCGGAAACCGAGGAGACGCCGTAATTATCTCCACGCCGCGCGTGATCGGTCAATTCAAAGTCAGCATGTGGGACCCACGTTTCGTCCAGTCAAGTCATCTCTGGCATCGCAGATGCTTGAGGTCATCGATCGTCAGCACTGATGTCATCAAAAGCTATACTAGCACCAACTACAATTCCCCGGCTCCACAGCTAAGAGTACTCACTCGAATCTTCGATTCGACTAAATACTCGGGGGCTACTCCTATCAGGAGCGCTGGCCGCGCACCCGGAAGATGAACAAAGACAAAGTATTTCTTCGAGTCCTACGTCGAGTCTACGACTCCACTACGGACTCGGGGGCTACTCCCATAGGGAGGATGAATTTAAGCATTCGAAAATTTTCGTGTCCTACGGACTTAACAACTGAACAATGCGTGAGCTAAAGTCTCTGCTCGAGTGTACGACTCGAACAGACACTCGGGGGCTACTCCCATAGGGAGCGCTGGTCGCGCACCCTATGAAATCTTCGACTGCGATCTTTCGGATCAGCACGCAAAAACTATTTGGCAACTCTGCCCCAACAAAACGCTGAGTGAGCGACAATCTCCTTGGCCACCTGAAACACCTCCGTGGTGACAAATGTTCGGATGCTGCGTCTGCGACGCAAAGATAAGACCTGCAGATATCATCTGATGGCCTAGCAACGTACACGACTACGCTCTGCTAGTATAAATCCATGCTGACAGGCGTGATGAAAAATCCCGACGGACGCGTTGGGTACATTAATTAAAATCACTGGAATTCCACTCTTGTAAGTCCTCCGCGGCCTGAGTCGAATTACGCCAGCATATGTTCCGGGTTCAAGTTAAGGGACTCGAACCTGATGAAGATTGTGTTGTTTCGTCCTAAGACAGTTAACTGACCCTGATCCGTCGGGTGAGTTAGGCACACGTATCAACAATCCCTAGACACGTATAATGTTTATACATAGTTGCACCCGAAGGATTGAAGAGTCCTCAGCCGAATCTACGATTCGACTGATCACTCGGGGGCTACTAACATGGTCATACCCTACGGGTACGTGACTTCAGCATACCTGGTCCAGCCCAAGGAAGGCCCACAGCAGACATACGCTAGCCCATGAGGATTTTCGGATGGCCAAGGCCCATGACGCCTTCGGATCCTTGGAGAGCAAGACTAGCATAGATAGGAAATTCAAAGGGGTAAAACCCTAGAACTTGTAACCGACTAGGACTATGCCCGAGACCTGCCTAAGTCTATATAAAGGCCAGGAGGGCACGTCCTAGATCTGTCGACTCATACTTCCGCACACGCACCTTCACGCCAGATCGAATCTGCGCACCCTGTAACCTTCGGTTCCGCCGTAATCAAGAGCGAACAAGCAAGAGTAGGGTTTTCCCTCCAGGGGCCTGAACCTGGGTAAATCTCGTGTCCCCTGGTTGCTTGTCTATTAACCGTTCCACGATCTCCAGCATCCCCATCTTCTCCAAAACCCAAGTCCATAACAATGTGCATTGACGAGTCGAAACCTCTTCAGGTGGATCTGTTGGGTGTAGTTCGTAAACTCCACAACACAGATGGTAATTCTTCTGCCCAGGCTCCAGCTGCTCTATGTAGCGGTGCCTCAAGACGTGGCTTGATTTCCTGCAGAATTAATCCATTGGCTCGCTCAACCTGACCATTGGATTGTGGGTGTGCCACAGATGCAAGGTCAAGTCAGATGCCTTTCTCCCAACAATAAGCCTCCACTTCTCCAAGTGACAAATTGCTGCTGTTGTCGGTGATAATGCTGTGTGGGAGACCAAATCTCACCACTAGATCTCGGACAAACCTGAGGGCAGTTGCCCCATCAAGCTTTCTAATGGGTTTAGCTTCTAACCATTTAGTGAATTTGTCAACTGCTACAAGCAGATGCGTAAACCCACAAGGTGTCGTTTATAACGGTACCACCATGTCCAGCCCCCAGACTGCAAACAGCCAAGTTATTGGTATTGTTTACAGTTCTTCAGGAGGAACATGTGGTTGTCGGGCATAATACTGGCATTCCATGCATGTCTCAACCAGCTTGTCGGCGTCCGCCTTCGTGATCATCCAGTAGAATCCTTGCCAGAAGGCTTTCGCGACCAACGATCGAGGAGCGGCGTGATGCCCGCAATATTCGAGATGGATTTCACGTAGGATTTCCATACCTTCCAGCTGGGAAACACACTTTAGGTATACACCAGTAGTTCTCCTTTCATAGAGTTCCAAATTAATTATGGTATAACCCTTTGCTCGTCGTACTATTTGCCGTCTTTTGACTTTGTCGTCGGGCAAAGTTCCGTGTTCGAGATATTCCATGAACGGTTTTGTCCAAGCCGGAGGGACCTTAGTCACCATGTTGACGAAAGAGTCAGCTCTATCCGGGTTGTCGATGTCGGCACCCTTCACAGATGGTGTGCGTTGATGCTCTAGGAAAACTCCTGGCGGAATTTGCTTGTGCCCTGATCCAAGCTTAAAAAGTAGATCAGCTGCCTCATTTTGCTCCCTAGGTACATACTTGACTTCGTAGCCCAAGAAGCTCTTGGCTATCTCGTCCACTTCGTCTCAATATGCCGCCATCATAGGGTTCCGCGCATTCCAGGTGCTAGCCACCTGCTGGGCAACCAAGTCGGAATCTTCACAGCAAACTATGCGCTTGATGCCAATATCCTTGGCTACACGTAGTCCGTGAATGAGTGCTTCATACTCCTCCATGTTGTTTTTAGCCTCAAAGTGGATTTGCAGAACGTAGTGTAGCTTGTCTCCTGTTGGTGATTGTAGCAATACACCAGCCCCCGAGCCGTTGAGCAGCTTTGATCCGTCAAAGTGCATCACCCAATACTCTGGTTCCGGCAACGGAGTCGCATCTGGCATCTCCGTACAATCTGCAACAAAATCCGCCAAGGCTTGTGACTTGATAGCGTCGCGTCTCTTGTAGGTGATCTCGAAGGCGGCAAGTTCAATGCCCCACTTGGCGACCCTTCCTGTAGTGTCGCTATTATTGATAATGTCGGACAATGGAGTCTTGCTCACCACTGTGATTGAGTGCTCCTGAAAGTAATGCCTCAGCTTTCGAGAAGCAAGGAATACACCATAAGCTATCTTCTGCTAGTGCGAGTAACGCTGCTTGGACTCCGTCATGACGTCGCTCACATAGTAAACTAGTCGTTGAACTCCGTGCTCATAGCGTGGTTCCTTCCGCTCTACCACGACAACGATGATGATTACTCGGTTGGTTGCCGCCATGTAGATTAACAGGGTCTCTCCAGGTTCGGGTGCTGCAAGAATGGGCGCTGAGGAAAGAATCTCCTTGAGCTGCTTCAATCCCGCATCTGCTTCGTCTGTCCATGTAAATTTGTCTGCCTTCTTCAGCAACTTGTACAGCGACAGGGCCTTCTCTCCAAGTCGGCTGATGAACCACCGTTGCAACACACCTGTTAGTCGTTGAATGTCCTTTAGGCATGTCGGACGGTTTATGTTTAAGATGGCCTTGATTTTCTCCAGGTTGACTTCGATTCCACGCTGGGAAACGATGAATCCCAACAATTTGCCAGCTGGAACCCCGAAGACGCACTTCTTAGGGTTAAGCATCATGTTGTATTTCTGGAGATTATCAAAGGTTTCTTTTAAGTCGGAGATTAAGTCATTTGACTTTTTAGACATCACCGCTATATCGTCCACATAGGCGTGAATGTTTCGACCAATTTGGTTGTGGAGGCAATGTTGCATTGTCCGCTGGTACGTGGCACCTGCGTTTTTCAGCCCAAAGGGCATCGTGACATAGCAAAACTTGCCGGAAGGGGTAGTGAACGAAGTGGGCAATTGGTCCGACTTCCTCATCTTGATCTGGTGGTATCCTGAGTATGCATCGAGAAAACACAAAAGCTCCGAGCCAGCCGTCGAGTCAAGGACTTGGTCAATGCGAGGCAAAGCAAATGGATCTTTGGGACATGCTTTGTTCAAGCCAGTGTAATCAACGCACATTCTTAATTCATTGGTTCCCTTTTTAGGGACAAGTACAGGATTGGCCACCCATCGGGTGTGAAGGACTTCTCGGATAAATCTAGCTTTAAGTAACCTAGATATCTCTTGGCCAATGGCGCGTCTCTTCTCATC
Source organism: Avena sativa (assembly GCA_916181665.1). NCBI lineage: Eukaryota > Viridiplantae > Streptophyta > Magnoliopsida > Poales > Poaceae > Avena > Avena sativa. Next base: position 103,947,964 of record OV702293.1, read on the forward strand.
TCCAAAGCGTCGTAGAGGTTGTTTCACTGGTTTACATTTTGGATCTATGTTTAAGCTGTGCTCGGCAAGTTCCCTAGGTACACCTTTCATGTCGGCAGGTTGCCAGGCAAAGATGTCCCTATTCTCACGGAGGAACTCGACGAGCGCGCTTTCCTATTTGGGATCCAGGTTCGTCCCAATGGCGGTGACCATGGAGGCATCGCCTACCAAAAGTTCCACCGGCTTGGTCTTGATGGCAGCCTTGAACGTAGGAGCGGAGTCGTAGATCTGCTTCTTCGACGCGGGCATCTCTGAGTCATCGACCTTGCTCTAGATCTCTTTGAATTCTTCGCTGTAGAGGACAGCTTCTGCAATAGCTGCTTCATTGATCTTGCAGTCCCTTGCCTTGGTAAAGCTTCCAGATACAATGATGAAACTGTTTGGTCCGGGTATCTTGAGTTTGTTGTAGACGAAGCATGGCTTGGCCATGAACGTGTGGAATATGTCGCGGCCGAATATGACGTGGTACACGCTCTTGAAGGGGACCACCTTGAAGGTCATGCGCTCTTGGCGGTAATTATTAACATCGCCAAAGGCAACCTGAAGTCTAATGCACCCAAGGGACCGAGCCTCCCTACCAAGAACTACGCCGTGGAAGATGGTGTTGGTCCTCCTTAGGTTTGCCTCTGTCAAGTTTATCTTCTGCAGTGTATCCAGGTACATGATGTTGATGCTTCTTCCACTATCCACCATACACTTGGTGAACTCCACGCCGTCAATCAAGGGGTTGATGACCATGGCGTACTGGTTCTCCGTAGGTATAAGGTCTGGGTGGTCCGTCCTATCCCAAGTGATTGGAACTTCCGACCAGCGCAGGTACTGGGGAACTAGGGGGAGAGTAGCCATCAGGATCCTCAGAGAGGTCTTCTATTGTCGGACGGTGGGGGTTCCAAGGAAAGTGTGGTAGACTGGAGCCTTCTTTGCGAAGGGGTTCTTGCCCTTGTCATCGCTCTTGGTGGCGTGCTTGGGGTCAACCTCTTCGTCCATGTCACTTGAATCCTTGGACTCCTCCTACTTCTTCTTCCCCTTGCCCTTGCCTCGCGGTCTGTTCTTCCGACTTCGCTTGTAGCCGGACTCTAGGTCTTCCTTGAGGTTGTTGACAAACTTGCAGTGTCGATTGATATGGGTGGCCTTGCCGTTGGCATCGAGGTGTACGAGGCACGGCATATCGCGGTACTCCTCGTAGGTTTGGGGAACACGGAGCAGCGCCGAGGTTGTTTCGCTGCCTCGTTGCTGCCCACGGCCAGCTCCCCTTCCTCGGCCACGTTGTCCGCCATCACCTCGTCCTGCAAAAGTCGTAGAGACCATGTCGGTAGATTTCTTTTCTTCTGGAGCAGTTTTCCGCTTTGTACTGATGTTCCTACGAGCTTGAGTTGGAACGGCTGTTGCCGGCAAGGAGCTGCGAGCATCTTCGTCGGCAGCTGGGAACTCACTAGCCAACTGAATCATCTGGTTCAGGTCAAGCTAGTGATTGTCCTACAAGCGCTTTATCTTATGTCGGAGCAACGTGCCCCTTTCCAACCCATCGATGAAGGTGGCCATGGCGTTCTGAGCGTGCACTCCTGCGCAGGAATTCTTCATATCCAGCCAGCAGGAGAGGTAGGCGCGAGATGTCTCTTCTTTTTCTTGCACGCACCTCTGTAGATCGCCCACAGTGCAGGGACGCTTGTATGTACCCTCAAAGTTCTTGGTGAACGCTTCTTGCATGTCCAGCCAGTTGTAGATAGATTTCTCCGGCAAGTTGTCGATCCATTGATGGGTTGTGCCCGCCAACATTAATGGGAGGTACTTGACGGCGATGTTGGGGTTGCCTACGGCAATCTTCACCGTGTTGCCGTAGTCCTGCAACCATGTGGCTGGCTTGGCGGTGCCGTCATAGGGCTTGATGGTCTTGTCAATCCGGAAACCTTTGGGGTAAGTTGCGGATCGTATTGCAGGTCCAAAGCAACATGGTCCCAGGTATGGTCCTTCCCGAGCCTCGTGGATCTTATCGATCCGCGAACGTGCATCGTACGGCTCCGGGTTCTTCTTCTTCTTGTCAACAGGGGATGGGCTGCGTGAACGATGCGGGCCTCCTCCACCATGGTGACTTCTTGGTGGTGACGGAGGCAGAGGTGGCGGTGGGTTAGCCTTCTTGCTGCTACCCTCCTGCGACGCCTCACGCTTGTCACCGTTGCTTGTCGGACGTGGAGGGTCGTGGTGTGACCTGCGCCTGTGCCCGTGGTTGCGCTTTCTGTCATGACGGGTCTGCTCCGTGTTGTCGCGGATGACGATGCCACACTGCTTTGGTGGGGGCATATCCGTATGATGGTGAGCCTTGTAATCTTCGTGATGTCGGGGAGATCGGGGCGGTGGCGACGGGCGACAAGGTCGGGCCTTTTCTCCACGGTCGGAGGATATGCGTATGGCATCCTTCCTGTTGCGTGCGTCCCTCTGTGTTTGTTTTGATGAACCCGTCTGGGACCCGACATCAAGAGGAGATTTGTCCCTTGGCGGTTGTATTGGCTAGACTGGCAAAGCGCTGGGTCAGACTCAAGCCGCTGAGAGGTGGCCTTTTCCTGCTGCTTCACCGCCTTGGCCATTAGGTCATAGAATTGTTCCACAGCCTCGGGCGATCTATCCTGCTCCAGAAGGGTCTTGGCAACGGCGAGGTTAAGGAGTGGGGTGGGCATCACCTGTTTGCCTTCACTGTCAATGTATGGCTTGGCTTGTGCCGGCTTCGAGGGAGCCCATCCTAGGTTAGGTCGCACACCAGGATCGTTGATGACGCGAGCCGGAGCTTTCTTAGCCTTCTTCTGCTGCAGTAAAGTCTTGTACTCGACCTCCGTTGCTCTAGCTTTCTCTATGGACTTCTGCGCGTTGACCAGATCTCGATCTAGCTTAGCGCCTTGCTCCGCGATGGCTTGTGCTTCCTCCAGCAGCTGCTGGCGCTTCTCGTCAAGCTGGGTCACGTTCCGGATATGAGCAACGGTCAGTGGCTCGACGAGGAGATTGCCGTACATCACTCTATCAGCTGGAGTAACTTGGGCTGCTGCAGACGTGGATGCTGGACGCGACAAGTTTGCGGTGTTGTTGTTGCTTGGGCCGGTGGCGAGTTCCTGCGGCTACTGCACTGGATTAGGCGGAGGAGGCATGACTTTTGCGCGATCATCGTTAGCAGCAATGAGTGGCCCCTTCCCCTTTTCCAGTGCTGTAGGCGGAGCTCGTCCAGGTTGATCTTCATCCATCGCCATCCCAATGGTGAAGAACACCCCTCGAGACGTGATGGCGTTGTTGTCTTGCTCGTCGCGCGAGTACTCCTCCTCCATCTCCTGCATAGCGGAGTCTAGCTCTTCTGGACTGAAATCCATCTCCTCTGAATCTGCACTGAAATCATCATAGAGCGCGTCAATGACAGAGTCGGAGGGTGCCAGGACTTCCTCGATGACGGGCGGTGGAGGTGCAATGGCCTCGACGATGACTGGAGGTGGCGGTTCTGCTACGATGATGGCGGCAGGAGGCGGTGGTGGCGGTTGCTGAATTGGAGGTTCTCCGTCCCTGAGCGCAAGTGCCATCTGGGCTCCTGCGTCAGCTTCCGCGTAGTTGTTGACGGTGCTCACCATCTCTTCGAGGGTAAGACGCCCTGTTGCCTGCTGCCATCTTAAAGAATGTCGGAGAAGCGTGCCACGGTCCAGTCCTTCCACGAAGTGATACAAAGCGTTATCATCGAGGTAGTGGGCCAGATCGGCTCGTATACGGAGCCACCTGGCCAGGTAATCACGGGGGTTTTCGCCTTCTCTCTGAACGCAGCGCGCCAGATCGAAGATGGTAACCACGCCGACGAACTTGGATCTCTGCTGTCCAGACGCACGGACGAAGCCGGCGGATTTGTAGTGATCTTCCACCTTTATATCCTACACGGGGGCGGTTTGGGTGGGCCTTGGATTTTTCTGATCTTTGCCGGCAAACTCCGAAGAGAGATCCAACATTGATCCTTCCGCGAACGTATCCTGCCCGTAGGTGGTCCGTGCGGGCCTTGATGCTTTCCTATCTTTGCCGGCAAAGTCCAAAGAGATATACGACATCGATCCTTCCGTGAACGTATCCATCCCGTAGGCGGTCCGTGCGGGCCTTGATGCTCCTCCGACTCCCAGGGAACTCGTGCCCGAGTCGGTTTCGCCGATGAAGAGGTGGATATCTCCGATAGGAACGATAGAACACCGCGTAGGGTTCGTCTTTGCCAGGATCCAGAACTCCTCAGGAGGGACCCATCGGAACGTTGCCGGAAAAGAGAACGCGACCGATGGCTATGGTTTCGCCGATTTCCACGAATATCTTGGTCCTCGCCCGCTGAAGATCCTGAAGCGCCTCTTGCCCCACGGTGGGCGCCAACTGTCATGGTATTGCCGACGAGTATGCCATGGAGGGGTCCTCACAGTGCGTGTTTAGAGACGTGGGGGAAGGCGGACGGTTGACGGGTACGAGGTAACACAACTTACCCAGGTTTAGATCCCAAAACGGTGGCGGAATCCTACTCCTGCTATAAATCACTATAAAGGCAATACGCCGAGTTACAGGGATTTGTTCGCTGTGCGAGGTGCGTCGTAGTCGACAATAGATTGTCTGAAGTTGTGCCCTAAAGGCTCCTATAGGCCTGACTTATATAGTCGCCAGGTCCTAGGGTTACAGGGAAAAGTCCTAGCCGGACAGGTTACAGAGTCCTACACCGTCTATTACTAGTCTTGTGTATCTTGCACTCCAAGGCTCCGGGTACGCTGGTGACTCCACCGTAGCCTTCCTTTATCCGGCATGGGCCTTCCTTCTGGATCCATCTAACTGGGCCGCCCAGCAGGCCATAGGCCATGCTACCAACTGTGGGCCACCCGGGTTATCCGGATAGGTGACATGCTATGAGGATACCCATATAGCATATCCCCAACAATTACATCTTACATAGCTCATTTGGCTATCTCATTACAATGCAGCAAAAATAACTATATAGCATGGAGTCATTCATCTTCAAAGTGCCACAGGCAATCATGTTGGTTGTAGACTTGTAATCCTATTCAACACACTTCACTAATATCAAAGAAACCTGCAACATAATAAGTTACAGCCACAAGGGTCAATACATTTGAATTGTGTTGGCAAGTGATACTATGGTAGAGTAGTGGTATATATCATCTATATGCATTTGGCTAAGTGTTGCTTAGGCTTGCTTTCCTCCAAATAAGGTTTTCCTTATAAGTTGAAAACACTAAGTTTTTGTTTGTCAAAATCACCCAAGGAACAACTAATGAATATTGGTTAACCTTTACCCTTGTTCAACCACAAGTTTTTAACTTAGAAATTGGGATGAGGAGATCCTTGATAGATTCCATGTCTTGATGCTCAAATTGTCCATTGCCGGGGACACGGCTAAGTACTTAGATTTTACTCTCTCGAGAGGTGGTGCACTTTCCCCACAAGACTCGACATGCATCGAGACAAGATCTTTCAGAAGCCTTCCCTTAGACCAAAATGGACGTGCTCCAAACCTATCACCCCTACCACCAACTGTCCATTTGGCTAAGTTAATGCAACCTATATGATCCAGGCAGAGCCCATGTTGCCAAGTGGCTGCACTTGAAGCTTCTCAACATTTGACATCTCAAATCTCTTTGTTCCTGGGTGGCTTTCCACAAGTGAGATACACTAGGGTAGGCCATAAATATGGGGCCCTATGTAACCACTCAACATAATCCATACAAGTCCCATTCCACCCAGGTGATTCATTCACATAGTTGTTTTATTAAACAAAACACAAGTCATTGACTTAGAAATATTTCATAGCATGAATATAATCCACCCTTGTTTTCTACTAGCTAAGCTAAGCATGATAGTAGTAGGGATCTTAACTTAGGGAAAATTCTACTAAGGCATCATCTACTAGGATTTCCCATGGCATAGTTAACACATAGAAAATTCCATGCAAGTCCTACTTAGAAATAACACTAACGCATAGTGAAAATAATGGGACAAACGTATGAAGCACCACTTGCCTTTTTAGTAGAGAATATAGATTCACTCCTTGATCTTGGAATGGTCACACTCTTCAAAGTTCAGTACAATTCAATTAAGCAAGGCACAATTTCAAAACTAACATTCAAACAATTCACCACATAAAATAAAGAAAACAAAACAATGCATGCAAAAGATTGTTTTATTTGGAAAGGTGGTTTTTAATAGGCTATAAACATTTTAAAACACCTATTGGTCATTTATAAAATGGGAAAGGTCATTTTAAAACAAGTTAGTGAAAATGGCAATTTAAATCTTTTTTGTTTTGCTAGAGATGTTTTAAACCAAAGTAATAATTTGCTAGTGTTTGCCAAATATACTTTTGAACACAAATGTTAGTGTTTTAAGGTCAAAGTGTTTAAGATTACTCCCTTTGCTAAAGGTTTCACCCAAAATTATTTTTAAATCAAAGCAACATTTTATTTTTCTAGAAATGCCTTTAATCAAAGTAAGAATTTTCTAGGGTTTAATAAAATACATTTTTAAATCCAAAACTTAGTGTTTAGGGCCAGAGAGTTTAATCAATTCATTTTCCAAAGGTTTTACTCAAAAAGAATTTTTAAACCATAATCAACATTTTTATTTAACTAGAAATGCTTTTATTCAAAGATTTATTCCCTAGTATCACAAAATATACTTTTAAATCTACAATTTGGTTTTTATGGTCAGTAGGCTCAAAACAAACCATTTACAAAAGATTTTACCCTAAAAACATTTTTAGAATAAAATTTATACACAAAATATGCCTAAACATGTTTCTGCAAAAACAACTAATTTTATAGAAGCAAAATACTAAAAAAAAGGCATGGTTGGAAAGTTTGCATTTTTCTTATTCCATTGATATAAAATTTGTAAATTTTGGACGTGTTGATTTAAAGTTATGAATTTTACAATATCAATCTACTAATAGACAAGTTCCTGTTTTTAAAACAAAACACAGGCCACGTGTCTTAACCTCATTGGTCTGTACCGATTCGTCTGGATCGAGCATGGTGGGCTGTTGGATCTAACTTAAATCGCACGATGCAGATGCCAACTTACCCCTTCGTTTAAGATTCTTTCATAGCGCTTGGATTTAAATCCTACGGCTCACAGCACATTAACCACAGATGGGCGGCGCTGGCGCAACGGTGAGCGGCGGCGCGCTCTACTAACGGCGGTTCTAGAGGAGCAGGAAGCAAGGGAGGAGGAGAGATGGCTCACCAGATTTGCTGAGGCGTGAGGAAGCTCAAGGTACTCGTCGTTGGGCAGGGGCGCACAGTGGCGTCGAGGATTCCTCGCCGGAGATGTTGCTGACGACGGGTGCGCTCGGGATGCGACGTTGGCGAGGTTACGAATCAGAAGGAAGCCAGCAAAGGTTTGCTTTAGATGCATAAGGTGAAGGTGAGTACGCGAGAGTCATCCAGGGGGAAAGGTGAGGTCAGGTTTACCGGGAAAAGGTCGCCGGAGAGGGGCAGACGGAGGTGGCGCTCTGTTCATCGATGTTGCCGATGCTAGAGGGAATGCGCGGGCGAGAGCGAGGCACTGGCAGGTGAGCCTGGGGCTGGCGAGTACTCTCGTGGAAACCAGGGGCAGTGTGGAGGGTCGACGTCACCAGAATCGGCCGATGAGCTCATCGGAGCAGAGGGGATTCACAATCGAAATTGTGGCAGCCCGGGGGCTCCAGTGGCGTGATGACTGGGGGGAAAGGGAGAGGGGAGGGAGGCGGTTAAATGAGAGTAATTGCGGGGCGGAATTTCTGCACCATTAAGACGAATTCATGCGAGGATTAAACGGTAGGAAATGGAGAGGAGAGAAGAGGGGCGGGGTCAACGCGAGGTAGACTATGGTGAGGTGGCGGTTGTGGGTCATGATTGTCAGTGAGTGGGTGGGCAGGCGAGTGAGTGTGAAAAATGGTTTGCGGGGGAGGAGGAGAGTGGGCTTGCTGGGCCTGATGCTTTTCTCGGCTGGGTAGGTCTAGTTGGGCTGGTCTTTTCTTATTTTTTCTTTCTGATTCTTTTTCCTTTTTCTTTTCTGATTTCTGTTTTGATTTTATTTATATGTTTTCAAACTCAAATTGATTTCAGATTTTTATCAAATCTCTTCTAAACTTTTAGTAGCTTTTAATACTGTTTATTAATGTATTTTAAATTCCATTTTTGAATATTTTCTTATATTCTTTTATGGTTTATTATTTATTTATAATAGGCAATTGTCTTCATTTAAATAGGATCTTAAATATGTTTTTCAATCTATATTATTTAATTAAAATGTTTATCAAACCTTTTTAGTAGGTTTTATTTATGCAATAGGGTGTTAAATAATTCACTTTGAATTGTTTGAAATATTTTTAATATGATTTATTAATCATTTAAATTGGGCATTTGTCTTTATTCAAATAAAATCAAATATGGTTTTAATTCCATATAAATTTTATTCAAATGATTCTTTTATTCCATTTAAGTTGATTAAATAACTTTTATTTCATTTGGGCAAATTCCAATTTATTATTTTCTCATGATTTAATTAATCATTTACTTTAGGGATTTTGTCTCCATTTAAATAGAATTGAATTTGGTTAATGCCATATAATTTTATTTGGATATTCTTTATCCCTTTATTTTATTTGAATTATCTTTATTCCATTTGCTTATGGATTTAATTCAAGTTTTAAATTGTCTTCTAAATAATTTTATTGGGATTTATTCTTTAGGCAATTTATCTTTATTTAAATAATATTTTACTCCTTTTATCATTCAATAACCTTTCATTTGTTTAAGGATTTGGCCAAGATTTAATTTGGCTTTTAAATATTCCTTATTTATTTATTTTCTTCCTTTGCCTTATAAAATCCATATCTTTTTATTTATAGATCCAAAACTAGTGATTCCAATTTGTAGAATTTTATTTTAATATTTGTTTATCCTTTTAAATCCCTTTAGGATTAATTTGCTCACAATTTGGTATGGATTTTAGTTAGGAGCTTTATTAGCTTTGGAAATTATTTTCTTTTATCTTATTATATTCATAAGTTTTTATCCATAGTTCCAATTTAAATGAAACCAAATTCTATGGTTTTATTATATCTTTATTTATCATTTTTGAACATTTATAAATGTTTGTTGACAAATTTTTATATGGAACAAATCCATAGTCTTAGAGAGATCTTGTAAATGATTTCTTTCATCAAGATTTGGGATTTTGGTTTAACTTTTCCAAGTGTTTAAATTTCAAGATACATTCATTGATGAATGCATTTCACTTGATTGAAATTTTTTGGATTCCATTTTATTCAAATTTGTTCCAGAAGGGTTTTGAAGTTTCCATTTTGAAACAAAAAGTTTCTTTTCACCCTAAATTTCAAACATTATTTATTTTGTTTATTTATTTTTCACATTTCAAAATTTGGAAAATTATGGGATGTGACACATATGTAGGCGAGAGCCGCCGAATTCTAAGTCTCGCCGTGTACCGGCCTCAGTACTGACCGCTCTCTTTTTCCTTTGCCCTTTGCCAACACCCCTTTTGTTTGAGCAGGTTTTAAAATCGACATCGTTAGGAGGGTTACCCTTTCGGCTTGGCCTGGGCAGGTTTATGGATGCCATTGGTTATTCTTCAGGGCTCTTAGCCCAATTTTCATCTTGTCCGTACTAAGACGTTGTATCGTTTTCAATGTGATTTGGATCTTTGTACTGTATATCTGTATTCTTGACTCATGGAGTTGTTGTATATATCTGTTCTGTGGGTTCCATCATGGAATAATGTGTAATGGTATTACTTCATTTCCACCCACACGAAAGTGCCAGGTGGGCACCTTTGAATCCTTTCTATGAGGGATTGGCGGAAATTTCTAAAACTTGCATAGGGCCGATCCGAGGGTGTTACAAAGTGGTATCATAGCCGACCCTCGCGGTGAAACGCGCGTGTGAGGGTCAGTGGCGAACATGTGGCGCATGGCACGTGTGGCCTAGAGTGGACACGACATGGCACATTTTCCTGTAGTGGACACACAGACGTGTGCTAAGAGGGAACGTTCCTGCCTTGTGGTTGATAGACGAGGGCATCGATCTTCTAAGGGTGGGTGTATGTGAGACCCTAGTGCATGGCTTAATAGGATTGATAGGAAACCCATACCAACAAGTTGCAACTTCTTTTCTGGAAGCTCATCTGAAAAGAAATCTAAGGTTAAGCGTGCTTGGCCTAGAGAAATTTAAGGATGGGTGACCGACCGGGAATTGGGTACCGGGTGTGCACGAGTAAGGACAAAGTGCGCAGAAAAGACTAGTGTTGGTCTATGGGGTTAGTCTAAAGATCCTATTGAGCTGCCAGGAGTGACAACCGCTGGTCCGGAGAGGCCGGGGTGTTACAATTTGGGGAGGCAGGGTTTAGGTCTAGGTAGAAGAGATGGTGGTATATATTAGGTTTACTCAATTTTATTTAACCACTTATGTTTGATTTCAAACTAACTCAAAACCCCCTCAAAACCAAAGCAAGGTGTTAAAAGAGAAAAAGGCAAGGGATTGCTAGGGCATGCATGCATTAATGAAGAAGTTGTGAAACAAAGAAGGCCACAAGTGGATAGAAGAATTCAAACAAGTGTTCTCATGTGGATTTAGCTCACAAAAGAATTGTGGATTATATGAATTGATCCCATCTTGTAGAAATTCAATCCAACAAGCTTCATCCCATGAAACCAATAAATTCAAGTAAATGGAAAAGAGTGATCTTGCATTTGCCATGCACATGTATTAAAGGCCACTCCTTTTGTTTTGAAAACAACTATAATTCAATGTGGGCATTTAACTCATACATGCATTCGAATTTGAATAAGGCCAAGCAAAGAGAATGGAAGATTTATTTCCATATGTACTAAATATATGAGCATGCTAGAATTCAAAATGGCCAAGCTTGTGTGTGATCCACTAGGTAACATATAGCCACTATTATATCCTTACATGATCATTTAGTCAAATCCAAAGCATATGGTAGCTTGGAAATGGGTTCTATCCACATAACATGCAAAGGTGGCCATGTGTCTCCACATACTTATTATTGTGAAAAAAATATAGATCATATATGGGAGCATGTAGATATATAAGTGGATCCATATTAATACATATGAGCTAGTTTCAAATACCAAAATAAATGCATGGGATCATATATAGTTTGGATGGTGGAATTATAAGGTAGTGAAAAAGGTGGTGGAGTTAGAATAGACATGCCCCCAACTCAACTTGGGCATCAAGAAATATATCAAGATCCAACTATAATATATCAAGAGAAAAAATACAAGTAATACAATACAAATGCATATGTAAGAAGAACCAAATAAAAGGGTTTTATATGATGCTCAAATGCAAGGTGGCATGGTGACATGAGCATGATATAATGATGACGCAATAAATGATATGTAGGAAGTAGCATTTTATGAATAACCATGTAGAATTACAGTTGTTAGACAAATTGGATGCTAGACGCAATCCCCTCCTGGCGAGCTCGTGCTGCTGCCTGCTTATGCCCCGGCCGAGGCCGGCTGTCCCTGGCACCGCCATGCTCCGGTGAGGCTCTCCCTTAACCTCCTCCTCTAGTTCCCTACTTCTCTCGGCTACCCTGCACCTTCTTGTTCCCCTCCGCTAAATCTTTCCCCGCCTTGGCTTGGTCGTCGGCCGTCCGCCAGCGACAAGGAAGTCAAAAATGTAGAGCTCATCTGCCCCTATTGACCCTTCATGCTCGTCCATTGTGAGCCCTGACTTCTCCCCCTTCTCTCCCCGTGCACGCCCGTGCCATGTGTTGTCACCGCCGCAAAATCTCATCGCCGATGGACATGAAGCTGGTCCTTGGCCATCAACAACACTATGCTCGTGAAGCGTACCCACTATAGCCCCACCTAGTGCTGCTCAAGATGGACATGAAGCTGGTCCCGACGAGGTCACCAGGAGGAGATCATCTAGGACCATTATGATCTTGTGCGAGCTGGCCTCCTACATCTCGGTGCCCCTCCTCCTGCTCACTGTGATAGCGTGAAGAGGGGAACTAGGATGGCGTGCAGGGGATAGCAGAGGGAAATGGTGGTGGAGGCGAGTGGGGAGGCAAATGACGGTGTCGTGCGGTAGATTTACTCAGGACTCGGGCTGGATGGTTGGGGAAGAGAGAGGAGAGTAGTTGGGAGGTGAGACTGAAAGTGGGTCTTACCAGTAATTCTTACCACTGACCTCTACGGTTTGTCTCTTGCCTTTGGTAGGAAATGAGATATTGTTTTTTTGCAAATAAAACACTACTAGGGGCTGACAGTGGGCCCACCTCGTCACATCACCAAATACATTGCTACATCGTGAGCGGTGACCATGTGTGATGCTCCAACATGTATTCAATGAGCGTAAGTTTGTATTCCTATTATACGGTGACCAAACTGATTTTGCTTGATAAGTTCGATGTCTCCTGATGGATTTAACTCCATTTCATAAGTGTGTCACATGAGGTTCTAAGTCAGTTTTGACCATAGTTGATCAGTGATACGTCGTAAACGTATCTATAATTTTTGATGTTCCATGCATGTTTAGTATCCACTTTGTTATGCTTTGTATACACTTTGAGGTATTTTTATACATTTTCTGGGACTAACCTATTAACAAGTTGCCATAGAGCCAGTTGCCTATTTTCTGCTGTATTCGGTTTCAGAAAAGCTAGTAAGGAAATATTCTCGGAATTGGACGGGACAAAAGCCAAAGTCAATATTTCACCAAGGAGAACACAAAGACTGAAGGGAGACCGAAGGGGAGCCACAGGGTGGCCACACCCACCCATGCGCGGGCCCACCCTGGGCCATGCCTGGGCAGGGTGTGGGCCCCCTGGCCACCCTCCTGCCTCGCCTCTTCGCCTATAGAAGCCCCCCGATGCCAAAACCCTAAGTACCCGATCAGATCTCCATGAAACAGTCCATAGCCTCCGCCACCATCATCCCTGGATCGGGGGGAGGGGGGAGGAGGATCTAAAGCTCTTCCTGGCACCCTGGCAGAGGGGATAGATCATCTCGAAGGCCTTCTTCATCATCATGCCAGCCTCCGGTATGATACGTGAGTAGTTCCACCTTGGACTATGTGTCCATACAGTAGCTAGATGGTTGTTTCTCCTCCTTTGTGCTGTCATGTTTAGATCTTGTGAGCTCCGTTCATGATCAAGATCATCTATTTGTAATCATACATGTTGTGTTTGCGGGGATCCAATGGATATTGAGATTACTATGTCATATTGATTAATGATTCTATCTTGTCTTTATGATTGTTGATTCTATCATGTCTATGTTGTTTGAGATCTTGCATGCTCTCCGTTTCTAGTAGCTATCTTGGCCAAGTAGATGCTAGTGACTCCAAGAGGGAGTATTTATGATCGATAGTGGGTTCATGCTTCTATTGAATATGGGTAAGTGACAGAAATCTCTAAGGTTGTAGATGTGCTGTTCCTACTAGGGATAAAACAACAATCTTTTGTTCATGGAACAACTGTATTGTTTACTTTACACACATTGCTTAAAGCAGTTATCCGTTGCTTGCAACTTAATACTGGAGGGGGTTTAGATGATAACCTGAAGGTGGATTACTAGTCATAGATGCAGTTGGATGGCGGTCTATGTATATTGTTGTAATGCCCAATCAAATCTCATAGGATCATGAATGTCTAGTATTGCAATGTTATGCCTTGCTCTATCCTGTCAATTGCCCTGCTGTAATTTGTTTACCCAACATGTTATGTTGTTTATCTTAAGGAGAACAACTCTAGTGAACTATGGACCCCATTCCAATCTTTACCATTGATACATATTCCACTATTACTGTTTACTTTCTGCAAGCCAACATTACCTTCCACACCATACGTTTAATCCCTTGTTTTCAGCAAACTAGTGAGATTGACAACCTCACTGTTCGTTGGGGCAAAGTCTTGAGTTTGTGTTGTGCATGTTCCAAGTTGTTAGAAAGACCTTGGATTCGTTTCCTTCCTCCTACTGGTTCAATAACCTTGGTTTCATACTGAGGGAAGACTTACTGCTATGCTCATCATACCTTCCTATGAGGGTTTCCCAACGAAGCTCTACAGTGATCTGAGCCGCATCAAGACATTTTCTGGAGCCGTTGCCGGGGAGTTAAGGACGGCTTCACAAGGGGAGTCCTTCACAACCTTTTTCTTTACTTTGTTTTTGTTTTGCTTAGTATCTTTTGCTTTGTTTTTCTTGCTTATTTCTATCAACAATTCCAAAAAATTAGTTTCGTTTGGTTTGCCTTTTCTTATAAAAAACACAAAAAATTAGTTCCTACTATAGTTGTTGGTCGGTCATTGCCTTGCTTTGTCATGCTTTCTATCAATGGTTGGTTTCTTTGAAACTTGTTATTATTGGAAAGGTGGGTTCACGGAAAACAAAAATATTATTATAAGGAACACCGCTTGTCACAAAAAGGGAAACACTTATGGGAGAAAATTGATAAATTGAATACCATTGCTAGAAACGTGTGCTCTACATATAATGTTACTTATTTCTATGATAAAGGTTGTTGCTGTAGGAGGTATAAACACCTCTCTTTTCAATGTGAGTATAATGATAATGTTACCATATATTCTTATGTTAAGGGAAATTATGACTTTTATGATGTGGAACAAATTTAAGAATTTATTTCTTGGAAGGATGCATTTGAACTTTCTAGTTTTCTTGAAAATACTGATGATTCACCTTATGAATATGCGGTTTATGATATAGTTAAATTTTGCTTTGATAACAAGGAAGAAAATGGCTATATTCTTGAATATATTAATAGATGCTTTCCACAAATGGAAAAGACTAATGCCTTTCAGGAGCCTATGGAAGAAGAAATTGCTGAAACTGAAAGCTCATTAGATGAAGAAGAGGAGAGTGATGAACAAAAGGAGGAAGAATGGATTAGCTACCCATGCGTACCTTCTAATGAGAGTAACTCTTTATCCCTTACATTATTTGATTGTCCCCCATGCTTACCAAAGGAGGATGAATGTTATGTTCCTGTGGATTCTTTTGAAATTTCTACTATGGGTAAAACATGTGACAATAATTATGCTCCTGTTATCTATGATAATCCTTCATTTGCGCCTAATTTCGAAATTCATGGTAGTAAAGAGTTTTGCTTAGAAATGTTTATGATAAATCTCTAGAAGATGGTCCTATATTGGTTGATAATATTAATAGTACTACTATTGAAAATGAGATTGGATAGGTCTTGACTTTATCTTGGAAACCCATACCTCTTGAGAATGACCAGTCATCTTGTTAAAAAATTGTTAAAGTTGGGTTTGAAGGTTTTAATCCCACTATTTTTGAGCTTGATAAAAATTATGTGTTTGTAGATCATGAAAAGCCTACTCTATGTGATAGTTATATTGTTGAGTTTATTCATGAGGCTACTGAAAATTATTATGAGAGAGGAAAAAATGGTTGTAGAAGTTTTCATGGTACTGAAACACCTCTCAATGTGCTGACAGTTTTGAAGTTACTCTTGTTTTATCTTCCTATGCTTGTCACTTTGTTCTTTGTGAATTTATTTGCGTAAAAGATTCCTATGCATAGAAAGTGGGTTAGACTTAAATGTGTTTTCAATTTACTTCTTGATGCTCTCTTTTACTTCAATTCCTATTTCTTATGTGAGCATCTTCTCAAACTATCAAGCCTAACTTAAAGGCATTAAAGAAAAGTACTTCTTAGGAGATAACCCAATAGTTTTCTCGAGTATTGGAAGTTATTACTTCTGTAATAACCTCTCCTTATCCTTTTTATTTGATTTTTGTGCCAATAATAACCTCTAATGAGAGGGAAGTAAGATTTGGGGAAGTGCTGTCCCGAAACAGATTGTTGTGCTTCACTGTAAACATTTGTGAAAAATATCTGTAAGTCAGATTGAGCTGTAATGTTATGAATAAATCCCCCAGGTTGCTAGATAACTTTCGTTAGTTCAACACGTTTTGATTTGAGCAACAGAAGGTCTTCGAAAAAATCGATTTCTACCTGCTGGTCTGTTTTGACAGATTTCCGCCATTATTTGCATTTGCCTCTTTATTGATTTATTTTTGGGTTCTCTTGGGTAATTGAAATTTTTGAGGGAATTGCTACATTAGCTTGTGTTTTTAATGAAAGTTTTGCTATTTTAAAACTAAAACCCAAAGGTTTATGATCTTTTGAATACACTAATGTTGCTAATGAAGATTGTGTTAAGTTTTGTATGAAGGAAAATTTTCAGGTGTAAGGGAAGAATGATGTAATGAGATGAAGAATGGAGAAATCTGAAGCTTGGGGATGCCACGCCGTGTCACCCCAAGAAATATTCAACATGTACAAGCGGTAAAGCTTGGGGATGCCCAAGGCATCCCCTTCTTCATTAATAAAAATCTCAGGTCTTTCTAGACACTTCGTTTTATTGTTTCATGCACAGTTGTGTTGTTCTTGGAGCGTCTTATTTTTCGTTTTTGGTTTTGTTTGCTTGAATAAAGTAGTTGGACCCTTCTTTCGCTGTTTTGTTTCAAAATAAGTTGATTGGTGTTGGAAAGGAGTAGGAAGTTCTTGCTTTAGTAGTACAAAAGGGAGCTTGCTTTGGCTGTGGCTTAGACTTTATCATGTCATGCTAGATGTTGTTTTGGCCTTATTCTTAGTGATTATTGTTGTAGCATGACTTGTTCCAAACAATTGAGATTGCTTAATGTGCCTTGATAGAATGATGCGTTGTTTTAGCATACAAAAGCATAGTTTTGTGGTATTCTCCTTTGATGCTTTGTTTGGGTTGACTTTGCACATGATCACACCATGTTATGACTATGAACCAGTCACCTTAGCCTCTATGATCATTTAGTTTTTGACTTGTGGTACCACTTTATGCTTTGATTAGTAATGTTTTGTCGCTCTCCATGATTATGGACATTATTGCTCTATTAGTTGGTCGCTCCCAGTCTTTGGATAGCCTCCACTTGTATTGAGTAAGCTCTACTCATGCATCCAACTCCCAAGAAACCAAGTTATTCCAAAGTGTCCACTAGAAATTCCTATGCATGGTGTGTTACACCGTTCTGTAACATCCCAAAAATATTAAACTAGAATCATCAAACTCTAATCATCAAAATTAGGGTTAACAAAAACTTTTCCAATTAAAATATGAAAGCATTCATACGTGTGTGCATTAAAATTTGTATTCTTTTGAATTAACTTGCTTGTGTGTTTCTTTCCTTGGAAAATGATTCTTAGGTGAATTCAACATCATCTAAACAATCCCCACACTTTTCCCAAAGACAAATAAATCAAAATAAACAAAATAAGGGAATGGTCACTTTGGCCAATTTAACTCCCATGCCTACTTTGGCTGTCTCGAACTTTCAAAACTTAACAGAAACTTGTTTGGATCTTTACACCCCTTGATAGTACTCATAAAAAAGTACCAAGGCCCACCTTGTGATCATCCAAAAACATTTGAATGCATAGTTTAAAGGACAGTTCAAGATTGAATCTATATCATATGGGAAGATCCCACTTTTTCAAAAACCACTCAAACAAGCTCAACTTTCAAAACCCAAGCATCCACAGACGCACCAGCACATGCCTAGCACACCCACCAAAAATCTTTTCAAAATTCAAAACTTGAATTCATGCGGCCATTTCATCAAACACCTTGCAGATTCAAATCTAACAAAATCAAAATACTATAGTGTGCAGTGTTTTGGGCCTAACTTGTTCCCTCTCTGGACACCACTAGCCTTAGTAGATCATCCAACGAACCTAACTAATCCCTAGCACCACTGTAAGCTTGACAATGCCATCAATGGTGAACAGCCCGAGAGCACCCATGTCACCCCAGTGTGGATAGTAGGCTAGAGGAAGAACTAGCCGTGCCAACCTTGTCTGGGAGGTAGCCCATGCCTCACTGCCCCTCTCGACCAACCCTGCCTCGCAGACAGCAGCCAGAACCGCCAGGAACGCCGCGCCCATGCCACTGTCGACCATGCCGACGTGCGTCGTAGACCACGCGCCGTTCCCACTCAACCAAACCACCTCGAACCCTCGCCGCCCGCCAACATGCTCCCCACCGTCACAGGAGACCGATAGACATGCCCATTTCACCGCCCGTGCCCCGTAGCCACCGCTCGCCGTCGAAGACGCCGCCTCTGCCGCGTAGAACGTCGAGCGTTCCAGACCGTTTGCCACCGCCCCTACTCGCGCATTAAAGCCATAGAGCATCGACGGGAGACCACCGATCGATCGCCACCCTCGGCCACGCCTCTAGCAGCCCGTAGCCATGTCGCCACCGTCGCCTGCCCATCCCGTTCGGTCTCGTCGTCGAGACTATAAATAGAGGCCTCCACCGATCAAACTCTTCACACCATCTCACTCCCCTATCCTCACTGATCATTCCACCTCGTTCCCGGAGCAAGGCGACGAGCGCAGCGCCGGAATTTAACCGGAGCCCACCGCTGCTGGAGAAGAAGGGAGCCAGCAATTGGAGCCGCCCCAGGAGAAGCTGCCGGTACCAGGAGGTTCGCCGTCGTCGACTTCGTCGTTCGCCCGCCTCGCCGACCCTCGCCTGAGCCCCGGTGAGCCTCCCACGACCTCCATCTGCCGCGTTAGGGTTCTATCTCGCCGGCGCAGCTCGACGTGGACGGTGAACCAGATCCAACGCACCACGTTGCCCCGTACCGCTTCGCACCCCCCGTCTCACTGACGCGTGGGGACAGCAACTTAACCAGCCTGCGTAAGCGCTATGCATAGCAGGCCGGCCCATTTTCTCTTCCCGCGTAGCCCACTCGTTTGAATTTGGATTTTTCCATTTTCATTTAAACACAGTTCTGTACCTAGTTTCAAAAATAACCCAGCTCGAATCAGTGAACCAAATTTAATAAAACCAATTTTTTTAGAAAGGTCTGGAAGTGCTGAATCCAAGCCCATTGGATTCAAATCATTTGGATCTCTAGATCACCCTTGGTAAAAATAACAAGGCAGAAGCTTTCCTGCATTCAAACATTTTTCAAATTTAAACCATAATAGCTTTTGAGTTGATTCCAACTCTCAAAAATCACAAGTAACCATACCTTTCAGAATATATAAAAACATTTGGGTTTACTTACAGAAATAATGTTCAAGTAATAAAAGGATGCCACATAGACATTTCTAGTCACTTTATTTAAATGAAATAAAAGGTTAAATCTTCTTAAATTGTGAAACCACTTTAAATCACATTCCCATGTACTGAAATATGTGGTGATGACATGTCAACATGATCCCATGTTTGTTTTGGAGAATGTTAAATCTTAAGTAGTTTTTCAATGAGTAGAAATTACTTTGCTAAAAATAAAATCAATAAGCCAAATGCTTTAATCTTGTAATGTTAGTGATGATGCTAGATCATCCATAGAACCATTGTGTGTGATGATTGAAAGTATTTAAGTATTGTTTGGTGATTGTGTACCTCGTATTTATTCATAGACGCTAGTACCAACCAAGGATACAAGGAGGAAGGAGGATACTACGAAGAAGAAGCCGAGGAGAACTTCAACCACTGCTCTGCACAAGGCAAGACAATACTTGCAAGCTATTCACTTAGAAAGCTTATACTGATACTGATGCAAGCCTTACTAATCAAGTTAACCTATGCAAGCTAACACTTGCAATATACTATACTTATACAATCCTAATACTACTAGTTGATTGGGCAAGCCAATACTGGCAAGCTATTAACTTAGCAAGCTTATACTGATACTGATGCAAGCCTTGCTAATCAAGTTAACCTATGCAATGCACTAAGCATGCTTGGTTAGACACATTTGATGATACCCAATCCTAGTTTTACTTGCAAGCTTTCTACTTTATTTCTTTATCAAAGCTACTACTTAGAGTTTACTTGAGTGAATTGTATATTCTAGAAACATAATTGAAGGTTGCATCAAGAGCATAAAATTTGGCCTAAGCTAGATAATCTTGATGTCATCCCAAGGCATAAGATTGAACTTAGTTAACTCCACTAGTTTAGCACCCCTCATTAGTACTTACCCCCATTTGTAGATGCTAGTGCTAAGCATAAAACTTGATCAACTTTAGATGGGAATACTTGGTGGAAAAATGGTTATAAAAACCTTGGAATGATGGATCATTCTATTGAGATGTTTTGACATGTGTTTCCAAACACTAGATGATTTTGGTGATGAAAATGTTAAGGCATGAGCCTGAGCTCTTTATAAAACTGATGGTTGTCTGGATGCGATACCATTCCAATTTTACCGTACAACCACAATACCTGAAGATTGGGTAGGGCTTGACTGGAAACTTATATACCTTAGTATTAGTTTCCTCCCAGCCAAGGTTTGAGCTGAGGCGACCTTGTGAAGATTGTCCACCTGTGTAGTACCCAAGATGACAGTTGGTCATGGTTGGGAGGCCAAACTCACAGGAGAGGTTCTTATACTAGGGCGTGTAATCGAAAGGTTTGGATTGATTATCCGCATACTGAGTATGGTGAATTCAGGATTTGTTCCTGACGGATGTATCGAATGTTGTGGTGAAAGTGTACAATCTCTGCAGAGTGTCAAACAATTCGAATAGCCGCGTCCGTGGTTATGGACAGTTGGAGTGGCCATACTGTTCCCTCGTCAGATGTTTTCAAAATGACTTGTGAAATGAATTGAGAATTTGACTTGACCACAACAGAGTTGTGGCATGAAATACAAGTTCCCACTTAGGTGTTATAAATGTCCAACTAGCTTTCGTTGCTTCTAAACATAGTAGAGGTAAATCTGGCTTTTTACAAAACAACCCTAGAGCTTAGTGTCCTACTACAAAAACCCCCTTCACTTGTTAGTACTAGTTTGCAAGTACTTAAGGAGTACTCATGGCTTTGTCCCTGGCTATTCCCATGGCCAGACTACGAAGAGGAGTACCAGGAGGATGGACCCCAGGAAGGTTACGACAACTAGGATCATCTCCCATCGTCAGCATTACCTGTGACCCCGAAGATGGAGCTTTGCCCACGCTATCATTATTATTACGTATTCCGCTACTTGAGTTGTATTAAGAACTGGATCATGAGATCCTTATTTGTGTAAGACCTTATGTCTGGTTTGTAATGGATGATGTACTATGGTATCCAATTCTGTTATTTCTCGCAAAAATGGTATTCCTGGGATTGCGATGTATGGCATAACAGGCATCTGGGATTAAAAATCCGGGTGTTGAAAAGTTGGTATCAGAGCCATCCTGACCATAGGAGACCCTAGTTAGACTGGACGTTTGAATAAAAAAAAACCTAGTTTCAAAAGCCAAGAAAGAAAATATTTAAAAAAACTTATTCCCATTCTGATCACCTTTATTCTTTCATGAAAATTCATGTTTCTAAAAAACTCTTGCAAACACATAAAATTTGACACACTTGACCACTCTACTAACTTACTCATCCTATATTCTTAATAGATGGACGTGAAGTACAGCAAGTTTTATTAGTTGGGGAGTGGACGAGACCTTATCTTTGAGAGGGATTTGGACCAGCTTTCGGAACTTCTGGAGCGTCCGCACCCCGAGTTCTTCGGAGCTCAGCTCAATGATCAAGGAGGAGAAGATCTGCAGTGGCTAATTGTTGCAAGTCTCCGAAGAAAGATTGAACCTCCCACCGCTGAGGGAATTCAGTTTACCTTAGGAGAGAACGACTTGCTCGATGGACTTGCCAGGGCCATGCAGGAAGCTCTTTCCCGTCTGTGTGGGTAGAGTATCAACCAAATCAAGGGAACCCAGTTTGAGTTTTGTCCAAGGCGTGATGCAAATGGACATCCACTGGAAGCCCCATACCACCACGAGCTGAAGACTCAGTTGGACCACCTTAGCTTCATGATGTACGATCGTCAGCAGGAATTGGACAATTGCGGTGACTACTCCAACCACAAGTCCGCCATCATCATGTCGAAGGATCAAACCATCGCCATGCTAGCGAAGAATCGCAAGTCTCTCCGCCGTCAGCTCGACAAGAAGGAGCGCATCATTGCCCGTGTTCGCCACCGTATCTCGGCTTTGGAGGAGACCATCCACGATAGACACATGCAGTTGGAGGAAAGGGAGAATGCCGGAGAGGATCTTTGTGGACACCCCTACTCCTATCTCAGCGACGATGATGATTTTCTGGAGGATCAGTGAGGAGGTTTAATCTCATCAATGCCCATTGCTATGGACTTGGGTTTTGGAGAAGATGGGGATGCTGGAGATCGTGGAACGGTTAACAAACAAGCAACCAGGGGACACGAGATTTACCCAGGTTCAGGCCCCCAGAGGGAAAACCCTACTCCTGCTTGTCTGCTCTTGATTACGGCGGAACCGAAGATTACAGGGGTGCGCAAATTCGATATGGCGTGGAGGTGTGTATGCGAAAGTATGAGTCAACCGATCTAGGTCGTGCCCTCCTGGCCTTTATATAGACTTAGGCAGGTCCCGGGCATAGTCCTAGTCGGTTACAAGTTCTAGGGTTTTACCCCTTTGAATTTCCTATCTACTCTAGTCTTGCTCTCCAAGGATCCGAAGGCGTCATGGGCCTTGGCCACCCGAAAATCTTCATGGGCCAGCGTACATCTGCTGTGGGCCTTCCTTGGGCTGGACCAGGTATGCTGAGGTCACGTACCCATAGGGTATAACCATGTCAGTAGCCCCCGAGTGATCAGTTGAATCATAGATTCGGCTGAGGACTCTTCAATCCTTCGGGTGCAATTATGTATTAAAAGTATGTGTGTAGGGATTGTTGATGCGTGTGCCTGACTCACCCGACGGATCAGGGTCAGTTAACTGTCTTAGGACGAAACAACACGATCTTCCTCAGGTTCGAGTCCCTTAACTCGAACCCGGAACATATGCTGGCGTAATTCGACTCAGGCCGCGGAGGACTTACAGGAGTGGAATTCCAGTGATTTTAATTAATGTACCCAACGCGTCCGTTGGGATTTTTCATCGCACCTGTTAGCGCGGGTTTTTACTAGCAGAGCGCAGTCGTGTGCGTTGTCAGGCCATCAGATGATATCTGTAGGTCTTATCTTTGTGTCGCAGACACATCATCCGAATGTTTGTCACCGCGGAGGTGTTTCGGGTGGCCAAGGAGATCGTTGCTCACTCAGCGTTTTGTTGGGGCAGAGTTGCCGAAAAGTTTTTGCATGCGAATCCGAAAGATTGCAGTCGAAGATTTCATAGGGTGCGCGACCAGCGCTCCCTATGGGAGTAGCCCCCGAGTGTCTGTTCGAGTTGTAGACTCGAGCGGAGACTTTAGTTCAAACATTGTTCAGTTGTTAAGTCCGTAGGACACAAAAAATTTCGGATGCTTAAATCCATCCTCCCTATGGGAGTATCCCCCGAGTCCGTAGTGGAGTCGTAGACTCGACGTAGGACTCGAAGAAATATTTTGTCTTTGTTCGTCTTTCGGGTACGCGGTCAGCGCTCCTGATAGGAGTAGCCCCCGAGTATTTAGTCGAATCGAAGATTCGAGTGAGTACTCTTATCTGTGGAGCTGAAGAATTGTAGTTGGTGCTAGTATAGCTTTTGATGACATCAGTGCTGACGATCAATGACCTCAAGCGTCTGCTACGCCAGAGATGACTTGACTGGACGAAACGTGGGTCCCACTTGCTGACCTTGAATTGACCGGTCACGCGCGGCGTGGAGATAATTACGACGTCGCCTCGATTTCCGCGCGTAGTGGATGGCGTGGTAACGACGGTTCGTTGCGATGCTGACACGTGTATGGCCAGATCTGCCGTTGGCGTTAGGTCTTCTGGATGGACGGCTGCCGTGCGTCGTCTTCGTCGTTATAATCTTTGGGGAAAGTTGTAGTTTGTTTTCACCGCATCAGCTCTTGTTTTCACTGCCTCCTTGTGCTCTAGCGATTCTTGCTGCGCGCTGGGATTTCCTTCCACATTTCCATCTTCCCTTCTGCGCTTTCACCACCGGCGCTGCTGCAGCGCGATGGGGAAACCGAAGAAATCGTCATCTGCTGTTGGGACCAGCGCCGCCGGTGGAAAGAAAGGCGCCACCGCTACCCGTGTCACCGACGGTGGCTGGCGGCGATCAGAGACGCGGGAGAGCGATCTCCGCAAGCTTCGCGAGCGGGGTTTGATCCCGCAAGATAGGGAGGCCGTCAGACTCCCTGGCAATGAGGTAATCCCCCATCCCCCAGCTGGGTATCGGGTTATGTTTCTCCCCTTCGTTATGCGTGGGTTTTCTTTTCTAGGCCACAACTTCCTCCGTGGACTGCTCTTTCTCTATGGCATTCAGCTTCATCATCTATCGCCCAATTCCCTTCTCCACATTGCTTGCTTCA
The DNA here is from genome assembly GCA_916181665.1 of Avena sativa. Taxonomy (NCBI): domain Eukaryota; kingdom Viridiplantae; phylum Streptophyta; class Magnoliopsida; order Poales; family Poaceae; genus Avena; species Avena sativa. The sequence goes on from OV702293.1 coordinate 103,972,350, forward strand.
TCACTTTTTGCGAGTGCTGGCTCGGCATTGAGCCGCACTTTGGCCTCTTCCGGAAACTTTATTCCGTGAAGAGGCAGTCTGGTTCGGATGGTGTTTATCCCATTGGGGGTTGCATCATCTCCCTCAGTCCCAATCTTCTTTTCTTTTCTTTTTCTATGTCCGAGTCTGTCCAGTACTGGCGGAGGCGATGGTTTTATATCCGCGACTCCGTAGTGCCTGGCCAAGATTTTGGCCTTGTTCATTTGGACCCCTCCCAAAAGATTGAACCGAAAAGGTCTTGGAAAAACAAAATCTTGGATGGCGAGGTGGCAGAGATAGAGGCCCTTTACCGTCGGGTGGAGGATCTCCAGCTGATTCCGGAGAAGGAAGTGAACAGCGTGGACATCATCCGGACGTTTCTCGAGCGTCGGGTGCAGCCTCTCCAAGCGAGGGCGCACAGGGGGAGCCCCCGGGTGTCTTCATGTGCGAGTTTTGCTTTTATTCCTTTGTGTTGGGCGCAGCCCCCGAGTCCTTTTTCTTACTAGTGTTTATTTTTCTGCAGCCTTTTGTGCAGGAGGCCAAGCGGCTGGTGCAGGAGCGCCTGGTGCTGGAGGCTAACCTTCGGCAGCTTCAAGGTACCTGTTTGCCTTTTGGTGCTTCTTTCATTTATTATGGTCCTGCTCTCTGACGTTTGCTTGTTTGAAATGCAGAGGAGCATAATACTTCTCTCTGTGAGGTCGACGCTCCCAAGAAGAGCCTTGGTCAATCGGAGAAGAAGGTCGAGGCTGCCGTTGGTGCGAAGGAACGCCTCGATCTAGAGCTGACTAAGGCAGCCGAAGCAAAGGAGCGTCTACAGCAGGAGGCCGCGGACCGTGAGGAGCAGCTGGCCACTGTTGCGGCTGCTCGTGAGAGAGAGGTGGCGGGCAAGCTCATGGCTGCTGCCAAGGCTGTTTCGGGTAAGTGTTGTATTTGTGCTTGTTTCTTCGTGTTTCTTGTCTTCTTCTGTGCTTCTTTTCTTCAGGTATTCTCTTTTTTTTGTCTCAGATGCCGCAGGCATCGAGTTTGACCGAGGCTCTCTAGAGCATGGGAGTGCTCTAGATGATGCTACTGCAGCGGTCGAAGATCGTTGCAGCACCGTCGTCAGCTCCCTTGCCAAGGCGAAGGAGGTCCTTTGCCGCTTCTACAAGGAGCTTGTCCCTAAGGGTGTGGCCCTTGATGATGTGGATGCCCTGGCGGAGGCTTTGTCAGCTGAAGTGCCTGCGGCGTACAAGCGCAAGCAGAAGGGCATCGGCGCGTCTGTCGGGCTGGCGATGGCCTTGGCGGCTGGAGCGGAGCTGGACCTGCCCCAGATCACCTCCCGGATGCCGACGACCGCAGACGGATCCGAGGTAGCCTTTGCTGCCTACTCTGCTCGCTGCAAGCGATATGGGCCGAAGCTCATTGATTTGCTGTCTGAGTATGCACTGGGGCAGCAGGGCGGGGCCAAGGCTAGGCAGTCCGGCTCCGAGGCGACTCAGGGTGCCGCGTCTTAGGCGTTGTAGACGTAGGATAATTTGTAGTCTGCTTTTGCTGTAAATATTTTGACGAACACAATTCTTGTGCCACGTAGTGGCCTTTTATGTGCTGAATGAATTCGCCTGAGTTGTGCTCTACCACTGTCTGAATGTTTGTGTCCTTTTGCTTTTCTTCTTCTAGGTTCCTTCGGGTGCTGACCCTGTTGACACCTCGCCTGCAGCGCAACTGCGACCATCTTTGGATGATCCTTCGTAGCTCACTTTTCTTCGGGACCGTGTTTGTAGTCTTGAGAGGGAGTTGCTTGGGTTGCGTGGTCACGCCGACGTTTCGAAGTCCAAGGCGGATCGCGGTGTAGCCAGAGAGGAGTACTTGATGACGGAACTACTTCGGCTATCTGAGCAGCTTCAATGTAAGTTGTTCTTTGTTTCGAGCTGTAGCTCAGTTCTTCGGATGAGCCTGCTGGCCTTGCCTTTAAATTTGTGCAATTGTCGCAGGTGCTAACCTTGCTCCGAGGGAAGAGAAAGAGCGTGTCGCTGTTCGGGTCAATTGCTTGACTCAACAGGACATGGAGGCTGGCGGCTGCTTCTGGATGGATCGTGACCGTGCCATGGCTCTGGCGACGGTGCAGGATCGTGTGCACCAGGTTTCGCGGGTGCTTCGCCAAGTGCAGACGTTGCTTGCCTCGGTGTTGCACGCCATGTTTCCTTTGGATGCCGTGCCGACGAGCCTTGCAGGTCTTCTGTCGAAGTTTCGGAGCGTGAGCAATGTCAAGGAGTTGGTGCGGCGACAGCTCGTCGCCGGAGTGAAGGCTGCTTTATCTCTTGTGAGGCTGCACCGGCCTGATGTAGATTTGTCTGTAGTGGCGACTGGGCCACCTCCTCGGCCGGATGGTGGTGAGTGGGACATGCGTCCATATTATGCAGCTGTAAGGCAGTATGCTGAATAGGTCATAGATTTGTTTGAGCAGGGTGCTCAGGTTATCCTTCAGAATAGGTAGTACCTGTAAAAGAGATAGATGTAAAATTTGTATATTTCGACTGGCCGTGTTGTGCCCTTTGTTGTAAAGGTTTGTTTGTTGTAAGCACGCAGTGCTTTGTTTGAGTACGTGTCCTTTTTGTTTGCCTGACGTTGTCAGCTACTCAGGTGTACACGCGTGATCCTCAGTCGATGAAATCGTGAGGTGGGGGGAGCCCCCGAGTGCGTCGTAGCATAAAGTAAAGTTGCAAAATAGCGACTAGAGTTTGGGGCGAGACACTTAGCTTTATTTATATCGTAATGGAGGAAGTACATTGTTCGGCTGAATAGCCTTGGCTGAAAAGCTTTATTGAAAGTAAAGGGGTATGTAGCTAGGGGTAGAATCGTCGCAAGTGCGCGATGTTCCATGGGTTGGAGTATGCGACTCCAGACTCCACGTGCTTGAGGCGATAGGCGCCACCTGGGATGACTTCGGTGATGACGTAGGGTCCTTCTCATGGTGACTCGAATTTCTTCGGTCGCTCTTGCTTGAGTCGCAAGACGAGGTCTCCTTCGACGAAGGACCTTGGGCGCAGCCGGCGGCTGTGGTAGTTGCGGAGACTCTGCTGGTACACCGCTGATCGAGCTGCTGCTATGTCCCTTGCTTCGTCGAGTGTGTCGACAGCGTCTTCGAGTGCAGCCGTCGGCTTCGCTGTAAGCGACGACCCGGGGGGCCTGGTGGCGTACTTCGGCTGGTAGCACGGCCTCAGCTCCGTGCACCATGAAGAACGGCGTGTAGCCGGTGGAGCTGTTTGGCGTAGTCCGTAAGCTCCACAGGACGGATGGTAGCTCTTTCGTCTAGGCTCCAGCTTTCCGTTCGAGTGGACTCATGAGGCGCTTCTTGATACCAGTGCCGATTAGGACGTTGGCCTTTTCCACTTGCCCGTTCGTTTGCGGGTGTGCCACTGAGGCGTACGTGATGTTGATCCCAAGGCCTTCGCAGAAGTCCTGGAACTCCTTGGAGATGAAGTTCGATCCATTGTCGGTGATGATGTTGTGCGGTATGCCGAACCTGTAGACAATGGACTCGAAGAACTTGACGGCAGTTTTGCCTTTCTGGTTGGTGACCGGCATGGCCTCGATCCACTTGGTGAATTTGTCGACTGCGACCAGGAGGTAAACGTGCCCTCCTTTCGAGGACTTTGGCAGTTTGCCGATCATGTCGAGGCCCCATTGAGCAAAAGGCCAGGCTATAGGTATGGGTCTGAGTTCAGACCCGGGTGCGTGCAGTTTGTCAGCGAACCGTTGGCACCCGTTGCATCTTCGGACTATGTCCTTTGCATCGCTCATGGCCGTTGGCCAGTAGAATTCGGCTCGTAGAGCTTTGGCGACAAGGGAGCGGCTGCCTCCGTGATGGCCGCAGATGTCCTCGTGGATGTCTTGGAGGATGGCTTTTCCGTCACCGATGGTGACACACCATTGTAGTACACCCGTAATACTGCACTTGTACAGCTCGCCATTGATGATGGTGAAGGCTTTTGACCGGCGAGATATGCGCCGGGCATCTGTCGGGCTGTCAGGTAGTTCTTCGTTTATCAAGAACTGGAGGTATGGTTGCATCCAAGTTTCTTCGACTGCCATGACCTGCATCAGGTTGACCATGGCAACCTCTGTGTCCAATTTCTCGGGTCCTTCATGACCTTTGGGCAGTGTATCCCCCAAGTGTTCTGCTTCTTCGGGTGATCCTTTGGGGAATTTCCGCTTGATTGATGGCACGCATATCTGTTCGAGGAACACACCTGGTGGCACCTTTGCACAGGTGGAGCCGATCTTGGCGAGTCTATCGGCCTCCTCGTTGCTTTCTCTTCCGACGTGTCGAAGTTCGCAGCCGTCGAATTCTCCTTCGAGTGCGTTGTAGAGAGCGCGGTACGCGATCATGTTTTCGGCGTGTGCGTCGCACTTGTTCTTCGTCTGCTGGACGATGAGGTTGGAGTCACCGTAGATGACCAGGTGCGTTGCGCCGCAGATTTTTGCCATCCTCATGCCGTGTATGAGGGCTTCGTATTCGGCCTCATTATTGGAAGCTCGGAATTTCATCCGGAGGACGTACTTCATCTTGTCGCCTTGCGGGGAGGTCAGTATGACCCCTGCTCCTGCTCCCGCTTCACGCTTGGAGCCGTCGAAGTGCATCGTCCATGACTGCGACATGTCTGGGGTGTCTGGCAGCTGCAACTCCATCCAATGTACCAGGAAGTCCGGAAGGACTTGAGATTTGATTGCGAGTCGCTTCTCGTAGACGATGTCTAAGGGTGACAGTTCTATGCCCCACAGGGCCACGCGTGCTGTGGCCTCTGGATTATTCAGGATGCTGTTCAGGGGTGCCTCGTTGACGACCAACACTTGGTGCTCCTGGAAGTAATGGCTTAGCCGCCGAGCCATCATGAACCCATTGCTATGGACTTCATCACCGATGAGGATGATTTCGCCTTCATCAATGATGACGATGATGATGAGGATGACGATTACACCGACTCCAAGGAGTAGTAGCACTTGAGCACTAGCGTAGTGAGGAGTATTCGGTCCCCCTGTATCGTAGTTTCCAGAATGGTTCTTAAAACCATCTGTTTTTCTTGTTTTGTGGTGTGTGTTTGTATCGTGTGAATGAATGAATGAAAAGCAAGTTGCTAGAAAATCTGAGTCAAACTTTAAAAACTTTTCAAAGCCCCAAAACCTTAGAAATTTCCCTCTTTTCTCATGATCTATCTCAATCTTCATATGCCACACGGAGGAAGTGGTTCATCCCCGGACCCGATGTTGCAGATCCTGCAAATGTTGGTTTCGGACCGCGAAGCTGAAAGAGCCGAACCTCAAGCCAACTTAGCTACCCTTCAGCAGATAGCTCGGCTAGCCCACAACAACCAAGGCCAAGGAAATCAGGACAACCATGGATCTAAGCTCAAGAATTTCCAGAATACCAACCCGCCTGTTTTCACTAAGTCAGAAGAGACCCTAGATGCCGACGATTGGCTGCAAACCATGGAAAACAACCTGGAAGTCACCGGAGTGGAAGCTAACGAGAAAGTTCTGTTCGCCACCCACTATCTAGCCGGAGATGCCAGGGCATGGTGGAACAGTGTTCGCACAATGACCGGAGGCCAGATGATGAACTGGGAGGAATTCAAGGTCAAGTTCAGCAGAACCCATGTGCCACCGGGTTTGATCAAGAGGATGAGAGACGAGTTCAGAGAACTGAAGCAAGGAAGGATGACCGTAGTGGAATACCATGACAAATTCTTGTCATTATCTAGGTATGCCCGGATGAGATCGACACAGAAGCCAAGAAGAAAGAGAGATTCTTGAATGGTCTGCATGATGAGATGCAGACTGTGTTAGTCAATATCCCCTTTGTTGATATTGAAGCCCTTGTCGACTCTGCCATCCAGATGGAAGGAAATATCAACCAAGACAATGAGAACCGCAAGCGTCGCATGATGCATCAGCCAAGAACCCATCAGACCCCAAAGTATCGCCCTAACCCATCTCCCGGATTTGCCCCAAGAACCAACAGACCTCTGATGAACCGTCCCACCTGTCCTAACCGTGGAAACCCTAGGCCCGGAGGAAATCACAACAACCCCGGCAACTCTAGAAATTTCAACCGTGCACCACCCAAGTTCAACAACAATGCTGCCGCCAACACCAACACTGCCCCTAGGACTGGAAGCAATGCTGTGCCTGTTGCAGCAAAGGACAAGTCGCAAGTGACTTGTTATGACTGTGGAAATAAGGGACACTACTCCAACGAGTACCCCAACAAGAAGAATGCTGCATGCCCCAATGCCAATGCCCCAGCTCAGCAGCAGCGTCGTGTTCAGCCCGGAAGAAGATTTGCCCTAGGGAATTCGCTCAACGGCTACGGCCGTCTTTTTCTCATGCATGCTGAAGAAGCTCAGGAAGCACCATACGTCGTACTGGGTATGTTTTCTGTTAATTCAGTACTTTCTCGAGTGTTGTTTGATTCTGGTACATCGCACTCATTTGTCACCAAAGAATTTGCATGCACTAGTAAAATTCAACCAACCAAACTGAAGCATGTTATGATCGTCCAAATTCCCGGTTCAACCCCCAAAGCTAGGCAAATTTGCAAAGCCGTCCCTATCCGAATCCATGGCATAGATTTTTATGCTAATCTGATAGTACTCGAAACTAAAGGTTTGGAAGTAGTACTAGGAATGGATTGGATGTCCAAACATAAATGATTGATTGACTGTGCCAAGAAATCCATCACCATGACCAGTACAGCCGGAATATCAGTCGAGCATATATCTGAAACCTTACCTCGTCAATTCAAGTGTAACAAGAGTATAGCCCAACCTACCATTGACCAAGTCCGGATAGTCTGCGAATACCCCGATGTATTTCCAGATGTTTTGCCCGGTATGCCCCCAGATCGGGATATCGAGTTTATCATTGAACTAATCCCCGGACAGGACCCATAGCCCAGATACCCTATAGTATGAACCCGTCGGAACTGGCAGAACTGAGGAAGCAACTAGATTCCATGTTGGAAATTGGATTGATTCAACCAAGTGCGTCGCCTTGGAGATCACCTGTTTTGTTCGTGGACAAGAAAGATGGAGGTAACCGTTTGTGTACGGATTATCAGAAGTTGAATGATGTCACCATCAAGAACAAGTACCCATTGCCCAAGATAGAAGATTTGTTTGATCAGTTGACCGGTGCCAAAGTGTTTTCTAAGATTGATCTTAGAATAGGCTATCATCAACTCAATATTCGTGCAGAGGATATCCCTAAGACTGCCTTTACCACCCGTTATGGATTATACGAGTACACTGTCATGTCCTTTGGATTAACCAATGCCCCCACTTATTTCATGAATCTCATGAATAAGATTTTTATGGACTTCCTGGATAAGTTCGTTGTTGTTTTCATCGATGACATTCTGATTTATTCCAAATCAGAGGAAGAACACGAGCTACACCTAAGGACCATTCTTGGAACCCTTAGAGAGCATCAGTTGTATGCCAAGTTTAGCAAATGTGAATTCTGGTTACAGGAGGTAGGATTCCTCGGCCACATTGTATCAGCCAGAGGAATTGCCGTTGACCCTGAAAAGGTGAGAGATGTCGAAGATTGGCAAGCCCCAACCACTCAAACCAAGTTTGTGCATTTCTCAGATTGGCGGGATATTACCGCAATTTTGTAGAAGGATTCTCGAGTATCGCCCGACCCATGACCCAATTGCTGAAGAAGGACAAGAAGTTTGAATGGACAGACAAATGTGAAGCGAGTTTTCAAGAACTCAAGAGGAGATTGATTTCAGCCCCAATCTTAATCATGCCGGATATCACGAAGCCCTTCAATGTGTATTGTGATGCATCCAAGATCGGTCTCGGATGTGTGCTAATACAAGAAGGCAAGGTTATATCTTATCTATCCCGATAATTGAAACAACATGAGCAAAATTACCCAACCCATGACCTCGAACTCGCAGCCGTAGTTCTAGCCCTAAAGACATGGAGGCATTACCTGATGGGAAACCGTTGTGAGATTTATTCGGATCACAAGAGACTGAAGTATATATTCACTCAGAAGGAGCTGAATATGAGACAGAGAAGATGGATTGAGCTAATCAAGGATTACAACCTGGACATTCACTATCACCCTGGTAAAGCCAATGTGGTGCCGATGCCCTTAGCAGATTGCCGTGCCGCTTGAACTCCATGATTTTGAAGGAGCAACCAAGCTTGCACAAAGAGATGGAAGATTTTCGAATGGAATTAGTGAGTGAAGGATTTTTGGCTAGCATCGAACTTCAACCCACTTTGATCATCCAGATCAAAGAGGCGCAGAAAGGAAATGCTAGTATCAACGGCATCAAGCGTCGTATCGGTACAGGCAAAGTACCCGGATTCACCAAAGACGAAGAAGGAGTTCTGTGGTACAAAGGACGCCTTTGTGTACCCGCAAATTCTGAGTTGAAGGAAGTTATTTTGAAAGAAGCTCATGATACTCTTTATTCTATCCACCCCGGAGGAACTAAGATGTATCAAGATTTTAAGGAGCAATTTTGGTGGCATAAGATGAAGAGAGAAATCGGAAGCTATATCGCCAAGTGTGACATATGTCAGCGAGTCAAGGCAGGACATCAAAGACCTGCTGGATTGTTGCAACCATTGCAGATTCCGGAATGGAAATGGGATTCCGTTGGAATGGACTTTATCACTGGATTGCCTACTTCTAGTAGGGGAAATGACTCTATCTGGGTCATAGTGGACAGATTGTCCAAAGTCGCCCATTTCTTACCCGTCAAGACCACATATCAGAGTTCGAAGCTAGCGGAGTTATACATCGCTAGAATCGTTAGTTTGCATGGAGTCCCCAAGAACATCGTATCTGATCGAGGAACTCAGTTTACCTCGAGATTCTGGAAGAAAGTCCAAGAAGGTTTAGGAACCCGCCTAGATTTCAGCACAGCTTATCACCCTCAGACCGATGGACAAACGGAGCGAGTAAATCAAATACTCGAAGATATGCTGAGAGCCTGTGTATTAGAATATGGATCTAAGTGGGAAGACTATCTGCCGTTCGTAGAATTTTCATACAACAATAGTTATCAAGCTAGTTTGCAAATGGCCCCATTTGAATTCATGTATGGAAGTAAGTGTCGCACCCCTTTGAACTGGTCGGAAGTAGGAGAGAGTCAGATATTCGGACCCGACATCCTACGAGAAGCAGAAGAGAAGGTTCACAAGATTCGTGAGCACCTCAAGATAGCCCAGCCAAGACAGAAGAGTTACGCCGACAAGAGACGTCGAGACCTCGCCTTCAACATAGGAGATTTTGTATATCTGAAAGTGTCGCCATTGAAAGGAATGCAGCGTTTCCAACTTAAAGGAAAGTTAGCCCCCAGATATATCGGACCCTTCAAGATTTTGAACCGTCGAGGAGAAGTGTCGTATCAATTGGAACTACTAGAAGATATGTCAGCCATGCACAATGTGTTCCATATCTCATTACTTTGCAAGTGCCTCGAAGTTCCGGAGAAGACCGAAGTGTTCAAGAATATCGATCACCAGACCATAGAGATCAACAATGATCTGACCTATCCCGAAGTACCCATCCGTATTTTGGAAGAAGCTTTCAGAACCACCAGAACCCGACGCATCAAGTTTCTCAAGGTTCAGTGGAGAAACCACACAGAAGAGGAAGCTACCTGGGAGCGCGAAGATCACATCGGGACGGAGTTTCCCGATCTCTTCAAATCCTAGGTAATCTTTTCGTCCTTTTTCAAATCTCGGGACGAGATTTTGTTTAAGGGGGGAAGGTTTATAACATCCCAAAAATATTAAACTAGAATCATCAAACTCTAATCATCAAAATTAGGGTTAACAAAAACTTTTCCAATTAAAATATGAAAGCATTCATACGTGTGTGCATTAAAATTTTTATTCTTTTGAATTAACTTGCTTGTGTGTTTCTTTCCTTGGAAAATGATTCTTAGGTGAATTCAACATCATTTAAACAATCCCCACACTTTTCCCAAAGACAAATAAATCAAAATAAACAAAATAAGGGAATGGTCACTTTGGCCAATTTAACTCCCATGCCTACTTTGGCTGTCTCGAACTTTCAAAACTTAACAGAAACTTGTTTGGATCTTTACACCCCTTGATAGTACTCATAACAAAGTACCAAGGCCCACCTTGTGATCATCCAAAAACATTTGAATGCATAGTTTAAAGGACAGTTCAAGATTGAATCTATATCATATGGGACGATCCCACTTTTCAAAAAACCACTCAAACAAGCTCAACTTTCAAAACCCAAGCATCCAAAGACTCACCAGCACATGCCTAGCACACCCACCAAAAATCTTTTCAAAATTCAAAACTTGAATTCATGCGGCCATTTCATCAAACACCTTGTAGATTCAAATCTAACAAAATCAAAACACTATAGTGTGCAGTGTTTTGGGCCTAACTTATTCCCTCTTTGGACACCACTAGCCTTAGTAGATCATCTAATGACCCTAACTAATCCCTAGCACCACTGTAAGCTTGACAATTTCATCAATGGTGAACAGCCCGAGATCACCCATGTCACCCCAGTGTGGACAGCAGGCTAGAGGAAGAACTGGTCGTGCCAACCTTGTCTGGGAGGTAGCCCATGCCTCACCGCCCCCTCTCGACCAACCCTGCCTCGCAGACAGCAGCCATAACCGCCAGGAACGCCGTGTTTGTGCCACTGTCGACCATGCCAACGTGCGCCGCAAAGCACGCGCCATTCCCACTCAACCAGACCACATGCTCCCCACCGTCACAGGAGAGCGCCAGACATGCCCATTTCACCGCTCGTGCCCCATAGCTACCGCTCGCCGTCGAAGACGCCGCCTTTGCCGCGTAGAACGTCGACCATTCCAGACCATTTTCCACCGCCCCTACTCGCGCATGAAAGCCATAGAGCATCGACAGGAGACCACCGATCGATCGCCACCCTCGGCCACGCCTCTAGCAGCCCGTAGCCATGTCGCCACCGTCGCCTGCCCATCCCGTTCGGTCTCGTCGTCGAGACTATAAATAGAGGCCTCCCCCGCTCAAATTCTTCACACCATCTCACTCCCCTCTCCTCACTGATCATTAAACCTTGTTCCCGGAGAAAGGCGAGCCAGCATTGGAGCCGCCCCAGGATTGGAGCCCGCCGCTGTTGGAGAAGAAGGGAGCCAGCGATTGGAGCCGCCCCAGGAGAAGCTGCCGGTACCAGGAGGTTCGCCGTCGTCGACTTCATCGTTCGCCCGCCCCGCCGACCCTCGCCTGAGCCCCGGTGAGCCTCCCACGACTCCCACCTGCCGCGTTAGGGTTCTGTCACGCCGGCGCTGCCCGACGTGGACGATGAACCAGAGCCGTTGGATTAGAACTAGATTCAACGCACCACGTTCCCCCGTACCGCTTCGCACCCCCCGTCTCACTGAAGCGTGGGACAGCAACTTAACCAGCCCGCATAAGCGCTATGCGTAGCAGGCCGACCCATTTTCTCTTCCCGCGCAGCCCACTCGTTTGAATTTGGATTTTTCCATTTTCATTCAAACACAGTTCTGTACCTAGTTTCAAAAATCAACCCAGCTTGATTTAGTGAACCAAATTGAATAAAATCAATTTTGTTAGAAAGGTCTGGAAGTGATGAATCCAAGCCCGTTGGATTCAAATCATTTGGATCTATAGATCACCCTTGGTAAAAATAACAAGGCAGAAGCTTTCCTGCGTTCAAACATTTTTCAAATTTAAACCATAATAGCTTTTGAGTTGATTCCAACTCTCAAAAATCACAAGTAACCATACCTTTCAGAATATATAAAAACATTTGGGTTTACTTACAGAAATAATGTTAAAGTAATAAAAGGATGCCACATATATATTTCTAGTCACTTTATTTAAATGAAATAAAAGGTTAAATCTTATTAAATTATGACACCACTTTAAATCACATTCCCATGTACTGAAATATGTGGTGATTACATGTGTCAACATGATCCCATGTTTGGTTTGGAGAATGTTAAATCTTAAGTAGTTTTTCAATGAGTAGAAATTACTTTTCTAAAAATAAAATCAATAAGCCAAATGCTTTCATCTTGTAATGTTAGTGATGATGCTAGATAATCTATAGAACCACTGTGTGTGATGATTGAAAGTAGTTAAGTATTGTTTGGTGATTGTGTACCTCATATTTATTCATAGACGCTAGTACCGACCAAGGATACGAGGAGGAAGGAGGATACTACAAAGAAGAACCCGAGGAGAACTTCAACCACTGCTCTGCACAAGGCAAGACAATACTTGCAAGCTATTCACTTATCAAGCTTATACTGATACTGATGCAAGCCTTACTAATCAAGTTGACCTATGCAAGCTAACACTTGCAAGATACTATACTTATGCAAGCCTAATACTACTAGTTGATTGGGCAAGCCAATACTGGCAAGCTATTAACTTAGCAAGCTTATACTGATACTGATGCAAGCCTTGCTAATCAAGTTAACCTATGCAATGCACTAAGCATGCTTGGTTAGACACATTTGATGATACCCAATCCTAGTTTTACTTGCAAGCTTTCTACTTTATTTCTTTATCAAAGCTACTACTTAGAGTTTACTTGAGTGAATTATAGATTCTAGAAAGATAATTGAAGGTTGCATAAAGAGCATAAAATTTGGCCTAAGCTAGATAATCTTGATGTCATCCCAAGGCATAAGATTGAACTTAGTTAACTCCACTAGTTTACCACCCCTCATTAGTACTTACCCCCATTTGTAGATGCTAGTGCTAAGCATAAAACTTGATCAACTTTAGATGGGAATACTTGGTGGAAAAATGGTTATGAAAACCTTGGAATGATGGATCATTCTATTGAGATGTTTTGACATGTGTTTCCAAACACTAGATGATTTTGGTGATGAAAATGTTAAGGCATGAGCCCGAGCCCTTTATAAAACTGATGGTTATCTGGATGCGATACCATTCCAATTTACCGTACAACCACAATACCCGAAGATTGGGTAGGGCTTGACTGGAAACTTATATACCTTAGTATTAGTTCCCTCCCGGCCAAGGTTTGAGCTGAGGCTACCTTGTGAAGATTGTCCACCTGTGCAGTACCCAAGATGACAGTTGGTCATGGTTGGGAGGCCAAACTCACAGGAGAGGTGCTTATACTAGGGCGTGTAATCGAAAGGTTAGGATTGATTATACGCATACTGAGTATGGTGAATTCAGGATTTGTTCCTGACGGATGTATCGAATGTTGTGGTGAAAGTGTACAATCTCTGCAGAGTGTCAAACTATTCGAATAGCCGCATCCGCGGTTATGGACAGTTGGAGTGGCCATACTGTTCCCCCGTCAGATGTTTTCAAAATGACTTGTGAAATGAATTGAGAATTTGACTTGACCACAACAGAGTTGTGGCGTGAAATACAAGTTCCCACTTAGGTGTTATAAATGTTCAACTAGCTTTCGTTGCTTCTGAACTTAGTAGAGGTAAATCTGGCTTTTTGCAAAACAACCCTAGAGCTTAGTGTCCTACTACAAAAACCCCCCTTCACTTGTTAGTACTAGTTTGCGAGTACTTAAGGAGTACTCATGGCTTTGTCCCTGGCTATTCCCATGGCCAGACTATGAATAGGAGTACCAGGAGGATGGACCCCAGTAAGGTTAAGACAACTAGGGATCATCTCCCATCGTCAGCATTGCCTGTGACCCCGAAGATGGAGCTTCGCCCATGCTACCGTTATTATTACGTATTCCGCTGCTTGAGTTGTATTAAGAACTGGATCATGATATCCTTATTTGTGTAAGACCTTATGTATGGTTTGTAATGGATGATGTACTGTGGTATCCAATTCTGTTATGTCTCACAAAAATGGTATTCCTGGAATTGCGATGTATGGCATAACAGGCATCTGGGATTAAAAATCCGGGTGTTGACACATTCCAAGTATATTCTTGTTTTGTCTGTCTTCCAAATTAAACTTGTTATGTGAAAAATTAGTGATTAAAGCTCTCACAAACTTGATGGCACACTTTATTTATCTTGCTCCTAATAAACTTGAACAATTGTGTCATCTATGTTGTATATGCTTACACTTATAAGTTGGGAATTATTAGAACCAGGTTGTCATGGGAAACTCTTTCAACATTGCACTGGTACATGTTACCCAGTTGATATCATCGGTGTGAAAGAAGAGGGGAGCTTGTAAGTCCATGGAGTTATGTATGTGTGTTAGAGAAACACCTGGGCCGCTAGCCTAAGCCATGCCTAATCATGGTGGAGAATTGCAGCATCACCATAGTGAGCAATCTATGAAACTTTCTTCTTATAAAAAAAGAGAGATAGAAAAAAGAGATTTAGAAAAAAAAAGAGATGATAAAAGAGGAAAGAGAGAAAAAAGCACCATTTTCCCATGGTTAATAAGAAGATTGCTGAGATGATCATTGTCGGCTTGCCTTGTCATTTTGATTTGGGATATCTCCTGTATCATGGGGAAAGGGGTACCCCGTTGGCGGTTCTCTATGATACACATATACTTACTATGACAAGAACTTACCGGCAAATAAAGTTGAGTAGCATGAGGAACGGACCTCGTACTCAAGGGACATGAGATTGCCAACTTATAATTTGTCAAGCATATACTCCATACTTTGTTCACTTTAACCTTAATCACTTCAAGATGCTTATGATAGGGGCAATGAGAGCTGAAAGATAACAAGTACCATAATTTTTGGAAGCTCTTTATGAAACTTGAAATCCCCGCTTCCCTTTGAAGGGCATTTCTTCTACTTTTATATTGAGTCTCCACCTTCTATCTTTATGCACCAATTAAGAGAGCATAGTTTTCATTATTAGTTCTATGTGCATTGTCCCAAAACTTATTGATTGATTCATATTGTTGATATTGATTGTTCTTGAACTATTTGTATCTAGTCAGCCTTATGAACTTTGAAGGTGTCCTATGCATTTATATTTCGCTACTCCATGAGGGACAAGATGAATGCCACTATGCTATGTTTTCTATATGTGAAACAAACAAATGTCTTTCAATGCATTGTTATTCATGAATCTTTGTTTGTATCCTTTCATGTTGGAGCATAGTTACTATGTCTTATTGTTAGAACTTCATCTTTCATGCTCATGTTTAGAGTACTTTGATCCCAACTTTCAATGCTTGCAAATGGTTTGATATTGATTGTAATGGTGCATGTCACCTATAAAATTATTCTTTTTATCACTTACCTACTCGAGGACAAGCAGGAGTTAAGCTTGGGGATGCTTGATACGTCATAAACGTATCTATAATTTTTGATGCTCCTTGCTTGTTTAGTATCCACTTTGCTATGCTTTGTCTACACCTTGAGGTATTTTATACATTTTCTGGGACTAACCTATTAACAAGTTGCCACAGAGCTAGTTTTCTGTTCTCTATTGTTTTTGGTTCCATAAAAGCTAGTAAGAAAATATTCTTGGAATAGGACGGGACAAAAGCCAAAGTCAATATTTCACCGAGGAGAACATAGAGACCGAAGGGCAACCGGAGGGGAGCCACTGGGTGGACACACCCCCTACGTGCGGGCCCACCCTGGGCTATGCCTGGGCAGGGTGTGTTCCCCTGGCCGCCCTCCTTCCTCGCTTCTTCGCCTATATAAGACCCCCGATGACAAAACCCTAAGTACCCGATCAGATCGCCACGAAACAGTCCGTAGCCTCTGCCACCATCGTCCCTAGATCAGGGGGGGTCTGAAGCTCTTCCCGGCACCCTTCCAGAGGGGAGAGATCATCCCGACACCCTTGTTCATCATCATGCCATCCTCCGATATGATGCGTGAGTAGTTCCACCTTGGACTATGGGTCCATACAATATCTAGATGGTTGTTTCTCCTGCTTTGTGCTATCATGTTTAGATATTGTGAGCTCCATTCATGATCGAGATCATCTATTTGTAATCATGCATGTCGTGTTTGCAGGGATCCGATGGATATTGAGATTACTATGTCAGATTGATTAATGATTCTATCTTGTCTTTATGATTGTTGATTCTATCATGTCTGTGTTGTTTGAGATCTTGTGTGCTCTCCATTTCTAGTAGCTATCTTGGACAAGTAGATGCTAGTGACTCCAAGAGGGAGTATTTATGATCGATAGTGGGTTCATGCCTCTATTGAATCTGGGGAAGTGACATAACTCTCTAAGGTTGTAGGTGTGTTGTTGCTACTAGGGAGAAAACAACAATCTTTTATTCATGGAATAATTGTATTGTTTACTTTACACACATTTCTTAAAGCAGTTATCCGTTGCTTGCAACTTAATACTGGAGGGGGATCGGATGATAACCTGAAGGTGGATTAATAGTCATAGTTGCAGTTGGATGGCAGTCTCTGTATATTGTTGTAATGCCCAATCAAATCTGATAGGATCATAAATGTCTAGTATTGCATTGTTATGCCTTGCTCTGTCCTGTCAATTGCCCCGCTGTAATTTGTTTACCTAGCATGATATGTTGTTTATCTTAAAGAGAACAGCTCTAGTGAACTATGGAACCCGGTCCAATCTTTACCATTGATACATCTTCCACTATTAGTGTTTACTTTCTACAAGACACCATTACCTTCCACACCTTACATTTAATCCTTTATTTTCAGCAAACCGGTGATATTGACAACCTCACTGTTCATTAGGGCAAAGTCTTGAGTTTGTGTTGTGGAGGTTCCAAGTTGTTAGCAACACCTTGGAGTCGTTTCCTTCCTCCCACTGGTTCAATAACCTTGGTTTCATACTGAGGGAAGACTTACTGATGTGCTCATCATACCTTCCTCTTGGGGTTTCCCAACGAAGCTCTATAGTGATCTGTGCCGCATCAATCAGTGCCAGGTAGACAATGGGACCGAGAAGACGTACTGCACACCCTACATATGTGCGAATGGGCCCTCCAAGTTATGTTTTCTTTCAAAGCTCGGTCCTTGTTTCGATGTCCATAGCGTCGTCTTAATGGAGCTCACGCTCGACCACATGTCGTTCTTCAAAGGCCCCAATGTCCGTTATGGAGCGCATGCTCGACCATATTGGCCTCTATGACCAGATCAACCTTCCCTCAATAGAGCACCACATCCCGTTGTGCATCGATCTAAAGGAGCGCCACACTGAGGTGATCGACGACATGTTCGCTAAGACATGTGCGGTGACCCAGCATAACATTGAATGTTGTAGTATGCAAGTCCTTGACATAACATTCTCGAAACACCATTCCACAAATATCAGGTCCCTTAGAGTGGTACAACAGAAACATTGTGGGTCCATATTACATACACACATATTATTACATTACCAAAAATTCAGGTATCACAAGTTGTTCGGAGTTACAAACCACATATGACTTATTTAAAACTGTTCCAACTGAAGAATGAAAGATACAAACTACTTATCATATCGTGAGCTCAAAAACTTATTATATAAAGTTTTATCCTTGCGGTGAAGCAGCATACCAGTGCATGATGTAATACACTATAGTCATTGACATAACACCAATGAAACACCGTTCCACTAGTATTACATCCCTCAAAGTGGTACAACAAAAACATAGCAGGTCCAAGACATGACTATAGTTACAACTCGACTTTTTACAAAATATTCAGAGAACACTCTAGATTATGGAGAGATAAAGCAACTTCTTAAAACGAAGAACAAAAAATAACAACTCATAACTATCATACTAATAAACTAGTATCTAAACTATTTTGTTTGAAAATGTGGCTATTGCATTGCTCTACAGAAGTAGGTTCTAGGCTAGAGATTATACTCCTATCTAATCAGCAACTTCGTCTTCACTTAAGTTTGTGTATATGTTGACTCCTTGACTTTATTGCAGAACTTGAACTTTTGGTGAAGATTCCATTGATCATAAATTGATGTAGACGTTGTCTTTGTTGGCTTCAGAATCTAGAAAGGGTTAAGAAGATACGGTTGAGTACGAGCGTACTAAGCAAGTTCACTAAAAAGGAGTATATGATGCACTAACTACAGCCATAGACTGTAGGTCGTAGGCTATGCAGGTTTTCGTAAACATTTCTTCAAAAGTTGCTTTTATTCTGAAAGGCTATGTTCGTCAGCCTTCACAGGTTTAATAGAACTTCATGGAGTTCCTTTTATGCCGCGTTCGTAGCTCCTTCCCGGATTAGGGAGTAACAAGTTAAAGTTCTTACACTCTACATAGGTGCATTACTTTATGATGTCTGCAAGTGCACAGATTATTTGTAGCTAGTTTTGAAGTTAAGATATCGATCCCACAGGGAGCCCAAAGGAAGGTGTAGTTTTGAAGTTAAGATATCGATCCCACAGGGAGCCCAAAGGAAAGTGTTTATGAATGAAGTCTCTGTTGCACTCAAAGTTGTCACAGGTCTTCGAGTGAATTGACTACAAGTGTCGAAATAAGAATAAGATTTGGATTCAACTGAATGTATTTAAATAAAACTAAAATGTAAAATTTAGAAATAAAAAGCATAAAAGTAAAGAACGATTTGATTGTTTGTTGTTTTCTGCAGATGACAAAGTAGGCGCGGGGAGATACAGTTCATGGTGATAGTGACTGTGCCAAGTAAATGAGTGATAAGTGTAACAATTATAATCTTATAAGTATGTGTGTAGGCGAAAAACCCATAATTGGCCAGAACTCCTCTTGGTAGATTTCATCCCAACTTCAATAATCCTACTAGTCAGTTACCAAAACCATGGTCAGTCACTAGGCGATTAAGATCCTTCATGTTGCTTAGCAATTAATCTCGTTGGACCGGACTAATGCAATAGGCAAAGTGGATCCCCGTGATCCTCGAGTTCAACTAGTTTTCCATTAATATCCCCATGTCACTCGGGGGTCACCGATCTACTAGCAAACAATATCTTATCTATGTAGAACAAAATATCATGTTGTCTGGGCCCTTAATTGGACAACAAGCATTATGCATCCCACAAATAGTCAATAACACATAATATAGTAATTAAATTCAATCACAAACTAATGGAAAATATATAGGCACATTAAATCTCACCAATCCCTTATATCTCCCAGGCCCAAAGGAAGTTACTCACACATGAGAGAAGAAAGCATCATCGATATAATTAAATAAAGGGAGTTCTTCTCGATATTACCGTGGAGATCCATAATAAGAATAGAAAATCAATCCAACACAATTCAAGATAGGAAGAAATAATCTCAAACCCTAATCTTGCAAGGTGAAGATCTCTCTCTCAAGTACAAGTAATGGCTATGGGGTTGTGGTGGCTAGGAGGTCGAAGATTGTGGAGCGAGATGAAGAACGTCTTCCCCTTCTTCTCCGGATCTATTCTTTCTCCCTTCTAGATGGAATGACGGCTGCTGTGTTGTGTTTTTGCCTCTCGCCTCTTCATGAAAGTTGTTCCTTTTGACAAGATGAAGATAGTGGCAACTATACGGCGGGAACTATACGGCCAAAGAAAATGTTCCTGCCGTATAGTTGATCGTTAAACCTATTCGTTGCCTTCCTCGACTGCTTCCAAAAAGATATTTGCTTGTTTTCACTTGAATATTGTATTTTTGTTGTTGAAACCTTCTATTGATGTTCAGAACCTGAAACACACATTGAAAACCAAGTTTTCTTTGCAATCAATGTATTAGCGTTAGGTAATTCTAGAAAACAATCAAATCTAGACAAAAACCATCAACAAAAACCACTAAAAATGTATCGAATCTTACAACTATCAACTCCCCAAGCTTAGATGTTGCTCGCCCTCGAGTGACAATAAAATAAGGAAGAATAGCGGAGATTCGAGACTGGAATAAAAGAACTTACAAGCTCGAATTGGTGTCAAATTCCTTTCTTCAAAATTCCTGCAATCTTAAACATGATCATACAAGTATTCACAAGATTGCACTGAGTCCACTTCCTAACCATGTATATCTAGCTAGGAAATAAATTATATGACCGAGCAAGTGTCAATATTTTAGCTAGAAAAGTGAAACAAATTCTTTTGGTTTCTCTCTTTGTTGACAGATGAAAGACTTTTTTCTCTTGTTTCTTTAATCAATTAGGAGTACTCAAGTTGGCACCAAAAATATTAAATTTAAGAACAACTCATATTCCGCCACTTCAAAATTTCAAGACTCTCAAAGCACCTTTTTCCTTTCCTTGAGTTTCAAAAATTTCAGCTCTTCCATAGAGAAATCATGCCATTGTTTTTAACATGTTAATTAGGACTATATTGCACACTCGTGACCATGTCAATAGATAACTGTTGAGCAATAGTGGGCCAGAGGAGTAGTACAACTTCAGTTGGAACATGAGACCACGAGGAGACTAAAATGTTTACTCACTATAGCATTGCATCTACGGACGCTTACATAACTCAATAGCCAAAATCAAGTGGTTTCCCACATTTAGATCGTTCGTTGGCCAACAGAGTTAATAGTTCCCCATGGAGCACGATAATGCTGTAATGACATGCATAAAGCAATATCTTACTTTAATTATTAGAAAATTAGTGGCATAATCTCTACTACTTCAAAGCGTCCATTTTATCAAACAATTTTATTCAAAAGTGCTATCAAGTCCATTACATTAAGCTCAATGGGGTTGAGTAGTTTATAAAATCAAATCCTTTGGGCTAAACATGGTGTCAAGTCATCTTTTGGATGCGTTTTCTTGTTGTAAAAATGTTGGAAATATTTTAACGAAGTTCATTGCTCATTATTCAAAGCTAAAAAGGAGACACTAGCAAGGGAATAAAATTTATAGGATAACAAGCTAAGTGCGGAGTGACTCAAGTGCAAGCGAGAAAAATAGTTGCATGGTCAATTTAAAATTGCAGAAGAGGTGATGAAAGGAATGTGATACCTCCTCTTACTTGCTTCATTCTTGTACTTGAGTTGAACCCTACTATATTTCCCTATTGCCAAGTCACCTAAAATTGAAACCTCTGAGAGAAACAAAGAAACAAATTTGCAATAGAAGTTACAACTAATTTTTTGTGTTTTTGATTTAGGAATGCAAAACTGAAAGTAAACATGCAATTTTTGAAGAAGTAAAATAAATCAAAATAAGAAATAAAAATATCAATGCAAAGTTTGGAGGTTTTCAAACCTCCCCCAATCTTAGTTGTTGCTATCATTCGGCGGCGGGTACGGGTACTGCTGGTAGTAGTTGGGGACGTTGGTCATGAAGTGACTGACGCTGTTAGTTAGGGAACTAACATCCTCATTCACTCCCTAAAGAGTGTGGTCGATTTCCCAAACGCGTTGGTTGAGCTACAGAAATTCTTGATAGGGGACGTTACTGAACCTCTGCTACCGTTGCTGCTGATTGGGACATGGGTCCCAGGGTCCTTACTGTTGCTAATGTTGTATTTCCCAAGCAGGATTGTCCTGCTCCTCCTCCTGCTCATCCTGCTGCTCTCCTTCTTCATCCTCTTCGGGATTAGTATGTAGCCGAGACATGATCTCCATCACTTGATATTTGGTGAGGATCCAGTTGTCCTTCTCCAAAATCGAGAAAGCTTGTGGACAAGGCAACGACATGTTCTCATCCTGTGCGACATCAAGATAACCAAACTGATATGCTTGGAGCCTCTTGTCAGCTCGGTAGACACCGAGGAATCCACAAGCAGTTATATATTTGACATCCATAAGTATGGAGCCGTCAACATGTTGCATAACATGTATTGGAATTCCACAGGCTTGGACAAGGTGGGTGTAGAGGTCCCAACCTTTAATAAGGTAGAGATCCCTGTGTTTACAATTCTAGTCCCTAGATCAATAGCTAGCATCCATAGTTAAGAT
This sequence comes from Avena sativa, assembly GCA_916181665.1. Taxonomy (NCBI): domain Eukaryota; kingdom Viridiplantae; phylum Streptophyta; class Magnoliopsida; order Poales; family Poaceae; genus Avena; species Avena sativa. The sequence goes on from OV702293.1 coordinate 103,994,168, forward strand.
GTAATATCAAGAAACAAAGGTCATAATACAACTTTATAACCAGGAATACAATAGTTCATTACATCTTACATAGCTCATTTGGCTATCTCATTACAATGCAACAGAAATAACTATATAGCATGGAGTCCATCTTCAAAGTGCCACATGCAATCATGTTGGTTGTAGACTTGTAATCCTAATCAACACACGTCACTAACATCAAACAAACCTGCACCATAATAAGTTACAACCACAAGGGTCATTTGAATTGTATTGGCAAGTGATACTGTGGGAGTATAGTGGTAACTATCATCTATATGCATTTGGCTAAGTGGAGCTTAGGCTTGCTTTGCTCAAAATATATTTTCCTTATCATTTGAAAACACTAAGTTTTTGTTTGTCAAAATCACCCAAGGCATCTACCAATCATTGATTGAAGATCCTTTCACCCTTGTTCAACCACAAGTTTTTAACTTAGAAATTGGGATGAGGAGATTCTTGATAGCTTCCATGTCTTGATGCTCAAATTGTCCATTGCCGTGGACACGGCTAAGTACTTAGATTTTACTCTTTCGAGAGGTGGTGCACTTTCCCCACAAGACTCGACATGCGTTGAGACAAGATCTTTCAGAAGCCTTCCCTTAGACCATAATGGATGCATTCCAAACCTATCATCCCCTACCACCAACTGTCCATTTGGCTAAGTTATTGCAACCTATATGATCCAGGCAGAGCCCATAATGCCAAGTGGCTGCACTTGAAGCTTCTCAATATTTGACATATCAAATCTCTTTGTTCCTGGGTGGAATTCCATAAGTGAGATACACAGGGTAAACCATTGAAAAATGGGCCCTGGTAACCACTCAACAAAAATCCAACCAAGCAATTACCATTCCACCCAGGTGTTTCATTCACATAGTTGTTTTATTAAACAAAACACAATTCCTTGACTTAGAAATATTCCATAGAATGAATATAATCCACCCTTGTTTTCTACTAGCTAAGCTAAGCATGATAGTAGTAGGAATCTTAACTTAGGAAAATTCTACTAAGGTTTCATCTACTACGTTTTCCCATGGCATAGTTTATACTTAGAAAATTCCATGCAAGTCCTACTTAGAAATATCACCAATGCATAGTGAAAATAATGGGACAAAAGTATGAATCACCACTTGCCTTTTTGGTAGAGAATATAAGTTCACTCCTTGATCTTGCAATAGTCACAATCCTCAAATTTCACTACAATTCAATCAAGGCACAAATTCAATCTACCATTCAAGCAACTCATCACATAGAATAATAAAAACAAAGCAATGCATGCAAGCATGCCAAAGATTGTTTTATTTGGAAAAGAGGTTTCTAATAGGTTATAAACATTATAAAACACCTATTGGTCATTTATAAAGGTGGCAAAACCATTTGATATTAAATTAGTGAAAATGGCCAATTGAATAATTTTTGTTTTGCTAGAAATGATTTAAATCAAAGTAATAATTTATAGTGTTTGTAAAATATAATTTTAAACACAAATGTTAGTGTTTTAAGGTCAAATGTTTAATATTAAAACCATTTGCAAAAGGTTTCACCTATAAACCATTTTTATTCCAAAGCAATATTTTATTTTGTTGGAAATGCCTATAAACAAAGTAATAATTTTATAGGGTTCACCAAATATATTTTTAAATCCTAAAACTTGGTGTTTCGGGTCAGAGAGTTTAAATCAAATCATTTTCCAAAGTTTTTTCTCAAAAAGTATTTTTAAAACATATTCACCAATTTTATTCAGCTAGAATTGCCTTTAAACAAAGATTTATTCTTTAGCTTCTCAAAATACACTTTTAAATCTACAAGTTGGTTTCTATGGTCAGTAGGTTCAAAACAATCCATTTACCAAAGATTTCACCCTAAAAACATTTCTAGAAATATTTTTGATATTCAAATTATGCCTACACAAGTTTCTGGAAATACAAACAATTTTCCAGAAGCAATTTACTAAAAAAAAGTAGATGGTTGGATAGGATTCTTTTTTCTGATTCCATTGATATAAAATTTGCAAAATTTGGACGTGTATATTTAAAGTTATGAATTTTGCAAGCTTAAACATCTAATAGAAATGTTTCTGTTTTTAAATCAAAACTCTGGCCACGTGGAGCGATCGTATTGGGCGATACCGATTCGGGTAGATCGACTAACACATGCCGCAGGATTTAAAGTGCATCGTACGGTCTAGATCTAGCATACCGGTTTGTTTTAAGTGAATCTAACACACCCACTGGATCTGCATCCAACGGTCTAGAGTGCATCGACCAGAGATTTGCGGCGCTGGCGGCGGTGGCTGGCGGCGGAGCGGTAAGACGAGGACGGAACCGGCATTACAGGGAGCTAGAGGATAAGTGGGGAAGCTCACCAGAATCACAGAAGCTTGCTAATGCTCAGCATGTGCTTGGTTGGCGAAGGGGCACACTGAGTCGACGGGTATTGCTCGCCGGAGAAGCTCACTGGCTCGGGAACACTTTGTCGACGATGGAGGCGAGGCTACGGTGCATGCCAGAGAGAATAAAGGGTGGTGTTAGACGCGTAGGAGAATGGCGAACTAGGTAGAAACAAACAGAGACAAAGGGGAGGACGAGGCTTACGGGAAAACGTCGCCAGAGTCGAAACAGATGGCGGCGCCGCTCTGGCAAAGACGTAGTCGAGGTTTTAGAGCGTGCGCGAGTGAGCTGGTGGTACTGGAGTGTACGCCTGGCAATGGGGAGTAAGACAGTGGGTGCCAGGGAGTGGGAGGTGGCCGGAGTTGCCGGGATTTGGCCGGAGGAGCTCGTCGGGGGCAGCGCAGTGTATTTAAAATTCAGACAAACCCTAGGACAGAGAGGGAGGGGTGAGCGAGGGGAAATGGAGAGGTTCTGTGGCAAAAACGGCTGGGGAGGCGAGGTCAGCGCGGAGGGGGGGTGAAGACGATGATGTCTGGGCTGTGGGGTAGCGTCGTCAGTGAGTGAGAGAGGGAGACAGTGGGGTCCAGGCGTCAGCATCTACACGGGTTTAAGTTAGAGTAGAAAACGTTTCGTGCAAGGAGGAAGGTGAGCTAGGAAATGGGCTGGACTCGGCCTGATGGGTTGGCTTGTTTCTTTCCCCGTTTTTTTATTCTAAATCCTTTTCTTTTTCCTTTTCTATTTTTCTGTTTTGATTTTTGTTCAAATAATTCAAACACCATTTGAATTCAAAACTTTACCAAAGTTTCATTAAGTTTTAATGCTGTTTAAACATGTATTTAAAACACCATTTTACGAATAATTCTTTTATTCTTTTATGGTTTATATTTTATTTAAAATAGGCACTTGCCTTTATTCAAATAAAATTTTAAATATAATTTCAACTCTTATTTGAATTCAAATTTTCATCAAACCTTTTTCAGTAGGTTTTATTTATTCAATAGGGTGTTAAATAATTCATTTTGAATTATTTGAATTATTTTTATTATGATTTATCAATCATTAATTTGGGCAGTTGTCTTTAATTAAATAAAATTTGATTATGGTTTTAATACCATATAAATTTTATTCCAATAATTCTTTTAAGTTAATTTGATAACTTTTTAATCCACTTTGATAAATTTCCATTTATTACTTTCTCATGATTTAATTAATCATTTCTATTAGGGATTTTTGTCTTTATTCAAATAGAATTGAATTTGATCAAGGCCATATATTTTATTTGAATATTCTTTATCCCTTTATTTTATTTAATTTATTTTTATTTCATTTGCTTATGGATTTGGCCAAGATTTAATTTGGCCTTTAAATATTCCTTATTTATTTATTTCTTTATTATATAAAAATCCATATCTTTTTTTATTTATAGATCCAAAATTGGTGATTCCAATTTGTATGATTTTATTTAATATTTGTTTATCCTTTTAAGTCCTTTTAGGATTAATTTGCTCACAGTTTTGGTATGGATTTTAGATAGTAGCTTTATTAGCTTTGGAAATTATTTACTTTTATCTTATCATATTCATAAGTTTTTATCCATGGTTCCAAATTGAATGAAATCAATTTCTATGGTTTTATAATATTTTTATATATCATTCTTTATCATTTATAAATGTTTGTTGTTGAATTTTTATATGGATCAAATCCATAGTCTTAGAGTGATCTTGGAATGATTTTCTTCCATTAGGGTTTTAGAGTTTTGGTTTATCTTTTCCAAGTGTTTAAGTTTCAAGATGCATTTATTGATGAATGCATTTCACTTGATTTGGATTTAGTTGGATTCAATTTTTATTCACAGTTTGTTCAAGATGGGTTTTGATGTTTCCATTTAGAATCAAAAGTTTCTTTTCACCCTAAATTTCAACAATTACTATTTTTTTATTTATTTTTCACATTTTAAACTTTGGAAAATTTTGGGATGTGATAATGGGTTACTGATAGCTATGATATTGGACACATTTTTGATGGTTTTCGTTTGGATTTGATGGTTTTCTAACTTTACCTAATGCTAATACTTCGATAGCGAAGAAAACTTGGTTTTTAATGTGTGTTTTAGGTTCTGAACATCAACAGAGGGTTTTAACAGCAAAAACACAATATTCAGACAAAAACAAGTAAGTCTCTATTTGGAAGCAATCAAGGGAGGCATACAGTAGCTTTAACGAGCAACTATATGATAGGAATATTTTTCCGTTCGTATAGTTCCTGCCATATAGTTGCCATCGCCTTCGTCTCGTTAAAAGGGAAAACTTTCATGAAGATGTCGAGGACGAAAACAGAACACCGTAGCCGCCATCCCATCCAGAATGGAGAAAGAAGAGATCTAGAGAAGAAGGGGATGGCGTTCTTCATCTTGCTTCACAATCTTCAAAATCCTAGACACCATACCTCAATAGACATTACTTGTACTTGAGAGAAAGAGAGATATCTCCACCTTGCAAGATTAGGGTTTGAGATTGTTCTTCACATCATGAACTGTGTTGGATTTATTTATATTCCTATTGTGGATCTCCACAGTAATATCAAGAATAACTTCCTTTATTTAATTATATCGATGATTCTTTCTTCTCTCATATGTGAGTAAGTTCCCTTGGGCGTGGGAGATGTAAGGGATTGGTGAGATTTCATGTGACTATATACATTTTCCATTAAGTTTGTGGTTGATTTTAATTACTATATTATGTGTTCTTGACTATCTCTCGGATGCTTAATACTTGTTGTCCAATTAAGGGCCCAGAGAACATGATACCTTGTTCTACATAGATAAGATCTTGTTTGGTAGCAGACCGGCGACCCCGAGTGACACGGGGATATCAATGGAAAACTAGTTGAGCTCGAGGATCACGAGAAGCCACTATGCCTATTGCATTAGTCCGATCCAAGGAGCTTTATTTCTAAGAAACCCGAAGGATCTTAATCGTCTAGTGACTGACCATGGTTTTGGTAACAGGCTAGTAGGATTATTGAAGTTGGGATAAAATCTACCAAGAGGAGTTCCGGCTAATTATGGGTTGCTCCCCTACACACATACTTATAATATTATAATTGTACACTTATCACTCATTCACCTGGCACATTCACTATCACCATGAACTTTTTTTGAGATTACTATCACCATGAACTGAATCTCCCCGCGCCTATTTTGTCATCTGCAAAAAACAACAAACAAATCGTTCTTTACTTTTATGCTTTTTATTTCTAAAGTTTACATTTTAGTTTTATTTAAATAAAATCATTTTAATCCAAATCTCATTTTTATTTAAAGACTTGCAGTCAATTTACTCATAGACCTGTGACAACTTTGAGTGCGACAGAGACTTCACCATTAAACACTTACCTTTGGGCTCCCGGTGGGATCGACATCTTAACTTCAAAACTAGATACAAACGATTTATTCACTTGCAGCCATCAAGCTATTTTCTGGCGCCGTTTCCGGGGAGCTAAGCGCTAATTGTTTTGCTTCTTGACATTTCAGGTGTTAGCACTATAAAATGGTCTCCCTAGGAGACAAAGGGTCTACACACTCTAGTAGGACTTATCTACCAGATTATCTTGATCGCGTACCTGTTCAAAGGCGCGAGGAAATTATTGAATTTTTTTTAGATCGAATAAGGTTGAAGTTGAAACCCTAAGTGACTTCATGGAAATCATGTCGATTCATAGGACAACTCCCAAGAAACCTGAGAAAATTCTCAGAGAATACAGTGCTCCAAATTGTGATTTTCTTAAACAACCAATATAATTTCCTAATCCTGGAGTTAGAGAATATTGATTTGATGGTAAGATTATTAAAATTTTGCAGGAAAAAGCTTTTAGCAGAAGGGAAGATGAAGACCCAGGAGGACATCTTAGATAGTTCAACGATGTGATAACATCACTTGGACCAAAAGGTTTGCCTAGAGATTTCTCTCGCCTAAAACTATTTTGTTGGTTTCTCAAAGGTAAGGCTCTAGACTAGTTATATTCTCTCCCTCGTAATTACATTAAATGCTGGGAAAACTATATTGTTAAATTCATAAACATATTTAATCCTTTCAAAAAGGTAAATGAAATTAGGAATAATATAGGAAACTTCAGTCAGAACGTGGGAGAAAACTACCCACAATCCTGGGATAGATTCTTTGGAATGAACAATAGTATTCCTAATCATGGCAATTCTAAATCAACCATTTTCAGTTTATTTTACCATTGTCTTAATACACAATGCAGAGAGTTGCTTGACTTATTAGTAGGAGGATCGATAAATACTTTAACTGTTAAAGCATGTTTGGAATTGATGTCTACTAGCGCTAAGAATGATTCTTTATATAACCCTGATTTTGGCACTAAGCTGAAAAAGGAATACTTCGTATAACTCCCGATCTTATGCCTGAAGTACGCAAAACAATGAAATAAAAAGGTATACCTTCTGAACTTGTTAAGGAAAACAAAGTATATTTGTTACAAGTTTTTACTAAAGAAGATGAAACTAGAAAAGTTTTTCAAGAATTAAAACATTGACCAGATAAAACTCATAATAACCTGCATAAGAAATTTCAAAGACATAAGAAGATTTTAGCAGAACTAATGGAAAATTATGATGATATTGTCCAAGAAATAAAATTATTTCACAAGTACCTTAGTATGATTGAAACCCAATGTGAACAAATAGCATCTAGTTATCAAAATTTTCTTCAAGATGATATAAATATTCCTGTTTCTACTAATTTTGCTACAATAAGAGGTGCAGTTGTTACAAGACCATTAGGACCACCAAAATTTGAAGAAGAAAAAGAGAGAAGGGAGAAATCCTTGCTTAAAGCAAGCCAAGAAGATGACACACTGGTGGATCCTCATGATGAAACTACTCAAGAAACACAAGATCAAACCTTGGAGGAGCGAAATGATGCACATGATGACCGTTATGACTCTGATGCAGAGTCTTTTGATCCAAGAGAAGAAAAAGAAACAAGCTGTAAGACCCCACCTTTTAAAGGTAAAGGCCCCTGTGATTGCAATGCTAGTCCCTGGATCAAATGCTAGCATCCACAGTTTAAGATGAAGTACACATATAAAAAGGTCGTTATTACATCGTAATTCCAGCGGTAACATAGTCTTTTACAACTCAATATCCCAAGGCTAGTACATAGAGTTCATAACATAAAGTAAATAACTATAGTCTTCATCTTCATGTGCCACATGCAAGCATGTTGAGTGTAGACTCACAACCCTAATCTCCATCAGAGTAACCTGCAACATGATAAGTTACAGCCACAGTGGGTCAATACATTTGGAATTGTATTGGCAAGTGATACCATAGTATAATAGTAGTATCTAACATCTATATGAATTTGGATAAGTGTAGCTTAGGCTTGCTTTTCTCAAAATAGGTTTTTCTTATCAGTTGAAAAACACTAAGTTTTTGTTTGGCAAAATCACCAGAGGAACCACCAAGAGACATTGGTGAACCTTTACCCTTGTTTAACCACAAATTTATAACTTAGAAATTGGGATGAGGAGATCCTTGATAGCTTCAATGTCTTTGATGCTCAAATTGTCCGTTGCCGGGGACACGGCTAAGTACTTAGGTTTTACCCTCTCGAGAGGTGGTGCACTTTCCACAAAAGAATCGACATGCATCGAGACGAGACCTTTCAGAAGCATCCCTTAGACCACCATGGACGCGTTCCATCCTATCATCCTACCACCAACTGTCCATCTGGCTAAGTTCTTGCAGCCTATATGGTCAAGGCAGAGCCCATATGCCATGTGGTTGCACTAGAAGCTTCTCAACACTAAACATCTCAAATCCCTTTGTTCCTGGTGGCTTTCCACAAGTGTGATACACAAGGTAAACCATAGACATGGGCCTTGTGTAACCACTCAACATAAACCATCATACCATTCCACCCAGGTTATTCATTCATATAGTTGTTTTATTAATCAAAACACAAGTCATAGACTTAGCAAAAATTCCATAGCATGAATAATCCACCCTTGTTTGCTACAATCTAGGCTAAGCATGATAACAAACCAAGTTTCTTAACTTAGAGGAAATTCCCCTAAGACTACAACTACTAGGATTTCCCAAGGCATAGCATATATATACTTAGCAAAATTCCATGCAAGTCCTATTCAAAATATCACTAATGCATAGTCAAAATAATGGGACAAAATATATGAAGCACCACTTTCCTTGATAGTTGGGGGAGTAGCAACAGTCCTCACAATCACAATCACCAATATCACCAAAATCTATACATAAAATAATAGAACTAAATTCACATTCAAATATTCAAACAAAAATATATATGAATGCATGCAAATGCAATGAAATGATTTTTCTATACTAAGCAAATCAAAACAAACAGTACTGAACACAAAGTAATCTATCTAAAGTATAAACAAACTCAAATTTGCCCCCAAACAATTTTATAAATATTTTATATAGCCAAAATAAGCATATAATTGGTTATGCAAATAATCCTATTTTCCAGAAGCAAAACACAAATTCAAGGACATAGTAGTGTATGGCTTAATTTTCTGAATCCAATGATATATTATTTGCATTTTTTGGACAAACCTAACAAAAGTTATTGATTTTACAAATTCAAACATCTAAAAACAATTTCTGAAATTTTGTCTGAACTGAACTGGCCACGTGTCTTAATCTTACTAGCCAATACCGTTTCGCGCGGATATATCAATGCGAGCCATAGGATCTAAGTTAGATTAGGAGCCAGATCGACTAATACCCCTTCGATTAGTGATCTAATCTATGCCTTAGGATCTAGAACTAACGGTGCCAGATCAGGCGAGCAAAGAGGGGCGACGCTGATGGCTACTGGCGCCGGCAGCGCTTCTCCCGACAACGCTCTGGCGAATCTAGAGGGGGCTAGGGGTGGTGCCGTGGCTTACCAGTGTCGCACAGATGCGAGGAAGATCAAGGCGTAGTTATCTTTTACAGGGGTGTGCTTCTGCGGCCGTGGGAGCTCGTCGGAGTTGCGTACGGCATCGGGCTTTTGCAAACGGCAACGGAGGCGACAATCTAGGTCACCATAGCGCAAACCGAAGCCATCAGGACGTGCACAAGGACAAGGAGCAAAAGTGAGTGTGAATCATAGGGCAAGAGGCATGCTGACCTGAACGGAATCACTCGCCGGAGTTGTCGACGGCGTCGGGTGTTCGCGGTGCTTGACTGGGACGATGACCTAGGGCATTACAGGACGAACCAGAGGCACAGTTAGACGTGCAAGAGGGTGGCGAGTATGGAAGGGTCAACCAGAGGGAACGGGGTAGACGGAGCTCACTAGAATCACTCGTCGGAGGCGCTCGGGCAGCGGCGGTGCAAGCTTGAATACATGCAACCTTGGGGCGATTGGGCGTGGGAGTTTGAGGGGAAATGGCAGCGGTGCAGAGAGGGTTAAGTATTCAGTGAGGGGCGAGGGAATTAAGCACGCATTAATTGGCAATTAAGCCCGAATCTATCGGCAGTGACAACAGAGGAAACAGGTGGCGACGACGTCGTCTGCGCGCGCGGTTTGGGGACGAAGGGATGACATTGCGCAGGGCCTAGTGTCAACGGGTGCGGGGTAGGGTTTATGCGGGTGAGAGAGAGAGGGGGAGGGTGAACCCCAAGTGGGATTTTGGGCAGAAGTAGTACTGGATTTAAAAGACAGCGCCTGCTTTTTTTATTTTGATTTTTAGGAATGGTTTTAAAACCCAAATTCAAATCTGTTTGAATTCAAAAAAATTCTAGATTTTTGTAATGTGAACCTTGCATTCAAAAGTGTGCCAAACACATCTGTCCACTCAAAACTACTTTGGACTTTTGAAAATAAAAATAAAACCATGCCTCATATGAATTTAATAAAATGGGCATAATTTTGGTTGTATTTAGTTTCAAACTTTGAATTTTTTTATGCAAGCTCTAGATACTCTAATGATATGAATGCAATGCATGCTTTTACAATTCATGAATTTTTGGGATGTTACAAATCTATCCCTCTTAAGATGAAACTCGCCCTCGAGATTCAGATTGGCTAGCAAATAGGTGTGGGTGGTCTTTCCGAAGATCATCTTCTCTTTACCAAGTTGCTTCTTCTTCGGTATGATGATTCCACTATACGTTGCAGAATATGATAGTCTTAGTACGAGTAACTCTTTCTACAGTCTCAAGAATCTTGATAGGTTTCTCTTCATAAGTAAGGTCACATTCCAACTGAACCTCTTCCAAAGGTGTAGTGTCCTTCAATGAAGTTTCTTCCATCTCCGGATGACATTTCTTCAACTGACTCACATGAAACACATTGTGAACTGCTGACAATGATTCTGGTAATTCAATCTCATAATCCACTTCTCCTTTGCGGCTCAAAATCTTGAATGGTCCAACATATCTAGGTGCCAATTTTCCTTTGACTCCAAATCTCTTCACACCACAAAGTGGTGAGACTCTAAGATAAGCTCTATCACCTACCTCATAGGTGACTTCTCTATGCTTTGGATCTGCGTAGCTCTTTTATCGGGACTGGGCTATCTTTAATCTGTCCTTTACCAATTTAACTTTCTCTTTAGCCCCTTGATCAGTTTGGGTCCGAACAAATTTGTTTCTCTTACACCACTCCATAGCAACGGCGTAGTACACTTCCTTCCATAAAGAAATTCAAACAGTGCCATCTCAATGCTGGCTTGATAGTTGTTATTGTAAGAGAATTCTGCGTAAGGAAGATTTTCATCCCAACCAGGACCATAGTCTAGGTCACATGCCCTCAACATATCCTCCAAAATCTAATTGGTCCTTTTTTTCTGTCCATCAGTCTGGGGGTGAAAAGTTGTGTTTAACTCCAACCTTATTCCCAATGATTCATGCAGTTGTCGCCAAAAATGCGAATTGAGCTGAGTTCCTCTATCAGACACAATACTCTTAGGTACTCCATGCAGACATACAATCCTGTTCATATAGATCTTAGATAATTTAGCACTTGTATAGGTAGTCTTCACGAGTATGAAATGATCCACTTTAGTTAGGCGATCTACAACAACCCAAATAGAATCATATCCGGATCTAGTCCTTGGCAGTCCGGTGATAAAATCCATACCAATCTTATCCCACTTGCAATCAGGAATAGATAGTGGTTGCAATAACCCTGCCGGTTGCTGATGTTCTGCTTTCACTCGACTACACACATCACACAATGCAATATGTTCCGCAATATCCTTCTTGAGATTGTTCCACCAAAATCTTTCCTTCACATCCATGTACATTTTGGTGTTACCCGGATGAATAGAATATGGTGAATTGTGTGCTTCTTGCAGAATCAATTTCCGAAGTTCTGGATCTTGAGGAATGAAGATACGCTTTCCATACCAGAAGGTACCTTGTTCATCATCATGGAATCCTTTAGCCTTTCCTTTACTAATTTTACCTTTAATCTCTTCAATTTACTTGTCCAACTTTTGGGCTTCTTTGATCTTGTCCAATAATGTGGGTTGAACATCCAATGACATGAGATATCCTGCAGGCACTATCTCCAATCTGAGATCTTTGAATTGGGCACACAGATCATCTGGCAATTCTCCCTTAGTAAGGCCATTCACATAAACCTTATGGCTTAAAGCATCTGCTACAACATTTTCTTTACTGGGATGGTATTGTGATGACCAACAAGTATAGGGGATCGCAACAGTCTTCGCAGGTAGTATTACGCAATTTATTGATTCGACACAAGGGGAGCCAAATAATACTTGCAAGCCTTAACAACTGAGTTATCAATTCATCTGCACCTGGAAATAGTTCTTTCTCACAGAAGTTTATCAGTAGCAACAACAAAGCAACAACAATAGTGAAAAGGGAGCAATAGTAACAGTAACAGTAAACAGTAGGATTCGAGTGCGGTAGGCATAGGGATGGATGGACGGGCGTTGCATGGACGAGTCTAAACATGTAACTTCAAGATCTAGGGAATTGCATAGAAATAATAACAATCATCCAAGTACTAAACAATCCTAGGCATGTACTCCAAATATAGTCATATGTGCTCGCAATTAGAACTTGCACAACATCTTCTGTCCAGCCAGCCCGTGGCAGCGGGGCCTCTAGGGAACTACTGGCAATTAAGGTGCTCCTTTCAATAGAGCACCGGAGCAAAGCATTAACACTCTGTTAACACATGTGATCCTCACACCGTAGCCATCCCCTCCGGTTGTCCCAATTATTGTCACTTCGGGGCCTTTGGATCAGGACAATGATATGTGTACACAACTTGCAGATAAGATCACAAACAATTCTATCATAATGATTCAGTAATAAGTTCATATTTGAGATCATGGCACTCGGGCCCTAGTGACAAGTATTAAGCACAACAAGTTGCAACAAAGTCAAATAGCACTAATAGAGATACCAGGCACTATGCCCTAACAATCTTATTCGATTACATGATAGAACTCATTCAATCCCTACCATCCCCATAGCCTACAACGGGGGATTACTCACTCATGGATGAGGGAAACATCGATGGTTGATGGAGAAGCGTTGGTGATGACGATGGCGATGATCCCCTCCAAATTCCCCATCCCGGTAGGGTGCCAGAATGGAGTTTCTGGATCCGAATCTTGGTTTCTGATGGTAGCGGCGGAGCGGAACTCTTCTCTGGAAAACATCGAACCCCCCTCAGTTTTAGGTCAAAGGTAACTTGTAGGCGTAGAGGAAGCCCGAGGGGGTGCCTGGGGTGGCTGCACCGGGGAAGGTGCCACCCACACCTCGCAGGGGTGTGGTCCCCCCAGGCCTCCACTCCATTTCATCTTCTGGCTCCGTGGAGCTTCTGGTGGAATATAATTTTTGGCATATTTTCCGGGATTTTTCCTGATAGTTGATTTTTTGCACAAAAACTAGACACCAAGGTAATTCTGCTGAAAACAACATCAGTCCATGTTATTTGTATGCAAATAACACAAGTTTAGAGGAGAAACAATAGCAAAAGTGTTTCGAAAGTAGATATATTTTGGATGTATCAACTCCCCCCAAGCTTAGCTTATTGCTTGTCCTCAAGCAATTCAGTTGCAAACTGAGTATGATAAAAGAACTTTCACGAACACATTTGCTTCATATGATGTATAAATTATCAGCACAGGAGTAGATGCTTAAACTATTCATAATAATAAGAATGCAACTAAGTCTACACAATAGTCATTGCAAGCTATGAAGAGAAACCAACTCAATGATAATAAGTAGCATGGAACATAAACATAAGCAACATTGCAATGCTCATAGTAAGTTATGATAGAGTGGTATCTCGCTTGCCTTTGTTTGTAGAGCACAATATAAATGCCAACGCACCTCTGAAGTTCAAGTGAAGGCTAGAAGTAAAGATATCAGAGATACAAGCATCAAAGTCATGACATAATTAATCAAGTTTTGAGACAAACACAAGAATGACAACTATGCTCTCAAGAAGGTGCTCATAGAATAAGTGGTGACTCAACAAGGAAGTGAAAAGGTTTTGAAAAGTTTGAAAGGATTCCTAATGCTGAAAGGAAGGTACTCATTAGCTTTGAGCTCTCATTGCCCCTATCATAGGCATTTTCATGTGGTTAAGGTGAAAGTGAGGTCCAATCTGAGTTATATGCTTGGCAGGCCATAAACTGGAAATCCCAAGTCCCTTGAGTACGAGGGCCGCACCACATGCTACTCAACTTTGGTTACCTGTAAGTTCTTGTCATTGTAAATACATGCATATCATAGAGAACCGCCAACGGGGTACCCCTTGCACATGACACAGGAGCTATCCCGTGATCAAAATGACAAGGCAAGCAGACAATGAGCATCTCAGCGATCTTTTTATTTACTATGTGCATAGCTTTTTATTGAGGATGCTTCATAAATTCTCATTATGGTGATGCTGCAAGTTTCCACCATGATTAGGCATGGCATAGGCTAGCGGCCCAGGCGTTTCTCTAACACAATGTATAGACTCCATGAACTCACAAGCTCCCCTTTTATTTCACACCATCGACATCCGCAAACAAAAGAGCAAAGTATCAACTGGATAGAATATCCAAAAAGTGTTGAAAGTGTTCCCCGTTACAACACGGCTAACTCCCAGCATATAATTTTCAAGCATATAACTTTCATGGGCAAGTCACAATGGTTCAGGATTATTAAGTGCAAGGAATAAAGTGTGCCATCAAGTTCGTGAGAGCTTTACTAACTAACTTTCTCAAAATAGACAAACATTTATTTGGAAGAAAACAATGCATATAGAATATGCACTAAAATTGCAAATGATGCTAATAGGTAGGTATGGTGGACACAGTTGGCAATATTGGTTTTGGGGAGTTGGATGCACAAGTAGAGCTCATACTCAGTGCAGGTGAAGGCTAGCAATAGAGAGGGAGCGATAAACAAGAGAGCAATAATTGTCATAATCATGCTTGCAACAAAATAGGACTAATTATGGCATGAAAGTGATACAAGAAATCTGAAACAAAATAAATCGTCGAGGCTTACTAACTATTGTTTAGTCATATGCATGCATGAGCATGTGCCAAGTCGATTCACATGAAACTTCCAGAGGAGGATACCACAATTTCATACCAAAATATGAATAAAACAATGCAAGAAAACATTCATATGACATTCTACAAACTATTAGAAAGTTGGAGCTAATCATAAACAAGCAAGAACTACTAAGCATCCATCAGTAACATACTCCTTACAATGAACAGACTAAGCGTGCTCACAATGATGAGTATATGTACAAAAATGAAACAAATAGAGTTCGTTACCAGCCTCTTACCACACCTCGAGTTGTCTTAATCTTCATTATTGCCCTTCACTTGTGTGACTTGAATAATAACAAGAAACCAAAATCCACTGAAGACGATTGAACCCTGCAAATAACTCACAAAACCAAAGAAGAACAACAAATATTTTTGGTGTTTTCGATTTTTCAAACAAGCCAACAAAGCAAATACAAACCAAACAAAGCAAAAATCTTTTTGGATTTGTCTTTTAAGGCAAACCAAAGAAAGCAAGCCAAGAAAAACAACGAAAATATTTTTGGTATTTTTGTGTTTTAAGAAAGCAACAACAAAAACCAAAAAAAAGAAAGCGAAACAATGTATATACAAAGAACTGACCGAACATGATATAAAGATGAGTGTGATGTCGATATACCTCCCCCCAAGCTTAGTCTTTTGGCCTAAGTGGGGCTCAATAGTGCGGGTAGTAACCCCAAGCTGGTGGGTCATTATAGTAATGATCGTAGTCAAGCGCTTGCGATGAAGAAGAAGATGCGCCCCAATTATAAGAAGGATGCAGGTATGAAGACTCTCCCAAGTTGGAGGGCTGAACCGAATCATCTTCGGCATCCTCCCCAACATTCTCCTCTTGCTGGGAGAGCTCCGCCACATATGTGTCAAATTCTTCCTCCGTGAGCGACCATCCCTGCCTATTATCAAAATTAAACAAAGCAGGTGCAGGAAAATAAACTATTTTCTCAGTCCTACCCTTTCTCCGACCTTGCTGGGCAAAAGATAATTCATACGGTAAACTTCTCACATTAGCCCCCAAAGAAACAAAACCATGCTGAATCATGGATTCAAGATCAAGCCTCTATATGGGGAAACGATAATCTGAATGGTGAGACTCTAAACCATGGAAAGCTAGTAACCTCGAAGCAATTAGACCTCCACAAATTCCACCCTTCTCGCGGTTGGTGGTGAGATGGTGAGCTATCAAAGCACCCAGGCTATAAGATTTATTCCTATTCAAAACAGCTGCGATAAAAGCTAGATCAAAAGAAGATAACTTTCTAGCAATCTTTCTAGAAAGAACACACTTGGTAATGAAATTGGCAAAATATCTAATGGCTGGGAACTGAATGTTCCGAATTTTACCACTTTCCTTTGAGAAGTCAAAACCTTGACAAATCTCAACATATAAATCCATAAGTGACTTGGGCCTCTCCTTGATCTTCTCACAAGGTCCCTATTGAGGTACTCTAATTGCTGCACAGAAATCAGCAAAAGGCGGGTCGACAGGTATATTATATATTTTGTAATGGACCATGGGGTTAGATGTAGACCAAGTAAACCGGAAGTCCTGCACAAATGCCATGGTTAGCTTAACATATTGAAAGGGTTTACCTTCAACAAAGTGTTCCAACCCTGCATTGGTAACCATAGTTTGGAAATCCTGGAGGATTCTCGCAGTTCTCATAAATTCATGGCATGGATATATGGAAGGGAAGACTCCTTCCTCGCGATGGACCTTCACTGGCTCAGGCACCATCAAGTCATATTGATTTAGTGGATAAGCACTCATCTTCCTTGCTGAAATTTTTAGACAAACATCAAACCAAGTGATTTCCAAGTTGATAAATGATGAGCAACTACTATAAGAACTTGCTAGAGGGCTACACATGCATCAAAATTAAATCTCTAAGCATAGAACAAGCATGCAAGCTCACACAACCTGACACCTATAGTAGCAAAATACTCAAGATACAATCTAGCAATCACAAATCTAATTGGACAAGTGGAGGAGGCACATACCAAGGAGCAATCCGTCCAAAAATCAGCAGCAAAGATGGGCTGAGCAAGGAGATCGAAAATCACGAGCAAGAATAGCAAGAACTCAAGCTTTAGCAAGTTTTCTAGTGTTTTCAAAAGAGAGAAAGAAGATGGTTGTGAGGGGGCACCTTGAAGGGGCCTAGGTGGGCCAGACCCCCCTAGGCGCCACCCATGGGCAGCCTGCGCCTATCTGGGGTGTGGGCGCCTGGGGTGCCCCCCTGGGTCACTCCAGGTGTTCCTCTGCCCCTTTTTTTGAGGAAAAAATTATTGAATTTTCTGGGATTTTTCGGGAAACTTTATTTTTGGCCAATTTTCAGGGTATGAAAATTGATTTTCTCGCAGAAATAGTTCTTCAGAAGAAGCAAAAGAAAACCAAAAGCCAAACTATAGAAGTTCTAAGGTACTCTAACAAGCAAACAACTAGCCAAACTAAAGCTAACAAAAGACGCAAAGACTAGGAAGGAGAAAAGTAAAAGAAAGCAAGTATAACCACAGCGAAAACATTATTTTGTTCATTAAAATCCTTTTGTTAACAAGGTTGATCAAGTCTTGTTACCAAAACAATCTTATATGAAAAAAAACTTTGTATTTCACAAAGTGATTATGTTACCTCATACATGATAGCAATGGTCCCAATCATAATAGTTTCAAAATTTTCTTGTGGAATGGGACAATATATTTCTCCAACCTTGATGCTCTCAATATTTTCAATGGAATTCAGGCAATAGCTCTTAGCAACCTTCTTGGGGAAATAGACAGTATGCTCTTTTTCATTAATATTGAATGTTACTTTCCCTTGATTACAATTGATGACAACACCCGCAGTATCAAGAAAAGGTCTCCCAAGAATAATAGAAATTATATCATCTTTAGGCATCTCAAGCACAACCAAATCAGTCAGAACCAAGCAATTATAAGCTACTTGAATAGGAACATCCTCACATATACCAACATGAATAGTAGTTGACTTATCAGCCAATTGGAAAGATATATTAGTTGGTATCAACTTTTCTAGATGGAGTCTCTTGTAGAGAGAAAAAGGCATAACACTAACTCTAGCTCCTAAATCACATAAAGCTGTTCTAACATAATTATTCTTAATAGAGCAAGGAATAGTTGGTATACCTGGAACACCAAGTATCTTTGGAACCTTACCATTGAAGGAATAATTAGCAAGCAAAGTAGAAATCTCCTCATTAGGAATATTCCTTTTATTAGAGACAATATCCTTCATATACTTTGAATAAGGAGGCAATTTAATAGCATCAGGCAAAGGAATTTGCAAAAATAACAGTTTCATCCACTCACAAAACTTGTTGTAGTGTTCTTCCTCCTTTGACTTGTGTTTCTTATCTGGAAAAGGCATAGGTTTCTGCACCCATGGTTCTCTCTCTTTACCATGTTTATTAGAAATAAAATCTTCCTTTGTGTACCTAGTGTTCTTAGTGTGCTTCTCAGGTTCTTCCTCAACTTCCTCCTTATCACGAGCATCATTTTTATCATTACTACTCTCATTTTCAGCATCAGAGACAGAGGATCTATAGCAGGTTCAAGCGGTTCCTCAACTACTTTATTTTTCTTTTTCTTTCTCTTACGAGGACTACCACTATCAACTTGTTGAGAATCCTGCTAAACTCTTTTGGGGTGTCCTTCAGGATATAAAGGATCTTGAGTAACTATACCACTCCTAGTTCTAATTCCATAAGCATGTTTATCTCCTAAGGCATTAACTAGAATATCCTTTTGTATCTTAGCAAGTTGATCGAGTTGGGTTTGAACCATTTGAAAGTGTTTGCAAAGCATTTTAATATCATTGGAATTTATTTCCACAATATCTTTCAACTCTTTAATAACTCTAGAGTTTTCCAATAAATGATTATGAACTTATTTATTAAAATTACCTTGTTTAACAATAAAAATGTCAAGTTCCTCTAAACATTTATCAGGAGGCTTACCATAAGGAATATCACCTTCATCAAAGTGTTGGAGAGAGTGTACCTCAATAGTAGATTTGTGGGGAATTGGCTTACATAATTCTTCTATAGGAGGTAGATTCTTCACATCTTCAGCTCTAATACCTTTCTCCTTTAGACATTTCTTAGCTTCCTTCATCACTTCATCATTTAATGCAATAACTCCCCTCTTCTTTGGTGTTGGTGTTGGAACTGGTTCAGGCACAACTGGTTCAGGAATAATAGTCTCAGGTGTATTTAGCTCAATTGAAGTCCAATCATTATAATTCTTGCTTATCTTATCCATCAATTCTTCAGCATCTATAGGCATTCTTTTCCTAAAAACACAATCAGCAAAGCTATCTTGGTAGGTCCTAGAATCATCAGTTAGTCCATTATAATAAATATCAAGAAGCTCATTCTTAGGTAATGGACATCCAGGATGTGCATGAATCAAGGCATAGAACCTTGTCCATTACCTCCCTGTTTAAAATCAAAAAGTCTCTGCAAAGCAGCATGTCTAGCACTGGGAGCAAAATATTTCTGGAAGAAAGAAGCAATCAAACAATCAGGACTATCAATGGAACCAGGAGGTAATCTATTAAACCAAGCCCTAGATTCTCCTTTTAGCAAAAAAAGGGAAGATCTTAGTAAGAAATTACTTGCGCATCTTAAAATCATCAGAGAATAAAACAGTAATAGTAGAAAGATCATTCATATGAGCCACAACTCTCTCATTTTTAGTCCCACAAAAAGTTTCTTTCTCAACAATATCTAAATAGGATAAATCAAGAGAGAAATCATAATATTTATCTTTAATATCTATGGGAGAGGTGGCAAACTTAGGATCAGAGGACAACTTAGGAATAATGGTGCGTCTAGCAAGGAGACTCTTAATAGCACTAGTACCATGTGTGTTTCGGCACTCTTCAAAAAAATCATCAGTGAACTCAATGTAACCATCATTAATATCATAACTCTTAGTAGACTCAGGTGAGCTAACAGGTGTAACGGTGTCTTCACTAGGAGTTTTAGTATTTCCTAGACTAGCCATAGTAGAATCTAGAAAGGGACCTAATGAACCACTCGCATCAAGCAAAGTAGAAGTAACATCATGAGCATCAAAAGCAGTTTCGGACTCAGCAGTAGTAGCAGTGTGTGTAGCATGAGTATGTGGTGGTGGTGTAACAATCATACTTATAACAGACGGAGAATCAAGAGCAACAGAGGTGTTTAGGACTATACCTCTTCTTGTAGTGGATGGTAAAATAGGAAATTTTCCATCACGATACTTACCCATGATGAAAGGAGTAGCAGTGAACAATAATAGATCCAAGTGAACTTACAAATAAAGCTATGCTCCCCGGCAACGGCGCCAAAAAATAGTCTTGATGACCCACAAGTATAGGGGATCGCAACAGTCTTTGCGGCTTGTATTACCCAATTTATTGATTCGACACAAGGGGAGCCAAAGAATACTTGCAAGCCTTAACAACTGAGTTGTCAATTCAGCTGCACCTAGAAATAGTCTTGCTCACAGTATTTTATCAGTAGCAACAGTTTTGTAGTAGCAATAGCAAAGTAACAACAGCAGTAAAACAAAGACAGTAGTAACAATAGTAGCAAACAGTAGGATTCGAGTGCGGTAGGCATGGGGATGGATGGACGGGCGTTGCATGGACGAGTCTAAACATGTAACTTCAAGATCTAGGGCATTGCAGATAAATAATAACAAGCATCCAAGTACTAAACAATCCTAGGCATGTGCTCCAAATATAGTCATACATGCTCTAGGGAAATACTGGCAATTAAGGTGCTCCTTTTAATAGAGCACCGAAGCAAAGCATTAACACTCCGTGAACACATGTGATCCTCACACCACAGCCATCCCCTCCGGTTGTCCCAATTATTGTCACTTCGGGGCCTTTGGATCCGGACAATGATATGTGTACACAACTTGCAGATAAGATCACAAACAATACTATCATAATGATTCAATAATAAGTTCAGATCTGAGATCATGGCACTCGGGCCCTAGTGACAAGCATTAAGCACAACAAGTTGCAACAAAGTCAAATAGCACTAATAGAGATACTAGGCACTATGCCCTAACAATCTTATTCGATTACATGATAGAACTCATCCAATCCCTACCATCCCCATCACCAACAGCGGGGGATTACTCACTCATGGATGAGGGAAACATCGATGGTTGATGGAGAGGCGTTAGTGATGACGATGGCGATGATCCTCTCCAAATTCCCCGTCCCGATAGGGTGCCAGAACAGAGTTTCTAGATCCGAATCTTGGTTTCTGATGGTGGCGGCGGAGCGGAACTCTTCTCTGGAAAACATCGAATCCCCCTCTGTTTTTAGGTCAAAGGGTAACTTATAGGCGCAGAGGAATCCCGAGGAGTGCCTGGGGTGGCCGCACCCTCCCTAGACGCGGGGCAGGGCCCACCCGCGCCTGGCAGGGGTGTGGGCCCACCAGGCCTCCACTCCGTTCGTCTTCTGGATCCGTGGGTATTCTGGTGAAATATAATTTTTGGCATATTTTCTGGCATTTTTCCTGATAGTTGATTTGCTGCACAAAAACTAGACACCAAGGTAATTCTGCTGAAAACAACGTTAGTCCATGTTAGTTGTATCCAAATGACACAAGTTTAGAGGAGAAACAATAGCAAAAGTGTTCGGGAAAGTAGATACCTTTTGGACTTATCATATTGCAAACTCAAGTCATAGTCCTTGATGAGCTCTAGCCACCTTCTTTGTCTCATATTTAGTTCCTTATGAGTGAAGATATATTTCAAACTCTTGTGATCCTTGAACATTTCACAACGTTTTCCCAAAAGATAATGTCTCCATGTTTTGAGTGCATGGACAACAGAGGCTAGCTCCAAATCATGAGTAGGATAATTCACTTAATGAGTTTTGAGTTGTCTCGAGGCATAAGCCACAACTTTCCCTTCTTGCATCAAAACTCCACCCAATCCTTGGTGAGATGCATCACAATAGACTTGGAAATCCTTCTCCAAATCTGGCAGATATAAGACTGGTGCTGATACTAGTCTCTTCTTCAATTCTTGGAAACTGATTTCACATCCTTCAGTCCAATCAAACTTATTTTCTTTCTTGAGTAACTCCGTCATTGGCTTAGATACATTTGAGAAAATCTCAATGAATCTTCTATAGTATCCTTCCAAGCCTAGGAAACTATGAACTTCTTTAACTGACTTGGGAGATTCCCACTCAGTTACAGCTGACACCTTTGCGGGATCGACAACTATACCATCTCCCGACACAATATGCCCGAGAAATCCAACTTCATTCAACCAGAACTCACACTTGCTGAATTTGGCATACAGCTTGTGCTCCCTGATCTTCTCAAGTATCAAACACAAATGTTCTTCATGCTCTTCTTTGCTCTTGGAATAGATCAAAATGTCATCGATGAATACAACAACAAACTTGTCAATAAACTCCATGAACACCTTGTTCATCATGTTCATGAAATAAGCTGGTGCATTTGTTAACCCAAATGGCATCACAGTATACTCATACAATCCATACCTAGTGGTAAAAAGCAGTCTTAGGTATGTATTTCTCTCTAATCTTTAGCTGAAAGTAGCCTAATCGGAGATCAATATTTGAGAACACACAGGCTCCTTCTAGCTGATCGAATAGATCGTTGATTCTAGGAAAAGGGTACTTGTTCTTTATAGTCACTTCATTGAGTGAACGGTAATCTATGCATAACCTTTGGCTTCTATTGTAAGATCCCTCCTTTATAAAGGAAAAGATCCCTGTGATTGCAATGCTAGTCCCTGGATCATTGCTAGCATCCACAGTTTAAGATGAAGTACACAGATACAAAGGTCGTTTATTACAGTCATTCCAGAGATAAAACATAGTCTTTTACAACTCATGGCCAAAGGCCTAGTACAAGAGTTTATGGAATAAGTAAATAAACATAAGTCTTCATCTTCATGTGCCACAGGCAAGCATGTTGAGTGTAGACTCATGACTCCTATTCATCATCAGAGTAACCTGCAACATCATAAGTTACAGCCACAAGGGTCAATACTTTGGAATAGTATTGGCAAGTGATACCTTAGTATAATATAAGTGGACTATAATACTATATGCATTTGGCTGGTGGAGCTTAGGCTTGCATTGCTCAAAATAGATTTTTCCTTAACTTTTGAAAATACCAAAACTTGTTTGACCAAAAACCAATCAAGGCATCTTTCAATCAGGACTGAAGATCCTCTCAAGGCATCTTTCATTCAAAGATTGAAGATTCTTTCTTGGCAAAAACACCCAAGGCATCTATCAAACAAAGACTCTAGATCCACTCAGGGCATCTAGCAATCAATGACTGAAGATCCTTTTATCCCTTGTTCACCCTCAAGTTTTATTTAGAAATTGGAGTGATGAGATTCTTGAAGTTTCCATGTCTTGATGCTCAAATTGTCCTTTACCAGGGACATGGCTAAGTACTTAGGTTTTACACTCTGCAGAGGTGGTGCACTTTCCCCACAAGCCTTGGTTTCCCAAGACATGATCCTTCAGTAGCCTTTCCTTAGTCAAATGGACGCGCTCCAACCTATCATCCCTTCTACCACCCACTGTCCAAGAGACTAAGTTCCAGCATCCTAAGATCATGGCAGAGCCCATATTACCAAGTGGTTGCACTTGAAGCTTCTCAACAATAGACATCTCAAATCTCTTTGTTTCCTGGGTGGCCATCCACAAGTGAGATACACAAGCCAAGTCCCATGGCCTTGTGAACCACTCAACAAAAGCCATTCCTTCCATTCCACCCAGGTGATTCATTAACTTAGTTGTTTTATTTTACAAAAACATAAGTCCTTAGACTTAGAATTTTTTTTTTCATAGTGAATATATAAACCACCCTTGTTTTCTAATAGCTAGGCTAAGCATGATAGTTATAGGAATTCTTGACTTAGGTAATTTTCA
The DNA here is from genome assembly GCA_916181665.1 of Avena sativa. NCBI lineage: Eukaryota > Viridiplantae > Streptophyta > Magnoliopsida > Poales > Poaceae > Avena > Avena sativa. The sequence continues at coordinate 104,018,117 of OV702293.1, forward strand.
CTAAGGCTTCACCTAATAGGTTTTCCCAAAGCATAGCTTGTTCTTAGCAAATAACCATGCAAGTCCTATACTTAGAAAAATAACACTAATGTATATATAAAATATAGGAATGGAATATTCATGAGGATATCACTTGCCTTGGTAGTGTGGAGAGTAGCACTCGTCACAATCACAATCACTAGCAAAATCTACACACAAAGTTGTAGCACACAATTACACACAAATATATACAAACAAGAAATATTATGAATGCATGCATGCATGAATCTACCAAGTGATGATTTTTGAAAACTCAACCAAGCAAGTGCATGTTTACAGAAGTCACAAAAATAGCCAAGACAACTTATTTAGCCCTAAAACAAATATACTAAACTAAATCTATACTCAAAAAGGCCTCAAACAAGTTTCTACAATTTAAGCCAAACTAATGGTTACTATTTGCTAAACTAAAAGGATAGGCAGAAAGGTCTTGTTTTTCTGAATCCAACGGTATAAAGTTTGCAAAATTCCAACGTGGAAATCAAAAGATATAGGCATTTGAAATCTGGATCAAAATCTGTCTTTAAATTCTATTTTATGTTCTAACCTAGCCACGCGTCGTGTTCTCATTCGCTCGTACCGGTTCGCGCTGGATCGAGCTCCACAGCCGTAGGATCTAACGGGCAGGTGCGGCTCAGATCGCGTACCGCTTCGGGGTTAAGTGATCTATCGTAGGCGTTCGATCCAGATCTAACGGCTGCTGCTGCCTGGCCACAGATGGGCGGCGCTGCGCGGTGGCTACCGGCGGCGGAACCGTCGGTCGATAACGTTGCCGATGATGCAGACGGCGAGGGAGAAGGAGGAGTAGCTCACCGGGTTCAGGAGGTCACGGCGAAGCTTGTCGTACTCGCGGTTGGTCAAGGGGCGCTCGGGGCTGTCCTAGATTGCTCGCCGGAGTTGCTGTGGGTGGCGGTTGCGTCGGGTGGTCGTCGTGGACGTCGCTGTGAATCACCCCGAGGCAAGGCGAGGACACGGTTAGATTCGCAGAGTCGAGACAGAGCTATGTGCGTGAACTAGAAAGCGCGGGGCGGTCTGTTCTTACCACTAGAGTTCGCCGGAGTTCGTGCAGACGTCGGTGGCGACTAGTCGATGAAGTTGCCGGAGCTATGGTCCTTGCGAGAGCAAATGAAAGGTGTTAAAAGAAGCGCAGAGGCTCACTGAATCGGTTTGCAAGATCAAGGGGCAGAGAGGAGCTCTGGACTCACCGGAATTCGCCGGCGCAGTCGTCGGAGACGGCGGGGCTACAGAGAGCAATACACGCAGCCTGGTGGCGCTCTGGGTTCGGGGTTTGAGGGAGAAGAGAGAGGAGACAAAGGGGGTTCTTATAGCCTGGTCACGAGCGAGAATCACTCGGCCAATAAATCGAATTGACGCCGCGAATTAAACACAGAAACGCCCGCGTTGATTTGGGGATGAACGGGTCGTGCGGGTGGAGACGACGGTGACGTGGAGAAGGCCCGCTTGTCAGCGAGGTGCGCGGAGTGCAGGTGGGGTCTGTCTGTCAGCGGCTCAGCGCGTGCGGTAGTGCGTGAGAGAAGAAAAAGGAGATCCCCGGGTGGGCTTGCTGGGCTGGATCCGCTGCTGGGCCAGATTCTGGCCGCGCGGCCTTTTTCCTTTGTTAAGCCTTTTTCTTTTTCTAAATTCATTTTCTGGATAGAATTTGATATGAATTCAAATCCATTTGAATTCAAACTTCTTTGGGGATTTTTTTTTGCAGGGTTCTGTGGGTTCAAAAATGAGTCAGATGACCATGTGGTTACTAGCAAGGGCTTGGTCAAGCTTAGGTTTCAAAATAAATAGAGAATTTGCTCTAGTTGCAAATATTTGGAATAGGGTTTAGAAAAATTCCTAAATTTGGAATCTTGGGTTTAAATGCTATTCCTAATCTTTCCAATTATGGAGGCAAGCAAACAAGATTATGGACAAGCAAATCCCAAAGGGTGATGGCCAATTGAGATAAATTGCCCACATGAAATCATAGCCAAAGTTTGTGTTTCTAAATGATTTTGAGAAAAACCCTAAATGGATGCATGATGCAAAGATGACATGAATGAGTTTTGAAACATGATTTTTAGGGATGTTACAATCTAACCCCCTTAAGATGAATCTCGCCCTCGAGATTCGGATTGGCTAGCAAATAGGTGTGGGTGGTCTTTCCGAAGATCATCTTCTCTTTCCCATGTTGCTTCTTCTTCGGAATGATGATTCCATTGTACCTTGCAAAACTTGATAGTCTTTGTTCTTGTGACTCTTTCTGTGGTCTCAAGTATCTTGATAGGCTTTTCTTCATAGGTGAGGTCACTTTCTAGTTGAACTTCCTCCAAAGGTATGGTATCCTTCAAAGATGTTTCTTCCATTTCTGGGTGACATTTCTTAAGCTGACTCACATGAAAAACATTATGGACTGCTGATAGAGCTGCTGGTAATTCAATTTCATATGCAACTTCTCCCTTGCGACTTAGAATGTTAAAGGGTCCAACATATCTTGGTGCTAACTTTCCTTTGACTCCAAATCTTTTCACTCCACGAAGTGGTGATACTCTAAGATAAGCTCTATCCCCAACTTCGTAAGTGACTTCTCTACGCTTAGCATCTGCGTAGCTTTTCTGTCGAGACTGTGCTATCTTCAATCTGTCTCTAACCAATTTGACCTTTTCTTCGGCGTCTTTGATAAGATCTGGTCCAAACAAACTTCTTTCTCCTACACCATTCCATAGTAATGGGGTGGTACACTTCCTTCCGTAGAGAAACTCAAATGGTGCCATCCCTATACTAGATTGGTGACTGTTGTTGTAAGAGAACTCTGCGTAAGGTAGACTTTCATCCCAACTTGCTCCATAGTCTAGGGCACATGCCCTCAACATGTCTTCAAGAATTTGATTAGTCCTTTCTGTTTGTCCATCAGTTTGAGGATGAAAAGCAGTGCTGAATTCCAACCTCGTTCCTAGAGATTCATGAAGTTGTCTCCAAAAGTGAGAAGTGAACTGAGTTCCTCTATCAGACACAATACTCTTAGGTACACCGTGAAGGCATACAATTCTGCTCATGTAGATTTTGGCTAACTTGGCACTAGTATAAGTTGTCTTTACGGGTATAAAATGAGCCACTTTAGTCAGGCGATCCACTACTACCCATATGGAATCATACCCTGACCTGGTCCTTGGTAATCCGGTAATGAAATCCATACCAATATTTTCCCACTTCCATTCAGGAATAGGCATTGGTTGAAGCAAACCTGCTGGTTTCTGATGCTCTGCTTTCACTCTACTACACACATCACACAAAGCAATGTGTTCGGCGATGTCCTTTTTAAGATTGTTCCACCAAAATCTTTCTTTCATATCCATGTACATTTTGGTGTTTCCCGGGTGAATAGAATACGGAGAGTTATGGGCCTCTTGCAGAATCAGTTTCCGCAATTCCGGATCTTGTGGTACACAAATACGTTTCCCGTGCCATAAAGTACCTTGTTCGTCCATATGGAAACTTTTAGCCTTCCCTTGGCTAATCCTTTCCTTAATCTCTTCGATTTCCTTATCCGTCTTTTGGGCTTCTTTAATCTTATCCAACAGAGTGGGTTGAACATCCAAAGACATAAGATGTCCCTCTGGCACAATCTCCAACCTGAGTTCCTTGAATTGCTTACACAAATCATCTGGCAATTCACCTTTTGTAAGACCATTTACAAACGCTTTACGACTTAGAGATCTGCTACTACATTTGCTTTACCGGGGTGGTATTGCAAACTCAAGTCGTAATCCTTGATAAGTTCTAGCCATCTTCTTTGTCTCATATTGATCTCCTTCTGGGTGAAGATATACTTCAAACTCTTATGGTCGGTGAACACTTCGCAACGTTTTCCCAAAAGGTAGTGTCTCCATGTTTTGAGTGCATGAACAACAGCGGCTAACTCTAAATCATGAGTAGGATAGTTTACTTCATGAGTTTTGAGTTGTCTAGAGGCATAAGCCACAACTTTTCCGCCTTGCATAAGTACGGCTCCTAATCCTTGATGCGATGCATCACAATACACTTGGAAATCCTTTTCCAAATCTGGTAGGCACAGTACTGGTGCTGACACAAGTCTCTTCTTTAATTCTTGAAAGCTGTGTTCACATCCTTCAGACCAAGCAAATTTCTTATCTTTCTTTAACAATTCTGTTATTGGTTTAGCAACCTTAGAAAAATTTTCAATGAATCTTCTGTAGTAACCTGCTAAACCAAGGAAACTACGAACCTCTTTTACGTTCTTAGGTGATTCCCATTCTGTCACAGCCGAAACTTTAGCAGGATCAACTGCTACACCATCCTTTGTCATAACATGACCAAGAAATCCAACTTCCTCTAACCAAAACTCACACTTGCTGAATTTGGCATAAAGTTTATGTTCCCTTAATTTCTCGAGTATCAAGCGTAGATGTCTTTCGTGCTCTTCCTTGCTTTTAGAGTAGACTAAGATGTCATCGATGAAAACGACAACGAACTTGTCGAGAAATTCCATGAACACTTTGTTCATCATATTCATGAAGTATGCTGGAGCGTTGGTTAATCCAAAAGGCATCACCGTGTACTCATACAATCCATATCTTGTGGTGAAGGCTGTTTTAGGTATGTCTTGCTCTCTTATCTTGAGTTGAAAATAGCCTGACCGAAGATCAATCTTCGAGAACACACAAGCTCCTTCTAGCTGATCAAACAAGTCATTGATTCTTGGCAAAGGATATTTGTTCTTGATGGTTACCTCGTTAAGAGAACGGTAATCTATGCATAGTCTTTGAGTTCTATCTCTCTTTTCTACGAACAAAACTGGAGCTCCCCAAGATGAAGAACTTGGCTGGATGAATCCTTTCTGCAATTGTTCTCCAAGTTGTTTCTTGAGTTCCTTAAGTTCGTCAACTGACATTTTGTAAGGTCTCTTTGCTCTTGGTCCAGAACCTGGTACCAAATCTATTATAAACTCCACATCTCTATCTGGTGGCATTCCTGGTAACTCTTCCGGGAACACATCCGGATACTCACACACAATTGGCACCGTGTCCATGCTAACCCCCTTAAGATGATTCAGCTTACTCCGTTTTGATTTAAAGTTGGACTTGAATATTATTCTCTTACCTTCAGGGGTTGTGAGTGAAATTGTACGATTTGCACAATCTAGTACTCCCTCATATTTAGCCATCCAATCCATTCCCAAAATTACATCCAATCCTTGGGAATTTAGGATTATTAGGTTTACTGGAAACTTATGTTTTCCGATCTCTATGACTAGATCCCGGCATCCATGACTCACTATCATATCTCCTCCCGGAGAACTAACTTTTATCGGACACCCAATGTTTTCAGATGTAAACCCGTTTCTATCAACAAATGCTTTTGATATGAATGAATGGGATGCACCAGTATCAAAGAGTACAAATGCTGAGATGGAATTGAGTCTAAACTTACCAGCAACAGCATCAGGCTCTTCATAGACCTCCTCCACATTGATGTGGTTAACCTGTCCTTTCTGAAAAGGATTGGGCTTGTTAGGTCCTTCAACTTTCTTCTCAGGGCACTTATTAGCATAATGCCCCAGCTTCTTGCATTTGTAGCATTCGACCTGGCTGATGTCCGTCTTAGGCTGACTTCCACTTCCACTTCCACCTCCACTATGGTGGCTCTTATATCCACTCTTGTGGTTCTTGTACTTATCATTGTCATGACTGCGATGATGCTTATTGTCATGACGGTTGTGGTTGTGGTGCTTGTTAAATTTCTCATGCTTGTGGAATCCTGAGCTGACACTATCATCATGGTGAGATCGTTTATGAGATGATCCCAAGCTGTGCTTGTCGGAGTGTTTCCTCTTCCTACTCTCGACTTGCTTCATTTTATTCTCCACAATAACAGCCTTGTCACACAGCGACTGGTAAGTGGGAACATATGCCACAGACAGCTGCAGATTCAGTTCGTCATTCAAGCCTTCCAGAAACTTTTCCTTGCTTTTGGCATCAGTGTCAACCTCATCCGGTGCATAGCGCGCCAGATTGTTGAACTCTTCAATATATTCAGCCACGCTGTGGTGGCGCTGCTTCAGGTTGTGAAACTCCTTCTTTTTCAGGCTCATCATTCCTGGAGAGATATTAGTAGTGCGAAATCCATCTTCGAATATAGCCCAAGTCACCTCATCAATGGGTGTGGTAATCTGGAAGTTGTCCCACCATGCGGCGGCTGGTCCTTCCAACAGATGTGCTGCGAACCTGACCTTTTCAGCATCTGTGCATCCCACGGTCACTAAGTCTTTGTTCACAGAACGTAGCCAATCATTGGCCACCATGGGATCAGTTGTTCCCGAAAACTTAGCTGGCCTCAGACGTAGAAATCTGGTGAGCATATCAAAACCAGGAGGGTTGTTGTTGTTGTTGTCATTGTTGTTGTTGTTGTTGTTGGGGTTGGGGTTGGTGTTTGCGCGACGGGGAGGCATCTGTGGTTTATTCATATAGAGATAAGAATGAGATACCCTTACATGATTTATGCACAATACATCACACAAGCAAACATATAGCATGCAACACAAGGATAAAAGCTAAACAACAAGATAACAAAAGTCTCAAAGTACAAACATACAAGTGGCAAGCCATCCACATGTCGGATGGTCCAACAATAAGTTCACAAATAACAAGTGCGGTAAATAAAGATAACTGAGTAGTCAAATCTACTCGTCAGCATCAATCTCCTCCTCGACAAAGGTAAGACCTGCGTTCTCCATTGCGGTCTTGTTCTCCTCGATAGTAGTGGTCAAAGAGTCGATCTTGGCCTTGAGAGCCCTCTTCTGGGAACGAAGCCTCTCAATCACTGTCTGCTGCTGTTCTAACTCGAAGTCCTTGGACTGCAGTTCCTCGTTCATATCACTAATCCTCTTGTTCCTATCCTGGACACGCTTCTCTTGACTCTTGAACTTACGGTCTTGGGTCTCAAACTTTGCCTCCATCTCCTTGACTATCTCGTCCTGCTGCGCGAAGAGCTTGTCCTTCTCGCGAAGCTGCACCTGGAGCTCGTCATTACTAAGCATGACGTTGGTCCTATCAGTATCCACGTGCCTAATAAGAGTCTCTAAGTCCTGGAGGTACAGGCGTATCGGCTCTGCTGTGACCCTCGAGTCGTCCTCAAAGTCGATGGACTCTCCGTCATCATCACGCCTTCCGAAAGCGTGGAAGTGAGTGCCTCTAACCTGTCGGGAGTGACGGCCTAACAGTCGTCCTATCAGATCCTGCATGACAACCTCCATTCCTCTCTCCCTGTCATCGTGCATAAGCTTGAAGACGATGGCCTCCGTAGTAGGCTCAGTCTGGCGCCCTGGCTGGTTCACCTTGAAGCCCCAAAGGTCCTTCCTCTCAAACTTGGTGAGTGGGTGCACCGTAATGGTAGGAAGAGGGAGATCGAGTAAAGTAGTAAGCTCTACGATACGAGGACCAAAACGGGTAGCCTGGAACTCCTCAACAGTGCTGATGGCAATAGGCATCTATTTATAAGATTGAAAAAGTTAGAACAACAAGACAAACATTCAAGCATAACCATGGAACACAAAATCACACAAGTCATGCATACATAAATCCATTACATCAACCAAGGTTCAAACTTATTTAAGGTATCGTTTTGGAAAATAAGGTGATAGGTGGTGGTCCAACTAACGAAGTGCGCTTACAATCCTATCTCATTGGATCTGGTGGCTAACACAATATTCCTAGTGGCAATCACCCTATCTTGTTCACATGCTTCTATCACTAAGTCTATGATATCTCCTCTTAAGGAGTGGTTGGTGACTTCCAACTCTTGGGTATGTTCCTTCTCTTTCTCTAAGTCTTTTTGGAGGTTGAGCATCCTGCACTTGACTCTAGCACTTAGTTCTTTGATAGTCTTCCAAGCTGCTTCTTTTGCTGACTCAAAGAATGTGGTGTGCATAAAAGTGTTGGTATACATGCAGAAGCCCTTTTCTTTGTGGTTGTCTTCCTTATTCTTGTACAAGTGAAGTTGCACCCACCAATACTCCACTCCATCCTCCATCACTGGAAAGCCCTTGTATACTGCTGCACCATGTACTCCCATGGTCTCCATGAGGTCCTTGAGAATCTTGGGAAACTCAGTCTCACACTCCAAGGTCATGGTCATGAGTGGTCCTTTCTTCACGGCTTCGTTGACGGAGTTCATCTACAAATAGAGATGAGAATGAGAAGATTAGAAAAGTTTACGAGAAGAATAGACAAGTGTAGAAGAAGTTAAAAATTTTCCTTAGTGGTTTCCAATCCTAGGGTCATAATCCTACAGGCAACACAGTGCTCTGATACCATCTGTAAGATCCCTCCTTTATAAAGGAAAAGATCCCTGTGATTGCAATGCTAGTCCCTGGATCATTGCTAGCATCCACAGTTTAAGATGAAGTACACAGATACAAAGGTCGTTTATTACAGTCATTCCAGAGATAAAACATAGTCTTTTACAACTCATGGCCAAAGGCCTAGTACAAGAGTTTATGGAATAAGTAAATAAACATAAGTCTTCATCTTCATGTGCCACAGGCAAGCATGTTGAGTGTAGACTCATGACTCCTATTCATCATCAGAGTAACCTGCAACATCATAAGTTACAGCCACAAGGGTCAATACTTTGGAATAGTATTGGCAAGTGATACCTTAGTATAATATAAGTGGACTATAATACTATATGCATTTGGCTGGTGGAGCTTAGGCTTGCATTGCTCAAAATAGATTTTTCCTTAACTTTTGAAAATACCAAAACTTGTTTGACCAAAAACCAATCAAGGCATCTTTCAATCAGGACTGAAGATCCTCTCAAGGCATCTTTCATTCAAAGATTGAAGATTCTTTCTTGGCAAAAACACCCAAGGCATCTATCAAACAAAGACTCTAGATCCACTCAGGGCATCTAGCAATCAATGACTGAAGATCCTTTTATCCCTTGTTCACCCTCAAGTTTTATTTAGAAATTGGAGTGATGAGATTCTTGAAGTTTCCATGTCTTGATGCTCAAATTGTCCTTTACCAGGGACATGGCTAAGTACTTAGGTTTTACACTCTGCAGAGGTGGTGCACTTTCCCCACAAGCCTTGGTTTCCCAAGACATGATCCTTCAGTAGCCTTTCCTTAGTCAAATGGACGCGCTCCAACCTATCATCCCTTCTACCACCCACTGTCCAAGAGACTAAGTTCCAGCATCCTAAGATCATGGCAGAGCCCATATTACCAAGTGGTTGCACTTGAAGCTTCTCAACAATAGACATCTCAAATCTCTTTGTTTCCTGGGTGGCCATCCACAAGTGAGATACACAAGCCAAGTCCCATGGCCTTGTGAACCACTCAACAAAAGCCATTCCTTCCATTCCACCCAGGTGATTCATTAACTTAGTTGTTTTATTTTACAAAAACATAAGTCCTTAGACTTAGAATTTTTTTTTTCATAGTGAATATATAAACCACCCTTGTTTTCTAATAGCTAGGCTAAGCATGATAGTAATAGGAATTCTTGACTTAGGTAATTTTCACTAAGGCTTCACCTAATAGGTTTTCCCAAAGCATAGCTTGTTCTTAGCAAATAACCATGCAAGTCCTATACTTAGAAAAATAACACTAATGCATATATAAAATATAGGAATGGAATATTCATGAGGATATCACTTGCCTTGGTAGTGTGGAGAGTAGCACTCGTCACAATCACAATCACTAGCAAAATCTACACACAAAGTTGTAGCACACAATTACACACAAATATATACAAACAAGAAATATTATGAATGCATGCATGCATGAATCTACCAAGTGATGATTTTTGAAAACTCAACCAAGCAAGTGCATGTTTACAGAAGTCACAAAAATAGCCAAGACAACTTATTTAGCCCTAAAACAAATATACTAAACTAAATCTATACTCAAAAAGGCCTCAAACAAGTTTCTACAATTTAAGCCAAACTAATGGTTACTATTTGCTAAACTAAAAGGATAGGCAGAAAGGTCTTGTTTTTCTGAATCCAACGGTATAAAGTTTGCAAAATTCCAACGTGGAAATCAAAAGATATAGGCATTTGAAATCTGGATCAAAATCTGTCTTTAAATTCTATTTTCTGTTCTAACCTAGCCACGCGTCGTGTTCTCATTCGCTCGTACCGGTTCGCGCTGGATCGAGCTCCATAGCCGTAGGATCTAACGGGCAGGTGCGGCTCAGATCGCGTACCGCTTCGGGGTTAAGTGATCTATCGTAGGCGTTCGATCCAGATCTAACGGCTGCTGCTGCCTGGCCACAGATGGGCGGCGCTGCGCGGTGGCTACCGGCGGCGGAACCGTCGGTCGATAACGTTGCCGATGATGCAGACGGCGAGGGAGAAGGAGGAGTAGCTCACCGGGTTCAGGAGGTCACGGCGAAGCTTGTCGTACTCGCGGTTGGTCAAGGGGCGCTCGGGGCTGTCCTAGATTGCTCGCCGGAGTTGCTGTGGGTGGCGGTTGCGTCGGGTGGTCGTCGTGGACGTCGCTGTGAATCACCCCGAGGCAAGGCGAGGACACGGTTAGATTCGCAGAGTCGAGACAGAGCTATGTGCGTGAACTAGAAAGCGCGGGGCGGTCTGTTCTTACCACTAGAGTTCGCCGGAGTTCGTGCAGACGTCGGTGGCGACTAGTCGATGAAGTTGCCGGAGCTATGGTCCTTGCGAGAGCAAATGAAAGGTGTTAAAAGAAGCGCAGAGGCTCACTGAATCGGTTTGCAAGATCAAGGGGCAGAGAGGAGCTCTGGACTCACCGGAATTCGCCGGCGCAGTCGTCGGAGACGGCGGGGCTACAGAGAGCAATACACGCAGCCTGGTGGCGCTCTGGGTTCGGGGTTTGAGGGAGAAGAGAGAGGAGACAGAGGGGGTTCTTATAGCCTGGTCACGAGCGAGAATCACTCGGCCAATAAATCGAATTGACGCCGCGAATTAAACACAGAAACGCCCGCGTTGATTTGGGGATGAACGGGTCGTGCGGGTGGAGACGACGGTGACGTGGAGAAGGCCCGCTTGTCAGCGAGGTGCGCGGAGTGCAGGTGGGGTCTGTCTGTCAGCGGCTCAGCGCGTGCGGTAGTGCGTGAGAGAAGAAAAAGGAGATCCCCGGGTGGGCTTGCTGGGCTGGATCCGCTGCTGGGCCAGATTCTGGCCGCGCGGCCTTTTTCCTTTGTTAAGCCTTTTTCTTTTTCTAAATTCATTTTCTGGATAGAATTTGATATGAATTCAAATCCATTTGAATTCAAACTTCTTTGGGGATTTTTTTTGCAGGGTTCTGTGGGTTCAAAAATGAGTCAGATGACCATGTGGTTACTAGCAAGGGCTTGGTCAAGCTTAGGTTTCAAAATAAACAGAGAATTTGCTCTAGTTGCAAATATTTGGAATAGGGTTTAGAAAAATTCCTAAATTTGGAATCTTGGGTTTAAATGCTATTCCTAATCTTTCCAATTATGGAGGCAAGCAAACAAGATTATGGACAAGCAAATCCCAAAGGGTGATGGCCAATTGAGATAAATTGCCCACATGAAATCATAGCCAAAGTTTGTGTTTCTAAATGATTTTGAGAAAAACCCTAAATGGATGCATGATGCAAAGATGACATGAATGAGTTTTGAAACATGATTTTTAGGGATGTTACATCTATCCTTCTTCTCAACAAACAGAACTGGTGCACCCCAAGACGAAGAACTTGGTTGGATAAATCCTTTTTGCAACTGTTCTCCAAGTTGTTTCTTGAGTTCTTTCAACTCATCAACTAACATCTTGTAGGGTCTCTTTGCTATTGGTCCAGATCCTGGCAGTAAGTCGATCAGAAACTCCACATCTCTATATGGTGGCATTCCTAGTAATTCCTCTGGAAATACATCTGGATATTCCTTCACAACTGGTACACCGTATATGCTAACCCCCTTAAGAGAATTTATCTTACTCCCTTTAGATTCAAAGTTAGACTTGAATCTAATCCGTTTCTTATCCGGGGTTGTGAGTGTAACAATACGATTGGACCAATCTATTACTCCTTCGTACTTAGTCATCCAATCCATGACCAAAATTACATCCAATCCTTGGGAATCTAGGATTATCAAACTAACTGGAAACTTATACTTTCCAAATTCTATCACTAGATCATGACATCCAAAATTCACTATTATCTCTCCACCGGGAGAGCTTACTTTAATTGGACACCCAATAGTTTCAGTTGGAAGTCCATTTTTATCAAAAAATGCTCTTCATATGAATGAATGCGATGTACCGGTATCAAAAAGAACAAGTGTTGGAAAATAATTAAGCTTGAACTTACCAGCCACAACATCATATTCCTCATATATTTCCTCCACATCGATGTGGTTCACTTGTCCCTTATGGAAAGGGTTGGGCTTGTTGGCTCCATCAGCCTTCTTTTCTGGGCATTCATTTGCATAGTGCCCAGTTTTCTTGCACTTGAAGCACTCAACCTGAATGATGTCCCTTTTTGCAGGCTGACTTCCATTGCCATTCCCACTGTGGTGGATTTTGTGTCCACTCTTGTGGTTCTTATATCTATCATTGTCATGGCTGCGGTGGTGCTTGTTGTCATGGTGACGGTTACTGTTGCGGTGGCTGTTATACTTCCCATGCTTGTGGGACCTAGAACCTCCACTATCATCACCATGGGAACGCTTGTGAGACGATCCCGAGCTGTGTTTGTCAAAATTATGCTTCCTCTTACTGTTCTCAACCTGCTTCATCTTTCTTTCCAAGATGGTGGCCTTGTCACACAATGATTGATATGTTGGGACATAGGCAACAGATAGCTGCAGGTTCATCTCATCATTCAGTACCTCGAAGAATTTCTCCTTCCTATTGGCATCAGTATCAACCTCATCTGGTACATAGTGTGCCAGATTGTTGAACTCCTCAATATACTCTACCACAATGCGGTGGCGTTGCTTAAGATTGTGGAACTCTTTCTTCTTAAAATTCATCACTCCTGATGAGATATGGGCAGTGCAGAAACCATCTTCAAATATGGCCCAAGTCACATCTTCAAGGGGAGTGGTGATTTGGAAGTTGTCCCACCATGTGGCTGCTGGTCCTTCAGGCAGATGTGTTCCGAATCTGACCTTTTCTTCATTTGTGCAGCCTACAATGACCAAGTCCTTATTCACAGAGCGTAGCCAGTCATTGGCTACCATGGGATCAGTGGTTCCTGAGAACTTGGCAGGCCTCAACCTCAAAAACCTTGTAAGCATGTTAAAGGCTGGTGGGTTATTTTGGTTGTTGTTGTTGTTGTTGTTTTGGTTGTTGTGTTGTTGTTGTTGTTGTTTTTGTTGTTGTTGTTGTTGTTGTTGTTGTTGTTGTTGTTGTTGTTGCTGCTGCTGCTGTTGCTGTTGTTGTTTTGATTCTGGTTTGCCATGAACTGGGTCATCATCTGCATCAACTGAGTTTGAGCTGTCATCAGTTGCTGCATCTCGGGATTGTTGTTATTGTTGTTTTGGTTGGGATTGGCACGACGGGGAGGCATCTGTGGTTTCAATAAAGATAAGTTATGAGATATAACCAATAGAAGCTAACATGAACAATACATCACATAGCAACAATCATAAAATAATCAAGCACAAGATAAACTTAGAGTTTGAACAATGTAAACAACATGTTTTGGAAAAGTAAACACACTAGCAAGCCATCCACATGTTGGATGATCATTGCGACTCGATAAATAAATGGATGATAGAATAATAGATAGCTGAGTTGTAGGACCCCGGATTTACGGTCCGAGAATACCCGTTATGCATACAATTCACGTTCCCATAATCAGTGAGCCGTGACCATAACCGACTAGTATCATTACATCATCCTTACAATAACGAGTACAAACTTACAAGTGGCCATTATGGCGATTTGCAATACAAGTAGCGGAAGCCTTCAGCGCAGAGCCCGTGCCTTAACCTACAGGCAACTGACTGGGAAGACGGCCTAGCTCGTATAGATGTCAGCACCTTCGTTCCTTCTTAGCATCTGCAATCTGGCCAAGTAAATAGCCAGAGACAATGTCGGTGAGTACTTTGAATGTACTCGCAAACCACCGGGACAAAGGTAAATAAGATAATGCATATCTAGCTGTGGCGAGATAGCTCTACACTATAGTTGCTTTTGAAAACCTAACATTGGCATGTCTATATCTTTATTAAAAAAGAGTTTTTAGAAAATATGCCTCCTTTTCGAAAATCCGGACATCTCCACATCCTTGTTAAAAACATTTCTAAATCAGTTTTGTTGTAAAACCCTTTTAAATGTCTTCGACCATCACTGGTCAAAACCAAACTCGTTCTTATCTTTCCTCGTGACCAAGTCACGTCCTTTGTTTTATCACAACTTAACTGAAGGGTCCTCCTAGCACTTGCCATTCCAGCCGTCCTTGTCCGTGGACAAGGCTATTCGAATAGATTAGACTCTACAGAGTTTGTGCACTTTACCCGCAAGAATCAACACATCCACTGGGATAAAACCACGGCCTGCTACACACGGTAGATAGGGGCTCGGATAATCAAACTTATGCTTTTCATTTGTCCATCCCTAGCAACGGCGACTTTTCGTTTTGGGTTGTTCTCTCTGGTACGAGTATGGGGTACGACGACCCTGGTCCTTCCTCCCGTACTGACCCCTACCTCCAGACCGAAGTCTGACCGGTAGCAATAGTGACAATCTTCCATCCGTACTACCTAAAAGCATACCGCCCGCGAGATACTGAATTGTTGCACCAGTTCCTTACCCTATAGGTAGCTCGAATTTTAGTGGATTTCTCCCCTTTAGAGAGTAAGAGCAGCCCCGGCTAAAGACCACAAACTACGAGCTAAGCCCCAGCGTCTGGGGTAATGTGGTTGCATGGATAAATTGTTCCGGACATTGGGTTAGAACAACCCTTCCTTTCTCTTACTTAACTTCTATTTACTTATATTCCTCTTCATTATCTTTATCTTCCACCTTATATTTGCTTTAGTAGAATTTACACTCGGAAACGATGCCTCTTTCCAAGGGTTTTATTTTGAAAACTTTGTAGTAGGGTAAGAACCCAAAATAGTTTTATCTTTGAAAATCCGTGGGTTCCAAGAGGGAAGATTCTAATCATCTTAGCCTCGTTCTAAGGGGTAAGAGTAGGTGTAAATAGGGTAGGTGTCCAATGGACACTCATTCATAACTTGGAGGAGCCAAGTTACTCACGTCTGTTTATTTGAATCAAACCATGCCTTTGATCATGCAATTCATAAATGAGATATAAAGCAGTTGATAAACAGAAGTAGGTGAATATAGGAGTTCAGGAATGGTGGCTTGCCTGTGATCAGCGAGAAGTCCCTTGACGGTGTTAGATAACCAGAATACCAATACAACAATAATAAAGATAACCCCGATGCTTTCTTCTTCTCGGTGTCACACAATCGCAACTATCGTCGTTATTGAGCATACATGCAGACAAACAATAACACAATCAATACAAAGCATACATGCATCAAACCAAACATCAAGCAAAGGATATATATATATGATATATATCTATATATATATCAGTAAGATATTGGAGGTTTGATGGGATTCGGTTGGGAGAAGATTTGAAGGCATTTAGGGAAAGAATCCCTTTGGATTTATGGTTTAGGAAATACCTAAGAGACAGGCTTTTGATCAAGGGTTTGATTTGTATGATACCATTGTATAAAAATGATACCATCAGATAGGTATAGATAAAATGAAGCCAACAAAAGTGGTTTCACTATTTTATCAATTTCCTATGATTTATAATGGATTTTATAGTGGTTAAAGCTCTAGTTTTAGGAAATAATTCACCAGAACTTCTATGGAGTTCCAAAAATTATTTACTTGGGTGATTGGGTAGTATTTAATGGACTGAATCCAGAGGAGTTGGAATCACCTCAAAACAATTACCAGAATGCACTTGAGAAATTCCGAAAGACAGTACTGGATGGGATTTCTCTTTGTCATAAGATTTATTTTATAGAAGCTTTTTAAGTGATTCCAAGGACACATACTAGGTACTGAGAGTACCTTTCTGTAGAAATTGGAATCAACCTTTTTGGGTTTACAGAGATACTGTAATGTTTTTATTAGTGATTAAACCATGCATATAAGGGTTTAGTTCACTAAGAATCAACAGAGACTCATAAAATTATGAGCTACTAGATTATGGAATATATTGTTATGTGTGTCTACTGAGAGTTGGATTTAGGTCAAATCCTTACTTGGTTTGTCCTAGGGAATTTCCTAAAGGCAGAAAAGGCCTTATTTTGGTATTTTTGTTACCAGCAATTTTAGGAAACAAAATACAGTTGGACCAGTGGGATATGAAAGGTATGGCTAATGCCTTTCAATACCAAATGGATTTACTCCATTTGGATCTGTAAAAAACCCTGGAGAATTTATTTAGTGCATTGGACAGATCTAGGGATATGATTTATCATATTTAATCCAACCTTATTTTGGTGCAAAACAGGGTCTGCATGTTGGGGAAAGTATCCAGGCACTTGAGGAACTTTAGATCTAGATATTTTGAAGAGTTCTACATTTTTATTTCGAATTAATACAAACTACCAATAACACATCTGTGATTTGTTTTAAAGAAAAAGAAAGACGCTAGGGGAAACGGGCTGGTTCCTTTCTCCAGTGGGCTGCGGGGAGCAGTGGCGGCCCATCTTGGCCGCCCGCTCGCGAAGGGGTAAGGGCCAGCGCTGGCCATTGGATTAGGGGCAGATCCGACGGTCGCGGGCCATCCTCTACCTCTGGCTAGGGAGCAGGGAGAGGAAACCCTAGCGGGGAGCAGAAGGGTCGGGGAGGGGGCTCACCGGGCGACGACAGGCATCGGCGAGGTGCAGGGACAACGCGGCTGACAGTGAGGGTCCCGGGGAAGGGCGGAGAGGTCAAGGTAGACACCGAGGTGGTCGCGCGAGGGGGAGCCCGACGGTGCTGACTCGGGGGCTCGTCGGCGCTGCTCTAGGGGCTGCATGCATGGAGGGAAAAGAACACCATTAGGACCAGAAGGGTGAGGGGAAGACGTGTGTGCTACATGCAGAGGGGGAGGAGGTCGTGGTGAAGGGCCTTGCTCGATTTTTAGAGACGGCTGAAGCTCCTTCTTCTCCTTCTCTCAAGAAGTACCGTCCAGGGGAGAGGGAGAGGGATGTCTAGGGGGTGAGTGGAGTGAGGAGGGAGCAAATGAGGGGCACAGGTGTACTGGGGGTAGCCTGTGGCCCTTTTATTTCGAAACCTCATGGGTATAGATGAAATGTCCAAAATGGGCATGGGGTGGGAGCTTCCCATTGGTTGCCAAGGGTGGTGTTGGGTGGTGTTGTGGTCAAAGGTGGGCAGAGAGGTGGTGAGAGGGAGTGGGGTAACTGCAGTCCCTTTTTATTACAAGATATGGCAAGGTTTGCTTCTCTCTCACACTTACAAACACAAGAGGACAAG
Source organism: Avena sativa (assembly GCA_916181665.1). NCBI lineage: Eukaryota > Viridiplantae > Streptophyta > Magnoliopsida > Poales > Poaceae > Avena > Avena sativa. The sequence continues at coordinate 104,035,626 of OV702293.1, forward strand.
GGAGGGGAGGTTCTACAGTAGCTTGGTTTAGTGTGCACGACCAGGAGAGAGTGATGATGTTGTGGAGGAGTGCTTGGGAAAATTGGGGCTGGTTTCGTTTTGGTTTGAATCAAGTTTGGCTTGGTTTAGCAAAATTGATCAAGTCAGTGCTTGTGAAGGACGTTGATAAATTTGCATTGGGAAAAGTGTGTAAATGGTACTAGTAGGTGGAGTAGGTCAAATAATCTCTCCATGATTTAAATGGGATTTTTCTCATGATTATAATCCCATTTAAATGCACTTCCTCAAAAAGTGCAGAAATAGATTATGGAAGCAAAAACGATATTTTTACATTGGGCAAGCTTGGTTTTTGATGTGATATGGTCCTATATTACATAACATACATTGGGGAATTTTATTGGGATTTATTGAGGTTGAAAAGTATTTTTGGAGAATTATTTCTTGTTTCTGCCATTTACGAAAAATGGCAAAAATAAATCATTAGGAATCTCAAAAATATTTATTTTTGAGTTGGGAAGATATGATATGAAATATAGGAATCAAATGTGCCTTGAGTTGTCAAGGTGATTTGGAGAAAAACAATCCTTCCTTTATAGACAAGGGTTCTGAGAATTTGATAAGTAAAAGAAATTAAATAGTTTAATAATCCAAATAATTGGGAGAATTATTTGGGGATGCTTATATACAAGGTAGATGATGTAAACTTGATGTAGGCACCAAGTTTCACCTTGTTTTTTAAGAAAAGTGGTGAAAAGGATGGAAACTAGATTCAGGGAGGATCTAGGGTTTTGTTATTATGATGCCATCTACACAAGGTTGGATTGGGGAGCTCAGAGCTCACCTTGGTACAAGGGATATATGGATGGATATACCATGTCATATATATGATCATGGAAGAAATATTTGGGCTTGGTTACATTTGAGGTGATCTGGGAGAGATGGCAAACTTTGTTAAAAATAAGGCTGCCATAACGGATACATCAGGTAGCCTCCTAAACCATGTGGGTTTGCGAAGCACAAAGCTCCAATGGAAACAAGTGAAGTGGTAGTTGGTATTCCATGATTAGTATATCATAACCAAGCAAGAAGTTGGTCAAGGGGAGGTGGCATATAGATATGAGCTTCTGCAAAAGTAGGCAAGATGATAAGATTTGCAGAAAAGATTATTATCTTGACTACAAAACCATCAGGGACAAGTGGGAATTTAGAATGGCATAGCCAAGGGAAAGTGTGGGATTTGGTGGTACTAAATATGTAATACATGATGGTTCAAGTGCATTACCAAGAATGTACATGGATTGGAAAAAGGTTGAGCTCCAAAATGGTATCCAGATGAGAAATCCAAACTTAGCCATTTTGGCAGATTTGGTGTTTTTGACTAGAGTGCAAGTGTAGAAGCTTTTGAGAGGATGCTAGGTTCCAAACTCTTGATCAATGAGATGATGTTGAGGTACTAACTAATTAGATGAGATTCATTCTTAGATTGGGTCTCCATTGAGATGGAAACCATCCAAAGGAATCATCCTTGGATTGATTTGAGCAGGAGAGAAGATGGTTGCTGTAGGGCCTTAGGATGGATCCAGATTTGGATGCTTTCTTTGAAATTGATGATAACAAGCAAGGATTGGGTCCTAAGGGATGAGCTACTAGACTAGCACACTTCTAGTTCCTAAATAAACAATGCAATCAGCAGATCAAGGCAATTCATCAACCAACAGATCAAGGCAATTCATCTTGTCACTTATCTAACTACTACTAGGGTTACCATCAAGCCTATATTGATGTAAGGATGGGTATGTTGAAAGGGTTTTGTTTTGAAGTAATATAAGTACCATCTTGGTATCTCTACCAAGATTGAGATGAAAATGTTTTAATAAGGTTTTGGAAAAACCTAGGGATAAGAGTAGTTGAAGGTTCTGTCTTGAAAACATAAGGAGATAATATATAGGTCTACATAGTTTTGGCAATATATGCTAGTAAAGTATTTTGTTGTGTCAAAGTTACCTTGGCTCAGGTTTTGAAATGTCAGAACATTTGAGAATATGAATGATGAGCCAAGACTTATATTTTGTGAAATAGTTTTGTAAATTAGTGTTGAGATGAGGAGTACACAAATAATACTCAAGCAGTTTCTTGAGCACAAGCAAAAAACTAAGCACACAATGCAAGAAAAAGTTTTTGTTCCCCTGATTTTTGCCTTTTGGACATTTAATCAGGGTTGCTGAAATTGGGATGTTGCAGACCTTTCCCCCTTAAAATAATCTCGTCCCGAGATTAGGGAGGAGTAGGGTTGGGGTGATAACATCCGCTTAACAATTTCAGCGGTGGAAGAAAATAGTCGATAACAAGTTTTATAAATACTCTACGTGGTTAGTTATAGCTCGGAGCTGAGTGGCTTTGGGTCAGGCGGTTTAGCTTCAAATAAATGGAAAAGACGCAGTCCTTTCCCCTTAGGACAAATCTAGGTAGGTTTAGCATCGACTTGGTACTTCCTTCTTGAGGCGACACGGCGAGTTGAGTCTTCATTATTTTTTGTCTTGGGGTCGACTTCACCGAGGTGTTGGCTAGACAATCGAACTTGGAGTGGAGTACCTTCAGATTCTGGAGAAGTGTCGAACGTTGTTCTTCTTGTAGGGTCGATGATTCGGGCTTGGAGAGGCGGTCATCATTTAACGCTAACTAGGGTTCGACTCCAGGAGTCTATTTTGTTTTGGGCGGGAAAGACGCAGTCTTTCCCCTTTAGAGCAAAACTAGGGGTCTTGGTAAAGTTGCCGACATTCTGGTCTGGGAGTCGTATACTAATATCGGGGTAAGACGCTACACCTTTCCTTCGGGGTAGTTATCTTCTGGCGACGTTGTTGGTACTGCTTCCTGAGATGGAAGGTCTATCGGAAAGGGGCGTCTACTAGCTTCAGGGTAGCTAGTCTTGAGCGGGGTACGGGTCTCATGGGTTGGAGGATGCCATGGGAGTTTTTGGCGGTCTTAGCAACGAGGTCCTTTGGAAAGGGGTCATTCTGGTTTGGTCTGATGCAACGTCGTGGGTAAAACATGCAAAGAAGGATATCACACTTGCATATTATCCAAAGATTTAGCGAGTTCAAGCCGGTTGGTGGCGGAGGTACTTAAGGGTTACAAAACGGGTCTATGCCACGGGGCAACAAGGCACTTAGAGTTTTACAGAACAGGTCACCGGGATCATACATAAGTACTACACTAGGCTAGTTGCCACTTGCGGGTGGTTCAGGAGACTTCTCTTTGGCTTCATCTTCATCTGCGGGAAGGTGGGTGGAAGGTCCTAGTACATCCTGGGGCGGTTGGAACATAGGTTTATACTCATAGAAGGACAATTCCTCATTCTCCGTCTCAGAGTTAACACCTTTAGAGGTTAGAGCAGCTACTCTTCTTTCTAGGCGAGCATTAGCACCTTGTAGACTCTTCTCTCGGGTTCATAGTATGGCAAGGTCCATCTGCATGAGGATGTTCTGACGGCGGGTCTTGTCGATATATTCTTGGTGGCATTGCAGGAGATATTCGATATTCTCAAGCTGACTTCCAATGCAGCATGTGAGGAAGGATTTAGTGGGGAGACCATATGTGTCGCGCTTCCCAAACAGGTGGTAAGGGGCATCCTTCAGCTCTTCTTCATGGATCTTGCAGAGGCGTGCCATGATTTGTTGTATTGCTCGCACGACTCCATCTACCCAGTTGTGATCGATGAAGGTGAAGATGATGGGATCTGGGTCATTCTCATGTGCAGCAATGGTGGCCTTGATGACCCACTGAGCTGTGCTTGAATTGCTGCGAGGAAGCTCTGTTCCTTTGATTTTGGGTTGGGGACGACGGATGATCTTCAGTAGCTCATGCAATTGTTCCTCAAAGGGCTAGAAACTTTCTCCCACAATAATACTTTCTGAACGGATGGGAGCCATCTGCAGGGTTTTCTGGTGGAGATAAAGTTTCTGGCTGTAGAAGGAAACGTGGGACGGATTTAGTCTTCCGGGTTCGAGGGTAGTGGAAAAGTGAGATATAATATTGGGTGGAGAGCTATGGTTGACGGTGACAGGTCAATGCGGGTTTATTGGAGTGGAGTGGAAAGATGCAGTATTTCCACCTTAGGGCTTTACTTGTGGTGTCGAGGTTTTCCTATGTGGCCATCCTGCTGAGGAGAGGTTTCCGGCCTAGGAGGTTGCAAGGGTTAGCGTTGGAATCTACCAACTAGGGGGTCAAAACTTTTTGGATCGAAAGATCCCCGGCAGACAATCAACACACTTCAAGCTTCATACACGCACATGACCAGCAAATGAGGAATAACATAAGTGCTAGGAGGGGTGACTACACGCCATAAGGGAAATCCTACTTTCGGGATGATAATCCTAGATATGGATGCTACGAGGGTCTTATATTCTGTCCTGCCGTCTTTTTGTCGTTGATGTCGTAATTGATTTGATTTGGGGGCGATGAAGGACTCCTTTGGTAGGGCGATCTTGTAGTGTCTTTCTTTGCTGGTAGCTCCTTTGCTTTGTTTGTCTCTGTGTCTCTTCCTTCTGGGATCTTCGTCTTGATGGTCTCTTAGTTGGAATTTGTTTTTGAAAATGGAGCCTTTGAAGTAGACGAGACGTAGAGTAATCCATTTTCAAATTTTTTAAGTTAGGGAAGGTGAGATAAGCAATCTTTTGAAAAGCTTTTGAGAAAATAGTTTGTGAAAAATCGGTGTTTTCATAAATAGGGTTTGTCATGTCTAACGCCCATGCTAACTAAGGTCTCCTACAGTCAAGATGGCTCTGATACCATGTCTGTGGCACCCCCTGATTTACGGTCCGAGAATACCCGTTATGCATACAATTCACGTTCCCATGATCAGTGAGCCGTGAGCATAACCGACTAGTATCATTACATCATCCTTACAATAACGAGTACAAACTTACAAGTGGCCATTATGGCGATTTGCAATACAAGTAGCGGAAGTCTTCAGCACAGAGCCCGTTCCTTAACCTACATGCAACTGACTCAGAAGACGGCCTAGCTCGCATATACGTCACCACCTTTGTTCCTTCTTAGCATCTGCAATCTGGCCAAGTAAATAGCCAGCGACAATGCCGGTGAGTACTTTGAATGTACTCGCAAACCACGGGGACAAAGGTAAATAAGATAATGCATATCTGGTTGTGGCGAGATAGCTCTACACTATATTTGCTTTTGAAAACCTAACATTGGCATCTCTATATCTTTATTAAAAAAGAGTTTTTAGAAAATATGCCTCCTTTTTGAAAATCCGTACATCTCCACATCCTTGTTAAAAAGATTTCTAAAACAGTTTTGTTGTAAAACCCATTTTAAACGTCTTCGACCATCACTGGTCAAAACCAAACTCGTTCTTATCTTTCCTCGTGACCAAGTCACGTCCTTTGTTTTATCACAACTTAACCGAAGGGTCCTCCTAGCACTTGCCATTCCAGCCGTCCTTGTCCATGGACACGGCTATTCGAATATATTAGACTCTACAGAGTTTGTGCACTTTACCCACAAGAATCAACACATCCGCCGGGATAAAACCACGGCCTGCTACACACGGCAGACAGGGGCTCGGATAATCAAACTTACGCTTTTCATTTGTCCATCCCTAGCAACGGCGGCTTTTCCTTTTGGGTTGTTCTCTCCGGTACGAGTATGGGGTACGATTACCCTGGTCCTTCCTCCCGTACTGACCCCTACCTCCAGACCGAAGTCTGACTGGTAGCAGTAGTGACAATCTTCCATCCGTACTACCTAAAAGCATACCATCCGCGAGAGACCCAATTGTTGCACCAGTGCCTTACCCTACAGGTAGCCCGGATTTCAGGGGATTTCTCCCCTTTAGCGAGTAAGAGCAGCCCCGGCTAAAGACCACAAACTACGAGCTAAGCCCCAGCTTCTGGGGTAATGTGGTTGCACGGATAAATTGTTCCGGACTTTGGCTTAGAACATCCCTTCATTTCTCTTACTTAACTTCCATTTACTTATCTTCATCTTCATTATGTTTCTCTGCATCCACCTTATATTTGCTTTAGTAGAATTTACACTTGGAAACGATGCCTCTTTCCAAGGGTTTTATTTTGAAAACTTTGTAGTAGGGTAAGAACCCAAAATAGTTTTATATTTGAAAATCCGTGGGTTGAAAGAGGGAAGATGCTAATCATCTTAGCCTCGTTCTAAGGGGTAAGAGTAGGTATCCAATGGACACTTATTCATAACTTGGAGGATCCAAGTTACACACGTCTGTTTATTTGAATCAAACCATGCCTTTGATCATGCAATTCATAAAAAAGATATAAAGCAGTTGATAAACAGAAGTAGGTGAATATAGGAGTTCAGGAATGGTGGCCTGCCTGTGATCAGAGAGAAGTCCCTTGATGGCGTTAGATAACCAGAATACCAATACAACAATAATAAAGATAACCCCGATGCTTCCTTCTTCTCGGCGTCACACAATCGCAACTATCGTCATTATTGATCATACATGCAAACAAACAATAACACAATCAATACAAAGCATAAAAGCATCAAACCAAATAGCAAGCAAAGGATAGATATATGATATATATATCAGTAAGATATTGGAGGTTTGATGGGATTGGTTTGGGAGAAGATTTGGAGGCATTTAGGGAAAGAATCCCTTTGGATTTATGGTTTAGGAAATACCTAAGAGAGAGGATTTTGATCAAGGGTTTGATATATATGATACAATTGTATAAAAATGATACCATCAGATAGGTATTGATAAAATGAAGCCAACAAAAGTAGTTTCACTATTTTATCAATTTCCTAGGATTTATAATGGATTTTATAGTGGTTAAAGCTCTAGTTTTAGGAAATAATTCACCAGAACATCTCTAGATTTCCAAAAATTATTTCCTAGGGTGATTGGGTAGTATTTAATGGACTGAATCCAGAGGATTTGGAGTCACCTCAAAATAATTACCAGAATGCCCTTGAGAAATTCCCAAAGACAGTACTGGATGGGATTTGTCTTTTCATAAGATTTATTTTACAAAAGCTTTTTAAGTGATTCCAAGTAAACATGCTAGGTACTGAGAATACCTTTCTGTAGAAATTGGAATCAACCTTTTTGGTTTTACAGAGCTACTGTAATGTTTTATTAGTGATTAAACCATGCATAGAAGGGTTTAGTTCACTAAGAATCAACAGGGACTCATAAAATTATGAGCTGCTGGATTATGGAATATATGGTTCTGTGTGTCTAGTGAGAGTTGGATTTAGGTCAAATCCTTACTTGGTTTGTCCTAGGGAATTTCCTAAAGGCAGAAAAGGCCTTATTTTGGTATTTTTGTTACCAGCAATTTTAGGAAACAAAATACAGTTGGACCAGTGGGATATGAAAGGTATGGCTAATGCCTTTCAATACCAATTGGATTTACTCCATTTGGATTTGTGAAAAACCCTAGAGAATTTATTTAGTGCATTAGCCATATTTATCATATTTAATCCTAACCTTATTTTGGTGCAAAACAGGGTCTGCATGTTGGGGAAAACATCCAGGAACTTGAGGAACTTTAGATCTAGATATTTTGAAGAGTTTTACATTTTTATTTTGAATTAATCCAAATTGCTAATGACAGATCTGGGATTTGTTTTAAGAAAAAGAAAGAGGCTAGGGGGAAACCGGCCGGTTCCTTTCTCCAGTGGGCTACGGGGAGCAGTGGCGGACCATCTTGGCTGCCCGCTCGCGAAGGGGTAAGGGTCAGCGCTGGCTGTCGGATTAGAGGCAGATCCGACGGTCGCGGGCCATCCTCTACCTCTAGCTAGGGAGCAGGGAGAGGAAACCCTAGTGGGGAGCAGAAGGGTCAAGGAGGGGGCTCACTGGGCGACAGCGGGCGTCGGCGAGGTGCGGGGATGACGCGGATGATGGTGAGGGTCCCAGGGACGGGCGGAGAGGTCGGGGTAGATGCCGGGGTGGTCGCGCAAGGGGGAGCCCAACGGTGCTAACTCGTGGGCTCGCCGGCGCTGCTTCAGGGGCTGCATGCATGGAGTGAAAAGAACACCATTAGCACCAGAAGGGTGAGGGGAAGACGTGTGTGCTACATGCAGAGGGGGAGGAGGTCATGGTGAAGGGCCTTGCTCGATTTTTGGAGAGGGCCGAAGCTCCTTCTTCTCCTTCTCTCAAGCAGTACCGTGCAGGGGAGAGGGAGAGGGTTTTCTGGGTGGTGAGTGAAGTGAGGAGGGAGAAAATGAGGGGCAGGGGTGTGCTGGGGGTAGCCTGTGGCCCTTTTATTTTGAAACCTCATGGGTATAGATGAAATGTACAAAATGGGCATGGGGTGGGAGCTTCCCATTGGTTGCTAAGGGTGGTGTTGGGTGGTGCTGTGGTCAAAGGTGGGCAAAGAGGTGGTGAGAGGGAGTGGGGTAGCTGCTGTCCCTTTTTATTACAAGATATGGCAAGGTTTGCTTCTCTCTCACTCTTACAAACACAAGAGGACAAGGTAGGGGAGGTGCTCTAGTAGCTTGGGTTAGTGTGCACGACCAGGGGAGAGTGATGATGATGTGGAGGAGTCCTTGCGAAGATTGGGGCTGGTTTGGTTTTGGTTTGAATTAAGTTTGGCTTGGTTTAGAAAAATTGATCAAGTGGGTGCTTGTAAAGGAAGTTGATAAATTTGCATTCGGCAAAGTGTGGAAATGGTACTGGTAGGTGGAGTAGGTCAAATAATCTCTCCATGATTTAAATGGGATTTTCTGATGATTATAATCCCATTTAAATGCACTTCCTCAAAAAGTGCAAAACTAGATTATGGAAGCAAAAACGATAATTTTACATTCGTCAAGCTTGGTTTTTGATGTGATATGGTCCTAGATTCCATAACACACATTGGGGATTTTTTTTGGGATTTATTGAAGTTGAAAAGTATTTTTGGGGAATTATATCTTGTTTCTTCCATTTACGAAAAAATGGAAAAAAGATATAATTATGAATATTTATTTTTGAGTTGGTAATATAGGATATGAAATATAGGCATCAAATGTGCCTTGAGTTGGCAAGGTGATTTGGATAAAAACAATCTTGCCTTTATAGACAACGGTTCTGAGAATTTGATAAGTAAAAGAAATTGAATAGTTTAATAATCCAATAATTGGGAGAATTATTTGGGGATGCTTATATACAAGGTAGATGATGTAAACTTGATGTAGGAACCAAGGTTCACCTTGGTTTTGAAGAAAAGTGGTGAAAATGATGGAAACTAGATTCGGGGAGGATCTAGGGTTTTGTTATTCTGATGCCATCTAAACAAGGTAGGATTGGGGAGCTTAGAGCTCACCTTGGTACAAGGGATATATGGATGGATATACCATGTCATATAGATGATCATGGAAGCAAGAGTTGGGCTTGGTTGCATTTGAGGTGATCTGGGAGAGATGGCAAACTTTGTTGAAAATAAGGCTGCCATAACGGATACATCTGGTAGCCTCCTAAACCATGTGGGTTTGAGAAGCACAAGGCTCCAATGGAAACAAGTGAAGTGTGAGTTGGTATTCCATTATTATTATATCATAACCAATCAAGGAGTTGGTCAAGGGGATGTGGCATATAGATATGAGCTTCTGCCAAAGTAGGCAAGATGATAAGATTTGTAGAAAAGATTACTATCTTGACTACAAAACCATCAGCGACAAGTGGGAATTTAGAATGGCTTAGCGAAGGGCAAGAGTGGGCTTTGGTGGTACTAAGTATGTACTACTTGATGGTTCAAGTGCATTCCAAAGAATGCACATGGATTGGAAAAAGGTTGAGCTCCAAAATGGTATCCAGATAAGAAATCCAGACTTAGCCATTTTGGCAGATTTGGTGATTTTTACTAGAGTGCAAGTGTAGAAGCTTTTGATAGGTGCTAGGTTCCAAAATCTTGATCAACGAGATGATGTTGAGGTACTAACTAAGTAGGTGAGATTCATTCCTAGATTGGGTCTCCAATGAGATGGAAACCATCCAGAGGAATCATCCTTGGATTAATCTGAGCAGGAGAGAAGATGGTTGCTGTAGGGCCTTAGGATGGATCCAGATTTGGATGCTTGCTTTGAAATGGATGATCAAAAGCAAGGATTGGGTCCTAAGGTATGAGATACTAGACTATCTCACTTCTAGTTCCTAAACAACCAATGCAATCAGGAGATCAAGGCAATTCATCAACCAACATATCAAGGCAATTCATCTTCTCACTTATCAAACTACTACTAGGGTTACCATCAAGCCTATATTGAGGTAAGGATGGGTATGTTGAAAGGGGTTTTGTTTTGAAGTAAGATAAGTACCATCTTGGTATCTCTACCAAGATTGAGATGAAAAGGTTTTAATAAGGTTTTGGAAAAACCTAGGGATAAGAGTAGTTGAAGGTTCTGTCTTGAAAACATAAGGAGGTAATATATAGGTCTCCATAGTTTTGGCAATAGATGCTAGTAAAGTATTTGGTTGTGTCAAAGTTACCTTGTCTTAGCATTTGAAATGTCTGAACATTTGAGAATATGAAAGATGAGCCAAGACTTATCTTTTGTGAAATAGTTTTTGTAAACTAGTGTTGAGATGAGGAGTACACAACTAATACTCAAACAGTTGCTTGAGCACAAGCAAACAAGTAAGCACACAATGCAAGAAAAAGTATTTGTTCCCCCTGATTTTTGCCTTTTGGACATTTAATCAGGGTTGCTGAAATTGGGATGTTACATGAGTAGTCAACACTACTCCATGTTGTCATGCGTGTCCACCAGAGTAAGTCCAGCTTTCTCCATGGCTGTCTTGTACTCCTCCACATTGGTGGTCAAGTCCTTAATCTTTGCACAAAGGGATCTCTTCTGCGAGAGCATCCTCTCTATCACCCCCTGCTGAGTCTCTAGCTCAAGATCCTTGAGCTCTATCTCGGTCTTCATGTCCTTGATCTTCTTGTTTCTGTCCTGCACTCTCTTCTCTTGATTCTTGAACTTATTTTCTTGGCTCTCGAATCTGGCCTCCATCTCCTTGATGATCTCGTCCTGCTCCATGAAGAGCTTGTCCTTCTCCCTCAACTGAACCCGAAGCTCGTAATTGCTAAGCATGACGTTGGTCCTATCTATGTCGAGGTGTCTAACGAGGCTCTCTAGGTCCTGGAGGTATAGACGTACAGGCTCAATCGTCTCTCTAGTAGCATCATCATACACTATAGCCTGACCCTACTCGTCACGTCTCCCGAATGGGTGAAAGTAGAGGCCCCTGAGCTCGGTGGAGTGTCGTCCGCAGAGGCGTCCAAGTAGCACCTGCATGACTACGTCTAGTCCCTTTTCCTTGTCATCATGCATCAGCTTGAAGGTGATCTCCTCCGTGGGTGGTCCGTCTGGCGTCTAGGATGCGAGACTGTAAATCCCCAAAGATCCTTTCTCTCGAACTTGGTGAGCTGAAGTGCCTTAATACTAGGGAGTGGGAGGTTGAGCACACTAGTGAGCTCCACAAGATGAGAATCGAAACAAGTTTCCTTAAACTCCTCGGCAGTCCTGACAACAAAGCTAGGCATCTATTACATAAGATAGAGAAAAATTAGAAACAATACAAGTAGAGATAAAAACACAATATAGTGAAACAAAGCCAAAAACATACATTCAACAATAAAACATACAAGTCATGGCATACAAAACTGCGGTGACCCAGCATACCACTGCATGATGTAGTACACTATAGTCGTTAAAATAATACCAATGAAACACCTGTTCACTAGTATTACGTCCCTCGGAGTGGTACAACAGAAACACAGCAGGTCCAAGACATGGCTAAAGGTTACAACTCAACTATTTACATAATATCCAAAGAACACTCTAGGTTTAAGAGAGAGAAATAACTTTTTACAAAGAAGAATCAAAGATAAACAACTCTAAAAACATTATACTATTAAGACTAGTATTTTAACTAATGGTCTAGCATTGCTGCTAATGCAATACACTACAGAAATAGGTTCTTTGGCTAGAGATTCTATTCCTATCTAATCAGTAACTTCGTCTTCATTTGAGTTGATGTAAATGCTGACTTCCTTGTCTTGTCGAAGAGCCTTTAGCTTTTGATGAAGATTCCTGGAGCATAACTGGATGTAGATGTCGTCTTAATGGCTTCAGAATCTAGAAAGGGTTAAGAAGATACGTTGAGTACGAGCGTACTCAGCAAGTTCACTAGAAAAGGAGTGTTTGATGCACTATATCTACAGCCACAGACCATAGGTCGTAGGAAATGCAAGTTTTCGTAAAAAATTCTTCAAAGGTTGCTTCTATTCTGAAAAGCTATGTCCATCCGCCTTCACGGGTTTACCAGAACTTTCATGGAGTTCCTTTCCCGCAGCATTCGCAGCTCCGTCCCGGAATAGGGAGTAACAAGTTATAGTTCTTAGACTCTAAAGAGGTGCGTTACTTTACCCATGAGAAACCTTAGCCTTGTTGCACAACCAAGTCATGACCTTCTACATACTTCCTTGGTATGGGGCCCAATCTAAGATCCAAGCTAATCACTGCCCTATCCGCAACCCCATATGTCTGCAAGATCCTTCGGGGCCGGCTAAAACCCTGATGAGTTCCCGAAGACTCTATGACCTGGTGATGCCCTGTCAAGTGCCATATTAAATGGACTATACAACTAAAAACCATTCATAGATAATCTAGACACCAAAAGTGTGGGCGTAAGGGTGCCCACCCATATTTTGGATCCACATAAGGAATCACAACGTCACGTTAAGGTCGTCTTGCCTCCATACGAGAGGAAAAGGATACAACTGACTTCTCTATCCCATTCCAAATCTCATGGTTAATGCGCAATATACGGCGCAAGAATCACTGGCGACATTGCTTGTTAAGTCCTAGATAATATGTTCCTTTACAACTGGAACTTTCATAGTAGGTTATTACATCTTGGTAAATAACCTATAATCATATTATTAGGAAAATAGTGTTTTCTGACCTTTTCAAATGCAGGTGATGACAACACTGGATTTGCAAAATACTTTACAGAAAATAATCAAAGGACATGAGCAAGTGGGAACTTGCCTTTTGTGATTGCAAGATTATGCACTCACGGTCTTCAAGACAATATAAGATCCAATATATGAAATCAGCATCATTGGTCTGGTAAGGACTTATGTTTAAAGAAGCAGGATGCTTTTATGCATAAGTAACGTAACGCATTTTATAAATGCGAATCCCTGAATAAGTTTTGTTCTAGGGTTTGGATACTGGAAATGATGTCTTTGAAATGTTTTGTACTTTTTAGATTAGTTTCACACTTGTGCTTTTTGTTAAGGTTTCTGAGTGTGTGTGAAACAACATATAATTGTAATAACATAAAACAATGAGATTGTGATTAATTGTCATCTATTGATTATGATGAGAGTCCTTGAATTTAATTTGTTAAGAGTTGGAAATATTATTATATGGTTTGTTGATTGAAGTGGCAAAATGAATAACTTTTGAAGAAACGATTCCTTTTCTAAGGTCTCAACAATCTTTGTGGTTAATCAAATGTGGTCAAGGTTGTTTGTGCTTTCTTGAATAGTTTGGACTTGAGATGCTTTATGACTTAACTATAACAGACCAAAGTTAACTATAACGCATATAATACTGTCTTTAGTATTATATTTAAAGTCTTGTATACTAAAGTTAACTTTAAATACATAGATGGACTTTAGGTGTAATGCTTATTATATTTATACTTTGTTCACTCGTAATGTTTCCTTAAAGTTATTTAAGAATGGTATTACTTCTATTCGAGTAGTGGTTTCTTAATTTTATAATGGAATAGAAACTTTTATCTTTTTATAGATCAGTGGTTATAGTTTGTAAACAATGGAGTAATGTTACTTAACTACTTATGAGTTCACTATAGTGTTTTGGTATGTTGATAAACTTGTGGTTAAAGTAAAGGAATAGGTTTTATTTTACTATAAATTATTCTTGGAGATTTTATATTGGATAAGGATCTTTTTATAAAATAATCCACACTTATGGTTGATGGATAATTCAATAAAATTGTGTTTAAAATGTGTTGAACCATTTTGACTTCATAATATAAATATTTAAGACTAATAGTATTTATTGGGCTCAATTTACTAATTTTATAAACATTAGCAATTTTTATTTACCCTTATATGAATTATTAACTAAGTAAATAGGTTTAAATTAAATTATTAAAGTGTATAAATTTTTTATTTACCTCAAAAGTGGGACATTATATTTTTAACATTTAGGCATTATTTTTGTGATTATTTTGGTATATTACATTTATTTTTGTGATTTATAAATAATAACATATGATTTTTATAAGATTTATTACTTTATCAATACTTAATAAATAATAAATACTTAATTAAGTGAAATTATAATGCATGATTATAGTTTTAAATTATAGTTCTTATTTTTCTAGGATTTTTGGTATTTTATTTATATATTTAAAATTTACCAATACTAAAATATGAATTATCAAAGTATTAATACTTATAAAATATTTATTAAATAGTAATTATATAAATTGTTAACATAATAATGTTGGATAATAGTTTAATGTTATAGATTTTATTTTTCTGAAAATTTTCATATATTAAACAAATGTTTCTGAATTATAAAGCAAAAGATACTAAATTTACAAGATTTAATTACTTTATTTCAATTTCTGGAATGTTTATATTTGAATTAATATTGTTTTAGCAATTTTCTAAATAGGCACAAAACCTTCTATACCGCACACATATCTAACCCTAGTCACTGACTAGTGGGCATGTGGCCACGTCATCAGCCACGCGTGCAAAGACTAAGTCAAACTGGCTGACTAGGTATGGGATGATGGGAGCATGACTTCACTGGAGCTGATCTTCTGAGATCAATGGTTGATCTTGCGATTTGGTGTGCGCACAGGGCAATGGTTATGCTTATCGGAAAGAGGGCACGACCGAGAACCTAACAGTGGCGGCGCCGCTTAATGGTCGTCGGAAGTTGGGCAACGACGGCGAACGACGGCGGTGGTGTCGGGTGCTTAAGTGGGAGCGAACTAGAGCGAAATACAGAGAATCAAATGTACTGGAAGAACCAGTGGCTCACAAGGATTGCGGTGGAGTGCATGGCGTGATCGGAGGTGGTCGAAATCGACAAGGAATACGGTGAGAGGACTTCGGGAAGATGATCTCGTGGCGTATATTCCCGCCGCTGCTCTTCGATTCCTTTGACCAAGAAGCTCAGAAGGACAAGGTGGAGTTGGTTGCTTGATCAATGGATCACGGGGAAGATCAGAACAACGGCAATCGATGGCAACTTGGAGTTAGGGTTTCGGTTCAGAAGAGGAACTCGAGAGGGAGAGGGTTTCAGAGGGAGAAATGGGGACGAGGATGAGCAGGGACATCATGGTGGCAATCTTATCCCTACCCCGAGTGTCGGGTGGCGAGCATCACAACGCACGGTGGAGACGGACGGCATTGGCAGTGCCACCGAGCAGCTTCCAGTAGAAGAGGAGGACGACGGAGGTCTTTTTGCGGATAACACCCTACCATGTTTCAAGATTCAACCCGTAGTCCCCCTGCTGGCCCACTCGTCAGTCAGAGAAGTTTAACTTTAGCTGTCCCTTACTGGGCCATTACTCGGCTGCCGTGAGTTGCTCATGAGCAGTGGATAAAGAGAAGAAAGTTGGGCCATGGGCCAGATTTAATTTCCTTCTATTTTTTTCCTAGTTCTTTCCTTTTTCTATATTCTGTTTGTTTATAGATTTGAATTTGCATCTTTGATTTGAATTTTCTTTATGGGCTTTATTTGCTAAATAATTGTAACTATATTAAAAGGTATCTACTAGCATTTTGTGAGATTTTATTCAATAATGTTATATTTCTTCATTTTCTGTCCACAATTAACCATGGATTTATATTATAATATTTCTTTCTTTTTAGTATTTGTAAGTGCTTTTGTTATCAATTTTTATTTTATCTTATAATCATAAACTTATTAAAGAATGCATTACTTTTAACTTATGGAATTTGATTCTGATTGACTTATATTATTAAAGAAATTTTTATGTGGTGATCTTTCATTTTTGTATGATAAATAGAGTTCTAGGGAATTAATATGGTTAATTCCCATAATTTTAGGAAATAGCCATGTATACATTTTATTATAACTAATATAGGAGTTAAGGTTTGAATTGAAAATGCTTACCTTAGGGTTTAGGGTTCTTACTATACTTATATTCTTTTGTTGCTATGAGTAAGTATAAATAGCTAAACATATTGTCTTTATGTTTGTGATCTTTAATGATATCACCTTTTAAAATAGAAAGTTATTATTTGGAATGTCTTATGAAAAATAATTGATAAAAATATCTCCTAAACACATATGGTTATGATAATTGGAAATGACAGAGATGTGCATAAGTGATTTGCTATAGGAAATATTCCTATAAAGCATTGTGGAAATAAAATAATTTATCCAACAGATGAGGTGGATGTTAAGCTTGATTATGGATTTAGGGTTTAGTGTTTACCAAGAATTCCTACCTTCCATAATTCAGAATTCTTGACTTCTACTTAAAGAATTCATTTCCTAGATATACTACTCCTTCATATCCATCATCATGTGCTAACATGATGAGCTTTACTTCACAAGCATATTCTTATCCCCCTTTTATTCTTCTAAATCTATACTTGGTTATCAAACTGTTCTACTACTAATAATCTCCAATCCAACAGATGGTCAAAATTACATCTATTTAAACCCTTCCTTTGTTATCCATCACCAACATTACTCTATATATTTATTTATAATTATATATATAATAAATCCTTCTTCACCTCAAGTGTTTAATATTTCCAAGAGGAAAATACTAACTCTATAATTAAATACTGCTCTAACATCATCCTAATCATACTATCTTATCTCTACTTGACTCCAATATCTCATATTAGAGTTCAATCATATTTACCCACGAATGTCACTTATACAGGATAGAAGCATTCTATCTTGGTGACTAAAGCATGATAATTATAATCCTTTGATCCTTTATGGTTTAGGTTTCTAGTTAGCTAATCAAGGCTTCATCAATGCAACATTACAGTTGTTTTGAAATTATCTTCTTAATATCCCTAGTGGATTAGGGAATGTTTTTCATGGACTATACCTACTTAATCCCATAGGATTACTCTTTGGTCTCTATCCTCAATGTTCACCCTTACAATCCTATTTGTTACCATACAATTAGATCTTCCATATAACTCTTCTATTTATTCAGTAGTGAGTTAACTCCTTCATTTACTATATTGATTAGATTCCCTTAAATCACTCCCATCCTATAGATGATATCCAAAACTAGCATTACTACTTACCTCTTCTTACTATTTTATTTATAGGCCTTAAGTGAATGCTTTGATATAGACGAGAGTTGATAGATTAATAATTAATGGGTTAAGAATTGGTGAATCAATAGTTGATTACTCAACTTTTATGAATAATAGATATGAGAATATGGTTTAATGGAGATGATAAGGGTTGATATGGAAAGAAAGATATGTGGTGAATGGTCTTGTCTTAGTTTCCTTCCTATCTAAAGAGTTTGGGTGAAGTGTTACCATGTTTCTCATGGTATAAATAGATAAGGATTGAGTAGGTCAACAGTTAGTTATTACATTCTTGTTACTTGGTATTCATGAGTTATTGTAATGAATACTAGGATGTGATCACCTAGAGATCTAATTACAATCATTAATCAATGTGTAATGGGTTAGTTTCATTGTATTTTATCTACCCTTAGATCCAATCATGTTTACCAAAATTGAGGTTTTGGCAAAGGTCATATTGAAACTTATCGCAATCAACTTGATGATCTACTTCAATTCCATCAAGTTGAGACAAGCTTCAATCTCTTTGACATATTTTGTTCAAAAGCGCGAAAATTATTCGGATTTTCTATGCATGAATGCAATGCACACATCTAGGTTCAGCTTATTCCTGAGCTCTAATGCTGGGATGTTACAGACTCTCCCCCTTAAAATAAACTTTGTCCCCGAAGTTCGTAAACTCTCACGTTTCGTAGTCAGGAATTGACTTGTGTTGGTTACGACATTTCTCAACTCCATGGTAACCTTAACGGGAATAATTGTAGCATTCCATACCCAAATAGTTTTCTTATTCCGATTAGATATTCTGATCCAACTCTTTCACTTAATCATTGAACTTTCTTACTATATTATATAAGGTCTAGGAAGTCTCACTAAAACAGGTTTTAAATTTTGATTTGCCAACAGTTGTGATCAAAAGACTATAATTTTGTTTTGTCATAGTATGGTTGAAACTGGTATTCCTTCCCAAAAATTGGATTTTGAACTCACTTAATCCATAGCCATTGGAATTTCTCGTTTCTTTACCCTTGACCAATTGGATGTGCTTAATTCTCTCTTATGAATCACTCAAGAGCTGTTTTCTCTAGAATAGTCTATTAAGATTAATCTATTTTATCTCCTACAAATATTTACCTTATCGGGCTTTAGATAATATTTTATTATTACCTTAAGTACTTCTTTTACTTCCTTATATTAATTGCCTTAAGGTTTGAGCCCCAATATCTTGGTTTACTTCAATCTTCCATCCAGACATACTTTTGAAAGTACTTCTATATTAGTGGCTTCTTTTAACCTTAGGAAAATAAGGCTTAATTTTGTCGTAGGCTAGTACTTCTTTCCCAGCATTCACTCTAGAATTCAGATAACTGTACTTCTGTTTACTATTTACTCTCCCCCTTAGGGTTTGCTAATAATTCTCAAACTGTCTATATAGTATTTATCGGCTTTATAATTAGAATATGGGTCTCTATCCAGCTTATATCCTACATAGTTAGAGTTTTATAAAAGACTGTACGTTGTATCCATACAATTGTGGATTTCCGAAATGAATTTTTCAATATTATTTTCCTTACTTGCTATTTGGACATTTTCGCTTTGATAGGTCTGACTTTGCGAAGAGTGTCGAAAGACGGTTGCTTTAATATTTATACTCCTTCATGCCTTCCTTAACTTAGGCCAAATTTTATGCTCTTTATGCAACTTTTAACATGATCTGGTTAACTATTTTAACCGATACCTGTTGCGGTCAAGTTACCGACTGCGGACCATCCGAGAGTGTATGGATTATCCTACTGTTCCCGACATTCTACTAGCATTCTCTCTGTATTGTCAGAGCTTGAATACCATTATGTTCCAAAGCTTCTTCTTGGTACTAATTCATGATGCTTCCATGAACTAAGTACTACTACTTCATTAACCTTTTAGCAACATCCCCCATTTCTTATGAACTTAATTTTACTGCTTCTTGTTGCTTTCTTCTTCATGTAAACCTCCTTGGTATATGGAATTCGTCACTCCCTTACACGGATTCCCATTCCTATCTAGGTCTATAGCATCAAGTAATAATTGGGTGTTACATCATGCATTTGCACACCAAGTCCATCTTCATGTACAGATCTAGTCAATCAAGAAGATTCAAGAAAATCCAAGAGTCGATAAACAACCAAACATATACCATGTATTATATATAGGTTTTAAATAATTTACAGACGAACTGACCGTTCCAATCGTTTGCCTCACATATACATCACACAACAATCTTATAAGAACTTCTTGTTCTTGTGAGTATATCCTCACTTATTTCAGCAAACCTTTCAAACTACAATACGCATTACCCTCTATGTACATTATTCAAGCACTCATCCCTTGGGATTTCGTTCCTTTCTTACTTTCATCTTCCTCTAGTGCTTCCTGGAGTTCCGTCCATGATGACATGAAGTCCTACGACTGCCTTCTGGAGCGTAAGATCATCCAGGAGGTGCATATTATTGATTAGAAGTACCGAGACTGAGATTAGGTATTGAAAAATGACTAGAGTTGGCATAGTCTTCTATAGGATATACCCGCGTTTCCGGCAATGCTTCCTCAAAGTAAGAAGATTCTTTCGCCTTTTCTTGGATCCATTCGTACATATTGGTATAGTAACTACCGGAATACTCTTCTAAGTCGATTGGGTTGGTATCACCCCCATATGGTCCATAAGGCTCTATATGATTATAATTGGTCTCTTCTCCGACACCTGTATCACATGGTATAGGATTTCCTATGGTTCCACCTTGAGATTCTACTCCCCATTCATACTGGTTTTTCTCGGGATTACCTGGAATAGCTCCCGCCCATTCCTTTTGTTCCGAGTTATACTTGGTCCATAGATCTTCAGGTGGCTGTGGTTTATTTTGGTAGTAGGCATAGTTTTCTGAGTGTGGATCATCAAACTCAGTTTCCTCATACACTTCTCCTAAAGGTATGTATTTGGGATGCCTAGCTTCTTTATCTAACTTCTTCCTACGTGCCATTGCTTTATCAGGATCAGTAAAATCCTCAATGGTTGTGTCCAGCTCCTGAACTAAGACTTGGTGAGTGTTATGGTAAATGTTTAGCAAAGACCGATAACGATCCATATACTCTACTGCTCGAGTGGGTTCAGTTTGGACTAGAGTAGAGTGATCTAACTCATGCTCCGGGTTTGAGGTTTCATGGGGTATAATGGTGTGGGTACTACCTTCTAGATATTGGGATTTCTGTTCTCGGATCATGGTTATGGCTGCTGCTACGGCAATATGATATGCTGATGCCATGCACCTTGCCTCTCCTGTTGGCATTTCTCCCTTAAGTCCTAACTTCTTGCATAACATGATCATGACACGGTATTTAGATAATACCTTCCCATCATAGTAACTGTAAATCTTGACCAAAAGTCTCGATTCACATTCCAAACTCCATAGAAGTTGTCGAAGATTATCTGTCCAATCCCCTCCATAGTCATTTAACGTCATGTTCATCACTTGAACATTCTGGGGTGGATATCGAGGTGCCATGTATAACTGTAGATAAGAAGTTATCATCAGTCACATAGAGTTAAAACTCTTGGTAGTGTTCAGGATTGCCATCATACTAAAGAATTATCGCACTAGCAACATGACATGATTATTCTCAAGTGAATATCCCTTATATCACTAGAGAACTCTTTATTATTGCAGGTATGTGTCTTACAGGTTCTTCCCATTTACTAGGTTTCCAACCTAAGGTCAAAGCATATGCTCTGATACCAACTGCGGTGACCCAGCATACCACTGCATGATGTAGTACACTATAGTCGTTGACATAATACCAATGACTCACCTGTTCACTAGTATTACATCCCTCAGAGTGGTACAACAGAAACACAGCGGGTCCAAGACATGGCTAAAGGTTACAACTCAAATATTTACATAAGATCCAAAGAATACTCTAGGTTTAAGAGAGAGAAAGAACTTCTTAAAGAAGAATCAAAGATAAACAACTCTAAAACCATTATACTATTAAGACTAATATATTAACTAATGGTCTGGCATTGCTGCTAATGCAATACACTATAGAAATAGGTTCTTTGGCTAGAGATTCTATTCCTATTTAATTAGTAACTTCGTATTCATTTGAGTTGATGTATATGTTCACTTCATTGTCTTCGTCGAAGAGCCTTTAGCTTTTGATGAAGATTCCTGGAGCATAACTGGATGCAGATGTCGTCTTACTGGCTTCAGAATCTAGCAAGGGTTAATAAGATATGTATAGTACGAGCGTACTCAGCAAGTTCACTAGAAAAGGAGTGTTTGATGCACTATATCTACAGTCACAGACCATAGGTCATAGGCAATGCAAGTTTTCGTAAACATTTATTCAAAGGTTGCTTTTATTCTAAAAATCTATGTCCGTCAGCCTTCTCGGGTTTACCAGAACTTTCATGGAGTTCCTTTCCCGTATCGTTTGCAGCTCCTTCCCGAAATAGGGAGTAACAAGTTACAGTTCTTAGACTCTACAGAGGTGCGTTTCTTTACCAATGAGAGACCTTAGCCTTTTTGCAAAACCAATTCATGACCTTGTCCATAATTCCTTGGTATGGGGCCCAGTATAAGATCCAAGCCAATCACTGCCCTCTCCGCGACCCCATATGTATGCATGATCCTTCGGGGCCGGCTCACCTTCGTTAAGCCCCCTTTCGGGCAGGCTAAAATCCTGATGAGTTCCCGAAGACTCTATGACCTGGTGATGCCCTGTCAAGTGCCATATTAAATGGACTATACCACTAAACACCATTCATAGATAATCTAGTCACCAAAAGTGTGGGGCGTAAGGGTGCCTACCCATATGTTGGATCCACACAAGGAATCACAACGTCGCATTAAGGTTGTCTTGCCTCCATACGAGAGGAAAATGATACAGCTGACTTCTCCGTCCCATTCCAAATCTCATGGTTAACGCGTAATATACGACACAAGAATCACTAGCGACATTGGTTGTTAAGTCCTAGATAATATGTTCCTTTACCACCGGAACTTTCATAGTAGGTTATTACCTCTTGGTAAATAACCTATAATCATATTATTAGGAAAATAGTGTCTTCTGACCTTTTCAAATGCAGGTCATGACAACACTAGATTTGCAAAATACTTTACAGAAAATAATCAAAGGACATGAGCAATTGTGAACTTGCCTTTTGTGATTGCAAGATTATGCACTCACGGCCTTCAAGACAATATAAGATCCAATATCTGAAATTAGCATCATTGGTCTGGTAAGGAATTATGTTTAAAGAAGCAGGATGCTTTTATGCATAAGTAATGTAATGCATTTTATAAACACGAATCCCGGAACAAGTGTTGTTCTAGGGTTTGGATACTGGAAATGATGTCTTTGAAATGTCTTGTACTTTTTAGATCAGTTTCACACTTGTGCTTTTTGTTAAGGTTTGTGAGTGTGTGTGAAACAACATATAATTGTAATAACATAAAACAATGAGATACACACCAACGTGAAATGTTACTCAAGATTGTTTATATTATAATTGTTTATCTTCAAATTTTACTTTACCAGTAATGGCATTGATAAGGAACTTAAGTGTTTACAATCCGAAGTATGCAAGTAAGGTTTGAAACAATGTGATTGTGATTAATTGTCATCTGTTGATTATGATGAGAGTCCTTGAATTTAATTTGGTAAGAGTTGGAAATATTATTATAAGGTTTGTTGATTGAAGTGGCAAAACGAATAACTTTTGAAGAAAATATTCCTTTTCTAATGTCTCAACAATCTTTGTGGTTAATCAAATGTGGTCAAGGTTGTTTGTGCTTGCTTGAATAGTTTGGACTTGAGATGCTTTATGACTTAACTATAATAGACCAAAGTTAACTATAAAGCATATAGTAATGTATTTAATATTATATTTAAAGTCTTGTAGACTAAATTAACTTTAAAGACATAGATGGACTTTAGGTGTAATGCTTATTGTATTTATACTTTGTTCACTCATAATGTTTCCTTAAAGTTATTTAAGAATGGTATTACTTCTATTTGAGTAGTGGTTTATTAATTTTATAATGGAATAGAAACTTTTATCTTTTTATAGATGAGTGGTTATAGTTTGTAAACAATGGAGTAATGTTACTTAACTACTTATGAGTTCACTATAGAGTTTTGGTATGTTGATAAACTTGTGGTTAAAGTAAAGGAATAGGTTTTATTTTACTACAAATTATTCTTGGAGATTTTATATTGGATAAGGATCTTTTTATAAACTAATCTACACTTATGGTTGAAGGATAATTCAATAAAATTGTGTTTAAAATGTGTTGAACCATTTTGACTTTATAATATAAATATTTAAGACTAATACTATTTATTAGGCTCAATTTACTAATTTTAGAAACATTAGCAATTTTTATTTACCCTTATATGAATTATTAACTAAGGAAATAGGTTTAAATTCAAATTATTAAAGTGTTTAAATTTTTTATTTACCTCAAAAGTGGGACATTATATTTTTAACATGTAGGTATTATTTTTATGATTATTTTGGTATATTACATTTATTTCTTGGATTTATAAATAATAAGATATGATTTTTATAAGATTTATTACTTTATCAATACTTAATAAATAATAAAAGTTAATTAAGTGAAATAATAATGCATGATTATAGTTTTAAATTATAGTTCTTATTTTTCTATGATTTTTGGTATTTTATTTATATTTTTAACATTTACCAATACTAAAATATGAATTATGAAAATATTAATACTTATAAAATCTTTATTAAATAGTAATTATTTAAATTGTTAACATAATAATGTTTGTTAATATTTTAATGTTATAGATTTTATTTTTCTGAAAATTTTCATATATTAAACAATTTTTCTGAATTATAAAGCAAAAGATACTAAATTTACAAGATTTAATTACTTTATTTCAATTTCTAGAATGTTTATATTTGAATTAATATTGTTTTAGCAATTTGCTAAACAGACACACAACCTTTTATACAGCACACATATCTAACCCTAGTCACTGACTATTGGGCCTGTGGCCACGTCATCAGCCACGCGTGCAAAGACTAAGTCAAACTAGCTGACAAGGCATGGGATTATGGGAGCATGACGTCACCAGAGCTGATCTTCTCAGATCGATGGTTGATCTTTCGATTTGGTGTGCGCACGGGGCAGTGGCTATGCTTATCAGAAAGAGGGAACGACGAGGAACCTAACAGTGGCGGCGCCGCTAGTAAATGGTCACCGGAAGATGGGCAACGACGGCGAACAACGACATTGGTGTCGGGTGCTTGTGGTGGGAGCGAACTAGAGAGAAATACAGAGAATCAAATATACTGGAAGAACCAGTGGCTCACCAGGATTGCGGTCGAGTGCATGGAGTGACCGGAGGTTGTCGAAATTGACGAGGACTACGGTGACCGGACTTCGGGAAGATGATCTCGTGGCGTCGATTCCCGCCGCTGCTCTTCGATTCCTTTGACCAAGAAGCTCAAAAGGACAAGGCGGAGTTGGTTGCTTGATCAACGGAGCACAGGGAAGCTCAGAATGACGGCAATCGATGGAAACTTGGAGTTAGGATTTCGGTTCAGAAGAGGAACTCGAAAGAGAGAGAGAGTGTCAGAGGGGAAATGGGGATGAGGACGAGCGGGGACGTCGTGGTGGCAATCTTATCCCTACCCCGAGTTTCGACGGCGAGCATCACAGTGCACGGCGGCGACGGACGACATCGGCCACTGCCACCAAGAAGCTTCTAGTAGACGAGGAAGACGACGAAGGTCTTTCTGCGGATAACCCCTTGTCATGTTTCAAGATTCAACCCGCAGTCACCCTGCTGGCCCACTCGTCAGTCAGAGAAGTTTAACTTGATCTGTCCCTTGCTGGGCCATTACTGGGCTGCTCTGAGTTGCTCATGAGTAGTGAATAAAGAGAAGGAAGTTGGGCCATGGGCCAGATTTAATCTCCTTCTATTTTTTTCATGGTTGTTTCCTTTTTCTATATTCTATTTGTTTACAGATTTGAATTTTCATATTTGATTTGAATTTTCTTTATAGGCTTTATTTGCTAAATAATTGTAACTATATTAATAGGTATCTACTAGCATTTTGTGAGCTTTTATTCAATAATGTTATATTTCTTTATTTTTTGTCCAGAATAAACCATGGATTTATATTATAATATTTCTTTCTTTTTAGTATTTGTAAGAGCTTTTGTTATGAATTTTTAATTTATCTTATAATCATAAACTTATTAAAGAATGCATTACTTTTAACTTATGGAATTTGATTCTCATTGACTTATATTATTAAAGAAATTTTTATGTGGTGATCTTTCATTTTTGTATGATAGATAGAGTTCTAGAGAATTAATATGGTTAATATTATTCCCATAATTTTAGGAAATATCCATGTATACATTTTATTATAACTAATATAGGAGTTATGGTTTGAATTGAAAATGCTTACCCTAGGGTTTAGGGTTCTTACTATACTTATATTCTTTTGTTGATATGAGTAACTATTAATAGCTAAACATATTGTCTTTATGTTTGTGATCTTTAATGATATCACCTTTTAAAATAGAAAGTTATTATTTGGAATGTCTTATGGAAAAGAATTGATAAAAATATCTCCTAAACACATATGGTTATGATAATTGGAAATGACAGAGATGTGCTTAAGTGATTTGCTATAGGAAATATTCCTATAAAGCATTGTGGAAATAAAATGATTTATCCAACACATGAGATGGATGTTAAGCTTGATTATGGATTTAGGGTTTAGTGTTTACCAAGAATTCCTATCTTCCATAATTCAGAATTCTTGACTTCTACTTAAAGAATTCCTTTCCTAGATATACTACTCCTTCATATCCATCATCATGTCCTAACATGATGAGCTTTACTTCACAAGAATATTCTTATCCACCTTTTATTCTTCTAAATCTATACTTGGTTATCAAACTGTTCTACTACTAATAATCTCCAATCCAACATATGATCAAAATTACCTCTATTTATACCCTTCCTTTGTTATCCATCACCAACATTACTCTATATATTATTTTATAATTATATATATATTAAGTCCTTCTTCACCTGAAGTGTTTAATATTTCCAAGAGGAAAATACTAACTCTATAATTAAATACTGCTCTAACATCATCCTAATCATACTATCTTATCTCTACTTGACTCCAATATCTCATATTAGAGTTCAATCATATTTTACCCACAAATGTCACTTATAGAGGATATAAGCATTCTATCTTGGTGACTAAATCATGATCATTATAATCCTTTGATCCTTTATGGTTTAGGTTTCCAGTTAGCTAATCAAGGCTTCATCAATTCAACATTACATTTGTTTTGAAATTATCTTCTTAATATCCCTAGTGGATTAGGGAATGTTTTTTCATGGACTATACCTACTTAATCCCATAGGATTACTCTTTGGTCTCTATCCTCAATGTTCATCCTTATAATCCTATTTGTTACCATACAATTAGATCTTCCATATAACTCTTCTATTTATTCAGTAGTGAGTTAACTCCTTCATTTACTATTTGATTAGATTCCCTTAAATCACTCCCATCCTATAGATGATATCCAAAACTAGCATTATCTACTTACCTCTTCTTACTATTTTCTTTATAGGCCTTAAGTGAATGCTTTGATATAGACAAGAGTTGATAGATTAATAATTAATGGGTTAAGAATTGGTGAATCAATAGTTGATTACTCAACTTTGATGAACAACATATATGAGAATAGGGTATAATGGAGATGACAAGGATTGATATGGAAAGAAAGATATGTGGTGAATGGTCTTGGCTTAGTTTCCTTCCTAACTAAAGAGTTTGGGTGAAGTGTTACCATGTTTCTCATGGTAGAAATAGATAAGGATTGTGTAGGTCAATAGTTAGTTATTTCATTCTTGTTACTTGGTATTCATGAGTTATTGTAATGAATACTAGGATGTGATCACCTAGAGATCTAATTACACTCATTAATCAATGTGTAATGGTTTAGTTTCATTGTATTTGATCTACCCTTAGATCAAATCATGTTTACCCAAATTGAGGTTTTAGCAAAGGCCATATTGAAACTTATCGCAATCAACTTGATGATCTACTTCAATTCCATCAAGTTGAGAGAAGATTCAATCACTTTGACATATTTTGTTCAAAAGCGCAAAAATTATTTGGATTTTCTATGCATGAATGCAATGCACACATCTGGGTTCAACTTATTCCTAAGCTCTAATGCTGGGATGTTACAAAAACCTACCACAAGCACTAAGGTTCAAACATAACTTAGACAAAAACTTTCCATACCACATAGGTTGGTATGATCAAATTATTATCGCGAGAAAAATGACAAGTGTGGTGGTCCAACTATCGGAGTACGCCTTGGGAAACTCCGTCTCACTTTCTAAGGTCATGGTCATGAGTGGTCCCTTATTGACGGCTTCGTTGATGGCGGCCATCTACAAATAGAGACGAGAAAGAAGATTTGAAGAGGTTTACGAGAAGAAAAAGACAAGTGTGGAATTGGCAAAGAGTTGCATTTTTCCTAGTGGTTTCCTTAGTCTAATTAAACTTAGGGTCATAATCCTACAGGCAACATAGTGCTCTGATACCATCTGTAAGACCCCACCTTTTAAAGGTAAAGGCCCCTGTGATTGCAATGCTAGTCCCTGGATCAAATGCTAGCATCCACAGTTTAAGATGAAGTACACAGACACAAAGGTCGTTATTACATCGTCATTCCAGAGGTAACATAGTCTTTTACAACTCAATAGCCCAAGGCTAGTACATAGAGTTCATAACATAAAGTAAATAACTATAGTCTTCATCTTCATGTGCCACAGGCAAGCATGTTGAGTGTAGACTCACAACCCTAATATCCATCAGAGTAACCTGCAACATCATAAGTTGCAGCCATAGTGCGTCAATACATTTGGAATTCTATTGGCAAGTAATACCATAGTAGAATAGTAGTATCTAACATCTATATGAATTTGGCTAAGTGTAGCTTAGGCTTGCTTTGATCAAAATAAGTTTTTCTTATCAGTTGAAAAGCACTAAGTTTTTTTTGTCAAAATCACCCAAGGAACCACCAATAGACATTGGTGAACCTTTACCCTTGTTTAACCACAAGTTTTTAACTTAAAAATTGGGATGAGGAGATCCTGGATAACTTCAATGTCTTTGATGCTCAAATTGTCCGTTGCTAGGGACACGGCTAAGTACTTAGGTTTTACCCTCTCGAGAGCTGGTGCACTTTCCCCACAAGACTCGACATGCATCGAGATGAGACCTTTCAGAAGCATTCCCTTCTACCACCATGGACGCGTTCCATCCTATCACCCTACCACCAACAGTCCATCTGGCTAAGTTCAGCAGCCTATATGGTCAAGGCAGAGCCCATATGCCATGTGGTTGCACTCGAAGCTTCTCAACACTAAACATCTCAAATCCCTTTGTTCATGGGTGGCTTTCCACAAGTGTGATACACAAGGTAAACCATAGACATGGGCCTTGTGTAACCACACAACATAAACCATCATACCATTCCACCCAGGTGATTCATTCATATAGTTGTTTTATTAATCAAAACACAAGTCATAGACTTAGCAAAAATTCCATAGCATGAATAACCCACCCTTGTTTGCTACAAAATAGGCTAAGCATGATAACCAAACAAGTTTCTTAACTTAGAGGAAATTCTATTAAGACTACAACTACTAGGATTTCCCAAGGCATAGCATATATATACTTAGCAAAATTCCATGCAAGTCCTATTCAAAATATCACGAATGCATAGTCAAAATAATGGGACAAAATATATGAAGCACCACTTGCCTTGATAGTTGGGGGAGTAGCAACAATCCTCACCATCAAAATCATCAATATCACCAAAATCTACACATAAAATAATAGCACCAAATTCACATTCAAATATTCAAACAAAAATATATATGAATGCATGCAAATGCAATGAAATGATTTTTCTATACTAAGAAAATCAAACCAAACAGAACTGAACACAAAGTAATCTATCTAAAGTCTAAACAAACTCAAATTTGCCTCAAAACAATTTTATAAACATTTTATATAGCCAAAATAAGCATATTATTGGTTCTGCAAATAATCCTATTTACCAGAAGAAAAAACACAATTCAAGGCCATAGTAGTGTAGGGCTTAATTTTCTGAATCCAATGATATATTATTTGCATTTTTTGGTCAAACAGAACAAAAGTTATTGATTTTACAAATTCAAACATCTAAAAACAATTTCTGGAATTTTGTCTGAACAAAACTGGCCACGTGTCTTAATCTTACTGGCCAATACCGTTTCGTGCGGATTTATCAACGCGAGCCATAGGATGTAAGTCAGATCGTAGGGGCCAGATCAACTGATACCCCTTCGAATAGTGATCTAATATACGCCTTAGGATCTAGATCTAACTATGCTAGATCAGGCGACTAAAGATGGGTGGTGTTGATGGCTACTGGCGGCGGCGCTTCTGCCGGCGATGCTCCAGGGAATCTAGAGGGGGCTAGGGGTGGTGCCGTTGTCTTACCAGCATCGCACAAATGCGAGGAAGCTTAAGGCGTAGTTGGCTTGGACATGGGCATGCTGCAGCGGCCGTGGGAGCTCGTCGGAGTTGCGGACGGCGTCGGGCTTTTGCAAACGGTGACGGAGGCGACAATAGAGGTCACCATAGCGAAAACCAAAGGCATTGAGACGTGCACAAGGACAAGGAGCACACGTGAGTTTGAATCAGAGGGCAAGGGGAGTGCTGACCTGAACGGAATCACTCGCCAGAGTTATGGACGACGTCAGGTGTTCGCGGTGCTTGACGGGGACGATGACCTGGGGCATTACAGTATGAACCAGAGGCATAGTTAGACACGCAATAGGGTGGCGAGTATGGCAGGGTCAACCAGAGGGAACAGGGTGGACGGAGCTCATCAGAATCGCTCGCTGGAGGCGCTCGAGCAGCGGCGGTGCAAGCTTGAATACGGGAAGCCTAGGGGCGATTGAGCGTGGGAGTTTGAGGGGAAATGGCCGCGGTGCAGAGAGGGTTAAGTAGCCGGTGAGGAGCGAGGGAATTAAGCACGCATTCATCGGCAATTAAGCCCGAATCAATCGGCAGTGACAGCGGAGGAAAGGGGCGGCGACGTCGTGTGCACGTGGGGTTTGGGGACCAAGGGATGACATGGCGCAGGGCCCAGTGTCAACGGGTGCGGGGTAGGGTTTGCGTGGGTGAGAGAGAGAGGGGGAGGGTGAACCCCGGGTGGGATTTTGGGCCAGAAGTGGTACTGGATTTAAAAGGCAGCGCCTGCTTTTATTTTTTCTTTTCCTTTTTCATTTCTGTTTTGATTTTTAGGAATAGTTTTAAAACCCAAATTCAAATCTGTTTGAATTCAAACTTTTTCCTGATTTTTGTAATGTGAACCTTGCATTCAAAAGTGTGCCAAACACATCTGTCCACTCAAAACTACTTTGGACTTTTGAAAATAAAAATAAAACCATGCCTCATATGAATATAATAAAATTGGCATAAATATGGTTTTATTTAGTTTCAAACTTTGAATTTTTTTTGTGCAATCTCTAGATACTATGATGATATGAATGTAATGCATGCTTTTACAATTCATGAATTTTTGGGATGTTACACAAGCAAAGAATATGAAGTTGTTGAAGTAGAAAATAAGAAAAGCAATAAGGAACGACAAAAAAAGTAACTAAAGATCCTAATCCCCCACAAAAGGTAAAAGACAAAAATAAGAAAGGTGAGAAAAAACTTCCATATCAATATCACAAAAAGAAAGCACCAGATCAGGTAATCTATGATTCTTTGAAAAAGGCACTTGGTGACCTTCGTCAAGAAATTCCATTTGTGGATGCAATAAAAGTTCCTACCTAATCTAATTTTCTCTGTGATATCCTTAATGGAAAGAAAGAAATAACTGAAACTGTTGCCATGGTAACTAGTTATCCTGGTAATGGGAAGTTATTGTCTAAGTCGGGAGATCCCGGAATACTAACTATTTCATGTTCAATAGGAAAAACTGATATTCATAATGCCTTGTGTGATTTAGGTGCAGGAGTTAGTGTAATGCCATATTACCTCTATAAAAGCTTAGGATTAGGGGAGTATTCTCCCACTTCTATCACTTTACAGATGTCTGAAAAATCCACTAAAAACCTATTGGTATGATTAAGATGTTCTACTTAGAATAGATGAGCATGTTATTCCCACTGATTTTATTATTCTAGAAATGCCAGAGGATGAAAAATTATCTATAATACTTGGAAGAACTTTTCTTAGCACTGAAGGAAAAATAATCTTCAATGTTTATGATGCTGAAATCATCCGGTATTTTCCAAATAAACTAGAAGCGGGTGAAAGGTATATTCCACCGGTAAAATGTGTTCATGTGGTAAGTGCTTTTGATAAAGGGCAACCCAAGGTAAGCATTCGAGAACAGATAAAGGGTTGAGATATTCAACCATTCTTAATAAATGCTTAATTGGAGTCAACCCATCACAGTGATAAAATAAAGTTAAATAATAAAAATTTCATCACATTCCTACAACTTTTTTATAGACATTCTTGCGGAAGCGCGCCCGTGAAGATGCAGCTGTCAAAAAGTAGTAGAAATATCGATTGAATAAGCATAGGTTTAGTGTAGAAAATAACGTTTGAGTTTTATATGCAGAAACTAGCTTAATCATATTGTCCAGATTAAAATGTGAATCTCTGAAAATTTGGGCAAAAAAGCATGTTCTAGGAGTTGTAACGACCAATTATACGACAGTAATATATATTCCAGCCCTATAGTTGCGGCCATATAGTTATCGGCAAAATTCTCAAAAAAGGGGTCTCGTATACAGAAGGTTTAGCGACCAACTATATGGCGGGACATTTTTGTCCGACTGTATAGTTGTGTCTGAATAGTTGTGATCTTGCATGGGTAAACCCTAACTCTCGCCGTCGCTGCAACTATACGGCGGGAGCTACCTAACCCGCCCGTATAGCTCCTGCCATATAATTCGGCGCGACCACTTAAACGCGCCGGGGCGGCCAGGGCTCCTCCTACACCTCATTATTACTCTCATACTCTCTCTCCAAACCTCTCAAAATCCACCTAGAACTCTTGATTCTTCATGGATTTTGTTCGTTTGAGTGGGGGAATCAGCAGATCGGAATGTTTATATCCCTATCCATGCTTTATTTTCATAGTTCCATGGTTGAAATCCTCACATTGACTTAGCGGATGAACTCAATCTTGATTGATTTTCCCTTTTGATTTCTCACATAAGGATTGAATTCCTCCACATAGAATCATTCACATATCATGTAGAAACTATATGCCAAAGGTTTTATGTTGAAATTTTTCAGTGCATCAAGATAAACAAGCTTGGTAGTATTTTTTGCAAGAGCAAGTGCCAACATGGTGAAGGCTCGGGGATCTAGGCTAAGCTCGACAACAAGTACGCCATGGTTTCATCGAGGAAGGTGATGCCCACACGTTGGGCCGATGATGGCTTTCTCAGCGCAGCAGGATTGAGGACGGACTTCGACCACATGTGTGCAATTGCGGGGCTATCTAACCTCTCCTATGCAAGCCACTACACCTACATTGAGCTTACCCATGAGTTCCTCGCCTCCTTCTACAACGACTACAAGGAGAAAGGTAATCCATGCACGTCGAGTTTCACTATTAACCAGCGTCCATATCAAATCACTTTTCAACAAATTTGTGAAGCTTTTGGATTCCCTCAAGAAGGGGAATCAACTGTTACAAACTTGTATAGCATCTCAAGTGGAGAAACTTGGGAGGTTATTTCTGTTAACTGTGGCAGGGACTTCTACAAGAATAAGATGTCTACTATTCAGAACCCGACCATCCGCTACTTCACTTTGTTTGTTGCTAACACTTTGTTGGGAAGAGGAGATACCGGCTCTATGCCCAATGCAGCATTGCCATGATCACCAAGGAACTCTTCCCTGATGTATCATAGAGTCCCACTCCTACAGCTCTATTCCTCTAGCACCTCTGCCACCAGAGCAACAAAAAGAAAGGTGATATTCGCATCGGTGGATTGGTAACCCACCTAGTCCAAGCCCATGGAATTTCGATACCTATTAGGCAACTTGTTGATGGCTCCATACTTATGGATGTCAAATATATAATTGTTTGTGGCTTCCTCAGTGTTTACTGTGCTAACATGAGGCTCCGAGCCTATCAGTTTGGTTATCTTGATGAGATGGTGCCATTGCCTTGTCCACAAGCCTTCTCGATTTAGGAGAAGAACAACTGGATCCTCACCAAGGATCAAGTGACGGAGATCATGGCAGCATTCTATCGTGACTCTGAGGAAGATGAACAAGGAGAGCAACAAGATGAGCAGGAGCAGGAGTACAACCCTGCTTGGGAAGGACAACAACAGTAGTAGCAGGAGGGACCTTGGGACCCATGGCCCAATCAGCAGCAGGGGTTCAACAATGTCCCCTATGAATATTTTCTGCAGCTCAATTAACATGTTGGGGAGATCGACCAAACTCTTCATGGAGTGAATGAAGATGTTAGTTCCCTAACTAACAGCTTTAGTCACTTCATGACACACTTCCCTGACTATTACCAGCAGTATCCGTACCCGCCGCCAAACGACGGCAACAACTAAGCATGGAAACATCCTAATCTTGGGGTAGTTCGAAAACCTCCAAACTTTGCATTCATATTTTTATTTGTTCTTTTGATTTATTTTACTTCTTTAAAAGATTGCATGTTTACTTTTATTTTGCATTCCTAAACCAAAAACACAAAAAAATAGTTGTAAACTTTATTACAATTTTTTTCTTTGTTTCTCTTGGAGATTTCTCAATTTCAGGTGACTTGGCAATAGGGAAATATATCGGGGGTCGACTCAAAGTACGAGAACGAAGCAAGCAAGAAGAGGTATCACATTCCTTTCATCACCTCTTCTGCAACTTTAAATTTACCCTACAATTATTTACTCGCTTGCACTTGAGTCACTCCCCACTTATCTTGTTATCATATAAATTATATTCCTTTGCTAGTGTCCCCTTTTAGCTTTGAAATGATGACCAATGAACTTGGTTAAAATATTTCTGACATTTTTACAACAAGAAAAAGCATCCAAGAGATAACTTGAGTCCATGTTTTAGCCCAAAAGATTTGATTTAGAAACTACTCAACCCCATTTATCTTAATGTAAATAGACTCGATAGCACTCTTGAATGAAATTGTCTGATAAAATGGATGCTTCGAAGTAGTAGAGATTATGCAAGCTTTTTCTAATAATTATAGTAAGATATTTCTTTACGCGTGTCATTACAACACTGTCGTGCTCCATGGGGAACTATTAACTCTGCTAGCCAACGAACGATCTAAATGTGGGAAACCATTGATTTTGGCTATTGAGTTATGTAAGCGTATGTAGATGCAATGCTATGATAGGTAAAATTTTAGTCTCCTCATGGTTTCATGTTCCAAGTGAAGTTGTAGTACTCCTCTGACCCATTATTGCTCAACAGTTATCTATTGACATGGTCACGAGTGCACAACACAGTCCTAATTAACATGTTAAAAAGTGGCATGATTTCTCTATGAAAGAGCTGATGTATTTGAAAAACAAGGAAAGGAAAAAGGTGCTTTGAGAGTCTTGAAATTTGACGTGGGAGTAGATGAGTTGTTCTTAAATTAAATGTTGTTGGCGCCAACTTGAGTACTCTTAACTGATTAAAGAAACAAGAGCAAAAAGTTTTCATCTCTCAACAAAGAGAGAAACCAAAAGGATTTGTTTCACTTTCCTAGCTAAACTTTTGACACTTGATCAGGCATATGATTTATTTGCTAGAAAGATATACATGGTTAGGAAGTGGACTCAGTGCAATCTTGTGAATACTTGTATGATCATGTGTAAGATTGTAGGAATTTGTGAAGAAAATAATTTGTCACCAATTCGAGCTTGTAAATTCTTTTATTTTAGCCTCAAATCTTAGCTATCCTTCCATATTTTCATGTCACTCGAGGGCGAGCAACATCTAAGCTTGGGAGAGTTGATAGCTCTGAGATTCGACACATTTTTTATGGTTTTCATTTCGATTTGATCGTTTTCTAGCTTTACCTAACGCTAATACTTTGGTAGCAAAGAAAACTTGGTTTTTAATGTGTGTTTCAGGTTCTAAACATCAACAGAGGGTTTTAACAGCAAAAACACAATATTCAGACGAAAACAAGCAAGTCTCTTTTTTGGAAGCAATCAAGGGAGGCATACAGTAGCAGTAATGAGCAACTATGTGGCGGGAATATTTTTCTGGCCATATAGTTCCCACCTTATAGTTTCCATCGTATTCGTCTTGTTAAAATGGACAACTTTCATAAAGAGGCCGACGACGAAAACAGAACAATGCAGCCGCCATCCCATCTAGAAGGGAGAAAGAAGAGATCCGGAGAAGAAGGGGAAGGTGTTCTTCATCTCTCTCCATGATCTTCTACCTCCTAGACACCACACCTCCATAGCCATTACTTGTACTTGAGAGAGAGATCTCCACCTTGCAAGATTAGGGTTTGATATTGTTCTTCCCATCTTGAATTGTGTTGGATTTATTTCTATTCTTATTATGGATCTCCACGGTAATATCAAGAAGAACTCCCTTTATTTAATTATATCAATGATGCTTTCTTCTCTCATGTGTGAGTAAGTTCCCTTGGGCATGGGAGATATAAGGGGTTGGTGAGATGTGATGTGCCTATATATATTTTCCATTTATTTGGTTGATTTTAATTACTATATTATGTGCGCTTGACTATCTGTGGGATGCTTAATGCTTGTTGTCCAAGTAAGGGACCAGACAACATGATACCTTGTTCTACATAGATAAGATCTTGTTTGCTAGCAGACCGGCGACCCCAGAGTGACATAGAGATATTAATGAAAAACTAGTTGAGCCCGAGAAGCACGAGGAGCCACCGTGCCTATGGAATTAGTATGATCCAAGGTGCTTAATTGCTAAGCAACCTAAAGGATCTTAATCGTCTAGTGACTGAACATGGTTTTGGTAACATGCTAGTAGGATTACTAAAGTTGGAATGAAATCTACCAAGAGGAGTTCTGGCTAATTATGGGTTTCTCGCCTACACACATACTTATAAGATTACAATTGTTACACTTATCACTCATCCACCTGGCACATTCACTATCACCATGAACTGAATCTCCCCGCGCCTATTTTATCGTCTGCAGAAAACAACAAACAAATCGTTCTTTACTTTTATGTTTTTTATTTCTAAAGTTTACATTTTAGTTTTATTTAAATACAATCATTTTAATCCAAATTTTATTTTTATTTCAACACTTGCATTCAGTTCACTCGAAGACCCGTGACAACTTTGAGTGCGACAGAGACTTCACCATTATTAACTTACCTTTGGGCTCCCTGTGGGATCGACATCTTAACTTCGAAACTAGCTACAAACGATCTGTGTACTTGCAGTCATGAGTTACCAATCCACCAATGCAAATGCCATCTTTCTTTTTGTTGCTCTGGTGGCGGAGGTGCTGGAGGAAAATGTGATATCCCAAATTTTAATGCTAATATTGTAAGCTTAGTTGTTTTATTTTCAAAAAATAAAATTAAATAAAAAGGACCATGATGCTATTTATATGGGGGTTTGGAAAGAATTGTAAAAAATAATATTATTTCGAGAATAGAGTACGGTAGTGCTTGAACTGTTGGCCCACCATTCTTAGTGCAATTTTTAGTACATATAACAAGTTGTAGCTTATTCTGTTTCCCGAGTGCTAGAGGAAAGAAAAGAATGAAAAACTTGGGCTGCGCTCACGGCCCATCAGAATCGATGTCAGTACTACGCCCACTGGTTTCGATCTCCCCATACGCCAACCATACCCGTTGCCCTCTAGATCGAAACCACCGCCGCCAGGTCGCTGCTGTCGGTGGGTCACAGGTGGCTGCCGCCTCCGTTAGGTTGCTTGGTTGCGCCGACTGCCGCGAGGTGTCAGGTCTTCCGGTTGTCGGATAAAGTTGTCGCCGCGTTGCCTTAGTTGCAGCAGTGTGTGCGTCTACTCCCTTGTTGTTTGTTAAAAGTCCTCCATCAACGTGTAGCAGAGCTGTTCTTTTGGTGTTGTCCAGAGGGTTAGTTACATGTTTGGTTTGGTATTGTTTGTTGATTCCAGGTTCCTGTATACCACCATATGAGCAGCAGGTAGTTTGGCGTTTGATTAAAGTTTCAGTTGTTATACCCTTGTGTGAGAATTGACGATCAGGTGTATTGAGTTTAAGATATTTTCTGGACAGCTAATCTATATTAGGGTACTACTCCGTACCTGCTTAAATTAATTATTGTGTAGCTAGTATAAGAGACATCATGATCCTATGAGATTCGATTGGTCAATACAACAAGATACATAGACTGCCATCCAACTGCATCTATGACTAGAAGTCCACCTTTGGGTTATCATCCGAACCCTCTCCAGTATTAAGTTGCAAGCAACAGACAACTGCTTTATGCAAAGTGTGTAAGGTAAACAGTCCACTTGTTCCATTAACAAGAGACCGTTGTTTTCTTCCTAATAGCAACAACACATCTATAACCTTAGAGATTTTTGTCACTTACCTTAGATTAAATAGAGGCATGAACCCACTATCAAGTATAAATACCCCCTCTTGTAGTCAGTAGCAACTAATTGGCCAAGATAGCTACTAACAACAGAGAGCATGCAAGATCACAAACAACACAGACATGATATAATCAATAAGACTAAACAATTAATCAGTCTGATATAGTAATATCAATATCCATCGGATCCCCGCAAACACAACATGCATGATTACAAATAGATGAGATCTTGCTCATGAATGGAGCTCACAAGATCTATACATGAAAGCACAAAGGAGGAGATACAACCATCTAGCTACTACATGGACCCATAGTCCAAGGTGGAACTACTCACGCTTCATACCGGATTCTGGCATGATGAAGAAGAGGCCTCCGGGACGATCTCCCCTCCGGCAGGGTGTCAGGAAGAGCTTCAGATCCCCTCGATCTAGGGACGATGGTGGCAGCGGCTACAGACGGTTTCGTGGAATATTGATCGGGTGCTTAGGGTTTAGCCATCAGGGGCTTCTTATAGGTGAAGAGGCGAGGCAGGGGGTCGCCAGGGCGGCTACACCCCCTAGGCGTGGGCCCACCTTGGTCGTGTGGCCACGGGGTGTGGCCCCCTGGTGGCCCTCCTCTGTCTCTTATTCAAGCTTCATGTTCCCCCGTGGTAAACTATTTACTTTGGCGTTTGTCCCATCCAATTCCGAGAATATTGATTTTCTGCCTTTCTGGAACCAAAAACAGAAGAAAACAGGCAACTGGCACTATGGCATCTTATTACTAGGTTAGTACCAGAAAACATCTAAAAACACCTCAAAGTGTAGACAAAGCAAAGCAAAGTAGATACTAAACAAGCATGGAACATCAAAAATTATGGATATGTTTCCGACGTATCAAGCATCCCCAAGCTTAACTCCTGCTCGTCCTCGAGTAGGTAAGTGATAAAAATAATAATTTTTGAGGTGACATGCCCCATCAAAATGAAGATCAAACCATTTGCAAGCATTGAAAGCTGGGATCGAAGAACTCTAAACATGAGCATGAAAGATGAATTTCTAACAGTAAGGCAAAGTAACTATGCATGCAACATGAAAGGCTACAAACAAAGATCATGAATAACATGCATTGAAAAATGTTTGTTTGTTTCACATATAGAAAACATGGGATAGTGGCAATCAGCTTGTCCCTCATGGAGTAGAAAATAGATGCATAGGACACCTTCAAAGTTCATAAGAGTGACTAGATACAGTAGCACAAGAACAAGCAATATCAACAATATGCATCAATCAATAAGTTTTGGAACAATACACAGAGAACTAAGAATGGCAACTATGCTCTCTTAACTGGTGCCTAAATGTAGAAGGTGGAGACTCAATATAATGGTGGAAGAAAGGCCCTTCATAAAGGGAAGCAGGGATTTCAAGTTTCAAAAAGAGCTTCCAAAATTATGGTACTTGTTAGCTTTCAGCCCTCATTTCCCCTATCATAAGCATCTTGAAGTGATTAAGGTTAAAGTGAACAAACTATGGAGTATATGCTTGACAAAGTATAAGTTGGCAATCTCATGTCCCTTGAATACGAGGGCCGCTCCTCATGATACTCAACTTTAGTCACGTGTAAGTTCTTGTCATAGTAAATTCATGTGTATCATAGAGAACCGCCAACGGGGTACCCCTTGCACATGATACATGAACTATCCCATAACCAAAATGACAAGGCAAGCAGACAATGAGCATCTCAGCAATCTTCTTATTTACCATGGGAATATGGATCTTTTTTCTCTCTTTCCTCTTTTCTCAATATCTCTTTTTGATCAGAAGAATGCTTCATAGATGTCACTATGGTGATGCTGCAAGTTTCCACCATGATTAGGCATGGCTTAGGCTAGCGGCCCACGCGTTTCTCTAACACACATACATAACTCCTTGGACTTACAAGCTCCCCTTTTATTTCACATCGACGACATCCATAGACAAAAGAGCATGATATCAACTATGTACAAAGTACAGGTGCAATGTTGAAACCATTCCCCGTGACAGCACAGTTCTGCTAATTCCAACGTATAAATGCAAGCATATACAACATAGATGACACAATGGTTCAAGTTTATTAGGGGCAAGAAATATAAAGTGTGCCATCAAGTTCGTGAGAGGTTTAATCACTAAGTTTTCACATATTAATTGAAAGATAGATGAAAACAAGAATATACTTGGAATGGTGTAACACACCATGCATAGGAGTTTATAGTGGACACTTTGGAATAACTTGGTTTCTTGGGAGTTGGAAGCATGAGTAGAGCTTACTCCTACAAGTGGAGGCTAGCAAAAGACTAGGAGCGACCAACTAAGAGAGCAATAATGGCCATAATCATGCAGAGCGACAAAACATTACTAATCAAAGCATAGAGTGGTACTACAAGTCAAGGACTAAATGATAATAGAGGCTATGGTGACCTGTTCATAGTCATAACATGGTGTGAGCATGTGCCAAGTCAATCCAAACAAAGCATCAAAGGAGAATACCACAATACTATGCTTTTGTATGCTAAAAACACATGATTCTTTTAAGGCACACTAAGCAATCCCAATTGTTTGGAAAAAATCATGCTACAACAATAATCACTAAGCATAAGGTCAAAAAAACATCTAACATGACATGCTAAAGTCTAAGTCACAGTCAAAGAAAGATCCTCTTGTACTACTCAAGCAAGAACTTTCTACTCCTTTCCAACACCAATCAACTTATTTGAAACAACACATCGAGAATGGGGGTCCAAACTACTTTATTCAAGCAAACTAAGCAAATCAAACGAAAACTAAGACGCTACAAGAACAACACAACAATGCATGAAACAATAAAAATGAAGTGTCTAGAAAGACCTGAGCTTTTTATTGATGGAGAAGGGGATGACTTGGGCATCCCCAAGCTTTGACGCTTGTACCTCTTGGATATTTCTTGGGGTGACACCGGGGTGGCATCCCAAATCTTGAGCTTTTTTCCATTCTTCATCTCATTACATCATTCTTTCTCTACACTTGAAAATTTTCCTTCATACAAAACTTCACACAATCTTCATTAGCAACATTAGTGTAATTAAAAGATAAAAGACCCTTGGGTTTAGCTTTATGTAACATCCCTAAAATCATGTTTCAAACTCATGCATATCATCCATGCATCCATGATCATATAGGTTTCATTTCAAACAAATCACTTCAAAACAGAAGCATATATGCTTATTATTTCATGTAAGTTTGCTCTAGCCTTAGTGCTATCTTCCAATGAGAAGAGTACTTGTTTTGGTTCAATAAGGTTTGAATTCAAACTTAGGCACCTTCAAAATCTTGAGCAAAGTTTTCAAAACAAAATGAGTAAATAAAACCAATATTATGCCTATAGTATATACCACATAAAGGCTTGGTTTTATTTTTATTTTCAATTGATCAAAGTGTTTTTGAGTAAACAGTGGTGTTTGACACACATTTGAGTGCAAGGTTTGCAGTATAAAAACCTAGAGAAGTTTTGAATTCAAACTCATTTGACTTGGAGTTGAAAATCATTTCAGGAAAAATCAAACAGAAAAAGAAAAAGGGAAAAAGGGAAAACAAATAAGCTAACAGGCGAATCTGGCCCAACTAGCCCAACTAAGCCCAGCAACCTACCCCGCGAACCGTTTTTCTTTACTCACACCCGCACCCGCTAGGTCGCTGACAGACTGGACACACTCCCTCTCTGTTTCTCTCGCTGACAGCCGCGGCCCACACGGCATCGTCGTCTCCACCCCGCGACGTGTTCTTCCCCAAATCACGCCGTGCGTTTCCTGGTTTGATTCGCTCGTCAATTCGCGTTGATTGCAGGAGTAAATCACGCCCCCGTCTCGCCTACTTAAACCCCCTCTGCCCCCTCTCCATTTTCCCCCAGACTCCGAGCACAGAGCGCCCCCAGGCTGCCCGTAATCACCCTCGCGCCGCCGCAGGCAGAGCTCACTCCGGCGACCAGTCCCGGTGAGCACCGTGCGCCCCTTCTTCTCTAGTTCTTGCAGACAGCTTCGCCACTTCCTTGTGCACCTTCTGACACCATTGGTTCCTCCTATACCGCCGCAGGTCGTCGTCTTCGTCAAGCACAGCAAGGTTCCGACGACTTCCTCAACTCCGGCGATTAAATTCGGTGAGCCCCTTGTTCCCCTTCGCCTCTGGTTCACACGAACATGTTCGCCGTAGTCTTGCACATCTCCGGATGCCTTTTGTTCATGCTAGGGTGACCAGGAGCGTCACCAACGTCGTCGTCCACCCAAGCCCGACGCTGACAGCAACTCCGCGAGCCCGTGCAGCCGTGTCCGTGCGCCCCTTGCCAAGCCGTCGCCAGGTTGAGCATCAGTGCATCGCTACGAACCCGGTAAGCACCTCCGAAGACCCTAGAACCCCCTGTAGCCGCCGCGCCGCCATAGACAGAGCCGCCGTCGCCACCGATCTGTGGTCGCTTGGTCGATGACCGTTCTAGCGCGTGTAAATAGATCACTTAACGAAACGGTATGAGTAGATCTGGGCCATGAAGATTGAGTAGATCTAACGGCCTGTGTGTGTGATCCTGAGCGAACTGGTACGCGCCAATCAGAGCGTGACACGTGGCTAGAGATTAGATTTAAAAACAGGATTTGAATGTATTAGTGGTTTGAAATTGTTTTACCTATAACTTTTGATCCCCACGTTCAAATTTGACAAATTTTATATCAATGGAAGCAGGAGAACAAGCCCTTTCCAAATATGCAATGTGTTTAGTGTTTTGCTTCTGTTAAAATGGTTTTATTTACAGAAACATGTGTAGGGCTATTTTGAGTATATGAATTGTTTGAGAAATGTTTTAAGGTTTAAATAAATGTTGTTTGGCAAGTTTTGAACTTGTTTATGAACCAGTACTGTGCACTTGTCTTGTTAGGTTTAGAAAATCATCACATATCATATTGCATGTATTCATATATTTTTGTTTGTATATATTTTGTATGTGATTTGTTGCTATGATTTTATGTGTAGATTTTGGTGCCAATAGTGATTGTGATCGTGAGGAGTGTAACTACTCTCCAAACTACCAAGGCAAGTGGTGCTTCATGATATTTTTATCCCTATGTTTTCTACTAAACATTAGAAATATTTTGCTAGTCTTGCATGTTATATTTTTGCTTATATGCTATGCTTGGGAAATCCTAGTAGTTGTAGAATTGCTAGAAATTTCTAAGTTAAGATGCTTATCTATGCCATGCTTAGCCTAGCTAGTAGCAACCAAGGGTGGTGAAATATACATGCTATGATAAAAATATTTCTAAGTCTTTGGACTTGTGTTTTGCCTAATAAAACAACTAAGTAAATGAAACACCTGGGTGGAATGGAAGGAATGGTTTATGTTGAGTGTTTACACAAGGCCCATTTCTATGGTTTACCTTGTGTATCTCACTTGTGGAAAGCCACCCAGGAACAAAGAGATTTTAGAGGCCAAATGTTAAGAAGCTTCTAGTGCAGCCACTTGGCAATATGGGCTCTGCCAGGATCATATAGGTTGCAATAACTTAGCCATTTGGACAGTTGGTGGTAGTGGGATGATAGGTTGGAGCGCGTCCATTTGGTCTAAGGGAAGGCTTCTGAAAGGTCCTGTTTTGGTGAAAATCAAGGCTTGTGGGGAAGTGCATAACCCCTGCAGATGGAAGAATCTAAGTACTTAGCCATGTCCCTGGAAAAGGACAACATGAGCATCAAGACATGGAAGTTATCAAGAATCTCCTCATCCCAATTTCTAAGTAAAAACTTGTGGGTGAACAAGGGTGAAGGACCCCAATGTCTATTGGTGGTTCCTTGGGAAAAGTTTTGACAAAGAAAAACTTAGTGTTTCCAACTAATAGGAAAAACCTATTTTGATCAAAGCAAGCCTAAGCTACACTTAGCCAAATTGCATATAGTACCTAGTCCACCAAAAATTATACTAAGGTATCACTTGCCAATACTATTCCAATGTATTGACCCACTGTGGCTGTAACTTGTGATGTTGCAGGTTACTCTGATGAGGATTAGGAGTCATGAGTCTACACTCAACATGTTTGCCTGTGGCACATGAAGATGAAGACTTTTATCTATTTACTTATTTAAACTCTTGTATAAGGCCTGTGGCCATGGAGTTGTAAAGACTATGTTGTCTCTGGAATGACTATAATAATGACCTTTGTTTCTGCGTACTTCATCTTAAATTGTGGATGCTAGCATTGATCCAGGGACTAGCATTGCAATCACAGGGATCCTTTTTCCTTTATAAAGGAGGGATCTTACAGATGGT
The DNA here is from genome assembly GCA_916181665.1 of Avena sativa. Taxonomy (NCBI): domain Eukaryota; kingdom Viridiplantae; phylum Streptophyta; class Magnoliopsida; order Poales; family Poaceae; genus Avena; species Avena sativa. The sequence continues at coordinate 104,079,985 of OV702293.1, forward strand.
ATCAGAGCATTGTGTTGCCTGTAGGATTATGACCCTAGGATTGGAAACCACTAAGGAAAAAATTTCAACAGCTTCTACACTTGTCTATTCTTCTCATAAACTTTTCTAATCTTCTTTCTCATCTCTACTTGTAGATGAACTCCATCAACAAAGCCGTAAGAAAGGGACCACTCATGACAATGACTTTGGATTGTGAGACAGAATTTCCCAAGGCTCTCAAGGACCTCATGGTTGCAATGGAAATACATGGTGCAGCTGTGTACAAAGGTTTTCCTGTGATGGATGAAGGAGTTGAGTACTGGTGGGTGCAACTTCACTTGTATAAAAACAAGGAAGACAACCACAAGGAATCGTGATTATGCATGTTCACCAATTCAGTGATGCACACTACATTCTTTGATTCAGCAAGGGATGCAGCTTGGAAGACCATCAAAGAACTTGGTGATAGAGTCAAGTGCAGAATGCTCAACATCCAAAATGACCTAAAGGAAGAGAAGAAACATACCCAAGAGTTGGAGGCTACCAACCAAACCTTAAGAGGAGACATTATAGACTTAGTAATGGAGTCATGTGCTCAAGATAGAGTGATTGCTTCTAGAAATATTGTGTTAGCCAACATATCTAGTGAGATAGGATTGTAAGCATACTTCGCTAGTTGGACCACCACTTATCACCTTATTTTCCAAAAGTTGCTTAAAATAAGTTGAACCTTGGTTGTTGTAATGGATCCATGTATGCCATGACTTGTGTGTTTTGATTTCCAAAGATATGCATGTGATGCTTTGCCTTGTGTTTATCTTAAATTGTGTTGTTTCTAACTTTTTCTATCTTATAAATAGATGCCTAATGTTACCATTAGCACTGTTGAGGAGTTCCAGGGAACTCGCTTTGGTCCTCGTATTATTGAGCTCACTAGTTTGATCAATCTCCCTCTTCCTACCATCATGGTGCTTCCCCTCACCAAATTTGAGAGGAAAGACCTTTGGGGTTTCAAGGTCAATCAGCCCGGACGCCAGACTGAGCCTACCATGGAGGCTATCATCTTCAAGCTCATGCACGATGACAAGGAGAGAGGCCTAGAGGTAGTCATGCAGGACTTGATTGGACGACTGTTAGGGAGACACTCTCGACAAGTTAGAGGTACTCACTTCCACGTCTTCGGTAGACGTGATGAGGATGGAGAGGCCATCGACTTCGAGGACACTTCGAGAGAGACAGCAGAGCTGATTCGCCTATACCTCCAGGACTTAGAGGTTCTTCTTAGGCACGTGCACACTGATAGGACCAACGTCATGCTTAACAATGACGAACTCCAGGTGCAGCTTTGTGAGAAGGACAAGCTCTTCGCGGAGCAAGATGAGATAGTCAAGGAGATGGGGGCAAAGTTCGAGAGTCAGGATAGGTAGTTCAAGAGTCAAGAGAAGCGAGTCCAAGATAGGAACAAGAGGATTCGGGACATGACTGAAGAACTGTAGGCCAAGGACTTCGAGCTCGAGCATCAGCAGACTGTGATTGAGAGGCTTCGTTCTCAGAAGAGGGCTCTAAAAGCCAAAGTAGAGACCTTTACCACCAATGTCGAGGAATACAAGACCGCTATGGAGAATGCAGGTCTTACCTTTCTTGACGGGGAGGTTGATGCCGAGGAGTAGTGATGACTACTCATTTATCATTTACTTATCATACTTTATTTGAGTCACAATGACCATCCAACATGTGGATGGCTTGTTATTGGTGTGTTTACTTTGCAAACCTGTCATTTTTTGTTGAACTATTATTATTGTGATGCATGTTTGGTGATTGTTTATTTGGTGTATTGTGCATGAAAGCATCTATGGGTATCTTATTCTTATCTCTATTGAACAAACCACAGATGCCTCCCCGTCGTGCAAATCCCAACCCCAACAACAACAACATCACCCCTGAGATGCAGCAAATGATGACAGCTCAGACTCAGCTGATGCAAATGATGACTATGTTCATCCAGAACCAAAACAACAACAACAACAACAATAATAATAACAACAACAACAACCCACCAGGTTTTGACATGCTTACCAGGTTCTTGAGATTGAGGCCAGCAAATTTCTCAGGAACAACTGATCCAATGGTTGCCAATGATTGGCTACGCTCTGAGAACAAGGACTTGGTAACTGTGGGCTGTACTGATGCGGAAAAAGTAAGATTTGCAGCACATTTGTTGGAAGGACCAGCCGCCACTTGGTGGGTTAACTTCCAGATCACCACTCCCATTGAAGATGTGACATGGGCTATCTTTGAAGATGGCTTTCGTACTGCTCATATCTCATCTGGAGTGATGAGTCTGAAGAAGAAAGAATTCCATAATCTGAAACAGAGCCACTGCAGCGTGGCTGAATATATTGAGGAGTTCAAACAATCTGGCACGTTACGCACCGGATGAAGTTGACACTGATGCTAAGAGGAAGGAAAAGTTCCTTGAAGGGCTGAATGATGAACTAAACTTGCAGCTATCAGTGGCCTATGTTCCCACATACCAGTCTCTTTGTGACAAGGCTACTATTTTGGAGAACAAAATGAAGCAAGTTGAGAGCAGGAAGAGAAAACACTCGGACAAACACAGCTCGGGGTCGTCTCACAAACGTTCCCATTATGATGATAGTGGAAGCTCGGGATCCCACAAGCATGGAAAATTCAACAAGCACCACAACCACAACCGTCATCATGACAACAAGCATCACCGTAGTCATGACAATGACAAGTACAAGAACCACAAGGGTGGATATAAGAGCCACCACAGTGGTAGTGGAAGTGGCAGTGGAAGCCAGCCTGTCAAGAAGGATATTAGTTAGGTTGAGTTCTTCAAGTGCAAGAAGATGGGGCATTATGCAAATGAATGCCCAGAAAAGAAAGTTGAAGGACCCAACAAGCCCAACCCTTTTTAGAAGGGACAGGTGAACCACATCAATGTGGAGGAAGTCTATGAAGAGCCAGATGCTGTTGCTGGTAAGTTCAAACTCAATTCTATTCCAGCATTTGTTCTCATTGATACTGGAGCATCGCATTCATTCATATCAAAAGCATTTGTTGATAGAAATGGGTTTCCAACTGAAAACATTGGGTGTCCAATAAAAGTTAGTTCTCCAGGTGGAGATATGATAGTAAGTCTTGGATGCCGGGATCTAGTGATAGAGTTTGGAAATATAAGTTTCCAGTAAGTCTGATAATCCTAGATTCCCAAGGACTGGATGTAATTTTGGGAATGGATTGGATGGCTAAGTATGAAGGAGTACTAGATTGTGCTAATCGTACTGTTGCACTCACAACCCCGGAAAGGAAACAGATTAAATTCAAGTCTAACTTTGAATCAAAAGGGAGTAAGCTAAATTCTCTTAAGGGGGTTAGCATAGACAGTGTGCCAATTGTGAGTGAATATCTAGATGTGTTTCCTGAAGAATTGCCAGGAATGCCACCAGATAGAGATGTGGAGTTTCTTATTGATTTGCTACCAGGATCTGGACCAATAGCAAAGAGACTGTACAAAATGTCAGTTGATGAATTGAAAGAACTCAAGAAACAACTTGGAGAACAGTTGCAGAAAGGATTTATTCAACCAAGTTCTTCATCTTGGGGAGCCCCAGTTTTGTTTGTGGAAAAGAAAGATAGAAGTCAAAGATTATGCATAGATTACCGTTCACTCAATGAGGTGACTATCAAGAACAAATACCCTTTGCCTAGAATCAATGACTTGTTTGATCAGCTAGAAGGAGCTTGTGTGTTCTCAAAGATTGATCTTCGGTCAGGTTATTTCCAACTCAAAATAAGAGAGCAAGACATACCTAAGACAGCTTTCACCACAAGGTATGGATTGTATGAGTATACAGTGATGCCATTTGGTTTGACCAATGCACCAGCATACTTCATGAATATGATGAACAAGGTGTTCATGGAATTTCTTGATAAGTTTGTTGTCGTTTTCATCGATGACATTTTAATCTACTCCAAGAGCAAAGAAGAGCATGAAGGACATTTGCGTTTGATACTTGAGAAGCTTAGAGAGCATAAACTGTATGCCAAATTCAGCAAGTGTGAATTTTGGCTAAATGAAGTTGGATTTCTTGGACACGTTGTGTCAGGAGATGGTGTAGCAGTTGATCCTACTAAAGTTTCAGCTGTAACTGAATGGGAATCTCCCAGGTCAGTGAAAGAAGTTTGTAGTTTCCTTGGCTTAGCAGGTTACTACAGAAGGTTCATTGAGAATTTCCCCAAGGTAGCTAAGCCTATGACATAATTGCTAAAGAAAGACAAGAAATTTTCTTGGTCTAAAGGATGTGAACTCAGCTTTCAGGAATTGAAGAAGAGACTTGTGACAGCACCAGTCTTATGTTTGCCAGATTTGGAAAAAGATTTCCAAGTGTATTGTGATGCATCTCATCATGGATTGGGTGCAGTACTTATGCAGGAAGGTAAAGTTGTGGCCTATGCCTCGAGACAACTCAAAACTCATGAGGTAAACTATCCTACTCATGATTTAGAGTTAGCCTCTGTTGTCCATGCACTCAAAACATGGAGACACTATCTTTTGGGAAAGCGATGTGAAGTGTTCACAGATCACAAGAGTTTGAAGTATATCTTCACCCAGAAGGAAATTAACATGAGACAAATAATATGGCTAGAACTCATCAAGGACTATGACTTAAGTTTGCAATACCACCCCGATAAAGCAAATGTTGTAGCAGATGCTCTAAGTCGTAAGGTTTTTGTGAATGGCCTTACTAAGGAGAATTGCCAGATGATCTGTGTGCCCAATTTAGAGATCTCAGATTGGAGATTGTGCCTGAAGGACATCTCATGTCTTTGGATGTTCAACCCACCTTATTGGACAAGAACAAAGAAGCCCAGAAGACTTATAAGGAAATTGAAGAAATTAAGGAAAAGATTGGCAAGGGAAAAGCCAAAGGATTCCATGAAGACGAACAGGGTACTTTATGGCATGGAAAACATATCTATGTTCCAAAAGATCCGGAGCTTCGGAAACTGATTTTGCAAGAAGCACACAACTCGGCGTATTCCATTCACCCGGGTAACACCAAGATGTACATGGATATGAAAGAAAGATTTTGGTGGAATAATCTCAAGAGAGACATCGCTGAACATATTGCTCTGTGTGATGTATGTAGCAGAGTGAAGGCAGAACACCAAAAACCAGCAGGTTTGCTTCAACCACTACCTATTCCTGATTGGAAGTGGGACAAGATTGGTATGGATTTCATTACCGAATTACCAAGGACCCGGTCAGGATATGATTCTATCTGGGTAGTAGTGGATCTCCTAACGAAAGTGGCTCATTTCATACCCGTGAAGACAACTTACACAAGTGCTAAATTGGCCAAGATCTATATGAGTAGAATTGTATGTCTACATGGAGTACCCAATAGTATTTTGTCTAATAGGGGAACTCAATTCACTTCCCATTTTTGGAGACAGCTACATGAGTCATTGGGACGAGGTTGGAATTCAACACTGCTTTTCATCCTCAAACTGGTGGACAAACAGAAAGGACTAATCAGATTCTTGAAGACATGTTGAGGGCATGTGCCCTAGACTATGGAGCCAGTTGGGATGAAAGTCTGCCTTACGCAGAATTTTCTTATAACAACAGCTATCAAGCCAGCATTGAGATGGCACCATTTGAGTTTCTCTACGGGAGAAAATGTACCACCCCATTACTATGGAATGGTGTGGGAGAAAGAAGTTTGTTCGGACTAGAACTTATCAAAGAAGCCGAAGAGAAAGTCAAGCTGGTTAAGGACAGATTAAAGATAGCACAGTCCCGACAGAAAATCTACGCAGATCCTAAGCGTAGAGTAGTCACCTATGAAGTTGGTGATAGAGCTTATCTTAGAGTGTCACCACTTCGTGGAGTGAAGAGGTTTGGAGTCAAAGGGAAGTTGGCCCCAAGATATGTTGGACCATTCAAGATTCTGAGTCGTAAAGGAGAAGTAGCTTATGAGATAGAATTGCCAGAGTTTTTATCAGCTGTTCATAATGTGTTTCATGTGAGTTAGCTTAAGAAATGTCATCCAGAAATGGAAGAAACTTCTTTGAAGGATACTATACCTTTGGAAGAGGTTAAGTTGGAGAGTGATCTCACTTATGAAGAGAAACCTATGAAGGTTCTTGAGACTGCAGAAAGAGTTACACGGACTAAGACCATCAAGTTCTGCAAAGTTCAATGGAACCATCATTCAGAAGAAGAAGCAACATGGGAAAGAGAAGATGATCTTCGGAAAGACCACCCTCACCTATTTGCTAGCCAATCCGAATCTCGAGGGCGAGATTCACCTTAAGGGGGTTAGATTTGTAACATCCCTAAAATCATGTTTCAAACTCATGCATATCATCCATGCATCCATGATCATATAGGTTTCATTTCAAACAAATCACTTCAAAACAGAAGCATATATGCTTATTATTTCATGTAAGTTTTCTCTAGCCTTAGTGCTATCTTCCAATGAGAAGAGTACTTGTTTTGGTTCAGTAAGGTTTGAATTCAAACTTAGGCACCTTCAAAAGCTTGATCAAAGTTTTCAAAACAAAATGAGTAAATAAAACCAATATTATGCCTATAATATATACCACATAAAGGCTTGGTTTTATTTTTATTTTCAATTGATCAAAGTTTTTTTGAGTAAACTGTGGTGTTTGACACACATTTGAGTGCAAGGTTTGTAGTATAAAAACCTAGAGAAGTTTTGAATTCAAACTCATTTGACTTGGAGTTGAAAATCATTTCAGGAAAAATCAAACAGAAAAATAAAAAGGTTAAAATGGAAAAAAATAAGCTAACAGGCGAATCTGGCCCAACTAGCCCAACTAAGCCTAGCAACCTACCCCGCGAACCGTTTTTCTTTACTCACACCCGCACCCGCTAGGTTGCTGACAGACTGGACCCACTCCCTCTCTGTTTCTCTCGCTGACAGCCGCGGCCCACACGGCGTCGTCGTCTCCACCCGCGACGTGTTCTTCCCCAAATCACGCTGTGCGTTTCCTGGTTTGATTCACTCATCAATTCGCGTTGATTGCAGGAGTAAATCACGCCCCCGTCTCGCCTACTTAAACCCCCTCTGCCCCCTCTACATTTTCCCCCAGACTCCGAGCACAGAGCGCCCCCAGGCTGCCCGTAATCACCCTCGCGCCGCCGCAGACAGAGCTCACTCCGGCGACCAATCCCGGTGAGCCCCGTGCGCCCCTTCTTCTCTAGTTCTTGCAGACAGCTTCGCCACTTCCTTGCGCACCTTCTGACACCATTGGTTCCTTCTATACCGACGCAGGTCGTCTTCGTCAAGCACAGCAAGGTTCCGACGACGTCCTCAACTCCGGCGATTAAATTCGGTGAGCCCCTTGTTCCCCTTCGCCTCTGGTTCACACGAACATGTTCGCCGTAGTCTTGTGCATCTCCTGATGCCTTTTGTTCATACTAGGGTGACCAGGAGCGTCGCCAACGTCGTCGTCCACCCAAGCCCGACGCTGACAGCAACTCCGACGAGCCCGTGCAGCCGTGTCCGTGCGCCCCTTGCCAAGCCGTCGCCAGGTTGAGCATCAGTGCATCGCTACGAACCCGGTAAGCACCTCCGACGACCCTAGAACCCCCTGTAGCCGCCGCGCCGCCGTAGACAGAGCCGCCGCCCTCAGATGCCGCCGCCAGCATCGCCTATCTGTGGTCGCTTGGTCGATGACCGTTGGATCTAGATCCAGCGCGTGTAAATAGATCACTTAACAAAACGGTATGAGTAGATCTGGGCCGTGCAGATTAAGTAGATCTAACAGCCTGTGTGCGTGATCCTGAGCGAACCGGTACGCGCCAATCAGAGCGTGACGCGTGGCTAGAGATTAGATTTAAAAACAGGATTTGAATCTATTAGTGGTTTGAAATTGTTTTAGCTATAACTTTTGATCCCCACGTTCAAATTTGACAAATTTTATATCAATGGAATCAGGAGAACAAGCCCTTTCTAAATATGAAATGTGTTTAGTGTTTTGCTTCTGTTAAAATTGTTTTATTTACAGAAACATGTGTAGGGCTATTTTGAGTATATGAATTGTTTGAGAAATGTTTTAAGGTTTAAATAAATGTTGTTTGGCAAGTTTTGAACTTGTTTATGAACCAGTACTGTGCACTTGTCTTGTTGTGTTTAGAAAATCATCACATATCATATTGCATGCATTCATATATTTTTGTTTGTATATATTTTGTATGTGATTTGTTGCTATGATTTTATGTGTAGATTTTGGTGCCAATAGTTATTGTGATTGTGAGGAGTGTAACTACTCTCCAAACTACCAAGGCAAGTGGTGCTTCATGATATTTTTATCCCTATGTTTTCTACTAAACATTAGAAATATTTTGCTAGTCTTGCATGTTATATTTTTGCTTATATGCTATGCTTGGGAAATCCTAGTAGTTGTAGAATTGCTAGAAATTTCTAAGTTAAGATGCTTATCTATGCCATGCTTAGCCTAGCTAGTAGCAACCAAGGGTGGTGAAATATACATGCTATGATAAAAATATTTCTAAGTCTTTGGACTTGTGTTTTGCCTAATAAAACAACTAAGTAAATGAAACACCTGGGTGGAATGGAAGGAATGGTTTATGTTGAGTGTTTACACAAGGCCCATTTCTATGGTTTACCTTGTGTATCTCACTTGTGGAAAGCCACCCAGGAACAAAGAGATTTTAGAGGCCAAATGTTAAGAAGCTTCTAGTGCAGCCACTTGGCAATATGGGCTCTGCCAGGATCATATAGGTTGCAATAACTTAGCCATTTGGACAGTTGGTGGTAGTGGGATGATAGGTTGGAGCGCGTCCATTTGGTCTAAGGGAAGGCTTCTGAAAGGTCCTGTTTTGGTGAAAATCAAGGCTTGTGGGGAAGTGCATAACCCCTGCAGATGGAAGAATCTAAGTACTTAGCCATGTCCCTGGAAAAGGACAACATGAGCATCAAGACATGGAAGTTATCAAGAATCTCCTCATCCCAATTTCTAAGTAAAAACTTGTGGGTGAACAAGGGTGAAGGACCCCAATGTCTATTGGTGGTTCCTTGGGAAAAGTTTTGACAAAGAAAAACTTAGTGTTTCCAACTAATAGGAAAAACCTATTTTGAGCAAAGCAAGCCTAAGCTACACTTAGCCAAATTGCATATAGTACCTAGTCCACCAAAAATTATACTAAGGTATCACTTGCCAATACTATTCCAATGTATTGACCCACTGTGGCTGTAACTTGTGATGTTGCAGGTTACTCTGATGAGGATTAGGAGTCATGAGTCTACACTCAACATGTTTGCCTGTGGCACATGAAGATGAAGACTTTTATCTATTTACTTATTTAAACTCTTGTATAAGGCCTGTGGCCATGGAGTTGTAAAGACTATGTTGTCTCTGGAATGACTATAATAATGACCTTTGTTTCTGCGTACTTCATCTTAAATTGTGGATGCTAGCATTGATCCAGGGACTAGCATTGCAATCACAGGGATCCTTTTTCCTTTATAAAGGAGGGATCTTACACTTTAGAATAGAAAAACATTCACTAAAAACACCAGATACTGTAGCAATTCCCTAAAAAATCTCAATTTCCCAAAAAGAACCCAAAAAAGGAATCAATAAGCAAATGCAAATAATGGCAGAAATCTATCAAAACAGACCAGCAGGTAGAAACCAATTTTTTCGAAGACCTTCAATTTCTCAAATAAAAAAGTATTGAACTAACGAAAGTTACCTAACATACCAGCAGGTAGAAACCGATTTTTTCGAAGACCTTCTGGTATTCCTATAATTTGCCTGTTGTGGATGTCCTTATAAACAAAGGAGACCCTGTCAAAATTTCCTAAAGGATATTAGTTTTTTTATATGTGTAATGTATGTGGTAACACCTCAAGTGCTGGATGACTTGGGGTGTTACAGAATAGATCCACGGGATTGGGACTCTATGGTGCATCGGGGAAGAGTGCCTTGGTGATCATGGCCATGTCTGCATTTCCCATGGAACCGGTATTTCCTCTTCCCAACAGAGTGTTGGCGAGAAACAAGGCGATGTAGCAGATTGTCGGGTTCTGAATTGTGGATATCTTCTTCTGGTAGAAGTTCCTGCCACCATTAACATAAATAACCTCCCTAGTTTCTCCACTTGAGACTATATAAATTTGTAACAGTTGATTCCCCATCTTGAGGGAATCCAAAAGCTTCACAAAATTGTTGAAAAGAGATTTGATATAGCTGATGTTTTATAGTGAAGCTTACCATGCATGCATTACCTTTCTCCTTGTAGTCATTGTAGAAGGAGGCGAGGAACTCAAAGGTGAGCTCAGTGTAGGTGTAGTGGCTTGCGTAGGCGAGGAGTGATAGCCCTGCATTTGCACACATGTGGTTGAAATCTGACCTCAACCCTGCCGCGGTGAGAAAGCCATCATCGGCCCAACGTATGGGCATCACCCTCGATGAAACCCTAGCGTACTAGTTGTCGAGCTCAGCCCGGAGCCCCGAGCCCTCGCCGCGCTGGCGCTTGCTCTTGCGAAGAATGCTACCAAGCTTGTTCATCTTGATGTACTAAAAAATTTCAACATAAAACCTTAGGCATATAGTTTTTACATGATATACGAACGATTCTGCGTGGACAAATTTAATCTTAACGCGAGAAATCAAAATGGAAAATGAAACAAGCTTGAGTTCATCCACTAGATCAATGTGAGAGTTTCAACAATGGAATTCTGAAAATAAAGCATGGATAGGGAGAGAAACATACCGATCTGTTGATTCCCTGTCATGGGAATGGCCAGGACAGATGCTACGATTGGTAGCGAGTTGTAGGAAGTAGGGCAAGGGCGGACAACCATCTGCAGTGCGAGATGAGGGCGAAGACACAAGTGTTTACCCAGGTTCAGCCCCCCGGAGGGTAAAGACCTACTCCTGCTAGATTTTATTATCGAGTGATTACAAGGGAGGTGAGCTCGGTGGCTAGGCAGCGAGTCGATGGGGTGTATGATGGAACGTGAGTACAGAGAGTACCCTAGGGAGGTTTATATAGGGGTACCTCACTAGGGTTTACAGATATACAACCGAGTCAGTTAGGGACTCGGAGGACTTGACCTAATTCGAATGGGCTTTGCTATGCTTCTGGGCCTCCAACTTCTAGTCGCCAGGTCCCTCCTTGATTCATGATGCATTCGTCGTCCTGCAGGGCCACTCACTAGGTGCTTGATCCAGTAGGAAACGTCCTGTTGGGCATACCCCATTCGACATATCCCCATCAGTAGTCCCCGAGGCCGTCGTTGATTCAGTGCAGGTGTTTTTTGGCAGTCAGAGTATGCGGGTCCCTCAATGAAGGAAGGAATCTCCCATATCTGTCTTGAGTCATAGTACTGGCGTCCAGTCGAATCGCAGAGTTGGGTGAATGGTTCGGCGAGTCAAGTGAACGAAGTTGGACCATCATCTTAGTCAAACTAGCCATTGGGTAATCCAACGGTAATATTGGCGTAATTACCACGAGGTAACGGCTGCTCCGGGATTGGCGGGAAGCGCCCCATATATAAGGAGAGTGACGGGGAAAGCTGTGAATCTTCCTCGCATTTCTTCGACCCTGCGCATTCTCAATCTTCTTCCTCCTCCCGATCTGAAAGAGCGACTGAGTGCAGATCTGTGCTGATGGTGCCTCTGAAGGACCAGTGGGGCAAATCCAAGTGCATTGTGGCCTCGCTAAAGTCCTTCCCGGAGGCGGGGATTCTCTGTAAAGGGAAATGGCGGATCCCCACGGCCGAGGAGATGGAGCCCGACCCTCGCCCTAGAGAATTCATTTGTTTATTGAGCTACCTACAAAGGGGGCTCGGCTTCCCCATGTCGGTCTTCTTCCGACGATTCTGCGCGTATTACACGATCAAGCCCTTGGATCTGGGGCCGCACAACATTGAGCAGCTCGCCAGTGAGTGCTATCTGGGGTGTCGCTCCAATTTGCCCTGTGGATGTACTTGTTCCACAGCCGCGTCAGCCGCGAGGGGTCAGGTGGCCCGATTCTGGCGACGAGCAGCCCTACCTTCCAACTAAAGACCAAGGCTAACTTTTTTGGATCTGATGCTCCCGAAGAAATCCACCAGCGAGTGGAAGACATATTGGTTTTATGTGAGCGAGTCGACACTGGACGGCAAGGTGTCGCTCCCAACATACACTTCTAAAAGGAGCGAGCCACGCTAGATGCTGACAACCAAGCTTCCTCACGACCAGCGGATGGCCGTGGAAGAGATGCTGACGCATATCGAGACGCTCAAGAAGGAGGGTCTAGAGACAATTAAACCTTTACAACTGCTGGCTTGGGTGGGGACTAGTGCCGTCGGCGAGTCGAGCCTGATACATCGTAAACGTATCTATATTTTTTTATGTTCCATGCTTGTTTAGTATCCATATGCTTTGTCTACACTTTGAGTTATTTTTATACATTTTCTGGGACTAACCTATTAACAAGATGCCACAGTGCCAGTTGCCTGTTTTCGGCTGTTTTTGGTTTCAGAAAATCTAGTAAGGAAATATTCTCGGAATTGGACTAGACAAAAGCCAAATTCAATATTTCACGGAGGAGAATATAGAGACCAAAGGGCGACCGGAGGGGAGCCACAGGGTGGCCATACCCCCCCCCCCCATGTGCGGGCCCACCCTGGGTCATGCCTGGGCAGGGTGTGGGCACCCTGGCTGCCCTCCTGCCCCGCCTCTTCGCCTATATAATCCCCCCGATGCCAAAACCCCATGTACCCGATCAGATCTCCATGAAATAGTTCTTAGCCACCACCACCATCGTCCCTAGATCGGGAGGAATCTGAAGGTCTTCCCGGCACCCTGCCGGAGGGGAGAGATCATCCCGGAGGCCTTCATCACCATGCCAGCCTCCGGTATGATGCGTGAGTAGTTCCACCTTGTACTATGGGTCCATATAGTAGCTAGATGGTTGTTTCTCCTCCTTTGTGCTATCATGTTTAGATCTTGTGAGCTCGGTTCATGATCAAGATCTTCTATTTGTAATCATGCATGTTGTGTTTGCGAGGATCCGATGGATATTGAGATTACTATGTCAGATTGATTAATAATTCTATCTTGTCTTCTTGATTATTCATTCTATCATGTTTTTGTTGTTTGAGATCTTGCATGCTCTCCGTTTCTAGTAGATATCTTGGCCAAGTAGATGCTAGTGACTCCAAGAGGGAGTGGTTATGCTCCATAGTGGGTTCATGCCTCTATTGAATCTGGGAAGTGACATAAATCTTTAAGGTTGTAGATGTGTTGTTGCCACTAGTGAGAAAACAACAATATTTTGTACATGGAACAATTGTATTATTTACTTTATACACATTGCTTAAAGCAGTTATCCATTGCTTGCAACTTAATACTAGAGGGGGTTCAGATGATAACCTGAAGGTGGATTACTAGTCATAGATGAAGTTGGATGGCGGTCCCGCTGTAAATTGAGTCAAATCTCATAGGATCATGAATATCTGGTATTGCATTGTTATGCCTTGGTCTATCCTGTCAATTCCCCCGCTGTAATTTTTTTACCCAACATGTTATGTTATTTATCTTAAGGAGAACACGTCTAGTAAACCGTGGACCCCGGTCCAACCTTTACCATTGTTACATCATCCACTATTACTGTTTACTTTCTTCAAGCAATCATTACCTTCCACACCATATGTTTAATCCTTTGTTTTCAGCAAACCGGTGAGATTGACAACCTCACTGTTCATTGGGGCAAAGTCTTGAGTTTGTGTTGTGCAGGTTCCAAGTTGTTAGAAACACCTTCGGGTCATTTCCTTCCTCCTACTAGTTCGATAACCTTGGTATCATAACTGAGGGAAGACTTACTGCTGTGCTCATCATACCTTCCTCTTGGGGTTTCCCAACGAAGATCTACAGTGATCTGAGCCATATCAGAGCCCACTGGATGTACCAGTACACCGGCAGGGACAATGGGTCGAAGACGTGCTCGGTGATTTGGAACACCGACGATTATGCTGCCACGCTGAAGAATATCACAAAGGCGGAGTATACCTATTCAATGGCTGGGCTCGCTCCCTATACCACCATGAGGAACCGCCATGCGCCGATAGTAAGTTCCTTCCTTGGCTCCGCAGTTGCAATGGTGTAGTCGCGGTTCTCTGATATTTGCTTTGTCTTTGTCAGTTATTTCAGTTCTTGGAGAAATGACTCCTCCGGGGAGTTCGAAGAGGATTCAGACGAGTCTTCAAGACGAGGAAGAGGTGGTGGAGGTCGTCGCACCCGCGCCCGCAGCTCGGAAGACCACGGGAAGAAGTAGTGCGAGCTTGAGGCAAGTCGAAGCCTCGAGGACCGTGACAAGGAGGAGGTCGACGTCCAGGAGCATAGCTCGCGGCGCGTGGACACGCCTGCAAAGGCCGCCTGTAAGGTGAAGTCGCCCACAAAGAAGAAGGCGCCAAAAGTGGCGTCGCCGCCCATGTCGGTGGCCATTTTTGAGTCGGACGATGAGGCTGATGACGCAGAGGCCGTGGCTTCGACAAAGATTACCGAAGCAAAGGGATCAGGAGTCGAGGCTGTAGTGGAGGGTGATATCCTGCTTGCGGCGATCCCACCACCATTCTCGGTGGTCCCGGGGCCAGGGGCTGCCCTGGCCACGGAGTCGAGGTCTTCACCGCCGAAGAAGGCGCATGTGTCGCCCGGGCCAGAGAAGCCTGCGACCGTGGGCTCGTCGTCGAAGAAGCCCGCGGTGTGGTGGGCCTCGAGTGTGTTCGAGACGGGCCTCAAACGCAAGCTGGGCCCGGATTTGGAAAAGACGACGCACATCCGCACCGGTCTGTGCTTCATCCCGGTCGCCAAGTAAGTCCGTGTCGAGTCGTCTGAAGTGATTTTCAGGGTCATTAGCCGGGATGCTGATCCCACCGTTTTGCAGGATCGGCGTCAAGAATATTGGTCACCCTTCAGTGGCCAAGGTGCCGCCAGTCGCTGCTGGAGGGGAAACTGACCCTTCCAAGAAGAGGAAGGGTGACACGGTCGAGCCACCGACCGATGGTGTGAAAAAGAGGAAGGAGGGCGTTGCCGATTCCGCGGCTGCTACTGAAGGTCCAGTCGACGCGTTGATTGAAGCGCCGGTCAGAACCGCCATGCCCTTGGAGGCTGATGCGATCGTGGGATCGTAGCTAGGCGAGCCGACTGCGCTGGTTGGGATGTTAGTGCCCATGACTAGCGCCCCGATGGCGGTGGCTGCGACATTTCCCTACTTTATGGCGAAGGCTTCCGCTGTGGTGATAGGGATGCAGTTGCCTTAGGTGCCTGAGGTCGTGGATGGAGACGCTGGGCAACGACGAGGTGGACTCCGTTCGTGCTACCGTCAGTGGATGCGATCGAGCTTCACAACATGCTAGGCGCTACCATACAGGTATGTCCAGTCCCCGAGGATCTTTTGCTGTCTAGTCCCCGAGTGGCTAGTCGCTGAATTTCAGCGGCTAGATGCTTAAGAACTTTTGATGTCCAGCCCTGAGTGGCTTGTCACTGAATTTCAGCGGCTAGGAACTTCAGAACTTTTGCTATCTTGTCCCCGAGTGGCTTGTCGCTGAATTTCACAGGCTAGGAAGTTGAGAACTTTTTTGTTTGCTATGTGCGATCTCCGTTCGCAGGGCCTTCAGCGGGAATCATCGGAGCAACAAGCCGTGAAGGAGCGCCTGGAGCATGAGTTGCGGGCTGCGCAGGAGGTTAACCAGTAGCTTCAGGCGACTGTGGGTGAGTATTCGATCTTTGGGTGATTTTTGGTCTTGTTTTGCGGGGTATTATTTCAATTCTCCTTTGTAAAGGACCGCTCCGCTGCGATCGCCAAGGCCCGCGAAGGTTAAGTTCCATCCTCCAAGCTGGAAACTGCGAAGTCGGCGTTGGCCACCGCGGAAGAGTGGATCGCCGCATTGGAGAAGGAGCTGGATACCACAAAAGCGGAGGCGACTTTGTCTGAGGAGAGGGCCAAGGCCGCTGTCGTCGCGGCGGAGGGCGAGTAGAAGGTCTCTGATGCGTTGTTTGCTGGTCTGCAAGACTAGTCGATGGTTGATGACCCACAAGTATAGGGGGTGTATCGTAGTACTTTCGATAAATAGGAGTGTCCATCCCAACAAGGAGCAGAAGGTGTTGACTAGTGGTTTGGAGCAGGAAATATCTATAAATACTTACCAAAATTTTTTTTAGGGGTTTTTGATAAAGCAAGGAAATAAAGTGTAAGTAAATCAAGACAGCAAATAATTGCAGCAAGTGGCCCAATCCTTTCTTAGCAAAGGACAAGTCGGTGATAATACTTATGAGGAACAAACATTCTCGAGGACACATGGGAATACTGTCAAGTGCTTTTGTTTCGTATAGTTGATTAATCTTCCTTGGTTTGATAAGTGTTTTGTGGGTGAACCTGTGGTAATGGACCGACCTTACTTGGACTAACACATACTTGTGATTAAACCCCTTGCAAGCATCCGCAACTACAAGAAAGCAATTAATATAAAAACCTAACCGCAGCCTTAAACTCTGAGATCCTACAATCTCTTGTACAAAGGTTTCCTAACGGGGGTTCATGTTTCTGTCACTTCGGCAACCCCACAATTAGTAGCCAAATACACAATGCATTCCCCTAGGCCCATAAATGGTGCAGTATCATGTAGTCGACATTCACATGACACCACTAGAAGAATAGCACCACAACTTAATATCAACCATTGAATAATACATCAACACAATTCCACTACGAACAACATGACTTCTCCCATGTCCTCAAGAAATAAACAAACTACTCACGAGACATCAGATGGATCAAGATCATAGATGGTATAATGATGGATAACAATCTAAACATAAACAATAATTCAATGGTTCCACTCACAAGCATCAACTACAATAGAAATCAACACCGGGAAAGTTTCCCCTAAGAACTATGCAAGATTCAACACAATTGTTACAGCAGGATGGAGTGGTGATGATGGTACCGGTGGAGATGATGGTGTGGCTGATGATGATGATCTTTCTTTGTTCACTCCCCGAACTTTGGGGTTTCGGGAGGAAGATATAGGCGAAAGGGCAGAGCCAGAGGTGTGCCAGGGCGGCCACACCCCCTGCAGGCGCGGCCTAGGGTGGCCCGTGCCTAGGGGGTGTGGGCCCCCTGTGGCCCAACTCCGCCTCCCCTTCCGGCTTCCTTCGTCTTCTGGAAAAATATGATTTTCCATAGTTTTTTTTTTCTGATCTTCATGAAAATTGCATCTAGACACCGCTTTTTTCCATCAGAATCCTGACTCCGGTAGTTCATCCTCCAAGAATCATCCAACATGCAAAAAATATGAAATAACATAAGTTTCACCTCTTAATAAGAATATATCAATGAATAACAGTAAATTATGATATAGAATGGTGATGCAAAATGGACCTATGAACTCCCCCAATCTTAGACCTCGCTTGTCCCCAAGCGAAAACTGAGCTCAGTAAACATGTCCACAGGTTTACGGAGTGAAGTGTCGATAAAAATAATATGGACAAGAAGCATCACACTTACCGATACACAACTCATAATAGAAATCAACTCACCATTATATAACTTAGCTTGCAACAAGGAAGGGAGCCACAATAAAGATGCATAAAGATAATCATAATTGGGAATGGCAAACTTTGTTCTTGGTCAGAGAACAGTTGACAAACAGTTTTCAAGCAAAGCTTTTGTAAGGAAGTTTATAATAGGAGTACTCTTTTCTCAAACAAAAAAGGTTTTCACAATGACGATTTCAAAGTAATACTCATTCAAATAAGAGTGTTGTTCAAAACAAGGAAGAAAGAAACATGATTCAATAAATTATCATATGAATAATTGAAACTCAACAACTCAAATGCTTGCTGGAGATAGAGAGTAATAGGTTTTACTGACTGAACTAAGAAGTAAAAGAAAGGCCTTTCATAGAGGGAAGCAGGGACTTCAAGTTCATCAAGAGCTTTCAAAAGATTATGGTACTTGCTAGCTTTGAGCTCTTATTGCCCCTATCATAAGCATCTTGAGGTGATTAAGGTTAAAGTGAACAAAGATGGAGTATATGCTTGATGAAGTATAAGTTGGCAATCTCATGTCCCTTGAGTATGAGGGCCGCTCCTTATGCTACTCAACTTTAGTTACCGATAAATTCTTGTCATTGTAAGTACATGTGTATCATAGAGAACCGCCAACGGGGTACCCCTTGCACATGATACGGGAGCTATCCCATATCAAAATGACAAAGCAAGCAGACAATGAGCATCTCAGCAATCTTCTTATTTACCATGGGAAATTGGTGCTTTTTCCTCTCTTTCCTCTGTTAAATATGTATCTCTTTTTTGATATGAAGAAAGCTTCATAGATTGCTCACTATGGTGATGCTGCAAGTTTCCACCATGATTAGGCATGGCTTAGGCTAGCGTCCCAGGCGTTTCTCTAACACACATACATAACTCCATGGACTTACAATCTCCCCTTTTATTTCACACCAACGACATCCGCAAACAAAAGAGCATGATATCAGCTGAGTACAATGTACAAGTGCAATGCTGAAAGCATTCCCCATGAAAACATGGTTCTCTTAATTCCAATGTATAAGTGCAAGCATATACAACTTCGATGACACAATGGTTCAAGTTTATTAGGAGCAAGAAAATAAGGTGTGCCATCAAGTTCGTGAGAGCTTTACTAACTAGTTTTCACATAACAGAAGAAATTTTATTTTTAAAGATAGATGAAGCCTGAGAAATTACTTTTGATAGTAATAATGCTAATAGGTTGGTATGGTGGACATAGATGGCATACATTTTGGTTTAAAGGATTGGATGCACGAGAAGTATTCCCTCTCAGTACAGGTTTTTGGCTAGCAAGGCTGGGTAGCAAGCAAAAGAGTTGAAGGAAACAAGCAAACATACAAGTGATAAAACCAAACATGTAATCTTCCTTGAAGACACAAGATCTTAAATAAAGAATACTAAGCTTATGAGCCAATAAAGAAAGAAAATAAATGATACAAAATACTTGTAAGTGCTTTTCTCTTTTCCTTTCAAACCTCAAAAAGTGTTGCTACTGAACAGAGCTTGGTTTGCCAAAACCAATTTAGATTTACTTGATTCTCCCAAACTGATACCAATACAAATCAACACAATCAATCATATAAAAGAGACTGCAAACTAAAATAAGAAGTGCGAAAAGTAAAAGATGAAAGTTCTCATTAATATTCCATAAAGGCACTCACACCAAGGGATACATAAATAACCAACTAAAGGAGAGATACTTCCATAATGCAAATCATCCCTTATGATAACTTCTCTATCCAAGATATAACACTACTAAAAAGGTAAAAAGAGAATGATGTGATACCGCGACACTCACCCAAGCTTGGAACAAACCAAGGGGATGCCAAAACCTGATGATGAATTACTCCTTCGATGGTGGCGGTGTTCCCTTGTCATCGTCAGACATCCAAGGTAAAGGTTCCCCATCCACAAAAGATGTCTTGGTATCAAATATCCTGAAACTAGTAGTAGAGCTTATGTGTTTAAACCTAGCCTCATACTCATAATTTTCATTTTGTATGTCGTCGAGTTGTGCTTGCAATTGATTGGTGGTCTGATGGAGTGAGAGGATTTCATCTCGAAGCTCAGCAGTCTCCCTCTTGTGCTTGGCTATGAGTTCTGAACTTATCTTATGGATGACGTCCACCTCGCGTTCCGCCATCTTCTTGTACCTAATACTTCCTGCTCCAGTGCTTCCATCCTATCTTCTAGACTGCCTTCTCCTTTAGGACCATGTACTTCTTTTATCTGTACCTTCCCATCCTTGAGTAACAACTCCTTGGGGTGAACCTTTAACTCATACATGTACGGGTTGATGACATCCGCGGATGAATCCTCCATGGGTGATCCAGAGGAAAACATTGTGGCTCTAAAACTAAGAATCTGCCTCACAAAAATAGATCGAAACAAAAACACGATGAGAGAACGATATACAAACCTCGGGGAGATCCGGGGGGTTATATATTATGAAGTTTTA
The DNA here is from genome assembly GCA_916181665.1 of Avena sativa. NCBI lineage: Eukaryota > Viridiplantae > Streptophyta > Magnoliopsida > Poales > Poaceae > Avena > Avena sativa. The sequence continues at coordinate 104,100,047 of OV702293.1, forward strand.
CGACATAAGGAAGGTACTGTGCGAAAACGGGGCGGAGATGGACTCCAGGGGGCTCACACCCCTGGTGGTGCGGCCAGCTGGGGCCCGCGCCACTGGTGGGTGTGGCCCACCCGGGCTCCATTTCATCCTCTTTTTTGTCTCGTAACCTTCCATATGGAATAAAAACATAAAAAATATAAAGAGATAGGTTTTTCGCGAACCTTCTGTTTTGACCTCTTTTACCTATACAGAAATGGACTTTGTATATTCCTTCTCTCCAACACTTGAAAGTTCCTAACGTACAAAGCCTCACACAAACTTCATTAGCAACATTAGTGTATGGAAAATCAATAAACCTTTGGGCTCACATTTTAACTAAAATCCAACAAAACAAAAGCTACTGAAGCAACTCCTTTCAAAATCCCAAAAAAGAATTTAAAAGGAAGTTGATTTAAGAGGCAAATGCAAATGATGGCAGAAATCTGTCAAAATAGACCAACAGGTAAAGATTGATTTTTTTCGAAAATTTTCTGTTGCTCAAATCAAAAAGTGCTAAAGTAATAAACGTTGGATAACAACTTGGAGCACAAGCACAGAAAATTACAGCTCCATCCGAAGTACTGAGATCTTTCACGAATTTATCGTTCACAAATTTTTACAATGCAGCACAAAAAATGTCCTAGGACAGCAACCTTTCACAACTCCTCTACTTCTCAAAAGAGGTTGATCTTGACACAAAAACCAAACAAAAAAGATAAGGAGAGGTTATTACAGAATTAATAACTTCCAAGACTCAATGAAACTATTGGGTTATCTCCCAAGAAGTTCTTTTCTTTAATGCCTTTAAGTTAGGCGTGATAATTTCAAAGATGCTCAATAGGACATATATATTTGAAGTGAAAGAGAGCATTAAGAAGCAAATATACAACACATTTGAGCTAATCCAGTTCCTATGCAATGGAGTCTCATGAGAAAACAAATTATTGAAGCAAAAGGCTACTAACATAGGAAGACTAAACAAATGCAACTTCAAAATTTTCAACATAAAGCGGGGAAACTTAATATTATTGAGATGCATAAAACCATGTTTCCCTCTCTCATAATTACTTTCGGTTGCACTTCGAATAAAGTTGACAATATAAATGTCACAAGAAACAAATATATCAGAATTAGCATACTTACAATCATCAAAAAGAGGTCTAATGTCATAAACTGGATCAATAGAAGCAAGTTGTTCAACCCTGAAATCCTCATTAGGCAATTCATTTTCATAAGGAGGTTTAGAAAATTTTCAAAAGTTAAACTCATAATCTTCTCCACCAAACTTAGTTAAAAATTTCTCCTTGCTACAATCTATAATAGCTCCACAAGTGTTCAAGAAAGGTCTACCAAAAATGATAGGACAAATTTTACTAGCTTCTAAACCAAGCACTAGAAAATCAACAGGATATTTAATCTTACCACAAAGAACCTCCACATCTCTTACAATGCCAATTGGACAGACTGTCTCTCTATTAGCAAGGTGAATAACCACATCAACGTCCTCAAGTTGACAAGGACCAATTTCATGCATAATTTCCTTGTAAAGCTCATAAGGAATAGCACTAGAACTAGCATCAATGTCACATAAACCATAATAGAAATGATCACCAATTCTAATAGAAAGCACATGGATACTAGTTTTCCTAGCTTTACTAGGATGAGAGACAATATTAGAAGCATCTTCACAAAAGATAATGTGCCCATCTTCTATATTTTTAGTGACAAGGTCTTTAACAATGGCTAGAACTGGTTCAACATTTATTTGTTCATCAGGTTCAACAGCTTTCTTTGTACTTTTGCTAACCACATTAGCCATAATAGAATGTTCCTTTACCTTAGCAGGGAAAGGGATTTTCTCAATATAAGGTTTAGGCAAAATAGGGTCAACAGTACAAACTTCAGTGTTTCTAAAAGGAACATGATTAACAACATCTTTATAAGGTGCATGGTACTTGTCCCACTTCTTTTTGGGAATTTCTGTATAAGAGGCAAAGGCCTTAAAACAATTGGCAATACTTTGAGAATCAATACCATACTCAATACTAATATCACGAAAGTCATCAGTTCCCATAAAAGATTTAATGCACTCATAATCATAATTTATACCTAACTTTCTTCCTTTATCATTCTCCCATGCTTCAGTGTTTTCTTGAATACGGTCTAGAAGATCCCCTTTAGCTTCTTCCTTCATATGTGTGAATGATCCAGCACAAGAAGCATCTAGTAAATCTTTATCATGTAGAGAAAGCCTTGCATAAAAGTTATTAATAATAATATTGTTAGGAAGTTCTTGAATAGGACATTTAAGCATTAGTAACTTCAATCTCCCCCAAGCTTGGGTTGTACTCTCTCCATCACGAGGCCAAAAGTTATATATTTGCTTCCTATCTTTATGAATCTCACTGGGATGATAGAATTTAGAATAAAAGAGAGGTATTATTTCCTCCCATTCCATAGATTGTCCATTCTTCAGCAGCTTGTACCATTCTTCAGCTCTTCCTTTCAATGATATAGAGAGTAACTTCTTCTTAACCTGTTCAGTTTTGATACCTGCACACTTAAACAATCCGCATAATTCATAGATAAAAAGCAAGTGATCACCAGGATGGACAATTCCATCCCCAAAATAATAATTATCCATAACACGATCAACAATTCTTGTAGGTATCTTAAACGGATCTATCTCAACAGGTCGTGGTTCATCTACTACCCTAACAGTGGTAGTAGATTTCCCAAATAGTATACCAAGTGGGTTATCCATATTGGAAACAAAGTAACAAACAGAAATAAAAAGCAATACTCATAGTAGAAGATTCCTTTACCAGTTCCACTCTTAAATAGCTCTTCACTCCCCGGCAACGGCGCCAGAAAATAGTCTTGATGACCCACAAGTATAGGGGGTGTATCGTAGTACTTTCGATAATAGGAGTGTCGATCCCAACAAGGAGCAGAAGGTGTTGACTAGTGGTTTGGAGCAGGAAATCTCTGTAATACTTAGCAAACGGAATTTTAGGGTATTTTGATAAAGCAAGGAAATAAAGTGTAAGTAAATAAAGAAAGCAAATAATTGCAGCAAGTGGCCCAATCGTTTCTTAGCAAAGGACAAGCCGGTGATAATACTTATGAGGAACAAGCATTCTCGAGGACACATGGGAATACTGTCAAGTGCTTTCGTTTCATATAGTTGATTAATCTTCTTTGGTTTGATAAGTGTTGTGTGGGTGAACCTGTGCTAATTTACCGACCTTACTTGGACTAATACATACTTGTGATTAAAACCCTTGCAAGCATCCGCAACTACAAGAAATAAAATTAAGATAAAAACTTTACCACAGCCTTAAACTCTGAGATCCTACACTTCCTTGTGCAAAGGTTTTCTAACGGGGGTTCAGGTTTCTGTCACTCCAACAACCCCACAATTAGTAGCTAAATACACAATGCATTCCCCTAGGCCCATAAATGGTGAAGTATCATGTTGTCGATGTTCACATGACACAACTAGAAGAATAGCACCACAACTTAAAGATCAACCATTGAATAATACCTCAACACAATTCCACTACTAACAACATGACTTCTCCCATGTCCTCAAGAACTAAACGAACTACTCACGAGACATCATATGGATCAAGATCAGAGATGATATAATGATGGATAACAATCTGAACATAAACAATAATTCAATGGTTCCACTCACAAGCATCAACTACAATAGCAATCAACACCGGGAAAGTTCCCTAAGAACTTTACAAGATTCAACACAATTGTTACAGCGGGATGGAATGGTGATGATGGTGCTGGTGGAGATGATGGTGTGGATGATGATGATGATCCGGATTAAGTCTAGCTTGATGACGGTGTTGATGGAGACGATCTCACCTCTCCAAGAAGGAATTTTGCCGGCAGAAATTTGTCTCTCGGAGAGCTCTTTCTCTCTCGGTAGTTTCCGCCCCGCAGAGGCGGCGGAATCTTTCTTTGGTCGATCCCCGAATTTGCATCTAGACACCGCTTTTTCTATTAGAATCCTAACTCCGGCAGTTCATCCTCCAAGAATCATCCAACATGCAAAAACAGATGAAATAACATAAGTATCTCCTCTTAATAAGGAATATATCAATGAATAACAGTAAATTATGATATAGAATGGTGATTCAAAATGGACGTATCAATGGCCCTGCAGGACTTCACCACGGAGCAATGTTGTCTGATTCTTGGTAAGTGTTTCTTCGATGTCTTCTTTGTAGTGGCGGGCGAGTCCCCGTGCGGACGAGTCGCCACTCCGGCGAGTCCCGAGCAGGTGAGGCTGAGGGTGCGTGCATTTGGGATTCTGATTTGGTATCATTGTAGGGGTGATATGCGATGGATATCCTGAGGTACAGACGTACGATGCGAAGACGTGCATGGCCATGTTGGTGGACTCGTCCACTCTCTCGGCGGCATGCATTTGGGCCATTCTCCAAGGGATCTCGCCCACCGAAGTGTTCCCTAGTGGGTTGACGAAGGTGTGGTTCTACCTTGAAGAGGCGCCGGCCGTGGTCGACTGTATGGCGCGGTCGGGCTTTCCGCCGCGACTGCGCTAAGTCTTGGACTCGCGCACTTCCTCAAGGACTTCGACCTCGACGATGTCACCAGCGGGTACCCCTCGGAGACTGGCTCGGTGAAGATCTAGGAGGTGCTGAAGCTGACCGCTAGGGAAGCTCCTTATGCCAAGCCGGTGTTGGTAATGGGTGATACGTCATAAACGTATCTATATTTTTTTATGTTCCATGCTTGTTTTGTACCAAATATCTTATGTTTTTTCTACACTTTGAGGCATTTTATTCATTTTCTGGAACTAACCTATTAACAAGATGCCACAGTGCCAGTTCCTGTTTTCTGCTTTTTTTGGTTTCAGAAAGGCTAGTAAAGAAATATTTTCAGAATAGGACGAAACAAAAGCCAAAGTTCCTATTTTTCTTGACATGACACGGAGTCCGAACGGGAGATGAAGAGTAGCAGCAAAGCAACCACACCAGGTGGCCGCACGGGCCTCCCTGGCCGCGCCGTGATATGTCCAAAACGTATCTACTTTCCTGAACACTTTTTTTATTGTTTCTCCTCTAATTTGTGTGATTTGGATATAACTAACACAGAGTGACGCTGTTTTCAGCAGAATTGCTTTGGTGTCTAGTTTTTTTTGAAGGAAATCAAATTTCAGGAACAATCCAAAATAATATTTCGAAAATCCTATTTTCCCGGAAGACTCACGGAGCCAGAAGACGGAGGGAAGAAGAGGCCCGAGGGGCCCACACCACCCCTAGCGCGGGCCAGGCCTGGCCGCACTAGGGCATGGTGTGGCCGCCTCGGTCTCCGCCTCGACCTCTCCTTCCGCCTACAAATAGCCTCTGTCCTAAAAATACCGGGGGGGCTCAACGTTTTCCCAGATAGGGTTACGATGCGCCGCCACCACCAGAAACCACGATCCGGAACCAAAAACTCCATTCTGGCACCCTGCCGAGATGGGGAATTGGAGGATATCATTGCCATCATAATCACCATTGCCTCTCCATCAACCATCCATGATTCCCCCATCCATGAGTGAGTAATCCCCCACAGTAGGCTATAGGATGGTTGGGATTGGATGAGATCTCTCATGTAATTGCATAAGATTGTTAGGGCATGGTGCCTAGTATCTATTGTTAGTGCATTTTGACATTGTTCCAACTTGTTATGCTTAATTCTTGTCACTATGATGAGGATACAATCATGGATCATGCTGATTTCGACTGTTTGAACTGGAAAGAAATATTGAGCCTCATTGAAAAATATCACAAGGTGAATTCATTCCTAGTTGGACATGATACTTTGATTTATAAGAACTTTGTACTACCTAAATCATTGTGTTATTGTTTGACTAGATTTGGCATCTATGGGACTAGAGCCAGCGGGAGGAAGGCGACAGAGAGATGGAAGACGCAATAGGAGGAAATAAGGAGAGAAGGCATGATAAAGAGAGATATGTGGCGCGCCAGGACATGTTTGAGGTGCACCACGACATATGGCCTGCGCGCCAAGTAGACCGAACACATCTATGGGTCGGTATGTATCAGTTTGAGTCGAACCGAGTCAGTTTGGGCCAAGTTATGGCTGTTTTTAAGCCCGTTTAGGGGGAGGACGCCCCAGCCCTCATATATACCCTAGCAGCCACCGCAATTAGGGTCAGACCATGTTTAGATTAAACCAATAATTGTTTCATTAAATTGCTGCAAGCATTCATCTAAAATTATATGTTCTCTTTGATTCGATCAGGAATATCTACCATACCTCCACTTTGATTCGATCAGGAATATCTACCATACCTCCACTTTGATTCGATCTTGAGTTTGCTACTGAAAGTCGATACAATCATGGATCATGCTGATTTCGACTGTTTGAACTGGAAAGAAATATTGAGCCTCATTGAAAAATATCACAAGTTGAATTCATTTCTAGTTGGACATGATACTTTGATTTATAAGAACTTTATACTACCTAAATCATTGTGTTATTGTTTGACTAGATTTGGCATCTATCGGACTAGCGCCAGCGGGAGGAGAGGGAGGAAGGCGACCGAGAGATGGAAGACGCACTAGGAGGCAATAAGGAGAGAAGGCATGATAAAGAGAGATATGTGGCGCGCCAGGACACGTTTGAGGTGCACCACGACATATGGCCTGCACGCCAAGTAGACCGAACCCATCTATGGGTCGGTATGTATCAGTTTGAGTCGAACTGAGTCAGTTTGGGCCAAGTTATGGTTGTTTTTAGGCCCATTTAGGGGGAGGACGCCCCAGTCCTCATATATACCCTAGGAGCCACCGCAATTAGGGCCAGACCACGTTTAGATTAAACCAATACTTGTTTTGTTAAACTTCTGCAAGCATTCATCTGAAATTATATGTTCCTCTTTGATTCGATTAGGAATATCTACCATATCTCCACTTTGATTCGATCTGGAGTTTACTACTGAAAGTTTTCGTGTTTTCTGCTGTTTCATTGGGAATTGGTAGATTACAAACTGCTTCGTGGTCAGCGGCTATGTGCGCAAGTGTGTGAAGTTGTGAATACCATCTGGGTTGAGATCTGTTGCATTGGTAGCGGGAGAACAGACAGTGATTCACAGCATCCCACAAGTTATCTCCATTACATCCACCATCATCTACGGCGTGCTCAACAAGAAGATCGGGCCACCCCTTATCATCTTGGTATCAGATTCTCAGGTTTACTCGGTGAGCAATTCATCCCCATAGCATAGTTGTTTTGGTCTTATACAGAAAAAGCCACACAAAAATATTAGGGTTCATAGTGTATTGCCATGGCCTAGATAACATTGTTCGTGAGTTCTAGTTGTTGATCGTAGTATTTTTCTGTAGCCTTTCTTTTAATTTTGCGTCGTAGTTTTTGCCTAGTTTTCGTCTACGTTTGTCTCATAATCGGAGTTTTAGACTGTTTTTAGACTGTTCGTCGTGTTCTGGAGTTTTAGATCTAGTAGATCCATTTTTTATTTTGCTGAGTTGAAGTTGCTAGATCTATTTTAGAAGAAAAAAAAGAGTTTCATCCGATCGTTGCTGTACGTGAGTCTATCACGGTGAAAGCAAAGAAAAAAAATTAGGCAGCTTCACCACGCCTTACCACAGAAGAGTCTGAGCTCTCGCGTGAGCGATAAAAAAAAACTGTTCGCTTCTCGCCAGACCTGAGACATGTCTGAGGCAGTACGTGCCTGACCGAGCGAGAAAAAAAAACGTGGTCGTTCCTCGCTCTAGCGCAAACATTTTTGTGCTAGTACGTAGTTTTTTCAGTCCGGCCGCGGCGAGATTTTGGTCCTTTTTTCTGCCGTGGCAGAGACTATTTTTCAGATCAATTGTTTTACTTAGTCCACATAGCGTTCCTATCTTTGTGAGTCTTAGTAATTATTTCTTGGTGTCTAGAACTATCCTACGAGACTAGCGTGCTTAGTGCTCTTCGGGCTGCTTAGTTTAGCAATCTGGTGTCCGTTTTGTTGAGTCATTGCTAGCGTCTCTTCTTGTGCATTGCAACACGAGCATTACTCCGATATACCTCAATTTAGAGCTTCTTTTCAGAGTTGCAATTGCCCCATTTATCTCCACTGCGTGTGTTTCTATAGGTCTTTGTCATACGGTCAACACTGGGATTTATGAATTGGTGTTGTTAGGTATCCATACCAAGCTCCACTATATACCCCTGGTTGTCGTGTGATAATTTTTTCCCTTGGTATTTGGTTCATCACATCCATGCACGTTCTGCTCATACAAGTGGTAAGCTATCCTAATTTACTTTGGACCGGTAGGATACATGTTTTCTTTCAGCATCGAGTGAGTTGTGAGAGTTCCACCACCAGATTTCCCTTTATGTACTAATGTACTGATCATGACTTCTACTAGTGTTGATGTGATGCAAAAATCAAACGATGTTTACCATGACTATTCAGGTATTGTGGTCGGCATGGCATATGATGCCACTAAAGTCAAGTGGAGATTGGACGGTTCTGCATCATCCACATAATATACGTCTTGGGAATCTCATATGCTCAGTGGTTTTGCGAGATGTCGTACTTTCGATAGCAAGTTTAATGGCCATACAGAATATATTCTCACTCGCCGACGTGTCGATGCAAAGGTAATTCATTGGTGGAAGGACGCTAGGACTGTGTATGGTGTCATAGGTAAAACTTTCCTTTGGGAGGATTTTAAGCAATTTCTGCGTTCTAGGTTTTTGTCCAACTACACATGGCCTATTCAAGAAACTTTGAGAGTGGACGTAAATGAGACATGTGAGGTGTCTACTAACATAATCTTGTCTACTTCTAGTGTTGTACCGTGTGATATGAAGGTTTCTTTCGAAGAAAGGGAGCCGCCTATTTTACAACCTGTATCATCACTTGAGAAAGATGTTCCAGTACCTACAACATATAGGGAGGATGACATTGATAATGGCACTGATTTGGGGCTACAACCAGCCAATAAGGCATTCAGTGAGTCTATTCCTTTCCTGGTTGATTCTTGTGACTTTACAAGCACAAAAAATTTAGCACCGAGTGATGCTTTGAAAAATCTGAATTTTAAGCATGTAGTATTGATTACCCATAAGGAAAGACTTGCTCGAATACCACCTACTGATATTGTGTATTCCATCATGCTAAATTAACCTATGAATATGAGTTGTGTTATGGATAGGACTTCTGAAATTTCATGTCTGAATTCTAGCACATATTCTCCTTATTTCATCTTTAATCTAATTGGTGAATATAGCATGGATGAAAATTTTCTTGTGGATCACATATGCATTACATGTGATAGAATTGCTGAATTGAAACTTGTTGTGTTTAGCCATACATGCTATGTGTCAAGATATCTTTGTGGTGGGATAGATACTACAATTTGTGATAATATGGAAGCAAATTCTCATCTAGTTGATATAGTCCACCCAACAAAAGTAACTTAACATATGTTGGATTGTTCCAATCTTTCTAGATTTGAATCAGATTTTTCATACACCTTGTGTTTGTCCCACAACGTGTTGCATAAGTGTGCTACTACTATATACTTCACTGATATTTGCAAATTGAGTTGCATGTTACATACTGAACAAAATGATTATGTTCATAATAATCGGAGTAGCGTAGTTGAAGCATGGCCCGAATCAATTCGGTTTTCACGTAGTTTGAATTGGTTTGATCTTGTTCATCACAAATTTGATCATAGATCTTCTTTTAGAAAACTGAATTTAATATTGAACGACAAGACTATATATCTATTTGTTTTTCAACATGATCATGATTCTTTGTACTTTACTTATACCTACAATTTAAGTTGCTTGATGAATAGTAGACATATTATTCACGTGAACAAAAATGATACAACAGGTTATGTATACATACACTCTGCGTATACGTTGTTCTTTTTGTTCCTTCAACTTTCTGCTTACCCAAAGCCGAGGAAGGCTTTTCTTGAAGAAAGGGAGGATGATGAGGATACAATCATGGATCATGCTGATTTCGACTGTTTGAACTGGAAAGAAATATTGAGCCTCATTGAAAAATATCACAAGGTGAATCAATTCCTAGTTTTACATGATACTTTGATTTATAAGAACTTTATACTACCAAAATCATTGTGTTATTGTTTGACTAGATTTGGCATCTATCGGACTAGCTCCAGCGGGAGGAGAGGGAGGAAGGCGACCGAGAGATGGAAGACGCACTAGGAGGCAATAAGGAGAGAAGGCATGCTAAAGAGAGATATGTGGTGTGCCAGGACACGTTTGAGGTGCACCACGACATATGGCCTGCGCGCCAAGTAGACCGAACCCATCTATGGGTCGGTATGTATCAGTTTGAGTCGAACCGAGTCAGTTTGGGCCAAGTTATGGCTGTTTTTAGGCCCGTTTAGGGGGAGGATGCCCCAACCCTCATATATACTCTAGCAGCTGCCGCAATTAGGGCCAGACCACGTTTAGATTAAACCAATACTTGTTTCGTTGAACTACTGCAAGCATTCATCTGAAATTATATGTTCTTTGATTCGATCAGGAATATCTACCATATCTCCACTTTGATTCGATCTGGAGTTTACTACTGAAAATTTTCAAGTTTTCTGCTATTCCATTGCAAATTTGTAGATTGCAAACCGCTTCGTGGTCAGCGGCTACGTGCGCAAGTGTGTGAAGTTGTGAATACCATCTGGGTTGAGATCTGTTGCATTGGCAGCGGGGGAACAGCCGGTGATTCACAGCATCCCACAAGTTATCTCCATTACATCCACCATCATCTACGACGTGCTCAACGAGAAGATCGGGCCACCCCTTATCACACTAGGTCCTGAGTGCCATGATCTCAAATCTAAACATGTTATTTGATTCATGATGATATTATTGTTTAGGATCTTACCTGCCAGTTGTATACACATATTATTGTCCGTAACCCGAGGCCCCGAAGTGGTAGAAATCGGGATAACCAGAGGGGATGGCTCTGATATGAGGATCACGTGTGTTCATGGAGTGTTAATGCTTTGCTCCGGTACTCTATTAAAATGAGTACCTTAATTGTCAGTAGATTCCCATGAGGCCCCGTTGCAACGGGCTGGCAGGAAAAAAATGTTATGCAAGTTTTGGCGCTGTTGCCGGGGAGCATAGTTTTATTTATAAAGTTCACTTGGAATTATTATTGTCACTACTACAAGAAGAGGTATAGTTCTGAACACCTCTGTTGCTCTTGATTCACCATCTATGATGAGTAAGCTCCTTACACCACCACCACATACACAAGTTACACATACTACTACTGCTGCTGAATCTGAAATTCCTTCTGATCTCATGATGTTACTTCTACTATGCTTGATGATAGTGGTTCATTATGTCCTTTCCTAGATGCTACAATTGCTAGAACTATAATTGGAAACACTAAAACTCCTAATGAATATATTGTTACACCTATTATTTCACCTAAGTCTAGAGAGAGCTATGATCTTGATGACGGTTATATTGAAATGACTGATGAATTTACTGAAGAATGTCGAAACACTCATGGTGCAAGTGCTATTAAGAGTATTCTTGAGAGACGCACTATTAGACCTAAATGGTCACCTGGTGCTAAGTTTGCCACATCTCCCATAGACATTAAAGATAAGGATTATGATTCTCTCTTGATTTATCTTACATAACCATTATTGAGAAAGACCCTTTTTGTGGGACTAAAAATGAAAGTGCTGCGCACATATGACTGAGCTCTCTACTATGAGTGGCTTATTTTCTGATGATATTAAGATGCACACCTACTTTGTTGCTAAAATTTTCCCTTTTTCATTAGAAAGTGAAGCTAAAGCTTGGTTTAATAATTTACCTCCTGGATCTATTGATAGTCCTGATTGCTTGATTAATACTTTCTTTCAGAAATATTTCCCTCCTAGTGCTCAACCAGGCCATTTTGTAGGAACTTTTTGATTTTAAACAGGGACAAGAGGAGAAATTGCCTGAATCATGGGCAAGGTTTTGTTCTTTAATTCAAGCACTGCCTGGATGTCAAATACCTAAAAATGAGCATCTTGATATATACTATAATGGACTAACTGATGAATCTAGGACATACCTAGATAGTTTTGCTGATTGTGTTTTCAGGAAAAGAACTCCCAAAGAAGCTGAGGAATTAATGGCTAAAATAAGAAAGAATTATGATGATTGGACTACACCTGAGCCAACTACACCTGAACCAACTACACCTGAGCCAACCCTAACACTAACACCAAAGAAGAGGGGAGTGATTGAATTAAATGATCAAGTGATGAAGGAAGCTAAGAAATGTCTTAATGAAAAGGGTATTAAATCTGAAGATGTGAAGAATTTATCTCCTATAGAATAATTATGTAATCCAATCTCCCACTCATCCACTATTGAGGTACATTCTTTCCAACATTTTGATGAAGGTGCTATTCCTTACTCTAAACCTCATGATGAATGCTTAGAAGAATTTGATATTTATGTTGCTAAGCAAGATAATTTTAATAAGAGTGTGTAGAATCATTTAATGGAAAACTCTAGAGCTATTAGTGAGTTGAAATAGATTGTGGAAAGAACCTCCAATGATGTTAAAATGCTTGTTAAACATTTCCAAATGGTTCAAACTCAAATTGATCAGCTTACTAAAGTACAAAAAGATTTGCTAGTTAATGCTTCTAAAGAAAAACATGCTTATGAAATCAGAACTAGGAGTGGTGCTTCCACTCAGGATCCCTTATATATTGAGGGACATCCTAAAAGAGTTGAGCAGGATTCTCAACAAGTTGAAAATAGTGGTACTTCTTCTAAGAGAAAGAAAAAGAAATATAAAACATTTGTGGAATCTCTTGAACCTGCTATAGATCCTAATAATATATCTATTTCTGATGCTGAAACTGAAAGTGGTAATGATAAAAATGATGCTCCTGATGGAGAAGAAATTGAAGAACCTCAAAGGCACACTAAGAATACTAAGTACACTAAGGAAGATTTTGTTGCTAATAAACATGGTAGTGAAAGAGAGCCTTGGGTTCAAAAACCAATGCCTTTTCCTGATAAGAAACACAAGTCAAAGGAAGAAGAACACTATAACAAGTTTTGTGAGTGGATTAAACCTTTATTTTTGCATATTCCTTTGACTGATGCTATTAAATTGCCTCCTTATTCAAAGTATATGAAGGATATTGTCTCTAATAAAAGGAAGATTCCTAATGAGGAAATTTCCACTTTGCTTGCTAATTATTCCTTCAACGGTAAGGTTCCAAAGAAACTTGGAGAACCAGGGATTCCAACTATACCTTGTTATATTAAAAATAATTATGTTAGAACTGCTTTGTGTGATTTGGGAGCAGGAGTTATTGTTATGCCTTTTTCTCTCTACAAGATACTTCAACTGGAAAAATTGATACCAACAGATATATCTTTGCAAATGGCTGATAAGTCTACTACTATTCCTGTTGGTATATGCGAGGATGTTCCTATTCAAGTGTCTCATAATTGTTTGATATTAACTGAATTTGTTGTGCTTGAAATGCCTAAAGATGATAATATGTCTATTATTCTTGGGAGACCTTTTCTTAATATTGCAGGTGATGTCATTAATTGTAATCAAGGAAAGGTTACTTTTAATGTTAATCACAAGGAGCATATTTTCTATTTCCCCAAGAAGATGATAAGAATTATGGCCTAAATTCAATTGAAAATAATGAAGGCATCAAAGTTGGAGAAATATATTGTCCCATACCACAAGAAAATTATGAAACTATTATGATTGGGACTATTTCTATCAAGGTTGAGGTAACATAATAATTTAGTGAAATGCAAAGTTTTGTTTCATATAAAATTGTTTTGGTAACAAGACCGGATCAACGTTGTTAACAAAGGGATTTTCAATGAACAAAACAATGTATTCACCATGATTATCCTTGCTCACTTTTATTTTATCTATTCCAATTTTTGCTTTCACCTTGTTCATATTTTATTGCTAGTAGCTTGCATATTAGAGTGTCTTAGATCTTCTGAAGTTTTAGTTTTTATTTTCTTTTGCATCATTCCAAAATCATTTTTTGCGAGTAAATCATTTATCAATACTTGAAAATTGCTCAAAAATAAAGTTTCTCGAAAAATTCCAGAAAATTCATATTAAATTTTTTCATAAAAAATGGGACAGAGAGGCACCTGGAGTGACCCAGGGGGCCCACCAGGCAGGCACACCACCTGGTGGTGTGGCCACACCAGGGGCACGCCTAGCCATGGTATGGGCCACCCCTAGACCTCCACTTATTCTCCCTCCTACCACTTCTTTCTCCCTCCCGAGGAAACACCATTTCATTGCTCAAACCCGTGTTATTGTTATTCTTGCTCGTAATTTATGATCTCTTTGCTCAGCCCACCTTTTCTATTGAGATTTGGATCATTTGTTCTTCGGTATGTGACTCCTCCGCTTGTCCAGGTAGATTTGTGATTAGTGGATTATATCTTGAGTATTTTACTACTATAGGTGACAATTTATGTGAGCTTGCATGATTGTTCTTTGCTTAGAGAAATTATTTTGATGCATGTTTAGCCCTCTTGCATGTCCCTATATGTAGCTCCTTTCATTATGTAGTCACTTTGAAATTTCTTCTTGTGATGTTTGTCTAAAATTTCAGAAAAGGAGATGAATCAACACCAACTCAACCAACATGAACTCATGGTGCCTGGGGTTATGAAAGTCCACCGTGAGGAGCAAGTTTTTCCTTCCATTTATCCATGCCCCGAATTCATGAGGGCTGCAGGAATTTTTCAAGACTTCTAGACTCTAGTTTCTAATGAAGGATTGGAGCATTTTGTTGGAGATGAACCGTACCAATATGTGAAACTGACTATGTCTGTGGTGTAGGATTTTCGATTTATTTGGTCCTTGCCTAACCCCATGGTTCATTACAAAATTTACAATGTGGTTGTCAATCTCCCTTTTGATGATTTTTGTGCATCTATTAAAGTACCACAGTGGGGTTCGCGCGAGAGTATTAGGGAGCATCCCACGCCACTTATGGACTTATATGCAGAAATTTTCCAAGGAGAGTGGTAAAATTGGAAACATTCATCTCCCATCTTTTAAAATTTTTGCCTATTTTATTGCCAAGTGTTTCTTGCTAGGAAGACTGCTAGTAAATTATCTTCTTATGATCTAGATTTTATCTCAGCTGCTTCTCATCGGGATAGGACTTATAACTTGGCTTCTTTGATAGCTTTCCCTTTTGCTTCTAACCGCGAGAAAGGTGGAATTTGTGGAGGCCTCATTGTCGCTCATTTATTATCTTTGCATGGTGTATCGCCTCATCATTCAGATTTATAGTTTCCCATAGAAAGGCTTGATCTTAATTCCATGATACAACATAAATTTGTTTTTTCTTGGGCTAGTTTGAGCGATCTATCTTATGAAATAACCTTTCTCAAGAGTGGATGGAGAGGAGGTAACTCTGAGCGAGAAGTCCTTTTGCCTGCACCTGCTTTGTTTAACCATGATACCATGTGATACGTCATAAACGTATCTATAATTTTTGTGTTTCATGCTTGTTTAGTATTAACTTTGCTATGCTTTTTCTACACTTTAAGGTATTTTTATACATTTCCTGGGACTAACCTATTAATAAGATGCCAATGTGCAGTTGCCTGTTTTCTGCTGTTTTTGATTTCAGAAAAGCTAGTAAGGAAATATTCTCGGAATTGGACGGGACAAAAGCCAAAGTAAATATTTCACCGAGGAGAAAACGGAGTCAATAGGAGAGACGGAGGGGCGCCACAGGGCGGACGCACCCCCCAGGCACGAGCCCACCCTAGGCCACGGCAGGGTAGGGTGTGGGCCCCCTGGCCACCCTCCTGCCTCCACAAAATAGTCTGTAGCCGCCGCCACCATCGTCCCTATATCTGGGGGATCTGAAGCTCTTCTCGACACCCTGACGGAGGAGAGAGATCATCTCGGAGTCCTTCTTCATCACCATCCCAGCCTCCGGTATGATGCGTGAGTAGTTCACCCTTGGACTATGGGTCCATAGAGTAGCTAGATGGTTGTTTCTCCCCCTTTGTGCTATCATGTTTAGATCTTGTGAGCTCTATTCATGATCAAGATCATCTATTTGTAATCATACATGTTGTGTTTGCGGGGATCCGATGGATATTGAGATACTATGTTAGATTGATTATTGATTCTATCATGTCTTATTAATTATTGATTCTATCATGTCTGTGTTGTTTGTGATCTTGCATGCTCTTCGTTGCTAGTAGCTATCTTGGCCAAGTAGATGCTAGTGACTCCAAGAGGGAGTATTTATGCTCGATAGTGGGTTCATGCCTCTATTAAATCTAGGGAAGTGACAGGAATCTCTAAGGTTATAGATGTACTGTTTCTACTAGGGATAAAACAACAATATTTTGTTCATGGAAAAATTGTATTTTTTACTTTATACACATTGCTTAATGCAATTATCTGTTGCTTGCAACATAATACTGGAGGGGGTTCAGATGATAACCTGAAGGTGGATTATTAGTCGTAGATGCAGTTGGCTGGCGGTCTATGTATATTGTTGTAATGCCCAATCAAATCTCATAGGGATCATGAAGTCTAGTATTTGCAATGTTATGCCTTGCTCAGTCCTGTCAATTGCCCCGCTGTAATTTTTTCACCCAGCATGTTATTTATCTTAAGGAGAACACCTCTAGTGAACTATGGACCCCGGTCCAATCTTTACCATTGTTACATCTTCTACTGTTACCGTTTACTTTCTGCAAGCAACCATTAGCTTCCACACTATACGTTTAATCCTTTTTAGCAAACTAGTGAGATTGACAACCTCACTGTAAGTTGGGGTAAACTCTTGAGTTTTTGTTGTGCAGGATTCCAAGTTTTTTGCAACACCTTGGAGTTGTTTCCTTGCTCCTACTGGTTCGATAACCTTCATTTCATAACTGAGGGAAGACTTGCTGTTGTGCTCATAACACCTTGCTCTTGGGGTCTCCCAACGAAGCTCTGCAATTGACTGAGCCACGTCAAGATTTTCTGGCGCTGTTGCCAGGGAGTTAAGGACAACTTCACAAGGGGAGTACTTCATAACCATTCTCTTTACTTTTTTTTTGTTTTGCTTAGTTTCTTTTGCTTTGTTTTGCTTGCTTCTTTTTATAAAAAATTACAAATAAAAGTAGTTTTGTTTTGTTTGTTTTTTCTTATCAAAAACACATATAAAATTAGTTCCTACTCTAGTTATTGCTGCTGTTGGCTTGCTCCACTTTTGCAAAAATGAAGTCTGCTAAGAACACCAAGTTGTGTGACATCACTAGCACAAACATCAATGATTTCCTGAGTACACGTATTTCTCCACCTGCTCCTGATGCTACCTTTTATGAAATTAAACCTGCTTTGTTGAATCTTGTTATGAAAGAGCAATTTTCTGGTGCTAGTTCTGATGATGATGATGCCCACCTTAATAAATTTGTTGAACTTTGTGAGATGCAAAAATATAAGGATGTAGATGGAGATATTATTAAGCTCAAATTGTTTCCTTTCTACTTAAGAGGAAAAGCTAAATAATGGTTGCTATCCTTGCCTATAAACAGTATTGATTCTTGAATTAAACGGAAATATGCTTTTATTGGAAAATACTATCCTCCTGCTAAGATTATATCTATGAGAAGTGAAATAATGAAATTTAAACAACTTGATAATGAAGATGTTTCTCGAGCTTGGGAAAGAATGAAAACTTTGGTGAAGAATTTTCCCACTCATGGACTAACTGCTTGGATGATTATCCAAACTTTTTTTGCATGACTAAATTTATCTTCAAGAAATCTGTTGGATTCTGCTGTTGGAGGTACCTTTATGACCATTACTTTGGGTGCTACAACAAAGATCGTTGACAATATGATGGTTAATTATTCTTAATGGCACATTGAGAGAGCTCCACATAGTAAGAAGGTAAATTATGTTGAAGAAACCTCCTCCTTGAATGATAAAATTGATATTATCATGTCTATGCTTATTAATGGAAAATCTCATATTGATCCAAATAATGTTCCTTTAGCCTCTTTGGTTGCTCAACAAGAGCAAGTTGATGTGAACTTCATTAGGAATAATAATTTTGGCAACAATGCTTATGGTAATAATAACTATAGGCCTTATCCTCCTAATAATAGCAATACTTATCATGGTAGATCTGGAATGCCTAGTAAATATAGGATTCTAGAAGTTGAAATACCCATTAAAAACTTCATGCAAATGCAATATGAGCAGAACAAAATATTCACTAAAAATATGGAAGAACAATCTTCTATTTTGAAAAATTTTAGTCATCAACTTGAGAAATTGAATAGGGAAATTCCTAGTTTGCAGTCCAAAATTTTGAATGTTGAGAAAAATATTTCATCTTTGTCTGAAGCACAATCCTCCTTGATTAATAAAATGGCTGCTAATCTTGAAACCTTGGAAAGTACCTTTGCTGCTACTCATGCCATACAAGTTACTATTGATCAAAATGTTAGACTATTAGCTAAATTACATGCTAAGTGGGCAAGAAAATATGAAATTTCTAGAAACAATAGTATTTGTACTATTACCACCACCAATATTGATGCTAGTAAACTACAAGAAGTCCCCATTCCTTCTAGAACAATGCCTAAACCCAATAAGAATGCTGAATTTTTTTGAAATATGGGAAACAATAAGTCTACTACCTGTGATGC
Organism: Avena sativa; assembly: GCA_916181665.1. Lineage (NCBI taxonomy): Eukaryota > Viridiplantae > Streptophyta > Magnoliopsida > Poales > Poaceae > Avena > Avena sativa. Next base: position 104,118,812 of record OV702293.1, read on the forward strand.
TAAGTTTGATTTTGATCTTGATGGTTGCAATATCTTTGAAGTGATTATGTTCCTACAAAACCTTGCTAGAAGTCCTAATGCTAGTGCTATGAATATGGATTTTACAAAACACATTACATATGCTCTCATTAAAATTAAGGAAGAAAAACTGAAACACAAAGCTTCTATTCCTAGGAAAGTAGAAGATAGTTGGGAACCCATCATCAATATGAAAGTGAATGACTTTCATCTCAAAGCTCTATATGACCTTGGTTCTAGTGTCTCTATTATGCCTAGAAAGATTTATGAAATGCTTGATTTGCCACCTTTGGAAGATTGCCATTTAGATGTCCCACTTGATGATAATTCTAGGAAGAAAATCATGGGGAGTATTAATGATGTTCTTATTATGGTTAACAATGCCTATGTCCCTTTTGATTTCTATGTTTTGGATGTTGAATGCAATGCTTCTTGTCCTATTACTTTGGGAAGACCTTTTCTTAGAACTGTTGGTGCCATTATTGATATGAAAGAGGGCACCATTAAATATCAATTCCCATTCAAGAAAGGTATTGAACAATTCCCTATGAGGAGAGAGAAGTTACATTTTGCTCCTTATTTTAAAGCCAATTTTTTTGTCAATGCTTCTTCATTTGAAAATACTTGATTCTTGCTTCTTATGCCTAACTTAAAGGCGTTAAAGAAAAGTACTTCTTGGGAGATAACCCAATAGTTTTCTTGACTCTTTGAAGTTATTTATTATGTAATAACCTCTCCTTATCCTTTATATTTGATTTTTGTGCCAAGAATAAACTCTAATGAGATAGAAGTAAGATTTGGGGAAGTTGCTGTCCCGAACAGATTTTTGTGCTTCACTAAAAAATTCGTGAAAAATCTCTGTATGTAGGATTGAGCTGTAATTTTCTAAGTAATTTCCCCAGATTATTATCTAACTTCCGTTAGTTCAACACTTTTCTATTTGAGCAATAGAAGGTCTTCGAAAAAATCAGTTTTACCTACTGGTCTGTTTTGACAAATTTCTGCCATTATTTACATTTGCCTCTTTATCGGTTTCTTTTCGAGTTCTGCTTGATCACTTGAGCTTTTTAAAGGAATTTCTATAGTACCTTGTGTTTTTAATGAAAGTTTTGCTGTGTTGAAACTAAACCCAAAGGTTTACTATCTTGAATGCACTAATGTTGCTAATGAAGATTGTGTGAACTTTTGTATGAAGGAAATTTTTAGGTGTAGGGGAAGAATGATATGATGAGATGAAGAATGGACAAAAGCTCAAGCTTGGGTATGCCACCCCGTGTCACCCCAAGAAATATTCAAGAGGTACAAGCGTCAAATCTTGGGGATGCCCAAGGCATCCCCTTCTCCATCAATAAAAATCTCTGGTCTCTTTCTAGACACTTCGTTTTTTATTGTTTCATGCACTGTTGTGTTGTTCTTGGAGCGTCTTAGTTTTCATTTTTGGTTTTCGTTTCTTAGCTTGCTTGAATAAAGTAGTTGAACCCCTGCTTTCGCTGTGTTGTTTCAAATAAGTTGATTGGTGTTAGAAAAGAGTAGAAAGCTTCATGCTTTAGTGGAACAAAGGGAGCCTGTTTTGACTGTGGCTTAGACTTTATCATGTCACGCTAGATGTTGTTTTGACCTCATCCTTAGTGATTATTTCTGTAGCATGACTTGTTCCAAAAAATTGAGATTTCTTAATGTGCATTGCAAGAATCATGCGTTGTTTTAGCATAAAAAAGCATAATATTGTGGTATTCTCCTTTGATGCTTTGTTTGGGTTGACTTGGCACATGCTCACACCATGTTATGACTATGAACCAGTCACGTTAGCCTCTATGATCATTTAGTTTTTGACTTGTGGTACCACTTTATGCTTTGATTGATAATGTTTTGTCGCTCTGCATGATTATGGCCATTATTGCTCTCTTAGTTAGTCGCTCCCAGTCTTTTGCTAGCCTCCACTTGTATTGAGTAAGCTCTACTCATGCATCCAACTCCCAAGAAACCAAGTTATTCTAAAGAGTCCACTATAAATTCCTATTCATGGTGTGTTACACCATTCCAAGTATATTCTTGTTTTATCTATCTTCCAAATTAAACTTGTTATGTGAAAATTAGTGATTACAGCTCTCACAAACTTGATGGAACAATTTATTTATCTTGCCCCTAATAAACTTGAACCATTGTGTCATTTATGTTGTATATTCTTGCACTTATAATTTGGGAATTAGCAGAACCGTGTTGTCACGGAGAACGCTTTCAACACCTGTAAATATCTACCCACTTGATATCATGCTCTTTTGTTTATGGATGTCGGCGGTGTGAAATAAAAGGGGAGCTTGTAAGTTCATGGAGTTATGTATGTGTGTTAGAGAAACGCATGGGCTGCTAGTCTAAGCAATGCCTAATCATGGTGGAAACTTGCAGCTTAACCATAGTGAGCAATCCATGAAGCATCCTTAGAAAAAAATATAGAAAAAAAGAGATAAATTTTTTTATGCACCATGCTCATGGTAAATAAAAGGATTGCTGAGATGCTCACTGTCTGTTGCCTTGTCATTTTGATATGGTATAGCTCCTGTGTCATGGGGCAAGGTGTACCCGTTGGCGGTTCTCTATGATACACATATACTTACAATGACAAGAACTTACCGGTGACTAAAGTTGAGTAGCATGAGGAACATACCTCGTACCCAAGTGACATGATATTGACGACTTATGATTTGTCAAGCATATACTCCAAACTTTGTTCACTTTAACCTTAATCACTTCAAGATGCTTATGATAGGGGCAATGAGAGATGAAAGCTAATAAGTACCATAATTTTTGGAAGCTCTTTATGAAACTTGAAATCCCTGCTTTCCTGTGAAGGGCCTTTCTTCTTAATTTTATATTGAGTCTCCACCTTCTATCTTTATGCATCAACTAGGAGAGCATAGTTTTCATTCTTAGTTCTATCTGCATTGTCCCAAAACTTATTGATTGATTCATAATGTTGATATTGCTTGTTCTTGAACTATTTGTATCTAGTCACCCTTATGAACTTTGAAGGTGTCCTATGCATTTATGTTTTGCTAATCCATGAGGGACAAGCTTGTAACATCCCAAAAATATTGATCAAGGTTATAAAATTCCAATCACCAAAATTTGGGTTAACAAAAACTTTTGTTAATTAAAGTCATTATGAATGCATGAGTGTATGTGATGATTGTATGAATGCATGAATGGACTTGTGTGATTGTTTTGATTAGCAAGGATTATTTTAAATATGAAAACAACATCATCTAAATCAAATCCAAGCAGAAACAAATCAAGAGAAATTCAAAAACAAAAAAAATGAGCTAATGGTCATTTTTGCCAATCTTGCTCACTAGACCACTTTGAGTGTTTCTAGTCCAAGATTTCAAATAGAAACAATTCCATTTATTTTCACCCCTTGCTAGACCAAGTAAAAGTGAACCCAAGCCCACCTTTCAAATTCACAGAAACATTTGGCAACTTGATTCAAATGACAATTCAAAATTGAATCTATATCATATGTGAAGATCACCATTTCTCAAAAACCAACCAAACCAGTGCACCTTGACAAAACCAACTAACCATAGACTACCTAGTATGTGACTAGTACACCCACCAATTTTCATCCAAAAATTCTAATTCAAATCTCTTTCGGCCATTTCATCAAACACCTTGCAAACACAAATCAAACAAAACATCAAACACTATAGTGAGCAGTGTTTGTGCCTAACTTGTCTCCGCTCTAGCTCATAGCACCCTCTTAGTAGATGATCAAACTAAATTAACTAGCCCTAGATCAGTATAAGCTTGACATTGTCATCAATGGTGAGCATGACGAGCCCCAAATGTCCACCCCATTGTCGACAGCAAGCTAGAAGCTTCCCTAGCCTCGCCAACCTTGTCTGGGACATAGACCACCATCCACCGCCACCCCCTGTCCAATGCCCAAGCACTGCTAGCCTCTGGACCACTCAGCTCGAGCATGCCTAGCCTCTCTTCAAGCATGCCGAGAGTACGCTAGAGCGCCGTGCTCTACACGCGAGCACAGACCACGTGCTACCCTTGTCGCTTGCATGCATGATCACCACCATCCCAGGAACCGCCAGGACATGCCTGTTTGTCTCCGCGCGACCAGGACAACCCTTGCACCATTAAAACCTCCATCGGACCTGTCCAGAGCGATGCAATGTTTCGACTGCATCGCACTGTCCCATGCCTCGCCACCATGCCGTTGAGCACCGCTAGGGAACACATCACTGTCCCCTACCCCCAGCCATGTCGTTAGCTCACTGTGACAATGACCACGATGAGATCCATCTGCGCCCTTCGGTCCCCTTGCTACACTATAAATATAGGCCACCCCCGTTCTATTTCAGCACACCATCAGAACTACCCCACCTCATCCCCAGAGAAAGGCGAGCGGTAGGTCACCGGAATTTTGATGGAGTCTACCACGGAGGAGGAGAAGAGGCCCCGTCGATTGGAGCTGCCCCAGGAGGAGCCGCTGGTAGCAGGAGGTTCGCCATTGTCGACTTCATTGTTTGTCCCCATCCCCGACCCTCGCCTAAACACCGGTGAGCCCCCACAGACCCCCACTGGCCGCGCTAGGGTTCAGTCTCGCCGGCGTTGCCCGACAGAGACGACATGCCCCAGCTGTTGGATTAGATGTTGATCGTATGGTTTAGATTGCCCCGTACCCCTTTGCGCCCCTTGTCTCGCTGACTGGTGGGGACAGCCACTTAAACCCACCCGCGCGCGCTGTGCGCCGTGGTCCAGCACAGTTAACCTGCCGCGCAACCAAGTAATTCAAATATAGGTTTATTAATTTAGTTTCAAACTTAGTTCTGTCCCTAGATTTAAAAACCAATCCAGAGAGATTTACTGAACCAAATTGCATTAAACTAATTTTGCTAGAAAGGTATTAAAATTCTTAATCCAAGCTCGTTGGATTCAAATCATTTGGAATTGTAGATCACCAATAGTAAAAATAACAAGGCAGAATCTTTTCTGCATTCAAACATTTTTCAAAATTCAACCACAAACGCTTTTGAGTTGATTCCAACTCTCAAAAATCACATTTAACAAGACCTTTCTGAATATATAAAAATATCTAGGTTTACTTGCAGAAATGATGGTCAAGCAATAAAACAATTCCTCATAGGCATTTCTAGTCACTTTATTTAATTAAAATAAAAAGGTTAATCCTTATTAAATTGTGACACCACTTTAAATCACATTCCCAAGTACTGAATATGTGGTGATGACATGTGTCAGCATGATCCCATGTTTTAGTTGGAGAATATTAAATCTTAAGTAGTTTTTCAATGAGTAGAAATTACTTTTCTAAAATAAAATAAATAAGACAAGTGCTTTAATCTTTGTGATAATAGAGATTATGCTAGATCATATAGTGTGAACCTTTGTGTGCTAAATAGAGTAGTTAAGAATTTTTTGGTGATTGTGTACCTTTTATTTAGTTATAGACGCTAGTACCAAACAAGGATACGAGGAGGAAGGAGAATACTACGAGGAAGAAGCCGAGGAGAGCTTCAACCACTGCTCTGCACAAGGCAAGCTATCCTAGCAAGCTTATACTGGCAATTATGCAAGCATCACTATACAAGTAAACTTAGCAAGATACTATCTTAGCAAGCTAAGCTAAACCATGCAAGTTTAATATGTAAACTTACACCACTTGATACCTAATCCTAGTTTTATTTCCAAGCTTAGATCTTTTGTTTTCTTTATCAAATCTTTCTATTGGAGTTTACTTAGTGAATTGTAGATTTTAGAAAGATGTTTAAAGGTAGCATAAAGAGCATATAACTTGGCCTAAGTTAGATAATCTTGATGTCATCCCGAGGCATGAGATTGAACTTAGATGATCCCCACTTGATTACCACCCCTCATTAGTGTTTATCCACCACTTGTAGTTGCTAGTTATAATCATAAAACTTGATCACTTCAGATGGGAATACATGGTGAAAATGGTTATGAAAACCTTAGAATGATAAGTCATTCTAATGAAATGTTTTTATATGTGTTCTTGAACACCAGATGATTTTGATGATGAAAATGTTGAGGCATGAGCCTTAGCCATTTTTAAAACTGATGGTTGTCTGGATGCGATACCATTCCAATTTTACCATATAACCACAATACCCGAAATTTGGGTAGGGCTTGACTGGAAGTTTATATACCTTAGTATGGGTTCCCTTGTGGCCAAGGTTTGAGCTGAGGCTAACATGTGAAGATTGTCCACCTACGCAGTTCCCAAGATGACAGTTGGTCATGGTTGGGAGGACAAATTCATAGGAGAGGTGCCTATACTAGGGAGTGTAGTTGAAAGGTTAGGATTGATTATCCAAATACCGAGTATGGTGAATTCAGGATTGTTCCTGACGGATGTATCGAATATTGTGGTGAAAGTGTACCACCTGTGCAGAGTGTAAAACTATTCGAATAGCCGCGTTCGTGGTTATGGACAGTTGGAGTGGCCATACTGTTCCGTCGTCAGATGTTTTCAAAATGACTTGTGAAATGATTCATGACTTTGACTTGACCATAACAGGGTTGTGATATGAAACTCAAGTTCCCACTTAGGTGTTATAAAACTTTAATCTGGCTTTCTTTGCTTCTGCACTCAGTTAGAGATAAACCTAGCTTTTTTGCAAAACAACCTGAGCATTCCTATTAAAACCCACTTCACTTGTTAGTATTAGTTTGCGAGTACTTAAAGAGTAATCATGGCTTTGTCCCTGGCTATTCCCATGGCCAGACTATGAAGAAGAATAACAGGAGGATGGACCGCAGGAAGGTTACGACAACTAGGATCATCTCCCATCGTCAGCATTGCCTGTGACCATGAAGATGGAGCTTCTCCCACACTACCGTTATTATTACGTTATTCCGCAGCTTTGAATGTATTAAGACTGGATCATGAGATCCTTTATTTGTTGCAAGACCTTATTTATGGTTTGTAATGGATGATGTACTGTGATATCCAATCTGTTATGTCTCGCAAAAATGGTAATCCTGGGATTGCTATGTATGGCATAACAGGCATCTGGGATTAAAAATATGGGTGTTGACAAAGATGAATACCACTATGCTATGTTTTCTATATGTGAAACAAACAAACGTATTTCGATGCATTGTTATTCATGATATTTGTTTGTATCCTTTCATGTTGCAACATAGTTGGTATGTATTATTGTTAGAACTTCATCTTTCATGCTCATGTTTAGAGTACTTTGATCCCAGCTTTCAATGCTTGCAAATGGTTTTTATCAAGATTGTGATGGTGCATGTGACCTAAAAAATATTATTTTTATCACTTACCTACTTCAGGACGAGCAGGAGTTAAGCTTGGGATGCTTGATACGTCGTAAACGTATCTATAATTTTTTATGTTCCATGCTTGTTTAGTATCAACTTTGCTATGATTTTTCTACACTTTGAGGTATTTTTATATATTTTCTGGGACTAACCTATTAACAAGATGTCGCAGTGCCAGTTGCCTGTTTTTTGCGGTTTTTGGTTTCAGAAAAGCTAGTAAGGAAATATTCTCGGAATTGGATGGGACAAAAGCCAAAATCAATATTTCACCGAGGAGAACACGGAGTCTAGAGGAGAGACGGAGGGGCGCCACAGGGTGGACGCACCCCCAGGTGCGGGCCAACCCTAGGCCTCACCAGGAAGAGGTGTGGGCCCCTTGGCCGCCCTCCTGCCTCGCCTCTTCGCCTATAAAAGCCCCGCGATGTGAAAACCCTAGGGACCTGATCAGATATCCACGAAACAGTCTGTAGCCGCCGCCACCATCGTCCCTATATCGGGGAGGGGGATCTGAAGCTATTCCCGTCACCCTGTCGGAGGGGAGAGATCATCCCGGAGGCCTTACTCATCACCATGCTAGCCTCCGGTATGATGCGTGAGTAGTTCACCCTTCGATTATAGGTCCATACAGTAGCTAGATGGTTGTTTCTCCTCCTTTGTGCTATCATATTTAGATCTTGTGAGCTCCGTTCATGATCAAGATCATCTATTTGTAATCATACATCTTGTGTTTGCGGGGATCTGATAGATATTGAGATACTATGTCAGATTGATTATTGATTCTATCATGTCTTATTGATTATTGATTATATCATGTCTGTGTTGTTTTTTATCTTGCATGCTCTCCGTTGCTAGTAGATTTCTTGGCCAAGTAGATGCTAGTGACTCCAAGAGGGAGTATTTATGCTCGATAGTGGGTTCATGCCTCTATTAAATCTGGGGAAGTGACAGGAATCTCTAAGGTTACAAATGTGATGTTGCTACTTGGGAGAAAACAACAAACTTTTTTTCATGGAACAATTGTATTGTTTACTTTACACACATTGCTTAATGCAAATATCTGTTGCTTGCAACTTAATACTGGAGTGGGTTTGGATGATAACCTGAAGGTGGATTATTAGTCATAGATGCAGTTGGATGGCGGTCTATGTATATTGTTGTAATGACCAATCAAATATCATAGGGATCATGAAGTATAGTATTTGCATTGTTATGCCTTGCTCAGTCCTATCAATTCCCCGGTTGTAATTTGTTCACCCAGCATGTTATTTATCTTTAGGAGAACGCCTCTAGTGAATTGTGGACCCCGGTCCAATCTTTACCATTATTACATCATCTACTGTTACAGTTTGCTTTATGCAAGCAACCATTAACTTCCACACTATACGTTTAATCCTTTGTTTTTAGCAAACAAGTGAGATTGACAACCTCACTGTAAGTTGGGGCAAAGTCTTGAGTTTGTGTTGTGTAGGATTCCAAGTTATTAGAAACACCTTGGAGTTGTTTCCTTGATCCTACTGGTTCGATAACCTTGGTTTCATAACTAAGGGAAGACTTGCTACTATGCTCATCACACCTTGCTCTTGGGGTCTCCCAACAAAGCTCTGCAATTGACTGAGCCACGTCACTAGGCAAGGATGGTCACTCACGGAGGAAGAGCTCGACACATACATGGAGGATATCTCACTTTAAGAGATGAATGTTGGAAGGGAGGCCGAGTATAATTCGGTCCAGCCCTCCAACACTTGAGAGCCTTCATACCAGCAGCCTACTTATATTGGGGCGCTTCTTCTTCTTCTTCTTCACGAGGGCCTGATTATGATCATTCTTACGATGACCCACAGGCTTGGAGCTCCTACCCGCGTTTTGGTTGATCCCCACTTAGGCCAAAATCCTAAGCTTGGGGGGAGGTATACCGACATCACACTCATCTACATATCATGTTCTGTCGGTACTTTGCATATCCATGGTTCGCTTTCTTTCTTTTTGTTTTTGTTTTTGTTTAGTTTCTGTTCCAAAAACACAAAAATACCAAAAATATTTTTTGTTATTTCTCTTTATTCACTTCTTTATTTTATAGCCTTTGTTTGCTTCACCTTTTTTATCTTTGGTTTGTCATTCGAAAAACCCAAAAAGATTTTGTTTTGTTTGCTCTTTCCTTTAGTTCTTGTCTTAAAAAATCGAAAACCCAAAAATATTTTTTGTTCTTCTCTAGTTTTGTAAAGTTCATTGCAGGGTTCAGCGGTCCCGAGTGACTCCTTTTGAGTTTGGTTTATCTTACTATTCAAGCCACACAAGTGAAAGGCATTAATGATGATTTATGACAACTCGAGGTGTGGTAAGAGGCTGGTATGAACTCTATTTGTTTTCATTTTTGTACATATACTCATCATTGTGGGAAAGCTTAGTCTATTCATGTAAGGTGTATGTTATTTAATGGATTCTTAGTAGTCCTTGCTCTCTTATGATTAGTTCCACCCTGCTAATAGTTTGTAGCATGTCATATAAATGTTTGCTTGTATTGTTCTATTCATAATTCAGTATGACATTGTGGTATCCTGCTCTGAATGTTTTATCTGAATCGAGTTGGCACATGCTCACGCATGCATATGACTAAACAAAAATTCAGTTAAGCCTCGATGATTTATTTTGCATCAGAGTTCTTGTGTCACTTTTGTTCCACTATTAATTTTTTTTTGTCGCAAGCATGATTATGATAGTTACTGCTCTCTCGATTATAGCTCCCTTTGTATTGCTAGCCTTTACCTACACTGAGTATGAGCTATACTCGTGCATCCAACTCCCAAAACCAAAGTTGTCAAAAATTGTCCACTATATCTACCTATTAGCATCATTGCTATTCCTTGCATAATTATTATGGTCTATTTTCTTCCAAATAAAATGTTTGATTGTTATGATAAAATTAGTGATTAAAGCTCTCACGAACTTGATGGAACATTTTATTTCTTGCATTTAATAAACCTGAACCATTGTGACTATCTATGAAGTTACATGCTTGCAAATTATAAGTTGGGAGTTAGCAGAACCATGTTGTCATGGGGAACTCTTTCGACATTGCACTTATTTTCGTTGATACCATGTTCTTTTGTTTATGGAACCCGGTGGTGTGAAATAAAAGGGGAACTTGTAAGTCCATGGAGATTGTATATGTGTTAGATAAACGCCTGGGCGGCTAGCCTAAGCCATGACTAATCATGGTGGAAACTTGCAGCATAACCATAGTGGCATTCTATGAAGCATCCTCAATAAAAACCTATGCAAATAGCAAATAAAAAGATCACTGAGATGCTCGCTGTTTGTTTCCTTGTCATTTTGATCTGGGATAGCTCCTGTGTCATGGGTCAAGGGGTACCCTGTTGGCGGTTTTCTATGATACACACATACTTACAATGACAATAACTTGCTTGTGACTAAAGTTGAGTAGCATGAGGTTCAGTACTCGTACGCAAGGGGCATGCGATTTTAAACTTATGATATGTCAAGCATATAACTCATATTTGACCTTACTTTAACCTGAACCACTTCAAGATGCTTATGATAGGGGAAATGAGAGCTCAAAGCTAATGATTACCATACTTTCAACATTTGGAAGCCTTTCAAACCTTTTTAATATTTTCTTTCACTTTTATGTCGAGTCATAATTTTTTCTATGAGCACCTTCCTGATAGCACAGTTGTCATTCTTAGTGTAATGTGCTTTTCCCATAACATGGTTAATTGTGACATAACTTTGACTCTTGTATCTTTGATATTTTTACTTCTAGTCTTCATTTGAACTTCAGAGGTGCCTTGACATTTATGTTTTTCCCCAAGAAGAAAGGCAATAGAGATACCACTTTAGCATACCTTCTGATGAGCATTACAATCTTGCATATGCTTATTTTTTATGTTGCTTATTATTATTGTTTTGGAATCTCTTTATAGCTTGTATGACTATTGAGTAGACTTATTTGTATACTCTTTATTATGAATTTCCTAAGTATTTGATCATATGCTGAGAATATATACATCTTATGAGGCAAATGTGTTCATGAAATTTTCTATTATCGCACTCAGTTTTCAACTGAATTGCTTGAGGAGAAGCAATAATCTAAGCTTGGGGGGAGTTGATACGTCCAAAACGTATCTACTTTCCCGAACACTTTTGCTATTGTTTCTCCTCTAATTTGTGTGATTTGGATATAACTAACATGGACTGACGCTGTTTTCACCAGAATTGCTTTGGTGTGTCATTTTTGTGAAGGAAATCAACTTTCAGGAAAAATCCCAGAAAATATGCCGAAAATCCTATTTTCCTAGAAGTCTCACGGAGCCAGAAGATGGAGGGGAGAAGAGGCCTGAGGTGCCCACACCACCCCCTAGCGAGGGCCAGGCCTGGTCGCGCCAGGTCATGGTGTGGATGCCTCGGTCTTCGCCTCGACCTCTCCTTCCGCCTACAAATAGCCTCTGACCTAAAAACACCAGGGGGTCAATGTTTTCCAGATAGAGTTACGCTGCGCCGCCAACACCAGAAACCACGATTCGGAACCAGAAACTCCGTTCTGACACCCTGCCGGGATAGGGAATTGGAGGAGATCATCACCATCATCATCACCGACACCTCTCCATCAACCATCCATGATTCCCCCATCCATGAGTGAGTAATCCCCCGCAGTAGGGTATGGGGATGGTAGGGATTGGATCAGATCTCTCATGTAATTGCATAAGATTGTTAGGGCATGGTGCCTAGTATCTAATTTTAGTGCTTTTTGACATTGTTGCAACTTGTTATGCTTAATGCTTGTCACTAGGGCCCCAGTTCCATGATCTTAGATCTGAACATGTTATTGATTCATGATGATATATTTTTTATGATCTTACCTGCAAGTTGTATACACATATTATTGTCTGTAACCCGAGGCTCCGAACTGACAGAAATCGGGATAACCGGAGGGCATGGCTGTGATATGAGGATCACGTGTGTTCATGGAGTGTTAATGCTTTGCTCCGGTACTCTATTAAAAGGAGTACCTTAATTGCTTGTAGATTCCCTTGAGGCCCCGCTGCAATGGGCTGGCTGGACAAAATATGTTATGCAAGTTATCATTGTGAGAACATATGACTATATGGAACACATGCCTATGATTACTTAGTACTTGGATGTTTTATCTTATTTATCTACAAATGCCCTTGTCTTGATTATTACATGAACTATATCATCCATGCAACGCCCGTCCATCCATCCCTATGCCTACTGCATTTAAATCCTGCTGTTTACTATAATTGTTACTACTGTCCTTATTTTACTACTATTGTTACTTTGTTATTGCAACTACAAAACTGTTGCTACTGATAAACTACTCTGAGCAAGACTATTTCCAGGTGCAGCTGAATTGACAACTCAGTTGTTAAGGCTTATAAATATTCTTTGGTTCCCCTAATGTCGAATCAATAAATTGGGCTTTACTTCCCTCGAAGACTGTTGCGATCCCCTATACTTGTGGGTCATCACGCTTCCATATGGTGTGGGCCCCTCGGGCATCCACCGACCTTGCCCCTTCGCCTATATATTCACCTACATGCAAAAACCCTAGATATCAAATTAGAATTCCACGAAAAGTTCCACAGCGCCGCCACCACCAAAGACGATACTCGGGGGATAGAAGTCTCTGTTCTGGCACCCTGCCGGGACGGGGAATTTCCCCCGGATCCATCTCCATCGACTCCACCACCATCTCCGTATCTGTTGTTGATTCCCATGATGAGGAGGGAGTAGTTGTCCCCCGAGGCTAAGGGCTCTACCTGTAGCTATGTGTTCATCTCTCTCCCTATGCGTGATCTTATTGTGGTCATGAGCTTTGTAATCTAGTTGAATAACTAGATGCTAGTCTGCTACTCAAGTGCTTTAATTAATATAATCTCCACTTATCCCCACATGTTTGAAGTTGATAGTGTGCACACCATGTGTGGCACTTAGGCTAAAGATTACAGAAATACTTATCATGAGTATAATTGAGTTGGATGTATCTATGAAATTGTGATGTTTGTTGGAACCATCTAGCGCTCAAGGTGACAGTTAGGGGTTAACTAGATGGGGAATGCGGACTTTAAGGAGTGCTGTTATAGCCCTACACCGTGGATTGGTGTAATCTAACCAGAGAGTAGTTCAGGGTAGCATAGTGAAGAGAAGATATTATATGTTTATTGAGAGTGTGCACTAGTGAAAGTATGATCCCTAGGCCTCGTTTCTATGCATTGAAACACCATTTACAATCAGTACTGTTACATGTTTGTTTGCTGCCATTTTTATTTCAGATTACAATTACCACTTATAATCATCTGTATTACTTGTATTTCACTATCTCTTCGCCGAACTAGTCCACCTATATACCTGACAAGTGTATTGGGTGTATTGGGGACACAAGAGACTTCTTGTATATTGATTGTAGGGTTGCTTGAGAGGGGTACCTTTGACCTTTTCCTCCCTGAGTTCGATAAACCTTGGGTGATCCACTTAAGGGAAACTTGTTGTTCTACAAACCTTTGCACTTGGAGTCCCAACACTGTCTACAAGAATAGAAGCGTGCGTAGACATCAAGCTCTTTTCTGGTGCTGTTGCCGGGGAGGTAAGGTAAAAGGTACTCACATGCTCTGGCTACTAAGCTATTCTAGTACTGTTGCTAGTATGTGAGTGCTCGAAGTTATTTCCTTTAGATTCTGCAATTATATCTTTTTGTTTCTTTTTTTATTTTCACTAGTTAGGCTTAATGGAAAACAACAAAAAAATTAGAGAGATTTTTAGTATTTTTCCTTAGTTAGAACATAAATGGTTTGGAGAGAAAATTAAAAAACCTATGGAACTTTCTTTGCATGCTAATAGTAATGTTATTAATATGAATTTCTTGAACACCATTGTTGCTAGTAATATGGAAACGTCTAAGCTTGGGGAAGCTAGTTTTTATGAAAATGATCTTTTTAGTTCCCCAGCTTTAGAGGAGAAAATTTGCTCTGATGATACTTTATCTCCCATATGTGGTAATTCTAATGATGCTTGTGATATTTCAAATACACATACTGAAAGTGTCCCTTTTAAAATACCTATGGAAATTGTTGAACGTGTTATGAATAACTGCTATTTTGGAGATGGAACTGTCCATCTTGGTAATCATTTACTCTTTATACATGAATTATGCGAGTTTTTTAGGTGCGCAGGTATTTCAATGGACCAGGTTAAGAGGAAGTTATTCTCTTTATCACTTATGGACAAAGCAAGGGAGTGGTATGAGCTACTAGATGATCCTCATCATTTGGAGTGGAAGGAACTTGAATCTCTCTTTTACTCTAAATTTTATCCTCCTCATAAAATTCATAAAGATAGGAATTATATTTATAATTTTCATCCGCATGATGGAGACAGTATTGCCCAAGCATGGGGGAGATTGAAGTCACTAATGCTCAAATGTCCCATTCATGAGCTCCTAGTAATATTGTTATTGATAATTTTGATGCAAGGCTTTCAGGACATTAAAAGGACTATCTAGATGCCTATTTAGAGGGATCCTTCACAAGTAAGGAGGTCAAAGCTTAGTGGGATCTTCTTGAAACAATTCAAAGCAATACTGAAGATTGGGATAACAATAAAGGTAAAGAACCAGGTATAAACTATGAGTATGATTGCATTAAGTATTTTGCCGAAACTACTGATTTTTAAGAGCTTAGTGCTAAATATGGTCTTGATCCTCAAATTCTTGTTGATTGTTGTATAACCTTTGCTTATCATATTAATGCTCCTAAAGAAAATTGGCACATGTATCATGAAACTTTTAAAGACACTTGCATGAAAAATGAAATTGTTATTAATGATAGCAATAAACATGCTCAAACCTCTAAAAGTACTATTTCTTATAAGCATGTTATTTTTTGTGGAGTACATAGACATTGTGAAAAATATCAAATCGAAAAAGAATATTGTATCCACCACATGAATGATAAAACTAGAACGTGGTATAGGGATCTAAATGATCTTGGTAAAAAAAGTTTGTGCCCTCTATCCTTTTATTTGTGAACTTTGCTATAAAGTGGGTCATTTTAATTTTCAATGCTCAGGCCATAATAACAACCTTTCTAATCCTATGAGTACTGCAAGTTTGTATTGTGATGGCATGATCATTCTTAATCAGCATGATGAACTTACATTATTTTTGGGGTGTGAAGAGCTATCAAGAAAAACTTCTTTGGTAGATATGAATAGCGTCCTGCAAGGTTGTCATATTTATTGTGTTGATAATTGCCACGCATATACTTACATATAAAATATGATATTTTACCAAAATATGATAGGACTAATATGTGTTTTGTTCTTATTAATGAAAAGGAGGAATCCTCCAATGTTCCTGTAACATCCCAGCATTAGAGCTTAGAAATAAGCTCAACCCAGGTGTGTGCATTGCATTCATGCATAGAAAATCCGAATAATTTTCGTGCTTTTAAATAAAAACTTGTCAAAAGGATTGAAGCGTCTCTCAACTTGATGGAATTGAAGTAGGTCGTCAAGTTTCAATATGACCTTTGCTAAAACCTTATTTTGGGTAAACATGATTTGATCTAAGGGTAGATCAAATGTAATAAGTTTAAACCCTAATACATTATTTAATGAATTATATTTGATCCTTAGGTGATCATATCATAGTATTCATTATAATCAATCATGAGTACTAAGTTAAGGATGTAACAAAAATAATAAGTATGTAACAGCTATATCTTAATATCATCTGTTTATACCATGAGTATCATGGTAATACCTAACCTTAACTCTTTAGTGAGATTGAGTAGGAAGGAAACCAAGTCAATATCATTAACCATATATCTTTCTTTCCATATCAAACTTTAACATCTCTAATGAACCTTATCTTAATATCTGTTGTTCATCAATGTTGAGTAATCAACTATTGATTCACAAATTCTTAAACCATCAATTCTTGACCTAGCAACTCTTGCCTTTATTATAACAATCACTCTAAGTCCTTAGAGAATGAAGTAAGAAGTGGTAGATGCTAATGCTAGTATTAGATATCATCTATAGGATGGGAGTGATTGAAGGAAATCAAATCAATATGGTAACAAAGAAGATTACTAGGATGAATCCTGAAGATAGATATGAAGGAGTAATCCTATTGGATTAAGTAAGCATAGTCCATGAATAGCATTCCTTAATCCAATAGAGATACCAAGAAGATAATTTCAATAAAAATGTAATGTTGTATTGATGAAGCCTTGATTAGCCAACTGGAAACCTAAACCATAAAAGATCAAAGGATTATAATGATCATGCCTTAGTCACCAAGATTGAATGCTTATATCATGTATAAGTGACACTAGTGGATAAAACATGATTGAAACCTAGTATAGATATGTTATCCTAGGTTAGCCATTACAGGTCATATTAATATAATGTGAGGTTGAAGTATTAGATACTGGAGTCAAGTAGAGACAAGATAGTATGATAAAGTTGATGCTAGAGTAACATTGAATTATTGAGTTAGTATTCTCCCCTTGGGAAATACTAAACACTAGAGGTGAAGTAGTTTGATATAGACATCTACTGGAGAAATATTAGTGGTGGGTGATTAAGGAAGTGTATGAATGGAGTTGAAGGAACTACTTGTTGGATTGGAAGTTATCAGTAGTAAAGCAGTTGATATAGCCAAGTATAGATATGAGAAAATTATAAAAAGCTTTAGTGTCAAGCTCATTGTGTTTATAAATAGATTTACAAGAACAATAGGTGGAAAAGAATATTTCTGTAAAGTAAAGCTCATCATGTTAGCACATGATGAAGGATATAAAGAAGTGATATATCTAGGAAAGGAATTCCTTAATTAGAAGTCCATGATTGTGAATTATGGAACATAGGAATTCTTGATAAACACTAAACCCTAAATCTATAACCCCGCTTAATATACATTTCATCTGATTGATCTATCATTTTAATTACACAAAGCTTCATAGGAATATTTTCCTATAGAAAATCACTTAAGCACATCTTTGTCATTTCCAACTATCATGATCACATGTGCTTAGGAACTATCTTAATTAATTCATCCTCATAAGACATTCTAGAAAATAACCTTATTATTTAAAAAAGAGTGATATGATTAATGATCATAAACATAAAGATAATATGTTTAGCCATTAACCCTTATTCACATCCATACAAGAAATATGAGAGTATTAAAGCTTCTAAGAACTTATGGTAAGCATTTTCAATTCAAACCTTAACTCATATGTAGTTGTAATAAAATATATATATATATTGCTATTTCCTAAATTAATGGGAATAATATTAATCATATTAACTCACTAGAACTTTATTTATCAAATAAAAATAAAGGATCACCATATAAAAATCTCCTAAATATTGTGAGTTAATGAGAGTAAAATCTCATTAGTTATTAGCAATGCATTCTATAGTAAGTTTATGAATTTCAGCCCAGTTATATTCATATCTGAGGCCCTCACAAATAATAATAGGAAAAGTATCTATATAAAGAAAATAAAGAAACCCTAAACAATATATAATAAAAGTCCACATAATGACTTTTAATACATTCATTGTTGTTGCAATTGTTTAACAAATTAATTCTACAAAGAAAACTCAAATCATTTGTGCAAATTCAAAGCTAAAAATAAAACAGAATATAGAAAAGAAATGGGACAAGGAAAAACATAAGAAGAATTAAATCTGGCCCACGGCCCATCTTTTCCCTCATTTAACCATCGCTCACGCGCGTTCCATCGAAGCCCAGCTGCAGCCCACCAAGGCCTAGGCCCAACGTACCCTTTCGTCCACCCTATCCTCGTCGTCCACCTCCGGCCATGCCGGAAGCAGCTCGCTGGCAGCACTGCGTCGCTCGCCGGCGTGGAGATGCCCACCACCTCCCCCTAGTGCCCATAAGTGTGCCGTGCCGTCGCTCAACAACCCTAGCTTCACTTTATCTCTTTCTCCCCTCATTTCTCCATTCGATACCGAACCCTAGCTGCAGATGCTCCGATGTTCCTGATGCCTCCGGCCGTCCCAAACCTCGACGTGATGCCAGGAAGCTCTGCCTCGCTCGTCTCCGTTGATTGCCCCGAGGCGTACAAGTAGGGAGGTCTCCTCTGCTGCACTTTGACCCTCGTTTCCCACGTCTGGCTGTTGATCTTGCCATCGATTCTGGCCATTTCGCTCCTCAACGACCCCTCTGTTCGCCTCGTGGTGAGTTCCTGGTCCTTGAGGACCTCTCCTTTGCCTTCCTCCTTTTCTCTACCGAGCCCGCGCCGCGTAATTGTCGCCGTCGTTGCCGTTCGCCATCACTGGCCGCGCTACGATGACAAAAAAATGGCGGCGCCACCACTACTAGGTTTGCCGTCACGTCCTCTTTCCGATAAGCCCAACCACAACCTCGCACGGTCACCAAACCGCCTAAATCGAACTTGATCTGAGAAGATCAGTTTGTGTGACGTCATCGTGAGGTCACGCCGGTGTCATCCCTTGACCAAGTCCACAGTTGTCTGGTCCACTGCCCGCGTGGCATCTGACGTGGTCCTGACCCCACTGGTCAGTGACCTGGGGTATGTTTAGTCTAAGTGTAAAAAGTTCTGTAATTCAGATATAAATATTGTAATAAAATGATTAAATCTTGTTTAATTAATAACTTTTGTTTTATAATTCAGAAAAATATGTTTAATATATGAAAATTTGCAGAAAAATAAAATCTACAACTTAAAACTATTATCAAATATTATTATGATGTTTATTCAATAAATATTATTTAATAAAGGTTTTTTAAGTAATAAAACATTGATAATTCATATTTAAATAATGGTAAATGTTAAAAATATAAATAAAATACCAAAAATCTTAGAAAAATAAGAATTATAATTTCAAACTATAATAATGCATTATTATTCCACTTAATTAAATATTTGTTATTTATTAAGTCTTTATAAAGTAATAAGTATTATAAAAATCATATCTTATTATTTTTAAATCACAATAATAAGTGTAATATACAAAAATGATCACAAAAATAATACCTATATGATAAAAATATAATATTCCACTCTTGAGTTAAATAAAAAGTTAAACACTTAATAACTTAAATTGAAAGCTATTTCCTTAATTAATAATTCATAGAAGGGTAAAAAGAAATTGCTAATATTTCTAAGATTAGCTAATTAAGTCTATTAAATAGTATTAGTCTTCAATAATGATAATATGAAGTCAAAATGGTTCAACATAATTTCAATACAATTTTATTGAGTTGTCCTTTAACCATAAATGCAGATTATTTTGTAAAAGGATTCTTATTGAATATAAAACCTCAAAGAATAATTTAGTGAAATAAAACCTATTCCTTTACTTTAACCACAAGTTTATAAACAAATCAAAACACTATAGTGAGTCATAAGCAGTAAATAATATTGTTTATTTATTCACAAACCTTAACCACGCCCTTATAGGGAGATAAATCCCTTTATACATTTATAATATAAAGAAACCACTACCAAATAAAAGTATTACCATTCTTAAGTAACTGTAAAGAAACATTATGAAGTGAACAAGGTATAAGTATAATAAGCATTACACCTAAAGTCCATTTATGTTTTAAAGTTAACTTTAGTCTACCAGACTTAAAGTATAATGCTAAAAGCTTTATTATATACTTGATAGTTAACTTTGGTCTGTTATAATTAAGTGATAAAGCATCTTAAGTCCAAACTTCTCCACCAAGCACAAGTAACATCAACCACCTCTCATTAGCCACAAAGATTGTTTGAATCGTAATAAAGGAATCTTTTCTTCAAAAGTTATTCGTTGTGCCACTTCAGTCAACATATCACAATTAATAGTAAACACCTTACTTTATACTTTACTTATATACTTAGGATTGTTAATACTTAAAGTTCCTTATAAATGCATATACTTGTAAAGCAAGATTCAAAGATAAGGCAATTCTTATATAAGTAATCTTTGAATAGCATTCCACAATTTCATATCTTACTGTTGTATGATAGTATAATTACATGTTGTTTCACACACACTCACAAGCCTTAATAAGAAGCACCTGTGTAAAACTTAATCTAAAAGGGCAACACATTCCAAGGAAATCATTTCCAGTTTCCAAACCCTAGAACCACGCTATCCCTGAGATTCGAGTTTATGAAAGTGCATTACCTTACTTATGCATAAAAGCATCTTGCTTCTTTAAACATTAGTCCTTACAGGACCAATGATGCTATTTTCAGATATTGGATCTTATATTGTCTTGAAGACCGTGAGTGTATAATCTTGCAATCACAAAAGGCAAGTTCACACTTGCTCATGTCCTTTGATTTTTTTCAGTAAAGTATTTTGCAAATCCAGTGTTGTTATCACCTGCATTTGAAAAAGGTCAGAAAACAATATTTTCATAATAATATGATTATAGGTTATTTACCATGAGGTAATAACCTACTATGAAAGTTTCGGTGGTAAAGGAACATATTATCTAGTACTTAACAACCAATGTCGCCAGTGATTCTTGCACCATATATAACGCGTTAACCATGAGATTTGGAATGGGACGGAGAAGTCACCTATATCCTTTTCCTCTCGTATGGAGGCAAGACGACCTTAACGTGACGTTGTGATTCCTTGTGCGGATCCAATATATGGGTCGGCACCCTTACGCCCCACACTTTTGTCGTCTAGATTATATATGAATGGTGTTTAGGGATTTAGTCTAGTCAAATGGTACTCGTCCGGGCATCACCAGGTCATAGAGTCTTCGGGAACTCATCGGGTTTTAGCCAGCCCAAAAGGAGGCTTAACGAAGGTGAGCCAGCCCGAAGGATCGTGCAGACATATGAGGTCGCGGAGAGGGAAGTGATTGGCTTGGATCTTAGTCTGGGCCTCATACTAAGGAAGTATGAACGGGTTCGTGGTCCGGATGTGCAACAAAGCTAAAATCTCTCATGGGTAAAGTAACGCACCTCTGTAGAGTGTAAGAACTGTAACTTGTTACTCCCTGTTCCGGGAAGGAGCTGCGAACGCGGCGGGAAAGGAACTCCATGAAAGTTCTGGTAAACCCGTGAAGGCTGACGGACATAGCTTTTCAGAATAAAAGCAACATTTGAAGAAATGTTTACAAAAACTTGCATTGCCTACGACCTACGCTATGGCTGTAGATATAGTGCATCAAACACTCCTTTTCTAGTGAACTTGCTGAGTACGCTCGTACTCAAAGTATCTTCTTAACCCTTGTTAGGTTCTAAAGCTAGTACAGACGACGTCTACATCAAGTCATACTCCAGGAATCATCATCAAAAGCTAAAGCTCTTCAATGAAGTCAAGAAAGTCTACATATACATCAACTCAAGTGAAGACGAAGTTACTGGGTAGATAGTAATATCATCTCTAGCCATAACACCTATTTCTATTGTGTATTGCAATAGCAGCAATGCCAAACCAATAGTTAGATACTAGTCTTATTAGTATGATAGTTTTGGAGTTGTTTATTTCTGATTCTTCTTTGTAAGAAGTTTCTTTCCCTCTCTTTAACCTAGAGTGTTCTCTGGATCTTATGTAAAGAGTTTAGTTGTGTAACATCCCTAAATTCATGATTTCAAAGATTGCATATCATTCATGCATGCATATATATTTGAGATCAATTTCAAACTCTTTTCAAGACAACAGAAGTACATAGTGCTATCATTTTATGTGAGCCAACTTAAATCAGATGCCCATCCTCACTTGAGAGCTTAGTGCTTTAAAAACCAAGTTTGGTTGCTTCCATATTGTTTGGTTTGAGTGTGGAGTTAGAACAAAATTTTACAAAATAGAAATGGTTTCAACAACCATTTTCAAACATTTGAAAATCAAGTGCAAAGTCCCTATTATTTTGTTTCCCCAAAAATGACCAAGCCTTTTCAAGGTAACCACATGGTTTTATACCTAGATTTGAGTATGTTGCACACTGCAAAAATCCCAAATAATTTGAATTCAAATGGAGTTTGAATTCATTTGAAAACCATTCCTGAAAATCAAATTAGAAAAAGAAAAGAGAAAAGAATTGGAAAAAGGCCGGCGCCAGGAATTTGGCCCAGCATCAGACGCGGCCCAGCTAACCCACCTGGGCCACCTCACTCCCTCTCGCACGTGCAGACTCACCCACGCGGTCGCCTATTACCATCAGCACTGTTGAGGAGTTCCAGGTTACCCGCTTTGGTCCTCGTATCGTTGAGCTTACCACTTTGCTCAATCTCCCTCTTCCCACCATCATGGTGCATCCACTCACCAAGTTTGAGAGGAAGGACCTCTGGGGATTCAAGGTGAACCAGCCCGGACGCCAGACAGAGCCTACTACGGAGGCCATCGTCTTCAAGCTTATGCACGATGACAGGGAGAGAGGCATGGAGGTAGTTATGCAGGACCTGATAGGACGTCTGCTAGGTCGACACTCCCGACAGGTTAGAGGCACCCACTTCCACGTCTTCGGAAGACGTGATGAGGACGGAGAGTCCATCGACTTCGAGGATGACTCGAGGGATGCAGCAGAGCCGATACTTCTGTATCTCCAGGACTTAGAGTCTCTCATTAGGCACGTGGACACGGACAGGACCAATGTCATGCTCAGTAATGATGAGCTCCAGGTGCAGCTTCGCGAGAAGGACAAGCTCTTCGCGCAGCAGGACGAGATAGTCAAGGAAATGGAGGCGAAGTTCGAGACCCAGGACAGGAAGTTCAAGAGTTAGGAGAAGCGTGTCCAGGATAGGAACAAGAAGATCCGGGACATGACTGAAGAACTGTAGTCCAAGGACTTCGAGCTAGAGCAGCAGCAGACGGTGATAGAGAGGCTTCGTTCCCAGAAGAGGGCTCTCAAGGCCAAGATAGAGTCCTTGACCACTACCATTGAGGAGAACAAGACCGCGATGGAGAACGCAGGTCTTACCTTTGTCGAGGAGGAGATTGATGCTGATGAGTAGACTTGACTACTCGTTTATCTTTTATTATCGTACTTGTTATTTGAGAACTTGTTATTGGACCATCCGACATGTGGATGGCTTGCTACATGTGTGTTTTACTTTGTGAACTTGTTATCATGTTGTTGAACTTTTTATCTTGTATTGCATGCTATGTGTTTGCTTATGTGATGTAATGTGCTTGAAAACATTTATGGGTATCTCATTCTTATCTCCATTTGAATAAACCACAGATGCCTCCCCGCCGTGCAAACCCCAACCCCAAAAACAACAACAACATCACTCCAGAAATGCAACAAATGATGACTGCTCAAACACAGCTGATGCAGATGATGACAACATTCATCCAGAACCAAAACAATAACAACAACAACCCCAATAACAACAATAATAACAACAACAACAACCCTTTGGGCTTTGATATGCTCACCAGGTTTCTGAGATTGAGGCCAGCTAAGTTTTTGGGGACGACTGATCCCATGGTGGCCAATGATTGGCTACATTCTGTAAACAAGGACTTAGTAACCGTGGGCTGCACGTATGCTGAAAAGGTCAGATTTGCAGCACATCTGCTGGAAGGGCCAGCCGCCACTTGGTGGGACAACTTCCAGATCACCACTCCTATTGATGAAGTGACATGGGCTATCTTTGAGGATGGCTTTCGCACTGCTCATATCTCATCAGGAATAATGAGCCTAAAAAAGAAAGAGTTCCACAATCTAAAGCAGCACCACCGCAGCGTGGCTGAGTACATTGAGGAGTTCAACAATCTAGCGCGTTACGCACCGGATGAGGTTGACACAGATGCCAAGAGAAAGGAAAAATTTCTTGAAGGCTTGAATGATGAGCTGAATCTGCAATTGGCTGTGGCCTATGTTCCCACTTATCAGTCGCTCTGTGACAAGGCTGCTATATTGGAGAACAAAATAAAACAAGTGGAAAGCAGAAAGAGGAAGCACTCCGACAAGCACAGCTCGGGGTCGTCTCACAAACGATCTCACTATGATGACAGCGGAAGCTCAGGATCCCACAAGCATGGGAAATTCAACAAGCACCACAACCACAACCGTCATGACAATAAGCATCATCACAGTCATGACAATGACAAGTACAAGAACCACAAGAGTGGACATAAGAGCCACCACAGTGGTAATGGAAGTGGAAGCGGAAGTCAGCCTGCTAAGAGAGACATCAGTCAGGTTGAATGCTTCAAATGGAAGAAGATGGGGCACTATGCAAATGAGTGCCCTGAAAAGAAAGTTGAAGGACCTGTCAAGCCCAACCCTTTTCAGAAGGGACAGGTAAACCACATCAATGTGGAGGAGGTCTATGAGGAGCCTGATGCTGTTGCTGGTAAGTTCAGACTCAATTCTATTCCAACATTTGTACTCTTTGATACTGGTGCATCGCATTCATTCATATCAAGAGCATTTGTTGAAAGAAATGAACTACCGGTAGAAACTATTGGGTGTCCTATAAAAGTAAGTTCTCCTAGTGGAGAAATGATAGTGAATTCAGGATGTCATGATCTAGTCATAGAATTTGGGAAGTATAAGTTTCCCGTTAACTTGATAATTCTAAACTCCCAAGGATTGAATGTCATTCTGGGAATGGACTGGATGACCAAATACAAAGGAGTGATAGATTGTGCCAGCCATACTGTTTCACTCACAACTCCAGAAAATAAAAGGATCAGATTCAAGACCAGCTTTGAAGCAAAAAGGGGTATGCTTAATTCTCTTAAGGGGGTTAGCATGGACAGTGTGCCAATTGTGAGTGAGTATCCGGATGTGTTTCCGGAAGAATTGCCGGGAATGCCACCCGATAGAGATGTGGAATTTATGATAGAATTGGTACCAGGGTCTGGACCAATAGCAAAGAGACCGTATAAAATGTCAGTTGATGAACTGAAAGAACTCAACAAGCAACTAGGAGAACAGTTGCAGAAAGGATTTATTCAACCAAGTTCTTCATCTTGGGGAGCCCCAGTTTTGTTCGTGGAGAAGGATAGAAGCCAAAGGTTATGCATAGATTACCATTCACTCAACGAGGTAACTATCAAGAACAAATATCCTTTGCCTAGAATCAATGACTTGTTTGATCAGCTAGAAGGAGCATGTGTGTTCTCAAAGATTGATCTCCGGTCAGGCTACTTTCAACTCAAGATAAGAGAACAAGACATACCAAAAACAGCATTCACTACAAGGTACGGATTATATGAGTATACCGTAATGCCTTTTGGCTTGACAAATGCTCCAGCATACTTCATGAATATGATGAACAAAGTGTTCATGGAATTCCTTGACAAGTTTGTTGTCGTTTTCATCGATGACATCTTAGTCTACTCCAAGAGCAAAGAAGAGCATGAAGGACATTTGCGTTTGATACTAGAGAAGTTAAGAGAGCATAAACTTTATGCCAAATTCAGCAAATGTGAGTTCTGGTTGGAGGAAGTTGGTTTTCTTGGTCATGTTATGACAAAGGATGGTGTAGCAGTTGATCCTGCTAAGGTTTCAGCGATGACTGAATGGGAATCTCCCAAGTCCGTGAAAGAAGTTCGTAGTTTCCTTGGCTTAGCAGGTTACTATAGAAGGTTCATTGAAAATTTCTCAAAGGTTGCCAAGCCCATGACTGAATTGTTAAAGAAAGACAAGAAGTTTGCTTGGTCTGAAGGTTGTGAAGTCAGCTTTTAGGAGTTGAAGAAGAGACTTGTGACAGCACCAGTTTTGTGTCTTCCAGACTTGGAAAAGGATTTCCAAGTATATTGTGATGCATCTCATCCAGGTTTGGGTGCAGTACTTATGCAAGACGGAAAAGTTGTAGCTTATGCCTCGAGACAACTCAAAACTCATGAGGTGAACTATCCTACTCATGATTTAGAGTTAGCTTCTGTTGTCCATGCACTCAAAACATGGAGACATTATCTTTTGGGAAAGCGTTGTGAAGTGTTCACGGATCACAAAAGTTTGAAGTATATCTTCACCCAGAAGGAAATTAATATGAGACAAAGAAGATGGCTAGAACTTATCAAAGACTATGACTTAAGTTTGCAATACCACCCCGGTAAAGCAAATGTTGTAGCAGATGCTCTAAGTCGTAAGGTATTTGTAAATGGCCTTACCAGAGGAGAATTGCCAGATGATCTGTGTACCCAATTTAGAAAACTCAGATTGGAGATTGTGCCCGAAGGACATCTCATGTCTTTGGATGTTCAACCCACTTTGTTGGACAAGATCCGAGAAGCCCAGAAGAATGATAAGGAAATGGAAGAGATTAAGGAAAAGATTGGCCAAGGAAAAGTCAAAAATTTCCGTGAAGACGAACAGGGTACTTTATGGCATGGGAAACGTATCCGTGTTCCACAAGATCCGGAGTTGCGGAAACTGATTTTGCAGGAAGCACACAACTCTCCGTATTCTATTCACCCGGGTAACACCAAAATGTACATGGACATGAAAGAAACATTTTGGTGGAACAATCTCAAGAGGGACATCGCCGAACATATTGCTTTGTGTGATATGTGTAGTAGAGTAAAAGCGGAGCATCAGAAACCAGCAGGTTTGCTTCAACCACTACCTATTCCTGATTGGAAGTGGGACAAGATGGGTATGGATTTCATTACCGGATTACCAAGGACCAGATCAGGATATGACTCCATATGGGTAGTAGTGGATCGCCTAACTAAAGTGGCTCATTTCATACCCGTGAAGACAACCTATACAAGTGCTAAGTTAGCCAAAATCTACATGAGTAGAATTGTATGTCTACATGGTGTGCCCAAAAGTATTGTATCTGATAGGGGAACTCAGTTCACTTCCCATTTTTGGAGACAGCTACATGAGTCATTGGGAACGAGGTTGGAATTCAGTACTGCTTTTCATCCTCAAACTGATGGACAAACAGAAAGGACTAATCAAATTCTGGAAGACATGTTGAGGGCATGTTCCCTAGACTATGGAGCCAGTTGGATGAAAGTCTGCCTTACACAGAATTTTCTTATAACAACAGCTATCAAGCCAGCATTGAGATGGCACCATTTGAGTTTCTCTACGGAAGGAAGTGTACCACCCCATTGTTATGGAATGGTGTGGGAGAAAGAGGTTTATTCGGACCAGATCTTATCAAAGAAGCCGAAGAGGAGGTCAAATTGGTTAAGGACGGGTTAAAAATAGCACTGTCCCGACAGAAAAGCTATGCAGATCCTAAGCGTAGAGAAGTCACCTACGAAGTTGGTGATAGAGCTTATCTTAGAGTATCACCACTTCGTGGAGTGAAGAGATTCGGAGTCAAAGGAAAGTTGGCACCAAGATATGTGGGGCCATTCAAGATTTTGAGTTGCAAAGGAGAAGTTGCCTATGAAATTTAATTGCCAGAATCTCTGTCAGCTGTCCATAATGTGTTTCATGTGAGTCAGCTTAAGAAATGTCACCCAGAAATGGAAGAAACTTCTTTGAAGGATACTATACCTTTGGAGGAGGTTCAATTGGAAAGTGATCTCACCTATGAAGAGAAACCTATCAAGATTCTTGAGACTACAGAAGGAGTCACAAGGACAAAGACTCAAGTTTTGCAAAGTGCAGTGGAATCATCATTCCGAAGAGGAAGCAACATGGGAAAGAGAAGACGATCTTCGGAAAGACCACCCTCACCTATTTGCTAGCCAATCCGAATCTCGAGGGCGAGATTCACCTTAAGGGGGTTAGATTTGTAACATCCCTAAATTCATGATTTCAAAGATTGCATATCATTCATGCATGCATATAGATTTGAGATCAATTTCAAACTCTTTTCAAGAAAACAGAAGCACATAGTGCTATCATTTTATGTGAGCCAACTTAAATCAGATGGCCATCCTCACTTGAGAGCTTAGTGCTTTAAAAACCAAGTTTGGTTGCTTCCATATTGTTTGGTTTGAGTGTGGAGTTAGAACAAAATTTTACAAAATAGAAATGGTTTCAACAACCATTTTCAAACATTTGCAAATCAAGTGCAAAGTCCCTGTTATTTTGTTTCCCCAAAAATGACCAAGCCTTTTCAAGGTAACCACATGGTTTTATACCTAGATTTGAGTATGTTGCACACTGCAAAAATCCCAAATAAATTTGAATTCAAATGGAGTTTGAATTCATTTGAAAACCATTCCTGAAAATCAAATTAGAAAAAGAAAAGAGAAAAGAATTGGAAAAAGGCCGGCGCCAGGAATTTGGCCCAGCATCAGACGCGGCCCAGCTAGCCCACCTAGGCCACCTCACTCCCTCTCGCACGCGCAGGCTCACCCACGCGGTCGCTGACACCCAGACCCCACTTCCTCTCTACTTATTTCGCTGACGAGCGGGCCCTCTCCACGTCATCGTCGTCTTCCCCAAAATCTCGCGCATGAACTCCGCCGCTGCCCGTTGCTGCTTTGATTCCGCGAGGTAAATGGCATTGAATCCCTGGGCGTTTCTTGTCGAGCCTCTGGCTACTTAATCCCCTCTCTCTCGCGACCATTTCCCCTCAACCAATTCCCCCTTCACGCCACCAGGCTGCCCACAACTCGCTCGATGCCGCCGCTGTTCCGACGACTGCGCCGACGAATTCCGGTGAGCTCCGTGTCCCCCTCTGCCCCTGATTCATGCTATCAAGCTAAGCAACTCCTTGCGCATCTACTGACACGCCCCGTTTGTTCTCGCATGATCTGTAGCTTCGGGAACGACTTCGACCGAGCGCCGCCGTTCTCTGCACGAACTCCGGCGACCTCTCCCCGTAAGTACCAGCCGCCCCATGCCCTCTGCCTGATACGCCTAGGACCCCCATCGTCTTGCGCATCTAACGGTGCCCTCCTTTTGACTTAGCGCGACGCAGAACCTCGCCAACGTTGACAGCAGCCGCACCCGACGCGTTCGCGAACTCCGGCGAGGAATCTCCGACGACCCCGTGTGCCCCTTCCCAAGCCATCGCCACCTTGAGCATCAGCAGATCCCTGCGGTTCTGGTATGCCTCCTCCCCCACTCCCGCGCGACCTAGAACTCCAGCGCCGCTGCTGACAGACGCGCCGCCGCCAGTCGCCGCCGCTAGCGCCGCTCAGTTTTGGTCAGATGATTTGTAGTCGTCAGATCCAGATCCAGCGCGTAGGATTAGTTCACTTATCGAACCGTTAAGTTTAGATCTGAGCCGTGCGTGTTAGTTAGATCCAACGGTAGCCGAGCGTGATCCGGTGCGAAGCGGTACGCGCCAGTAAGATTAAGACACGTGGCTAGGGTGTGAGTTTAAAACAGATTTTGAAACAGATTTAGATTCAAATTTGGTTAGGCTATAACTTTTGATTCCCACGTTATATTTTTGCAAATTTTATACCGTTGTAATCAGGGAGTCAAGCCCTTTCTGTTTATGCAATGTGTTTAAAGTTTAGGTTCTGTTAAATTGGTTTCTTTTGCAGAAACTTGTTTAGGACTATTTTGATTATAGAAATTGTTTAGAAAATTGTTTTAGTGTAAAATAAACTTGGTTTAGCAAGTTTTTAACTTGGTTATGAATCAGTACTATGCAATTGCTTGGTGGAGTTTTAAAAATCATCACTTAGCATTCTTGCATGCATGCATATATATTTTTGTTTGTATATGACTTGTATGTGATTGTGGTTATATTCTTTTTGTAGACTTTGGTGCTAGTGATTGTGATTGTGAAGAGTGCTACTCTCCCACTACCAAGGCAAGTGGTACTTCATGAATATTTCCATCCCTATATTTTCTACAAGCATTAGAAATATTTTGCTAAGTCTTGCATGTTACTATTTTTGCCAAATGCCATGTTGGGAAATCCTAAGTAGATATAGAATTGCTAGGAAAATCCTAAGTTAAGTTACTATGCCATGCTTAGCCTAGCTAGTAGCAAACAAGGGTTGGTAAAGTATATACATGCTATGATGAAAATATTTCTAAGTCTTTGGACTTATGTTTTTCTTAATAAAACAACTAAGTCAATGAATCACCTGGGTGGAAAGGGACTTGATTGGTGGTTTTTGGTTGAGTGGTTACACAAGGCCCATGGACATGGTTTACCTTGTGTATCTCACTTGTGGTATGCCACCCAGGAACAAAGGGATTTTAGAGGCCAAGTGTTGAGAAGCTTATAGTGCAGCCACTTGGCAATATGGGCTCTGCCTGGACCACATAGGTTGCTAGAACTTAGTCATTTGGACAGTTGGTGGTAGTGGGATGATATGTTGGAACGCGTCCATTTGGCTAAGGGAAGGCTTCTGAAAGGTCCTGTCTTGGCAAACCAAGTCTGGTGGGGAAAGTGCACAACCTCTGCAGATGGAAAATCTAAGTACTTAGCCAAGTCCATGGCAATGGACAACTTGAGCATCAAGACATGGAAGCTATCAAGAATCTCATCACTCCAACTTCTCAGTAAAAACTTGTGGGTGAACAAGGGTGAAGGACCCCAATGTCTATTGGTGGTTTCTTGGGAAAAGTTTTGACAAAGAAAACTTAGTGATTTAAACTAATAGGAAAAACCTATTTTGAGCAAAGAAAGCCAAGCTACACTTAGCCAAATTGCATATAGTAATATAGTCCACTTAAAATTTACTAAGGTATCACTTGCCAATACTATTCCAAAGTATTGACCCACTGTGGCTGTAACTTGTGATGTTGCAGGTTATTCCGATGAGGATTAGGTGTCATGAGTCTACACTCAACATGTTTGCCTGTGGCACATGAAGATGAAGACTTATAATTATTTACTTATTCCAAACTCTTGTATTAGGCCTGTGGCCTTGAGTTGTAAAAGACTATGTTTTATCTCTGGAATGGATGTAATAAATGACCTTTGTATCTGTGTACTTCATCTTAAACTGTGGATGCTAGCAATGATCCAGGGACTAGCATTGCAATCACAGGGATCCTTTTCCTTTACAAAGGAGGGATATTACAGATGGTATCAGAGCACTGTGTTGCCTGTAGGATTATGACCCTAGGATTGGAAACCACTAAGGAAAAATTTTCAACTACTTCTACACTTGTCTATTCTTCTCGTAAACTTTTCTAATCTTATCTTTCTCATCTCTATTTGTAGATGAACTCCATCAACGAAGCCATAAAGAAAGGACCACTCATGACCATGACCTTGGAGTGTGAGACAGAGTTTCCCATGATTCTCAAGGACCTCATGGTGGCAATGGAAATACATGGTGCAGCTGTGTACAAAGGCTTTCCAGTGATGGATGAAGGAGTTGAGTACTGGTGGGTGCAACTTCACTTGTTCAAAAACAAGGAAGACAACCACAAAGAAAAAGGATTCTGCATGTACACCAACACTGTGGTGCATACCACATTCTTTGAGTCAGCAAGAGAAGCAGCTTGGAGGACTATCAAAGAACTTAGTGCTAGAGTCAAGTGCAGAATGCTCAACCTCCAAAAAGACTTGATGAAAGAGAAGGAACTTACCCAAGAGTTGGAAGGTACCAACCAAACCTTAAGAGGAGATATTATAGACTTAGTGATGGAATCATGTGAGCAAGATAGGCTGATTGCTTCTAGGAACATTGTGTTAGCCAACAGATCCAGTGAGATAGGATTGTAAACGTACTTCGTTAGTTGGACCACCACCTATCACCTTATTTTCCAAAATATTACCTTAAGACATGATTGGACCTTGGTTGATGTAATGGATTCATGTATGCATGACTTGTGTGATTTTGCTTTCCAAGGATATGTATGTGTTGTTATGACTTTTGTTTTCTCTTGAATTGTGTTGTTCTAACTTTTCTATCTTATAAATAGATGCCTATTACCATCAGCACTATTGAGGAGTTCCAGGTTACCCGCTTTGGTCCTCGTATCGTTGAGCTTACCACTTTGCTCAATCTCCCTCTTCCCACCATCATGGTGCATCCACTCACCAAGTTCGAGAGCAAGGACCTCTGGGGCTTCAAGGTGAACCAGCCCGGACGCCAGACAGAGCCTACTACGGAGGCCATCGTCTTCAATCTTATGCACGATGACAGGGAGAGAGGCATGGAGGTAGTTATGCAGGACCTGATAGGACGTCTGCTAGGTCGACACTCCCGACAGGTTAGAGGCACCCACTTCCACGTCTTCGGAAGATGATGAGGACGGAGAGTCCATCGACTTCGAGGATGACTCGAGGGATGCAGCAGAGCCGATACGTCTGTATCTCCAGGACTTAGAGTCTCTCATTAGGCACGTGGACACGGACAGGACCAATGTCATGCTCAGTAATGATGAGCTCCAGGTGCAGCTTCGCGAGAAGGACAAGCTCTTCGCGCAGCAGGACGAGATAGACAAGGAAATGGAGGCGAAGTTCGAGACCCAGGACAGGAAGTTCAAGAGTTAGGAGAAGCGTGTCCAGGGTAGGAACAAGAAGATCCGGGACATGACTGAAGAACTGCAGTCCAAGGACTTCGAGCTAGAGCAGCAGCAGACGGTGATAGAGAGGCTTCGTTCCCAGAAGAGGGCTCTCAAGGCCAAGATAGAGTCCTTGACCACTACCATTGAGGAGAACAAGACCGCAATGGAGAACGCAGGTCTTACCTTTGCCAAGGAGGAGATTGATGCTGATGAGTAGACTTGACGACTCGTTTATCTTTTATTATCGTACTTGTTATTTGAGAACTTGTTATTGGACCATCCGACATGTGGATGGCTTGCTACATGTGTGTTTTACTTTGTGAACTTGTTATCATGTTGTTGAACTTTTTATCTTGTATTGCATGCTATGTGTTTGCTTATGTGATGTAATGTGTATGAAAACATTTATGGGTATCTCATTCTTATCTCCATTTGAATAAACCACAGATGCCTCCCCGCCATGCAAACCCCAACCCCAACAACAACAACAACATCACTCCAGAAATGCAACAAATGATGATTGCTCAAACACGGCTGATGCAGATGATGACAACATTCATCCAGAACCAAAACAATAACAACAACAACCCCAATAACAACAATAGTAACAACAACAACAACAACAACAACCCTCTGGGCTTTGATATGCTCACCAGGTTTCTGAGATTGAGGCCAGCTAAGTTTTCGGGGACGACTGATCCCATGGTGGCCAATGATTGGCTACGTTCTGTAAACAAGGACTTAGTAACCGTGGGCTGCACGGATGCTAAAAAGGTCAGATTTGCAGCACATCTGCTGGAAGGGCCAGCCGCCACTTGGTGGGACAACTTCCAGATCACCACTCCTATTGATGAAGTGCAATGGGCTATCTTTGAGGATGGCTTTCGCACTGCTCATATCTCATCAGGAATAATGAGCCTGAAAAAGAAAGAGTTCCACAATCTGAAGCAGCACCACCGCAGCGTGGCTGAGTACATTGAGGAGTTCAACAATCTGGCGCGTTACGCACCGGATGAGGTTGACACAGATGCCAAGAGAAAGGAAAAATTTCTTGAAGGCTTGAATGATGAGCTGAATCTGCAATTGGTTGTGGCCTATGTTCCCACTTATCAGTCGCTCTGTGACAAGGCTGCTATTTGAGAACAAAATAAAACAAGTGGAAAGCAGAAAGAGGAAGCACTCCGACAAGCACAGCTCGGGGTCGTCTCACAAACGATCTCACTCTGATGACAGCGGAAGCTCAGGATCCCACAAGCATGGGAAATTCAACAAGCACCACAACCACAACCGTCATGACAATAAGCATCATCACAGTCATGACAATGACAAGTACAAGAACCACAAGAGTGGACATAAGAGCCACCACAGTGGTAATGGAAGTGGAAGTGGAAGTCAGCCTGCTAAGAGAGACATCAGTCAGGTTGAATGCTTCAAATGCAAGAAGATGGGGCACTATGCAAATGAGTGCCCTGAAAAGAAAGTTGAAGGACCTGTCAAGCCCAACCCTTTTCAGAAGGGACAGGTAAACCACATCAATGTGGAGGAGGTTTATGAGGAGCCTGATGCTGTTGCTGGTAAGTTCAGACTCAATTCTATTCCAGCATTTGTACTCTTTGATACTGGTGCATCGCATTCATTCATATCAAGAGCATTTGTTGAAAGAAATGAACTACCGGTAGAAACTATTGGGTGTCCTATAAAAGTAAGTTCTCCTAGTGGAGAAATTATAGTGAATTCAGGATGTCATGATCTAGTCATAGAATTTGGGAAGTATAAGTTTCCCGTTAACTTGATAATTCTAAACTCCCAAGGATTGGATGTCATTCTGGGAATGGACTGGATGACCAAATACAAAGGAGTGATAGATTGTGCCAGCCATACTGTTTCACTCACAACTCCAGAAAATAAAAGGATCAGATTCAAGACCAGCTTTGAAGCAAAAAGGAGTATGCTTAATTCTCTTAAGGGGGTTAGCATGGACAGTGTGCCAATTGTGAGTGAGTATCCGGATGTGTTTCCGGAAGAATTGCCGGGAATGCCACCCGATAGAGATGTGGAATTTCTGATAGATTTGGTACCAGGGTCTGGACCAATAGCAAAGAGACCGTATAAAATGTCAGTTGATGAACTGAAAGAACTCAACAAGCAACTAGGAGAACAGTTGCAGAAAGGATTTATTCAACCAAGTTCTTCATCTTGGGGAGCCCCAGTTTTGTTCGTGGAGAAGAAGGATAGAAGCCAAAGGTTATGCATAGATTACCATTCACTCAACGAGGTAACTATCAAGAACAAATATCCTTTGCCTAGAATCAATGACTTGTTTGATCAGCTAGAAGGAGCATGTGTGTTCTCAAAGATTGATCTCCGGTCAGGCTACTTTCAACTCAAGATAAGAGAACAAGACATACCAAAAACAGCATTCACTACAAGGTACGGATTATATGAGTATACCGTAATGCCTTTTGGCTTGACAAATGCTCCAGCATACTTCATGAATATGATGAACAAAGTGTTCATGGAATTCCTTGACAAGTTTGTTGTCGTTTTCATCGATGACATCTTAGTCTACTCCAAGAGCAAAGAAGAGCATGAAGGACATTTGCGTTTGATACTAGAGAAGTTAAGAGAGCATAAACTTTATGCCAAATTCAGCAAATGTGAGTTCTGGTTGGAGGAAGTTGGTTTTCTTGGTCATGTTATGACAAAGGATGGTGTAGCAGTTGATCCTGCTAAGGTTTCAGCGGTGACTGAATGGGAATCTCCCAAGTCCGTGAAAGAAGTTCGTAGTTTCCTTGGCTTAGCAGGTTACTACAGAAGGTTCATTGAAAATTTCTCAAAGGTTGCCAAGCCCATGACTGAATTGTTAAAGAAAGACAAGAAGTTTGCTTGGTCTGAAGGTTGTGAAGTCAGCTTTTAGGAGTTGAAGAAGAGACTTGTGACAGCACCAGTTTTGTGTCTTCCAGACTTGGAAAAGGATTTCCAAGTATATTGTGATGCATCTCATCAAGGTTTGGGTGCAGTACTTATGCAAGACGGAAAAGTTGTAGCTTATGCCTCGAGACAACTCAAAACTCATGAGGTGAACTATCCTACTCATGATTTAGAGTTAGCTTCTGTTGTCCATGCACTCAAAACATGGAGACATTATCTTTTGGGAAAGCGTTGTGAAGTGTTCACGGATCACAAAAGTTTGAAGTATATCTTCACCCAGAAGGAAATTAATATGAGACAAAGAAGATGGCTAGAACTTATCAAAGACTATGACTTAAGTTTGCAATACCACCCCGGTAAAGCAAATGTTGTAGCAGATGCTCTAAGTCGTAAGGTATTTGTAAATGGCCTTACCAGAGGAGAATTGCCAGATGATCTGTGTACCCAATTTAGAAAACTCAGATTGGAGATTGTGCCCGAAGGACATCTCATGTCTTTGGATGTTCAACCCACTTTGTTGGACAAGATCCGAGAAGCCCAGAAGACTGATAAGGAAATTGAAGAGATTAAGGAAAAGATTGGCCAAGGAAAAGTCAAAAATTTCCGTGAAGACGAACAGGGTACTTTATGGCATGGGAAACGTATCCGTGTTCCACAAGATCCGGAGTTGCAGAAACTGATTTTGCAGGAAGCACACAACTCTCCGTATTCTATTCACCCGGGTAACACCAAAATGTACATGGACATGAAAGAAAGATTTTGGTGGAACAATCTCAAGAGGGACATCGCCGAACATATTGCTTTGTGTGATGTGTGTAGTAGAGTAAAAGCGGAGCATCAGAAACCAGCAGGTTTGCTTCAACCACTACCTATTCCTGATTGGAAGTGGGACAAGATGGGTATGGATTTCATTACCGGATTACCAAGGACCAGATCAGGATATGACTCCATATGGGTAGTAGTGGATCGCCTAACTAAAGTGGCTCATTTCATACCCGTGAAGACAACCTATACAAGTGCTAAGTTAGCCAAAATCTACATGAGTAGAATTGTATGTCTACATGGTGTGCCCAAAAGTATTGTATATGCTAGGGGAACTCAGTTCACTTCCCATTTTTGGAGACAGCTACATGAGTCATTGGGAACGAGGTTGGAATTCAGTACTGCTTTTCATCCTCAAACTGATGGACAAACAGAAAGGACTAATCAAATTCTGGAAGACATGTTGAGGGCATGTTCCCTAGACTATGGAGCCAGTTGGATGAAAGTCTGCCTTACGCAGAATTTTCTTATAACAACAGCTATCAAGCCAACATTGAGATGGCACCGTTTGAGTTTCTCTACGGAAGGAAGTGTACCACCCCATTGTTATGGAATGGTGTGGGAGAAAGAAGTTTATTCGGACCAGATCTTATCAAAGAAGCCGAAGAGAAGGTCAAATTGGTTAAGGACGGGTTAAAAATAGCACAGTCCCGACAGAAAAGCTACGCAGATCCTAAGCGTAGAGAAGTCACCTACGAAGTTGGTGATAGAGCTTATCATAGAGTATCACCACTTCGTGGAGTGAAGAGATTAGGAGTCAAAAGAAAGTTGGCACCAAGATATGTGGGGCCATTCAAGATTTTGAGTTGCAAAGGAGAAGTTGCCTATGAAATTTAATTGCCAGAATCTCTGTCAGCTGTCCATAATGTGTTTCATGTGAGTCAGCTTAAGAAATGTCACCCAGAAATGGAAGAAACTTCTTTGAAGGATACTATACCTTTGGAGGAGGTTCAATTGGAAAGTGATCTCACCTATGAAGAGAAACCTATCAAGATTCTTGAGACTGCAGAAAGAGTCACAAGGACAAAGACTATCAAGTTTTGCAAAGTGCAGTGGAATCATCATTCCGAAGAGGAAGCAACATGGGAAAGAGAAG
Organism: Avena sativa; assembly: GCA_916181665.1. NCBI lineage: Eukaryota > Viridiplantae > Streptophyta > Magnoliopsida > Poales > Poaceae > Avena > Avena sativa. The sequence continues at coordinate 104,156,365 of OV702293.1, forward strand.
ATGATCTTCGGAAAGACCACCCTCACCTATTTGCTAGCCAATCCGAATCTTGAGGGCGAGATTCACCTTAAGGGGGTTAGATTTGTAACATCCCTAAATTCATGATTTCAAAGATTGCATATCATTCATGCATGCATATAGATTTGAGATCAATTTCAAACTCTTTTCAAGAAAACAGAAGCACATAGTGCTATCATTTTATGTGAGCCAACTTAAATCAGATGGCCATCCTCACTTGAGAGCTTAGTGCTTTAAAAACCAAGTTTGGTTGCTTCCATATTGTTTGGTTTGAGTGTGGAGTTAGAACAAAATTTTACAAAATAGAAATGGTTTCAACAACCATTTTCAAACATTTGCAAATCAAGTGCAAAGTCCCTGTTATTTTGTTTCCCCAAAAATGACCAAGCCTTTTCAAGGTAACCACATGGTTTTATACCTAGATTTGAGTATGTTGCACACTGCAAAAATCCCAAATAAATTTGAATTCAAATGGAGTTTGAATTCATTTGAAAACTATTCCTGAAAATCAAATTAGAAAAAGAAAAGAGAAAAAATTGGAAAAAGGCCGGCGCCAGGAATTTGGCCCAGCATCAGACGCGGCCCAGCTAGCCCACCCGGGCCACCTCACTCCCTCTCGCACGCGCAGGCTCACCCACGCGGTCGGTGACACCCAGACCCCACTTCCTCTCTACTTATTTCGCTGACAAGCGGGCCCTCTCCACGTCATCGTCGTCTTCCCCAAAATCTCGCGCACGAACTCCGCCGCTGCCCGTTGCTGCTTTGATTCTGCGAGGTAAATGGCATTGAATCCCTGGGCGTTTCTTGTCGAGCCTCTGGCTACTTAATCCCCTCTCTCTCGCGACCATTTCCCCTCAACCAATTCCCCCTTCATGCCACTAGGCTGCCCACAACTCGCTCGACGCCGCCGCTGTTCCGACGACCGCGCCGATGAATTCCGGTGAGCTCCGTGTCCCCCTATGCCCCTGATTCATGCTATCAAGCTAAGCAACTCCTTGCGCATCTACTGACACGCCCCGTTTGTTCTCGCATGATCTGTAGCTTCGGGAACGACTTCGACCGAGCGCCGCCGTTCTCTGCACGAACTCCGGCGACCTCTCCCCGTAAGTACCAGCCGCCCCTTGCCCTCTGCCTGATACGCCTAGGACCCCCATCGTCTTGCGCATCTAACGGTGCCCTCCTTTTGACTTAGCGCGATGCAGAACCTCGCCAACGTTGACAGCAGCCGCACCCGACGCGTTCGCGAACTCTGGCGAGGAATCTCCGACGACCCCGTGCGCCCCTTCCCAAGCCATCGCCACCTTGAGCATCAGCAGATCCTTGCGATTCTGGTATGCCTCCTCCCCCACTCCCGCGCGACCTAGAACGCCAGCGCCGCCGCTGACAGACGCGCCACCGCCAGTCGCCGCCGCCAGTCGCCGCCGCCAGTCGTCGCCGCTAGCACCGCTCAGTTTTGGTCAGATGATTTGTAGTCGTCAGATCCAGATCCAGCGCGTAGGATTAGTTCACTTATCGAACCGTTAAGTTTAGATCTGAGCCGTGCGTGTTAGTTAGATCCAACGGTAGCCGAGCGTGATCCGGTGCGAAGCGGTACGCGCCAGTAAGATTAAGACACGTGGCTAGGGTGTGAGTTTAAAACAGATTTTGAAACAGATTTAGATTCAAATTTGGTTAGGCTATAACTTTTGATTCCCACGTTATATTTTTGCAAATTTTATACCGTTGGAATCAGGGAGTCAAGCCCTTTCTGTTTATGAAATGTGTTTAAAGTTTAGGTTCTGTTAAAATGGTTTCTTTTGCAGAAACTTGTTTAGGACTATTTTGATTATAGAAATTGTTTAGAAAATTGTTTTAGTGTAAAATAAACTTGGTTTAGCAAGTTTTTAACTTGGTTATGAATCATTACTATGCAATTGCTTGGTGGAGTTTGAAAAATCATCACTTAGCATTCTTGCATGCATGCATATATATTTTTGTTTGTATATGACTTGTATGTGATTGTGGTTATATTCTTTGTGTAGACTTTGGTGCTAGTGATTGTGATTGTGAAGAGTGCTACTCTCCCCACTACCAAGGCAAGTGGTACTTCATGAATATTTCCATCCCTATATTTTCTACAAGCATTAGAAATATTTTGCTAAGTCCTGCATGTTACTATTTTTGCCAAATGCCATGTTGGGAAATCCTAAGTAGATATAGAATTGCTAGGAAATTCCTAAGTTAAGTTACTATGCCATGCTTAGCCTAGCTAGTAGCAAACAAGGGTTGGTAAAGTATATACATGCTATGATGAAAATATTTCTAAGTCTTTGGACTTATGTTTTTCTTAATAAAACAACTAAGTCAATGAATCACCTGGGTGGAAAGGGACTTGATTGGTGGTTTTTGGTTGAGTGGTTACACAAGGCCCATGGACATGGTTTACCTTGTGTATCTCACTTGTGGTATGCCACCCAGGAACAAAGGGATTTTAGAGGCCAAGTGTTGAGAAGCTTATAGTGCAGCCACTTGGCAATATGGGCTCTGCCTGGACCACATAGGTTGCTAGAACTTAGTCATTTGGACAGTTGGTGGTAGTGGGATGATAGGTTGGAACGCGTCCATTTGGCTAAGGGAAGGCTTCTGAAAGGTCCTGTCTTGGGAAACCAAGTCTGGTGGGGAAAGTGCACAACCTCTGCAGATGGAAAATCTAAGTACTTAGCCAAGTCCATGGCAATGGACAACTTGAGCATCAAGAAATGGAAGATATCAAGAATCTCATCACTCCAACTTCTAAGTAAAAACTTGTGGGTGAACAAGGGTGAAGGACCCCAATGTCTATTGGTGGTTTCTTGGGAAAAGTTTTGACAAAGAAAACTTAGTGATTTCAACTAATAGGAAAAACCTATTTTGAGCAAAGAAAGCCAAGCTACACTTAGCCAAATTTCATATAGTAATATAGTCCACTTAAAATTTACTAAGGTATCACTTGCCAATACTATTCCAAAGTATTGACCCACTGTGGCTGTAACTTGTGATGTTGCAGGTTATTCCGATGAGGATTAGGTGTCATGAGTCTACACTCAACATGTTTGCCTGTGGCACATGAAGATGAAGACTTATAATTATTTAATTATTCCAAACTCTTGTATTAGGCCTGTGGCCTTGAGTTGTAAAAGACTATGTTTTATCTCTGGAATGGATGTAATAAATGACCTTTGTATCTGTGTACTTCATCTTAAACTGTGGATGCTAGCAATGATCCAGGGACTAGCATTGCAATCACAGGGATCCTTTTCCTTTACAAAGGAGGGATCTTACAAGTTGTAACCTGTAGTCATGTCTTGGACCTATTGTGTTTCTGTTGTACCACTCTGAGGGATGTAATACTATTGAACGGTGTTTCATTGGTGTTATGTCAACGACTATAGTGTACTACATCATGCACTGGTATGTTGGGTCACCGTAGTTCCTTCCATTCACTAGTAGAAAAACTGCCTTTCGTTCACCCATGCCCAGAGCATTAGTCCCGGTTCCGCCACGAACCGGGACTAATGCCTGGATTCATCCCGGTTCGAGTGGGCCGGCCTGTCGCACAGGAGACAGAGGCATCCGTCCTGGTTCGTGAGGGTTCATGCGTCCTGGTTTGTAACATAAACCAGGACTAAAGGTTTGGTGCTAGACACATGGCCTTCCACACACCTTTAGTCCCGGTTTGTGTTACAAACCGGGACGTAATCCCTGCCTATAAATAAGGCACCCCATCCCTCTTCCTCCCCTCTGTTTTTTCTTGGTGGAAGGTGTGAGAGTTGTGCTAGTTTATTTTTTTCCTATGCATGCAAGGTGTTTGATGAAATGTTTGAGTGAACGACCCCGTTTAATTTCTCACAAAACAAAAATATAGGAGGTGCCCGAGCCACACTTGAGTTTTCTCCTCTTTCTTTCCTCCTCGAGCGAGGATAGCAACCTTATCTTTTCATCTGTCATTGATACAATGCATGTGTCGATGTGAATTGGTTATTCACTATTTATAATGTTCTATAATGGTTTTTGATAAACTTAATTATATGTTGCAGATGAATAGTCGGGAATGGATGTACGGTCACCGTCGTGAACCTAGGTACATTAAGGGCGTGGATACATTTATCGATGTGGCTACGACAAACAAAGAGAATGGTTTTATGCGTTATCCATGTGTTCAATTGTAACATCCCAACATTAGAGCCTAGAAATAAGCTGAACCCAGATGTTTGCATTGCATTCATGCATAGAAAATCTGAATAATTTTCATGCTTTTGAACAAAACTTGTCAAAGTGATTGAAGCTTCTCTTAACTTGATATAATTGAAGCAGATCCTCAAAGTTGACTGCGATAAGTTTCAATATGACCTTTGCTAAAACCTTATTTGGGTAAACATGATTTGATCTAAGGGTAGATCAGATATAATAAATGCTACTCATAATACATTGCTTAAATAATTAATATCTGATCCTTAAGGGATTCTATCATCATATTCAACAAAACAATTCATAAGTGCCAAGTTAAGATTACAAACTAAAGTAATAAAAATGTAATGACTAATCCTGACCTATCTTATTCTTATTTGTTCTTACTATGAGTATCATAGTAATACTTAACTTTAACTCTTTAATGAGATTGAGTTGGAAAGAGACTAAGTCAAGATCATTCACTATATATCTTTCTTTCTATATCATTTTTTATGGAACTTATCTTAATATCTGTTATTCATCAATGTTGAGTAATCCACCATTGATTTACAAATTCTTTAACTATCAATCCTTGATCTACTATTTCTTGATCTTATCATAACATCTACTTAAATCTTTTAAAGAGGGCATAGTCCATGAATAACCTTAATCCAATATGTGATAGGAAGAAGATAATTTCAATACAATTGAAAAGTAGTATTGATAAAGCCTTGTTTAGCCAACTAAGAACTTAAGATGTAAATGATTAAAGGATTATATTGATCATGCCTTAGTCACCAGGATGGTCTACCTATATCTAGTATAAAAGATATTGGTGGGTGAGAACATGATTGAAACCCTAGTAGATATAAGTTATCCTAGAGTAGTCATTACAAGCCACATAAATATAATGTAGGGTTGGAGTGTGAGTTATTGGAGTAAAGTAAATGTAGGATGATATTATTAAATTAAATCTAGTTTAGCATAGGGTTATGGAAGAAGTGTTATTCATCTTAAAGGATAGTAAGCCTTAGAGAAAGATAGTTGGATACATCCATACATCTGATGAAGAAATATTAGTGATGGATGATTAAGGAAGATTATGAGTGGAGTTTGAAAGAACTACTTGTTGGATTGATGATTATCAATAGTAGAGTAGTGGGTATAACCAAGCAAAGATATGAGAAAACTATGAAATACTTTAGTATCAAACTCATTGGATTTATCCATGAGTTTAGAAGAATAAAAGGTGAATAAGAACATTCTTGTGAAGTAAAGCTCATCATACTAGCTATGATGATGCATAGAAAGAAGTATTATATCTAGGAAAGGAATTCTTGAATTAAAGGTCAAGGATGGTGAAGAATGGAAAAATAGACATTCGTGTTAAACAACCAACTCTAAATATTAAACCAAGTATAATATCCATTCATGCAATTGATTCATCATCTTATGTTAATATCAATTTATAGGAATATTTTCCTATAACAAATCACATAAGGACATCTCTGCCAATTCCAACCATCATAATTATATGTGCTTAGGAGTATCTTTATCAATTTCTTTTTATAAAACATTCTAAATATAACTTTCTAGTCCTAAAGGTGATGTCATCAAATATCCCAAACAGAAAACAATATGCTTAGTTATTAAATATTTACTCACATCCATAAAGGACTCTAAGTATATTAAAAACCCTAAACCCTAGGGTAAATATTCATAATTCAAAACCCTAAACTTCTTTGTTTATCATAATAGAATATATACATTGACATTTTCAAAATTAATGGAAGTAGTAACAACCATATTAATTTCTTTTATATTTCATGCATCAAATAATGATATAGGATTATTATACATATAAAAATTTCTATTCAAAACTATGAGCCAACTAGAGTTAAGTTTTATAAACAAATAAGAAGGTATCATTTAATAAATCCATGGTTAAAAGAGGAAAGAAAAATAATAAGAAAAGCTTCTACAAAATATTAAAAGGGGTTCATATAGAGAAAATAAAAAGAAATATAAAAAGATTATATAATAAAAGTTTACAAATGATACTAAATATATTTTAGTATTACTACAATTATCCAGCAAATAAATTCTACAAATAAAAGTTCAAATTAAATATTATATAAAAATGTTAAAAGGAAAACATAAAATAGAAAACAAATAAAATACAAGACTTGGCCGTGGCCCAACTCCTACCTGCTTACCTGTCGCCCAGTTGCAGCCCACAAGGGCCCAATAACCAGCCCATCTCATTCTCTCCTGTGACTGACGAGTGGGGCCAGGGAAGGATCGCGGGTTGAGAATAAATAAATGCCAGGGGGTGTTCCGCAAAAGCGACATCATCGTCATCCTCACGCACATAGGCAGCTCGCTGGAGGAGCTCGCCGCCGCCCGATGCCGTCGTCTGTAGGGGTTCGTAGCATGGAAAACAAAAAATTTCTACCGCATGCAAACAAACAAGCCAAGATCTATCTACTAGATTGTAGCAACGAGTCGAGAGAGGAATTCACCCTCGAAGATTCCAAAGCGGTTAACGAGAGCAGATTGTCGTGCGTGATGTAGTTGTACTATTGCCAATCTCAAGATCACGTAGACGATCCTTCCGGTGCTGCGTTTCGGCAGCGCTTCTGCAGTCGGTCACACGTTCGGTACTCGATGAAGACCTTCCTCTCCCTTGTTCCAGCAGGCAACGGAGGTTTTAGCACTCTCCTCGTGATTTCGACAGCACGACGGCGTGGTGTCGGTAGTGGAGGGGAGATCTCGCAGGGCTTCGCCTTAAGCCGGAGCTAGTATGGTGGAGTATGAGAGAGGCCTTGGTGATCTAGGGTTTAGAGGGCACCAAGGGGAGGGCATGGACAGTGGCTAGGGTTTGGGGAAATAATAACTCGCCGAGTTAGAGGAGGCCCTGGACGACGGCGGCTTGGAGGTGGCCGGCGACTTGGAGGCTAGGGTTTTGGGTGTGAGGGGTAGGGGGCGCCCTATCCCTCCTTATATAGGTGGAGGGTAGCCGGTTGGGAGGAAGGAGTCCTCCCCCAACTCGGCCTCCTTGGCCGGTGGGTGTAGGGAGGGGACTTCCTCCCCAAGTAGGTTTCCTACTCTCCCTCCACCAAGCAAACTTGTCGTTTGACTTTTCAAATTGGCGTTTGACTTTCAAACTTGGATTTGATTTCTCTTTTTATTGTCATCCATCATCCAAGTGACCTAGTACATGATGCAACCATTCCATATTGTCATGACACATTCATGTACCCTTCCCCTCTAGAGTGTCGGACCTTCCGGACCCTTCTAGAACATTCCTGGTGAAAACACCGGAATCATTCCCCAACTCTGAAACAGGACTTTCCTTATATGAATCTTGTACTCCGGACCATTCCGGATCTCCTCGTGATATCCTGGATCGCATCCGAGACTCCAAAAAACATTCGGTTTCTTACTCATCATTTGATAACTACTCAACAACATCGAATCATTAAGTGTGTCTCCCTACGGTTCGTGAATTATGCGGACAAGACCGAGAAACTTCTCCGATCAATAACCAATAGAGGAATCTAGAAATTCATATGGCTCCCACATATTTCTACGATTACTTTGCGATTTAATGAACCACTTACATACGATACCAATTTCCCTTTGTGTAACATCCCAAAAATATTAAACTTAAATCATCAAACTCTAAACATAAAAATTAGGGTTAACAAAAACTTTTCTAATTAAAATTATGTGTATGCATTTAATTTGAAATTCTTTTGAACCACCTTGTTTGTATGTTTCCTTGCTTGTAAAATGTTTCTTAGGTGAAATAAACATCATCTAAAACATTTCCCACACTTTTCATAAAGACAAGTAAATCAAAACAAATATATTAAGGGAATGGTCATTTTGACCAATTTAGCTCACATGCCTACTTTGGTTGTCTCAAACTTTCAGAACCTAATGGAAACTTTTCTGGATCTTTGCACCCCTTGAGTGTACTCATAACAAGGTATCAAGGCCCACTTTGTGATCATCCAAAAACTTTCAAATGCATAGTTTAAATGACAATTCAAAATTGAATCTTTATCATATGGGAAGATCCCACTTTTTCAAAAACCACTCCAACAAGCTCAACTTTCAAAACCCAAGCATCTGCAGACTCACTAGAACCAATCTAGCAAACCCACCAAAAATCTTTTCAAAATTAAAAACTTGATTTCATGCGGCCATTTCATCAAACAGGTTGCAGACACAAATCATACAAAATCTAAACACTATAGTGAGCAGTGATTGAAGCCTAACTTGTTCCCTCTCTGGACACCACTAGCCTTAGTAGATCATCTAACAACCTAAACTAACCCTTAGCATCACTGTAAGCTTGGCATTGCCATCAATGGTGAACAGCTGAGCACACCCATGTCACCCCCATGTTGACAGCAAGCTAGGAAGAAAAGCAAGCCTAGCCAGCATGTCTGGGAGGCAGCCCACCGTCCACCGCCACTCACTGTCCCAGCCGCGAGCGTTGCTAAGCCCTAGACCACACGCACGAACCATGCCAACCTCGCCAGCAACCATGCCGAGCATGCGCCAGAGCGCCACCCTCGACCAGCGCCCACAGACCGCGCGCCGCCCTCACCGCGCGCATACACAATCCCCACCGACCTAGGAGACCACCAGACATCCTCGTTCGCCGCCCCGTGACGCACAGCCACCGCTCACCGTCGAAGACGCCGCCTCTGCCGCGCAGAGCGTCGCATGTTCCAGACCAAGCCGCACCTCCCCATGCCTCAAAACCATGTCGTTGAGCATCTCCAGGGAACACCGCACTGCCCCCTACCTTCGCCCATGCCAATAGCCGCCTGTAACATCGCCCCCGACGAGCTCACCGTGCGCCCCGTCGGACCCCTCGCTCGACTATAAATAGAGGCCACCCCCGCTCGATTTCTTCACACCATCTCACTCCCCTCTCCTCACTGATCGTGCCACACCGTTCCCAGAGCAAGGCGAGAACCACCTCACCGGAATTTCAGCGGAGCCCGCCGCCTCTAGAGAAGAAGGGTGCCATCGATTTCGTACACCCCAGGAGCTGCCGCGACCACCCCTGAGTTTGCCGTCAGCGACTTCGTCATTCGCCCGCCTCGCCGACCCTCGCCTGCACCCCGGTGAGCCCCCAGCACCCCTCACTGGCCGCGCTAGGTTTCTTTCTCGCCGATGTTGCTCAACGTCGACGATGACTCTCAGCCGTTGGATTAGAACTAGATCGAACGATCCACATCGCCCCGTACCGCTTCGCCCCTCCATGTCTCATTGATGAGTGGCGACACCCACTTAAGCAGCCCGTGGGAGCACTACGCTTAGTAGGCCGGCCCGTTAACTTTTCCCGCGCAGCCCAGTTATTTGAATTAAACCTTTTTCATTTTGTTTCAAACTCACTTGTGTACCCAACTTCAAAAATCAACCCAGATCAATTCAGTGCACCAAATTGAATGAAACCAATTTTGTTAGATAGGTCTGAGAATGTTGAATACAAACCCGTTTGATTCAAGTCATTTCGATCTATAGATCACCCATGGTAAAAAATAACATAGCAGAAGCTTTTCTGCATTCAAATATTTTTCAAATTTAAACCATAATAGCTTTTGAGTTGATTCCAACTCTCAAAAATCACATTTAACCATACCTTTCAGAATATATAAAAATATATAGGTTTACTTACAAAAATAATGTTCAAGTAATAAAAGAATGCCACATAGGCATTTCTAGTCACTTTATTTAATTAAAATAAAAGGGTAAAACCTTATTAAATTGTGACACCACTTTAAATCACATTCCCATGGACTAAAATATATGGTGATGACATGTGTCAACATGATCCCATGTTTGGTTTGGAGAATATTAAATCTTAAGTAGTTTTTCAATGAGTAGAAATTACTTTTCTAAAAATAAAAGGAATTAAACCAAGCCTTAATCTTGTAATGTTAGAGATGATGTTAGATCATCTATAGGACCCTTGTGTGTGATGATTGCAAGTAGTTAAGTATTGTTTGGTGATTGTGTACCTCGTATTTATTTATAGACGCTAGTACCGACCAAGGATACGAGGAGGAAGGAGGATACTACGAAGAAGAAGCCGAGGAGAACTTCAACCACTGCTCTGCACAAGGCAAGCCAATACTTGCAAGCTATTAACCTTGCAAGCTAACACTTGCAATTTAGCAAGCTTATACTAATATTGTGCAAGCTTTATTAACTAAGTGGACCAATGCAAGCTAACCCTTGCAAGACACCCTACTGATGCCACAACCCACTACTTGGTACTCTGCCCACTATATGCCTTAAGCATATATGATCCAACCCACTTGACCAACGAATCCTAGTTTTTACTTACAAGCTTTATACCTTATTTCTTTATCAAAGCTATTCCTTAGAGTTTACTTAAGTGAATTATAGATACTAGAAAGATATCTGAAAGTTGCATAAAGAGCATAAAATTTGGATTAAGCTAGATAATCTTGATGTCATCTTAAGGCATGAGATTGAACTTAGTTAGAACTCCACTAGTTTACCACCCCTCATTATTGCTTACCCCCACCTGTAGATGCTAGTGCTAAGCATAAAACTTGATCAACTTTAGATGGGAATACTTGGTGGAAAAATGGTTGTGAAAACCTTGGAATAATGGATCATTCTATTGAAATGTTTTGGACATGTGTTTCCGAACACTTGATGATTTTGGTGATGAAAATGTTGAGGCATGAGCCTTAGCCCTTTATAAAACTGATGGTTGTCTGGATGCGATATCATTCCAATTTTATCGTACAACCACAATACCCGAAGATTGGGTAGGGCTTGACTGGAAAGTTATATACCTTAGTATTAGATACCTCACGGCCAAGGTCTTAGCTGAGGCTACCTTGTGAAGATTGTCCACCTGTGCAGTATCCAAGATGACAATTGGTCATGGTTGGGAGGCCAAACTCACAGGAGAGGTTCTTATACTAGGGCGTGTAATCGAAAGGTTAGGATTGATTATCCGCATACTGAGTATGGTGAATTCAGGATTTGTTCCTGACGGATGTATCGAATGTTGTGGTGAAAGTGTACAATCTCTGCAGAGTGTCAAACTATTCGAATAGCCGCGTCCGCGGTTATGGACAGTTGGAGTGGCCATACTGTTCCCCCGTCAGACTTTTCAAAATGACTTGTGAAATGATTTGAAACTTTGACTTGACCACAACAGAGTTGTGATATGAAATACAAGTTCCCACTTAGGAGTTATAAAATTGTGACGAGCATTCGTTGCTTCTAAACTTAGTAGAGATAAATCTGGCTTTTGCAAGACAACCCTAGAGCCTAGTGTCCTATTATCCAAAAAACCCTTTACCTGTTAGTATTAGTTTGCGAGTACTTAAAGAGTACTCATGGCTTTGTCCCTGGTTATTCCCATGGCCAGACTATGAAGAGGAGTACCTGGAGGATGGACCCCAGGAAGGTTACGACAACTAGGATCATCTCCCATTGTCAGCATTGCCTATGACCCCGAAGATGGAGCTTCGCCTACGCTACCGTTATTATTACGTATTCCGCTGCTTGATGTTGTATTAAGAACTGGATCATGAGATCCCTATTTGTGTAAGAACTTATGGATCGTTTGTAATGGATGATGTACTATGGTATCCAATTCTGTTATGTCTCGCAAAAATGGTAATCCTGGGATTGCGATGTATGGCATAACAGGCATCTGGGATTAAAAATCCAGGTGTTGACACTTTGTCTCACGATAGTTTACTTATCCGAGGTTTTGATCGTCGGTATCTCTGCATACCTAGTTCAACCTCGTTACTGATAAGTACTCTTTTCTCGTTCCCGTGGTATGTGATCCCTTGTGAGCCAGTCACATGCTTGCAAGCCAATTGGATGACATTCCACCGAGAGGGCCTAGAGTATATCTATCCGTCATATGGATGGACAAATCCCACTCTTGATCCATGTGCCTCAACCCATACTTTCCAAACACTCAATGCCACCTTTATAGCCACCCAGTTACGGTGTGGTGTTTGATGTCATCAAAGCATCCTTCCGGTGATGGTGATTAGCATGATCTCATGGTCGAAGGAATTCGGTTACTATGTATCAGAAAGCTTATAGCAATTGAACTATTAAAATGACTTGATCTTTGTGCTACGCTTATCTATAGGAGTATGTCCATCATACCATTCTCCTAATGATATGATCTTGTTGTTAACAACATCTTAATGTTCATGATAGGGAAACCACAATCATCTATTAACCAACAAGCTAGTATTATGAAGAGGCTTTACTAGGGACTCTAATTTAGTTTACAAATCACACAAGTATTAATGTTTCCTTTTAATACTGTTATAGCATGAATGCAAACATTTATCATAAACAGAAAGATATAATAATAACTATATTTATTATTCCCTCTAGGGCATATCTCCAACAGTCTCCCACTTGCACTAGATTCAACTAATCTACATTACATGGTAATATACCGAACACCCATGGCAGTTTGGTGTTGGTCATGTTTTCCCCTCGGCAGAGGTTTAGTCAACGGATCCGCCACATTCAGATATGTGTGTACTTTGCAAATCTTTATGTCACCATCTTGGACATGTTCTCGAATAGCGTGAAAACGTAGCTTGATGTGCTTCAGCTTCTTGTGTGACCTTGGTTCTTGCGCATTGGCTATGGGGCCCATGTTATCACAGTAGATAGACATTGGGTCCAGCGCACTTGGAACCACACCGAGCTCTGTAATGAACTCCTTCATCCATATCGCTTCTTGTGAAGCCTCCGAAGCAGCTATGTATTTCGATTCAGTTGAAGATCTCGCCACAACGCTTTGCTTTGCACTCCTCCAGCTAACTGCTACAAAATTCAAAGTAAATACGTATCTAGATTGAGATTTAGAATCATCCGGATCGGTGTTCCAACTAGCATCGGTGTAACCATTAACAACGAGTTGTTCATCACCTCCATAAGAAAGAACCATATCCTTAGTTCTTCTCAAGTACTTCAGGATGTTTTTGACCGCTGTCCAATGATCCACTCCTGGATCACTTTGATATCTGCTAGTCAAACTAACAGCATATGCAATGCCGGGTCTAGTACATAGCATGGCATACATTAGAGATCCTATGGCTGAGGCATAGGGAGTCTTACTCATCCTTTCTCTATCTTCCGTCGTTGCTGGACTTTGAGTTTTACTCAAGGTCGTATTGGGCAACATGGGCAAGAACCCTTTCTTGCTATCTTCCATTCCAAACCTCTTTAGAACTTTGTCCAAATATGTAATTTGTGATAATGATATTAGGCGTCTCGATCTATCTCTATAAATCTTTATGCCTAATATGTAAGCGGCTTCACCAAGATCTTTTATTGAAAAACTATTATTCAAATAATCCTTGAAACTATTAAGAAGGTCTACATCATTCCCAATCAACAATATGTCATCTACATATAGTATTAAGAATGCTACAGAGCTCCCACTCACTTTCTTGTAAATACAAGCTTCTCCATAAGTTTGTATAAAACCAAAACTTTTGATTACCTTATCAAAACGTTGATTCCAACTTCAGGATGCTTGCTTCAATCCATATATGGACCGTTGAAGTTTGCATACCTTGTTAGCATCTTTACGATTGACAAAACCTTTGGGTTGCATCATATACAACTCTTCATCAATGTCTCCATTGAGGTACGCTGTTTTGACATCCATCTGCCATATCTCATAATCATAATATGCAACGATTGCTAACATAATCCTCATAGACTTTAGCTTCGCTACTGGTGAGAAAGTCTCATCATAGTCAAATCCTTGAATTTGTTGAAACCCTTTTGCGACAAGTCGAGCTTTATAGACCGTAACATTACCATCAGCATCTGTTTTGTTCTTGAAAATCCATTTGTTCTCGACAGCCTTCCGGCCATCCGGTCAGTCCACCAAAGTCCATACTTGGTTTTCGTACATGGATCCAATCTCGGATTTCATGGCATCTTGCCATTTATTGGAATCTGGGCTCATCATCGCTTCCTCATATGTCGCAGGGTCATCGGTGTTGTCCACCAACATGACACTCATAACAGGATCATACCAATTAGGAGTGGTACGAGTTCTCATTGACCTGCGAGGTTCTGTAGCTACTTCAACCGAAGTTTCATGATCATCATCATTATCTTCCTCTCTTATTGGTGTAGGCGCCACAGGAACTACTTCCGGTGCTACGCTACTCGCAAATTTAAGAGAAGGTTCAACAACCTCGTCAAGTTCTACTTTCCTTCTAGTCACTTCTTTCGAGAGAAATTCCTTCTCTAGAAAGGATCGATTCTTAGCAACGAAGATTTTGCCCTCGGATCTATGATAGAAGGTATACCCAATATTTTCCTTCGAGTATCCTATGAAGATGCATTTTTCCGCTTTGGGTTCAAGCTTGTCCGGCTGTAACTTCTTTACATAAGCTTCGCAACCCCAAACTTTAAGGAACGACAATTTAGGTTTCTTCCCAAACCATAATTCATACGTTGTCGTTTCAACGGATTTAGATGGTGCCCTATTTAAAGTGAATGCGGCTGTTTCTAATGCATAACCCCAAAACGATAGCGGTAAATCTGTAAGTGACATCATAGAACGAACCATATCTAAAAGAGTTCGACTACGACGTTCGGACACACCATTACGCTGTGGTGTTCCCGGCGGTGTCAATTGTGAAAGTATTTCGCATTTCTTTAAATGCTCGCCAAACTCGTAACTTAGATATTCACCTCCACAATCAGAACGTAGAAATTTAATCTTCTTATTATGTTGATTCTCTCCCTCACTTTGAAATTCCTTAAACTTCTTGAAAGTTTCGGACTTATGTTTCATGAAATAGATATACCAATATCTACTCAAGTCATCCATGAAGGTAAGAACATAACGATAACCACCGCGTGATGCTACACTCATTGGGCCACACACATCGGTATGTATGATTTCCAATAAGTCCGTAGCTCGCTCCATCATCCTAGAAAATGGAGTCTTAGTCATTTTACCCATCAGACATGCTTCGCATCTTTCAAGTGATTCGAAATCAAGTGATTCAAGAAGTCCGTCGGAATGGAGTTTCTTCATACGCTTCACTCCAATATGACCAAGACGACAGTGCCACATACAGGTCGAGTTATCGCTCAATTTCAAACGTTTAGCTTCAATGTTATTAATATGTGTATTTCCACTATCGATATTCAATAAGAATAGACCATCTACCAAAGGTGCATGTGCATAAAACATATTACTCATATAAATTGAACAACCATTATTCTCGGACTTAAACAAGTAACCGTCTCGCAATAAACAAGATCCAAATATAATGTTCATGCTCAACGCAGGCACCAAATAACAATTATTTAAGTATAAAACTAATACCGATGGTAGATGAAGAGGTAGCGTGCTGACCGCGATCACATCAACCTTTGATCCATTTCCAACGCGCATCATCACCTTGTTCTTCACTAGCTTCCGTTTATTCTGCAGCACCTGTTTCGAGTTACAAATATGAGCAACCGAACCAGTATCAAATACCCAGACACTACTACGAGTACTAGTGAGATACACATCAATAACATGTATATCGGATAAACCTTTCTTCTTGATGTTGCCGTTCTTCAAATCCGCTAAGTACTTTGGGCAATTCCGCTTCCAGTGACCTTCTCCCTTGTAGTAAAAGCACTCAGTAGCAGGCTTAGGCCCAGCCTTGGTCTTCTTCGCCGGCGCGGCAACTTTCTTACCACCCTTCTTGAAGTTTCCCTTTTGCTTAGACTTGCCTTTCTTGAATTTGGTGGTCTTATTGACCAACAACACTTGGTGCTCTTTCCTTATCTCCACTTCTGCAGATTTCAACATGGAGAAGAGTTCTGGCAACGTCTTGTCCATGTTTTGCATATTGTAGTTCATCACAAAGTTCTTGTAACTCGGTGGTAGTGATTGGAGGACACGGTGAATCCCCAAAGAATTAGGAATCACTATACCCAAACTTTGGAGTTTGTTTGCGTGCCTAGACATCTTAAGAACATGCTCACTGACGGAGCTGCCCTCTTCCATCTTGCAGTTAAAGAACTTTTCAGAAGCCTCATAACTCTCAACTGCCGCGTGAGCCTCAAATATCATTTTGAGTTCACGGAAAATATCATGTGGGTCATGGTTCTCAAACCTTTTCTAAAGCTCCGATTCCAAACCATACAAGATAGCACACTGAACTGTGGAGTACTGATTCTTCTAAGTGAGGTAAACATTCTTTACTTCATCGGTAGCAGTAGCTGCAGGCGGGTCACCCAGCGGTGCATCCACCACATAGGTCAAATTACCAGCATTGAGGACAATCCTCAAATTGCGGAACCAATCCGCGAAGTTGCTTCCATTGTTTTTCAACTTTTCTTTCTCTAGGAACGCATTAAAATTGATTGTAGGGGCCGACATTGATCTACAACATATTTGCAATAGTTTAGACTAAGTTTATGACAAATTGAGTTCTAATTAATAGTTAAATTAATCTAGGTGAAGTCCCACTCAAAACAATATCCCTCACATTGTTTTAGTGATCACACGAACCAAATCCACCACATCAAAACCGATCATCACGAGAGTTGATGTAGCTTCAATGGCGAACAATCAACATGTTCATCATATCTACTATATGACTCATGCTTTACCTTTTGGTGATCCGTGTTCCGAGACCATGTCTATACATGCTAGGCTCGTCAAGATCAAACCTTAGCTTCCGCATGAGCAAATCTGGCATGCTCACATTGTATACACCTGCAGAATCTAACACACCCGATCATCACGTGGTGCTTCGAAACAACGAGCTTTAGCAACGGTGCTTACTAAGGATGAACACTTTAAAACTTGAAATTTGTGTGCTTGAGATATCATCTTATAATGCTACCGATGTTAACTAAGCAATACAAGATGCATAAAGGATTAACATCACATGCAATTCATAATATGTGATATGATATGGCCTTTCTTCTTGTGCTTCCGATCTCCATATTCAAGCACGAACATGATCTCCATCATCACCGGTATGGCGTTAAGGTCAATGGCGCCGTTTCATGGTTGTCGTCCACCAGCTTCAACTATTACAACTACTTTGAATAGACACGCGGGTCTTAACAGAATTTAAAGACAACCATATGGCTCCTATCGGTTGCCATCTTACAATAAGGAACATTGCATACATCAAATATAATCACAATCATGGCCATATCACATCACAGCACACCCTGCAAAACAAAGTTAGACGCCTCTAATTTTCTTTGCATATTTTACGTGGTTTGGGGCTTTCAATAAGTGTCGTTCTTACTTACGAACAAGAACCACAACGTTGGTGTTTGAACTATCAAGTGCCCATTGTAAATTGAATATATACTATGATGGGAGAGACAGACACCCGCAAAGCCACTTATGCAATACAAGTTGCATGTTGAGTGTGGAGCAAGTATCATGAACAATGTCATGTAAAGTTAGCCCGTGCCGCTTCATCCCATCATACCACAAGATGCAAAGTACACAAAAAGCAATTGATAATAAAAGCACCACCTCCCACAATGACCATTGTGTTCTACTTGTGCAACAGATCTACATATAGACACGGCTCTGATACCACTGTAGGGGTTCGTAGCATGGAAAACAAAAAATTTCTACCGCATGCAAACAAACAAGCCAAGATCTATCTACTAGATTGTAGCAACGAGTCGATAGAGGAACTCACCCTCGAAGATTCCAAAGCGGTTAACGAGAGCAGATTCTCGTGGGTGATGTAGTCGTACTCTTGCTGATCTCAAGATCGCGTGGACGATCCTTCCGGCGCTGCGTTCCGGCAGCGCTTCCATAGTCAGTCACACGTTCGGTACTCGATGAAGACCTTCCTCTCCCTTGTTCCAGCAGGCAGCAGAGGTTGTAGCACTCTCCTCGCGATTTCGGCAGCACGACGACGTGGTGTCGGAAGTGGAGGGGGGATCTTGCAGGGCTTCGCCTTAAGCCGGAGCGAGTATGGTGGAGTATGAGAGAGGCCTTGGTGATCTAGGGTTTAGAGGTAACCAAGGGGAGGGCTTGGCCGGTGGCTAGGGTTTGGGGAAACTCTAACTCGCCGAGTTAGAGGAGGCCCTAGACGGCGGCGGCTTGGAGGTGGCCGACGACTTGGAGGCTAGGGTTTTGGTGTGAGGGGTAGGGGCGCCCTACCCCTCCTTATATAGGTGGAGGGTGGCCGGTTGGGAGGAGGGAGTCCTCCCCCAACTCGGCCTCCTTGGCCGGCGGGTGGAGGGAGGGGACTTCCTCCCCAAGTAGGTTTCCTACTCTCCCTCCACCAAGAAAACTTGCCGTTTGACTTTTCAAAATGGCGTTTGATTTTCAAACTTGGATTTGATTTCTGTCTTTATTTTTCCCACCAAGTGACCTAGTACATGATGCAACCATTCCATATTGTCATGACACATTCATGTACCCTTCCCCTCCGGAGTGCCGGACCTTCCAGACCCTTCTAGAACATTCCTGGTGAAAACATCGGAATCATTCCCCAACTCCGAAACAGGACTTTACTTATATGAATCTTATTCTCCAGACCATTTTGGATCTCCTCGTGATATCCCGGATCCCATCCGACACTCCGAACAACATTTGGTTTCTTACTCATCATTCCATAACTACTCAACAAAATCTAATCCTTAAGTGTGTCTCCCTACGGTTCGTGAATTATGCGGACATGACCGAGACACTTCTCCGATCAATAACCAATAGAGGAATCTGGAAATTCATATGGCTCCCACATATTTGTACGATTACTTTGCGATCGAATGAACCACTTACATACGATACCAATTTCCCTTTATCTCAAGATAGTTTACTTATCCGAGGTTTTGATCGTCGGTATATCTGCATACCTAGTTCAACCTCGTTACTGATAAGTACTCTTTTCTTGTTCCCATGGTATGTGATCCCTTGTGATCCAGTCACATGCTTGCAAGCCAATTGGATGACATTCCACCGAGAGGGCCCAGAGTATATCTATCCGTCATATGGATGGACAAATCCCACTCTTGATCCATGTGCCTCAACCCATACTTTCCGAACAGTGAATGCCACCTTTATAGCCACCCAGTTATGGTGTGGTGTTTGATGTCAGCAAAGCATCCTTCTGGTGATGGTGATTAGCATGATCTCATGGCCGAAGGAATTAGGTTACTATGTATCAGAAAGCTTATAGCAATTGAACTATTAAATGACTTGATATTTGTGCTACGCTTATCTATAGGAGTATGTCCATCATACCATTCTCCTAATGATATGATCTTGTTGTTAACAACATCTTAATGTTCATGATAGGGAAACCACAATCATCTATTAACCAACAAGCTAGTATTATGAAGAGGCTTTACTAGGGACTCTAATTTAGTTTACAAATCACACAAGTATTAATGTTTCCTTTTAATACTGTTATAGCATGAATGCAAACATTTATCATAAACACAAAGATATAATAATAACTATTATTGCCTCTAGGGAATATCTCCAACATCGTCATCGTCAGCCAATGTCAAGATGCTCGTCGTCATTCTAGTGGGGATAAGAAGGCCACCGCGACGCCCTGCCTCAATCCCTATCCACAATCCCTCCTTATCCTCTCCGATTCAAATGGGGTCGAAACCCTAGCTCACCGGAGCCACATCTCACCGTCGAACCACATCTCCCACACTCTTCCAAGCAGCCATGGAGAAGCCCTGTCCTCCGTAGATCCTCTGAGTAGAATCTTGCATCAAGGGGAGCACTGGAGAGGGTGAATTTTTCTGTTCCTCTTTGCGGCAGTTCGTCGGAATCCTCGTCGGAGAGCTCTCCTCGGACCACGCCTGTCCTCGCCAACCTCTCTATCATCATCAAGGTGAGTTCCTAAACACTCCAGTATCCCTAAATCGCCGAATCTCGTTGTTAAACGCCGTCGCACCTTCTGTCACCGTTGGCCACCGTCAGAGCTCGTCGGAGCTGAGGCTCCGAGGACTATTTCCGAGCAACGCCGCCACTTTAGGGTTCAGCATGTTGCGCTGATTCAAACTAGGTTAGTTTCGCTTGTTAGGGTACCGTGGATCGTTGTCGGCGACTAACCACTGAAGGTGGTGGTGGTGCTGATGCCATAGCTACGTCACACTAACGCCACCCTAGACCCAGTACCCTGTTTGACCTGGTCTTTGTCTCACGTGGCATGTGACATGGCCTAGGGCCCATAAGTCATTGACTGGGGGTAGCCAATCAGTCGGTAACAAATGCATTTTCTTTAACCCGTGTGCTTAGGTGGCCACTGGCCCACTGGTCAGTGACTCAGGCTAGATGTAGGTGCGGTGTAAAAAAGTAAATTCCTGTTTAAGAAATAAATAAAATGTTATAAACTTAATTATTAATATGAAATCAAACAACTGATTAAATCTTGTTTAATTAATAAATTTTGATTTATAATTCAGAAAAATGTGTATAACATATGAAAATTTGTACAAAAATAAAATCTACAACTTAAACTTATTATCCAATATTATTATGATGATTATTTAAATAAATATTATGTAATAAAGGTTTAAAAGTAATAAAACCTTGATAATTCATATTTTAATAATGATAAAGATTAAGAATATGAATAATATACCAAAAATCTTAGCAAAATAAAAACTATAATTTAAAACTATAATCATGCATTATTATTTCACTTACTTAAATATTTATTATTTATTAATATTTTTTTAAATATTAAATCTTATAAAAATCATATCTTACTATTTATAAATCATAAAAATAAATATAATATACCAAAATGATCACAAAAATAATATCTACATGTTAAAAATATAATATTTCACTATTGAGTTAAATAAAAAGTTTAGGTACTCTAATAACTTGCATTTAAACCTATTTCCTTAGTTTAAAAAATTCATATAAGGGTAAATAAAATTTGTTAATATTTCTAAAATGAGTCAATTAAGTCTAATAAATAGTATTAATCTTAATTATTAATAATATGAAGCCATAATGGTTTAAAACATTATAAATACCTTTTTATTAAATTATCTTCAACCTTAAGTGAAGATTACATTCTAAAAGGATTCCTATTCATAATAAAAACCTTAAAGAACAACTTGTGAATAAATCAGATCCTTTCTATCTACTTTAACCACCAGATTACAAAAACTACCAGAACACTATCCTAAGTTCATAAGTAATTAAGTAATATTATATCTTGGTTTATAAACTATAACCACTCATCTATAAAAGGTAAATGATACTACTCCATTATAAAATCAAGAAACCACTACACCAAGTAAAAGAATAACCATTCTTAAGTAACCTTAAGGAAACATTACCAGGTACACAAGATACAAATATCATAATCATTATACTTTCAAACTATATTTGTTTTAAAGTTAACTTTAGTCTACAAGAATCTAAAAATAACACTATAAGCATTATTATATGTTTTATAGTTAACTTTGGTCTGAACTAGTTAAGTTATAAAACATCTCAAGCCAAAACTATTCAAGCAAACACAAATAACATCGACCACCACTAACTAACCACAAAGATTGTTTAAACCTTAGAAAAGGAATCTTTTCTTCAAAATTTATTCGTTTTGCCACTTCAGACAATATATGACAAATAATCAAGATCACATTACTTCATACTTAACCTGTATACCTAGGAGCAATAACACTTAAGCTATTTATAAGTGACTCTACTTATAAAGTAAAGTTTGGAGATAAACTATTAAAGTGTAAACAATTTTGAATAGCATTTCATAGATATATATTTTATTGCTGCATAAATATGTGCTATTCACACACACTCATAAGCCCTAATAAGAAGCACATGTGTGAAACTTATCTAAAAGAACAACACATTCTAAAGTAACCATTTCCGGAATCCAAACCCTAGAACAAGTTATTTCCAACATTCGTGTTTATAAAAGTACATCTCATTACTTATGCATAAAGCATACTACCTCTTTAAACATTAGTCCTTACCAGACCAATGATGCTGATTTCAGATTTTGGATCTTATACTAACTCGAACACCGTGAGTGCATAATCTTGCAATCAGAAAAGGCAAGTTCACACTTGCTCATATCCTTTTTTTATTTTCTGTAAAGTATTTTACAAATCCAGTGTTGTCATCACCTGCATTTGAAAAAGATCAGAAAACACTATATTCAATAATATTGTGAGCTATTGGTTACTGATCCAGGGTGATCAGCTAATCTTTTAAATCTGACAGTTGGAATACCACTGCTCAGAACTATATCACCTAGGACTTAACAACCAATGTCGCCAGTGATTCTTGCGCCGTATATTACGCGTTGACCATGAGATTTGGAATGGGACGGAGAAGTCAGCTGTATCTTCTTCCTCTCGCATGAAGCCGGATGTGCAGGTCGTGGCTGTTATCCTTGAAGCGTATATATTAATTAGTAATTCATAGAGGATATGCCACATATGGGTGGGAACCCTCAACGTCCCACAATATTTTTGGCATCTAACGGTTTGTACAAACCATTGTTGTAATCCAATATGTGGGCATGGTGTACACCAAGGAGGCATGCGAGGTAGCGAAGGGGGCAGTGATTGGCTTGGATCATCTTCTGGGCCCCACATCATGGAATTTTGGACGGGAATAAGCTGCCCGGTTGTGCAACAAAGAGTTGATCTCTCATGGTAAAGTAACGCACCTCTGCAAAGTGTAAGAACTGTAACTTGTTACTCCCTGTTCCGGGAAGGAGTTGCGAACGCGGCGGGAAAGGAAATCCATGAATGTTTTGGTAAACCCGTGAAGGCTGAGGGACATAGCTTTTCAGAATAAAAGCAACCTTTGAAGAAATGTTTATGAAAACTTGCATTGCCTACGACCTATGGTCTATGGCTGTAGTTATAGTGCATCAAACACTCCTTTTCTAGTGAATTTGCTGAGTACGCTCGTACTCAAAGTATCTTCTTAACCCTTGCTAGATTCTGAAGCCAGAATAGACAACATCCACATCAAGTTATGCTCCAGGACTCGTCATCCAAAGCCAAAGCTCTTCAATGAAGTCAAGGAAGTCAACATATACATCAACTCAAGTGAAGACGGAATTACTGATTAGATAGAAATATAATCTCTAGTCAAGAACCTAATTCTATAGAGTATTGCAATAGCAACAATGCCAACCCTTTAGTTAAAATACTAGTCTTAATAGTATACTAGTTCTTGCGTTGTTCTTCTTTGAATCTTCTCCGTAAGAAGTTCTTTCTCTCTCTTTAACCTAGAGTGTTCTCTGGATCTTGTGTAAAGAGTGAGTTGTAACCTTTACCATGTATTGGACCCATTGTGTTTCTGTTGTGCCATTCCGAGGGATGTAATACTAGTGAACGGTGTTTCATTGGTGTTATGTCCATGACTATAGTATACTACATCATGCAGTGGTATGCTGTGTCACCGCATCAAGTCGTAAGAACAAAGAGTACTCTTCCTCGAAAATCATTCGTGACCACCTGGTTATGAAAGGTTTCATGCCCAGCTATAATTGCTGGACCAAGCATGGGGAAAGAGGGGTTATGATGGAAGACAATGAAGAAGAAGAAGATGATGATAACAACTATCATCATATGTTTCCTGAATACGGTGATACTGCAATGGAATACAATAAAGAGAAAGGAGGTGAAGAACGGGCATCTGATGACCCCGCTGATGATCTTGGTAGGGTCATTTCTGATGCAAATCGAGACTATGAAACAGAAAAGGAGAATTTGAAGTTGGAGGGCATGTTAGAAGATCACAAAAAATTGTTGTACCCAAATTGCGAAGATGGAAGCACAAAGCTCGGTACCACACTGGAATTTCTGCGATGGAAGGAAGAGTGTGGTCTAACTGACTCCGCATTTGAAAAGATGCTAAAAATAATGAAGCCGAAGCTTCCAAAGCATAATAAATTTCTCGAGAGTACGTATGAATCAAAGAAGACTCTATGCCTTCTAAGATTAGATGTGCAGAAGGTACATGCATGCATTAGTGACTTCATCCTCTATCACGGTAAGGAGTATGAGAATTTAGATAAATGCCCGGTATACAATGAATTGGGGTATAAGATCAGATGAGATGACCCTGGTGATGTTGAGGGAGAGCCCCCCGAAAGAGAGGTTCCTGCTAAGGTTATGTGGTATGCTCCTATAATACCAAGGTTGAAACACATGTTCAGAAACAAAGAGCATGCCTGGTTGTTGTGATGGCACAAAGAAGACCGTAAGAAAGACGGGAAGTTGAGACGCCCCACTGATGGGTCGTAGTGGAGAAAAACCGAGAGAGACTTATAGGACTTTGCAGGTGACGCAAGGAACTTATGGTTTGGTCTAAGTACGGATGGCATGAATCCTTTTGGGGAGCAGAGCTATAGTCACAACACCTGGCATGTGACTCTATGTATCTAGAACCTTCCTCCTTGGTTGTGCATGAAGCGTAAGTTCATTATGATGTCAGTGCTCATCCAATGCCTGAAGCAACTAGGCAACGGCATTGATGTGTACCTAAGGCCATTAGTTGAAGAACTCTTACAGATGTGGGGAAAACCAGGTGTACATTTGTGGGATGAGAACAAACAGGAGCCATTTGACCTACGAGGGTTGCTTTTCGTAACCATCAATGATTGGCCTGCTCTTAGTAACCTTTTAGGACAGACAAATTGCACACAATTTTTCGATAAGACTAAAGGTACATATTTGCATAAATGCAAGAAGGTTGTGTACCTGGGGAATCGACGATTTATTCCGACCAATCATCCCGTAAGAAAGAACGGCAAGCAGTTCAAAGGTGAGGTAGATCACTAGAAGAAGCCTGAACCCCCTGCTGGTGATGATGTATTTTGTATGGTCAAGGACATAGAAGTAATCTTTGGAAAGGGTCCCGGCGGTCAATCTGTTTCGAATGACGTCGCTACCGGACACGCACCCATTTGGAAGAATAAATCTATATTTTGGGAGCTTCCATATTGCAAAGTCCTACGTGTCCTCTCTTAAATCAACGTGATGCACGTGACGAAGAATCTTTGCATGAACCTGCTAGGATTCCTTGGTGTGTATTGGAAGACAAAAGATACACCAGAAGCACAGGATGACCAACAAGTTATGAAAGACCCAAAGAACATGCATACATAGAACAAGACAGATAAAGGGCATCACTTAAGTCGTTCCAGCTATGCTCTTACCAAAGCAAAAAAGGAAATCTTTTTTGAAGTCCTTTACAGTATCAAGGGGCCGTGTGGCTTCTCATCAAATATAAAGGGGATAATAAATATGGTAGAGAAAAAAATTCCAAAACCTGAAGTCTCATGACTGTCACGTGATTATGACGCAGTTGCTTCCGATTGCATTGAGGGGGCTTCTACCGAAAATTGTTCGAGTACCCATTGTGAAGCTGTGTGCATTCCTCAATGCAATATCTCATAAGGTAATCAATTGTAAGACCCCACCTTTATAAGGTAAAGGCCACTGTGATTGAAATGCTAGTCCCTGGATCAAATGCTAGCATCCATAGTTTAAGATGAAGTACACAGATACAAAGGTCGTTATTACATCGTCATTCTAGAGATAACATAGTCTTTTACAACTCAACAGCCAAAGGCTTAGTACAAGAGTTCATAAAATAAAGTAAATAACTATAAGTCTTCATGTTCATGTTCCACAAGCAAGCATGTTGAGTGTAGATGCACAACCCTAATCTCCATCAGAGTAACCTACAACATCATAAGTTACAACCACAGTGGGTCAATACATTTGGAATTGTATTGGCAAGGGATACCATAGTAGAATAATAGTTACTAACATCTATATGAATTTGGCTAAGTGTAGCTTAGGCTTTCTTTGCTCAAAATAGGTTTTCCTTATCAGTTGAAAACAATAAGTTTTTGTTTGTCAAAAACTCCCAAGGAACCACCAATAGACATTGGTGAACCTTTACCCTTGTTCAACCACAAGTTTTTAACTTAGAAATTGGGATGAGGAGATCCTTGATAACTTCAATGTCTTTGATGCTCAAATTGTCTGTTGCCAGGGACACGGCTAAGTACTTAGGTTTTACCCTCTCGAGAGGTGGTGCACTTTCCCCACAAGACTCGACATGCATCGAGATGAGATCTTTCAGAAGCCTTCCCTTAGACCACCATGGACGCGTTCCATTATATCACCCTACCACCAACTGTCCATCTGGCTAAGTTATTGCAACCTATATGATCAAGGCAGAGCCCATATGCCATGTGGTTGCACTAGAAGCTTCTCAACACTAAATGTCTCAAATCTCTTTGTTCCTGGGTGGATTTCCACAAGTGAGATACACAAGGTAAACCATAGACATGGGCCTTGTGTAACCACTCAACATAAAACATCATACCATTCCACCTAGGTGATTCATTCACTTAGTTGTTTTATTATTCAAAACACAAGTCAAGGACTTAGCAAAATTTCCATAGCATGAATATATTCCACCCTTGTTTGCTACTATCTAGGCTAAGCATGATAATAAAACAAGTATCTTAACTTAGAGAAAATTCTACTAAGACTACAACTACTAGGATTTCCCAAGGCATAGCATATATATACTTAGCAAAAATTCCATGCAAGCCCTATTCAAAATGTCTCTAGTGCATAGTCAAAATAATAGGACAAAATACATGAAGAACCACTTGCCTTGGTAGTAGTTGGGGGAGTAGCAACAATCCTCACACTCACAATCACCACTAGCACCAAAATCTACACATCAAATGATAGCACCAAATTCACATTCAAATAATCAAACAAAAATATATATAAATGCATGCAAATGCAATGAAATGATTTTTCTATACTAACAAGTCTAACCAAAGAGTACTGAACACAAAGCCAACTAATTAAAGTCTAAAAAAGCTTAAATTTGCTTTAAAATCATTTTATAAACATTTTATATAGCCAAAGTAGGCCTATAATGTGTTCTACAAATAATCCTATTTCTCCAGAAGAAAAATACAAAATTAAGCCCACGGTAATGTAGAGCTCAATTTTCTAAATCCAATGGTATATTATTTGCATTTTTTGGATAAAAAGAACAAAATATACGAATTTTACAAGTTTGCAATTCTAATAGATTCAAAAACAGGTTTTAAATCTAAAATCCAGACACGTGGGCGCATCTGATTGGCCCGTACCGCTTCGCGCGGATCTATTAACGTGGGTCGTAGGATTTAATTTGCGATGTATGGCCAGATATGCTGATACAGTTTCGAATAAGTGATCTAATCTAAACCCTAGGATCTTGATCTAATGATGCTCACGCATGCAACCATAGATGGGCGGCGCGAATTGGTGCTGGCGGCGGTGGCGCTTCTGGCAGCGATGCTCTGGTGATTCAAGAGGGGGCTAGGGGCTATGGTGATGCTTACCAGCGCCGCACAGTTGTAGGGATGCTCAAGGTGGCTTCAGCTTGGACGGGGGCGTGCTGCTGCGGCCGGAAAAGCTCGTCGGAATCCTCACTAGCATCGAGCACGGGTTAGCGAATACGACGGCGAAGCTCTGGATCACCCTAGCGCAAACAAAGTGCATCAGGACATGCACAAGGTCCAGGCGAACAAGTGAGTTTGAACTAGGGGCCAAGGGGCGGTTGAGTCATACCGTGATTGCTCGACGGAGTTGAGGACGGCGTCGAGTGTTTGCGGTGTTCGATGAAGCCGACTGAAGGGAATATGCACGAGAGGCAATAATAAAGTTGTTATTATTGTATTTATGATAAATGTTTATTTTTGCATGCTATAATTGTATTAATATGGAAACATTAATACATGTGTGTTTAATAAACAAAAATGAAGTTCCTAGTTATGCCTCTCTTATAAACTAGCTCATTGATTAACAAGATGATCAAAGTTTTCCTTATCATGGACATTGGATGTTGTTAATAACAAGGTCACAACATTATTGGAATGATGTGATGAACATGCATCAGAAGTATAGCATTACGATCAAGGTCATTGTGTTATTATTGCTATAACATCATACAAAGTAATCTTAGTACTTAGACCATCAGATCATGTCAATCACTAACACCAAAAGAGTATCTTGGTAACATCAGACGTCACACCATAACAGGGTGACTATAAAGATGGGTTCAGTTCTACGAAGGTGTTATGTTGAGGCTCATGGATCAAGAGTGGAATTTGTCCATCCCGATGACGGATAGATATCCTCTGGGCCCTCTTAGTGATATCACATTAGTTAGCTTGCAAGCAAGTGATTTGATCACTAGAATGTTATATCACGGAAACGAGAAAAGAGTACATGTCGGTAACGATATCAAACTAGGGATGGAGATACTGATGATAGAATCTGGGACATGTAATATATCGCGACACAAAGGGATTGAGTTACATGCGTATAAGGTTCACACGATCACATAAGTCATTGTTGAATATGTGGGAGTCAGTACGGATCTCCTGGTCCTGCTGCTGATTATTGATCAGAGAGGGGTCTTAATCATGTCTACATTATTCGCGAACCATAGGGTGACACACTTAAGGGATACCGACACCATTTAGAGCAAATAATATGCTAGAGAAAGAAAAAGGAAAGCGTAGGAATTTATTTCACTAGACACCAAAACTGTTTCGGTTGAAATTGCTAACACTAGTTTTGCATGTGAAATTGAATACTAGCAAGGGGTTTTATGTGAATGTTTGTTAATTCAAGTAATTAACAAAATTCTTAATAAATAAATAAAATGTTTTTATTTTGTGGAAATTTAATGGAGGTGAGTGGAATTTTGAGTGGGTGGCTAATTATGTGAGTGGGAGCTCCACCCACATGAATGTGGAAGAGGTGGGGGCACCTCCATGGCTTCCATGCCATGGGAGGGGGCTGCCCCCCTCTCCCTATAAAAGGCACCCCACTCCCTCCTCTCATCTCACACCTCCTCGCGAAGGATCTCTCTCCCTCCTTTAGAATTCCCCCATGGTCTCGGATCAGCGAGATACATATTCCCGCTGGCTTTTTCTGGAAGGATTTGTTGCTTCCGCTGCTTCGCTGGAGCGAGGGCATGGAGGTTGTCGGGGTACCGGACGTGTGTGCGATCACGGATGCACCACTGCTTTGCGGTTCTAGACTTGATGGTGCTAGACCGGCTGGACTTCATCATGATCTTGAGATCGGCAAGCGTTCGTCTACATCATCCACGAGTACAACCTCGTTAACGCTATTCGGTCTTCAAGGGTATGTATTCTATGGATGTATATCCACCCGTTGCTTGTATCTAGTAGATAGATCTTGGTACTTAGTTGTTCCCATCGTAGGAAATTTTTTGTTTTCTATGTTACGAACCCTACACTAACGTCCTGGGTCACAAGTAGATGAACAAAGGGAATGAGAAAAAGCCCAAGATCAAGGGGAGCACGGCAGCAAGAATCAGAGGGCAAGGGGTGGACGGTGCTCACCGGAATACTTCACCGGAGTTGCTCGGGCAGCGGCGGTTCAGGCTCAAATGTGAGCATCCTGGGGGCGATTAGGGAGTGGGGGTTGATGGGAAATGGCTGCGGTGGTGTGGGGATTAAATAGCAGGTGAGGGCTGGGCGAGTTACTGCCTGAATCAAAGGAATTGATTCGAATTTATTTGGCAAGGTAACAGGCGGCGACTGCGTGGTCGTTGCGCGAGATTTGCGGAAGAAGGAGCTGAGCCGGCGTAGGGCCCAGTGGCAGTGGCTGCAGGGTAGGTTTGGCGAGGGTGAGAGAGAGAGGGGAGGGGAAATGGCCCGGGTGGGCTGTTGGGCTGGATCTGGTGCTGGGCCGAAAGGCTGGCGCCTGTTTTATTTTTTCTTTTAGCCTTTTTTTGTTTGATTTTTCAGGAATGAATTTGAACGCTTTTTCAAACTTGTTTGAATTAACCACTTCTGGATTTTTGTAATGTGATCCTTGCACTCAAAAGTGTGTCAAACACTACTATTTACTCTAACACACTTGGGTGCTTTGAAAATAAAAATAAAACCATGCCTCATATGATTAATAAAATGGACATAATATTGGTTTTATTTGGAGTTTTGGTTTCAAACTTTTTGTGCAAGACAAATATGCTATGACAATATGAACGCAATGCATGCTTTCACAATTCATGAATTCTGGGATGTTACAAATCTAACCCCCTTAAGATGAATCTCGCCCTCGAGATTCAGATTGGCTAGTAAATATGTGAGGGTGATCTTTCCGAAGGTCATCTTCTCTTTCCCAAGTTGCTTCTTCTTCGGAATGATGGTTCCATTGAACTTTGCAGAATTTGATAGTCTTAGTATGAGTAACTCTTTCTGCAGTCTCAAGAATCTTGATAGGTTTCTCCTCATAGGTGAGATCACTCTCCAACTGAACCTCTTCCAAAGGTATAGTGTCTTTCAGTGAAGTTTCTTCCATCTCTAGATGACACTTCTTCAATTGGCTCACATGAAACACATTGTGAAAAGCTAAAAGTGATTCAGGCAATTCAATCTCATAAGCCACTTCTCCTTTGTGACTCAAAATCTTGAATGGTCCAACATATCTTGGTGCCAATTTTCCTTTAACTCCAAATCTCTTCACACCATGAAGTGGTGAGACTCTAAGGTAAGCTCTATCACCTACCTCATAAGTGACGTCTCTATGCTTTGGATCTGCGTAGCTCTTTTGTCGGGACTATGCTATCTTCAGTCTGTCCTTTACCAATTTAACTTTCTCTCCAGCTTCCTTAATCAATTTTGGTCCAAAAAAATTTCTTTCTCCAACACCACTCCATAGCAATGGCGTAGTACACTTCCTTCCATAGAGAAATTCAAATGGTGTCATCTCAATGTTGGCTTGATACCTGTTATTGTAAGAGAATTATGCGAAAGGCAGACTTTCATCCCAACTAGCACCATAGGGCACATGCCCTTAGCATATCCTCCAAAATCTGATTGGTCCTTTCTGTCTGTCCATCAGTATGGGGGTGAAAAGCTGTGCTGAACTTCAACCTTGTTCCCAATGATTCATGTAGTTGTAGCCAAAAATGTGAAGTAAACTGAGTTCCTCTATCAGACACAATACTCTTAGGTACTCCATGCATACATACGATCCTGTTCATATAGATCTTTTCTAACTTAGCACTTGTATAGGTAGTCTTCATGGGTATGAAATGAGCCCCTTTAGTTAGGCGATCTACAACAACCCAAATAGAATCATATCCGGATCTAGTCATTGGCAGTCTGGTGATAAAATCCATACCAATCTTATCCCATTTCCAATCAGTAATAGGTAGTGGTTGCAATAACCCTGCCAGTTTCTGATGTTCCACTTTTACTCGACTACACACATCACACCATGCAATATGTTCCGCAATATCTTTCTTGAGATTGTTTCACCAAAATCTTTCCTTCACATCCATGTACATTTTGGTGTTACTAGAAGAATAGAATATGGTGAATTGTGCGCTTCTTGCAGAATTAATTTCCGAAGTTCCGAATCTTGCTGAATGCAGATACGTTTTCCATACCATAAAGTACCTTTTTCATCTTCATGGAATCCTTTAGCCTTCCCTTTGCTAATTTTACCTTTAATCTCTTCAATTTCCTTGTCCAACTTTTGGGCTTCTTTGATCTTGTCCAACAATGTGGGTTGAACATCCAACGACATGAGATATCCTTCAGGCACTATCTCCAATCTGAGATCTTTGAATTGGGCACACAGATCATCTGGCAATTCTCCCGTAGTAAGGCCATTCATATAAACCTTATGGCTTAAAGCATCCTCCCATTTGGTTTACCGGGATGGTATTGTAAACTCAAGTCATAGTCCTTGATGAGCTCTAGCCATCTTCTTTGTCTCATATTGATTTCCTTCTAAGTGAAGATATATTTCAAACTCTTGTGATCCGTGAACACTTCACAACGCTTTCCCAAAAGATAATGTCTCCATGTTTTGAGTGCATGGACAACAAAGGCTAACTCCAAATCATTAGTAGGATAATTGACTTCATGAGTTTTTAGTTGTCTCGAGGCATAATCCACCACTTTCCCTTCTTGCATCAAAACTCCACCAAATCCTTGGTGATATGCATCACAATAGACTTGGAAATCCTTCTCCAAATCTGGCAGACATAAGACCGCTGCTGACACTAGTCTCTTCTTCAATTCCTGGAAACTGACTTCACAACCTTCAGTCCAGTCAAACTTCTTATATTTCTTAAGTAATTCCGTCATTGGCTTAGCTACCTTTGAGAAATTCTCAATGAACCTTCTACAGTATCCTGCCAAGCCTAGGAAACTACGAACTTCCTTAACTGACTTGGGAGATTCCAACTCAGTTACAACTGACACCTTTGCGGTATCGACAGCTATACCATCTCCCGACACAATATGTCCAAGAAATCCAACTTCATTCAACCAGAATTCACACTTGCTGAAATTGGCATACAACTTGTGCTCCCTGAGCTTATCAAGTATCAAACGCAAATTTTCTTCATGCTCTTCTTTGCTCTTGGAATAGATCAAAATATCATCGATGAATACGGCAACAAACTTGTCAAGAAACTCCATGAACACTTTGTTCATCATGTTCATGAAATAGGTTGGCGCATTTTTCAATCCAAATGGCATCATGGTATACTCATACAATCCATACCTCGTGGTGAAAGAAGTCTTAGGTATGTCTTGCTCTCTAATCTTTAGCTGGAAATAGCCTGATCAGAGATCAATCTTTGAGAACACACGGGCTCCTTCTAGCTGATCAAATAGATCATTGATTCTAGGTGAAGGGTACTTGTTCTTTATAGTCACCTCATTGAGTGAACGGTAATATATGCATAACCTTTGCCTTCTATCTTTCTTTTCAACAAACAGAACTGGTGCACCCCAATACGATGAACTTGGTTTGATAAATCCTTTCTGCAACTGTTCTCCAAGCTGTTTCTTGAGTTCTTTCAACTCATCAACTGACATCTTGTAGGGTATCTTAGCTATTGGTCCAGATCCTGGTAACAAGTCAATCAGAAACTCCACATCTCTATCTAATGGCATTCCTGGTAATTCCTCCAAAAACACATTCGGATATTCCTTCACAACTGGTACACCATATATTTAACCCCCTAAAGAGAATTTAGCTTACTCCCTTTAGACTCAAAGTTAGACTTGAACCTAATCCGTTTCTTATCCGGGGTTGTGAGTGTAACATTACGATTTGCACAATCTAGTACTCCTTCATACTTAGTCATCCAATCCATGCCCAGAATAACATCCAATCATTGGGAATCTAGGATTATCAAACTAACTGGAAACTTATAGTTTCCAAATTGTATCACTAGATCATGACATCCAAAATTCAGTATCATCTCTCCACCAGGAGAGCTTACTTTAATAGGACATCCAATAGTTTCAATTGGAAGTCAATTTTTATCAAAAAATTCTCTTGATATGAATGAATGCGATGCGCCGGTATAAAAAAGAACAAGTGCTGGAAAAGAATTAAGCTTGAACTTACCAGCCACAACATCATACTCTTCATATATTTCTTCCACATTGATGTGGTTCACTTGTCCCTTCTGGAAAGGGTTGGGCTTGTGGGCTCCTTCAACTTTATTTTCTGGGCATTCATTTGCATAGTGCCCAGTTTTATTGCATTTGAAGCACTCAACCTGACCGATGTCTCTTTTTGCAGGATGACTTCCATTTCCATTTCCACTGTGGTGGCTCTTGTGTCCACTCTTGTGGTTCTTATATCTATCATTGTCATGGCTGTGGTGGTGCATGTTTCATGGTGACAGTTATTATTGTGGTGGATGTTATACTTCCCATGCTTGTGGGACCCAGAACCTCCACTATCATCACCATGGGAACGTTTATGAGACGATCCCAAGCTGTGCTTGTCAAAGTGATGCTTCCTCTTCCTATTCTCAACCTGCTTCATCTTGCTTTCCAAGATGGTGTACTTGTCACATAGTGATTGATATGTTGGTACATAGGCAACAAATAGTTGCAGGTTCATCTCATCATTCAATCCCTCGAGGAACTTCTCTTTCCTCTTGGCATCAGTATCAACCTCATCCGGTGCATAGCGTGCTAGATTGTTGAACTCCTCAATGTATTCAGCCACACTTCGGTGACGCTGTTTCAGATTGTGGAACTCATTCTTCAAGTTCATCACTCCCGATGAGATATGGGTAGTGCGGAAACCATCCTCAAATATTGCCCAAGTCACATCCTCGATGGGAGTGGTGATCTGGAAGTTATCCCACCATGTTGCTGCTGGTCCTTCGAGCAGATGTGTTGCGAATCTGACTTTTTCCTCATCAGTGCAGCCTACAGTGACTAAGTCCTTGTTCACAAAACATAACTAGTCATTAGCTACCATTGGATCAATGGTTCCCGAAAACTTGGCTGGCCTCAACCTCAAAAACCTTGTAAGCATGTCAAAGGCTGGTGGGTTGTTGGGATTGTTGTTGTTATTGTTCTGGTTCTAATTATGGTTTTGATTTGCCATGAACTAGGTCATCATCTGCATCAGTTGAGTTTGAGCTGTCATCAACTGCTGCATCTTGGGATTGACGTTATTGTTGTTGTTTGGGTTGAGGTTGGCACGACGGGGAGGCATATGTGGTTTCAATAAGGATAAGTAATGAGATATAGCCCATAGATGCCATGCACAATACATTACATAGCAACAAACACAATAAACAATCATAAGATAAACGTAGAGTTTATAAAACGTAAACAACAAGTTTTGTAAAAGTAAACATAATAGCAACCCATCCACATGTTCGATGATCATTGCGACACAATAATCAAAGGTTGATAGATAAATAGATAGCTGAATAATCAACTATACTCCTCCATGTCGACCTCCACGTCCACAAGAGTAAGTCCGGCTGTCTCCATGGCTGACTTGTATGCCTCCACACTAGTGGTCAGGGCCTCAATCTTCGCATGAAGGGCTCTCTTCTGCGAACGAAGCATCTCTATCACTCCCTGCTGAGTCTCTAACTCAAAAGTCCTTGGTCTCTATCTCGGCCCTCATGTCCTTGAGATTCTTGTGTCTGTCCCTGAACTCTCTTCTCCTAATTATTGAACTTCTTGTCCTGGCTCTCGAATCTGGCCTCCATCTCCTTGACCATCTCTTCTTGCTCCGCGAAG
Organism: Avena sativa; assembly: GCA_916181665.1. Taxonomy (NCBI): domain Eukaryota; kingdom Viridiplantae; phylum Streptophyta; class Magnoliopsida; order Poales; family Poaceae; genus Avena; species Avena sativa. The sequence goes on from OV702293.1 coordinate 104,191,749, forward strand.
AGCTTGTCCTTCTCCCACAACTGAACCTAAAGTGCATCATTGCTAAGCATGACGTTCGTCCTATTTGTGTCGAGGTGTCTAACAAGACTCTCTAAGTCCTGGAGGTAGAGACGTACAGGCTCAATCGTCTCTCTAGTAGCGTCATCATACACTATAGCCTCACCCTGCTCGTCACGTCTCCGGAACGGGTGAAAGTAGAGGCCCCGGAGCTCGGTGGAGTGTCGTACGCAGAGACGTCCAAGTAACTCCTGCATGACTACATCTAGTCCTTCTCCTTGTCATCATGCATCATCTTGAAGGTGATCTCCTCCGTGAGTGGCTCCGTCTGACGTCCCGGCTGTGACACTCTAAAGCCCCAAATATCCTTCCTCTCAAACATTGTGAGCTGGAGTGCCTTAATACTAGGAAGTGGGATGTTGAGCACACTAGTGAGCTCCACAAGAAGAGAACTGAAACGAGTTCCCTTGAACTCCTCGACAGTGATGATAACAACGCTAGGCATCTATTGCATAAGATAGAGAAAAATTAGAACAATACAAGTAGAGAGAAAATCAAGATAGTGAAGCAAAAAACCAAAATCATACATTCAACAAATGTACAAGGCATGGCATACAAAATCTACCACAAGCACTAAGGTTCGATCATAACTTAGACAAATTTTTGCGAGAAAACAACAAGTGTGGTGGTCCAACTAGCGGAGTACGTTACAATTCTCACTCATATGCTAAGTCTATGATATCCTCCCTTAGACGTTTTATGGCGGCCTCTAAGTCTTGGGTATACTTCTTCTCCCCTTTAAGGTCATTTTGAGTGTTGAGCATTCTACACTTGAGCCTTTCACCAAGATCCTTGATAGCATTTCAAGATGCATTTCTTCCAGAGTCAAAGAATGTCATATACATTTCTGAGTTGGTGCCCATGTAGAATCCCGACTCTTTGTGGTTGTCTCCCTTGGTTTTTTAAAAGTGAAGTTGCACCCACCAGTATTCTTCTCCTTCATCCATCACTGGAAAACCCTTGTACACGGCCTAACCATGTATCCCCAAGCTAACCATAAGGGTTTTGAGTGCTTTGGGAAACTCCGTCTCACATTGTAAAGTCATGGTCATGAGTGGTCCCTTCTTGACGGCTTCGTTGATGGTGGCCATTTACAAATTGAGATGAGAAAGAATATTAGAAGAGGTTTACGAGAAGAAAAAGACAAGTGTGGAATTTTCAAAGAGTTACATTTTCCCTAGTTGTTTCCTTAGTCTAATCCAATTTAGGGTCATAATCCTATAGGCAACACAGTGCTCTCATACCATTTGCAAGACCCCACCTTTATAAGGTAAAGGCCCCTGTGATTGCAATGCTAGTCCCTGGATCAAATGCTAGCATCCAAAGTTAAAGATGAAGTACACATATACAAAGGTCGTTATTACATAGTCATTCCAGAGATAACATAGTCTTTTACAGCTCAATAGCCAAAGGCTTAGTACAAGAGTTCATAACATAAAGTAAATAACTATAAGTCTTCATCTTCATGTGCCACATGCAAGCATGTTGAGTGTAGACTCACAACCCTAATCTCCATCAGAGTAACCCGCAACATCATAAGTTACAGCCAAAGTGGGTCAATACATTTGGAATTTTATTGGCAACTGATACCATAGTAGAATAGTAGTTTCTAACATCTATATGAATTTGGCTAAGTGTAGCTTAGGCTTGCTTTTCTCAAAATAGGTTTTCCTTATCAGTTGAAAACACTAAGTTTTTGTTTGTCAAAAACTCCCAAGGAACCACCAATAGACATTGGTGAATCTTTACCTTTGTTCAACCACAAGTTTTTAACTTAGAAATTCGGATGAGGAGATCCTTGATAACTTCAATGTCTTTGATGCTCAAATTGTCCGTTGCCGGGGACACGACTAAGTACTTAGGCTTTACCCTCTCGAGAGGTGGTGCACTTTCCCCACAACACTCGACATGAATCGAGATGAGATCTTTCAGAAGCCTTCCCTTAGACCACCATGGACGCGTTCCATCCTATCACCCTACCACCAACTGTCCATCTAGCTAAGTTATTGCAACCTATATGATCAAGGCAGAGCCCATATTCCATGTGGTTGCACTATAAGCTTCTCAAAACTAAATATCTCAAATCCCTTTGTTCCTGGGTGGCTTTCCACAAGTGAGATACACAAGGTAAACCATAGACATGGGCCTTGTGTAACCACTCAACATAAACCATCGTACCATTCCACCCAGGTGATTCATTCACATAGTTGTTTTATTATTCAAAACACAAGTCAAAGACTTAGAAAAATTTCTATAGCATGAATACATTCCACCCTTGTTTGCTACTAGCTAGGCTAAGCATGATAATAAAACAAGTATCTTAACTTAGAGAAAATTCTAAGACTACAACTACTAGGATTTCCCAAGGAATAGCATATATATACTTAGCAAAAATTCCATGCAAGCCCTATTCAAAGTATCTCTAATGCATAGTCAAAATAATAGGACAAAATAAATGAAGCACCACTTGCCTTGGTAGTAGTTGGGGGAGTAGAAACAATCCTCACACTCACAATCACCACTAGCACCAAAATCTACACATAAAATGATAGCACCAAATTCACATTCAAATAATAAAAAAAATATATGAATGCATGCAAATGCAATGAAATAATTTTTCTATACTAACAGTACTGAACACAAAGCCAACAAATAAAAGTCTAAACAAACTTAAATTTTCTTTAAATTCATTTTATAAATATTTTATATAGCCAAAATAGGCCTATAATGTGTTATGCAAATAATCCTATTTTTCAGAAGAAAAATACAAAATTAAGCCCACAGTAATGTAGAGATCAATTTTCTGAATCCAATGGTATATTATTTTCATTTTTTTGGATAATTAGAACAAAAGATATGAATTTTACAAGTTTGCAATTCTAATAGATTCAAAAACATGTTTTAAATCTAAAATCCAGACACGTGGGCGCATCTGATTGGCCCGTACCGCTTCGCGCGGATCGATCAACATGGGCCGTAGGATTTAAGTGGCGATGTACGGCTAGATCTGCTGATACCGTTTCGAATAACTGATCTAATCTAAAACCTAGGATCTAGATCTAACGTTGATCACGGATGCAACCATAGATGGTCGGCGCGAATGGGTGTTGGAGGCGGCGGCGCTTCTGGTGGCGATGCTCCGGCGATTCTAGAGGGGCTAGGGGCTGTGGTGATGCTTACCAGCGCCGCATGGTTGCGGGGATGCTAAAGGTGGCTTCGGCTTGGACGGGGGCGTGCTGCTCCGGCCAGAAAAGCTCGTCGGTATCCGCACTGGCGTCGGGCACGGGTTAACAAAGACGAGGTGATGCTCTAGATCACCCTAGTGCAAACAAAGTGCATCAGGACATGCGCAAGGTCCAGGCGAACACGTGAGTTTGAACTAGGGGCCAAGGGGCGGTCGAATCATACTATGATTGCTCTCCGGAGTTGAGGAGGCGTCAGGTGTTTGAAGTTTTCAACGAAGCCGACGTCCTGGGTCACAAGCAGATGATCAAAGGGCATGAGAAGAAGCGCAAGATCAAGAGGAGCACGGAAGCAAGAACCAGAGGGCACGGGGCAGACGGTGCTCACCGGATACCTCACCGGAGTTGCTCGGGCAGCAGCGGTTAGGGCTCAAATGCGAGCAACCTGGGGGCGATTAGGGAGAGGGGGTGTTGGGCCACGCGGAGATAAAACAAAAAATTTCCCCTAACGTGGTGATCCCAAGATCCAGCTGAGGTAGAAGGCCACGAGGTTTACCACTAGACGCGCAGTTGTGGATTACTGGTGAAGCACGTCAGTTGATGCAGCGTGGTACTTTGCGATCCGATCGTCCTGGTGCTGATCGTACATCACCTCTGCTGGTATCCACATGTGCTAGGAGGAGCACCGGCGGCGAACTGCTAGCTTCATAACGGCGGCAGGACTGCTGTGGATCTAGGGTTTCCAACACATGGAATGACCTAACCGAACAACGATTAACCTTTCTGGGTTACGGTGCTCCACTATATATAGGGAGTGAACGTGGTCTCTTATCGTGCGACCCATTCACTAAAGCCCATATAATGTTAGTTCCTGTGAGTCCAACTCACTGACTCAGTCCAAATCAGGCCCGGGTCCAACCCAACCAGATATCCAGTTCAGATCCAATCCAAACTTGCTCCCGCTCTTAAGTGTGTGACCCCGCATGATCATGGCTACTTGGACATGATTAGAGTCCGACTCTAAATCGACCAGTCTGTAGCGGCTCCTAGCAGAACGTGCCGATTCCTAAGTACCAAAGAGTCATGACGACTTGCCTTTCCAATGCGACTTGCGTCCGAGTCCCTTTTGCCTCACGATATACCTTGTCAGACTATAGGCGAATAATTGTCATCCCTTAAATAGTCCGACTCCCTTCTCGATCCGAGATAAGGGATTCACCCGACTAACTCTTAGCCGATCGCCTCGGTTAACACTTAACCGAGTCGTGCATGGCATGCTTTCCGAATCATATCTCACGAGAGGGCCCAGAGAATATCTCTCGAAGTGGAGGGGCAAAATCCCATCTTGGTTATTCACATCACGCAGCTTGATTCTTAGTCGACCCGAACTCTGCCTTTATAACTGCCCAGTTACGGATCAGCGTTTGATAGAACCTAAGTCGGTGATCCTCAAATCGGACTATGCAACAACCTCAGGTCTAAGGATTACATTGATTTAGATATACAAATGACTACTTGTTCGTTGTACCTCAATATGGGTCAATCCGACTCGCTAAACTCTTTAGCCGAACCTGTGTAAGTTGGAATAGCATCTCCATGCCCATGACAAGTGGAACTGAGTCATCAAGCCAACTTTCACATTGGTCTAAGTTGTGTGTCCAGCACAACCTCAATGACCAAGGATATTTAGTACAAACAACATGAATGCATAGTTCCACAAACGAATCACATATTCAATGATACACATCAGATGTTTATACAAGGACAACTTAATAACTTTATGAATACAATGGGAAATATCATCATGCATGATTGCCTCTAGGGCATATTCCCAACAGTCTCCCACTTGCACTAGAGTCAATCTTCTGACATCACATGTCTAAGCATCTAATGCCCATGGCTCTCAGGTGCGCCTCATGCTTCGGCTGTGGTAACGGCTTTGTCAGCGGATCCGCAATATTTGCATCCGTGTGTACCTTGCATAACTTGATATCACCCTGGTCCACGAACTGGCAAATCAGGTGGTACCGCATGAGTATGTGCTTGTTCTTTTGGTGTTTTCAAGGTTCCTTGGCTTGTGCAATAGCACCATTGTTGTCACAATACACGTCCAACGGATTGGACGAGCCCTGAACCACACCAAGATCCATGAGGAAATTCCTCATCCAAACAGCCTCCTTTGCTGCCTCCGAGGCGGCAATATACTCAGCCTCTGTTGTAGATGCAGACACAGTCTCTTGCTTGGAACTCTTCCAGATCACAGCACCTCCATTTATAATAAACACGTATCCGGATTTTGAACGAGAATCATCAGAGTCGGTAAGATAACTCGCATCCGTGTAACCCTTTACACTGAGTTCATCTTCACCACCATAAACCAAAAACATATCCTTAGTCCTTCTCAAGTACTTTAGGATATTTTTAGCCGCTGTCCAGTGGATTTCTCCAGGATCAGCCTGGTATCTGCTCACAACACTTAGAGCATATGAAACATCCGACCTAGTACAAATCATGGCATACATGATGGATCCGACTGTAGAAGCATACATAATCGCACTCATCCGACTTCGCTCATCAGTTGTCGAAGGACACTGAGTCTTGCTATGTTTTACACCATGGGATATCGGTAAGAACCCCTTCTTAGACGATTCCATGTTGAACTTCTTCAACACTTTGTCCAAATAAGTACTCTGACTCAATCCAATGAGCCTTCTTGATCTATCTCTATAGATCCGAATTTCTAGGATGTATGTTGCCTCACCCAAATCTTTCATTGAGAAACTCCTTTCAATGATTCCTTGGTTTCTTGCAACATCTGGACATCATTTCCAATTAGTAATATGTCATCTACATATAAGATTAGAAAGTTTACTTTGCTCCCACTAAACTTCTTGTATAAACAAGAATCATGATCACTCTTGATGAAGCCAAACGATTTGACTACCTTATCAAAGCGAATATTCCAACTCCGAGATGATTGCTTCAACCCATAAATGGATTTCTGAAGTTTGCACACCTTGTCAGCATTATCCGGATCGACAAAACCCTCGGGCTGTATCATATACACGTCCTCGGTTAAATTTCCGTTAAGGAAAGCCGTTTTGACATCCATCTGTCATATCTCATAGTCGAAATAGGATGCTATAGCTAACATGATCCGAACTGATATAAGCATCGCTACAAGTGAGAAAATCTCATCGTAATCAACTCCTTGAACTTGTCAGAACCCCTTCGCGACAAGGTGTGCTTTATAGACGGAAACATTTCCATCCATATCATTTTTCTTCTTAAAGACCCATTTGCACTCGACGGGTCTTGCACTGTCTGGTAGATCAACCAAGTTCCAAACTTGATTTTCATCCATGGACTTTAACTCGGATCTCATGGCTCCAAGCCATGACTCAGAATTAGATCCCACCATCGCTTCCGAATAATTTGCCGGCTCATCACTGTCTAACAGTAACACATCATGAACACTTCGTAATCTTGCTGATCTTCGTACTACAGGTGCTGTTGCCGGCTTAGCTACCACGACCGGCTCAACCTCCAAGGTTTTTTCCGACTCGCTACTAGCCGGTTCCTCTCGAATTTCTTCGAGCTGCACCGTGCTCCCACTTACTCCCCGATTGAGAAACTCTTTCTCAAGGAAGACACCGTTCCGAGCGACAAACACTCTGCCCTCTTCTCGGTTGTAGAAGTAGTAACCCAAGGTTTCCCTTGGATACCCCACGAAAATACACTTATCCGACTTGGTCGTAAGCTTGTCCGACTAGAGTCGGTTGACAAATGCTTCACAACCCCAAATCTTAAGAAAAGACAAACTCGGCTTTTTCCCTGTCCACATCTCATGCGGTGTCTTCTCTACCGATTTTGATGGTACTCTGTTTAGTGTGAACGCCGTTGTTTCTAGACAATAACCCCAAAATGATAAAGGCAGATTTGTCCGACTCATCATTGATCGTACCATGTCCAACAAGGTCCGATTCCGCCTTTCCGAAACACCGTTCCTTTGCGGCGTTCTTGGCGGAGTAAGTTGAGGAACTATTCCACAACTTTTCAGATGGTCATCAAACTCATGGCTCATGTACTCGCCTCCTCGGTCCGACCGAAGAAACTTTATTTTCTTGTCGAGTTGATTATGTGCTTCATTCTGGAATTCTTTGAACTTTTCAAAGGCTTCCGACTTATGTTTCATCAAGTAGATATATCCATACCTACTCAAATCATAAGTGAAGGTAATGAAGTACTCATAACCACCCCTGGATGTCGTGCTCATTGGTCCACATACATAACTATGTACTAGTCCCAACAAGTCGGACGCCCTTTCACAACTCTTTGCAAAAGGTGTCTTGGTCATTTTGCGAAGTAGGCAAGATTCGCATGTGTCGAATGACTCCAAGTCGAACGAAGTTAGCAATCCATCATCATGGAGCTTCTTCATGCGTTTCCAACTTATATAACCAAGCCGACAGTGCCAAAAGTAAGTCATATTCACATCATTTGGTTTCAACCTTTTAACATTTATGTTATAAACCGACTCACCATCAAGATTCAAAATAAATAACCCGTCCTAAACGGGTGCAAAGCCGTGAAACATATCATTCAAATACAAAGAACAACCATTATTCTTGATATTCGACTCATAGCCTTGCCTCATCAAACATGAAGCAGAAATAATGTTTTGACTGAGCACTGGAACATAATAACAATTAGTTAGTTCCATAATGAATCCGGAAGGTAAATTAAGTTGCATCGTGCCACTTCTAATGCAGCAACTCTTGCTTTGTTGTCGACTCGAATATCAACCTCGCCTCTTGCTACGCTCCTAGTTCATACCAGTCCCTGCAATGAGTTGCAGATGTGAATAACTGATCCGGTATCATATACCCAAGAACTATTAGGTGCATCAGCAATATATATGTCTATAACATTGCAAAAAAGTGTACCTGAGTCGGAAGTCATACCTCCACTCTTGGCTTTGTCGGCCAAATACTTGCTGCAGTTCCTCTTCCAGTGGCCATCCGCCTTAGAATAGAAGCAAGTGGATCCGGCTGAAGGAGATGTCTTAGTCCCTGAGGAAGCGCTTGGGACCAGGTTCTGAGCCTGCTTTCCTCCTGACTTAGCCTTCTTCTTAGTCCATGACCTCTTCTTGAACTTAGCCTTATTCTGCACCATCAACGCTTGACTGGCGCCCTTCTTGAGATCCGCCTCTGCCTGCTTGAGCATCCCATGTAATTAAGTGAGCTTCTTATCCATACCATGCATGTGGTAGTTCGAAATAAACTTCCCATACGCACTAGGAAGAGAGTTCAAAATTATATCCGTAGCGAACTCTTCGCTAATGGGGTAGCCAAGCCTCTCCAGAGACTGCACATAACCAACCATTTTGATCACATGCGTACTCAGTGGATCACCATCCTTAAGCTTGCAACTCAGCAAAGCCTGAGAGACTTTATACCTCCCAGTCTTCGCCTGGTCCTGGAACACACTTTTGAGGCTTTCGATCATATCGTAGGCCTCAACATGCTCGAACTGCTTTTGCAAGTCCGGTTCCATGTGAGCAAGCATAAGACAGCTAATATCCGTGGACTCATCCTTAGCCCGACGGTAGGCATTGGTGGCAGCGACAGTCGCATTCTCATTCGGCTCATCTGGAAGTGGGTTGTCTAGGACATGGTCCTTCTTTTATTGTTTGAGAACAATTCTCAGATTTCGATACCAATTGGTAAAATTAGTGTCATTCAGTTTTTCTTTCTCAAGAATGGTTCTCAATGCAAAACTGGATATCTGAGAGTGACTGCTACTTGGTGCCATGATTTACAACAGAAAAGATGCAAAACACTTAAGACATGTATTCATAAAAGAGTAAGCATATTAAACACTTGAATATTTTATGCTCCCACTAGAACCAACACCCCTCTGATGGTTGCTTAGTGATTCAGCATCCTAAATGAGCTTTAGCATCACCGCTAGCCGCCAAGTGATCTAGGTACACAACTCCTTGTCAATCGCATCTCATACGACTCCTATTGGACGGGTGGCATCACAAGCCCCAGCTCCCATCCGACCTTTCCCCGAGCCCCACAACCGTTGTGATAAACCCGTCTAGCTTACCGAGTGTTTCCGCATTAAGAGTCCGACTCGAACCCACTTAGTCGAAAAGAATTGGCAGCACCTCAATTTTATGAGCCCACTACCAAAAATGTCCGACTTGTGATGGTGCAAACACTAGCGGGAAAACCGACTAGACCTTCTTTGAGGGATTAAATTTTACCGACTATCTAATAGGGGTAAAACAGAGACATAACAATAACACAAAATAAAGAAATTATAGTGTGAAATGGTATGGCTCTCTCCATGGCGATCTCCATCTCCATAAAGCATGTAATTCGAGTCGTGCCAACTCTTGTCACTTGCCATCTTACTCCATGTCGCCAACATGTACATCGCCTTGCATGCCTTCCGGGTTCTCCAAACAGCTACACTAGCTTAGTAAAGTAAATTACAAGGAGAATCCGACACGCAGGTCGTTATACAATAAAATGACAGCACCTAGGCTCCAGCCGGCTGACAAAAACCATGAATCGCAGATCACGTATGGATTACACACATACATAACATGCACATGAACCATACCATTCACAACTTCCTACAAAAACAAGTTATGCATAGATACAATATCTATCGGCGTTGTGAAACTCAGAACAACATCTAAGGCGCTACGACAGGGCGAAGCCGGATAGCGGGCGGGGATTGAAGGGGCAGCACCCCTCGCGGGTGCGGGCAGCGCCCGACTATTTTTCTAAAAACGTAGATCTCATCTACGATCCGGACATGGATTCCGACCATTGTTCCGACTCGATCAAACTCTTTGATCTTCGATCACCGCATCTGGATTTACGTGTCACAGTCTACCCCGATGGAGGAAGCCGACCGGTAGGGGTATGTTGTTCCACGACCTCAGCAGTATGATCACGGAAATCAGATCTACCATTCCCCGAGTACAGTTGATCCAATCAACCTCGTACAAAACCGATCTATCTCATAGATCGACCATAAAAATAGCATATAGATCTCATCTACAGCCTACCGCATATCACATATGCGAGATCTTAAGCCAAAACCAGAAGCTATCGCTCTGATACCACTGTTGGGCCACGCAGATAAAACAAAAAAATTCCCCTAACATGGTGATCCCAAGATCCAGCTGAGGTAGAAGGCCACGAGGTTTACCACTAGATGCGTAGTTGCGGATTAATGATGAAGCGCGTCAGTTGATGCAGTCCAGTCCTTTGCGATCTGATCGTCCTGGTGTTGATCGCACAGCACCTCTGCTGGTATACACACGTGCAAGGAGGAGCACCGGCAGCGAACTGCTAGGTTCGTAACGGCAGCAGGACTGCTGTGGAGCTAGGGTTTCCAACACATGGAATGACCTAACCGAACAACGATTAACCTTTCTGGGTTACAGTGCTCCACTATATATAGGGAGTGAACATGGGCTCTACTCGCGCGACTCATTCACTAAAGCCCATATAATGTTAGTCCCTGTGAGTCCAACTCACTGACTCAGTCCAAATCAGGCTCGGGTCCAACCCAATTAGATTTCCAGTTCAGATCCAATCCAAACTTGCTCCCGCTCGTAAGTGTGTGCCCCCGCAGGCTTATGGATACTTGGACACGATTAGAGTCCGACTCTAAATCGATTAGTCGGTAGCGGCCCCTAGTAGAACGTACCGATTCCCATGTACCAAAGAGTCATGACGACTTGCCTTTCCAATGCGACTTGTGTCCGAGTCACTTTTGCCTCGCGATATACCTTGTCAGACTATAGGAGAATAATTGTCATCCCTTAAATAGTCCGACTCTCTTCTCGATCCGAGATAAGTGATTCACCCGACTAACTCTTAGTCGATCGCCTCGGTTAACACTTAACCAAGTCGTGCATGGCCATGCTTTCCAAATCATATCTCACGAGAGGGCCCAGAGAATATCTCTCCAAGTGGAGGGGAAAAATCCCATCTTGGTTATTCACATCACGCAGCTTGATTCTCAGTCGACCTGAACTCTGCCTTTATAACTGCCCAGTTACGGATCAGTGTTTGATAGAACCTATGTCGGTGATCCTCAACTCAGACTATGCAACAACCTCAGGTCTAAGGATTACATTGATTGAGATATACAAATGACTACTTGTTCGTTGTACCTCAATATGGGTCAATCCGACTCGCTAAACTCTTTAGCCGAATCTATGTAAGTTTGAATAGCATCTCCATGCCCATGACAAGTGGAACTGAGTCATCAAGCCAACTTTCACATTGGTCTAAGTTGTGTGTCCAGCACAACCTCAATGACCAAGGATATTTAGTACAAACAACATGAATGCATAGTTCCACAACCGAATCACATATTCAATGATACACATCAGATGTTTATACAAGGACAACTTAATAACTTTATAAATACAATGGGAAATATCATCATATATGATTGCCTCTAGGGCATATTCCCAACAGGGGGTTGAGAGGAAATGGCCGCGGCAGTGTGGGGATTAAGTAGAAGGTGAGGGATGGGCGAGTTACTGCCTGAATCAAAGGAATTGATTCGGCGAGGTAACGGGTGGCGACGGCGTGGTCATCACGCGAGATTTGGGGAAGAAGGAGTTGAGCTGGCGTAGAGCCAAGTGGTAGTGGCTGCGGGGTAGGTTTGGCGTGCGTGAGAGAGAGAGGGGAGGGGAAATGGCCTGGGTGGGCTGTTGGGATGGATCTGGTGCTGGGCCGAAAGGCTGGTGCCTGTTTTATTTTTTTCTTTTAGCCTTTTCTTTTTTTGTTTGATTTTTTAGGAATGAATTTGAAACCTTTTTAAAACTTATTTGAATTCAAACCACTTCTGGATTTTTGTAATGTGATCCTTGCACTCAAAAGTGTGTAAAAAACTACTGTTTACTCTAACACACTTGGGTCCTTTGAAAATAAAAATAAAACCATGCCTCATATGATTAATAAAATGGGCATAATATTGGTTTTATTTGGAGTTTTGGTTTGAAACTTTTTGTGCAAGACAAATATGCTATGACAATATGAATGCAATGCATGCTTTTACAATTCATGAATTTTGGGATGTTACATCAATCTAGATATTCTACCAAGGTTACAAAAGGATGTGGTACAATGTCTTGTTAGTTTTGAGTTGGTGTTCCCACCATCCTTCTTCAATATTATGACGCATCTCCAGGTTCACCTAGTGGAAGAGTTTGCCATTCTTGGTCTTGTATTTCTACACAATATGTTCCCCTTTGATAGGTTCATGGGAGTCTTAAAGAAATATGTTCATAACCGTGCTAGGCCAGAAGGAAGCATCTCCAAGGGCTATGGAACAGAGTAGGTCATTGAGTTTTGTGTTGACTTTATTCTTGACCTTGATCCAATTGGTGTTCCTGACTCGTGGCATGAGGGAAGACTGAGTGTAAAAGGCACGCTGGGAAAGAAACAAATGATATGTAGGGACGGAGAATCTTTTACTAAAGCACACTACAGAGGTCTACATAATTCCACCTTGGCATCTCCATATATCGAGGAACACAAGAATATTGTACGCTCCAAAAACCCGGGGAAGCCTGACTCATGGATTACAGATGAACACATGAAGTATTTCGGCGGTTGGATGCGGACACAACTCTTGAATGACACCACTGTTGGAGATCAGTTATACTTGTTGGCCGCATCACCATCTTCTACTATATTGAATTTCCAAGTGTACGATATAAATGGGAATACATTCTACACGATCGCCCAAGATAAAAAGAGCACCAACCAAAATAGTGTTGTCCGCTTTGATGCAACAGACGAGAATGGGCAAAAGGACACATACTATGGTTACATAGAGGAGATATGGGAAGTTGACTATGGAGTCTCTTTCAAGGTCCCTTTTTTCAATGCAAATGGGTCAACCTGAATGGGGAAGGGGTAAAGATAGACCAGTTGTACAGAATGACAAGAGTGGATCTCAACAATCTTGGTTACAGAGATGAACCATTTGTCCTAGGAAATGATGTGTCTCAGGTTTTCTATGTGAAGGACATGTCCTATAGACCAAAAAAAGAAAAAAATAAGCAAACAAATACATCATATGATGAGCAAAGCGTCACATAGTTCTTTCAGGGAAAAGAAACATCATGGGAATCAAGGACAAGACAGACATGTCAGAATATTATAATAAGTTTGATGAAATTCTGCCCTTCATAGTGAAAACGGACCCAAGCATTCTGTTAAGTAAAGAAGATGCTCCATGGTTACGTCTGAAGCGATCATAAGGAAGGGACATACGCCAAGAAGTTCAAGCTCATATTGTGTACCTCTAGTTCATGTCTAGCCGGTCGGTCGCATATTGTGAACCTAAATTCCATGAGACATGATAGCTCATTTGTGAAGGATATTTTATGATGTTTGCAATTTTCTAAGTTTAATATTTTTTCTTGCAACTATATTTTTCCTTATATTTTTGATATATTTGCCACCATTTCCCACCGCTTCCCGCCAAGTTTCCTGCCCTTTCCCTCTGATCGGATATTTTAGTCCCAGTTGTAGGCACTAGCCGAGACTAAAGATATTTCCCTCCATTTACCACCGCTTCCCACCAAGTTTTCCCTACCTTTCCCTATGACCGGAGCTTTTAGCCCCGGTTGTATGCACTAACCGGGACTAAATATATTTCCCGCCATTTTGCCACCGATTCCCACCAAGTTTTCTCGCCCTTTCCCTCTATATCTAGGCTGACCGCACCATGGCTATCCACACATCCACACCTTCGTCTCTCACAACAATGGATAGTGCATACTGGGCAATTCTGACCCTCGAGGAGACCGAGGCGCTGTACGCCTCGAACTACCCTTGCCTGTCGGGCTACCGGCCGCCTGCCGGCTGGATGCTGAGCGCTCGAGGGGTTCCTGTCCCTCAAGGTTCTGCATTCCAGGAGGCCATCATGAATCACTTCTACCACGAGCTCACGCCGGAGCAGCGGATGGATCCCAAGTGGGATCCCTACAACTATGACACATGGAATGCCTCTTTTGCTAACTGGCGGGAAAGACAGCTCGCCAGGTACAAGGGTGACGGACCTCCCCCGGTGAACCACAACGAAGCCGGCCTCCGCCTGTGGTGGGCGAACCGGACTATCATCGGTGTGATGCGCTACATCGTCGGGGGAGACCATCCTCGCCTGCGGTAGCCACAGTCGCCATAGAGCCATAAGAAGGGTGACAGTGGTGAAGGAATCGTCATCCGGGAGCACCCTCCCCCACGTGTCGTGAATCTGAGGCCGAAGTGGCAGGTTCCCCCAAAATATGCCATGGCTGGGCTGAGTATGCAGCAACGTGCGCCTAGGAACGACCACGACGACGACGGCGAAGACGAAGATGACGATGAGGACGACGAAGACGAATACGACCGTGAAGCTGTGTACTATAGGGCTAGATATCAGCATGACTAAAGGAGGGCCTTTACTCCCGATTCCGTATTCTCGGTTTTTGAATATTAATAAATGTATTGAGTGTTAGTCCCGGTTGTCACTGGACCGGGACTAAAGGGGAGCCTTTAGTCCCGATTCCATAGTGTCGGTTTTTAGTATTAATAAATTTCTTGCGTGTTAGTTCCGGTTTGTGGCTGGACCGGGACTAAAGGGGGCCTTTAGTCCCGATTCCATAGTCTCGGTTTTTTAATATTAATAAATGCCTTGAGTGTTAGTCCTGTTTTATGGCTGGACCGGGAATAAAGGGGGGGCGTTTAGTCCCGATTCGTAGAAGGACTTTCCTGAACTATGAAGATGTTGTCCCGATTCGTACTTAGCATTAAGATCTGATCTCCCAACGCGTGTGGTCACATATTAGGGAGTTCCTCTATGACCAACTTTAGGGACATACCAGAGGACTGGGCTCCGGCGGCATATCCCTAAAGCTAGTTGTAGTGGTGTCCCTGCTCTAGCACACCATCTTGAAGCTTGTAACTTCTCTAACTAGATCAATACGCCTGGGAGCTAACTAATTTCACATATTAGGGAGTGCTTCTATGACCGGTTTCTTGGAGATGCCGGAGGACTAGGATTCGGCGGCATCTCCCTGAAACTGGCCATAGTGGTGTCCCTCCTCTCGCAAACCATCTTGGAGATGCCTGAGGACTCACAAACATGCCTATTTATAGTACAAGCAGCAGGACATAGTGTCAAAACTCAAGACCTAATGTCGACACTCACCCCTATCATTAGTGTTGACTCATGTTTTGTCCCGTTTGGTGTCTCCAACCGGGACTAAAGGTTCATCTTTAGTCCCGGTTGGCGACACCATCCGGGACAATGTACAAGCAGCACGACATAATGTTGACACTCACCCCTTTCATTAGTGTTGCTTGCCCCAGCCTGCCGCAATCCCTTCAGTCCCGGTTGGTTTCTCCAACCGGGATGAACCTTTTCCGCCATCATTTCTTCGCACGGAAAAGCGATTTTCCATGTTCCGAGCGCAAAAAAGAGTCGTTTTGTGAAGAAACCACCAAAATGGTATTTCAGAATGCTATCGTCCCATTTTTCTAAAATACTAGATCACCTTACATGGACGGTCTCCCTACCGGGAGATTTCAAACCTTTTCGTCCTTCCCGGGTGAAAAAGACAAATGTTTGCCGAATCGGTAGGAAGTGGGTCCAGTTTGTACTATAGGTACATGATCTAACACCCATGATTTTTTGAAAAAATAATTTTTAGACTCGCAATATGTTTTTTTCAGAGATCCAATGCAAGTTCTAACGAGGCTCGTCCCTTATCTTCATGCACGCCGGTTTGACCTTAGTTCGAAACAGGCATAAGAAATTCAAAAATGGTCCAAACAATGTAAATCCTTCGCGTGGTGTCATATTATCTGACATAGTTGCAAGGAAAAATACCAAACTTGGTATATTGATTATTTCTTGAAAAAACCTTCACAAAATGACTTATCATGTTCAAGATTTCAAGGCTTTCGGTCCAAATGACCGATGTTATATGCTGAATCGTGGCATAGTTTGTGATACTATGTCCATATTATGAATGGATGTGGACATTGGGATGGAGAACAATGTTGCAGGAGGAAGTTTTCCTTTTTATCGCATGGAAAAGCTATTTTCCATTTTTCGAGCGCAAAAAACGGGTCGTTTTGTGAAGTAACCACCAAAATGCTGTTTCAGAATGCTATTGTCCCATTTTTCTAAAATACTAGACCACCTTACATGGAATTTATATTAGAAAATGATTTTGAATTAGTTATTCAAATTCAAAGACTTTGTATGTTTAACATTTTTTAATATTCCAAATTAATATGCAAAAAATATAAGTTAATTTATTTTTAATTTAAAATGGTTAATGGTTTAAATGGTTACAATAATTATTTTTAGAAATAGAAAATGGTTTTGAATTAGTTATTTAAATTCAAACACTTTTTATGTTTAAAGTTTTTCAGTATCCAAATTAATATGCAAAAAATATAGGTTAATACATTTTGTATTTAAAATGGTTAATAGTTTAAATGTTTACATTAATTATTTTTAAAAACAGAAAATGGTTTTGAATTAGTTATTCAAATTCAAACACTTTTTATGTTTAAAGTTTTTCAATATTCCAAATTAATATGCAAAAATATTAGTTAATTCATTTTTAATTTAAAATGGTTAATAGTTTAAATAATTACATTAATTATTTTTAAAAACAGAAAATAGTTTTGAATTAATTATTCAAATTCAAAAACTTTTTTATGTTTAAAGTTTTTCAATATTCCAAATTAATTATCATTTAAAAAACATTCGAAATTCAAACCCAAAATAAAAAATAAGGCGGGAACAGAGAGATAAATTATAAAAAATTAGAAAACATGACCTTTAATCCCGGTTGGAGCCACCAACCGGGACTAAAGGCCCCCTGCGCGCGCCGCTTGGGATCAACCCAAAATTTGCCAAAAAGGGTGGAGCATACGTCCCGGTTGGTGCCACGAACTGGCACGTATGACCCTTTAGTCGCGGTTGGTGGCACCAACCGGGACAAAAGAGGCCCTACTAGTTACCGTCCGCGCCCCTTCTCCTTCTTCCTCATTCATTTTTCACTCACCCGCAACAGATCGCCGCCGCCGTGAGGACAAGTGCGCGGATGCTGTCAGGCTGCCCAACCGCCGCCCGCCGTTGGCCTCCACGCGTTCGCCATCGGCCTCCACGCCCTCCCTGTCAGCCTCCATGCGCTCGCCGTAAGCCTCCACGCCCTTGCTGTCAGCCTCCACGCGCTACCCTTAATCGTCCTCCTCGAGTGCTTCTTCCTCGACCCCGACGATCTCCACTGTGCACCTCGCCGGTGCTCCGAGCCTCGCCTCTTCTCGCTGTTGTCCCTGATCGCTTCAGGGTGAGCCGCTACACCTCCCTGCCCTAGTCCTGCTTCCCGGCGTCGCGCGTAGCCGCTACTCGTCGTGCACTTGAGAGCTCCGTCGCAGTTGCTCTCTGTTGCGCTTGCTCCGGGGACCATTAGCTAGCGGCGCTAGGTTAGTTTGGTTCCTCTCGCTTGCGCGGTTTGAACGGACCCAACGATGCTTCCTGGAATCGCCGGAAACATCGCCGGTGACCACCGCCTGCCGCTCTGCGCTGTCGCGCCTGACGTGGCCACCACATGGCCACAGGGTGTACCTAGCATGGCCTGGGCCCCCCTCGTCAATGACTGTGGGTAGAATTCCCTATGGTGCAGAGAGATTTAGGGTTAGGGTTTGATGACGTCAGGGTGACGCAGTAATCTTTAAATAATTTCTAGAAATGTTTAGAAATGGCAGAAATTGATGTAAACTTGTAAAATTCATAACCAATTCATATTTAATTACAAAAATATGAATAATATATCAAAATGTTCAAAAAATTGAGATCTGTCATCATACATTGTCAAGAAACTTCAAACCCTAGTTTGGTTAAAGAAACATCGACACCCCTTTAGTACATGTGGGTTCGATGGTGTCTCCTCGCCAGGGCATCCCAAACCCTTTTAAATCGATGTTGCACCTAGGGTTAGTGTAGGATTGCTAAATCTGACATGTCATACATATTGATTGAGTATTGCATTATGCCATGTTTTGATTGCCGCCTTTCTTTCCGGTATTGGTTCTTCGCTATAGGATCCGAGCCTGAGGCAGAAGTCAACGACACCGAAGATCCATATATGTCTACCAAAGGACAAGGCAAGCGTAGCCTCTCATTATAAACCTATGTTTTACAAAGTATTTACTTTCTCGCTATGTTGCACACGATTCCAATGTGGTCTTTTGTCGGTAGCTAGACTTACCTATCTGTTGTACAGTTTCCCTTTTGTAGCCTTATACTCATGTTCCACTGCTCCTAGTATACCTAGGTCTGGCATTGTACACTCCTGCAAGGTTAAATCTTTTCGGAAAGCCTTGTTCACGGTTATGAATGCTTTATGACCGAATTCTAAGATCATAGATAACATTAACCACTATAAAACTTGTTGATCCACGTGTTCTTAAGGATGCTTCCTATGGGTCGAGGGGGTGATCCTAGATAGGAGTTTCTGATGAAGCTGGTGATTACCGAGATATGCTGATCAAGACGAATAAGTCGTTATCTTATCTCTTTTGAAATGTTCTGAATAGACGAGCCTGTTATCTTATCTACCTATTTAAGCTATAATCATGCATTGTTCAATAACTTTCAAGATCATGCTAGTGGTTTCGGAGTTTCCCCGAGTTAGGGTTTACACCCCTCGAAACCCCGATTAAATTGCCGAGCATGCCTTAAGTTAAAGATATAATGATGCATTGTTCAACAATTTACATGTTTAATTAGAGAACAAAGTAACCCCTCTCACATGCATCTGAGGTTTCTCCGAACTAGGGTTTACACCCCTCGGAACTTTGGAATATTGATTTTAGTTGATTTTGATTATTGTAAACATTTTAAATTCATTTTTATTATCGTGTATGTATATATTACGGTTTATCTGAAACAGGTTTTGTATCTCTCAACACCCTACCTCACCTTTTCCCTTAGCCGCTTTGAATTATCCGTTTTTCCACCTATGTAGAAAATATGGAACCACATGGCAGAGACAAAGAAAAGGAAGAGTTGATCCATGGTGTGATCCGCGGGGAGGAAAATATGGATGCATCGACGTTTTTGAACAACTCCGGTAAGGGTGATCCTCTTTTTTCCGAAAGAGACGACTTCTTTGAGGGACAAGGGTCGGCTTAATTGGGGGATAAGGTGATGCCTTCCGCGAGGGAGAAGGCAATGCCTTATGTGATGAAGAAGACAACTGCTCCGTAGGAACATTCAATATTACAAACTCCAGCGAAGTGCATGTAATATTAATTAATTAATCATCTGCTGTCTATATACATATATTAATGATCTTTCTTATTTTAGCCCTCTAGATCGATCAAATATACTACAAAGAGCAAACGAGGCCCAACCAAAAAGTTGGAAGACCATGAGAGGTACAGGATCGAAGAACTCGCTGACGATGGCAAACCGACAACTCCCCTTCTTGTCGCAAACAAATTTGTGGCACAATGCGGAGTAATCGTTAGGGACTTTGTCCCGATCACCATTCGAAATTGGAATAAGCCTGCTAATACGGAAGAGGGAACATCTTTATATGTCTTGGACATGGCCAAAGATTTACTGTGGAAGAGGCTCATGCTTAATTTCATCCTTCTGACAAAGAGATGGCTCCAAATGCGGAGAATCCAGTTGAGGAGGCCAAGTAACAGGCCGCTGCCACCCAGAAGAAGGTCAAGGAGTGGGCATTTAAGAAGATGGCCCAACAATTCACCAACTGGAAGAAAATATTGCACCTTGACTATGTCGTGAAAGATAAGACTCTGGATTTCGAGAAGATTCAGTATCAGAAGTAAAAACCATTCTGGGATGAGTTTGTGGATTACAAGACATCAGCGGAAGCTAAGAAAATGTCTGAAATGAATAAGCTAAATGCTACTAACAATAAGTATCACCATACTATGGGGCAAGGTGGATACATAGTTGGCATTCCTAAGTGGAAGAAACTTGAGGATGAACTATGTGCTAAATAGGTAATCCTAGAGACAGACGATTGGAACGAACGTGCAAATAATTGGTTTTACAGGTATGGGGGCACGTTTGACTCAGAAAGGAAGTGTATATATAACATTAGACATAAAGAAAACACATTGCTCATCGAGGACATAAGAAATGCAGTAAAGGCTATTGAAAAGGGGGAGTTCATTCCCGATAGAGAGAATGACGAGCTCACACTTTCCCTTTGGAATAAGGAACACGATGGACAAACAAAAGGAACAATAGGCTCCCAACAATGGACCACTGGGTTTCGCGCAGACAGGAAGAAATATCCTGATAGAATCCGTAAGAGGAGAAAGGACAAGGCGGAAACTGAAGCAAATATTTAGGCAGACCGAATGCGTAAAATTGAAGAATAAATAAAGCAGCAACAAGATCAAATTGACATACTAAGCCAGCAAGGTACTACCGGCCCATCTCAGCAGCACATGGTGGTACAACCTGCATTCGATGCTACCGGCCTACCGAATAATCAGAAAAGCAGTGTGGCTTCCACCGAGGTCCTAGGTGATGACGATGACAATGGTGCACCGATGATGGCTCGTGTCAGCTACCCAGTGGATGATATCACGCATATGACACATTGCGAGCTACATGTCAATGTTGTGAACATAACAATGAAGGTGGCGGTCGGCTATGCCTTACCAATTGGACCTGAACCAACTTACCATTGTCGTCCGGTTCCACATGGCTACACTGTTGTCAGGGTGGATGAAGTCATTCACGAATTTAACCA
The DNA here is from genome assembly GCA_916181665.1 of Avena sativa. Taxonomy (NCBI): domain Eukaryota; kingdom Viridiplantae; phylum Streptophyta; class Magnoliopsida; order Poales; family Poaceae; genus Avena; species Avena sativa. Next base: position 104,212,842 of record OV702293.1, read on the forward strand.
GTTGAAGCTTGACTTCCCTGCAGGTGAAGGGGATGTGACTGAATTGGGAGAAGCAACAAACCTCACCATTCTATGGCAAAAGGAATATATCGTGCTTCCAAATCAGATGCCAAGTCCATCTTCGCCACTGCCTCACCCATCTCCGCCAGCACAACTGTCATCTTTGTCGCCTCACCCTTCTCTGTCGCCTCACCCGTATCCAGCACAGCCGTCGCCGCCGCGGGCGCCATCGCCGGCACCTTAGGAAAAAAAGCGTAAGCGTACCACCTCTACTTTGCAGAGTGGTAAGCGATCGCTGACACGTAAACATGAGCCTCTTCCAAAAGTACCAAAGGTTCCTCCCAAGAGAGCTTATGACTGTACTCAAGAGGAGACTGCAGCGATCGTCGAGGCGGAAACGACAGTGTTTTTCGCTAAGCTGAGGCGGCTGAAAGAGCCAGAGTTCCCCAACACCAAAGAAGATAAAGCCTGAGTGTTTAAAATGCTAAAGGGCCTTCACCAACCCGAGCCAAAGCTGTCATCAAACTATGAGCGCTCTATTCTCAAGTCACATGAGGCACAGAATCTGTCGAGAGCACTAGTGCAAGCGAAAAATCTGTTCTCCAGCTCGGAGAATAAAAAAATCTTGCACCCCTCTCAAGGTGATTTCCCATACCAATATGGGGTGGAGCAAATATACGGGCGAAGAGCAGTATGATCCAGAGGTAGCTGCACTATATGGAGAAGTGGCTGCTGCTCAAGGTATGAGTATTGACCAGTACTTATCCCAGTTACAGTACTTCCCTGAGAATCAAGTAGCATACAAATACTAGTACAGGAATCCTCTCATCAAACCTAAGGAGGTAAAGAATCTATCAACAAAAATGCGAAGATTGCATAACTGGTACATGAATGCCACAAAGGCCGAGGCTAACATGGTAGCCATTGAATTTGTTGAACTATTTCAATTATTCAATCAAGATGCCTTGGAAAAATCGATCATCAGTGCCTATTGTCTGTAAGTACTAATTCTGTAATTAAGTCTCTAGCTATCTCACCTTGTTTTTTGCATGTATATAATCATACTATATTATGCAGAATGAAGATTCTCGAATGCAGCAGAGGAAAAATCTATGACATTGGGTTCATTGACACATATTTTGTTCATCAAGGTAATCTCAAAAAAATACCCCAGGATACAGAGGATAATATTGTACACGTGTTAAGGTTTCAAGAAACCAGAAGGGAAATACTATTTCCTTACAACTTCGAGTGAGTGTTATTGTCTTGCATACACTTTCTATTTTCGCTTACTCAACATAAGTGTATAATTGATGAGTTATGCATGTGCAACTTCTACTATAATCTCCTAATCATTCAACCTGACAAAGGGCGGGTAGTGGTCATGGACTCAAAACATAAACCCCTTGACACGTGGGCGGACATGCAGATGATGCTCCAGCGGTAATTCTAATCATTACGACACTATATCTGCAATGTTCGTGAATTTCATGACATCAAGTAATTAATAACTCCTTTTATTCGTTTTCTTCGTTGGGCGGAGCTTGAAAACGGTTCACCAAGAAGGCTAGGGGTGTTTGGAAAGAGGATCTTACATTTAAACCACTAGATGTAAGTACCACTAGCTAGATCCGCCCATCTCTTTGATTCTATTTTTTGATACCGTTATCATGCTTGATTATTATTTTGATTTAACTCTGTTCTTGTAAAGTGCCTGACGCAGGGACCAGGGAATAATTTATGTGGATACTATGTTTGCGTCTTCATCCGTCAGATGTGTTGTGAGAAGGGCAAGAGCAACTTAACGTACGTAAACAATTTTCATAGTTCTTTATTACCATCGAATTGTTTTTAGTTTCATTCATATAGGTTGACTCCTTCTTTAAATAAGATCGAACGGCCGAGGGACAATATTCTGCCAAAGGATCGCGTACAAGCAATTCATGAGGAATTGGTGGGATTCTTGGATGCAGAGGTCATAAACTCAAAAGGAGAATACCATGTGGACTTGCTTGTATAGGCAATAGAGACTGTACAAAGAGCTTATTTTGTATGTATATATGTGCATGAAACCCGTGTATCGAATGTAATATGTTCGACACTTGAATCTCTATAGTCATGATGATGTTGTGTAATATAATGGTTTCTTCATTGATGAGTGCAAAACAAAAAATAAAAAATAAAACAATATAAATGAATTATTTGCCGCGGCACAAAAAGCGGCCAAAATGCTGCCGCGGCAAAAAAATGTGGCCAAAATGAATTCTCTGCCGCGACAGAGAAATGTGCCAAATTGCTGCCGCGGTAGAGAGAGATTTGTCCCGATTTGTAACACGAACCAGGACGGTTGCTCCTCCCCCCTCGCGCGGAGCAGCAGCCACGTGGAGCCCTTTATGTCCTAGTTCATGGCCGAACCGGAACTAAAGGGTGGGGGCTTTAGTTCCGATTGCCCCGTCCCGGTTGGGCAACCAGGAATAAAGCCCCTTACCAACCGGGACGCATTGCCCGTTCCCCACTAGTGATTCTCGCTAACCATAAACCAGTGTATGTGGAGAAGCTTCCTTTCAAGCCTCTCCCTCCTAAAGAAGGGAAGAAGAAGAAAAATAAGAGGAGGAGTAAAAGGAGAGAGGAAACGATATTTTCCCCTAAGCATGTTGCTCGTATTATAGTTTTTGCTGATGATTCGGAACTCGATGATGTTCCTATGTGATACCTATAGTAGTGATCATGATTGGGAAAAGCACACTACTTTTGATATTGAAAATCTCTTTGGTACCAATTCTGATGATATTAATAATTGTTGTACTGTTAGTACTAACGATGTCCCTTCCAATGATGATATGCTTACAAATGAATACACTTTGGAAGATAGCTATTCTATTGCTTATGATGATACTATACCTCCAATATATGATGATTGCAATGATGAATATGATATTTTCAGTCCACTTACCATTGAGGAGAATATTAATTATGATTACAATATGCCTCCTATATTTGATGACTATGGTGATGAGAACAATAATGATAGCTATTTTGTTGAATTTGCTCCCACTACGATTAATAAGAATGACTATGGTTATATGTAGAGTAATAGTTATTTTATGCATGTGGCTCATGATAAGAATGTTTTATGTGATATATATATTTAATTTTATTCATGATTCTACTGAAAGTTATTATGAGAGTGGGAAAAATAGTTTTATGCATCTCAATAATATTAAGTTTCCCCTCTTTATGTTGAAAATTTTGAAGTTGCACGTGTTTTGCTTTCCTATGCTTGTTGCTTTGTGCTTTCACGACTTGTTTCTTTACAAGATTATTTTTCATAGGAAGTGGGTTAGACTTAAATTTGTTTTATATTTGATTCTTGATGCTCTCTTTTACTTCAATTCATATTTCTTATGTGAGCATCATTGAAATTATCATGCCTATCTTAATGGCTATAAAGAAATAGGTTTTGGGAGACAACCCATTATATTTTTTCTTTAAGTTTATTTTTGTTTCTTTGAGTCTTGGAAGTTATTGCCTCTGTAATAACCTCACCTTATCATTTTTGTTTGGTTTTTGTGCCAAGAATATCCCCAAAACAGATTTCTGTGCTTCGGTGTAAAAAATCGTGTAAAATCCCAGAATGTCGTATTGATCTAAAATGTTTTCTGCTCATGCCCCAGGTCATTATCTAACTTTCATTAGTTTTGAACTTTTCTATTTGAGCAACGGAAGAGTTTCGAAAAAACGGTCTTTACCTACAGGCCTGTTTTGACAGATTCCTGCCATTATTTGCATTTGCCTCCTAAATCGATTTCTTTTGAGTTCTTTTGACCACTTGATCTTTTAAATGGAGTTGCTACAGTAGCATATGTTTTAATGTATGATTTACTTGAGTTGAAACTGAACCCAAAGGATTATTATCTTTCATACACTAATGTTGCTAATGAAGATTGTCTGAAGTTTTGTATGAAGGATATTTTCAAGTGTAGAGAGAGAATCATGTGATGAGATGATGGACAAAATCTCAAGCTTCGGGATGCCACCCGTGTCACCCCAAGAAATATTCAAGAGGTGCAAGCGTCAAAGCTTGGGGATACCCAAGGCATCCCCTTCTTCACCAACAAAAATCTTAGGTCTTTTTTCAAGACACTTTATTTTTGCTTCGTGCACTATGTGTTATTCTTGGAGCGTCTTTGTTTTTGTTTTTAGTTTTGTTTTGTTTTATTTGATGCAATAAGTTGGTTGGACCCCAACACACCTATTTTGGAGAAGTCACACCTAGTTCTTCATTGCCTAGAACACTCTAGTGTTCACTCTTATTGTTCTGTGAGTGTTCTCCTTTGCTAGCACTACGTTTAGGTTTAGTTTTCTTATTCTTTTTGCTTAGAACTTATTAGTTCTTGTTTGTAGTTATGTGAGACAAGATCTCTAGTATTTATTGATTATTATCTTTGTGAGTTGTTTCAAATAAGTTGATTGGTGTTGGAAAAGAGTAGAATGTTTCATGATTATGGTGGTAGAAAAATAAGCTTGTTTTGATAGTGACTTAGACTTTATCATGTCATGATAGATGTTGATTTCACCATACTCTTAGTTATTATTGTTGTAGAATGATTTGTTTCAAACAATTGAGATTGCTTAATGCTCTATGAAAGAATCATGTGTTGTTTTAGCATACAAAAGAATCATGAGCTCTACTCGTGCATCCGACTCATAAGAAACTAAGTTATTCCAAAGAGTCCACTATTGTAACATCCCAATTTTCATCAAATCCAACACATAATCATTGCATTCATATCATCATGGCATGTTTACATTGCACAAAAAAATTCAAAGTTTAAACCCTAGCAAAACCCTAATTTTATACCCTTTTATATTACATGTATGGGGCATGTTTTTATTTTTTTATTTTATGACCCCAAAATGTTTTGGAGTGCTTTGTTGCGTTTGACACACTTTTAAACACTAGGATCACCTCATAATATTGTGGTGAAAGTTTGAATAGATTTGGAATTGATTTGAGGCTTCAAATCAAATTTGAAAAATCAAAAAAGAAAAAGGAAAGGGCAAAGGAAGAAAAAAATAGAATCCAACCCGCCAACTGGCCAGGCCCAACTAGCAGCCCACCAAGCCCACCCGGGAATCCCCTCACCCTCTGTTTCTCACCACGCGCACCCCTTCACTAACCATTGGCCCCCACTGCCACCTCACCCTTTCTTACCCAAATCTCGCGCGACGACCAGCTCGCCATGGCCGTTTCCCCTTTTCAAAGCCGACCCAAATGCGCTTAATTGATGTTGATTGCCGACGTAATTTCCTCCCTCACCCCGGCTACTTAATACCCTCGGCACCCGCATCATTTCCCCTACTTAGCAGCACCAGAGCGCCGCCAGGCTACCCTAATTTCCCCTTGCACTGACGCTGCCCCGATGAACTCCGGCGAGTTATTACGGTGAGCCATGTGTGCGCCTTGACTTCTGGTTCAAACGTGCATGCTCACCTTTTCTTTGCGCTTCTTCTGATGCATGCATTTTGCCCTCTTGTGCCCCAGAGTGTCGCCCCCGTCGTTGACTGCAAGCACCTGGCGCCCAGCTGAAGTCTGACAAGGAATCGCAGCCGTGTCCGCGCACCCCGCCCTCGTCCACGACTAACTTGAGTATCACCTCGTTGCCGTGACTCTAGTAAGCCCCAGGGCCCCTCCCTTATCTCCTGGCCTCGCTGACACGTCGCCGTCAGACGCGTCGCCGCCGCTGTGGCCATGAGCGCCGCTAGTTTAGGGTCGGGTCGATTGGATCCACTGGATCTTGATCTAGTGGCCTAGATTAGATGCTATCCCGACAGGGTATGGGAAGATCTGAGCCATTATATTTAATTTAGATCGGACGGCATGTGCGCGTGATCCAGCGCGAACCGGTACGCACTAATCAGAAGATGTCGCGTGTCTGTGAGTTTGATTTAAAATCCAAATTTTTGTCTATTGGATGTTCGAACTTGCAAAATTCATAAATTTTGAACTGTAATTCCAAAAATTACAAATTAAGTGTCTATGGATTCAGAAAAATGTGATCTTTGCATCTATGGTCTTACTTTGGTCATTTGCTTCTGAAAAATTAGGATTTTATGCAGAGACATTTGTAAGGCTATTTTGACTATAAAAATTATTTAGAATATTATTTTTAGGTGGTTTTGTGTTATTTAAACTTTAGATTGTATGCTTTGTCTTAAGTATAGAAGAGTTTGATTTTAAAAGTGTGGAAAATCATCCCATTGCATTTTGCATGCATTCATACTATTTTTGTGTGTATATTGATTTCAGAATATTTTGAGGTTTGATTTGTTGTATAGATTTTGTGGATTATGAAGTTTGTGATTGTGAGGACTATACCTATTCTACTAGATGCCAAAGGAAAGTGATACTTCATCTTTTGTCTTATTATTTTAACTATTGCACTAGTGATATTTTGGTAGGACTTGCATGGTAATTTTTTCAAGTATATTGCTATGATATGGTAGATCCTATAGTTTATATATTGGTAGGATTTTTCCTAAGTTAGGAGCCATGGCATACTAGAATGCTTAGACTAGCTATTGGAATTAGTGGGTTGGAAATTCATGTTATGATGTTATGGAAAGATTATGTCTATGTGTTTTTGACTAAGAAAACAACTTGTTAATGAAACACCTGGGTGGAATGGGACTTGTACGGTTTGTGTTGAGTGTTACACAGGGCCCATGTCTATGGTTTACCCTGTGTATCACACTTGTGGATGGCCACCCAGGAACAAAGAGATTTGAGATATTTACTGTTGAGAAGCTTCTAGTGCCACCACATGGTATATGGGCTCTGCCTTGACCAACTAAGTTGCAAGAACTCAGCCAGATGGACAGATGGTGGAAGAGTTGATAGGATGGAACACTTCCATGGTGGTCTGAGGGATTTCTTCTGGAAAGTCTTGTCTCGATGCATGTCGAGTCTTGTGGGGAAAGTGCACCACCTCTCGAGAGGGTAAAACCTAAGTACTTAGTCGTGTCCCCGGTCATGGACATTTTGAGCATCAAAGACATTGAAAGGGTTAAGAATCTCCTCATCCCAATTTCTCTAAGTCAAAAAATGATAGGTGAACAAGGGTAGAGGTACACCAATTTCTATTGAAGGATCCTTAGTGTTTTTGTAAAGAAAAACTTAGTGTTTTCAACTAGTAGGACAAAACTACTTTATGCAAAGCCAGCCTGAAACCACATTTAGCCAAATTCATGTAGTTGATAGAATCTACTATATAACTATGATATCACTTGCAAATACAATTCCAACTATATTGACCCCTTGTGGCTGTAACTTATTATGTTGCAGGTTACTCTGATGGTGAGTAGGGTTATGAGTCTACACTCAACATGTTTGCCTGTGGCACATGAAGATGAAGACTTTATTTATATCCTATGTAATGAGAACTCTATGTGTTAGCCTTGGGCTAATGAGTTGTAATAACTATTGTACTCCTGGAATTACGATGTAATATTGACCTTTGTATCTGTGTACTTCATCTTAAACTGTGGGTGCTAGCATTTTGATCCGGGACTAGCACTACAATCACAGGGACCTTTGCCTTAAAGGGTGAGGTCTTACAACTATAAACTCCTATGCATGGTGTGTTACACCATTCCAAGTATATTCATGTTTTTATCTATCTTCCAAATTAAATTTTTGTTATGCGAAAATTAGTGATTAAAGCTCTCACGAACTTGATGACACACTGTATTTTCTTGCACTTAATAAACTTGAACCATTGTGCCCATCTATGTTGCTTATATTCTTTCAAATTATGAGTTGGGAGTTAGCATAACCATGCTTTCATGGGGCACGCTTTCAACATTGTACATATCTATTCAGTTGATATCATGTTGTTTTGTTTATGGATGCCGACGGTGCGAAATAAAAGGGGAGCCTGTAAGTCCATGGAGTTTGTATATATGTTAGAGAAATGCCTGGGCGGATAGCCTAAACCATGCCTAATCATGGTGGAAACTTGTAGCATAACCATAATGAGCATTCTATGAACCATCTTCAAAAAAACCATGCTCATGGTAAATAAAAAGATCGCTAAGATGCTCATTGTCTGTTGCCTTGTCATTTTGATATGGGATAGCTCATGTGTCATGGGGCAAGGGGTACCCTGTTGGCGGTTCTCTATGATACACATGTACTTACAATGACAAGAACATGCTTGTGACTAAAGTTGAGTAGCATGAGGAATGGTACTCATACTCAAGGGGCATGAGATTTTCAACTTGTGATTTGTCAAGCATATAACTCATATTTGTCTCACTTTAACCTTAATCATTTCAAGATGCTTATGATAGGGGCAATGAGATATCAAAGCTAGTAAGTACCATAATTTTTGGAAGCTCTTTATGAAACTTGAAATCCCTACTTCCCTTTGTGAAGGGCCTTTATTTTTACTTTTTGTTGAGTCTCCACCGTCTATGAAGCCTTTATTTTTACCTTTAAGGCGTGAAGAAATTTTGGTCCAATTAATGTTATCACACAATCGAACTCTCTAAGATGTCTTCCTTGGACTTCATCTTCCCTTCCACTGAAATCATTTTCCTACAAAATTTTAATAATCTCACCATCAAATCGATATTCTCTAACTCCACGATTAGGAAATTATATTGGTTGTTTATGTTAAGCAGAATTTGGAGCACTGTATTCTCTAAGAGTTTTCTCAGGTTTCTTGGGATTTGTTCGATGAATGGACATAATTTCCATGAAATCATATAGGTTTTCAAATTCAACCTTATTTGATCTAAAAAGTTTTTCAATAATTTCTTCACACCTTTGATTAGGCACGCGCCCAAAATAATCTGGTAGATAGTTACTACCAGAGCGTGTAGACCCTTTGTCTCCTAGGGAGACCATTTTGTAGTAGTAACACCTGAAATGTCAAGAGACAAACACTTAGCTCTTAGCTCCCCGAAAGCGGCTCCATAAAATAGCTTGATGTTTGCAGGTGCACAGATCGATTGTAGCTAGTTTCGAAGTTAAGATATCGATCCCATAGGGAGCCCAAAGGAAAGTGTTTATGAATGAAGTCTTTGTCGCACTCAAAGTTTTCACATGTCTTCGAGTGAATTAACTGCAAGTGTTGAAATAACAATAAGATTTGGATTAATCTGAATGTGTTTAAATAAAATTAAAATGTAATATTTAGAAATAAAAAGGATTAAAGTAAAGAACGATTTGATTGTTTGTTGTTTTATGCAGATGACAAAGTAGGCGCGGGGAGATACAGTTCATGGTGATTGTGACTGTGCCAAGTGGATGAGTGATAAGTGTAACAATTATAATCTTATAAGTATGTGTGTAGGAGAGAAACCCATAATTAGCTGGAACTCATCTTGGTAGATTTCATCCCAACTTCAATAATCCTACTAGTCCGTTACCAAAACCATTGTCAGTCACTAGGCAATTAAGATCCTTCATGTTGCTTACCAATTAAGCTCCTTGGATTGGACTAATGCAATAGGCACAGTGGCTCCTCGTGCTCCTTGATTTCAACTAGTTTTCCATTGATATCCCCGTGTCACTCGGGGGTCGTCGGTTTGCTAGCAAATAAGATCTTATCTATGTAGAACAAAGTATCATGTTGTATGGGCCCTTAATTGGACAACAAGAATTAGACATCCCACAGATAGTCAACGACACATAATATAGTAATTAAAATCAATCAAAAACTAATGGAAAATATATAGGCACATTACATCTCACCAATCCCTTACATCTCCCATTCCCAAAGGAACTTACTCACACATGAGAGAAGAAAGCATCATCGATATAATTAAATAAAGGGAGTTCTTCTCGATATTACCGTGGAGCTCCACAATAAGAATAGAAAATCAATCCAACACAATTCAATATAGGAACAAACAATATCAAACCCTAATCTTGCAAGGTGAAGATATCTCGCCTTAGAGACGGAACTGCGGCTGCTGTGTTGTGTTTTCGCCTCTCGCCTCTTCACGAAAGTTGTTCGTTTTGAAAAGACGAAGGCGATAGCAACTATATGGACGAAGAAAATGATCCTGACGTATAGTTGGTCGTTAAACCTACTGGTTTCCTTCCTCAACTGCTTCCAAAAGGAGATTTGCTTGTTTTCGCCTAAATATTGTATTTTGCTATTGAAACCTTCTATTAATTTATAGAACCTGAAACACACATTGAAAACCAAGTTTTATTTTCTACCGAAGTATTAGCGGTAGGCAAAGCTAGAAAACCAACAAATATAGACGAAAACCATCAAGAAAAACCATTAAAATTGTATCAAATCTCACAACTATCACTTTACCCATGAGAGATCTTAGCTTTGTTGCACATCTGAGTGGCCAACCCGTTCATACATCATTGGTATGAGGCCCAGAATAAGATCCAATCAATCACTGCCCTTCTCCATGACCCGCATGTTTGCGCGATCCTTCAGGCCGAGCTACATCTCGATTAAGCCCCCTTTCAGGGAAGCTACAACCCTGATGAGTTCCCGAAGACTCTATGAGCCAGTTGTGCCCCTGGAAAGGTCCATAAAGCCGCTCATAGATAATCTAGACACCAAAATCATGGGGCCTAAGGGCTTCCACCCATATGCGGATCCGCACGAGGAATCACAACGTCATGTTAAGGTCCTCTTTCCTAGATACGAAAGGAAGAAGATCGAGCTAACTTCTCTGTCCCATTCCACAACTCTTGGTTAACGCGTGATCTACGACACAAGAATCACTGGCGACATTAGTTATTAAGTCCTATATAATATGTTCCTTTACCATCAGAACTTTCATAGTAGGTTATTACCTCTTGGTAAATAACCTATAATCATATTATTATGAAAATAGTGTTTTCTGACCTTTTTGAAATGCAGGTGATGGCAACACAAGATTTGCAAAATATTTTATAGAAAATAACCAAAGGACATGAGCAAGTGTGAAATTGCCATTTGTGATTGCAAGATTATGCACTCACGGTCTTCGAGACAATAGAAGATCTAATATCTGAAAGCAGCATCATTGGTACGGTAAGGACTAATGTTTAAAAAAGCAATATGCCAATGCATAAGTAATGTAACGCAATTTGATAAACTTGAATCCTCAAAATAAATGTCATTGATATATGATTTGCGACCTAGAAATTGTTTCTTTAGTGTAACATCCCAAAAATATAAAACAATGATCATCAAACTCCAATCACTAAAATTAGGGTTAACAAAAACTTTGAGTAATTAAAATCATATGAATGCATGTGTCTATGTGATGATTTGATAAATGCATGAATGAACTTGTCTGATTAACCTAAATAGCAAGAAATGGTTTAAAGATGAAAATAACATCATATAAAACATTTCCAAGCAGAAACAAATAAAGAGAAAATCAAAAACAAATCAATTAAGGCAAATGTTCATTTTTGCCAATCTTGCTCAATAGGTCACTTTGAGTGTTTCTAGTCCAAGATTTCAAACAGAAACTTTTCCAGTTCTTTTCACCCCGTGCTAGACCAAGTAAAAGTGAAGCAAAGCCCACCTTTCAAACTTGCAAAAACATTTGACAACCTCATTCAAATGACAATTCAAAATTGAATCTTTAACATATGTGAAGATCACACCATTTAAAAACCCAACCAAACCAGTGCCCCTTGACTAATCCAACTAACCAGAGACTCCCTAGTATGTGCCTAGCTAACCCACCAAGTTTGAATCCAAAATTCAAATTCAAATTTCTTTCGGCCATTTCATCAAATACCTTGTCAGCAGCAAACAAACAACATACACTATAGTGAGTAGTGAATTTGGCCAACCTTGTTCCCTCTCTATCTCTCACTACACTCTCATAGATGATCTAGCCCAATTAACAAGACTTAGCACCACTGTGAGCTTGGCATAGCCATTAATGGTGACCATGCCGAGCCCATTTGCCAACCCCAATGTCACCAGCAAGCTAGAGGAAGAACTAGTCCCGCCAACCTTGTCTAGAACCCGCAGCACCATCCACCGCTACTCCCTGTCCTAGCCCTGAGCGCAGCCAGCCCCTGGACCACACTGCCCAAGCATGCCAAGCCTCTCTGTGTGTGAGCCGAGAGCGCGCGAGTGCGCCAGACTCGACCAGCGCCCACAGATCGCCAACACTGATCACCCCGCCACTCAACCTTGTTCGCCGACGCGTGACCAGGAGCCACCGTCAGACCCGCCTAGAGCGTCGATGCGTTCCGACCGATCAGCACCGCCCCACTCCTCACCACCATGCCGTTGAGCTTCACCAGGAAGCACAACACCGCCCCCTACCGTCGCCCATGCCATTAGCCCTCTATGCCGTCGACCATGACGAGCTCAGCCCGCGCCCGTCGGTCCCCTTCAGCCATTATAAAAGGAGACCTCCCCCGCTTGTTTTCTTCACACCATTTCACTCCCCACCTCTCACTGATCACACCCACTCACTCCAGGAGCAAGGCGAGCACCAGGTGGCCAGAATTTCACCGTAGTTCGCTGCTGTAGAGGAGGAGAGGCGCCGTCGATTGGAGCCTCCCCAGAAGAATCTGCTGGTACCAGGAGAACCGTCGTCGTCGACTTCATCGTTTGCCCCCGTCGCCGACCATCGCCTGAGCCCCGGTGAGCCTCCCACGACCACCACCGGCCGCGCTAGGGTTCTGTCTCTCCGGCGCTGCCTGACGTGGACGATGAACCAAAGCCGTTCGATTAGAGTTAGATCCTATGGTCCTAATCGCCGCATACCGCTTCGCCCCTCGTTGTTTCACTAACGAGTAGGGTCGCTCACTTAACCATCTTGCGCGTGCGCTGTGCGTAGTTGGCTAGCCCAGTTAAACATCCCGCACGACCCAACAATTCAAATTTACTTTTATTCATTTAATTTCAAACACAGTTCTGTACCTAGATTCAAAAATCAAACCAGCTCGATTCACTAAACCAAAATGCATGAAACCAATTTTTTTAGAAAGGTACTGGAATGCTTAATCCAAGCCCGTTGGATTCAAACCATTTAGAATTGTAGATCACCCATGGTAAAAATAACAAGGAAAAATCTTTTCTGCATTCAAACATTTTGCAAAATTCAACCATAAAATATTTTGAGTTGATTCCAACTCTCAAAATTCACATTTGACCATACCTTTCAGAATATATAAAAATATATAGGTTTACTTACAGAATAATCAAGTAATAAAAGAATGCCACATAGGAATTTCTGAAATATGTGGTGATGACATGTGTCAACATGATCCCATGTTTGAGTTGGAGAATATTAAATCTTAAGTAGTTTTTCAATGAGTAGAAATTACTTTTCTCAAATAGAATAAATGGGGCAAGTGTTTTAATCCTTGTAATGTTAGTGATGATGATAGATCATCTAGTGTAAACCTTTGTGTGATGATTAGAAATAGTTAAGTATTGTTTGGTGATTGTGTACCTCGTATTTATTTATAGACGCAAGTACCGACCAAGGATACGAGAAGGAAGGAGGATACCGCGAGGAAGAAGCCGAGGAGAACGTCAACCACTGCTCTGCACAAGGCAAGCCTAATACTACTAGTTGAATTAGCAAGCTATTAACTGAGAAAGCTAATACTTGGAAGATACCCTACTTATGCAAGCTACTACTTGCTTGTTACTATGCCAACTATATGCCTTAAGCATATGTGATTATACCCACTTGACACACCATCCTAGTTTTACTTCCAAGCTTAGTAATTTATTTTTCTTTATTAAAATCTTTCTATCAAAAGTTTACTTAGTGACTTGTAGATTCTAGAAAGATAATTGAAGGTAGTATAAAGAGCATAAAATTTGGCCTAAGTTAGATAATATTGATGTCCTCCTAAGGCATGATATTGAACTTAGCTAATCCCCACTTGCTTACCACCCCTCAGATGCTAGTGCTAAGCATAAAATTGATCAACTTTAGATGGGAATACTTGGTGGAAAAATGGTTATGAAAAACTTGGAATGATGGATCATTCTATTGAAATGTTTTGGACATGTGTTTCCAAACACTTAATGATTTTGGTGATGAAAATGTTGAGGCATGAGCCTTAGCCCTTTATAAAACTGATGGTTGTCTGGATGCGGTACCATTCCAATTTTACCGTACAACCACAATACCTGAAAATTGGGTAGGGCTTGACTGGAAATTTATATACCTTAGTATGGGTTCCCTTGCGGCCAAGGTCTAAGCTGAGGCTACCTTGTGAAGATTGTCCACCTGTGCAGTTCCCAAGATGACAGTTGGTCATGGTTGGGAGGCCAAACTCACAAGAGAGGTTCCTATACTGGGGCATGTAATTGAAAGGTTAGGAATGATTATCCGCATACTGAGTATGGTGAATCCAGGATTGTTCCTGACGGATGTATCGAATGTTGTGGTGAAAGTGTACAATCTCTGTAGAGTGTCAAGCTATTCGAATAGCAACGTCCGTGGTTATGGACAGTTGGACTGGCCATACTGTTCCGTCGTTAGATGTTTTCCAAATAATTTTTGAAATGATTCATGACTTTGACTTGACCACAACAGGGTTGTGGTATGAAATTCAAGCTCCCACTTAGGTGTTATAAAACTTTCAACTAGCTTTCTTTGATTCTGAACTTAGTAGAGGTAAATCTGGCTTTTTGCAAAACAACCCTAGAGCTTAGTATATCCTATTCAAAACCACTTCACTTGTCAGTATTAGCTTTGTCCCTGGCTATTCCCATGGCCAGACTATGAGAGGAGTATCAGTATGATGGACCGCAGGTAGGTTACGATAACTAGGATCATCTCCCATCGTCAGCATTGCCTGTGACCCTGAAGATGGAGCTTCGCCTATGCTATCGTTACTATTACATTATTACGCTGCTTGAATTGTATTAAGAACTGGATCATGAGATCCTTATTTGTGTAAGACCTTATGTATGGTTTGTAATGGATGATGTACTATGATATCCAAATCTGTTATCTCACAAAAATGGCAATCCTGGGATTGCGATGTATGGCATAACAGGCATCTGGGATTAAAAATCCGGGTGTTGACAAGTTGGTATCAGAGCCATCCTGACCATAGGAGACCCTAGTTAGAATGGACGTTTGAATCAAAAACTTAGTTTCAAAACCAAAGGAAGTGAGTATTTACAAAAACTTATTCTCATTCTTATCACTTGGATTCTTTCATGAAAATTCATGTTCCTCAAAAATTATTGCAAAGTACATAAAATTTGACACACTTGATCACTCTACTAACTTACTCATCCTATATTATTGTAGATGGACGTGAAGTACAACAAGTTTTATCAGTTGGGTAATGGAGGAGACCTCATCTTTGAGCGTGACTCGGACCAGCTGTCAGAGATGCTGGAGAGTCTGCACCCCGAGTTCTTCAAAGCTTAGCTCAATGACTAGGAAGGAGAAGATCTGCAGTGGCTAGTTGTTGCAAGTATCTAAGGAAAGATTGAACCTCCCACTGCAGATGGAATTCAGTTCACCTTAAGAGAGAACAACTGGCTCGATGGAATGGCCAGGGCAATGCAGGAAGCTCTTGCCCGTCTGTGTGGGCAGAGTATCAATCAAATCAAGAGTACCCATTTTGAGTTCTACCCAAGGAGTGATGTTATGGGACAGCCACTGGAGGCCCCATATCACCACGAGTTGAAGAGTCAATTGGACCACCTCAGCTTCATGATGTATGACCGTCAGAAGGAGTTGGACAATGCTCGTTCCTACGCCAACCACAAGTACGCCATCGCCACCAAGAAGGATCAGACCATCGCAATGCTAGTGAAGGATCGCAAGTCTCGTCGCCGTCAGCTCGACAAGGAGAGCATCATTGCCCGTCTTCGCCACCGGATCACGGATTTGGAGGAGATCATCCACGAGAGAGACATGCAGTTGGAGGAGAGGGAGAATGCATGGGAAGACCTCCGTGGAGACCCCTACTCCTATCTCAGTGATGATGATGACTTTCTGGAGGATCAGGCAATGGACTTCTTCACCGATGAGGATGACTTCACCTTCATCGATGATAATGATGAGGATGATGAGGACACTGACTACGAGGAGTAGTAGCACTTGATCACTAGCATTATTGAGTTGTATTCAGTCCCACTATATCATAGTTTCATAGAATGGTTCTTAAAACCATCTGTTTTCCTTTGTTCTAGTGTATGTTTGTATCGTGTGCTATGAATGAATGAATGAAAAGCAAGTGGCTAGAAAAATCTTAGTCAAACTTTAAAAACTTTTCAAAACCCCTGAACGTTAGAAATTTCCCTCTTTTCTCATGATCTACCTCAATATTCAGATGCCTCGTGGAGGAAGCAACTCAGCCCCGGACCCGATGTTGCAACTCTTGCAAATGTTGGTTTCTGACCGCGAAGCCGAAAGAGTTGAACATCAAGCCAACTTAGCCACCCTTCAACAGATAGCTCAGATGGACAACAAAAATCAAGGCCATGGAAATCAGGACAACCATGGATCTAAACTCAAGAATTTCCAAAAACACCAATCCACCTGTTTTCACTAAGTCAGAAGAGCCCCTAGATGCAGATGATTGGTTACAAACCATGGAGAACAATCTGGAAGTTGCAGGAGTGGAAGCTAACGAGAAAGTGTTGTTTGCTACCCACTATCTGGACGGAGATGCAAGAGCATGGTGGAACAGCGTTCGCACAGTGACAGGAGGTCAGCTGATGACTTGGGAAGATTTCAAAGTCAAGTTCAGCCGAACCCATGTGCCACCAGGTTTGATCAAGAGGATGAGAGATGAATTCATGGAACTAAAACAAGGGAGAATGACAGTAGTGGAATACCATGACAAATTCTTGTCATTGTCTAGGTATGCCCCGGATGAGATCGACACTAAAGCCAAGAAGAAGGAGAGATTCCTGAATGGTCTGCACGATGAAATGCAGACAGTGTTAGTAAATATCCCCTTTGCAGATATTGAAGCCTTAGTTGACTCTGCCATTCAGATGGAAGGAAAGATCAACTAAGCAAATGAGAACCGCAAGCGTCGCATGATGCATCAACCAGGAACCCACTATACACCAAAGTATCACCCCAACCCATCTCCAGGGTTTTCCCAAAGGAACAACAGACCCCCGATGAACCGTCCGACCTATCCCAACCGTGGAAACCCAAGGCCTGGAGGAAACCACAACAACCCCGACAACTCCAGCAATTTCAACCGTGCACCACCCAAGTTCAATAACAACAATGTTGCCACCAACACCAACACCAACACTGCCCCAAGGACTGGAAGCAATGCTGTGTCTGTTGCAGCAAAGGACAAGTCGCAAGTGACTTGTTATGAATGTGGAACCAAGGGTCACTATTCCAATGAGTGCCCCAAGAAGATTGCCGCAGCCCCCAATGCAAATTCCCCAGCTTAGCAGCAGCGTCGTGTTTAGCCCGTAAGAAGATTTGCCCCAGGGAACTCGCTCAACCGCAACGGCCGTCTCTTTCTCATGCATGCTGAAGAAGCCTAGGAAGCGCCAGATGTCGTGTTGGGTATGTTTTCTGTTAACTCAGTACTTGCAAGAGTGTTGTTTGATTCTAGAGCATCGCACTCATTTTTTACTGAAGAATTTGCATGCGCTAGCAAGATTCAACCAACCAAATTGAATCATGTTATGATTGTTCAAATACCTGGTTCAACTACCAAAGCTAGGAAAATTTGCAAAGCCGTCCCTATCCGAATCCATGGCATAAATGTTTATGCTAATCTAATAGTACTCGGAACGAAAAGTTTGGAAGTAGTACTAGGAATGGATTGGATGTCCAAACACAAAGGATTAATTGACTGCCAATAAATCCATAACCATGACCAGTACAGCCGGAATATCAGTCGAGCATGTATCTGAAACCTTTCCCCGTCAATTCAAGTGCAACAAGAGTATAACCCAGCCAACCATTGACCAAGTACGGATAGTCTGTGAATACCCCGATGTATTTCCAGATGCTTTGCCCGGTATGCCCCTAGAACGGGATATCGAGTTTATCACGGAACTAATACCTGGAACCAGACCCATAGCCCAGAGACCATATAGTATGAACCGGTCTAAACTAGTGGAACTGAAGAAGCAACTGGATGTCGTGCTGGAAATTGGACTGATTCAACCAAGTGCGTCACCATGGAGATCACCTGTTTTGCTTGTGGACAAGAAAGATGGAGGTAACCGTTTGTGTATGGATTGTCGAAAGTTGAATGATGTTACCATCAAGAACAAGTACCTGTTGCCAAAAATAGAAGACCTATTTGACTAGTTGACTGGTGCCAAAGTGTTTTCTAAGATTGATCTTAGAACTAGCTATCATCAACTCAAGATTCGCGCAGAGGATATTCCAAAGACTGCCTTTACCACCAGATATGGATTATACGAGTATATTGTCATGTCTTTTGGATTAACCAATGCCCCCGCTTATTTCATGAACCTCATGAATAAGATTTTTATGGACTTCCTGGATAAGTTTGTCGTTGTTTTCATCGATGACATTCTCATTAATTCCAAATCATAAGAAGAACATGAGCTACACCTAAGGACCATTCTTGGAACCCTTAGGGAGCATCAGCTGTATGCCAAGTTTAGCAAATATGAATTCTGGTTACAGGAGGTAGGATTTCTCAGACATATTGTATCAGCCGGAGGAATTGCCGTTGACCCTGCGAACATGAAGGATGTTGAAGATTGGCAAGCCCCAACCACTCAAACCCAAGTTCGTGCATTTCTCGGATTAGCGGGATACTACCACAAGTTTGTAGAAGGATTCTCGAGTATCGCGAGACCCATGACCCAATTGCTGAAGAAGGACAAGAAGTTTGAATGGACTGAAAAATGTGAAGCAAGTTTTCAGGAACTCAAGAGGAGATTGATTTCAGCCCCAATCTTGATCATGCCGGGTATCACGAAGCCCTTTAATGTGTATAGTGACGCATCCAAGATCGGTATCGGATGTGTGCTAATGCAAGAATCCAAAGTTATATCTTATGTATCCCGACAACTAAAACAACATGAATAGAATTATCCAACCCATGACCTTGAACTCGCATCCATAGTTCTAGCCCTGTAGACATGGAGGCATTACCTTATGGGTAACCGTTGTGAGATTTATTCGGATCACAAGAGCCTGAAGTATATATTCACTCAGAAGGAGCTGAATATGAGGCAGAGAAGATGGATTGAGCTAATCAAGGATTATGATCTGTACATTCACTATCACCCCGGTAAAGCCAATGTGGTAGCAGATGCCCTTAGAAGATTGCCATGTCGTTTGAACTCCATGATTTTGAATGAGCAACCCAGTTTGCACAAAGAGATGGAAGATTTCCGAATGGAATTAGTGAGTGAAGGATTTTCGGCTAGCATAGAACTTCAACCCACTTTGATCAGTCAGATCAAGGAGGCGCAGAAAGGAAATGCTAGTATCGACGGAATCAAACATCGTATCAGTACAGGCAAAGTACCCAGATTAACCGAAGACGAAGAGGGAGTTCTGTGGTACAAAGGACGTCTCTGTGTACCAGCAGATTCGGAGTTGAAAGAAGTTATTTTGAAAGAGGCCCATGATACTCTTTATTCTATCCACCCAGGAGGAATGAAGATGTATCAGGATTTGAAGGAACAATTTTGGTGGCATAAGATGAAGAGAGAAATCGGAAGCTATATCGCCTAGTGTGATATCTATCAGAGAGTCAAGGCGGGACATCAAAGACCCGTAGGAATGTTGCAACCCTTACAGATTCCGGAATGGAAATGGGATTCAGTTGGAATGGACTTTATCACCGGATTGCCTACTTCTAGTAGGGGAAATGACTCTATCTAGGTCATAGTTGACAGATTGTCCAAAGTCGCCCATTTCTCACCAGTCAAGACCACATACCATAGTTCGAAACTAGCAGAGTTATACATCGCTAGAATCGTCATTTTGCACGGAGTTCCCAAGAACATCGTATCAGATCGAGGAACCCAGTTTACCTCGAGATTATGGAAGAAAGTCCAAGAAGGTTTAGGCACCCGACCGGATTTCAGCACAGCGTATCACCCTCAGACCGATGGACAAACGGAGCGAGTAAATCAAATACTCGAGGATATGTTGAGAGCATGTGTTCTAGAGTATGGATCTAAATGGGAAGTCTGTCTGCCTTTCGCAGAATTTTCATACAACAACAGTTGTCAAGCTAGTCTGCAAATGGCCCCATTTGAATTCATGTATGGAAGGAAGTGTCGCACCCCTTTGAATTGGTCGGAAGTAGGAGAGAGTCAGATTTTCGGACCCGACATCCTACCAGAAGCAGAAGAGAAAGTTCACAAGATTCGTGAGCACCTCAAGACCGCCCAGTCAAGACAGAAGAGTTACGTCGACAAGATACATCGAGACCTCGCTTTCAATACCGGAGATTTTGTGTATCTCAAAGTGTCGCCTTTGAAGGGAATGCAACGTTTTCATATCAATGGAAAGTTAGCCCCCAGATATATCGGACCTTTCAAGATTCTGAATCGTCGAGGAGAAGTATCATATCAATTGGAACTGCCAGAGGAAATGTCAGCAGTGCACAATGTGTTCCATATATCGTTACTTTGCAAATGTCTTGAAGTTTTGGAGAAGACCGAAGTTTTCAAGAACATTGATCACCAGACCATAGAGATCAATGATGACCTGACGTATCCCGAAGTACCCATCCGTATTTTGGAAGAAGCTTTCAGAACCACCAGAACCCGAAGCATCAAGTTTCTCAGGATTCAGTGGAGCAACGACACTGAAGAAGAAGCTAACTGGGAGCAATAAGATCACATCAGGACGGAGTTTCCCGATCTCTTTAAATCCTAGGTAATCTTTTTTTTCTTCCTTTTTAAAATCTCTGGACGAGATTTTGTTTAAGGGGGGAAGGTTTGTAACATCCCAAAAATATAAAACAATTATCATCAAACTCTAATCACTAAAATTAGGGTTAACAAAAACTTTGAGTAATTAAAATCATATGAATGCATGTGTGTATGTGATGATTTGATAAATGAATGAATGAACTTGTGTGATTAACCTAAATAGCAAGAAGTAGTTTAAAGATGAAAATAACATGATATAAAACATTTCCAAGAAGAAAAAAATAAAGAGAAACTCAAAAATAAATCAATTAAGGCAAATGGTCATTTTTGAGTGTTTCTAGTCCAAGATTTCAAACAGAAACTTTTCCAATTATTTTCACCCCTTGCTAGACCAAGTAAAGGTGAAGCAAAGCCCACCTTTCAAACTTGCATAAACATTTGACAACCTCATTTCAAATGACAATTCAAAATTCAATTTTTAACATATGTGAAGATCACACCTTTTCAAAACCCAACCAAACTAGTGCCCCTTGACTAATCCAACTAACCAGAGACTCCCTAGTATGTGCCTAGCAAACCCACCAAGTTTGAATCCAAATTTCAAATTTGAATTTCTTTCGGCCATTTGATCGAACACCTTCTCAGCAGCAAACAAACAAACAACAAACACTATAGTGAGCAATGAATTTGGCCAACCTTGTTCCCTCTCTAGCTCTCACTACACTCTCAGTAGATAATCTAGCCCAATTAACAAGCCTTAGCACCACTGTGAGCTTGGCATAGCCATTAATGGTGACCATGCCGAGCCCATTTGCCAACCCCAATGTCGCCAGCGAACTAGAGGAAGAACTAGTCCCGCCAACCTTGTCTGGAACACGCAGCACCGTCCATCGCCACTCCCTGTCCCAGCCCCGAGCGCAGCCATCCCCTGGACCACACTGCCTGAGCATGCCAAGCCTCGCTACGTGCGAGACGAGGGCACGCTAGTGCGCCACACTCAAAGAGATCCCACAGACCGCGCACCACCCTCGCCGCTTGCGTGCGTGATCGCCAACACTCCAGCACCCTGCCAGACAACCTCGTTCGCCGCCGCGCCACCAGGAACACCCGTGCGCCATTAAATTTGCTGTCAGACCCGCCCAGAGCGTCGACGCGTTCCGACCGATCAGCACCGCCCCACGCCTCGCCACCATGTCGTTGAGCTTCGCCAGGGAGCAAAGCACCACCCCTATCGTCGCCCATGCCATTAGCCCTCTGTGCCGTCGACCACGACAAGCTCTGCCCGCGCCCGTCGGTCCCCTTTAGCCACTATAAAAGGAGACCTCCCCCGCTCGTTTTCTTTACACCGGTTCACTCCCCACCTCTCACTGATCAAACCCACTCACTCCCGGAGCAGGGCGAGCACCAGGTGGCCGGAATTTCACCAGAGTTCGCCGCTAAAGAGGAGGAGAGGCGTCGTCGATTGGAGCCGCCCTAGAAGAAGCTGACGGTACCAGGAGAACTACCATCGACTTCGTCATTTTCCCCCGTCGCCGACCATCAACTGAGCCCCGGTGGAGCGCTAGGGTTCTGTCTCGCCGGCGCTGCCCGACGTGGAGGATGAACCAGAGCCGTTTGATTAGAGTTAGATCCTATAGTCCTAATCGCCCCATACCGCTTCACCCCTCGTTATCTCACTGACGAGTGAGGTCGCTCACTAAACCAGCCCGCGCGTGCACTGTGCGTAGTGGGCCAGCCCAGTTAAACATCCCGCGCGACCCAACAATTCAAACTTACTTTTATTCATTTAATTTCCAACACGGTTCTATACCTAGATTAAAAAATCAACCCAGCTCGATTCACTGAACCAAAATGCATGAAACCAATTTTGTTAGAAAGGTACTGGATTCAAACCATTTAGAATTGTAGATCACCCATGGTAAAAATAACAAGGCAGAAGCTTTTCTGCATTCAAACACTTTTCAAAATTCAACCATAAAATATTTTGAGTTGATTCCAACTCTCAAAAATCGCATTTGACCATACCTTTTAGAATAAATAAAAATATATAGGTTTACTTACAGAAATAATGATCAATTAATAAAAGAATGCCACATAGCCATTTCTAGTCCCTTTAATAAAATAAAAAAAAGGTTAAACCTTATTAAATTGTGACACCACTTTAAATCACATTCCCAGGTACTGAAATATGTGGTGATGACATGTGTCAACATGATCCCATGTTTGAGTTGGAGAATATTAAATCTTAAGTAGTTTTTCAATGAGTAGAAATTACTTTTCTCAAATAGAATAAATGGGACAAGTGTTTTAATCCTTGTAATGTTAGTGATGATGATGGATCATCTAGTGTAAACCTTTGTGTGATGATTAGAAATAGTTAAGTATTGTTTGGTGATTGTGTACCTCGTATTTATTTATAGATGCTAGTACCTACCAAGGATACGAGGAGGAAGGAGGATACTACGAGGAAGAAGCCGAGGTGAACTTCAACCACTGCTCTGCACAAGGCAAGCCTAATACTACTAGTTGAATTAGCAAGATATTAACTGAGCAAGCTAACACTTGCAAGATACCCTACTTATGCAAGCTACTACTTGCTTGTTACTATGCCAACTATATGCGTTAAGCATATGTGATTATACCCACTTGACACACCATCCTAGTTTTACTTCCAAGATTAGTATTTTATTTTTCTTTATTAAAAGCTTTCTATCAAAAGTTTACTCGGTGACTTGTAGATTCTAGAAAGATAATTGAAGGTAGAATAAAGAGATATAAAATTTGGCCTAAGTTAGATAATCTTGATGTCCTCCTAAGGCATGAGATTGAACTTAGCTAATCCCCACTTGTTTACCACCCCTCATTAGTATTTACCCCCACTTATAGATGCTAGTGCTAAGCATAAAAATTGATCAACTTTAGATGGGAATACTTGTTGAAAATGGTTATGAAAACCTTAGAATGATGAGTCATTCTACTGAAATGTTTTGACATGTGTCTTGAACACCAGATGATTTTGATGATGAAAATGTTGAGGCATGATCCTTAGCCCTTTATAAAACTGATGGTTGTCTGTATGCGATACCATTCCAATTTTACCGTACAACCAAAATACCCGAAAATTGGGTAAGGCTTGACTGGAAATTTATATACCTTAGTATGGGTTCCCTTGCGGCCAAGGTCTGAGCTGAGGATACCTTATGAAGATTGTCCACCTGTGCAGTTCCCAAGATGACAGTTGGAAATGGTTGGGAGGCCAAACTCACAGGAGAGGTGTCTATACTAGGGCGTGTAATTGAAAGGTTAGGATTTATTATCTGCATACTGAGTATGGTGAATTTAGGATTGTTCCTGATGGATTTATCGAATGTTGTGGTGAAAGTGTACAATCTCTGCAGAGTGTCAAACTATTCGAATAGCCGCGTCCGCGGTTATGGACAGTTGGAGTGGCCATACTGTTCCGTCTTCAAATATTTTCCAAATGACTTATGAAATGATTCATGACTTTGACTTGACCACAACAGGGTTGTGGTATGAAATTCAAGCTCCCACTTAGGTGTTATAAAACTTTCAACTAGCTTTCTTTGCTTCTGAACTTACTAGAGGTAAATCTGGATTTTTGCAGAACAACCCTAGAGCTTAGTATATCCTATTCAAAACCACTTCACTTGTCAGTATTAGTTTGCGAGTACTTAAAGAGTACTCATGGCTTTGTCCCTGGCTATTCCCGTGGCTAGACTATGAAGAGAAGTATCAGGATGACGGACCGTAGGAAGGTTACGACAACTAGGATCATCTCCCATCGTCAGCATTTCCTGTGACCCTGAAGATGGAGCTTCGCCTATGCTATCGTTACTATTACGTTATTACGCTGCTTGAATTGTATTAAGAACTGGATCATGATATCCTTATTTGTGTAAGACCTTATGTATGGTTTGTAATGGATGATGTACTGTGATATCCAAATCTATTATGTCTCGCAAAAATGGTAATCCTGGGATTGCGATGTATGGCATAACAGGCATCTGGGATTAAAAATCCAGGTGTTGACATTTAGAATGTGTTGTCCTTTTAGATAAATTTCACACTTGTGCAGAGATTGTAAGGTTGTGAGTGTGTGTGAAGTAGCATGCAAGTATAGTAAGTAGTACACAATAATAAAGAACTCAAGTGTGGAATGCTATCTAAAGACTTTTATATAAGTATTGTTGATAATTTAGAGCCTTCATAGGGATGCTTATGTCTTACTTTATAATGTATTCTTAAAAGAATAATTTTTGAAGAAAAGTTTACTTAACTAAACAAAAGCATTTAAATCTTTAGTTAATATTTTTAGGGTTTCTAACTAACTATAGTTATCAAGGAAGAAAGATTTACTTCATTTGAATAATGTCAACACCCGGATTTTTAATCCCAGATGCCTGTTATGCCATACATCGCAATCCCAGGATTACCATTTTTGCGAGACATAACAGATTGGTACCATAGTTCATCATACATTACAAACCATAATAAAGGTCTTACAAATAAAGGATCTCATGATCCGGTCTTAGTACAATAAATTCAGCGGAATAATATAATAACGGTAGCTTGGGTGAGGCTCCATCTTCATGGTCACAGGCAATGCTTTCTATGGGAGATGATCCTAGTTATCGTAGACTTCCTGCGGTCCATCCTCACGATAGTCCACCTCATAGTCTGTCCACTGAAATAGCCAGGGACAAAGCCATGAGTACTCTTTAAGTACTCACAAACTATCACTAACAGGTAAAGAGGTTTCAAGTAGGAATCCTAAGCTCTAGATTATTTTGCAAAAAGCCAAGTTTATCTCTAGCTGAGTTCAGAAGTAAAGAAAACTAGTTTCATGTTTTATAACACCTAAGTGGGAACTTAGTTTTCATGTTCACATCCCTGTTGTGGTCAAGTCAAAGTCATGATTAATTTCCCAAGTCATTTTGAAAACATCTAACGATGAAACTGTATGGCCACTCCAAATGTCAATAACCGCGAACGCGGCTATTCGAATAGTTTGACACTCTGCAGAGGTGGTACACATTCACCACAATATTCGATACATCCGTCAGGAAAAATCCTAAATTCACCATTCTTAGTATGAAGATAATCAATCCTAACCTTTCAATTACACACCCTAGTATAGGCACCTCTCCTATGAGTTTGGCCTCCCAACCATGACCATATGTCATCTTGGGAACTACACAGGTGGTCAATGATCACGAGGTAGCCTCAGCTCAAACCTCGGCCGCAAGGGAACCCATACTAATATATATATAAAATTCCAGTCAATCCCTACCCAATTTTGGGTATTGTGGTTGTACGGTAAAATTGGAATGGTATCGCATCCGAACACAACCATCAGTTTTATAAAGGGTAAGGCTCATGCCTCAACATTTTCATCATCAAAGTCAGCTGGTGTTCAATAACACATGTCAAAACATTTCAGTAGAATGGCTTATCATTATAAGGTTTTCATAAACATCTTCACCAAGTATTACCATCTAAAGTGATCAAGTTTTATGCTTGCCACTAGAAACTAAAATTGGGGGTAATCACTAATGAAGGGTGGTAATCAAGTGTGACTTATCTAAGTATATCTCATGCCTTAGGATGACATCAAGTTCTGCCTAACTTAGGCCAAGTTTTATGCTCTTTATGCTGCCTCTAAAAATCTTTCCAAAATATCACGAACACTACCAAAAAACAAAGAATTTTGATAAAGAAATAAAATAATAAATCTTGCAAATAAACTGGGATTTAGGATACTCAAGATTGTCTAATGAAAGCATGCCTAATGCATTGCATAGGTTACCTAGCTTTCATAGTTGCAAGTGTTAAATTGCAAAGTTCTAGCTTGCTTAGATATATTTCTAGGATGGCTTGCATTGGTAACGCGCAAGTGGTAGCTTCCTAAGTTAACTTGTATGGTGAAGCCTGCCTTGTGCAGTGCAGTGGTTGAAGTTCTCCTTGGCTTCCTCTTCATAGTAGTCTCCTACCTCTTCGTATCCTTGGTCAGTACTAGCGTCTATAAATAAATACGAAGTACACAATCACCAAACAATACTTAACTACTTCTATTTAGCACACAAAGGCTCACAATAGATGATCTAGCATCATCACATGAATTAAGGCCATAGTCTTATTTATTTTATTTCAGAAAAGTAATTTCTACTCATTGAGAAACTACTTAAGATTTAATATTCTCCAATTAAAACATGGGCACATGTTGACACATGTCATCACCACATATTTCAGTACTTCAGAGTATGATTTAAAGTGGTGTGACAATTTAATAAGGTTTAACCTTTTATTTTAATTAATTAAAGTGACTAGAAATGCCTATGCGGCATTCTTTTATTACTTGTCCATTATTACTGCAATTAAACCTAGATATTTTTATATATTCAGAAAGGTCTAGTAAAATATGATTTTTGAGAGTTGGAATCAACTCAAAAGCATTTATAGTTGAATTTTGAAAAATGTTTGAATGCAGAAAAGTCTCTGCCTTATTGTTTTTACCATAGGTGATATATAATTCGAAATGACTTGAATCCAACGGGCTTGGATTAATAATTTCCATACCTTTCAGTCAAAATTGGTTTCGTGCTATTTGGTTCAGTGAAACTCTCTAAAATGATTTTTGAAACTACTGTGAGAACTAGGTTTGAAACTAATTAGATAAATCTAAATTCAAACTAATGCGTCGCGCGGGAATTCTAACTAGGCCGGCCCACTGCACACCGTGCACGCGGGCTAGTTAAGTGGTGTCCCCACACGTCAATGAGACGGGGGTTGGCCAAGGGGTACGGGGCGATTACAACTGTAGGATTAGACTAAGGATCAACGGCTCACGGCCATCGTCCTCGTCGAACAGAACACGACGGGCTTGAACCCTAGCGCGGCCAGTGGGGGTCTGGGGCGGCTCACCGGGGCTCAGGAGATGGTCGGCGATGGGGGCGAATGATGAAGTCGACGATGACAGTTCTCCTGGTACTAGCGGCTCCTCCTGGGGTGGCTCCAATCGACAATGCCCTTCTCCTCCAGCAGCGGCATGGCTGGGACTAGGGGACGGTGCGCGGTCTCCTCGCAGTCCTCAACGGCTTGATGGCATGTCAAGGGGCGGTGTGGTTTGGTCAGAACATGCTGGTGCTCTTAGCGGCACCGACGACGTTTTTGACGACGCACAGGCGCTCCTGGTTGCGCGGCGGCAAACAGGCATGTCTGGTGGTCTCCTGGGACGGTGGTGATCGCAGGCACGAGCGGCGAAGGCGAGGCGCGATCGGGTTGAATGGCAACGGGGCATGCACTGTGGTGCACGTCGGCATGGTTGACAGTGGAGCGTGCATGGCATTTCCGGTGGTTCCCTTCTCTGTCTTCGAGCTAGGGCTGGTCTAGATGGGGCAGTGAGGCACGGGTGGCATGGTAGACAAGGTTGGCGAGGCTATCTATGCTTCTAGCTTGCTATCGATGGTGGGGGTGGCAAGTGTGCTCGGCCATGGTGGCCATTGATGGCATGGTCGAGTACACAGTGGGCTAGAGCTGCTTAGACAATGTTAGTGACCTACTAGGAGTGTGGTGAGAGCTAGAGAGGGAAAAAGTTTGGCACAAACACTGCTCACAATAGTGTTTGTTGTTTAATTTGATTTTTGCTTAGTAGGTGTTTGATGAAATGGCCGCAATAAATTCATATTTGAATTTTTGGTTGAAACTTGGCGAGTGTACTGGGCACATACTAGGGAGTATCTGGTTGATTGGATTTGTCAAGGTGAACTGGTTTGGTTGAGTTTTGAGAAATGGTGACCTTACCATATGAACTAGATTCACTTTTCAATTGTCCTTGGCATAGATTTGTAAATTGTTTCTGTGGGTTTGCAAGGCGGGCTTGGGTTCACTTTTACTTGGTCTAGCAAGGGGTGGAAATAATTGGCTTTGTTCCTGTTAGAAATCTTGGACTAGAAACACTCAAAGTGACCTAGTGAGCAAGATTGGCAAAATTGACCATTTGCCTTAATTGATTTGTTTTTGATTTTCTATTTATTTGTTTCTGCTTGGAAATGTTTTATATGATGTTATTTTCATATTTAATCCATTTCTTGCTATTTAGGCTAATCACGCAAGATTGGCAAAAATGACCATTTGCTTACATAGATTGTTTTTGAATTTCTCTTGATTTGATTCTTCTTGGAAATAATTTAGATGATGTTGTTTTCATATTTAAACCAATCCTTGCCATTCACAACAATCAAACAAGTCCATTCAAGCATCCATGCATTCACCACATACACATATGCATTCATATGGATTTAATTAACAAAAGTTTTTGTTAGCCCTAATTTTGGGTGATTGGAATTTGATAACCCTGATTAATATTTTTGGGATGTTACAAACCTTCCCTCCTTCAACAAAATCTCGTCCCGATATTTGAGAAAAAGAAAACTAGGATTTAAAGAGATCTGGAAACTCCATTCGAATGTAGTTTTCTCACTCCCAGGTAGCTTCTTCTTTAGTGTGGTTACTCCACTGGATCTTGAGAGACTTGATACTCCGGGTCCTGGTGGTTCGGAAAGCTTCCTCCAAAATACGAATGGGTACTTCAGGATAGGTCAGGTCATCGTTGATCTCTATGGTTCTATAATCAATATTCTTGACAACTTCGGTATTCTCCGGGACTTCTAGGCATTTGGGAAGTAACGAGATATGAAACACATTATGCACGGCTGACATCTCCTCTGGTAGTTCCAGTTGATATGATACTTCTCTTCGATGATTCAAAATCTTGAAGGGTCCGATATATCTGGGGGCTAACTTTCCTTTGAGCTAGAAGTGTTGCATTCCTTTCAAAGGTGACACTTTGAGATACACAAAATCTCTGATATTGAAGGCTAGGTCTCGATGTCTCTTGTCGGCATAACTCTTCTTTCTGGATTGGGCGGTCTTGAGGTGCTCACGAATCTTGTGAACTTTCTCTTCTGCTTCTCGTAGGATGTCGGGTCCGAAAATCCGACTCTCTCCTACTTCCGACCAATTCAAAGGGGTATGACACTTCCTTCCATACATGAATTCAAATGGGGCCATTTGCAAACTGGCTTGGTAACTGTTGTTATATGAAAATTCTATGAACGGCAGACAGTCTTCCCATTTAGATCCATATTCTAACACCCAAGCTCTCAACATACCTTTGAGTATTTGATTTACTCGCTCCGTTTGTCCATCGGTTTGACGGTAATAAGTTGTGCTGAAATCTATTCGAGTTCCTAATCCTTCTTGGACTTTCTTCCAAAATATCGAGGTAAACTAGGTTCCACGATCCGACACAATGTTCTTGGGGACTCCATGCAAATTTACTATTCTAGCAACGTACAACTCTGCTAGCTTCGACCTCTGATAGGTGGTCTTGACAGGTAAGAAATGGGCGACTTCGGATAGTCTATCTACTATGACCCAAATAGAGTCATTTCCCCTACTAGATGTAGGCAAACTGGTGATAAAATCCATTCCAGCTGAATCCCATTTCCATTCAGGAATCTGCAATGGTTGCAATAGTCCTGCAGGTCTCTGATGTCCCACCTTGAATCTCTGACAGATATCACACTTGGCTATGTATCTTCCGATTTCTCTCTTCATCTTATGCCACCAAAATTGCTCCTTCAAATCCTGATACAGCTTCGTTCCTCCAGGGTGGATAGAATAAAGAGTATCATGGGCTTCTTTCAAAACACTTGCTTGAATTCTAAATCTGTTGGCACACAGATATGTCCTTTGTACCACAAAACTCATTCTTCATCTTCGGTGAATCCGGGTACCTTCCCTGTACCGATACGACGTTTTATTCTGTTAATACTAGCATTTCCTTTATGCGCCTCCTTGATCTGACTGGTCAAAGTGTGTTGAAGTTCTATGCTAGCCAAAAATCCTTCACTTACTAGATCCATTCTGAAATCTTCCAACTCCATGTGCAAACTTGGTTGCTCCTTCAGAATCATGGAGTTCAAGCGACACAGAAATCTGCTAAGGGCATCTGCTACCACATTGGCTTTACCGGGGTGATAGTGGATGTCTAGATCATAGTCCTTGATTATCTCTATCTATCTCCTTTGTGTCATATTCAGCTCCTTATGGGTGATAATATCCTTCAGGC
This sequence comes from Avena sativa, assembly GCA_916181665.1. Classification (NCBI taxonomy): domain Eukaryota; kingdom Viridiplantae; phylum Streptophyta; class Magnoliopsida; order Poales; family Poaceae; genus Avena; species Avena sativa. Next base: position 104,243,829 of record OV702293.1, read on the forward strand.
TCTTGTGATCCGAATAAATCTCACAATGGTTTCCCATGAGGTAATGATGCCATCTCTTCAAGGCTAAAACTACGGCTGATAGTTCGAGATCATGGGTAGGATAATTTTGTTCATGTTGCTTCAGTTGTCGGGATAGATATGATATGACTTTGCCTTCTTGCATCAACACACATCCAAGACCGATCTTGGATGCGTCACAATACACATCAAAAGGCTTCGTGATATCCGGCATGATCAAGATTGGGGCTGAGATCAATCTCTTCTCAAGCTCTTGGAAACTTGCTTCACATTTGTCCGTCTATTCAAACTTATTATCTTTCTTCAACAATTGGGTCATGGGTCTTGCAATGCTCGAGAATCCTTCTACGAACTTGAGGTAATATCCCGCTAATCCGAGAAATGCACGAACTTGGGTTTGAGTGGTTGGGGCTTGCCATTCTTCAACATCCTTAACCTTTGCAGGGTCAATGGCAATTCCTCTTTCGGACACAATATGTTCGAGGAATCCTACTTCCTGTAACTAGAATTCACATTTTCTAAACTTGGCATACAACTGATGCTCCCTAAGGGTTCCAAGGATGGTCCTCAGGTGTAGCTCATGTTCTTCTTCTTCTGATTTGGAATAGATCAGAATGTCATCGATGAAAACAACGACAAACTTATCCATGAAGTCCATAAAAATATTATTCATGAGGTTCATGAAATAAGCGGGGGCATTGGTTAATCCAAAAGACATGATAGTGTACTCATACAATCCATATCTGGTGGTAAAGGCAGTCTTTGGAATATCCTCTGCGCGAATCTTGAGTTGATGATAACCAGTTCTAAAATCAATCTTAGAAAACACTTTGGCACCGGTCAACTGGTCAAACAGATCTTCTATCTTCGGTAGTGGGTAATTGTTCTTGATGGTGACATCATTCAGCTTCCGAAAATCCGTACACAAACGGTTACCTCCATCTTTCTTATCCACAAACAAGACAGGTGATCTCCATTGCGACGCACTTGGTTGAATTAGGCCTATCTCCAGCATAGCATCCAGTTGCTTCTTCAGCTCCACTAATTCAGATGGGTTCATACTGTAAGGTCTCTGGGCTCTAGCAATACGTTGGGGTATTCATAGACTACTCTGACTTGGTCAATGAATTGATGGGGCAAGGTTTTAGATACATGCTCTACTGATACTCAAGTGGTACTTGCAATGGTTATGGATTTCTTGGCACAGTCGATTAATCCTTTATGTTTAGACATCCAATCCATTCCTAGTACTACTTACAAACCTTTGGTTCCAAGTACTATTAGATTAGCATAAAAATCTATGCCATGGATTCTGATAGGTACGGCTTTGCAAATTTCCCTAGATTTGGTGGTTGAACCAGGTATTTGAACTATCATAACATGCTTCAGTTTTGTTGGTTGAATCTTACTCGTGCATGCAAATTCTTCTATAAGAAACGAGTGCGATGCTCCAGAATCAAACAACACTCTTGCAAGTACCGAGTTAACAGAAAACATACCTAGCACGACATCTGGTCCTGCTTGGGCCTCTTCAGCATTCAAGTGAAACAGACGGCCATTGCGGTTGAGCGGATTCCCTGGGGAAAATCTTCTTCTAGGCTGAACACGGCGCTACTGCTGAGCTGGGGCATTCACATTGGGTGCTGCTACAATCTTCTTGGGGCACTCGTTGGAATAGTTACCCTTGGTTCGGCGTTCATAACAAGTCACCTGAGACTTGTCCTTTCCTGCAACAGGCACATCATTGCTTCCAGTCCTTGGGGCAGTATTGGTGTGTTTGGTGACATTGTTGTTTTTGAACTTGGGCGGTGCATGGTTGAAATTGTTGGGATTGCCGGGGTTATTGTTGCGGTTTCCTCCGGGCCTTGGGTTACCTCCTCCACGGTTAGGATTGGTTGGACGGTTCATCAGGGATCTATTGTTTCTTGGGGAAAATCAAGTAGACGGGTTGGGGCGATAATTTGGGGTATGATGGGTTCCTGGTTGATGCATCATTCTACGCTTGTGGTTCTCATTGGCTTGATTGATCTTGCCTTCCATATGAATGGAAGAATCCACCAAGGCTTCAATGTCAGCTAATGGGATGTTGGCTAACACTGTCTGCATATCATCATGTAGACCATTCAAGGTTGTCTTGACGTTCGGCTCTTTCAGCTTTGCGTTCCGAAACCAACATTTGCAAGATTTGCAACATTGGGTCCGGGGATGAACTGCTTCCACTGCGAGGCATCTGAAGATTGAGATAGATCATGAGAAAAGAGGGAAATTTCTATGGTTCAGGGATTTGTTTTTGAAAAGTTTTTAAACTTTGAGTTTGACTCAGGTTTTTGCTAACAAGCAACTTTCTTTTCATTCGTTCATTCATATCACACAATACAAACACACACCACAACAAGGAAACAGATGGTTTTAAGAACCATTATGTGAAACTACGATATAATGGGACCAGATACAACTTCACTAATTCTATTGCTCAAGTGCTACTACTCCTCGGAATCAGTGGTTTCATCATCATCATCATCAATGAAGGAGGAGTCATCATCATCAGTGAAGAAGTCCATGGCTTGATCCTCCAAGAAGTCATCATCGCACTGAGGTAGGAGTAGGGGTCTCCACGGATATCCTCTCATGCATTCTCCCTTTCCTCGAGCTACATGTCCCGCTCGTGGATGGTCTCCTCCAAGTCTATCACCCTGTGACGAAGGCGAGCAATAATGTGATTCTTCTTGTCAAGTTGACGGCGATGAGACTAGCGATCCTTCACAAGCATGGAAATGGTCTGGTCCTTCTTGACTATGATGGTGTAGTTGTGCTTAGCGTAAGAGCGGGTATTGTCCAACTCCTTCTTCCTGTCATACATCATGAAGTTGAGATGGTCCACTTGATGCTTCAGCTCCGGGTGATATGGTGCCTCCAATGGCTTTACCATAGCATCACGCCTTGGGTAAAACTCAAAGAGTGTGCCCTTGATCGGATTAATGCTTTGCCCACACAGACAGGCAAGAGCTTCCTGCATGGCCCTGGCGAGTCCATCTAGCCAGTTGTTCTCTCTTAGGGTGAACTAGACTCCCTCTGAGGTGGGGGCTTCAATCTTCCCTCTCAGTCTTGCAACGATCAGCCATTTCAATTCTCCTCCTTCTTGATTGTTGAGCTGCGCTCCAAAAAACTCGGGTTGCGGGCGCTCCAAAAGATCCGAGAGTTTGTCGAAATCACGCTCAAAGATGAGATCTCCTCCATTTCCCAACTGATAGAACTTGCTATACTTCACGTCCATCTATAAGAATGTAGGATGAGTAAGTTAGTAGAGTGATCAAGTGTGTCAACTTTTATGTAAGTTTGGAAGATTTTTTTGAGGAAGATGAATTTTCATGAAAGAATCTAAGTGATAAGAATGAGAATAGGTTTTCATAAATACTCACTTCTTTTGTTTTGAAACTAAGTTTTTGATTCAAGCGTCCATTCTAAACTAGGGTCTCCTATGGTCAGGATGGCTCTGATACCAACTTGTCAACGCCCGGATTTTTAATCCCAGATGCCTATTATGCCATACATCTCAATCCCAGGATTACAATTTTTGTGAGACATAACAGATTGGTACCATAGTTTATCATCCATTACAAACCATAATAAAGGTCTTACAAATAAAGGATCTCATTATCCATTCTTAGTACAATCAATGCAGAAGAATAATATAATAACGGTAGCGTGGGCGAGGCTCCATCTTCATGGTCACAAGCAATGCTGACGATGGGAGATGATCCTAGTTGTCGTAGAATTCTAAGCTCTAGGTTGTTTTGCAAAAAGCCAGGTTTATCTCTAGCTGAGTTCAGAAGTAAAGAAAACTAGTTTAATGTTTTATAACACCTAAGTGGGAACTTAGTTTTCATGTTCACGACCCTGTTGTGGTGAATTCAAAGTCATAATTCATTTCAAAAGTCATTTTGAAAACATCTGACAATGGAACAGTATGTCCACTCCAACTTTCCATACCCATGGACGCGGCTATTCGAATAGTTTGACACTCTGCATAGGTGGTACACTTTCACCAGAATATTCGATACATCCGTCAGGAACAATCCTGAATTCACCATACTTAGTATGCGGATAATAAATCCTAACCTTTCAATTACACACCCTAGTATAGGCAAGTTGCCTCCTTATTCAAAGTATATGAAGGATATTATCTCTAATAAAAGGAAGATTCCTAATGAGGAGATTTCTACTTTGCTTGCTACTTATTCCTTTAATGGTAAGGTTCCAAAGAAACTTGGTGATCCAGGTATACCAACTATTCCTTGCTCCATTAAGAATAATTATGTTAGAACTGCTTTATGTGATTTGGGAGCTGGAGTTAGTGTTATGCATTTTTCTCTCTACAAGAGGCTCCAGCTAGAAAAGTTGATACCAACTGATATATCTTGGAAAATGGCTGATAAGTCAACTACTGTTCCAGTTGGTATATGTGAGGATGTTCCTGTTCAAGTTGCTCATAATTACATGGTCGTAACTGATCTTGTTGTGCTTGAAATGCCTGAAGATGATAATATGTCTATTATTCTTGAGAGACCTTTTCTTAATACTGCAGGTGCTATCATCAATTGCAATCAAGGAAAAGTAACATTCAATACTAATGACAAAGAGCACACAGTCTATTTCCCCAAGAAGGTTGTTAAGAGCTATTGCCTGAATTCTATTGAAAATATTGAAGGCATCAAGGTTGGAGAAATATATTGTCCCATTCCACAAGAAAATATTGAAACTATTATGATTGGGACCATTGCTATCAAGTATGAGGTAACATAATCACCTTGTGGAATGCAAAGTTTTCTTTCATATAAGATTGTTTTGGTAAGAAGACTTGATCAACCTTGTTAACAAAAGGATTTTAATGAACAAAATAATGTTTCCACTGTGGTTATACTTGATCACTTTTATTTTTCTCCTTTCCAATCTTTGCTCTTTGTCGTGCCTAACTTAAAGGCGGTAAAGAAAAGTACTTGTTGGGAGATAACCCAAGAGTTTTCTTGAGTCTTGGAAGTTATTACTTCATTAATGACCTCTTCTTATCCTTTTTTTTTGCTTTTTGTGCCAAGAATGACCTCTAATGAGAGGGAAGTAAGATTTGGGGAGTTGCTGTCCCGAAACAGATTTATGTCCTCCACCATAAAAATTCGTGAGGAGTCTCTGTAAGTCGGATTGAGCTGAAAATTTATGAATAAATCCTCCAGTATGTTATATAACTTTCGTTAGTTCAACACTTTTTTATTTGAGCAGCAGAAGGTCTTCGAAAAAATCGGTTTCTACCTGCTGGTCTGTTTTCACAGATTTCTGCCATTATTTGCATTTGCTTCTTATTGATTCCTTTTTGGGTTCTTTTTGGGAAATTGTGCTTGTTGAAGGAGTTTCTACCATATCTTGTGTTTTTAGTGAAAGTTTTGCTGTTATAAAGCTAAACCCAAAGGTCTATTATCTTTCGAATGCACTAATGTTGCTAATGAAGATTGTGTGAAGTTTTGTATGAAAGAAAAAATTCAGGTGTAGAGAGAGGATGATGTAATGAGATGAAGAATGGACAAAAGCTCAAGCTTGGGGGGAGCCACTCCGTGTAACCCCAAGAATTACTCAAGAGGTACAAGCGTCAAACCTTGGGGGTGCCCAAGGCATCCCCTTCTTCATCAATAAAAATCTCAGGTCTTTCTAGACACTTCATTTTTATTGTTTCATGCACAGTTGTGTTGTTCTTGGAGCGTCTTAGTTTTTGTTTTTAGTTTTGTTTTGCTTCGTTTGGTTTTGCGTTGGTTTCCTTCTAAAAAAATCGAAAACACCAAAAATATTTGTTGTTCTTCTTTGGTTTTGTGAGTTCTTTTCAGGGTTCAGCCGTCCTCAATGGGTTTTGGTTTCATGTTAATTATTCAAGTCACACAAGTGAAGGGCAATAATGAAGATTAAGATAACTCGAGGTGTGGTAAGAGGCTGGTAACAAACTCTATTTGTTTCATTTTTGTACATATACTCATTATTGTGAGCATGCTTAGCTTGTTTGTGTAAGGTGTATGTCATTATGGATGCTTAGTAGTTCTTGCTTGTCTATGATTAGCTCCAGCTTGCTAATATTTTGTAGCATGTCATACGAATGTTTGCTTGCATTGTTTTATTCATACTTTGGTATGACATTGTGGTATCCTCCTCTGACTGTTCATGCGAATCGACTTGGCTATGCTCACGCATGTATATGACTAATCAATAGTCAGTAAGCCTCGATGATTTATTTTGCCTCAGAGTTCCTGTATCACTTTCATGCCATAATTAGTCCTGTTTTGTTGCAAGCATGATTATGAAAATTATTGCTCTCTCGTTCGTCGCTCCCTCTATATTGCTAGCCTTCAATTGCACTGAGTATGTGCTCTACCTGTGCTTTCAACTCAACAAAACCAATATTGCCAGTTGTGTCCACCATACCTACCTATTAGCATCATTTTCTATTTTAGTGCATATTCCATATGCCTTGTTTTCATCCAAAATAAAATGTTTTTATGTTTTGAGAAAGTTAGTTAGTAAAGCTCTCACGAACTTGATGGCACACTTTATTCCTTGCGCTTAGAAATCTTGAACCATTGTGACTAGTCCATGAAAGTTATATACGTGCTTATTATATGCTGGGAGTCAGCAGAACCGTGCTGTCACGGGGAACCCTTTCAACACCTGTTGGATATCTCATCCAGTTGATACTTTGCTCTTTTGTTTACAGATGTCGGCGATGTGAAATAAAAGGGAAAGTTCTTAGTTCATGGAGTTTATACATTGTGTTAGAGAAACGCCTGGGCCGCTAGCCTAAGCCATGCTTAATCATGGTGGAAACTTGCAGAAACACTATAATGAGCATCTATGAAGCGTCCTCAATAAAAAGCTATGCATATGGTAAATAAAAAGATTGCTGAGATGCTCATTGTCTGCTTGCCTTGTCATTTTGGTTATGGGAAAGCTCCTGTACCATGTGAAAGGGGTACCCCGTTGGCGGTTCTCAATGATATGCATGTATTTACAATGACAAGAACTTTCAGGTGACCAAAGTTGAGTAGCATGCGGAGTGACCCTCGTACTTAAGGGACTTGGGATTTCCAGTATATTGTCTGTCAAGCATATGATTCAGAGTGGACCTCACTTTCACCTTAACCACATGAAGATGCCTATGATAGGGGAAATGAGAGCTCAAATCTAATGAGTACCTTCCTTTCAGCATTGGTAAGCCTTTCAAACCTTCACAAAACCGTTTTAACAATTTTTTTGAGTCACCACTTATTCTATGAGCACCTTCTTAAGAGCATAATTGTAATTCTTGTGTTTGTTCCAAAACTTGGTTAATTATGTCATGACTTTGATGCTGGTATCTCTAATATATTTATCTCTAGTCTTCATGTGAACTTCAGAGGTGCCTCAGCATTTATATTGTGCTCTTCAAACAAAGGCAAGCGAGATACCACTCTATCATACCTTATTATGAGCATTGCAATGTATCTTATGTTTATGTTTCATGCTACTTATTATTATTGAGTTGGTTTTTCTTCATATCTTGCAATGACTATTGAGTAGACTTAGTTGCATACTCCTTATCAAGGTTGGAAAAAGCGGGATTAGGCGCACACCTACGCGCGCTGAAGCGCTCGGCGATGGCCCATCGCCTGGCTTTGGGCCTAATCGTTTGGTTACGCGAGCCAATCGCTTAGGAGGAGAAAGGCGTGCGCCCAGGCGTCAGTAGGCGAGGAAAATCGGAGACTCGGCGGAGAAAGGCGGAGCTCAGCGGTGTGGATATGGAGCGGGAGCGGGAGCAGATTCTGAGAGATGAAATCAGAGGAGGGAAACTAGCGAGAAGATTACGGGAATTGGCCTGCCATTATATAGGGAGGACTCGCTAGGTTTTGTAACAAGATATTGAAGGTGTGGCGGCTTGATCTGTACCGCCGCCGGCTAGTCGTCTGGCTGTCGGTACGGTAGCTTTGCCCGTCTTCTCACCAGGTCGCCAGGACCTCTTCCTCCTCACCATCTGCCGGCGAGCACGACCTGAGGTCCGGTCTCCTCTCCTTCACCTCGTCGTTGCCGCCTGAAGCTCCTCCGTGTGAGGTGAGATGACCTCCGTTCCCACCTCTTCTCTTCTCTTTTGTTTGTGTGTGTGCTTCCTCTAGAGTATGGATTGCATATTGATTATTTAAATACAACAATATTGCCTTCGATCTGGATTGCTAGCTCGGTGTTGCTCCATTCCCTAATCTGGAGAAATTGTGTTGCTGGCTCTGTCTGACTAGGCGTACACTGTGCATATATGAGTATAATTTATAGTGCCTCGATGCAGTTTTCTGCCTATTCAACATTGCTTTGCTTCTGTTATAAGTTCACTTTGAGAAATGGCAAATTGACTGAGATGAAAAGAACAAAGTGGAAATGAAAGTTCTAGAATAATCAGGATTTAATCTGTATAGGCGGTATTAGATATTAAGCTACTTCCTCCGATCTATATTAGTTGAATCAAATTTTTCTAGATTTGAATGAATCTAAACACTATTTAGTATATAGGTTCATCCAAATTTTAACAAATCTAAGTCAACTATTATGGGTTAGAGGGAGTAACATATGCATAGTCGGACAGATTGCTCCAAAACACATGTTTAAGGCTTTCTTGTCATTAACATAGACAAGACATCGGACAAGTATGAAACTCCATGCAAATGCATACTTATTTATTTCATTGGATTTTCTTATAGAACTGTGGACTTATTAGTGTCATTTTCAGTCATAGCAGTATGAAACTAACTAGACAAGCAGGGATCAAGGCATCAGTATAAGTGTGAACTTCTGTTCTTCCAGATGCACACATCGCCTCGAATGAATCTCTCGCTAACTATGCTCTGCTTCTATAAAAAAAGTGATGCTAGGTGTTTTCCAACACAGAAGGCCATGAAATTTGTTAGTCAGCATATATTTACTAGTATGATGTGTATATGATTTTTTTTTCAGAGCGTTCAGTACAACACTGCTTGTGCGATGAAAGTATAGCTACTCTAATTTGAATTTAGTTGTCGTATTTGCTAAATGAATTACCATAATATGACGTACTTGATCATAATTATAAATTTATATCTTGCTTTTGGTCTAGAAAACAAAATTTGACGAGTAGGCATGATACTTTTATGTTCTGTTCCACTTGTGTGTTGTTCCTTTGATTATGATCTTGGTCGTTTCTGGCTAGTTGCCTACTTGTGTCTTGTGGTTTGGACTCTGGATTTCGATAGCTTTGATTCATTTTATGCATTATCGATGTTAATTACGGAACTATTAATTGTTGTTTGTTTGTGTATTTGTAGGATGTCTGAGATGAATACATCAGCAACATCTCAAGAAGAGAATGTCCTTAAGAGGAAGTCGGATGATGTAGGATGGGAGTATGGGAGTCTAGTTGATCCTTCCAAGCCGGATAAAGTGAAGTGTATGTTCTGTAACCATGTTAGCACTGGAGGTGTATATCGTCTGAAGCAGCATGTGGCTCATGTTGGCAATGTTGTGATGAAATGCAAGAAAAGCTCGCAGGAAGCTAAGGATAGGTGCAAGAGATCTCTTGAGGAGGCATCTAGGAAGAGGAGAGAAAAGACTACCCGTGAGCTAGAGCTTAGAGAAGGTGTGAATATTTCTCGTGTAGGGGATGAAGAATTTAATCATGTTGGAAGCTCGGAGCCACATAAATTAGGTCCCATTGACAAGTGGACACGTCCTATTGATCCTAAATTAACTCAAGCTGAAGCCTTACATCAACAGAAGATAAACAAGGAACTTTGGAAAAAGAGAACGCATGAAGTGCAACAGTATGTGGCTAGATGGGTGTACAATCATGGTAATTATTTCCATCCTCACTTCCTTAATATTGACTAATTTTCAATGTTATCTAATAAGTTACTAATCGTGTCCATATTGTGTTTGCAGCTATACCATTCAATGCCTGTGATAATGATGATTTCAAGTTAATGTGTGAAGCCATTGGGAGGTTTGGCCCTGGATTTGAGCCCCCTTCTAAACATGACCTTCGGGAGACTTTGTTGAGTGAGGAGCATGCAAGAGTGAAGAGTTTGCTGCAGGAACGTGATGCTGAAAAGATGAAGAATGGCTGTTCCATTATGACTGATGCTTGGTCAGATAGGAAGAGGAGAAGCATAATGAATTTGTGCACAAACTGTGCCGATGGATCAAGTTTTATCAAGTCAAAGGAGATGTCAGATGTATCACACACAAGTGAAGTAATTTTTGAACTAGTGGATGAAGGAATTGAGGAAATAGGCCCTGAACATGTGGTGCAAGTAGTCACTGACAATGCCTCAAACAATATGGGAGCAAAGAAGCTATTGTTGGAGAAGAGGCCAAACATGTTCTGGAGCTCTTGTGCTACGCACACCATTAATTTGATGCTGCAAGGGATTGGCAACCTTCCAAGGTTCATGAAGGTACTTGACAAAGCAAAGTCATTTACCATTTTTGTTTATGGACACACAAGGACCTTGGACTGCATGAGACACTTCTCTTCAGGGAAAGAAATCATAAGGCTAGGGGTCACTAGATTTGCTTCTGCTTTCCTAACTTTGGAAAGCCTTCTCGACAAGAAGGACCAGCTCAGAAAGATGGTGGTTGACAGTAGATGGGAAAGTTTAAGAGAAGTTAAATCAAAAAAGGGAAAGGCAGCAACAGCCACGATTATGAGCGTAGCTTTTTGGAAAGATGTGAAGCTTTGTTTGAATGTATTTGAGCCTTTGGTAAAAGTCCTTCGTTTGGTTGATGGTGATGTCAAGCCCTCTATGGGTTTTGTGTATGGAGAAATAGTTAAGGCAAAGAAAGAGATCAAGGAAGTATATGGCAATGTGGCATCCCGTTACAAAGATGTGATTGATGTAGTTGAGAAGAAGATGAAAGATCGACTTGATTCTCCGTTGCACTTGGCTGCATACTTAATCCCTACTATAGTTATGCTGATACTAACATATTTGATGATGGCACAATAACTGCAGGGTTCATAAATTGTGTGGAGACCTTTTATCATGGTGATGATTCCAAGCAAGATCAAACTGTCAATGTGGAATTGAGGAAATTCCAGAATAGAGAAGGATCCTTTGCAAAAAAGCTTGCGAGGACTTGCCAAAACTTTGATTATAATGCAGGTATGCATTGCGATTCTGCGGGTACCACTCTATGCAATATATAATTAAAATTTAAAGCTTTCCCTTTGCTCTGTTTGCTTGATTATTTTTCTGTGTTATTATTCCTAGCATCTTGGTGGAGGCTCTATGGAAATGAGGTGCCAACTCTACAGAGGATGGCTATGAGAATCCTCTCATTGACCTCAAGTGCTTCAGCTTGTGAAAGGAATTGGAGAACCTTCGAAAATGTTAGTCCACTCACTCTCTAATCTCATATTCCAATATGCCAAGCACACTAAGTTAATATTCTCATGTTTTTCCTGTTCTAGATTCATACAAAGAAAAGAAATAGGTTGACTACAAAACGCCTAGACGATCTATCTTTCATACAATTTAATTCAAGAATGATGGCCAAGAAACAGATGATCAAGGAAAGGAAGATTGATGATGTCCTCTTTTCTAATGAAACTACTGAAGCTCAAGGTTTTCTTTTCGAGGGAGGAGATGATTGTGCTCTGGTCATCTATAGGGACGAGGATGAAGAAGAGATGGATAGTACAACAGGGATACCAATGGAAGTCGATGAACAAACTGAGCCACATCGAAGTGAAATACTAAGACAGCTATATGAAGCCGAGGAATTTGATTCTGAAGGAGAGGAGTTTGATGATGAGGAAGAGATGCCTTTGGAGGAGGATGCAGATGACTAGTGATGACGTTCTAGTGCACGAGTTTACTTTGTCAAGTACTTAATATGTGTCTTATCTAGTGCACGAATTTTTACTTTGTTAAGGAGCTATTATACATCTTACATCTTAAGACTAGCAAGTTAATGTCAGCTCCGCGTGGAAGTACCACGGTGTGCATGAGGCTTGCTTTCCACATTTCACATTTATAATTATACTACTAGATTATATGCTTGTGTGGGACTATGTTCTGATTTGTGTGATCTGATTAGAGTACAAATAATTTTTTCACAATCTCATTTTCCTTTTTATGACAACGTCTGTAGAACATTCCAGGACACATCTCGTACCAATTAACAAATTATATGTCGTTTGGCAAATACTAACTAGTGTTACTTTTGAATGTTTTGGGGAATTCAAGGAAATATCAACAAAAATCAATAACACTATATTCTAGAAAAACTGAATTGTTTCATTAAGTGGTTCAAACATAACAAAACGCCTAGGCTACGCCTAAGCAGGCTAGGCGCTAGGAGGAGGGTCACCGCCCGCCTACCGCCTAGCGCTTTTTTCAACCTTGCTCCTTATTATGAATTGTCTAAGCATCTACTCCCGTGCTGAGAATATTTACATCATATGAAGCAAAGTGTTCGTGAAAGTTCTTTTATCGCACTCACTTTTCAACTGAATTGCTTGAGGACAAGCAATAAGCTAAGCTTGGGGGGAGTTGATACGTCCAAAACGTATCTACTTTCTCGAACACTTTGCTATTCTTTCTTCTCTAAAACTTGTGTGATTTGGATACAACTAACACAGACTGATGCTGTTTTCAGCAGAATTACCTTGGTGTCTTGTTTTTGTGCAGAAAATGAACTATCAGGAAAAATCCCGGAAAATATGCCAAAAACTATTTCTCACCAGAAGATCCACGGAGCCAGAAGGGGAGACAGAGGGGAGGCCTGGGGGGCCCAGACCCACCCTAGGCACGGGCCCACTAACCTCGCGCCTGGGGGAGATTTGGCCACCCCAGGCAGCTCCTCGGCCTTCCTCCGCGCCTATAAGTTGCCTTCTGACCTAAAAACTCAGGGGGGTTCGATAGTTTTCTAGAAATAGTTCCGCTCCGCCGCCTCCACCAGAAACCAAGATTCGGATCCAGAAACTCTGTTCTGGCACCCTGCCGGGACGGGGAATTTGGAGAGGATCATCGCCATCGTCATCACCAACGCATCTCCATCAACCACCAATGTTTCTCTCATCCATGAGTGAGTAATCCCCCGATGTAGGCTTGGGGATGGTAGGGATTGGATGAGTTCTATCATGTAATCGAATAAGATCTGTTAGGGGCATAGTGCCTAGTATCTCTATTAGTGCTATTTGACTTTGTTGCAACTTGTTGTGCTTAATGCTTGTCACTAGGGCCCGAGTGCCATGATCTCAGATCTGAACATATTATTGAATCATTATGATAGTATTGTTTATGATCTTATCTGCAAGTTGTGTACACATATCATTGTCCGGATCCAAAGGCCCCAAAGTGACAATAATTGGGACAACCGGAGGGGATGGCTATGGTGTGAGGATCACATGTGTTCACAGAGTGTTAATGCTTTGCTCCGGTGCTCTATTAAAAGGATCACCTTAATTGCCAGTAGTTCCCTAGAGGCCCCGCTGCCACGGGTTGGCTGGAGATAAGATGTTATGCAAGTTCTCATTACGAGCACGTATGACTATATTTGGAGCACATGCCTAGGATTGTTTAGTACTTGGATGCTTGTTATTATTTATCTGCAATGCCCTAGTTCTTTGAAGTTACATGTTTAGACTCGTCCATGCAACGCCCGTCCATCCATCCCTATGCCTACCGCACTTGAATCCTACTGCTACCGTTACTGTTACTATTGCTACTGTTTCACTGTTGTTGTTACTGTTGTTGTTGCTTTACTGTTTCTACTACAAACTATTGCTACTGATAAACTTCTATGAGCAAGAAATATTTCTAGGTGCAGCTAAATTGACAACTCAGTTGTTAAGGCTTGCAAGTTTTCTTTGTCTCCCTTTGTGTCGAATCAATAAATTGGGTAATACTACCCGCGAAGACTGTTGCGATCCCCTACACTTGTGGGTCATGAGGGTTGCTTGAGAGGGATACCTTTGACCACTTCCTCCCTGAGTTCGATTAACCTTGGGTGATCCACTTAAGGGAAACTTGCTACTGTTCTACAAACCTCTGCACTTGGAGGCCCAACAACTGTCTACAAGAATAGAAGTGCGTAGACATCAAGCTCTTTTCTGGCGCCGTTGCCGGGGAGGAAAGTTAAAAATCACTCACACCCCTTACCCCACGACAATAGTAAGCCAGAAAGCTCTTTTCTGGCGCCGTTGCCGAGGAGGTAAGGTAAAAGGTACTCACATCCTCCGGTGAGAGTGCTCAAAGTTATTTCCTTTAGATTCTGCAATTTTGTCTTTTTGTTTCTTGTTTTCACTAGTTAGGCTTAATGAAAAACAACAACAAAATTAGAGAGATTTTTAGTATTTTTCCTAAGTTAGAACTTGAGTGGTTTGAAAAGAAAATTAAAAAACCTATGGAACTTTCTTTGCATGCTAATAGCAATGTTATTAGCATGAATATTTTGAACACCATTGTTACTAATGGTATGGAAACGTCTAAGCTTGGGGAAGCTAGTTTTTATGAGAAGGATCTTTTTAGTTCCCCAGCTTTAGGGAAGAAAATTTGCTCTTATGATACTTTATCTCCCATATGTGGTAATTCTAATGATACTTGTGATATTTTAAATCCACATACTGAAAGTGTCCCTTTTAAAATACCTATTGGAATTGTTGAACGTGTCATGAATAACTGCTATTTTGGAGATGGAACTGTCATCCTAGTGATCATTTACTCTTTATACATGAATTATGCGAGTTGTTCAAGTGTGCAGGTATTTCAATGGACCAAGTTAAGAGGAAGCTATTCCCTTTCTCACTTAGGGACAAAGCATGGGAGTGGTATGAGCTACTAGAAGATCCTCATCGTTTGGAGTGGAAGGAACTTGAATCTCTCTTTTATTCTAAATTTTATCCTCCTCATGAAATTTATAAAGATAGGTATTATATTTATAATTTTCATCCTCATGAGGGAGAAAGTATTGCCCAAGCATGGGGGAGATTTAAGTCACTAATGCTCAAATGTCCCATTCATGAGCTCCCAAGTAATGTTTTTATCAATAATTTTTATGCAAGGCTTTCAGGACATTACAAGGACTATCTAGATACCTGTTTAGAGGGATCCTTCACAAGTAAGGAGGTCAAAGCTAAGTGGGATCTTCTTGAAACAATTCAAAGCAATACTGAAGTTTGGGATAATGAACAAGGTAAAGAACTAGGTATAAACTATGAGTATAATTGCATTAAGTCTTTCGCTGAAACTGCTGATTTTCAAGAGCTTAATGCTAAATATGGTCTTGATTGTCAAATTCTTGTTATATATTATAGAGCCTTTGCTTCCCATATTAATGCTCCCAAAGAAAAATGGGACATGTATCATGAACCTTTTAAAGACACTTGCATGGAAAATGAAAATGTTATTAGTGATTGCAATAAACATGCTCAAACTTCTAAAAGTACTATTTTTGTAAGCATGTTAATTTTTGTGGTATGCATAGACCTTGTGAAAAGAATAAAAATGAAGAAGATTATTGTATCACCCACTGGAATGAAAGAACTAGAACATGGTATAAGGCTCTAAATGATCTTGGTAAAAAAGTTTGTGCCCTCTATCCTTTTATTTGTGAACTCTGCTATGAAGTGGGTCATTTCAATTTTCAATGCTCTGGATATAATAATAACTCTTCTAATCCAATGAGTAGTGCAAACTTGTATTGTGATAACGCGATCACTGGTAATCAACATGATGAACTTACATTGTTTTTGGGGTGTGAAGAGTTATCAAGAAAAACTTCTTTGGTAGACATGAGTGCTTTTGGTATGAATTGTGTCCTGCATGGGTGTCATCTTTATTGTTTTGATAATTTCCACACAAATACTTACGTACAAAATCTTATATAAGATGATATTTTACCAAAATATGACAGGACTAATATGAGTTTTGATCTTATTAATGAAAAGGAGGAATCCTCCAAAGTTTCTTCCATTGTCTCTAACAATAAACTAGGGTATGTGGAGAAGCTTCCTTTCAAGCCTCTCCCTCCTAAAGAGGAGAAGAAGAATAAGAAGAAGAGGAGTAAAATGAGAGAGGAAACAATATCTTCCTCTAAGAATGTTGCTCCTATCATAGTTTTTGCTGATGAGTCTGAACTAGATGATGTTCCTATGCCTATTACCTATATTAGTGATCATGGTTGGGGAAAGCACACCACTTTTGATATTGAAAATATCTTTGGTACCAATTCTGAAAATGATGATATTAATAGTCGTTGTGCTATTAGTGATATCCATGTTCCTTCCAATGACGATATGTTTAAAAATGAACACACTTGGGAAGATAGCTATTCTATTGCTTATGATGATAACAAACCTCCAATATATGATGATTACAATGATGATTATGATATTTTCAGTCCACCTACTATTGAGGAGAAAATTAATTGTGATTACAATATACCTCCTATATTTGATGACTATGGTGATGAGAATAATAATGATAGCTATCTTTTTGAATTTGCTCCCACTACAATTAATAAGAATGACTATGCTTATGTGGGGAGTAATAATTTTATGCATGTGGCTCATGATAAAAATGTTTTATGTGATAGGTATATTGTTAATTTTGTCATGATGCTACTAAAAGTTATTATGAGAGAGGGAAACATGGTCTTATGCATCTCAATAATATTAAGTTTCCCTTCTTTATGTTGAAAATCTTGAAGTTGCACTTGTTTTGATTTCCTATGATTATTGCTTTGTGCTTTCATGACTTGTTTCTTTACAAGATTCCTATGCATAGGAAGTGGTTTAGACTTAAATGTGTTTTTAATTTGCTTCTTGATGCTCTATTTTAAATCAATTCATATTTCTTATGTGAGCATCTTCTCAAACTATCAAGCCTAACTTAAAGGCAGTAAAGAAAAGTACTTGCTGGGAGATAATTCAAGAGTTTTCTTGAGTCTTGGAAGTTATTCCTTCAGTAATGACCTCTCCTTATCCTTTGTGTTTGCTTTTTGTGCCAAGAATGACCTCTAATGAGAGGGAAGTAAGATTTTGGGAGTTGCTATCCCGAAACAAATTGCTATCCTCTACCATAAAAATTCGTGAGGAGTCTCTGTAACTCGGATTGAGATCAAAATTTACAAATAAATCCCTCAATATGTTATCTAACTTTCGTTCGTTCAACACTTTTTTATTTGAGCAACATATGGTCTACGAAAAATCGGTTTCTACCTGCTGGTCTATTTTGACATATTTCTGGCATTATTTGCATTTGCTTATTATTGATTCCTTTTTGGGTTCTATTTGGAAATTGATCTTTTTGAAGGAGTTGCTACAGTAGCTTGTGTTTTTAGTGAAAGTTTTGCTGTTCTTAAGATAAACCGAAATGTCTATTATCTTTTGAATACACTAATGTTGCTAATGAAGATTGTGTGAAGTTTTGTATGAAGGAAAAATTTCAGGTGTAGAGAGATAATGATGTAATAGATGAAGAATGGAAAAAAGCTCAAGCTTGGGAATGCCACCCCGGTGTCACCCCAAGAAATATCCAAGAGGTACAAGCGTCAAAGCTTGGGGATGCCCAAGGCATCCCCTTCTTTATCAATAAAAATCTCAAGTCTTTCTAGACACTTCATTTTTATTGTTTCATGCATTGTTGTGTCGTTCTTGGAGCGTCTTAGTTTTCGTTTTTGGTTTTCGTTTGCTTATTTTTCTTGATTAAGTTGGTTGGTTACACCACACTTCTTTTGGAGAGAGACACACTCTGTTTCCATTGCCTAGAACACTCTAGTTTTCACTCTTATTGTTTTGTGAGTGTTCACTTTTGCTAGCACTGTGTTTACCCTTAGTTTTCTTATGCTTTTAGCTTAGAACTTTTTAGTTCTTCGTTGTGGATTTGTGATACAAGCTCACTGATGTTTATTGGTTATTATCTTTGTGAGTTGTTTCAAATAAGTTGTTTGGTGTTGGAAAAGAGTAGAAAGTTTCATGCTTATGGTGGTACAAAAGGAAGCTTGCTTTGACTGTGACTTAGACTTTATCATGTCATGATAGATCTTGTTTTGACCTTATGCTTAGTGATTATTGCTGTAGCATGACTTTTTCCAAACAATTAGGATTGTTTAATGTGCCTTGAAGGAATCATGTGTTGTTTTAGCATACAAAAGCATAGTATTGCGGTATTCTCCTTTGATGCTTTGTTTGGGTTGACTTGGCACATGCTCACACCATTTTATGACTATGACAAGTCACCATTAGCCTCTATGATAATTTAGTCCTTGACTTGTAGTACCACTCTTTGCTTTGATTAGTATGCTTTGTTGCACTGCATGATTATGGCCATTATGCTCTCTTAGTTGTTTGCTCCCAGTCTTTTGCTAGCCTCCACTTGTATGAGTAAGTTCTACTTATGCTTCCAACTCCCAAGAAACCAAGTTATTCCAAAGTTTCCACTATAAACTCCTATGCATGGTGTGTTACACTGTAAGATCCCTCCATTGTAAAGGAAAAGGATCCCTGTGATTGCAATGCTAGTCCCTGGATCAATGCTAGCATCCACAGTTTAAGATGAAGTACACAGATACAAAGGTCGTTTATTACATTCATTCCAGAGATAAAATATAGTCTTTTACAACTCAGGGCCATAGGCCTAATACAAGAGTTTTTGGAATAAGTAAATAAACATACGTCTTCATCTTCATGTGCCACAGGCAAGCATGTTGAGTGTAGACTCATGACTCCTACTCATCATCGGAGTAACCTGCAACATCACAAGTTATAGCCACTGTGGGTCAATACTTTGGAATAGTATTGGCAAGTGATACCTTAGTAATTTTAAGTGGACTATCTTACTATATGCATTTTGGCTAAGTGTAGCTTGGCTTGCTTTGCTCAAAATAGGTTTTTCCTATTAGTTGAAATCACTAAGTTTTTCTTTATCAAAAACTTCCCAAGAAACCACCAATAGACATTGGGGTCCTTTACCCTTGTTCACCCACAAGTTTTACTTAGAAGTTGGAGTGATGAGATTCTTGTAGCTTCCATGTCTTGATGCTCAAGTTGTCCATTTCCATGGACTTGGCTAAGTACTTAGATTTTTCCATCTGCAGAGGTTGTGCACTTTCCCCACAAGACTTGGTTTCCCAAGACAGGACCTTTCAGAAGCCTTTCCTTAGTCAAATGGACGCGCTCCAACCTATCATTCCCACTACCACCAACTGTCCAAGTGACTAAGTTCTAGCAACCTATATGATCATGGCAGAGCCCATACTGCCAAGTGGTTGCACTGTAAGCTTCCTCAACACTTGGCCTCCAAATCCCTCTGTGCTTGGGTGGCATACCACAAGTGAGTTACACAAGCCATATCCATGGCCTTGTGTAACCACTCAACCAAAAACCACCATTTCAAGTCCCATTCCACCCAGGAAGTTCATTGACTTAGTTGTTTTATTAGGAAAAGCATAAGTCCATAAGACTTAGAATTATTTTCAACATAGCATGCACATACTTTACCAACCCTTGTTTTCTATTAGCTAGGCTAAGCATGGCATAGTAACTTAACTTAGGAAAATTCCCTAGCAATTCTATATTTCTATTACTACATAGGATTTCCCAACATAGCATTTGGCAAAAGTAGCATGCAAGACTTAGCAAAAATAACTCTAATGCTTATCCAAAATAAAGGGAAGGGAAATATCATGAAGTATCACTTGCCTTGGTAATGGGGAGAGTAGAACTCTTCACAATCACAGTCACTAGCAAAATCTACACATAAAATTTGTAGCATACAATTACACACAATTTATATACAAACAAAATTATGAATGCATGCATGCAAGAAAGTGCTAAGTGATGATTTTTGAAGACCCATCAAGCAATTACATGATACAGAAACATAACTAAGTCAAAAAGTTTGCTAACTAAACTTATTTAGCCCTAAAATAATTTGCTAAACAAAAACTATACTCAAAATGGACCTAAACATGTTTCTGTATACAAAGTCATTTTAACAGATACTTTTGGTTAAACACATTGCAGATTTAGAAAGGCCTTGATTCATTGATTCCAACGGTATAAAATTTGCAAAAATCTAACATGGGAAACTCAAGTTATAGCCATTTGAAAATTAGATCTAAATCTGTTTTGAATTCTATTTTTGAACTGAACTGGTGACACGCGTCGTGTTTTGGTTGGTCGATACCGATTCGTTCGGATCGACAGACGCAGACCGCAGGATCTAACTTAGATCTAGTGGCGCAGAGACACACGATACCTCTTCGATTATAATCTATCATAGCCCTACGATATTGATCCAACGGACGCAAGCAACAAGCCACTAACTAGCGGCGCTTAACGGCTGCACGCGGCGGCGACGGTCAGATGGTGGCGGCGCCGGCGATACAGAAAGCTAGAAGGGTAGGGAAGGTACTCACCGTGATCGCAAGGACGCGGTGATGCTCAACGTACGGTTGGCTCGGCAAGGGGCGCTCAGGGTTGCGGTGGATTGCTCGCCGGAGTAGGGTCTGGCGACGGGTGGCTCTGTTCGAGGTCGTAGGCGACGCTGTCGATCACGAGGAGGCAAACGGAAGGTGTGGTCAGATGCAGGAGATCACGAAGAAGTCGCGTGCGTGAAGGAGAAGGCTTGGGGCGGTCTGAACTTACCGGGGGAGCTCGACGGAGTTGAAGCCGAAGACGGTGGCGCTCAGTCGCTTGCGTTGCCGACGTTCTGGGTCACGCGCGGGCGAGCTAGTGGTACTGGGAGGTGCGCGAGGTCAAAGGGAGCCTGCTCGTGTGAACCAGGAGCAGAGGGGTTGCCGAGGTTGGCCGGAATCGTGGCTGCAGTTCATCGGAGACAGCGGGGTTGTGGTGAGCAATTCTTGCAGCCTGGGGGCGCTCTGGGCTTGGGGTTTGGGGGAGAATGGAGAGGGGGCAGAGGGGGTTTAAGTAGCCAGGATACAAGCGAGATTTACTCGTGCATTTACGCGAATTGAAGCTGCAAATCAAACTGGAAACGCCCGGCGTCAATTGGGGAAGAACCAGTCGCGGGGGGTGGAGACGACGATACCCGTGTGGGCCGCGGTTGTCAGCGAGAGGGGAGGAGAGGGAGTGGGTCCTTCCTATCATCGAGCCAGTGGGTGTGGGGGCGGGTGAAAGAAAACGTTTCGCGGGGGTGGGGGCTGCTGGGCTAGCTGGGCCGAGTTGGGCTGGATCGGCCAGATTGGCTGGTTGTCTATTTTTTCCTCTTTACTCCTTTTCTTTTTCTGATTGTTTTTCTAGGAATGGTTTTCAAATCCTATTTCAAATTATTTTGAATTCAAACCTTCTCTAGCTTTTTGTACAGTGTTCCTTGCACCCAAATAAGTGACAAACACCTCTGTTCACTCAGACTTACTTGTGTCATTTGAAAATAATGAAATAAAACCAAGCCTTTTAGGAGATAAACTAATAGGCATAATTTGGTCCTATTTCTATACTTTGTTTTGAAACCTTGCTCAAGCTTTTGAAATCACTTAAGTTTGAGCCCAACACATTCTGATTGAATGAAAGCTACTTTCTCAATAGCAAGTAGCACAAAGGCTAGAGTTTTCATACATAAAATAATAAGCAACAAATGCTCCTGTTTTTGAAATGATTTTGAGATGAATCCCTAAATGATGATGGATGCATGGATGATATGCATGAGTTTTGAAACATGATTTTAGGGATGTTACAAATCTAACCCCCTTAAGGTGAATCTCGCCCTCGAGATTCAGATTGGCTAGCAAATAGGTGAGGGTGGTCTTTCCGAAGATCATCTTCTCTTTCCCATGTTGCTTCCTCTTCGGTATGATGGTTCCATTGCACTTTGCAAAACTTGATAGTCTTTGTTCTCGTGACTCTTTCTGCAGTCTCAAGAATCTTGATAGGCTTTTCCTCATAAGTGAGATCACTTTCTAGTTGAACTTCTTCCAAAGGTATGGTATCCTTCAAAGAAGATTCTTCCATTTCTGGGTGACATTTCTTAAGCTGACTCACATGAAATACATTGTGGACTGCTGATAGAGATGCTGGCAGTTCAATGTCATAAGCCACTTCTCCTTTGCGACTCAGAATCTTCAATGGCCCAACATATCTTGGTGCCAATTTTCCTTTGACTCCGAATCTTTTCACTCCACGGAGTGGTGATACTCTAAGATAGGCTCTATCACCAACTTCGTAGGTGACTTCTCTACGCTTAGGATCTGCGTAGCTTTTCTGTCGAGACTATGCTACCTTCAACCTGTCCTTAACCAATTTGACCTTCTCTTCGGCTTCTTTGATAAGATCTGGCCCGAATAAACTTCTTTCTCCCACACCATTCCATAATAATGGGGTGGTACATTTTCTTCCGTAGAGAAACTCAAACGATGCCATCTCAATGCTGGCTTGATAGTTGTTGTTATAAGAAAATTCTGCGTAAGGCAGACTTTCATCCCAACTTTCTCCATAGTCTAGGGCACATGCCCTCAACATGTCTTCCATAATTTGATTAGTCCTTTCTGTTTGTCCATCGGTTTGAGGATGAAAAGCAGTGCTGAATTCCAACCTCGTTCCCAATGACTCATGTAGCTGTCTCCAAAAATGGGAAGTGAATTGGGTTCCCCTATTGGACACAATACTCTTAGGCACACCGTGAAGGCATACAATTCTACTCATGTAGATTTTGGCTAACTTGGCACTGGTATAAGTTGTCTTCACGGGTATGAAATGTGCCACTTTAGTTAAGCGATCCACGACTACCCATATGGAATCATATCCTGATCTGGTCCTTGGTAATCCGGTGATGAAATCCATACCAATTTTGTCCCATTTCCAATCTGGAATAGGTAGTGGTTGAAGCAAACCTGCTGGTTTCTGATGCTCCGCTTTTACCCTACTACACACATCACACAAAGCAATATGCTCGGCGATGTCCCTCTTGAGATTGTTCCACCAAAATCTTTCTTTCATGTCCATGTACATTTTGGTGTTACCCGGATGAATAGAATATGGAGAGTTGTGGGCTTCTTGCAGAATCAGTTTCCGCATTTCCGGATCTTGTGGAACACAGATACGTTTCCCGTGCCATAAAGTACCCTGTTCGTCTACATGGAAACTTTTAGCTTTCCCTTGGCTAATATTTACCTTAATCTCCTCAATTTCTTTATCAGTCTTTTGAGCTTCTCGAATCTTGTCCAACAAGGTGGGTTGGACTTCTAAAGACATGAGATGTCCTTCAGGTACAATCTCCAATCTGAGTTCTTTGAATTGCTTACATAAATCATCTGGCAATTCTCCTTTGGTAAGGCCATTTACAAATACCTTACGACTTAGAGCATCTGCTACAACATTTGCTTTACCGGGGTGGTATTGCAAACTTAAGTCATAGTCCTTGATAAGCTCTAACCATCTTCTTTGTCTCATATTGATTTCCTTCTGGGTGAAGATATACTTCAAACTCTTATGATCGGTGAACACTTCACAACATTTTCCCAAAAGGTAATGCCTCCATGTTTTGAGTGCATGGACGACAGAGGTTAACTCTAAATCATGAGTAGGATAGTTAACTTCATGAGTTTTGAGCTGTCTCGAGGCATAGGCCACAACTTTACCGTCTTGCATAAGTACGGCACCCAAACCTTGATGAGACGCATCATAGTATACTTGGAAATCCTTTTCCAAATCTGGCAGACATAGAACCGGTGCTGTCACAAGTCTCTTCTTCAATTCCTGAAAGTTGACTTCACAACCTTCAGACCAAACAAACTTTTTGTCTTTCTTTAACAATTCAATCATGGGCTTAGCTACTTTAGAGAAATTTTCAATAAATCTTCTGTAGTAACCTCCTAAGCCAAGGAAACTACGAACTTCTTTCACATTCTTGGGAGATTCCCATTCTGTCATAGCTGAAACTTTAGCAGGATCAACTGCTACACCATCCTTTGTCATAACATGACCAAGAAACCCAACTTCTTCTAACTAGAACTCACACTTGCTGAATTTAGCATAAAGTTTATGCTCTCTCAACTTCTCAAGTATTAAGCGCAAGTGTCCTTCATGTTCTTCTTTGCTCTTGGAGTAGACTAAGATGTCATCGATGAAAACGACAACAAATTTGTCAAGAAATTCCATGAACACCTTGTTCATCATATTCATGAAGTATGCTGGAGCATTGGTTAAGCCGAAAGGCATTACGGTATACTCATACAATCCATACCTTGTGGTGAATGGTGTTTTAGGTATGTCTTGCTCTCTTATCTTGAGTTGAAAATAGCCTGACCGAAGATCAATCTTCGAGAACACACATGCTCCTTCAAGCTGATCAAATAAGTCGTTGATTCTAGGCAAAGGATATTTGTTCTTGATAGTTACCTCGTTGAGGGAACGGTAATCTATGCATAACCTTTGGCTTCTATCTTTCTTCTCCACGAACAATACTGGGGCTCCCCAAGATGAAGAACTTGGTTGGATAAATCCTTTCTGCAACTGTTCTCCTAGTTGCTTCTTGAGCTCTTTCAGTTCATCAACTGACATTTTGTATGGTCTCTTTGCTATTGGTCCAGAACCTGGTACCAAATCTATCAGAAACTCCACATCTCTATCTGGTGGCATTCCTGGCAATTCTTCCGGGAATACATCCGGATACTCGCAGACAATTGGCACACTATCCATGCTAACCCCCTTAAGAGAATTAAGCTTACTTCCTTTGGATTCAAAGTTTGACCTGAATTTTATTCTTTTTCTTTCTGGGGTTGTGAGTGCAACAGTACGATTAGCACAATCTAGCACTCCTTCATACTTAGCCATCCAATCCATTCCTAAAATTACATCCAATCCTTGGGAATCTAGGATTATCAGGCTCACTGGAAACTTATGCTTTCCAAATTCTATGACAAGATCCCGGCATCCAAGACTTACTATCATATCTCTACCCGGATAACTAACTTTTATTGGACACCCAATGTTTTCAGATGCAAACCCATTTCTATCAACAAATGCTTTTGATATGAATGAATGAGATGCACCAGTGTCAAAGAGTACAAATGCTGGAATAGAATTGAGTCTGAACTTACCAGCAACAGCATCAGGCTCCTCATAGACCTCCTCCACATTGATGTGGTTAACCTGTCCTTTCTGAAAAGGATTGGGCTTGTTAGATCCTTCAACTTTCTTCTCAGGGCACTCATTAGCATAATGCCCCAGCTTCTTGCATTTGAAGCATTCAACCTGACTGATGTCTCTTTTAGCAGGCTGACTTCCACTTCCACTTCCATTTCCACTGTGGTGGCTCTTGTGTCCACTCTTGTGGTTCTTGTACTTGTCGTTGTCATGACTGCGGTGATGCTTGTTGTCATGACGGTTGTGGTTGTGGTGCTTGTTGAATTTCCCATGCTTATGGGATCCTGAGATTCCACTGTCATCAATATGAGATCGTTTGTGAGACGATCCCGAGCTGTGCTTGTCGGAGTGTTTCCTCTTCCTACTCTCGACTTGCTTCATTTTATTCTCCAAAATAGCATCCTTGTCACACAGAGACTGATACGTTGGAACATATGCCACATACAACTGTAAGTTTAGCTCATCATTCAAGCCTTCCAGAAACTTTTCCTTTCTTTTGGCATCTGTGTCTACCTCATCCGGTGCGTAACGCGCCAGATTGTTGAACTCTTCTATATATTCAGCCACGCTGCGGTGGTGCTGCTTTAGGTTGTGAAACTCCTTCTTTTTCAGGCTCATCATTCCTGATGAGATATGAGCAGTGCGAAAGCCATCTTCAAAGATAGCCCAAGTCACCTCATCTAAAGGAGTGGTGATTTGGAAGTTGTCCCACCATGTGGCGGCTGGCCCTTCCAACAGATGTGCTGCGAACCTGACCTTTTCAGCATCCGTGCAGCCCACGGTCACTAAGTCCTTGTTCACAGAACGTAGCCAATCATTGGCTACCATGGGATCAGTCGTCCCCGAGAACTTAGCAGGCCTCAAACGCAGAAATCTGGTGAGCATATCAAAGCCCGGAGGGTTGTTGTTGTTGTTGTTATTGTTGTTGTTATTGGGGTTGTTGTTGTTATTCTGGTTTTGGATGAATGTTGTCATCATCTGCATAAGCTGTGTTTGAGCATTCATCATTTGTTGCATTTCCGGGGTGATGTTGTTGGGGTTGGGGTTTGCGCGATGGGGAGGCATCTGTGGTTTGTTCAAATAGAGATAAGAATGAGATACCCATAGATGTTTGTGCACATTACATCACATAAGCAAACACATAACGTGCAACACAAGGATAAAAGATCAACAACGGAATAACAAAGTCTCGAAGTAAAAACACACAAGTGGCAAGCCATCCACATGTCGGATGGTCCAATAACAAGTTCACAAATAACAAGTACGATAATAAAAGATAAGCGAGTAGTCAAGTCTACTCATCAGCATCAATCTCCTCCTCGACAAAGGTAAGACCTGCGTTCTCCATCGCGGTCTTGTTCTCCTCAATAGTAGTGGTCAAGGACTCGATCTTGGTCTTGAGAGCCCTCTTCTGGGAGCGAAGCCTCTCAATCACCATCTGCTGCTGCTCTAGCTCGAAATCCTTGGACTTCAGTTCTTCAGTCATGTCCCGGATCTTCTTGTTCCTATCCTGGACGCGTTTCTCTTGACTCTTGAACTTACGATCCTGGGTCTCAAACTTCGCCTCCATTTCCTTGACTATCTCGTCCTGCTGTGCGAAACGCTTGTCCTTCTCGCGGAGCTGCACCTGGAGCTCGTCATTGTTGAGCATGACATTGGTCTTGTCCGTGTCCACGTGCCTAATAAGAGACTCCAAGTCCTGGAGATAGAGACGTATCGGCCCTGCTGCGTCCCTCGAGTCGTCCTCAAAGTCGATGGACTCTCCATCATCATCACGGCTTCCGAAGACGTGGAAGTGGGTGCCCCTAACCTGTCGGGAGTGACGGCCTAACAGACGTCCTATCAGGTCCTGCATGATGACCTCCATGCCTCTCTCCCTGTCATCGTGCATAAGCTTGAAGACGATGGCCTCCGTAGTAGGCTCCGTCTGGCGTCCGGGCTGGTTCACCTTGAAGCCCCAGAGGTCCTTCCTCTCGAACTTGGTGAGTGGGTGCACCATAATGGTGGGAAGAGGGAGATTGAGCAAGGTGGTAAGCTCAACGATACGAGGACCAAAACGGGTAACCTGGAACTCCTCAACAGTGTGGTAATAGGCATCTATTTATAAGATAGAAAAGTTAGGACAACACAATTTAAGATAAAACAAGACAAACATTTCATACATATCCTTGGAACACAAAATCACACAAGTAATGCATACATAAATCCATTACAACAATCAAGGTCCAAACTTATTTAAGGTATTTTGGAAAATAAGGTGATAGGTGGTGGTCCAACTAACGAAGTGCATTTACAATCCTATCTCACTGGATCTGTTGGCTAACACAATATTCCTAGAGGCAATCCACCTATCTTGTTCACATGATTCCATCACTAAGTCCATAATATCTCCCCTTAAGGTTTGGTTGGTGGCTTCCAACTCTTGGGTAAGTTCCTTCTCTTTCTCTAAGTCTTTTTGGAGGTTGAGCATTCTGCACTTGACTCTAGCACTAAGTTCTTTGATAGTCCTCCAAGCTGCTTCTCTTGCTGACTCAAAGAATGTGGTGTGCATCACAGTGTTGGTGTACATGCAGAATCCTCTTTCTTTGTGGTTGTCTTCCTTGTTTTTGTACAAGTGAAGTTGCACCCACCAGTACTCCACTCCTTCATCCATCACTGGAAAGCCTTTGTACACAGCTGCACCATGTGCTTCCATTGCCACCATGAGGTCCTTGAGAATTTTCGGAAACTCAGTTTCACACTCCAAGGTCATGGTCATGGTCATGAGTGGTCCTTTCTTCACGGCTTTGTTGATGGAGTTCATCTACAAATAGAGAGGAGAATGAGAAGATTAGAAAAGTTTACAAGAAGAATAAACAAGTGTAGAAGTAGTTGAAAATTTTTCTTAGTGGTTTCCAATCCTAGGGTCATAATCCTACAGGCAACATAGTGCTCTGATACCATCTGTAAGATCCCTCCTTTGTAAAGGAAAAGGATCCCTGTGATTGCAATGCTAGTCCCTGAATCAATGCTAGCATCCATAGTTTAAGATGAAGTACACAGATACAAAGGTCATTTATTACATTCATTCCAGAGATAAAACATAGTCTTTTACAACTCAGGGCCATAGGCCTAATACAAGAGTTTTTGGAATAAGTAAATAAACATAAGTCTTCATCTTCATGTGCCACAGGCAAGCATGTTGAGTGTAGACTCATGACTCCTACTCATCATCAGAGTAACCTGCAACATTACAAGTTACAGCCACAGTGGGTCAATACTTTGGAATAGTATTGGCAAGTGATACCTTAGTAATTTTAAGTGGACTATCTTACTATATGCATTTTGGCTAAGTGTAGCTTGGCTTTCTTTGCTCAAAATAGGTTTTTCCTATTAGTTGAAATCACTAAGTTTTTCTTTATCAAAAACTTCCCAAGAAACCACCAATAGACATTGGGATCCTTTACCCTTGTTCACCCACAAGTTTTACTTAGAAGTTGGAGTGATGAGATTCTTGTAGCTTCCATGTCTTGATGCTCAAGTTGTCCATTTCCATGGACTTGGCTAAGTACTTAGATTTTTCCATCTGCAGAGGTTGTGCACTTTCCCCACCAGACTTGGTTTCCCAAGATAGGACCTTTCAGAAGCCTTTCCTTAGTCAAATGGACGCGCTCCAACCTATCATTCCCACTACCACCAACTGTCCAAGTGACTAAGTTCTAGCAACCTATATGATGATGGCAGAGCCCATATTGCCAAGTGGTTGCAATATAAGCTTCCTCAACACATGGCCTCCAAATCCCTCTGTGCCTGGGTGGCATACCACAAGTGAGTTACACAAGCCATATCCATGGCCTTGTGTAACCACTCAACCAAAAACCACCATTTCAAGTCCCATTCCACCCAGGAAGTTCATTGACTTAGTTGTTTTATTAGGAAAAGCATAAGTCCATAAGACTTAGAATTATTTTCAACATAGCATGCACATACTTTACCAACCCTTGTTTTCTATTAGCTAGGCTAAGCATGGCATAGTAACTTAACTTAGGAAAATTCCCTAGCAATTCTATATTTCTATTACTACATAGGATTTCCCAACATAGCATTTGGCAAAAGTAGCATGCAAGACTTAGAAAAAATAACTCTAATGCTTATCCAAAATAAAGGGAATGGAAATATCATGAAGTATCACTTGCCTTGGTAATGGGGAGAGTATCACTCTTCACAATCACAGTCACTAGCAAAATCTACACATAAAATTTGTAGCATACAATTACACACAATTTATATACAAACAAAATTATGAATGCATGCATGCAAGAAAGTGCTAAGTGATGATTTTTGAAAACCCATCAAGCAAGTACATGATACAGAAACATAACTAAGTCAAAAAGTTTGCTAACTAAACTTATTTATCCCTAAAATAATTTGCTAAACAAAAACTATACTCAAAATGGACCTAAACATGTTTCTGTATACAAAGTCATTTTAAGAGATACTTTTTGTTAAACACATTGCAGATTCAGAAAGGCCTTGATTCACTGATTCCAACGGTATAAAATTTGCAAAAATCTAACGTGGGAAACTCAAGTTATAGCCATTTGAAAGTTAGACCTAAATCTGTTTAGAATTCTATTTTTGAACTGAACTGGTGACACGCGTCGTGTTTTGGTTGGTCGATACCGATTCGTTCGGATCGACAGACGCAGACCACAGGATCTAACTTAGATCTAGCGGCGCAGAGACACACGATACCTCTTCGATTATAATCTATCATAGCCCTACGATATTGATCCAACGGACGCAAGCAACAAGCCACTAACTGGCGGCGCTTAACGGCTGCGCGCGGCGGCGACGGTCAGATGGTGGCGGCGCCGGCGATACAGAAAGCTAGAAGGGTAGGGAAGGTACTCACCGTGATCGCAAGGACGCGGTGATGCTCAACGTACGGTTGGCTCGGCAAGGGGCGCTCAGGGTTGCGGTGGATTGCTCGTTGGAGTAGGGTCTGGCGACGGGTGGCTCTGTTCGAGGTCGTAGGCGACGCTGTCGATCATGAGGAGGCAAACAGAAGGTGTGATCAGATGCAGGAGATCACGAAGAAGTCGCGTGCGTGAAGGAGAAGGCTTGGGGCGGTCTGAACTTACCGGGGGAGCTCGACGGAGTTGAAGCCGAAGACGGTGGCACTCAGTCGCTTGCGTTGCCGACGTTCTGGGTCACGCGCGGGCGAGCTAGTGGTACTGGGAGGTGCGCGAGGTCAAAGGGAGCCTGCTCGTGTGAACCAGGAGCAGAGGGATTGCCGAGGTTGGCCGGAATCATGGCTGCAGTTCGTCGGAGACAGCGGGGTTGCGGTGAGCAATTCTTGCAGCCTGGGGGCGCTCTGGGCTTGGGGTTTGGGGGAGAATGGAGAGGGGGCAGAGGGGGGTTTAAGTAGCCAGGATACGAGCGAGATTTACTTGTGCATTTACGTGAATTGAAGATGCGAATCAAACTGGAAACGCCCGACGTCAATTGGGAAAGAACCAGTCGCGGGGGGTGGAGACGACGATACCCGTGTGGGCCGCGGTTGTCAGCGAGAGGGGAGGAGAGGGAGTGGGTACTTCCTGTCATCGAGCCAGTGGGTGTGGGGCGGGTGAAAGAAAACGTTTCGCGGGGGTGGGGGCTGCTGGGCTAGCTGGGCCGAGTTGGGCTGGATCGGCCAGATTGGCTGGTTGTCTATTTTTTTCCTCTTTACTCCTTTTCTTTTTCTGATTGTTTTTCTAGGAATGGTTTTCAAATCCTATTTCAAATTATTTTGAATTCAAACCTTCTTTAGCTTTTTGTACAGTGTTCCTTGCACCCAAATAAGTGACAAACACCTCTGTTCACTTAGACTTACTTGTGTCATTTGAAAATAATGAAATAAAACCAAGCCTTTTAGGAGATAAACTAATAGGCATAATTTGGTCCTATTTCTATACTTTGTTTTGAAACCTTGCTCAAGCTTTTGAAATCACTTAAGTTTGAGCCCAACACATTCTGATTGAATGAAAGCTACTTTCTCAATAGCAAGTAGCACAAAGGCTAGAGTTTTCATACATAAAATAATAAGCAACAAATGTTCCTGTTTTTGAAATGATTTTGAGATGAATCCCTAAATGATGATGGATGCATGGATGATATGCATGAGTTTTGAAACATGATTTTAGGGATGTTACATACACCATTCCAAGTATAGTCTTGTTTTCAACTATCTTCCAATTAAAAACTATTTTGTTATGTGAAAACTTAGTGATTAAAGCCCTCACGAACTTGATGGCACACTTTATATTCTTTGACCCTAATAAACTTGAACCATTGTGACAACTTTGTTTTATATGCTTGCACTTATACATTGGAATTAGCAGAACCGTGCTGTCACGGGGAACGTTTTCAACATTGCACTTGTACTTTGTACTCAATTGATATCATGCTCTCTTGTCTATGGATGTCACCGGTGTGAAATAAAGAGGGAACTTGTAAGTCCATAGAGTATGGATTTTGTGTTAGAGAAACTCCTGGGCCGCTAGCCAAAGCCATGCCTAATTATGGTGGAAACTTGCAGCATCACCATACTGAGCTATCTATGAAGCATCCTCAGTAAAAAAGCTATGCATATAGTAAATAAAAATATCGCTGAGATGCTCATTGTTTGCTTGCCTTGTCATTTTGGTTATGGGATAGCTCCCGTACCATGTGCAAGGGGTACCCCGTTGGCGGTTCTCTATGATATGCATGTACTTACAATGACAAGAACTTACAGGTGACTAAAGTTGAGTAGAATAAGGTGTGGCCCTCGTATTCAAGGGACTTGAGATTGCCAACTTATACTTCATCAAGCATATACTCCATCTTTGTTCACTTTAACCTTAATCACTTCAAGATGCTTATGATAGGGGCAATGATGGTTGAAAGCTATCAAGTACCATGATTTTTGGAAGCTCTTTTTGAAACTTGAAATCCCTGCTTCCTTTACAAAAAGGCCTTTCTTCCACCACTATCGAGTCTCCACCTTCTACCTCTAGGCACCATTAAGAGAGCATAGTTGTCATTCTGTGTGCAGTGTTCCACATCTTATTGATTGATGCATATTGTGATATTACTTGTTCTTGTGCTATTTGTTTCTAGTCACCCTTGTGAACTTCGAAGGTGTCCTATGCATCTATATTGCTACTCTATGAGGGACAAGATGATTGCCACTATACTATGTTTTATGTATGTGAAACAAACAAATGTTTTTCAATGCATGTTATTCATGATCTTTGTTTGTAGCCTTTCATGTTGCATGCATAGTCACTATGTCCTATTGTTAGAACTCCATCTTTCATGAACATGTTTAGAGTTCTTTGCTCCCAGCTTTCAATGCTTGAAAATGGTTGGATCTTTATTGTGAGGGTGCATGTCGCCTCAAAAATTATTCTTTTTATCACTTACCTACTCGAGGACGAGCAGGAGTTAATATTGGGGATGCTTGATACATCGGAAACATATCTATAATTTTGATGCTCCATGATTTTTTAGTATCTACTTTGCTTTGCTTTGTCTATACTTTGAGGTGTTTTTATATCTTTTCTGGAACTAACCTATTAACAAGTTGCCACAGTGCCAGTTGCCTATTTTCTTCTGTTTTTGGTTCCAGAAAGGCAGAAAATCAATATTCTCGGAATTGGACGGGACAAAAGCCAAAGTCAATAACTTTCCATGAGGGACACGAATCCAGAAGGAGGGACGGAGAGGCACCAGAGGGTGGCCAGACCCCCCTGGGCACGGCCAAGCCTGGCTCGCGCCTAGGGAGGGTGTGGGCCCTCTGGCCGCCTCCTCGGCCTCCCCCTTCGCCTATATGAAGCCTCCGACCCAAAAACCCTAGGGCATCCAGAATAAATCCACGAAAACCTCTGTAGCGCCGCCGCCACCGAAGGGGAGATTCAAGGGATAGAAAGTCTCTGTTCCGGCACCCTGCCGGGATGGGGAAGTGCCCCCGGAGCCATCTCCATCGATCTCCACCACCATCTTCATCACCGTTGCTGGTTCCCATGATGAGGAGGGAGTAGTTCTTCCTCGAGGCTAAGGGCTCTACCGGTAGCTATGTGATCATATCTGTCTCTATGCATGATCTTGTTGTGGTCATGAGCTTTGTAATCAAGTAGATCTACCTTGCTACTCAAGTGCTTCATTAGATCTCTGCTCTCCCCATGTGTGTGAAAGTGACAGCGCGCATGCTATGGTGGCACTTAGGCTTGAGTCTACATAAATACTCTTTGTGCTTTAATAGATCTATGCCTTTCCCCACGTGTGTGAAAATGACAACGGGCATACCGTGTGTGGCACTTTGGCTAGATTTAATATTTGTTATGAGTTATATTTGGAGTTGGATGTCTCTATGAAATTGTGGTGTTTGTTGGAACCATCTAGCGCTAAATGTGACAGTGTGGGGTTATCTAGATTGGGGAAAGCGGACTTTGAGGAGTGCCGTTATAGCCCTACCCTGGATTAGAGTGTCCAACCGGAGAGTAGTTAAGAGTAGTATCATGAAGAGAGGATATTTATATGAGAGAGTGTTCACTAGTTAAAGTATGATCCCTAGGCCTTGTTTCTAAGGATTGAAACACCGTTTGCTACTAGATATGTTGCATGTTTGCTTACTTCCTTCAGTTTGCCTTTAGTCTGTTCCTCCACGCCATGAGCTCTTTTCTGGCATTGTTACCCCACGTCAAGAACAAGTCAGAAGCTATTTTCTGGCACCGTTAGCACTTGTATTTTACTATCTCTTCGCCGTACTAGTGCACCTATACACCTGACAAGTTTATTGGGTGTGTTGGGGACACAAGAGACTTCTAGTATCTTGATTGCATGGTTGCTTGAGAGGGATACCTTTGACCACTTCCTCCCTGAGTTGGAGGCCCAACAACTATCTACAAGAATTGAAGTGCGTAGACATCAGGGAGATACCCCTTTTTTCTATTATTGCTTGGATGCTAGTCAAATTAAAAATATTAGTATGCGCATTAATTGTGGTCATGATTAATCAGTTGATGTGACTCTGGGACTTGAATTATGGATAGATAGTGTACGGTCTACTAGCTTTTTCCATTATCACTTGGACGTTAGCAACAAAATTCAAAATCGTAATCGAGTGACAAATTCACCACCGACTCAGATGCATTTCTCCGCCTTTGTTTCAAACATTTTGAGGCAAAATCTCTCAACGTTGGAGTACCATTTTTCTAGTAATATTATTATTAGATGGACGGTAGCCAATTTCAAAATCTCAATCGATCGGCAAAACCACCCACTGACCTTCCCGCCTCTCCATTTCAAAAAATTTGAGACAAAATCTCCCACCGTGTAGTACCATATTTTTAGAATAGAAGATGGGCGTGATCGAGTGGCAATATCACACATCGACCTTGAAGTATTTCATGCTCCTCTGATTCAAAAAAACTTTGACTTTAAAATT
The DNA here is from genome assembly GCA_916181665.1 of Avena sativa. NCBI lineage: Eukaryota > Viridiplantae > Streptophyta > Magnoliopsida > Poales > Poaceae > Avena > Avena sativa. The sequence continues at coordinate 104,278,436 of OV702293.1, forward strand.
CGCATTCTATCCTTTGTTTAGACAACAAATGGGCATGCTGAAGTCGGTATTATAGGGGTTCGTAGCATGGAAAATAAAAAATTTCAATCGCATGAACACACACAAGCCAAGATCTATCTACTAGATTGTAGCAACGAGTCGATAGACTATTATCCCTCGAAGATCCAAAGCGGTTAACGAGAGGAGATTCTCTTGGGTGATGTAGTCATTCACTTGCCGATCTCAAGATCGCGTAGGCGATCCTTCCGGCGCCGCGTTCTCGCAGCTCTCCCGTAGTCGGTCACACGTACGGTACTCGATGAAGACCTTCCTCTCCCTTGTTACAGCAGGCAGCGGAGGTTGTAGCTCTCTCCTCGCGATTCCGGTAGCACGACGGCGTGGTGTCAGAAGTAGAGGGGAGATCCCACAGGGCTTTGCCTGAGCCGGAGCTATTATGGTGGAGTAGAGGGAGCCCCGGTGATCTAGGGTTTAGAGGGCCGAGGTTTAGAGGTAGCTAGCAACTAGAGTTTAGCTAGTCGGTAGCGGTTAGAGGAGATCTAGATTGGTCGCAACTAGAGAGGGGGGCGGTGGCCAACCTAGGGTTTCTTAGGCGCCTAGGGCAAGGGGGATACCTTGGGGTGCTCCCCCACCCCTCCTTATATAGGTGGGGGCGTCCAAGGGTGTTCGCAACCTAGGTGGAAACCCTCCCTAACACAGAAACCATGTTGAGATTTGACTTTTTCAAACTGCCTTTTTGACTTTCAAATTAGAGTTTGATTTGTCTCTTCCAAGTGTCCATTCAAGTGACATAGGACATGATGCAACCATTACACTTTGTCATGACACATCCATGTACCCTTCCCCTTCCGGATCGATGAACCTTCTACACCCTTCTAGAACATTTCGGTGAAAACACCGGAATCATTCCTGAACTCCGAAATTGGACTTTACTTATATGAATCTCATTCTCTAGACCATTCCGGATCTCCTCGTGATATCCTGGATCCCATCCGAGACTCCGAACAACATTCGGTCTCTTTACTCACATTCCATATCTACTAAACAATATCGAATCCTTAAGTGTGTCTCCCTATGGTTCGTGAATTATGCAGACATGATCGAGACTTCTTCTCCGATCAATAACCAATAGAGGAATATGGAAATTCATATGGCTCCCACATATTTCTATGATTACTTTGCAATCAAATGAACCATTTACATATGGAACCAATTTCCCTTTGTCTCGCGATATTTTACTTATCCGAGGTCTGATCGTCGGTATCTCTGCATACATAGTTCAACCTCGTTACCGATAAGTATTCTTTTCTCGTTCCCGTGATATGTGATCCCTTGTGAGCCATTGATATGATTGCAAGATAATTGGATGACATTCCACCGAGAGGGCCCAGAATATATCTATCCGTCATATGAATGGACAAATCCCACTCTTGATCCATGTGCCTCAACACATACTTTCTGAACACTCAATGCCACCTTTATAGCCACCAGTTATGGTGTGGTGTTTGATGTCATCAAAGAATTCTTCCGGTGATGGTGATTAGCATGATCTCATGGTCGAAGGAATTAGGTTACTATGCATCAGAAAGCTTATAGCGAGTGAACTATTTGAATGACTTGATCTTATGCTACACTTAACTATAGGAGTATGTCCATCACATCATTCGCCTAATGATATGACCTTATTGTTAATAACATCTCAATGTTCATGATCAGGAAACCATGATCATATATTAACCAACAAGCTCGTTTAACAAGAGGATTTACTAGGGACTCTTTTATGTTTACAAACCACACAAGTATTAATGTTTCCGGTTAATACAATTATAGCATGGTATGTAAACATTTATCATAAGTACGAAGATATGATAAAAACATGTTATTATTGCCTCTTGGGCATATCTCCAACAGGTATATTGGGGTCATGATTGTAATTTGTATCATGTTCACCTCTAGTCACTATTCGTGCAGTTTTTCCCGCCGGCCCTCCCAAAAATCCCAAGCTCCTCTGTCCCCTCCACAACAACCGCGTGCACCGGCCGGCAGCAATTCCACGGCAGCCTGAGCCGCTTGAGATGCGGTCTCGTGCACCGCCGCGGAGCCGCTTCAACGTTACCCACCACACCAGATCTAGTTCACCGTGCTTCTGTGCCACGGCAGCGGAGCTACGATCTCGTTCACCATGTCGATGGTGTCATCAACCACCCAAGCTGTGCTTCCACACCGCCGAATGCTACCCAATCGTACTGGATCTGCCTCGCCGGTATCCATCGGATGGGATCTAGTTCAATGAGCTCCATGTCCACCACTCTAGACCAGCTACACTGGTGTTGCCGTTCACTACACCAGATCTGCCTCCGCGATGTTATCGTCCATCGTGCCAAATCTGCATCAGCGTCATTCTCGTCCTCCGTGCTGAAGCCGACATCGACCGCCCAAGATCTTCTTCCCTGACCGCCCAAGATCTGCTTCCCCGACCTCCCAAGATCAACTAAGCCGCAATGCTACACCCTCGGTGACCTGCACGTCACCCACACGATACCGATGATGCTTAGACGCCTCTCCGATAGAGGTAACCAAATCTCCAACCCCTTTTTCTTTTCTCAACAATATAGCAGGTTAAATCCTATCGAAGTGAACATCATTTTTGTAATCGTGCTAAAACATACAATTCATTCGGCAATGCCTGTTCTTTGTGCTACATACAAGGTCACTTGACATGTTTGTTTGCATTCGCTGCTCTACAAATTTCAAGTAATGCACATGTTTGTTATTTTGTTATGTGCATGTTCTTAGCTACTCCCAACAAGAGTAATTGCCTGCTATTCTGTAGTTTTCACAAAATGTAAAGTCAGTGAAAAATATTAGTGTGGATTGCCTCCTCCATAGTTACTAAATCTACCTGGTTCTTCCATTATTTCCTCCCTGGCATTGTTCTGTTATCCTATAGTACCAGTTTAAACTCATCATACTAGTTGGATAATAATTTTTTTGTTGCTATATGGATCTTTAAAAGATGCAACACTGACTATTTTTTGTCTTTGCATAGAGCTCAAAAGGGAAAACTCAACATGTTGGTTTGCATAGCATCTTCTACAGGTTCACAAGCGCGATGTCATCGGTTCCTTCTCTGTTGTTGGTTCAATCGAAGCAACGACATAACTATCCTCTACTATGTAGTTCATTCATGGTTTGCATTCCTGCTCTGCAAGTTCTGGCATGATGCCATTATAATTTCTGCCGCGTTCATTCTTAGCTACTCCTACAAAAGTAATTGCATGCCCATTGCGTAGCTCACCGAAGATTCTGAGTCACCCAACATCTGTTGCATTCCAAGATATACTACTGCTTCCATGTATATTTGTTGAAATGACCTGGCTAGTTTATATTTGCTGAAATTCTAGGAAATACTAGATTCGATTGCTCAATTCATCTGTAGGAACACTTGTGTAATGCTTGCTTGTCTTGTTCTATAGGTTCACAAGCAATGCCATTATATTTCATGTCGGTTTGTCCTAAGTAGCGACATAATTGTGCTCTATAGTATATATATCATTCATTCGTAGTTTGCATTCTTGCTCTACAAGGTCTGTTATGATGCCTTTGTAATTTTTATTTGGTTCCTAGCTACGATAGTAACTGCTTGCCCATTATGTAGCTCACCGCAAATTCCGGGTCACCCAACGCCTCTTGCATTAAAGGATAAACGACTTCTTCCATATATATTTGTTGAAATGACCTGGCAAGTTTATATTTGTTGAAATTCTAAGAAACACTTTGATTGATTGCCCATTACATTGTATGCACACTTGTCTAATGCTTGCATGTCCTCTTCTACAGCTTTGCAAGAGACGCCATTATATTTCTAATCTGGTGCTGGTTCATCCTAAGTAACAACATAACTATCCTCTACTATGTAGTTCATTCGTGGTTTGCGTTCCTGCTCTTCAAATTCTCGCATGATGCCATTATAATTTCCATCTTGTTCATTCTTATCAACAAAAGTAACTGCATGCCCATTGTGCATCTCTTCGCAAATTCTGGTTCACCCAATGTCTCTTGCATTCCACGATATACTACTGCTTCCATATATATATTTGTTGAAATGACCTGGCTAGTTTATATTTGATGAAATTCTAGGAAACACTTTGTTCGATTGCTCAATTCATTTGTAGGCACACTTGTGTAATGCTTGCTTGTTCTGTTCTATAGGTTTAGAAGCAATGCCATTATATTTCATATCTAATGGTTCGTCCTAAGCAGCAACATAGCTATCCACTATATATAGTTCATTCGTGGTTTGCATTCTTGCTCTACAAGTTCACTTATGTTGCCATTATAATTTCTGTTCCGTTCCTAGCAACGACAGTAAATGCAAGCCCATTGTGTAGCTCACCGCAAATTCTGTGTCACCCAACATCTCTTTCATTTTAGGATAAACGACTGCTTGCATATATATTTGTTGAGATGACCTAGACAGTTTATATTTACTGAAATTCTAAGAAACACTTTGATTGATTGCTCATTTCATTGTAGTACACCTGTCTAATGCTTGCCTGTCCTCTTCTACAGGTTCACAAGAGACTCTATTATATTTCTAATCTGATGCTGATTTATCCTAAGTAATGACATAACTATCCTCTACTATGTAGTTCATTCGTGGTTTGCGTTCCTGCTCTGCAAATTCTTGCATGATGCCATTATAATTTTTTCTCGTTCATTCTTATCTACAAAAGTAACTGCATGCCCATTGTGTAGCTCACCGCAAATTCTGAGTCACCCAACGTCTCTTGCATTCCACGATATACTACTTCTTCCATATATATTTGTAGAAATATCAAAACTATTTTATATTTGCTGAAATTCTAGGAAACACTCTGCTCGATTTCTCAATTCATTTGTAGGCACACTTGTGTAATGCTTGCTTGTCCTATTCTATAGGTTCACAAGCAATGCCATTATATTTCATATCTAATGGTTTATCCTAAGTAGTGACATAGCTATCCACTATATATAGTTCATTCGTGGTTTGCATTCTTGCTCTACAAGTTCTCTTATGATGCCATTACAATTTCTGTTCAGTTCCTAGCAACGATAGTAACTACATGCCCATTGTGTAGCTCACCGCATATTCTAGGTCACCCAATATCTTTTCTATTCCAGGATAAACGACTGCTTCCATATATATTTGTTGAAATGACCTGGCTAGTTTATATTTGCTGAAATTCTAAGAAACACTTTGATTGATTGCTCATTACATTGTAGGCACAATTGTCTAATGCTTTCGTGTCCTCTTCTACAGGTTCGCCAGAGACGCCATTATATTTCTAATCTGGTGTTGGTTCATCCTTAAGCAACAACATAACTATCCTCTAATGTGTAGTTCATTCGTGGTTGGTGTTCCTTCTCTGCAAGTTCTTGTATGATGCCATTATAATTTCTATCTTGTTCATTCTTAGGTAGGACAGTAACTGCATGCCATTGTGTAGCTCACCGCAAATTCTGAGTCCACCAATGTCTATGATTTCAGGATATACAACTGCTTCCATATATATTTTTTGAATAACCTAGCTATTTTATATTTGCTGACATTTTGGGAACACTCTGTTCGATTGCTCATTTCATTTGTAGGCACACATGTGTAATGCTTGCTTATCCTGTTCTACAGGTTCATAAGCAATGCCATTAGATTTCATATCTAATGGTTACTCCTAAGCAGCGACACTACTGTATATATAGGTCATTCGTAGTTTGCATTCTTGATCTACAAGTTCTCCTATGATGCCTTTAAAATTAATATGCGGTTCCTAGCTACAATAGTAACTGGATCCCCATTGTGTAGCTCACTAGAAATTTTGGGTTACGCAACGTCTCTTGCATTTCAGAATAAACGACTACTTCCATATATATTTGTTGAAATGACCTGGCCAGTTTATATTTACTAAAATTCTAAGAAACACTTTGATTGATTGCAAATTTCATAGTAGGCACACTTGTCTAATGCTTGCTTATACTCTTCTATAGTTTTCAAGAGACGCCATTATATTTCTAATCTGGTACTGGTTCATCCTAAGCAACAACATCACTATCCTCTACTGTGTAGTTCATTCATGGTTTGTGTTCCTTCTCTACAAATTCTCGCATGATGCCATTATAATTTCTGTCTTGTTCATTCTTTTCTACAAAGGTAACCGCATGCCCATTGTGTAGCTCACCGCAATTTTTGAGTCACCCAATGTCTCTTGCATTCCACGATATACTACTGCTTCCATATATATTTGTTAAAATGACCTGGCTAGTTTATATTTTATGAAATTCTAGGAAACACTCTATTCTATTGGTTAATTCATTTGTAGGCACACTTGTGTAATGCTTTCTTGTCATGTTCTATAGGTTCACAAGCAATGCCATCATATTTCATATCTAATGGTTCGTCCTAAGCAGCAACATAGCTATCCACTATATATAGTTCATTTGTGGTTCGCATTCTTGCTCTACAAGTTCTCTTATATTGCCATTATAATTTTTGTTCGGTTCCTAGCAACGACAGTAACTGCATACCCATTGTGTAGCTCACCGCAAATTCTGGGTCACCCAACATCTCATGCATTTCAGGATAAACGACTGCTTCCATATATATTTGTTGAAATGACCTGCACAGTTTATATTTACCGAAGTTCTAAGAAACACTTTGATTGATTGCTCATTTCATTGTAGGCACACTTGTCTAATGCTTGTTTGACCTCTTCTACAGGTTTGCAAGAGACGACATTATATTTCTAATATGGTGTTGGTTCATCCTAAGCAACGACATAACTATCCTCTACTATGTAGTTCATTCATGGTTTGCATTCCTGCTCTACAAATTCTCGCATGATGCCATTATAATTTCTGTCTCGTTCATTCTTATCTACAAAAGTAACTGCATGCCCATTGTGTAGCTCACCGCAAATTCTGAGTCACCCAATGTCTCTTGCATTCCACGATATACTACTACTTTCATATATATTTGTTGAAATGACCTAGCTAGAATATATCTGCTGAAATTCTAGGAAACACTGTTCAATTGCTCAATTCATTTCTAGGCACACTTTTGTAATGCTTGCTTGTCCTGTTCTATAGGTTCACAAGCAATGCCATTATATTTCATATCTAATGGTTCGTCCTAAGCAGTGACATAGCTATCCACTATATATAGTTCATTCATAGCTTGCATTCTTACTCTACAAGTTTTCTTATGATGCCATTAAAATTTCTGTTCGGTTCCTAGAAACGACATTAACTGCATGCCCATTGTGTAGCTCACCGCGAATTCTTTGTCACCCGGCGTCTCTTGCATTCTGGGACTAACGACTTTTTCTATATATATTTGTCGAAATGACCTGGCTAGTTTATATTTACTGAAAATCTAAGAAACACATTGATTGATTTCTCATTTCATTGTAGGCACAAGTCTCTAATGCTTGCTTGTCCTCTTCTATAGGTTGACCAGAGATGTCATTATTTTTCTAATCTGGTGTTGGTTCATCCTTAAGAAACAACATAACTATCATCTATTGTGTAGTTCATTCGTGGTTTGCGTTCCTTCTCTACAAGTTCTTGTATGATGACATTATAATTTCTATCTGCTTCATTCTTACGTACGACAATAACTGCATGCCATTGTGTATCTCACCACCAATTCTGAGTCAACCAATGTTTGTTTATTTCTAGGATATACAAATGCTTCCATATATATTTGCTAAAATAACCTGGCTAGTTTATATTTGCTGACATTCTAGGAAATACTCTGTTCGATTGCTAATTTCATTTGTATACACACTTGTGTAATGCTTGCTTATCCTATTCTACAGGTTCATAAGCAATGCCATTATATTTCATATCTAATGGTTCCTCCTAAGCAGTGACACTACTGTATATATAGTTCATTCATAGTTTGCATTCTTGCTTTACAAGTTCTCTTACGATGCCTTTATAATTTCTATGCGGTTCCTAGCTATGATAGTAACTGCATCCCTATTGTGTAGCTCACCACAAATTCTAGGTCACCCAACGTATCCTGCATTCTAGGATAAACGACTACTTCCATATATATTTGTTGAAATGACCCAGCCAGTTTATATTTAATGAAATTCTAAGAAACACTTTGATTGACTGCAAATTTCATTGTAGGCACACTTGTCTAATGCTTGATTGTCCTCTTCTACAGTTTGCAAGAGACGCCATTATATTTCTAATCTGGTGCTGGTTCATCCTAAGGAACGACATAATTATCCTCTACTATGTAGTTCATTCGTGGTTTGCATTCCTGCTCTACAAATTATCGCATGATACCATTATAATTTCTGTCTTTTCATTCTTTTCTACAAAAGTAACTGCATGCCCATTGTGTAGCTCACCGCAAATTCTGAGTCACCCAATGTCTCTTGCATTCCATGATATACTACTGCTTCCATATATATTTGTTGAAATGACCTGGCTAGCTTATATTTGATGAAATTCTAGAAAACACTCTATTCGATTGGTCAATTTATTTGTAGGCACACTTGTGTAATGCTTTCTTGTCCTGTTCTGTAGGTGCACAGGCAATGCCATTATATTTCATATCTAATGGTTCGTCCTAAGCAGCAACATAGCTATCCACTATATATAGTTCATTCGTGGTTTGCATTCTTACTCTATAAGTTCTCTTATGTTGCCATTATAATTTTTGTTCCGTTCCTAGCAACAACAGTAAATGCATGCTCATTGTGTAGCTCACAACAAATTCTGGGTCACCCAACAGCTCTCGCATTTTAGGATAAACGACTACTTCCATATATATTTGTTGAAATGACTTGGCCAGTTTATATTTACTGAAATTCTAAGAAACACTTTGATTGATTGCTCATTTCATTGTAGGAACACTTGTCTAATGCTTGCTTGTACTCTTCTATAGGATCGCAAGAGACTACATTATATTTTTAATATGGTGCTGGTTCATCCTAAGCAACAACATAAAAATCCTCTACTATGTAGTGCATTCATGCTTTGCGTTCCTGCTCTGCAAATTCTTGCATGATGCCATTATAATTTATGTCTCGTTCATTCTTATCTACAAAAGTAACTGCATGCCCATCGTTTAGCTCACCGCAAATTCTGAGTCACCCAATGTCTCTTGCATTCCACGATATACTACTGCTTCCATATATATTTGTTGAAATGACCTGGCTAGATTATATTTGATGAAATTCTAGGAAACACTCTGTTCGATTGCTCAATTCATTTGTAGGCACACTTTTGTAATGCTTGCTTGTCCTGATCTATAGGTTCACAAGCAATGCCATTATATTTCATATCTAATGGTTCGTCCTAAGGAGCGACATAGCTATCCACTATATATAGTTCATTCATAGTTTGCATACTTGCTCTACAAGTTCTCTTATGATGCCATTATAATTTCTGTTCGGTTCCTAGCAATCACAGTTACTGCATGCTCATTGTGTAGCTCACCGCAAATTCTGGGTCACCCGGCATCTCTTGCATTCTAGGATTAACGACTTCTTCCATATATACTTGTTGAAATGACCTGGCTAGTTTATATTTACTGAAATTCTAAGAAACAGTTTGATTGATTTCTCATTTCATTGTAGGCAAAATTATCTAATGCTTGATTGTCCTCTTCTACAGGTTCGCCAGAGACGCCATTATATTTCTAATTTGGTGCTTAAGCAACAACATAACTATCATCCTTAAGCAACAACATAACTATCATCTCTTGTGTAGTTCATTCGTGGTTTGTGTTCCTTCTGTACAAGTTCTTGTATGATGCCATTAAAATTTCTATCTGGTTCATTCTTAGGTACAACAATAACTGCATGCCATTGTGTAGCTCACCGCAAATTCCGAGTCAACCAACGTTTGTTGCTTTCCAGGATATACAACTGCTTCCATATATACTTGTTTAAATAACCTGGCTAGTTTATATTTGCTGAAATTCTAAGAATCATTTTGTTTGACTGCTCATTTCAGTGTAGGCACACTTGTCTAATGCTTGCCTGTCCTGTTCTATTGGTTCGCCAGCGACGCAGCTATAATTCGTATCTGGTTCTGGTTCATCCTAAGCAATGACCTAACTATCATCTCTATTGTATAGTTCATTTGTGGTTTACATTCCCGCTCTACATTTTCTTGCATTATGCCGTTATAATTTCTGTCTTGTTCATTCTTAGCTACGACAGTAATCGCGTGCCATTGTCTGGTTTATTCTTCTATATATATTTGTTGAAATGACCTGGCTTGTTTATATTTTCTAAAATTTTAAGCCACACACATTGTTATATTTCTCATTTCACGGTAGGCACACTTGTTTAATGCTTGATTGTCCTATTTGTTTGATGTGATGGTCAATATATTTGAACCATTATCTAGTAGTAAACTCCAGTTCATAGCTGCTGTCGTATCATTTAAATGAGTAGTTTGCCTTGTTTGATGTATTAACTTGTTATTACTTAGTTTTAGACTATAATTATTGCTATCGCCACCAAAGAGGGGGCTGAAAGATCATGTATCAAGTTTTTTTCCACTATCACACTCAAAAGGGAGATGTAGGTGATGGAGAAAGAAAATTGAGGACTGCTATCAACTCAATTGTGAACTGAAATGCTGAGTTTTCTTTCCCTTGAGTTGATAATATGTAATAATTTCAAGTAGTTTGCATTTGATGTAATATCTAGAATAATTGCATAGGTAGTGTAGGCATTTAGTTGATGTCGTCCACACATAGCGGTAGACGGTACCATACCTGCACTAGCCAGGTCGATTATGGTACATTATCGTGCTCTATATTTGCCCATCTTGTATTAGACCGACGATGAAAAGTAAAAATGTTCACAAGTTGTACATCTTTTATGATATCGAAATGGGCTCCAGAATTGCAGAAACTATAAAAGACTGTAAGAGTAATGGGAACGCACAGGCGATATTAGTAACAGTAATGGTCTATAATAGTGGCAGACCGTAACAGTGGTAGAACGAAACAGTAACATGCCAGAACAGTAACATACCAAAGAAATAACACTCGAAATAGTAAGGAACCAAAAAAGTAACATGCCAGAAACTTAAATGACCAAAACAGTAACTGTTCAGAATAGTAGCAGGCCAGGCCATAAAAAGGCCAGGACAGAACAGTAACAGGCCGAATTTGCACTAGGCCAGAACAGTAACAGGCAAAGGAACTTACAAGGTTAGAACAATAATGGGTCAGAACATGGGCTGGACATTTAGGGGCCTGAACATTAATGGGCCCAAAGTATATCTGTATGTTTCGAATAGTGCGTAGCTATACAGTAATGGGCCAGAAAGGTTACGGGCCAAAGCGGGCTGGCCAAACGGGCCCATTTCGAACAGTGCAGGGCGGAAAACTAACGGGTCCAAAAATTTATGGGCCGTGCAAATGGGCCAATTTTAAACAATTCATGTAGAAACAGTAACGGGCTAGATAGTTTATGGGCCGCCTACGGCAGCACCGGTGGGCCCAATTGTAACAGTGCAAGACGAAAAATTAATGTGCCATGATCCTATTGGGCTCTCTTAATGGGCTAGACCACTTAATAATTACCAGGCCTTGGCTGGGCTTGACTTCTACCACGGTTTCATTGATAATAAATGTCGTTAACTGGACGTTAGCGGCGTTCACCACGTGGCAGTTTGCATGACGCAATAGTCAATGCGGCTGGCGAACAGATCTACGACGGAACGATTTTTGTGGCTAACGGTTACAATCCTCCACGGTTAAAAAAACCATGGTAGAATCATTTGTGACATGGCTTCTACCACGATGGTCATCCTTCATAGAAGGCTTTTCAAACACGGAAAACAGACCTTCAACCATGAAAATCGTTAGTTGTAAAAGGATATTTTTCTTATAGTGGTAGCTCACTATGACGATTTCAAATTTTCATAGCGTCCAAATTAGGATAAGTTCAAATGGGTACTCGGCCACATCACTAATTGCGCCTATGTGTCATGTCTATGTGTCAGCTTTTGACTATGTATCATATCCATGTGTCAATATGGCCTTATGTGGCACTACCTAAATCTAAAAAAATTTTATAAGGACACATAATCCCCTAGACTAACACCTAAGACTCATCTTTGACCACACATCAAACTAACATGTGGGACCCACACAACACAAATATATAATTCCCTAGACTGACATGTACGTGAGACGCATTTGTTAGCACAAATCGAACTAACATGTTGGACCCTCTCAATATTCCCGAGCTTATCTAGTTATTCTTTAAAAAGGAGCTCCCTAGGATTCAAACCCGTGATATCCAACCCAGCATGACCAGTACCTTACCACCAGACAAAACAAGCTTTGTTGTACTACAAACAAGCCGCGGTCTTATATAGTTTATTAATCTGTTGGGTTGGCTCGATTTATCACTAGAATGGGCCTCGGTGAGAAGGGATATGGGTTGCGGTGGGTGGGCCTTGGCCATGCACGCACTAGGCTAGGTTTGGCCATATCGGCTGGTTCAATTAGGATATTTTTTCTTCTTTTCTTTTGTTTTCTAATTCCTTTGTATCTTTTCATAAAAAGTCCAAAAGAATTGTTTTTTATCTCTAATTTTTTTATAAAATTTAGCATATCATCTTAGGGTGTTAATTAGAAATACTTTGACTATTTTAAAATAGTGGATTTACTAATCTCATATTACTCCATAGTAGGGCTAATATCATATTTCAAAATATGATTTTGAAACTAGAGATCTAAATTCAACATTTTTTATGTGCTAGGGGATGGGCCTCGCTAAACTTGCGTTGTATCACTGATAAAATAACCTATTGTGAGTCTAAATATAATTTTTACAAAAAATCATGAGCATCAGCTAATGTACCTGTAGTTCAAATAGGACCCATTTTCTGCCAATTCAGTAGGAATTTATCTTTTTTACCGGGGGTGGATGAAAAGGTTTGAGGTCTCCCAGTTGGGACAATGTCCATTTAACGTGTTCTAGTATTTTTGAATTATCCATTTGATGGTTCCTTCACAAAACGCCCCTTGTTTGGCGCTCGGAAAATGGAGAATGGATTTTTCGTGCGAATAAGAGGAAAAATTCCAACTGCAACATTGTTCGCTATCGCATATGCACATGCGTGCAGAATATGCGCACATTATAACAAACTATGCCACTATTATTGCCATAACATTCATCTTTTTGACCCGAAAGCCATGAAACCTCGAACATGATAGGTCATTTTGGAGAAGGTTTTTTCGAGACGCACTTAATATACCAAGTTTGATATTTTTCCTTGCAAATATGTCACAAAATATGAAACCATGCAAAGGTTTTACATTGTTTAAACCATTTTTGAATTTTTTATGCCAGTTTCAAACTATGGTAAAAAACGGAAGGCATGCAGGTTCTTAGCTAGGGGATGAGCCTCACAAAACTTGCATAGTATCTCTGGTAAAATATCATATTGTGAGTCTAAAAATCATTTTTGTACAAAATCATGAGCATCACATAATGTACCTATAGTTCAAATAGGACCCACTTCCTACCATTTCAATAGTAGTTTGTCTTTTCCACCAGGGGTGGATTGAAAGGTTTGAGCTCTCCTTGTTAGGACACTGTCCATGTAAGGTGGTCTAGTATTTTTCAAAAATAGGGTCGTAGTATTTTGAATTATCCATTATATGGTTGCTTCACAAAACGCCCCGTTTTTGGCGCTCGAAAAATGGAAAATGCCTTTTTCGTGCGATGAAAAGTAAAACTTCCTCCTGCAACGTTATTCTCCATTCCAATATGCACATGCGTGCACAATATGGACACATTATAACAAACTATGCCATAATTCTTGCCATAACATTGGTCTTTTGACGTGAAAGACATGAAACCTCAAACATTATAGGTCATTTCTGAGAAGGCTTTTTCAAGATGCAATCAATATACATAGTTTGATAAGTTTCCTTGCAAATATGTCACATAATATGACACCACGAAGGTTTTACATTGTTTGGACTAATTTTTAATTTCTTATGCCTATTTCAAACTATGGTCAAAATGACGGGCATGAAGGTTCTTAGATAGGGGATGAGCCTCGCTAAACTTGCATTGGATCTCTGTAAAATAGCATATTGTGATTCTAAAAATCATGAGCATCAGATAATGTACCTGTAGTTCAAATAGGACCCACTTCCTACCAATTGAGCAGAAATTTGTCTTTTCACCAGGGATGGATAGAAAGATTTGAGCTCTTTCTGTTGGGACATTTTCCATGTAACGTGGTCTAGTATTTTTGAAAAATAGGGTGGTAGCATTTTGAATTAGCCATTTGATGGTTGCTTCATAAAACGCCCCGTTTTTAGCGCTCGGAAAATGGAAAATGGATTTTTCGTGTGACGAAAAGGAAAACTTCCTTCTGCAACATTGTTCGCCATCCCAATATGCACATTGCCTGCACAATATGGGCACATTATAACAAACGATTCCATGATTCTTGCCATAACATTGGTATTTTTACCCAAAAGCCATAAAACCTCGAACATGATAGGTCATTTCTGAGAAGGTTTTTTCAATATACCAATTTTGATATTTTTACTTGCAAACATGTCATATAATATGATGCCACGTGAAGGTTTTACATTGTTCGGACCGTTTTTCAATTTTTTATGCCCGTTTCAATCTATGGTCAAAACAGCGGGCATGAAGGTTCTTATCTAGGGGATGAGCCTTGCCAAATTTGCATTGGATCTCTAATAAAACAGCATATTGTGAGTCTAAAAATGATTTTTGCAAAAATCGCGAGCATTATATCATGTACCTCTAGTTCAAATGAGATCCGCTTCCTACCGATTGGGCATGAATTTGTTTTTTTCACCAGGGGTGGACGGAAAGGTTTGAGCTCTCTCGGTTGGTTCATTTTTCATTTATGGTTGTCTAGTATTTTTGAAGAATGGGTTGATACTATTTTGAAACTATCATTTGGTGGTTGCTTCACAAAACGCCCCGTTTTTGGCGCTCGAAAAATGGAAAATGTTTTTTTGGGACAAAAAGGAAAACCTCCTACAACATTGTTCGACATCCCATGATACACATGTGTGCACAATATGGGCACGTTATCACAAACTATATCGTGATGCTAGCCATAGCATTGGTCATTTGGCCTAAACACATGAAACCTCAAACATGATAGCTTATTTCTGAGAAGTTTTTTTCATTTTTCCTTAAAACTATGTCAAATAATATGACGCCACACAAAGGTTTTACGTTGTTCGTACCGTTTTCAAATTTGTATGATCGTTTCAAACTATGGCCAAAACGGCGGGCATGAAGGTACCTAACTAGGGGATGATCGTCGCTAAACTTGCATTAGATTTCTGAAGAAACATGATATTGTGAGTCTAAAAATGATTTTTACAAAAAATCATGAGCATCATGTCATGTACATGTAGTTCAAATCGGACCCACTTCCTACCGATTTGGCATAAATTTGTCTTTTTTACCAGCGGTTCGCGGAAAGGTTTGAGAACCCCCGATTGGTAAATTGTCCATGTAAGGTGGTCTAGTAGTTTTGAAAAATATGGTGGTAGCATTTTGAATGAGCACTTTGGTGATTGTTTCACAAAACGCCCTGTTTTTGGCATTCGAAAAATGGAAAATGTCTTTCATGTGCGACAAAAAGGAAGACTTCCTCCTGCAACATTGTTCGTGATACAAAGATGCACATGCGTACACAATATGGACACATTATTATAAACTATTGCATGATTTTGGCCATTACATTGGTCATTTGGCTTGAAATCAGAATAAATTTTTCATTTTGATAAGAGTAGATCGAAAGCTCTTCTCAAACCAATAAAAATGCAGTATCCCTAGTGCCACGGATCAGAGTCCATAATAACTCATATTGTCCATCAATCGCATGTCAATCCAACGCCAACCCCTGGTACCCACCGAATTTGCGTGCGTGGACTTAGGGTTAGCCGCATCCCACCCAGACCACCCACGTCTCCACGAGCGCCGCCTCCATCCTCTCCACTCCCACGCACCCATGAGCGTTGCCTCCCGCATCTCCTATCCCATCCACCCACAAGCGCCACCTCCACCTTGATCAGATCCTCTTCCCCGACACCACACCATCAGCTAGCCCAGTCCTCTAGCGCCCCTCCTCCCCTCCCCACGAAATCCGCTCCCCTCCCGCAGTAAACCATGAAACCTAGCCTCTCCTCCCCCAGTCCTTCAGAAATTATGTTGTCTATGATGATATTCCTTGCCTCGGTGTTCCGGCGCCTGGACAATGGGTTCCTCACAACCCCTTCTTCCCCACAACTACCACTCAAGGTTCAGCGATGAAGCCGAAGTCGATGCCGCAATTGCCGATGAGTCCCCAACTTTCACCCAAGATCGGCAACACCCCTATGATGTGCACGCGCTCGTGGACTCGGACGAGGAATCAAGGACGGCGCTCGGGGATCTCGTACCTAGAACCGATGATAGCGTGATGTATTCCTACGCGAGGAGAGAGAGACTTCATGCGATGTCCTATATTGTAAATCGCAACCCACCCTGATCCCCTCCGTCCACTCTCTCTAGCTCACAAATCTCACTTCCTCTCTCTCCTTCTCTATCTTGCCGTGGAAGGGAACAAACCCGCATCTGAGAAGTTTATAGCCAATGGCATCTGGGTGCGGCATATGGTCATGTGGGTCCTGAGTGCAACCGCTCGACGTCCTGCTTCGATGGTTCGATGATAGCATCGTTGCTGGTTTCTCATGCCATTGGAGGCCGACCACTTCCTAAAAAAGGCCACACTCACAAGCCCCTTTGGATCAAAATAGGTATCCTTTCCTGTCTCTTGATTCAGTCATGTTATTCCTTGTGGATTGATGGATCTGTTCTGATGGTACTTCAATGTTAAATAGTTCTCACATGCTTGTGTTAAATTCTTGAACGATCATTGTCGTTGCTACCTTCTTGATGATTTCTCATATATCTAAATATCGACTAAATTGTGAGCTTGTAATTTAAGCAAAGAATTAACATGTGTGCAATACAGAGATAAATATGCTATCTTCTAAACTTCTAATTAACGATCACTTTTCTATTAATTCTTTTGTATTCTGCATAACTTCTAACGAAATGGCTTATATTGTTTCTAGATTAATGACGTCATTTGAATGGAGCTTCCGCAACTCCACTGATTAAAAGCTAATTGCCAATTTTTGTTGTCGTTTGCTCAGATCTGCGTGACCACCGAGCCTACCTGGCATTTGAATAGTCTATAAAATCTTTCTCACATAGTCTGTATGGTGAATATCATTGGGTATCTCATATAAACTGCCTTTCTCACATAATATGTTCTCCCTTTCTTCATTTTTTAGTAGTCATGTTTGTGTTGTTTGTGGTAGAGCATTTTCCATTGTTAAACATCATTATTAGTTTTAATAGGTCTGCTGATTTATGTATGCTTATAGTATGTGGATTCTTCCATCAATCTAACCCCACTCTTTGATTGATCTTTCATATGGTTCCATCCTGTCCAAGCATGGTACAATGGAGGAGCAGCATGATCAAGTGTGGTACAACGGAGGAGAAGATGATGATGTGTGGAGAAGTTGAACTGAAAAGAAGCAAGGAAGATGGACCTTTTTGATGGTGTTGTTGTCTATCCCCTCTTATGTAGTTGTGTGTAGAGAAGAACCAGGGATTCTATTCTTTTGTCGCATCTTCCTGACTAGAGTCTTCTATATGTTTTTATTGCCAGGAAGTGGGATGAAAATTATAAGTACTAGTGGTGTACTGGTATCGCTGCATGTGAAAATTATACATTATACTAGTGCAACTATCCTACTAGTTGTTAAACAAACATTATACAACGTCTGATTACTGAGGTATGCGTAATATTTTAGTAATCCTTATTGCACTACAACAGTTAGGCTGCTAAAATGAAGAAGTATCTTTTTCTGGATACTGCACTACAACAATTGTGCTGCTTAAAGTTGCTGAAATTACTATGTTATTTGGATTTGAATTAGGGAAAGATCTAGGTCATGATGTTTTAGTGTTTCTTCTTAAAGACTGATTGGTTTCATGTTGTTTATTGGTGGTACGATGGGAGAGGAAAATGATGTTGAGGTGTATGAGGACAAGCTCATGGACTACAAGGAGGATGACAAGGTGGTCGACGTCGGGATCTGTAGCGCCGTGTTCAGGGACTTCCTGCTCAAGACCGAGGCTGGTGGTGGTGTTGAGTGTTCAGGGACTTCCTGCACGTTTCCCTTTCTGCCTCTTTTACTTGATTATCTCATGTTATGCTAGTAGATTGATGATCTGTCTAAGTTTTGAATCCATTCTTATTTATGTTTCTGCTCATTACATGCTTGTTCTACAACTTGAGGTCATGTTAATCTTTGAATGCTCTAAATTTAAAGTTAGTAGTGATAACTTTGTTTCCTAGTAAGCCTTGACTATAATAGTTTAATTTTAATATTAACATGCATCATGTTCTCTCAACTGACATGATTCTGCTTGACCCCAAAACATAAGGAAATAGTACGACTCAAACATTATTTATAATTATATTTGAAACTTTGGCCTTTTCTTGCCTGCAACAACGAAATTCTGGTTATCGACTATATGCCTAGGAGGGGATTATGTCTAGATTGTGCAGCTAGTCTTCATAGTTGAATTGTTTATTTTTATCTCTAGATGTTCTTAGTAACAAGAGAACTAGTTTGCATTTATTTTTATCTCTAGACGTGGGACGACAATATTTGTATTTTGGATCTGTGGGAGTGAAAAAATGTGAAGTGAGTAGCAATTTGGACAGGTGGATGGTCTCGTACATGTAGAATGCGATGGCATTATCATTTCTAAATATATTTTGTAACTGTAGGATATAATAGGATTGTAGCCAACTTGGACAGGTGGATGGTCTGGTAACTACCTAAATTCTCACCCGGGATGATTTTTTACCTTAACAAATTGAGTTCCCCCCATTAATTTCAGCTCTATCATGGAGTTTTTAGGAGTAGAGTGATGTTTTCCCCAACTGAAAAGATGTTTTAGGGTTTTCTTCCTCGTTTTCCCAGAAGGAATAGAGAATGCAAAGCATGTATGGTGTTGGAACGCACATAGGTGTGCACATGCAGTTGCTCGGAACGCACATAGGCGTGCGCCTGAGGTTGCTCTTGTCGCTGTTATGTTCAGTTGAAATATTACCAAGATTGACACTCACATATATCCATTTATCTTGGTCTGTTTCCTCTTATATCCAAGTTCTATTTTTCATATGCCCTATTTTTTGTCTTCAATTCAGGTTCTAGGCATGCCTGCATCCGAGGGCTGCCAACTGCCACAACAATCAAGTACGTACATAGAGTAGCTACAAGAACTAGCGTCAACGACATGTCTATGATCTTCTACGATAATGCTATTATGTGTGTCCTCCGCTGCTCCACGACTGGCATCGATGAGAGCTCAAGATCAAGAACCTCCTATCTTCTTATTCTACTTGTCCTAGTATGGTTTCATCTACCTGTTGTCTTTGCATCTGATTTCCCATGTCAGATTATCCTATGTGTTTAAGGTGTGATTTCTAGATTTCAAAAATATCTTAAGTGAATATGATGTTGTGATATGGCACATAGTAAGATGACCTAAAAATATTCGGACTCATTGGAGAATTTATCAACAAATCTCATGATGTGTTGTTACTCTAATATTGTTTCTTATTTTATGATTCTACTGTTTCGTAATAGTTGCCAATTATTCCCTAAACTTGGCTTTTCCTCTTTTCCAAGAGTTCCATCCAAGAAATTCGAGAAAATCTTGAAGACCCTATAATTTTAGAGCTACTTGTATTGTAACAGTCAAAATATGTGGATGTTTGGATTGAACCATGTAAGAACTATAATAGACTAACATGCTTTTCTTGGTTATTTGAATTTTTCCATGTCTTTTATGTTTCAGTTTAAAAAATGTTATCTAATATGATAAAAAGAAATTTGCTAAGCAGAGTTATATTATAAAATTATTGATTGTGATTTTTGGGATAGAAGAAATATGAAAACAGGGCTAGAAATTGTACTAGACCAAATATTATTTGGGCTCTAAATAGGCTATGGCCCAAATTATATATGATAGAAATGTTTCAAAACAATAGAAAAAAGCTAAGAACAAATTGTACAGTAAAAAGGCCAAGGCCCAATACTTAAATGCAAAACACAATGGCTAAAGCCCATAACAGCAACGAACCATGGTAGAGGAAGTAAAAGGATATAATTATTGGGCTCATCCCATGTAAGCAACTGAAATGGGCTAGGCTGATTTCAATTGAAGACGATTTAATTTCATCATAATTTTGCCACGTAGGATATGACTTGGCTATGCTAGATGGTTCGTGAAGATATTGGATCATCATAGATGTTATGACGATCTAATATCGTCATAGACTGTTATGACGATTTTACCAAAAATATCGTTATAGTTCATTTGCGATGCCCACCTTTCGATGATCATTGTCATAGAATCGTCATAAATAGACTACTATGACGATTCTATGACGAAAATAGAGGGTCATATTTAGTCATATCCCTTCTAGTGGAGATGGACTCTCTAACTAATGCTCTAGAGGAAGAGGAAGAGACTAGGGAGTCTCTTGAGAAAAAGCATAAGACCTTAATGAGGCAAATGATCAAATTGTCACTAAACTCATTAAGGAACGTGATTATGCCATTACTAGGTATTAAAAGGATAAAAGGATAAGATTGAGTTTGGTGTTGTTCATTAAAAACTTGCCGAGGACTTTAAGGAGCTTTAAAAGGCGCACAAGACCTTGGAAAGTGAACTCTTGACTCTCACAAAGTCTCGTGAATAACTTCAAACTCAATTGACTAAAGTTGCTTCACCCAGTATTTTCATTCCTTCGAGTAGTACAAACATCCTTGAGGAAAATGCTAGGTTGAAGGGAGCTTGCAAAGGCCAACTTTTCCAAAGGAAACAAGTCTCTTGATGTCCTTTTGAGTAAGCAGCAGGTCAAATAATGAGAAAGGAGGCATTGTCTACGTGTCTAAGTCCAAGCAGAATAACAACAAGAAGATGAAGGCCAAGCCCGCACACGAAAAGACTCGACTATTTTGGGTAGTAAAACCACAAATGGCAAAATTATGTCACAAGATGAATTTGCTGGAATTGCTAACCCTCACTATATTTTAATGCGTGATTATTATGGTGATGTTTATGCACAATAAGTTTGCCCACTTTATGGTTATATTGCTTCATCTATTTGGGTTCCCAAGACCCTTTTCACTAACAAAAGAGGACCCATTAAAAAACGGGTACCTAAAAACTAGTTTTGATCTCTTGTAGAACTATGGTTCGGACGAGTCAAAGTGGGTGTTTGATAGTGGATGAACAAGTCATATGACTAAAAGAAGGCGATAATGACGAAGATAAGGCCAAATCATGATCAATTAACCATCACATATGCCGATAAGTCAAAGTCTCGGGTAATAGGTCTTGGCAAAGTTGTGGTTGCACACGATACTACTCTCGTGGATGTTGTAGCACACCGGGTAAAACCGCTATTAGAAAATCATTGTTGTTGGTATGATTGCGCATCATCGTGACATCATCTTGCATATCTTTATCCTCCAAATATTTTCACCAAAAACCTATTTTGTTTCAATGCTAGCCTCTCCTTTAATTTAAAATCAAAAGCCCCGGATCTGCTGGATAATTTTGTCTGTCCAAAATTTGTCTATATAAAACTAATTACAGGATGTTCTGTCTATAAAAAAAATCTAAATGTTTTTTAGGGGGTGGCAGCCAAACTTGGCCAACGATCTAGGCCCATCCGGCCACCACAACCCCACCTAAACCCTAATCCAGTGCTACCCCAAACCGCCGTTGCACCCTCCCGATCAAACGCCACCAACTCCCCTCACTATCGCCCTGTGCCCCAGCCTGGCCCCTCTCGGCCACATGCGACCCACCCTACATGGCCCTCCCCTCTCTTTCCGCATTCCACCCCGATACGTTCCCCACACTGCTCGCCCGTAGCGCTCCCTCTCAACCCCGCTTCCCAAGCACCTCGGCCCTAGCTCCCTGCTATGCTCCTCTCTCCTTCCCTATCGCCTCCCTGATCAAGGCGCCAACCACCGCGACCTGTCTTGTCTCGCCATCTCCCTCTCCCCCCGTCACTTGATCCAGCGCCCCTGATCCCGAGCTAGCGCCCTCCTCAACAGCCCACTTCTCGTTCCCCCTCGCTGTTCCCATCATGTGTACCCCACCGCCGCCTCAGCGACTCACGGTAGGCCCTACCTTGCCCCTCTACTGCCATGGCCACCGGGCTCCTCCCAGCGGATGCCATCGTTGCCTCTCGCACAGTTGCCGCGCGTCCCCGCTGCCGGCCCTATGCCTAGTGCCAGCCCTACCGGCACATTCCTGGTCGTCCTTCCCATGAAGCACCATGCCTGGGTGATTCCCCTGCTATGACCCATACACGCCGCCTTGCTCTGGCCCGCAGCCACGCGCCTCTCGCCCCACTGTTGGCCCGCCTACGCCCTGTTTCCCTCATGCGCACCTGCCGCTAGCACCTAGTTGCACGTCCACCTCTTGTTTGTTGCCTATGCTCGTGCGTGCTTGTGTAGTGCTGTTGTTTCCAGCCTCAAAGTTGGCCATCTCCATCACAAGGGGTGTCTTTGATCCGCACCTGTTTTCGCATGTGTACGTCGTGTGCCTGATGGGTTTCAGGTACCGTCGTTGAGATCTGTTTGTGTACACCCGTTGCGGCTCAACTTCGTTCTAGGGTCATGCAAGTCCCCAACATTGCCGTGAAGGATGTTCATGCCATGTTTATTTGTTTACCTCCATCAAGGAAGAATGAACCCGAGAAGCTTACCAAGATCACCTGAAGACCCGAAAGATTGTCCCTAGACCAAGTCCTCTGACGCGGAATGTCAAGACCTCCTTCGAGGATGCCAAGACCCATTCCCGAACCCGACACCGTGCCAAGTACTCGTCCCTAGAGTCCGATACTGAACCCCGCCGACCCCCCCTCCGAGCCCCAAGATCGCCGATCCGATGTGTGACCTCTTTTCCAAGACCAATATTTTCATAATACATATAATATACTTGGTTGCATTTAAATTGTTCATACTCACATACATATCATGTGGTTTGGGGGATTTAGTCGATTCACCTCATAATTAAATATGGAGGCCATATGCAGGCAAATCTAGTCTTATATTGGCTCCATTTCAATTTGTGTAGTGAATTGTTGCCATGTTTTTCCTTATTAATACAACATTTAAATTGCGGGGTATCTAAACAACATAAACCTATTAATTATTTTTCTAGACCCCGGTTCTTCTTAATATTGCCTAATTGCATTGCACCTTTGCCATGTCATGCATCATGCCTGATCTTCTGCCATAGTATTAAATAGTGGATCCGGTGTTTCTTTTAGTTATTTTCTTCTTCACGGATTAGGCCGATGAGTTGATGTGAGCCTCGACCGGATCTTCGGATGAACCTTCAGTAGTATTTCCCAGGCGATCATTCTCCCTCTTTCTACCTATTTTGCATTTGTTGTCTTTTGTTCCCCCTGTTGATATATTTTTATCTTTGTTGTGATGATTTTGTTTTCGAACCCCTGTTATATTACTTGTAGCCCCTATATTGCCTTGGACTCCTCCTATTACCTGTTGTTTGATAGACAATTGGCCTTGCGAGTCATAGTTGCTTGCTCAGGTGTTGCTTCCTGTCGTCGATGTTTCACCGTTGTTGGGGGTTGGCATATTCTTAATGGTGGAGATAATCATGGCTTTAATTTGAAATTTAATAATTAATATTAAAAGTAGATATAATTAAAGGAGAGGCACATGTGGGTAATAGTTGAGCTATGGTTATTATCTCGCTCCGCTGTGTCCACCTAAGACCTGAGTTCTTGACATCTATTCTGAAACTGAGCGCCGTAACCACATGTGGGGTGTATGGGCACCCCTATCGGCTTAGTACCTGATTTTAATGTACTGTTCTAGGAGCCAGAAGTTCGGGATTTATACGTTACCTTCTATACCTATGCCATGTATGCCATGTATGATATGTTTATTACCTATTGCTCGCTGAGTGTTTATTACTGTTGCGTAGGTGTGGCACTCTGGCACGGGAATATACTGTCTATGACCTCTGCTCCCGTGACAAGTCCACGCAACCTCAGGGTTCGTATGAGGAGGATTAGCTATTCCTCGGACGATTAGCTCATTCGGGTGGCCCCTGTCTACTTTCTTTGGGTATGGGGAAGCGTCATGTCCAAGGCCCCGCTGACATACCGATGGGTGTATGTTAATTGATCTAGCAAAAAGGGTTAAAGTGTGTGTGGAAACTTTGTTACACCCCTACAGGGTTAAATCTTTTCAAAAAGCCGTGTCCGTGGTTATGGTTGACTTGGAGCACAGTATATCGATCATAGACAACTATAACTAAAGTTTACTATTATAATTTGACTTTTATCTGATATGACTTGTAAGTTGGATGAGCACCATGGAAAGAATGAATAAAACTTCCAACCATGTGAGTTTCCTCAGGAGGACTTCCTCATTTGGTCTCGAGGGGGAAATACTAGGATGGGTATGATTGGTGTTGGTACCAAGTTGGTTCCGAATAGGTCTTTCTTATATCTATTTGATAGACAACAGTTGTATCGAGTCTCACTAGGTTGTTTAGTGCATGCTTCTCTACCGCTTTACTCCACCATACCTATCTAGGCAAGAGCCGCCGAATTTTGAGTCTCGCCGTATACTGGCCTCAGTACTGACCGCTCCCTTTTCTGTTTTCCCTTTGCTGGAACCCCTTTGTTTTAGCAGGTTTTGAGATCGACGTCGTTAGAAGGCTTACCCTTCCGGCTTAGCATGGGCAGTGTTATGGATGCCATTGATTACTCTTCAGGGATCTTAGCCCCATTTGCTATTTATCCGTACTCGGATGTTGTACCATTTCCGAGGTGATTTGGATCTTTGTTGTCATACCCCAAAAATAATTATAAATTTTATACGATTGTTTGTTTTTTCAAAGAAGAATGAAAAAGAGGACGTTTTGCCATAGCGGTTTGATACACTGAGTTAAAAACCTGTAACAAGATAGTAGATCAGACTACGTAAATACATGTGACGGGTCATTGAGTTTCTTTGTTCCTTCTTTATCCAGAATTTGTAGTACATGATTATATGGATAATAGATAATTATTAAGTGTAAAGGTGTTAAGATCCATTTTGGACCCACGTAGTAGCAGCTTGTTGGGCTTCCCCTGTTTAGGCTATGTGCTTCATTAGGGGCTGAACTATTTGGAAACTTAAATAGGAAAAGTAATGTCCTGTCTTCAACCTTTATACATTAAGCACAATTCTTTGGCACCCAACCGAACATGCCCTACTCCCAAACCCTAGCAGCTAGCCGCCACACATCTGTAGTTCCTGCCTCCCTCCTCTCTCCCTGCAAGTAGCTAGGCTTCTCCGATGGGTTCCGCTGCTTGCGCTTACGCACAACCACTAGCTTCCGGTGCCACCTCTGGTCGACCCCATCCCCATCTCCATTTCCATCCCCACCCATATGTCCATCTTCCCTATGAACCAGAGATCGAGAGAGACTTAGAGAGATGTAAGACAAAGAGGAAGAAAGGAGAAGAGAAGGATTCTGCTAGAGCAACGTCAACCTTGTCGTCTTCATCTCGTGAACGCCATATCATGTCAAGGGTAACACACGAAATCAAGTGATTCTTGCAAGTTTAATGTGGGATCTTGATTTTTAGGAGCATCTTGTGGTTCAAGTCCTTATTTCGAATCTAGATATGGAGGGACTCCTGAGATAATTTGGCATGTATAGATGTAGATTTTCATGGTCTGTTGGTGAAGTACTATAGTATAGTTCGAAACAAACTGCTCTTAATCCATGCAAAATCTGATAATATGTACAAAAGCAACTTTGTAGGAATCGTTCTTAGCTTTCCATAGAGTGGTGATTTGCATTATTCCGATGAGTGGTTTGGAAACTATGGTCTTCACAGTGATGCTATGCTAAAACTAGTTTCAGAAATGTGCAGTAACTTTCTGGCAGGTGCTAAATTTATCCTTAGGTAAAATTCTAATTGTTTTCTCAATATCATTGGTTTACATAATTTACTATATATGTCTGTAATGATACAAATTTCCTTGTTTGAGTCATATGGTAAAATCTTTGAGAATAACACATGGCCTGTCTTGTTTTGGACATGGTAATCTAAATACCTAAATCTGAGGGGTTAACCTTGTTTATTTGAAAACTACCTCTGGTCAAAGTTGTCTAATAATTGATGTATATTCTACAACATATAATGTTTGTCAAGTATGGAACTTGAAGGATTCATCTTAGGATAAAATTTATGGAACATCAAGAGGTTGATGATGGCGCATAGGAGTGACGTTTTTGTTCATGTCTTGCGATGCTTATAGATGCAATCATGCAATGTTTTGAGATCTGTATATTCTTTTTGCTTAACAGGTGAATGTTCTTTGTCATGTTGATTGTGTTCCGAGGAAACTCCATCGGATAGAAAAGGAAAGTGCATGTGGGATGGTAATCACAGTGTGATCTCCCATCCCCAACTATTACTTTATCACTAAACATGCATTCTTTGGGTTGTGATCATTTATTCCCTTGTGGATATGTTACATTTACAAGGCCTCTTTGGTGTTATTGATGAGTGCTCTTGATTTTTATTGGATAGCTAAGTGTTCCATAGAGGGGTATCGCCCTCGGTTTAGATTTTAAAGATGAAATTGAAGAAAACGTGACAATGTTAATGCTTAACTCTTTGAGACCTTCAATGATGGGTTACGAACCATATTGGAGGCATTCTCCACATGTTGGAGTGAGTAGATGTCGACGGGTATCTACTCAGCTATACCGGTAAAAGTAATGAGGTGAGATGCTAGGGATAGAAACCATGAGACCTTCAATGAAGGGTTGAGATCCTAATTTGAGAGGCACCCACCACAAGTTGGAGTGAGTGGATGCCGATGGTTGTCACTCAAACTTTACCGGTATTAGCAATGAGATGGGATGAAACTAAAACAATAATGAAATGAGATGAAAGTTAATAAGTTGATGAAATATTGTTACTTATGCCAACAACTATCTTTAATGTGTTACCTTGGATTGTGGTGAGTTACACATGCCTTGGCTAAACTTTTCCTTACACTAATCTTTGGTTGTTTAGTGAGATTGACTTGGTTGCGAACATGTGAGTATTTCTTGTGTGACTTCGAGCGATGTCATGGTTATGTGATGTATGTTTTGAAAGTTTAATTGTATGAGTGAGTTGCATGTTTGGGGTAGTGAATGACCCTTGTTTCTTGTTTAGATTAATATCATTTGTTAGTCTAAGATACCAATTAGAAATTATAGTGTGAGACTCAAAAAATAAAGAAATTATATTGTGAGAGTGACTATGCAGGTGTGATAACGTAGAGAACTCAATAACCATGTTTATTTGGTAGAACTGGTGTCCAAAGTGTTTGTTGTTTAAGATCTATTTCAAGCTAGTGGAGTCTCAACCTAGTTATGTAGGAATTAATAAAGTTGATATTTTGTGGCACTCCTTAACTTGAGGTGTGGGGTCGCATTGTTTCTTTATTACTCCATTGTGCTTGTTGAGCTGATGAGATCACCCTTGTTGTCACCAAACTTTTCAGGTGTTCGATGAAGACGTCATGCATGGGATTGGGATTAGAACTTTCTACGACATCACAAACACTCACACTTCCAATTCATTTATAGAATAGTTCCCCTAAATTGTAAGAAGTTGCAGACTATAACACTTAGTGGCTCAAATTGTTTAGTCTCATTCTTGTAACTTGGATACGTTAATTTATTGAAAGATGATGCATTATTGGTTATCCCATTGATGTTGATAGTATTGGTGTTATTGCTTGATTGTCATTTATGACAATATTCGTATGTGAGACTTTGCCCAAAAAATATCTTGTAAATTAGGATTTAAATTAATATAAGGTTTAATGTGGTAACATCCTGGTATTTCAGTTAGACCGGGGTGTTACATTTGTAATGTATATATGTATTCTTGTCTCATGGACTCGTGTTATATATATAAAAAAAAATATATATATATGTTATGTTGTTTCTATCATGGACTAATATGTAATGGTATTATTTTGTTTTCCACCCGCACGAAAGTGCCTAGTGGGCATCTTTGAATCAATTCTATGTGGGTTTGGCAGGAACCGCTAAAACTTGTATAGGGTCGATTGGATGGTGTTACATAGTGGTATCAGAGATCAGCAGTTGCGATACCCCACTGGTCCAGCCTGTAGGATAACCTAGCTAATGAATGTTGTAGAGTGTCAAAACTATTTTGGAAAGTTGGTTGGATAGATCTGATTAGGTATGCTTTTACTTCTTACCCATGTGCTTTTATCTTCTTACCTCTATGTGTTTTGTATCTTCCCTCTTATCTTTTCTTCGAGTCCAGGAATTCTAGTGGTTGTGTTTCCATCGTACCTTCAGGGTTTTGCTTCGTTCCTCTTGTAACGGTGCTTCTACATCCGGTCTTCATGCTATCTGGTGAATATTTCATCTGTTGTACCTTTTGGTGAACCAAAAAATCACTAAAATTGTACTTTGTATCTTTTGGTGTTGTTCCAACACGACAACTTCATCTGCATCAGATCTTATGAAGAGTCTGCATCATTCCTTTGTTTCAGAACATCACTTGTCAAGATCTTCAGTCTAAATTTTGAGAATGGGTGCACGACTTTCTACTGCATGTGCGGATTAATAGTTTGAGTGCGTGATGGATTGACACCCATACCGACTACTCATTCTATTTGATCTTGTACATTGAAGAGGATTAGAATGCATCATTTCTCTCCTTCTATCAAAGTTAGAGGTGGCATTATCTTTTGAGACCTTTACCTTCGTAATTTTATCCGGAGTGTTCTCTCGACGAACGTGAGCAATGACCCCTTGTTGGTGGTGTCACCGATTTTAAGAGGGAGAAAGAACCCTTGTTAGTGGTGTTGTGACAGTCTACACGAAGTGAGAAGATTCAGCTCATCAGCCTTCTTCCCCATACCATGAGGCGCATCTCAAGGACAAGATCCATTGTTAGTGGTGTCGAATTGTACCACCCCGGGTAAAACCGCTATTAGAAAACTGCTGTCGTTGGTATGACTTCTGGATAATTTTGTCTATCCTAAATTTGTCTATCTACAATTACAAGATGTTCTGTTTATAAAAAACAAATAATATAAATGTTTTTAGGGGGTGGCAGCCAAACTGGACCAACGAAATAGGCCCAGTCGGCCAACAAAAACCCACCTAAACCCTAATCCAGCTCTACCCCAACCCGCCGCTGCACCCTCCCGATCGAATGCCACCAACTCCCCTCGCTATCGCCACGCACCCCTGACTAGCCCCACTCGGCCCCGCGCGACCCGCCCCGCGTGGCCCTCCCCTATATTTCCGCGTCCCACCCTAATGCATTCCCCGCGCTGCTCGCCCGCAGCGCTCCCTCTCAACCTCGCTTCCCACGCACCTCGACCCCACCTCCCTTCTACGCTCCTCATGTCGTTCCTCATCACCTCCCTAAGCAAGCCGCCAACCACCGCGACCCGCCCCACGTTGCCATCTCCCTCTCCACCCCGTCACTCAAGCCCGCGCCCCTGATCTCGAGCCAACACCCTCCTCTCCAGCCGTCTTTTCCTCCCCCTATCCGTTCCCTCTGTGCGGACCCCGCCGCCGCCTCACCGTCTCGCGGCAGGCCTTGCCTCGCCCCTCTGTAGCCATGGCCGCTGAGATCCCCTCAGCGGATGCCGCCGCTGCCTCTCGTGCCTCTGCTGTGCGTCGCCGCTGTCGGCCATGTGCCCCGTGCCGTCCCCGTCGCCACGTCCTAGGTCGTCCTCCCCATGAAGCACCATCCCCAGGAGACACCCCTGCTCCGGCCTGTCTGCACCGCCTTGCTCTGGCCCGCAGCCACGCTCCCCTCGCCCCACCATCGGCCCGCCTGTGCCCTGTCGGCCTCCTACGCACTGGCCGCTAGCACCGAACTGCACGTCCACCTCCTGTTTGTTGCCTTTGCCCGTGCGTTCTTCTTCGCTATTGTTGTTTCCAGCCCCGAAGTTGGTTGTCTACATCCCAAGTGACGTCTCTGCGCGTGTGTATGTCGTGTGCTCGATGTTATTCAGGTACCGTTGCTGAGATCTTCCCATGTGCACCCGTTGCGACTCAACTTTGTTCTAGAGTCATGCAAGTCCCTAACATTGTCGTGAAGGATTTTCACGTCGTGTTCATTTGTTTACCTCCATCAAGGAAGATTGAACATGAGAAGCTTACCAAGATCGCCCGAAGACCCCAAAGATCGTCCATGGATCGAGTCCTTCGATGTGGAATATCAAGACCTCCTTCGAGGACGCAAGACTCGTTCCTGAATCCGACGCCGTGCCAAGTCCTATCCCCGGAGTCCGAGACAGAACCCGAACCCCGCCGACCCCCCTGCCCCCATCTGAGCCCCAAGATCTTCGATCCGATGCGTGACCACTTTTCCATGACCAGTATTTTCATAATACATATAATATACTTGTTGCATTTAAATTTTTTATACTCGCATACATATTATATAGTTTGGGGGTTTTTAGCTGATACACATCATAATTAAATATAGAGGCCATATGTACGTAAATCTAGTATTATATTGGTTCCATTTAAATTTTTCTAGTGAACCGGTGCCATGTTTTGCCTTATTAATACAACATTTAAATTACGAGGTATGTAAACAACATGAACCTATTAATTAATTATCGAAACCCTGGTTCCTCTTAATATTGCTTAATTGCATCGCACCTTTGCCATGTCATGTATCATACATGCATAATGCATGATCTTCTGCCATAGTATTAAATAGTGGATCCGGTGGTTGATTTAGTGTTTTGCTTCTTCACGAATTAGTCTAATGAGTTGATGCGAGACTCGACCCGATCTTCGGATGAACCTTCGGTAGTGTTTACCAGGCGAGCATTCTTCCTCTTTCTACCTATTTTGCATTTGTATTCTTTACTTCTTCATATTGATCTATTGCTATATGTGTTGCGATGCTTTAGTTTTCATACCCCAGTTATATTACTTGCAGCCCCTATATTGCCTTAGACACGTCCTATTACATGTTGTTTGATAGACAGTTAGGTGTTGCTTCGTGTCGTCGATGTTCCACCGTTGCTGGGGGTTGGCATATTCTTAATGGTGGAGATGATCATGGCTTTAATTATAGTTTAATAATTAATATAGAATGTAGATATAATTAATGCAGAGGCACAGGAGGGTAATAGTTGAGATCTGGTTATTATCCCGCCCTCCTGTGTCCACCTAAGACCCGAGTTCTTGACACTTGTTCCGAGACCGAGCGCGCTAACCACATGTGGAACCTGACCCGACGTGACTAGCAGATGTAGGGGAGGTAGGTTGGTATGGGTCCATCCTGAGGGCTCAAGGTTCTTCTTCTGAAAGGTTTCGTCTTGGTTTTCTCCGTACCATGGCACGAAATGAGTGTAATGGTAAGAGCGGGTTGACTTGGTCGTGTGGGTAAAGTGTACAACCCCTGCAGGGTGTCTAAACTAAGTACTTAGCCGTGTCCCCGGTTATGGACAACCATGAGCAACTGGTCCTGGAACTGTTCAGAAGATCTCACTCATCCCAATTTCTTAATTACTAAAACTTGATTGGTGAACATGGCTTTACGAGCATACGAAAACTGAACTGTCTTGTTTCTACATGGGTTTATGCTGGTATGTCCTTAGAAGATTGTTTTTTTGAAGAAAGAGAAGTATTTTGAAAGTATGGGAAAGTTATATTGCTTTTAGAAAATGAGCATGAACTCTACCTAACCAAATATGCATGTAGTTGCTAGATTCTTTGTACTCATTAGTTCTACTTGCCAATAAATTCAAAGTATTGACCATTCGTGGCTGCAACCTTTCATGTTGTAGGTTATATCGTTTTTAAGTGATCGTTATAGGTTGCGAGACTCCACTCAATGATTGTTTGCCTATGGCACATTTGAAGAATGGAGATCTATATTGTTATTCTCTCCGTTGAGTACTTGTGTAATATAATGTAAATTCTGGATCACATTCGTTGTATTTATGATGCACAGTTATATTTGGTATCATTTTGTACTATGTGAGTCAGTGAACCGATCCAGGGATTATCACTATACACATGAACTCAGCCTTATCAGGCGAGGGTGTTACAAGATGGTATCAGAGATGTGCGTTAACTGTAGGATCGTGACCTAGGAATAGAATAGGAAAACCATAAGAACTATAAACACTATTTCATTCTATCTTCTTATCTTCTTACACTTCTTTCTAGTATCTTCTTATCACTTTTAATTGTCATACTTTTCTCTTTTGAAATATAGAAGGAAGGCTCCCTTTAGCAATGAACTCATAATTTTGTACTTATTAGATTCTTGTAATCCTTCATCTATCTTTTCTAATCTCATCTTGTTCAAACTTGTATATGAACACTGGTGCAAGATTAAATATAGCTAGATGATGTCCACCATATAGTTTTGATATGACTCCGTTTAGATCTAGTAACCGATCATTGCAAGAAATTGTTTTAAAGTTGATTTATTGTGATTAGGTTGTGCTATTTGATACCTTAAAGTTACAGAATATTTTTGTGAGATTCCACAATATGTTAATGAAGGTTTTGATAGAAATTTGTGGTGATTTTCGTTGCAGTTTCTCCCCTGACAGATTTTATTGCGCGGTTTTTTCATTTTTAATTGGTAACTCGGATTGAGGTCAAATTTCAGGATCTGGTCCAAAACTTCCTAATCTACCAGCACAAAAATTCAGCTAAAATTCCTGACTAGTTTAAGGTGCCTAGAAAAATTCGTGAACACTGCTGTAGTTTCAGGACAGATTCTGTCCATTTCTTTGAAGATTGTAGTTTCACCCCCAAATGAATTATTAGTCAAAGAAAAACTATTTTGTGGATGGTATGCCACTAAAACAAAAATCCTGGAACATAAACAAAATTATTCTAGCTTGAGTGTTGTTTATAATGATTGTTTGCTTGTATGACGATTGATTGCTTCATATAGTTATGGGTAGTATTATTTCTCTTAGTCCTCTTCTATCTATACTCATCTATGCTATCCCAAACAGATATCGCCTCATCGTGAACCCACTGAGATGGAGCAGCTGAGAGCAGCACAGGCACAACTGGCGCAAGTGGTGGCTCAGTTCATAGCAAACAAAAACAATGGGAACAATGACAATGGCAACAACAACCCAACCCAAGTGGATGCACTCACTAGGTTCCTGAAACTGAGGCCTGCCAAATTCTCAAGGGCACCTGAACCTATGATAGCACTTGATTGGCTGCGCTCAGTGAGTAAGGACTTAGTAACAGTTGGATGCACAGACAAAGAGAAAGTGAGGTTTGCTGGTCACTTACTTGAAGGATAGACAACTATTTGGTGAGATACCTTTCAGATTACCCACCCCATCAATACAATCACCTGGGAGATGTTCGAGGAAGTATTCAAGACAAACCATGTATCCTCTGGAGTTATGAGCCTAAAGAGAAAGGAATTACGTGACCCGCGCCAGTACAATCACATGGTGTCGGAGTACATAGAAGAATTCACCAATTTGTCTCGTTATGCCCCAGAAGATGTTGACACCGATGTGAAAAGGAAAGATATATTTCTAGATGGACTGAGTGATGAGCTTTCCATTTAGATGTTAGTAGTTTATACTCCCACTTTCCAGGATCTGATGAACAAAGCATGAATTCTTCAAGAAAATAGAGTCAAGTTGAGAAGCGCAAGAGAAAGCACAAGAACAACTACAACTCAAGACCGCATCAGAATTTCTGTGATCTCCATGATGGGAATGGAGGTTCTAAACATCACATGCATGAAGGCAATGGATACAACGACCATGGTGGTAATGGACATCCGCACCACGAAGGAAATGGACGCCAACATAATGTCCACATGAGTCACAACCACAAATTTGAAGGAGGGAATGATCGCAACCATGAAGACAACAATGTTGTGGTCCACAACACAAATCTCTTTAGGAAGGACATCAGCAAGGTTGCATGTTTCAAATGCAAGAAGAAGGGACACTATTCAAGAGACTGACCTCAGAAGAAGAAGAACAAGATTGATGGCTACAAGCCAAAAACATTTCAGAAGGGACATATTAATCATATTAGTATGGAGGAAGTTCAAGGAGACCCTGATGTCGTGATTGATACGTTCCAGCTCAATACCTTTCTAGCACGTGTTCTATTTGATGATGGAGCATCACATTTGTTTATATCAAGAGAATTTGTGGATACAAACAGTATTTCAACTAAAACCATTAACAAGCCCATCAAAATAAGCTCTCCTAGTGGACAAGTGGTAGTAACCTTTGGATGTCATCAACTGAACCTAAGGATTGGGGTACACAACTTTCCCACAAGCTTGAATGTGTTGGAATCACAAGACTTGGATGTTACTCTAGGAAAGAATTGGATGTCCAAGTATGAAGGCCAGATAGATTATCCACGACAAGCAATTTCACTTACAACCCTAGAGGGAAGAGTAATCAGATATAGCACAATAACTGAAGTTGGCGAGGCCAACTTAAATTCTCTTAAGGGGCTTAGCTCAGAAAGATTACCCATGGTGAAGAAGAGATAGACCGGACAAGAGGATATCCTACGCCTATTTTCTAGACATTCCGAATCTCGAGGACGAGATTCATCTTAAGGGGGTTAGTCTGTCACATACTAGATATTTGAAATTTGGACTAAAAAAATCGCATTTGCATTGCATTGGCATGACATCATTTGCATTCATGAAAATCTGGAATTGAAAAAGCCTACTTTCGAACCCCAAATGGGATCACTAAAAGGCTTGTACAAAGATTTTACATGGATTTATAAAATCACTATTTATAAATAGTCAAATTATTGACAACAAGGATTCTAAAATGATCCCCTGGTTTTTAGAAAATTTTAGAGACAAACATGATCTCATTTGGAGCTCTAAATACAAAGATATAAAAGAAATTAGAAAACAGAAAAAGAAAAGATAAAACAAAAAAGCAACCTAACCTACTGGACCAGCCACTGGGCCGGCCCGTACCTAATTTACCGCACGCGCCAGCGCCGCATAGCATAGCAGCGTGCAAGCCAGCAGCCCGCTGAGGCCCAGGAGGAGCGCCATCAGCCCAACCCGCGCGCGCCTCTGTCTGCCAGGTGGGACCGCCCCGTCATCTCCTTCTTATCGATGGAGCCAGGCACACGCACGTCTCGATCCCGACTCGAATCCTCCACGAAATCCGCACAGATTCATTCGCCCCTCGCCCTCATCTTCCCCCATATAAAGACCATCTCCCCCTCATTGAAACCCCTTTGAAACCCTAGAAAATAGCGCCTTGAGCCTCGCTAAATTGCTCGCTGGAGTTTCCCGATTTTGCCGCTGCCCTGGACCTTCCAGATCGAGGTCAAGCATGACGGGACGACCGCCCTCGCATCCACTTTTACCTCTCTACTATTCCCCTCTCGGCTCTGCATCACCTCACCCTTTTCCATCCCTCTATCTCACAGCAGAACAACCAGGAGGACCCGCCGGAGCACCGCTGGGGACCGAGGCGAGCAGCCGCCCGAAGCCGTCGACTGGAGAAGCGACAGTTGCCGAAGTGAACACCCGCGTGACCGCAACACTCCTCCGCATATCGTCGACCACCTCACCGCCGTCGAAGGTGACCAGAGACGCCACCACCGTCATCGCCTGAGCCACACCGCCACCGCCCACACCAACCGTTGGTGTGCAACACGTCCAGCTCATCCCTTCCATCTGATCAGGAACCAGTAGCTCAGATCGCTTGTTGACCGTTTGTTTTACCGCCAACAGCCATGTCAGCTCCCTGCCCAATCAGCGCCAGTCAGCGGGGTATATTTCAGGGAATATTCCCTCTTAAATTGAATTTGAACAAAAATTGCACAAAAGTATTAAACCTTGTAAAATTCATATAAAAAGATCAGTATATCCCAAAATAGCAAATAATATATCAATGGATTTGGAAAATTGTGTAGAACATTAATATGATATTAGATCTAACTTGTACAGTACATATTTAGTATAATAAATTAAATAGTTTAATAGACAATTTAGAAAAAATAAATCATAGTAAATTATATGTAGATCATAAAAATACAAATAAGGTGTCTATGGATTCCTAATTACGTATAAAACATTAATATGCTGTTAGATCCAAATTTTGTAGTGTAGAATTGTTGTAGTAATTTAAATAGTTTTAGTTGCTTTTCAAAGCATTAAATTCATAGTAAATAATTTATAGATCATCAAATTATGAATAATATGTCCCTAGAATCACAATCGCGTGTAGATTACAGATACATTTTTAGTTCTAATTTTATACCACACAAACTATTTAAGTGAATTAAATTATATTAAAACTATTTAAATCATAAGAAAAGATATACAACTCCGATTAAGGTGAATCCAATTGCTAATGATTCGTAATAACATTCCCTATCCAGTACACCCCAGAACCAAATTTAACAGAACTATTAAAACCTCTATATTGGCAATCAAGATTTAATAACAAATACCCTATCACATCAAATGATCTCCTGCATGCATCATGTATTCTAATATTGTTTAGAGAACTAATTACAACCATTGTGACATATTAAATTATCATGCATGCATTTGTTCATCATTGTTTTGTTGTATTGTGCAAAATTGCATTATTTTGAATGGTGTGTTTGTTGTGCACAGTTTTTGATCGGTAGATTGCGAGGAGTGCAATGTTTGTGATTGTGAAGAGTGCAATCTTATCTATTGTGAGGATTATCTAAATGACTGCATCTACAAAAAGGCAAGTAGAGCAATCATAAATGTCCTACTATTTTCCAATGCATGTAGTATGATTTTTAGTAGTGATGCATGTGTAGGTGTTTTACTACTACGCTATGCTCTGACACCCAAGCATGATTGCCATATCTCCATGACTTGATTCCTTTGAGCCATCGTATTATAGTTGCTTAGCCATGCTTATTAGATGCACAAAAGGGAATTCATGATTGGTTATGTTATGGAAAAGTTATGTTTTGTTATAATGAAAACAACTGGAATTTAATGAATCTCCTGGGTGTGATGGATTGATGTTTTTGCATGGTTTATTGTGGAAAGCACACCTAGGCTTCAGAGATTGGACATGTTTCTTATGTAGTAGCTTCCAATACAGCCGCATGTCATTATTTGTCTTGACTAAGTAGGTTGTGGGAACCTGACCCGACGTGACTAGCAGATGTAGGGGATGTAGGTTGGTATGGGTCTGTCCTGAGGGCTTAGGGTTTTGCTTCAGAAAGGTTTCGTATTGGTTTTCTCCCTACCATGGCACAAAATGAGTGTAATGGTAAGAGCGGGTTGACTGGGTCATGCAGGTAAAGTGTACAACCCCTGCAGGGTGTCTAAACTAAGTACTTAGCTGTGTCTCCGGTTATGGACAACTATGAGCAACTGGGTCTGGAACTGTTTGGAAGATCTCACTCATCCCAATTTCTTAATTACTAAAACTTGATGGGTGAACATGGGTTTAGGAGCATACGAAAGCTGAACTGTCTTGTCTCTACATGGGTTTATGCTGGTTTGTCCTTAGAAGATTGTTTTTTAAGAAAGAAAAGTATTTTGAAAGTAGGAAAAAGTTATATTGCTTTTAGCAAATGAGCCTGAACTCTACCTAGACAAATATGCATGTAGTTGCTAGATCCTTTGTACTCATTAGTTCTACTTGCCAATATATTCAAAGTATTGACCATTCGTAGCTGCAACCTTTCATGTTGTAGGTTATATCGTTTCTTAGTGATCATTATAGGCCGCGAGAGTCCACTCAATGATTTTTCTCCTGTGGCACATTTGAAGAATGGAGATCTACCTTGTTACTGTTTCCGCTATGTACTTGTGTAATATATTGTAAATTCTAGATCATATTCGTTGTATTTATGATGCACAGTTATATTTGGTATCATTTTGTACTGTGTGTGTCAGTGAACCGATCCAGGGATTTGCACTATACACATGAACTCAGCCTTATCAGGCGAGGGTGTTACACCACACCATCGTGATGCTAGAATCACAAGGAGATCTACAACCTCCGCTGCCTGTTGGAACATAGGAGAGGAAGGTCTTCATCGAGTATCGAACGTGTGACCGACTGCGGAAGCATTGCTAGAACTAGGTGCCAGAAGGATCGTCTTCGCGACCTTGAGATTGGCAAGTGAACGAATACATCAACCACGAGATTCCGATCTCGTTAAACGCTTTGGATCTACGGGGGCTAGTACTTTACACACTCGTTGCACCGATCTCGTAGATAAGATCTTGGATTTTGTGTGTTCATGCGATAGAATTTTTTTTGTTTTCCATGCTACGAACCCCTACAAAAATACATTAGCCTAAGAAGATCGAGAAACATTATACTCACAAGTACAAGAACTAGTAAAATAGTACTTTACTACTTTGCAGCCAAAATCCATATTTCTAACAAACTGAAACCCCCTCGACCAGAATCAACATCAATATTTAATCCCAAATTTGGATGGCAGATCATCATCAGAATCAAGACGGTCATATTTTCTATCTCCCACCTTGTGAATGCAGAATGAGTAATCGAGGATGAAACTATCATGTTTATTAATAAGAAAATTCTAGAAATCTTGAGTAATCCTGATGGTGGCTGGCGATGGATGCTCTTTGGCTCGAAAAATGGACTATCTTTGGTGAACTCCTCCAGGTAACCTCCCAGCATTGAAGGTTTTTAAAAGTGTAACTCCACCATGTACCGCCGAAACAAGCACGCCGCCTACCTAATGCACTGGATGGATACGGCGAGGCTATAGTGGAGCATGTAAAAATGCACGACGAACACTGTACGATCATCCCCGGATATGACGGTCTCTACTCACCATGATCCAGGTGCCAACAAAGGCTGAGAGATGCACCTGTGTTCTATGTTGTAGTCGAAACTGTGCACTTCCATTCGAGTTGGATTTTTTGAGGTGGGCGAGAAGTTTTATGGGCGGGGTGGTGAACTCGTATCCAGGCTCAGTGCAGTTGCACGGGACATGCGGGCACACCATATTGTGGTTGAGGAAGTCGTAGAAGGAGACCAGTCTCCCACAACCGTCATTGGGGCATCTGCTACCTTTTCAACCAGCGACTTGGTGGTGTAACTCCTTGGAGCATCCGGCCAGCCGGATGGCGCTGATATTTTCCATGCGCATAAAGATTTCTCTGAATGTGTCATTGTCGATTTGCTCTAGACACCGTACCAAATGTTGTGCGTCAAATCTTCCATTGCGTCCGGCTAGAATGGGGCGAGGGCGGATTCAAATATGATTGTTGGGGTTTCTTGGAGGAGAGTGATGGCGGCCTACAAGAACCGATGCAGTGGGCGAGAAATGCCTAGGAAAATTGTGAAGTGTGCTCGAGAGGATCCAAAATGCGGCTAGCCAACCTTGGCGAATGGGGATCGACGGATATGGGGAGGATGGCAGGATCTTCGAATGACGAGTGTTAATTTTACGTGTTCCCTCATCGGTCTTCTGCTGTGCACAACTGTATCGAGGACACCGACTGGAATTATAGCTAGACTAGCAATCGACACATCCTGGCTCAGCATTGTATTGTATCATCACGTAGACTAGATAAATAATACCATAAATAAGTTTTATTGTGTTTCAGGAAAGATCATCAACCTACATTTTCTCGAGTAAATTAAATTTTAGTAACACAATTGGGGCCAGGATAACAGGTTAGTGCCACTTTTGTAATGTTTTGCAGATACATACCACTTTTCGGCGAGCTGTTACAAATAGGTCACTTTTTTGGCTAATCACATTTTAACAGCTAAACTAACATAATGGGCCAACAATTAAGTGATGGCATGGACCTAGGGCCCACGTGTCATCCCTCTAATCTTCTTCTCCTCCTTCTTCTCTTATCTATCTTACTCTTCTCTCGTATCCTTATTCTTCTAGCAACTGCTCTCCCTTCCCCTCCCGACCTTCCTAATTTCCTGGTACTCCAGATTGCCAGCTTGAGCACCATAGTCATTGGTCATCGATCATAAACGTATGTCGCACAACTGCATCACTGGTAAGATTCTGGTGACCTTTTACTGTCGGTGTTGCACGCTTTTGGTTCCCCTTGAACTCCGACTGAAGCGCACCCGCCAGCGTAGACCTGCACGCTCCCTTCCACGACATCCTTGGACATGGTCGGGTCCTTGGGACCACGGTAATCACACGACACCGTGTATTGAGAAGTGTGTTTTAAAGTATTAGGTATAGCTAATACACATTAACTTCTATGTTGACTTCTACATGATACAAAGTACAAGAACCAAATAATTTATTTTGAATGTTGAACAGTAGGGGAAAATCCCCACTGCAATTTTTCTCATTAATAATGGGTAGTACTTACATAACTACAAAAAGATAGATTCCACCTCGTGGAGGGAAAATCTAACAGTCTATCTATGGTCTAACTGTGTACTTAGCCAGGTTTTAAAACCCTGGTAATGTTTTCTTTTGATCCTGTATTCAACCCATCTTATCTCCCGAAAGAAGATGGCCTTCCAACTCCCCAAAGTTGGTCTTTGTTCTTTATAAATTCTGTTGTTTCTACAACTCCACATACCCCATGCCGCCAAAATGATTATTTACAAAGAAAATGGAACCTTTAGCTCTAGTCTAATATCTGAGAATGCTTCAAATACTGAGAGACTCAGTGTTCTATCAGGACAAATATAATTCCAACAAAGATTTTCAAAAGGACAATCCCAGAAAAGGTGTGCTAGGGTCTCTTCAGAGGAACATTCCAAAGTTGCAAAATTGTAGGAGGGCAATGAAAATTGCTTTCTCCCTAGCAAATTCCTTGTATTTAATATGTCTAGCGGGAGTAGCTAGAAGAAAAACTTGTGTTTTGATTGGCAGGATGACTCCCAGATCCAGGAGAAATGTGGGGTTTTAGGGGTGTGGCCAATCATGACTGGATAAGCTTTTTTGACAGAGAAATTCTCAGCCCCCCAAATATAACTCCATTTATTAGTTTGACCTTGTTGAATGGAACTCAAGGCATCTTGGCAGATTCCTTCCGAAGTTAGAAATTTAGAATAGGCTTGCTGTGATAGTGGTAAGTGGAAATGGTCTTGAAGGTGATGTGCCTAACCAAAATCTTGTATAGAGGTACTTGAGCTTTTTACAAAATACTAAAGATGTGGGAACTTGTGTTGCAAACATTCATCTTGCCAAAGATTAGTACAAAAATATGTTTTTTACATCTTGCCATTCCTTTGTAGGTATCAATTATCTTCAAATGGGATTTCCACCAGAAAGACCCCTCCATACTTCTTCTAGGAAATTTTCCATTATTATAGTAATAAGTGTTCCAAATGAGTTGTACCCAAGGAATGTCATAGTGATTAAAGAACTTGTCCAAATTTTTCAGCGGAAGGGGAGTATTATGAACATTAAGATTAAGGAAACCCAAGCCTCCTTGAATTTTTGGCCTACAAATCTTATTCCAAGCACTAAAGCATGTCCTTTAGCTTGTACATCATTAGTCTTCT
This sequence comes from Avena sativa, assembly GCA_916181665.1. Classification (NCBI taxonomy): domain Eukaryota; kingdom Viridiplantae; phylum Streptophyta; class Magnoliopsida; order Poales; family Poaceae; genus Avena; species Avena sativa. The sequence goes on from OV702293.1 coordinate 104,320,152, forward strand.
TTCTCCAGAGACAATTCCTCATGTATTTAATTAGTTGATCTTTAAGGGAAACAGGCACCTGCAAACAACTCATATAGAAAAGTGGGACAGAGGTCAAGACAGATTTAACAAGCTACAACTTTCCTCCATAGTTTAGGAAATCTGCAATGCCACAAAGCCTTCATTCAACTCTCTGAAGAATAGGTAGGAAAATTTCCATAGAAGGGTTACTGAGGCTAAGAGGCAACCCAAGATAAGTGAAAGGAAGGACACCTAGTTTGACAGCAGATGGTTTATGCAAAGTGTGATAGCCTTTCTTGATCCAATTTTTTTGGCATCATGCTTGATTTCATATAACTTACTTTAAGACCAATAGAGATAGAAAAGGTATGTAATAGAGCTTTAAGATAGAGCAGTTGGCTTGAGTCTTCTTTGAGAACCACCAGTGTGTCATCAGCATACTGTATCACTGGGAAATTAGGGCAAGAGGGACATCTAAGTGGTGGAGTCAGAAGATATTGATGCATTTCCTTATTTAGAATAGAGTTAAGTAGATCAACATCCAGTACAAAAAACATAGGTGATAAAGGGTCCACCTGTCTGACTCCTGTGTTGAAGTAAGTTTCTTTTTCAAGGACCCCATTTAGAAGCACTTCAGAAGTTCTAGACTCAAAAATCATTTTAATCCATTTTTCTCCAAAACCTCTTTCTTTTAGAATATTATGATGGTTGAATTCTTAATCTAATCAAATGCTTTTTCAAAGTCCAGTTTTAAAATGACAATTTCCTCCTTTGACTTATGACACAGAAAGAGATATTCAAATGACCATCCTAAGAAGTCTTGAATTGATCTTTTCTTTAGAAATCCATACTAATTCTTGTGGACAAGCTTCAAAATATTGTTTGTAGTCTATTGGCCAATAGCTTGGTAATAATCTTTAGAATACTATTAAGGAGTAAGATTGGCCCGATCTGTAGGTGTTGTGGGATTCTCAATTTTTGGGATGAGAGTAATGAAGGAAGAGTTGATACATTCCAGAGAAATATGCCCATCATAAAAATTAGAGATAAGTTGCTTAATATCTTTGCCAATTATGTACCAACAACTTTTTATGAATTCAGTGTTAAAGCCATTAGGTCCAGGTGACTTGTCATTGGGAAATTCTTTGATCACATCCTAAATTTCCTTGTTAGAGAAAGGTACTTCAAGGGACTCACTTGTTTTTGTAGGCATAACATCTCCATAGAAATCCTACAGGTTAAAGTGCATATCAAGGTTGTCAGATGAACCCATCCTGTCCTTGAAAGCTTGCCACAACAAGTCTGCTTTGTCTGAATGTTCCTGCACCTCCTAGTTGTTTCCATTCTTTAACATAGAAATGTAATTATGCCTATAACTGATAGTAGCTTTGGAGTGGAAGAATTTTGTATTATCATATCCTAACTCCACCCATTTGATCTTTCCTCTTTGCTTCCAATAGGCATTCTTGTTCTATAACAGTGTAATGACATGTGACTTGAGCATATCTCAGATTCCATTCAGTGACTATCAAAGTCTTCACTTCATCCAGAATGTCCAAAAGTTCAATGGTTTTATTAACTTATTTAATCTGATCTTTTAGATAGGGTAGGTTTGTTGCCCAAATCCTCATTCCTCTTCTCACATTATTTATATTGGCATTATTTTTTTAGCACTGTCACTGTGCCCAACTAGAATGATCCAGGAATTGTGTACAATTTGCTTGAAGTCACTATGCTGCAAACAGTCATTTTTAAATCTGAAAATCTGAGCTTTGGGGATCTTGGTGCCAATCTAAATGACACATGACAAATGGTCAGAGGCGGGTCTGCAGAGAGGGTACAAAAATGTAGAAGGATAATGTTGTTTCCAGGAGCTTGATGTAAAAAACTAATCCAATCTCTCAAGCAGAGGGTATTTTTCCATATTATGCTGGGTGAATTTTCTTCCCTTAAGAGGTAACTCAGTTAATCCCAAGTTTCTAATTTCTTCATTAAACGGTAGCATATCATTAACATCACCTCCTTATTTATTTCTGATAGAGGGTTTTCTGATGAAATTAAAATCCCCCAAAATCAACCAATCCATATCATCAGGCATATCAATGTTTGTAAACCAATCAATGAAGGATGCTTTTCTTTCAACTTGGCAAGGACCATAAATATTGGTGAGTATCCAAGAGTCATTAGAAATCAAGGATGTGTAATTAATAAAGAGTGAAAACTCATTTTGGAAGGCTATCTTCCCTCTCAAAAGGGAACTATTCTATATAAAAATTATCCCCCCAGATGCACCAATGGATGGAAGAAATTCAAATTTGTCAAACTTTTTGGGACAAAATTCCCTTAAATATGCCAAATCAATTTTTCTATTTTGGTTTCCTAAAGGAAGATGATGTTACATTTAGACTCATCAATTTTATTTGTCTGGTCCACCCATTTCTTTTCAGAGTTACTACCTTTGAGATTCCAATTAAGGATTTCCAATTTTCTTTTATTATCCATAAGAAACATGTAAGAAGACTTTTTGGTACAACAGAACAAATGATACCACCCAAGCATAGAGAAACATGGCACACATCAGATAGATAATCCAGGATATTCTAACTGAACAATTATCCACAACAAACATAGTAAACTTATTACAAGGTCATATTGCAAGGTCCCTTGCAGTCACACAAAAACATAAGTTATGACACATCCTAACACTCATTTTGGGGATTTATTTTTGCCTTGCTTTCCATGATACCTTCGATCCGCATTACAAATGTAGTGTAGTTCTTTTTCCGAACCAGACCTAGGTTTATCGAATCCTCGGGAAGCAGAAAGTGTAGTAAGGTTACTTAAACGGACCTTCGGGAGTTTTAGAATTCCTTTTGTGTTTTCACCATACCAAGAGTTTGCGATCTTTTTGTTGTTGTTAACGATGGAGAGAGAGAGGGCCAGGGGCTTTTGGTTTCACCAGTAGTTGTGCAAAACATCTGATGGGAATAGAAGATAATAATAAAGTATGCATGTAATTGTTAGAGCAAGATAATTATATGTGGGAAGTGCATCCATAATTTCTATTTCCTCCACAATCGCTTATAGTAATAACCTACTAGTCTCGTCCATAGAAGAAAGAGAACTAATGATATGCATAGTGATGTCAATGTTAATCCCAAGTAAATCCCTCACATACAGCCGTACTACCCCTTCTGTCACTGGGGTTCCCAACCTGCAGATCAGTCATCACTCACACTCCCTATACCTGGATTAATCCTTGGGGTCTTGGGTACCTGACAAGTCCTTAGATTGAGGCAACATATGGTACAGTAATCATCATGACATACAAACTTATACATGGTCCCATCTATGATAAATACCAGTCACAAAACAGCTACATGGCTATGCAGAAGCCCCTATCCCAAGGAGAATTACTCACAGATATAGATGAAATCAAAAGTCATAAACATTGTAATGGAAATCATGAGATTGATAATAATAATCTTACAATGTCGCCAATCGGAGATGAGATCTACTATTACAATTGGTGGAATATTGCTATGGTGGTGGAAAAGGATTTGGAGATTAGATCAAGAACTATTCCTCCGGCATTGGGCTTCTGGTGGAAAAGAGTCGAGGCAGAGGTCCAGAGCGATTTTTCTCGTCGCCCGAGGCTTCTTTATATAGGGGTCCCTTCATGAAAGTTGTTCTATTTGACCTGGCGATGTCGGTGCCAACTATACGGCCGAAATAAAACTCCCGCCTTATAGTTGGTCATTAAAGGCACTGCCTCCTCTTCATGGCTCTAGGTTTCTTTGGTATGAAGGAAATCTCATATCTTGGACTTTAATGTTGTGATTCCCATCATCAAACATCATTATCTGCGCATGAAAAAATAGAAAGAAAGGATTGCATACCCCTTTGATCATTAGGCATTAGTGGCAGGATTTAGAGAGATATTTCATCAAATATATGAATAATATCCAGTTTAAATTTCACAGCCATCAACCTCCCCAAGCTTAAACTTGATCGTCGTCAAGCAAGAAAACTAAAAAAACTCATCATTTAAACTGAAATAATGAGATGATGATCTTGCTCATGATTGGTAGTCTCGTGTTTACTCTACTTTATTAATCTGGAAAACTTCAGCATAGATAGATTAATGGAAAGCATATCATATGGGTTTCATGAATCCTTATAGTGTAGCGAAATTATTGTAAGCATGGATGATTCAAATGAGTAAACTTTTTTCCATGTCATGTGATCAACTAATAATCTTGCCTTTGAACAATAAAGTATAATCATGTAAGATTGTGAGTGTGAGAGTTTGTCATGAAAAGCATATACACTAAAGTATCTCAATTATCCCACATCAATAAATCAAGACTTTTCAAGAACTGACTTTCTACTCATTTTCCTTCAAGAAATTTAGTTCTTAAGTAATTGAGAGCATGCCAAAAAAATTCATTTGTTTATCGAGCTGTGATGGACACTCGTGGAATCACTAAGTTTTTTGTTCCTTTTGCATAATGATTACTCATATCGGCAGAGGAGTGATTCCATCATGAACACAGCTAGCTAGGAGTGCCAAGAATCTTACCCATTATAGTATTGCTGCTACATATGTTTATTCAACTCATAGCCGAAATCTAGAAGTTTCCTCCATGAAGATCGTTCGTAGGCTAGCGGAGTTGTTGGTATCCCATGAAGTTTGACACGCATACAGTTATATCATTCTTATGATTTACAATTCAAACATTGGCATGCTCACAAATACCGCTAAACATTGATTCAATTGAACAAATCTTTTGAAACAGAGCTATGAATTCAATTATTATTTTCTATGGTGTTGAGTGTCCCCAGGAATAAGCTTTCAATACTAAACACTACAACACTTAAGACTTTTTTAATTGTAAGACTTTTTCTTATTTCAATTGATTAGCATATTTTTAGGCAAGACTTGGTTAACTATAAGAGATGGAATGAAACATACTCAAATAAATACCCATGCAAACAAAATTTCTCTCAAATATAGAGACTCACTACACCGATATAATATCTTAACATTTACCTATAACTAGCATGGGTTTCTCAAACTTCAAAACTGGGGATTCAAAAGGCATACCTCTCATGTTTGGTTCAACTTCTCTCTTCCCTTTTGATTTGTTTCTTGGAAACTCGAAGTCGACCACTCTACTGCAAATACATGAGAACCTCGAGGCGAAAAGAAAAGAAAGAGGGAAAATAAAGATAAATGGAGATATCTTTTTGTTGTTTTTGAGAAGGGGTGATGGGGATATGTCGAGTGGGGTATACCTAGCAGGAGGCCTACTGGATCATACTCTCAGCGAGTGGGTTTGCAGGACGGCTACTGGATCGCAACCCAAGAAGGAGCCAGGCGAATGGAAGCTGAAGGCCCAGAAGCGTATCTAGGCCTAGTCGGATTAGGTCAAAACCCTCCGAGTCCTTATCCAACTCGGTTGTAGATCTGTAAACCCTAGCGAGGTACCCCTATATAAACCTCCCTAGGGCATGCATAGGGTTTACGTTCCATCATACACCCCATCCACTCTCCGCCTAGTCGCCAAGCGCGCCCACTGTAATCTCTCGATAATACAATCTAGCAGTACTAGGTCTTTACCCTCCGGGGGCCGAACCTGGGTAAAACCCTTGTGTCTCCGCCCTCATCTCGCATCGCAGATGGTTGTCCGCCCTTGCCCCTCGTTCTACTACTCGCTTCCAATCGCAGCATCTGTCGTGGCCATTCCCACGACAGTGGCGCCCACCGTGGGGCCTGTCTGGTCAGGCCTGAGATCTGCGGAGAGACCCTACTTGCCAATCAACCGGTCGATCGCCACCGGCTGCATGATCGCCATCGGTGAGATCCTCCAGATCGTTCCCATCAGCCACGTCTTGGCGTCGCGCCCGGTCACGCATAGCGTCATCCTGCGAATCGGCACGATCAACCTCTTCGTCGGCATCACGGATGCAATTGTCTCGGAGGACTCGGTGCTCATCGGCGAGTCACCGCCACACGATCGGCTCTCTGAGGGCTAGGTCTGCACCATCCACCGCCTCTCCCCCGAGTACGGCTCGGCCAACAACGACGTGGCCGAGACCAACGCGGCCGCGGATGACACGACCCTCCACGACGACGCTGACTCGGCGACCCCAGCCTCAGTCACCAGATCCATCATCGCCGTGTCTCCGGAAGGTTCCATTACGCGAGTCTCCTACGACCGGGATTTCGAGGATCCATCCCTCCTCAGGATCTTCGATTCCGACACCGGGTCAGAGAACTCTGGCGAACTCCATGTCGGATCCGGTCACTTCATCGCGACCTACATGGCGAGCGGCACGAGCGCCCCGCTAGAACCCTTCTCTACGGCGATCCTGCCGACCGCGACGGGGGGAGGTCGAGGAGATACGCTTGTGCTTGGAGGAAGTAGTGCACAAGGAGCAAGCCAAGCATGAAAATTTTCGCCTCGAGCAGTCGACGGCGCTGGAGCTATCGCTCTACCACCAGCACCGCATCAGGACGCGCCTGAACTGCACAGTTCAGGGATGCACCCTGAACTTCAACGACGACAACGACCCTTCCGCGTGGCCAATCGCATGATCTGCAAGAACGCGCCGCCAAGCTTCAGCGCCCGTCCACCACCAGGAGCACCAGCGAGTGGAGCTCCCCTACCGCCACCAGGCTGCGCGTCCCTCCGTACCAGCCGAGAGTCCTAATCTCTTTGCTGGAGTGGGATGCGAATGGCCTCCCTCTATATTCCACCCCAATAGACAACGTCATCGCGGGGCGGGCGGCGGTAGCCAACCTCAATGTCACAGGGGAGGGCGTGCTCCAAATCCAGTACGCCGAGGACCTACTCGCCAAGGCTATCGAGCAGCAAGCCGCATGAGCCGACTCGCGGGGGCGCATGTAATCCTGCTCCTCCGGAAGCAGGGCGGCCTCGAGTGGCCTTCCATCAATGGCAATCACCCTCAACTTCCCGCCGCCCGAGCCCCTACAACACCAGCCACGGGTCGCGCATCCAGCATTGTCCACCAACGACCCGCGACCACCGAACAACACAGTCGCCACCAACGAGAAGTCGGTTGACGCGTGGACCCACATCAGCAACAACCAGAGCTGGCGTGCACACCAGCCCAACAACCTAAGGACCACCCTCACGAACCACAACAATGGCGAGCCAAGGGGCTCGTTCAGTCGAGTTGGCCCCTAGTTCTTCAGAACGATGTGCAAGGAGAGAAGTACCCGGCGAACTTCAAAGAACTGAAGGAGATCGAAAAATACGATCCCACATACGTCCTGACCATGTGGCTGGAAACATACCTCATGGCGATGGGAATAGCTGGCCACACCGACCCCCTCGCCGCTCGCTACCTCCACATGATGATGTAGGGAGCGTCTCGGTAGTGGATCAACACCCTTCCCACGGACAACATCGATTCCTGGGAGGACATGCGCGAGGCCTTCGTCAGGCACTTCGAGGTCTCCTACACCTGCGCCACCACCATCGAGGATCTGGAGCGATGCGTCCAGGTACCCCGTGAGTCGACCCTTAACTGGGTCCAAAGGTGGCAAGACATGTGGATCAACGCTGCCAGCATCCACCCGGACAAGGCGATTCACTGCTTCAAGAACTCATGCCGATACGAGCCCATGGTCGCCAAGATCAAGCGGGTGTACAATACGCTCGATAACATCCACGACCTCCTCGAGATCACCAAACAATACGCGGAGGAAGAACCGAACCAGGAAACCAACAACAAGTCGGGTGGGAATCGCCGCCCAAGTGGCCATGACAACGGCAGGCAGCGCGAGCTGCGCTATAGCAACACTCACCTCACCGGCAAGCACAGCGGTGATGGGCGAGGCGACTTCGTCGCCAACACCGGCTACACGCCACGCGACCCCAAGAGCTTCAGCCGCAATGGAGTCTAGTACCGCGATGGAGGAAACTATTGAGAGAGAGGCCGAAATTCGACCCCGCAGCTCTCCTCAACCAACCCTGTGTGTTCCACAGTAGGGAGGGGAATCCTGCCATGCACACGAACGCCGACTGCCACTCCCTGAAGGAGATCGAGAAGGCACGGTGCGCAAGGGAGGACCCCAACAACATCCGCCAAACGACAGGGCATTCAACAACAAGGCCGGCTCGCTCCAAACCTTCACCGGGCTCGACACCAAGCGTGAGAAGAACGTCCTCACTCGCGCCATCGCCGTCAATGTGGTGTCCCAGGTCGACGTACCCCGCTTCCTCAACTGGTCCAAGCAGCGCATCACGTGGAGCCGCGAGGACCACTTTCCATGGATCGAATACCCTGGGCGAGTTGCCCTTGTAGTCAAGCCCAAAGTGGGTGACTACTGGCTCCCCAAGATGTTCATGGATGGTGGGAGATCCATCAATATCCTCTACCTGGACATGTTCAGGCGACTGTGACTCCCGCAGTCGATGATAGAGACGACCCTCACCACATTCCACGGCATCATCCCCGGTCGGAAGGCATACCCGATCGGCAAGGTGACGCTGCTAGTCACCTTCGGCACACCAGCCAACTTCCGCACCAAGCGGATTGTCTTTGAGTTGGTGAACTTCAACAACCCCTACCATTGCGTCTTGGGGCGACAAGCATTTGCAAAGTTCATGGCGGCACCGCATTACGCGTACAATGCAATGAAGCTCCTAGGGCCATGCGGTATCATCACCGTCCACGGCGACCCCGACATGGCCAGCGAGTGCGAGGAAAAAGGCACAGAGCTCGCGGACGCCGTCATCGCTGAAGAGGCCAACCATGCAGAAGATCTCACCAGATACGCGAATGGGGTCGACAAAGTCGACCCCACAATATTGAAGAAGCCCAACAAGGAAAAACGACGTGTCAACCGCGTTCTAGGCCACCACGCACACCCGCACCGTCGAGCTGGTCCCAGGCGACTCCAGCCAGACGGTCACGATCGGGATAGGCATGAGCCCTGCATAGGAAAGCGTGCTCATCGAGTTCCTCCATAAGAATCGTGACATCTTCGCATGGAAACCATCCGACATGACAGGTGTCCCGAGGGAACTCGCTGAGCACACACTCAACACTGACCCCAAAGCGCGACCTGTCAAGCAGTCGCTACGTCCCTTCAATTAAGAGCGATGGCGAGCAATCGCCGAAGAAGTGCAGCATCTACTCGCAGCAGGCTTCATCCAGCCCATCAAGTACTCCAAGTGGCTGTCAAACCCGGTCCTGGTCGAAAATAAGAACAAGACCTGGAGAATGTGTATCGACTACACCAACCTCAACAACGCCTGCCCAAAGGAGCAGTTCGTCCTCCCGCGCATCGATCAAATCATTAATTCAACCGCGGTCTCGGAGTCGCCATGCTTCCTCATTGCATACTCTGGTTACAACCAGATGAATATGGTGGTCGAGGACAAGGAGAAGACAGCGTTCATCACGCCATTCGATGCCTTGTGCTACACCTCCATGACGTTCGGCCTCAAGAACACCGGCGCGACCTACCAGCGGTGCATCTAGGAGTGCCTTGCGAGCCAAATTGGCCGCAACATCCATGTCTACATCGATAACGTGGTGGTCAAGTCCAATTGCCAGAGCGATCTACTCGCCAACCTGGCCAAAACCTTCGCAAACCAGCAGAGGTACAAGATCAAGCTCAACACAAGGAAGTGCACCTTCGGCGTACCCACTAGACAGCTATGGTGGTACGTAGTATCCAAGCGAGGCATCGAGGCGAATCCCACCAAGATCGACACGATCGCCTGGCTCGGCAAACCCGAGTGCCTCCGCGACGTCCAGAAGCTGGTCAGGCGAGTCACAGCTCTCAGTCGATTCATCCCCCGGCTAGGCGAGAAGGCAATGCCTCTCCATCGCCTGATGTGCAAGAACCCCATGTTCCAATGGGACAAGGAGGCAGATGACACGCTCCACGCACTCAAAGAAGTATTACTCGTTGCGCCGCTACTCGCCACTCCCGTCGACAAGGAACCAATGCTAGTTCATGTTGCGGCATCCGATCGAGTCGTTAGCGCCATCATGGTTTTCGAGCAATCATAGGAGGGAAAAGAGCGCCCCGTCCAGTGCCCGGTCTATTACATCAGTGAAGTCCTCGCGAACTCACGACAGCGCTACCCACAATACGAGAAAATGGTGTACGCGGTCTTTCGAGCCCAACGACGGCTACTGCACTACTTTCAGGAGCACCTAATCACGGTTGTCTCCTCCGCGCCATTGCAGGACATCATCCGCAACTGCGAGGCGACTGGGCGAGTTGCCAAGTGGGCCGTCGAAATCGGCGTCCACAACATCAAGTACGAGCCGCGCAAAGTGATCCAGTCGCAGGCTCTAGCAGACTTCCTCGTCGACTGGGAAGAGGCGCAGAAGCCAGAGAAGCTGCCTTACCTCCACTACTGGTCGCTTCACTTTGACAGGTCCAAGAACGTGGGTGGCACAGGGGTAGGAATCGTACTCACCTCGCCCAAGGGTGACAAGCTCCACTTCGTGCTGTACCTCGACTTCACCCCTGCACCAACAACATGGCCGAGTATGAGGCCCTCCTTCATGGCATGCGGGCCACCAAGGAGATGAACTTCAATCGCCTACGGTTCTACGTCTACTCCGAACTCATCGTCGTGCAAGTCGACGGTACCTGCGATGCCGTCTCCCCCACCATGGCGGCATACCGCCAAGTAGTGGACCAGTTGGGGGGCCACTTTGCCGGCCACTCCATCGAGTGGATCAACTGGTGCAAGAACGAGGAGGCCTATGCCCTCTCCCTCATCAGGTCGTCTCACCAAACGCCACCCGCAGTCGTCTTACTCGACACAATTCACAAGCCCTCCGTCTCTCCTCCAAAGGAGATCGACCTCGAGATCCCGCTGCATCCAGAGCCTTCCCTGGTTGCCATGGTCGCAAAACCCAGGGAATGGACCACGCTATACCTCACCTACCTCGAGGGCGTCACCCTGCCAGCAGACGAGACAAAGGCACGCATGATCGTTCGCTGTTGCAAGTCCTTCGTCATCATCAACAACGAGCTCCACAAGAGGAGCGTAATAGGCATGTTCCAACGTTGCATGCAACCTGGGGAAGGATGCAAGATCCTCCAAGACATCCACGCCGGCGACTGTGTCCACCATGTCGGAACCCGGTCCCTAGTCGCCAAGGCCATGCGACACGTCTTCTACTAGCTCACCGCGCATGCCGACGCGGTCGACATTGTCCAACGCTGCCTCGGGTGCCAGAAGTACACCAACCAGACGCACGTACCCAGCTCGGCGCTCAAGACCATCCCCATCACCTAGACATTTGTCGTATGGGGCATGGACATGGTGGGAAACTTCAAGAAGGCCCCCTCTGGCTACACCCTCCTCCTAGTCGGAGTTGATAAATTCACCAAGTGGGTGGAGCCCAATCCAGTCCGGAAGTGCGACGAGAAGACCACAGCCAAATTCCTCCGCGAGCCCATCTACCGCTACGAGGTCCCACACAGCATCATCACGGACAACGGCACTAGGGTGTCAAGTGGGATCCCACAAAAATCCCACTTCTAGTTCATTTTTCAAAATCTAGTTCAAATTTTGAGCAAAATTTTCACTAGATTTTGGCAAATGAACTAGAAGTGGGATTTTGGTGGGATCCCACTTAACACCCTACATGGCACCATCTTCGCCAAGGGTGCCATGGCAGAATTCTTCGAGGATCACAACATACGGCTCGACTTCGCCTAAGTCGCCCACCCGGAGTCCAATGGCCAGGCGGAACGCGCCAACTAGAGAATCCTCCACGACCGAAAGTCGCAACTACAAGTTCCCCTCGAGCAAACTCCGGGATGCTGGGTCGAGGAGATCCCCTCCGTAATATGGGTATTCGCACCTCCATCGATCGATCGATAGGGTTCACGCCCTTCTTCATGGTGAATGTCACCAAAGCCGTCGTATCGACTGACCTGGAGCACGACTCGCCTCAAGTCGTCAACTACGTGGAGGCCGACAACGAGCTCGCACGCCAAGACGGGGTCGGCCAGATCGACGAAGCACGTGACCTAGCTCGCCCCCGCACCGCATGAAGGGTTTCGCAGCATAGTAAATCAAAATTTTCTACGGATGCGAATGGGAAAAGCCAAGATCTAATCTAGGAGATGCAAACAACGAGGGAGGGATAGATGAGATCTTCATACCCTTGAAGATTCGCACAGCGGAACGTTCAACGGAACATGGTTGATGTAGTCGTACTCGCTTCTCCTCCTCGCGATCCGATCCGATCTAACACCGCAAGTGGCGATGCCTTCGAGAGATGCACACGTGCGGCACCTCGACGTCTCCTCCTTCCTACGTCCAGCAAGTGGGGTGGAGAGATAGGTTGGATCTACAACACGACGGCGTGGTGCAAGCGGTGGAGAGTTTCTGCGGCAGGGCTTCGCCTACGCGCAGTCGGGAGGGAGAGAGAGAGGAGGGCAGCAGGGCGGCTAGGGCTTGAGGAGGAGGTGTGGGGAGGGTGCACCCCCAGCCCTATTTATATAGAGGGGTGGGCGGCTGGCCCTTGCCCCTCCCCCGATCCCTAGAGCCGGCGGCCAAGGAGGGAGGAGTGGGGGCCAAGTTTCCCCCCTTCTAGAAGCTCCCCTAGGGTTTCCCCTAGGGCTTGGACGGCTGGGCCTATGGGGCCTTGGGCCTATGGGGCCTTGGGCCCCTGGCCCAATGCGGCCAGGGCACTCCCTCGTAGGCCCACGCCCCCTCCCGACAAGTGGGGCCACGTTGGTCCCAGTCCGGAAGGTTCTAGAAGCTTCCGATACAATACCGAACAACCCGAAACAATTCCGAACTCCAAAATCTGCTTTGCCTTATATGAATCTTATTCTCTGGACCATTCTGGAACCTCTCATGACGTCCTGGATCTCATACGAGACTCCGAACAAAAACTCATAAACCAATTATCCAATCTATCCTAGCGTCGAGACACGTTAAGTGTGTGACCCTTCGGGTTTGAGAATATGCAGAAATGATCTTCTATCAATAATCAACAGCGGGGTCTGGAAACCCATATTGACTCCCACACATTCATCGATGATCATATCGGATGAACCACGATGCCAGGATTCAATCAATCCCATATATGTATTCCATTCGTCGCGCGATATTTTACTTGCCCGAGATTCGATCGTCGGTACCATCATACCTAGTTCAATCTCGTTCACAGCAAGTAATTTACTCGTTCCGTAATCCGATATCACTTTGTGATTAACTCCTTAACCACGTGCTTTCAAGCGGTGTTGATATCGATTATCGAGTGGGCCTGAAGTATATCTCTCCGACTTGGGAGGGACAAATCCCATCTCGATACATACAACCCAACAGGTACTTTGCGATCACCTGAGAGACACCTTTATGATCACCCTCTCATAGGATGACGTTTGACGGCCTCAAAGCTTTCTTCCGATACCAGGGAGTTGCATTATCTCATGGTCTAAGTAATACAATATTTGACATAAGAAAAGCTTCGCAAAGATGAACACGATGACACGATCTAATTGCTCTGCTTAATTTGGGTATGTCCATCATATCATTCCCCCAATGATATGATCTCATTATTAATCGACAACTCATGTCTATGGTTAGGAAACCTTAACCATCATTAATCAATGAGCTAGTCCATAGAGGCGTACTAGGACATGGTGTTGTTCACAAACCACACAAGTATTAAAGTTTCTGCTTAATACAATTCTAGCATGGAATATAAACTTTATCATGAACAAGAATTATAATAATAACATCTTTATTATTGCCTCTAGGGCATAATTCCAACAGTCTCCCACTTGTAGTCAATAATCTAGTTTACATCTGGCAACAATCTAACACCCATGGCACTAAGGTGCTGATCATGTTTTGCTCGTGGAAGAGGTTTAGTCAATGGATCTATGACATTCAGATCTATATGTACTTTGCTAATCTTCATATCTCCATCTGTTATATAATCTCGGATTATATGAAACTTGCGGTTGATATGCTTGGTCTTTGGATGATATCTTGGTTCCTTAGCCAGTGCTATGGCGCCAGTGTTATCACACAATATCTCCAGTGGGTCCAGGGCACTTGGAACCACACCAAGCTCAGTGATGAAGTTCCTGATCCAAACTCCTTCACTTAACGCTTTTGCAGCAGCCATGTATTCCGATTCTACTGTAGATCCCGCGATCACGCTTTGCTTGAAGCTTCTCCAGCCCACAGCTCCTCCATTCAAAATATAAATGTATCCTGTCTAAGATTTAGAATCATCCTTGTCGGTGTCAAAACTAGCGTCGACGTAACCCTTTACAACGAGCTGTTCATCACCTCCATAGACTAAGAACATTTCTTCAGTCCTATTTAAATACTTTAGGATGTTCTTCACGACTGTCCAGTGTTTCACTCCTGGATCACTTTGGTACCTGCTCGTCAAACTAAGAGCATTGGACACATCCGGTCTAGTACATAGCATGGCATACATGATAGAACCTATGGCCGAGGCATAAGGCACTTTGCTCATAGATTCTCTATCATTTACCATAGCGGGACACTGAGCCCTGCTCAATATCTTACCTGACAACATAGGCACTGAACCTTTCTTTGCCTTATCCATTCTGAACCTTTTCAGAACTTTGTCTAGGTATGTACTCTGGCTTAAAGATATTAGGCGTCTTTGTCTATCTCTATAGATTTTGATGCCTAATATATAAGCAGCTTCACCTAGGTCTTTCATTGAAAAACATTTGTTCAAATAACTCTTCACATCGTTAAGCATGTCAATGTCATTTCCAATAATCAATATGTCATCCACATATAGTACCAGAAATGTCACTGAGCTCCCACTCACTTTCTTGTAGATACAAGCTTCGTAGAAATTTGGAACAAATCCAAATCTCTTCATCACTTGATCAAAACGAAGGTTCCAACTCCGAGATGCTTGCTTCAGTCCATAAATGGAACGCTGAAGTTTGCACACCTTATCATCATCCTTTAGGATCGACAAAACCTTCAGGTTGCATCATATACAACTCTTCATCAATGTTGCCATTGAGAAACGCAGTCTTGACATCCATCTGCCATATTTCATAATCATGAAACACATCAATTGCTAATAAAATCCGAATGAACTTAAACATCGCTACGGGAGAGAAAGTCTCATTGTAGTCAAGACCTTGAACTTGTCGAAAACCTTTCACGACAAGTCGTGCTTTATAGACAGTAACATTACCATCCGCGTCCGTTTTCTTCTTGAAAATCCATTTGCACTCAACGGCCTTTCGGTCGCTAGGAGGGTCCACCAAAGTCCATACATGGTTTTCGCTCATGGATCCCAATTCGGATTCCATGGCCTCTAGCCATTTCTCAGAGTTTGGGCTCATCATCGCTTCCTCATAGTTCGTAGGTTCACTATCGTCTACTAACAATACAGTTAAGACAGGGTTGCCATACCACTCAGGAGGGGCACGCGGCCTTGTCGACGTGCGACATTCAGTAGTAGCATCGTCCGAAGCTTCATGATCCTTGTCATTAGCTTCCTCTATTGTCGGTGCAGACGACACTGGAACAATTTCAGGTGCTGCGCTACTCTCCAACTCAAGAGAAGGTTCAACAACCTCGTCTAGCTCTACTTTCCTCCCACTCACTTCTTTCGAGAGAAACTCCTTCTCAAGAAAGGATCCGTTCTTTGCGAAAAACACTTTGCCTTCGGATCTGTGATACAAGGTATACCCAATAGTTTCCTTAGGGTATCCTATGAAGACGCATTTCTCCGCTTTGGGTTCGAGCTTGTCCGACATCAACTTCTTGACGTAATCTTCGCATCCCCAAAATTTAAGAAACGACAACTTAGGTTTAGCACCAAACCACAATTCATATGGTGTCGTATCAACGGATTTAGATGGTGCCCTATTTAAAATGAATGCAGCGGTTTCTAATGCATAACCCCAAAATGATAGCGGCAAATCTGTAAGAGAAATCATTGATCGCACCATATCTAATAGAGTTCGATTCCGGCGTTCAGACACACCATTGCGCTGTGGTGTTCCGGGTGGCGTGAGTTGCGAAACAATTCCGCTTACTTTAAGATGCATGAGAAAATCATAACTCAAATATTCACCTCCTGGATCGGATCGTAGAAACTTAATTTTTCTGTTATGATGGTTTTCCACTTCATTCTGAAATGCTTTGAACTTTTCAAATGTTTCATATTTATGTTTCATTAAATAGATATACCCATATCTACTTAAGTCATCAGTAAAAGTGAGAAAGTAGCGATATCCACCGCGTGTCGAAATACTCATCGGTCCGCATACATCGGTATGTATGATTTCCAACAAGTCCATTGCTCGCTCCATCATTCCGGAGAACGGGGTTTTGATCATCTTGCCCATGAGGCATGGTTCGCATGTGTCAAATGATTCAAAATCAAGAGACTCCAAAAGTCCATCAGAATGGAGTTTCTTCATGCGTTTTACACCAATATGACCTAGACGACAATGCCACAAATAAGTAGTATTATCACTATCTACCTTGCATCTCTTAGCCTCAATGTTATGGATGTGTGTATCATCCCTTTCGAGATTCATAAGAAATAAACCATTCACAGCAGGTGCATGACCATAAAAGATGTTACTCATATAAATAGAACAACCATTATTCTCAGATTTGAATGAATAACCGTCTTGCAATAAACACGATCCAGATATGATGTTCATGATCAACGCAGGCACATAATAACATTTATTGAGGTTTAAAACTAATCCCGAAGGTAAAACTAAGGAGAGCGTGCTGACGGCCATCACAGCAACTCTTGATCCGTTGCCAACGCGCATCGTCACCTCATCCCTCGCCATCCGCCGTCTATTCCATAGCTCCTATTTCGAGTTACAAATATTAGCAACTGAACCAGTATCAAATACCCAGGCACTACAACGAGGGCTAGTAAGAAAAACATCAATAACATGTATATCAAATATACCTTTGATGGTGCCATCCTTCTTGTCCGCTAAGTACTTTGGACATTTGCGCTTCCAGTGACCCTTGTCCTTGCAATAGAAGCACTCAGTGTCTGGCTTAGGTCCAGACTTGAGCTTCTTCTCAGCAGGGGCAACACGCTTGCCACCGCCTTTCTTGAAGGGCTTCTTTGCACCCTTACCTTTCTTAAAGCTGGGGGGCTTGTTGACCATCAACAAATGATTATCCTTCTTGATGTCCACCTCCGAAGCTTTCAGCTTAGCGAAGAGCTCGGTGATCATATCAGTAGAACCAATCTGATTATGAGTAACTACAAAACCTTTGTAGCTAGGAGGGAGTGATTGCAGAACCCTGTCAATCTTGAACTCCTCTGGAATCTTGCAGTCTAGTTGCTGAAGGCGTTGAGTGTAGCCCGACATATTTATGGCGTGCTCACTAATGGAACTCCCTTCCTCCATCTTGCAGTTAAAGAATTTCTCAGAGATCTCATATCTCTCAGAACGGGCCTGAGTCTGAAACATAGTTTTCAGTTCCTCAAGAATCTCAAAGGGCCCGGGGAAATCCTCAAAATGATTTTGAAGGTCCGATTCCATAGAAAACAACATGGTGCTCTTAATCACACCATAATCATCTTTGCGCGACTGATAAACAACTTTCTCATCAGCCGGCGCATCTACAGCAGGGGCGTCACCTAGCGCTTCCTCAAGGACATAGTACTTTTGTCTGCCAGAGAGAATGATTCTCAGATTGCGGAACCAGTTGGTGAAGTTAGACCCATTGTTCTTAAGCTTTTCTTTCTCAGCAAAATTTTTGAAGTTGAAGTTGGACTTAGCCATTTGATCTACAAAATTTGCAAGTACAATTTAGACTGTGTTCATGATAACTAGTTCAACTTAATCAAATTACCAGATGAACTCCCACTAAATTCAACATCCCTCAAGTTGTTTAGTGAACATGATCCAAATTCACCACACCTAATCTGATCTTCACGAGAAGAGATGTGGTTTCAATGGTGGACAACGAAGTGTCGATCATATCATTCATATGACTCATGCTTAACCTTTCGGTTCTTGTGTTCCGAGGCCATGTCTGTACATGCTAGGCTCGTCAAGTCAAACCCAAGTATTTCCGCGTGTGCAAAACTGGCTTGCACCCGTTGTATGTGAACGTAGAGTTTATAACACCCGATCATCACGTGATGCTTGAACACGACGAACTTTCGCAACGGTGCATACATGGGGAGAACACAGTTTTATCTTGATCTTTAAGTGAGGAATCATCTTATAATGCTACCATCGCGATCTAAGCATAATAAGATACATAAAAGGATAAACATCACATGCATATAACTTTATGTGACATGGTATAGCCAATCTTCGCGCAATGATCTCCATCTTGTACGTGCCAGCATGATCTCCATCACTCCACCATGATTGCCTCCACCACGAATAGCAACTACAACTATTGCTAACTACTTAGTGATAAAGTAAAGCTATTACATGGTGCATAAGAAGTTGACACACAGGCCATACATAATTATAAAGACAACCATATGGCTCCTGCCGGTTGTGTACTCATCGACATGCAAGTCATGAAACATTACAAAAAATGATCATTGCATACAACATACACATCACATCTTGGGCCATACCATATCACAGAAAACACTCCCTGCAAAAA
Organism: Avena sativa; assembly: GCA_916181665.1. Classification (NCBI taxonomy): domain Eukaryota; kingdom Viridiplantae; phylum Streptophyta; class Magnoliopsida; order Poales; family Poaceae; genus Avena; species Avena sativa. The sequence goes on from OV702293.1 coordinate 104,338,805, forward strand.
CAAGTTAGACGCCTCTACTTTGTTGTTGCATGTTTTACGTGGCTTATGGGAGTAACAAGCTAAGAACGGCTCTTACCTACGGAAAGCCACAACGGTGATATTATGGTTGCCAAACTCCGGAGTAAATCCCATGACAACTATAGTGAGAGAAACTGGCATCCACCAGCCGCATGTGTGGAACAAGCCACACGTCAAGTGCGGAGCCGGTCTCGCGAACGAGGTCGCGTAAAGTTGGCCTGGACCGCTTCGATCTCACTATACCGCGTCATAAGAAGTACACAAACAAGAGGCTTGCAACAGAAAACATCAACGCCCGCAACAAGCATGTTGCGTTCTACTCGTGAAACACATCTACGCATAGATCTAGCTCTGATACCACTAAAGGGTTTCGCAGCATAGTAAATCAAAATTTTCTTCAGATGTGAACGGGAAAAGCCAAGATCTAATCTAGGAGATGCAAACAACGAGGGGGGATAGATGAGATCTTCATACCCTTGAAGATTCGCACAGTGGAACATTCAACGGAACATGGTTGATGTAGTCGTACTCGCTTCTCCTCGCGATCCGATCCGATCAAACACCGCAAGTGGCGATGCCTACGAGAGATGCACACGTGAGGCACCTCGAAGTCTCCTCCTTCCTCAGTCTAGCAAGTGGGGTGGAGAGATAGGTTGCATCTACAACACGACTGCATGGTGCAAGCGGTGGAGAGTTTCTGCGGCAGGGCTTCGCCTACGCGCAGTCAGGAGGAAGAGAGAGAGGAGGGCAGCTAGGGCTTGAGGAGGAGGTGTGGGGAGGGTGCGCTCCAAGCCCTCTTTATATAGAGGCGTGGGCGGCTGGCCCTTGCCCCTCCCCCAAGCCCTAGGTCCGGCGGCCAAGGAGGGAGGAGTGGGGGGCAAGTTTCCCCCCTTCTAGAAGCTCCCCTAGGGTTTCCCCTAGGGCTTGGCCGGCTGGGCCTATGGGGCCTTGTGCCCCTGGCCTAATGCGGCCAGGGAACTCCCTCGTAGGCCCACGCCCCCTCCCGACAAGTGGGGCCACGTTGGTCCCACTCCAGAAGGTTCTAGAAGCTTCTGGTACAATACCGAACAACCCGAAACAATTCCGAACTCCAAAATCTGCTTTGCCTTATATGAATCTTATTCTCCGGACCATTCCGGAACCTCTCGTGATGTCCTGGATCTCATCCGAGACTCCGAACAAAAACTCGTAAACCAATTATCCAATCTATCCCAGCGTCAAGACACGTTAAGTGTGTAACCCTTCAGAATATGCAGACATGATCTTCTATCAATAATCAACATTGGGGTCTGGAAACCCATATTGACTCCCACACATTCATCGATGATCATATCGGATGAACCACGATGCCAGGATTCAATCAATCCCATATATATATTCCCTTCGTCGCGCGATATTTTACTTGCCCGAGATTTGATCGTCGGTACCGTCATACCTAGTTCAATCTCGTTCACAGCAAGTACTTTACTTGTTCCGTAATCCGATATCACTTTGTGATTAACTCCTTAACCACGTGCTTGAAAGTGGTGTTGATATCGATTACCGAGCGGGCTCGAAGTATATCTCTCCGACTTGGGAGGGACAAATCCCATCTCGATACATAAAACCCAATAGGTACTTTCCGATCACCTGAGAGACACCTTTATGATCACCCTCTCATAGGATGACGTTTGATGGCCTCAAAGCTTTCTTCCGATACCAGGAAGTTGCATTATCTCATGGTCTAAGTAATACAATATTTGACATAAGAAAAGCTTCGCAAAGATGAACACAATGACACGATCTAATTGCTCTACTTAATTTGGTTCTGTCCATCATATCATTCTCCGAATGATATTATCTCATTATTAATCGATAACTCATGTCTATGGTTAGGAAACCTTAACCATCATTAATCAATGAGCTAGTCCATAGAGGCGTACTAGGGACACGGTGTTGTTCAGAAACCACACAAGTATTAAAGTTTCCGCTTAATATAATTCTAGCATGGAATTTAAACTTGATCATGAACAAGAATTATAATAATAACATCTTTATTATTTCATCTAGGGCATAATTCCAACACCGCAATCTATCATCAGGGACTCCGTCGCTACCACAACCGCTGAGTCTAGACTCGCACCTTCCAGGAAGGCGACCTGGTCCTGCGACTGATCCAGGACAAGAAAGGCATGCACAAGTTCTCTCCCCCATGGGATTGACCATTCTCCATAGGGCAAGGCCTTGGCAACAACGCGTACTACCTCATCGATGTACGAGGTGACGGACATCTCGACGTCAAGCGGCCATGGAATGTAAATATCCTAAGGAAGTTCTACACCTAGAACTCCGACCTGTATTCCCCCCGCCATTCAATAAAATGCATTCGACTCGCTCAAATTGTGTCTGCTCTCTAATTCTTATGCCAATCACACTCATAACTACAAAACTATGGTACTCAGGAAAGTCAACCCTTGGCTGCGCGACCGGAACGGCTAAGTAGTGCGGCGCAAGGGCATCGAAGAAATTCGGGCCTTGCATCGTCCACGAAAAAACTCAAACCCAGAGCCCCCATCGGAGTCGCCCCGCTCGACTGGCCCGCCGGGCCAAGACAACCACACACGCTTCATACATCGAATTGGTCCTCCACATACTCGGTGTAGCGACTCGAATAGTTAAGTACCACCCTCGGAGACTCACCTCAGTCTAAACCCGCGTGGCTCGGGAACACACCAAGTATGAGAGCGTGCCCTAGAGTCGCCATGCGACTGGCTCCTCGAGTCAGGTGGAGCGACGTGCCATGTACAACGTGCTTTGTCCTCACCTACCTTGGGCATGCGACCAGAATGGCTAAGTACCATGCTCGGGGACTCGCCCAACCGACCCCGTTCACGTCCGGGAAAATGGCTAAGTACAAAGCACCCCTTGGGTCGCCAAGTGACTGGCTTCACAAGCCACGGCAAGTCGACTTCAACTAACTAACAGTCTAAAAACAAAAAAACACACAAAAAACATGAGGTAAACCCCATTAAAGGGCGAATGCTCTTGGGGACTCGCATAATAAAAAAATCCTATACAAATTGAACCGACTCAGTATATTTCCATTCCTTATAGAAACAAAATATTGTTTGCTTACAAGGGCACAGACTTATGTATTTACTAATACAAATGCTAGTCGTCAAACTGTTTACTCCGCAGGCTTCGAGGACGACGCACTGCCATCCCCATGAACACGGATGAAGGGCACCTACAGATTTGAGGGGAACTTTGTCAGGCTGCCCGCCATCACCAACCAGAATGGTTGCTCCGTCTTGAGGTCACAGTGCACTGTCTCAGCGTCATTCGGAGCCACGATCATCTCCTGGTATGGCAGAAGGTCGCCCATCACCAGCATACGCTCGGAGTACCCGCTAGTAACTTCGGTGATCTCCACCAGCCATGGTCAACTTCAGGACTTCGGTGATCTCCACCGAGCTGGTCGCCAATGGGTACCCGCTAGTGACATCATCGAGGTCGAAGTCGTCGGGGAAGTGCGCGAGCCCAAGTCTCAGCACAGTCGCGGCCCCGCGGCGAAAATCCGACCTCGACATATAATCGACCACCGTTGGTGCCCTTTCAAGGTAGCGCCAAACCTCCGTGAGCTCGCTGGGAATCACCTCCGTGGGCGAGAACTCCTGGAGAACGGCGCGAATACATGTCGCTGAGAGGGCGGGAGAGTCCACCAGCATGGTGACGCACTGCTTGGCATCATACGTCTATGCCTCAGGTTCGTCGTCGAGTACTTTCCCTGCAATCAAGACCAATTCAGTATCAAAAGGATGCACAGCTTCGGGTTCACCCACTCGGGGACTCACCGGCATAAGCGACCCGCCCGCTCGGGGACTCGCTGACATAACAACAAGTCTGAGAAGCTCACCAAGGAGTGGACGACAGAGCCCAGTGGTGAAGTCCTGAAGACCTGACCACTCGTCTTGCAAGTCGGCGACAAGAGCGTCAGAGACATTTCGCTCGTCCGCCGCTGCAGTGACAGCAGCCTTGGTCCTCTCCTCCGACGAGCTCGCTTCCGCCTTGGCAGCCTTGAGCTCCCTCTCCAGCTCGGCAACCTGCCTCTCCACGGCGGTGAATGATGACTGGGCAGCGTCCAACTCACTGGCTGGGACAAGACCTTCACGGGCCTTAGCAACCACAGTGTAATGCTCCTCTACATCAAAATGAGAGTGAGACTCCAAATAAGCACAAGCAAAGTAATTTAGAAGGTAACCCGAACACCTACCTACGGTCGTATGAAGTTTCTTATTCACCTCCTGCACGGATCGGAGGTCGCGCTCCAAGTGCTCCTTGGCGGCCAGTTGCTTCGCCGATTCACGCTGAAGGTCCTGCAACGATGAAACAAATGTGAGAAGACACCAAAAATCCGAAGTGCCTAGCCGCTGAAATTCAGCGACTAGCCACTCGGGGACTGGACACCAAAAATCCTAAGTGCCTAGCCGCTAAAATTCAGAGACTAGCCACTCGGGGACTGGACACCGAAAAATTCCTAAGTGCCGAGCCGCTGAAATTCATCGACTAGCCACTCAGGGACTGGACAATAGAAGTAATAAGAATCTACCCGCTGAAATTCAGCGAGCAGATCCTCGGGGACTGGACATACCTAGATAGCTGCACCCAGCATATTATGCAGTTCGACCGCATCCACTAACGACAGCACGAACGGCGTTCGTCCATGACGCTGCTCGACATACGTGCCCAATACCTCGGGCACTTGAGGCGACTGTGCCGTGGCACTCGCAGCGGAAGCCCTCGCCATAAAGCGAGGAAACGTCGCCGCCACCGCTCCTGAAGGACTAGTCGTGGGCTCCGACACCCCGACTAGCGCTGCTGGTTTGACCTGCTGCGACTCTGCGACCATGTTGGCCTTCGTGGCCGTGTCCACACCAGTCAGAGCTTCTCTTGGCGCATCGGCAGGCTCGTCCAATATTACGATGGAGTCATCGCCTTTCTTCTTCTTCGTGCACTCAGCGGGCGCCTCGGCGTCATCGCCCTTCCTCTTCTTCGAGGGATCAGCCTCCTCCCCTGAGGCGACTACTGGTACCTTGGCCACCGAAGGATGACCAATCTTCTTCACACCAGTCATGTAAAAAGAGATATCGGCGATTCAAATAACAACTACAAAGTACTTCTCTGAGTCAACATGGCAAGCACGTACCTGGTAACAGGGATATAACGCAGGCCGGTACATATGTGCGCTGACTTCTCCAATTCCTGGCCCAGCTTGCGGCTGATGCCCGTCTCAAACAAGGCAGGAGCCCATGACACTGAAGCTTTCTTTGTAGATGAGGCCGCGGCCACAGGAAGCTCCGCTCTAGTCGATGTTGGTGCCTCCTTCGACGGGGAGGACTCTGCAGCTGAAGTAGCCCCAAGCCCGGTGATTGTTGAGAACGGAGGGGGAGTCGATGCCATAGGCATCTAGTTCTCCACCACGTCTGGATCCACCTCCTCCGGTGCTTTCATCGATGCCTTGGCCTCTGCATCATCAGCTTCACTAGTTGCCTCGGAGCTATCCGCCGACTAGGGCGGAGACGCCACTTTAGGCGCCTACTTCTTCGGCGATTTCTTCTTAGACGGCGTGGCTACACGCCGTAAAATATATTCTTGGGCATCGCCTTTGCCCCCATCATGTCCCTTGAGGCTCCGTCTAGCCTCGAGCTCGCACTGCCGTTGCCCGCGGGTCTTCCAGCCGCGGGCGCGGCGACCTCCACCGCCTCATCGTCGTTATTGTGGAGGACTCGCTAAGGTCCTTGTCGACCTCTTCGGAGCTCTCGTCATTGATGGGAGGGAGCCAGCCCTCCACGACATGGAATAGCTGAAAAGACAAGAACATGTTAATAAATCGTGACTGCGCTCCTGCGACTGCGAAGACAGACAAAGATTAAAGCATTCACCATTGGTGCTTTGCGATTCACGGTGTATGGGGCGATCCCGTCCTTCGGATTTCTATACTCTATGTCGGTGATCTTCTTCAACGTGGTGGAGTAATCGTCGGCCTTCCACTTGACGGTGCCGGCCTTGGTTCCTTCGTCCCGACCGGTGTACTCGTACATCCAGTGGGAGCGACTGGCCAGCGGCATCAATCGTCACCCAAGACAACAATTGTACAAATTGATGGTCTCGAGCCTGTCCTTCTTGAGCTGACGAATCGTCATCAACATCTCATCCACGACCATCCTCTAGTCGTGCGGGAGTTTGGCTACGTATAGCCGGCATGGCTCGCTCCGCTCGGCGGTGTATGCTGGGAGCGGCACCTCGCCGTCCGGAGTCGACTCGCTGACATAGAACCAGTGTTTCTTCCACTTGATGGTCGCCTTCTTCAATATCATGAGGTCGACAAATTGGAACGTGAGGCCCCCCGCTGGTATCATCGGGCCGCCAGCTCCTTCGCGGCCGACGCGGCGGTGGAACAACTCTTGCCACAATGGGGAGTAGGGGCGGCACCCCAGATAGCATTCACAGAATGCCACGAAAATGGTGAGCCGTTCGTTGCTGTGAGGCCCTAGATCGGAGGGCTTGATGGCGTTGTAGGCGCAGAACCGCCAGAAGAAGATTGACGTGGGGAATCCCAGCCCCCTCTCTAGGTGGCTGGTGAAGCAGATGAACTCACTGGCGCGCGGATCCAGTTCCACCTCTCCGGCCGAGGGGATTCGCCACCTTCCGGCGCAGAGGATCCCTGCGTCTTCAAAAGATTTCAACGCCGCACTGGTGCACTTGGATTTTCCCCACAGTTCCTCCGGGGGTGCCATCGGATCGAAGATCTGATCTCGCTAACTCATTCTGGAGATTCTGGATCGAGAGTAAATGGGAGACTAAAGGGCATGCGGAATCGGAGGAAATGTGAGTAAGACTCGCAACTCACCCGTCACTCTCCTTATATAGCGGTTTCTTCCTGCCAGTTTCGGAGGAGCCATTACCGTTCCATGATTACATCGATATTACCGTTGGATTACCCAATGGCTAGTTTGACCAACTTTGTCTACTCGACTCGCCGACCCATTCGCCAAAGCTGTGACTCGACTACTCGCCAATTAACGATTCGACTGGTCGCTGATATCCCACTGAAGATACATGTTGAGGATTCTTTCCTTTGTTGAATGAGGCCACCGCCAATTAGACTGGGCGTCCAAATTGGACCCGAATACTCCGACTGCCAAAGAACACTGTGACGAATCAACGACAACCTCGGGGACTACTGATGGGGATATGCCGAATGGGGTATACCTAGCAGGACGTTCCCTACTAGATCATACTCTCAGTGAGTGGGCCTATAGGACGCCGACTGGATTGTGACCCAAGAAGGATCCAGGCGACTCGAAGATGAAGGCCCATAAGCGTAGCTAGGCCCAGTCGGATTAGGTCAAAACCCACCGAGTCCTTATCCAACTCAGTTGTAGATATGTAAACCCTAGCGAGGTACCCCTATATAAACCTCCCTAGGGCACGCACAGGGTTTACGTTCCATCATACACCCCATCAAGTCGCCACCTAGAAGGAGTAGGTCTTTACCCTCCGGGGCCGGAACCTAGGTAAAACCCTTGTGTCGCTGCCCTCATCTTGCACCGCAGATGGCTGGCCTCCCCTACCCCTTGTTATACTACTTGCTGCCAATCGCAGCATCTGCCGTGGCCATTCCCACGACAGGGGGATTTAAAGAATAGAAAATTGGTGGCAAAGCTCGTCTTGAAAATCATGAAAACAAATAAAATAACTAAAGATAAAGTGTTGGGTAAACCAACATGAGTGCTTATAAACTCAAATAAAAAGCATAACCTTGAAATAAAGCAAATCAATGCCAAATAAAAATAGATAGAAAACCTTCCCAAGCTTAGGCTTTTGCAAGCGTTTTAAAATCACTGAGGTGGCGGGAAAAAGTTGTAACTCTAGTCTGCAAATTGAGTTGATAAATTAATTGTGGTTTCTCTGAGGTTTGGGGAGAGATTATGCATCCCCTCCATAGTCCCTCCGAGTTCTTGGAAATATTGATATGTAGCGAACCGATTTGGTGGCTACTCCCCTTGATACGGAACTTCTTTCTCCTCTTCTTGGTCCACATCCTCATCTGGAATCTCCTCCTCGGTTTGATGTTGTTCAACCTGCACATCATATAGAAAACGTCCCTCCTCAATAGAGAAGAGACCATTAGGCAAAGGATCGGGGTAGAGACGCCCAGCTCCTGCAATATGCAAGTAATAAACACCACCTCTCCTAGTGAGCATTCCATAAGCTTTTAAAGAAGAGAAACCAACACATCACTTACCTAGCACTAGTTGCAACTCACCTAGGTCGATGAATAGGGAAATAGCAAGCACGGTGATGATGCCTCCACCTGTGAGGGGTCCTTGGCTTTGGGAGGACTGGTGCTCCAAATAGCGCACAAGAATTGCGCCCAAGTTAAGTGACAAGCTGTTGTTGACAGCATCTTTTGCGAGGACCAAGATGTCATGTTCATTGAGTGTTGTAAACTCATTATGTCCTGCAAGGCGTTAGCAATGAGATAGAACAAATATAAATAGTAGGGACTCTAGAAGTGAAACTCATTTTGTTATAATAATGATCTGGGGAAGGGTTCATGTCCATATAGGATGCACGCAAGGCATTAGCATCATTGTTTGGTCAACTAAGGAAAGTGTACCATTCATCAAGTGTTAATGTATAATTGTGGTTCATAAGTCGGAAAGAGACAGTATCCTCTTCTTGCCATGTTTTAATGGTGCTTTGCAATGAATTTAAAAATTCAAGAGTTAACCGGTGACAAGTAAGAACATCATGAAATACAAAGTTTTCCAGTACAACCCTATTGCAAAGTAAATTGAAGTCATTAGAAATACCGGGTTGATTCAATATGACGGGACAAGCCCACTTTCTTGCCTTCACTTCTCGGTTCTTGATCTTCTTGAAGCGATCATGTTGGAGCTCATTCATGAACCGTATCCCCATGCAGTCCTAGGCTGTAGTAGTAGCATGAGAAGAACTCGCAATGGCACGAGCATGCATTTGGCTCCCTGTGTTCATCTTCTAAAAATAAATAAGAAAGACAAAATAAAACTCTTTGATCCAACAATAATAAGCATAGCATGTTCCTCATAATAGCACACTAAATAATCTCCTCGACATAATAATCTAGCCAAGAGACTCATGACAACTATTCCAAAGTGGGTCTCACCCTTGATTCATAATGACAATATATCAGAGATGAATCTGCAAAAATTAATTGGAGGATCGAAGGATAAACATACCATAGATCACTTGTGTGCGAGGAAATCGAACGAAATCGAGTAGAGGTGAAGATCCCTTGAGGTTTTGAGAGAGTTTGGAGGTAGAAGGGAGAAGAAGGATTGAAGTTTTGGTGTTTTGGGTACCTTCCCGTGCATTTAAGTGGCCGGACGCAACTATACGGTCGCAACTACGACTGGAACAATTTGTTCCCGCCGTATAGTTGGTCTTATGGCAAAAATTAGGTTTTCTAGGGTTTCTTTCCTAGTGGCTGTATTTATATGGCCAGACCAAAATGGTCCTGCCATATAGTTGGTCATTAAACCTTCTGTATCTGGAGAAGAAAAATTGTCGATGGCTCAAATAACTATACGACCGGAACTATATGTCTGGAATTAACATAAGTGGATTACCCAAGGTTTATCGAACTCAGGGAGTAAGTGGTCAAAGGTATTCCCTCTCAAGCAATCCTGCAATCAAGATACAAGAAGTCTCTTGTGTCCCCAACACACCCAATACACTTGTCAGGTGTATAGGTGTAACATACCACCATTTGTGTAATATTAATAAAGACATGTTTGAGCATTGCATGCATGCATAATACTTGCACATTGGTTTAATCAAAATAAGAACAAATAAAACCCTAACTTTGTTCCCTCTCAAAACAATTCAAATGGTTTTTATATTTTGAAACTATCAAAATAAATGGAGCCAAATTGATAAAAGGGGTTCCCACATTATTTTATTATGTTTGGACAAACTCTAGTATTTTGGAAAAATTCAAAACAGAGTTTGAATTGAAAATACAAAATAAAATCAGAAAAACAGAAATAGAAAAGGTATTCTGGAAATAAAAAAAAGTTTCTAACCTACCTGGGCCGAGCCCATCTCTCCTTCCAGCAGCCAGCGCAGCCCCCGGCCTAGCAGCAGCCCTGCGCGGCCCACCTCTGTCCCGATACCGCTTCGGCCTTCTATCCTCTCGTCGTCTTCGTCAATGACGAGTCGACGATAAGAAACTCTGTGGCAGCGCCGCCGTCGTCGATCCCGCCGCTCGATCGCCGCCGTCCACCGACCTGGAAGGTTGGAAAAGAACGCCATGCCACCCCTGCCTCGACCCTATACCCTTCTCTCTCTCTTTCTCTCGTTTTCCTCTCTGCCAAAACCCTAGCTTCGGGGCTCGCCGTCGCCCTGCCGTCTCCGGCCTCCCCTCGCTCAACCGAGGCTACCACGAGCTCCGCCTCGTCGCGTGGATCAACCTCGCCAACGGAATAGAGCCCACACCCTGGAAATCGACCGCATCGTGCGCTTCTTCCCCGAGCCCGACGTTCTCCGCTGTGGACCTTGCAAATGTTCTGGACCACCTCCGGCCTCTCCGTCACCTCTGTTAGCTTCACGGTGAGCTGCCGGTCCTCAAGGACCTTTCCCCTTCCCCCCTCTCGCCCCGTAGCTCGCTGTCGTCGTGCACCTGCCGCCGTCGCTGGCCATCATCGTTGTCGACGCTCTGGCGACCAATCTTCAGCGGCGCCGCCCCTATTAGGCTTCCCGCATCGCGCTCGCTCGAACACACCCTTCCGGGTAGCCCAGCGAGCCCCCTAGCTCCGCCAGCCGCCACCGTCTTTGTGTTCTCCGGCGAGCCTACGTGGAAGTGACGTGGGCGCTGACCAAGTCGTGCCTGCGTGGCTAGTTGACGCGTCCAGACCCCACCTATCTGTGACTGGAGCTAGACCCAGCCCCAGTGAAAAATAACCACACCCTTGTGCTGACGTCAGCATGAGGTCATAATCTCTTTTATTTTATTAATGTTTTGTAAATTCATTTCTGGAATTAATAAATACCCTATGGGCCTAGTCTGTCAGTGTTTTAATATTTTTGGAAAATAATTTCTGAAATTATTAAACTTATGACAAGTGGGTCTAGATGTAAAATATTTTTTATAATATCTAAAATGTTTAATTAATTTAAAATGATTTAAAATGAATTAACATTGGAGAAATTCATAACTAATTAATTTTAAATCAGAAAAATACAAATTATATACCAAAATGATTAGAAAAATGAAACCTATCTAACTAAGCTATAATCATACATTGTTAACCAACTTTGATGGCAAGTTTAATTAGAAGAACCAATTGAACCCCATAGGTGATTCCGAGGTTACCCTTTTCTAGGGTTTGGACATCTTGGACCCCCTTTAAAGTGACCAAGCATGTTCTAGGGTTCATTTCAACACTATTCAACTTTTCATATCATCCATATTGTATGAGCATTGCACATTCCATGTGTTGAATGCTGCTTTCTCTTTTCCAGTGATTGGTTCTTGCGAATAGGAACCGAACCCGAAGCTGAAGTCAACGCCACCGAAGAGCATTACCAGTCCAACAACGGACAAGGCAAGCGAAGCCCCACTCATACATATGAATCCTATGTTTACAAAGTATTTCATTCTCGCCATATGCATTCGGTTCAACAGTCTTTATCAGTAGATATAGTAATCCTATCTGATGCATGCTTCCCTTCGTGAACTATATTACCTGTTCCACTACTCCTAACATAACTAGGGTTTGGCTGATGAGCGTCGCTAGTGCCACAGTTCAGTCAAGCTTAGCCATGCTTAGTGGTCCAAAGCTGATCATTCAGGTGATACACTGGAGATGCGAATGAATCTAGTATGGTAGGGTGTTGTGATAAGATCAGAGATGGATCATAAACATGCTAAGGATTGTATGGGAGGCCACGTGTGTTGTGGTTTTTGTACTCCCATACTTTCCACCCTTAGGACTTGATGTTCTCGCCTCTTGAACCAAGACGAGCATACAACCACACGGGGGCCTGGAAACCCCCTCGACCAACTAACTTGCCTAGTAGATTCCATGAGTCACATAGTTCGGGATTTCCATTCGGCATACGCATCTTGGTTGTTCTTGAATGGAGGTGAAGGTGGTGCATTCATAACAGGTAGGTAAGCATGGCCAGGAACAAGAGATGCCCGGGATCCGTAATCTTGAACCCTGCGCACATCATTAGGGACCGGCTTCGGGACTTGACCCGTTATGGCGACATCTCCCTGGCGTGTGACTCATGGTCTCGGCGAAAGCAAGGTAAAGGTCGTGGTCAACCACACTCTGCCGGCCTTCTAAGGAAGAGGGCTAATAATTTGGCATTAAGAATCGTTTGGTACGTGTGGGTAAAGTTGTTCACCCCTGCAGGGTTATTAATCTTTTCGAAAAGCCGTGTACACGGTTATGAACGACTTGGGAACGGATTTTGTGATCATAGAAAACTATAACCGAATGATAAAACTTGGCCAACTAATGTGAGATCCGGAGTACTTCCTCGGGGTTGTTTGAGGGGGTAGTCCGGGAAGAGAGTTTCAATTGATAATGATACTGGTGGATATCAAGATGATACTAAGAGCTAGAGTTGTAGTCTTCTTATCCCCTTTTGAAAATGATCTGACTAGACGAGTTTCTTCTCCCTCTTGTTTTGAAAACAAAAGATGGATTTATGTAAAATAACTCCACTAGCCATAAGTCTTGTGGAGTACACCCTGTATTCAGCCTTGCCTCGTTGATGTTTTTCTAAACATGAAGCTACTCCAACTCAAGGTGGTTTCTACGTTGAAGTCGACGAGTAGTCGGGGTTCCTGGGAAGTAGCCAAGGATCTATGGAAGGGACGCTACTTCTGTTTAAGGCCTCTTAGGCCCTTTGCTAAGTTTGTTGTGTAGAACAACTTGTTTGCTTCCGTTGTTTGATGGAATGATGGGTCTATGACCCCTGGCTTGTATGACCGGTTTGTAACTCTATTAAGAGTTTAACTTATTAATGTATGTTTTGTATGTTTTGTAATGTTACCGATCTTCCCTGCGCTCTTCGGAATTTAGGTTAGGCTTATGTCAGATGAAGATATGGTATTTGTCGAGCCCTGATCCCGGGTCGTGACACATTTTGGTATCAGAGCAGGACTGCCTGTAGGAAACTGTAGCACCCCGCGGGATTAGGGTTAAACTAACCTCAGATCACATCTAAGATAAGCTCAACTCCAATCACAGAAGATCACAGTATGATTTGGTAACATTACAGAACTCAGGGATTCAACATCATAAGTTTAAACTCTTAGCAAAGTAAGATATTAGAGTTATTACAAACTAGAGGTCATAGACCCAATATTACATCACAAAACAAAAGCAAATATGTTGTTCTACACAACAACTTAGGAAAAGGCCTAAGATACCATAAACAGAAGCGATGTCCATCCCATAGTCGTCAAGCTGCTACCTGGGACCCCCAACTACTCGCCGATGTCAACGTAGAAGCCACCTTCAGTTGCAATTAGATCATCTGTAGAAAAACAACAACGGCGCAAGGCAGAGTACGAGGATGTACTCCACAAGACATAGATAACCTAGTATCTACATGCTCTGGCTAGAAAGGCTTTCTCTGGATTTTCTTTTGCGTAAAGCAATCTTTATTTGTAAACAAGAGAGAGAAGAGGCTCGTCTACTCAGAATCTTGTAATATGGATAAGATAACGACTTCTTCATCTTGTTCATCACATCTTGATAACCATCAGCTTTGTCAGAACCTCCTATCTAGGATCACCCCCTCAACCCGGAGTAAGCATCCTTAAGCACACGTGGATCAACAAGTTTTATAGTGGTTAATGTTATCTATGATCTTAAGTCCGGTCGCCAAGTCGTTCATAATCGTGAAGACGGCTTTTCGAAAAGATTTAACCCTGCAGGGGTGTACAACTTTACCCACATGTACCAACCAACTCTTAATGCCAAATTATTAGCCCTCTTCCTTGGAAGGCCGACAGAGGCTGGTTGACCACGACCTTTACCTTGCTTTCGCCGAGACCATGAGTCACGCAATAAGTATGGTGCCGCCGTAACAAGTCAAATCCCGAAGCCGGTACTTAAAGATGTGAGGCGAGGTTGGTTTACCAGGGTCGCTATCTACCACAAGCAAACGCGGCCACGCTTCCCTACCTATTATAATGCACCTCCATCACCTCCTCTTTCGAAAGGTTTCAACCCGTATGCCAAATGGAAAGCCCGAACTATGTGACTCATGGAATCTACTAGGCAAGTTAGTCGAGGGGTTGTCTAGGCCTCGTGTGGTTGTACGCTCATCTTGGTTCCAAAGGTAAGAACTCAGTTCCTAGCGGTGGCGAGCATGGGACTACAAAAAACACACCCAACGTGGCCTCCCATATAAGCCTTAGCATATTTATTTATCTCCATCGATGATACCTCCACCTCCTATCTTTCTAGAATCTTTGGCACCTTCGAATCATCATCTGAATGTATCATACGATACTAGTAAGCATGGCTAAGTTGTTGATCGTAAAAGCTCTAGCAACGCTCAGATGCCACACCTAGGTATGCTTGGAGCAGTGGATCGTGAGTATAAGGCTACAAAAGGGAAACTGTGCAGCAGATAGGTAACCCAAGCTACTGACAAAATACCACATTGGAATCGTGTGCATCATAGCGAGAAAGTAATATACTTTGTAAAATTAGGTTCATAATGAGAGGCTACGCTTGCCTTGTCCGTCAGTATACAGGTATGGATCTTCGGTGTTGTTGACTTCAGCTTTGGGTTTGGTTCCTATTCGCGAAGAAACAAATACCGGAAAAGGGAAAGCAACATTCAATACATGGCATGTGAAATGCTCAATCAATATGGATGATATGACAAGTTAAATGGTGTTGAAATGAACCCTAGAACATGCTTGGTCATTTTAAACGGGGTCCGAGAGGTCCAAACCCTAGAACAGGGGGATCCTCGGAATCACCTATGGGATTCAATTGGTTCTTCTAATTAAACTTGTCATGAAAGTTAGTTAACAATGTATGATTGTATTTCTATTGCATAGCTCTTATTTTTCTGAACATTTTGATATATTATACATATTTTCTGACTTATAAATAATAAGTTATTGAATTTATAAGATTTAAACCATTTTCTAAAATTATTAAAACAATTTATATTGAATTATTGCGACATGCTGATAGAGGGCTGATATCACACAGTGGGGGGGTCATTTCGTACTGGGGCGGGATCTAGCCCCAGTCACTTATTGCTGGGACCTGAGGCCACGTAGGCTTGCCACCGTGGCAAACCTTGCCCAAGGCCACATCACAGCCACGCGGGCGCTACGTCGAAGACACGCGAGTGCCACCTAGGCTCGCCGGAATCCATGATGGCTGACCGCGACAGACGGCGCTACAAGGCACGGGAGGAGGCGTGCTATGGCTCGTTCAAAAGAGAGCGCAAAGGCGAACCTAACTACAGCGGCGCCTCCAAATCTTGGTCACCGGAGCACCCTCCACGACGGCGGACGGCGGCAGCGCTTGCAGATCGGTGTCGCAGCGTCGGCACAGAGGGAGAGGGAGCGAGCGGAGGGACTAGGGAGAACCACAAGATCACCCTGGAGCAGACGGAGTAGATGGCAAGGAGAGGGGCAACCGGACAACGTCGGCAACGTCAATGGAGAAGGCGGCCAGAGGCGATGAAGATGAGGTGATGGCAGCGATACAGAGAGCCCCTCTTCGATTCCTTCTGCAGGGAGATAGAGGGGAGCGAGGCGGATCTCGTGACGGCGTCAGCAGAGCTCGGGGTGGCCAGCAATGGTGGATAGCCGGCAACCATGGCGGCTAGGGTTCTGCCTTGCACGGGAGAGAGGGATGCACTGGGGAAGAGTGAGGGGTCGAGGGGAAGAGGAGCATGACACATGATGGTCTTATCCCTCCAGAGGGCGGCGGGGCGCTGCGATTCGGGGCGAGGATCGGGCAACGGCGGCGGGGACACGCGGGAGCTTCGGTTCTGGCGTCGGCAGCGAAGACGACGAAGGACAGAGGCCGAAGCGGTATGGGCCGGCTCCTGGGCCTCGGGTGGCCAAGCTGGGCTGCTGCAGGCTGTGCAGCACAACAGAGAGAGAGGAGAGGGAGATGGACCACGGCCCATCTGCTGCTAGCTCTATTTTTTTCTCCTAAAACAAATTTACTTTTTTCTTTTTCTCCTAAAGGAGAGAGAGGAGAGGGAGATGGACCCGAGGTTCCTAAGTTTTAGAAAAGAAGGCAGGGTTCTCAGATCGGAGACGATCTTCTCGTTCCCAGGTTGCTTCATCCTCAAAGTGATGAGACCACTGAACTTTCAGGAACATGATGTTTTGACGACGATTCTTGCGCTCAGTTTCATCAAGGATACGAACGGGATACTCACAATAAGTCAGATCCTCTTGGAGATCAAGAGTTTGGTGACTAACACCACAGACAGGATATTTGAAGCAACGCTTGAGCTGAGACACATGAAAGACGTCATGCACCTCAGGAAAGTTGGCTAGAAAGAGGGGATTCATGAGCTTCTCGGAGAATTAAATCCCTCAACTTTGTTCTCTTTGGCACTACCACACGGTTACCAAACTAGAAAGCACCTTGTTTATCAATAGAAAAACACTTAGCAACTCCGCTAGCAATGTTCCCTTTGATCTCAGCAATTTCATAATCATATTTCTGAGCAAGCTTGATTTCATCCTCTATGGAAGATTTCACTTCAAGGGTAGAAAGGAATCCACGAGGAACTACTTCAAGATTTAATGGAGAAAATTCCTCATGAAGAGAAGGTTGAGATTATTTGATCATCAAATTGTTGCAATAAGACTTACGACTTAGCGCGTCAGCAACGACATTGGATTTGCCAGGTTGATAGTTGAGACCCAAATCATAGTCCTTGATGAGTTCCAACCATCTCCTTTGCCTGAGGTTCAGATCAGGTTGTGTGAAAAGATACTTCAGACTTTGATGATCTGAGTATAACTCGCAATGACTACTAAGAAGGTAATGTCGCCATTGCTTAAGAGCATGAACAACAGCTGGAAGCTCAAGATCATGAGTTGGGTAGTTGTTCTCATGTGGTTTTAGCTGACGGGAGGCATAAGCCACCACATGCCCATCTTGCATCAACACACATCCGATACCTTGGTGGGAAGCATCGCAGAAGACAACAAATTCTTTGATAGTGTCTGGAAGAATCAGCACCGGAGCAGTTGTTAACTTGGCTTTCAACATCTGGAAGCTTTCTTCAGCCTTATCAGACCATTCAAACTTATTATCCTTTTTGAGAAGGTCGGTCATCGGCTTTGCAATTCTGGAGAAGTTCTTGATGAATCTACGGTAATAACCAGCCATCCCGAGAAAGCTTCGGACATCCTTCACGGATTTAGGAGACTCCCAGTCGAGGGTGGTTTGGACCTTATCTGGGATAACAGCAACCCCTTGGGCGGAAACAACATGACCAAGAAATACAAGCTCTTGTAACCAAAACTCACATTTGGAAAACCTGGCATAGAGACGATGTTCTCGGAGCTTCGTCAACACCAAAGAAAGATGTTCAGCATGCTCTTCTTTAGTCTTGGAATAAACCATAATATCATCGATGTAGACCACGACAAACTTGTTAAGATACTCCATGAAGACAGAGTTCATAAGCCGCATGAAAGTGGCTGGAGCATTGGTAAGACCAAAGGACATGACTGTATACTCGTAAAGACCATAACGAGTGGTGAAAGCAGTCTTTGGAATATCTTCCTTACGGATCTTTATCTGGTGATACCCTGACCTTAAATCCATTTTGCAAAAGACAGTGGCACCACCTAACTGAACAAATAGATCGTTGATCCTAGGGAGAGGATACTTGTTCTTGATAGTCACAGCATTAAGTGGGTGATAATCCACAACCAGACGCGGTATATTGGTATCCCGCTTCTTGACAAAGATGGTAGGACATCCCCAAGAAGATGTGCTGGACTGAATGTATTATTTTCCTTCTAACTCCTCTAATTGCTTCTTCAACTCCACAAGCTCATGAGGAGGCATACGATAGGGTCTTTTAGAAACAGGAGAAGTTCCAGGAACTAACTCTATGACAAACTCCACACTTCGATCAGGTGGCATGCCAGGCAACTCCTCCGGAAAGACATCCGAAAACTCATAGACCACGGAAACATCTTGGATCTCTAACGAAGGTAGAACTTCAAGAGCATACAACTCCGCTTCAGCAATAGAAACAGCTGAAGGAGATAGTGACCCTACGGTCCAATACATGACTGTTATGCCAGCATGACTAGTCAGAGTCACATACTTGGTTGTACAATCGAGAATGGCTTGATAACGGGTCAACCAGTCCATGCCCAAAATGATGTCAATGTTAGTTGACTTGAGGGCGATCAAAGAAGTGGGGAAAAGTTGGAATGCAACTTCGAATAGATTCCCATGACTAACCATGGTGGAACGCCAACTAGAACCAGGAGAATGAACTAGCAGAGGAACGGACAACCCCTCAAAACTTATCTCATGCATTTGAGCAAAAGCTTGTGATAGGAATGAATGCGATGCTCCTGAATCAAACAAAACTTTAGCTGGAATTTGATTGATACGAAGCGTACCCATGATGACGCTTGGATCTTCCTGAGCCTCCTCGGCAGAGATATGGTTCAGGCGTCCTTTTCCAGCAACTTGGTACTTATCACTCTTCTTTGCTGGTTGTGCCTTCTCAGCAGCACTCTTTTGAGGACACTCTCTTGCATAGTGGCCAGGCTGGCGACAATTGAAGCAGATAGTACCTGATCCAGTGCCAGCAGTAGGATAGTTTGATCCACCAGCATTGTTTGGAGCAGTATTTGGACGAGGAGCATATCCAGAAGACCTTGGAGTATAAGGAGCACGTGGCACAACACTGTAAGGCACGAAGACACGACGCTTCTTATTGATAGAACCAACCTTGTTGTACCCCTCCTGAGGACACTTACAAGTTTCTTCATACTCCACCTTTCCACTCTCGACTTTCATAGCCTTGTTGACAAGACCTTGGAAATTACCAAAGTCCATGAGGTGGATATCACGGCGAACCTCAGGATCCAGTCCCTTGCAGAACAGAGCTTGATTCTTAGCATCAGTGGAGACCTCTTCAGTAGCATAGCAGGCAAGACGATTGAAGTTGCGTTGGTAATCACACACGGAACCAGTGCCCTACTTAAGCTTGAGGAACTCCTCCCTCTTCTGATCCATCAGAACCTCCGGAATATGGTAAGCTCGGAAGGCTTCGGTGAACTCTTTCCATGTAACAACATGTTGAGCTTCTTGCAGAGCCAAGAAATTTTCCCACCAGGAGTTAGCTGCTCCCTCCAGATGATATGCAGCAAAAGTCACCCAATCAGCTTGAGCAACATGACCAACCTGAAGTTTGCGCTCCATGGTGCGAAGCCAGTAGTCCGCGTCAAGTGGCTTAGTGGAATAACTGAAAACTGGCGGAGTGAGACGTGTGAAGTCCTTGATACCAACTTGATTGTTCTGGTGTTGAGCAGTATTGCGCTGAATCCGTTCAAGGAGCCTCATGTTGTCAGCACGGTTGGTTTCGTACATGGCCATGAGTTGAACCATGGACGGTGGTGGAGGAAGGTTGGAAGATTCACCCTCATTTGCGGCACCACGTGTGTGATCACGAGTACGGGCACGAGAGGTATCACCCATCCTGAAAGAACAAAGAAAAGGTTAGGCAAGGGATTCAAAGAAACTAGATGAAAAGATGAACAAAGAGTACTTGATACAAGTGTATCATCTTATCAAGCATGGTAGTATCAAAGCATACTAATGTATACACTAACCAGCTGACTTACAAACCATGACAATGGAATGCTAAGATGTTACACACCAAGCAAAACTGAGATATCTTGGAACTCTGAGAATAGAAACCAAGTACGGAGTACTTTTAGAGAAACAACCCCAAAACCACGATCCTAAAAGTTTTGAGATATGAGGTAAGGAATGAAAACCTTTTCAAACCAAATAGGGTAAGAAGAACTCCAGCATTAGAGACACACCAGAGAAGGAATAAAAAGAATCCTAGTCAGAGTTTCTGCAAATAATTTTTAATTTCCAAATAGTTTTGTCAACTTCTAGACTCAACATCGACCAATAAAAGGGTTTCCTACAGGCAGTCCTGCTCTGATACCAAAAACCTGTAGCACCCCCCGGGGTTAGGGTTAAACTAACCTCAGATCACCATCTAAGATAAGTTCAACTCCAACTCGGAAGATCACAATATGAATCGGTAACATTACAGAACACAGGGATTCAACAATATAAGTTTAAACTCTTAGCAGAGTAAGATATTAGAGTTATTAAAAACCAGAGGTCATAGACACAACATTACATCACACAGCAAAAGCAAATTATGTTGTTCTACACAACAACTTAGCAAAAGGCCTAAGAGGCCATAAACAAAAGTGAAGTTCATCCCATAGTCCTCAGGCTGCTACCTGGGACTCTCAACTACTCGTCGATGTCAACGTAGAAGCCACCTTCAGTTGCAACCAGATCCTCTGTAGAAAAACAACAACGGCGCAAGGATGAGTACGAGAATGTACTCCGCAAGACTTAGATAACTTAGTATCTACATGCTCTGGCTAGAAAAGCTTTCTCTGGATTTTCTTTTGCGGAAAGCAATCTTTATTTGTAGACAAGAGAGAGAAGAGGCTCGTCTACTCAGAATCTTTTAAAAGGGATAAGATAGCGACTTCTTCATCTTGTTCATCACATCTCGATAACCACCAGCTTCATCAGAACCTCCTATCTAGGATCACCCCTCGATCTAGAGGAAGCATCCTTAAGCACACGTGGATCAACAAGTTTTATAGTGGTTAAAGTTATCTATGATCTTAGAATCTGGTCACCAAGCATTCATAACCGTGAACACGGCGTTTCAAAAAGATTAATACCCTGCAGGGGTGTACAACTTTACCCACACGTACCAACCGACTCTTAATGCCAAATATTATTAGCCCTCTTCCTTGGAAGGCCGGCAGACGGTGGCTAACCACGACCTTTACCTTGCTTTTGTCGAGACCATGAGTCACGCAATAAGTATTATTCCGCCGTAACGGGTCAAATCCCGAAGCCGGTACTTAAAGATGTGAGGCGAGGTTGGTTTACCAGGGGCTCCATCCACCCCAAGCAACCGCGGCCACGCTTCCCTACCTGTTATGATGCACCTTCTCTTTCGAAAATGTTTTCAATGCGTATGCCAAATGGAAAGCCCGAACTATGTGACTCATGGAATCTACTAGGCAAGTTAGTTTCTCGTGAGGTTTTCCAGGACCCATGTGGTTGTACGCTCGTCTCGGTTCCAAAGGCAAGAACTCAGTTCCTAGTGGTGGCGAGCATGGGACTACAAATACCACACCAAACGCGGCCTCCCATAGAAGCCTTAGCATATTTAGTTAAACTCCTTCGAGGATGTCACCATCTCCTTCCTTTCTAGATTCTCCGGCATCTCTGATTCATCATTCAGATCGATCAGACATTGTTACTATGCATGGCTAAGTTGTCGACCTCAGAAGCTCTAGCAATGCTCAGATGCCAGACCTAGGTATGCTAGGAGCAGTGGATCAGGAGTATAAGGCTACAACAGGGAAACTGTGCAGCAGATAGGTAACACTAACTGCTGACAAAAGACCACATTTGGAACTGTGCGCATCATAGCGCGAAAGTAATATACTTTATAAACATAGGTTCAGAATGATAGGCTATGCTTGCCTTGTCCGTCAGTAGATAGGTCTTGTGGGAATGACCACGGCAGATGCTGCAATCGGCAGCGAGTAGTAGAACATGGGGCAAGGGCGGCCAGCCATCTGCGGTGCGAGATGAGTGCGGAGACACAAGGGTTTACATAGGTTCGGCCCCCTGAGGGTAAAGACTTACTCCTGCTAGATTGTATTATGGTGAGAGTACAATGGGCGAGCTCGACGACTAGGCGGCGAGTCGCTTGGGTGTATGATGGAACGTATCTCCTATGCGTCCCCTAGGGAGGTTTATATAGGCTCACCTCGCTAGGGTTTACAAATCACAACCGAATTAGTTAAGGATTCGGAGGTTCTATGACCTAGTCCGACTGGGCCTAGCTACGCTTCTGGGCCTTTAGCTTCCAGCCGCCTGAGTCCACGCCAAGTCTGGATCCAGTCGCCGTCATGCAGACCCACTAGCTGACGGTTGGGCCAGTAGGAAACGTCCTGCTGGGTATACCCCGGTAGGCATATCCCCATCAGTAGTCCCCGAGGCCATCGTTGATTTGTCGCAGGTGTTTGCTGGCAGTCGGAGTATTCGGGTCCAATGCGGATGCCCAGTCGAATCGGCAGCGGACTCCTGAACAAAGGAAAGAACTAGTCATTTTAGTCGCAATAACGGCGACCAATCGTATCACAGGTCGGCGAACAGGTCGGCGAGTACTTAGTCACTGTTATAGTGATCGGGTCGGCGAATCGTTGAGTCGCTGGGAGCAACGAGTCGAGTAGATGAAGTTGGACCTTAAATCGTGGTCAAACTAGCCGTTGGTTAATCCCAACGGTAATATTGGCATAATTACCGCCTAGTAACGACTCCTAAAAATGGCGGGTAACAACCGCTATATGAGGAGAGCGAAGGGCGAATAGGGAAAACACTTCTTTCGCTTCCTCCGATCTCGTGCCTCCCTGTTTCCCCATTCCGCATAGCGACCAGAGCAAGATCCAGAAAGTTCCGACCCCCGCGATCCCCACCCGATGCCCCCCTCCACCGAGCCATGGGGTAGATCCAAGTGCACGAAGGCACTGCTAGCATCTTTCGAGGAGACGGGGATTCTCCACGCCAGTATATGGCGCATCCCCACAGCTGGAGAAGTAGTTCCGGATCCGTGCGAGGTGGAGTTCATCTGCTTCACCAGCCACCTAGAGCGGGGGCTGGGCTTCCCAACTTCCCTCTTCTTCCGGCGTTTCTGCGCCTACTACGTAATCCAACCATCGGATCTGGGTCCGCATAGCATCGAGCAGCTCGCCATTTTCATGGCATTTTACGAGTGCTATCTAGGCTGCAGGCCTTACTTCCCCCCGTGGCAAGACCTGTTCCACGGGAGAATCAGCCGCGAAGAAACAGGCGGTCCAATGCTAGCCACGGGTGGCCTGACGTTCCAGCTAAAGTCGAAGGCATCGTTCTTCGATTTGATGCTGCCCGCCAAGGAGGCGAACGAGTGGAAGAAGTACTGGTTCTACGTCACCGAGTCGACTCGAAGTGACGAAGTGGCGCTTCCAAGGTACTCCGCCGACCGGCCCGAGCCGCGTCGGCTCCAGGTCATCAAACTCCGGTTGGATCAGCGGATGGTTGTTGACGAAATGTTACAAACCATCCGCAGCCTGAAAAAGAAAGGCCTCCAGACCATCAACCTCTACAACTGCTGGCTCGGGCGGCGGCTCGTGCCCCTGGCCATCCGTGACCACTACATGTACGAGTATACGGGTAAAGACGACCCGACGAAGTCCTGCCTCGTTGAGTGGATACTCAACAATTATACGCAGTCCCTGAAGAAGATTACCCAGGCTGTGTACCTCGACGCAAAGGCTGGGGTCGCCCCTTATACTGCGAGGCGCCCAGCTCCAACGGTAAGCCGTCACTCCGTTAGCACTTGCAGTCGCAGCTTGTGCATTCGCGGTCGTGCTAACATTGTTTGTTCTTGTTGCAGTTGTTTCAAGTGGTGGAAGGGTGGATTCCACCCACAGACAACGAGAAATCGAGCTCGTCCGTCCAGGACAGAAGCGAGTCATCGCCCACCAAGGGCATGGCCGAGAGCGGCAGAGGCGACAATGACGACGACGAAGATGACGAGCCCGTGGAAGTTGCTGCCCCCATGGTTCGCAAAACTCGCGGGCAACACCAGCGCGAGCTCGAAGCCAGCAAGAGCCTCGAGCTCCATGATGATGACGACGACGAGCTTCTTGAGCACACCTCACATCTCGAGGCCACGCCGTCGAAGAAGAGGAAGAAAGCTCTGCCAAAGAAGAAGATGAAGCCAGCGAAGCCGATATCTCCGCCCCGATCTGTGAACAGTTCCCACGCCACCAGCTCGGCTGAGGATGCAACGGCGCACGCGAGTGCGGCAACAGGCGCTGCCGCCCCCAGGGACAAGGCGCCGCTGGCATCGTTGCCACTGCCATTTTCCCCAGTCGCTAGCTTGGGGACCGCTCCAGCCGCAGGGGCCTCGCCACCAAGGGGGGCTCCCGTAGCAATTACCACGGAGGCTCCTGCCGCGGCTTCATCTTCGAAGAAGCCGTTAGTGTCTTGGGCACATGATGTGTTCGAGACGGGCCTCACACGGAAGCTAGGGCCCGAACTGGAGAATCCGGCCAGCATCCGCACCGGTCTAAGATTCCTTCCAGTTGCCAAGTGAGTGCTCCTCTATCATTTACTCGTCTGCTTGCTTTGCGTTTCAATTAGACAATCTTATTCATAAAACTGTTTCACAGGACTGGTGTTAAAAAGACTGACCATCCTTCTGTGGCCAAGGTTCCGCCAGTCGCCATCGAGGCGCCAGCAGACTCCTCGCGGAAGAGGAAAGGCGACGAGGTCGTTGCTCTTGCCGAAGGCGTCAAAAGGACGAAAGGCGACGAAGTCATCACGGTCTCTGATGATCCCGCGGTTGCTCCGAGCGATCCTCCAACCGTTGCGGAAGTGGCTTCGAAAGCCAAGGAGGGTGTTGAATCGCAGCATGTGATGTTTGCGGGCTCACCCGATGTGGCCGAGCCGACCCCAAGTGGCGCAGCGGCCGCTGCAGCTACCTTCCCCTGCTTCATGGCGAAGGCGGCCACAGCGAGTTCAACGGAGGGACAAGCCAAGGCTGTCGTTACTTCTGCCGCTGAAGAGCGGAAATTATCTGATGCACTCATTGTTGGGTTGTAGGATGACTTTTCTTCTCTTCAAAGCTTCATCACGGACCTCTGCCGTTCGCTAATTGGTAAACCCTCCTTCAGCAAACTTCCGACTGCGATAACTGTATTGTGATGTCGATGGTTTGCTTACTGCTTGCTTCTGTGCCGCAGGTCGGATCATTGATGACGCGAAAGAGGCGCGGTCGTACGACGCGCGGCAATGTGTGATCACCCTGGTCGTCTCAGCCAT
Organism: Avena sativa; assembly: GCA_916181665.1. Lineage (NCBI taxonomy): Eukaryota > Viridiplantae > Streptophyta > Magnoliopsida > Poales > Poaceae > Avena > Avena sativa. The sequence goes on from OV702293.1 coordinate 104,364,052, forward strand.
GTTGTCAGTGACTTGCCTTCGTGCATATCTTCAGGAGATATCTCCCACTGAGGTGATCCCCAGCGACCTTGTCGAGGTATGGCGCTACCTGGAGAAGGCTCCGTCGATCGTCGAGTTCATGACGCGGTCGGCCTTCCGTCGCGGGGCAGCGATGGCGCTCAGCCTTGGGCTTGCCCACTTCCCGGAGGATTTCGACCTCGACGATGTCACGAGCGGTTATCCCTCGTAGACGGGATCGGTGGAGATTGCCGAGGTGTTGAAGCTGACGGACCGGGCCGCGGTGTACTCCGATCACGTTTGGGCGATGGGCGACCTCATCCCCTATCAGGAGATGATTGTCGCTCCCAATGATTCTGAACTGATGCATCGAGACTTCAAGGTCGAGCAGCCGTTCCGTGTGGCGATGGCGGGCGAGCTGACGACGTACCCATCGAACCCGTACGTACCCTTCATCCTCAGCCGTAGGGACGGTGGCGCGTCTTCATCAAAACCTACGGAGTAAAGGTGTTTTTCCCTTGGGCATTAGTATGTAATAACTATGTAACTTTCCTTGTATGTGAACCAAATTATGCTGCTATAAAGGAAACTCGTGTTATTTTGTCATTCGTTTTGCGATTTTGGATGTTGTTTGTGCGAGTCCCCGAGCGCGTCCACCCTTTTTATGGGGTTTACCTCGTTGTTATATGTTTGTTAACTTTTCATGAATTAAGGTTGACTCGCCATGCTCGGAGAGCCAGTCGCATGGCGACTCCCAGGGGTGCTATTTACTTGAGCGTTTTCCCGGGCACGAACGAGGTCGGGTTGCCGAGTCACCGAGCGTGGTACTTGGCCGTTCTAGTCGCCGGCCCAAGGTAGGTGAGGACTAAGCGTGTCATTGTGAGCGTGTCGCTCCTGCCTAATCCGGAGGATCAGTCGCATGGTGAGTCCTGGACACGCTCTCTTACTTAGCGTTTTTCCCTAGTTGCTCGTATTGGGCCGGGTGTCAGTCCCCGAGCGTGGTACTTGGACGTTTGAGTCGCTGTGCCAAGGATGCGGAGGACTTGGTCGCTGTGGGGAGAGAGTGCAGTTGTCTTGGCTCGGGGAGCCAGTCGAGCTAGGTGACTCCAATGGGGCTCCGGGTTAGCGTTTTTCGTGGACTTTACGAGGCCTGAGGTTTCCCAGTGCCCTCGTACCGCACTACTTGGCCATGCCGGTCGCTTTGCCAAAGGTTGACTTCTGCAAATAGCGTAACGCTGTTATTACGAGTGCGAGTGGCACAAGACACGGAGAGTAGACACAATTTTGCGGTAACCGATCTGTTTTATTTCATAGCGGGTGGTACATGTCTCGAGTTCTAAGAGTAGAACTTCCGTAAGAGGTTTACATTCCATGGTCGCTTGACGTCGAGTTTTCCATCTCCTCGGACGTCGGCGAGGTAGTAGGCGTCGTTGCCCAGGACTCGCCCGATGGCGAATGGTCCCTCCCAAGGGGGCGAGAGCTTGTGCATGCCTTTCTTGTCCTGGATTAGACGCAGCACCAGGTCGCCTTCCTGGAAGGTGCACGTCCTCACTCGTCGGCTATGGTAGCGGCGGAGCCCTTGCTGGTAGATGGCGGTGCGGGAGCGAGCCAGGTCGTGTGCTTCGTCGAGCTGGTCGACTCTGTCTTGGCGTGCAAGCTCGTTTGCGGTCTCCGTGTAGTTGACCACCCTTGGTGAGTCGTGCTCGAGGTCGGTTGGCATGACTGCCTCGGCGCCGTCAACCATGAAGAAGGGGGTGAATCCTGTCAACCTGTTGACGGAGGTGCGGATGCCCTAGATGACGGAGGGTAGCTCCTCGACCCAGCACCCGGCGGTGCGCTCGAGTGGGACTTGTAGCCGTGGCTTCAAGCCATGGAGGATGCTCTGATTGGCGCGTTCCGCCTGGCCATTGGACTCTGGGTGAGAGACTGAGGCGAGGTCGATCCGGATGTGGTGTTCCTCGCAGAATTCGGCCATGGCTCCCTTGGCGAAATTGGTGCCATTGTCCGTGATGATGCTGTTTGGGAACCCGTAGCGATAGATGAGCTCGCGTAGGAACTTGGTGGTGGTCTTCCCATCGCACTTGCAGACTGGCTTGGCCTCCACCCATTTTGTGAATTTGTCGACTGCCACTAGGAGGTGGGTGAAGCCGGAGGGGGCGTTCTTTAAGGGGCCTACCATGTCCATGCCCCATACGGCGAACGACCAGGTGATGGGGATTGTCTTGAGCGCCGAGCTCGGCACGTGAGTCTGGTTGGCGTATTTCTGGCATCCTACGCACCTCTAGACAATGTCGACATCGTCTTCGTGTGCGGTGAGCCAGTAGAAGCCGTGCCGCATAGCCTTTGCGACCAGAGAGCGGGCGCTGGTGTGGTGGCCGCAGTCGACGGAATGGATGTCTTGGAGGATTTTGTGTCCTTCAGCGGGTTGAACACAGCGTTGGAACACGCCGGTCATGTTGCGCTTCTGGAGCTCGCCCTTGATGATGACGAAGGGTTTGCAGCGGCGTGCTATCATCCGGGCCTCCGTTTCATCCACGGGTAGGGTGCCTCCCTCTAGGTAGGTGACGTATGGCGCAGTCCAGTCACTTGGCTCGGCGATTAATGCGACCAGGGCTGCTTCTGGTTGTAACGGGATTCCGATGTCGATCTCCCTTGGGGGAGAGACGGAAGGTTTGGTGATGGTGTCAAGGAAAACGCCGGCGGGTGGTGTGAGTCGAGCCGAGCCGATGCGAGAGAGTGCGTCGGCCTCCTCGTTTTTCTGCCTGTTGATCCACTCGACGGAGTAGCATGCGAAGTGTCCACCCAGCTGGTCCACTGCTTGGCGATATGCCACCATGGTGGAGGAGACGACATCGCAGGTGCCGGTGACTTGCCCGGCGACGAGGTCGGAGTCTCCGTAGCAGCGCAGGCGATTGACATTCATATCCTTGGCTGCTCGCATGCCGTGGAGTAGCGCCTCGTACTCGACCATGTTGTTGGTGCAGGGGGTGAAGTCGAGGTAGAGGACATAGCGGAGCTTGTCGCCCTTCGGGGATGTTAGCACAATCCCCGCCCCCGCGCCGGCCGTGTTGTTGGAGCCGTCGAAGTGTAGGCTCCAGTAATGGCGGTATGGCAGCTTCTCTGGCTGCTGGGCCTCCTCCCAATCGGCGAGGAAGTCTGCGAGAGCCTATGATTTGATCGCCTTGCACGGCTCGTACTTGATGTTGTGAACGCCGATCTCGACAGCCCACTTGGCGACTCGCCCAGTTGCCTCGCGGTTGCGGATGATGTTCTGCAACGGTGCTGAGGAGACGACCGTTATTGGGTGTTCCTGGAAGTAGTGCGGCAGTCGCCGCTGTGCTCTGAAGACCGCGTATACAAATTTCTGGTATTGCGTGTAGCGCTGGCGCGACTCGGTGAGGACTTCGCTGATGTAGTAAACAGGTCACTGCACCAGGCGCTCCTTTCCTTCCTCTGGCCGTTCGACGACCATGACGGTGCCGACGACACGTTCGGAAGCCGCAACATAGACCAACATGGGTTCCTTGTCGACGGGGGCGGCGAGTAGCGGTGCTACGAGTAGCACCTCCTTGAGGGAGTGGAGCGCGTCGTCTGCCTCCTTGTCCCACTAGAAGGTGGGGTTCTTGCGCATTAGGCGGTAGAGCAGCATCGCCTTTTCGCCTAACCGGGGGATGAAGCAACTGAGAACCGCGACTCGCCCGGCCAGCTTCTGGACATCGCGCAGGCACTCGGGTCTGCCGAGTCAAGCGATTGTGTTGATCTTGGTGGGGTTCGCCTCGACTCCGCACTTGGAGCCGACGTATCCCAGTAGCTGTCCGGTTGGCACACCGAAGGTGCACTTTCCTGGGTTTAGCTTTATCTTGTACTTTCGCAGGTTGACGAATGCCTCCGCCAGGTCGGCGAGTGGATTTTACCACCACGTCGTCGATGTAGACATGGATATTGCCGCCAATCTGGCTCGCAAGGCACTCCTGCATGCACCGCTGGTAGGTTGCTCCGGCGTTTTTGAGGCCGAAGGTCATGGCAGTGTAGTAGAAGGCTCCGAACGACACAATGAACGCCGTCTTCTCTTCGTCCTTGACGGCCATTTTGATCTGGTTGTACCCAGAGTAGGCGTCGAGGAAGCATAGCGCCTCCGAGCCCGTGGTAGAATCGATGATTTGGTCGATCCGCGGGAGGACGAATTGATCCTTCGGGCAGGCGCTATTTAAGTTTGTGTAATCGATACACATTCTCCAGGTCCCATTTTTCTTCTCGACCAGGACTGGGTTTGCCAGCCAGTTGGAGTATTTGATTGGCCGGATGAAGCCTGCAGCAAGTAGATGTTTCACCTCCTCGGCGATGGCTCGGTGGCGCTCTTCATTGAAGGGCCGCAGCGACTGCTTGACAGGTCGCACTTTGGGGTCGGCGTTGAGTTTGTTCTCAGCGAGTTCCCTCAGGACACCAGGCATGTCGGATGGCTTCCATGCGAAGATGTCCCTGTTCTCACGGAGGAACTCGATGAGCGCGTCTTCCTATGCTAGGCTCATGCCCGTCCCGATTGTCACCGTCTGGCTGGAGTTGCCTAGGACCAGCTCGACGGTGCGGGTGTGCGTCGTTGCCTCGAAGGCAGTGGAGCTGCCACCCTCCGAATTAGGCTTCTTGAGTATGGTGGGGTCGTCGCTGTGACCCCGCTCGTGTACTTGGCGAGCTCCTCGGCGTGGTTGGCCTCCGCCGCGATGACGGCGTCAGCGAGTTCGGCCCCTTTGGCCTCGCATTCTGCGGCCATGTCGGGGTCGCCATGGATAGTGATGATGTCGCACGGCCCAGGTATCTTCATTGTGTTGTACGCGTAGTGGGGCGCTGCCATGAATTTGGCGAACGCCTGGCGCCCCAGGACGCAGTGGTAGGGGCTGTCGAAGGGCATAGCTCGAAGACGATCCGCTCGGTGCGGAAGTTTGCTTGTGTGCCGAAGGTGACTGACAGTGTCACCTTGCCGATCGGGTACGCCTTCCGATCGGGGACGATGCCATGGAAGGTGGTGTAGGTCATCTCGATCATCGACTGTGGGAGCCGCAGTTGCCTGAAGGTATCCAGGTATAGGATGTTGATGGATCTGCCGCCGTCCATCAGAGTTTTGGGGAGCCAGTAGTCTCCCACCTTGGGCTTGACCACTAGGGCGACTCGTCCTGGATACTCTATCTGTGGCGAGTGGTCCTCGCGGCTCTAGGTGATTGGTTGCTCAGACCAGTTGAGGAACTAGGGGATGTCTATCTGGGACACCGCGTTGACGGTGACGGCGCGGGCGATGACCTACTTCTCGCGCTTCGTGTTGAAGCCTGTGAAGGTGTGGAGCGAGCCGGCGACGCTGCCTAACTTTACGTCGTTTGGCGGGTTGTTGTTGGGGTCTTCCCGCGTGCCATGCCTTCTCGATCTCCTTGAGAGAGTGCCTTCTCGATCTCCTTGAGAGAGTGCCAATCGGCTTTCCTTTCCTGCTATGAAACACACAAGGTTGGTTGAGAAGGGCCGTGGGATCGAACCTCGGCTTTGCCTTGTAGTTGCCACCATCGCGGCGCTGTCCTCCATCGCAGCGGAAGCTCTTGGGCTCGCGCTACGCTTATCCGGCGTTAGCGACGAAATCGACTCGCCCATCACCGTGGCGCTTGCTAGGCGAGTGTTGCTGTAGCGTAACTCGGGTCGCCTCCTGTTGTCGTGGCCGCTCGTGCGGCGATGTCCTCCCGACTCGTCGTCAGTTTCTTGGTTTGGGTCCTCCTCCGCGTATTTCTTTGCGATCTCTAGGAGTTCCGGTATGTTGTCGAGTGTTCTGTACACTCGCTTGAGCTTGGAGACCAGGGGCTCGTAGCGGCATGAGGCCTTGAAGCAGTGGATCGCGGTGTCCGGGTGGATTCTGGCCGCGTTATACCAAAGATCTTGCCACCGTTGGACCCAACTGCGGGTCGACTCGCGGGGTCCCTGGACGCATCGCTCCAGGTCCTCGATGGTGGTGGCGCAGGTGTATGATCCCTCGAAGTGCCTGACGAAAGCGTCGCACATTTCCTCCCAGGAATCGATGCTATCCATGAGGAGGGTGTTAATCCACTGCCTGCACTCTCCCTCCATCATCAGGGGGAGGTAGCGGGCGGGGAGTAGATCTGTGTGGCCGGCGATCCCCATCGCCATGAGGTTGGTGTCCAGCCACACGGACGGATCGTACGAGGGATCGTACTTCTCTATTTCCTTCGGCGCTTTGAAGTTCGCCGGGTATATTTCGCCTCGGATCATCGGTCTAAAGCACGGGGGCCCCACTTGGCTCAGCGATCCCCTTGGTTCGCCATGGCGGCGGTTGGTGAGGGTGTGCCGTAGGTCTTCGGGCTGGCGTGCGCGCAAACTCTGGTTGTTGATGATGTGGGTGCGGGCGTCGACGGTCTGCCCGTTGGCGGCGACGAAGTTGTTCGCCGGCCATGGGTCGTTGGTGGAGACTGCCGCGTTCGCGTGTTGGTGTTGGAGCTGCAGGGGCTCGGGTGGTGGGCAGTTGAGGGTATTTTCCGCCATGGGGCGGCCACTCGAGGCCGCCCTACTGCCTGATGAGCGCGAGTACATCCGACCCTATGAGTCGGCGCCCGCGTTTTGTTGCTCAACTTCTTTGGCGAGTAGAGCCTTGGCGTACTGGATCTGCAGGGCTCCTTGACCGATGACTTGGATGTTGTCGACCGCAGCTCGGCTTGCGACGACGTTGTCCATTGGGGTGGAAAACAGCGGGAGGCCGTTTGCGTCTCGCTCTCGCGAGGAGATCACGATCCTTGGTTGGTCCCTTGGGGGAGCGCGGTTGGGTGGTGGTGGTGCGCCATTGGCTGTCGCCCCTGGTGGGGGTCGAGTGCTTCCTCCTGGCGGCGCGTTCTCGCAGATCGCGCGCTCGGCCATGCGGGCCGGGTCGTTCTCGTCGTCGAAGTTCAGGGCACGCCCCTGGATGGCGGGGTTCAGGCGTGACCTGATCCGGAGTTGGTGATATCGCGACAGCTCCTGCGCTGTTGCCTGCTCGAGGCAAAAAAAATCGCGCTCGGCTTGCTCTTTGCGGACTGCCTTCGCCAGCTTCAGGCGGAGTTCCCCGACCTCCGTTTTCGTCGCGTTTGGTGGGATCGGCATGGAGAAGGGGTCTTCCGACGGGTCGGCGCCGGTCGCCATGTAGGTCGCGGCGTGGCGACCGGTTTCGTCGTGGAGGTCGGTGGAGTTCTCTGACCCGGAGTCGAAGTCGAAGATCCCAAGGATGGAGGGATCCTCGAAGTCTCCGACGTTGGAGACCTGGTGATGGATCCCGCGGGAGATGCGGCAACGATGGATCCGGCGAGTGACGTCGGGGTCGCCTAATCGGCGTCGTCGTTGAGGGCCGCGTTGTCCGTGGCCGCGGTGGTTTCGGCCATGTTGCTGTGGGCCGAGTCGTACTCGGAGGCGAGGCGGTGAATCGTGTGGACCTGGCTCTCCGAGAGCCAGTCGCGTGGCAGCGGCTCGCGGATGCGAGCCGAGTCCTCCGAGGCAATGATGTCGGTGAGGCTGACGAAGAGGCTGATCGTGCCGACCGGCAAGATCACGCTGTGCGTGACGGGTCACGCCGCCGGGACGTAGATGCTCGGCAAGATCTGGAGGATCTCGCCAATCGCGATCATGCGGCCGGTGGCAATCCACTCGTTGATGGGAAGATTGGATCTCGCCGCAGAACACCGGCCTAACCGGCCAGGCCCCATGGTGGGTGCCACTGTCGTGGGAATGACCACGGCAGATGCTGCAATCGGCAGCGAGTAGTAGAACATGGGGCAAGGGTGGCCGGCCATCTGCGGTGCGAGATGAGGGCGTAGACACAAGGGTTTACCCAGGTTCGGCCCCCCGGAGGGTAAAGACCTACTCCTGCTAGATTGTATTATGGTGAGAGTACAATGGGGCGATCTTGACGAATAGGCGGCGAGTCGCTTGGGTGTATGATGGAACATATCTCCTATGCATCCCCTAGGGAGGTTTATATAGGCTCAGCTCGCTAGGATTTACAAATCACAACCGAATTAGTTAAGGATTTGGAGGTTCTATGACCTAGTCCGACTTGTCCTAGCTACACTTCTGGGCCTACAGCTTCCAGTCGCCTGAGTCCGCGCCAAGTCTGGATCCAGTCGCCGTCCTGCAGGCCCACTCGCTGACGGCTTGGGCCAGTAGGAAACGTCCTGCTGGGTATACCCCGGTAGGCATATCCCCATCAACAGGTACAGATCTTCGGTGTTGTTGACTTCAGCTTAGGCCTCAGATCCTATCGCGAAGAACCAATACCGAAAAGAAAGGCAACAATCAATACATGGCATCGATGCAATGCTCAAACAAATATGATGATATGCCAAGTTTAATTGTATTGAAATGAAACCTAAACATGCTCGGCAATTTAAACTTGGTTCCGAGGGTTGAAAACCCTAACTCGGGGAACTCCGGAAACACATGAGAGTGGTTGATTTTGTTCTCTAATTAAACTTGTCATTCAAGTTGTTAATCAATATATGATTATAGCTTAAGTAGATAGAACTCATTTTTCTGAACATTTTGATATATTATATGTATTTTTTTTGACTTATAGATAATTACTTATTGAATTTACAATATTTAATCCTTTTCTGAAATTACTAAAACAATTTAAATTGGATTATTGCGTTAGGGTGACATCCACACAGGCGCCAAATATTTTTTACACACACAATGACCCTAGCCAGAGAGACTGACAGAGGGGCCCGTGGCCACCTCAGCAGCCACGCTGGCGGTCAGCGGTCAGAGGAGACCCAGGGGTGACATTAGCGCGGCGGCCACCTCCAGATGGTCGCTGGAGACGGCGAGGGAGGGCGCACAGGACGATGGGGCCTAGTCTATTAGAACCAGTGCAACAAGGCGAGTTGGATGGAGGCGGTGCCACCCTTTTGGGTCACTGGAGTTTCGCCGGCAACCATGACCAGCGGCGGCGCACGGCGAGCCTCGACGCCAGCGCGGCACGGAGCGAGACAGAGAGGGAGGAGTGTGCCTTGAGCACGGTGTGCTCATCCTGGTGCTGGTAGATGGCTCGGGGAGGACTGGCGAGGCCGGAATCGACGGCGAACGGCGGCAACTGACAGCGGAGGAAACTCCCGATTCCGACGATTGGGGGCGCCCCGAGCTAGGCGAGCTAGCTACGAAGGATGAGAAGACGATGGCGAGCTCGTTGGTGATCTCACCCGGGCGTGGGGTGACCGGAAACAGCAAGGCCGAAGGCGTCTGCGAGCTAGATCTCGTCGTCCATGGCGATAGGGATAAGGGGAGGGGGAGTGGCGCGTTGGGGCTTCTCCACTACGGCGGCAGGGCCTCTTATAGACGCTGGAGGGCGGCAACGGGAATCTTGACGTGGCCTCGTCAGCGGACGGTGGTGGCATCGACACGGAGGAGCTTTGGCTCCGGCATCGACAGCGAAGACGACGAAGGATAGGTCCGAAGGGGTACGGGCCTTCTCCTAGGCCCCGGGTGGGCTGACCTGGCTGCTGGCTGCCGCTCACGGCGTGCGAGAGAGAGAAAAGGGAGATGGGCCACGGCCCATCTGTGGGTGCTGCACTGTTTTATTTCCAGGAACTCTTTCCTTTTGTGATTTTGATTTCTGTTTTAAGTTTTTGGATTCCAAATGGGTTTTGAATCATTCAAAATTACCAGAGAGGTTTTGTGAAATATATAAAATACCATGGAGCCCTTTGGTCCATTTGGGCTTCACTATTTTGGTAATTTTTCAAATTCAAATCCTTTTGATTGCTTTCAAAGAGACGGGAAAAATAGGGTTTTGAATTTGCATTTATTTCAACACATGCTCACATGCAAATATTGTATTGATTTAAACAGATGCATGCCATGCGTAAGTACTGAGTACATATATTATAAACTTGGGCTGTTACATGGGTCCAGATGTAAAATAATTTTTATAATATCTAAAAATGTTTAATTAATTTAAAATGAATTAAAATTGGAGAAATTCATAACTAATTCATTTTAAATCATGAAAATACAAATAATATACCAAAATGATCAAAAAAATGAAACCTATCTAACTAAGCTATAATAATACATTGTTAACCAACTGTGATGGCAAGTTTAATTAGAAGAACCAATTGAACCTCATAGGTGATTCCGAGGGTTCCCCTTTTCTAGGGTTTGGAGATCTCGGAGCCCCCTTTAAAGTGACCACGCATGTTCTAGGGTTCATTTCAACACTATTCAACTTGTCATATCATATATATTGTATGAGCATTGCATATGCAATGTGTTGAATGTTGCTTTCTCTTTTTCGGTGATTGGTTCTTGCGAATAGGAACCAAACCCGAAGCTAAAGTCAACGCCACCGAAGAGAAGTACGAGTCCAACAACGGACAAGGCAAGCGAAGCCCCACTCATACATATGAATCCTATGTTTACAAAGTATTTCATTCTCGCCATATGCATTCGGTTCAATAGTCTTTATCAGTAGATAGAGTAATCCTATCTGATGCATGCTTCCCTTCGTGAACTATATTACCTGTTCCACTGGTCAAAGCATAACTAGGGTTTGGCTTATGAGCGTCGCTAGTGCCACTGTTCAATCAAGCTTAGCCATGCTTAGTGGTCCGATGCTGATCATTCAAGTGATGCACCGGAGATGCGGATGAATCTAGTATGGTAGGGTGTTGTGATAAGATCATAGATGGATCATAAACATGCTAAGGCTTGTATGGGAGGCCACGTGGGTTGTGGTTTTTTGTAGTCCCATACTTGCCACCCTTAGGACCTGATGTTCTCGCCTCTTGAACTAAGACGAGCATACAACCACACGGGAGCCTAGAAAGCCCCTCGACCAACTAACTTTCCTAGTAGATTCCACGAGTCACATAGTTCGGGCTTTCCATTCTACATACGCATCTTGGTTGTTCTTGAATGGAGGTGAAGGAGGTGCATTCATAACAGGTAGGTAAGCATGGATGGGAACAAGAGATGCCCGACATCCGTAATCTTGAACCCTACGCACATCATTATGGACCGGCTTTGGGACTTGACCCGTTACGGCGGCATCTCCCTAGTGCGTGACTCATGGTCTCGGCGAAAGCAAGGTAAAGGTCGTGGTCAACCACTCTCTTCCGGCATTCCAAGGAAGAGGGCTAATAATTTGGCATTAAGAATCGGTTGGTACGTGTGGGTATAGTTGTGCACCCCTGCAGGGTTATTAATCTTTTCGAAAAGCCGTGTCCACAGTTATGGACGACTTGGGAATGGATTCTGTGATCATAGAAAACTATAACCGAATGATAACACTATGCCAACTAATGTGAGATCCATAGTACTTCCTCGGGGTTGTTTGAGGGGGTAGTCCGGGAAGAGAGTTTGAGTTGATAATGATACTTGGTGGATATCAAGATGATACTAAGAGCTATAGTTGTAGTCTTCTTATCCCCTTTTGAAAATGATTTGACTAGACGAGTTTCTTCTCCCTCTTGTTTTGTAAACAAAAGATGGCTTTATGTAAAATAACTACACTAGCCATAAGTCTTGCGGAGTACACCCTCTACTTAGCCTTGCCTCATTGATGTTTTTCTATAGATAAGCTACTCCAACTGAAGGTGGTTTCTACGTCGAAGTCGACGAGTAGTCGGGGTTCCCAGGCAGAAGCCTAGGATCTATGGAAGGGACGCTACTTCTGTTTAAGGCCTCTTAGGCCCTTTGCTAAGTTTGTTGTTTAGAACAACTTGTTTGCTTCCGTTGTTTGATGGAATGACGGGTCTATGACCCCTGGCTTGTATGACCGGTTTGTAACTCTCTTAAGAGTTTACCTTATTAATGTATGGTTTGTATGTTCTGTAATGTTACCAATCTTCCCTGCGCGCTTTGGAATTTAGGCTAGGCTTATGTCAGATGAAGATCTAATATTTGTCTAGCCCTGATCCCGGGTCGTGACAATAGGTGCACTAGTTCGGCGAAGAGATAGTGAAATACAAGTGGTAACGGTGCCATAAAATAGCTTGACGGTGTGGTAAAGACTAAAGCAAGAAAACATGCAACAGATCTAGATGCAAACGGTGTTTCAATGTTTAGAAACAAGGCCTAGGGATCATACTTTCACTAGTGAACACTCTCTCATATAAATATCCTCTCTTCATGATACTACTCTTAACTACTCTCTGGTTGAACACTTTAATCATCGGTAGGGCTATAACAGCTCTCCTCAAAGTCTGCCTTCACCAATCTAGATAACCCCACTGTCACCTTGAGCGATAGATGGTTCCAACAAACACCACAATTTCATAGAGACATCCAACTCCAAATATAACTCATAACAAATATTCAATCTAGCCAAAGTGCCAGACACGGTATGCCCGCTGTCACTTTCACACACGTGGGGAAAAGCATTCATCTATTAAAGCACAAAGAGTATTTATGTAGACTCAAACCTAAGTTCCACCATGGCGTGCACGCTGTTACTTTCACACACATGGGGAGAGCAGAGATCTAATGAAGCACTTGAATAGCAAGGTAGATCTACTTGATTACAAAGCTCATGACCACACCAAGATCATGCATAGAGAGAGATGAACACATAGCTACCGGTAGATCCCTTAGCCTCGAGGAATAACTACTGCCTCCTCATCATGGGAATCAGCAACGGCGATAAATATGGTGATGGAGATCAATGGAGATGGCTCCGGGGGCACATCCCCGTCTCGGCAGGGTGCCGGAAAAGAGACTTTCTGTCCCCCGAAGCTCCCTTTCGGTGGCGGCGGCGCTACGAAGGTTTTCGTGGATTTCTTCTGGATGCCTTAGGGTTTTCTCCCCGGGGGCTTCTTATATGCGCATGAATCAAGGTCGGTGGGGGTCCAGGGGGCCCACACCCCCTATGGGCGCCTCCAGGGCTTGCCTGCGCCTAGGGGGTGAGGCCACCCTGTGGCCCCCCTCCGTCTATGCTTCATGGTTCCGTGTTGCTCCGGGAAAATAATGACTTTCTGCCTTTCTGGAGCCAAAAACAGAAGAAAACATGCAACTGGCACTATGGCATCTTGTCAATAGGTTAGTTCCAGAAAGTGTATAAAAGACACCTCAATGTATAGACAAAGAAAAGCAAAGTAGATACAAAACAAGCATGGAGCATCAAAACTTATAGATACGTTTCCGGCGTATCAAGCATCCCCAAGCTTAACTCATGCTCGTCCTCGAGTAGGTAAGTGATAAAAAGAATAATTTTTGAGGTGACATGCACCCTCACAATAAAGATCAACCCATTTGCAAGCATTGAAAGCTGGGATCAAAGAACTGTAAACATGTGCATGAAATATGGAGTTCTAACAATAGGACATAGTAACTATGCATGCAACATGAAATGCCACAAACAAAGATCATGAATAACAATGCATTGAAAGACGTTTGTTTGTTTCACATACAAAAAACATAGCATAGTGGCATTCATATTGTCCCTCATGGAGTAGCAAATAGATGCATAGGACACCTTCAAGGTTCATAAGAGTGACTAGATACAAATAGCACAAGAATAAGTAATATCAAAAATATTCATCAATCAGTAAGTTTTTGGGAAAATGCACATAGAACTAAGAATGACAACTATGCTCTCTTAATGGTGCCTAAAGGTAGAAGGTGGAGACTCAATATAATGGTGCAAGAAAGGCCCTTCATAAAGGGAAGCAGGGATTTCAAGTTTCAAAGAGATCTTCCAAAAATTATGGTACTTGTTAACTTTCAGCCCTCATTGCCCCTATCATAAGACTCTTGAAGTGATTAAGGTTAAAGTGAACAAATATGGAGTATATGCTTGACGAAGTATAAGTTGGCAATCTCAAGTCCCTTTAATACGAGGGACACACCTCATGCTACTCAACTTTAGTCACCTGTAAGTTCTTGTCATTGTAAGTATTTGCATATCATAGAGAACCGCCAATGGGGTAACCCTTGCACAGGGTACAGGAGTTATCCCATAACCAAAATGACAACGCAAGCAGACAATGAGCATCGCAGCGATCTTTTTATTTACTATGTGCATAGCTTTTTATTGAGGATGCTTCATAGATAGCTCACTATAGTGATGCTGCAAGTTTCCACCATGATTAGGTATGGCTTAGGCTAGCGGCCCAGGCGTTTCTCTAACATAGAATATAAAATCCATGGACTTACAAATTCCTTCTTTTCGGTGACATCCATAGACAAAAGAGCATGATATCAACTAAGTACAAAGTACAAGTGCAATGTTGAAAACGATCCCCGTGACAGCACGGTTCTGCCAATTCCAACGTATAAGTGCAACATATACAACATAGATGACACAATGGTTCAAGTTTATTAGGGGCAAAGAATATAAAGTGTGCCATCAAGTTCGTGAGGGATTTAATCACTAAGCTTTCACATAACAAAATATTTTTTAATTGGAAGATAGCTAAAAACAAGAATATACTTGGAATCGTGTAACACACCATGCATAGGAGTTTATAGTGGACACTTTGGAATAACTTGGTTTCTTGGGAGTTGGAAGCATGAGTAGAGATTACTCATACAAGTGGAGGCTAGCAAAAGACTGGTAGCAACCAACTAATAGAGCATAATGGACATAATCATGTAGAGCAACAAAGCATTACTAATCAAAGCATAGAGTTCTACTACAAGTCAAGGACTAAATGATCATAGAGGGTAATGGTGACTTGTCATAGTCATAACATGGTGTTAGCATGTGCCAAGTGAACCTAAACAAAGCATCAAAGGAGAATACCATAATACTATGCTTTTTGCATGCTAAAACAATGCATAATTTATTCAAGGCACACTAAGCAATCCCAATTGTTTGGAACAAGAAATGCTAGCAATAATCACTAAGCATAAGGTCAAAACAACACCTAGACTGTCATGCTAAAGTCTAAGTCACAGTCAATGCAAGCACCTCTTGCACTTACAAGCAAGAACTTACTACTCTTTTCCAACACCAATATGGATGACTTGCAAAATATTTTGGCATGATATCTAAAGTTGCACTTCTCCTCAACCTATTTGAAACAACTCACAAATATAATAATCAATAAATACCAATGAGCTTGTCTCACAAATCCACGAAGAAGAACTAAAAAGATCTAAGCTGAAAGCACAGGAAAATTAAGGCTGAACACAATGCCTCTCTCCAAAAGAAGTGTTGTGATCAACCAACTTACTCAAGCAAACTAAGAAAACAAAAACCTAAAATGAAAACTAAGACGCTCCAAGAACAACACAACTGTGCATGAAACAATAAAAACGAAGTGTCTAGAAATACCTGAGCTTTTTATTGACGATGAAGGGGATGCCTTGGGCATCCCCAAGATTTGACGCTTGTACCTCTTGGATATTTCTTGGGGTGACACCGGGGTGGAATCCCCAAGCTTAACCTTTTTTTCCATTCTTCATCTCATTACATCATTCTTTCTTTACACCTGAAAAGTTTCCTTCATACAAAACTTCACACAATCTTCATTAGCAACATTAGTGTATTCAAAAGATATTAGACCTCTGGAAAAGCTTTGGAACAGCAAGTCTTTTCACTAAAAACACAAGCTACTATAGTAAATCCTTCAAAAATCTCAATTAACCTAAAAAGAACTCAAATAAGAATCAATAAGAAGCAAATCCAAATAATGGCAGAAATCTGTCAAAACAGACAAGCAGGTAGAAAACGATTTTTTAGAAGACCTTATGTTGCTCAAATCAAAAGGTGTTGAACTAACGAAAGTTAGCTAACATACTAGGGGATGTATTTGTAAATTTTCAGCTCACTTCGAATTACAGAGACTCCTCGCGAATTTTTATGGTGGAGGACAGAAATCTGTTTCGGGACAGCAACTCCCCCAATCTTACTTCCCTCTCATTAGAGGTCATTCTTGGCACAAAAAGAAAACAAAAAGGATAAGGAGAGGTCATTACTGAAGTAATAACTTCCAAGACTCAATAAAACTCTTGGGTTATCTACCAACAAGTACTTTTCTTTAACGCCTTTAAGTTACGCTTGATAGTTTGAGAAGATGCTCACATAAGAAATATAAATTGAAGTAAAAGAGAGCATCAAGAAGCAAATTCAAAACACATTTAAGTCTAACCCACTTCCTATGCATAGGAATCTTGTAAAGAAACAAGTCATGGAAGCACAAAGCAACAAGCATAGGAAAGTAAAACAAGTGCAACTTCAAGATTTTTAACATAAAGAGGGGAAACTTAATATTTTTGAGATGCATAAGACCATGTTTCCCTCTCTCATAATAAATTTCAGTAGCATCATGCATAAAGTTAACAATATATCTATCACATAAAACATTCTTAGCATGAGCCACATGCATATAATAATTATTACTCCCCACATAAGCATAGTCATTCTTATTAATTGTAGTGGGGAGCAAATTCAAGAAAATAGCTATCATTGTTATTCTCATCACCATAATCATCAAATATAGGAGGCATATTGTAATCACAATTAGTTTTCTCCTCAATATTAGGTGGACTGAAAATATCATACTCATCATTGTAATCATCATATATTGGAGGTTTCGTATCATCATAAGCAATAGAATAGCTATCTTCCAAAGCTGGGGGACTAAAAAGATCATTTTAATCAAAACTAGCTTCCCCAAGGTTAGACTTTTCCATAGCATTAGCAACAATGGTGTCCAAAGAATTCGTACTAATAACATTGCTATTAGGATGCAAATAAAGTTCCATAGGTTTTTTAATTTTCTCTTCAAACACTTCATGTCCTAACTCAAGATAAACACTATAAAGCTCTCTAATTTTGTTGTTGTTTTCCATTAAGCCTAACTAGTGAAACAAGAAACAGAAAGACCAAATTGCAGAATCTAAAGGAAATAACTTCGAGCACTCACAACGGAGGATGTGAGTACCTTTTACCTTACCTCCCCGGCAACGGCGCCAAAAAAGAGCTTGATGTCTACGCACTTCTATTCTTGTAGACAGTTGTTGGGCCTCCAAGTGTAGAGGTTTGTAGAACAGCATCAAGTTTCCCTTAAGTGGATTACCCAAGGTTTATCGAACTCTGGCAGGAAGTGGTCAAAGGTATTCCCTCTCAAGCAATCCTGCAATCAAGATACAAGAAGTCTCTTGTGTCCCTAACACATCCAATACACTTGTAAGGTGTATAGGTGCACTAGTTAGACGAAGAAATAGTGACATACAAGTTGTAACAGTGCCAGAAAATAACTTGACGGTGAGGTAAAGACTAAAGCAAGCAAACATGCAACAGAACTAGATGCAAACGGTGTTTAAATGTTTAGAAACAAGGCCTAGGGATCATACTTTCCCTAGTGAACACTCTCTCATATAAATATCCTCTATTCATGATACTACTCTTAACTACTCTCCGGTTGAACACTCTAATCATCGGTAGGGCTATAACAACTCTCCTCAAACTTCGCCTTCCCCAATCTAGATAACCCCACACTGTCACCTTGAGCGCTAGATGGTTCCAACAAACACCACAATTTCATAGAGACATCCAACTCCAAATATAACTCATAACAAATATTCAATCTAGCCAAAGTGCCACACACGGTATGCCCGCTGTCACTTTCACACACGTGGGGAAAAGCATAGATCTATTAAAGCACAAAGAGTATTTATGTAGACTCAAACCTAAGTATCACCATGGCGTGCACACTGTCACTTTCACACACATGAGGAGAGCAGAGATCTAATGATGCACTTGAGTAGCAAGGTAGATCTACTTGATTACAAAGCTCATGACCACACCAAGATCATGCATAGAGAGAGAGATGAACACATAGCTACCGGTAGAGACCTTAGCCTCGAGGAAGAACTACTCCCTGCTCATCATGGGAATCAGCAACAGCGATGAAGATGGTGATGGAGATCGATGGCTCACAGGGCACTTCCATGTCCTGGCAGGGTGCCAGAATAGAGACTGTGTATCCCCCGAATCTCCCTTTCGGTGGCGGCGGCGCCCTTAGGGTTTTCTCCCCGGGGGCTTCTTATATGAGCAGGAATCAAGATCGATGGGGGTCCAGGTGGCCCACACCCCCTCTGGGTGCCTCCAGGGCTTGCCTGCGCCTAGGGGGTGCGGCCACACTGTGGCCCCCCTTCTGCTCTGCTTCATGGTTCCGTGTTGCTCCGGGAAAAATTATGACTTTGGCTTTTGTCCCGTACAATTCCGCGAATATTGATTTTCTGCCTTTCTGTAGACAAAAACAGAAGAAAACACGCAACTGTCACTATGGCATCTTGTCAATAGGTTAGTTCCAGAAAGTGTATAAAAAACACCTCAAAGTATAAACAAAGAAAAGCAAATTAGATACAAAAAAAGCATGGAGCATCAAAAATTATAGATACATTTATGTAACATCCCAAATTTTTTCCTATTTTGGAATGTTATAAATAAAATCAATAGCTTGATTGACTTTGTTGAAAATTTTCAAAGAGAAGAAACTTTTGGAATAGAAAATCCTCTCAACCTTGAATTCAAAATCTTATATTCTTTTGTCTGACGGTGTAAATCCAAGATGTACTCGCGCTCGTTTCTTCAAATCCAAATTCCTTTGGTGAGAAGGTAGGACTAATGATTATCCACAACTTTCATGTTCTTAGTTTTTCAATTTGACCTACGGATTTGTCTCTCTAACCCAGATTTGTTTCTTGTCTATTCTGAGCCAAAATCGGGTCAATCTTCTCTCCTAACCACTAGATCTCATCCCAACGGCCAGGATTAGATTGATTCCTCGAAGGGGCACGAGCCAACCAGATCTCGCCACGTGTCAATGTCAGGTCAGCATCTAATCCCAGTCAGCATGCAAAGTCAACCTGTCTAGTCAGCGGAATATTCTCTGGAATAATCCGTTCCAATTTAAAATTGCACATTATAGATCTAACTTGTAAAATTCATTAGAAATTCATACAACGTCCAAAAATTACGTGTAATATATCAAATTGAAGATAATTTTACGTAGAATCATCTAATCAGAATAGATCCAACTTTTACTGTACGTGGTTGCTGCAGTAATTTAATTAGTTTTAATGGCTAAATAAATCATTAGATAACTAGTATGCAATTAGTTCAGCCTTTGACTGTAAGATTTTTCCGTGAAGATTTAAATGGTTTAATGGCCTATTTAGAGTAATAAATTCATAAGAAAATAAAAACTGCTCAGAAAATTACAAATAATATGTCCCTGGAATCACAATTCCGTGGAGATTACAGATATAATTTTATTTTGATTTTTAGGCAACAAAAACTGTATGTATCATTTAAAACCCATTAAACACTATTTAAATCATACAAAAAGATCTATAACTCCGATTAGGGTGAATCCAACGCCTACTGGTTCGTATTAACGTCCTCTATCCAGTAAACCCAAGAAACAAATTTAATTCGACAGTTAGAATAGGCGTTACAACAGAACTATCAAAACCCTTATATTGGCAAGTAATTATTAATAACTAGTACCCTATTACTTTAATTGATCTCATACATGCATCATATGATCTATTAATGCTCAGATAACTAAATGTAAGCATTATAACATATTAAACCATCATGCATGTTTTTGATCATCCTTGTTGTGTTTGCTATGTTTGCAATTGTTTTGATTGGAACTACCTTGTTCTCGTATTAGATTGTTCGGAGAGTGCGATTGCTGCGGAGAAATACAATCAACACCCATATTATCAACATAAGGAAAGTTACACCACTTGATCATAATTTTGTCCCAGTTTTGATTCTATGCATGTGATCTTCAAAATTCTGTAGTATGCATGTGTAGGATGTTCTAGTAGAATTTATTCCTTAGTATTATTTTGCAAGTGCGATGATTTTGTAGTATGCCATGAGTAGCTCTATACTTAGGATTTTCCCTCCTAATAGGTTACCCCTGTTTTTGCTTGCTTGCTATGCTATATATACAAAGTACCGTTGGGGGGTTCGAAAGACAAATAATTTTTCTAAGTATAAACGCTCTCTAGAGCAAACTTTTCTTCTCAAACCCACTTCAAAATAAAACTAAGTTTTCTTCTGGGCGGAATGGTTGTCGGGTCAACAAGTGAGATTTTGGTGGAGGACGGCCGCCCAGGAACAAAGAAGCCTGCCATGTTTCAGAATTCAGAAGCTTCCAGTGTAACCACAATACATTATGGGATCTGTCTTGGCCTAGTACTTAGTAGGAAACCTCACCTGGGTACCAACATTTGGAGGTTCTTGGGACGGTTGGATCCGGAAGGTAGAGGGGCTACTAAGGGAAAGCCTCGCCATGGTCTTGTCTGTAAAAAAGACTTGATCGTGGATTGTGGGTAAAGTGCACAAACTCTCGAGAGTATTGCAATCTGATTGATCAGCCGTGTTCACGGAAACAGAACAACATTGAGCATCTGAAGGATAGAGCCTCTAAAGGATCTTCCTCTCTCTTTTCTAAACAAAGTTTTGAAACCCCATGGCGTGAGTAATATCTCCAATGGGTGGGATTTTGGGAACTTGGTGCGTAATATCCAAGTGTCGCTTGGTGAGTAATATCCAAGTGTTTGGTTGTTTGGACACTTGGTGAATAATATCCTCGTGTGCCATTCAACCCTATTTTATCTAAGCAAATGTTTACAAAGTAGGGTAAAACTCTCTCTTCTTTTTTTGTCCATACTTAGTGAAAATTAGCTTTATGCAAATGAACTCCAAAGCCTAAACTAGCGTTGCATGTAGAGTTAGTATTTCCTTCCTTGGTGTAATTTGCCAATACATTCAAAGTATTGACCCAACTTGTTGGCTGCACGTTTCATGTGTAGAATTTCGGAGATCGTTGAAAGGTGCGCTAGTATCGCGGGTCTTCACTCAACCTGCCTGTGGCATTGATGGGACTCTAAGTTGTATTTATATCGCTTCTGTTGTAATAATGTAAACTCTGGATTATTCGATTCATGTAATAAAGACTTGTGTTTTACATGATATTTCATCGACTGTGAGTGGTAGTTATTGATCCAGGGACTAGCATGTTAATCATAGGGACTTAGGATCCTTACCGATCCGAGGTCGCTACAGATGGTATCAGAGCATAAGTTGACTGTAGATCGTGACCCTAGACATGGAAAAACCTTAGGACAAATATTTTCTAAGTTATTTCAGAAAACTCTCATACTTCTCATCATCTACCTTGGTTTTAAAATTTCTTAAGTCTCTTCATTTCAACACTAGAAAATGACCACTACACACTTCAAGAAGAAACTTTTCTCAAGATTACCTTTTCAAAGAAGATCATCTCAATGTTTCGATTAAGTCGGGACTTCAAGACCTCCATGAAAGATGTTCCAAGACTGAAGCTACGATATTAAAGACTTCAAAGGCCTTAATTCAATGTTATTAACTAAAGAACTCGAAAGATTGAAGATTATGAAGAACATGAAGACTATCAAGAGCACGAAGACTTTTGGAGACTCGAAGCCTCGAAGATTCCAAGTAACCTATTAGGAACCAAACCCGAATAAGATTTCGCTAAATATAGATGCAACAAATGGTTTGCTATCTTGTATGGTTTACTACCATAGCTAAACGAAAACCTATTTTCTAAATAAAATTTCTTGTATGGGTTATTCTTCTCCTTTCCATACTCCATTCGTTCCAACTCTAAACCTTGGTCAACTCGACGGATGGACCATATCAATAAGGCGGACAAGGAACTCAACTCCACCAAGCGTAAGAGCCACGCCGATGCAAAGAAGTGGATGCTCCAGGTTGAAGAAAGAATGAAGGATGCCAACATTGAAGTCAACAGAATGCTTCATTATGCCACCCAATTCCTAAAGGACGACGCTACAACCTGGTGGGAGATGCAACACACCATTGATGATCATAAAGGGATGATATCTTGGGGAGAATTTAAAGAGGTTCTACTACAATCTCGTCTCGTCACTCGTATACCAAAAACCCAAGAAGTTGAAGTCCCAAAACATTTAGCTTGCACGATCTGTGGAGAAATAGGACATATCACCAAGGAGCATCATGATCAGCGCCCCTACTGGGAACGAAGGCACCCATCAGAAGAATGTCCCACCTCTCAAGTTACATGCTTCCTGTGCGAAGGGACCAATCACAACCCCGCTCAATGCACCTCTACCCAGTGGTACATCAGCTGAATCAGCAAGTCAGAGACGGAATGCGCCAAGACCTCATGAAGCTCTGCGAGGACACGACAAAGACAAGGGATTGATTCAAGACTTTAGACACCGCACCCAAAGTCATCACTTCGCAATACTCGACATATGAAAGGAATGCCCATTTTCCCCAAACTGGCTCAAGGAAATGATCAGGGCTTCCAAATGTTGAGGTAGAGCATGAAGAACCACAAGACGGGATGTCCTTGCCAAAAAGGAGGAAGGATCTAAGCAAAGTCCTATGCTTCCAGTGTCACAATCCTGGGCATTATGCTGATAATTGTCCAAAACATGTGAATGTAGCTGGAAAGGATAAAAACGACGATGGTAATAGTAATAGAGACAGTAGCGTGAAGAAGCCCAAGAAAGATTCTAGCCAGGTGACATGCTATATGTATGGTGAAACAGTGCATTACGCGTTAGATTGTCCTCGAAAAAGGAAGAATGGTTGTGGCAAAGGAAATGCCAAAGGAAAGAAGCCCAATCCGTCCATCAAGCTACGGCAAATTATGTTAGTGTGTATGGATCTTACAAATCAACAATCCACACCGGACCCATCAGAAGAACCTAACAAATACAATCTTTTAAGGGTGGTAGTACCCTAGTGTGAACCAAACCTATTTCTTGCTAGCTTTCTCGAATCTCGAGGACGAGATTCCTTTTAAGGGTGGTAGTCTGTAACATCCCAATTTTTTTCCTATTTTGGAATGTTATAAATAAAATCAATAGCTTGATTGACTTTGTTGAAAATTTTCAAAGAGAAGAAACTTTTTGAATAGAAAATCCTCTCAACCTTGAATTCAAAATCTTATATTCTTTTGTTATGACCTAAGTATCCATATAGGCAAAAGGTCATGGATTGATTTTGGATTGTAGAATTGGTGTGCAAGATTTCAAAATGAAAATCATGAAGCGTTCATAAGCATTTCATTACATCCATGCAAAGTTCTCACAAACTGGATCCAAATCCTGGTATCCAAATCCTATAGTTGATTCGCCCAAATGTTCCTAAAGGTAATTAAATTGACTTTAGAAAACCCATTGTTGCTAAGGCATAAATTATTGATAATTATAGCCTAAAGAGATCCAATTAATATTACAAAATTTTAGAAACAAAATTGACCTCATTTGGAGCTATTATGAAAAAGTTATGGAATAAATACAAACAAATAAAGATATAAATAAAGATATAAATAAAATGGAATATACAAGAATTTATAAACCCACTACTTCCAAACTAGTAAAAATATTACAAATTTGATCCTATTATGATCTATTCGATTTTACAAAATTTTAGAAACAAGAATCATGTCATTTGGAGTTCGTATGCAAAAGATATAAGGGAAACAAGTAAATAGAAAAAGAAAAAGAAAAAAATAAAAAAACTAATGGGCCAGCGGCCCAGGCGGACCGAGCCAGCACGCAGTACACACGAGAGGGATCGATCGGTTACATGCTTTAATATCCATGCAAAACCTGTTTTCTCAAACCTATCTCTATTCAAACGCTTATAACTTTTTATCTACAACTCCGATTCGACTTCTGTTTGTTTCTACTTGTTCCCTACTCCAAGATATATCTCTAAACCATCCTAAATCTCCATATAAACTCGTGGAGCTACAGCTGTACGAGTTTCTATTCCCGAAATCTCGAATCTACACATGCCCGAATCTTATTTCGCTTTTTGACCCATCTAGACTTTGTTGTTTGCCTTCGGCCAAAAAGCAAAGTTGTAGAACTCGTCGAAATATTTCAATTCCGACAAACCTCACCTCTTTTCATCCTCCACAGCCAGAGAATTTCGCATCGCAATATTTCATATCTGACGGTGTAAATCCAAGATGTACTCTCGCTCGTTTCTTCAAATCCAAATTCATTTGGTGAGAAGGTAGGACTAATGATTACCCACAACTTTCATGTTCTAAGTTTTTCAATTTGACCTACGGATTTGTCTCTCTAACCCAGATTTGTTTCTTGTCTATTCTGAGCCAAAATCGGGTCAATCTTCTCTCCTAACCACTGGATCTCATCCCAACGGCCAGGATTAGATTGATTCCTCAAAGGGGCACGAGTGTCAGCACCCGGATTTTTCAATCCTAGATGCCTGTTATGCCATACATCGCAATCCCAAGATTACCATTTTTTCCATAACAGAATTGGATACCATAGTACTTCATCCATTACAACGATACATAAGTTCTTACACAAATAGGGATCTCATGATCCAGTTCTTAATACAACATCAAGCAGCGGAATACGTAATAATAACGGTAGCGTAGGCGAAGCTCCATCTTCGGGGTCACAGGCAATGCTGACGATGGGAGATGATCCTAGTTGTCGTAACCTTCCTGGGGTCCATCTTCCAGGTACTCCTCTTCATAGTCTGGCCATGGGAATAGCCAGGGACAAAGCCATGAGTACTCTTTAAGTACTCGCAAACTAATACTAACAAGTAAGGGGTTTTTGGATAATAGGATTCTAGGCTCTAGGGTTGTTTTGCAAAAAGCCAGGTTTAACTCTACTAAGTTCCAAAGCTGGTTACAGTTTTATAACTACTAAGTGGGATCTTGTAATTCAAGTCACAACTCTGTTGTGGTCAAGTCAAAGTCTCACTTCAGTTCACAAGTCATTTTGAAAAGTCTGACGGGGGAACAGTATGGCCACTCCAACTGTCCATAACCGCGGACGCGGCTATTCGAATAGTTTGACACTCTGTAGAGATTGTACACTTTCACCACAACATTCGATACATCCGTCAGGAACAAATCCTGAATTCACCATACTCAGTATGCGGATAATCAATCCTAACCTTTCAATTACACTCCCTAGTATCTGCACCTCTCCTGTGAGTTTGGCCTCCCAACCATGACTCACTGTCATCTTGGGTACTGCACAGGTGGACAATCTTCACAAGGTAGCCTCAGCTCAGACCTTGGCCGGGAGGGAACTAATACTAAGGTATATAAGTTTCCAGTCAACCCCTACCCAATATTCGGGTATTGTGGTTGTACGATAAAATTAGAACGGTATCGCATCCAGACAACCATCAGTTTTATAAAGGGCTAAGGCTCATGCCTCAACATTTTCATCACCAAAATCATTAAGTGTTTGGAAACACATGTCCAAAACATTTCAATAGAATGATCCATCATTCCAAGCTTTTCATAACCATTTTTCCACCAAGTATTCCCATCTAAAGTTAATCAGGTTTTAGGCTTAGCACTAGCATCCAGAGTTGGAGGTGGTACTAATGAGGGGTGGTAACTAGTGGGGTTTTAACTAAGTTCAATCTCATGCCTTAGGCTGAGATCAAGGTTTCTACCTTAGGCCAAATTTTATGCTCTTTAGCAACCTTCAGCACAACTGTCTAACATCTACCAAACTCTTAGGTGGACTCTAAGTAAGCTTTGATAAAGAAATAAAGTAAGAAGCTTGCCATAAAACTAGGATTGGTTTAGCAAGTAGGTATGATCACATATGCTTAAGGCATATAGTATTCATATCACAAGTATGGGTTTGTGGCAACAATAGGGTATCTGGCAAGTGTTAGCTTGCATTGGTCACTTGATTAGTAAAGCTTGCATAGTTACTAGCTTGCATTGGTATAGTATCAGCTTGCATTGGTATAGTATCAGCTTGCCTTGTGCAGAGCAGTGGTTGAAGTTCTCCTCGGCTTCCTCTTCGTAGTATCCTCCTTCCTCCTCGTAGTATCCTTGGTCGGTACTAGCGTCTATGAATAAATACGAGGTACACAATCATCAAACAATACTTAACTACTTGCAATCATCACACACAAGGGTCCTATAGATGATCTAGCATCATCTCTAACGTTAAAAGGTTAAGGATTGGTTTAAATCTTTTTATTTTAGAAAAGTAATTTCTACTCATTGAAAAACTACTTAAGATTTAATAGTCTCCAAACTAAACATGGGATCATGTTGACACATGTCATCACCACATATTATAGTCCATGGGAATGTGATTTAAAGTGGTGTCACAATTTAATAAGGTTTTACCTTTTTATTTTAATTGATTAAAGTGGCTAGAAATGCTTATGTAGCATCCTTTTATTCCTTGAACAATATTTCTGCAAGTAAACCTATATATTTTTATATATTCTGAAAGGTATGGTTAAATGTGATTTTTGAGAGTTGGAATCAACTCAAAAGCTTTTATGGTTTAAATTTGAAAAATGTTTGAATGCAGAAAAGCTTCTGCCTTGTTATTTTTGCTATGGGTGATCTACTGATCCAAATGACTTGAATCCAACGGGCTTGGATTAAGCATTCACAGACCTTTCCAAAAAAATTGTTTTGATCCAATTTGGTGCACTAAATCGATCTGGGTTGATTTTTGAAGTTGGGTATAGAAGTGTGTTTGAATTTAAAAAGAAAAAGTTTAATTTGAATTGCTGGGCTGCGCGGGAAATTCTAACGGGCCGGCCTGCTAAGCGCAGTGCTCCCGCGGGCTGCGTAAGTGGGTGTCCCCACTCGTCAGTGACACGGGGCTGGGCGAAGCGGTATGGGGCAACGTGGGTCGTCCGATCTAGTTCTAATCCAACGGCTGAGGGTCATCGTCGACGCGAGACAGCTCCGGCGAGAACGAAACCTAGCGCGGCCAGTGGGGGGTGCTGGGGGCTCACCGGGGTACGGGCGAGGGTCGGCGAGGCGGGCGAACGACGAAGTCGACGACGGCGATCCTCCTGGTACCGGTGGCTTCTCCTGGGGCGGCTCCAATCGCTGGCTCCCTTCTTCTCCAGAGGCGGCGGGCTCCGGTGAAATTCCGGCGAGGTGGTGCTCGGCTTGCTCTGAGAATGGTGTGGCACGGTCAGTGGGGAGAGGGGAGTGAGATGGTGTGAAGAAATCGTGCGGGGGTGGCCTCTATTTATAGTCGAGCGAGGGGACCGTCGGGGCGCAAGGTGAGCTCGTCGGGGGCGACGTTACAGGCAGCTAATGGCATGGGCAAGGGTAGGGGACGGTGCTGTGTCTCCGGCGATGCTCAACGACATGATCGCGAGGCATGGGGCGGTGTGGTTTGGTCTGGAACGGGCGGCGCTCTACGCGGCAGAGGCGGCGTCTTCGACGGCGGGCGGTGGCTGTATGGCACGGGGCGACAAACGGGGGTGTCTGGCGGTGTCCTGGGTCGGTGGTGATCGTGTGTGCGCGCGGTGAGGGCGGCGCGCGGTCTGTGGACGCTGGTCGCGGGTGGCGCTCTGGCGCACGCTCGGCATGGTCTGGGCGTGTCTCGTGCGCGTGGTCCAGGGCTTGGCAACGCTCGCGGCTAGGACAGGCAGTGGCGGTGGACGGTGGGCTGCCTCCCAGACACGCTGGCTAGGCTTGCTGCTGCTCCTAGCTTGCTGTCCACAATGGGGTGACATGGGGGTGCTCGGCTGTTCACCATTAATGGCAATGGCAAGCTCACAGGGGTGCTAGTGTTGGGCTAATCTTTCTAGATGATCTACTGAGGTGTGTGTGAGCTAACTAGGGAACAAGTTAGGCTCAAAACACTGCACACTATAGTGTTTGATGTTTTGTTTGATTTGTGTCTGCAACCTGTTTGATGAAATGGTCGCATGAACTCAAGTTTTGAATTTTGAAATGAATTTTGGTGAGTTTGCTAGATTGGTTCTGGTTAGTCTGCAGATGCTTGGGTTTTGAAATTTGAGCTTGTTTGAGTGGGTTTTGAAAAAGTGGGATCTTCCCATACGAAGAAGATTCAATTTTGAAATGTCAATTAAACTATGCATTTGAAAGTTTCTGGATGATCACAAAGTGGGCCTTGATACTCTGTTATGAGTACATTCAAGGGGTGCAAAGATCCAGAAAAGTTTCTGTTAGGTTTTGAAAGTTTGAGACAGCCAAAGTAGGCATGTGAGTTAAATTGGCCAAAATGACCATTCACTTAATATATTTGTTTTAATTTACTTGTCTTTAGGAAAAGTGTGGGGAATGTTTTAGATGATGTTATTTTCACCTAAGAAACATTTTACAAGCAATGGTTCACACAAACAAGGTGGTTTTTAAAGAAATTCAAAATTCATGCATACACATATACATGCATTCATGAATTCATTTAGAATTTTTTTTGTTAACCCTAAACTTGATGATTAGTGTTTTGATGATCTAAGTTTGATATTTTTGGGATGTTACAAACCTTCCCCCCTTAAACAAAATCTCGTCCCAAGATTTGAAAAAGGACGAAAAGATTACCTAGGATTTGAAGAGATCTGGAAACTCCTTCTGATGTGATCTTCGCGTTCCCAGGTAGCTTCCTCTTCTGTGTGGTTGCTCCATTGAATCTTGAGAAACTTGATGCTCCGGGTTCTAGTGGTTCAAAAGGCTTCCTCCAATATACGGATGGGTACTTCAGGATATGTCAGATCATCGTTCATCTCTATGGTCCGGTGATCGATATTCTTGAACACTTCGGTTTTCTCGGGGACTTCGAGACACTTGCGAAGTAACGATATATGGAACACATTGTGCACAGCTGACATCTCTTCAGGTAGTTCCAGTTGATACGATACTTCTCCTCGACGGTTCAAAATTTTGAAAGGTCCGATATATCTGGGGGCTAACTTTCCTTTGAGTTGGAAACGTTGCATTCCCTTCAATGGTGACACTTTTCAGGTAAACAAAATCTCCGATGTTGAAGGCGAGATCTCGACATCTCTTGTCGGCGTAACTCTTCTGTCGGGATTGGGCTGTCTTGAGGTGTTCACGAATCTTGTGAACCTTCTCTTCTGCTTCTCGTAGGATGTCGGGTCCGAAAATCTGACTCTCTCCTACTTCCGACCAGTTCAAAGGGGTGCGGCACTTTCTTCCGTACATAAATTCAAATGGGGCCATTTGCAAACTGGCTTGGTAACTATTGTTGTATGAAAATTCTGCAAATGACAGACAGTCTTCCCATTTGGATCCATATTCTAAGACACATGCTCTAAGCATATCTTCGAGTATTTGCTTTACTCGCTCCGTTTGTCCATCGGTCTGAGGGTGATACGTGGTACTGAAATCTAGGCGGGTTCCTAAACCTTCTTGGACTTTCTTCCAGAATCTTGAGGTAAACTGAGTTCCTCGATCCGAGACTATGTTCTTGGGGACTCCGTGCAAACTAACGATTCTAGCGATGTACAACTCTGCTAGCTTTGAACTCTGATAGGTGGTTTTGACGGGTAAGAAATTGGCGACTTTGGACAATCTGTCCACTATGACCCAAATAGAGTCATTTCCCCTACTAGAAGTAGGTAGTCCAGTGATAAAGTCCATTCCTACAGAATCCCATTTCCATTCCGGAATCTGTAAAGGTTGCAACAATCCAGCGGGTCTTTGATGTCTTGCCTTGACTCGCGGACATATGTCACACTTGGCGATATAGCTTCCGATTTCTCTCTTCATCTTATGCCACCAAAATTGCTCTTTCAAATCTTGATACATCTTAGTTCCTCCGGGATGGATAGAATAAAGAGTATCATGAGCCTCCTTCAAGATAACTTCTTTCAATTCCGAATCTGCTGGTACACAAAGGTGTCCTTTGTACCACAAAACTCCTGCTTCGTCCTCGGTGAATCCGGGTACTTTGCCTGTACCGATACGACGCTTGATTCCATCGATACTGGCATTTTCCTTCTGCGCCTCTTTAATCTGACTGACCAAAGTGGGCTGAAGTTCGATGCTAGCCAAAAATCCTTCACTTACTAATTCCATTCGAAATTCTTCCATCTCTTTGTGCAAACTTGGTTGCTCCTTTAAAATCATGGAGTTCAAGCGGCACAGCAATCTGCTAAGGGCATCGGCTACCACATTGGCTTTTCCAGGGTGATAGTGGATGTCCAAGTCGTAATCCTTGATTAGCCAATCCATCTTCTCTGCCTCATATTCAGCTCCTTCTGAGTGAATATATACTTTAGTCTCTTGTGATCCGAATAAATCTCACAACGGTTTCCCATCAGGTAATGTCTCCATGTCTTCAGGGCTAGAACTACGGCTGCGAGTTCGAGGTCATGGGTTGGGTAATTTTGTTCATGTTGCTTCAATTGTCGCGATAGATAAGATATAACTTTGCCTTCTTGCATTAGCACACATCCGAGACCAATCTTGGATGCGTCACAATACACATCGAAGGGCTTCGTAATATCCGACATGATCAAGATTGGGGCTGAAATCAATCTCCTCTTGAGTTCTTGAAAACTCGCTTCGCACTTGTCTGTCCATTCAAACTTCTTGTCCTTATTCAGTAATTGGGTCATGGGTCGGGCTATACTAGAGAATCCTTCTACGAATTTGCGGTAATATCCCGCCAATCCGAGAAAAGCACGAACTTGGGTTTGAGTGGTTGGGGCTTGCCAATCTTCTACATCTTTCACTTTGGCAGGGTCAACGGCAATTCCTTCGGCTGATACAATATGACCGAGGAATCCTACTTCCTGTAACCAGAATTCACATTTGCTAAACTTTGCATACAACTGATGCTCTCTAAGGGTTCCAAGAATGGTCCTTAGGTGTAGCTCATGTTCTTCTTCCGATTTGGAATAAATCAGAATGTCATTGATGAAAACAACGACAAACTGATCCAGGAAGTCCATAAAAATCTTATTCATGAGATTCATGAAATAAGCGGGGCATTGGTTAATCCAAAAGACATGACTGTATACTCTTACAATCCATATCTTGTGGTGAAAGCAGTCTTTGGGATATCCTCTGCACGAATTTTGAGTTGATGATAGCCGGTTCTAACATCAATCTTAGAAAACACCTGGGCACCGGTCAACTGATCAAACAAATCTTCTATCTTAGGCAAGGGGTACTTGTTCTTGATGGTGACATCATTCAACTTTCGATAATCCGTACACAAATGGTTACCTCCATCCTTCTTGTCCACAAATAAGACAGGTGATCTCCATGGGGACGCACTTGGTTGAATCAATCCGATTTCCAACATGGAATCCAGTTGCTTCTTCAGTTCTTCTAGTTCTGACGGGTTCATACTATAGGGTCTCTGGGCTATGGGTCCTGTTCCGGGGATTAGTTCGATGATAAACTCGATATCCCGATCTGGGGGCATACCGGGCAAAACATCTGGAAATACATCGGGGTATTCGCAGACTATCCGAACTTGGTCAATGGTAGGTTGGGCTATACTCTTGTTACACTTGAATTGGCGAGGTAAGGTTTCAGATATATGCTTGACTGATATTCCGGTGGTACTGGTCATGGTAATGGCTTTCTTCGCACAGTCAATCAATCCTTTATTCTTGGACATCCAATCCATTCCTAGTACTACTTCCAAACCTTTAGTTCCGAGTACTATTAGGTTAGCATAAAAATCTATGCCATGGATTCGGATAGGGACGGCTTTGAAAATTTTCCTAGCCTTGGTGGTTGATTCGGGAATTTGCACAATCATCACATGCTTCAATTTGGTTGGTTGAATTTTACTAGTGCAGGCAAATTCTTCGGTGACCAATGAATGCGATGCACCAGAATCAAACAACACTCTTGCAAGTACTGAATTAACAGAAAACATACCCAGCACGACGTCTGGCGCTTCCTAAGCTTCTTCAGCATGCATGAGAAAAAGACGGCCATTGCGGTTGAGTGAATTCACTGGGGCAAATCTTCTCCCTGGCTGGACACGACGCTGCTGCTGAGCTGGGACATTGGTATTAGGGGTTGTGGCATTCTTCTTGTTGGGGCACTCATTGGAATAGTGGCCTTTATTTCCATAGTCATAACAGGTCACTTGTGACTTGTCCTTGGCTGCGATAGGCATAGCATTGCTTCCAGTCCTTGGGGCAGTGTTGGGGTTGGTGGTAGTATTGTTGGTGTTGAACTTGGGTGGGGCACGGGTGAAATTGCTAGAGTTGCCGGGGTTGTTGTGATTTCCTCCGGGTCTAGGGTTTCCACGGTTGGGATAGGTCGGATGGGTCATAGGGTGTCTGTTGGTTCTTGGGGCAAATCCTGGAGATGGGTTGGGGCGATACTTTGGGGTCTGATGGGTTCCTGGTTGATGCATCATGCGACGCTTGCGGTTCTCATTGGCTTGGTTGATCTTTCCTTCCATTTGGACAGCAGAGTCGACAAGGGATTCAATATCAACAAAGGGGATATTGACTAACACCGTCTGCATCTCGTCATGCAGACCATTCAGGAATCTTTCTTCTTGGCTTCGGTGTCTATCTCGTCCGGGGCATACCTAGCTAACGACAAAAATTTGTCACGGTATTCCACTACAGTCATCCTTCCTTGCTTCAACTCTCTGAACTCGTCTCTCATTCTCTTGATTAAACCTGGTGGCACATGGGTTCTGCTAAACTTGACCTTGAATTCCTCCCAGGTCATCATCTGGCCTCCGGTCATTGCGCGAACACTGTTCCAGCATGCCCTGGCATCTCCGGCTAGATAATGGGTGGCGAACAAGACTTTCTCGTTGGCTTCCACTCCGGCTACTTCTAAGTTATTTTCCATGGTTTGCAGCCAATCATCGGCGTCTAGGGGTTTGTCCGACTTGGTGAAAACGGGTGGGTTGGTATTCTGGAAATTCTTGAGCTTAGATCCGTGGTTCTCCTGATTTCCATGGCCTTGGTTGTTATGGGCTAGCTGGGCTATCTGTTGCAGAGTGGCTAGGTTGGCTTGCCGTTCAGCTCTTTCAGCTTCGCGGTCATAAGTCAACATTTGCAGGATCTGCAACATCAGGTCCGGGGCTGAACCACTTCCTCCACGTGGCATCTGAAGATTTAGATAGATCATGAGAAAAGAGGGAAATTGCTAAGGGTTTTGGGTTTTTGAAAAGTTTTTGGAGTTTGACTCAAGTTTTCTAGCAACTTGCTTTTTCATTCAATCACTCATAGCACACAGTACAACACACACCACAACAAGGAAAAACAGATGGTTTTAAGAACCATTCTGGAATCTACGATACAGTGGGACCGACTACTACTCACTACGCTAGTGCTCAGTGCTACTACTCCTCGGAGTCTGTGGCTTCATCATCTTCAGGATGATCGATGAAGGCGAAATCATCCTCATCGGTGAAGAAGTCCATGGCCTGATCCTCCAGAAAATCATCGTCATCGTTGAGATAGGAGTAAGGGTCTCCACGAAGAACTTCTCCGGCATTCTCCCTTTCCTCCAACTGCATGTCCCTCTCGTGGATGGTCTCTTCCAGAGATGAGATGCGATGGCAAAGACGGGCAATAATGCGCTCCTTCTTGTCGATATGACGGCGGCGAGACTTGCGATCCTTTGCGAGCATGGCGATGGTCTGATCCTTCGTCTTGATGATGGCAGACTTGTGATTGCAATAGTCATGGCAGTTGTCCAACTCCTGCTGACGGTCATACATCATGAAGTTGAGGTGGTCCAATTGAGTCTTCAGCTCGGGGTGGTATGGGGCTTCCAGTGGTTGTCCATTTGCATCACGTGTTGGGAAAAACTCAAAGCGAGTACCCTTGATCTGATTGATGCTCTGCCCACACAGACCGGAAAGAGCTTCCTGCATTGCTCTGGCAAGTCCATCGAGCCAGTTGTTTTCCCTCAAGGTAAACTGAATTCCCTCCGCTGTGGGAGGTTCAATCTTTCCTCGGAGACTTGCAACAATTAGCCACTGCAGATCTTCTCCTCCTTGATCATTGAGATGAGCTCCGAAGAACTCGGGGTGCGGATGCTCCAGAAGTTCCGAAAGCTGATCCAGATCCCTCTCAAAGATAAGGTCTCCCCCATTTCCGAGTTGATAAAACTTGCTGTACTTCACGTCCATCTATAAAAATAGAGGATGAGTAGATTAGCAGAGTGATCAAGTGTGTCAAAATTTTATCTATTTTGCAAGAGTTTTTGAGGAACATGAGATTTTATGAAAGAATTAAAGAGATAAGAATGAGAATAGGTTTTTGTAAATATTTGTTTTCTTTGGTTTTTGAAATTAAGTTTTTGGTTCAACGTCCAACCTAACTAGGGTCTCCTATCGTCAGGATGGCTCCGATACCAACTTGTCAACAGCCGGATTTTTCAATCCTAGATGCCTTTTATGCCATACATCGCAATCCCAGGATTACCATTTTTGCGAGACATAACAGAATTGGATACCATAGTACTTCATCCATTACAACGATACATAAGTTCTTACAAAAATAGGGATCTCATGGTACAGTTCTTAATACAACATCAATCAGCGGAATACGTAATAATAACGGTAGCGTAGGCGAAGCTCCATCTTCGGGGTCACAGGCAATGCTGACGATGGGAGATGATCCTAGTTGTCGTAACCTTCCTGGGGTCCATCTTCCGGGTACTCCTCTTCATAGTCTGGCCATGGGAATAGCCAGGGACAAAGCCATGAGTACTCTTTAAGTACTCGCAAACTAATACTAACAAGTAAGGGGTTTTTGGATAATAGGATTCTAGGCTCTAGGGTTGTTTTGCAAAAAGCCAGGTTTAACTCTACTAAGTTCCAAAGCTGGTCACAGTTTTATAACTACTAAGTGGGATCTTGTAATTCAAGTCACAACTCTGTTGTGGTCAAGTCAAAGTCTCACTTCAGTTCACAAGTCATTTTGAAAAGTCTGACGGGGGAACAGTATGGCCACTCCAACTGTCCATAACCGCGGACGCGGCTATTCGAATAGTTTGACACTCTGCAGAGATTGTACACTTTCACCACAACATTCGATACATCCGTCAGGAACAAATCCTGAATTCACCATACTCAGTATGCGGATAATCAATCCTAACCTTTCAATTACACTCCCTAGTATCAGCACCTCTCCTGTGAGTTTGGACTCCCAACCATGACTCACTGTCATCTTGGGTACTGCACAGGTGGACAATCTTCACAAGGTAGCCTCAGCTCAGACCTTGGCCGGGAGGGAACTAATACTAAGGTATATAAGTTTCCAGTCAACCCCTACCCAATATTCGGGTATTGTGGTTGTACGATAAAATTAGAACGGTATCGCATCCAGACAACCATCAGTTTTATAAAGGGCTAAGGCTCATGCCTCAACATTTTCATCACCAAAATCATTAAGTGTTTGGAAACACATGTCCAAAACATTTCAATAGAATGATCCATCATTCCAAGCTTTTCATAACCATTTTTCCACCAAGTATTCCCATCTAAAGTTAATCAGGTTTTAGGCTTAGCACTAGCATCCAAAGTTGGAGGTGGTACTAATGAGGGGTGGTAACTAGTGGGGTTTTAACTAAGTTCAATCTCATGCCTTAGGCTGAGATCAAGGTTTCTACCTTAGGCCAAATTTTATGCTCTTTAGCAACCTTCAGCACAACTGTCTAACATCTACCAAACTCTTAGGTGGACTCTAAGTAAGCTTTGATAAAGAAATAAAGTAAGAAGCTTGCCATAAAACTAGGATTGGTTTAGCAAGTAGGTATGATCACATATGCTTAAGGCATATAGTATTCATATCACAAGTATGGGTTTGTGGCAACAATAGGGTATCTGGCAAGTGTTAGCTTGCATTGGTCACTTGATTAGTAAAGCTTGCATAGTTACTAGCTTGCATTGGTATAGTATCAGCTTACATTGGTATAGTATCAGCTTGCCTTGTACAGAGCAGTGGTTGAAGTTCTCCTCGGCTTCCTCTTCGTAGTATCCTCCTTCCTCCTCGTAGTATCCTTGGTCGGTACTAGCGTCTATGAATAAATACGAGGTACACAATCACCAAACAATACTTAACTACTTGCAATCATCACACACAAGGGTCCTATATATGATCTAGCATCATCTCTAACGTTAAAAGGTTAAGGATTGGTTTAAATCTTTTTATTTTAGAAAAGTAATTTCTACTCATTGAAAAACTACTTAAGATTTAATATTCTCCAAACTAAACATGGGATCATGTTGACACATGTCATCACCACATATTATAGTCCATGGGAATGTGATTTAAAGTGGTGTCACAATTTAATAAGGTTTTACCTTTTTATTTTAATTGATTAAAGTGGCTAGAAATGCTTATGTAGCATCCTTTTATTCCTTGAACAATATTTCTGCAAGTAAACCTATATATTTTTATATATTCTGAAAGGTATGGTTAAATGTGATTTTTGAGAGTTTGAATCAACTCAAAAGCTTTTATGGTTTAAATTTGAAAAATGTTTGAATGCAGAAAAGCTTCTGCCTTGTTATTTTTGCTATGGGTGATCTACTGATCCAAATGACTTGAATCCAACGGGCTTGGATTAAGCATTCACAGACCTTTCCAAAAAAATTGGTTTCATCCAATTTGGTGCACTGAATCGATCTGGGTTGATTTTTGAAGTTGGGTATAGAAGTGTGTTTGAATTTAGAAAGAAAAAGTTTAATTTGAATTGCTGGGCTGCGCGGGAAATTCTAACGGGCCGGCCTGCTAAGCGCAGTGCTCCCACGGGCTGCGTAAGTGGGTGTCCCCACTCGTCAGTGACACGGGGCTGGGCGAAGCGGTATGGGGCAACGTGGGTCGTCCGATCTAGTTCTAATCCAACGGCTGAGGGTCATCGTCGACGCGAGACAGCTCCAGCGAGAACGAAACCTAGCGCGGCCAGTGGGGGGTGCTAGGGGCTCACCAGGGTACGGGCGAGGGTCGGCGAGGCGGGAGAACGACGAAGTCGACGATGGCGATCCTCCTGGTACCGGTGGCTTCTCCTGGGGCGGCTCCAATCGCTGGCTCCCTTCTTCTCCAGAGGCGGCGGGCTCCGGTGAAATTCCGGCGAGGTGGTGCTCGGCTTGCTCTGAGAATGGTATGGCACGGTCAGTGGGGAGAGGGGAGTGAGATGGTGTGAAGAAATCGTGCGGGGGTGGCCTCTATTTATAGTCGAGCGAGGGGACCATCGGGGCGCAAGGTGAGCTCGTCGGGGGCGACGTTACAGGCAGCTAATGGCATGGGCAAGGGTAGGGGACGGTGTTGTGTCTCCTGGCGATGCTCAACGACATGATCGCGAGGCATGGGGTGGTGTGGTTTGGTCTGGAACGGGCGGCCCTCTGTGGGGCAGAGGCGGCGTCTTCGATGGCGGGCGGTGGCTGTATGGCATGGGGCGGCAAACGGGGGTGTCTGGCGGTGTCCTGGGTCGATGGTGATCGTGTGTGCGCGCGGTGAGGGCGGCACGCGGTCTGTGGACGCTGGTCGCGTGTGGCGCTCTGGCGCACGCTCGGCATGGTCTGGGCGTGTCTCGTGCGCGTGGTCTAGGGCTTGGCAACGCTCGCGGCTGGGACATGCAGTGGCGGTGGACGGTGGGCTGCCTCCCAGACACGCTGGCTAGGCATGCTGCTGCTCCTAGCTTGCTGTCCACAATGGGGTGACATGGGGGTGCTCGGCTGTTCACCATTAATGGCAATGGCAAGCTCACAGGGGTGCTAGTGTTGGGCTAATCTTTCTAGATGATCTACTGAGGTGTGTGTGAGCTAACTAGGGAACAAGTTAGACTCAAAACACTGCACACTATAGTGTTTGATGTTTTGTTTGATTTGTGTCTGCAACCTGTTTGATGAAATGGTCGCATGAACTCAAGTTTTGAATTTTGAAATGAATTTTGGTGAGTTTGCTAGATTGGTTCTGGTGAGTCTGCAGATGCTTGGGTTTTGAAATTTGAGCTTGTTTGAGTGGGTTTTGAAAAAGTGGGATCTTCCCATATGAAGAAGATTCAATTTTGAAATGTCATTTAAACTATGCATTTGAAAGTTTCTGGATGATCACAAAGTGGGCCTTGATACTCTGTTATGAGTACATTCAAGGGGTGCAAAGATCCAGAAAAGTTTCTGTTAGATTTTGAAAGTTTAAGACAGCCAAAGTAGGCATGTGAGTTAAATTGGCCAAAATGACCATTCACTTAATATATTTGTTTTGATTTACTTGTCTTTAGGAAAAGTGTGGGGAATGTTTTAGATGATGTTATTTTCACCTAATAAAAATTTTACAAGCAATGGTTCACACAAACAAGGTGGTTTTTAAAGAAATTCAAAATTCATGCATACACATATACATGCATTCATGAATTCATTTAGAAAATTTTTTGTTAACCCTAAACTTGATGATTAGTGTTTTGATGATCTAAGTTTGATATTTTTGGGATGTTACAACGAGCCAACCGGATCTCGCCACGTGTCAATGTCAGGTCAGCATCTAATCCCAGTCAACATGCAAAGTCAACCTGTCCAGTCAGCGGAATATTCTCTGGAATATTCCGTTCCAATTTAAAATTGCACATTATAGATCTAACTTGTAAAATTCATTAGAAATTCATACAACGTCCAAAAGTTATGTGTAATATATCAAATTGAAGATAATTTTATGTAGAATCATCTTATCAGAATAGATCCAACTTTTACTGTACGTGGTTACTGCAGTAATTTAATTAGTTTTAATAGCTAAATAAATCATTAAATTCATAGAAAATTATTTGCATATCACAAAAATATAAGTAATATACCGATGGAAAGCTGGTTCCATCTAGATAATTAGTATGCAATTAGTTCAGCCTTTGACTGTAAGATTTTGCCGTGAAGATTTAAATGGTTTAATGGCCTATTTAGAGTAATAAATTCATAAGAAAATAAATACTGCTCAGAAAATTACAAATAATATGTCCCTGGAATCACAATCCCGTGGAGATTACAGATATAATTTTGTTTTGATTTTTAGGCAACAAAAACTGTATGAATCCTTTAAAACCCATTAAACACTATTTAAATCATACAAAAATATCTATAACTCCGATTAGGGTGAATCCAACGCCTACTGGTTCGTATTAACGTCCTCTATCCAGTAAACCCAAGAAACAAATTTAATTCGATAGTTAGAATAGGCATTACAACAGAACTATCAAAACCCTTATATTGGCAAGTAATTATTAATAACTAGTACCCTATTGCTTTAATTGATCTCATACATGCATCATATGATCTAATAATGCTCAGAGAACTAAATGTAAGCATTAAAACATATTAAACCATCATGCATGTTTTTGATCATCCTTGTTGTGTTTGCTATGTTTGTAATTGTTTTGATTGGAACTACCTTGTTCTCGTATTAGATTGTTCGGAGAGTGCGATTGCTGCGGCGAAATACAATCAACACCCATATTATCAACATAAGGCAAGTTACACCACTTGATCATAATTTTGTCCCAGTTTTGATTCTATGCATGTGATCTTCAAAATTCTGTAGTATGCATGTGTAGGATGTTCTAGTAGAATTTGTTCCTTAGTATTATTTTGCAAGTGCGATGATTTTGTAGTATGCCATGAGTAGCTCTATACTTAGGATTTTCCCTCCTAATAGGTTACCCCTATTTTTGCTTGCTTGCTATGCTATATATACAAAGTACCGTTGGGGGGTTCGAAAGACAAAGAATTTTTCTAAGTATAAACGCTCTCTAGAGCAAACTTTTCTTCTCAAACCCACTTCAAAATAAAACTAAGTTTTCTTCTGGGCGGAATGGTTGTCGGGTCAACGAGTGAGATTTTGGTGGAGGACGGACGCCCAGGAACAAAGAAGTCTACCATGTTTCAGAATTCAGAAGCTTCCAGTGCAACCACAATACATTATGGGCTCTGTCTTGGCCTAGTACTTAGTAGGAAACCTCACCTGGGTACCAACATTTGGAGGTTCTTGGCACGGTTGGATCCGGAAGGTAGAGGGGATACTAAGGGAAAGCCTCGCCATGGTATTGTCTTTAAAAATGACTTGATCATGGATTGTGGGTAAAGTGCACAAACTCTCGAGTGTATTGCAATCTGATCGATCAGCCGTGTTCACGGAAACAGAACAACATTGAGCATCTGAAGGATGGAGCCTCTGAAGGATCTTCCTCTCTCTTTTCTAAACAAAGTTTTTAAACCCCATGGCGTGAGTAATATCGCCAATGGGTGGGATTTTGGGAACTTGGTGCGTAATATCCAAGTGTCACTTGGTGAGTAATATCCAAGTGTTTGGTTGTTTGGACACTTGGTGAGTAATATCCTCGTGTGCCATTCGACCCTATTTTATCTAAGCAAATGTTTACAAAGTAGGGTAAAACTCTCTCTTCATTTTTTCTCCATACTTAGTGAAAATTAGCTTTATGCAAATGAACTCCAAAGCCTAAACTAGCCTTGCATGTAGAGTTAGTCTTTCCTTCCTTGGTGTAATTTGCTAATACATTCAAAGTATTGACCCAACTTGTTGGCTGCACGTTTCATGTGTAGAATTTCGGAGATCGTTGAAAGGTGCGCTAGGATCGCGGGTCTTCACTCAACCTGCCTGTGGCATTGATGGGACTCCAAGTTGTATTTATATCGCTTCTGTTGTAATAATGTAAACTCTGGATTATTTGATTCATGAAATAAAGACTTGTGTTTTACATGATATTTCATCGACTGTGAGTGCTAGCTATTGATCCAGGGACTAGCATGTTAATCATAGGGACTTAGGATCCTTATCAATCCGAGGTTGCTACAATTTCCGACGTATCAATTACTTTTTTAACTAAAATTTAGCGAAACACCTTGTTTTGACAGTAAAATGACAGACTAAATTGTCGACCAACATTAGCATGTATAAAACAGGAATTTTAGTACCACTGGATCTCTCCTTCTCACTGGATTTTTCTAGCACTCTTTATTCAACATAAAACTTAAACTAAAAGTTTAAAAAATTACTCAGACCTTTATTTCACATGGGTTGCCTCCCATGCAACGCTCTTTTATGGTCAATAGATTGACATTAATATTGCTCACTTAGGCCAGATGAGTGGAACACCCACTCCAAAATAGTTGGCCTTCAAAGTGATGGCCTCCTTCTCATCTTGCTTGGCTTTCTTTTTCCTGGGAAAATGAATAAAAAAGGATACTGCAAAGGTAACTAAAGCTTCACAGTCCCTTCATGCAGATTAATTAAAGCCTTAATAGTTCTTTAGGCATGTCAACAATAACAAAATCAATAAGAGCAGGACAAACTTTAATGTATACTAAACTAGTTTTTTCATTCCTACTGCTTGTTTGTAGGTAGAACCTGCTAGATGCAATTTTAACTCGGTGATTTCAAAAGAGCCAAGATTCAACTTATTAAAATGACTCTTTGGAATTGTTAAAACACTTGCACATAAATCAAAAAGTGCATCTATTTCATTAGCCCCAATTTTAATCTTAATAGTAGGTTCAAATATATCATCAAGCTTAACAAGTAATTTTTTAGCAATTTTCTTATATTCTTCTTCAAGCTCATGTACCTTAATTTCTACCTGATTAACAAAGTTTTGATACATGGCTTCCTTATTTCCTTCAGTTACCTAAATCTTGATATTGATCCTTTTTACAAGATATTTAACTGTGTAATTTGGTGAAGGAGCATTGCTATAGTCAAGTTCTTCATGATCCTCCCCTTGGATTCTTATCATCTTGAGGTCTTGTACTGGATTCGGCTCAGATTTACCTGCAAATTTAGCTAGAATGAGAGTTTGACTCTCGGTTATCTTCCCTAGATGTGCCTCAATAATCCTTATTCTTTCCTAGAGGGCCTGCAAATCATTCTTCAAACTTAAATATTGGTTAGATAATTTACTAAGAATAGCATCATGGTGTTATTTTAACTAGGATATTATTTTGCTCATTTGTTGAATCCATAAAATATTTAATAGTTTCTTGGAGACTACCATTACTTGATGCCATATTATTATTAGGATTACCTACAGGACTAGAATAGTTATTCTGATAATTTGGATTAAAATTCTTCTTCCAAGCAGGGTTTTAGTCATTACGAGGTATGAAGTCTATTTCTTCAATATTTGGTTCGGGAGTAGCTCTTAACTGGGTTTCTTAACTTTGAAGGTTAATATGAGATCATCCAACTTAGCATTGAGTTCTTCATTTTATTGAGGTGTGAAAGAGTTCACCTTCTTCATGTTTGATCTTTCCACATACCATTGGGCATGGTTCTCTTGCATATTGTCTAGGAACTGCTTCGCTTAGGTAATTTGTTTACCCATAAATGTTCCTCCATCTACAGTATCAAGCATATACTTAGACACTGGGTTAAGAGCATTATAAAATAAATGGAGAATTAACCAATCTTCCATCCCATGGATGGGACAGTTTCTCATGCATTCTTTCATTCTCTCCTATGCAATTGCTAGTGGCTCACGCTCTTCCTGTCTAAAACCAGTAATATTAGAACTTAGTTGCATAGTCTTTGCAGGTGGAAAGAATTTAGTCATAAATAAAGAAGTACATTCCACCCATGATGCAATAGTATTTCTAGTCAAAGATAGCAACCATTATTTTGCTCTTCCTCTAAGAGAGAAAGGAAATAAACGCAACTTGACCTCGTCGGGGTAAACATCTTTAATACACATCATATCACATATTTGTAACATCCCAAAAATATAAAACAATGATCATCAAACTCTAAGCACTAAAATTAGAGTTAACAAAAAACTTTGATTAATTAAAATCATATGAATGCATGTGTGAATGAGATGATCTGATAAATGCATGAATGAAATTGTGTGATTAACCTAAATAGCAAGAAATGGTTTAAAGAGGAAAATAACATCATATAAAACATTTCCATGCAGAAACAAATCAAGAGAAAATCAAAAAACAAATCAAATAGAGCAAATGGTCATTTTTTCCAATCGTGCTCACTAGGTCAATTTGAGTGTTTCTAGTCAAAGATTTCAAACAGAAACTATCCCAATTCTTTTCACACCATGCTAAAACAAGTAAAAGCGAATCAAAGCCCACCTTTCAAACTTACAAAAACATTTGGCAACCTCATTCAAAT
The DNA here is from genome assembly GCA_916181665.1 of Avena sativa. Classification (NCBI taxonomy): domain Eukaryota; kingdom Viridiplantae; phylum Streptophyta; class Magnoliopsida; order Poales; family Poaceae; genus Avena; species Avena sativa. The sequence continues at coordinate 104,406,956 of OV702293.1, forward strand.
CACAATTCAAAATTGAATCTTTATCATATGTGAAGATCACCCATTTTCAAAACCCAACCAAACCAGTGCCCCTTGACTAATCCAACTAACCAGATACACCCTAGTATGTGCCTATCAAACCCACCAAGTTTGAATCCAAAATTCAAATTCAAAGTTCTTGCTGCCATTTTATGAAACACCTTGCACATACAAATCAAACAGACATCAAACACTATAGTGTGCAGTAATTTTGGCCTAACTTGTTCCCTATCTAGCTCACTCTACACCCTTAGTAGATCATCTAACTTGTTTAACCCCTCTAGCTCACTGTAAACCATACCATGCCATTAATGGCAAGCATGCCGAGCCTCACCTTGCCACCCCATTGTCGACAGCAATCTAGGAGCAGCACCAAGCCTAACAAGCATGTCTAGCAGGCACTCCACCGTCCACCTCCACTCCCTGTCCCAACCCCGAGCACTGCCAGCCCCTGGACCACACTACAAGCCCATGCCAAACTTCTCTGCGTGCGAGCCTATAGTGCGCCACTGCGCCACACTCGACCAGCACCCACATACCGCGCGCCGCCCTTGCTGCGTGCGTGCGTGATCACCACCGCCCCAGCAACCCCGCAGACATGCCCGTTCGCTACCGCGTGGACCTTGCACGCTGTGCTCCATTAAAATCGCCATCGGACCCGCCCAAAGCATCGATGCGTTCCGACCGATCAGCACCGCCCCACGCCTCGCCGCCATGCCTTTAAGCTTCGCCAGGGAGCACAACACCGCCCCTACCGTCGCCCATGCCAGTAGCACTCTGTGCCGTCGACCACGACGAGCTCAGCCCGCGCCCGTAGGTCCCCTTTCGCCACTATAAATAGAGGCCTCCACCGCTCATTTTCTTCACACTAGTTCACTTCCCACCTCTCACTGATCACACCCACTCACTCCCGGAGCAAGGCGAGCACTAGGTGGCCGGAATTTCACCGGAGTTCGCCGCTGCAGAGGAGGAGAGGCGCCGTCGATTGGAGCCGCCCTAGGAGAAGCTGTCGGTACCAGGAGAACTGTCGTTGTCGACTTCATCATTCGCCCTCGTCGCCGACCCTCGCCTGAGCCCTGGTGAGCCTCCCACGACCCCCACCTTCCGCGCTAGGGTTCTGTCTCTCCGGCGCTGCCCGACGTGGACGATGAACCAGAGCCGTTCGATTAGAACTAGACCCTATAGTCCTAATCGCCCCGTACCGCTTCGCTCCTCCCCATCTCACTGACGGGTGGGGACACCCACTTAACCAGCCCACGTGTGCGCTGTGTGTAGTGGGCCGGCCCGGTTAAACATCCCGCGCAAGCCACTGATTCAAATTTAGTTTTATTCATTTAATTTCAAACCCAGTTCTGTACCTAGATTCAAAAATCAACCCAGCTCGATTCACTAAACCAAAATGCATGAAACTAATTTTGTTAGAAAGGTACTGGAAAGCTTAATCCAAGCCCGTTGGATTCAAACCCTTTAGATTTGGAGATCACCCATGGTAAAAATAACAAGGCAGAAGCTTTTCTGCATTCAAACATTTTTCAAAATTCAACCATAAGAGGTTTGGAGTTGATTCCAACTCTCAAAAAATCACATTTGACCATCCCTTTCAGAATATATAAAAATATATAGGATTACTTATAGAAATAAAGTTCAAGTAATAAAAGAATGCCCCATAGGCATTTCTAGTCATGTTAATTAATTAAAATAAAAAGGTTAAACCTTATTAAATTGTGACACCACTTTAAATCACATTCCCATGTGCTGAAATATGTGGTGATGACATGTGTCAACATGATCCCATGTTTGAGTTGGAGAATATTAAATCTTAAGTAGTTTTTCAATGAGTAGAAATTACTTTTCTTAAATAAAATAAATAAGACACGTGCTTTAATCCTTGTAATGCTAAAGATGATGATAGATCATCTAGTGTGAACTTTTGTGTGATGATTAGAAATAGTTAAGTATTGTTTGGTGATTGTGTACCTCGTATTTATTTATATACGCTAGTACTGACCAAGGATACGAGGAGGAAGGAGGATACTACGAGGAAGAAGCCGAGGAGAACTTCAACCACTGCTCTGCACAAGGAAAGCTATTAACTGAGCAAGCTAACACTTGCAACTTAGCAAGCTCATACTATTATCTTAGCAAGCTAAACTATGCAAGTTTTACTTGCAAGCATACACCACTGGATACCCAATCCTAGTTTTACGTGCAATCTTAATACTTTAGTTTCTTTATCAAAGCTTTCTCTTAGAGTTTACTTAAGTGAGTTGTAGATTCTAGAAAGATAATTGAAGGTAGCATAAAGAACACAAAATTTGGCCTAAGTTAGATAATCTTGATGTCATCCTAGGGCATGAGACTGAACTTAGATAATCCCCACTTATTTATTACCCCTCATTAGTATCTACCCCCACTTATAGATGCTAGTGCTAAGCATAAAACCTGAACAACTCTAGATGGGAATACTTGGTGAAAATGGTTATGAAAACCTTAGAATGATGAGTCATTCTACTGAAATGTTTTGACATGTGTTCTTGAACACCAGATGATCTTGATGATGAAAATGTTGAGGCATGAGCCTTAGCCCTTTATAAAACTGATGGTTGTCTAGATGCGATACCATTCCAATTTTTACCGTATAACCACAATACCTAAAAATTGGGTAGGGCTTGACTGGAAATTTATATACCTTAGTATGGGTTCCTTTGCAGCCAAGGTCTGAGCTGAGGCTACCTTTTGAAGATTGTCCACCTGTGTAGTTCCCAAGATGATAGTTGGTCATGGTTGGGAGGCCAAACTCACAGGAGAGGTGCCTATACTAGGGCATGTAATTGAAATGTTAGGATTGATTATCCGCATACTGAGTATGGTGAATTCAGGATTTTTCCTGACGGATGTATCGAATGTTGTGGTGAAAGTGTACAATCTCTGCAGACTGTCAAACTATTTGAATAGCCGCGTCGCGGTTATGGACAGTTGGAGTGGCCATACTGTTCCGCTGTCAGATGTTTTCAAAATGACTTGTGAAATGAATTGTGACTTTGACTTGACCACAACAGAGTTGTGATATGAATTCAAGTTCCTACTTAGGTGTTATAAAACTTTCAACTTGTTTTCTTTGCTTCTGAACTTAGTAGAGGTAAATCTGGCTTTTTGCAAAACAACCCTAGAGCTTAGTCTATCGTTTTCAAAACCACTTCACTTATTAGTATTAGTTTGCGAGTACTTAAAGAGTACTCATGGCTTTGTCCCTGGCTATTCCCATGGCCATACTATGAAGAGGAGTACCGGGATGATGGACGGCGGGAAGTTTACGACAACTAGGATCATCTTCCATCGTCAGCATTGCCTGTGACCCCAAAGATGGAGCTTCTCCCATGCTATAGTTATCTTTACGTTATTCTGATGCTTGAGTTGTATTAAGAACTGGATCATGAGATCCTTATTTGTGTAAGACCTTATGTATGGTTTGTAATGGATGATGTACTGTGATATCCAAATCTGTTATGTCTCGCAAAAATGGTAATCCTGGGATTCTGATGTATGGCATAACAGGCATCTGGGATTAAAAATCCGGGTTTTGACAAGTTGGTATCAGATCCATCCTGACCATAGGAGACCCTAGTTAAAATGGACGTTTGAATCAAAAACTTAGTTTCAAAACCAAAGGAAGTGAGTATTTACAAAAACTTATTCTCATTCCTATCATTTGGATTCTTTCATGAAAATTCATGTTCCTCAATTTTCTTTGCAAGGTACATAAAATTTGACACACTTTATCACTCTACTAACTTACTCATCCTATATTCTTATAGATGGACATGAAGTACAACAAGTTTTATTAGTTGGGGAATGGAGGAGACCTCATCTTTGAGGGTGACTTGGACCAGCTGTCGGAGAAGTTCTGCAGTGGCTAGTTGTTGCAAGTATCCGAGGAAAGATTGAACCTCCCACTGCAGAGGGAATTCAGTTCACCTTAAAAGAGAACAACTAGCTTGATGGACTGGCTAGGGCAATGCAGGAAGCTCTTGCCTGTCTGTGCGGGTAGAGTATCAATCAGATCAAGTGTACCCGTTTTGAGTTCTACCCAAGGCGTGATGTTATGGGACAGCCACTGGAGGCCCGATATCACCACGAGCTGAAGAGTTAGTTGGACCACCTCAGCTTCATTATGTATGACCGTCAGAAGGAGTTGGACAATGCCCGTTCCTACGCCAACCACAAGTACGCCATCGCCAAGAAGAAGGATCAGACCCTCGCCATGCTAATAAAGGATCGTAAGTCTAGTCGTCGTCAGCTCGACAAGAAGGAGCGCATCATTGCCTGTCTTCGCCACTGGATCACGGATTTGGAGGAAACCATCCACGAGAGAGACATGCAGTTGGAGGAGAGGGAGAATGCAGGGGAAGACCTTCGTGGAGACCCCTACTCCTATCTCAGCGATGATGATGACTTTCTAGAGGACCAGGCTATGGACTTCTTCACCGATGAGGATGACTTCACTTTCATCGATGATGACGATGATGAGGACACTGACTCCGAGGAGTAGTAGTACTTGAGCACTAGCGTTAGTGAGTTGTATTCGGTCCCATTGTATCGTAGTTTCTAGAATGGTTCTTAAAACCATCTGTTTTTCCTTGTTGTGGTGTGTGTTTGTATTGTGTGCTATGAATGAATGAAAAGCAAGTTGTTAGAAAAATCTGAGTCAAACTTCAAAAACTTTTCAACAACCCCTAAACCTTAGAAATTTCCCTCTTTTCTCATGATCTATCTCAATCTTGAGATGCCTCGTGGAGGCAGCGGTTCATTCCCGGACCCGATGTTGCAGATCTTGCAAATGTTGGTTTCTGACCGCGAAGCTAAATGAGCCAAACATCAAGCCAACTTATCCGCCCTTCAACACATCTCCCAGATGGCCAACAACAACCAAGGCCATGGAAATTAGGACAACCATGGCTCTAAGCTCAAGAATTTCCAGAACACCAATCCACCTATTTTCACTAAGTCAGGAGCCCCTAGATGCAGATGATTGGCTGCAAACCATGGAGAACAATCTGGAAGTCACAGGAGTGGAAGCTAACAAAAAAATTCTGTTCGCCACCCACTATCTGGCTGGAGATGCAAGAGCATGGTGGAACAGCATTCGTGCAATGACCAGAGGTCAGATGATGGCTTGGGATGAATTCAAGGTCAAGTTCAACAGAACCCATGTGCCACCGGGTTTGATCAAGCGGATGAGAGATGAATTCAGAGAGCTGAAGCAAGGAAGGATGACAGTAGTGTAATACCATGACAAATTCTTGTCATTAGCTAGGTATGCCCCGGATGAGATCGACACTGAAGCCAAGAAGAAAGATAGATTCTTGAATGTTCTGCACGATGAGATGCAGACGGTGTTAGTCAATATCCCCTTTGCTGACATTGAAGCCTTAGTTGACTCTGCCATTCAGATGGAAGGAAAGATCAACCAAGCCAATGAGAACCGCAAGCGCCGCATGATGCATAAACCAGGAACCCAACATACACCAAAGTATCGCCCCAACCCATCTCCAGGATTTGCCCCGAGAACCAACAGACCCCCGATGAACCGTCCGACCTATCTCAACCGTGGAAACCCAAGGCCCGGAGGAAACCACAACAACCCCGGCAACTCCAGCAATTTCAACCATGCACCACCCAAGTTCAACAACAACAATGCCGCCACCAACACCAACACTGCTCCAAGGACTGGAAGCAATGCTGTGCCTGTTGCAACGAAGGACAAGTCACAAGTGACTTGTTATGAATGTGCAACCAAGGGTCACTATTCCAATGAGTGCCCCAAGAAGATTGCTGCAGCACCCAATGCAAATGCCCCAGCTCAGCAGCAACATCGTGTTCAGCCCGGAAGAAGGTGCTCCAGGGAACTCGCTCAACCGCAACGACCGTCTTTTTTTCATGCATGCTGAAGAAGCCCAAGAAGCGCCAGATGTCGTGCTAGGTATGTTTTCTGTTAACTCAGTACTTGCAAGAGTGTTGTTTGATTCTGGAGCATCGCACTCATTTGTCACTGAATAATTTGCATTCACTAGTAAGATTCAACCAACCAAATTGAAGCATGTTATGATTGTTCAAATACCTGGTTCAACCACCAAAGCTAGGAAAATTTGCAAAGCCGTCCCTATCCAAATCCATGGCATAGATTTTTATGATAATCTAATAGTACTCGGAACTAAAGGCTTGGAAGTAGTACTAGGAATGGATTGGAGGTCCAAACACAAAGGATTAATTGACTGCGCCAAGAAAGCCATAATCATGACCAGTACAGCCGGAATATCAGTCGAGCATGTATCTGAAACCTTGCCTCATCAATTCAAGTGCAACAAGAGTATATCCCAACCTACCATTGACCAAGTTCGGATAGTATGTGAATACCTCGATGTATTTCTAGATGTTTTGCCCGGTATGCCCCTAGATCGGGATATCGAGTTTATCATTGAACTAATACCTGGAACTGGACCCATAGCCCAGAGACCATATAGTATGAACCCGTCTGAACTAGCAGAAATGAAGAAGCAACTAGATGCCTGTAACAGCCCAAGTTTGTATATATGTAATTAGTACCTAATAATTTCATGCATCTGTTTAAGTTAATAAAATGTTTGCATGTGATCAAGTGTGTGAATCAAAGTACAATCAAAAAACCCTAAACCCTAGCCCTTTTCCCCTCTTTTTGAAAGATTCATCATAGTGGTTTGAAATTTTGAAATGATAAAAAGTTTGGAGCCCAAATGGATTATAAGGGCCCCAATGTGATTTAAATAATATTCTAAAGTCTCTGGAAATTTTGAATAGTTCAAAACAGATTTGAAAATGAAATTTACAAACAGAAAAATAATTGGAAAAAACCTATTTACAGAAAAAATGAGACAGATCCCAACCAGGCCGCATCCCAGGCCATCCCAACTCCTCTCCCTCCTTTACCTGCCGCCTACGTAGTAGACCGCGGCCCAACTAGGCCCAAGCACGCCCTCCCGCAGCCCGTAACGGTTTGGCCTGCCCCTTCGTGTCGTCGTCTTCGACGATGACGAGCAAGCTGCTCGCTGGCGCTGCACCCGCCGTTCGCTCTCGCCGCGATGCCCGCCTGCGCCAGGATCCTCGCTACCGACCATCTCCGCGTCTACAAGTAACCCTGCCGGCACTCGAATGAACCCTAGATCCTCTTTTCCCCAATTTCCGCTCCATGCCAAAAACTTAGCTTTGGCCACCGCCGCGTCCCGCCATCTCCGGCCACCCAACTCCGTTCCAAGAGCACCTTCGGGACCGCCTCATCGTCCTGGTTCGTCTAGCCAAAGGAATCGATGTCGGGCGTACAAAATCGAGCGCAACATCGACCTCTTCTCTGCCTCTGGTTGCCGCTCGCCGTCGACATTGCCGGCGACCCCGACCTTCCCTGACATCCTCGTTTCCTTATTTGCATCCTAGTTCGTTGCCCGCGTCCTACACTGCCGCTCGCCGCCACGGATGCTCGCCGGGGACACTATTCCGGCGACCAATCGAGGGATGCGCCGCCACTACCAGGTCGGCCGCGACCCGCTCTCTCCAACGCGGCCAAGCACGCCTCTAGGCGCGCCCGCGACCGAGAGATCCGTGCTCGATCTGGTGCTTCCCCATTGATGATGTCAACAAGGCGTCATGCTGGCGTCATAACCCCTTTTTCTTTTGTTTCTTTTATTTCCTGTAAATTATTTCTGTAATTAAGAAATCCCTGACATGTGGGCCCCTGTTTTAAGTCAAATAAACATTTTTAGATATGTTTTATGTTTAATAAAAATGTAAAAGTAATTACAAAATATGCATTATTTTATAATATTAAAAAATGATTTAAAATGAATTAAAATTGGGGAAATTCATAACTAATTCATTTTAAATCAGAAAAATATAAATAATATATCAAAATGTTCATAAAAATAAGAGCTACGCAATAAAAACACAATCATACATTGTTAACCGGCTTTCATTACAAGTTTAATTAGATGAACTAATCAAACCCCATAGGTGATTCCGAGGATCCCCCTGTTCTAGGGTTTGGACCTCTCGGACCTCATTTAAAATGCCCAAGCATGTTCTAGGGTTCTTCTCAATAGTATTTAACTTTTCATATCATCCATATTGATTGTGAATTACATTATGCCATGTATTGAATGTTGGTTCGCCTTTTCTGGTATTTGGCTCTTCGTGAATAGGAACCAAACCCGAAGCTGAAGTCAACGACACCGAAGATCCATATCTGTCTACTAACGGACAAGGCAAGCGTAGCCTCTCATTCTGAACCTATGTTTTATAAAGTATATTACTTTCTCGCTATAATACACATGATTCCAATGTGGTCTTTTGTCGGTAGTTAGTGTTACCTATCTGCTGCATAGTTTCCCTGTTGTAGCCTTATACTCCTGATACTCTGCTCCTAGCATACCTAGGTCTGGCTTCTGAGCATTTCTAGAGCTTCTGAGATCGATAGCTTAGCCATGCATAGTATCAATGTCTGATCTATCCGAACGATGAATCAGAGGTGCCAGATAATATAGAAAGGTAGGAGATGGTGACATCATCAAAGGAGTTAACTAAACATGATAAGGGTTATATGGGAGGCCACGTTGGGTGTGGTTTTTGTAGTCCCATGCTCTCCACCACTAGGAACTGAGTTCTTACCATTGGAACCAAGACGAGCGTACAACCACACGGGGCCTGGAAAACCCCTGACTAACTAACTTGCCTAGTAGATTCCATGAGTCACATAGTTCGGGCTTTCCATTTGGCATACGCATTGAAAACGTTTTGGAAAGAGGAGGTGATGAAGGTGCATCATAACAGGTAGGGAAGCATGGACCGGGTTGCCTGGGGTAGATAGCGCCCCTGGTAAACCAACCTTGCCTCACATCTTTAAGTACCAGCTTCGGGATTTGACCCGTTACGGTGGTATCATACTTATTGCGTGACTCATGGTCTCGGCGAAAGCATGGTAAAGGTCGTGGTCAACCACCCTCTGCCGGCCTTCCCAGGAAGAGGGCTAATAATTTGGCATTAAGAGTCGGTTGGTGCGTGTGGGTAAAGTTGTACACCCCTGTAGGGTTAAATCTTTTCGAAAAGTTGTGTTCACGGTTATGAACGACATGGCGACCGGACTTAAGATCATAGATAACATTAACCACTATAAAACTTGCTGATCAACGTGTGCTTAAGGAGGCTTCCTCTAGGGGGTGACCCTAGATAGGAGGTTCTGATGAAGATGATCCACGTGTGCTTAAGGAGACTTAAGATCATATCTAAGGGGGTGACCCTAGATAAGAGGTTCTGATGAAGCTGGTGGTTATCAAGATATGTTGAACAAGGTGAAGAAGTTGTTATCTTATCCCTTTTAAAAGGTTCTGAGTAGAAGAGCCTCTTCTCTCTCTCTTGTTTACAAATAAAGATTGCTTTCCGCAAAAAGAAAATCCAAAGAAAGCCTTTCTAGCCAGAGCATGTAGATACTAGGTTATCTAAGTCTTGCAAAGTACATTCTCATACTCAGCCTTGCGCCATTGTTGTTTTTCTACAGAGGATCTGGTTGCAACTGAAGGTGGATTCTACGTTGACATCGACGAGTAGTTGGGGGTCCCAGGTAGCAGCCTGAGGACTATGGGATGGACGACGCTTTTGTTAATGGCCTCTTAGGCCTTTTTCTAAGTTGTTGTGTAGAACAACATAATTTTCTTTCGCTGTGTGATGTAATGTTGGGTCTATGACCTCTGGTCTGTAATAACTCTAATATGTCACTCTGCTAAGAGTTTGAACTTATGCTATTGAATCCCTGTGTTCTGTAATGTCACTGAATCATACTGTGATCTTCCGTGTTTGGGAGTTGAACTTATCTTAGATGGTGATCTGAGGTTAGTTTAACCCTAACCCCCGGGGGGTGCTACAGGTTTTGGTATTAGAGCCGGACGGCCTATAGGAAACCCTTTTATTGGTCGATGTTGAGTCTAGAAGTTGACAAAACTATTTGAAAGTTAAAACTATTTGTAGAAACTCTGACTAGGATTCTTTTTACTCCTTCTCTGGTGTGTTTCTGATGCTGGAGATTCTCTTACCTTATTTGGTTTGAAAAGGTTTTCATTCCTTATCTTATATCTCAAATCTTCTAGGATCGTGGTTTTGGGGTTGTTTTTCTAAAGTACTCCGTACTTGGTTGCTATTCTCAGAGTTCCAAGATATCTCAGTTCTGCTTGGTATGTAACATCTTAGCATTTCATTGTCATGGTTTGTCAGTCAGCTGGTTAGTGTATACATTAGTATGCTTTGGTACTACCATGCTTGATAAGATGATACCTTTATATCAAGTACTCTTTGTTCACCTTTCCGTCTTCTTCCTTCGATTCCTTGTCTAACCCTTTTCTTGTTCTTTCAGGATGGGTGACACTTCTCGTTCCCGTACCCATGCTCATGCTCATGGTGCCGCAAATGAGGGTGAATCTTCCAACCTTCCTCCACCACCGTCCATGGTTCAACTCATGGCCATGTACGAAACCAACCGTGTTGACAACATGAGGGTCCTTGAAAGGATTGAGCGCAATACCGCTCAACACCAGAACAATCAAGTTGGAATCAAGGACTTCACACGTCTCACTCCGCCAGTTTTTAGCTATTCCACTGAGCCACTTGATGCAGACTACTGGCTTCGCACCATGGAACGCAAACTTCAGGTTGGTCGTGTTGCTCAAGCTGATTGGGTGACTTTTGCTGCCTATCTTTTGGAGGGAGCTGCCAACTCCTGGTCGGAAAATTTCTTGGCTATGCAAGAATCTCAACATGTTGTTACATGGCAAGAGTTCACTGAAGCCTTTCGAGCTTATCATATTCCGAAGGGTCTGATGGATCAGAAGAGGGAGGAGTTCCTCAAGCTGAAGCAGGGCACTGGTTCCGTGTGTGATTACCAGTGCAACTTCAATTGTCTTGCCTGCTATGCTACTGAAGAGGTCTCCACTGATGTTAAGAAGCAAGCTCTGTTCGCAAGGGACTAGATCCCGAGGTTCGCCGTGATATCCATCTCATGGGCTTTGGTAACTTCCAAGGTCTTGTTAATAAGGCTATGAATGCCGAGAGTGGAAAGGTGGAGTATGAAGAAACTCGTAAGCGCCCTCAGGAGGGGTACAACAAGGCTGGTTCTGGTAATAAGAAGTGTCGCGTCTTTGTTCCTTATAGTGTTATGCCACGTGCTCCTTATACTCCAAGGACTTCTGGATATGTTCCTCGTCTGAATTCTACTTCAAACAATGCTGGTGGATCAAATTATCCTACTGCTGGTACTGTACCAGGTCTCCTATGTTTCAACTGTCGCCAACCTGGCCACTATGCAAGAGATTGTCCTCAAAAGAGTGCTGCTGAGAAGGCATAACCACCAAAGAAGAATGATAAGTATCCCGGTGCAGGAAAAGGTCGCCTGAACCATATCTCTGCTAAGGAGGCTCAGGAAGATCCAAGCGTCATCATGGTTACGCTTCGTATCAATCAAATTCCAGCTAAACTTTTGTTTGATTCTGGAGCATCGCATTCATTCATGTCACAAGCTTTTGCTCAAATGCATGGGATATGTTTTGAGGGGTTATATGTTCCTCTGCTAGTTCAGTCTCCTGGTTCTAGGTGGTGTTCCACCATGGTTAGTCATGCGAATTTAATTGAGGTTGCATTTCAACATTTCCCCACTTATTTGATCGCCCTCAAGTCAACTGATATTGACATCATTTTGGGCATGGACTGGTTGACCCGTTATCAAGCTATTCTCGATTGTACAACCAAGTCTGTGACTCTGACTAGTCCTGCTGGCATAACAGTCAAGTACTGGACTGTAGGGTCACTATCTCCTTCAGTTGTTTCTATTCCTGAAGCAGAGTTGTATGCTCTTGAAGTTTTACCTCCATTAGAGATCCAAGATGTTTCCGTGGTTTGTGAGTTTACGGATGTCTTTCCTGAGGAGTTGCCTGGCATGCCACCTAATCGAAGTGTGGAGTTTGTCATAGAGTTAGTTCCTGGAACTGCTCCTGTTTCTAAAAGACCCTATCGTATGCCTCCTCATGAGCTTGTGGAGTTGAAGAAGCAATTAGAGGAGTTAGAAGGAAAATAATACATTCGGCCCAGCACATCTTCTTGGGGATGTCCTACCATCTTTGTCAAGAAGCAGGATACCAATATACCGCGTCTGGTTGTGGATTATCGCCCACTCAATGCTGTGACTATTAAGAACTAGTATCCTCTCCCTAGGATCAATGATCTCTTTGATCAGTTAAGTGGTGCCATTGTCTTTTCCAAAATGGATTTAAGGTTAGGGTATCACCAGATAAAGATCCGTAAGGTAGATATTCCAAAGACTGCTTTCACCACTCGTTATGGTCTTTACGAGTACACAATCATGTCCTTTGGTCTTACCAATGCTCCAGCCACTTTCATGCGGCTTATTGAACTCTGTCTTCATGGAGTATCTTGACAAGTTCGTCGTGGTCTACATCGATGATATTCTGGTTTATTCCAAGACTAAAGAAGAGCATGTCGAACATCTTCGTTTGGTGTTGACAAAACTCCGAGAACATCGTATCTATGCCAAGTTTTCCAAATGTGAGTTCTGGTTACAAGAGCTCATATTCCTTGGTCATGTTGTTTCCGCTCAAGGGGTTGTTGTTATCCCCGATAAAGTCCAAGCTATCCTCGATTGGGAGTCTCCTAAATCCGTCAAGGATGTCCGAAGCTTTCTCGGGATGGCTGGTTATTACCGTCGATTCATCGAGAACTTCTCCAGGATTGCAAAGCCAGTGACTAATCTTCTTAAGAAGGATAAGAAGTTCGAATGGTCTGATAAGGCCGAGGAAAGCTTCCAGTTGTTGAAAACCAAGTTAACCACTGCACCAGTGTTGGTTCTTCCAGACACTAGCAAAGACTTTGTAATCTTCTGCGATGATTCTCACCAAGGTCTCGGATGTGTGCTAATGCAAGATGGGCATGTGGTGGCTTATGCTTCCCGTCAGCTAAAACCACACGAGAACAAGTACCCAACTCATGATCTTGAGCTTGCAGCTGTTGTTCATGCTCTTAAGCAATGGCGACATTATCTTCTCGGTAGTCGTGGCGAGTTATACTCGGATCATCAGAGTCTGAAGTATCTTTTCACACAACCTGATCTGAATCTCAGGCAAAGAAGATGGTTGGAACTTATCAAGGACTATGATTTGGGTCTCAACTATCAACCTGGGAAAACCAATGTCGTTGCTGATGCGTTAAGTCGTAAGTCTTATTGCAACAATTTGGTGATCAAACAATCTCAACCTTCTCTTCATGTGGAAATTGCTCGATTGAATCTTGAAGTAGTTCCTTGTGGATTCCTTTCTACTCTTGAAGTGAATTCTTCTATAGAGGATGAAATCAAGCTTGCTCAGAAACATGATTCTGAAATTGTGGAGATCAAAGGGAACATTGCTAGCGGAGTTGCTAAGTGTTTCTCTGCTGATAATCAAGGTACTATCTACTTTGGTACCCGTCTGGTAGTGCCAAAGAGAACAAAATTGAGGGATTTAATTCTCCAAGAGGCTCATGAATCACCTCTTTCTATCCACCTTGGAGGCACCCAGATGTATCGGTGTCTTCGTCAAAGATTCTGGTGGTCTGGTATGAAGAAGGATATCGCCCGTTTTGTTGCTGAATGTGACGTTTGCCGTCGTGTCAAAGCTGAGCACCAAAGACCCGCTGGTCTCCTGCAACCACATAAAATACCTGAGTGGAAATGGGATGAAGTTGGTATGGATTTCATCACTGGTCTTCCTAAAACTCACTTTCTGTCCAAGGTTGCTCACTTTCTACCTGTTCGCGGGAGTATCGATGCTAGTCAGTTAGCAGGTCTATATATCTCTCGAATAGTTATTCTTCATGGGATTCCGAAGAAAATTGTCTCTGACCGAGGGAGTTTGTTCACCTCAAGGTTCTGGACAACCTTCCAAGCTGCTATGGGAACTCGTTTGTGTTTGAGTACAGCTTATCATCCTAGTACCGGTGGCCAGACCGAAAGAGTGAATCAAATCCTTGAAGACATGCTTAGAGCGTGTGTTATATCTTTTGGCAAGGACTAGGAGAAATGCCTTCCTTTTGCTGAATTCTCCTACAACAACAGTTATCAGTCCAATATAGAAATGGCACCTTTCCAATTCTTATATGGAAGAACCTGTCGTACTCCTTTGAACTGGTCAGAAACCGGCGAAAGAAAGTTCTTTGGTCCGGATATGATTCAGGAAGCAGAAGATCAAGTTCATATCATTCGAGATCGTTTGAAAACTGCTCAGTCTCGTTAGAAAATCTATCATGATCGTCACCATCAACATATTGAATATGAAGTCGGTGATCAAGCTTATCTCTAGGTCACGCCTCTGAAGGGTGTCCATCGTTTCGGTATCAAAGGCAAACTGGCTCCTCGCTATGTTGGTCCTTTCCGTGTTCTATCTAGGCAAGGAAACCTCGCATACAAGTTGAAGTTGCCTGCAAACTTCCCTGAGGTACATGACGTATTTCATGTGTCTCAACTCAAGCGTTACTTCAAAGAACCTGTCTGTGGTGTGGATCACCAAACTCTTGATCTCCAAAAGGATCTGACTTACCGTGTGTATCATGTTCGTATCCTTGATGAAACCGAGCGCAAAACTCGTCGTCAAAACATCAAGTTCCTGAAAGTTCAGTGGTCTCATCACTCTGAGGATGAAGCAACCTGGGAACGAGAAGATCGTCTCCGATCTGAGTACCCTGCCTTTGTTTCTAAAAATTAGGAATTTCGGGTCGAGATTCTTGTAAGGGGGGGTAGAGCTGTAATAACCCAATTTTGTATATATGTAGTTAGTACCTAAGCATTTCATGTATCTGTTTAAGTCAATAAAATGTTTGCATGTGATCAAGTGTGTGAATCACAAAACCCTAAACCCTAGCCCTTTTCCCCTCTTTTTGAAAGATTCATCATAGTAGTTTAAAATTTTGAAATGATAAAATGTTTGGAGCCCAAATGGATTATAAGGTCCCCCTATGTGATTTAAATAATATTCTAAAGTCTATAGAAATTTTGAATAGTTCAAAACAGATTTGAAAATGAAATTTACAAACAGAAAAATAGAAAAAGAATTGGAAAAAACCTATTTACAGAAAAAAACTGAGACAGATCCCAACCAGGCCAGCCCAGCTCCTCTCCCTCCTTTCCCTGCCGCCTACGCAGTAGACCGCGGCCCAGCTAGGCCTAAGCGCGCCCTCCCGCAGCCCGTAACGGTTCGGCCTGCCCCTTCGCATCGTCGTCTTCGACGACGACGAGCAAGCTGCTCGCTGGCGCTGCGCCCGCCGTCCGCCCTCGCCGCGATGCCCGCCTGTGCCAGGATCCTCGCTACCGACCATCTCCGCGTCTACAAGTAAGCCTGCCGGCGCTCGAATGAACCCTAGATCCTCTTTTCCCTAATTTCTGTGCCATGCCGAAAACTTAGCTCCGGCCACCGCCGCGTCCCGCCGTCTCCGGCCACCCCACTCCATTCCAAGAGCAGCTTCGGGACCGCCTCGTCGTCCTGGTTTCTCTAGCCAAAGGAATCGACGCCGGGCGTACAGAATCGAGCGCAGCGTCGACCTCTTCTCCGCCTCTGGTTGCCGCTCGCCGGTGACCCCGACATTCCCCGGCCTCCCCGACACCACCATAGGCACCAGGGTGAGCTCGCGGTGCCTAGGCACCTCCTCGTTTCCTTCTTTGCATCCTGTTTCGTTGCCCTCGTCCTACATCGCCGCTCACTGCCACGGATGCTCGCCGGGGACACTGTTCCGACGACCATTCGAGGGCTGCCCCGCCACTACAAGGTCGGTCGCGACCCGCTCTCTCCAACGCGGCCAAGCACGCCTCCAGGCGCGCATGGGATCGAGAGATCCGTGCTCGATGTGGGGCTTCCCCATTGATGACGTCAGCAAG
Source organism: Avena sativa (assembly GCA_916181665.1). Taxonomy (NCBI): domain Eukaryota; kingdom Viridiplantae; phylum Streptophyta; class Magnoliopsida; order Poales; family Poaceae; genus Avena; species Avena sativa. The sequence goes on from OV702293.1 coordinate 104,422,956, forward strand.
GCGTCATGCTGGCGTCATAACCCCCTTTTTCTTTTGTTTCTTTTATTCCTATAAATTATTTCTGTAATTAAGAAATCCCTGACATGTGGGCCCCTGTTGTAAGTCAAATAAACATTTTTAGATATGTTTTATGTTTAATAAAAATGTAAAAGTAATTCCAAAATATAAATTATTTTATAATATTAGAAAAATGATTTAAAATGAATTAAAATTGGGGAAATTCATAAATAATTCATTTTAAATCAGAAAAATACAAATAATATATCAAAAATGTTCAGAAAAATAAAAGCTATGCAATAACAACACAATCATTCATTGTTAACCAACTTTCATTACAAGTTTAATTAGAAGAACTAATTGAACCCCATAAGTGATTCCGAGGATCCCCCTGTTCTAGGGTTTGGACCTCTCGGACCTCATTTAAAATGCCCAAGCATGTTCTAGGGTTCTTCTCGATAGTATTTATCTTTTCATATCATCCATATTGATTGTGCATTGCATTATGCTATGTATTGAATGTTGGTTCCCCTTTTCGGTATTTGGCTCTTCGCGAATAGGAACTGAACCCGAAGCTGAAGTCAACGACACCGAAGATCCATATCTGTCTACTGAAGGACAAGGCAAGCGTAGCCTCTCATTCTGAACCCATGTTTTATAAAGTATATTACTTTCTCGCTATAATGCACACGATTCCAAAGTGGTCTTTTGTCGGTAGTTAGTGTTACCTATCTGCTGCATAGTTTCCCTGTTGTAGCCTTATACTCCTGATCCACTCCTCCTAGCATACCTTGGTCTGGCATCTGAGCATTGCTAGAGCTTCTGAGATCGACAACTTAGCCATGCATAGTATCAATGTCTGATCTATCCGAACAATGAATCAGAGGTGCCAGAGAATCTAGAAAGGTAGGAGATGGCGACATCATCGAAGGAGTTAACTAAACATGCTAAGGCTCGTATGGGAGACCACGATGGGTGTGGTTTTTATAGTCCCATGCTCGCCAGCACTAGGAACTGAGTTCTTACCTTTGGAACCAAGATGAGCGTACATCCACACGGGGCCTGGACAACCCCTCGACTAACTAACTTTCCTAGTAGATTCCATGAGTCACATAGTTCGGGCTTTCCATTTGGCATACGCATTGAAAACGTTTTCAAAATAGGAGGTGATGGAGGTGCATCAGAACATGTAGGGAAGCGTGGACCGGGATGATTGGGGTAGATAGCACCCCTAGTAAACCAACCTCGCCTCACATCTTTAAGTACCGGCTTCGGGATTTGACCAGTTACGACGGAATCATACTTATTGCGTGACTCATGGTCTCGGCGAAAGCAAGGTAAAGGTCATGGTCAACCACCCTCTGCCGGCCTTCCCAGGAAGATGGCTAATAATATTAAAAAAATGATTTAAAATGAATTAAAATTGGGGAAATTCATAACTAATTCATTTTAAATCAGAAAAATATAAATAATATATCAAAATGTTCATAAAAATAAGAGCTATGCAATAAAAACACAATCATACACTGTTAACCGACTTTCATTACAAGTTTAATTAGATGAACTAATCGAACCCCATAGGTGATTCCGAGGATCCCCCTATTCTAGGGTTTGGACCTCTCGGACCTCGTTTAAAATGCCCAAGCATGTTCTAGGGTTCTTCTCAATAGTATTTAACTTGTCATATCATCCATATTGATTGTGAATTGCATTATGCCATGTATTGAATGTTGGTTCGCCTTTTCCGGTATTTGGCTCTTTGTGAATAGGAACCAAACCCGAAGCTGAAGTCAACGACACCGAAGATCCATATCTGTCTACTGACGGACAAGGCAAGCGTAGCCTCTCATTCTGAACCTATGTTTTATAAAGTATATTACTTTCTCGCTATAATACACATGATTCCAATGTGGTCTTTTGTCGGTAGTTAGTGTTACCTATCTGCTGCATAGTTTCCCTGTTGTAGCCTTATACTCCTGATACTCTGCTCCTAGCATACCTAGGTCTGGCTTCTGAGCATTGCTAGAGCTTCTGAGGTCGACAGCTTAGCCATGCATAGTTTCAATGTCTGATCTATCCGAACGATGAATTAGAGGTGCCAGAGAATCTAGAAAGGTAGGAGATGGTGACATCATCGAAGGAGTTAACTAAACATGATAAGGGTTGTATGGGAGGCCATGTTGGGTGTGGTTTTTGTAGTTCCATGCTCTCCACCACTAGGAACTGAGTTCTTACCTTTGGAACCAAGACGAGCGTACAGCCACACGGGGCCTGGAAAACCCCTGACTAACTAACTTGCCTAGTAGATTCCATGAGTCACATAGTTCGGGCTTTCCATTTGGCATACGCATTGAAAACGTTTTTGAAAGAGGAGGTGATGGAGGTGCATCATAACAGGTAGGGAAGCGTGGACCGGGTTGCTTGGCGTAGATAGCGCCCCTGGTAAACCAACCTCGCCTCACATCTTTAAGTACTAGCTTCGGATTTGACCCGTTACGGTGGAATCATACTTATTGCGTGACTCATGGTCTCGGCGAAAGCAAGGTAAAGGTCATGGTCAACCACCCTCTGCCGGCCTTCCCAGGAAGAGGGCTAATAATTTGGCATTAAGAGTCGGTTGGTGTGTGTGGGTAAAGTTGTACACCTCTGCAGGGTTAAATCTTTTCGAAAAGTTGTCTTCACGGTTATGAACGACTTGGCGACCGGACTTAAGATCATAGATAACATTAACCACTATAAAACATGATGATCCACGTGTGCTGAAGGAGGCTTCCTCCGGGTTGAGGGGGTGACCCTAGATAGGAGGTTCTGATGAACATGGTGGTTATCAAGATATGTTGAACAAGGTGAAGAAGTGGTTATCTTATCCCTTTAAAAAGGTTCTAAGTAGACGAGCCTCTTCTCTCTCTTGTTTACAAATAAAGATTGCTTTCCACAAAAAGAAAATCCAGAGAAAGCCTTTCTAGCCAGAGCATGTAGATACTAGGTTATCTAAGTCTTGCGGAGTACATTCTCGTACTCAGCCTTGCGCCATTGTTGTTTTCTACAGAGGATCTGGTTGCAACTGAAGGTGGCTTCTACGTTGACATCAACGAGTAGTTGGGGGTCACAGGTAGCAGCTTGAGGACTATGGGATGGATGTCGCTTTTGTTAGTGGTCTCTTAGGCCTTTTGCTAAGTTGTTGTGTAGAATCACATAATTTGCTTTCGCTGTGTGATGTAATGTTGGGTCTATGACCTCTTGTTTGTAATAACTCTAATATCTCACTCTGCTAAGAGTTTAAACTTATGCTGTTGAATCCTTGTTTTCTGTAATGTCACCAAATCATACTGTGATCTTCCGTGTTTGGGAGTTGAAATTATCTTAGATGGTGATCTGAGGTTAGTTTAACCCTAACCCCGGGGGGTGCTACAATGCCATGCTGGAAATTGGACTGATTCAACCAAGTGTGTCACCTTGGAGATCACCTGTTTTGTTTGTAGACAAGAATGATAGAGGTAACCGTTTGTGTATGGATTATCGGAAGTTTAATGATGTCACTATCAGAAACAAGTACCCACTGCCGAACATAGAAGATTTGTTTGACCAGTTGACTGGTGCCAAAGTGTTTTCTAAGATTGATCTTAGAACTGGCTATCATCAACTCAAGATTCGCGCAGAGGATATTCCAAAGACTGCCTTTACCACCCGATATGGATTATATGAGTATACATTCATGTCTTTTGGATTAACCAATGCCCCCGCTTATTTCACGAATCTCATGAATAAGATTTTTATGGACTTCCTGGATAAGTTTGTCGTTGTTTTCATTGATGACATTCTGATTTATTACAAATCAGAAGAAGAACATGAGCTACACCTAAGGACCATTTTTGGAACCATTAGAGAGCATCAGCTATATGCCAAGTTTAGAAAATGTGAATTCTGGTTATAGGAGGTAGGATTTCTCGGACACATTGTATCAGCCGGAGGGATTGCCGTTAACCCTGCGGAGGTGAAGGATGTCGAAGATTGGCAAGCCCCAACCACTCAAACCCAAGTTCGTGCATTTCTTGGATTAGCGGGATACTACCGCAAGTTTGTAGAAGGATTCTCAAGTATTGCCAGATCCATGACCCAATTGCTGAAGAAGGACAAGAAGTTTGAATGGAATGACAAATGTGAAGCGAGTTTTCAGGAACTCAAGAGGAGATTAGTTTCAGCCCCAATATTGATCATGTCGGATATCACGAAGCCCTTTGATGTGTATTGTGACGCATCCAAGATCGGTCTCGGATGTGTGCTAATGCAAGAAGGCAAAGTTATATCTTATCTATCCTGACAACTGAAAAAGCATGAACAGAATTATCCAACCCATGACCTGGAACTAGCAGCCGTAGTTCTAGCCCTGAAGACATGGAGGCATTACCTGATGGGAAACCGTTGTGAGATTTATTTGGATCAGAAGAGCTTGAAGTATATATTCACTCAGAAGGATCTGAATATGATATAGAGAAGATGGATTGAGCTAATCAAGGATTATGATCTGGACATTCACTATCACCCCGGTAAAGCCAATGTGGTAGAAGATGCCCTTATCAGATTGTTGTGCCGCTTGAACTCCATGATTTTGAAGGAGCAACCAAGTTTGCACAAAGAGATGGAAGATTTCCCAATGGAATTAGTGAGTGAAGGATTTTTGGCTAGCATGGAACTTCAACCCACTTTGATCAGTCAGACCAAGGAGGCGTAGAAAGGAAATGCTATTATCGACGGAATCAAACGGCGCATCGGTACATGCAAAGTACTCGGATTCATAGAAGACGAAGAAAGAGTTCTGTGGTACAAAGGACGCCTTTGTGTACCTGCAGATTCGGAATTGAAAGAAGTAATTTTGAAAGAGGCCCATGATACGCTTTATTCTATCCACCTCGGAGGAACAAAGATGTATCCGGATTTGAAGGAACAATTTTGGTGGCATAAGATGAAGAGAACAATCGAAAGCTATCTCGCCAAGTGGGATATCTGTTAGAGAGTTAAGGCGGGACATCAAAGACCCGCATGACTGTTTCAACCTCTACAGATTCCAAAATGGAAATGGGATTCTGTTGGAATGGACTTTATCACCGGATTGCCTACTTCTAGTAGGGAAATGACTCTATCTGGGTCATAGTTGACAGATTGTCCAAATTCGCCCATTTCATACCAGTCAAGACCACATACTAGAGTTTGAAGCTAGCGGAGTTATACATCGCTAGAATCGTTAGTTTGCACGGAGTTCCCAAGAACATTGTATCGGATCGAGGAACCCAGTTTACCTCGAGATGCTAGAAGAAAGTCCAAGAAGGTTTAGGAACCCGACTAGATTTCATCACCGCGTATCAATCTCAGACCGATGGACAGACGGAGCGAGTGTTGGGGAAGTGCTATATGGGTATCCTCATAGCATGTCTCTTATCCGACTAACCCGGGTGGCCCATAGTCGGTAGCATGGCCTGTGGCCTGCTGGGCGGCCCAGTTAGGTGGATCCAGAAGGGAGGCCCATGCCGGATAAAGGAAGGCTACGGTGGAGTCACCAACGTACCTGAAGCCTTAGAGTACAAGATACACAAGACTAGTGATACACGGTCTAGGACTCTGTAACCTGTCCGGCTAGGACTTTTCCTTGTAACCCTAGGATCTGGCGACTATATAAGTCAGGCCTATGGGAGCCTTTAGGGCATCGATTCAGACAACCTCGCACAACTAACCTATCTCTGTAACTCGGCGTATTGCCATTATAGTGATTTATACCAGGAGTAGGATTCTGCCACTGTCGTGGGATTTGAACCTGGGTAAGATGTGTTACCTCGTACCCGTCAACCGTCCGCCTTACCCCACGTCTCTAAACACGCACTGTGAGGACCCTCCATGGCGTACTCGTCGGCAATACCACGACAGTTGGCGCCCACCATGGGGCAAGAGGCGCTTCAGGCTCTTCAGCGGGCGAGGACAAAGATCTTCGCAGGAATCGGTGAAACCGTAGCCATCGGTCGCGTTCTCTTCTCCGGCATCGTTCCGATCGTCCCTCCCGACGAGTTCTGGATCCCGGCAAAGACGAACCCTACGCGGTGTTTGATCGTTCCTATCGGAGATATCCACCTCTTCATCGGCGAAACCGACTCGGGATCTAGTTCCCTGGAAGTCGGAGGAGCGTCAAGACCCGCACGGACCGCCTACGGGCAAGATACGTTCGCGGAAGGATCGATGTCGGATCTCTCCTCGGAGTTTGCCGGCAAAGATCAGAAAAATTCAAGACCCACCCAAACCGCCCCTGTGCAGGATATAAAGGTGGAAGATCACTGCAAATCCACCAGCTTTGTCCATGCGTCTGGACAACAGAGATCCAAGTTCGTCGGCGTGGTTACCATCTTCGATCTGGCGCGCTGCGTTCAGAGAGAAGGAGAAAACCCCCGCGATTACCTGGCCAGATCGCTCCGTATATGTGCCGATCTGGCCCACTACCCCACTGATGATGCTATCTATCACTCTGTGGAAGGACTAGACCATGGCACGCTTCTCCGACATTCTCTAAGACGGCAACAGGCGTCAGGACGCCTTACCGTCGAAGGCATGGTGAACACCGTCAACAACTACACGGAGGCTGAAGCGGCAGCTCAAACAACGCTTGCGCTCATTGACGGAGCCCCTCCGATTCAGCCAACACCACCACCGCCTCCAGCCGCCATCGTCGTAGCAGCACCACCACCTCCAGTCATCGTCGAGGTTGTTGCACCTCCACCGCCCGTCATCGAGGAAGTCCTGGCACCCTCCGAATCTGTCATTGACGCGCTTTATGCTGATTTCAGTGTAGATTCCGAGGAAATAGACTTCAGTCCAGAAGATCAAGACTCCGCTATGTAGGATATGGAGGAGGAGTACTCGCGTGGCGAGCAAGCTAATAACACCATCATGTCTCGAGGGGTGTTCATCACCATTGGGACAGCGATGGATGAAGATCAACCCGGGCAAGCTCCGCCTATGGCGCTGGAAAAGGGGAAGGGGCAACTTATTGCTGCCGACAATGATCGCGCAAAAGTCATGCCTCCTCCGCCTAAACTAGTGCAGCAGCGGCAGGAACTCGGCACCGGTCCGATCAACAACAACACCGCAAACTTGCTGCCTCCAGCATCCACGTCGGCAGCAGCCCATGTTACTCCAGCTGATAGAGTGATGTACGGCAATCTCCTCGTTGAGCCACTAACCGTTGATCATATCCGGAATGTGACTCAGCTTGACGAGAAGCGCCAGCAGCTGCTGGGGGAGGCGCAAGCCATCGCGGAGCAAGGCGCTAAACTAGATCGAGACCTGGTCAACGCGCAGAAGTCCATAGAGAAAGCTAGAGCAATGGAAGCCGAGTACAAGACTCTGCTGCAGCAGTACAAGGCTAAGAAGGCTCCGGCTCGTGTCATCAACGATCCTGGTGTATGGCACAACCTAGGATGGGATCCCTTGAAGCCGGCACGGGCTAAACCATACATTGATAGTGAAGGCAAGCAGGTGATGCCCACCCCACTCCTTAACCTCGCCGTCGCCAAGACCCTTCTGGAGCAGGATAGATCGCCTGAGGCAGTAGAACAGGTCTATGACCTAGTGGCCAAGGCGGTAAAGCAGCAGGAAAAGGCCACCTCTCAGAGGCTTGAGTCTGACCCAGCGATCTGCCGATCTAGCCAGTACAAACCGCTAAGGGACAGATCTCCTCAGGACGTCGGATCACAGATGGGCTCGTCAGAACGAAGACGGAGGGATGCGTGCAACAGGAAGGATGCTATCCCCATATCCTCCGACCACGGAGAAAGAGCCCAACCTCGCCACCCATCACCATCGCCCAGATCCCCCCGACGTCAGGAAGACTACAAGGCTCACCATCGCACGGATATGCCCCTACCAAGGCAGTGCGGCATCGTCATCCGCGACAACGCGGCACAGACCCGTTATGATGAAGAGCGCCACCAAGGACATAATAGCAGGTCAGACCACGACCCTTCGTGTCCGACAAGCAACCGTGACAGGCGCGGGGCATCGCAGGAGGGTAATAGCAAGAAGGCTAACCCACCGCCACCTCCGCCTCCATTGCCGCCATGCAGTCACCATGGCGGAAGAGGCCCGCGTCATTCACGCAACCCGTCCCCTGTTGACAACAAGAAGAAGAACCCGGAGCCGTACGATGCATGTTCGCGGATCGATAAGATCCACGAGGCCCGGGAAGGACCATACCTGGGACCACGTTGCTTTCGACGTACAATACGGTCCGCAACTTACCCCAAAGGTTTCCGGATTGACAAGACCATCAAGCCCTATGAAGGCACCGCCAAGCCCGCCACATGGTTGCAGGACTACGGCAACGCAGTAGAGATTGTCGGAGGCAACCCCAACATCGCCGTCAAGTACCTCCCGTTAATGTTGGCAGGAACGGACCGTCAATGGATCGACGACTTGCCGGAAAAATCTATCTACAACTGGCTGGATATGCAAGAAGCATTCACCAAGAACTTTGAGGGTACATACAAGCGTCCCTGCACTATGGGCGATCTACAGCGATGCGTGCAAGAGAAAGACAAGACATCTCGCGCCTACCTCTCCCGCTGGCTGGACATGAAGAATTCATGCGCAGGAGTACACGCTCAGACCGCTATGGCCGCCTTCATTGATGGATTGGAAAGGGGCACGTTACTCCGACATAAGCTAAAGCGCTTGCAGGACAATCATCAGCTTGACTTGAATCAGATGATTCAGTTAGCTAGTGAGTTCGCAGCTGCCGATGACGATGCTCGTGGCTCTTTGCCAGCAACGGCCGTTCCAACCCAAGATCAGAGGAACAACAGTACAAAGCGGAAAACCGCTCCAGAAGAAAAGCAATCTGCCGACATGGTCGCCATGACTTTTGAAGGACGAGGAGAAGGCGGACAACGTGGCCGAGGAAGGGGAGCAGGCCGCGGGCAGCAACGAGGAAGTGAAACCAACTCGGCGCCGCTCCGCGTTCCGCAAATATACGAGGAGTACCGCGATATGCCGTGCCTCGTACACCTCGATGTCAACGGCAAGGCCACCCATACCAATCGACACTGCAAGTTTGTCAACGACCTCAAGGAATACCCGGAGTCCGGATACAAGCAAAGTCGGAAGAACAGACCGCGAGGCAAGGGCAAGGGGAAGAAGAAGGAGGAGGAGTCCAAGGATTCAAGTGACATGGACGAGGACGTTGACCCCAAGCACGCCGCCAAGAGCGACGACAAGGGCAAGAACCCCTTCGCAAAAAAGGCCCCAGCCTACCACACTTTCCTTGGCACCCCCACCGTCCGACAACAGAAGACCTCTCTAACGATCCTGATGGCCACTCTCCCCCCCAGTTCCCCAATACCTACGCTGGTCGGAGGTTCCAATCACTTGGGACAGGACGGACCACCCAGACCTTGTGCCCACGGAGAACCAGTACGCCATGGTCATCAACCCACTTATTGACGGCGTAGAGTTCACCAAGTGCATGGTGGATAGTGGAAGCAGCATCAACATCATGTACCTGGATACACTGCAAAAGATGAACTTGACGGAGGCAAACCTAAGGCGGACCAACACCATGTTTCATGGTGTAGTTCCTGGTCGGGAGGCTCGGTCCCTTGGGTGCATTACGCTTCAGGTAGCCTTCGGCGACGTTAATAATTACCGCCAAGAGCGCATGAACTTTGAGGTGGTCCCCTTCAAGAGCGTGTACCACATCATATTCGGCTGCGACATATTCCACACATTCATGGCTAGTTTTGCTTCGTCTACAACAAACTCAAGATACCTGGACCAAACGGCGTCATCATCGTATCCGGAAGCTTTACCAAGGCAAGGGACTGCAAGATCAATGAAGCAGCCGTTGCAGAAGCTGTCCTCTACAGCGAAGAATTCAAGGAGATCCAGAGCAAGTTCAATGACTCAGAGATGCCCGCGTCGAAGAAGCAGATCTCCGACTCCGCTCCTGCGTTCAAGGCCGCCATCGAGACCAAGCCGGTGGAACTTGTGGTAGGCGATGCCTCCAAGACCGTCGCCATTGGGATGAACCTGGATCCCAAATAGGAAAGTGCGCTCGTCGAGTTCCTCCGTGAGAATAGGGACATCTTTGCCTGGCAACCTGCCGACATGAAAGGTGTACCTAGGGAACTTGCCGAGCAATCCAAAATGTAAACCAGTGAAACAACCTCTACGATGCTTCGGAGATGAGAAGAGACGCGCCATTGGCAAAGAGATAGCTAGGTTACTTAAGGCTGGGTTTATCCGAGAATTCCTTCACACCCGATGGGTGGCCAATCCTGTACTTGTCCCCAAAAAGGGAACCAATGAATTAAGAATGTGCGTTGATTACACCGGCTTGAACAAAGCATGTCCCAAAGATCCGTTTGCTTTGCCTCGCATTGCTAAGTCATTGACTCGACGGCTGGCTTGGAACTTTTGTGCTTTCTCGATGCATACTCAGGATACCACCAGATCAAGATGAGGAAGTCGGACCAATTGCCCACTTCGTTCACTACCCCATACGACACGTTTTGCTATGTCACAATGCCCTTTGGGCTGAAAAACGCAGGTGCTACCTATCAGCGGACAATGCAACGTTGCCTTCACGACCAAATTGGTCGGAATGTTCACGCCTATGTGGACGATATTGCGGTGATGTCTAAAAATTCAAACGACTTAATCTCCAACTTAAAAGAAACCTTTGATAATCTCCGGAAATACAACTTGATGCTCAACCCTAAGAAGTGCGTCTTCAGGGTTCCAGCTGGCAAACTGTCGGGCTTCATCGTTTCCCAGCGCGGAATTGAGGTCAACCCGGAGGAAATCAAAGCCATCTTAAACATAAACCGTCCGACATGCCTAAAGGACATCCAACGACTAACAGGTTGTGTTACAGCAGTTAGTCGGTTCATCAGCCGACTTGGAGAGAAGGCTCTGCCGCTGTACAAGTTGCTGAAGAAGGCGGACACATTCACATGGATAGACGAAGCAGATGCAGCATTGAAGCAACTCAAGTAGATTCTTTCCTCAGCGCCCATCCTTGCAGCACCCGAGCCTGGAGAGCCCCTGTTAATTTACATGGCGGCAACCAACCGGGTTATTAGCATCGTCATCGGGGTAGAGCGGAAGGAACCAGGCTATGAGCACGGAGTTCAACGACCAGTTTACTATGTAAGCGAGGTCTTGACGGAGTCCAAGCAGTGTTACCCGCACTACCAAAAGATAGCTTATGGAGTATTCCTTGCTTCTCGGAAGCTGAGGCATTACTTTCAGGAGCACCCAATCACAGTAGTGAGCAAGACCCAACTGTCCGACATTATCAACAACAGCGACGCTATAGGAAGGGTCACGAAGTGGGGCATTGAACTTGCCGCCTTCGAGATCACCTACAAGAGACGCGACGCTATTAAGTCACAAGCTTTAGCGGATTTTATTGCAGATTGGACAGAGATGCCAGATTCTACTCCACTTCCAGAACCAGAGTACTGGGTGATGCACTTTGACGGATCAAAGTTGCTCAACGGTTCGGGGGCTGGTGTACTACTACAGTCACCAAAAGGAGAAAAGCTGCACTACGTTCTACAGATCCACTTCGAGGCTACAAACAACATGGCGGAGTATGAAGCACTCATTCACGGACTGCGTGTAGCCAAGGATATTGGCATCGAGCGCATAGTTTGCTGTGGAGATTCCGACTTGGTTGCCCAGCAGGTGGCTGGCACCTGGAATGCACGGAACCCTATGATGGCGGCATATCGCGACGAAGTGAACGAGATAGCCAAGAGCTTCTTGGGCTAGGAAGTCAAGTATGTGCCTAGGGAGCAAAACGAGGCGGCTGATCTACTGTCTAATCTTGAATCAGGGAGCAAGCAAATTCCGCCAGGATTTTTCCTAGAGCATCTACGCACACCATCCGTGAAGGGCACCGACATCGACAACCCGGATAGAGCTGACTCTTTCGTCAACATGGTGACAAAGATCCCTCCGGCTTCGACAAAACCGTTCAAGGAATATCTCGAACACGGAACTTTGCCCGACGACGAGGTCGAACGACGGCAAATAGTACGACGAGCAAAGGGTTATACCATAATCAATGGGCAACTCTATAAAAGGAGCACTACTGGTGTATACCTAAAGTGTGTTTCCCAGCTAGAAGGTATGGAAATCCTGCGCGAGATCCATCTTGGAGATTGCGGGCATCACGCCGCTCCTCGATCGTTGGTCGCGAAAGTCTTCCGGCAAGGATTCTACTGTCTAACCGCGAAGGCGGACGCCGACAAGCTGGTTTAGACATGCACGGGATGCCAGTATTATGCCAGACAACCACATGTTCCTGCTGAAGAACTACGAACAATACCAATAACTTGGCTGTTTGCAGTCTGGGGGCTAGACATGGTGGGACCATTACAAACGGCACCGTGTGGATTTACGCATCTGTTGGTAGTAGTTGACAAATTCACCAAATGGATAGAAGCTAAACCCATTAGAAAGCTTGATGGGGAAACTGCCCTCAGGTTTGTCCGGGATCTAATGGTGAGATTTGGTCTCCCACATAGCATCATCACCGACAACGGAAGCAACTTGTCACTCGGAGAAGTGGAGGCCTATTGCTGGGACAAAGGCATCCGACTTGACCTTGCATCTGTGGCACACCCACAATCCAATGGTCAAGTTGAGAGAGACAATGGATTAATTCTGCAGGGAATCAAGCCACGTCTTGAGGCACCGCTACATAGAGCAGCAGGAGCCTGGGCGGAAGAATTGCCATCTGTGTTGTGGAGTTTACGAACTACACCCAACAGATCCACAGGCTACACCCCTTACTTCATGGTATATGGAGCAGAAGCCATCCTACCTTCCGACATCCTCCACGATGCACCAAGAGTTCCCGCCTACAACGAAGATGACGCCGAAGAATCCAGATGCCTAGATGTAGACCTTCTCGAGGAGGAGCGCGTTTTGGCATGCCAAAGATCCTCCATCTACCAACAGAAGCTACGCAGCTACCATAGTCGCCGTGTTCGGCATCGCTCGTTTAAAGAGGGGGATTTAGTACTCCGACTTAAGCAGAACAAGTCACACAAATTATCCCTGCCATGGTAAGGACCGTTCATCATAAGCAAGGCGCTGCTCAATAGGTCTTACTACCTTGTCGACAATCGTGAGCTCAAGGATAGACCCAACGAGGATCATAAGCGTAAGCGACGTGACCCGGATGATGACTACCCGGAGCAGCGTGATGCCCCTCCGAGCATTCTTGTTCTATGGAAACAAATACAAAGTCAAGTCGTTGTTCAGTATACTTGGAGCCCCTAGTCGGAGATTTTCCATCTAGGTGCTCGGGGGCTACAGCGAGAGTTTTTTAACTTAGCAATATGCTTAGCTTTTCTTTAAGCATCTAGTCGGAGCTAATTCAGTTCTCAACTAGAGGCTTGGGGGCTACAGTATAAAGTTTTAACTCGGAAAATGCTTAGCTTTTCTTTAAGTATCTAGTCGGAACTAATTTAGTTACAACTAGAAGCTTGGGGGCTACAGCACTCAAAATTATTAACATTGTGTATGCTACTCTTAAAGCATCTAGTCGGAATAATTCATTCCATCTCAATGCTTGGGGGCTACAGTGAGAGTTTTTTCTAACTTAGTCACTCTTAGAGCATATAGATGTAAAGCCAATGGTTTTCTGTCTACATCCTCGGGGGCTACACTGGGATACTCATATGAAATGCAAAAGGTAAAGTAAAACTTACAAGTGCGATGATCTTGAGGTTTGTAGCACTGTCGGCCAGCAGCTTGCCAAAGGAAACGGTGTTACTTTGCCAGATGTCTGCTTGACGGAGTAGTTCCTCAAGACCGCACGTCGGAGATGACGGCACTCCTCCAGGAACCATAGTTGTGCTACCCGGCGTAAGCACCGGGAAGATAATCTTCGGAAATTCGAAGGGTTTCTAGGGAGTAGAGGCGCCGCCTTCGGCAGAAGTACCAGCACCCACCACTGCCTTGCCGTTACCGATGGCATCCTTAGCCGGAGCTTTAGCCATTTGAAGAGCAGCGCTCTCCTGCGTCGCCTGCTCGCCGACAACTGCGAGTTCGGTTGAAGCGCCAGAGTCCACTTCCATGGCGGAAGGGCCTGGTGCCTCCTGGAGTTGGGAGCTTATCGGAGCGGAGGAGGGCTTGACGGCAGGAGTAGCAGGGGAAATGGCCGGGGAAGAGTCGCGATGCAGCATATCCTTGATATTTCTAGAAGCCCCAAGAGTCTTGGAGGACTTCTTGAGGCTGGTTGTGGCTTTCTTCCTGAAACGTGCAAAATGCATAAGTACAGGAATAAGATAGATAAATGAGACAATGTCGAAAAATAAGAAGCTTACACTAGGGGGGCGCTTTAGCAAACATCCCGGTGGCAATCTTCTTTTCTGCCTCCAGGGCGGCAGTACTCTTTTTGGAGGCTCCACCCTCCGTCTTCTTTTTCTTGCCTCCGTCGGCGGCGTCAGAGGTGGAGCTCTTCCGCTTTCGCGCCAACGGGACATCATCGTCGGACACGACCGTGACTTCCTTCATCTTGGGATCGTAGATTTGGGCGGCCAGGTTGCCCTCCTCTAGATCGCTAAGTGTTAAGTGAGAAATCATTGTGTTAGACAAGATGGCATTAGCAAGACGGAAAAACTGGAGCAATTTCATTCACGGAAAATAAATACCTACCTTTGGGCACTTTCCGTCTACGAACATGTCGTAGGTGAGGGTGAAACCATGCTTCTTGTCCTTCACCTTGACGATGTCCTTAAGGCGGAACTTGACGGAGTCGCTCGAGAAGTTGTCCTCGGAGATCCGGAGGGTATCCCTTCGGTCGCCGGTGTACTCGTGCATAAGCTTCGTGCGGTGTTGCAGAGGTTGGATCCGCCTGATGAACCAGCACATGGCTAGGTCCAAGCCGGTTAGACCCGTCTCTACGAGCCACACGATCCGCCTTATTGCGCGAGAAGCATTGAGATCAGAGGGAAGGGAGGCATGGGACCGCCATGTGGGGACTTCGGCGGCGTCTCCGTCCACAAAGTCTGGATACATTACTTCTCGGCCCGCCAAAGGAATGTCGGGGCCATAGAAGTACGTCCGCTGCCAGTTTTTGCATGACTCGTGGCCGACGATGTCGGGGAACCGCCTGCCAGGACGCATCTTGAAGCTTATGGTGTCGCAGTTTCTAAGCTCCTTCTTACTGTGTCCGGCTTCACGTTTGACGGTAAAAAGTATACACACAAATCTAACCTAGGCCTAATCCCTAGGTAACCCTCACAAAGTGCCGCGAAGTTGCTAAGAACTAGGATACTATTGGGGGAGAGGTTGTGGGGTTGGACCTTGAAGTGATTCAAGACAGACAAGAAGAAGTGGGAGATGGGCAGAGAAACGCCGCGTACCAATTGCCCCTTGAGGTATACTTTTTCTCCGGCTTGGGGAGAGGGGGTCACCTCATCGGCCGGCGCCGCCCGCCAGGCGAGCCCCTCCGTCGCAGGAAGGTAACGCTCAGCGACCATCTCTTGGATGTCGCGACCGGTGATGTCCGAGCCGCGCCAGTCGCCTTTGTGCGAGTCTGGCTCCTCTTCCAGGGGCTCTAGCGCCGCCAGGTTATGGTCGCCGCCGGTGGTTTCTATCACCGCCGATGCGGGGATAACCAGGCCCTCTAGGGGCACGACGATGGAGCTCGCCGGCTTCGCCTCGGCTTCGCTCGACGCCACCATTGATGGGGATGAGCTACTGCTAGCCATGGAGGAAGAGGACACGACTTGTGCAGGCAAGAGGCTAGGGTTTCTCGAGGTTTTCGCGGAGAGCTCGAGGAGGCACGCGGCTAGAGGAAGAAGACGATGACGCGAGATAATGAGGTGAAAAAATGGCAAGTGTCCCACGGTCGCTATTTATCTTACTATGCGTCAAGATTCGTGCAGCTAATCGGACGGTTGCCGCGTAGACGACGTGTTCGTGAACGTGCGCGGTAATTTTGCCACGTCTCCAACCGTCGCCGCCAATGGTTCGTATCGCTCGCGCGGGAAAAGCGGATATGATTACGTTCTCTGCATGTGTGAGTTATGAGGCATCGCTGACCTACAGCCTACGTCGCCTTAACTGACATGGTAGATGAGCCGTCCCATCGAAGATTCTGGCATGGATG
This sequence comes from Avena sativa, assembly GCA_916181665.1. Lineage (NCBI taxonomy): Eukaryota > Viridiplantae > Streptophyta > Magnoliopsida > Poales > Poaceae > Avena > Avena sativa. The sequence goes on from OV702293.1 coordinate 104,439,124, forward strand.
GATTTAATCCGACAACGGGAGTGTACGATGGAAGATTCAACATTTCTCCGACTTACTCATAGAAGACGGAGAAAACCTTGTAGGGTTCTTTGGGAGGACTACAAGATATTGCTTGACGATTTGCCGACACCCATTTAGACGGGGCATTCCACAAGAAGAGGCAAGACGGCGCAATATCTCGGAGTTCTCCGGGGGCTACTGTTGGGGATATGCTACATGGGTATCCTCATAGCATGTCTCTTATCGGACTAACCCGGGTGGCCCATAGTCGGTAGCATGGCCTATGGCCTGCTGGGCGGCCCAGTTAGGTGGATCCAGAAGGGAGGCCCATGTCGGATAAAGGAAGGCTACGGTGGAGTCACCAGCGTACCCGGAGCCTTGGAGTGCAAGATACACAAGACTAGTAATAGATAGTGTAGGACTCTGTAACCTGTCCGGCTAGGACTTTTCTGTGTAACCCTAGGATCTGACGACTATATAAGTCGGGCCTATGGGAGCCTTTAGGGCAACGATAACTTAGACTTTCTATTCACCTTGCACAGCGAACCTAATCTCTATAACTCGGCATATTGCCATTATAGTGATTTATAGCAGGAGTAGGATTCCGCCACCGTTGTGGGATCTGAACCTGGGTAAGTTGTGTTACCTCGTACCCGTCAACCGCCCGCCTTACCCCACGTCTCTAAACACGCACTGTGAGGACCCCTCCATGGCGTACTCGTCGGCAATACCACGACATCCGTCGCGGGGAGATAGCCCTCGGCGACCATCTCTTGGATGTCGCGGCCGGTGATGTCCGAGCCACGCCAGTCGCCTTTGTGCGAGTCTGGCTCCTCTTCCAGAGGCTCCAGCCCCGCCAGATTGTGCTCACTGTCGGTGGTTTCAATCACTGCCGACGCGGGGATGACCAGGCCCTCGGGTGGCACGACGACGGAGCTCGCCGGCTTCGCCGTGGCTTCACTCGACGCCGCCATCGAAGGGGAAGAGCTGCTACTGGCCATGGAGGATTGGGAGAACGCGACTGGTGTAGAGAGAGAGGCTAGGGTTTCTTCGAGGTTTTCCGCGGAAGGCTCGAGGAGGCGTGCGACTGGAGGAAGAAGATGATGACGCGAGAGAATGGGGTGAAAAAGTGGCAAGTGTCCCACAGTTACTATTTATCTTACTCTGCGTCAAGATTCGTGCAGCTAATCGGACGGTTGCCGCGTAGACGACGTGTTCGTGAACGTGCGCGGTAATTTCGCCACGTCTCCAACCGCCGCCCCCAACGGTTCGTATCGCTCACGCGGGAAAATCGCATATGATTGCGTTCTCTGCATGTGTGAGTTACGAGGCGTCGCTGACCTACAGCCTACGTCGCCATAACTGACATGGTAGATGAGCCGTCCCATCGAAGATTCCGGCATGGAAGGATTTAATCCGACAATAGAAGCGTTCGATGGAAGATTCAGCATTTCTCCGACTTACTCATAGAAGACGGAGAAACCTTTGCAGGGTTCTTTGGGAGGACTACAAGATATTGCTTGACGATTTGCCGACATCCATCTAGACGGAGCATTCCACGGGAAGAGGAAAGATGTGGCAAGATCTCGGAGTTCTCCGGGGGCTACTGTTGGGGATATGCTATATGGGTATCCTCATAGCATGTCTCTTATCCGACTAACCCGGGTGGCCCATAGTCGGTAGCATGGCTTGTGGCCTGCTGGGCGGCCCAGTTAGGTGGATCCAGAAGGGAGGCCCATGCCGGATAAAGGAAGGCTACGGTGGAGTCACCAATGTACCCGGAGCCTTGGAGTACAAGATACACAAGACTAGTGATAGACGGTGTAGGACTCTGTAACCTGTCTGGCTAGGACTTCTCCCTGTAACCCTAGGATCTGGCGACTATATAAGTCGGGCCTATGGGAGCCTTTAGGGCATCGATTCAGACAACCTCGCACAGCGAACCTATCTCTATAACTCGGCATATTGCCATTATAGTGATTTATAGCAGGAGTAGGATTCCGCCACTGTCGTGGGATCTGAACCTGGGTAAGCTGTGTTACCTCGTACCCGTCAACCGTCCGCCTTACCCCACGTCTCTAAACACGCACTGTGAGGACCCCTCCATGGCGTACTCGTCGGCAATACCACGACAGCGAGTAAATCAAATACTCGAAGATATGTTGAGAGCATGTGTGCTAGAGTATGGATCTATGTGGGAAGACTGTCTGCCTTTCGCAGAATTTTCATACAATAATAGTTACCAAGCTAGTTGGAAAATGGCCCCATTTGAATTCATGTATGGAAGGAAGTGTCGCACCCCTTTGAATTGGTCGGAAGTATGAGAGAGTTAGATTTTCGGACCCGAAATCCTATGAGAGGTAGAAGAGAAAGTTCACAAGATTCATGAGCACCTCAAGTCCGCCCTGTCAAGACAAAAGAGTTACGCCGACAAGAGACGTCGAGAACTCGCTTTCAATATCGGAGATTTCGTGTATCTCAAAGTGTCGCCATTGAAGGAAATGCAGCATTTCCAGCTCAAAGGAAAGTTAGCCCCCAGATATATCAGACCCTTCAAGATTTTGAATCGTCAAGGAGAAGTATCATATCAATTGGAACTGCCAAAGGAGATGTCGGCAGTGCACAATGTGTTCCATATATCGTTACTTCGCAAATGCCTTGAAGTTCCAGAGAAGACCGAAGTTTTCAATAACATTGATCACCGGACAATAGAGATCAATGATGACCTGACCTATCCCAAAGTACACAATCCGTATTTTGGAAGAAGCTTTCAGAACCACCAGGACCCGAAGCATCAAGTTTCTCAAGATTCAGTGGAGCAACCACACTGAAGAAGAAGCTACCTGGGAGCGAGAAGATCACATCAGGACGGAGTTTCCCGATCTCTTTAAATCCTAGGTAATCTTTTTTCTCCCATTTTAAAATCTCGGGATGAGATTTTGTTTAAGGGGGGAAGGTTTGTAACATACCAAAAATATAAAATAATGATCATCAAACTCTAAGCACAAAAATTAGGGTTAAAAAAACTTTGATTAATTAGAATCATATGAATGCATGTGTGAATGAGATGATTTGATAAATGCATGAAAGAACTTGTGTGATTAACCTAAATAGCAATAAATGGTTTAAAGAGTAAAATAACATCATATAAAACATTTCCATACAGAAACAAATCAAGAGAAAATGAAAAACAAATAAAATAAAGCAAATGGTCATTTTGAGTGTTTCTAGTCCAAGATTTCAAACAGAAACTTTCCCAATTATTTTCACCCATTGCTAGAACAAGTAAAAGTGAATCAAATCCCACCTTTTCAAACTTACACAAACATTTGGCAACCTCATTCAAATCACAATTAAAAATTGAATCTTTATCATATGTGAAGATCACCCATTTTCAAAACCCAACCAAACCAGTGCACCTTGACTAATCCAACTAACCAGACACTCCCTAGTATGTGCCTAGCAAACCCACAAAGTTTGAATCCAAATTTCAAATTCAATGTTCTTGAAGCCATTTTATCAAACACCTTGTAGACACAAATCAAACAGACATCAAACACTATAGTGTGCAGTAATTTTGGCCTAACTTGTTCCCTATCTAGCTCACTCTACACCCTCAGTAGATCATCTAACCTGTTTAACCCCTCTAGGTCACTGTAAACCAGACCATGCCATTAATGGCAAGCATGCCGAGCCTCACCTTGCCACCCCATTGTCGACAACAAGCTAGGAGAAGCACCAAGCATGTCTAGCAGGCACTCCACCATCCACCGCCCCTCCCTGTCCCAACCCCGACCACTGCCAGCCCCTGTACCACACGACAAGCCCATGCCAAACTTCTTTGCGTGCGAGGCGAGAGCGCGCCAGTGGGCCACCCTCGACCAGCACCCATAGACCGCGCGCTGCCCTTGCCGCGTGCGTGCGTGATCACCACCGCCCCATAAACCCCGCAGACATGCCCGTTCGCCGCCGCACGGACCATGCATGTTGTGTGCCATTAAAATCGTCGTCGGCCCACCCAGAGCATCGACGCGTTCCGACCGATCAGCACCGCCCCACGCCTCGCCGCCATGTTGTTGAGCTTCGCCAGGGAGCACAGCACCTCCCCTACCATCGCCCATGCCAGTAGCACTCTATGCCGTCGACCACGACGATCTCAGCCCGCGCCCATCGGTCCCCTTCCGCTACTATAAATAGAGGCCTCCACTACTCGTTTTCTTCACACCAGTTCACTCCCCACCTCTCACTGATCACACCCACACACTCGCGGAGCAAGGAGAGCACCAGGTGGCAGGAATTTCACCGGAGTTCGCCGCTGTAGAGGAGGAGAGGCGCCATTGATTGGAGCCGCCCAGGAGAAGCTGCCGGTACCAGGAGAACCGCCGTCGTCGACTTCGTCATTCGTCCGCGTCGCCGACCCTCGCCTGAGCCCCGATGTGCCTCCCACGACTCCCACCTGACGCGCTAGGGTTCTGTCTCGCCGGCGCTTCCCGACGTGGATGATGAACCAAAGCCATTCGATTAGAACTAGATCCTACGTTCATAATCGCCTTGTACCGCTTCGCCACTCCCCGTCTCACTGACGCATGGGGATAGCCACTTAACCAGCCCACACGTGCGCTGTGCGTAGTGGGCCGGCCCAGTTAAATATCCCGCGCAAGCCACTGATCAAATTTAGTTTTATTCATTTAATTTCAAACCCAGTTCTGTACCTAGATTCAAAAATCAACCCAGCTTGATTCACTAAACCAAAATGCATGAAACTAATTTTGTTAGAAAGTTACCGGAAAGCTTAATCCAAGCCCGTTGGATTCAAACCCTTTATATTTGGAGAACACCCATGGTAAAAATAACAAGGCAGAAGCTTTTCCGCATTCAAACATTTTTCAAAATTCAACCATAAGATGTTTGGAGTTGATTCCAACTCTCAAAAATCACATTTGAACAGACCTTTCAGAATGTATAAAAATATATAGGATTACTTACAGAAATAATGTTCAAGTAATAAAAGAATGCCCCATAGGCATTTCTAGTCATGTTAATTAATTAAAATAAAAAGGTTAAACCTTATTAAATTGTGACACCACTTTAAATCACATTGCCATGTCCTAAAATATGTGGTGATGACATGTGTCAACATGATCCCATGTTTGAGTTGAAGAATATTAAATCTTAAGTAGTTTTTCAATGAGTAGAAATTACTTTTCTTAAATAAAATAAATAAGACAAGTGTTTTAACCCTTGTAATGCTAAAGATGATGATAGATCATCTAGTGTGAACCTTTGTGTGATGATTAGAAATAGTTAAGTAGTGTTTGGTGATTGTGTACCTCGTATTTATTTATAGACGCTAGTACCGACCAAGGATACGAGGAGGGAGGATACTACGAGGAAGAAGCCGAGGAGAACTTCAACCACTACTCTGCACAAGGCAAGCTATTAACTTAGCAAGCTAACACTTGCAACTTAGCAAGCTCATACTATTATCTTAGCAAGCTAAACTATGCAAGTTTTACTTGCAAGCTTACACCACTTGATACCCAATCCTAGTTTTACTTGCAAGCTTAATACTTTATTTTCTTTATCAAAGCTTTCTCATAGAGTTTACTTAAGTGACTTGTAGATTCTAGAAAGATAATTGAAGGTAGCATAAAGAGCATAAAATTTTGCCTAAGTTAGATAATCTTGATGTCATCCTAGGGCATGAGATTGAACTTAGCTAATCCCCACTTATTTATTACCCCTCATTAGTATCTACCCCCACTTATAGATGCTAGTGCTAAGCATAAAACCTGATCAACTCTAGATGGGAATACTTGGTGAAAATGGTTATGAATACCTGAGAATGATGAGTCATTCTACTGAAATGTTTTGACATGTGTTCTTGAACACCAGATGATTTCGATGATGAAAATGTTGAGGCATGAGCCTTAGCCCTTTATAAAACTGATGGTTGTCTGGATGCGATACCATTCCAATTTTTACCGTACAACCACAATACCTGAAAATAGGGTAGGGCTTGACTGTAAATTTATATACCTTAGTATGGGTTCCCTTGCGTCCAAGGTCTGAGCTGAGGCTACCTTGTGAAGATTGTCCACCTGTGCAGTTCCCAAGATGACAGTTGGTCATGGTTGGGAGGCTAAACACACAGGAGAGGTGCCTATACTAGGGCGTGTAATTGAAAGGTTAGGATTGATTATCCACGTACTGAGTTCTTGAAGGCTCTCTCGTTGTCTCGGCTGATTCTTAGCTGGTTCTTCTCAATGCCAAAGGCTCCCCCCTTGAGGGTCGATGTTTGGAAAACGGGGAGAAGATCTCAATTGGATCTATTTTGATGTTCCCCTCTCATCTCTCTCGTGTTAATGATTCTTTGGATCCCTCATCTGGATTTCTTGGTAGATCTCCTACCATCGCTGGATCTGATGAAGACACTGGTCTTAAATGGCATGCTCTTTGCTCCTCTTTGCCGACTGATGATCTTGAGCCTTCTAAAGGATTTCTGATGCTTTTTCCTAGTTCTAAAAGGCTAGTTCTCCTCAACCACAATGAGGTGGTGATTGATGCTAGATATTTGATTCATGGTGAGGTGGTGGCCTCAGGCATCTCTATTGATCTCCAGGTGAAGAGGGTTGTTGTCGGTACTCAGATTTTGCCTAGCCCTTTGGTTAAGAAGTTTTCCACAAATGTTGAGAAGATTGTGCCTAGATCTTTGGATTTCACTGAGAACCCCACCTCGGTGCGTGCTCCCAAAGTTGTTGCTTCGTGTCGGCATGCCCTGGATTTTTCATTAGGGCGAGATTTTGAGAAGAGGATTTTTGATGAATTCAGGCATCAAGTTAATTTCATTGGTGGTTTCAGGAAAAGACCTTTTTATCTGGTCTGTTCTTTTGGGAGAGCAAATTTTAAGTTGGATTTTCATACTGTTAGTCTTGCTCTCCAGGCCTGTTTTGGTGGTAATGCTTCTAAATTCCAGGTTAAGCTTCTGCAAGATAGAACTTTTCGTTTCTCGGTTGCTTCAAGGGCAGTGGGGTTCGAAATATACAATATTTCAAAGTTTTCTTGTGATTCTTTTGTGATTCATGTCAACCTTTGGGGTAATGGGGGGCCAAACTGGATTCATGAAGAAAAGGAATTCTATAAGGAGTCTGCTGAAGAATGGAAAGTTGTCACGTACAAAAAAGAAAGTGCAAAAAAATCTCCTTCTTTGAAGCCTTCCAGTAAAGGTGGCTCGGTTTTCCAACGACTCAAATTTCCTGCGTCTCCTGCGGTTTCTTCGCCTGTGTCTAAGCTACGCATTAATGGTGATTTCAAATCAGGACTTCAAGACAGATCTTATGCTCAGGTGCTTGCTGATGGGGGTTTTAAGTCGATTGTAACGCCGGTCGGGTCTGTGGGAGGCGCCAATCATGCGGCATTTAAATTGCCTGGTCTCCTTCCTTTTCTGAAATTCCCCTCTTTCCCAAAATGTATTTGGCCCGACGATTCTTACGAGGGGTGGTTCAAAGCCCAGGCAGTTACTCAATCCCGGCCCATTATTCACAACAGTTTTCACGAGTTCACCACTTCGTTGCAAAAAACAACTACCACTTCCCCTGTCTCCTCAACTCCCCCGCCCGCTGAAACCCCATTCCCCCCTTGCTCGTCGCCGGCGAAGGGTGTCGTAATGGCGAACATTCTGATTGATCCTGCGCCTTTCCTGCCGAATGGCTTCCAGATTATGCAGGTGGCTGGGAGGAATCGTGTCAAAAGGGTGGTGGTGCCTCGGAGGTCAAGGGCGCATGAACAGTATGCCATTGCTACCATTTATCCCCTCCCCCCTGGTCCAGTTCCGTTCTTGAATATTCATGATGTCCTGGCTGATTTCCTCAATAATGAGGTTAGAGTTCACTTTAGAGTTATCCAGGCTTGTCCCTTTGGGTCTGCTTATGTGCAGTTTCATCATGTCAGCGATCGAGATAGACTCATTGCGGCTAGCCCGATTCCGTTTCAAGATGTGCATGTTTCTTTTGTTAAGCACAATGAGGGCGATAACTGGAGAAGGACTCAGTTTAATAATGAGTGCTGGGTGATGCTTGTTGGGCCTCCCCTTGACCACTGGCATACGTAGGATCTGAGTGCTGTCTTTGCAGATATTGGGAAGGTTCTTTTGTGGGAGAGGGACCCAGAACAAAAGGGTAGGATTATTGCTAAGATTCGTGTTACTGATCTGGTCGACATCCCCAAGAGTGTGAGGTTTACCATTGGTGACTTGGTGGAGACAGAATCATGGACTTTTTCTATTAAAGTTCTTCAAAGTAACTTGCTTGGAGGGGGTCCACCTGAGGAGGACCCACTGCCAGATGACAATGAGGACCCACATCATGTTCCTGTTCATGGACCTGTCCTTGGGCCCCAAATTCCACCTCCTCCCCCTCCTCCTCCTGCTCCTGGGGGTGGTTGGGGACAATGGTTGGCCCCTGTGCAGGATCCTGCCCCTGATGGTGGTAATGCTGAAGGTTGGGGTCCCTGGGAAGTTGCTACCGCCCCTGTTCAAGGCCCTGTCATTGTTCCTGGAGAAGATATGCCTGTTGACAATCAACATCTGCCACCTCAAGATGTGAACAATGGAGTTACAGGTGCTATCATTGTCCAAGACTGGGAGTCTGATGATGATGAGTCTATCAATGAACCTGAGGCTGTGGAGGAGCAGGGTGTGGCTGTTGAACCACAAGGGGTGGGCATTGGTGAAGGCCTTCAAAACATTTTTCAGAACTATTTGGCTGATGATGATGAGGCCAACTCTGATGCTGAGGAGGGGGTGGGAAGCCCTATGGACTCAAGTACTGTGGCTCCTGATAATGATGATTGGATGTTGGAGGACCAGCACCTTCTTTCTCCAAATGAGGCTCATCTTCAGGTTGGGATGGTGAGAACTTTTATCTCCATTCCTGATGTGCATGCTGCTAAGCAGGGTTTTTCCCAACAAGGCTTGGAGCTCTGGGAGAATTATTCTGCCCCCCATATTTAGAAGGACTCTTCTTCAATGGGCTCTCTTAAATGTGATATCCCTGTAAGTTGGTTTAACTTTATTACTCTCATGCTTGCTACCCCTGAGAAGTTTAATTGGGTCAAGGGCTTTCTTACTTCTCCTTTATGGGAAATTATTAAAGAACCTATTGCTGAGGAAAGTTCCATTTCTTTCATCATTCCTAATGAGAGCTTTTCCCAGATGGCTCCTTCTTGTTTGGGTATTGAAACCAATAAATCTTCATGCTCTCCCTCTACCCCTGCCAGAAAGAGAAAGGGCAAGGAACCTCTTGTTGACACTGAGGTGAGAAGAAGCCCTAGAATTGTTGAACTGAATGGGGGCTTTAAAAGTCACATAAATTGTCTAATTGCTGATTGTCTGGTTTGTAATGCTGCTCCTCCTTGTCTGAATTATGAAGTGGTTAAAAATCTTGCCGCCTCATTCTGCAAGGTAAAGGATGGGGACCTGGAGAAGAGGTTGCTCAAGAAAGGGAAGGCCAATGAAGTGGCAGTTAAGGCTCCTCCAAAAGGCAACATTAAAGGAGGTGCCTCCTCTATCTTGGGTATTGGTGGCAAGAAGAAACCTGGGGCTGCTGGTACCTGTGGACAGCAAGCCAAGAAGAAGCCCTCATCTTAAGTGTTTAAATGTATCAAACTAAGTCTTTTGCTGGAGTCTTGTTGACTCCCTGTCTTGTGATCTATTCTTGTGATCTTGTCATGTGTTTGATACTTGTTGTGGAATATGACTGTGGTGCCTTGATATGGATTGCCTTTTGTCTATGTGATTGCTGTTTCTTCTCCTGGGTGATTACATTATTTATATCACCCCATATCTATACTTGCTCCTGGTTTCTTCATGAATAAGAAAAGAATTTGGAAGATCTTGAATTGGAATATCAGGGGAATCAATTCTGAAAAAATGGTTTGCACTCAGAAATAAAATTGAGGAGTCTGGTTGTGACATTATTTGTCTTCAAGAAACTAAGCGTGAGGATTTTGATAGCTCTTACATCAAATAATTCTGCCCCTCCAAATTTACCAATTTTGAATTTCTTCCCTCCACAGGTGCATCTGGAGGTTTGATCACCATTTGGAATGGTTCCCTGTTCTCTGGACATATTTCCTTCCTCAATGAGTTTTCTATCTCCATCACCTTGACATATCTCTTGTCCAATGAATCCTGGATCCTTACCAACATTTATGGTCCATGTTTACCTGAAAAAAAGACTAAATTTTTGGACTGGTTTGGTAGCATTGATATGCCTGATGATTTGGACTGGCTCATTGTGGGAGATTTCAACTTCTGTAGACAGCCTTTAGATAGAAACAAATTGGGTGGAGATGTGAACGGTATGCTTCTCTTTAATGAAGCCATTAATAATTTGGGTCTCATAGAGTTACCCCTTAAAGGTAGAAAGTTCACTTGGAGTAACATGCAGAAAGATCCCCTTTTGGAAAGGTTGGACTGGTTTTTTACTTCTGCTGCCTGGACTCAGAGTTTTCCCTCAACTTTTGTTGCTCCTCTTGCAAAGCCTACCTCTGATCATCTTCCTTGTGTCATTTCCATTGGCACAATGATTCCCAAGGCTCAGGTGTTCAGATTTGAAAATCATTGGATGCATCATAAGGAGTTTAAAGCTATTGTTCAAAATGCCTGGAACATTCCTGTGGGTTTTCTGGATTCTGCAAAAAAAATCAATGCTAAATTCAAAAATGTGAGAAGAGGGCTAAAGCTCTGGGCCAAAAAGTTGCCTTGCCTGAAGGCACAAATATGTAATGTTAATGCCACCATTGACTTTCTTGATATCATGGAGGAAATGAGAACTCTTACTGTTCAAGAATGGAATCTTAGGGATCTCCTGAAAAATCTTATTATTTCTCTATTACAGGATCAGAATACTTATTGGAAACAGAGGGGGAAAATTAAATGGGTTAAGCTGGGGGATGAAAACACAAAGTTCTTTCACTCCAGAGCTACCATAAGCTTTAGACATAACTACATTTCCATGCTCAAGGATGATCCTGATCTTGAGGTTTATGATCATGATGGCAAAGCAAATCTCCTTTGGAACTCTTTTAAAAATAGAATGGGCTCTTCTGATAAGCCTGAAATGCACTTCAATCTTAATGGCTTGGCTGGGGAATGCTTAAGCCAAGATGAAAGGGATGCTTTGGAAAAACCTTTCTCTGATGAGGAGATTGATGAGGTCATTAAAAATCTGCCAAATGATAAATCCCCTGGCCCTGATGGTTTTAATAATGAATTCATGAAGCTTTGCTGGCCTATTATTAAGGATGATGTGAAACATCTCCTTGTGGATTTCTATGAGGGGCAAACTTCCTTGGAAAGCATTAATGCCTCTTTTATCACCCTCATTCCAAAAATTGATGCTCCTTTGACTCCTGCTTATTTTAGGCCTATTTCTTTGCTAAATAGTGTCTTTAAGATTATCACCAAAATTCTGGCTAATAGACTGCAGAAAGTCATCCTTAAACTTGTTCACAAGAATCAAGATGGTTTCCTCAAACAAAGATCTATCCAAGACTGTTTAGGTTGGGATTTTGAATTCCTTGATCAATGTCACAAGTCAAAGGATGAAATCTTAATTCTTAAGCTTGATTTTGAAAAGGCTTTTGACAGAATTGAGCATTCTGCAATCATCAATATCCTTAAAGAAAAAGGTTTTGGAGATAAATGGATATCTTGGATTCAGTCGATCTTTGGGTCAGCTTCTTCCTCTGTGCTTTTAAATGGAGTGCCTGGGAAAATGTTTTACTGCAAAAGGGGTGTTAGACAAGGAGATCCTTTATCTCCTTTATTGTTTGTTCTGGCTGCTGATCTCCTTCAAAGTATCCTCAATAAGGCAATGAACCTGGGTCTTCTTTCTCTGCCCACTCAAGAAGTGTTCTGTCCTGATTTCCCTGTGGTTCAATATGCAGATGACACTTTATTAATCCTTAAAGCTGATTCTGAGCAACTCTTGTGCCTTAAGGCCATTCTTCATACTTTTGCTCTCTCCACTGGACTCAAAGTTAATTATTCTAAATCCAGTATGATGCCAATTAACATGGACTTTGAGAGGCTTGGACACTTTGCTAATACTCTTTCTTGCCTCACTGGCACTTTGCCTTTTACCTACCTTGGTTTGCCTCTGAGTTTGAATAAGCCTACTGTGGAACATTTCCTGCCTATTGTTCAGAGAGTTGAGAGAAGGTTGTGTGGGATAGCTGACTTTCTTAATTATGGGGGGAAACTGCAGCTAGTTAAATCTGTTTTGTCTTCCCTTCCCATATATTACATGAGCTGTTTTGACCATCCTGTCACTATATAGGAACAGTTGATTAAATATATGAGGCAATGTCTGTTGAGAAAGAAAACTTCTGATGTTCAAGCTAGAGGTAATGCTCTTGTAGCATGGAGGAAAGTTTGTAGACCCAAGAACCAGGGGGATTGGGAGTTCTAGACCTTAATATTCAAAACTCTGAACTCCTTTTGAAGAATTTGGATAAATTTTATAATCACAAGGATATCCCTTGGGTTCACCTCATATGGAACAATTACTACTGTAATGGTAAGCTCCCTGGAAGAAGTCTTGAGGGATCCTTTTGGTGGAAAGCTCATCTAAAATTGATTGAAATTTTTAAAGGGCTTGCAAAGTGCTTGGTTGGAGATGGAAAATCCACACTTCTCTGGTCTGATATGTGGAATGATAGTTGCCTTCAACATAAGCTTCCTCATCTCCTCTCCTATGCAAAAAACCCTCACATCTCTCTCAGTGAGTTCCTGCATACTGAAAATACCCAGGATCTTTTTTACCTTCCTCTGTCACAACAAGCTTACCAGGAATATCAAAGTCTTGAGAAAATTCTCAATACTGGCAGGCAGGGGGAAACTGATAACTGGTCTTACATTTGGGGCAGTAATTTTTCGGTCAAAAAGGCTTATTGTTTCTTATCTGGTTACCAACCGGTACAGCCACATTTCTCTTGGTTGTGGAATTCTTCCTGTCAGCAAAAGCACAAATTCTTCTTCTGGCTCTTACTGCTTGATAGGCTCAACACAAGAAACCTGCTGAAAAGGAAATGTTTTTCTCTGGCATCTTATGAATGTGTGTTCCATGGCTGTATCAGTGAAGAAACCATCCTACATTTATTTTGGGAATGCCCTTTTGCAAGAGCTTGCTGGGCCGAAATTTCGCAGGTCCATGTGGCTGATCAAAATCTTTTTGAAACTTTAGCCAGTATTAAAAAATATCTTAATGTCCCTTTTGCAATGGAAATTCTTATACTTGGAGCTTGGGGCCTTTGGATTTGCAGAAATAATGAAATCTTGAATAACCTGCATGCTTCGATTGAGGATTGGAAGGCTATTGTAGCCCAGGAATTAAGATGGGTCCTATATAGAATTAAGAAGAAGTATTATCAGGGCCTCAAAGATTGGATTGAAATTAATTTAGACAGGAGATAGCTGCTTAGAATGTTATCCCTCTTCTTTGAGGTGGATTGACTTTGTAAATATTCTTTTGTAACTCTCTATAATATATAAAAATTGCAGTGGGGTTTTTTGCCCTACTGTTTTACCCTCAAAAAAGTATGGTGAATTCAGGATTTTTCCTGACGGATGTATCGAATGTTGTGGTGAAAGTGTACTATCTCTGCAGAGTGTCAAACTATTCGAATAGTCGCGTCCGCAATTATGGACAGTTGAAGTGGCCATACTGTTCCCCCGTCAGATGTTTTCAAAATGACTTGTGAAATGAATTGTGACTTTGACTTGACCACAACAGAATTGTGATATGAATTCAAGTTCCTACTTAGGTGTTATATAACTTTTAACTTGTTTTCTTTGCTTCTAAACTTAGTAGAGGTAAATCTGGGTTTTTGCAAAAAAACCCTAGAGCTTAGTCTATCCTTTTCAAAACCACTTCACTTATTAGTATTAGTTTGCGAGTACTTAAAGAGTACTCATGGCTTTATCCCTGGCTATTCCCATGGCCAGACTATGAATAGGAGTACCAGGATGATGGACCGCAGGAAGGTTACGAAAACTAGGATTATCTCCCATTGTCAGCATTGCTTGTGACCCCGAAGATGGAGCTTCGCCCATGCTATCGTTATCTTTATCTTATTCCGCTGCTTGAGTTGTACTAAGAACTGGATCATGAGATCCTTATTTGTGTAAGACCTTATGTATGGTTTGTATTGAATGATGTACTGTGATATACAAATCTATTATGTCTCGCAAAAATGGTAATCCTGGGATTGCGATGTATGGCATAACATGCATCTAGGATTAAAAATCCGGGTGTTGACAATATTTCAGTAAAAGTCTTTAAGTGCATACCCATGTCTTCAACAACACACCCTCCAAATTGATTCTGTTGAACCAAACTTAAATATTGGGGCTTAATTTCATAATCTTCAACAGTAATTGCTGGCTGAGTAATAGGAGTACGCAAATAATCAGTATTGGGAGTTGCAAACTCCCCATGCTTCTTTTTAGCCATATTTCCTATGTTTTTTGGATTTTCTTAAATAGAAACTTATAATAATAAAAGCAAGAATAAAAAGACTTACTAATTGTTTTGGTTTTTCAAATAAATACTGAAAGAAAACTAACAAAATTAGAAACAAGATTTAAAACTATCAAGGTTCCTACTAACCTCACCAGGTTAGCTATTGCTTCCCCGGCAACGGTGCCAGAAAAAGGGTTGATACCTTCGATCCGGATTATGGATGTAGTGTAGTTCTTTTTCCCTAGTAGACCTTGGTTTATCGAGTCCTCGGGAATCAGAAAGTGTAGTAAGGTTACTTAAGAGGACCGTCGGGAGTTTTAGAATTCCTTTTTTATTTGCGATATTTTTGTTGTTGTTGGCGATGGAGAGAGAGGGCCTGGGGCTTTCGGTTTCACCAGTAGCTATGCAAAACATCTGATGGGAATAAAAGATAATAATAAAGTTTGCATGTAATTGTTAGAGGAAGATAATTATATGTGGGCAGTGCATCCATAATTGCTATTGCCTCCGTAACCTCTTATAGCAATAACCTACTAGTCTCATCCATAGAAGAAAGATAACCAATGATATGCATAGTGATGTCACCATTAATCCCAAGTAAATCTCTCACATACAGCCGTACTACCCCTTTTGTCACTGGGGTTCCCAACCTGCAGATCAGTCATCACTCACACTCCCTTTACCTGGATCAATCCTTGGGGTGTTAGTTACCTGACAAGTCCTTAGATTTAGGCAAGAGAGGGTACAATAATCATCATGTCATACAAACTAATACATGATCCCATCTATGATAAATAACATGCACAAAAAGCTACATGGCTAGGCCAAAGCCCTTAGCCCAAGGAGAATTACTCACACATAGAGATAAAATCAACAATCATAAACATTGCAATGGAAATCATGAGATTGATAATAATAGTCGTACAATGTCGCCAATCAGAGATGAGATATACTATTACAAGTGGCGGAATATGGCTATGGTGGTGTACAAGGGTTTGGAAGTTAGATCTAGATCTATTCCTCCGGCATGGTGACTTCTGGTTGAAAAGAGTCGAGGACAGAGGTCTAGAGCGATTTTTCTCGTCGCCCGAGGCATCTTTATATTGGGGTCCCTTCACGAAAGTTGTTCTGTTTGACCTAGCGATGTCGGTGCCAACTATACAGATAGAACTATACGGCCAAAATAAAATTCCCACCATATAGTTGGTCATTAAAGGCACTGCCTCCTATGCATGGCTCTAGGTTTCTTTGGTATGCTGGAAATCTCGTATCTTTGACTTTAATGTTATGATTCCCATCATCAAACGTCATTATCTATGCAGGAAAAAATAGAAAGAAAGGATTGCATACCCCTTTGATCATTAGGCATTAGTGGCAGGATTTAGAGAGATATTTCATCAAATATATGAATTATATCCAGTTTAAATGTGATTGTGGATGGCTATATTTCACATCCATTAGTCCACAAGTTCCATTAGCCACATTTTTCTTCTTGCCACGCTGTGGCATTCTAGGGTTGTCAGGCTTCTTTAATCCACCGTTACTAGGTGCCTTGATGGCATTCTCAGTGGCCTTGCTCTTCTTCAGCAGCCATTTCTCCAGTCACCTTCCTTGACCTTACAAAATGAAGCATCTAGTTTTTTAACCACTTTAGTATTTAGACATGGTGGTGCAGCATTGCAAGTAAGATAGTGTGAATCCGAACAATTAACATGGATTTTAGAACCACCATTTCATTCCACAATTCTGAGGCTTCTTCTCACCTCAGAATCCACCAAAGGTCTTTTCCCTTCCTTTTCTTAGATGGTGCACTTGGAGTATCCATAGCTTGCATGTTTTCAGCATTTATGCTAGGAGGTGCCATCTGTCCAATACTTTAATTAGGAATGATGAATTTAATAGTATTTTCCTTAGAAATTGGTTCTTTGATAATATCCCATAGTGGTGATACAAGGAATTTTTTTGCCCAATTGAATTTTTTAGTAGTGAGCATGAGTGTAATTAAGTTGAACCAACTTACAGGGATATCACATTTAAAGGTATTCTTGGAGGAAGATGGCTTGTGGATGTGAGGAGCAAAATATCTGTCCCATAAATCCAAACCTCGCTTTGAATTTTTTTTTGCAGCATGACCATAAGAGATAGTGACAAATGATGTCCTAGCCATCCCTACTTGGATATGAGATTCATTAGGTGATAGGATATTAGCATATTCCCTCCTCCAGTCATCATTGCCATGTCCCTCCCTCTCTATCTTAGCAGAATCCTCCTGGTAATTTTGAAAAATATCCATAAGACCTTCTCCTATGCCAACCTCCTGGACATCCACATTGACCTGCTGCTCCACCTCTTGTTCTAGTTCAGCATTGCATGAGTTGTCTTCATTGTCAGAATCCACATTTTCAACCTGAACAGATCCAGTAATAGCACTACTGGCCTCTTGAGGTGGCATGTTAAGATTATCCATAGGCATGTCCTCACCATCTTCCAGAATAGGTCTTTACACAAGATCATCTACATTGTATTGAGACCATTGTCCCCATCCAGCAGCATCATCAGGTTGTGGAGGTGGAGCAGCCCATTGTCCCCACCACCAGCATCACCTACAGGTGGAGGTGGTGGTGGAGGAGGGGAGGGAATTGCTGGCCCATGTTAGGTAGATTGTGGGGATCCTAATTATTGTCATCAAAGGATCCTCATTAGGTGGGCCACCACCAAGGAGGTTGTTATTCAGCATTTCCATAGAGAAAGTCCAAGATTCGGTTTTAGCAAGATCACC
This sequence comes from Avena sativa, assembly GCA_916181665.1. NCBI lineage: Eukaryota > Viridiplantae > Streptophyta > Magnoliopsida > Poales > Poaceae > Avena > Avena sativa. Next base: position 104,456,428 of record OV702293.1, read on the forward strand.
AATTTTAAACCTAACACTTTAGGTATATCCACTGAATCAATTACTCTAACTTTAGCCATGATTCGGCCCATGTGCTTAGGGTCTCTTTCCTAGAGAATCACCTTACCAATATAAGCAAAAACAGAGTTTAGGTGTTTAGTGTGCCAATGATATAGGGGTGGTCCAACCAGCATGACCCAACACTCGTTGTTAAATTGGGCCATGCGCCACTTTTTCACCCTCATTGTGCTTGACAAAGGAGACACTGACATCTTGAAATGGAATTGGGATAGCAGCAATGAGGCACTCCCTGTCACTAACGTGATTGAACTACACATATGTTGAACCAAAAGGGCAGTCCTGAACATCCCTGAACCCCACTATGGCTACATTATGCAAAAAATCTAGGAGCACATCTCGATTATTCACAAACGGAACCAGACCTAGCAAAATAGGGTGAAGTCTTAATAGCATACAATTCATGGGCGTGGGGACGGCGTGGAACGATCACGCGCTTGACTCGCATCCTTCCTTCAACATGCATAATCCGGAATCCCTCAGGCAGGAAGGGTTGGGGGTTGATCAGAATTTTAGCCATAGGAGAGGGGGGTTAGGGTTTCGCTAGACGACGGAGTTGAGGAGGAAGGGTCCTCTACTATTTATTTTTGCTGAGAAAGAGAAAAATCTTTCATAAAGTTATACACCCCGGACAGATGTTTCAGAGTGGTATTGTGGGCCTTGAACCAGTCTAGGAAATAATTTTTGGGTCAGACTCATTTCGGGAATGTCGGGAATTTCAGAAAAGGAATGAGAACAGGCAATTATGTTGCCACGCGATTGTTTCCCTAAACGGGCGTTTCTACCAATTTAAGGTCTCTGTTAACCAAGATCTGCGTGTATGAAGGGTTAGAATTATGGGCATCATTGCCCCCATTAATTAGTCCAGCCATGCAAGTCGAAGGATTTGTTGTCTCTGTTAGGAACTTAAGGTGTTCAAAAGCATATTGAGATTGTTTTGCATGCTTGTCCACAAAAACATTTTTTGGACTCCCAGCTTCCTTTTTTGTACATGAAAAACTTCCAATATTTGTCAATTTCCTTGTAATACTCTTTTTCGTCAAAACGTCAATTAGGGCCACCTTCATCCCATAAATTTATATGCATGACAAAAGTACCACAAGAGAATTTTGAAATATTGTATATTTCAAAACCAACTGCCCTCGAAGCAACAGATAATCTAAAAGTTTTGTCTTGTAATACCCTCACATGAAATTCTGAAGCAGATCCTACAAAACAATATTGAAGAGCAATACCAATAGTATGAATGTCCAATTAGAAATTTTCTCTTCCAAAAGAACAAACCAGGAAAAAGGGTCTTCTTCTGAATCCACAAAGAAAATTAACTTGATTCCCAAACTTTTTATATAAATTCCACTCAAAATATTTTCCTTTAGATAAATACAGTGCAATGGGCTTGGCAGCCTAATCAAATATAGATTGCTTATTCAAAACATGATCAATATCTTTAGACAAATCCAGAACACTAGCCTTGATAGATTCAACATGAGGATGCTTGGGGATCTTTCCAGAGTTGTCAAGAACTTGGTCACCTACTAAACCCCTTTTGATGTTTGAATCAATATAAATCCCAGGATCAATTTTCTCTCCTTGTAGAAGTATCTATAATCAATGAACACATTATTATGATTGAGAAGAACAATCTTTTGGCTCTAGAATAAAGCATAAAAACCCTTGTGATTGTCTGAAATCATCCACAGGTAGGGAAGAGCATAAAGCATGCCATTTAAAACCTAGATCTTCATCTGAGCTAGAAGAGGAAGGATATCTAACAAGAAATCCAGCAGTAGGGATCAAAAGATCATTGACTCGAGAAAGGTGAGAGGGGAAACTCACAACAGATCCAATAGATATTTTTCCCATTTTCCAGACATTTGCCCTCAAGAGGAGAACCTTTGGCATTGAGAAGAACCACCCAAGAGTCTTCCAAAAGAACCAATGATCCCTCAAGGAACGTACCATCAGTAGAGACTCTAGAGTATGTGATCTTCCAACTCCCACCCGAATAATATATGGTGGAGGCAAAGAGAGAGGGTGTTCACCAAAGCCAAAGAGGCATCGGTCATGGCCAGAGGCCTAGACCTCAGACGGCCTCAGGGGAGCCTCATGCCTCAGAAATCATGCGGTAAAGGTATCATGCGACTTTAGTTAAGCCAAGAACCAAATATACATGGATGTCAATCAAATTTATATCTTTTTAGCTTAAACTATTATATAATCTTATCTTACCACTATATAGTGTATGAATAACTTTCAACTTTGACCATTGGATCAAGACTAGCAAATCCCAAAACTTCTAAAATTAATTTGGATCTTCTATCCATTCTAGCATCTAGAAGATTCCATTGATAGTCTTTAGCGCAATGACGCTATGCACAAACTTCAACACACACTTCTCAGTAACTAATATTAGAATCGTCTTCGTCATTTCTCTAGGTCATGTCGAGTATAATTAGGTAACTAATAGGTTGATTTCTACATGATACAAAGTACAAGAAGAAACTACACATGTGATACTTTATGGACGTAGCTCAGACTTATAATTATTTTATGAGCTTCACCTATATAATTTTATATAAAAACTGATCTGTCATACTTCTGTTATCTGATTCTCACATGAAAGAGGAACATGCAACTTACTAGTGACATATAATGCACGAATAACTTTGAACATTGACTGTTAGATAAAGATAGACAGATCCCAACATTGTTGACTGTTGGATCTCTTGCTAATTCAATAAGAATCTATCGTGCTTACTTGTAATTCAAATTTGACCTAATTTCTTTAAATCAACATAAATTCATTTAAGTGGGCATAGTTAGCTAATAGGTAAGCTTGAAATGTGCTAAGACTAGGGAATTGTAACAAAACATAGTCCACTTTTTCTGAAAACTGGGTGGTGGCACTTTATTTTTTTGAATGGGGTATGTCCCAAAAGAGTGAGATGCTTCAATAATTATTACGATCGGTGGGTATGTACATGTTCCAATAAGAACTTCAAAAAAGTGAAAATGACATCCAAGTCCATACATTTAGCACAAAGGAACCTGAAATCAAGCAATGAAAAGTAGCCGGGTCCTGCTCCTCCATCGTGGAGCTGAGCCATCCAGTTGTTGGGCCATGTAGAGATAAAACAAAACTTTTCCCTCTAACATGGTGATCCCAAGATCTAGCTGAGGTAGAAGTCCATGAGGATTACCACTAGACACATGGCTGTGGATTACTAATGAAGTGTGTCAGCTGATGCAGTGCAGTCCTTGCGATCATGATGCAATCAATGATCTTCCAAGCGCTGATGGTACAACGCCTCTGCCGGTGTCCACATGTATGAGGAGGAGCACCGGCGGTGAACTACTAGGGTTAGTACGAGGGTTGTATAGATTTGGAGCTAGGGTTTCCAACGCATGGAATGACCTAACCATTCCTACCTTCTGGCTTTCTACGCCCACTATATATAGGGAGTGAACGTGGGATCCACTCACTCGTGGCCCATTCACTAAATACCATATAATATTATTCATCGTGAGTCCGACTCACTGACTCAGTCCCATCCGGCTCGGTTCCAATCCAACTATATTTCCAGTTCAGATCCAATCCGAACTTACTCCCACTCTTAAGTGTGTGACCCCGCAGGATCATGGCAACTTGGACACGATTAGAGTCCGACTCTCAATCAATCAGCCGGTAGCGGCTCCTAGCTGAATGTGCCGACTCCCAAGTACCAAAGAGTCATGATGACTTGCCTTTCCAATGCAACTTGCCTCCGAGTCCATCATTCCTCACGATATACCTTGTCATACTATAGGCGAATAATTGTCATCCCTTAAATAGTCCGACTCTCATCTCGATCTAAGATAAGTGATTCATCCGACTAACTATTAGTCGATCGCCTCGGTTAACACTTAAATGAGTCATGCATGGACATTCTTTACGAATCTTATCATCCGAGAGGGGCCAGAGAATATCTGTAACATCCCAGTTTCAGCAACCCTGAACTGTTGCCCAAAAGACAAACATCCGGGGGAACAAAAACTTTTTCTTGTTATATGTACATGTTTGTTTACTTGTTTTCTTGTTCTCTTGCAACTGATTGTGCTTTAGGAGCTATACTTCTTATCTCAACAGTAGTTGGCAAAAGCTATTTCACAAAAGAAGATGTCTTGGCTCATCTTTCTTATTCTCAAATGTTCTGACATTTCAAAACCTGAGCCAAGATGACTTTTACAAAACAGTAATATTTTACTAGTTCTATTAACAAAACTATGGAGAACTAAAATATAATCTCCTTATGTTTTCAAGACAGAACCTTCAACTACCCTTATCTCTAGGTTTTCCAAAAACCTTTATTAAAACCTTTTATTCCAATCTTTGCAGAGATACCAAGATGACCATTACGTTACCTCAAGATACACCCCACTCCAAATACCCATCCTTACCTCACGCTAGGCTTGATGGTAACCCTGGAAGTGGTGTATAAGTAATAAGATGAATTGCCTTGATCTGTTGTTTGATGAATTTCCTTGATCTGCTGACTGTCTTGTTTGCTTAGGATCAAGACAGAGCTAATCTAGTAGATCATTCCTTAGTACTAAATCCTTTCTTGTGAACATCAATCCCCTATCAAGCATCCAAGTATGGATCTATCTAAGCCACTCAAGTGCCCATCTCCTCTCTTGCTCGGATCAATCCAAGGAGAATCCCTCTGGATGGTTTCCAACTCAGTGGAGACCCAATCTAAGCATGAATCCTATCTACTTAGTTAGTACTTCAACATCATATCCTTGGTCATGAGTTTGGAACCTAGCATCCTCTCTAAAGATTCTACAATTGCACTCTAGTCTATAACCTTAAATTTGCCAAAATGGCTAAGTCTGGATTTCTTATCTGGATACCATCTTTGGATCTCTACCTTTTCCAACCTATGTGCATTCTTGAGAATGGATTTGAACTATATTGTAGTACATCTTTAGTGATACCAAAGCCCACTCTTGCCCAGGGCAAATACATTCTATCTCCCACTCATCCATAATGGTTTTGTAGTCAAGATACTAATCTTTTCTGCAAATCTTATCATCTTGCCTACTTTGGCAGAAGCTCACATCTATATGCTGAAGGGTTTCATGGAATAGTAAATCAAAATTTTCTACGGATGCGAACAGAAGGGAAGCCAAGATCTAATCTAGGAGATGCAAACAACGAGAGAGATTGGATTAGATCTTCATACCCTTGAAGATTCGCACAGAGGAACGTTCGTCGTAACGTGGGTGATGTAGTCGTACTCGCTTCTCCTCCTCGCGATCCGATCCGATCTAGCACCACAAGTGGCGGTGCCTCCGTGAGATGCACACATGCAGCACCTCGACGTATCCTCCTTCCTTGGTCCAGAAAGTATGGTGGAGAGATGGGTTGGATCTACAATGCGACGGCGCGGTGCAATTGGTGGAGAATTTCTGCAGCAGGGCTTCGCCTACAAGCAGTCGGGAGGGAGAGAGGAGGGCAGCAGGGCGGCTAGGGTTGGAGGGGAAGGTGTAGGGGGTTGGTGCACCCCCAGCCCTCTATATATAGAGGGGTGGGCGCAGCCCTAGCCCCTCCCCCAAGCCAAGGCCGGCGGCCCCAAGGAGGAAGAGTGGGGGGCAAGAAAACCCCCCTTCTAGAAGCTCTATCTAGAGTTTAAACCTCTCTTGGCCGGCTGGGCCCTATGGGGCCTTGTGCCCCTGGCCCAATGCGGCCAGGGAACTCCCTCATAGGCCCATGCCCCCTCCCGGAAGGTGGGGCCACGTTGGTCCCCTTCCGGAAGGTTCTAGAAGCTTCTGGTACAATACCGATTAACCCGGAACAATTCTGAACTCCAAAAACTGCACTGCCTTATATGAATCTTATTCTCCGGACCACTCCGGAACCTCTCGTGATGTCCCCGATCCCATCCAAGACTCCGAATAAAAACTCATAAACCAATTATCCAATCTATCCTAGCGTCGAGACACGTTAAGTGTGTGACCCTGCGGGTTCGAGAATATGCAGACATGATCTTCTATCAATAATCAACAGCGGGGTCTGGAAACCCATATTGACTCCCACACATTCATCGATTATCATATCGGATGAACCAAGATTGCAGGATTCAATCAATCCCATATATATATTCCCTTCGTCTCGCGATATTTTACTTGCCCGAGATTTGATCGTCGGTACCGTCATACCTAGTTCAATCTCGTTCACAGCAAGTACTTTACTCGTTCCGTAATCCGATATCACTTTGTGATTAACTCCTTAACCACATGCTTGCAAGCGGTGTTGATATCGATTACCGAGTGGGCCTGAAGTATATCTCTCCGACTTGGGAGGGACAAATCCCATCTCGATACATACAACCCAACAGATACTTTCCAATCACCTGAGAGACACCTTTATGATCACCCTCTCATAGGATGACGTTTGATGACCTCAAAGCTTTCTTCCGATACCAGGGAGTTGTATTATCTCATGGTCTAAGGAATACAATATTTGACATAAGAAAAGCTTCGCAAAGACAAACACGATGACACGATCTAATTGCTTCGCTTAGTTTGGGTCTGTCCACCATATCATTCTCCCAATGATATGATCTCATTATCAATTGACAACTCATGTATATGGTTAGGAAACCTTAACCATCATTGATCAATGAGCTAGTCCATAGAGGAGTACTAGGGACACGGTGTTGTTCACAAACCACACAAGTATTAAAGTTTCCGCTTAATACAATTCTATCATGGAATATAAACATTATCATGAACAAGAATTATAATAATAACATCTTTATTATTGCCTCTAGGGCATAATTCCAACATATGCCACCTCCCCTTTACCAACTCCTTTCATGATTGTTATCTACTAATCATGGCCTATCAACACCCACTCCCCTTGTTCCCATTGGAGCCTTGTGCTTCATAAACCCACATGGTTTAGGAGGCTACCTGATGTATCTGCTATGGTAACCTTATTTTCAACAAAGTTTGCCATATCCTCTAGATCACCTCAAATGCAACCAAGCCCAAATCTTGCTTCCATGATAATATTTATGACCTGGTCTATCCATACATATACCCCCTGTACCAAGGTGAGCTCTGAGCTCCCTAATCCAACTATGTTTAGGTGGCATCAAAATAACTAAACCCTAGATCTTCACTTATCTAGTTTCCATCCTTTTTACCACTTTTCTTCAAAACCAATGTTGACCTTGATGCCTAAATTAATTTTACATCATCTACCTTGGATATAAGCATCCCCGAATAATTCCCACAATTATTTGGATTATTAAACTATTTTAATTCCTTCACCCACCAATTTCTCAAAATCCTTGTCTATAAAGGCAAGTTTGTTTTTCTCCAAATCACCTTGCCAACTCAAGGCACATTTAATGCCTATATATCATATCCCATCTTTACAACTCAAAAATAAATATTTTTGAGATTCTTTATTATTTATTTTTGCCCTCTTTCTAAAATGGCTGAAATAAGAAATAATTCCCCAAAAATACTTTTCCACCTCAATAAATCCCAATAAACTTGTCCAATGTGTATTAAGGTATTTAGGACCTTATCATATCAAAAACCAGGACTGCGCATTATGAAAATATCATCTTAGCTTCCATAATCTACTTTAGCACTTTTTGTAGAAGTGCATTTAAATGGGATTATAGTCTCTAGAAAAATCCCATTTAAATCATGGAGAGATTATTTGACCTACTCCACCTACCAGTACCATTTACACACTTTGACCAATGAAATTTTATCAACTTCCTTCACAAGCCTCCATTTGATCAATTTTGCCAAACCAAAGCAATCTTGATTCAAACCAACCCCAAACACCACTAAACCTTGTCAAGTACTACACCACAGCACCCACTACACTCCATGGTCGTGTGCTACAGTTCCACCTAATGTAGCTTCCCTCCTCTTTGTCCCCTAGTGCTTGAAAGAGAAAGGGAGAGACAATATCTTGCCATATCTTGTGTTTTAAAAGCTTGGAAGCAGCTAACCCACTCCCCTTTCCCTCTCTGGTCGAGCTACAGGCCCCACACGACCCCCCATCACCACCCCTCTTGCACAACCAGCAGCAAGCACGTTGCCCTTGTCCAAATGGACTTGGTCCCTTACCCCTCACCCCCTCCCCTGTTTATAAGGCCTGAGGCCAGTACCACACTCCCCTCCAGTTCATTTCCACCCACCTACCCCTCCTCTCTCAAGCCACACTGCTCTCTCCCTCTCTGCTGCCAAGGAGAAGGAGGACTCTCCATTTTCGGCCTCCCACAAGATCTGCTCGTAGAGCTCCATCTGCTGCTCCTCACCCTCTGCATGTTACTCCTCCAAGATCTCCTTGCTTATTTGCTTCTAACCCTAGTCCCCTCTCTTTTCAGGACTTCTCCTACCGTCGAGCTAGACCACCTTCTCCATCGGGCATCCGTGCGCAGGCAAACTTCGGAGGCCGCTAGCCCCACTGTCGCCCCTTGTTGGGCCCGTCACGAGACGCTGCACCTCGCTGGACCACCCCCATCACCTGCCGAGGATGCAGGTGAGCTCCCCGAGACACCGCCACCTCCTAGGGTTTCCTCTCTATTCTCCCCTAGCCAGAGGTGGAAGACAGCCTCCCTCCGTCGGATCTGGTTTAGCCGGACGACCCAAATCCTTTGGTACCCCTTCGTCATCCACCTGCCAATGACACGTGGGCCCCAGCCGTCCAGGTTGACCCCCCTTTCTTCCCACGCAGGACGCGGCCGGGCAGGCTGAATTCCCACGAGGAGGCCCATTCCACTCCAGATCTGGCCCGCGAACCCCTCAGCACCCATTCACCTTTATTTAAATTTTCTAGATCTGGTTATTAGTGCTTTGGTTTAAATCATTTCAGAAATGAAACATGACTCAAACTTTTCAGATGCAAAAATCCCCAAATACCTGGATGTCTTACCTAACATGCAGACCAAGTTTTACACCAAAATAATATATAGAATAAATATGATAAATCATGCCCCCAAATCTATCCAGTACACTAAACAAATTCTCTAGAAAATTTTACAAATCCAAATGACCTAAATCCAGTTAGTGATGAAAGGTACTGATCACATATTTGATGTCCCACTAGTCCCACCCTATTTTGCTTCCTAGTTTTCAGTTAACAATAATAAAAGAATCAAGCCACTTTTGCCTTTGGGATTTTATCTAGGTAAAACCAAATGAGGTTTTGACCTAATTACAACTCTCAGTAACCCTCTCAAATAATATGTACCAAAACCTAGGAGCCCAAGATTTATTGTACTTTCATTGAATTTTGGTGAATTAAACATTTATATGCATGGTTTTCCACCAATAAATTGACCATTTAAGTTCTATAAATCCAAAAAGGGTGATTCCAATTTCTACAGAAAGTTAATATAGATACCTAACATGTGTCCTTGGAATCACATCAAAATATTCTGTATATTTAATCTGGTGAAAAAGACAAATACCATCCAGTACTGTCTTTGGAAATTTCTCAAGGGCATTCTGGTAATTGTTTTAGGGTAAATCCAACTCCTATTGAATCAGTCCACTAAGTACTACCTAATCACCCAAGGAAATAATTTTTTGAACTCCAGAATAGTTCTGGTGAATTTTTTAGTAAAACTAGTGTTTTAATCACTATAAAATCCCTTATAAATCTTTGGTAATTGATAAAATAGTGAAACCACTTTTGTTGGCTTCATTTTATCAATACCTATCTGAGGGTATCATTTTTTCACTTTGACCTCATATAGAACTTTGCCTTGCTGCTAAACCCCTTATCTAGGAGATTTCACACCTTAAATCCTAAATAGAAATTCCACTAATGCAACAAAGCATTTCCTTGTATCCCCAATCAAATCCTCAATCCATACTAATCTATAAACTTTCTTGGTAATTTGCTTACTATATGTATTGGTGTTTGTATGTCTTGCATTGATGGTGGTGTTGTCTATCTGCATATATGCTCGATAACGGCGATAGTTGCAATTGTGTGCTGTCGAGAAGAAGGAAGCCTCAGAGCGTTATTATCGCTATCATTATTATTATGGGTTTTCTGGTATTCTACAGAAGTCACAGGACATCTCTCTGGTCATAGGCAAGCCACCTTCTTGCTCATATGCCTGGTCCTATTATTTTAACTATGCATGATTTATTTACTCTTTTATGCAAATTGCATTATTTTACTATTTTATGTTTTATATGGGAAAGGTTTGGCGCCTCCAAACTATTTCCCCATTGGTACCATTAGGTACAACTCCCTTTGATGATACCTATCTACCCCTAGCACGATAGATGGTGACATAACACCATAACCCCTTGGAGACCCCGTTTTAGCCAAAGCAAAAGTATAGGATAGGAAGACCCCAGGGAAAAGGTTTGGAGAAATGTTTTATGAGAAAACCATGGGAGGCTTGGCCTACCAAGTGATGTTGAAAAATTAGAGAGGTTTTGGTTTACAAAATGGTCGGACAAATGATGGAGGGAAAATTTTTACGAAAACACACCCGGTTCTTTGTAGTTTTGCTAGAACAATTAACCCGTGCAACCACATTACTCTGGAATGGGACGGGCGGGGCTGGAAGTTTATCCAATCTGGTATAGGTGCCTCACACTACTACAGGGGTTAACAATCCTCGGAGGATGGGCCTTCTCTGTCCAACGGTCCATGCGTAGCATCGACCGGGAGAAGGAATGAAGGGTCTACGGGCCTCCGCATGATACTATGAGCCCCTCATTGAAAGCACACACCCGTCGAGGTGCAAAACGCGCTCCGGTTGGCTGGTTACTATATAGGGTGTCCCGGTTTTGAGGGGATTAACATCATAGAGTAGGAACTTGTATCGGAGATGGCATCCGGATGTTCTTGACCGGTTATTCGACCCACGATCGGTGTAGATCAGGGACGGGTAATCGGATGGTGTGGGTAAAGTGTACAACCTCTACAGAGTGTAAATCTATTCAAATAGCCGTGTCCACGGTCATGGACGGTTGGGAGGGTTGCTGTAGAGCGGTGCTTGTTTTGTTTTCAAAAAGGATTTTGGTAAAGCAATGGCTTGGACATTATTTGACCATGAGATGGTCGGGAAAAAGGAAGAAGGAGTTTGGTCATGAGATGACCGGAAGGAAAAACAAATGGGTGACCCAAATCCTAGTGTTTTGCTAAAACTTTTCAAAAAGGTTTCCAAATGTTTTACAAAAAATTTTCAACAAAGATATAGAGACATGCTATATCTACAAGACAAACTAATTTACAAAAGAACCTCTCTTGGGGCCATCCTACCACAGCCATATTGCATACCTTTTATTATTGTCTGCTTAAGGTGGTTTGCGAGTACATTCAAAGTCCTCACCGGCATTGTACCCGGCTTTTTACTTGGCCAGATTGCAGATGTTAAGAAGTAACGAAGATGCTGACGTCTATGCGAGCTAGGCCATCTTCCCAGTCAGTTGCCTGTAGGTTAAGGCATGACATGGGCTCTGCGTTTGAAGACTTCCGCTATGGTTGTTGTAATCGCCATGTTGGCCATTTTGTAAGTACATGTATTCGTTAAATTCTTGGATGTTGTGATGATACTTTTCGGTTATGATCACGACTCACTGATCATGGGAACGTGAATTGCAGGCATAATAGGTATTCTTGGACCGTAAATCCGGGGTGCCACAATATCTCTCTAACTGGAGGGGCAAAATCCCATCTTGGTTATTCACATCATGCATCTTGATTCTTAGTCTACAAGAACTCTGCCTTTATAACTGCCCAATTACGGAGCAGCGTTTGACAGAACCTAAGTCGGTGATCCTCAACTTGGACTATGCAACAACCTCAGGTCTAAGGATTATATTGATTGAGATATACAAATGAAAACTTGTTCGCTATACCTCACTATGGGTCAATCCGACTTGCTAAACTCTTTAGCCAAATCTGTGTAAGTTGGAATAGCATCTCCATGCCCATGACAAGTGGAACCGAGTCATCCAGCCGACTTTCACATTGGTCTAAGTTGTGTGTCCATCACAACCTCAATGGCAGAGGACATTTAGTACAAACAACATGAATGTATAGTTCCACAACAGAATCACATATTCAATGATACACATCAGATATTTATACAAGGATAGCTTAATATCTTTATGAATACAATGGGAAACCTCATCATACATGATTGCCTCTATATTTGCATCCGTGTGTATCTTGCATAACATGATATCTCCCTGATCCACGAACTAGTGAATCAGGTGGTACCGCATGAGTATGTGCTTGTTCTTCTGGTGTTGTCTAAGTTCCTTGGCTTGTGCAATAGCACCGTTGTTGTCACAATACACGTCTAACAGATTGGAAGAGCCCTGAACCACACCAAGATCCATGAGGAAATTCCTCATCCAAACAACTTCCTTTGCTGCCTCGGAGGTGGCAATATACTCAGCCTCTGTTGTAGATGCAGACACAGTCTCTAGCTTGGAACTCTTCCAGCTCATAACCCCTCCGTTTATTAGAAACACATACCCGGATTGCAAACAAGAATCATCAGAGTCGGTAAGATAACTCGCATCTGTGTAACACCTTACACTGAGTTCATCTTCACCTCCCGAAACCAAAAACATATCCTTAGTCCTTCTCAAGTACTTTAGGATATTTTTAGCCGCTGTCCACTAGATCTCTCCAGGATTAGCCTGGTATCTTCTCTCAACATTTAGATCATATTAAACATCTGGCCTAGTACAAATCATGGCATACATGATGGATCCGACTCCAGAAGCATACATAATCGCACTCATCCGACTTTACTCATTAGTTGTCAAACGACATTGAGTCTTGCTACGTTTTACACGATGGACATAGGAAAAAACCCCTTCTTAAACAATTCCATGTTGAACTTCTTCAACACTTTGTCCTAATAAGTACTCTGACTCAATCGAATGAGCCTCCTTGATCTATCTCTATAGATCCAGATTCCGAGAATATATATTGCCTCACATAAGTCTTTCATTGAGAAACTCCTTTCAAATGATTCCTTGGTTTCTTGCAACATCTGGACATCATTTCCAATAAATAATATGTCATCCACGTATAATATTAGAAATTTTAATTTGTTCCCACTAAACTTCTTGTATAAACAAAAATCATGATCACTCTTGATGAAGCCAAACAATTTGACTACCTCATCAAAGCGAATATTCCAACTCTGAGATGCTTGCTTCAACCCATAAATGGATTTCTGAAGTTTGCACAGTTTTTCAACATTAGATGGATCGACAAAACCCTCGGGTTGTATCATATACACGTCCTCGGTTAAATTTCCGTTAAGGAAAGCCGTTTTGACATCCATCTTCCATATCACATAATCGAAATAGGATGCTATACCTAACATGATCCGGACTGATTTAAGCATCGTACGGGCGAGAAATTCTCGTCGTAATCATCTCCTTGAACTTGTAGGAACCCCTTCGCAAAAAGGCGTGCTTTATAGACGGAAACATTTCCATCCATATCAGTTTTCTTCTTAAAGACCCATTTGCACTCGACGGGTCTTGCACCGTCTGGCAGATCAACCAAGTTCCAAACTTGATTTTCATCCATGGACTTTAACTCGGATCTCATGGCTTCAAGCCATGACTCTGAATCAGATCCCACCATCGCTTAAGAATAATTTGCCGGCTCATCACTGTCTAACAGTAATACATCACGAACACTTCCTAATCTCGCCGATCTTCGTAGTACATGTGCTGCTGCCGGCTCAGCTACCACGATGGGCTGTTGGGGATATACTTTCCGGGTATACCCATAGGACTCGCTAACCAGGGTGACCCACCAACGGGTTAGAGCTTTGCTTCACGGGCGGCCCAGTCAGAGAAAGAGGAGGAGCCAGTTCCGGCTACGACAAGGCGCAGAAGAGTTACCGACTTAGGCATGTAGTATTACTTGTAGTCCAAGCTATACATAGTTACCGACTCTGTAACGAAGCCGGATATGTCTCTCCCTGTAACCCTAGGCCCCGGTGACTATATATACCGGCCCTATGGGAGCCGTTAGGACACAATACACATAACTAGATCATATATCAACCACAACCAACTCGCATAGGCGAACCACTCTTATAATCCATTGTAACATCTGGCTTACGCTGATATATTACTGGGTTGCTAGCAGGAGTAGGATCCGATCACCGCAGTAAGATCGGAACCTGGGTAAACTTGTGCTCACCGCTCCTGGAACATCCGACGTCTCACACCCCATCTTTCCAACGCCACTAGGACCCCCTATGGCGTACTTGTCGACAATCCGACAACAGTTGGCACCCACCGTGGGGCATGTGACCTTTGGAGCATAGTTCCAGTCAGAATTTGCGCGTGTAGGAATCGGCGAAACAATCTCCATCGGTCGCATGGTCTACGCCAGTGATGTCCCTCTCATCCTCCTAGATGAGACTTGGATTACGGATTCCAGGCCCGTGACGACCTACACAATCATGTCAAATGGTGAGATCGATATTTATCTCGGTTTTGCTGAACCCGCCCAACCCACCCTAGAGGTGATGACCATGGCGGAAGAAAAATTCGGATCTACTTTATCCGCAGAGGCGGAAGAGTTCAAGGTCTCGGGGAAAATCAAACCTGCACAACCCACTCCTGAGGTGGAAGAAGAGATGGAAGAAGAATTCAGATCCGATTTCTCCAGCGAGATCGGATACACAGACGAGGAGTACATCCACTACGGATCCAGCTTTGCTAATGTCGAAGCGGAAACCAAGTTATACAAGTACATCAAGAACATAAACAAGAAGAAGCAATATTTCGTGTACCACATAAGCACTGGATCCGACTCTGTCGATGCTGGAGCTAGTAGCGACTCGGTCCTAGACGCAATCGAAGAAAACACCGACTTACCTGGGTCCCCAACAGAGTCAATCACGTCGTAGTAACTTCGAGACTTCGACAAGGAGATAGAGGAGTACGAGCAACAACACGTCTCCAGACAAATGCCAGGTGAGCCGGAAACTACCCCTAGTCCATATGATATCATGGATGAAAGCTACACCTCGCAGGATGACATGGACACCGGAGATTCCTCCGAGTATACAAGCCAACCATGACGGAAAGTACCAATGCAAGTTTATCCCCCGGTACCGGACCAAAATCCGTCTTTGCCACTAGTACGCACGTTAAGGCTACTGGGCGGTCAAAGAAGAAGAAGAAGAAGAACAAGAATCCGACTCTGGCAGAGCCGGACATTGAGGAAACCAACAAACAAAAAGTTGATGGATAGATCAAGATGGAGAATTAGGACGGAGTTCCGATTAATCCCACCCCGATCGATCCTCCTGTGGATGGAAATGTTGTCACCAAGGGTGCGCGCGAAATCTACGGAGATGCTCTCACAATTCCAATCCCAACGGCTTCGGATCTTACGCCGGAGGCGCGGGAGAAAAGGGCTTGGACCTGGAAAAGCACCGCTTGTTTCTACTTGAAGAGGCCGCGCGCCACGTCGAGATGAGACAGCTGTTAGACAGTGATCCTGCCAGATATCAGTCAGATTTCAAGCGACACCCAAACAGAACAAGGGGAGGTTCGTTTATTGCAAACAAGAATCCGTATATCCACAAAGATCTATTCGATGGAAAAGATGGAGAGAAGATCCGAGTCTACAGCACGCCGGTGGAAAACGCTGCCACAACTCGAGCCATCCTCGCCAACAATCCGTCTCCACAGTAGGTCCAGCAGTGTGTTGCATTGCTGGACAAAGGATTAAAGCAGCAGAAGACGGCCGCGACATTCAGTGGCAAATTGGCCTCAAAATCCGAGTTTTGCCACACTGGCGCTGACCAAAGCACTGACGTAAGGCTCCGCAGGGATATGGCTCAGCGCTAGCCTCCCCGTGGAGAAGAAGAAAATTCCAGGGCCGGCTCAAACAGCCACTCCCGTCGGCCGGCGCGTGACTCGGAAAGAGTTATTCCGGCTGCGGCCAAAGACGCCATCAGGGCAATGGTTCCTCATCAGGACCATCGTCGGCAAAATAATTGCTATAGAGAAGACCCTGAAATACGCCGCCAGCGAGAGGAGCAAGATCGACTAAGGATGCCACCACCGAGCCGTACGGCTGGCAACGCCGGACAAATAGATGATCTGGATCATCCTGAATCTAGTAGGAATGGTGCCCGAAAAAACAGGCATCAGAGTCAGCATAATGAGGCTCCACCGCCACCACCAAGGAACCTAGCCAGAAATAATCCACTAGGGTCACCATCTCCTCCCAGCAGCGACCATGAAAGATCACATCGTAGCCACGGAATCCACAGGGGCGGAGGCAGCAATGGTGGGAGAAGAAGATGAAATCCGACTCCACCATGCAGAAGCCGTGAGCCTCCAAGGCGCAGATCACTCTCGCCAAACAACGCTCGCCATCGCATCGAATCAAACATAGAAGCGCGGCGGTACAAGGAAGAAGAAGATGTGTATGTGGGACCCAAGTGCTTTGGTCCACGTATACGTCAGACAAAATTTCCGGTTGACTTTGGCATCGCCAAGCACATTCAGACCTATGACAGCGCAGCTCGGACAGATACTTGGCTCCAAGATTTTTTCCAGGCTTGCTGCATCGCCAAAGGAGGAAACAACCTAGTTGTAGTCCGATATCCCACTGATGTTGAGGAAGACGGCTCGATCATGGCTTAGTGAACTGCCAGAGAATTCAATTCATAACTGGTATGTTATGCAAAGTGCGTTCTTTCCAAACTTCGAGGGAACATACAGGAGGCCCTGCATAGTCGGAGACTTGCAGCATTGCACCCAAAGACCCGGAGAAACCTCCCGGGATTACCTCGGATGATGGATCGATACGAAGAACTCCTACAAAGGAGTAAATGAGCAAACGGCGATAGAAGCTTTTATTGCAAGACTTCCAGTCGGACTTTTACGTCACAGGCTGAAGCGTGACCACATCATATATTTGGGAGAAATGATAGAGACGGCAAGTAAGTATGCTGACGCCGATGATGATTCAGAAGGGCTGCTAAATATTCTGGCCAATCCTAATGCGGCCAAATAGCCAAAGCAAACTCAGAAGCGCAAGAACACCTCAGATGAAAAGCCGGCTCCGGACAATGCAGCTGTCAACGCAACGTTCGGATCTGGAGGACGAGGAGTGCATGGAGGTGGCCGTGGGAGAGGCTGAGGAACTTCCTGAATCAAGGGTAGAGGAGATCAACAACCCAGGAGAAACTATACCTGGCCTAACATTGCAAATAATCCCTGTGTCCACCACTTGGATAGTAACGGAGGATCTACCCATACAAATGCAGAGTGTCGTTTCAAATACGACATCAAGAATGATTAATCCGCTGGCTACAGAGCCAAGCGACGAAAAGGAACGAAAAATTCTGATAAAGGAAAGGAGCCAAAGGAAGATTCTGACATGGAAGAGGTGGAAGCCACCGCAGAGCCCAAGCCAGATGGAAAGGAGACTTTTCCGACTAAGAAAGACGCATACGTTTGCTTCCTTGGATCCCATCCAGCTAAGGACAAATAGGCGGTTATTCGTGATCTCAATGCCACGGTTCCGGGTGTCCGCCAATTTCTAGACTCGTCAAAGGTGACTATCACCTTTGATCATTCAGATCACCCGAGGAAAACACATTGTCGGGGAAAGTATCCTCTGGTCGTCAATGCTCTTATTGATGGCTATGAGTTCTCAAAAACACTCATGGATGGTGGGAGCAGTATCAACATTCTCTACATCGAGACACTCCACCGCATGAAGCTACATGCCAGCCAGTTGAGTTACAACAATGTAACTTTCGATGGCATTGTACCAGGGAGAGAGGCAAATTCTCTTGGTGAGATTAATCTGGACGTGACATTCGGAACCCGAGAAAATTACCAGACCGATCCACTCTCCTTCGAGGTGGTACCGTTCAAAAGTGCTTACCACGCCATCTTCGGGCGTCCGGCTTACTGGGCGTGCATGGCCCGTCCCTGTTACATCTACAACATGATTAAACTTCCAGGTCCAAAGGACGTAATCACCGTAGGAGGAAATCCGAGGAAGGCACGAGAGTGCAAAGAAGGATCTGCTGCCTTTGCCGAAGCCGTGCTGCACGCCCAGGAGTACCAGGAGATCAAGAAGACCATCAATCTATCTGAGATGCCCGCTACGAAGAATGAGGAGCTAAAGACAAGTTTGCAGTTCAAGGCGTCGGAAGAGACGAAGAAGACGTCGCTGAAGGAAGATGATCCCTCCAAGACGACGAACATAGGGGTAGGCTTAGGCCACGCATAGGAAAGCACGCTCGTCTAGTTCCTCAAAGCTAATAGTAATATCTTCGCATGGAAGCCATATGACATGACCGGAGTACCTAGGGAACTTGCCGAGCACTCTCTTAATGTGTACCCAGACGCTAAACCCGTCACACAGTCCTTACGACGGCTTGGTGATGAAAAGCGCAAAGCAATAGCCAAGCAATTAGCTCACTTAGAGCTAGCGAATTTCATAACAGAGGTCATCCATACAGATTTGGTGGCAAATCCTGTACCCGTCCCTAAAATGGACACCATTGATTTAAGTATGGGTGTTGATAATACTGCTTTGAACAAGGCATGGCCAAAAGATCCGTTTCCTTTTCCAAGAATCAATCAAGTTATCGACTCAACGACAGGGTCGGAATTACTCTGTTTTCTTGACTCATATTCCGGATATGACCAAATACCGATGAAAAAGTCAGATCAAATCAATACATCTTTCGTCACTCCTTTCGGAACCTTCTGCTACAAAACTATGCCTTTTGGCTTAAAGAACGCACGAGCAACATATCAACGTACCATGCAACATCGTCTCAACGACCAAATCGGACACAACATCCATGTATACGTAGACGACATAGAAGTTATGTCCAAAAAGAAGGAAACTTTAATTTCTGACTTGGATGAAACGTTTGCTAGTCTACGAAAATTCAACATGATGCTAAATCCGAAGAAGTGTTTCCTTGGAATTTTAGCCAGAAAATTGTTAGGTTTCATCGTCTCTGAGCGAGGCATCAAGGTGAACCGGGACAAAATCAAGGCTATCTTAAACATTCCCAGGGCGATTCGCCTGAAAGACGTACAACGCCTCACTGGTTGCATTACAATGGTGAGTCGGTTCGTCAGCCAGCTTGGCGAAAGTGTTGCCCCTTTATATAAACTCTTGAAGAAAACTGACAAATTTGTTTGGACCCTAGAAGTTGAAACTGCACTACAAAGTTTGAAAGATTTTCTTTCAAATCCACTAGTTCTCGCAGTGCCAGAACCTCAGGAACCTATGTTACTCTACATCGCAACAACCAACAAGGTCATAAGCGTGGTAATAGTAGTTGAGCGCGAGGAAGAAGGCCACGTGCATAAGGTGCAGTGGCCAACTTATTATCTAATTGAGGTCCTGACAGAATCAAAGCAATGGTATCCACATCATCAAAAGCTATCTTATGGAGTGTTCATTGCATCCAGAAAGCTACGCCACTATTTTTAAGAGCACAAAATCACAGTAGTGAGCACAGCTGCTCTCTGAGATATAATCAACAACCGCGATGCCACATGACGTGTCGCAAAGTGGGGAATAGATCTTGCAACATTCGACATTGAGTACAAACCACGTACATCAATCAAGTCCAATTCTTGCCGACTTTGTCGTTGATTGGACAGAAACAGCAGAAAACACAGGCCCTCCAGACTCGGAATTTTGGACCCTTCACTTTGATGGATCAAAAGCACGAGGTGGCTCGGGGGTTGGCGTGGTGCTCAAATCATCCCAAGGTGATAAGCTGTTCTATGTGTTGCAAATACACTTCACGACAACCAATAATACTGCCGAGTACGAAGCACTGCTGCATGGAATACGCATGGCCAAAAACATTGGCATATCAAGAATCATGTGTTATGGAGACTCTGATTTAGTTGCTCAGCAAGTATCCGACATTTGTAACACAAAAAAACACATGGCAGCATACAAAGCTGTTGTGCATAAATTATCCAAATCGTTCGACGGTTTTGAGGTTCAACACATCCCTTGAGCAGAAAATGAGGAAGCAGATGCCCTATCAACGATAGGCTCTCCACGGAAACAAGTACAGGATGGAGCTTTACTAGAGCATTTAAGGTTCCCCTCCATAGTCGGAGTTCATGAGGACTATCCGACGAAATCCGACTCACCTTTAATAGCAGTTCTGGCTGTAATTCCCAGCCGGACAAAACCCTATCTGGATTTCCTGATAGACGAAAAATTACCCGAAGACAAAGTACTGAGCTGGCAGATTGTCCGACGAGCAAAAGCATACACTATAATAAATGGTGAGCTCTATAGGCGGAGTGTTTCTGGCGTGTTTCATAGATGTATTTCTTCGGAAGAATGAGTGGAAATCTTAAGAGAAATCCACAAAGGCGAGTTTGGTCACCATGCTGCAGCCAGATCCTTAGTGGCAAAAGCTTTTCGACACGGATTCTTTTGGTTTACAGCTAAGGCAGATGTCGATAAACTGGTCAAAACGTGCAAGGGTTGCCAAAAGTACGCTCATCAGGCACATGTTCCGGCTGCACTACTGCGAACAATCCCTATTACATGGCCGTTCGTGGTCTGGGGGCTTGATATGGTAGGGCCATTTCGCACGGCAAAATGTGGATTCACTCAACTACTAGTGATGGTGGATAAATTCACAAAATGGATTGAGGCTAAACGCGTAACAAGTTGTGATGGAGCCACAACCAGAAGATTCGTCGAGGATGTAATCATCAGATTCAGATATCCGCACAGTATAATTACTAACAACGGGAGCAACTTTTTCATGGGGGAACTTGCCGAATTCTGCGAAGAGCAAGGGACCTGACTTGATATTGCATCAGTCGCACATCCACAAGCCAATGGACAAGTCGAAAGAACTAATGGCCTTATTCTACAAGGAATCCGACCTCGCCTCGAGGCACCGCTTCGTCGGGCTGCGGGGGCTTGGGCGGAATAATTACCGTCTGTGATTTGGAGCTTACGTATAACTCCTAACAGATCAACCGGCTATACTCCTTTCTTCTTGGTCTACAGTGCAGAAGCAGTTCTTCCGAGTGATCTGATCCATCAAGCTCCACGAGTCAAAGCGTATATCAAATAGGATGCAGAAGTTTCTCGGCAAGATGATCTCGATATAATCGAAGAACTACGCGTTGTTGCTGAACAGAGATCTACATCCTATCAGCAGAAGTTACACAAGTATCATAGTCAGAGAGTGCAAAACCGTTCTTTTAGAAAAGTTTATTTATTTTCTCTGACTTGTGCATAAGAGAAAGCATAAACTTTACCCAATTTGGGAAGAGCCTTTTATGGTTAGCAGAGTTCTGCATAATGGGTCATATTATTTAACCGACATGAGACCAGTCAAGGAAATACCTGTTACTCAGAAAAGGAACAGAGCTTGTGGCAGCATAGATCTGGATGAAATAGACCGTCCATGGAATATTTCACAGCGACGTCCCTTCTATTCTTAGTTATATTTCCTTGTCATCATATATGTACATGTTCAAAGTGAAATAAAGTATTGGTTTCCTCATATTGTTATTTTTTAGACGTTTTTGCCATCTTATTTCCAAAAGAGCATGTAATTTTTTTAAAAATCCCAGAATACTTGAAAGTACTTTATGCTCATGTTTGTTCTGGTTACGATTTTTGAAAAATCTAAAAAATGTTACCTTAGGGTACAAAATTTAAATTATTATCTATACTTTGATTCGTTATCTGATTGCTTACACGCGGGGATTTTCCGAGTAATGAGTTTTTTGTACTAGAGGTCGCCTTTGTTTCCGAGTTTAAACTGGTTTAGAAATTGTGCTCCGTTGCTCGACAAAGTTTCCGTGGTAAAGGTTGGCCGACCCATGAAAGGGACGAGGCAGAGAGCCAGATAAACCGATAGTAAAAGCATCAGTTTTTACAGACCAGTAGAAAATAAATATTGTAGCCATCACTATTTTCAGATAATGCATAGAAACTATTTATGCTGCAGGCGATGGTGATGAAGTAGGTGGAACACTGGAATCATCAGCAGTGTCGCCCTCGATCTCAGACACGGAAGTGTTGCTGATTTCTGGCTCTTGAGGCGAAGGATGCGCGGCGACGGATTCGAAGAATGGCGTCGTATAGTTGGTCATCTCCGCCACCCGACAAGCGTAACCCGCACAATATTCTTGGATGGCCTTGATATCTTGCAGGTTACCCTCATCATCCTCCTCGGCAATGCCCTTGGTGACGTGCCAAATTTCCATTTCGCTATGGTGGCTCATCACCATGGTCAGAGCTGTTTGCGCAGCAGTCCGAGCGTAGGAGATCTTCCAGTCCTCAATCAACTTCGGAATCTCCTTCACTTTATCCCTCACCTCGTGCGCTGACATTTTGTGCAAATCGGAAAGCTTGACGGCTTCACCAGCCTCTTCTAGAGTTTGGCGAAAGTCGAAAAAGACTTCTCTGACGAGCTTAATGCACTCGGGGCGAGGTTCGGAAGTGGAAAGGTCGGAAAGATTCAAGGGGGCTGGGAAAGAACCAAAATTCAAAATTCCGACTAAAACGAAAGTCAAAAAATGAACAACACAAAGAAAAGATTCGGAAATCTTACCAAGCATAGAGTGATTCCATTCAGCATGCTCCTTGCGGTGGCTGTCTAGTTCACTTGCTGAGGCCTCGGCAAGATCCTTCTAGATATCAAACTCCTTCTTGACATCAGCAAGTTTTTTATCTCGGAGGGCTAGGAGATTCTCGAGCCTCATGGTCTCGTTGTTGCTTGATTCCAAAACTGCAGCTACGGATTTCTCCGACTGCACATTTAGGGTCTCAAGATTTTCCCGGAGTTCAGTATTCTTTGCCTCCAAGACTTTGAAGTTTTCGGCCTGCTCCACCATCTTGCTGGATTGGCACAACAATTCTGCAAAGACAAAAGTATCAGTCGGATAACACAAAATCCGACTATGACAAAAACATTTAACTGACAAAGAGGAAGCCGGAAAAGTTTCCCTTCTACTTCATCTTTTTCAACTTTTAATTTGAATTTTAAAAGCGCAAAGCTTTGATTTATTTGCGCTTGTTGGAAATATTCTTGAGCAATTCCTGGTTGGAAGATGCAATTTTCTGTAAGTTTAGAGAGGGAATATTGTCAGACGGCTACTAAGACTCGGGTTGCAAATTTAACTAAGTAAAATTACAGCACAAACCTTGGGGCTACACTACATCGTTCTTTTGCAACCTAAAATCATCAACCCGGATCCAATGATGTTTATCCGACTTTATGCTTGGGGGCTAGAGGATATGATAATAAATGCAAATAAGAATCGGAAACTTACAATGTGTTCCATGCAACTTTTCAAATCCGAGCTTGGTGTTGTGAAACAACTTCTCGGTAAGGGTGAGGGACAGAACATCCGCCGCTGGAAGTTCGCCAGATGCGATTTAGCATCCCGGACCAAAATTTGGTCCAGGAGGCTGACCAGTTTGACATCTTCCTCCTCTTGGCTCGCTGCTTCTAGGGTCAAGGTTTGCTTCTCAATACTGGTTTGAGCTAGTGTGAGGATCTCTTCCTTCTCTTTCCTATTGAGGCCAGGGACAGCTGAGTCAATCACCTTATCCACAGTACCTGTGGTCATAACCATGGGATCATTACCCTTTACGGGTTCACCCTTGTCAGTTGCCTGGTCATCAACGGTAACCGGGGATTTTGAGATATTACCGGCGTCAGGGGATGTAGAAGCTCACTGCGCTGATGGAGCAGTGGATGGGGTCGACGGCGGCACAGCTGGAGAAACAACAAGCTTCTACTGACGCAGCTGCTTGCCTGTCTTGATTTCCGGCTTAATCTTGCTCTTCAATGATGATTTAACTCTAGAACACAGAAATCCTAAATATTAGGTGTGATCTGGAAAGATAACAAAGGTACGAGAGTACTAAAAACGAAAAGTGAGATGCTTAGTTTTTAATTACTGGCAGCACTTGGATACCAGCAGCGACAACTTCCTCCGCCTTACGCTTCTTGGAAATCAAGAAGAGTCGAAATATTTACTGGAGTTAGAGGACGGCAGGATGTATACATCTTCATGGAAACTTTTGGAACTTTTCATTCCACTCTTTCCTTGACCAAATATTACATGAGGGTCCTGTAGTCCTTCGGCGAGAGTCGGTTCGGGCTGAACTTCATGCTATCCTTTTTATCGCTGGTGATTTTGTGCATGAGGCGGTTTCCGTGGTGCAGGAGAGGCTGAATTCGGCGCTCCAGCCAGCAGTGGATCAAGTCAGATCCACAAAGCCCCTCATGCTTCATCAAAAATTCGATCCACCTCTTGGCAAGGATCAAAATATCTGACAGCTCTGGCGCCTCCGCGTCCCATGAGTCTTGGTGGGGAGCAGCGCCATTGGAGAACGCCGGAAGACCTTCCGCCTTACCCGGAGACGGAATATCCTTATGATAAAAGAAAGTTCTGGCCCAACGTTTGACGGACTCACTAGCATTAATCCTAGGATAGATCCAATTCCTCCTAAGGACTAAGCTAATAGTTTAGGTGACATAAGGCACACCGGCACTAATGGAATTCTTCCGAGTACCATAGTAGTACGGGAAAGGGTGAGACTTGGACTAATGCCAAGAAACCCCTCGCACAGAGCTGCATGAGCACTAAGCTCAAGCAGAGAGTTGGGAGGAAGATTGTGGAGTTGCACACCGTAATGGTTGAGGACCTCGATGAAGAAGTCTGACGATGGCAAAATGAGGCCACGTTCGACGTGAGTGCTGAACAACACCCTCTCGCCATCTTTCGGCGCTGGGATGGCGTGTCCAGCAGCGCTCCGCCACACGCCGGTACCAATGAACCCCTCATCCTCCATGACTTGGAGCTCCGCAGTGTCCATGGTATTGGGGATCCACAAACCCCGCATCTTTTTCTCGTCCGCTGCTGATGAACCCACTGCTTCCATTCCAGAGGACGGTGCAGATGCCATAGTTCTTGGAGGAAGATGGGCTGGTGGGGGAAGGAGAGTTTTTTCTCAACGATGGGCAGATTGGAACTGGTGCGGACAGCTCTAGGAGTACGAGGAAGCAATGAATGGATCGACGGATAACTGAATCTGAGAAGAAGGGTTTCCTCTCCTCTTATTTACCTCGGTGTCAAGATTCGTGCGCTGAGACGCGTGATTATCGCCACGCGTATAGGAAAGGGGGAGTTAGCTTCCTCGTGACTTTTCTGCACCCTCGATTTTCGCGCAGGCATTGAAATGGCGTTCCGTTCCGTAAGGAACGAACCCACCAATGGTCGTGTTGATAGAAATCCTGTTAGTGATGGGACCTGGCCTGTAAAGTAGTCAGTCAGCACGCCGCTATAAAATCTGGCTTATGTTTCAAATCAAGCAAAGGAAAGATCAAGGTCAGAGCAGAATATATCCGACTCAACTGACTCGGAATCCTACATCAATGAAAGTAGTTTTCGGGAACCCTTAAAGATTCTCAAGAAGAAGAAACCATCATGCTAGACGATTTATCCGACTTCAGATCTTGGAGACTTCTAGGGGCTACTGTTGGGGATATACTTTCCGGGTATACCCAAAGGACACACTGACCAGGGTGGCCCACCAACAGGTTAGAGCTTTGCTTCACGGGTGGCCTAGTTAGAGAAAGAGGAGGATCCAGTTTCGGCTATGACAATGCCCAGAAGACTTACCGAATTAGTCCTGTAGTATTACTTGTAGTCCAAGCTATGGATAGTCACCGACACTGTAACGTAGCCGGATATGTCTCTCCATGTAATCCTAGGCCCCGGTGACTATATAAATCGGCCTTATGGGAGCCTTTTGGACACAATACACACAACTAGATCATAGATCAACCACAACCAACTCGCACAGGCGAACCTCTCTTGTAATCCATTGTAACATCCGACTTACGTTGATATATTACTGGGTTGCTAGCAGGAGTAGGATCCGATCACCACAGTTGGATCTGAACATGCGTAAACTTGTGCTCACCGCTCCTGGAACATCCGACATCTCACACCCCATCTTTTCAACGGCACTAGGACCCCCTATGGCGTACTTGTCGACAATCCGACGACATCGGCTGAACCTCCAATGTTTTTGCCGACTCACTACTAGCCGGTTCCTCTCGAATTTCTTCGAGCCGCACCATGCTCCCACTTACTCCCGACTGAGAAACTCTTTCTCAAGGAAGACACTATTCTGAGTGACAAACACTTTGCCCTCTTCTCGGTTGTAGAAGTAGTAACCCAAGGGTTCCCTCGGATACCCCATGAAAATACACTTATCCGGCTTGGCCGTAAGCTTGTCCGACTGAAGTCGATTGACAAATGCTTCACAACCCCAAATCTTAAGAAAAGACAAACTCGGCTTTTTGCTTTTCCACATCTCATGTGGTGTCTTCTCTACCGACTTTGATGGTACTCTGTTTTGTGTGAACGCCACTGTTTCTAGACAATAACCCCAAAATGATAAAGGAAGATCTGTCTGACTCATCATTGATTGTACCATGTCCAACAAGGTCCGATTCCGCCTTTCCAAGACACAGTTCCTCTGCGGCGTTCCCGGCGGAGTAAGTTGAGGAACTATTCCACAACCTTTGAGATGGTCATCAAAATCATGGCTCATATACTCACCTCCTCGGTCCGACCGAAGAAACTTTATTTTCTTGCCGATTTGTTTCTGTACTTCATTCTGGAATTCTTTGAACTTTTCATAGGCTTCCGACTTGTGTTTCATCAAGTAGAAATATCCATACCGACTAAAATCATCAGTGAAGGTAATGAAGTACTCATAACCACCCCTGGCTATCGTCCCATCAAGTCATACGCCCTTTCACAACTCTTTGCAAAAGTTGTCTTGGTCATTTTGCCGAGTAGGAAAGATTCGCATGTCTCGAATGACTCCAAGTCGAATGAAGTTAGGAGTCCATAATCATGGAGCTTCTTCATGCGTTTCCAACTTATATGACCAAGCCGACAGTGCCAAAAGTAAGTCATATTTAGATCATTTGCTTTCAACCTTTTAACATTTATGTTATAAACCGACTCACCATCAAGATTCAAAATAAATAACACGTCCTGGACGGGTGGAAAGCCGTGAAACATATCATTCAAATATAAAGAACAACCATTATTCTTGATATTCGACTCATAGCCTTCCCTCGTCAAACATGAAGCAGAAATAATGTTTTGACTAAGCACTGGAACATAATAACAATTATTCAGTTCCATAATGAATCCGGAAGGTAAATGAAGTTGCATAGTGTCGACTTCCAATGCAGTGAGTCTCGCTTTGTTGCCGACTCAAATATCAACCTCGCCTCTTGCTACGCTCCTAGTTCTTACCAGCCCCTGCAATGAGTTACAGATGTGAATAACTAATCTGGTATCATATACCAAAGACCTATTTGGTGCATCAGCAAGATAAATGTCTATAAGATTACAAAACAAGTGTACCTGAGTCGAAAGTCATACCTCCACACTTGGATTTGTCGGCCAAATACTTGATGCAGTTCCTCTTCCAGTGGCAATCCGCCTTGTAGTAAAAGCAAGTGGATCCAGCTGAAGGAGATGGCTTAGTCCCTGAGGAAGCGCTTAGGACTGTGTTCTAAGCCTTGCCTCCTGACTTAGCCTTATTCTTAGACCAAGTACTCTTCTTGAACTTAGCCTTATTCTGCACCATTAACACTTGACTGGCGCCCTTCTTGAGATCCGCCTCTGCCTGCTTCAGCATCCCATGCAATTCGGTGAGATTTTTATCCATACCATGCATGTGGTAGTTCGATATGAACTGACCATACGCACTAGGAAGAGAGTTCAGAATTATATCTGTAGCGAACTCTTCGCTAATGGGGTAGCCAAGCCTCTCCAAAGACTGCATGTAACCAACCATTTTTACCACATGCGGACTCAGTGGATCACAATCCTTAAGCTTGCAACTAAGCAAAGCCTAAGAGACTTGATACCTCTCAGTCTTCGCTTGAGCCTGGAACATGCTTTTGAGGCTTTCAATGATATTGTAGGCCTCAACATTCTCGAACTGCTTTTTCAAGTCCGGTTCCATGTGAGCAAGCATAAGATAGCTAATATCCATGGACTAATCCTTAGCTCGACGGTAGGCATTGGTGGCAGCGACAGTCGCATTCTCATTCGGCTCATCTAGAAGTGGGTTGTCTAGGACATGGTCCTTCTTTTCTGGTTTTAGAACAATTCTTAGATTTCGATACCAGTTGATAAAATTAGTGGCATTCAGTTTATCCTTCTCAATAATGGTTCTCAAAGCAAAACCGTATATCTGAGGGTGGCTATTACTTGGTGCCAAGATCTACAACAAAAATATGCAAAACACTTAAGACATGTATTCATAAAATAGCAAGCATATAAAACACTTTAATATTTATGCTCCCACTAGAACCAATACCCCTCCGATGGTTGCTTAGTGATTCAGGGTCCTCAATAAGCAAGTCGGATAGTGAGCTTTAGCATCACCGCTAGACGCCGAGTGATCTAGGTAGACAACTCCTTATCAATCGTATCTCAGATGACTCCTGTTGGTCGGGTGGCATCACATGCCCCAGCTCCCGTCCGACTTTTCCCCTAGTCCCACAATCGTTGTGATAGACCCGTCTAGCTTACCAAGTGTTTCCACAGTAAGAGTCTGACTCGAACCGAACTAGTTGGAAAGAATTGGCAGCACCTCAATTTTATGAGCCCACTACCAAAAATATCCGACTTGTGATGGTGCAAACACTGGCGGGAAAACCGACTAGTGAGGGATTAAATTTTACCGACTATCTAATAGAGGTAAAACAGAGGCATATCAACAACACAAAAGAAAGCAATTATAATATGAAATGGTATGGCTCTCTTCATAGCGATCTCCATCTCCACAAAGCCTGTAATCCGACTCGTGCCAACTCTTGTCACTTGTCGTCTTACTCAATGTCGCCGACATGTACATCGACTTGCATGCCATCCAACTTCTCCAAACTGCTATACTAGCTTAGTAAAGTAAATTATATAGAGAACCCAACATGCAGGTCGTTATTCAATAAAATGACACCACCTAGGCTCCAGCCGACTGACAAGACCGTGATTCGCACATCACGTATGGATTACACACATACATCACATGCACATTAACCATACCATTCACAACTTCATGCAAAAACAAGTTATGTATAGATACGCTATCTACCGGCATTGTGAAACTCGCAACGACATCCAAGGCGCTACGACAGGGCAAAGCCGGTGGTCTCGATGGATTCCAAAAACGTAGATCTCATCTACGATCTGGACATGGATTCTGATCTGAATTTACGTGTCACAGTCTACCCGATGGCGGAAACGGACCGGTAGGGGTATGTCTTTCCACGACCTCAGTAGTATGATCACGGGAATCAGATCTACCATTCCCCGAGTACATTTGATCGAATCAACATCGTACAAAACCGATCTATCTCATAGATTGACCACCAAAATAGCACATAGATCCAATCTACAACCAACCGCATATCACATATGCGAGATCACGAGCCTAAAAACAAAACTTTTCCCTCTTACGTGGTGATCCCAAGATCTAGCTGAGGTAGAAGGCCACGAGGATTACCACTAGGCGCGCGGTTGTGGATTACTGATGAAGCGCGTCAGTTGATGCAGTGCAGTCCTGGTGATCTAGAACCAATCAATGATCGTCCAAGCGTTGATGGTACAACGCCTCTTCCGGTGTCCACACGTATGAGGAGGAGCACCGGCGGTGAACTGCTAGGTTCAGTACGATGGCTAGACTGCTGTGCAGCTAGGGTTTCCAACGCATGGAATGACCTGACCATTCTTTCCTTTTGGGTTTCTTTGCCCCACTATATATAGGGATTGAACATGGGCTCCACTCACTCGTGGCCCATTCACTAAAGCCCATATAATATTAGTCACCGTGAGTCCGACTCACTGAATCAGTCCCAATCCGGCTCGGGTCCAACCCAACCAGATTTCCGGTTCAGATCCAATCCGAACTTGCTCCCACTCTTAAGTGTGTGACCCCGCAGGCTCATGGCAACTTGGACACGATTGGAGTCCGATTCTTAATCGATCGGTCGGTAGCGGCTCCTAGCAGAACGTGCCAACTCCCAAGTACCAAAGAGTCATGACGACTTGCCTTTCCATTGCGACTTGCGTCCGAGTCCTTTTTGCCTCACGATATACCTTGTCATACTATATGCGAATAATTGTCATCCCTTAAATAGTTCGAATCTCTTCTCGATCTGAGATAAATGATTCATCCGACTAACTCTTAGTCGATCGCCTCGGTTAACGCTTAACCATGTCGTGCATTGCCATGCTTTCTGAATCATATCATCCGAGAGGGCCCAGAGAATATCTCTCTAACTGGAGGGGTAAAATCCCATCTTGGTTATTCACATCACGCAGCTTGATTCTCAGTCGACCCGAACTCTTCCTTTATTGACAGAACCTAAGTCGGTGAGCCTCAACTCGGACTGTGCAACAACCCTAGGTCTAAGGATATACAAATGACAACTTGTTCATTGCACCTTAATATGGGTCAATCCGACTCGCTAAACTCTTTAGCTGAATCTGTGTAAGTCGGAATAGCATCTCCATGCCCATGACAAGTCGAACCGAGTCATCAAGCGGACTTTCACATTGGTCTAAGTTGTGTGTGCATCACAACCTCAGTGACCAAGGACATTTAGTACAAACAACATGAATGTATAGTTCCATAACTGAATCACATATTCAATGATACACATCAGATGTTTATACAAGGACAGCTTAATATCTTTATGAATACAATGGGAAACCTCATCATATATGATTACCTCTAGGGAATATTCCCAAGACCTGTAAGTTTCACGTGCCTTGCACATGATACTCACATAATAACACGAGCATGGCATATCATCAGTATATAAAATTATAATAGGTAAAAGCTCAAAACATTTTTTAATTTGAGCCACATTTATAAAGTATGGGCGTATATTTGGTTCTTGCACTTTATATCATGTTGAAATAAATGTTAACCTGATATCTAATACTTGAAAGTTCTCGAATCATGGTTTAGAGAAACAACATAAAAGACTCTATAAATATGGATAAGTGTGTTTTACGATTTCGGCATATATAACGTTTATTTTGCTAAAGACTATCATCAGAATCTTGTAGGTTCTACAATGGAAAATAAGATCCAGTAGTTAGCAATGTTGGGATATTCGATTCTTGATCCAATGGTCAATATTCAAAGTTATTCATACACTATATAGTGGTACTGCTAAGACTAGTACGTGATTAACAAAATAAAATTGCGCACTGCTCACTTTTGGCAAATCTTGTTGGATAAGATGCCCTCATCTACTAGATCTGGGAACTTTATGATAAACAACAATGTCGATATCGTCATGATCTTGTCCATTTGGGTCAAAATTAGGAATGTTCATGCATAGTAGGCCAATATTGTGAAGTAGCCAAATCATTTTTTTCTATTCAAAGCTGACAAAACACATGTTTCTCATTTTTCAAGTGAAGTAGTACACAAAAGAGGACGCCACAACAAAGTATTTTTTTATTTTTTTTATTTGAATGTTTGCAAAACTGGGTCGAATATGTCGACATGCAGATTATTAGCATGAAGTTAGTTGTATTTTTCAAAAATCTCGGTGGTGCTTGATATATTGACATCGTGGTACCACTTGAACGACAGTTGTCGTCAGATTGACAGTTGGTTGGCTTGTGGAGCCACACGGTGTGGGACTATATGGGGCCGGTTAGTCGGGAACGTATTTTTCTGAGGTGTGGGGCCACACCATATGGGAGCGATTGGTTAGGACCGTGTTATGATGGAATTGGGATGTAGTGTGGGACCATGTGTGGCGTGTTTGGTAGTTACATGGGCACCTCTCACCTAAATTGGACGTTTTAATTTTTATTGTTATTGGCCTTTTTAAGAGCGCATTTTCCCTTCCTCTTGCCAATAGTTATGTTTTTACCAAATTGGTAGCGAATCTACAATAGCTTCTCTCTTCATCATTCATTGTTCCTTTTGGCCCTCATTTTTTCCCAGTCTGATAGAAAATCTAGAGCACTAAATCTAACCAGCAACATAATTACATTCAGTAAATAAAGTAGATGTAGATAAAGTAGCTAACATAGGATATATATATATATAGTATGGTACTTGACGAGGTTTGACAAGGCTTCTCAGCTGCAGGTGCGTACAGGTTCAACACATACAATACAAAAGAAGCTACTTTACAACAGTAGCAGCACAAGATCAGTGTCACCTCCTAGCATGTGCCTCCTCCCTTTGGCGCTTCCTCCACTTCTTGTTGCCCATTCCCTTGACCTTGGGATCCTTGGGCTTGATTGGGGGCATGCAACCCCTCTTCGATGGCAACCTTTTGGAGGTTGCAGAGGTGAAAGCTGGGCGCCTTGTGCTTGGATCTGAAAGCGTGGACATTCACGGTCTGTCCATAGGTGGTCACGTCCTCGGCATGCTTCACAAGGCAGTTGAATTCGGTGGCAAGTAGTCTCCTGTTGCAGAAGGGTCACCGGTAAAGTAGTCGTCATACTTGCTGCACTTCAGCATCCTCTAGACCTGACGAGTCTTGGTCTACTTGGACTCGTCATCGCTGCAAATGTCGCTGCTATTCACCTGTTGGAAAAATAGTAGTATACAATAAGGACATGATCGAGATCCCTTGATTATTGGGATTGATTATTTTCATAAATTAAGTGATTGAGATCCCATGATGTCGTGGTATTGCTGAAGAGTATGCCATGGAGGAGTCCTCACAGTGCATGTTTAGAGACGTGGAGGAAGGCGGACGGTTGACGGGTACGAGGCAACACAGCTTACCCAGGCTCAGATCCCACAACGGTGGCGGAATCCTACTCCTGCTATTAATCACTATAAGGGCAATACGCCGAGTTACAGGGATTGGTTCGCTGTGCGAGGTGACTAGAGAGTCTAAGTTATCGTCTAAGATTGTGCCCTAAAGGCTCCCATAGGCCCGACTTATATAGTCGCCAGGTCCTAGGGTTACAGGGAAAAGTCCTAGCCGGACAAGTTATAGAGTCCTACACTGCTTACAACTAGTCTAGCATGTCTTGCACTCCAAGGCTCCGGGTACGTCGGTGATTCCTCCGTAGCCTTCCTTTATCCGGCATGGGCCTCCCTTTTGGATCCATCTAACTGGGCCTCCCAGCAGGCCATGGGACATGCTACCAACTGTGGGCCACCCGGGTTATCCAGATAGGAGACATGCTATCAGGATACCCATATAGCATATCCCCAACACATGATTATTTGCATAAATAAAGCTAGTGGGTTAAATTCCCCGATCCCCAAATCTCAAACAAAATGAAATATTGATCCAAACTATAGATCGACGCTAGTACCAACTAGGGAATCCCTTAACTATAACTCGGAGGACAAATAAAATAGGATCGAAATACGAACAAGGGATTCATCAAAATACAAGAGGATTAGCTTCTATAAAAATATCAAGCATCCAACGATTGAAAATGTGAACAACCGAACCCTAATAACACACACTTTAGCATCCAACGATGGGAATGGGGGAAGAACAACGGAATGGGATAAAACCCTAGTTACCTCTGACCATGGGTCAATGATGCTGGTGTCGTAGGGGTTCTCTGGCCAAATGTACTCCTCATTCTTGTAGGGGTCCCCGAGCATGATATTCCCGCGACCGATGGGGACCTCCTCGCCAGCGGCTACAGCGAAAGCGGGGACGAAGGACAGGACGGGGACGGAGGCTGACTACGATGCCTCGACGGGGGCCTGGACGAGGATGGGGTCCTCCTCGCCAGAGGCCTTGGAGGTGTCGATGGCCAACACGCCATTCTTTTCCATCACTGGTGTGGTTGGGGTTTTCCTAGGGGTTTGTAGAAGGTGATGGGACAGTGGAGACGGTTGCGTGATAGAGTG
The DNA here is from genome assembly GCA_916181665.1 of Avena sativa. Classification (NCBI taxonomy): domain Eukaryota; kingdom Viridiplantae; phylum Streptophyta; class Magnoliopsida; order Poales; family Poaceae; genus Avena; species Avena sativa. The sequence goes on from OV702293.1 coordinate 104,490,482, forward strand.
AGTGAGATGGGGAGGTGAAGAGGGAGAGGGCGTATATAATGAAGTTAAAGAGAAGGGACGTTTTGTTGCACCACCATGCACTACTTAACCGCGTACGCTACTACACTATGCACGTCCACATGTGTCAGCTATCACCCCATGCACCACGATACGCGTACTATGCTCATGTTTTTTCCTCATGTCTAAAACCTTTGCGAGTTAGGTGTACTTAGTTATACCGTCAAGGGTAACACTGGCAATTTGATTGTACTCATTTTTTTCCTCGAGTACTAACAATGTCGTGTGCAATATACTCAGTGTTATACTCCGGTGGCTGACCCATGCTCTTCCTAGTAGAACCAGTAAGCTGCATGTGCCTTGCACGTGAGACTCGCATAATATATAGAAGTATGACATATCATCACTATATATAATTATAATAGGTAAAGATCAAAACATTTATAAAACTGAGCCACATTTATAAAGTATGGGTGTATATTTGGTTATTGCACTTTATATCATATAGAAATAAATGTTTGTTAGCTACCTAAACTTGAAAATTCTGGAACCATGGTGTAGATAAATGATAGAGAAGATTCTAGAATGATGGATAAGTGTGTTATGGGGTTTTTGCATATATAGCATTAATTGTGCTAAAGACTATGAACAGGATCCTGTAGATGCTAGAATGGAAAAGAACATCAAATTGTTGGTGATCCAACAATAAATATTCAATGTTATTCATACACTATATAGTGATAATGGTAAGACTAGTACCAGCTTAACAAAAGAAAATAGCACAACTGCTCACTTTCGGCTGATATTGTTGAAGAAAATGCAGGCATATACCAGGTGTGGGAACTATGTATCATAACCTATATATGGTGTTGATATGGTCATGACCTGGGCCATTTGGGTCGAAACCAGGAATGTTTATACACCATAGCCCAATATATTTTGAGGAAGCTAAAGCATTATTTCTATGAAAATCTGTGAAAACACATATTTCTCATTTTTCAAGGAAATAGTACACATAAGAGGATTCCATGACAAAGTATTTTGTGTTTCTTTGTTTTATTTTAATGTTTTGAAAATAAGATCAAATTCATCGGCGTGCATATTTTTCGCAGGAAGTTAGTTGCATTTTTCAAAACTCTCGGTGGTGCTTAACATATTTACATCATGGGTGCCTTCAATATCATTTATTTTGAAAATTCAAGAGGAGTCTATCGCTCCTACTTGTAGTTCAAATTCGACCTAATTTTTTTCATTGGGGTAAATTCGTTTAAGTGGTGGCGGTTAGCTAGGGAATCTTGAAAGGTGCTAAGACTAGGGGAATTCTAAAAGAAAACATCGCCCACTTTTTGTGAAAACTGGGTGGTGGCACTTTATTTTTCTGTCTGGGGTATGTCCGATGGAGCTTGATTCTTCAATTAAGACTGTCACATGATATTTACATACATGTCACATGATTCTTCAAACATTATTTCCATTATTTCAATTACAAATATTAATAGCAGAAGTCTTCAAGTGCAGAACCCATGTCATTCCTTAACTTACAGGCGATTGACTGGGACAGCGGCCTAACTCGCATAGACGTCAGCATCTCCATCTTTCCTTGTGCCTCTGAAAATCTGGCCAAGTAAATAGCCAGGGACAATACCAGTGAGTACTTTGAATGTACTCACATACCACCTTAAGAAAATAGTACTAACAAGGGGATATGCAATATGGCTGTGGTAATAGGAGGGCTCCAAGGGTGAATCTTTTCTAAAATAGTTTCTCTTCTAGATGTAGCATCTACAGGGTTTTGTTGAGAACTGTTATAAAACATTTTGGAAACCTTTTTGAAAATATTTGGAAAACACTAGGAGTTGGTCACCCTATTTCATCTCCACGGTCCTCAAATGACCGGGTTATCTTCTTACTCGCTCCCCAACATCACATCACCTCTCTAGTGTCCTTCAGACCACCAGGTTTTAGAAAACTCTTTCTTTTCCGGAAACCCTTTTTTGAAAAACAAAATCAGCACCACTCTACAGCAACCTTTCCAACCGTCCATGACCAAGGACTCGGATATTCGAACAGATTTACACTCTGCAGACGTTGTAAACTTTACCCACACCAAAAGGGTACTCATCTCTGATCATTACTGATCGTGGGTCGAGTAACAGATCAAGACTCTTTGGATGCCACTCTAGCATGGGATCTACATTATGAGTTATTCCTCTCAACACCGGGATGTTCAGATCTACAGACGAACCGGAGTGCACCCAACTCCTCCAGTGCCGGCTCTTTCAATGAGAGGCTCATAGTATCGCTCGGCCACTCACATGGGTGGTCCTACTTCCTCCAGGTGACTTCCTAGAAGTTGACCCTTTTTTGTAAAGGAAGCCCGGGATTCAAGGGAGCTGATCCCTTATAAGTAGTTGTGAGAATTCCCACACCAGAGTAGTGTGGTTGCACGGGTTATGTGTTCTAGCAAAACTGCAAATAACCGGGGTGCCTCTTTGTAAACACTTTTCCTACATCCTTTATACCACCTTTTTGTAAAACAAAACCTTTTTCATCTTTCAAACCTCTCTTTGTAGGTTGAAACTCACCAAGATTTTCTCATAAAAATATTTTTTAAACATTTTCCCGGGGTCTTCACACCCTATGCTTTTACATAGGCTAAAACGGGGTCTCCAAGGGGTTATGGTGTTAAACACCATCTACTATACTAGGGACAAATTGTTGGCATCAAGGGTGTTCTACTTAGTAGTACAAATGTGTAATGTTTTGGAAGAGCAAAACCAATACCATATATAAAACATACTAGTAAAACCATACAATTTTATATAAACAAGTACATACACCATGTATTATTAAAATAGTAGGACCAAGGCGTATGATCAAGAAGGTGGCTTGACTGTGACCCGAGATAAGGCATAGATGTCCCCGGACTTCTTGAGAAAACCAGATAAGCAATAATAAGAATAATTATCCAATGCTTCCTCATTCTCCGTCTCACATGATCGTCGTTATCGAGCATACATGCAAACAAGCAACACCACATTCAATATAATGCATACAAGCATCAAACCAATACAGCAAGCAATCATACAACACATTATTTGCTTTTGTAGGTTTTGATAGATTGAGTTCTTAGCAATTGCAATTTCTTTATTTGCATTTGTGGAGTTTTCTATAAGATCTATATGGCATATAACACTCAATTAGGGAGTTTAAGACCAAGGCTTGGTTCTATATGATATCAATATACAAAAAGTGTATCACCAGATAGATATTGATAAAATGAAACCAAAAAAGTGGTTTCACTATTATATCGATATTCATTGATTTATAATGAATTTTCTAGTGAATAATACTCTAGTTTTAGGAAATAATTCACCATAAAAGTTTTGTATCCAAAAATTATTTCCTCTTAGGATTAAGTAGGTTTTGATGTACATGTTCACTGGGTGTTGGAATCACTTTAAAATATTTACCAGAATTCCCCTAGGAAATTCCCAAAGTTAGTTCTGCATGCAATTTGTCTTTTTAACCAGATTTATTCTACAAGTTTAATTGGTATAAGGCCAAGGACATTGGGTAGTATTTACGAATACTTTCCAGAATTAATTGTAATCACATTTTTAGGATTTCCAGAACATTTGATATGATTTATCTAATGAGAAAATCCTAAGTAGAAATGTTTAATTCATTATAATCCAACCAGAGCTCAATAGATCTTGATCTCCCAGGTTTTGATGGGTATGTTTGTGTATGCATTCTGGTCCCTAGAATTCGGTCATATAATTTTTGGTTCGGCCTAGAGAATTTCCTAAAGACATAAATGTCTTGTTTTTTCATTTGTGCTACAGGAAAATTAGGAATCATTTTAAGTGAAGGCCAAGGTGACAAGCAAGGTATAACATATACCTTTCAAAACAAACTGGATTTGTCCCATTTGGAAGTGTATAAATTACAGGGGGATTTATTTACTACAAAGGATACTTTCTAATAGACTATTTGTCAGAAAATTTTGGAATAATATTTGAGTCAACTACTGGTGCTGCATGTTAGGAAAAGAAGTATGTACTGGGTAAAAATCATATTTGTAAAGTTTTGAGTGTTTTCCATTTGTATTTTGAATTAAACCAAATAGCAAACTAGTAGTCCTGGAATAAAAGAAAAAGGAGTAGGGGACCTTGGGCTGGCTCGAAGAACAAATGGTCCAGACCAGCGCTGGACGACCCACATGTAGACGAGCAAGCGTGAGAGCATGACCCGTTCAAGATCCGGGGAAGGTCCCACATGTCGGTGCAAGTGGGGGCTATAGAGGGGCATGCGAGATCCACGGCCGTCGGATCAAGTCTAAATCGACGGACATCGTGCATCTTTCTTCCCCGTGACAGGGCTGCCAGCAATGAAACCCTAGAGTATTCGGGTTCCAGCAAGGGGCTCTCCTGAGGGCAGGGAGGGGCGCCGGGTATACGGTAGGTCGACGCGGCGGGTAACGGAGACCTCAAGTAGGGGCGAAGGGAACCAGTTCGGTGGAGATTTTGTAGAGCGTTCTTCACCATGGCGGAGCACGCTCGAGAAGCTTCTGTCGGCATCGACAGGGGCGTTCCCTTGGGAGGAAAAAAGGTGTGTTAGAGAGGATAGAGCAAGCAAATCTTAGTAGGTTGACATGTGAGTAGGGGAGGTGCAAAGAGGGAGATGTGCGAGCATGCACTTGACCATGGACGAGGAGGAGAGATATTCTTCTCCAGGATAGAGGTGACTAGGGGAGGAGCTCCAGTGCTCGGGGATAGTTCTATGGTGTCCAGGGAGGGGAATGGGGGAGAAAAGAGGGGATGTACTGGCCTGTGGCTTTTTATTTGGAGGAGGAGGGAGTATGGTGGATAAGGTCCATGGAAGGGCTAGGGAGAGGTGAAAACTAGTGGCCAGATGTTGTGGGCTGGGGAAATGGTTTTCTGGTCGTGCTGGGCAAAGAGGGAGCAGTGGGGCTGCTGCAAGGGGATTTATTGTGTTATACATGGCCTCACATGTGTGTCCTCCCTTTCCAAGCATAAGAGGACAAAGAGAGGGGATCTAAAGTGCAGCTATAGTGTAGGTCGACCAGAGAGGATATGTCGGGTGTTGGAGAGAAGTATTGTGCAAGATTTGAGGGAGTTTGGAGGTGAGATACTTAGTGGTTTTGTTATGTGAACAAAATGGCCATAAGGAGGGATTATGAAGAAAATCCTACTAGTGGGTTTTGGCAAGTTTGGGAAATGATACTTCAATAGGGATATGATCAAGGAGTACCTCCGTGTATTATTTGGGATTTATTGGATCATTTTAGATCACAATTATATTGTTTATTCAAAAAGTGCTGAAGTGGTTTTCAGGAATTGGTTTCATATTTTTGAATGGTACACTACTGGTTTTTTGAATGGGAAGGTCCTAAATATGAATACACACTTAGGAGAATTTTCCCAAGATTTATGGATGACAAAATGTATTTTAAAACATTATTTTCCATTTCTGTCTTTTAGGAAAAAGGGCAAAAAGAATTATGGAAACACATCAAAAATATTTATTCTTGTACTGGGAAGATGGGGAACAATATGTAAGCCTCAAATGTTTATTTGGTTGAGGATATTATTTGAATAAAAAGTAAGTTTCTTCAATAGAGGAAGTTTTGGAGATACTGCCAAAGAAAGGAATTAATTAGTTTTACGGCCGAAATAATTATGGAAATTATTTGGCAAATTGTTTTCTCCAAGGTAGATGATGTCAACTTGAATTATCCATCATGGGAAACCTTGGTTGTTTCAAAATAATGTGGATTTTGAAATAGAACAGGGATTGGAGGATCTAGGGCATTGATATTTTTATACCACCTAAACATGGTTCGAGTAGTGAGCTCAAATCTCACCTTGGGGAAAGGGGTAGGTGGATGGTTAGACCAAGTTATATAGATGATAATGTAAGAAAGGGTTGGGCTTGGTTCCATTTTATGTGATCTAGGAGTGATGGCAAACTTTGTTGAACATAAGGTTGCCATAACAAATGCATCATGAAGCCTCATAAACCATGTGGTCTTAAGAAGCTCAAATCTCCAATGGAAACAATTGAGGATGGGATTGATAAACCATGGTTAGTAGATCATAACCATTCAAAGATTTGGGAAAAGGGAGGAAGCATATGGATGTGAGCTTATGCCGAAGTCTACAAGATGATAAGATTTGCAGAATGGGTTATTTTCTTGACTATAAAACCATCAAGGATGAGTGGGTACCAGATTGTTTTAGTCAAGGGAAAGAGTGTTCTTTGGTAGTACTAATAATGTACTACATGATGGTTTAGGTACATTCTCAAGAATGCACATAGATTGGAGTAGGTGGAGTTCCAAAAATTGAAACTAGTAGATTCTAGACATAGCCAATTTTGGCAGATTGGTGGATTTGGACTAGTATGCAAGAGGGAAGGATACAAGGGTTCATTCTTATCATCAGGTGGATGATATTGAAGCTTATATTAAGTAGAGGGAACATATTAGCTCAATATATATCTTCATAAGTAGATTAGAGGTTCACCTGAGTGGCTCAAGATAGATCTTGCTTAGGATGCTTGGTTCAAGATTTGGGGATCTCAAAAATTGATCTAGTCCTAAGGGATGGGCTACTAGATTAGTTTGCTCTAGTTCCTAAGCAAACAAGGCAACCAACAGACCAAGGCAATCCATCAGACAACATATCAAGGCAATTCATCTATTCAAACTTATCAACTACTACTAAGGTTACCATAAAGTATAGCTTGAGGTAAGAATGGGTGTTTTGAAGGTGTTGGGATTTGAAGTAAGATAATAACCTCTTGGTACTTCTACCAAGATTAGAATGAAAGGTTTTAGGAAAGTTTGTTGGAAAAACCTAGAGATAAGAGTAGTTGAAGTTTTGTCTTGAAAACATAAGAAGGTTATATACAGGCCTCCACAGTTTTGGTAATAGAAACTAGTGAAATATTTTGGTGTGTAAAAGACATCTTGGCTCAATTTTGAATTGTCAGAACATTTGGGAATATTAAAGGTGAGCCAAGACTTCTATTTTGTAAAATAGTTTTTCTCAACTAGTGTTGACGTAAGGAGTATATCATCTAATACACAATCAGTTGCGTAGGAACAAACAAAAAATTAACAAACATTGTAGCACTTAACAAGAAAAACTTTGTGTTCCCCCTGATTTTTGCCTTTTGACAACAAATTAGGGTTTCTCAAATGGAATGTTAGAGGGGCGGTACTGTGGACGCCCTTCACACCCAAAGGCTAGGGAAGAGGCCCGACGCCGCCCTATATAAAGGATCCTCCTCCAACCTTAGAATGGATTGATCCTTACCAATCTAAATCCTAGACATCTCATCTGCATTTTACCCTCGCGAAGCCAAGCAAGCAATACAAGAAAACAGGAGTAGGGGCTTTACCTCCTCACGAGGATCCCGAACCTGGGTCGAAAACACTGTGTCCCCTCTCTGCCGTGATTGTAACTTCATCGTCGCCACCGTCACTAAGGCTCCTTGCGAACGCGTGTTCAACCCCCTATCGAACCTAGGGATCATTGGACCCTGGTACCTTCATGGGACAAATCTCTGACATTTCGGCTCGCCTGGAGAGCCATATCGAGCTTGCCCTTCGCCGTGCGGAGACCAGTGCCTAGACCAAGCTGGCCCCGTGTTTTTTCCTCTCCGAGAAGGACCAGTGAACCGACGACAGCGTAGGATCCACCTACCTCCCGTCACGGGAGTCCCTTTCCTCCTCACACGGTGCCACTTCGCTCTCCCACACCACGTCCACGCGCGGCAACCCCGAGCACCTCACGCCCGAGGCGGCCAGGCGCATGGTGCAGGAGCTCCTCGACCACACGCGGGATGACCCTGGTGAGAAGAAGCGATAGGACAGGATCGCTAAGCTCCTCCGTGTTGCCACACTCTCCCCAATGGAGCAGAGGGCCAAGGAAGAATGCCCGGCGCTAGGGGCTGGGGGCTTGCTGTTGCCCCGGCGCTGCCATGGCGCCCTCAAGTCCGGCCAGGCGCCTCCGCCCGCGATCAATAGCTTCTAGATCGTCTCGCCCCCCGTGGTCGCGGCTCTGCCGCATGGGCGCGAGGACCGAATCATTGAGGAAACCACAGTGGTAGGCCAGCAGAACTACACGGCTTTCGCTAGAAGCAAGGAGGTATAGGCCAATGGCTGCCTCGCCCTCACAAAGGTGCTCTGCCATGTGGTATGGCTGCACAAGTTCCTCCCATAGACACCAGCGCGCTATGATGGAACGACCAACCCATGTGAGTTCCTGCAGCTCTAAAATACAGCCATGGAGGCTGTGAGGGGTGATGACCGCATCATGGCGTATTGGATCCCCTGTGCCGGAAGGACACTTCCAGCACTTGGCTGATGAACCTGCCAGAGGAGTCCATCGACTCATGGGAAAAAATGAGCTCCCTCTTCATCAACAACTTCAAGTGAAGCTACGAGCGCCTGCTCACGTACTTCTACCTCCGCCAGGTGCGTCACGAGCCTGGAGAGACCCTCTTCAGGTTCCTGCAGAGGTTTAGCCGAGTCCGCAACAATATCCCAAAGATCTCGGACTCCAACATCATCACCGCTTTCTCCAAGGGTTTCAAGGACGTCAAGATGAGGGAAAATATTGACATTCGGGGCGAGAGCCTCACCTCGGCTACCGAGCTCTTCATCATGGATGATAAGCGCACCAATACGGAGGCTGTGTAGATGTTCTACCTCGCCGAGGCGGAAACCATCCCAAAGACCTTTGGCTCGTCCAAGATAAAAGACAAGGACTCCAAGTGCAAAACCGTCGCCGTCCTTGCAGCCGAACCGGACCAAAAGAGTCCTTGCGAGGAGCAAGGCGGATGATAAAGGGATATCAATGCGTACTGCCACTTCCACAAGAGGAACAGACACCCCATCGACGACCGCTATGAACTCCAGAAGCTCCGCGATATGCACAACAGCCAGAGGAAGGTAAATCCTGGTGGAGAGCACGGTGGGCCAGGGGTGACCACCACAGGGGCGCACATTGGAACAACAACTCCGGAGGACGCAACACCCCGCGGATGGGACAACAAGCCAATGCCATGCAGCAGCACCCTTTGCACGCAGAGAAGGGTCGTGTCGAGGATCCTTGGGGCTATCAAGTGCCGCAAGAGGTTGTCGCTTGCCTCCTTGGTGGCTCCCAGGCCCTGGTATCCAGCCGGCACTTCAAACTGCTTGCTCGGGAGGTCGCCATCGCCAGGCCAGGAGTCCCGTTCTAGAAGCTCAAATGGTCTCGGTGCCCGATCACTTTCCACGACCGTGACTACCCTATCTCCACCAGGACCGTGGGCACACTTTCCATGATTTGCACCCCCACCATCAACAACATCGCGGTCGCGAAAACTCTCATCGACTGTAACACCCCTGGTTCTATTAATATTAATTAGGGTTTTGATTGTGCATTCATGAGCATCATATAATCTTGCTAAGATAAAAATTCAAACAAGATTAACTAAACCCTAAACCCTAGATTCCTCTCTCTATTTGAAAATACATTCAAAATGTTTTAAATGTTTTGAAAGTACAAAAGGAATGGAGCCCAAGTAGTAACCAGGGCCCCTACAATGTTTCAAATGTTTACAAAGTGTTGCTGCTTTCAACATACACTAAATAGATTTGTATTTGAAAGATACAAATAGAAAATCAGAAAACAGAAAAAAATAGTTTCTTTGGAAAAAACAGAGCCATCCAGACCAACCAGGCCGGCCCATCTCTCTCCTCTCCCTTCCGCCAGCGCAGTCCTCCGTGGCCCAACAGCGGCCCACCCGGGCCAGATACCTCTTCGCACCCTCTCCCTGTCGTCTTCCTCCTTCAGCCAAGCTGCTCGGTGGCGACACCCGCGCCGTTCATCGCCGATGCGCCATGATCCGCACTGTCGTCGCCCCTGGAGAGGATAAGGACCACCCGAGCACGCCTCTCCCTCTTCCCTATCCTCTCATTCCCCCCCAGGCTCACTCCCTCTCTCTGCCAAGCTCCCCGAACCCTAGTCGTCGCCGGTGCTATCATGTGCCGCTATCTCCGGCCTCCCCTCTTCCATCCGATATCACCACGAGCTCCACCGTGTCACGATGACCTTCCTAGCTAGTAGAATCGGATGCGGGTGCTCCCTATCGAGCTCATCCTCCTCGGAGTTCCGACGACCGCCGCCGTCGATTCGCCGGCTCCCGACCTCGCCTTGCCTCCCCGACACCACCGTCAAAACCGTGGTGAGCTCCTGCACCTCGCAGTGCCCTCCAGCCTCTTCCTCTTGCTCTCTGCAGCGCCTGCGCCGAACCTTGCCATCCGCCGCCGTCGGATGTCGTTGTACACGATGCTCCAATGACCAACCAGTGGCAGCCACCACTCTTTGGCTCACCTTGTCTTCCTCTGTCCAACACACACAACCATGCATCCCTGCAATCCCTCTATCTCCCTCCCCGTCGCCGATCCGTGAGCCACCGCTGGTGTGACGTCATGTTGACGTCACCGTGACGCCAACACGTGCACGGTCAGCCCCTCGTCAACAAACTCTGGGTCCCACCTGCCCATGTGGAGGCTGAGGTGGCCTAGGGCCCCTCTGTCAGCCGCTGTGGGTAGTTTCTGCCCGACTGTAAAAAGGTTTTCTATTTAGTATAATATTTTCAGAAAATGAATAAAACTTGTAAATTCAATAAGTAATTATTTATAAGTCATAAAAATGTGTATAATATATAAAAATGTTTAGAAAAATAAACTCTATCTAATTAAGCTATAATCATGCATTGATAATTAACTTAAATGACAAGTTTAATTAGATAAGAAAATGCACCCTCCCAGATGCATTCAGGGTTTCTCCGAATTAGGGTTTGGACCCCTCGGACCCCGATTAAAATGACCAAGCATGTTTAGGGTTTCAATTTCAATAACTTTTAACTTGTCATATCATCATCCTTGCTTGAGCATTGCATCTATGCCATGTGTTGATTGTTTCCTTCCTTTCCGGTGTTTGGTTCTTCTCTGGTAGAATAAGATATCGGAATAGAGATCGAGTCCAAGACCGAATATGAAGATCAATACCATCGAAGGTCATCGACGAACTATGCCAACAAGATGAACCCTGGAGAGCTATATCCTTGTGGTTGTCGAACAGGTCAAGCTTATGAACCCGAAGATCTGTATTGGGTATCAACAGGCAAAGGCAAGAGAAACCCCACACATGATATGATCCTATTCTTTCAAGCATTTTAAATTTATGTCATGTGCATACGATTCCAAAGTCTTTCATCTATAGGTAGATTAATCCTATTTGATGCATGTTCCCTTTGAAACTATAATCCCTGATCCACGGCTCCTAGCATAACTAGGGTTTGGCTTTGTGATCGCTGCTAGAGCTACTTTATCTGTTGTGCTTAGCCATGCTTAGTTGTTCTGCTCATTCACCTGGCTGATGGATCCGAGATCCAAATGAACCTAGTTGGATAGGAGAACGTGGTATGACAGGTGATGTGAGGTAAACAGGCTAAGGCTTGTATGGGAAGCCACACGGGTTGTGGTTTTTGCACTCCCATACTTGCTACCGTTAGGACCCGAGGTTCTTGCCTCTTGAACCAAGACGAGCGTATAGCCACACGGGGGTTTATGGGGACCCCCTTGACCCCAACTTGCCTAGTCTGATCGATGAGTCCGTAGTTTGAAGATTTATTCGTCCCCCGCATGGAAAAAGGTTTTGGAAAATGGTGCAAGCATATAGGACGTGGCCGGGTGAAGGATGCTCGGCATTGAACTGGATCCCGATACACAGAGTCGAGGACCGCCTGGGAGTTTTGCCAACTACCGCAGCCGGGAGACCTTCTGGTGACTCATGGATTAGGCAAAGTAAGGAAAAGGTTTCGGTCGATCACCCTATATCAGCACACCAAGGAAGTGTGTCATTTGACGCTAAGAGTCGGTCGGCGCGTGTGGGTAAAGTTGCACACCCCTGCAGGGTATAATCTTTTCGAAAAGCCGTGTCCACGGTTATAGATGACTTGGGAATGGACGTGGGATCATAGAGAACTTGAACCTAATCGTAAAACTTGGCAAGATAAAGTGTGCTTAAGGATGCTTCCTCTTGGGTACGAGGGGGTGATCCTCGATGAGGTTCGATGATGACTTGGTGGATCTCAAAAGATAATGATCAATACTTTGGAGATGTCGCTTTCTTATCCCCTTTTAAAACACTCAGATTACACGAGCTTCTTCTCCCTCCTATTTTATAAACAAAGATGGATTTATGCAAAATAACTCCACCAGCCATAAGTCTTGCGGAGTACACCCTGTACTCACCCTTGCGTTGTTGATCCTTTTGTAGCAGAGTAAGTGTTACCATAGAAGATGAGTTCTTTACGGCATCGACATTGACGAGTAGTTTGGAATTCCCGGCCGAAGCCTGGAATCTATGGAATGGGACGTCATCGTTATGCTTCAGGCCTCTTAGGCCATTTGTTAAGTTTTCTATACTTAATAGCATAATTTGCCTTCCATTGTTTGAGGTTTGTGGTCAGTGACCTCTGCTTGTAATATTTTGGTTCTTCGCTCAGTTATGAGCTTACTGTAATAATTTTTGTGTCGTAGGGTCACTAATGGGTTACCGATTCTTCACTGGATATTCTCGAGCTCAAGGTTAAGCTTATTTTAGACAGAGGTCTGGGATTTGTTTAGCCCTGATCCTGGGGGTGTCACATCGACGGGGGTGCCGTACTAAGCATGATCTTCACCAAGATGTTCGCCCAGCTGTAGGTGCCGTACGAGAGGCTGGCGCCGAGCATGTCGTTCTCCAGGGTGATGGACGGAACTACTACCCCCATCGGCAGGTGCGTCTCCCTGTCACGTTTGGGACGCCCGAAAATTACCGCACCGAGATCGTCGACTTCGATGTGGCCAGCATCAGGCTCCCATACAATGTCAACCCCGGTTACCCTGCGTTGGCCAAGTTCATGGTTGCCACTCATCACGTCTACAATGTCCTCAAGATGCCCGGAGGCAACGAAGGTATCATTACGCTCCATTGCGATTAAGTGGAGGCCCTGCACTCCCTCAAGCACACCTACAAAGAAGCGGCCGCCGCCTACCCCGAGGACAAGGACGCGCCGGATTACGTCGGGGGATCCTCGAGGAGGAAGAAAATGGCCTCCCAGGAGAGCATCATGGCCAAGAGGGTAGCCGCCGCGCTATTTCCACCTCAGGAGGGTCGGATCCCGGTCGGTAGTTGAGCCTTTCGGAGCGACCGGGCCTCGTCACGACCTACCCTCATGAGCACCATAGAGGCCCTAGAATAATGCCTCAACCCAGAGGCTCTCGACTTCCCGATGGACAGCACCCAGCATGCGAACAACATTGGCAGCCCTCCAGAAGCCATCTAGGCTACCGACCAAGTAGGAACTCAAGGCGGAGGGAAGGCATGCAAGCCTCTCCAAGAAACACGCCTGACTCCGCGACTTTTTGAAGGTGACCCTCAAAAACTTTCATACCCCTTTGCAGCCTTGCTTTAAGTAAGATCCCGTGCAAGCCATGGCTGTGCTGTGATAAGCTTGAACTCTCGACAGTTTTTGCATCTTGTGCTTCGAGCATGTTTTGCCATTTGGTTTTTCCTCGGGAATCTCTTCTCTAAAAACCATACCTAACTAAGTTCCCACACATGCACCCCACGAGCGGGGGGCTAGGCACAGTGCCTGTCACTGGTCACTCCCAGCGGGTAACTTCGCAGGCCCTAGAGTGTGAGCTCTGAACTTGCAGGCCTAGACGGAAGTAAGTTACCTCACCCATAGGACCTAGCGTTCAAAATTCTCTGCAAAAGCACCTTCTCATGTCCCCGACATCAGGCGTCCTCAGGCAGCGGCCATCCCCTCCTGAGGGCCCTTGGAGAGGCATGCGAGACAAAGTACCCCCGTGTCGCAGCCACTCCCCGGGCCGTGCCAGGCAATGGCCCTACAACACTCCACTAGGACACCAGCGAGAGGCTCATACCCTCCAGCTGGCCCATGCCTGTATAGCCATGTCTAGGCCCGCTCCTATTGCCTCGGGAAGGGCGCAACACCTTTCCCGCACAGCTAGGAAAAGGGGCGCTCCCGAACCTCGCGAGGGAGTGCCCCTTCCTGATAGCGCGGATTGCACCAAATCCCTCCACTAGATAGCGCGGGTTGCACGAAATACCTCTTCTAGTGAACTGCTCAGTTCCACTATGATTGGAAGGCTACAAAAAAGTCGCCCGGGCCGCCTAGGGCCGAAAGTCCTAAGTCGTCCCTTGCGAGAGCCAGGAGCAACCCTCCTGAAGCACTAAATGACTCACGCAAGCCTACTCAAGTGGATTTTGCAGCGTCACCTCACAGTTCTTCGGCCGAGAGGCGCCCTGCCAGCAGAGCCTCATTTGCATCACCTACAGGAGCCACCACCTGAAGCGGCATGCCTATAACCTCGCGAGGGCGCAAGACTGGGTAACTCGGCCCCTCAGTGGACGCATTCGACAACTCTAGAGAGCTAACCCTGCAAATAGAAAGCATCAGCCATCATTGCCGGCCTTATCAAACAAACTAGAGCTTCAGGTATCACACGAGAACATACAAAAGGAGGCAAACAAAACAAGCACCCGTACAGGAAAATTATCTTGGAAGTCCTGGTTACAAGGAAAAAGGGGCACCGCCCCTATGAGGGCCGAGCTCCACACCCCGGGTAACACCATGGCAACTATACCTACCGAGCCGCCCGGAGGTGAGGTGGATAGTCAACATGGCACAACTGCATATCGACCACCGAGATAGAGAATTTCCCCTCGCGGACATACCTAAATCGTAGGGTAAAGCCATGTTGCATGCGGTGCTCGGAGAGGAAGCGATGCTAGCCATCGGTAATGAAATTTTCACCTCCCGGGAAGGTGTCGATACACACCTCCCACTTCTAGCGCCCCCCGGAGTGGCTCAACTACAACTCGCCTAGAAGATCATGCGCGGTCCTGAGAACAAAGCACTCGGGGAGCTTCACCCTCACGAACAAGTCCAGGTCGTCAAGGACAACAAGGAAGTCTATGACCCTTTTAGGCTTGGGATCGTCCTCGATCTTGATAACCACGAGAGAAGGGTCCTCGGCGGTGGCCGGAGTGGATGGCCCGGATTCAGCCAGGGACCTATTGTCACGCCTCTCGCAGTGACCCCGACTGCTTCCGCGGGGGCGGCCGCAAGCGCACCTTATGGGAGCCTCTCCGACGGCCATTCCCGCTCAGCGGATGCAACCATAGCGAGGTGCTTAGGTTCCATGGAAAGGGATGGAAGGGTCGACTCGGGAGTGCAAGAAGGAGTGGAAAGTGATGGAAGCGTGGAATTAAAAAAGGTTCCTTCCCCACCCCCCCTTGGTTTAACCGGGCCGAGTGAAAAGACGCGTCACTGCATCGCCCATGTGGTATTAACTACCAGCGCCCACGCGTCGTTGCATCATGGGAACAACTCTCGAGGAGGGAGCATTCGTTTGGACTTCATGGACGGGATTCGGGACGTCAGGTCTTTGTTGACCAAACGGGAATGTGGCCCGCCCACCTTGAAGGGCTTCTTACCCTTTCGAGCCCACGGGAGGACACGTGCAGGTCAAGCGCCCGGGGGCTACTGTCAGAGCCCTGGAAACCAGGGTGCCACGTCCCTGTGCTGAGCAGGCCTCGTGCCAAGGGGATCCCCACTCTCAAGAGGCAAGGCGACTTTGGAGGAGGCTCGCTCAAGTGGACCTCGTGAGGCTTCCGCCTCACGAAGGGATAGAGCCTCTACGGTGAGTTGGCCACGACTTCACAGATCGTCTTTGACCCTCGAACACCGTGGAGCCCCTCTAGGGCAGGACAGTAACTTTTCCCAGTGGAGTTCAAAGTGCGGTGCCGCCAGGAAGTGTCACATCCCTACAACGCGAGCTGCCTTGGCAAAGAAGGATCGGTCCACCCCTACCCCCCACCTTTTTGAAGGGAAAGGACGATCGACCAAGTGGCAGGAGATGCCTTTGTTACCATTCTGATAATAGAATGTGTAAAGTAGAGAGCGCCGAATGAAGACAAGATTCATCTGGGAAGGACACTTTACAGGAGGATGGAGCGGAGCAAGCCGAGCTAGACCAAGTCCATGTAAAGTAGCCTCCTAGACCGTATACACCAGGGCGGCACTGTGGACACGCTTCCCGCCAAAAGTCTAGGGAAGAGGCTCGTTGCTGACCTATATAAAGGCTCCTCCTCCAACCTCAGAAGGGATCAATCCTTAGCGATGTAAACCCTAGACATCTAATCTCCATTGTACCCTCGCGAAGCTAAGCGAGCAATACAACAAACAAGGAGTAGGGGCTTTACCTCCTCATGAGGGTCCCGAACCTGGGAAAAAACACTGTGTCACTTCTCTGCCGTGATTCTAACTTCGCCATCGCCACCATCATTGAGGATCCTTGCGAACGCGTGTTCAGCCCCCTCTCGAACCTAGGGATCGTTGAACCCTAGTTCCTTAACGGGACAAATCTCCGACAGAGAACTCATAAAACATGGGAAATCGTAAGTACAACATCTTGTTCCACTATATATGTCTGAAAATTTGGCTTGTGGTATTCATATCCATTTCCTTCGAACTTTCTTTACGGGAAAGAACAATCTCATCATCACTCAGAAAATTGAGAATGTTCTTTCATCATCGTTGGAAACTCACACTGATGGCATTTTTTAATACAATAAGATGCACCCATCTATCTCCTAAAAGTAATTTAATTCAAGAGAAATCTATCGTACTTACTAGTAGCTCAAGTTTGACCTTATTTCATTAAATTGTCAAGATGAAAAATGTTAGCAAGAAGTTGAACCTATTGTCAAAACTATTGCTGGTTTGATATATTAATTATGTCCCCTCCCGATGGGTACCTCCAAAATCTTTTTTGTAAACTTTCAAAGCAACCTACAATTTACTTGTAGTTTCAAATTTGACCTAAGTTCGATAAATCGACATAAATTCATTCAAGTAGGCTCAGTTAGCTAGCAAATTTGAAAAGTCATGAAACATGGGAATCATAATTACAACATGTTGGTCCATTATATATGTCTGTACACTTGGCTTGTGGCATTCAGATCCAATATTCTTCGAACTTGTCTTTACGGAAAAGAACTATCTTGTCATCACTTGAAAAATTGTGGACTGATTATTCTTTCATGGTAGTTCAAAAATCACATCGATGAAATTGTTTACTATAATAATATGCACCCATTTACCTCTAAAAATACATTTAATTCAAGTGAAATCTATCGCGCCTACTTGTGTAGCTCAAGTTTGACCAAATTTCGTTAAATGTCAAGATGCAAAATCTTAGCAAGAAGTTGGACATGTCGTCTAAAATCTTGGTGGTTTATAATATATTAATTGTGACTCAATGATGGGTACCTCCAAAAGCTTTTTCGTAAAATTTAAAAGCAACCTACTATTTACTTGTAGTTCAAAATTTTCACCTAATTTCGGTAAATAGACATAAAGTCATTCAAGTGGATAGAGTTAGCTAGGACGAAGTTTGAAAAATCATAAAACATGGGAATCATAAGTACAACATGTCGGTCCACAATATATGTATGAAATCTTGGCTCGTGGCATTCAGATTCATATTCTTTAGACTTTCTTTTCGGAAAGGAACAATCTCGTCATCACTCAGAAAAATTAGAATGTTATTTCCTGATAGTTGGAAAATCAGACTGACAATATTTTTTACTACAAGTAGATGAACCCATCTACCTCTGAAATGACATTTAATTCGAGAGATATCTATCGCGCTTACTTGTACTCAAGTTTGACCTAATTTCATTAAATTGTCAAGATGAATAATCTTAGCGGGAAGTTGAACCTCTTGTAAAAACTCTCGATTGTTTTGATATATTAATTGACCGCCTGATGGGTACATCCAAAAGCATTTTCGTAAAACATTCAAAGCAACCTACAATTTACTCGTAGTTCGAATTTGACCTAATTTCGATAAATCGGCATAAAGTCACTCCAGTGGGCAGAGTTAGCTAGGGAGTTCGAAAACTCATAAACATGGAAATCTTAATGATGGACAACATGTTGGTCCACTTATAATGTCTGGAATCTTGGCTTCTGGCATTCAGATCCATATTCTTTGGACTTTCTTCATGGAAAAGAATAATCTCGTCATTACTTAGGAAATTGAGGATGTTCTTTCCAAATAGTTGAAACTCATACTGACAACATTGTTTTCTACAAGAAGACATTAATTCAAGAGCAATCTACTGCGCTTACTTGTAGCTCAAGTTTGAACAAATTTCTTTAAATCAACATGAATTCGGTGAAGTGTGCAAAGTTTGCTAGGGATTTTAAAAATGTAATTATATAAGAAACTGTGGTCCACTTTGTGTGATAATTGTGAGGATTGCATTTTTGTGATGACCCAGATCTTGTAGAGATCCTAAGTCCCTGTGATTAACATGCTAGTCCTTGAATCAATAGCTAGCACTCACAGTCAATGAATTATCATGTAAAACACAAGTCTTTATTACATGAATCAAATAATCCAGAATTTACATTATTACAACAGTAGCGATATAAAAACAACTTGGAGTCCCATCAATGCCACAGGAAGGTTGAGTGAAGACCCGCAATCCTAGAGCACCTTTGAACGATCTCCAAATTCTGCACATGAAACATGCATCCAGACGAGTTGGTCAATACTCTGAATGTATTGGCAAATTACACAAAGGAAATAATAAGACTAACTCTACATGCAAGACTAGATTTTGCTTTGGGGTTCATTTGCATAAAGCCAATTTTCTCTAAGTAAGAAGAAAAGAGGAAGATTTTTATCCTACTTTGTAAACATTTTCTTAAGTAATATAGGGTCGAATGGAACACGGGGATATTACTCACCAAGTGTCCAAACAACCTAACACTTGGATATTACTCACCAAGCGGCACTTGGATATTACGCACCAAGTTACTTGGATATTACACACCAAGTTCCCAAAATCCCACCCATTGGAGATATGACTCACACCATGGGGTTTCAAAACTTTTTTTAGAAAAGAGAGAGTAAATCCTTCAAAGACTCCATCATTCAGATGCTCAAAGTGTTCTTTTCGTGAACACGGATGATCGATCAGATTGCAATACTCTCGGGAATTTGTGCACTTTACCCATAATCCACGATCAAGTCCTTTTATAGACAAGACCATGGTGTCTTCGGATTGTCGACAAGTACGCCATAGGGGGTCCTAGTGGCGTTAGAAGGATGGGGTGTGAGACGTCGGATGTTCCAGGAGCAGTGAGCACAAGTTTACCGAGGTTCAGATCCGACTGTGGTGATTGGATCCTACTCCTGCTAGCAACCCAGTAATATATCAACGTAAGCCGGATGTTACAGTGGATTACAAGAGAGGTTTGCCTATGAGATTTGATTGTGGTGGTTGTTTCGTTATACCCTAAAGGCTCCCATAGGGCCGGTTTATATAGTCACCGAGGCCTAGGGTTACAGGAGAGACCTATCTCGCTACGTTACAGAGTCGGTAACTATGTACATGTAACATACCACCTTTTGCGTAATATAAATAAAAACATGTTTGAGCATCCCATGCATGCATTACACTTGCACTTTGATTTAACCAAATAAGAACAAGCAAAACCCTAATTTCTTTCCCTCTCAAAACCATTCAAATGGTTTTTATACTTTGAAAATTATCAAAATGAATGGAACCCAAAGTGAGTAAAAGGGTCCCACACTATTTTATATACTTTATAAAAGTTTCTGTAATTTGAAAATATTCAAAACAGATTTGAATTCAAAATATAAAAGGAAATCAGAAAAACAGAAAAATAAAAAAAGTTTATGGAAAAAAAACTAGCTAACCTATCTCTACTGGGCCGAGCCCATCTCTCCCTCTCTCTCTCTCTACCGCCAAGCGCAGCACGCAACAGCCAGCAGCCAGCCCACCCGGGGCCCAAGCGCGGCCCAGCCCAACTTACCCCTTTGCATGTCGTCTTCCTCCTCGAGAAAGCTGCTGCGTGCCCGTGCGTACGCCGTCTATCCTCGATGGTGTTGCGATGTGCGCCGCCGCCCTGGAGCTGAGGATAATACCCGCCTCGACCCCCTCTTCCTCCCAGTACCAGTTTCTCTTCCTCTCACCCCATCTATCCATTTCTCCTCGTCGGCCCTGAACCCTAGCTTCGGCCGCCGTCGAGCCCCGCTGTCTCCGTCCTCCCCTTGCTCAGCTGAGACTGGCAAAAGCTTCGCCTCATCACGCTGGTTCATCTCCCAGAAGGAATCGGCCCCGTTCGATCCCAGTCGTCTCCACGGTCACCGTCTTCCTTGACATCGACGGAACTCGCCGTCGTTCATGTCGTCACTCCTGACCTCGCCTCTCCTCTGCGACTCCTCTACTAGCCTCCTGGAGAGCTTCCGGTCCTCATGGGCCTCTTCGATTTGTCTCCCCTCTCTAGTTCACCTTAGCGTCGTGCACCGCCGCTCGTTGCCACTGTCCGTCGTCGCGTCGCCGTCTCCGGTGACCATTCTCTGGCGGCGCCACCTCCATGTGGTTCGCTTTGCCAAGATCTTTCCAATGCACCTAACCACACGTGTTGGGGTGGCCTGTATCGCCGGCGATGACCACCGCCTGACGCGCACCGCCGGTGAGTCCGACGTGGCTCCGACGTGGCCTTCGGGTCGATCCACCGTGGACTGGTCCCTCTGTGAGTGTTTGTGGGTAGGGTTAGTGCGGTAACAAAAATTTCTAGCCATGTGATGCCATCAGCAATGCATCATGCTGATGCAGTATTCCATTTCTTTTATTTTAATTATTTCTGTAATAAGAAATGTATGACAGGTGGGCCCTGCCTGTCAGGGTTTTAATATTTTTTGTAAATACTTTCTGAAATGATTAAATCTATGACATGTGGGCCCAAGTTGGAAATTATTTTAAATATTCCAAAAATGATTTAAAATTGGAGAAATTCATAACTAATTCATTTTAAATCAGAAAAATACAAATAATATACCAAAATGATCAGAAAAATGAAACCTATCTAACTAAAATATAAGCATATATTGTTAACCAACTTTGATGGCAAGTTTAATTAGAAGAACCAATTGAACCCCCTAGGTGATTCCGATGATCCACCTGTTCTAGGGTTTGGACCTCTCGGACCCCGTTTAAAATGACCAAGCATGTTCTAGGGTTCATTTCAACACTATTTAACTTTTCGTATCATCCATATTGTATGAGCATTGCACATGCCATGTGTTGAATTTTTCTTTCTCTTTTTCGGTGATTGGTTGTTGCGAATAGGAACCGAACCCGAAGCTGAAGTCAACGCCACCGAAGAGCAGTACCAGTCCAAAAACGGACAAGGCAAGCGAAGCCCCACTCATACATATGAATCCTATGTTTACAAAGTATTTCATTCTAGTCATATGCATTCGGTTCAATAGTCTTTTATCAGTAGATAGAGTAACCCTATCTGATGCATGTTTCCCTTTGTGAACTATATTACCTGATCCACTACTCCTAGCATAACTAGGGTTTGGCTTATGAGAATTGCTAGTGCCACAGTTCAGTCAAGCTTAGCCATGCTTAGTGGTCCGATGCTAATCATTCAGATGATGCACCGGAGATGCGAATGAATCTAGTATGGTAGGATGTGGTGATGTAATCAGAGATGGATCATAAACATGCTAAGGCTTGTATGGGAGGCCACATGGGTTGTGGTTTTTGTAGTCCCATAATTGCCACCCTTAGGACCTGATGTTCTCGCCACTTGAACCAAAATGAGCGTTCAACCACACAGGGGCCTGGAAACGCCCTCGACCAACTAACTTGCCTAGTAGATTCCATGAGTCACATAGTTCGGGCTTTCCATTCGACATACGTATCTTGGTTGTTCTTGAATGGAGGTGAAGGAGGTGCATTCATAACAGGTAGGTAAGCGTGGCCGGGAACAAGAGATGCCCGACATCCGTAATCTTGAACCCTACGCACATCATTAGGGACCGGCTTCGGTACTCGACCCATTATGGCTGCATCTCCCTAGTGCGTGACTCATGGTCTCGGCAAAAGCAAGGTAAAGGTCGTGGTCAACCACTCTCTGTCGGCCTTCCAAGGAAGAGGGCTAATAATTTGGCATTAAGAATCGGTTGGTACATGTCGGTAAAGTTGTGCACCCCTGTAGGGTTATAATCTTTTCGAAAAGCCGTGTCCACGGTTATGGACGACTTGGGAATGGATTCTATGATCATAGAAAATTATAACCGAATGATAAAACTTGCCAACTAATGTGAGATCCGGAGTACTTCCTCGGGGTTGTTTGAGGGGGTAGTCCGGGTAGAGAGGTTCAGTTGATGGTGGTACTTGGTGGATATAAAGATGATTCTAAGAGCTAGAGTTGTAGTCTTCTTATCCCTTTTGAAAATGATCTGACTAGACGAGCTTCTTCTCCTCCTTGTTTTGAAAACAAAAGATGGCTTTATGCAAAATAACTCCACTAGCCATAAGTCTTGCGGAGTACACCCTGTACTCATCCTTCCTTCATTGATGTTTTCTATAGATGAAGCTACTCCAACTGAAGGTGGTTTCTACGTGGAAGTCGACGAGTAGTCGGGGTTCCCAGGCAGCGGCCTAGGATCTATGGAAGGGTCTCTACTTCCATTTATGGCCTCTTAGTCCCTTTGCTAAGTTTATTGTTTAGAACAACTTGTTTGCTTCCGTTGTTTGATGTAATGATGGGTCTGTGACCCCTGGCTTGTATGACTGGTTTGTAACTCTCTTAAGAGTTTACCTTATTAAATTATGGTTTGTATGTTCTGTAATGTTACTGATCTTTCCCTACGCGCTTTGGAGTTTAGGTTAGGCTTGTGTCAGATGAGGATCTGGTATTTGTCTACCCCTTATCCCGGGTCGTGACAGTACATCTTGGCCTACAAGTAATACTACAGGCCTAAGTCGGTAACTCTTTTGGGCCTTGTCATAGCCGGAACTGGCTCCTCCTCTTTCTCTGACTGGGCCGCCCGTAAAGCAAAGCTCTAACCCGTTGGTGGGCCACCCTGGTCAGCGAGTCCTGTGGGTATACCCGGAAAGTATATCCCCAGCAGTAGCCCCCGGAAGTCTCCAAGATCCAAAGTCAGATAAATCGTCTAGCTTGATGGTTTCTTCGTCTTGAGAATATTGAAGGGTTCTCGACAACTTCATTCAGTAAAGTAGGATTCCGAGTCAATTGAGTCGGATATGATTCGCTCTGACCTTTGTCTTTTCCCTGCTTGGTTTGAAACATAAGCCGGATTTTTCAGCAGCATGTGGACTGACAACTTTTTAGACCAGGTCCTGTCACTGACATGCGCGAAAATCAAGGGGGCAGAAGAGTCGCGAGGAAGCTAACTCCCCCTCTCCAATACGCGTGGCGATAATCGCGCGTGTTAACGCACGAATCTTGACGCAGAGATAAATAAAAGAGGGGAGAAAACCCTTTCTCTCAGATTCACCTCTCCATCGATTCATTCATTTCCTCCTCGTACTCCTCGAGCGCTCCGCACTAGTTCCCATCTGCGCACCGTGAGAAAAAATCTCTCCTTCCCCCACTAGTCCTTTTTCTCCAAGGCTTCTGCCTCGACCTCATGAGCGACGGCGGGTTCGTCAGCGGCGGAAGAGAGGAATATGCGGGGCCTCTGGATCCCCAGCGCCATGGACGACGCGGAACTCCAAGTAATGGAGGACGAAGGATTCATCATCGCCGGTGCGTGGCGGAGCGCCTCATGGCATGTCTAGCCAGCCGCGCGCGATGGCGATAAGTTGCTGTTCGGCACGCACGTCGACCGCGGCCTCATCTTGACACTGTCAAACTTCCTCGTCGAGGTCCTCAACTACTAAGGTTAGCAACTTCATAATCTTTCTCCCAACTCTCTGCTCGAGCTTAGCACTCATGCATATTTATGCGAGGGGTTTCTTGGCATTCGGCCAAGTCTAACACTTTTCCGGTACTACTATGGTACTCGGAAGAATTCCATTAGCGCCGGTGTACCTTACATCACCGGCACTCTTAGCTTAGTCCTTAGGAGAAACCGAGTCTATCCTAGGATTGACGCTAGTGAGTTCGTCAAATGCTGGGCCGGAACTTTATTTTATCATAAGGATATTCCGGCTCCTGGAAAGGCGGAAGGTCTTCCGACGTTTGTCACAGCGCCGCTCCCCACCAAAAATCATGGGATGCGGAAGCGCCGGAGATGTCGGATATCTTGATCCTCGCCATGAGGAGGATTGAGTTTCTAATGAAGCATGAGGGCCTCCGTGGATCTGACATGATCCGCTGCTGGTTGGAGCGTCGGATTCAGCCTCTCTAGCACCATGGAGACCAGTTAATGCATCAGATCACGAGCGACAAGAAGGACAACAAGCGGGTCAGTTCGATCCGGATTCCGACGAAGGACTACAAGACCCTCATGCAATATTTGACCTAGGAAAGAGTGGAATGAAAAGTTCTGGAAGTTTCCATGAAGATGTATATGACCAACCATCCTCTGACTCCGGTAAATATTTCGACTCCGCTTTTGCGTTTCGTCATTCTTTTCTGTTCTTTCTCCGACTCTATTTTTATCGATGCTGTTCGACTTTGTTAGCTCGATAAACTCTCTGAGTCTGATCTAGCTACACTAGAGGGCTATCCTTCAGACAATCCGGAGGCGACGGAGGATGATGAGTTGCAAGAAGTTACCGCCCCGCCTCCAAGAAGTGCAAGGCGAAAGAAGTTGTTGTTGCTGCCGGTAACCAAGTGTTACCAGTAGTTAAAAAGTAAGCACCCTATCTTTAATTTTCAGTACTTTTGTACCTTTATTTCCTTCGAGAGCACACCTGATATTTAGGATTTTCGTGTTCTAGAGCTAAATTAGTTTTGAAGAGCAAGACCAAGGCGGATAGCAAGCTGGGCAAGCAGATGCGTTAGTAAAAGCTTGTTATCTCACCTGTTGTGCCGCCATCGACTTCATCCAATACTCCATCAGCACAGAGAGCTTCTGCCTCTCCTGATGCTGGCAATGTCTCGAAAGCCCTGGTTACCATTGATGACCAGGCAACTAACAAGGGTGAACCCATAAAGCTTAATGATCCCATGGTAATATCTATAAGAACAATGGATAAAGTGGTCGGCTCCGCTGTCTTTGGCCTGAAGAGGAAAGAGAAAGAAGAGATCCTTAGACTGGCTCAATCCAGTATTTATAAGAAAACCTTGACCCAAGAGGCAGTGAGCTAAGAGGAGGAGGACGTCAAGCTGGTTAGCCTCCTGGACCAAATTTTGGTCCGGGACGCTAAAGTCGCATCTGGCGAGCTTCCAGCGAAGGATGTTCCTTCCCTCACCCTTACCGAGAAGGTGTTTCACAACACCAAGCACGGATTTGAAAAGATGCACCTCGAACACATTGTAAGTTTCTGATTCTTATTTGCATTTATTATCATATCCTCTAGCCCCCAAGCATAAAGTCGGATAAAACATCGTTGGATCCGAGTTGATGCTTTTAGGTTGCAAAAGAACGATGTAGTGTAGCCCCCAAGGCTCGTTCTGTGTGACACCCCCGGGATCAGGGCTAAACAAATCCTAGACCTCCGTCTGACATAAGCTTAACCTTGAGCTCAAGGATATCTAGTGAAGAATCGATAACACGACAGTGACCCTACGACACAAAATTTATTACAGCAAGCTCATAACTGAGCGAAGAACCAAATTATTACAAGCAGAGGTCACTGACCACAAACATCAAACAATGGAAGGCAGATTATGCTACTAAGTATAGAAAACTTAACAAATGGCCTAAGAGGCCTGAAGCATAACGATGACGTCCCGACCCATAGATTAGAGGCTGCCGGCCGGGAACCCCAAGCTACTCGTCAATGTCGATGTAGTACAGAACTCGTCTTCAGGGGAACACTTACTATGTCAAAAGTATCAACAAAGCAAGGGTGAGTACAGGGTGTACTCCGCAAGACTTATGGCTGGTGGAGTTGTTTTGCATAAAGCCATCATTTGTTTATAAAACAAGAGGGAGAAGAAACTCGTCTAGTTAGAGTATTTTTAAAAGGGATAAGAGAACGACATCTCCAAAGTATTGATCATCATATTTTGATATCCACGAAGTCATCATCATCTGAACTAGGATCACCCCCTCGTACCCATGAGGAAGCATCCTTAAGCACACGTTGATCTGCCAAGTTTTACGATTAGGTTAAAGTTCTCTATGATCTCACATCCATTCCCGAGTCGTCCATAATCGTGGACACGGATTCTCGAAAAGATTATTACCCTGCAGGGGTGTACAACTTTACCCAAACTTACCAAACGACTCTTAATGCCAACGTTTTAGCCTTTTTCCTTGGAAGGCCGGCAGAGGGTGGTTGGCCATGACCTTTACCTTGCTTTCGCCGAGACCATGAGTCACGCAATAAGGATGGTTCTGCCGTAACGGCTCAAATGCCGAAGCCGATCCTTAAATATGTCAGGCGAGGTTGGTTCACCAAGGGCTCCATCGACCCCAAGCAACCCCGACCATGCTTACCTACCTGTTATGAATGCACCTCCATCACCGCCTTCGAGAAGATCCAGAATGCATGTCGCATGGAACACCCGAACTATGTGACTCATGGAATCTACTAGGCAAGTTAGTCAATCGAGGGGTCCCCATAAACCGAGTGTGGTTGTACGCTCGTCTCGGTTCCAAAGGCAAGAACTCGGGTCCTAGTGGTGGCGAGTATGGGACTAGAAAAACCACATCCCACCGTGGCCTCCATACAAGCCTTAGCATGTTTAACTCATATCACCTCTGATATCATCTCATCACGTTCTCCTGTCATACTAGATTCTCTGCATCTGATGCATCATCTGGATGAACCAGACTCAACAGCTAAGCATGGCTGAGAAGTACATAGATATAAGCTCTATCAGTGCACACAAGCCAAACCTAGTTATTCTAGGAGCAGTGGATCAGGTAATATAAGCTCAAGGGAGTAATGCAACAGATAGGATACTCTATCTATCAATGAAATACCATAGTAGAATAGTATGCAACATGGAAATAATAGAAATTCTTTCAAAATCATAGGATTATATCATGGTAGGGCTATGCTTGCCTTTGCCTATTGATAATAGATAAGCAGATCCTCGGGAATCTTGTACTTGACTTCATTATAGTTGGTCAGGTATTGTTCATCGATCTTCGATGGTGTTGACCTCGGTCTTCGATCTCAATCTCGATATCGTATTCTACCAAAGAAGAACCAAACACCGGAAAGAGAGGGGAAACAATCAACATATGGCATCGATGCAATGCTCAAGCAAGGATGATGAGATGACAAGTTGAATTGTATTGAAATAAACCCCTAAAGCATGCTCGACAACTTAATGGGGGTTTTGAGGGGTGTAAACCCTAAATTGGGAAAGCTCCGGATGTATATGAGAGGGGTTGGGTTGTTCTTATAATTAAACTTGGCATGTAAGTTGTTGAACAATGCATGATTATAGCTTACTTAGGTAGTTCTCATTTTTCTAAACATTTTGATATATTATTTATATTTTTCTTACATATAAATAATTAGTTGTTGAATTTACAAGATTATACCAATTTCTGGATTTATTAAACCATTTTAAAAAGGTTTACTGCATCACGCTGATGTCATCACAGGGTCAGGGTTATTTTCAACAAGGCAGAACATAGCCACTGTGACTGACTGGTGGGCCCTATGCCACATCAGCAGCAACGCTGGCGGAGGGGGACCCACCCTGGGTTTGACCAAAGCTGACCCGCGCGTGTTACATCGAGATGACGTTACCGCGGTGGTGCTCCTCCCAGGTCGACGACGGGATGGCGTAGGAGGGAGAGCGTGGATACAGGGACACACGGTTTAGCTACGCGCGTGCACGAGGAACCACACTAGGGCGGCGCCGCTGGCTTACGGTCACCGGAGATGCAACTACAGCAAGCGGCAGTGGCGGAGCTTGCAGGGACATGGCGCGCGGTGGCTACGGCAAGCAAGCGGGCAAACAGAGCTCACCTTGAGCTTTAGAAACATACCAGGAGCACGATGAAGGGGTCGGCAGAGCGAGGCGAGCTCTGATGGCGCTGTAATTGATGATGATGGCTGCGACGGCCGACAGGAACAAGGATTCGATTCGGTGGATTGCAGGCACGCGGGGCTATGTGATCTAGCCGGGAAGAATCGGCGCAACAGGGCGAGCTCGGCAGTGGCCTCAGAACGGCGAGAGGAGGCCGGAGACGGTGGCGCTCAACGGCGGCCGAAACTAGGGTTCGACTCGAAATAGAGAGCGATGAGGAGGGAGCTAAGGGGGAGTGAGAGGGAGGTAGGGAAGAGGAGCACTGCTCGACAAGGTCCTTATCCCCCCTAGAGAGCGGCAGCGGGCATCGCGATGCGGCGGCGACATCGGGTGGTGCCGACGGTGACACGCAGGAGCTTGCCTGGGGAGGAGACAACGAACAGGAGTTGCGAAGGGGTACTGGGCCAGGGTGGGCTGGCTTGGGCCTCAATTGGGCCACTGTGTGGCACGTGCGAGTGACAAAAAGGGAGAGGAGAGGGATGGGCCAGCCTGCTAGGGGTCTGGC
This sequence comes from Avena sativa, assembly GCA_916181665.1. Classification (NCBI taxonomy): domain Eukaryota; kingdom Viridiplantae; phylum Streptophyta; class Magnoliopsida; order Poales; family Poaceae; genus Avena; species Avena sativa. Next base: position 104,519,112 of record OV702293.1, read on the forward strand.
TACTGTTTTTATTTATTTTTGAAACCCTTTCCTTTTTATATTTTCCAAATATGTTTTGTATATTCACATTATAAACTATTATAGGTATTTCAAAAATACCATAGGCATTTGTAAAATATATGAAATACTGAGGGGATCTTTTATTCAATTTGGGCTCCACTATTTTTGTGATTTCAAAATTCAAAACCTTTTTGAATTGTTTTCAAATAGAGGGAGAGAGTAGGGTTTAGGGTTTTGCAATATTTTATTTAATGCAAAGTTTAGGACATGATGATCATGATGCACAAACAAACCTTAAATAATGTTTATTTAAAATTGGGGTGTTACATGCTGTAATTTTACTTAGTTAAATTTGCAGCTCGAGTCTTAGTAGTCGTCTGACGGTATTCCGTCTCTAAATTTATAGAAAATTGCATCTTCCAACCAGGAATTGCTCAAGAACATTAGCAATAACCGCAAAGAAATCAAAGCTTTGTGTTTTGAGAATTCAAAGTTGAAAGTTGAGAAAGATGAAGCAGAAGGTAAACTTTTCCGACTTCCTCTTTGACAGTTATCTTTTTTGTCATAATCAAACCTATTTTGTCCGACTGATTTTTTTTCTTTGTAGAACTATTGTGTCAGTCCAACAAGATGGTGGTGTAAGCCAAGAACTTCAAGGTCTTGGAAATAGAGAATGCTGAACTCCGGGACAAGCTTGAGAAGCTAACTTTAGAATTGGAGAAATCCATAGCTGCAGTCCTGGAGTCAAGCAATCACGAGACCATGAGGATCGAGAAGCTCATAGCCCTCCGAGACAAAGAACTAGTTCATCTCAAGAAGGACTTCGATATTTAGAGGATCTTTCCCAGGGCATAGCTAGTGAACTAAACAGCTTCGGCAAGGAGCATGCTTAATGGAATCACTCTGTGCTAGGTAACATTTCTAAATATTTTCTCTTTTGTTGACCTTTTTACTTTCTTTCAGTCAAATTTTGACTTTTTGTTCTTTCCCAGCCCCCCTGAATTTTTCTGACTCTCCTACCTCCAAACCTCGCCTTGAGCGCATTAAGCTCATTGGAGATATTTTGTACGACTTCCGCCAAACTCTTGAAGAGGCTGGCGAGTCCGTCAAACTTTCCGACTTGCACGCAATGTCTATGCACGAGGTGAGGGACAAGGTCAAGAAGATTCAGAAGCTTATAGAAGACTAGAAAATCTCCTAAGCTCGGACTGCTGCTCAAACTGCTCTTATCATGGTGATGAGCCACCATAATGAGATGGAAGTCTGGCACGTCACCAAGGGTATTGCCGAGGATAATGATGAGGGTAACCCGCAAGACATCAAGGCCATCAAAGAGTCTTGTGCAGGTCATTCTTGTCATGTGGCGGAGATGACCAACTATACGACGCCATTCTTCGAATTCGTCCTCGTGACTCCCTCGCCCTAAGAGCCAGAGGCTAGTATTGCTTCCGAGACTGAGATAGAGGGCGATAATGCTGTTGAATCCAGTGCTCCACCTGCTTCATCACCAATGCCTGATTCTGCAGCATAGATAATTTTTATGCATTATTCTGAACTCGTGGCAATGTAATGATGAAAACAATGTTTTATTTTGTGATGGTCTTGTAAAAAATGATGCTTTTACTATCATAGCACGTTTGGTTATATATTTTTTATGCACGTGCTTGAAAATTTCTGAAGCACTTTGTGTTTTTATGCCTATACTTATCGTTTTCTCTGGCGCTCTGCCTCGTCCCTTTCATGGGCCGACCAACATTTAGCACGAAAACTTTGCCGAGCAATGGAGCGCAATTGCTAAACCAGTTTAAACTCGAAAACAAAGCCGGCTTCCAGTACCAACAACTCATTACTCGGAAAATGCCCGTGTCTAAGCAATTTGCTAAAAAAAAGTATAGATAATAAATTAAACTTTCTACCCTAAGGTAACATTTTTAGATATTCAAAAATTGTAACCAGAACGAACATGAGCATAAAGTACTTTCAAGCATTCTGGGGATTTTGAAATAAATGACATGCTCTTTTTTGGAAATAAGATGGCAAAAACTTCCCAAAGATAACATATGAGGAAACCATCACTTTATTTCCCTTTGAACATGTACATATATGATTACAAGGAAATATAACTAAGAATAGAAGGGACGCAGCTGTGCAATATTCCATGTATGGTCAATCTCATTCGTGTCTGTGCTGCCACCAGCTCTCTTTCTCTTCCGAGTATTAGGTATTTCCTTGACTGGTCTCATGTCGGTTAAATAATATGATCCATTATGCAGAACTCTGCTAACCATAAAAGGTCCTTCCCAAATTGGGGAAAGTTTGTGCTTTCTCTTTTGCACAAGTCGGATAACCAAATCCCATTTGCTGAAAGAATGGTTTTGCACTCTCTCACTATGATACTTGCGTAAGTTCTGCTGATAGGTTGTAGATCTCTACTCAGAAACGACGCATAATTCTTCGATTATATCGAGATCATCTTGTAGAGAAAATTTTGCATCTTCTTTGATATACGCTTTGACTCGTGGAGCGTGATGAATCAGATCACTTGGAAGAACTGCCTCTACACCATAGACCAAGAAGAAAGGAGTATAGCCGGTTGATCTGTTAGGAGTTGTACGTAAGGTCCATATCACAAACGGTAATTCTTCCGCCCAAGCCCCCGCGGCCCGACGAAGTGGTGCCTCAAGGCGAGGTCGGATTCCTTGTAAAATAAGGTCATTAGTTCTTTCAATTTGTCCATTAGCTTATGGATGTGCGACTGATGCCATATCAAGTCGGATCCCTTGTTCTTCGCAGAATTCGGCAATTTTGCCCATGGAAAAATTACTCCCATTGTCAGTAATTATACTGTGCAGATATCCGAATCGGATGATTATGTCCTGGATGAACTTTCTGGCTGTGGCTCCATCGTAACTTGTTACGGGTTTAGCCTCAATCCATTTTGTAAATTTATCTACCATCACTAGTAGGTGACAAAATCCACTTTTTGTCGTGTGAAACGGCCCTACCATATCAAGCCCCCAGACCGCAAACGGCCATGTAATAGGGATTGTTCGCAGCTATTCAGCCGGAACATGTTCCTGATGAGCGTACTTTTGGCAGCCTTTGCATGTTTTGACTAGTTTATCGGCATCTGCCTTAGCTGTAAGCCAAAATAATCCATGTCAAAAATTTTTGCCACTAAGGATCTGGCTGCAACATGATGACCACACTCGTCGTCGTGGATTTCTCTTAAGATTCCCACTCCTTCTTCCGAAGAAATACATCGCTGAAACACGCCAGACACACTCCGTTTATAGAACTCACCATTAATTATAGTGTAGGCTTTTGCTCGTCGGACAATCTGTCGGCTTAAGACTTCGTCTTCAGGTAGTTTTCCGTCTATCAGGAAATCCAGATAGGGTTTTGTCTATCTCGGAATTACATCCAGAACTGCTATTAAAGGTGAGTCGGATTTTGTCGGATAGTCCTCATCAACTCCGACTATGGAGGGGACTCTTAAATGCTCTAAAAAAGCGCCATCCGATACTTGTTTCCGCGCAGAGCCTATTCTTGACAGAGCATCTGCTTCCTCATTTTCTGCTCGAGGGATGTGTTCATCCATGACAGCTTTGTATGCTTCCATGTGCTTGTTTGTGTTGCAAATATCGGATACTTGCTGAGCAACTAAATCTGAGTCTCTGTAACACATGAGTCTTGATATGCCAATGTTTTTGTCCATGCATATTCCATATAGAAATTCTTCATACTCAGCAATATTATTGGTTGCCATGAAGTGTATTTGCAACACATAGAACAACTTATCTCCTTGGGGTGATTTGAGCACCACGCCATCCCCCGAGCCTCCTCGTGCTTTTGATCCATCAAAGTGAAGGGTCCAAAATTTCGAGTCTGGAGGGCCTGTGTTTTCTGCTATTTTTGTCCAATCAACAACAAAGTCGGCAAGTATTTGGGACTTGATTGATGTATGTGGTTTGTACTCAATGTCAAAATATGCAAGCTCGATTCCGCACTTTGCGACACCTCATGTGGCATCGCTGTTATTGATTATAGCTTGCAGGGGAGCGCTCAACACTGTGATCTTGTGCTCTTGAAAATAGTGGCGTAGCTTTATGGATGCAAAGAACACTCCATAGGCTAGCTTTTGATGGTGTGGATACCGTTGTTTTGATTCTAGCAGGACCTCACTAAAATAATAAGTTGGCCGCTGCACCTTATGATCGTGGCCTTCTTCCTTTTTCTCAACTACTGTTACCACACTTATGACCTTATTGGTCGCTGCAATGTAAAGTAACATAGGTTCCTGAGGTTCTGGCGCTGCGAGAACTGGTGGTTTGAAAGTAGATCTTTCAAATTTTGCAGGGCAGTTTCGGCTTCCTAAGCCAGACAAATTTATCGGTTTTCTTCAAGAGCTTGTATAAAGGTGCGGCTCTTTCGCCGAGCCAGCTGATGAACCGACTCACCACTGCAATGCAACCAGTGAGACGTTGTACGTCCTTCAGGCGAGTCGGCCTGGTAATGTTTAAAATAGCATTGATTTTGTCTCGGTTCACCTCTATGCCTCGCTCAGAGATGATGAAACCTAACAATTTTCTGGCTGAAATTCCAAAGAAACACTTCTTAGGATTTAGGATCATATTAAATTTTCGCAGACTAGCAAATGTTTTATCCAAGTCAGAAATTAAAGTTTCCTTGTTTTTGGACATAACTGCTATGTCGTCTACGTATACATGGATGTTGTGTCCGATTTGGTCATTGAGACAACGTTGCATAGTACGTTGATATGTTGCTACTACGTACTTTAAGCCAAAATGCATAGTTTTGTAGCAGAAGGTTTCGAAGGGAGTGACGAAAGACGTCTTAATTTGATCTAACATTTTCATCGGTATTTGGTGATATCCGGAATATGTATCGAGAAAACAGAATAGTTCCGACCCTGCCGTTGAGTCGATAACTTGATCGATTCTTGGCAAAGGAAACGGATCTTTTGGGCATGCCTTGTTCAAAGTGGTATAATCAACACACATCCTTAAATCAATGGTGTCCTTTTTAGGGACGAGTAGAGGATTTGCCACCCAATATGTATGGATGACCTCTGTTATAAAATCCGCCAATTCTAGGCAGGCTAATTCCTTGGCTATTTCTTTGCGCTTTTCATCACCAAACTGTCGTAAGGACTGTTTGATGGGTTTAGCGTCAGGGTACACATTAAGAGGGTGCTCGGCAAGTTCCCTAGGTACTCTGGTCATGTCAGATGGCTGCCATGCGAAGATATCACTATTAGCTTTGAGGAACTCGACGAGCGTGCTTTCCTATGCGTGGCCTAAGCCTACCCCTATGTTCGTCGTCTTGGAGGGATCATGTTCCTTCAGCGATGTTTTCTTCGTCTCTTCTGACGCCTTGAACTGCAAACTTGGCTTCAGCACCTCGTTCTTTGTAGCGGGCATCTCGGACGGATTGATGGTCTTCTTGATCTCCTGGTACTCCTGGGCGTGCAGCACGACTTCGGCGAAGGCAGGAGATCCTTCATCGCACTCTCGTGCTTTCCTCAGATTTCCCCGTACGGTGATTACGCCCTTTGGACCTGGAAGTTTAATCATGTTGTAGATTTAACAGGGACGAGCCATGAACGCCCAGTAAGTCGGACGTCCGAAGATGGCGTGGTCAGCACTTTTGAACGGTACCACCTCAAAAGAGAGTGGCTTGGTCCGATATTTGTCGTGGGTTCTGAAGGTCACATCCAGAGTAGTTTCGCCCAGAGAATCCGCATGTCTCCCTGGTACAATGCCATGGAAAGTTACACTGCTATAACTCAACTCGCTCTCGTGTAGCTTCATGCGATGGAGTGTCTCTATGTAGAGGATGTTAATCCTTCTTCCACCGTCCATGAGTGTTTTAGAGAACTCATAGCCATCAATAAGAGGATTGCTGACTAGAGGGTACTTTCCCTCATGATTTGTTTTCCTCTGGAGATCTGAATGATCAAAGGTGATGGTTACCTCTGACCAGTCCAGGAACTATGGGACAGCCAGAACTGTGGCATTGAGATCATGAAGAACCGCCTTTTTGTCCTTAGTAGGTTGGGATCCAAGGAAGCAGACGTATGTGTCTTTTTTAGTCATAAAAGTCTTCTTTCCATCCGACTTGGGCTCTGCAGCAGCTTCCGCTTCTTCCATGTTAGAATCTTCCTTGGGTCCTTTCCTTTCTAGGAATTTTTCTTTCCTTTTTGTTGCTTGGCTCTATAGCCAACGGATTCGTCTTTCTTGATGTCGTCATTGAAACGACACTCGCCATTTGTGTGGGTAGATCCTCCGTTACTATCCAAGTGGTGGACACAGGGATTATTGGCAATGTTGGCCTAGGTATATATTTTTCCAGGTTGTTGGTCTCCTCTGCCCTGGATTCGGGAAGTTCCACGGCCTCAACCTCGGCCCCCTCCGTGCCCTCCTCGTCCTCCAGATCCGAACGTTGTGTTAACAGCTGGGTTGACCAGAGCCGGCTTTTCATCCGAGGTGTTCTTGCGCTTCTGAGATTGTTTTGGCTATTTGGCCGCATTGGGAATGGCCAGAATATTTAGAAGCCCTTCTGAATCATCATCGGCATCAGCATATTTTCTTGCCATTTCTATCATTTCTCCCAAATCTGTGACGTGGTCACGTTCAGTCTGTGACGTAAAAGTCCGACTGGAAGTCCTGCAATAAAAGCTTCTATCGCAGTTTGCTCGTCTACTCCTTCGCAGGAGTTCTTCGTGTCAATCCAGCGTCCGAGGTAATACCGGCAGGTTTCTCCAGGCCTTTATGTGCATTGCTGCAAGTCTTCGACTATGCAGGGCCTCCTGTATGTTCCCTCGAAATTCAAAAGAACGCACTTTACATATCATACCAGTTATGAATTGAATTCGCTGGCAGCTCATTGAGCCATGATCGAGCCATCTTCCTCAGCATGAGCGAGAGATATCATATTGCAACCAGACTGTTTCCTCCTTTGGAGATGCAGCAGGATTGGAAGAAATCCTGGAGCCAGGTATCTGGCCGATCTGCGCCGTCGTAGGTCTGAATGTGTTTCGTAATACCAAAGTCAACCGGAAATTTGGTCTGACGTATGCGTGGTCCAAAGTACTTGGGTCCCACATACACGTCTTCTTCCTCGTACCGCCGCACTTCAATGTTTGATTCAATGCGATGGCGTGCGTCATTTGGCGAGATAGATATGCGCCTTGGAGGCTCATGGCTTCTGCGTGGTGGAGTCGGATTTCTGCTTCTCCTCTCACCATTGCCGCCTCCGCCCCTACGGCTTCCATGGCTACATCGGGATCCTTCATGATCACTGCCAGGAGGTGATGGTGGTCCTGGTGGATTATTTCCCGCTGGGTTATGCGGTGGTGGCGGTGGAGCCTCATTGTGCTGATTCCGATGCCTGTTTCTTCGGGAACCGTCCCTACTAGATTCATGACGATCTGGATCATCTCTTCCTCCGGCATTGCCAGCCGGACGGCTCGGTAGTGGCATCCTTAGCCGATCTTTCTCCTCTCGCTGGCATCGTGTTTCCGGGTCTTCTCTATAGCGGTTGTTTTGCCGACGATGGTCCTGATGAGGAACCATTGCCCTGGTGTCGTCTTCGGACACAACCGGAATAACTCTTGCCCACTCATGTGACCGCTGGCGAGAGTGGTCGTTTGAGCCAGTTCTTGTATTCTCTTCTTCTCCACGGGGATTATAGAGTTGAGCCATATCCCTGCGAAGCCTTACGTCAGCGCTTTTGTCAGCGCTTTGGTCAGCGCCAGTGTGGCAAAACTCATATTTTGAGGCCAGCTTGCCACTAAATGGCGCGACCGTTTTCTGCTGCTTCAGTCCTTTGTCCAGCAACACGACACACTGTTGAACCTACTGCGGAGATGGATTGTTGGCGAGGATGGCTCGAGCTGTAGCGGTGTTTTCCAACGGAGTGCTGTAGACTCGGATCTTCTCTCCATCTTCTCCGTCGAATAGATCCTTGTGGATATCCGGATTCTTGTTAGCTAGAAACGGACCTCCCCTTGTCTTGTTTGGATGTCACCTAAAATCTGACTGATATTTGGCGGGATCACTGTCTAATTGATGTCTCATCTCGACTAGGCGCGCGGCCTCTTCGAGTAGAAACAAGCGGTGCTTTTCGAGGTCCTCGGCCCTTTTCTCCGGTACTGAGGGATAAACTTCCGTCGGTACTTTCCGTCATGGTTGGCTTGTGGACCTCGGAGGAATCTCTGGTATCCATATCATCCAGCGAGGTGTAGCTTTCATCCATGCTATCATATGGACTAGGAGAATTTTCAGGCTCACCTTGTGTTTGCTTAGAGACGTGCTCTTGTTCATACTTCTCCATCTCTTTGTCGAAGTCTCGAAGTTCCTGCGACGTGATTGACTCCTAAGGGGAGCCAGGTGAGTCTGCATTTTCTTCGATTGCTTCTAGGACCGAATCGCTACCAGCTCCAGCATTGACAGAGTTGGATCCAGTGCTTATGTGGTACACAAAACAGTGCTTCTTCTTGTTCATGTTCTTGAAGTAGTGGCAAAGCTAGGTTTCTGCCTCCTCCATCTCAACATTCTCCTTGATGTCGGCGATTGCTTTGTAATCGATGTAGGGGTGTTTCATCATCTCTTTTATCCTGTGCTTCAAGGGTAGTTTTTCTGCTACGATGTCCGGTATGACAGAGCCGTAGCGGGTATATTCCTCATTCGTGTATCTGATCTCATTAGGGAGATCCGATCCGGATTTTTCTTCCACTTCTTCTTCCACTACAGGAGTGGGCTAGGTGGGTTCTATTTTCACCATGACCTTGAACTCTTCTTCCTCTGCGGATAAAGTAGATCCAGATTTTTCTTCCGCCATGGTCATCACCTCAAGGGTGGGTTGGGCTGGTTCAGCGAAACCGAGATAGATATCAACCTCGCTGATGGACATGATCGTGTAGGTCGTCATGGGTTTCGAAGCCAAAATCCAGGTCTCGTCGAGAAGGACGAGAGGGACATCACTGGCGTAGACCACGCGACCCATGGCGATTGTTTTGCCGATTCCTACATGAGCAGATTCCACCTGGAACGATGCTCCAAAGGTCACCTACCCCACGGTGGGTGCCAACTGTCATCGGATTGTCGACAAGTATGCCATAGGCGGTCCTAGTGGCGTTAGAAGGACGGGGTGTGAGACGTCGGATGCTCCAGGAGCGGTGAGCACAAGTTTACCCAGGTTTGGATCCAACTGCGATGATTGGATCCTACTCCTGCTAGCAACCCAATAATATTGATCCCGTGTTCATCTTGGTATCCTAGAGCAAGGGGAAAGGAGACACGTGGGTGGGTCCTGCATGTTAGTTAGACAGGGGAGAAGGCGGGTTGGCTGGTATCTCTGCTGCGGGCTGCGCTGGCAAGCTTTGGGTCGGCCAGCTGGCTGCGCGCGCTAGGATTCGCTCGCTAGGCTGAGGGGTGCGACGGGTAGGCCACGGGCTGGCTTCAGCTGGCCTTTTTTAGGTAGGCTTAGCTATTTTTTTCCTTTTTCTCTTATATTTTTATATTTACTATTTATTTTGTATATTTAGTTGTATAACTCCAGATTACATGATATTTGTTTCTAAATTTTTCTAAAAATCAGTAGACCATCATAGGATCCTATTTTGGCAAAAGTTTTCAATTTTAAAATAAAAGTATTTATAAAACCATGTTTATACTCTTGTAGGATTTTTGGTATTTCAAAAATAGGGTTTTCCAAATGGGATTTTATTAACCTAAGAACTTGCAATATGCAATGACGAACGGATCAAGAATTCAGATCAAACACAAATGCTTTGGATTTGTTCAAAACTTCCCAACAAATGTGATAGTCATCTTAATCCACTTCATTTAATGTGGCTTGATATAATTTTAAACAAGCATTAAAAGTTTCTTTTCAATCAAATTTCAACAAATTCAAACAATTCAATCAACTTATTAATTCATTTTAAAATTTTCTAAAATTAGGATAATTTTGGGATGTTACAATTTTCTTCAACCTATGGTGGATCCCGTAGAAGCGAGGTGCTTTAGTTAACACGGTCGGTGGAAGTACAAGTTACATCAAGGACCTCGTAAAAAATGAAAATTACATCCAAATCCATGCATTTAGAACAAGCTCCCTAAAACTAAGCAATGAAGTATGTTTTGAGGTTTGTGCATACTAGCGTTCATTGTGCTAAAGACTATCAATAGAAACTTCTAGATGCTAAGAATGGAAAAGAAGATCCAACAGTTAGCAATGTCTGGATTTCCCAGTCTTGATCCAACGGTCCATGTTCAAAGTTATCCTTACATTATACTATAGTGGTATGGTATTGTAAGAGATAAGACAAGATAAAGATAATATAATAAGTACTACTGCGAATGACCGGTTTTCTGAATAACCTTCCCTCCCGATGTTTGGGAAGCAAGTGAAAATTTAGAAACCAGAAAAGATTGAATTTTTTTGCTGCCAAGGACCAAACTGGTTTCCTTTCTATCTACTACTCCTCCTCCTAGTCCACACCAATGCAGTTGCTGAACATGCTAGAGAAGAAGAGCCAATCTCTCAAAAAAATAGAGTCGTCGTACCAAGGCACACATGTGCACCGCCACACTATGGACGAGGGAGAGATCATCCAAGCCAGTGTGCGAGGGGAGAGGGGTGGAGCGATGAGAGGCGGTGAAGGAGAGAGAAAACACATTTTTTTTGGATCCATAGGTCCTGAAATTTACTATTAGTAGAGTGTATGCTGTAAGGCGAGAGGAGTACCTCGTGTTAGGAACCCATCATAAACTTTGCTCTAACATCGAACCGCCTTCAACTCCTCTTCTCTCTTTGGTACTGCACTCTTCCCATGCCTACGCTATATTCTGTCTGCATGTATATCGCGTGGACAGAGGTGACCATATGTTTGAGCAAAGAAATAATGTACCATGATGACTGCAAGTGCATAGATCATTTATAGCTAGTTTGAAAATAAAGATATCGATCCCACAGGAAATAGTAGGAGAAAGACTATAATGCTTTTAACTAAAACTAAACAAAGTACTTAAGGAATAATTCTAAGATGCAAGAAAAGTAGAATTGTTTTTTGGTTTTTGGTTGAGCAAAACAATGAAGTAAAGTGAAGTAAAACTTAATGCAGAAAGTAGTAATCGCGTGTGTAAGAAAGATTGAAACTGCAATAGGGAAAAGGAGTTCTCGGGGAGTGGTGGATACAACACTAGAAATTTAGATTAAGTGATCAAGATTATTATAACGAATATTCTCATGATATGCATGTTTCTGGGAGGAGCTCCATATATGGACGATTATGCAACAACCACTTCTCACATCATCCTTCATAACCATAGCTGACAGATGAACGACATCAATCGTATTATCACTCTATTAAGGGATTTCTCCCGCGGAATGGACATGGCTTAACGAGTTCTCCTTGCTTCGCCAAGTTAGTACGTAAAGGATGAAAACGACTTTATAGTCATAGTAAGTGCTACCATCCCTCCGTCTACCAACAAGTAATCACCTTCATCAAGTCCCCATAAGAATAAAATATTAAGGAGGTGCACAACTTCCAACATCAAGATGAAGACAATTAACACATGCATATAATAATATATAACATAATAATCTCTATTTCATCTCAATCATATACTAACGTTTCTCCATCTCCCCAATAACTAATGATCTACTCAGACATGCAGGCAAAGAACATCATGGCAATGGTAATTGAAACGATTATTGATGAATAGTTCTTGTATAAATCCACAACTAGTGCAAGAATTACAATAAGATCTAGATGGGATGGATGGAGATGATGGTGATGCAGCGGTTGATGAAGATGGAGATCAAAGCCTTGGCCTCCCATATCTGCTTAGGGCGAAGATGGATCCCTAGGGCAAGTTCCCCCTCCAGGTCCCTTCCGTAGGTGAGGTTCTCAGCGATTTCTAGGTGTTCTATATGTCGTCTCTCCGATCCAGTTGCATTGGGTGAAACTATTTGAGGAGTCGGTGTCTGCGCCAACTATACGGCAGGAACTATATGGCCGGAAAAGTTTTCCCACCATATAGTTGGTCGTTAACTTTTTTGTATCCTCCAAGTGCTTCGGGGTTTCTTCTGGTATCATTGATATTTACCATATAAGCGATTTACGTCGTTTTTGGCTCCTTTTCACTCCAATATAACTGTTCCAAGAATTGTGTCCATCGGATCCATCATCTGTCCCGGTCCTGTGAAAATAAACATAAAAGGTGCGTGCGAACGCCATAAAGTACCAAGATCATACCACTACAATGCAAAATAATAATCTAAAACATGATGCAAATATGCACTCATCAACTTCCCCAAGCTTAGATTCTAGCTTGTCCCGAGCAAGTTTAGCTTTATTGGATGTGATCCTCATATTTATGAAGCTGAGTTGATAAAATAAATGAGGCAGTTGCAGCATGTGATTGTCATATATGATACATAGTAATAAGTTCATGAATAGTACCTTACTCGAACCATCCGAATAATATTAGCAGGCTGCCACACCTTAGCAACTAAAAGTTCATAAAAGATTATTCTCAACGTGATGTAAAAGTACTTGGTTCAACCGAATGAGTTAGTGAGGTAGTCCCAAGTGTTTTTAGGATCCACATATTCACTTGGGATTCAAAATCTCAAACGTCTCTTTGTCTTACTACAATTTAGTGGTATATGCCTATTTGCTCTATGCACATTCGCTCTTTTTCTTAATCTTTCTTTTTCTTCTTCTACATATATTCATTCTCACACTTTTGTTTAAGTGTTGTGCAAAGGAGGCCGACAAGCGACCGGCTTCCCAAGCCAAGGCGGACGTGCTCGGGGACTCGCACAACAAAACAATCCAAACTCAAATCAAAATTTACTGGAGTATACTTTCATTCCTTATGGCAACAAAATATTGTTTGCTTACAAGGGCAGAGATACACTTATTTCTACTAACGCCAATTTGCAAGCTATGTACTCCGCAGGCTTCAAAGATGACGCGCCACCGCCACCATGAACGCGGATGAATGGGACCCACGGGTTCGACGGGTACGTCGTCAAGCTAACAGCCATCACCGACCGAAAGGGCTGCTCCGTCTTGAAGTTGCGGTGCGTCGGCTCGGCGTCGTTCAGAGCAACGACCGTCTCCTGGTACGGTAGGAGGTCGCCCATCGCCAGCACCCACTTGGAGTACACAGCTGCCTACATGGTCAACTTCAGGACATCTGCGATTTCCACCGAGCTGGTCGTCGATGGGTACCCACTGGTGACGTCTTCAAGGTCGAAGTCGTCAGGGAAGTGCGCAAGCCCAAGGCTCAATGCAGTCGCGGCCCCGTGACGAAAGGTTGACCGCGATATGTACCCGACCACCGCCGACGCCCTCTCCAGGTAGTGCCACACCTCCGTGAGCTCGCTCGGAATCACTTCCGTGGGCGAGATCTCCTAGAGATACGCGCGAATGCAGGTCGCCGAGAGGGCGGTAGAATCCACCAGCATGGTGACACACTGCCTAGAGTCATACGTCCACTCCTTGGGCTTGTCGTCAAGTATCTTCCCTGCAATCAACAACAATTTAGCGTTAAAAGGACGCACAACTCCGGCTCACCCACTCGGGGACTCGCCGGCATAAGCGACCCGCATGCTCGGGGACTCATTGACACAAAAATTACATGTCTCAGCAACTCACCAATGAGTGGACGGCAGCGCCCCGTGTTGAAATCCTAAAGACCCGACAAATCGTCCTACAGCCATGCGACAAGAGCGTCAGAAACCATCCGCTCGTTAGTCGCTGCAGTGAAATCAGCCTTAGCCCTCTCCTCTGACTAGCTCGCTTCGGCCTTGGCGGCTTCGAGCTCGTTCTCTAGCTCCACAACCCGCTTCTCTACGGTGGTCAATGGCGACTGGTGAGCCTCTAACTCGGTGTCCGGGACAAAACCCTCATGGGCCTTGGCAACCGCCAGAATGCCCCTCTGCAGGAAAACACGGGTGAGACCCCAATCAAGCACAAGCAAGGAATGGAGAAGGTAATTCGAACACCTACCCACGGTTTTCTGCAGCTGTTGGTTCACCTCCTGCACGGATCAGAGGTCGCGCTCTAGACGTTCCTTGGCGGCCAGTCACTCCGCAGATTCACGCCGGAGGCCCTGCAAAGACGCAAGAAATTCAGCGACCACCCACTCCGGGACTGGACATCGAAAAAATTCCTAAGTGCCTAGCCGCTGAAATCCAGCGACTAGCCACTCGGGGACTGGACAACAAAGAACAATAAGAATCTACCCGCCGAAATTCAGCGAGCAGATCCTCGGGGACTAGAAATACCTGAATAGCTATGCCCAGCATATTGTGCAGCTCGACCACGTCCACTGATGGAAGCATGAAGGGCGTACGTCTGCGACGTTGCTCGACGTCCGAGCCTAGTATCTCGTGTAAGTGAGGCGATTGTGCCGCGGCACTCGTAGCGGAGGCCTTTGCCATGAAGCGAGGGAAGGTCGCCACCACCGCTCTCGAAGCACTCATCGTGGGATCTAATTCTCCAACCAGCATTGCCTGTTCCACCTGCTGTGACCCCGTGTCCACATCGGTCTTTGCGGCCGTGTCCACTCCAGTTGGAGCTTTGCTTGGCGCATTGGCCGGCTCGTCCAAAATTATGACAACGTTGTTGCCTTTCTTCTTCTTCGCGCCCTCAGTGGGCGCCTCGACGTTGTCTCCCTTCCTCTTCTTCGAGGGGTCATCCTCCTCACCCGAGGTGGATGCTGGTACCTTGGACACCGAAGGGTGACCAATTTTCTTCACACTAGTCCTAAAAATAAGCGATCAGCGATTCAACCGACATCTACAAACTATTATTCCAAGTCGACACGACAAACAGTTACCTGGCGACTAGGATGTAACTTAGGCTGGTGCGGATGTGAGCTGGCTTCTCTAGTTCTGGGCCCATCTTGCGGCTGATGCCCGTCTCAAACAGAGCAGGAGCCCATGAAACCAAAGCCTTCTTTGACGACAAGGCCGCGGCAGCAGGAAGTTCCGCTCCGGCTGATATGGCTGCCTCCCTTGACGGCGAGGCCTCCGCCACTGCCCGTGACTGTCGAGAATAGAGGAGGAATCAACACTAGAGGCATCTCTTCCTCCACCACGGCCGTGTCTGCCGCTTCGGGCGCCTTCTTCGATCCCTCGGCCTCGGCTTCGTCGGCTGCGCTAGTCGCCTCGGAGTTAGTCGCCGACCGAGGCGGAGACACCGCTCTTGGCGCCTTCCTCTTGTTTGGTGATTTCTTCTTTGATGGCGTGGCCACACGCCGCAAGCTGTGCTCTTGGACGTCGCCTTTGCCCCCGTCGTGTCCCTCGAGGCTCTTGCTGGCTTCGAGCTTGCGTTGCTGCTACCCGCGAGTCTTCCGAACTGCGTGTGCGGCGACCTCCACCGCCTCATTATCATCATCGTCATCATCGGAGGAGGACTCACTTTCCTCCCCTTCGACCTCCTTTGAGCTCTCATCATCGGCAGGAGGCATCCATCCTTCCACAACTTGGAACAGATGAAATAACAACACATGGTTAGTAAACCGCATCTTCATTTCTACGACTGCGAAATAAACAAGGTAAAACAGACTCACCGTTGGCGCCTTGCGCTTCGCAGTGTATGGGGCAATCCCGGCCTTCGGATCGCTGTACTCCGTGTCGGTGATCTTCTTCAACACGGAGGAGTAGTCATCGGCCTTCCACTCTCCGGTGCAAGCCTTGGTCCCATCATCCCTATCGGTGTACTCATACATCCAGTGGGAGCGGCTGGCTAGCGGCACCAGTCGTCGCCCGAGCCAACAATTGTATAAATTGATGGTCTCGAGCCCATCTTTCTTGAGCGGACGGATGGCCATCAGCATTTTATTTACCACCATCCTATGGTCCTGTGGGAGCTTGGCGACCTGCAGCCGGCGTGGTTCGGTTCGCTCGGCGGAATACGCTAGGAGCGGCACCTCGCCGTCTGGCGTCGATTCGCTGACGTAGAACCAGTACTTCTTCCACTCGCTTTGCGCCTTCTTTAGTAGCATGAGATCGAGGAAGGAGGCCTTGGTCTTAAATTGGAAAGTGAGGCCGCCCGCCTCCAGCATCGGGCCTCCTGCACATTCACAACTGATCCGCCCGTGGAACATCTCCTGCCACAGGTGGAAGTACGGGCAGCAACCCAAGTATTCGCACAACGCCACAAAAATAGAGAGTTGCTCGATGCTGTGAGGCCCCAGATCCGACGGCTGGATGTCGTAGTAGGCGCAAAATCGACGAAAGATGAGCGAGGTCGGGAATCCTAGCACCCTTTCGAGGTGGTTGGTGAAGCAAATGGACTCGCCGGCGCATGGATCTGGTTCCACCTCTCTGGCCGAGGGGAGTAGCCATCTTCCGGAGCAGAGAATCCCTGCGTCCTCGAAGGATTTCAGCGTTGCATTGGTTCACTTGGACTTCCCCCACAGTCCCTTCGGAGGCGCCATCGGATCAAGAATTTGGGCTCGCTAGATCGCTTTGGAGGTTCTGGATCGAGGAGAAATGGGAGACAGAAGGCCGCGTGGAATTGGAGGAAATGAGAAGAGTACTCCCAGTTCACCCGTCACTGTCCTTATATAGCGGTTTCCTCCCGCTAAATTCGCATGAGATGTTACCGCGCGGTGATTACGCTACTATTACCGTTGGATTACCCAACGGCTAGTTTGACCAAAATGATAGTCCAACATCATCTACTCGACTCGCCGACCCATTCGCCAAAGCTGCGACTTAACTACTTGCCAAATTGGCGATTCGACTGGTCGCCGATATTGCGACTGGGGTTACATGCTGAAGGTTATGTCTCTGATTGAAAGAGTCCATCGCCAATTCGATTGGGCGTCCAAATTGGACCCGAATACTCTGACTGCCAAAGAACACCTGCGTCGAATCAACGACGACCTCGTGGACTACTGATGGGGATATGTCGAATGGGGTATACCCAGCAGGACATTCAATACTGGATCATACTCCCAACGAGTGGGCCTGCAAGATGGCGACTGGACCGCGACCCAAGAGGAAGCCAGGCGACTGGAAGCTGAAGGCCCAGAAGCGTAGCTAGGCCTAGTCAGATTAGGTCAAAACCCTTAGAGTCCTTATCCAACTCGGTTGTAGATCTATAAACCCTAGCGAGGTGACTGTATATAAACCACCCTAGGGCATGCATAACACTTACGTTCCATCGTACACCCCATCGACTCGCCAACTAGCCGCCGAGCTCGCCCTTTGTAATCTCTCAGTACAATCTAGCAGGAGTAGGTATTTACCCTCCGGGGGGGCGAACCTAGGTATTTACCACATATGGTTGTCCACCCTTGCCCCTCGTTCTACTACTCGCTGCCACTCGCAGCATCTGCCGTGGCTATTCCCACGATAGTGTGTGTGAATCAAGCATAGTAGTACAAAGGGCATGGCTCACCTTCTCACTCGAGAAGGACCCGAACGCTTTTCCTGGCTTAACTTTAGGGCCCTTTGTGCTAAATTTAGGGACCTCTAAATTTAATTTGACCTAATTTCAATAAATCGACATAAAGGCATTCAAGTGGACAGAGTTAGCTAGGTCGAAGTTTCAAAACTCGTGAAACAAGGGAATCATATATGTAGTTCACAACATGTCGGTCCACTATGTATGTGTGAAAAGCTTGGCTCGTGGCATTCAAATCCATATTCTTCAATCTTTCTTTGCGGAAAGGATCAATCTTGTCATCACTTGGAAAATTCATAATGTTCTTTCCTGGTAGTTGGAAAGTCACACTGAAAACATTGTTTACTAAAAGAATATGCACCTATCTACCTCCAAAAAGACAATTCAGTCAATAGCAATATATCGCGCTTACTAGTACCTCAAGTTTTACCTAATTTCGTTAAGTTATCAAGATGCGAAATCTTAGTAAGAAGTTGAACCTGTTGTTAGAATTCTCGGTGGTGGTTTGTGATATATTAAATGACCCCCCGATGGTTACCTCAAAAAAATTCGCAAAACTGACAATGCAACCTACAACTTACTCATAGTTCAAATTTGGCCTAATTTTTGATATATCGACATAAAGAAATTCAAGTGGATAGAGTTAGCTAGGACTAAGTTTGAAAACTCATAAAACATGGGAATCGTAAGTACAACATGCCGGTCCACTATATATTTGTGAGAAAGCTTGGCTTGTGGCATTCAAATCTATGTTCTCTAGACTTTCTTTTCACACAGGAACAAACCTCGTCATCACTCAGGAAATTGAGAATGTTCTTTCCTGATAATTGGAAAATCAAAGGCATCGTTTACAAAAAGAATATGCACGCATCTACTTTCAAAAAGACAATTAATTCAAGAGAATCTATCGTGCTTACTTGTTGCTCAAGTTTGACCTAGCTAATTTCATTAAATTGTCAAGATGAATAATCTTAGCAAGAAGTTGAACCTATTTTCAAAATTCTTGGTGGCGGTCTGTCATATATCAAATTACCCCCGATGGTTACCTCCAAAAAAATCACAAAACATTGAAAGAAAACTACAATTTACTTTTAGTTAAAATTTGACCTAATTTCTATAAATCGGCATACAGTCATTCAAGTGGGTAGAGTTTGCTAGGACAAGGTTTGAAAACACATAACATTAAACAGGGGAATCATAAGTAAAACATGTTGCTCCACTTAGTATGTTAGGAGGCTTGGCTTGTCGCATTCGAATCCATATTATTCGAACCTTCTTTATGGAAAAGAACAATCTCGTCATCACTCACGAAATTCAGAATGTTCTTTTCCAGATAATTGGAAATTCACACCGACGACAATGTTTACTACAAGAAGATGCACCCATCTACCTCAAAAATATATTTAATTGAAGAGAAATCTTGTGCTCTTACTTTTATCTCAAGTTTGACCTAATTTTGTTAAATCGGCAAGAAGTCAGTGAAGTGTGCGAAGATAGCTAGGAAGCTTGAAAAATGGAACTACAAGAAACCGTGGTCCACTTATTTGTGTGATAATTGGGGCATTTGTATTTTCTTCTAACTGTGGTAGGCCCTGTAGGAGAGAGGTGGTTCAGTTAACACGGTCGATGAAAGTACAAGTTACATCAAGGACCACATAAAAATGCAAATTACATCCATGTCCATGGACTTAGCACAAGGTCCCTGAAACTATGCAGTGAAGTCTGTTTTGAGGTTTGTACATACTAGCATTCATTTTACATGGAAAAGACTATGAATGGAATCTTCTAGATGCTGAGAATGGAAAAGAAGATCCAACGATTAGCAATGTTTTGATTTGCTAGTCTTGATCCAACGATCGAAGTTCAAAGTTATCTGTACACTATATAGAGGTATCGTATTGTAAGAGATAAGACAAGATCAAGTTCAGATAAGAAGTACTACTGCCAATTGCCGATCTTTTGAATGACCTTCCCTCTCGATGTTTGGGAAGCAAGTGAAAATTTGAAACTGGAAAAGTTGAATTTTTTTTGCCGCTAAGGACCAAAGTGGAAACTCACACCGACATCATTGTTTGCTAAAATAAGATGCACCCATCTACCTCCGAAATTACATTCAATATCAATCTACCGTGCTTACTTGTAGCTCAGGTATGACCTTGTTTTTTTAAATCGACAAGAAGTACTACTGTGAAGTGTGCGAAATTAGCTAGGAACCTTGAAAACTGGAATTATATAAGAAATCGTGGTCTACTTTGTGTGATAATTGGGGAGGTTGCATTTTCTTCTAACTATGGAGGTCCCCTACGAGCGAGGTTCTTGAGTTAACATGGTTGGTGGAAGTACAAGTTACATCAAGGACCTCGTAAAAAATGAAAATTATATCCAAGTCCATGCATTTAGCAAGAGGTCCCTGATACCTCGGAAACGTATCTATAATTTTTGATGTTCTATGCTTGTCTGTCACATCCCAAGATTTTAGAAATTGGGACTAGAAAAAAAGCATTTGCATGTTATTCATAAGCATTGCATTGCATTCATGAAAATTTGAGTTGCAAAACCTCATTATAAACCCTATTTCGAATTACTAAAATGCACCTACAAATGAATATACAAGGATTTATAAATCCACTGCTTGCAAACTAGTAAAAATATTACAAATACGATCCTAATGTGATCTAAATGATTTAAGAAAAATTTGATGACAAAAATCATTTCATTTGGAGTTATAAATAAAAAGATACAATAGAATTACTAAAACAGAAAAGAATAAAAAGAAAATAAAAAAATAACCTACCCTCACCGGCCGAGCCACCCCGGCCCAGCCCAGCAGCGCAGCCCCTACCTGCCGCCTACTACGCGCGCGCAACAGTACTAGTGAGCAACGCGCAAGCCAGCGATCGCAGCCCGCCAGCAGCCAACCTAGCCGGCAACCAGCATCCCACCTCCCCTTCCTCCCACTGACGCTAGGGTCCCACCCCACCATCTCCTTCCCCGAGAAGAATCGTTCTCAACGCGAACACCGCGAACCGCTGCGGCAAAACCGCGAAATCCACTCCGATTTTGGTCGAATCCGTGCCCCCCTCGCATGCCACGAGCCCCTTATAACCCCCTCCTCCTGCACATCTTCCTTTTTTCCTTTTCGGAACCCTAGCCACCTCAAATCCGAAGCTTCCCGATCCGCCGCCGTCAGAGCTCGCTGACGAGCTCGATACAGGAGGTTACCAAGCACCCCGCCGCCTCTTTCTCCCCTTATCCTCTTCCTAGTATTCAACTCCGTCGCCTCACGCCGTTTTCCCCGTCGCAGGACCACGTGAGAGGTTGCAATTGCTCGCTGGAGCTCCGCTGCTGCCCGAACCAGCCAGCCGCGCCTCCTCGCCACCCAAGGAAGCGGATCACGATGCCGAGCTCACCAATCGACTCGTCGTCCTATCCTGATCCCCGTTCGCTACTCCTTCTTTACCGGTGATCGCCGGAGTGCCGTCAACCACCACCATCTGAGCCGCCACTACCGTCCGCTGCCGCCAACTCCGGTGACCCAGGAAGCTTTCATCGCCAGCCGTCGGATCTCATCTCAATGGCCACGATTAGATTAATCCCGCGAAGGGGTACTGACAAACCAGCTTGCGCCATGTGTCGTCCTCGCCAGACTTCCACGGTAGCGCCACGTAAATGCCAGCTCAGCCCCATAGCCCAGTCAGCGAAGAATATTCCCTATAAATTTGAAATTGAAATTTAATTTGCAGAAAATTGAGTAAACTTGAGAAATTTAATTTGCAGAATATTCGTAGATCCAAAACTAGCAAATAATATATCCATGGATTCAGAAAATTGAGTAGAATAATAATATAAAATTGAATATAACTTTTACGGTACGTGTTTACTGTAATAATTTAACTGGTTTTAATGGTCCTTTAGGTTAATAAATTCATATTGAAAGATCTACTGGTCCAAAAATCACAAATAATATAGCGATGGAAAGCTGGTTCCAAGTAGATCATCTATATGCAATTGGTTCAGGCAAATACTGTAAGGTTTTGTCGTGAAGATTTAAATAGATTAATGGCCCTTTTGGTATAATAAATTCATAAGAAAATAAGTACTGTTCAGAAAATTGCAAATAATATGTCCCTGGAATCAAAATCCCGTGTAGATAACAGATCTGATTTTAGTTTGATTTTTAGGCAACATAAATTATATAAATGATTTAAGACCCATTAAACACTATTTAAATCATAAGAAAAGATTCATAACTCCGATTGGGGTGAATCCAACGCCTAAATCCAGTAAATCCCAAAAACAAATTTTATTCGACAATTAGAATAGGTGTTACAACAGAACTACTAAAAAATCCTATATTGGCAAGTAATTATTAATAACAAGTACTCCAATGCAGTAATTGGTCTCTTGCATGCATCATATATATCAGTATTGTTTAGAGAACTAAAATAACAACCATTGTGACTTATTAAATTGTCATGCATACATTTATTGCATTTGTTTGATCTCTATGTGCTATTGTTTATGTTGTATGCAATTGTTTGATCGATAGATTGCGAGGAGTGCAACGTGTGTGATTGCTACGAGTGCTTGAACGACTTTAGCTGCAACCAAAGCAGGTAGATGCTAATTTGTCCATGATTATTGTCCTACTATGTTCAATGCATTGTGGTGTATTTTGTAGTTGCATGAATAGGAAACTACTATCGCTATGCTATGTCCTATTATGTGGTGGGGATCTTTTGTAGTTGATCTACCGTTGGTAGATGTGCTTAGCCGTGCTATCACGAGGGCTGGGTTATATCACTAAAAGTTGTTTCTAAAAGTGTTGATTTGTGAAAACTAAAAAAACAACTTATTCAATGAATCTCTTGGGTGTGACGGGATTGATATTTTTTGGTGTTTTCATTGCAGAAAGGCACCGAGGTTTCAAGAGAAAATGATTGGATTCTTTATTTGATAGCTTACATGTACAACCATGTGCCAATAATGAAATGGGAGGTTAGTTGGACTCAGTAGGTTGTGGTAACTCGAACCCACGTATCCAGAGATGTAGAATTTTGGTAGGTTGATACTGTGCGTGTCGGGTTTGGGGAGCTACTTCCCGAACGGTCCCTTCTTGGACTTCTCCCTATCATCACCCAACATGAGAGTGGTGTTACGTGTTGGGATGGCCAAGTCACATGGGTAAAGTGTACTAACCCCTGCAGGGTATATAGTCTAATCGATTAGCTGTATTCCCGGTCATGGACAACTGAGTTGCTTGATATTGAGTTCATGACATGTCTCTAGCTCATTGTAATTTCCTAATTTTTTTAATGTTGATGGGTTAACTTAATTGTGATATTTTCAAAGAAAATCAAAAACTGTTTATGAAAGTAGGAGAAAGGTATTTGCAAATGCAAGCTAGCCACAACTCCACTTGCCAAATAAGCATGTAGATGCTAGGATTATTGTCTACTTTAATAGCTCTACTTGTCATACATTCCAAGTATTGACACTTCGGGGCTGCTACGTTTTATGTTGCAGGTTATGATTCCGATTATGAGTGATCGACTAGGTTGTGATACTCCACTCAACATTTGTTCGCTTGTGGGCAATTGAAGATGTAGTCTACTAGATATTTATGCTTCTATTTTCTATTGAACTATTTGAGATAGCCTGCGTGCTAAGCAATATTATAATAATTGCAAATTCTGGATCAATTCGTTATTTATGATGCACTGATAAATTCTTTGGTATTCATCTGTACTGTGTGTGCAAGTGAACCAATCCAGGGATTGGCACTATACACATGAACTCAACCTTATCAGGAGAGGGTGTTATAGGATGGTATTAGAGCAGTGCGTTGACTGTAGGATCGTGACCTAGCAATGGATTAGGAGAACCTTATGAAAATTATAAACACTATATGATTCTATCTATTCTCTTCTTTCGCTTCTTTCTAGTACCTTCTTATCATTTCAATTCTCATACTCTTCTCTTTTATGATATAGAAGGAACACTCTCTCTAGAAATGAACTCATAATTTTGTACTTATTAGATTCTTATAATCCTTCATCTATCTTTTCTAATCTCATCTTGTTCAAACTTGTAGATGAACACTTGTGCAAGAAAGTGCTAGATTTAGAATAGTTAGATGATGACCACCATATAGTTTGATATGATCTCGTTTAGATATAGCAATCGATTATTGTAAAAACTTGTTTGAGAGTTGATTTATTATGTTTAGGTTGTGCTATTTCATTTCGTAAAGTTCCAGAATATTTTTGTGAGATTTCATAATATATTAATGAAGGTTTTATTTAGAAATTCGTGATAGTTTCGCTGCAGTTTTCTGCTGAACCAGCTGTACAGTATGATTTTTCATCTTTTTTTGGTAACTGGGAAAAATCTGAAACAATTTGGTTTACTGTGAAACTTCCTGTACTATATGTAGAAAAATTGGATAAAATTCCTGATGAGTTTAAGGTGTCCAGAAAAATTCGTGAACACTGCTGTTGTTTCAGGACAGATTCTGTCCATTGATTTTATGATTGTAGGTTCACCCCCAAATGAATATTAGTTAATGGAAAACTATTCCATGGATGGTATGCCACTAAAACAAAACTTCTAGAACATAAAAAAAACTATTTTGGCTTGAGTGTTGTTTGCAATGATTGTTTGCTTGTGTGCCAATTGTTTGCTTCATATAGTTATGGGTAGTATTATTTATCTAGTCTTTCTATCTATAACTTGTCTATGCTATACTAGTAGATGCCACCCTGTCATCAATCCACTGAAATGGAGAATCTCATGGCAGCAGAAGCATAGATAGCACAAATGATGACAGAATACATGGCCAATAACAAGCCACCACCTCAGTAGAACCTACTAAGCAATTTTCTGAAGCTCGAACCAGCAACATACTCAAGATTTTCTAAGCCTACTATGGTGGATAATTGGTTGCAAAAGGTGAACAAGAGCCTAGTCACTGTTGGCTTCCCAGATGAAGAGAAGGTGAGGTTTTCCACTCACCTATTGGAAGGACCTGCAGCAAAATGGTGGTACAAGTATCAAGCCACTCACCCCATAGTACAAGTAACATGGGACATTTTCAGAAAGCATTCCATGATGCACATATTTCATCTAAAGACATGAATTCACGTCAGAGAGGATTCAACAATCTACGCCAAGGAAAGCATACTATTGCGGACTACATTGAAGCTTTTAGCAAGGCATCCCGTCGTGTGACGAATGATGTGAATTTGGACAATACAACTTGGTGGAGGATGCACAGATCCATCTACAACAGAAAAATAACTTGGAAGGAGTTCAATGAAGTTATACTATGACCTTGTCCCATCACCCAAGTGTTAACGACTAGAGATGATGTTTTGAAGGAGTTTCAAGCTTGCAAAGTCTATGGAGACTTAGGACACATATACAAGGAGCATCAGGATCAGTGCCCCTATTGTGATGGAAACCATCTAGTTGGAGAGTGCCCCACATCCCAAGTCAATTGCTTTCTATGTGAAGGGAACGATCATGTCCCTGTTCATTGTCACCTTTACCCCATGGTACAACAAGTGAATAAAGGAGTCAAGGATGGAGTGTAGCAATCTCTTGAGAAGACCCACGCAGAATCAAGCCCTATGACGAAGGCCGAAGTCAGAGTCGTGCCTCATAAGGCCGCACCCAATGTGACTGCAAAGTGTTGTTACTCATGTGGAGAAGAAGGTCATATCTCTAGTGATTGTCCCAAAAAGCGAGAAAGGTTTCCTGAATTTGTTGTGAAATATGAAGAAGAAGAACTAAGACAACTCCTAGCCTTGGAGAGACCTAGGAAGAGGAAAAACTGCTACAACTCCCATGCGAGGGATATTAGCCAGCTGTTGTGCTACAATTGTAAAGAGCCAGGGCATTATGCGTCACATTGTCCAGAAAATAAGAATGGCAAAGGAACCAGGAAAAATGTCTATCCTGGCAAAATAAAGCCTGTAAGGGATCCCAGCCTTGTCACCTGCTACAAGTGCAATGAGTCAGGACATTATGCCTATAAATGCCCAGAGAAGAAGCTTCAAGCCGGACCTCATGACTAGTAAGTCCTTGGTTAAACCATACATCACAGTCGTAATGTTTTAAATAATGGTGCATCGTGTTCATTCATATTGAGGCATTCATGGATAAGAATAGTTACATATGGAGTTACTTAGAGGATCTATTGAAGAGAATCCACTAGAAATGATTGATAGCTAGAATAAGATTCCACAATTAAGTATTAGATATTGGAGATGCCAAGTTTAGTTTTCTTAAGGGGGTTAGCCGCGACAACAACACCCATAACCTTGCTAGCCATTCCAAATCTCGAGGTCGAGATTCATCTTAAGGGGTTAGTCTGTCACATCCCAAGATTTTAGAAATTGGGGCTAGAAAAAAATGCATTTGCATGTTATTCATAAGCATTGCATTGCATTCATGAAAATTTGAGTTGCAAAACCTCATTATAAACTCTATTTCGAATTACTAAAATGCACCTACAAATGAATATACAAGGATTTATAAATCCACTACTTGCAAACTAGTAAAAATATTACAAATATGATCCTAATGAGATTTAAATGATTTTAGAAAAATTTGAAGACAAAAATCATTTAATTTGGAGTTATAAATAAAAATATACAATAGAATTACTAAAAGAGAAAAGAATGAGAAGAAAAAAAGACTAACCTACCCTCACCGGCCGAGCCACCCTGGCCCAGCCCAGCAGCGCAGCCCCTACCTTCCGCCTACTGCGCGTGCGCAGCAGTACCAGTGAGCAGCGCGCAAGCCAGCGAGCACAGCCCGCCAGCGGCCCACCTAGCCAGCAGCCAGCAGCCCACCTCCCCTTCCTCTCACTAACGCTAGGGTCCCACCCCACCATCTCCTTCCCTGAGACGAAACATGCTCAACGCGAACACTGTGAACCGCTGCGGCAAAACCGCCGAATCCACTCTGATTTTGGTCGAATTTGTGCCCCCCTCACACGCCACGAGCCCCTTATAACCCCCTCCTCCTGCAATCTTCCTTTTTTCCGTTTTGGAACCCTAGCCACCTCAAATCCGAAGCTTCTCGATCCGCCGCCGTCGGAGCTCGCTGACGAGCTCGATACAGGAGGTTACCAAGCACCCCGCCTCCTCTTTCTCCCCTTATCCTCTTCCTAGTATTCAACTCCGTCGCCTCACGTCGTTTTCCCCATCGCAGGACCACGGGAGAGGCCGCAATTGCTCGCCGGAGCTCCGCTGTAGTCCGAACCGGCCAGCCGCGCCTCCTCGCCACCCAAGGAAGCGGATCACGACGCCGAGCTCACCAATCGACTCGTCGTCCTAGCCTGATCCCCGTTCGCTACTCCTTCGCCGGTGATCGCTGGAGCGCCGTCAACCACCACCATCTGAGCCGCCACCGCCGACCGCTGCCGCCAACTCTGGTGACCTAGGAAGCTTTCATCGCCAGCCGTCAGATCTCATCTGAATGGCCACGATTAGATTAATCCCGCGAAGGGGTACTGACGAACCAGCTTGCGCCATGTGTCGTCCTCGTTAGCCTGCCACGCCAGCGCCATGTCAACGCCAGGTCAGCCCAGTCAGCGAGGAATATTCCCCCCTGTAAATTTTAAATTGAAATTTAATTTTTAGAAAATTGAGTAAACTTGCGAGAATCATATAAAAAGATTCATACATCCAAAAATAGAAAATAATATATCCATGGATTCATAAAATTGAGTAGAATAATAATATATGATTGAATCTAACTTTTACAGTACGTGTTCACTGTCATAATTTAACTAGTTTTAATGGTCCTTTAGGTTAATAAATTCATAGTAAAAGATCTACTGGTCCAAAAATCTAAAATAATATACCGATGGAAAGCTTGTTCCAAGTATATCATCAATATGCAATTGGTTCAGGCAAATACTGTAAGGTTTTGCCATGAAGATTTCAATATATTAATGGCCCTTTTGGTGTAATAAATTCATAAGAAAATAAGTACTATTCATAAAATTGCAAATAATATGTCCCTGGAATCAAAATCCCGTGTAGATAACAAATCTGATTTTATTTTGAATTTTAGGCAACAGAAACTATATAACTGATCCAAAACCCTTTAAACACTATTTAAATCATAACAAAAGATTCATAACTCCGATTGGGTCGAATCCAACACCTACTGGTTCATATTAATGCCCTCTATCCGGTAAACCCCAGAACCAAATTTAATTCGACAATTAGAACATGTGTTACAACAAAACTATTAAAAACCCTATATTGGCAAGTAATTATTAATAACAAGTACTCCATTGCATTAATTGGTCTCTTGCATGCATCATATACATCAGTATTGTTTAGAGAAATAAAATAACCATTGTGACTTATTAAATTGTCATGCATACATTTTTTGCATTTGTTTGATCTCTATGTGCTATTGTTTATGTTGTATGCAATTGTTTGATCGATAGATTGCGAGGAGTGCAACGTGTGTGATTGCTATGAGTGCTTTAACGACTTCAGCTGCAACCAAGGCAAGTAGATGCTACTTTGTTCATGATTATTGTCCTACTATCTTCAATGCATTGTGGTGTATTTTGTAGTTGCATGAATAGAAAACTACTATCGCTATGCTATGTCCTATTATGTGGTAGGGATCTCTTCTAGTTGAGCCACCGTTGGTAGATATGCTTAGCCGTGCTATGACGAGGGCTGGGTTACATCACTAAAAGTTGTTTCTAAAAGTGTTGGTTTGTGAAAACTAAAAAAACAACTTAATTAATGAATCTCCTGGGTGTGATGGGATTGATATTTTTTGGTGGTTTCATTGCGGAAAGACACCCATGTGTCAAGAGAAAATGATTGACTTATTTATTTGGTAGCTTACATGTACAACCATGTGCCAATAATGAAATGGATGGTTGATTGGACTCAGTAGGTTGTGGTAACTCGAACCCACGTATCCAGAGATGTAGAATTTTGGTAGGTTGGTACGGTGCGTGTCGGGTTTGGGGAGCTACTTCCCAAACGGTCCCTTCTTAGACTTCTCCCTTTCATCACCCAATATGAGAGTGGTGGTACGAGCTGGGCTGGCCAAGTCACATGGGTAAAGTGTACTAACCCCTGCAGGGTGTATAATCTAATCGATTAGCTGTGACCCCGGTTATGGACATCTAAGTTGCTTGATATTGAGTTCATGACATGTTTCTCGCTCATTCTAATTTCCTAATTGTTCTAATGTTGATGGGTTAGCTTAATTTTGATCTTTTCAAAAAAAATCAAAAACTGTTTATGAAAGTAGGACAAAGGTATTTGCAAATGCAAGCTAGCCAAAACTCCACTTGCCAAATAAGCATGTAGATGCTAGGATAATTGTCTCCTTTAATAGCTCTACTTGCCATACATTCCAAGTATTGACCCTCGGGGATGCTATGTTTTATGTTGCAGGTTATGATTCCGATTATGAGTGATTGACTAGGTTGCGATACTCCACTCAACATTTGTTAGCTTGTGGGCAATTGAATATGGAGTCTACTATATATTTATGCTTCTGTTTTCTATTAAACTATTTGAGCTAGGCTGCGTGCTAAGCATTATTGTAATAATTATTAATTTTGGATCAATTCGTTATTTATGATGTACTGTTAAATTCTTTGGTATTCATCTGTACTGTGTGCGCCAGTGAACCGATCTAGGGATTGACACTATACACATGAACTCAGCCTTATCAGGCGAGGGTGTTACAGGATGGTATCAGAGCAGTGCGTTGACTATAGGATCGTGACCTAGAAATGGATTAGGAGAACCATATGAAAATTATAAACACTATGATTCTATCTATTCTCTTCTTACACTTCTTTCTAGTACCTTCTTATCATTTCAATTCTCATACTCTTCTCTTTTATGATATAGAAGGAAGTCTCCCTCTAGAAATGAACTCATAATTTTGTACTTATTAGATTCTTGTAATCCTCCATCTATCTTTTCTAATCTCATGTTGTTCAAACTTGTAGATGAACACTTGTGCAAGAAAGTGCTAGATTTAGAATAGTTATATGATAACCACCATATAGTTTGATATGATCTCGTTTAGATATAGCAATCAATTATTATAAGAACTTGTTTGAATGTTGATTTATAATGTTTAGATTGTGCTATTTGATATCTTAAAGTTCCAGAATATTTTTGTGAGATTCCATAATATATTAATGAAGGTTTTTATTAGAAATTCGGGATAGTTTCGCTGGAGTTTTCTGCTGAACCAGATGTATTGTATGATTTTTCATGTTTTGTTGGTAACTGGGAAAAATCGGAAAAAATACGGTTTGGTTCGAAACTTCCTGTACTATATGCAAAAAAATTTGCTAAAATTCCTGATGAGTTTAAGGTGCCCAAAAAATTCGTGAACACTGCTACAGTTTCAGGACAGATTCTGTCTATTGATTTTATGATTGTAGGTTCACCCCCAAATGAATATTAGTCAATGGAAAACTATTTCGTGGATGGTATGCCATTAAAACAAAACTTCTGGAACATAAACAAAACTATTTTGGATTGAGTGTTGTTTGCAATGATTGTTTGCTTGTGTGCCAATTGTTTGCTTCATATAGTTATGGTAGTATTATTTCTCTAGTATTTTTATCTATAACTTGTCTATGCTATACCAATAGATGCCACCATGTCATCAATCCACTGAAATGGATAAGCTCATGGTAGCAGAAGCACAACTAGCACAAGTGATGACAGAATACATGGCCAATAACAAGCCACCGCCTCAGCAGGACCTGCTCAGCATTTTTCTGAAGCTCGAACCACCAACATACTCAAGCTTTTCTAAGCCTACTATGGCGGATAATTCGTTGCAAAAGTTGAACAAGAGCCTAGTGACTGTTGGCTGCCTAGATGAAGAGAAGGTGAGGTTTGCCACTCACCTATTGGAAGGACCTGCAGCAAAATGGTGGTACAAGTATCAAGCCACTCACCCCGTAGTACAAGTAACATGGGACATCTTTCAGAAAGCATTCCGTGATGCACATATTTCATCTGAAGTCATGAATTCACGTCAGAGAGGATTCAACAATCTACGCCAAGGAAAGCATACTATTGCGGAGTACATTGAAGCTTTTAGCAAGGCATCCCGTCGTGTGATGGATGATGTGAATTTGGACAATACAACTTGGTGGAGGATGCACGGATCCATCTACAACAGAAAACTAACTTGGGAGGAGTTCAATGAAGTTATACTATGACCTTGTCCCATCACCCAAGTGTCAACGACTGGAGAGGATGTTTTGAAGGAGTTTCAAGCTTGCAAAGTCTGTGGAGACTTACGACACACATACAAGGAGCATCAGGATCAGTGCCCCTATTGTGATGGAAACCATCTAGTTGGAGAGTGTCCCACATCCCAAGTCACTTGCTTTCTATGTGAAGGGAACGATCACGTCCCTGTTCATTGTCACCTTTACCCCATGGTACAACAAGTGAATAAAGGAGTCAAGGATGGAGTGTATCAAGCTCTTGAGAAGACCCACGCAGAATCAAGCCCTATGCCGGAGGCCGAAGTCAGAGTAGTGCCTCATAAGGCCGCACCCAATGTGACCGCAAAGTGTTGTTACTCATGTGGAGAAGAAGATCATATCTCTAGAAAGGGAGATTCGGGGGATAGAAAGTCTCTATTCCGGCACCCTGCCGGGAAGGGGAAGTGCCCCAGGAGCCATCTCGATCGATCTCCATCGCCATCTTCATAGCCGTTGCTGATTCCCATGAGGCTAAGGGCTCTACTGATAGCCATGTGTTCATCTCTCTCTATGCATGATCTTGTGGTCATGAGTTTTGTAATCAAGTAGATCTACCTTGCTACTCAAGTGATTCATTAGATCTCTGCTCTCCCTATGTGTGTGAAAGTGACAGCGTGCACGCCATGGTGGCACTTAGGTTTGAGTCTAGATAAATACTCTTTGTGCTTTAATAGATCTATGCTTTTCCCCACGTGTGTGGAAGTGAAAGTGTGCATACCGTGTGTGGCACTTTAGCTAGATTGGATTTTTTTATGAGTTATATTTGGAGTTGGATGTCTCTATGAAATTGTGGTGTTTGTTGGAACCATATAGCGCTCAAGGTGACAGTGTGGGGTTATCTAGATTGGGGAAGGCGGACTTTGAGGAGTGCTTTTATATCCCTACCGATGATTAGAGTGTTCAACCGGAGAGTAGTTAAGAGTAGTATCATGAAGAGAGGATATTTATATGAGAGAGTGTTCACTAGTGCAAGTATGATCCCTAGGACTTGTTTCTATGCATTGAAACACCGTTTGCTAATAGATCTGTTGCATGTTTCTTGCTTGCATCAGTATGCCTTTAGTCTGTTCCTCCACGCCATCAGATCTTTTCTGGCACCGTTACCCCACGTCAACAACAAGTCAGAAAGTATTTTCTGGCACCGTTACCACTTGCATTTTACTATCTCTTCGCCGAACTAGTGCACCTATACACCTGACAAGTGTATTAGGTGTGTTGGGGACACAAGAGACTTCTTGTATCTTGATTGCAGGGTTGCTTGAGAGGGAATACCTTTGAACACTTCCTCCCTAATATCGATAAACCTTGGGTAATCCACTGAAGGGAAACTTGCTGCTATTCTACAAACCTCTACACTTGGAGGCCCAACAACTGTCTACAAGAATAGAAGTGCATAGACATCAAGCTATTTTCTGGCGCCGTTGCTGGGGAGGAAAGGTAAAAAGCACTCACACACCTTACCTCACGGCAACAGCAAGCCAGAAAGCTCTTTTCTGGCGCCGTTGCCGGTTAGGTAAGGTAAAAGGTACTCACATCCTCCGGTGTGAGTGCTCGAAGTTATTTCCTTTAGATTCTGCAATTTTGTCTTTTTGTTTCTTGTTTTCACTAGTTAGGCTTAATGGAAAACAACAACAAAATTAGAGAGCTTTTTAGTATTTTTCCTAAGTTAGAACTTGAGTGGTTTGAAAAGAAAAATAAAAAACCTATGGAACTTCTTGTGCATGCTAATAGCAATGTTATTAGTATGAATTTCTTGAACACCATTGTTACTAATGGTATGGAAACGTCTAAGCTTGGGGAAGCTAGTTTTTATAAGAAAGATCTTTTTAGCTCCCCAGCTTTGGGGAAGAAAATTTGCTCTAATGATACTTTATCTCCCATAGGTGGTAATTCTAATGATACTTGTGATATTTTAAATCCACATACTGAAAGTGTCCCTTTTAAAATACCTATTTAAATTGTTGAACGTGTTATGAATAACTGCTATTTTGGAGATAAAACTGTCCATCCTAGTGATCATTTACTCTTTATACATGAATTATGCGAGTTGTTCAAGTGTGCATGTATTTGAATGGACCAAGTTAAGAGGAAGATATTCCCTTTCTCACTTAGGGACAAATAAAGGGAGTGGTATGATCTACTAGATGATCCTCGTCAATTGGAGGGGAAGGAACTTAAATCTCTCTTTGATTCTAAATTTTATCCTCCTCATGAAATTCATAAAGATAGGAATTATATTTATAATTTTCATCCTCATGAGGGAGAAAGTATTTCCCAAGCTTGTGGGAGATTGAAGTCACTAATGCTCAAATGTCCCATTCATGAGCTCCCTAGTAATATTGTTATCAATAATTTTTATGCAAGGCTTTCAGGACACTACAAGGACTATCTGGATACCTGTTTAGAGGGATCCTTCACAAGTAAGGAGGTCAAGGCTAAGTGGGATATTCTTGAAACAATTCAAAGAAATACCGAATGTTGGGATAACGACAAAGGTAAAGTGTCAACACCTGGATTTTTCAATCCTAGATGCCTGTTATGCCATACATCGCAATCCCAGGATTACAATTTTTGCGAGACATAACAGAATTGGATACCATAGTACTTCATCCATTACAAACGATACATAAGTTCTTACACGAATAGGGATCTCATGATCTAGTTCTCAATACACATCAAGTAGCGGAATACGTAATAATAACGGTAGCGTAGGCGAAGCTCCATCTTCGGGGTCACAGGCAAGGCTGACGATGGGAGATGATCCTAGTTGTCGTAACCTTCCTGGGGTCCATCTTCCAGGTACTCCTCTTCATAATCTGGACATGGGAATAGCCAGGGACAAAGCCATGAGTACTCTTTAAGTACTCACAAACTAATACTAACAGGTAAGGGGTTTTTGGGATAATAGGACACTAGGCTCTAGGGTTGTTTTGCAAAAAGCCAGGTTTATCTCCACTAAGTTCCAAAGCTGGTCACAATTTTATAACTCCTAAATGGGATCTTGTAATTCAGGTCACAACTCTGTTGTGGTCAAGTCAAAGTCTCAATTCGTTTCACAACTCATTTTGAAAAGTCTGACGGGGGAACAGTATGGCCACTCAAACTGTCCATAACCGTGGACGCGGCTATTCGAATAGTTTGACACTCTACAGACATTGTACACTTTCACCACAACATTCGATACATCCGTCAGGAACAAATCCTGAATTGGTATACTCAGTATGAGGATAATCAATCCTAACCTTTCGATTACACGCCCTAGTATAAGCACCTCTCATGTGAGTTTGGCCTCCCAACCATGACCACTGTCATCTTGGGTACTGCGCAGGTGGACAATCTTCACAAGGTAGCCTCAGCTCAGACCTTGGCCGGGAGGGAACTAATACTAAGGTATATAAGTTTCCAGTCAAGCCCTACCCAATCTTCGGGTATTGTGGTTGTACGATAAAATTGGAATGGTATCGCATCCAGACAGCCATCAGTTTTATAAAGGGGCTAAGGCTCATGCCTCAACATTTTTATCACCAAAATCATCACGTGTTTGGAAACACATGTCCAAAACATTTCAATAGAATGATCCATCATTCCAAGGTTTTCATAACCATTTTTCCACCAAGTATTCCCATCTAAAAGTTTATCAAGTTTTATGCTTAGCACTAGCATCTACAGGTGAGGGTAGTACTAATGAGGGGTGGTAACTAGTGGAGTTTCACTAAGTCCAACATTATATCTTAGGCTGATATCAAGGTTTCTAGCTTAGGCCAAATTTTATGCTCTTTATGCAACCTTCAGCACAACTGTCTGGTATCTACCAAACTCTTAGGTAGACTCTAAGTAAGCTTTGATAAAGAAATAAAGTAAGAAGCTTGCCATAAAACTAGGATTGTTTTAACAAGTAGGTAGGATTGCAAGTATGGGTTTGTGGCATCAGTAGGGTATCTGGCAAGGGTTAGCTTGCATCAGTGTCAATATAAGCTTGCATAGGTCAACTTGTTTAGTAAGGCTTGCTAAGTTAATAGCTTGAAAGTATTGGCTTGCATTGGTATAGTATCATCTTGCCTTGTGCAGAGCAATGGTTGAAGTTCTCCTCGGCTTCCTCTTCGTAGTATCCTCCTTCCTCCTCGTATCCTTGGTCGGTACTAGCGTCTATGAATAAATACGAGGTACACAATCACCAAACAATACTTAACTACTTGCAATCATCACACACAAGGGTCCTATAGATGATCTAGCATCATCTCTAATATTACAAGGTTAAATCTTGGTTTAAATCTTTTATTTTGAGAAAAGTAATTTCTACTCATTGAAAAACTATTTAAGATTTAATATTCTCCAAAATAAACATGGGATCATGTTGACACATGTCATCACCACATATTGTAGTCCATGGGAATGTGATTTAAAGTGGTGTCACAATTTAATAAGGTTTTACCCTTTTATTTTAATTAATTAAAGTGGCTAGAAATGCTTATGAAGCATTCTTTTATTACTTGAACATTATTTCTGCAAGTAAACCAATATATTTTTATATATTCTAAAAGGTAAGGTTAAAAGTGATTTTTGAGAGTTGGAATCAACTCAAAAGCTTTTATGGTTTAAATTTGAAAAATGTTTGAATGTAGAAAAGCTTCTGCTTGTTATTTTTGCTATGGGTGATCTACAGATCCAAATGACTTGAATCCAACAGGATTGGATTAAGCATTCACAGACCTTTCCAACAAAATTGGTTTCATCCAATTTGGTGCACTGAATCGATCTGGGTTGATTTTTGAAGTTGGGTGCTGAAGTGTGTTTGAATTTAAAAAGAAAAGGTTTAATTTGAATTGCTGGGGTGCGCGGGAAATTCTAACGGGCCGACCTGCTAAGCACAGGGCTCCCGCGGGCTGCTTAAGTGGGTGTCCCCACTCGCCAGTGACTCGGGGCTGGGCGAAGCGGTATGGGGCAACGTGGATCGTTCGATCTAGTTCTAATCTAACGGCTGAGGGTCATCGTCGATGCGAGACAGCTCCGGCGAGAACGAAACCTAGCACGGCCAGTGGGGGGTGTTGGGGGCTCACCGGGGTACGGGCGAGGGTCGGCGAGGCGGGCGAACGACGAAGTCGATGATGGCGAACCTCCTGGTACCGTGGCTTCTCCTGGGGCGGCTCCAATCGTTGGCTCCCTTCTTCTCCGGCAGCGGCAGGCTCCAGTGAAATTCCGGTGAGGTGGTGCTCGCCTTGCTCTGAGAATGGTGTGGCACGGTCAGTGAGGAGAGGGGAGTGAGATGGTGTGAAGAAATCATGCGGGGGTGGCCTCTATTTATAGTCGAGCGAGGGGACCGTCGGGGCGCACGGTGATCTCGTCAGGGGCGACGTTACAGGCGGCTATTGGCATGGGCAAGGGTAGGGGACGGTGTTGTGTCTCCTGGGGATGCTCAACGACATGGTTGCGAGGCATGGGGCGGTGTGGTTTGGTCTGGAACGGCCGGTGCTCTACGCGGCAGAGGCGGCGTCTTCGACGGCGGGCGGTGGCTGTATGGCACGGGGCTGCTAATGGGGATGTCTGGCGGTCTCCTGGGTCGGTGGTGATCGTGTGTGCGCGTGGTGAGTGCGGCGCGCGGTCTGTGGATACTGGTCGAGGTTGGCGCTCTGGCGCACGCTCGGCATGGTCTGGGCGCGGCTTGTGCGCGTGGTCCAGGGCTTGGCAACGCTCGCGGCTGGGACAGGTAGTGGCGATGGACGGTGGGCTGCCTCCCAGACAAGGTTGGCATGGCTAGTTTTTCCTCTAGCCTGCTGTCGACTATGGGGTGGCATTGAGGTGCTCGGCTGTTCACCATTAATGGCAATGGCAAGCTCACAGGGGT
This sequence comes from Avena sativa, assembly GCA_916181665.1. Taxonomy (NCBI): domain Eukaryota; kingdom Viridiplantae; phylum Streptophyta; class Magnoliopsida; order Poales; family Poaceae; genus Avena; species Avena sativa. The sequence continues at coordinate 104,555,721 of OV702293.1, forward strand.
GCTAGTGTTGGGCTAATCTTTCTAGATGATCTACTAGGTTGTGTGTGAGCTAACTAGGGAACAAGTTAGGCAAGAATCACTGCACACTATAGTGTTTGATGTTTTGTTTGATTTGTGTCTGCAACCTGTTTGATGAAATGGCCGCATGAAGTCAAGTTTTGAATTTTGAAATGAATTTTGGTGGGTTTGCTAGATTGGTGCTGGTGAGTCTGCAGATGCTTGGGTTTTGAAAGTTGAGCTTGTTTGAGTGGTTTTTGAAAAAGTGGGATCTTCCCATATGAAGAAGATTCAATTTTGAATTGTCATTTAAACTATGCATTTGAAAGTTTCTGGATGATCACAAAGTGGGCCTTGATACTTTGTTATGAGTACATTCAAGGGGTGCAAAGATCAAGAAAAGTTTCTGTTAGGTTTTGAAAGTTTGAGACAGCCAAAGTAGGCATGGGAGTTAAATTGGTCAAAATGATCATTCACTTAATATATGTGTTTTGATTTACTTGTCTTTAGGAAAAGTGTGGGAAATGTTTTAGATGATGTTCTTTTCACCTAAGAAACATTTTACAAGCAATGGATCACACAAACAAGGTGGTTTTTAAAGAAATTAAAAATCCATGCATACACATATGCATGCATTCATGGGTTTACTTAGAAAAGTTTTTGTTAGCCCTAAACTTGATGATTAGTGTTTTGATGATCTAAGTTTGATATTTTTGGGATGTTACAAACCTTCCCCCCTTAAACAAAATCTCGTCCCAAGATTTGAAAAAGGACGAAAAGATTACCTAGGATTTGAAGAGATCTGGAAACTTCGTCCTGATGTGATCTTCGCGTTCCCAGGTAGCTTCCTCTTCTGTGTGGTTGCTCCACTGAATCTTGAGAAACTTGATGCTTCGGGTTCTGGTGGTTCGAAAGGCTTCTTCCAATATACGGATGGGTACTTCGGGATAGGTTAGGTCATCATTGATCTCTGTGGTCCGGTGATCGATATTCTTGAACACTTCGGTCTTCTCGGGGACTTCGAGACACTTGCGAAGTAACGAGATATGGAACACATTGTGCACAGCTGACATCTCTTCAGGTAGTTCCAGTTGATAAGATACTTCTCCTCGACGGTTCAAAGTTTTGAAAGGTCCGATATATCTGGGGGCTAACTTTCCTTTGAGTTGGAAACGCTGCATTCCCTTCAATGGCGACACTTTCAGATAAACAAAATCTCCGATGTTGAAGGCGAGGTCTCGACGTCTCTTGTCGGCGTAACTCTTCTGTCGGGATTGGGCTGTCTTGAGGTGCTCACGAATCTTGTGAACCTTCTCTTCTGCCTCTCGTAGGATGTCGGGTCCGAAAATCTGACTCTCTCCTACTTCCGACCAGTTCAAAGGGGTGCGGCACTTTCTTCCGTACATGAATTCAAATGGGGCCATTTGCAAACTGGCTTGGTAACTGTTGTTGTATGAAAATTCTGCAAATGGCAGACAGTCTTCCCACTTGGATCCATATTCTAACACACATGCTCTAAGCATATCTTCGAGTATTTGGTTTACTCGCTCCGTTTGTCCATCGGTCTGAGGGTGATACGCGGTACTGAAATCTAGGCGAGTTCCTAAACCTTCATGGACATTCTTCCAGAATCTCGAGGTAAACTAAGTTCCTCGATCCGATACAATGTTCTTGGGGACTCCGTTCAAACTAACGATTCTAGCGATGTACAACTCTGCTAGCTTCGAACTCTGATAGGTGGTTTTGATGGGCAAGAAATGGGCGACTTTGGACAATCTGTCCACTATGACCCAAATAGAGTCATTTCCCCTACTAGAAGTAGGTAGTCCAGTGATAAAGTCCATTCCTACAGAATCCCATTTCCATTCCGGAATTTGCAAAGGTTGCAACAATCCAGCGGGTCTTTGATGTTCTGCCTTGACTCGCTGACATATATCACACTTGGCGATATAGCTTCCGATTTCTCTCTTCATCTTATGCCACCAAAATTGCTCTTTCAAATCTTGATACATCTTAGTTCCTCCGGGATGGATAGAATAAAGAGTATCATGAGCCTCCTTCAAGATAACTTCTTTCAACTCAGAATCTGATGGTACACAAAGGCGTCCTTTGTACCACAAAACTCCTTCTTCGTCCTCGGTGAATTCGGGTACTTTGCCTGTACCGATACGACGCTTGATTCCGTCGATACTAGCAATTCCTTTCTGCGCCTCTTTAATCTGACTGATCAAAGTGGGCTGAAGTTCTATGCTAGCCAAAAATCCTTCACTTACTAATTCCATTCGAAAATCTTCCATCTCTTTGTGCAAACTTGGTTGCTCCTTCAAAATCATGGAGTTCAAGCGGCACGGCAATCTGCTAAGGGCATCTGCTACCACATTGGCTTTACCAGGGTGATAGTGAATGTCCAGGTTGTAATCCTTGATTATCTCAATCCATATTCTCTGCCTCATATTCAGCTCCTTCTGAGTGAATATATACTTTAGGCTCTTGTGATCCGAATAAATCTCACAACAATTTCCCATCAGGTAATGTCTCCATGTCTTCAGGGCTAGAACTATGGCTGCGAGTTCGAGGTCATGGGTTGGGTAATTTTGCTCGTGTTGCTTCAATTGTCGCGAGAGATAAGAGATAACTTTGCCTTCTTGCATTAGCACACATCCGAGACCAATCTTGGATGCGTCACAATACACATCGAAGGGCTTCGTAATATCCGGCATGATCAAGATTGGTGCTGAAATCAATCTCCTTTTGAATTCTTGAAAACTCTCTTCACATTTGTCGGTCCATTCAAACTTCTTGTCCTTCTTCAGCAATTGGGTCATGGGTCTGGCGATACTAGAGAATCCTTCTACAAATTTGAGGTAATATCCCGCCAATCCGAGAAAAGAACGAACTTGGGTTTGAGTGGTTGGGGCTTGCCAATCTTCTACATCTTTCACTTTGGCAGGGTCAACGGCAATTCCTCCGGCTGATACAATGTGACCGAGGAATCCTACTTCCTGTAACCAGAATTCACATTTGCTAAATTTTGCATACAGCTGATGCTCTCTAAGGGTTCCAAGAATGGTCCTTAGGTGTAGCTCATGTTCTTCTTCTGATTTGGAATAAATCAGAATGTCATCGATGAAAACAACGACAAACTTATCCAGGAAGTCCATAAAAATCTTATTCATGAGATTCATGAAATAAGCGGGGGCATTGGTTAATCCAAAATACATGACGGTATACTCGTACAATCCATATCTGGTGGTAAAGGCAGTCTTTGGAATATCCTCTGCACAAATCTTGAGTTGATGATATCCAGTCCTAAGATCAATCTTAGAAAACACCTGGGCACCGGTCAACTGATCAAACAAATCTTCTATCTTAGGCAAGGGGTACTTGTTCTTGATGGTGACATCATTCAACTTTCGATAATCCGTACACAAACGGTTACCTCCATCCTTCTTGTCCACAAACAAGACAGGTGATCTCCATGGGGACGCACTTGGTTGAATCAATCCGATTTCCAACATGGAATCCAGTTGCTTCTTCAGCTCTTCTAGTTCTGACGGGTTCATACTATAGGGTCTGGGCTATGGGTCCTGTTCCAGGGATTAGTTCGATGATAAACTCGATATCCCGATCTGGGGGCATACCGGGCAAAACATCTGGAAATACATCGGGGTATTCGCAGACTATCCGAACTTGGTCAATGGTAGGTTGGGCTAGACTCTTGTTCCCCTTGAATTGGCGAGGTAAGGTTTCAGATATATGTTCGACTGATATTCCGGTGGTACTGGTCATGGTGATGGCTTTCTTGGCACAGCCAATCAATCCTTTATGTTTGGACATCCAATCCATTCCTAGTACTACTTCCAAACCTTTAGTTCCGAGTACTATCAGATTAGCATAAAAATCTATGCCATGGATTCGGATAGGGACGGCCTTGCAAATTTGCCTAGCATTGGTGGTTGATCCAGGAATTTGTACAATCATCACATGCTTCAATTTGGTTGGTTGGATTTTACTAGTGCAGGCAAATTCTTCGGTGACAAATGAATGCGATGCACCAGAATCAAACAACACTCTTGCAAGTATTGAATTAACAGAAAACATACCCAGCACGACGTCTGGCGCTTCCTGAGCTTCTTCAGCATGCATGAGAAAAAGACGGCCATTGAGGTTGAGTGAATTCCCTGGGGCAAATCTTCTCCCTGGCTGGACACGACGCTGCTGCTGAGCTAGGGCATTGGCATTAGGGGCTGTAGCATTCTTCTTGTTAGGGCACTCGTTAGAATAGTGGCCTTTATTTCCACAGTCATAATAGGTCACTTGTGACTTGTCCTTAGCTGCGACAGGCACAACATTGCTTCCAGTCCTCGGGGCAGTGTTAGGGTTGGCGGTAGCATTGTTGGTGTTGAACTTGGGTGGGGCACGGGTGAAATTGTTAGAGTTGCCGGGGTTGTTGTGATTTCCTCCGGGTCTAGGGTTTCTACGGTTGGGATAGTTTGGACGGGTCATGGGGGGTCTGTTGGTTCTTGGGGCAAATCCTGGAGATGGGTTGGGGCGATACTTTGGGGTCTGATGGGTTCCTAGTTGATGCATCATGCGACGCTTGCGGTTCTCATTGGCCTGGTTGATCTTTCTTTCCATCTGGATAGCAGAGTCGACAAGGGCTTCAATATCAACAAAGGGTTTATTGACTAATACTGTCTGCATCTCGTCATGCAGACCATTCAGGAATCTTTCTTTCTTCTTGGCTTCGGTGTCTATCTCGTCCGGGGCATACCTAGCTAATGACAAAAATTTGTCACGGTATTCCACTACAGTCATCCTTCCTTGCTTCAACTCTCTGAACTCGTCTCTCATTCTCTTGATCAAACCTGGCGGCACATGGGTTTTGCTAAACTTGACCTTGAATTCCTCCCAGGTCATCATCTGGCCTCCGGTCATTGCACGAACACTGTTCCACCATGCCCTGGCATCTCCGGCTAGATAATGGGTGGCGAATAGGACTTTCTCGTTGGCTTCGACTCCGGCTACTTCTAAGTTATTTTCCATGGTTTGCAGCCAATCATCAGCGTCTAGGGGTTCTTCTGACTTGGTGAAAACGGGTGGGTTGGTATTCTGGAAATTCTTGAGCTTAGATCCATGGTGGTCCTGATTTCCATGGCCTTGGTTGTTATGGGCTAGTTGGGCTATCTGTTGCAGAGTGGCTAGGTTGGCTTGACGTTCCGCTCTTTCAGTTTCGCGGTCAGAAGTCAACATTTGCAGGATCTGCAACATCGGGTTCGGGGCTAAACCACTTCCTCCACGTGGCATCTGAAGATTGATATAGATTATGAGAAAAGAAGGAAATTTCTAAGGTTTTGGGTTTTTGAAAAGTCTTTAGAGTTTGACTCTGGTTTTTCTGGCAACTTGCTCTTTCATTCATTCATAGCTCACAGTACAACACACAACATAACAAGGAAAATACGATGGTTTTAAGAACCATTCTGGAAACTACGATACAGTGGGACTGACTACTACTCACTAGGCTAGTGCTCAGTGGTACTACTCCTCGGAGTTTGTGGCTTCATCATCTTCAGGATCATCGATGAAGGCGAAATCATCTTCATCGGTGAAGAAGTCCATGGCCTGATCCTCCAGAAAATCATCGTCATCGCTGAGATAGGAGTAAGTGTCTCCACCAAGATCCTCTCCTGCATTCTCCCTTTCCTCTAATTGCATGTCTCTCTCGTGGATGGTCTCTTCCAGAGATGATATGCGGTGGCAAAGACAGGCAATAATGCGCTCCTTCTTGTCGAGTTGACGGCGACGAGACTTGCGATCCTTTGCTAGCATGGCTATGGTCTGATCCTTCGTCTTGATGATGGCAGACTTGTGGTTGCAATAGTCACGACAGTTGTCCAACTCCTACTGACGATCATACATCATGAAGCTATGGTGGTCCAATTGAGTCTTCAGCTCGGGGTGGTATGGGGCTTCCAGTGGTTGGCCATTCGCATCACGTCTTGGGAAAAACTCAAAGCGAGTACCCTTGATCTGATTGATGCTCTGCCCACACAGACGGGAAAGAGCTTCCTGCATTGCTCTGGCAGGTCCATCGAGCCAGTTGTTTTCCCTCAAGGTAAACTGAATTCCCTCCACAGTGGGAGGTTCAATCTTTCCTCGGAGACTTGCAACAATTAGCCACTGCAGATCTTCTCCTCCTTGATCATTGAGCTGAGCTCCGAAGAACTCGGGGTGTGGATGCTCCAGAAGTTCCGAAAGCTGACCCAGATCCCTCTCAAAGAGAAGGTCTCCTCCATTCCCCAACTGATAAAACTTGCTGTACTTCACGTCCATCTATAAAAATAGAGGATGAGTAGATTAGCAGAGTGATCAAGTGTGTCAAAATTTTATCTATTTTGCAAGAGTTTTTGAGGAACATGAAGTTTTATTAAGGAATTAAAGAGGTAAGAATGAGAATAAGTTTACATAAATATTTTTATTCTTTGGTTTTGAAACTAAGTTTTTGGTTCAACGTCCAATCTAACTAGGGTCTCCTATGGTCAGGATGGCTCTGATACCAACTTGTCAACACCCGGATTTTTCAATCCTAGATGCCTGTTATGCCATACATCGCAATCCCAGGATTAACATTTTTGCGAGACATAACAGAATTGGATACCATAGTACTTCATCCATTACAAACGATACATAAGTTCTTACACGAATAGGGATCTCATGATCCAATTCTCAATACACATCAAGCAGCGGAATACGTAATAATAACGGTAGTGTAGGCGAAGCTCCATCTTCGGGATCACAGGCAATGCTGACGATGGGAGATGATCCTAGTTGTCGTAACCTTCCTGGGGTCCATCTTCCAGGTACTCCTCTTCATAGTCTGGCCATGGGAATAGCCAGGGACAAAGCCATGAGTACTCTTTAAGTACTCGCAAACTAATACTAACAGGTAAGGGGTTTTTGGGATAATAGGACACTAGGCTCTAGAGTTGTTTTGCAAAAAGCCAGGTTTATCTCTACTAAGTTCCAAAGCTAGTCACAATTTTATAACTCCTAAATGGGATCTTGTAATTCAGGTCACAACTCTGTTGTGGTCAAGTCAAAGTCTCAATTCGTTTCACAAGTCATTTTGAAAAGTCTGATGGGGGAACATTATGGCCACTCCAACTATCCATAACCGCGGACGCGGCTATTCGAATAGTTTGACACTCTGCAGAGATTATACACTTTCACCACAACATTCGATACATCCGTCAGGAACAAATCCTGAATTCACCATACTCAGTATGCGGATAATGAATCCTAACCTTTCGATTACACGCCCTAGTATAAGCACCTCTCCTGTGAGTTTGGCCTCCCAACCATGACCACTGTCATCTTGGGTACTGCACAGGTGGACAATCTTCACAAGGTAGCCTCAGCTCAGACCTTGGCCGGGAGGAAACTAATACTAAGGTATATAAGTTTCCAGTCAAGCCCTACCCAATCTTCGGGTATTGTGGTTGTACGATAAAATTGGAATGGTATCGCATCCAGACAACCATCAGTTTTATAAAGGGGCTAAGGCTCATGCCTCAACATTTTTATCACCAAAATCATCACGTGTTTGGAAACACATGTCCAAAACATTTCAATAGAATGATCCATCATTCCAAGGTTTTCATAACCATTTTTCCACCAAGTATTCCCATCTAAAAGTTTATCAAGTTTTATGCTTAGCACTAGCATCTACAGGTGAGGGTAGTACTAATGAGGGGTGGTAACTAGTGGAGTTTCACTAAGTCCAACATTATATCTTAGGCTGATATCAAGGTTTCTAGCTTAGGCCAAATTTTATGCTCTTTATGCAACCTTTAGCACAACTGTCTAGTATCTACCAAACTCTTAGGTAGACTCTAAGTAAGCTTTGATAAAGAAATAAAGTAAGAAGCTTGCTATAAAACTAGGATTGTTTTAACAAGTAGGTAGGATTGCAAGTATGGGTTTGTGGCATCAATAGGGTATCTGGCAAGGGTTAGCTTGCATCAGTGTCAATATAAGGTTGCATAGGTCAACTTGTTTAGTAAGGCTTGATAAGTTAATAGCTTGCAAGTATTGGCTTGCATTGGTATAGTATCAGCTTGCCTTGTGCAGAGCAGTGGTTGAAGTTCTCCTCCGCTTCCTCTTCGTAGTATCCTCCTTCCTCCTCGTATCCTTGGTCGGTACTAGCGTCTATGAATAAATACGAGGTACACAATCACCAAACAATACTTAACTACTTGCAATCATCACACACAAGGGTCCTATAGATGATCTAGCATCATCTCTAATATTACAAGGTTAAAGCTTGGTTTAAATCTTTTATTTTGAGAAAAGTAATTTCTACTCATTGAAAAAAAACTTAAGATTTAATATTCTCCAAACTAAACATGGGATCATGTTGACACATGTCATCACCACATATTGTAGTCCATGGGAATGTGATTTAAAGTGGTGTCACAATTTAATAAGGTTTTACCCTTTTATTTTAATTAATTAAAGTGGCTAGAAATGCTTATGAAGCATTCTTTTATTACTTGAACATTATTTCTGCAAGTAAACCTATATATTTTTATATATTATGAAAGGTAAGGTTAAAAGTGATTTTTGAGAGTTGGAATCAACTCAAAAGCTTTTATGGTTTAAATTTGAAAAATGTTTGAATGCAGAAAAGCTTCTGCCTTGTTATTTTTTCTATGGGTGATCTACAGATCCAAATGACTTGAATCCAACGGGCTTGGATTAAGCATTCACAGAACTTTCCAACAAAATTGGTTTCATCCAATTTCGTGCACTGAATCAATCTGGGTTGATTTTTGAAGTTGGGTGCTGAAGTGTGTTTGAATTTAAAAAGAAAAGGTTTAATTTGAATTGCTGGGTTGCGCAGGAAATTCTAACGGGCCGGCCTGCTAAGCACAGGGCTCCCGCGGGCTGCTTAAGTGGGTGTCCCCACTCGTCAGTGACACGGGGCTGGGCGAAGCGGTATGGGGCAACGTGGATTGTTCGATCTAGTTCTAATCTAACGGCTGAGGGTCATCGTCGATGCGAGACAGCTCCGGCGAGAACGAAACCTAACACGGCCAGTGGGGGGTGCTGGGGGCTCACCGGGGTACGGGCGAGGGTCGGCGAGGCGGGCGAACGACGAAGTCGACGATGGCGAACCTCCTGGTACTGGTGGCTTCTCCTGGGGCGGCTCCAATCGCTGGCTCCCTTCTTCTCCGGCAGCGGCAGGCTCCAGTGAAATTCCGGCGAGGTGGTGCTCGCCTTGCTCTGAGAATGGTGTGGCACGGTCAGTGAGGAGAGGGGAGTGAGATGGTGTGAAGAAATCGTGCGGGGGTGGCCTCTATTTATAGTCGAGCGAGGGGACCGTCGGGGCGCACGGTGAGCTCGTCGGGGGCGACGTTATAGGCGGCTATTGGCATGGGCAAGGGTAGGGGACGATGCTATGTCTCCTGGCGATGCTCAATGACATGGTCGCGAGGCATGGGGCGGTGTGGTTTGGTCGATAACGGCCGGTGCTCTATGCGGTAGAGGCGGCGTCTTCGACGGCGGGCGGTGGCTGTATGGCACGGGGCTGCTAATGAGGATGTCTGGCGGTCTCTTGGGTCGGTGGTGATTGTTTGTGCGCACGGTGAGGGCGGCGCACGGTCTGTGGATGCTGGTCGAGGTTGGTGCTCTGGCGCACGCTCGGCATGGTCTGGGCGCGGCTTGTGCGCGTGGTCCAGGGCTTGGCAACGCTCGCGGCTGGGACAGGCAGTGGCGGTGGACGGTGGGCTGACTCCTAGACAAGGTTGGCACGACTAGTTTTTCCTCTAGCCTGCTGTCGACTATGGGGTGGCATTGAGGTGCTCGGCTGTTCACCATTAATGGCAATGGCAAGCTCACAGGGGTGCTAGTGTTGGGCTAATCTTTCTAGATGATCTACTGGGTTGTGTGTGAGCTAACTAGGGAACAAGTTAGGCAAGAATCACTGCACACTATAGTGTTTGATGTTTTGTTTGAGTTGTGTCTGCAACCTGTTTGATGAAATGGCCGCATGAAGTCAAGTTTTGAATTTTGAAATGAATTTTGGTGGGTTTGCTAGATTGGTGCTAGTGGGTCTGCAGATGCTTGGGTTTTGAAAGTTGAGCTTGTTTGAGTGGTTTTTGAAAAAGTGGGATCTTCCCATATGAAGAAGATTCAATTTTGAATTGTCATTTAAACTATGCATTTGAAAGTTTCTGGATGATCACAAAGTGGTCCTTGATACTTTGTTATGAGTACATTCAAGGGGTGCAAAGATCCAGAAAAGTTTCTGTTAGGTTTTGAAAGTTTGAGACAGCCAAAGTAGGCATGGGAGTTAAATTGGTCAAAATGACCATTCACTTAATATATGTGTTTTGATTTACTTGTCTTTAGGAAAAGTGTGGGAAATGTTTTAGATGATGTTCTTTTCACCTAAGAAACATTTTTCAAGCAATGGATCACACAAACAAGGTGGTTTTTAAAGAAATTAAAAATCCATGCATACACATATGCATGCATTCATGGGTTTACTTAGAAAAGTTTTTGTTAGCCCTAAACTTGATGATTAGTGTTTTTATGATCTAAGTTTGATATTTTTGGGATGTTACATAAAGACCCAGGTATAAACTATGAGTATGATTGCATTAAGTCTTTCGCTGAAACTGCGGATTTTCAAGAGCTTAGTGCTAAACATGGTCTTGATCCTCAAATTCTTGTTAGATACTATAGATCCTTTGCTTCCCATATTAATGCTCCTCAAGAAAAATGGGACATGTATCATTAACCTTTTAAAGACACTTGCATGGAAAATGAAAATGTTATTAATGATTGCAATAAACATGCTCAAACTTCTGAAAGTACTATTTCTTATAAGCATGTTAATTTTTGTGGTATGCATAGACCTTGTGAGAAGAATCAAACAGAAGAAGAATATTGTATCACCCACTGGAATGAAAAAACGAGAAAGTGGTACAAGGCTCTAGATGATCTTGGTAAAAAAAATTGTGCCCTCTGTCCTTTTATTTGTGAACTTTGCTTTGAAGTGGGTCATTTCAATTTTCAATGCTCTGGCCATAATAATCCTGCAAGTTTGTATTGTGATAACATGCTCACTGATAATCAACATGATGAACTTACATTATTTTTGGGGTGTGAAGAGTTATCAAAAAAAACTTCTTTGATAGACATGAGTATTTTTGATATGAATAGTGTCCTGCATTGTTGTCATCTTTATTGTGTTGAAAACTGCCATGAAAATAGTTACATACAAAATCTTATAAAAGATGATATTTTACCAAATTATGACAGGACTGATATGTGTTTTGATCTTATTAATGAAAAGGAGGAATCATCCAAAGTCTCTTCTATTGTCTCTAACAATAAGCCAGGGTATGTGGAGAAGCTTCCTTTCAAGCCTCTCCCTCCTAAAGAGGAGAATAATAATAATAATAATAATAAGAGGAGGAGTAAAAGGAGAGAGGAAACGGTATCTTCCTCTAATTATGTTGCTCCTATCATAGTTTTTGCTGATGAGTTTGAACTAGATGATGTTCCTATGCCAGTTACATATAGTAGTGATCATGATTGGGAAATCACACCACTTTTGATATTGAAAATATCTTTGGTACCAATTCTGAAAATGATGATATTAATAGTTGTTGTGCTATTATTGCTATCCATGTTCCTTCCAATGATGATATGTTTACAAATGAACACACTTGGGAAGATAGCTATTCTATTGCTTATGATGATACCAAACCTCCAATTTATGATTATTACAATGATGAGTATGATATTTCCAGTCCACCTACTATTGAGGAGAAAGTTAATTGTGATTCCAATATGCCTCCTATATTTGATGATTATGGTGATGAGAATAATAGTGATAGCTATGTTGTTGAATTTGCTCCCACTATAATTAATAAGAATGGCTATTCTTATGTGGAGAGTAATAATCCTTTTATGCATGTGGCTCATGATAAGAATGTTTTATGTGATAGTTATATTGTTAATTTTATTCATGTTTCTACTGAAAGTTATTATGGGAGAGGGAAACATGGTCTTATGTATCTCAACAATATTAAGTTTCCCCTCTTTATGTTGAAAGTTTTGAAGTTGCACTTATTTTGCTTTCCTATGCTTGTTGCTTTGTGCTTTCATGACTTGTTTTTTACAAGATTCTCATGCATAGGAAGTGGGTTAGACTTAAATGTGTTTTGAATTTGCTTCTTGATGCTCTCTTTTACTTCAATTCATATTTCTTATGTGAGCATCTTTTCAAACTATCAAGCCTAACTTAAAGGCGTTAAAGAAAAGTACTTGTTGGAAGATAACTCAAGAGTTTTCTTGAGTCTTGGAAGTTATTACTTCAGTAATGACCTCTCCTTATCCTTTTTGTTTGCTTTTTGTGCTAAGAATGACCTCTAATGAGAGGGAAGTAAGATTTGGAGAGTTGCTCTCCTGAAACAGATTTCTCCCCTCCACCATAAAATTTTGTGAGGAGTCTCTGTAACTCGGATTGAGCTTAAAATTTATGAATAAATCCCCTAGTATGTTATCTAACTTTATTTAGTACAACACTTTTTGATTTGAGCAACAGAAGGTCTTCTAAAAAATCGGTTTCCACCAGCTGGTTTGTTTTGACAGATTTCTGCCTTTATTTGCATTTGCTTCTTATTGATTCCTTTTTGGGTTCTTTTTGGGGAATTGAGATTTTTGAAGGAGTTGATACAGTAGCTTGTGTTTTTAGTGAAAATTTTTACTGTTCCAAAGCTTTTCCTAAAGGTCTATTATCTTTTGAATACACTAATGTTGCTAATGTAGATTGTGTGAAGTTTTGTATGAAGGAAAAAATTTCAGGTGTAACGAAAGAATGATGTAATAAGATGAAGAATGGACAAAAGCTAAAGCTTGGGGATGCCACCCCATGTCACCCCAAGAAATATTCAAGAGGTACAAGCGTCAAATCTTGGGGATGCCCAAGGCATCCCCTTCTTCATCAATAAAAATCTCAGGTCTTTCTACACACTTCGTTTTTATTGTTTCATGCACAGTTGTGTTGTTCTTGGAGCGTCTTAGTTTTTGTTTTTGGTTTTCGTTTGCTTAGTTTTATTGAGTAAGTTGATTGGTTACACCACACTTCTTTTGGAAAGATACACACTCTATTTCCATTGCCTAGAACACTCTAGTTTTCACTCTTTTTGTTTTCTGAGTGTTCACTTTTGCTAGCACTGCGTTCAACCTTAGTTTTCTTGTGCTTTAAGCTTAGAACTTTTTAGTTCTTATTTGTGGATTTGTGAGACAAGCTCACTGGTCTTTATTGATTATTATCTTTGTGAGTTGTTTTAAATAGGTTGATTGGTGTTGGAAAAGAGTAGTAAGTTCTTTCTTGTAAGTGCAAGAGGAGCTTGCATTGACTGTGACTTAGACTTTAGCATGACATGCTAGGTGTTGTTTTGACCTTATGCTTAGTGATTATTTATGTAGCATGTCTTGTTCCAAACTATTGGGATTGCTTAGTGTGCCTTGAAGAAATTATGCGTTGTTTTAGCATGCAAAAAGCATAGTATTGTGTTATTCTGCTTTGATGCTTTGTTTGGGTTGACTTGGCACATGCTCACACCATGTTATGACTATGACAAGTCACCATTAGCCTCTATGATCATTTAGTCCTTGACTTGTAGTACCACTGTATGCTTTGATTAGTAATGCTTTGTTGCTCTGCATGATTATTGCCATTATGCTCTCTTAGTTGGTTGCTCCCAGTCTTTTGCTAGCCTCCACTTGTATGAGTAAGTTCTACTCATGCTTCCAACTATGAAGAAACCATGTTATTCCAAAGTGTCCACTATAAATTCCTATGCATGGTGTGTTACACCATTCCAAGTATATTCTTGTTTTCATCTATCTTCCAATTAAAATGTATTTTGTTATGTGAAAACTTAGTGATTAAAGCCCTCACAAACTTGATGGCACACTTTATATTCTTTGCCCCTAATAAACTTGAACCATTGTGTCATCTATGTTGTATATTCTTGCACTTATACGTTGGAATTAGCAGAACCGTGCTGTCATGGGAACATTTTCAACATTGCACTTGTACTTTGTACTCAGTTGATATCATGCTCTTATGTCTATGGATGTCAACGGTGTGAAATAAAGAGGGAACTTGTAAGTCCATGGAGTTTGTATTTTGCATTAGAGAAACTCTTGGGCCGCTAGCCTAAGCCATGCCTAATCATGGTGGAAACTTGCAGCATCACGATAGTGATGTAACACCCCAGTTTTAGTTAAATAGCAATTAGGGTTTGATTGTGCATTGCATCAGCATCATCATTTAAATTGTGCATTGAGTAAAATAATAAATGCAAAACCCTAAACCCTAGTTTCCTCCTTATTCTCTCAAATCCATTCAAAATGGTTTTAATTTGAAAAACTACCAAAATGTTGGAGCCCAAATGGACTAATAGGACCCCACACTAAATCCCTATGTTTCATAAAGTTATAGTATTTTTGAATCACTCAAAATAGAATTTGAAATGAAATACAAAAAGAAAAGGATTACAGAAAATAGAAAAATGTTCTGCTAAAAAAACTGGATCCAAATCACTCCAGGCCGCAGCCCAGCTTCCATCTCCTCTTTCCCTGTCGCCCTGTGCAGCCAGCAACTCCACCACCGGCCCAGCTTCAGTCCACCTGGCCCAATTCCCTGGCCCGGTACCCCTTCGCCTTTCTTTCTCTTTTCTTCAACCTCTGGCCAGAAGGACGCCGAGCAAGAGCTGCTGCGTGTCTTTGTCTTCGTTGTTCAACCACGCCAGGATCCCCGGCGGCGCCACGATGCGTGCTACCGCCTTTCTGAGCGCCTATAAGATCTCCTCGCACCTTTGGACGAACCCTAATCCCCTCTTTTGCCCCCAATTTCTCTCCGGTGGAACCCTAGCCCGCAGGTGTCGTGGTGTCCCCGACGCCTCCGGCCTCCCCGAGCCAAGCCGTAACGCCCAGGAGCTCCGTCTCGTTGCCATGCCCTCCCTCGTCTAAGGAATCGAGCTGTCGAGCCTCAATTTCCCCCGGCGAGCTTGACTTCCCCGACGTCGGTCGCCGTCGATTCGGCGCCCTCATACCTTGCCAAGCTTTCTCGAACCCGTCAATCACTCCTTGGTGAGCTTGCGGTTCTCCCCGACCCCTTTTCCCTCTCTCTCTCTCGCTCTGGTTAGGTCCCGTGCCGTGCTCCGCCGCGTAGGCTTGCCGCCGGTCGTCCCCAGTGACCCGTAGCCAGTGGCGCCGCCACCTTATGGCTCCCCGCAGCCTTGTGCATCTAATGCGCCCGCTCTCCCGGCTCAGCGCGCGTCCCTGCAACCATCCCGTGCTCAACCTGGGAGGCTCACCGTCGAGTGACGTCAGGGTGACGTCACTGTGACACCAGCTCGTGGGTCTGACTCAGTCAACCAGCCCCCCCGGTCCCTCTTGCTTGCGTGGCGTGCTGAGGTGGCCAGTGCCCCACTGGTCAGTCACAGTGGCTAGGCCCAGTAGAGGTGCAAAAGGTTTAAACGCGTCTGCTGACATCATATTGACGCATTAAACATTTTTAATTGATTTAAATAATTCCAGAAATTGGTATAATCTTATAAAATCAATATCTAATTATTTATAAGTTAGAAAAATACAAATAATATATCAAAATGTTCAAAAAAATGAAACCTAGATATCTAAGCTATAATCATGCATTGTTCAACAACTTAAATGACAAGTTTAATTAGAGAACAAAATCAACCCCTCTCAGGTGATTCCGGAGTTCATCCGAGTTAGGGGTTTCACCCCTCGGAACCCCGATTAAGTTGTCGAGCATGCTTTAGGGTTTCAATTCAATACAATTTAACTTGTTATATCATCATTATTGTTTGAGCATTGCATCGACGCCATGTGTTGATTGTTTCCCCTTTATTTCTGGTGTTTGGTTCTTCCCGGTAGAATACGAGATCGAGATCAAGATCAAAGACTGAGATCAAGACCATCGAAGATGGACAAACAATACTTGACCAACTATAACCAAGTCAAGTTCAAGATGTCCGAAGAACTGCTTATCTGTTATCAACTACAAAGGCAAGCATAGCCCCACCATGATATAATCCTACGATTTCGAAAGCATTTCAATTCTGCCATGATGCATACGATTCTACTGTGGTATTTTATCGATAGATAGAGTGTCCTATCTATTGCATTACTCCCTTTGAGGTTATATTACCTGATCTACTACTCCTAGCATAACTAGGTTTGGGTTGTGTGCACTGCTAGAGCTTGTTCTGTGTCTTTCTTAGCCATGCGTAGCTGTTGATTCTGGTCCATCCAGATGATGTATCAGATGCAGAGAATCTACTATGATAGGTGAACATGATGAGATGAGATCTGAGGTGGTATGAGATTAAACACGCTAAGGCTTGTATGGGAGGCCACAGTGGGATGTGGTTTTTCTAGTCCCATGCTCGCCAACCCTAGGACCCCGGGAGTTCTCTCCTTCGGAACCAAGACGGGCGTACAACCACATGGGGCCTGGAAAACCTCACGAGTGACTAACTTGCCTAGTCTGATCCATGAGTCCATAGTTAGCTTTTTGGCATTTGCATATTTGGATGGGTTGAAGATGGTTTATCATACAGGGCATGACCAAGGAGGAAGGAGGCTCCAGGAGTACTCCCTATCCTTGGACATAGATATATGGGCTGATGGAACCCTTTCTTGGAGACTCGTGGATTTAGGAGAAAGCAAGGTAAAGGTCGTGTCTAACCACCCTCTAGCGGCCTTCCAAGGAAGAGGGCTAATCATTGTGCCATTAAGAGAAGGTTAGTACGTGTGGGTAAAGTTGTACACCCCTGCAGGGTATTAATCTTTTGGAAAGCCGTGTCCGCGGTTATGGACGACTTAGGAAAGGACGGGAGATCATAGAGAACTATAACCTAATCGTAAAACTTGGTAGGTCAATGTGTTCTTAAGGATGCTTCCTCATGGGTACGAGGGGGTGATCCTAGTTCAGATGATGATGATTCGGTGGATATCAAAAGATGATGATCAATATTTCAGAGATGTCGCTCTCTTATCCCCTTTTAAAATACTCTGATTAGACGAGCTCCTTTTCCCTCTTGTTTTATAAACAAAAGATGGCTTTATGAAAAACAACTCCACCAGCCATAAGTCTTGCGGAGTACACCCTGTACTCACCCTTGCTTTGTTGATACTTTTGGCAGAGTAAGTGTTCACCTGAAGACGAGTTCTGTACTACATCGACATCGACGAGTAGCTTGGGGTTCCCGGCCGGCAGCCTGGAATCTATGGGCTGGGACGTCATCGTTATGCTTCAGGCCTCTTAGGCCATTTGTTAAGTTTCCTATACTTAATAGCATAATTTGCCTTCCGTTGTTTGATTTTTGTGGTCAGTGACCTCTGCTTGTAATAATCTGGTTCTCTGCTCAGTTATGAGCTTGCTGTAACAAATTTTGTGTCGTAGGGTCACTGCCGTGTTACCGATTCTTCACTGGATATTCTCGATCTCAAGGTTAAGCTTATTTCAGACGGAGGTCTGGGATTTGTTTAGCCCTGATCCCGGGAGTGTCACAAGTGAGC
Source organism: Avena sativa (assembly GCA_916181665.1). Classification (NCBI taxonomy): domain Eukaryota; kingdom Viridiplantae; phylum Streptophyta; class Magnoliopsida; order Poales; family Poaceae; genus Avena; species Avena sativa. The sequence goes on from OV702293.1 coordinate 104,573,352, forward strand.
TATCTATGAAGCATCCTCAATAAAAATATATGCATATAGTAAATAAAAAGATCGTCGAGATGCTCATTGTCTGCTTGCCTTGTCATTTTGGTTATGGGATAGCTCCTGTACCATGTGCAAGGGGTACCCCATTGACGGTTCTCTATGATATGAATGTACTTACAATGACAAGAACTTACAGGTGACTAAAGTTGAGTAGCATGAGGTGTGGCCCTCGTATTCAAGGGGCTTGAGATTGCCAACTTATACTTTGTCAAGCATATACTCTATAGTTTGTTCACATTAACCTTAACCATTTCAAGATGCTTATGATAGGGGCAATGAGGGATGAAAGCTAACAAGTACCATAATTTTTGGTAGCTCTTTTTGAAAATTGAAATACCTGCTTCCTTTATAAAAGGCCTTTCTTCCACCATTATTGAGTCTCCACCTTCTACCTTTAGGCACCATTAAGAGAGCATAGTTGTCATTCTGTGTGCAGTGTTCCAAAGCTTATTGATTGATGCATATTGTGATATTACTTGTTCTTGTGCTATCTATTTCTAGTCACCCTTGTGAACTTTGAAGGTGTCCTATGCATCTATTTTCTACTCTATGAGGGACAAGATGATTGCCACTATGCTATATTTTCTATATGTGAAACAAACAAACGTTTTTCAATGCATGTTATTCATGATCTTTGTTTGTAGCCTTTCATGTTGCATTCATAGTTACTATGTCCTATTGTTAGAACTCCACCTTTCATGCTCATGTTTAGAGTTCTTTGTTCCCAGCTTTCAATGCTTGCAAATGGTTTGATCTTGGTTTTGATGGTGCATGTCACCTCAAAAATTATTCTTTTTATCACTTACCTACTCGAGGACGAGCAGGAGTTAAGCTTGGGGATGCTTGATACTTCGGAAACGTATCTATAATTTTTGATGTTCCATGCTCGTCTAGTATCCACTTTGCTATGTTTTGTCTAAACCTTGAGGTGTTTTTATATCTTTTCTGGAACTAACCTATTAAAAAGTTGCCACGGTGCTAGTTGTCTGTTTTCTTCTCTTTTTGGTTCCAGAAAGGCAGAAAATCAATATTCTTGGAATTGGACGGGACAAAAGCCAAAGTTATTATTTTCCCGAAGCAATACGGAACCATGAAGCAGAACCGGAGGGGGGCCACAGGGTGGCCTCACCCCCTAGGCGCGGGCAAGACCTGTGCCTATAAGATGCCTCCGACCCAAAACCCTAAAGAATCCAGAATAAATCCACGAAAACCTTTGTAGCGCCGCCGCCACCGAAAGGGAGATTCGGGGGACAGAAAGTATCTGTTCCGACACCTTGCCGGGACGGGGAAGTGCCCCCGGAGCCATCTCCATTGATCTCTATCACCATCTTCATCAATGTTGTTGATTTCCATGATGAGGAGGGAGTAGTTCTTCCTCGAGGCTAAGGGCTCTACTGGTAGATATGTGTTCATCTCTCTCTCTATGCATGATGTTGCGGTCATGAGCTTTGTAATCAAGTAGATCTACCTTGCTACTCAAGTGCTTCATTAGATATCTGCTCTCCCCATGTGTGTCAAAGTGATAGCGTGCATGCCATGGTGGCACTTAGGTTTGAGTCTAGATAAATACTCTTTGTGCTTTAATAGATCTATGCTTTTCCCCATGTGTGTGAAAGTGACAGTGTGCATATCGTGTGTGGCACTTTAGCTAGATTGGATATTTTTTATGAGTTATATTTGGAGTTGGATGTCTCTATGAAATTGTGGTGTTTGTTGGAACTATATAGCGCTCAAGGTGACAGTGTGGGGTTATCTAGATTGGGGAAGGCGGACTTTGAGGAGTGCTTTTATAGACTTACCGATGATTAGAGTGTTCAACCGGAGAGTAGTTAGGAGTAGTATCATGAAGAGAGGATATTTATATGAGAGAGTGTTCACTAGTTAAAGTATGATCCCTAGGCCTTGTTTCTAAGCATTGAAACACAATTTTCTACTAGATCTGTGAAATGTTGCTTGCTTCCTTCAGTTTGCCTTTGGTTTGTTCCTCCACGCCATCAGCTCTTTTCTGGCACCATTACCCCATGTCAACAACAAGTGAGAAGCTATTTTCTGGCACCGTTACCACTTGTATTTTACTATCTCTTCGCCGAACTAGTGCACCTATGCACCTAACAAGTGTACTAGGTGTGTTGGGGACACAAGAGACTTCTTGTATCTTGATTGCAGGGTTGCTTCAGAGGGAATACCTTTGACCACTTCCTCCCTGAGTTTGATAAACCTTGGGTAATCCAATTAATGGAAACTTGATGTTGTTCTACAAACCTCTACACTTGGAGGCCCAACAATTGTCTACAAGAATAGAAGTGCGTAGACATCAGTCTCTGAAACTAAGCAATGGAGTGTGTTTTGAGGTTCGCGCATACTAGCGTTTGTTGTGCCAACGACTATCAATATATTCTTCTAGATTCTAAGAATGGAAAAGTAGATCCAACAGCCAGCAATGTTTGGAGTTGCCAGTCTTGATCCAAAGGTCAATGTTTAAATTTATCCGTACACTATACTATGTTGGTATGGTATTGTAAGAGGTAAGACAAGATAAAGATAAGATAAGAAGTACTATTGCGGATGGCCGGTCTTCTGAATAGCCTTTCCCTCCCGATGTTTGGGAAGAGTGAAAATTTCAAAACCGGAACAGTTAGAATCTTTTTGGCCGCCAAGGACCCAGGTGGTTTCCTTCTTATGTACTCCACTACACCTCCTAGTCCACACCAACGTGGATGCCAAACATGCTAGAGAAACAGAGCCGCCCTAAAAAAGAACCGCCGTACCGAGGCACACATGTGCAGCGTCATGTTGTGGACGAGGGAGAGATCATACGGGACAGTGTGCGAGGGGAGAGGGGTGGATAGATGAGAAGCAGCGAAGGAGAGAGAAAACAAACATTTTTTGGGTGCATAGGTCCTGAAATTTACAACTAGTAATAGAGTGTACACTGTAAGGCGGCAGGAGTACCTCGTGTCAGGAATCCATCATAAATATGCTCTAACATCGAACCGCCTTCAACTCATCCTATTCACTGCTCTCGCGCTACCTCTCTTGTTTTAAAGGTTCGCGCTGCCTCCCTTTTGTTCTTTTTACTTGTGTAGCTCAAGTTTGACCAATTTTTGTTAAATTGTCAAGATGCAAAATCATAGCAGAAGTTAAACCCTTTGTCCAAATTCTCGGTGGGGCACGTGCATCCACTAGGCTTGTCGTTCCATTTCACACCCTGCGACCAGCAGCAGGCTGGTTCGAAAGTGAGGAGCTGTGTGTGTGTAAAGCAAGTACAATAGAACTAAGGGCATGGCTCACTAATTGCTATTAAATATAGCCATCCACATCCGCATTTAAACTAGATATTATTCATATATTTGATGAAATATCTCTCTAAAACCTACCACTAATGCCTAATTATCAAAGGGGTACGCAATCCTTTCTTGCTATTTGTTCCTGCACAGATAATGAAGTATGATGATGGGAATAATTACATAAATGCCAAAGATACAAGATTTCCAACACGCCAAAGAAACCAGGAGCCGTGAAGAGATTACTGCATGCTTAACTACCAACTATAAGACCCGCCGCCATATTGTTTGCACCGACTTTATTAGGTCAAACAGAACAACTTTTATGAAGGGACCCCTATATAAAGAGGCTTCAGGCGACGAGAAACAAGCGCCCCCGACTCCACAATCTCGCTTTTTTTCGAACTCAACTCTCCATGCCACCACGCCGGAGGAATAGATCTAGATCTAAACCTCTAAACACTTCTCCACCACCATAGCCATCTACCACCACTTGTAATAGTAGATCTCATCTCCAATTGGTGACAATGTAAGACTATTTGCTACCAATCTTATGATCTCTATTATAATGTTTATGATTGTCGATTTCATGTTTATGTGTGAATAATTATCCTTGGGCTAATGGCTTCGGCCTAGCCATGTAGCTTTGTGCATGTTATTTATCATAGATGGGATCATGTATTGGTTTGTATGACATGATGATTGTAGTACCCTCTCTTGCGTCAATCTAAGGACCTGTCAGGTAGCGAAGATCCTGAGGATTGATCCAGGTAAAGGGAGTGTGAGTAATGACTGATCAGCAGGATAGGAACCCCAGTGACAGAAAGGGTAGTACGGCTGTATGTGAGGAATTTACTTGGGATTAACGGTGACATCACGATGTTTATCATTAGTTCTCTTTCTTCTATGGATGAGACTAGTAGGTTATTGCCATAAGCGGTTGTGGAGGCGATAACATTTATGGATGCACTACCCACATATAATTATCTTGCTCTACCAATTACATGCATACTTTATTATTATCTATTATTCCCATCAGATGTTTTGCACAACTACTGGTGAAAACCGAAGACCCTAGGCCCTCTCTCTCTCCATCGTCAACAACAACAAGATTGCAAACTCTTGGTCCAGTGAAAAAGCAATAGGAATTCTAAAACTCTCGAAGGTCCGTTTAAGAAATCTCACTTTGCTTTCTGCATCCCGAGGATTCGATAAACCTAGGTTTACTAGGTAAAAAGAGATATACTACATCCGTAATCTGGATCGAAGGTATCAATCCTTTTTCTGGCGCCGTTGCCGGGGAAGCAATATCTAACCTGGTGAGGTTAGTAAGAACCTAGCTAGTTTAATTCTTGTTTTAAATTTTGTTAGTTTGCTTTCAGTTTTTATTTGAAAAACCAAAAAAATAGTTAGTCTTTTAATTCTTGTTTTATCATCATTAGTATTTGTTTAAGAAAATCTAAAAAAATAGGAAGTATGGCTGAAAATAAACTTGGGGAGTTTACAACTCCTAACAATGATTATTTGCTTACTTCTATTACTTAGCCAATAATTGCTACTGAAGACTCTGATATTAAGCCCCATTATTTAAGTTTGGTTCAATAGAATCATTTTGGAGGCTCTGCTGTAGAAGATGCAGATATGCATTTAAATACTTTCATTAAAATATGTGATATGATGCACATTAAATATGTTGACTCCATTGTGGTCAAGTTGCTCTTATTTCCTTTCTCTCTTAGAGGAAGAGCAAAAGAATGGTTGCTATTTTTGCCTAGAAATACTATAGCATCATGGGTGGAATGTACTTTTTATTTATGACTAAATTCTTTCCACCTTCAAAGACTATGCAACTCAGATCTACTATTACTGGTTTTAGACAGGAAGAGCGTGAGCCACTAGCGCTTGCATGGGAGAGAATGAAAGAATGCATGAGAAACTATCCCAGCCATGGGATGGAAGATTGGTTAATTATCCATTTATCTTACAATGCTCTTAACCATGTTTCTAAGTCTATGCTAGATACTGCAGCTGGAGGAACATTTATGGGTAAGAAAATTACCAAAGCAAAGCAGCTGCTAGACAATATGCAAGACAACCATGCCCAATGGCATGTGGAAATATCAAACACAAAGAAGGTGAACTCTGTTACACCTTAATGCTAAGTTGGATGAGCTCATGTTAGCCGCTAAAGGTAAGGAAACCCAGGTAAGAGCTACTCCCGAACCAACTATTGAAGAAGTAGACTTCATAGATCATAATGATTATAACCCTGCTTGGAAGAAGAATTATAATCCAAAATTTTAGAAACATTAGTGTAGTCCAGCAGCTAACTCTAATAATAATATGGCATCAATTAATACTAGTCTCCGAGAAACTCTTAAAGCTTTTATGGATTCAAAAAATGAACAAAACAATATTCTAGTCAAAATTACGGAGAATCATGATGCTATTCTTGGAAAATTATCTAACCAAGCTATTATTTTGAGAAATGATTTGTAGGCCCTCCAAGAAAGAACAAGGATCATTGAGGCATAGCTAGGTAGGATAACCGAGAGTCAAACTCTCATTCTAGCTAAATTTGCAGGTAAAGCTAAGCCCAATCTAGTTGAAGACCTCAAGATGTTAAGTATCCAAAGGGAGGAGCCCGAAGAACTTGATTATAGCAATGCTCCTTCACCAAACTACATAGTTGAAGATCTTGTAAAAAGGATCAATGTAAAGATTCCGCTAAGTGAAGTAAATGAGGAAGCCATGTATCAACACTTCATTAATCCGGTAGCAATAAAGGTACGTGAGCTTGAGGAAGAATATAAGAAAATTGCTGAAAAATTGCCTGTTAATCTATATGATATATTTGAGCCTACTATTAAGATTAAAATTGGGACTAAAAAAATAGCCGCACTATGTGATCTAGGTGCAAGTGTTTCAAAAATTCAAAAGAATTTTTTAACTAGTTAAATCTTGGCTTCTTTGAAATCGCAAAACTAAAATTACATCTATCAGATTCTACTTATAAACAAGAAGTAGGCATTGAAGAAAATAATTTAGTATACATTAAAGGCTGTCTTGCTCTTATTGATTTTGTTATTGTTGACATGCCTGAAGATTATACTGCCCCTATTATATTAGGCCGTCCTTTCTTAAGAACTATTAAGGCTTTAATCAATTGCGTGAAGGGAACATGAAGCTCTAATTGCCTTCGCGGGATCCTTTTGTTATTTATTTACCCAGAAAAAGAAAGCCAAGAAATATGATAAGGAGGCCATCACTTTGATGGCCAATTACTTTGGAGTGGGTATTCCACTCATATGGCCTAAGTGAACAATATCAAGGTCAAGATATTGACTTAAAAGAGCGGTGCATGGGATGAAACCCATGTGAAATAAAGGTTTGAGTTAAGTTTTTAAGTTTTAGTTTAAGTTTTATATAGTATAAAGAGTGCTAGAAAACTCTAGTGAGAAAAGAGAGATTCTTCGGTACTAAAAAATCCTGTTTTATATGCCATAGTTGGTCAAAATTTTAGTCTGTCATTTTTCTGCGAAAACAAGGTGTTTCGCTAAGTTTCAGTCTAAAACGTAATCCTCAAAGAAATAGAAATTTTTTGATGTGTACAGAAAGGTTAACGACCAACTATACGGCAGGACTAAAAATTCCCGCCGTATAGTTCCGGCCATATAGTTATGTTACCCATCGAAAAAAATGTATGCCAGCATACAGAAGGTTTGCCGACCAACTATACGGCGGGAACAAAAGTTCTGGCTGTATAGATGTCGCCGTATAGTTATAGCCGCTAGAAAGAAAACCTAGAAACCCTAAAATTTTGCCGTCAGACCAACTATACGGCGGGAACAAAGTGTTCCGGCCGTATAGTTGCCGCCGTATAGTTGCGTACGACCACTTAAACGCACGATCAACTACCCAAAACATCACAACATCAATCCTTTTTCTCTCTTATAACTCCAAACTCTCTCAAAACCTCAAGGGATCTTCACCCCTACTCAATTTCATTCTAATTCCTCACACACAAGTCATCTACGGTATGTTTCTCCTCTGATACTCAAATTACTTTTTGCAAATTCATCTCTGATCTATTGTCATTATAAATCTAGGGTGAGACTTGTTTTGAATTATTTTCCATGGTTATCTTTCGTAGATTAATATGTTGAGGAGATTATTTAGTGTGTTATTATGAGGATTATACTATGACTATTACTATTGTATCAAAAAGTTTTGTAATTGTCTCTCTTATTTGTCTTTAGAAGATGAACACGTGGAGCCAGACATGTGCTCTTGCCGCAGCTAGTTCTTCTCGGGCTGCAGCTCGGGAACACATGAGGATTCGATTCAAGAACAAATCCCACCATGATCATTTCGACAAGATCAAAAAATGAGAAGTCAAGGAAACCAAGTGGGCTTGCCCCCTAACTTTGAACTAACTCGGTATTTCTAATGACTTTAATTTGATTTGCAATAGAGTTGGCCTGCAAACCTTTGTATTTCATGATACACCAACCTATCGCCAGTTAACCATTGAATTTCTTAGATCTTTGCAAAGCACCGTTACGACATTGCATGGGGAGAATAAAATTTCTTTCCAACTCATGAACAATAGTTATTCTATAACACTTTATGAATGGTGTAATTGTTTTAATTTACCCAACAATGATCCTAATGCTCTGCGCATCTTTTACTGACATGGAACCTTCCCCTGAATACTGTTATAATAGAATGAGCTTTACTTCTAGAGTCAGTAAAGGGAAGAATATTCAACATCCTGCTATTCGCTATTTGTTCTATGTTATTGCTATCACCTTGAAGGCGTGCAATGAGTTTACAAGACTCAATGAGGGGGACATCTTAGTCCTTGCAAAAGCCGCTCTCAACTTTAATAACTTGTCACTGCACTTGGGCGCAATTCTTTTGCGTTACCTATAGTACCAATCCCACCAAATCCAAGGACCAATCACTTGTGGAGGCGTCATCAACGTGCTTGCCAATGCATTGGGCATCTACCTAGGACGTGTGCTTTATGACTTGCAAGTTGAGCAACACCAACCCGGGGAGGAGATTCTGGAAGAGGATGAGGACCAATAGGAGGAACAAGAAGTCCCTCATCAAGAGCAGCAGCCACCAAACTAGTTTAGCACATATCAAGATTTCCAAGACCTCGGAGGAACTATGGAGAGAATGCATAATATCGCACTAAACCTCCGAGAAAAAACATGTAACCTCTCAACTCAATTTGCGAATTGGAGTTACAACTATTTCCCCCATCATAGCGATTTGAAGGGCTTGCAAAATCCTACGCTTGGGGAGGTTCCATCTATTTTATAATTTGGTTTTCATTTGCTTTATCTTATTTTCGAGGTTATGCTTTTATTTGAGTTTATAAGCACTCGTGTTGGTTTCCCCAACACTTTATCTTAGTTATTTTATTATGTTTGAGATTTTCCATCCGAGCTTTACTACCAATTTTCTATTCTTTAAATTCCCCTTCTCAAAAATCACAAAGATATTTCTCCGTTTATCTTTATTTTCCCTCTCTCTTTTCTTTTTGCCTCAAATTTCTCGTTGATTTGCAGGAGAGTGGTTAACTAAAAGTTTCCAAGAAACAAAAAAAGGGACGAGAGAAGTGGAACCAAACATGAGAGGTATGCCTTATGACTCCCCACTTTTGAAGTCTGAGAAACCCATACTAGTTAGTAGTAGTGTTGATATGTTATATCGGTGGAGTGATTCTCTATATTGTAGTAAAATTTTGTTTGCATGGGTATTTAATTGGGTACGTTTTGTTCCAGCTCTTATAGTTAACCAAAGTCTTGCCTAAAAATTTGCTAAACAATTGAAATAAGAATAAGTCTCACAAATTGAAGACTTGGGTGTTGTAGTGGTTAGTCATGAAAGCTTATTCCTAGAGACACTCAGCACCACAGAAAATAATGATTGACCTGATAGCTCTCTTTGAAAAGATATGTTCAATTGAATTAATGTTTAGCAGTTTTTGTGAGTAGGCCAAAGTTTGATTTGTAAAATCATCAGAATGATATAGATTTATGCGTGTCAAACTTCATGGGATGCCAACAACTCCGCTAGCCTACGAACGATCTTCATGCAGTAAACTCCTAGATTTCGACTATCAGTTGACTAAACATATGTAGCAACAATGCTATAATGGTAATATTCTTGGCACTCCCGGGTAGCTGTAACATGATGGAATCACTCCTTTGGCTGATATGAGTAATCATTATGCAAAAGGAACAAAAACCTTAGTGATGCCACGAGTGTCCATCTCACCCTGATAAACTAATGAAATTTTTTGGCATGCTCTCAATTACTTAAGAACTGAAATTCTTGAAGGCCAATGAATAGAAAAGTAGTGCTTGAAAAGTCTTGATTTATTGATGTGGGAGAATTGAGATACTTTGTTATATATGATTTTCATGAAAAACTCTCACACTCTTAATTCTACATGATTACATTTTATTGTTCAAAGGCAAGATTATGAGTTGATTACATGATATGGAATAAAGTTTACTCTTTTGAAGCATCCATGCTTACTATAATTTTGCTGCTCTATAAGCATTCATGAAACCCATATGATATGCTTGCCATTACTCTATCGATGCTTAAGTTTTTCAGATTAATAAAGTGGAGGAAACATGAGACTACCAATCATGAGTAAGATCATCATCTTGTTATTTCAATTTAAATGCTGAGTTCCCTTTTGATTTTGGTTTTCTTGCTTGAGGACGATCAAGTATAAGCTTTGGGAGGTTTATGTCTGTGAAATATAGCCATCCACGTCCGCATTTAAACTAGATATTATTGATATATTTAATAAAATATCTCTCTAAAACCTGCCACTAATTCCTAATGATCAAAGGGGTATGCAATCCTTTCTTGCTATTTTTGTCTGTGTAGATAATGACGTATGATGATGGGAAGCACTACATAAATGCCAAAGATACGAGATTTCCAACACGCCAAAGAAACAAGGAGCCGTGAAGAGATTACTACAAGCTTAACGACCAACTATACGACCCACCGTGTATAGTTGCCGTCGTATAATTTGCACCGACTTCATTAGGTCAAACAGAACAACTTCCGTGAAGGGGCCCCTATATAAAGAGGCTTCAGGCGACGAGAAACAGACGCCCTCGACTCCACAATCTCGCTTCTTTTCAAACTCAACTCTCCCTGCCGCCACGCCGGAGGAATAGATCTAGATCTAAACCTCTAAACCCTTCTCCACCAACATAGCCATCTACCACCACTTGTAATAGTAGATCTCATCTCCAATTGGCGACATTGTAAGACTATTTACTATCGATCTTATGATCTCTATTACAATGTTTATGATTGTCGATTTCATCTCTATGTGTGAATAGTTATCCTTGGGCTAAGGGCTTCGGCCTAGCCATGTAGCTTTGTGCATGTTATTTATCATAGATGGGATCATGTATTAGTTTGTATGACATGATGATTGTAATACCCTCTCTTGCCTCAATCTAAGGACTTGTCAGGTACCTAAGACCCTGAGGATTGATCTAGGTAAAGGGAGTGTGAGTAATGACTGATCTGCAAGATTGGAACCCTAGTGACAGAGAGGGTAGTACGGTTGTATGCAAGGAATTTACTTGGGATTAACGGTGACATCACAATGTTTATCATTAGTTCTCTTTCTTCTATGGATGAGACTAGTAGGTTATTTCCATAAGAGTTTGTGGAGGCGATAACATTTATGGATGCACTACCCACTTATAATTATCTTGCTCAACCAATTACATCCATACTTTATTATTATATATTATTCCCATCAGATGTTTTGCACAATTAGTGGTGAAAACCGAACACCCTATGCCCTCTCTATCTCCATCGTCGATTCAACAACAACAAAAAAATGGCAAACTCTTGGTCTAGTGAAAACGCAATAGGAATTCTAAAACACTTTAAGGTCCGTTTAAGTAATCTCACTTTGCTTTGTGCATCCCGAGGATTCGATAAACCTAGGTATACTAGGGAAAAAGAGCTATACTACATCCGTAATCCTGATCGAAGGTATCACTCACCTGCTCACTCTAGAAGGACCCGATCGCTTTTCCTTGCTTAACTTTAGGGCCCTTTGTGCTAAATTTAGGGCCCTCTATGTAATTTTGTCTTTTTTAGTTCTTCGATGTAAACCGTACTCCCACCGACCATATCGAGTTTTAACTACAAGTATTCTCTTAAAATTTTCAAAAAAAATTTGAAGCCTACTAGGAATTCAGTATATCGAAACCACCAATTTGTTTTGTAAAACTTTCAAAGCAACGTACAATTTACTTGTAGTTCAAATTTTTCCTAATTTCGATAAATTGGCACAAAGTATCATTCAATTCTGCAGAGTTAGCTAGCTGGTTTTAATATTCACAAAACATGGGGAAATTGAGAATGTTTTTTCCTGATAGTTGGAAACTCAGACCGACATGATCGTTTACTAAAAGATGATGCACCCATTTACCATCCAAAAGACAATTGATTCAAGAGCAGTATATCACGCTTACTTGTAGTTCAAGTTTGACCTAATTTAGTAACATTGTCAAGATGCAAAATCTTAGAAAGATGTTGAACCTATTGTCAAAACTCTCGATGGTGGTTTGTGATATATTCAATGACCCTCGATGGTTAACTCCAAAAAAATTGCAAAACTGTCAACGCAGCCTACAACTTACTCATAATTCATATTTAATTTGACCTAATTTCAATAAATCGACATGAAGCCATTAGTGTGGACAGAGTTAGCTAGGTCGAAGTTGTAAAACTCATGAAACAAAGGAATCATATAAGTAGTACACAACATGTCAGTCCACTATATATGTGTGAAAAGCTTGGCTCGCAGCATTCAAATCCATATTCTTCCGACTTTATTTGTAGAAAGGAGGAATCTCATCATCACATGGAAAATTGATAATGTTCTTTCCTAGTAGGTTGAAACTCACACCGATAGCATTTTTTACTAAAATAAGATGCACCCATCTACCTCCAAAAAGACAATTAAATCAAGAGAAATCTATCACGCTTACTGGTACCTCAAGTTTCACCTAATTTTGGTAAGTTGTCAAGATGTGACATCTTAGCAAGAAGTTGAACCTGTTGTCAAAATTCTCGGTGGTGGTTTTTGATATATTAAATGACCCCCAGATGGTTACCTAAAAAAATCTGCAAAACTGACAACGCAACCTACAACTTACTCATAGTTTCAAATTTGATTTAATTTTGATAAATCGACATAAAGCCATTCAAGTGGACAGAGTTAGATAGGACTAAGTTTGAAAACTCATAAAACATGATAATCGTTAGTACAACATGCCGGTCCACTATATATGTGAGAAAGCTAGGCTTGTGGCATTCAGATCCATGTTCTCCAGACATTCTTTCTGGGAAGGAACAAATCTCGTCATCACTCGGGAAATTGAGAATGTTCTTTCCTGATAGATGGAAACTCACCTCGAGGGCATCATTTATAAAAAGAAGATGCACGCATCTACCTTCAAAAAGACAAATAATTCAAGAGCAATCTATCGGGCTTACTTGTTTCTCAAGTTTGACCTAGATAATTTCGTTAAGTTGTGAAGGTGAATAATCTTAGCAAGAAGTTGAACCTATTGTCAAAAATTTGGTGGTAGTCTGTGATATATCAAATGATCCCCCGATGGTTACCGCCAAAAAAATCACAAACCTTTCAAAGAAACCTACAATTTACTTTTAGTTCAAATTTTACCTAATTTCGATAAATCAGCATAAAGTCATTCAAGTGGGTAGAGTTTGCTAGGACGAAGTTTTAAAACTCATAACATTAAACATGGGATCATAAGTAAAACTTGTTGGTCCACTTAGTATGTCAGGAAGCTTGACTTGTGGCATTCAAATCCATATTCTTCGGACCTTCTTTACGGAAAAGAACAATCTCGTCATCAATCGTCAAATTGAGAATGTTCTTTTCCAGATAATTGGAAACTCACACCGACGACATTGTTTACTACAATAAGATGCGATCATCTACCTCAAAAAAGACATTTAATTCAAGGAAAATCTAGTTATCTTACTTTTACCTCAAGTTTGACCTAATTTTGTTAAATTGGCAAGAAGTCAGTGAAGAGTGCGAAGTTAGCAAGGAAGCTTGAAAATGGAACTATAAGAAACCGTGGTCCACTTATTTGTGTGGTAATTGGGGAAGTTGCATTTTCTTCTAACTATGGTAGGTCCCATAGGTGCGAGGTGGTTGAGTTAACACGGTCGATGAAAGTAAAGGTTACATCAAGGACCTCATAAAAACACAAATTACATCCATGTCAATGCACTTAGCACAACGTCCCTAAAACTATGCAGTGAAGTGTGTTTATCCGCCCCCCCAAGATCTTCACCGAGTCACGCAAGCACCAGAGTTTCTCCCGGAAAATCCGCTCTTGGGGCGGAGTTTTCCTAGGGGGGCGGATAATCCGCCCCCAAAGTTTCTCAACGGCCAGATCTGGGGGGGGTATTTAAGCCAGCCTTCCCCCTCCTACCAAATCTCTTGATTGATTCGAAAAAGACAAGATCTGATCTGCAACCTTCATCTAAGAGAGCTCCACCTAGATCCACCCAAAGGCCCCGTCCCTTGGGGAATCGAAGGAGGAGAACTCGATCTTCATCATCAGCAAACAAGCGCTTCATCTCCTCTCCATTCATTTGGAGAATCACCGATCTAGTATTTCTTGCAAATACCTAGATCCTTGTTTTGTTTATATTGATAAACCTTGTTCTTGTGACAGCTTGTTGTCATCTCGGGAGCCCCCAATTCAGTTGTAGGTGTGTGCCCCGGTAGCATTGTAAAAGGCACCGGTTCCCGCCTCGAAGGGATCCAATAGTGGAGAAGGTGGATCAGGCCTCTCATGGCGAGATCCATCGGAGAATAGGGTGAGGCCTATTGTGGCGTGGTGGTCTTAGAACCACCCACCCCTCCAACGCAGATGTACTTCCCTTAACAATGAAGGAACTGCGGTAAAACAAATCCCTGTGTCTCCGCGTGCTCCACTACGGTTCCTTCGCTCCTCACTTTACATGCTTAGTAGTTAGGGTTGCATATAGGGAAATTCTCGTAGTTGCATATCTAGAAAATTGGTTAACACCTATTCACCCCCCTCTAGGTTCCCATACGATACATTTCACCATTGGATCTTATTTTCCATTTTTAGCATCTAGAAGATTCTGCTGATAGTCTTTACCATGTACAATAAAAGCTAGTATGCACAAACCTCAAATCCGACCCCTCCTGGGGCGGATTATCCAGCCAGGACGGAAAGTCCGGCCAACACTCTGCCCCCTCTCTGGGGCTTGCGCCTTGGCGGTGAGAAAGGGGTCTTGCACCTGCTTGGGAAGAGGGAGGGGCGGATTATCCGCCCCTGGTGGGGGCGGATTATCCGCCCCCCAAAGGCAGATACTTTTCCCTTTTTCTTAGAGAGAGCTGCAACACTTTGACACCCCTTTTTGGTGATAGATGACAATACTAGGATTTGCAATGAAACCGGCTAACGCAACCTTAAAATGAAAGATGCTCCCCCTAGATGTGTGCATATTTAAAATTTGCATTTGAATACAAATACACACACTAGAGAGATCACAACTTCCATAGCAAAGATAATTGAAACAAGGTGGGTTGGGAAACAAGGTCATACCACTGGGATGTGATTATAGCCAAAGAAATAATTAGCTTGATAGCCTCCAAGCACATCCCAACAATGTTGATGCATACATTAGATAATCCCATGATTCCATATGCCATCAAATATGCTCCATAGATAAATCCAGAATTCCATGAGATCCACAATAGATAAATCTAGAATTACATGAATATCAAACATAGTACCAAACAGTGGATCACGACATAATCTTACATAATCCAAGCACAAATAGCAAATAAGTTCACGCACAATCAAGCAAATAAAAACAACGGAAAGATAAGTGCTTGCGCCCGACCCTTGCAAATCCACGTGACCTAATAGAACTACTTCTCTCCCTTTGGCATCGAAACGCCAAAAAGGAAGAAGAGCAATGGTTTAGAGCAAGAATAGACGGTACTACACACCCAAATTTGCAAGAATCAAATCAAACAAAAGCCAAAGTTGAGTGTGTTTTCCATAAGAACAAGAAATATGCAAGAGAATACAAAGAGAGCCATTAGAAACCAACTCTTCTCAAGGAAGAGGGCGGTGGCCGAAGCCACCATGTTGGAGCGCATGGCATGACACCACGAAGATGTATCTTGAGTTCAAAACCAATGCTCATCGATGACCCACATATCACAAAATGATATTAAGGGAAATGATTTTACTTGCTTTCGGCATTATGGGGGGAGGGTTGGCCCAATCAATTAGGACCACACTCCCCCTATGTCTATGCCCGCATCTAAACCAAATACATGAATAAGAGCAGGTGAGTGTGCAAGAGTAGTCAAGCCAAGCTCCTTGAATCTATGATATTTAGCTCATTCCTCAAATAACAAAATCTTGCTTAATCAAGGGGCTTCGTGAAAATATTAGCAAGTTGGTTCTTCGTGCTCACAAAGGATAGGGCAATATCACCACGAGCAACATGATACCGAATGAAGTGGTTGCGAATCTCTATATGTTTTGTTCTTGTATGCTGCACGGGATTGTAAGAAATTTTGATAGAACTTTCATTGTCACATAATAGAGGCACTTCGTCACAATTGACACCATATTCCTTTAAAGTTTGCCTCATCCATAACAATTGTGTACAAGCACTTGCAGCAGCAACATATTCAGCTTCAGCGATTGAGAGTGAAATACAATTCTGTTTCTTTGAAGAACAACACACTAGAGACCTTCCCAATAATTGACATGCACCAGAGGTTGATTTCCTATCATCTTTGTCACCAGCCCAATCTGAATCAGTGTAACAACATAGAGAGAAACTTGAACCCTTGGGATACCATAACCCAAAAATTGGGGAATGAACCAAATATCTGAAGATTCGTTTGACCGCCACTAAGTGTCTTTCTTTAGGAGAGGCTTGGTACCTTGCACACACTCCTACACTTAACATGATATCGGGCCTAGATTTGCAAAGGTAAAGGAGAGAGCCGATCATGGATCGGTATACCTTTTTATCCACGTCTTTATGTCACATCCCAAAAATTTTCCAAATTTTGTAATGTGAAAAATAAATAAACAAAATAAATAATTGTTGAAATTTAGGGTGAAAAGAAACTTTTTGTTTCTAAGTGGAAATATTAAAATCCCTTCTTGAACAAACTTTGAATAAAGTTTGAATCCAACTAAATTCAAATCAAGTGAAATGCATTCATCAATAAATGCATCTTGAAATTTAAACACTTGGAAAATAAACCAAAACCCTAAAACCCTAATGGAAGAAAACATTTCCAAGTTATCTCTAAGCCTATGGATTTGATCCATATAAGAATTTGTCAACAAACATTTACAAATGATCAAGAATGACAAATTGAAATATTATAAAACCATAGAAGTTGGTTTCACTTAAATTGGAGCCATAGATAAAATCTTACAAACTTAATAAGATAAGGAAATTGAATTTCCAAAGCTAATAAAGCACCTATCTAGAAATCCATACCAAATGGTGAGCAAATAATCCTAAAAAGATTTAAAAGGATAAACAAATATTAAATAAGATTTTACAAATTGGAATCACCAAGTTTGGACTTATAAATAAAAAAGATATGGATTTTATAAGGTAAAGAAAGAAATATTAAATGAGGAATATTTAAAGGCCAAATAAAATATTGGCCTAATCCATAAGCAAATGGAATGAATATAATCCAAATCCAAATAAAATAAAAGGATAAAGGATTTTCCAAATAAAATAAAATGGCATTAACCAAATTCTATCTCTATTTAATAAAGACAAATCCCTAAAAAGTTTGATTATTTAAATCATGGGAAAATAGTATTTGGAATATACCTAAGTGGTATAAAAGTGATTTAATTAACTTAAATGGAATCAAGGAAATCACCTAAATAAAATTTATGGAAGTAAAACCATAATTGATTTCATTGGAATAAAGACAAATACCCAATTTAAAATGATTAATAAATCATATTAAAAATATTCCAAATAATTCAAAGTGAATTATTTGACACCCTAATAAATAAATAAAACCTTCTGAATAGGTTTGGCAAAAATATGGATTTCAAATAAAGTTTTAAAACACATTAAAACCTATTTGAAATAAAGACAAATGTCCATTTATAAAATAAATAAAAGACCCTAAAAAGAATAAAAGAATTATTCTAAACTTGACTTTAGAATGTATTATTAATCAGTATTTGAATACACACAAAGTTTGGTTGAAGTTTAAATTCAATTAGTTGTTTGAATTGATTAAACAAAATCAAAACAGATAAATAGAAAAAGAAAAGGGAAAAAGAATCAGTACAAAAAAAAATAAACAAAACAGCCAGCCCAGGAGCAAGGCCCAACCCAGCCCAGTGGCGCAGCCCATCTCCTTTCCCTCCCCGAACCGTTTTCCACTCAGGAACTCACCCCCTTAGACGCTGACTGCTATGTCCCACCTCCCCTCTCTCTCTCTCTCGCTGACACCCAGACCCCACCGCCAGGTCATCGTCTCCCTCACCCGCGCGAAGACCACGCCCTCCTCCCCCGGCCGTTCTGTCGCCGTTTCTTCGATTGATTACGTGGTAATGATGCCATTTAACAGCCCCGCGACCACGCCTTCTTAAGCGCCTCTCCCTCCTCTCCGTTTCCCCCTCAACCTCCAATCCTAGAGCGCCCCTAGGCTGCCTAATTTTGCGCTGCACCGCACAGTCTCCGGCGACCGTTTTCAGTCGATTCCGACGAGCAAGCCCACCCCACTATACCTAACCGCCACGGGGCAATTCCCCATCTCCCGGCGAACCTCTCTGTAGCACCAGCTCTCCTGCGTAAGCACCGTGTGCTCGGCAACGTCTTCCCAGAGCAGCGTCGCCGTCTGTCTCCTCTCCGGCGACGTTCCCTGGTAAAATCCGACCACGCCTCTCCCTCTAGATGACACACGTACATTCACCGACCCCGTACGCATCTAACGCAGTTGTTATTTTTCCGTTTCGAGATGTGTAACCTCGCCAAGGTCGACGTACAAAAGTGCCTGACGCCGTCGTGAAGTCCGGCGAGCAATTCCCTTCGTCCTCGTGCGCCCCCTGCCTCCTCGCGAACACGTTGAGCATCAGCAGCATGCGGCGAACTCGGTGAGCCCTCTCTCTCTCTGTGTCTCGCACCCTGCATTGTCGGCAACGACACCGCCAGAGCGCGCGCCGCCGTCCGCCGCCGCTAGCGTCGCTCAGATATGGTCAGGCCCCTGTACACCGTTGGATCTAGATCACGTGGATAGGATAGTTTCACTTAACGAAGGGGTATGTGATGATTAGAGCCGCACATATCTCTTTTAATCCAACGACCTGTATCTGTTGATCCACGCGAATTGTTTTTTCCCAATAGAATCATGCCACGTGGCCTAGGTTTAGATTTAAAAACCAGAAACTATTCTATTAGATGATCAAACTTGTAAATTGCATAACTTTTGATCCACACGTCCAAATTTTTCAAATTTTATATCAATGGAATCAGAAGGACAAGTACTTTCCAACCATACACTTTGTTTAGTGAATTGCTTCTGGAAACTTGGTTGTTTTTCTAGAAACTTGTGTAGGCATATTTAGAATATAAAATTCATTCTAAAATTGTTTTTGTGATAAAATCTTTGGGAAATGGATTGTTTTGAACCTACTGAACATATAAACCAACTTGTGGATTCAAAAACTTATTTTGTGAGGCAAAAGAATAAATCTTTGATTTAGAACATTTCTAGTCAAATAAAAATAATGTTTATATGTTAAAAATGCTTTTAGAGGAAACCCTTTGGGAAATGTTTTGATTTATACTCTCTGACCCCAAACACAAAGTTTTATGATTTAAAACTATATTTTTTTTGTTGAACCCTATAGATTATTTCTTGCTAAAGGCATTTTCAACCACATAAAATATTGATTTGGTTTAAAAATGGTTTATAGGTAAAATCTTTTGCAAATGGTTTTGCCACTTATATAAAATGACCAATTGGTGTTTTAGAATGTTGATAACCTATTAGAAACCACTTTTCCAAATAAAACAATCTTTGGCATGCTTGCATGCATTGCTTTGTTTCTATTATTTTATGTGATGTTTTCTTGAATGGTAGATTGAACTTGTGCCTTGCTTGATTGAATTGTAGTGATTTGAAGAGTGTGAGTATTGCAAGATCAAGGAGTGAAATTATATTCTCTACCAAAAAGGCAAGTGATGCTTCATACTTTTGTCCCATTATTTTCACTATGCATTAGTGATATTTCTAAGTAGGACTTGCATGGAATTTTTGCTAAGTATAAACTATGCCATGGGAAATCCTAGTAGAAGAAACCTTAGTAGAAATTTCCTAATTTAAGATTCCTACTACTATCATGCTTAGCTTAGCTAGTAGAAAACAAGGGTGGATTATATTCATGCTATGGAATATTTCTAAGTCAAAGACTTGAGTTTTGTTTAATAAAACAACTAAGTGAATGAAACACCTGGTTGGAATGGAAGGAATGGTTTGTGTTGAGTGGTTATACAAGGGACATATCAATGGCTTACCTTGTGTATCTCACTTGTGGAATGCCACCCAGGAACAAAGAGATTTGAGATGTCAAATGTTGAGAAGCTTCAAGTACAACCACTTGGCATTATGGGCTCTGCCTGGATCATATAGGTTGCAATAACTTAGCCAAATGGACAGTTGGTGGTAGGGGATTGATAGGTTGGAGCGCGTCTATTCTGGTCTAAAGGAAGGCTTCTGAAAGATCTTGTCTTGGTGAAACCAAGTTTTGTGGGGAAAGTGCACCACCTCTACAGAGTGTAAAATCTAAGTACTTAGCCATGTCCATGGTAACGGACAATTTGAGCATCAAGACATGGAAGCTATCAAGAATCTCCTCATCCCAATTTCTAAGTTAAAAACTTGTGGTTGAACAAGGGTTGAAGGATCACCAATTTCTATTGGGAGATGCCTTGGGTGATTTTTGAAAAAAAAACTTAGTGTTTTCAAATGATAAGGAAAATCTATTTTGATCAAAGCAAGCCTAAGCCCCACTTAGCCAAATGCATATAGATGATATACTCCACTATACTACCATAGTATCACCTTCTAATACAATTCAAATGTATTGACCCTTGTGGCTGTAACTTGTTATGTTGGAGGTTTGCTTGTTGTAGTGAAGTGTGTTGATTAGGATTACAACTCTACAACCAACATGTTTGCCTGTGGCATTTTGAATATGAAGGAATCCATGCTATAGTTATTTCTGCTGCATTGTAATGGGATAGCCAAATGAGCTATGTAAGATGTAATGAATTATTTTATTCCTGGTTGAAAATTGTATTATGACCTTTGTGTCTTGATATTACATCTTAACTGTGGATGGTAGCTATTGATCCAGGGACTAGCATTGTAAACACAGGGATCTCTACCTTATTAAAGGTTGGGACCTCTTACACTTTACCCTTGGGATTGAGCTCAAGATGACATTTTGTTTGCATTGGAGTAGCAACGCCATTGAGATCCGTCATCTTGAACCTTTTGAGCATGTCTTGGATGTACTTAGCTTGATTAATATAGGTTCCCTCCCTAAGTTGTTTGATCTCGAATCCAATAAAGAACCTCAACTCACCCATCATTGACATCTCAAACCTGTGAGTCATAAGCTTTGAAAATTCATCGTTAAAAGCTTGGTTAGTAGAGCCAAAAATAATGTCATCTACATAAAGTTGGCATACAAAAAGCTCCCCATTAACCTTCTTAGTAAAAAGAGTGGGATCAATTTGCCCAACTTCGAATCCACGGTCTAACAAAATCTCTTTAAGGTGCTCATACCACGCACGTTGGGCTTGTTTAAGGCCATAGAGTGCCTTATCGAGTTTGTAGACATGGTTCGGAAATTTGGGGTCCTCAAAACCCGGGGGTTGCTTGATGTATACTAACTCAGAGGACCATTAAGGAATGCACTCTTAACATCCATTTGTTGTAATTTAAAATTATGATGGGCTGCATATGCAAGAAGGATACGGATGGACTCAAACGAGCCACAGGAGCATAAGTCTCGGTAAAATCAATTCCTTACACTTGAGAGAATCCTTGAGCCACGAGTCTTGCTTTATTCCTCACAACAATGCCATTTTCATCTTGTTTGTTCTTGAAGATCCACTTGGTGTCGATAACATTGCGGCAATCCTTGGGTTTCTGTAACTACCTCGGTGAATTACGCTCCTAGTTACAAGCCTGGATGAGCAGAAATGGTTGAAATAGTACGGTGGGGCCCAAATGCCACTCACAGGTAGACCTTTCGGCCGTCCCAACCATTTCCAAACATCAGGACAAGAACGGGCGGCGTAATCGGCAGGCGAAGGGATCAACTACATACACAAGTGAGTATGTATGCAAGCCACCATACAATAGTACATCAGAGCCATTCCATCTAAAAAGAAAGGAAATATAGCAACGCCATACGGCAAGATCCAAATATCCTAGATAGATATAATAGTTTAGGATATCTCCTCATACATCAAACATCAGAGTATCAAGCGGAAGCGGAAGACAAAATCCGAGTACGGATAAGAAGCAAATCGGCATAAGATGCCCCATAAATAAGCACATCCCGCCCACAGATCTCACGGATCCCCGTTCCCGGAATCTCTACACCGAATGATCATTGTCCACATTGTCCGTCTCTTCCACCCAGTATCCATCTTGCGAATGTACCTGTTCATCTGAACCAATAATTTATCGTGTGAGACCCTAGGGGTACTCAGCAAGTCTTTATGCCTCTAAAGGGGACACAACCTGGGGTGACGCAATTGCAGCAAAAGATAAACCCTAGCAATTCTATAGATACTCGCTAACCATCCGCCTAACCAAAGATAGACGGATGTCCGTGAATTAAAAACAACAGTTATAACGGTAATTAGACATATTATTTGTTAAGTTTGGAGTTATAAAACAAAAGTTATTAATTGATTAAGATAAAAGGGCATTTTAATGTAATTTTAATCATCTTGGAATTTTAAATGTTCAAAATATATTTTGAAGGGCATATTTGAATTCCTCATATTTTTCTGATTTCAAAACATATATTATTTGTATTATTTGGATTTATATTTCAAAAGATATTATAAAACAGATTTGAATTTGGATTTGAATTAATTTTGAAAAAGTTTGAATTAAAACAGATTACAGGAAATACTTTTGCTACTCGCTCGAACCTAGCCACAGCCAAAGACAGGTGGGTCCAGCGCTGACTCAGCAGCACAACGCGCAGAAAAGCTCTGTCACCGCGAGCTGTGCTAGCCTAAGCGGTTGACAGGTGGGACCAGCGGCTACGGGTCCACGTGCCAGCGGCCGAACGCGCGGAGGCTGACAGATGGGGTCAAGATGGAGCGCGGGTTGAGATTAATAGAGGCCAGGGGGTTCTCTACAAAAACGCTGGCGCGGCTGACTAGTGGGCCAGGCGGACCGCGGGTTGAGCAGATCAAAAAGCGAGGGGGCTATCCGCAAGAATGACAGCGCTACTGATTTTCTTCTCTGCGCCTGACGAGCGATCGGTGCGCGACAGGGCGCGGGGCGCGGCGCGCGGGATCGATCCGGGGACCTAGGGCTCACGCGCGGAGGGCGGAGCCACTGCGGTGGCTAGGCATTGTTGTCAGCGAGGTGGGCGTGGCCTAGGTGAGGTGCTGCGCGGAGCGAGAGCGAGCAGACGCACGCGCTCGCCGGCGCGCACAGACTGTTCGATGAAACGATCGGCGCGGCCAGGACACGACGACGGTGGCGAGGGTGTCTAGGAGGTGGGTTAGCTCACCGGGAGGTGGTCGGCGGTGTTGGGTCGGGTCGGCGAGCAGTGGATCGACGGCGAGGCAGACACCGGGCGGATTAGGGTTTCGGGGTCGGCTTCGCGATGTTCTCCGGCTCCAGCCCTTCTCCTCCTCACTGGTACGTACAGGACGATGCAGGGGAGGTTCCTCCGTCTTCCTCGACACCAGAGCACCTCGCCACCGGCTGCAGGAGGGGGGATCGGTGGGGACCGAAGGTTTTGCCGGCGAGGGGTAGACAGAGGCGGTAGGGGTAGATGGGGAGGATGGAGTAGGTGGGCACGGCCCTGGGGAGATCTGGGAGAGGCCAGAGGTGTCGTGGAGAGGGAGATAAATCAGAGAGAGGGAGGATGCCGTGGGGGGGAGCGGGGTAGATGGAAAGAGGTGGCCTCGGGTGCCACCTTTTCCTCCTACCACCTCACGTGCTCGAGCTGGGACAGAGGCAGGGCAGGTAGGGGGAGGCTTCCAGGTGGGACCAGAGGGCGTCCAAGAAAGGCCAGGCTCGGGGTGGGGCAAGCACGGTAGAGAGAGAGCCAGAGAGAGAAGGGGGAGGCTCGGGCTAGGTGCTAGGGTCGGTTAGGGTTAGGTTTGGCTCGGGTTAGGGCTTGGGTGGAGGGTAGCTAGGGCAGGGGAGTATGTGGCCAGGTGGAACCTGCAAGGTGAGGCTCGGCATGGAGAGATTAACGGGGAAGGGTTAGGTTTAGAGAGGGACTAGGGTTAGGGAGAGGAGTGGAATGGTAGCTAGGTGTAGGTGATTAGGGTGGTCTTAGCTAGGGGGTTTAGAGAGAGGGAGTGGTGATGTGGTGAGGGGTAGGTGTGTTAGATTAGATGTAGATTTGGAGAAAAGATAAAGAAGAGAGGGTAGGGCCTAGGGTTTATGCATGATCCACATGATCATGCAAGGATGGAGATGAAAAGGGAGGGGAGATGAGGAGTAGAGAGATGTGGTGTGATGATGGATCTTTGCAAGACAACTAGATCAAGCCAATGAGAACGAGAGAGAGAGATGAGAGGTAAACCACTCAAGGATTTAAATAAAAACCAAATACTAGAAAAGGTGGCACTTGCATGGCCCATGCAAATATTTAATACCATGTTGATCCTTGTGAAAACAATAATATTAAACATGGCATTGTTCATTTGCATTTCCAAAGGTGGAATAAAGCCAAGCAAAAGAAATGAAAGGATGCCCCATGTGGAGTAGTTGGAGATGGCCATGTTTGGGTAAAATTGGGACTTGCTAGTGTGTATATACCACTAGATGCTTAATAGTCCCCAAATTATCCCAACATGAGCATAAACCCATAATAATCAATATGGAAGCTGGGAAAAAGGGTTCCACTCACACGGCATGCAAAGGTGGCCATGTGGCTCTCATATATCACCAATGTGAAAACAACATGATGCTAAGATGAGAGCATGTGGAAAAGAATTGGACCCACACCAACACATAAGAGCTAGAGGTAAAACCAATAAGTTGCAATGCTCATATATGGTGGAATGGTGGAAGGATGGATGATGACAAGAAAGGTGGTGGAGTGAAATAAAAGATATGCCCCCAACTCAACTTGGGCATTTACACAATATATCAACAACCAAATACAATATCAAGAGGCAAATACAATTATTAATGCATATGAGATAAGAACCAAATGGAAAAGGGTTTTATATGATGCTCAAATGCAAGGTGGCATGATGACATGAGCATGATATAATTATGATGCAACAATTATATGTTTGAAGTAGCCATTATATTACTAGACCAAGTAGCATTACAATTGTTAGACAATTGGGATGCTACAACTCTCCCCCACTAAACAGGAATCTCGCCCCGAGATTCTAGGAAGAAGAAGAAGACACAAAGAGGGTAGGATACTTGGCACGGAGCTCATCTTCACGTTCCCAAGTGGCTTCATCAACGGAATGGTGCGACCACTGCACCTTGCAGAACTTGATGGACTTGTTGCGAGTCCTTCTTTCTGCGACTTCAAGGATTTTTGTGGGGTGTTCTTGATAAGACAGGTCTTCTTGGAGATTGATAAGATCATGATCCACGGTCCTGCCGGGATCCTTGAAGCACTTCTTGAGCTGAGAGATGTGGAAAACATCATGGACTTTGAGTTTTTCCGGGAGCTCAAGAGCATAAGCAACTTCTCCTCTTCTTCCACGAATTTTGAAAGGACCGATGTATCTAGGAGCCAGCTTTCCTTTGATACCAAAGCGGTGCGTGCCTCTCATGGGAGTGATACGAAGGTAAACGAGATCACCAGGGACATACTCCATGTCCGTGTGCTTCCTGTCATAATTGCTCTTCTGACAACTTTGAGCAATCCTCAGATTTTCAAGAATGATGTGAACCTTCTCCTCTGCTTGAGTCACAATGTCAGGGCCAAACAAGATCCTTTCACCTGCACCCGACCAACCAATCGGAGTTCTGCATTTGCGACCATAGAGAGCCTCAAATGGTGCCATCTTTAGACTTTTCTGGAAGCTATTGTTGTAAGAGAATTCAGCATAAGGAAGACATTCTTCCCACTTCATGCCGAACGAGATGACGCAAGCACAGAGCATATCCTCCAGAATCTGATTGATCCTTTCAACTTGTCCTTGCGACTGAGGGTGGTAAGCTGTGCTAAAATTCAACTTCGTTCCTAAAGCATTTTGGAACTTTCCCAGAACTTGGAAGTGAAGATGCTTCCACGGTCTGAACTGATCTCGAGACGAACCCCATACAGAGAGACAATTCTGTTGATATAGAGCTCAGCCAACTGAATTGCAGAAATTGTTTCCTTGACGGGGAAGAAGTGAGCCACTTTAGAAAGCCTGTCAATGACAACAAAGATTGCATTGTTGCCCTTCTGCGACCTTGGAAAACCCGTGATGAAGTCCATCTCTACTTTCTCCCATTTCCATTCCGGGGGTTTCAATGGCTGTAGAAGACCGGAAGGTTTCTGATGAACAGCTTTCACTCTGCGGCAGACATCACACTCCGAGACATACTTGGCACAATATCTTTTCAAACCAGGCCACCAATATTGTGTTTTCAAGTCCATGTACATCTTTGTGCTGCCAGGGTGGATAGAAAGAACAGAATCATGCGCCTCCTTGAGAACTTGCTCTCTCAAACCCGGGTAGTTCGGAACAAACATCCAGTGTTCAAAGAAAAGCGTGCCTTGATCATCGATGTGGAAGGACTCATACTTCGGAAGCTGAAGCCTAGAGATGATCTTTTTGGTGTGCGGATCACCAAGCTGAGAAGAGCGAACCTTTTCTTCCAAGAGAGGGGTAGCCAGAAGGTTCAGGAGATACCCTTGTTCCACAATTTCAAGGTTGAGCTGACGGAATTCCTCGCACAAGAGAGGTTGTTGTTCTTCCATCATGAGGTTGTTGACATAAGCTTTGCGGCTGAGAGCATCGGCCATGACATTAGCTTTGCCCGGAGTGTAATTGATGGTCAAATCGAAGTCATTGATTGCTTCAATCCATCTCCTCTGCTGAAGGTTGAGATCAGGCTGAGTGAAGATATACTTCAAACTCTTGTGATCAGAAAAGATCTCACAACGGTTACCAAGCAAGTAGTGCCTCCATACTTTCAAAGCAAAGACAACTGCTGCGAGCTCGAGGTCATGTGTAGGATAGTTGATCTCATGCGTCTTCAACTGTCGAGAGGCATAAGCAACAACTTGTTTTTCTTGCATAAGGACCGCACCCAATCCTTGCAAAGAGGCGTCACAGAAGATCTGGAACGGCTTGGATGTATCCGGAGGAACCAAGACTGGTGTGGAAGTGAGCTTCTCTTTGAGTGTCTCAAAGCTTGCTTGACATGCAGGAGTCCAAAGGTATTTCTTGCCTTTCTTGAGGAGATCGGTAAGAGGCTTCGCTATCTTCGAAAAGTTCTGAACGAAGCGACGACAATAACTAGCCAAACCAAGGAAACTCCGCACTTGTTTGACATTGACAGGAGGAAGCCATTCAACAATTGTCTTCACAGTTTCCGGATTGACTACAATGCCCTTGGCAGAGATGACGTGACCAAGATAGGTTACTTGAGGCAGCCAAAACTCACACTTGGAGAACTTTGCATACAAGCGGTTCTCACGAAGCTTGTTTAGGACACACCGAAGGTGTTCCTCATGCTCTTCCTTTGACTTAGAATAGACTAGGATGTCATCCAGATAGACCACAACGAACTTATCAAGATACTCCATGAAAACCGAGTTCATGAGCCTCGAGAAGGTGGCAGGTGCGTTGGTGAGACCGAAAGACATGACCGTGTACTCATACAGGCCATAGCGGGTGGTGAAAGCTGTTTTAGGAACATCTTCCTTGCGAATCCTGATTTGGTGATAACCACTTCTCAAGTCAAGCTTAGAGAAAACCACAGCTCCAGCTAGCTGATCAAAGAGATCATTAATCCGCGGAAGGGGATATTTATTCTTGATGGTTTTAGCATTGAGAGCCCGATAGTCAACACAAAGACTATCAGTCTGGTCTCGCTTCTTCACAAAGAGGGTAGGGCTACCCCAAGAAGAAGTACTATGCTGAATGAAACCCAACTTCTCTTGTTCATCAAGCTGTCGTTTGAGTTCAGCCAACTCAGCAGGACCCATTTTATAAGGCCGCTTGGAGATAGGAGCGGTACCAGGTTCAAGCTCAATAACAAACTCAACCTCACGATCCGGAGGCATACCTGGCAACTCTTCAGGAAAGACATCTGGGAACTCACAGACCACCGGAACACTCTGAATAGCTTCCATAGCATCAACATTCAGAGCCGCCAAAGAGAAAAGCTGGATAGCAGGAGTCAGACTTGGAGAATAGACTATATGGCCTTCAGGAATCTTCAGAGAAACCGAGCGTTCAGCACAATCAATCACAACTGCATTTGCTGTCAACCAATCCATGCCCAAGATGACATCAATGTCAGAATTGCCCAGAATGATTAAGGAAGCCGAGAACGAAGAGCCACCAATCTCAATTTGATTGCCATAGCTGATTTTAGAAGCTGCCATTATTGCTCCAGGAGAAAGGACCATTAACCGCTTAAGGAGAGGATCCATAGCTAACTCATTCTCATTTGCAAACTTGTGAGACACAAAAGAATGCGATGCACCAGAATCAAACAAAACTCGTGCAGGGACTGAATTAACAGAAAGCATACCCATCACAACTCCAGGTGCATGCTCAGCTTGAGCGGCATTGACACAGTTGGCACGAGCAACAGTAGACCCGGGCTTGGTGTTGATGTTGAGAGCCCGAGGTGGTGGTGCACGAACCAAAGGAGAGCTTGCCGCAGATCTTGGAGGTGGTGGAGGAAGAGCCTTGTTCTTCATCGGACAGTTCCAGTACTGATGCCCAGTGTCTCCACAAGTGAAACAAGCACCAGGTGGACGTGGAGCAACGTAGCCAGGGACTCCGCCAGGCGCTCTAGGGTAGTGGTGGTTGTAGCCCCTGGGAGCAGCAGTGAGGAAGTTTGGTGGCCTTGCCGCGTAGCTTGAAGGTCTTGGTGGAGCCGGGAGCGACGGTGG
Organism: Avena sativa; assembly: GCA_916181665.1. Classification (NCBI taxonomy): domain Eukaryota; kingdom Viridiplantae; phylum Streptophyta; class Magnoliopsida; order Poales; family Poaceae; genus Avena; species Avena sativa. The sequence continues at coordinate 104,602,156 of OV702293.1, forward strand.
GGTGTTAGGAACCCAGACACGACGCTTAGAAGGAGCTGACATAGCTGAAGAGCTTGCTGCATCACGGCTATGTTTCTTTGACTCCTCAAACACTTGCCTACTTGCCTCTTCCTGCAGAGCTGTATGTCAAAGTTCCAGAAAAGACGCCGGCCTTGCATGTGTGATTGCATACTTAATCGATGCATTGAGCCCTTGCCTGAACCTCTTTTGCTTCTTCTTGTCATCAGAGATCTCATCGCCACCATAACGAGAAAGGTTCATGAAGTTCCTGATGTAGGTGTTGACATTATCATTGCCCTGCTTGAGGTTGAGAAACACTTCCTTCATCCTCTCCATGACAATTTCTGACAGATACTGCTCTTTGAAAGCTCCAGTGAACTGTCCCCAAGTAGGCTAAAAACCAGTGCAGTTTGCCTTCAGGTAATTCTCCCACCAGAGAGCTGCATCTCCCTTCAGAAAGTGAGTGGCACACTTTACCCATTCTTGCTCAGGAACATCAGCAGTCATCAACAGCCTTGACATCTCACGCAACCAATCATCAACATCAAGTGGTTGATCAGAAACATCAAACTGGCGTGGGTTGAACTTCAGGAAGCTTTTAATGTCTCCTCGCTTGGGAGGTGGAGGTAGCGGAGCAAACTCATTCCTCCTGACACTTTCTTCAAAACGCTGCTGGTTCTGCTGCATTGCGGCCAAGGCATTGGCGATGCTTGACAACGCTGCCCCCAGTTCAGGTTGTATGTCCTCCTCAGAACGGCGTGGTGGTGCCATCCTGTTATTGATATAAAACACAAGTCAGTACTATGATGGAGAATAATAATAATCCAAAATAGTACCAAGATGGAATTACTCAAGATTAAAGGATACAATTTACTAAGATGATATTAAAATATCAACGAAGTTCAAAGCACCTAGAAGATATTAAGCATATCGCACACGACTGAAAAGGAGTGTGGTACACAAATATATCAAAGAAAAAAAATTCCACAAATTTCGGCATTAAAATACCAATAGATGCGCAAAATCCCTTAACGAATCAAGATTAGTGACACTACCAATTCAATATACAAGAGCGAATGATAAGAGTAGTGGTATGGTCGCGACTCCATCCCGCACTCAAATCATTACTCCGCACATGAATAAGTAGAACACATATCCCAACCCCTTCTTCTCACGATGAACCTAAAGATTAGTAACTACGGAAACGAACACCTCAAACAAGATAACGTCAGATAACAAAGAGTGAGACAGACCGCGTCGGTATACAACGAATCAGATAGATCGCGTCGGTTTGCAAAAGCCTGTCGGTATGGAATGTACCAACAGTTGATAACCAAAAGGCAGATTGTGATAACAACTTGGATGCAACAGATAGACAAAGAATTATACACACACACACAAACACACAACCTATGGTACTACGGAAACCCGGAACACGTGAATCCTAGTTTGAATTTTTAGAAGAGGATTGAAAACATTACACTTCCTTACCAGAAAAGGGTGGGTGGGTGGGTAAGAAGAAAAGTGGAAGCAGTCCTACTCTCGCGTTTTGTTTTTCCCTAGTATACATAACTACCAAAAAAATATTTGCTAGACAGACAACGACCATTTGGCTGAGACCCTGAAGGGCGGGATGGCTCTGATACCAATTGTAACTACCTCGGTGAATTACGCTCCTAGTTACAAGCCTGGATGAGCAAAAATGGTTAAAATAGTATGGTGGGGCCCAAATGCCACTCACAGGTAGACCTTTCGGCTGTCCCAACCATTTCCAAACATCGGGACAAGAACGGGCGGCGTAATCGGCAGGCGAAGGGATCAACTACATACACAAGTGAGTATGTATGCAAGCCACCATACAATAGTACATCAGAGCCATTCCATCTAAAAAGAAAGGAAATATAGCAACGCCATACGGCAAGATCCAAATATCCTAGATAGATATAATAGTTTAGGATATCTCCTCATACATCAAACATCAGAGTATCAAGCGGAAGCGGAAGACAAAATCCGAGTACGGATAAGAAGCAAATCGGCATAAGATGCCCCATAAATAAGCACATCCCGCCCACAGATCTCACGGATCCCCGTTCCCGGAATCTCTACACCGAATGATCGTTGTCCACATCGTCCGTCTCTTCCACCCAGTATCCATCTTGCGAATGTACCAATAATTTATCGTGTGAGACCCTAGGGGTACTCAGCAAGTCTTTATGCCTCTAAAGGGGACACAACCTGGGGTGACGCAATTGCAGCAAAAGATAAACCCTAGCAATTCTATAGATACTCGCTAACCATCCGCCTAACCAAAGATAGACGGATGTCCGTGAATTAAAAACAACAGTTATAACGGTAATCTTAACAGATCCATCCTCCTCCTCGCTTACCGACGAGGAAGCGGACGAACAACCCCCCCATCCGTTGGCAGTTTTATTATCCATTCCATGAGTGTTGCACTATTTACTAGTCAAGTACTTAGTCAGATTAAAAGCGGTACTTTAGTTATGCTTGTCTATGATCGAGAAACTGTGCTCCAAGTCGTCCATAACCGCGGACACGGCTTTCGGAAAGTTTTACCCTGCAGGGGTTTACAAATAGCAACACACACTCGATATGCCTCGGAAAAACCAAATCAAAACCCAACGAGGCAGTCACGACAAAGCAATTACAGGATTCAGAAATATTTCAGGGGGCCACCCCATTAAGCTACCCGCGACGAAGTTGGCCGACTCCGAGACGGACTTAAGGTTTGCGCCAATGGCTGTGAACGACTGGGAACCCGAAAATGTGACTGGGCTTGTCGACACCGCGAAAACACTCCGCTTTCCTAAACAGTACAGTGTGCATCACCTCGCACAATTTAAATAAAGCAGTAAAGCATGGCATAAGTACAGAATAGTAAATAAAACCCCAAACTAGTTTGTGGCCCCAAGAAATAAGAATGAATCAAGCTCTGGCTCAGGGGGGTTCATAAGCCTCCCGGATGTGGATAGCGCGAATATTCAAGGAACAGGAATCAAGTACTCGGGGTCCTACGGGACACAAGTGAGCCTGAAAAACCAAATAGCAATTATGGCTCACCGATGCCACTTTCATTAGTTATCCCATTACTACTCAGGTTAAGTTGTCTAGGTACCTCGTTATCCATCAGACTCTCACATACCCTACACATGCTGTTCTACGACTCGCATGTCTCAAACAACTACTGTAGTAATGGCTCATGGGATGGAGGAACAAGCTTCGGTGGGGTTTAAAAGTAAAGGCTATGCAATACTTGGGATTCAGTTTAATGCAATCGCGACTCAATGATGCAAGAATAAGATAGAGGCAATAGGTACTATATGTATGCAAGCATGTGGTAGTGCTTGCCTGGCAGCTCAGTTGAAGCGAGAGAAGGATCTGGGTAGTGCTCCTGGGTCTCTTGGTATATCCCCTGCTCAGAGTCTATTCGAAGAAGAACCAAACAAACATGGGCCAACATAAATAAAGTGCACAAGCATATGAATAAAATGCGACAATCAAACAATCAAGCCATGATGAATGATGCACAATTTGCATGGCATTAATGTAGCATGGCATGGGTGAGGTGTGAAGTACAAGATTAAATCATTTTATTGAGTTTTGGCCACATTTTAACCTCATTTTAGTTGCTGTATACTTTATATTTATATGATGCATGCTTCAAATCCAAACATGGAATGCATAAACAGAAAGGTCTCGTCGAGCTAATCATTTTAGACATATTATTTGTTAATTTTGGAGTTATAAATCAAAAGTTATTAATTGATTAAGATAAAAGGGCATTTTAATGTAATTTTAATCATCTTGGAATTTTAAATGTTCAAAATATATTTTGAAGGGCATATTTGAATTCCTCATATTTTTCTGATTTCAAAACATATATTATTTGTATTATTTGGATTTATATTTCAAAAGATATTATAAAACATATTTGAATTTGGATTTGAATTAATTTTGAAAAAGTTTGAATTAAAACAGATTACAGGAAATACTTTTGCTACTCGCTCGAACCTAGCCACAGCCAAAGACAGGTGGGTCCAGCGCTGACTCAGCAGCACAGCGCGCAGAAAAGCTCTGTCACCACGAGCTGTGCTAGCCTAAGCGGTTGACAGGTGGGACCAGCGGCTACGGGTCCACGTGCCAGCGGCCGAACGCGCGGAGGCTGACAGATGGGGTCAAGATAGAGCGCGGGTTGAGATTAATAGAGGCCAGGGGGTTCTCTGCAAAAACGCTGGCGCGGCTGACTAGTGGGCCAGGCGGACCGCGGGTTGAGCAGATCAAAAAGCGAGGGGGCTATCCGCAAGAATGACAGCGCTACTGTTTTTCTTCTCTGCGCCTGACGAGCGATCGGTGCGTGACAGGGCGCGGGGCGCGGCGCGCGGGATCGATCCGGGGACCTAGGGCTCGCGCGCGGAGGGCGGAGCCACTGCGGTGGCTAGGCGTTGTTGTCAGCGAGGTGGGCGTGGCCTAGGTGAGGTGCTGCGCGGAGCGAGAGCGAGCAGACGCACGCGCTCGCCGGCGCGCACAGACTGTTCGACGAAACGATCGGCGCGGCCAGGACACGACGACGGTGGCGAGGGTGTCTAGGAGGTGGGTTAGTCACCGGGAGGTGGTCGGCAGTGTTGGGTCGGGTCGTCGAGCAGTGGATCGACGGCGAGGCAGACACCGGGCGGCTTCGCGATGTTCTCCGGCTCCAGCCCTTCTCCTCCTCGCTGGTACGTACAGGACGATGCAGGGGAGGTTCCTCCGTCTTCCTCGACACCAGAGCACCTCGCCACCGGCTGCAGGAGGGGGGATCGGTGGGGACCGAAGGTTTTGCCGGCGAGGGGTAGACGGAGGCGGTAGGGGTAGATGAGGAGGATGGAGTAGGTGGGCACGGCCCTGGGGAGATCTGGGAGAGGCCAGAGGTGTCGTGGAGAGGGAGATAAATCAGAGAGAGGGAGGATGCCGTGGGGGGGAGCGGGGTAGATGGAAAGAGGTGGCCTCGGGTGCCACCTTTTCCTCCTACCACCTCACGTGCTCGAGCTGGGACAGAGGCAGGGCAGGTAGGGGGAGGCTTCCAGGTGGGACCAGAGGGCGTCCAAGAAAGGCCAGGCTCGGGGTGGGGCAAGCACGACAGAGAGAGAGCCAGAGAGAGAAGGGGGAGGCTCGGGCTAGGTGCTAGGGTCGGTTAGGGTTAGGTTTGGCTCGGGTTAGGGCTTGGGTGGAGGGTAGCTAGGGTAGGGGAGTAGGTGGCCAGGTGGAACCTGCAAGGTGAGGCTCGGCATGGAGAGATTAAGGGGGAAGGGTTAGGTTTAGAGAGGGACTAGGGTTAGGGGGAGGAGTGGAATGGTAGCTAGGTGTAGGTGATTAGGGTGGTCTTAGCTAGGGGGTTTAGAGAGAGGGAGTGGTGATGTGGTGAGGGGTAGGTGTGTTAGATTAGATGTAGATTTGGAGAAAAGATAAAGAAGAGAGGGTAGGGCCTAGGGTTTATGCATGATCCACATGATCATGCAAGGATGGAGATGAAAAGGGAGGGGAGATGAGGAGTAGAGAGATGTGGTGTGATGATGGATCTTTGCAAGACAACTAGATCAAGCCAAGGAGAATGAGAGAGAGAGAGATGAGAGGTAAACCACTCAAGGATTTAAATAAAAACCAAATACTATAAAAGGTGGCACTTGCATGGCCCATGCAAATATTTAATACCATGTTGATCCTTGTGAAAACAATAATATTAAACATGGCATTGTTCATTTGCATTTCCAAAGGTGGAATAAAGCCAAGCAAAAGAAATGAAAGGATGCCCCATGTGGAGTAGTTGGAGATGGCCATGTTTGGGTAAAATTGGGACTTGCTAGTGTGTATATACCACTAGATGCTTAATAGTCCCCAAATTATCCCAACATGAGCATAAACCCATAATAATCCATATGGAAGCTGGGAAAAAGGGTTCCACTCACAAGGCATGCAAAGGTGGCCATGTGGCTCTCATATATCACCAATGTGAAAACAACATGATGCTAAGATGAGAGCATGTGGAAAAGAATTGGACCCACACCAACACATAAGAGCTAGAGGTAAAACCAATAAGTTGCAATGCTCATATATGGTGGAATGGTGGAAGGATGGATGATGACAAGAAAGGTGGTGGAGTGAAATAAAAGATATGCCCCCAACTCAACTTGGGCATTTACACAATATATCAACAACCAAATACAATATCAAGAGGCAAATACAATTATTAATGCATATGAGATAAGAACCAAATGGAAAAGGGTTTTATATGATGCTCAAATGCAAGGTGGCATGATGACATGAGCATGATATAATTATGATGCAACAATTATATGTTTGAAGTAGCCATTATATTACTAGACCAAGTAGCATTACAATTGTTAGACAATTGGGATGCTACAGTTTCTCTACGAGCTTCCAAACTATGTTGCGTTCGAAGTTATTTAATTCTTCATGCATAGCAACCACCCAATCGGGATCTTCAAGAGCATCAAATACTTTCTTCGGTTAAACCATGGAAATGTGAGCTTGATGATCACAGAAGCTTGCAAGTTCTCTTCTAGTAGACACCCTTCTTCGTAGATCACCAACAACCTTGTCAAGAGTGTGACCCCTCAGTTCAAGGTTCTGATCAGCACGTGCCTTGCGACGAGCCTCAATTTCCTTATTATTTCTAGAAGGAGTTGATTTAGTATGTGTATCCTTATCTTGACCACTGCCTTGCCCTTGATCTTGATCTGAGTTAACACCAGGAGGTTGCTGCAGAGTTTGTTCTTTAGGGCCGGATAATCCGCCCCTTGGAGGGGCCGGACTATCCAGCCTAGGAGATGAAGCATCAGCGCCTTCTTCCTGAGAATGCCTGACAGGACTTGGAGAACTAGAGCCGGATAATCCGCCCTCGGGGGCCGGAGAATCCGGCCTGGGAGCTTCTTGGATGTTGTCTTCTTCTTCGGATCCCCTGGGACAAGTTGGAGTGTCAGGGGCGGATTGTCCGCCCCTTGGAGGGGGCGGATAGTCCGGCCTGGGACGACCATCTTGTCCAGGAGACTGATGATCTTCAGTAGGTTGCGGTGTTGGTGCAGAGTTTTCTCCAACAGTAGGAGCATGTTGATTTTGTGTAGATGAGGGCTCCAATTGAGTGGAGCATTGTCCTTCCCGATCCGCCACAAGGGCTTCCTCAATGGGCGGAAAAATCCCACGCCCATTCTTCTTATGGCATCTTAGGGTATTTCAACATCTGTATCACAAACATCAAACTTGCCCTACAAAGGATCCGTTATTTTCATCAAACTCCACACTACAAGATTCTACAACAATCCCAGTGACTTGTTGTTGACTCTATAAGTGTGGGATTCGGCACCGTAACCAACAAAAATACCTTCTAAAGCCTTGGACTCAAATTTAGACAAGCGGACACCTTTAATAAGAAAGAAACACTTACACCCGAATACCCTGAAGTATGACATGTTGGGCTTGTTACCTGTAAGTATTTCATAAGGAGTCTTGTCCAAAATCTTTTGGATGTAGAGCCGGTTTGATGAGTGACAAGCAGTGGATATGGCTTCAGCCCAAAAATTGTAAGGAGACTTGAATCCAGCCAACATTGATCTTTCCATATCCACCAAAGTCCGGTTCTTCCTCTCATCTACACCATTTTGCTGAGGGGTGTACGCAGCGGAGTATTGATGTCTAATCCCCTCTTCGCTTAGAAACTCATTCAAGGTGTAGTTTTTGAATTCGGAGCCGTTGTCACTTCTTATTGCCTAGATAGGAACATTGTGTTGACGTTGAACTTCATTTGCAAAGTCAATAACAGTTTGTTGAGTCTCACTCTTTAGCTTGAACAAATAGACCCATGTATATCTTGAGTAATCATCGACAATGACCAAACAATATTTCTTCCCACCAAGACTTGCATGAGAAGGAGGACCAAATAAATCCACATGAAGTAATTCCAAGATCCTCTTTGAAGACATAATAGTCTTCCTCTTATGGGGAGAGTCGTGCATTTTGCCTTCAACACAAGCCCTGCAAATAGGATCTTTGGCAAAGGAGACATTGTCTTTTAGTCCAAGGATGTGGCCACCCTTGTGAAGACTTTGCAAAGTTCTCATGTTGACATGGGCTAAACGGTGATGCCAAAGCCAGCCCACATCGGCCTTTCCGAATAGACACATCGAACCCAAAGTGGTTTTCCCCGAAAATTCCACCACATACAGGTCATTTTCGACGTATCCAACGAAAGCGACCTTTAGAGACTTGCTCCACAAGAGTACCACCAAATCATCATCGATAAAAACAGCAAAACCCATCTTGTCAAGGGCACGAACAGAAAGAAGATTGTAACCGAGGGTCTCAACAAGCATGACGTCCACGAGAGAGATATCGTGAGCAACCACAACTTTGCCAAGACCCAATACCTGAGATTTAGACTTATCACTATAGGAGACTGTGATATTATCATGATTTAGACGCATCTCCGTGATGATCTCCTTGCTTCCGGTCATATGACTAGTGCATCCACTATCCAGCACCCATTTCGACCCACCGAAAGCATAGCCCTGCAAGAGAATTACTTCTTGGTTTTAGGTACCCATTTTCAATGGGCCCTTTCATGTTAGTAACAAGGGTCTTTGGGACCCAAATAGACCAAGCAATTTATTCATCAAAGGGACTGACATAATAATCATAAACGTCGCCATAATCATCACAAAAGAGTTCATAATTTGGATTGTGAGACCCTACAAAACCAATATTGTTAGTCTTGTCTTTTGTGACATTCTTCTCAGCGGTACTTGTATTTGATTGCACATTCTTGGTCTTGTTCTTCTTGGTTTTCTTTTTCTTGGATTGGTGACATACCAAGTCCCTCTTTACCATGATTTGACCTTTTCTTGCCAAGGACTTCATCAAGCACACCTTTATCCCTGGGAGTGATGTCCTTGATCACTTCTTTTTCCACACTAGCATTTTCCTTGTGACTATATGTTGAGTTGGATGAGCTAGGAGCATCATATTTGGCCAATCGACTTTGAAGCTGATCATGTGACTCATTGAGAATGGAGAAATTGATTTTCAACGCCTTGTGAGCATTGTTAAGTTTTTCCAATTCTTCGGAGAGTCTATCATGAGCAGCCCCAAAGTCAATCTTTTCCTTCTTTAGCTTCTTTGCTTTGGTGACTGCATTGTCACGTTCCTTAACAAGTTTAGGAACAATTTCTTCATGAGACTCTTCAATGGACTCAAGCCTCTCTTCAAGATATACCTGAGCTTCTTCTTCCTCAGGAGCATTTTTTAAGGATGCAATTTCCATTGCATCCCCCCTTTCAATTTTTCCCTTTTCTTCGAGAAGAGCTTCGTTTTGGGCCAGCTGATCCATAAGAGCTTCAAAACGAACTTTGTGCTAACCTTGCAAGTTAGTGTAGAAGTAATGCAAAGCAATAATCTCTTCTTTAACCTTAAGACTAGCAGGATCATCCATGTCAATCATAGCCTTAGGAAAAGAAGAGTTAGAAGTCGTTACCTCGGAGCTTCTTGGCATGAGACAAGTAGCATTATTGTTGATGATGTTTTCGTTCAGAGAGTCGAAGAGAGATGTTGAAGTAGATGTGGTGTCTATAGAAGCCACCTCTTGAGAGCTATCGTCCTCGTCCTCATCTTCACTTCCCAATGAATATTCTTCTTGAGCCACTAGAACAATCTTTGGTTGCTTCTTGAAGGGAGCATTATTATTTACAAACTGTTTCTTGCGTGGAGCCTTTGACTTGTCCTTGAAAATGAGTCTTCCTCCATTATCTTCCCTACTTTGATATGGACACTCAGCTACAAAGTGCAGCCGGTCACCACAGTTGAAACATGTTCTCAGCTTGGGACCATTTTCTTTTCTTCCATAGGCTCCACTCTTGCGTTCTAGTTCAACTTTAGCCTTGGCTGGATCTTTCCAAAAATTTCTAGCATAAATAGCCAAGTATTGTCCATGGATCCTTTTTATATCCTCGGGATAGTCCAGACCTTCTATGGCATATTCATCATGATCAATCACACTAGTGTTCAAGGCCACGTTGATCCCCTTTTGCATCCCCATAGCTCGAGCACGAGCATCTTCGGCATTCATGGCAGCCACTTTGAAAGCAGCCATTTCTTGCATTACCTCATTGGATGTCATGATGTGATAGTTATGCCTACCTTGGAGACTTTTCAAATCTGTGGGCTCAAATGGCATAAGAGCACTGACGTACTTGCGCTTGATCCATGCATCATCAACATGAGCTGCACTGTGGTTTCTGAAAGTTGCGGCTATTCCTTTGAGCCTCCTATACATGTCCTCGTGGTCTTCTCCATCCAACATATAGAATTATTCATCTTCGTTACTCAAAGCATCATATCTATTTCTTCTCATACTTTCATTTCCGATAAAGAGCTCGGTGAGGGCATCCCAAGCTTCCTTAGTTGTGCTAAGATGCTGAATGTGTGGCATGTCTTTGTCACCCACACCAAGCTGTATCATGTGTAGAGCTATAGCGTTGAGTTGGCTATCGACAACTTCTCTTCTTGTGAGATTGCTGGGGTTTCCAACATGAAGACCTTTTTCTATGATTTTCCACAACTCAATGGAGGAACTGCACACATGAGATTTCATAAAAAATTGCCATTGAGTAAAAGTAGATGCAGAAAGTTTGGGTGGATCACCCCTATTATGTATATGTGGGTGGGGGATAAGTGGATCTGGGGAATACACATGAGAATCCTCATTGTATCCATCCTTACCACTATCCTTTTTCGAGGAGGAACTCTTGGTAGTGTCATCACCAACCACTTCGTTCTCTTTGGAATCGGTTTTACCCGTTTCCTTGGATTGCGGAGTGGTAGCCTTAGAGTTAGATGGAGGTGATGTTGTGGATGTGGAGAGATGCATTATCAATTGACGCATATCTTCCATCTTAGCCTCCATTGAACTCACCAAGGTTGTTTCCAACGTCTTGATATCGTTCATGGTGACTACATCTGGAGCATCACTCCCATCTACCTTGGAACCCATACTTCTCTTAGGCGGTTAAGCCCGAAATAAGAGCCGGGGCTCTGATACCAATTGAAATGGATCGTATGGGCACCTAGAGGGGGGGTGAATAGGTGCTAACCAATTTTTAATACTTTTTCAATTTTAGGCTTGACACAAAGTAAATTCTCTAGATATGCAACTACGAGAATTTCCCTATATGCAACCCTAACTACTAAGCACGTAAATTGAGGAGCGAAGGAACCGTAGCAGAGCACGCGGAGACACAAGAATTTGTTTTACCGCAGTTCCTTCCTTGTTAAGGGAAGTACATCTGCGTTGGAGGGGTGGGCGGTTCTAAGACCACCACGCCACAATAGGCCTCACCCTATTCTCCGATGGATCTCGCCACGAGAGGCCTAATCCACCTTCTCCACTATTGGATCCCTTCGAGGCGGGAACCGGTGCCTTTTACAATGATATCGGGGCACACACCCACAACTAAATTGGGGGCTCCCGATATGACAACAAGCTGTCACAAGAACAAGGTTTATCAATATAAACAAAACAAGGATCTAGTTATTTGCAAGAAATACTAGATATGTGATTCTCCAAATGAATGGAGAGGAGATGAAGCGCTTGATTGCTGATGATGAAGATCGAGTTCTCCTCCTTCGATTTCCCAAGGGACGGGGCCTTTGGGTGGATCTAGGTGGAGCTCTCTTGGATGAAGGTTGCAGATCAGATCTTGTCTTTTTCGAATCAATCAAGAGATCTGGAAGGAGGGGGAAGGATGGCTTAAATACCCCCTCCCCAGATCTGGACGTTGAGCAACTTTGGGGGCGGATTATCCGCCCCCCTGGGAAAACTCCGCCCCAAGAGGGGATTTTCCGGGAGAAACTTCGCCCCCTCTCTAGGGCTGGCGCCTGCATGACTTGGTGAAGATCTTGGGGGGCGGATAATCCGGCCCCCTCCTGGGGCGGATTATCCGGCCAGGACGGAAAGTCCGGCCAACACTCCGCCCCCTCTCTAGGGCTTGCGCCTTGGCGATGAACAAGGAGGCTTGCGCCTGCATGGGAAGAGGGAGGGGCGGATTATCCGCCCCCAAAGGCAGATACTTTTCCCTTTTTCTTAGAGAGAGCTGCAACACTTCGACACACATTAAAATAATCCTTGATATTGCTATCTAACACACAAAACACTAGGGATTAAGAAATGTTCTTTCAAACGGTTAGCAATGATTTGATTTGCCAGTCTAGATCCAATGGTCGATGTTCAAAGTTAATGACAACATTGTTTGCTAATATAAAATGCACCCATCTACCTCAGAAATTGCATTCAAGATCAATCTACCACGCTTACTTGTAGCTCGGGTTTGACCTAGTTTTGTTAAATCGACAAGAATTACTACTATAAAGTGTGCGCAGTTAGCCAGGAACCTTGAAAAATGGAATTATATAAGAAATCATGGTCCTTGTTGTGTGATAATTGGGGAGGTTGCATTTTCTTCTACTATGGAGGTCCCGTAGGAGCGAGGTGCTTGAGTTAACATGGTCGGTGAGCAATCTATGAAGCATCGTCAGTAAAAAATGTAGAAAAAAGAGAAAAAAGCACCATACTCATGGTAAATAAAAAGATCGCTGAGATGATCATTGTCTGTTGCCTTGTCATTTTGATATGGGATACCTCCTGTGTCATGCGGAAGGGGGTACCCCGTTGGCAGTTCTCTATGATACACATATACTTACAATGATAAGAACTTGCTTGTGACTAAATTTGAGTAGCAAGAGGAACGACCCTCGTACTCAAGGGACATGAGATTTTCAACCTATGATTTGTCAACATATACCTCATATTTGTCATTCTTAGTTCAATGTGCATTGTCCCAAAACTTATTGATTGATTCATAGTCATGGTATTGCTTGTTCTTAAATTATTTGTATCTAGTCATCCTTATGAACTTTGAAGGTGTTCTATGCATTTATGTTTTGCTATTCCATGAGGGACAAGGTGAACACCACTCATGCTATGTTTTCTATATGTGAAACAAACAAATGTCTTTCAATGCATTGTTATTCATGATCTTTTGTTTGTACCTTTTTATGTTACAACTTAGTTGCTTTGTCTTATTGTTAGAACTATATCTTTCATGCTCATGTTTAGAGTACTATGATCCCATCTATCAATACTTTACAATACTTTGATCAAGATTGTGATGGTGCATGTCACATCAAAAATTATTATTTTTATCACTTACCTACTCGAGGACGAGCAGGAGTTAAGCTTGGGGATGCTTGATATGTCATAAACGAATCTATAATTTTTGATGCTCCATGCTTGTTTCGTATCAACTATCTTATGTTGTGTCTACACTTTGAGGCATTTTTATATATTTTCTGGAACTAACCTATTGACAAGATGCCGCAGTGCCAGTTGCCTGTTTTTTGCTGTTTTTTGGTTTTAGAAAATCTAGTAAAGAAATATTCTCAGAATTGTACAGAACAAAAGCCGAAGTCAATATTTTACCGGAGCGAAGAAAGAGTCCAGAGGGGAGACGAAGAGGAGCCACGAGGTGGAAACACCTATGGCTGGCGTGGGTCCACCCTAGGCCGCGCCTCCCTATGGCATGGGCCCCTCGGGCATCCACCGACCTTGCCCCTTCACCTATATAAACACGCCGAGATAGAAACCCTAGGCACCCGATTAGAAATCCACGAAATAGTTCGTAGCTTCCGCCACCATCGTCCCAAGATCGGGGGGATTTGAAGCTCTTCCCAGAACCCTGCCGGAGGGGAGAAATCATCCTGGAGGCCTTCTTCATCACCTTGCCGGCCTCCGGAGTGATGCGTGAGTAGTTCACCCTTGGACTATGGGTCCATACAGTAGCTAGATGGTTGTTTATCCTCCTTTGTGCTATCATGTTTAGATATCGTGTGCTCCGTTCATGATCAAGATCATCTATTTGTAATGCTACATGTTGTGTTTGCGGCGATCCGATGGATATTGTGTACTATGTCAAAATGATTATTGATTCTATCATATCTATGTTATTTTTGACCTTGCATGCTCTCCATTGCTAGTAGATACTTTGGCCAAGTAGATGCTTGTAACTCCAAGAGGGACTATTTATGCTCGATAGTAGGTTCATACATCTAGTAATCTGGGGAAGTGACGGAAATCTCTAAGGTTGTAGATGTGCTATTGCTACTAGGGAGAAAACAACAATCCTTTGTCCAAGGGCAATTGTATAGTTTACTTTACACACTTTGTTTAATGCAATTATCTGTTGCTTGTAACTTAATACTAGAAGGGGTTCAGATGATAACCTGAAGGTCGATTATTTGTCATAGATGTAGTTGGATTATGGTCTATGTATCATGTTGTAATGCCTAAAAAAATCTCGTAGAGATCAAGATGTATAGTATATGCATTGTTATGCATTCTCGATCTATCAATTGCCCCGCTGTAATTTTTTCACCAAGCATGTTATTTATCTTATGGAGAACACCTCTAGTTAAATATGGACCCCGGTCCATTCCTTACAATTGATATACCATCTAATTTTTAGTGTTTACTGTTTACCTTCTGCAATTACTACAAGCAATGACTATCTTCCACACTAGATGTTTAATCCTTTGTTTTCAGGAAACCGGTGAGATTGACAACCTCACTCTAAGTTGGGGAAAAGTATTGGGTTTGTGTTGCGTAGGTTCCAATTTGCTAGCAACACCTTGGAGTTGTTTCGTTACACCTACTGGTTCGATAACCTTGTTTTCATAACTGAGGGAAACTTGCTATTGTGGTCATCATACCTTCCTGTTGGGGTTCCCAACGAGCTCTACATATCTGAGCCATCAAACAATCTCGTCATCACTTGGAAAATTGATAATGTTCTTTCCTGATAGTTGGAAAACTCACACTGACAGTATTCTCTTAAATTTTTGAAAAACCTTTTGAAGCCAACCAGGAATTTAGTATATCGAAAACCACCAAAAAGTTTTTTCGTAAAACTTCCAAAGCAACATACAATTTACTTGTAGTTCAAATTTGTTCTCATTTCGATAAATCAGCACAAAGTCTCATTTAAGTTGGCAGAGTTCACTAGGAAGTTTTAAAATTCGCAAAACATGGGGAAATTGAGAATGTTCTTTCCTGATAGTTGGAAACTCAAACCGACGCCATCGTTTACTCAAATATGATGCACCCATTTACCTTCCAAAAGACAATTAATTCAAGAGCAGTCTATCGCGCTTACTTGTTGATCAAGTTTGACATAATTTAGTTAAGTTTTCAAGATGCAAAATCTTAGCAAGAAGTTGAACCTATTGTCAAACCTCTCGATGGTGGTTTGTGGTATATTAAATTACCCCCCGATGGTTAACTCTAAACAAATCGCAAAACTATCAATGCAGTCTACAACTTACTCGTAGTTCAAATTTAATTTGACCTAATTTCAATACATCGACACAAAGCCATTCAAGGGGACAAAGTTAGCTAGGTCGAAGTTCGAAAACTCATGAAATGAGGGAATCATATAAGTAGTACACATCATGTTGGTCCACTATATATGTGTGAAAAGCTTGGCTCGTGGCATTCAGATCCATATTTTTCAGACTTTCTTTGCGGAAAGGAGAAATCTCGTCATCACTTGGAAAATTGATAATGTTCTTTCTGATAGTTGGAAACTCACACTGACAACATTGTTTACTAAATTAAGATGCGCCCATGTGGCACCCCAGATTTACGGTCCGAGAATACCCGTTATGCATACAATTCACGTTCCCATGATCAGTGAGCCGTGCGCATAACCGACCAGCATCATTACATCATCCAGAAAGTAACGATTAAAAAAATTACAAAGTGGTCATTATGGCAAATACAACACATGTAGCGGAAGTCTTCAAGCGCAGATCCCATGTCATGCCTTAACCTACATGCGACTGACTGGGAAGACGGCCTAGCTCGCATAGACGTCAGCACCTTCGTCACTTCTTAACATCTGCAATCTGGCCAAGTAAATAGCCAGGGACAATGTCGGTGAGTACTTTGAATGTACTCGCAAACCACCAAGTTAAGGTAACAAGAGAATGCATATTGGGCTATGGCGAGATAACTCTACACTATAGTTGTTTCTGAAAAACCTAACATTGGCATCTCTATAACTTTGTTGAAAAAGAGTTTTTGGAAAATATGCCTCCTTTTCGAAAGTCCAGATATCCCCATAACCTAGTTAAAAACTTTGGAAATAGTTTTATAGTAAAACCCTTTTTAAAACATCTTCGACCATCTCTGGTCAAAACCAAACTTGCTCTTATCTTTCCTCGTGACCAAGTCACATCCTTTTTATTCATCTCAAACATATCCCACGGGTACTCCTAGCACTAACCTTTCCAACCGTCCTTGACCGTGGACACGGCTATTCGAATAGATTATACTCTTCAGAGTATGTGCACTTTACCCACAAGAATCAATACATTTCTCGGGATATAACCACGGCCCGCTACACACGGTAGATGAGGGTTCGGATAATCAAACCTAACCTTTCATTTGTCCATCCCTAGCAAAGGCGGCTTTTACTTTTGCGTTTGTTCTCCCCGGCAACGAGTATGTGGCCCAGCGCCATAGTCCTCCCTTATACACTTCCGTATACCCTAACCCGCAGCTTGGCAATATACAATAACCTCAGTGACTCCACTTCCTTCTCCACTCCTAAAGCATACCGTATGCGGGAAACCCAATTGTTGCACTGACACTCCTGCCGTAGCAGGCGATGGGCCCCAAATCCATAGATATGTGGTAGCATCCACTCAGGCTTCCAGGGATTTCTCCCGTTAAGCAAGTACAAGTAGCCCTGGCTAAGTACAACAAACTAAGATCTAAGCCCCAGCGACCGGAGTAGTATGGTTGCACGGATAAATTGTTATAGTATCGGCATAGAACATCCCTTCTCTTTCTCTTGCTTAACTTTCTTTTTATCCTCCTCATATCTTCTTTAGTAGGGTAAAACCCAAAATAGTTTTATCATTGAAAATCCGTGGTTTCCAGGAGGGAATATGCTAAGCATCTTAGCCTCATCTAAAGGGTAAAAGTGGGTGTCAACTAGGGTATGTGTCCTAATGGACACTCCATCATAACTTGGAGGATCCAAGTTACTCACGCCGTTTTATTTGAAACAAACCATGCATTAAATCATGCAGTTCATATACGATATATAAGACAATTGATAAAAAGGAGTAGGATAATATAGGAGATCAGGAATGGTGGTTTTCCTGTGACCAGCGAGATGTCCCTTGACTTTTTTTGAATACCAGAAAACCAATAATTACAATTATAAGAATAACCCGATGCTTCCTTCTTCTCAGCGTCACACAATCGCAACTATCGTCGTTATTAAGCATACATGCAAACATACAATACCACAACAACACAAGGCATAGAAGCATCAATACATACAACAAGCAACATATAAATACAATGTAAAAGTCAGTATGATGCTGGATGATTGGTTTGATGAGATTAGAATATTTGGAGGCATTGGGAGAAGATCCTTTCGGGTTTATAGTCTATGAACTACCTAAGAGAGGGGGTTTTGACCAAGGGCTTGCTCTGCATGATACCACTGTATTAAAATGACACCATCATATAGGTATTGATCACATGAAGCCAACAAAAGTGGTTTCACCATTTTATCAATTTCCATTGATTTATAATGATTTTTATAGTGGATAAAACCCTAGTTTTAGGAAATAATTCACCAGAAAATTTCTGGAGCTCCAAAAATTATTTCCTTGGGTGATTAGGTAGTATTTAGTGGACTGAATCAAGAGGTTTTGGAATCACCTCAAAACAGTTACCAGAATGCCCTTGAGAGAAATTCCCAAAGACAGTACTTGATGAGATTTGTATTTTTCATCATATTTAATCTACAGAAGATTTTGTGGTGATTCCATGGACACTTGTTAGGTACTGAAAATACCTTCCTATAGAAATTTTAACCAACATTTTTGGAGTTACAAAGCTACTGCTATGAATTTATTAGTGATTAAACAATAAACAAAATAGTTTAATTCAGCAAAATTCAACAGAGGTTGATAAAATTATGATCTACTAGGGTTTGAGATATATAGTTATGTGTGTCCACTGGGAGTTTGAATTAGGTTAAAACCTTATATGGTTTCACCTATAGAATTTTCTAAAAGCAGAAAATGCCTGATTTTGTTATTTTTATTATGGGTAAACCAGGAAGCCAAAATAGGTGAGACCAGTGGGAACAGTAGGGTGTGGTTTGTACTTTCCAATACAAAAAAGGTTTCAGGCCATTTCGGTAAATAAAACTCTCTGGAGAAATATATCAATGAAAAGTACCCATCTTGGTAGATGATTTACTATGAATAACCTAATTATTATTTCGGTCAACTTCTTATACTGCATGTTGAGGAAAACATGTGGCCACATATATAAATTTGGATCTGGATAGAATATGGTGTTTTTCATTTTTTTGGAATTAAACCAAGCTGCTATTCATCAGATCAGAAAGGAATTTCAAAAAGAAAAGGGGCATGTTGGCTACTGGGATAGATCCAGGGGAAAACTGGGCCGCACAGGAGGATTCGGCCCACTCGGTGGCGCGCTGCGTGGGAGGAGGGGGTTCAAAACCCGGCCACGAGGGGCCCGCCTGTAGGCGACCTGGGGCTAGCAATTTCCCCCTTAAAATAATCTCGTCCCGAGATTAGGGAGGAGTAGGGTTGGATGATAACATCCGTATAGCAATTTCAGTGGTGGAATTATTGGATGCTAATAGGTTTGATCACAAACAAGTGCGGTAAGTTACGGTTCAGAGCTGAGTGGCTTTGGATTGGGGCGGTTCAGATCTAAACAAATGGAAAATACGCAGTCTTTTCCCCTAAGGACGAGTCTAGGTAGGTTTAGCATTGATAGGGTTCTTTCTTCTTGCAGTGGGATGCCAAGTTGACCTTCTTTATTCATTTTCCATGGTAATCAGCTTTTCTATCTTCAAGGTATTGATACACTGGGATATTGGCTGGGCGGTCATCCTTGGAGTGGAGGGCTTTCCTGAAGTACCTTCTGGTTCTGGAGAAGTGTCGATGGTCGTTCTTCTTGCAGGGTCGATGATTCAGATTTGGAGGGGTGGTCATCACTTAACACTAACTAGTGTTCGACTCTCGAGGATCTATCGGGTTTTGGGCGGGAAGACGTAGTATTTCCCCCTTAGAGCGACACTAAGGATTTTTGGTGGAGTCTCCGACCTTCTTGATTGGAGTCTTAAGCTGATGCTGGGGGATGGCGCTGCACCTTTCGTCCGGAGGGGATTATCTCCGGTCGACCTTGTATAAATCGCTTCGTGAGAGATGTCGTTACTACTTCTTGGGGTAGTAATCATAGCGGGAAGGGCATTTAAATAGCTTCCTAGTAGTTAGTTCTGGGCTAGTTATGGCACTACAAGAGGACCCCTCCTACAACATATTTATCTTTATCTAAATGTCCATATAGGCGTTGCTAGCGCATTTACCAACGGATTAAAATGCGTTGTGTCTTTGGGTGTTTGAAGTGTACAATGCAACACATATAGATCCGTTGGTAACCAATGGGATAAGCGTTGTAAAGTAGCTACGGAATTCAAGAAACAACTATATGCGTTGGTAGAGGCATATCATACATATTGGCATTTTATTTAACAGGAAGTTATTTTGGAAGTAATTGTTTGGTCATTCTAGAAGATAGAAGATTTTTCTCAGTGAGAAAATACTTCATATGAGACATGCCACATCACACAAATCATAGAATATGGATTCATTGCATAGCTAATAATACAATAATTATTACTCGAACCCCATTCCATACAATAAAATTATTTGAAGAGTATACAACTTACAAATTGAATCAAAATATGATATCTACCTAGTCCTATGTATATTACATCTGGAATATCTAAAAAGCGGACATTTACAATCTTGCATCACAGTATGATATTCTGCCTAGTCCTATATATGTTCTTCCTATTATCTGGCCTAACATATCCGGAGCCGGCATCCAAATAGCATGTCTTGCTGATGTATGGGACCTACAAATACAAATCTCTTTCTCAATATCAAAGTGGAAAAGGAAGGGTATAGTGAGTTCTACTAAGTATTTTCTTACAAATTTGTAGGTATAACAAATTTGGTGGCATGCCAAAGCTAATTCATCACACAAGAATTTTTTGCTAATCTTGTGCATTTCATATAGCTTATCAGACCCACATGTCATAGTGGTTACAACACAAGTGAAATACATCAGGAAATCTCGATAAGAAATATCCATGTCAAGATCTAAACGAATGCATGAAACAGAAATAAAAATCCTTAGTTAACTAGATTGTCTATGTAACAGCAGATCAAAGTTCCTAACTAACTAATGCATAGAAAGGTAAATCACTGTATCACAAAGCAGAAATGGACGTGATATAAATCGTAACAAGAGGAGAAATTAATACATGCCGATCGTCCTGATTGTTTCCAATGATGCGAGCCCGCTTGCACATTCTTCTTGTGGCATCCCTGCCTCCAACGCCATCATACATGTCTAGCATGACATAACAGAAGAATCTCAAGGTCAATAACATTGAATAAATATATGTGCAATCATTAACTGTAGTTTGGATCAAGAGAAAAGATCATCAGTTTTGGGGAAAATAGTACTTCTGGAATTGGTGGTCCAATTACTGCACTAAGAAAGTAACAATTGTCTAGTTTACAAACAAGGGTTGAAGGATATATGTCAAAAATTACCATCTTACTATGTATCTTTTGTCCACAACTATTGCAAAAACTAAAATAGCTAGATAAAGATTATCTCTTTGTACTGTTCGTGTCAATTTTGGTTAGCGTCCAATACAATCCTAGAAAAATGGAGAACACATATGGTCAGAATTTTTCATTACTATTATGGTATTGTGAGCCTTGTCTGCTTTCTCGTGTATATACTATTATGCATTTTAAATACTCCCTCCGATCCATATTAATTGACATGGATTTTTCAAAATTTGAATGAACCTATATACAAAATAGTGTCTAGATTCATCTAAATCTAGTCAAATTTGAGTCAACTAATATGGGTCAGAAGGAGTATAAGAAAAATACAAAATATATGCAGACATACCTTGGGTCGGAATTTCCTGAAGAACTTGCCCACTACAAACATCCAGGTGTCGATGTGTTTGAGCGACCATCAAGACTGGTGGGTTTCTTAGCAAAAAAGTAGTAACCAAAAACAAAATGATTTATTGGTGCTACAACAGTGGGAATACGAGGGATGAATTTGACAGGAGTATAAAATAAACCGCTCCTCGAGCCCGAACGAGACGTGCCCTTCTGTGTCGCTCTGCTCGTGTTATAACACACCGCCACATATCTTTGAGAAACCTTCATACCATGAGGTCTCAAATAAATCTTGGTTGTCTAAATCAGTCCGCCTTCTCATCCTAACAATAAGAGACGAGTATTGGGACACATGAGAAATGTCACCAGCCGCCACCGGTCGTTGGCGAGTACTGGAACGCGTGAGGCGCGTCACTTGCCACCACTGGTCAGCCCCGAGGGAGGCCCTGCTCGCCAACAGCCTATGGCGTCGTGGGTCAGCAAGAGAGGCCTCAAGATTTGGGGGAGGCGGCTAGGTTTAGGGAAGGCGACGGAACTGAGACTGCAGGGGTGTGCATTCGTGGACGGTGGGTTAAAGGCAGCCGTGCTTAGTGGGCTGCGCTCATAGATTAGTTTGTATAATGCAATCTAATGAACAACGGATGTGGCTGCAACGGGTACATATATATGTATCTATCATAAAAAATTGCAACGAATATATGGACCGTTGCCAAGTATGTATTGTTGTATGGGGTGTCTTCTTGTAGTGTGGGTCCGATGGGTTGCAGGATACCATGGAAGTTTGGAGGTCTAAGAAACGAGGTCCTTTGGAATGGGGCCATTCCGGGTTTGGTCTGATGCAATGTCGTGGGAAAACACGCAAAGAAGGACATCACACTTGCATAATACCTAGAAATTTAGTAGGTTCGTGCCGGTCGGTGGCGGAGGTACTTAGGGTGTTACAAAACAGGTCTGTGCCGCAGGGCGACAAGACACATAGAGTTTTTCAAAACAGGTTCTAGGACGATACATAGGTACTACTCTAGGCTAGTTGCTGCTTGCGGACGTTTCAGGATAATCCTCTTGAGATACTGCCGAACAGGGACGCACTTCTTTCTTCCCTTGAGGATGTGGCTTCTAGAGGCTTCTTCCGGTTCCTTGATTATGGCTTGATTCCTGGACTTCTAGAGCTTCCTTGCGATTCAGGATGGCTTGCACACGATGAAGCTCCATTTGGGTGTGGCGTTACTCATTGGCAACTGCGGTGAGAAGCTCATTTACAACATAGCTATAACGGGCTTGCAGCTGTAGGGCGGGGTAGGTCAAGCGAGGATCTTGGGATTGTCCGGATGAATCTACACTTCCGTTGAGGGGTAGATAGAAGGTTGTGGGTAGCCTCATTTCAGGAAGGACATCCCGAATGCGAAATAGTGCTTCTCTTGCATCCATATCCAGAGCCATCACTGGGGTTGGCATTCGATGTCCCATGGCATAAATGGGTTCTCCTGGTACTCCATACTTTGGAGGAATTGTAACTTGTCCCAGATATAGTCCGGTTTCCAGTCCTTTGTGAAGAGTGAAAGTGGGAGGTTGAGTGTATCCGCAAAGCTGCAGGGAGTCCCAGAGGAGCACGGGGAACCCTGCGTTTAGCCATGCTTCGTCAATGGGTTCCATCTGCACAGAGGAGGGTTTTTGGTTTAGGGGTGAGATTAAACAAATAGGTGGGGATTTATCAGGGTACACAGTTAGTACTAAGTGCAGTTATTGATTGGTTTTCCTCTGACGACTCTCGAAGTGGAGGGTGGGGTGGTTTATTGGAGTTGAGTGGAAAGATACAGTATTTCCACCTTAGGGCTTTACTTGAGGTTCTCGAGGCTTTCTTATGTGGTCATCCTGCTGAGGAGAGGTTTCCGTCTATGAGATTGCAAGGGTTAACGTCAGGATACGCGAACAAGGTGGTCAAAACTTTAGGATTGGATGATCCTAGGAAGACAATAAACACATTTCAAGCATCATATAAGCACATGGCGAACAAACAAGGCATATCATAAATACCATGAAAAGTCTACGCGCCATAAGGGGAATCCTAATTTAGGAATGCTAATGCTAAGTACGGACGTTACAGGGATCTTGACTTCTGTATTGCCATTTTTTTGTCGGTGCCATACTTGATAGATTTGGAGGGCGATGAAGGACTCTGTTGGTAGGGTGATATTGTAGTGTCTTTCGTCGTGGGTAGCTCCTTTGTTTTGCTTGTCTTGGGGTCTCTTTGTTCCGGGATCTCCGTCTTCATAGTCTTCGAGTCAGACTTTATTTTTGAAAACAGAACGTTTGATGTAGATGAGATATAGAGTAATCCATTTTCAAATCGTTTAAGTCAAAGAAGATGAGATAAGGAATCTTTTAAAAATCTTTTGAGAAAATAGTTTTCGAAAGCCAGGTGTTTTTCCAAAATAGTAGTTGTTATGTCTAACGTCCACGCTAACTAAGGTCTCTTACAGTCAGGCTGGCTCTGATACCAGGTCTGTGGCACCCTGGATTTACGGTCCGAAAATACCTGTTATGCATACAATTCACGTTCCCATGATCAGTGAGCCATGAGCATAACCGAACAGTATCATTACATCATCCAGAAAGTAAGGATTACAAAACTTACAAAGTAGCCATTATGGCAAATACAACACAAGTAGCGGATGTCTTCAAGCACAGATCCAATGTCATGCCTTAACCTACATGCGAGTGACTGGGAAGACGGCCTAGCTCGCATAGACGTCAGCACCCTCGTCACTTATAACATCTGCAATCTGGCCAAATAAATAGCCAGGGACAATGTCGGTGAGTATTTTGAATGTACTCGCAAATCACCAAGGTAAGGTAACAAGAGAATGCATATTGGGCTATGGCGAGATAACTCTACACTATAGTTGTTTCTGAAAAGCCTAACATTGGCATCTCTATAACTTTGTTGAAAAAGAGTTTTTGGAAAATATGCCTCCTTTTCGAAAGTCCAGATATCCCCATATCCTTGTTAAAAACTTTGAAAACAATTTTATAGTAAAACCCTTTTTAAAACATCTTCGACCATCTTTGGTCAAAACCAAACTCGTTCTTTTCTTTCCTCGTGACCAAGTCACATCCTTTTTATTCATCTCAAACATATCCCAAGGGTACTCCTAGCACTCACCTTTCCAACCGTCCTTGACCGTGGACACGGCTATTCAAATAGATTAGACTCTTCAGAGTATGTGCACTTTACCCACAAGAATCAATACATCTGATGTGGCCCAGCGCCATAGTCCTACCTTCTGCACTTCCGTATACGCAAATCCGCATCTTGGCAATATACAATAACATCAGTGACTCCACTTCCTTCTCCACTCAAAAAGCATACCGTCAGCGGGAGACCCAATTGTTGCACCGACACTCCTGTCGTAGAGGCGATGGGCCCCATATCCATAGATCTGTGGAAGAGTCCACTCAGGCTTCTAGGGATTTCTCCCGTTAAGTAAGTACAAGTAGCCCCGACTAAGGACAACAAACTACGAGCTAAGCCCCAGCGACTGGAGTATGTGGTTGCACGGATAAATTGTTCAGGTATTGGCGTAGAACATCCCTTCTCTTTATCTTGCTTGACTTTCTCTTTATCCTCCTCATATCTTATTTAGTAAAACCTCCACTCGGAAACGATGCCTCTTTCCAAGAGTTTTATTTTGAAAACTTTGTAGTAGAGTAAAACCCAAAATAGTTTTATCATTGAAAATCCATGGTTTCTAGGAGGGAAGATGCTAAGCATATTAACCTCAATCTAAAGGGTAAAAGTGGGTTTCAACGAGGGTAAGTGTCCTAATGGACACTCCATCATAACTCGGAGGAGCCAAGTTACTCATGCCTTTTATTTGAAACAAACCATGCATTAAATCATGTAGTTCATATACGATATATAATACAGTTGATAAAAAGGAGTTGGTTAATATAGGAGATCAAGAATGGTGGCTTGCCTGTGACCAACGAGATGTCCCTTGACTTTTTTTAGAATACCAGAAAACCGATAATTACAATTACAAGAATAACTCGATGCTTCCTTCTTCTCAGTGTCACACTATCGCAACTCTCGCTGTTATTAAGCATACATGCAAATAGATAATACCACAATCAACACAAGGCATAGAAGCATCAATACATACAACAAGCAACATATAAATACAATGCAAAAGTCAGTAAGATGCTGGATGATTGGTTTGATGAGATTAGAAGATTTGGAGGCATTGGGAGAAGATCCTTTTGGGTTTATAGTCTAGGAACTACCTAAGAGTGGGGTTTTTGACCAAGAACTTGCTCTGCATGATACCACTGTATAAAAGTGACACCATAATATAGGTATTGATCACATGAAGCCAACAAAAGTGGTGTCACCATTTTATAAATTTCCATTGATTTATAATGATTTTTATAGTGGATAAAACCCTAGTTTTAGGAAATAATTCACCAGACAATTTCTGGAGCTCCAAAAATTATTTCCTTGGCTGATTAGGTAGTATTTAGTGGACTGAATCAAGTGGTGTTGGAATCACCTCAAAAAATTACCAGAATGCCCTTGAGAGAAATTCCCAAAGACAGTACTTGATGATATTTGTCTTTTCATCATATTTAATCTACATAAGATTTTGATGTGATTCCAAGGACACTTGTTAGGTACTAAAAATATCTTCTTGTAGAAATTGGAACCAACATTTTTGGAGTTACAGAGCTACTTATGTGTATTTATTAATGATTAAACAACATACATAATAGTTTAATTAACCAAAATTCAACAAAGGTTCATAAAATTATAATCTACTGGGGTTTGAGAGATATGGTTATGTGTGTCCACTGGGAGTACGCATTATTTTAAAACCTTATTTGGTTTAACCTAGTTATGTGTGCCTGATTTTGTTATTTGTATTGTGGGTAAACCAGGAAGCCAAAATAGCTGAGACCAGTGGGAACAACAGGGTGTGGTTTTTTACTTTCCAATAGAAAATGTTTCAGGCCATTTGGGTAAATAAAACTCTCTAGAGAAATATATCAGTGAAAAGTACCCATCCTGGTAGATGATTTACTATGAATAACCTAATTATTATTTTGGTCAACTTCTTATAATGCATGTTGAGGAAAACATGTGGCTACATATATAAATTCGGATCTGGCGAGAATATGGTGTTTTCCATTTTTGTTTGGAATTATACCAAGCTGCTATTCATCAGATCTGAAAGGAATTTCAAAAAGAAAAGGGCAGGTTGGCTACTGGGCTAGATCCAGGTGCAAACTGGGCCGCACAGGGGGACTCGGCCCACTCGGGGGCGCACTGAGCGGGAGGAGGGGGTTCAAAACCGAGACATGAGGGGCCCGCCTGTCGGCGACCTGGGGCTAGCGAAGGGGTAAGGGGCTCCCTGAGTCGTCCGATTAGGCGGGGATGGAAGGCTCCCGCTCGTCCTCTTCCTCTAGACGCTAGTGGCAGGAGAAAACCCTAGGGGAAGGTCTAGGCGTGGTGGCGGCGCTTACTAGAGGGCGTGGGAGGCGACGTGGAGGGTGCGAGGCGACGCGGCATGGTGCGGGGGTCCCAACGATGGGTGGCACGAGGTGGTTCTTCCTCGGTAGTGAGCTCGCGCAATGGGGCCCGTGCCTAGCTCACGGGAGCTTGTCGGAGGCGACGATACAGAGGTCCCTGGGCACAGAGAAGGGCAGGGTTAGCTAGAGTAGGAGAAGGGGAGCACTTCTACGTAGCATGTAGAGGGAGAATCAAAGGGAGGGAGGGGCTGTGCTTGCAAGGAGAGGGGAGGCGGAAGCTCCCTTGCTCTTCTTCTCTCAGGTAAGGTAGAGCAAGGGGGAGTGGGAGGGAGTTCTAGGGTGTGAGTGGGGGTTGTTGGGGGAAAATGAGGGAGGGGAGAGGAATTGTACTAGCTTGTGGCCTTATAAATCAAAAGTGAGAGGTCCATGGTAGACTAAGCTTAGGAGATCCAAGCGGAGGGTGCTGGCCGTGGGTTGGTCGAGCTGGGAGGTGATGGGAGGTGGTAGGGTCTAGGGCTCAACCACCCATTGAGTGGATAGGAGGAGTGGTGGTTGTTGCCCTTTTTTCTATACCAATTTTTGTAATGGGTGTCTTATCTCTCTCTCTCTCACTCTCTTCAAGCACAAAGGACAAGGGGTTAGGGTTTTCTATAGTGCTGGTCGACCAGGGGTGTTGCCTGGTGCTGGTGATGATCAATAAGGTCATGGATGGGGGTTTGATTGGGTTTTGTTTGGGACAAAAGCTTGATAGGCAAAATTGACTCAAACAAAGGTTGTGAAGGAAGTTGAGAAAATTGTATGGAGAAATGTGGGAAAAAGGTACTGGTAGATACAGGAGGTCAAATAACCTCTTCAAGATTTAATTGGGCTTTTTCTAATGAGTTTTGGCCCATTTAAAGGCATTTATTCAAAAAGTGTAGAAATGGTTTCTAGAAGCTTAAGTGATATTTTACGTTGGACAAGGTGATTTTTTAATGTGGTATGGTCCTAAATACCATATTACACATTGGAGAATTTTATTTGAATTTATTAAGGTGGGAAAGTATTTTTAGGGAATTATTTCTTGTTTCTGCCATTTAAGGAAAAGGGCAAAAATAAATAATAAAGAATCTCAAAAATATTTATTTTTAGTTTGAGAGATAGGTTATGAGGTGGAGAACTCAAATATGCATTGAGTTGGCAAAGTGGTTTGGAGAAAAACAAACTTGCCTTTAGAGACAGAGATTTGGAGAAATTTGTAAGACAATGAATTGGTATAGTTTTACGCTCCAATAATCATGGAAATTATTTGGAAAAAGATCATATCCAAAGTAGATGATGTAGACTTGATTCATACATCATTATACACTTGGTTTCTGAAGGGTTTTGGGTGTAATGGGAAGAAACTAGATTTTAAGAAATCTAGGGTTTGGTTATTTTTATGCCACCTAAACATGGTTGGATTAGAGAGCTCAGAGCTCACCTTGGTATAAGAGAGGTATGGATAGATAGACCAAGTTATATATATATGATAATGGAAGCAAGGTTTGGTCTTGGTTGTATTTGAGGTGGTGTAGGAGTGATGGCAAACTTTGAAGAAAATAAGGCTGCCATAACAGGATTGTCATGATGCCATATAAACTAGGGGGGTTTAAGATGCACAAGGTTCCAATGGAAACAAGTAAAGTAGGTACTGATAAGCCATGTTTAGTAGGTCATAAACACTCAAAGAGTTGGTCAAGGGGAGGTAGCATATAGGCGTGAGCTTCTGTCAAAGTAGGCAAGATGATAAGATTTGTAGAAAAGATTATTATCTTGGCTACAAAACCATCATGGATGAGTGGGAACCAGAATGGATTAGACAAGGTAAAGAGTGGGATTTTGTAGTACTAAACATGTAATACAAGATGGTTCAGGTACATTCTCAATAATGCACCCAGGTTGGAAAAGGTAGAGCTCCAAAGATTGAATCTAGCTATGAAATCCAGACTTAGTCATTTTGGCAGATTTAGAGTTTTAGACTAGAGTACAAGTGTAGATGATTTTAAGGGGATGTTGGGTTCCAATGTCATTATAAAATGGATGATGTTGATGGGTTAACTAGGTATATAGGATCCATGCTTAGGTTGATTCTTCACTAAGTTGGGAACCATCAAAAGGGATTATCCCTGGATGGATCTAATTAGAAGATGAGATAGCCACTTTGGTGGCTTAGGGTAGATCCAGGGTTGGGATGCTTGGTCTGATATTGATGATTACAAACCTAGATTGGGTCCTAGGGAGGAGATACTAGATTATCTCACTCTAGTTTCTAAGCAACCAAGACAATCAGCAGATCAAGACAATTCATCAGACAACAGATCAAGGCAATTCATCTTATTACTTATCCAACTATTACTAGGGTTACCATCAATCCTATCTTGAGGTAAGGATGGGTATTTTTAAATGGTTATAATTTGAAGCAAGATAAGGACCATCTTTGTATTTCTACCAAGATTGGAATGAAAAGGTTTTAATAAAGGTTTTGGAAAACCTAGAGGTAAGAGTAGCTAGGAGTTCTGTCTTGAAAACATAAGGAGATTATATATAGGTCTACATAGTTTTGTTAATAGAAACTAGTAAAGTATTTTGTTGTGTCAAATTCATCTTGGCTCAGGTTTTGAAATGCCAGAACATTTGAGAAAACAAAAAATTTCCTACAATGGGTACAACTAAGTACCAAGATCTGTATACTAGATACAAGCAACGGGTGGATATACATCCATAGAATACATACCATCGAAGACCGAATAGCGTTAACGAGGTTGTACTCATGGATGATGTAGACGAATGCTTGCCGATCTCAGGATCGTGATGAAGTCCATCAGGTCCAGCCGGTCCAGCACCATCAAGTCCAGCACTGCAAAGTAGTGGTGCATCCGTGATCGTGCACCGCAAAGCAGTGGTACCCCAACAACCTCCACGCCCTCGCTCCAGCGAAGCAGCGGAAGCAACAAATCCTTCCAGAAAAATCCATCGGGAACATGTATCTCGCTGAGCCGAGACCATGGGGGAATTCTAAAGGGGGGAGAGAGATCCTTCGCGAGGAGGTGTGTTTTGAGAGGAGGAGAGGGGG
Source organism: Avena sativa (assembly GCA_916181665.1). Taxonomy (NCBI): domain Eukaryota; kingdom Viridiplantae; phylum Streptophyta; class Magnoliopsida; order Poales; family Poaceae; genus Avena; species Avena sativa. The sequence goes on from OV702293.1 coordinate 104,631,947, forward strand.
GACTTTTATAGGGAGAGGGGCACCCCAAGGGGCATGGCGCCCAGCCATGGTGGCTGCCCCTACCTCTTCCACATTCAAGTGGGTGGAGCTCCCACTCAAAATGAAAAGCCTCCACTCCCATAAAAGAGCCTCCACTCAAAAATCCACTCACATGCATTAAATTTCCACCAAATTTAATGCAAGATATCATTTAAATAAAAATCTTTTATTTATTTATTTAGAATTTTTTTAATTACTTTAATTAAAAAACATTAACATAAAACCCCTTGCTAGTATTCAATTTCACATATAGAACCAGTTTCAGCAATTTCAACCGAAACAGTTTTGGTGTCTAGTGAAATAAATTCCTGTGCTTTCCATTTTCTTTCCCTGGCATATTATTTGCTACAAATGGTGTCGGTATCCCTTAAGTGTGTCACCCTACAGTTCACGAATAATGTAGACATGATCGAGACCCCTCTCCGATCAATATTCAGCAGCGGGACCTGGAGATCCGTACTGACTCCCACACATTCAACGATGACTTCTATGATCGTGTGAACCTTATACACATGTAACTCAATCCCTTTGCCTCGCTATATATTACATGTCCGAGATTCGATCATCGGTATCTCCGTACCTAGTTTGATCTCGTTACCGACATGTACTCTTTTCTTTTTCCCGTGATATAGCATTCTAGTGACCAAATCACTTGCTTGCAAGCTAACTAATGTGAGGGCCCAGAGTATATCTCTCCGACATCGGGATGGAAAAATTCCACTCTTGATCCATGAGCCTCAACATAACACGTTCGTAGCACTGAACCCATCTTTATAGTCATCCTAATACGGTGTGACGTTGGATGTTATCAAGATACTCTTCGGGTGTTAGTGATTGACATGATCTCACGGTCTAAGGACTAAGATTACTTCATGTGATGTTATAGCAATATAAACACAATGACCTTTATCGTAATTCTATACTTCGGATGAATGTTCATCACATCATTCCAACAATGTTATGACCTCGTTATTAACAACATCCAATGTCCAGGATTCGGAAACCTTTGATCATCTTGTTAATCAATGAGCTAGTTTATGAGAGAGGCATAACTAGGAACTTTCTATTTGTTTATTAAACACACATGTATTAACGTTTCCGTATTAATACAATTATAGAATGCAAAATAAACATTTATCATAAATAAGGAATACGATAATAACCACTTTATTATTGCCTCTCGGGCATATTCCCTTCAGTCTCCCACTTGCACTAGAGACAATAATCTAGTTAGAAAACTTTGCGTATTGAACACCTATGGCTTTTTGGTGTTCCATATATGCGATTGCATGTGGTTAACATAATCTATGGATCTGACGCTTTCAGATCCGTGTTTATTTGCATGTCTTTGCATCTTCACACATCACTAATTCCCCAATGAGATGGCATTGTATAAATTTGGGCTTTTGGTGAGACCTTTAGTTACTTGGGGTTAAATCGTGTCGATACTATTGTCGTAGAATATATCTTTAGTGTTGTCCCATTGCGAACCACACCTTAGTTTTATAACCATCTACTTAACACAAATGTCCTCCTTTGCTGCTACTGTAGTTGTCATATACTTAGCCTTCTATTGTAGTATCCGTCACAATGTCTTAAGTTTGGAATTCATACAAATCCATCATGGAAACTCCTTTCCATTTCATTGTGCCACCCATAGTTTAAATTGAGATAATCTTAATTTGTTTCTTGTGACAAAACTAGCATCAATGTAACGCTTTACAATGAACTATTTGTAATTGTTTGTCACCTCTACACAAATATATTCTTAGTTCTTCCAAAAGATCATAAGAATTTCCTTACTATCGTCCGATGATCATTTTATGATTCATCCTGGTATATGCTCATAACACTTAGAGCATAGGACATATCTGGATGTGTATATATCATGGTATGATTGATCAAAACATTCTTGTGATTTCACTCATCAAGTGTCAAAGCACTTGAATCTTGTTTCACTTAACAAGTGTCGATACACTTGAATCTTGATTCAATTCTTTTCCATGCGACAAGATCCTTTTCTCGTCGTTTCTATATTGAACCCCTTCAATATATCATATATGTACGTTTGGCATAACCATATTAGCGTCGCAATCTATCCATGTAGACATTCATGCTAAAATACTCCGATTTTGCCTAAGTCTTTCATCAAAATGAAATTCTTAACCTTTGTCAATAAAACATACATCATTTCCAATCAGCAAGATGTCCTCCACATAATGTATTAGAAATATATCTCAGCGCTCCCACTTAATTTTTGCAAATGCAAGCATCTTCATCATCTCCTGATGAAAACTCCTTTAACAGTTTCATCACGGTGAAGATTCCAACTCCGCGATACTTACTTCAACCATTGAAGTTTGCATGCCCTTTTTAGCATCCTTTGAATTAACAAAACCCTTTGCATTGTCTCATGCACACGTCCTAGGTAACCATTCTTTTAGAAGAACTTTTTTTTTGTTTATACATCTACCATATACCAAATTATATGTAGTGGTTGCTACTTTAATCCGTCCAGACTACATATCGCTATAAAAGATTAAATCTTTTCATAGTCAACTCCTTGAACATTGTCATAAAAAACTTTACGACATGTCGACTATTTCATAGATGTGAAACATCCATGTATGTTTATTTATAGAAAATACGACCGATAGGTTTTTACACTTTTCCAGAGGGCCTTCCAAGTTCAAAAAACATGATTTCTCGTGTATGGAACTACCACGGATTTTATGGCTTCAAGCCATTTAACGGACTCAGGGCCCATCATCGCTTATTTGCATGTAGTCGGTTCATCATTGTCAAACAATAATGATTTATTCTCAAATCTTAGTATTTGATTATTTATCCGACCTACTTGGTTCAATAGGAACTTAGATCTCCGTGACCACAACCTTTGAGGCATGTGAGCCATGAGCATTCTGACTGCCTAAGGAATGTTTTCTGGCGCTGCGCAACTCAGAACATATAGCTAAGGTTCGTTAACCTTATCAAAGTTCTATTGTCCTCCCACTTAACTTTTGCGAAAATTTTCTTTTTCAAGAACCTTCACATTTCAAGCGACAAACCCTTTTGTCCTTGGTGTTATGGAGGAATACCCAATGGTCGAAATAACCTACAAAGACATGCTCATCCGACTTTGGTTGTAAACATATTACTTATGCTTAGCATACCAAAATTTAAGAAAGGACAACATGGGTTTTACCCCAAACCAGGTGTCATTTCAATGGATCAAGATGGAGCTCTTTTCAGTGTAAAAGCGGTAGTCTCTAAATCTTTAATCTTTTATAACATAATGGCAGTTTTATAAATAACATCTTTGATCCAACCATGTCAAACAAGGTTTCATTAGAAATCCCAAACACTCCATATTCCTATGGTGTTTCGGGAGATGTAAATCTAGGTGATTTTCTAAACTTGCAACTCAAATAAATCCCTTTATGATGAAATCATGAATCGTTTATTTTCTCGTTACACTTGCAACTCAAATAAATCCCTTTATGATAAAATCATAAATCATGAATTTTCTTGTTACAATGATTTTCCACTTCATCTTGAAAGTCATTGAACGTTTTCAAATATTTCATACTTCTTTCTCATTAAGTGAATATTCACTCAAATTTCCATACAAAGTACATGAAGTTGAAATCCATCGCTTACGACTACACATAATGGACTACATACATCGATATGTATAAATTCCAATATTTAAGTCGTTCGTACTTCTTTGGCCTTTGAACGAAGTTTTAATTATCCCAAGGAAAGTCTCACAAGCGTCACTTGATCAAATCAAAGACTCCAAAAATTCATGAAAATGGAGTTTCTTCATTTTTTTCCAATATAATTTAAATGGCGATGTCACTTCCTAAGTGATCTTTCAATCATTTGTCTTGCAAAATTTTAGCATTAGTTTTATGGATGTGATTTCTCCAACTAGATTTGTAAATCATCCATCTTATATGGAATACGGTAATTACCTGAACAATCTTTGTTCTCATAATACCTTATTTAAATAACTATTATTAAAACAAATCTTGAAGGCGAGCTTTGATGTTAACGAGAAATACAAACAATGGTTTGTTTGTTTTCGATCAACATCATCACATATTCTCTTGCTAGTTACTTAGGCCATTGTGGTTCATGAATTGCGTCGTTCGGTATGAAATTTCATACCAACCAATTCGGTATCCAATACACAAGAACCACATTGTTTAACAAGCAAAGAATACAACCATAACATGTATATCATATAAATACCTAAACTGGATATTTCCAGTCTTTTCTTTTCTGCAAAATATATTTTGTAGATCCTCTTTCAGCATTTCCTTTTCCTTTTTAAAAGAATCTATCAACATCAATAGTGGCGCCATATACATAACACATAGTCCAAAGCGTATATATTCAAATAATAATACCTTTGGACTTGCAGTTTGAAGTAGATCACTATCATCAAATGATCAACATTCTTTCAAAATTCATTCTTTAGTAATCTTTTAGTGTAGTAAACACTTACATACATCTTCTATTCATCCTTATCATGACAACTTTCATGATCAAGCTAATGTAGCTTATAAAGGCGAATCGTGAGTATAACATTACTTTAAAAAACACTTTTGGATGATTAGGATGTCGAGCATCTCCAACCTTTGCAAATTCTCATCCAATATGACAACATATATTCGAATCTATCATAATGCAACCAAAATATTGTTTCAGATATCGTTGTATCTGCCACACATGATGGTTTCTGAAACAATTCTTTTAACTCCTAGATAAACTTTATATTAAAACAATCAAGAATCATGGAGGCAAACATGATACTTAAGATACTAACACTGGAATTGTTACTCTCTATTTAATACCAATTATTAAATTTCACGGAGTAAATAGAGTTTGCTTAAAGTTTGCAATAGGACTTTAAACTTTAGATTGACACTCAACACAATACAATACCAGTTTGTAAAGTAAATATCCATAATTCTATAGTTCTATTATCTCAATTACAACTAAGCATAAGATGGTGAACGAATTCCAATGACTACAATAAATTATGTAAATTTACTTTGATTTAATTTATGATAAATTGAGTTCTACTAATCCTAATTAGAAATGAACTCCCACTCAAAAACGACACCCCTCATGTCTTTTTGGTGATTACATGAACCAAATCCACTACACCAAGTCCGATCATCACGTGAGTCGGTGTAGCTTCAAAAGCGATCATAAAATGGGAATCATATCTTTCATATGCCTCATGCTTAACCTTTCGGTCCGTGTTCCGAGGTCATGTCTGTACATGCTAGGTTCTCCAAGTAAGAACCTTAGTATACGCATGTGTAATCTGTCTTACACCCGAAATGTGATCGTGGATCCAGGAACATCCGATTATCACGTGATGTCTTGAAGTGACGAAACATAATCGGTGCATACTTAAGGAAGAACACATTTTTATCTTGATATTTAAATGAGGGATCAATCTTATTATGCTAATAAAACGCCAAACTAGCAATATAAGATGCAACAAACATCACGTAAGGCCAAGGTCTATGGAACTTACACGTTTTGTGTGTTGTAAGAGTATGGACTTATAGTTCTACTTACAACATCACCATATCATGACACTAACCCAACAACAATCTAAACTAGATGCCTCTAATTTATCCATTGCATGTTTTACGTAGCTTAGAGCTTTCGAAGATAGAACCGTTCTTACCTACGAACTGAACCACAACGAGGATAACCAAATTTTTGACAACTCCTAGCAAATTAGATATTGACTATAGTAGGAGAGACAGACACCCGCTAGACACTTATGCAAAACTAGTTGCATGTCAAGCGTGGAACATGTATCATGTGCGAGGACATGTAAAGTTTGTCCAGGCCGCTTCATCCCATTATGCCACCAATATCGAAAGTACAACTAAGAAGTAATAAAATGATCATCATCACCCACATATACATATATGTACTACCCGTGCAAAGCATCTACGCATAGATCTGGCTCTGATACCACTGTTGGGTTCGCAGCATAGAAAAGAAAAATTTTCCTACGATGGGAACAACTAAGTACCAAGATCTATCTACTAGATACAAGAGACGGGTGGATATACATCCATATAATGCATACCCTTGAAGACCTAATAGTGTTAATGAGGTTGTACTCGTGGATGATGTAGATGAATGCTTGCTGATCTCAAGATCGTGATGAAGTCCATCTGGTCTAGCCAGTCCAGCACCATCAAGTCCAGCACCGCAAAGCAGTGGTGCATCCTTGATCGCACACACGTCTGGGTTCCCCAGCAACCTCCGTGCCCTCGCTCCAGCGAAGCAGCGGAAGCAACAAATTCTTACAAAAAAGCCACCGACAACATGTATCTCGGTGATCCGAGACCATGGGGGAATTCTAAAGGGGGGAAGAGATCCTTCGCCAGGATCCGAGAGGGGGGCTTTTTATAGAGAGAGGGGGGAACCCTAAGGGTCATGGATCCCAGCCATGGTGGATGCTCCCACATCTTCCACATTCCTGTGGGTGGAGCTCCCACTCAAAATGAAAATCCTCCACTCCAATAAAAGAGCCTCTAGTCAAAATCCACTCACATGCATTAAATTTCCACTAAATTTAATGCAAGCTCTCATTTAAATAAAACTCTTTTATTTATTTATTAAGAATTTTGTTAATTACTTTAATTAACAAACATTGACATAAAACCCCTTGCTAGTATTCAATCTCACATGCAGAACCAGTTTCAACAATTTCAACCGAAACAGTTTCGGTGTCTAGTGAAATAAATTCCTGTGCTTTCCTTTTTCTTTCTCTGGCATATTATTTTCTCTAAATGGTGTCGGTATCCCTTAAGTGTGTTACCCTATGTTCACGAATAATGTAGACATGATCGAGACCCCTCTTCGATCAATAATCAGCAGCGGGACTTGGAGATCCGTACTAACTCCCACATATTTAATGATGACTTCTGTGATCGTGTGAACCTTATACGCATGTAACTCAATCCCTTTGTCTCGCGATATATTACATGTCCGATATTTGATCATCTGTACCTCCATACCTAGTTTGATCTAGTTAGCGACATGTACTCTTTTCTCGTTCCCGTGATATAACATTCTAGTGATCAAATAACTTGCTTCTAAGCTAACTAATGTGATATCACCGAGAGGGCCCATAGTATGTCTCTCCATTATCGGGATGGACAAATTCCACTCTTTATCCATGAGCCTCAACATAACACCTTTGTAGCACTGAACCCATCTTTATAGTGACCCTAATACGGTGTGACGTTTGATGTTATCAAGATACTCTTCCGGTGTTAGTGATTGACATGATCTCACGGTCTAAGGACTAAGATTACTTCATGTGATGTTATAGCAATATAAACACAATGACCTTTATCGTAATGCTATACTTCGGATGAATGTTCATCACATCATTCCAACAATGTTATGACCTCGTTATTAACAACATCCAATGTCCAGGATTCGGAAACCTTTGATCATCTTGTTAATCAATGAGCTAGTTTATGAGAGAGGCATAACTAGGAACTTTCTATTTGTTTATTAAACACACATGTATTAACGTTTCCATATTAATACAATTATAGAATGCAAAATAAACATTTATCATAAATAAGGAATACGATAATAACCATTTTATTATTGCCTCTCGGGCATATTCTCTTCACAAATTTGACCTAAATTCGATAAATCGACATAAAGCCATTCAAGTGGACAGAGTTAGCTCAGAATACGTTTGAAAACTAATAAAACATGGAAATCGTAAGTACAATATGCCGGTCCACTATATATATGTGAGAAATCTTGGCTTGTGGCATTCAGATCCATGTTCTCTAGACTTTCTTTTCGGAAAGGAACAAATCTCGTCATTACTTGGGAAATTGAGAATTTTCTTTCCTAATAGTTTGAAACTCACATCGAGGGAATTTTTTACAAAAATAAGATGCACGCATGTACCTTTGAAAGGACAATTAATTCAAGAGCAACCTATCGCGCTTACATGTTGCTCAAGTTTGACCTAGCTAATTTTGTTAAGTTGTCAAGACAAATAATATTAACGAGAAGTTGAACATGTTGTCAAAATTCATGCTGGCGGTCCATGCTATATCAAATGACCCCCCAAGTGTTACGTCCAAAAAAAAATTACAAAACTTTCAAAGAAACCTACAATTTACTTTTAGTTCAAATTTGACCAAATTTTGATAAATCGGCATAAAGCCATTCAGGTGGGTAGAGTTTGCTAGGACAAAGTTTGAAAACTCATAACATTAAACATGGGAATCGTAAGTAAAACATGTTGGTCCACTTAGTATTTAAGGAAACTTGGCTTGTGGCATTCAAATCCATATTCTTTCGACCTTCTTTACGGAAAAGCACAATGTCGTCATCACTTGGGAAATTGAGAATTTTCTTTCTAGATAATTGGAAACTCATACCGACGGTATTGTTTACTACAATAAGATGCACACATCTACCTCAAAAAATACATTTAATTCCAGGGAAATCTAGTGCTCTTACTTTTAGCTCAAGTTTGACCTAATTTCGTTAAATCGGCAAGAAGTCAGTGAAGTATGTGAAGTTAGCTAGGAAGCTTGAACAATGGAACTATAAGAAACCGTGGTCCACTTATTTGTGTGATAATTGGGGCAGTTGCATTTTCTTCTAACTATGGTAGGTCCCGTAGGTGCGAGGTGGTTCGGTTAACACGGTCGGTGAAAGTACAAGTTACAACAAGGACCTCATAAAAATGCAAATTACATACATGTCCATGTACTTAGCACAAGGTCACTGAAACTAAGAAGTGAAGTGTGTTTTGAAGTTTGTGCATACTAGCATTCATTGTACATGGTAAAGACTATCAACGGAATCTTTTGATTTGCATACTAGCAATGTTTTGATTTGCCAGTCTTGATCCAACGGTCAAATTCCAAAGTTATCCATACACTGTATAGTGGTATGGTATTGTAAGAGATAAGACAAGATCAAGGTAAGATAAGAAGTACTACTGCGAATGGTCGATCTTTTGAATAACCTTCCCTCCCGATGTTTGGGAATAAAGTGAAAACTTTGAAACCGAAAAAGTTTGAATTTTTTGCTGCCAAGGACCAAAGTGGAAACTCACACCGACAACATTGTTCGCTGAAATAAGATGCACCCATATACCTCCGAGATTACATTGAAGATCAATCTAACACGCTTACTTGTAGCTCAGGTTTGACCTAGTTTTGTTAAATCGACAAGAAGTACTACTGTGAAGTGTGCGAAGTTAGCTAGGAACCTTGAAAAATGGAATTATATAGGAAATCGTGGTCCACTTTGTGTGATAATTGGACAGGTTGCATTTTTTCTAACTATGGAAGGTTCCCTAGGAACGAGGTGCTTGAGTTAACACGGTCGATGGAAGTACATGTTACATCAAGGACCTCGTGAAAAATAAAAATTACATCCAAGTCCATGCATTTAGCAAAAGGTCCCTAAAACTAAGAAATGAAGTGTGTTTTGAGGTTCGTGCATACTCGTGTTCGTTGTGCCAAAGACTATCAATATAATCTTTTAGGTGCTAAGAATAGAAAAGAAGATCCAGCGGCTAGCAATGTTTAGAGTTGCGAGTCTTGATCTAACGGTCAATGTTTAAAGTTATCTGTACACTATACTATGGTGGTATGGTATTGTAAGATATAAGACAAGATAAATATAAGATAATAAGTACTACTATGAATGGTCGGTCTTCTAAATAGACTTTCCTCCCGATGTTTGGGAAGAGTGAAAATTTCAAAATCAAAACAGTTTGAATATTTTTGGCCGTCAAGGACCAAAGTGGTTTCCTTCCTATGTACTCCACTACTCCTCCTACTCCACACCAATGCGGTTTCCGAACACACCAGAGAAACAGAGCCACCCTCTCAAAAAAAGAGCCGACGTACCGAGGCACACGTGCGCGGCGCCTCGCTGTGGATGAGGGAGAGATCAACAAGGGCGGTGTGCGAGGGGAGAGGGGTGGAGAGATGAGAGGTAGAAAAGGAGGAGAAAACACACATTTTTTTGGGTGCATAGGTACTGAAATTTACTACTAGTAATAGAGTGTACACTGTAAGTCGGCTGGAGTACCCCTTGTCAGGAATCCATCATAACTATGCTCTAACATCGAACCGCCTTCAACTCCTCCTCTTCGCTGCACTTGCGCTGCCTCTCTTTTTGAAAGGCTCGCGCTGCCTCCCTTTTGTTCTCTTTACTTGCGTAGCTCAAGTTTGACCATATTTCATTAAATTTTCAAGATGAAAAATCTTTGCAACAATTAAACCCTTTGTCAAAACTCGCGGTTGCGCATGTGCGTCGTCCAGCCTTGTCGTTCCATTTCACACCTTGCGACCAGTAGCACACTGGTTTAAAGTGAGGATATTTTTGTGTGTGTGTGAAGCAAGTACACTAGTACAAAGGGCATGGCTCACCTTCTCACTCGAGAAGGACCCGACAAATTTTCCTTGCTTAACTTTAGGGCCCTTTGTGCTAAATTTAGGGACCTCTATGAAATTTTTTCTTTTTTGAAGTCTTCGATGTCGACCGTACTCCCGCCGACCATGTCAAATTTTAACTTCAAGTATGCTCTCAAAATTTTAAAAATATCTTTTGAAGATAACCAGGAATTCAGTATATCGATGTAGTGACCTTGGATCAATAAAGATCCTAAGTCCCTGTGATATACATGCTAGTCTCTGGATCAATAGCTAGCACTCACAGTCGATGAATATCATGTAAAACACAAAGTCATTATTACACGGAGAATCCAGAGTATGAATTTATTACAAATTTGCTTTGCTTTAAGCTAGATCATATAACAGCGGAAACATAAAAGCAGCTTGAGTCCATCAACGCCCCAGGCTTGTTGAGTGTAGACTCGCGATTCCTACGCACCTTTCAATCTTCGGATTCTGCACATAAGACGTGCATCCAACAAGTTGGGTCAATAATTTGAATGTATTGGCAAATTACACTAAGGAAAGAAAAGACTATCTCTACATGCAAGGCTAGTTTAGGATATAGAGTTTATTTGCTCAAAGCTAGTTTTTCTTAGGTATGGAGAAGAAGAGAGAGTTTCCCTACTTTGTAAACTTTTGTTTAAGTAATATATGATCGAATGGCACACGAGGATATTACTCACCAAGTTTCCAATCAACCTAACACTTGGATATTACTCACCAAGTTCCCAAAACCCTCCCAATAGCGATATGACTCACGCCTTGGGTTTTAGAAAACTTTAAGTTTTGAAAGAGAGAGAGGAAGATCCTTCAGAGGCTCCATCCTTCAGATTCTCAAAGTTGTTCTGTTTTCGTGAACACGGCTGATCTATCAAATTGCAATACTCTCGAGAGTTTGTGCAATTTACCCACAATCCACGATCAAGTCCTTTTACAGACAAGACCATGGCGAGGCTTTCCCTTAGTAGCCCCTCTACCTTCTGGATCCAACCGTGCCAAGAACCTCCATATGTTGGTATCCAGTTGAGGTTTCCCACTAAGTACTAGGCCAAGACAGCGGCCATATGTATTTTGGTTGCACTGGAAGCTTCTGAATTCTGAAACATGGCAGACTTCTTTGATTCCTGGGCGGACGTCCTCCACCAAAATCTCACTCGTTGACCCGATAACCGTTCCACCCAGAAGAAAACTTAGTTTTATTTTGAAGTGGATTTGAGGATAAAAGTTTGCTAAAGAGAGCCTTTATACTTAGAAGAAATTCATTGTCTTTCGAACCCCCCAATGGTACTTTACATATATTTAGCATACCAGGCAATACTTAGCAAAACAGGGGAACCTATTAGGAGGGAAATCCTAAGTATAGAGCTACTCATGGCATACTACAAAAATCATCGCACTTGCAAAATAATACCAAGGAAAAATTCTACTAGAGCATCCTACACATGCATACTATAGAATTTTGAAGATCACATGCACATAATCAAAACTAGGACAAAGATTATGAACAAGTGGTGTAAATTGCCTTGATCCGAGCAGCACTCTACACAATATCACTCCTCAGCGCACTCCGAACAATCTAACGAAACACAAACATAGATCTAATCACAACTTGCACAAAATATGCCCGAGATAACATGCATGCATGCAACATGGTACTTATGCAAGATTTGTTTTCTAAATTGGCCAAGGTAGTCTAATTGGATTGCAATTGTGCTAGGGATGTCATTAGTATTGATTTCCCATAGGTTTAAATTATTTTGGATCATTATTATAATTCATAGGCTCACTAGAAGATCCAACCATCTAATTAGCCCCAAATCAGATCTAATGCTCTTAAGCAAGGTTTTATAATTTTGTTCAGTAGGTATTGTAAAAACAAAGTCAACGCAACAAGAATCAGCTAAAACGGGGTTTTAATTATTTTTCTTTGGATTAAACACTCTAATTTAAAGATTAATGTCTACACAGAAAACCCTACTATAAACTTGAAGTTTTATTGCAGATCTGTGTTCTACATAATTTTGTGAATCCAACGATAGATTATATGCTAAATTTTCCCAAGTATTTAATTTTCTATGAATTTCGCAAGAATTAAATACGAACTGCCGATTTAAATCTAACCCTAACGAAAACGCGACAAGTGGCAGTTTCTGATTGGGCCAGATAGGCGAAGCGGCGCTGACGCGGCGCGCTGTCGCGACTTGCCACGCGGCACGTTGTGATTCGCTGATACCCTTTCTCCACAACTTCTAATCTAAACCGAACGATCCCGTTCTAACGGACGAGGGTGACGATGGCGACTTACAGGGTACGACAGCGGCGTTGGGCGGCGGTGGCGTCGGTGACGATGGGCGGCGGTGATGCGGTGGCTTCCCGAGGCGGCGGTGTGGTCGACGGGGTGCATCAGGTCCTCGCGGTCACGCTCGTGACCTCGGCGATCCTCCTTGCTTCCTCGTCTGCCGGCAAGGTTCCGCCGACCTTCTCCGTCCTCGGCAGAGCTCTAGAGAGCGATTGCGGGCGCGGTACTGCGAGAGAGAAGGGGAGAGATTTGTGAGAAGAAAAAGTCGAGCGAGGGGGTGATGCGGTAAGGGAGAACAACGGAGGGGAAGCTCGGAATCCACTGCCCCGAGCTCGGCGCATCCTTATTCCGGCGATATCGGGAGCAAGCTCAAAGTCGGCGGCCCGGCGGCGAGAGTCGAAGCTAGGTTAGGGGTTTTGGGCGGCGGGGCACGGGGCTTATATGGCCGAGGATTCTTGGCAAAGGGGGCACGGATTCATTCCGAAATCGGACGAGATTCTCGGTCGGTTGCGGAGGTCGTCGTGTTCATCCTGGAGACTGACGAGGGCGATGACAGGTAGACCCGGGCTGTCAGCGGGTGCGGCAGTGTGGGCTGGTGCTGGGCTCGCTCGTGGGCGCTGGCAGTTGGGCGTCGCGCGGGCGCGGGTGGGCTGGCAAAGCCGGCCCAGCTAGGTTAGGCCGTTGCTCTTTTTTTATTCCTTATTATTTTTTATTTTCTGTTTTAATAAAACTCCAATAACTTTTGCATATCAAGTCCAAAAGTGATGAAACCAACTTCTAAATTTTTGTAAAAAGAAGGTGGTCATCATAGGACCATAGATTATTATCCTTACATGACTTTTAGAAGGGTCAAGCATGATTACATCATTTTTGCTTATATAGGGAACTCTTTATTAGGGTTTAGGTAGGTTTTGATGGTAGGGTTTTTGATGCAACTTCATTTGTAGGATGCAATGATGCAAGGATGATGCATGCTTCTAGTAACATCATAATAAAACCTGGGATGTTACAAATCTACCCCCCTTAAGAAGAATCTCGTCCCCGAGATTCGGCTTGGCTAGCAAATAGGTGTGGGTGTTCTGCCTTCAAATCTTCTTCACGCACCCACGTGGCTTCTTCCTCGGAGTGGTGGTTCCATTGTACTTTGCAGAATCTTATAGTCTTGGTACGGGTAATCCTTTCGGCTGTTTCCAATATTTTGATGGGTTTTTCCTCATAGGAAAGGTCATTCTCCAATTGAACCTCCTCCAGGGGAACTGTATCTCTTAGCGGTGTTTCAGCCATCTCCGGGTGACATTTCTTTAGTTGTGACACGTGAAACACATCATGCACATTCAGTCCTTCCGGTAACTCCAACTAATAAGCAACTTCTCCTCTACGGGCTAGAACCTTATATGGTCCTATGAATCGTGGGGCTAACTTACCCTTGATTCCGAACCTCTTAACTCCTCGCAGTGGTGAAACTTTGAGATACGCTCGGTCCCCTATTTTATAAGCCACATCTCTGCGTTTGGAATCAGCATAACTCTTTTGTCGGGATTGGGCTATCTTTAGCTTATCCTGAATCTGTCGTACCTTTTCTTCGGCATTCTTTATCAATTCAGGTCCAAAAAGGCTACGTTCCCAACTCCACTTTGACATGGTTATACCCTATGGGTACCCAATGTTAGCATACCTGGTCCAGCCGGACGGAAGGCCCACTCGACGACCTACAAGGGTCCATGACGCCTATGACGGTTCGGCTGCTATGAAGCCCATATGGACACGGACTCCCAAGCGCACAAGACAAGGAAAGCTCAAGACTAGAGTTTGAATACAACTTGTAACCTACTCGTATTGGTACCTGAGACCTAGCCTCCCCATATATAAAGGCTAGGAGGGGCCAACGAGGAGGGCACCCACGATATACTAGACCACAACAGATCTACATATCTCTCTCTCATACTTTCGCACACACACCTCCACGCCAGATTGCATCTGCGCACCCCTGTAACCTTCGGTTCCGCCATAATCAAGAGCAGACAAGCAGGAGTAGGGTTTTCCCTCCGAGGGCCTGAACCTGGGTAAACCTCGTGTCCCGCATTGCTTATTTGCTAACCGTTCCGCAATCTCCAGCATCCCCATCTTCTCCAAAACCCAAGTCCATAACAATGGGCATAAACGAGTCGAAACCTCGTCACACTCCATAACAGCGGAGTCCTACACTTCCTGCCATACAGAACCTCAAACGGAGCCATCTTGATACTTGTCTAGTAGCTGTTGTTGTATGAGAACTCAGCATATGGCAGGTTATCGTCCCAACTAGATCCATAGTGTAGTGCGCAAGCTCTCAACATATCTTCCAGAATCTGGTTCACTCGTTCTGTTTGGCCATCTGTTTGAGGGTGGAAGGAAGTACTAAATTCTAGTCTGGTTCCAAGAGACTCATGTAACTGTCGCCAAAACTTTGAAGTGAACTGGGTTCCTCTATCTGATACAATTCCCTTAGGGACACCATGCAGACTTACAATCCTTGACATATATATCTTGGCAAGCTTAGCACTTGATATGTGGTCTTTACGGGGATGAAGTGAGCCACCTTGGTGAAGTGGTCCACCACTACCCAGATAGAATCAAATCCTGAATGTGTCCGGGGCAACCCCGTGATAAAATCCATACCTACCTTATCCCACTTCCAGTCGGGTATAGGTAGTGGTTGAAGTAATCCGGCCGGTTTCTGATGCTCGGTCTTAACTCTATTGCATACGTCACATAGAGAAATATACTCTGCAATTTCTCTTTTAGGTTATTCCACCAAAATATATCCTTCACATCCATGTACATCTTCGTGTTACCTGGATGAATTGAGTAAGGTGAATCGTGAGCTTCTTGTAAAATCAACTTCCTGATATCGGGGTCATTGGGAACGCACAAATGCTTCCCATACCAAAGGGTTCCTTGTTCGTCAAGACGAAATTCTTTTGTCTTTCCTTCACTTATTTTGACTCTTATTTCTTCCAACTCTTTATCTCATTTTGTGCTTCCTTGATTCTCTCTTGGAAAGTAGACACTATTTCCATAGTCGCTACGTGTCCTTTCGGAACTATTTCTAGCCTGAGATCCTTGAATTGCTTGCATAAATCCTTCTGGAAGTTCCCCTGCGGTAAGTCCATTCACATAAATCTTACGACTTAAGGCATCGGCCACCACATTTTCCTTTCCGGGGTGGTACTGTAAATCCAAGTCATAATCCTTAATTAATTCAAGCCATCTTCTTTGTCTCATATTCAACTCCTTCTGGGTGAAGATGTACTTTAAACTCTTATGATCGGTAAACACGTCACAATGTTTGCCCATGAGGTAGTGTATCCATACCTTGAGTGCATGTACCACAGACGCAAGTTCCAAATCATGTGTGGGGTAGTTGTGTTCGTGGTTCTTAAGTTGTCGAGAGGCATAGGATACCACTTTCCCATCTTGCATCAATACACTGCCAAGTCCTTGTCGAGAAGCGTCACAATAGACTTGAAAATCCACTTGGATATCAGGCAGACACAGTATAGGTGTCGTTACAAGGCGTTTCTTCAGCTCCTAAAAGCTTGCTTCACATGCCTCGGTCCATAGGAATTTATTTTCCTTCTTCAACAGTTCCGTCATGGGTTTCGCTATTTTGGAAAAGTTTTCAATGAACCTCCGGTAATACCCTGCGAGGCCCAAGAAACTCCTAATATCTCCCACATTCTTGGGTGACTCCCATTCAGTCACGGAAGCTACCTTACTAGGATCTACGGCAACTCCTTTTGCCGACACAACATGACCGATGAATCCTACTTCCTTTAACTAGAATTCGCATTTGCTGAATTTGGCATACAACTTGTGTTCCCTTAGTTTCTCCATAATTAGGCGTAGATGTTTCTCATGTTCCTTCTTATCCTTGGAGTATATAAGTATATCATCTAAGAACACCACGATAAACTTGTCCAAATATTCCATGAACACCTTGTTCATCATGGTCATGAAGTATGCCAGGGCATTGGTTAGACCAAACGACATCATGGTGTACTCATACAATCCGTATCTTGTGGTGAAGGCTGTTTTGGGCATATCCTATTCTCGAATTTTTAGCTGAAAATAGCCTGATCGCAGATCGATCTTTGAGAACACACTGGCTCCCTTTAACTGGTAAAACAAGTCGTTGATGTTGGGCAGAGGGTACTTATTCTTGATCGTCACTTCATTTAATGAGCGGTAGTCCACAACCAGCCTCTTGGTTTTATCCTTCTTTTCCACGAATAGGACCGGTGCTCCCGAAGACGACGCGCTGGGTTGAATGAATCCCTTGTCCAATTGTTCCCTAAGTTGTTTCTTGAGTTCCTTCAACTCGTCCACATCCATTTTGTATGGCCTCTTAGCTATCGGCCCTGTGCCCGGCATCAAGTCAATGAGGAACTCGATATCACGGTCGGGAGGCATCCCGGGTAACTCTTCCGGAACGACATCTGGGTATTCGTTCACAATAGGTACATCCTCCAAGCTAATCCCCTTAAAAGAGTTCACCATGACTTATTTAAGTGCGAAATTTGACTTGATACGAATCCTCTTCCCTTCCGGTGTTGTGAGCGTGACAGTACTTTTGGCACAATCTATAACACCTTCATATTCGTTCATCCAATTCATGCCCAAGATTATGTCTAATCCTTGTGATTCTAGAACTACTAGACTTGTGGGAAAGATGTGTGTCCCAATCCTTAGTTCTAATCCCCGGCAACCAGAGTTTGCCACTATTTCTCCTCCAGGAGAACTTACCCTTAGAGGAGAGTTTATAGACTCCATGGGTATCTTGCCTCTATCCACAAATACCCTTGATATGAATGAATGCGATGCACCGGTATCAAAAGAACAACTGCGGAAATAGAATTGAGCTTGAACTTACCAATCATGGATTCTGGTGCGTCACAAGCATCTTCCATAGAGACATAATTCACCGTGGCTTTGACAAACGGATTTGGCTTCTTCCCGTTTCCATTGCCACGGTTGTGTCCATTTCCATTCCCATTGCCATTGCCATTCTTCTTCTCGGGGCAAGTGGTTGCACAGTGCCCTGTCTTGTTGCACTTAAAGCATGTTACCTCACTGAGATCCTTTCCATTGCTGCTATTCCCATTGCGGTATTTATGCCCATTGTGTTTGTGGCCGCCATGGTGATGACCGTTATGGTTGTGGCCATTATTGTTATAAGGTGGTGGTGAGGAAGTGCGCTGCTTCTGGTACGGAACGGAGTGCTTGTGAGGGTTAGACTTCCTCTTGCGGTTTTCTATGCTCTTTCTTTTGGATTCAACCACAATGGCTCTGTCCAAGAGTTCCTGAAAATTGTCAAATTTCTACGCCACAAGCTGAATAGATATCTCGTCATTGAGTCCTCTTAAGAATTCCTCCTGCCTCTTGGCATCAGTGGAGAAATCATCGGGTGCATAACGGGCTAGATTAATGAAAAGCTCTCCATACTCTGTGACAGAACGGTGCAGCTGGTGTAGGTCGCGAAACTCGCGCCTTTTCAGAGCCATGACACCAGCAGCCACATGATGAGTGCGAAAAGCTAACTCAAACCGATCCCAAGTGATAGCATCAATATCCGGGTGGGTGACTTGGTAGTAATCCCACCATTCTGCAGCAGGTCCTTCAAGCTGGTGCGCGGCATAACGTACCATGTCGGCTCCGATAGCTTGCACAGTGTCTATCTTCTTGTTAATTGTATGGAGCCAGTCATCTGCGATGATTGGTTCAACACTGCTAGTGAAGGTAGGAGGGTTCAACCTCAAAAACCGAGTCAAGCGATCCTGTTGAGGTGGTGGTGGTGGTGGCGGTGGCAGAGGTGGCGCGTTGTTGTTGTTGTTGTTGTTGTTGTTTTGCATGTTCTGAGTGAGCAGTTGGATCAACTGGTTCTGAGTGGCCAGAAGTTGTGCAATTTCTGGAGGAATTTCGGTGTTCGCACGTCTTGGCGGCATCTGTGGGGTTTGAGAGACAAGTTAAGAAAAATAGACAGAAAGACTAAGTAGTAAACTCCTACCCTTATGAAAACACACCAAGCACACAAGGCGCACAAGACACATTAGCACAAACTTAACACAGAAATCATCCATGTTTAACTAAACCAGATATGTCTTGGTATTTATTACAATTGCGAATAACATTCTACTATAGAATTTAAAGGTGGTCCAACTACTACACATCCTCCACGCCTTCCTCTTCCTCGTCCTCGAACGAGTAGCCTTCCTGCTCTAGGGTTGTCTTGTACAACTCCATCTCCTTTGTGGTGGCTTCAAGCTTCTCTTGGAGGCTCTTTATCTCATCTTGCAGCTTCTTGGTAGTGGCTTCTAGCTGCTCCTGAAGTCCCTTCTCCTCGCCTTGTAGTTCCTCCAGTAGACTTGACTTCTTTGCGGCTTCAAGTTGCTTTGCCAAGTCCCTCTTGGAAGCACGCACATCATTGATTATCTTGCAAAGGCCTTCGGTTTGCACTTCAGTTCCATCTATCTCCTGCTTGAGTTCCCTAATCCTCTTGTTTTTATTTATCACCCTCTTATCTTTGTTAGCAAACTTCTTCTCTTGGTCCTAGAACTTTATCTCTTGGAGCTTCATTGCCTCCTCCTGCTGCTTGATCATTTCCTCCTTCTCCTTGATGAGGGCGCATAGCTCATCGTTCCTTAACATCTCGAGGAAGATAACTTTTTCAAGGTCATGGATGTGGCACTCCAAGTCTTGATATTGGGTCCTTCGGCGCTTGGTAGAAGTCCATTCCTCAAAGGTTAACTCCATGGGAATTCCTTCCTCATCTCGTCTTCCAAAGAGGCCGCCGCAGTGTCCTTCGAGAGCCTCATGATGGCGTCCACATAGGCGACCAATGAGCTGCTGCAAGATGATGCTAAGGGCCTTCTCCTTGGAATCGCTAACAATGTGGATTGCTATGTCTTCCTCCGGGTTCTTGCCTCGCTCCTGTCCTCGCTGGATCACTTTGACTCCCCAGCAGCAGTCCTTTTGGAGTTTCTTCATTGTTCTTCCCTGGATTGTTGGCAGGGGAAGGTCCAAATGCATGAGGAGATCCATGAGGCATCCACCAAAGCGAAGGGGCTCGATGTCCGTGATGGTGTCGTAGAGGAAGCTTGTCATATTTAAGTTAGAAGAATGAAAATTAGATACTTAATCAAATAGAGGAAAGCAGATAGTAGAAGTGCGAAAAATAACATAGTAGGAAAGCAAGTAAGGCACATATGTTAAAGGTGGTTCTAATCCTAGGGTCACGTCCTACAGGCAACGATGTGCTCTTATACCATCTGTAGTGACCTTGGATCAATAAAGATCCTAAGTCCCTATGATATACATGCTAGTCCCTGGATCAATAGCTAGCACTCACAGTCGATGAATATCATGTAAAACACAAAGTCATTATTACATGGAGAATCCATAGTATGAATTTATTACAAATTTTCTTAGCTTTAAGCTAGCTCAAATAACAGCGGAAACATAAAAGCAGCTTGAGTCCATCAACGCCCTAGGCTTGTCGAGTGTAGACTCGCGATCCCTACGCACCTTTCAATCTTCGGATTCTACACATAAGACGTGTATCCAACAAGTTGGGTCAATACTTTGAATGTATTGGCAAATTACACCAAGGAAAGAAAAGACTATCTATACATGCAAGGCTAGTTTAGGCTGTAGAGTTTATTTGCTCAAAGCTATTTTTTCTTAGGTATGGAGAAGAAGAGAGAGTTTCCCTACTTTGTAAACTTTTGTTTAAGTAATATATGGTCGAATGGCACACGAGGATATTACTCACCAAGTTTCCAATCAACCTAACACTTGGATATTACTCACCAAGTTCCCAAAACCCTCCCAATAGCGATATGACTCACGCCTTGGGTTTTAGAAAACTTTAAGTTGTGAAAGAGAGAGAGGAAGATCCTTCAGAGGCTCCATCCTTCAGATGCTCAAAGTTGTTCTGTTTCCGTGAACACGGCTGATCGATCAGATTGCAATACTCTCGAGAGTTTGTGCACTTTACCCACAATCTACGATCAAGTCCTTTTACAGACAAGACCATGGCGAGGCTTTCCCTTAGTAGCCCCTCTACCTTCTGGATCCAACCGTGCCAATAACTTCAATATGTTGGTACCCAGGTGAGGTTTCTCACAAAGTACTAGGCCAAGACATAGCCCATATGTATTGTGGTTGCACTGGAAGCTTCTGAATTCTGAAACATGGAAGACTTCTTTGATTCCTGGGCGGTCGTACTCCACCAAAATCTCACTCGTTGACCGGAAAACCGTTCCGCCCACAAGAAAACTAAGTTTTATTTTGAAGTGGATTTGAGGAGAAAAGTTTGCTTAAGAGAGCCTTTATACTTAGAAGAAACTCATTGTCTTTCGAACCCCCCAATGGTACTTTACATATATTGAGCATAGCAAGCAATACTTAGTAAAATAGGGGAACCTATTAGGAGGGAAATCCTAAGTATAGATCTACTCATGGCATACTAAAAAAATCATCGCACTTGCAAAATAATACCAAGGAAAAATTCTACTAGAGCATCCTACACATGCATACTACAGAATTTTGAAGATCACATGCATATAATCAAAACTGGGACAAAGATTATGAACAAGTGGTGTAACTTGCCTTGATCCGAGCAGCACTCTACACAATAGCACTCCTCAGCGCACTCCGAACAATCTAACGAACACAAACATAGATCTAATAAGAACTTGCACAAAATATGCCCGAGATAACATGCATGCATGCAACATGGTACTTATGCAAGATTTTTTTCTAAATTGGCCAAAGCAGTCTAATTGGATTGCAATTGTGCTAGAGATGTTATTAGTATTGATTTCCCATAGGTTTAAATTATTTTGGATAATTATTATAATTCATAGGCTCACTAGAAGATCCAACCATCTAATTAGCCCCAAATAAGATCTAATGCTCTTAAGCAAGGTTTTATAATTTTGTTTAGTAGGTATTGTAAAAACAAAGTCAACGCAACAAGAATCAGCTAAAACGGGGTTTAT
This sequence comes from Avena sativa, assembly GCA_916181665.1. Classification (NCBI taxonomy): domain Eukaryota; kingdom Viridiplantae; phylum Streptophyta; class Magnoliopsida; order Poales; family Poaceae; genus Avena; species Avena sativa. The sequence continues at coordinate 104,653,828 of OV702293.1, forward strand.
TTATTTTTCTGTGGATTAAACACTCTAATCTAAAGATTAATTTCTACAAAGAAAACCCTACTGTAAACTTGAAGTTTTATTGCAGATATGTGTTCTACATAATTTTGTGAATCCAATGGTAGATTATATGCTAAATTTGGCCAAGTATTTAATTTTCTATGAATTTCGCAAGAATTAAATACAATCTGCCGATTTAAATCTAACCCTAACGAAAACTCGACAAGTGGCAGTTTCTGATTGGTCCAGTTAGGCGAAGCAGCGCTGACGCGGCGCGCTATCGCGACTCGCCACGCGGCACGCTGTGATTCGCTGATACCCTTTCTCCACAGCTTCTAATCTAAACCGAACGATCCCGATCTAACGGACGAGGGTGAAGATGGCGACTTACAGGGTACGACGGCAGCGTTGGACGGCGGTGGCGTCGGTGACGATGGGAGGCGGCGAGGCGGTGGCTTCCCGAGGCGGCGGTGTGGTCGACGGGGTGCGTCAGGTCCTCGTGGTCACGCTCGTGACCTCGGTGATCCTCCTTGCTTCCTCGTCTGTCGGCAAGGTTCCGCCGACCTTCTCCGTCCTCGGCGGAGCTCCGGCGAGCGAGTGCGGGCGCGGTACTGCGAGAGAGAAGGGGAGAGATTTGTGAGAAGAAAAGGTCGAGCGAGGGGGTGATGCGGTAAGGGAGAACAACGGAGGGGAAGCTCGGAATCCACTGCCCTGATCTCGGCGCATCCTTACTCCGGCGAGATCGGGAGCGAGCTCAAAGTGGGCGGCCCGGCGGCGAAAGTCAAAGCTAGGTTAGGGGTTTTGGGAGGCGGGGCACGGGGTTTATATGGCCGAGGATTCTTGGCGAAGGGGGCACGGATTTGTTCCGAAATCGTCCGAGATTCTTGGTCGGTTGCGGCGGTCGTCGTGTTCATCCTGGAGACCGATGAGGGCGATGACAGGTAGGCCCGGGCTGTCAGCGGGTGCGGCAGTGTGGGTTGGCGCTGGGCTCGCTCATGGGCGCTGGCAGTTGGGCGTCGCGCGGGTGCGGGTGGGCTGGTGCAGCCGGCCCAGCTACGTTAGGCCGTTGCTCTTTTTTTTATTCCTTATTTTTTTTCATTTTCTGTTTTAATAAAACTCCAATAACTTTTGCATATCAAGTCCAAAAGTGACAAAACCAACTTTTAAATTTTTATAAAAAGAAGGTGGTCATCATAGGACCATAGATTATTATCCTTACATGACGTTTAGAAGGGTCAAGCATGATTACATCATTTTTGCTTACATAGGGAACTCTTTATTAGGGTTTAGGTAGGTTTTGATGTTAGGGTTTTTTATGCAACTTCATTTGTAGGATGCAATGATGCAAGGATGATGCATGCTTTTAGTAACATCATAATAAAACCTGGGATGTTACAATTGAACAGCACCAAAAAGCTTTTTCATAAAACTTTCAAAGTAGCGTACAATTTACTTGTAGTTCAAATTTGACCTAATTTCGATAAAATCGGCACAAAGTATCATTCAAGTCAGTAGAGTTTGCTAAGAAGTTTTAAAATTCGCAAAACATGGGAGATTTGAGAATGTTCTTTCCGGATAGTTGGAAACTCAAACCGACGTCATCGTGTACTAAAATATTATGCACCCATCTACCTTCCAAAAGACAATTAATTCAATAGCAGTCTATCGCGCTTACTTGTAGCTCAAGTTTTACTTAATTTAGTTAAGTTGTTAAGAAGATAAATCTTAGCAAGAAGTTGAAACTAATGTCAAAACACTTGATTGTGGTTTGTGATATATTAAATGAACCCCCAATGGTTAACTCCAAAAAAATCTAAAAACTTTCAATGCAGCCTACAACTTACTCGTAGTTCAAATTTAATTTGACCTAATTTTGATAAATCAACATAAAGCCATTCAAGTGGACAGAGTTAGATAGGTCGAAGTTTGAAAACTCGAGAAACATGGGAATCATATAAGTAGTATACAACATGTCAGTCCAGTATATATGTATGAAAATCTTGGCTCATGGCATTCAGATCCATATTCTTCAGACTTTTGTAGAAAGGGACAATCTCATTATCACTTGGAAAATTGATAATGTTCTTTCCTAATAGTTGGAAACTCACTCTTCAAACTTTTGCGGAAAGGAACAATCTCATCATCACTTCGAAAATTTATAATGTTCTTTCCTGATAGTTGAAAATCACACCGATAACATTGTTTACTAAAAGAAGATGCACCCATCTACCTCCGAAAAGACAATTAATTCAAGAAAAATCTATCTCGCTTACTGGTACCCTAGTCTAACCTAATTTCTTTAAGTTGTCAAGATGTGAAATATTAGCAAGAAGTTGAACCTGTTGTCAAAATTCTCGGTGGTGGTTTGTGATACATTAAATGACCCCCCCGATGGATACCTCCAAAAAATCCGCAAAACTGACAACGCAACCTATAACTTTCTTGTAGTTCAAATTTGACCTAATTTTGATAAATAGACATAAAACCATTCAAGCGGACAGAGTTAGCTAGGTCGGACTTTAAAAGATCATAAAATATGCGAATCGTAAGTACAACATGTCAGTCCACTATATATATATGTGAGAAAGCTTGCATGTGGTATTCAAATCCATATTCTCTAGATTTTACTTTTGGAAAGGGACAATCCTCGTAATCACTCTAGAAATTGAGAATGTTCTTTCTTGATAGTTAGAAACTCACACCGAGGGCATCGTTTACAAAAATAAGATACACGCATCTATCTATGAAAAAACAATTAATTCAAGAGCAATCTATCGCGCTTACTTGTTTCTCAAGTTTGACCTAATTTCGTTAAGTTGTCATGATGAAGTTGAACTTGTCAAAATTCTTGGCTGTGATTTGTGATATATTAAATGACCCCCGATGGTTAGCTCCAAAAAATTCACAAAACTTTCAAAGCAACCTACAATTTACTTTTAGTTCATATTTGACCTAATTTCGAAAAATCATCATAACGTCATTCAAGTGTGTCGAGTTTGCTAGGACGAAGTTTGGAAACTCATAAAATTAAACATGGGAATCATAAGTAAAACATGTTGGTCCACTTAGTATGCCAGGAAGCTTGGCTTGTGGCATTCATATCCATATTCTTCGGACCTTCTTTATGGAAAAGAACAATCTCGTCATCACTCGAGAAATTGAGAATGTTCTTTTCAGATAATTGGAAACTCACGCCGACTACAAGAAGATGCAACCATCTACCTCAAAAAATACATTTAACTCAAGGGAAATCTAGTGCTCTTACTTTTAGCTTAAGTTTGACCTAATTTCATTAAATTGGCAAGAAGTCAGTGAAGTGTGCGAAGTTAGCTAGGAAGCTTGAAAAATGGAATTATAAGAAACTGTGGTCCACTTATTTGTGTGATAATTGGATCATTTGCATTTTCTTCTAACTGTGGTAGGTCCCGTAGGTGCGAGGTGGTTCAGTAAACATGGTTGGTGAAAGTACAAGTTATATCAAGGACTTCATAAAAAAATGCAAATTACATCCGTGTCCATGCACTTTTCACAAGGTCCTTGAAACTAGTAGTGAAGTGTGTTTTGAGGTTTGTGAATACTAGTATTCATTGTACATGGTAAATACTATCAACAAAATTGTAACTACCTCGGTGAATTACGCTCCTAGTACAAGCCTGGATGATCAGAAATGGTTGAAATAGTACGGTGGGGCCCAAATGCCACTCACAGGTAGACCTTTCGGCCGTCCCAACCATTTCCAAACATCAGGACAAGAACGGGCGGCGTAATCGGCAGGCGAAGGGATCAACTACATACACAAATGAGTATGTATGCAAGCCACCATACAATAGTACATCAGAGCCATTCCATCTAAAAAGAAAGGAATTATAGCAACGCCATACGGCAAGATCCAAATATCCTAGATAGATATAATAGTTTGGGATATCTCCTCATACATCAATCAACAGAGTATCAAGCGGAAGCGGAAGACAAAATCCGAGTACGGATAAGAAGCAAATCGGCATAAGATGCCCCATAAATAAGCACATCCCGCCCACAGATCTCACGGATCCCCGTTCCCGGAATCTCTACACCGAATGATCGTTGCCCACATCGTCCGTCTCCTCAACCCAGTATCCATCTTGCGAGTGTACCTGTTCATCTGAACCAATAATTTATCGTGTGAGACCCTAGGGGTACTCAGCAAGTCTTTATGCCTCTAAAGGGGACACAACCTGGGGTGACGCAATTGCAGCAAAAGATAACCCTAGCAATTCTATAGATACTCGCTAACCATCCGCCTAACCAGAGATAGACGGATGTCCGTGAATTAAGAACAACAGTTATAACAGTTATAAAGGTAATCTTAACAGATCCATCCTCCTCCTCGCTTACCGACGAGGGAGCGGACGAACAACCCCCATCCGTTGGCAGTTTTATTATCCATTCCATGAGTGTTGCACTATTTACTAGTCAGGTACCTAGTCTAGTCAAATTAGAAGCGGTACTTTAGTTATGCTTGTCTATGATCGAGAAACTGTGCTCCAAGTCGTCCATAACCGCGGACACGGCTTTCAGAAAGTTTTACCCTGCAGGGGTGCACAAATAGCAACACACACTCGATATGCCTCGGAAAAACCAAATCAAAACCCAATGAGGCAGTCACGACAAAGCGATCACAGGATTCAGAAATATTTCAGGGGGCCACCCCATTGAGCTACCCGCAACGAAGTTAGCTGACCCCGAGACGGACTCAAGGTTTGCGTCAATGGCTGTAAACGACAGCAGATCCCAAAACTGGGACTGTCGATACCGCGAAAACACTCCGCTTCCTAAACAGTACAGTGTGCTCCTCGCACAATTTAAATAAAGCAGTAAAGCATGGCATAAGTACAGGATAGTAAATAAAACCTCAAACTAGTTTGTGGCCCCAAGAAATAAGAATGAATCAAGCTCTGGCTCAGGGGGGTCCATAAGGCCTCCCGGATGTGGATAGCGCGAATATTCTTGGAACAGGAATCAAGTACTCGGGGTCTTACGGGACACAAGTGAGCCTGAAAAACCAAATAGCGAATATGGCTCACCGATGCCACTTTCATTAGTTATCCCATTACTACTCAGGTTAAGTTGTTTAGGTACCTCGTTATTCATCAGACACTCACATCCCCTACACATGCTGTTCTACGACTCGCATGGCTCAAACAACTCCTGTAGTAATGGCTCATGGGATGGAGGAACAAGCTTCGGTGGGGTTTAAAAGTAAAGGCTATGCAATACTTGGGATTCAGATTAATGCAATCGCGACTCAATGATGCAAGAATAAGATAGAGGCAATAGGTACTATATGTGTGCAAGCATGTGGTAGTGCTTGCCTGGCAGCTCAGTTGAAGCGAGAGAAGGATCTGGGTGGTACTCCTGGGTGTCTTGATAATTCCCCTGCTCAGCGTCTATTCGAAGAAGAACCAAACAGACAAGGGCCAACATAAATAAAGTGCACAAGCATATGGATAAAATGCGACAAGCAACCAATCATGCCATGATGAATGATGCACAATTTGCATGGCATTAAAGTAGCATGGCAAGGGTGAGGTGTGAAATACAAGAAATAACATTTTTATTGGGTTTTAATCACCTTATATTCCCATATTAGTTGCTGTACTCTTTATATTTATATGATGCATGCTTCAAATCAAACCAAGGAATGCATAAACAGAAAGGTCTCGTCGAGCTAATCATTTTAGACATATCATTTGTTAAATTTGGAGTTGTAAAACAAAAGTTATTAATTAATTAAGTCAAAAGGGCATTTTATTGTAATTTAAATAAACTTGGAATTTTGAATGTTCAAAATATATTTTGGATTGCATATTTGAAAACCTCACATTTTTCTGATTTGAAAACATATATTATATGTTTAAATTGGATTGATATTTTAAAAGTTAATTATAAACAGAATTATATTTGAGTTTGAATTAATTTGAAAAGATTTGATTTGAAAACAGGTTTCAGAAATACTTTTGTTACCCAGCTCCTAGCTAGCCACAGCCACTTACAGGTAGGGCCAGAGCTGACTCAGCACAGTGAGCTGGCGCTGGAGGGGTGGGGTTTCTTTCTAGACTTTTCTCACCTGGAGGTCTACTAGCCAAAGAGGATGACAGGAGGGGTCCCAGGGCTGCGGGGTCACAGCGCGCGCGGCCAACGCGTGCTAGACACGTGGGCGATCCCAGGCGCGCGGGGGGACTGATCCGTGATGGTCTGGATCTCCGGGGGTCTACTTGCAAAGCTGCAACGAGGCTGGCAGGTGGGGACGCGGGGACCGCGGGTTTAGGCGGGAAAAAGGCCGGGGTGTTTTGCGCAAAACTGCCAGCGGGCTGCTGCTGGCTGCTGACGAACGCGCTGCTGCCGGCGGCGAGAGACGGCGACTTCCGGCGACGATGGCGACGCTGCCGCTGGTTGAAACGTGACGGACCAAAAACGAAAAGCAAAGAGGGTACTGGGATCTACAACTTTCGTATTAGGGTTTTCGGCAGAGGTGGACCAGGTCGGCCGGGACCTTGAGAGGAACAGAGGGAGCGGAGGCCTCTGCTGCGCGGCTGCTGCTGCTGTCTGCCAGCGCGCGCGCGGCAGTGCACGGAGGGTGCTCGTCGGGGCGCGGCGGCGGTCTACGGCGAGAGGAGGTCAGGGGCCATGTATGGGAGGTAGCGGGGCTCACCAGGGGCTCGTCGGCGTGGTGGTTCGTGCGGAGGTGGAGGAGATCCGGCGTCGGGCTCGTGGACGGCCTCACCGGATCCCTCTCGGCATGGTGGCGACGGCGGCGCTCCGGCGAGGTCCAGGCCTAGCTACTGGTTCGAGACGAAGAAGGGAACGCAGGGGAGCAAGCCGGTGCTCCTGGGGGCCTTGGAGAGCAACTGGTCGCGCAGATCGAGAACAAGGCCGAAGCTAGGGTTTGGAGAGGCCATGGCGGCTTGGGGAGGAAGAAGGAGAAAGGTGAGGGCTTGGGGCGCCTCCTGGATGCTCTGAGGTGAGGGTAGATGAGGGAGGAGGGGAGAGCACATGGGTTTGGTGGTGGTAGCTAGGAAAAAGGTGAGGAGAGGGGGCTCGGGCTAGATCTTTTCTCTCCTTCCTTTTCTCCTTCTTGTCTTGTAGATTAGGGAGGGCAGAGAGGGACCAAGGGAGGAGGGGAGCTCGTGGGTAGGAGGGCAGGATCGGGTTGGTGGGGCCTTGTGGCATGGAGAGAAGAGAGGGAGAGGGGGTAGCCTTGGGTAGAGTTAGGGTTGGGTAGGGGAGGCTCGGGTTGGGGTTTTCTTTGTGTGGTGGAGGGGTAGCTAGGTGGGTCCAGGTGGGGCCAGCTAGGTCAGGTCATGGTGGGGTGGTTTAGAGAGAGGGGTAGATGGTTTAGAGAGAGGAGAGATTAGATGGAGTGGTCCTTGACAAGTTTAAGCATGCCCCAAGCAAGCTCCAACAAGATCAAGACTAGGAAAAGAGAGGACAAGGTGATGGGGTTTTATAAAAGAACTACTCAAAATGCAAATACAAACCAAAGCTAGCAAAAGATGGTTCTTGCATGGCCCATGCAAAATATTTATTGCCATGTGGGTTCTTGTGAAAACAATATTAATACATGGCATTAATATTATGCATTCCCAAGATTGGAACAAAAGCCAAGCAAAAAGAATTAAAAGGATGCCCCATGTGAAGTAGATAGAGATGACCATTTTGGAAATACAATGGAACTTGCTAGTGTGTATATGCCACTAGGTAGTTAATAAGCCCACAAAATATCCCAACATGATGATAACCCCAAAACAACGCATATGGTAGCTAGAAATAGGGTTCCACCCACAAGGCATGCAAAGGTGGCCATGTGGCTCTCATATATCAATAATGTGAAAACAAAATGATGCCAAGATGAGGGCATGTGGAAAAGAATTGGATCCATCCCAACCCACATGAGCTAGAGGTAAAACTAATAAGTGCCAAGCTCATATTTAGTTGGATGGTGGAATTATAAGGTGGTGACAGAGAAAAGGTGGTGGAGTTAATAAGAGATATGCCCCCAACTCAGCTTGGGCATTTTACAATATATCAAGAACCAAATACAATATCAAGAAGCAAATACAATTAATAATGCATATGAGATAAGAACCAGATGGAAAAGGGTTTTATATGATGCTCAAATGCAAGGTGGCATGATGACATGAGCATGATATATTTATGATGCAACAATTATATGTAGGAAGTAGCATCTATGTAGACTAGGCTAGTAGCATTGCAATTGTTAGACAATTGGGATGCTACAACTCTCCCCCACTAAACAAGAATCTCGCCCCGAGATTCCTAGGAAAAAGAAAACAACACAAGGATAGGCGGTGTCCGAACGAAGGTGACCCTCACGTTCCCAAGGTGATGAAGAAAGGACTGGTGCGACCACTACACCTTGCAAAACTGGCTAGACTTGTTGCGAGTCTTGCGTTTTGCTAGAGAAACGACGGGTAGAAGAGTTGAAGGATTAACGTGAGACAAGAAGGATAGGATAGACATAGCTCCGGTTTTCTCAAGAAACAAGATAAAAGAATAGAACCACTTGTGAAAAGAAGGGGAAGATGATGCAGCATGGATAAAGAAAGGCACACCGATAAGATTAAAGATTTACCGATACTAGAGAGGATGAATCTTTGTCTCGCCGGAAGAAAAGAGCTAGATTGGAGAGGTTTTGAAGCACTATGACAATAGCATTGTATTCTCTCTCAGATTTGAGAAAAGAAGTTCGGAAACAATATTGCCTTCAAACAATAGAGTCCCTTGATAACAACAGAAAGATTTAGCTAGACCTCGTCGGATTAGATTCTTGTTGCGCCCGTAATACTCCGAAGGATCACGCAATTGAGGTGCGCGGATATAACTCCCAGAGACGGATGTGACGCCAGATCATGGTGGAATGCTAACAAGCAAAGAACATAGAGGATCTGGAATTTATTGTAGAGATACTTATTGCTTTCTTTAGCCTTGAGGCTAACGCAATAGATTTGCAGCTGATGGCATCAACCATAACTGGCTTTACCACAGAAAAAGAATTTATGAAACAGAGAGATAGGGTTTCCTTTCATCTTGTTTGGGGATGTCGAGCACCGGTAGAAAGACGAGGACCGCAAAGAGTTTGCGTTTGTTTCCACCAGATAATTGAAGATTTTGCTCCGTGTAGAAAAGATAGATCATCATCGAGAGATTATTGATTACTTTATTCGAGAGAGCACTCCGGAAAGACAAGGACGGCAGTAAAGTATCAAGGGATAAAGGCCACTTCTAACTTCCGTGGAATGAGTGAAATCACATAAATTCCCCAATTCAATGTACAAGAGCGAATGATAAGAGTAGTGGTATGGTAGCTACTCCATCCCGCACTCAAAGCATTACTCCGCACATGAATAAGGAAAAACCATGCAACCCAACTACCGAAACAGACTGAAGGTATTGACAAGAAGAGCTCATGGATCTCCGTTAGAAAACGAGGTTAGATGCAAACGATTCCCGGATCCAAGATAGATAAGGGTGATGATGTTGTCGTCATACCTGATGTAACAAGCCACCGGAAAGATATGAAGGAAGATCATGGAGACAACTGCAAGATTCAACAACTACCGAAAAGATAACACCAACTTGAACAGAAGGATTACGAAAGATCTGAAGAGTCTTCATGGCCTCCGGTGGATTGAGCATAGATGATAGAACGAGAGGGTTTCAAAAGATCACTTAACGAGATAGAGGTGAAAAGAACTCCATGTTCTTCTTGAAATGATTGAGAGAGATCTAGCAGTCTTGAGGAAAACTTCGGCGGAACGACGAAGATAACTTGCCAACAAGGAACAACTCCGGATTTGATTGAAGATGGAAGATGGAATTAACAATGGACTTGCTGATTCCAGAATTGAAGAAGATGCACTGGAAGAATAGATTATCTGGTCCTTCGGAAGAAAAAGAGTTGCCGCCTGATTCACATTGTCGATCGGATCACCGGTTACAAAGATAAAGAGCTCTTGGACAAGAAACGATGATATAGCTTTGCTTATGGTATGAGCTATCAGAGACGAAAAAGATATGCAGATATGGAGTTCAAAAAGATGTGCAGCATGATGAACAGATGATAGACCGCCGTAGTGCCTGAGAAACTCCGGATTTCCAAGGATGCTTGAATATGCATAGATATGATCACGGTGTACCCAAAATCACAGGAGTACCTTTGGCAATCCGGAGTGGTAGCATCTTCCATATTCCAATCGATACTTATCATGAGTGGAATATAGCTATGCCGAGAGCCAAATTACAATCACCAACATCGGATCGACACATGTTATGTAATTAGCCCAAGAGACTTGAAGATGAAAAGGAACTCCAGGATTAAGCGCCGGCGACAAGAGAATGAGTTAGCATGGACATGCTGATAAAAGGAAGATAGATAATGTTTCACACACGACTGAAAAGGAGTGTGGAAACACAGAGGTATCAAAGAAAAATTTTCCGCATTTTTCGGCATTAAAATACCAATAGATGCGCAAAATCTCTTAGCAGATAGAGATTAGCTACAGATACTTTCACAGAAAGAGGAGTTGCTGGAAGGAAGAACACCCTTAAGAAGATGGCACCGGTTGACAAGGAGTCAGATAGATCGCGCCGGTTTTCAAAAGCCTGTCGGTATGGAATGTACCAACAGTTGATAACCAAAAGGCCGATAAGATAACAACTTGGATGCAACAGATAGACAAGGAATTACACACTCACACACACACACACAACCTATGGTACTACGGAATCCCAGAACACGTGAATCCTAGTTTGAATTTAAGAAGAGGATTGAAAACGTTACACTTCCTTACCAGAAAAGGGTGGTGGTTGGGTAAGAAGAAAAGTGGAAGCAGTCCTACTCTCGCGTTTTGTTTTTCCCTAGTATACATAACTACCAAAAATATTTGCTAGACAGACAACGACCATTTGGCTGAGACCCTGAAGGGCGGGATGGCTCTGATACCAATTGTAACTACCTCGGTGAATTACGCTCCTAGTACAAGCCTGGATGATCAGAAATGGTTGAAATAGTACGGTGGGGCCCAAATGCCACTCACAGGTAGACCTTTCGGCCGTCCCAACCATTTCCAAACATCGGGACAAGAACGGGCGGCGTAATCGGCAGGCGAAGGGATCAACTACATACACAAATGAGTATGTATGCAAGCCACCATACAATAGTACATCAGAGCCATTCCATCTAAAAAGAAAGGAATTATAGCAACGCCATACGGCAAGATCCAAATATCCTAGATAGATATAATAGTTTGGGATATCTCCTCATACATCAATCAACAGAGTATCAAGCGGAAGCGGAAGACAAAATCCGAGTACGGATAAGAAGCAAATCGGCATAAGATGCCCCATAAATAAGCACATCCCGCCCACAGATCTCACGGATCCCCGTTCCCGGAATCTCTACACCGAATGATCGTTGCCCACATCGTCCGTCTCCTCAACCCAGTATCCATCTTGCGAGTGTACCTGTTCATCTGAACCAATAATTTATCGTGTGAGACCCTAGGGGTACTCAGCAAGTCTTTATGCCTCTAAAGGGGACACAACCTGGGGTGACGCAATTGCAGCAAAAGATAAACCCTAGCAATTTTATAGATACTCGCTAACCATCCGCCTAACCAGAGATAGACGGATGTCCGTGAATTAAGAACAACAGTTATAACAGTTATAAAGGTAATCTTAACAGATCCATCCTCCTCCTCGCTTACCGACGAGGGAGCGGACGAACAACCCCCTTCCGTTGGCAGTTTTATTATCCATTCCATGAGTGTTGCACTATTTACTAGTCAGGTACCTAGTCTAGTCAAATTAGAAGCGGTACTTTAGTTATGCTTGTCTATGATCGAGAAACTGTGCTCCAAGTCGTCCATAACCGCGAACACGGCTTTCAGAAAGTTTTACCCTGCAGGGGTGCACAAATAGCAACACACACTCGATATGCCTCGGAAAAACCAAATCAAAACCCAACGAGGCAGTCACGACAAAGCGATCACAGGATTCAGAAATATTTCAGGGGGCCACCCCATTGAGCTACCCGCAACGAAGTTAGCTGACCCCGAGACGGACTCAAGGTTTGCGTCAATGGCTGTAAACGACAGCAGATCCCAAAAATGGGACTGTCGATACCGCGAAAACACTCCGCTTCCTAAACAGTACAGTGTGCTCCTCGCACAATTTAAATAAAGCAGTAAAGCATGGCATAAGTACAGGATAGTAAGTAAAACCTCAAACTAGTTTGTGGCCCCAAGAAATAAGAATGAATCAAGCTCTGGCTCAGGGGGGTCCATAAGGCCTCCCGGATGTGGATAGCGCGAATATTCTTGGAACAGGAATCAAGTACTCGGGGTCTTACGGGACACAAGTGAGCCTGAAAAACCAAATAGCAAATATGGCTCACCGATGCCACTTTCATTAGTTATCCCATTACTACTCAGGTTAAGTTGTTTAGGTACCTCGTTATTCATCAGACACTCACATCCCCTACACATGCTGTTCTACGACTCGCATGGCTCAAACAACTCCTGTAGTAATGGCTCATGGGATGGAGGAACAAGCTTCGGTGGGGTTTAAAAGTAAAGGCTATGCAATACTTGGGATTCAGATTAATGCAATCGCGACTCAATGATGCAAGAATAAGATAGAGGCAATAGGTACTATATGTGTGCAAGCATGTGGTAGTGCTTGCCTGGCAGCTCAGTTGAAGCGAGAGAAGGATCTGGGTGGTACTCCTGGGTGTCTTGATAATTCCCCTGCTCAGCGTCTATTCGAAGAAGAACCAAACAGACAAGGGCCAACATAAATAAAGTGCACAAGCATATGGATAAAATGCGACAAGCAACCAATCATGCCATGATGAATGATGCACAATTTGCATGGCATTAAAGTAGCATGGCAAGGGTGAGGTGTGAAATACAAGAAATAACATTTTTATTGGGTTTTAATCACCTTTTATTCCCATATTAGTTGCTGTACTCTTTATATTTATATGATGCATGCTTCAAATCAAACCAAGGAATGCATAAACAGAAAGGTCTCGTTGAGCTAATCATTTTAGACATATCATTTGTTAAATTTGGAGTTGTAAAACAAAAGTTATTAATTAATTAAGTCAAAAGGGCATTTTATTGTAATTTAAATAAACTTGGAATTTTGAATGTTCAAAATATATTTTGGATTGCATATTTGAAAACCTCACATTTTTCTGATTTGAAAACATATATTATATGTTTAAATTGGATTGATATTTTAAAAGTTAATTATAAACAGAATTATATTTGAGTTTGAATTAATTTGAAAAGATTTGATTTGAAAACAGGTTTCAGAAATACTTTTGTTACCCAGCTCCTAGCTAGCCACAGCCACTTACAGGTAGGGCCAGAGCTGACTCAGCACAGTGAGCTGGCGCTGGAGGGGTGGGGTTTCTTTCTAGACTTTTCTCACCTGGAGGTCTACTAGCCAAAGAGGATGACAGGAGGGGTCCCAGGGCTGCGGGGTCACAGCGCGTGCGGCCAACGCGTGCTAGACACGTGGGCGATCCCAGGCGCGCGGGGGGACTGATCCGTGATGGTCTGGATCTCCGGGGGTCTACTTGCAAAGCTGCAACGAGGCTGGCAGGTGGGGAGGCGGGGACCGCGGGTTTAGGCGGGAAAAAGGCCGGGGTGTTTTGTGCAAAACTGCCAGCGGGCTGCTGCTGGCTGCTGACGAACGCGCTGCTGCCGGCGGCGAGAGACGGCGACTTCCGGCGATGATGGCGACGCTGCCGCTGGTTGAAACGTGACGGACCAAAAACGAAAAACAAAGAGGGTACTGGGATCTACAACTTTCGTATTAGGGTTTTCGGCAGAGGTGGACCAGGTCGGCCGGGACCTTGAGAGGAACAGAGGGAGCGGAGGCGTCTGCTGCGCGGCTGCTGCTGCTGTCTGCCAGCGCGCGCGCGCGGCAGTGCACGGAGGGTGCTCGTCGGGGCGCGGCGGCGGTCTATGGCGAGAGGAGGTCAGGGGCCATGTCTGGGAGGTAGCGGGGCTCACCAGGGGCTCGTCGGCGTGGTGGTTCGTGCGGAGGTGGAGGAGATCTGGCGTCGGGCTCGTGGACGGCCTCACCGGATCCCTCTCGGCATGGTGGCGACGGCGGCGCTCCGGCGAGGTCCAGGCCTAGCTACTGGTTCGAGACGAAGAAGGGAACGCAGGGGAGCAAGCCGGTGCTCCTGGGGGCCTTGGAGAGCAACTGGTCGCGCAGATCGAGAACAAGGCCGAAGCTAGGGTTTGGAGAGGCCATGGCGGCTTGGGGAGGAAGAAGGAGAAGGGTGAGGGCTTGGGGCGTCTCCTGGATGCTCTGAGGTGAGGGTAGATGAGGGAGGAGGGGAGAGCACATGGGTTTGGTGGTGGTAGCTAGGAAAAAGGTGAGGAGAGGGGGCTCGGGCTAGATCTTTTCTCTCCTTCCTTTTCTCCTTCTTGTCTTGTAGATTAGGGAGGGCAGAGAGGGACCAAGAGAGGAGGGGAGCTCGTGGGTAGGAGGGCAGGCTCGGGTTGGTGGGGCCTTGTGGCATGGAGAGAAGAGAGGGAGAGGGGGTAGCCTTGGGTAGAGTTAGGGTTGGGTAGGGGAGGCTCGGGTTGGGGTTTTCTTTGTGTGGTGGAGGGGTAGCTAGGTGGGTCCAGGTGGGGCCAGCTAGGTCAGGTCATGGTGGGGTGGTTTAGAGAGAGGGGTAGATGGTTTAGAGAGAGGAGAGATTAGATGGAGTGGTCCTTGACAAGTTTAAGCATGCCCCAAGCAAGCTCCAACAAGATCAAGACTAGGAAAAGAGAGGACAAGGTGATGGGGTTTTATAAAAGAACTACTCAAAATGCAAATACAAACCAAAGCTAGCAAAAGATGGTTCTTGCATGGCCCATGCAAAATATTTATTGCCATGTGGGTTCTTGTGAAAACAATATTAATACATGGCATTAATATTATGCATTCCCAAGATTGGAATAAAAGCCAAGCAAAAAGAATTAAAAGGATGCCCCATGTGAAGTAGATGGAGATGACCATTTTGGAAATACAATGGAACTTGCTAGTGTGTATATGCCACTAGGTAGTTAATAAGCCCACAAAATATCCCAACATGATGATAACCCCAAAACAACGCATATGGTAGCTAGAAATAGGGTTCCACCCACAAGGCATGCAAAGGTGGCCATGTGGCTCTCATATATCAATAATGTGAAAACAAAATGATGCCAAGATGAGGGCATGTGGAAAAGAATTGGATCCATCCCAACCCACATGAGCTAGAGGTAAAACTAATAAGTGCCAAGCTCATATTTAGTTGGATGGTGGAATTATAAGGTGGTGACAGAGAAAAGGTGGTGGAGTTAATAAGAGATATGCCCCCAACTCAGCTTGGGCATTTTACAATATATCAAGAACCAAATACAATATCAAGAAGCAAATACAATTAATAATGCATATGAGATAAGAACCAGATGGAAAAGGGTTTTATATGATGCTCAAATGCAAGGTGGCATGATGACATGAGCATGATATATTTATGATGCAACAATTATATGTAGGAAGTAGCATCTATGTAGACTAGGCTAGTAGCATTGCAATTGTTAGACAATTGGGATGCTAACTGTGGTAGGTCCCGTAGGTGCGAGGTGGTTCAGTTAACATGGTTGGTGAAAGTACAAGTTATATCAAGGACTTCATAAAAAAATGCAAATTACATCCGTGTCCATGCACTTTTCACAAGGTCCTTGAAACTAGTAGTGAAGTGTGTTTTGAGGTTTGTGAATACTAGTATTCATTGTACATGGTAAATACTATCAACAAAATCTTCTATATTCTAAGAATGGAAAAGAAGATCCAAAGGTTAGCAATGTTTTGATTTGCCAGTCTTTATCCAATAGTCGAAGTTCTAAGTTATCCGTACACTATATAGTGCATGGTATTGTAAGAGATAAGGAAAGATCAAGTTAAGATAAGAAGTACTACTTCAAATGGCCGACCTTTTGAATAACCTTCCCTCCGGATGTTTGCGAAGATAGTGAACTTTTTGAAACCAAAAAAAATTGATTTTTTTTTGCCGCCAAGGACCAAATTGGAAACTCACACATACAACATTGTTTGCTAAAAGAAGATGCACCCATCTACCTCCGAAATTACATTCAAGATCAATCTACTACGCTTACTTGTAGCTCAGGTTTGACCTAGTTTTGTTAAATCGACAAGAAGTACTACTGTGAAATGTGCGAAGTTAGCTATGAACCTTGAAAAATGAAATTATATAAGAAATCGTGGTCCACTTTGTGTGATAATTGGGGAGGTTGCATTTTCTTCCAACTATGGCAAGTCCCTTAGGAGCGAGGTGCTTGAGTTAACACGGTCGATGGAAGTACAAGTTACTTCAAGGACCTCGTAAAAAATGAAAATTACATCCAAGTCCATGCATTTAGCAAAAGATCCCTGAAACTAAGCAATGGAGTGTGTTTTGAGGTTCGCGCATACTAGCGTTCATTGTGCCAAAGACTATCAATATATTGTTCTAGATGCTAAGAATGAAAAATAATATCCAACGCCTAGCAATATTTGGAGTTGACAGTCTTGATCCAACGGTCAATGTTTATAGTTATTCGTACACTATACTATGGTGGTATGATAGTGTAAGAGATAAGACTAGACAAAGATAAGATAAGAAGTACTACTGCGAATGGTCGGTCTTCCGAATAGCCTTTCCCTACCAATGTTTGGGAAGAGTGAAAATTTTGAAACTAGAGAAATTTGAATTTTTTTGCTGCCAAGGACCAAAGTGCTTTCCTTCCTATGTACTCCACGACTTCTCCTACTCCACACCAATGCGGCTGCTGAATACGCCAGAGAAACATAGCTACCCCCTCAAAGCAAAGATCCTTCGTAACGAGGCACATGTGCGTAGCTCAACGCTGTGGACGAGGGAGAGATCAGCCGGGTCTATGCACGAGGGGAGAGGGGTGGAGATATGAGAGGCAACATAGTAGAGAGAAAACACACATTTTTTTAGTGCATAGGTCCTCAAATTTACTAGTACTAGAGTGTACACTGTAAGGCGACAGGAGTACCTCGTGTCAGGAATCCATCATAACTATGCTCTCACATCGAACTGCCTTCAACTCCTCCTCTTTGCTGCTCTCGTGATGCCTCTCCATTTTTAAAGGCTCACGTTGCCTCCCATTTTTTCTCTTTACTTGGGTAGCTCAAGTTTGACCAAATTTCATTAAATTATTAAGATGTAAAATCTTAGCAAAAGTTAAACCCTTTGTTAAAACTTTCGGTGGCGCACGTGCGTCGACCAGCCTTGTCGTTCAATTTCACACCCTGCGACCAGGAGCACGCTGGTTCAAAAGTGAGGAGATTTTTGTGTGTTTGTGTATGTGTATCTGTGTGTGAAGTAAGTATAGTAGTACAAATGTCATGGGTCACGTGCTCACTCGAGAAGGACCGGACCGCTTTTCCTTTTTTAACTTTAGGGCCCTTTGTGCTAAATTTAGGGACCTCTATGTAATTTTCTCTTTTCTGAGGTCTTCGATGTAAACCATACTCCCACCGACCATGTCGAGTTTTAACTACAAGTATGCTCCTAAAAATATTAAAAATCCTTTTGAAGCCAATCAGGAATTCAGTGTATACAAAACCACCAAAAAGATTTTTCGTAAAACTTTGAAAGCAACGTACAATTTACTTATAATTCAAATTTGACCTAATTTCGATAAATCGGTACAAAGTCTCATTCATGTCGGCAGAGTTAGCTAGGAAGTTTTAAAATTCGTAAAACATGGGGAAATTGAAAATGTTCTTTCCTAATAGTTGTAAACTCAAACCGACATCATCGTTTACTAAAATATGATGTACCCATCTACCTTCCAAAATACAATTAATTCAAGAGCAGTCTATCGCGCCTAATTTTAACTCAAATTTGACCTAATTTAGTTATGTTTTCAAGATACAAAATCTTAGCAAGAAGTTGAACCTATTGTCAAAACTCTCGATGGTGGTTTGTGATATATTAAATGAACCTCGATGGTTAACTCCAAAAAAACGCAAAACTATCTACGCAGCCTACAACTTACTCGTAGTTCAAATTTAATTTGACCTTTCGATAAATCGACATAAAGCCATTCAAGTGGACAGAGTTATCTAGGTCGAAATTTCAAAACTCGAGAAACATGGAAATCATATAAGTAGTACACAACATGTCGGTCCACTATATATGTCTGAAAATCTTGGCTCGTGGCATTTAGATCCATATTCTTCAAACTTCCTTTGCAGAAAGGAACAATCTCATCATCACATAGAAAATTGATAATGTTCTTTCCTGATAGTTGGAAACTCACGCTGACAACATTGATTACTAAAAGAAGAAGCACCCATCTACCTCCAAAAATACAATTAATTCAAGAGCAATATATATTGCTTACTCGTACATCAGTACGACCTAATTTCATTAAGTTGTCAAGACCCAAAATATTAGCAAGAAGTTGATCCTGTTGTCAAAACTCTCGGTGGTGGTTTGTGATACATTAAATGATCCCCTGATGGTTACGTCCAATTTTTTTTGCAAAACTATCAACACAACCTACAACTCACCCATAGTTCAAATTTAACCTAATTTCGATAAATCGACAAAAAGACATTCAAGTGGACAGAGTTAGCTAGCTCGTAGTTTGAAAATCATAAGTAGTGCAACACGTTGGTGCACTATATATTCCTGAAAGGTCTACTTGTCGCATTCAGATTCATATTCTGCAGACTTTCTTTGCGGAAAGGAACAATCTCGTCATCACTCAGAAATTTATAATTTTCTTTCCTGATAGTTGGAAACTCACACTAACGACGTTGTTTACTAAAACAATATGCACCCATCTACCTCCGAAAAGACAATTAATACAAGAGCAATCTATCGCACTTACTTGTAGCTCAAGTTTGACCTAATTTCGTTAAGTTGTCAAGATGCAAAAAAATTGCCAGAAGTTGAACCTTTGTCAAACCTCCCGGTGGTGATTTGTGATATATTAAATTACCCCCGATGGTTACCTCCAAAAAAATCGTAAACCTTTTAACCCAACCTACAATTTACTTGTAGTTCAAAATTAACCTAATTTCGATAAATTGACATGAAGTCATTCAACTGGACAGAGTTGGCTAGAACAAAGTCTGAGAAGTCATAAAACATGGGAATGAAAAGTACAACATGTTGGTCCACTATATATATATATGAGAAAGCTTGGCTTGTGTCATTCATGTCCATATTCTTCAGACTTTCCAAAATTTTGCAAGAACTTGAACCTGTTGTCAAAACTCTCGGTGGTGGTTTGTGATATATTAAATGCCCCCTCGATGGTTACCTGCAAATAAATTCACAAAATTATAAAAGTAACCTAAAATTTACTTCTAGTTCAAATTTGACATAATTTTGAAAAACCGGCGTAAAGTCATTCAAGTGGACAGAGTTAGTAGGACGAAGTTTGAAAGATCATAAAATTGAACATGGGAATCATAAGAAAAACATGGTGGTCCACTTAATATTTGTGGAAGCTTGTCTTGTGGCATTCATACAATATTCTTCGGACTTACTTTATGGAAAAGAACAATCTCATTATCACTCGGGAAACTGAGAATGTCCTTTCCTAATAGTTGGAAAGTCACACCAGCGACATTATTTCAAGAAGATGCACCCATCTATTTCCAAAAATATATTTAATCCAAGAGCAACCTATAGCGCTTACTTGTATCTTAGGCTTGACCTAATTTCGTTAAATCGGCCATACTCATCATACTACTTCCTTTTTAGATTGTTTTCAAAATCTGGCCAGATTTGACAACTAAGCTTTAAATTTTACCACTTAGTTTTAGTTTCAAATTTTATACAGACAATGGGAGTACATTTAACATCAAGGACCTAAAAAAGGGACAACTACATCAAGGTCCAAACATCTCGAATGAAGCACCATAAAATAAAGCAAAGAAAATAGTCGGGTTGGCTCCTTCTCGAGAGGAGGATCTCATCGAGCCATACTCTTCATACTACTTCGATTTCGATTGTTTTCAAAATATGGACAAAATTGGCAGCATGTATGGACTAGTACAACATCAGAACTATCTATTGCCATTGATCAAAAAAATTACCAGTACATCAGTATTAGTTCCACAAAATACTTCAATAATACCAATATCAGAACATTTGATAGATTCGGTAGATTTTGAAAGATTCAGCAGCAATCCATATTCTGCACTTGATCTGAACAATTCCCATTACATAGGAACCGGCAGCCATAGCGTTGCCATCGGCAATAAACCACTACATGTTCCACCATATATACTACTCCAGATAGGCATGAGAGAGTTCAGAATCACCAGAAGATCTGTATGCCAACGATTCAGCGTGTCCAAGTAGTGGCCGGGTAGCGCTTGCTTAACAGCCTGGCCTGCTTCTCTCGTTTCACCGTCGCCCGTGGATTTTCTAAATAGGCTTTCTCATGTGCACCCTCAGCAAGATATATGTAAAATGGAAGGTACCCTTCAGAAAATTCCCCCATTCAGATTACGAAGGGAATCTAAATCTACCAATTACATAAATAAAGTAATTAATATTACAACAGAGGGACTAAAAAATTACAAAGTACATTCATATTAGGTTCATCATGAGAATATTAAGATGTGATATCTCACAATGGGTTGATGCCATAGTCCACCCAATATTGCAAATCCATGGGGAACTTCGATGAACGATTGAGGATCTTGATAATAAGTCCGTGGCTCCGACAGGTAATGGTGGAATGCAGTACGCGCGACATCAGCCGGCACCCTTTTTGGCTGAGAATAAAACTAGAACTTATAGAACCAACAAAAATGGCACAATGGCACCACCCTCACCTCGTACTTTTCCAATTCCCACACCACGGACCTTACAGGGCTAACGGTTAGGATAATCTCCGTCATGTGCCTGTCAATCTAGCCGATGAACAGCGTTCCCGCCGTTCTGATGCCGATGACATTTATTCTCGGTGAGAATTGTGTAGTCATCGGCTAGACGGTTCCCATTGTTTCATGCTGTAGCGGAATCTGGGCACCTCCATCGAATGGGTAGAATTGAGGTGCAGTTGCACCTCATCTTGGTGGCTGAACCACTTGCATCCTGGCTCCGTGTAGATAAATGGGGTGTGGATGCAGCGGATCATGTGGGTATAGAGTGCGTTGAAGGATACCATTGTCGAGCATCCGTAGTTCGAGCATGTGCTGTAAACTTCTCCGCCAGCGACATGGTGATGTAGCTCATTGGAGCATGCAGCCAGCCGTACGACGCTTTTAGCATCCAGACGCTCAGCGATTTGGTTGACGACATTGTCGCCAACCTTGCTAAAGCCGATGCACCACCGGCTCTCCCTCGAACCTCTCCAAATTTTGTACAGACCATGCACCATCACGTCCGGGAGGATTGGGGGCGAGGGCGGGTCTCTATAGAACTGTTGGGTTTTTTTGGAGGAGAGGGGTGGTGACCTGGAAGGATTGATGCAACGGGTGATATGGCGAGGAAAATGTGTGAACCGTACGGTGGAGAGGATCCTAAATGCAACAGGCATCATCGGCGAGTAGGGATAAACGGAATGGGTATGGGGAAGATGGGATGGCTCTTTCAGGAAAGAGTTTTTTTCTTTTCTTCTACTGTATGAAGCGGATGCATCGAGGACGCCAGCTAGAGTGATACACTAGCACGCCGAATTAACCATGTCACCTCCTGGCGCAGTATAGTCTCGTCACGTTAGTTGACTAGACACGTTATTTATTTTTGGCTTCTATTTGCATACTACTACTAGTACTTAGGCTAGTCTTAGTGGGAGTAACCTGAGTAGTAACATAGTCCTACATGTATTGCCAACTTGACATGACATGCAATTAAATGATGAGAGAGATGCTTGTGGTTATTCTTCAAATAAGATGCTAACATGTGGCGTTGCCGAGAAGATACATACAACTGGTACTACTCTTTTTTCGGAGTAATACTGTGAAAATACAGCTGTAAATACTCCAAAAATTTAGTGCATACAAAGTGACGCAGTTAATTTAGTGCGCCAAACTGACGTGACGAGACTATACTGCGCTAGGAAGAGTGACATTGTTAATTTAATAGACAATGTTGTGCTAGTCTACCACGCTAGCCGGCGTCCTCGATGCAGGTGCTTCCTACAACACAAAAAAAAGAAAACCTCTTTCAAAGAGACATCCCATCTTTCCCAACTCCATTTAGTTTATCCCCACTCACCGACGCCGCATGGCCGTATCTCTAGCGCGCTTCACACGTTTTCCTTGCCATCTTTCCTTCTGCATCACTCCCTCCAGGACACCACTCCTCTCCTCCAAAAACCACCACCCATCTCCTCCAAAAACCACCAACAACTCTACATCGATCCACCCTCGCCCCCAATCCATCCGGAAGGGATGGCGGTTTCGAGGCCCAACCTGCGACACTGTGGCTGGAGCAAGGTTAGCGAGGATGTCTTCAACAAAATCTCTATGTGTCTGGACACTAGCAGTGCCGTTAGGATGGCCGCATGCTCCAAGGAGCCGTACATCCAAGTCGCTGGCGGAGAACGTAGCAGATGCCCCAACGACCACTATCGGGTACTGGTCTCCTACAATTACATCTACAACCACAAGATCCGGTGTCACGCCACCCCGTGCGTCTGCACGGAGCCAGGATGCGAGTTTGTTACCCAGCCAATGAGTGTGGTTCAGCTCTCAACCCACTTCAGAGTTGTCCACAAGAGGTATGTGTCCGAAGTGCCCTACATCCGCGAACAACATTTGCATCAGCCGGTGGAGAGCAAGTGGAAACCAGAGGTCATCATCATCGTAAAAGGGGGTACGGAGTGTGTTGCCCAAATTTTCGGCTACATGACAAACATTTTCCTATCCGTCAGGTAAGTCAAGTCGGCGGGGTGCGAACTGCCACGATACAACGTGAAGTTTTGGTCGATTCCAAAATGGGATATTTCGGTCTCAATGGTGGCGACATCTGAGATGATCAGCAGGCCTTCCTTGGACAAAGTCGCGCTCGAGGGGCTCATTTAGTACGTGTTGAAGGCGCGGTATTACATGAAAGCTTCCAAATTGGTCGTCGAAATTCCCCGTGGAATACAAATATCCAACAACAAGTTTCAAGAGTGAGTTAACACATAGTATAAATCTTCTTATGATGATCCTAATGTGAATACAGATATAATATCATACAATACTAATTAGTTACTTTATGTTGGTGATAGACACAATTGGTACAGGCTGTCCTGCCAGATGGCTCTGATTATCCAATGCTCATTGTTGTAGTTGGGCGCAATTGCATGGCGCCTAGCTGTTCCATCACTGCCCCGAGGTCATTGCTCCTTAAACACCTCATAGATTCCCAGTTCATGAGGTTGCGCAAATTCCGCTATGGTCAGAATGTCAGATACATCTCTAAGCTGGTGCCGGCACCGGGCTCGCAGAATGTAGATATCGGGGTATGCGGGAACGATCATACGTTTTTCTGTGTTCTATTTGATGGGCGCGACGATGTCATCTTGATATCCGTCGTGTGTGTGAGGCCGGCAATGTGCTTGAGACCGCGGTACAAGGTGACGTTGAGTTTTTCCCAGCAAAATGGCTTCGAGGAGGTGGTATTCTTTATGAAGAGAAGTGTGTTGCCAAGAAGTGGCGTGGGCGTGACTTAAGGGACTTGCTCTTTGTCGGTTTTTCGGTCTAATCTGGTTGCTCGTCGTCAGAATCGACCATCCGAGTTCATGGTGGAATACAAGCTTCATATCAACATTAATCCCTAGAGAATAACACAACTTAATCTTCTTGTGATGATCCCAACGTGAACTCATGTAGTCCCCAACAAAAAATTTATTTACTCCCTCCATCCTAAAAAGGATGTCACAAGTTTGTCAAATTTTGGATAAATCTATAAACTAAATAGTGTCTAGATACATTCAATTTAGACAAAAATTAGACATCCTTTCCAGGACGGATGGAGTATCATTTGGGGACATGTGGTTCCTATCTTAAGGTAGTTTTGAGTATTTTGTATGGAGTTCTGACACTGCTTATCTATTTTGTTGTAATACTTACATAATGGTACTTCTTTATACAGACAGATCGAGTGTAGAATATGGTCTCTCTTTCCTTTTGAATTATAGCCTTGCTACATCTATTGAATTTCAATGTCTGCATTGTTGAAATCTGTCAATTATTTTAGTCATTATTTGTACTGCTAAATTGTTGAAAGATATTGAATATGTCAAGTGCCGCTGATTATGTAATGGGAATCTGTCGATATTTTTCAGTTTCATTTAGTACTACGAATCTTTCAAACTCTAGTGAATTTGTCAACTGTTTTGTGATTTTTAGTACTAAATTATTTTTTTACAACTAATACTTATATACTGGAACTTGTTTAGATCAAGGGAAGTAGATGGTCTTGCTCTTCTTTTGAAACACCTCCTTGTCACAATCTAGATGAGGCTTGGGGCATTTTGGGTTGTATATGTGGGTAACACAGGTATTGATATGAGTAGAAGGTATGCACAGAAAAGCAGACTTGATCGTCTGTTTTTCTTGCTCCAATGATCGATTGTGTTCGGAGAAAAGGGACTGATACACGCCAAGGTTTGTAAGGCTGAAACAATAATTGATTCTCTTCGTACTGCTATTGAATTTCTGAGTCCGTATTGTAGAGTCGCTCAATTTGAAATGCAGCTGAATATGAACTGGGAACTTGTCGTTATTATTTCACCAAGCATGATACAATTTAGGCTGTGGGTTCTTTCCTTTCTATAAGTTTGAGCTATTTTAGTAGGCTTGCCAAACTTTGCAAAGTGGTACTTTTCTAGAAAGTTCAGACATCATCTTGGTATTTTGGTACGAAGTACGGGAAAACGTAATAAGTGACTCAACTTACAACTACTCTTCCTAACTGATGTGGTATACAATGTGTAATCTAGACAAATTGAGGCCATTAAAAATATGATATGAAGGGAGTAGCTAGTATAAAAATGGAAAGCAGTAAGTATAAATCATCTCATAGATGTCTCATGGCAGCGTGCCAGTCTTGACTCTTGAGTTATACTATTCCATCCTCCATAACTCTAATCGACATCCTCTATGCAGCTACGCCAACCGAAGGAGCACGGAAAAAACCCCTCATTCAAAGAGCCATCCCCAACTCCTCTAGGCCGCATTTGGATCTTCTCGAGCGTGCACTTCACACACTTTTCTCGCCATCTCACCCACATCATTGCTCCTTGCAGACAGCCACCCCTCTCCTCCAAATACGCCCAACAGTCATACATAGATTCGCCCTTCCCCCCCAATCCATCCAGAAGTGATGACCATAGATTAGAGGCACAACCATCTGAACGACATCTGGAGAAAGGTCGGCAATGACGTCTTCAACGAAATAGTTATGCGTCTAGACACTACCAGCGCCTTCTGACTGGAGACTTGTTCCGAAACTCCGGTTCTGGGAACACCGGAAACTCCGGTCGTTGCACACCGAAGATTCCGGTCTGAACCTTCCTTGAAGATTTTGTTTTAGCCAGGGATATTTCCAAATGCCGTGGACTTTTCACTTTTTAGTAGATTAACCTAAAATCATAAGAACACGGTAAAAAGGGTCCTCAAGTTGTTAACGAACACCAAAATTGAGTAGGACAATAAATGTCATTTCACATGTTTTTAGTTGTTTCATTTTAGTAGAGGGGAGCGAAACCAAAAAAAAGTTTTCCATCGGCCACATTCGAGCCAAGAATTTCATCGCGGAAGATGCACCTTCTACGACGACCATCGGGCCAATTAATTTTGGAAGGAAACATTCCTTGTAGTGATATAAGAAGATATAACTATGGTTTACTCCTTGAGGACTCTAGTTAGAAGAACAATGTCACTGGTCGCCCCAACAAAGTGGTGGACCCACCTATGATAGTCTCTCACAAATGATCTAGGTACCAAGATCGTGGGGAACTGGGGGATCCCACCCATGTAATGGTCCTTTAAAGGAATACCAACACCATAATATGCTCATTCATTGACCTACGAAAGGAAGAAGATTCGGCTGACTTCTCCATCCTATTTCAGATCTCATGGTTAACGTGTATTATACGATGCTAGAATCACTGATCGTAAAACTAAAGAGTTTGGAACAATAATGGTACCCAAGCTATGAAATATCATACGGAATACTAGGAGTAAGGGGTGGAAGATGTATAGGATATTCCATAGACATCACACACTAGGATAATCCGTAGAAGATATTTTATTTGTTAAGTCAACCCAGTCATCTTTGTATGACTTAAAGAGCATAAAGCATGGCCTATATAAATTATATAGAAAGAAGTATTCAGTTGGAGTAACCATCTAGCTTTCATAGACGTTATCATCTCCATCATCCTTCTTGCTTCTAAAAGTCTGGCCAAGTAAAAATCCAGGGACAACGCTAATGAGTAATTTTGAATGTACTCACAAACCACCAAGACAAGGTAAAAAAGATAATGAAGTTTGGTTGTGGCGCGATAGTTCTAAAACAGTTGTTTTGAAAAGCCTAGTTTCTCTTGTAGATATGGCATCTCTATATCTTTTTTGAAAAAGGACTTCTGAAAACATGTTTTCTTTTTAAAAGTTGGGATGTGTCTATATCCTTATTAAAAAACATTTCTAAAATAAATATTTTTAGAGGAAAACCCCTTTTCGAACATTTCTAAAATAACTATTTTTTAAAAAAAATTCTAAAATAACTAAAGTTGGGATATGTCTATATCCATGGTCAAAACAAAACCTAATCTCCTACTTCCTCATGATCCAGTCCCATCCTGACGAGGGATAACCTTGACAATTCTCATGATTATGGACTTAGGGTTTTGTGGAAAAGAGAGCACTGATGCTTTCACCGGCTGATCATGTAGGGTTCGCAGCATAGAAAACAAAAAATTTCCTACGATGGGAACTATGTACCAAGATATATCTACTAGATACAAACAACGGGCGGATGTATATCCGTAGAGAACATACCCTTGAAGACCGACAAAGCTTAACGAGTTCAACTCGTAGTTGATGTAGACGATCTCTTGCCGATCTCAAGATCGAGAGGAAGTCCTAGCGCCGCAAAGCAGCAGCGCATTCGTGCTCGCACACACGTACAAGACACCGAGCAACCTCCGCCTCCTCGCTACAGCGATGCAGCGGAAGCACAACCCTTTCTTGCTGAATAGCCACCGGGAACATGTATCTCGCTAGTCCGAAACCATGGGGATAAATTCTAGAGGGGGAGAGAGATCCTTCACGAGGAGGTGTGAGTGAGAGAGAGGAGAGGGGGTGCCTTTTATAGGAGAAGGGGGGCACCCAAGGGGGTGGCCGCCGGCCATGGGGGCTGCCCCCTCCCCTCCTTCATTCATGTGGGTGGACACTCCACTCACAAAATGGCTCTTCAATTTTCTCCACTCAAAAACCCACTCAAATTCCCATTAAATTTCCTTTAATGCAAACTCTCATTAAATAAAACTCTTTTATTTTATTCAGAATTTTGTCAATTACTTTAATGACAAACATTCACAAATAACCCCTTGCTAGAATTCTATTTCACATGCATAACCACTTTATGCAATTTCATCAGAAAACCTGTTTCGGTATCTAGTGAAATAAATTCCTGCACTTGTTTATTCTTTCAGCATGAAACATTTGCTCCAACTGAATGCCAGTGTCCCTTAAGTGTGTCACCCTACGGTTCACGAATAATGCAGACATGATCGAGACCCTTCCCCGATCAATAATCAGTAGCGGGACCTGGAGATCCATACTAACTCCCACACATTCAACGATGACTTTTCCTGTGATCATCGGAACCTTTTACGCTTGTATATTAATCCCTTTGTTTCACGATATATTACATGTCCAAGATTCGATCATCGGTATATCCATACCTAGTTTGATCTCGTTACTGACATGCACTCTTTTCTCATTCCCGTGATATAACATTCTAGTGATCAAATCACATGCTTGCAAACTAACCAATGTGATATCACCGAGAGGGCCCAGAGCATATCTATCCATCATCGGGATGAAAAAATTCCACTCTTGATCCATGATTCTCAACATAACACTTTAGTAGCTTTGAAGCCATCTTTATAATGACCTAGTTACGGAGTGACGTTTGATGTCAACAAGAAACTCTTCCGGTGTTAGTGATTGGCATGATCTCATGGTCTAAGGATTAGGACTACTTCGTAAGTTTTTTATAGCAATATAAAATCAATGACTTTGATCGTAATGCTATACTTCGGATGAATGTTCATCACACCATTACACTAATGTTGTGATCTCGTTATTAACAACATCCAATGTCTATGATCAGGAAACTGTGATCATCTTGTTAATCAACGAACTAGTTTATGAGAGAGGCATAACTAGGAACTTTCTGTTTGTTTATTAAACGCACATGTATTAACGTTTCCGTATTAATACAATTATAGCATGCAAAATAAACATCTATCATATACTTGGAATACACATAATAAACATTTTATTATTGCCTCTCAGGGCATATTCCCTTCAGTATCCCACTTGCACTAGATACAATAATCTAGTTACATAGTGATGTATCTAACACCCATGGAGTTCTGGTGTAGATCATGTTTTGCTCTAGGGAGAGGTTTAGTCAACAGATCTGCTACATTGAGATCCGTATGTACTTTACAAATCTTTATATCTCCATCCTTGACATGTTCGCGGATGGAGTGAAACCGGCGCTTAATATGCTTGGAATGCTTGTGAGACCTTGGCTCTTTGGCATTGGCAATGGCACCATTGTTGTCACAATAGATCACCATTGGGTCCAACGCATTTTCAACCACACCTAGTTCGGATATGAACTCCTTCATCCAAACTTCTTCCTGAGCCGCTTCTGAAGCAACAACATATTCGGATTGCTTCTGAAGCAGCAACATATACGGCCTCCGTTGTTGATCCCGCCACCACAGGTTGTTTGGAGCTCCTCCAACTAACCGCTCCGCCATTCATGAGAAATGCGTATCCGGATTGAGACTTAGAGTCATCCGGATTGGTGTCAAAGCTAGCGTCGATATAGCACTTAGCGACGAGCTCTTCTTCACCTCCGTATACAAGAAACATATCCTTAGTTCTTCGTAAGTACTTAAGGATATTCTTGACCGCTTTCTAGTGTTCTGAACCTGGATCCGATTGGTACCTACTAGTCAAACTAATAGCATGTGCCACATCCGGTCTTGTACATAGCATCGCGTACATTATAGAGCCTATGGCTGAAGCATAGGGGACCTTGTCCATTATCTCTCTTTCTTCCGTCGAAGCCGGACTTTGAGTCTTACTCAATGTCGTGCCTTGTGTCATAGGTAAGAACCCCTTCTTACTATCTTCCATTTTAAACTTCTTTAAAATCTTATCAAGGTATGTACTTTGCGATAGCCCTATTAGGCGCCTAGATCTATCTCTATAGATCTTTATGCCTAATATGTATGACTCTTCACCTAGGTCCTTCATTGAAAATTTGTTGTTTAGATAACTTTTAACACTTTTTAAAAGATCTATATCATTTCCGATCAATAATATGCCATCCACATATAATATCAGAAATGCCACATTGCTCCCACTCACTTTCTTATAAATACAAGCTTCTCCATAAGTTTGGACAAATCCAAACTTCGATATGCTTGCTTCAATCCATAGATGGATCGCTGAAGCTTGCACACCTTGTTAGCATCCTTAGGATCGACAAAACCCTTTGGTTGTATCATATACAACTCTTCTTCAATATTACCATTGAGAAACGCGGTTTTGACATCCATCTGCCATATCTCATAATCGAAATATGCAACAATTGCTAACATAATCCTAACTGATTTTAGCATCGCTACGGGAGAGAATGTCTCATCGTAGTCAACTCCTTGAATTTGTCAAAACCCCTTTGTGACAAGTCGAGCTTTATAGACGGTTATATTACCATCAAAATCAGTTTTCCTTTTGAAAATCCATTTGTTCTCCACGGCCTTTCGGTCGTGAGGTAAGTCCACCAAGTTCCAAACTTGATTTTCATAATTGGATTCCATCTCGGATTTCATGGCTTCTAACCATTTGTTGGAATCCGGGCTCATCATCGCTTCTTCATATGTCGCAGGGTCATCATTTTAATCAACTATGAAATTCATGACAGGATTTCCATACAGCTCGGGAGCTGCACGCGTCCTGCTTGACCTGTGAGGTTCGGTAGTACTCTCTTTCGGAGTTTCATGATCATTATCATTAGTTCCTTCTTCAATAGGTGAAGCCAACTCTGGAACAACTTCCGGCGCTGCGCTACTTGCCATACTTTGAAGAGAAGGTTCAATAACCTCTTCGAGTTCTACCTTCCGACTACTCACACCTTTCGCGAGAAACTCTTTCTCTAGAAAGGATCCATTCTTGGCAACAAAAACCTTGCCCTCGGATCTGTGATAGAAGGAATACCCAATAGTTTCCTTAGGGTATCCTATGAAGACACATTTTTCCGCTTTGGGTTCGAGTTTATCCGGTTGAAGTTTCTTCACATAAACATCGCATCCCCAAACTGTATGAAATGACAGCTTAGGTTTGTTTCCAAACCACAATTCATACAGTGTCTTTTCAACGGATTTAGATGGTGCCTGATTTAAAGTGAATGCAGCAGTTTCTAGTGCATAGCCCCAAAATGACAATGGCAAGTCCGTCAGAGACATCATAGATCAAACCATATCTAATAAAGTACGATTACGACGTTCCGACACACCATTTCGCTATGGTGTTCCGGTAGGTGTGAGTTGTGAAACAATTCCACACTCTTTCATGTGAGTGCTAAACTCGTAACTTAGATACTCACCTCCACGGTCGGACCGTAGAAATTTGATCTTTCTATTACGATGATTTTCCACTTCATTTTGAAATTCCTTGAACTTTTCAAAGGTTTCAGACTTGTGTTTCATCAAGTAGATATAACCGTATCTACTCAAATCATCCGTGAAAGTAAGAAAATAACGATATCCACCTCGCGCCGACACACTCATTGGACCACATACATCAGAATGTATGATTTCCAATAAATATGTCGCCCGTTCCATTGAACCGGAAAACGAAGTTCTAGTCATCTTGCCCATAAGGCATGGCTCACATGTATCAAATGATTCATAATCAAGTGATTCCAAAAGTCCATCCGAATGGAGCTTCTTCATGCGTTTAACGCCAATATGACCTAGACGGCAGTGCCACATATATGCGGATATATCATCATTTAGTTTAATCCTTTTAGCATCAACTTTATGAATATGTGTAACATTATTATCGAGATCCAAAAGAAATAAACTATTCATCATCGGTGCATGACCATAAAAGATTTCATTCATATAAATGGAACAACCATTGTTCTCGGATTTAAATGAATAACCACTTCGCATTAAACACGATCCAGATACAATGTTCATGCTCAGTGCAGGCACCAGATAACAATTATTCAAGTTTATTACTAATCCCGATGGCAAGTGGAGAGGCAGCGTTCCGACGGCGATCACATCAATGCTTGATCCATTGCCGACACGCATCTTGACCTCACCCCTTGCTAGCGGTCGCTTGTTTCGTAGCCCCTGATTCGAGTTACAAATATTAGCAACTGAATCGGTATCAAATACCCAGGTGCTACTGCTAGTCAAGTACACATCAATAACATGTATATAATATATACCTTTGTTTGCCTTGCCGGCCTTCTTGTCTACCAAATACTTGGGGCAGTTGCGCTTCCAGTGGCCAGTCCCCTTACAATAGTAGCACTCGGTATCAGACTTAGGTCCAACTCGGGGTTTCTTTTCAGGCACGGCAACTGGCTTGCCGCCCTTACTTCCCTTCCGTTTTCCCTTCTTGTCTTTCTTGAAACTAGTGTTCCTATTGATCATCAACACTTGATGTTCCTTTTTGATCTCCACTTCTGCAGTTTTAAGCATTGACAGAAGCTCGGGGAGAGACTTCTTCATGCCTTGCATATTATAGTTCATGACGAAGCTCTGATAGCTAGGTGGCAGAGACTGCAGAACACGATGGATGCCTAAGTCAATGGGAATCGATATTCCCAAGGACACAAGCTTATCGGCATAACCCGACATCTTGAGTACATGTTCACTAATGGAGTTGTGCTCTTCCATCATGCAGCTAAAGAACTTTTCTGAAGCGTTGTAGCTCTCTACAGTAGCATGTGTGTCGAAAATCATTTTCAACTCACCCATTGTATGAAAAGCATTGCCGTTTTCGAAATGCTATCGAAGTTCCGGCTCTAGCCCATACAATATGCCACAATGAACTAAGTTGTGGTCCTCCTGACGAGTCTGATAGACATTCTTCTCCTCGTCAGGGGCATCCTCAAAAGGTGGGGGGCCTAGCGGCGCTTCTAGCACATATTGCTTTTGTGCAGCAGAGAGGAGAATCCTCAAATTCATGGCCCATTCAGTAAAGTTGCTACCGTTTGTTGGAAGTTTCTCTTTCTCCATGAACACATTGAAATTAAAAGCAGGTGGTGCCATCTACAACAGAATTTGTAAAGGTTAGACTAAGTTTATGATAGACTGAGTTCAACTAATCCATATTACGAATGAAATCCCACTCAAAAACGACATCCCTCGTGCCTTTTTGGTGATTACATGAACCAAATCCACTACACCAAGTCCGATCATCACGTGAGTCGGTGTAGCTTCAAAGGCGAGCATCAAATGGGCATCATATCTACTATATGACTCATGCTTAACCTTTCGATCCGTGTTCCTAGGCCATGTCTGTACATGCTAGGCTTGCCAAGTTAGAACCTTAGTATTCGCGTGTGTAACTGTTTTACACCCGAAATATGGTCGTGGATCCAAGAACACCCGATCATCACGTGATGTCTTGGAGCGACGAAAACATAATCGGTGCATACTAAAGGAAGAACACATTCTTATCTTGATATTTAAATGACAGATCATCTTATTATGCTAACAAAGCGCTAAACAAGCAATATAAGATGCTATCAAACATCACATGTTTATTAGTGAAATGATATGGTTCCCACATATGATCTCTATCATGTGCACCGTGGTATGATCACTATCATACCTTTATGTGTAAGTCCAAGGTCTATGGATATTACACGTTATGTATGTTGTAAGAGTATGATCTCATACTTCTACTTACAACATCATCATATCATAACACTAGCCCAGCAACAATCTAAACTAGACGCCTCTAATTTATCCATTGCAAGTTTTACATGGCTTAGGGCTTTCGAGATAGAACCGTTCTTACCTACTTGGTTCATGGTGAGGTGGTGGCTTCTGGCATCTCTATTGATCTCCAGGTGAAGAGGGTTGTGGTTGGTACTCAGATTTTACCAAGCCCTTTGGTCAAGAAATTTTCCACCAATATTGAGAAGATGGTGCCTAGATCTCTGGATTTCTCTGAAAATCTCCCCTCAGGGTGTGCTTCTAAAGATGTTGCTTCGTGTCGACCTGCCCTGGATTTTTCTTTAGGGCGTGATTTTGAGAAGAGGATTTTTGATAAATTCAGGCATCAAGTTAATTTCATTGGTGGTTTCAGGAAAAGACCATTTTATCTGGTCTGTTCTTTTGGGCGAGCAAATTTTAAGTTGGACTTTCATACTGTTAGTCTTGCTCTTCAAGCCTGTTTTGGTGGTAATGCTTCTAAATTCCAGGTGAAGCTTCTGCAAGATAGAACTTTTCGTTTCTCGGTTGCTTCAAGGGCAGTGGGTTTTGAGATCTATAATATTTCAAAGTTTTCATGTAATTCTTTTGTGATTCATGTCAATCTCTGGGGTAATGGGGGTCCGAATTGGATTCATGAAGAAAGGGAATTCTATAAGGAGTCTGCTAAAGAATGGAAAGTTGTCACGTACAAAAAAGAAAGTGCAAAAAAATCTCCTTCTTTAAAGCCTTCCAGTAAAGGTGGCTATGTTTTTCAAAGACTCAAATTTCCTGCGTCTCCTGAGGGTCCTTCACCTGTGAATGAGCAACGTATTAATGGTGAGTTCAAATCAGGTCTTCATGGCAGATCTTATGCTCAGGTGCTCACTGATAGTGGTTTTAAGTCGATGGTAACGGCGGTCGGGTCTGGGGGAGGCGCCAATCGCGCGGCTTTTAAATTGCCTGGTCTCCTTCCTTTTCTGAAATTCCCCTCTTTCCCTAAATGTAGTTGGCCCGACAATTCGTATGAGGGATGGTTCAAGGCCCAGGCAGTTTCTCATTCCCGGCCCATTATTCACGGCAGTTTTCACGAGTTCACCACTTCGTTGCAAAAAACAACTACCACTTCCCCTGTCTCCTCAACTCCCCCGCCCGTTGAAACCCCATTCCCCTCCTGCTCGTCGTCGGCGAAGGGCGTCTCAATGGCGAACATTCCGATTGATCCTGCGCCTTTTCTGCCGAATGGCTTCCAGATTATGCAGGTGGCTGGGCGGAATCGAGTAAAAAGGGTGGTGGTGCCTCGAAGGTCAAGGGCGCATGAACAGTATGCCATTGCTAACATTTTTCCCCTCCCCCCGGTCCTGTTCTGTTCTTGAATATTCATGGTGTACTGGTTGAGTTCTTCAACAATGAGGTTGGAGTGCACTTTAGAGATATACAGGCTTGTCCCTTTGGGTCTGCATATGTGCAGTTTCATCATGTCAGCGACCGTGATAGACTCATTGCGGATAGCCCGATTCCGTTTCAAGATGTGCATGTTTCTTTTGTTAAGCACAATGAGGGTGATAACTGGCGTATGACTCAGTTTAATAATGAGTGTTGGGTGATGCTAGTAGGGCCTCCCCTTGACCACTGGCATACGGAGGATCTGAATGCTATCTTTGCGGACATTGGAAAAGTTCTTCTGTGGGAGAGGGACCCTGACCAAAAGGGTAGGATTATTGCTAAGATTCGTGTTACTGACTTGGTTGACATCCCCAAGAGTGTGAGGTTTACCATTGGTGACTTGGTGGAGACAGAGTCATGGACTTTTTCTGTTGAAGTTCCTCAGAGTCACTTGCTTGGAGGGGGCCCACCTGAGGAGGACCCACTGCCAGATGACAATGTGGACCCACACCCTATTCCTGCTCATGGCCCAGTCTTTGGGCCTCAGGTGCCACCTCCCCCCCTCCCCCCCCGCTCCTGGGGGTGATTGGGGACAGTGGATGGCCCCTGTGCAGGATCCTGCTCCTGCTGGTGGTAATGCTGAAGGTTGGGGTCCCTGGGAGGCTGCTGCTGCTCCTGTTCAAGGCCCTGCCATTGCTCCTAGAGAAGATATGCCTATTGACAATCAAGATCTGCCACCTCAAGATGTGAACAATGGAGTTACAGGTGCTATCATTGTTCAAAACTGGGAGTCTGATGATGATGAATCTGTTAATGAGCCTGAGGCTGTGGAGGAGCAAGGTGTGGCAGTTGCACCACAAGGGGTTAGCATTGGTGAAGGCCTTCAAAACATTTTTCAGAACTATCTGGCTGATGAAGAGGAGGCCAATTCTGATGCTGAGGAGGGGGCAGGAAGTCCTATGGACTCAAGTACTGTGGCTCCTGAGAATGATGATTGGATGTTGGAGGATCAACACCTTCTTTCTCCAAATGAGGCTCACCTTCAGGTTGGGATGGTGAGAACTTTTATCTCCATTCCTGATGTGCATGTGGCTAAGCAGGGATTTTCCCAACAAGGCTTGGAGCTCTGGGAGAATTATTTTTCCCCTCATATTCAGAAGGAATCTTCTTCAATGGGCTCTCTTAAATGTGATATTCCTGTAAGTTGGTTTAACTTCATTACTCTCATGCTTGCTACTCCTGAGAAGTTTAATTGGGTCAAGGGATTTCTTACTTCTCCTTTATGGGAGATTATTAAAGAACCTATTGCTGAGGAAAGTTCAATTTCTTTCATCATTCCTAATGAGAGCTTTTCCCAGATGGCCCCTTCTTGCCTGGGTATTGAATCCAATAAATCTTCATGCTCTCCCTCTACCCCTGCCAGAAAGAGAAAGGGCAAGGAACCTCTTCTGTAATCTGAGGTGAGAAGAAGCCCTAGAATTGTTGAACTAAATGGGGGTTTTAAAAGTCACATTAATTGTCTAATTGTTGATTGCCTGGTTTGTAATGCTGCTCCTCCTTGTCTGAATTCCAAAGTGGTTAAAAATGTTGTTGCTTCATTCTGCAAGGTAAAAGATGGGGACCTGGAGAAGAGGTTGCTCAAGAAAGGGAAGGCCAATGAAGAGGCAGTTAAGGCTCCTACAAAAGGCAGCATTAAAGGAGGACCCTCTTCCAGCTTGGGCATTGGTGGCAAGAAGAAGCCTGGGGCTGCTGGTACCTGTGGACAGCAAGCCAAGAAAAAGCCCACTTCTTAAGTGTTTTAATGTATCAAACTAAGTCTTTTGCTGGAGTCTTGTTGACTCCCTGTTATGTGTTCTGTGATTGTGATATTGCAATGTGGATGGTACTTGTTGTGGATTATCTCTGTGGTA
This sequence comes from Avena sativa, assembly GCA_916181665.1. NCBI lineage: Eukaryota > Viridiplantae > Streptophyta > Magnoliopsida > Poales > Poaceae > Avena > Avena sativa. The sequence goes on from OV702293.1 coordinate 104,690,417, forward strand.
CCCTGAATTGGATTGCCTTTTGTCTCTGTAATTGCTGTTTCATCTCCTGGGTGATTACACTATTTATATCACCCCATATCTATACTTGCCCCTGGTTTCTTAATGATTAACAAAAGAACTTGGAAGATCTTGAATTGGAATATCAGGGGAATCAATTCTGAAAAAAATGGATTGCTCTCAGAAACAAAATTGAGGAGTCTGGTTGTGACATTATCTGTCTCCAAGAAACTAAGCGTGAGGACTTTGATAGCTCCTACATTAAAAAATTCTGCCCCTCCAAATTTACCAATTTTGAATTTCTTCCCTCCAGAGGTGCATCTGGAGGTTTGATCACCATTTGGAATGGTTCCCTGTTCTCTGGAAATCTTTCCTTTCTCAATGAGTTTTCTATCTCCATCACCTTGACATCTCTCTTGTCCAATGAATCCTGGATCCTCACCAACATTTATGGGCCATGTTTACCTGAAAAAAAGTCTGAATTTTTAGATTGGTTTGGTGGCATTGATATGCCTGATGATGTGGACTGGCTCATTGTGGGAGATTTTAACTTCTGTAGACAGCCTTCAGATAGAAATAAATTGGGTGGAGATGTGAATGGTATGCTTCTCTTTAATGAAGCTATTAATAATTTGGGTCTCATAGAGTTACCACTTAAGGGTAGAAAGTTCACTTGGAGTAACATGCAGAAAGATCCCCTCTTGGAAAGATTGGATTGGTTCTTTACTTCTGCTGCCTGGACTCAGAGTTTTCCCTCAACTTTTGTTGCTCCTCTTGCAAAGCCTACCTCTGATCATCTTCCTTGTGTCATTTCCATTGGCACAATGATTCCCAAAGCTCAGGTGTTCAGATTTGAAAATCATTGGTTGCATCATAAGGAGTTTAAAGCTATTGTTCAAAATGCCTGGAACATTCCTGTGGGTTTTATGGATTCTGCAAAAAAATCAATGCTAAATTCAAAAATGTGAGGAGAGGACTGAAGCTTTGGGCCAAACAGCTACCTTGCCTAAAGGCACAAATTTGTAATGTTAATGCCACCATTGACTTTCTTGATATCATGGAGGAAATGATAACTCTTACTGTTCAAGAGTGGAATCTTAGGGATATCCTGAAAAATCTTATTATTTCTCTTTTACAAGACCAGAATACTTATTGGAAACAGAGGGGGAAAATTAAATGGGTTAAGCTGGGGGATGAGAACACCAAGTTCTTTCACTCCAGAGCTACCATAAGCTTCAGACATAATTACATTTCCATGCTCAAGAATGATTCTGATCTTGAGGTCTATGATCATGATGGCAAAGCAAGTCTCCTTTGGAATTCCTTTAAAAATAGAATGGGCTCTTCTGATAAGCCTGAAATGCATTTCAATCTTAATGACTTGGCTGGTGATTGCTTAACCAAGAAGAAAGGGATGCTTTGGAAAAACCTTTCTCTGATGAGGAGATTGATGAAGTCATCACAAATCTGCCTAATGATAAATCCCCTGGCCCTGATGGTTTTAATAATGAATTCATGAAGCTTTGCTGGTCTATTATTAAGGATGATGTGAAGCATCTACTTGTGGAGTTCTATGAAGGGAAAGCCTCTTTGGAAAGCATTAATTCTTCTTTTATCACCCTCATTCCAAAAATTGCTGCTCCTTTGACTCCTGCTGATTTTAGGCCTATTTCTTTGCTAAATAGTGTCCTTAAAATTATCACCAAGATTCTGGCTAACAGACTGCAAAAAGTCATACTTAAACTTATTCACAAGAATCAATATGGTTTCCTCAAGCAAAGATCTATCCAAGACTGTTTAGGTTGGGCATTTGAATTTCTTGATCAATGCCACAAGTCAAAGGAGGAAATTTTAATTCTTAAGCTTGATTTTGAGAAGGCTTTTGACAGAATTGAGCATTCTGCAATCATCAAGATCCTTAAAGCCAAAGGTTTTGGAGATAAGTGGATTTCTTGGATTCAGATGATCTTTGGGTCAGCTTCTTCCTCTGTGCTTTTAAATGGTGTGCCTGGGAAAAAAATTTACTGTAGAAGGGGTGTTAGACAAGGAGATCCTTTATCTCCTTTATTGTTTGTTCTGGCTGCTGATCTCCTTCAAAGTATCCTCAATAAGGCAATGAACCTGGGTCTTCTTTCTTTGCCCACTGAAAATGTGTTCTGTCCTGACTTCCCTGTGGTTCAGTATGCAGATGACACTTTAGTAATCCTTAAGGCTGATTCTGAGCAACTCTTTAAGGCAATTCTACATACTTTTGCTCTCTCCACTGGACTCAAAGTTAATTATTCCAAATCCAGCATGATGCCAATTAACATGGACTCTGAGAGGCTTGGGCATTTTGCTAATACCCTTTCTTGCCTTACTGGTTCCTTGCCTTTTACCTATCTTGGTTTTCCTCTGAGCTTGAATAAACCTGCTGTGGAACATTTCCTGCCTATTGTTCAGAGAATTGAGAGAAGGTTGTGTGGAATAGCTGACTTTCTTAACTATGGGGGGAAATTGCAGTTAGTCAAATCTGTGTTGTCTTCCCTTCCCATATATTACATGAGCTGTTTTGATCTTCCTGTCACTATCAAGGAGCAGTTGATTAAATATATGAGGAAATTCTTGTGGAGAAAGAAAACTTCTGATGTTCAAGCTAGAGGTACTGATCTTGTAGCATGGAAGAAAGTTTGTAGACCCAAGAATCAGGGAGGATTGGGGGTTCTAGACCTTAATATTCAAAATTCTGCTCTTCTTTTGAAGAATTTGGATAAGTTTTATAATCACAAGGATATTCCTTGGGTTCACCTTGTATGGAATACTTACTACTGTAATGATAAGCTCCTTGGAAGAAGTCTTGAGGGATCCTTTTGGTGGAAAGCTCATTTAAAACTGATTGACATTTTTAAAGGACTTGCAAAGTGCTTGGTTGGAAATGGGAAATCCACACTATTCTGGTCTGATATGTGGAATGATAGCTACCTTCAACATAAGCTTCCTCATCTCCTCTCATATGCAAAAAACCCTCACATCTCTGTCAGTGAGTTCCTGCATACTGCAAATACTCAGGACCTTTTTTACCTTCCTTTGTCCCAACAAGCTTATCAGGAATATCAAAGTCTTGAACAAATTCTCAATACTGGCAGGCAAGAGGAATCTGATATTTGGTCTTACATTTGGGGCAGTAATTTTTTGGTCAAAAAGGCTTACTGCTCCTTAGCTGGTTGCCAACCGGTTCAGCCACATTTCTCTTGGTTATGGAAATCTTCTTGTCAGCAAAAGCACAAATTCTTCTTCTGGCTTTTACTGCTTGATAGGATCAACACAAGAAACCTTCTGAAAAGGAAATGTTTTTCTCTGGCATATTATGACTGTGTTTTCCAGGGTTGCAACAGTGAAGAAACCAGCCTAAATTTGTTTTGGGAATGCCCCTTTGCAAGAGCTTGCTGGGCTGAAATTCCACAGGTCAATATGGCTAATCAAAATATCTTTGAAGCTTTAGCCAGTATTAAAAAAGATCTTAATGTCCCTTTTGCAATGGAAATTCTGATACTTGGAACTTGGGGCATTTGGATTTGTAGAAATAATGAAATTTTCAATAATCAGCATGCGTCGATGGAGAACTGGAAGGCTATTGTATCCCAGGAATTAAGATGGGTCCTTTATAGAATTAAGAAGAAGTATCATCAGGGCCTTAAAGTTTGGATTGAAATCAATTTAGACAGGAGATAGCTGATTAGAATGTTATCCCTCTTCTTTGAGGTGTACTGAGTTTGTAAATATTCTTTTGTAACTCTCTATAATATATAAAAATTGCAGTGGGGTTTTTTGCCCTACTGTTTTACCCTAAAAAAATGAACATGAACCACAACGAGGATAACCAAATTGTTGACAACTCGTTGCAAAATAGATATTGACTATAGTAGGAGAGACAGACACCCACTAGCCACTTATGCAAACTAGTTGCATGTCAAGTGTGGAACAGGTGTCATGTGCGAGGACATGTAAAGCTTGTCCGGGCCGCTTCATCCACTATGCCACCAATATCCAAAATTACAACTAAGGAGCAACAACATGATCATCATCGCCCACATACTCATATGTGTACTACCCGTGTAAAGTATCTACGCATAGATCCGGCTCTGATACCACTGTAGGGTTCGCAGCATAGAAAACAAAAAATTTCCTACGATGGGAACTATGTACCAAGATCTATCTACTAGATACAAACAATGGGCGGATGTATATCCGTAGAGAACATACCCTTGAAGATCGACAAAGCTTAACGAGTTCAACTCGTGGTTGATGTAGACGATCTCTTGCTGATCTCAAGACCGAGAGGAAGTCCTAGCGCCGCAAAGTAGCAGCGCATCCGTGCTCGCACACACGTACAAGACATCGAGCAACCTCCGCCTCCTCGCTCCAGCGATGCAGCGGAAGCACAACTCTTTCTTTCCGAATAGCCACCGGGAACATGTATCTCTCTAGTCCGAGACCATGGGGATAAATTCTAGAGGGGGAGAGAGATCCTTCACGAGGAGGTGTGAGTGAGAGAGAGGAGAGGGGGTGCCTTTTATAGGAGGAGGGGGGCACCCAAGGGGGTGGCCGCCATCCATGGGGGCTGCCCCCTCCCCTCCTTCATTCATGTGGGTGGACACTCCACTCACAAAATGGCTCTTCAATTTTCTCCACTCAAATTCCCATTAAATTTCCACCAAATTTAATGCAATATCCCATTAAATAAAACTCATTTATTTTATTCAGAATTTTTTCAATTACTTTAATGACAAACATTCACAAATAACCCCTTGCTAGAATTCTATTTCACATGCATAACTACTTTATGCAATTTCATCCGAAAACCTGTTTCGGTATCTAGTGAAATAAATTCCTGCGCTTGTTTATTCTTTCGGCATGAAACATTTGCTCCAACTGGATGCCAGTGTCCCTTAAGTGTGTCACCCTACGGTTCGCTAATAATGCGGACATGATCGAGACCCTTCTCCGATCAATAATCAGTAGCGGGACCTGGAGATCCATACTAACTCCCACACATTCAACGATGACTTTTCCTATGATCGTCGGAACCTTTTACACTTGTATCTTAATCCCTTTGTTTCACTATATTACATGTCCGAGATTCGATCATCGGTATCTCCATACCTAGTTTGATCTCGTTACTGACATGCACTCTTTTCTCGTTCCCGTGATATAACATTCTAGTGATCAAATCACATGCTTGCAAGCTGACCAATGTGATATCACCGAGAGGGCCCAGAGCATATCTATCCGTCATCGGGATGAACAAATTCCACTCTTGATCCATGATTCTCAACATAACACTTTAGTAGCTTTGAAGCCATCTTTATAATCACCTAATTACGGAGTGACGTTTGATATCAACAAGAAACTCTTTCGGTGTTAGTGATTGGCATGCTCTCATGGTCTAAGGATTAGGACTACTTCGTAAGTTGTTTATAGCAATATAAACTCAATGACTTTGATCGTAATGCTATACTTCGGATGAATGTTACCTTCAGAACAATTATAGCATGCAAAATAAACATCTATCATATATTTGGAATACACATAATAAACATTTTATTATTGCCTCTCAGGGCATATTCCCTTTAGATCAGACAAACAAGGGAGTCGATGTAGTCTGAATATGGTGGAAACTCGATTACAAAGTCGATGGTTCGCTAGTTGCGATTTAGGTGATGGCAAATTGCTAGAAAACTTAGGTGGACTCTCCGTTGGGTCCTCCCAGCCTTTATATGAGAGGATAGGTCCTGGAGCCGTATCCGAAGAGGTTACAGGTTTAAGATTGCAATACAAACTCTATGTCGGTTTGTCCTTCTTTCTCGACTATCAATATTGGCTTTTATCCGTCAGATGCTCCTTGGACTTATTTGGGCTTCAGGGGCCATACACCTTTATGCGCCTAGGGTAACTAATCATAGGGACCCGATAAGGCATACCCATGTCAAGAGCCCTCGAGACTCCTACTAAATCGTAGATTCGGGTTGAGTCTCAAAGATATTGTCGGCTGTAATTGGAAATTTTTTTATAAGCAGATAATGTTATATTAATGTGACACCCCCGGGATGAGGGCTAAACAAATCCTAGACCTATGTCTGACATAAGATTAACATTGAGATCGAGGATATCCCGTGAAGATTCGGTAACACATCAGTGACCCTACGACACAAAAATTATTATAGCAAGGTCATAATTTAGCAAAAAGCCAAATGTTACAAGCATAGGTCACTGACCATAAAAATCAAACAACGGAAGGCAAATTATGCTATTAAGTATAGAAAACTTAACAAATTGACTAAGAGTCCTGAAGCATAACGATGACGTCCAAGCCCATAGATTCTAGGCTGCCGGCCGGGAACCCCAAGCTACTCATACTGAACTCGTCTTTAGGGAACACTTACTCTGCCAAAAGTATCAACAAAGAAACGGTGAGTACAGGGTGTACTCCGCAAGACTTATGGCTGGTGGAGTTGTTTCGCATAAAGCCATCTTTGTTTATAATACAAGAGAGAGAAGAAGCTCATCTAATTAGAATATTTTAAAAGGGTATAAGAGAGCGACATCTACAAAGTATTGATCACCATTTTTGATATCCACCAAGTCATCATCATCTAAACCCTAACTAGGATCACCCCCTCATACCCATGAGGAAGCATCCTTAATCACACATTGATCTGCCAAGTTTTACGATTAGGTTAAAGTTCTCTATGATCTTAGAATGCTGTCACCAAGCGTTCATAACCGTGAACACGGATTTTCGGAAAGATTTAACCCTGCAGGGGTGTACAACTTTACCCACACGTACCAAACGAATCTTAATTCCAAGCTATTAGCCCTCTTCCTTAGAAGGCAGGCGGAGGGTGGTTAACCACAACCTTTACCTTGCTTTCGCCGACACCACGAGTCACGCCCTCAGGATGGTTCCGCCGTAACAGGTCCAATCCCGAAGGCGGTCCCTAGAGATGTGAGGCGAAGTTGGTTTACTAGGGGCGTTGTCTACCCCAAGCAACCGCGGCCACGCTTCCCTGCCTGTTATGAATGCACCGCCTTCACCGCCTTCGACAAGATGCAAAATGCATGTCGAATGGAACGCCCAAACTATGTAACTCATGGAATCTACTAGGCAAGTTAGTCAATCGAGGGGTTCCCAAGCCCCGTGTAGATGTACGCTCATCTCGGTTCCAAAGGAAAGAACTCGGTTCCTAGTGGTGGCGAGCATGGGACCACAAAAACCACATCCCACCATGGCCTCCCATACAAGCTTTAGCATGTTTAATCTCATATCACTTATGGTCTCTTCTCATCATGTTATCCTGTCATACTAGATTCTCTACATCTGATACAACATCTGGATGAACCAGCACTAACAGCTATGCATGGCTAAGTAGGACACATATACAAGCTCTAGCAGTGCACACAGGCCAAACCTAGTTATGCTAGGAGCAGTGGATCAGGTAATATAATCTAAAAGGGAGTAATGCAACAAATAGGATACTCTATCTATCGATAAAATACCACTGTAGAATCGTATGTATCATGGCAGAAATTTAAATGCTTTCCAAATCATAGGATTATATCATGGTGGGGCTATGCTTTCCTTTGCCTGTTGATAACCAGAAAGCAGAGCTTCGGACATCTGGTACTTGACTTGGTTACAGTTGGTCAAGTATTGTTCGTCAATCTTCGACGGTGTTGATCTCGGTCTTCGATCTTGATATCGTATTCTACCAGAGAAGAACTAAACACCCGAAAGAAAGGGGAAACAATGAACACATGGCATCGATGCATCGCTCAAACAAGTATGATGATATGACTAGTTAAATTGTATTGATTTGAAACCCTAAATCATGCTTGGCAATTTAAGCGGGGTTCCGAGGGATATTAACCCTATTTCAAAAGAACTCCGGAATCACCTATGAGGGGTTACTATGTTGTTCTAATTAAACTTGCATTGTAAGTTGTTGAACAATGCATGATTATAGATTAATTAGGTAGATCTCATTGTTCTGAACATTTTGATATATTATTCGTATTATTCTGAGTTAATATGAATTAGTTATGATTTTTCCCAATTTAAATCCATTTTAAATCATTTTAGGAAATTATAAAAACATTTTTGGATTATATTAAATATTTATCCACTCGATCCCACATGTCATATGTTTATTCATTTCAGAAATTAATTTCCAAAAAGAATAAAAACCTAACAGACTAGGCCCACAGGGGTTTTTTATATTTCTAGAAATTATTTTCATTAAACAAATAAACTAAAAGAAATGGAGATTCTCACAGACGATGGAGGATTGGGATATTGGGGGCGCAAGAGGAAGCGGGGTTGGGGGTGCTGGTTGCGTGCAAGTGCGACGAGCCAGAAACTAGTGGCTCTGGGCAACTTGGCCGCGGAAATCGCCTGCGGCGAGCAGAACTACGATGGTGGCAGGAGGTGCACGACACAGAGAGGAAGTGACGAATAGAAGAGGTTCTTGAGGACTGTGGGCTCACGGGGATCACGATGGTGGGTTGTCGGAGGAGCTCGGAATCAACGGCTAGGACGACGGCGAGCTCGACGAAGGCCGAGAAGATGAATTGGATTGCTGGTGACTGTGGCCTTCCCGGATTGATTCCTTTGGCGAGTAGAGGCAGGGGAGCACAATGATTTTCCAGGGCACCTCACTAATGAAGAGGGAGGCTAGGGTTCAGGATCGGAGGGGAAAACCAGGAGAGAGCACGAGAGAGATAGAGATAAGAGCAGCAGGGGGCGAGATGTGCATGGCGATGTTCTTATCCTCGCGGAAACCTCAGCGGTGGCACGAATCATAGCGGCCGACGGCGGCAAACGCGCCACCGAGCTGCTTCTACGTCGGTGTCGAAGACAACAAAAAAGAGATAAGGCTGAAACAGTACATGCCTATGGTGGGCCAAGGTGGGTCGAATCTGGTCCAGATGCGGGTGCGCGTGCGCGGGTGGGAAGAGAGATGGGCTGCTTGGCTACAGTTCCAGCCTGTTTTATTTCCAGAACTTATTTTATATTTTTGTTTGTATTTCCTCTTTGTATATTCAAATTCATTACTGTTTTGAGTATTTCAAAAATACCAGAAATTTTATAAACATACTAAATAGTGTGGGGCCCCTTTTTAGTCCATTTGGGCTCCAACAATTTTGGTGATTTTCAAAATATTAAAACCAGTTGAGTGTTTTTCAAAGAGCGGGGAGAGTTAGGATTTTAGGGTTTTCCATTACTTTTTATTTGCATGCATTTTAAAAGATGATGCTCATGATGCATAACCAAACCCTAATTAAGGATTAACTAAAACTAGGGCATTACAATTTATATGTTTTTGTTGTCATAGGGATTTGGAATAATGAGCCTAATGCATCCGACGGATCGGGAATCAGTTAATTGCTCTTAGGAAAAACACTGTGAACCTACATAAAATTCAAGTCCCCGGGCTTAAACTCGGCATTTAGTAGCGTAATTCAGTTCGGGCTGTGGAGGTCTTATCGAATACTAAATTCTAGCGCTTTTATTCCGGGTACCCAATGCGACCGTCAAGTTTTTCCATCGTATCATACATATGGATTAAATACTGGGAGAGAGCATTTATGTGCAATTACCAGTCCTCGCAGGACGAATCCTAGGGTCTTATCTTCATGTCATAGACACGGCATTCCGACATGTTATCACAGCGGCATGGCCTGAGATTTTTGTCATCTGCCTTGTTTGGCTGTTGGAATTGCTGAAGTTGTCGGCTTATATATTTTTATCGGGTACGATGTAGACGCTCTCAATGGGAGTAACCGTTTGAGGATAAAGTTTTGTATTGCTCAAAGTTTTATCTCTTTTAGAGGATTATATTGTTTCTATTGGGTGCGCGCCTAGCACTCCAGATGGGAGTATCCCACGAGGCTATGGATGAATACTTGAATTCAAGTGTAGGATCAAAGATTATTCTTCAGACTTGCTTCTACATCGACTCCGTGGGAGAATTTTCTATCGTGTGCGCGACAAGCGCTCCCGATGGGAGTATCCGCAAAGGCAATGTTGCGGTGCTTGTACCAGAGCATATGATTAGAGTGTTCTCTGCACCTAAGGAAGTCTTCTTCATTGGCCATGATTCCTTCCATATAAAATTTATCGGGTGCGCGTCCAGTACTCTTGATGGGAGTATCCCCGAGGCTATGTTCGGGTGTTTGTACTAGAGCATAGAGTTAGAGTCTATTCTTCGTGTATAGATGAATCTATCTTAGCTTTTTTGATCACACATGACGTTAGTGCTGACGAAGATGGCGTTCCACAGTTTCTGAAAGAAGACCCGATGGGACATATCACTGGTAGGCCCAATGTTACAGGGAATGCTGAAGCATGAGCGCACTGGCGGTAATTTTAACCGCATGGCCCCACTTTTCATGAAGATCGAGGTGTTGTGTGTTTGTTTCTGCATTTACCGCAGTAATTTACTACCCATGATAGTTATCCTCTTTTGTTGTTCGTGCCACGTGTTTCCATCGACAGCATCTTGACACTTCATCGCCCAAAATCAACGTTTCAAACTTGTGCCCCTTTTCTTTATAATATGAGGGTAAAATTTTTTACTACTCACTTCTCCTTCCTGCGCAATCTTCTTCTCAGACCATGCACCGCACCTATGCTCCATTGCTACCCTTTAGCTATTCTTGCCCTTCACCACTACTTATCCCTGCGAGAGTCGCCATGGGAAGTCGAAAGGACCGTCGTCCACTGCTCATGCCATGATAAAGAAGAAGAGGGTCGTTGGTTGGGTTCCTTCGAAGTGCAAAATGCGAGATCGGGTTGGCGAGTAATGTTTATTTCTTTTCTTTATCGTGGCCTTTCTCTCCCAGCACACGATTTTCTCCATGGCCTCCTCTTTTTCTACGTTGTGCAGCTCTACCATCTCAAACAAAGTTCTATTCTCCACATTGTGTTCTTTATCATGGTTTGTGAATGTTTTTTTGGGATCCATCCCTATTGGGGCCTATGGAAACATTTCTTATTTGTTCGTCGCAGCGCCTCTGACACCGTCATTCATGATATTGGAGGAGCGATTATCTATGGTTGCTCTAACATAAACTACTTCGACTTGAAAACCGAAGAGTCTATCCAAGGTTGGAAGATGAACTGGTTCTATATCAAGGACAAGAAAGTTGATAGCCATAAGTTCTAGTTGGCCCCTTCGAGTCAAAGAAAACTTGTCACAGGCTCAACTCATGAGAACAACCCCCACTGCCGAAGAAATGAAGGAAATCTAGCTGCTGTAGGACCAGATTGAAAAGCTACATACGGAAGAGTTGATAGGTTTGCAGATCCTTTCTTACTTTCTTCGAGTGAGCATCCAGCCTCTTTAGGCTAGTCTTGCTGGCATGTGGACCTATTCTTGGAAAAATTATTTGATGTGGATCTTAGTAGAGAATCTTCGTCTCGAAGTCCTTAAGAAAAGTGTGTGCTCCTTCACTACTTTGACAAAGAAAAGCCTAGTCCGATCTGAATGTCAGGTTGATCCTTTCGAAAAGAAAAATTTAGTGCATTCATGTAGCACAACGGTAAAAGCACTACTAGAAAATCGCTTGGTGTTTTTATTTGTGCATCATCATGACTACATGATTATGTGATCATGCCACATTGCATTTGAACATCTTCATGTTTGCATGGATATAATTTTCCTAAAACTATTTTCCCCTAAAAGCCTATCTTTTTTCCGAAGCATCTTCATGTCCTCTATAGCGAACAAGTCAATGAGATCCATACCAAGGTCGATGCCTCAGAGATGCCCGCGTCGAAGAAGCAGATTTCTGACTCTGCTCCAACATTCAAGGACGCCATCGAGACCAAGCTGGTGGAACTTGTGGTAGGCGATGCCTCCAAGACCACCACCATTGGGACGAACCTGGACCCTAAATAGGAAAGCGCGCTCGTCGAGTTCCTCTATGAGAATAGGGACATCTTTGCCTGGCAACCTGCCGAAATGAAAGGTGTACCTAGGGAACTTGTCGATCACAACCTGAATATTGATCCAAAATGTAAACCAGTGAAACCACCTCTACGATTCTTTGGAGGTGATAAGAGACGCGCCATAGGCAAAGAGATAGCTAGGTTACTTAAGGCTAGTTTTATCTGAGAAGTCCTTCACACCCAATGGATGGCCAATCCTGTACTTGTCCCTAAAAAGGGAACCAAAGAATTAAGAATGTGCGTTGATTACACCGGCTTGAACAAAGCATGTCCCAAAGATCTGTTTGCTTTGCCTCGCATTGACCAAGTCATTGACTCGACGGCTGGCTGGGCGCTTTTGTGTTTTCTCGATGCATACTCATGATGCCACCAGATCAAGATAAGGAAGTCGGACCAATTGGCCACTTCGTTCACTACACCCTACGGCACGTTTTGCTATGTCACGATGCCCTTTGGGCTGAAAAACACACGTGCTACGTATCAACGGACAATGCAACATAGCCTTCACGATCAAATTGGTCGGAACGTTCACGCCTATGTGGACGATATAGCGGTGATGTCTAAAAAGTCAAACGACTTAATCTCCGACTTAAAAGAAACCTTTGATAGTCTCCGGAAATACAACATGATGCTTAACCCTAAGAAGTGCGTCTTCGGGGTTCCAGTCGGCAAATTGTTGGGCTTCATCGTTTACTAGCGCGGAATCTAGGTCAACCCGAAGAAAATCAAGGCCATCTTAAACATAAATCGTCCGACGTGCCTAAAAGACATACAACGGCTAATAGGTTGCGTTGTAGCAGTTAGTCGGTTCGTCAGCTGACTTGGAGAGAAGGCTCTTCCGCTGTACAAATTGCTAAAGAAGGCGGACAAATTTACGTGGACGGACGAATCAGATGCAGCATTGAAGTAGCTCAACGAGATTCTTTCCTCAGCGCCTATCCTTTCAACACCCGAGCCTGGAGAACCCATGTTAATTTACATGGCAGCCACCAACCGGGTAATCAACATCGTCGTCGTGGTAGGGCGGAAGGAACCGAGCTATGATCACGAAGTTTAATGACCAGTTTACTATGTAAGCGAGGTCTTGACGGAGTCCAAGCAGCGTTACCTGCACTACCAAAAGATAGCTTATGGAGTATTCCTTGCTTCTCGGAAGCTGAGGCACTATTTCCAGGAGCACCCCATCATAGTGGTAAGCAAGACTCCACTATCCGACATTATCAACAACAATGACGCTACAGGAAGGGTCGCGAAGTGGGGCATTGAGCTTGCCGCTTTCGAGATCACCTACAAGAGACGCGACGCTATCAAGTCACAAGCCTTGGCAGATTTTATCGCATATTGGACGGAGATGCCAGATGCTACCCCATTGCCGGAGCCAGAATACTGGGTGATGCACTTTGATGGATCAAAGCTCCTCAACGGCTCGGGGCCTGGTGTACTGCTACAATCACCAACTGGGGACAAGCTACACTACGTTCTGCAGATCCACTTCGAGGCTACAAACAACATGGCAGAGTACAAAGAACTCATTCATGGATTACGAGTAGCCAAGGATATTGGCATCAAGCGCATAGTTAGCTATGGGGATTCAGACTTGGTTGCCCAGCAGGTGGCTGGCACCTGGAACGCGCGGAACCCTATGATGGCGGCATATCGAGACGAAGTGGACGAGATAGCCAACAGCTTCTTGGGCTACGAGGTCAAGTATGTACCTAGGGAGCAAAACGAGGCGGCTGATCGGCTATCTAAGCTTGGATCAGGGCGCAAACGAATTCCGCCTGGAGTTTTCCTGGAGCATCTACGGACACCATCCGTGAAGGGAGCAGACATCGACAACCCGGACATAGTTGAATCTTTCGTTCACATGGTCACAAAGATCCCTCCGTCTTGGACAAAACCGTTCATGGAGTATCTGGAACACGAAACTTTGCCCAACGACAAAGTCGAAAGACAGCAAATAGTACGTCAAGCAAAGGGCTATACCATAATCAATGGACTTCCCTACAAAAGAAACACTACTGGTGTATACCTTAATTGTGTTTCCCAGCAAGAAGGTATTGAAATCCTACGCGAAATCCATCCCGGAGATTGCGGGCATCATGCCGCTCCCTGATCGCTGGTCGCCAAAGCCTTCCGGCAAGGATTCTACTGGCTGACCGCGAAGGCGGACGCCGACAAGCTGGTTGAGATATGCATGGGATGCCAGTACTATGCCCGACAACCACATGTTCCTGCTGAAGAATTGCGAACAATACCAATAACTTGGCCGTTCGCAGTCTGGGGGCTGGACATGGTTGGTCCGTTGCAGACGGCACCATGTGGGTTCACGCATCTTCTAGTAGCAGTTCATAAATTCACCAAAATGGATAGAGGCTAAACCCAGTAGAAAGCTCGATGGGGCAACTTCCCTTAGGTTTGTTCAGGATCTAGTGGTGATATTTGGTCTCCCACATAGCATTATCACCGATAATGGTAGCAACTTGTCACTCAGAGAAGTGGAAGCTTATTGTTGGGAGAAGGGCATCCGACTTGACCTTGCATCTGTGGCACATCCACACTGCAATGGTCAGGTTCAGCGAGCCAATGGATTAATTCTGCAGGGAATCAAGTCACGTCTTGAGGCACCGCTACATAGAGCAGCTAGATCCTGGGCAGAAGAATTGCCATCTGTGTTGTGGAGTTTACGAACTACACCCAACAGATCCACCGGCTACACCCCTTCATGGTATATGGAGCAAAAGCCATCCTGCCTTCCGACATCCTTCACGATTCACCAAGAGTCGCCGCCTACGACAAAGATGATGCTGAAGAATCCAGACGCCTAGATGTGGACCTTCTCGAGGAGGAGCGCATTTTGGCATGCCAAAGATCCGCCATCTACCAGCAGAAGCTACGTAGCTACCATAGTCGCCACGTCTGGCATCGCTCGTTTAAAGAGGGGGATTTGGTGCTCTGACTTAAGCAGAAGAAGTCACACAAATTATCCCGCATGGTAAGGACCGTTCATCATAAGCAAGGCGCTACTCAATGGGTCTTACTACCTCGTTGACAATCGTGAACTGAAGGATAGACCCAACGAGGATCATAAGCGTAAGCGACGTGACCTGGATAATGACTACCCGGAGCTTGATCGGCCATAGCACATAGCAAAGCTACGTCCTTTCTATACTTAGCATTTTTTATCTATTGTGTACCTCTTATGTGATAAATGAAATAAAGCTCTCTGGTTTACTCATATTTATGAGTCTTTTACCTCCTTTAGTGTTCATTTTTGGGTCGTATAAAACCTTTATGCACAAGCTTTGCGATTGCACTTGTGAAAATTCCGCATACGGGCGTTAGCTTAAGTTTTATGATCTACACATTCTTTGTTGTTTTTATGTGGATTCTGGAGTAGTGACTTTTACACTTATTGTCGGCGATTTTGTGCTTAGGTTCTTGACGGTGCCATTAGTCATCATCGCCTGAGCGCATAGTTCCGACAACGAGTCTTCTGACTCACGAAAAGTCAAGCATAAAAACTAAAGTAATGGATAAGCTAGCACTTGCTTAAAAAATATGTACATGCTGGAACCAGTTCTTGAGTAGCAGGAAATAACAACCATTGTTTTCCGCCTTAAGTTAACACGTAGTTTTTTCCGCATATACATTACAGAGGAAACAAATATTACATAATTGTTTTTTCATTCCTCTAGCGCAGGCGACTTGGACGCATCATTGTTAGCAGCAGGAGAGTCACCTTCCTTGAAGTCGGCAGTGTTGAGGGACTCGGAGGAGCTTTGGTTGGCACCATCAATGGTTTTCATGGGCACAAAGACGTTGGAGTCGACCAACTTGACAACTTTGGTGTCAACACCCGCGAGCGACACCAAGATAGCCTCACGATCTATCTTTTGGCCTTCGTCGTCTACGTCTGGGATACCGGAGGTCACCGTGTCGATGTCGGCATCTTCGTAGTGTGCCTTGACCATTGACAGTGCCATCCTTGTGCTGGCCCGTGTACATGAAGCTTTCTAGATTGAGATACGCTCGGGGCTCGGTGCAGGATCTCCGATAACTTTGCCACAGAGTCCACCGCCTTGATGTTAATCTGGAGGGGCTTGTCTATCTCCTTGGTCTGCTTGCTGGCGGTGTTGATAAAGTTGCCGGCAAGGACCATACATTCCTTTGGCGGAGGAGCCGACCGGGTTAACCCCATAGGAGGTGCAAATTTCTGACAAAGGAGAACATGAGTTCCATAACACAAAATGTTCAGAGTGTCTAGCTTACAGAAGTACAAGACGGAGAATCACTTACTAAAGATGTTAATCTCATCCTGCTAGAGAGTTTCCGACATGGAGTCCCGTTCTTGTCGGAGGATCCTGTACGCATCCAGATGGCGCTGATTTTGCTCATCGGCGGCTTTCTTATGATCTTTAAGGATCATGATTTCCTCCTTCAAGCGGTTCATCTCCTCGTTGGCGGAGTCTTGCAGGACTTTCATTGAGTCCTCATGCATCTTCAGCATGTGCTTTCTCTCCTGCTTAAGGATCTTGTTTTTGCTATCCAGTTGCTGAAATGCTTGGATTGCTCAACAATATCCTTAGCCTTGGAAATGGCTTCTGCAAGTCGGATAAATAATAGTACACAGTGAGTACTCAGAGAATGTTGGCACAAGATCAAGTCGGAATACGAAAAAGAAAGGAAAAACAGACGTTTGCTCTTGATGATTTGTTCCTTCAAGAAGGCAGTTTTACCCTTTTCAGCTTCCAAGTCCGCGCGCATCTTCTGGAACTTTTCGTTGGCCACGCCCCTCCGAGCATTCTCATTCTGTGGAAGAAAATTTTTAACGCTGTTTAGTCTACTTGGAGCATCTAGCCGGATAAATATCCACCTAGAAGCTTGGGGGCTATAGTATAAAGTTTTAGCTCAGTCATATGCTTAGTCTTTCTTTAAGCATCTAGTCGGAACTAATTCAGTTACAACTATAATCTTGGGGGCTACAGTATTGAAATTTATAAACAATGTGTATGCTACTCTGAAAGCATCTAGTCAGAATAATTTATTCAAACTATATGCTTGGGGGCTATAGTGAGAAGTTTTCTAGCTTAGTCACTCTTAGAGCATTTAGATGCAAAGACCTATGGTTTTCCATCTAAATCCTCGGGGGCTACAGTGGGATACTCATATGAAATGCAAAAGGCAAATAAAACATACAAGTGCAATGATCTTGAGGTTTGTAGCACTCTCAACAAGCAACTTGCCGAAGGATAAACTGTTTCCTTGCAAGATTTCTGCTTGCTGGAGAAGCTCCTCAAGACCGCAAGTTGAAGATGTCGGTGTCGCACCGGGAACCACAACGGAGCTACCCGGCATAAGTACCGGGTAGACTGTCTTCGAGACCTTGATGGATTTCTTGGGTGCGGAGGCGCCGCCTTCAGCAGACGTACCACTTTCCACCACCGCCTTACCGCTACCGATGGCATCCTTAGCTGGATCTTCAGCCATTTGGGTTGCGGCACTCTCTTGTGTCGCTGTTTCGCCGACAATGGAAAGCTCCATAGAGATGCCTGAGTTCACTTCCATGGCGGAAGGGCCAGATGCATCTTTGGCCTGTGAGCTTGCCGGGACGGACATAGGCTAGACGCTAGGAGTGACAGGGGCGATGGCGGAGATGCTTGGGGAGACACGTCATGATGCAACATATCCTTGATGTTTTTAGAATCCCCCAAGGTTTTTGAGGTCTTCTTCAAACTGGTAGTGGCCTTCTTCCTGAAACGTGCGAAAAGTATAAGTACAGGAATAAGACAAGCAATGGACAATGTCGGAGATAAAGAAGCTTATACAAGAGAGGGTTCTTTGGCAAAGGGGATCCCGGTAACCTTTCTTTTCTCCGCCTCCAGGGTGGCGGTAGTATTCTTGGAGGCTCCACCCTCCGTCTTCTTCTTCTTGCCTCCGTCGGCAACGTCAGAGGTGGAGCTTTTCCTCTTTTGCGCCAACGGGACCTCGTCGTCGGACACGACCGTGACTTCCTTCATCTTTGGATCATAGATTTGGACAGCCATGCTATCCTCTTCTAGATCGCTAAGCTATTAAGTGAAAACCCACAATGTTAGATGAGATGGTAATGGCTAGACAGAAGAACTGGAGTATATGTCATACACGGAAAATAAGCAGGTACCTTTGGGCACTTGCTCTCTATGAACATGTCATAGGTGATGGTGAAGCCACGCTTCTTATCCTTCACATTGACGATGTCCTTGAGACGGAGCTTGACGGAGTCGCTCGAGAAGTTGTCCTCACAGATGCGGAGGCTATCCTTTCTCTCGTTGGTATACTCGTGCATCAACTTCAAGCGGTATTGCAGAGGCTTGATCCGCCTGACGAACCAGCACATGGCCAGGTACAATCCGGTCAGACCCAATTCTATGAACCACTCTATCCGCTTTATAGCGCGGGAAGCGTCGATGTCAGATGGAAGGGAAGCCTGGGATCTCCATGTCGAGGCTTCGGCGACTTCTCCATCGACGAAGTCCTTATACGTCACTTCTCGGCCAGCCAGAGGGATATCTGGGCCGTAGAAGTACGTACGTTGCCAGTTCTTGCAGGACTCATGGGCGACGATGTCAGGGAAGCGCCGGCCAGGCCAGATCTTAAAACTAATGGTGCCATAGTTCTTGAGGGTGTTGTATTCCTTGTGGGTGTTGTATTCCTTGTGGGTGTTGTATTCCTCCTCTAGCAGCTCTAGCGCCGCTGAGTTATGGTCGCCGATGGTGGTTTCGACCATCGCAGATTTGGGGATCACCAGGCCCTCTAGGGAAACGATGACGGTGCTCGCCGGCTTCGCCGTGGCATCGCCTGACGCTGCCATGGAAGCGGTGGAACTGTTGCTGGCCATTGGAGAGGTTAGGGTGGTGACTGAGAAAGGTTGAAAAGCTAGGGTTTTTCGCAATGGTGCGGAGAGCTCGAAGAGGCGCTCGCTGGAGGAAGAAGACGATGCAGAGGAGAATGAGGTGAAAAGTAAAATTTCCACCGTTGTTACAATTTATAACCTCCGGCATCAAGATTCATGCAAAACTATCGAATGGTTGACACGTGGACGATGTGTGCGCGGAAATTTCTCCATGTTGCCAACCGTCGCCGCCAACGGTTCGTATCGCTCGTGCGGGAAAACGGACATCATTGCGTTCTCTGCATGTATGAGTTACGAGGCATTGATGACCTATGTCTACGTCGCCCTAGCTATCACTAGCTGATGAACCATCACATCGGAAGATTCCAGCATGGACGGATCCAGTCCGGCTACAGAAGAGTACGATGGAAGATTCAGCAATTC
Organism: Avena sativa; assembly: GCA_916181665.1. NCBI lineage: Eukaryota > Viridiplantae > Streptophyta > Magnoliopsida > Poales > Poaceae > Avena > Avena sativa. Next base: position 104,709,721 of record OV702293.1, read on the forward strand.
TCCGACTTACAAGTGGAAGGAGGAGAAAATCTTGCAGGGTTCTTTGGGAGGACTACAAGTTATTGCTTGAAGATTTACCGACATCCATCTAGACGGAGCATTCAACGTGAAGAGGCAAGACAACGCAAGATCTCAGAGTTCTCCGGGGGCTACTGTTGGGGATATGCTATATGGGTATCCTCATAGCATGTCCTCTATCCGGATAACCCGGGTGGCCCATAGTTGGTAGCATGTCCCATGGCCTGCTGGGAGGCCGAGTTAGATGGATATAGAAGGAAGGCTACAGAGGAGTCACCGACGTAACTGGAGCATTGGAGTGCAAGACACGCTAGACTAGTTGTAGGCAGTGTAGGACTCTGTAACCTGTCCGGCTAGGTCTTTTCCTTGTAACCCTAGGACCTGACGACTATATAAGTCATGCCTATGGGAGCCTTTAGGGAACAATCTCAGACAACCTAGTGTCGACTATGAAGCACCTCGCACAGTGAACCAATCCTTGTAACTCGGCGTATTGCCCTTATAGTGATTTATAGCAGAAGTAGGATTCCACCACCGTTGTGGGATCTGAACCTGGTAAGCTGTGTTACCTCGTACCTGTCAACCGTCCGCCTTCCCCCACGTCTCTAAACATGCACTGTGAGGACCTCTCCATGGCGTACTCGTCGGCAATACCACGACAAGAGCCCCATCCCCTGGGCCTTCCTCGTTGCTCGACCTACCATGACACCGTCGCGCTCTCTCTTGTGGTCCCCCGTCTCCGGATCCCCATTGCCAGTCTCCTCCCTACTGAGCGCCCCCTTACTCCCCATCTGTAGCCTCAGCTGGCAGCGCTCCCCCCTTATACAAGATTGTCTCCTCCCTATTTTCTCCCCGGTAGGACCTCCATTCACCCCGGTGCCTGAAGCTCTACCCAAGGGTCGTGGCAGTAGAGCGCCGCTGGTCCTCCTCACATCTTGGTCGGCATCGGTCACGTGTCCTCTACACCGCCTAGAGGCTCCTTACACTGCCTCTCCAGGAGTTCCCCGTGCGCGCCTCTACTTCCCTGGCACGATGCTCACCCAGTCGAACCCAAGTTCGGCAAAGATGTTGTCATTGTTCCTGGTGCTTGATCCCTTTGTGTTATGGTGTGGAGCATTGGATTTTTGGGCCCTGAGGGTACTGCGACATCCAAAAGAAGGCGATGATGTTCAAGGTTTCCGGTGTACAATGGTTTCGGTGAAGAACCTTGAAGATGCCCAACGAATAGCTACTCTGCCCGGGTGGTGGAAGATGGACATGAGGAGCCCCGTCGATGAGAAATGTTGACGCCAAGGCCTGCCGATGTTGAAACCCGAGTACGACATGGACCATCAATCCAGTACTCCAAGGCCTCCTTCCTAGATTCGAACAACAAACCCCGTCGCGCGAAGTACTACCTCACGGGTCCAATGCTTGAGACCTTGAAGATCGACCCCGCTGAACCCGAACCCTCCCACTAAACGAATATCTTCGGACCCTAATGTGATACCCCATTTCCGAACCCTCATGTGTGATCCCTATACCGAGACCCCTATATTTTTATAATATATGACATATACTTGTTGCATGTGAATCATTCTTACTCACATGCATATTGTGGATGTTTGGGGATATTCAGATGATTCACCTAAATTAAATATGGAGACCATATGCAGAATTTTCTAGTCTTATATTGGCTCCATTTAAATTTGTGTGGTGAATCGATGCCTTGTTTTGCCTTGTTAAGCCGGCATTTAAATTGCGGGGTAACTAAGCAACATGAACCATCTAATTAATTGTCATGACCCCGGTTCCGCTTAATATTGCCTATTTGCACCGCATCTTTGCCATGTCATGCATCATACATGCATCATGCCCTATCTTTTGTTGTAGTATTAAATAGTGCATCTAGTGTTTCTTCTGGTGCTTTGCTTCTTCATGGATTAGGCCAATGATTTGATGCGAGTGTCGACCCTATCTTCAGATGAATCTTCGGCAATATTTTCAGGCAAGCATTCTCCCCTTCCTACCTATCTTGCATTTATATTCTTTACTTCCTCTTGTTGATCTATTGCTATTTGTGTTGCGATGCTTTAGCATTTTCGTACCTATATATCCATTGCAGTCTATATTGCCTTGGACACCTCCTATTACCTATTGTTTGTTATATGGTTGTCCTTGCGAGTCGTAGTTTCTTGCTCAGGTTCTTGTTCATGTTGTCGTTGTGCCACCGTTATTCGGGGTTGGCATATTGTTAATGGTGGAGAGAATCCTGCATTTAATTACAAGTTATTAATTAAATTTGGGCATATATATAATTAACACAGAGGCACTGAGGGGTAATAGTTGAGATATTGTTATTATCCCCCCTGTATTCCACCTAGGACCCGAGTTCTATTCCGAGAATAAGTGCGCTAACCACATGTGGGGTGTATGGGCACCCGTATCGGCTTAATACCTAATTTAAAAGTACTATATGGGGGGCCACAAACTAGTTTGGGGTTTTAATTGCATGTTATGCGATGTTTATTATCTATTTCTCTTTGAGTGTTTACTACTATACTATTTAGGATGTGGGTTGTTATGTCGATGATTATACCTATTGCCTCTGATCTCTTAGCCAATCTCACAACCTCTGGGTCCGTCTTCGGAGCCGGCAGATTTCGTTACGGGTATCTTAGTGGGGTGGCCCCCATGTTCTTATTTTGGCTCTGGGAAAGCGTCATGTCAGAGGCCCCGCAGACATAGTGATGGGTGTATGTTAGTTGACCCGGCAACAAGGGTCAGAGTGCGTGTGGAAACTTTGGTGCACCCCAATAGGGTTAAATCTTTTTGAAAGGCAGTCTCGATGGTTATGGATAACTTGGAGCACAATTTTTCTTGATCATAGACAACTATAACTAAAGTTTATTGTTATAATTTGACTTGTATTCGAATGACTAGTAAGTTGAATAACCACCATGGAAAGAATGAATAAAATTGCCCTACGCAGATCCGGGAGGCTAAGGCCTTGATCTTCATCATCAACCGTTGCATCACCACCATATCCATCCATCCCATCTACATCTTATCTATATCTTATTGTAATTTCCTTACTCATTGTGGATTTATACAAGTACTATTCATCTATGATAGATTCCATTGTATTTGCCATGATGTTGATTGCCTCCATTTCTGAGTAGATCATTAGTTCTTGGGGAGATGGAGAAACCCTACCATGAGATTGAAATAAGATGTAGTTTACTATGATATTCATCGATGTGACCATGTGTTAGATTGTCTTCATATTGATGTTGGGAGAAGTTGACGTCTCAATATTTGCCTCTTGTGGGGACTTGATGGATGGAACTACTTGTTGATAGACGGAGGTGTGTTAGCACTTACAGTGACTATAAAGTTGTTGGCACTCCTTATGTATCAACTTGTGAATCGAGAAAACTCACAAAACACTATCCATGCCATTGGATACGTCCTATGGGATCAAGTCCCTTAATAGCAAAGTAATTCAATTGATGTTGATTGTTGTCTACTGTGGTTATGAGGATGATGTGAGTAGTGGTTGCTGCCTATTTTTCCAAATACGGAGTTCCTCCCACATATACATAGTTGAGAATGTTCATGATAATAATATTTACATTAGCCCTTTATAAATGCTAGAGGTGTATCCGCTACTCCCCGTGAACGCATTTCCCCACATCAGTTTCAAATCTCTTTTACAGACGCGATACTTATTTTCTGTATTTAGTTTAATTTATTTTACTTATTGTTATCTTATACCAAAAAACCGAAACCACCTTTTTACACAACAATCGTATTTTATCTTCTTACTTAGGACTTTATTTTAGCAGTCCTATTTTAGTATTTACTTCAAGAGTTACAAGACTTCAGACTCCTGCTCCCTGTGGGATCAATGTCTTTATTTCGAAACTATCTACAAACGATCTGTGCACTTGTAGTCATCAAGCTATTTTCTGGTGTCGTTGACAGGGAGCTAATGGTTGTAGGTATTTTAGTTTTTTCTTATTTATTTTACTCTTTCTAAGATTTGTTTTGAGTTACAGGTTTCCACCAACATGATGGAGTTTGATCATTTGACTAGTACTATCCCACTCAGCCACTTTGGGAAGCCCTATGATATTAATAAGAGAGACAACTCCAACGAGAAGACAGGGGGGTTTGAAATAAATCCTCTACTACTTGGTATTCTACACAAGAAGCAATTTACTGGAGATGAAGAAGATCCTGATCCATATGAGCATATTGCATGCTTCAAAGATATATGTGGAACTTCCCAATTACCTGGGTATACTGCTAATGAGGTAAGGGTTGAACCTTTTAGTCAGACTTTGACTAGCACAACTCTCTCATGGTATAGATCCTTACCCCTAGAGGCCACTACTACTTGGGATAATTTAGCCTGTGAATTTCTATTCAAATGTTATCCATTATCAGAATCTTATGGAATTAGGCATCTTATAATGACTTTGAGGAACCGTCCTAATGAAGGACTAGTAGGAGCTTACATAAGATTTAAAGACTTACTTAGTCAATGTCCTCATCATGATTTTCCTGAATGGTATTTATTTCATATATTTTATGGCAGTTTAATTGAACCTAATAAAATTGAACTAAACTCTTGTGCGAGAGGAGATTTTATGAATATTCCCATAACCAAAGATTGAGCTTTACTCAATATAATTCGCAATCATAGAGTTTCATGGAATTTTGTTCTAGGAAGCGAAGGAGACACAGAAATAGATTATGATTGTATTCATGACTATAATAAAAAGGGCCATGTTAATGAATTATATAAAGAACTTTATTTAGATTTAGATCTTGTGTTGCAAGTTGTTAAAGCTTTTACAGAACATATCAAAGCTCCAAAAGAGGGTTCGGTCAAGTATGATCCACCACCCGAACCCGAGTTGGAAAAATAAGTTAAAGCAACACTGGCCTCCATAGAACCAATGTATGAGATACCTTTTACTAACACTACAAAGAAGCATATTTTGGAATATGAACTAGTCAAAGCAGTACAGGAGAAGAAGGAAGAGGAAAGTGTGCCAGATTTTTTTTTGAATATTTACTGTAGGGTAGTCTCCCACAGCCCTTTATTTAAAGAAAGAGTCAAAAGTCTTATGTACAAACTAAAAAGTTAAAGAAAGAAAAATAAAAAAAGGACTATACAAAAGTTACAGTAGAGTATCTATCCAAGATATCAGCTCTGGAATGGTCTTCTTTTTAACTCTATATTTTAAGAGTGAGACATCAGTGATAAACCCAGATTTCCAAGAGGCAAATGAAGGTCTTATTCCTTTGAAAATCTTGTCATTTCTCTGTTTCCAAATATTCCAGCAGGCAAGTATAGCAACCTCAATGAAGCATGGACCCTTGAAATTCTGCTTCGCATGTTTCAGTATTTCTGGCCCAGACCCTGACCCCCAGGATACTTGCAGATATTTCCAAATCCTTATACTGAAATTACATTCGAAAAAGAGATGTGACCAGTCTTCAAGAGTATGACAAGGACAAAGAACACATGCATGATTGTCTGAAACATTCCAGTGTCTTCTGAGTAGCATGTCTTTAGTATTAATGCGATCATGAATTATAAGCCAAGCAAAGAACTTGTGCTTGGAAGTACATTTGCTTTTCCAGATCCATTGGGAGGGGAAGTGATTTGATATGTGTTGAAAGTACATCTTGTATGTGGCACTGACAGAATAATCACCTGTGCTTGAATATATAGTTTTCCATTCATCATGCTGACTTTGATGGAGGGTGACATCAGCTAGTTGCAATTGTAATTGTTGTAACTCAGAATTAGCTTCAGTAGAAATTGGCAGGTGAAAAGCTTCTGACATTTGTGTAATTTAAATTGCTTGCCAAACAGAGCAATCTTTATCAAGCACATGTGAGAATAAATGTGGATAAGTTAAATTGAGGGGTTTGTTGTTCCAATTATCCATCCAAAACAATGCTGTGTCTCCTGTTCCTACAGAACATTTAGAAATTGAGAGATATTCCTCATGTAAGCTCATAATATGACGCCACCAAAAAGATCCACAGACAGTAACTGTATGAGGAACCCTTTCATGATAGTATGTGCTCCAGATTAGGTTGACCCAAGGTAGATCAACTTTATTATAAAATTTATGAAGGTGCTTCATAAGCAGGCACCTATTTTGAATTTCCAGATCTATGATGCCTAAACCCCCCTTATCTTTTGGTTTGCAAACCATCTCCCAGGAACCATAGAATGTTCCTTATCATCATCCTTACTCTTCCTCCATAGACAATGCTTTCTTGCTCTGTTTAAGACTTCTATTATTCCTTTTGGAATACTCAAAGAACTTATGTAGTGCAATGGCAATGAAGATAACACAGAATTCACCAAAACAAGTCTGTCTCCATAAGATAAGAATGAGGCCGAGGCAGTCAGTCTTCTTTCCACTCTATCAGTCAAAGGTGAGAGATCTTTAATTGTTGGTTTTATAATCCCCATGGGCAGACCCAGATAAGTGAAAGGCATCTTTGCAGTAACACAACCAATTTCAAAAGCAAGTGAGTCAGCCTCCTCATGGCTTATATTTATGGGCACCAAAGAAGATTTATGAAAATTAACTTTTAAACCAGTGAAAGCTGTATAATCTTCAAGGATGTGTCTCAGAGTATGTAATTGTTGTGGGCCAGCTTGCATGATGATAATAGTGTCATCAGCATATTGCACTACAGGGAAATTATTATTGCCTCTATTTGGGATTGGTGGAACCAATCTTCCTTCACTGAATGCCTTGTTTATAAAGCTCTGAAGCAAGTCTCCCCCAAGAACATATAACAATGGGGAAAGAGGATCACCTTGCCTAAGACCACGCTTACAAATAAAATTTCTTCCAGGAACCCCATTCAGTAAAATAGCTGAGGAGCCAGATGCCAAGATTTCTTTAACCCAACCAATATAAACTTCATCAAAGCCCTTATACTTCAGAATTCTGAGAATTTCTTCATGTTCAATTGTGTCAAATGCCTTTTCAAAATCCAATTTTATTACCACAGTCTGTTTCTTTGAGGCATGACATTGATGTAAGTACTCAAAGGTCCAACCCAAACAATCTTGTATTGTTCTGCATTTGATGAAACCATATTGGTTTTCATGAATACACCTTTTTATTTTCTTCTGCAACCTATTTGCCGCCAATTTTGTTAGAAACTTTAGACAGGTGTTTGTAAGAGAGATAGGTCTGAAATCATTGACAGTCTCAGGAGAATTTTTATTGGGAACCAATGTAATGAAGGATCCATTAATACTTGTAAGAGGAGTTAATCCCTTGTGAAAATCATGACATAATTTAATAAAATCATCCTTAATGATATGCCAACACTTTTTAACAAACATCCCATTGAAACCATCAGGCCCAGGAGCTTTATCAGTCTTCATATGTTTAACAACATCTTCAATTTCATTTGTGGTAAACTCCTCAGAAAGACATTCAAGATCATCAACTTTTGAGATAAAGTCAGATAAGTCTGGCCTGTATTTAGTAGGGAAAGAAACCCCCATTCTGTTTTTATAACACTTCCATAAAGCCTCTGCCTTATCTTTATGCTGCACCAGAGTATTTCCCTCTTCATCCATAATTTGATTTATAACATTATGCATGTATCTTTCAGCAGCTTTAGCATGAAAATATTTAGTATTTTCCCCTCCAAATTTGACCCATCTTATTGTACATCTGTTTTTCCAATAAGTAGACTAAGTGTTGAGCAGCTTCTTTAGGTGCAATTTAACAATATTCCTGAAATTAAACTCAGGTATGCTCAAAGTTCTCCTACCCTCGATAGCATCCATCTCAAAAATGACTTTATTACACTTGTCAATCAGAAGTTTGATGTGCGAAAGTTTTTTCCCCCATCGTTTCAAAGCATATCTTAAGTTTTTGAACTTTGCAGTAATGATACTTGCAATAGATCCCTGCTTCACTGGTTGTTTCCAAGCATTTTCCACTACTTGGAAGAACCCAGGCTGCTCAATCCAAATATTTTCAAATCTGAAAATTTTTGCTCTAGGGATTGAAGTGGAAATACTGACCACACAGGGTACATGATCAGAAGTTGACTTTGATAAAGGGTTGACCAATGTGTTGGGGTATTTTAAAGAACAGTCAGGAGTTGTAAAAAACCAATCCAATTTCTCTAACAGGGGGTTTGCTTGCATATTTGACCAAGTAAAATTTCTTCCTTTTAAAGGCAGTTCCAGTAGACCAAGGTGGCTAATAATGCTGTTAAAAAGGAAGATGTCATTGAGATCAGCCCCATCCTTATTTCTATTATCCAAAGACCTAATGAAATTAAAGTCTCCCAAGAGCAACCAATCCTCATGATTTGGGATATTTAAATCATATAACCATTGCACAAAAAGATCTCTCTACGGTCCTCTACAAGGTCCATAGACATTAACAAGTGTCCATGTATCAGAGTTATGAGTTGAGGAAAACTTGATTTTTATTGCTGAGACAGTTGTTTCCATTAATGATCCAATAAAAATAGAGCTATTCCATAAAACTATTAATCCACCCGAAGCTCCAACAGAGGGAGCAAACACAAACTGATCAAATCTTTTTGGGCAGAAAGTTCTAATAAAAGAATGATCAAAATCTTCACATTTTGTCTCCTGAAGACAAATCGCTGAGCAGTGACTTTCATTGATTTTATTATAAACAGCCAATCTTTTATCTTTATCATTGAGACCTCTGACATTCCAACAAAGTATCAGCCAATCATGGTTTAAATTATAAGAATTATCCATGGAAAAACATTTTCAAAAGTCAACCATCTGGCATGCACAACAAACCAGAGACAATCAAGGAGCACCAACTTTAAGTAGTAAATATAGACTGCCATAGATATTGGTAACTCAACCAAGCCAAATAACTGTGAGTGCCAAAATACACCAGTATACCACTTGAACAGAAATAGTGCAATATTACAGGGAACAAAGTTATGCATAACTAAGAACTCAAACACTGGACCATACTGATAAAAGTGACCATCACTCATCATTGGGAACCTTCTTGGACTTGTTGGAAGAAGGACCAGCCATAAGCTTGTCCAGAGAAAGCTCTTCAGAGGGAATCTCCAGTTCTTGACCTGCCCTTTGAAGAACATGAATTGGGATAAAGAGCTCAGTTGGGTCTTCTATAGGCTTGGCAGATCTAGCTTTCTTTTTTGTCCTTGATGTTTCAGCTGTCGAACGGGCTTTGAAACCAGCATCCCTATTGGCTGTTCTGGCACTTCTCCTGACTGGAGTAGACATTATCTGAGTATCATCCCTTCCTACAAAAAGAGGCTTGGTTTGTACATGCTTCATAGCCTTTGTAGCAGTTCTTGTTACTCTAACTGACTGACCAATGCATTCATTCTTTTTACCCCTGGTATCACTGAGTGCAGAAGCTGAAAAAACCATGGGGGTCACCTGCTGGTCATTGGTGTTGACAGAAGTGAGTCTTGTAGTGGCTGGTCTTGTTTTTATAATTTTCTTGTGGACATTTTTCTCATGATCCCAAATAACAGAGAATCCACAAAGGTTATTGAAAGCAGTATGCCAATATATTTTTGCCAACAGAGAAATAAAAGTTTGGTCAACTAACAAGCTAGAAGGAATAACCTGTTTACAGTATTGTGGGATCATACACTGCAGTAGCTTATCAATTTGTAGGCTGGGCGGGATCACAGGACCATAAGAAGATGGCAGTAGCATGCTCTCCACAGGAACAATTCTAACATGATTAATTATCAACTGATTTTGTGGCATCATATTAATATTATTGAAAGACCCCCCCTGAATCACCAGATCCATCAGTAACAATGGAGTCATCAACTTGCTCAACTTCTTGCTCCTGCTCTGCAGCAAAATTTTGTGCCTGGTGCTGCATCTCATCCTGCATGTTTCCCTGCATATCATGTTGGTCAGGCTGGAAATTCTCTCCATGGTCATGTTGCCCTTGCTCATGATTCTGGTCCCAACCAATTTCAGGATATTGCGGGCCTACAAAGTTGAGATTATTCATATGCATCTGGCCAGGCAAAGGATGGGGATTACCATCCAAAGGCATTTGGTCCTCATCATTAGGCAAAGCATCAGCAAAATGTGTTGTCAAAATATAACAGGCTGCAGTCCATCCTTCCCTCACTCCACCAACTGTAGCATAATTGCCAAAAACAACATCCCTAGGAACTTTGGTAATAGTAGGGTAGGAAGCATAAACTAGAGTTCTTTCAAGTACATTGGGGTCTTGGTGTCAATGCAGAAATTTGCCAAAAGTTCCAATTGCATTAGCAATGTCATAATCATTCCTATAATCCAGGGGCAAACCAAGAAACATAAGCCACCCAGTACTAAACCCTACCTCAGCCCTGTGATTCTGCCTATCATCATGTGCTAAAAAGCGAACAAAAGTCTCATTCTGAAGCTGATACGGAGGATGATCAATCAGAGCCGATCTGGCCGCCTGGTTACGAAGAACAAAAAGACCAACTCCAAACAGACATGGCTGGACATCATCGACAGGCCGATGTAACTGATGAACAATAAAATCCCTAACCTGCTGCCTCCAGAAAGGTTCATGTTGCTGCGGAGGTGGTGGCATGAGCTCAGCAATGCAGATGTGATCATACCGACGTGGCGGCACCACCGAGGGAGTGTAGAAGGTTCTCGGTAATCTTGTAGGCCCCCATCAATAATCTGATGCCCTTCAGGAATCCACCTTGTCGGATCAAGAGGGAAGTTTGCCATTGTCGCTGGGACAATCTTCAATAGCGGATTTGGGGTAGGGTTTGTTTGCGAGAACAATGTGTCTAAAGCGATGCTCGAGGGGTGCAAAGGGGATTGAGAAGCCGAGGAGCCCGGGTACTGTTCAACCTTGTCTGTCTTAGACTCCTTGTCCAAACCGTGGACAGGTAAAGTTTTTTTCTTAGGAATCCAGCACTTAGCAGATTGACTCTTAGAATTCAGGCAGTTCTTTTTTATGTGTCCATATCGGAAACAGGCCTTGCATCATATATCATTGACACATTGAGACGTGTTATGGTCCATACTTAGACATCTGCCACAATTTAAAATCTTATGAACCATATCATCAATCATTTTTTCAAATTCCACATCTTCATCCATAGTATCAAGATTACCATTAGAATAAAATTCAGAAGATTTTGAAGATTCTCCTAGCTCCAGAGAAGTAATGGTTCCAAAATTAATGTTTGACTTGGATCCCTGCAAAGCAGTTGGCAGAATAACACCAGCTTTTTTCCGAATTTGAGGACAATCATATCCTGCTTCCAGAAAATAGAGAGCCTCTTCTTTACTAGAAGGGAATTCATACCCTTCACAAGCGTCATATTGTTCAATTGTAGCAAAAGAAAGCTTCTTTTTCACCTGTTGATTACACTGCCCAAATGAAGACCTTCTGATACTGGATACAGTGGGTTTTTTCTTCAGAGCATTTAAATCCCTATCAGTTCTTTTTTTATTAGGTCTAATCAAAGTCCATTCTTCGTTGCATTCAATTTGCCAGTCATTGAATTCCCTATGCCATAAAGGACCTCCATTGCTCCATAAATGAAAGAAGCATTTAAAATGTTGGCAGGAGAAGCTACGTAAAGCATAAACCATGAAACCAACAAACCTAGAAGCCACAGAGAACCTGAAAACCCTATAAGAAAGTTGAGTGACTGCAAGTTCCTGACTCAGTCCACCAATACAAGATTCCAAAGATTGACTGACAGAGTGATCATCCAATTTAAACTTTGAACGGCCAAAAGACACAACCATCAAAAAATGATTAGACTTCCCTAATGGATGAATTGTCGAACCAAACTTGTATTTCACATCATCTTTTAAGCCAGATCGAAAAGAGAAATCCAGATCCAGAGATATATGATCCTCCGGAGCCTGCAAAGAGACCTGAGTGTCCCATACATGGGTCCAGAAATGCAAGATATGATCGAAATAATGTGTTCTGAGATCTTAACTTGAGATCCAATTTGCAACAAATCTCCACGTCCCAAGAATTTCCCTCCTAAAGGGGAACCCTTTGCATTCATCAGAACAAGCCAATCACGAGGATTCCAGAGATGCAACTCACCATCATAAGCCTTCAGACGCCCACGATCAATGTCCTTCCTCGTGGTGTAAGAAACCTTCCATCGCCAAGTTGGAGGAATCATTAGGTGAGGGGAATTGCCAAAAAAACTATAGGAATGTAGAGGGAGATGGGTTAGAGTATATGATCGGGCTGGAAGGGTGAGATCACCAGAGATCAAGGAGATTGCCGGCGAGTGAGGTTTTAGGGTTTAGGCCGTGTCGCCATCGCCTCATGTCTTTGGTGTTCTGAGTTCTTTCTCTAGATCCTCGTCTCAACGATGAATTCTAGTCTTGTTCCCCAATGCAAGGATATTGAAACCTATGGGCATGAGTTTACTTGCCTGGCTCGCTATGCCAAGTGTGCCAGAAATTGAAGAACATTTGGATGAAACCAAAGATGAAGAGATAACCAAGGAAGCAATTATGGCTATGTATGCACATTGTAACATAGTTGAACTTGATAAAGAGACTTCAATATTGGTTGAAGGTAACACTAAGGTAAAAGATGTGGGTAAGCCTATTCTTCCCTAGATATTTAAAAAACCTTGCATTATGGTTTATGTGATCTTGGCACCGTAGTTAATGTTATATCTTATGGTTTTTATTTAGAAATAAAGCAGGAGATATCACCAGCTACAATAGAAAATACCGATATGAGAATCATGTTAGCCAATAAAAACTTAGAATTTCAATGGGAGTTGTTGAAAATGCAACTATCACAATTGGCAATAAAAATTTCGCTATCGATTTTGTAGTTGTTCATATTCCAACTAACACTCTTTGCCCAATTATATTTGGAAGAAACTTTTTGAGCAATGTAGGTGCCACGGTTGATTTTAAAAATGAGTTTGTGTCTATTAAGCTTGGGAAAGCGGAAAAAGAATTCCACTATTCCAAATTTAAAGACGGACCTCTATGAATACAGGAAGAAGCGAAAGAAAAAACTATTGAGGAAATGGCAGCTCTCTTCTTTAGTAATCAAGAAGAAGAAACAAATGAAGACTCCAAATGTGAAGAAATATTCATGGAGGACAGGTCCCTAGAAGAATTAGAAAGTGAATTCGATTTGCTTCCCAACTTAGGGCCTCCAAGTTATGATGCTTTTGAAGAGCCAGAAAAGAGAGGGGATGAAGAATTACCACCCCCAGAATTAAAAACTTTACCCAATAATCTTAAATATATATTTTAGGAAAATACTAATAAATTCCCTATAATTATTAGTGCTAAACTTTCAGGGGATGAAGAAGAACTCATGATGGTACTAAAGGAGCATCGCAAGGACTTTGGGTACTCAATGGGTTATTTGAAGGGCATTAGTCCCATGATAACCGTCCATCGAATATTCATGGAGGAAGGTGATAAACCAGTTGGAGAATTTAAAAGAAGGATGAAGCCTGAAATGAAGGAAGTGGTAAGAAAAGAAATAGTACGCCAACTGAATGCAGGTATAATTTATCTTGTAAAAGAAAGTGAATGGGTAAGTCCGATTCATTGTGTTCCTAAGAAGGGCGGTTTTACTATTGTTCCTATGAAAACTATGAATTGGTACCTACTAGAACTATTTTTGGACATACGATGTGCATAGATTTCAGCAAATTAAATAAAGAAACTAGGAAAGATCACTATCCTTTTCCGTTCATAGATCAAACTCTAGAGAGGTTAGCAAACCACACTCCTTTTTGTTACTTGGACGGATACTCTGGTTTTTACGAAATACATGTTCATCCCGATGACCAACTTAAAACAACTTTTATTAGTCCTTATGGTTTACATGCTTATCGACGCATGCCTTTTGGTTTATCTAATGCTCCAACTAATTTTCAAAGATGCATGACTACTATTTTTGCGTATTTTATAGAATTGATAATGGAAGTATTTATGGATGAATTTTATGTATATGGAACTTCGTTTACTAGTTACTTGGATAATCTCAAAAGAGTTTTGCAGTGTTGCGAAGAAACCAATCTTGTTCTAAATTGGGAGAAGTGTCATTTCGTGGTCAAAGAGGGCATAGTCCTTGGACATAAGTTATAAGGTAAGGGTATTGAAGTAGATAGAGCTAAGGTTGAAGAAATAGAGAGAATGCCACAACCTAGGGATATAAAAGTATACAAAGTTTCCTTGGTCATGTGGGTTTTTATAGAAGGTTCATTAGAAATTTCTCTGGGATTTCCAAACCTTTAACTAACATGTTGCAAAAAGGAGTGAGATTTAATTTTGATGATAAATGCCTTATTGCCTTTTATAAACGTAGATATGCTTTATCTCATGCTCCTATTATTAAACCACCTATTTGGGATATGACTTTTGACTTAATATTTGAAGCTAGTGATGATGTTGTAGGAGTAACTCTGGGACAACACATAGGTCGCAGATTTAATATTATACATCATGCTAGTAGAACTCTCAATAGTGCTCAAAAGAATTATCCTAAGGAAGAAAGAGAACTCTTTGTTGTATTTTTATCCTGTGATAAATTTAGTTCTTATATAGTTTATACAAATGTAAGAGTTCATACAGATCGTGATGGCTTAAAAGAACTAATTTATAGGAAAAATCATAAGACAAGACTAATTTGTTGGATCCTTTTACTTCAAGAATTTGAGTTGCAGATTATGCAGAGGCAGGAAATAAAGATGTTGGATGCAGTATCCATATTTGCCCAGTAAGACACCAATCTTATTGAGAGGAACTTTAGTCCTGGTGATTTTCGTTTTCGAGAATTATTAGATGAACTAAGGTCAATTCCTCCCGAAGGGAAGAAGTCCTTGTTGTTGGAGGAGCTTGTCACTCCTGACCAAATAAACGGTAAGTGGAAGGTAAGTTTTATTCCTCTAATAAGTGATTTGTCTTCATTGTTTTTACTTATAAATTTTTTTCCTTTGAATTCCTCTTATTTTCTGAAGTTTTTGAGGGGTTTCACGAAACATACGGGCACAACTATACGGTCAGAGAAAAATCTGTTGTCGTATAGTTGGTCATTAAAGGTATTGTATCCCCTTCTCAAAATATTTTTCCACCTCTAGAAACTATACGACCGGAGGAATAACCTCGCACCATATAGTTGGTCGTTAAACATTATGGATGGTTCGACCCTTTTTCCGTCTTTATTCATAAAAAACTGTTTTGTCGGTTCCAAGTGGGTAATTAAATCGACCTAGACTCGTGCAGTGGTGGTGGCATGGAAGATGCCATGGGTAGGCTAAAGAATGGGCCAATGGATGCTAGTGGGATATGGGAATGGAAGATGTAGTGATTGCTACACACAACTAGCTAGAACACAGATCTTTATTTCTCCTCAACCAAGTTACAAGTGCTCCTTGATCTGTATTAGAGAGAAGAGGAAGAAGATCACTACTACGCGAGCCCTATGGTGTCAAAATGAATCGATCCCCCTTCCAGGAAGTTGTGCCCCTCCTTATAAAGGGGTCCCTTGGTTCCTCCTAGGGATGACGTGGCAAGCATATTCTTGGAATATGCTTGTCCCGAAGTGGTAACTCGGCGGACCTCTTTCCGTGTCTCCCATCTATCGATGGCAAAGACCTAGAACCCCCACATGTGAGCCTCGGTCTTGCCCACTGTCACCTCCGTGACGCCTGTCTGCCCCTCTGCGGCTCTGCTCTTTGTCTTTAGCGCTTGGCCCTGTGTAGATTCCTCCTAGACAGTAGCTAGGGTTTGACTCCGGGATACTTCTCCTTCTCATGCAAGCTTCCCGTTACTCGGCCTCGTCTCGCATAACTCGGCTCGGTCTTCACCTGCGTATGAGATGATCAACCTTATTCGGCTGACTTTGCTCACACGTCGGCTGAGTAAGGTATTAATCACTCAATTTTGGCTAAGCCATGCCTTATTCGGCCGAGCCTTGCATAACTCGGCCGAATTAGTTTATAACTTGGCATATGGTAAGAAAGGTTCCTTCCTTCTTTCCACTATCTTGAACCTACCCGGTGTCATCCCCCCAACATTAGTCCGCGAAGCTGGTGTGGTCCTGCCGGAGACTTCGGCCGTGCCAGATCAGTTTCCAGACACTCATTCCTTCTCATTAACTATCCGAGGTATTTCTTAGCCAATACTCTTTTTCAGCTATCCTTGTTTTGTTTATCCTCTCTTACCAAGGTATGAGCTATGTTCTGAGTCATTCTCATTTTTCCGGGGTATCCACTTGGCTTCTTGAGTAAGCCTCATCCTACGTGTACCAATCATTACTACTGTCTAGTTTTTGGTACCGCTACAGTGTTTGCTAACATGCTACAGTGATTACTGCGCCCGTCGCGTCGGTGTAGTGACGCTTTGATAAACGCAATGGTCACACTACCTCATCTCCTCTCGCATCGTGTGGCCCTCGTTGTGGCTCCACTCTCCTTCCGCTGATGGGTGATACACACGTTTACGGGGTTACCGCGACACAGCCACGATCACACTACCGCTCACCCTACACGATTATAAGTAGGGGAGTGGGGGTGGGTCGATTCACTTTTACCCTCCCCACTCCCTTCGTCTTCCTCCCAACACCGCTGCATCCGTTTGCGCTCTAGTGACCGCGCCACCGCAGTTACTCCTTGACGGTCACGCCGCGGATCTTCTGCTATTGCGAGCTTGCCGCCGCAGCCCCGCTTTCGTGTTTCCGCCTGTGTGCTTATCCGCAGCGTTTCACGGCGCCGCCGCTAGGTCTCTGCTGTAGGTGCTCTTCTTGTTTACCTCAACTTCCCGCAGCGGTTCTTTCTCTGCTCCGCCGCCGCGTTCGTCGCCGTCGCGATAGGGCCCTGGACTTCTAGGCCTCTCCCTGCCGCCAGTTATTCTTCCGTCGACTCCTCCGACGAGCCTATGTCTAGCTCCGTCAGCGGCGCCCTCGTCGGGGAAGAGGAGCTTATGGCAGGTCCGGAACAAGGCTCCTAGCAAGGTTCCACTGTCACTCGCCGAGAGGTCAAGTGGCTATGCAAGACTCACTGAATCCATGCCGAGATAAACTGTAGCTTACCCGGCAAAGAATCTTCCCATGTACTCGATGAGGGCGAGTTCTTAGTTTTCATGTCTCACTTTTCCCAAGGATTTCGCCTCCCTCTTATTGACTTTTCTAGGAGCTTTTTAGATTACTTTGGCCTTCAGCCGCATCTCCTGCCGGCTAATGCCATAACTTCTCTCTCGGCCTTTATCTCGGCTTCGGAGGGATACTTCGGCCTTTGGCCTTCAGTAGACGTATGGTCTAAATTTTTCCAAATCTGAGCTAACGTAGTGCCGGATAAATCTCTTCAACCCTCCGAGAATCTTTATCCCAATGTGGGGCCACCTCCATTACACCTCGGAAAAACTCCGTGTTCCCCCGTGTTGTGGGTCTTGAGTCTTGTAAGAAATGGCATAGATCATTTTTCTATGTCAAGAATACCAAAGCAGAAGATAAGATTCAGCTCCCTACTTTGTCCATTGGCCCTCGTTCGAAGAAGAACTGGCTCTATAACCGGAAGAAATCCCATGCTCTCGCCGAGTCATTCGAGCTTCGGCTTAAGGAATTGACTCATGCCAGGCTTCGGGGCGAAGATCTAATAACTGCGTTTATTAGCAACCTAATTTTCCCCTTCCAACTCCGTTCCCACAAGCTTTGCTATATGAGTGGTCCTTTGGATCCCAACCGAGTTTCTACAGTTGAGCTTGATGACTACCAAATTTACAAACGTGTCCGGTTTATCTTCAAGTCTGAGATGCCCGAGGAATGGAAGTTTAAATGAAGCCATTCTCTCGCGAGAATGCTCCTCCTCAGGTAAATTGAACGTGAGTGGTTTCATCCGAGTTATTCTTCCATCATTTTGTCGCTAACTCTTGTTTTCTTTTCTCACAGAGGTTTTTAGAGCAGACCACGGAAGATGCCGAGGTTTTGGCTCTTCCCTAGACTGCTGACCGCAATACCCCGGACAATGGAGAACCTGATCCGGAAGAATTCATTCCTAAGCCGGAAGTTGCTCATGTTCGCCCTAGAAGCAAGATCTCGGCCCGTGCTGATGAAGGTGATTCAGACGACGTCCAAATTCTCGAGGTAGTTGTCGCGGTGCCTATCTCTTACGCATTTCCGGCTCCTTCTTTCCCATCTAATCAGGCTGGTCAGGTGCACGAGGTTGAACCTCTCGCTTCGGAGGCCCCTGCAGTTTCTAAGAAGCGAGCTGCTTCGAAGGATCCTTTGGATCCTGCTCCCAGGAAGCGAACCAAGAAATCCTCCCGGCACATTCCGACGCGCAAAGCTATGCCTGGAGTTACCGGGTAATTTTCCCTTTATTTTTTCATTTGTATTTCTTGTTTCTCTCTTTCTATTTCCGAATTAACTTTTACTTCTGTGCAGTGCCCCTCTTTCCGCTAAGCCTAGCGGTCCGAGCATGACATCTCATGTTACTCGGCCGCCTTCACCATCGCCTCAGGAAGATGTCCGGGTCCCTAGTCCTCCTCATGATGATCCTCCTCGTGAGCCGACTAACGACTGTCCTCGACGTGATGAGCCCATTTCTCCCCCAGTTATTCCTGATGACGTCCCAATGCTGGATCTCTCAATTGATTCAGCAGTTTCTCCCAAGATCCCCGAGGTCACTCCCATTGATCCTTCGTGTACCATGGTTCCGGCTTCTGCTCAGACATCCCCCGAGGTTACCACTACCTCGGCCCCTTTGGAGATTGTCATCCCTCCTGCTATAAAGGACGTATCTCCCAGTTCTGAGGTTGCTACTCCTGCCGAAGTTCCCGCCAAAAGCAATAAGAAAAGTGTCGCTACCAAGCCCGTGCCACCTCCAAAAGGACAAACAGGTTCCTCTCATCTTAGCGTTGCCGATATGCTTCACATGGGGGCCTCTACCACTAAGCCTGGTGTTGCCCTTGCCACCGATACACAACTTGTGCTCCACAAGAGTCCGGCGGCCGCGGCAGTTACGCAACATGCCAGAGGTAAAGTGTTGACACGTACTGAGAGTGGGAATAGCCTTGGCTCGTTGGTAGAGTATGCCAACAATTGCAACGCTGCTAATCAACTAGAAGGCAATCCGAGTAGCCAATTGTTCCAGTTCTCCGACATCAGCAGCCGTTTGCACATGGCCGCCAAGATTGTCCTCGGAAGTGACAAGATGAACGAGGTAAGCGCCCCAATTATACATTGTCTATTATCCATATGATATTATATACGCACTAGTCCCTGAGCTTGCAACCGAATGACTTGTTATTCGTTTGGAAGCTTTCCTTGTTACAAATATAGCAACTTGCCTGTGCAATAGATAATGTTTGTTATGTACGTTAGAATACTTCTAACCACCTAGAGCCGAGTCAAAGCCATCTAGATCCGAGTCAAGTTTTTCTTGATTCGGATCTGCTTTAGTTTTGAATATCCATCCATCTAGATCCGAGTCAACTTTTTCTTTATTCGGATCTGCTTTAGTTTTGAATATCCAGCCATCTAGATCTGAGTCAAGCTATTTCTTGATTCGGATCTTCTTTAGTTTTGAAAATCCAGCCATCTAGATCCAAGTCAAGTATTTTCTTGATTCGGATCTACTTTAGTTTTGAATATCCAGCCATCTAGATCCGAGTCAAGTATTTTCTTGATTCAGATCTGCTTTAGTTTTGAATATCTAGCCACCTAGATCCGAGTCAAGTTATTTCTTGATTCAGATCTTTTGTGGTTTTCTTTGTATAACTTGTTGTTATTTTCAGGTTGCTCACGATCGGCGAACGGCCGAATTTCAAAGGTTACTCTTCTCGCACAAGAAGCTTCAAGATAAATTCGACCAAATGGTCCCAATGGTGAAGAAAACTGGTAAACTACTCGGCTCTTAGTGCCTTCCATGTTTGTAGAAAACTCCATTTTTGTACTAATTTATGATGTGTTGTTGTGCAGTTAATGTCAACAATCTAAATACCCGGTTTATGAAGAAAGTTGGCTCTCTTGAAGGTTAGTTACACCTTTGCCATTTTATTTTTCCGTCTTTGTTCGAGGTAAATCTTTTGTATCTTACAGTATTCCGGCTTTGGTATAGCCGAGTTACAAACACTTGAAGTGTCGCACCAAGAATGCATACCTATGCGTGATATGATGCTGCATTTTTTAGAGCAAGCTGCTACTCACTCGGCACAACTTAAGGAAAAAGATGACGAGATAGCCCAGCTACACGCCGAGGTTGAATCTCTTAAACTTTCCTAGAAGTCCGAGTTAGAAAAAGTTGATCAGGAGTTTTCTGAGGAGAAGAACTGACTAAGTCAGTAGCTTCAGAAGGACAAGGAACTTCTTGATGCCACCGACCTAAAGAACCAGGCAATGACCAAAGAAATCACTCGTTTTGAGAAGAACAGAGCTAACTGGGCCCTGGATCTCTAGAAAATGCTGCGTTACATCCATCGTAAGTTTATGTTTTTAGTCGAGTCATTCTTTTGCTTGTAGATTTTCTTGACTTAAGCGACATTTTTTGCTTACATATCATTTTCCAGAAGCCGGATCTGTGAGTTCAAAGGTTGTGATTGCTGCTCGCGGCCGCCGAGGTGTTCCCATTGTTCCGAATCAAGAATATTCCATGGAGGATTACCTGGTTGCGGTTGCCGCTACTATCGAGCCAATGAAAGTCATGGGAAAAGATGTGGTGCGAGCGGCTATTCGGGCCTACCATGTGCTCTAGCCGAATGAGCCAAAGATTAAGAAAGTTGAAGTGCCCGTGGCGAGGCTGATGGAGTCCCAAACTCGATTGAATCTTTGGCGAGAATCTGTCGAACGATCTGGAGCTGACATGGCAGTTAATACTTTTTTGTCATGGTACAAGGATATCTCCCTCGATACCTTGATGAATTTGTGCACTGGGTCTCCTTAGGTCGAAAATCCGGAGTATGTTGCGCGCTGCCAAGCCCGTCCCTATCAGCTTATTGAGTACGCCGATGTTTATCACTAGAACGAAAGGTCGAGTTTTCTCCCTGAGGACGCTGAAGATGATGCTGAGGCTAAGGATGAATATGGATCTGATGGAGATTTTGGTGATGAGGATGGCTCGGATGAAGGTTCTGATAATGCTGATGAGTCCAGCGATAGCTCAGGAGGGGATGCAGAGGCTCAATCCCCTTCCAAGGGAACTAAAGCTTCTCAAGCCCAAGGCGGAGTCTCTCAGCAGACAAAGCCTGCCCAAGATGTCCCTGTGACCATCATCGGTGCGGAAGTAAACTCTGCAGAGGCTCAGAGAACCTCTAAGGCCCCTATTCCTAAGGTCGTTCCTTCTAGCGAGGCCAAGGTAGCCCCGACTGCGCCCGAGATACCAATGTCGGAAACTCCTGCTGCTGCTATTGTTCCTCCCACGGGTGATTCGGCAACTACCGATGCTTAAGCTCAAAAACTCTTATTTGTTCAAGTCCCTGGTATACCGGGTGTATGCTGTCCTAAAACAGTCATCCCCCTTTTGGTACAATGTGTTTCCTTTAACTTTGGCATCATATGCTGTAGTAATGTTGTTACTCTATCTAGTTGAATTTGTGTGATCCGTATCTTCGTTTGCAAAAAAATTAACTTTGTAAATTCGAATCATGTTTCCATATTTTCGGCATCAATCTTGTGACTTTCATATATTCTTAGTCGCAAAACTCTTGGTTTTACAATTTTGTCTCAAGGACTATGAGCCCTGAGTCCATATATCTTTTAGTCTGATAGACTTACTACCGCTCCCAGTTATCTGTCGGTTAATATAAATAGGGTACTTTCCACATTATATCTTGAATTGCTGATGTTATTACTCGTGTGATTATGATATTACAAATTGATGGTGGTCTCCCTCGAGTTATTGCTCGGGTTGCCAAAGTGATCATTCATATTACACCTGTGATTGATGATCGACTAGCCGGGGCAGTCCCCGAGTCACTGTTTGGGGCACCGAGGTTTCATACATAACCAAGTCGACGAACAGTGCGGGGTAGTCCCCGAGTTACTGCTTGAGTTATCAAAGTTTCATACACACCTAAAAATGACAAATAACATGACGTAGTTCTCAGATCATTGCTCGAGCTACCGAAATTTCATTAAAATGATAAATAATATGGGGTAGTCCCCGAGTCATTGCTCGAGCTACCGAAGTTTCATGCATAATTTAAAATGACAAATAACATGAGGCAGTCCCCGAGTTACGTCTGGAGCTACTGAAGTTTCATAATTAATTAAAAATGAAAAATAACATGGGGCAGTCCCCGAGTCACTGAAATATCATTAATTCATGTATGTTACATCAATTTGATACATAACGTTGCTGGATACAACACACTTCCTCTAAGTGTAAAACGGACGAAGTAAAGCCACATTCCACGGTCTTTTTGATTCATCTCCAGACTTATCCGCCTTGTTCTTTTCTGGTGCCTGAGCGTCAATTAGGTAGTATGCATCGTTGTGTAACTCTTTGCTCACGATAAATGGGCCTTCCCATGGAGGTGAGAGTTTATGCATGCTGGCAGTGCATTGCACTAGCCGAAGAACTATATCTCCCTCCTTGAAAACTCTTGGACTCATTTTCTTGCTATGATATCGTCTGAGGTCTTGTTGATTAATAGCTGATCTTGATAGTGCCAATTCTCTTGCTTCTTCTAGTAAGTCCACATCATCTTGTCGTGATATTTCATTTACTTTGGCTCTTGTGTATTGAGTGACTCTTGGCAAGTCATGCATTATGTCGGCTTGAAGTACAGCTTCTGCCCCATATACGAGAAAGAATGGAGTATATCCCGTCGATCTATTCGGGGTGGTCCTGAGGCTCCACATCACCGCTGGGAGTTCCTCAATCTAGCCTCCTGCCGACCTCTGCAGTGGTTCTATCAGCCGATGTTTTATCCCGGACAATACTAGTCCATTTGATCTTTCTACTTTCCCATTTGAGGCCGGGTGAGCCACCGAAGCAACATCGAGTCTTATGTTCTTCTCTTGGCAGAATCTAGCAAAAGCTCCTTCAGCGAAGTTTGTGCCATTATCTGTGATGATACTGTGTGGGTAACCATATCTCAAGATAATATCTTTAAGGAATTTCACCATCGTGGGCCCGTCACATTTTCTTATCGGCTTTACTTCTATCCACTTTGTGAATTTGTCCACCATGACCAGGATGTGAGTCATGCTGCCGCGAGCCGGCTTAAATGGACCTACCATATCTAAACACCACACAGAGAATGGCCATGTGATTGGTATTGTTTTTAACTCGGATGAAGACAGATGTATTTTTCTTGCATATCTTTGGCAGCCATTACACTTTGTTACGAATTCTTTTGCTTCCTTCAACGCAGTTGGCCAATAAAATCCATGCCTAAATGCTTTGGCCACTAGGGCTTTGGACGAGGCATGATGCCACATTCTCCTTGATGTATATCCATGAGGATTTCCTGCCCTTCTGCCGAGTCAACGCATCGTTGCAGTACATTTGTCACACTTCTCTTATAATGCTCATTATTTATGATTGTGTAGGCTTTTGCTCTTCTCACTATCTGCCTGGCCATAACCTCATCATCCGGCAAGATCTCTTCTTTGAGGAATGAGAATATGGGTTGTGCCCATGTCGGCGTGACTTTTTCCGGGAAAATTATGTTGTCAATTTCCATTATTTCTGCCGACATAACATCTGTAGTCTTTTCCCAATCCATTTTTGGGTTAAGCAGATCAATCTCTGAGTGGTTCGGCTCATGTGCTTTGTCAATCTCCATTTGGACTCCTCCTTCTATCTGATTTGCCGAGATACGAATTGACTCGGATTCTGGCGAAGGTGTAATCGATGGTTTTCTTAGGTGTTCCAGGGCTATACCAGGCGGAACTGACTGTGTGGTTGATCCGAGCTTCGACAGCATATCTACAGCATCATTTTCTACCTGAGGTATGTGATGGAATTCACATCCATCAAAATAACCACTGATTTTCTGCACATGAAACCTATATAGGGCCATATTTGCGTCTAGTGCGTCCCAATTCCCCGACACTTGCTGGACTACGAGGTCCGAATCCCCGTAACATAGAATCCGATGTATGTCGATCTCTTTTTCCATTTTTAGGCCATGGACAAGCGCTTCATATTTGTCTACATTGTTTGATGCAGCGAAATGTATTTGCCACACATATTTCAACCGATCCTTTTTCGGAGAGGTTAGCACTATTCCTGTACCTAGTCCATTTCTTAACTTGGACCCGTCAAAATGCATCGTCCAATAATTCGAATCCGGCAATGGGGCTCATAGTGCACCTCAGCCCAGTCTACGAAAATATCGACCACTGCATGAGACTTAATTGCATCTCGCCTATCAAATTGCGGAGCATAAGGCGATAACTCAAATATCGGCCACTTGCATCTTTGTTGCTTAGTATCTCGGCTATTGGTGCCTCACAAATCACTTTTATTGGGTGTTCTTCAAAATAATGTTTGAGCTTCTTGCCGACATGTACACTCCGTAAGCCATTTTCTGGTAGTGCGGGTAGTTCTGCTTTGATGTCGATAATACCTCACTCAGGTAATATACCGGTCTTTGCACTGACTTGTCTTATTCATTTCATTCCACGATAACTACTACACTTACCACCCTGTTTGTTGCTGCCACATAGAGTAACATGGGCTCTTTTGACAATAGGGAAGCCAAGATAGGCGCCGTAGCCAGCATATTTTTTAACTCATGAAAAGCGCTATCGGCCTAAAGTGTCTAGGTGAACTTGTGTATTTTTTCATTAATTTATACAAAGGCAATGCTTTTTCACCTAGCCGACCCACGAACCGACTCAGGGACGCAATACACCCTGTAAACTTTTGTACATCGTTTAGGCATTTTGGCTGTCGTGGGAATGGTCACGGCAGATGCTGCAATCGGCAGCGAGTAGTAGAACGAGGGGCAAGGGCGGCCAGCCATCTGCGGTGCGAGATGAGGGCGGAGACTCAGGGTTTTACCCAGGTTCGGCCCCCCGGAGGGTAAAGACCTACTCCTGCTAGATTGTATTATGAAGGTGGTACAATGGGCAAGCTCGGCGGCTAGGCGGCGAGTCGCTTGGGGGTATGATGGAACGTATCTCTACACGCCCCGCAGGGAGGTTTATATAGGCTCACCTCCCCTAGGGTTTACATATCTCAACCGAATCAGTTAAGGCTTCGGTGCTCGTTTAATCTAATCCGACTAGGCCTATCTACTCACCTGGGCCTTCAGCTTCCAGTCGCTTGGATCCACGCCGGCCTTTGATCCAGTCGTCGTCTTGCAGGCCCACTCGCCATTTCTTTGGGCCAATCGGAAACGTCCTGCTGGGTATACCCCGGTAGGTACATCCCCATCAGTATTCCCCGAGGCCGTCGTCGATTGGGCGTAGGTGACTGCTGGCAGTCGGAGTATGCGGCTTCAGAGCAGGCATCCAGTCGAATCGTCGGTGGGCTCCTGTATATAGGAAAAACTTGTCATTCTGTTCGTAGCTTTGGCGAGTCGAATCGGCGAATCGCTGTTCGCAGCGAGTAGGTTGGTGAGCCGAGTGGCTGAAGTTGGACCGTTAAGCGTGGTCAAACTAGCCGTTGCGGTAATCCAACGGTAACTTTTGGCATAATCACCGCGTAGTAATGGCCTCCTGATTTGGCGGGTAACAACCGCTATATAAGGGGAATGGCAGGCGATCAGAGAGCTATCTTCTTGCCATTCTCTCCGACTGCACGCATTCTCGCCTCCCTTCGCTTCGCGATCCAGCCGACCCGAAATCCTCCGACCCCCCACAAAGTCCTCCGCCATGGCCCTATCCACCGAACCCTGGGGGAGGTCCAAATGTACGAGGGCGCAACTGGGGTCCTTCGAGGAGGCCGGGATCCTGCGCGCCGGCTGCTGGCGCATCCCCGCGGCCGGAGAGGTGACCCCAAGCCCGCACGAGGGGGAATTCATCTGCTTCACCAGTCACCTGGAGCGGGGACTGGGATTCCCCACGTCCTTGTTCTTCCGGCGGTTCTGCGCCTACTACGGGATCCAGCCGTCGGATCTGGGTCCCCATAGCATCGAGCAGCTCGCCATCTTTGTGGCGTTCTGTGAGTGCTACTTGGGCTGCCGGCCCTACTTCCCTCTTTGGCAAGATCTGTTCCACGGACGGATCAGCCGCGAGGAGGCGGGCGGCCCAATGCTCTCCGCGGGTGGCCTAACCTTCCAGCTGAAGTCGAAGGCCTCATTCTTCGACCTGATGCTGCCCGCCAAGGCAGCGAGCGACTGGAAGAAGTCGTGGTTCTACGTTGCCGAGGCGACTCCAGAAGGCGAGACGGCGATCCCGCGGTACTCCGCCAACCGGTCCGAGCCGCGCCGCCTTCAAATCGGCAAGCTTCCCAGCGACCAGCGGATGGTCGTTGACGAGATGCTTCAGACCATCCGCGGTCTGAAGAAGAAGGGGCTCCAGACGATAAACCTGTACAACTGCTGGCTCGGGCGGCGACTCGTCCCGCTGGCCCGACGCGAGCACTACATGTACCAGCACACCGGCCGGGACGACCCGACAAAGGCTAGCCTGGCCGAGTGGAGGCTCGATGACTACACCGCGGCCCTGAAGAAAATCACCCAAGCGGTGTATTTGGACGCTCAAGCTGGGGTCGCCCCCTATACCGCGAAGCGCTCAGCCCCAACGGTAATCACTTCGTATCATTCGCAGTCGCAGTCCTTTTGCAGTCGCGGTCATACTAACTTCATCTTGCCCTTGTTGCAGCTGTTCCAAGTGGTGGAGGGGTGGCTCCCGCCTTCGGATGATGAAAACTCGGGCTCGTCCGTCCAGGACATGGGCGAGTCGCCCGCCAGGAGCGACGAAAGCGACAGCGACGACGGGTCCGAGGAAGAAGCTGCCCCGCTGGCCCGCAAGACCCGCGGGCAACGTCAGCGCGAGCTCGAGGCGAGCAAGAGCCTCGAGCGCCATGATGATGAAGAAGAACTTCCGGAGACGACCTCGCGCCGCCAGGCTACTCCGTCAAAGAAGAAGAGGAAGGAGAAGGAGGCGAAGGCCCCTCCAAGAAAGAAGACGAAACCGACGAGGCCGGCCTCGCCACCACACTCGGCAAGCAGTTCTGACGCCCCCTGTCCTACCAAGGACGAGGCGCCACCGGCGGCAGCCGCGCTGGACACAGCCACCGTTGAGGTGCCACTGGCTTCGATGCCCCCGCCATTCGCCCCAGTCTCGGGGCTGGGGGATGCTCCTGCCGTAGCGGCTTCGCCTCACCGGGAAGCTCCTGTCGAAGAGGTTACAGAAGCTCCGGTTGTAGCCTCGACGACGAAGAAGCCGTCCGTGTCTTGGGCACGCGACGTCCTGGACATGGGGCTCAGCCGCCGACTGGGCCCGGAACTGGAGAAGCCAGCCGGCCTCCGTACGGGACTGCGCTTCATTCCGGTCGCCAAGTGAGTACACTCGCCTCCCTTCGTCTTTCCAAAATCGCTTGAATTATCTTGCTTATACGACTGATGTACAGGACCGGAGTGAAGAGGATGGGCCACCCAACCGTGGCTAAGGTGCCACCCGTCGTCAGCGAGGAAGATCCTTCCCGCAAGAGGAAGGCGGACGAAGCCGTCGCCCCTGCGGATGGCGGCAAGAAGGCCAAGGGTGACACCGTTGTCACGATTTCTGATGACACGGCGGACGCGCCAGCTGGACCTGCAATGGAGGCAGCCGCGTCCACGAAGGAGGGCGCTCCCTTGCCTGGAACGGCCGAGCCGACATCCTTTGGGGCGGGTGCCTCTATCGCCACCTTCCCGTGCTTCATGACCAAGGCGGCCGCGGCGAGTGGAACTTCACCCTCGAGCCACGCTCCTGGGATCGCCGATGCTGAAGTCGACCAACGTCGTGGGCATACGCCGGCTCTCCTCGCGTTCGTGGACGCGATACAACTCCACGGCATGCTTGGCGCAGCCATCCAGGTACATACAGTCCCCGAGGATCAGGTCGGTGCTTTGCAGCGGCCTAATTCTTTTAATGTCTTATCTTTATTTTTCGCATCCAGTCCCCGAGTGCGCACGCGCTGAATTTCAGCGGGTGGGCACATAGGAATTTCTTTGAGCACCAGTCCCCGAGTGTGCACTCGCTGAATTTCAGTGGGTGGGCACTTAGGAATTTCTTTGAGTACCAGTCCCCGAGTGCGCACTCGCTGAATTTCAGCGGGTGGGCACTTTAGGAATTTCTTTGAATGCCAGTCCCCGAGTGTGCACGCTCTGAATTTCAGCGGGTGGGCACTTAGGAATTTCTTTGAGTATCAGTCCCCGAGTACGCACTCGCTGAATTTCAGCGGGTGGGCACTTAGGAATTTTGCTTCGGTTAACCTTTTTTGGTGATGTGCAGGGTCTACAGCTTGAATCGGCTGATCGATTGGCAGCAAAGCACCGCGCGGAGAAGGAACTGGCCCTCGTCCAGGAGGCGAACAACGGGCTTCGGGCGGTTGCCGCGCAGGCAGAGGAGGCTCGTCAGGGACTTGTCCCCGCGGGTGAATTGGCAGCGGCGCAATCGGCTTTGAGTTCTGCTGAAAAGCGATCGCCGTCCTCGAGCGCGAGCTGCGGAAGGCGAAGGAAGAAGCGAGCTCGGCTGATGGGCGAGCTAAGGCCGCCATTGCAGCCGCCGAAGAGGATCGCAAGGTGTCGGACGCCCTTGTTACTGGGCTTCAGGACGACCACACTTTGCTTCAATGCTTCATCACAGATCTCGCCCGCCCATTGATTGGTAAGTGCGTCTGCCTCTGCCAGTAGTTGCGCCTTTGTGGTATCCGTCGTATTTATTATTGTCTTCTACTCGCAGGTCGCATCATTGATAGCGCGGAAGAGGCAAGCTCGTTCAACGTGCGGCAGTGCGTAAGCACGCTTGTCGACTCGGCAACGTTGTCAGCGACGTGCATCCGTGCCTATCTCCAAGAGATATCGCCCACGGAAGTAATTCCCAGCGACCTCGTTGAGGTGTGGAAATATTTGGAGAAGGCGCCCGCGGTCGTTGAGTTCATGACGCGGTCGGCGTGTCGGCGCGGAGCGGTGATGGCACTTAGTCTTGGGCTTGCCCACTTCCCTGAGGACTTCGACATCGACGATGTGACGAGTGGCTACCCATCGTCGACTGGCGCGGTGGAGCTTTCCGAGGTCCTCAAGTTGCAGGATCGCGCCGCCGCATACTCGGAGCGTGTCTGGGCAATGGGCGACCTCCTTCCGTACCAGGAGACGGTCATCGTGCCGAACGACCCCGAGCCGCCGCATCGTGATTTCAAGGTCGAGCAACGCTTCCGCGCGGCGATGGCGGGTGAACTGACGACGTATCCGTCGAACCCGTACACGCCGTTCATCCGCAATCGCCGGGATGTTGGCGAGTCGTCGTCTAAGCCTGCAGAATAGGATAGTTTGCCTTGTGGCGTTAGTAGCAAGTCTGCCATGCGGGCATATTTTGTAATATGAGACAATGCAACATGCTATCGAATGAGACGTCGTGTCTATTTTCGTATTTGTCAAGTGTTTGTGATTGTTGTTTGAATGAGTCCCCGAGCGCGTCCGCCCTTTTGTGGGGTTTACCTCGTATGTGATGTGTTTGTTGTTTTTGTGTGTTTTATTATTGTGGTCGACTCGCCCGGACTCGAAGAGCCAGTCGCTAGGCGACTCCCTTGAACGCGCTGTACTTCGCCGTTTTCCCGTGCGCGAACGAGGTCGGGTGGCCGAGTCCCCGAGCGTGGTACTTGGCTGTTCCAGGCGCGACTCGAGGATGAGTGAGGACTTGGCGCGTTATTTTGTGCGCGTCACTCCTGCCTGGCCCGTGGGGTCAGTCGCGTGGCGAGTCCTGGGCATGCTCTCCTACTTGGCGTTTTCCTGGACCGCTCGAGGTGAACTGGTCTGCAGTCCCCGAGCGTGGTACTTAGCCGTTCGAGTCGCTATGTCGAGGATGCGGAGGACCATGGTCGCTGTAAGAAGCGTAGGCAGTAGTCTTGGTTCATAGAACCAGTCGAGCTAGGCGACTCCAATGGGGCTCCGGGTAGGCGTTTTTCGTGGACGATGCAAGACCTGAGGTGACTCAGTGCTCTTGCACCGCACTACTTAGCCGTGCCGATCGCTATACCAAAGGTTGACTTCTGCGGTTAGCGTGATGCTGTTATTACGAGTGCGAGTGGCACAAGACACGGAGAGTAGGCGCAATTTGCGGTAACCGTTTCGTTTTATTTCATAGCGACTGGAGAGTACATGTGTGGAGTTCTAGGCGTAGAACTTCCGTAGGAGGTTTACATTCCATGGTCGCTTGACGTCGAGTTCGCCGTCCCCGCGGACGTCGGTGAGGTAGTAGGCGTCGTTGCCGAGTACACGGCCGATGGAGAATGGTCCCTCCCATGGAGGGGAAAGCTTGTGCATGCCCTTCTTGTCCTGGATGAGACGCAGCACCAGGTCGCCTTCTTGGAAGGTGCGAGTTTTCACCCGTCGGCTGTGGTAGCGGCGGATTCCTTGTTGGTAGATGGCGGTGCGCGAGCGAGCTAGGTCACGTGCCTCGTCGAGTTGATCGACTCCATCCTGTCGTGCGAGTTCGTTCGCAACTTCCGTGTAGTGGACGACCCTTGGCGAGTCGTGCTCAAGGTCGGTGGGCATGACTGCCTCGGCGCTGTACACCATGAAGAAGGGGGTGAATCCTATCGACCTGTTGACCGAGGTGCGGATTCCCCAGATGACGGAGGGTAGCTCCTCGACCCAGCACCCGGCGGTGCGCTCGAGTGGTACTTGGAGTCGCGGCTTCAGGCCGTGGAGGATGCTTTGGTTGGCCCGTTCCGCCTGGCCGTTGGATTCCGGGTGGGCGACTGACACGAGGTCGAGCCGAATGTGGTGCTCTTCGCAGAATTTGGCCATGGCTCCTTTGGCGAAGTTGGTGCCGTTGTCCGTGATGATGCTGTTTGGGAACCCGTAGCGATATATGATCTCGCGTAGGAATTTGGTGGCGGTCTTCCCATCGCATTTCCGAACTGGCTTGGCTTCCACCCACTTTGTGAATTTGTCGACCGCGACCAAGAGGTGGGTGTAGCCAGAGGGCGCCTTCTTGAAGGGGCCTACCATGTCCATACCCCACACAGCGAATGGCCAAGTGATGGGGATTGTTTTGAGCGCTGATCTCGGCACGTGCGTCTGGTTGGCGTATTTCTGGCACCCAGCACACCGCTGGACAATGTCAACAGCGTCGGCGTGTGCGGTGGGCCAGTAGAAGCCATGTCGCTTAGCCTTGGCGACAAGAGAGCGGGCGCCGGCGTGGTGGCCGCAGTCACCGGAGTGGATGTCGTGGAGGATCTTGCGTCCTTTGGCGGGTTGGACGCAGCGCTGCAACACGCCGGTGACACTGCGCTTGTGGAGCTCACCGTCGATGATGGCATAGGACTTGCATCGACGGGCGATCATCCGGGCTTCCGTCTCGTCTGCCGGCAAGGTGCCGGCTTCCGGGTAGGCGATGTAGGGCTTGGTCTAGTCGTCTGGCTCGTTGACGAGTGCGACCAGGGCTGCCTCTGGTTGGAGCGGGACTCCGATGTCGATCTCCCTTGGGGGAGAGACTGATGGCTTGGTGATCGTGTCGAGGAAGACGCCGGCGGGTGGTGCGAGTCGGGCCGACCCGATGCGAGAGAGGGCGTCGGCCTCCTCGTTCTTCTGCCTGTCGATCCACTAGACGGAGTAGCCTGTGAAGTGTCCGCCCAAATTATCCACTGCTTGGCGGTACGCCGCCATGGTGGGGGAGACGGCGTCGCAGGTGCCGGCGACTTGCCCTGCGACGAGGTCGGAGTCGCCGTAGCAGCGTAAGCGATTGACGTTCATCTCCTTGGCCGCTCGCATGCCGTGGAGTAAGGCCTCGTACTCGGCCATGTTATTGGTGCAGGGTGTGAAGTCGAGGCAGAGGATGTAGCGGAGCTTGTCGCCCTTTGGTGAAGTTAGCACGATCCCTGCGCCTGTGCCATCCGTGTTCTTGGAGCCGTCGAAGTGCAGGCTCCAGTAATGAAGGTATGGCAGCTTCTCTGGCTGCTGGGCTTCTTCCCAGTCGGTGATGAAGTCCGCTAGGGCCTGCGACTTGATCGCTTTTCGCGGCTCGTATTTGATGTTGTGGACGCCGATCTCGACGGACCACTTGGCGACACGCCCGGTCGCGTCACGGTTGCGGATGATGTCCTGCAACGGTGCGGAGGAGACGACCGTGATCGGGTGCTCTTGGCAGTAGTGCGGCAGGCGTTGCTGTGCCCTGAAGACCGCGTATACCAGCTTCTGGTACTGCGGGTACCGCTGGCGCGACTCGGTGAGGACCTCGCTGATGTAGTAGACCGGTCGCTGTACTGGGCGCTCCTTTCCTTCCTCCGGTCGCTCGATGACCATGACCGCGCTGACGACGCGCTCGGAAGCCGCGACGTAGACAAGCATGGGTTCTTTGTCGACCGGGGCAGCGAGTAGCGGTGCGGCGAGTAGCACCTTCTTGAGGTCGCGGAGCGCGTCGTCCGCCTCCTTGTCCCACTGGAATGTGGGGTTCTTGCGCATCAGGCGATATAGAGGCATTGCCTTCTCGCCCAAGCGGGGAATGAAGCGACTGAGAGCCGCTACTCGCCCGGCCAGCTTCTGAACGTCGTGCAAGCACTCGGGTTTGCCGAGTCGGGCGATGGTGTCGATCTTGGTGGGGTTCGCCTCGATCCCGCGCTTGGAGACGACGTAGCCCAGTAGCTGCCCTGCGGGTACACCGAAGGTGCATTTGCCTGGGTTGAGCTTTATCTTGTATTTTCGCAAGTTGGCGAACGTTTCCGCCAGGTCGGCGAGTAGGTCGCCCTGGCGAGCGGACTTTACGACCACGTCGTCGATGTAGACGTGGATGTTGCGGCCAATTTGGCTCGCAAGGCATTCTTGCATGCACCGCTGTTAGGTTGCCCCGGCGTTCTTGAGGCCGAAGGTCATGGCGGTGTAGCAGAAGGCTCCGAATGGCGTGATGAATGCCGTCTTCTCCTTGTCCTCGACAGCCATTTTGATCTGGTTGTAACCAGAGTAGGCGTCGAGGAAACACAGCGACTCCGAGCCCGCGATGGAATCGATTATCTGGTCGATCCGCGGGAGGACGAACTGCTCCTTTGGGCAGGCGCTGTTCAGGTTTGTGTAGTCGATACACATCCTCCAGGTCCCGTTTTTCTTCTCGACCAGGACTGAGTTTGCCAGCCACTTGGAGTATTTGATTGGCCGGATGAAGCCT
This sequence comes from Avena sativa, assembly GCA_916181665.1. Classification (NCBI taxonomy): domain Eukaryota; kingdom Viridiplantae; phylum Streptophyta; class Magnoliopsida; order Poales; family Poaceae; genus Avena; species Avena sativa. The sequence continues at coordinate 104,743,002 of OV702293.1, forward strand.
GCAGCGAGTAGACGCTGCACCTCTTCGGCGATTGCTCGGCGGCGCTCTTCATTGAAGGGCCGCATCGACTGCTTGACAGGTCGCACTTTGGGGTCGGCGTTTAGCTTGTGCTCAGCGAGCTCCCTGGGGACATCGGGCATGTCAAAGGGCTTCCATGCGAAGATGTCCCTGTTCTCACAGAGGAACTCGATGAGCGCGCCTTCCTATGCCGGGCTCATGCCCATCCCGATCGTCACCGTCTGGCTGGAGTCGCTTGGGACCAGCTCGACGGTACGGGTGTGCGTAGTGGCCTCAAAGGTTGAAGTGTTTGCGCCCTCCGAGTTGGGCTTCTTGAGTATGGTGGGGTCGTCGTTGTTGACCCCGCTCGCGTACTTGGCGGGTTCATCCGCGTGGTTGGTCTCCGCCGCGATGACGGCGTCAGCGAGCTCGGCACCTTTGGCCTCGCACTCGGCGGACATGTCGGGGTCGTCGTTGATGGTGATGACGCCACACGGCCCGGGGAGCTTCATCGCGTTGTACGCGTAGTGGGGCGCTGCCATGAACTTGGCGAATGCCTGGCGCCCCAGGACGCAATGGTAGGGGCTGTCGAAGGGCACGAGCTCGAAGACGATCCGCTCGGTGCAAAAGTTTGCTAGTGTGCCGAAGGTGACTGGCAGCGTGACCTTGCCGATCGGGTACGCCTTCCGACCAGGGACGATGTCGTGGAACGTGGTGTGGGTCGTCTCGATCATCGACTGCGGGATCCGCAGCCGCCTGAAGGTGTCTAGGTACAGGATGTTGATGGAGCTTCCGCCGTCCATCAATGTCTTGGAGAGCCAGTAGTCGCCTACCTTAGGCTTGACCACCAGGGCGACTCGACCTGGGTACTCGATGCGTGGCGAGTGGTCTTGTCGACTCCAGGTGATGGGCTGCTCCGACCAGTTGAGGAACTGGGGAACGTCCACCTGGGCCACCGCGTTGACGGCGACGGCGTGGGCGATGACCTTCTTCTCGCGCTTCGTGTTGAAGCCCGTGAAGGTGTGGAGCGAGCCGACCACTTTGCTGAATTTTCCGCCGTTTGGCGGGTCGTTGTCGGGGTCCTCCCGTGCTCGCCGTGCCTTCTCGATCTCCCTGAGGGTGTGGCAGTCGGCGGTGGTGTGCGTGGCGGGCTTTCCTTCCCTGCTATGAAACGCACATGGTTGATTAAGGAGAGCCGCGGGGTCGAACCTTGGCTTGGCCTTGTAGTTGCCGCCATCGCGGCATTGTCCTCCGTCGCGGCAGAAGCTCTTGGGCTCGCGTTGCGCGTGCCTGGCGTTGGCGATGAAGTCGACTCGCCCGTCACTGCGGCGCTTGCCGGTGAGGTGAGTGTTGCTGTAGCGTAGGTCGGACCGTCGTCCGCTGTCGTTGCCGCTCGTGCAGCGTTGAACTCCTGACTCGTCATCAGTTTCCTGGTTTGGATCTTCCTCCGCGTACCGTTTGGCGATCTCGAGGAGGTCGGGGATGTTGTCGAGTGTGCGAGAGTGTCGCTTGAGCTTGGCGACCAGGGGCTCGTAGTGGCACGAGGTCTTGAAGCAATGGATCGCGGTGTCCGGGTGGATGCCGACCGCGTTGTACCAGAGTTCTTGCCACCGTTGGACCCAGTTGCGGGTCGACTCGCGGGGTCCCTGGATGCATCGCTCCAGGTCCTCGATAATGGTGGCGCGGGTGTAGGAGCACTCGAAGTGCCTGACGAAAGCGTCGCGCATCTCCTCCCAGGAGTCTATCCTGTCCTGAGGGAGGGTGTTGATCCACTGCCTGCACGTCCCCTCCATCATCAGGGGGAGGTAACGGGCGGCTAGCAGGTATGTGTCGAGCCAGACGGCGGGGTCGTACGAGGGGTCGTACTTTTCTATCTCCTTCGGCGCCTTAAAGTTTGGCGGGTACTTCTCGCCTCGGATCATTGGTCCGAAGCACTTGGGGCCGAGTCGACTGAGCGACTCCATGGGCTCGCCGTCGCGGCGATTGGTTAGGGTGTGTCGCAGGTCGTCGGGCTGGCGTGTGCGCCAGCTTTGGTTGTTGATGATGTGGGTGCGGGCGTCGATGGGTTGACCGTTGGCGGCGACGAGGTTGGTCGCCGGCCTGGGGTCGTTGGTGGAGAGTGCCGCGTTCGCGGGTCGGTGTTGGAGCTGCAGTGGCTCCGGTGGTGGGCAGTTGAGTGTGTTTGCTGCCATTGGGCGGCCGCTCGAGGCCGCCCTGCTTCCCGAGGAACGCGAGTATACTCGACCTTGCGAGTCGGCACCCGCTCTTTGCTGCTCGACGGCCTTTGCGAGCAGGGCCCTGACGTATTGGATCTGCAGGGCGCCGTCGCCGGTGGTCGTGATGCTGTCGGCGGCTGCCTGGCCTGCCACGAGGTTGTCCATCGGGGTGGAGAACAGTGGAAGGCCGTTTGCATCTCGCTCCCGTGAGGAGACTACTATCCGTGGCTGGTCCCTGGGGGGTGTGCGGTTGGGTGGAGGCGGGGCGCCCATCGCCATCGATCCTGGCGGGGGTCGGGCACTTCCTCCTGGTGGCGCGTTCTCGCAGATCGCGCGCTCGGCCACGCGGGCTGGGTCGTTTTCGTCGTCAAAGTTCAGGGCGCGCCCCTAAACGGTGGGGTTCAGGCGCGACCTGATCCGCTGTTTGTGGTAGCGCGATAGCTCCTGCGCCGTCACCTGCTCGAGGCGAAATTTTTCGCGCTCGGCTTGCTCCTTGCGCACTGCCTCCGCCAGTTTCAGGCGGAGTTCCTCGACCTCCGTCGCCGTGGCGTTAGGAGGGATTGGGGTAGAGAATGGATCCTCCGGCGGATCGGTGCCGGTCGCCATGTAGGTCGCAGCGTGGCGGCCGGTTCCGTCACGGAGGTCGGCGGAGTTCTCTGACCCGGAGTCGAATTCGAAGATCCCGAGGATGGAGGGTTCCTCGAAGTCTCCGACGTTGGAGACCTGGGTGATGGAGCCCGCGGGTGAAGCCGCGGTGATAGACCCGGCGAGTGACGCCGGGGTCACCGAGTCGGCGTCGTCGTTGAGGGCCGCGTCTTCTGCGGTCGCTGAGTTTTTGGCCACATCACTGTGGGCCGAATTGTACTCGGAGGCGAGGCGATGGATCGTGCGGATCTGGCTCTCGGAGAGCCGATCACGTGGCGGCGACTCGTGGATGCGAGCCGAGTCCTCCGAGACGATGACGTCGGTGAGGCCGACGAAGAGGCTGATCGTGCCGACCGGCAAGATCACGCTGTGCGTGACGGGTCGCGCCGCCGGGACGTAGCTGCTCGGCAAGATTTGGAGCATGTCGCCGATCGCTATCATGCGGCCGGTGGCGACCGTCTCGTTGATGGGCAGATTGGATCTCGCTGCAGAACACCGGCCAGGCCGGCCAGGCCCCACGGTGGGCGCCACTATCGTGGGAATGGTCACGGCAGATGCTGCAATCGGCAGCGAGTAGTAGAACGAGGGGCAAGGGCGGCCAGCCATCTGTGGTGCGAGATGAGGGCGGAGACTCAGGGTTTTACCCAGGTTTGGCCCCCCGGTGGGTAAAGACCTACTCCTGCTAGATTGTATTATGTAGGTGGTACAATGGGCGAGCTCGGCGGCTAGGCGGCGAGTCGCTTGGGGGTATGATGGAACGTATCTCTACACGCCCCGCAGGGAGGTTTATATAGGCTCACCTCCCCTAGGGTTTACATATCTCAACCGAATCAGCTAAGGCTTCGGTGCTCGTTTAATCTAATCCGACTGGGCCTATCTACTCGCCTGGGCCTTCAGCTTCCAGTCGCTTGGATCCACGCCGGGCTTTGATCCAGTCGCCGTCTTGCAGGCCCACTCGCCAGTTCTTTGGGCCAATCGGAAACGTCCTGCTGGGTATACCCCGGTAGGTACATCCCCACAATTGGCAGTTCCATTCTTTCAACTGCACGGATCTTAGTCGGATTTGCCTGTATACCTCAGCTAGATACGAGGAAACCGAGTAATTTTCTGGCCGGCACACCAAAGGTACATTTTTCCAGGTTAAGCTTCATTTGGAACCTTCTTAAGTTCGCGAATGTCTGCCGAATATCTTCTACGAGTGTGTTGCTCTCTTTGGTTTTTATAACCACATCATCAACATATACTTGCACATTTTTTCCAATTTGGTCGTGCAGACATTTTTGCATGCATCTTTGGTACGTGGCTCCTTCATTACGCAGGCCGAATGGCATGGTTCGATAGGAATAAGCCCCATATGGGGTGATAAATGCAGTCTTTATTTGATCAGCCGGGTTTAACGGTATCTGGTGGAAACCATAGTACGCGTCTACAAATGATAACATCTCGTAGCCTGTAGTTGAATCAATGACTTGGTCTATCCTAGGTAAAGGAAAAGGATCTTTGGGACACGCCTTTTTAAGGTTCATGTAATCTATGCACATTCGCCAAACGACGGCTACATTTGGGTCATCCTTTTTCTTTCCTACCAACACCAGATTTGATAGCCAATCCGGATGAAGTACTTCCATGATAAACCCAGTTGTAAGGAGCCGAGCTATCTCATCTCCTATTATTTTTCTCCTGTCTTCGGCGAAGCGGCAGAGAGCTTGCTTCACCGGCCTTGCTCCTGGCCTTACATGCAAAGAGTGCTCAGCCAACTCCCTCAGTACTCCTTGCAGGTCATGTGTTGACCACGCAAAGATATCCCGATTCTCACGGAGGAAGGTGGTGAGCTCGCTTTCCTATTTGTCATCCAGGCTAGCACCAATAGTGATGGTACGCTCCTTAGTCGGATGGAATGATACACTCCCATGCGGGTTGGCAAGTGCTGACATGTTAAGCTATGCCGACTGAGCCATAGCTACCACTTCCTGAATTCTTCTTTTCTCTCTTGCAATTACCAAAGACTTGGCCAGGTTCGATCCGGCTGAAGCACATTCCATTGATTTCCTATAATCTCCAGCTATTGTTATCACTCCCTGAGGTCCTTGCATCTTAATTTTCAAGTAACTGATGTGACAGCTGCTCATAAATTTAGCCAATGTTAGACGTCCAAGTAAAGCATGATAGCAACTTTCCAGATCCACCATCTCAAACTCCAGATTCTCAGCTCTACAATTCTCTCATGTGCCGAATAATACATCTACTCGGACTTTCCCAATGGGTTCGCACGAGGGCCCCGACACTATCCCATGGAATGTTGTCCTTGTTGACTACAACATATTCGAATTTATTCCGAATTTGTGCATTGTGTCTTTGTACATGATATTGATGCTGCTCCCATTATCTATCAGTACTTTTGAGAACTTCACATTGATGCTAGTCCCGACAAATGTCGGATCTAGTACTAAGGCATATGATCCTGGGTTCGGCATTATCTTCGGATGATCCCTTATGCTCTAGGTTATCTCCTGGTCAGACCATGGCACGTATCTCGGAACTGCTAGCATAACTGCATTCACTTCCAAATGTCAGCGCTGAACACTCTATCTATCTTGTTATTCTATGGGGAACACACAATATGATTGGTGATGTTCCCTGTAATCATTGCGTCCATTATTCCCGAGGTTTCCCCTTCCATCTTGATTCTGATTTATCACATGGTGAACTGTGTCCCTCCGATCCGAATTCTCATACCTCGGAGGGGGTGGAGACAACTTCAGTTGTTGCGCATTTCCCCCAGTCAGCTGTGGCTACTGTTGGTGATGCGTTTGATGCTGTGGTGCTTGTATAGCTGCTGGCTTTCCCATTGCACTCTTCATCCAGGCGCATTGGAAAGTGGTGTGATTGGCTGGCTTGGCCGGGTTGGGCATGTGGAATTTACACGGCTGATCCAGCATGGACTCAAACGTGTACTTCAGCCTCTCTTGCCATTGTTTCTTCTGTTCAGGTGTCCACTGTTTCTTCCCCTCGTTCCTCGGCGTCCACTGCTGAGGATCATTCTTCTAGCTTTGATTGCTCCCAAGACTCGGCTGATCCTGCACAACTGTTGCCACTTGATTCAAAATGTATTTGTAATCCGGCCTCTCATCCCTTCTTCTACCTCGGTAATCATTGCTTCGCGATGACCCGGCACCATCTCGGACGTAATGATCATGTTGCTCATGATGTTCAGCCGACATAATCTCTGGTTGAGTTGGATCACCTAATGCATATGAATCTGCTACTCGAATCATTTCAGCCAATGTGGTTGGCATATCTCTTTGCAACCTCTGCCACAATACACTTCCATATCTGCACCCCTGAGCGAACCAGGCAATTTCCTGAGATTCTATAACCCCCTCACATGAATTTCTGAGGTTGCACCACTGAGTCAAGAACTCTCTATTAGTTTCATTCGGCCTCTGCTTGCACATTGCGAGCTATTGTGGCCTGTTTGGCCTCTTGTATGTACTGGTGAAATTACTGACAAACATTTCCTCAAAATCTAACCAACAGTTGATACTGCCCGTTGGCAAATTATTCAGCAAAACTCTGGCCGGACCTTCCAACATCTGGGACACATATCTCACAGCCCATCTCAAATTTCCCCCGGCTATTTTTACGGTCGTGGCATAATCGATCAACCAATATTGTGGCTTCATACTTCCATTGTATGTTTTCGTGCTTCCTGCCAACTGGAAGTTCGGCACAGGCGGTTCGCGCATAATCCGAGGTCCAAAACATGCCGGGCCAGGAAGACCCTGTTCCTCCAATAGCTCGGACTGATATAGTTTGCCCAGGTTCAATCTTGCGTTAGTTGACAGCAAGTTTCTATAGATAATTATCTCCTGTATCCCATAACATTTTTTCCAACCTTGCTCTACATTTTCCATCTTTGAGTAACCATCATTGTATATTTCATTTGCCAGATTATGTGGAGCTTGTCTTGCTTGTCACTCTTGACGAGGTTCATGCCTCGGCTGATGATCTTGTGGGAGGTACCTCCTTCCCTCCGTCAGGTTATTGTTCTCGGGGTTTCCCCTTCCGAGATTCCCATTCTATGTTTACGTGGTCGGGGTTTCTATCACCGCTATTACCTTGGCTTCCATTCCCTCTATTTTCATTGATCTTCCCGGCCACTGTCGGGTCATATGGGACAATCTGCTTGTTTCTCTTTCCTGAAGTTACCCCTTTGTCTTTTCGCGCATAGTTTTTGGGCGAGGATGTCGCTGCCGCGGATAATGCGGGGGCAGCCCCTGCCGAATGAACCATGCAGGAAGCTCCCGGTTTCGCCGGGTTAGCCCTAAGCATCTCTTCATTCTGCTGGTTCACAATGCGTACCAGCTCGTTTACTCTTTCTTGCTGATTTTGCCGGGCTTCCCCGCTTAGTCCTTCCAATTCTAGGGCTGCCGCATTTGCCACCCTGAGGTTCTTTGCTGGGGTACTATACTTCGGCAAACCTGGGTCAACCGAATCATCTGGTTGAGCCTCATGATCTTTGTTGATATCATTCATGAGGTACTTTCCTCTTAATCTCAGATCATCTACTCGGCGAGGGGCCGTATCTATCTTGTTTGCCCTAGCATACTCTCGCAAGGTCCTGTTAAAGGACTCCTGCAGGGCCGACACCTTTTTTGCTTCCTCTAACATTTTCAATCTAGTTTCTTCTAACTCTTCCTGTGCGTTTGCCAGGTCAACTATCAACGCTAAAGGTGTTGTTAAGTTATATATAGCTGCCTCGAGGATATTCTCTGGCCTCTCTAGAGGTGGCCACCTTACCCTTTCTGCTTTTGGGGTTACCTCCTGCACCTCGGCTGCCCTAGTCACCGGGGGATCTGCTGCTGTTGGTTTTGGAGCTACTTGCTTCATCGTTACCTATCCTCCTGCCGCCTGGTCCTTGCTTGGCCCGGCGCCTGCCCCTGCTGCTGGTGCTAGAGCCGTCATCATCAAATCTATGTTGCCTACGAGGCGAATGCCACGCTGACCGCTGGCAGCACTGAGGGGAGGATCTCCTGCGATGATGACTCAACGCGGATAGACGCAGGAGGTGTCGATGCCGATGTAGATCTTGTGAGCGCCCAGGTTGAGGAATATGTCAATGCGCGGGGGCGCCCTCCTCCTGAAACTGCTAGCGTTGTCGCTGACGTAGTCCCAGATGTCGAATCTCTAGACTAAGACAGAAACTACCCGCTCGCCGGTGTCGATGAAGTTTCCCGTCCGGATCTTGACTCCAGCTAGCACTGCTGTGTAACATCCCAGTTCTAGTAAATCTATAATTAGGGTTTGTTTGTGCATCATGAGCATCATCCTCTAAAAATGCAACCAAGCAAATAAAATGTAAACCGTAATCTCCCCCTCCTCTCTATTTGAAAATCAATTCAAATGGTATTGAAATATTAGAAAAAGTACCAAAGTGTGTGGAGACCAATCTGAATAAAAGGGTCCTTACTGTATTTTCCATATATTTGTATACCTCCTGGTACTTTTGAAATCCTCAAAACAGATTCAAATTTGAAATTACAAAGAGAAAATACAAACAGGAAATAGAAAACATCAAAGGAAAAGGTTCTGTAAAAAAATAGATCTAGAGCAAGCCAGGCCGCAGCCCAGCAACCTCCCTCCCCTCTCTCCCTCTCCCTTGGCCCAGCTAAGGCCCAAGCGCAGCCCATACCACTTCACTCTTCTTTTCCCTTTCTTCTTCCCGGCAACAGAAGGACGAGGCGAAGCAGGTGTGTGTCACCGGTGCCGCCGGCGCCCTCCTGCGCTACGATTCGCGCTACCCCGATGCCCCTGAACGAGGATAAGAACGTCGCCATGCACGTATTTCGCCCTAGTGCTCTCATCCCTATCTCTCGCGCTCTCTCCTGGTTTTCCCTCTCTTGGCTGAAACCCTAGGTAACAAAGACGACGAATCAGCGTCGTTCCAAGCCCCGCCGAGCTCCATCGAAGATGCCACGAGCTCCGCCCCGTCGGTCTCTGCCTGCTTGCTAACTAAATCGAGTCGAGGTGCCCCGAGTCAAGCCCGAGGACCCTTCTTCTCCGTCTCTTCCTGAGCACCGCCGTCACCATTGGCGTCAACCCCAACCTCCTCCGTCCAAGAAGACCCCTCTGTGGTACCCTCGATTAGCTCCTATTCCTCCTGGACCACCCCAATGTCTCCCTCGCGCTTTGGTTTGGCCGCCCGTCGTAGCTCTGTCGCTGCCACCGCATAACCTCGTCGTCGGTCGTCTCCGGTGACCTCCTTTCAGCGGTGCCGCCACTTCTAGGCTCAGCGCGCAAGGCCTCGTCCAACGCACCCCACCTCGCCGCCGCCTTCGATCCCCAGCGCCATGCTGATCCTCAACCTGCGAGCAATCTCCGCGATGACGTCATGCCGACGTCACCGTGACTCCAGCCCGCGGGTCAGACCCGGTCAAACCAGCCTCGGGCCCCACTTTGCTTGTGTGGCTGCTGAGGTGGCCACGGGCCTATCGGGTCAGTCACTGTGACTAGCCCATCCTGCGGTGTAAAAAGTTTTCCAATTTCTTTTATCTCTAGATAAGTGTAAAAAAAGTTTTAAATAATTTTAGAAAAGGTTTTAACTAATTCCAAAAATTTATATAATCTTGTAAATTCAATATCTAATGATTTATAAGTCAGAAAAATACAAATAATATATCAAAATGTTCAGAAAAACGAGTTCTACCTATTTAAGCTATAATCATGATTTTTTAAGCAACTTACATGACAAGTTTAATATGAAGAACATAGTAACCCCTCACAGGTGACTCCGGAGTTTCCCGAGTTAGGGTTTTCACCCCTCGGAACACCGATTAAGTTGTCGAGCATGCTTTTGGGTTTCAATTCAATACAATTTAACTTGTCATATAATCATCCTTGCTTTAGCATTGCATCGATGCCATGTGTTGATTTGTTCCCTCTCTTTCCGGTGTTCCGTTCTTTCCGGTAGAATACGAGCTCGAGATCGAAGTCAGAGATCAACACCGTCGAAGCTCGAAGATCAACGAACAATACTTGACCAACTGTAACCAAGTCAAGTGCCAGATGTCCAAAGATCTGCTTATTGGTTATCAACTGGCAAAGGCAAGCCTAGCCCCACCATGATATAATCCTATGATTTCGAAAGCATTTCAATTCTGCTATTTTGCATACGATTCTACTGTGGTGTTTTATCGATAGATAGAGTATCATATCTATTGCATTACTCCCTTTGAGCTTATATTACCTGATCCACTACTCCTAGCATAACTAGGTTTGTCTTGTGTGCACTGCTAGAGCTTATTCTGTGTCTTGCTTAGTCATGCATAGCTGTTGAGTCTGGTCTATCCAGATGATGTATCAGATGCAGATAATCCATTATGAAAGGAGAACGTGATGATATGATATCATAGGTGATATGAGTTAAACATGCTAAGGCTTGTATGGGAGGCCACGGTGGGATGTGGTGTTTCTAGTCCCATGCTTGCCACCACTAGGACCTGAGTTCTTGCCTTTGGAACGGAGATGAGCGTATAGCCACACGGGGCTCGGGAACCCCTCGCCTGATTAACTTTCCTAGTAGATTCCATGAGTCACATAGTTTGGGCCTTCCATTCGACATGCATTCTGGATCTTCTCGAAGGTGGTGAAGGAGGTGCATTCATAACAGGTAGGAAAGCATGGACCGGGTTGCTTGAGGTAGATAGCGCCCCTGGTAAACCAACCTCACCTCACATCTTTAAGTACCGAATTCGGGATTTGACCCGTTACGGAGGAACCATAATTATTGCGTGACTCATGGTCTCGGCGAGAGCAAGGTAAAGGTCGTGTCCAACCACACCCTCTGCCGGCCTTCCAAGGAAGAGGGCTAATGATCTGCATTAAGAGTCGGTTGGTACGTGTGGGTAAAGTTGTACACCCCTGCAGGGTATTAATCTTTTCGAAAAGCCGTGTTCACGGTTATGAACGCTTGGTGACTAGATTCTAAGATTATAGATAACTATAACCTAATCGTAAAACTTGGCCGATCAATGTGTGTTTAAGGATGTTTCCTCATCGGTACGAGCGGGTGATCCTAGTTGGTAGGTGATGATGACTTGCTGGTATCAAAAGATAATGATCAGTACTTCCGAGATGTTGCTCTCTTATCCCATTTTAAAATACTCTGAATAGACGAGCTTCTTCTCTCTCCCTTGTTTTATAAACAAATTTTGCTTTATGCAAAACAACTCCACCAGCCATAAGTCTTGCGGAGTACACCCTGTACCCAGCCTTGCTTTGTTGATACTTTTGGCAGAGTAAGTGCTCCCCTGAAGAAAAGTTCTGTACTACATCGACATCGACGAGTAGCTTGGGGTTGGGACGTCATCCTTATGCTTCAGGCCTCTTATGCCATTTGTTAAGTTTGCTATACTTAATAGCATAATTTGCCTTCCATTGTTTTATGTTTGTGGTCAGGTGACCTCTGCTTGTAATAATTTGGTTCTCTGCTCAGTTATGAGTTTGCTATAATAAATTTTGTGTCGTAGGGTCACTGTTGTGTTATCGACTCTTCACTGGATGTTCTCGAGATCAAGGTTAAGCTTATGTCAGACGGAGGTATGGGATTTGTGTAGCCCTGATCCCGGGGGTGTCACACGCTGCTGGCTCCACGATGGGCACTTACTATCATGGTGGTGGCACGGCAAATGCCATGGGTAGGCTAAAGTATGGGGACAATGGATGCTAGTGGGATCTGGGGAGGGAAGATGTAGTGATTTCTACACACAACTAGCTAGAACACAAATTTTTATTTCTCCTCAACCAAGTTACAAGTGATCCTTAAGCTGTATCAGAGAGAAGAGGAAGAAGATCACTACTACGCGAGCCCTCTAGTGTCAAAATGAATCGATCCCCCTTCCAGGAAGCCGTGCCCCTCCTTATAAAGGGGTCCCTTGGTTCCTCCTAGGGCTGACATGGCAAGCATATTCTTGGAATATGCTTGTCCCGAAGTGGTAACTCGGCGGACCTCTTTCCGTGTCTCCTTCTATCGACGGCAAAGACCCAGAACTCCCACATGTGAGCCTCGGGTTTGCCCACTGTCACCTCCGTGATGCCTGTCTGCCCCTCTGCGGCTCTGCTCTTTGTCTTTAGCGCTTGGCCCTGTGTAGATTCCTCCAAGCCAGTTGCTAGGGTTTGACTCTGGGTTCCTTCTCCTTCTCCCGCAAACTTCCCTTTACTCGGCCTCGTCTCGCATAACTCGGCTCGGCCTTCACCTGCGTATGAGCTGATCAACCTAATTCGGCTGACTTAGCTCACACGTCAGCCGAGTAAGGTATTAATCACTCGATTTTGGCTAAGCCATGCCTTATTCGGCCGAGCCTTGCATAACTCGGACGAATTAGTTTATAACTCGGCATATGGTAAGAAAGGTTCCTTCCTTCTTTCCACTCTCTTGACCCTACCAGGGGTCACCCCCCAACAACTCGAGATATTGAGAAATATCTGCCCATAACCAACTATATGGCCAGAGCTATACTGACCGCGGACGTATAATTGTTCGTTACGCGGAAGGACTCCTCCAAAATCATGATTTATTTTCCTGTTCTGTTAAGATTCTTTTCTTGGACATGAATTTGGTGTTTCTCACGAGTTTTACCGACCTCTGACCCCCCTTATATACTACCATTGTGCCCCTCTCTAATCATAATCACCAGGAACCAATCTACCTCTTGTTCTTACGTGAGGCGAGGGCCAGGAACCCAAGAAAATAAGTTCCTATGGAGGTTCGAAGCAATAGCAAGGAGGACAAGGGGCTCAAGGTCGACCCTATGGAGATTCTCGAAGTGGACCATGGACGCCAGAAGAGGGAGTTGAAAGCTCTCGAGTTAAAGATCGCAAAGGTGGATAAGTTGGCGCCAGGGACACCCAAGCATCTTCGGTGGCCATGATTTTATCTTGATAAAATTGATGAAGATATTAAGCAGACCATCGAAGCAGGTTTTTCTATGAGTCTCATGGCGATACAAACCCTCCAAAGTAACAATGAGCTCATTAAATAACAAGTGAAAGTGCTGGAGAGGAATAATCTTTTCTACAAACTGCATATTAAAGAACTAGAGGTTGTCAATCAATCCCTCCGCCTCAGGCTGGCCCATGAAGAGAAGATACCACGTGCCATGGAGCCATAGTGATCTACAATAATCACCGTATCAAATAATTGCGAGGGATTATTTGATCCCGCCTAGCTTTATTTCAATCTTGGGGAGATCTTTAAGACCCTGTAATCTATCTTATAAGTTTTTATTACTATTCTAGTTTTGCATTATTTCGAGTTTATAAATAAAGTTTGCATCATTATAATTCCCTTTAGGAATAGTCTATCCATTTTATGAAATTCCGATTTTATTATTATATATGGAGAATTATTGAGTTTGTGTTTGCTTTATTAGATATATGAATGTCTTAAGTATAATTTTACTTGCACTTGATGATAGCAATAGGAGTCTTCCACACCATTAGTATTAATGGAACATACAAATATAATTTGGTCAATATCTTGTAATTTCATGGTTTGATTTACAAAGAAAAAATTATCTAATGAATTAGAGTTGAAAAATAAACCTTGAAAAAAGGAAAATTAAAATGTTCTATCAAACTAGAGTGAGAACAAGACGAGATAGAATATTCAAGATATAAAAGATGCTTCATATACAATTGGAATTTGGTAATTGAGATCATTAAACTTTGAATTCCTACATGAAGAGAAATGTATGGCTAGCTCCTTTGCATAGCACTTAAACATAAGTGTGAGCACATGTATATAAAAAGAAAGAAGAAAAGAGAGAAGAAAAAGATCGAATGTGCAAAGAGCAAATAGGCATATACCACTATATTGTAGTAAGACGAAGAAACTTTTGAGATTTTGAATCCCAAGTGAATATGTTAATCCTAAAACACTTGGGACTACCTCGCTAACTCATTCGGTCGACCCAAATACTTTTACATCATGTTGATAGTGATATTTTGTGAACTATTAAATGCTAAGGTGTGGAAGCCTGCTAATATTATTCAGATGGTTCGAGTAAGGTACTATTCATGAACTTGTTCCTATGTATCATATATGATAAGCACATGCTGCAACTGCCTCATTTATTTTAACGACTCAGCTTCATGAGTATGAGGATCACATCCATTAAGCTAAACTTGCTCGGGACGAGCAAGAGTCTAAGCTTGGGGAAGTTGATGAGTGCATATTTGCATCATGTTTTATATTATTATTTTGAATTCTAGTTGTAGGATCTTGTTATTTTCCGGTACGGCCAGTTGTTTTGGAGCGAAAAGGAGTCAAGAACATCGTAAATCGCTTATCTGGGAAATATCAATAACACTATAAGAAAACCCGAAGCAATTGGAGGACACAGTAGGTTTAACAACCAACAATACAATGGGAGTAACTTTTCCGGCCATATAGTTACCACCATATAGTTGTCACTGACACCGCCTACTCAAATAGTTTAACCCTGTGCAACTAGATGGGGGACATGACATACAAAGCACCTAGAAATCACTGAAACCTCACCTCAGGAACATAGATCCTGGATGACAAGGCATCGATCTTCATCATCAACTGCTGCATCACCACCATCTCCATCCATCGCATCTACATCTTGTTTAGATCTTGTTGTAATTTCCGTACTTGTTGTGGATTTATACATGTAATATTCATCTATGATAGATTCCATTGTCTTTGCCATGATGTTGATTGCCTCCATGTCTGACTAGATCATTAGTTCTTGGGGATATGGAGAAACCCTAGCATGAGATTGAAATAAGGTAAAGTTTATTATGATATTCGTTGTTGTGACCATGTGTTAGATTGTCTTCATCTTGATGTTCAGAGAAGTCGACCTCTCAATATTTTACTCTCGTGGGGACTTGATGGAAGGAACTACTTGTTGGTAGACGTTGTGTTAGCACTTCCAGTGACTATAAAGCTGTTTGAACTCCTTACATATCAACTTGGTAATCGAGGAAACTCACAAAACAATATTCATGCCATGGGATACGTCCTACATGATCAAGTCCCTTAATAGCACAGTAATTCAATTGATGTTGATTGCTGTCTGATGTGGTTATGAGGATGATGTGAGCAGTGGTTGCTGCCTATTTTTTTTCAAATACGGAGTTCCTCCCACACATACATAGTTAATAATGTTCATGATAATAATATTTACCTTAGCCCTTTATAAATTCTAGAGGTTTATTCGCTACTCCCTTAGAACGATTTTCCCTACTGTAGTTTCAAATCTCTTTTACATACGCGATACTTATTTTCTGTATATTCAGTTTACTTTACTTTACTCATTGTTCTCTTATAACAGAAAACCAAAAACACCTTTTTACACAACAATTGCATTTTATCTTGTTACTTAAAACTTTATTTTAGTATTTACTTCAAGAGTTATTAGACTTCAGACTCCTGCTCCATGTGGGATCGATATCTTTATTTCGAAACTAGCTACAAACGATCTGTGCACTTGGAGTCATAAAAGGGTTACCACATTCCCACCCAAATGATTCTGCTCTGCACTGATTCATGTGGCCACGAGCCTTCTATGCTGCCGAGATCGCTGACGACTGATGTCTACGCACTTATATTCTTGTAGACAGTTGTTGAGCATCCAAGTGCAAAGGTTTGTAGAACAAAATCAACTATCCCTTAAGTAGATTACCCACGGTTTATCGAACTCAGGGAGGAAGTGGTCAAAGGTATCCCTCTCAAGCAACCCTGCAATCAATATAAAAGAAGTGTCTTGTGTTCCCAACACAACCAATATAGTTGTTAGGTGTATAGGTTCACTAATTCGGCGAAGAGATTGTAAAATACAAGTAGTATGGATGATTAGAAGACAACGATGCCAAAAAAGAGCTTGACAGGTAGGAAGAGACTAAAGGCAATCTAAAATAAAGATGGAAGCAAGCAAACATGTAATAAGCCTAATTATTAAATGGTGTTTCAATGATTAGAAACAAGGCCTAGGGATCATACTTTCACTAGTGAACAATCTCATATAAATATCTTCTCTTCATGATACTACTCTGAACTACTCTCCTGTTGGAAAACTCTAATCCACGCTAGGGCTATAACAGTACACCTCAAAGTTCGCATTCCCCATCTAGATAACCCCACACTATCATCTTGAGCGCTAGATGGTTCAACAAACACCACAATTTCATAAAGACATCCAACTCAAAATATAACTCATGATAAGTATTTATGTAATCTATAGCCTAAGTGCCACAGAGTGTGCACACTGTCACCTTCACACAGGTGGGGATAACCGACGATTACAATTAAAGAACTTGAGTAGCAGAGTAGATCTACTTGATTATAAAGCTCATGACCACAATAAGATAACGCATAGATATAGAGATGAACACATAGCTACCGGTAGATCCCTTAGCCTTGAGGAAGAACTACTCCCTCCTCATCATGGGAGTCAGCAACGGTGATGGAGATGGTGG
The DNA here is from genome assembly GCA_916181665.1 of Avena sativa. Classification (NCBI taxonomy): domain Eukaryota; kingdom Viridiplantae; phylum Streptophyta; class Magnoliopsida; order Poales; family Poaceae; genus Avena; species Avena sativa. The sequence goes on from OV702293.1 coordinate 104,759,366, forward strand.
TGGAGTCGATGGAGATGGCTCCGGGGGAATTCTCTGTCCTAGCAGGGTACCGAAACAGAGACTTCTGTCCCCCAAATCTCCTCTTAAGTGGCGGCGATGTTGTGGAACTTTTTGTGGATTTCCGCCCGCGTTAGGGTTTACGTCCGCGTTGTGGATTTCCGCCCGCGTTAGACGTATAAGTAGGCAAAAGGGAAAGGTCGGTGGAGGTCCAGGGGTCCCACACCATGTGGCCGCGTGGCCAGGGGGCCCATGCCACCATATGGTGTGGCCTCCTTGGTGCCCTCCTCCGAATGTCCTTCAGGCTCCGTGCCGTGTCGGGTAAAATATCGACTTTGGCTTTTGTTCTGTTCAATTCCGAGAATATTTCTTTTCTAGCTTTTATAAAACCAAAAATAGCAGAAAACAGACAACTAGCACTGCGGCATCTTGTCAATAGGGTAGTTCCGGAAAATATATAAAAATACCTCAAAGTGTAGACAAAACATAACAAAGTTGATACTAAACAAGCATGGAACATCAAAACTTATAGATACGTTTACGACATATCAAGCATTCCCAAGCTTAACTCTTGCTCGTCCTCAAGTAGGTAAGTGATAAAAAGAATAATTTTTTAGGTGATATGCACCATCACGATCTTGATAAAAGGATTTGCAAAGAATTGATAGCTGGGATCAAAGTACTCTGATTCAATAGACCCGTCAAGAATCATAAATAACTATGTTGTAACATGAAAGGATACAAAAAAAGAATCATGAAACCACTTTTGTTGGTTTCATTTTATCAATACCTACCTGATGGTACCAGTTTTACACAATGTTATCATACATAACATGGCCTTGCTCAAAAACCCCTTATCTAGGTAGTTTTGGACTATAAATCTTAAATAGAAATCCACAAATGCAACCAAAGCATTTTCTTTGAATCCCCAACCAAATCCTCCACACCTACTGATCTATAAACTTATTTTGTCCATTGCTTGCTGTATGAGTTGGTTTTTGTATGCATTGTATTGATTGTGGTGTTGGTTGTTTGCATGTATACTCGATAACGGCGATAGTTGCGATTGTGTGACGTCGAGAAGGAGCCTTGGAGTATTATTGGTTATTGTGGTTTTCTAAGAGGAAGTCTAGGGACATATTTCCAAATTGTTGATCATCGGGCACGCCACCTTCTTTCTCATACACTTTGTCCTACTGTTTTACTTATGCATGTTTTACCTACTGTTTATTGAATCTGCATTTTTTATTTTACAATGAGATATATATGGTAGTGGCTTGGCTCCTCCATGTTACATGTTTGTACTACTAGTACAATACCTTGATAACACCTACTCGTCCCTAGTATGGTAGATGGTGTTTTAACACCATAACCCCTTGGAGACCCTGTTTTAACCTAAGCAAAAAGTATAGGATGGGAAGACCCCAGGAAAATGTTTAGAAAAAGTTTTAAGAGAAAACCTTGGTGAGGTTCGACCAATCAAGAGAAGTTTGGGAAATTAAAAAGAAAGGTTTTGTTTTACAAAAAGGATGTAAGAAAAAGGTTTACGAAAACACACCGGGCTGTGCAGTTTTGCCAAAAGAATTAACCTGTGTAACCACATTACTCTAGAATGGGACAGGGCTGGGCTAGAAGTTTGTCTATTCTAGTATAGGTGCCTTGCAACTACTACAAGAGATGTAAATATCTGGAGGCTGGGTCTTCTCCTTTTATGGTCCACAAAGCGTCAACCAGGAGAAGAAATGAACGGTCTGCGGGCCACCAGGCGTTAATATGAGCCCCTCATTGAAAGCATCCACTTTTTTCAGTGTAAAATGCGGTCCGGTTGGCTTGGGAACTATAGAAGGAGTCTCGGTATTGACGAAGAAGACTCATACTAGAGTGGGAATTCCGAAGGTCTTGATCGGTAACTCGGCCCACGATCGGTGTAGATCAGGGCAGGGTACCCGGATGGTGTGGGTAAAGTGTAAAACCTTTGCAGAGTGTCAATATATTCGAATAGCCGAGTCCTAGGTCATGGACGGTTGGGATGGTTGCTGTAAAGTGGTGCTGGTTTTGATCTCAAAAAGGACTTCGGAAAAGCAATGGCTTGAAAGTGTTTTGACCATGGGATGTTCGGAAAAAGGAGGAATGAGTTCGGTCATGGGATGACTAGAAGGAAAATCAAATGGGTGACCCAATCCTAGTGTTTTCTTAAAACTTTCCAAGGAAGTTTCGGAAAATGTTTTAAAAAAGTTTTTCAACAAAGTTATAGAGATATGCTATATCTACAAGAGAAATTAATTTATAAAAGAACCACTTATGGAGCAATCCTACCATAGTCATATTGCATATCCTTTATTATTGTTCTCTTAAGGTGGTTTGCGAGTACATTCAAAGTACTCACTGGCATTGTCCTTGGAGATTTACTTGGCCAGACTTTCAGATGATCGAGAGAAACACTAGAGATCCAGACTTTCACTGGCGAGCTAGGCTGTCTTCCCAGTCAGTTGCCTGTACGTTAAGGCATGACATGGGCTCTGCGCTTGAAGGCTTCTGCTAATGTTGTTGTAATTGTCATAATGGAAACCCTGTAAGTTTTTTAATCGTTATTATATGGATGATGTAATAATACTGGTCGGTTTATGCTCACGGCTCACTGATCATGGGAAGGTGAATTCTATGCATAACGGGTACTCTCGGACCATAAATCTGGGGTGCTACAGAATACTACAGAAGAAATAGTTCAACGACCAACTGGGAGCTACTCCCATTACATACGGATTACTACTCCGGTACAGTACAACATTTCAGTAGCAAATACAGGGGCCACATGGCCTTTTTTCTTTTTGAAATGCACCACCAGACTGGTTCCAATTCAGGGCTTGTGATGAAACAAAGCAGAGTCTTAACGAATGAAGGGTCAATGCGCTCATTTAGCATATTATCTGATGAGAAGGCAGTGTTTGTTGAGAAACCAACAGATGCGTCTGTGCCATTCATACTGAAGCGGCATATTTCAGGATGTAGTGGCTCGTAAAGGCATGTTGCATAGTGCGACGTGTAGACAAGGTTGCTTCTCGTCAGATATCCTTGGGCAACATAGGTGCCGACTACCGGCAAGATGATCGGATAGTTCACTCCAAGGAAAGAGAGTATGTTCCAAGGTTAGTAACCCTTGTCCATGAGTTACCTCGATGTAGTAACATATCAGGGTCTTTTGAGAACACCAGGCAGCCAAATCTAGAAGAATATGTGCAAACAATTGCGACCGCCACTAACAACATTAGGACAAGCCGTATTAGCACAAATTAGATATTGAACATCTTCCTCACTGGCAATGTCCTGGGTAAAGACGAATATAAGGCTAGAACCGTCTGGAGAACTGGCTAACCACCACATACCATAATCATAGTTGTTCTTGTGGCCCAGAGTGCCTTCAAGTTCATCCACCTAGTTACCCACGGCTGGTGGCATCAGGGGCAACACATGAGCTGGAAAAGAAAACCACATTTCATTCAGGAAATTTTTGGTTCGCAAAATTTAAAAAAATGAAGGAATAGGAAAATACAATAATCGGATAGCATGATATAATAAATCGTATTGGTATCATAATTGCGGGAATTTGTAATAGAAGCAATCTGGTTGAACCATGCAAAAGAAGGAAGAAATATGTTTTAATAAATATGTGAATATTCTGGATTAATACTACTAATATACATAGCAATCCTTAGCAAAAATCCTATAGGTATAAATGCTCTAAACTCATAGGGAAATACCTTTAGACAAAGAGGGTAAAAAGGATAGAATATGGAACAGTGTCATATGAAATCTTTGTAAAATAAGCATACATCCTTGAATATGAAACTAGAGCGCTATAGATGGAGGTGTAATTACTAGGATAATAAGGACTCCATGCATAAACGCTGCCAATATCAGTTATGGTGAACACTAGTCTTCTGTGGATAATTACATTAGTGTAACAGAAATAGGTCAGGGGCTCATTTGGATGAACTGCCCATACATCTTGATGGCCATGATGAACAAGAAATCAGCCGTCGAAAAGGGCAATAAGAGTGTAATCTTGATATCTCCCAGAAAATGTGGGAACTTGACAAATAGCTCTCTTCTGCAGTATCATGCGATGGCCATGATCCAAGAAAATATCCAGGAGATTAGTGGAGTCAAACGGCACCGGTGGGAGAAGAATCTTGCGATGAGTATACATATTGACAAGTTCCCAACTGTATTGGAGGCCGACTGTGGCTATCCAATCACCATTGGTGCCTGCCCAATGTTTATTTGTGTCGTTTGGGATGACATCTATTGAGGAGAACCTGTCCAGCGGTGATATCTTACATAGGAGGCTCTTGCCATCTAACATGCAATCCCTCGTTATCTTAGTCAGGTGAGAATGAAGAACACATGTAGGCCAAATGGCTAAGAAACCAGCAGAGTTGCACTATATTTTGCTGAGTCAATACTACCTCCGTTTCATGGCTTAAGGCTCATAATCTTTCCAAAGCAAAGTTTGACCGAAAGAATTGAACAACAAAATCTTGATTATATTGTACATAATTACTACCATTGGATTCGTATTGAAAAATACTTTTCAGTGGTACTAGTTTTATACCAAAACTCTTTACGTATTTAGAGCAATTCTTGGTCAAATAAAAAACACGCAAAACAAGGACGCCTTAAGCCCTGAGACGGAGGAAGTATAAAGTTTGGACAAACCAACGAGGCTCTCAGCCGTGATGACGTCGCATCTAGTTGTGAGTTCTTCAAGCGGGACTTTGGTAAACACCTCCAGAAATAGTAGAGAATCATCTTCACTGTCCTTTATAGATCCAGCCATCTCAATGCACCTGTTGTAGCGACGGTGGTTGGGATTCGTTGTTTTGGGTTCTAGAACGATGGACGAGATGAAGAACACAGACTCTGGAAACTAGGCGACACAGAGGGCGAGTCAGAGTAGGGATAGAGCAAAGTGGATAAGAGGAGACGGATAGGGGAACTAGTACAGTACTCGTTGAATAAAGCACTAGCTAAAAACCTTATTAAAAGTTCACCCTTAAGCTTATGTGTAGTATATAAGAATTAAAATATTGATCTCTAGTACACATGTGGGTCCTTGAATTCTGACTCTCTCTCTCAAAAAAACATGACTTCTGATATGCGGGGCACATAAAATCTCCTCGCTGGCATCATCGATGATGATCTCTCCTCAAAGGCACCTGTTCGCATCTTCTATGCATGTCATCTGTCTTCCTTCTATTGTAAGCATCCCCGCAATGATTTCGACGTCGTGCAGTGGTGTCCAGAAAGGTAGGGCCACGTCATATCACCATCAATTTTTAACCAAAGTTTTAGTACAGGTGGCACTTGTTTGGATGGGAGCACAATGGAGCTCATACAAGGAAGCGGATTCCAATGAAGAGCAATAAAGGGTAAATTCAGTTCTTTTTTTCCAGATAGGTAAACTCAGTTCAGTTTAATAAACGCATTTTCTAGTTCTTAGGAGCATGAAAATATCGTATGTCCCAGTAAACCCTCTCAACATGAACAAAATGTAGACATTATTTTTGGATAACTTGTCAAAAAAACTTGCCTTGTGATATGGATTTCCATGTAGAGTACAAACATTCTGGTCCTCTCCATATCGCAGGTTCTGGTAAAATGTGCCCATATTTGGTAGATGTGGTTATATATTGGCAGGGTAAACAATGCGAGATACTAATTTATTGTATGAAAAAAATGTAGTTTTCCAAAAGAAATAAATATTTTATGTGATGGCAATTCGAAGAATATGGCCTAGAATATAATAACCCTAAATTTCACAAATAGTGGACTGTGTTTAATAGAAAATTTCAAAGCATCAGCCTTCTGTTGGGATAATAGGATACACAACTGTAATCTGTGTTCAAGACTCTTTCAATGCATCCTGTTTTTGTAATGCATTAACACGAGCAGCAGAAAGCTTAGCATGAGCATGAAACATTATCCCGATTGTATTTGGACATGGGTACTTGAAAAGATTTGGAAATTCCCAATACACGCTATCTCCATCAAGAAATATAACCGAGATAATGTTGAGCCTCCCATCTTCACAACTCCAACTAGAGGGGAAACATGCCAGTGTTGACATATTCCATGAGGAATTTTCCATATGTGCGTGCTTTTACAAGGTCTTCGCCTTGTTCTTACGGCGGTGGCCATGATCGATGCCCAGTTACTGATGGATCATGCTGTCGACGTCCTTGTTGATGACTTTGCGACAAAATGGGCAAAACAGCTTCCTATGATAGTTGAAAGGAATTTGCTCACTCCGCAACCTCTTAAGTACATAGCGGCTCTTTCTGTCCCTGGAGTCCTGATCTTTTCCCAGGTTGTCATATTTTTCCTATGGATTTTTAAGTATATAAGAACTCATATAAGGGCATGTTTGATTAGTAGGATAAGAAAAACAAAGGATTTTATATATCCTGCAAATCAAACAACCATCATAGGAAATTTTCTTATGGGTTTAATCCTAAAATATCGTATACAGATCCTTTGAATCAAACATGCCCTAAAAGATGTAATTGAAATAGAACTCAAGAATTAACATTTATGAAAATGAATGACAACATATAATATTCGTAGTTGATATTTTAGTTCACGTATCATCGCTAAATTATACAATGTAATCATGTGTTCCTAATTTTGTACTAAGAATAATAACAAGAATGGAACAATTTTTTTGACTATAGAATCAAACAATATTCATGTACATTTTAATGACAAAAATTTATGTGACAAATCAATCAACAATTCCAGTAACAACAATCCCTAAATCCCCTAAAATCAAATATGCTTACAACAATTATGTGACATATCAATCAAATCTACATCACAAGAAGACCGTATGACCAAAAAACAAACAGTTGTAAAATTGCTAGATGGCATATCAGCATATCGAGTCAAGTCTGCAAAAGGATCAACCCTTCGATCTAGAGAATCTGATATGTATACAACAAGAAGACGACATATCAAAATAATCAACAGATCGAGAAAAACCTACGTATGGACAGTAAAATCTGAGAATAGTGAAGCAGAATAGTACCTCAGTTTCCTCATCGAAGACCTCCTCCTCGAATCTGAAGGGAGTATATGATTGCTATAGTAGCAACAAAGGAGGGAATTTGTGTCACGTATTTTGTTATGAAACTAAGGTGTGGTTCACAACGAGCTAGTACTATGAAGATATATAGTATGACAATTATATAAACATGTTTAACCCAAAGGAACTAAAGGTCTCACCAAAATACCAAATTTATAGAATGCCATCTCATTTGAGAACAAGTGATGCGTGGAGACGCAAAGACATGCAAATACAGATGAACCTGAAAGTGTCAAATCCGGAGATTATGTTAACCACTAGCAGTCGCGTATACGCAACACCAGAAAGCCATAGGTGTTCAATACGTAAAGTTTTCAAACTAGATTATTGAATCTAGTGCAAGTGGGAGACTAAAGGGAATATTCTCGAGAGGCAATAATAAAGTGGTGTAGGGTTCGTATCATAAAAAACAAAAAATTTCCTACGACGGAAACAACTATGTACCAAGATCTGTCTACTAGATAGAAGCAACGGGCGGATGTACATCCGTAGAGAACATACCCTTGAAGACCGACAAAGCTTAACGAGGTTAAACTCGTGGTTGATGTAGACGATCTCTTGCCGATCTCAAGATAAAGAGGAAGTCCTAGCGCCGCAAATCAGTGGCGCATTCGTGCTCGCACACACGTCCGAGGCACCGAGCAACCTCCTCCTCCTTGCACCAGCGATGCAGTAGAAGTACAACTCTTTCTTGCCGAATAGCCACCGGGAACATGTATCTCGCTAGTCCGAGACCACGGGAGATAAATACTAGAGGGGGAGAGAGATCCTTCACGAGGAGGTGTCAGTGAGAGAGAGGAGAGGGGGCTCCTTTTATAGGAGGAGGCGAGGCACCCAAGAGGGTGGACACCAGCCATGGGGGCTGCCCCCTCCCCTCCTTCATTCATGTGGGTGGACACTCCACTCACACAAATGTCTTTCAATTCCCTCCACTCAAAAAACCACTCAAATTCCCATTAAATTTCCACCAAATTTAATCCGAAGTCTCACTAAATAAAACTCCTTTTATTTATTTATAATTTTGTAAATTACTTTAATGCCAAACATTCACATATAACCCCTTGCTAGTATTTCATTTCACATGCAAAAACACTTTCTGCAATTTCACCCAAAAACCCGTTTCAGTATCTAGTAAAATAAATTCCTGCGCTTGTTATTCTTTTCGGCATGAAACTTTTGCTCCAAATGGATGTCGGTGTCTCTTAATCAATGTGATATCACCAAGAGGGCCCAGAGGATATATATCCATCATCGGGATGAACAAATTCCACTCTCGATCCATGGGCCTCAACATAACACATTAGTAGTACTGAACCCATCTTTATAATCACCCTATTACGGTGTGACGTTTGATGTTATCAAGATACTCTTCTAGTGTTAGTGATTGACATGATATCATGGTCTAAGGATTAGGATCACTTCGTATGATGTTATAGCAATATAAACTCAATGACTTTGATCGTAATGCTATACTTCGGATGAATGTTCATCAAACCATTACACTAATGTTGATACCTCGTTATTAACGACATCCAATGTCCATGATCAGGAAACCTTGACCATCTTGTTAATCAATGATCTAGTTTATGAGAGAGGCATAACTAGGAACTTTCTGTTTGTTCATTAAACACACATGTATTAACGTTTCTGTATTAATACAATTATAGCATGTAAAATAAACATCTATCATATATTGGAATATACATAATAACCACTTTAGTATTGCCTCTCAGGGAATATTCCCTTCAGTCTACCACTTGCACTAGAGCCAATAATCTAGTTACATAGTTATGAATCTAGCACCCATGGAGTTCTGGTGTTGATCATGTTTTGCTCTAGGGAGAGTTTTAGTAAATGGATCTGGTACATTGAGATCCGTGTGTACTTTACAAATATTTATATCTCCATCGTTGTCATGCTCGTGGATGGAGTGAAACCGGCGCTTAATATGCTTAGAATTCTTGTGAGACCTTGGTTCTTTGGCATTGGCTATGGCACCATTGTTGTCACAATAGATCACCATTGGGTCCAACGCACTCTCAACCACACCTAGTTCAGATATGAACTCCTTCATCCAAACCGCTTCCTGAGCCGCTTCCGAAGCAACAACATATTCGGCCTCTGTTGTTGATCCCACCACCATGGGTTGTTTGGAACTCCTCCAACTAACCGATCCACCATTCATGAGAAATACGTATCCGGATTGAGACTTAGAGTCATCCGGATCGGTGTCAAAGCTAGCAACGACATAACACTTAGCGACGAGCTCTTCTTCACCTTCGTACACAAGAAACATATCCTTAGTTCTTCGCAAGTACTTAAGGATATTCTTGACCGCTATCCAGTGTTCCAAACTTGGATCTGATTGGTACCTACTAGTCAAACTAATTGCATGTGCCACATCCGGTCTTGTACATAGCATGGCGTACATTATAGAGTCTATGGCTGAAGCATAGGGGACTTTGACCATTGTCTCTCTTTCTTCCGCCATAGCCGAACTTTGAGTCTTACTCAATGTCTTGCCTTGCAACATAGGTAAGAACCCTTTCTTACTTCCGTCCATTTTAAACTTCTTTAAAATCTTATCAAGGTATGTCCTTTGCGATAGACCTATTAGGCGCCTTGATCTATCTCTATAGATTTTATGCCTAATATGTATGACGCTTCACCTAGGTCCTTCATTGAAATTTTGCTATTTAGATAAATTTCAACATTGTTTAAAAGATCTATATCATTTCCGATCAATAATATATCATCCACATATAATATCAGAAATGCCACATTACTCCAACTCACTTTCTTGTAAATACAAGCCTCTTCATAAGTTTGGACAAATCCAAACTCTTTGATCACCTCATCAAAGCGGAGATTCCAACTCCGGGATGCTTGCTTCAGTCCATAGATGGATCGCTGAAGCTTGCATACCTTGTCAGCATCCTTAGGACCGACAAAACCCTTTGGTTGTATCATATACACCTCGTCTTCAATATTTCCATTGAGGAATGCAGTTTTGACATCCATCTTCCATATCTCATAGTCGAAATATGCAGCAATTGCTAACATAATCTTAACTGACTTTAGCATCGCTACTGGAGAGAATGTCTCATCGTAGTCAACTCCTTGAATTTTTTGAAACCCCTTTGAGACAAGTCAAGCTTTATAGACGGTCACATTACCATTAACATCAATTTTCCTTTTGAAAATCCATTTATTCTCCACGGCCTTTCGGTCGTGAGGGATGGATTCCATCTCGGATTTCATGGCTTCTAACCATTTGTTGGAATCAGGGCTCATCATCGCTTCTTCATACGTTGCAGGGTCATCAATTTCATCAACCATGAAATTCATAACAGGGTTCCCGTACAGCTCGGGAGCTGCATGCGTCCTGCTATACCTGCGAGGTTCGGTAGTAATCTCTTTCAGAGTTTCATGATCATTATCATTAGTTCCCTATTCAATTGGTGAAGCCAACTCCGGATCGACATCTGGTGCTGCGCTACTCGCCATACAATGAAAAGAAGGTTCAACAACCCTTCGAGTTCTACCTTCCGACTACTCACGCCTTTCACGAGAAACACTTTCTCTAGAAAGGATCCATTCTTGGCAACAAAAACATTGCCCTCGGATCTGTGATAGAAGGAATACCCAATAGTTTCCTTAGGGTATCCTATGAAGACTCATTTTTCCGCTTTGGGTTCGAGTTTGTCCGGTTGAAGTTTCTTCACATAAACATCACATCCCCAAACTTTAAGAAATGACAGCTTAGGTTTGTTTCCAAACCACAATTCATACGCTGTCTTTTCAACGGATTTAGATGGTGCCCGAGTTAAAGTGAATGCAGAAGTTTCTAGTGCATAACCCCAAAATGACAGTGGCAAGTCCATCAGAGACATCCTAGATCGAACCATATCCAATAAAGTACGATTACAATGTTCTGACACACCATTTCATTGTGGCATCCCGGAAGGTGTGAGTTGTGAAACAATTCCACACTCTTTCATATGAGTGCTAAACTCGTAACTTAGATAATCACCTCCATGGTCAGATCGTAGAAATTGATCTTTGTATTACGATGATTTTCTACTTCACTCTGAAATACCTTGAACTTTTCAAAGGTTTCAGACTTGTGTTTCATCAAGTAGATATAATTGTATCTACTCAAATCATCCGTGAAAGTAACAAAATAACGATATCCACCTCGTGCCGACACACTCACTGGACCACAAACATCAGAATGTATGATTTCCAATAAATCTGTCGCCCGTTCCACTGAACCGGAAAACGGCGTTCTAGTCATCTTGCCCATAAGGCAAGGCTCACATGTATCAAATGATTCAAAATCAAGTGATTCCAAAAGTCCATCCGAGTGGAGCTTCTTCATGCATTTAACGCTAATATGACCTAGACGGTAGTGCCACATATGCGGATATATCATCATTAAGTTTAATCCTTTTAGCATCAACATTATGAATATGTGTAACATTATTATCGGGATTCAACAGAAATAAACCATTCATCATCGGTGCATGACCATAAAATATTTCATTCATATAAATAGAACAACCATTGTTCTTGGATTTAAATGAATAACCACTTCGCATCAAACATGATCTAGATACAATGCTCATGCTCAGTGCTGGCAGCAGATAACAATTATTCAAGTTTATTACTAATCCATATGGTAAGTGGAGAGGTAGCGTTTCAACGGGGATCACATCAACACTTGATCCATTCCCAACACGCATCTTAACCTCATCCCTTGCTAGCGGTCGCTTGTTCCGCAGCCCCTGATTCGAGTTACAAATATTAGCAAATGAACCGGTATCAAATACCCAGGTGCTACTGTGAGTACTTGTAAAGTACACATCAATAACATGTATATCATATATACCTTTATTTTACTTGCGGGCCTTCTTGTCTGCCAAATACTTCGGGCAGTTGCGCTTCCAGTGGCCAGTCCCCTTACAATAATAGCACTCGTTATCAGACTTAGGGCCAACTCGGGGTTTATTTTTAGGCATGGCAACTGGCTTGCCGCCATTATTTCCCTGCCGTTTTCCCTTCTTGTCTTTATTGGAACTAGTGGTCTTATTGATCATCAACACTTGATGTTCATTCTTGATCTCCACTTCTACAGTTTTAAGCATTTACAGAAGCTCGAGGAGAGACTTCTTCATGCGTTGCATATTATAGTTCATCACGAAGCTCTTATAGCTAGGTGGCAGAGACTGCAGAACACGATGGATGCCTAAGTCAATGGGAATCGTTATTCCCAAGGACACAAGATTATCGGCGTAACCCGACATCTTGAGTACATGCTCACTTACGGATCTATTCTCTTCCATCATGCAACTAAAGAACTTTTCTGAAGCATGTGTGTCGAAAATCATTTTCAACTCACCCATTTTATCAAATGCATTGCCGTTTTCGAAACGCTTTCGAAGTTCTGGCTCTAGCCCATACAATATGCCGCAATGAACTAAGTTGTGGTCCTCCTGACGAGTCGGATAGACATTCTTCTCCTTGTCAGGGGCATCATCGAATAGTGGGGGGCCTAGCGGCCCTTCTAGCACATATTGCTTTTGTGTAGCACAGAGGAGAATCCTCAAATTCATGGCCCATTCGGTAAATTTGCTACTGTTCGTTGCAAGTTTCTCTTTCTCCATGAACGCATTGAAATTAAAAGAAGGTGGTGCCATCAACAACATAATTTGTAAAGTTTATACTAAGTTTATTATATATTGAGTTCAACTAATCCAAATTAAGAATGAACTCCCACTCAAAAACGACATCCCTCGTTCCTTTTTGGTGATTACATGAACCAAATCCACTACACCAAGTCCGATCATCACGTTAGTCGGTCTAGCTTCAAAGGCGAGCATCAAATGGGCATCATATCTACCGTATGACTCATTCTTAACCTTTTGGTCCATGTTCCAAGGCCATGTCTGTACATGCTAGGCTCTCCAATTAAGAACCTTAGTATTCGCGTGTGTAACTGTCTTACACCCGAAATATGATCGTGGATCCAAGAACACCCGATCATCACGTGATGTCTTGGAGCGACGAAACATAATCGGTGCATACTTAAGGAAGAACTCATTCTTATCTTGATATCTAAATGAGGGATCATCTTATTATGCTAATAAAACGCCAAACAAGCAATATAAGATGCAACAAACATCACATGTTTATAAGTGAAATGATATGGTTCTTGCACTTGATCTCCATCATGTGCATCGTGGTATGATCGCTATCATACCTCTATGTGTAAGGCCAAGGTCTATGGAACTTACACAGTATGTGTGTTGTAAGAGTATCGACTTATACTTCTATTTACAATATCACCATATCATGACACTAGCCCAACAACAATCTAAACTAGACGCCTCTAATTTATCCATTGCAAGTTTTACGTGGCTTAGGGCTTTCGAAGATAGAACCATTCTTACATACGAACATGAACCACAATGAGGATAACCAAATTGTTGACAACTGGTCCCAAATTAGATATTGACTATAGTCGGAGAGACAGACACCCGCTAGCCACTTATGCAAAACTAGTTGCATTTCAAGCGTGGAACATGTCTCATGTGCGAGGACATTTAAAGATTATCCGTGCCGCTTCATCCCACTACGCCACCAATATCTAAAGTACAACCAAGAAGCAATCATATGATCATCATCGCCCACATACTCATATGTGTACTACCCGTGCAAAGCATATACGCATAGATCCGGATCTGATACCACTGTAGGGTTTGCAGCATAGAAACAAAAAATTTCCTACGATGGGAACAACTATGTACCTGTTGGGCCACGTAGAGATAAAACAAAAACTTTTCCCTCTGACGTGGTGATCCCAAGATCTAGCTGAGGTAGAAGGCCACGAGGTTTACCACTACACGCGCAGTTGCGGATTACTAATGAAGCGCGACAATTGATGTAGTGCAGTCCTTTGCGATCCGGTCGTCCTGGTGCTGATCGTACAACACCTCTGCCGGTATCCACACGTACAAGGAGGAGCACCGGCGGTGAACTGATAGGTTCGTTATGACGGAAGGACTACTGTGGAGCTAGGGTTTCTAACACATGGAATGACCTAACCGATCAAAAATGATTAACCCGTGGGTTACTGTGCTCCAGTATATATAGGGAGTGAACGTGGGCTCCACTCTAATGTCCCATTCGCTAAAGCCCATATAACACTAGTCACCACGAGTCCGACTCACTCACTCAGTCCTAATCTGGCTTGGGTCCAGCCCAACTAGATTTCCGGTTTACATCCAAACCGAACTTGGTCCCGCTCTTAAGTGTGTGACCCCACAAGCTGATGGCTACTTGGACACGATTGGAGTCCGACTCGCAATCGATTAGTCGGTAGCGGCTCCTAGCAGAACGTGCCGACTTCCAAGTACCAAAGAGTCAAGACGACTTGCCTTTCCAATGCGACTTGCGTCCGAGTCCCTTTTGCCTCATGATATACCTTGTCAGACTATAGGCGAATAATTTTCATCCCTTAAATAGTCCGACTCTCTTCTCAATCCCAGATAAGTGATTCATCTGACTAACTCTTAGTCGATCGCCTCGGTTAACACTGAACCGAGTCTTGCATGGCCATGCTTTCCGAAACATATCATCCGAGAGGGCCCAGAGAATATCTCTCCAAGTGGAGGGGCAAAATCCCATCTTGGTTATTCACATCACGCAGCTTGATTCTAAGTCGACCCGAACTCTGCCTTTATAACTTCCTAGTTACGGATCAGCATTTGACAGAACCTAAGTCGATGATCCTCAACTCGGACTATGCAACAACCTTAGGTCTAAGGATTACATTGATTGAGATATACAAATGACAACTTGTTCATTGTACCTCAATATGGGTCAATCCTACTCGCTAAACTCTTTAGCCGAATATGTGTAAGTCGGAATATCATCTCCATACTCATGACAAGTGGAACCGAGTCATCAAGCCGACTTTCACATTGGTCTAAGTTGTGTGTCCAGCACAACCTTGATGACCAAGGATATTTAGTACAAACAACATGAATGTATAGTTCCACAACCGATTCACATATTCAATGATACACATCAGATGTTTATACAAGGACAACATAATATCTTTATGAATAAAATGGGAAATATCATCATACATGATTTCATCTAGGGCATATTCCCAACAGTACCAAGATCTATCTACTAGATACAAGGAACGGGCGGATGTACATCCAGAAGACCGACAAAGCTTAACGAGGTTTAACTCGTGGTTGATGAGGACGATCTCGTGCCGATCTCAAGATCGAGGGGAAGTCCTAGTGGCACAAATCAGCGGCGCATCCATTCTCGCACACACATCCGAGGCACCGAGCAAACTCCGCCTCCTCGCTCCAGCGATGCAGCGGAAGCACAACTCTTTCTTGCCGAATAGCCACCAAGAATATGTATCTCGCTAGTCCGAGACCATGGGGGATAAATACTAGAGGGGGAGAGAGATCCTTCACTAGGAGGTGTAAGTGAGAGAGAGGAGAGGGGGCTCCTTTTATAGGAGGAGGGGTGCACCCAAGGGGGTGTCTGCTGTACATGGGGGATGCCTCCTCCCCTCCTTCATTCATGTGGGTGGACACTCCACTCACACAAATGTCTTTCAATTCCCTCCACTAAAAAAACCACTCAAATCCCATTAAATTTCCACCAAATTTAATGCAAACTCCCATTAAATAAAACTCTTTTTATTTATTCAGAATTTTGTCAATTACTTTAATGACAAACATTCACATATAACCCCTTGGCAGTATTTCATTTCACATGCAAAAACACTTTCTGCAATTTCACCCGAAAACCCGTTTTGGTATCTAGTGAAATAAATTCCTACGCTTCTTATTCTTTCCGGCATGAAACTTTTGCTCCAAATGGATGTCGGTGTCTCTTAAGTGTGTCACCCTACGGTTCGCGAATAATGCGGACATGATCAAGACCCATCTCAGATCAATAATCAGAAGCAGGACCTAGAGATCCATATTGACTCCCACACATCCAGCGATGACTTTCTTGAGATTGCAAGAACCTTTTACGCTAGTATCTTAATCCTTTTTTATCGCGATATATTACATGTCCGAGATTCGATCATCGGTATCTCCATACCTAGTTTGATATCGTTACAGACATGTACTATTTTCTCGTTCCCGTGATATATCATTCTAGTGATCAAATCATTTGCTTGCAAGCTAATCAATGTGATATCACCGAGAGGGCCAGTGCATATATATTCGTCATCGGGATGAAAAAAATTCCACTCTCGATCCATGGGCCTCAACATAAAAATTTAGTAGTATTGAACCCATCTTTATATTCACCCTGTTATGGTGTGAAGTTTGATGTTATCAAGATACTCTTCCGGTGTTAGTGATTGAAATTATCTCATGGTCTAAGGATTAGGATCACTTCGTATGATGTTATAGAAATATAAACTCAATGACTTTGATCGTATTGCGATACATTGGATGAATGTTCATCACACCATTACACTAATGTTGTGACCTCGTTATTAACAACATCCAATGTCCATGATCAGGAAACCTTGATCATCTTGTTAATCAACGAGCTACATTATGAGAGAGGCATGACTAGGAACTTTCTGTTTTTTATGAAACACACATGTATTAACGTTTCTGTATTAATACAATTATAGCATGAAATATAAACATCTATCATATACTTGGAATATACATAATAACCACTTTATTATTTCCTCTCCGGGCATTTTCCCTTCAAGTGGTTATTATATTATTCATTGTTTATGATAAATTTTTATTTTACATGCTATAATTGTATTAATATGGAAAGGTTAATACATGTGTGTTTAATAAACAAATATAAGTTTCCTAGTTATGCCTCTCTTATAAAGTAGCTCGTTGATTAACAAGATGATCAAAGGTTTCCTGATCATGGACATTGGATGTTGTTAATAACGAGGTCACAACGTTGTTGGAATGATGTGATGAACATTCATCTGAAGTATAGCATTATGATCGAAGTCATTGTGTTTATATTGCTATAACATCTTACGAAGTAATCCTAGTCCTTAGACCATGAGATCATGTCAATCACTAACACTAGACGAGTATCTTGATAACATCAAACATCACATCGTAACTTGGGTGACTATAAAGGTGGGTTCAGTACTACGAAGGTGTTATGTAGAGGCTCATGGATCAAGAGTGGAATTTGTCCATCCTGATGACGGATAGATATACTCTGGTCCCTCTCGGTGATATCACATTAATTAGCTTGCAAGCAAGAGATGAGATCACTAGCATTTAATGTCACGGGAACGAGAAAAGAGTACATGTTGGTAACGAGATCAAACTAGGTATGGAGATACCGATGATCGAATCTCGAACATGTAATATATCGCGATACAAAGTGAATTATTTACATGCGTATAAGATTCACACGATCACATAAGTCATCGTTGAATGTGTGGGAGTCAATATAGATCTCCTAGTCCCACTGCTGATTATTGATCGAGAGGGATCTCGATCATGTCTGCATTATTCGCGAATCATAGGGTGACACACTTAAGGGATACCGACACCATTTTGAGAAAATAATATGCCAAATAAAGGAAAAGAAAGTGCTGGAATTATTTCAATGGAAACCGGAATTGTTTTGGGTGAAATCGTTGAAACTGGTTCTGCATGTGATATTGAAATGTTGCAAGGGGTTTTATGTGAATGTTTGTTAATTAATGTAATTAAAAATTCTCAATAAAATAAAATAAAGAGTTTTATTTAATGATAGCTTGCATTAATATTGGTGGAAAATTAATGCATGTTTGTGGACATGTGAGTGGAGGCATGTTTATCTAAAGTGTAACTTCCACCCATATGAATGAGGGAGAGGAGGGGGGCACCCTCTATGGCCTGCGGCAAAGCCCCTTGGTCTTCCCACTCCCCTATATAAGCAGCACCTCCTCCTCATTCTCCACTCCCACACCTCATCGTGAAGGATCTCTCTCCTCCCTTTAGAATTTCCCCATGGTCTTGGATCAGCGATATACATGTTCCTCGTGGTTTTTTCAGGAAGGATTTGTTGCTTCTGCTGCTTCGCTGGAGCGAGGGCGCGGAGGTTGTCGGGATACCTGAACGTGTGTGTAATCACGGATGCACCACTTCTTTACAGTGCTTGACTTGATGGTGCTGGACCAGATGGACTTCATCACGATCCTGAGATCAGCAAGAGATCGACTACATCACCAACGAGTTCATACTCGAAAGATCTTTTCGGTGTTCAAGGGTATGTTTTATATGGATGTATATCCACCCATTGCTTGTATCTATATACATGGATATTGATACTTTTAGTTCCCATTGTATGAATTTTTTTGTTTTCTATGCTGCTAACCCAACATAATCCATCGCTCTCCTTAACTGCTTCGATGAAGGGGTCGATGATGGCGTGGGCATAGTTCTTCTCTTCCTATGGGACGAAGATGCTATCGCCTCTGCCTGCATGCCCGTCATCAAGGTATGCCGCTGGCACTATGACGTTCTCGTTCACCTGCTCCTCGATGACGACGGCGACCGGATGGACGGAGCCCGAAATAGTAATGGCCTGGCGACGAGAGGCGTGTGTGCCCGGAGAAGCCAGGCCTGCCACGGTGGGGACAAACGCAAAGCCATGTTTTGCGCCTCCAGCTGGCTTTGCCTCCGGCTCATCGCCACGGGTTCCCTTCATGGTGCAACAAAGGAAGTGGGGAAGGTGGTGTTGCGAAAGGAGCTCTTGCGGCAGGTGCGGCTAGGGTCTTTTTGAGTAGACATATTGGGGGGAGAAGTCGACACTCTTGCAAGAGATGAAGGAGGCCGAGGTGGTTTATATATGCGGGGAAAATTTGTTTCCCTCGAGTAGAAACGTATGGGTGTGGACGCTTGGGTCTGGACTCTGGACTCGTGCATGATCTCCGCTATCGAATTCCATGACAACACCAGATCCACGCCCATGCTACTACTACAGTACTCCATTTTTTATTATGCACTTGTAGATCAAATTTAAGGTACTTTCATTAAATTGTGAAATGCCATTCTATTCTATGAATATATGCATAAATCTTGAACATTATTGAAAATTCCCTATACCCTAAACAACCCCGAAAACATAAACTCTCAAATCCTAAATACTAAAACCCTAAACCCCTCAACCCATAATTAAACCCTAACCAAGTAGGTATCATGCACTTATAGGTCCAAATTTGAGACACTTTCATTAAATTGCGGTAACACCATTCTGTTCCACAAATATAAGCATAAAGCTTGAACATTATTGAAAATTCCCTAAACACCTAAATGACCTTGACTAAGCAACAGGTATATCATCCACTTATAGATCAACATTTGAGTTATACTTTCATTAAATTATGCTAACGCCATTCCATTCCACGAATCTAAGCATAAAGCTTGAACATTATTGAAAATGCCCTAAAACCTAAACCTTAAACCCTATAACCCTAAACCCTGCCCAAGAAAGTATAATGCACTTATAGATCAAAATTTGAGATACTTTCATTATATTGCGCTAACACGATTATTCTAATTCATGAAAGCTTGAACATTATTGAAAATTTCCTAAAGTACCCTAATCCCCTAAATCTTAAACCCTAAGACTTATAACCCTAAAAACCTAAACCCCTCAACCCCCAACCCAAAGCTCGGACATATTATTGAAAATGTCCTAAACCCTAAAACCTAATCTACCCCAAAAAAACCAAAACCCTAAACCCTCAACAATAAAACCCTAAACTCTCAACCCATAAACAACTCTAATCAAGCAGGTATCATGCACTTATTGATCAAAATTTGAGATGTTTTCATTATTAAATTGTTGTTAAGTGATTATATTTTATGATTATATGCATAAACCTCAAACTTTATTGAAAATTGCTGAAACCCTAAACCCCTAAATACCTAAACCCGAAAACCTGAAACACTAAACCCCTAAACCCTAAAACCCAAAACACTAAACCACTAAAACTTGATCGAGTAGCTTTCATGCACACTTTGCAGTGACCCAGCATACCACTCCATGTGTAGTACACTATAGTCGTTGTCATGACATCCACAGAACACCGTTTCGTAAATATCACATCCCTCAGAGTGGTACAACATAAACATCGCGGGTCCATATTACAAACATACACACATTTTTATTATTACAATACTAGAAGTTCAAGACTTCCAAAAGATTCAACTTACAAACCAAAATATAAGTGTTTCAGCGGAAGTTTCAAAGTGAAAACTTAAACTCCAAATTGAGCTCAACAACTTATTGCTATATATTGTTCATGTTGCTCGGCTCAAGTGGCTCCTAGAACTATAGTAATTATTCAGACTCTTGGAACTCTCCTCCGTAGACGATATCATAGTACTCCCCTTCTACGGCTCCATACAAGTTGGGCTCTTCATAGAAGACCTCCTCTTGGCTCTCAGTTGCATACATTGGATTATCTTCGGGATCCTCAGAGTCTAAGCAAGGATTCAAAGGAAAGGATGAGTAACAGCGTTACCCAGCAAGTTCATTATATGCAAGGTGGGAAGTTTGATGCTCTAAGTACCACCTTGGACTATCAGTCCTTGGCACTATGTAGTTTTTGTAAATCTTTCTTCAAAGATTGATTTTATTATGAAAATCTATGACCATCAGCCTTCACAGGTTGACCAGAACTTTCATGGAGTTCCTTTCCTGCCGTGTTCGTAGCTCCTTCCCAGAACAGGGAGTAACAAGTTACAGTTCTTATACTCCGTAGAGGTGCGTTACTTTACCCATGAGAGATCAACTTCCTTGTTGCACAACCGGGCGTACTTTATTCCATGATGTGGGGCCCAGTAGTTGGTCCAAGCTAATCACTGTCCTCTCCGCGACCTCATATGTCTGCATGATCCTTGGGGGCCGTCTCACCTCCGTTAAGCCCCCATTCGGGCAGGCTAAAACCCTGATGAGTTCCCGAAGACTCTATGACTTCGTGATGCCTGGATGAGTACCATTTAAATGGACTATATCCCTAAACACCATTCATAGATAATCTAGACAACAAAAGTGTGGGGCATAAGGGTGCCCACCCATATGTTGGATCCGCACAAGGAATCACAACGTCACACTAAGGTCGTCTTGCCTCCATACGAGAGGAAAAGGATACAGCTGACTTCTCCATCCCATTCCAAATCGCATGGTTAACGCCTAATGTACAACGCTAGAATCACTGATGTCATGGGTTATTAATCCCTAATTGTTCATCATTATTGCAAATAGAAACCTAAGTTCTATTTCTCCAACATATCATCACTTAGGACGATATCTAAGATTTATTTATTTTGAGAAAATAATTTTTTTTCTGGAATATAGATGATAACACACAATTTGCAAATACTTGATAAGGACTCTTCAAAGTACATGAGCAAGAGATGAACTTTCCTTGTGATTGCAAGGTAGTGAAGTCGGATGCTTGCACTGGACCTTGAGCTTCTATGTCTACAAAACATCATTATTGCCCGGCAAGGACAATATTTAAAGAAGCAAAATGATTATGCAAGGTAATGTAATGCATTATTTATTTTTGTATGTTCTCCCACATTATTTAAATTACAAAAATTCTTTGTAGTAATAATGAAATTATAAATATTAATTTTTAATATTTATTGAATATTGTATTCTTTTATTTTATTTCATTTTATTTGAATTTTATTTATTTAATAATTCCTTTAAGAATTATCATTTAAATACAATAATGGTATTAAATATTTATTTAGTATTTTTAAAAATACTACAATATGAAAATATAATAAAAGTGATTTTTATTTATTTTTATCATCTTTCATTAATTTTATAAAATTCCATAAGGAATATATATATTATAAAATTTATGATAAAAGTTATATTCCTAAAAATTTATTTCTTAATTTATTTAGATAGATTGAATTATTGTGAATCCAAAAATATTTTATTTATAATTTTTGGATTTCTATTTGATTTTCTAGAATTTATTTAAATTCAGGGGCATTTTAGTCTTTTCTTAATTATTAAAATTTGCTTTGGATGATTGGGCTGGCCTTATTGGGCTTATTAGGCCATTCTGGCCCAAGTGGCTATGATCAAAAGGGCTCCCCGAAGGGGTACTGGCCCTATCGGCCCACTCACACCATCTTTCTTTGTCCCTCGACCTCTCTTCTTTTCATCCCTCGACCCCGTGGTCGGAAATGCCACCGCCGGCAAATCACGCCATCGTGGACCTCCCCGGCCGCTGCCATGATGCATGGGGTGGTTGTTGACCCTGCTCCTCCTTCATGTCCATATCGATTTGGACCTGGGGCCCTCCTGTGGCCAGAGCGGCTCCGTCCCGAACCCTAGGGTTTGGGGTGGTGCTGGTGCTGCCGTCACCGCTGCTCCCGTGTGCTGTGGTGGTGTCCCTCGCCTTCAGGTGTGGATGTGGTCGCTGCCTCAGCGTGGTGCGGGTCGCAGCGCCCGTTTGGGGTGCTCCATGTGCTGCCGTGCTTGTCGACAACCTTTGCTTCCTCTTCTCGCCCACAGCAACAAACTTCAGTAAGTTGTTCTTTTTCCCCTCGTGTCCTCTGTGCTATGCCACCCTGTGCTATGTGTTTCTAGTGGCTTCCCCTGGCTAGTGTTCATGTTCTGGTTAGGTTTCATATCCTAATTAGGGTTCTTGTTCTGATTAGGGCTCATATCCGTATGTTGATCATATATATGATGATTTGGATCTAGTAATGATGATCCCTAAGCATGATGAGTGGTTGTTTGATGTGGATTACTGCTTATAGTTGGCTTTGGAAATGCTAGTGGCTTACCAGATTGATTCCATTGGTTAATTTGATATGGTTCAAATGATAGTGTTATTATAGAATCACTACTTGGAGATCCTAGTGATTTGAGAGTTCACCACTGTCATTACCTCATTATTGACAGTGTTTTGTGAGTGATGTAGTCACTGTATCTGTAGCTGTTGGCTTATGGACTCATATACAGTTTGAGATTAATTGGTCTCTTACAGTGATGTTATGTATACATATTCCTGGATCTGATTCCTGGTGATTGGTACCAGGAAGATGATGCTTCGTTTTTTGTGAGTTTATCTGTGAAAGCTAGATACTTAATCTTCTTGGTTTAGAAGCTGCTCTTGTGACACCATTTTAAAATGGCACACAAGTCTAGATTCTACTACTTGGCTTGATTTTGTTAATGCTTAAGATTTTCTTAATATTAGAGATAAGTGGAAACTTCTTTCCTTGAACCCTAAAGCCTATGATGCTGGTCTGAGGCTTAGGTACTAGGTCCTTATCTTGTTGTTCCTCATGGATCTATTCTGGTAGTGATACCAACTACTGATTCTTGAGTCAGAGTTGGGAAAAATGATTGGTAGGCTTTTAAGTTATATAGATCCATAGGATCTAGAAATTCTAAGGTGCTACTCCTGTTTAGGAGATGTGCCTAGAAGTCCATATCTTACCTATATTTATTCTTGGAATTTAAGATATGGCCTGATAGCTAGGATCAATGAGGTTGTTCTGAGATCCTGGTTGGATCTGTATAGTTTTCTGATGGCTTTTAATGTTTAAAATCTTCTATGATGGATCCACCTCATTTGGGTGTTTTTCTAAGAGGTTGAGTACATGAGAACACATGAATTCTTGTCTAACTTAGATAGATAAATCATGTGATGGTCTTTTAGTACAACAGTGGAGTTGTTAGGGGTGTAACTTGCTGATCCTATGGCTTGATCTTGCTGGTTGTGTGGCTAGCCTGATCTGGTGCTTCTCCTGATTCTACTCCTGCTACTTATAGCTCCTGGAACTTGCCCTTGATCACAAGATCCTGAAGTATATATTCACTCAGAAGGAGCTGAATATGAGGCAGAGAAGATGGATCGAGCTAATCAAGGATTATGATCTGGACATTCACTATCACCCCGGTAAAGACAATGTGGTAGCAGATGCCCTTAGTAGATTGCCATGCCGCTTGAACTCCATGATTTTGAAGGAGCAACCAAGTTTGCACAAAGATATGGAAGATTTCCGAATGGAATTAGTGAGTGAAGGATTTTTGGCTAGCATCGAAATTTAACCCACTTTGATCAGTCAGATCAAACAGGCGCAGAAAGGAAATGCTAGTATCGACAGAATCAAACGTCGTATTAGTACAGGCAAAGTACCCGGATTCACGAAAGACGAAGAAGGAGTTCTATGGTACAAAGGACGCCTTTGGGTACCAGCAGACTCGGAATTGAAAGAAGTGATTTTGAAAGAGGCCCATGATACTCTTTATTCTATCCACCCCGGAGGAACGAAGATGTATCAGGATTTGAAGGAACAATGCTGGTGGCATAAGATGAAGAGAGAAATCGGAAGCTATATTGCCAAGTGTGACATATGTCAGAGAGTCAAGGCGGGACATCAAAGACCCACAGGACTGTTGCAACCGCTACAGATTCCGGAATGGAAATGGGATTCAGTTGGAATGGACTTTATCACCGGATTACCTACTTCTAGTAGGGGAAATGACTCTATCTGGGTCATAGTTGACAGATTGTCCAAAGTAGCCCATTTCTTACCAGTCAAGACCACATACCAGAGTTTGAAGCTAGTGGAGTTATACATCGCTGGAATCATTAGTTTGCACGGAGTCCCCAAGAACATTGTATCGGGTCGAGGAACACAGTTTTCCAAGAAGTTTTAGGAACCCAACTGGATTTCAGCACAGCGTATCACCCTCAGACCGATGGACAAACGAAGCGAGTAAATCAAATACTCGAAGATATGTTGAGAGCATGTGTGCTAGAATATGGATCTAAATTGGAAGACTATCTTCCTTTCGCAGAATTTTCATACAACAACAGTTACCAAGCAAGTTTGCAAATGGCCCCATTTGAGTTCATGTATGGGAGGAAGTGTCGCACCCCTTTGAATTGGTCGGAAGTAGGAGAGAGTCAGATTTTCGGACCCGACATCCTACGAGAAGCCGAAGAGAAAGTTCACAAGATTTTTGAGCACCTCAAGACCGCCCATTTAAGATAGAAGAGTTACGCCGACAAGAGACGTCGAGACCTCGCTTTCAATATCGGAGATTTTGTGTACCTTAAAGTGTCACCGTTGAAAGGAATGCAGCATTTCCAGTTCAAAGGAAAGTTAGCCCCCACATATATCAGACCCTTCAAGATTCTGAACCTTCGAGGAGAAGTATCATATCAATAGGAACTGCCCGAGGAGATGTTAGCAGTACACAATGTGTTCCATATATCGTTACTTCGCAAGTGCTTGGAAGTTCCGGAGAAGACCGAAGTTTTCAAGAACATTGATCATCGGACCATAGAGATCAACGATGACCTGACATATCCCGAAGTACCCATCCGTATTTAGGAAGAAGCTTTTAGAACCACCAGGACCCGATGAATCAAGTTTCTCAAGATTCAGTGGAGCAACCACACCGAAGAAGAAGCTACCTAGGAGCGAGAAGATCACATCAGGACGGAGTTTCCCGGTCTCTTTAAATCCTAGGTAGTCTTTTTCTTCTTTTTTCAAATATCGGGACGAGATTTTGTTTAAGGGGGGGAAGGTTTGTAACATCCCAAAAATATAAAACCATGATCATCAAACTCTAATCACTAAAATTAGGGTTAACAAAAACTTTGATTAATTAAAATCATATGAATGCATGTGTGAATGAGATGATTTGGTAAATGAATGAATGGACTTGTGTGATTAACCTAAATAGCAAGGAATGGTTTATAGATGAATATAACATCATATAAAACAATTCCATGTAGAAACAAATCAAGAGAAAATCAAAAACAAATCAAATAAGGCAAATGGTCATTTTTGCCAATCTTGCTCACTAGGTCACTTTGAGTGTTTCTAGTCCAAGATTTCAAACAGAAACTTTTCGAAATCTTTGCACCCCTTGCTAGACGAAGTAAAAGTAAATCAAATCCCACCATTAAAACTTACAGAAACATTTGGCAACCTCATTCAAATAAAAATTCAAAATTGAATCTTTATCATATGTGAAGACCAAAAGTGACTAATCTAACTAAACAGATACTCCCTAGTATGTTCCTAGCAAACCCACCAAGTTCTTGCAGCCATTTCATCAAACACCTTGCAGATACAAATCAAACAAACCTCAAAAACTATAGTGTGCAGTAAATTTGGCCTAATTTTTTCCCTATCTAGCTCACACTACACCCTCAGTAGCTCATCTAACTTGTTTAACCCCTCTAGCTCACTGTAAACCAGACCATGCCATCAATGGAAAGCAGGACGAGCCTCACCTTGCCACCCCATTGTCGACAGCAATCTAGGAGCAGCACCAAGCCTAGCAAGCATGTCTAGCAGGCACAAACCGTCCACCGCAACTCCCTGTCCCAGCCCCGAGCAATGCCAGCCCCTGGACCACACGGTAAGACCATGCCAAACTTCTCTGCGTGCGAGCCGAGGGCGCGCCAGTGCGCCACTCTCGACCAGCACCCACAAACCACGCGCGCCCTCACCGCGTGCGTGCGTGATCAACACCGCCCCAGCAACCCCGCAGACATGCCTGTTCACCGCCGCACGGACCATGCACCCTGTGCGCCATTAAAATTCCCGTCGGACCCGCCCACAGCATCGACGCATTCCAACAGATCAGCACCGCCCCACGCCTCGCCACCACGTCGTTGAGCTTCGCTAGGGAGCATAGCACTGCCCCCTACCGTCGCCCATGCCAGTAGCAATCTGTGCCGTCGACCACGACGAGCTCAGCCCGTGCCTGTCGGTCCCCTTCAGCCACTATAAATAGAGGCCTCCACAACTCGTTCTCTTCACACCAGTTCACTCCCCTCTCCCTAATAACCACCCCACCTCACTCCCGGAGCAAGGCGAGCAGCGCATCGCTGGAATTTGGCCGGAGCCCGCCGCTGCTGGAGGAGAAGGGAGCCGTCGATTGGAGCCACCCCAGGATAAGCTGCCGGTACAAGGAGAATCGTCGTTGTCGAATTCGTCATTTGCCCCCATCGCTGAACCTTGCCTAAGCCCCGGTGAGCCTCCCACGACCCCCACCTGCCGCGCTAGGGTTCTGTCTCACCGGCGCTGCTCGACGTGGACAATGAACCAGAGCCGTTCGATTAGAACTAGATCCCACAGTCCACATTTCACTATACCGCTTCGCCCCTCCCCATCTCACTGACACGTGGGGACAGCCACTTAACCAGCCCGCATACGCACTGTGCGTAGTGGGCCGGCCTAGTAAAACGTCCCACACGACCCAACAATTCAAATTTAGTTTTATTCATTTAATTTCAAACACAATTCTGTACATAGATTCAAAAATCAACCCAGCTCGATTCACTGAACCAAAATGCATGAAACCAATTTTGTTAGAAAGGTACTGAAATGCTTAATCCAAGCCCGTTGGATTCAAACCATTTGGATTTGTAGATCAACCATGGTAAAAATAACAAGGCAAAAGATTTTCTACATTCAAACATTTTTCAAAATTCAACCATAAGATCTTTTGAGTTGATTCCAACTCTCAAAAATCACATTTCACTATACCTTTCAGAATATATAAAAATATATGGGTTTACTTGTAGAAATAATGTTCAAGTAATAAAAGAATGCCACATAGGCATTTCTAGTCACTTTATTTAATTAAAATAAAAAGTTTAAACCTTATTAAATTGTGACACCACTTTAAATCACATTCCTATGTACTGAAATATGTGGTGATGACACGTGTCAACATGATCCCATGTTTGAGTTGGAGAATATTAAATCTTAAGTAGTTTTTCAATGAGTAGAAATTACTTTTCTAAAAATAAAATAAATAAGACAAGTGCTTTAATCTTGTAATGTTAGTGATGATGATAGTTCACCTAGTATGAACCTTTGTGTGATGATTAGAAATAGTTAAGTATTGTTTGGTGATTGTGTACCTCGTATTTATTTATAGACGCTAGTACCGACCAAGGATACAAGGAGGAAGGAGGATACTACGAGGAAGAAGCCAAGGAGAACTTCAACCACTGCTCTGCACAAGGCAAGCCAATACTTGAAACCTTGCAAGCTAACACTTGCAAGATACCCTACTTATGCAAGCCTAATACTACTAGTTGAATGAGGAAGCTATTAACTTAGCAAGCTTACCCCACTTGATACCCAATCCTAGTGTTACTTGCAAGCTTACTACTTTATTTTTTCTTTATCAAAGGTTTCTCTTAGAGTTTACATAGTGACTTGTAGATTCTAGAAAGATAACTGAAGGTAGCATAAAGAGCATAAAATTTGGCCTAAGTTAGATAATCTTGATGTCATCCTAAGGCATGAGATTGACCCTAGCTAATCCCCACTTATTTATTACCCCTCATTAGTCTGTACCCCCACTTGTAGATGCTAGTGCTAAGCATAAAACTTGATCAACATTAGATGGGAATACTTGGTGAAAATGGTTATGAAAACCTTAGAATGATGAGTCATTCTACTGAAATGTTTTGACATGTGTTTCCGAACACCAGATGATTTCGATGATAAAAATGTTGAGGCCTGAGCCTTAGCCGTTTGTAAAAATGATGGTTGTCTAGATGCGATACCATTCCAATTTTACCATACAACCACAATACCCGAAAATTGGGCAGGGCTTAACTGGAAATTTATATACCTTAGTATGGGTTCCCTCACGGCCAAGGTCTGAGCTGAGGCTACCTTGTGAAGATTGTCCACCTGTGCAGTACCGAAGATGACAGTTGGTCATGGTTGGGAGGCCAAACTCACAGGAGAGGTGCCTCTACTAGTGCGTGTAATTGAAAGGTTAGGATTGATTATCCGCATACTGAGTATGGTGAATTCAGGATTTGATCCTGACGGATGTATCGAATGTTGTGGTGAAAGTGTACAATCTCTGCAGAGTGTCAACCTATTCGAATAGCCGCATCGGCCGTTATGGATAGTTGGAGTGTCCATACTGTTCCCCCGTCAGATGTTTTCAAAATGACTTGTGAAATGATTTGTGACTTTGAGTTGACCACACTAGAGTTGTGATATGGAATTCAAGTTCCCACTTAGGTGTTATAAACTTTCCACTAGTTTTCTTTGCTTCTGAACTTAATAGAGGTAAACATGGCTTTTTTCAAAACAACCCTAGAGCTTAGTATCATACTACAAAAACCCCCTTAACTTATTAGTATTTGTTTGCGAGTACTTAAAGAGTACTCATGGGTTGTCCCTGGCTATTCTCGTGGCCAGACTATGAAGAGGAGTATCAGGACGATGAACCGCAGGAAGGTTACGACAACTAGGAACATCTCCCATCATCAGCATTGCCCGTGACCCCGGAGTTGGAGCTTCGCCTATGCTATCGTTATCTTTATGTTATTCCGCTGCTTGAGTTGTATTAAGAACTAGATCATGATATCCTTATTTGTGTAAGACCTTATGTATGGTTTGTAATGGATAATGTACTGTGATATCCAAATCTGTTATGTCTCGCAAAAATGGTAATCCTGGGATTGCGATGTATGGCATAACAGGCATCTGGGATTAAAAATCTTGGTGTTGACATTCACCCTTGTGGATATGCTCAGGGAATGAAAGTTATCTCTTATCTGATTACAATTACCTGTCTGGTGAAACTTGTCCATGTTTCTGTTTGGAGTTATTTGACTTTTGGCTTAAAAATTATGAACGATTTAGTTCTTTCATATTGGTGAAACTTGCCCCTAAAGATTACTCAGTGATGTAAAGTTGAACAGTGCAACTCGCTGTCACTACTGAGAGTAACATATTCTAATCTTTTGTTTTCTTTCTTTTAGTTTGTGATTTGTTTTTCAGGTACAAGACTTGAAGATTCAAGATTTAGATTAGGTTTTCTTTTTCTTTGTAGAATAGTCCCCTTGTAATATTTATTTAATTCTTTTGTACTTTTTATTTTTTTACTCTTTTGTAATCTTTATTTTATCCCTTTGTAATAAAGATTGTAATATTACTCAATATATAAATGTTCTTCATTTCTTTCATTTACTATTATAAAGATCCTTTATTACTTTTATAAGTTACATTTTTGTAACTTATTTATTGAGTAAAGATATGTGATGGACACTCTTTTTCTTGATTATATTGTATTATTTAAAGTTTGAGTTACTAATTTTTAACTCTTGATTAAATCAAATTACTCAAACATAATTCTAATTCCTTTTAAAAATATAAATCCAACACTCAAGTTTGAATTCAAATTTCATTTCCCAAAACACACTAATCCACAAAGATCATATCGAAATTTATAACGATCATTCTCCAAGGCTATTCCTAATCTTAAAGAGTGAAAGAAACTTTGATCACTTTAGGTTTTTATTTGGCAAAAAATTTACCCACATTTTTACAGATGAATGCATGCAATTGCACAGATTCCTAAATCTACCCTTCGTTGGTTCCTAAATGTTGGGATGTTACAGACTTCCCCCCTTAAATTAAACTTCGTCCCGAAGTTTGGTGAGGTGTACTTGAACAGTTCTGGATAGGCTTTTCTTAAATCATCTTCTTTCTCCCAAGTGGCTTCTCTCTTAGGATGATGTTCGCACTGTACCTTGCAATACTTGATTGCCCTGTTCCTTAGCCTTTTCCAGTTTTCTTCCAAAAAATTTACAGGGTTTTTCAACATAGGTCAAGTCTGCTTGTAATTCTATCTCTTGATGTGTGATTGCATCATCAGGAACTTTAAGAAATTTCCGGAGTTGTGACATATGGAAAACATTATGAACTTGAGCCAATCTTGAGGGTAACTCTAAAGCATAACCTATAGTCCTGTTGTGACTCAGTATCTTGAATGGTCCGATATATCTTGGACTCAATTTTACTTTAACTCCAAACCTTTTAACCCCTTTCATTGGACTTACTTTCAAATATACCATGTCTCCTACTTCAGGATGCCATGATCTTCGACTTTGATCAACATAACTTTTCTGGCTGTTTTGAGCTATTTTTAGTCTGTCTTTGATTTTATCAATGATATCTTGTTTTTCCTTGATATAGTCTAGTGCAAAGTTCTTGCTGCTTCCAGGCTCATACCAACATATTGGTGATCTACACTTTCTTCCATACAGAACCTGATATGGAGCTACCTTCAGACTACTCTGATAGCTATTATTGTAGGAAAATTTTGCTAATGGTAGATAATCTTCCCATGAACCTCCAAAATCTAATGCACAAGCACTTAACATGTCCTCCAGTATATGATTGGTTCTTTCCATTTGACCCCCTGTATCTGGATGATAAGCTATGCTAAAATCTAACTTTGAACCAAGTTCTTCATGTAATTGCTTCCAAAATGCTGAAGTAAACACTGATCCCCTATCAGTTACAATCTTTTTGGGCACTCCGTGCTTGCTTACTATTTCTTTGATGTAAACTTCTACTAACTTCTCGGCATTATCTTTCGGATTTACCGGAATAAAATGTGCACATTTAGTGATTCTATCCACAATCAACCATATCATATGTAACACCCTCGCCTGATAAGGCTGAGTTCATGTGTATAGTGCCAATCCCTGGATCGGTTCACTGGCACACACAGTACAAAATGATATCAAATATAACTGTGCATCATAAATACAACGAATATGATCTAGAATTTACATTATTTATTCAAGTACACAGCGGAAAACGAATACAAGGTAGATCTCCATCCTCCAAATGAGCCACAGGCGAACAATTGTTGAGTGGAGTCTCGCGACCTATGAACGATCACTCAGATACGATATAACCCGCAACATGAAACGTTGCAGCCACGAATGGTCAATACATTGAATGTATGGCAAGTAGGCTAAAGTAGTTAACAACAGATCTATCAACTACATGCTTATTTGGCCAAGTGGAGTTCAGGCTAATTTGCATAAAGCAATAGTTTTATCCTAACATTTGTAACAAAGTAGTTTTCCAATATGATAAATAGGACACTCTGGTTCACTTCCAGGTGCTCCTACCCAATTATGTTCACCCAACAAGTTTTAAGTAATTAAGAAATAAGGATGAGTGAGAAATATCATAGCATCAGTATCAGGTCGCTCAAATTGTCCATAACCGGGGACACGGCTAAGCACTTAATTTATACACCCTGTAGGGGTTAGTACACTTTACTCATGTGACTTGGCCAGCCCAGCTCGTACCACCACTCTCATATTGGGTGATGAATGGGAGAAGTCCAAGAAGGAACCGTTCGGGAAGTAGCTCCTCAATCCCGACGCGCACCGGTCCAACCTACACTATCTACATCTCTGGATATGCGGGTTCGAGTTACCACAACCTACTGAATTCAACCAACCGCCCATTTCATTATTGGCACATGGTTGCACACGAAAGCTACCAAACAAAGAAACCAATCATTTCTCAGTGTCCTGGGCGGCATTCCCCACCAAAATCCACACTCGATGACCCAATCAATGCCATTCCTCCCAGGTGGTTCATTAAAACATGTTGGTTTGTCATTTAGCAAAACATAAGCCTTTCAAAACATATAACTTTTCATGATGTGATTCCCTTTCCTCGTCTAAATAGCATAGCTAAGCAATCTACCAATACGATGGCTCATAAAGAAGGAATACTAGGGAATAATATGGGATATAGCATAGCATTTACACATCAATTCCTACAGATGCAATTCTACAAAAGAATCTACAATGCATAGGAAAACAATAGGACATTTATGACCAAGATAGCACCACTTGCCTTTGTTGTAGATGTAGTCGATTAGATAATCCTCACAATCCTCATATATATAATGGTTGCACTCGTCATAACCACAATACTTGCAATCATAGTAGTTGCAATCGCACACGTTGCACTCCTCGCAATCTAGCGTTTGAAGCAAACACAACAAACACCATTCAAAACATTGCAAACATACAACAGTACAACATTACAAGAAAACAATGATGAACAGATGCATGCATGACGATTTAATGAGTCACAATGGTTGCATTTAGTGTTCTGCACATAATTAGATTACATGATGCATGTGGAAAGTCATTTAATGCACTAAAGCTTTTATTACTAAAGTTGTATCGATTTAATATGGCGTATACCACTTTAATTGAACTAAAGATGTTTATGTCGTATTAAATTGTGAACTAGATGCTACTGGATCGATAATGCAATTTAGAGACAGTGGCAATTTGAATCACCTAAAAAGGAGTTATAGAT
Source organism: Avena sativa (assembly GCA_916181665.1). Taxonomy (NCBI): domain Eukaryota; kingdom Viridiplantae; phylum Streptophyta; class Magnoliopsida; order Poales; family Poaceae; genus Avena; species Avena sativa. The sequence goes on from OV702293.1 coordinate 104,792,726, forward strand.
ATTTTCCTATGATTAAAACACTATTTCAATGGGTTTAAATATTTATGTATGAGTTTCTGTTTTAACAGAGCCAAATAATTTGTCATGCAATTTCTCTGTATAGATATTGTCAATACAAAACCTTAGCACTTGGATTCACCCTAATCGGAGTTATAGATCTTTTTGTATGATTTAAATAGTGTTTAATGGTTTTAAATGACTCATATAGTTTCTGTTGTCTAAAAATCAAACTAAAATTATATCTGTAATCTCCACGGAACTGTGATTTCAGGGACATATTATTTGTAATTTTCTGAATAGTATTTATTTTCTTATGAATTTATTACTCTAAATAGGCCATTAGACCATTTAAATCTTCACGGAAAAACCTTACAGTAAAATGCTGGACTAATTGCATATTGATGATCTACATGGAAGCAACTTTCCATCGGTATATCATTTATATTTTTGTGACAAGCAATTAGTTTACTATGAATTTAATGATTTATAAAGCCATTAAAACTAATTAAATTGCTACGGGTTTAATATTCTGCAAAGGCTAGATCCAACCAGGTATTATTAAAGTACATTACCGTAGCTTCAATTTGATATATTATTCATATTTTTCAGAGTTACAGATAATTTCTTATGAATTTATTAACCTAAAAGACCATTAAAACTAATTAAATTACTGCAGTAACCACGTACAGTAAATGTTGGATCTATTCTGATAAGATGATTCTACGTAAAATTATCTTGAATTTGATATATTATACGCAATTTTTGGACGTGGTATGAATTTCTAATGAATTTTACAAGTTAGATCTATAATATGCAATTTTAAATTCGAACGGAATATTCCAGGGAATATTCCGCTGACTGGACAGGTTGACTTTGCATGCTGACTAGGACTAGATGTTGACCTTACGTTGACGTGGCGTTGATGAGGAAGATGACCGGGATGATGACATGGCACGCACCGGTTTGATTGGATCTCGACCGTCTGGATAGGATCCGGTGGCTAGAAGAAGAGATTGACCCGATTTTGGCTCAGAATAGACAAGAAATAGATCTGTGTTAGAGAGACAAATCCGTAGGTCAAATCGAAAAACTCAAACCATGAAAGTTGTGGAGAATCATTATTCCTACCTTCTCAAAAAAGAAATTTGGATTTGAAGAAACGAGCGCGAGTTGATCTTGGATTTACACCGTAAGATCTGAAATATTGCGATACGAAATTCTCCGGCTGTGGTGGATGAAAAGAGGTGAGGTTTGTCTAGATTGAAAGATTTCGATGCGATCTTCAACTTTCGTTTTTTGACCGAAGGCAAACGACGAAGTCTAGATGGGTTAAAAAGCGAAATAAGATTCGGGCATATGTAGATTCGGGATTTCGAGAAGAAAAACTCGTACGGCTGTGGCTCCACGAGTTTATATGGAGGTTTAGGATGGTTTAGAGATAGGCCTTGAAGTACAGAATAAGTAGAAACAAACGGAAGTCGATTCGGAGTTGTAGATAAAAAGTTATAGCAGTTTGAGTAGAGATAGGTTTAACAAAACAGATTTTGCACGCTTTTTGGAGCAACCCGATCGATCCCTGTACGCGCGCGTGGCCTGGTCCGGTCGGTCCCCTTGCTGGGCCGCCGGCTGGCTCGGTCGGCCCGTTTTTTTTTTTAACTTGTTTCCCTCATATCTTTTGCATATGAACTCGAAATGATATGATTTTTGTTTCTAAATTTTTCTAAAATTGAATAGATCATTGTAGGATCAAATTTGTAATCTTTTTACTAGTTTGAAAGTAGTGGATTTATAAATTCTTGTATATTTCATTTTATTTATATCTTTATGTGTTTGTATTTGTTCCATAACTTTTTCATACTAGCTCCAAATGAGCTCAATTTTGTTTCTAAAATTTTGTAATATTAATTGGATTCTTTTAGGCTATAATTTAGCAATAATCGCTGTCTTATCAATAGTGGGTTTTATAAATTCAATTTAATTTCCTTTAGGAACATTTGGGCGAATCAACTATAGGATTTAGATACCAGGATTTGGATTCAGTTTGTGAGAATCTTGCATGGATGTAATGAAATGCTTATGAATGCTTCATAATTTTCATTTCGAAATCTTGCACACCAATTCTACAATCCATAATCAATCCATGCCCTTTTGCCTATATGGCTACTTAGGTCTTAACAAAAGAATATAGGATTTTGAATTCAAGGTTGAGAGGATTTTCTATTCAAAAAGTTTCTTCTCTTTGAGAATTTTCAACATAATCAAACAATAAATCAAACTTATTTATTTATTTCACATTCCAAAATTAGGAGAATTTTGGGATGTGACAGACTACCACCCTTAAAAGAAATCTCGTCCCGAGATTTGGGAAGGCTAGAAAGAAAGAAGGTTCGGGATCCATTAGGATGCTACCACCCTTAAAAGAAAATTGACTAGGTCACTTCTTGAGGGTTCACTTGGCTCCGGTAAATTCTCCTCTAGACATTTATTGACACAATGTCTCTTGCACATTCTAAACTTCATGATTGACAGATTCCAAGAAAACACTATTTGAACTAGCAGAACTCTCATGGTGGTCAATTAGGGGATGTTTACTTCACGGTGCCCATTAATAATGGTTGGAATTCATCCTTACCGTATATTCCTACGCTGAGCAATGAATGCTTTTATAGAGGTGGAACAATATACTATTCTAAGGTTTAGGCTCAACGCCGGCTCTCTTATAAGGCTGAAAGGCACTCAAGATTCGCAAAGCCAGCAGTACAAGAGCGAATAATAAGAGTAGTAGGAATGGTGATCAATCCATCCTGCATCCAAATCATTACCCTGTATGAGGGTAGGTGAATCACGTTTTTCTATTACTCGGGCATTCTCACTTGCCTTGAAGAATGTTTCCATGGGCACGAGCTAATGCTCTATGTATACTCCCATGTATCCAATCAACAAAGCTACTACTAAAACTAAGCTATCGATACTTCAACTTTCGGGTTGGGTAATCTACTACATAACATCATGTTGAACACTTCATACTCCCACATTTTTTCCATTAGATAAAGCATTCTCCTTCCTAAATGCATTGCGTTGTCAAACCTTCCACTTAACACATCATTATATCTCCAGGGGTTCAAGATAGGGAAGAATAGATTCTATAGGAAAGAAACGACTAAGAAAGTAATCCTACCCATAACTATATGAAGCAATCAATGTTACAAACAAGGAAACAATCATAGGCGATCAACACACAATCAAACACTTGTATAATAACATTACAGTGGTCTAAATATAGCAGTATATAACCACAAAATAGTTTGAAAGCATTGGGAACAATACTAGAGTAAAATAGAGTAACATATAAGCAATAAACTAAATCTGTCAAAACGGTACAGGAGGTTTAACGAATTTTTCTGGGCACCTTAAACTCGTCAGGAATTTTAGCCAATTTTTGGCATGTACTACAGGTAATTACGCTCCAGATCCTATTTTCTTCATATATTTACGATTTACCAATAAAATATGAAAAATCGCGTGGTACAACAGGTCAGCCAGAAAACTGCAGCAGTTATTCCACGAATTTCAATCAATTCACACCATTAAAATAATTTTAAAACCACACGAAAACTACAGCAAATTTAGAGTTTCAAAACAACAGATCCTAAACAAGGCATCACACGATATGGTTCAGTATAAACAAGCAAGCAACCTATATTGTCATACCACATAAGTTGGTAAGAACAATATGCTAACACGATAGCGATGATCTCCTAAAGAGATATAATATGGTGGTCCAGAACTAACCAAACTTGGTGAGATGTTTATTTATGTCATATTATTTGTTCTTTTACTTAGCTAACTCTCATATAGGTATCATGAGAATGGACAACTATAAATTTTGAACAAGAAGAGGTTATAGAAAAGATAGACAAGGAATATAAGAACATCTAATAAGTAGAAAATATGATAGTTCTCCTAATAGAGGTCTCTTATTGCTAATCCATTTCTAAGGTCACGATCCTATAGTCAACACACAGCTCTGATACCATCTTGTAACACCCTCTGTTACATCCAAAATTTTAGATTTGGTACTGCATAACATTCATATCATTGCATCATGCTTTTCCATTCAAAACCGTCGATTGAAAAGAATCGGCGAAACGCTATTTTCAAAACCCATTTTCTATTCTTCTACGAGGCTCCTGCGGGAGGCATTAGAAGAACTAGTGTTTCCACCCTTGTAGCCTAGTGGTTTCGCTCAACCATTGACCCTAGATTGTTCCCCTCGAATTTACAAAACTGTAGGAGCGAGAATCGCCCGAATCGGAGCTCGTACGGAGAAGTTATCGCCGTTCTTTTGAAGGATAGGAAAACGGGCCGAAAATCGGGCTGATTTTTCCGAGTTCGTGTCCAACTTCGCGCCGAATCGGATTAGGACCCGCAAGGGGCCCCCATAAAAGGGCAGCCGCCGCTGCCTTGGACTCCGTGCCCACCGACCCTGCCGCCTCGTAGATCGCGCCCGCGCCTCGGGATCGCCCCGCCTCGCCGCCTCCTCCTCGAAACACGCGCCAACGCCGCCTCTCCTCCACGCCGCCACCGGCCGCCAAGACCCCGCCGCCGTCGCCCCTCGCCCCCAAGCCCCCAGGTACCCGCGCGACCGCCGCCCCGCCTCCTTGTTTTCCGAGCCGCCCTCTTCCCGCGGTCGCCGCCCGCGCCACGCCCCGCAGCCCGCTGCGCAGCGCCTGCCGTCGAGCCGCGCCAGTCGACGCCTCGCTGCCTCGCCATCCGCGCGCCGCGCTGCTGCGCTGATGCTGCGTGCGCCGCTAGCTGCTGCTACCGCTGCCGCGCTGCGCCGCCTCGCACGCGCGCACACACGCGTGCGCCTGCCCGCGCACGCGCGTCGTCTTACGCCGCCGCCTCGTGCTGCGTGCCGCACGTCGCCGCCGCGCCGTCCATTGACAACCTTGACCCGTGCGCTGATCGTTTCCCCTACCGCGCAGGTAACCGTCGTCGCCGGAACCGATCGCGGCACCGTCCGGAGTTCGTTTCGCCGTTTGTCTCCGGTAAGCCTGCAGCCACCGTTAGATCTCAGATCAGTGGTTCAGATCAGTCGTTGACCGGCCAGACTCAGGCGTTGACTAGTCAGACGCCCAGTCAGCGCCCAGTCAGCAGACTCGTTGACCAGTCAACAGACACAGTTGACTGGTTATTTTCGTTAATCGATGTAGTTGGCAGATTTCGGTAGAACCTTGTAAATTGCGTAGAAATTAAACAGTTTGGCCAAAAATTGCAAATAAAATATGTGTAGATTCAGTGAGTCGTGTAGAATCTTGTTGTACCTTTGGTTCAGACTTTTGCAGCAAGGTTTGGTACAGTTTAATAAATCTAGTTAGTGGCCTTTTCGGAGTAATAAATTCGTAGAAAAAGATCCGTAGCTCCAAAAATCACGTATGATATGTCCCTGGATTCAGTGGAACGAGGGGAATCACATCGTGAATTAAAAAGATAAGCTTACGGTAAAAACTTCTACAGAAACTGTCTAGTGGCTTTCTGCAGTGTTTTAATTACTTGGGGAGTTTTATAATTCCTTTTTGAGTAATTCCAGTTGGTACTGTTTCTAATCAGCGATGCCTATGCGGTAGAATTTTCCCAAGATTTTACAAACAGTATACTACCGGTAGTGAATTATTCGAGTTCTAGCTCTAGTTTTGGGTATTACTTTTTGCGTAATAGTTTTCCTAGCGCTAAAACTATTTTCCATGCATGCAATCAGTAGTATTATTGAATAGGATTATGTGGTGCAGCTGTAACACCAATTCACTTGCCTTGCATACCTTCATGCATCATATCTGTTGCATATGCTTGTGGATTGTTTGTTTATGATTGCAATTGTATCGTATAGATTGTGACGAGTGCAACGTTTGCTCGTGTGTGGATTGTTCTTCCGACCGCTACAACCAAGGCAAGTAGATTCTACTTTGTTCATGATATCGTCCAACTATTTTCAATGCATTGTCGTTTATTTTGTAGTTGCATGTGTAGGATGATACTATCGCTATGCTATGTCCTATTATGTGGTAGGGCTTTCCTTGTAGATGAACCGCCGTTAGTAGATGTGCTTAGCCATGCTATGTTGAACGAGGGCTGGGTTACATCATTGAGACTTGTTTCTAAAAGTATTGGTTTGTGAAAACTAAAACAACTTAATCAATGAATCTCCTGGGTGTGATGGTATTGATAATTTTTGGTGGTTTCATTGCGGAAAGGCACCCAGGTATCGAGAGAAATTGATTGGCTTCTTTATTATGTAGCTTACGTGTACAACCATGTGCCAATAATGGAATGGGCGGTTGGTTGGACTTAGTAGGTTGTGGTGACCCGAACCCGCGTATCCAGTGCGCGTCGGGATTGGAGAGCTACTTCCCGAACAATCTCTTCTTGGACTTCTCCCTATCATCACCCAAAATGAGAGTGATGGTACGAGCTGGGCTGGCCAAGTCACATGGGTAAAGTGTACTAACCCCTGCAGGGTGTATAATCTAATCGATTAGCCGTGTCCCCGGTTATGGACATCTGAGTTGCTTGATATTGATTCCATGACATGTTTCTCGCTCATTCCAATTTCTTAATTGTTTTAATGTTGTTGGGTTAACTTAATTGGGATCTTTTCAAAGAAAATCAAAAACTATTTATGAAAGTAGGACAAAAAGGTATTTGCAAATGCAAGCCAGACACAGCTCCACTTGCCAAATATGCATGTAGATGTTAGTTCTATTGTCTCCATTACTAGCTCTACTTGCCATACATTCCATGTATTGACCCTTCGGGGCTGCTACGTTTCATGTTGCAGGTTATTCCGATTCTGAGTAATCGATATAGGCCACGGTACTCCACTCGGCACTTGTTCACTTGTGGGCAATTTGAAGAATGAAGGATTTTCTTTATTTATGTTGCTACCTGAATAATTTGAGCTAGCCTTGAGCTAAGCTTTTATTGTAATAATGGTACTCTAGATCTTCGTTATTCATGATACACGGATAATTTTGCTATGTTATTCATCTTATTCTATTGTGGGCCAATGAACCAATCCAGGGATTGGCATGTCACATAGAAGCCACGGTCTTTTCAGAACCGCGGTGTTACAGGATGGTATCAGAGCCCGTGTGTCGACTGTAGGATCGTGACCTAGTATTGGATTAGGAAGTCATAGATTTATTAAAGCCTATATTAACTCTGTCTTTCATCTTATGCCTTTCACCCTCGTAAATTCTTACCATATGCTATTCTCACACTTTCCTCTTTTACTTGATAGATGGGAGAAGTCAGGACTGAGTATGCCACCATGGAGTCACCAAGGCCCTTTGCAAGGCAGTTAGCACAGCTCTCACAGTCATTGGGATTGCCACTGCCCATGTTCAAGGGAAGAAGGTTGTACACCTATGGATATGGAGAGGATGCATGGGAGATCACTACCTTCATATTCAGAGATGCCGCCTTGCCAAACCCCGTGCACTTGATCTACACCAAGACATACTGCAACTGGGGACCTGGTATCAACTTGGCCATACATGAAGCCCTGTCTCGCCAGTGCCATAATGTCCGACACCTACTGCCAGCAGATTCACCCTACCGTGACTATGGGAGGCGTGATGAAGATGGGCACATTGTGGTTACCCCGGGCGACAGGAACAACATGCCGCCCCGTCGGAGGCACATAGAGGACATGGAAAGGGAGAATGGAGCTCTAGCTGAGAAGGTGATGATGATAAAGGAGATTGCAGATTTTGCTAGCAATGGTATGGTGGTCCAAGGACAGGAGATTGAAACCCTGCATGAAGCTATGGGAGTTCTGGAGAATGCCCTGATAGCCAGAGATGAAACCATAGCACATCTTCATGGTACTGTGCAGGAGAATACCCAGAACATACAACAGTTGCAGGGGACCATCCAGGAAAGGGATCAAACTATTGAAGCTATGACAGCCCAGATTGCCGCTCTCCAAGCGCAGCTGAATCCACCCTATGATGATGACAATGGAGATGATGGCAACAATGGGGATGATGATGACAGTGGAGACGATGATGATGATGAGGACGAGGATGATGATGATGGAGACGATGATGGTGGAGGAGATGAAGCTGTTGCAGTTGCAGCTGAGAGTGAAGAAGAAGAGGAGGATCCGGAAGAGGTGGAGTTTGAGATCTCAAGTGATGATTCAAGAGAGGTGTACACTCCGCCGCCATGGTTGTACCGCGAGCCGAAGCGCCAACGCATGACAGCAAGGACCTACCGCAACCTCTTCAAGGAGTAGATAGAAGTCCACCAATTAGTCCTCGTTAGGAAAATTCGTTAGGATTAGTCTCGATCGTTGTGAAGCTTAGTTCGTGTTAGTTTAAGAGTGATTAGTTGCTTATTTGTGTACTCCAATATCCCAGGAATTATTTGTGCGAATTTTTATGAAAGAGTTATGGCAAGTTTGGTTAACATCTGTGTTATTTTCGATGCAGTTTTTCTGCTGATACAGCAGTACTGTACGATTTTTCATATTTGTCTGGTAACTCGGAAAATTCTGAAGAAAATTGGGCTGGTGCGAAACTCTCTTTACTGTATGTGAAAAAATCAGCTAAATTTTCTGACGAGTTTAAGTCAGATAGAAAAATTCGTGAACGCTGCTGGACTGTTCTGGCAGATTGCTGTTTCTGTTGCTTAGTTGATCAACTGTTTAGTTAACCATTGCCAACTCTTGTAAAACTATTTCAGTAGGTATATACTGCTAGGATAACCCCTGGGATGTTGCTGGATCGCTTGTTTGTTGATGTATTGCTTGCTTGTGATTGTCTGCTATTGTTTGTTGTTGTTTGATCATATGCGTGGGTAGAATCCTATTGTCGTAGATGATTCTTTCTAAGCTTACCTGTGCTGAACCGCAGATGCCTCCCCGCCGTCAACCCACTGAGTTGGAGCAACTCATGGCAGCACAGGCACAGCTGACCCAAGTGATGACTCAGTTCATGGCAAATCAGAACAACAACAATGGAAACAATCAGCCTCAGGGAGATGCTCTCACCAGATTTCTGAGGTTAAGGCCAGCTAAGTTCTCTACTGCAACTGAACCAATGGTTGCTCTCGACTGGTTGCGTTCAGTCAACAAGGATCTGGTAACTGTTGGATGCACTGATGCCGAGAAGGTGAGGTTTGCCGCTCAACTACTGGAGGGACCAGCCGCTTCTTGGTGGGACACTTTTCAGATCACCCACCCGCTGGATACTGTGACTTGGGCAATGTTTGAGGAAGGTTTCAGGACCAACCACGTGTCTTCAGGAGTTCTGAGCCTGAAGAGGAAGGATTTCCGCAACTTGCGCCAAACCAATCGCATCGTGGCTGAGTACATTGAGGAGTTCAACAACCTGTCCCGTTATGCACCTGAGGATGTTGACACTGATGCAAAAAGGAGGGAGAGATTCCTGGATGGCCTCAGTGATGAGCTTTCAGTGTAGCTACTGGTGGTTTATTGCCCCACTTTCCAGGAGCTTATGGACAAGGCCAGGATCTTGGAAGGGAAGCACAAGCAGGTGGAGAACCGCAAGAGAAAGAACAACAATCACCACTCTGGTTCACATCACAAGTCTCGCACCTCATATGATGGATACTCCAAACATGGAGGGAGTGACCATGGGAGCCATGACCGCCACCACCATGGAGGCGATGGGCATCGTCATGACAACCATAGGAGCAGCCACCACGTCCACAAGGGAGGACACTCTCACCACTATGGAGGACATGGTGGACATGACCGCAACCGTGATCGCAGCTTTGTGAAGAAGGATCTGAGTGAGGTGACATGCTTCAAGTGTAAATAGAAGGGACACTATGCTGACAACTGTCCGGAGAGGAAAGGACTGAAGCCAACCAACAACGAGAAGGCCACAGTGAACCACATGAATGTGGAGGAGATTCCAGATGAGCCTGACCTTGTGATTGGTAAGTTTCCAATCAACACTTACCCAGCACTTATACTTTTCGATACTGGTGCATCGCATTCATTCATATCAAGGGCATTTGTGGATAAGTATAAGTTACCTACTGAGTCTATGAAAAGTTCTATTAGAGTGAGTTCACTTGGAGGAGATATGATAGCTAGTGCGGGATGCCACAATTTAACTGTGAGGATTGGAACACACAACTTCAGTGCACATTCGGTAGTGTTGGATTCACAGGGATTAGACGTTATTCTGGGTATGGATTGGATGTCTATGCATGGGGGACACATAGATTGTGCACAGCGCGCTGTTTCACTCAAAACCCCGGATGGTAAGAGGATTAGATTCAAGTCTGCTGTACGACCAGGAAGGTGTAAGTTGAATCATCTTAAGGGGGTTAGCATGGATACTGTGCCCGTGATTAGGGATTACCCCGACGTGTTTCCCGAAGAGCTGCTAGGGATGCCACCTGACAGGGAAGTAGAGTTTCTTATCGACCTGATGCCGGGAACAGGACCAATAGCAAAGAAACCATATAAGATGGATGTGGATGAGCTGAAGGAATTGAAGAAGCAGTTGAAAGAGCAGTTGGAAAAGGGATTCATTCAGCCTAGTTCGTCGTCATGGGGTGCACCTGTTCTGTTTGTGGAGAAGAAAGACAGCAGCAAGAAATTAGTAGTGGACTATCGCTCGCTGAATGAAGTAACCATCAAGAACAAGTACCCTCTGCCGAACATAAATGATTTGTTTGATCAACTGGAAGGAGCGAAGGTGTTCAGCAAGATCGATCTGCGATCAGGTTACTTTGAATTGAAAATCCGGGAGGAGGACGTACAAAAAACCGCCTTCACCACTAGGTATGGTCTATATGAATATACGGTTATGTCTTTTGGACTAACGAATGCCCCGGCATATTTCATGACCATGATGAATAAGGTATTTATGGAGTACTTGGACAAGTTCGTGGTGGTGTTTATTGATGACATACTGATATATTCCAAGGATGATGCTGAGCATGAAAAGCATCTGCGACTGATTATGGAGAAACTGAGGGAACACCAGCTGCATTCCAAATTCAGCAAGTGTGAATTATGGCTTAACACCGTTGGGTTTCTTGGACACGTAGTGTCAGGAGAAGGAGTCGCTGTTGACCCAAGCAAAGTGACTGCAGTGACTGAGTGGGAAGCACCCAAGAATGCGGGAGAGATTCGAAGCTTTTTGGGACTTGCTGGATATTACAGGAGGTTCATTGAAAACTTTTCCAAGATTGCTAAGCCGATGACTGAACTTCTGAAGAAGGAGAGGAAGTTTGAATGGTCAGACGTATGTGAAGCCAGCTTTCAGGAACTGAAGCGTCGACTAGTGACTGCGCCTGTTCTATGTTTACCAGATCTTCAAAAGGATTTCCAAGTGTACTGTGACGCTTCTCGACAGGGACTTGGGAGTGTGCTGATGCAAGATGGGAGAGTAGTGTCATATGCCTCGCGACAACTCAAGCACCATGAGCGAAATTACCCCACACACGACTTGGAGTTAGCGTCAGTGGTTCATGCGCTCAAGGTATGGAGGCATTACTTAATGGGAAAACACTGTGATGTGTACACCGACCACAAGAGCCTGAAGTACATATTCACGCAGAAGGAACTGAACATGAGGCAAAGGAGATGGTTGGAACTTATCAAGGACTATGATATGAATCTACAATACCACCCAGGAAATGCCAATGTGGTAGCAGATGCTCTGAGCCGGAAGGTTTATGCCAATGGATTGACAATTGGTGAATTGCCTGAGGATTTGTGCAAGCAATTCAAGGACCTTAGACTGGAGGTAGTATCTGAAGGATACTTGGCAACAATGGAAGTCCAACCAACGCTACAGGACAGAATCATGAAGGCTCAGGTAGGAGACAAGGAAATAGAGGAGATAAAAGAAAAGATGAAGGAGAATCGGGAAAAGGATATTCGCGAGGATGAGCATGGTACCTTGTGGTATGGAGATCGTTTGTGTGTGCCCAACGACCCGGAGATAAGGGAGTTGATTCTGCAGGAGGCTCATAACTCGCCATACTCCATACATCCGGGCAACACAAAGATGTATATGGATTTGAAGAGCAGATTCTGGTGGAACAACATGAAGGGAGATATCGCCAAGCACATTGCCCTATGTGATGTGTGCAGCCGAGTGAAGGCGGAACACCAGAAGCCAGCAGGATTGCTATAGCCATTGCCCATGCCGGATTGGAAGTGGGATAGAGTGGGAATGGACTTTATCACAGGATTGCCCAGGACCAGGTCAGGATATGACTCCATTTGGGTAGTGGTCGACCATTTGACTAAGGTAGCCCACTTTATACCGGTAAAGACAACCTACACGAGTGCAAAGTTGGCCAAGATTTACATGGACAGGATTGTGTGCCTACATGGAGTTCCCAAGAGTATCGTATCTGATAGAGGCACCCAATTTACCTCACACTTCTGGCGCCAGCTGCACGAGTCACTTGGTACTAGATTGGAGTTTAGCATAGCGTTTCACCCACAGACTGATGGACAGACCGAGAGGGTGAATCGGATTTTGGAGGACATGCTGAGAGCTTGCGCTTTGGCTCATGGATCTAGTTGGGATGAGAATTTGCTGTATGCAGAGTTTTCCTACAACAACAGCTATCAAACCAGCATCAAGACGTCACCGTTCGATGTGCTATATGGGAAACGGTGCCGGACACCATTGCTATGGGATGGAGTAGGAGAACGCCAGTTGTTTGGGCCTGATTTGATCAAGGATGCTGAGGAGAAGGTCGCCTTGATTAGGGACAGGCTGAAGGTAGCACAATCAAGGCAGAAGAGCTCGCTGACGCCAAGCGCAAGGAAGTGGTGTATGAGATAGGTGATAGAGCATACCTCAGAGTGTCGCCACTTCGTGGAATCAAGAGATTTGGAATTAAGGGTAAGCTGGCACCTCGGTTTATTGGACCGTATCGAGTCTTATCACGCAAAGGAGAAGTTGCTTATCAATTGGAGTTGCCAGAAGCCTTGTCCACTGTTAACAATGTGTTCCACGTATCCCAGCTGAAGAAGTGCCATCCGGAGATGGTGGATACACCATTGAGAGACACTGTACCGCTAGAGGAGGTTCAACTTGAGAATGACTTGACCTATGAGGAGAAACTGGTCAAGATTCTGGAGACAGCAGAAAGGACTACCCGTACTAAGACAATCAAGTTTTGCAAGGTACAGTGGAGCCACCACACCGAAGAGGAAGCCACTTGGGAGTGTGAGGATGACATCCGAGAGGACTACCCACACCTATTTGCTAGCCGCGCCGAATCTCGAGGACGAGATTCATCTTAAGGGGGTTAGTCTTGTCGCATCCCAAATTTTAGATTTGGTTCTGCATAACATTCATATCATTGCATCATGCTTTTCCATTCAAAACCGTCGATTGAAAAGAATCGGCGAAACGCTATTTTCAAAACCCATTTTCTATTCTTCTAGGAGGCTCCTGCGGGAGGTATTAGAAGAACTAGTGTTGCCACCCTTGTAGCCTAGTGGTTTCGCTCAACCATTGACCCTAGATTGTTCCCCTCGAATTTACAAAACCGTAGGAGCGAGAATCGCCCGAATCGGAGCTCGTACGGAGAAGTTATCGCCGTTCTTTTGAAGGATAGGAAAACGGGCCGAAAATCGGGCCGATTTTCCGAGTTCGTGTCTAACTTCGCGCCGAATCGGATTAGGACCCACAAGGGGGCCCCACAAAAGGGCAGCCGCCGCTGCCATGGACTCCGTGCCCACCGACCCCGCCGCCTCATAGATCGCGCCCGCGCCTCGGGATCGCCCCGCCTCGCCGCCTCCTCCTCGAAACCCGCGCCAGCGCTGCCTCTCCTCCACGCCGTCGCCGGCCGCCATGACCCCGCCGCCGTCGCCCCTCGCCCCCGAGCCTCCAGGTACCCGCGTGACCGCCGCCCTGCCTCCTCGTTTTCTGCGCCGCCGCGCCGCCCTCTTCCCGCGGTCGCCGCCCGCGCCACGCCCCGCAGCCCGCTGCGCCGCGCCTGCCGCCAAGCCGCGCCAGCGGCCGCCTCGCTGCCTCGCCATCCGCGCGCCGCGCTGCTGCTGCGTGCGCCGCTAGCTGCTGCTGCCGCTGCCGCGCTGCGCCGCCTCGCACACACGCGCGCCTGCCCGCGCACGCGCGTCGTCTTACGCCGCCGCCTCGTGCTGCATGCCGCACGTCGCCGCTGCGCTGTCCATTGACAACCTTGACCCGTGCGCTGATCGTTTCCCTTACCGCGCAGGTAACCGGCGTCGCCGGAACCGATCGCCGCACCGTCCGGAGTTCGTTTCGCCGTTTGTCTCCGGTAAGCCTGCAGCCACCGTTAGATCTCAGATCAGTGGTTCAGATCAGTCGTTGACCGGTCAGACTCAGGCGTTGACTAGTCAGACGCCCAGTCAGCGCCCAGTCAGCAGACGCGCTGACCAGTCAACAGACACAGTTGACTGGTTATTTTCGTTAATCGATTTAGTTGGCAGATTTCGGTAGAACCTTGTAAATTACGTAGAAATTAAACCGCTTGGCCAAAAATTGCCAATAAAATATGTGTAGATTCAGTGAGTCGTGTAGAATCTCGCTGTACCTTTGGTTCAGACTTTTGCAGCAAGGTTTGGTACAGTTTAATCAATCTAGTTAGTGGCCTTTTCGGAGTAATAAATTCGTAGAAAAAGATCCGTAGCTCCAAAAATCGCGTATGATATGTCCCTGGATTCAGTGGAATGAGTGGACTCACATCCTGAATTAAAAAGATAGGCTTACAGTAAAAACTTCTGCAGAAACTGTCTAGTGGCTTTCTGCAGTGTTTTAATTACTCGGGGAGTTTTATAATTCCTTTTTGAGTAATTCCAGTTGGTACTGTTTCTAATCAGCGATGCCTTTGCGGTAGAATTTTCCCAATATTTTACAAACAGTATACTACCGGTAGTGAATTATTCGAGTTCTACCTCTAGTTTTGGGTATTACTTTTTGCGTAATAGTTTTCCTAGCGCTAAAACTATTTTCCATGCATGCAATCAGTAGTATTATTGAATAGGATTATGTGGTGCAGCTGTAACACCAATTCACTTGCCTTGCATACCTTCATGCATCATATCTGTTGCATATGCTTGTGGATTGTTTGTTTATTATTGCAATTGTATCGTATAGATTGTGACGAGTGCAACGCTTGCTCGTGTGTGGATTGTTCTTCCGACCGCTACAACCAAGGCAAGTAGATTCTACTTTGTTCATGATATCGTCCAACTATTTTCAATGCATTGTCGTTTATTTTGTAGTTGCATCTGTAGGATGATACTATCGCTATGCTATGTCCTATTATGTGGTAGGGCTTTCCTTGTAGATGAACCACCGTTAGTAGATGTGCTTAGCCATGCTATGTTGAACGAGGGCTGGGTTACATCATTGAGACTTGTTTCTAAAAGTATTGGTTTGTGAAAACTAAAACAACTTAATCAATGAATCTCCTGGGTGTGATGGTATTGATAATTTTTGGTGGTTTCATTGCGGAAAGGCACCCAGGTATCGAGAGAAATTGATTGGCTTCTTTATTGTGTAGCTTACGTGTACAACCATGTGCCAATAATGGAATGGGCGGTTGGTTGGACTTAGTAGGTTGTGGTGACCCGAACCCGCGTATCCAGAGATGTAGAATTTTGGTAGGTTGGACCGGTGCGCGTCGGGATTGGGGAGCTACTTCCCGAACAGTCTCTTCTTGGACTTCTCCCTATCATCACCCAAAATGAGAGTGATGGTACGAGCTGGGCTGGCCAAGTCACATGGGTAAAGTGTACTAACCCCTGCAGGGTGTATAATCTAATCGATTAGCTGTGTCCCCGGTTATGGACATCTGAGTTGCTTGATATTGATTGCATGACATGTTTCTCGCTCATTCCAATTTCTTAATTGTTTTAATGTTGTTGGGTTAACTTAATTGGGATCTTTTCAAAGAAAATCAAAAACTGTTTATGAAAGTAGGACAAAAAGGTATTTGCAAATGCAAGCCAGACACAGCTCCACTTGCCAAATATGCATGTAGATGTTAGTTCTATTGTCTCCATTACTAGCTCTACTTGCCATACATTCCATGTATTGACCCTTCGGGGCTGCTACATTTCATGTTGCAGGTTATTCCGATTCTGAGTAATCGATATAGGCCACGGTACTCCACTCGGCACTTGTTCACTTGTGGGCAATTTGAAGAATGGTGGATTTGCTTTATTTATGTTGCTACTTGAATAATTTGAGCTAGCCTTGAGCTAAGCTTTTATTGTAATAATGGTACTCTGGATCTTCGTTATTCATGATACACGGATAATTTTGCTATGTTATTCATCTTATTCTATTGTGGGCCAATGAACCGATCCAGGGATTGGCATGTCACATAGAAGCCACGGTCTTTTCAGAACCGCGGTGTTACACCCTCGCCTGATAAGGCTGAGTTCATGTGTATAGTGCCAATCCCTGGATCGGTTCACTGGCACACACAGTACAAAATGATATCAAATATAACGAATATGATCCAGAATTTACATTATTTATTCAAGTACACAGCGGAAAACGAATACAAGGTAGATCTCCATCCTCCACATGTGCCACAAGCGAACAATTGTTGAGTGGAGTCTCGCGACCTATGAACGATCACTCAGACACGATATAACCCGCAACATGAAACGTTGCAGCCATGAATGGTCAATACATTGAATGTATGGCAAGTAGGCTAAAGTGGTTAACAACAGATCTATCAACTACATGCTTATTTGGCCAAGTGGAGTTCAGGCTAATTTGCATAAAGAAACAGTTTTATCCTAACATTTGTAACAAAGTAGTTTTCCAATACGATAAATAGGACACTCTGGTTCACTCCCAGGTGCTCCTACCCAATTATGTTCACCCAACAAGTTTTAAGTAATTAAGAAATAAGGATGAGTGAGAAATATCATAGCATCAGTATCAGGTCGCTCAAATTGTCCATAACCGGGGACACGGCTAAGCACTTAGTTTATACACCATGCAGGGGTTAGTACACTTTACCCATGTGACTTGGCCAACCCAGCTCGTACCACCACTCTCATATTGGGTGATGATAGGGAGGAGTCCAAGAAGGAACCGTTCGGGAAGTAGCTCCTCAACCCCGACGCGCATCGGTCCAACCTACACTATCTACATCTCTGGATACGCGGGTTCGAGTTACCACAACCTACTGAGTTCAACCAACCTCCCATTTCATTATTGGCACATGGTTGCACACGAAAGCTACCAAACAAAGAAACCAATCATTTCTCAGTGTCCTGGGCGGCATTCCCCACCAAAATCCACACTCGATGACCCAATCAATGCCATTCCTCCCAGGTGGTTCATTAAAACATGTTGGTTTGTCATTTAGCAAACCATAAGCCTTTCAAAACATATAACTTTTCATGATGTGATTCCCTTCCTCGTCTAAATAGCATAGCTAAGCAATCTACCAATATGATGGCTCATAAACAAGGAATACTAGGGAATAATATGGGATATAGCATAGCAAATACACATCCATTCCTACAGATGCAATTATACAAAAGCATCTACAATGCATAGGAAAACAATAGGACATTTATGACCAAGATAGAACCACTTGCCTTTGTTGTAGATGTAGTCGATTAGATAATCCTCACAATCCTCATATATATAATGGTTGCACTCGTCATAACCACAATACTTGCAATCATAGTAGTTGCAATCTCACACGTTGCACTCCTCGCAATCTAGCGTTTGAAGCAAACACAACAAACACCATTCAAAACATTGCAAACATACAACAGTACAACATTACAAGAAAACAATGATGAACAGATGCATGCATGACGATTTAATGAGTCACAATGGTTGCATTTAGTGTTCTGAACATAATTAGATTACATGATGCATGTGGAAAGTCATTTAATGCACTAAAGCTTTTATTACTAAAGTTGTATCGATTTAATATGGCGTATACCACTTTAATTGAACTAAAGATGTTTATGTCGTATTAAATTGTGAACTAGATGCTACTGGATAGATAATGCAATTTAGAGACAGTGGCAATTTGAATCACCTAAAAAGGAGTTATATATTTTCCTATGATTAAAACACTATTTCAATGGGTTTAAATATTTCTGTATGAGTTTCTGTTTTAACAGTGCCATATAATTTGTCATGCAATTTCTCTGTATAGATATTGTCAATACAAAACCTTAGCACTTGGATTCACCCTAATCGGAGTTATAGATCTTTTTGTATGATTTAAATAATGTTTAATGGTTTTAAATGACTCATATAATTTCTGTTGTCTAAAAATCAAACTAAAATTATATCTGTAATCTCCACGGAATTGTGATTTCAGGGACATATTATTTGTAATTTTCTGAATAGTATTTATTTTCTTATGAATTTATTACTCTAAATAGGCCATTAGACCATTTAAATCTTCACGGCAAAACCTTACAGTAAAATGCTGGACTAATTGCATATTGATGATCTACATGGAACGAGCTTTCCATCGGTATATCATTTATATTTTTGTGACAAGCAATTAATTTACTATAAATTTAATGATTTATAAAGCTATTAAAACTGATTAAATTTCTACGGGTTAAATATTCTGCAAAGACTAGATCCAACCAGATATTATTAAAGCACATTACAGTAGCTTCAATTTGATATATTATTCATATTTTTCGGAGTTACAGATAATTTCTTATGAATTTATTAACCTAAAAGACCATTAAAACTAATTAAATTACTGCAGTAACCACGTACAGTAAAAATTGGATCTATTCTGATAAAATGATTCTACGTAAAATTATCTTCAATTTGATATATTATACGCAATTTTTCGACGTGGTATGAATTTCTAATAAATTTTACAAGTTAGATCTATAATATGCAATTTTAAATTCGAACGGAATATTCCAGGGAATATTCCGCTGACTGGACAGGTTGACTTTGCATGCTGACTAGGACTAGATGTTGACCTTACGTTGACGTGGCGTTGATGAGGAAGATGACCGGGATGACGACATGGCACGCACCGGTTTGATTGGATCTCGACCGTCTGGATAGGATCCGGTGGCTAGAAGAAGAGATTGACCCGATTTTGGCTCAGAAAAGACAAGAAATAGATCTGTGTTAGAGAGACAAATCCGTAGGTCAAATCGAAAAACTCAAAACATGAAAGTTGTGGGGAATCATTATTCCTACCTTCTCACCAAAGTAATTTGGATTTGAAGAAACGAGCGCGAGTAGATCTTGGATTTACACCGTAAGATCTGAAATATTGCGATACGAAATTCTCCGGCTGTGGTGGATGAAAAGAGGTGAGGTTTGTCGGGATTGAAAGATTTCGATGCGATCTTCAACTATCGTTTTTTGACCGAAGACAAATGACGAAGTCTAGATGGGTTAAAAAGCGAAATAAGATTTGGGCATACGTAGATTCGGGATTTCGAGAAGAAAAACCCGTACAGCTGTGGCTCCACGAGTTTATATGGAGGTTTAGGATGGTTTAGAGATAGGCCTTGGAGTAGAGAACAAGTAGAAACAAACGGAAGTCGATTCGGAGTTGTAGATAAAAAGTTATAGCAGTTTGACTAGAGATAGGTTTAACAAAACAGATTTTGCACGCTTTTTGAAGCAACCCGATCGATCCCTGTACGCGCGCGTGGCCTGGTCCGGTCGGTCCCCTTGCTGGGCCGCCGGCTGGCTCGGCCGGCCCGTTTTTTTTTAACTTGTTTCCCTCATATCTTTTGCATACAAATCCAAATGATATGATTCTTGTTTCTAAATTTTTCTAAAATTGAATAGATCATTGTAGGATCAAATTTGTAATCTTTTTACTAGTTTAGAAGTAGTGGATTTATAAATTCTTGTATATTTCATTTTATTTATATCTTTATGTGTTTGTATTTGTTCCATAACTTTTTCATACTAGCTCCAAATGAGCTCAATTTTGTTTCTAAAATTTTGTAATATTAATTGGATTCTTTTAGGCTATAATTTAGCAATAATCGCTGTCTTAGCAATAGTGGGTTTTATAAAGTCAATTTAATTTCCTTTAGGAACATTTGGGCGAATCAACTATAGGATTTAGATACCAGGATTTGGATTCAGTTTGTGAGAACCTTGCATGGATGTAATGAAATGCTTATGAATGCTTCATGATTTTCATTTTGAAATCTTGCACACCAATTCTACAATCCATAATCAATCCATGCCCTTTTGCCTATATGGCTACTTAGGTCTTAACAAAAGAATATAGGATTTTGAATTCAAGGTTGAGAGGATTTTCTATTCAAAAAGTTTCTTCTCTTTGAGAATTTTCAACATAGTCAAACAATAAATCAAACTTATTTATTTATTTCACATTCCAAAATTAGGAGAATTTTGGGATGTGACATCATATCCTTCCGTTTAGGTGTCATGGGCAATCCTGTGATGAAATCCATTCCTATTTCCTCCCACTTCCATTCAGGAATTTCCAAAGGTTGCAATGGTCCTGCTGGACTTTGATGTTCAGCCTTCACCCTTTGGCAAGTATGCATTCTGATACATACTTAGCAATGTCTCTTTTCATGTTATTCCACCAGAATAATTCTTTCAGATCCATGTACATCTTAGTACTTCCTGGATGTATAGAATATGGCGTTTCATGTGCTTCTCTGAGTATGACATCACAAATCTCCATCACATATGGAACACAAAGACGATCTTGGAACCATAAAGATTCATAATATCCTAGGCGAAAAACAGATGTTTTCCCTTGCGATATCCTCCGAATCTCTTCAGCAATGAAAGGATCTTCTGCTTGATGTCTAAAAATTTCGTGCTTAAGATCACTGTCCTGCTCTACAACTACCTGCATAGTAGCGAATCCTCCAAGAATCTTTGTTCTAATAAATTGAAGCTCTAATATTTCCAAGTCCATCTGTAACTCTTTTGCTAACTCCCGATTGCTAGGCTGAATATTTTCACTTTTACGACTTAAAGCATCTGCTACAACATTTGCTTTCCCTAGAGTATAGTTGATTGTTAAGTCATAATATTTGATTAGTTCCAACCAACTCTTTTGTCTCATATTTAATTCCTTTTGAGTAAATAAATATTTTAGACTTTTATGGTTAGTGTATAACTCACATCTGGCTCCATAAAGAAAATTCCTCCAACCTTTCAGCGCAAAGGCTACTGCTGCTAACTCCAAATCATGAGTTGGATAGTTGACTTCATGTGGTTTCAGTTTTCTTGATCCATAAGCAATCACCTTCCGATCTTGCATTAGCACACAACCTATACCTTCTTTAGATGCATCACAATATGCTGTAAAGTCTTTCCCTGTTTCTGGGACTGCTAGAATTGGAGCGGTAGTTAACCTGGTCTTCAGTTCCTAGAAACTTGCCTCACACTTCTCATCCTAATTGAATGGGTTATTCTTCATTAATAATTTAGTCATCGGTCCAGCTATTTTGGAGAAACCTTCAATGAATCTCCCATAATAACCAGCCATCCCCAAGAAACCTCGAATTTGTTTCACATTAGTTGGTGCAGTCCACTCTAGTACTGATTGAATTTTGGATGGATTTACAGCAATTCCATCTTTACTGATCACATGGCCGAGGAATTCTACCTCATCTAGCCAGAATTCACACTTACTCAACTTAGCATAAAGCTTATGTTCTCTTAGGGTTTGCAATGATATTCTCAAATGATCTGCATGCTCTTCCTTATCCTTGGAATATATCAGAATATCATCAATAAATACTATGACAAACTTATCCAAATATGGCATGAAGATTTTGTTCATCAGATTCATGAATATTGCTGGTGCATTGGTCAAACCAAATGGTACAACCAGATACTCACGGTGTCCATACCTTGAGACAAATGTTGTCTTTGGAACATCTTCAGGATTAATTTTTATTTGATGGTATCCAGATCTTAAGTCGATGTTTGAAAATACTCCGGCTCCTTTCACTTGATCAAACAAATCTTGAATCCTTGGTAAAGGATACTTATTCTTTATGGTAACATTGTTCAGATTTCTGTAGTCTCCACACATCCTTCTACCACCATCCCTTTTATCCACAAAGATTACTAGTGTTCCCCATGGGGATACACTTTCCTGGATAAATCCTTTTATGGCTAACTCATCAATTTTCTCTTTTAGTTCTTTTAATTCGTTTGGTACCATCTTATATGGTGCTTGAGCTATTGGTGTTGTACCTTGAATTAGATCAATAGTGAACTCTAGTTCCCGATATGGTGGCATTCTAGGTAGCTCTGCTGGAAAAACATCTTGAAATTCATTTACTACAGGAATATCTTCCAACTTGACCTCCTTCATTGAGTTCAACTGAAGATCCACCATGATATGACTGTGCCTATCTTCTTGATACACTATTCTTGATCCACTTGGAGTTTTTATTGAGACAGTTTTCTCCTCACAATTTATCTAAGCCCCATGTTCAGTCATCCAATCCATCCCAGCACTACTGCAATTCCTTTCAAAGGAATCACATAAAGGTTGAATGTACAACCATAGATCGAAATAACCTGATCTTGTTTAATGTGGCGTACAATCACATTTCCCCTACCGTAACTACGGTCATAGGTTTTTCTAACATTACCCTTCTAATCTCGAATTTATCACAGAATTCTTCAGAAATGAATGAAGTAGTTGCACCAGTATCAAATAGAACTTTGCCGGGATTGGTAAGGATGTTGAGCGTACCTATCACTGCATGCTCCGAGTTATCCACCTCCTCTAGGGTTGCACAATTCAGCTTCCCGGTAGGTCTGTTCCTCTTGCCATTGTTGTTCTTGACATTATTCCCTCCTTTATTGGGCTGCCCATAGCCTCCAATAGCTTCCCTTCCACCTCTAACCGGCCACCCTCCTTGTGGTTTGCTTGGACAATGGCACACAATTACTGGTTTCAAGCAATCCCTGCTCATATGCCCTGGAAGTTTGCAATTGTGGCATATAATATTCTTTACGTTTGGATTTACACTCTGGTTGGAATTGTTGCTATGATATGGTCTATTCCATGGTTTAAAATCCAGATTGGGCTTTGGCTTACTTGCCTGTATCCTTTTGGTTTCCTTCTTCGCTCTCTTCCTTCTATCCTCTTGGACATTCTTGTAGTCATCTTCAAAAGTAATTGTTGCATCCAGCAACTGTTGATAAGTTTGCTTATTAGCCTACCTCAACTGCATCCTCACGAATGGATTTAATCCTCGCAGGAAACGCTTCTTTCTCTTTTCCTCCGTATTAACTTCTTCCTCCACATATCGAGACAGTTGACTAAACACCCGAATATACTTCATAACACTAGTATATCCCTGCTATAGCTCCTCAAATTCTCTCTGCTTCAACTCCATAACACTCTCCGGAACATGATATTCACGGAATCTCTGCTTGAACTCTTCCCAAGTGTACTCCCTTCCTGGTGGTTGCATGGCTAACTGATTTTCCCACCATGATGTTGCAGGTCCAATCAGAAGATGAGTTGCATACCTCAATTTCTCCTCATCATTGCAACCTACATCCTTCAACTTTCTTTCTGTATCTGCTAGCCAATCTTTTGCATCCATTGGTTCAGGAGATGATGCAAAAGGTAACGACTTTCCATTATGGAAGTCAGAAAGACTCACTCCTCCACCTTCAGGTGCTCTCTGATTTGCTCGTCCCAGCAACTCCGCCATGAACTTGTTCTGGGTCTCTTGCATCATTTGCGTACACTGCATAAAGTTCTGCTCCATTAATGTCCTCATTGGTGGTGGTGGTAATGTCCCCTGATTTGCTGCATCTGCATCGGCCTTCTCCTTGGCCTCACGTTCCATCCGTTGTTGTTCAGATTCGGTCTCTACACCCGTATCCATGACCCCCTAGTCCTACAACATAAAGCAAATACTCATAATTACATCATGCATATGTGTTCTGAGCTCGACTTTACGCACAGAACTAGTCACACAATGAAAATCCAAATAAAATCCAAATGTGCATTTCACATATTATACATTACAATATATTAATAATACAAAGTCATTACAACATATACCATATAGGTATAATCACAACACTACCTCATTTATCTAACTACCTTATTTTCTCGGATTACAATACACAGTACCCGATACTTCTAAATAGCTACATGCTTCTAGTAGTAACTATGCTCATCATACATGCCTGATGTCCAACCGTGATGACGTGACGTTCGTCGCATAGTTTGTGGAATAGATGGACTTCCAGAAGGAACATAATCAGTATCTGAATTGTCAGGGCTTGAGTCATTACTCAACCTGAGCGCATTGACTCCCTCCAGCTCAACTGAAAAGTCTTCAGAAACATGTTCAACATTATCACCCACTTGCATCTCCTGAGCTTCATTCCTTGAGTCGTCAACAGAATACATAGATCATGCTGCTCCCCAGATGCTCTGTTGGGCAACATAGTTAAACACAGGATAATGTATATTCCCTAGGTTTTGAGAAGGTGTTGATGATTCAAACACTCTCTCCTCAGGATCTTCTTCTTCATCCTGATTATTTATGAATATGGTATTTATACTACTGTTACTAGGGTTAATTCTTGCACCCATCCAGCTAGATTGTCCAACATTTCTGTCAGAACCATCTATGGACATCTGGTGTTCATGAGATCCTTCAGATGATCCCATTCTCCAACCATCAGAATTCTCAATAGGAAGTTCTGAATCGGAACCATCCTCTGAACCCTGTGGTACTGCATACCTCATAGCCATAGTAGGATCATATATAGGTTCAGGTCTTGGTGAATAAGGATATGGTGTAAAAGATTCAGGATCTATAGGTATATCCTTAAAGATAGGTTTTGCACTACTACTTGCTTCCTTATCCAACTAGAATGCTAACTGCTTCCTCCTTTCCGGATCAGTTAGATCCTCTAACATGTCATTTTTATCTTCGACAATCACTTGATGTGTCTTATAAAAAGACGCAATGAGTGTTCGGTATCTATCCATAAACTTGGAAGCTAACTTAGGATGATTCTTAAATAAAGTAAGATGATCCGGTACAGGCTCCGAGTCTATAGAATTATGAGGTATTATAGAAAATGTGCTACCGTCTAACTCCTTGGCTTTATGCTCCCGGATATTCGCTATCGCCTCCACGATAGCAACATGATATGCTGCCAATTGACTCCTACCTTCACCTATAGGTAGATAGTGATATAATCCAAGCTCCTCTAGAAGTTGGATACTCACACGATACTTGGATAACATACGACCATCATAATAGGTTTTGGTGTTCACTGGAATCCTAGTTGGACAACTAAAAATCTTTAAAAGTTGACGAAGTTGGTCTATGAATGATCCTTGATAATCATCAAGAGTCTCCCCCTTCCTTACCAAAGTCTGTTTTGGAAAATTTGGGTGCCATTGCTCTCTATATAAGAAAAATATTTTTATTATTAACCAATAATATATTGCATCATAACAAAGAATTATTGCACTAAAACATATAACGGAATATTCTCATTTGAATACCCATTATATTTCTTTTAGAGAATTCTTTATCGTTGCTACACCCTCCTACGGGTAATACCCTTTACTAGGTTTCCAACCTAAGGTCAAAGCAATTTGCTCTGATACCAACTGCGGTGACCCGGCATACCACTGCATGTGTAGTACACTATAGTCGTTGACATGACATCCACAGAACACCGTTCCGTAAATATCACATCCCTAAGAGTGGTACAACAGAAACATTGCGGGTCCATATTACAAACATACACACATTATTATTATTACGATACCAGAAGTTCAAGACTTCCAAAAGATTCAACTTACAAACCAAAATATAAGTGTTTCAGCGGAAGTTTCAAAGTGAAAACTTAAACTCCAAATTGAGCTCAGCAACTTATTGCTATACATTGTTCATGTTGCTCGGCTCAAGTGGCTCCTAGAACTATAGTAATTATTCGGACTCTTGGAACTCTCCTCTGTAGACGATATCGTAGTCCTCCCCTTCTACGGCTCCATACAAGTTGGGCTCTTCATAGAAGACCTCCTCTTGGCTCTCAGTTGCATACATTGGAGTATCTTCGGGATCCTCAGAGTCTAAGCAAGGATTCAAAGGAAAGGATGAGTAACAGCGTTACCCAACAAGTTCATTATATGCAAGGTGGGAAGTTTAATGCTCTATCTACAACCTCGGACTATCAGTCCTTGGCACTATGCAGTTTTTGTAAATCTATATTCAAAGATTGATTTTATTATGAAAATCTATGACCATCAGCCTTCACAAGTTGACCAGAACTTTCATGGAGTTCCTTTCCTACTGCGTTCGTAGCTCCTTCCCAGAACAGGGAGTAACAAGTTACAGTTCTTAAACTCCACAGAGGTGCATTACTTTACCCATGAGAGATCAACTTCCTTGTTGCACAACCGTGCGTATTTTCCCATTCACAATTCCATGATGTGGGGCCCAGTAGTTGGTCCAAGCTAATCACTGCCCTCTCCGCGACCTCATATTTCTGCACAATCCTTCGGGGCCAGCTCACCTCCTTTAAGCCCCCTTTCGGGCAGGCTAAAACCCTGATGAGTTCCTGAATACTCTATGACCTGGTGATGCCCGGATGAGTGCCATTTAAATGGACTATATCCCTAAACACCATTCATAGATAATCTAGACACCAAAAGTGTGGGGCGTAAGGGTGCCCACCCATATGTTGGATCTGCACAAGGAATCGCAACGTCATGTTAAGGTCGTCTTGCCTCCATACGAGAGGAAAAGGATACAACTGACTTCTTCGTCCCATTCCAAATCTCATGGTTAACGCATAATGTACGGCGCTAGAATCACTTATGTCATGGGTTATTAATCCCTAATTGTTCATCATTATTGAATATAGAAACCTAATTTTTATTGCTCCATCATATTACCACTTAGGACGATATCTAAGATTTATTTATTTTGAGAAAATAATATTTTATTTTTATGGAATATAGATGATAACACACAATTTGCAAATACTTGATAAAGACTCTTCAAAGGACATGAGGAAGTGATGAACTTGCCTTGTGATTGCAAGGTAGTGAAGTCGGATGCTTGCACTGGACCTTGAGCTTCTATGTCTACAAAACATCATTATTGCCCGGTAAGGACAATATTTAAAGAAGCAAAATGATTATGCAAGGTAATGTAATGCATTATTTATTTTTTTATGTTTCTCCCCCATTATTTAAATTACAAAAATTCTTTGTAGTAATAAAGAATTTACAAATATTAATTTTTAATATTTATTGAATATTGTATTCTTTTATTTTATTTGAATTTTATCTATTTAATAATTCCTTTAAGAATCATTTAAATACAATAATGATATTAAATATTTATTTAGTATTTTTCTAAAATACTAAAATATTAACATATAATAAAAGTGATTTTTATTTATTTTTATCATCTTTCATTAATTTTATAAAATTCCATAAGGAATATATATATTATAAAATTCTTGATAAAAGTTATATTCATAAAAATTTATTTCTTAATTTATTTAGATAGATTGAATTATTGTGAATCCAAAAATATTTTATTTATAATTTTTGGATTTTTATTTGATTTTCTAGAATTTAATTAAATTCAGGGGCATTTTAGTCTTTTCTTAATTATTAAAATTTTCTTTGGATGATTGGGCTGGCCTTATTGGGCTTATTGGGCCATTCTGGCCCAAGTGTCTATGATCAAAAGGGCTCCCTGAAGGGGTACTGGCCCTATCGGCCCACTCACACCATCTCTCTCTCCCTTGACCTCTCTTCTTTTCCTCCCTCGACCCCGTGGTCGGCAATGCCACCGCTGGTGATTCACGCTGCCGTGGACCTCCCTGGCTGCCAACATGACGCATGGGGTGGTTGTTGACCCTGCTCCTCCTTCCTGTCCATCTCGATTTGGACCTGGGGCCATCCTGTGGCTAGACCGGCTCCGTCCCGAACCCTAGGGTTTGGGGTGGTGCTGGTGCAACCGCCGCCGCTGCTCCCGTGTGCTGTGGTGGTGTTCCTCGCTTCAGGTGTGGTTGTGGTCGCTGCCTCGGTGTGGTGCGGTTTGCAGTGCCCCTTTGGGATGCTCCTTGTGCCGTCGTGCTTGTCGACACCCTCTGCTTCCTCTTCTTGCCCACATCAACAACCTTAAGTAAGTTGTTCTTTTTCCCCTCGTGTCCTCTATGCTACGCCACCCTATGCTATGTGTTTCTAGTGGCTTCCCCTGGCTAGTGTTCATATCCTAATTAGGTTTCTTGTTCTGATTAGGGTTCATATCCCTCTGTTGATCATATATATGATGATTTGGATCTAGTAGTGATGATCCCTAAGCATGATGAGTGGTTGTTTGATGTGGATTACTGCTTATAGTTGGCATTGGTAATGCTAGTGGCTTACCAGATTGATTCCATTGGTTAATTTGATATGGTTCAAATGATAGTGTTACTGTAGAATCACTACTTGTAGCTCCTAGTGATTTGAGAGTTCACCACTGTCATTACTTGGTTATTGACAATGATTTGTGAGTGGTGTAGTCATTGTATCTATAGTTGTTGGCTTATGGATTCATATACAGTTTGACATTAATTGGTCTCTTACAGTGATGTTATGTATACATATTCCTGGATCTGATTCCTAGTGATTGGTACTAGGAAGATGATGCTTAGTTGTCTGTGAGTTTATCTGCGAAAGCTAGATTCTTAATATGCTTGGTTTAGAAGCTGCTCTTGTGACATCATTTTCAAATGGCACACAAGTCTAGGTTCTACTACTTGGCTTGATTTTGTTAATGCTTAAGATTTGCTTAATATCAGTGATAAGTGGAAACTTCTTTCCTTGAACGCTAGAGCCTATGATGCTGGTCTGAGGCTTAGGGACTAGGTCCTTATCTTATTATTCCTCATGGATCTATTCTGGTAGTGATACCAGCTACTGATTCTTGAGTCAGAGTTGGGAAAATGATTGGAAAGATTTTACGTTATATAGATCCATAGGATCTAGAAATTCTAAGGTGCTACTCCTGTTTAGGATATGTGCCTAGAAGTCCATATATTAGCTATATTTATTCTTGGAATTTAAGATATATCCTGCTATCTAGGATCAATGAGGTTGTTCTGAGATCCTGGTTGGATCTGTATAGTTTTCTAATGGCTTTTAATGTTTAAAATCTTCTATGATGGACCCACCTCATTTGGATGTTTTTATGAGAAGTTGAGTACATGATAACACATGAATTCTTGTCTAACTTAGATAGATAAATCATGTGATGGTCTTTTACTACTCACCACAACAGTGGAGTTGTTGGGGTTGTAACTTGCTGATCCTGTGGCTTGATCTTGCTGGTTGTGTGGCTAGCCTGATCTGGTGCTTCTCCTGATGCTACTCCTGCTACTTCCAGCTCCTGGAACTTGCCCTTGATCTTGCTATCCACCTCCTGGTCTTGTTAGCTTGACCTTGTTCTTGCTATCCACTTGATCCACCCCCTCCTTATGTCACCATCTTGATGAGATGATCAAGTGTGTGGTTGGTGTGATCTGGTTTGGCCTGGTTTGGCTGCTGGTGCTTGATGTGTATGAACAAGGAAATGGTGTTGGGTGCTTTCCCACGGCTGTGATGAGCAGTTTTGTTTGTATGTGTTGTTGTTGTTGTGTTGACAGCACACACCATGCATTTAGGTGTGTGCTGCTTGTGTGCCTCATGCACCCTTGTGGATATGCCCAGGGAATGAAAGTTACCTTTTATCCGATTACACTTACCTGTCTGGTGAAACTTGGCCATCTTGCTATTAGGAGTTATTTGACTTATGGCTTAAAAATTATGAAAGATTTAGTTCTTTCATATTGGTGAAACTTTCCCCTAAAGATTACTCAGTGATGTAAAGTTGAAAAGTGCAACTCACTTTCACTACTGTGAGTAACATATTCTAATCTTTTATTTTCTTTCTTTTAGTTTGTGATTTGTTTTGCAGGTAAAAGACTTGAAGATTCAAGATTTAGATTAGGTTTTCTTTTTCTTTGTAAATAGTCCCCTTGTAATATTTATTTAATTCTTTTGTACTTTTTATTTTTTTACTCTTTTGTAATCTTTATTTTATCCCTTTGTAATAAAGATTGTAATATTACTCAATATATAAATGTTCTTCATTTCTTTCATTTACTATTATAAAGATCCTTGATTAATTTTATAAGTTACATTTTTGTAACTTATTTATTGAATAAAGATATGGGATGGATACTCTTTTTCTTGATTATATTATATTATTTATAGTTTGAGTTACTAACTGTTAACTCTTGATTAAATCAAATTACTCAAACATAATTCTAATTCCTTTTAAAATATAAATCCAACACTCAAGTTTGAATTCTAATTTCATTTCCCAAAACAAACTAATCCACAAAGAGCATATCAAAGATTATAACGATCATTCTCCAAGGCTATTCCTAATCTTAAAGAGTGAAAGAAACTTTGATCACTTTAGGTTTTTATTTGGCGAAAAATTTACGCACATATTTACAGATGAATGCATGCAATTGCACAGCCCTTCATTGGGTTCGGATGCAATACCTTTCCAATTTACCGTACACCCACAAAATATTCCAATTTACCCAAAATATTCCAATTTACCCAAAATATTGAGGCATGAGCCTTGACCCTTTCTAAAAACTGGTGGTTGGGTTCGGATGCGATACCATTCCAATTTACCGTACAACCACAATACCTGAATTGGGTAGGGCTTGACCGGAAGTTTATATGTCTTAGTATGGGTTCCCTTGCGGAAGAGGTTGAGCTGAGGCTACCTCGTAATGACTGTCCACCTATGCAGTACCCAAGATGACAGATGGTCATGGTTGTGAGTCCAAACTCATCAGGGAGGTTCCTATACTAGGGTTTTCCCTGACGGATGTATCGAATGTTGTGGTGAAAGTGTACCACGTCTACAAAGTGTCAAACTATTCGAATAGCCGCGTCCGCGGTCATTGATAGTTGGAGTGGCCATACTGTTCCCTTGTCAGATGTTTTCAAAATGACTTGTGCAATGAACTATGACTTTGACTTGACCACAACACGGTTGTGAACATGAAAACTAAGTTCCCACTTAGGTGTTGTAGAACATTAAACTAGTTTCCTTTACTTCTGAACTCAGTATGAAATAAACCTGGCTTTTTGCAAATAAACTTAGATCTTAGGATTCCTACTCGAACTACTTTACTTGTCAGTGATAGTTTGCGAGTACTTAAAGAGTACTCATGGCTTTTTCCCTGGCTATTCCCATGGCCAGAGTATGAGGAGGACTACCAGGATGATGGACAACAATAGGTCTATGACAACTAGGATGATCTCCCATCGTCAGCATTGCTTGTGACCCTGAAGATGAAGCCCTGCTATGTTTAATTTCTGGTGCGTTGATTGTATTAAGAATGGATCATGAGATCTTTTATTTGTAATACCTTTATTATGGTTTGTAATGGATGATGTATTGTGGTACCAATTCTATTATGTCTCGCAAAAATGGTAATCCTAGCATTGCAAGGTATGGCATAACAGGCATCTGGGATTAAAAAATCCGGGTGTTGAGAAGTTAGTACCAGATCCATCCTGACCATAGGAGACCCTAGTTAGAATGGACGGTTGAATCAAAAAATTAGTTTCAAAACAAAAGAAGTGAGTATTTATGAAAACCTATTCTCATTCTTATCCTTGAGATTCTTTCAAGAAAATTCATGTTCCTCAAAAATTCTTGCAATCCTAAATAAAATTTAACACACTTGATCACCCCACTAACCTACTTATCCTAAATTCTTATAGATGGATGTCAAGTATCGTCAGTTTTATCAGTTGGGTAACAGAGGAGGACTCATCTTCGAGCGATATTTAAGCCAACTCTCGGAATTTCTTGAACGCTCGCACTTCGAGTTCTTTGGGGCACATCTCAATGATCAGCACAGAGGAGAACTACAGTGGCTGATAGTTGCAGATCTCAGAGGCAAGATGGAGGCACCCACCTCATAGAAGATCCAATTCATCTTGAGGGAGAACAATTGGCTAGACGGACTAGCCAGGGCTATGCAGGAGGATCTTGCCCGTCTGTGTGGGCAAAACATCAACCAGATCAATGGCACTCGCTTTGCTTACTACGAAAGGCATGATTCTATGGGACTGCCATTGGAGGTGCCAGGCCATCCGGAGCTGAAGCATCAGGTGGATCATCTCAACTTCATGATGTATGATAGGCAGAAGGAGTTTGACAACGCCCGCACCTACGCCAACCACAACCATGCCATTGTAGTCATGAAGGACCAGACCCTCGCCATACTTTCCAAGGAGCGCTATTCACTTCGCTGTAAGAGTGACAAGAAGGATCGCACCATCGATCGTCTTCGCAAGAGGGTGGCCACTCTTAAGGAGACCATCCGTGATCAGGTGACCCAACTTGAAGATAAGGAGGAGGAAGGTGAAGATATCAGTGGAGATCTCTACTCCTACCTCAGTGATGATGATGACTACCTGGAGGACCTCGACATGGACTTCCACACTAATGATGATGATTCTGCCTTCATTGATGATGAGTAGTCACAATAGGGCACTATCATATTCGTGAGTTGTATCCGGTCCCACTGTATCGTAGCTTCACATAATGGTTCCTAAAACCATTTGTTACCCTAGTGTGGAGTGTGTTTGTATTGGGTGCAATGAATGAATGAATGAATGAATGAAAAAGAATGTTCCTAGTTGGCAAAACTAGAGTCAAAATCAAAGTTTAAAAGCTTTTCAAAATCAAATCCATGAACCTTAGAAATTTCCCTCTTGTCTCACAATCTATCTCAATCTTCAGATGACTCGCGGAAATCCCGGAGGAAGCAGTTCATCTCAGGATCCAATGCTGCAAATCCTACAAATGTTGGTTGCTAACCGTGAAGATGGAAGAGCTGAATGTCAAGCTAATTTAGCGACCCTTCAACAGATAGCTTAGATGACCCATAATAATCAAGGCCATGGAAACCAGGATAACCATGGATCCAAGCTCAAGAACTTTCAAAACACCAATCCCCCCATATTTAGTAAGTCTGAAGGGCCATTAGATGCTGATGACTGGCTGCAGACCATGGAGAACAACTTAGAGGTTGCAGGAGTGGAGGACAATGAGAAAGTACTATTTGCCACCCATTATCTGGTAGGTGATGCAAGAGCTTGGTGGAATAGCATTTGTACCATGAATGGAGGTCACATACTGACCTGGGATGAATTCAAAATCATGTTCAGCAGGACCCATGTGCCCCTAGGTTTAATCAAGAGGATGAGAGATGAGTTCAGAGAATTGAAGTAAGGGAGGATGACAGTACTTGAGTAGTGTGAAAAATTTCTATCATTAGTTAGGTATGCACCAGATGAGATTGACACCGAAGCAAACAAGAAGCAGAGATTCTTGAATGGTCTGCATGATGAGATGTAGACAGCGCTGGTCAACATTCCATTCGCTGACCTTGAAGGCTTAGTGGATTCTGCAATCTAGATGGAAGGCAAGATCAACCAAGCCAACGTGAATCGCAAGCGTCGAATGATACATCAACCAGCATCCCACCATACCCCGAAGTATCTCCCCAACCCGTCTGCAAGATATGCCCCGAGAAACAATAGACCCCCTATGTCCCATCCGAACTATCCCAACCGTGGAGGAGGAAACCCAATGCCCGGCGGAAACCACAACAACAACCCCTACAACTCCAACAATTTCAACCGTGCACTGCCCAAGTCCAACAACGAGACCAACAACAATAATACCGCCCCAAGGATGGGAAGGAATTCCGTGCCTGTTGCAGGAAAAGACAAGTCTCTGATTACTTGTTTTGAATGCGGAGTCAAGGGTCACTACTCCAACGAGTGCCCCTAGAAGCTTGCAGCAGCCACCAATGTGAATGCACCAGCTCAGTGACAACGCCGTGTTCAGCCTGGAAGGAGATTTTCCCCAAGGAACTCGCTCAACCGCAACGGTCATCTGTTTCACATGAATGTTGAAGAAGCTCAGGAAGCGCCAAATGTCGTGATGGGTATGTTTTCTGTTAACTCAGTACTTGCAAGGGTGTTGTTTGATTCTGGAGCATCGCACTCATTTGTTACAGAAGAATTTGCATGCATTAGTAAGATTCAACCAACAAAATTGAACCATGTTATGATAGTTCAAATACCTGGTTCAACCACCAAAGCTAGACAAATTTGCAAGGCCCTAACTATCAGAATCCATGGAATAGATTTTTATGCTTATATAATACTACTTGGAACCAAAGGTTTGGAAGTAGTACTAGGAATGGATTGGATGTCAAAACATAAAGGTTTAATCGACTGTTCCAAGAAAGCCATAACCATGGCTAGTACCATTGGAGTAGCAGTAGAGCATGTATCTGAGACTTTGCCCCGTCAATTCAAGTGCAACAAGAGTCTAGCCCAACCAACCATTGACCAAGCCAGAGTAGTCTATGAATACCCCGACGTATTCCCAGATTAATTGCCCGGTATGCCCCTAGATCGGTATATCGAGTTTATCATTGAAATAATCCCTAGAACTAGAACCATAGCTCAGATACCTTATAGTATGAACCCGTCTGAATTAGTGGAGCTAAAGAAGCAACTGGATGCTATGCTGGAGAAAGGTTTGATTCAACCAAGTGCGTCACCATGGAGATAAATTGTTTTGTTTGTGGATAAGAAAGATGGAGGTAACCGTTTGTGGACGTATTATCAGAAGCTAAATGATGTCAACATTAAGAACAAGTACCCACTACCGAAGATAGAAGATCTGTTTGACCAGTTGACTGGTGCCAAAGTGTTTTCTAAGATTGATCTTAGAACTGGTTATCATCAACTCAAGATACGCGCAATGGATATTAACTGGTTATCTAAGACTTCCTTCACCACCAGATATGGATTGTATGAGTACACTCTCATGTCTTTTGGATTAACCAATGCCCGCTTATTTCATGAATATCATGAATAATATTTTTATGAACTTCCTGGATAAATTTGTCATTGCTTTTATCGATGATATTTTGATCTATTGCAAATCATAAGAAGACCATGAGCTACACCTGAGGACCATCCTTGAAACCCTTAGAGAGTTCTGGTTAAAGGATGTAGGATTCCTAGGACATATCGTGTCGGTAGGAGGAATTGTTGTCGATCCCAACAAGATTAAGGATGTTGAAGAATGGAAAGCCCCAACCACTCAAACCCAAGTTCGCTCATTTCTCGGATTAGCAGGATATTACCGCAAGTTCGTCGAAGGATTCTCGAGCATCGCAAGACCCATGACCCAGTTGTTGAAGAAAGATAAGAAGTTTGAATGGATGAAAAAATGTGAAGAAAGTCTTCAAGAGCTCAAGAAGAGATTGATTTCATCCACAATATTGATTATGCCGGATATCAAGAAGCCTTTTGATGTGTATTGGGATGCATCCAAGGTTGTTCTCGGATGTGTGTTGATGCAAGAAGGCAAAGTCATAACCTATTTGTCCCAACAACTAAAGCAAGATGAGCAGAATTACCCTACCCATGACCTCGAACTAGCAGCCATAGTTTTAGACTTGAAGACATGGCGGCATTACCTCACGGGTAACCGCTGTGAGATTTATTCGGATCACTAGAGTCTGAAGTATATTTTCACCCAGAAGGAGCTAAATATGAGGCAAATGAGATGGATAGAGTTAATTGAGGACTATGACCTTGACATTCACTATCACCCTGGAAAAGCCAATGTGGTAGCAGATGCTCTGAGCAGATTGCCCTGTCGATTGAACACCATGATAAAAGAAGCTCATCCATGTTTGCATGAGGATATGGAAAATTTTAGAATGGATCTAGTTAGTGAAGGATTTTTGGCTAGCATAGAACTTAAACCCACTTTGATCAGTCAGATCAAGGAGGCGCAGAAAGGAAATGCTAGTATCGACGGAATCAAATGTTGTATCGGTACATGGAAGGTACCCGAATTCATTGAAGATGAAGAAGGAGTTTTGTGGTACAAAGGACGTATCTGTGTACTAGCAGATTCCAAGTTGAAGCAAGTCATTATGCAGGAAGCTCATGATACTCTTTATTCTATCCACCTGGTAGGAACGAATATGTATCAGGATTTGAAGGAGCAATTTTGGTGGCATAAGATGAAGAGAGAAGTCGGAAGCTACATAGCCAAGTGAGATATCTGTCAGAGAGTCAAAGCGGAACATCAACGACCCGCAAGACTTTTGCAACCGTTGTAGATTCCGGAATGGAAATGGGATACTGTTGGAATGGATTTTATCACCGGTTTGCCTACATCTAGTAGGGGAAATGACTCTATTTGGGTCATAGTGGATAGACTGTCCAGAGTAGCCCATTTTATACCTATCAAGACCACCTACCAGAGTTCGAAGCTAGCATAGCTGTACATTGCTAGAATCATCAGTTTGCATGGAACCCCTAAGACCATAGTATCTGATCGAGGAACCCAGTTTACCTCAAGATTTTGGTAGAAAGTCTTAGAAGGGTTAGGAACCAAACTGAATTTCAGCACAGCTTATCACCCGTAAACCGATGGAAAAACTGAAAGAGTCAATCAAATATTAGAAGATATGTTGAGAGCTTCTGTGCTAGAATATGGATCAAAATGAGAAGATTATGTGCATTTCGCTGAATTCTCCTACAACAATAGTTATCAAGCCATTTTGCAAATGGCCCCATTTGAATTTCTGTATGGAAGGAAGTGTCGTACCCCATTGAATTGGTCGCAATTAGGAAAGAGTTAGATTTTCAGACCCGATATCCTACGAGAAGCCGAAGAGAAGTTT
Organism: Avena sativa; assembly: GCA_916181665.1. Taxonomy (NCBI): domain Eukaryota; kingdom Viridiplantae; phylum Streptophyta; class Magnoliopsida; order Poales; family Poaceae; genus Avena; species Avena sativa. The sequence goes on from OV702293.1 coordinate 104,829,580, forward strand.
CACAAGTTTCGTGAACACCTCAAGACCACCTAATCCAGACAGAAGAGTTATGCTGACAAGAGACGTCGAGACCTGACCATCAATATCGGAGGTTTTGTGTATATCAAAGTATCACCCTTGAAAGGAATGCAATGTTTCCAACTGAAAGGGAAGTTAGCCCCTAGATATATTGGATCCTTCAAGATTTTGAATCGCCGAGGAGAAGTATCATATCAACTGGAACTGCCGGAGGAGATGCCAGCCGTGCATGATGTGTTCCATATCTCGTTACTTCGCAAATGCCTAGAAATTCCGGAGAAGACCAAAGTTTTCAATAATATTGATCACCGAGCCATAGAGATCAACAAGAACCTAACTTATCGTGAAGTACCCATTCGTATTTTGGAAGAAGCCTTCAGAACAACCAGAACTCGGAGTATCAAGTTTGTCAACATCAAGTGGAGTAACCATATTGAAGAAGAAGCTAATTGGGAGCTAGAAGATTACATTAGGACTGAGTTTCTAGATCTCTTTAGTTCCTAGTTTTCTTTTTCTTAAATCTCGGGACGAGATTTTGTTTAAGGAGGGGAGGTTTGTAACATCCCAAAATTTTTAATAAAGATTATCAAGTTCTAAGTACCCAAGTTTAGGGTTAACAAAAAACTTCTATTATTAAACGTAATGTGAGTGAATGTGTGAAATGCATTAGTGTATGAATGAGTGCAATTGCCATGTTTGATTTCTACAAATGGTAGGGAGTAGTTTAAAAAGGTTTACAACATCATCTAGATCATTTCCAAGCAAAATCAAATGAAGAGAAAATCAAATATAAGAAATATAAGCAAATGGTCATTTTGGCCAAACTTGTTCACTGGATCACTTTGGGTGTTCCTAGTAGAAGATTTATATTTCTCAATTCTTTTCACCCCTTGCTAGAACAAGTAAAAGTGAACCCAAGCCCACTTTAAAAACCAACATAAACAAATTCCAAATCTATTTAAAGGACAATTCAAAATTGAATCAAGTGTATGCATTAAGATCACCACTTTTCAAAAACCACTCAAATCAATTCACCTTGGCAAACCCAAGCAACCTTAGACACTCAAGCTTGGAACAAATACACTCACCAAAATTTAGCCAAAAATTCAAAGTTAAATTCCATTAGGCCATTTGGTCGAACACCTGGCAGACACAGATAAACCTTGCCTAACTTCTACTGTGGTGAGCAGTAATTCATCAACCCTTTGTCCCCATTTCACTCCCCTGGTCTCCCCTAGCACCTAGCAACGCAGCCGACCAGCACGATGCTGAGCCATTAAGCATGCGGCGACCGCCAGGAAACACCGCACCGTCCTACGCCCTCAGCCATGCTGTTAGCCCTCTGTATCATCATCACCGATGAGCCCGCGCCACCCCGCTCGGTCCCTATCGCCGGTGTGTAAATAGAGGCCACCCCCGCCTCTATTATTCACACCATCTCACTCCCCACTTCTCATAGAACCTCCTAGACCTATCCTCGGATCAAGGTGACCACCAGACCGCCAGAATTTCACCGGAGTTTGCCACTACAGAGGAGAAGAGGGGTCGTTGATTGCGACCGCCTCAGGAGCCTCCACGACCACCGTTCGAACCATCGTCGTCTCGAATGTCGTTTGCCGCTATCGCCTACCCTAGCTAGATCCCAGGTGAGCCACCGCGTACCCCATCGTCGCCGTTAGGGTTCGGTCTCGCCGGAGCTATCCGACATAGACGACGAACGTCAGCCTTAGATCTTGGTCTAATCGCACGAATTATATTGAAATGTACCGTTTCGGGTTAAATGAGCCACTGACTAGCGGGACCCCCTGCCAGCAGCCCGCTGCGCGCGCAGTGCAGCTGGGCCGGCCCATTCACTTTCCCGCGCAAAGCCGTTGATTCAAATAATCTTTTTCCATTTTAGTTAAAACTAGATTCTATCAGTAGATTAAAAAATCAATTTAAAGAGATTTACTAAACCAAATTGCATGATTCCAATTTTGTTAGAATGTTTTTCAAATTATCTATCCAAGCCCGTTGGATTCAAACTAGTTGAAATTATAGATCACCTATAGTAAAAATAACAAGACAGAGACTTTTACACATTTAAACAATTTTCAAAAATCAACCATAAATTCTTTTGAGTTGATTCCAACTCTCAAAAACCACATTTGACAAGATCTATCTGAATATGTAAACATATTTAGGTTTACATGCAGTGATCTTTGACTAGTACTAATAGAATGCTCTATAGGCATTTCTAGTCACTTTAATTGTATAAAATAGTAATTTTAAACATTATAAAGTATGACCACCACTTTAAATCACATTCCCAAGTATTAGAATATGTGGTGATGACATGTGTCAACATGATCTCATATTTTAATTGGAGAATATTAAATCATAAGTACTTTCAGTGAGTAGAAATTACTTTTCTAAAATAAGAATGATAAGACTAGGTCTTTATTTCATGTGATGATTGTGATGATGCTAGATCATCTAGTGTGAACCTTTGTGTACCAAATAGAGGTAGTTAAGTATTTTTTGGTGATTGTGTACCTCGTATTAATTTATAGATGCTAGTACCGACAAAGGCTACAAGGAAGAGGAGTACTACAAAGAAGAAGAAAACTCCAACCACTTCACTACTCAAGGAAATCCTAACACAACAAGTTAATTATGCAAGCTAATACTTGCAAGTTTATTAACTATGCAAGCCATCACAAATTGCAAGATAACCTATGCAAGATGCTTTAGGCATGCTTTGGTTATGCAACTTCGATTATACCAATCCCAAGTTTTACTTGCAAGCTTTATTCTTTTATTTTTACCAAAGTTCTTTACTTTTAGTTAGTGCTTTGTGAGTATTGGAAAAATAGTATAGATAGCATAAAGAGTATAAAACTAGGCCTAAGTAGTTATACTTAGATGCCATCCAGAGTATAAAACTAGAGTTGGATAGTTACACCTGATTAGCACCCCTCACTAGTGAATACCCTCAAGTTTAGTGGCTAGTGTTAAGCATAAAAGTTGATCACTTTACAAGGGAATACTTGGTGAAAATGATTATGAAAACCTTGGAATGAGGATTCATGCTATTGAAATGTTTTGAAATGTTTTATGAACACAAGATGATTTGGTGATGAAAATATTGAGGGATGAGCCTTGACCCTTTATAAAAACTGGTGGTTGGGTTCTGATGCGGTACCATTCCGATTTTATCATATAACCACAATACCTGAATTGGGTAGGGCTTAACTGGAAGTTTATATGTCTTAGTATGGGTTCCCTTGCGGAAGAGGTTGAGCTGAGGCTGCCTCGTAATGATTATCCACCTATGTAGTACCTAATATGACAAATGGTCATGGTTGGGAGGCCAAACTCATAGGGGAGGTGCCTATACTAGGGTGTGTAATTGAAAGGTTAGGATTGATTATCCGCATAATAAGTATGATGATTCAGGGTTGTCCCTGACGGATGTATCGAATGTTGTGGTGAAAGTGTAGCACCACTGCAGAGTGTCAAACTATTCGAATAGCCGCGTCCGCGATCATGAACAGTTGGAGTAGCCATACTGTGCCGTCGTCAAATGTTTTCAAAATGACTTGTGCAATGAACTATGACTTTGACTTGACCACGACAGGGTTGTGAACATGAAACTAAGTTCCCACTTAGGTGTTGTAGAACATTAAACTAGTTTTCTTTACTTCGAAACTCAGTATGAATTAAACCTGCCTTTTTGCAAATAAACATAGAGCTTAGGATTACTACTCGAACTACTTTACTTGTTAGTTATAGTTTGCGAGTACTTAAAGAGTACTCATGGATGTGTCCCTGGCTATTCCCATGGCCCAGACTATGAGGAGGACTACCAGGATGATGGACAGCAGGAGGTCTATGATAACTAGGATCATCTCCCATCGTCATCATTGCCTATGACCCTGAAGATGAAGCCCGCTATGTTTAATTTCCCCTGCGTTGATTGTATTAAGAGCTACGGGCCTGCTTCTAGCGGTCCAACAAGACCATCTGCTCGTACATACTATGCTAGTCCATCATCAAAAACTCTGCCGCAAACATCTTAGAAGAGAGGGCAATCGATGCCTTCAACGACGACGTAAGGCGCCGCGAATTCAAGGTGGAGCTCGGGCTTGTCAAGCCCAAAACCATCGATCACCTTATGGATATCACCAATCGATGGGCTGATGGCGAGGATGCCGTCAAACGAGCATGTTCGGAGGACGAAGATGATTTTGGCCGCATGCGTGATCACCACGGAAAGAGGAGATCGCGCATCTACGATGACCGTGAAGAGGTCTAAATGGTTGCAACTGGCTATGCTGACCGCCGCGATGATGGAAACCACAACAGCGATAGCGGAAGGACCACCCAAACGAGGGCTTCAACCAGATGCGATGCCAAGCAGTGAACCCAGGATTCGCACCCGCTCCAGGAGGCGTAGCCCACGGGGCTCCACCACCACCACCTAGAGGACCCGGCGCAACCTACGGCTGCGCCGGCGCAGAACATAGGGGCAGACTCTGCCACCATTGGGATCTATGATGATCCAGAAGGGGCGCCCAACGAACAGTGTGCAGAAGAAGATAACCCGCCAAGTCAACTTGGCCATGACTTTTCCATCGGACATACATGAGTACCTCAGTGGCTCGGAATCATGCATCACGTTCGATCGTTCAGATCACCCACGCCATATACCTCGCCTAGATCACTCTTCCCTGGTGCTCGAGGCCTAGATTGGAGGGTTCGTGATGAGCCGCGTCTTCATGGACGGCGGCAGCGACATCAACCGTATGTTCGCTAGCACACTCGTAGCTATGCGGATCCCTATATGCACCTTAGAGGCATTGGACACGATGTTCCACGGCATCGTCCTAGGGATGGGCATATACCCCCTAGGCAAAATATGGCTCGACGTCATCTTCGGCAAGCCCGACAACTTCAGGCGTGAGTGACTGGAGTTCGAAGTGGTGGACTGGCCCTCATAGTACCACACAATCCTCGGGTGTGTGGCATTCGCAAGATTCCTAGCGGTAGCGCACTACACGTAGCTTCTACTGAAGATCAGGACCCAGGGGAGTCATCATCGTCCCAGGAAGCTTCACCGGGTCGGATAGCTGTGACATGTAGGGAGAGATCACAAGGCTAAAGGAGGTTAGAGACAAAGGGGCGCCCCCAGATACCAGGAAAAACGCACTTGACATGTCGTTCGACTCCACAGTCAAAACTAAAATGGTGTAGGTCCACTCGACAGATGCCTCCAAGACAGCGTTGATCGCCAACGACCTGAGGCCCGCATAGGAAAGTGCGCTCGTCGAATTCCTCCGTGAGCATTGGGAAATTTTCGCCTGGTGTCTTGCAGACATGCTAGGAGTTCCCAGGGAATTCGCCAAGCATGCACTCAATGTGTTTCTAGATGCGAAGCCAGTTAAGTAGTCGATGCATCGACTGTCCGAGCCAAGAGCCAAAGTCATTGGTATCAAAGTCAACATACTCCTCGATGCCAAATTCATCAGGGACATATAGGAAAGAGAGTAGCTGGCCAACCCCATGCTAGTCCCTAAGAAGGACACGGACATCTTGCGGATCTGTGTGGACTCCACGTATCCTAACAAGCACTGCCCTAAGGATCACTTTCCTCTGCATGAGGGGAAAGACTCTCGTTCATCGACACCTACTCGGGCTACAATCAAATTCGGATGAAGGCCGATGATCAAGAGAAAACGGTGTTCATCACGCTGTTCGGGGTGTTCTGCTACAACACTATGCCCATCGGGATGAAGAATGCGGGTTCCACATATCAGCGATGCATGCATGCCTTCCTAAAGAACCAGATCGGTTGCAATGTACATATCTATGTCGATGACATAGTCATCAAGACCAAGGAGGCCAGAATGCTCATCGACAATCTCCGCGAGACGTTCGATAACCTTGATCGCTACAAGATCAAGCTGAACCCAGACAAGTGCGCCTTCGGTGTCCTGTCCGGCCAATTACTCGGGTACTTCATCCCCCAGCTTGGCACCGAGGCCAACCCAAGGAAAACTAGGGCTATACTTGCCAGGGAGAATCCCAAGACCTCAAAGGAGTCCCGGAATTGGCTAGGCGAAACGCGGCGCTTAGTAGGTTCATTAGCCGCATGGGCGAGAATGCTCTGCCTTTCTATCAACTGCTTCGCGAAGCTGACAAATTCGAGTGGACGGCTGAGGCTGAAGAAGCATTGAAAGACCTCAAGCTCCTGCTCTCAACATATCCTATATGGTTCATGCCAAAAGGAGAGGGAGCCCTTGCTGCTATACGTCGCAGCCATGCATCAAGTGGTCGGCACAGCCCTCGTGGTCGAGCGACCCGAAGACGAAAACACCCACGGGTGCAACGCCCAGTCTACTACCTCAGCGAGGTACTAACACCAACAAAGAAAAGGTATCCCCACTACCATAAGCTCGCCTACGGCGAATTCATGAAGGCGCGGCGATTGAGCCATTACATCCAGGAGCACCAGATTGTAGTCGCCAATGACGCCCCACTATCGAACATCCTGAACAACCCCAAAGCTACAGGGCAAGTAGCCTTGTGGGGCATCGAGTTGTATCCCCGTAGACATCGTCTACGAATGGCGCACCGTCATCAAGTCTCACATGCTCCCTGACTTCTTCGTACGTTAGACGGAACTACAGCTGTCGGACAATCCGGATATGTCCCAGTCTTGGACAATGCACTTCGATGGCACGAAGCGCGAGGCTAGAAAAGGAGCCGGTGTGATCCTGACATCCCCTCAACGATATAAGATGAAGTATGCAGCGCTACAATGCACTTCGTACATTAGATGAAGTATCCGCGCATCCAACAACGAGGCTGAATACAAGGAACTCCTACATGGCATGAGAATGACCAAGGTATGCGGTGCTATGCGCCTTGTCATTTATGGTGACTCCAACCTCGTTGTCTAGCAGATGATTAACGAGTGTGACACTCACAACACCAACATGATCGCATATCATGCGCTCTACAGCTCACTCGAAGGGGACTTCAACGACTATGAACTCCTCCATGTTGGCAGGGAAAGCAACGAAGAGGAAGACAAGCTCACCAACATCGGCTCCACCTGCTCCCCAGTGCCACCAGGTGTGTTCCTCTAACAAACCTGTGTGTCCTCCATCAAGGGAAAATTCCCGAAGGACAAAGCCGAAGTCGGAGATCACTCGGGGGCTGCGCCACCCGAGGGACCCGAAGGATCCAAAAAGCTCAACACGGAGGTCGAACTGGTGAGCCTTATGCAGGTCATGGTGATTGAGCAGACGTGGACCCAACCGTACCTCCGCTACCTGATAAGAAAGCATCTGTCTGAGGACCTCACAGACGCCCGGCGCATAGCTTGCCGATCAAAGGCCTTCACCATCATTAACGCTGAGCTGTACAAATGCATCATTTTGGGTGTGCTCTAGCGATGCTTCACCAATAGAGAAGGGAAAAGCATCCTCCTTAACATCCATGAAGTTATCTGCGGCGACCATACAGGCAGCCGCGCCCTAGTTGCCAAGGCTCTACGAGCTGGCTTCTACTGGCCAACCGCAATGAGCGACACCAAGGAGATCGTCAAGAGGTGCAAAGCCTAGCAGAGGTACATAGACAACCACACGCGCCCGGATCAGAGTTTCGGCCCATACCATTGGCCTGGCCCTTCGCCCGGTTGGGACTCGACATGATCGGCTAGCTACCAAAATCCTCGCTAGGAGGGCACGTCTTCCTCCTGGTAGCAGCCGACAAATTCACCAAATGGATCGAGGCCATGCTTTTTACTAACCAAAGCAGCATCGCCGCCGTCAAGTTTTTCGAGTCCATTTCCTACAGGTTCGGAGTACCCGATAGCATCATAATGGACAACGGCTCGAATTTCACCTCGAAGGAGTTCCGAGGCTTCTGCGAAAACCTCGGGATCAACCTCACATACACCTCCGTGGCGCATCTGTAGACCAACATGCCAGTCAAAAAGGCAAACAGTCTCACTGGAAACGTCATCAAGAAGCGGATGCTATGCCCACTCGAAAGGCTTGTGGGTGTCACATCCCAATTTCAGCAACCCTGATTTTATGTCCAAAAGGCAAAAATCAAGAGGAATAAAAACTTTTTCTTGTTATTTGTTGCAACGATTACTTACTTGTTTGCTTATGTTCATGCAACTGAATTGTGTACTTCCCATCCCAACAATAATTTACAAAAAGCAATTTTACAAAAGAGATGTCTTGGCTCATCCTTATATTCTCCAATGTTCTGGCATTTCAAAAACTAGAGGCAAGATGATTTTGACACAAAAAAATACTTTACTAGTTTCTATTAACAAAACTATGGAGACTTATATATTATCTCCTTATTTTTTCAAGACAGAACTCCCAGCTACTCCTACCCCTATGTTTTCCCAACACATTTATTAAAACCTTTTCATTCCAATCTTGGTAGAAATACCAAGATGTTCCTTATCTTACTTCAAAGTTAAACCAATTCAAAATACCCATCCTTACCTCAACATAGGCTTGATGGTAACCCTTGTAATAGTTGGATAGGTGATAAGATGAATTGCCTTGATTTGTTGTTTGATAAATTGCCTTGACCTGTTGTTTGCCTTGTTTGCTTAGGAACTAGAGTGAGTTAATCTAGTAGATAATCCCTAGGACACAATATATTCTTGTGATCATCAATCTCTAACCAAGCATCCAAATTTCGATCAACCCAAGCCACTTAACTGGCCATCTCATCTCCTAATCAGATCAACCAAGGGATAATCCCTTCTAATAGTTTCCTACTTAGAGAAGATCCAATCCAAGCATGGTTCCCCTCCCTTAAATCTATACCTAAACATCAACCACTTGACGGGAAGAATAAACCTTGCCACTTTCTCAAATTGTTTCCCACTTATAATCTAGTCTAATACTCTAAATCTGCCAAAATGGCCAAGTCTGGATTTCTTATCTAGATTCAATCTTTGGAGATCTACCTTTTCCAAACTATGTGCATTCTTGAGAAGGTACTTTAACCATCTTGTAGTACATCTTTAGTAATAACAAATCCCACTCTTTCCCTTGGCTAAGCCATTATGGTTCCCACTCTTCCATGATGGTTTTGTAGTCAAGATAGTGATCTTTTCTGCAAATTTTATCATCTTGCCTACTTTGGCAGAAGGTCACATCTATATGCTACCTCCCCTTGACCAACTCTTTTCATGGTTATGAATTACTAACCATGGCTTATCAAACCCTACTTCATGTGTTTCCTTTGGAACATTGTACATCTTAAACCCACCTGGTTTATATGGCATGATCACAATCCTGCTATGGCAGCCTTATTTTCAACAAAGTTTGCCATCTCTTCTAGACCACCTCATATGCAACCAAGCCTAACCCTTGCTTCCATGATCATCTATACATCTTTTTCTATCTATCCATATGTCCCTTGTACCAAGGTGAGCTCTAAGCTCACAGATACAACCCTATTTAAGTGGCATAAAAATAACTAAACCCTAGATCCTCCCAAATCTAGTTTCCATCCTTTTCACCACATTTCTTAAAAACTCAAGGTTGACCATGATGCATACATCAATTTTACATCACCTGCCTTTAATATAATCATTTTCCAAATAATTCCTATAATTATTTGGATCCTAAAGCTATTTAAATTCCATAAATGGCAAAATTGTGGCACCCCGGATTTTACGGTCCGAGAATACCCGTTATGCATACAATTCACGTTCCCATGATCAGTGAGACATGAGCATAACCAACTAGTATCATTACAACATCCATACAGTAACGAGTACAAAAACTTATAAAGTGGCCATTATGGCGAATACAACACAAATAGCGGAAGCCTTCAAGCGCAGAGCCCATGTCAAGCCTTAACCTACAGGAAACTGACTGGGAATACGGCCTAGCTCGCATAGACGTCAGCACCTTCGTCACTTCGTAATATCTACAACCTAGCCAAGTAAATAGCCAGGGACAATGCCGGTGAGTACTTTGAATGTACTCGCAAACCACCTTAAGAGGACAATAATAAAAGGTATGCAATATGGCTGTGGTAGGATGGCTCCAAGAGAGGTTCTTTTATAAACTAGTTTCTCTTGTAGATATAGCATGTCTCTGTATCTTTGTTGAAAACCTTTTGTAAAACATTATGGAAATATTTTTGAAAAGTTTTAGGAAATCACTAGGATTGGGTCACGATCTGTTTTTCCTTCCGGTCATCTCATGACCAAACTCCTTCCTCCTTTTTCCGACCATCCCATGGTAAAAATGGTTTCAGGCCATTGCTTTTCTGAAGTCCTTTTTGAAATCAAAACAAGCACCGCTCTACGGAAACCTTCCCAACCATCCATGACTATGGACATGGCTATTCGAATAGATTTACACTCTGCAGAGGTTATACACTTTACCCACACCATCCGATTACCCGTCCCTTATCTACACCGATCGTGGGTCGAATAACCGGTCAAGACCTTCTGGATGCCCTCTCTGATACAAGTGCCTACCTTATGAGGTTAATCCCCTCCCGGGACTCCCTATATAGTAACCAGCCAACTGGAGCGCGTTTTGCACCTCTACGGGTGTGCGCTTTCAATGAGGGGCTCATAGTATCGCGCAGAGGCCCGTAGACCCTTCATTCCTTCTCCTGGTCGATGCTACGCATGGACCGTTAAACAAAGAAGGCCCACCCTCCGGGGATTGTTTACCCCTGTAGTAGTATGAGGCACCTATACCAGATTAGACAAACTTCTAGTCCAGCCCCGTCCCATTCCAGAGTAATGTGGTTGCATGGGTTAATTGTTCTAGCAAAACTTCAAAGAACCGGGTGCGTTTTCATAAACCTTTTTCCTCCATCATTTGTCCGACCATTTTGTAAACCAAAATCTTTTCTCATTTTCAACACCACTTGGTAGGCTAAGCCTCACCAAGGTTTTCTCATAAAACATTTTTGTAAACCTTTTTCCTGGGTCTTCCCATCCTATACTTTTGCTTCGGCTAAAACAGGGTCTCCAAGGGGTTATGGTGCTAAGTCACTAGCTACCATGCTAGGGGCAAGTAGGTATCATAAAAGTGGGTTTTACCTAAGGGTACTTAAGGTTAAAGGTTTGGAGGAGCCAAACATTCCCCATATGAAACATAATATAGTGAAACAATGCAATTTCCTAAACGAGTAGATAAAACATGCATAGGTAAAATAATAGGATTAGGCATATGAGCTAGAAGGTGGCTTGCCTATGACGAGCGAGATGTCCCGTGACTTCTTTAGAATATCAGAAAACCAATTAATAACAATAATAATAGGAATATCCCGGTGCTTCCTTCTTCTCAGTGTCACACCAACGCAACTATCGCCGTTATCGAGCATACATGCAAACAAACAACACCACATAATTAAATTGCATAAAAACAGCAATTCATATAGCAAGAAATTGACAAAACATGTTTATAGATCAGTAATGATTGAGGATTTGGTTGGGGATACAAGGGAAATGCTTGGGTTGCATTTGTGGGTTTTCTATTTAGGATTTATGGTCCAAAACTATCTAGATAGGGGGTTTTAGAGCAAGGTCAAGTTCTGTAAGTTAGAATTGTGTGAACATGATACCATTAAATAGATATTGATTAATTGAAGCTAACAAAAGTGGTTTCACTATTTTATCAATTACCATTGATTTTTAATGGATTTTATAGTGATTAAATCTCTAGTTTTAGGAAATAATTCACCAGGACTGTTCTCGAGTTCCAAAAACTATTTCTCTGGGTGATTAGATAGTATTTGATGGACTGGTTCACTAGGAGTTGGAATCACCTCAAAACAATTTGTCTTGAGATTTGTCTTTTTCACATATTTAATCTACATGAGGTTTTGATGCGATTCCAAGGAAAATGGTTAGGTACTGAAAATAACTTTCTGTAGAAATTGGAATAACTCTTTTTGGATAAGCAGAACTATTGTGGTGAATTTAGTGGTGGAATAACCATGTACAAAAGTTATTAATTCACCAAAATTCAAATAAGCCTCAATAAAAAATTGGGATCCTGGGGTTTGAAAGGTTTTGATATATAGGTGTGCAGGGAGTTTGAATTAGGTCAAAACCATCTTTGGTTTTTCCTAGGGAATTTTCTAAAGTCAAGAAGGGGTTGTTTTTGTTATTTTTTCTATAGTTAATCTAGGAAGAAATTTTATGTGGGGTTAGTGGGATAAGCGTGGTATGCTTAATACCTGTCAGCACTAATTGGGTTCATGCCATTTGGAGTTGTAAAATTCACAGAAACAATTTATTAATCAAAAGAGTACCCTTAGGTATTATATTTATTCAACTTAATCTGAGTGATAAATGGGTCAAAAATTGGTGATGTATGTTAGGGAAAACATGTTCGTACATAGGGAAATTTAGATCTGGGTATTTTGGATCATTATTCATTTTTACTTGCTTTTAAACCAAACATGCAGTACTAGATTTGGAATTAGAACAGAAAGGGAAAAGGGGGCACAAGCTACTGGGCTAGATCTGGAAATAGCGGGCCGCACATAGGCGGGCCAGCCCAGCTGTGTCTAGCGCGCGCGGGCGGCGTGCAACTAGAAGCGGCCCAGGGGGAGCGAAGGGGTAAGGAGGCCCCCTGGCCGTTCGATCTCGCTCAGATCGACGACCGGGGGTCGTCTTCCACCCTAGGAGTAGTGCACGTGGAAAGAACCCTAGGGGGTTTAGCGGCGACGCCGGGGGAGCTCACCGGGCGACGGAGAGGCGTCAGGGAGGAGGGGAATCGAAGCTGTGCACGATGCCAAGCTCGGTGATGGGCGGCAGAGGTGGATTTGGCAAAAAGATCCTTCTCCCGCAGTGGCGCCTGGCAGAGGATCTCAGGAGCTCACCAGAGTAGAACCACGGACGCATGCATGGCGAAGGGGAGGGTAGGGTTAGCAAGGTACCATCCAGGGGAACTTATTAGAGAAGAAAGTGGAGGGAGAGAGGTAGTAGAGAGGGAGCAGGGCCGAAACCTTGAGCACACCCGAGGTGGGCTTCCTCTCTTCTCCAGGACGTTCCAGACTAGGGGAGATTCTCTGGAGCTCAGGGGTGGGTTAGGTGAGTGGTGTGGGAGCAACTAAGGGATGATAGAGGGTTGGGAAGCCTCTGCCCCTTTAAATCGAGGCGGGGTGGGTCTAAGGTGGATGATGTCCAAGGAGAGAGAGGTGCTGGCCAGGCATTGGGCAACCTGGACAGTGGAGAGGTGAGATAGGGGGTCTCTGGTCGTGGTTGGGACAGAGAGGGGAGTGGCTTCCCTAGGGAATTGAATAAGCAAGATATGCAAGATGTTTGGTCTCTCCTCCATCAAACACAAAGGAAAAGGGTGTGGGGGTGGAGCTATAGTACCCTTGCTACAGTGCATTTTGACCAGAGGTGATGGAGTAGTGCTGTGCAAGCTTGTCTTGATCCCTCGGAGATTGTTGGGTTGTGATTTAGTTCAAGTTGGGTTGTTTTGCAAATTTTGATCAAAAGGATGCTTGTGAAGGAGTTTGAAAATTTTTCATTGGGCAAAGTTTGTAAATGGTACTGGTGGATAGAGGAGGTCAAATAATCTCTTCATGATTTAAATGGGATTTTTCTAAAGATTATAACCCCATTAAAATGCATTTATTCAAAAAGTGCCAAAGTATATTATGGAAGCTAAGATGATATTTTTACATTGGGAAAGCTTAGTTTTTTATGTGATATGGTCCTAAATACCATATTACACATTGGAGAATTTTATTTGAATTTATTGATATGGAAAAGTATTTTTAGGGAATTATTTCTTGTTTCTGCCATTTAAGAACAAGGGGAAAAAGAAATAATAAAGAATCTCAAAAATATTTATTTTTGAGATGGGAAGGTGGGGTTTGATGTATGTAACTCGGATATGCATTGAGTTGGCAAAGTAGTTTGGAGAAAAACAAACTTGCCTTTGAAGACAAGGTTTGGAGGATTTGCCAGAAAAAGAATTTAAATAGTTTTAGCCTCCAAATAATTATGGGATTTATTTGGGTAAAACTATCCTAACCAAGTTAGATTATGAAAGCTTGATTTATAAATCATGTCCAACCTTAGGTTTGGAAGAATTTTGGTGAAAAGGGAAGGAACTAGATTTTTGGGAATCTAGGGATTTGTTATTTTGATGCCACCTAAACAGGGTTGGATTAGGGATCTCAGAGCTCACCTTGGTGCAAGGTGTATATGGATGGATATACCATGTCATTTAGATGGTCATGGAATCAATAGTTGGGCTTGGTTGCATCTGAGGTGATTTAGAAGAGATGGCAAACTTTGTTGAAAATAAGGCTGCCATAGCAGATATATCAGCTAGCATCCTAAACCATGTGGGTTCAAGAAGCACAAGGCCCCAATTGGAAACAGTTGAAGTGGGGGTTGATAGGCCATGATTATTAGATCATAACCAAGCAAAGATTTGTTCAATGGGAGGTGGAATATAGATGTGAGCTTCTTCCAAAGTAGGTAAGGTGATAAGATTTGCAGGAAAGATTATTATCTTGGCTACAAAACCATCATGGATGAGTGGGAATTAGAATGGATTAGTCAAGGGAAAGAGTAGGCTTTGGTAGTACTAAATATATAATACAAGATGGTTCAAGTAAATTCTCAAGAATGCATATAGGTTGGAATAGGTAGAGCTACAAATGTTGAACCTAGATAAGAAATCTAGACTTAGCCATTTTGGCAGATTTAGGGTTTTAGACTAGAGTGCAAGTGTAGATGATTTTGAGAGGATGCTAAGTTCCAAACTCATTATCAAGGAGATTATGTTGAAGTGTTAACTAAGTAGGTAGGATCCATTCTTAGATGGGGTCTTCACTAAGTTGGAACTATTAGACGGGATTGTCCCTGGATTGATCTGATTAGGAGGGAAGATGATCACCTTACTGGCTTAGGATAGATCCATACTTGGATGCTTGATAAGATATTGATGATCACAAACATAGATTGGGTCCTAAGGTATGAGCTGCTAGATTAGCTCACTCTAGTTCCTAAACAAACAAGGCAATCAGCACATCAAGGCAATTCATCAGATAGCAGATCAAGGCAATTCATCTAGTCAAGCTTATCCACTACTACTAAGGTTACCATCAATCCTAGCTTGGGGTAAGGATGGGTATTTTGAGTTGGTTGTGTTTTGAAGGAAGATAAGGACCATCTTGGTATTTCTACTAATATATAAATGAAAAGGTTTTAATAAAGGTTTTGGGAAAACCTAGAGATAAGAGTAGTTCATGGTTTCGTCTTGAAAACATAAGGAGATTATACATAGGTCTCCATAGTTTTGTTAATAGAAACTAGTGAAGTATTTTGTTGTGCCAAGGTCATCTTGGCTCAAGTTTTGAAATGCCAGAACATTTGAGAATATGATAGATGAGCCAAGATATCTCTTTTGAAAAATATTTTTTGGTCAACTAGGGTTGAGATAAGAAGTCTATCCCTTAATACACACTCAGATGTATTGAGCACAAGATAAAAAGTAAGCCAACATTGCAATAAAAAGTTTTTGTTCGCCGTGATATTTGCCTTTCTGACATTAAATCAGGGTTGCTGAAATTGGGATGTTACAAAAATCCTAGAAACTTTGTCTATAAAGGCACGTTTGCTTTTATCCAAATAACCTTGCTAACTCAAGGCACATTTGATTCCTATTTATCATATCCCATCTTTCCAACTAAAAAATAAATATTTTTGAAATTCTTTATTATTTCTTTTTTCCCTTTTTCTTAAATGGCAGAAACACGAAATAATTCCCTAAAAATACTTTCCCACCTTAATAAATCCCAATAAAATTCTCCAGTGTGTAATATGTTATTTAGGACCATATCACATCAAAAACCCATCTTCTACAATGTAAAAATATCACTTAAGCTTCTAGAAACTACTTCTGCACGTTTTCAATATATGAATTTAAGTTCACCAAAAACCATTAGAAAAATCCCAAATAAATCCCTAGGTAATATTTTGAGCACATCCACCCACTACTAGCCTTGCCCTATCTTAGAAAGATCAAAATTCAAGCTTTGTTACATAACGACCCATGTTGGCAAAAATGATCATCTTGCAAAAACCACTAGCAAGCCCCATCTTCAAACTTCCTCAAATCTTGCCAAGGACTTCACCACAACACCACACCTCAACTCTAGCCGAAATTTCACTTTAGAAACCCCCTAGCACCTTGTATTTTTGTGCTTGGAATAAAAACTAGGAGAGAGAGACATCCATATCTTGCAAAGATCTTCGTCTCTTAAAAGCCATAGCAGCCACTCCCCTCTCCCTCTCTGGTCGAGCTGATGGCCCCACACCTCCCAGAACCGCCCAGCTTGCCCAACCCACGACAGATCCCTCCCCATCCTCTCCTTGGATTAAACCCACCATAGACCAACACCACTTCGATTTATAAGACCAGAGGCCCTTGCAGGCCTCCTCTCTCCATTCATTTCTCCCTCTATACACCACCTACCCCCACTGAGCTCCCCTCTCCCCCCCCGCTTCGCCATGCTCAAAGAAAGGAGAGAAGACACCCTCTCGGGTTGATGCTTGCTTGTAAGTTTTCCAAGGAAGGGTAGCACCCAACTCTCTCTTTCTCTCCCAGATCTACTCCTATATACCTAAGTCATCTTCCACTGTTTCTTTTTCCCTGCTGCAGGATCCCTAGAGCTTGCCATCGTTGAGCTTGCCCGAGAGGAGATTCTTAGACGAGGACCACCTCCCCGAGATTCTCCCACGGTAACTACCCCTTACCTACCTTTCCTAGGGACCCAGTACATACCTTCCCTCCTACATGCAGAAGCCCAGGAGCGCTCCCCAACGAGCTCTGAGTCCTCTCCATCGCAGGAGATGCGTGACTCCTCAGATCTGCACCAAACCATGACGTGTCGCCCTCTCCCGGCTCCCCTACGCATGACGCATCACCCTGTGGCCACCTCATCACCGGAACCCCCCGTGAGCCTCCCCATGCCTCACATGGCCGCATCTAGGGTTTATTCTCCGCCTCACGCTGCGCCGCGAAGAAAATGAACCCCCTCCGTCCATCCTGTTTTCAATCGGACGACCATCGTCCAGCGGTACCCCTTCGGCCTAACACGCCACTGACCAGCAGACCCCATCCCTGGTTTTAAAACCTGCGGCCTCCCATGCGCAGTGGTCCCTTTTTGGGCCGGCCCGACCCCAAATGGACACCGCGGCTCAGTTCCCTGGCACATGCCAGTTTGTTTTTGATCTTTTTCCAGATACTCTAAATATGACTAATAGGTTTAAATCGAAATAAAAATGGAAAACAACTTAGAATGTCTAGATCATATTTTTCACTTGTCCCTGTATGCTTTCCCCAACATTTAGTAGCCTTGATTGGCCCAATTAGTATGTAGAATAAAAGTAATAAAACTATTCCCTAGATGTATCCTTTACACAATATAAAATCCCCAGGGAGTTCCCTAGATCCAAAATGGATGAAACCTTTTTTTGCTACAAGATAACCTTTATACCTTGCATTATCTTTTGGTCCAACCCTAATTGGATTCCTAGTGAAAATAAAAAAAATCAGGCCATTTCTGACTTTAGAAAATTCCCTAGGTCAAACCAAATGGGGTTTTGACCTGAGTCCAACTCCCACTGGACACACATAACTATATACTTCAAAGACCAGTAGGTCATAAATCTTTGAACCTCTGTTGAATTTTTGTGATTTAAACTTTTCTGTGTATGGTTTAATCACAAATAAATTCATAGAAGTAGCTCTGTAACTCCAAAAATGTTGATTCCAATTTCTACAGAAAGGTATTTTAGGTACCTAACAAGTTTCCTTGTAATCAAATCAAAACCTTTTGTAGATTAAATATTATGAAAAAGACAAATCTCAGCCAGTACTATATTTGGGAATTTCTCAAGGGCATTTTGTTAATTTTTTTGAGGTGATTCCAACTGCTATTGAATCAGTCCACCAAATACTACCTAATCACCCAAGGAAATAATTTTTGTAACTCCATATTTTGTCTAGTGAATTATTTCCTAAAACTAGAGTTTTATGCACTATAAAAATCATCATAAATCACTGGAAATTGATAAAATAGTGAAACCACTTTTGTTGGATTCATTTTATCAATACCTATATGATGGTATCATTTTTTACAATGGTATAATACATATCAATCCCTTGGTTAAAAACCCCTCTCTTAGGTAGTTCCTGGACTTTGAATCCAAAAGGATCCCTTTTTCCAATGCCTCCAAATCTTCTCCCAATCCAATCAAATCAAACCTCCAACACGCTACTGATGTATATCATGTAATTATCCTTTGCTTTCTCTATGGTTTGATGTTTGTATGCCTTGTACTGAATGTGGTATTGCTTGTTTGCATGTATACTCGATAACGGCGATAGGTGCGTTTGTGAGACGCCGAGAAGAAGGAAGCATCAGGTTTCTCTTATTATTAATTGTACTCGTATTCTGGTATTATATGGAAGTTAAGAGACATCTCTTTGGTCACAGGTAAGCCACTATTCTTGAACTCCTATATTAACCCACTTCCTTTTTACCAATTGCTTTGTATCTCGTTTATGAATCGCATGATTTAATGCATGGTTTGTTTCAAATAAAAGGCGTGAGTAACTTGGCTCATCCAAGTTATGGATGTTGGTCCATTAGGACACCTACCCTATTGACACCCATTTTTACCTGTTTAGATCGAGGCTAAGATGCTTAGCATCTTCCCTCCTGGAAACCATGGATTTTCACTGATTAAACTATTTTGGGTTTTACGCTACTACAAAGTTTTTGAAATAAAACCATTGGAAAGAGGCATCATTTCTGAGTGGAAGTTTTACTAAAGAAGATATGAGGAGGATAAGGAGAAAATCAAGCAAGAGAAAGAGAAGGGATGTTCTACGCCAATATCCGGAAAAATTTATCCCTGCAACCACACTAACCCAGTCGTTGGGGCTTAGCTCGTAGTTGTTGTCCTTAGCCGGGGCTGCTTGTTTTTGCTTAATAAGATAAATCCCTGAAAACTCGAGTGGACTCTACCACAGATCTACGGATCTGGGGCCCATCGCCCGCTACGGCATAAGTGTCGGTGCAACAATTGGGTCTCCCGCGTTTGGTATGCTTTAGGAGTGGGGAAGGAAATGGAGTCACTAATTCTATATTTCCAAGCTGCGGGTTTGGGTATAAGGAAGTGTAGAAGGGAGGACTATTGCACTGGGCCACATACTCGTGCTGGGGAGAACAAACCCAAAAGGAAAAGCCGCCTTTGCTAGGGATGGACAAATCAAAAGCTAGGTTTGATTATCCGAACCCCTATCTACCGTGTGTAGCGGGCCGTGGTTGTATCCCGACAGATGTATTGATTTTGTGTGTAAAATGCACAAACTCTGCAGAGTCTAATCTATTCGAATAGTCGTGTCCATGGTCAAAGACGGTTGGAATGGTAAGTGCTAGGAGTACCCTTTGGATATGTTGAGATGAATAAAAAGGGTGTGACTTGGTCAGGAGGAAAGAAAAGAACGAATTTTGTTTTGACCAGAGATGGTCGAAGATGTTCTAAAGGGTTTTACTATAAAGTTGTTTTCAAAGTTTTTAACAAGGATATGGGGATATCCGGACTTTCTAAAAGGAGGCATATTTTTCCAAAAACTCTTTTTCAACAAAGATATAGAGATGCCATTGTTAGACTTTTTCAGAAACAACTATAGTGTAGAGCTATCTCACCATAAACAAATATGCATTATCTTGTTACCTTGTCTCGGTGGTTTGCGAGTACATTCAAAGTACTCACCGGCATTGTCCTTGGATATTTACTTAGCCAGATTGTAGATGTTAAGAAATGACGAAGGTGCTAACATCTCTGCGAGCTAGGCCGTCTTTCCAGTCAGTTGACTGTAGGTTAAGGCAGGACATGGGCTCTGCGCTTGAAGACTTCTGCTGCTTGTGTTGTAATTGCCATAATGGCCACTTTGTAAGTTTTATAATCATTACTTTTGGGAGGATGTAAATATAACTGGTCGGTTATGGTCACGGATCACTAATCATGGGAACATGAGATGTATGCATAAAGGGTATTCTCGGATCATTAATCCCGGGTGCCATAGCGGGAGCTTGGGCAGACGAGCTACCCTCCATCCTATGGAGCCTACGCACAATGCCAAAAAACTCAACTGGCTACACACCTTTCTTCATGGTGCACGGAGACGAAGCCATGTTGCCTGCTGAGGTACGCTACAAGGCCCCACGGGTTATCATCTACAATGAGGCGGAATTATTTGCCGCACTCGAAGACACCGTCAACACGCTGGATGAAGCTCGTGACATCGCCATAGCTCGCTCAGTGATGTACCAGCAAAGTCACCATAACTACCACAACCATCGGCTAAGCCCAAGATCCTTCGTTGAAGGAGACCTTGTTTTGTGACTCAAGAAGGAAGGGCACCTAAAGCTCGAGTCACCCTGGGAAGGACCCTATGTCATCACTAAAGTAATCCTGGGTGGTTCCTACCGCCTAAAGAAGGTCAAGTCAGGAGTCAAATACTCCAACCCCTACAACATCCCAAAACTGCGACGCTTCTACCCTTAGTTGTCTTTTAGTTTCAATAAGGCTATTCAGCTAGGCTATTTGGCCGAACACTGTACATCCTACATTACGATGAATAAAAGCTAAGTTCCTTTGCCCAAAATTTTCTCTCTTACATTTTTTATCACTAAAATACACTCGGGGGCTTGGCCTCACCATAAGACTTCGTCGATTGACAACAACGCAGATAACCTGACTAGATGACCTCGTCAGGCTAACGAAAAGGACATGCACATTCCATAATCAAACAATGCACTACGTGCCAAACGCATACAACTTTACAAGGGCATAAAAATCCCACTCGACAATATACATAATTTACATTGTTTTGTTTTCTACTTACATGATTCAACCATGCTGGAGCACGACATTCGTCCGCTCCTTGAACACATCTACAATTTCTTCAGCATATTGTGCCACCGTTGCGTAGTGCCGACGCATATCCCACGCCATACCTCCCGGAGGAGGAGGCGGCCCAACTACTATATATGCAAGGTTGACATCGCAACAATGCAGCCGAACAAGCCATAGGGCTTCCTTCACACCCGCCACCAGCTAATGGCGCACCAGCTCCTTTACGTGGCTTGTATCGCGAAATTTTCCAAGCAAGCCCAAGAAGCTGGAGGGTGCAGAGTCTAGAGGGAACATCGTGGCTCACAATGCCGCGAGAGACGATCTTGCTCGCTTCAGCACCCGAAGCACTTGCTGGATGCAATCTGACACCGTTGCGAGAACAATAGCCCAATCACGGTCCATCTAGAAGAACCCACCAGCCTCCAACTCCTGTTCCGTCAAGCAATTTATTCTGATTGCACAAACTTCAGAAGAAGATTCACAACTACACAAACGTAGTAGTCGAGATGACATAAACACCTGGCATAGTCGAAAGTACAAAAGCTCAGGGTAACTTACACTGGAGTTGCTTGCCAACCTGGCAAAATTATTCAAGGAGGACCTCTTCCCACGTAGTGGCCTGTTCAGCAATGGATTTCCAAACATCCGTGAGACCACAGATACTAAGGACGTCCTTCTCCAGGCTTCGAATGCGATCACGCAGAAATGGCAACTGGGACGCATCACTCGACGGTGGATGAGCGCTAAACATAGGAGATGGTGTAACCACTGGATCCTCACTCGAAGTAACCTAAGGATGTACAAACAACAGAACATCAAAATCACGACACTCTACTACAGTCAAAAGATGCATTTTTATTTACATGAATAAATCCACTACATGGAAGAGTAACAATTGATTTAGCCCAAAAGCATTAAATGCGAAGAAGAGAAAGAAACTAAGCTAGGTAAGCTATAGGGTAGAAGACCTAGGCGGCAACATCCGGAGCAGCTTTAGATTCAGACTGTTTTGCCTTGGCCACTCGCTGCTGCTCCATCGAGTACATGGCCAGGAGATCAGTCTTCTTTGGAAAAATGCTTGCAGCGGGAGGCGAATGAAGCAAACGCTACCTCGGTACCATCCGCCACCGTCGGCATCCTGGATGTGATCTGCTGAGGATCCAATTGCGCGCTAGACGCTGCCTCCATCGCCAGCCCCATAGCAGCACCAACCCCTTTTTGCGCCCCCTTATATTTTGCCGGAGTATCACCCATTAGAGCTTCTGCGAGAGAGACAACTTCTTCCATGGCAATGACCTTTTGGTTGATCTCCTTGTATAAGCGGGCAAGGACCTCCTTGGCCTTGTCAAGCAATTCCATGGAAGAGGTGCAACGATCTTCGATAGTCTCAATGGCGTCTTCTAGGGGATCCCCATGCTCCAGGACGCTACAATCAAACATAACACCAGAAGCATCTGCAAGAAACGACAAAATCTTTGGATGAGACAAAAGGAGTTGCACCTGAAGAATAGGACACTCTAACGAAGAACATGGTGGCTTACCGATATCTCTTTGGAAGCATTCAGAAGATTTTCAACCATGGATTTCTCCCGCGATGCTGCGGCAGCCGTGAGCTGCTGCTCATAGTCTTTAGCCTCTTTCTGTTGGTGCTGGAGATCCTTTGCAACATCCTTCACCTTGGTTTCCGCCTGGCGGAGACTCTTTTGGAGTGCATTCAGCTTATGGAGGGCCTTGTTGTTCTCATCTACAGTAGTGAGTAAAGAAAGATCAACACAAGCAATATTCTATCAGCACTCACAAGCAAACAGAAGAAACCTACGCACCTTGGAGTTGCTTCATGTCGCCCTCCAAAGCAAGATGCTCCTGGACCAAGCGATTGGCGTCACGAACAAAGGGCTGCAAGGGAAGCAGCACACCTGATGAATAAAAGGCTCGGGGGCTCACTCACGCAAAACACAAAAGACTACTTACGTGGTTAGTTGAAGACTCTGAAGGTTTCTCTTGTGTCTTCCAGGCAATGATCACACGAGCCCCTTGGCGCACGGATCTCGAGTTATCATTGTCGAAGTTGGCCACCATCTTAAGTAACAATGAAGTAGGCTTCTACTCCCCATACATCTCTTCGATCTCCTCCTCGAGGGAATCTTCCGAAGGATTCCTGCTAGAATATACGAGGACCCAAATGAACAACAAGATAATATATAGCATATCAACAACACAACAAGATACGATTAGAATAACTTACGATGGGATATCTGATAAGTTGAAGACAGGAGCCTCATTATTCTTCTTCTTGGCCGGTGGATGAGGAGCCATGGCCTGAATAGGCACAACCGCAATGGGGGAGGTCGCACCCTCATCCCTGCCATGATGCTCGAGGAAGGAAGGACCCTTTAGTGTTGGCGGTGTCGCCCCATATGAAGTCTTTCTCCGGGACCTCTTTCGAGATAGCCCTTCGCTATGCTCGGGGGCTTCGGTAGTTGGAGACTGAGCAGGGGAACCTCGGATTTAGATTCCGCATCCCCACCATCTGGTGCAGTCTCGAACTTTTCAGGTAGAGGAGGCATCATGCCCGCTACCTTATAGTCCTGCAAATTAAATACTAAAGGAGAAATGAGTTAAGAATAACAAACAACAATCACCCGAAAAATAATTACATGCAATTACAGGTTTCACCTGCGGGACCGCTTTCTTGTCATGAAAGGGGGAAGACTCGGACTTCCCCAGAATATCTTCTTCGGCCTTGTGCTTCAGCAGAGGCCGAAGCACCCTATCGAGGTCAGCCAAGGACATCTCCTCTGACAAAACTCTCATCAGGTCATTGGCGCCAGCATACAAGAACACCGGATGCGCCCTCACTTGGAGTGGCTTCACCCGACGTTTGAGGAAGGTGCAAATAATATCAACACCATTGACCTCTTTGCCTGGAGTCATATGAAGGGCCTCCACCTGCTGATAGAACTTCTCCAACTCATCGGATTCACCCTCCCTAATTTTGTTTGACCATGAGAGCTTTCGGCTGATCTTTTGGCTGGATTCGAAAGGAGCAAGTCCGTACAGCTGGTCGTCCAGCTTGACGTTGCAGATGTAGAACCACTTCTTCCGCCACTGCTGGACGGACTTGCAAAGATAGAAGGAGAAGAACTGGACCGTGGGGCGGATGGAAATCCCGCAACCCACCAAGTGGATAGACACCACCGGTGTCAAATTGCCTCTTCACAGAGTAAAGTCTCTGAAAGAGGCTGAAGTGAGGCTCGATACCGATCCAGCACTCGCAAAGAGTGATAAAGCAGGCTATGTGGAGAAGAGAATTGGGCGACAAATGATGAAGTTGATGTTGGTAATATGCCCTAGAGGCAATCATGTATGATGATATTTCCCATTGTATTCATAAAGATATTAAGTTGTCCTTTTATAAACATCTAATGTGTATCATTGAATATGTGATTTGATTGTGGAACTATACATTCATGTTGTTTATACTAAATATCCTTGGTCATTGAGGTTGTGTTGGACACACAACTTAGACCAATGTGAAAGTTGGCTTGATGACTCGGTTCCACTTGTCATGGGAATGGAGATGCTATTCCAACTTACACAGATTCGACTAAAGAGTTTAGCGAGTCAGATTGACCCAGATTGAGGTACAACGAACAAGTTGTCATTTGTATATCTCAATCAATGTAATCCTTAGACCTGAGGTTATTGCATAGTCCGAGTTGAGGATCACCGACTTAGGTTCTGTCAAACGCTGATCCGTAACTGGGAAGTTATAAAGGAAGAGTTCGGGTCAACTGAGAATCAAGCTGCGTTATGTGAATAACCAAGATGGGATTTTGCCCCTCCACTTGGAGAGATATTCTCTGGGCCCTCTCGTGAGATATGATTCAGAAAGCATGGCCATGCACGATTCAGTTAAGTGTTAACTGAGGCGATCGACTAAGAGTTAGTCGGGTGAATCACTTATCTCGGATCGAGAAGAGAGTTGGACTATTTAAGGGATGACAAGTATTCTCCTATAGTCTGACAAAGTATATCGTGAGGCAAAAGGGACTCGGACGTAAGTCGCATTGGAAAGGCAAGTCGTCATGACTCTTTGGTACTTGGTAGTCTGCACGTTCTGCTAGGAGCCGCTACCGACTGATCGATTGAGAGTCAGACTCCAATCGTGTCCAAGTAGCCATGAGCCTGCGGGGTCACACACTTAAGAGCGGGAGCAAGTTTGGATTGGATATGAACCTGTAATCTGGTTGGGTTGGACCTAAACCGGATTAGGACTAAGTTAGTGAGTTGGACTCACGGCGACTAATATTATATGGGATTTAGTGAATGGGCCGCGCGAGCTGAGCCCACATTCACTCCCTATATATAGTGGAGCACCGTAACCCAGAAAGGTTAATCGTTGTTCGGTTAGGTCATTCCATGTGCTGAAAACCCTAGCTCCACAGCAGTCCTTCCGCTGTAACGAATCTAGCAGTTCACCGCCGGCGCTCCTCCTTGTACGTGTGGATACCAGCAGAGGTGCTGTGCGATCAGCACCAGGACAATCGGATCGTGAGGATTGCACTGCATCAACTGACGCGCTTCATCAGTAATCCGCAACTGCGCGTCTAGTGGTAAACCTCGTGGCCTTCTACCTCAGCTAGATCTTGGGATCACCATGTTAGAGGGGAAATTTTGTTTTATCTCCGCGTGGCCCAATAGTGGTATCAGAGCGATAGCTTCTGGTTTAGGCTCGAGATCTCGCATATGTGATATGCGGTTGGCTATAGATGAGATCTATGTGCTGTTTTGGTGGTCGATCTATGAGATAGATCGGTTTTGTACGAGGTTGATTGGATCAACTGTACTCGGGGAATGGTAGATCTGATTTCCGTAATCATACTGCTGAGGTCGTGGAACGACATACCCCTACCGGTCGGCTTCCGCCATCGGGGTAGACTGTGACACGTAAATCCAGATGCGGTGATTGAAGATCAAATAGTTTGATCGAGTTGGAACAATGGTCGGCTTCCGCCAACGGGACCACCGGCTTCACCCTGTCGTAGCGCCTTAGATGTCGTTGCAAGATTTAGAACGACGGTAGATATTGTATCTATGCATAACTTGTTTTTGCAGGAAGTTGTGAATGGTATGGTTCATGTGCATGTGATGTATGTGAGTAATCCATACGTGATCTGCGAATCACGGTTTTTGTCAGCCGGATGGAGCCTAGGTGTTGTCATTTTATTGTATAAACGACCTGCGTGTCGGATTCTCTATGTAATGTATTTTACTTAGCTAGTGTAGCTGTTTGGAGAATCCGGATGGCATGCAAGGCGATGTACATGTCGGCGACATGGGGTAAGATGGCAAGTGACAAGAGTTGGCACGAGTCGGATTACAGGCTTTGTGGAGATGGAGATCGCCATGAAGAGAGCCATACCATTTCACATTATAATTGCTTTATTTTTGTGTTATTGTTATGTCTCTGTTTTACCTCTATTAGATAGTCGGTAAAATTTAATCCCTCAAAGAAGGTCTAGTCGGTTTTCCCGCCATTGTTTGCACCATCACAAGTCGGACATTTTTGGTAGTGGGCTCATAAAATTGAGGTGCTTCCAATTCTTTCCGACTAGGTGGGTTCGATTCGGACTCTTACTGCGGAAACACTCGGTAAGCTAGACGGGTCTATCACAACGGTTGTGGGGCTCGGGGAAAGGTCGGATGAGAGCCGGGGCATGTGATGCCACCCGTCCAACAGGAGTCGTATGAGATACGATTGACAAGGAGTTGTCTACCTAGATCACTTGGCGGCTAGCGGTGATGCAGAAGCTCACTAGCCGACTTGCTTATTTAGGATCCTGAATCACTAAGTAACCATCGGAGGGGTGTTGGTTCTAGTGGGAGCATAAAATATTAAAATATTTAATATGATTACTCTTTTATGAATACATGTCTTAAGTGTTTTGCGTATTTTCTGTTGTAGATCATGGCACCAAGTAGCAGTCACTCTCAGATATCCGGTTTTGTGTTGAGAACTATCCTTGAAAAAGATAAACTGAATGACACTAATTTTACCAACTGGTATCGAAATTTGAGAATTGTTCTCAAATAAGAAAAGAAGGACCATGTCCTAGATAACCCACTTCCAGATGAGCTGAATGAGAATGCGACTGTCGCTGCCACCAATGCCTACCGTAGGGCTAAGGATGAGTCAGCGGATATTAGCTATCTTATGCTTGCTCACATGGAACCGGACTTGCAAAAGCAGTTCGAGAATGTTGAGGCCAACGATATGATCGAAAGCCTCAAAAGTATGTTCCAGGATCAGGCGAAGACTGAGAGGTATCAAGTCTCTCAGGCTTTGCTGAGTTGCGAGCTTAAGGATGGTGATCCACTGAGTCCGCATGTGATCAAAATGGTTGGTTACGTGCAGTCTCTGGAGAGGCTTGGCTACCCCATTAGCAAAGAGTTAGCTACAGATATAATTCTGAACTCTCATCCTAGTGCATATGGGCAGTTCATTTCGAACTACCATATGCATGGTATGGATAAGAAGCTCACTGAATTGCATGGGATGCTCAAGCAGGCAGAGGCGTATCTCAAGAAGGGCGCTAGTCAAGTGTTGATGGTGCAGAATAAGGCTAAGTTCAAGAAGAGTTCTTGGACTAAGAAGAAGGCTAAGTCAGGAGGAAAGCAGGCTCAGGCCCTGGTCCCAAGCACTTCCTCAGGGACTAAGCCATCTCCTTCAGCCCGATCCACTTGCTTCTATTGCAAGGCGGATGGCCACTGGAAGAGGAACTGCAGCAAGTATTTGGGCGACAAAGCCAAGAGTGGAGGTATGACTTCCGACTCAGGTACACTTGTTTGCAATGTTATAGACATATATCTTGCTGATGCACCTAATAGTTCTAGGGTATATGATACCGGATCAGTTATTCACATCTGCAACTCGTTGCAGGGACTGGTAAGAACTAGGAGCGTAGCAAGAGGCGAGGTTGATATTCGAGTCAGCAACAAAGCAAGAGTTGCTGCGTTGGAAGTCGGCATGATGCAACTTCATTTACCTTCCGGATTCATTATGGAACTGAATAATTGTTATTATGTTCCAGTGCTCAGTCAAAACATTATTTCTGCTTCATGTTTGATGAGGCAAGGCTATGAGTCGAATATCAGGAATAATGGTTGTTCTTTGTATTTGAATGATATGTTTCACGACTTTGCACCCGTCCAGGAAGGGTTATTTATTTTGAATCTTGATGGTGAGTCGTTTTATAACATAAATATTAAAAGGTTGAAACCAAATGATCTGAATATGACTTACTTTTGGAACTATCGGCTTGGTCATATAAGTTGGAAACGCATGAAGAAGCTCCATGATGATGGACAGGCGAATCTTGCCTACTCGGCAAAATGACCAACACACCTTTTGCAAAGAGTTGCGAAAGGGCGTCCGACTTGTTGGGACTAGTACACAGTGATGTATGTGGACCAATGAGCACGACAGCCAGGGGTGGTTATGAGTACTTCATTACCTTCTATGATGATTTGAGTAGGTATGGATATATCTACTTGATGAAACATAAGTCGGAAGCCTTTGAAAAGTTCAAAGAATTCCAGAATGAAGCACATAATCAACTCGGCAAGAAAATAAAGTTTATTCGGTCGGACCGAGGAGGCAAGTACATGATGACCATCTGAAAAGTTGTGGAATAGTTCCTCAACTTACTCCGACAAGAACGCCGCAAAGGAATGGTTTTTCGGAAAGGCGGAATCGGACCTTGTTGGACATGGTACGATCAATGATGAGACGGACAGATCTACCTTTATCATTTTGGGGTTATTGTGTAGAAACCGCAGAGTTCACAATAAACAGAGTACCATCAAAATCGCTAGAGAAGACATCGCATGAGATGTGGATATGCAAAAGGCCGAGTTTGTCTTTTCTTAAGATTTGGGGTTGTGAAGCATTTGTCAAGCGATTTCAGTCGGACAAGCTTACAGCCAAGTCGGATAAGTGTGTTTTTGTGGGGTATCCGAGGGAAAACTTGGGTTACTACTTCTACAACAGAGAAGAGGGCAAAGTGTTTGTCGCTCGGAACAGTGTCTTCCTTGAGAAAGAGTTTCTCCGTCAGGGAGTAAGTGGGAGCACGGTGCAGCTCGAAGAAATTCGAGAGGAACCGGCTAGTAGCGAGTCAGCAAAAACCTTGGAGGTTGAGCCGGTCGTGGGAGCTGAGCTGGTAGCACCACCTGTACTACGAAGATCGGCAAGATTACAAAGTGTTCGTGATGTGTTACTGTTAGACAGTGATGAGCCGACAAATTATTCAGAAGCGATGGTGGGATATGATTCCGAGTCATGTCTTGGAGCCATGAGATCTGAGTTAAAGTCCATGGATGAAAATCAAGTTTGGAACTTGGTTGATCTGCCAGACGGTGCAAGACCCGTCGAGTGCAAATGGGTCTTTAAGAAGAAAACTGATATGGATGGAAATGTTTCTATCTATAAAGCATGCCTTGTCGCGAAGGGGTTCCGACAAGTTCAAGGAGTTGATTACGACCTGACTTTCTCGCCTGTAGCGATGCTTAAATAAGTTCGGATCATGTTAGCTATAGCAACCTATTTCGACTATGAGATATGGCAAATGGATGTCAAAACGGCTTTCCTTAATGGAAATTTAACCGAGGACGTGTATATGATACAGCCTGAGGGTTTTGTTGATCCGGCTAATGCTGACAAGGTATGCAAACTTCAGAAATCCATTTACGGGTTGAAGCAAGCATCTCGATGTTGGAATATTCGCTTTGATGAGGTAGTCAAATCGTTTGGCTTCATCAACAGTGATCATGATTCTTGTTTATACAAGAAGTTTAGTGGGAGAAAAGTAAAATTTCTAATCTTATATGTGGATGACATATTATTGATTGGAAATGATGTCCAGATGTTGCAAGAAACCAAGGAATCATTGGAAAAGAGTTTCTCAATGAAATATTTGGGTGAGGCAACATATATTCTCGGAATCCGGATCTATAGAGATAGATCAAGGAGGCTCATTTGGACAAAGTGTTGAATAAGTTCAACATGGAATCGTCTAAGAAGGGGTTCTTACCGATCTCCCATGGTGTAAAACTTAACAATACTTAGTTTCCTTCGAAAACTGATGAGCGAAGTCGGATGAGTGCAATTCCGTATGCTTCTGCAGTCGGATCCATCATGTATGCCATGATTTGTACTAGGTCGGATGTTTCATATGCTCTAAGTGTTGTGAGCAGATACCAGGCTGATCCTAGAGAAATCCACTGGACAGCGGCTAAAAATATCCTAAAGTACTTGAGAAGGACTAAGGATATGTTCTTGGTTTATGGTGGTGAAGATGAACTCGGTGTAAAGGGTTACACGGATGCGAGTTATCTTACTGACTCTGACGATTCTCGTTGGCAATCCGGATACATGTTTATTATAAACGTAGGTGATGTGAGCTAGAAGAGTTCCAAGCAAGAGACTGTGTCTGCATCTACAACAAAGGCTAAGTATATTGCCGCCTCGGAGGCAGCAAAGGAGGCTGTTTGGATGAGGAATTTCCTCATGGATCTTGGTACGGTTCAGGGCTCGTCCAATCCGTTGGACGTGTATTGTGACAACAATGGTGCTATTGCACAAGCCAAGGAACCTAGACAACACCAGAAGAACAAGCACATACTCATGCGGTACCACCTGATTCGCCAGTTCGTGGATCAGGGTGATATCAAGTTATGCAAGGTACACACGGATGCAAATATTGCGGATCCGTTGACAAAGCCGTTACCACAGCCGAAGCATGAGGCGCACCTGAGAGCCATGGGCATTAGATGCCTAGACATGTGATGTCGGAAGATTGACTCTAGTGCAAGTGGGAGACTGTTGGGAATATGCCCTAGAGGCAATCATGTATGATGATATTTCCCATTGTATTCATATAGATATTAAGTTGTCCTTGTATAAACATCTAATGTGTATCATTGAATATGTGATTTGATTGTGGAACTATACATTCATGTTGTTTGTACTAAATATCCTTGGTCATTGAGGTTGTGCTGGACACACAACTTAGACCAATGTGAAAGTTGGCTTGATGACTCGGTTCCACTTGTCATGGGCATGGATATTCTATTCCAACTTACACAGATTCGGATAAAGAGTTTAGCGAGTCGGATTGACCCATATTGAGGTACAACGAACAAGTTGTCATTTGTATATCTCAATCAATGTAATCCTTATACCTCAGGTTATTGCATAGTCCGAGTTGAGGATCACCGACTTAGGTTCTGTCAAACGCTGATCCGTAACTGGGAAGTTATAAAGGCAGAGTTCGGGTCGACTGAGAATCAAGCTGCGTGATGTGAATAACCAAGATGGGATTTTGCCCCTCCACTTGGAGAGATATTCTCTGGCCCTCTCGTGAGATATGATTCGGAAAGCATGGCCATGCTTGACTAGGTTAAGTGTTAACCGAGGCGATCGACTAAGAGTTAGTTGGGTGAATCACTTATCTCGGATCGAGAAGAGAGTTGGACTATTTAAGGGATGACAAGTATTCGCCTATAGTCTGACAAGGTATATTGTGAGGAAAAAGTGATTTGGACGTAAGTCGCATTGGAAAGGCAAGTCGTCATGACTCTTTGGTACTTGGGAGTCGGCACGTTCTGCTAGGAGCCACTACCGACTGATCGATTGAGAGTCGGACTCCAATCGTGTCCAAGTAGCCATGAGCCTGCGAGGTCACACACTTAAGAGCGGGAGAAAGTTCGGATTGGATCTGAACATGTAATCTGGTTGGGTTGGACCTAAACCGGATTAGGACTGAGTTAGTGAGTTGGACTCACGGTGACTAATATTATATGGGCTTTAGTGAATGGGCCATGCGAGCTGAGCCCACATTCACCCCCTATATATAGTGGAGCACCGTAACCCAGAAAGGTTAATCGTTGTTCGGTTAGGTCATTCCATGTGTTGGAAAACCTAGCTCCACAGCAGTCCTGCCGCCATAACGAATCAAGCAGTTCACCGCTGGCGCTCCTCCTTGCACGTATGGATACCAACAGAGGTGTTGTGCGATCAGCACCAGGATGATCGGATCGTGAGGACTGCACTGCATCAGCTGACGCGCTTCATCAGTAATCCACAACTGCGCGTTTAGTGGTAAACCTCGTGGCCTTCTACCTCAGCTAGATCTTGGGATCACCACGTTAGAGGGGAAATTTTGTTTTATCTTCGAATGGCCCAACAGTTGAAGCCCTATGACACCCCCGAGATCAGGGTTAAACAAATCCTAGACCTTCGTCTAAAATAAGATTAACCTTGAGCTCAAGACTATCTAGTGAAGAATCAGTAACACGGCAGTGACCCTACGACACAAAAAATTATTACAGCAAGCTCATAATTGAGCAGAGAACCAAATTATTACAAGAAGAGGTCACTGACCACAAACATCAAACACTGGAAGGCAAATTATGCTATTAAGTATAGAAAACTTAACAAATGTCCTAAGAGGCATGAAGCATAACGATGACGTCCCAGCCCATAGATTCCAGGCTGCCAGCCGGGAACCCTAAGGTACTCGTCGATGTCGATGTAGTACGGAACTCGTCTTCAAGGGAACACTTACTCTGCCAAAAGTATCAACAAAGCAAGGGTGAGTACAGGGTGTACTCTGCAAGACTTATGGTTGGTGGAGTTATTTTGCATAAAGCCATCTTTTGTTTATAAAACAAGAGGGAGAAGAATCTTGTCTATTCAGAGTATTTTAAAAGGGGATAAGGGAGCGACATCTCCGAAAATATTGATCATCATCTTTGGATATCCACAGAATCATCATCTCCTAAACTAGGATCACCCCCTCATACCCATGAGGAAGCATCCTTAACAAACATTAGTTGCCAAGTTTTATGATTAGGTTCATGTTCTCTATGATCTCCCGTCCATTCCCAAGTCGTTCATAACTATGGACATGGCTTTCCGAAAGATTATTACCCTTCAGGGGTGTACAAATTTACCCACACGTAACAACCGACTCTTATTGCCACTTGACACACTTCCTTGGTGTGCTGGCAGAGGGTGTGGTTGGACACGACCTTTACCTTGCTTTCGCCGAGACCATGAGTCACGCAATAAGTATGGTTTCGCCGTAACGGGTCAAATCCCGAAGCCGATACTTAAAGATGTGAGGCGAGGTTGGTTTACCAGGGGCACCATCAACCCCAAGTAACCCGGTCCATGCTTCCCTACATGTATGAATGCACCTCCTTCACCTCCTCTTTCGAAAACATTTTCTATGCGTATGTCAAATGGAACGCCCGAACTATGTGACTCATGGAATATATTAGTCAAGTTAGTCAATCATGGGGTCCCCATTTACCACATGTGGTTGTACGCTCGTCTTGGTTTAAGAGGCAAGAACCTAGGGTCCTAAGGGTGGCGAGCATGGGACTAGAAAAACCACATCCCACCGTGGCCTCCCATACAAGCCTTAGCATGTTTAACTCATATCACCTCTGATGTCATCTCATCATATTCTCCTATCATACTAGATTATCTGCATCTGATACATCATCTGGATGGACCAGACTCAACAGCTATGCATGGCTAAGCAGGACACAGATATAAGCTCTAGCAGTGCACACACGCCAAACCTAGTTATGCTAGGAGCAGTGGATCAGGTAATATAAGCTCAAAGGGAGTAATGCAATAGCTATGGTTATCTATCTATCGATAAACGACCACCGTAGAATCGTATGCAACATGGCAAGAATTGAAATGCTTTCGAAATCATAGGATTATATCATGGTGGGGCTATGCTTGCCTTTGCCAGTTGATAACAGATAAGCAGATCTTTGGGAGCCTTGTACTTGACTTGATTATAGTTGGTCAAGTATTGTTCTTCGACCTTCGATGGTGCTGATCTCTGACATTGATCTCGATCTCGATATCATATTCTACCGCGAAGAACCAAACACCAGAAAGAGAGGGGAAACAATCAAAACATGGCATCGATGCAATGCACAAGCAAGGATGATGATATGACAACTTAATTTGCATCGAAATGTAACCCTAAGGCATGCTCGACAACTTAATCGGGGTTCCGAGGGGTGAAAACCCTAACTTGGGGAAACTCCGGAATCACCTATGAGGGGTCACTGTGTTCTTCTAATCAAACTTGTCATGTAAGTTGATTAACAATGCATTATTATAGTGTAATTAGATAGAGCTCATTTTTCTAAACATTTTGATATATTATTCACATTTTTATGACTTATAAATAATTACTTATTGAATTTACAAGTTTAAAACAATTTCTGAAATTATTAAAACCTTTTATTACCTTAGAGTGACGTCAGCTCAAGCGAGTAATACTTTTCTCACCGAGGTAAGGGCTAGACATTGTGACTGACTGGTGGGGCCACGGCCACACCGGCAGCCATGCAAGAAAAATGGGGTCGGGGCTAGTTTGACCGGCTGACCCATGCTTGCTGACGTCATGGTGACGTTGGCGTGACGTCACCTCGGTGGTGCTCCTCCTAGGTCACCGGCGAGATGGCGTAGGATGGCGAGTGGGGCTACGGTAACACGTTTTTTAGCCCGCTCGTGCAAGAGGAACCAAACTAGGGCGGCGCCGCTGCTAAATGGTCACCGGAGGCGTGGTTGTGACGGTGCCCGAAGGTGGCGGACGGCAAAGCACGGTGCAAGCTCAAACTAGAGAGAGAGGGAAGGATTGGTGGGGTCCTGGACGACCGGTGGCTCACCCTGAGCGCGTCGAGGACGGAGGGAGACGGTCGACGCTGTAACTGTCCACAGCGGCGACGGCCGGAGCTTGGGAAGGAGGCCTCGATTGTCTTGATTTTGTGCGCGCCGGCTCAATTCCATTGGTGAAGAAGCTCCAGGGGACGAGGTGGTGACTCCAGCATCCTCAGTTGCGGGCAGGGAGGACTGGAGCGGCGGAGCACATCGGATACTGGTGGTTAGGGTTTCGGGTCTGCCTGAACGGGGCAAGAGATAACTCCAGGGAGAGACGGAGTGACCAGGGAAGGGAGAGAGAGACATGTGGGCTGCTCCTTATCCTCTCCGGGGGGAGGCGGCAGCGCGAATCGCGGCGCACCGACGACGGACGACGCTCGTGTCGACACCGAGCTTCTTAGGCGGAGGAAGAAGACGACATGAGGAGGGGTCGAAGGGTTATTGGGCCCGGGTGGGCTAATTTGGGCTAGGATTGGGCCGTGATAGAGGTTGCTGGCTGCGCTGGGAGCAGCAAATAGAGAAGAAGGGGAATGGGCTGCGGGCTAGGCTGATGCCTGGTTATTTTTTTCTTTCCAAAATCTTTTCCTTTTCTGTTTTGTCTTCTATTTGTATTATCAAATCCAAAATTGTTTTGAGTCATTTCATAAATACCAGGAGGTTTACAAATATATATAAAATATTGCAAGGACCCTTTTATTCAGATTGGGCTCCACACACTTGGGTAATTTTCAAATTCAAAACATTTTTGAATTTCTTTGAGAGGGGAACTATGGTTTTAGGGTTTTACTTTAATTTCTTTAATGCAAAGTTTAAAGGGATGATGCTCATGATGTGCAAACAAAACCCTCGTTAAAGATTGACTAAAACTGGGGTGTTACAAGCCCATGAAGAAATTCGTGGGTGGGCAATGAAAGACCATGAACAACAAAATCATAGAACATAACCTGAAACTCTTCGGGTGGGCGCGGGATTACCTCCTGATCAGGAAGGATGGCATCGCCCTTGTTCTTGGAGATCAGGCCGGACTCGCGAAGCTTGCGCAAATCCGCCTCCCTCGTCTCAATGCGCCACCATCCGCCATTGGTTATGCGGCTTGGAGCGGAGACCTTCTTGGTGGCGTCGGCGGCGCTCGAGCCCCCTGTAGCGGAGGAGATCTTCTTTGGCTTGCCCATCTTGCTGGTGCGGCAAGCGCAGCGATGCGAGCGGAGAAAGGACAACGGAAAAACACGTAGGATGTCCAGTGTGCAGCACAAGGACGAGCTCTAGAAGTGGCAGCAATGGAAAAGATGAAAGCAAATGGCGAAGGGGTAAAAATGCTCTGTTTTCCCCATGATATAAAAGGAGCGAAGAAGACGACGCAGAGCCGTTGATGCAGAAGCCGTAACGCGTGTCGTTCATCTCACAGTACACATGTCAACAGCCACCTGAACCGTCGCGAACAAGCCGCCCACTATGCACGGGAATCGAGGAGACGCCATTATTTTCGCCCATGTTACACCTGATTAGTCAAATTTACATCAGAAGGTGGGACTCGCGATCGTCCCGTCGCATCGTCTCTGCTACCGCAGACGGTTGAGCTCACTAGGTGTTAGCAATGACGTCATCAAAGAAAAGCCAGCAATGGCTGGAACTTTTGACTGAACAAAAAGTACTTACTCGAGTCTAATACTCAACCAACTACTCGGCGGCTACTCCTATCAGGAGCGCTGGACGCACACCCAAGAAATTAAAATGGCAAAATGGCTCGGAGAAATCTTCTAGTACTACGTCGAGTCTGCGACTCCACTACGGACTCGAAGGCTACTCCCATAGGAAGCACTAGTCGCACATTCGAAAAAACATTAGTGTGGATGACATCCACAGAATCAAAGTCTATGCTCGAGTCTATGAATCGAACGGACACTCGGGGGCTACTCCCATAGGGAGTGCTTGTCGTGCACCCTATGGACTTTTCAAATGACATCATTCGGATCAAGTACAATAAAAATCTTTTTGGCAACTTTGTGAAATTAACGCTAGGTGAGAATAATTCTCCTTGGTCATCCGAAACACCTCCGTGGTGATAAACTTTCGGATATTGTGTCTGCAATGCAAAGATAAGTCTTTTAGATATCTTCTGATGGCATCGTAACGCACCCGAATGTGCTCTGCCAGTAACATACCCGTCAATAGGAACAATGAAAATTCCTGACAAACGCGTTGGGTATATAAATTAAATCACTGGAGTTCGATTCCTGCAAGCCCTCAACGGCTTGAGTCGAATTACACTAGCATTATTCCAGATTCGAGTCCGGGGACTCGGGTCTGAAGAAGATCATGTTGTTTTGTCCAATGAAAGTTAACTGACCCTGATCCGTCGGGTGATTCAGGCACACGTATCAACAATCCCTATGAACTATCATATTTATCCGAAAGACAGATGTGAATGAAAAGCACCCGAAAGATTATAGAGTCTCTAGTCGAATCTACGATTAAAATGAACACTCGGGGGCTATTGACATGGATATACCCTACGGGTACCTCACATTGGTATACCCGGTCCAGCCCAAGGAAGGCCTATGAAGAGACTTGCTGCCCAAGGAGACTCCGGGTGGCCCAAGCCCAGTACAAGTTTTCCCTCCGGGGGCCTGAACAGACAAGCAGGAGTAGGGTTTTCCCTCCTGGGGCCTTAACCTGGGTAAACCTCATGTCCCCGTGCTGCGTGTCTGTTATCCGTCTCGCGACTTCCAGCATCCCCATCTACTCCAAAACCCAAGTCCATAACAATAAGCATTATCGAGTCGAACCCCTGTCAGGTAGTTTATGCGTTCTAGTTTGGGATATATAGAGGGAGTAGTACAACAACGAATAATATGTCTCAGAATGGAGGGGACATACCGACGAGCAAGAGGGCACCGGCGAGGAGGAGTTTAAGGCGGTGCGATATTAGAGAACTCCATGATGATGGGTTTCTGACATGACGTACTAGTAGTACTACAGCTTTAATGGCGGACACACTCTACTACTAGAAGGAGTAACAAATTTCGCACGCAAAAAAAAATCTCTCTCATTTGCTGCCTCTCTCACCATCCATATCTTCTCAGCGACCCCGCGCGCACCGGCTGGCTGATCTCTCCCTCGTCTATAGCCAGGCGCTATGCTGCGCATGTGTGCCTTGGTATGGCGGCACTATGACTCTGGCATGCTCGTCATTTGCGTTGTTGTACACAGGAAGGAACCACATTGGGACCTAGAGGAAAATATCAATAGAATTCAAACTTCTATGGTCTCTTATGAAATCCATGAATGTTCATACATCAGATACCACAATAGCTAGTTCCGTCCCTAAATTTATGTAAACGGGCCAAATTTTGACTACAATAGGCTTTTAGATCGAGATTTTGAATCTTGCAAAACATGAACCTTAAAATGGTTTAAAGCGGATGCGGCCTAGCTATAACACACTTGTAGTTCCACTTTTGAGATACTTTGAGGAAATTTCCGTAAAGCTAGATTATTGCACGGATATATAACGACATATCGTAAAAATTTATGAAACCTAGTAATATCAATGAAATAGACTACACTAGTGGCATTTTAGCCATCTACTACATTATAGTTGCTTCACATGAAAACATTGGTTTCACTTTCATTAAATTATGCTAACTTCATTGCATTCCACGAATATATTTAGTATTAATTTCAAAAGCGTGGTGAATTCCTGGTGTCACACTTGCAGAAATTACAACCAAGATGCCACTCCATGTCTTTTTTAACAGATTCCATGCCTAGAAAAACTCCATGCCCTTATCTCAACAAACCAACAAAAAGACTAACTGATTGGCGAAGAAAAACTGAATACTACTTCCTCAAAACATGTGTGCTTATCCTCTCGTACAACATCACACCACCAGAAACCAACTCCATAATCTCAATAACGTTTTTTCCAAGCAAGCCATGTGTTCAAAGTTCTAACTATACTTTCGATTCTTCTTCTTCATCAAACTGGCAAGATAGCAGGCCGAACTGGGGCAGGCTTTGGCCATGCCCGAGGTTCTTCGGTGTTAACCAGTTCATAGACAGGTGACCTGTCAGAGAGCCTGCCTTCTTGAACTGGTACGTGTTAACTATGAACTTCTTGTGGGTGTAGGACTATTACAGCTAGGCGATGGACTTGACCATCCCGGCGGCGGTCCTAGCCATCGGGCTCTCCTTCCTGGAGGTGTGTGCAGGTTTCAGCGAACAACCCACTATGAAGTCTTCACGATGGTGTCGAACCGCAGTCCTAGCCCTATAATTCTCTAAAAAATCGAGCACACGACCAATCTCCCCCTCAACCGTGTATCTGTTCGGCCGATGTGGCTTTATTCTATAAAGCGGGGCTCTATAAAGCAGGGCAAAAGCCTATTTCGAGAGTTAGTTCAATGAATTTTGAAGTATCTTCTTGTACTTGAATTGCTTGAACAAATTCGTACTTGAGACGAGACACATCTGTTTTTGCAATTCTGGTTAGTTGGACTTGAGACGATATATCTTTATCTTGGTTCATCAGATCCTTTGACAGGCCCGCTTTGGGCAAGGAGGCAGCCGCGTTGTTGCTGTGCAACCATGGAGAGGTTCTGCGCAAGTGGAGGAGCTCAAGATTCTTTGAGGATGCTACCGCTATGGGCATTCGTCGTGTTCTTCTATGCGGTGTCGGCACAAGTGTTGTTGATATCAGATATGTGCATGTCCGACCCGCCTCCATGCATGTCTCCTTGGAAATGGTCACCATCGTACTCCAAGGTCACCGGGTCAGAGAAGGGTGTCTTAGAGCCGGTCAGAGCTGCAGCTG
Source organism: Avena sativa (assembly GCA_916181665.1). Classification (NCBI taxonomy): domain Eukaryota; kingdom Viridiplantae; phylum Streptophyta; class Magnoliopsida; order Poales; family Poaceae; genus Avena; species Avena sativa. Next base: position 104,869,123 of record OV702293.1, read on the forward strand.
GTCGGCGCCGTCCTTACAATGCCCATGCTCATCATGGTTGTTATGGCTCTTCTCAAGACGGAGCACCTTTGCACGGCGCAGCGAAGAAGACTGTGGCCTCGTGCACGACTAGCAAGATATGTTAGTGGTGTGTCAAATGGAAACTCAACACACATGAAATAGCAGGCTGGCAGCTCCCATGGTCTGATGGGTAGATACATGGTAGCTGTGCTCACTTCAGGTACCTATGAATTCATGCATGCTATGCTTCGCTTTGTTGTTTACAGCGAGTTATTCATGAGACGAGGCATATAAATGGCAATGTACCAGTTTTTTGTTTTTAGTGTGCTCTACCACAAGTATTCATGATTAAACTTGGAATGTTTGATGGATGATGGTAATACCGCAAAGAACATATAATTAAGTAAATTTGGTATATACTTTTTTTCACACATGAATGCACCTAATTAGTTAGAGTATGCTAACATATTTATTATTACAAGGTAGACCGCTTTTTTTACAGACATAGCTGAGCGTTTTGGTAGAAGAGGTGGCTCGTATAAAGGATATGAATGGAAAATATAGACCTTCAGAAAGATATTGTACCTAGCTTTGAGGAGATGAAGCTTGGTATACATAAAATTGGGCACCAAATAATAACCGATGAAGTTGCCAAAATACTATGTAACATACCAAAAATATTGATCAGGATGATCAAGTTCCAATCATCAAAATTAGGGTTAACAAAAACTTTTGTTAATTAAAATCATTATGAATACATGTGTGTATGTGATGATTGTATGAATGCATGAATGGACTTGTGTGATTGTTGTGAATAGCAAAGAATGGTCTAAACATGAAAACAACATCATCTAAATCAAAATCAAGTAGAAACAAATCAAGAGAATTGCAAAAAAACAAACAAAATGAGCTAATGGTCATTTTTGCCAATCTTGCTCACTAGACCACATTGAGTGTTTCTAATCCAAGATTTCAAACAGAAACAATTCTATTTCATTTCACCACTTCCTAGGCCAAGTAAAGGTGAACCCAAGCCCACTTTTCAAACTCACAGAAACATTTAAAAACTTGATTCAAATGACAATTCAAAATTGAATCTATATCATATGTGAAGATCATCATTTCTCAAAACCCAACCAAACCAGTTCACCTTGACCATTCCAAACAACAAGAGACTACCTAGTATGTGACTAGTACACCCACCAATTTTGATCCAAAAATTCAAATTCAAATCTCTTTAGGCAATTTCATCAAACACCTTACAAACACAAATCAAACAAAACATCAAACACTATAGTGAGCAGTGTTTGTGCCTAACTTGTTCCCTCTCTAGCTCACACTACACTCTCAGTAGATGATCAAACTAAATTAACTAACCCTATCTCACTGTAAGCTTTACAATGTCATCAATGGTGACCATGCCGAGCCCCAAATGGCCACCCCATGGTAAAAAGCAATCTAGGAGCAGCTCTAGCCTCACCAACCTTGTGTGGGACACAGACCACCGTCCATCGCCAACCCCTGTCCAACGCCAAAGCACTGCCAGCCCTTGGACCACTCAGCCCGAGTGTGCCTAGCTTCTCTGCAAGCCTGCCGAGAGCGTGCCAGAGAGCCGCACTCGACACGCGAGCATAGACCGCGCGCCGCCCTCGCCGCTTGTGTGTGTTATCACCACTGCCCCAGGAACCGCCGAGACATGCCCCGTTCATCGCTGCACGACAAGGAGAGCCTGTGCACCATTAAAACCTCCATCGGATCCGTCCACAGCGTTGCAGCGTTCAGACCGCATTGCACCGCCCCACGCCTCGCGACCATGCCGTTGAGCTTCGACAGGAGGCAGATCACCGTACCCTACCGTCTCCCATGCTGTTAGCTCACTGTGACGACGACCACGTCGATCTCCAACCGCGCCCTTCTGTCCCCTCACTACACTATAAATAGAGGCCACCCCCGTTCGATTTCAGCATACCAACAAACTCCCCTCTCTCTCAGAACCACCCCACCTCATGCCCGGAGCAAGGCGAGCAGCATGTCGCCAGAATTTAGCCGGAGTCTGTCGCGGAGGAGGAGAAGAGAATCCAGCGATTGGAGCCGCACCAGGAGAAGCCACCGGTACCAGGGGTTTCGCCGCCATCGACTTCGTCGTTCGCCTCCCATCACCGACCCTCACCTTAGCCCCGGTCAGCCTCACACGACCCCCAGTGGCCGCGCTAGGGTTTTGTCTCGGCGGCGTTGCCCGATAGAGACGACAAGCCACAATCGTTCGATTAGATGTTGATCGTAGGGTCTAGATTGCCTCGTACCCCTTCGCACCCCCTGTCTCACTAACTGGTGGGGACAACCTCTTAAACCCATCCGCGTGCGTTGTGTGCTGTGGCCGGCCCACTTAACCTCCCGCGCGACCCAGTAATTCAAATTTAGATTTATTAATTTAGTTTCAAACTTATTTCTGTACCTAGATTTAAAAATCAATCCAGAGAGATTCACTTAACCAAATTGCATGAAACTAATTTCGCCAGAAAGGTAGAAGAATTCTTAATCCAAGCTCATTGGATTCAAATAAATTAAATTTGTAGATCACCTATAGTAAAAATAACAAGGCAAAAGCTTTTCTGCATTCAAACATTTTTCAAAATTCAATCACAAAAGCTTTTCTGCGTTAAAACATTTTTCAAAATTCAACCACAAAAGCTTTTCAGTTGATTCCAACTCTCAAATATCACATTTGACAAGACCTTTCTGAATATATAAAAATATCTAGGTTTACTTGCATAAATAATGGTCAAGAAATAAAAGAATACCCCATAGGCATTTATAGTCACTTTATTTAATTAAAATAAAAAGGTTAATCCTTATTAAATTTTGACACCACTTTAAATCATATTCCCAAGTATTGAAATATGTGGTGATGACATGTGTCAACATGATCCCATGTTTTAGTTGGAGAATATTAAATCTTATGTAGTTTTTAAATGAGTAGAAATTACTTTTCTAAAATAAAATAAATAAAGCTATTGCCTTAATCCTTGTGATAATATTAACGATGCTAGATCATCTAGTGTGAACCTTTGTGTACTAAATAGAGTAGTTAAGAATTGTTTGGTGATTGTGTACCTCGTATTTACTTATAGACGCTAGTACTAAACAAGGATATGAGGAGGAAGGAAAATACTACGAGGAAGAGGCCGAGGAGAACTTCAACCACTACTCTGCACAAGGCAAGCTACTACTTGCATGTTACCTATGCAAGCTAGCACTTGCAACTGTGAAAGTTAGATAACCTATGCAATGCATTAGGCATTCTAGGTTAGATAAACATGATTATACCCAATCCTAGTTTTACTTGCAAGATTAATTATTTTATTTCTTTATCAAATATTTATATTTTAGTTTACCTAGTGACTTGTACTTTTCAGAAGGATGTTTGAAGGTAGCATAAAGAGCATAAAACTTGGCCTAAGTTAGATAATCCTGATGTCATCCTGAGGCATGAGATTGAACTTAGATCATTCCCATTTGTTTATCACCCCTCATTAGTGTTTACCACCACATGTAGATGCTAGTGGTAAGCATAAAACTTGATCACTTTAGATGGGAATACTTGATGAAGATGGTTATGAAAACATTAGAATGATGAGTCATTCTAATGAAATGTTTTGACATGTGTTCTTGAACACTAGATGATTTTCATGATGAAAATGTTGAGGCATGAGCCTTAGCCCTTTATAAAACTGATGGTTGTTTGGATGCGATACCATTCCAATTTTAGCGTACAAGCACAATACGCGAAATTTTGGTAGGGCTTGACTGGAAGTTTATATACCTTAGTATGGGTTCCCTTGTGGCCAAGGTTTCAGCTGAGGATACCTTGTGAAGATTGTCCACCTGTGCAGTTTCCAAGATTACAGTTGGTCATGATTGGGAGGCCAAACTCACAGGAGAGGTTCCTATACTAGGGCGTGTGATTGAAAGGTTAGGATTTATTATCCGCATACTGAGTATGGTGAATTCAGGATTGTTCCTGACAGTTGGAGTGGCCATACTGTTCCGTCGTCAAATGTTTTCAAAATGACTTGTGAAATGATTCATGACTTTGAGTTGACCACAAGAGGATTGCGATATGAAACTCAAGTTCCCACTTAGGTGTTATAAAACTTTCAACTAGTTTTCTTTGCTTCTGAACTCAGTAGAGGTAAATTTGGCTTTTTGCAAAACAACCTAGAGCTTAGTACTTCCTACTCAAAACCCCTTCACTTCTTAGTATTAGTTTGCGACTACTTAAAGAGTACTCATGGATTTGTCCCTAGCTATTCCCATGGCCAGACTGTGAACAGGACTATCGGGAGGACGGACCGCAGGAAGGTTATGACAACTAGGATCATCTCCCATCGTCAGCATTGCATGTGACCATTAAGATGGAGCTGCGCCCACTCTACCGTTATTATTACGTTATTCCGCTTCTATGATTGTATTTAGACTGGATCATGTGATCCTTTATTTGTTGTAAGACCTTATGTATGGTTTGTAATGGATGATGTACTATGATATCCAATCTATTATGTCTCGCAAAAATGGTAATCCTGGGATTGCGATGTATGGCATAACATGCATCTGGGATTAAAAATCTGGGTGTTGACACCTGCCCTTCTTCAATAAGTGTATTTACCTGCCAGCCCCCTCCGTCCTTATATTGACTTTATGGACCCACAATGCAAGTGAACTGCTTCTCAGTGACCCAAAATTACGGGAAGTGGAGATTCCCATCATATGCAGTTCAAAATTTGAACATTTTTCGCTAAACCGAGATAAACTTGTTAAACTCGGCGAAAGTGGCTCGGGAACTTCAAAATTTTAAGAAACCTAGGCATTATTCGTCAAATAATTCATACTTTGTGATAAAATTAGTGCGGTGAGACTTTGAACCATAAAATTGGTGTTGTGATAAAATTAGTAATGCCATTATATTCCACGAATTTAACCATAAAGTTTGAGCATTATTGAAAATTCCCGAAACACTAAACCCCTAAACCTTAAAACCCTAAACACTAAACCCTAACCAAGTAGGTATCATGCACTTATAGATAAAATTTGAGATATTTTGATTAAATTGGGCAACGCCATTCTATTCGATGAATATAAGCATGAAGATTGATCATTATCGCAATTTCCCTAAACCCTAAACAACCCCAAGAACATAAATCCTAAGGTCTCGTTTGATTTGCAGGATTCCTAGAACATAGGAATAGGAAAACCATATGATAGGAGTGGCATGACCTCTTGAATCCTATAAGAATAGAAAATTACATGAATATAAATCAAGTACGTCTTTGAATCAAAGGTAAAGAAGATGAATTCAAACATGAGGTTAGGGTGAATGGAAATTTTCCTACATAATAGAGAGAAAAGGAATCCTTTGAAGGAATCACTATAGATTGTAATCCTTTGAATCAAACGACCAACATAAGTATATTTTCTAAGGGTAAAAATCCTTCACAAATCCTTTGAAATTCCTTTGAATCAAACATGCCCTCAACCCCTAAATACTAAACCCTAAACCCTGAGCCCATCAACCCATAATTAAACCCTAACCAAGTAGGTATCATGCCATTATATATCCAAATTTGAGATACTTTCAGTAAATTGCGGTAACGCCATTCTATTCCACAGATATAACCATAAAGTTTGAACATTATTGAAAAATCCTAAAACCCTAAACCCCTAAAGCCTAAAACCCTAAACCCTAAACCCCAAAAGTCTAAAACAATAAACACTACCCCATATAACGTGACCAAGAAGGTATCATTAACTTATAGATCAAATTTGAGATACTTTTATTAATATAAATTGGGTAACGCCATTCTATTTGACGAATATAAGCATAAAGCTTGAACATTATTGAAAAATCCCAAAACCCTAAACAACCCATAAATCCTAAACCCTAAACCCCTAAACACTAAAACCCTAAACCCTCAACCCATAGTTAAACCCTAACCAAGCAGGGTATCATGTACATATAGATCCAAATTTGAGATTTCATTAAATTGCGGTAACGCCATTCTGTTCCACGAATATAAACATAAAACACGAACATCATTCAAAATTCCCTAAACCTCTAAAATCTAAATCCTAAAACCCCTAAATCCTAAACCCTAAACCCCTAAACGACCTTGACAAAGCAGGTATCATCTCCTCGTAGATCAACATTTGAGATATACTTTCATTAGTTTATGCTAATGCCATTCTTTTCCACGAATATAAGAATATAGCTTGAACATTATTGAAAATAACGTAAAACTTAAACCCTAAACCCCTAAAACCTAAGCCCTGAACACTAAAATTAAACCCGGAACACTAAAACCCTAAACCCTGACCAACAAACGGTAGTCATATGCACACTTATATATCAAATTTTGAGATACTTTTACTAAATTGGGTAATGCCATTCTATTTCATGAAAATAGACATAAAAATCGAACATTATTGAAAATTCCCTTAACCCTAACCCGAGCAAAACCTAAACTCCAATCCCTATACCCCTAAACCCTAAAAACCATAAACCCTCAACCCGTAAACCCTAACCTAGCAGGTACCATGCACTTATAGATCAAAATTTGAGATACTTTCATTAAATAGTTCGTAAGTCATTCTATTCCACAAATTTAAGCATCAGACTCGAACTTCATTGAAAATACCCGAAACCCTAAACACTAAACCCCTAAAACATAAAACCCTCGAACCTCACCAACAAGCAGCTATCATGCACACTTATAGATAAAATTTTGAGATACTTTTATTAAATTGGCTATGTAACAACATTATATTCGACGAATATATGCATAAATCTTGAACATTTTTGAAAATTCCCTAAACCCTAAACAACCCCTAAAACCTAAACCCACATACACCCTAACGAAGCAGGAATCACTACTAGGAAACCGGCTATAGGTAATCCACACATATGTGGCGCACTTTCTAGTGGTGCCCCACGGGTAAAATAGGCGTGGTGCACTGCCCACAGGTGCCCTACGACTAACTGCCGTAAGCGTGGCGCACATGGGGGAGGTGCGCCATGGCTATGTGTGGGCCAGGGCACAGGTGGCCGTAGACCACATACCTGTAGCGCACTATGTCAGTGTGCTCTACGGGTGTGAAACTGACCTAGTGCGCTACAGATGTGTGGGTTGTGTCCTGCTGGGTAAACTTAGCCGTAGGGCCCCTTGCCCTAGTGCCCTACGGCTAAGTACCCTGCACAAACTCCACCCCCCGGTGGATCGCCTTTTTAGGCTTTGCAAAAATAAAAGAAAATGATAAACACTTCAAAAAATAAAATCCTTTCATATGTAGGTAGGAAATGTGGTATAGTTTGTAGGAAAATTAATAAACAATAATTTTGACTTTTTCTGCAAAAAAAAGTCATGCCACGGTAAAATGGCCGTAACTTTTGCATATGATGTCGAAAAAAATCATTTAATATACCAAAATAACGAGAACGAGATTTCGGATCCGGTTGTTTAGAGATTATTTACATTTTCAAAATTCTAAAAGAGTAAAAAGTTATGGTCAAAAGACCGTTTTTTCCTGCAGAAAGAAATAGAGGGAAACTTACCCATAGCGCATCCCCACCTAGTGCGCTACGAGTAAGTTGGGGGGGATTCAAAATTTGAATCCCCACCCCGCCCACCTACCCCTCTTCTCTTCCCTCCCTCTTCTTATTTTCATTCTCCTCCCTCCTTCGTTTCGTTCTCTCTTCTCCTCCTCCTTTTCCTTCTCCTCCTTTTCCTTCTCCTCCTTATCCTTCTCCTCTCTCTGGTCTCCTCCTCTCCTTGCACTCGCGACGGTGACGACGGCCTTCTCCTCCTCTCCTTGCACTGACGACGGTGACGCCAGACTTCTCCTCCTCCTTGCTCCGACATCCTCCTCTCCTTGAAGTGATGATAGCGACGACGACCTTCTCCTCCTTCTTTCAGTCATGACGGGCGACGACGACCTCCTTCTCCTTGCGGCGACCTCCTCCCTTCTCTAGCCACACCTCCTTCTCCCTCTCTTCCTTGATGTCAGCGAGGACTAGCATGGCCACGACTTCCCTCACCTCCCTGCGGTGGTAGGTCGTGGCCATGGCCACCATGCTCCAGCGAGGCAACACGACAATGGCGATGCAGACCTGATTGCTTTTGCAATTCAAAATGAGGGTGTTTTTTGCATTTTTTTTGAAAAACACATCTGTGGCGCACCCTGTACTCTTACCCGTGGCGCACCTGGTAGTGCCCTACTACTATCCCCATATAACCGTAGCGCACCAGACAATTTGCTATGGGTAAAAGATAGGCATAACACGAGGATAGTGGCGCACAGCTAGTGCGCCATGGATGCCCTTTTCAGGTGCACCACGAACAGACCTTTTCCTAGTAGTGTATCATGAACTTATTGATAAATTTTTTGAAATACTTTCATTAATTTGTGGTAATGCTATTATATTCCATGAATATAAGCATAAAGCTTGAACATTGTTGAAAATTCCCTAAACCCCGAACTCATAAAACCCAAACCCTAAAATCCTATCTTATCTTACCACTATATATTCTATGATTAACTTTGAGTATTTACTGTTAGATTAAGAATCGTGAATCCCAACATTGTTAGTCGTCGGATCTTCTTTTCCATTTTATTATAGCTTCTGCTGGAAGATATTATTGATAGTCTTTAGCACAATGAACGCTTTGCTCAAACCTGAAAACACACTTCTCCATCATTCTAGAATTAATATTTATAACATAGCACCTTTTGTGTAATATTAATAAAGACATGTTTGAGCATTGCATGCATGCATAATACTTGCACTTTGGTTTAATCAAATAAGAACCAACAAAAACCTAATTTTGTTCCCTCTCAAACCATTCAAATGGTTTTCATATTTTAAAAATTACTTCAAACAAATGGAGCCCAAAATGGTCTACAAGGGCCCCTGAGTATGTTATACATTTTATAAAAGTCTAATATTTTTTAAATTATCCAAAACAGAATTTGAATTGGAAATACAAACAGAAAAAGGGAAAACAAAAAAGAAAAAGTTTTAACAGAAAAAGCCTAACTCTAACTCTATTTGGGCCGCATCCCAGCAACCTCTATCTCTCCTCTCCATTTTCCTGCCGCCCACGCGTGCCCATAGCCAGCCCACCTTCGCCCAACCGGGCCCGTACCATTTCGTCGCGCCTATCACTGTCGTCAACCTCGCGCCTCACCCAAAGCTGCTGTGTGTCTCCTCGCTGCCGGCCACCACGCGCCAAGATCCACGCTGTAACATACCACCTTTTGTGTAATATTAATAAGGATATGTTTGATCATTGCATGCATGCATAACACTTGCACTTTGGTTTAATCAAGAAAGAGCAGATAAAACCTTAAACCCTAACTTCCCCCTCTATTTGAAAACCATTCAAATGAGTTTTGTATTTGAAAAACCATCTACATGAATGGAACCAAAAGTGAATAAAAGGTTCCACAATATTTTATATACTTCATAAAAGTTTCTGTAAATTGAAATTATTCAAAACAGGTTTGAATTCCAAATAATAAAAAGAAACCAGAAAAACAGAATTATAGAAAAGGATTTCCTGGAAAAAAATCTAAACCTAATCCTCTCTGGGCCGAGCCCATTTTTCCTCTCCTCTCTCCCTGCCGCCAGCAGCGCCAGCAGCCAGCCCACCCGGGGCTCAAGCCAGCCCACCTCTGGCCCGTACCCCTTCGGCGTTTCCCCTTTCTTCTTTCCCGTCACTGGCAAGCAGCTGCCTGGCAGCACGCTCGCCATCAATCTCCTGCGCGCTGCGATGCTCGCCACCGCCCTGGAGCCGCGGATAAGAACCGCCGCGCTGAACTCTCTCTCACAGTACCCATTTCACTTCCTCTCTTCCTCTCCCTCGTGGCAGCGCCATGGCCGAAGCATCCTATCCGCCAGTCACCGTCGGCCTCGCCGTTTCCGGCCACCCCAGCTCAAGACGACGCCACCGCTGGAACCGCCGTGCTCGACTCTCTCTCCCTAGCCTCCTTTCCCCTCGCGCGCGACCTCGTTTGAGCGAATCGGAAGATCCGGCCGCCGTCGGTCATTGTCGATCCCCGCCGACCCCGAGCTCACATCGCCTCACCGTCAAGATCGTCTTGCTCACGGTGAGCTTCTGATCCTCACAGTGGCCTTCGTTTCCTCCATCTCCCCCTGAGTCGCTCTCCCCGCATGTGCCCTACGCCGTTGCCGCTCGCCGTCGTTGCACTGCCGTCTCCGGTGACCAAGAATAGGCGGCGCCACCAACAATCAACTCCCCATAGTAGTCTGTGTCCAACACCCCCAACCTCGCATCAGGCGTGCTCGGAATCGCTGGATTCGAGCTCAACCTGGGAGAAACTCCATTGATGACATCAGCATGATGTCATGCTGATGTCATATCTCTTTTTCTTTTCTTTTAATTATTTCTGTAAATAGAAAATCCCTGACAGGTGGGCCATGCCTGTAAGAGTTTTATTATTTTTTGTAAATATTTTCTTAAATGATTAAAAGTCTGACATGTGGGCCCAAGTTTGGAAATTATTTCAAATATTCCAAAAATGATTTAAAATGAATTAAAATTTGGGAAATTCATAACTAATTCATTTTAAATCAGAAAAATACAAATAATATACCAAAATGATCGGAAAAAAGAAACCTGTCTAACTAAGCTATAATGATACATTGTTAACCAACTTTGATGGAAAGTTTAATTAGAAGAACCAATTGAACCCCACAGGTGATTCCGATGATCCCCCTGTTTTAGGGTTTGCACATCTCGGACCCCCTTTAAAGTGACCAAGCATGCTTTTGGGTTCAACTCAACACTATTCAACTTGTCATATCATCCATATTGTATGAGCATTGCACATGCCATGTGTTGAGTGTTGTTTTCTCTTTTCCGGTGATTTGTTCACGCGAATAGGAACCGAACCCAAAGCTGAAGTCAATGCCACCGAAGAGCAGTATCAGTCCAACAACGAACAAGGCAAGCGAAGCCCCACTCATACATATGAATCCTATGATTACAAAATATTTCATTCTCGTCATATGCAATCGGTTCAACCGTCTTTTATCAATAGACAGAGTAATCCTATCTGATGCATGTTCTCCTTTGTGAACTATATTACCTGATCCACTGCTCCTAGCATAACTAGGGTTTGGCTTATGAGCATCGCTAGTGCCACAGTTCAGTCATGCTTAGCCATGCTTAGTGGTCTGCTGCTGATCATTCATGTGATGCACCGGAGATGCGGATGAATCTAGTATGGTAGGATATGTGATGTTATCAGAGATGGATAATAAACATGCTAAGGCTTGTATGGGAGGCCACGTGGGTTGTGGTTTTCATACTCCCGTACTTGCCACCCTTAGGAACTGATGTTCTTGCCTCTTTAACCAAGACGAGCGTACAACCACACGGGGGCCTGGAAACCCCCAAGACTTATTAACTTGCCTAGTAGATTCCATGAGTCACATAGTTCGGTCTTTCCATTCGACATACGCATCTTGGTTGTTCTTGAATGGAGGTGAAGGAGGTGCATTCATATAGGAAGGTAAGCATGGTAGGGAATGGGAGATGCCCGGCATCCGTAATCTCAAACCCTGTTCACATCGCTAGGGACCGACTTCGGGACTCGACCCATTACGGCGGCATATCCTTAGTGCGTGACTCATGGTCTCGTTGAAAGCAAGGTAAAGGTTGTGGTCAACCACTCTCTGTCGGCCTTCCAAGGAAGAGGGCTAATAATTTGGCATTAAGAATCGGTTGGTACGTGTGGGTAAAGTTGTGCACCCCTGCAGGGTTATAATCTTTTCGAAAAGTCGTGTCCATGGTTATGGACGACTTGGGAACGGATTCTGTGATCATAGAAATCTATAACCGAATGATAAAACTTGCCAACTAAAGTGAGATCCAGAATACTTCCTCGGGGTTGTTGAGGGGGTAGTCGGGGAAGAGTGGTTCAGTTGATGATGATACTTGGTGGATATCAAAGATGATTCTAAGGGCTAGAGGTGAAGTCTTCTTATCCCCTTTTGAAAATGATCTGACTAGACGAGTTTCTTCTCCCTCTTGTTTTGAAAACAAAAGATGGCTTTATGCAAAATAACTCCACTAGCCATAAGTATTGTGGATTACACCCTATACTCAGCCTTGCTTCGTTGATGTTTTCTACAGATGATGCTTCTCCAACTGAAGGTGGTTTCTACGTCGAAGTCCACGAGTAGTCGGGGTTCCCGGGCAGCAGCCTAGGATGTATGGAAGGGTTCATACTTCTGTTTAAGGCCTCTTAGGCCCTTTGCTAAGTTTGTTGTTTAGAACAACTTGTTTGCTTCCGTTGTTTGATGTAATGATGGGTCTGTGACCCCTGGCTTGTATGACTGGTTTGTAACTCTCTTAAGAGTTTATCTTATTTATGTATGGTTTGGATGTTCCATAATGTTACCGATCTTTCCCTGCGCATTTCGGAATTTAGGCTAGGCTTATATCAGATGAGGATCTGGTATTTGTCTAGCCCTGATCTCGGGTCATGACAAATTTTGGTATCAGAGCAGGACTGCCTGTAGGAAACCCTTCTAGCTGGTCTATGTTCAGTCTAGAGTTTGAGAAAACTATTTGAAAGCTAAAAATTATTTGCAAAACTCTGAATAGGACTCTTTTTACTCCTTATCCAAGATTGTTCTATTGCTGAGTTATCTTACCTTGTTTGCTTTGCAAAGTTTTCACTTCTCGTCTATCATTTCAAATTTTTAGGACATACGGGTTTGGGTTGTTTTCTCCTAAGTACTCCGTACTTGGTTGCAAGGCTCAGAGTTTCTAAGATATGTCTGTGCAACTGAAGCATTGTTTTTCAACTTTGCTAAGGATGCCTCTAATCCCGCTCTCAACTCTTTTGTGACCTGTTGGTATCATATCATGCCTGCATTCCATTGTTATGGTTTGTATCTAAGTTGGTAGCGTATATGTTTCGTATGCTTGTTCTACTGCCATACTTAATGCATTGATATAATTTTCATCCACATGTTCACCTCTACCATGATCTTTTGATATGGTTTTGCCATCCTTTGTTGTACACTTTTGGTGAAGCCATTCTGATGGTTTCTGTTTTCTCCTCAGGATGTCGGCTGGTACTCGTGGTTCTGTTGGCCGTCGAGGAAACAACAATGCTGATCAGGAACTTCCGCCACCTCCCACAATGGCCGAGGGTCTCAACAACATTGAGACCAACCGTCTGCGGAATGAATGCCTTCTGGAGCATGTGGCGCAGAACACTGAACGTCGTCCTGACGACTGTGTCACACTTGGAGATTTCATCTGCTCTTTTCCTCCAATATTCACCCACTCCAAGGAGCCCCTTGAAGCTGATGATTGGCTCTGCACTATAGAGCGCAAGTTCAGTGCTCTTCGTGTCCGTCCCGCTAATCGTGTTAACTTCACCACCTATGAACTGGAACGTGAGGCTGGTGGTTGGTGGGAAGGTTTTCAGAATCTGCAAGCTCAGGGACATGTCGTTACCTGGGAGGAGTTTGTTGTAGCATTTCGTGCCTCATATATCCCTAAGCCCATCATGGATCTGACGCAGGGGCGCAAGGATATTGAAACCTATGGGCATGAGTTTACTCGCCTGGCTCGTTATGCAACTAGGGATGTAACCAATGATGAAGATAAGCAAGAGCTGTTCCGTAAGGGACTTAACCCTGCACTTCGCTACGAGTTGCTGCCTTTCAAGTTCTAGTCTTTCCAGGACATGCACAATCAGGCTCTTACCTTGGAGCATGGAAGGAAGGATATGGAACTATCTTAGAAGCGTGAAGAAGGAAATTCTTGTGGTTCTTCCTATGGTAACAAGAATCGCCGTGTCTTTGTTCCATACAGTGATGTGCCTCGTGCTCCTTATGCACCCAAGTCTTCTGGCAATAATTCTCGTCAGCCACAGTCAAATACTGGTGAATCAAACTATCATCCTCCTGCTGGATCTCACACTAGGGTTACCTGTTACTCATGTGGTCAGCCTGGTCACTACTCAAGGGAGTGTTCTCAAAGGGCTGTCGGACGCAATGATCAGCAGGCAAAGAAGAATGATAAATCTCAAGGTGCTGGACATGGTCGTTTGACCCATGTCACTATTGAGGAAGCTCAGTAAGATCCCCGCGTCATTCTGGGTACGCTCCGTGTCAATTCAATTCTCGCAACAGTCTTGTTTGATTCTGGAGCACCGCATACATTCATGTCAAATTTGTTTGCTCAAGAGCATGGGATAAATTTTGAACCCTTGTCCACCCCTTTGACCATCCCTTCCCCGGGTTCTAGCTGCTTCACCACTATGGTTAGTCACGGGAATGAGATTGACATAGCCTACCAGAAGTTCCCCACTTCTTTCATTGCACTCATGTCATGTGACATTGATGTCATTCTGGGCATGGACTGGTTAACCAAGTATCAAGCTGTTATTGACTATGCACTCAGAACAGTTTCTGTGACCTTACCTGATGGCATAACTGTCAAGTATTGGACTGATGGTTCAAAGTCTTCGTCAATAGTTCTTAAACCTTTCTCGTAGTTGTATGCCATGGATGTCCTACCTACTCTCGAGGTCCAAGATGTCCTCGTAGTCTGTGATTTCCTGGATGTCTTTCCTGAAGAGTTGACTGGCATGCCACCTAATCGAAGTGTGGAGTTTGTCATAGAGCTAATTCCTGGAACTGCTCCTATCTCCAAAAGACAATACTGCATGCCTCCTCATGAGTTGGTTGAGTTGAAGAAGCAACTTGAAGAGTTAGAGGGTCTAGGATACATCCAACCTAGCAAATCCTCTTGGGGTTGCCCTACCATCTTTGTAAGAAAGCGGGATACAAATATTCCAAGATTGGTGGTTGATTACCGTCCACTCAACACGGTGACAATGAAGAATAAGTACCCACTTCCTAGGATAAATGACCTCTTTGCTCAATTATGTGGTGCCACTGTCTTCTCTAAAATGGACTTAAGATCAGGGTATCATCAAATCAAGATCAGAAAGGAAGATATCCCAAAGACAACATTCATAACTCGTTATGGTCGACGAGTATTGTAAGATCCCACCCTTATAAAGGTAAGGATCCCTATGATTGCAATGCTAGTCCCTAGATCAAATGCTAGCATCCACAGTTTAAGATGAAGTACACATAAACAAAGGTCATTATTACTTCGTCATTCCGGAGATAACATAGTCTTTTACAACTCCATGGCCATAGGCCTAATACAAGAGTTTAATCATAACAATATAAATAAAGTCTTCATCTTCATGTGCCACAGGCAAGCATGTTGAGTGTAGACTCATAACCCATAATCATCATCAGAGTAACCTGCAACATCACAAGTTACAGCCACAGTGGGTCAATACATTGGAATAGTATTGGCAAGTGATACCTTAGTAGAACATTAGCATCTAGTTACTACATGAATTTGGCTAAGTGTAGCTTAGGCTTGCTTTGATCAAAATAGGTTTTACATATTAGTTGAAAACACTAAGTTTTTCTTTGACCAAAACTTTCCCAAGGAACCACCAATAGAAATTGGTGAACCTTCACCCTTGTTCAACCACAAGTTTTAACTTAGAAAATTGAGATGAGGAGATTCTTTATAGCTTCCATCTCTTGATGCTCATTTGTCCGATACCAGGGACATGGTTAAGTACTTAGATTCTTCCATCTGCAGAGGTTGTGCACTTTCCCCACAAGACTTGATTTTCACCAAGACAGGACCTTTCAGAAGCCTTCCCTTAGACCAAATGGATGCGTTCCAACCTATCATCCCACTACCACCAACTGTCCAAATGGCTAAGTTATTGCAACCTATATGATCCAGGCAGAGCCCATAATGCGATGTGGCTGCACTAGAAGCTTCTTAACATTTGGCATCTCAAATCCCTTTGTTCCTGGGTGGCTTTCCACAAGTGAGATACACAAGGTAAATCATAGAAATAGGCCTTGTGTAACCACTCAACACAAACCATTCTTTCCATTCCACCCAGGTGTTTCATTCACTTAGTTGTTTCATTAAGCAAAACATAAGTCAACGCCTTAGAAATATTTCTCATAGCATGATTATATAATCCACCCTTGGTTGCTACTAGCTAGGATAAGCATGGCAATATCAAGTATCTTAACTTAGAGGAAATTCTAACAATTCTATAACTCCGAGGATTTCCCAAGCATAGCATATTGATACTTAGTAAAAATATTCATGCAAGCCCTATACAAAAAATTATAATGCATAGGTAAAAAATATTGGGACAAAAATATATGAAGCACCACTTTCCTTGGTAGTTGGGGGAGTAGCAACAACAATCTTCACAATCACAATCACCACTAGCACCAAAATCTACACATAAAATGATGGCACCAAATTCACATATCAAAATAGACAAACAAAAATATATGAATGCATGCAAATGCCATGTGATGATTTTTCTAAGTCAAACAAGACAAGTATACAGTACTGAATCATAAACAAGTCAAAAACACACTAAATAAACTTTATTTAGTAATTAAATCATTTTTCAAACATTTTCTATACTCAAACTAGGCCTATAAATGTCTCTTCCAAAATAATCAATTTTACAGAAGCAAAACATTAAACACGTTGCATAAATGGATATAATTCATTCTCCTGATTCCAATGATATAAAATTTTCAAAATTTGAACGTGTGGATCAAAAGTTATGAATTTTGCAAGTTTGAATATCTAATAGATTTAAATCAGATTTTTAAAACAAATAACAAGCCACGCGGCAGCGTCTGATTGGACGATACCGCTTCGCACTGGATCATGCTCGTGAGCCGTTGTATCTAACTTACAGCGCATAGTCCAGATCAAAACTTACCGCTTCGTTACAAATCTAATCCTAAGCGCTGGATTCAGATCTGACGGCTGTTGAGCACGCGACCATGGATGGGCGGCGCTAGCGATGGTGGCGCGGTGGCGCGGCTCTGCCAGTGGTGTTCCGGTGGCTACGGAGGGGGATGGGGTCAGCAGAGGAGCTTACCAGACTCGCGAGGTCACGAGGAAGCTCAACGTGCAGACGAGCAGGGTCGGGGCGCGTTGTAGACGTCGCTGGGGCTCGTCGGACTTGCAGACGACGTCGGGTTCTTGCTAACGATGACATTGCCGATGATATAGACCACCCTAGCATGAACCAGTTGTGTTAGGAGGTGCGCAAGGTTGTGGCAAACACGACAGGGTAAAAGGGGAAGCATGGGGCGCTCGAAGATTACCAGTATTTCTCGTCGGAGTTGGGCGGCGGCACTGACGTTTGCGGGCACGAACGGGAACGGCGAGCTGGGTCACGAGAAAGCAAACGAAAGGCATCAGGGGGTGCGCAAGAACATGCTGGTCACACTCGTTGAAGCAGAGGCAAAGGGGCGGTCGAGGCTCACTGGAATCAGTCGCCGGAGGTCGTCGGTACAGCAGCGGTTTGAGCTCGAATGCGCGCAGCCTGGTGGCGGAATGAGCGAGGAAAGTGGGGGGAAATGACCACGGTGGCGAGGTGATTAAGTAGCCAGGAGCGGGGCGAGAATCTTGAATGGTCCAACGTATCTTGGGGCCAATTTTCCTTTTACTCCAAATCTCTTCACTCCACGAAGTGGTGACACTCTAAGATAAGGTCTATCACCCAGTTCATAGGTGACGTCCTACGCTTAGGATCTGCGTAGCTCTTCTATCGGGACTGTGCTATCTTCAATCTGTCCTTAACTAGCTTGACTTTCTCTTCAGCCTCTTTGATTAGTTCTGGTCCGAACAAGTTTCTTTCCCCCACACCATTCCATAGTAATGGGGTAGTACACTTTCTTCCATAGAGAAACTCAAACGGTGCCATCTCAATACTGGCTTGATAGCTGTTGTTGTAAGAGAATTCTGCGTAAGGCAGACTTTCATCCCAACTAGCTCCATAGTCTAGGGCACATGCCCTCGACATATCTTCTAGAATCTGGTTGGTCCTATCTGTCTGTCCATCAGTCTGAGGATGAAAAGTAGTGCTGAATTCCAATCTCGTTCCCAATGACTCATGTAGTTGCCTCCAAAAATGAGAAGTGAACTGAGTTCCCCTATCAGACACAATACTCTTGGGTACTCGATGCAGACACACAGTCCTATTCATATAGATCTTGGCCAACTTAGCAATTGTGTAGGTTGTCTTCACGGGTATGAAATGAGCCACTTTAGTTAGACAATCCACTACTACCCAAATAAAATCATATCCTGACATGGTCCTTGGCAATCCTGTAATGAAATCCATGCCAATCTTGTCCCACTTCCAATCAGGGATAGGTAGTGGTTGTAGCAATCCTGCCGGTTTCTGATGTTCCGCTTTCACTCTACTACATACATCACACAAAGCAATATGTTCGACGATGTCTTTCTTGAGATTATTCCACCAAAATCTTTCCTTCATGTCCATGTACATTTTGCTGTTACCCGGATGAATGGAATATGGTGAGTTGTGTGCTTCCTATAAAATCAGTTTCCGAAGCTCCGGATCTTGCGGAACGCAGATACGTTTTCAATACCATAAAGTACCTTGTTCGTCTTCATGTAATCCTTTGGCTTTTCCCTTGCCAATCTTTTCCTTAATCTCTTCAATTTCCTTGTCCGTCTTTTGTGCTTCCTTGATTTTGTCCAACAAAGTGGGTTGAACATACAATGACATGAGATGTCCTTCAGCTACAATTTCCAACCTAAGGTCTCTAAATTGGGCACACAGATCATCTGGCAACTCTCCCTTAGTAAGACCATTCACAAATACCTTACGGCTTAGTGCATCCACTACAACATTTGCTTTACCGGGGTGGTATTGCAGAATCAAGTCATAGTCCTTGATGAGTTCTAGCCATCTTCTTTGTCTCATGTTAATTTCTTTCTATGTGAAGATATACTTCAAACTTTTGTGATCTGTGAACACTTCACATCGTTTTCCCAAAAGATAATGTCTCCATTTTTTGAGTGCATGGACAACAGAGGCTAACTCCAAATCATGAGTAGGGTAATTTACCTCATTGGTTTTGAGTTGTCTCGAGACATAAGCCACAACTTTCCCTTCTTGCATTAGAACTGCACCTAATCCATGATGAGATGCATCACAATACACATGGAAATCTTTCTCCAAATCTGGCAGACATAGAACTGGTGCTATCACTAGTCTCTTTTTCAATTCTTGGAAGCTGAGTTCACATCCTTCAGACCAAGCAAATTTCTTGTCTTTCTTTAGTAACTCCGTCATTGGCTTAGCTACCTTGGAGAAATTCTCAATGAATCTTCTGTAATATCCTGGTAAGCCAAGGAAACTACGAACTTCCTTCACTGACATAGGAGATTCCCATTCAGTTACAGCTGACACTTTTGCGGGGTCAACTTCTACACCATCTCCTGACACAACGTGTCCAAGAAATCCAACTTCATTTAGCCAGAATTCACACTTGCTGAATTTGGCATACATCTTATGCTCTCTAAGCTTCTCAAGTATCAAACACAAATGTCCTTCATGCTCTTCTTTGCTCTTGGAGTAGATCAAAATGTCATCGATGAAAACGACAACAAACTTGTCAAGAAACTCCATGAACACCTTGTTCATCATATTCATGAAGTAAGCTGGTGCATTAGTCAAACCAAATGGCATCATGGTGTACTCATACAATCCATACCTAGTGGTGAAAGTTGTCTTAGTATGTCGTGTTCTCTTACCTTAAGCTGAAAATAACCTGACCGGAGATCAATCTTTGAGAACACACTGGCTCCTTCTAGCTGATCAAACAAGTCATTGATTCTGGGGAAAGGATATTTGTTCTTCATAGTCACCTCATTGAGTGAACGATAATCTATGCATAACCTTTGACTTCTATCTTTCTTTTCCACAAACAAGACTGGTGCTCCCCAAGATGAAGAACTTGGTTGAATAAATCCTTTATGCAACTGTTCTCCAAGTTGTTTCTTGAGTTCTTTAAACTCATCAACTGGCATCTTGTAAGGTCTCTTTGCTATTGGTCCTGATCCTGGTAGCAAGTCAATCATAAATTCCACATCTCTATCTGGTGGCATTTCCGGCAATTCTTCCGGAAACACATCCGGATATTCTCTCACAATTGGAACACTGTCTATGCTAACCCCTTAAGAGAATTTACCTTACTCCCTTTTGATTCAAAGTTAGTCTTGAATCTAATCCTTTTATTATCCAGGGTTGTGAGTGTGACAGTATGATTGGCACAATCTAGTACTCCCTTCTACTTAGTCATCCAGTCCATTCCCAAAATGACATCCAATCCTTGGGAATTTAGGATTATCAGATTAACGGGAAACTTATACTTCCCAAACTCTATGACTAGGTCATGACATCCTGAGTTCACTATCATTTCTCCATCAGGAGAACTTACTTTTATAGGACACCCAATAATTTCAACTGGAAGTTCATTTCTTTCAACAAATGATCTTGATATGAATGAATGTGATGCGCGAGTATCAAAAAGAACAAGTGCTGGAACAGAATTGAGTTTGAACTTACCAGCCACAACATCAGGTTCCTCATAGATCTCTTCCACATTGATTTGGTTCACCTGTCCCTTCTGGAAAGGGTTGGGCTTGGAACCTTCAACCTTCTTTTCTGGGCACTCATTTGCATAATGCCCTAGCTTCTTACACTTGAAACATTCAACCTGACTGATATCTCTTTTTGCAGGCTGACTGCCACTTCCACTTCCACCTCCACTGTGGTGACTCTTGTGTCCACCCTTGTGGTTCTTGTACTTGTCACTATCATGACTACGGTGATGCTTGTTGTCATGATGGCGGTTGTGGCTGTGGTGGTTGTTGTATTTCCCATGTTTGTGGGATCCAGAACTCCCACTATCATCATGATGGGAACGCTTGTGAGATGATCCCGAGCTATGCTTGTCAGAGCTGTGCTTCCTCTTTCTGCTTTCAACCTGTTTCATCTTGTTCTCCAAGATGGTAGCCTTGTCACAAAGGGATTGGTAGGTGGGGACATAGGCCACATATAACTGCAGATCCAGTTCATCATTCAATCCTTCGAGGAACTTCTCTTTCCTCTTGGCATCAGTATCAACTTCATCCGGTGCAGCCAAGAGTTACCAAATACTTGTTGAACAAAGTCTCTCAATCACACCAGATTGTTGAACTCCTCAATATATTCAGCCACGCTGCGGTAGCGCTGCTTCAAGTTATGGAACGCCTTCTTCTTCAAACTCATCACTCCGGATGAGATGTGAGTTGTACAGAAACCATCTTCAAAGATAGCCCATGTCACATCCTCGATGGGAGTGGTGATCTGGAAGTTATACCACCAAGTAGCTGCTGGTCCTTCCAACAGGTGTGCTGCAAACCTGACTTTCTCCTCGTCAGTGCAGCCGACAGTTACCAAATCCTTGTTCACCAAGCGTAGCCAAGCATTGGCCACCATGGGATCAGTGGTTCCTTAGAACTTTGCAGGCCTCAGTGTTAGGAATCTAGTGAGCATGTCAAATCCTGGTGGATTGTTGTGATTGTTGTTGTTATTGTTGTTGTTATTCTGATTCTGCATGAAACTGGTCATCATCTGCATCAGCTGTGCCTGTGCTGTCATCAGCTGCTGCATCTCGGGGGTGACATTGTGGTTGTTCGGGTTGGGGTTGGCACGTCGAGGAGGCATCTGTGGTTTTCATAAAGATAAGAATGAGATACCCATAGATGCGTAACATGCACAATACATCACATAGGCAATCACCAAAACAAGCATCAAAATAACAAAAAATTCAACGACATAAACAACAAGTTTGAAAAGCAAACACACCATAGCAAGCCATCCACATGTTGGATGGTCATTGCGACTCAATAATCATAAGCATGGTAAATGAAAGATAAATGAGTAGTCATCACTACTCCTCTGTATCAACCTCCTCATCAACAAGTGTATTACCTGCATTCTCCATAGCGGTCTTGTATTCCTCGACATTGGTAGTCAAGGCCTCTATATTTGCTTTGAGAGCCCTCTTCTGTGAACGAAGTTTCTCAATCACACCCTGCTGATGCTTGAGCTCGAAGTCCTTGGCATCTAGTTCTGCATTCATCTCTTGAATCCTCTTGTTCCTATCTTGGACTCTTTTCTCTTGGCTCTTGAAATTCCTGTCCTGGCTCTCAAACTTGGCCTCCATTTCCATGACTATCTCGTCTTGCTCCGCGAAGAGCTTGTCCTTCTCACGAAGCTACACCTGGAGCTCGCCATTTCTAAGCATGACGTTGGTCCTATCAGTATCGAGGTTCCTAAGAAGAACCTCTAGGTCCTGAAGGTACAGACGAATCGGCTCTGCCGTCTCTCTAGCAGCATCCTCGAACTCAATAGCCTCACCCTCCTCGTCGCGTCTTCCGAAGGCATGAAAGTGAGTACCTCTAAGATCTCTGGAGTGCCTCCCTAACAGACGCCCAAGTAAATCCTGCATGACTACCTCTAAGCCTCTCTCCTTGTCGTCATGCATTAGCTTGAAAGTGATAGCCTCTGTGGCTGGCTCAGTCTGGCGTCCTGGCTGAGTAACTTTGAAGCCCCAAAGGTCCTTCCTCTAAAACTTGGTGAGGGGAAGCATCATGATGCTAGGGAGTGGAAGATTGAGCACACTAGTGAGCTCAATAAGACGAGTACCAAAATGAGTTCCCTTGAACTCTTCAGCCGTGCTGATAGTAACATTAGGCATCTATTTTATAAGATAGAGAAAAGTGAGGATCAACATCAATAGAGATAAATCACAAGACAAAGCATCACATGCATATCTTTGGCAATCAAACACACAATTCATGGCATACATAAATCCATTACAAGCATCCAAGGTTCAACATAACTTAGACAAAAATTTCAGAAATAAAACGATAAGTGTGGTGGTCCAACTAACGAAGTACATTACAACTCTCACTCACTAGACAAAATGGCTATCAAAGCATACTTAATAGCCATCTGTCTATCTTGTTCACAAGATTCCCAAATCAAGTCTATGATGTCTTCCCTTAGTTGTTGGTTGTTAGTCTCCAACTCTTGGGTATGCTTCTTTTCTTCCCTAAGGTCATTTTGGGTGTTAAGCATTTTGCACTTGAGTCTATCACCAAGCTCCTTGATGGCCTTCCAAGCTGCATCTCTTGCAGAGTCAAAGAATGTGGTGTGCATTACTGAGTTGGTGACCATGCAGAATCATGATTCCTTGTGGTTGTCTTCCTTGTTTTTGTACAAGTGAAGTTACACCCACCAATACTCCTCTCCTTCATCCATCACAGGGAAACCTTTGTACACAGCTGCACCATGTATCCCCATGGTAACCATAAGGTTCTTGAGGGCTTTTGGAAATTCAGTCTCACACTCCAAAGTCATGGTCATGAGTGGTCCCTTCCTTACGGCTTTGTTGATGGAGTTCATCTAAAGTAGAGATGTGAAAGAAGATTAGAAAAGTTTACGAGAAGAAAAGACAAGTGTAGAAAATTTTCAAAGTGTTGAAATTTTTCCTTAGTGGTTTCTAATCCAATCCTAGGGTTATAATCCTACAGGCAACACAGTGCTCTGATACCATCTGTAAGATCCCACCCTTATAAAGGTAAGGATCCCTGTGATTGCAATGCTAGTCCCTGGATCAAATGCTATCATCCACAGTTTAAGATAAAGTACATAGAAACAAAGGTCATTATTACATCGTCATTCCAGAGATAACATAGTCTTTTACAACTCCATGGCCACAGGCCTAATACAAGAGTTTAATCATAACAATATAAATAAAGTCTTCATCTTCATGTGCCACAGGCAAGCATGTTGAGTGTAGACTCATAACCCCTAATCATCATCAGAGTAATCTGCAACATCACAAGTTACAGCCACAGTGGGTCAATACATTGGAATAGTATTGGCAAGTGATACCTTAGTAGAATATTAACATTTAGTTACTACATGAATTTGGCTAAGTGTAGCTTAGGTTTTCTTTGCTCAAAATAGGTTTTACCTATTAGTTGAAAACACTAAGTTTTTCTTTGACCAAAACTTTCCCAAGGAACCACCAATAGAAATTGGTGAACCTTCACCCTTGTTCAACCACAAGTTTTAACTTAGAAAATTGGGATGAGGAGATTCTTGATCGCTTCCATGTCTTGATGCTCATTTGTCCAATACCAGGGACATGGCTAAGTACTTAGATTCTTCCATCTGCAGAGGTTGTACACTTTCCCCACAAGACTTGATTTTCACCAAGACAGGACCTTTCAGAAGCCTTCCCTTAGACCAAATGGATGCGTTCCAACCTATCGTCCCACTACCACCAACTGTCCAAATGGCTAAGTTATTGCAACCTATATGATCCAGGCAGAGCCCATAATGCCATGTGGCTGCACTACAAGCTTATTAACATTTGGCATCTCAAATCCCTTTGTTCTTGGGTGGCTTTCCAAAAGTGATATACACAAGGTAAACCATAGAAATGGGCCTTGTGTAACCACTCAACACAAACCATTCTTTCCATTCCACCTAGGTGTTTCATTCACTTAGTTGTTTTATTAAGCAAAACATAAGTCAAATACTTCGAAATATTTCTCATAGCATGATTATATAATCCACCCTTGGTTGCTACTAGCTAGGCTAAGCATGAATATCAAGTATCTTAACTTAGAGGAAATTTTAACAATTCTACAACTACTAGGATTTCCCAAGCATAGCATATTGATACTTAGTAAAAATATTCATGCAAGCCCTACACAAAATAATTCTAATGCATAGGTAAAAAAATATTGGGACAAAAATATATGAAGCACCACTTGCCTTGGTAGTTGGGGGAGTAGCAACAACAATCTTCACAATCACAATCACCACTAGCACCAAAATCTAAACATAAAATGATGGCCCCAAATTCACATATCAAAATAGACAAAGATAAATATATGAATACATGCAAATGCCATGTGATCATTTTTCTAAGTCAAACAAGACAAGTATACAGTACTGAATCATAAACAAGGCAAAAACACACTAAATAAACTTTATTTAGTCTTTAAATCATTTTTCAAACAATTTCTATACTCAAACTAAGACGATAAATTTCTCTGCCAAAATAATCAATTTTACAGAAGCAAAACATTAAACACATTGCATAAATGGATAGAATTATTTCTCATAATTCCAATGATATAAAATTTGCAAAATTTAAACGTGTGGATCAAAAGTTATGAATTTTGCAAGTTTGAATATCTAATAGATCTAAATCAGATTTTTAAAACAAATAACAAGCCACACGGCAGCGTCTGATTGGACGATACCGCTTCGCACTGGATCACGCTCGCGGGCCGTTGGATCTAACTTACTGCGCATGGTCTAGATCAAAACTTACCGCTTCGTCACAGATCTAATCCTAAGCGCTGGATTCAGATCTGACGGCTGTCGAGCACGCGACCATGGATGGGCGGCGCTAGCGATGGTGGCGCGGCGGCGCGGCTCTGCCAGTGGTGTTCCGGTGGCTACGGAGGGGGCTAGGGTCAGCATAGGAGCTTACCAGACTCGCGAGGTCACGAAGAAGCTCAACATGCAGACGGGCAGGGTTGGGGCACGCTGTAGAGGTCGCTGGGGCTCGTCGGACTTGCAGACGACATCGGGTTCTTGCTGAAGATGAC
This sequence comes from Avena sativa, assembly GCA_916181665.1. Classification (NCBI taxonomy): domain Eukaryota; kingdom Viridiplantae; phylum Streptophyta; class Magnoliopsida; order Poales; family Poaceae; genus Avena; species Avena sativa. The sequence goes on from OV702293.1 coordinate 104,894,808, forward strand.
GTTTCCGATGATATAGACCGCCCTAGCATGAACCAGTTGTGTTAGGAGGTGCGCAAGGTTGTGGCGAACACGACAGGGTCAAAGGGGAAGCAAGGGGAGCTCGAAGATTACCAGTATTTCTCGTCGGAGTTGGGTGGCGGCACTAACGTTTGCGGGCACGAACGGGAACGGCGACCTGGGTCACAAGAAAGCAAACGAAAGGCATCAGGGGGTGCGCAAGAACATGTTGGTCACGCTCGTTTGAAGCAGAGGCAAAGGGGCGGTCGAGGCTCACCGGAATCAGTCGCCAGAGGTCGTCGGTACAGCGGCGGTTTGAGCTCGAATGCACGTAGCCTGGTGGCGGAATGAGCGAGGAAAGTGGGGGGAAATGGCCGCGGTGGCGAGGTGATTAAGTATCCAGGAGCGGGGCGAGAATTACGCACGTAATCAATGGCAATCAATCGATTTTAAACGCGGCAGTGAAGGAGGAGGAGGAAACGGCGAGGCCAGGTCATGGGCGGGGTTTGGGGACGATGCTGACGGGGCAAGGTGGTCCAAGGTGTCAGCGGGTGGGTGTGCGCTGCTGCGGTGAGAAACAGAGGGAGAAGGGATACCCCGGGTGGGCTTTTTGGCTACTGGGCCGAAAGGGTAGCGCCGGCCCAATTCTAATTCTTTTATCCTTTTCTATTTCTTTTTGATTTTCCAAGAAACATTTTCAAATGAGTTTCAAATAAGTTTAATTTAAACCACTTCTGGATTTTTGTAAAGTGAAAGTTGTACACAATTGGTTGCAGAACAATGTTGTACACTTGAAAATAATTTGGCACTTTGGAATTTTTAAAATAAACAATGTTTTTACCAATTGCTTAGTAAAGACATAAAAATGATTTTAAATTTTGTTTCTTTGTTTTGAAATCTTTGTCCAAGTTTTGGAAATTATCAAACAATCTTAGGATCAAACATCTTTGGTTTTAAAACAAATAATCTCTTACTAAAGAGTAGCATTGGGTCAATGCCTTGCTTACATAAAATAATAGGCATTCAAAATGCTTTTGTTTTGTAATGACTTTGAAAATGATCCTAAAATGATTATGAATGCATGGATGATATGCAAACTTTGAAATCATGATTTTAGGGATGTTACAAGTATACAGTGATGTCCTTCGGGTTAACCAATGCCCCTGCTACATTTATGAGGCTCATGAACTCTATCTTCATGGAGTATCTCGACATGTTCGTCATGGTATACATTGATGACATTCTAATCTACTCCAAGACCGAAGAAGAGCATGCCGAACATCTACGTTTGGTATTGACTAAACTTCGTGAACAACATCTCTATGCCAAGTTTTCCAAATGTGAGTTCTGGTTACAAGAGCTCGTCTTCCTTGGTCATGTTGTGTCTGCAAGTGGTGTTGCTGTCATACCGAATAAGGTTCAGACCATTCTGGAATGGAAGTCACCTACTTCAGTCAAGCAAATCCGAAGTTTTCTTGGAATTGCTGGATATTACCGCCGATTCATCGAGAACTTCTCCAAGATAGCCAATCCTATGACGGATCTTCTTAAGAAAGATAAGAAGTTTAAATGGTCAGAAAAGGCAGAAGAAAGTTTCCAATCTTTGAAAACTAAGCTAACCACCGCTCCCGTGCTTGTTCTTCCGAACACAAGCAAGGACTTCGTCATCTATTGTGATGCTTCTCTCCAAGGGCTCGGTTGTGTGTTGATGCAAGATGGTCATGTAGTGGCCTAGGCTTCTCCGCAGTTGAAGCCACATGAGAACAATTATCCAACCCATGATCTCGAGCTCGCTGCTGTTGTTCATGCTCTCAAGCAATGGCGACACTACCTCATCGGTAACTTTGTGAACTTTACTCGGATCATCAAATCCTGAAGTACCTCTTCACCCAACCATATCTAAATCTCAGGCAAAGACGATGGTTGGAACTCATCAAAGATTATGATTTGGGTCTCAACTATCAACCCGGCAAAGCCAATGTCGTAGCTGATGCGCTAAGTCGGAAGTCTTACTGCAACAATCTGATGATTTTACAAGCCCAACCTGCTCTCTACGAGGAAATCAAGCGTCTTAATCTTGAAGTAGTTCCTTGTGGATTCCTTGCTAACCTTGAAATAAAATTTTCTCTTGAGGACCAAATCAAGTAAGCTCAAAAGAAAGATGATGAAGTTACCAAGATCAAGGAATGTGTTGCAAGCGGTGAAGCTAAATGCTTCTCTGTCAATGATCAAGGTACTCTCTATTTTGGTAACCGGCTAGTGGTTCCAACCAATCGGAAAATCAAAGATCTAATCCTTTTGGAAGCTCATGAATCCCCTCTGTCTATCCATGATGGTGGTACCAAGATGTACCGAGATCTCCGTCAAAGATTCTGGTGGAGTGGAATGAAACCAGAAATTGCTCGCTTTGTTGCAGAGCGCGACGTTTGCTATCGTGTAAAGGCTGGACAACAAAGGCCTGCTAGACTTCTGTAGCCTTTGAAAATCCCTGAGTGGAAATGGGATGAAATTGGTATGGATTTTATCACTGGACTCCCAAAGACACAATCTGGACATGATGCCATATGGGTAGTTATTGATCGACTATCCAAAGTTGCTTACTTCCTTGCTGTTCGGGAAAGCATTATTGCAAGCCAGTTGGCAGAGCTATACATATACAGGATAGTCGTCCTCCATGGTGTACCCAAGAAGATCATATCTTATCGTGGAAGCTTGTTCACTTCCAAATTCTGGGCTAGTATCCAACAAGCAATGGGAACTCAAGTTTCCTTCAGTACAGCCTATCATCCTAAAACTGGTGGTCAGACCGAAAGAGTGAATCAAATTCTTGAAGACATGCTCCGAGCGTGTTTCATATCCTTTGGAAAGAACTGGGAGAAATGTCTACCTTTTGCGGAGTTCTCTTATAACAACAGTTTTCAATCCAGTTTGGGCATGGCACCTTTCCAATTCCTGTATGGGAGAACATGTCGAACACCTCTGAACTGGACAGAAACCGGCGAAAGACAATTCTTTGGTCCGGACATGATCCAAGAGGCATAAGATCAAGTTCGCATAATTCTCGTCAGAAGACCAACTACGATCGTCATCATCTTGATGTTCATTATGAAGTTGGTGATCAAGTTTACCTCCGGGTCACTCCTCTAAAGGGTGTCCATCGATTCGGTATCAAGGGCAAATTGGCTCCTCGCTATGTTGGTCCCTTTCGCATTCTCTCCAAGTGGGGTGAGCTTGCCTACCAATTGGATCTACCTTCAACTTTTCCAGAGGTTCATGATGTCTTTCATGTGTCTCAACTCAAGCGTTGCTTCAAAGATCCCATTCGTGGTGTGGACCATGAAACTTTGGATCTCCAAGATGCTCTAACCTACCGAGAATACCCTGTTCGTATTCTAGATGAAATCGAGCACAATACTCGTCGCCAAACCATCAAGTTCCTGAAATTTAAATGGTCTCATCACTCTGAGTCAGAAGCAACCTGGGAACACAAAGATCGTCTTCGATCTGAGTACCCTGCTTTCTTTTCTAAAACCTAGGAATCTCGCGTCAAGATTCTTGTAAGTGGGGTAGAGCTATAACATACCACCTTTTGTGTAATATTAGTAAGGATATGTTTGAGCATTGCATGCATGCATAACACTTGCACTTTTGTTTAATCAAGAAAGAACAGATAAAACCCTAAACCCTAACTTCCCACTCTATTTGAAAACCATTCAAATGAGTTTTGTATTTGAAAAACCATCTACATGAATGGAACCCAAAGTGAATAAAAGGGTTCCACGTTATTTTATATACTTCACAAAAGTTTCTGTAAATTGAAATTATTCAAAACAGGTTTGAATTCCAAATAATAAAAAGAAACCAGAAAAACAGAAATAGAAAAGGATTTCCTGGAAAAAAATATAAACCTAATCCTCCCTGGGCCGAGCCCATCTTTCCTCTCCTCTCTCCCTGCCGCCAGCAGTGCCAGCAGCGAGCCCACCCGGGGCCCAAGCCAACCCACCTCTGGCCCGTACCCCTTTGGCCTTCCCCTTTCTTCTTTCTCGTCGCCGGCAAGCAGCTGCCTGGCAGCGCGCTCGTCGTCGATCTCCTGCGCGCTATGATGCCCGCCGCGGCCCCTGGAGCCGCGGATAAGAACCACTGTGTTGTGCTCTCTCTCCCAGTAGCCATTTCACTTGCTCTCTTCCTCTCCCTCGCGGCAGCGCCATGGCCGAAGCATCCTACCCGCCAGTCGCCGTCGGCCTCGCCGTTTCCGGCCGCCCCAGCTCAAGCCGACGCCACCGCTGGAACCGCCGTGCTCGACTCTCTCTCCCTAGCCTCCTTTCCACCTCGCGCGCACCCTCGTTTGAGAGAATCGGAAGCTCCGGCCGCCGTCGGTCATCATCGATCCCCGCCGACCCCGAGCTCGGCTCGCCTCGCCGTCAAGCTCGTCTTGCTCACGGTGAGCTTCTGATCCTCGCAGTGGCCTCCGTTTCCTCCATCTCACCCTGAGTCGCTCTCCCCGCATGTGCCCGACGCCGCCGCCGCTCGCCGTCGTTGCACCATCGTCTCCGGTGACCAAGAATAGGCGGCGCCACCACCAATCAACTTCCCATCGTCGTCTGCGTCCAACGCCCCCGACCTCGCATCCAGGCGCGCTCGGAATCGCTGGATTCGAGCTCGACCTAGGAGCAACTCCATTGATGACATCAGCATGATGTCATGCTGATGTCATATCTCTTTTTCTTTTCTTTTAATTATTTATGTAAATAGAAATCCCTGAAAAGTGGGCCATACCTATAAGAGTTTTATTATTTTCTGTAAATATTTTCTGAAATGATTAAAAGTCTGACATGTGGGCCCAAGTTTGGAAATTATTTCAAATATTCCAAAAATGATTTAAAATGTATTAAAATTTGGGAAATTCATAACTAATTCATTTTAAATCAGAAAAATACAAATAATATACCAAAATGATTAGAAAAATGAAACCTATCTAACTAAGCTATAATCATACATTGTTAACCAACTTGGATGGAAAGTTTAATTAGAAGAACCAATTGAACCCCACAGGTGATTCCGATGATCCCCCTGTTTTAGGGTTTGCACATCTCGGACCCCCTTTAAAGTGACCCAGCATGCTTTAGGGTTCAACTCAACACTATTAAACTTGTCATATCATCCATATTATATGAGCATTTCACATCCCATGTGTTGAGTGTTGTTTTATCTTTTCCGGTGATTGGTTCTCGCGAATAGGAACCGGACCCGAAGCTGAAGTCAACACCATCAAAGAGCAGTATCAGTCTAACAACAGACAAGGCAAGCGAAGCCCCACTCATACATATGAATCCTATGATTACAAAATATTTCATTCTCGTCATATGCAATCGGTTCAATAGTCTTTTATCAATAGACAGAGTAATCCTATCTGATGCATGTTCTCCTTTGTGAACTATATTACCTGATCCACCGCTCCTAGCATAACTAGGGTTTGTCTTATGAGCATCGCTAGTGCCACAGTTCAGTCATGCTTAGCCATGCTTAGTGGTCTGCTGCTGATCATTCATGTGATGCACCAGAGATGCGGATGAATCTAGTATGGTAGGATATGTGATGTGATCAGAGATGGATAATAAACATGCTAAGGCTTGTATGGGAGGCCACGTGGGTTGTGGTTTACGTACTCCCATACTTTCCACCCTTAGGAACTGATGTTCTCGCCTCTTGAACCAAGACGAGCGTACAACCACACGGGGGCCTGTAAACCCCTTTGACTTATTAACTTGCCTAGTAGATTCCATGAGTCACATAGTTCGGGCTTTCCATTCGACATACAAATCTTGGTTGTTCTTGAATGGAGGTGAAGGAGGAGCATTCATACAGGTAGGTAAGCATGGCAGGGAATGGGAGATGTCCGGCATTCGTAATCTCAAACCCTGTTCACATCGCTAGGGACTCGACCCTTAGTGCGTGACTCATGGTCTTTGCGAAAGCAAGGTAAAGGTTGTAGTCAACCACTCTCTGCCAGCCTTCCAAGAAAGAGGGCTAATAATTTGGCATTAAGAATCAGTTGGTACGTGTGGGTGAAGTTGTGCACCCCTGCAGGGTTATAATATTTTCGAAAATCCGTGTCCACAGTTATGGACAACTTGGGAACGGATTCTGTGATCATAGATCTGGAATACTTCCCCGGGGTTGTTGAGGGGATAGTCTGGGAAGAATGGTTTAGTTGATGATGATACTTGGTGGATATCAAAGATGATTCTAAGAGCTAGAGTTGAAGTCTTCTTATCCCCTATTGAAAATGATCTGACTAGATGAGATTCTTCTCCCTCTTGTTTTGAAAACAAAAGATGGCTTTATGAAAAATAACTCCACTATCCATAAGTCTTGCGGAGTACACCCTGTACTCAGCCTTGCTTCGTTGATGTTTTCTACAGATGATGCTTCTCCAACTGAAGGTGGTTTCTACGTCGAAGTCGACGAGTAGTCGGGGTTCTCGGGCAGCAGCCTAGGATCTATGGAAGGGTCGCTACTTCTGTTTAAAGCCTCTTAGGCGCTTTGCTAAGTTTGTTGTTTAGAACAACTTGTTTGCTTCCGTTGTTTGATGTAATGATGGGTCTGTGACCCCTGGCTTGTATGACTGGTTTGTAACTCTCTTAAGAGTTTATCTTATTTATGTATGGTTTGTATGTTCTGTAATGTTTCCGACCTTTCCCTGCGCGTTTCAGAATTTAGGTCAGGCTTATATCATATGAGGATCTGGTATTTATCTAGCCCTGATCCCGGGTCGTGACACACGCCGCCGCCTCCGAGCGCCTACAAGTACCGTTGATCACCGCCGGACAACCCTAGTCGTCCCCCACTTCTCCTCTTCCTCTCCCACTCTTGCTGCAGCGCCATGGCTGAAGAACCCTAGCCTCCTGTCGCCGTCATCCTCGCCGTCTCCGGCCACCCTAGCCCAAGCCGACGCCACCGTTGAGTTCTCCGTGCTCGACTCTCTCATCCGAGCCCCTCCTCTCCCACGCGCGCGACCCCAATCGGCTGAATCGACACCTCTTGTCGCCGTCGGTCTCTGTCGATCCCCGCCATTCCCGAGCTAGCCTCTCCTCGCCATCAAGCCTGTCATGCTCACGGTGAGCTCCTCGTCACAATGGGGCCCTCTGTTTCCTCTCTCTCCCCATGTACAAGCCACCCCTCTTGAGCCTGACGACGCCACCGCTGTAGCTCGTCGGAGTTGACGCTCCGGTGACCAATAAGGAGCGGCGCCGCCACTAAAGCGCTCAGCGCATCAGCCCACGTCCAACGCACCCCTCTGCGCAGCCCGCAAGCTCCCTAGCGCCATCCTCGCTCTCGATCTGAGAGCTTGGCCATTGTTGACGTCATGCTGGCGTCAGCATGATGTAGTAAACCATTTTTTTCAGTAATTATTTTCTGAAAATAATAAATCCCTGACAGGTGGACCCTACCTATAAGATGATTAATCTTTTTCATAAATGTTTTCTAAAATTAATAAAAGTCTGACATGTGGGCCCAACTTGGAAAATAATTTAATATTCGAAAAATGATTGAAAATGAATTAAAAATGGAGAAATTCATAACTAATTCATTTTAAATCATAAAAACACAAATAAATATATCAAAATGTTCATAAAAATAAAGCTATGCAATAGAAATAGAATCATACATTGTTATCCAACTTTCATGACAAGTTTAATTAGAAGAACCAATTGAACCCCATAGGTGATTTCGAGGATCCCCCTGTTCTAGGGTTTGGACCTCTCGGACCCCGTTTAAAATGACCAAGAATGTTATAGGGTTCATTTCAAAACTATTTAACTTTTCATATCATCCATATTGTATGAGCATTGCACATGCCATGTGTTGAATGTTGCTTTTCCTTTCCTGTGATTGGTTCTTTGCGAATAGGAACTGAACCCGAGGCTGAAGTCAACGCCACCGAAGAGCAGTACCAATCCAACAACGGACAAGGCAAGAGAAGCCCCACTCATACATCTGAATCCTATGTTTACAAAGTATTTCATTCTCACCATATGCATTCGGTTCAACAGTCTTTTATTAGTAGATAGTGTAATCCTATCTGATGCATGTTTCCCTTTGTGAACTAAATACCTGATCCACTGTTCCTACCATAACTAGGGTTTGGCTTACGAGCATCACTAGTGCCACAGTTCAGTCGAGCTTAGCCATGCTTAGTGGTCCAATGCTAATCATTGAGATGATGCACTGGATATGCGAATGAATCTAGTATGGTAGGATGTTGTGATATGATCAGAGATGGATAATAAACATGCTAAGTCTTGTATGGGAGGCCACGTGGGTTGTGGTTTTTGTAGTCCCATACTTGCCACCCCTAGGAACTAAGTTCTCGCCTCTTGAACCAAGACAAGCGAACAACCACACGGGGGGCTGGAAACCCCCTCGACTCACTAACTTGCCTAGTAGATTCCATGAGTCACATATTTCGGGCTTTCCATTCGACATACGCATCTTGGTTGTTCTTGGATAGAGGTGAAGGAGGTGCATTCATAACATGTAGGTAAGCGTGGCCGAGAAAAAGAGATGCACGGCATCCGTAATCTTGAACCCTGCACACATCATTAGGGACCGGCAGGGAATGGGAGATGCCCGACATCCGTAATCTCAAACCCTGTTCACATCGCTAGGGACCGACTTCGGGACTCGACCCGTTATGGCGGCATCTCCTTAGTGCGTGACTCATGGTCTCGGCGAAAGCAAGGTAAATGTCGTGGTCAACCACTCTCTGCCGGCCTTCCAAGTAAGAGGTCTAATAATTTGGCATTAAGAATCAGTTGGTCAACTAATGTGAGATCCGGACAACTTGGGAACGAATTCTATGATCATAGAAAACTATAACCAATGATAAAATTTGGCCAACTAATGTGAGATCCGGAGTACTTCCTCGGGGAAGTTTGAGGGGGTAGTTGATGATGGTTCTTGGTGGATAACAAAGATGACTTCGAAGATCTAGAGTTGTAGTATTATTATCCCTTTTAAAAATGATCTGACTAGACAAGCTTCTTTACCTCCTTATTTTGAAAACAAAAGATGGATTTATGCAAAACAACTCATCTAGCCATAAGTCTTGTGGAGTACACCATGTACTCAGCCTTTCTTCATTGATGTTTTTCTACAGATGAAGCTACTCCAACTGAAGGTGGTTTCTACGTCGAAGTCGATGAGTAGTCAGGGTTCCCAGGCAGCAACCTAGGATCTATGCAATGGTCGCTACTTCTGTTTAAGGCCTCTTAGGACCTTTGCTAAATTTGTTGTTTTGAATAACTGTTTACTTCCGTTGTTTGTTGTACCGATGGGTCTGTGACCCTTGGCTTGTATGACTGGTTTGTAACTCTCTTAAGAGTTTACCTTATTAATGTATGGTTTGTATGTTCTGTAATGTTACCGATCATTCCCTGCGCGCTTCGGAATTTAGGTTAGGCTTATGTCAGATTAAGATCTGGTATTTGTGTAGCCCTGATCCCGGGTCATGACAATATTCTCCATCATTTATCTAGATCATGTTACCAAGATTTTTCAAGTATTAGGTATAGATAATAATAAGCGTTGACTTCTAGATGATACAAAATACAAGAACCAAATATACAACCATACTTTATATAGTTTTTAACTTTTTGATTGACCTTTGACTGTTGGATCAGATCGACCAGCAAATCCTATCTTTGCAAACCGTTGGATCGTCTATCCATTCTAGCTTCTAGAAGATTCTCTATTGATAATCTTTAGCACAATGATCGATATGCACAAATCTCACAACACACTTCTCAATAATTCTGAAATCTTCTTCATCATTTATCCAGAGCATATATGTCGAGTATTAGGTTGCTAATAGGTTGATTTCTACATGATACGAAGTACAAGAACCAATATACGTCGATATTTATGGACGACACTCAAAATTATAATTATTTTTGAGCGTCACCTATTATAGTTATATATAAAAATGATATGACATACTTCTATTATCTGATTCTCACGTATGCAAGGCACATGCAACTTATTCGTTGGATCTTATCCATTGTAGCATCTAGAAGATACCATTGGTACTCATGTGCAAGGAACATGGCGATTTACTAGTCTAATTTAATACTACTACTACTACTACTACTATTACTAGTACTAATACTATGTTACTAGATCAAAATCTACCCTTCTTTTCTTCTTCAACGTCTTCTTTTTCTAATGGTTACTAGTACTACCATTGGTAAAGTAGAGAGAGAGGGAGGTGCCGTGGGGGAGTGGTGGAGGGAAAAAGGTGGCCTCGGCCTTTTCTGCCTCTCCTCGAGCACGTGCTCGGGTAGGGCTCGGTGTGGCTGGTCCAGGCAGGCAGGCAGGTAGGGATGGCAGGCCGGGCTCGGGTGGGGCCGAGCTGCAGTGAGAGAGAAGGGAGAGAGATGGAGGGGGACACTCGGGTTGGAGCTAGGTTAGAGGAATGGGGTGGCTCGGGTTAGGGCATGGTCTTAGGTTAGGGAGGGGTAGGTAGCTGGGGTGTGGCCAGGGAGAGAGGGTGGCCAGGTGGGTCCAGCATGGGGAGGCTCGGCATAGATGAAGATAAGAGGGTGAGGTAGGTTTAGGGTTTTGGTTTGGAGAAAGATGAGTTAGAGAAAGGGGTTAGGGTTAGATGGAGAAGAGAGAGGGGGTTTAGGGTTAGGGGTAGGTTTAGGTGGTAGGGTTTAAAGAGGGAGGGAAAAACCACTAGTTAGCATGGAGATGCCCATGAGATTAAATCCACACAAAAACAATTGAAAAATGCTCAAATAAACTCACATGAATGGGTAAGGAAGAAGGGGATGGTGATGTTGCATGGGCATGCATGAATGTGAATAGCCACTTCTATTAGTTGTAAAAACAACTATAGTACATGTGTGAACTTATTACATGCATGCACATCACTATTTGAACAAAAACCAACCCACTAGATACAAGCTTGATGAATATATGGGAATGGTAGAATCAAGCATAATTGAATATATAGGCCATGCTAGTGTGTATATTCCACTAAAAGATTATTTGGCCACAATTATATTCAAACAAGCTCAATTAACCAAAACAACCATATGGAAGGTAAAAGGAAGATTCTACTCACATGACAAGCAAAGGTGGCCATGAGGCTCCATATAATTATTATTGTGAAAACAACATACTTCATATATGGACATGTAGACATAGAATGGATCCACACCATCACATATGAGCTAGAATTAAATAGCAAAAGAAAAGCAATGGCTCATATATGACTAGGGTGGTAAAATTTTAAGGTGGTGAAAGAAAGGTTGGTGGAGTTGAATAAAAGATATGCCCCCAACTCAACTTGGGCATTTAAACAATATATCAATAACCAAATACAATATCAAGAGTCAAATACAATTTACAATGCATATGAGAGAAGAGCCAAAACAAAAGGGTTTTATATGATGCTCAAATGCAAGGTGGCATGATGACATGAGCATGATATAATGATGATGCAACAATTATATATAGGAAGTAGCATTTATATTACTAGATCAAGTAGCATTGCAATTGTTAGACAATTGGGATGCTACACCCCTCCTCCCGTCCGTTAGATCGACGAGCTACGGCTCATATTAGACGCACAATCGAAGGGGTATCAACGAGTGGCGTTGCACCGCGTGGCAAGTCCACGTCAGCGCCACGTCCATGCCGCGTCGTCTATCTGGACTAATCAGAAGCCGCCATTTGTCGTGGATGGGTTAGGGTTAGATTTAAATTGGCAGATTGTTTTTGAATCTTGCGAAATTCATAGAAATTCAACCGTTTGGCCAAATTTTGCTTATAATATATCGTTGGATTCACAAAATTGTGTAGAACACATATCTGTAATAATATTAAGAGTTTGCAGTAGGTTTCCTGTGTAGAATTTAATCTCTAGATTTGAGTATTTTAATTCATAGAAAACTAATTAAGACCCCGTTTTAGCTGATTCTTGTTGCGTTGACTTTGTTTTTACAATACCTACTGAACAAAATTATAAAATCTTGCTTAAGAACATTAGATCTGATTCGGGGCTAAAGATGGTTGGATCTCCTTATGATCCTATAGATTAGAATAGTGACCCAAATTAACTTAAATCTGTGGGGAAATCAATATCCCTAACGCTTTGTTTGGATGCACATAATTGTTTCCAGGAAATGAATTAGGTGAAAATTCCAAATCCGGACCAGAAAGGAAATGGCTACTAATTCGAATTCTGTTGTTTGGGTGGTTCGTAATTTGCTATTGGAATCAGATGGTGCTACTCAATTCCAATTCGTGTTTGGATGTCCAAACCATGGAATTGGATGGTTTTTTCATTTAGTTGTTTTATACTTGTTAAAATTTAAGGATTGTCACATGTGTATATATTACAACATATACATATTATTTTCCATACATAGAAACATTCAAAATAATCTGAACAAGATCACATATACATATTTTTTTCTAGTCATTTGTTTTGAGAATCCTAGTGATTAAAACCGAAGTCACCTTGCATGCTCAAGCGGTGGTGTAGTGTTCGTCATAATCCAAGGGAATGGGGAATTCACGTGTTCTTGAAGTGAGGTACTAGGCACTAGCATCTAACTTTGTAGAACCATACAGGCGCTTTTATTCTATGATTTTCCTCACTCATGCCGCATAGACTGTAGTCTCACACGGTTTGTACAGTTCAAAACCAATCTATGTCTCACACGCATGAACATAAGAACACAAAATTGCTGCCACAAACTAATGGAAGAGGGCATGCAGATGATGGGAACAGGATTCCCACCGCCACCGCGCCTCAACCCGCCGCCGACATCCCTTAAACCGCCGCCAAAACCTAGTCTGTCGGACATGGGTGAGGATGGGGAGGGAGGGAGGAGGGACCGGGGAAGGGGAAGGGGCGACGACGGGAGGAAGGGAGGAGGGCGGGGAAGGAGAGAGGATCGGAAAGGAGGGAGGAGGGCGATCAATACCGGCAGCTGATGGGAAGGCAGCTCCCCTCCCGTCGCGTGAGGACCTCTCGGGAAGAGACGCGAGGATCCTCCTCTCACGCAAGGACCTCTCGTGAAGCGGTACCTGCCTGTTTCCGTGATGATTCGCAGGGGTCAGGATCCGAATTGGAGACAGCGATATGACGGGCCTCGCGGGGGGTCGCGGAATTGGGTTATCATTTCCGAGCCTAGATTCCATGACAAAACAAACAGTGGAAATCGGTACCCGTTTCCAATTCCACAATTCTGGGCCCAATTAAGTACATCCAAACAGGGTGTAACACAATTGCAATCCAATTAGATTACCTTGGTCAATTTAGAAAACAAATCTTGCATAATTACCATGTTGCATGCATGCATATCATATCTATGGCTTATTTTGTGCAAGTTGTGATTTGATCTATGTTTGTGTTTCGTTAGATTGTTCGGAGTGCACTGAGGAGTACTATTGGGTAGAGTGCTGCTCGGATCAAGGCAAGTTACACCACTTGATCATAACTTTTGTCCCAGTTTGGATTCTATGCACGTGATCTTCAAAATTATGTAGTATGCATGTGTAGGATGTTCTAGTAGAATTTTTCCTTAGTATTATTTTGCAAGTGCGATGATTTTTTGTAGTATGCCATGAGTAGCTTTATACTTAGGATTCCCTCCTAATAGGTTACCCCTGTTTTTGCTAAGTACTTGCTATGCTATGTATAAATAAAGTACCGTTGGGGGGTTGGAAAGACAAGGAATTTTTCTAAGTATAAAGGCTCTTTGAGCGGTCTTTCTTCTCAAAACCACTTCAAAATAAAACTAAGTTTTCTTCTGGGTGTAATTGGTTGCGGGTCAACGAGTGAGGTTTTGATGGAGGACGGCCGCTCAGAAATCAAAGAAGTCAGCCATGTTTCAAAATTCATAAGCTTCCAGTGCAACCACAATACATATGGGCTCTGTCTTGGCCTAGTACTTAGTGGGTACCCTCACCTGGGTACCAACATTTGGAGGTTCTTGGCACGGTTGGATCCAGAAGGTACAGGGGCTACTAAGGGAAAGCCTCGCCGTGGTCTTGTCTGTAAAAGGACTTGATCATGGATTGTGGGTAAAGTGCACAAACTCTCGATAGTATTGCAATCTGATCAATCAGCCGAGTTCACAGAAAAGAACACTTGCATCTAAAGGATGGATCCTCTGAAGGATCTTCCTCTCTCTCTTTCAAAACTTAAAGATTTCTAAAAACCCAAGGCGTGAGTCATATCGCTATTGGGAGGGTTTTGGGAACTTGGTGAGTAATATCCAAGTGTTAGGTTGTTTGGACACTTGGTGAGTAATAACCTCGTGTGCGATTTGACCATATATTGCTTAAACTAAAGTTTACAAAGTAGGGAAATCTTCTCTTCTTCTCCATACTTAAGAAAACTATCTTTGAGCAAATAAACTCCACAGCCTAAACTAGCCTTGCATATAGAGTTAGTCTTTTCTTTTCTTGGTATAATTTGCCAATACATTCAATGTATTGACCCAACTTGTTGGATGCACGTCTCATGTGCAGAATCCAAAGATTGAAAGGTGCGTAGGGATCGCGAGTCTACACTCGACAAGCCTAGGGCATTGATGGACTCAAGCTTCTTTATGTTTCCGCTGTTATTTGATCTAGCTTAATGCGAAGCAAATTTGTAATAAATTCATACTCTGGATTCTCCGTGTAATAATGACTTTGTGTTTTACATGATATTCATCGACTGTGAGTGCTAGCTATTGATCCAGGGACTAGCATGTAAATCACAAGGAATTAGGATCCTTATTCATCCAAGGTCACTACATTCGTGGTTTGCATTCCTCCTCTGCGACTTCTCGCATGATGCCATTATAATTTATGTCTCGTTCATTATTAGCTACGAAAGTAACTGCATGCCGATTGTTTAGCTCATCACTAATTCTGAGTCAGTCACCCAACGTATCTTGCATTCTAGGATATACTACAGCTTCCATATATTTTTGTTGAAATGACCTGGCTAGTTTACATTTGCTGAAATTCTAGGAAACACTCTGTTCGATTGGTAAATTCATTTGTAGGGAAACTTGTGTAATGCTTGCTTGTCCTTTTCTACAGGTTCACAAGCAATGCCATTATATTTCATATCTTATGGTTCCACCTAAGTAGCGACATAGCTATCCTATACTGTATATATATAGTTTATTCGTAGTTTGCATTCTTGATCTACAAGGTCTCTTATGATGCCTTTATAATTTCTATGCGGTTCATAGGTATGACAGTAACTACATGCCCATTATGTAGCCACCACAAATTCTGGATCACCCAACATCTCTTGCATTCCAGGATAAACGACTGCTTCCATATATATTTGTTGAAATGACCTTGCCAGTTTATATTTGCTGAAATTTTAAGAAACACTTTGATTGATTGCTTATTTATTTGTAGGCACACTTGTCTAATGCTTCCTTGTCCTCTTCTACAGGTCTGCAAGAGATGCCATTATATTTCTAATCTGGTGCTGGTTCATCCTAAGAAACAACATAACTGTCCTCTACTTTGTAGTTTATTCGTGGTTTGCGCTCCTGCTCTACAAGTTCTCGCATGATGCCATTGAAATTTGTCTCTCATTCATTCTTAGCTACTAAATTAATTGCATTCCCATTGTGTAGATCATCGCAAATTCTGAATCACCCAATGTCTCTTGCATTCCATGATATACTACTGCTTCCTTACATATTTGTTGAAAGGACCTGACTAGTTTATATTTTCTGAAATTCTAGGAAACACTATGTTCGATTGCTCAATTCATTTGTAGACACACTTGTGTAATGCTTGCTTGTACTATTCTACTCGTTCACAAGGAATACCATTAGATTTGATATCTAATGGTTCGTCCTAAGCAGCAACCTAGCTATCCTCTATATATAGTTCATTAGTGGTTTGCATTTTTGCTCTACAAGTTCTCTTATAATGACATTATAATTTCTATTCGGTTTCTAGCTACGACAGTAACTGCATGCCCATTGTGTAGCTCACCACAAATTGTTGGTCACACAACGTCTCTTGCATTCTAGGAAACGACTGCTTTCATATATATTTGTTGAAATGACCTGACTAGTTAATATTCGCTGAAACTCTATGAAACACTTTTATTGATTGATCATTTCATTGTAGGAACACTTCTCTAATGATTGCTTTTCCTCTTCTACAGGTTCGCCAAAGACGCCATTATATTTCTAATCTGGTGCTGCTTCGTCCTAAGCAACGATATAACTATCCTCTACTGTGTAGTTCATTCGTGGTTTGCGTCCCTGCTCTGCAAGTTCTTGTATGATGCCATTATAATTTCTATCTGGTTCATTCTTAGGTACTATAGTAACCGCATGTCATTGTGTTGCTCACCCTAAATTCTGATTCAACCAACGTCTCTTGATTTCCAAGATATACAACTACTTCCATAGATATATTTGTTGAAATGACCTGGCTAGTGTATATTTGCTGAAATTCTAAGTAACAATTTGTTTGATTGTTCATTTCATTGTAGGCACACTTGTCTAATGCTTACATGTCCTGTTCTACAGGTTCACAAGAGATGCCATTATATTTCGTATCTGATTCTGTTTTGTCCTAAGAAATGACATAACTATCCTCTATTGTATAGTTTATTTGTAGTTTGCATTCCTACTCTACAAGTTCTCACATGATGTTGATTATAATTTATGTCTCGTTCATTCTTAACAATGATAGTAACTTCATGAAATTTTCCGGTTTATTCTTCTATATATTTTTGTTGAAATGACCTGGCTAGTTTATATTTGCTAAAATTCTAAGCGCCACACATTGTTATATTTCTCGTTTCACATTAGGCACACTTGTTTAATTCTTGCTTGTCTTGTTTGTTTGTTTGTTTGTTTGTTTGACGTGATGGTCAATATATTTGAACCATTGACCAGTATTAAACTCTAGTTCATACCTCCTATCGTATCAGTTAAATGAGTAGTTTGTATTTTTTGATGTATTAACTTGTTATTACTTATTTTCAGACTACAATTATTGCTATCGCCAGTAAAGAGGGGGCTGCAAGATCATCTCTCAAGGTTGTTTTCCAATGTAGATGTCACACTCAAAAGGGAGATGCATGTGGTAGATGAAGAAAGCAAATTGAGGACTGCTATCAACTTGATTGTCAACTGAAATGCCGAATTTTCTTTCCCATAAGTTGACAGTATGTAATAATTTTAAGTAGTTTGCATTTGATGTAATATCTAGATAAATCGCATAGCCCGTGTAGGCATTTAGTTGATGCCGTCCACACATAGAGGTAGGCGGTTCCATATTGTGCTCTGTATTGTCCCATCTTGTATTAGACGGACTATAAACAGTAAAAATGCTCACATTTTGTATACCTTTTATGATATCAGAATGGGCTCCAAAAATGCAAAAAAATGTAAAACACCGTAAAAGTAACAGGCGCGGCCCATAGTCATCCTACGTAACAATAAAAGGCCAAAATAGTAACAGGTAGAATCAGCATCCGATAAAACAGCAACATACCAAAAGAGTAAATGGCCCAAATAGTAACAGGACAAAACAGTAACCGACCAAAACAGTAACAGGACCAAACAATAACATCCCGAGAACAGTAAAAGGGCAGAAGCTTAAATGGCCAAAACAGTAATGGGCCATGCTAGAAAAAGTTCAGGATCGTAGCAGGCTAGAAAAGTAACAGGACGACATGCACCATGAAGGAATAGTAACAGGCCGAGAAACCTACCAGACCAAAACAGTAACAGTCCAGAATATGCACAGGGAGTTTATGAGCCTAAACAGTAATGGGCCAGAAAGTTTATGGGACACAGTGGATTGCGTAAATGGGTCGTCCTGAACAGTACAGAACTGTACAGTAAGTGGCCAGAATGGCTACGGGACAAAGAAGGCTGGCCAAACAGGCCCAATTCAAACAGTATAGGGCAGAACAGTAACGGTTCCGAGTTTTTATGGGCCTTACCAATGGGACAAATTCAAATAGTGTTCGCTGAAACAGTAAAGGGCCCAAAAATTTATGGGCCACTGCGGGCAGCACCAGTGGGCCCATTTGTAACAGTGCATTATGA
The DNA here is from genome assembly GCA_916181665.1 of Avena sativa. NCBI lineage: Eukaryota > Viridiplantae > Streptophyta > Magnoliopsida > Poales > Poaceae > Avena > Avena sativa. The sequence goes on from OV702293.1 coordinate 104,912,915, forward strand.
AAAAGTAACGGGCCATGACATTGTTGGGGTCTCCTAATGGGCCGGCCCACTTAATAATTACCACGCCTTGGCTGGGTCTGGCTTTAACCACGGTTTCATTGACAGTTAACAACGGTAACTGGCCGTTAAGGGCGTTTGCCACTTAGCAGTTTGCATGACGTCATCAGTCAACAGAGCTGGCGAACAGATCTACGACGGATCGACTTTTCGTGGCTAAAGGGTGCGATCCTCCACGGTCGAAAAAACCCGTGGTAGATTCTGTGGGACCCTGGATTTACGGTCCGAGAATCCTCATTATGCACACAACCATGATTCCAAGATCAATTCTTCATAGAGCATAACCGACTTAATGTCAAAATACACATCCATTACATTACCGGGTACTTAAAGTCTTACATAAATAGTATTACATAAGTTCTATGATGGGCATCACACAGAATAGCAGCGGAACACTAAAAGCAAAAGACCCGAGTCATGCCATAGCCCTACAGGTTCCTGACTCAGAGTACGCCCTAGTTTGTGACGTCATCATCGTAACCTGCATCATCTCCTCCGTCCTGCTCGTAGTCTGGCCAAGTAGATGGCCAGGGACAATGCTAGTGAGTACTTTGGAATGTACTTGCAAACCACCATAACAAGGGTACAATAAAGAGATATGCAATAAGGTTGTTGGGGTAGGAGGGCTCCATAAGAGGTTCTTTTCTAAATTAGATTCTCTTGTAGATATAACATCTACAAGGTTTTGCTACAAGATTTTGGAAACCTTTTTGTAAAGTATTTGGAAAATACTACTAGGATGGGGTTACCCAACTGATTTTTCTTTTATGGTAATCCCATGACCAAACTCCCTTTATCCCTTTTTTCGAACATCCCATGGTCAAAACATTTTCAAAACATTTCTCGTTCTCATTTTTTAAAACAAAAACAACACCGCTCTACAACAACCATCCCAACTGTCCATGACCGAGAAAACGGCTATTCGAATAGATTTACACTCTGCAGAGGTTGTACACTTTACCCACAATATTTGATACATCCGCCGGGATCACCCCTGGGTCATCATACTGAAGTATGCGGGTCTCGGATAATCAAACAAGACCTTAGGAATGCCCACTCAAGTATAGATGCCTACCCTATGAGTGTTATTCCCCTCAAAACCAGGATGCCCTGTATAGTTTCCAAAGCCAATCGGAGCGCCTTTTTCACTACCCGAGGGTGCGCTTTCAATGAGGGGCCCATAGTAACACGTGTAGGCCCGTAGGCCCTTAGTTCCTTCTCCTGGTCGATGTTTCACATGGATTGTTTACCAGAGAAGGCCCACCCTCCAGGACTTTGACACCGCTGTAGTAGTTGTGAGGCACCTTATACCGGAGTAAAGAAACTTCTAGTCTAGCCCCTTCCCATATTGGAGTAATGTTGTTGCACCGGTATGTTGTTTTCGCAAAACTACAAATAACCGGGTGTGTTTTTGTACACATTTTTCCTCCTACTTTTTCCTTTGGCTCCTTTATAAAGACAAAAAGATTTTCCCTCCATTCAAGACTCTTGACAAGTCCCACTTATCCTTGGTCGGTACTAGCGTCTATAAATAAATATGAAGTACACAATCACCAAACAATACTTAACTACTTCTATTTAGCACAGAACGACGCACACTAGATGATCTAGCATCATCACAATCATCACAAGGATTCAAGCAAGAGTTTTATTTATTTCATTTTAGAAAAGTAATTTCTACTCATTGAAAACTACTTAAGATTTAATATTCTCCAATTAAAACATGGGATCATGTTAACACATGTCATCACCACATATTTCAGTACTTGGGAATGTGATTTAAAGTGGTGTCACAATTTAATAAGGTTTAACATTTTTATTTTTATTAGAAATTCCTATGGGGCATTCTTTTATTACTTGTCCATTATTACTACAAGTAAACCTAGATATTTTTATATATTCATAAAGGTCTTATCAAATGTGATTTTGAGAGTTGGAATCAACTCAAAAGCATTTATGGTTGAATTTTGAAAAATGTTTGAATACAGAAAAGTCTCTACCTTGTTATTTTTACTATAGGTGATCTATAATTTCAAATGGTTTGAATCCAACGGGCTTGGATTAATAATTTCCATACCTTTCTAACAAAATTGGTTTCATGCAATTTGGTTCAGTGAAACTCTCTGAATTGAATTTTGAATCTACTGCCATAACTAAGTTTGAAACTAAATAGATAAATCTAAATTCAAACTAACTGGGTCGCGCGGGAATTCTAACTGGGCCGGCCCACTGCGCGTAGCCCGCGCGGGCTGGTTAAGTGTTGTCCCCACGCGTTAGTGGGCAGGGGGTGCAAAGCGGTACGGGCTAACTATGGCCGTAGGATTAGATCAAGGATCAACAGCTCACGACCATCGTCCTTGTCGAACAGAATACGACGGGCTCAAACCCTAGCGCGACCAGTAGGGGTCTTTGGCAGCTCACCGGGGCTCAGGTGATGGTCGGCGATGGGGGAGAATGACCAAGTCGACGACGTCGGTTCTCCTGGTACTTGCGGCTTCTCCTGGGGTGGATCCAATTAACGACGCTCTTCTCCTCTAGGAGCGGCAGGCTCCAGCGAAATTCCAGCGATGCTGCGCTCGCCTTTCTCCGAGAAGAAGTGGGAAGGATCTGTGAGAGGTGGGGAGAGGAATGGTGTGAAGAAAATGAGCGGGGAAGGCATCCTTTTATATCCGATGGAGAGAGGTCGAGCGGCATGGGCAGTGCTCATCGGGGTCTGGGTTACAGCGAGCTACGGGCATGGATGGGGCTAGGGGACGGTGTGCGGTCTCCTGGCGGTGATCAATGGCTTGATGGCGTGGAAAGGGGCGGTGCGGTTCGGTCGGAATGCTTTGGTACTCTGAGCAGCACCGATGGCGGTTTTGATGACGCACATTGGCTACGGGTCACGCTGCGCTGAACGGGGATGTCTGGGAGGTTCCTAGGACGATGGTGATCACAGGCACGGGCGGCGAAGGCGAGGCACGGTTCGTGCGAGCGTGTCGAGTGCGGCGAGCTGGCGCGCTCTGGACATGGCAGAGACAAACTGGGCTTGCGTGTTCTTGGTGGTCCACGGCATGGCAGGGCTCGAGGGCTGGAATGGCGGTGGCGTGCTTCCTGGACACGGTGGCTAGGCGCGGCGCTTGCTCCTACTAGCTAGCCATGGTCAGCTGGTCAGGGTTGGCTCGGGCATGCACGGCATGGTGCATTGGGTAGGGTCTAGGTTGGTTCAATGCACTGGTTGCCACTGGGGGAGACATGGGTGATCAATGGGGAACAAGGTTTGGGGTGATCACTTCTCAAAACAGTGAAGTTTGGCCAAATTGGTTTTCTATCTCCAAGTGTTTGATGAAATGGCCGAAAGAATTTCATATTTTAATTTTTGGTTGAAACTTGGTGGGTGCAATGGTCACACACTAGGTAATCTCTGGTTGATTGGATTATTCAAGGTGCACTGGTTTTGTTGGGTTTTGAGAAATGGTGATCTTACCATATGAAGTAGATTCAATTTTGAGTTGTTATTTGAATAGGTTGCCAAATGTTTCGGTGGGTTTGCAAGGTGGGATTGGGTTCACTTTTACTTGGTCTAGCAAGGGGTGAAAAGTTTGGATTTTTTTCTGTTTGAAATCTTGGACTAGAAACACTCAAAGTGGTCTAGTAAGCAAGATTGGCAAAAATAACCATTACCTCATTTGGTTTGTTTTTGAATTTCTAGTGACTTGATTCTGGTTGGAAATGATTTATATGATGTTGTTTTGATCTTTAAACCAATCATTGCCATTCACAACAATCAGTCAAGTCCATTCAAGCATTCATCACATACACACATGCATTTATAAGGATTTTAATTACAAAAGTTGTTGTTAACCCTAAATTTGGGTGATTGGAATTAATAACCTTGATTAATATTTTTGGGATGTTACAATACGACCCCTAGGCTACCAAATTTGATCTCGTCGGAGACAGCCGCCACCCAAGCTTCAGATCAATCTCCACTACGACGTTCCGTTACTCTGAGCTCCCATCTTTCCACCTCAACCTCTTCCTCTGATTGCACCGTGCCTAACTGACCTTATTTCCCCATCTCAACAACACTAGAACGCCCGAGATTTCTCTTCGGCGCGTCACCGGAGCTCGCGGAGACCGGCGGAGCATTGCGGCTGGACGAGGAAGAGAAGACCAACGCCATGCACACAGAGTAGACCGCTAGGAGGATAGGAGCACCGTCGTCAAGCTCGCCAGCACAGGAGAGCATCGAGTCACCCCCTACTACCGTCACCTAACCGCGTCGCCTCCACCATCGTGCTCGCCGCTGCTCGCCGACCTAGTAAGTTGCCGCCCTCCCTTGCGTTCGTTAGATCTAACACCAAGGGTGTAGATTAGATTGTTTAGGCGAAGGGGTATCGACAATTAGATCATGCTGCGTGGCGCGCGCAGCACCAGTCAACGCCTTGTCAGCCTCATCGCCCGCACGGCCAATAGCCTAGCGACATGTGGTAGGTTTTGTCGGGTTAAATTCTAGAAAATTGTTTTATTAGGCAGAATAAGTGCTAAACTTATAAAATACAATTTAAAGTTGGTTTCGTAATATGTAGAACATGAATGTAAGATTAGATCTAGGATTTATAGTACACTTTTACTGTAATAATTTAAATAGTCTAATGGATATTCTAGACTAAATAAATCATAGTAAATTATTTAAAGTTCAGAAAAATACAAATAAAATATATATGGTTTTGTAATTGCATATGACATTGATATGATGTTAGATCTAATTTTCGTAGTGTATAATTACTATAGTGATTTAACTAGTTTTAATGGCCATTTAGATTATTAAATTCATCATATATTATTTATATATCAGAAAAATATAAATAATATGTCTTTGGATTCACAATTTCATGTGGAATACAGATCTTCGCTTAGATATAATTTTTGATGAAGATATATTTTGAATAATTTAAACTCTATTATATAGTAATTAAGTCATAGAAAATGATTTATAACTCCAAATTTTGTAAAACCAATTTTTACCGTTTAGATCCATTCATATATATCCAGTAAAAAATATAAAACATATATTTGGCGTTGTTACGTCAGATGATCTCGCAGAAAGTCTAAATTGCATTGTTATAGTAATTAAAACATACAAAAATATTAATAGATCCTTTTTGTGTGATTCCAATTTCTACTGGCTCTAAATTGAGATATGTATAAAGTGGTATTTAATTCACAATTTAATAATACAAAAACACCAGAATTTGAGTTAAAGTGTGTTAAATCCTATTTAAATCAATATAGTTCATTAATAAATTATTTTATGCATTAAATGCTTTTTAATATGCATCATGCGTTATAATAGTGTTCAGAATACTCAATACAACATGAATACTTAATAAATGCTTTTGTTGTATGTTTGTATTGTTGCTAATTCTGCAATTGTTTTGATTAGAAATTATTTTATCCTCGCGATAGATTGTTCGGAGAGTGCAATTGTTGCATAAGAAATTCAATCATCACACATAATACAAACATAAGGCAAGTTATACCAATTGTTCATATTTTGTCCCATTTTTTATTCTATGCATGTGATCTTAAAATTCTGTAGTATGCATGTGTAGGTTGTTCTCGTAGAATTTTCCTTAGTATTATTTTTTGCATGTGCGATAATTTTTTAATATGCCACGAGTAGTTCTATACTTAGGATTTTCCCCTCCTAATAGGTTACCCCTGTTTTTGCTAAGTGCTTGCTATGTTATATATATATAAAGTACCGTTCGGGGTTCGAAAGACAAGAAATTTCTAAGTATAAAGGCTCTCCTGAGCGATCTTTCCTTCTTAAATCCACTTCAAAATAAAAACTAAGTTTTCTTATGGGCGTAATGGTTGTCAGGTCAACGAGTGGAATTTGGTGGAGGACGGCCGCGCAGGAATCAAAGAAGTCTGCCATGTTTTAGAATTCAGAAGCTTCCACTGCAACCACAATACATATTGGCTCTGTCTTGTCATAGTACTTAGTGGGAAACCTCACCTGGTTACCAACATTTGGAGGTTCTTGGCACGGTTGGATCCAGAAGGTAGAGGGGATACTAAGGGAAAGCCTCTCCATGGTCTTGTTTGTAAAAGGACTTGATCGTGGATTGTGGGTAAAGTGCAGAAACTCTCGAGAGTAATAATCTGATCGATCAGCTATGTTCACGAGAACAGAACAACATTGAGCGTCTAAAGGATGGAGCCTCTCACGGATTTTCCTCTATCTTTTTCAAATAAAGTTTTTGCAATCCTAAGTTGTCAGTTGCAACCTGTGGGCTCTGTGAACTTAGACTTAGTGGGATTTTGGGTGCTATGTGTTTGGTTGTGATTTGGTAGCCTGGAGGACCTAGTGCGAGCCACCCAACCTTATTTTACATGCTAAAAGTTTATAAAGTAGGATAAAATATTCTCCCTCTCCTTCTCTTTTACTTAGTGAAAATTGACTTTATGAAAATAAACCACAAAGACTTACGTTGGCCTTAGCATGTCGAAATAGCCAAGTATTTTCGTGTAATTTGACAGTACATTCAAAGTATTGACCCAACTTGTTGGATGCACGTTTCATGTGTAGAATTATGGAGATCACTAAAAGGTGCGCTAGGAACGCGGGTCTTCACTCAACCTTCCTATGACATTGATGGGACTCCAAGTTGTATATATTTTGCTTCTGTTGTAATAATATAAACTCTGGATTATTCGATTCATGTAATAAAGACTTGTGTTTTACATAATATTTCATCGACCGTGAGTGCCAGCTATTAATCCAGGGACTAGCATGTCAATCACACGGACTTAGGATATTTCTCGATCCGAGGTCGCTACACTTTCCTTTATCGGCAAATGGTCCTCGGTCCTCTTCTTCGAAATCCTCCCAATCACCTTCCTTGTAACCTTTCCCGTTCGTTTCTATCGTCGCAAAGGAAAGAAAACATAAAACAAAATATCAGACAATCAAAAACTTGCAAACCACATCATCAATACAGTACACAAACATCAAGCATCAATCCAAGCAACACTTTTGTAGCTACCGAATATATCAATGCATAGCCAATGTAATCACTCAAAAATCTCATTTTAAACTTTTAGGGTGAATTTAATGGTAAACACTAGATAGACACTTGCTAAAATTCCACAACCACTTTATGTAAAGATAAAGAGGATAAAAATTATATCCCTAGAAAGGTGGTAAATAAACCAAACTAATCCAATTGGATTTATATTTTTAGCATGCATGGTTGAATTATAACAATTAAACTAGTGAAAACTGGGTTGCCAGATGTAAAAAATTACACAGATATTCATAATAGCACCAAAAATTATGGGCTCCTAGGTACTGGTAATCCCTACTGAGGCACAACTCAGGGAATTTGTCCCACTTAAAAAGGAGTTCCATAGAAGGCTCTAGAATTTATCGAAGATGCTTCTGTCCCAATCTGGCAAAATTAATGTCAGGATCTAAACAGGTACAAATGGTGTAAAACCAAATTTGCTGGGTAGGTATGGTGATTGACAAGGCATGACAAGTTGTTTTGCATTTTTATGACTCACCGAAATAAAGTTTTGCATTAATAAGTGAAAACAGTAGCATTCTGCAACCAAAATTTCCAAAAAGTGTATAGGGATCAAACTACCAAACTTCCAGTGCCATGTGATAGATAACTCCCTAGGATAACTGGTAAAATTTGAAACAGGTGGAAAAGTTGAATAGAGAATATTTGGTGGATTTTAAACTAACTGCAAACATTTTAGACATTTATCTAACAGAAAAAGAAAAGGGAAGGGGCAGCAGTGGCCAGAGTCCCAGCCCACTCAGGGGTCTAGGACGGCCCACTCGCGCTGTGGCTTGCGCGAGAGCTGGGGACGTTCAAATCCCGAGCTGGGGCCCGCTTGTCCGTGGCTGTGAGGGGGGTGAAGGGGTATGGAGGGCGATGGGCCGTTGGATCTAGTACAAATCCGATGGTAGGGGGCTCGTCTTCCTCGTGGGAAGGGTCGCCGGCGACATAAAACCCTAGCTACAGTGGAGAGGGCCATGGTGGCTCACCTAGGGTCGAAGAAGGGTCGTCGACGAGTGAGTCTGAAGCGGCCAGCGACAGCGGTTCAGGCGAGGGTCGGCACGGGCGGCTTCCGCTCCTGCTTGGTTGGGGACGTGCGTGCGGCGTCAGTGCACACGGTTCCTTCTCTAGCGACCTTCGGGCTTTTCCTGGGAAACGAAGGGCAGGGCCAGGAGGGAGAGAGCGAGGAATGCACGTGGTGAGAAGGGCTAGGGGAGAAAGGAACCACAATGGCGGCAACCTTGCCCTTTTTCCTTCAGTGCCATGGCGGTGCGACTAGTGTGGGGACCAGCAGAGAGCGAGCGAGCTCTCCTCCTCTAAGGGTTGGTGGAGTGGTAGGTGGGGAACCAAATGGTGGGGCGTGCGTGAGATGGGGGAGGCTCTAGGATTTTATTCGCGAGGGAGCATGCCCATGGTGCACCGGGTGTAGGTGGGAGTGTGGCGAGGGGTGGTGGCGCGGGATTGGCTCAGAGCGGCGATAGGCGAGCGTCACTGCATAGTGGGAGAGGGCTGGGGGTGAGGGTGATGGCTCGTCGCCTCGGGATAGTGAGGGGAGGTCGGTGAGGTTAGTGCACTTAAGGTGCTCGACTGAATGGTCGCATCCTACTGAGCTCGGGTTGGGCTAGGACATGGCGCGGGGCTAGCGGTAGGATGGTTGGGGTGGCCAGGAGGGATGTCTCCACCACGGGACGGTGTTGATTTTCACCAGGGAGTTTGGTGAGGCGGGGGAGCTCGACGTGCACACGATGATGTGGTTGGCATCAGTTGGGGGTAGGAGAGGACATGGTTGAGCGTGCGAAAGCAAGGGGAGGTCTCCTATGAAGTTGTAGCTGTCCCACGGTCCCAGACGCGATAGAACGAAGGCAAGGGTGCGACTGTGCAGGGTGGACGGGATTTGTGCAGATCCTGCTGTCTCCCTCTCTCTCCCAACCATCGTTGATGCATGGTCGGCCTGGGGTTATGGTGTGGAGTGGGTTAACACGTTGAGGTCATGCCGGGTCCATGTACTAGCTTTTAGCATGTGTGGAGAGGGGATAAAAGGGTTGGGTTGATCAAGGGAAAATTTTTCCATGGTGGTGTCTTTGTTTGATGGGTACATCATGCTTGAGCCACCACTAGGAGAGGGTTGGGGTGTGTAGAGGGTGGTCGGGTGAGCATCTACATGCATTGGTTCCACCCAGGTTTGATCCCGCTGCTTGGCCAAGGATCTCCAAAGTTGGCAAGAAAATAGGGTGCCCAAATCACTTAATCATTTAGTGATGGAAAGGTGACATGCAAGGGAGGTTAGGTCTCTGGTTTAACTAGATCTAGAGGTGGTTTTTGTAAAGCTCATGGTAAAGAACAAATCCATTTACTTTCATGTCAAAAAGGTCTTATGGTTTAATCCCCACATGACTCCCAAAATTGGAGCTTGCCAAGCACTAAATAACTTGGTCATATGAAGAGGGTTTGATCTAATTTTCATAAGACAAACAAGAGGTGAATTTTTTTATGCCATCAAGTGTTGATATACACGTACTAGTTACTAGAACAAGAAAGAAGCATCTCTGGCATTGAGAATAACAAAGAACATGGCATAACAAGTGATCATGCACAAATATTATTAAGCAAGCAAACTAATGCAAGCATATACTAAAAGTTTTACTTCCCCCTAATTTCTAGACATCTAACTACTCAAGCAAGGTTGTATAATATGGGATGTTACATATTCATTTGTGATGGGGCTTCTAACACGATGGGCATGCATCGTAGAAGGGTTTTTAACCACGAAAAATGGACATTCAACCACGAAAATCATCCGTTCTAAAAGGACATTTTTCTTGTAGTGCCTTGCCGCCTATAGTGTACACTCTTATAGTACTAGTAAATTGCAGGACCTATGCACGCAAAAAATGTTTGTTTTCTCTCTCCTTCGCTATCTCTCATATCTCTACCCCTCTCCCTTCGCGCACCAGCCCAGCTGATCTCTCCCTCGTCCACAGCGTGGCATTGCACACATGTCCCTTGGTACAGCGGCTCAGTTTCTTTTTTTTAGAGGGTGCCTCTGTTTATCTGGCATGTGCTGTAGCCGCATTGGTGTGAAGTAGGAGGAGTAGTACATAGGAAGGAAACCACTTTGGTCCTTGGAGGCAAAAAAAATTAAAAAAAAATCGGTTTTGAAATTTTCACTCTTCCCAAACATTGGGAGGGAAAGGTTATTCAAAATATCGGTCATTCATAGTAGTACTTCTTATCTTATATTTATATTGTCTTATATATTACAATACCATACCACTATAGTATAGTGTACGGATAGCTTTGATAATTGACCATTGGATCAACACTGTCAAATACAAACATTGCTAGCCGTTGGATCTTCTTTTCCATTCTTAGCATCTAGAATATTATATTGATAGTCTTTGGCACAATGAACACTAGTATGCGAAAAACCTCAAAACATACTCCATTGCTTAGTTTCAAGGACATTTTTCAAAATGCATGAACTTGGATGTAATTTTCATTGTTTACGAGGTCCTTGATGTAACTTGTACTTCCACCGATCGTGTTCATTGAAGCACCTCGCTCCTATGAGACCTACCATAGTTAGAAGAAAATGCAACCTCCCCAATTATCACACAAATTGGACCAAGGTTTCATACATAATTCCATTTTTCAAGATTACTAGCTAACTTCGCACACTTTACTGACTTCTTGTCGATTTAACAAAATTAGGTCAAACCTGACCTACAAGCACGGTAGATTGATCTTGAATGTAATTTTGGGGGTAGATGGATGCATCTTCTTTTATCAAACAATGTCGTCGGTGTGGGTTTACACTTTGGTCTTTAGCGGAAAAAATTCAATTTTCCAGTTTCGAAATTTTCACTTGCTTCCCAAACATTGGGAGGGAAGGTTATTCAAAATATCAGCCATTCACGGTAGTACTTCCTATATTAACTTTGTATTGTCTTATATCTTACAATACCTTTCCATTTCATAGTGTACGGATAACTTTGAACTTCGACCATTTGATCAAGACTGGCAAATCCAAACATTGCTAACTGTTGGATCTTCTTTTCCATTCTTAGCATCTAGAAGATTCTATTGATAGTCTTTAGAATGTACAATGAACGCTAGTATGCAAAAACCTCAAAACACACTTCACTTCTTAATTTTAGGGACCTTGTGCAAAATTCATGGACTTGGATGTAATTTATATTTTTATGAGGTCCTTGATGTAACTTGCACTTCCACCGACCGTGTTAACTAAAGAATCGCTCCTATTGGACATTCCATAGTTAGAAGAAAATGCAACCGTCCCAATTATCACACAAAGTGGACCACGGTTTTGTATAGTTCCATTTTTCAAGCTTCCTATCTAACTTGTTACAATTCACTCACTTATTGCCGATTTAATGAAATTAGGTCAAACTTGATCTACACGTAAGCGTGGTAGATTGCCCTTGAATTAAATGTCCTTTTTGAGGTAGATGGGTGCATATTCAGGTAGTAAATAATCCCGTCGTTGTCAGTTTCCAACTATCTAGAAAGATCATTCCCAAATTCCCGAGTGTGATGACGAGATTGTTCTTTTCTGTAAAGGAAGTGCAAAGAATATGGATCTGAATGCCACAACCCAAACTTCTAGACATATATAGTGGACCAACATGTTTTACATATGGTTCCCATGTTTAATGTTATGAGTTTTCAAACTTAGTGCTAGGTAACTATGTCCACTTGAATGACTTTATGCCGATTTATCGAAATTAGGTCAATTTTGAACTACATGTAAAATGTAGTTTGCGTTGAAAGTTTTATGAATTTTTTTGGAGGTAACCATCAGGGGGTCATTTAATATATAACAAACCACCACCGAGAGTTTTGACAACAAGTTCAACTTTTTTCTAAGATTTCACATCTTGAGAACTTACCGAAATTAGGGAAAACTGAGCTACCAGTAAGCGAGATAGATTGCTCTTGAATTAATTTTATTTTCGGAGGTAGATGGGTGCATCTTATTTTAGTAAAAAAATCGCCGGTGTGTTAGTTTCCAACTATCATGAAAAACATTATCAGTTTTCCAAGTGATGGACAGATTGTTCCTTTCTGCGAAGAAAGTCTGAAGAATATGGATCTGAATGCCACAAGCCAACCTTTTCAAACATATATAGTAGACCGACATGTTGTGTACTATTTATATGATTCCCATGTTTCATGATTTTTCAAACTTCGACCTAGGTAACTATGTCCACTTGAATGGCTTTATGTCGACTTATCGAATTTATGTCAAATTTGACCTACGAGTAAGTTGTAGTTTACGTTGATAGTTTTATGAATATTTTGGAGGTAACCATCTGGGGGTCATTTAATATATCACAAACCACCATCGAGAGTTTTGACAATAGGTTCAACTTCTTGCTAAGATTTTGCATATTGACAACTTAACGAAATTAGGTCAAACTTGAGATATAAATAAGCGTGATAGATTGCTATTGAATTAATTGTCTTTTGAAGGTAGATGGGTGCATTATCTTTTAGTGAAGAATGACATCTGTTTGAGTTTCCAACTATTAGGAAAGAACATTCTCAATTTTCCCATGTTTTGTAAATTTTAAAACTTCCTAGCTAACTCTACCAACTTAAATGAGACTTTGTGCCGATTTATCGAAATTAGGTCAAATTTGAACTACAAATAAATTGTACATTGCTTTGAAAGTTTTACGGAAAAGATTTTTGGTGGTTTTTGATATACTAAATTACTGGTTGGCTTCAAAAGATTTTTTGAAAATTTTAAACGTATACTTGTAGCTAAAACTCGACATGGTTGGTGGGACTACGGTTTACATAGAAGACCTCAAAAAAGACAAAATTAGATAGAGGTCCCTAAATTTAGCATAAAGGGCCCTAAAGTTAAGCAAGGAAAATCAGTTGGGTCCTTCTCGAGTGAGAAGTTAATCCATACACTTCATACTACTATACTTGCTTCACACACAAAAAAATCTCCTCACTTTCGAACCAGTGTGTTGTTGGTCGCAGGGTGTGAAATGGAACGACAAGGCAGGTCGACCCACGTGCGCCACCGAGAGGAATGTAATGGAATGGTTCAAAATTTGAGAGTCGTTCTAGTATTCAGTTGAGAAACGGAACATAACGAGGTGGTTCCGCAAAAGGGAATATTTCCTCTAGATTTAGAACTCACACATTCCTCCAAATATGTGTAATCTCTCGTTCCTCTATGCTAAAGCCACCCAAACATTCTCACTCTCTCTATCCCTGTGTCATCATTTTTGCTAAATGCACCCAAACATAGAATGGAACCATTTCATTCCACTTTTTTGGCCCAACCGAACATAGGATGGAACCATTCCATTACACATTTTTTATTCTAACCAAACATAAGAATGGAACCTACCCATTCCACTAGAATGGAACCATGAAATTCCATTCCAGTTTGTTCTCGAACCAAACACAAAGAACAAAAGTGAGCCAGCGTGAGCCTTAAAAAAGAGAGGCAGTGCGAGAGGAGAGAAGAGGAGGAGGAGTTAAAGGTGGTTCGATGTCACAGCATAGTTATGACGGATTCCTGACACGAGGTACTCCTGTCGCCTACAGTATACACTCTACTAGTACTAGTAAATTTCAGGACCTATGCACGCAAAAAAATTGTGTGTTTTCTCTCTCCTTCGCTTCCTCGTCTCTTCCCACCCCTCTCCCCTCGCGCACCAGCCCGACTGATTTCTCCCTTTCCCATAGCATGGCACTGCGCATGTTTGCTTTGGTATGGTGGCTCTGTTTCTTTTTATATTTTTTTAGAGGGCGGGTCTATTTCTCTGGCATGTTGGGCAACTGCGATGGTGTGGAGTAGGAGGGGTAGTACCACTAGTAGAAAAACGACCTTTCGTTTGGAGCTGCTCTAGCCTCTAGTCCTGGCCCTGTCTGGAACCAGGACTAGTGTTAACACTACTCCCGGTTTGTAAACTTTGGAACGGCTAGATGGCGCCACATGACTAGTCCCGGTCCGTGGGCAACCTCTAGTCCCGGCTGGTAACACAAGCCGGGACTAGAGCTCCTGTGGGACCCATGGCTATATTTAGTTTGGGTTCTTGTTACCACCCGGGACTAGAGATCAATATCTAGTATGTGTTATTTTTACCACCCGGGACTATATTACCACTATATATCCCTCTTCGACCCTGCACAAAAGCATGGCCATTTCGTACAGCTCAAGTTCATCCTCATTTTGTGTTCAATTTGGTGGAAACTTTCAATCCAAGCTTTGTCAAGATTTGGTGGCATCATCTATCAATCCAAGTTTCTAGAACTAGAGAGGGATTTCATGCTTAGAAGTGTAGATGGAATTTTAGATGTGTAATTTTAAGCATAGTTTGATTATACAAAAAGTTACTGAAAGTTGAGATGTGCATTTTAAGAGTTTAGGATCTCAGAATTGAATAAGGTTTTCACTACTAGAGCAATAATTAAATAGTCAACATTTTTTATGTTAACCGTTTTGTCTAATTCAAAAATTAGTGCATGTAAAATTTTAGATTTATAAAAGTAAATGTAGTAAAAATGATCCAAAGTTTTTATATGATAGAAAATTTTAACTATACTACAGATGATCCGAGAATGGATGCATGACGCTCCCCGAATGTCTGATTCGTTCATTAAAACGTGCATTCTTTCCTCGATTTGGCTGAGGCAAACAAGCGGAATGGTTTTATGTGTTGTCTGTGTCATGTCTGTCGGAATGAGAAGGATTACTCTTCATCGAAAACCATTCACATCCACCTGATTCAATCAGGTTTCATGTCCGCCTATATTTGTTGGACAAAGCATGGAGAAAGCGGGGTTATGATGGAAGACAACAAAGAAGAAGAGAACAATGACAACTATCCACTGTTTCCTAAATACGGTGGTACTGCACTAGAAGACAATGAACAAGAAGAAGGTGAAGAACGGGCATTAGATGAGACTACTGATGATCTTCGTCGAGCCATTCTTGATGCACGGAGCGAATGCGAAAATGAAAACGAGAAGAAGAAGTTGGAGCGCATGTTAGAGGATCACAAAAATTGTTATACCCAAATTGCGAAGATGGAAACACAAAGCTCGGTACCACACTATAATTACTGCAATGGAAAGCAGAGAATGGTTTATCTAACAAGAAATTTGAGAAGAAACTGAAAATTTGGAAGAAGAAGCTTCCAAAGGATAATGAATTGTCTATCAGTACATACGAGGAAAAGAAGGTCGTCTGCCCTCTAGGACTAGAGGGGTGCAGAAGATACATGCATGCATTAATGATTGCATACTACATCGTGGTGAGGAGTACGAGAATTTGGATGCATGCCCGGTATGCAGCGCATTGCGTTATAAGATTAGACGAGATGACCCTGGTGATGTTGAGGGCGAGTAGCGCCCTAGGAAGAGGATTCCTGCAAAGGTGATGTGGTATGCTCCTATAATACCACGGTTGAAACATTTTTTTAGAAACAAAGAGAATGCCAAGTTGTTGCGATGGCACAAAGAAGAGCGCAGGAAAGACTCAATGTTGAGACACCCCGCTGATGGGTCGCAATGGAGAAAAAACAATAGAGAGTACCCGAGCTTTGAAGATGACGTAGGGAACTTAAGGTTTGGTCCAAGTACAGATGGCATGAATCCTTATGGAGAGCAGAGCTACATCCATGGCACCTATCCTGTAACTCTATGTATATATAACCTGCCTCCTTGGTTGTGCATGAAGCAGAAGTTCATTATGATGCCAGTGCTCATGCAAGGCCCGAAGCAACCCGACAATGTCATTGATGTGTATCTAAGGCCATTAGTTGAAGAACTACTACAGTTGTGGCGCAACGAAAGTGTTCGTATGTGGGATGAGCACAAACAGGAGCCATTTGACCCACGGGCGTTGTTGTTCATAACCATCAATGATTGGCCTGCTCTTAGTAACCTTCCAGGACAGTTAAACAAGGGATAATATGCATGCACGCATTGTTTAGATAATACTGAAGTATATATTTGGATAAAGGTAGGAAGAATGTGTACCTAGGGAATCATCGATTTCTTTCGGCCAGGCATCCCGCAAGAAAGAAAGGCAAGCATTTAAATGGTGAGGCAGATCACCGAAAGAAGCCTATCCACCGTACTGGTGATGATATATTTGGTATGGTCAAGGATATAGAAGTAATCTTTGGAAAGGGCCCTGGCGGTCAATCTGTTCCAAATAACGCTGACGGACATGTGCCCATGTGGAAGAAGAAATCTATATTTTGGGAGCTACCCTATTGGAAAGTTCTAGAGGTCCGCTCTGCAATCGACGTGATGCACGTGACGAAGAATTCTTCGCGTGAACCTGCTAGGCTTTATGGGCGTGTATGGAAAAAAAAGATACGCCAGAAGCACGGCAGGACCAGCAAAGTATGAAATACCGAGACGACATGCATCCAATAAAGACAGATAAAGGACGTCAAAGTGCTGCTAGATATGCTCTTACCAAAGAAGAGAAGGAATTTTTTTAAGTCCTAAGCAGTATGAAGGTCCCATCTGGCTTCTCGTCGAATATAAAGGGAATAATAAATATGGCAGAGAAAAAATCCAGAACCTAAAGTCCCATGATTGCCACGTTCTTATGACGCAATTGCTTCCGGTTGCATTGAGGGGAATTCTACCAGAAAATGTTCGTCTGCCCATTGTGAAGCTATGTGCATTGCTCAATGTTATTTCTCAGAAGGTAGTCGATCTAGAAATTCTACCAAGGTTACAAAATGATATGGTCCAGTGTCTCGTAAGTTTTGAGCTAGTGTTCCCACCATCCTTCTTCAATATTATGACGCATATACTGGTACACCTAGTTGACGAGATTACCATTTTGGGTCCTATATTTCTACACAATATGTTCCCCTTTGAGAGGTTCATGGGAGTCTTGAAGAAATATGTTCATAACCGTGCTAGGCCAGAAGAAAGCATCTCGAAGGGCTATGGAACAGAGGAGGTCATTGAGTTTTGTGTTGACTTTATTCCTGACATTAAGTCGATTGGTGTTCCTGAATCACAGCATGAGGGGAGACTGAGTGGAAAAGGCACACTAGGAAGGAAATCAATAATATGTAGGGACGAACATTCTTTCACTCAAGCACACTACACGGTTCTGCAAAATTCCACCTTGGCAGCTCCGTATATAAAGGAACACGAGAATATTGTACGCTCAAACAACCCTGGAAAGCCTGACTCCTTGATTAGAGATGAACAGATGAAGACTTTTAGCGGTTGGTTGCAAACACATCTCATGAATAACAACACTGTTTGTGATGAGCTGTACTTGTTGGCCATCTCACCATCTTCGACTATATGGTCTTTCCAAGGGTACGAGATAAATGGGAATATGTTTTACGCGATCGCCCAAGATTAAAAGAGCACCAACCAAAATAGTGGTGTCTTCTTTGATGCAACAAACAACAATGGGTCAAAGGACACATATTATGGTTACATATAGGATATATTGGAACTTGACTATGGAACTTCTGTGAAGGTCCCTTTGTTTCGGTGCAAGTGGGTCAAGCTAACAGGAGGCGGGGTTGAGGTAGACAAAAAATACGGAATGGCAACAATGGATCTCAACAATCTTGCGTACATGGACGAACCATTCGTCCTAGCCAACGATGTGTCTCAGGTTTTCTATGTGAAGGACATGTCTACCAAACCAAGGAAAAGAAAATATAAGCAAACAAATACATCATCAAACGATGAGCCAAAGCGCCACATAGTTCCTTCAGGGAAAAGAAACATCGTAGGAGTGGAGGACAACACAGAGATGTCAGAAGATTATGACAAGTTTCATGAAATTTTGCCATTTGTAGTGAAGGATGACCCAAGCATAATGTTACTTGATGAAGATGCTCGATGGTTAAGGCCACACGGTCATAAGCAAGTCATATGATGTATTCTGAATTTTTCCTTCGGAGGTTTTTTAGATGCAATCAATATGTACATATGCATATCATTTTTTGAAGCTTTTACCAAGTTCGTTATTTTTCTGTTTTATAAAAATAAGTATACTAACTTTCCCTCTGACCGAAGCTTTTAGTCCCGGTTGTAGCCACTAACCGGGACTAAAGATATTTCCCGCCATTTCCCACCGCTTCCCGCCATGTTTTCCCGCCCTTTTCCTCTGACCGAAGCTTTTAGTCCCGGTTGTAGCCACTAACCGGGACTAAAGATATTTCCCGCCATTTCCCACTGCTTCCCGCCCTTTTCCTCTATATCTAGGCCGACCACGCCATCGCTATCCACACATCCACACCTTCCTCTCTCACAACAAAGGATAGCGCCTACTGGGCTATTCTGACCCTCGAGGAGACCGAGGCGCTATGCGCCTCCAGCTACCCTTGCCCTCCGGGCTACCGGCCGCCCGACGGTTGGATGCCGAGTGCTGGAGGGGTTCCTGTCCCTCAAGGTTCCGCACGCTAGGCGGCCATCACGAACCACTTCTACCACGAGCTCATGCCGGAGCAGCGGATGGATCCCCATTGGGATCCCGACAACTATGACACCTGGAATGCCTTTTTTGCTAACCGGCGAGAAAGAGAGCTCTCCGGGTACGAAGGTGATGGCCCTCCCCCGGTGAACCACAACGAAGCCGGCCTCCTCCTGTGGTGGGCGAACCGGACTATCATCGGCATGATGCGCTACATCACCGGGGGAGACCATCCTCGCCTGCAATACCCGCAGCCTCCACAGAGCCATAAGAAGGGTGGCGGTGTTGAAGGCGTCAACATCCGGGGTCCCCCTCCACAGTATATTGTTTAGTTAGATATAAATTTATTAATATGTAGTTTCATTTTTTTAGTTAGATATAAATATATTAGTATATTGTTTACTTCCATATATATTGTTACATACTTTTAATATAGAGATTTAAGGATATTTTAGTTGCATATATAATTTTCTTTAGACATATTATTATTTAGTTTAGCGATATTTAGGGATTTGTATATAATATTACTTAGTATTTAGGATATTTAGAGATTTCTATATAATATTTGTTAGTATTTAGGATATTATTGCTAATATTTAGGAAATTATTACTATTATTAGAATATAATTATTTACTTAGCATTATTTCGGTCAAATCCATACCTACTTTAGAATATGCCCATACTGCATCCTCGTAGTGGACTCGACCACAACGAGGGAGTACTACGCTCTACTGGAGTTGTACGAGACTGGGCTCCGCCGGGCTGGCACTAGGAGGTGCTACGGTCAGGGACGCGTAGCTTGGTGAGGAATCCGGGTGTCCTCGTCGACCCGAATCTTTTTTGGTGGAGGTCACGTGGTCCAGGCCGTGTGTAGAGGGATCCGGCCTCCGAGGGAGTGGTACGACATCGTGTCAAGGAGGAGGACGAGCACGTCCGTCATTATATGGTGATGTTGGACGCCAGGGTGGCCCCCATACCTGGCAGGTTATTTAGGGATCTCACCCTAGTTATACTCCGGTGATGGTTCCGACTATTTGGTTGGTCACATCCCGCGGCTCAGGAGCCGGGAGTCGATGTTGATTTTGAGCGATGCTATCAGGCAAGATGTTGTTCTTTATATGATATTACTACTTTGTCGTTATTCGAGATGTATTATTACTACTTTTTTTGTTTTTTGAGATGTTATTCGAGATGTTATATGATATTAATACTTTTTTGTCATTCGAGATGTATTATTACTACTTGTTGTGATATATATGATACATATATAATTCTATTGCTCATATGCACATTATGTCATAGCAGTTATTCTATGGACTTCAATGGTAGAGAAGGTGAAGTGTCTTTATTCGATATGATACGAGGTGATGAACCGCTCCCTATCAGGATGGAGCGCTCCCTTATCAGGATGGAGCGCTCGTCGATCAGGGTGGAGAAGAAGACTGTGGAGCAGAAGATGGATCACAGTTTCTAAATGAGTCCGGTGAGAGAATAGAGATAGAACCTCTCGTCGAAGAGCAGACTAGTTTTAATTTCGATGATGGCTTGGAAAATTATGGACCAGCATTGACAAAGTCTCGAGAGGTATATTATTAAGCCTCTTGATCAGTAGTTAGATGCATTAATTGATTTGTGTGTATATATATTAGCGAATGTTGTTTTTTATTTTAGACCTCCACATCGACAAAGTTAGTTAAAAATAGTAAACAAGGACCGGCCAAAGGGATGCCCGAAGATGCGCATCTCACAATTGATGAGGTCTCTCCAGAGGGCAAACCGTTGCTTCCCATAAAGAACGCAAACACATTTTTTCATCAATGTGGATTTGTTGTTAGGGACAACGTCCCGACCAGCAATCAAATGGAATAAGCCAGCAAAGGAGAGATGAAAATTCTATGAGTTATGTTGAGAACAGATACAAAGACACACTATGGGATAAGCTCATTCGCCATTTCACCCTACCGGTCTTAGAGTCTAAGAAGCCACAGGTGATATGAGGTCCAAAGTTAAGTGTTTTGCTCTTAAGAAGATGGACGAAGAGATCAATAACTATAAGAAAATATTGTACAATGAATATCTCGAGGAGGGCAAAGTTCCAGAATTCACTGACACACTAGAGAAGTGGCGGCCTCACTGGGAAAGATTTTTGGAGTACATGAAAACAACAATAGCAAAACAAAGGTCCGAAAAGAATAAAGAAAATGCTGCAAAAAATATCACCATAAGATGGGGACAGGTGGCTACAGGACTTCTGTTCCTAAGTGGGAGGAAGCCGAGAATACCTTGTGTGCCCAAGGGCTCACTCCAGCTACAGAGGACTGGCCCATCAGAGTAAGGAATTGGTTACTTGCCCATGGGGCAAAGTATGACATGGAAACAGGCCAGTTAATATTTGATGAAAAGTCCAATGTTGCTACACCCCATGGAGAAATTGTTAAAACAATTGAGGAGGTTAAACAGGGTAACTTCAAACCCGACAGAGAGAATGACGAGCTGACAAAGGCCCTCGGGAATCCTGATAAACCAGGACGAACACGAGGCTTTGGACCTTCTGCGCCGTGGAAGACTGAGTTTCCTGAGGACACTAAATCCTATAGAAGCCGAGCGAGGGCAAAGAAGCGGAAGGAGATAGAGTAGGCAGGCTGGTTGCGTAGCGTGGAAAGAAAATAATGAGGAAATATATGTCATGCTAAAGGAGCAACAGAAGCAACTGGACAAAATGCACCAGCAAGGGCTAACTCATCAGCGGCTAGAAGAAAGTGTGGTGGCCCATCTCGGTGGAGAAGCAGTGTCGCTTCCACGGAGGCCGATCCGATAGATCGCTATCCCGTGTACAATATCACTAAGAAGACAAGCTGTGAGATGCATGTGGGAGTGATGAACTTATCCTTCAAGGCGGCTCTCGACTATGCTTTATCTTGTGAACCTGAAGCACGCTGGCATTGCAAAGAGATTCTAGATGGCTATGCTCGTGTCAGGGTGGATGAGGTTCTACCTCAATATGAATCACTACAACTTGACATCCCTGGACCTGAAGATTAGAGCATGCTAGGAGAAGTCAGGGTATCTATCATTCTATGGCACAAGAAATACATCGTGTTTCCAGGCTCTGCACCTAGGCCACCACCATATCCTCCGCGTCAGCCGAGTCTGCCGCTTCCAGCAAGTCCACATGAGGAGTGGGACCACCACCATAGCGCGAGACCACCGTCGCATCAGCCCACTCCTCCGCCGCGTAAGCCCACTCCGCCACCGCCGTGTCAGACGAAGAAGGTGGTCTCTCAGTCAACTAGTAATAATACTAGTTAGAAGAAAGCCAAAGGTAAAAAGGTGAAGAAAATCCGCCGCCTCCTCCCAAGTTACCTTACGAGATGACTGATGAGCAAACCAATGAGATCAGCGATGCCCAAGTCAAAGCCTTCTTTGCACCCAAATTTCCCGAGCCAAAGCAAATATTTGATCTGAAAGCCAAAAAGTGGGCTAAGGGTTTTCTTGAGAAACCATCACAATATGAGATAAATAAGGTTGATGGCTACAAACGATGTCTAATGAGAATTCGTAGGAAGAATCCAGGAAACACTATTGCAAGAAGCGGGAAAATAGATGTTGTGCAACTCGGAATGTAGGCAAACAAATCGATCGCCCCGCTCAAGGTGTTATCCAATATTGATCATCAGAATATTATAGCAATGGAATTTTCCAAAGGTGCTAGTATTACAGTTGATCAAGCGCTAGGTGGGCATATCCCCAAACAAGAGGAATTTGCATGAAGATATGAATACGGGAAGACTCTGGTCATACCTAATGAGGTCGAACTTCTACCAAATCAAATGCGAAGATTGCATCAGTGGTACGAGAAAGTCTCTACATGCGATGAAGAAGATCGATCGTCAGCGCTGCTTGTGAGAATTACATGTGAGCATTTTAATGGTGAACACCAGTTGCAAATTTATTTTGAGGAATTATATATGTTATATAAACAAGATGCCCTTTACTTGAGTCTCCTCGCTACCTATTTTATGTAATTGGTTCATTTATTTCTATGATAAAGTCCCTAACTCAGCTCTTTAATTGCATGTAATTATCTTCACTATATGCTATTATGCAGAATGAAGAGAGATGAATGTGACCGGAAGAAAATCTTTGACACTGGGTTCATCGACCCACACTGGTTTAATCAAGCATTGCTACAGGAATACCCCAAGGACATAGAGCGTAACTTGCTAAAGGTCTTATTGAGGCAACATTACAAACAAAGAATATTGTTTCCCTACAACTACAAGTAAGGGTGTTACTAGCTTGTACAGATTCACTTGATTCTGCTAAGTGTAATTGATGATTACTGACGTATATAAATGTGTGCAGCTTTAACTAGATTTTGCTAATCATTGAAGTTGACGCTGGAAGAGTTCAAATCAAGGACTCGCTAATGAGAGACGAATCAGAGTACGCATTCATTAAAGATGGGATTCAGAGATAATTTCAGTCATTATCGCACTATATTGATCTCTTTTGTTCATATATATCCTGAGATATCAAGTAACTAATAATTCATTTATTCTTTTTTTTGCCTGGCAGGGTTTGGAAAGCTTTCACAAATGCTACGATTGGTGAATTTAAAGACGATCTTAGTTTTCATTAGGTTGATGTAAGTAGTACGAGCTAGATCCGCGCATCTCTTCAATTCTAGTTTCAATACCATTATATCATGCTTGATTATTATTTGATTGAATTCTATTCTCGTAAAGTGCGAGAGGCAACCACCAGGTACTAGTCTATGTGGATACTTCGTCTGCGAGTACATTCGCTCCGAGGTCCGTGAGCGGGACGGAGGGACATTTATATAAGTACGTGAACAGTATATTCACAATTTTTGTTTAGTGTCATTCATAATATTTGTTATGACTATTGATATTCATCTTGACCTCCTTCTTTTATATATAGTTGGAAAGATTGCGACATAATCTCGAACCAAGGAAGCGTTTGGTAGCAATTCAAGAGGAATTGGCAGGATTTCTTGTTGACCATGTCATACACCCTAGAAGGAAAATACCATACCTCCGTCTTCTAGTGATTTAATGAACTTGTAACCGAATAGACGGGTTGTGATCTCCATTTAATCAAATTGTATATATATATGTAATGTAGAATTATATCTATATAATAATGACGATGTTGTGTGTAATGGGTTTCTTTGTTGCATGTCACTTTACGACAAACGCAACCCTCCTCTACCTATCCTCCTGCCGCGGCAGAACACCGCATTCGGCTACCGCCGCATAAATCGGACCCAAAATTCTGCCGCGGCAGAAACCGCCATCGGCTGCTGCGGCAGCCAAATTGGTAAAATGCTATCGCGGCAGAAAATAACTAGTAACGGTTCATATTACGAACTGGGACTAAAGATCTCCCCCCCCCCCCCCCCCCCCGCGCACTGCTACGCTGCCACGTGCAGAGCCTACAGTCCCGGCCCGTAACTGACCCGGGACTAGAGGCTGGGACCTCTAGTCCCGATTCAGTAGTCTTGGCTGCGTATCCGGGGACTATAGTCCCGTTCTCCACTAGTATACATAGTAATAAATCCACTTTGGTCCTTGGCGTCCAAAAAATTCAAACTTTTCCGGTTTCGAAATTTTCAATCTTCCCAAACATCGGGAGGGAAAGGCTATTCAAAACACCGGCCATTCGCATTAGTACTTCTTATCTTTATCATGTCTTATCTCTTACAATACCATACCACTATAGTATAGTGTACAGATAACTTTGAAAATTGACCGTTGGATCAAGACTGGCAAATCCAAACATTTCTAGTTGTTGCATCTAGAATATTCTATTGATAGTATTTAGCATAATGAACACTAGTATGCACAAACCTCAAAACACACTTCACTGCATAGTTTCAGGCACCTTGTTCTAAGTGAATGGACTTGGATGTAATTTTCATTTTTATGAGGTCCTTGATGTAACTTGTACTTTTACTGACCGAGTTAATTGAAGCACCTCGCTCCTACGGGATCTACCACAAATAGAAGAAAATGCAACCGCCCCAATTATCACACAAAGTGGACCACTGTTTCTTATAGTTCCATTTTTCAAGCTTCCTAGCTAACTTCACACACTTCACTGACTTCTTGCCGATTTAATGAAATTAGGTCAAACTTAAGCTACAAGTAAGCACAGTAGATTGCCCTTGAATTAAATTTCTTTTCTGAGGCAGATGGAGACATCTTCTTGTAGTAAACAATACGATCGATGTGAGTTTCCAACTATCTAGAAAGAACATTCTCAATTCCTTGAGTGATGACGAGATTGTTCTTTTCCGTAAAGAAGGTCCAAAGAATAAGGATCTAAATGCCACAAGCCAAGCATTCAGACATATTAAGTGGACCAACATGTTTTACTTACGATTCCCATGTTTAATGTTATGAGTTTTCAAACGTCATCCTAGCTAACTATGTCCACTTGAATGACTTTATACCAATTTATCGAAATTATGTCAAATTTGAACTAAAAGTAAATTGTAGGTTGCTTTTGACGTTTTGTGAATTTTTTTTTGAGGTAACCATCGGGGGTTATTTAATATATCACAAAACACCACCGAGAATTTTGATAACAAGTTGAACTTCTTGCTAAGATTTTGCATCTTGACAATTTAACAAAATTAGGTCAGACTTGAGCTACAAGCAAGCGCGATAGATTTCTCTAAAATTAAATGTCATCTCATGGGTAGATGATTGTATCTTCTCGCAGTAAACAATATCGTCGGTGTGAGTTTCCAACTATCAGGAAATAACATTCTAAATTTCCATAGTGATAACGAGATTGTTCCTTTTTGAAAAGAAAGTCTGGAAAATATGGATCTGAATGCCACAATACAAGTATCCGCACACGAACACGTCACCGTGTACCCTCGGTGTCGAGCGCGATGCGCGGAAGCACACACCGAGGGAGGCTTGCCGGAAGCGCGGTACGCAAGACAGTGCGGCTGACGCTTTTGAAGTCCCGAAACCCTGTTTGCCCAAGAGGGATCCCGTCAGGGAGTCGCAGCGGCTGTGGGCTACCAAGGTCGGCCTGGTCACCCCTAGGACCTCATGGATTCGCAGCCTCCAATCTTGAAGAACGACGAAGAACGAGAAACAGGATACAAAGGGAGAGGGATAAAAGTAGATGAACACGAAAAAGTAGTAGATATGTTTGTTTGATTGGTGTTAGTTCAATTGGCAATCACCCCTCATGTATATAAGAAGCGGCTGGACTTTTCGTGCAACAAAGAGGGTTGGATTCACATCCAAAACCCTAGTTGGTGTCCAACTCAAACAAGCAAACCCGAAATTTGTGTAACTGTTCAGTCAAAAACTTGTCTGTACATTCCAGGCCACTTTTGAGTTAGTAAACAAGCTTAGATCAAAATATCAAAAAAATAAAGTTGTTCGTCTCGGAAATACGAATAACTATTATGTTGGCCACTTTTCCATCTGACCTGATGTTGATGTTCTTTTTCTCTTATTTTGATATCAAACTCGGATTTTGACCGAATGATTTTAGATCTGTTCAGTCGTATTTTTAATCTAGAGGTCGTATACTTACTCGGCTGAAGTTGGATTAAAAATAAAAGTTGTTCGCCTGGCAAAAACAAAGAACTTTCATGTTTTGCACGTTTTCATCCCAGTTGATCTTGACAGCTCAATTTTGGTCGTAAGATAAGTCAATCTTGTGATTTTCAGATAAATTTTGGACTTTTGTCCACACCAAAGGTGAGACACGGTCTGTGGTCCGCCGACTCCCGGTCCCAGTCATGCTAAATTCGGCCTCTGGCAGTATTTTGGCTTGAATTTTTGCATACTAACTCGGATCGAGATGATTCAAGAAACAAAATTTCTTGTTTCGATGAGACGCACAACTTTAATGTTCAGAACGTTTTCATTTGAGGTAATATTGAAGGAGTCATAGTTGAAGACTCCATATATCATTCTCCGAATCTTCTCTGAACACTAGCATAATCTGTTATTAAGCCTGATTATGGCTTGACTTGATATGGTGCCTCTTTGATGATGATTAATATTCCTCGTAGTAGAACTTTCTGATTGCGTGTCTCTCGCCATTTGCCTTTATTAGCTACGATCGCAAAACGAGTGCCAACACATGTCCCCCTGTTTTTTGGAAGAGCTTGTGTTCAAGAAAATAACTTATTTCACGTTTATTCTAAGGAAGATGTCAACACTCCATCGGCCACTTGTTGTCTTAGGGTGATAACTCTATATCGGTCATATGTGCTATGAACGATAAATATATATCGTCCATTTTATGTCCAAGATTATTAACACTTGGGTATAATTTCTTCAAATAATTTGAGAACAACCACTTCATTTTGACGATCGATGAGTATTACAATTTATTTGAACAACTCCCACAATGATCCTCTCCTGGTCTTCATCCAAGTGCTCAAGAAAAATATCATCAACCGTTGGGCAATAAAGATTATTACCTTAAAGAGTATTTGAAGAACACCTGAACTATCATGTTCATCCTTTAGTTCAGGTTTACATGTAATAAATAATGGATTCCTTTGTTCTTGATCTTCACCTGCACTAAATCTTTCATTAGTGGCCAAACCGGCGGTCTTTAATCTGGCATTATCTATGTTGGCAAAACAAAGCATCGGCTCTTGTGGAATATGAAATATATCATGAATAACATGGTAGCCGAATGTTTATTGAGACAACTCATTTGCTCTTCATTTTTCATGTCTAGATATATGATCAATGATAAATCAATCCAAGAGGAAAGTCACATCTAGACATGTATCAACATACATAATAAGTGATTCATCGAAACTTTGGTAAACCATGAACATTTTTGTACTACTCACAACGAATCACTAGAAGCCTCAATATGTGTAGCACCTATATCAATACAAAGTTCTAACACGAATAGAAAAGATGCATATTTGGTCTGATTCTTCATGCAAGATATTCTAAGGGGCATGAGACTTCATAAAACAGTATCATAAGGAAATAAATAAAAATACCAATGCATTGTCTATTGCTTTTAAAACTAAACAGTCAAAATGTAATTCCCATGGTACTATAGAGACAAGATCAATATCAATATCATGCTCATCATCTACTCCTACTAATGAAATTAAAGACAATTTGGCCTTTCATAGATTTTAAATATTTATAGGCCAAATTATCAACACATAAGCATAAGCACAATGGCTAATGAATGCATACCTTGTATCGTTCTCAAGTAACACTAAGGACGATGTTAGAACACCACATCATCCATGACTGGATAATGATTTGAGGGCGATAAAATAAATATGCCATATATCTTTGCCCCAATGGACATTCATAATTCATCCACCAAAGTATGTATAACTGAAGTAAACAAAAGAATAAATATGGTTATGAACTTCAAGTGTTCGGCCTATTGGGTTATCAACGAATTACAACTAATCAAATGAATAATGATTTGGCAATACCCTTTCATCATGTATAGAATTATGATGCATCCAAGGATCAAAATAAAACCATGGTGGATAACCAATCATACCTAGGGATGAATTCCATGGCATAGGCATTAATGGTGAAGTATAATAATATGGACGATGTGTTGGCCAAAGTTTTTGATAGTGATACCGAATTCTTTGGCCTTATCGCTTGTTGGTTTTATTCTTTCTGTTCTCTACTCTTGCTACCCTTTTATGATAGTATTTCGCACATCTTCCTTGCCTTGAGGGTTTACTTTGGGAACCCACGCCATGTTTATTTTCTTTAGCTCCTCGGCTCTAAGCCGATATAGCTTCCTCTCTTGAGAATGTGATAAGGCGAGTGGGCGGCTTGACCGTGGTTTTGTTTCACACATTGGCATGACTTTATTAATCTTGGACACTTTCAACTTGGCTTATTTGGACTCGACAATTGGGACTTTGAAATTTACTTGCTTTACTTACTTGCCCTTAGTAGCCAACATCAACTCAGTTGGCTTTTCATTATTTAGATATGAGTCTAAAACAACACACTTGCGTCCATCCTTTTTGATCCGACATACTTGTTTGCCCACCTCCTTCTTTACCCATGAACTCTGGACCAATTCTTTTCTATTGAAACGGTCTTTGACATGTGACTGCTGATCAATTGACCTTCTTGGAGCTGCATAATTTGGGTGAGATGATCTATAATTAGATGGATAATGTGCCCATGAATCATACCTTTCCCATGATGGATGTGAATAAAAATTAACATAGAGAAGTATCCATGACACTGGCATTGGTGGCCCAAAAGGAGGATACAAATTTGTTGCGTCGAATTTCTCCTTTCACCAATCCCTAGCTTTAGACTTTGCCTTGGGGGTGATCTTGATGCTTTTGCACTACTTGGCCAATAAGAACTTTTTTCTTCACTCTCCTTTTTATATTTTTCCAGCAGCTGTGCGAAAGTGACTTTTGGTTTGCTACCCTTTTTCTTATTGCGGACTTTGTGTTTTTGAGTTTTGCACGCATCGATATTCGAGTTTTGTTGTTCCCCCCTAGTGCTTGATGTCTTGATTGTAGCTTCAATGGAACTCTCGCCTTCAAGAACATTTGCAATATGCTCTTCAACAATATCTTTGCTTGAAAGCTTGATCCCATCATCTTCCTTATGTACCTTCTCATCATTATATGAATTGACCAATCGTAGCCCATGCAATATATTTTGGTCATCAAGACCAATCGAAATAGATTGGTCATCAATTTGTATTTCAAAAAATGTCAATCGTCCCTTATTAACAGCCGATTATACTATTTGATGAAACATATTGCAACTCTCTATACTATGCTCGAATGAATCATGCAACTTGCAATACATTCGTCATTGCAATTATGGCTCAGCATTGTGATCAAGAATTCTAATATAATCAATTTTCAACAACACCTCGAATATATGATCATGCATACTCAAACTGTAGGTACACCCTTTATCTTCTAACCGATCTTGTTATGAGAGCGGCTTTGGAATTAAGCAACCGAATGGTTCATATTTTACATCACCTTGTTCGGCTATGCATTGTCTTTTGTACTTATTTTTCGATGTCTTTGAATACACAATTATACTAGCATCGGCTTTCCCAAGAGACAATAACCTTGGCTTTAGGTTTCTTAAACCAAACATATTAAAACACATATGTCTCACTTGAGATGAAATGTTAGCCAAGTATGAAATAAGCAAAGCTACCCATATAGATATAAAATGCAAATAAAACGATGGGGAAAACTTTGGCTATAATAGTTTGTTATTATCGGTCTCTCTAAATGACACAATGTGTTGACCGATATGTTCTGTAAAAATTATATTTCTAACAAATAAATTAAATCTCTCGATTGGTCTTTCATATCTTATGAGAATTTTGCTAATAGATATATCAATAATAAAGTCTTGACCAAATTGGAATATAAGTAAATTATTTGCTAGATGAACCTCTTTGAAGACGTTGGAATCGTATGATGGACGGATGTCCTGAACAATATATTGCTCGGCCTCTAGATAATTATCCAATGCCTTGTCTTCTTTGTTTTCTGTATTTTGTGCCTCTTCACTTTGATGCTCTTCGTCAACCGAACATTGTTCGGCTATATCTTGTTATTGTTGTTGTTGATGTTCACAAATTTATTTGGCACAAAACTCATAGGGAAACACATAAGCTCCCTTACATCCAAAAAAATTTAGCACAACAGTTTTGCTAAGCTTGCCATGGTCTTGATCAACGAAGCTTGCTTCTTCTGATTTGATAGATTCAGCATAAGTATTTCTTGGTTCGACTTTTCCAATAGCCGAATTAGCCATACTAGATGAATCATTGATATTTTGTTCATGAATTTCGTTATATTATAAAGCTTCTTATTTTTTCCTTGTTGTAGCAGAGGGTTCAACTTGATTGCTACGCGGAGTAGATGAATTGATTCCTTCAACTTGAGTAGTATTGTCTTGATGGTCCTTTTTAAGACTTGCAAGAAACTACTGCAGATCTTCCTCTTCAAGTTTTTGTTATACGCTTCATGATATTATTCGTGCTTCTTTTCAATCGCATCAAACTCCTCATCACACTTCTTCTTGAGTGCCCCGAATAACTGGATATGTTCCTTTGATAAATCATCAAACGTAATGACATTATTGGCGTTAACCTCAGCAACACATGATTGCCCCAATTCTTTTAGTTTCTTTCGATAATGTAGTGTTGCCAAAACTTAGCAATTGAGAAGGGGAAGACCTGATATTGTTTGCCTTGCGCTCCTCTTAACGCTTCTTGTTGTATGCCTCATAAGCTTGTATTGTAGCAAGATCATGGGGCCTCTCTTCTAGTTCTCGGTGAAGAGAATTGAGCTTCTTGAACTTAGCTACAAGTTTTTCCATCTAGTCATTTATTCCTGCATAAGAATGCCCCCCAATGCATTTTGGATCTTTCGGCAATGAGATGTCACCAAAACTTTGAAATTTTGCGGGGGACGTACCATACGCTACAGTACTAGATGAAGGCATATTAGCTCTTACTGACTTTCCACTTGTTGGACTATAACCATTGTAAAGGTGTGGAGCCAAATTATGAATATCACTAGTTGCACACGATGCTGAAACATTACTAACATAAGGTGTAGCATATGGTGATTGAGAGTAATTGGGAAAATAACTAGTTGTAGCATGTCCAATTTCCCTATCTATCGGCATATTTGAAAGTGAACCTAGAGATTGCAATTTATTTGCCGATGAATATAAAGATGAAACACTTAGTTTCATGCTATTGAAATTTCTAAAATCAGGTGTTTCATATGGATTAACAAAATTTATCATGTTGTCATCGGCATATGAATTTCTGGTGTTTCTGATGCATGAGAATTTGAATTTACATGTTGCGAGTTACTAAGATAAGTTGAAGCTTGTAGATTATTTTGCATCGGCTTTTGCACATAGTAAAAAATAGGTCTAGCCAATACAGTACACATATAAAAAGATCTAGCAACATCAACATAAGAGTAATATGCATCTACGTAGGAAGGTTAAGGATTCATGATACTGTTATAGATTGCAGCTTTTAATGACGCTCTCTTCATAGCAAGAACGGGCTAGAGACCGTACAAAGCTTCGTTCCCAGCGGAGTTGCCAAAAAGTGTGTTCGCACACGAACACTTCACTATGTACCCTCGGCGCCGAGCGTGATGCGCGGCAGCATGCGCCGAGGGAGGCTCGTTGGAAGCGCGGTATGCAAGACAGTCCGGTGGACTCTTTTGAAGATCCGAAACCCCGCTCGCCTGGGAGAGACCCCTTCAGGGTGTCGCGGTGGCTATGGGCTGCCCTAGGTCGGCCTGTCCGCCCCTAGGACATCATGGATTCGTAGCCTCCAATCTTGAAGAACGACGAAGAACGATAAGCAAGATACAAAGGAAGAGGAATAAAAGTAGATGAACATAAAAACTAGTAGATGTGTTTGTTTGATTGGTGTTATTCCAATCGGCCGTCACCCCTCGTGTATATAAGGATAGGCTGGACTTTCCGTGCAAGAAAGAGGGTTGGATTCATGTCCAAAACCCTAGTTGGGGTCCAACTCAAACAAACAAACCTGAAATTTGCGTAACTGTTCGGTCAAAAACTTGTTTGTACCTTTCAGACCACTTTTGAGATAGTAAACAAGCTCACATAAAAATGTCATAAAAATAAAAGTTTGGACTACAAGTAAATCGTATCTTTCTTTGAAAGTTTTACAAAAAAGATTTTGGAGGTACCATCGGGGGTCAATAAATATATTGGGAACCTCCGAGAGTTTGGACAACAGGTTTAACTTCTTGCTAATATTTTGCATCTTGACAATTGAACAAAATTTGGTGAAACTTGAGCTACATAAGTAAGAGAACAAAAGGGAGGCACCACGAGAGCAGTGAAGGGAGAGAAGTTGAAGGAAGTGCGATGTTAGAGCAAAGCAATGATGGATAACTGACATGAGGTACAAGGTACACTCTACTAGTAGTAATGTATGGACCTATAGTACGTAAGTTTATGGACGCAAAAAAATGTGTTTTCTCTCGCCTTTGCTGCATCATCTCTCCCCACCCCTCTCCCCTCGCGCACCGGCCTGACTTATCTCTCCCTCGTCTATAACGTGGCGCTGCGCACGTGTGCCTTGGTAAGACGGATCTGTTTCTTTCTCTTTTTTCAAAGCGCGGCTCTGATTCTCTAGCATGTTCGGCAGTCGTGTTGGTGTGGAATTGTAACATCCCAAAAATATCAAACTTAGATCATCAAAACACTAATCATCAAGTTTAGGGCTAACAAAAACTTTTCTAAGAAAACCCATGAATGCATGCATATGTGTATGCATGGATTTATAATTTCTTTAAAAACCACCTTCTTTGTGTGATCCATTGCTTGTAAAATGTTTCTTAGGTGAAAAGAACATCATCTAAAACATTTCCCAAACTTTTCCTAAAGACAAGTAAATCAAAACACATATATTAAGTGAATGGTCATTTTGACCAATTTAACTCCCATGCCTACTTTGGCTGTCTCAAACTTTCAAAACCTAACAGAAACTTTTCTGGACCTTTGCACCCCTTGAATGTACTCATAATAAAGTATCAAGGCCCACTTTGTGATCATCCAGAAACTTTCAATTCCATAGTTTAAATGACAATTCAAAATTGAATCTTCTTCATATGGGAAGATCCCACTTTTTCAAAAACCACTCAAACAAGCTCAACTTTCAAAACCCAAGCATCTGCAGACTCACCAGCACCAATCTAGCAAACCCACCAAAATTCATTTCAAAATTCAAAACTTGACTTCATGCGGCCATTTCATCAAACAGGTTGCAGACACAAATCAAACAAAACATCAAACACTATAGTGTGCAGTGATTCTTGTCTAACTTGTTCCCTAGTTAGCTCACACACAACCCAGTAGATCATCTAGAAAGATTAGCCCAACACTAGCACCCCTGTGAGCTTGCCATTGCCATTAATGGTGAACAGCCGAGCACCTCAATGCCACCCCATAGTCGACAGCAGGCTAGAGGAAAAACTAGCCGTGCCAACCTTGTCTGGGAGGCAGCCCACCGTCCACCGCCACTGCCTGTCCCAGCCGCGAGCGTTGCCAAGCCCTGGACCACGCGCACAAGCCGTGCCCAGACCATGCCGAGCGTGCGCCAGAGCGCCAACCTTGACCAGCATCCACTGACCGCGCGCCGCCCTCACCGCGCGCACACACGATCACCACCGACCCAGGAGACCGCCAGACATCCCCATTAGCAGCCCCGTGCCATACAGCAACCGCCCGCCGTCGAAGACGCCGTCTTTGCCGCGCAGAGCACCGGCCGTTCCAGACCAAACCACACCGCCCCATGCCTCGCGACCATGTCGTTGAGCATCACCAGGAGACACAGCACCGTCCCCTACCCTTGCCCATGCCATTAGCTGCCTGTAACGTCGCCCCCGACGAGCTCACCGTGCGCCCCGACGGTCCCCTCGCTCGACTATAAATAGAGGCCACCCCCGCACGATTTCTTCACACCATCTCACTCCCCTCTCCTCACTGACCGTGCCACACCATTCTCAGAGCAAGGCGAGCACCAGCTCACCGGAATTTCACTGGAGCCTGCCGCTGCCGGAGAAGAAGGGAGCCAGCGATTGGAGCCGCCCTAGGAGAAGCCACCGGTACCAGGAGGTTCGCCGTTATCGACTTCGTCGTTCGCCCGCCTCGCCGACCCTCGCCCGTACCCCGGTGAGCCCCCAGCACCCCCCACTGGTCGTGCTAGGTTTCGTTCTCGCCGGAGCTGTCTCGCGTCGACGATGACCCTCAGCCGTTAGATTAGAACTAGATCGAACGATCCACGTTTCCCCATACCGCTTCGCCCAGCCCCGTGTCACTGACGAGTGGGGACACCCACTTAAGCATCCCGCGGGAGCCCTGTGCTTAGCAGGCCGGCCCAGTAACATTTCCCGCGTAGCCCAGCAATTCAAATTAAACCTTTTCTTTTTAAATTCAAACACACTTCAGCACCCAACTTCAAAAATCAACCCAGATCGATTCAGTGCACCAAATTGGATGAAACCAATTTTGTTGGAAAGGTCTGTGAATGCTTAATCCAAGCCCGTTGGATTCAAGACATTTGGATCTGTAGATCACCCATAGCAAAAATAACAAGGCAGAAGCTTTTCTGCATTCAAACATTTTTCAAATTTAAACCATAAAAGCTTTTGAGTTGATTCCAACTCTCAAAAATCACTTTTAACCTTACCTTTCAGAATATATAAAAATATATAGGTTTACTTGCAGAAATAATGTTCAAGTAATAAAAGAATGCTTCATAAGCATTTCTAGCCACTTTAATTAATTAAAATAAAAGGATAAAACCTTATTAAATTGTGACACCACTTTAAATCACATTCCCATGGACTACAATATGTGGTGATGACATGAGTCAACATGATCCCATGTTTAGTTTGGAGAATATTAAATCTTAAGTAGTTTTTCAATGAGTAGAAATTACTTTTCTCAAAATAAAAGATTTAAACCAAGCTTTAACCTTGTAATGTTAGAGATGATGCTAGATCATCTATAGGACCCTTGTGTGTGATGATTGCAAGTAGTTAAGTATTGTTTGGTGATTGTGTACCTCGTATTTATTCATACACGCTAGTACCGACCAAGGATACGAGGAGGAAGGAGGATACTACGAAGAGGAAGCCGAGGAGAACTTCAACCACTGATCTGCACAAGGCAAGCTGATACTATACCAATGCAAGCCAATACTTGCAAGCTATTAACTTAGCAAGCCTTACTTAACAAGTTTTCCTATGCAAGCTTATATTGACACTGATGCAAGCTAACCCTTTCCAGATACCCTACTGATGCCACAAACCCATACTTGTGATATGACTACTATATGCCTTAAGCATATGTGATCATACCCCCTTGATAAACCAAATCCTAGTTTTATGGCAAGCTTCTTACTTTATTTCTTTATCAAAGCTTCTTAGAGTCTACCTAAGAGTTTGGTAGATACCAGACAGTTGTGCTGAAGGTTGCATAAAGAGCATAAAATTTGGCCTAAGCTAGAAACCTTGATATCATCCTAAGATATAATGTTGGACTTAGTGAAACTCCACTAGTTACCACCCCTCATTAGTACTACCCTCACCTGTAGATGCTAGTGCTAAGCATAAAACTTGATAAACTTTTAGATGGGAATACTTGGTGGAAAAATGGTTATGAAAACCTTGGAATGATGGAGCATTCTATTGAAATGTTTTGGACATGTGTTTCCAAACACTTGATGATTTTGGTGATAAAAATGTTGAGGCATGAGCCTTAGCCCCTTTATAAAACTGATGGTGGTCCGAATGCGATACCATTCCAATTTTATCGTACAACCACAATACCCGAAGATTGGGTAGGGCTTGATTGGAAACTTATATACCTTAGTATTAGTTCCCTCCCGGCCAAGGTCTGAGCTGAGGCTACCTTGTGAAGATTGTCCACCTGTGCAGTACCCAAGATGATAGTGGTCATGGTTGGGAGGCCAAACTCACAGGAGAGGTGCTTATACTAGGGCGTGTAATCGAAAGGTTAGGATTGATTATCCGCATACTGAGTATGGTGAATTCAGGATTTGTTCCTGACGGATGTATCGAATGTTGTGGTGAAAGTGTACAATCTCTGCAGAGTGTCAAACTATTCGAATAGCCGCGTCCGCGGTTATGGACAGTTGGAGTGGCCATACTGTTCCCCCGTCAGAATTTTGAAAATGACTTGTGAAACGAATTGAGACTTTGACTTGACCACAACAGAGTTGTGACCTGAATTATAAGATCCCAATTAGGAGTTATAAAATTGTGACTAGCTTTGTAACTGAGTAGAGATAAACCTGGCTTTTTGCAAAACAACCCTAGAGCCTAGTGTCCTATTATCCAAAAACCCCCTTACCTGTCAGTATTAGTTTGCGAGTACTTAAAGAGTACTCATGGCTTTGACCCTGGCTATTCCCATGGCCAGACTATGAAGAGGAGTACCTGGAAGATGGACCCCAGGAAGGTTACGACAACTAGGATCATCTCCCATCGTTAGCATTGCCTGTGACCCCGAAGATGGAGCTTCGCCTACGCTACCGTTATTATTATGTATTCCGCTGCTTGATGTGTATTGAGAACTGGATCATGAGATCCCTATTCATGTAAGAACTTATGTATCGTTTGTAATGGATGAAGTACTATGGTATCCAATTCTGTTATGTCTCGCAAAAATGGTAATCCTGGGATTGCGATGTATGGCATAACAGGCACCTAGGATTGAAAAATCCGGGTGTTGACAAGTTGGTATCAGAGCCATCCTGACCATAGGAGACC
Organism: Avena sativa; assembly: GCA_916181665.1. Lineage (NCBI taxonomy): Eukaryota > Viridiplantae > Streptophyta > Magnoliopsida > Poales > Poaceae > Avena > Avena sativa. The sequence goes on from OV702293.1 coordinate 104,949,862, forward strand.
CAAGTTAGATTGGACGTTGAACCAAAAAGTTAGTTTCAAAACCAAATAATAAAAATATTTACGAAAACTTATTCTCATTCTTACCTCTTTAATTCCTTAATAAAACTTCATGTTCCTCAAAAACTCTTGCAAAATAGATGAAATTTTGACACAATTGATCACTCTGCTAATCTACTCATCCTCTATTTTTATAGATGGACGTGAAGTATAGCAAGTTTTATCAGTTGGGGAATGGAGGAGACCTTATCTTTGAGAGGGATCTGGATCAGCTTTCGGAACTTCTGGAGCGTCCACACCCCGAGTTCTTCGGAGCTCAGCTCAATCATCAAGGAGGAGAAGATCTGCAGTGGCTAATTGTTGCAAGTCTCCGAGGAAAGATTGAACCTCCCACTGTGGAGGGAATTCAGTTTACCTTGAGGGAAAACAACTGGCTAGATGGACTTGCCAGAGCAATGCAGGAAGCTCTTTCCCGTCTGTGTGGGCAGAGCATCAATCAGATCAAGGGTACTCGCTTTGAGTTTTTCCCAAGACGTGATGCGAATGGCCAACCACTGGAAGCCCCATACCACCCCGAGCTGAAGACTCAATTGGACCACCTTAGCTTCATGATGTATGATCGTCAGCAGGAGTTGGACTACTGCCGTGACTATTGCAACCACAAGTCTGCCATCATCAAGACGAAGGACCAGACCATAGCCATGCTAGCAAAGGATCGCAAGTCTCGCCGCCGTCAGCTTGACAAGAAGGAGCGCATTATTTCCCGTCTTCGCCACCGCATCTCATCTCTGGAAGAGACCATCCACGAGAGGACATGCAGTTAGAGGAAAGGGAGAATGCAGGAGAGGATCTTCGTGGAGACCCTTACTCCTATCTCAGCGATGACGATGATTTTCTGGAGGATCAGGCCATCGACTTCTTCACCGATGAGGATGATTTCTCCTTCATCGATGATCCTGAAGATGATGAAGCCACAAACTCCGAGGAGTAGTAGCACTGAGCACTAGCGTAGTGAGTAGTAGTCAGTCCCACTGTATCATAGTTTCCAGAATGGTTCTTAAAACCATCTGTTTTTCCTTGTTATGGTGTGTGTTGTACTGTGTGCTATGAATGAATGAAAGAGCAAGTTGCCAGAAAAACCTGAGTCAAACTCTAAAAACTTTCCAAAAACCCAAAACCTTAGCAATTTCCCTCTTTTCTCATAATCTATATCAATCTTCAGATGCCACGTGGAGGAAGTGGTTCAGCCCCAGACCCGATGTTGCAGATCCTGCAAATGTTGACTTCTGACCGTGAAGCTGAAAGAGCGGAACGTCAAGCCAACCTAGGCACTCTGCAACAGATAGCCCAACTAGCCCATAACAACCAAGGCCATGGAAATCAGGACAACCATGGATCTAAGCTCAAGAATTTCCAGAATACCAACCCACCCATTTTCACCAAGTCAGAAGAATCCCTAGACGCTGATGATTGGCTGCAAACCATGGAAAATAACTTAGAAGTAGACGGAGTCGAAGCCAACGAGAAAGTCCTATTCGCCACCCATTATCTAGCTGGAGATGCCAGGGCATGGTGGAACAGTGTTCGTGCAATGACCGGAGGCCAGATGATGACCTGGCGGGAATTCAAGGTCAAGTTTAGTAGAACCCATGTGCCACCAGGTTTGATCAAGAGAATGAGAGACGAGTTCAGAGAATTGAAGCAAGGAAGGATGACTATAGTGGAATACCGTGACAAATTTTTGTCATTAGCTAGGTATGCCCCGGACGAGATAGACACCAAAGCCAAGAAGAAAGAAAGATTCCTGAATGGTCTGCATGACGAGATGCAGACAGTATTAGTCAATATCCCCTTTGTTGATATTGAAGCCCTTGTCGACTCTGCTCTCCAGATGGAAGGAAAGATCAACTAGGCCAATGAGAACCGCAAGCGTCGCATGATGCATCAACCAGGAACCCATCAGACCCCAAAGTATCGCCCCAACCCATCTCTAGGATTTGCCCCAAGAACCAACAGACCCCCTATGACCCGTCCAACCTATCCCAACCGTGGAAACCCTAGACCCGGAGGAAATCACAACAACCCCGACAACTCTAACAATTTCACCCGTGCCCCACCCAAGTTCAACACCAACAATGCTACCGCCAACCCTAACACTGCCCCGAGGACTGGAAGCAATGCTGTGCCTGTCGCAGCTAAGGACAAGTCACAAGTGACCTGTTATGACCGTGGAAATAAAGGCCACTATTCTAACGAGTGCCCCAACAAGAAGAATGCTACAACCCCTAATGCCAATGCCCCAGCTCAGCAGTAGCGTCGTGTCCAGCCAGGGAGAAGATTTGCCCCAGGGATTCACTCAACCGCAATGGCCGTCTTTTTCTCATGCATGCTGAAGAAGCTCAGGAAGCGCCAGACGTCGTGCTGGGTATGTTTTCTGTTAATTCAGTACTTGCAAGAGTGTTTTTTTTTCTGGTGCATCGCATTCATTTGTCACCGAAGAATTTGCCTGCACTAGTAAAATCCAACCAACCAAATTGAAGCATGTGACGATTGTACAAATTCCCGGATCAACCACCAAGGCTAGGCAAATTTGCAAGGCCGTCCCTATCCGAATCCATGGCATAGATTTTTATGCTAATCTAATAGTACTCGGAACTAAAGTTTTGGAAGTAGTACTAGGAATGGATTGGATGTCCAAACATAAAGGATTGATTGACTGTGCCAAGAAAGCCATCACCATGACCAGTACCACCGGAATATCAGTCGAACATATATCTGAAACCTTACCTCGCCAATTCAAGTGTAACAAGAGTTAGCCCAACCTACCATTGACCAAGTTCAGATAGTCTGCGAATACCCCGATGTATTTCCAGATGTTTTGCCCGGTATGCCCCCAGATCGGGATATCGAGTTTATCATCGAACTAATCCCCGGAACAGGACCCATAGCCCAGAGACCCTATAGTATGAACCCGTCAGAACTAGAAGAGCTGAAGAAGCAACTGGATTCCATGTTGGAAATCGGATTGATTCAACCAAGTGCGTCCCCATGGAGATCACCTATCTTGTTTGTGGACAAGAAGGATGGAGGTAACCATTTGTGTACGGATTATCTAAAGTTGAATGATGTCACCATCAAGAAAAAGTACCCGTTGCCTAATATAGAAGATTTGTTTGATCAGTTGACCGGTGCCCAGGTGTTTTCTAAGATTGATCTTAGGACTGGCTATCATCAACTCAAGATTCGTGCAGAGGATATCCCAAAGACTGCCTTTACCACCAGATATGGATTGTACGAGTATACAGTCATGTCTTTTGGATTAACCAATGCCCCCGCTTATTTCATGAATCTCATGAATAAGATTTTTATGGACTTCCTGGATAAGTTTGTCGTTGTTTTCATCGATGACATTCTGATTTATTCCAAATCAGAAGAAGAACATGAGCTACACCTAAGGACCATTCTTGGAACCCTTAGAGAGCATCAGCTGTATGCAAAATTTAGCAAATGTGAATTCTGGTTACAGGAAGTAGGATTCCTCGGTCACATTGTATCAGCCGGAGGAATTGCCGTTGACCCTGCCAAAGTGAAAGATGTAGAAGATTGGCAAGCCCCAACCACTCAAACCCAAGTTCGTGCTTTTCTCGGATTAGCGGGATATTACCGCAAATTTGTAGAAGGATTCTCTAGTATCGCCAGACCCATGACCCAATTGCTGAAGAAGGACAAGAAGTTTGAATGGACCGACAAATGTGAAGCGAGTTTTCAAGAACTCAAAAGGAGATTGATTTCAGCCCCAATCTTGATCATGCCGGATATTACGAAGCCCTTCGATGTGTATTGTGACGCATCCAAGATTGGTCTCGGATGTGTGCTAATGCAAGAAGGCAAAGTTATCTCTTATCTCTCGCGACAATTGAAGCAACACGAGCAAAATTACCCAACCCATGACCTCGAACTCGCAGCCGTAGTTCTAGCCCTAAAGACATGGAGACATTACCTGATGGGAAATTGTTGTGAGATTTATTCGGATCACAAGAGCCTAAAGTATATATTCACTCAGAAGGAGCTGAATATGAGGCAGAGAAGATGGATTGAGCTAATCAAGGATTACGACCTGGAAATTCACTATCACCCTGGTAAAGCCAGTGTGGTAGCCGATGCCCTTAGCAGATTGCCGTGCCGCTTGAACTCCATGATTTTGTAGGAGCAACCAAGTTTGCACAAGGAGATGGAAGATTTTCGAATGGAATTAGTAAGTGAAGGATTTTTGGCTAGCATAGAACTTCAACCCACTTTGATCAGTCAGATTAAAGAGGTGCAGAAAGGAAATGCTAGTATCGACGGAATCAAGCGTCGTATCAGTACAGGCAAAGTACCCGGATTCACCGAGGACGAAGAAGGAGTTTTGTGGTACAAAGGATGCCTTTGTGTACCATCAGATTCTGAGTTGAAAGAAGTTATCTTGAAGGAGGCTCATGATACTCTTTATTCTATCCATCCCGGAGGAACTAAGATGTATCAAGATTTGAAAGAGCAATTTTGGTGGCATAAGATGAAGAGAGAAATCGGAAGCTATATCGCCAAGTGTGATATATGTCAGCGAGTCAAGGCAGGACATCAAAGACCCGCTGGATTGTTGCAACCTTTGCAAATTCTGGAATGGAAATGGGATTCTGTAGGAATGGACTTTATCACTGGACTACCTACTTCTAGTAGGGGAAATGACTCTATTTGGGTCATAGTGGACAGATTGTCCAAAGTCGCCCATTTCTTGCTCGTCAAAACCACCTATCAGAGTTCGAAGCTAGCAGAGTTGTACATCGCTAGAATCGTTAGTTTGCACGGAGTCCCCAAGAACATTGTATCGGATCGAGGAACTCAGTTTACCTCGAGGTTCTGGAAGAAAGTCCAAGAAGGTTTAGGAACTCGCCTAGATTTCAGTACCGTGTATCACCCTCAGACCGATGGACAAACGGAGCGAGTAAACCAAATACTCGAAGATATGTTGAGAGCATGTGTGTTAGAATATGGATCCAAGTGGGAAGACTATCTGCTGTTTGCAGAATTTTCATACAACAACAGTTACCAAGCCAGTTTGCAAATGGCCCCATTTGAATTCATGTACGGAAGAAAGTGCCACACCCCTTTGAACTGGTCGGAAGTAGGAGAGAGTCAGATTTTCGGACCTGACATCCTACGAGAGGCAGAAGAGAAGGTTCACAAGATTCGTGAGCACCTCAAGACAGCCCAATCCCGACAGAAGAGTTACACCGACAAGAGACGTCGAGACCTCGCCTTCAACATCGGAGATTTTGTTTATCTGAAAGTGTTGCCATTGAAGGGAATGCAGCGTTTCCAACTCAAAGGAAAGTTAGCCCCCAGATATATCGGACCTTTCAAAATTTTGAACCATCGAGGAGAAGTATCTTATCAATTGGAACTACCCGAAGACATGTCAGCTGTGCACAATGTGTTCCATATCTCGTTACTTCGCAAGTGTCTCGAAGTCCCCGAGAAGACCGAAGTGTTCAAGAATATCGATCACCGGACCATAGAGATCAACGATGACCTAACCTATCCCGAAGTACCCATCCGTATATTGGAAGAATCCTTTCGAACCACCAGAACCCGAAGCATCAAGTTTCTCAAGATTCAGTGGAGCAACCACGCAGAAGAGGAAGCTACCTGGGAACGCGAAGATCACATCAGGACGGAGTTTCCAGATCTCTTCAAATCCTAGGTAATCTTTTCGTCCTTTTCAAATCTCGGGACGAGATTTTGTTTAAGGGGGGAAGGTTTGTAACATCCCAAAATATCAAACTTAGATCATCAAAACACTAATCATCAAGTTTAGGGCTAACAAAAACTTTTCTAAGTAAACCCATGAATGCATGCATATGTGTATGCATGCATTTTTAATTTCTTTAAAAACCACCTTGTTTGTGTGATCCATTGCTTGTAAAATGTTTCTTAGGTGAAAATAACATCATCTAAAACATTTCCCACACTTTTCCTAAAGACAAGTAAATCAAAACACATATATTAAGTGAATGGTCATTTTGACCAATTTAACTCCCATGCCAACTTTGGCTGTCTCAAACTTTCAAAACCTAACAGAAACTTTTCTGGATCTTTGCACCCCTTGAATGTACTCATAACAAAGTATCAAGGCCCACTTTGTGATCATCTTGAAACTTTCAATTGCATAGTTTAAATGACAATTCAAAATTGAATCTTCTTCATATGGGAAGATCCCACTTTTTCAAAAACCACTCAAACAAGCTCCACTTTCAAAACCCAAGCGTCTGCAGACTCACCAGCACCAATCTAGCAAACCCACCAAAGTTCATTTCAAAATTCAAAACTTGACTTCATGCGGCCATTTCATCAAACAGGTTGCAGACACAAATCAAACAAAACATCAAACACTATAGTGTGCAGTGATTCTTGCCTAACTTGTTCCCTAGTTAGCTCACACACAACCCAGTAGATCATCTAGAAAGATTAGCTCAACACTAGCACCCATGTGAGCTTGCCATTGCCATTAATGTTGAATAGCCGAGCACCTCAATGCCACCCCATAGTCGAAAGCAGGCTAGAGGAAAAACTAGTCGTGCCAACCTTGTCTGGGAGGCAGCCCACCATCCATCGCCACTGCCTGTCCCAGCCGCGAGCGTTGCCAAGCCCTGGACCACGCGCACAAGCCGCGCCCAGACCATGCCGAGCGTGCGCCAGAGCGCCAACCTCGACCAGCATCCACAGACCGTGCGCCGCCCTCACCGCGCGCACACACGATCACCACCGACCCAGGAGACCGCTAGACATCCCCATTAGCAGCCCCGTGCCATACAGCCACCGCCCGCCGTCGAAGACGCCGCCTCTGCCGCGCAGAGCACCGGCCGTTCCAGACCAAACCACACAGCCCCATGCCTCGCGACCATGTCATTGAGCATCGCCAGGAGACACAGCACCGTCCCCTACCCTTGCCCATGCCATTAGCTGCCTGTAACGTCGCCCCGACGAGCTCACCGTGCGCCCCGACGGTCCCCTCGCTCGACTATAAATAGAGGCCACCCCCGCACGATTTCTTCACACCATCTCACTCCCCTCTCCTCACTGACCGTGTCACACCATTCTCAGAGCAAGGCGAGCACCACCTCGCCGGAATTTCACTGGAGCCTGCCGCTGCCGGAGAAGAAGGGATCCAGCGATTGGAGCCGCCCCAGGAGAAGCCACCGGTACCAGGAGGTTCGCCGTCGTCGACTTCGTCGTTCGCCCGCCTCGCCGACCCTCGCCCGTACCCCGGTGAGCCCCCAGCACCCCCACTGGCCGTGCTAGGTTTCGTTCTCGCCGGAGCTGTCTCGCGTCGACGATGACCCTCAGCCGTTAGATTAGAACTAGATCGAACGATCCACGTTGCCCCATACCACTTCGCCCAGCCCCGTGTCACTGACGAGTGGGGACACCCACTTAAGCAGCCCGCGGGAGCCCTGTGCTTAGCAGGCCGGCCCAGTAACATTTCCCGCGCAGCCCAGCAATTCAATTTAAACCTTTTCTTTTTAAATTCAAACACACTTCAGCACCCAACTTCAAAAATCAACCCAGATCGATTCAGTGCACCAAATTGGATGAAACCAATTTTGTTGGAAAGGTCTGTGAATGCTTAATCCAAGCCGGTTGGATTCAAGTCATTTGGATCTGTAGATCACCCATAGCAAAAATAACAAGGCAAAAGCTTTTCTGCATTCAAACATTTTTCAAATTTAAACCATAAAAGATTTTGAGTTGATTCCAACTCTCAAAAATCACTTTTAACCTTACCTTTCAGAATATATAAAAATATATAGGTTTACTTGCAGAAATAATGTTCAAGTAATAAAAGAATTCTTCATAAGCATTTCTAGCCACTTTAATTAATTAAAATAAAAGGGTAAAACCTTATTAAATTGTGACACCACTTTAAATCACATTCCCATGGACTAAAATATGTGGTGATGACATGAGTCAACATGATACCATGTTTAGTTTGGAGAATATTAAATCTTAAGTAGTTTTTCAATGAGTAGAAATTACTTTTCTCAAAATAAAAGATTTAAACCAAGCTTTAACCGTGTAATGTTAGAGATGATGCTAGATCATCTATAGGACCGTTGTGTGTGATGATTGCAAGTAGTTAAGTATTGTTTGGTGATTGTGTACCTCGTATTTATTCATAGACGCTAGTACCGACCAAGGATACGAGGAGGAAGGAGGATACTACGAAGAGGAAGCCGAGGAGAACTTCAACCACTGCTCTGCACAAGGCAAGCTGGTACTATACCAATGCAAGCCAATACTTGCAAGCTATTAACTTAGCAAGCCTTACTAAACAAGTTGACCTATGCAAGCTTATATTGACACTGATGCAAGATAACCCTTGCCAGATACCCTACTGATGCCACAAACCCATACTTGTGATATGACTACTATATTCCTTAAGCATATGTGATCATACCCCCTTGATAAACCAAATCCTAGTTTTATGGCAAGCTTCTTACTTTATTTCTTTATCAAAGCTTACTTAGATTCTACCTAAGAGTTTGGTAGATACCAGACAGTTGTGCTGAAGGTTGCATAAAGAGCATAAAATTTGGCCTAAGCTAGAAACCTTGATATCAGCCTAAGATATAATGTTGGACTTAGTGAAACTCCACTAGTTACCACCCCTCATTAGTACTACCCTCACCTGTAGATGCTAGTGCTAAGCATAAAACTTGATAAACTTTTAGATGGGAATAATTGGTGGAAAAATGGTTATGAAAACCTTGGAATGATGGAGCATTCTATTGAAATGTTTTGGACATGTGTTTCCAAACACTTGATGATTTTGGTGATAAAAATGTTGAGGCATGAGCCTTAGCCCCTTTATAAAACTGATGGTTGTCTGGATGCGATATCATTCCAATTTTATCGTACAACCACAATACCCGAAGATTGGTTAGGGCTTGACTGGAAACTTATATACCTTAGTATTAGTTCCCTCCCGGCCAAGGTCTGAGTTGAGGCTACCTTGTGATGATTGTCCACCTGTGCAGTACCCAAGATGATAGTGGTCATGGTTGGGAGGCCAAACTCACAGGAGAGGTGCTTATAGTAGGGCGTGTAATCGAAAGGTTAGGATTGATTATCCGCATACTGAGTATGGTGAATTCAGGATTTGTTCCTGACGGATGTATCGAATGTTGTGGTGAAAGTGTACAATCTCTGCAGAGTGTCAAACTATTCGAATAGCCGCGTCCGCGGTTATGGACAGTTGGAGTGGCCATATTGTTCCCCCGTCAGACTTTTGAAAATGACTTGTGAAACGAATTGAGACTTTGACTTGACCACAACAGAGTTGTGACCTGAATTATAAGATTCCAATTAGGAGTTATAAAATTGTGACTAGCTTTGGAACTGAGTAGAGATAAACCTGGCTTTTTGCAAAACAACCCTAGAGCCTAGTGTCCTATTATCCAAAAACCCCCTTACCTGTTAGTATTAGTTTGCGAGTACTTAAAGAGTACTCATGGCTTTGTCCCTAGCTATTCCCATGGCCAGACTATGAAGAGGAGTACCTGGAAGATGGACCCCAGGAAGGTTACGACAACTAGGATCATCTCCCATCATCAGCATTGCCTGTGACCCCGAAGATGGAGCTTCGCCTATGCTACCGTTATTATTACGTATTCCGCTGCTTGATGTGTATTGAGAACTGGATCATGAGATCCCTATTCGTGTAAGAACTTATGTATCGTTTGTAATGGATGAAGTACTATGGTATCCAATTCTGTTATGTCTCGCAAAAATGGTAATCCTGGGATTGCGATGTATGGCATAACAGGCATCTAGGATTGAAAAATCCGGGTGTTGACAGGAATAGGAGGAGTAGTACATACTAATCCAACTATTTCAAAATAAAGTATGTTTTAGCACTTGTGAAACAAATGTATCTAGATATCTTTTAGTTTGTAGATTCATCGTGAACCACACACTAAAAAGTGTCTAGATACATTAGTTTGACAAAAGCTATAACATCTTATATTATGGAACCGAGGGAGTACGAAAGGAAACCACTTTGGTCCTTGGTGGCAAAAAAAAGTTCAGACTGTTCAAGTTTCAAAATTTTCACTTACTTCCGAAACCTCAGGAGGGAAAGGTTATTCAAAAGACTGGCCATTTGAAGTAGAATTTCTTATCTTATTCCTATATTATTTTATGGAAATACCATACCACTATATAGTGTACAGATAACTTTGAACATTGACCGCTGGATCAATACTGGAAAATCCAAACATTGCTAACCGTTGGATCTTCTTTCCCATTCTTAGCATCTAGAAGATTCTATTGATAGTCTTTAGCACAATTAACGCTAGCGCAAACCTCAAAACACACTTCACTTCTTAGTTTTAGGTACCTTGATCATAATGCATGGACTTGGATATAATTTTCATTTTTTATGAGGTCCTTAATGTAACTTGTTGTTCCAAAGACCATGTTAACCGAAGCACCTCGCTCCTAAGGGGCCTACCACAGTTACATGGAAATGCAACTGCCGCAATTATCACACAAAGTGGACGAAATTAGGTCAAACTTGATGGTTTCTTATAGTTCCATCTTTCAAGCTTCATGGCTAACCTCGCACACTTGACTGACTTCTTGCCGACTTAGCGAAATTAGGTCAAACTTAAGCTATAAGTAAGCGTAGTAGATTGATCTTGAATTAAATGTCTTTTAAGAGGCAGATAGGTGCATCTTTTTTAGGTAAAAAATGTTGCTGGTCTAAGTTTGAACTTTGGTCCTTGGCGGCAAAATAAATTCAATCTTTTTCGGTTTTGAAATTTTCACTTGCTTCTAAAACATCAGGAGGGAAAGACTATTCAAAAGACTGGCCATTCGCAGTAGTACTTTTTATCTTATATTTATCTTTTCTTATCTCTTACAATACCATACCACAATATAGTGTACGGATAACTTTGAACATTGACCGTTGGATCAAGACTGGCAAATCCAAACATTGCTAAACGTTGGATCTTCTTTTCCGTTCTTAGCATCTAGAAGATTCTATTGATAGTATTTAGCCCAATGAACGCTAGTATGCACAAACCTCAAAACCCACTTCACCGCATAGTTCTAGGGACCTTGTGCTAAGTGCATGGACTTGGATGTAATTTTAATTTTTTATGAGGTCCTTGATATAACTTGTACTTCCACCTTTCGTGTTAACTGAAGCACCTCGCTCCTACGGGACCTAGCATAGCTAGAAGAAAATTCAACTGCGCCCCAATTATCACACAATGTGACTATGGTTTCGTATTGTTCCATTTTTCAAGCTTCCTACCTTACTTCGCACACTTCATTAACTTGCCGATTTAATGAAATTAGGTCAAACTTTAGCTATAATTAAACATGGTATATCGCTATTGAATTAAATGTATTTTATGAGATTGATGGGTGCATCTTCTTATAGTAAACAATGTCGTTGTCGTGAGTTTCCAACTATCTTGAAAGAACATTCTCAATTTCTCGTGTGATGATAAGATTGTTCTTTTCCGTAAAGGAAGTCTGAAGAATGTGGATCAGAATGCTACAAGCCAATATTCTAGACATAATAAGTGGACCAACATGTTTTACTTACGATTCCCATGTTTATTTTTGTGATTTTTCAAACTTCGTCCTAGCTAACTCTACTCATTGAATGACTTTATGTCAATTTATCAAAATTAGGTCAATTTTGAACTACAAGTAAATTGTATGTTGCTTTGAAAGTTTTGTGAATTTTTTTGGAGGTAACCATCGGGGGTCATTTAATATATCACAAACCACCATCGCGAGTTTTGACAACAGGTTCAACTTCTTGCTAAGATTGTGCATCTTCACAATGTAACGAAATTAGGTCAAATTTGAGCTACAAGTAAGTGCAATAGATTCTTCTTGAATTAAATGTTATGTCATGGGTAGATGAGGTCATATTGTCGTAGTAAATAACATTGTCGATGTGGTTTTCCTACTATCAATAAATAACATTCTAAATTTTCAAAGTGATGACCAGATTGTTCCTTTCCAACAAGAAAGTCTGCAGGATATAGATCTAAATGCTACAAGCCAAGCTTTTAGACATATATAGTGGACCAATGTGTTTTACTTATTATTCCCATGTTTTATGAGTTTTAAAAATTCGTCCTAGATAACTCTGTTTACTTAAATGGCTTTATGTCGATTTATTGAAATTAGGTCAAATGTCAAATGCAAGTAAATTGTAGATTGCCTTTAACTTCTTACGATATTTTTGGAGGTAACCATCAGGGTGTCATTTAATATATCACAAACCACCAACGAGAATTTTGACAACAGGTTCAACTTCTTGCTAAGATTTTGGATCTTAACAACTTAACCAAATTAGGTCAAACTTGAGATACCAGTAAGCGCGATAGATTGCTCTTGAATTATTTGTCTTTTCGGAGGTAGATGGGTGCATCTTATTTTAGTAAAAAATAATGACGTCGGTGTGAGTTTATAAATATCAGGAAAGAACATTCTCAATTTTCCGAGTGATGATGAGATTATCCCTTTCCGTAAAGAAGGTCTTAAAATTTTGGATCTGAATGCCACAAGCAGAGATTTTTAGATATATATAATGGGCCGACATGTTGTGTACGACTTATATGAATCCCATGTTTCATGAGTTTTCAAACTATGACCTAGCTAACTCTGCCCGCTTGAATGGCTTTATGTAGATTTATCGAAATTAGGTCAAATTTGAACTACGAGTAAATTGTAGTTTTCCTTGAGGTAACCATAGGGGGTCATTTTTACGAATAAAGTTTTGCGAATTTTTTTGAGGTAACCATAGGGATGTCATTTAATATATCACAACCCACCATCGAGAGTTTTGACTATTCATCTCGACAATTTAATGAAATTAGGTCAAACTTGAGCTACTAGTAAGTGCGATAGTTTGCTCTTGAATTAATTTTCTTTCCGTAGGTAGATAGGTGCATCTTCTTTTAGTAAACAATGTTGTCGGTGTGAGTTTCAAACTATCAGGGAAGAACATTCTTAATTTTCAAAGTGATTAAGAATATGGACCTGAATGCCACAAGACAAGATTTCAAACATATATAGTGGACCGCCATGTTGTGCTTTCAAATCCCATGTCTTATGAGTTTTCAAACTTCCTAGCTAACTCTGCCCCCTTGAATGACATTATGTAGATTTATCGAAATTATGTCAAATTTGAACTATAAATAAATCATAGGTTTATTTGAAAGTTTCATGAAAAAGCTTTTGGAAGTACCCATCAGGGGTAATTTAGCAGTATATCGGTAACCAAGGAGAGTTTGAACAACAGGTTTAACTTGTTGCTACTAAGATTTTGCATCTTGATGTCTTATGAGTTATCCTCTCCTTATTATTCAGAAAAAGAAAAGAAAAGAAAAGCACCCCTCACAACCATACTAGACTCAACCACCTTTCTTCACAACCCTTTATAAGACACTGTATAATCGCATTCTATGCATGTTGCATTTTGAGCTTTCCTTTTAATATTTTTATTACATAGGAGGTGAGACAACCGCGATTGAGCAATAAATTTTGTGTGATATTGGCGAGATCTAGTTCAAAATTTTAGAGGAATATTTGCGGGATCCTCCTAGATACCTGCATACTAACGGGGCCTCTCGCTCGATCCCTCCCACTAATACTGTAACGTCCCAAATTTTTCCTAAATTTGCAATGTTAAAATAAAACTATTAAGTTGATTGGATTTTTTAATCTTGTTGAAAATTTTGAATAAAAAGAAACTTTTGTTGTTGATTGATACTTTACTAAGCCACATTAAAAGAAGAGAATTACTATGACTACCAAGTTTTGAACAAACCCAAGACAATTGTTCGATTTCTCATCCATGAACCTCCCATTAATACAAGTTCTTAATGTTAAATCACCGTTTGCAAACCCTATTTTGAAATTACCAAAAATACTCCTCCAAAACTACAAACAAGGTATTATGAATCCATTTGTTTAAATATGATCTACATAATTTTAGAAAATTTTGGAGACAAGAATCAACTCATTTGGTGATCATATGAAAAAGATATAAAGGAAATAAGAAAATAGAAACAGAGAAAAGAATAAACAAAAAAAAATAACCTACCCCGTGGACCACCCTGGCCCGGCCCACTCCCTCCTCCCCTCTATTTGCCGCCGCTCCCCACCAGCGAGCAGAGCATAGCGCGGTGGGCCAGCCCAGAGCAACAGACGCCGCAGCCCGCTGAGAGAAAACCCCTCCCCTTTGTTTTTTCCCTCGCAGTCACCGACAGACCGGGCCCACTTGTCATCTCCTTTCCTTAGCCAGAGACACCTTCCCCACGAGTTCATCGCGTGCCCGATCCAAATCCCGCGAAATTCGTCGATTCAGTTCGATTTGGTTGCCCTTCTGCACGAATCCGCCCCCATATAAATCCTCTAACCCTCGCAGCCTGTTTCCTCTTTCGAAACACCCCGAAAACTCTAGCCCTGAGCCGATTCGGATCTCAACGCCGTCACGCCATTGCTGCTCACGGGAGCTCGAGGTAGAGCACGGTTCCATCCACCCCGGGCCCTCTTCTTTCCCTAGATCCCTTCATCTTGGAGCACCGCCTCACCCCATGCTGTTTCCCCATCCACAGGAACACCAGAACAAGTGTAGGAGCTCGCCGGAGTTGGGCCACCTCCCGATACCACCAGCCGCTCGCGGTCGCCCCCTCAAGAAGCAAGCAACGATGAAGAAGACACCATCGACCTCGCAGGGATCCCCCGCACCCCGTAGCCTACCCCTCCGTCTCCGGTGACCGCCAGAATCGCCGCCACCATCGCCACCTGGAACCACACCGCCGCCGGTGACTAAATAATTGTATTGTAATAATTTAAATGGTTTAATAGACTTTTTAGACTAAATAAATCATAATAAGTTATTTGTAGATCCAAAAAATACAAATAAAGTATATATGGATTCATAATTTCATATATGACATTAATATACTGTTAGATACAGTTTTTGAAATATAAAAATTACTGTATTAATTTAATCACTTTTAATGTCTATTTAAATTATTAAATTCATAATAAATTATTTATAGATCAGAAAAATATAAATAGTATATGTATGGGTTCACAATTTCTCGTAGAATACAGATCTGGTCTTAGACATAATTTTTGACGAAGTAATATTTGAAATGAATTAAACTCCATTAAATGGTCATTAAATCATAGAAAAAGATTTACAACTCCGATTAGGGTGAATCCAATTCCTACTGGTTTGTATCAATATCCTATATCCACTAAAGCTAGGAACCAAATTTAATTCGATAGTTAGGATAGAATTTTCAACCAAACTATTAAAACCCCATTATAGAAATCAACATTTAATGATAAAATATCCTATTGCATTAAGTGATCTCATACATGCATCATATGATATATTAATGTTCATAAAACTAAATATAACCATTGTGTCATGTTAAATCATCATGCATGTTTGTGATCATCATTGTTGTATTGTATGTTGCAATGGTTTTGATTGGAATTACTCTATTCCTGCATTAGATTTTCCGAGAGTGTGACTGCTACGGAGAAATACAATCATCACCCATATTATCAACATAAGGCAAGTTACACCACTTGTTCATAATTTTTGTCCTAGTTTTGATTCTATGCATGTGATCTTCAAAATTCTGTAGTATGCATGTGTAGGATGTTCTAGTAGAATTTTTCCTTAGTATTATTTTGCAAGTGCGATGATTTCGTAGTATGCCATGAGTAGCTCTATACTTAGGATTTCCCCTCCTAATAGGTTACCCCTGTTTTTGCTAAGTATTGCTTGCTATGCTATATATACAAAGTACCGTTGGGGGGTTCGAAAGACAAAGAATTTTTCTAAGTATAAAGGCTCTATAGAGCAAACTTTTCTTCTCAAATCCACTTCAAAATAAAACTAAGTTTTCTTCTGGGCGGAATGGTTGTCGGTACAACGAGTGAGATTTTGGTGGAGGACGGCCGCCCAGGAATCAAAGAAGTCTGCCATGTTTCAGAATTCAGAAGCTTCCAGTGCAACCACAATACATATGGGCTCTGTCTTGGCCTAGTACTTAGTGGGAAACCTCACCTGGGTACCAACATTTGGAGGTTCTTGGCATGGTTGGATCCAGAAGGTAGAGGGGCTACTAACGGAAAGCCTCGCCATGGTATTGTCTGTAAAAGGACTTGATCGTGGATTATTGGTAAAGTGCACAAACTCTCGAGAGTATTGCAATCTGATCGATCAGCCGTGTTCACGGTAATAGAACAACAATGAAAGTCTAAAGGATGGAGCCTCTGAAGGATCTTCCTCTCTCTTTTCTAAAAAAAGTTTTTAAAACCCCATGGCGTGAGTAATATCGCCAATGGGTGGGATTTTGGGAACTTGGTGTGTAATATCCAAGTGTCACTTGGTGCGTAATATCCAAGTGTTTGGTTGTTTGGACACTTGGTGCGTATAATCCAAGTGTTTGGTTGTTTGGACACTTGGTGCATAATATCCTCGTGTGCCACTCGACCTTATTTTATCTAAGCAATTGTTTACAAAGTAGGAAAATTTTATCTTCTTCTCTCTGTTAAGAAAACTAGCTTTGAGCAAATGAACTCTACAGCCTAAACTAGCCTTGCATGTAGAGATAGTATTTTCTCTCCTTGGTGTAATTTGCCAATACATTCAAAGTATTGACCCAACTTGTTGGCTGCACGTTTCATGTGCAGAATTTCGTAGATCGTTGAAAGGTGCGCTAGGATCGCGGGTCTTCACTCAACCTGCTTGTGGCATTGATGGGACTCCAAGTTGTATTTATATCGCTCCTGTTGTAATAATGTAAACTCTGGATTATTCGATTCATGTAATAAAGACTTGTGTTTTACATGATATTTCATCGACTGTGAGTGCTAGCTATTGATCTAGGGACTTAGGATCCTTACCGATCCGAGGTCGCTACAAATACCCTCATCATCCTATAACCCATCCCTCCTTAGCCGACTTCCACCTCGCCGTAGTCCGCTCAGCGACTCTGTCATCCACCTCGCCGAAGTCTGCTTTGTCGTATATGCTTCCCCCACTGCATGGTAGAGTGTCTTCTTCCCCACCACCGCAACCAAGAGATGCGTAAGCCACTCGGACCCCTCACTGGGGAGACTATTAAAACTCGCTACTACCGAGACGAAGGTTGTTGCACACTTCCTATGCCCGCTTTCCTTGCATTTTACTTCCAAATGTAGTTCATCTCTTCGTCCTTGTAGTGCCTTATATTTATAATAATGCATGCTAGTTGCTATACCGCGGGATCGGTTCCAAGAGAAAAGAAGGAAACTACGAGTCGTGAAGCCAAATTGTTTATCTCACAGTAGTGCAAGAACTCGAGAACCCAATGATAAACCCTGACAATCCTCCCTAGACAAAGGTTTGCCTCCACTTTGAATATATGTATTTTTGAGAGTAGTTCATCGTTTGCTTGCCTTGCCTTCTCATATACTAGTATATTTTGTTTGCTAGGCATGGAAGATGATGTACTACCGAATGAGAATCGATGCCAACTAAACCTGGGGAGTTTTGGACATTCAGATGTAGCCCCACTTGGCACAACACAACTAGTACAAAAACATGGCTATTTGTTGCCTCTTGCTTGTGTTATTTGTTGCATTGTAATTTGCAACAGAAAGTGTATGATCATGTCCCTGCCAAAGAGGATCGCATCACAGATATTCAACAGTGTGCCTTGATGCAGCCATTTCTAGGAACCAAACAGAAGTATGGTGCATGGCCGAAGCTAAGATTAGGCTTCTCCAATAGGATTTGGACACGGCCACTCGACAGATTAGAGAATTGAACTGGGGCTGGATTTCTATGATTGAATATGGTCTTAATGATGCCAATGATCTTCAGTAGTTAGTGGCTGAAAATTATGTTCCCAATATGGATGATGCACATGTCAATCGAAAACACTAGGAAAAGGGCGCCCTCCCT
The DNA here is from genome assembly GCA_916181665.1 of Avena sativa. NCBI lineage: Eukaryota > Viridiplantae > Streptophyta > Magnoliopsida > Poales > Poaceae > Avena > Avena sativa. Next base: position 104,967,908 of record OV702293.1, read on the forward strand.
AGAGCACGCCTCAAAACAATCCACACGCTGACAAGTGGCATGCTTTGGGTGCTCTCGTGATTTCCTAGCAAACCTGCGGACGTGACACGTGTTCAGTCGATGATGTCTGACTCTCGTTCCTATGCGAGCCAGGCTTGTAATATATTGAGCCCACCCTACTAGGCTACTTTCGGGAGATATTTTTCCTTTATTTCTTTAGATATGATTACTAAAAATGAAATATCTTCAAATTTATACATCCAAATGAAATCCATTTTCACGGTTCAGCTAGTCTCGTTGAGATATACAAAACTAGATCCCATATTGATAGGTTTTGACAAACTTTTTTCACCACCCGTGCACTGCCTTGCTGTACTGCGTTTCACTGCAATTGATCGCAGTGCACTGCGTATGTTGTATTACACCGCATAGCCTTTGGTCGCAATGCACCGTCCATGCACTGTCTTTTTGTACTACAATGCACTACCTTCAGTCATAGTCATAGTCATAGTGCATGGATGGTGCATTGGCCATGACAATGCACCATACATGCACTGTATATTTGTACTATGTTGCACTTGCTTGGGACACAGCGCACTACGGGTTGTTTTGGTAGTACACCAGCCTCTTTTATTCAGTTAGACTGTTTTTCAATACACTATTTTATTTCCTAGATGCCCTGCTACTTTTCTCTTTTGCTTTTGCATGAAGTGGCAGCGTGGTGCGATTAGGCCAAGAGTTCTTCGTGTGTGCGCTGCCGATAAGATGACAAACAAAGCCCGCTTAGTTTGGCTTGCCTCCCGCATGCGTGTGCCATGGCCGTATTTTGAGTGTTTCTCACATGCTGCTGCTGACACATGTCAGACCAAGAATTGATCTCGGACTCCTAGGTTAGACCATGCTGCAGAGCACACACTTTTATTAGTTGCTCTCCATGTCAATGAGATCAATGGGATGATCTTGGAATAGGTGAAATAAGAAGCAAAGATTCTCCGAGCATATTTGCATGCAGATGATTTTAGAAGGGTGATACAAGATCCGCCATGTGAATAGATTGTTATTTCTAATAATGAGGATCCTTGTCTTGTCAGCTTGATATTTTATTTTCTTATGTTCTGGCAGTACTTTATGATAACTATGTATTTGGCATGTTGTTATGAAACTGTACTATACCTACTACTTGGTGTATCTGGACAACGTATCTCGGGAGCCATTCAGAAAATGGAAAAACAACATTTTCGCACCAGAATGTTAAAATCTTATTATGCACTTTCATTTATTTCCGTAGACCCATGTTTTGCAACAAATTACCACATCACCATGAAAGGTAGTCCATCTTAAAAAGGAATAAAAAGGAAAATAATGGTAGTACGAGGTTAATGAACATGTCCTTGTGCCCATTATTGTGCATAAAGACGTGCAACTACATGTGTGGACCCAAATCAAAGTTTTAGACTGTATATACTAGTAGAATACACAAAAAATCAACTAAGGGGAAAAACAGACGCTAAACCCACCGCTTTCACAAAGAAGTCAATAATAATTTTAACTCTACGCTAGAAACAACTGCCGAAATGGCTTCCGCGTCCAATATTCAGGCGGTACAGAATTTCTAACTCACCCTTTGGTCCAGAAACAAGACTGATAAAGGAGAACGGAAGATTAGGGAAGAAATATTATTGAAGAATTCCAAAGATGCAAGGTTGATCGGCATGGAGAGACTTAGATATTTCGTATCTACCACCACCAATCATGAGATGGCCATGTTTCTGAAGCATAATCTGATCCTCGAGATGAACAAAACCCCAATGGAGACCTAAATCATGAAGATGGACCGGTCGAGAACACACCCCCTAGTCCGCCCACTTGTCCACCCCCAAGGTGTTTGCTCTGTCTTGTCATTGAGATATTTGTTGAATCTTCCATGTTTTTTACCTCAATCCCACCAAATGTTGTGCAATGACATCTTCTTAGTTCACACATCATATATGTTCAGCTTGTCTTGCCTTACTGTTCTTCTATTCTATCTACGTCTCATTATACATAGAACTTTCATAGATTAATGTATCATTTATGTCTATTAGGAAACAGATAATTCACCTAAGACCCTTTCAGATACCAGTAGGGAGAAAAACTATGTCCGGCAAGTGTCTGATTCAGCATTGGTTTCTGTTGATGAACAATACCTCGAGGGACACATCAATCAGGAAGTTGGACAGGTTGAGGACCTCCTCCCTAGTCCGTCCGCTTGTCCACCTCCCAAGTTGCTTGCTCTGTTTTTTCATTGCGATATCAGTTGCATCTTGCATATCTTCTATCTCAATCCAACCAAATATTTTGTAATGCCCTCTTACTAGTTCATACATCATATATGTTCAGCATTTTTTGCCTTACTATTGTTCTGTTCCATCTATGTCCCATTACATATAGAACTATAATTGATTGAAGTATCATTTTTGTGTGTCAGGAATCTGCTAGTTCAGGTAAGACACGTTCAGGTACCAAATCTGAAGCATTGATAAGAGGTCCTGCTAATGCTACAGGTGGAACACAAACACATGCCGGGAAACACAATAAACAAAATTTAGGAAACTCATAGAAGGCTAAAAGTCTCGTCTTGGAGGCACACCATAGGTTCCAACTGAAGTAGAGGTAGCAAATACCATCCCAAACATTCGACAATCACAAATTGCCAATCTAGATAGCCATGAAAAATTGACAGCCCAACCAGTTTCGACCTCTACTGGCCTAACACTAGTGGCACAACACCAACAAGCTAATCATGATCACCCACATGTTGATCATCCAGCTGCCAAACAAGGTATGTGTTCCAACGCTTATCGTTACATGCTACATTATATATACTGTGATAGCCTGATGTAACGGTTGAATTGGCAGCTACACGAAGATTTAAGAAAAGTGGGCCAATGGTAGGAAAAAATCTTGAAGCTCTAATTTCCGGAATGCAATCTAGATACTGCATCAATTCTATTGTGCCTGGCAAGCGAAGGCCATCAGATCCAAAAGAATTTTCTTTCCTAGCATCGGAAATAGGCGTTTTTGTCACGCATGTGAAGGGAATATGCCTGAGAGGCAATAATAAAGTGGTTATTATTCCTTATTTATGATAAATGTTTATTTTGCATACTATAATTGTATTAATATGGAAACGTTAATACATGTGTGTTTGATAAACAAATAGAAAGTTCCTAATTATGCATCTCTCATAAACTAGCTCATTGATTAACAAGATGATCAAAGGTTTCCTGATCATGGACATTGGATGTTGTTAATAACAGGTCACAACATTGTTGGAATGATGTGATGGACATTCATCCGAAGTATAGCATTGCGATCAAGATCATTGTGTTTATATTGCTATTACATCATACGAAGTAATCTTAGTCCTTAGACCATGACATCATGTCAATCACGAACACCGGAAGAGTATCTTGATAACATCAAACGTCACACTATAACAGGGTGACTATAAAGATGGGTTCAGTTCTATGAAGGTGTTATGTTGAGGCTCATGGATCAAGAGTGGAATTTGTCCATCCCGATGAAGGAGAGATATACTCTGGGCCCTCTCGGTGATATCACATTAGTTAGCTTGCAAGCAAGTGATTTGATCACTAGAATGTTATATCACGGGAACGAGAAAAGAGTACATGTTGGTAACGAGATCAAACTAGGTATGGAGATACCGATGATCGAATCTCGGACATGTAATATATCACGAGACAAAGGGATTGAGTTACATGCGTATAAGGTTCGCACGATCACATAAGTCATCGTTGAATATGTGGGAGTTAGTACGGATCTCCAGGTCCCGCTGCTGATTATTTATCGGAGAGGGGTCTCGATCATGTCTGCTTTATTCGAGAATCATAGGGTGGCACACTTAAGGGATACCGACACCATTTGGAGCAAATAATATGCCAGAGAAAGAAAAAGGAAAGCACATGAATTTATTTCACTAGACACCAAAATCGTTTCGGTTAAAATTGCTGAAACTGGTTCTGCATGTGAAATTGAATACGAGCAAGGGGTTTTATGTGAATGTTTGTTAACTAAAGTAATTAACAAAATTCTGAATAAATAAATAAAATAGTTTTATTTAAATGGGATCTTGCATTAAATTTGGTGGAAATTTAATGCATGTGAGTGGATTTTTGAGTGGAGGCTCTTTTATGGGAGTGGAGGCTTTTCATTTTGAGTGGGGGTTCCACCCACATGAATGTGGAAGAGGTGCGGGCAGCCACCATGGCTGGGCTCCATGACCCTTGGGGTGCCCCCCCTCTCCTCCTCTCAAAACACACCTCCTCGTGAAGGATCTCTCCCCCCTTTAGAATTTCCCATGGTCTCGGATCAGCGAGATACATGTTCCCGGTTGATTTTTCTGGAAGGATTTGTTGCTTCCGCTGCTTCGCTGGAGCGAGGCGCGGAGGTTGTCGGGGTACCTGGACGTGTGTGCGATCACGGATGCACCACTGCTTTGCGGTGCTGGACTTGATGGTTCTAGACCGGCTAGACCAGATGGACTTCATCACGATCTTGAGATCGGCAAGCGTTCGATTACATCATCCACGAGTACAACCTCATTAATGCTATTCGGTCTTAGAGGGTATGTATTCTATGGATGTTCCACCCGTTGATTGTATCTAGTAGATAGATCTTGGTACATAGTTGTTCCCATCATAGGAAATTTTTGGTTTTCTATGTTGCGAACCCTACAAAATGATATACCCATCTTTACATCATTCAAGCTCCACCAACAGACCTCGGACCATTACAATTAATTACTCTAGAAGTTACATGTAAGTCATGGTGCTCTGTCCCATGACTTTAGTCTTGTCGTTTGTTCTATTCTAAGTCACATAACACTTCAACTGTTCCATTCTTACTGATAGAAAAAATTCAACTTCGATCAGGATAATGAGGATGTAGAGTATGTTCTCATGGACATGTTCATTTTGTCAGCAGCGCCATAGGCTAAAGAATAAATACTTTGATGGTATGGCAAGTAAGGATATTCAAAGAACGTATCCTATGTAACATTCTATGACTGACCAGCCATGGATAGATCTTCTCGACCACTGGTTTGATCCAAATATTATGGTATGGTTTGTGAAAACCGAGACTAAATCACATTCAAAATTCCTATTTGCACATCTGCATAACTAGTCTCCCTTTGCAGATGAACACTAAGAAAAACAATAAGAACCATGCCGCACAACACTTAACGAACCAAACTAGATCTCGTGCATTGGTTGGGCACCTGAGTGCAATAGTAAGGATAATTATTTTGTAATCTTGTAGAGACTTTGTGCTTCTTATATTTTGATCATGTTTTTGTCCATGTTGCAGAAAGATGTGATAAGTCTACAGCGAAAATTTGAGTCTTTCCAGATGATTAAAAAAGAAGGGCTCAATCGCCCCCCGCAAAGAGTGTTATTGTAAGTATTTTGTTCTATTGATATTTTGTGATGACACACACTCAGTGATTTATATGTTATAGTTATATGTGCAACACTGCATGAACTTCTTCCCAGTTTTCTTTTAATTTAAGTACAGTAGATGATTTCCAACTAGTGTGAGTTTTAGTTTTGAACGGTACAAAGAGTTTTCTTGTTATATGATGCACCTGGCGATGAAGAAATAGACAGATACGATGTTGGCATAGTCATATTATAAAGTGTTAGTGATAAACTTCTTATCAGTATGATCAGATAGCTAGTATGCTTATACAATAGTGTGTATGATATGTAATCATCCAAGCCAACTCATAAGATTTGTTCATAGATAGGATAAATGTGTTGTCTGCATGTTCCTTTGTAGTGGCTTCTCTTCTATCAACCATGACTACCAATTGATAACCTTACAGATTAAATTGAATGAGGAGATGGCATAAACTGTGAAAGACGATTTGGAACAAAAGCAAGAAGAATGTCTAGAACATTTAACATGGTACTAAAAGGAGAAGGTCATCGTAAAAGTAGATTCCTACATAATGTTGGGTTGTCGCAGTCCAAGTCCAAGTCAGGGTATTTGTCTTATCAGGAAGAAATTGTAGCAGGTAGGGGCTGAATAGGAAGTGCACAGATGAACAATCGAAGAGATCAGACAAGGTGCATTAGCAAGTGATGCGGAGTTGAAGAAGTTACGAGATCAGCTAAATTCTAGAGAGCTCATAGATGAACAGACTCTTCTAAATTGAAGATGAACCCTGACAATGACAGGTGAGTACAATGGTCATGTGAAATGGTTCCTAGTAGTACTACTGAGTCTGGGCTGTGTTTGACGCCATGTAACAGAAACGAAGGGACTATTCGTTTTGCATCATGCTTTTATCTATTCACTCTTTGCTCCATGCACAAAAATCCTGTGGGCGAACCTCACTCTCTCAAGCCTTGGATTCATGAACCCCTCAAAGGTTTTTTATTCCTTGGAGAACTACCAAATTGAAAATCTTAGTAGATCGAAAAAACCTACCACCTACACTATTTGAATCAGAGATTATTTATCCAATTTTCATTGCCAATATGGTAAGTATTTTGATGATCATCCTTCAATTCGTATGGAATGATTACCATTTTTTCTATTATTCTCTGGACGCTAACGAAATTCAAAAATCTTAGTCGAGCGGCAAAACCTATCTTCAACCCTGTCACACTCGGCCTTCAATTCCTAAAGAGGGAGTACCACTTTTTTCTATTATTGCTTGGACACTAGCCAAATTAAAAATTTCAGTCCACGCATTGATTATGGTCATGGATGATCAGTTGATGTGACTCTCGGACTTGAATTTCCTGGCAGATAGTTTATGGTATACTAGCTTTTTTCTATTATTACTTGTTCGCTAGCAACAAAATTCAAAATCGTAATTGAGCGGCAAATTCCCCACCAACTAAGATGCATTTCGCGCGCCTCCGTTTCAAACATTTTGAGGCAAAATCTCCCACCGTTGGAGTACCATTTTTCTAGTACTATTATTATTAGATGGATTCTAGCCAAATTCAAAATCTCAATTGAGCAGAAAATCCACCCCGCCGACCTTGAAGCATTTCCTGCCCCTCCATTTCAAAAACTTTGAGCCAAAGTCTCCCTCCGGGTAGCATCATTTTATTAGAATAGAAGATGGGCGCTAGCCAAATTCAAAATCTCAATCGAGCGGCAATATCACACACTAACCTTGAATCATTTTTTGCTCCTCTGTTTCCCACTAACCCTCCCAAAAATCCCAGGATCCTCTATCCTCTCCGTGACCACCGCATGCACTGGCCTGTGGCAATTCCATGGCAGCCTGAGCCTCTTGATCCGCGGGCTCGTGCACCTCCACAAATCCGCTTCACCGACACCCACCCCACTGGATCTAGTTCATCGGGTTTCTTTGACATGGAAGCGGACCTGCTGTCTCATTCACCATGTCCATGGCGTCATTGACCGCCCAAGCTCTGCTTACTCGCCACCAAATGCTACCCAACCGTACCAGAGCCGCCTCACCTATGTCCACCAGGGATCTAGTTCAACGAGTTCTATGTCCACCGCTCCAGACCAGCTGCACAGGCATCACCATTCACTGCATCAGATATGCCTCAACGACGCTCTCGTCCACCGCACTCAAGCCAGCATCGAGCACCCAAGATCTGCTTCCCTGACCGCCCAGATATGCTTCCCTAGAACCGCATCACCCTCGATGACCTGCACGTAACCCGCACAGTACCGACGATGCTTAGACGCCTCTCTGACCAAGGTAACAAAATATACAACCCATTTTTGTTTTATCAGCAGTATAGCAGGTTCAAGCCTGTCATAGTGAACTGCATTTTTGGAATCGTGATAGTACATACAAGTCACTAGGCATGCATGTTCTTTGTGCGACATACAAGGTCACTTGACATGTTGGTTTGGATTCGCTGCTCTACAAATTTCAAGTCGTGCGCATGTTTGTTATTTTGTGATGCACACGTTCTTAGCTACTCCCTAAAACAGTAATTGCCTGCTATTGTGTAGTTCTTGCAAAATATGAAGTCAGTGGAAAATATTAGTGTGGATCCCCTGCTCCACAGTTACTGAATCTATCTAGTTTGTACTGAGCTACTCCCTGGCATCATTATGCTATCCTATAGTACGCGTTTAAACTCATCATACTAGTTCGATTTTAATTTTGCTATTGCCATCGGGATCTTTAAAAGATGCAACACTAACTATTTTCTTTTTCTTTGCATAGATCTCAAGAAGGGAACACTGAACATGGTTGTTTGCATAACCTCTTCTATAGTTTCACAAGCGATGTCATTATTTCCTTATCTGGTGCTGGTTCATCCTAGGCAATGACATAACTATCCTCTAGTTTGTTGTTCATTTGTGGTTTGTGTTTCAGCTCTACAATTTATGGTATGATGCCATTATAATTTCTATCTGGTTGAATCCTAACTACGAAAGTAACTGCATGCCCATTGTTTAGCTCACCACGAATTCGGAGTCAGTCACCCGTCTCTTGCATTCCAGGATATACTACTGCTTCCATATATATTTGTTGTAATGACCTGGCTAGTTTATATTTGCTAAAATTTAGGAAACACTATGTTCGATTTCTGAATTCATTTGTAGGAACCCTTGTGTAATGCTTGCTTGTCATGTTCTACATGTTCACAGGTAACGCCCTTATATTTCATATCTAGTGGTTCGTCCTAAGTAGCGATATAGCTATCCTCTACTGTATATATAGTTCATTCATGGTTTGCATTCCTGCTTTACGAGTTCTCTTATGATTCCATTATAATTTCTATTCGGTTGATCCCTAGCTATGACAGTAACTACATGCCCATTTACGAGCTCACCACAAATTCTGAGTCAACCAACGTCTCTTGCATTCTAGGATAAAAAATGCTTCAATATATATTTGTTGAATGACCTTGCTAGTTTATATTTGCTAAAATTATCTTGCTTGATTGCGCATTTCATTATAGGCACACTTGAAAAATTCTTGCTTGTCCTGTTCTACAAGTTCACAAGCGATGACATTGTTTCCTTATCTGGTTCTGGTTCATCCTTTAGCAATGACATAACTATCCTCTACTATGTAGTTCATTCGTGGTTTGCATTCTTGCTCTATAAGTTCTGGTATGATGCCATTATAATTTCTATTTGGTTCATTCTTAGGTACGACAGTAACCAAATTCCATTGTCTAGTTTGATTTCTCATTTCATTGTAGGCACACTTGTCTAATGCTTCTTGTCCTATTCTATAGGTTCACAAGCGACACATTATATGTAGTTCATTTATGGTTTGCATTCCTGCTCTACTAGTTCTCACATGATGTCATTATAGTTTCTGTCTCGTTCATTCTTATCTACGACAGTAAATGCATGCCATTGTCTAGTTTATTCGTCTCGTTTATTCTTCTATATATATTTGTTGAAATGACCTAGCTAGTTTATATTTGCTGAAATTCTAAGCCACGCACATTTTTATATTTCTCGTTTCATGGTAGGCACACTTGTTTAATGCTTTCTTATCCTGTTTGTTTAACATGATGGTCAATATATTTGAACCATTGACCAGTAGTAAACTCTAGTTTATAGCTCCCGTCGTATCAGTTAAATGACTAGTTTGCCTTGTTTGATGTATTAACTTGTTATTACTTAGTTTCAGAATGCAATTATTGCTACCGCCACCAAAGAGGGGGTTGCAAGATCATGTATCAATGTTGTTTTCGAAAGTAGATGTCACACTCAAAAGGGAGATGCAGGTGATAGATGGAGTAAGGAAATTGAGGACCTGTATCAACTCCATTGTCAACTAAAATGCTAATTTTCTTTCCCTTGAGTTGATAATATGTAATAATTTTAAGTAGTTTGCATTTGATGTAATATCTAGATTAATCGCATAGGCCGTGTAGGCATTTAGTTGACGTTGTCCACACATAGTGGTAGGCGGTAACATAGCTGCGCTAGCCAGGTCGATTAGGGTACATGCGCTTTGTTACTTGCCCCTCTTGTATTGTGCCGATGATGAACAGTAAAAGATGCTCGCAAGATGTAAATCTTTTGGGAATGGGCTCCAGAAATGCTGACTGTAAAATACCATAAAAGTAATGGGCCCACCCATAGTCGTGCTTAGTAATAGTAACAGGCCATAACAGTAGCATACCAACACTATAGTATCCCAAATAAATAACGAACCAGAACAGTAATGGGCCGGAACGATAATGGGCCAGAACTTTAAAAGACCAAAAACTGTAACTGGCCAGAACAGTAGCAGGCCAGGCTAGAAAAAGGACTGGATCGTAGAAGGCCAGAACAGTAACAGGCCAAATTTGCACCATGCCAGAACAGTAACATACCGAGAAATTTACCCGGCCAGAACTGTAATAGTCCAGAATATGAGTAGGATGTTTATGGGCCTAAACAGTAATGGGCCCGAAAGTATATGGGCCATAGTGGGTCACATAAATGGGCCCATTTCAAACAGTGCAGGACTATACAGTAATGGGCCAGAAAGTTTATGGGATGGCTAGATGGGCCCATTTCAAACAATACTGGGCAAAATAGTAGCAGGCCCGATAGTTTACGAGCCCTACAAATGGGCACATTTCAAACATCAATGCAGGACTATACAGTAACGAGCCAGGAAGTTCATGGGCTGACAAAATGGGCCCATTTCAAATAGTACAGGGGAAAACAATAACGGGCCAGATAGTTTGCAAGTCATACAAATGGGCCTGTTTCAAATAGTGTAGGTCGTTATAGTAACGGGCCCGAAAGTTTACGGGCCATAGCTGGTAGAACTAGTGGTCCCATTTATAACAGTGCAGGACGAAACAGTAACAGACCGTGATACTATTGAGCTCTCTTAATGGTCCAACCCACTTAATAATAATCAAGCCTTGGCTGGGTTTGGCTTCTACCACGGTTTCATTGATAGTTAATGGTACTAACTGGCCATTAATGATGTTCGCCACATGGCAGTTTGTATGATGCCAGCAGTCAACGTAGCTGGCGAACAGATCTACAACGAAACGACTTTTCATGGCTGAAGGGTAGGATCCGCCATGGTCAGAAAAAAACTATGGTAGATTCATTTCTGAAGGGGATTCTACCATGAAGGGCATCCGTCATAGAAGGCTTTTCATCCACGAAAAAGGGACTTGAATCACGAAAATCGTCTGTTGTAAAAGAACAATTTTTTTGTACTGATCTCTAATTCTTCTGATGTGTATCATCCTTCATCTTGAAATAAAAAGCTTGCTTCTTTTGAATCTCTTGAAGTCCTTTGTTTCCTAGAAGAAAAATGCAAGGCTCGTAACAAGTCTATCTAGTTTTGCAAGGTGTATTAGTCGCACCATTCTATTGTTAATCATCTCGGGAACTTGATGATCACCTTTGTTCCGAGCACTCGCCTCTCTTCATGTTCTTTTCTTTTCCTAGGAATCTCGGGGCGAGATTCTTTTTTAGTAGGGGAGACTTGGAGCATCCCAATTGTCTAACTATTGTAATTCTACTTGTCTACTCTATATAATGCTACTTCCTACATGTCATTTATTTCATCATCATATTATCATACTCATGTCACCATGCCTCCTTGGATTTGAGCATCATATAAAGCCCTTTTCGTTTGGTTCTTATCTCATATGCATTTATATTGTATTACTTGTATTTTCCTCTTGTTATATTGTAGGTGGCTCTTGATACATTGCTTTATGCCCAAGTTGAGTTGGGGACATATCTTTTCAATTCCATAACCTCTCTTTGGCTCTACCCATGAGATCCACCATACCAACCATTTATGATCCCATGCCTTCTTGATTTTAAGTCCAACTCATAAATAGTAAGTATGGATATTTTCTTGTACTCTACATGCTTTGATTCATGATCTATTCTTGTTTTCAAAAGATGAGGGATGAAATGTACATGGCCATCATGCGTGTATCTAGAGCATGATTCCTTCCTTCTTTACATTGTTATTATTAGCTATGGGCTCGCTTGAGTTTTGGTGAATGCATGGAGGGGTATACACACCCTATAAATGCCACCTCCATTCAAACCAAACCATCACTTCGATAACCATGTGAAGTGGAATTTCCACCATTCTCATATGATCTAAATTCAAATTAACACATTGGTTTGAATTTCCTTATCCACATGTGATTTTCCTTATTTCACCATTCCTCCATGCATTCCATGCATGAATGCCCATGCATGTCCTTGCCCTTATCTTTTTGTTTTGTTTTGGTCTATGGAGATTTGAGTTGGTTTGAATTCGAACCTAAGTGGTTAATAAAAAAATTCTTGACCTAAGCTATCCTCACCTCCCTAATCTCTCTCACCTAAACCATCTACCCCAACTACCTATCTTCCTCTAACCGTGGCCACCACATGGCCTTGAGACCACATGCACCTGATCCCTCCCCTTGTTTTAATGCTTGGCAAGAAGTTCAACCCAGCAGACTACACCACCAACACGCCCTGGACCCCCTCCCTTTCCTCTCTCAAGCTACATGCCAAGAGAAGGAGACGAAGAAAGAACCCTAGCTACACCCAACAACTCCCTCTCTCTAGCTTTTTTCAAAACAAGAAACAACCAATGTGCCCTGCCCCTCTCCTCCTTATCTACTCACCAACCAACCCAGCCCTAGCACCATTCACGCCCCCACCTAGCCTTCTTCCTTCTTTCTCTCTCCTGGACATGGCTATCACCATGGACTCCTGCCTCTAGCTCCCCACCTAGAAATTGGCAAAGGGGAGACGGTGAAGTGGGTCGAGGGTGTCGAAGAAGACGAAGATTGGCCCCTATTGCTGCCCATACCTAGATGCGAGGAAGGAGAAAACCAGGACCGGTTTAACACATTCAAGGCCTAAGCCAAAAACCTAGTATCCGCCCGTGAGCTTCGTTGGCGATCGATTTAGCCCCGATCTTGTTCGTCTACATCACCCCCTCCCGATGAGCCCCTTCCTTTCCTTGACATGGCCCTCTCCTATTTGGCTTCTTGTACCACCGATGTATTTTGCCGAATAACATATGTGCGCCTCCATCGTTCGGCCGTGTCGTGCATCCATCATGTAGAAACCTCGCCTCCGACCTCCCCGTGAGTTTGCTCGGACCCATGGAGCATAGCCGCAGCCTCCGCTTCCTCCCAAATGCAGCCGCATGTCATCGTCCTCACCTCACCGTCTACTAGCTCGCTGCTCCAGCGCGCACAAGCAAGAACCATGGCTGTGCCATGCCAGCGCATGTCACGCTAGTAGCCACAATAGCACATCCACCTCTGTTTCCCGCAAGATCCTAAGCGCTCCAGCCTTTCTCCAGAGATACTTCCTAAACGAATGTTGTAGATCTATCTTCCCTCTTTAGTTTTTGTTTTTACACCATCCCCAAATTTTCACCAGATTCTTCGCCCACTTCAACCAAATAACAGGCGAGATGGTTGTTTTCGCGATCCAGAGTTCCATTTCATCATATTAGAACCTCCAGTAGGTTTTATTTGAAGGACCCTGGCTTTTTTCCTTCTCAACCTGCAGTCCGAGCTATAACTTCGTCATATCAGCCCTATGTGAGTTTTAGCGATTCTCTCCAAACCCACATAGAAACGATTCAAAGGTGCCCACCATGCACTTGCGTGCGGGTGGAAAACGAAGTAATATCATTAGACAATAGTCCACGATGGAACCCACAGAAAATATATATACAACACGAATCCATGAGTCAATAATACAGATATAGAGCACAAAGATCCAAGTCACCTTCAAAAACGATATCCATCTGAGTACGGATAAGATGAAAATTGAGCTAAGAGCCCTGAAGAATAACCAATGGCATCCATAACCCTGTCCAGGCCAAGATAGATCGGTAACCATGCTAACAATGTTGATCTCAAACCTCCTAAACAAAAGGGGTGCCGGCAAAGCGCAAAGGAAAAAGAGAGCGGTCAGTACTAAGGCCAGTACATGCTGAGACATAGAATTCGTCTGCTCTCACCTACATAGGTATGGTGGACTGAAGCGGCAGCGAAGAATGTGCTAAACAACCTATAGAGACTCGATACATTTGTCGAATATAAAAGAGGGACAAGAAAGACCTATTTGGATCCAACCTGATACTACCACCAATCATACCCATCCTGGTATTTCCCCCTCGAGACCAAACGAGGAAGTCATGCCGAGGAAACTCACACGGTTGGAAGTTTTATTCATTATTTCCATGGTGGTTATCCAACTTACTAGTCATATCAGATACAAGTTAGGTTATAAAAGTAAACTTTAGTTGTAGTTCTCTATGATCGAGAAACTGTGCTTCAAGTTGTCCATAACCGCGGACACGTCTTTTAGAAAAGATTTAACCGTGGAGGGGTGCACCAAAGTTTCCACACGCACTTCGACCCTTTTTGCCAAATCTGGTAGGTACAAGATCATAAAACATACACCCAACTGTATGTCGACAGGGCCTCAGACACGACGTTTCCCAGACCCAAAGCATGTACATTGGAGCCACCCCACTAAGCTACTAGCAAAAAAGTCGGTTATCTCCGATACGGACCCAGGGTGTGTGGTGATGGCGATAAACGACTAGGAACCCAAAAGTCTGACTAGGCTTGTTGATATAGCGAAAACGTGGCACGGGGTTCCTAGACAATACAGAATAGTAAACACTCCTCAAGCAACAGTGGTAAATAAAGCATTAAAGCATGGCATAAGTATAGGATAGTAATAACCCCGACAAACTAGGTTCTGGCCCCTAGTATAGTACTTTGGAATCAGGTAGTAAGCCGATGGGGGTGCCCATACACCCCACATATGGTTAGCGCGCTCGATCTCGGAACAGGTGTCAAGAACTCAGGTCCTAGGTGGACACAAGTGGGTGGTTAAAATCCAAATGTTGTCTATTACCCACCAGTGCCTCTGCATTATTTACCTACTTTCAATATTAGTTATTACACTATAATTAAAGCCATGATCATCTCCACCATTAAGCATGTGCCAAGCCCCATCATCGATGGAACATCGATGACGCGAAGCAGCACCTTAGAAAGCAACTATGACTCGTAAGGCCAACTGTCTATCAAACAAGAGGTAACATGAGGTGTCCAAGGCAATATAGGTTGCAAGGGATATTACGGTACGAAAAGACTAAAGCATCACAACAGAGGTAGCAAAAGATAAACATGAGGAAGTAAAGACTATAAATGTAAAATAGGTAGAAAGGGGGATAATGCTTGCCTGAGAAACATAGCCAAATATTCATCCAAAGATCGGGTCGACACTCACATCAACTCATCTCCTTAATCCATGAAGAAACAAACACTAAAAGAAACATCGGATGCACTTATACTACGACAGAATATCGGGCATGATGCATGTATGATGCATGACATGGGAAAGGTGCGATGCAATTTAGGCAATATTAAGCGAAACCAGGTCCCGAAAATTAATTAGATGGTTCATATTGTTTAGATACCCCACAATTTAAATATTGACTTAACAAGGCAAAACATGGCAACGGTTCGCTACACAAATTTAAATGGAGCCAATATAAGACTAGAATATCCCACATATGGTCCCCATACATAATTATTAGGTGAAACGGCTAAAAGCCCCCAAATTACGAAGTATATGTGCAATCATGAACAATTTTAAAATACAACAAGTAGATATGTAATTTATAAAATAGAGGTATCGGAAAAGGGGTCACACATAGGGGACTCACTGATATTGGGTTTGAGTGTTTGAGGGGTTCAGGTTCGGTATCTCCGGGATCGATCTTCGGTTCCGGGTGGAAGAGCACGGCGGTCTCGGCGTCTTCAGTTCTGGGAAGGAGAACTTGGCGTTCCGTGACGATGTACTTGTGGTTCCGGCCTCTCGCGTTGGTCCGGTCCGTGGGCGTCTTTGTGTCGAAGATCTTGGCGTCCTTGACGGAAAACTTGGTTTTCGGAGTCAATGGCCTTCGGGTTTCATGTCGAAGATCTTGCCCCTACTTGTGAATCTTGTGCACCATCATACCCCAAACATGTTGCCGAGACAATCACTCCATCATCACCTCGGTACCAGATGGTCATCATGCATGTCAGGTCATCGCCCACCACTTCATTACAATGTACCTTCATCACCACAACACTAACACCATGTCATCTCTCACTACCAGTGCATCACTAAAAACCCAAAGAATATGTGCTTGCATGAAGAGGAACTTCGGCAACAGGGTGAGGTTGATGCAGCACATAGGCGGGGTCCACTTGCTGCGAGGAGGCCAGAGGCCAGGGCCACACTGGGGCGCTACCGGATGGCAAGAAGGCAACATAGTGACACGAACCTAAGAGGAGAGGTCGGGGAAGTTCTTGCCTAGGGCGCTATCGTATTGGAGAGCAACCTCAGGCGATGGTAAACATGTGTCAGGACAGTGCGGGGAAGTGGCCAGCATGCCGAGAAAGTAGAGGAGGGAGGCCGCATCAGGATGGAAAGGACGAGGCCAAAGGCTTTGCAGATGGAGAGCAAGATGGAAGCCAATGCTGGGGAAGGGCGTCGCGGTCTTTACGATGTCAGCCAGACCGGTGGAGGGGGCGGCCTCCGGCAGGCAGGGTCAGGACAGCTCGAGAGGCGTGATACATCGGAAACGTATCTATAATTTTTGATGCTACATGCTTGTTTAGTACCTACTTTTCTTTGCTTTGTCTACACTTTGAGGTGTTTTTATATCTTTTCTGGAACAAACCTATTAACAAGTTGCCATAGTGCCAGTTGCCTGTTTTCTTCTATTTTTGGTTCAGAAAGGCAGAAAATCAATATTATCGGAATTGGACGGGACAAAAGCCTAAGTCAATATTTTACCATGAGGTACATGAAGACAGAAGACGAGATGGAGAAGCGAACCAGGGCGGCCAGACCCCACCTAGGTGCGGGTGGGCCCACCCCGCGCCTGGGTAGGCTGTGGGGCCCCTGGCCACTTCCCAGCCTCGCCTCTTCATCTATAAGAAGCCCCCGATGTAGAAACCCTAGGCACCCGATCAAAACTCCACGAAACCTTTTGTAGCCGCTGCCACCGCCGTCCCTAGATCGGGGGAATCTGAAGTTCTTCCCGGCACACTGCTGGAGGGGAAATCATCCCGGAGGCCTTCTCTCCGGTATGAAGCGTGTGTAGTTCCACCTTGGACTATGGGTCCATGTAGTAGCTAGATGGTTATATCTCCTCCTTGTGCTTTCATGTATAGATCTTGTGAGCTCTGTTCATGATCAAGATCTAATCTATTTGTAATCATGCATGTTGTGTTTGCGGGGATCCGATGGATATTGATATTCTATGTCAGATTGATTAATGGTTTTGTCTTTATGATTCTATCATGTTTGTGTTGTTTGTGATCTTGCATGCTCTTCGTTGTTAGTAGCTATCTTGGCCGAATAGTTGCTAGTGAGTCCAAGAGGGGGTATTTATGCTCGATAGTGGGTTCATGCCTCTAGTTTCCAAGGGAAGTGACAGAAATATCTTCGGTTGTAGATGTGTTGTTGCCACTAGGGAGAAAACAACGGTCTCTTGTTCATAGAACAAGTGGATTGTTTACCTTACACACTTTGCTTAAAGCAGTTATATTGCTTGCAACTTAATACTAGAGGGGGGTCGGATGATAACCTGAAGGTGGACTTCTAGTCATAGATGCAGTTGGATGGCGGTCTATGTATATTATTGTATTGCCCAATCGAATCTCATAGGATATTTTTGTCTGGTATGGCATTGTTATGCCTTGCTCAGTTCCTGTCAATTGCCCTGCTGTAATTTGTTTACCCTTCATGCCATGTTGTTTATCTAAGGAGAGCACCTCTAGTGAACTATGGACCCCGGTCCAATATTTACCATTGATACATCTTCCACTATTACTTGTATACTTGCTGCAAACCATTACTTTCCACACCATACATTTAATCCTTTGTTACATCAAACCGGTGAGCTTGACAACCTCACTGATTCGTTGGGGCAAAGTCTTTAGTTTGTGTTGTGCAGGTCTCCACGTTGCTTGCAACACCTTTAGGGCTTTTCCTTCCTCCTACTGGTTCGATACCCTTGGTTTCTTACTGAGGGAAACTTGCCTGCTGAACTGCATCATACCTTCCTCTTGGGGTCTCCCAACAAAGTGCTGCTGCACTCGTCAAGCCTTTTTCTGACGCCGTTGCCGGGGAGTCTAAGGACGTCTTCATAAGGGGAGTCCTCCACTTCCTTTCTCTTTACTTTGTTTTTAGTTTGCTTAGTTTCTTTTGCTTGGTTTTGTTTGCCTCTTTTCAAAAAACCCAAAAAAATTAGTTTAGTCTGGTTTTCTTTCTCTTATCAAAAACACAAAAAAATTAGTTCCTACTCTAGTTGCTGGTCTGTTGTTGCCTTGCTTGGTCATGCTTTCTATCAATGGATGGTTTCTTTGAAACTAGTTCTTATTGGCAAGGTGGTTTCACGGAAGAACAAAAGTATTATTATAAGGAGCACCGTTTGTCACAAAAAGGGAAACACTTATGGGAACAAATTAATAAGTTGAATACTATTTTTAGAGTGGTGTGATCTACTTATAATGTTACTTATTGCTTTGATAAAGCTTGTTGCTGTAGGAGGTATAAACTCCTCCCTTTTTGGTGTGAGTATAATGATAATGTTACCATATCTTCTTATGTTAAAGGAAATTATGAATTTTATGATGTGGAACAAATTGAAGAATTTATTGCCTTCAAGGGTGCATTTGAACTTGCAAGTTTGCTTGAAAATACTGATGATGCACCTTATAAATATGAGGTCTTTGAGATACTTAAATTTTTCTTTGATAATTACAAGGAAGAAAATGGCTATATTCTTGAATACTATAATAGGTGCTTTCCACAAATGGAAGAGACTAATGCCTTGCAGGGGCCTATGGAAGAAGAAATTGTTGAAACTGGAAGCTCATTAGATGAAAAAGAGGAGGAGTGCGATAAACAAAAGGAGGAAGAATGGATTATCTACCCATGCCTACCTTCTAATGAGAGTAACTCTTTATCCCTCAAATTATTTTATTGTCCCCCATGCTTACCAAAGGAGGATGAATGTTATGTTCCTATGGATCCTTTTGAAATATCTACTTTGGGTAAAACCTGTGAAGGTTTTAATCCCACTACTTTTGAGCTTGATAGAAATGATGTGTTTGTAGATCATGAAAAGCATGCCTTATGTGATAGTCATATTTTTGAGTTTATTCATGAGTCTACTGAAAATTATTATGAGAGAGGAAAATATGGTTGTAGAAGTTTTCATGGTACTGAAACACCTCTCTATGTGCTGAAAGTTTTGAAGTTGCTATTGTTTAATCTACCCATTCTTGTTACTATGTGATTCTTTGATTTATTTTCTTACAAGATTCCTATGCATAGGAAGTGGGTTAGACTCAAATGTGTTTTGAATTTGCTTCTTGATGATCACTTTTACTTCAACTCATAGTTCTTATGAGAGCATCTTCTCAAACTATCAAGCCTAACTTAAAGGCGTTAAAGAAACATACTTGTTGGGAGATAACCCAAGAGTTTTATTGAGTCTTGAAAGTTATTACTTCAGTAATGACCTCTCCTTATCCTTTTTGTTTGCTTTTTGTGCCAAGAATGACCTCTAATGAGAGGGAAGTGAGATTTGGGGAGTTTCTGTCCCGAAACATATTTCCGTCCTCCACCAAAAAGAATCGTGAGGAGTATCTGTAACTCGGATTGAGATGAAAATTTACGAATAAATCCTCCAGTATGTTAGCTAACTTACGTTAGTTCAACACTTTTTGATTTGAGAAACAGAATATGTTCGAAAAAATCGGTTTGTCCCTGCTGGTCTGTTTTGACAGATTTCTGCCATTATTTGCATTTGCTTCTTATTGATTCCTTTTTGAGTTATATTTTGGGGAATTGAGATTTTTGAAGGAGTTACTACAGTAGCTTGTGTTTTTAGTGAAAATTATTGTTGTTCCAAAGCTTTTCCTAAAGGTCTATTATCTTTTCAATACACTAATGTTGCTAGTGAAGATTGTGTGAAGTTTTGTATGAAGGAAAAAAAATCAGGTGTAGAGAGAAAATGATGCAATGAGATGAAGAATTGAGAAAATCTCAAGCTTGGGGATGCCACCCCGGTGTCACCCCAAGAAATATCCAAGAGGTAGAAGCTTCAAATCTTGGGGATGCCCAAGGATCCCCTTCTTCATTAATAAAAAGCCCAGGTCTGTCTAGACACTTCATTTTTATTGTTTTATGCACAGTTGTGTTGTTCTTGGAGCATGTTAGTTTTCATTTTGTTTTTTCAGTTGTTTATTTTGCTTGAATAAAGTAGTTTGGACCCCCGTTCTCATTGTGTTGTTGCAAATAAGTTTCTTGGTGATGGAAAGGAGTAGGAAGTTCTTGGTTGATAAGTGCAAGAGGAGCTTGCATTGACTGTGACTTAGACTTTAGCATGACATTCTAGGTGTTTTTTTGGCATTATGCTTAGTGATTATTGCTATAGCATGTCTTGTTCCAAATAATTGGGATTGCTTAGTGTGCCTGAAAGAATTATGTGTTGTTTTAGCATGCAAAAGCATAGTATTGTGGTGTTCTCCTTTGATACTTTATTTAGTTTGACTTGGCACATGCTCACACCATGTTATGACTATGACAAGTCACCATAGACTCTATGATCATTTAGTCCTTGACTTGTAGTACCACTCTATGCTTTGATTAGTAATGCTTTGTTGCTTTGCATGATTATGGCCATTATTGCTCTCTTAGTTGGTTGCTCCCAGTCTTTTGGTAGCCTCCACTTGTATGATTAAGCTCCGCTCATGCTTCCAACTCCCAAGAAACCAAGTTATTCCAAAGTTTACACTATAAACTCCTATGCATGGTGTGTTACACCATTCCAAGTATATTCTTGTTTTCAGCTATCTCCCAATTAAAAACTATTTTGGTATGTGAAGACTTAGTGATTAAAGCTCTCACGAACTTGATGGCACACTTTATATTCTTTTCCCCGAATAAACTTGAACCATTGTGTCATCTATGTTGTATATTCTTGCACTTATACGTTGGAATTAGCAGAATTGTGCTGTCACGGGGAACGTTTTCAACATTGCACTTGTACTTTGTACATAGTTGATATCATGCTCGTTTGTCTATGGATGTCACCGGTGTGAAATAAAGAGGGAACTTGTAAGTCCATGGAGTATGTATTTTGTGTTAGAGAAACGCCTGGACCGCTAGCCTAAGCCATGCCTAATCATGGTGGAAACTTGCAGCATCACCATAGTGAGCTATCTATGAAGCATACTCAATAAAAATCTATGCATATAGTAAATAAAAATATTGTTGAGATGCTCATTGTCTTCTTGCCTTGTCATTTTGGTTATGGGATAGCTCATGTACCATGTGCAAGGGGTACCCCGTTGGCGGTTCTCTATGATATGCATGTACTTATAATGACAAGAACTTATAGGTGACGGAAGTTGAGTAGCATGAGGTGTGGCCCTCGTATTCAAGGGACTTGAGATTGCCAACTTATACTTTTTCAAGCATATAGTCCATCATTTTTCACTTTAACCTTAACCACTTCAAGATGCTTATGATAGGGGCAATGAGGGCTGAAAGCTAACAAGTACCATAATTTTTCGAAGCTCTTTTTGAAACTTGAAATCCCTGCTTCCCTTTGTGAAGGTCCTTTCTTCGACCATTATTTGAGTCTCCACCTTCTACCTTTAGGCACCATTAAGAGAGCATAGTCGCCATTCTGTCTGTAGTGTACCAAAACTTATTGATTGATGCATATTGTGATATTACTTGTTCTTGTGCTATTTGTTTCTAATAACCCTTGTGAACTTTGAAGGTGTCCTATGCATCTATTTGCTACTCTATGAGGGACAAGCTGAATGCCACTATGCTATGTTTTCTGTATGTGAAACAAACAAACGTTTTTCAATGCATGTTATTCATGACCTTTGTTTGTAGCCTTTCATGTTGCATGCATAGTTACTATGTCCTATTGTTAGAACTCCATCTTTCATGCACATGTTTAGAGTTCTTTGATCCCAGATTTCAATGCTTGCAAATGGGTTGATCTTGGTTTTGATGGTGCATGTCACCTCAAAAATTATTATTTTTATCACTTACCTACTCGAGGACGAGCAGGAGTTAAGCCTGGGGATGCTTGATACGTCGGAAACGTATCTATAATTGTTGATGCTACATGCTTGTTTAGTATCTACTTTGCTTTGCTTTGTCTAAACTTTGAGGTGTTTTTATATCTTTTCTAGAATTGACCTATTAACAAGTTGCCACAGTGCCAGTTGCATGTTTTCTTCTGTTTTTGGTTCCATAAAGGCAGAAAATCAATATTCTTGGAATTGGACGGGACAAAAGCCAAAATCAATATTTTACCGTGAGGGACACGAAGACATAAGACGAGACGGAGAAGCGAACCACCCTCGCCTCTTCGCCTATAAGAAGCCTCCGATGCAGAAACCCTAGGCACCCGATCAAAACTCCCCAAAATCTTCTGTAGCCGCCGCTACCGTCGTCCCTAGATCAGGGGGATCTGAAGTTCTTCCCGGCACCCTGCCGGAGGGGAAATCATCCTGGAGGCCTTCTCTCTGATATGAAGCGTGAGTAGTTCCACCTTGGACTATGGGTCCATGTAGTAGCTAGAAGGTTGTATCTCCCCCTTGTGCTTTCATGTATAGATCTTGTGAGCTCCGTTGATGATCAAGATCTAAACTATTTGTAATCATGCATGTTGTGTTTGCGGGGATCCGATGGATATTGAGATTACTGTGTCAGATTGATTAATGGTTTTTTCTATTTGATACTATCATGTCTGTGTTGTTTGTGATCTTGCATGCTCTTCGTTGTTAGTAGCTACCTTGGCCAAGTAGTTGCTAGTGACTCCAAGAGGGGGTATTTATGCTCGATAGTGGGTTCATGCCTCTAGTTTCCAAGGGAACTAATAGAAATCTCTTCGGTTGTAGATGTGTTGTTGCTACTAGGGAGAAAACAACGGTGTCTTTCTCATGGAACAAGTGGATTGTTTACCTTGCACACTTTGCTTAAAGCAGTTGTCTATTGCTTGCAACTTAATACTGTAGGGGGTTCAGATGATAACCTGAAGGTGTACTTCTAGTCCTAGATGTAGTTGGATGGAGGTCTATGTATATTGTTGTATTGCCCAATCGAATCTCATAGGATATTTTTGTCTGGTATTGCATTGTTATGCCTTGCTCAGTTCCTGTCAATTTCCCTGCTGTAATTTGTTTACCCTTTGTGCCATGTTGTTTATCTAAGGAGAGCACCTCTAGTGAACTATGGACCCTGGTCCAATATTTACCATTGATACATCTTCCACTGTTACTTGTTTACTTGCCGCAAACCATTACCTTCCACACCATACGTTTAATAGTTTGTTACAGCAAACCGGTGAGCTTGTCAACCTCACTGATTCATTGGGGCAAAGTCTTGACTTTGTGTTGTGCAGGTGTCCACGTTGTTTGCAGCACCTTTGGGGGATTTTCTTCCTCCTACTGGTTCGATAACCTTGGTTTCTTACTGAGGGAAACTTGCCTACTGAACTACATGATACCTTCCTCTTGGGGTCTCCCAACGAAGTGTTGCTGCACTCATCTGGCATGAGGTGGTGGCACATATGGGGAGGAGCGGGGCATCGAGTGGCCTGGCGGGGGGTGGCATCGGTGCTTGGGAGAGATGCGAGTGCGGACGCAGGTGCGCGAGCGGTTCACGTGGGGTTGATGCGAGCGCAGGATGCGGGGTAGGGACAGGAGAGTAGGACACGGTAGAATTAGGGTTTTGTGGAAGGTGGGGTTTGGGTTTGGGATCTGGTAGTTTAGGTTGGTTGGGCCGGGGTTGTAGGTGGCCTGGCCAACAGGTGTCAGAGATTTTCCCGTGAAGGAACTAGGGTCCAACGATCCCTTGGTTCGAGAGGGGGATGAACACGCGCTCTCAAGGAACCTTGGAGACGGTGGCGACAGCGGAGCAAGAACCACGACAGAGAGGTGACACGGGGATTTTTTACCTAGGTTCAAAACCTCGTGAGGAGGTAAAGCCCCTACTCCTGCTTTGTTGTATTGCTCTCTTGGCTTCGTGAGGGTACAATGGATTTTGTATGTCTAGGGTTTAGATCGCAGGGGATCTATCCTTTCTAAGGCAGGAGAAGGTTCTCTTATATAGGGCGGCGTCAGGCCTCTTCCCTGGCCTTTGAGAGGGAAGGGAGTCCATAGTGTCGCCCCTCAAGACCCCGGTCTAGGAGGCTACTTTATTTGGACCGAGTCTACGTCATCTGGAGGACTCCTTTCCCTCTCCTGCTTCGGTCATCCCTGGAGTCCTGGCGTACCATCCTTTGTCTCGGCATGCCAAATCATGGGGAAGAGTCTTCCTCTCGGTTGGACCCTAGCTGACACGCCTTTGACCAAGCTCCCTCCTCGGGACTGCTTCAGGGCGGCATCCTATGCCACCGTTGGCCTTGTCGTAATCTCCTGCGGGGCAGCCTCTGGCCCTCGGGAGGTACCCTAGCTTCTGGCACTTGGGAGGGATATATCTAGAGTGGCGGCCCTCATGAAGGTGGCCTTTTTACCCCCCCACCCCCTCGTGAGGTATGTCTGACCATCTGTCGTGATCCCCCCTATAACGACTATCTGACAGTAGCCCCCGGTCACTGGACCAGCGCGTCTCGTCCTTAATGACGAAGGGTCGAACGACAACAATGATGACTGGAGCTGCACAGGACGCGTGTTTCTTCAGGTCCCAATGCATCCCCACGGAAGGGGCGCGCGCCGTTGTGGGTCGAATATCGGTCTATAAGGAATGTCCTCCCTTCAACCGACGGGATTCATCCCCTTTTCTCTCACTCTTGCAAATTTCTTCCTCCTCACATCTGCTCCTGCCCACCATGCGCGATGTCTCTCCGGGGATCCTTGACCTTCGCGAACGGGAGCAGCCTCTCGCCGTCCCCTAAGGTTGAGGATGAGGATGAGGATGAGGAAGAGGATCTAGGGGAGGAGTCGATCCCTTCCACCATCAAAACAGGCACCGGGAATGACCGGAGCCGCTCGCAGCTCACCTCGAGCTAGAACGAGTGGGGAGAGACCCAAGTGTGGCTGGTATCGGCAGATCCATTTGGCCTTCTTGGGTCCACACGCCCATTCTTCTACCGCACTGTCATAGCGGGATTAGCCCCGCCATTCTCCCCCTTCTTCATGGCAGTGCAGGAGCACTACCAGATCTGCGTCCTTCACCTGCAGCCCAATTCCTTCACCACCCTTTACATCTTCGTGTGACGGTGCGAGTGTTGGGCCATGAAGAGATAAAACAAAATCTTTTCATCTAAAGTGGTGATCCCAAGATCTACCTGAGGTAGAAGGCCACGAGGATTACCACTAGACGCGCAGTTGCGGATTACTGATGAGGCGCTTCAGTTGAATGCAGTGCAGTCCTCAAGATCCGATCCGATCCAATCACGATGGTCCTGGTGCTGATCGTACAACACCTCTTCTAGTATGCACACATACAAGGGGGAGCACCGGCGGCGAACTACTAGGTTCGTAATGAAGGCTAGAGTGCTGAGGATCTAGGGTTTCCAATGCATGGAATGACCTAACCGATCAACCCTCCTGGGTTTCTGCGCCCCACTATATATAGGGGGTGAAAGTGGGCTCCGCTACTCGTGGCCCATTCACTAAAGCCCATATTAGTCACCGTGAGTCTGACTCACTAACTCAGTAGAAAATCTGGCTCGGGTCCAACCCAACTAGATTTTCGGTTCAGAACTAATCCGACCTTGCTGCTTCTCTTAAGTGTGAGACCCCGCAGGCTCATGGCAACTTGAACAGGATTGGAGTCCGACTCTCAATCGATCAGTCGGTAGAGGCTCCTAGCAGAACGTGCCGACTCCCAAGTACCAAAGAATCATGACAACTTGCCTTTCCAATGCGACTTGTGTCCCTTTTGACTCACGATATACCTTGTCAGACTATAGGCGAATAATTGTCATCCCTTGAATAGTCCGACTCTCTTCTCAATCCGAGATTAGTGATTCATCCTACTAACTCTTAGTCAATCGCCTCAGTTGACACTTAACTGAGTCGTGCATGGCCATGCTTTCCGAATCATATCATCTGAGAGGGCCCAGAGAATATCGCTCCAACTAGAGGGTCAAAAACCCATCTTGGTTATTCACATCACGCAGCTTGATTCTCAGTCAACCCGAACTCTCCCTTTATAACTGCCCAGTTACGGATTAGCATTTTATAGAACCTAAGTCGGCAATCCTCAACTCGGACTGTGCAATAACCTCGGGTCTAAGGATTACATTGATTGAGATATACAAATGACAACTTGTTCGTTGTACCTCAATATGGGTCAATCCGACTTGCTAAACTCTTTTGCCGAATCTGTGTAAGTCGGAATAGCATCTCCATGCCCATGAAAAGTGGAACCGAGTCATCAGCCCGACTTTCAAATAGGTCTAAGTTGTGTGTTCAGCACAACCTTGATGACCAAGGATATTTAGTACAAACAACATGAATGTTTCGTTTCACAACCGAATCACATATTAAATGATACACATCAGATGTTTATACAAGGACAACTTAATATCTTTATGAATACAATGGGAAATATCATCAAACATGATTGCCTCTAGGGCATATTCCCAATAGTCTCCCACTAGCACTAGAGTCAATCTTCCGACATCACATGTCTAGGCATCTCATGCCCATAGATCTTAGGTGCGCTTCATGCTTTGGCTATGGTAGAGGATTTGTCAACGGATCCGCAATATTTGAATCTATGTGTACCTTGCATAACTTGATATCACCCTGATCCACGAACTGGCAAATCAGGTGGTACCACATGACTATGTGCTTGTTCTTCTGGTGTTATCTAGGTTCCTTGGCTTGTGCAATAGCACCACTGTTGTCACAATACACGTCTAACGGATTGGACGAGCCCTGAACCACACCAAGATCCATGAGGAAATTCCTCATCCAAACATCTTCCTTTGCTGCCTCCGAGGCGGCAATATACTCAGCCTCTGTTGTAGATGCAAACATAGTCTCTTGCTTGGAACTCTTCCAGCTCACAGCCCCTACAAACACATACCCGGATTGCAAAGGAGAATCACGGGAGTCGGTAAGATAACTCGCATTCGTGTAACCCTTTACACTGAGTTCATCTTCACCTCCGTGTAACCCTTTACACTTAGTCCTTCTCAAGTACTTTAGGATATTTTTAGCCGTTGTCCAGTGGATTTCTCCAGGATTAGCCTAGTATATTCTCACAATACTTAGAGCATAGGAAACATATGTCCTAGTACACATCATGGAATACATGATGGAGTCTTGCTAAGTTTTACACCATGGTACATCAGTAAGAACCCCTTCTTAGATGATTCCATGTTGAACTTTTTCAACACTTTTTCCAAATAAGTACTTTGACTCAATCCAATGAGCCTTCTTGATCTATCTCTATAGATCTGGGATTCTGAGAATATATGTTGCCTCACCCAAGTATTTCATTGAGAAACTCCTTTTCAATGATTCCTTGGTTTCTTGCAACATCTGGACATCATTTCCAATCAATATTATGTCATCCACATATAAGATTAGAAAGTTTATTTTGCTCCCACTAAACTTCTTGTATAAACAAGAATCATGATCACTCTTGATGAAGCCAAACGATTTGACTAGGTCATCAAAGCGAATATTCCAACTCCCAGATGCTTGCTCCAACCCATAAATGGATTTCTGAAGTTTGCACACTTTGTCAACATTATCCGGATCGACAAAACCCTCGGGTTGTATAATATACCCGTCTTCGGTTAAATTTCTGTTAAGGAAAGACGTTTGGACATTCATCTGCCATATCTCATAGTCGAAATAGGCTTCTATAGCTAACATGATCCGAACTGATTTAAGAATCACTATGGGCAAGAAGGTCTTGTCGTAATCAACTCCTTGAACTTGTCGGAACCCCTTCATGACAAGGCGTGCTTTATAGACGGAAACATTTCCATCCATATGAGTTTTCTTCTTAAAGACCCATTTGCACTCGATGGGTCTTCCACCGTTTGGAAGATCAACCAAGTTCCAAACTTGATTATCATCCATGGACTTTAACTCGGATCTCATGGCTCCAAGCCATGACTCGGAATCAGATCCAACCATCGCTTCCGAATAATTTGCCGGCTCATCACTGTCTAACAGTAATATATCACAAATGCTTCGTAATCTTTCCAATCTTCGTAGTACAAGTGATGCTTCCGGCTCAGCTACCACGACCGGCTCAACCTCCAAGGTTTTTGCCAACTCTCTACTAGACGGTTCCTATTAAATTTCTTTGAGTTGCACTGTGCGCCCACTTACTCCTTGACTGAGGAACTCTTTCTCAAGGAAAACTATTATGAACGACAAACACTTTGCCCTCTTCTTGGTTGTAGAAGTAGTAACCCAAGGTTTCCCTAGTATACCCCATGAAAATTAACACTTATCCGACTTGGCCGTAAGCTTGTCTGACTGAAGTCGCTTGACATATGCTTCACAACCCCAAATCTTAAGAAAAGACAGACTCGACTTTTTGCATGTCCACATCTCATGTGGTTTCTTGTCTACCGACTTTGATGGTACTCTGTTTAGTATGAACAATGTTGTTTCTAGACAATAACCCCAAAATGATAAAGGCAGATCTGTCTGACTCATCATCAATCGTACCATGTCTAACAGGGTTCGATTCCTCCTTTCTGACACACCGTTCCTCTGCGGCGTTCCCGGTGAAGTAAGTTGGGGAACTATTCCACAACTCTTCAGATGGTCATCAAACTCGTGGCTCGTGTACTCGCCTCCTTGGTCCGATCGAAGAATCTTTATTTTCTTGCCGAGTTGATTCTGTACTTCATTCTAGAAGTCTTTAAACTTTTCAAAGGCTTCCGACTTATGTTTCAGTAAGTAGATATATCCATACCCACTCAAATCATCATTGAAGGTAATGAAGTACTCATAACCACCCCTGGCTGTCGTGCTCATTGGCCCATATACATCACTATGTACTAGTCCCAACAAGTCGGACGCCCTTTCACAATTCTTTGCAAAAGGTGTCTTGGTCATTTTGCCGAGTAGGCAAGATTCACATGTCTTGAAAGACTCCAAGTCGAACGAAGTTAGGAGTCCATCATCTTGGAGCTTCTTCATGCGTTTCCAACTTATATGACCAACCCGACAGTGCCAAAAGTAAGTCATATTCAGATCATTTGGTTTCAACCTTTTAAAATTTATGTTATAAACTGACTCACCATCAAGATTCAAAATAAATAACCCGTCCTGGATAGGTGCTAAGCCGTGAAACATATCATACAAATATAAAGAAGAACCATTATTCTTAATATTCGACTCATAGCCCTGCCTCATCAACCATGAAGCGGAAATAATGTTTTGACTGAGCACTAGAACATAATAACAATTATTCAGTTCCATAATGAATCTGAAAGGTAAATGAATCTGCATTGTGACGACTTCCAACACAGCAACACTAGCTTTGTTTCCGACTCGAATATCAACCTCGACTCTTGCTAAGCTCCTAGTTCTTACTAGTCCTTGCAATGAGTTGCAGATGTGAATAACTGATCCTCTATCATATACCCAAGAACTATTAGGTCCATCAGCAAGATAAATGTCTATAACATTGCAAACAAGTGTGCCTGAGTCGGAAGTCATACATCCACTCTAGGCTTTATTAGCCAAATACTTGTTGCAATTCCTCTTCCAGTGGCCATTCGCGCTTGCAATAGAAGCAAGTGGATCTGGCTGAAGGAGATGGCCTAGTCCCTGAGGAAGCGCTTGGGACTGGGTCCTGAGCCTGCTTTCCTCCCGACTTAGCCTTCTTCTTAGTCCAAGAACTCTTCTTGAACTTAGCCTTATTCTGCACCATCAACACTTGACTGGCGCCTTCTTGAGATCCGCCTCTGCCTGCTTGAGCATCCCATGCAATTCAGTGAGCTTATTATCCATACCATGCATGTGGTAGTTTGAAATGAACTGGCCATACGCACTTGGAAGAGAGTTCAGAATTATATCCATAGCGAACTCTTCGCTAATGGGGTAACCAAGCCTCACTAGATACTGCACGTAACCAACCATTTTGATCACATGAGGACTCAGTGGATCACCATCCTTAAGCTTGCAACTCAGCAAAGCCTAAGAGAATTGATACCTCTCAGTCGTGGCATGAGCCTGGAATATACTTTTGAGGCTTTCGATCATATCGTAGGCCTCAACATTCTCGAACTGCTTTTGCAAGTCCGGTTCCATGTGAGCAAGCATAATATATATCCGTGGACTCATCTTTAGCCCGACGGTAGGCATTGGTGGCAATGACATTCAGATTATCATTCGGCTCATCTGGAAGTGGGTTGTCTAGGACATGGTCCTTCTTTTCTTGTTTGAGAACAATTCTCAGATTTCGATACCAGTTGGTAAAATTAGTCTCGTTCGGTTTATCTTTCTCAAGAATGGTTCTCAAACCAAAACCCGATATCTGAGGGTGACTGTTACTTGGTGCCATGATCTACAATGGAAAATATGCAAAACACTTAAGACATGTATTCATAAAAGAGGAAGCATATTAAACACTTTAATATTTTACGATCCCACTAGAACCAACACCTCTCCGATAGTTACTTAGTGATTCAGGATCCTAGATAAGCAAGTCGGCTAGTGAGCTTTAGCATCACCGCTAGCCGCCAAGTGATCTAGGTAGACAACTCCTTGTCAATCGTATCTCATATATACGACTCTTGTTGGTCAGGTGGCATCTCATGCCCCGGCTCCCGTCCAACTTTTTCCCGAGTCCCACAACCGTTGTGATAGACCCGTCTAGCTTACCGAGTGTTTCTGCAGTAAGAGTCTGACTCGAACCCACCTAGTCGGAATAAATTGGCAGCACCTCAATTTTATGAGCCCACTACCATAAATGTCCGACTTGTGATGGTTGAAACACTGGCAAGGAAACCGACTAGACCTTCTTTGAGGGATTAAATTTTACCGACTATCTAATAGAGGTAAAACATAGATATATCAACAACACAAAATAAAGAAATTATAATGTATAATGGTATGGCTCTCTTCATGGCGATCTCCATTTCCAAAAGCCTATAATCCGACTTGTGCCAACTCTTGTCACTTGCCGTCTTACTCCATGTCGCCGACATGTACATCGATTTTCATGCCATCCGGATTCTCCAAATAGCTACACTAGCTTAGTAAAGTAAATTACATAGAGAATCTAACACGCAGGTCGTTATACAATAAAATGATAGCATCTAGGCTCTAGTCGGCTGACAAAACTGTGATTCGCAAATCAAGTATGGATTACATGCATCACATGAACATGAACCATACCATTCACAACTACTTGCAAAAATAATTTATGCATAGATACGCTATCTACCGGTGTTGTGAAACTCGCAACGACATCTAAGGCGCTATGACAGGGCGAAGCCGGCGGACCCACTCTTGTCTAAAAACGTAGATCTCATCTACATTCTGAACATATATTCCGACCATTATTCCGATTTGATCAAACTCTTTTGATCTTCGATCACCGCTTCTGGATTTACGTGTCACATTATACCCCGATGGCAGAAACCGGCCGCTAGTGGTATGTCGTTCCATGACCTCAGGAGTATGATCACGGAAATCAGATCTACCATTCCCCGAGTATAGTTGATCCAATAAACCTCATACAAAACCAATCTATCTCATAGATCGACCACCAAAACAGCATATATATCCAATCTACAGCCAACCGCATATCGCATATGCGAGATCTCGAGCCTAAAACCAAAAGCTATTGCTCTGATACCACTGTTGGGCCACGTAGATATAAAACAAAACTTTTTCCTCTAACGTGGTGATCCTAAGATCTAGCTGAGGTAGAAGGCCACGAGGATTACCACTAGACGCGCAGTTGCGAATTACTGATGAAGTGTGTCAGTTGAATGCAGTGCAGTCCTCAAGGTCCGATCCGATCATGATCGTCCTGGTGCTGATCGTACAACACCTCTGCTGGTATCCACACGTATAAGGGGGAGCACCGGTGGCGGACTACTAGGTTCGTAACGAAGCCTGGACTGCTGAGGATCTAGGGTTTCCAATGCATGGAATGACCTAACCGATCAACCCTCATGGGTTTCTACGCCCCACTAAAAATAGGGAGTGAAAGTGGGCTCCACTCACTCGTGGCCCATTCACTAAAGCTCATATTAGTCACCATGAGTCTGACTCACTGACTCATTCCAAAATCTGGCTCTGGTCCAACCTAACCAGATGTTTGGTTCAGGTCCAATCTGAACTTTCTCCCGCTCTTTAGTGTGTGACCCCGCAGGCTCATGGCAACTTGGACACGATTGGAGCCCGACTCTCAATCAATTAGTCGGTAGTGGCTCCTAGCAGAACGTGTCGACTCCCAAGTACCAAACAGTCATGACGACTTTCCTTTCCAATGCGACTTGCGTCCGAGTCCCTTTTGCCTCACGATATACCTTGTCAGACTATACGCGAATAATTTTCATCCCTTAAATAGTCTGACTCTCTTCTCAATTCAAGATAAGTGATTCAGCTGACTAACTCTTAGTCAATCGCCTCGGTTAACACTTAATCGAGTCGTGCATGGCCAAGCTTTCCGAATCATATCATCTGAGAGGGCCCGGAGAATACCTCTCCAACTGGAGGGGCAAAATCCCATCTTGGTTATTCACATCACGCAACTTGATTCTCAACTCGGACTGTGCCATAACCTCAGGTCTAAGGATTACATTGATTGCGATATACAAATGACAACTTGTTCGTTGTACCTCAATATGGGTCAATACGACTCGCTAAACTCTTTAGTCGAATCTGTGTAAGTCAGAATAGCATCTCCATACCTATGACAAGTGGAACCAAGTCATCAGCCGACTTTCACATTGGTCTAAGTTGTGTGTCCAGCCCAACCTCGATGACCAAGGATATTTAGTACAAACAACATGAATGTATAGTTCCACAACTGAATCACATATTCAATGATACACATCATATGTTTATACATGGACAACATAATATATTTATGAATACAGTGGGAAATGTCATCATACATGATTGCCTCTTGGGCATATTCCCAATAGCGAGATGTTCATGGGGGTTAAGCTGTTGGTGGCGTTGTTGTGGCATATGTATGCCTTTCGCCTGACCTCCACTTCTCAAGTGGCCGTTTGTGCCTCCTTCATGAAGTTGGGGTCATTCAGCCTCCTTCATGGTCAAAGCGCATGGAGGACTTCTGGAAGTGCTGGCTTTTGATGGATGCGCATGATGACATCCCCCATCTTATTCCTCTAACCGTTCTGGCCGAGAAGGCTAGTGGCCTCTGGTCCACACCAAGCCTGGAGGGAGACAAGGTCGGCGCCCTGATCTCGCACATCTAGGAGCTCAACACTTCTAGCTTAACGAGCCCTTTGGTGGAAATGGTGTACCCGCGCCTTATGATTGCTCCTCTGCAGAAGCATAGCAAAGACCTGTGGGACTTTGCTGCTCTGGATCACCTAACTCTGGGGACGGTATTACCGACGACCCAAAAGTCACGAACATCATCGACGAGATGATGCACACCTCCACCTCTGTTGAGCTTCCCGAGGGGGTTCGGCCCCTCTACCTTGATCCTCGCAAGGCGGAGATCCACACCTCGCTTCCCCAGTTCGACGAGTGGGGCATCGTTCCCCTGGGGCACTCAGGGCCATGATCAATCCTTTGGGCGTGGAGCCTCTAACCACGGCCTTACCTTCTGGCCTCACAAGGGTTGTCGTGATTGCAGACATGCGGTATATAACCTCTTTTGCGAAGGTAGGCCTTCCCAAGGCATCCCGATGGAAACGCAATAGGGAGGAGGACTCCCCTCCGGAGGGTGTGGCCGCAGTAGGAGGAGGTTCCCGTGGTGTCAGGACCTTTGTGCCCTTGTTGCACGGAGGTGCGATAGAGGAGTGAAGGTTTGGTCCGGAGGTTCTTCCAGGTAAGTTGCTTCCCTAGTCCTTGCTCTTCCTTAGCCTTTGAAACCGGCTCAGTTATTGTACCCAAGTAGCGAGGAGCGCCCGAAGAAGCAGTGGCGGGTGAAGCGGACGTCAGCTCGGAAGGCCCATCCGGTCATTCGCCCCTTGGGACATCTTGTGGAGGTCTTGACTTCCCCGTTCGCGCCTGAGGTAAGGGAAGGAGATTCCCCGACACCTGCGGTCACCGCTCTTCGTGTGATGCCGGGCGACGAGGAGACTACGGCGAGTGACACCACACTCCTGGGAGATCCTCAAGAGGTTACCCCTCACGAGGACACCCTGCTGGTGTTATGACCGAGTTGGTCGTGACGGTGAGTTCACTCACATCCCCCGGGCCTTTGGAGGGCGCAGTAGAAGCCGCCCTGGGTGGTGATGCCGGTCTTCATCTGGGCGGCCCGGAGGTGGCCGCGGCCTCTGACCCTGCGGGTCATGGGTCCTCGGAGTCGGCTCCCTCATCTTTCCCGTGCCAGCCGGTGGGCCCTGGAGGAGCTTTTGAGGCACGATAGCTGGCAGCGGTGGAGCCGGGATATACATACTGGGTCACGCTCCTGGGCCAGTTCGCCACTTATGTCCATGCCGGGCTGGACCTACCATTGATAATGACCGCTGGCTACCCGAGAAGGCCCGCTTTCATGCGGAGGGTGAAGCCCGTGACGTCTCTGTGCGCACGGCGAAGATTATGACCGAGGTAGAGGCCCAGGTCTCAAGACTTTAGGAGGCTCTCACCGCTCGTGAGAGTGAAGTATCTGCTCGAGAGGCGGCCTCAGCCCAGTGGCAAGCGGAACTCGAGGCCTAGGCCTGGAAGGCCCGTGCCAAGCTATCGGAGGCCCTGGGGTCCCTCGCCAATGAACAGGAGGAGAGCCAGAGGCTTCGTGAGGCTATGTAGTCCCCGAAGCGGGCTATGGAGGACTCTATCTTGGAGGTCAAGGACCTTTGAGATGAGGTCAAGGCACTTCAGGAGGACACCCACTCAACAGCTCATGCTCACACGGAGGAGGGGCGCCTAGCCTACGAAGAATTTGAGGCCCACTCTAAGTCTTTCTCCACGCTTGCCGAACAGGGTGCCTCTGACCCCCCGCTACGAGGGGTGATGGACTTTATCGCGTCGGGACTTCGTGTCGGGTGTGAGGTTGAGTCATTCTTGGAGCTCACATGTAGGGTTTTGAATCCCATGAGCGAGGGCGCTCGGGGCCTAGAAGATTTCATCTCCTCGGAGTGCACGGACATGCTGACTGCCATCGGGCGGTCTCTCTTCACCAACCTCCTACAGCTTTCCCTAAAGCTCGACTACTCTCTGGCCATTCAGAGATCAGAGGCCATGCCGGCCCTCGAAGCATGTGTCACCCCACTTGTCGAACTTCTGGACTAGACTTGTCTGTGTGTGGTTCCCGGCGAGGAGGAGTTGCCGCTTGACATCTCATCTTGTGACACCGTCGAAGAGGAAGATTTTCAAGGAGGTGAGCTTGGGAGGCACCACTGGGGAGGCCTGATTCCCTGCCCATGTAACGCCCGTGGGGCACTATAGGACTTGCTTCCTTTATTCCTGCTAATAATTGTAAGGGTACCTTCCCCGTACTGGGGCCTCGACTGTCTATTCTTTTGGCATTGTTTTCTATCCCTCTTGATGGAATGTCGTGCTTCTTCTCGTAGATCCCTCGAGGAGGTGATCCGACGGACCTGCATCAGAATCGGCCCCGTAAGTCCCCTGAAGAGGCAACCGTAGGGCGGGTGCTTCTCCTGTGTGCCTCCTCGAAAGGGGAATAGCCACAGGTTCCACACGCCTCTTGAGGGGTAGTCTCAAGGGTGTCCATGCTAGCTACTCAGGGAGAAGGTCGCCTAGGCTTATACCTGTCCCGTAAGCCCCTCGGGGAGGTGACCGTAGGCTATGTATGTTCAATTCCGTCATGTACGTCCCTTAGAGAGGTGACCGTAGGACACATACTTTCCCTGTATAGTCCCTCGGAGAGGAAACCGTAGGTTCTGCATGCCGCTTGAGGGGTAGTCTCAAGGGTCGTCGTGCTAGCTTCTTAGGGAGAAGATCTCTTAGGCTTGCACCTATCCCGTAAGCCCCTGCGGGAGGTGACCATAGGATCTATACATTCAATTCCGTCCCGGCAGCCCCTCGAGGAGGTGACCATAGGACGCATACTTTCCCTGTATAGTCCTTCGAAGAGGAAACCGTAGGTTCCGCACGATGTCTGCTCTTCCCTCGTGTGATGCGTGAGGATTATCAAGCACCGGGAACCGTGGGTGAGGTGACTTATCACTGGATCTTGTTCGCAAGTTCAGAGCTCGACACCTTAGGCCCCTATGTTGACCTAGGGTGACTCCAGTGATAGACACCGTGCCTAGCCCTCGCTCACGTGGTGCACGAAGAGAAAGAGCACCACAGAAAAAAACGAAGATGCAAACGAGGAAATCATCGGTAAACAATAGAAAACGAGGAAATCATTCTTGAGTCTCCACTATGTCCAAGGAGAGGAGTTATTTGTGGCCTCTGCCAACGTGAGCTGACTCACAGGTAGAAATTGCGAAGGTGCTGGATGTTCCAGGCATTGGGGATTAGGACTCCTTATTCCGTGAGTGTCGTGAGCTAGTAGAAGCCATTGCAGAAAGCTTTCCCAGCGATGGTACATGCCGAGGCATGATGGGAGCACTCCACAGCAAGAATGTTGGCCAGCAGCTCTCGACCTTCATCGACGAAGATACAGCGCAGGGCTACACAGTGAGGGCGACGATAGTAGAGGTCTTCGTCTACCATGCAATACTTCTTTGCACGGAGAAACAGGCCATCTACCATGTCGTCATTGTCGAGGAGGATGTCGTGCTGGAGGTAGCTCTTGAGTCTGATGATCCAATCCGACTGCCGAGGGCAGGCCGCCAGGACTAACCTGTTTCTGGAGGGTAGATTGCAATCCAGGGCACCTAACAAGGGTGGGGGAGGAAGCTCCTCGGGCGGGGTATTTTACTTCTATGGAGGTGCGACAAAGGCTCGAATAGACTTTCCTCGAAGACCCCTGGCCGCTGCAGCTCTTGGCATGACGCGCGCTTGGCGATCTCATCCGCCTCGTAATTGTCCCTCGAAGTCCATCCCTAGGAAGTACTTCTCAAGCCTCCGGACCTCCTCGACGTACGCTGCCATGTGCTTGTCCTTGGCATTCTATCTCTTGTTGGAGAAGTTTAGCAGGATCAAGGAGTCTCCTTGGACCGTGATGCTCTTGATGCCAAAGGCGATGGCCGCCTTGGGGCCAACGATCAGCCCCTCGTACTTGGAGATGTTGTTGGAGCGATTGACTCCAATTCCGAAGCGTAGCTGAACTACGTAGTAGAGCTTGTTGCCAGTTGGGGACGTGAGCATAGCAGCTGCTCCCACTCTGTCACTGTTGAACGCCCCGTAGAAGCACATGCTAAAGCACCCCAGAGCCAGCTTCCCCTGGAGCTGGGTTGTTTCCTCCCGAGGTTTGTTCCCTCCCGGGTTGGTACATTCCACTATGAACTCTATCAAAGCCCTCCGGCGGGCGGTGGGTATGGTGTCAAATGTCAGCTCAAAAGCCTATAATTTGATGGCCCACTCATCCACGTGACCCGTGGCGTTGGGGTTGCGAAGGATCGTCTCTAGGGGAAACTTGGTGACCACCTTGAATCGATGCACCTGTAAGTAGTGGCGTAGCTTGCACGATGGCATGAGGAGTGCATTGAGGGACTTCTATTGCATGGGGTACCTCTCCTGAGCATCCCAGAGGACCGTGCTAATGAAGTAGACTAGCCGTTGCATGAGCTCTATGGCCTTGGTCGGGCCCGTAGTCGCCACCCCATCATCGGCCTCGCCCGCCTGTCCCTCGATTTCTGCCCCAGCCCCCGAGGCTTCCGAGGGGCACGTTTCCTTGGACCTCCTTATTTTCTCGACCATCTCTTCACGCTCTAACACCAATATGGCGCTCGCCGTTTGTGGCGTGGCCGCCAGGTACAGCAGTAATGGCTCATGGATTTCAGCACCACCATGACCAGGGGGCTGGTGAGGTACCTCTTGAGGGACTCAAATGCCTCGTCAGCCTCCAGCGTCCATTCGAAAATCCTGGTGTGCTTCATGATCTTGAAGAAGGGCAATGCTTTCTCGCCCAGGTTGGAGATAAACCTCCCCAGCGCTGCCATGCAACCCGCCAGGTGCCGCATCTCCTCGAGCCACGTGGGCGGGCGCATTTCCTCGATGGACCGGACCTTGTCGGGGTTGTCATCGATTCCCTGGTGCGAAACCAGGAAGCCGAGAAGCTTGCCCGAAGGCACCCTAGCACGCACTTGGCGGGGTTAAGCTTGATGTTTATCTAGTGCATGTTGGTGAAAGTCTCTGTCAAATCTGCCACCAAGGTGTCCTTCTCCCGCGTCTTGACCGCGATGTCGTCGATGTAGGCCTCCATGTTCCTTCCCATCTTCTCACCCAGCGTGTTTCACATGAGCCTCTAGAAGGTGGCACCGGCATTCTTGAGGCCAAACGGCATGCACATGTAGCAGTACACGCTGCACGGATTGATGAAAGCCATATTCTCTTCATCCTCCTTAGCCATATTGATCTAGTGGTACCCCGAGATGGCGTCCAAGAACCACAAAAGGTCAAAGCCCGTTGTAGAGTCCATGATCTAGTCTATATGCTGGAGCGGGAAGGGGTCTTCCGAGAAGGCCTTGTTAAGGTCGGTGAAATCGACGTAGATCCGCCTGTCGCCGATGGCCTTCGGGACCACAACTAAGTTCGCCGACCACTCTGTGTGTAAGACCTTGACGAGCTTCGCCTTGAATAGCTTCTCCATCTCATCCACAATGAACTGATGTTTCTCCATGGACATCTTCCTGGCCTTCTGCTTCATCGGGTGGTCTTCGATCAACTCTTGAGGCACTCCTGTCATATCCGATGGGGTCCAAGAAAACATGTATGCGTTGTCCCGAAGGAAGGTGACAAGTGCCTCCTCTCTCTTGGGAGAAAGGTGGGTGTCGATGGTGATGGTAGCCTTGGGTCCGCCAGATTGAGGGGGATCTTCTTGGTTTCCACCAGTTTTTATGAGAAAGAGGGTTTCTTTATTCCCGCGACACCGGAGGTTCTCACGATGCTCCTAGGAAGGAGCACAGCCGGATCTTGGCCGTCAGCCCCCAAGGACGCGCCGGCGTGTGGCTGATTGCCGCTGGAGGGTGCGTCCCCAACCTGCTGGGTCATGTGCATCGCCTCCTTGGAGGACTATTCGAGGGAGCACATGGCTTCAACCTCATCACCATGCAACGTAATAGGAGTTCCGGCGCTCCTCGGCATCTTGACCAAGTTGTAGGCGTTGTGGGTGACCGCCATAAACTTGGCCAAAGATGGGTAGCCTAGGATTGCGTTGTAGGGTAGGCCAATCGAGGCTACATATAAGTCTATGAGCTCCGTGCAGTGGTTGTCGCTCATCCTGAAGGTGACGGGGAGCTAAACCCGCCCGAGGGGGACGGTGGCTCCCGTTGTAGCCCTGACGAACGGTAGAGCGGGAAGGAGGAGTGCCAAAGGCAACCCTAGCTGCCTGAACGCCTTTTCTGAAATCACGTTCAGGCCAGCCCCACCATCGATAAGGGTATTAGGCACGGAAATCCCCCTATAGTGGGGGTGCATGATACGTCCATACGTATCTATAATTTTTGATGGTTTCATGCTATTATTATGCTTTTGATACTTCTTTTTATATTAAGTTCATGAGTTATTTGAACTAACCTACTAATAGTTGCAAAAGTGCCTAATGTTATTGTTTTACACTTTGATGTGTAGGAACTATCAAGGATACAAGTGGAACCGTTGTTGGAGTCAAATTGGGATTTTCCAGAAATCTGTCTTAGAACTCTTTTTGAAGATGGTTACGTTTCCTATAAAGTTATAGGAAATTTCATGACAATCGTTATGGACATAAAATTTAGCTGATTTTGAGTCCATACGGGCCCGCTAGGCCCGATTTACTGCAGCCCAAGATGGGGTGACGGGAATCCGAGAAGCTATATAAAGGGAGGAAACCTAATTGGTGGGAGACACCTCCATCAATGAATTTGTAGCCACCAAAGCCACGTTTTTTCCTCCCCCATGGATCCCATCTCCATGAGGAAGGGCTTCCAAGAAGCCATGGAGGAAGGGTCTAAGGGGCGGTGCTCCCCCATGATACCGGCGGCGGGGAAGGAGTCCTCCGCACCGACGCCAGCGCCACCGACGCCCTCTTCACCATCTTCACCGCCATCTCCATTACCTAATCCTCCTAGTATGCAGTGGTTCATACTCCCACACACCTTTGTATCGTCCTATGTAAACATGGTGTTTGATGCTATAAGTTGTAATCCTATGATCTATGTCATGTTTGTGTAGTTTCTTTGTTCTTAGATTGAATGGTTGAACATCTTTTGTTCATTAGAGTTGTATGTTGATATGGTACAGTCCTATGGTGTCCATTATATTTGTGCGCGCATGGATTAAACATCATAGGGTTTGTACTATGTGTAAGAGGAAGGGGGAAGTTCTGCCGGAGTGACAGAAACCTAAGGACGCGAACCGGAACGTTGCATGTATGAGAGTAAGAGGACCGTTGACTTATAGCTATGGTTGGGGAAACCTTAATACATTGTTAGTAGTTACGGATGTTTTCTAAAATCCAATCATATAGTATATGTAATTCCAAGTAGTGAAGTGCATGTATATTTAGCCTCTCCCACATAGAAAACTGCATCGAAGACAATGAACCCGATTTATTCACCAATTAAACTTGGATAAAGCCACCA
This sequence comes from Avena sativa, assembly GCA_916181665.1. Lineage (NCBI taxonomy): Eukaryota > Viridiplantae > Streptophyta > Magnoliopsida > Poales > Poaceae > Avena > Avena sativa. Next base: position 105,008,742 of record OV702293.1, read on the forward strand.
CAATTACCACCACTATTCCAAAATCATGGTTCTATTAGATTAGTGTATTTTATTGTTGCAGCAACTAGCTTTACTTTCTTGTTGTTTATTATCTTGCAAAGCTTTCTCTAGTACTTGTTTTGTTGCTCTAGTTTTATTTCCTAGATAATGCAAATGTTTAGTGTGCATATAGTTGTATCAGTGGTTGATAGAACTTTAGAGAATATTTATCCTACCTTTAGCTCCTCGTTGGGTTCGACACTCTTAGTTATTGAAAAGGCTACACACGATCCCCTATACTTGTGGGTTATCAAGACCTTTTTGTGGCGCCGTTGCCGTGGAGCTATAGCATGTGGGTGAATATTCTTGTGTGCACTTGTTTGCTTTATCTCTAAGTAGTTTTTACTTTCAGTTTTAAGTTGGTCTCTATCTTAGTATGGATAGGAATTGCGAATTACAAAAAAAAATAGTTGCACTTGTTACCTAAAAATGTTTTCAAAAAGGAAAGTGATTGGAAAGATGAGTAATGGTTAAGTGGGGGCCGACCTTGAACACTTACGTTCATGCCTATAAAACCAAAACAAATCTTCCCATGGAATATTTTCAACTGAAGGAAGGCACCATTAAATATCAATTCCTATTAAAGAAAGGTATAGAATATGTAACATCCTAAAAATATTGATCAAGGTTATCAATTCCAATCACCAAAATTAGGGTTAACAAAAACTTTTGTTAATTAAAATCATATTAATGCATGTGTGTATATGATGATTGTATGAATACATGAATGGACTTGTGTGATTGTTGTGATTAGCAAGGATTGGTTTAAAGATGAAAACAACATCACCTAAATCAAATCCAAGCAGAAATAAATCACAAGAAATTCAAAAACAAACAAAATAAGCAAATGGTCATTTTTGCCAATCTTGCTCACTAGACCACTTTAAGTGTTTCTATCCAAGATTTCAAACAGAAACAATTCTATTTATTTTCACCCCTTGCTAGACCAAGTTAAAGTGAACCCAAGCCAACTTTGCAAACTCACAGAAACATTTGGCAACTTGATTCAAATGACAATTCAAAATTGAATCTATATCATATGTGAAGATCACCAATTCTCAAAAACCAACCAAACCAGTGCACCTTGACAAAACCAACTAACCAGGGACTACCTAGTATGTGACTAGTTCACCCACCAATTTTCATCCAAAAATTCAAATTCAAATCTCTTTCGGCCATTTCATCAAACACCTTGTAAACACAAATCAAACAAAACATCAAACACTATAGTGAGCAGTATTTGTGCCTAACTTGCCACCCCTCTAGCTCACAGCACACTCTCAGTAGATGATCTAACTTATTTAACAAGCTCTAGCTCACTATAAGCTTGACATTGTCATCAATGGTGACCATTTCCGAGCTAAACTTTCCACCCCATTGTCGATAGCAACCTAGGAGCTTCCCTAGCCTCGCCAACCTAGTCTAGGACACAATCCAGCGTCCACCTCCACCCCATGTCCAATGCCCAAGCACTGCCAGCCCCTGGACCACCCTAGAACCGCCGCGCCCTATGCCTCTGTGCCATGCCGAGAGCGTGCCAGAGAAACGCACTCGACATGCAAGCACAGACCGCACGCCCCCCTCGCCACTTGCGTGCGTGATCACCACCACCCCAGGAACCGCCCGAACATGCCCGTTCGACGCCGCGCGGACGTAGACGTCGTGCGCAATTAAAATGCCCGTCGGACCCGCCCGGAGCATCGTAGTGTTCCAACCAATTCGCACCGCCCCACGCCTCGCCACCTTGCTGTTGAGCTTCGCCAGGAGGCAGAGCACCACCCCCTACCCATAGCCATGCCGTTAGCTCACCGTGCAACCGACCCCGACGAGCTCCACCCGCACCCTTCGGTCCCCTCGCCGCACTATAAATAGAGGCCACCCCCGTTCAATTTCAGCACACCATCACACTCCCCTCTCTCTGAGAACCACCCCACCTCATCCCCGGAGCAAGGAGAGAACTAGGTGGCCAGAATTTTGCCGGAGTCTGCCGCTGAGGAGGAGAAGAGCCGTCGTTGATTGGAGCCACCCTAGGAGGAGCCACCGGTACCAGCAGGATCACCTTCATCGACTTCATTGTTCACCCCATCGCCGACCCTCGTCTGATCCATGGTGATCCCCCACAGACCCCCACTAGCCGCGTTAAGGTTCAGTCTTGTCGGCGTTGCCCGACGGAGACGACAAGCCCTAGCCGTTAGATTAGATGATGATCGCACGGTCCAGATTGCCCCGTACCCCTTCGCACCCCTTGTCTCGCTGACTGGTGGGGACAGACACTTAAACCCAACCGCATGCGCTGTGCGCAGTGGGCCGGCCCAGTTAACTTCCCGCATGACTCAGTAGTTTGAATTTAGGTTTTATCAATTTATTTTCAAACTTAGTTATCTACCTAGATTAAAAAATCAATCCAGAGTGATTCACTGAACCAAATTGCATGAAACTAATTTTTCTAGAAAGGTACTGGAATTCTTAATACAAGCCCATTGGATTCAAACCATTTAGATTTGTAGATCACCTATAGTAAAAATAATAACGCAAAAGCTTTTCTGCATTCAAATATTTTTCAAAATTCAACCATAAAAGCTTTTGAGTTGATTCCAACTCTTAAAAATCACATTTCATAAGACCTTTCTGAATATATAAAAATATCTAGGTTTACTTGCAGAAATAATGGACAAGCAATAAAAATGCCCCATAGGCATTTCTAGTCACTTTATTAATTAAAATAAAAAGGTTAAACGTTATTAAATTGTGACACCACTTTAAATCACATTCTCAAGTACTGAAATATGTGGTGATGACATGTGTCAACATGATCCCCTATTTTAGTTGGAGAATATTAAATCTAAGTAGTTTTCAATAAGTGGAAATTACTTTTCTAAAATAAAATAAATAAACAAGTGCTTTAATCCTTGTGATAATAGTGATGATGCTAGATCATCTAGTGTGAACCTTGGTGATTGAGTTCCTCGTATTTGTTTATAGACGCTAGTACCGACCAAGGATACGAGGAGGAAGGACACTACTACGAGGAAGAAGCGGAGGAGAACTTCAACCACTGCACTTCACAAGGCAAGCTACTATATTAGAAAGCTAAGCTAAACCATGCAAGTCATACCTGTAAGCTTAAACCTACAAGATAATCTATGCAAGGCATTAGGCATGCCATGATTATACCCCTTGATGATACCAAATCCCAGTTTTACTTGCAAGCTTAGTTATTTTATTTCTTTATCAAAGCTTTCTATTTGAGTTTACTTAGTGACTTGTAGATTTTAGAAAGATGTTTAAAGGTAGCATAAAGAGCATAAAACCTGGCCTAAGTTAGATAATCTTGATGTCATCCTGAGGCATGAGATTGGACTTAGATCATTTCACCCTTGATTACCACCCTTCATTAGTGTTTACCCCCACTTGTAGTTGCTAGTGCTAAGTATAAAACTTGATTACTTTAGATGGGAATACTTGGTGAAAATGGTTATGAAAACCTTAGAATGATGAGTCATTCTACTAAAATGTTTTGACATGTGTTCTTGAACACCAGATGATTTTGATGATGAAAATGTTGAGGCATGAGCCTTAGCCCTTTATAAAACTGATGGTTGTCTGGATGCGATACCATTCCAATTTTACCGTACAACCACAATACCCAAAATTTGGGTAGGGCTTGACTGGAAAATTTATATACCTTAGTATGGGTTCCCTTGCGGCCAAGGTTTGAGTTGAGGCTACCTCGTGACGATTGTCCACCTGTGCAGTTCCCAAGATGGCAGTTGGTCATGGTTGGGAGGTCAAACTCATAGGAGAGGTGCCTATACTAGGGAGTATAATTGAAAGGTTAGGATTGATTATCTGCATACTGAGTATGGTGAATTCAGGATTGTTCCTGAAGGATGTATCAAATATTGTGGTGAAAGTGTACCACCTCTACAGAGTGTCAAACTATTCGAATAGCCGCGTCCGCGGTTATGGACAGTTGGAGTGGCCATACTGTTCCGTCGTCAGATGTTTTCAAAATGATTTATGAAATGAATCATGACTTTGACTTGACCATAAAAGGGTTGTGATATAAAAATTCAACTTTCCACTTAGGTGTTATAAAACTTTCAACTAGATTTCTCTGCTTCTGAACTCAGTTAGAGATAAATCTGGCTTTTTGCAAAACAACCTAGAGCTTAGTATTCCTACTCAAAACCACTTCACTTGTTAGTATTACTTTGCGCGTACTTAAAAGAGTACTCATGGCTTTGTCCCTGGCTATTCCCGTGGCCAGACTATGAAGAGGACTATCAGGAGGACGGACCACAGGAAGATTACGACAACTAGGATCATATCTCATCGTCAGCATTGCCTATGACCATGAAGATGGAGCCTCACCCACGCAATCGTTACTATATTATTCCGCTGCTTGATTTGTATTAAGACTGGATCATGAGATCCTTTATTTATTGTAAGACTGTATGTATGGTTTGTAATGGATGATGTACTATGATATCCAATCTGTTCTGTCTCGCAAAAATGGTAATCATGGGATTGCGACGTATGGAATACCAGGCATCTGGGATTAAAAATCCGGGTGTTGACAGAATACCTTTTTCCTCTCTTATTAAAACAAAATTTGCTCTTAATGCTTCTTTATTTGAAAATACTTGAATCTTGCTTCTTGTGCCTAACTTAAAGGCATTAAAGAAAAGTACTTCTTGGGAGATAACCCAATAGTTTTCTTGAGTCTTAGAAGTTATTACTTCTATAATAACCTCCTATTATCCTTTTTATTTGATTTTTGTGCCAAGAATAACCTCTAATGAGAGGGAAGTAAGATTTGGGGAGCTGCTGTCCCGAAACAGATTTTTGCGCTCAACTTTAAAATTCTTGAAAAATCTCTGTAAGTCGGATTGAGCTGTCATTTTGAGGAACATAAGGTTTTCGAAAAAATCGGTTTCTACCTGTTAGTCTGTTTTCACAGATTTCTGCCATTATTTGCATTTGCTTCTTATTGATTCCTTTTTGGGTTCTTTTTGGGAAATTGAGTTTTTTTGAGGGAATTGATACGGTAGCTTGTGTCTTTAGTAAAAGTTTTTATGTTTTGAAACTAAACCCAAAGGTCTATTATCTTTTTAATGCACTAATGTTGCTAATGAAGATTGTGTGAAGTTTTGTATGAAGGAAAATTTTCAGGTGTAAGAAAAGAATGATGTAATGAGATGAAGAATGGACAAAATCTCAAGCTTGGGTATGACACCCCGTGTCACCGCAAGAAATATTCAAGAGGTACAAGCATCAAAGCTTGGTGATGCCCAAGACATCCCCTTCTTCATTAATAAAAATCTCAGGTCTTTCTAGACACTTCGTTTTTATTGTTTCATGCACTGTCGTGTTTTTCTCCGAGCGTCTTAGTTTTTGTTTTTGGTTTTTGTTTGCTTAGTTTGCTTGAATAAAGTGGTTGGACCCTGTTTTCAATGTGTTGTTTCAAATAGGTTGATTGGTGTTGGAGAAGGAGTGGGAAGCTTCATGTTTATAGTGGTACAAAAGGAGTTTGTTTTGACTGTGGCCTAGACCTTATCATGTCATGTTCGGTGTTGTTTTGACCCTATGCTTACTGGTTATTGTTGTAGCATGACTTGTTCCAAATAATTGGGATTGATTAATGTGCCTTGAAAGAATCATGCGTTGTTTTAGCATACAAAAGCATAATATTGTGGTATTCTCCTTTGATTGTTTGTTTGGGTTGACTTGGCACATGCTCACACCATGTTATGAATATGAACCAGTCACCATAGCCTCTATGATCATTTAGTTTTTGACTTGTGGTACCACTTTATGCTTTGATTAGTAATGTTTTGTCACTCTGCATGATTATGACCATTATTACTCTCGTAGTTGGTCGCTCTAGTCTTTGCTAGCCTCCAATTGTATTGAGTAATCTCTACTCATGCATCCAAGTCCCAAGAAACCAAGTTATTCCAAAGTTTCCACTATAAATTCCTATGCATGGTGTGGTACACCATTCCAAGTATATTCTTGTTCTATATACCTTCCAATTAAAAAGTCATTTTGTTATGTGTAAATTAGTGATTAAAGCTCTCACAAACTTGATGGCACACTTTATTTTTCTTGCCCCTAATAAAATTGAACCATTGTGTCATCTATGTTGTATATGCTTGCACTTATAAGCTGGGATTAGTAGAACCGTGCTATCACGGGGAACGATTTCAACACCTGTAAATATCTACCCAGTTGATATCATGCTCTTTTGTTTATGGATGTCGTCGGTGTGAAATGAAAGGAAAGCTTGTAAGTCCATGGAGTTATGTATGTGTGTTAGAGAAACGTCTGGGCCGCTAGCCTAAACCATGCCTAATCATGGTGGGAACTTGCAGCATCACCATAGTGAGCAATCTATGAAGCATTCTTCTTATAAAAAAGAGATAGAGATTGAGAAAAAAAGAGATGAGAAAAGAAAAAAAGAGAGAAAAAAGCACCATTTTTCCATGGTAAATAAGAAGACTGTTGAGATGCTCATTGTCTGCTTTCCTTGTCATTTTTATGGGATACTCCTGTATCATTGGGCAAGGCGTACCCCATTGGTGGTTCTCTATGATACACATGTACTTACTATGACAAGAACTTACCGATGACTAAAGTTGAGTAGCATGAGGAGCGGCCCTCGTACTCAAGAGACATGAGATTGCCAACTTATACTTTGTCAAGCATATACTCCATCTTTGTTCACTTTAACCTTAATGACTTTAATATACTTATGATAGGGGCAATGAGAGCTGAAAGCTAACAAGTATCATAATTTTTGAAAGCTCTTTATGAAACTTGAAATCCCTGCTTCCCTTTGAAGGGCCTTTCTTCCACTATTATATTGAGTCTCTACCTTCTATCCTTAGGCACCAATTAAGAGAGCATAGTTTCCTTTCTTCCCTTTGAAATCCCTCGTTCCCAAAACTTGTTGATTGATTCATAAGGTTGATATTGATTGTTCTTAAACTATTTGTACCTAGTCACCCTAATGAACTTTTAATGTGTCCTATGCATTTATAATGTTTTATACCATGAGGGATAAGCTGAATACCACTCTTATTATGTTTTCTTTATGTGAAACAAATAAATGTTTTTCAATGAATTATTATTCATGATCTTTGTTTGTAACCTTTTCATGTTGCAATTTGGTTACTATGTCTTATTGTTAGAACTACATCTTTCATGCTCATGTTTAGAGTGCTTTGATCCATGCTTTGCAAATGGTTTGATCAAGATTATGATGGTGTATGTCACCTCAAAAATTATATTGTTTTTATCGTTTACCTACTCGAGGACGAGCAGGAACTAAGCTTGGGGATGTTGATACGTCCATAACGTATCTATAATTTTTGATGGTTTCATGTTATTATTATGCTTTTGATAATTATTTTTATATTAAGTTCATGAGTTATTTGGACTAACCTACTAATAGTTGCAAAAGTACACAATGTTCTTGTTTTACACTTTGATGTGTAGGAATTATCAAGAATACAAGTGGAACCCTTGTTGGAGTCAAATTGGGATTTTCCAGAAATCTGTCTCAGAACGCTTTTTGAAGATGGTTACGTTTCAGGTCGAAGACGGCGTCAAACGGGAAACTCTTCAAATACAAAGTTGTAATAAATTTCACGACAATCATTCTGGACATAAAATTTTGCTGATTTCGAGTCCAGACGGGCCCGCTAGGCCCGATTTACTGCAGCCCGAGATGGGGTGACGGGAATTCGAGAAGCTATATAAAGAGAGAAAACCTAATTCGTGGGAGACACCTCCACCCACGAATTTGCAGCCACCAGAGCCATGTTTTTTCTTCCCCCATGGATCCCAACTCCATGGGGGAGGGCCTCCAAAAATCCATGAAGGAAGGGGCTAAGGGGCGGTGCTCCCCCACGAAACTGACGGCAGGGAAAGAGTCCCCCGCGTCGCCGCCGGTGCTGCTGCCGCCCTCTTCACCATCATCACCTCCATCTCCATCACCTAATCCTCCTAGTATGCAGTGATTTATCCTCCCACACACCTCTGTACCGTCCAATGTAAACATGGTGTTTGATGCTATAAGTTATAATCCTATAATTTATGTCATGTTTGTGTAGTTTCTTTGTTTTTAGATTGAATTTTTGAACGTCTTTGGTTCATTAGAGTTGTATGTTGATATGGTACGGCTATGGTGTCCATTATATTTGTGCGCATATGGATTAAACATCATATGTTTGTAGTATATGTAAGAGGAAGGGAGAAGTTCTGCCGGAGTGACAGAAATCTAAGGACGCGAACCGAAACATTGCACATATGTGAGTAAGAGGACAATTAACTTATAGCTATGGTTGGGGAAACTTTAATGCATTATTAGTAGTTATGGATGTTTGCTAACAATCCAATCATATAGTACATGTAATTCTAAGTAGTGAAGCGCATGTATATTTAGTCTCTCCCACATAGAGAACTGCATCAAAGACAATGAATCCGATTTATTCGCCAATCGAAGACAATGGTTGGGGAAACCTTAATGGGGAGCAGTGGCATAGAACTGAGCAATGAGAAGAGGCTCATAATCATGCTGAAATTCCATAATGGGGAGCAATCCAAGGTGAGATTAGATTTCTTTAGCCTCAGCAAAATAATCAAGATTCTTGTTAATGTGTTCCATATCAATCCACAGCTGCGGCACAACCATTTGAACATTCTTCAGAAGGACTTCCTTGTACACGCGCTCTTGGAAGTCGTTGTAGAACAAACTGTCTTCCCTACCCTCATCATGGGCGCGGCCATAGGGATTGTCAATCCTCTGAGAGTGGAACTCATAATCAGATATATCAGACAGTAACTTTGGCCTTGATGGCCCTGAGATGAAACTCTTGGAGCGCCCTGAGGAAGGGGGACGAGGAGGGGGAGCAATGCCACGACCAGCAGACCGCTTGGTGACCCTCTCATGACCCCCACGGCAACCTCGAGAAGCAGGAATCTTCATACGACGAATAGAATGAGGCATGACTTCTTCTTCTTCGGACTCCGACTCTTCCTCTTCAATCTCATGATTTACCTTGGAGCGCTTACGAGCACCCCTAGAACCACCTGCACCTGTGATAGCAAGAGGTAGAATAGCAAGGGGGTAAGGGCACAAGAACCCAAAGTAAACCACAAAGAATCCAGGATTTAGAGAAGTGTTGTGGTTAGTTGGGACTGGTACTACTGGAAGCCGTAGTACCGCTCACGAGCGGTAGTACCGTAATTTTTTTCCGGTACTACCGATCGAGCGGATACACGCTCAGCCAAAGTAGGGCACGGTCCCCAATTGGCCTCAACACCTCCTAAATCGATGATTCCTTTAGCAAAAAGGAGTGTATGGCGGTACAACCTCACAACAAGTCACTTTCTTCAAGAATCTAAGCAAGACCTAGACCCAATGAAGAAAATAAGAGTGAGAGAGAGGCGGTTGTACCGAGATCCATGGTGGTGGAGAAGGATCGGGAGCCTGCATGGAGTCCAAATCCGAGGGGGGTCCGGTGAGAGGAGGGCGCGGCGAGGCTCCGGTGGCGTCAAGAGCTCCGGCGGCGGCGGTATGTGTGGGGAGCAGGGGGATAATGAGGCACTGAACGGTGCCCCCCGCCGCGTGACCAATCTATACCAGAAAACGCCGACCGGTAGTACTGGTGCTGGAAGTAGTAGTACTGCTTGGGAGCAGTAATACCGGTTCAACAACTGGTAGTACCGGTGACCAGTATGTTGGGCCACGCAGAGATAAAACAAAACTTTTTCCTCTAACATGGTGATCCCAAGATCTAGCCGAGGTAGAAGGCCACGAGGTTTACCAATAGATGCGCAGTTGCGGATTACTGATGAAGCGCGTGAGTTGATGCAGTGCAGTCCTTTGTGATCCGATCATCCTAGTGCTGATCGTACAACACCTCTGCTGGTATCCACACGTACAAGGAGGAGCACCGGCGGCGAACTACTAGGTTCAATACGATGGTAGGACTGCTGTGGAGCTAGGGTTTCCAACACATGGAATGACCTAACCGAACAACGATTAACCTTTCTGGGTTACGGTGCTCCACTATATATAGGGAGTGAACGTGGGCTCTACTCGCGCGGCCCATTCACTAAAGCCCATATAATATTAGTCCCTGTGAGTCTGACTCACTGACTCAGTCCAAATCAGGCTCGGGTCCAACCCAACCAGATTTCCAGTTCAGATCCAATCCGAACTTGCCCCCGCTCTTAAGTGTGTGACCCCGCAGGCTCATGGCTACTTGGACATGATTAGAGTCCAACTCTCAATTGATCAGTCGGTAGCGGCTCCTAGCAGAACGTGCTGACTCCCAAGTACCAAAGAGTCATGACGACTTGCCTTCCCAATGCGACTTACGTCCGAGTCCCTTTTGCCTCATGATATACCTTGTCAGACTATAGGCGAATAATTGTCATACCTTAAATAGTCTGACTCTCTTCTCGATCCGAGATAAGTGATTCACCCGACTAACTCTTAGTCGATCGCCTCGGTTAACACTTAACCGAGTCGTGCATGGCCATGCTTTCCGAATCATATCGCACGAGAGGGCCTAGAGAATATCTCTCCAAGTGGAGGGGCAAAATCCCATCTTGGGCATTCACATCACGCAGCTTGATTCTCAGTCGACCCGAACTCTGCCTTTATAACTGCCCAGTTACGGATCAGCGTTTGACAGAACCTAAGTCGGTGATCCTCAACTCGGACTATGCAATAACCTCAGGTCTAAGAATTACATTGATTTAGATATACAAATGACAACTTGTTCATTGTACCTCAATTTTGGTCAATCCGACTCGCTAAACTCTTTAGACGAAACTATGTAAGTTGGAATAGCATCTCCATGCCCATGACAAGTGGAACCGAGTCATCAAGCCCACTCTCACATTGGTCTAAGTTGTGTGTCCAGCATAACCTCAATGACCAAGGATATTTAGTACAGACAACATGGATGTATAGTTCCACAACCGAATCACATATTCAATGATACACATCAGATGTTTATACAAGGACTACTTAATATCTTTATGAATACAATGGGAAAACTCATCATACATGATTGCCTCTAGGGCATATTCCCAACAGTCTCCCACTTGCACTAGAGTCAATCTTCCGACATCACATGTCTAAGCATCTAATGCCCATGGCTCTCAGGTGCACCTCATGCTTGGCTGTGGTAACGGCTTTGTCAACGTATCCGCAATAGTTGCATCCGTGTGTACCTTGCATAACTTGATATCACCCTGATCCACGAACTAGCGAATCAGGTGGTACCGCATGAGTATGTACTTGTTCTTCTGGTGTTGTCTAGGTTCCTTGGCTTGTGCAATAGCACCATTGTTGTCACAATACACGTCTAACGGATTGGGCGAGCCCTAAACCACACCAAGATCCATGAGAAAATTCCTCATGCAAACATCTTCCTTTGCTGCCTCCGAGCCGGCAATATACTCAGCCTCTATTGTAGATGCAGACACAAACTCTTTCTTGGAACTCTTCCAGCTCACAGCACCTCCGTTTATAATAAACACGTATCCGGATTACGAACGAGAATCATCCGAGTCGTTAAGATAACTCGCATCCGTGTAACCCTTTACACTGAGTTCATCTTCACCACCATAAACCAAGAACATATCCTTAGTCCTTCTCAAGTACTTTAGGATATTTTTAGCCGTTGCCCAGTGGATTTCTCCAGGATCAGCCTAGTATCTGCTCACAACACTTAGAGGATACGAAACATCCGGCCTAGTACAAATCATGGCGTACATGATGGATCCGACTGCAGAAGCATACGAAATCACACTCATCCTACTTCGCTCATTAGTTGTCGAAGGACACTGAGTCTTGCTAAGTTTTACACCATGGGACATTGGTAAGAACCCCTTCTTACACGATTCCATGTTGAACTTCTTCAACACTTTGTCCAAATAAGTACTCTGACTCAATCCAATGAGCCTCCTTGATCTATCTCTATAGATCCAGATTCCGAGAATATATGTTGCCTCACCCAAGTCTTTCATTGAGAAACTCCTTTCCAATGATTCCTTGGTTTCTTGCAACATCTGGACATCATTTCCAATCAATAATATGTCATCCACATATAAGATTAGAAAGTTTACTTTGTTCTGACTAAACTTCTTGTACAAACAAGAATCATGATCACTCTCGATGAAGCCAAACGATATGACTACCTCATCAAAGCGAATATTCCAACTCCGAGATGCTTGCTTCAACCCATAAATGGATTTCTGAAGTTTACATACCTTGTCAGCATTAGCCAGATCGACAAAACCCTCGGGCTGTATCATATACACGTCCTCGGTTAAATTTCCGTTAAGGAAAGCTATTTTGACATCCATCTACCATATCTCATAGTCGAAATAGGCTGCTATCGCTAACATGATCCGAACTGATTTAAGCATTGCTACGGGCAAGAAAGTCTCGTCGTAATCAACTCCTTGAAATGTCGGAACCCCTTCGTGACAAGACGTGTTTTATAGACAGAAACATTTCCATCCATATTAGTTTTCTTCTAAAAGACCCATTTGCACTCGACGGGTCTTGCACCATCTGGCAGATCAACCAAGTTCCAAACTTGATTTTCATCCATGGACTTTAGCTCGGCTCTCATGGCTCCAAGCCATTACTCGGAATCATATCCCACCATCTCTTCCGAATAATTTGCCGGCTCATCACTGTCTAACAGTAATACATCACGAACACTTCGTAATCTTGCCGATCTTCGTAGTATAGGTGTTGTTGCCGTCTCAGTTACCACGACCGGCTCAACCTCCAAGGTTTTTGCCGACTCGCTACTAGCCGATTCCTCTCGAATTTCTTCGAGTTGCACCGTGCTCCCACTTACTCCCCGACTGAGAAACTCTTTCTCAAGGAAGACACAGTTCCGAGCGACAAACACTTTGCCCTCTTCTCGGTTGTAGAAGTAGTAACCCAAGGTTTCCCTCGGATACCCCACGAAAATACACTTATCCGACTTGGCCGTAAGCTTGTTCGACTGGAGTCGCTTGACAAATGCTTCACAACCCCAAATCTTAAGAAAAGACAAACTCGGCTTTTTGCCTGTCCACATCTCATGCGGTGTCTTCTCTACCGACTTTGATGGTACTTTGTTTAGTGTGAACGCCGCTGTTTCTATACAATAACCCCAAAATGATAAAGGCAGATCTGTCTGACTCATCATTGATCGTACCGTGTCCAACGAGGTACGATTCCGCCTTTCCGAAACACCGTTCCTTTACGGCGTTCCTGGCGGAGTAAGTTGAGGAACTATTCCACAACTTTTCAGATGGTCATCAAACTCATGGCTCATGTACTCGCCTCCTCGGTCCGACCGAAGAAACTTTATTTTCTTGTCGAGTTAATTTTGTGCTTCATTTTGGAATTCTTTTAAATTTTCAAAGGCTTCCGACTTATGTTTCACCAAGTAGATATATCCATACCTACTCAAATCATCAGTGAAGGTAATGAAGTAATCATAACCACCCCTGGCTGTCGGGCTCATTGGTCCACATACATCACTATGTACTAGTCCCAACAAGTTGGACGCCCTTTCGCAACTCTTTGCAAAAGGTGTCTTGGTCATTTTGCCGAGTAGGCAAGATTCACATGTCTCGAACGAAGCCAAGTCGAACGAAGTTAGGAGTCCATCATCATGGAGCTTCTTCATGTGTTTCCCACTTATATGACCAAGCCGACAGTGCCAAAAGTAAGTCATATTCAGATCATTTGGTTTCAACCTTTTAACATTTATGTTATAAACCGACTCACCATGAAGATTCAAAATAAATAACCCGTCCTGGATGGGTGCAAAGCCGTGAAACATATCATTCAAATACAAAGAACAACCATTATTCTTGATATTCGACTCATAGCCTTGCCTCATCAAACATGAAGCAGAAATAATGTTTCGACTGAGCATTGGAACATAATAACAATTATTTAGTTCCATAAAGAATCCGGAAGGTAAATGAAGTTGCATCGTGCCAACTTCCAACGCAGCAACTCTTGCTTTGTTGCCGACTCGAATATCAACCTCGCCTCTTGCTACGCTCCTAGTTCTTACCAGCCCCTGCAACGAGTTGCAGATATGAATAACTGATCCGGTATCATATACCCAAGAACTATTAGGTGCATCAACAAGATATATGTCTATAACATTGCAAACAAGTGTACCTGAGTCGGAAGTCATACCTCCATTCTTGGCTTTGTCGGCCAAATACTTGCTGCAGTTCCTCTTCTAGTGGCCATCCGCCTTGCAGTATAAGCAAGTGGATCCGGCTGAAGGAGATGGCTTAGTCCCTGAGGAAGCGCTTGGGACCGGGTCCTGAGCCTGCTTTCCTCCTGACTTAGCCTTCTTCTTAGTCCAAGAACTCTTCTTGAACTTAGCCTTATTCTGCACCATCAACACTTGACTGGTGCCCTTCTTGAGATCCACCTCTGCCTGCTTGAGCATCCCATGCAATTCAGTGAGCTTCTTATCCTTACCATGCATGTGGTAGTTCGAAATGAACTTCCCATATGCACTAGGAAGAGAGTTCAGAATTATATCCGTAGCGAACTCTTCGCTAATGGGGTAGCCAAGCCTCTCCAAAGACTGCACATAACCAACCATTTTGATCACATGCAGACTCAATGGATCACCATCCATAAGCTTGAAATTCAGCAAAGCCTGAGAGACTTGATACCTCTCAGTCTTTGCCTGAGCCTGGAACATACTTTTGAGGCTTTCGATCATATCGTAGGCCTCAACATGCTCGAACTGCTTTTGCAAATCCGGTTCCATGTGAGCAAGCATAAGACAGATAATATCCGTGGACTCATGCTTAGCCCGACGGTAGGCATTGGTGGTAGCGACAGTCGCATTCTCATTCGGCTCATCTGGAAGTGGGTTGTCTAGGACATGGTCCTTCTTTTCTTGTTTGAGAACAATTCTCAGATTTCGATACCAGTTGGTAAAATTAGTGTCGTTCAGTCTATGTTTCTCAAGAATGGTTCCCAATGCAAAATCGGATATCTGAGAGTGACTCCTACTTGGTGCCATGATCTACAACAGAAAATATGCAAAACACTTAAGACATGTATTCATAAAAGAGCAAGCATATTAAATATTTTAATATTTTATGCTCCCACTAGAACCAACACCCCTCCGATGGTTGCTTAGTGATTCAGGACCCTAAATAAGCAAGTCGGCTAGTGAGCTTTAGCACCACCGCTAGCCGCCAAGTGATATAGGTAGACAACTCCTTGTCAATCGCATCTCCTACGACTCCTGTTGGACGGGTGGCATCACATTCCCCGGCTCCCGTCCGACTTTTCCTCGAGCCCCACAACCATTGTGATAGACCCGTCTAGCTTACCGAGTGTTTCCGCAGTAAGAGTCTGACTCGAACCCACCTAGTCGGAAAGAATTGGCAGCACCTCAATTTTATGAGCCCACTACCAAAAATGTCCAACTTGTGATGGTGCAAACACTGGCGGGGAAAACTGACTAGACCTTCTTTGAGGGATTAAATTTTACCGACTATCTAATAGAGGTAAAACAAAGACATAACAATAACACAAAATAAAGCAATTATAATTTGAAATGGTATGGCTCCCTTCATGGCAATCTCCATCTCCCAAAGCATGTAATCCGACTCGTGCCAACTCTTTGCCACTTGCCGTCTTACTCCATGTCGCCGACATGTACATCGCCTTGCATGCCATCCGAGTTCTCCATACAGCTACACTAGCTTAGTAAAGTAAATTACACGGAGAATCCGACACATAGGTCGTTATACAATAAAATGACAACACCTAGGCTCCAGCCGGCTGACAAAACCATGATTCACAGATCACGTATGGATTACACACATACATCACATGCACATGAACCATACAATTCACAACTTCCGGCAAAAACAAGTTATGCATAGATACAATATCTACCGACGTTGTGAAACTCGCAACGACATCTAATGCATAGATCTCATGTACGATCTGGACATGGATTCCAACCAATGTTCCAATTCGATCAAACTTTTTCATCTTCGATCACCGCCTCTGGATTTACGTTTCACAGTCTACCCCGATGGCGAAATCTTACCGGTAGGGGTATGTCGTTCCACGACCTCAGAAGTATGATCATGGAAATCAGATCTATCATTCCCCGAGTACAGTTGATCCCATCAACCTCGTACAAAACCGATCTATCTCATAGATCAACCACCAAACAGCATATAGATCTCATCTACAGCCAACCGCATATCACATATGCGAGATCTCGAGCCTGAAACCGGAAGCTATTGCTCTGATACCACTGTTGGGCCACGCAGAGATAAAACACAATTTTTTCCTCTAACGTGGTGATCCCAAGATCTAGCCGAGGTAGAAGGCCATGAGGTTTACCACTAGATGTGCAGTTGCGGATTACTGATGAAGCGCGTCAGTTGATGCAGTTCAGTCCTTTGTGATCCGATTGTCCTGGTGTTGATCGTACAACACCTCTGCTGGTATCCACACGTACAAGGAGGAGCACCGTCGGCGAACTGCTAGGTTCGATACGACGGTAGGACTACTGTGGAGCTAGGGTTTCCAACACATGGAATGACCTAACCGAACAACGATTAACCTTTCTAGGTTACGGTGCTCCACTATATATAGGGAGTGAACGTGGGCTCTACTCGTGCGGCCCATTCACTAAAGCCCATATAATATTAGTCCATGTGAGTCCGACTCACTGACTCAGTCCAAATCAGGCTCGGGTCCAACCCAACTAGATTTCCAGTTTAGATCCAATCCGAACTTGCTCCCGCTCTTAAGTGTGTGACCCTGCAGGCTCATGGCTACTTGGACACGATTAGAGTCCAACTCTCAATCGATCAGTCGGTAGCGGCTCCTAGCAGAACGTGCCGACTCCCAAGTACCAAAGAGTCCCTTTTGCCTCACGATATACCTTGTCAGACTATAGGCGAATAATTGTCATCCCTTAAATAGTCCGACTCTCTTCTCGATCCAAGATAAGTGATTCACCTGACTAGCTCTTAGTTGATCGCCTTGGTTAACACTTAACCGAGTCGTGCATGGCCATGCTTTCCGAATCATATCTCATGAGAGGGCCCAAAGAATATCTCTCCAAGTAGAGGGGCAAAATTGTAGGGGTTCGTAGCATGGAAAACAAAAATTTTCTACCGCATGCAAACAAACAAGCCAAGATCTATCTACTAGATTGTAGCAACGAGTCGATGGAGGAACTCACCCTCGAAGATTCCAAAGCGGTTAACGAGAGCAGATTCTCGTGGGTGATGTAGTCGTACTCTTTCCGATCTCAAGATCGCGTAGACGATCCTTCCAGCGCCGCGTTCCCGCAGCGCTCCCGCAGTCGATCACACGTTCGGTACTCGACGAAGACCTTCCTCTCCCTTGTTCCAGCAGGCAGCGGAGGTTGTAGCACTCTCCTCGCGATTCCGGCAGCACAACGGCGTGGTACCGGAAGTAGAGGGGAAATCCCGCAGGGCTTCGCCTTAAGCCGGTGCGAGTATGGTGGAGTATGAGAGAGGCTATTAGTGGTCTAGTAATTAGACACACCAATTAGAAGGCTCTAATCTGAAGGCTAGTGCAATTAGAAGCTCTAAACCGAAATAGCTCTAAACCGGGTTTAGGGCTAGGGTTTAGTTTAGAGGATAGGAACTTGTGTGTCCTAGGAGGGGCAGCCCTGCCCCTCCCTTTATAGGTGGGAGGGCCGGCGGCCAAGGGGAGGGAGTGGAGTCCCTCCCCAACTCGTCTTGGGGTGGGGCGCCGGCTTGGGGAGGAGGGAATCCCTCCCCAACTCGGTTTCCTCTTCTCCTCCTCTTTCCACTTTCCAAAACTTGCCGTTTGACTTTCAAACAAGCCGTTTGACTTTTCAATTTAGGATTTAAATAAACCCTTTATTTTGGACAGCAAAAACACCTAGTACATGATGCAATCATTCCAACTTACAATGACACATTCATGTACCCTTCCCCCTCCGGAGTGCCGGACATTCCGGGACCTTCTAGAATGTTCCCGATGAAAACACCGGAACCATTCCCCGACTCCGAAACGGGACTTTCCTTATATGAATCTTATTCTCCGGACTATTCCGGATCTCCTCGTGATATCCCGAATCCCATCCGAGACTCCGAACAACATTCGGTCTCTTTCTCATAATACCATAACTACTCAAACAACGTCGAATCCTTAAGTGTGTCTCCCTACGGTTCGTGAATTATGCGGACATGATCGAGACACTTCTCCGAACAATAACCAATAGAGGAATCTGGAAATTCATATGGCTCCCACATATTTCTACGATTACTTTGCGATCGAATGAACCACTTACATACGATACCAATTTCCCTTTGTCTCACGATATTTTACTTATCCGAGGTTATGATCGTCGGTATCTCTGTATACCTAGTTCAACCTCGTTACTGATAAGTACTCTTTTCTCGTTCCCGTGATATGTGATCCCTTGTGAGCCAGTCACATGCTTGCAAGCTAATTGGATGACATTCCACCGAGAGGGCCCAGAGTATATCTATCCGTCATATGGATGGACAAATCCCACTCTTGATCCATGTGTTTCAACCAATACTTTCCGAACACTCAATGCTACCTTTATAGCCACCCTGTTACGGTGTGGTGTTTGATGACATCAAAGCATCCATCCGGTAAAGGTGATATGCATGATCTCATGGTCGAAGGAATTAGGTTACTATGTATCAGAAAGCATATAGCAATTGAACTATTGAAATGACTTGATCTTTATGCTACGCTTATCTATAGGAGTATGTCCATCACATCATTCTCCTAACGATATGATCCTGTTGTTAATAACATCTCTATGTTCATGATCAGGAAACCATGATCATATATTAACCAACAAGCTAGTTTAACAAGAGGCTTTACTAGGGACTCTTATTTTAGTTTACAAATCACACAAGTATTAATGTTTCCGGTTAATACAATTATAGCATGGTATGTAAACATTTATCATAAGTGTGAAGATATGATAATAACCACTTTATTATTGCCTCTTGGGCATATCTCCAACAGTCTCCCACTTGCACTAGAGTCAATAATCTAGTTTCAAACCTTTGTGTATTCAACACCTATGGCTTTCCGGTGTTTGTATGTACACGATTGCTAGTGGTCAACTGATCTCCGGATCTGACACTTCCAGGTCCGTGTGTAATTGCATGTCTTTGCGTCTCTACGCATCACTCATTCTTAATGAGATGGCTTTGTATAGATTTGGTCCTTTGGTGAGACCTTTAGTTCTCTGGGGTTAAAACATGTTGATAATATTGTCGTACAATATATCTTCGTAGTATTATCCCGCTGTGAACTACACCTAGTTTGATAACAAACTACTTGACACAAATGCCCTCTTTAGCTGCTATTATAGCAGTCATATACTTAGCCTTTTGTTGTAGTATCTGTCACAATGTCTTAACTTTGGAACTCATCCAAATCCATTATGGAACTTACTTTCCATTATATTGTGCCACCCTTAGTTTAGATTGAGATAAACTTAATTTGTACTCTGTGACAAAACTAGTATCAATGTAGTACTTTTACAATGAACTAACCATCTATTTGTCACTTATACAAAATAATATACTCTTAGTTCTTCCAAAAGATCATAAGAATATCCTTACTATCGTCCAATGATCATCTTATGAATCATTCTGGTATATGCTCATAACATTTTAGAGCATAGGACATATCTGGATTTGTACATATCACAGTATGATTGATATAAATACTCTTTGTGATTTCATACATCAAGTATCAATCTATACTTGAATCTTTGTTTCACTTACCAAATGTCAATACACTTGAATATATCATCAATATTGAACTTATTCAATCCTTTCTGTGCGACAAGAACCTTTCTTGTAGTTTCTATATTGAACTCATTCAATATCTTGTCTATGTACTTCTGGCACAACCATATTAGCATCTATTGATGCCAAATATTTGGGTTTTGCCTAAGTCTTTCATCAGGATGAAATTCTTAATATGTGTTAATAAAAGATACATCATTTCTAATCAACAATATGTCCTCCACATAATGTATTAGAAATATGTCTTAGCGCTCCCACTTAATTTCTTGCAAATGCAAGTATCTTCATTGTCTCCGATGAAATTAAACTCTTTTAACAGTTTCATCATAGTGAAGATTCCAACTCCGCTATGCTTACTTCATCCATTGAAGTTTGCATATGCTTTTAGCATCCTTTGAATTAACAAAACCCTTTGGACCGTGTCATGCACACGTCCTAGGTAACCATTCTATTAGAAGAACTTGTTTTGTTTATTCTACTACCACATAACAAAATTACATGTAGTGGTTGCTACATTAATCCGTCTAGACTAAATATCGCTATGAAAGATCAAATCTTGTCATAGTCAATCCTTGAACATTGTTGTGAACTCTCTCCCAACATGTCGACTATAGATGTGAAACATCCATGTCTATTTCTTTATAGATCCAAACACAACTGTAAGGTCTTACACCTTTCTCGAGGGTCCTTCAAGTTCAAAACTTGATTTCTCGTGTATGGAACTATCACGGATTTTATGGCTTCAAGCCATTTGACGGAGTCAGGGCCCATCATCGCTTCTTTGCATGTAGTCCGTTCATTATTCTCAAATAATGATTCAACCCTCAAATCTTGGTATTTGATTGTTTACTCGACCTACTTGGTTCAATAGAAACTTAGACCTCCGTGACCACAACCTTTGAGGCACGTGAGCCATGAGCATTGTTGCTGCCTCCGGAACACTTTTCGGCGCTGCGCAACTTTGCACATATAGCTAAGGTTCTTTTAACCTTATCAAAGTTCTATTGTTCTCCCACTTAACTTTTCACGAAAATTCCTTCTTAAAGAAACTTGACGTTTTAAGTGACAAACACTTTTGTCTCCGGTGTTATGGAGGAATACTTAACAGTAATACAAAGACAGGTTTATCCGACTTTGGTTGCAAACATCTTCCTTATGCATAGCATACCAATGTTTAAGAAAGGACTACTTGGGTTTTATCCCAAACCATAACCTTATATGGTGTCATTTCAGCGGATTATGATGGAGCTCTTTTCAGTGGAAAACGGTAGTCTCTAAAGCTTTTAATCTTTAAAATATAATGGCAGTTTTATGAATTACACCTTTGATCTTTCCATGTCAAACAAGGTTTAATTACATATCTCGAACACTCCATACTCTTTATGGTGTTTCGGGAAATGCAAATTCACGGAACGATTCCTTAAATCTTAGGTATTATGCTAAACTTGTAACTCAAATATCTTCCTTTATGATCTTATCATAAACTATTTATATTCTTATTACAATGATTTTGTACTTAATCTTGAAAGACTTTGAACTTTTTCAAATGTTTCATACTTCATCCTTATTAAGTAAATATTCATATATTCACTCAAATTTTCGGAGAAAGCATATGAAGTTGAAATCCATCGCTCTTGACTACATATAATGGATTTCATACAACAATATGTACAAGTTCCAATAAGCTAGCCATTCGTTCCCTTTTGGCCTATGAACGAAGTTTTAATTATCTCTAGGAAAGTTTCACAAGCATCATTTGATCAAAATCAAAAGACTCCAAAATTCCATCCACATGGAGTTTCTTCATGTTTTCTTTCCAATATAATTTAAACGGCGATGTCACTTCCTAAGTGATCTTTCAATCAATTTGTCTTTCGACATTTTTAGCACTTGTTTTATGGATGTGATTTCTCCAACGAGATTTGTAAATCATCCATCTTTTATGGATTACAGCAATTATTTGAACAACCCTTTTGTTCTCATAATACCTGATAAAACAAATCTTGAAGGCAAGCTTTGATGTTTAACGAGCAACACAATAACCCTTTATTTGTTCTCGATGAACATCATCACATATTCTTTTGCTAGTTACTTAGGCCATTGTAGTTCATGAATTCTGTTGTTTCGTATGACGATTCACACCAACAAATCCAGTATCAAATACTTAAGAACCACATTGTTTTAAGAAGCAAAGAATATAGCCATAACATGTATATCATCTATATACTTAAGCTGAACAATTCTAGTCTTTTCTTTTCTGCCACATACTTATGAGATTCTCTTTCAGTATTTCCTTTTCAGCTTGAAAGAATCTATCAACATCAATAGTGGAGTCATACATATGACACATAGTCCAAAGCGTGTATAGTTAAATACCAATGTCTTTGGACTTGCACTTTGAAGTAGATCACCATCATCCAATGTTTGGTGTGCTTTCAAATTCCTTTCTTTAGTAATCTTTTGGTGTAGTAAACACTTTACCTACATCAAATATTCATCCTTATCATGGAATTATTCATGATTAAGCTACTTTAGCTTATAACGGTGAATCGCGAGTATAATGTTGCTCTCCAAAACCTTTTGGAGGATTAAGACAACTAGTGTCTTCAACCTTTTGCAAATTCCCATCAAATATGAGAACATGACTTTTGCCATATTATACTCTATCATGTTGCAACCAAAACTTCGTTTCAGATATCACAATATCTTCCACACATCATGGTTTCTGAAACAACTCTTTCAGATCCTAGATAACCTTGATATTAAGACAATCCTTTGAATATCAAGAATCATGGAGACAAACACGATACTCATACACTAACACTTGGAATTGTCACTCTTGATTTAATACCAATTATTAAACATCATGGAGTAACCGGAACTTACTGAAAGTTTGCAATAGGACTTTAGATTAACACTTCAAAACAATACGATACCAGTTCGTAAAGTAACTAACCAGAATTCTATAGTTCTATCATCTCAATTATAACTAAGCGCAAGGTGGTAAACGGATGCCAATGACTACAACAACTATGCAAATTCACTTGGATTTTCTTTATGATAAATTGAGTTCTAATTAATAATTAAATTAATCTAGGTGAACTCCCACTCAAAACAACATCCCTCACATTGTTTTAGTGATCACATGAACCAAATCCACCACATCAAAACCGATCATCACGAGAGTTGATGTAGCTTCAATGGCGAACAATCAACATGTTCATCATATCTACTATATGACTCATGCTTTACCTTTCGGTGATCCGTGTTCCTGAGACCATGTCTGTACATGCTAGGCTCGTCAAGATCAAACCTTAGCTACCGCATAAGCAAATCTGGCTTGCTTACGTTGTATTCACCCGCGGAATCAAAGACACCCGATCATCACGTGGTGCTTCGAAGCAGCAAGCTTTGGCAACGGTGCATACTAAGGGTGAACACTTTAGAACTTGAAATTTATGTGCATGAGGGATCATCTTATAATGCTACCGTCGTCTACTAAGCAATACAAGATGCATAAAGGATTAACATCACATGCAATTCATAATATGTGATATGATATGGCCTTTCTTCTTTGTGCTTCCGATCTCCATCTTCAAGCACGAACATGATCTCCATCATCACCAGCATTGCATCAAGGTCAATGACGCTTCACCATGGTTGTCGTCCACCGGCTTCAACTATTACAACTATTTTGAATAGACACGCAGGTCTTAACAGAAATTAAAGACAACCATATGGCTCCTGCCGGTTGCCAACTTACAATAAGGAACATTGCATACATCCAATATAATCACAATCATGGCCATATCACATCACTGCACACCCCTGCAAAACAAAGTTAGACGCTTCTACTTTCTTTGCATATTTTACGTGGTTTGGGGCTTTCCATAAGTGTCGTTCTAACCTACGAACAAGAACCACAACATTGATACTAGCATTGTTGATTACCTGTTGTAAATTGGATCTTTACTATGCTAGGAGAAACAGGCACCCGCAAAGCCACTTATGCAATACGAGTTGCATGTCAAGCGTGGAGCAAGTCTCATGAACGATGTCATGTAAGGTTAGCCCGGGCCGCTTCATCCCAACATACCGCAAGATGCAAAGTACACAAAAAGCAATCTACAATAAAAGCATCAACGCCCACAATGACCATTGTGTTCTACTCGTGCAACAGATCTACATATAGACACGGCTCTGATACCACTGTAGGGGTTCGTAGCATGGAAAACAAAAATTTTCTACCGCATGCAAACAAACAAGCCAAGATCTATCTACTAGATTGTAGCAACGAGTCGATGGAGGAACTCACCCTCGAAGATTCCAAAGCGGTTAACGAGAGCAGATTCTCGTGGGTGATGTAGTCGTACTCTTTCCGATCTCAAGATCGCGTAGACGATCCTTCCAGCGCCGCGTTCCCGCAGCGCTCCCGCAGTCGGTCACACGTTCGGTACTCGACGAAGACCTTCCTCTCCCTTGTTCCAGCAGGCAGCGGAGGTTGTAGCACTCTCCTCGCGATTCCGGCAGCACAACGGCGTGGTACCGGAAGTAGAGGGGAAATCCCGCAGGGCTTCGCCTTAAGCCGGTGCGAGTATGGTGGAGTATGAGAGAGGCTATTAGTGGTCTAGTAATTAGACACACCAATTAGAAGGCTCTAATCTGAAGGCTAGTGCAATTAGAAGCTCTAAACCGAAAT
Source organism: Avena sativa (assembly GCA_916181665.1). NCBI lineage: Eukaryota > Viridiplantae > Streptophyta > Magnoliopsida > Poales > Poaceae > Avena > Avena sativa. The sequence goes on from OV702293.1 coordinate 105,033,385, forward strand.
AGCTCTAAACCGGGTTTAGGGCTAGGGTTTAGTTTAGAGGATAGGAACTTGTGTGTCCTAGGAGGGGCAGCCCTGCCCCTCCCTTTATAGGTGGGAGGGCCGGCGGCCAAGGGGAGGGAGTGGAGTCCCTCCCCAACTCGGCTTGGGGTGGGGCGCCGGCTTGGGGAGGAGGGAATCCCTCCCCAACTCGGTTTCCTCTTCTCCTCCTCTTTCCACTTTCCAAAACTTGCCGTTTGACTTTCAAACAAGCCGTTTGACTTTTCAATTTAGGATTTAAATAAACCCTTTATTTTGGACAGCAAAAACACCTAGTACATGATGCAATCATTCCAACTTACAATGACACATTCATGTACCCTTCCCCCTCCGGAGTGCCGGACATTCCGGGACCTTCTAGAATGTTCCCGATGAAAACACCGGAACCATTCCCCGACTCCGAAACGGGACTTTCCTTATATGAATCTTATTCTCCGGACTATTCCGGATCTCCTCGTGATATCCCGGATCCCATCCGAGACTCCGAACAACATTCGGTCTCTTTCTCATAATACCGTAACTACTCAAACAACGTCGAATCCTTAAGTGTGTCTCCCTACGGTTCGTGAATTATGCGGACATGATCGAGACACTTCTCCGAACAATAACCAATAGAGGAATCTGGAAATTCATATGGCTCCCACATATTTCTACGATTACTTTGCGATCGAATGAACCACTTACATACGATACCAATTTCCCTTTGTCTCACGATATTTTACTTATCCGAGGTTATGATCGTCGGTATCTCTGTATACCTAGTTCAACCTCGTTACTGATAAGTACTCTTTTCTCGTTCCCGTGATATGTGATCCCTTGTGAGCCAGTCACATGCTTGCAAGCTAATTGGATGACATTCCACCGAGAGGGCCCAGAGTATATCTATCCGTCATATGGATGGACAAATCCCACTCTTGATCCATGTGTTTCAACCAATACTTTCCGAACACTCAATGCTACCTTTATAGCCACCCTGTTACGGTGTGGTGTTTGATGACATCAAAGCATCCATCCGGTAAAGGTGATATGCATGATCTCATGGTCGAAGGAATTAGGTTACTATGTATCAGAAAGCATATAGCAATTGAACTATTGAAATGACTTGATCTTTATGCTACGCTTATCTATAGGAGTATGTCCATCACATCATTCTCCTAACGATATGATCCTGTTGTTAATAACATCTCTATGTTCATGATCAGGAAACCATGATCATATATTAACCAACAAGCTAGTTTAACAAGAGGCTTTACTAGGGACTCTTATTTTAGTTTACAAATCACACAAGTATTAATGTTTCCGGTTAATACAATTATAGCATGGTATGTAAACATTTATCATAAGTGTGAAGATATGATAATAACCACTTTATTATTGCCTCTTGGGCATATCTCCAACAAAAATCCCATCATGGTCATTCACATCACGCAGCTTGATTCTCAGTCGACCCAAACTCTTCCTTTATAACTGCCCAGTTACGGATCAGCGTTTGACAGAACCTAAGTCGGTGATCCTCAACTTGGACTATGCAATAACCTCAGGTCTAAGGATTACATTGATTGAGATATACAAATGACAACTTGTTCGTTGTACCTCAATTTGGCTCAATCCGACTCGCTAAACTCTTTAGACGAATCTATGTAAGTTGGAATAGCATCTCCATGCCCATGACAAGTGGAACCGAGTCATCAAGCCAACCTCAATGACCAAGGATATTTAGTACAAACAACATGAATGTATAGTTCCACAACCGAATCACATATTCAATGATACACATCAGATATTTATACAAGGACTACTTAATATCTTTATGAATACAATGGGAAAACTCATCATACATGATTGCGTCTAGGGCATATTCCAAACACGGTAGTACCGGACATAAGAACGGTAGTACCGCACCTGGAGAAGTTTCTAGGACACGACCTGGGAACCACCCAGGTTCCGGTAGTACCGCTCCTAATCCGGTAGTACAGGTTCCACCTGATTCCTTAGCCAAGGACAATGGAGGGGTTCTTGTCCAGATTGGATGAGGGTTTTTTGAGGAAGAAGAGAGGCTTGGGTTGAGATAATCACACTATGTGTAGCACGTGCACTCTGAACTAGGGATAAAGATATCAAAAACGAAAGGAGTGCATGAAACTAAGATCAACAAGGAATCAATAAATGACAAACACGAGTAAATGCCAACCTCTCAAATGAGAGAGGGCGGTGGCCTAGGCCACCATGTTTGAGTATAGTCGGCTTCGCACGACGAAGATATATCTTGGGTCCATTACCAAAACTCATCATTTAAGCTCACATATCACAAAATGATATTAAGAGGAATGATTTTTATCGCTTTGGGCATAATGGGGGGAGGGATAGTCCAATCAATTAGGACCGCACTCCCCCTATATCAATACTTGCACCTAAACCAAATAATAGTTAAGACATAGGTGAGTATGCAAGATGATCAAGTCAAGCTCCTCGAATCTATGATATTTAGTTCATTCCTCAAATAGCAAAACCTTGCTTCATTAAGTGGCTTCGTGAAGATGTCGGCAAGTTGATCTTTGGTTGACACATATAATAAATAAATATCACCTCAAGCAACATGATCCCTAATGAAGTGATGACGAATCTCAATATGCTTTGTCTTTGTGTGATCCACCGGGTTATAGGCAATCTTGATGGCACTTTCATTGTCACATAGAAGAGGAACTTTGTCACAAAGGACACTGTATTACTTGAAAGTTTGCCTCATCCATATCAATTGGGTGCAAGCACTAGCAGCTGTCACATACTCGGCTTCGGCGGTGGAAAGAGATATACAATTTTGCTTCTTAGAAGACCAACATACCAAGGACCTACCAAGGAATTGGCAAGCCCCGGATGTTGATTTTCTATCATCCTTATCACGAGCCCAATCGGAATCCGTGTATCCACAAAGAGCAAATGTTGACCCTCGAGGATACCAAAGACCATAATATGGGGTATGAACTAAATATCGAAAGATTCTTTTGACCGCCATTAAATGGCTTTCTTTTGGAGCCGCTTGATATCTTGCACACACACCTACACTCAACACAATATCGGGTCTAGATTCACAAAGGTAAAGCAAAGAACCAATCATCGACCGGTATACCTTTTGATCCAGATCTTTACCATTTGGATTTTGTTCTAGATGAGTCTTTGTAGCCATGGGAGTAGGAGCTACATTCAAATCTTGCATATTGAATCTCTTGAGAATATCTTGAGTATACTAGGCTTGGTTGAAGAATGTCCCTCCTCTAACTTTCCCGATCTCAAAACCAAGAAATACTCTCAACTCCCCCATCATAGACGTCCGGAACCTACTAGTCATAAGCTTTGAGAAATCATCATTAAAAATCTTTGTTAGATGAGCCAAAGATAATATCATCAACATATATTTGGCATACAAAAAGCTCCCCATTGACCTTCTTAGTAAAAAGAGTGGGATCGATTTTCCCAACCTCAAATCCACGGTCAAACAACAACTCTCTAAGGTGCTCATACCATGTGCGTGGGGATTGTTTGAGCCCATAGAGCCCCTTATCAAGTTTGTAGACATGGTTTGGAAAGTTGGGATACTCAAATCCCGGGGGTTGCTTTAAATACACCAACTCATTCAATGGACCATTAAGAAAAGAACTTTCTACATCCATTTGTTGCAACTTAAAGTTATGATGTGCCACATAAGAAAGAAGGATACGGATGGACTCAAGGCGAGCCACGGGTGCATATGTCTATCCATAATCAATGCCTTCAATTTGAGAGAACCCTTGTGCAACCAATCTTGCCTTGTTCCTTACTATAATCCCATGCTCATCTTGCTTGTTCTTGAATATCCACTTGGTGACTATAACATTGCTGCAATCCTTTGGCTTCTCAACTAACTTCCATACTTTGTTTCTCTCAAAGTTGTTTAGCTCTTTGTGCATTTCTTCTAACCAATCCAAATCTTCAAGAGTTTCCTAGACTTTCTTTGATTCAATCATGGAGATGTGTGCTTGGTGCTCACTAAACCTCTTTAATTATGCTCTTGTGGAAATGCCTCTCCTAAGGTCACCAACCACATTTTGTATAGAGTGGTCTGTTAATTCCAACATCCTCTCCTTTCTAGCTTCACGACGAGTGTGGATCCCCTCGTTGTTTCTTGGGGGACCCTCTTCATCATTTAGGTCCTCATCTTGACCATCATATTGACCTTGATCAACATTGGAATCATTCTCTTCATTAAGAGGCAAATATTGACCTTGGTCTTGATCTGGCACATTTCTAGCGTTGAGTTGAGCTTGTCTTAGGGTACTTTGCATGGATCTCCATTGTGTAATTGACTTGGCACCGCTTGACATTCTGGAGATTGGATACTCAAGATCATCCTCACTAGAGTTTTCACCATGATCAACATGTTGAGGGTCCACATCTTGTCTTTGGCTTGGGTCATTGTCCTCCTCGGTGGATGGAGCTTGTTGATGTTGTGAAGATGAGGGCTACACTTGAGTAGAGCATAGTTCTTCTCAATCCGCCATAAGGCGTTCCTCAACGGAGCGGATATATCCCACACCCATTCTTCCTGTGGTATCATGAGGCATTTCATCATCTGCATCACAAACATCAACACGCCCCCCTTGGGGACCATCATATTCTTCAAAGGTCACACTACAAGATTCTGTGACGGCTCCGGAGAGCTTGTCATAGATTCTATAATTGTGAGATTCGAGACCATAGCCAACCAAAATACCCTATAATGCTTTAGCCTCGAATTTGGACAAACGAACACCTTTTATGAGATAGAAACACTTACAACCGAACACCCAGAAGTAAGATATGTTGGGCTTGTTACCGGTAAGTATTTCATATGGAGTCTTATTGATTTCTTTGCAGAGGTAGAGCCGGTTTGATGCATGAAAAGCGGTGGAGATGGCTTTGGCCCAAAATTTGTATGGAGATTTAAACTCTGCCAACATGGTCCTAGCCATCTCAATAAGAGTCTGGTTCTTTGTCTTGGCAACACCATTTTGTTGAGGGGTATATGCAGCGGAATATTAATGTTTTATCCCCTCATCACCAAGGAAATCATTCAAGGTGTAGTTCTTAAACTCGGTGCCATTATCGCTTCTTATTATAAACACGGGGACATTGTATTAACGTTGAACCAAGTTGATGAAGTCGATAAAGGTATTTTGGGTCTCACTCTTCAACTTGAAGAAATATACCCATGAGTATCTTGAATAGTTATCAACAATCACCAAACAATATTTCTTCCCACCAAGACTTGCATGAGATGGATGACCAAAGAGATCCACATGAAGGAGCTCCAAGATCCTAGTTGACTTGACGCGGTTGTTTGGCTTGTGGGGAGAATCATGCATCTTTCTTAGAACACAATCCCTGCAAACACGATCTTTGGCAAAGAAAACATTTTCTTTTAGTCCAACAATATGGCCCTCCTTGTGGAGACTTTGCAAAGTTATCATATTGACATGGGCTAGTCGGTGATGCCATAGCCAACCCACATTGTCCTTTCCGAATAAGCACATCGCACTTGTATTGGTTTGCCCCGAAAAGTCTACCACATACAAGTCAAGTTCGACGTACCCAACGAAAGCAACCTTGAGAGACTTCATCCACATGAGGACCACAATATCATCATCAATTGAGACGGCAAAGCCCATCTTTCCAAGAGCACAGACTGAAAGTAAATTGTAACCAAGGGTATCAACAAGAATGACGTCCACGAGTGTAATATCGTGGGCAACCACTACCTTGCCGAAACCCATTACCTTAGACTTTGACTTGTCGGCGTATGTCATAGTTATTTGATCATCATTTGGCTTTAAATCATTGAAAATAGATGAGATTCCGGTCATATGACTTGTGCAAGCACTAACAAGTACCCATTTTGGCCCGCCTCAAGCATATGTCTACAAAAGATCAAAGTAAATTTTAGGTACCCATTTTTCAATGGGTCCTCTTTTGTAAGCAACAACGGTCTTGGGGACCCAAATAGACCAAGCAATATAACCATCATATGGGCCAACATATTGTGCATACACATCACCATAATAATCACGCATTAGAACATAGTGAGGGTTAGAACTTCCCGCAAAATCATCATTAGACATAGTTTTAACACTTGTGGTCTTACTATCCACAATGGCCTTGTTTTTCTCTTGTGCGGGCTTGACCTTCTTCTTCTTGTTGTTCTTCTTCTTGGCTTTGGATACAAAGCCAATGCCCCCTTTCTCACCACTAGGCCTTTGCTTACTAAAAAGTTCATCAATGGACTTGTTACCTTGTGGAAATGTAGCCTTGGATAGATCCCCCTTCAACCTTGCATTTTCTTCAAGAATAGTTGTACTACTAGAAGGAATGAAATTACTAGGTGAAGGAATATTGGTCAATTGTGTTTGAAGCGTTTCATGGGACTTTGTGAGCGATAAGAGTTCACTTTCCAAAGCCTTGTGAGCCTTGTTAAGCAAACTAAAGTCCTTGGCAAGTTTTTCATGAACCACACCAAACTCAATCTTGTCCTTTTTAGCCCTCTTGTATTTAGCAATAGCATGATCACGTTCTTTGATGAGTCTATTAACAATTATGTCATTGGCCTCATCAAGCCCTTCAAGTTTTAGTTCAAGAGACATCCTCGTCTCTTGTTCTTCTTCTATAGCATTATTTAGGGCTTCTATCTCAACCATGTGTTCATTCCCAAGTTTACATCTTACATCAAGAAGCTCTTGTGTGTGGGAGAGTTGATCTAAGATGTTCCCAAAATGTATCTTGGCCTACCCTTGTAAGTTAGTCACAAACTCATCAAAAGAAGTTAATTCTCTTTTTACTTCAAGAGACATCTCATCATCAAATTCATCATTGGCTAAGGGAGTGGAGTGAGATGATGAGGATACCTCTGTTCCTCTTGCCATAAGGCAATTGACGTTCTTGTTGGGAGTATTCTCATTTGGAGAATCATAGAGTGAGAATGTCAGAGTAGATGTAGTGGCTAGAGAAGCCACACCACTTGATGTTTCCTCTTCCTCATCCTCATCATCTTCATTGTCGGAGGAGAATTCTTCATGAGTGATCAATACAATTTCGCCCTTCTTCTTATTGATTGGATTCTTCTTGATGAAGGGTTTCTTGTAAGGATCTTTGGAAGTTGTATTTGGCACAAGTTTGCCCCATGTTCTTCTCTATTCTCATATGGGCAACCCGCCACAAAGTGATAGCTGTCACCACAATTGAAGCAAGTTCTCAATTTAGTGACATTTTCTCTTCTTCCATTTGGGTTGCTTCTTCTTTGCATTTCCATCTTTGCCTTGGCGGGGTTCTTACAAAAGTTCTTTGCATAGAAAGCCATATATTGACCATGGGAAATCTTGACATCATCGGGGTGGCTCATGGAGAGTCCTTCATCACTATCATCTTCATCCCCATGATCCACAACTTTGGCCTTCAATGCAAGGTTGAAAACATTTCTCATTCCAAGGGCTCGAGAACAGGCATCTTTGGCATTCTTGGCGGCTGTAGAACCCCGAAAATTCCCTAATTATAATTTGCTTATTATTTTACTTTATCACATCAAATAATATCATGCTCATATCATCATTCCACATTGCATTTGAGCATCATATTAAATCTTGCATTCATCTTGTCTTGCTTGTGTTGTTGTTGCTATCACCATACTCTCTTCCTCTTTCTATCTCTATTTTGTTTTCTACAACCAGGACTATTGCTAGGGTCCAATATTTTCAAAAGGGTCCTTGTTATTTTATTTAAACCCTAATCTTGTAAAATGCCTAAATTGGCACATACACATATTATATATGTGGGCATATCTCTTCCCTCTTGCTATTTTCCCTCTTGTCTTTCTGTTGCTCTAAATCCTCTATTAAAAATAACCTGCAAAAGTTTCAAAGTAATTTGAATTAGTTTGCTGCTTGAAATTGTTAAAACAATAAATAGAACAATTAAGAAATAAAAAAACAAAAAGAAAAAAATAAATAAAGAAGAGAAGACGTCCAGCTAGCTGGTCAAAGCACCTCCTGTGCACCTCATACTCCCTGTTCTTCTTCTTCCTTTGTGACACGGTGGAAAAGAGGCCACGTCGCCTCTAGCTTCTCTTCCGCCCTCCTTATCCCCACCTAACTAAATATCCAGCAACCCTAGCTTTTCCCCCCATCCTGCCGCCGCCAAGTCTCCCTCTCTGCTTCTTCTCCATATATAGCTGACCGTGAGATTCACCACAACCTCCCGTCGACCATGTTGTTACCATGATCGTTGCGAAGATGATATGAGCGCGGGATTGGGAGTCGTCCTCGTCCAATTCATGAAGGAGCTAGAGACGGAGCTTCCTGGATCGATGCCGACAAGAGCTTCTTCCCGATGACTTCTGCGGCGTATTGCAGTCCGTGTCGATGTCTTCACGCCTGCCCAGCTTCTGCAAGCGCCCCTCTACCTCCACGGTGAGAATCTTCTTCTAGCCGGGCAACACCTGCTTCCTCTCAGCCTATCAGCCCCGCCTCCTTTGTGGTCTGCACGCCTGCCAGATGTTGCCCCCATGCACGGTTATGTCCTAGTTCAGACAATGCATCCACGACCATGTTCTGCACAATGCGACATCAAGAACTGCATGTCGACGTTTAAATCAGCTAGCCCCATTTGGCACTAAATCTTTGATTGACCTGCTTGCCTACTAGCTTGAGCTAGCTCTTTTCGCAGCTGAACTTTGATTCCGCAGTGTGCTTGTGTGGTTAGCTATCTACTTAAACGTCCTATCCGGCTGCTCCTTTCTGCTGTTATCAACACTGAAATTCAGAACCGGAACACTTCAGTTTCATCAGGCTTTATTTTGTTGTTGTTCTTCAGTCTAACCTGCCTCATATCCTGCTCCCAAAATGGAGAGCTATCCTTCTTCTAACACCCGAACACCAGACTAGCAGTAATCTCTTAGATCCCCTGTCCCTGCAGCTAGAGTTCGAAGGAACGTTGCAAAATCCCCTAAACATATAAATAAGCATAATTTTAAAACCATAACATAAATTTAAATATTGTCAAAACTATTTCAAACTAGTCAAACCTTCAACAATTGACCCTTTTTAATATAATTCGACTTTAATATTGATTTAAATTCATAAATTGAAATAATTTGAATAATATATATTTTTGAATCAGAAAAATGTGAGGAATCTGTTTATGCTATTTATAATATCATTTGAAAAATTTAAAATTTCGAAATAATTTAATTGTTAATAAATGCCTTTTCTTAATAAATTCATAACTTTAAATTCGTAAATCCGAATTCGGTAAATGATATGTCCAAATCGATCAGCGCGACGAGACCTCTCCAACCTTGATATCCATGTTATCATTTGCATCATGCATTAAGAGAAGTTTTATAATCAGTACTATTTATGCAAGGGGAAACATGATAAATAAAATTGAGAACTAATTGTTTCTTACTATTAATGCCCGAATGATATATCATCATTGTGTTATGCCCCTAATACCTTTTCGACATAGTTTGCATCATTAACTTGCCATGTTATGCATCATATCATGATCATCCCGATTCTTCTGCATTAGTTGTAATTGCTGCATCGCTTGTTCCTTTTAGTGTTTTGCTTCTTTCCGGATAGGACGATGAGATGTTATGAGCTTCGACAAGTTCTTAGGTTATGAAACTTCGGCAATGTTTCCAGGCGAGCATTCTCCCCCTTTCTACATGTCTTACTTTTATAGTCTTTATTTCCTCCTGTTGATCTATTGCTATCTGTGTTGCGATGCTCAAGTTTTCGTACCCGTGATATCCCTTGCAGCCACTATATTGCCATGGACACCTCCTATTACCTGTTGTTTGGTAGATAGTCGGCCTTGCGAGTCGCAGTCGCTTGCGTAGTGTTGTTTCGCGTCATCGATCTTCCATAGTTGTTGGATTAATGCCTCATGTTTAATGTTGGAGATGATCATGACTTTAATTACCGTTAAATAACTAATATTGAAAGTAAGTAAATAATGCAGAGGCACAGGTGGGAAATAGATGTTATTTGGTTTTTAACCGTCCACTTGTGTCCCGTAGTATCCCGAGTACTTGATACATGTTCCTTGACTATTCGCACTATCCGCATGTGGGACCATGAATCCCCTTAGCATGAGCTTGAGTCATATCTTATTTCTTGGGTCCACAAAGTAGTTTGGAGCTTTATTACTTTTCTGTACTTATGCCATGATTATGCCATGCTTTACTGCTTTATTTACTATTGCGCGTGGAGCGCTTGTACTGTTTTGGATCGCGGCACGATTTTGCGGTATCGACAAGCCTAGTCACACTTTCGGGTTCCCAGTCGTTTACAGCCGTTCTCGCAAACCTCTGGGTTCGTCTCGGAGCCGGCCAATTTCGTAGCAGGTAGCTTGGTGGGGTGGCCCCCTGAAATATTATATGAATCTTGTGATTTTTTTTTTTCGTGATGCCTCGTTGGGTTTTCATTTGGTTTTTTCGAGGCTGATCATGCTTGTATTGATATTTGGGCCCCCAATAGGGTAAAACTTTCTAAAAGCCGTGTCCGCGGTTATGGACCACTCGGAGCATAGTATCTCGATCATAGAAAACTATAACTAAAGTAGTGCTATAAATTTGACTTTATAATGACTAGTAAACAACTTGACTACAACATAATGGCTAAATAAAAGTACCAACAACTACTGGGTTTGGGATATCTGATGCTATTTGTATCTGACTAGTAAGTGTCGCAACTATAACGAATATTAACTAAAACTGCCCACTGCTTATTATATCAGGATGACTCATGCTATCTATATATGACTAGTAATTGTCGCAACCATAATGGAATGAATGAATAAAACTGCCAACTGCGTGAGTTACTCGGTTGACTTCCTCGTTTGGTCTCGAGGGGGAAATACCAGGATGGGTATGTTTGGTGTCGAGGGGGAAATATCAGGATGGTTTCGAATAGGTCTTTCTTATCTCTCTCTGATAGCCGACAGTTGTATCGAGTCCCTATAGGTTGTTTAGCGCATGCTTCGCTGCCACTTCATTCCACCATACCTATGTAGGCAAGGACCACCGAATTCTAGTCTCGCCGTGTACTGGCCTCAGTACTGACCGCTGTCTCTTTCCTTTGCCTTTTGCCGGCATCCCTTTTGTTTTAGCAGGTTTTGAGATCGACGTCGTTAGCAGGGTTACCCTTCCGGCTTGGCCTAGGCAGGGTTATTTACGCCATTGGTTATTCTTCAGGGCTCTTAGCTCAATTTGCATCTTGTCCGTACTCGGACGCTGTATCGTTTCAAGGTGATTTGGATCTTTGTACTGTATATTTGTATTCTTGACTCTTTGAGTCGTTGTTGTATATATCTGTTCTGTGGGTTCCATCGTGGACTATTGTGTAATATTATTACTTTGTTTTCCACCCGCACGAAAGTGCCTGGTGGGCACCTTTGAATCGTTTCTATGTGAGTTTGGCGGGAATCGCTAAAACTTGCATAGGGCCGATCTGAGGGTGTTACAGCGGCAACCTTGAAACATGCCATCTCATGCATAACTTCATTGGAGGTCATGAGGTGATAGTTGTGTCTTCCTTGTAGGCTCTTCAAGTCGGTGGGCTCAAAGGGCATGACTGCACTCACATATTTCCTTTTTATCCAAGCATCATCCACATGTGATGCACCCACATTCCTAAAAGCGGTGGCGATGGTCTTGAGCCTACGGTACATGTCTTCATGATCTTCACCTTCTTTCATGTAGAAGCCTTCGACTTCATTGCTTAGTGCATCATACCGGTTCCTTCTCATGCTGTCATTCCCAACAAACAACAATGTGAGAGCATCCCAAGATTCCTTGGCGCTGTTGAGGTGCTCAATATGTGAGTAATCCTTTGTACCCAATCCTTGTTGAATCATGTGCAAGGAGGTGGCATTGAGTTGACTATTGACAACTTCTCTTCTTGTCATGTTGTTTGGATCCCCAATATAGAGTCCTTGTTAAATGATGTTTCATAGTTCAATGCAAGATTTGTACACATGAGTTTTCATTAGAGATTGCCATTGAGCAAAAGTAGTAGATTCTTCAAGCTTTAGTGGGTCACCTCTATTGTTTACATGAGGCTGAGGAATTGGAGGGTCGGGAGTGTACCATCCATGAGAGTCATGGTGCTCTCCCTTCTCACCAACTCTTTTTGTGGAGGAGTTAATGTTGCCTTGATTATCCCCCACAACCTTATCCGTGGGAGATGCTAGGGCATTATGTTTGGATAAATGTGGTAGTTCCTCTTGAGGAGAAGGGGATGATGAGCCAACCTTATCTTTAACAAGTTTCTCAAGTAACTTGTGCAATTGTTTGATCTCGTTGGCCATGGTGGAGCTCAATCTTGTTTCCAAGTTATTGAGATCCTCCATGGTCACTGAGGCGTTAGTCTCACCATCCACTTCCCCTTCTTTGCTACCCATATACTCTTAGGCGGTAAATCCCAAATAAAGAGCCGAGGCTCTGATACCAATTGAAAGGATCGTATGGGCACATAGAGGGGGGGTGAATAGGTGCTACTTCAAATTTTCTTCTTTTTCAAATTAAGGTTTGGCAAGAAAGGTAAATTCTCTAGATAATGCAACTAAGGTGAATTTACCTAAATATTAAAAAATCACTAGCTAACACAACACTAAGCAAGAACAAGTAAGTAAAGTGCAGTAAAGGATAGAAGTAACCAAAGTGGTGGACGCGGAGAAACAAGGATTTGTTTCCCGTAGTTCCTTCCTTTTGAGGGGAAGTATGTCTACGTTTGGAGAGGGGGTGGTTTCAAACCACCAACGCCACAAGAGGCCTCCCTTGTTCTCTGATGAATCTCACCCCAACCGGATCGATCCACCTTCCACTATTTCGGCAAACCTTCGAGGTGGAAGCCGGCACCTTTACAAGAAGTTTGGGGCACACATCCACAACTTAATTGGAGGCTCCCAAATACAAGCAAGCGGTCAAAGCAATCAAAAGACAAGCTTGTAAGAACAAAATCTAGAACTAGGGTTTCCAAAGAAAACACTAGAGCAAGGGGCCCTCAAGTGAATGAGGGGGAAATGAAGATCTCTTTTTGGTGAAGTAGTAGATCAAGGGCTCCTCCTTCGATTTTCCATAGATCAACGACTTTGGATGGTTGAGTGAAGAGATCTTGGCGATTTGGTGGCTCAAATGGATGGGGTGTTCTTAAATGAGACGAGCAACTTTTCCAAAGGTAGGTGGAGGGAATTTATAGCACTTGGAGAAATCTGCCTGTTGGGCATTAAATGCACTGGTACTACCGGTACCCAAGCGGTAGTACCGGTCACAACCGGTACTACCGGTCAGGTACCGGACCAGGTACCGGTTATGCGCCACATGGTTGATCCAGCTTCAGTCACCCCCAGACCCACCAAGCGGTGCTACCTCCAAGCGGTAGTATCGGTCCTGCTAAGCGGTACTACCGGTCTAGGCAGTAGTATCGGCTCCAGGTACTGGTTGGTACTGAGTGGGAGGGAGAGATCCTGTCCTCCCTTAGTATTGCCCGGTACAGCTGAGCCGTACTACCGTCGTCAAGCGGTAGTACCCCTTGGTGCAAGCAGTACTACCGGTTGGGCGGTAGTGCCGCCCCGCGGTACCGGGTGGTACTGAGGATTGACAAAACCTTTCCTTCTCAATCAGAGGCGACCGGTACCTAGGTGCGGTAGTAGCGGTGCCAAAAGGTAGTACCTGTTGTAAATTCCGGTACTATCAGTCAGCACTGGTGACTTTGGCAAGTGCCAATTGTGGGCAATGCATATTTAGTGCCGCAACTTTAAAGTCCTAGGATACAGTTAGTGCACGATTAAACCGATAGGTGTGTTATCATCAAACATCAAAATCATAAGGATAGGAAGTGCACTTTCAACGTTGATCTCAAACCTGCTAAACAAAAAGGGTGTCGTCAAAGTGAAAATGAAAAAGAGAGTGGTTAGTACCGAGGCCATTACACAATGATACTTAGAATTTGGTGGCATAGGTATGGTCGACTAAAGCGACAGCGAAGCATGCGCTAAACAACATATAGATACTCAATACATATGTCGACTATCAGAGAGGGATAAGAAAGCCCTATTCGGATCCAACCTGATACTACCACCAATCATACCTATCCTGGTATTCCCCCTCGAGACCAAACGAGGAAGTCATGCCGAGGAAACTCACATAGTTGGCAGTTTTATTCATTATTTCCATGGTGGTTATCCAACTTACTAGTCATATCAGATACAAGTCATGTTATAACAGTAAAATTTATTTATAGTTGTCTATGATTCAGAAACTATTCTCCAAGAAATCCATAACCGGGGACATGGCTTTTCAAAAAGATTTAACCGTGCAGGGGTGCACCAAAGTTTCCACACGCACTCTGACCTTTTTTGCCAGATCATGTAGGTAGAAGATCATAAAACATACACCACGGTATGTCGATGGGGCCTCAGACACAATGTTTTCCAGGCCCAAAGCATGTACATGTGGGCTACCCCACTAAGCTACCCGAAACAAAGTCGGCCATCTCTGATACAGACCCAGGGTGTGTGGCGACAGCTATAAACGACAGGGAACCTGAAAGTGTTACTAGCTTGTCGATACAGTAAAAGTGTGGCATGGGGTTCCTAAATAGTACAACATAGTAAACGCTCCTTGAGAAATAGTAGTAAATAAAGCAGTAAAGCAATGCATAAGTATAGGATAGTAATAACACCGACAAACTAGGTTGTGGCCCCCAGTACAATACTTTGGAATCAAGTAGTAAGGCGATGGCGCTGTCCACACACCCCCCATGTGGTTAGCGCGCTCGATCTCGGAACAGGTATCAAGAACTCGAGTCCTAGGTGGACACTAGTGGACGGTTAAAATCAAAATATTTTCTATTACCCACCGGTGCCTCTACATTATTTACCTACTTTCAGTATTAGTTATTAAACTGTAATTAAAGCCATGATCATCTCCAACATTAAGCATGTTCCACCCCCCATCATCGATGGAACATCGACGACGCGAAGTAGCACCTGAGCAAGCAACTATGACTTGCAAGGCCAATTGTCTATCAAACAACAAGTAATAGGAGGTTTCCAAGGAAATATAGCCTGCAAGGGATATAACGAGTACGAAAAGACTAAAGAATCGCAATATAGGTAGCAATAGATCAACAGGAGGAAGTAAAGACTATACATGTAAAATAGGTAGAAAAGGGTGAGAATGCTTGCCTAAGAAATACTACCAAAGACTGATCCAAATATCGGGTTGACACTCGCATCAACTCATGGGCCTAATCCGTGAAGACGCAAACACTAAAAGAAACACCAGATGCACTATTTAATACTACGGAAGAAGATCGGGCATGATGCATGACATGGGAAAGGTGCGATGCAATGTTGGAAATATTAAACGGAACCGGGGTCCTGACAATTAATTAGATGGTTCATTTTTTTAGATACCGTATAATTTAAATGTTGACTTAACAAGGAAAAACATGGCAATGGTTCGCTACAGAAATTTAAATGGAACCAATATAAGACTAGAATAGCCTGCATCTGGTCTTCATATTTAATTATTAGGTAAATCGGCTAAAATCCCCCAAATGACAAAGTATGTGTGCAATCATGAACAATTTAATATGCAACAAGTATATATGTCATTTATAAAATAGCGGTCTCAGGAAAAGGGGTCACACATAGGGGACTCGAAGATCTTGGGGTTCGGTCTCACCGGGATCGATCTTCGGTTACAGGTGGAAGAGCACGGCGGTCTCGACATCTTCAAGTCTGGGATGGAGAACTTGGTGTTCCATGACGATGCCCTTGGGGTTCCGGCCTCTCTAGTCGGTACCGGTCCGTGGGCGGTCTTTGTGTCTAAGATCTTGGTGTCCTTGATGGAAAACATGGTTTTCAGAGTCGGTGGCCTTCGGGTTTCATGTCAGAGATCTTGTCCTGACTTGTGAATCTTGTGCACCATCACACCCCAAACATGTTGTCAAGACAATCACTCCATCATCATCTCGTTACTAGATGGTCATCAGGTTTGTGAAGTCATCGCGCACCCACCACTTCTTGACAATGCATCCTCACCACCATATCACTAATACCACGTCATCTCTCACTACCACTGCATCACTAAAAACCCAAAGAATATGTGCTTGCACGCAGAGGAACTTTGGTGACAGTGCGATCTCGGTGCAACATATAGGCGGGGTCGACTTGCTGCGAGGAGGCCGGAGGCCAGGGCCACAGCAGGGCACTGCCGGACGGTGAGAACGCGGCCATCCAACACATACCAGAGAAGCGAGGTTGAGGAATTTCCTTCCTAGGGCACCGTCAGAGTGGAGGGCACCCTTAGGAGGTGGTGAGAAGGTGTCAGGCTAGCGGAGGGAAAGTGGCCGACGTGCCAGGGAACCTGAGGAGCGAGGCAGCATCGGGCTGGCGAGGACGAGGCTAGAGGCTTCGCTAATGGAGCAGAGGACGGATGCCGACACTAGGGACGTGGGTCGCGGTCTTTGTCGATGGCGGCCAGGGTGGTGGAGGGGGCGGCCTCTGGTGGGCTTGGTCGGTACGGCTCCACCGGCGTGAGGAGGCGGTGCCTGAGAGGAGGAGCGGTGGTGGTAGAGCTTGCACAAGGAGGCGGTGATCAGCGAAGAAAGCTTGGGCCCAGTGTCCGTAGAGACGGGTGGAGGATGGAGGGGTCTGGGACGATGGGGCAAGGTCAAGGTGGTGAAGGGGTGCAAGGCGGTGGTGGCTGCGTGTTACGGAACTAGGGCCATGAGGTGAGGGAAGGAGCAGGGCATTGAGTGGCCTAGCGGCAGGGTGGGTGGCATCGGGGCCTGGGAGATATAAGCGAGGCGAGTGCGGACGCAGGTGGGCGAGCGGTTCAAGTGGGGTTAACACGAGCGCATGATGCGGGGTGGGGCCAGGAGAGCAGTACGGGGTAGAATTAGGGTTTTATGGAAGGTGGGGTTAGGGTTAGGGATCTGGTAGTTTTGGTGGGTTAGGCCATGTTATAGGTGGCCTAGCCTACGGGCTCGGCTGCCTCCCCCGATTAATATATTTGATTTATTTTATTTTAAAAATAGTTTTGCAAATAGTTTTTAGGCAAAATAGAGAGAGGAATATCTAGAAAACAAAATAGGCTTTAGGAAAATAGCTTTAGGCATATTACATGCAAGCGGACATGACGATGCTCAAACGCCATATGTCATGATGATACACAACAATGAGAGATTTTCTGGTAGTGGTTTTACCCGGGGTGCTACACCATCCCAGCCTATCACTTTTATAAAAACATACCTAGCTTTTCCAAACTGAACCTGTGGTCCCTGGCATCGCACACGTCCCATCTCCCTGCTGCCCGCGCCATATGGACCCACTGACCCCCTGTCCCCACATAACATACTCTTTCGGTAGAGTTCCCTGTGTAACAAAAACCCTGCCTGTTTTCCAAATTCAATTCAAATCTTTGTCTAAACTGTTTAAATAGAAATATTTTAATAACTTTCAAATAAATTTGAATTTGAATAAATGTTTAATATGAAATATATTTTATTTCTGTAGGTGAATTCAAATATAAATTCAAATCTTAACTAATTCAAACTAGCCAAACCTTTGAATTTGACCCTAAATTTAATATAATTTGATTTAATATTTTTTTAAATTCATAAAACCAACTAATATAAATAATATATTTTTTTAAATCAGAAAAATGCCAGGAATATGAATAGGATATTTAAAATATATTCTGGCATGTAAATATTTTGAATAAATAAATACCATTTAAATTCCAATTACTTAATAAATTCATAACTTTAATTCCGTAACTCCGAAATTCAACAAATGATATGTCTAAAATGATCAGCGCGATGAGCCCATTCTAAATATGCATTCCATAATAAGAATTGAAGCATTCAACATATAAATATAAGTAATACATAAATCAAAATATGAATGAACAACTAATAAACTGCTTTATTCTTGTACCCCCACACCTCACTGATGCCATGCTATGTTATGCCATGTAATTGTGCATCATTCCATCATGGCATACCTTGTTTTTTTATTGCATATGGTTTATATGATTGCGCACTTCATTTATTATGGCCCTTGTGTGTTTGGTTTTTATCCGAATAGACACCGAGCAAGGGAACTATCAGGAGACTTAGGAGTATTACCCGGATACCACCTATTCATCAACCGAGCTTCTAGGCAAGCAATTCCCCATGCTTGCACTACATATAGTACCTATTGCATCTACCTTATTCTTGCATCATCAGTCGTGAGCCGAATTAAATTGTAATCCCATGTACTACATAGCCTTTACTTTTAAACCCCACCGAATCTTGTTCCTCAATCCTATGAGCCATTACTACAGGAGTTGTTTAAGCCATGCGAGTCATAGAACAGCATGTGTAGGGTCTATGAGTGTCTTTGAATAACGAGGTACCTGATACGTCCAAAACGTATCTACTTTCTCGAACACTTTGCTATTGTTTTTCCTCTATACTTGTTTGATTTGGATACAACTAACATAGAGTGACGCTGTTTTTAGCAGAATTACCTTGTTGTCTTGTTTTTGTGCACAAAATCAACTATCAGGAAAAATCCCGGAAAATATGCCAAAAACTATTTTTCACCAGAAGATCCACGGAACCAGAAGGGGAGACAGAGATGGGGAGTAGGGGGCCCAGACAAACCCCAGGCGCGGGCCCACCTAACCCCGTGCCTGGGAGGGGTGAGGCCACCCCAGGCAGCTCCTCGACCTTCCTCTGCGCCTATAAGTTGCATTTCGACCTAAAAACCTGGGGGGGCAGGGGGGTTCGATCGTTTTCTAGAAAGAGTTCCGCTCCGCCACTGCCACGAGAAACCAAGATTCGGATCTAGAAACTCCGTTCTGGCACCCTGCCGGGACGGGGAATTTGGAGAGGATCATCGCCATCGTCATCATCGAAGCATCTCTATCAACCACCGATGTTTCCCTCATCCATGAGTGAGTAGTCCCCAGATGTAGGCTTGGGGATGGTAGGGATTGGATGAGTTCTATCATGTAATCGAATAAGATCTGTTAGGGCATAGTGCCTAGTATCTCTATTAGTGCTATTTGACTTGGATGTTATTAATAACGAGGTCACAACATTATTGGAATAATGTGATGAACATTCATCCGAAGTATAGCATTACGATCAAATTCATTGAGTTTATATTGCTATAACATCATACGAAGTAATCCTAATTCTTAGACCATGAGATCATGTCAATCACTAATAGTAGAAGAGTATCTTGATAACATCAAATGTCACACCATAACATGGTGAATATAAAGATGGGTTTAGTGCTACTAAAGTGTTATGTTGAGGCCCATGGATCGAGAGTGGAATTTTTTCATCCCGATGATGGATAGATATGCTTTGGGCCCTCTCGGTGATATCACATTGATTAGCTTGCAAGCAAGTGATTTGATCACTAGAATGTTATATATCACGGGAACGAGAAAAGAGTACATGTCAGTAACAAGATCAAACCAGGTATGGAGATACCGATGATCGAATATCGGACATGTAATATATCGCGAGACAAAGGGATTAAGATACTAGCGTAAAAGGTTCTCACGAAAACAAGAAAGTCATTGTTGAATGTGTGGGAGTCAGTATGGATCTTCAGGTCCCGCTTCTGATTATTGATCTGAGAGGGGTCTCGACCATGTCCGCATTATTCGCGAACCGTAGGGTGACACACTTAAGAGACACCGACACTATTTGGAGCAAATAGTTTCATGCTGAAAAGAATAACAAAGCGCAGCAATTTATTTCCCTAGATACTGAAAAGAATAACAAAGTGTTTCTACATATGAAATGAAATACTATCAAGGGGTTATTTGTGAATGTTTTTCATTAAAGTAATTGACAAAATTCTGAGTAAATAAAAGGTGTTTTATTTAATGAGAGTTTGCATTAAGTTTGGTGGAGATTTAATGGGAATTTGAGTGGGATTTTGAGTGGAGAAAATTGAAGGGGCATTTTGTGAGTGGAGCTTCCACCCACTTGAATGGAAGGAGGGCAAGGGGGCATCCCCATGCGCCGGCCACCCCCTTGGGGTTCCCCCTCCTCCTATAAAAGGAGCCCCCTCCTTACTTCTCACTCACACCTCCTCGTGAAGAATCTCTCTCCCCCTCTAGTATTTATCCCCTATTGTCTCGGACTACCGAGATACATGTTCTCGGTGGCTTTTCGGCAAGAAAGAGTTGTGCTTCCGCTGCATCGCTGTATCAAGGAGGCGGAGGTTGCTTGATGCCTCGGACGTGTGTGCGAGCACAGATGCGCCGCCGATTTGCGGTGCTAGGACTTCCTCTCGATCTGGAGATCGTCAAGAGTTCGTCTACATCAACCACGAGTTCAATCTCGTTAAGCTTTGTCGGTCTTCAAGGGTATGTTCTCTACGAATGTTTATCCGCCCGTTACTTGTATCTAGTAGATAGATCTTGGTACATTGTTCTTCCCATCATAGGATTTTTTTTGTTTTCTATGTTGCAAACACTACAAAAATAACTCCTCAAGTGGAAGATTCATAAGCCAAGACTGATCCGTTGGATCCTTTTACTTTAAGAATTTGAGTTGCAGATATGTACAGAAAATAAGCAAAGGTAGTGAATGCAACATCTATATTTGGCCAACAAGACACTAATCTTAGAGGGACTTTAGTCCTGGTGATTGATACATTGCAAATGTATCTATAATTTTGATGCTCCATACTTTTTTTACACCAACTACTTTATGTTTTGTCTATACTTTGTGGCATTTTTATGCATTTTCTGGAACTAACCTATTAACAAGATGCCACAGTGCCAGTTCCTGTTTTCTACTGTTTTTGGTTTCAGAAAAACTAGTAAAGAAATATACTCGGGATTGGATGAAACAGAATCCAAAGTTCCTATTTTTTCAGACACAACATAGAGTCCGAAGGAGAGACGAGGAGTCGCCACGAAGCAACCACACATGGGGGCCACGCATGCCACCCTTGGCCTCGCCGCCCTAGGGTGTGGCCCCCTCGAGCCTTCACTGACCTTTCCCCTTTTCCTGAGGACCCGATCAGAATTCCATGAAAAAGTACGTAGCCGCAGCCACCATCATCCCTAGATCGGGAGGGATCTGAAGCTCTTCCCGGCACCCTGCCGGAGAGGGGAGATCATCCCGGAGGCCTTATTAATCGCCATGCCAGCCTCCAGAGTGATGTGTGAGTAGTTCATCCTTGGACTATGGGTCCATAGAAGTATCTAGATGGTTGTATTCTCCTATTTGTGCTACCATGTTTAGATCTTGTGAGCTTCCTAGCATGATCAAGATCATCTTATTGTAATGCTACATGTTGTGTTTATGGGGATCTAATGGATATTGATTATTATGTTAGATTGATTATTGTTCTATCATGTCTATGTTATTTGTGACCTTGCATGATCTCTGTTGCTAGTAGTTACTCTAGCCAAGTATTTGCTTGTGACTCCAAGAGGGAGTATTTATGCTCGATAGTAGGTTCATGCCTCTAGTAATCTAGGAGAGTGACAATAACTTCTAAGATTATAGATGTGCTTTTGCTACTAGGGAGAAATAAAAAATCCTTTATCCAAGGGCAATTCTATTGTTTACATTACACACTTTGCTTAATGCAATTATCTGTTGCTTGCAACTTAAAACCCAGAGGTGGATTATTAGTCATAGATGCAGTTGGATTACGGTCTATGTATCATGTTGTAATGCCCAAACGAATGTCATAGTGATCATCATGTCATGTACATGCATTGTTATGCATTCTTTATTTGTCAATTGCCCTGCTGTAATTTTTTCACCCAGCATGTTATTTATCTTATGGATAAAACACCTCTAGTGAACTGTGGACCCCGGTCCATTCCTGCCCATTGATATTCTATCTAATATTTATTGTTTACTTTCTGCAATTACTACAAGCAATTACTTTCTTCCACACTATACGTCTAATCCTTTGTTTTCAGCAAAACCAATGAGCTTGACAACCTCATTGACAAGTTGGGGTAGAGTATTTTTGTTGTGTTGTGTAGGTTCCACGTTGCTAGCAACACCTTCGAAAGTGGTTTCTTTCTCTTACTGGTTCGATAACCTTGGTTCTATAACTGAGGGAAACTTACTATTGTGCTCATCATACCTTCCTCTTGGGGTTCCCAACGGGCTCTTCGAGCATTTTTCTGGCGCCGTTGCCGGGGATAATATGGCCTTAAATCTTATTCCTCGCCGTCAAGCCTTTTTGGCGACCCTGCCGGGGAGAAAGATGATTTCTGCAAGGGGAGTCTCTCACTACCAATCTCTTTACTTTGTTTTTGTTTTGCTTTGTTTGGTTTGCTTATTTTTATCAAAAACACAAAAAATTAGTTCCTACTTAGTTGCTATTTTTGTTGGCTTTCTTTAATCTTGCAAAAATGACTACTCCTAAAAACACTAAGTTGTGTGACTTCACTAGCACAAACAACAATGATTTCATTTGCACACCTATTGTTCCACCTGTTCCTGAAGCTACTTTCTATGAAATTAAACATGCTTTGTTGAATCTTGTTATGAAAGAGCAATTTTCTGGTGTTAGTAGTGATGATGTTGCTGCTCACCTTAATAATTTTGTTGAACTTTGTGAGATGCAAAAATATAAGGATGTAGATGGAGATATTATTAAGCTTAAATTGTTTCCTTTCTCTTTAAGAGGAAGAGTTAAAGATTGGTTGCTATCTTTGACTAAAAATAGTATTGATTCTTGGATTAAATGCAAAGATTCTTTCATTGGAAAATATTATCCGCCTGCTAAGATTATATCCATGAGAAGTGATATAATGAAATTTAAATAATTCGATAATGAACATGTTGCTCAACTTAGGAAATAATGAAATCTTTGGTGAAGAATTGCCCCACTCATGGATTGACTACTTGGATGATTATCCAAACCTTTTATGCAGGATTGAATTTTTCTTCAAGAAACCTATTGGATTTGGCTACTGGGGTACCTTTATGTCCATCACTTTGGGTGCTGCAATAAAGCTCCTTGATAATATGATGATTAATTATTCTGAATGGCACACTAAGAGAGATCCACAAGGTAAGAAGGTAAATTCTGTTGAAGAAACCTCCTCCTTGAGTGATAAGATTGATACTATTATGGCTATGCTTGTTAATGGAAAATCTCATATTGATCCAAATAATGTTTCTTTAGCCTCTTTGGTTTCTCAAGTAGAGCAAGTTGATATGAACTTTATTAGAATTAATAATTTTGGTAATAATAATTATAGGCCATACCCTTCTAATAATGGCAATGCTTATGGAAATAATTACAACAACAATAGAAGTGCAAACTCTGAACTTGAAGTCATGCTTAAGGAGTTTATTAGTAAACTAACTGCTTTCAATAAAACTATTGAGGAAAAGCTTGGAAAAATAGATGTTCTTTCTTATAAAGTTGATAGCCTTTCCCTTGATGTTGAACTTCTTAAATTAAAGGTTATGCCTCATGATGTTAAATAAAGCAAGACATTGAATGCCATTCAAGTTAGAATTGATGAAAATGTTAGGATGTTAGCTGAATTGCATGCTAGGTGGGAAAGAGAAGATGAAATTGATAGAAATAATAATATGGATAAAGTTTGTACCATTACCACCACTAGTGATGCTGAAGTTTCAAATGCTAGCTAACCTCCTACTATTAATGGTAAAATAATTGGTGTAGACAAAGTCCCCATTCCTTTTGCAACTGTCGTCGGATTGTCGACAAGTACGCTATAGGGGGTCCTAGTGGCGTTGGAAACATGGGGTGTGAGACGTCGGATGTTCCACGAGCGATGAGCACAAGTTTACCCAGGTTCAGATCCGATTACGGTGATCAGATCCTAGTCCTGCTAGCAACCCAGTAATATATCGGCGTAAGCCGGATGTTACAGCAGATTACAAGAGAGGTTCGTCAGTGTGAGTTGTGATTGTGGTAGTAAGATTGGTTGTGCCCTAAAGGCTCCCATAGGGCTGGTTTATTTAGATACCAGGACCTAGGGTTAGACCTATCCGGCTACGTTACAGAGTCGGTAACTAGATACAACTTGGACTAGAAGTAATACTATAGGCCTAAGTCGGTAACTCTTTAGGGCCTTGTCGTAGCCGGAACTGGCTCCTCCTCTTTCCCTGATTCGGCCACCCATGAAGCAAATCTCTAACCCGTTGGTGGGCCACCCTGGTCAGTGAGTCCCATGGGTATACCCAGAAAGTATATCCCCAACAGTAGCCCCCGTAAGTCTCCAAGATCCAAAGTCGGATAAATCCTCTAGCTTGATGGTTTCTTCGTCTTGAGAATCTTGAAGGGTTCCCAAAAACTTCATTCAGTAGTGTAGGATCCCGAGTCAATTGAGTCAGATATGTTGTATTCTAACTTTAGTCTTTTCCTTGCTCAGTTTGAAACATGAGCCGGATTTTACAGCGGCGTGCGGGCTGACAACTTTTCAGACCAGGTCATGTCACTAACAGGAGTCCCATCGACACGACCATTGGAGGGTCCGTTCCTTACGGAACAGAATGCCGTTTCAATGCTTACGCGACAATTGAGGGGACGGAAGAGTCGCGAGGAAGCTACCTCCCTCTCTCCTAGATGCGTAGCGCTAATCGTGCGAATCAACGCATGAATCTTGATGTAGAGGTAAATAAAAGAGAGGAGAAAACCCTTCTCTCAGATTTATCTCTCCACCGCTTCATTCATTGTCTCCTCATACTCCTTGAGCACCCCGCAACCATTCCCATCTACACGCCACGAGAAAATCTCTTTCCCCCACCAATCCCTAATCTTTCCCAAAGCAATGGCATCTGCATCTGGTTCAGGAGCGGCGGCGGGTTCTTCGACGGTGGAGGAGAAGAAGATGCGGGGCCTCTGATTCCCAAGCTTCATAGACGACGCTGAACTCTAGGTCATGGAGGACGAAGGCTTCATCATCGCCGGTGCATGGCGAAGCGCCTCTGGACATGTCCCACCCCGCGTGACAGCGAGCGAGTGCTTTTTGGCTCACATATCGACCGTGGCCTCAGCCTGCCACCGTCGGACTTCATCATCGAGGTGCTAAAATACTATGGTGTGCAACTCCATAACCTCCCTCCCAACTCTCTGCTTGAGCTCAGCTCTCACGCAACTCTATGCAAGGGGTTTCTTGGCATTAGGCCAAGTCTCACCCTTTTCCGGTACTACTATGGTACCCGGAAGAATTCCATTAGCGCCGGTGTTCCTTACACCATCGGCACCCTTAGACTGAACTCTCTGCTCGAGCTCAGCACTCATGTAGCTCTGTGCGAGGGGTTTCTTGGCATTAGGACAAGTCTCACCCTTTTCCGGTACTACTATGGTACCCGAAAGAATTCCATTAGCGCCGGTGTGCCTTACACCACCGGCACCCTTACAATAGTCCTTAGGAGAATCCGAGTTTATCCTAGGATTAATTCTAGGGAATTCGTCAAATGATGGGTCGGAACCTTCTTCTATCATAAGGATATTCTGGCTCCTGGAAAGGTAGAAGGTCTTCCGGCCTTCATAGATGGTGCCGCCCCCCACCCAGAAATGATGGGACACGGAAGCGCCGGAACTGTCACATATCTTGATCCTCGCCAAGAGGCGGATTGAGTTTTTGATGATGCACAAGGGCCTCCGCGGATTTGACTTGATCCACTGATGTCAAGATCACTGAATCCAGCCTCTGCAGCATCATGGAGATCGCCTCATGCACACCTTCACGAGCGACAAGAAGTACATCCCGCGGGTGAGCCCACACCGGATTCCGGCGAAGGATTACAAGACCCTCACGAAGTATTTGATCAAGGAGAGAGTCGAACGAAAAGTTCCGGATGTCTCCATGAAGATGTTCACGTCCAACCGTCCTCTCACTCCAGTAAATATTTTGACTCTGCTTTTGCATTTCGTCGTTCTTTTCTATTCCTTCTCCGACTCTATTTTCAATGATGCTTTTCAACTTTCTCAGCTCGAGAAACTCCCCGAGTCTGAGCTAGATCCACTAGGGGGCTATCTTTTAGACAATTCGGAGGCGACGGAGGATGATTAGATGCAAGAAGTTTCCACCTCCGCCTCCAAGAAGCGTAAGGCGAAGAAAGTTGTTATCACCGCTGGTAGCCAAGTGCTGCCAGTAGTTAAAAAGTAAGCACCCTGTCTTTTGTTTTCAGTACATTGTACCTTTCTTTTATTTCCAAAGCACACCTAATATTCGGATTTTCTTGCTTAAGAGCTAAAGCAGTTTTGAAGAGTAAGACAAAGCCAGACAACAAGCCGGGCAAGCAACTGCGTCAGCAGAAGCTTGTCATCTCCCCTACCATGCCGCCATCGACTCCATCCAGTACTCCATCATCACTAGAGGCTTCCGCCTCTCCTGATGCTGGCAACATCTCGAAAGCCTTGGTCACGGTTGGTGGCCAAGCAACTAACAAGGGTGAACTCGTTAAGGGTAATGATCCCATGGTAATATCTACAGGAACATTGGATAAAGTGGCCAGCTCTGTTGTGTCTGGCCTAAAGAGGAAGAAGAAGGAAGAGATCCTCAGGCTGGCTCAGTCCAGCCTTCAGAAGAAAACCCTTACCATAGAGGGAGAAAGCCAGGAGCAGGAGTAAATCAAGATGGTTAGCCTCCTAGACCAAATTTTGGTCCAGGATGCTAAGATAGAGTCTGGCGAACTCCCAATGACGGATGTTCCCTCCCTCTCCCTTGCGGAGAATGTGTTTCACAACACTAAACTCTGATTTGAGAAGTTGCACTTGGAACACATTGTAAGTTTACGATTCTTATTTGCATTTATTTTATTATTATATCCTCTAGCCCCCAAGCATAAAGCCGGATAAACATTGTTGAATCTGAGTTGATGCTTATAGGATGCAAAAGAATGATGTAGAGTAGCCCCCAAGGCTTGTGCTGTATTTTTACTTAGTTAAATTTGCAGCCCAAGTCTTAGTAGCTGTCTGACAGTATTCCGTCTTCTAAACTTACAGAAAATTGCATCTTCCTACCAGGAATTGCTCAAGAACATATGAAATAAGCACAAGGAAATCAAAGCCCTGCTTCTTGAGAATTCAAAGTTGCAAGTTTAAAACGCTGAAGGAGAAGGTAAACGTTTTCGGCTTCCTCTTTGTTAGTTAGCTATGATTTTAATAAAATTTGTATTGTCCAACTGATATATTTTTTCGACCTACATTTCTCGATTGATTTTTTCGACTTTCTTTTCAGTCAAATTTTGACTTTTGGTTTTTCCCAGCCCCCTGAATATTTCCGACTCTCCTACCTCCGAACCTCACCTCGAGCGCATCAAGCTCGTCGGAGAAATTTTGTTCGACTTCCGCCATACTCTTGAAGAGGCTGGCGAGTCGGTCAAACTTTACGATTTGCACACGCTGTCAGTGCAAGAGGTGGTGGACAAGGCCAAGGAGATTCTGAAGCTTATCGAGGACTGGAAGATCTCCATAGCGAGATGGAAATCTGGCATGTCACCAAAGGAATTGCCGAGGAGGACGATGAGTGTAACCTGCAGGACATCAAGACTATCCAAGATTCCTGTGTAGGTTACGCTTGTCGTGTGGCAGAGATGACCAACTACACGACACCATTCTTTGGATTCGTCGCTATACCTCCCTCACCCCAAGATCCATAAGACAACCTCGCTGAAGAAGCTTCCGAGTCCGAGGTTCAGGGCGACAATGTTGTCGACTCCAGCGCTCCACGCTCTTCACCACCACTACCTGAGTCTGCAACATAAATAGTTTATATGCATTAATCTAAACTTTGGGCAATGTAATGATGGAAACAATATTTTGATTTGTGTTGGTCTGTAAAACCTGATTCTTTACTATTGTAGCACTTTGTTTGTATATATTTTTTATGCGTGTGCTTGAAAATTTCTTAAGCACTTTTATTTTATGTTTACACTAATCGTTTTATCTGGCTTTCTGCCTCGTCCCTTTCATGATCCAGACAACCTTTAGCACGGAAACATTGCCGAGGAACGGAGCTCAACTGCTAAACCAGTTTAAACTCGGAAACAAAGCCGGCTTCTAGTACCAACAATTCAATACTCGAAAGATACCCACGTCTGAACAATCAGATAAAAAACCAAAGTATAGACAATAAATTGAATTTTTACCCAAAGGTAACATTTTTTAGATATTCAAAAATCATAACCAGAACGAACATGAGCATAAAGTACTTTCAAGCATTCTGAGATTTTTGAAAATGACATGCTCTTTTGGAAATAAGATGGTAAAAAACTTCTCAAAAATAATATATGAGGAAACCAATACTTTATTTCACTTTGAATATGTACATATATGATTACAACGAAATATAACTAAGAATAAAAGGGACGTAGCTGTGCAATATTCCATGGACGGTCTATTTCATCCGGGTCTGTACTTCCTCCAGCTTTCTTTCTCTTCCGAGTATCTGGTCTTTCCTTGACTGGTCTCATATCGGTTAAATAATACGACCCATTATGCAGAATTCTGGTAATCATAAAAGGTCATTCCCAAATTAGGAAAGTTTGTGCTTTATTTTTTGCACAAGTCAGAGAACCAAATCGCCTTTCGTGAAAGAACGGTTTTGAACTCTCTGACTGTGATACTTGTGTAAATTCTGCTGATAGGCTGTAGATCTATTCTCAGCAACGACGTCAACTTCTTCGATTATATTGAGATCATCTTGCCGAGAAACTTCTGCATCTTCTTCGATATACTCTTTGACTCGTGCATACTGATGAATTAGACCAAGAAGAAAGGAGTGTATCCGGTTGATTTGTTAGGAGTTGTGCATAAGCTCCATATCACAGACGGTAATTCTTTTGCCCAAGCCCCCGTAGCACGACGAAGTGGTGCCTCGAGACAAGGTCGGAGTCCTTGTAAAATAAGACCGTTAGCTATTTCGACTAGTCCATTAGCTTGTGGATGTGCGACTGGTCCAATATCAAGTCGGATCCCTTGTTCTTCGCAGAATTCGGCAAATTCTCCCATGGAAAAATTGCTCCAGTTCTTAGTACTTATACTGTGAGGATATCCGAATCAAATGATCACGTCCTCAACGAACTTTCTGCATGTGTATCCATCGCAACTTGTTACGGGTTTAGCCTCAATCCACTTTGTAAATTTATCCACCATCACTAGTAGGTGAGTAAATACATATTTTTCTGAACAAAACGGCTGTACCATATCAAGCCCCAAGATCGCAAATGGCCATGTAATAAGAATTGTTCACAGCTATTCAGCCGGAACATGTGCCTGATGGGCGTACTTTTGGCAGCCTTTGCATGTTTTGACCAGTTTGTCGGCATCCACCTTAGCTGTAAGCCAAAAGAATCCATGTCTAAAAGCTTTTGCCACTAAGGATCTGGCTGCAGCATGGTGACCACACTCGCCTTCGTGGATGTCTCGTAAGATTTCCACTCCTTCTTCCGGATAAATACATTGCTGAAAGACCCCAGAAACACTCCACTTATAGAGCTTAGCATTTATTATTGTGTAGGCTTTCACTCGTCAGACGATCTTCTGGCTCAGGACTTCGTCTTCGGGTAATTTTCCGTCTATCAGGAAATCTAGATAGGGTTTTGTCCAGCTGAGAATTACAGCCAGCACTTGTATTAAAGGTGAGTCGGATTTCCACGGATAGTCCTCATCAACTCCGGTTATGGAGGCGGCCCTTAAATGCTCTAGAAAAGCGCCATCCGGTACTTGTTTCCGCGGAGAGCCTATTCTTGATAGAGAATCTCCTTCCTCATTTTTGCTCCAGGGATGTGTTGAACCTCAAAACTCTTGAACGATTTAGATAGTTCATCCACGACAGCTTTGTAGGCTGTCATGTGCTTATTTGCATTGCATATGTCAGATACTTGCTGAGAAACTAATTTCGAATCTCCGTAACACATGAATCTTGTTACGCCAATATTTTTGGCCATGCATATTCCATGTAACAATGCTTCATACTCGGCACTGTTATTGGTTGCCGTAAAGTGTATTTGTAATATATAGAACAACTTGTCTCCTTGGGGTGATTTGAGCACCACGCCAGCCCCCGAGCCTCCTCGTGCTTTTGATCCGTCAAAATTAAGGGTCCAAAATTACTAGTCTAGAGGACTTGTGTTTTCTGTCGTCTCTGTCCAATCAACAACAAAGTTGGCAAGTATTTGGGATTTAATTGCTATGCGTGGCTTGTACTCAATGTCGAAAGCTGCTAGCTATATTGCCCACTTTGCGACACGTCCTGTAGAGTTGCGATTATTGATTATGTCTCGCAGGGGAATGGTGCTCACCACTGTGATCTTGTGCTCTTAAAAATAGTGGCGTAGTTTTCTAGATGCAAAGAACACTCCTTAGTCTAGATTTTGATGGTGTGGATACCATTGTTTCGACTCTGTTAGGACCTCACTTAGGTAATAAGTTGGACGTTGCACCTTATGCTCGTGGCCCTCTTCCTCACACTCCACTACTATTACCACACTTATGACCTCGTTGGTCGCTGCAATGTAGAGTAACATAGGATCCTGAGGTTCTGGCGGTGCGAGAACTGGTGGGTTTGAAAGTAGGTCTTTCAAACTTTGCAGGGAAGTTTCGGCTTCCTGGGTCCAGAAAAACTTGTCGGTTTTCTTCAAGAGTTTGTATAAAGGTGCGGATCTTTCGCCGAGCCGACTGACGAACCGACTCACTGCTGCAATGCAGCCAGTGAGACATTTCATGTCCTTCAGGCGAGTCAGCCTGGTAATATTAAGTATAGCCTTGATTTTTTCCCGGTACACCTCTATGCCTCGCTCAGAGACGATGAAACCTAATAATTTTTTGGCTGGCATTCCAAAGAAATACTTCTTCGGATTTAACATCATATTGAATTTTCGTAGGCTTGCAAATGATTCCTCAAAGTCGGAGATTAAAGTTTCCTTCTTTTTGGACATAACTGCTATGTCATCTACGTATACATGGACTTTGCGTCCTATTTGG
Source organism: Avena sativa (assembly GCA_916181665.1). Classification (NCBI taxonomy): domain Eukaryota; kingdom Viridiplantae; phylum Streptophyta; class Magnoliopsida; order Poales; family Poaceae; genus Avena; species Avena sativa. The sequence goes on from OV702293.1 coordinate 105,064,456, forward strand.
TCATTGATACAACATTGCATAGTACATTGATATGTTGCCCCTGCGTTCTTTAAGCCAAAAGGCATAGTTTTATAGCTTAAGGTTCCGAAAGGAGTGACGAAAGACGTCTTAATTTGATCCATCTTTTTCATCGGTATTTGGTGATATCCGGAATATGTGTTGAGAAAACAGAGTAATTTCGACCCTGCCGTTGAGTCGAATACTTGATAGATTCTTGTAAAAGGGAACGGCTCTTTTGGGCTTGCCTTGTTCAAAGCTCTATAATCAACACACATCCTTAAATCAGTGGTGTCCTTTTTAGGGTAGAGTACATGATTTGCCACCCAATCTATGTGGATGACATCTGTTATGAATCCGGCTAACTATAGTCGGGCTAGTTATTTAGCTATTGCTTTGCATTGTTCATCACTGAACCATCGTAAGGACTTTTTGATGGGTTTAGCGTCAGGGTACACATTAAGAGAGTGCTCAGCAAGTTCCCTAGGTACTCCAGTCATGTCAGAAGGCTGCCATGCGAAGATATCACTATTAGCTTTGAGGAACTCGATGAGCGCGCTTTCCTATGCATGGTCTAAGCCTACCCCTATGTTTGTCGTCTTGGAGGGATCTTCTTCCTTCAGCGACATTTTTTTCATCTCTTCCGACGCCTTGAACTGCAAACTTGGATTTAGCACCTCGTTCTTCGTAGCGGGCAACTCGGACGGGTTGATGGTCTTCTTGATCTCCCGGTTCTCCTCGGCATGTAGCATGTCTTCGGAAAAGGAAGTAGATCCTTCGTTGCAGTCTCACGCCTTCCTCATATTTCCCCGGATGGTGATTACACCCTTTGTACCTGGAAGTTTAATCATAGTGTAGATGTAACAGGGACGAGCCATGAAAGCCCAGTAAGCCGGACGCCCGAAGATGGCGTGGTAAGCAGTTTTGAATGGTACCACCTCAAAAGAGAGTGGCTCGGTCTGGTGATTGTCTCGATGTAGAGGATGTTAATACTGCTTCCATCGTCCATGATAGTTTTAGAGAACTCATAGCCATCAATAAGAGGATTGATGACTAGAGGGTATTTTTCCCAACGATGTGTTTTCCTCGGGTGATCTGAGCGATCAAAGGTGATGGTTATGTCCGACCAATCCAGAAATTGTCGAACAGCCGGAACCGTGGCATTGAGTTCACAGAGAAACGCCTTCTTGTGTTTATCAGGTTGGGATCCAAGGAAGCAGACGTATGCATCTTTGTTAGTCAGAAAATCCTTCTTTCCATCCGACTTGAGCTGTCTAGCATCCGCTTCTTCCACGTAGGAATCTTCCTTGGGCACCTTTCCTTTCTCGGAAATTTCTTTCCTTTTCGTCGCTTGGCTCTGTAGTTAGCGGATTCTTCTTTCTTGATGTCGCCATTGAAACGACACTCGGCATTTGCGTGGGTAGATCCTCCATTACTATCCAAGTGGTGGACACATGGATTATTGGCAATGTCGGCCCAGGTATAGGTTCTTCCAGGTTGTTGATCTCCTTTGCCCTGGATTTGGGAAGTTCCACGGCCTCTACCCCGGCCGCCTCCGCGCCCTCCTTGTCCTCCAGATCCGAATGTTGTGTTGGCAGTTGCTTTGTCCGGAGCCGGTTTATCTTCCGAGGTGTTCTTGCGCTTCTAGGCTTGTTCTTTTGGCTGTTTGGCCGCATTGGGATCGGCCAAAATATTTAGCAGCCCTTCTGAATCATCATCGGCATCAGCATATTTTCTTGCAGTCTCTATCATATCTCCCAAATCTGTGACGTGTTCACGTTTTAATCTGTGACGCAGAAGTCCGACTGAAAGTCCTGCAATGAAAGCTTCTATCGTAGTTTGCTCGTTTACTCCTTCGCAGGAGTTCTTCATGTCAATCCAGCATCTAAGGTAATCCCAGCAACTTTCTCCGGGTCTTTGGGTGCAACGCTTTAAGTCTCCTACTGTGCAGGGTCTCCTGTATGTTCCCTTGAAGTTTGAAAAGAACGCACTTTGCATATCATACCATTGTGAATTGAGTTCTCTGGCAGTTCATTGAGCCATCAGCGAGCCGTCTTCCTCATCATAAGCGGGAGATATCAGACCGCAACTAGACTGTTTCCTCCTGTGGCGATGTAGCAGGCCTGGAAACAATCCCGAAGCTAGGTATCTGGCTGAGCCGCGCCGTCACAGGGTTGGATGTGTTTGGCAATACGAAAGTCAACCGGAAATTTGGTCCGACGTATGCGTTGTCCAAAGAACTTGGGTCCCACGTACACATCTTCCTTCTCGTATCGCCGCGCCTCTATGTTTGACTCAATGCGATAGTGAGCATCGTTTGGCGAGAGAGATCGGCGCCTCGGAGGCTCGCGGCTTCTATGCGGCGGAGTCGGATTTCTGCTTCTCCTCTCACCGTTGCCGCCTCCGCCCCTGCGGCTTCCATGGATACGTCGGGATCCTTCATGGTCACTGCCAGGAGGCGATGGTGGCCCTGGTGGGTTATTTCCGGCTGGGTTACGTAGTGGTGGTGGTGGAGCCTCATTATGCTGACTCCAATGCTGATTTCTTTGGGCTCCGTCCCTACTTGATTCAGGACGATCCGAATTGTCTCATCGTCTGGCGTTGCTAGCCAGACGGCTAGGTGGTGGCATCCTTAGCTGATCTGTATCTTCTCGCTGGCGACGTGCTTCCGGGTCTTATCTATAGCGGTTGTTTTGCCGACGATGGTCCTGATGAGGAACCATTGCCCTGATGGCATCTTCGGACGCAGCCGGAAGAACTCTTGCCCAGTCATGTGCCGGCCTGCGAGAGTGGCCATTTGAGTCGGTTCTTGTATTCTCTTATTTTCCACGGGGACGATAGCGTTGATCCGTATCCCTGCGGAGTCTTCTGTCAGCGCTTTTGTCGGCGCCAGTGTGGAAAAATTCTGACTTTGAGGCCAGCTTGCCACTGAATGATTCAGACATTATCTACTGCTTTAATCCTTTGTCCAGCAACGCAACGCACTACTATACCTGCTGTGGAGACAAATTATTGGCGAGGATAGCTCGAGCTGCAGCGGCATTTTCCAACGACGTGTTGTAGACTCGGATCTTCTCTCCGGTTTTTCTGTCAAATAGGCCTTTGTGGATATCCGGGTTCTTGTTGGCAAGAAACGGACCTCCCCTTGTTTTGTTTGGGTGTTTCTTGAAATCTGACTGATATTTGGCAGGATCACTGTCTAACTGCTGCCTAAGCTCGACGATGCGCGCGGTCTCTTCGAGCAGAAACATACAGTGTTGTTCCAGGTCGTCATCCCTTTTCTCCAGCGCCGCCGGTGTAAGATCCGAAGTCGTTCGGATTGGAATTGTGAGAGCATCTCCGTAAATTTCACACGCACCCTTGGTGACAACATGTCCACCTACAGGAGGGTCGATCGGCGTGGTATTAATTGGATCTCCATCCCGATTCTCCATCTCGATCTCTTCATCAACTTTTTCTTTGTTGGTTTCCTCGACGTCCAGCTCTGTCTGTGTTGGATTCTTGTTCTTCTTCTTATTTGACCGCTCGATATCCTTAACATGCGTACTGGTGGGAAAGACGGCTTTTGGTCTGGTACCGGGGGATAATCTTCCACCGGTACTTTCCGTAGTGGTTGGCTTGTGGACCTCGGAGGAATCTCCGGTATCCATATCATCCTGCGAGGTGTAGCTTTCATCCATGCTATCATATGGACTAGGAGAAGTTTCCGTCTCACCTTGCGTTGGCTTGGAGGTGTGTTCTTCTTCGTACTCCTCCATCTCCTTGTCGAAGTCTTGAAGTTCCTACGGCGTTATTGACTCATGAGGGGAGCCAGGTAATTCATCGTTTTCTTCAATTGCATCGAGGACTAAATCACTACCGGCTCCAGCATCGACAAAGTGCTTATGTGGTACACGAAATAGTGCTTCTTCTTGTTTATGTTCTTGAGGTAGTGGTACAACTTGGTTTCCGCCTCTACCATCTCAATGTTCTCCTTGATATCGGTGATTTCTTTGTAATCAATGTTCGGGTGTCTCGTCATCTCTGTTATCTTGCTCCTGAAGAGTTCTTTTTCTGCTACGACATCAGCAGGGCCGGATCTATAGCAGATGTATTCTTCGTCCGTGTATCTGATCCCGTCAGGGACATCAGATCCAGATTCTTCCTCCATCACTTCTTCCACTACGGGAGTGGGTTGGGTGGGTTCGATTTTCTCCGAGACCTTGAACTCTTCTGCCTCTGCGGACAAAGTAGATCCGGACTTTTCTTCCTCCATGGTCATCACCTTAAGGGTGGGTTGGGAGGGTTCAGCGAAACCGAGATAAATATAAATCTCGCCGATAGACATGATCGTGTAGGTCGTCACGGGTTTTCTAGCCAGTATCTAGGTCTCATCGAGAAGGACGGGAGGTACATCACTAGCGTAGACCACATGACCCATGGCGATATCTTTTATGATTCTTGCATGCGCAGATTCCGCCTGGAACAAAGCTCCAAAGGTCACCTACACCATGGTGGGCGCCAACTGTCATCGGATTGTCGACAAGTACGCCACAGGGGGTCCTAGTGGCGTTGGAAAGATGGGATGTGAGACGTCGGATGTTCCAGGAGCGGTGATCACAAGTTTACCTAGGTTTAGATCCGACTGCGGTGATCGGATCCTACTCCTGCTAGCAACCCAGTAATACATCGGTGTAAGCCAGATATTACAGCGGATTACAAGAGAGGTTCGCCTGTGCGAGTTGTGATTGTGGTAGTAAGATTGGTTGTGCCCTAAAGGCTCCCATAGGGCTGGTTTATATAGGTACCAGGACCTAGGGTTACAGGAGAGACCTATCCGGCTACGTTACAGAGCCGGTAACTAGATACAGCTTGGACTACAAGTAATACTAAAGGCCTAATTCAGTAACTCTTCAGGGCCTTGTCATAGCCGGAACTGGCTCCTCCTCTTTCTCCGACTAGGCCGCCCGTGAAGCAAAGCACTAACCCGTTGGTAGGCCACCCTGGTCAGTGAGTCCTATGGGTATACCAGGAAAGTATATCCCCAATAGCAACATTTCCTAAACCCACTGGAACTTTTTCCAATAAAAATGCTGAAATTTTTCGAAATATGGGAGACAAAAGTTCTAATACCTTGAATGATAATTTTGATTTTGATCTTGATGATTGCAATATTTCTAAAGTAATTATGTTCCTAAAAAATCTTGCTAGAAGTCCCAATGCTAGTGCTATGAATATGGCTTTTACAAAACATATTACAAATGCTCTCATGAAAATTAAAGAAGAAAAATTGAAACATGAAGCTTCTATTCTTAGGAAATTAGAAGATGGGTGGGAGCCCATGATTAATATGAAAGTGAATGATTTTGATTTCAAAGCTTTATGTGATCTTTGTGCTAGTGTCTCTATTATGCCTAGAAAAAATTATGATATGCTTGATTTACCACCATTGGAAGATTGTTATTTGGATGTCCATCTTGATGATAATGCTAAAAAGAAACATATGGGGTGAATTAATGATGTTCTTATTATGGTTAACAATAGCCTTGTCCCCATTGATTTATATGTTTTGGATGTTGAATGCAATACTTTTTGTCCTATTATTTTGGGAATACCTTTTCTTAGAACTATTGGTGCCATTATTGATATTAAGGAAGGCACCATTAAATATCAATTCCCACTCAAGAAAGGTATTGAACACTTCCCTCGAAAAAGAAAGAAGCTATATTTTGATTCTCTTGTTAGAACAAATTTTTATGTTGATGCTTTTTCACTCAAAAATACTTGATTTTTGCCTTCTATGCCTAGATGAAAGGCGTTAAAGAAAAGCACTCTTGGGAGATAACCCGATTTTTTATTTCAGTAAATTTTTATTTTGTTGAGTCTCGAAGTTATTGCCTCTATAATAACATCTCCTTATCTTTTTTATTTGGTTTTTGTGCCAAGAATATCCTCTAATGAGAGGGAAGTAAGATTTGGAGCAGTTGTTGTCTCGAAATAGATTTCTGTGCTTCGCAGTAAAAAATCGTGAAAAATCCTAGAACGTAGTATTGATCTGAAATTTTTGTGCATATGCCCCTAGTATTTACACAACTTTTGTTACTTTTTTACTTTTCGATTTGAGAAACAGAAGATTTTCGAAAAAATCGGTCTTTACCTGCATGTATGTTTTGACAGAGTTTTCCCATTATTTGCATTTGCCTCTTAATAGATTTATTTTTGAGTTCTTCTTGATCACTTGATCTTTTAAAAGGAATTGCTATAATTGCTTTTGTTTTAATGGAAGTTTTACTTGAGTTGAAACTGAACTCAAAGGCTTATTATCTTGAATACACTAATGTTGCTAATGAAGATTGTGTGAAATTTTGTATGAAGGAAATTTTCAAGTGTAGGGAGAGAATGATGTGATGAGATGAAGTATGGAAAAAAGCTCAAGCTTGGGGATGCCACCCGCGTCACCCCAAGAAATATTCAAGAGGTACAAGCGTCAAAGCTTGCGGATGCCCATGGCATCCCCTTCTTCATCAACAAAAATCTCAGGTTATCTTTCAAAACACTATATTTTTTCTTTATGCACTATGTGTTGTTCTTGGAGCATATTTGTTTTTTTTTGTTTTTTTTGTTTTGTTTGCTATAATAAATTGGTTGGACCCCATCACACTTATTTTGGAGAAGTTACACCCAGTTCTTCGTTAGTTAGAACACTCTAGTTTGCACTCTTCTCTTTTGCTAGCACTGCGTTTATCTTTAGTTTTCTTTTTATTTCTTCTTAGAACTTTTTAGTTCTTGTTTGTAGTTAGGTGAGACAAGATCTCTGGTCTTTATTGATTTTTATCTTTGTGAGTTATTTCAAATAAGTTGATTGGTGTTCGAAAAAAGTAGAATGTTTCATGCTTTGGTGGTACGAAAAGGAGCATGTTTTGAGTGTGTCTTAGACTTTATCATGCCATGCTAGATGTTCCTTTGACCATATTATTAGTGATTATTGTTGTAGAATGACTTGTTTCAAACAATTGAGATCGCTTAATGTTACATGAAAGAATCATGCTTTGTTTTAGCATACAAAAGCATATTATATTGTGGTATTCTCCTTTGATGCTTTATTTGGGTTGACTTGGCACATGCTTACACCATGTTATGACTATTAACCAGTCACATTAGCCTCTATGATCATTTAGTTTTTGACTTGTGATATCACTTTATGCTTTGATTGATAATGTTTTGTCGCTCTGCATGATTATGGCCATTATTGCTCTCTTAGTTGGTCGCTCCCAGTCTTTTGCTAGCCTCCACTTGTACTGAGTATGAGCTCTACTCGTGCATCCAACTCCCAAGAAACCAAGTTATTCTAAAGAGTCCACTATAAATTCCTATGCATGGTGTGTTACACCATTCCAAGTATATTCATGTTTTTATATATCTTCCAAATTAAAATTTTGTTATGTGAAAACTAGGGATTAAAGCTTTCACAAACTTGAAGGCACAATTTATTTCTTGCACTTAATAAACTTGAACCATTGTGACTATCTTATATCCTTTTATGCTTGCAAGTTATAAGTTGTGAATTAACAGAACCATGCTGTCATGGGGAACGCTTTCAACACTGCACTTATTCTATTTAGTTGATATCATGTTCTTTTGTTTATGGATCCCGACGGTGTGAAATAATATGGGAACTTGGAAGTACATGGACTTTGTATATGTGTTAGATAAAAGCCTGGGAGGATAGACTAAGACATGCCTAATCATGGTTGAAACTTGCAGCGAAACCATAGTGGAATTCTATGAAGCATCCTCAATAAAAACCGATGCAAATATCAAATAAAAAGATCGCTGAGATGCTCACTGTCTGTTGCCTCATGTGTCATGGGGCAAGGGGTACCCCGTTGGCGGTTCTCTATGATGCACATATACTTATAAAATTGAGTAGCATGATGTTCGGTACTCGTACGCAAGGGGCATGAGATTTTCAACTTATAATTTGTCAAGCATATAACTCATATTCGCACTCACTTTAAACATAATCACATCAAGATGCTTATGATAGGGGCAATGAGAGCTCAAAGCTAATAAGTACCATAATTTTTGGAAGCTTTATAAAACCATTTGAAAGGATCGTATGGGCACATAGAGGGGGGGGGGAATAGGTGATACTTCAAATTTTACTCTTTTTCAAATTACGGTTTAACAAGAAAGGTAAATTCTCTAGATTATGCAACTAAGGTGAATTTACTTATATGTCAAACTAGCACATACGCTAAGCAAGAACAAGTAAATTAAAGTGCGGTAAAGGATAGAAGTAACCAAAGTGGAGCACGAGGAGACACAAGGGTTTGTTTCCCGTAGTTCCTTCCTTTTGAGGGGAAGTACGTCTACGTTTGGAGAGGGGTGGTTTCAAACCACCAACGCCATGAGAGGCCTCCCTTGTTCTCCGATGAACCTCACCCCAAAGGGTTCGATTCACCTCTTCCACTATATCGGAAACCTTCGAGCTAGAAGCCGACAGCTTTACAATAAGTTTGCGGCACACATCCACAACTTAATTGGAGGCTCCCGAATACAAGCAAGTTGTCAAACAATCAAAGAGAAGCTTGTAAGAACCAAATCAAAAGCTAGGGCTTCCAAATAAACACTACAGCATGGGGTCCCTCAAGTGAATGAGAGGGAAATGAAGATCTCTCTTGGTGAAGCTATAGATCAAGGCCTCCTCCTTCGATTCTCCAAAGATCAATGACTTTGGATGGTTGGATCAAGAGATCATGTTTATTTGGTGGCTCAAATGGGGATGGTGTTCTTGAGTGGGTTGACCAGCTGGAGGAAGGGGATAAGGTCCTCTATTTATAGCCCTTCCCTCCGATGAACCATTTTCTGACAGTTGGGAGAAAAGTTAGATAGGAGACTCTGGTGTGCAGACCGGAGACTTCGGCCAGTCTCTAGACCACCCCTCTGATTGTCCCAGTGCCTCTAGGAAAAACTCTCTTCAAAGTTTCCGGACCCTGTGGACCGGAGACTCCATTCTAGCCACACCGGAGACTCCGGTCTCAGGCTTGGGCCGGAGACTCCGGTTAGTCTTCGGTTGATCTCCGGACCTGTAACATCCCAATTTCAGCAACCCTAAATTGTTGTCCAAAAGGCAAAAATCAGGGGGAACAAAAACTTTTTCTTGTTACATGTGCAATGTTTGTTTACTTGTTTGCTTGTGTTCTTGCAACTATTTGTGTATTAGATGCTATAATTCTTATCTCAACACTAGTGGACAAAAGCTATTTTACAAAAGATATGCCTTGGATCATATTTCATATTCTCAAATGTTCTGGCATTTCAAAACCTGATCCAAGATGACCTTGACAAAACAAAAATATTTTTACTAGTTGTATTAACAAAACTATGGAGAACTAAAATATAATCTCCTTATGTTTTCAAGACAGAACTCTCAACTACTCTTACCCCTAGGTTTTCCAAAACCTCTATTCAAAACCTTTTCATTCCAATCTTGGTAGAAATGCCAAGATGGTCCTTATCTTACTTCAAAACACAACCAATTCAAAATACCCATCCCTACCTCAAGCTAGGCTTGATGGTAACCCTAGTAGTAGTTGGATAAGTTTGATAGGATGAATTGCCTTGATCTGTTGATTGCATTGTTTGCTTAGGAACTAGAGTTAGCTAATCTAGAAGATAGTACTTTAGTTCCCCATCTATGTTTGTGATCATAAATCTCAAACCAAGCATCCAAATCTAGATCTATCCTAAGCCACTAAGGTGATCATCTCCCCTCCTAATCAGATCAATCCAGGGATAATCCCTTCTAATAGTTCCAACTTAGTGAATACCCCATATAAGCATGGATCCTACCTACATAGTTAACACTTCAACATAATCTCCTTAATCATGAGTTTGGAACCTATCTTCCTCTCAGAATCATCTACCCTTGAGCACTAGTCCAAAACCCTAAATCTGCCAAAATGGTTGTCTGGATTTCTTATCTAGATTCAATCTTTGGAGCTCTTCCTTTTCCATCCTATATGCATTCTTGAGAATGTACTTGAACCATCTTGTAGTACATATTTAGTACTACCAAATAAAACACTTGACCTTGGATAAGCCCTTATAATTCCCTCTCATCCCTGATGGTTTTGTAGTCAAGATAATAATCTTCTCTGGAAATCTCATCATCTTGCCTAGTTTTGCCGAAGCTCACATCTATATGCCACTTTCCCTTTACCAAATCTTCGCATGGTTATGATCTACTAACCATGTCCTGTCAACCCCCACTTCCCTTGTTCCCATTGAATCTCTATGCTTCTTAAACCCACATGGTTTAGGAGGCTACCCGATGTATCTTCTATGGCAGCCTTATTTTCAACAAAGTTTGCCATCTCTTCTAGATCACCTCAAATCCAACCAAGCCCAACTCTTGTTTCCATGATCATATATATAACTTGGTCCTTCTATCCATATACCCCTTGTACCAAGGTGAGATCTGATATCCCTAATCCAACCCTGTTTAGGTGGCATAAAAATAACCAAACCCTAGATCCTCCCAAATCTAGTTTCCATCCTTTTCACCACAATTGTTCGCAAACCAAGTTGACTTTGAGTTATAAATCAATTATACAACATCTACCTTGAGTATAACCATCCCCAAATAATTCCCCTAATTATTTGGATCCTCAAACTATTTAAAAACACTATCTTGCAAAATCCCCAAAATCTTTGTCTATAAAGGAAACTCTGTTTTTCTCCAAATCACATGGCCAACTCAGTACATATTTGATTTCTCCACCTCATACACTATCTCTCAATCTCAAAAATCAATATTTTTGAGATTCTTTATTATTTATTTTTGCCCTTTTTCTTAAATGGCACAAACAAGACATAATTCTTTAAAGATACTTTTCCACAACAATAAATTCCAATAAAATTCTACAATGTGTAATTTGGTCTTCTGAGCCATTTCAGATCAAAAACCCACCTTGTCTAATGTAAAAATATTACATTAGCTTCCATAATCTATTTCTGCACTTTTTGAAGAAATGCTTTTAAGTGGACGCCTAATCATTTGAAAAATCTCAAACAATTCCTATGGAGGTACCTTGCCCTCCACTATCTACCAGTGCCATCTCCCCAGCATGTACAATGTAAATATCTAGACTTCCTTCACAACCCTCCCATGGTTAATTATTGCAAAATAAGCAAACCCATTAACCAAATGTCCAATCAAAACTAAACCCAACCATCCCCAAGCTTGTCAAGCACTTCACTCTAGCACTCAGAACTCTCCTGGTCGTGCTCTACAGTAAAGTCACTATAGCAAACCCTAGCCCCACACTTGTCTTCACATGCTTGGGAGAGAGAGAGAGAGATGTTACCTTATTTTTAAACACTCCTAGAGAAGAGTAGAAGCAGCAGCAGCCTCCACCATGCACTCCCTGCCTCTCCTTGACCTCTAGTGGCCCGACCACGACCCTAGAACCGTCCCTCCTAGCCAATCCCTTGCACTCTCCCTTGTTCATGTCCATTACCTGAACCAAGTCCACCCTAGACCTCCCCTTCAGGTTATAAAGAAAGATTCCAGTACCTCTCTCCCCTGCTTCTTCATTTCACTCACACACTCCCACCTAACTCGCCCCGAGCTCCATATCTCGCCCTGCTCCTCTCCATTGCCATGGAGAACCCCAAGATATCCTCTCGGGCATTCACGAAGAAGGAAGGAATGCACTCATCCTGACCACCCCTCCCCCTTCTCATTCCTCTCATTGTGCTCCCCCACCTCTGATCCCCCTCCCCGTGTTCTTTGTTTCGTTGGAGGGACACCAGAAGCGCCGTCCCCCGTGCATGTCCGATGAGGAATTCCCCCGGTGAACCTTGACCATGCACGTCCCTGCCTCCATGAATGCAACCCCTCACCGACCCAAGCTAGCACCAGAACCCCTCATTGTCCCTCCTCGGCATCATGCATGCACCCTAGAGCCGCACTGGTGAGCAACCGAGCCCAGTCGGCACCCCCGCGGTCAAGATCTAGGTCCCAGGAGGTTTGCCACCGAGACGTACCTCGCCGGACTTCCCCTGGCATGCCGTATCCCCTGTGCCAGTCCCCAAAGTGCCCCGAGCCTTCTGGTGAGCAACCGAGCCCCGTCGCCCCCATCCCAACGAGGAAGAAGGCCCTCGGTCATTCATCCATTTCTAATCGAACGGCCAGTAGCGCCGCATACCGCTTTAGTCGCCTCCACCGTTGAGTAACGGGCCCCGCCGTGGCCCATTTGAAATCTGTCTCCCGAGCGGAGAGATCCTCGGGTGGGCCAAATCCGCCCCTTATGGCCCGTCTACTTTCAGTTCTTAGCCCAGCAACCCGAGAAACCCCACCATTTTATTCATTTCTCTCAGATCTGCAGTATAATCTTTTGGTTTAATTAGCTTTAAAAATGGAAATTGATCCAAAAGGCCTATATCTATGTTTTATGGGATACCCTAAAGTTTTCCCTAACATGCAGAGGGTTTGGTTAGCCCTTTTGATGTTTAGAATAAATATGATAAAACATCTATTAAAATATGTCCATTTCACTAATAATTCTCTCTAGAGAGTTTTACTCATCCGAAGGTCCTGAAACCTTTTTGTACTAGAAGGTATAATCCCTACCTTGCATGTATCATTGTCCCCATACCCATTTGCTTCCTAGTGTGTAGTTAGCAAAAATAACAAAAATAGAGATTTTCTTGCTTTAGAGAATTCCCTAGGTCAAACCAAAAGAGGTAATGACCTAATTCCAACTTCAGTACCCCTATACCACCCTACCTATCTAAACCCAGGAGACCAAAATTTATTGACAAAATACTGAATTTTAGTGAATTAAACTATTCTGTGCATGGTTTATTCACTAATAAAACCACCATAGTAGCTCTGTAACTCCAAAAAGGTTGATTCCAATTTCGACATAAAGGTATTCTCAGTACCTAACATTTTTCCCTAGAATCCCATGTAAATATTTTGGATATGAAATATGATGAAGAAGACAAATCCCATCTAGTACTGTCTTTGGGAATTTCTCAAGGGCATTCTAGTAATTTTTTTGAGGTGAGTCCAACTCCTCTTGTTTCAGTCCAGTAAGTACTATCTAATCACCCAAGGAAACAATTTCTAGAACTCCAGAACAACTCTCGTGAATTATTTCCTAAAACTAGAGTTTTATTCACTATAAAATCCACTATAAATCTATGGACATTGTTAAATTAGTGAAACCACCTTTGTTGGATTCATTTTGTCAATACCTATCTGATGGTATCATTTTTATACAATGTTATCATATAGATCAAGCCGTTGGCCAAAAACCCTCTCTTAGGTAGTTCCTAGACTCTAAATCCAAAATGATTCCTTTTTCCTATGCCTCCAAATCTTCTCCCAATCCAATCAAATCATACCTCCAACACCCTACTAGTGAATATCTTGTAATTATCCTTCGCTTGATGTATGGTTTAATGTTTGTATGCCTCGTACTAAATGTGGTATTGCTTGTTTGCATGTATGCTCGATAACGGCGATACTTGCGTTTGTGAGACGCTGAGAAGAAGGAAGCATTGGAGTTATCCTTATTGTTTTTATTATTGTTTTTCTGTTATTCTAAAGAAGTCACGTGACATCTCTCTGGTAACAGGAAAGCCACCTTCTTGCTCATACGCCTTGTCCTATTATTTTACCTATGCATGTTTTATCTACTCATTTATGCAAATTGCATTGTTTTACTATATCATGTTTTATGTGGGAAATGTTTGGCTCCTCCAAACCATTACCCCCTAGTACCAATAGGTACAACCTCGATTATGATACCTACCCGCCCCTAGTATGATAGATGGTGTAACACACCATGCCCCTTTGGAAACCCTGTTTTAGCCAAAGCAAAAACTATGGGATGGGAAGACCCCGGAAAAAGGTTACACAAATGTTTTAGGAGAAAACCTTGGTGAGGCTTGTCCTACCAAGTGATGTTGAAAATAAGAAAGGCTTTTGGTTTACAAAATGGTCGGACAAATGATGGAGGAAAAATGTTTATGAAAACGCACCCGGTTCTTTGCACTTTTGCTAGAACAATTAATCCGTGCAACCGCACTACTCTGGAGTGGGACGGGGCTGGGATGGAAGTTTGACTAATGTGGTATAGGTGCCTCTAACTACTACGGCGAAGAACAAACTCCCGGAGGCTGGGATCTACCTTGTAAAGGCCCATGTGAAACATCGGTCTAGGAAGGTAAATACCATCTAAATGGCGGCCAGATGATACTATGAGCCCCTCATTGAAAGAGCACACCCTGCAGGGTGCAAAATGCGCTCCGGTAGGCTTGTGACTATATAGGGTGTCCCGGTGTTGAGGGGATTAACCTCATAGGGTAGGCACTTGTATCGGAGAGGGCATACGGAAGGTCTTGACCGGTTATTTGACCCACGATCGGTGTATATCAGGGACGGGTAGTCGGATGGTGTGGGTAAAGTGTACAACCTTTGTAGAGTGTAAATCTATTCGAATATCCGTGTCCACGGTCATGGACGGTTGGGAAGGTTGCTGTAGAGTGGTGCTGGTTTTTTTTCAAAAAGGACTTCGGAAATGAAATGGCTTGAAAATTTTTTAACCATGGGATGGTCGGGAAAAGGAGGAAGGAGTTTGGTCATGAGATGACCGGAAGGAAAAACAAATGGGAGACACAATCCTAGTGATTTCTTAAAACTTTTCAAAAAGTTTTTCCAAATTTTTTACAAATGTTTTTCAACAAAGATATAGATACGTGCTATATCTACAAGAGAAACTAGTTTATAAAAGAACCTCTCTTGGAACCATCCTACCACAGCCATATTGCATATCTTTTATTATTACCCTCTTAAGGTGGTTTGCGAGTACATTCAAAGTACTCACCGGCATTGCCCCTTGCTATTTACTTGGACAGACTTTCAGATGATCGAGAGAAAGGATGGAGATGCTGACGTCTATGCGAGCTAGGCCGTCTTCCCAGTCAGTAGCCTATAGGTTAAGGCATGACATGGGCTCTACGCTTGAAGACTTCCTCTATTGATGTTGTATCACCATAATGGCACCTATGTAAGTACCTGTATTCGTTCATTATGGATGTTGTAATGATACTTGTTGGTTATGCTCACGTCTCACTGATCATGGGAACGTGAATTGCAGGCGTAACGGGTATTCTCGGACCGTAAATCCGGGGTGCCACAGGACCCCATACAGAATGTCCCAAGCTGATTCCAGGAGCCCCCTCCGGAGATTCCTAGGAAACTACGGAACACACCGGAGACTCCGGTCCACTCAGACCGGAGACTCTAGTCTGGAGTTTCCATACACTTATATATGTGGCAGAAATAAATCCGTAAGTCAAGGGTCCTTTTCACTTTGCATTATATCAACCTGTAGACATTAACATACTGTAAAATGATCTACTTGTTGTTAACGAACACCAAGTCATTATGAAAGTAAATGTCCTTTCAATCTCCCCCTTTTTGATTTTCAATGACAACAAGTGATTTTGCAGGGAATTATTTGCAGTAAGATATGATAGTGTATAGCAATGCTCCCCCTGACTATGTGCACTGAGATAAACAAGTAGTAGACATGCACGACAGGTAGTAGATAGATAAAACACATAGTTCTCACACGAGTTACAATCATGTAGAAGCAACCATGCCCTCACACAAAGATCAAGTAGTATCTCGCAAACACATAAGACAAATAAATACGAAGTTTGTGATTCACACAATAAGCAAATAAGAAGAAAATCCAAGCCCATGCAAATCCCGATGACAATGTCTTCTCCCCCTTTGGCATCAAAACACCGAAAAAGGGAAAAGACCTAAGTTAGCGCCCCAATGTATCAATAGTCTTCGTTGTATTCGTCCTCATCCTCATCCATAGCATGATCCTCGTCATCATCATCCTCATAGTCACCATCACCATCTGGAGGTGCATGCCCTTTGCCATGAGGGCGAGAAGAGGAGGTACCCTGGTACCCAAATCCTGAGGTGACATCACAAAAGCTCTTACAATCCACCAAACTATCATGTTGGGCATTCCATGCCCCAAAGGAAAGTGTATAGTTTGACTTAGTGGAGGGTTGAGTGCCATGCTCATTTGTGTACTCATCATCTCCTTCCTCATCTTCCTGTTCTCACTGAGCCTTGATCTCCTTGAGGAGTTTATCCATGCGACGGTTGCTCTTGTAGGAGGCATGCTGCTTGCGGATGTCCACATTCATACAACAAAGTGTCCTCTCCTAGAATCAGGCCTTCTTGGTACATACTCGTGTGTCATGGGAGGCATGAGTGCATTGGAGGCACTCTTCTTCCGAGCCCTAGGAGGAGAGGGGCCCTCTCAGTCTCTGTGATCTCTTCCTCCTCGTTGGCATATGAGTGCCTAGGAAGAGGCCCCATGGGACCTCTCTGCTGTAGTGATACAAGAGTATGATCTGTAAGGTTGGGATCCATAGCAAGTGGAGAACCATGAGTCTGGTTTTGATGAGCCTCATGACAAGTGGTGCATATGGAGGAGCATTCTTGTACAATATAGCATGGAACATCTCCTCAAATATGAAGTCCATGATATCAATAGGAGCGGCGTCTGCCTCGGGGCCAGCCATGTGAATCGTATGCGTATGGTATATCAAGTTGACCAAACCACATCTGATGGCATCATCATTTCCAGCACTAGGGGAAATGGTATGGCGGAAGATCCTCAACATCAGATTGTAGAGGGGCTTGAGGCCCTTGGACCCGCCTACAACTCCCTCGCTGCCATACAAAGGGGCAAGCTTGTTCTTATTCTCCCCAAGAGATGTTGAGTGCATACGCACCCCAACATGAGTGGACACACCCTGAAAGGTCTCAAAGATGGCATCAACAAAGTTGTAGAAGTTCCCAGTGCAGCGGTGATCTCCAGTCATCCAAGTCATTGTCCTAGCTTGGTCAGACCCAAACACAAATGTGTAATAGAACTGCTGCACAAGGGTGATGTTGTAATCCTCACAGAGCTCCATCAACCCGAACAACCCTAGCTTCTCACAAATCCAAAGTGCATCAGATAAGTATGGACTAGTCCTCATCTGCTCAACACTCATGTACTTCTGTGGACACACAAGTGACTTCTTGAGCATGCTATAAATGTCTTTCATGAAAACAGCTTGCTCCTTCCTCCAATAGCATGGGTCCTCGCTGGTCCATGGCAAGGCATAGAAATATGTCTTCCGCAGCTCACGGAACTCCTTATTTGACATGAGGACCCAAAGATTGGAGATTGGTGTACTTTCCCTCTTGGCACGGTTCTCATCCTCAATCCGATCATGCTCCCTCCTCATGTATGCTGCATCACGAGCTTGCTATTTTCGGTTGGATGGGGGTACAACATACTGCCCCTCGGACTCATCATATCGCAGATCAGCCCTCCTTGACTTGGCCTTGGTGCGAGGAGGACGACGAGAACCGGAATCTGTGAACAGCAATGAGGGAGATAGCATGGAGGTAAGCAAATATGTCCTAGAAATGTAACACAAGATCCTTGAGACATTACTGGACCAGTTTGAGTCAGTCCACATTGGAGTCTCCGCAGTACACACCGGAGTTTCCGGCTCAGACTAGAGTCTTGGGTCCTTAGGACCGGAGTCTCCGGCACGGGGGACCGGAGTCTCCGGTCGGGAGACTCGGGCATGTATTGGGATGCTACGGGAGGGAGTGATTCAAACAGATTGGGCAAGGAAACAAGGCTAATGTGATAGTGTGCACGCATACAAGTGATTCCAGAGGAAAAAATCGGTACCAAACCTCAAAAACAAATCAAGGGATGATACCTAGGTGAAAACGGTGAGGGGAGGTACCAGATCTGTCCATGAGATCGATTCCACCGGTGGGAATGGCCCAATGGTGGAGGCGAGAAAGCTGCCCGGCGGCATGGCGGATCCCGGGGCTTCTTGACCTGCGGGGAGGATATTTGGAAGGGGAGGCGACGGGGTTGAGAGGGGCGGTCGGAGGTGGATGAATGAAATTTCCTATTTCAGTACACCCCGACCACCCTTAAGTGGCCCGAAAATCGTCTGGAGCGGAGACTCTGGTCCTGCTCGACCAAATGCACCAGTTTTTGTGTTTGGGGACATATATGAGAGAGAGTGTGTGTTTTAAGACAAGTTATAGGCTTGAGTTAAGATGCCATACTGTGAATAATCAAGAACAACCATGAAAATCCACTAAAATGTTCAATAAAGCTCCAATGGACACGAACCAAGAACCAACCCTTCAAGAAGAAGAGGGCGGTGGCCGAGGCCACCATGTAAGAGTTTGTGGCATGACACCGTGAAGAATTATCGACCAAGAAGAGGGTTCATAGCCACTACTCATCAATGAAGCTTACATATCACAAAATGATATTAAGAGAATTGAATTTCTTAATGTTGGCATTATAGGGGGAGGGATAGCCCAATGTATTAGGACGACACTCCCCCTATCTCCATGCCTGCACCTAAACCAAATAAGGGTCAATAAATAGGTGAGTATTCAAGGTGATCAAGTCAAGCTCCTTGAATCTATGATATTTAGTTCATTCCTCAAATAACAAAACCTTGCTTCATCAAGTGTCTTCGTGAAAATGTCGGCACGTTGGTCTTTGGTTGACACATAAGATAGCTTAATATCACCCCGAGCGACATGATCTCTAATGAATTGATGACGAATCTCAATATTCTTTGTCCTTGTGTGATCCACCGGGTTGTAGGAAGTCTTGATATCACTTTCACTGTCACATAAATGAGGCACTTTGTCACAATAGACACATTATTCCTTTAAAGTTTGCCTCATCCATAGAAATTGAGTACAAGCACTAGCAGCTGCCACATACTCGGCTTCGGCGGTGGAGAGAGATATACAATTTTGCTTTTTAGAAAACCAACACACCAAGGACCTACCAAGGAATTGGCAAGCTCCGGATGTTGATTTTCTATCATCCTTATCACCAGCCCAATCCGAGTCCGTGTATCCACAAAGAGCGAATGTTGAGCCACGAGGATACCAAATACCATAGCGTGGTGTATGAACCAAATATCGAAAGATTATCTTGACTGCCATCAAATGGATTTCTTGAGGAGCCTCTTGATATCTTGCACACACTCCTACACTCAACAATATATCGGGTCTAGATGCACAAAGGTAAAGCAAAGAACCAATCATAGACCGGTATACCTTTTGATCCACATCTTTACCATTTGGATTTAGTTCAAGATGAGTCTTTGTTGCCATGGGGGTAGGATCTCCATTTAAATCTTTCATGTTGAATATTTTAAGAGTATATTGAGTATACTTGGCTTGGATGAAGAATGTTGCGCCTCTTACTTGTGTGATCTCAAAACCAAGAAATACCCTTAATTCCCCCATCATAGTCATTCAGAACCTACTATTCATAAGCCTTGAGAATTCATCATTAAAATATTTGTTAGATGAGCCAAAGATAATATCATCAACATATATTTGGCATACAAAAAGCTCCCCATTGACCTTCTTAGTAAAAAGAGTGGTATCGATTTTCCCAATCTCAAACCCACGGTCAAACAACAAATCTCTAAGGTGATCATACCATGTGCGTGGGGCTTGTTTGAGCCCATAGAGATCCTTATCAAGTTTGTAGACATGGTTTGGGAAGTTGGGTTCCTCAAAACCCGGGGGTTACTTTACATATACCAACTCATTCAATGGACCATTAAGAAATGCACTTTCTACATCCATTTGTTGCAACTTAAAGTTATGATGTGCCGCATAAGCAGGAAGGATATAGATGGACTCAACTCGAGCCATGGGTGCATATGTCTCTTCATAATCAATGCCTTAAACTTGAGTGAAACCGTTGTGCAACCAATCTTGCCTTGTTCCTTACAATAATTCCATGCTCATATTGCTTGTTCTTGAATATCGACTTGGTGCTTATGACATTGCGGCAATACTTTGGCTTCTCAACTAACTTCCATACTTTATTTCTTTCAAAGTTGTTGAGATCTTTGTGCATTGCTTCCAACCAATCCGAATGTTCAAGAGCTTCCCATACTTTCTTTATTTCAATCATGGAGATGTGTGCTTTGTGTTCACTAAAGCTCTTCAATTGTGCTCTTTTCTACATTCCTCTCCTTAGATCTCCAACCACATTATCTAGAGAGTGGTCTCTTAATTCCAACATTCTGTCCATTCTAGCTTTGTGATGGGTTTCGATCTCCATGTTGTTTCTTGGGGGGATATCTTCATCATTTTGGTCCTCGTCTTGACCCTCAACTTGATCTTGATCATCATTGGAATCATTCTCTTCATTAAGAGGCAAATATTGACCTTGGTCTTGATCAGGCACACTACTAGACTGGAGTTGAGCTGCTCTCACGGCAGATTGTATAGATCTTCCTTGTGTGATAGACCGAGCAGCACTTGACATTCTGGAGAATGGTGACTGAAGCTCCTCCTCACTATAGGTATCTCCCTAATCAACATGTTGAGGGTCCACATCTTGTCTTTGGCTTGGGTCATTGTCCTCCTCTATAGAGGGAGCTTGTTGTTGCTATGAAGATGAGCGCTCCACTTGAGTAGAGCATAGTTCTTCTCGATCGTCCATAACCGGTTCCTCAAAGAGGCGTATCCCCCCAAACCCATTCTTCATATGGCATCCCGAGGCATTTCATCATCTGCATCACAAGAATCAACACGCCCCCTTGGGGACCATCATATTCTT
The DNA here is from genome assembly GCA_916181665.1 of Avena sativa. Taxonomy (NCBI): domain Eukaryota; kingdom Viridiplantae; phylum Streptophyta; class Magnoliopsida; order Poales; family Poaceae; genus Avena; species Avena sativa. Next base: position 105,085,173 of record OV702293.1, read on the forward strand.
CGTAAACCACACTACAAGATTCTATGACAGCTCCTGAGATCTTATCATAGATTCTATAAGTGTGGGATTCGAGACCATAGCCAACAAAAATACCCTCTAATGCTTTGGAATCGAATTTGGACAAACGAGCACCATTTTTTAGATAGAAGTACTTACAATCGAACACCTAGAAGTAAGATGCGTTGGGCTTGTTACCGGTAAGTATTTCATATGGAGTCTTGATCAATTCTTTGCGGAGGTAGAGCCGGTTTGATGCATGGCAAGCAGTGGATATTGCTTTGGCCCAAAAATTATATGGAGATTTAAACTCCGCCAACATGGTCCTTTCCGTATCAATAAGAGTCCGGTTCTTCCTCTCGTCTACACCATTTTTTTGAGGGGTATATGTAGTGGAATATTTGTGTTTTATCCCCTCATCACTAAGAAATCCATTCAAGGTGTAGTTCTTGAACTTGTTGCCGTTTTCACTTCTTATTATCAACCTAGGGACATTATATTGACGTTGAACCATGTTGATGAAGCCCATGAAGTTGTCTTGGGTCTCACTTTTCAACTTGAAGAAATATTTTCACCAAACAATATTTCTTCCCACCAAGACTTGCATGAGATGGAGGACCAAAGAGATCCACATGAAGGATCTACAAGATCCTCTTGGACTTGTTGTAGTTCTTTGGCTTGTAGGGAGAATCATGCATCTTTCCCCTACGAACATGATCGTTGGCAAAGGAAACATTTTCTTTTAGTCCAACAATATGGCCCTCCTTGTGGAGACTTTGAAAAGTTCTCATATTGACATGGGCTAGACAGCGATGCCATAACCAACCCACATCGTCCTTTCCAAATAAGCACATCACACTTGTAGTGGTTTTCCCCGAAAAGTCCACCACATACAAGTCATTTTCGACGTACCCAACGAAAGCTACCTTGAGAGACTTGCTCCACATGAGAACCACAATATCATCATCAATAAATATGGCAAAGCCCATCTTTCCAGGAGCACGGACTGAAAGTAAATCATAACCAAGGGTCTCAACAATCATGACGTCCACAATTGTAATATCATGGGCAACCACAACTTTGCCAAGACCCATTACCTTAGATTTTGACTTGTCGGCATATGTCATGGATATTTGATCATGATTTGGTCTTAACTCCATGAAAAATAGATGAGCTTCCGGTCATATGACTTGTGCATCCACTATCAAGCACCCACTTTGACCCTCCGGAAGCATAGGTCTACAAAAGATCAAGCTAATTTTTTAGGTACCCATTTTTCAATGGGTCCTCTTTTGTTAGCAACAAGGGACTTGGGGACCAAAATAGACCAAGCAATATAACCATCAAATGGTCCAACATATTGTGCATACACATCACCATAATAATCAAGCATTAAAACATAATGAGGGTTAGCATGTCCCGCAAAATCATCATGCGACATAGTTTTGCCACTTGTGTTCTCACTACCCACAATGGCCTTGTATTTTTATTGTGCGGGCTTGGCCTTCTTCTTGTTGTTGTTCTTATTCTTGTATTTGGAGACAAAGCCAATGCCCCTTTCTCACCATTTGACCCTTGCTTACTCAAGAGGTCATCAATGGACTTGTTTCCTTTTGTAAAGGTGGCCTTAGCTAGCTCCCCCTTCGACCTAGCATTTTATTCAAGTATATTTGGACTACTAGAAAGAATGAAAGTACTATGTGAAGCAATGTTTGTCAATTGAGTTTGAGCTTTTCATGTGACTTTGTGAGTAACAAGAGTTCACTTTCCAAGGCCTTGTGAGCCTTGTCAATCATACCAAAGTCCTCGGCAAGTTTTTCATGAACAACACCAAACTCAATCTTGTCCTTTTTAGTCTTTTTATATTTAGCAATAACATGGTCTCGTTCATTGACGAGTCTATTAACAATTATATCATTAGTCCCATAAAGCCCTTCAAGTTTTAGTTCAAAATACATCCTAGTCTCTTGTTCTTCTTCTAGAGCATTATTTGGAGCTTCTACCTCAATCATGTGTTCTCTCCCTAATTTACATCTCTCATCAAGAAGCTCTTGAGTGTGAGAAAGTTGATCTAAGAGGTCCACAAAATGTTTCTTGTGTTCCCCTTGCAAGTTATTCATGAACTCATCATCAATTTCATCATTAATCAAGGTGGAGGGGTGTGATCATGATGATACCTCTGTTCCTCTTGCCATAAGGCAAGTGACGTTCTTGTTGGAGATATTCTCATTTGGAGAGTCGAAGAGGGAGAATGTGGGTGTAAAAGTAGTGGCAAGAGCAGCCACACCACTTGATGTTTCCTCTTCACCATCTTCATTGATGGAGGAGAATTCTTCATGGGTGATCAATACAATTTCACCCGACTTCTTGTTGATGGGATTCTTCTTGATGAAGGGTTTCTTGAAAGGATCTTTGGATGTTTTCTTCAACACAAGTTTACCCCATGATCTTCTATTTTCTCATAGGTACAACCCGCCACAAAGTGATAGCAGTCACCACAATTGAAACAAGTTCTCAATTTAGTGACATTGTCTCTTCGTACATTTGGGTTGCTTCTTTGTTGCATTTACATCTTGGCCTTGGCGGAGTCTTTCCAATATTTCTTTGCATACAAGGCCATATATTCACCATGAGCAATCTTGACATCGTCGGGATGGCTCATGGATATGCCTTCATCACTATCATCTTCATCCACATGCACCAAAACTTTGGCCTTTAATTCAAGGTTGACACCATTGCTCATTCCAAGGGATCGAGAACGGGCATCTTTGGCATTCTTGGCGGCAACCTTGAAAGAAGCCATCTCTTGCATAACTTCATTGGAGGTCATGAGGTGGTAGTTGTGTCTTCCTTGTAGGCTCTTCTAGTCGGTGGGCTCAAAGGGCATGAGTGCACTCACATATTTCCTTTTTATCCAAGCATCATCCACATGTGAGGCACCCACATTCCTAAAGGTGATGGCGGTGGACTTGAGCCTACAATACATGTCTTCATGATCTTCACCATCCTTCATATAGAAGCCTTCGGCTTCATTGCTTAGTGCATCATACTGGTTCCTTCTCATGCTCTCACTTCCAACATACAACTCCGTGAGAGCATCCTCAAGCTTCCTTAGCGGTGTTGAGGTGTTCAATGTGAGGGTAATCTTTTGTACCCATCCTTGTTGAATCATGTGAAAAACGGTGGCATTGAGTTGACTATTGACAACTTCTCTTCTAGTCAAGTCGGTTGGTCCCCAATGTGGAGTCCTTCTTCAATGATGTTCCATAACTCAATACAAGAGCTGCGGAGATGAGATTTCATTAGTGATTGCCATTGAGCAAAAGTAGATGCAGCAAGCTTAGGTGGGTCACCTCTATTGTTTATATGAGGGTGAGGAATTGGAGGGTCTGGAGAGTACCATCATTGAGACTCATGGTGCTCTTCCTTCCCACCATCCCTTTTTGTGGAAGAATTAGTGTTGTTTGGATTATCCCCCACCTCCACAACCCCAGGTGATGCCAGGGCATTCACCTTGGATAATGGTAGAGGTTCCTCTTGAGGAGAAGGTGATGATGAGGCATGTGTATCTTTAACAAGTTTCTCAAGTAAAATTTTCAATTGTTTGATCTCGTTGCCCAGGGTGGAGCTCAATCTTGTTTCCAAGTTATTGAGATCCTCCATGGTCACCGTGTTACTAGGATCACCACCATCTTCTCCTAAACAACTACCCACATACTCTTAGGCGGTAACGCCCGAATAAAGAGCCGAGGCTCTGATACCAATTGAAAGGATTGTATGGGCACCTAGAGAGGGTGAATAGGTGCTACTTCAAATCATACTCTTTTTCAAATTAGGGTTTGACAAGAAAGTTAAATTCTCTAGATTATGCAACTAAGGTGAATTTACCTATATGTCAAACTAGCACATACACTAAGCAAGGACAAGTAAAGTAAAGTGCGGTAAAGGATAGAAGTAACCAAAGTGGAGCACGAGGAGACACAAGGGTTTGTATCCCGTAGTTCCTTCCTTTTTAGGGTAGGTACGTCTATGTTTGGAGAGGGGGTGGTTTCAAACCACCAACGCCACGAGAGGCCTCCCTTGTTCTCCGATGAACCTCACCCCAAAGGGTTCGATTCACCTCTTCCACTATATCGGCAAGCTTCGAGCTGGAAGCCAGCACCTTTACAACAAGTTCGAGGCACACATCCACAACTTAATTGGAGGCTCTCGAATACAAGCAAGTTGTCAAACAATCAAAGAGAAGCTTGTAAGAACCAAATCAAAATCTAGGGTTTCCAAAGAAACACTACAGCATGGGGTCCCTCAAGTGAATAAGAGGGAAATGAAGATCTCTCTTGGTGAAGCTGTAGATTAAGGCCTCCTCCTTCGATTCTCCAAAGATCAATGACTTTGGATGGTTGCATAAAGAGATCATGTTGATTTGGTGGCTCCAATAGGGATGGTGTTCTTGAGTGGGTCAAGCAGTTGGAGGAAGGGGATAAGGTCCTCTATTTATATCCCTTCCCTCCACTGAGCTGTTTTCTGACTGTTGGGAGAAAAGTTAGACCGGAGACTTTGGTGTGCATACCGGAGACTCCGGTCTACACCGGAGACTCCGGCCAGTCTCCGGACTGACCTCCTGACCATCCTTCTGATTGTCCCAGTGCCTCTAGGAAAAACTCCTCCGGAGATTCTTCAAATTTTTCGGACCCTGTGGATCGGAGACTCCAGTCCAGCCACACCGGAGACTCAGGTCTAAGGCTTGGGCCGGAGACTCCGGTAAGTCTCTGGTTGATCTCCATACCCCCATACAGAATGTCCCAAGCTCATTTGAGGAGCCCACTCTAGAGATTCATGGGGAAACTTCGGACCACACCGGAGACTCTGGTCCACTCAGACCGGAGACTCCGGTCTGGAGTTTCCAGAAACTTGTATGGAAGAAAAAAGTCAAGGGTCCTTTTCACTTTGCATTATATCAACCTGTAGACATTAGCATACTGTAAAATTATCTACTTGTTGTTAACTAACACCAAAAGTGATTATGACAGTAAATTTCCTTTCACCATTTAATCCATACTACCCTCTGCGAAGGGACTTTCTTTTTTACTTTTATGTTGAGTCTCCATCTTCTATCTTTATGCACCAATTAAGAGAGCATAGTTGTCATTCTTAGTTCAATGTGCATTGTCCCAAAACTTGTTGATTGATTCATAATTATGGTTTTGCTTGTCCTTAAATTATTTGTATCTAGTTACCCTTATGAACTTTGAAGGTGTCCTATGCATTTATGTTTTGCTATTCCATGAAGGACAAGTTGAATATCACTCTTCTATGTTTTCTATATGTGAAACAAACAGATGTCTTTCAAAGCATAATTCATGATCTTTTGTTTGTGTAGCTTTTCATGTTGCAACATAGTTGCTATGTCTTATTATTAGAAATATATTCCAAGCTTATGTTTAGAGTACTTTGATCCCACTATCAATTCTTTACAATACCTTGATCAAGGTTGTGATGGTGCATGTCACCTCAAAAATTATTCTTTTTATCACTTAACTACTCGAGGATGAGAAGTAGTTAAGCTTGGGGATGCTGATATGTTGCAAACGTATCTATAATTTTTGATGCTCCATGCTTTTTTTACACCAATTGATTTATGTTTTGTCTACACTTAGTGGCATTTTTATGCATTTTCTGGAACTAACCTATTAACAATATGTCACAGTGTCAGTTCCTGTTTTCTACTATTTTTGGTTTTAGAAAAACTAGTAAAGAAATATTCTTGGAATTGGACGAAACAAAAGCCAAAGTTCCTATTTTTTCAGACACGACACTGAGTACAAAGGAGACACGAGGAGTCACCGCGAAGCAACCACACCTGGGGGCCGTGCGGGCCACCCCTAGCCGCGCCGCCCTAGGGTGTGGCCCCCTCGAGCCTCCACCGACCTTGCCCCTTCGCCTATATAAACCCTTGAGGCAGAAACCCTAAGCACCCGATCAGAATTGCATGAAAAATTCTATAGCCGTCGCCACTATCGTCCTTAGATCGGGAGGGATCTGAAGCTCTTCCCGACACCCTGCCGGAGAGGGGAGATCATCCCGGAGGCCTTTTCATCACCATGCCATCCTCCGGAGTGATGTGTGAGTAGTTAATCCTTGGACTATGGGTCCATAGCAGTAGCTAGATGGTTGTATTCTCCTATTCGTGCTACCATGTTTATATCTTGTGAGCTCTATATCATGATCAAGATCATCTGATTGTAATGCTACATGTTGTGTTTGCAGGGATCCGGTGGATATTGATTATTATGTCAGATTGATTATTGTTCTATCATGTCTATGTTATTTGTGATCTTGCATGCTCTCTGTTGCTAGTAGTTACTCTGGCCAAGTATTTGCTTGTGACTCCAAGAGGGAGTATTTATGCTCAATAATATGTTCATGCCTCTAAGAGTGACGATAACTTCTAAGATTTTAGATGCGATGTTGCTACTAGGGAGAAAACAACAATCCTTTGTCCAAGGGGAATTGTATTATTTGCATTACACACTTTGCTTAATGCAATTATCTGTTGCTTGCAACTTAATACCCGAGGGTTGTTCGGATGATATCTTGGAGGTGGATTATTAGTCATAGATGCAGTTGGATTACGATCTATGTATCATGTTGTAATGCCCAAATGAATCTCATAGTGATCATTATGGCATGTATATGCATTGTTATGCATTCCTTATTTTGTCTGCTGCCCCGCTGTAATTTTTTTCACCCAACATGTTATTTATCTTATGGAGAAAACACCTCTAGTGAACTATGGAACCCGGTCCATTCCTTCCCATTGATATTCTATCTACTGTTTACTGTTTACTTTCTATAATTACCACGAGCAATTACTTTCTCCCACACTATATGATTAATCCTTTGTTTTCAGCAAAACCAATGATCTTGACAACCTCATTGATAAGTTGGGGCAGAGTATTTTGGTTGTGTTGTGTAGGTTCCACGTTGCTAGCAACACCTTCGGAAGTGGTTCCTTTCACCTATTGGTTCGATAACCTTGGTTCTATAACTGAGGAAAACTTGTTGTTGTGCTCATCATACCTTCCTCTTGGGGTTCCCAACGGGCTGTACATCAGCCGAGCCACATCAGTGATTTTTGTTTTCAAGAATTATTAGATGAACTAAGGTCAATCCCTCCAAAAGAGAAGAAATCCTTGTTGTTGGAAGAGCTTTTAATGCCCGAATAAATAGACAGTAAGTGCAAGGTAAGTGTTCTAAACTGTAACAAGAGTGTTATGTTCACATTTTTACTTCTAAGAATTTTTACCTTTGAATTCCTCTTGTTTTTCTAAAGTTTTTGAGTGGTTTTTGTAACTATACGGGCGCAACTATACGGCCGGAGAAAAAACTCCCGTCGTATAGTTGGTCATAGGTATTGTATCCCCCTTGAGAAATAATATTCGGTGTGCAGTATCTATACGGCCGCAACTATATGGCCAGAGAAAAATATCCCGCCATATAGTTGGTCGTTAAAGCTTCTGTATCATCGAACTTTTTTATTCTTATTCATCTAAAAATATTTTTTGGTTCCTAGTCGACAATCTAACCGACCTGGACTTGAGATTTTTGGAAATATCTGCCCGGAACCAACTATATAGTCGGAGCTATGCGGGTCGCGACCATATAGTTGGTCGTATACGACCGGAGCTATACGGGACGCGACCGTATAGTTGGTCGTTACGGAGCAGGACTCCTCGAAAATCTTGATTTATTTTCCTAATATGTTTAGATTCTTTTCTTGACCATGAATTTGGTGTTTCTCGCGAGTTTTACCGACCTCTGACCCCTCTTATAACTGCCAATGTGCCTCTCTCCAATCACAATCACCAGGAACAAATCTAGCAGTGCGCTATCCTCTCCCAGACCATGGAAAACCCATGGTGCTCATTTCTCCTAGGAACCTTTCGAGCAGCCCGTATATGGAGGACGGCGATGAGGAGGTGGATAGGTTTAGCCTGAGGTACAAAGAGTACGTCGATCCAAGCTTCTACAATAGCGATCCTGATGAAGGCTGGAGCGACGTTTACATCTGCCGCGACGTCTATGATCCTTGGAGATCAACTAGGAGGCCATGAAGAGATTGCAAGAAGAGAGGGAATGCCATAAGCTGCATGGAAAAAGGCGTGTGGAGATGGTCAAGTTTATCACCATGGACCCTAGGCAGCACAAGCGTAAGGAAATACCTAACATTGGTGCAGGTACTAGCAAGGAACCAGCGTTGCCCCGCTCGAGTCCTACCACTGGCGCTCGCATGAGGGTGAAGCCCCAAGAAGAGTGGAGGAACAGTTTCTACTTCCCCGATCCATCAATAATGGATGAGGAAGAAGAAGTTGTCCCCAGGACAAAGGATCGCGTGTTGGCACTAGAGATGTATCAGAAGCAGGAGCTACTCCATCGCGTTGAAGTCCGTCACCGCCTCAAGGAAATAGAGGCGAAGGATGATCTTCTCCCAATGGTTACTAAACTTGCAGATAGGGTGGATACCTTGCAATATGATTTGCGCAGGTGCTACACGCCATGGCGCCACAGTAATCTGCGAATAAATCACCGTATCAAATAATCGCGAGGGATTATTTGATCCTGCCTAGCTTGATTCCAAGCTTGGGGAGATCTTTAAGACCTTATAATCTATCTTATAAGTTTTTATTACTATTCTAGTTTTACATTAGTTCGAGCTCATAAATAAAGTTTGCATCATTAGAATCCTCTTCAGGAATAGTCGATCCCTTTATGAAATTCTGATTTTATTATAATATATGGAGCATTATTGAGTTTTAGTTTGTCTTATTGGATATATGAATGACTTGAGTATAATTTTACTTGCACTTGATGATAGAAATAGAAGTCTTCCACACCATTGGTATTAACCGAAGATACAAAGATAATTTGATCAATATGTTGTAGGTCAATGGTTTGATTTACAGAAATGATAAATTGCCTAATTAGTTAGGTTGAAAAAGAAAAACCTTGAACAAAGGAGAAATCAAAGGTGCTATCAAATAGAGTGAGAACAAGTCGAGGTAGAATATTCAATTTATAAAGATTCTTCATATATATTTGGAATTTGTTAATTGAGATCGTTAAACTTTGGACTCTTACATGAAGTGGACTGTATGGCTAGCTCCTTTGCACAACACTTAAAAACGTGTGAGCATGAATATAAGTAGAGAAATAAGAAAAGAAAGATGAAGTAAAAGAGAGAATGTGCAAAGAGCAAATAGGCATATACCACTATATTGTAGTAAGACAAAGAGAAGTTTGAGATTTTGAATCCCAAGTAAATATGTTAATCCTAAAAACACTTGGGACTACCTCACTAACCCATTCGGTAGAACCGAATACTTTTACATCATGTTGAGAGTAATATTTTGTGAACTGTTAATTGCTAAGGTGTGGAATCCTGCTATTATTATTCGGATGGTTCGAGTAAGGTACTATTCATGAAATTATTTCTATGTATCCTAAAAGATAATACCATGCCGCAACTGCCTCAATTATTTTATTGACTCAGCTTCATGAATATGAGGATCACATTTGTCGTGGTATTGCACGACAGATGCTACTAGGGGTAGCTTACGTAGAGGGAGCAAGGCGACGTAGGAGAATCCGGGAGAGAGATTGGCACACGATGTACCAAGGTTCACGTCCCCTCGGTGGAGGATCGCTACGTCCTACTGTCAATCCAGTATATGATCATAGATTGGTTTACAATGGAGCCGTCATAGGCGGGGGAAGAGACTAGATCTAATCTAATGTGTGAGAAGATGATATGACCTCCCCCGTGGGGGTGCCCCTGATGGCTTTATATATGCAGCCAGTTAGGGTTTACAAGTGCACTAATGGGCTTTGTATACAAGTCGCCATCTTGGGCCTCCAGTCGGCGCCAGTCGCCTGGGTCCAGTATGCGTTAGTCGCCGTATTGGGCGAGTCGACCCGCTCAGGGCTAGGTCTTAGTCAGCTCGATCCAACTAGCGACTCCGCTTCGAGGGTATACCCCGATTGGTATTCCCCCATCAGTAGTACCCGAGCGCGTTGTCGATTCGACGCGGGCTTGAGGTAGGGCGCAGAGAGTCTTGACGATGGGTCGTGGCGAATCAACGACGAGATCCTGAATAGAGAAAAGAACCGTGAAGCGGGAGGCGGTCGGCGTGAACTAGTCGGTGATGGCTAGTTGGCGAAAGACGTAGGGTGTCGGTGAAGCCACCAGTTGTGGCGAGTCCCCGAACATGGAGCGTGCCGAGTCCCCGAGCGCGGCGAGTGGCGAGGTTGGGCGACCGGCGAGTGGTGATGTCTGTAGCGTGTCGAGTCCCCGAGCGCGTTGAGCACACGAGGGAGAGTCCACGGTGACAAGTCGACGAAGGAGAGCTGCGGTCTTGGAACCACGCGTACACGCAACATGGCTAGGAGTAGTCCCTGAGGCTCGAGTTGGCTTGTAGAGGCGACTTGAGGCTCTTTAGAGATGCATATTCTGAAAATAGTAGTGGTTGCTGCCGAGCATGGCGAGTGGCGAGGTCGAGCGACCGGCAAGCGCCAAACCCCCGAGAGCGGCGAGTGGCGAGGTTGAGTGACCAGCGAGCACCGTGTCCCCGAGCGTGGAGAGTGGAGAGGTCGATTGACGAGCCCCCGAGCACGGCGAGTGGAGAGGTCGGGCAACCAGCGAGCGCCGAGTCCCCGAGCACGGCGAGTGGCGAGGTCGAGCGACCGGCGAGCGCCGAGTCCCCGAGCGCGGCGAGTGGCGAGGTCGAGCGACCGGCGAGCACCGAGTCCTCGAGCGCGACGAGTGGCGAGAAAGACACCGTTTTACTGAGGAGGAAAAGGTACGACTGCAATAAGGTGTATTTATGAAATATATTGAACATTTGTAAGACATGCAAATTGTATATGTTGAAGAAAATGCACTTTTGTTATGTGGATCGATCGGCAGTATGTAAAGTTTATGCGTGTCTTTTCATGAGTAGGCAGACCTCCAGCATCAAACGCTTGCCAGGTAACCAGGACGCGGTTCCAGACTGTTAAACCTGGAGACAAGGTCGGCCTTTTGGTACCCAGACTCACTACTTCGATGGACGTAAATAAACAACAGACAAAACTGAAACCGATCTCAATTATGATTTTGGTCCCTCGAAGGGTCTTACGCGACTGCATGGTCGGCTTTGGATAATGAATGAAGATGCATATATGTTTGAACTTATAGCATGTACTTAGCTGTTAGCATGGCGAGTCCGTGACGGCAAGTCTGCGAGCATGGCGAGTCCGGGATCAAAAATGATAGCTACAGACGCGCATGTAGCAATGGAAGATTATTTTTGCTATTGCGCGGCCTTCTCTTGATCTATTTTTGTTCAGTCGGTTGAACTGTATATCCGATCAGGGATGTGAATGACTGATGCGGATGAAAGCCCCTCTCGGCCGATCTTCTGGCCATGACCGAAGCTTGGCAACTGTCTTTGTGAGGTCGCGACTCAATCTCGAAGCGAAACATGCATAGAAAATTCGATACGCAAAGAATTAGATCTAATTTAAAAAATAAATTGATTATATCATAATTAACAACACGTAAGAGAAATTAGCATAGTAGGATATCAGATCGAGGTCACCAGGTTTGGTCGTTTGTGTGGAGGAACCGATCAGTGCATGTGTCACCAATCTTTGCATGCATCAAAGAGAATTCGCTTGCATGCATCCAGCTAATCCGCTTGGGTGCCTGCCGCCTGACATCCCGCGAGCTGCGAGCTGTGTGTTGGCAGGGAGTGCGCCGAGCTATGCCTGATTGCCAAACGGGCTCGTGCCGCTGCCGATCGGAATTCGAGCAAATTAATGGCCGCGGCGGCTGTACAAATTTGATCTAAATAAAATAATCACATGGAAGAGCAACAATTAAGAAAGTTAGAGATTAAAAACTCAGCCACTATATGGTTTCTATGTGAGATTTATCAAGCGGACATCGCGTTGGCCGGCGATTTGCTAGACTCAGCTTGATGCGATCTGGTAGACGATCTGATGAGGGTTCCCGCCCGGATTATCTCCCTCCAAGTACCGCTTGCCCCACGGTGGGCGCCAACCGTCGTAGTATTGCACGGCAGATACTACTGGGGGTAGCTTACGTAGAGGGAGCAAGGCGACGTAGGAGAATCCGGGAGCGAGATTGGCACATGATGTACCCAGGTTCACGTCTCCTCGGTGGAGCATCGCTACGTCATGCTGTCAATCCAGTATATGATCATAGAATAGTTTACAATGGAGCCGTCGTAGGCGGGGGAAGAGACTAGATCTAATCTAATGTGTGAGAAGATGATATGACCTCTCCCGTGGGGGTGCCCCTGATGGCTTTATATATGCAGGCAATTAGGGTTTACAAGTGCACTAATGGGTTTTGTATACAAGTCGCCATCTTGGGCCTCCAGTTGGCGCCAGTCTCCTGGGTCCAGTATGCGCCAGTCACCATATTGGGCGAGTCCACCCGCTCAGGGCTAGGTCTCAGTCGGCTCGATCCAGCTGGCGACTCCGCGGGGTATACCCCGATTGGTATTCCCTCATCAACATTCATTAAGCTAAACTTGCTGGGATGAGCAAGAGTGTAAGATTGGGGAAGCTGATGAGTGCATATTTGCATCATGTTTTATGTTATTATTTTGCATTATAGTGGTAGGATCTTGGTATTTTATGGCGTTCGCGCGCACCTTTTATATTTATTTTTACCAGGATCGGGACAGATAATGTCCGACGGACACAATTCTTGGACCAGTTATATTCGAGTGAAAAGGATACAAAAAAACGTAAATTGCTTATTTGGGAAATATTAATAACACCATAAGAAAACCCAAATCAATTGGAGGGTAAAGACGGGTTAACGACCAACTATATGGTGGGAAGAAATATTCTAGATGTATATTTCCTGCCATATAGTTGGCACCGACACCGCCTCCTCAAATAGTTTCACCCCGTGTAACTAGATCAGGGAGACGACATACAGAACACCCAGAAATCGCCAAAACCTCACCTCCGAAGGCATCTGGAGGGGGAACTCGTCCATCGGGGATCCGTCTTCACCCTACACAGATCTAGGAGGCTAAGGCATCGATCTTCATCATCAACCGATGCATCACCACCATCTCCATCCATCCCATCTACATCTTGTCAAGATCTTGTTGTAATTTCCATACTAGTTGTGGATTTATACAAGTACTATTCATCTATGATAGATTCCATTGTCTTTTTCGTGATGTTGATTGCCTCCATGTCTGAGTAGATCATTAGTTCTTTTGGAGATGGATAAACCCTAGCATGATATTGAAATAAGATAAAGTTTATTATGATATTCACCGCTGTGACCATGTGTTAGATTGTCTTCATCTTGATGTTGGGAGAAGTCGACCTCTCAATATTTTCCTCTTGTGGGAACTTGATGGAGGAAACTACTTGTTGGTAGACGTAGGTGTTTTAGCACTTACAGTGAATATAAAGCTATTGGAATTCCTTACATATCAACATGGGAATCGAGGAAACCCACGAAACACTATCCATTCCATGGTATACGTCCTGCGGGATTAAGTCCCTTAATAGCACAGTAATCTAATTGATGTTGATTGCTGTCTGTTGTGGTTATGAGGATGATTTGAGCGGTGGTTCCTGCCTAATTGTCCAAATACGGAGTTCCTCCCACACATACATAGTTGAGAATGTTCATGATAATAATCTTTTCCTTATCCCTTTATAATGCTAGTGGTATATCCGCTAATCCCTGAGAACGCTTTTTTTCCACTGAAGTTTCAAATCTCTTTCACATACGCGATACTTACTTTATGTATTCAGTTTTGTTGACTTTAATCATTGTTCTCTTATACCAAAAACCCAAAAACACATTTTTACACAACACTCGCATTTTATCTTGTTACTTAGAACTTTATTTCAGAATTTCTATTTTAGTATTTAATTCAAGAATTCTTAGACTTCAGACCCCTGCTCCCTGTGGGATCGATATCTTTATTTTGAAACTAGCTGCAAACGATCTGTGCACTTGTAGTCATCACAGACCGCAACCCCACTTGTAAGCATGTAACGGCGAGGGTCCACTACGGGACCCAACTGAATGTGGACCAACTTGCCAGCATGTAATGGCAAGGCTGATGGACAACGAGTTTTAGACTGTGCAAGAGTTTCATAGTAGGAGATGGGCAAAAGTGAGGAAAAGTTAAGCGGCTGGGGAAAGTGAGTACAACTAAGGAACCAAGGGCACGAAAATAGAAATCCTATTATCTTCTATCCCATATGATGTGTATCTACAGGTGGATCTTCAACCCTGGTCTATCTCCATCCCTTGATTCAACCCACTATATAAAGTAAACTCGATTGGTCCGGTAAACAAAGGTAAAAAGAAAGAACAATGTATTGTAGACATGTCCTTATTTTCATTCCTTTTAGCATTGTTTCCTAGGGTTCGATTAAACCTAGGTCTACTAGGGAAAAAAGCTATGATATTGCATCTGTAATTCGGATCGATGGTATCACCTTGAACTGCAAATTCGGCTTCAGCACCTCATTCTTTATAGCTGGCATCTTGGACGGGTTGGTGTTTTTCTTGATCTCCTGGTACTCCTGGGCGTGCAACACAACTTTAGTGAAGGCAATAGCTCCTTCCTCGCAGTCTTGTGCTTTCTCCGGGTTTCGCCCGACTACGATGATGCCTCTTGGACCTGGAAGTTTTATCATGTTTTAGATGTAACAGGGATGGGCCATGAACACCAAGTAAGCCGGATGCCCGAATATGGCGTGATATGCGCTCTTTAATGGTACCCTCTCGAAAGATAGTGGTTCATTCAGTAGTTCTTTGGAGTACCAAAAGTTACGTCAAAAGTGATCTCACCTAGAAAATTTGCCTGTCTCCCTAGTACAATTCAATGGAAAACCACATTGTTGTGATTCAACTGGCTTTACGATATTCTCTTGCGGTGCAGTGTCTCGATATAGAGAATATTTTTGCTGCTGCCACCATCCATGAGGGTCTTGGATAAATCATAGTCGTCAATAAGAGGATTGACAACTAGAGGGTACTTTCCCTGCTCGTGAATCTTTTGCGGGTGATCGCTTCTGTCAAAGGTGATTGTTACTTCCAACAAATCCATAAACTGGGGGACAGCCGGAAAAGTGGCATTAAGCTCATGGACAACCACTTTTTTGACCATTGCTGGTAGAGTTCCGAGGAAGCAGACATAAGTGCCTTTCTTGTTACGATAGTTCTTTTTCTATCTAACTTAGAGTTAGCGGCTTCCACTTCTTCCATATCAGAATATTCTTTGGGCTCCATGCCTTTCTCAAAAATTCTTTCATTTTCATCGCTTGGCCCTATTGCCGGCGGATTCGTCATTCTGGATGTCTTCATTGAAATGACACTCAACATTGTTGTGGGAAGAACCCCCATTCCCGTCGGGGTGATGAACACAAGGAATGTTGGAAATTTTATCCCAGTAATAGTCTTTCCCTGGTTGCTGATCACCTCTACCCTGGACTCGGGAAGTTCCATGGCCTCATCCCTGGCCGCCTCCATGCCCTCCTCGGCCGCCATACCCGAAAGTTGCGCTGATAGTGGCATTGTCTGGATTAGGTTTGTCCTCAAAGGTGTTATTGCGCTTCTAGGTCTGCTACTACTTTGGTTGCTTCAGATTTGGTACGGCTAAGCCAATTAGTAGGCCATGAGAATCATCATTGTCATCAGCGTATTTGCTGTTCGTCTCTATCATTTCACCCAAGTCGGTAAGTGATGTATTAGTCTGATTAGTAATCCTGCAATAAAAGCTTCAATTGCAGTTTGATCATTGACTCCCTCATAGGAGTTTTTCATGTTGATCCATCATCCGAGATAGTCTCGGTAAGTTTCTATGCAACGGTACAAGTCTCTAATAGTGCAGGGCCTAATGTAAGTCCCGTCAAAATTCTGAAAGAATCCACTTTGCATATCATACTAGTTATTAATGGAATTTTTTGGTAGTTCATTGAGCCATGATCGAGTCGTCTTCCGCAACATAAGTGGGAGATACCGGACTGGGACCAAGTCGTTTCCTCCATTGGCGATGCAGCAAGCTTGGAAGAAATTCTGAAGCCAAGTATCTGGCTGAGCTGCACCGTCATAGGGTTGAATGTGTTTCGTGATCCCGAAGTTAACCAGAAACTTCTTCATGTGGACTCGTGGACAATTTTTTTTGGTCCCACGTATACGTCCTCCTCCTCATAGCGTCGCGCTTAGTTATTTGACTCGATGTTATATCGAGCATCGTTAGGCGATAGTGATCGTCGCCTCATATGATCGTTGTGCCTGCGGGCGGTGGAGTCGGACCTCTACTTCTTCTTCTACCATCGCCACCTTCACGTCGGCAGCCACCCTGGCCTCTATGATGAGAGCTATTGTGGTCACTACTAGGCGGGGATGATTGTTCTGGTGGATTATTGCCGGCTGAGCGTCGGCTGCCTTCCGGAGCGTCTCTATGTAGGTTCCGAGGTGGATCTTCATGATGACGGCCACCATGCCAGCTCAATCCAGCATTGCGATGAGGCTCAACCGGATGGATCATGTTCCTAGGAGGCGGCTTCTATTTCCGGTACCTCTCTTGTTGGTGCCATGCTTCTTCTTCGTCCCTGTGGCCGTTAGATTGCTGACGTGAGGTTGATGGGGGCAGTTCCTTCATAGTGTCGCGTGACGCAATCGGAAGAAGTTCAGTCCATCCTCGTGTGTGTCTGTGATGATGGCCTGGAGATCCAGTTCTTGAGTGGTTATCATCCCTAGGGTCGGGGAGGTGACGCCGTTCTGGTTCCCTACGGGGCCTTGAATCAACTTTTTTATCCACATCTGTGCTACACTATTCAGATTTCAATGCTAGTTTTACTATGAAATAACGGAAGTTTTATGTTGCTCCAAGCCTTTGTCAAGCAATGCCACATACCCCTGGACTTGTTTTGGAGACGCATTATTTGCAAGGATAGCTCGAGCAGCGGTAGCATTTTCCACCGCCGTGTTGTAAACCCAGTATCCCTTATTGTTGATTTGAGACTGTCCCATGGCGATCGTCTTGCCGTTTCCGTCGAAGAGGGTCTTTCGGACATTCGGGTTCATGTTAGCCAGAACCGGGACACCTCGAGTTTTGTTGTTTGGCTGTCGATGAAAATTTGACTTGTACTACACGGGATCACTATCGACACGCTATTTGACCTCAGTAATATGAGCATCTTCATCGAGTAGGAGCAAATGTTGCTTCTCGAGGTCCTCATCCCTTTTATCTAGCACCTATAGCGTAAGATCCGAAACAGTTGGGATCGGTGTTGTTAATGCCTCTCCGTAGATCTCACGGGCGCTCTGAGTAACCATGTGACCATCAACCAAAGGATCGTTCGAATTGGTGTTGACTATCTTCGGATTGATGACAAGTATGCCATAGGGGGTCCTAAGAGAGTGGAGAAGATGGGGTATGAGTCGTACGGTGTTCCAGAAGCGGTGAGCACAAGTTTACCTAGGTTCAGATCTGACTGTAGCGATCAGATACTACTCCTACTAGAAACCCAGTTGAAAGGGCATGTATGCCCCCATGTGTGGTTTTGGTAATTAATGACAATCTCTATGGACTAATGTGTAAATTGAGTTTCACTTGTAGGTTTGTCCATTGGCATCGCTTGGGCCATGTGTTGGTCTCAAGGTTGGAAGATGAAGAAATGTCCAAGGGCTCTATGCCCATTGGAATCATGAAGAAATAAGAAGCTTGAAGGTCGATCAAGGCTTGTGCAAAGAGTTGCATCAAGATGGATCAACCTCAAGTAGGGATGAAGAAGGGCGAGCTCAAGATGCGCCATCTCTAGAAGATCTCATGCTTGAAGCTTGCCATCCTCGTGCTCATGGAATGATGAAGACAAGTTCAAAGAAGAGGTTTCCCCATGGAGTATGGGGGAGCAATTTGCAAGTCTTCATCTTCATCAAGCAAGAGCATCCAAGAAAGGTGTACCCACTATAGAAGAACAAGACGGTCTACATCAAGTTCAAGTGGGATGCTGAAGGCAAAGGTATGTTCTTGATAGGGATTTTCTTTTGCCGGTCTCGTATTGTTAGTTGGGAGACCGGGTTTAGGATAGATAGCCGTGCTATCAAGAGGGGCTCTCAAGCGGGTGTCTCGTCTGCATCGTTCGGAGAGAGCTCAAACCTTTGCATTCATAGCATCATCTTTCTTGGTTGTTATTTGGTTCTTTTCCATGAGAGGATCTAGAGCTTGTGGTCACCATCATAACAAGCTCTAGCTCATCATCTAAGGATTTCACTTGCATATCTTATTGCGGTTTTTGATCTTGCGAGTTTTCCGGCTCCACACCTTGGGGGATAGTTCACATATATATTCATGATATTTTCTCCCAAGGTGATACCCAATATTTCGAACACCTTTTCCATGATATTTTCTCCCAATATTCCGGCTCCACACCTTGGATTCTATTCGTCGTTATCTTTCCAACAAAATTGGTTTCATCCCGTTTGGAGTTCGGATGCAAAAGTTATTGTGTTTCTGGTTTTCTGGTTTCTGGAATTTCCCTGACCGGAAGTTCCGGCTTCCCACCGGAAGTTCCGCTAGGGCATCTTTGCCGCCAAAAGTTCCGGTTGAACTTCCGGCTCTTGTTCCGCTCACGATCAGTAACCTTCTGTTTTGAATATGTCTATTTGACGGAACTTCTGTCGGAACTTCCACCGGAAGTTTCTCTCCCACCGGAAGTTCCGGTGAACCGGCGGAAGTTCCGACCAGGATTCGCTTTTTCAGTTTCTCGCTCTGCAGTTTTTGACCGTTGGCTGTGTGCCACCGGAACTTCCGGCCTCCCACCGGAAGTTCTGGCCAGGAGTCGCGAATGCCCATAACGGGCAGATCTGGGAGCCCTTTAAAAGGGGCTCCTCTTCCCCTTCGTGGGTACTAGCTTTTCTTCTTGGTTCTTGGCTTTCTCTCTCTCCTCCATTGTCAACCTTGAAGAAGCTTTCCCGCTCCCTTTCCCCTCCTATGATTCTTGCATCTTTTTGAGGGATTTGAGAGAGGAGATCTAGATCTACAATCCCCCCAAGTCAAATCCCTTCTTTGTGAAGGAATCATTGGGATCTAGATCTTGGAGAATTTTGTGTTATCCTCTTGTGTTCTTCCTCCCTTATTCCCCCAATAGCTTTTGTAGATTTGTTGGAATTTGGGAGAGAAGGACTTGCCCTTGCATTTGGTGCATAGGTTTGAGTTCTACTCTTGTGTTCTTCCTCCCTTATTCCCCCAATAGCTTTTGTAGCTTTGTTGGAATTTGGGGGAGAAGGACTTGCCCTTGCATTTGGTGCATAGGTTTGAGTTCTCCTCGGAGATTCGGCGAGTTCAAGCTTGTGAGCTTGTTTCTCTTGGGTTCCTTGGAACCCTAGACGGTTGTGTGGTTGGATTGTTGACCTTTTGTGGTCTTGTTGACCTTTTGTGGTCTTGTAGCCTTTTGTGGCGTTGTTGGCCTTTTGTGGCATTGTTGGCCTTTTGTGGCTTTGTTGTTGGGAGCCTCCAATTGAGTTGTGGAGTTAGCCCCAATCTTGTACGGGTTCGGTGACCGCCCTCAAGCGTCCCATAGTGGAGCAAGTGCCCGCCTTTTGTGGTGCACACTTGGGAGAATAGGGTGAGCCTTTTGTGGCGTCGGTGAGTTGCGTGCTTCCGCATCCGGGGTGAGGCCTTGTGTGGCGTTGGGTGAGCATCGAGCCACCACACCTCGAGGTGAGCCATTTGTGGCGTTCGGAGAGCATTGCGCCATCGCACCTCTCCAACGGAGACGTAGCTTCTTTGGAAGTGAACTTCGGGAAACAAATCTTCGTCTCTGCGTCCATCGGTTATCTCTCAACCGAACCCTTTACATATGCACTTTACATTGTGATAGCCATCGTGCTTGAAGTATTTATACCTTGCTATCACCTTGTTGCTTGTATTGCTTAGCATAGGTTGTTGGTGCACCTAGGTGAACTTAGTGGCTAGGTTTTGTGCTCAATAAATTAAACGTTAGTTTTATTCCGCATTTACTTGAGCCTAAACCGTAATATTTTTAAAAGCCTATTCACCCCCCTCTAGGCGACTTCCTTTGTACTTTCACTAGTAATATATCAGCGAGAGGCGGATGTTACCACAGATTATAAGGCCTGTGCGAGTTGGTTGTGTTATTGGTATGCCCTAAAGGCTCCCTCAGGTCCGACTTATAAAGGCACCAAGACCTAGGTTTACACGAGAGACCTATCCGGATATGTTATAGAGTCGGTAACTAGATATAGCTTGGACTACAAGTAATACTACATGCCTAAGTCGGTAATTCTTATGGGCCTTTTGATAGACGGATTTGACTCCGTCCTCTTTGCCTGACTGGGTCACCCATGAAGCAAATCCCTAACCTGTTGGTGGGCCACCCTGGTCATCGAGTCATGTGGGTATACCCGAAAATTATATCCCCAACAGTAGCCCCCGGAACTCTCCAAGATCCAAAGTCGGAATAATCGTCTAGCTTGATGGTTTCTTTGGCTTGCAGAATCTTGAAGGGTTCCCAAAAAATCATTTAAGTGTGTAGGATTCCAGGTCTCATCTAATTTAGATATAACTTCTAGACTTTTTGTCATTTCGACGCTCGTTTTAAAATTGAGCCGGATTTGGAATGGTGACGTTTGCCTGAGAATGGTAGCTTGAGGAGGAGAGCATGTTGTCAGCACGACAGTTGGTGTGTCCGCATTCCGTAGAACCGATGCACCATTTCAATGCACGCGTGGAGATCGAGGGGGCGGAGGCTTCACGAGAAAACTGCCTCTCTCTCTCCTATATGTGTGGCATTAATTGAGTGCACTTAGTGCGAATGTTAATATATTGGGAATATTTCCTTCTCCCCAGATTCATTCCTCGCCATTTCTTCGTCTCCTTGTGCTCTCCTCCTCCATTGACCCTACCAAACACCTCTAGTGCCATCAATATCTGACCTCCTCCAACGAGATGGTGGAAGCAGAGTCAAGTTCAGGTGCGTTGGCGGCAACCTCGGCGGCGGCGAATAACAAGAAACACTAGGGCCTCTGGGTCGCTAGTGTCATGGATGAACAAAAGCATAAATCTTTGGAGGACGAGGGCTACCTCACTGCTGGCGCATGGTGGAGCAGCCTCAACGGGCTCGTCTTGGCATCCCACGACGGCGAGTGAGTCCACTTTGTGACGCACGTCGATCGCGGCCTCAGTCTTCCTGCATCGGAATTCCTCACAGAGGTACTCCAACACTATGGCGTACAGCTGAATAATCTTCCCCCCAATTCTTTGCTCGAGCTTAGTGCTCATGTAGCTCTTAGCGAGGGCTTTCTTCGCATTGGGCTGAATCTCACTCTTTTCCAATACTATTATGGTACTCGGAAGAATTATATTAGTGCTGGAATTCCTTATATTACTGGCACGCTAGCTTAGTTCTTAGGAGAGACTGAGTTTATCCTAGGACTTTCGCTAGTGAGTCGGTTAGAAGATGGGCTGCCACATTCTTTTATAAAAAAGATATACCAGCTCCCAGAAAGACAGAAGGTCTTTTGGTTTTCATCGACGGCGCTACTCCCCATAAAGATTCATGGGACACAGAGGCATCGGAACTTTCCAAAGATTTGGTCCGTGCCAAGAGGCGGATCAAATTTTGATGTAGAACCGGGGTCTGCGCGACTCTGACTTGATTCTTTGCTGGCAAGATCATCGGATTCAGCCCCTGCAGTACCACCACGACCGGTTGATGAACATGGTCACCAAAGATAGGAAGGATGGCATGAAGGGTTGTCTGATGTGAATTTCAGCGAAGGACTCTAAATCCCGAATGTAGTTATTGATCAAGGAGAGAGTGAAAAAAGAAAGTTCCCGAGCTCTCCATGCCAATGTTTATAGCAGATAGACCTCTGACTCCGATAAAATTTTCAGCTTGTATTTCATTTTAGCTCATCACCTTGTTGTACAATTATGAATGTGTCAATGGCTTTTATCTCTCAGCTTAAAGATCTTCCCAAGTCGGAGTTAGCCCCTCTTGAGGGTTATCCTCGAGAAGACTCGGAAGAGACGGAGGACGACAAGGTGTAAGAAGTATACGTCCCTGCTTCCAAGAATCGTAAGGCCAAGGATGTTGTTACCACTGGCACACAAGTGTTGCCCGTGGTTAAAATTAAGTACCTCGTATCTTTTAGTACTCGTTTTGTACTTTCCAAGTCACAACTAACTTTTGTGCTTTATGCGCCTCAGAGCTAAGTTTGTTTTGAAGTGTAACTCAAAGCCAGAGAGCAAATCGGTCAAGTTGCTACGCCAGCAGAAACATGTGATGTCACCAGCTGCACCTCCTACAACTCCAACCACTACCCAAACTTCAGCACCGGAGGTTCCTTCTTCTCGCATGCTGGCACTGCCATCCCTGACACTCAGAATACATCGCAAGCTCTGGTTACCATTGGTAGCCCAACTACTGACAAGGGTGAACCCACTAACGCTAATTATCCCATGGGTGTGTCATCAGGGAGGGTGGTTAAAATTACCAGTTCTTCTCCCACCGACCTAAAGAGGAAGAAGAAAAACGAGATTCTCAAACTGGCCCAAACCAGTATTTAGAAGAAAGTTTTAACTCCGGAGGCATCAAGCCAGGAGATGGAGGACATGAATCTGGAAGGCCTCCTGGAACAAATCCGAGTGACAGATCAGAAGATCCAAGCCGGATAAATTCCAGTGAAATATGTCACTCCTATCTCCCTCGCTGAGAAGGTCTTCCACAACACGAAGATCTGATTTGGGAAGTTGCACTTGAAGCATGTTGCAAGTTTTTTGGTTCTCATTTGTAGTATTTATTATCATATCCTCTAGCCCCCAAGCATAAAGTCAGATAGAGATCATAGCATAAGATCCGAGTTTATGCTTATAGGATGGAAAAGAACGATGTAGTGTAGCCCCCAAGGCTCATGCTTAAAGTTAACTATAGTTAAAGTTGTACCCGGAGTCTTAGTAGCCGCCTGACGGTATATTGTCTTTAACTTACAAAAAGTTATATCTTACAACAAGTAACTGCTAAATAATATATGCAACAAGCGTAAAGAAATCAAGTCTTTGCGTCTTGAGAATTCCAAGTTGCAGATTGAAAAGGATGAGGCAGAAGGTAAACTTTTCCGATACTCAGTCACAGTTATTGATTCTTCTTAGTCGAATATTTATTCCGACCAATATTTTTTCCTTTGTAGAATTGGTACAAAAATCTAGAATGATGGTGGAGGATGCCAAAAACTACAAAGTTCTTCAAATGAAGAATGATGAACTTCGCTAGGAGCTAAATAAGCTAAAGGATAATCAAGATAAGTCTGTGAACAATCTCCTAGAGTCGAACAATCATGAGACCATAAGGCTCGAAAAACTGCCGGCCCTCTATGATAAGAAATTTGATGAGATGAAGAAAGAATTTGATAGTCGGAAGAATCTTTCCCAAGCCACCCAAGCCGAACTGAAGAATCTCCAGGAAGAGCATTCCTAGTGGAACCACTTTGTTATTGCTAATTTCCCCGACATTGTCTTTCCCTCTTTATTTCCAACTTATGTGTTCATATTTTTTTGACTTTGTTCTTTCCCAGATCATCTGAATCTTTCAGACTCTTCTAGCTCTAACCCTCATTCCGAGTGCATCAAGTAAGTCAGAGATGTTCTCGATGACTTTCGCCAAGTTCTCGAAGAAGCTGGCGAGTTGGTGAAACTTTATGATTTGAACAAACTGCCAATACTCGAAATTAGGGACAAAGCAAAGGAGATTTCAAAGCTTATCTAGGACTGGAAGATCTCGTAAGCCCGGACTACAACACAGACTGCCCTGACTATGGTGATGATTCACCATAGCGATATGCAAATATGGCACATCACCAAGGGCAGAGCCAATCAAGATGTTGAGGGTAACCCACAAGACATCAAGGCCATTTAAGAGTCTTTTGCAGGCTATGTTTTTCGCGTGGCGGAGCTGACGAACTACACGACGCCATTCTTCTAGTCAGTGGTTGTCCCTCCTTCTCCCAACGATCCGGAAGATAGCCTTGTCGAAGATGAAGATGCCTCTGAGTCTAATAAGAAAGATGGCAACGATGTAGACTCCAACACTACAAGGTCTCCACCACCAGAACCTGCAGCTTAAATATTTATGCATTATCCTAAAACATTTTTATATTCAGTAATGATAGGTACTATAGTTTGTGGTTCTATGTGATTACATATAAGAAATAATGTTTTACTTCTTAGAACTTTGTATATATTTTAGGTGTGCTTGAAAATTTTGTAAGCACTTTGTGTTTATCCTTTTTGTTTTATCTAGATCTTTTACTTGTCCCATTCATGAGCCGGCAAACCTTTAGCACGGAAACTTTGCCAAGCAATGTATCTCAATTGCTAAACCCGTTTATACTTGGAAACAAAGCTGGCTTCTAGTACTAACAATTTATTACTCAGAAAATGCCTGCGTCTAAGCAATCAGATAAAATATCTACCTGAAGGTAACATTTTTTATAGATTTTCAAAAATTATAACCAGAACGAACATGAACATAAAGTACTTTCAAGCATCCTGGGATTTTTGTAATTGACATGCTCTTTTGGAAATAAGATGGTAAAAAACTTCATAGAAAATTATGAGATAACCAATACTTTATTTCTTTATGAACATAATCATATGATTACAAGAAAATATAATAGAAGGGATGTAGCTGTGCAATATTCCATGGACGGTCTAATTCATCCGGGTCTGTACTACCACAAGCTCTCTTTATCTTCCGAGTATCAGGTCATTCCTTGATTGGTCTCATATCGGTTAAATAGTATGACCCATTATGCATAACTCGGCTAATCATAAAAAGTCCTTCCTAAATCGGGGAAAGTTTGTGTTTTTTTTTGCAAAAGTCGGATAACCAAATCACCATGTATGAAGGAACTATTTTGCACACTATGACTATGGTACTTGCATAACTTATGCTGATAGGCTGTAGATCTCTGCTTAGCAATGACGTGAACTTCTTCGATTATAGGGAGATTGATGGATTAAATCACTCGAAAGAACTGCTTCTGCATCGTAGACTAAGAAGAAAGGAGTATATCCGGTTAAGCTGGTAGTAGTTGTTCGCAAGCTCCATATCATAGACGGTAATTCTTCCGCCCAAGCCCCCGTAGAATATCAACAAAATGGTGCCTCATAGTCCGTAGTAAAAAAAAGTGGTGCCTCGAGATGAGGTCGGAGTCCTTGTAAAATGAGACTGTTTGCCCTTTTGACTTGTCCATTGGCATGTGGATGTGCGACTAATGCAATATCGAGTCGGATCCCTTGATTTCGAAGAATTCAGCTAGTTCTCCCATGGAAAGTTGCTCCCGTTGTCAGTAATAATACTGTGCGGATATCCCAATCGGATGATTACGTCCTCGACAAACTTTATGGCTATGGATCCATCGCAATTTGTTACGGGTTTAGCCTCAATCCACTTTATAAATTTATCCACCATCACTATGATTTGGGTAAATCCACATTTTTCCATCCTAAACAACCCTACCATATCAAGCCCCATGACTGCAAAAGGCCATGTAATAGGGATTTTTCGTAGCTGATCAGCCGAAACGTGTGCTTGACGGGCGTACTATTGGCAGCCTTTGCATGCTTTAACCAGTTTCTCGGCATCTTCCTTAGCTATGAGCCAAAATAACATGTGCCCAAAAGCTTTTTCCACTAAGGATTTGGCTACAACGTGATGACCGCATTCGCCTTTGTGGATTTCTCGTAAGATTTCCACTCTTTCTTCTAGAGAAATACAGCGCTGGAAAACCCCAGAAACACTATGCTTATAGAGCTCACCATTTATAATTGTATAGGCTTTTGCTCGTTGGACTATGTGTTGGCCCAGAACTTTGTCTTTGGGTAATTTTCCATCTACCAAGAAATCTAGGTAGGGTTGTGTCCATCTGGGAATCACAGCCAGAACTTTTACTAAAGGTTAGTTGGAGTTCGTCAGATAGTCCTCATCAGCTCCTGTGATAGAGGGAACTTTAAGGTGCTCTATAAAAGCACCATCTGAACTGGTTTGCACGCAGAGCCTATTCTTGATAGAGAATCTGCTTCCTCATTTTGTGCTCAAGAAGGTATTTTACCTCAAAACCTTCGAACGATTTGGGTAATTCATCCATAACAGCCTTGTATACTTCCATGTGTTTATTTCTGTTCTAGATATCGGATACTTGTTGTGCAACTAAATCTAAGTCTCTGTAACACCTAAGTCAGGTAATGCCAATGTCATTGGCCATGCGTATTCCATGTAGCAGTGCTTCATATTCGGAAATATTATTGGTTGCCATCAAGCGAATCTGTAACACATAGAACACCTTATTTCCTTGGGGTGATTCAAGAACCACGCCAGCCCCCGAGCCTCCCTATGCTTTTGATCTGTCAAAGTGAAGAGTCCAAAATTTTGGGTCTGGAGGGCTTGCATTTTCCGTCGTCTATATCCAATCAGTAACAAAGTCGGCAAGTATTTGGGACATTTTTGTTGTATGTGGCTTATACTCAATGTCAAAAAATGCAAGATCTATTCCCCACTTGGCGACATGTCCTGTGGCTCATGATTATTAATTATATCTCGCAGGGGAGCGGTACTTACCACTATGATCTTGTGCTCTTGAAAATAATGTCGTAGCTTTCTGGCAGCAAAGAATACGCCATAGGCTAACTTTTGGTAATATGGATACCTTTATTTCAAATTGGTCTGGACCTGGCTTAGATAATAAGTTGGAAGTCTACTAGATACTCGTGATTTTCCTCCTCACACTCCAGAGATGTTACAACACTTACGACTCTATTTGTCGTTGCGTTGTAGAGTAACATATGCTAATGTGGCTTAGGTATGTTAAGGATTGGTGGATTTGAAAGTAGATATTTCAAACTTTACAGAGCAGCGTCGCTTCCTTGGTCCAGACAAATTTTTCGATTTTCTTCAACAGCTTGTATAAAGGTGCGGCTCTTTCTCCGAGCCGGCTGACGAACCGGCTTACTGCTGTGATGTAGCCAGTGAGTCGTTGGACGTCCTTCAGGTGAGTCGGCTTGGTAATGTTTTCTATAGCCTATTTTGTCTTGGTTCACCTCTATGCCTTTTTCAGACATGTCGAAACCTAACAATTTTCTGGCTAGTATTCCAAAGAAGCACTTCTTTGGGTTAATCATCATATTTAATTTGCGTATGCTAGCAAATGTTTCCTCTAAGTCGTAAATTATTGTTTCCTTTTTTGGACATAACCTCTATGTCATCCATGTATATATGGACATTTTTTCCGATTTGGTCGGTGAGGCAATGCTGCATATTGCATTGATATGTTGCTCCTGCATTCTTTAAGCCAAAAGGCATAGTTTTATGGCAGAGGGTTCTAAAAGTAGTGACGAAAGACGTCTTAATTTGATGTGATTTTTTCATTGGTATTTGGTGATATCTGGAATATACATCAAGAAAACAGAGTAATTCTGACCCTGCCGTGGAATTGATAACTTGATCGATTCTTGCCAAAGGAAACGGATCTTTGGAACAATCCTTGTTTAAGGCAGTATAATCAAAACACATCCTTAAATCGATAGTGTCATTTTTAGGGACGAGTACAGGATTTTCCACCCAATCTATATGGATGACCTCTGTGATAAATGCAGCTAAATCTAGTCGGGCTAATTCCTTAGCTAAAGCTTTGCGCTTTTCATCACCAAACCATTGTAAGGACTGTTTGACGGGTCTAGCATCGGGATACACATTAAGATAGTGCTCGGCAAGTTCCCTAGGTACTCCGGTCATGTCAGAAGGTTGCCATGCAAAGATATGTTTATTAGCTTTGAGGAACTCGACGAGCACGCTTTCTTATGCAAGGTCTAAATCCACCCCTATGTTGGTCGCCTTGGAGGGATCATCTTCCTTTAGTGGAATCTTCTTCATCTCTTCTGATGCCTTAAACTATAGACTCGGTTTGAGCACCTCGTTCTTCATAGCGGTCATCACGGATGGGTCGGTGTTTTTCTTGATCTCCCGGTACTCCTGGGCGTGCAACACGGCTTCAGCAAATGTGGCAGGTTCGTCCTTGCAATCTTGTTCTTTCCTCGGGTTTCCCTGGATAGTTACGCCATTGGGACCCGGAAGTTTCATCATGTTGTAAATGTAGCAGGGATGGGTCATGAACACCTAGTAAGACGAACGTCTGATGATGACGTGGTATGCACTTTTGAACGGTACCACCTTAAATGAGAGTGGTTCGATCAGGTAATTGTCTGGAGTATCGAATGTCCCGTCTAGTGTGATCTCACCCAACAAATCCGCATATCTTCCTGGTACAATATCATGAAAAACCACATTGATATGGGTTACCTGCCTTTCGTAAATCTTCATGCGGTGGAGCATCTCAATGTAGTGGATATTGATGCTGCTGCCAGCATCCATGAGAATTTTAGAAAACTCATACCCATGAATAAGAGGACTGGCGACCATAGGGTAATTTCCCCAATGATGAGCATTCTTTGGGTGATCGCTCTGGTCAAAGGTGATGGTTACTTCCGACCAATCTATAAACTAGGGGACAACCAAAACCATGGCATTGAGCTCATGGTGAACCACTTTTTCGACCTTAGTCAGCTGATGTAACATCCCAATTTCAGCAACCCTGATATTTTGTCAAAAGGCAAAATTAGGGGGAACAAAAAAAATTCTTGTTAAGTGTTGCAATTCTTGTTGCATGTTGCTTGTCTGATTGTATATTATAGGATATACTACTTATCTTAACACTAGTTGACCAAAAACTATTTTACAAAAGAGATGTCTTGGCTCAACTTTCATATTCTCAAATGTTCTGACATTTCAAACTTTATCCAAGATGACTTTGATAAAACAAAACATTTTATTAGTTTCTATTACAAAACTATGGAGACCTATATATAATCTCCTAATGTTTTCAAGATAGATCATTCATCTTCTCTTACCTCTAGGTTTTCCCAAAACCTTTACTAAAACTTTTTCATTCCAATCTTGGTAGAAGTACCAATAGGTCCTTACCTCACTTCAAAATGCAATCTCTTCAAAACAGCCCTGCTTACCTCAAGCTAGGTTTCAAGGTAACCTCAAGAGTATTTGATTATCTAGCTAGATGATTTGCCTTGATCTGCTGATTTCCCTGTGTGCTTAGGAACTAGAGAGAGCTAATCTAGTAGCTCATTCCGTAGGACCCAATCTATGTTTGTGATCATCAATACTGAACCAAACATCCTAAGCTGGATCTATCCTTAGTCACTGAAGTGATCCTAATATATTTTACCAGATCATCCTGAGCTAATCCATTGTATTAGTATCCAACTCAGCAGAGGCCTAATACAAGAAAGTATCCCCTCTATTCAATCTATACCTCCATATCAACCACTTGATGAAGAGGATAAACCCATGCCACTCTCTCAAATATTTCCCTCTAGTATTCTAGTCTAAAACCCTAAACCTGCCAAAATGGCTAAGTCTGGACTCTTTAACTAGATTCAATCTTTGAGACTCCACCCTTTCCAACCTATGTGCATTCTTGAGAATTTACATGAACCATTTTCTAGTACATAATTAGTACTACCAAATCACACTTTGTCCCTTAGCTAAACCATTCTTTAACCCACTCCTCCATGATGGAGACTGTGCTTCTTAAACCCTGCAGGTTTATAAGGCATCATGCCAATCCTATTATGGCACCCTTGTTTTAAACAAAGTTTGCCATCACTCCTAGATCACCTCAAATACATCCAAGACAAACTCTTGGCACCATGATCATCTACATAACTTGGTCTAACCATCCATCTATCCCTTGTATCAAGGTGAGCTCTGTGCTCCCTAATCCAACCATGTTTAGAGGGCATAAAAATATAAATGCCCTACATCCTCCAATCCATCTCTTCTTCCAAAACTCCATGTTTATCAACACCCAAGGTGATATTTCTAGGTAATTCATGTTGACATCATCCACCTTGGAAATAATCATCCCCAGATAATTCCCAAAATAATTTGGATTGTTAAACTATTTAAATTACACCCTTTGCCAAATCCTCAAAACCTTGTCTGTAAAGACAAGTTTGTTTTTCTCCAAAACACTTTGCCATATCAAGGCAACTTTGATGCCTACATCTACCCTCCTATATTCCCATCTCAAAAATAAATATTTTTGAGATCCTTTATTATTTATTTTTGCCCTTTTTCTTAAATGGCAGAAACAACAATTAATTACTTATAAATACATTTCCTTCTAAATAAATTCCAATAAAAACACCCAAGGTGTGGTATGGTATTTAGAACCATATCACACCAAAATCCCACCCTTCCTAATGTAAAAATATCACAATAGCTTCTAAAAACCACACTTTTCAAATAAATGACTTTAAGTGGACATGTACTCTTTAGAAAAATTATGAAGAGATATTTTGACCATACTCATCCACCAGTATCTTTGTCCCCACTTTGAACCATGCAACTTATGCACCTTCTTTCACAACCATTGCTTGGATCAAAAAACCAGGCACTGCCCAAACTCAAAACCCAACCAAATATCCACCATAGCCCTTGCCAACTTGTCTAGCATATCTCTCACCGTCCCTGGTCGTGCTGCACTATAACATAGGCACTGTAGCTTCTATTCCCCTTGTCCTTTGTGCTTGTTTGAAAAGGAGAAAATCAAGACCCCACTTGGCCATTTAAGTCCTCCTCATAGCAACCCCACTCCCTCTCTATCCCCCACCACTGACCAGGACACCTCCTACCTCTCCTCCCCTCCACCTGGCCACACACAAGCCAGCCCTACCCCACTCCCATGTCCAAAATGGACATTTCCCTCACTAGCCTCTCCCCTTGTAATAAAAGGGGCTATAAGCCTCTCTCTGCCCTCATTTTCTCCTCCCCACTCTCACTCCCAGCCTCGAGTTACCCTTTCCTATCCCCTGCTCTGCCTCGACCAGGAGAAGATGAAGATGGTATTCGGCCATTGCTCAAAAGCCAAGTTTATCTCTCACACCTCTTCTATTTTCTCCCTACATGTCCCTCTGCTGAGAGTTCTGCGTGCTCCCCCATCTAACCCTTCTATCTTTTCAACATGCATGCACCAACTCCGGCGAGCTCCCGAAGGAGAAGGACCATCGTCATCACATGAGCTCCTCCCTGTCGCAGAACACCCCTCTGTCACCCATACCCGTGGTCGTAGTGCTACTCTACGTCACCCTGGACCTCCCCCGCCCCTCTTCCATTCCCTAGGGAGCCTCCACGATGAGCTCCTGAGCATGCACCGACAGAAGTTATCGCCCGAGCTCGGTCCTAAAGTCGGGCCCTACCGTGTCGCCCTGCCATCTGCTCCCAGTCGTGCACCGCGTCACCCTCCATTGTCGCCATCACCCCTACGTCGCTGGTGAGCCCTCCCCTGGCCCTCTCCATCTCTACTAGGGTTCCAGTGTGCCGCTCCTCTATCCTGCGGAGACGACAACGCGGGGTCGTCGATAACCACCAGATCGAATGGTCCCCGACGCCGGGTACCGCATCGCCGCGGCCTTCTCGGGCTGGCGACTCCTTGGGCCGCGTCGGCAAGCACATTGCCACGCACGTGCTCCGTAGCGAGTTGGGCCGGCCCAATAATGGCAGCCTATGTCCCCCTCAGATCTAGCCCGTGGAGCTGCTCCCTCTCTTTTCTTTTTCAATATTTCTCAGATCTTATATATGCCCTTTGGTTTAAATTCTTAATAAAATGGAAAACCCCAGATCATGGCTTGGTCCAGTTTGATTCTGGTAACCACATGAGTTTTCCACCCTGAAGGTCTTTACTGATTACCCGACCCACGATCGGTGTAGATCAGGGCAGGGTACTCGGATGGTGTGGGTAAATTGTACAACCTCTAAAGAGTGTAAATCTATTCAAGTAGCCGAGTCCTCGGTCATGGATGGTTGGGAAGGTTGGTGTAGAGCGGTGCTGGTTTTGATTTCAAAAAGAACTTCGGAAAAGCACTATCTTGGAAATGTTTTGACCATGAGATGGTCAGAAAATGGAGGAAAGGAGTTTGGTCGGGTGGTGACCGGAAGGAAAATCAAATGGGTGACCCAATCCTAGTGTTTAACAAAACTTTTCAAACGGTATCCTAAAAGGTTTATAAAAGCTTTCAAACAAAACCTTTTAGATGCTATATCTACAAGAGAAAATATTTTAGAAAAGAACATCTTATGGAGCCATCCTACCACCTCGTCCATATTGCATATCCTTTTATTGTTATTATCATAAGGTGGTTTGGGAGTACATTCAAAGTACTCACCAGCATTGTCCCTGGCTATCTACTTGGCCAGACTTTCAGAAGATTGAGAGGAATACTAGAGATGCCGACGTCTATGCGAGCTAGGCCGTCTTCCCAGTCAGTCACCTGTAGGTTAAGGCATTACATGGGCTCTGTGCTTGAAGACTTTCGCTAGTGATGTTGTATCGTCATAATGGCACTTATGTAAGTACTTGTACTTGTTATTCATGGATATTGTAATGATACTTTGTGATTATGCTCACGGTTCACTGATCCTGGGAACGTGAATTACATGCATGACGGGGATTCTCGGACCGTAAATCCGGGGTCCCATAGACTTGGTATCAGAGCCATCCTGACTATAGGAGACCTTAGTTAGCATGGATGTTAGACAGGACAACCAATATTTCTGAAAACATCGGCTTTCGAAAACTATTTTTCCCAAAACCTTTTTGAAAGACTTCTTAGCTTACCCTCTCTAACTTCAACTATTTGAAAATGGATTACTCTATATCTCGTCTACTTAAAATGTTTCGTTTTCAAAAACAGAGTCCAAATTGGAGACTATGAAGACGGAGATCCTGGAATCAAGAGACACCGAGACAAGCAAACCAAAGGATCTACCAATGACGA
Source organism: Avena sativa (assembly GCA_916181665.1). Lineage (NCBI taxonomy): Eukaryota > Viridiplantae > Streptophyta > Magnoliopsida > Poales > Poaceae > Avena > Avena sativa. Next base: position 105,118,160 of record OV702293.1, read on the forward strand.
AAGACACTACAAAATCGCCCTACCAACGGAGTCCTTCATCGCCTCAAAGAATCAAGTACGGCACCAACGACACCAGATGGCAAGACAGAAGTCAAGACCCCCGTAACATCCGTACATAGTATTAGCATCCTTAATATAGGATTCCCCTTGTGGCGTGTAGTCACCCCTTAGTACCTATGGTACGCCTTGTTTGCTTGTCATGTGCTTGTCTGATGCTTGGAATGTGTTGCTTGTCTGCCTTGGATCATTTAATCCAAAATCTTAGACCACCTTAATGGGTATGCCGACACCAACACCCCTCCTCCCGTAAACTGAAACCTCTCCTCAGCAGGATGGCCACATAAAGAAATCCACGACAACCCCTAGTCGTGCTTTAGCTCTAGTCGCCCCCAAAGAGCAAAAACCCTATTCAACCCTCCGCCGAATCAACGGGATGTCCTCGCCATAACACAAATGCTCCAAGAATCCAGAAGATAAGGATGCCCGAAGACAAAGGGTATACTCAATCAGTGAATCGAAACAACATAAAGAGTTCAAGTGAAGACAACCCATCGAAAGCCAAAATGCCTCCAACTAAACTAGGGTCCAATAAGAATCATCGCTAACCACTACAACTACCCCGAGTTAACCCTTACGGTTTTGTTAGGTAACCACCATAGCAAGGTAGTCGCAATAAGGCGTCACTCTAAGACCTCAACTCAGGCGTCACGCCAATGCTCGAAGATGAAGAATGTACACCTGCCTCGACGGCCCTAAATAAAGATCTAAAGTTCCACACAACTCCAGAAGATCTCCAACCCAAGGATCCGATCCAAGCACCCCCTCGAGAGTAGTCAGAGGAACATAAAACCGACCTCATCAACCATCTTCAAAAGCTGCTCGATCCTCCCAACACTCATGATGCTCAAAATTAAGACGACAATACTACCTGACGCTGCCAATACTACTCTCTAAGGAATAGAAAGCATCCCAAAGAATCAATATTCTATGAAGTTGTTGTGAAGCCCCTTCTCTGCTATCTCTGCTAAAGTCCCATGTAAAGGACCTCCAAACCCCGAGATGGAAAAACGAAGAGATATCCTTTTACGAGTTTCAACCCATATTCTCGTCACCACCTAGAAGATCCACCCGTCGAAGTATCTCCCGGAGAAGGCACGACCCTCGCTCTTTACTGCCGAAGTTTTGAATATCCCTCACACCCCGAGGAACTGAAGTAACCAAAGTGAGTACCCAAACCTATTACGGCTACATGATTCAAGGATCGCTCTCGACATAGTCCCTCGTATCCTACCAACTCACTCTTCCAACATAGGGTAAGTGATGGATCGTCTTGAAACCTATTTATGTAAGAGGTCAAGTACCCTCGCCATTGGCCGGCGCCAATCTTCTAATTTCTAGATGAACCCCGTTGATGAGATGAAAGAATGATGCCCTTATTTGCATGTTTTACCCACGACATTGCATCAGACTCAACCTAGAACGAACTCATCCTATAAGACCGCCTCTCTTACCTGATAATCGGAAATGGCGTCCTCAAACCTATTGGACCCCCCCTTAACTAGCTCAGAACTAACTACCCAGAAGCTAGTAGACGCCCTTTCTGATAGACCTCCTAACGAGGTTCGATCTAGACAATGCCCATTGTTATGGACTTGGGTTTTGGAGAAGATGGGGATGCAAGAAGTCGCAGAATGGTTAACATGCAAGCAACACGGGGACATGAGGTTTACCCAAGTTCAGTCCCCCGCAAGGAAAACCCTACTCCTGCTTGTTTGTTCTTGATTATGGCAGAACCGAAGGTTATAGGGGTGCGCAGATGCAATATGGAGTGGAGGTGTGTATGTGGTGAGTTGAGATAGAGCCTTCTCGCCGTACCCTCCTGTCCTTTAGATAGATAGGCAGGTCCAGGGATAGGTCGAGTCGGTTACAAATTAGGGTTGATACCGTTTGAAATTCTATCTCATCGAAACAACTATGGGCTTGTGCAACCCTAAATCTTAATGGGATACATGTCCTTGCATGGGCCTTCCTTGGCTAGACCAGGTATACAAATGTGGTGTACCCGTGAGGTCTATCCATGTCAGTTGCCCCCGAGTGTTCAGTCGAATCATAGATTCCACTGAAGACTCTTCAATCTTTCTGTTGTAGTTGAGACTTCTTGATAAGGAGATATATTTAGTTCATAGGGATTGTTGATGCGTGTGCCTGGATCACCTGATGGATCAGGGCCAGTTAACAGTCATAGGACAAAACAACATGATCTTCATCAAATTCGAGTCCCTGGACTCGAATTCGGAAGGATTGCTGGTGTAATTCGACTCAGGCCGTTGTGGTCTTTCAGGAGTCGAATCCAAATTATTCTCAAGTGATGTACCCAACGCGTCCGTCGGGATTTTCATAGTGCCTGTTGACATGGGAGTTTACTGGCAGAGCGCAGTCAGGTGCATTACCAGGCCATCAGATGATATCTGTGGTGCATTACCAGGTCGTAGACGCAGAATCCGAAATTTTATCACCACAGATGTGTTTCGGGTGGCCAAGGAGACTGCTTCTCACTTGGCGTTGGTTTGGGGAAAGTTGCCAAAATTATTTTTATTGTATTTTGATCCGAAGGATCATAGTCGAGGAATTCATAGGGTGCGTGGCCCGCGCTCCCTATGGGAGTATCCCCCGAGTGTCTATTCGAGTCGTAGACTCGAGCTATGACTTTATTTCAGTCATTTTCATTATAATTCCGAAGGACACAATTTTTTTCGGATGCTCAACTGACGCTCCCTATGGGAGTAGCCCCCGAGTCTGTAGTGGAGTCACAAACTCGATGTAGGACTCGAAGATAATTTGGAGGTCATGTTACCTTAGCAATTTCTCAGGTGCGTGGACGGCGCTCCTCATAGGAGTAGCACCCGAGTAGTTTTTCGAATCATAGATTCGAGTAAGTACTTGAATGATCAGTCGAAATCTTCGAGCCGTTGCTGGCTTTGCCTTCATAACATCATTGCTGACGATTGGTGATCTCAACCGTCTGCGGCAGCAGAGATGATGCGATGAGACGATCATGGGTTCCACCGCCTGACTTGACGTTGACTAGTCACACGTAGATGTGGCTAAAATTACGGCGTCTCCTCGGTTTTCATGCGAAGTGGGCGGCGTGCTGGCGACGGTTCGGTGTAGTGCTGACACGTGTATGGTGATATTTGAGTTGCATGCTATGGCTTCTCGATCGATGGCTCGTGTACATCGTCTTTGTCCTTTTATACTAAAGGGAAACAATGATTTCTATTTACCCTACGTCATTTTCTCATCTCCATTGCGTCCATTTTCTTGAGCTTTTGTGCCCTCCGTTGTGCACTGGATTTTCTTCACACTTTTCCTTCCTCGTTCTTGCGCTCACATCGCCACACTCGCCATTGCAAGATCGGCAAGCCGAAGAAGACAACTGTTGGAGCTGGTTCGAGCGCTGCCGGCGGCGGCAAGTAGGTCGCCGCTACAGCCCGCACAACTGACGTCGGATGGAAGCGCACGGATATGCGCGTGACGGATCTGTGCAAGTTGCGCGATGCTGGGCTGATCTCCAAGGAAAGGAGGATGCCATCCTCCCAGGCCAAGAGGTAATTCCTCGCCCACCCGAAGGCTTTTGGGTGATGTTTTATGCCTTCATTGTCCGAGGCCTTTCTTTGCCCGTCCATGAATTCCTTCATGGACTCCTTTTTTCTACGTGATTCAGTTGCATCATCTGTCTCCCAATTCTCTTCTCCATATCGCTTGTTTCATCACTCTCTGCGAGTGCTGGCTCGGTATCAAGCTGCACTTTGGCCTCTTCCAAAATCTCTATTCCGTGAAGAGGCAGTCCGCCACCGGCGGTGTTTATCCGCTCGGCGGCTGCATCATTTATATTCGGTCTTTTTCCAATTCTTCTCCTTTTCTATGTGCAAGTTCGTCCAATACTGGCGGAAAAAGTGGTTCTATATCCGTGATGCCAAGTTGGACGGGCAGCAGTTTGGTCTCGCCCCTTTTGACTCAACCCAAAAGATCATCCTAAAGAGGTCGTGGAAGAACCACGTCTTGGACGGTGAAACGGCCGAGGTGGAGAAGCTCTACCAACGCGTGGAGGCACTCCAGCTGGTGGCCGGCAAGGAGGTCAACGGTGTCGACATCATCCGCACCTTCCTCAAGCGTCGGGTGCAGCCGCTCCAAGCGAGGGCGCACATGATGTTCCTGTATGCTGGCCGCAGCGATCCTACAAGGGTTTTGCCTCAGGAGTTGTCTTCGGGTGACCTTGATAGAGCGCTTCGGCCCCTGCTGAAGTACAAGGGTGACGAGGACCTCCCGGCACTACTAGGAAAAGGCCTATCAGTGGCTCACCATTTTTCGACTTCTGTGGCGCATATGGGATACGCCACTGTTATCTCACCACTAAATTGAAGTTCTGTGGCGCATATTGAAATGCGCCACAGAAGTCTGAAAAACTTGTGTGGCGCATATTGCCAAAATGCACCACAGAAGTCCCGAACTAGATCTCAAACTTCTGTGGCGCATTTGGCCAATATGCGCCACAGAAGTTTTTTTCAAATTTCAAAAAAAAACCTGGCCAGATCTGGCCAGAGGTGGTGCTCGCTGGAGGTGGTGCTCGCCGAAGGTGGGGGTCTCCGATGGAGGATAGAAGGAGGTTGCTAGTGGAGGAGATGGAGGTCGCCGGTGGAGGAGAGGAGGAGGCCACTGGAGGAGGAGGAGGAGGCCACCGGAGGCGGAGGCCGCCGGAGGAGGAGGAGGAGAAGGTCACCAGAGGAGGAGCTCGCCGGGGTGGAGGAGGAGGGAGGTGGGAGGAGGAGGAACTTGCCGGGGTGGAGGAGGGAGGTGGGAGGAGGAGGAGGAGCTCACCGGGGTGGAGGAGGGAAGAGCACACCGGAGTGGAGGAGGGAGGAGCTCACCGGGGTGGTGGTGGAGGAGGAGGAGGAGGAGGAGGAGAAGAAGCTCACCAGGGTGGAGGAGGAGGAGGAGGATCTCACCGGGGTGGAGGAGGAGGGGGAGAAGTATAATGAGAGAAGAAGGTGAAAGGTGGAGGAGTGAAAGAGTATAAGAGAGGGAGAAGGGGCAGGATTCAAATTTCGAAATTTGGCCAAGACTTCTGTGGCTCATATGGAAGAAATGCGCCACAGAAGTTTGTCCTCCTTTTTTATTTTTTTTGCAGGAAAAAACGATCTTGTGGCCATAATTTTTTACTCTTTTCGAATTTTGAAAATCTAAATAATCGCTAAACGAACGTAGGCAAAAGTTCCGGCCGTTTTACCGTGGCATAAACTTTTTTGCATAAAAAGTCGAAATGCATGTTTGTTAATTTTCCTACAAACTAGACCATATTACCTATCACTATGTGAAAGGATTTTATTTTTTGAAGTGTTTTTCATTTTCTATTATTTTTTGCAAGGCTAAAAAGGCGATCCCTGGGGGGGGGGGTAGAATCTATTTTTCCTACTCCAACTTTTGTGGAATATGCCTCTATATGCGCCACAGAAGATGAACTTCTGTGGCGCATATGGTCATATGCGCCACAAAATATTGGTCAGAGTACAGTCAATGAGATTTCGTGATAGGGTCCACCTGAGCTTTCTGTGGCGCATACGTCCATATGCGCCACAGAAGTTGGAACTTCTATGGCGCATGTGGACATATGCGCCACAAAAGTTCCAACTTCTGTGGCGCATAAAAGTGCGCCACAGAAGTGTGAAGACTTCGGTGGCGCATTTGCTGAAATGCGCCACTGGACAACTTTTGTGGCGCATGGTCAAAACCATGCGCCACAGAAGGTTTGTCTATCTATAGCTAGTTTCCTAGTAGTGCGGGGAAATCCTTGACCTCCCCGTTCAATGCCAAAAATGCGGTTCCGCAGGTGGAAACTTGTAGCTTGCGCGTTACGCTTTTTCGAGTACTTTGTTGCTTCCTAGTGTCACTTATCCTGTTTTTGTATTTTGTTGGCAGGACCTCAAGTTATCTAGGATGATGCCCCCTCTACCTGAGAAATTTCCGGTTGCGCCGGATAATGAAGTTGTGGATTCTCAATCCGAGCTTCCTCCAACGCAATCTCCTACTGCGGAAGCCCCCGAGCAGAGCGAAGGGCTGACCAAAAAGCGGTCCCGGATTGAATCTTCGGATGGATCTACACCACCAACTCCAAGGGGTCCACCGTTCCTCGAGCAGCATGGTGAGGACGAAGGTTCATCGTCTATGCCTTTCCCTGACGTGCCCATTCGGGCGGTGGCTCCGCAGCCGCCGGCCAAGAAGAAGAAGAAGGCGAAGGCAGCTCCTGTCTTTAATTTGTCAGACATCGAGTCGTAAGTCATTTTGTTTGAGTCTTGCTTCCATTTTCATCGTCGCAGTTGTAGCTTGTTGACGATTTGATAAGTGCTAGCAGCAACCCTTCGGAGGAGTCCCTTGATGGGGACACCCAAGAAGTTATTGTGGAATCAAAGCCGACAACTACTATTCCCCAGGTGGTGACCAACTCCGAGGACGATGACCCGAGCTCCTCTAGGAGAGAAGCTCGTGAAGTCGTGACTCGGGAGGCAACATGCAAACCTTCGGAGTCCACACCTGAGCATGTAAGTGTTTCCCTTTTACTCCGTGGGGGGGGGGGAGCCCCCGAGTCCTATATTTATCTGATATGTTGCTCTTTTTCTTTTCGAGGGGATCCCCCGAGCCCATTATTCATCGAGTTTGTTTGCTTCTATTTGTAGTCTTTTGTCCGTAGCGCCAATCTTCTGATCCAGCAACATCTGGAGTTGGAGGATGAGCTGAAGTAGCTCCGAGGTGCGTAGCTTTTCACCCTGTTTATTGTTCGAGCACTCCAAGTTTGTTTCTTGTTTTAATCCAGTATTTCTTCATGCTGCATATGATAACAATGTTGTGCTCCGAAGGATGAACGCTCTCAAAAAGAGCCTCGGCCATGCGGAGAAGAAGGCATCTGATGCTACGGAAGCCAAGGAGCGCCTGCAGAAGGAGGCCGAAGATCGTGAGCAGCAGCTGGTGGCTCATCGATTGTTTGTGCAGTTGTGAATCTCATTCCAAAGGGAGAGAAGGAGCGCGTCACAATTCAGATTAACTGCCCGACGCAGCAAGAACTAGAGGCTGGTGGCTTTTCTGGATGGATCGCGATCAAGCAATCGTCCTTGCGATGGTGCAAGACCGTGTACACCAGGTTCTTTGGGTGCTGAAGCAGGCAAGGTCATCTCTTTTGGCCGTTAGGTCAGTCATGTTACCTCTAGATGCTGCACCTTCCAGTTTTTTGGGTCTTCTAGGGAAGTTCCGGAATGTAGGCCACGTTAAGGAGTTGGTGCACCATCAGTTGGTTGCTGGGGTGAAGGCAGCCCTTTCTCTTGTTCGGCTGCATCGTCATGATGTCAATCTCGCGGAGATAGCGGCTGGACCACCTCCTCCTCCAGGTGGTAATGTGTGGGATATGCGTCCTCATTACACGGCTATGGCGCAGTATGCCGAGAGATCGTAGATTTATTTGAGGAGCAGACAAATGTGATGCTCCAGAACAATTAGGGCTTGTAATGCCCTTTGTAAGATTTATATGAATTGGCACGTGATACTCTTGTAATGAGCATGTCCTTTTCGTTAGCCTGACATGGTCAGCTACTCAGGTTGTATGCATTGTTTAGGTCGATGAAGTCGTGAGGTGAGGCGTAGCTCCTAAGCATATTTAGCAAGGAGTAATGTAAGGGAAAAAAGTTATTTGGGCCAAGGAACTTAGCTTTTATTCATAGCAAACGAGGAGGTACATTGTTCGGCTGCGTAGCCTTGGCTGGATAGCCTTATTGAAAGTAAAAGGTAACTGGGGGTAGAAGCGTCGTAGTCGTGCGACGTTCCAGGGGTTGGAGTATTCGACTCCTGATGCGACGTCCATGAGGCGGTAGGCACCACCTAGGATGACTTCGGTGACGATTTAGGGTCCTTCCCAGGGTGACTCGAGCTTCTTGTGCCCTTCTTGCTTGAGTCGTAGGACGAGGACTCTTTCGATGAAGGATCTTGGGCGCAGTTGGCGGCTGTGGTAGTTGCGGAGGCTCTACTGATAGACGCTGAGCGAGCCAGATGATTTCGCATGCCTCGTCGAGTGTGTTGACGGCGTCTTCGAGTGCTGTCGATGATTCGGCTTCACTGTAAGCGACGGCCCATGGGGCCTTGTGGCGTACCTCGGCAGGTAGCACAGCTTCGGCTCCATGCACCATGAAGAAGGGCGTGTAGCCAGTTGAACTGTTTGGCTTTGTACGCAGGCTCTAGAGGATGGAGGGTATCTCATCTGCCCAGGCTCCCGCAAGCCTTTCGAGCGATCAAAGTAGGTGTTTCTTGATGCCATTGCCTATGAGGCTATTGGCGTTCTCAACTTGCCCGTTGGTCTGCACGTGCGCCACAGAGGCATATGATATGTTGATGCCGAGGTTCCCGCAGAAGGCTCGGAATTCCTTTCAGATGAAGTTCGAGCAATAGTCTGTTATGATGCTATGGGGCACGCCGAACCTGTAGATAATGGACTCGAAGAACTTGACGGCAGTTTTGCCGCTTTGGTTGATGACGGACCTGACCTCGATCCACTTGGTGAATTTGTCGACTGTTACCGGGAGGAAGACGTGGCCTCCTGGGCGAAGGTCTAGGCCAGCAGTATGGGCCTTAGCTACGATCCTGCCGCGTGTGTCTTATCCGCGTATCTCTGATAGGAGTTGCACCTCTGTACGATGTCCTTGGCGTCGTTCATTGCCGTTGGCCAGTAGACCCAGCTCGTAGAGGTTTGGCGACTAGGGAACGACTGCCTTCATGATGGCCACAGATACCCTCACTGATGTCTTGGAGGATGCTTTTGCCGTCACCGATGGTGATGCATCACTGGAGCACACCCGAAATACTACGCTTATACAACTCGTCGTTGATGATGGTGAAGGCTTTTGATCAGCGAGATATGCACCGGGCATCTGTCGGGTCATCGGGCAGTTGATTGTTTATCAGGTACTGAAGGTACGATTGCGTCCATGTTTCTTCAACCGCTGTGATCTGCATCAAGCTAACCAGCTCGGCCTCTGTGTCCAGCTTTTCGGGCCCTTCCTGGCCTTTAGGTAGCGCAACCCCCGAGGGCTCTGCTTCTTTGGCTGAGCCTTTTGCGAATTTCCTCTTGATAGAGGGTACGCAAATTTGATTAAGGAACACACCTGATAGCACCCGTGCACAGGTGGAGCCAATGTTGGCGAGCCTGTCAGCCTCTTCATTGCTTTCCCTACCGACGTGCCAAAGCTCGCAACCGTTAAAGTCCCCTTCGAGTTAGTTGTAGAGTGCGCGGTACGCAATCATGTTGGCGCTATGGGCTTCGCACTCGTTCATCGTCTGTTGGACAACAAGGTTCGCGTCGCCGTAGATGACGAGGCATGTTGCGCCGCACGCCTTGGCCATCCTCATGCCATGGATGAGCGTCTCGTATTCGGCCTCGTTGTTAGAGGCACAAAATTTCATCCGAAGAACATATTTCATCTTGTCTCCTTGAGGGGAAATTGGTATGACGCCGGCCCCTTCTCCAGCCTCGCGCTTGGAGCCGTCGAAGTGCATTGTCCAGGAGTGCGACATGTCCGGAGTATCCGGCAGCTGGAGTTTCATCCAGTGGACGAGGAAGTCAGGGAGGACCTGAGACTTGATGGCGGTACACCGCTCGTAGATTATGTCTAGAGGGGAAAATTTGGTGTCCCATAAGGCTACGAGCCCCGTGGCTTCGGGGTTATTCAGGATATTCGACAGCAGGGCCTCATTGACAACCATGATCTGATGCTCCTGGAAGTAGTGTCTCAGCCGACACGTTGTCATGAATATGCAGTAGGCGAGCTTCTGGTAGTGAGGGTACCTCTGCTTTGTTGGGGTGAGTACCTCGCTGAGGTAGTAGATTGGGCGTTGGACCCCGTGGGTCTTTCCATCTTCGGGTCGCTCGACCACGAGTATGGTCCTTACCATCTGATGTGTGGCTGCGATGTATAGCAGCAAAGGCTCCTTTTCATTCGGCGTCACCAGGACAGGTGATGTGGAGAGCAGCCGCTTGAGGTCCTCGACCACGTCATATGCTTCGGGTGTCCACTTGAATTTGTCTGTCTTGCGTAGAAGCTAATAAAAGGGGAGAGCCTTCTCACCATTTCGATTGATGAATATGCTCAGCGCCGTCATCCGTTCACCTAGCTGCTGGACTCCTTTGAGGTTCTTTGGCTTCTCCATGGCCAGTATGGCCCTGATTTTCTTCGGATTTGCCTCTATCCCCTGTTGGGAGATGAAGTAGCCGAGTAACTGGCCAGATGGGACACCGAAGGCGCATTTGTCTGGGTTGAGCTTGATCTTGTAGCAATCAAGGTTATCGAACATCTCGCGGAGATCATTAATCAACATCTTGGCCTCCCTGGTCTTGATTACTATGTCGTCGACGTAGACCTAGTGTTGCAACCGATCTGGTTTTTCTGGCACGCCTGCATGCACCTTTGGTACGTCACATGTGTTCTTCAGCCTAAAGGGCATTGTGTTGTAGCAGAACACTTCGCCTGGCGTGATGAACGCCGTTTTCTCCTGATCTTCAACCTTCAGCCGGATCTGGTTGTAGCCTGAGTAGGCATTGAGGAAGGAGAGTTTCTCGCATCCTGCAGTCGAATCGATGATTTGATCGATCCGCGGTAGAGGGAAGTGGTCCTTGGGAGAATGCTTGTTTAGCAATGTGAAGTGCACGCACATCCGTAGGATGTCCGTGTCCTTTTTGGGTACGAGCACGGTGTTGGCCAGCCACTCACTCTCCTTGATTTCCCTGATGAAGTTGGCATCAAGCAATCTGTTGACTTCAATTCCAATGGATTCGGCTCTTGGCTCGGACAGTGGTCGGATCGACTGTTTGACTGGCTTCGCATCCGGCAACACATTGAGTGCATGCTCGACGAATTCCCTGGGAACTCCTGGCATGTCCATAGGACACCAGGCAAAAATCTCCTAGTGCTCATGGAAGAATTCGACAAGCGCGTTTTCCTATGCGGGACTGAGGTCATTGGCAATCAACGCCGTTGTGGAGGCATCCGTTGGGTGGACCTGCACCTTCTTCGTATTGACTGTGGAGTCGAATGGCATATCTGGTGCATTTTGCCTGGTGACTGGGGGTGCCCCATTGTCCATCACCTTTCTGAGCCTCGTGAGCTCCTCCTACATGCCGAACGACTAGGAGATTCTGTTGGTCTCTATCGTAGTGGTCGGACCTGGTGAAGCCTCCTTGGACAATGATGACGCCACTAGGTCTTGGCATCTTCAGTAGCAGATATGTGTAGTGCGGTACTGCCAAGAATCTTGCGAATGCCACACGCCCGAGGATGGCGTGGTACTGTGATGGACAGTCAACCACTTCGAACTCTAGCCCCTTAAGCCAGTCAACCACATCGAGCCATATCTTTCCCAGGGGGTATATGCCCTTCCCTGGGACTATGCTATGGAACGTTGTGCCTGACTATTCCAGGCTGCACAGCGGGATCCGCATTGCTGCGGGTGTGCTGGCGAACATCAGGTTGATGCCGCTGCCACCGTCTAGGAAGACGTGGCTCATCATCTCAAATCCACCGATTTGTGCCTCGAGCACTAGGGAAGCATGACCTGGGCGAGGTACCTGGTGTGGGTGATCCGAATGATCGAACATGATGCAGGACTCCGAGCCGCTAAGGTACTCAGGTATGGCTGGTGGGGAGGTCACGGCCAGGCTGACTTGGCTGGTGATTTTCTTCTGCACCCTGTTGGTTGGACGTCCCTTCTGGAACTCAGGGACCCTTTTGGTGGAGGGTACCCGTCTGTGCCGTTGTTTGGAGCTGGTGCGACCGGCGGCTGTGACGGTCTGCCAGGTGGTGGAGGAGGAGCTCCGTGGGCGATGGTACCTGGTGCGGTTCTGAATCCAGGGTTCACAGTCTGGCGCCGCATCTGGGTAAGGACTTGGCTGAGCTGCTGGAACTCTCGGCAGTCCTTGAGCTTGTGGCTAGCTTTCTTCATACCATCTTTTCTGTCGATGTAGTAGTGGATGGTGCAGGGACCTGATAGCTTGTCGTATGCCGACGGCTTGTCGTCGCGGTTGCGACATTGCCATGCTTGCGTGGGTCGTCCGCCGTCGTGGTAGTTGCTCTCGTGGTATCCGTTATTGCGGTTGCCCTCGTCGCGTCGATCAGCATATCCAACTGCAACCATGTCGACTCTGTCGTGATCGTTGTAGACACGCGATCTTCTCTTGCCGCGACATTCGCGCCTGTGGCCATAGTCGTCTTCGTCATCCAAATGTGCTCGGTTGATAGAATCCTCGCCGTCTGCCCATCGGTTGGCGATGTCCATGAGGTGGTCGAGTGTCTTGGGTTTGATGCGCCCAAGTTCCTCCTTGAAATCCGGGCGCCTGGCACCATCCTTGAAGGTGTCGATTGCTCTTTCCTCGGAGATGTGCACGACGGAGTTCTTTATGTGGGACCAGCGGAGTATGTACAAGAGGATGGACTCGCTTGCCTGTTGAGTGCAGGCCCACAACTCTTTGATTGATCCTGGCATCTTGCTGTTGCCCTTGAAGTTGCGGATGAAGTTGTACACCAGCTCTTCCCAGCTTCGGATGGAGCCAGAGGATAGGCTATTGAGCCAGACCCTAGATGCGCCTGTCAGCTGTAGCTGAAGGTATTGCAAGGCAGTGTTCTTGTTTCCGCCGTGGAGCTTGACTGATGACAAGTGATTATCGAGCCAAGCCTCTGGATTGTCCGAAGGGAGCTTGAAATTTTTTGGCATCCGTGTTCGTCGAACGGATATGTTGAAGCATCTGGCTCCGCACAGCTCTCCGTCGTCCTCCTCTTTCGACCCAGTTGAGCACGCGCGTTTAGCACGTGCTTTGTCGATCTTGCGTTGGGTGAGCTCGTTGCGAGCGTCATAGTTGCTGTTGCGGCGCCGTGGGCTCTGGCGGCGCCGGGGCAGCTCGTGGTCCTCCTCCTTCTCAGATGAGGGTGTGCGGTCTCGAGTGAACTTGACCGCAGATTTTTTCTCGGATGCGCATGAGTTTTGTCATGGAGCGCAGCTTCGACGAGTCCGAGGCCTGCTAGCGCGGACTTGTGCATCGCACACTTCGGAGGAATATGGGACGCGAGATAGGTGGTGGACACCAGGATTGCAGCCTGCGGCGTTTTTGGCATGACATTGTCGTGCGAGTCCATCGTCATGAAGGACATGTTGAGGGCCCTTGTGACCTCGCGTCGCGCGGTAGGTTCCATGTTCTCCATGCCGGAGAGGTATTTGTTGGAGTTGCTGCCATGCGAAGTGGAGCCATCAGCGGCAGAGAGGGCAGCTCGCCGCGCGCTGGATTCTGCAGCTGCCTTCTTACGCTTTTTGAGCTCCTCCATTAGCTTCACCTGCCGGTTGTGCTCGTCGATCAGGAGGAGGTGGTAGGCCATCAGTAGATCTCGGGAGGCATTCACAGGTAGGATTTTGTTGCCTGCCACAGCCTCGCGTGCTTGGCGCCAGCCTTCCTTGTTGAGGTTTATCTGGTTGTAGGCGTGACCGTCGCCTTCGTTGGCTCTGTTAGGAGGATCTCCCATGTTTCCTCTGTTCCCAGTTTGCGGGTTGGGAGGGCGATTGGGTCTTTGCTACGCACTCGAACCCAGCGGTGGGTCCGCTCCATTGTTGATGGTGGCGCATAGGTAGCGCTCGCGGAGCGGGCTGCTTCTGCAACTTTCAGATCCGGAACCGTAGGTTCCTTCATCCGAGTGGGGGGCATAGATCGGAGTTGTAGCTGCTGTCATCCGAGTCGTCTGTCTGCGTCAACGCGTGCAACACACCGATGGGTGGGACCCACGAAGCGGGCCTGATGGATGGTGGTGGTACCCGCTCTGGGAGGCGGAGGGTGCCGGTCTGCCCCACCTGGAAGCAGAAGCTCCCAAACAGCATCTCAAGCCCGTCGCCGACGGACTCGAAATCCTTCAGGGTGGCCGACGAGTGGGCGGTGAAGTCGAAGGCACCAAAGAGGAGATGACTCTCCATTGCTGATGAATCATAGATCGCTTCGGATGGAACTGTCATGACCGCACGATCAGCGTCCCCTATTCCCACAGACGGTGCCAATTGATGAGGTTCGATCTCGTCAATGCCCATTGTTATGGACATGAGTTTTGGATAAGATGGGGATGCTGGAAGTCGCAGAACGGTTAATAGGCAAGCAACACGGGGACACAAGGTTTAACTAGGTTTAGGCCTCTAGAGGGAAAACCCTACTCCTGCTTGTTTGTTCTTGATTACGGGGGAATCGAATGTTACAGGGGTGCGCACATGCAATCTGGCGTGGAGGTGTGTATGTGGTGAGTTGAGAGAGAGCCTTCTCGCCGTACCCTCCTAGCCTTTATATAGAAAGGCAAGTTTTGGGATAGTTCGAGTCAGTTACAAATTAGGGTTGATACGCTTTTAAATTCTATCTAATCTAAACTTATCCTCCAAGGAGTCGAAACCACTACGGGCTTGGGCCACCCTAAATCTTAATGGGCTGCGTGTCCTTGTGTAGGTCTTCCTTGGGATGGACAGGTGTACCAATGTCGTGTACCCGTGAGGTATATCCATGTCACCTCCTACCCCAAGAAGTGGTACTCGCACCCCTCAAGGAGTAGGATCTACAAGGACGACTAAAGATCACTAATCCCGGACGATAAGTACCGGATTCTCCCCAACTTTATCCTACAAGTCCAATAAAGAAGGTGCAACATTATCTAGAAATATCCAGACAAGAATATATGCGACTTGATCAAGAACTCCTAGTCTCGCTCTAAGGGGGAAAGACTGCATCTTTCCTGCGAAATCCGAATAATCCCGAGAGAGTCGACCCAAAATCGTTGTCAGGTAATAACCACCCCATAAAACAGAATCGTTGACCATGTATGAAGAACAACAAATCGACACTTCTCCCAAGTCAAAAGATATTTCGGTAAGGTTCCCCAGCACAGAGTCGACCGTCCATCCAACAATCTGAGTGTTTCAAGACCAAGAAAGGATTGAAGAAGTCTCAACTCGTCGCCTTGCTTATAGAAGAAGAATGTATTCTACGCTAAACCTACCTAGACTCGTCTTAAGGGTAAAATAATGTGTCTTTTCCACTAACTTAATATAAACCACTCAACTCGCATCTACTCAGCCCTAACCCGTAGTTGACCAAACTTGTTTGTTGTAACCCCTTTTGTACATAAATAATTCCACCGCTGAAATATGTTAAGCTAATGTTCTTACCCAACCCTACTCCTCCCTAATCTCGGGACAATATTATTTTAAGGGGGAAAGGTCTGTAACACCCCAATTTCAGCAACCCTGGTCATTTGTCAAAAAGGAAAAATTAGGGGGAACAAAACCTTTTTCTTGTTAAGTGTTGCAATGCTTGTTGCATATTGCTTGTCTGATTGTATATTATAGGATATATGTAACACCCCACTTTTAGCTAATTATATATTAGGGTTTTGATTGGGCATTGCATGAGCATCATATTTGAAATTGTGCATTGAAGAAATATACAAAAGCCTAAACCCTAGTTTCATCTCTCTCTCAAAACAATTCAAAATGGTTTGAATTTCAAAAAAATATCAAAATATTTGGAGCCCAAATGGAATACAAGGTTTCATAAGTATTTCTTATGTTTTATAAAATCCTCTGGTATTTTAGAAAGCTTTCGAAACAGATTGGAACTTGAAATTTCAAACAGGAAATGAAAACAGAATTAGAAAAGTGTTTTGCAAAGAAAAAGTAGAGCCACCAGCCAGCCAGGCCCAGCCCAGCTTGCTCTCTCCCTTCTCTTCCCTCTATTCGCCGCTCACGCGCAGAAGCTGCGGCCCAGCAGAAGCCCAGCTGCGGCCCATGCGCAGCCCGTACCACTTCGGTTTGTCTCGCTCGTCGTCTTCGTCGACGACGGCGAGCAGCTCGCTATCGACGCTCCCGCCGTCCGCGCGCGCAGTGGTTCGCGCTGCCGCCGTTCTGCGTCTGTAAGAGGATAAGGAGGCCACCCCTCTACATGTTCCTCCCTCCCTATACACTTTCCCCTCTCCCCCTTGCTCCCGTTGGTTCTCTCCTGTGTGAGGCCGAACCCTAGCCCTAGATGTCACCAGCGCCCCGCTGACCCATGCTGCCCCGAGCTTCGCTGACATGCCCACGAGCTCCGCCGAGTGGCCTTCTTCCTCCTCGCGCAATCTTGCAAGTTGGGAAGCGACCAATCGTCGTAATCGCAACATCGTTACCGACTCCGGCCACCACCGTCGTCGCAAATCGCCACCGTCCTGGAGCTCCCCCGGCCTCGCCACCACCATCAACGCGCTCAAGGTGAAATCACGGTGCTCACGCACCCCTCCGCCATCCTCCTATCTCTCTGGATCGTCCCCGCGTCTTAGCTCACCGGCCGTCGCCGCCAGTCACCACTATAGCCACTGTTCCGACGACCGTTTCTTGGCGGCGCCGCCCTTTTCCAGTTCGCCTTGTTCCCCTGCATCGAAACCCACGTTTCCCAGATCACCCCTAGCATCGCCTGCAGCTGCCGTCTGGCCGCTCTCCGGCGATGCCTCCGTGGCGTCTGCGTGGCGTGATGATTTGGCACCGGCCCCACCCATCAGTGGCAACGGGTAGCCCCTGCCTCAGTGAGAAACGCACCAACCGCCCCCTGTCCCTCTTTGCTTGCGTGTCTACTGAGGTGGCACAGGGCCTATCAGTCAGTCACTGTGGGTAAACTATGTCTGGGTGTAAAAAGTTTGATAAACTTATAATAATTGTTTGAATAATTTCAGAATTTGAATAAAACTTGTAAATTCAATATCTAATTATTTATATGTCAGAAAAATACAAATAATATATCAAAATCTTCAGAAAAATCAATCCTACCTATTTAAGCTATAATCATGAATTGTTAAACAACTTAAATGGAAAGTTTAATTAGAAGAACAAACTAACCCCTCTCTTATGTTCCGGAGTTTTCCCCGAGTTAGGGTTTGCCCCCTCGGAACCCCGATTAAGTTGTCGAGCATGCCTTAGGGTTACATTTCAATGCAAATTAACTTGTCATGCCATCATACTTGCTTGAGCATTGCATCGATGCCATGTGTTGATTGTTTCCCTCTCTTTCTGGTGTTTGGTTCTTCCTGGTAGAATACGAGATCGAGATTGAAGACCGAGATCAACACCGTCGAAGTTCGAAGATCAACGAACAATACTTGACCAACTCTAACCAAGTCAAGTACAAGCTTCCGAGGATCTTCTTATCTGTTATCAACTGGCAAAGGCAAGCATAGCCCCACGATGATATAATCCTATGATTTCCAAAGCATTTCAATTCTTGCCATGATGCATACGATTCTACTATGGTCTTTTATCGATAGATAGAGTATCCTATCTATTGCATTACTCCCTTTTGAGCTTATATTACCTGATCCACTACTCCTAGCATAATTAGGTTTGGCTTGTGTGCACTGCTAGAGATCTTATTCATGTCTGCTTAGCCATGCATAGCTATTGAGTCTGGTCCATCCAGATGATGTATCAGATGCAGAGAATCTAGTATGACAGGAGAACGTGATGAGATGAGATCAGTTATATGAGATTAAACATGCTAAGGCTTGTATGGGAGGCCATGGTGGGATGTGGTTTTTGTAGTCCCATGCTCGCCACCACTAGGACCTGATTTCTTGCCTTTGGAACCAAGACGAGAGTGCAACCACACGTGGCCTGGACAACCTCATCACTGACTAACTTGCCTAGTAGATTCCATGAGTCACATAGTTCGGCCGTTCCATTCGACATATGCATAGAAAATGTTTTGAAAGATTTGCCGGGTGAAGTTGGTGCATTCATAACAGGTAGGTAAGCGTGGACCGGGTTGCTTGGGGTCGACGGAGACCCTGTTAACCAACCTCGCCTCACATCTTTAAGTACCAGCTTCGGGATTTGACCCGTTACGGCGAAACCATACTTATTGCATGACTCATGGTCTCGACGAAAGCAAGGTAAAGGTCGTGGACAACCACCCTCTGTCGGCCTTCCAAGGAAGAGGGCTAATAACGTTGGCATTAAGAGTCGGTTGGTACGTGTGGGTAAAGTTGTACATCCCTGCAGGGTAATAATCTTTTCGAAAAGCCGTGTTCACGGTTATGAACGCTTGGTGACCAGATTCTAAGATCATAGATAACTATAACCTAATTGTAAAACTTGGCAGATCAACGTGTGCTTTAGGATGCTTCCTCATGGGTACGAGGGGGTGATCCTAGTTGGTAGATGATGATGATTGGTGGATATCAAAATATGATGATCAATATTTTGGAGATGTTGCTCTCTTATCCCCTTTTAAAATACTCTGATTAGACGAGCTTCTTCTTCTCCCTCTTGTTTTATAAATTAAAGTGGCTTTATGCAAAACAACTCCACCAGCCATAAGTCTTGTGGAGTACACCCTATACTCACCCTTGCTTTGTTGATACTTTGGCAGAGTAAGTGTTCCCCTGAAGACGAGTTCCGTACTACATCGACATCGACGAGTAGCTTGGGGTTCCCTGTCGGCAGCCTGGAATCTAAGGGCTGGGACGTCATCGTTATGCTTCAGGCCTCTTAGGCCATTTGTTAAGTTTGCTATACTTAATAGCATAATTTGCCTTCCGTTGTTTGGTGTTTGTGGTCAGTGACCTCTCCTTGTAATAATTCGGTTCTCTGCTCAGTTATGAGCTTGCTGTAATAAATTTTGTGTCGTAGGGTCACTGCCGTGTTACCGATTCTTCACTGGATATTCTCGAGCTCAGTGGTAAGCTTATTTCAGACGGAGGTCTGGGATTTGTTTAGCCCGGATCCCGCCGGTGTCATAGTTCTTGGTATCAGAGCAGTACCGACCGTAGTAAAACCTTGCTATTGGTCGATGTTGAGTCTAGTGCTTGTGAAAACTATTTTAAAAGCTGAAAAGTATTTGCAAAAACTCTAGTATGCTTCTTTTTCTCCTTATCCAGTTTCGCTCTAATTCTAGGTCATCTTATCTAGTATTGATTCTGTAAAAGTTTTGATGTCTCTTCTAGTCTTTCAAAGCTTAGGTGCCTTCTTGGCATGTTGTTTCTAAGCCAGTTGACCTAGTGTTGAGTTCTCTAGAGTTGTGTGGGCTGTGAATTCCTTGTTTCCCTTGCTCTTGCTCATCCGAGAGATTCCTTTCTATCATGATCTCTCTATCTTTTGGACCCACCATATTATATTGTTGGATCTTCAGTATTTTGTTCTAGGCTTCGAGGTTTACTTTCGCCTTGTGTTCCTCCTTTTCATTTGCTTGGGTACTTCAGAAGTTGTTTCTTCTTCTGGAAGCTACCTCGTGAATGCTAACTTGTAGTGTACGCCATGTCACTCAAGTAGTAGTTACTCCTTCCTTTGGGTTTTAACCCTTGGACTTGAACCTAAGATCCCTGATTGTGCAGGATTCTGGTGTAGTGAATCTTGTACATGAAGCTGATCTTTAACCCAAGATCCATTCCTTTGACCCCTGTCGTTAATGTTCATACATTACCTCAGGATGGCTGGTATTACAATTCTAGCCTCCAAGCTTGTGGTTAGTGTCGTGACTGAATTGTGACAACTAAGGACTTCCCCTACCACATGCTATGGCAGATGTTCTCTAATGGAACCAAACAGATCATGACAAGAGTACTCCTCGAGAGTCTCACATCTATACTCGTGACTCTGCCACACTTTACCCCTTATCTGCATTGGTTTTCGGAAGGTTGATAATCTATGCATCCACATCTTGGGATTCCATCCTAAGCATGTTCTTTTCCCCTTGTGGTTTTCCGACCTTTGTCTACCAGTTGGTAGCCAAGTAGTAGATGTGCATCGGTGTCTTCCGAAGCAAGATACTCTTGTGGTCCGTCAAGAGAAACCATTTTGGAATGTCTAGGAGAAACAAACTCCAGTACCTCGTTATTTCTAGGACCAGGTCAAAGTGTTGTAATCCGGAGATCAAGAGGCATTGATTGTTTTCCATCTATTCTACCTTAAAATATCACACTCTTTTATACTAAGAGGTCGTGCCGAGTTTCATGACCCCTTAATGCAGTGATGCTCTTACACATCTTTACCCACCCTTTCTCGAGCTTTCGCGCTCGTGAATGATGCATGTGCATAATAATGTGGCTATCTGAGGTTCTTAGCAATTACTATTGTTTTGAACTCTAAGGACATTTGCGTCATACTTAGCGTGATTGGTTAATCCTATCACTAAGCGAAGGATGATTGTACTACCAAGTCTGATATTCTGGTATGCTCTCTTCTGTCAAAGAGTTACGTTTGTGTCGAAACTCTGAGACTATGTCCTCTTGCCTTACCAAGCAAGTTTCCTCTCTAACTAAGTGACATAACGGTGGTTCGTGATATTCTAGATGTCTACTAGAAGTATCGCCATGTTGCCACATGACCGTGTTGTCAAGTTCTTGAGCAAGCAAGTTATCTGAACGGCTCTTTTCTCCAAGGATTCGTACTAGATACCCCTGAACTAGTTTGTTGAGCTTAAGCAACAACTTGGAGAGTTGTAAGACAAAAGTTCTATCCAACCCAGTTCCTCCTTAAAGGGATATCTAGTTTTGTTCGTGTTGAAGAAAGATAATATTTACTTGTGGATATATTATTTTCCCCCACCTTTGGTTTGATTTGGGTTATCGTCAAATCAAACTCAGTTCCAAGGACTATCTTGATGGTGTTTCTATTTGAGATGTTTCACTTGAGTACATCTTCATGTTCTTTGGTCTGACCAATATTTTTGTCTCGTTCAAGCCACATATGAGTCCATCTTCTTGGAGTGTCTCGATAAGTTTGTTGTTGAGCCCATCGATGACATCCTTATCTTCTCCATGCTAGATTTGATTCATATGGAAAATATGGCATTAATGTTGGAAACTTTCGAGAACCTTCTTCGAGTCATCTCGAAGTATGGGTTCTGGATGTTAGAAGTGACCTTCTCTAGTTCACGAGCAAACGTTGAAAGATGTCACTGTGGATTCGAGTAGAGTTAACTCCGTTCTTTAAGGACACATGTGTGTTTTATTGTTAGTACTTTATGTGTGCGAAGCTGTCTTCCGATAAGTTGCTAAATACATTGGTATAGCAATCTAGCTCATCTTTTGAAGCTTCACACTATAGTCCATATCTTGAGAATCTAGTGACTTTACCTTTGTGGTAAATGTTGCAAACTTTCTATTCGGACATGCTGAGTCTGAAATATCATCTCGCCTACCCAAAGCTGAATCTCAAGCAGCAATGATGGTTGGTGTTCCTCAAGGTTTTGACATAGGTCTCTTTGTAAATCTGGCAAGATTGATGCAATGGTTGACACACTTAGCCGGAAAGACCTTTTGTTATATTATCTTGATTCAGCAATGACAACCACTCCTCATGAGGCTTCTTCTATAATTAATTATAGGAGTTGTGCTTATGGTTTCCTTGTATCCAGAGTCCGACCTTCACTTGATGTCTGAGTTCTCGAACATCTAGGAGAACATTTAAAATAGTGTTGCTAAATGTTTCTCGGTCGACCCTCCAGACCTTTCTATGTTGGCAACCGTCTTGTTGTGCCAAGTACTTGAAGTCTGAGATTGAAGTTTGTTTCTTCTCGTGTCATCAGGAATCTTCTTAACTATTCATCTCAGTGGTGTAAAGTGATATCATGATCTTTGGCAAAGAGTTTGGTAGACCTGGATGAATAAAGAGTTTCCTTCATTTTCTCAACCATGTTTTAAGAGTGACTATGATTTTGGTAATCATAAGTTCCTCTTGTTACTTGTTCTTTGTGGCTCTTACGTGTCCTCTCCATCAAAACACATTTCTGTCTTGGCCTTTTGTTGAATGAAAGATTGAACCTTTTGTGTCAAAAGTAGTTCAACAGCTTGGTTTTGTTGATTCATATCTCTGCAAACCAAAATCTCTACTTAGGTCGTTTAGTAGAGGTTCTCTATCGAAGTCTATTGTTATGTTCCTTATGTTGGAAGCTCCTTCTTCACAAGCTTCAAAAACTCCTTGAAGTCTCCATGGTCTCAATCCTTATGAAGACCATCCTCTAACAACTTGAAACCTTCTCCTCTTGTTCTTCCGTTACCTTGTTGTGTTTCATGGTCGTCATATTAGAGTTGTTTCTAAACACTCCACCCATGAGTTGACCATGAGATACTGTTTGTGTCGTTTAATGTGTTTTGCCTCTAATCTTTAGAGTGGCCATGTTTCTTTATCTCTCTGTCTCTCTTCCTACCTTTGGAATCTCGGGTCGAGATTCTCATAAGGGGGATAGAGCTGTAACACCCCACTTTTAGCTAATTATATATTAGGGTTTTGATTGGGCATTGCATGAGCATCATATTTGAAATTGTGCATTGAAGAAATATATAAACCCCTAAACCCTAGTTTCCTCTCTCTCTCTCAAAACAATTCAAAATGGTTTGAATTTCAAAAAAATATCAAAATATTTGGAGCACAAATGGAATACAAGGGTTCATAAGTATTTCTTATGTTTTATAAAATCCTCTGGTATTTTTGAAAGCTTTCAAAATAGATTGGAACTTGAAATTTCAAACAGGAAATGAAAACTAAATTAGAAAAGTTTTTTGCAAAGAAAAACTAGAGCCAGCAGCCAGCCAGGCCCAGCCCAGCTCGCTCTCTCCCTTCTCTTCCCTCTATTCGCCGCTCATGCGCAGCAGCTGCGACCCAGCAAAAGCCCAGCCGTGGCCCATGCACAGCCCGTACCGCTTCGGTTTGTCTCGCTCGTCATCTTCGTCGATGATGGCGAGCAGCTCGCTGTCGACGCTCCCGCCGTCCGCGCGCGCAGTGATTCGCACCGCCGCCGTTCTGCGTCTGCAAGAGGATAAGGAGGCCACCCCGCTACGTGTTCCTCCCTCCCTATCCACTTTCCCCTCTCCCCCTTGCTCCCGTTTGTTCTCTCCTGTGCGAGGCCGAACCCTAGCCCTAGATGTCACCGGCGCCCCGCCGACCCGGGCTTCCCCGAGCTTTGCTGACATGCCCACGAGCTCCGCCGAGTCGCCTTCTTCCTCCTCGCCCAATCTTGCAAGCTGGGAAGCAACCAATCGTCGTAATCGCGACATCGTTCCCGACTCCGGCCACCACCATCGTTGCAAATCGCCACCGTCCTGGAGCTCCCCCGGCCTCGCCACCACCATCAACACGCTCAGGGTGAGCTCATGGTGCTCACACACCCCTCCGCCATCCTCCTATCTCTCTGGGTCGTGCCCGCGTCTTAGCTCGCTGGCCTTCGCCGCCAGTCACCACTCCAACAACTGTTCCGGCGACCGTTTCTTGGCAGCGCCGCCCTTTTCTAGTTCGCCTCGTTCCCCTGCATCGAAACCTCACACCCGCGCTTCCCAGATCACCCCCTAGAATCGCCCGCCGCCACCGTCTGGCCGCTCTCCGGTGATGCCTCCGTGGCGTCTGTGTGGTGTGATGATTTGGCACCGACCCCACCCATCAGTGGCAGCGGGTAGCCCCTGCCTCAGTGAGAAACGCACCACCCGCCCCTTGTCCCTCTTTGCTTGCCTGGCTAGTGAGATGGCTCAGGGCCCATCAGTCAGTCACTGTGGGTAAACTATGTCTGGGTGTAAAAAGTTTGATAAACTTTTAATAATTGTTTGAATAATTTTAGAATTTGAATAAAACTTGTAAATTCAATATCTAATTATTCAGAAATATACAAATAATATATCAAAATGTTCAGAAAAATGAAACCTGCCTCTTTAAGCTATAATCATGCATTGTTCAACAACTTAAATGGCAAGTTTAATTAGAAGAACAAACTAACCCCTCTCTTATGTTCCGGAGTTTTCCCCGAGTTAAGGTTTGCGCCCCTCGGAACCCCGATTAAGTTGTCGAGCATGCCTTAGGGTTACATTTCAATGCAAATTAACTTGTCATATCATCATACTTGCTTGAGCATTGCATCGATGCCATGTGTTGATTGTTTCCCTCTCTTTCCGGTGTTTGGTTCTTCCCGGTAGAATACGAGATCGAGATCGAGATCGAAGACCGAGATCAACACCGTCGAAGTTCAAAGATCGACAAAAAATACTTGACCAACTCTAACCAAGTCAAGTACAAGCTTTCGAGGATCTGCTTATCTGTTATCAACTGGCAAAGGCAAGCATAGCCCCACCATGATATAATCCTATGATTTCGAAAGCATTTGAATTCTTGCCATGATGCATACGATTGTACTGTGGTCTTTTATCGATAGATAGAGTATCCTATCTATTGCATTACTCCTTTTTGAGCTTATATTACCTAATCCACTGCTCCTAGCATAACTAGGTTTGGCTTGTGTGCACTGCTAGAGCTCTTATTCGTGTCTGCTTAGCCATGCATATCTATTGAGTCTGGTCCATCCAGATGATGTATCAGATGCAGAGAATCTAGTATGACAAGAGAATGTGATGAGATGAGATTAGTGATATGAGATCAAACATGCTAAGGCTTGTTTGGGAGGCCACGGTGGGATGTGGTTTTTCTAGTCCCATGCTCGCCACCACTAGGACCTGAGTTCTTTCCTTTGGAACCAAGACGAGCGTGCAACCACACGGGGCCTGGACAACCTCATGACTGACTAACTTGCCTAGTAGATTCTATGAGTCACATAGTTTGGGCGTTCCATTCGATATATGCATAGAATTTTTTTTTGAAAGATTTGTCGGGTGAAGTTGGTGCATTCATAACAGGTAGGTAAGCGTCGAACCGTGTTGCTTGGGGTCGATGGAGCCCCTGTTAACCAACCTCGCCTCACATCTTTAAGTACCGGCTTCGGGATTTGACCCGTTACGGCGGAACCATACTTATTGCATGACTCATGGTATCGGCGAAAGCAAGGTAAAGGTCATGGCCAACCACCCTCTGCCGACCTTCCAAGTAAGAGGGCTAATAACATTGGCATTAAGAGTCGGTTGGTACGTGTGGGTAAAGTTGTACGCCCCTGCAGGGTAATAATCTTTTCGAAAAGCCATGTTCACGGTTATGAACGCTTGGTGACCAGATTCTAAGATCATAGATAACTATAACCTAATTGTAAAACTTGGCAGATCAACGTGTGCTTAAGGATGCTTCCTCATGGGTACGAGGGGGTGATCCTAGTTGGTAGATGATGATGATTGGTGGATATCAAAATATTATGATCAATATTTTGGAGATGTTGCTCTCTTATCCCCTTTTAAAATACTCTGATTAAACGAGCTTCTTATTCTCCCTCTTGTTTTATAAACTAAAGTGGCTTCATGCAAAACAACTCCACCAGCCATAAGTCTTGCGGAGTACACCTTGTACTCACCCTTGCTTTGTTGATACTTTGGCAGAGTAAGTGTTCCCCTGAAGACGAGTTCCGTACTACATCGACATCGACGAGTAGCTTGGGGTTCCCGGCTGGCAGCCTGGAATCTATGGGCTAGGACGTCATCGTTATGCTTCAGGCCTCTTAGGCCATTTGTTAAGTTTGCCATACTTAATAGCATAATTTCCCTTCCGTTGTTTGGTGTTTGTGGTCAGTGACCTCTGCTTGTAATAATTTGGTTCTCTGCTCAGTTATGAGCTTGCTGTAATAAATTTTGTGTCGTAGGGTCACTTCCGTGTTACCGAATCTTCACTGGATATTCTCGAGCTCAGGGTTAAGCTTATTTCAGACAGAGGTCTGGGATTTGTTTAGCCCTGATCCCGGGGGTGTCACAATATACTCCTTATCTTAATACTACTTGACCAAAAACTATTTTACAAAAGAGATGTCTTGGCTCAACTTTCATATTCTCAAATGTTCTGGCATTTCAAACCTGAGCCAACATGACTTTGATAAAACAAAACATTTTATTAGTTTCTATTACAAAACCTTTACTAAAATCTTTTTCATTCCAATCTTGGTAGAAGTACCAAGAGGTCCTTACCGCACTTCAAAATGCAATCTCTTCAAAACACCCTGCTTACCTCAAGCTAGGTTTCATGGGAACCTCAATAGTACTTGATTATCTAGCTAGAAGATTTGCCTTGATCTGCGGATTGCCTTTTGTGCTTAGGAACTAGACAGAGCTAATCCTGAACCATCCTAAGCTAGATCTATCCTTAGTCACTCAAGTGATCCTAATATATTTTACCAGATCATCCTAAGCTAATCCATTGTATTAGTATCCAACTCAACAGAGACCTAATACAAGCAAGGATACCATCTATTCAATCTATACCTCCATATCAACCACTTGATGAATAGGATAAACCCTTGCCACTCTCTCAAATATTTCCCTCTTGTATTCTAATCTAAAACCCTAAATCTGCCAAAATGGCAAAGTCTGGACTCTTTAACTAGATTCAATCTTTAAGACTCTACTCTTTCCAACCTGTGTGCATTCTTGAGAATGTACTTGAACCATTTTGTATTACATCATTAGTACTACCAAATCCCACTTTGTCCTTGCTAAACCATTATTTAACCCACTCCTCCATGATGGTTTTGTAGACATTATGCTAATCTTTTTCTAGTCAAGATGCCTACTTTGGCAGAAGCTCACATCCCTGTGCTACCTTCACTTGGCCAACCCTATACGTGGTTATGATCTCCTAACCATGGTATATCAACCCATCCTTCACTTGTTCCCATTGCATCCTTGTGCTTCTTAGACCCTCCTGGTTTATAAGGCATCATGACAATCCTACTATGGCAGCCTTGTTTTCAACAAATTTTGCCATCACTCCTAGATCACCTCAAATATAACCAAGACCAACTATTGGCACCATGATCATCTACATAACTTGTTCTAACCATCAATCTATCCCTTGTATCAAGGTGATCTCTGAGCTCCCTAATCCAACCATGTTTAGAGGGCATAAAGATATAAATGCCCTAGATCCTCCAATCCATCTCTTCTTCCAAAAATCCATCATGTTTATCAACACCCAAGGTGATATTGCTAGGTAATTCATGTTTACATCATCCACCTTCGAAATAATCATCCCCAAATAATTCCCAAAATAATTTGGATTATTAAACTATTTAAATTACACCCTTTGCCAAATCCTCAAAACCTTGTCTGTAAGACAAGTTTGTTTTTCTCCAAAACATTTTTCCATCTAAAGGCACGTTTGATGCCTACATATACCCTCCTATCTTCCCATCTCAAAAATAAATATTTTCAAGATCCTTATAATTACCTTTGCTACATTTACCCTCCTATCTTCCCATCTCCTACATTTCTTTTTTCCCTTTTCTTAAATGGCAGAAACAAGAAATAATTACTTATAAATACCTTTCCTTATAAATAAATTCTAATAAAATCACCCAAGGTGTGATATGGTATTTAGAACCATCTCACAACAAAATCCCACCCTTCCTAATGTAAAAATATCACAATAGCTTATAAAATCAACTTCTTCACTTTTCGAATAAATGTCTTTAAGTGGACCTATACTCTTTAGAAAAATCCCAAATAAATAATGAAGAGATATTTTGACTATACTCATCCACCAGTATCTTTCCCCCACTTTGAACCATGCAACTTCTTTCACAACTATTGCTTGGATCAAAATTGTCAACCAGGCAATGCCCCAACTCAAAACCCAACCAAATCTCCAACATAGCACTTTCCAACTTGTCCAGCAGATCTCTCACCCTCCCTGGTCATGTTGCATTGTAGCACAGGCACTGTAGCTTCTCTTGCCCCTTGTCCTTTGTGCCTATTTAAAGAGGAGACAAAGGCAAGACCCCACTTGGCCATTTAAGTCATCCTCACAGCAAGCCCACTCCCTCTCTGTCCCCCTCCACCGACCAGGACACCTCCTACCTCTCCTCCCCTCCACTGGGCCACAGCCAAGACAACCCTACCCCACTCCCATGTCCAAAATGGACATTTCCCTCACTAGCCTCTCCCTTGAAATATAAGAGGCTGGAAGCCTCTCTCTGCCCTCATTTGCTACTCCCCACTCTCACTCCCAGCCTCGAGCTCCCCCTTCCTCTCCCCTGCTGTGCCTTGACCAGGAGAAGAGGAAGATGGCATTTCGGCCATTTCTCAAAAGCTTAGTTTATCTCTCACCCCTCTACTATTTTCTCCCTGCATGTCCCTTTGCTGAGATCTCTGCGTCCTCCCACATCTAACCCTTATATTATTTTCATCAAGAATGCATTGCAGGCGCCAACTCCGGCGAGCTCCCGAAGGAGAAGGACCATCGTCATCACGTGAGCTCCTTCCCATCGTGGAACACCCCTCTCCCACCCATACTCGTGGTCGCGGTGCTGCTCTGCATCGCCCTGGACCTTCCCCACCACTCTTTCGTGCCCTAGGGAGCCTCCCCAACGAGCTCCCGAGAATGCACCAGCGGACGTTCTCGCGCGAGCCCGGTCCTGACGTTGGGCTGATGTCTACACACTTCTATTCTTGTAGACAATTTTTGGGCCTCCAAGTGTCCGAGATTTGTAGAACAGCAGCAAGTTTCCCTTAAGTGGATTACCCAAGGTTTATCGAACTCAGCGAGGAAGTGTTCAAAGGTATTCCCTCTCAAACAACCCTGCAATCAAGATACAAGAAGTCTCTTCTGTACCCAACACACCCAATACACTTGTTAGGTGTATAGGTGCACTAGTTCGGCAAAGAAATAGTGAAATACAAGTGGTAACGGTGCTAGAAAATAGCTTGAAGGTGAGGTAAAGACTAAAGGCAAAAAGAAGGAAGCAAGCAAACATGCAACAGATCTAGATGCAAACGGTGTTTCAATTTTTATAAACAAGGCCTAGGGATCATACTTTCACTAGTGAACACTCTCAATAAATATGTTCTCTTCATGATAATACTCTGAACTACTCTTCGGTTGGACACTCTAATCCATGGTAGGGCTATAACAGCACACCTCAAAGTCCGCCTTTCCCAATCTAGATAACCCCACACTGTCACCTTGAGCGCTAGATGGTTCCAACAAACACCACAATTTCATAGAGACAACCAACTCAAAATATACTCATGCCAAATATATATGTAGTCGAGCTTAAGTGCCACACACGGCGTGCACGCTATCAATTTCACACACGTGGGGAAAAGCATAGGTCTATTAAAGCACAATGAGTATTTATGTAGACTCTAGCCTAGGTTCCACCATGGCGTGCACGCTGTGACTTTCACACACATGGGGAGAGCAGAGATCTATTGAAGCACATGAGTAGCAAGGTAGATCTACTTGATTACAAAGCTCATGACCACAATAAGATCATGCATAGAGAGAGAGAGAGATGAACACCTAGCTACCGGTAGAGCCCTTAGCCTCGCGGAAGAACTACTCCCTCCTCATCATGGGAATCAGCAACGGTGATGAAGATGGTGGTGGAGATCAATGGAGATGGCTTCGGGCGCACTTCCCCATCCCGGCAGGGTGTCAGAATAGAGACTTTCTGTCCCCCGGATATCCCCTTCGGTGGCGGCGGCGCTGCGGCACTTTTCGTGTCTTTCTGGTCGATTCTTTAGGGTTTCTTAGTCGGGGGCTACCTATGGGTGCAGCCAGGGTGGGACCCGCGCCCACCTAGGGTGTGGCCACCCTGGTGTCCTCCTTCGTCTCGTCTTCGATTTTCCATATCGCTCACAGAAAAATATGAACTTTGGCTTTTGTTTTGTCCAATTTCGAGAATATTATTTTTTTATTTTTCCGAAACCAAAAACAGCAGAAAACAGGCAACTGGCACTATGGCATCTTGTCAATAGGTTAGTTCCAGAAAGTGTATAAAAATACCTCATAGTGTAGACAAAACATAGCAAAGTGGATACTAAACAAGCATGGATCATCAAAAATTATAGATACGTTTACGACGTATCAAGCATCCCCAAGCTTAACTCATGCTCTTCCTTGAATAGGTAAGTGATAAAAATAATAATTTTTGACGTGACATGCACCATCAAAATCAAGATCAAACCGTTTGCAAGTATTGAAAGCTGGGATCAAAGAACTCTAAACATGAACATGAATGATGTAGTTCTAACAATAAGACATAGAAACTATGTTGCAACATGAAAGGATACAAACAAAGATTCATGAATAACAATGCATTGAAAGACGTTTGTTTGTTTCACATATAGAAAACCTAGCATAGTGGCATTCAGCTTGTCCCTCATGGAGTAGCAATAAATGCATAGGACGCCTTCAAAGTTCATAAGAGTGACTAGATACAAATAGTTCAAGAACAAGCAATATTAACATTATGAATCAATCAATAAGTTTTGGGACAATGCACATAGAACTAAGAATGACAACTATGCTCTCGTAACTAGTACCTAATAATAGAAGGTGAAGACTCAATATAATAGTGGAAGAAAGGCCCTTCATAAAGGGAAGAAGGGATTTCAATTTTCAAAAAGAGCTTCCAAAAATTATGGTACTTGTTAGCTTTCAGCCCTGATTGCCCCTATCATAAGCATCTTGAAGTGATTAAGGTTAAAGTGAAAAAAATGATGGAGTATATGCTTGAAAAAGTATAAGTTGGCAATCTCATGTCCCTTGAATACGAGGGCCGCTCCTCATGCTAGTCAAGTTTAGTTACTTGCAAGTTCTTGTCATAGTAAGTACACGTGTATCATAGAGAACTGCCAACGGGGTACCGCTTGCACATGGTACAGGATCTATCCCATAACCAAAATGACAAGGCAAGCAGACAATGAGCATCTCAGCATTCTTCTTATTTACCATGGGAAAATGGTGCTTTTTTCTCTCTTTACTCTTTTCTCATATATTTTTTTCTTTTTTCTCAATCTCTTTTTTCTGTCTCTTTTTTTATAAGAAGAATGCTTCATAGATGTCATTATTGTGATGCTGCAAGTTTCCACCATGATTAGACATGGCCTAGGCTAGCGGCCCAGGCGTTTGTCTAACACATATACATAACTCCATGGACTTACAAGCTCCCCTTTCATTTCACATCGACGACATCTGTAACGTCCCAATTTCAGCAACCCTGATTAAATGCCAAAAAGGCAAAAATCAGGGGGAACAAAAACTTTTCTTGTATTGTGTGCTTACCTATTTGCTTGTGCTCAAGCAACTGTCTGTGTAATAGTTGTGTACTCCTCATCTCAGCCCTAGTTTACAAAAACTATTTTACAAAAGAGATGTCTTGGCTCATCTTTCATATTCTCAAATGTTCTGGAATTTGAAAACCTGAGCCAAGATGACTTTGAGCCAACAAAATACCTTACTAGTTTCTATTTCCAAAACTATGGATACATAGATATACCCTCCTTATGTTTTCAAGACAAAACCTTCAATTACTCTTATCCCTAGGTTTTCCCAAAACCTTATTAAAACATTTTCATCTCAATCTTGGTAGAGATACCAAGATGGTGCTTATCGTACTTCAAAACAAAACCCCTTTTCAACATACCCATCCTTACCTCAAGCTAGGCTTGATGGTAACCCTAGTAGTAGTTAGATGAATTTCCTTGATCTGTTGTCTGATGAATTGCCTTGATATGTTGATTGCCTTGTTTGATTAGGAACTAGAGTGAGCTAATATAGTAGCTCATCCCTTAGGACCCAATCTAGGGTTGTGATCATCAATCTCAAATCAAGCATCCAAGTCTGGATCTATCCTAAGCCACTTAAGTGATCATCTCATATCCTGCTTACCTCAATCCAAGGAAAACCCTTCTGGATGGTTTCCAACTCAGTGAAGACCCAATCTAAGAAGGTATAATATCTACTTATCCATCACATTAACATACTCCATATGATCATGAGTTTGGAACCTAGCATCCTCTCAAAATCATCTACACTTGCACTCTACTCAAAATGTCCAAAACTGCCAAAATGGGTAAGTCTGGATTTCTTATCTAGATTCAATCTTTGGAGCTCTACCTCTTCCAACCTGTGTGCATTCTTGAGAATGTACTTGAACCATCCTGTAGTACATCATTAGTACTACCAAGTCCCACTCTTTCGCATGGATAAGCCATTCTATCTCCCACTCATCCACGATGGTTTTGCAGTCAAGATAATAATATTTTCTGCAAATCTTATCATCTTACCTACTTTGGCAGAAGCTCACATCTATATTCCACCTCCCCTTGACCAAATTATTTCTTGGTTATGATCTACTAACCATGGCCTATAAACTCCCACTTCCCTTGCTTCCATTGGAGCCTTGTGCTTCCTAAACCCACATGGTTTAGGAGGCTACCTGATGTATCTCTTATGGCAGCCTTATTTTCAACAAAGTTTGCCATCTCCTCTACACCACCCCAAATCCAACCAAGCCTAACCTTTGATTCCATGATCATCTTTATAACTTTGTCTATCCATCCATATACCCTTGTACCAAGGTGAGCTCTGAGCTCCCTAATCCAACCATGCTTAGGTGACATCAGAATAACCAAATCCTAGATCCTCCAAGAATCTAGTTTCCACCCTTTTCACCACTTTTCTTCAAAACCAAGGTTGATCTTGATGCATACATCAAGTTCACATCATATACCTTGGATATAAGCATCCCCAAATAATTTCCCCAATTATTTGGATCATTAAACTATTTTATTTCCTTTATTTAACAATTTCTAAAAATCCTTGTCTATAAAGACAAGTTTGTTTTTCTCCAAATCACCTTGCCAACTCAAGAAACATTTAATTCCTATATTTCATATCCCGTATTTCAAACTCAAAAATAAATATTTTTGAGATTCTTTATTATTTCTTTTTGCCCTTTTTCTTAAATGGAAGAAACAAGAAATAATTCCCCAAAAATACTTTTCAACCTCAATAAATCCCCATAAAATTCTCCAATGTGTGGTATGGTATTTAGGAACATACCACATCAAAAACCAAGCTTGACCAAAGTAAAAATATCATTTTTTTCTCCCCTAATCTATTTCTGCACTTTTTAAATAAGTGCATTTAAATGGGATTATAATCATCAGAAAAATCCCATTTAAATCGTGGAGAGACTATTTGAGATACTCCACCTACCAGTACCATTTCCACACCTTTCTCCCTGAAACTTTTATCAACTTCCTTCTCAAGCCCTCATTTGATCAAATTTGCAAATCCCATCAAAACATGATTCAAACTAAAACCAAACCATCTCAAATCTTCCCCAGCACTTCTCCACAGCATCATCAATCCCTCCTGGTCGTGCACATTAACCTAAGATAATGTAGCTTCCCCTCCCCTTTTGTCCCTAGTGCTTGGAAGAGGGATAGTACCCTTCTTTGAATATATTTGTAATAAAGGGGACAGCAGCTACCCCACTCCCAATCTCCCTATTTGGTCGAACTACTGGCCCCCACACCCCCAGCACCGCCTCTCTCGCCCAATGGACAGCCCCCACCTTGCCCATGTCCAAATGGACCTTGCCCACCCCCTCTCTTGTTTATAAGGCCCAAGGCCAGTACCCCTCTCCCCCTCGCCCTCATTTGCTCCCAGCACATCTCCCTCTCCACCAAGAGCTCCCCCTCCCTCTTCCTTGCTCTGCCTTGTTCGAGAGAAGAGAAGCAAGGAGTTTCGGCCTCCGAGAGAAAAACCGAGCGTAGCTTCTCCTCCTGAGCTCCCCTAGCCCTGCATGTTCCCCTATCATGCTCCTCTACCTCCTATGACCCTCCCCATGTGGTTTGTTTGACCCAGAAATGCTCAGGAACGAAGCTCCGGCAAGCTCTGACGAGCTCGCCTCGGCCGCCGTTGCGCGAGGACCTTCCCGATGATGAACCACCTCGTGTCGCCCATCCCCGGAGTCGTCGCCATCGACCATGTCGCCCCGTACCCTCCACGACCTTCCTTGAGCCCCCGGTGATCTCCCCTACCCCCGCCAGCTCCCGCCTAGGGTTCTCTCTCCACCGGCGGGCTCCCTCGAGGACGACAACTGGGGACCGTCGATCTCCACTAGATCTGACGGACCTGGTGGATCCTTACCCCTTCGCCTGGCGGGCCAGCTACTGGGCCGCCGCTGATTACGCGCCGCCCGCATGCGCTCCGTCGCCGCTGGGCCAAATCCTCCCCTCGCGGCCCATCTGCTCGTAGATCTGGCCTGCGAATATTTTTCCCGTTTTTATTTTTCTGCTCTAAATACATCTGCAGGATGACTGCTTGGTTTAAGTCCAAACAAAATAATAAAACCCCATATTTTGGCCAGATCTAAAATTACCTACAAGCCTACACATGTTATCTCACATGCAGACCAAGTTTTGCACTAAATAGAGGACTAAAATAAATATGATAAATCTCATACTGCCAGAACACTAAACAAATTCCCCAGGGAATTTTACAAACCCAAATGACCTAAACTCAACTGGTGATGAAAGGTACTGACCCTACCTTTAGAATCCCACAGGCCCCATCTTGTTTTGCCACTTAGTTTACCCCTGGTGAAATTAACAAAAATAGAGACTTTCTGAATTTAGAAAATTTCTCTAGGCCAAACCAAATGAGTTTTTGACCCAAACCCAACTCCCAGTGAACACACATAACCATACCCTTCTTAATACCGTAGCTCATAATTTTATGAGCCTATGTTAAAGTTTTGTGAATTAAACCCTTATGTGCATGGTTTATTCACTATTAAAATCACGACAAAAGCTCTGTAACTACAAAATAGTTGTTTCCAATTTCTACAGAAAGTTATCCTTAGTACCCAGCATTTGACCTTGGACTCAACTCAAAATCTTCTGTAAAATAAATCTGATGAAAAAGAAAAATCACATCCAATACTGCCTTTAGGATTTTCTCTAGGTCATTCTGGCAATTGTTTTGAGGTGATTC
This sequence comes from Avena sativa, assembly GCA_916181665.1. NCBI lineage: Eukaryota > Viridiplantae > Streptophyta > Magnoliopsida > Poales > Poaceae > Avena > Avena sativa. The sequence continues at coordinate 105,152,927 of OV702293.1, forward strand.
CAACTCCTCTTGATTCAGTACACTAAATACTACCTAATAACCCAAGGAAATAATTTTTGGAACTCCAGAGAAGTTCTGGTGAATTATTTCCTAAAACTAGGGTTTTATCCACTATAAAATCCATTATAAATCAAGGGAAATTGATAAAATAGTGAAACAACTTTTGTTGGCTTCACTTTATCAATACCTATATGATAGTATCATTTTTATACAATGGTATCATACAAATCAAGTCCTTGAGCCAAAACCCTCTCCTAAGTAGTTCCTAGACTATAAATCCAAAGGGAGCCTTTTTCCTAATGCCACCAAATCTTTTTCCAATCCCATCAACCAATCCTCCAACACCCTACTGATCTATATCTTGTAGTAATCCTTTACTTGTTGTATGGTTTGATGCTTGTATGCCTTGTATTGATTGTCGTGCTGTTTATTTGCATGTATGCTCAATAACTGCGATAGTTGCTATTGTGTGACGCCGAGAAGAAGGAAGGATCGGGATATTATTTTCTTATAGTTATTGGTTATCTGGTTATCTAATGCCGTCAAGGGACTTCTAGCTGGTCATAGGCAAGACACCATTCCTGAACTCCTACATTAACCTACTTCTGTTTATCAACTGTTTTGTATCTTGTTTATAAAATTGCATGATCACAGGCAAGGTTTGTTTCAAATAAAAGTGCGTGAATAACTTGGCTCCTCCAAGTTATGGATGAGTGTCCATTAGGACACCTACCCTTTTTGCACCTATGTTTACCCCTTTAGACTGAGGCAAAGATGATTAGCATCTTCCCTCTTGGAACACACAGATTTTCAAAGATAAAACTATTTTGGGTTTTACCCTACTTCAAGGTTTTCAAAATAAAACTCTTGGAAAGAGGCATCGTTTTCAAGTGGAAGTTTTACTAGAATCAAATATGAGGTGGATGAAGAGAAAGATAATGAAGAGGAAGATAAGTAAAGGAAACTTTAGTAAGAGAAAGCTAGGGATGTTCTAAGCCAATGTTCGGAAGAATTTATCCGTGCAACCACATTACCCCATACGCTGGGGCTTAGCTCGTAGTTTGTGATCCTTAGCTGGGGCTGCTCATACTCACTAAAGGGGCGAAATCTCCTGAAATCCGAGCTGTCTGTAGGACAGGGCACTGGTGCAACAATTGGGTCTCTCGCGGACGGTATGCTTTTAGGTAGTACGGATGGAATATTGTCACTATTGCTATCTGCCAGACTTCGGTATTGAGATAGGGGTCAGTACGGGAGGAAGGACGAGAGCCGTCGTACCCCATACTCGTACAGGAGAGAACAACCCAAAAGGAAAAGCCGCCGTTGCTAGGGATGGACAAATGTAAAGTCTAAGTTTGATTATCCTAACCCCTGTCTACCGTGTGTAGCAGGCCGTGGTTTTTATCCCGGCGAATGTATTGATTCTTGTCGGTAAAGTGCACAAACTTTGCAGAGTATAATCTATTCGAATAGCCGTGTCCACGGTCAAGGACGTTGGAATGGAAAGTGCTAGGAGGACCCTTAGGATAAGTTATGAGGAAACAAAGGATGTGATTTCGTCACGAGGAAAGAGAGGAACGAGTTTGGTTTTGACCAGTGATGGTCGAAGACATTTAAAAAGGGTTTTACAACAGAACTATTTTAGAAATATTTTTAACAAGGATGTGGAGATGTCCGGATTTTCAAAAAGGAGGCATATTTTATAAAAACTCTTTTTCAACAAAGATATGGAGATGCCAATGTTAGGTCTTTCAAAACAACTATAGTGTAGAGCTATCTCGCCACAGGCCATTATGAATTATCTTTGTTACCTTGTCTCGGTGGTTTGCGAGTACATTCAAAGTAATCACCAGCATTGTCCCTGGCTATTTACTTGGCCAGATTGCAGATGTTAAAAAGGAACGAAGGTGCTGACGTCTATGCGAACTAGGCCGACTTCCCAGTCAGTTGCCTGTAGGTTAAGGCACGGGATCTGCGCTGAAGACTTCCGCTACTTGTGTTGTAATTGCCATAATGGCCCCCTTGTATGTTTTTGTACTCGTTAATATATGGATGATGTAGTGATACTAGTCGGTTATGCTCACGGCTCACTGATCATGGGAACGTGAATTATATGCATAACGTGTATTCTCGGAACGTAAATCCGGGGTGCCACAGACATGATATCAGAGCCATCCTAACAGTAGGAGACCTTAGTTAGCATGTACGTTAGACAGGACAACCCCTATTTATGAAAACACCGGTTTCGCAAACCATTTTCTCAAAAGCCTTTCGAAAGATTTCTTACCTCGTCTTCTCTGACTTAAACAATTGGAAAATGGATTACTCTATATCTCGTCTACTTCAACTAATCCGTTTTCAAAAACCAAGTCCAAATTGGAGACAATGAAGCCGAAGACCCCGGAACGAAGAAACCCCAACACAAGCAAGACGAAGGAGCTACCAATGACGTCCGACACTACAATATCTCCCTACCAACAGAGTCCTTCATCGCCCCCAAACCAATCAAGTACGGCACCGACGACAAAAGATGGCAAGACCGAAGCTAAGACCCCCGTAACATCTGTACCTAGGATTAGCATCCCTAAATTAGGATTCCATTTACGGCGTGTAGTCACCTTCTTAGACTCATGGTAGGCCCTGCTTGCTTGTCTTGTGCGTGTTTGATGCTTGGAATGTGTTAGTTTGTCTGCCCTGAACCTTCCAACCCTAAAGTTTTGACCACCTTGCTGACATGTCCTGACTCTAACCCTTGCAACCTCATAGCCGGAAACCTCTCCTCAGCAGGATGGCCACATCAGAAAACCGCGACAACCTCAAGTAAAGCTCTATGGTGGAAAGACTACATCTTTCCACTCAATCCCAATAAACCCCTGTTAACCTGTCGCCGTCAACCATAGCATTCCCTCTAATACTATACCCTGCTAAGTCATATACCCTTTAGCTCAGAAGACTAACTCAGTAGCCCCGTTTCCCTTCTTCAGCCGAAGACTTTCGCTCCACCAGAAAACCCTGAGTATGGCCATGAAGATCGGAGCACCAAAGAAAGGATGCAGCCATTGCAGTGAAGAAGGACATCAAGCTAGCCAGTGCTTAGGCAACTGCCCAAATTGTGGAGCTCTCCACTCTCCTGCAGATTGCCCTACCCGAAACAAACCACTGCGACACCCGAAATTGGCAAGAAACCACGAACCCCTTCGGCTAAAAGAGTCAGGCGGCCACTATCCCAGAACCTCCTCTACCCCCGAGAAAGCACTACTTGATGAGAAACCTGTCGCCCCCGAAAGGCGACAAGACTCTGGGCGACCCTTTGAAGTAGTTTAGCACCCATAAGCTCGCCCATTCCCCCATATGGGTAGATCTATGTATCGTCCCAAGACCTGTTTTGTAGAAATCTAAGTGCCCGTTCGCCTTGCGGAACCGACCTGTTCTGTAACCACTTAACTACCCCCGCCACCGAACGACTTGAACTCGCTAAATCTTTGGATGATATGCAAGTATGATATCCTTCTTTGCATGTTTTACCCACGACATTGCATCAGAGCAAACCCGGAACGACCCCCTTCCAAACGACCTCGTTCACTAGACCGCCAAAACTCCAATGGCATCCCCCAACTCGTCGGACCCGTAACCCCGCGCAAAACTAACTCCCCGGAAGCTGGTAGACGCCCTTTCCAATAGACCTTCTAACTCCTGAAGTGGTTCCGACGATGTTGACAGAAGATAACTACCCTGAAGGAAGATGTAGCGCCATACCCCGACATCAGCATACGACTCCAATCAAGAATGTCGGCAACTTCACCAACAATTCGTAGTTTTGCTCTAAGGGGGAAAGACTACATCTTTCCTGCCCAAAAACCCTATAGACCCCTGAAGTCGACCACGAGACGAAGGAATGAGAGGATTCAACTCGCCGTCCCGACTCAAGAAGGAAGTACCTCGTCAACGCTAAACCTACCTAGACTTTACCTAAGGGGAAAAGACTGCGTCTTTTCCACTTGTTTCATCTAAACCACCCAATCCGAATCCACTCAGCTCCAACCCGTGACTAACCACATTGGGTCTTTGAAAAACGTATTAGTGCCTAATAGTTTCCACTGCTGAAATTGTTAAGCGGATGTTATCACCCCAACCCTACTCCTCCCTAATCTCGGGATGAGATTATTTTAAGGGGAAAAGGTTTGTAACATCCCAATTTCAGCAACCCTGATTAAATTCCAAAAAGGCAAAAATCAGGAGGAACAAAAACTTTTCTTGCATTGTGTGCTTACCTATTTGCTTGTGCTCAAGCAACTGTTTGTGCAATAGTTGTGTACTCCTCATCTCAACCCTAGTTTACAAAAACTATTTTACAAAAGAGACGTCTTGGCTCATCTTTCATATTCTCAAATGTTCTGGCATTTCAAAACCTGAGCCAAGATGACATTGACCCAACAAAATACCTTACTAGTTTCTATTTCCAAATATATGGAGACATAGATATACTCTCCTTATGTTTTCAAGACAGAACCTTCAATTACTCTTATCCCTAGATTTTTCCAAAACCTTATAAAAACCTTTTCATCTCAATCTTGGTAGAGATACCAAGATGTACTTATCTTACTTCAAAACAAAACCTCTTTTCAACATACCCATCATTACCTCAAGCTAGGCTTGATGGTAACCCTAGTAGTAGTTAGATGAATTGCCTTGATCAGCTGTCTGATGAATTGCCTTGATCTGTTGATTGCCTTGTTTGCTTAGGAACTAGAGTGAGATAATCTAGTAGCTCATCCATTTGGACCCAATCTAGCCTTGTTATCATAAATATCAAAGCAAGCATCCAAGTCTGGATCTATCCTAAGCCACTCAAGTGATCATCTCATCTCCTACTTACCTCAATCCAAGGATAACCCTTCTGATGGTTTCCAACTCAATGAAGACCCAATCTAAGCAGGGATAATATCTACTTATCCCTCACATCAACATCCTCCATATGATCATTAGTTTGGAACCTAGCATCCTCTCGAAATCATCTACACTTGCACTCTAGTCAAAATCTCCAAAACTGCCAAAATGGCCAAATCTGGATTTCGTATATAGATTCAATATTTTGAGCTCTACCTCTTCCAACATATGTGCATTATTGAGAATGTACTTGAACCATCCTATAGTACATCATTAGTACTACCAAGGCCCACTCTTGCCCATGGCTAATCCATTCTATCTCCCACTCATCCATGCTGGTTTTGTAGTCAAGATAAGAATCATTTCTGCAAATCTTATCATATTGCCTACTTTGGCAGAAGCTCACATCTATATGCCACCTCCCCTTGACCAACTTATTGCTTGGTTATGATCTACTAACCATGGCCTATCAACTCCCACTTCACTTGCTTCCATTGGAGCCTTGTGCTTCCAAAACCCACATGGTTTAGGAGGCTACCTGATGTATCTCTTATGGCAGCCTTATTTTCAACAAAGTTTGCCATCTCCTCTACACCACCCCAAATCCAACCAAGCCGAACCTTTTCTTCCATGATCATATTTATAACTTTTTCTATCCATCCATATACCCTTGTACCAAGGTGAGCTCTGAGCTCCCTAATCCAACCCTGCTTAGGTGGCATCATAATAACCAAATCCTAGATCCTCCAAGAATCTAGTTTCCACCCTTTTCACCACTTTTCTTCAAAACCAAGGTTGATCTTGATGCCTACATCAAGTTAACATAATCTACCTTGGATATAAGCATCCCCAAGTAATTTACCCAATTATTTGGATCATTAAACTACTTTATTTCCTTTATTTAACAATTTCTCAAAATCCTTGTCTATAAAGACAAGTTTGTTTTTCTCCAAATCACCTTGCCAACTCAAGGCACATTTAATGCCTATATTTCATATCCCATATTTCAAATTCAAAAATAAATATTTTTGAGATTCTTTATTATTTCTTTTTTCCCTTTTTCTTAAATGGCAGAAACAAGAAATAATTCCCCAAAAATACTTTTCAACCTCAATAAATCCCCATAAAATTCTCCAATGTGTGTTATGGTATTTAGTACCATACCACATCAAAAACCAAGCTTGACCAAAGTAAAATTATCATTTTTGATCCCCTAATCTATTTCTGCACTTTTTAAATAAGTGCATTTAAATGGGATTATAGTCATCAGAAAAATCCCATTTAAATCTTGGAGAGATTATTTGAGCTACTCCACCTACCAGTACCATTTCCACACCTTGCTCCATGCAACTTTTATCAACTTCCTTCTCAATCCCTCATTTGATAAAATGTGCAAACTCCATCAAAACTGGATTCAAACCAAAACCAAACCATCTCAAATCTTCCCCAACACTTCTCCCCAGCATCATCACTCCCTCCTGGTCATGCACATTAACCTAATCTACTGTAGCTTCCCCTCCCCTTTGGTCCCTAGTGCTTGGGAGAGAGATAGGACCCTTCTTTGAATATCTTTGTAATAAAGGGGACAACAACGACCCCACTCCCTCTCTCCCTCTCTAGTCAAGCTATTGGCCCACACCACCCCCCAACATAGCCTCTCTCTCCCAATGGATAGCCCCACCTTGCCCATGTCCAAATGGACCTTGCCCACCCCCTCTCTAGTTTATAAGGCCCAAGGCTAGTACCCCTCTCCCCCTCACCCTCATTTTCCCCCTGCACATCTCCCTCTCCACCCTAGAGCTACCCCTCCCTCTCCCTTGCTCTGCCTTGTTCGGGAGAAGAGAAGCAAGGAGTTTCGGCCTCCGAGAGAAAAACCGAGCGTAGCTTCTCCTCCTGAGCTCCCCTGGCCCTACATGTTCCCCTATCATGCTCCTCTACCTCCTCTGACCCTCCCCATGTGTTTTGTTTGGCCCAGGACCGCTCAGCAACGAAGCTCCGGCAAGATCCGACGAGCTCGCCTCGGCCGCCGTTGCACGAGGACCTTCCCGACGATGAACCACCTTGTGCCGCCCATCCCCGGAGTCGTCGTTGTCAACCGCGTCGCCCATAGCCTCCACGACCTCCCTCGAGCCCCCGGTGAGCTCCCCTGCCCCTGCCAACTCCCGCCTAGGGTTCGCTCTCCTCCAGCGGGCATCCGCGAGGATGACAATTGAGGACCGTCGATCTCCACTAGATCTGATGGCCCTGGTGGCTCCTTACCCCTTCGCCTGGCAGGCCAGCTGCTGGGCCGCCGCTGACTACACGCCGCCCGCGTGTGCTCTGTCGCCACTGGGTCAAATCCTCCCCTCGCGGCCCATCTGCTCGCATATCTGGCCCGCGAATACTTTTCCCTTTTTTCTTTTTCTTCTCTAAATAGATCTGCAGGATGACTGCTTGGTTTAAATCGAAACAAAATAATAAATCCCCATATTTTGTCCAGATCTAAAATTCCCCACAAGCTTACACCTGTTCTCTCACATGAAGACCAAGTTTTGCACTAAAGAGAGGATTAAAATAAATATGATCAATCTCATACTAAGATCGGTCTAGAACACTAAACAAATTCCCTAGGGAGTTTTACAAACCCAAATGACCAAACTCAACTGTTGATGAATGGTACTGGCCCTACCTTTTATATCCCATAGGCCCCATCTTGTTTTGCCACCTAGTCTACCCCTGGTGAAATTAACAAAAACAGAGACTTTCTAACTTTAGAAAATTTCTCTAAGCCAAACCAAATGAGGTTTTGACCCAAAACCAACTCCCAATGAACACATATAACCATACCCTACTTAATAGAGCAGTTCACAATTTTATGAGCCTCTGTTGAATTTTTGTGAATTAAACCCTTCTGTCCATGGTTTATTCACTATTAAAATCACCACAGAGGCTCTGTAACTCCCAAATAGTTGATTCCAATTTCTACAGAAAGGTACCCTTAGTACCCAACATGTGTACTTGGAATCAACTAAAAATATTCTATAAAATAAATCTTATGAAAAATACAAATCCCATCTTGTATTGTCTTTAGGATATTCTCAAGGTCATTCTGGCAATTGTTTTGAGGTGATTCCAAATCCCCTAGATTCATTCCACTAAATACTACCAAATCACCCAAGGAAATAATTTTTGGAACTCCGGAGAAGTTCTGGTGAATTATTTCCTAAAACTAGGGTTTTATCCACTATAAAATCCATTATAAATCAAGGGAAAATGATAAAATAGTGAAACCACTTTTGTTGGCTTCAATTTATCAATACCTATCTGATGTATCATTTTTATAAAATGGTATCATACAGATCAAGTCCTTGAGTAAAAACCCTCTCCTAAGTAGTTCCGAGACTATAAATCCAAAGGGAGCCTTTTTCCTAATGCCACCAAATCTTTTGCCAATCTCATCAACCAATCCTCCAACACCCTACTGATCTATATCTTGTAGTTATCCTTTACTTGTTGTATGGTTTGATGCTTGTATGCCTTGTATTGATTGTGGTGTTGTTTGTTTGCATGTATTCTTAATAACGGCGATAGTTGCGGTTGTGTGACGCCGAGAAGAAGGAAGGATCGGGATATTCTTTCATTATAGTTATTGGTTATCTGGTTATCTAACGCCGTCAAGGGACTTCTCTCTGGTCATAGGCAAGACACCATTCCTGAACTCCTACATTAACCTACTTCTGTTTATCAACTGTTTTGTATCTCGTTTATAAAATTGCATGATCACATGCAAGGTTTGTTTCAAATAAAAGTGCGTGAATAACTTGGCTCCTCCAAGTTATGGATGAGTGTCCATTAGGACACCTACCCTTTTTGCACCTATGTTTACCCCTTTAGACTAAGGCAAAGATGATTAGCATCTTCCCTCTTGAAACCCACGGATTTTCATAGATAAAACTATTTTGGGTTTTACCCTACTGCAAGGCTATCAAAATAAAAACCTTCGAAAGATGCATCGTTTCCGAGTGGAATTTTTACTAAAAGAAAATATGAGGTGGGTGAAGAGAAAGATAATGAAGAGGAAGATAAGTAAAGGAAAGTTTAGTAGGAGAAAGGAAGGGATGTTCTAAGCCAATGTCCGGAACAATTTATCCGTGCAACCACATTACCCGAGACGCTGGGCTTAGCTCATAGTTTTTGATCCTTAGCCGGGGCTGCTCGTACTCGCTAAAAGGGAGAAATCCCGTGAAATCCGGGCTGTCTGTAGGAAAAGGCATTGGTGCAACAATTGGGTCTCTCGCGGACGGTATGCTTTTAGGTAGTACGGATGGAAGATTGTCGCTACTGCTATATGCCAGACTTCGGTCTGGAGATAGGGGTCAGTACGAGAGGAAGGACCAGGGTCGTCGTAACCCATACTCGCACCGGAGAGAACAACCCAAAAGGAAAAGCCGCCATTGCTAGGAATGGAGAAATGAAAAGTCTAAGTTTGACTATCCGAACCCCTGTCTACCATGTGTTGAAGGACTTGGTTTTTATCCCGGCGGATGTATTGATTCTTGTGGGTAAAGTGCACAAACTCTGCAGAGTCTAATTTATTCAAATAGTCGTGTCCCGGTCAAGGACGGTTGGAATGCAAGTGCTAGGAGGACCCTTCGGGTAAGTTATGAGGAAACAAAGGATGTGATTTGGTCACAAGGAAAGATAAGAACGAGTTTGGTTTTGACCAGTGATGGTCGAAGACATTTAAAAAGGGTTTTACAATAAAACTGTTTTACAAATCTTTTTAAAAAGGATGTGGAGTTGTCCAGATTTTCAAAAAGGAGGCATATTTTCTAAAAACTCTTTTTCAACAAAGATATAGAGATGCCAACGTTAGGTCTTTCAAAAACATCTATAGTGTAGAGCTATCTCGCCACAGCTCATTATGCATTATCTTTGTTACCTAGTCTCGGTGGTTTGCGAGTACATTCAATGTACTCACCGGCATTGTACCTGGATATTTACTTGGCTAGATTGCAGATGTTAAAAAGGAACGAAAGTACTGATGTCTATGCGAACGAGGCAGTCTTCCTAGTTAGTTGCCTGTAGGTTAAGGCACGGGCTCTGTGCTGAAGACTTCCGCTACTTGTGTTGTAATTTCCATAATGCCCCCCCCCTTGTAAGTTTTTGTACTCGTTAATATATGGATGATGTAGTGATACTAGTCGGTTATGCTCATGGCTCACTGATCATGGGAACATGAATTGTATGCATAACGGGTATTGTCGGACCATAAATCCGGGGTGCCACAACATCCATAGACAGGAGAGCATGATATCAACTGTGTACAAAGTACAAGTGCAATGTTGAAAGTATTCCACGTGATAGCACGGTTCTGCTAAGCCCAACGTATAAGTGCAAGCATATACAACATAGATGACACAATGGTTCAAGTTTATTTAGGGGCAAGAAAAATAAAGTGTGCCATCAAGTTTGTGAGAGCTTTAATCACTAATTTTCACATAAAAAATACTTTTTAATTGGAAGATAGATGAAATCAAGAATATACTTGGAATGGTGTAACAAACCATGCATAGGAATTTATAGTGGACATTTTGGAATAAGTTGGTTTCTTGGGAGGTGGAAGCATGAGTAGAGCTTACTCATACAAGTGGAGGCTAGCAAAAGACTGGGAGCGACCAACTAAGAGAGCAATAATGGCCATAATCATGCAGAGCGACAAAACATTACTAATCAAAGCATAGAGTGGTACTACAAGTCTAGGACTAAATGATCATAGACGCTATGGTGACGATTTCATAGTCATAACATGGTATGAGAATGTGCCAAGTCAACCCAAACAAAGCATCAAAGGAGAATACCACAATACTATGCTTTTGCATGCTAAAACACGCATGATTCCTTCAAGGAACACTAAGCAATCCCAATTTTTTGGAACAAGTCATGCTACAGCAATAATCACTAATCATAAAGTCAAAACAACATCTAGCATGACATGATAAAGTCTAAGCCACAGTCAAAGCAAGCTTCTTCTTGTACCACTATAAGCATGAAGCTTCCTACTCTTTTCCAACACCAATCAACTTATTTGAAACAACTCACAAGGATAATAATCAATAAAGACCAGTGAGCTTGCCTCACAAATCCAAAAATAAGTACTAAAAGGTTCTAAGCTGAAAGCACAAGAAAACTAAGGCTAAACATAGTGCTAGCAACAGAGAACACTCACAAGACAATAATAATGAAAACTAGAGTGTTCTAGGCAATGAAAACAGAGTGTTGTAGGGTTTGCAGCATAGAAAACAAAAAAAATCCTACGATGGGAACAACTATGTACCAAGATCTATCTACTAGATACAAACAACGGGCGGATGTATATCCGTAGAGAATATACCCTTGAAGACTGACAAAGCTTAACAAGTCCAAACTCGTGGTTGATGTAGACGATCTCTTGCCGATCTCAAGATCGAGAGGAAGTCCTAGCGCCGCAAAACAGTAGCGCATCCGTGCTCTCACACACGTTCGAGGCACCGAGCAACCTCCGCCTCCTCACTCCAGTGATGCAGCGGAAGCACAACTCTTTCTTGCCGAAAAGCCACCGGGAACATGTATCTCGCTAGTCCGAGACCATGGGGGATAAATACTAGAGGGGGAGAGAGATCCTTCACGAGGAGGTGTGCTTTGAGAGGAGGAGAGGGGGTCCTTTTATAGGAGAGAGGGGGCACCCAAGGGGCATGGCACCCAGCCATGGGGGCTGCCCCCACCTCTTCCACATTCATGTGGGTGGAGCTCCCACTCAAAATGAAAAGCCTCCACTCCCATTAAAAAGCCTCCACTCACAAATCCACTCACATGCATTAAATTTCCACCAAATTTAATGCAAGCTCTCATTTAAATAAAACTCTTTTATTTATTTATTCAGAATTTTTTTAATTACTTTAATTAACAAACATTCACATAAAACCCCTTGCTAGTATTCCATTTCACATGCAGAACCGGTTTCAGAAATTTCAACCAAAACAGTTTCGGTGTCTAGTGAAATAAATTCCTGCGCTTTCCTTTTCTTTTCGACATGAAACTTTTGCTCCAAATGGATGTCGGTGTCTCTTAAGTGTGTCACCCTACGGTTCGCGAATAATGCGGACATGATCGAGACTCCTCTCAGATCAATAATCAGAAGCGGGATCTGGAGACCCATACTGACTCCCACACATTCAACGATGACTTTGTTGTGATCGTCGAAACCTTTTACGCTAGTATCTTAATCCCTTTGTTTCGCGATATATTACATGTCCGAGATTCGATCATCGGTATCTCCATACCTAGTTTGATCTCGTTACTGACATGCACTCTTTTCTCATTCCCGTGATATAACATTCTAGTGATCAAATCACTTGCTTGCAAGCTAATCAATGTGATATCACCGAGAGGGCCCAGAGCATATCTATCCGTCATCGGGATGAACAAATTCCACTTTGGATCCATGGGCCTCAACATAACACTTTTTTAGTTCTGAACCCATCTTTATAATCACCCTGTTACGGTGTGACGTTTGATGTTATCAAGAAACTCTTCCGGTGTTAGTGATTGACATGATCTCATGGTCTAAGGATTAGGATCACTTCATAAGTTGTTATAGCAATATAAACTCAATGACTTTGATCGTAATGCTATACTTCGGATGAATGTTCATCACACCATTACACTAATGTTGTGACCTCGTTATTAACAACATCCAATGTCCATGATCAGGAAACCTATGATCATCTTGTTAATCAACGAGCTAGTTTATAAGAGAGGCATAACTAGGAACTACCTTTTGTTTATTAAACACACATGTATTAACGTTTCCGTATTAATACAATTATAGCCTGCAAAATAAACATTTATCATAAATAAGGAATACGATAATAACCACTTTATTATTGCCTCTCGGGCATATTCCCTTCAAGTGTGTCTCTCTCCAAAATAAGTGCGCTGAGATCCAACCAAATTATTAAAGCAAACTAAGCAAACAAAAACCAAAAACGAAAACTAAGACGCTCCAAGAACAACACAATAGTGCATGAAACAATAAAAACGAAGTGTCTAGAAAGACCTGAGCTTTTTATTTTTGAAGAAGGGGATGCATTGGGCATTCCCAAGCTTTGATTCTTGTACCTCTTGAATATTTCTTGGGGTGACATGGGGATGGCATCCCCAAGTTTGAGCGTTTGTCCATTCTTCATCTCATTACATCATTCTTCATACAAAACTTCACACAATCTTCATCAGCAACACTAGTGTATTCAAAATATAATAGACCATTGGGTTTAGCTTTAGAGCAGCAAAACTTTCACTAAAAACAAAAGCTACTGTAGCAATTCCCTCAAAAAGTTGTATTTCCCAAAAAGAACCCCAAAAAGGAATCAATAAGAAGCAAATGCAAATAATGGCAGAAATCTGTCAAAATAGATTAGCAGATAGAAACCGATTTTGTTGAAGACCTTATGTTGCTCAAATCAAAAAGTGTTGAGCTAACGAGAGTTATCTAACATACTAGGGGATTTTTCAGAAAATATCAGCTCAATCCGACTTACAGAGACTCCTCACGGATTTTTATGGTGGAGCACAAAAATCTGTTTCAAGATAGCACTCCCCAAATCTTACTTCCCTCTCATTAGAGGTCATTCTTGGCACAAAAAGCAAACAAAAAGGATAAGGAGAGGTTATTACAGAAGTAATAACTACCAAGACTCAAGAAAACTATTGGGTTATCTCCCAAGAAGTACTTTTCTTTAACGCCTTTAAGTTAGGCATAATAGTTTGAGAAGATGCTCACATAAGAAATATCAATTGAAGTAAAAGAGAGCATCAAGAAGCAAATTCATAACACATTTAAGTCTACCCACTTCCTATGCATAGGAATATTGTAAAGAAACAAGTCATGAAAGCACAAAGCAACTAGCATAGGAAAGCAAAACAAGTGCAACTTCAAAATTCTCAACATAAATAGGGGAAACTTAATATTGCTGAAATACATAATACTATGTTTCCCTCTCTCATAATAACTTTCTGTAGCAACATGAATAAAATTAACAATATAACTATCACATAAAACATTCTTATCATGAGCCACATGCATAAAATAATTATTACTCTCTACATAAGCATAGCCATTCTTATTCATTGTAGTGGGAGCAAATTCAACAAAATAGCTATCATCATTATTCTCATCACCATAATCATCAAATATAGGAGGCATATTGTAATCACAATTAATTTTCTCCTTAATAGTAGGTGGACTGAAAATATCATATTCATCATTGTAATCATCATATATTGGAGGTTTGGTATCATCATAAGAAAAAGAATAGCTATCTTCCAAAGCTGGGGAATTAAAAAGATCATTTTCATAAAAACTAGCTTCCCCAAGCTTAGAATTTTCCATAGCATTAGCAATAATGGTATCCAAAGAATTCATACTAATAACATTTCCATTAGCATGCAAATAAAGCTTCATATGTTTTTTAATTTTCTCTTCAAACACTTCATTTCCTAACTCAAGATAAATGCTATAAAGATCTCTAATTTTTTGTTGTTTTCCATTAAGCCTAACTAGTGAAAACAAGAAACAAAAAGACAAAATTGTAGAATCTAAAGGAAATAACTTCGAGCACTCATACCAGAGGATGTGAGTACCTTTTACCTTAACTCCCCGGCAACGGCGCTAGAAAATAGCTTGACGGTGAGGTAAGGTAAAAGGCCCAAAACCTCCCTGGCAGCGGTGCCAGAAAATAGCTTGATGTCTACGCACTTCTATTCTTGTAGACAGTTGTTGGGCCTCCAAGTGCAAAGGTTAGTAGCACATCAGCAAGTTTCCTTTAAGTGGATTACCCAAGGTTTATCAAACTCAGGGAGGAAGTGTTCAAAGGTATTCCCTCTTAAACAACCCTGTAATCAAGATAAAAGAAGTCTCTTGTGTCCCCAACACACCCAATACACTTTTCAGGTGTATAGGTGGACTAGTTTGGCGAAGAGATAGTGAAATACAAGTGGTAACGATTCTAGAAAATAGCTTGAAAGTGAGGTAAATACTAAAGGCAAAAAGAAGGAAGCAAGTAAACATGCAATAGATCTAGAGGCAAATGGTGTTTCAATGTTTATAAACAAGGCCTAGGGAACACTCTCAATAAATATATTCTCTTCATGATACTACTGTGAACTACTCTTCGGTTGGACATTCTAATCCATGGTACGGCTATAATAGCACACCTCAAAGTCCGCATTTCCCAATCTAGATAACCCCACATGGTCATCTTGAGCGCTAGATGGTTCCAACAAACACCACAATTTCATAGAGACAACCAGCTCAAAAAATACTCATGACAAATATATATGTAGTCTATCTTAAGTGCCACACACGGCGTGCACACTGTCACATTCACACACGTGGGGAAAAGCATAGATCTATTAAAGCACAATGAGTATTTCTGTAGACTCTAGCCTAGGTGCCACCATGGATTGCACGCTGTCACTTTCACACACATGGGGAGAGAAGAGATCTATTGAAGCACTTGAGTAGCAAGGTAGATCTACTTGATTACAAAGCTCATCACCACAATATGATCATGCATAGAGAGAGATATGAACACATAGCTACCGGTAGAGCCTTTAGCCTCGAGGAAGAACTGCTCCCTCCTCATCATGGGAATCAACAACGGTGATGAAGATGGTGGTGGAGATCGATGGAGCTGGCTCCGGGGGCACTTCCCCGTCCCGGCAGGGTGCCGGAACAGAGACTTTTTGTCCCACGAATCTCCCCTTTGGTGGCGGCGACGCTGCGGAACTTTTCGTGGCTTTCTGGTCGATTCTTTAGGGTTTCTGAGTCGGGGGCTTCTTATAGGCGAAGGAGGCAAGGTAGATGGAGGTCCAGGGGGCCCACACCCCATGTGGGCATGCCTAGGGTGCGACCCGCGCCCACCTAGGGTGCGGCCACCCTGGTGTCCTCCTCCGCCTCGTCTTCGATTTTTCGTATCGCTCAGGGAAAAATATGAACTTTGGATTTTGTCCTGTCCAATTCCAAGAATATTCATTTTTTAGCTTTCTGAAGCCAAAAACAACAGAAAACAGGCAACTGGAACTATGGCATCTTGTCAATAGTTTAGTTCCAGAAAGTGTATAAAAATACCTCAAAGTGTAGACAAAACATAGCAAAGTGGATACAAAACAAGCATGGAACATCAAAAATTATAGATACGTTTATGACGTATCACGAGCCTTGCCGTGCCGCCCCTCCATCTCCTCCCCGTCGTGCACCACGTCACTCTGCATCATCGCTGTCTCCCCTACGCCGCTGGTGAGCCCCCCCAGCCCTCTCCCTCTCTACTAGGGTTCCGGCGCTGCTCCTCTGTCCTACGGAGATGACGACGCGGGGCTGTGGATCTCCACTAGATCGAACGGTCCCCGACGCCGGGTACCGCTTCGCTGTGGCCTCCTTAGGCTGGCGACTCCTTGGGCCACGTCGGCAAGCATGTTGTCGTGCACGCGCTCTGCAGCGAGTTGGGCTCGCCTAGCAACGGCGGCCTACATCCCCTCAAATGTGGCCCGTGGAGCTCCTCCCTCTCTTTTCTTTATCAATATTACACAGATCTAATATATGCCCTTAGGTTTAAATTCTTGATAAAATGGAAAACCCCAGATTATGGCTTGGTCCAATTTGATTTTGGTAACCACATGAGTTTTCCACCCTGAAGGACAACTCATCTGCCACAAATAATATTCCTCTTGTCATGATAAAATAAATATCTAGAAGTGCCTCTGCCCACTAAATACATTCTCCTTGAAGATTTATGAATCCAAATAATATGAACCCTATTGGTACTGCAAGGTATTGGCCATACCTTGCATACCACACCGACCCCTTAGTATTTTGCTTGCTGTTTTTCCAATAGCAAAAATAACAAAATCTGGCCAATCCAATCTTTAGATATATATCTAGAACAAAACCTTAGGTGTATGGACCTAATTCCAACTCCCAATACACTTGAATACCAATATCTATCAAAACCTAGGATATCAGAATTTATTGAGCACTTGTTGGTTTATTAGGAATTAAACTGTTATCTGCATGGTTTATTCACTAATAAACTAACCATATTTGTTCTGTAAGTCCAAATAAGGTGATTACAATTTATGTAGAAAGTTATTCTAAATACCTAACATGTGTATTTAGAATCACATCAAAAGGCCTTATATGATAATTCTAGTGAAAAAGACAAATACCCTCCAGAACTGACTTTAGGAATTTCCCAAGGGCATTCTGGCAATTATTTTGGGATGATTCCAACTCTCGGAGAATAAGTCCATCAAACTCTACCTAATCACCTAAGGAAATAATTTTTGGAACACTGGAACTATTCTGGTGAATTATTTCCTAACACTATGGTTTTATTCACTAGAAAATCCATTATAAATAAATGATAATTGATAAAATAGTGAAACCACTTTTGTTGGTTTCATTTTATCAATACCTTTCTGATGGTATTATTTTTGTACATTGATATCATACAGAAAGGGACCTTGGTATATAAACCCTATCCTACATAGTTTCTAAACTATAGAATTCTTTCAAATGCTTCCAAGACCCATTCCACTCTTTCTAATTTCACTTTTACAAACCCTATTGAATTGTAGCATGTCTTCTTTGCTTGTTTTCTATAGTGTTTAATTATTGTATGTCTTGGTGTTAATTGTGCCCTGGCTTGTTTGCATGTATGGTCTGTGACGATGATAGTTGCGATTGTCTGACGACGAGAAGAGGACATATTATACTTTTTATTCTGGTTTTCTGGAGAAGTCCAAGGACATGTATGCCACTCTGCTAATCACAGGAAAGCCACCTACTTGCTCTCATGCCTTGGTCCTATTATTTTACTTATGAATGTTTTATATACCTGTTTATATAAATTGCATGGTTTTACTATTATGCTTTCTTTGTGGGAAGGTTTGGCTCCTCCAAACTATTACACATTTGTACTACTAGGTACAATCCCCTTGTCGACACCTACATGCCCCTAGTATGGTAGATGGTTTTTAACACATACCCCTTTGAAGACCCCGTTTTTGCCAAAGCCAAACTATGGGATGGGAAGACCCCGGAAAAGCTTACAAAAATGTTTTATGAGAAAACCTTGGCGAGGTTTGCCTGCCAAGTGAGTTTGAAAAAAAAGGTTTTGGTTTTACAAAAAGGTTGGATAAAATATGGAGGAAAAATGTTTACAAAAACGCAGCCGGTTCTTTGCAGTTTTGCCAGAACAATTAAGTTGTGCAACCACATTACTCTGGAATGGGACATGGCTGGGCTAAAAGTTTTTCTATTCTGGTATAGGTTCCTTACACTACTATAGGGGCAATAAATCCCCAGGGGATGGGCCTTTCTCCATTTCAATGGCCCATGTAAGACATAGACTCGGAGCAGGAACTAAGGGTCTACGGACCTCCACGCGATACTATGAGCCTCTCATTGAAAGCGCACACCCGTCGAGGTGCAAAACACGCTCTGGTTTGCTTGGGAACTATATAGGGCATCCTGATTTTGAGGGGATTAACACTCATAGGGTAGGCATTTATACTAGAGTGGGCATCTAGAAGGTCTTTACCGGTTACACGACCCACAATCGGTGTAGATCAGGGCAGCGTACCCGGATGGTGTGGTTAAAGTGTACAACCTCTGTAGAGTGTAAATCTATTCGAATAGCCGAGTTGTCGGTCATGATTTCAAAAAGGACTTCGGAAAAGCAATGGCTTGGAAATGTTTTGACCATGAGATGGTCAAAAAATGGAGGAAAGTTATTTGGTCAGGTGATGACCGGAAGGAAAATCAAATGGGTGACCCAATTCTAGAGTTTGACAAAAAAATTCAAAAGGTTTCCAAAAAGGTTTATAAAATCTTTAAAACAAAACATTGTAGATGCTATATCTACAAGAGAAAATATTTTAGAAAAGAACCTCTTATGGATCCATCCTACCGTCTCTGCCATATTGCATATCCTTTTATTGTTATTATCATAAGGTGGTTTGCGAGTAGATTCAAAGTACTCACCGGCATTGTCCCTAGATATTTACTTGGCCAGACTTCCAGATGATCGAGAGGAATACTGGAGATGCTGATGTTTATGCGAGCTGGGCCGTCTTCCCAGTCAGTCGCCTATAGGTTAAGACATGACATGGGCTTTGTGCTTGAAGACTTCCGCTAGTTATGTTGTATCGCCATAATGGAACTTATGTAAGTAGTTGTACTTGTTATTCATGGATGTTGTAATGATAGTTTTCGGTTATGCTCATAGCTCACTGATCCTGGGAACGTCAATTACAGGCATGACGGGGATTCTCGGAACGTAAATTCGGGGTCCCACAGCTAAGTTCCAAGGAAGCAGACATAAGTATCTTTCTTTGTAGGATAATCCTTCTTTCCATCCTACTTAGGTTGTGTGGCATGCGCTTCTTCCATGTTGGAATCTTCCTTGGCCTCCTTGCCTTTCTCGAAATTCGTCTTTCTTGATGTTGTCATTGAAACGACACTCACCATTGGTGTGGGAAGAACCCCCGTTCTCGGTTGGGTGATGTCAGCCTAGAAGTAAGTTTTTCCGGCTACTAATCTCCTCTACCCTAGACTCGGGAAGTTCCACGGCCTTGTCCCCAGCCGCTTCCACGCCCTCCTCGTCCTCCATATCCGAAAGTTGTGTTGACAGATGCATTATCTGGATTAGGCTTATCCTCCGATGTGTTCTTGTGCTTCTAAGTTTGTTGTTTTGGCTATTTGGCTACATTTGGGATGGAGAGAACATTCAGCAGTCCATATGAATCATCATCGGCATATGCATATTTGCCCACCATTTCTATCATCTATCCCAAGTCTGTAACTTTGTCGCTCTTTAGCTTATGATGCAATAATCCGACTTGGATCCCTACGAGGAAAGCTTCAATCGCGATCTGATCTTTTACTCCCTCACAAGAGTTTTTGTGTTGATCCATCGCCTAAGGTAATCCCGGCAAGTTTCTCCATGTCTTTGGGTTCAATGCTGCAAGTATCCGACTGTGCAGGGCCTCCTATATGTACCCTCGAAGTTCGAAAAGAATGCACTTTGCATATCATACTAGTTATTTACCGAGTTTTATGGCAACTCATTGAGCCATGATCGAGCCATCTTCCGCAGTATAAGTGGGATATCAGACTATGACTAAGCTATTTCCTCCTTTGGCGATGCAGCAAGCCTAGAAAAAGTCCTAGAGCCAAGTATCTGGCCGAGCCACACCGTCGTAGGTTTGATAGTGCTTTGCGATGCCGGAGTCAACCAAAAACTTTGTTCGACGAATACGTGGGCCAAAGCATTTGGGTCTCGCATACACGTATTCGTCCTCGTACCATCGTGCTTCTATGTTAGATTCGATGTGATGGCGAGCATCATTGGGCGAGAGCGATTTGCGCCTCGGGTGCTCGCTATGCCTGCATGGTGGAAGAGTCGGATTTTGCCTTCTTCTCCTATCGTTGTCTTATCCACCCCTATGGCTTCCATGTCTATGGTGATATCCTTCATGGTCACTGCTAGGTGGTGATGGTGGCTCTGGCGGCTTATTTCCGGCTAAGCGGCAGATGACTCAGTTGATGTGGAGCCTGTTGGGAACCCCAAGAGCAAGGTGTGAAGCAGCACAGCATCAAGACTTCCCTCATAAGAAACCGAGGTTATCGAACCAGTAGGAGGAAGGAAACGTCACACGGGTGTTGCAAGCAACGTGGAAACCTGCACAATACAAACTCAAGACTTTGCCCCAACTAACAGTGAGGTTGTCAATCTCACCGGTTGTTGTAACAAAGGATTAAACGTATGGTGTGGAAGGTTATGGTTTACAGCAACTAAACAGGTAACAGTGGAAGATGTATCAATGGTAAAGATTGGACCGGGGTCCATAGTTCACTAGAGGTGCTCTCCTTAGATAATCAACATGGCATGAAGGGTACACAAATTACAACAGGGCAATTGACAGGAACTGAGCATGGCATAACAATGCAATACTACAAAAAGATCCTATGAGATTTGATTGGGAAATACAACAATATACATAGACCGCCATCCAACTGCATCTATGACTAGAAGTCCACCTTCACGTTATCATCTGAACCCCCTCCAGTATTTAGTTGCAAGCAACAGACAACTGCTTTAAGCAAAGTGTGTAAGGTAAACAATCCACTTGTTCTATGAACAAGAGACCATTGTTTTCTCCCTAGTGGCAACAACACATCGACAACCGAAGAGATTTATGTCACTTCCCTTGGAAACTGGAGGCATGAACCCACTATCGAGCATAAATACCCCCTCTTGGAGTCACTAGCAACTACTTGGCCAAGATCCCATTAATCAATCTGACATAGTAATATCAATATCCATCGGATCCCCGCAAACACAACGTGCATGATTACAAATAGATTAGATGTTGATCATGAATGGAGCTCACAAGATCTATACATGAAAACACAAGGAGGAGATACAACTATATAGCTACTACATGGACCCGTAGTCCAAGGTGGAACTACTCACGCTTCATACCGGAGAAGAAGGCCTCCGGGATGATCTCCCCTCTCGCAGGGTGCCGGGAAGAACTTAAGATCCCCCCGATCTAGGGACGATGGCGGCGGCGGCTACAGAAGGTTTCGTGGAGTTTTGATCGGGTGCCTAGGTTTTCTGCATCGGAGGCTTCTTATAGGCGAAGAGGCGAGGCTGGGAGGCGGCCAGAGGGCCCACGCCCTAACTAGGCATAGGGTGGGCCACCCGCTCCTAGGGAGGTGTGGTGGCCCTGGCTCGCCTCTCCGTCTCTCCTCTGTACTTCGTGTTGCCCACGGTAAAATATTGACTTTGGCTTTTGTCCCGTCCAATTCCGAGAATATTGATTTTCTACCTTTTTGGAACCAAAAACAGAAGAAAACAGGCAACTCGCACTGTGGCAACTTGTTAATAGGTTAGTTCCAGAAAAGATATAAAAACACCTCAAAGTGTAGACAAAGCAAAGCAAAGTAGATAGTAAACAAGCATGGAGCATCAAAAATTATAGATACGTTTCCGACGTATCAACGACGGGCTCCTGGTTCTTCGTGTTGCTGTCTCTGAGGTTGATCTTCATGATGTTGGCCACCGTCCCGACTTGTTTCGAGATGATCCTCATCATTCCTTTGTCTAGCGTTATCGTCATTGTGACGAGGTTCATTTGAACGGCTAGTGTGTCTGGGAGGCGGCATCCTTTGTTGGTACCTCTCTTGCTAGCGTCGCGCTTTGTCACATCCCAAAATTCTCCTAATTTTGCGATTGATTTATTGTTTGACTTTGTTGAAAATTCTCAAAGAGAAGAAACCTTTTGAATAGAAAATCCTCTCAACCTTGAATTCAAAATCTTATATTCTTTTGTTATGACCTAAGTAGCCATATAGGCAAAAGGGCATGGATTGATTATGGATTGTAGAATTGGTGTGCAAGATTCAAATGAAAATCATGAAGCATTCATAAGCATTTCATTACATCCATGCAAAGTTCTCACTAACTAAATCCAAATCCTAGTATCTAAATCCTATAGTTGATTCACCCAAATGTTCCTAAGGGTAATTAAATTGACTTTATAAAACCCACTGTTGCTAAGGCATAAATTATTGATAATTATAGCCTAAAGATATCCAATTAATACTACAAAATTTTAGAAACAAAATTGAGCTTATTTGGAGCTAGTATGAAAAAGTTATGGAATAAATACAAACACATAAAGATATAAATAAAATGAAATATACAAGGATTTATAAATCCACTACTCCCAAACTAGTAAAAAGATTACAAATTTGATCCTATAATGATCTATTCGATTTTAGAAAATTTTAGAAACAAGAATCGTGTCATTTAGAGTTCGTATGCAAAAGATATGAAGGAAACAAGTAAATAGAAAAAGAAAAAAAAACTAACGGGCCGGCGGCCCAGCTAGCAAGGACCGAACCAGTCACGTACGTGACATGATCGAACTATGGAATTGCTTTAAAAAGCGTGCAATCAGTTTTTCTCTAACCTATCTCTATTCAAACTCTTATAACTTTTTATCTACAACTCCGAATTGACTTCTGTTTGTTTCTACTTGTTCCCTACTCCAATACCTTCTAAACCATCCTAAACCTCCATATAAACTCGTGGAACCATAGCTGTATGAGTTTTTCTTCTCGAAATCCCGAATCTACACATGCCCGAATCTTATTTCGCTTTTTAACCCATCTATACTTCGTCTTTTGCCTTCGGTCAAAAAACGAAAGTTGTAGGGATCGTCGAAATCTTCCAATCTCGACAAACCTCACCTCTTTTCATCCACCACAGCCGGAGAATTTCGTATCACAATATTTCAGATCTTACGGTGTAAATCCAAGATGTACTCGCGCTCGTTTCTTCAAATCCAAATTCCTTTGGTGAGAAGGTAGGAATAATGATTCCCCACAACTTTCATGTTCTGAGTTTTTCAATTTGACCTACGGATTTGTCTCTCTAACACAGATATGTTTTTTGTCTATTCTGAGCCAAAATCGGGTCAATCTCTTCTTCTAGCCACGGGATCCTATCCAGACGGTCGAGATCCAATCAAACCGGTGCGTGCCATGTCGTCAACCCGGCCAGCCTCATCAACACCACGTCAACGTCAGGTCAATATCTAGTCCCAGTCAGCATGCAAAATCAACCTGTCCAGTCAGCGGAATATTCCCTAGAATACTCCGTTCGAATTTAAAATTGCATATTATAGATCTAACTTGTAAAATTCATTAGAAATTCATACCACGTCCAAAAATTACGTATAATATACCAAATTGAAGATAATTTTACGTAGAATCATCTTATCAGAATATATCCAAATTTTACTATACGTGGTTACTGCAGTAATTTAATTAGTTTTAATGGTCTTTTAGGTTAATAAATTCATAAGATATTATCTGTAACTCCAAAAAATATGAACAATATATCAAATTTAAGCTACTGTAATGTACATTAATAATATCTGGTTGGATCTAGCCTTTGCCGAATATTTAACCCATAGCAATTTAATTAGTTTTAATGGCTTTATAAATCATTAAATTCATTAATAATTAATTGCTTGTCACAAAAATATAAATGATATACCGATGGAAATATGGTTCCATGTAGATCATCAATATGCAATTAGTTCTGCCTTTGACTGTAAGGTTTTGCCGTGAAGATTTAAATGGTTTAATGGCTTATTTAGAATAATAAATTCATAAGAAAATAAATACTATTCAGAAAATTACAAATAATATGTCCCTGGATTCACAATTCCGTGGAGATTACAGATATAATTTTGGTTTGATTTTTAGACAAAAGAAACTATATGAATCATTTAAAACTATTAAACACTATTTAAATCATACAAAAAGATTTATAACTCCGATTAGGGTGAATCCAACGCCTACTGGTTCGAATTAACGTCCTCTATCCAGTAAACCAAAGAAATAAATTTAATTATATAGTTAGAACAGCCGTTACAACAGAACTATTAAAAACCCCATATTGGCAAGTAATTATTAATAACAAGTACTCCATTGAATTAATTGGTCTCTTTCATGCATCATATACTTCAATATTGTTTATAGAACTAAAGTAACAACCATTGTGACTTATTAAATTTTCATGCATGCATTTGTTGCATTTGTTTGATCTCTATGTGCTATTGTTTATGTTGTATGCAATTGTTTGATCGATAGATTGCGAGGAGTGCAACGTGTGTGATTGCAACTACTATGATTGCAAGTATTGTGGTTATGACGAGAGCATACATTATATCTATGAGAATTGTGAGGATTATCTAATCGACTACATCTACAACAAAGGCAAGTGGTGCTATCTTGGTCATAAATGTCCTATTGTTTTCCTATGCATTGTAGATTTTTTTGTAGAATTGCATATGTAGGAATTGATGTGTATATGCTATGCTATGTCCCATATTATTCCCTAGTATTCCTTGTTTATGAGCCATCGTATTGGTAGATTGCTTAGCTATGCTATTTAGACGAGGAAGGGAATCACATCATAAAAAGTTATATGTTTTGAAAGGCTTATGTTTTGCTAAATGACAAACCAATATGTTTTAATGAATCACCTGGGCGGAATGGCATTGATTGGGTCATCGAGTGTGGATTTATGGTGGGGAATGCCGCCCAGGACACTGAGAAATGATTGGTTTCTTTGTTTGGAAGCTTTCGTGTGCAACCATGTGCCAATAATGAAATGTGCGGTTGGTTGAACTCAGTAGGTTGTGGTAACTCGAACCCGTGTATCCAGAGATGTAGATAGTGTTGTTTGGACCGGTGCGCGTCGGGATTGGGGAGCTACTTCCTGAACGGTTCCTTCTTGGACTTCTCCCTATCATCACCCAATATGAGAGTGGTGGTACGAGCTGGGCTGGCCAAGTCACATGGGTAAAGTCTACTAACCCCTGCAGGGTGTATAAACTAATCGATTAGCCGTGTCCCCGGTTATGGACAATTTGAGCGACCTGATACTGATGCTATGATATTTCTCACTCATCCTTATTTCTTAATTACTTAAAACTTGTTGGGTGAACATAATTGGGTAGGAGCACCTGGGAGTGAACCAGAGTGTCCTATTTATCGTATTGGAAAACTACTTTGTTACAAATGTTAGGATAAAACTGTTGCTTTATGCAAATGAGCCTGAACTCCACTTGGCCAAATAAGCATGTAGTTGATAAATATGTTGTTAACCACTTTAGCCTACTTGCCATACATTCAATGTATTGACCATTCGTGGCTGCAACGTTTCATGTTGCAGGTTATATCGTATCTGAGTGATCGTTCATAGGTCGCGAGACTCCACTCAACAATTGTTCGCCTGTGGCACATTTGAAGGATGGAGATCTACCTTGTATTCGTTTTTCGCTGTTTTCTTGAATAAATAATGTAAATTCTGGATCATATTCGTTGTATTTATGATGCACAGTTATATTTGGTATCATTTTGTACTGTGTGTGCCAGTGAACCGATCCAGGGATTGGCACTATACATATGAACTCGGCCTTATCAGGCGAGGGTGTTACAAGATGGTATCAAAGCTGTGCGTTGACTGTAGGATCGTGGCCTTAGAAAATGGATTAGTAATAGAAGACCTCTATTAGAATAACAATCATATTTTTTTACTTATTAGAGTTCTTATATTCCTTATCTATCTTTTCTAGAACCTCTTCCTATTCAAATATTTCTAGTTGTCCATTCTTATGGTACCTATATGAGAGTTATCTAAGTAAAAGAACAAATAATATGACATAAATTAACATCTCATCAAGTTTGGTTAGGTCTATACCACCATGTTTTATCTCTTTAGGACATCATCGCTATCGTGTTAGCATATTGTTCTTACCAACTTATGTGGTATGACAATATAGGTTGTTTGTTTGTCTGTACTGAATCATATTGTGTGATTCCTTGTTTAGGATCTGTTATTTTGAAACTCTAAAGTTGCTGGAGTTTTCGTGTGGTTTCAAAATTATTTTAATGGTGTGAATTGATTGAAATTCGTGGGATTACTGCTGTAGTTTTCTGCCTAACCTGTTGTACCGCGCGATTTTTCATATTTTATTGGTAACTCAGAAAAATCTAAAAATCTAGGATCTGGAACGTAATTACCTGTAGTACATGCACAAAAATTGGCTGAAATTCTTGACGAGTTTAGGTCGGTTAGAAAAATTCGTGAAGTCTGTTGTACCGTTTTGACAGATTTAGTTTAGTGCTTATATGTTGCTAAGTTTTACTCTAGTAATTTTTCCCAATGCTTTCAAACTATTTTGTGGTTATATACTACTAAATTTAGACCTCTGTATTATTGTGATGCAAGTGCTTGCTTGTGTGTTGATTTCTTATGATTGTTTTCTTGTTTGTGACATTGATTGCTTCATATAGTTATGAGTAGGATTACTTTCTTAGTAGCTTCTTCTCCCTACAATCAATTCTTCTCTATCTCAAACCCATGGAACTATAATGATTTGTTGAATACATGGAGAAGGATTAAGTGGAAAGTTTTACAACATAATGCATCGACAAAGGAGAATAGTTCATCTAACGCAACAGAAGGATGTGGAAGTACGAAGTGTTGAAATGATGTTATGTAGTAGATTACGCAACCTGGAAGTTGATGTATCGATAGTTTATTTTTAGTAGTAGCTTTGTTGATTGAATACATGGGAGTATACATAGAGCATTAGTTCGTGCCCATGGAAACATTCTTCAAGGCAAGTAAGAATGCCCGAGTGATAGAAAAACGTGATTCACCTATCCTCATACAGGGTAATGATTTGGGTGCAGGATGTATTGATCACCATTCCTACTACTCTTATTATTCGCTCTTGTACTATTGGCTTTGCGAATCTTGAGTGCCCTTTTCAACCTTAGCAGAGAGTCGACGTTGAGCCTAAACCCTAGAATGGTATATTGTTACACCCTTCTAAAAGCATTCATTGCTAAGTGTAGAAATATACGGTAAGGATGAATTCCAACCATTATTAATGGGCACCGTTAAGTAAACATCCCCTAATTGACCACCACGAGAGTTCTGCTAGTTCAAGTAGTGTTTTCTTGGAATCTGTCAATCATGAAGTTTAGAATGTGCAAGAGACATTGTGTCAATAAATATCTAGAGGAGAATTTACCGGAGCCAAGTGAACCCTCAAGAAGTGACCTAGTCAATTTTCTTTTAAGGGTGGTAGCAGCCTAATGGATCCTGAACCTTTCTTTCTTTCTAGCCTTCCCAAATCTCGGGACGAGATTTCTTTTAAGGGTGGTAGTCTGTCACATCCCAAAATTCTCCTAATTTTGCGATTGATTGATTGTTTGAATTTGTTGAAAATTCTCAAAGAGAAGAAACCTTTTGAATAGAAAATCCTCTCAACCTTGAATTCAAAATCTTATATTCTTTTGTTATGACCTAAGTATCCATATAGGCAAAAGGGCATGGATTGATTATGGATTGTAGAATTGGTGTGCAAGATTTCAAATGAAAATCATGAAGCATTCATAAGCATTTCATTACATCCATGCAAAGTTCTCACTAACTAAATCCAAATCCTAGTATCTAAATCCTATAGTTGATTCGCCCAAATGTTCCTAAGGGTAATTAAATTGACTTTATAAAACCCACTGTTGCTAAGGCATAAATTATTGATAATTATAGCCTAAAGATATCCAATTAATACTACAAAATTTTAGAAACAAAATTGAGCTTATTTGGAGCTAGTATGAAAAAGTTATGGAATAAATACAAACACATAAAGATATAAATAAAATGAAATATACAAGGATTTATAAATCCACTACTCCCAAACTAGTAAAAAGATAACAAATTTGATCCTATAATGATCTATTCGATTTTAGAAAATTTTAGAAACAAGAATAGTTTCATTTGGAGTTCGTATGCAAAAGATATGAAGGAAACAAGTAAATAGAAAAAGAAAAAAAAACCTAACGGGCCGGCGGCCCAGCTAGCAAGGACCGAACCAGTCACGTACGTGACATGATCGAACCATGGAATTGCTTTAAAAAGCGTGCAATCAGTTTTTCTCTAACCTATCTCTATTCAAACTCTTATAACTTTTTATCTACAACCGAATTGACTTCCGTTTGTTTCTACTTGTTCCCTACTCCAATACCTATCTCTAAACCATCCTAAACCTCCATATAAACTCGTGGAACCATAGCTGTACGAGTTTTTCTTCTCGAAATCCCGAATCTACACATGCCCGAATCTTATTTTGCTTTTTAACCCATCCAGACTTCATCGTTTGCCTTCGGTCAAAAAACGAAAGTTGTAGGGATCGTCGAAATCTTCCAATCCCGACAAACCTCACCTCTTTTCATCCACCACAGCCGGAGAATTTCATATCACAATATTTCAGATCTTACGGTGTAAATCCAAGATGTACTCGCGCTCGTTTCTTCAAATCCAAATTACTTTGGTGAGAAGGTAGGAATAATGATTCCCCACAACTTTCATGTTCTGAGTTTTTCAATTTAACCTACGGATTTGTCTCTCTAACATATATCTGTTTTTTGTCTATTCTGAGCCAAAATCGGGTCAATCTCTTCTTCTAGCCACGGGATCCTATCCAAACGGTCGAGATCCAATCAAACCGGTGCATGCCATGTCGTCAACCCGGTCAGCTTCCTCATCAACGCCACGTCAACGTCAGGTCAACATCTAGTCCCAGTCAGCATGCAAAATCAACCTGTCCAGTCAGCGGAATATTCCCTGGAATATTTCGTTCGAATTTAAAATTGCATATTATAGATCTAACTTGTAAAATTCATTAGAAATTCATACCACGTCCAAAAATTACGTATAATATACCAAATTGAAGATAATTTTACGTAGAATCATTTTATTAGAATATATCAAAATTTTACTGTACGTGGTTACTGCAGTAATTTAATTAGTTTTAATGGTCTTTTAGTTTAATAAATCCATAAGATATTATCTGTAACTCCGAAAAATATGAACAATATATCAAATTTAAGCTACTGTAATGTACATTAATAATATCTGGTTGGATCTAGCCTTTGCCGAATATTTAACCCGTAGCAATTTAATTAGTTTTAATGGCTTTATAAATCATTAAATTCATTAATAATTAATTGCTTGTCACAAAAATATAAATGATATACCGATGGAAAGCTGGTTCCATGTAGATCATCAATATGCAATTAGTTCTGCCTTTGACTGTAAGGTTTTGCCGTGAAGATTTGAATGGTTTAATGGCTTATTTAGAATAATAAATTCGTAAGAAAATAAATACTATTCAGAAAATTACAAATAATATGTCCCTGGATTCACAATTCCGTGGAGATTACAGATATACTTTTAGTTTGATTTTTAGACAACAGAAACTATATGAATCATTTAAAACTATTAAACACTATTTAAATCATACAAAAAGATTTATAACTCCGATTAGGGTGAATCCAACGCCTACTGGTTCGTATTAACGTCCTCTATCCAGTAAACCAAAGAAACAAATTTAATTCTACAGTTAGAACAGCTGTTACAACAGAACTATTAAAAACCCCATATTGGCAAGTAATTATTAATAACAAGTACTCCATTGCATTAATTGGTCTCTTTCATGCATCATATACTTCAATATTGTTTATAGAACTAAAGTAACAACCGTTATGACTTATTAAATTTTCATGCATGCATTTGTTGCATTTGTTTGATCTCTATGTGCTATTGTTTATGTTGTATGCAATTGTTTGATCGATAGATTGCGAGGAGTGCAACGTGTGTGATTACAACTACTATGATTGCAAGTATTGTGGTTATGAAGAGAGCAACCATTATATCTATGAGAATTGTGAGGATTATCTAATCGACTACATCTACAACAAAGGCAAGTGGTGCTATCTTGGTCATAAATGTCCTATTGTTTTCCTATGCATTGTAGATGTTTTTGTAGAATTGCATATGTAGGAATTGATGTGTATATGCTATGCTATGTCCCATATTATTCCCTAGTATTCCTTGTTTATGAGCCATCGTATTGGTAGATTGCTTAGCTATGCTATTTAGACGAGGAAGGGAATCACAACATGAAAAGTTATATGTTTTGAAAGGCTTATGTTTTGCTAAATGACAAACCAATATGTTTTAATGAATCACCTGGGCGGAATGGCATTGATTGGGTCATCGAGTGTGGATTTATGGTGGGGAATGCCGCCCAGGACACTGAGAAATGATTGGTTTCTTTGTTTGGAAGCTTTCGTGCGCAACCATGTGCCAATAATGAAATGGGCGGTTAGTTGAACTCAGTAGGTTGTGGTAACTCGAACCCGCGTATCCAGAGATGTAGATAGTGTAGGTTGGACCGGTGCGCGTCGGGATTGGGGAGCTACTTCCCGAACGGTTCCTTCTTGGACTTCTCCCTATCATCACCCAATATGAGAGTGGTGGTACGAGCTGGGCTAGCCAAGTCACATGGGTAAAGTGTACTAACCCCTGCAGGGTGTATAAACTAATCGATTAGCCGTGTCCCCGGTTATGGACAATTTGAGCGACCTGATACTGATGCTATGATATTTCTCACTCATCCTTATTTCTTAATTACTTAAAACTTGTTGGGTGAACATAATTGGGTAGGAGCACCTGGGAGTGAACCAGAGTGTCCTATTTATCGTATTGGAAAACTACTTTGTTACAAATGTTAGGATAAAACTGTTGCTTTATGCAAATGAGCCTGAACTTTGGCCAAATAAGCATGTAGTTGATAGATATGTTGTTAACCACTTTAGCCTACTTGCCATACATTTAATGTATTGACCATTCGTGGCTGCAATGTTTCATGTTGCAGGTTATATCGTATCTGAGTGATCGTTCATAGGTCGCGAGACTCCACTCAACAATTGTTCGCCTGTGGCACATTTGAAGGATGGAGATCTACCTTGTATTCGTTTTCCGCTGTGTACTTGAATAAATAATGTAAATTATGGATCATATTCGTTGTATTTATGATGCACAGTTATATTTGGTATCATTTTGTACTGTGTGTGCCAGTGAACCGATCCAGGGATTGGCACTATACACATGAACTCAGCCTTATCAGGCGAGGGTGTTACACGCTTCCTCTTCATCACTATGGCCATTATTTTGGCGATGGTGGGGCTGGTGAGGGGCCAGTGGTCTTATAGCATCCTGGGATGCATCCAGAAGAACTTCCGACCAGCCCCGCACGATCCTATGATGATGACCGTTTGAATCGGTCCTTGAGTTTTCTTCATCCCTAGGGGCGGAATGATAGCGCTGATCTCGTTCCCTTCGGTGTCTTACATCAGCGTTTTGGCCTGCATCAGTGCGGCACTGCTCCGATTTTGGTGCCAGTATTCTGCTAAACGAAACGACAATTTTCTGCTGCTACACTCCTTTGTCGAGCAATGTTACACACTTCTGCACCTGTTCTGGAGACATATTGTGGGCGAGGATAGCTTGAGAAGCTGCAACATTTTCTACTAGTGTGTTGTAGACTCGGATTTTTTCCTTCAGTCTTCCCATCGAATAAATCTTTGTGGACTTCTGGGTTACTATTAGCAAGAACCAGGCCACCTCTAGTCTTATTTGGTAGTCGATTGAATTCTGACTAGTACTAGGAAGGATTGTTGTCTATCTGTTGCTTAATCTCGACGATGTGTGCAGCCTCTATGAGAAAAAGCAAGCGATGTTCCTCCAAATCACGAGCCTTTTTCTCCAACTCATTCGGTGAAAGATCCGAAGCAGTTTGGATTGGTACTATTACTGCATCTCCGTAGAGTTCACATGCACCTTGGGTGACAATGTGTCCATCAACCGGAGGATCAATCGGCGTGGGATTAGCTGGATATCCATCTGGCTTCTCCACTTCAATTTCTTTGTCGATGTATTTGTCGTTGGCTTCCTCTACCGGGTCTATGCTGTCAGGGTTTTGTTCTTCTTCTTCTTTGTCCGCCCAGTAGCCTTTACGCGCGTACTAGTGGAAAAGACGACTTTTGGTCCGGTACCAGGATATAGGCTTACATCATTACTTTCAGCCATGGTTAGCTCCGACTTTTGGACTTTGGAAGAATCACCGGTGTCCATGTCATCTCGCGAGGTGTAGTCTTCATCCATGCTATCATATGGACTTGGAGGTGTCTCTTATTCACCTTGCGCTTCTTGGAGTTGTACTCTTGATCATACGCCTCCATCTCCTTTTCGAAGTCTCGGAGTTCCTACAATGTCAGTGATTCCTCAGGGGAAGCAGGTAAGTTAATATTTCCTCCGATCACATCAAGGACTGAATCTTTTTTGGCTCTAGCATCGACAGATTCGGATCCAGTGCCAACATAGAGCATGAAGCAATGCTTCTTCTTGATTGAATTGAGGTAGTGGAACAGTTGAGTATTTGCCTCTACCTCCTCGAAACTCTTCTTGATCTTAGCGATTCCTTCGTAGTCGACGTAGGGGCGTTTCATCACATGATTTATCTTGTGCCTCAGTAGGGATTTTCATTCTCTAACATCGGTAAAACCAGATCTAGAGCGAATATATTCTTCATTCGTGTATCCGACCTCAACAAGGAGATCAGATCTGGATTTTTCCTCCACCACTTCTTCCACTACAGGAGAAGGCTGGGTTGGTTCGTGTTTTTCCGAGATCTTGAACTCTTATGCCTCCGCGGATAGAGTAGATTCGGATTATTCTTCCAGTAGGGTCATCAGCTCGAGGGTGGGTTGGGCGGGTTCAGCAAAACCGTGATAGATATCGATCTCGCTAATTGGCATGATGTTGAAGGTCTTCATGGGCTCCTTAGACGGAATCCAAGTCTCGTCGAGAAGAACAAGAGAGATGACCGATGGCGATTGTTTCACCGATTCCTTCACATGCAGATTCTGCCCAGAACGAAGGTCTGAAGGTCACCTGCCCCACGTTGAGCGCCAACTGTCATCGGATTGATGACAAGTACGCCATAGGGGGTCCTAAAACCGTTGAGAAGATGGGGTGGGAGTCATACGGTGTTCCGGGAGCGGTGAGCATGTTGGGAATATGCCCTAGAGGCAATCATGTATGATGATATTCCCCAACGTATTCATAAAGTCATTAAGTTGTCCTTTGTGTGAACATCTGATATACCATCTAATACATGATTCGGTTTTGGAACTATATGTTCATGTTGTTCTTACAAGATGTCCTTAGTCGTTGAGGTTGTGCTGGACACACAACTTAGACTAATGTGAAGTTGGCTTGATGACTCGGTTCCACTTATCATGGACATGGTGATGTTATTCCAACTTGCATGGACTCGGCTAAAGAGTTTAGCGAGTCAGACTGACCCACACTTGAGATGCAATGAGCATGTTGTCATTTGAAGTCTCAAACAATGGAATCCTTTGACCTGAGGTGATTGCATGATCCGAGTTGTGGATCACCAATTTAGGTTCTATCAAACATTGTTCCGTAAATGGGCAGTTATAAAGGTAGAGTTCGGATTGGTCGTGAATCAAGCTGCATGACATGGATTACCAAGATGGGATTTTCCCCTCCGTAATGGAGAGATATTCTATGGTACCTCTCGTGTGATATGATCAGGAATCATGTCCATGCACTACTCAGTTAAGTGTTAACTAAGGAGTGGGAATCATGTCCAGTGAATTTCATATCATAGAACGAGAAGAGGGTTAAGCTATTTAAGGGATGGCAACTACTCACCTATAGCTTAACAAGGTATATCGTGTGGAAAAGTACTTGGACGAAAGTCACATTGAAGGCTTGTCTTCTAGACTTTACGACATTTGGGAGTTGGCATGTCTTGATAGAGGCTGCTACCATCTATCGACTTGAGACCAAGTGTTCATGGGAGTGAGTGAGACTCAAAGCCATGACGGGATACTTGGAGGTGTATCTCATGTCGTGTCCATATGTACGTGAACCTACAGTGTGGGTAAGGAGCCCATGTGGATGAAATCCATGTGCTAGTTGGGTTACAGCCTCGATGGGCCTCAAGCATTGAGCCCAACTAGGTGTGTATATAAGTGGAGCGACAAGGGATAGTTCCTGACCTAGCCGTCACTTTCTCCACTCCCAAATCGGGTTAGACAGGATCTAGCAGTCCCCTGCCCGTGATCCTTCCTGTATGTGTGGATACCGGTAGAGGTGTTGCACGTGCGGCGCTAGAGATAAAGGGATTTGGCGAAGGATCTCGTGGGGATCTGGCGAAGGAGTTCACGGGGATCCGGTGGAGATTTTCGTGTGATCTATCGGCACTACAGAAACTGGCGCGCTACATCGATAATCTACACATGTGCGTCTAGTGGTAAATCTCATGGCCTATTACTTGAGCTAGATATTGGGAGAACCGCGTTAGATAACAGTTTTGTTTATCGACCCGCGTCCCAACGGTGGTATCAGAGAGGAAGCTTCTGGATTTAGGCTCTTGATCTGTGCATATGTGGTATGCATGCGGTGGTACATCGGATCTACCTAGGGCTATGGTGGTAGATCTGTGAGATAGATCGATTTTGTGTAAGATTGATTGGATAAATCGCACTCAGGGTGCATGGAAGATTAGGTGGGAGATGATCAATGATATTGGTCAGATCTACACAAGGATCAGATTTGGGTAAAAGTATTTTATCCAATGAAGGAATCCATGGTTCGGAATGTAGATGAGATCTATGATTTTGGAAAAATTGTCGGGCACTGCCTGCACCCGCGAGGGTCCCTACCCCTTTGATCATTGCCTGCTATCTGGCTAGCAGGACTGTCGTCTCCGCCCTACCGTAGCGCCTTAGAGGTTGTTGCGGGTTTCACAATGCCAGTAGATATGGTATCTATGCATAACTTGTTTTTACAGGAAGTTCTGATACATGTGATGTATATGTATAATCCATACGTGATCTGCGTATCATGGGTTTGTCGGCTGGCTAGAGCCAAAGTGCTGTCAATGTTATTGTATAACGACCTACGTGTCGGCATGTGATGCCATATTCTTATATATTCCTTAGTGATAGTGTAGCATGTTTGGAGGACTTGAAGGACACAACAGCCAAAGGCATGACGAAGAGGTTCATGAAGATGGAATTCGCCATGATGAGATCCATACCATTTCACATTATGATGAGATTATTTGTGATATTGTTATGTCTCTAGTTTTACCTCTATTGGATAGTTGGTAAACTTTAATCCCTCAAAGAAGGTCTATTCAGTCTCCCAGCCAGTGCTGCACCATCACAAGTCGGCCATTCTTGGTTAGTGGGCTCATAAAATTGTGGTGCTGCCAATTCTTTTAAACTAGGTGGGTTCGAGTTGGAATCTTACACGCAAAAGAACTTGGTAAGCTAGACGGGTCTATCACAACGGTTGTGGGGATTGGGGAGAGGTCGATTGTAGCTGGGGCATGAGATGCCACTCGACCAACAGGAGTCACATGAGATGCGATTGGCAAGAGTTTCCTACCTATATCACTTGACGACTAGTGGTGATGCTAAAGCTCACTAGTCGACTTGCTTATTTAGGATCCTGAATCACTAAGTAACCATCGGAGGGGTGTTGGTTCTAGTGGGAGCATAAGTATTAAAATGTTTAATACGCTTTCTCTTTTATGAATACATGTCTTAAGTGTTATTGCCTTTTCTGTTGTAGATAATCGCACCTAGTAGCAGTCTCCCTAGGATATTAGGTTTTGCATTGAGAACCATTATTGAGAAAGATAAACCGAATGACACAAATTTCACCAACTGGTATCGAAACTTGAGATTTGTTCTCAAGAATGAAAAGAAGGACCATGTTCTAGATAACCCACTTCCATATGAGCCGGATGAGAATGCAAGTGTTGCTGTTACCAATGCCTACCGTCGGACCAAGGATGAGTCCATGGAAATTAGCTGCCTTATGCTCGCTTACAAGGAACCAAACTTGCAGTAGCAGTAGAGAATGTTCAGGCCTACGATATGATCGAAAATCTCAAAAGTATGTTCCAGGCTCAAGAAAAGACCAAGAGGTATCAAGTCTCTCAATCTTTACTGAGCTATAAGCTTAAGGATGGTGATCCACTGAGTCCGCATGTAATCAAGATGGTTGGTTATGTACAGTATC
This sequence comes from Avena sativa, assembly GCA_916181665.1. Taxonomy (NCBI): domain Eukaryota; kingdom Viridiplantae; phylum Streptophyta; class Magnoliopsida; order Poales; family Poaceae; genus Avena; species Avena sativa. The sequence continues at coordinate 105,189,463 of OV702293.1, forward strand.
TGGAAATGCTAGGCTAAGCAATTAGCGAAGAGTTCGCTATAGACATAATTCTGAACTCTCTTCCTAGTGCTTATGGTCAGTTCATATCGAACTACCACATGCATGGTATCGATAATAAGCTCATTGAATTACATGGGATGCTCAAGCAGGCAGAGGATGATCTCAAGAAAGGTACCAATCAAGTGTTGATGGTACAGAATAAGGCTAAGTTCAAGAAGAGTTCTTGGACTAAGAAAAGGAAGACTAAGTCACTCGAGATTCGATCCCAAGCGCTTCCTCGGGGACTAAGCCACTTGCTTTTATTCCAAGGAGGATGGCCACTAGAAGATGAATTGCAACAAGAATTTGCCGAAAAAGCCAAGAGCAGAGGTGTGACTTCTGGCTCAGGTACACTTGTATGCAATGTTATAGACATTTATCTTGTTGATGCACCTGGTAGTTCTTTGGTATATGATACCGGATAAGTCATTCATATCTGCAACTCGTTGTAGGGACTAGTAAGAACTTAGAGCGTAGCAAGGGGCGAGGTTGACATTTGGGTCGGAAACAAAGCAAGAGTTGCTACGTTGGAAGTCGGCACGATGCAACTTTATTTACCTTTAGGATTCTTAATGGAACTAAAGAAATGTTATTATGTTCCAGTGCTTATTCAAAATATAATTTCTGCCTCATGTTTGATGAGACAAGTCTATGAGTATAATATTAAGAACAATGGTTGTTCAATATATTTGAATGATATGTTTAATGGCTTTGCACCCGTCCAGGATGGGTTATATGTTTTGAATCTTGATGGTGGGTCAGCCTATAACATAAATGTTAAAAGGTTAAAACCAAATGATTTGAATATGACTTATTTTTGGCACTGTCGGCTTGTTCATAAATGGAATGTGAGTTGGAGACCGAATGTTATGCAATGTCTTGGATTGGATCCCGGACATCACGAGGAGATCCGGATTGGTCCGAAGAATAAGATTCATAGAAGGAAAGTCAATTCCCGCGGTTCAGAAATGTTTTCGGTGTTTTGATCGGAAGATTCTAGAATTTTCTGGAAGTTCCACCACCCCTGAGGAGGCACTTGGGATGCGGCATCCCCTAAGGTGCTGGCCGCACCAAGCCCAAGGGCAACTCGGCCAAGGACTAGGAGGAAAGGGTCAAACTCTAGTTTGAAAAGTCAAATCCTAGTTTGAAAAGTAAAATCCTAGTTTGGGATGGAAAGGGAGAACTTGAAAGGCAAGTTTCCACCTCCCCTCTTCCTAGCCGAGTTGGGGAGGGTTTATCCCCTTGCTAGCCGATTTGGGGGCAACTCGGCTAGGGCACGGGAGTCCCTTGGCCGCCGGCCACCCCAACGATATAAGGAGGGGTGGCGTGCCCCCCCCCTTGGACCCACTAGCCTTGGCGCCTACTATCCTAGCCTCCGCACCCTTCTTTCCTCCATCGCACTTCTCCGGCTTAGGTGAAGGCCTGTAGAAATACCTCCTCCTCAACCACCACACCGTCGTGTTGTTGGGATTCCGAGGAGATCCACAACCTCCACTGCCCTGCTGGAACAAGGGAGAGGAAGGTCTTCATCGACTATCATACGTGTGACCAACTACGGAAGCGCTATGTAGCATCCTATAACATCCCTAAAAATCATGTTTCAAACTCATGCATATCATCTGTGCATCCATGATCATATAGATTTCATTTCAAACAAATCATTTCAAAACAGAAGCATATATGCTTATTATTTCATGTAAGTTTGCTCTAGCCTTAATGCTATCTTCCAATGAGAAGAGTACTTTGTTTTGTTCAGTAAGGTTTGAATTCAAACTTAGGCACCATCAAAAGCTTGAACAAAGTTTTCAAAAACAAAAGGAGTAAATAAAACCAATATTATGCCTATTGTATATATCAAATAAAGGCTTGGTTTTATTTTAATTTTTCATTTGATCAAAGTGTTTTGTTTAAACAGTAGTGTTTGACACACATTTGAGTGCAAGGTTAGCAGTATAAAAACCTAGAGAAGTTTTGAATTCAAACTCATTTGATTTGAAGTTGAAAATCATTTCAGAAAATCAAAACAGAAAAAGAAAAGGAGAAAAGAAATAGAAAAGGGCCGGCGCCACCTATCTAGCCCAACTACGAATCCAGCCCATTAAGCCCACCCGGGTTCCCCCTCTATCTATCTCACTCGCGGACGAACCCACCAGGTCACTGACCACACGACCCCACCTCCTCTCTGTTTTATTCGCGGACGAGTGGACCCTGCGACCACGTCGTCGTCGTCAATCACGCGTGGCCGCGACGCTCGCTCCGCCGTTACCTCGCCGCAGTCACTACGGGCTTAATTGCCATTGATTTTGCGCTTAATCGCCGCTCCCCTTCTGCCTATATAACCCCCTCTGCACCGCGGCCATTTCCCCTCACCTAGGGACCTCTCCGCCACCAGGCTGGCCGCAATTGCCCTCGCGCCGTCGCAGACAGACGCACTCCAGCGACGAATCTCGGTGAGTACTGACCGCCCCCAGCCTCTAGTTCAAACCATCATGACCAGCACGACCTTGCGTGTTTACTGGTGGCCTTTGTTTGCTTTCTCATGACCCAGAGCGACGTCTTCGTTCTCACCCGCGAGCACCTGAGCCGCCGCTCGACTCCGACGTGCGATTCAGATAAAATGAGACTACCCCTTGCCTCCCCTTTGGTACTGTCTTGATCGCCAGGTCCTTGCGCATCACCTAAACCATCTGGCTTGTGCTAGGTCGACGCAGAGCCTCGGCAACGTCTTCGACAGCAAGCATCTGACGCCGCCAGTAACTCCGACGAGCTCCCTCGGCCTACAGCGTGCCCCTTGAGCAGCCATCGCCACCTTGAGCATCAGCATCGCACGGCGAGATCGGTAAGCCCCTTCCCCCTCTCCCGCGCGACCTAGAACGCCGGTAGCAGTACTGACAGAGGCGTCGCCGCCTGTCGCCGCCGCCAGCGCCGCCACTAGATGATCGAGTGCTGAGCGTCGTTAGATCTAGATCCTGCGGATGCGATAGAACCTAGACGAAGCGGTACGATTCAATCTGAGCCGCGCGATTAAGTTAGATCCAGCGGCTCAGAAGCGTGATCCGATGCGAACCGGTACGTGCCAATCAGAGCGTGACCCATGGCTAGAGAATAGATTTTAAACAGGATTTGAATCTATTAGTGGTTTGAATTTGTTTTAGCTATAACTTTTGATCCCCACGTTCAAATTTGATGAATTTTATATCAATGGAATCAGGAGAACAAGGCCTTTCTAAATAAGCAATGTGTTTAATGTTTTGCTTCTGTTAAAATGGTTTTATTTATAGAAACATGTGTAGGGCTATTTTGAGTATGTGAATTGTTTAAGAAATGTTTTAAGGTTTAAATAAATGTTGTTTGACAAGTTTTGAACTTGTTTATGAACCAGTATAGTACACTTGCTGTGTAGAGTTTTAAAAACCATCACATATCATATTGCATGCATTCATATATTTTTGTTTGTATATATTTTGTATGTGATTGTTGCTATGATCTTATGTGTAGATTTTGGTGCCAATAGTGATTGTGATTGTGAGGAGTGTAGCTACTCTCCAAACTACCAAGGCAAGTGGTGCATCATGAATATTTTTATCCCTATGTTTTCTACTAAGCATTAGAAATATTTTGCTAGTCTTGCATGTTATATTTTGCTTATATGCCATGTTGGGATATCCTAGTAGTTGTAGAATTGCCAGGAAAATTTCTAAGTTAAGATGCTTATCTATGCCATGCTTAGCCTAGCTAGTAGCAACCAAGGGTGGTGAAATATACATGCTATGATAAAAATATTTCTAAGTCTCTGGACTTGTGTTTTGCCTAATAAAACAACTAAGTAAATGAAACACCTGGGTGGAATGGAAGGAATGGTTTATGTTGAGTGGTTACACAAGGCCCATTTCTATGGTCTACCTTGTGTATCTCACTTGTGGAAAGCCACCCAGGAACAAAGGGATTTGAGAGGCCAAATGTTAAGAAGCTTCTAGTGCAGCCACTTGGCAATATGGGCTCTGCCAGGATCACATAGGTTGCAATAACTTAGCCATTTGGACAGTTAGTGGTAGTGGGATGATAGGTTGGAGCGCGTCCATTTGGTCTAAGGGAAGGCTTCTGAAAGGTCCTGTCTTGGTGAAAATCAAGGCTTGTGGGGAAAGTGCACAACCTCTACAGATGGAAGAATCTAAGTACTTAGCCATGTCCCTGGAAAAGGACAACTTGAGCATCAAGACATGGAAGCTATCAAGAATCTCCTCATCCCAATTTCTAAGTAAAACTTGTGGGTGAACAAGGGTGAAGGACCTCAATGTCTATTGGTGGTTCCTTGGGAAAAGTTTTGATAAAGAAAAACTTAGTGTTTTCAACTAATAGGCAAAACCTATTTTGATCAAAGCAAGCCTAAGCTAGACTTAGCCAAATTGCATATAGTATCTAGTCCACCAAAATTATACTAAGGTATCACTTGCCAATACTATTCCAATGTATTGACCCGCTGTGGCTGTAACTCGTGATGTTGCAGGTTACTCTGATGAGGATTAGGAGTCATAAGTCTACACTCAACATGTTTGCCTGTGGCACATGAAGATGAAGACTTTATCTATTTACTTATTCAAACTCTTGTACTAGGCCTGTGGCCTTGGAGTTGTAAAGACTATGTTTGTCTATGGAATGACTGTAATAATGACCATTGTTTCTGTGTACTTCATCTTAAACTATGGATGCTGGCATTGATACAGGGACTAGCATTGCAATCACAGGGATCCTTTTCCTTTATAAAGGAGGGATCTTATAGATGGTATCAGAGCATTGTGTTGCCTGTAGGATTATGACCCTAGGATTGGAAACCACTAAGGAAAAAAATTTAACAACTTCTACACTTGCCTATTCTTCTCGTAAACTTTTCTAATCTTCTTTCTCATCTCTATTTGTAGATGAACTCCATCAACGAAGCCGTAAGGAAAGGACCACTCATGAAAATGACTTTGGAGTGTGAGACAGAATTTCCCAAGGCTCTCAAGGACCCCATGGTCGCAATGGAAATACATGGAGCAGCTGTGTACAAAGGCTTTCCTGTGATGGATGAAGGAGTAGAGTACTGGTGGGTGCAACTTCACTTGTATAAAAACAAGGAAGACAACCACAAGGAATCAGGATTCTGCATGTTCACCAATTCAGTGATGCACCCTACATTCATTGACTCAGCAAGGGATGCAGCTTGGAAGACCATCAAAGAACTTGGTGATAGAGTCAAGTGTAGAATGTTCAACATCCAAAATAGCCTAAAAGAAGAGAAGAAACATACCCAAGAGTTGGAGGCTACCAACCAAACCTTAAGAGGAGACATTATAGACTTAGTGATGGAGTCATGTGCTCAAGATAGAGTGATTGCTTCTAGAAATATTGTGTTAGCCAACATATCTAGTGAGATTGGATTGTAAGCGTACTTCTCTAGTTGGACCACCACTTATCACCTTATTTTCCAAAAGTTGTTAAAAATAAGTTGAACCTTGGTTGTTGTAATGGATCCATGTATGCCATGACTTGTGTGTTTTGATTTCCAAGGATATGTATGTGATGCTTTGCCTTGTGTTTTATCTTAAATTGTGGTGTTCTAACTTTTTATATCTTATAAATAGATGCCTAATGTTACCATCAGCACTGTTGAGGAGTTCCAGGGAACTCGCTTTGGTCCTCGTATTATTGAGCTCACTACTTTGCTCAATCTCCCTCTTCCTACCATCATGGTGCTTCCCCTCACCAAGTTTGAGAGGAAAGACCTTTGGGGTTTCAAGGTCAATCAGCCCGGACGCCAGACTGAGCCTACCACGGAGGCCATCATCTTCAAGCTCATGCACGATGACAAGGAGAGAGGCCTAGAGGTAGTCATGCAGGACTTGATTGGACGTCTGTTAGGGAGACACTCTCGACAGGTTAGAGGTACTCACTTCCACGTCTTCGGTAGACGTGATGAGGATGGAGAGTCCATCGACTTCGAGGACACTTCGAGGGATACAGCTGAGCCGATTCGTCTATACCTCCAGGACTTAGAGGCTCTCATTAGGCACGTGGACACTGATAGGACCAACGTCATGCTAAACAATGACGAACTCCAGGTGAAGCTTCGTGAGAAGGACAAGCTCTTCGCGGAGCAAGATGAGATAGTCAAGGAGATGGATGCAAAGTTCGAGAGCCAGGACAGAAGGTTCAAGAGTCAAGAGAAGCGAGTCCAGGATAGGAACAAGAGGATTCGGGACATGACTAAAGAACTGCAGGCCAAGGACTTCGAGCTCGAGCATCAGCAGACGGTGATTGAGAGGCTTCGTTCTCAGAAGAGGGCTCTCAAAGCCAAAGTAGAGACCTTGACCGCCAATGTCGAGGAATACAAGACCGCGATGGAGAATTTAGGTCTTACCTTTGTTGAGGAGGAGGTTGATGCCGAGGAGTAGAGTTGACTACTCATTTATCGTTTATTTATCATACTTTATTTGTGTCACAATGACCATCCAACATGTGGATGGCTTGTTATTGGTGTGTTTACTTTGCAAACTTGTCGTTTTTGTTGTTGAACTATTATTATTATGATGCATGTTTTGTGATTGTTTATGTGATGTATTGTGCATGAAAGCATCTATGAGTATCTCATTCTTATCTCTATTGAACAAACCACAAATGCCTCCCCGTCGTGCCAATCCCAACCCCAACAACAACAACATCACTCCTGAGATGCAGCAAATGATGATAGCTCAGACTCAGCTGATGCAAATGATGACGACGTTCATCCAGAACCAAAACAACAACAACAACAATAACAACAATAACAACAACAACAACCCACCGGATTTTGACATGCTTACCAGGTTCTTGAGATTGAGGCCAGCAAAGTTCTCAGGAACAACTGATCCAATGGTGGCCAATGATTGGCTACGCTCTGTGAACAAGGACTTGGTAACTGTGGGCTGTACTGATGCAGAAAAAGTCAGATTTGCAGCACATTTGCTGGAAGGACCAGCCACCACTTGGTGGGATAACTTCCAGATCACCACTCCCATAGAAGATGTGACATGGGCTATCTTTGAGGATGTCTTTCGGACTGCTCATATCTCATCTGGAGTGATGAGTCTGAAGAAGAAAGAATTCCATAATCTAAAACAGCGCCACCGCAGCGTGGCTGAATATATTGAGGAGTTCAACAATCTGGCGCGTTATGCACTGGACGAAGTTGACACTGATGCTAAGAGGAAGGAAAAGTTCCTTGAAGGCCTGAATGATGAACTGAACTTGCAGCTATCAGTGGCCTATGTTCCCACTTATCAGTCTCTCTGTGATAAGGCTGCTATTTTGGAGAGCAAAATGAAGCAAGTTGAAAGCAGGAAGAGAAAGCACTCCGACAAGCACAGCTCGGGATCGTCTCACAAACGTTCCCATTATGATGATAGTGGAAGCTCAGGATCCCACAAGCATGGGAAATTCAGCAAGCACCACAACCACAACCGTCATCATGACAACAAGCATCACCGTAGTCATGACAATGACAAGTATAAGAACCACAAGGGTGGATATAAGAGCCACCACAGTGGTAGTGGAAGTGGCAGTGGAAGCCATCCTGTCAAGAAGGATATTAGTCAGGTTGAGTGCTTCAAGTGCAAGAAGATGGGGCATTATGCAAATGAATGCCCAGAAAAGAAAGTTGAAGGACCCAACAAGCCCAACCCTTTTCAGAAGGGACAAGTGAACCACATCAATGTGGAGGAAATCTATGAGGAGCCAGATGCTGTTGCTGGTAAGTTCAGACTCAATTCTATTCCAGGATTTGTTCTTTTTGATACTGGAGCATCGCATTCATTCATATCAAAAGCATTTGTTGATAGAAATGGGTTTCCAACTGAAAACATTGGGTGTCCAATAAAAGTTAGTTCTCCAGGTGGAGATATGATAGTAAGTCTTGGATGCCGGGAACTAGTGATAGAGTTTGGAAAGCATAAATTCCCAGTGAGCCTGATAATCCTAGATTCCCAAGGACTGGATGTAATTTTGGGAATGGATTGGATGGCTAGGTATGAAGGAATACTAGATTGTGCTAATCGTACTGTTGCACTCACAACCCCGGAAAGAAAACGGATTAAATTCAAGTCTAACTTCGAATCAAAAGGGAGTAAGATAAATTCTCTTAAGGGGGTTAGCATATACAGTGTGCCAATTGTGAGTGAATATCCGGATGTGTTTCCGGAAGAATAGCTGGGAATGCCACCAGATAGAGATGTGGAGTTCCTTATTGATTTGCTACCAGGATCTGGACCAATAGCAAAGAGATCGTACAAGATGTCAGTTGATGAACTGAAAGAACTCAAGAAACAACTTGGAGAGCAGTTGCAGAAAGGATTTATTCAACCAAGTTCTTCATCTTGGGGAGCCCCAGTTTTGTTTGTGGGGAAGAAAGATAGAAGTCAAAGGTTATGCATAGATTACTGTTCACTCAATGAGGTGACTATCAAGAACAAATACCCTTTGCCTAGAATCAATGACTTGTTTGATCAGCTAGAAGGAGCCTGTGTGTTCTCAAAGATTGATCTTCGGTCAGGTTATTTCCAACTCAAGATAAGGGAACAAGACATACCTAAGACAACTTTCACCACAAGGTATGGATTGTATGAGTATACCGTGATGCCATTTGGTTTGACCAATGCACCATCATACTTCATGAATATGATGAACAAGGTGTTCATGGAATTTCTTGATAAGTTTGTTGTCGTTTTCATTGATGACATTTTAATCTACTCCATGAGCAAAGAAGAGCATGAAGGACATTTGCGTTTGATACTTGAGAAGCTTAGAGAGCATAAACTTTATGCTAAATTCAGCAAGTGTGAATTCTGGTTGAATGAAGTTGGTTTTCTTGGACACGTTGTCTCAGGAGATGGTGTAGCAGTTGATCCTGCTAAAGTTTCAGCTATAACTGAATGGGAATCTCCCAAGTCAGTGAAAGAAGTTCGTAGTTTCCTTGGCTTAGCAGGTTACTACAGAAGATTCATTGAGAATTTCTCCAAGGTAGCTAAGCCTATGACAGAATTGCTAAAGAAAGACAAGAAATTTGCTTGGTCTGAAGGTTGTGAACTCAGCTTTCAGGAATTGAAGAAGAGACTTGTGACAGCACCAGTTTTGTGTTTGCCAGATTTGGAAAAAGATTTCCAAGTATATTGTGATGCATCCCATCACGGATTAGGTGCAGTACTTATGCAAGAAGGGAAAGTTGTGGCTTATGCCTCGAGACAACTCAAAACTCATGAGGTGAACTACCCTAGTCATGATTTAGAGTTAGCCTCTGTTGTCCATGCACTCAAAACATGGAGACATTATCTTTTGGGAAAGCGTTATGAAGTGTTCACAGATCACAAGAGTTTGAAATATATCTTCACCCATAAAGAAATTAACATGAGACAAAGAAGGTGGCTAGAACTCATCAAAGAATATGACTTGAGTTTGCAATACCATCCCGGTAAAGCAAATGTTGTAGCGGATGCTCTAAGCCGCAAAGTTTTTTTGAATGGTCTCACTAAGGGAGAATTGCCAGATGATTTGTGTGCCCAATTTAGAGATCTCAGATTGGAGATTGTGCCTGAAGGACATCTCATGTCTTTGGATGTTCAACCCACTTTGTTGGACAAGATCAAAGAAGCCCAGAAGATTGATTTAGAAATTGAAGAAATTAAGGAAAAGATTGGTAAAGGAAAAGCCAAAGGATTCCATGAAGATGAACAGGGTACTTTATGGCATGGGAAACGTATCTGTGTTCCACAAGATCCGGAGCTTCGGAAACTGATTTTGCAAGAAGCACACAACTCACCGTATTCCATTCATCCGGGTAACACCAAAATGTACATGGATATGAAGGAAAGATTTTGGTGGAATAATCTCAAGAAGGACATCGCCGAACATATTGCTTTGTGTGATGTGTGTAGTAGAGTGAAAGCGGAACATCAGAAACCAGCAGGTTTGCTTCAACCACTACCTATTCCTGATTGGAAGTGGGACAAGATCAGTATGGATTTCATTATAGGATTACCAAGGACCCTGTCAGGATACGATTCTATTTGGGTAGTAGTGGATCACCTAACTAAAGTGGCTCATTTCATACCCGTGAAGACAACCTATACAAGTGCTAAGTTGGCCAAAATCTATATGAGTAGAATTGTATGTCTACATGGAGTGCCCAAGAGTATTGTGTCTGATAGGGGAACTCAATTCACTTCCCATTTTTGGAGACAGCTACATGAGTCATTGGGAACGAGGTTGGAATTCAGCACTGCTTTTCATCCTCAAACTGATGGACAAACATAAAGGACTAATTAGATTCTTGAAGACATGTTGAGGGCATGTGCCCTAGACTATGGAGCCAGTTGGGATGAAAGTCTGCCTTACGCAGAATTTTCTTACAACAACAGTTATCAAGCCAGCATTGGGATGGCACCATTTGAGTTTCTCTAAGGGAGAAAATGTACCACCCCATTGTTATGGAATGGTGTGGGAGAAAGAAGTTTGTTCGGACCAGAACTTATCAAAGAAGCCGAAGAGAAGGTCAAGTTGGTTAAGGACAGATTGAAGATAGCACAGTCCCGACAAAAAAGCTACGTAGATCCTAAGCATAGAGAAGTCACCTACGAAGTTGGTGATAGAGCTTATCTTAGAGTGTCACCACTTCGTGGAGTGAAGAGGTTCGGAGTCAAAGGGAAGTTGGCCCCAAGATATGTTGGACCATTCAAGATTCTGAGTCGTAAGGGAGAAGTTGCTTATGAAATTGAACTGCCAGAGTCTTTGTCAGCTGTTCATAATGTGTTTCATGTGAGTCAGCTTAAAAAGTGCCATCCAGAAATGGAAGAAACTTCTTTGAAGGATACTATACCTTTGGAGGAGGTACAATTGGAAAGTGATCTCACTTATGAGGAGAAACCTATCAGGATTCTTGAGACTGCATAAAGAGTCACACGGACTAAGACTATCAAGTTTTACAAAGTGCAGTGGAACCATCATTCCGAAGAGGAAGCAACATGGGAAAGAGAAGATGATCTTCGGAAAGACCACCCTCACCTATTTGCTAGCCAATCCGAATCTCGAGGGCGAGATTCACCTTAAGGGGGTTAGATTTGTAACATCCCTAAAAATCATGTTTCAAACTCATGCATATCATCCATGCATCCATGATCATATAGATTTCATTTCAAACAAATCATTTCAAAACAGAAGCATATATGCTTATTATTTCATGTAAGTTTGCTCTAGCCTTAATGCTATCTTCCAATGAGAAGAGTACTTTGTTTTGTTCAGTAAGGTTTGAATTCAAACTTAGGCACCTTCAAAAGCTTGAACAAAGTTTTCAAAAACAAAAGGAGTAAATAAAACCAATATTATGCCTATTGTATATATCACATAAAGGCTTGGTTTTATTTTTATTTTTCATTTGATCAAAGTGTTTTGTTTAAACAGTAGTGTTTGACACACATTTGAGTGCAAGTTTAGCAGTATAAAAACCTAGAGAAGTTTTGAATTCAAACTCATTTGATTTGAAGTTGAAAATCATTTCAGAAAATCAAAACAGAAAAAGAAAAGGAGAAAAGAAATAGAAAAGGGCCGGCGCCACCTATCTAGCCCAACTACGAATCCAGCCCATTAAGCCCACCCGGGTTCCCCCTCTCTCTATCTCACTCGCGGACGAACCCACCAGGTCACTGACCACACGACCCCACCTCCTCTCTATTTTATTCGCTGACGAGTGGACCCTGCGACCACGTCGTCGTCGTTGTCAATCACGCGCGGCCGCGACGCTCGCTCCGCCGTTACCTCGCCGCAGTCAGTGCGGGCTTAATTGCCATTGATTCTGCGCTTAATCGCCGCTCCCCTTCTGCCTATATAACCCCCTCTGCACTGCGGCCATTTCCCCTCACCTAGCGCCACCTCTCCGCCACCAGGCTAACCGCAATCGCCTTCGCGCCGCCGCAGACAGACGCACTCCGGCGACGAATCTCGGTGAGTACTGACCGCCCCCCAGCCTCTAGTTCAAACCATCGTGACCAGCATGACCTTGCACATTTACTGATGGCCTCTGTTTGCTTTCTCATGACCCAGAGCGACGTCTTCATTCTCACCCGCGAGCACCTGAGCCGCTGCTCGACTCCGACGTGTGATTCAGGTAAAATGAGACCGCCCCTTGCCTCCCCTTTGGTACTGTCTTGATCGCCAGGTCCTTGCGCATCTCCTAAACCATCTGGCTTGTGCTAGGTCAACGCAGAGCCTCGGCAACGTCTTCGACAGCAAGCATCTGACGCCGCCAGCAACTCCGACGAGCTCCCTCAGCCACTACAGCGTGCCCCTTGACCAGCCATCGCCACCTTGAGCATCAGCATCGCACGGCGAGCTCGGTAAGCCCCTTCCCCTCTCCCGCGCGTCCTAGAACACCGGTAGCAATTCTGACAGAGGCGTCGTCGCCTGTCGCCGCTGCCAGCGCCGCCACTGGATGGTCGAGTGCTGAGCGCCGTTAGATCTAGATCCTGCGGATGCGATAGAACCTAGACGAAGCGGTACGATTCAATCTGAGCCGCGCGATAAGTTAGATCCAGCGGCTCAGAAGCGTGATCCGACGCGAACCGGTACGCGCCAATCAGAGCGTGACGCGTGGCTAGAGAATAGATTTAAAACAGGATTTGAATCTATTAGTGGTTTGAATTTGTTTTAGCTATAACTTTTGATCCCCACGTTCAAATTTGATGAATTTTATATCAATGGAATCAGGAGAACAAGCCCTTTCTAAATATGCAATGTGTTTAATGTTTTGCTTCTGTTAAAATGGTTTTATTTATAGAAACATGTGTAGGGCTATTTTGAGTATGTGAATGGTTTAAGAAATGTTTTAAGGTTTAAATAAATGTTGTTTGACAAGTTTTGAACTTGTTTATGAACCAGTACAGTACACTTGCTTTGTAGAGTTTTAGAAACCATCACATATCATATTGCATGCATACATATATTTTTGTTTGTATATATTTTGTATGTGATTGTTGCTATGATCTTATGTGTAGATTTTGGTGCCAATAGTGATTGTGATTGTGAGGAGTGTAGCTACTCTCCAAACTACCAAGGCAAGTGGTGCATCATGAATATTTTTATCCCTATGTTTTCTACTAAGCATTAGAAATATTTTGCTAGTCTTGCATGTTATATTTTGCTTATATGCCATGTTGGGAAATCCTAGTAGTTGTAGAATTGCCAGGAAAATTTATAAGTTAAGATGCTTATCTATGCCATGCTTAGCCTAGCTAGTAGCAACCAAGGGTGGTGAAATATACATGCTATGATAAAAATATTTCTAAGTCTTTGGACTTGTGTTTTGCCTAATAAAACAACTAAGTAAATGAAACACCTGGGTGGAATGGAAGGAATGGTTTATGTTGAGTGGTTACACAAGGCCCATTTCTATGGTCTACCTTGTGTATCTCACTTGTGGAAAGCCACCCAGGAACAAAGGGATTTGAGAGGCCAAATGTTAAGAAGCTTCTAGTGCAGCCACTTGGCAATATGGGCTCTGCCAGGATCACATAGGTTGCAATAACTTAGCCATTTGGACAGTTGGTGGTAGTGGGATGATAGGTTGGAGCGCGTCCATTTGGTCTAAGGGAAGGCTTCTGAAAGGTCCTGTCTTGGTGAAAATCAAGGCTTGTGGGGAAAGTGCACAACCTCTACAGATGGAAGAATCTAAGTACTTAGCCATGTCCCTGGAAAAGGATAACTTGAGCATCAAGACATGGAAGCTATCAAGAATCTCCTCATCCCAATTTCTAAGTAAAACTTGTGGGTGAACAAGGGTGAATGACCTCAATGTCTATTGGTGGTTCCTTGGGAAAAGTTTTGATAAAGAAAAACTTAGTGTTTTCAACTAATAGGCAAAACCTATTTTGATCAAAGCAAGCCTAAGCTAGACTTAGCCAAATTGCATATAGTATCTAGTCCACCAAAATTATACTAAGGTATCACTTGCCAATACTATTCCAATGTATTGACCCACTATGGCTGTAACTTGTGATGTTGCAGGTTACTCTGATGAGGATTAGGAGTCATGAGTCTACACTCAACATGTTTGCCTGTGGCACATGAAGATGAAGACATTTATCTATTTACTTATTCAAACTCTTGTACTAGGCCTGTGGCCTTGGAGTTGTAAAGAGTATGTTTGTCTCTGGAATGACTATAATAATGACCTTTGTTTCTGTGTACTTCATCTTAAACTGTGGATGCTAGCATTGATCCAGGGACTAGCATTGCAATCACAGGGATCCTTTTCCTGTATAAAGGAGGGATCTTACACATCCCAATTGTCTAACAATTGTAATGCTACTTTTCTATGCTATATTGCTACTTCCTGCATGTCATTCATTGCATCATCATTATATCATGATCATGTCACCATGCCACATTGCATTTCAACATCATATTAAAACCCCTCTTCATTTGGTTCTTATCTTCATAATGCATTTGCCTTATTAATTGTATTTTCCTCTTGATATATTGTAGTTGGTTCTAGATATATTGCTTGATGCTCAAGTTGAGTTGGAGACATATCTATTATAATTCCACTATCCCCTTGTCACCTTTCTTTTGTTTCCATCCTCAATTCCACCATCCCAAGTAATATGATAATTTACACTCCTCTTTGGTATTTAAATCTAGCTCATATATGTAGGGCTGATCCAATTCTAATATGCATGCTTCCATATATGTTTCCTCATTGTTTTCACAATATGTAATATGGCAGCTCACTTAGCCATCTTTGCATGCTAGGTGAGTATTTTTCTTAATCATCTCCACGTGGGTGTCTTTGGATCAAGGTCAAGTTGATTATTTGTGTACATATACTTAATAGTGGAACAAACGCACTAGCTTGGCCACTTCTATTCAACATTCTTTTATTCAAGTAAACCATGTGAAGTGGGGATGTGGTTCCAATAACTATTTTTTTGGAATTGCGGGCTTGCATGCAAGCTATTATATTGTTGGATATTTTGTTTTCACAAAATATGACATGATGCATTGCCTTTATTGACTTTGCATGGCCCATGCAATAAAAACCTTCTGTCTTCCTCTTCTTCTAATTGCATTATTTTATTGTTGTTGGAATGTTGCTCTCATATCAAATCTTTATAAATAAAACTGGAGCAAACCTAATCTTTTTCTCACAGAAGCCCCTACACACACATCTACACTAACTCTACACCTAACCGTGTGTGCATGCATGTGCCCACATGACCACCCCATCTCTCCATCCCTCTCTTTACTCCATTTGGTAAAACTCCAACACACCCCTCTCCCTACCTTTCTTGCCATCCAAAATGAACACCACACCTCCTTGGTCCCCTCTCCATCTCTCATGATGGAAACAACAAGGAGAGAAAAGATGGAAACCTACCCGAGGCCTCCTCTCCCTATACTTTTTGAAAAGAGAAAAAGCATCCCATGTGCTCTCTTCCTTCCTCCCTTATATACTCAACCACCCCGGCCATCTCAGATTGAGATATGGGAGCTTCCTCCCCATCTTCTTCCTCCTCCCCATGACCACCTAAAACTCTAGAGGCCTCCCTTCCTAGACGATGACCTAGAGCTTGGAAAGCAGTACCAGGAGGAAGAGGAGCTCCAGATGATAGATCTACCCCAAGTGGAACCCGTAGGCATCGCTGGAACTCGTCGGAGCGAGCTCAGCGCCGCCGTGAACCATAGCAAGGACAACCTCACCACCGCGAGCACTGTCAGCGACTGCCTCCGCCTCGAGCTCGATCATCTACCCCAACACCTTCCCGGTGAGGACCTCCTTCTACCTCACATGGCCGCCTCCTCCCTGTCTTCTTCTAGCTCGTCTTCGTTCCTTCGAGCAGCCACCATCTTAGCCGCCGCCTGCAAGCATGCCTTGCAATACATGTTGCCGTCGACCTCCCCGCATGCACCCTTATGCTCGTGGAGATAGTTCATGATCCCCTGCACACCCCCATGCCAACCACAAGCACCAACATCACCTGCAGCATCGACACCGACGAGATCCGCTGCTGTCTTTTCTGTCGACTTGCGAGAAATCTTGCTTCTCGTGCAGCCAGTACTACACCGATCTATGGATACCTCCATGTAGAGCGAGGTCCCCTCTTCAAAATGAGCCCTCTCACGTACAAAACGGTGAACCAACGAGCTTAGAATCTTCATCGAAAGATTGCTCCTACGTGCTCGGTCGCTTTCGATCTTCAGTCTGTAGCAACGACAGTTTCTCTATCGGACATCAACCATGATCGATCTCCCTGTTACTGGCCCATTTCCGGCGCAACAATTCATCTATTGAAGAGCTTACTTTGGAAAACATTGTAGCCATTGAGGATACCTACAACTTTTGGTTTTGCGGTGTCTTCAATTTCGTTCAAACTCTGGCCGATTTCATTCGAACTCCAGATCTAAAATTCAGATCTCAGTCAACCTTCGAGACGCTTTTGTAAAAACGCCCCTACATTTTTCAAACACCCAACACGCAGTGCCCCACGCCCCCACGTGTCACCCCCACACGCTCTGGCCATGTTAGCGCCCAGTCAACATCTATGGCCCACATGTCATCGTGTGTGGGTAGGTTGATTCTGAGTAACAAAAACCCTGAGATATTTTCTAAACCAAATAAAATTTAAGAATATGAACTTAATAGAATTTATTCATAACTTCCAAATGCTTTTGAATTTGAATTTTTGCTCAACATGAAAAGTGTTTTGTTTCTAAATATGAATCTAACCATATATTCAAGCGTTTTCGAATATATTTCAAACCAGTCAAACCATTGACTTTGGCCCCTCTTTTATATATTTTGATTTTAAGAATATTTCATAATACCAAATAATGTAAATAATGTATGTTTTTGAATCAGAAAAATATGAGGAATCTGAATATGCTATTTATAATATCATTTGAGTAGTTTAAAAATTTCGAAATATTAAATGCTAATAAATGCCTTTTCTTATTAAATGCATAACTTTTATTCCGTAACTCCAAATTTGACAAATGATATGTCTAAATCGATTAGCTCGACGAGCCCGTTCTAAGTATGAATTCCATGATATGAATTGAAGCATGCATCATATAAATATTAATGGGGAAGCATGGTTTGTGCAACTAAAATGTGACTAAATAAATATTAAAATGCTTATTTCTTGTTTCCACATCTCACCCAATGCTATGCTATGATATACCATGTAAATTGTGTTTACATCATGGCATCCCTTCTTTGATTGGTGCATATTATTTATATGATTATGCAATGTATTTATTTCTTCCCCTTGTTTGTTTGGTTTTTATCCGGATAGACTCTGGGAAGGAGAATATCAGGAGCCTCAAGAATATTACCCAGATCCATCTTATTCTGTAACTGAACTTCTAGGCAAGCATTTTCCCATGCTTGCACTACATATAGTACCTATTGCATCTATATTATTCTTTCAATATATGTCACGATCTGAATTAAATTGAATCCCAAGTATTACATAGCCTTTACTTTTAAACCCCACCAAAGCTTGTCCCCTCCATCCAATGAGCCATTACTACAAGAGTTATTTGAGCCATATGAGTCATAGAATTGCTTGCGTAGGGTTTGTGAGTTTCTTTGAATAATGAGGTACCTAAACAACTAAATTGAGTATTAATGGGATAACTAAAGAAATAAGCACCAAGGGACAATAGTTGAGATCTAGTTTTTATCCGCCCACTTCTATCTCGTAGGACCCCGAGTACTTGATTCTTGTTCCTTGACTATCGCACTATCCGCATGTGGGACCATGAATCCCCTTAGTCCTAGCTTGAGTCATATTTAATTTCTTAGGGCCACAAGTAGTTTGGGTCATTATTAGTATCCTATACTTATGCCATGCTTTAATGATTTATTTACTACTATTGCTCGTGGAGAGCGTTTACTACTGTCTGGTTTTGGAATAAATGCAGAATGTTTACACGGTATCGACAAGCCTAGTGTTCCCAAACATTTACAGCCATTATCGCAAACCCCTTGGTCCGTCGTGCAGCCAGCCAACTTCGTAGCGGGTAGCTTAGCGGGGTGGCCCCCTGAAATCATTTATGAATCTTGTGTCTACTTTGTCGTTATGCCTCGTTAGGTTTTCATTTGGTTTTTCCGAAGTTGATCGTGCGTGTGTTGATATTTGTGCACTCCTTCTAGGTAAATATTTTTGAAAGCCATGTCGGCAGTTATGGACGACTTGGAGCACAGTTTGTCGATCATAGACAAGCATAACTAAAGTATAGATTTTAAATTTTCGAAATCTTGGCTAGTAATAGTGCAATATTCATGGAATAATTAATAAAACTTCCAATGAATGGGATGTTCTTCCGCCTTCTCATTGCGGAACAGGGAGGCGGCCGCGCGATGTTTATCTATGTTGATATATATCTATTGGGTAATTAATTGTTGTTTAATTAACGAGTGTCTGTCTATCATTGGTTAGGCGGATGTTGTAGCGTGTATCTATAGAACTGCTAGACTTTACTTTCGCTGCTATTGTGTCACCCTCGGGTTGTTCCCTTTAGACGCATAAAGACTTGCTAAGTCCCTTACGGTCTCACAAGATAAAATATTGGTTTAGATGGACAACTCTACTCTGAGGAAGGTTACTAGTTTGAAAAGACAGATGGTGGTGGGAACGGCCGTCTGGTGTAGATATTCTGGGGATGGAGATCCGTGAGATCTATGGGTGGGATGTGCTTATTTTCATGGCATCTTATACCAATATGCCTCTTATCCGTACTCAGATCTTGTTTTCCGCTTCCTCTTGATACTCTAATGTATGATGTGTGAGGATATATCCTAAACTATTAGTTATCTAGTATTTTGGATCTTGCCGTATGGCGTTGAATATTTCTATTTATTTTAGATCGTTTGGCTCTGATGTACTCTTGTATGTCGCTAACATACACACTTTTGTATGTTTTGTTCGCATGCCTGTCGACTATGTCGCTCGCACTTGATACGATGTTCTTGCAAAGTGGATAGGGTGGTAGGCCGGTACCATGCCCTGCTCCGCTTAGACAGGACTGCAGGTGGGTGGCCTTTGGGCCTCCGTGGCAGAACCACCTTATGCACTTTGGGTTCGTCCTGGCATGTTTCTTAGAGCGTAGTGTCCGAGCTATTACATCTGGTATCAGATCCATTCCGTCCTTTAGGGTCTCAGCCAAGATGGTCATTGTCAGTCTAGAAAATGTTTTGTAGTTATGTATATTAGGGGAAAACTAAACTTGAGAGTAGGACTATTTCTATTTTTCTTCTTACCCCACCACCCACCCTTTTCAGGTAAGGAAGCGTAACGTTTATCAATCCTCTTATAAGAAATCAAACTAGGATTCACGTGTTTGGGGTTTCCGTAGTACCATAGGATGTGTGTTAAATCCTTTGTCTATTTGTTGCATCCAACCTTGTTGTTGCAATCTGCCTTTGGTTATCAACTGTTGGTACTTTCCATACTGACTGGCTTTCTGTAAACCAATGGGATCTATCTGACTCTTTGTTAACCGACACGGTCTTGTTAAGGGTGCTCAACCTTCCTGCATGCTTTTACAGAATGTGGAGTTGCTAATCTGCACCTGTTAAGTTGTTTTTGCATCTATTGGTATTTTAATGCCAAAAAATGCGGAAATTTTTTCTTTGATACATCCGTGTTTCCACACTCCTTTTCAGTCGTGTGTAATACACTTTTCACCTTCTTTTGTCGACATGTCCATGCTAACTCGATCTTTTGATACTGGCGCTTCAATCTAGAACTTTTACTTTATCTACAAATTCTTTTGGGCTAAATACATAACGTATGTCGACCCGATGCTTGTGATTGTAATTTGGTTCTCGGTATAGCTATGTAATATCCCTAAAATCATATTTCAAACTTATGCATATCATCCATGCATCCATGATCATATGTTTTTCATTTCAAACAAATCACTTCAAAAACAGGAGCATATGAGCTTATTATTTTATGTGAGCAAACTTAAATCAAGTGACTATCCTCAATTGAGAGCATAAGTGTTTTAAACCAAGTTTTGTTTGCTTCCTTGTTGATTGGATTGAATGTGGAGTTTGGACAAAAATTCATAGAACAAATATGGTTTCAAAACCATTTTCAAAACATTTCCAAATCAAGTGATATAGCACTGTTTATTTTGTTTGTTCAAAAGAACCAAGCTTGAACTGAGAGACCACATGTTTCTATGCCCAGAAATATGAATGTTGCACCCTACAAAATCCTGAAAAAGTTTGAATTCAAAAAGCTTTGAAACCATTTGAAAATCATTCTAGAAATTCAAAACAGAAAAAGAAAAAGAGAAAGGAAATAGAAAAGGGCCAGTGCCAGTCTTTTGGCCCAACTGAGAAAGCAGCCCACTAAGCCCACCCGGGTTCCCTCTCTCCCTCTCTCACTCGCAGACGCACCCATCGAGTGACTGACGCTAGCACCCCACACCCCCTTTGTTTCTCTCGCAGACAACTGGGCCCCGTCCACGTCACCGTCGTCTTCCCCAAATCTCGCGAAGAACACGTCGCCGCGGGCCGTTGCTGGCGTTGATCACGCGGCGTAATTACCATTGAATCCGCAGGCGTTTCCTGTCGAGCCCCTGCCTACTTAAGCTCCTCTGCACCGCGAGCCTTTCCCCCCACTCAATTTCCTCTCCACACCACCAGGCTGCCCGTAGTCTTGCCCATACCGCCGCAGCTCCGACGACCTCCGGCGTGCGATTCCTGTAAGACCCCGTCACCCCTTGCTGTCTAAGTTTGCCAGAATGATCACGACAACCATGCGCATCTCCTCACCCTATTGGTGCATGCTAGGACCATCTGGAGACTCGCCAACGACGACGACCGCAAATGCCTGACGCTTTCTTCTTCTCCGACGATCGATTGCGGTAAGCACCGAGCGCCCCTTGACCTCTCTCGCATACGACTAGGTTCGCCTTGTCCTTGCACAGCTACTGATGCCTCTGGTTGGTACTAGGAAGGCCCAGAGCGTCAGCAACAACTTCGTCTGCAACCACCCGACGCCGTGCACGACTCCGACGAGCTCCAGCGACCACCTCTGCGCGCCCCTTCGCCAACGAAGCACACCTTGAGCATCAGCAGCACACGGTGAGCATGGTAAGCCCCTTCCCCCTCTCCCGCGTGACCTAGAACGCCGGCAACAGCTCTGACAGAGATGCCGCCGCCAGCGCCGCCTGTCTGTGGTCAACTGGATTGTGGCCGTTAGATGTAGATCTTGCGGTTAAGATTAGAACTTAAACGAAGACGTATGAGCGCATCTGAGCCACTAGATCTAACTTAAATCCTACGGCTCGCAGAGACCGATCCGCACGAAACGGTACCGACCAGTAGAATAGCATCGCGTGGCAGTGATTTAGATTTAAAACAGGTTTTGAATCTGATTTATGTTCAAATTTGTATTGGCTATAACTTTTGATCCCCACGTTAGAATTTGACAAATTTTATACCGTTGGAATCAGGAGAGCAAGCTCTTTCTTTTTATGCAATGTGTTTAATGTTTAGCTTCTGTTAAAAAGGTTTTATTTGCAGAAACTTGTGTAGGACTAATTAGAGTTTATGAAATGTTTAGGAATTAATTTAGGGTTTGAGTAATGGTTGTTTGGCAAGTTTTTAACTTGTTAGTGAATCAGTACTGTATACTTGCTTGGTTGAGTTTTAAAAATCATCACATATCATCTTGCATGCATGCATATATTTTTGATTGTATATGTTTTGTGTGTAATTTGTTGCTACCATTCTTTGTGTAGATTTTGGTGCTAGTGATTGTGATTGTGAGGAGTGCTACTCTCCCAACTACCAAGGCAAGTGGTACTCATGAATATTTTTATCCTATGTTTTCTACTAAGCATTAGAAATATTTTGTTAGACTTGCATGCTATTATTTTGCTTATATACCATGTTGGGAAATCCTAGTAGTTGTAGAAATGCTAGGGAATTTCTAAGTTAAGTTACTATCTATGCCATGCTTAGCCTAGCTAGTAGCAAACAAGGGTTGGTGAAATATACATGCTATGATGAAAATATTTCTAAGTCTTTGGACTTGTGTTTTACCTAATAAAACAACTAAGTTAATGAAACACCTGGGTGGAATGGAAGGTTTGGTTTATGTTGAGTGGTTACACAAGGCCCATTTCTATGGTTTACCTTGTGTATCTCACTTGTGGTAAGCCACCCAGGAACAAAGAGATTTTAGAGGCCAAGTGTTAAGAAGCTTCTAGTGCAGCCACTTGGCAATATGGGCTCTGCCTGGATCACATAGGTTGCTAGAACTTAGCCATTTGGACAGATGGTGGTAGTGGGATGATAGGTTGGAACGCGTCCATTTGGTCTAAGGGAAGGCTTCTGAAAGGTCCTGTCTTGGTGAAACCAAGTCTGATGGGGAAAGTGCACAACCTCTGCAGATGGAAAAATCTAAGTACTTAGCCAAGTCCATGGCAATGGACAACTTGAGCATCAAGACATGGAAGCTATCAAGAATCTCCTCATCCCAATTTCTAAGTAAAAACTTGTGGGTGAACAAGGGTGAAGGACCTCAATGTCTATTGGTGGTTCCTTGGGAAAAGTTTTGACAAAGAAAAACTTAGTGATTTCAACTAATAGGAAAAACCTATTTTTGAGCAAAGCAAACCAAGCTACACTTAGCCAAATTGCATATAGTATCTAGTCCACCCAAATTATACTAAGGTATCACTTGCCAATACTATTCCAATGTATTGACCCACTGTGGCTGTAACTTGTGATGTTGCAGGTTACTCTGATGAGGATTAGGTGTCATGAGTCTACACTCAACATGTTTGCCTGTGGCACATGAAAATGAAGACTTTTATTTATTTACTTATTCAAACTCTTGTATTAGGCCTGTGGCCTTGGAGTTGTAAAGACTATGTTTATCTCTGGAATGGCTGTAATAAATGACCTTTGTATCTGTGTACTTCATCTTAAACTGTGGATGCTAGCAATGATCCAGGGACTAGCATTGCAATCACAGGGATCCTTTTCCTTTATAAAGGAGGGATCTTACAGATGGTATCAGATCACTGTGTTGCCTATAGGATTATGACCCTAGGATTGGAAACCACTAAGGAAAAAATTTCAGCAACTTCTACACTTGTCTATTCTTCTCGTAAAACTTTTCTAATCTTCTCTCTCATCTCTATTTGTTGATGAACTCCATCAACGAAGCCGTAAGGAAAGGACCACTCATGACAATGACTTTGGAGTGTGAGACATAATTGCCCAAGGCTCTCAAGGACCTCATGGTTGCATTCGAGATACAAGGTGCATCTGTGTACAAAGGCTTTCCTGTGATGGATGAAGGAGTAGAGTACTGGTGGGTGCAACTTCACTTGTATAAAAACAAGGAAGATAACCACAAGGAATCAGGATTCTGCATGTTCACCAATTCAGTGATGCACCCTACATTCATTGACTCAGCAAGGGATGCAGCTTGGAAGACCATCAAAGAACTTGGTGATAGAGTCAAGTGCAGAATGCTCAACCTCCAAAATGATCTAAAGGAAGAGAAGAAACATACCCAAGAGTTGGAAGCTACCAACCAAACCTTAAGAGGAGACATTATAGACTTAGTGATGGATTCATGTGAGCAAGATAGGCTGATTGCTTCTAGAAACATTGTGTTAGCCAACAGATCCAGTGAGATAGGATTGTAAGTGTACTTCGTTAGTTGGACCACCACTTATCACCTTATTTTCCTAATGTTGCTTTAAAATAAGAATTGAACCTTTTTTTTGACTATGAGACTGTGAGGCAAAAGCCCCACAGCAATTTATTAATAGAAAAAAACAGAGTACAAAGAGTCAAAAAGAAATACTTACAAGGGTTAAAGCTAAAAGAAAGAAACTACTACTAGTACTACTAATTACAAGCAGGATCATTAAGCATGTCTTGATCCCTAGTGCAAACCATCTACCCAATCTAGCAGAGAAGCTCTGCATTTCTTCTTAATTCTATATTGAAGTAGATTGATGTCATGAATAAATCTTGATTTCCATTGAGAGAAAGATGGTCTCTGATGATTAAAATTTTTATCATTTCGAATTAACCAAATATTCCAGCAAGCAGTGATCAAGACTTCCATGAAAAACTGATGACCAAAAGATCTTTTAGCTGCTACAACAATCAACTGCAGATCTCCAAGAGGTAACCAAACAATCTGTAAGTAATTCCATATCCTAGCACTGAAATTGCACTCAAAGAAAAGATGGGATCTATCCTCATATGCTCTGGAAGGGCACAGTTCACAATGTATATCATCAGTAACGTTCCAATGTCTCCTCTGCAATAAATCTCTGGTGTTCAATCTGTCCTTCAGAAGTAACCAAGCAAACACCTTAGTTTTCATGGTACAACAAGATTTCCATAACCAAACATAAACCTTAGGGGCCATTATATTGTCAAAAATGCACTTATAAAGTTTACTTGGGGCATAACTGTCCCCCCATCTATAAGTCCATACATCCTTCTGTGTAGAAAGTGGGTTAGCCACCATCACATTCTGAATCTCTCTCAGTTCCTGAAAAGCCTCAACAGATAGAGGCAAATAGAATAGATCATGGATATCCTCAGTAGAATAAACCTGGGCAGCAGATAAATTCTCATTGAGCACAAATGATAAAAGTTTTGGGTACCTTTCTTTTAAAGGCCTGGTAGATCCATTTAGTTCCCAATTATCTGACCAAAACAGAAAAGAGTCTCCACTACCCTGGTGCACTGCTGCCACCCCTCAAAAATTATCCACTTGTTTCAAAACATCTTTCCACCAAAAAGAACCACGTAAATTTTCAGCATGAGGCACCTTATCTGTGTAATAGGCATGTTTCACTAATTTGACCCAAGGTATATCTTTACTACTATAATATTTATCCAGAAATTTAATGAGCAGAGAAGCCTTCTTCTTCTGAAAATCAATAACACCAAGTCCACCTTTTTCCTTCGGCAAACAGACAATGTCCCATGCTGCCAAAGCAGGCTTTGGCTCATCATGTTTCTTCCTCCAAAGACATTGCTTGAGTATTCGATCTAACTGCTTAGTTAATCCTTTAGCCAGTTGCAAGGAACTTAGGAAGTGTAATGGCATAGAGGACAAGGCAGAGTTGATGAGCTGTAATCTAGCCCCCTGAGATAAAAAAACTAGAGCTAGAAGTGAGTTTCTTTTCAAGTCTGCACACCAAAGGTTGCATTTCAGCTATAGTGGGTCTAGTAGTACCCAAAGGCAGCCCCAAGTAGGTAAAAGGCATAGACCCCACAAGACAACCAAACTCTTCAGCCAGCTCCTTCACCTGGTCATCAGGGACATTGATGGGGACCATCATTGATTTGCTATAATTGATTTTAAGGCCAGTAGAAAGTGCAAAATTATGCAATAAAACCTTTAGAGCCCTAATTTGAATCATATCAGCAGGCATAATCATCAAAGTGTCATCTGCATACTGTATTATTGGGTAATCATTCTCATTGGTAACAATAGGCAAACTGATACCACTAGAGCATAAGAGCTCATTCACTGCATATTGTAGCAAATCAGATCCCAGGGTATATAAAATAGGAGACAAAGGGTCTCCCTGTCTAACACCCCTCTTGCATTTAAACTGCTTACCAGGGATCCCATTGAGCAGAATAGAAGAGTTGCCAGATGACAGGATTGCTTTCATCCAGCCAATCTAAACTGAGTTAAAACCTTTGTGCTTCATAATCTCCAAGATAGCCTCATGCTCAATGGTATCAAAAGCCTTAGCAAAATCCAGTTTTAAAATAATGATAGGCTTCTTAGAGGTATGACAGAGAAACAAATACTCAAAAGACCAAGCCAGACAGTCTTGAATTGACCTATTCCTTAGAAACCCATATTGATTCTTGTGAATACAAGACAGAATCTTATCCTGGAGCCTATTGGCAACCAGTTTAGTTAGGAACTTGAGACATACATTGGTTAAAGATATTGGCCTAAAGTCATTAACCTCAATAGGAGCATGCTTTTTAGGAATCAGAGTAATGTATGAACCATTAATATTCTCAAGTTTCAGAGTTCCCATATGAAAATCCATGGCTATTTGATAGAATTCAGATTGAATGATAGGCCAGCATCTCTTAACGAAAGTCCATTAAAACCATCCAGCCCAGGAGCACGTTCAACAGGCATTGAGGTCACCACCTCATCCATCTCCTTCTTAGTAAAAGGAACAGTCAGATCATCCAACCCCTCCACTTTTTGTAACAGATTACCTTAGTCAAATTGCATAGAAATCCCCTCAGAACATCCCATCTTATCTTTATAATTCTGCCAAAGTAACCTAGCCATAGACTCATGATTAGAGTGTTCCACCCCATTCTCATCTCTTAAGGCAGAAATGGCGTTTCTTCTATATCGTTCAGTAGCCATTGCATGGAAGAATTTAGTGTTATCTTCACCTTGTTGTATCCAGCGTATTGTGCACATTTTACGCCAGTAATTACACTCTGCAAGTAGTAACCTGTCCAGGTGCACCTTCACAATTTTCCTGAAGTTAAACTCAGTACGAAACAGTGGCCTAATCTCTTCAAGAGAGTCAAAGTAAAGAATGACCTCATTGCCTTTTTTGATTAGCCATTTCAGTTTAGAGAGATTGGTATGCCATTTCCTCAGATCATGTCTCAGAGTTTTAAGTTTATCCACTAAAATGGCTGAACTATAAGCTTTAAAAGACTGCTTACTCCAAGAAGAGGCCACACAATCTTGGAACCTAGGTAGATCAACCCAAAAGTTATCAAACCTAAAAATCTTAGCTTTAGGTATATTGGTATCAATATTAACCACACAGGGAGTATGATCAGACCCATTTCTAGCCAAAGGTAGAACCATAGAATTAGGATAATCAGATACCCAATTTGTGCTAGTGAAAAACCAATCCAACTATTCAAGTAAGGGTGTTCTTTGCATATTAGACCAAGTGTATGCACGACCTTTCAAAGGCAATTCAAGCAGACCCAGGTGCCCAATGATCTCATTAAAAAGGAACATATCATTTAAATCTCCACCAGGTCTATTTCTGTTATTAGGTGCTCTAATAAAGTTAAAATCCCCAATAATCAACCAATTCTCATCTGAAGGAATATTTAAATTATATAGCCATGAAACAAACAAATCTCTCTCAACCCAATACATGGTCCATACACAGAAACAAGTGTCCAGGCATCATTATTATGTGATGATGTGAATTTGATGATCACACCAAAATGCTGGGTATCAACCAAAATGCCATTAAAAATTGCAGAGTTCCATAGAATAATAATTCCCCCCGAGGCACCAACAGAAGATGCATAAGAAAAATTATCAAACCTCTTGGGACAAAATTTGCGAATAAATCTCCAGTCAAAAGATTCACATTTGGTTTCTTGCAGGCAAACTATATCACATTCACTCTCATTAATCTTGTTAAAAACTGATCTTTGCCTAACTTCAACATTAAGCCCTCTCACATTCCAACATAGTACACGCCATTTCCTTTTGGTAATATGATTCATTAAAAACAAAGGCTATTTGAAAACACAACTTGAGACATAGTTTCAAGTACCACAAAACCACTGACCACTGACACTGATATAGATATAACTGTCTCAACCTGATATTGAACAAAGACATAAACAACACCAGACACAGACTTGAAACACTGACAGACTTGAGAAACTGACAAACTTGGTTCAAAGTAAAGACAGACAGATTGTAATATACCATTTATGGATAATGGTCTAACCCTCCAAAAGCAGTACCTACACATAGCTAAACTTTGTCCACCTTGTCATCAGGATTGGCTTCAAGCTTCTCCTTCGTGAGGTCCTGCTGATCAATGCCGAGCTGTGACCCCACAGCCTGCAATATATGTAGAGGGGTAACTGGCAGAGGCACCTCATGAGACTGATCAGTGTCATCATCCCCCTCAGTACTTGGATCTGCTAAATGTGGTACAAGCAAGACCGCACGTCCACGCTTCCTGGGTCTTGTAGGAGTGTCAGTAACCGACTTTGGCCTCATCCCTTGAGAAGCAAGCAAACTTCTGGTGAATCTTCTCTCAGAAGACTGAACAATTAATTTCTTCTTCTTCACAACTTTTGCTTTAGGAGTAATCTCACTAGTAGCCAAGAAAATTGGCTCCCTCTGATCAGGCTGCACCTGCAAAGTATTCTGAGTCTCAACTAGCTTTTGTTTGTAAATCTTTAAAACCTTGTCACTGGAGGGCATATTAGCACCAATTGGAGGTACCCAATCTTGTTGAAACAGATCAGTCCATGGAAAGAAAGCTTCAGACCAAGATCTCTTAGATTTTAACATCTGAAAAGGAGATGACTGCAGTGCTAAAGGGAGCTTGGAAGACAAAAACAATGGTAGCATTCCATCAAAAAACCTTCTCCATAACATATCAGGAGGCAGAACAGGTCCCATAGTATGATGTACATGTCCCACATGCAGAAAATCATAGAAAACTTGGTGAGGTCCAATAGGCCCCAAAGGGTTGTTATTTGCCACTTGCCCTAGACCCAACTGAAGCTCCTGTCCAATAGGAGCCACCTCAGAAGAGTTTGCATGTACAGAATCCTCAACCACAATAGACTCTTGGGAATCCTGAGCTTCCTGCTCCTCTTCCATATTATTTTGATTTTTTGGATCTTGCCCATTAGCCTCATGATTCCCATTATTGTCTTGCCAATGAGCATGGTCCCAGCCAATTTCAGGGAATTGAGGTCCCACCCACATATTGTTATTAACAACCAAATCTCCAGGGAGGGGGTGAGGGTTGCCATCAGGAGGCATCTGATCCACATCAGGAGGTAGGTTATCAGCAAAGTGAGCCGAAAGAATAAAAACAGCAGCAGTCCAAGATTCAATAACCCCTCCCACTGAAGCAAATTTACCAAAGTACACATCACGAGGCACCAAAGCAGGTGAAGGGAAAGATGCATAAACAAGAACTCTATCCTTGATTGGGTCATTACTATTCCAGTAGTGAAACTTTCCGAAGGTGGAGACGGCATTAGCAATGTGCTCATCAGTTCTGTAATCTGGGGCACCCCCAAAAACATCAGCCAACCATGTCGAAAACCATGTTCAGCTCTATGACTCTCCGTATCATTAGAGAAAACAAATCTGACAAAGCTACCGTTCAACTGATAATGTCCATGGTTAACAAGAGCATGAGAAGCATTGGGACCATTAAGTTGGAACAGACCAACACCAAAGACACTAGGCTGATCCTCAACCACATGGCGATTCAGCGCCCCAACCAGAAATTGATGTACCTGATTCCTCCAATGATCAAAAAGAGCAGCAGGCGGCCTCGGTTCCACAATGGCAACCACCCAAGATTGATGCAGGGGAGTTGGGTCTTGTGTAGCATAGTAGAAGGAACGGGGCAACCTGGTTACTCCATCGTCAATGATCTCATGGCCCGAAGGTAGCCAAACCAAAGGATCCACTTCCCAACTCGCCATAGGAGAGCAATATGGAGGAAGAGGAGAGGGTAGGGGCGGCGGAGAGCTCTGCGAAGGACACACCTCGAAAACGACAATACCTTTAGAAGTTGTAACGATCGGGGTCTTTAGCACGGACTCTCCAGAGTCAGGGGCAGGACGGTTAACACAAGATTTTTTAGGAACCCATCTTTGCAGACTAGAGGAGAAACGGTTCAGACAGGCCCGTTTAACATGACCATAATTGAAACATTGTTTACATCTAATTTGATGCTTGCACACCTCAACTTTATGACCCATACTCAAACATTTACTGCAGTCCCAAGCTCTAAACACAATATCATCCACAACATCCTCGAAACCCGTGGGATCTGAGTAAGTATCTTCATCAGACTCTTTTAAATCCATCGAGTTATTGATTGTAGTAAAGGATTTAAAGATTGTCGCTGAAGCCTCCGAGACAACATCATTTAAAATGGCCGGAGAAACTGGATCACTCTGAAATTCAGAAACTTTAGGAGCATAACCATGGCAGGCAGGATAAGACAGCTCCTCAGCAAAGACAAGACGCCTAGATTTTGAAGCATTGGATTTAATAATAGATTTAGGCTTTCCCTTATGAAGAGCTTGAAGACCAAGTTGCATCCTTCTTTTGGAGGGACTGACTAAAGTCCATTCCATATCATCTTCCAATTGCCATTCCTTGAATTCTCTGAACCAGTTAGGCCCACCCCGGCCCCAAAGATGAAAGAAGCATTTAAACTTGGAGCAAACATATTTCCTCATTTTGAGAATGTGAAAACCCACTACTTTGGAGGCCACACAAAAGGAGAAAACTCTGTCACGAAGCAAAGATACCTTGAAAAGCTTGCCAACCCCACCAATAACAGATTCCAGAGCCAAACTGACAGAGAGCTCATCCAGTTTGAAACAAGCTCCACCAAACGAAATCACAAGAATGAAATTCCTGGCCTTGTCCAAAGGGTGCACTTCAGAATGCAATTTAGACCTCACATCTTTCGAGAAATTAATACCATGAGATACATTTAATTCCAACGAGAGTGGAACATCATTAAAAGAGGAGGCAACAGATAATTCAGACTGACCCCTGTCAATAATATCCTTGGAAGGCAAACAATCCAGATCCTTGACCGAATCAGACAAGATACGACCAATCCGAACCACGTGCTCAGGAAAATAAAGCTTTTCACCAATGTTGAAATTGGATCTAGGAGGAACTAAAAGGTGTCCAACACGATAGCCCTTTGCATTTAAAAGAGAAATTTTACCACTATTTGAACACAGTTCAAGAGAACCATCATAAGCCTTCATTCTGCCACGATCCAGATCATGAAACGTAGAGTAAGTTATATTCCAACATTTGATCCCTCCAATATCAAACCTAGATCTAACAGCCTCACTAGTGCTAGATATAACTGAAGACTGCAGATCCCGATCAGCGCCAGAGCTACGTACCTCGAGATCCACAACCATGCAAGTGTGGTCCCCATTCAGAGATATGGAACACGATCCAACAAAAGCAACATGTGTTTGAAAGAGAACCTCCGCGCCCAAAGAGATCAACTCACCAGAACGAAGGGGGCGCCCTATGATCCCAAAACCCTTGGAAGTTTGCAATGTGATCCAATTGGACCAGATACTGATCATACCTTTCGAAGGATCAACCTCCAGATCTGGATCCACAATGGGCACATACGTGGCCTCCCAGCACCACGTAGGAGAGGGCATCGTCGCACAGGAAAACTGAGGTGGAGGAAGAGGAGGATCCCGGCGAGAGATCACCGGCGACAAGGAGAGGACAACTTACGGTGGAACGGAGAGATCACATGCTACTGAAATTCGTTTGAAGAGTCCATGTATGCTTGCAAATAAAATTGATATTGCTGAACTAGATGTAAACAATACTCCATGTTATGCAATTGTCTGCAAAGAGGTTTTGTTTTCATTTGAGGATATGCCTCCTTCTTTGCCACCCGCTATTGCTAACCTTTTGCAGGAATATGAGGACGTCTTTCCCGCTGAGCTGCCACCAGGACTACCTCCTATTAGAGGAATTGAGCACCAAATTGATCTAATTCCTGGTGCCATGTTGCCCAACCGCGCGCCATATAGAACCAATCCAGAGGAGACAAAGGAGATACAACGCCAAATTCAGGAACTACTCGACAGAGATCATATTCGTGAGTCCCTTAGCCCCTGTGCTGTTCCTATTATTTTGGTACCTAAGAAAGATGGTTCTTCGCGCATGTGTACTGATTGTAGAGCTATCAATAATATTACTATTCTCTATCGTCATCCTATTCCATGTTTAGATGACATGCTTGATGAATTGAGTGGCTCTACCATGTTTTCTAAAGTTGATTTGCATAGTGGTTAACACCAGATTCGTATGAAATTAGGAGATGAATGGAAAACAGCATTTAAAACTAAGTTCGGTTTATATGAGTGGTTAGTAATGCCGTTTGGTTTAACTAATGCACCTAGCACTTTCCTGATATTAATGAACGAAGTTTTACGTGCTTTCATTGGACGTTTTGTGGTAGTCTACTTTGATGATATTCTGATTTATAGCAAATCTTTAGAGGATCATTTGGACCATTTACGTGCTGTTTTCAATGTTTTACGTGATGCACGTTTGTTTGGTAACCTTGAGAAGTGCACCTTTTGCACCAATCGAGTTGCGTTTCTTGGCTATGTTGTTACATCACAGGGTATTAAAGTGGATCCAGCCAAGATTGAAGCTATTGAGAATTGTCCGCAGCCTAAGACGGTCACACAAGTGAGGAGTTTTCTTGGCCTCGCTGGTTTTTATAGGCGCTTTGTCAAAGACTTTGGATCAATTGCCGCGCCGCTGAATGAGCTTACCAAGAAGGATGTGCCCTTTGTTTGGGGCGATGCACAACAACAGGCCTTCGTCATATTGAAAGATAAGTTAACACATGCTCCCTTACTCCAACTTCCTGATTTTACTAAGACTTTTGAGCTTGAATGTGATGCTAGTGGAATTGGTTTGGGAGGGGTGTTATTACAAGAGGGAAAACCTGTTGCATATTTTAGTGAGAAATTGAGTGGGGCTAGTCTGAACTATTCTACTTATGATAAAGAATTATATGCGTTGGTTCGGACATTAGAAACTTTGCAATATTATCTATGGCCTAAGGAATTTGTTATTCATTCTGATCATGAATCTTTGAAGCATATTCGTAGTCAAGCTAAGTTGAATCGTCGTCATGCAAAGTGGGTTGAATTTATTGAGTCTTTTCCTTATGTTATCAAACACAAAAAGGGTAAAGATAATATTATTGTTGATGCTTTGTCGCATAGTTATGCTTTGTTATCTCAACTTGACTTCAAAATATTTGGATTGGAAACTATTAAGGAACAATATGTGCATGATGCTGAATTTAAAGATGTGTTACAGTGATTGTAGAGATGGTATAACTTGAAACAAGTTCGTCTTCAATGATGGATTTGTGTTCCGTGCTAACAAACTATGCATTCCAGATAGTTCTGTTCGTCTTTTGTTGTTACAGGAGGCGCATGGAGGAGGATTGATGGGACACTTTGGTGTCAAGAAGACGGAGGATGTTCTTGCTGCACACTTCTTTTGGCCACGTATGCGTCGAGATGTTGAGAGATTTGTGGCACGCTGCTGTCACATTCCAAGATTTTCCAAATCTTGTACTGTGAAAAATAAATGAATAAAATAAAACTTTGTTGATTTTCAGGGTGAGAAGAAACTTTTTGAATCCAATTGGAAACCTTCAAACCAATTTGGATCAAGTAAATCCTAAAGGGATTTAAAAAGATAAACATTTAATAAAGGAAAATAAAAATATTTAAAATTACTATTTTGGATCTTCTAATAAAAGGATTTGGTTTTCAAAAGAAAAGGAGGAATTATAAATAAAGATTATTTTATAGAGCCAAATTAAACCTTGGCCAAGCTTTTGAAATAAAATGTTTTGTTTTGATAAAAATAGTAAAGGTTTATTAACTAAAATAATAAGGATTTAATATCCAAGTTTATTAAAAATAAAAAGGTTTTACTATTTTAAAGAAACACTAAAACTTATTTATTTATTTTAAATAAGTTTTCCAAGTATTTTATATTCTCAAATAAAACCTACTGAAGTGTTTTGGTTTTGTTTTAGATTTCAAATGGAGTTTTTAAATAAATTAAAACCCATTTGATTTATTAACTAGTGTCCATTTTATTTAATTATAAATGGACTCTAAATTAAAATTATTATTTTATTTTAGGAATTGGTTTATGTTGTTAAACAGAACCAAATTCAATTGCTCTGTTTGGTGAATGTTTGAATGTGATTTGAATGTATGAATGTGGTTTAAAATTTCAAAACAGAAATTGAAATTGGAAAAAGAAAAAGATTCAGACAGAAAAAAAATATGAATCTGGTCGACCCAACCCAGCAGCCCATTTCCCCCTCGCCCCCGAAACGTTTTCCTCACTCGCGAAACAACCCACGCAGTCGCAGACAGCCGGACCCCACCTTTCCCCTCTCTCTCTCTCGCTGACTGCAGACCCCACCGCCAGCTCAGCGTCGTCTTCACCCCCGCGACGACCACGCCGGCCGTTTCCTGCCACTAACGTCGCGGTTGAATTCACTTCAATGCCGCGCCTTAACCTCGCTGCGACCACGCACGATAAATCGTCCCCCTCTCCTCTCTGGTTCCCCTCTGTCGCCCCACCTCGACACGCCCCCAGGCTGTCGAATTTCGCTCAACACCATCCTCTGCTCCGACGAGGTCCGGTGCCAATTCCGGCGACCCAGCGCTGCCCCTTGCCTCATCGACCACGCACACATACTCCACACATCCTGGCGCATCTTCCCGTGCCACTGGTTCGCCCGCGAGTGCCCTGTAGCCTCGGCTTCGTCGACACTAAGCGCCGCCGCGTCTGGTTCTTCTCCGACGACCTCCCCCCGGTAACACCGACCTCCCCTTCATCTCAGGATGATACTCCTATGCTCTACTCTCTCTTGCGCGTCTAACAGACTCCCTGTTTTGTCTTTCTGTGACCTGTAGCCTCGCCAACTACGACGCCAGTGCGTGCCCGACGCTGTCCTAAACTCCGGCGAGCGATTGTCGTCCACCCCGAGCGCCCCTTCGACGGAGACGACCACGTTGAGCACCAGCATTCCACGGCGATTCTGGTGAGCATCTCCCCTACTCCTCTCGCTTCCTGTTCTCGTCGTTACGCCGTAGCCAGAGCACCGCCGCCGCACGCCACCGTCGTCGCGCCGCCAGTTCTTGGCAAGGCATTAGGAGCCGTCCTATCCAGATCTTAGGCATGCGATAGATTGACTTATCAAAGGGGTAAGATCGATCCTGTGTCGCATGATTCACTTTAATCTTGCGGTCCACGTTGCTGATCCGAGCGAACTGGTACCGCCCAATAGGAACATGACGCGTGGCCAGTTTCTGATTTAAAACAAGCTTTGAATCAGATTTATTTGCAAACTTGAAACCTTTGTAACTTTTGAACCACACGTCCAAAAATTACAAACTTTATATCGTTGGAATCAGTGAAATAAGCCCTAGTCAACCATGCCATTTGTTTAGTAAATAGTATCAGCTAGATTGTTTGTTTTTATAGAATCATTTGTATGCTTGTCTAGATTAGAAAATTTGTTCAAAAATGTTTTAAAGGTTGAAATCTTTGCAAATTGGTTTGTGGTGAACTTACTGACCCTAGGAACCAACCCATGGATTTAAAAATGAATTTGGTGAAGTTTAGGATGGATTAATTAATTTAGCCCATTCCTAGCCAAATAAAAATATTGGTTTTTTTATGAAAATGTTTTTGGAGTAAAAACTTTGGGAAAATGATTTGAATCAAACCTACTGACCCTAAACACCAAGTTTTGAGAAACAACAACTTATTTAGTGGACAACTTAAAGTTGTTGCCTTGATAAAAATATTTTCCACCACATAAAATAATGATTGGATTTAAAAATGGTTTATGGACAAAACCCTTTTGCAAATGACTTTGCCACTTTGGAAAATGACCACCTTGAACCTTACAAAGTTTAGAAGCCTAGTGGAAACCATATTTGCAAATAAAACTATCCCTTGCATGCTTGCATGCATGACTTAGATCCCATTGTTTTATGTGAGTGAATTGTTTGATTGATTATTGGTTTGGAATACTAGTTGATATGGTGTTTACTTGATTGATTGTAGTGAAGTTAGAAAAGTGTGAGACTAGCAAGACCAAGAAGTGAACCATCATTCCCTACCAAAAGAAAGGCAAGTTACACTATCATCTAAAAAGTCCTACTATTTTCATTATACTTAGTGGATTTTGAAACATGCATGAAAAGAATTTTTATACTTATGCTATGCTAAATCCTAATAGGATTCCCTATACATTCCTTAGTGAAAACAATGTAGTTGTTACATGCTTAGCCATGCTATATTTTGAGAAGAGACACATGTTGAGATTTTATGAAGTTGAGAAAAGGACTTGTGATTTTATATAATAAAACAAGGATTCAATGAACCACCTGGGTGGACAAGGACTTTGAGTTTTGGAGAAGGTGGCAACAAAAGGAACCATGTCTATGGCAATCTCTTTGTGTTGTGCTCCAAAGGAAAACCACCCAGGAAACTTAGAGATTGAACATGTTTCTCCAATTGTGGCTTTCGTGTGCAACCACATGCTATTTATGGCTCTGGCTTAGTCAACTACATTGGGAAGACCCATGCATTGTCTTCAAGTTACTGGACATGAGGACCTGGAATCCTACATGGGTACTGAAGACAAGCTAGCAATGGTGTATGGGAGGACCCTCTGGAAAGACTTCGTCACATTCTCAATCTGCCAGTACTCCATCTTGGTGAGCACTAATCCAGTGGCCACTGGTGGCAACAAGATGGGATTGTGACATGTGGGTAAAGTGTGCAACTTCTGCAGAAGATAATAAAATCTGAGTACTTAGCCGTGTCCCCGGTAATGGATAATACTGAGCAACTAAAGTTTGAAGCTATGGGAAATCTCGACATTCCAATTTCTAAAAGAAAAACTTTTATGTGACAACAAAAGACTTGATGCACTTGGGGTTACCAAGGAGCTCAAGAGATTTTGATAAAACTTGATGCACTTGGGGTTACCAAGGAGCTCAAGAGATGTTGATAAAAACTTGAAGTACTTGGGGGTACCAAGGAGCTCAAGAGATTTTTGACAAGGACTTGAATACTTGGGGATACCAAGGAGTTCAAGAGTTTTTGATAAAGAGATTTGACAAAAGAATCAAAACCATTTTGAAAAATATAGGATAAAGTATTGCTTTCTGCAATTGAGCCTTAAACCCTACTTAGCCAAAAATGCATGTAATAATAGGATCCACTTATATTCAACATAGAAGTGAAACTTGCCAATACTATTCCAAAGTATTGACCCTTGTGGCTATAACTTGTAATGTTGCAGGTTTGATTGGTTTTAGTGAAGATTGATTGATTAGGATTACAAAGTCTACAACCAACATGTCTGCCTGTGGCACTTTGAAGATGAAGGACCCCATGACTATAGTTATTCCGCTGCAATGTAATGTAATAGCCAAATGAGCTATGTAAGATGTAATAAAATTATGTTATTCCTGGTTATAAAGTTATATTATGACCTTTGTTTCTTGATATTACATCTTAACTGTGGATGCTAGCTATTGATCCAGGGACTAGCATTGTAAACACAGGGGACTCCACCTTATATTTTTTAAAGGTTGGGACACTCCCTCTACAGCTGCACTACTTGTCAAAAAGCTAAGTCTCGCCTTAATACATATGGTTTATATATGCCTCTTCCTGTTCCTAGTGTTCCTTGGGAGGATATTTCTATGGACTTTGTTTTGGGATTGCCACGAACACAAAAGGGGAGGGATAGTATTTTTGTTGTTGTGGATCGGTTTTCTAAGACGGCACACTTTATTCCTTGTCATCAAACGGATGATGCTGCGCATATTGCTGATTTTTTCTTTCGTGAAATTGTTCGTTTGCATGGTGTGCCAAATACTATTGTCTCTGATCGTGATACTAAATTTCTTAGCCACTTTTGGAGATGTTTATGGGCTAAGTTGGGGACTAAATTGCTCTTTAGTACTACATGTCATCCCCAAACTGATGGTCAAACTGAAGTAGTAAATTGAACTTTGTCTACTATGTTGCGGGATGTTTTAAAGAAGAACTTAAAATTGTGGGAAGAGTGTTTACCTCATATAGAATTTGCTTATAATCGTTCACTGCATTCTACCACAAAGATGTGCCCATTTGAGATTGTGTATGGTTTTGTTCCTCGTGCACCTATTGATTTATTGCCTTTACCTTCTTCGGTGCAACATAATTTGGATGCTACACAACGCGCTGAAATGATTTTAAACTTACATCAGACTACTAAAGATAGCATTGAACACATGAATGCTAAGTATAAACTTGCTGGGGATAAAGGGAGAAAGCATGTTGTGTTTGATGTTGGCGATCTTGTTTGGTTACATTTGCGTAAAGATCGTTTTCCTGATTTATTTTAAGCATGCAAAACGTTGTTCTACTTCCATCTCCCATGTAAGATATGCATCAGGATTATATTTACCCTCAAAAGATGGAATATTTAATTTAAGCTTTGCAACATGATCATCATCACGTACCGGTGGTCGAGCGTTGCGGTAGTAATGTCGGGGACGGCCAACAGGTACCTGTGGAGGTTGTTCAACCTCCTCGTCGAACAGATCGCCGTCGTCGGGGTTGTAGTAGTACCCGTCGTCTGTCCCCAATGTCGCAGCAGCAGCCGCGGCGGAAGTCTGAGGTGCGTCAGCAGCAGCGGTAGCCGCCGGGGGTGCGGCGGCAGCCGAACCAGCAGTCCGACCCGTGATCGGAATGCGCCGTGCGCCATGTGTGGGTGCGGGTGCGGGCAATCTGTTCAAAAGCTCCTTGAACCGAACGTCAAGCTTGGCGTTGAAGGATTTCTCGAGTCCATCGATCTTGTCCACGGCGTTGGTGAGCTTGGTGTCAAACTCCCCTAGGCGCGTATCCACGTCTTCAGCGCGACTGACCAAGAGCGCGGAGAAGTGGGCATGTAGTTCTTCGTTCGTCATTGTGGCAGGGTTCCGCGAAGTATCTGTCATGGTTAGTCCTTAAAAAGCACAGGTATATCGTACGGAAATATGGTGGAAGTCACGCGTAATCCGTCAAGCAATATACGAAGCTCTTACAAGTTCTTATCAAACAGCAGGAAAAGGCGATATGCAACCGCGAGGATCAGTGGATCTAGAGATTAAACCAAGCGATTACCAGGAGTCGAGACACCGCACGTGGAGAATATCTGTGGAGCCCTGGGAAGGCTTAGCAAGGGGGGTTAGCAATTATCAAAACAGCAATGCAAAAGTTGAAACAATGCTCAACGACGGTACTGTGCTGGTCCTAGGCTAGACCGTACTAGAGACGCGAGCCTAGATCACCAACGATGTCACGACGCGACACAACAAGCAATGTATGATGATATGGCACCCTGAAAAGCGAACCGAGATGCAGAAAATCACTATGATGGCGAGTGTCTAGAACTGATCTACGGGGTCTAAAAATAGGTTAGCCCCAAAAAAAATTTCGAATTTTTTTATTTTGCTCCGGAAAGCGCGCCGGCGCCAAAAAAATATCGCTATAACGGCCGATGGAGAAAAGTGATCCCCGGGGTCGAAAACAAGTATAGCCAGAAAAAAATTTCGGAGGCGGTTCCAGACTTTTTTTTGCTCTCCTTCTGGACTTACGACCGGACTCGGAGCTCGTCACAGACTTTAGCTTAACACGGAAACAACAAAGAAGGAGAGTAAAAGAAATAACTACGGAACAATAACTCTACTTGGACTCGTATCGCGGCAGGAAAATTGATCGGATCTGTGTCGCGGTAGGAAGGCGGTGGCGGAGTGTTTAGGGTTTATGGTGACTGGGTATATGGCGGCGGAATATGGTGGCGGTGATCGGCGAGTGTGGCGGTCACTACTATGATCAGAACTCGAAACTCTAAGGGACGAGACACTAAGACCAGCAACTCGACGCGACGATGTAGTCACAAATTCAACAATGCAAAAACTGAAAAGATAATGCGAGGCGTAGATTGGTTATGGGATGGATCTAAACTCTAACTGTGCTTTTGGCTTTTTCGTGGGTTATAGGTAAAAACAGATCTAATCTACGAAAACAGTAAAATCTCACCGAGCAACCTGAAATCTGATACCACTTGATAGGGCAAAGGTGTCTGATCTTTCGATGAGATGGCAATAATCGATTTGGTGGAGTTAGGGCTTGACGATCCGACTACACGTGCGAGCACGAGCGCCAATGCAATCTCTAGGCCAATCTCCTGGAGGTTACCGATCCTGCGTGAACACGATCAGCCTAACCAAAGAGGGTCTTAATTCCTACCTAAAATCGAGAACAAGTAAGAACTAATATTGCAATCAAGATATTGCGGATTAAGAGGAAAGCTTTATTGAAAAGGTGGGATCCTGTATAGGTGCGAAGTACAAGAGGCCTCTGCGACGCTCGAGCCTTGGCGAAGTTGCGACTATGGCTAACTTAATCTCTAAACAAAATCCGAGTCTAGGGGGACGGCTATGGGAAGTATTTAAGGGCGAAAAGGTGGGGTTTTGGCCAGCCATGGAAGTGGTGGCCGAATCCAACCCTAAAAGTCCTTTTCCCCTCAAATACGGACTCTAAAAAGTGGCTAATTAAAATCCTGCGAAAATTACATGGGCCTGGCCCAAAATAAAAGGTGTCGCAGCACCATATTAAGCTAGACGAATTCGTAAAGTATTGATCTTGAATATTTCGTCCAAGCCTTCTTTCTTCATTATGGTGGCCTCAAAGTTCGGAAATCTTCATCCGTGGCCTTCTCTTGGATCATCACATGCTTGCTGCCATCTCCATGCATGGCCATGCTCCAATGCTTGTCCCTCTCATCCATGCTTGGTCCATCATTCCTAAGAGTAAGAAATACATCTGATTTAGGCAGCATCATATTCTCATGTATGTGAGGAATAGTTCCAAGAAACGAAAGTACCTGATAGTTAAGTTGTTTGGCACGAGATCTTGTGATGGGTCCTTGTATGTGTGTTGCTGTAGGTACAACGGTTGTATCAATAGAAGGGATGTCCACAATTGCACACTCAAAACACGTTGTGTAATTAAGCTCTTGTATTGATCAGCAGCTTCAGCTCCCATTACCTATGTCTCTTCATCAGCATCAGAATTGTCTCCATCTCGAGCAGAAATAAGGGCTAGTGTATCTTCATCAAAGTCACTCGCTGAATCGTATTGACCATCTTCTCGCACCATCATCACACGTTGTGTTGTGCATTGTCTCTCAATATGACCAAAACCCCAGCACTTGCGGCATTGTATATCCTTTGTCTTACCCGTGGAAGCCATAGAAGATGCACTACGAGCAGGAGCATTGGATGATGGTGGAGGAGCCATCATAATAATTGAACCTTGGTTGTTGTAATGGTTTCATGTATGCATGACTTGTGTGTTTTGCTTTCCAAGGATATGTATGTGATGTTTTGCCTTATGTTGTAACTTGAACTGTGTTGTTCTAACTTTTCTATCTTATAAATAGATGCCTACTGTTACCATCAGCACTGTTGAGGAGTTCCAGGTTACCCGCTTTGGTCCTCGTATTGTTGAGCTTACTACTTTGCTCAATCTCCCTCTTCCTACCATCATGGTGCTTCCCCTCAGCAAGTTTGAGAGGAAAGACCTTTGGGGCTTCAAGGTCAACCAGCCCGGACGACAGACAGAGCCTACCACGGAGGCCATCGTCTTCAAGCTCATGCATGATGACAAGGAGAGAGGCCTTGAGGTAGTTATGCAGGATCTGATAGGACGTCTGCTAGGGAGACACTCCCGACAGGTTAGAGGTACTCACTTCCACGTCTTTGGTAGACGTGATGAGGATGGAGAGTCCATCGACTTCGAGGACGATTCGAGGGACACAACAGAGCCGATTCGTCTATACCTCCAGGACTTAGAGTCTCTCATTAGGCACGTGGACACTAATAGGACCAACGTCATGCTCAACAATGACGAACTCCAGGTGCAGCTTCGCGAGAAGGACAAGCTCTTCGCGGAGCAAGATGAGATAGTCAAGGAGATGGAGGCGAAGTTCGAGAGCTAGGACAGAAAGTTCAAGAGTCAGGAGAAGCTAGGACAGAAAGTTCAAGAGTCCAGGATAGGAACAAGAAGATCCGGGACATGACTGAAGAACTGCAGACCAAGGACTTCGAGCTCGAGCAGCAGCAGACGGTAATTGAGAGGCTTCGTTCCCAGAAGAGGGCTCTCAAAGCCAAGATAGAGACCTTGACCACTAGTGTCGAGGAATACAAGACCGGGATGGAGAACGCAGGTCTTACCTTTGTCGAGGAGGAGGTTGATGCCGAGGAGTAGATTTGACTACTCATTTATCATTTATTATCATACTTGTTGTTTGAGAACTTGTTATTTGACCATCCGACATGTGGATGCCTTGCTACTTGTGTGTTTTACTTTGCGAACTTGTTATCTTGTTGTTGAATATTTATCCTTATTGTTGCACGCTTTGTGTTGTTATGTGATGTATTGTGCATGATAGCATCTATGGGTATCTCATTCTTATCTCTATTGAACAAACCACAGATGCCTCCCCGTCGTGCAAACCCCAACCCCAACAACAACAACAACATCACTCCAGAAATGTAGCAAATGATGACCGCTCAAACTCAGCTAATGCAGATGATGACGACGTTCATCCAGAACCAAAACAACAACAATAACAACAACAACAATAACAGCAACAACAACAACCCACCGGGTTTTGATATGCTTACCAGGTTCTTGAGATTGAGGCCAGCAAAGTTCTCAGGGACGACTGATCCCATGGTGGCCAATGATTGGCTACGCTCTATGAACAAGGACTTGGTAACCGTGGGCTGTACGGATGCTGAAAAGGTCAGATTTGCAGCACATTTGCTGGAAGGACCAGCCGCCACTTGGTGGGATAACTTCCAGATCACCACTCCCATAGAAGATGTGACATGGGCTATCTTTGAGGATGGCTTTCGTACTGCTCATATCTCATCTGGAGTGATGAGTCTGAAAAAGAAGGAGTTCCATAACCTGAAGCAGCGCCACCGCAGCGTGGCTGAATATATTGAGGAGTTCAACAATCTGGAGCGATATGCACCGGATGAAGTTGACATTGATGCTAAGAGGAAAGAAAAGTTCCTCGAAGGGTTAAATGATTTACTGAATCTGCAGTTGGCTGTGGCCTATGTTCCCACTTATCAGTCTCTCTGTGACAAGGCTGCTATTTTGGAGAACAAAATAAAACAAGTTGAAAGCAGAAAGAGAAAGCACTCAGACAAGCACAGCTCGGGATCGTCACACAAACGTTCCCATTATGATGAAAGTGGAAGCT
The DNA here is from genome assembly GCA_916181665.1 of Avena sativa. Taxonomy (NCBI): domain Eukaryota; kingdom Viridiplantae; phylum Streptophyta; class Magnoliopsida; order Poales; family Poaceae; genus Avena; species Avena sativa. The sequence continues at coordinate 105,232,525 of OV702293.1, forward strand.
CAGGATCCCACAAGCATGGGAAATTCAACAAGCACCACAACGACAACCGTCATGACAACAAGCATCACCGTAGTCATGACAATGACAAGTACAAGAACCACAAGGGTGGATACAAGAGCCACCACAGTGGTAATGGAAGTGGAAGTGGAAGTGGAAGTCAGCCTGTCAAGAAGGACATTAGTCAGGTTGAATGCTTCAAATGCAAGAAGATGGGGCATTATGCAAACGAATGCCCAGAAAAGAAAGTTGAAGGACCCAACAAGCCCAACCCTTTTCAGAAGGGACAGGTGAACCACATCAATGTGGAGGAAATCTATGAGGAGCCTGATGTTGTTGCTAGTAAGTTCAAACTCAATTCTGTTCCAGCATTTGTTCTCTTTGATACTGGTGCATCTCATTCATTCATATCAAGAGCATTTGTTGAAAGAAATGAACTGCCGGTAGAAACTATTGGGTGTCCTATAAAAGTAAGCTCTCCTGGTGGAGAAATGATAGTGAATTTAGGATGTCATGATCTAGTCATAGAATTTGGGAAGTATAAGTTTCCCGTTAACTTGATAATTCTAAACTCCCAAGGATTGGATGTCATTTTGGGAATGGACTGGATGACTAAGCACAAGGGAGTGATATATTGTGCCAACCATACTGTCTCACTCACAACTCCAGAAAATAAAAGGATCAGATTCAAGACCAGCTTTGAAGCAAGAATGAGTATGCTAAATTCTCTTAAGGGGGTTAGCATAGACAGTGTGCCAATTGTGAGTGAGTATCTGGATTTGTTTCCGGAAGAATTGCCAGGAATGCCACCAGATAGAGATGTGGAGTTTCTTATAGATTTGGTACCAGGATCTAGACCAATAGCAAAGAGACCTTATAAAATGTCAGTTGATGAACTGAAAGAACTCAAGAAACAACTTGGAGAACAGTTGCAGAAAGGATTTATTCAACCAAGTTCTTCATCTTGGGGAGCCCCAGTTTTGTTCGTGGAGAAGAAAGATAGAAGTCAAAGGTTATGCATAGATTACCGTTCACTCAACGAGGTAACTATCAAGAACAAATACCCTTTGCCTAGAATCAATGACTTGTTTGATCAGCTAGAAGGAGCTTGTGTGTTCTCAAAGATTGATCTCCGGTCAGGCTATTTTCAACTCAAGATAAGGGAACAAGACATACCTAAAACAGCTTTCACTACAAGGTATGGATTGTATGAGTATACCGTAATGCCTTTTGGTTTGACCAATGCTCCAGCATACTTCATGAATATGATGAACAAGGTGTTCATGGAATTCCTTGACAAGTTTGTTGTCGTCTTCATCAATGACATTTTAGTCTACTCCAAGAGCAAAGAAGAGCATGAAGAACATTTGTGTTTGATACTTGAGAAGTTAAGAGAACATAAACTTTATGTCAAATTCAGCAAGTGTGAATTCTGGTTGAATGAAGTTGGATTTCTTGGACATGTTATGACAAAGGATGGTGTAGCAGTTGATTCTGCTAAAGTTTCAGCTGTAACTGAATGGGAATCTCCCAAGTCCGTGAAAGAAGTTCGTAGTTTCCTTGGCTTAGCAGGTTACTACAGAAGGTTCATTGAAAATTTCTCCAAGGTAGCTAAGCCCATGACGGAATTGCTAAAGAAAGACAAGAAGTTTGCTTGGTCTGAAGGTTGTGAACTCAGCTTTCAGGAATTTAAGAAGAGACTTGTGACAGCACCAGTCCTGTGTCTGCCAGATTTAGAAAAAGACTTCCAAGTATATTGTGATGCATCTCATCAGGGTTTGGGTGCAGTACTTATGCAAGAAGGAAAAGTTGTGGCGTATGCCTCGAGACAACTCAAAACTCATGAAGTGAACTACCCTACTCATGATTTAGAGTTAGCCTATGTCGTCCATGCACTCAAAACATGGAGACACTATCTTTTGGGAAAGCGTTGTGAAGTGTTCACAGATCACAAGAGTTTGAAGTATATCTTCACCCAGAAGGAAATTAATATGAGACAAAGAAGATGGCTAGAACTCATCAAAGATTATGACTTAAGTTTGCAATACCACCCCGGTAAAGCAAATGTTGTAGCAGATGCTCTAAGTCGTAAGGTTTTTGTGAATGGCCTTACCAAAGGAGAATTGCCAGATGATTTATGTGCCTAATTCAGAAAACTCAGATTGGAGATTGTGCCTGAGGGACATCTCATGTCTTTGGATGTTCAACCCACTTTGTTGGACAAGATCAAAGAAGCCCAGAAGATTGATAAGGAAATTGAAGAGATTAAAGAAAAGATTGGCAAAGGAAAAGCCAAAGGGTTCCATGAAGACGAACAGGGTACTTTATGGCATGGGAAACGTATCTGTGTTCCACAAGATCCGGAGCTACGGAAACTGATTCTGCAAGAAGCACACAACTCACCGTATTCCATTCATCCGGGTAACACCAAAATGTACATGGACATGAAGGAAAGATTTTGGTGGAATAACCTCAAGAAGGACATCGCCGCACATATTGCTTTGTGTGATGTGTGTAGTTGAGTGAAGGCGGAACACCAGAAACCAGCAGGTTTGCTTCAACCACTAACTATTCCTGATTTGAAGTGGGACAAGATTGGTATGGATTTCATTACCGGATTACCAAGGACCCGGTCAGGATACGATTCTATTTGGGTAGTAGTGGATCGCCTAACTAACTTGGCCCATTTCATACCCGTGAAGACAACCTACACAAGTGCTAAGTTGGCCAAAATCTATATGAGTAGAATTGTATGTCTACATGGAGTGCCCAAGAGTATTGTGTCTGATAGGGGAACTCAATTCACTTCCCATTTTTGGAGACAGCTACATGAGTCATTGGGAACGAGGTTGGAGTTCAGTACTGCTTTTCATCCTCAGACTAATGGACAAACCGAAAGGACTAATTAGATTATTGAAGACATGTTGAGGGCATGTGCCCTAGACTATGGAGCCAGTTGGGATGAAAGTCTGCCTTACGCAGAATTTTCTTATAACAACAGCTATCAAGCCAGCATTGAGATGGCACCATTTGAGTTTCTCTACGGAAGAAAGTGTACCACCCCATTGTTATGGAATGGTGTGGGAGAAAGAAGTTTATTCGGACCAGATCTTATCAAAGAAGCCGAAGAGAAGGTCAAGTTGGTTAAGGACAAGTTGAAGATAGCACAGTCCCGACAGAAAAGCTACGCGGATCCTAAGCGTAGAGAAGTCACCTACGAAGTCGGTGATAGAGCTTATCTTAGAGTGTCACCACTTCGTGGAGTGAAGAGGTTCGGAGTCAAAGGAAAATTGGCACCAAGGTATGTTGGACCATTCAAGATTCTGAGTCGTAAAGGAGAAGTTGCCTATGAAATTGAACTGCCAGAGTCTTTGTCAGCAGTTCATAATGTGTTTCATGTGAATCAGCTTAAGAAATGCCATCCATAAATGGAGGAAACTTCTTTGAAGGATACTATACCTTTGGAGGAGGTTCAATTGGAAAGTGATCTTACTTACGAGGAGAAGCCTATCAAGATTCTTGAGACTGCAGAAAGAGTCACACAGACTAAGACTATCAAGTTTTGCAATGTTTAGTGGAACCATCATTCCGAAGAGGAAGCAACATGGGAAAGAGAAGATGATCTTCGGAAGGACCACCCTCACCTATTTGCTAGCCAATCCGAATCTCGAGGGCGAGATTCACCTTAAGGGGGTTAGATTTGTAACATCCCTAAAATCATATTTCTAACTTATGCATATCATCCATGCATCCATGATCATATGTTTTTCATTTCAAACAAATCACTTCAAAAACAGGAGCATATGAGCTTATTATTTTATGTGAGCAAACTTAAATCAAGTGACTATCCTCAATTGAGAGCATAAGTGTTTTAAACCAAGTTTTGTTTGCTTCCTTGTTGATTGGATTGAATGTGGAGTTTGGACAAAAATTCATAGAACAAATATGGTTTCAAAACCATTTTCAAAACATTTCCAAATCAAGTGCTATAGCACTGTTTATTTTGTTTGTTCAAAAGAACCAAGCTTGAACAGAGAGACCACATGTTTCTATGCCCAGAAATATGAATGTTGCACCCTCCAAAATCCTGAAAAAGTTTGAATTCAAAAAGCTTTTGAAACCATTTGAAAATCATTCCAGAAATTCAAAACAGAAAAAGAAAAAGAGAAAGGAAATAGAAAAGGGCCAGCGCCAGTCTTTTGGCCCAACTGAGAAAGCAGCCCACTAAGCCCACCCGGGTTCCCTCTCTCCCTCTCTCACTCGCAGACGCACCCATTGAGTGACTGATGCTAGGACCCCACACCCCCTTTGTTTCTCTCGCAGACAACTGGGCCCCGTCCACGTCACCGTCGTCTTCCCAAAATCTCGCGAAGACCACGTCGCCGTGGGCCGTTGCTGGCGTTGATCACGCGGCGTAATTACCATTGAATCCGCAGGAGTTTCCTGTCGAGCCCCTGCCTACTTAAGCTCCTCTGCACCGCGAGCCTTTCCCCCCACTCAATTTCCTCTCCACGCCACCAGGCTGCCCGTAGTCTTGCCCATACCACCGCAGCTCCGACGACCTCCGGCGTGCGATTCCGGTAATACCCCGTCGCCCCTTGCTGTCTAAGTTTGCTAGAATGATCACGACAACCATGCGCATCTCCTCACCCTATTGGTGCATGCTAGGACCATCTGGAGACTCGCCAACAACGATGACCGCAAGTGCCTGACGCTTTCTTCTTCTCCGGCGATCGATTGCGGTAAGCACTGAGCGCCCCTTGACCTCTCTCGCATACGACTAGGTTCGCCTTTTCCTTGCACAGCTACTGATGCCTTTGGTTGGTACTAGGAAGGCCTAGAGCGTCGGCAACAACTTCGTCTGCAACCACCCGATGCCGTGCACGACTCCGACGAGCTCCAGCGACCACCTCTGCGCGCCCCTTCGCCAACGAAGCACACCTTGAGCATCAGCAGCACACGGCGAGCACGGTAAGCCCCTTCCCCCTCTCCCGCGCGACCTAGAACGCCGGCAACAGCTCTGACAGAGACGCCGCCACCAGTCGCCGCCGCCAGCGCCGGCTGTCTGTGGTCAACTGGATTGTGGCCGTTAGATGTAGATCTTGCGGTTAAGATTAGAACTTAAACGAAGAGGTACAAGCGCATCTGAGCCACTAGATATAACTTAAATCCTACGGCTCGCAGAGACCGATCCACACGAAACGGTACCGACCAGTAGAATAGCGCCGCGTGGCAGTGATTTAGATTTAAAACAGGTTTTGAATCTGATTTATGTTCAAATTTGTATTGGCTATAACTTTTGACCCCACGTTAGAATTTGACAAATTTTATACCGTTGGAATCAGGAGAGCAAGCTCTTTCTATTTATGCAATGTGTTTAATGTTTAGCTTCTGTTAAAAAGGTTTTATTTGCAGAAACTTGTGTAGGACTAATTAGAGTTTATGAAATGTTTAGGAATTAATTTAGGGTTTGAGTAATGGTTGTTTGGCAAGTTTTTAACTTGTTAGTGAATCAGTACTGTATACTTGCTTGGTTGAGTTTTAAAAATCTTCACATATCATCTTACATGCATGCATATATTTTTGATTGTATATGTTTTGTGTGTAATTTGTTGCTACCATTCTTTGTGTAGATTTTGGTGCTAGTGATTGTGATTGTGAGGAGTGCTACTCTCCCAACTACCAAGGCAAGTGGTACTCATGAATATTTTTATCCTATGTTTTCTACTAAGCATTAGAAATATTTTGTTAGACTTGCATGCTATTATTTTGCTTATATACCATGTTGGGAAATCCTAGTAGTTGTAGAAATGCTAGGGAATTTCTAAGTTAAGTTACTATCTATGCCATGCTTAGCCTAGCTAGTAGCAAACAAGGGTTGGTGAAATATACATGCTATGATGAAAATATTTCTAAGTCTTTGGACTTGTGTTTTACCTAATAAAACAACTAAGTTAATGAAACACCTGGGTGGAATGGAAGGTTTGGTTTATGTTGAGTGGTTACACAAGGCCCATTTCTATGGTTTACCTTGTGTATCTCACTTGTGGTAAGCCACCCAGGAACAAAGAGATTTTAGAGGCCAAGTGTTAAGAAGCTTCTAGTGCAGCCACTTGGCAATATGGGCTCTGCCTGGATCACATAGGTTGCTAGAACTTAGCCATTTGGACAGATGGTGGTAGTGGGATGATAGGTTGGAACGCGTCCATTTGGTCTAAGGGAAGGCTTCTGAAAGGTCCTGTCTTGGTGAAACCAAGTCTGGTGGGGAAAGTGCACAACCTCTGCAGATGGAAAAATCTAAGTACTTAGCCAAGTCCATGGCAGTGGACAACTTGAGCGTCAAGACATGGAAGCTATCAAGAATCTCCTCATCCCAATTTCTAAGTAAAAACTTGTGGGTGAACAAGGGTGAAGGACCTCAATGTCTATTGGTGGTTCCTTGGGAAAAGTTTTGACAAAGAAAAACTTAGTGATTTCAACTAATAGGCAAAACCTATTTTTGAGCAAAGCAAGCCAAGCTACACTTAGCCAAATTGCATATAGTATCTAGTCCACCCAAATTATACTAAGGTATCACTTGCCAATACTATTACAATGTATTGACCCACTGTGGCTGTAACTTGTGATGTTGCAGGTTACTCTGATGAGGATTAGGTGTCATGAGTCTACACTCAACATGTTTGCCTGTGGCACGTGAAGATGAAGACTTTTATTTATTTACTTATTCAAACTCTTGTATTAGGCATGTGGCCTTGGAGTTGTAAAGACTATGTTTATCTCTGGAATGGCTGTAATAAATGACCTTTGTATCTGTGTACTTCATCTTAAACTGTGGATGCTAGCAATGATCCAGGGACTAGCATTACAATCACAAGGATCCTTTTCTTTTATAAAGGAGGGATCTTACAAGCTATATGACAGTTATCATGAGTGGAATATGGCCAATGCTATTATTCTTATCCTCCCAAATGAGGGATATTATCTCTTGTGATTTTGAGTTATACCGTGATCATATCTATATCATATTCAAGTATTTTTGGCAATTCTGGAGGTTTCTTCAGGCATTATGGTGGAGTATCATACGTTTATCATGTTTCACATCTTTTCGAACTCCATATCTACAAAGGTTCTCTTTGATATGAGAAAATCTCATCCTCTTATCGGTTCTTATCCAAAATCTTTCCTATTTTCAACCGGTGATTCTATCAACAAGGAGAACAAGTCAGTATTTATTTTCTTAATCGAATGGCCAGATAATATATTCTTTCAACGCATCCTTCTAAACACCAAGATTTTCTCTTATGTTGATCTTTCGTTGTGGTATATCTTGATGATATTCTCACCTATTGTACATCAATGGAAGAACATGAAGAACATATTATTTTCATCATATCATGCTTCGAGAACACCGCATTTGTGTAAAGTTATCAAAGTGGGATTTTCGAATTTTTGAAGTCACCTATCTCGACCACGTCCTTCTGCTAAAGACATTGCTGCAATCTACAAATCATCAAAATTAATTGTTATTCTTTACCCATCACCAGATTCCAACCAACTCCGGAGCTTTTCCTTGTTTGGCAAGTTATCATCATCGTTATGCTGAAGATTTCCTCAAGAAGGCTAAATCTCGCTCAAATCTCCATCAACTCTTCTCAAGAAGGACAAGAAATTCTTCCAATCTTTGACTCGTCAAGAAATCTTTTGAAACCCTATTGCTTTATCTTCTATCCTTAATCCGCCGGATGCGAAGAACTTTTTCTAGATCTTTTGTAATTCTTCTATTCAAGCTTGTTATCCTTAATCTATCTATTGAACCTTTTATATGTCTCCATGATCTTCATTCATATCTTTCCGATGGCTTGCGACTTCCGACACAATGACAACATCATCATCCTTATCTATGTTGGATCCGACCAATCGTTCACATCAACCTTTATTTTCCTATAGAACTTCATAAGTTCTTCTTTGTCAAGGTCTTCAGTCTAAATTTCTGAGAGTTGGGTTGCATATTTTTCATATTCATGTGCGGAGTAATGCTTTGGGTGTGGGATGGAGTAGCTAACATACCACTACTCTTATCATTCGCTCTTGTACATTGAATTGGTGGACTATATGTGATCTCACTCATTCCACGGAAGTCATAAGTGGCCTTTATCCCTCGATACTTTTACTTCCGCCTTTGTTTCTCTGGAGTGTTCTCTCAAGAACTTAATCAATAATCTCTTGTTGGTGATCTCATCTATTTCAAGATGTAGCAAAATCTTCAACGATCTGGTGGAAACAAATGCAAATCTCCTCTGTCTTATTTATTCGACCGACGTTCTACATCATCATACAAGGTGGATGGAAGTGATCTTACTTCTTTTTGGAAATTATTTTCTTTGGTAAAGCCAAAGGTATCGCAAAATCTATTGCAATAACCTCATTCTTAAAGAAAGCAATAAGCATGCCTACAATAACCTTCGGATATTCAGCATTCAATTTCTTTTCAGGATTCCACAATAAACTCGTGTCACTCTTTCTCAAGGAGATAAATCTACACACATCCTTGGCATCATCCTTTGTTCCTTACGGGCGCAAGAAGAATCTAATCCGAGAATTTAGGAACCCAAATCTTTCAATCGGTATCATGGGACTCTATTGTTTGAAGGCAATATTGTTTTCCAGACTTCATTTCTTAAATCTAAGGGGAAGAAATAATGCTATTTTCATAGTGGTTGATAAATTCTCCAAAACCGTTATTTTCTTCCGGTAAAAGAAAGAATCATCTTCCCTTGTAGCTTCCAATCTATAATCTTAACGAATGTGTCTTTTCTTCCACTCCTCGATACATCATCCTTCCATAATTCCTTCAACAAGTGGATATATTCCTTTATCATGTTTTCTCTTGAGTACCTGAGCTATGTTCATCCATATTTCTTGCCTCACAACAATCCTCCAAGGCTTCAAGTCCTTTTTTTCGAAGAAGCGGAATGATAGACGCGCAACAAGTCTATCAATTTTGTAAGGTGTAGTGGTCACACCATTCCGTTATTCATCATCTTGGGAACGTGAGAATCACCTCCGTTCTGAGCACCCGTCTCTCGTCATGGTATTTTCTTTCCTATGAATCTCGGGGCGAGATTCTTCCTTAGTGGGGGAGAGTTGTAGCATCCCAATTGTCTAACAATTGTAATGTCCTTGCATATTCTATATTGCTACTTCCTACACATCATTCATTTCATCATCATTATATCATGCTCATGTCACCATGCCACATTGCATTTGAGCATCATATTAACACCTCTTCATTTGGTTCTTCTCTTCATAATGCATTTTCCTATTAACTGTATTTGCCTCTTGATATATTGTAGTTGGTTCTAGATATATTGCTTGATGCCCTAGTTGTGTTGGAGGCATATCTATTATAATTTCACTATCCCCTTGTCACCTTTCTTTTGTTTCCATCCTCAATTCCACCATCCCAAGTAATATGATAATTTGTATTCCTCTTTGGTATTTAAATCTAGCTCATATATGTTGGGGCTGATCCAATTCTAATCTTCATGCTTCCATATATGATTCCTCATTGTTTTCACAATATGGAATATGGGAGCTCATTTGGCCATGTTTGCATGCTAAGTGAGTAGTTTTCTTCATCATCGACACGTGGGTGTCTTTGGATCAAGGTCATGTTGATTATTTTTGTACATATACTTAATAGTGGAACATACACACTAGCTTGGACACTTATATTCAACATTCTTTTATTCAAGTAAACCATGTGTAGTGGGGATGTGGTTCCAATAATTATTTTGTTGGAATTGTGGGATTGCATGCATGCTATTATGTTCTTGGATATTTTGTTTTCACAAAATATGACATGATGCATGCCTTCATTGCCTATGCATTGCATGCAATAAAAACCCTCTGTCTTCCTCTTCTTCTAATTGCCTTATTTTATTGTTGTTGTTATGTTGCATCCATATCAAATCTTGATAAATAAAAATGGAGCAAACCTTATATTTTTCTTACACAAGCCACACATTCTACACAAGTGTGTGTAGCCCCTACACATACATACACACACATCTACACTAACTCTACACCTAACCGTGTGTGCATGCATGTGCGCATATGCATGACCACCCCGTCTCTACATCCCTCTCTTTACTCCATTTGGTAAAACTCCAACACACCCTCTCCTGACCTTTCCTGCCATCCAGTATGAACACCACACCTCCCTGGTCCCCTCTCCCTCTCTCATGATGGAAACAACAAGGAGAGAAAAGATGGAAACCTACCAGAGGCCTCCTCTCCCTATACTTTTGGAAAAGAGAAAAAGAATCACATGTGCTCTCTTCCTTCCTCCCTTATCTCCTCAACCACCCCATCCATCTCAGATCGAGATATGGGAGCTTCCTCTCCATCTTCTTCCTCCTCCCCATGCCTCCCCATGACCACCGAAAACCCTAGCGGCCTCCATATCTAGCCGACGACCTAGAGATTAGCAAGCAATACAAGAAGAAAGAGGAGATCCAGATGATCCCTCTGCCCCAATCAGAACCCGCAGGCGCTGCTACAATTCATCAGAGCGAGCTCAACGCTACCGTGAACCGTAGCAAGGACAACCTCACCACCACGAGCACCGTCAGCGACTTCCTCTGCCTCGAGATCGATCATCTACCCCAACACCTTCCTGGTGAGGACCTCCTTCTACTGACATGGCCACCTCCTCCCTCTATTCTTCTAGGTTGTCGTCGTTCCTTCGAGCTGCCACCATGCACGCCGCCGCCTGTAAGTACGCATTGAAGTACACATTATCGTCAACCTCCTCGCATGCACCCATGTGCTCATGGATCTAGTCCATTATCCCTTGGACACCCCCACGCCAACAACAAGCACCAACATCACCTTCAACATCGACACTAACGAGACCCGCCGCCGCTAGCCCATGTTGTGCTGCCATATTTTCCCTTGACTTGCGAGCAAGCTTGATTCACGTGCAGCCAGTCCTAGCCCGATTTGTTGATACCTCCATGTAGAGCGAGGTCCCCTCTTCAAAATGATCCCTCACACACACAAAACGGTGAACTACCGAGCTCAGAATCTTCATCGAAAGATTGCTCCTAAGCGCTCGTTCATTGTCAATGATCAGTCTATAGCAATGATAGTTTCTCTGTTGGACATCAACCGCGATTACTCTCCCTTTTCCTGACCTATTTTTGGTGCAACTGTTCATCCATTGAAGATCTTGCTTTAGACAAAATTGTAGCCCTTGAGGAGACTTACAACTTTTGTTTTTGCGGTGTCTTCAATTTCGGCATCGTTTAGTCGCCATATTCGTTCAAACTCTGGTTGATTTCATTCGAACTCCAGATCTAAAATTCAGATCTCAGTCAACCTTCCAGACGATTTTTAAAAAAAGCCCCTACATATTTCAAACATCCAACTCGTGGTCCCTCATGCCCCCTACTTGTCACCCCCACACTCTTTGGCTTCGTCAGCGCCTAGTCAACATATATGGCCCACATGTCATCGTGTGCAGGTAGGTTGATTCCGAGTAACCAAAACCCTGAGATATTTTCTAAACAAAATAAAATTTCAAAATATGATGTCGTCGGATTATCGACAAGTACGCCATAGGGGGTCCTAGTGGCGTTGGAAAGATGGGGTGTGAGACGTCGGATGTTCCAGGAGCGGTGAGCACAAGTTTACCCAGGTTCAAATCCGACTGTGGTGATCAGATTCTACTCCTACTAGCAACCCAGTAATATATATCAGTGCAAGCCAGATGTTACAGCGCATTACAAGAGAGGTTCGCCTGTGTGTGTTGTGATTGTGGTAATAAGATTGGTTGTGCCCTAAAGTCTCCCATAGGGTCGGTGTATATAGTCACTGGGACCTACGGTTACAGAAGATACCTATCCAGCTACGTTACAGAGTCGATATCTAGATACAACTTGGACTACAAGTAATACTACAGGCCTAAGTCGGCAACTCTTCTGGGCCTTGTCATATCCGAAACTGGCTCCTCCTCTTTCTCTGACTGGGTCGCCCATGAAGCAAAGCTCTAACCCATTGGTGGGCCACCCTGGTCAACGAGTCTTGTGGGTATACACGGAAAGTATATCCCCAATAGTAGCCCCCGGATGTCTCTAATATCCAAAGTCGGATAAATCATCTAGCTTGATGGTTTCTTCGTCTTTTGAATCTTGAAGGGTTCCCGAAAACTTCTTTCAGTAGTGTAGTATTCCGATTTAGTTGAGTCGGATATATTGTGTTCTGACTTCAGTCTTTTCCTTGCTCGGTTTAAAACATGAGCCGGATTTTTCAGCGGCGTGCGGGCTGACAACTTTTCAGACCAGGTCCTGTCACTGACAGGAGTCCCATCAACACGACCGTTGGTGGGTCCACTCCTTATGAAACAGTGCACCGTTTCAATGCCCATGCGAGAATCGAGGGGGCGGAGGAGTTGCAAGGAAGCTACCCACCTCTCTCCTATACGCGTGGCGTAAATTGTGCGCATCAACGCATGAATCTTAGCACAGAGGCAAATAAAAGAGAGGAGAAACCCTTCTCTCAGATTTATCTCTCCATTGATTCATTCATTGCCTCCTCGTACTCCTTGAGCGCCCCGCAAACATTCCCACCTACACATCTCAAGAAAAATCTCTCTCCGCCACCATTCCTTCTTCTCCAAGATCAATGGTGTCAGCCTCAGGCTCAGGAGCGGCGGCTGGTTCATCGGCGGCAGATGAGAAGAAGATGCGGGGCCTCTGGGTTCCCAGCATCATCGAGGACGCTGAACTCCAGGTCATGGAGGACGAAGGATTCATTATCGCCGGAGCATGGTGGAGTGCCTCAGGGCACTCTGTTCCCAACCCAAGCGACGGCGAGAGGGTGTTGTTTGGCACGCACATCGACCGTGGCCTCAGCCTGCCACCGTCGGACTTCATCATCGAGGTCCACAATGTCAACACCCGGATTTTTAATCCCAGATGCCTATTATGCCATACATCACAATCCCAGGATTACCATTTTTGCGAGACATAACAGATTGGATATCACAGTACATCATCCATTACAAACCATACATAAGGTCTTACAACAAATAAAGGATCTCATGATCCAGTCTTAATACAATCATAGCAGCGTAATAACGTAATAACAATAGCGTGGGCGAAACTCCATCTTCATGGTCACAGACAATGCTGACGATGGGATATGATCCTAGTTGTCGTAACCTTCCTGCGGTCCATCCTCCTGATATTCCTCTTCATAGTCTAGCCACGGAATAGCCAGGGACAAAGCCATGAGTACTCTTTAAGTACTCGTAAACTATCACTAATAGGTAAAGTGGTTTTGAGTAGGAATACTAAGCTCCAGGTTGTTTTGCAAAAAGCTAGATTTACCTTAACTGAGTTCAGAAGCAAAAAAAGCTAGTTTAAAGTTTTATAACACCTAAGTGGGAACTTAGTTTTCATGTTCACAACCCTGGTGTGGTCAAGTCAAATTCATGATTCATTTCACAAGTTATTTTTAAAACATCTGACGACAGAACAGTATGTCCACTCCAACTACCCGTAACTGCGGACGCGTCTATTCAAATAGTATGACAGTCTACAGAGGTGGTACACTTTCACCACAATATTCGATACATCTGTCAGGAACAATCCTGAATTCACCATTATCAGTATGCGGATAATCAATCCTAACCTTTCAATTACATGCCCTAGTATAGGCACCTCTCCTTTGAGTTTGGCCTCCCAACCATGACCATCTGTCATCTTGGGAACTACATAGGTGGTCAATCTTCACAAGGTAGCCTCAGCTCAAACCTTGGCCGCAAGGGAACCCATACTAAGGTATATAAACTTCCAGTCAAGCCCTACCCAAATTCGTCTATTGTGGTTGTACGGTAAAATTGGAATGGTCTCGCAACCAGACAACCATCAGTTTTTATAAAGGTCTAAGGCTCATGCCTCAACATTTTCATCATCAAAATCATCTGGTGTTCAAGAACACATGTCAAAACATTTCATTAGAATGACTCATCATTCTAAGGTTTTCATAATCATTTTCACCAAGTATTCCCATCTAAAGTGATCAAGTTTTATGCTTAGCACTAGCATCTACAAGTGGGGGTAAAACTAATGAGGGGTGATAATCAAGTGTGACTAATATAAGTTCAATATCATTCCTCAGGATGACATAAAGACTTATCTAAGTTCAATAATCTTTTAGAATATACAATTCACTAAGTAAAGCACAAATAGAAAGCTTTGATAAAGGAATAAAATAACTAAGCTTGCATGTAAAAATGGGATTGGGTATCATAAGGTGGTATAATCACATATGCCTAAGGCATCTAGTTTGCATGGTTATCATGCAAGTATTAGTTTGCAAAGTTGCAAGTGTAAGCTTGCTTAGTTAGTAGCTTGCCTTTTGCAGTGCATTGGTTGAAGTTCTCCTCTACTTCTTCCTCTTAGTATCCTCCTTCCTCTTCGTATCATTGGTCAGTACTAGCGTCTATAAATAAATACGAGGTACACAATCACCAAACAATACTTAACTAGTTCTATTTAGCACACAAAGGCTAACACTAGATGATCTAGTATCATCACTATTATCACAAAGATTAAGGCAAAGGTTCTATTTATTTTATTTTAGAAAAGTAATTTCTACTCATTGAAAAACTACTTAAGATTTAATATTCTCCAACTAAAATATGGGAATCATGTTGACACATGTCATCACCACATATTTCAGTCCTTGGGAATGTGATTTAAAATGGTGTCACAATTTAATAAGGTTTAACCTTTTTATTTTAATTAAATAAAGTGACTAGAAATGCCTATGGGGCATTCCTTTATTACTTGTCCATTAGTTCTGCAAGTAAACCTAGATATTTTTAAATATTCAGAAAGGTCTTATCAAATGTGATTTTTGAGAGTTGGAATCAACTCAAAACATTTTATTGTTGAATTTTGAAAAATGTTTGAATGCAGAAAAGTCTCTGCCTTGTTATTTTTACTATAGGTCTACAAATCCAAATGATTTGAATCCAACCGGCTTAGATTAAGAATTTCAATACCTTTGTAGCAAAATTGGTTTCATGCAATTTAGTTCAGTGCATCTCTCTGTATTGATTTTTGAATCTAGAGATAGAACTAAGTTTGAAACTAAATTGATAAACCTAAATTTGAATTACTGGGTCACGCGGGAACGTTAACTGGGAAGCCCACTGCGCACAGCGCACATGGGGGAAGTTTAAGTAATTGTCCCCACCAGTCAGCGAGACAGGGAGGGTGCGAAGGGGTACAGGGTGATTAGGGCCGTAGGATTAGAAGCTAGATCTATGGCTGAGGTTCATCGTCCACGCCTGAACAAAACGCGGCAAGGTAGAACCCAAGCGCGGGTAGTGGGGGTTAGTGGGGGCTCATTGGGGCTCCGGCGATGGTCGGTGATGGGGGCGAACGACGAAGTCGACGATGGTGACCCTCCTGGTACCGGTGGCTCCTCCTAGGGCAGCTCTAATCGACGACGCCCTTCTCCTCCAGCAGTGGCAAGCTCCGGGGAAGAAGTAGGGTAGTTCTGAGAGAGAGGGGAGTGGAATGGTGTGAATAATTCGAGCGGGGAAGGCCTCTATTTATAGTGCGAAGAGGGAACCGAAGGGTGCGGGCTGAGCTCGTCGGGGTCGGCTACACAGCGAGCTAACGGCATAGCTAGGGGTAGGGGACGGTGCGCTGCCTCCTAGCGAAGCTCAACGACATGGTGGCGAGGTGTGGGGCGGTGCGATGCGGTCGGAACACTTCGATGCTCTAGGCGGCTCCGACGGAAGTTTTAATGGCGAGCATGTCGAGCGTGGCGCTCTGGCACACTCTCGGCATGGTTGCAGAGAGGATGGGCATGCTTGTTCTGGGTGGTCCAGTGGCTGGCAGTGCTTGAGCGCCGGACAGGGGGTGGAGGTGGATGGTGGAGTACCTGCTAGACAAGGTTGGCAAGGCTAGTGAGGCTCCTAGCTTGCTGTTGACATTGGGGTGGCAATTGGGGCACGACCATGGTCACCATTTATGGCATGGTCGAGTTTACAGTGGGCTAGGGCTGGTTAAACAAGTTAGATGATCTACTGAGAGTGTGTTGTGATCTAGAGAGGGAACAAGTTAGGCACAAACACTGCTCACTAATGTTTGATGTTTATTTTGATTTGTGTTCAGAAGGTGTTTGATGAAATGGCTGCAAGAGATTTGAATTTGAATTTTTGAATGTACTAGTCACATACTAGGTAGTCTCTGGTTGCTTGGATTTGTCAATGTGAACTGATTTGGTGGGGTTTTGAGAAATGGTGATCTTCACATATGATATAGATTCAAATTTGAATTGTCATTTGAATCAAGTTGCCAAATATTTCTGTTGTTTTACAAAGTGGGCTTGGGTTCACTTTCACTTGGTCTAGCAAGGGGTGAAAATAAATAGATTTGTTTCTGTTTGAAATCTTGGACTAGAAACACTCAAAGTGGCCTAGTGAGCAAGATTGGCAAAAATGACCATTTCCTTATTTGGTTTGTTTTTGAATTTCTCTTGATTTGTTTCTTCTTGGAAATGATTTAGATGATGTTGTTTTCATCTTTAAACCATTCCTTGCTATTCACAACAATCAAACAAGTCCATTCACGCATTCATCACATACACACATGCATTCATATGATATTAATTAACAAAAGTTTTTGTTTACCCTAATTTTGGTGATTGGAATTGATAATCTTGCTTAATATTTTTGGGATTTTACAAACTTTCCCTCCTTAAACAAAATCTCATCCTGAGATTTGAGAAAAAGAAAACTAGGATTTAAAGAGATATGGAAACTCTGTCCTAATGTAATCTTCTTGCTCCAGGTAGCTTCTTCTTCAGTGTGGTTACTCCACTAGATCTTGAGAAAATTGATGCTCCAGGTCCCGGTGGTTCTGAAAGCTTCCTCCAAAATACGGATGGGTACTTGGGATACGTCAGGTCATCGTTGATCTCTATGGTTAGATGATCAATGTTCTTGAACACTTCGGTCTTCTCCGGGACTTCTAGGCATTTGCGAAGTAACAAAATATGGAACACATTATGCACGGCTGACATCTCCTCCGGCAGTTCCAGTTGATATGATAGTTCTCCTCGATGATTCAAAATCTTGAAGGGTCCGATATATCTGGGGGCTAACTTTCCTTTGAGTTGAAAACATTGCATTCCCTTCAAAGGTGACACTTTGAGATACATGAAATCTCCCATATTGAAAGCGAGGTCTCGACGTCTCTTGTCGGCATAACTCTTTTGTCTGGATTGGGCGGTCTTGAGGTGCTCACGAATCTTGTGAACTTTCTGTTCTGCTTCTCGTAGGATGTCATGTCCGAAAATCTGACTCTCTCCTACTTCCGACCAATTCAAAGGGGTACGACACTTCCTTCCATACATGAATTCAAATGGGGCCATCTGCAAACTTTCTTGGTAGTTGTTGTTGTATGAAAATTCTATGAACGGCAGACAATCTTCCCATTTTGATCCATACTCTAGCACATGGGCTCCCAGCATATCTTCGAGTATCTGGTTTACTCGCTCCGTTTGTCCATCAGTCTGAGGGTGATAAGCTGTGATGAAATTTAGTCGGGTTCCCAATCCTTCTTGGACTTTCTTCCAAAAGCTCGAGGTAAACTGAGTTCCTCGATCCGACACAATGTTCTTGGGGACTCCATGTAAACTGATGATTCTAGCAATGTACAACTCTGCTAGCTTCGAACTCTGATAAGTGGTCTTGACTGGTAAGAAATGGGCTACTTTGGATAGTCTAGCAACTATGACCCAAATAGAGTCATTTTCCCTACTAGAAGTAGGCAAACCGGTGATAAAATACATTCCTACGGAATCCCATTTCCATTCTGGAATCTGCAATCGTTGCAATAGTCCTGCGGGTCTCTGATGTCCCGCCTTGACTCTCTGACAAATATCACACTTGGCTATGTAGCTTCCGATTTCTCTATTCATCTCATGCCACCAAAATTGCTCCTTCAAATCCTGATACATCTTCGTTCCTCCGGGGTTGATAGTATAAAGAGTATCATGGTGAAAGGGCATGTATGCCCCCATATGTGGTTTTGGTAATTAATGACAATCTCTATGGACTAATGTGTAAATTGAGTTTCACTTGTAGGTTTGTCCATTGGCATCGCTTGGGCCATGTGTTGGTCTCAAGGTTGGAAGATGAAGAAATGTCCAAGGGCTTTGTGCCCATTGGATTCATGAAGAAAGAAGGAGCTTGAAGGTTGATCAAGAAATGTGCAAAGAGTTGCATCAAGATGGATCAACCTCAAGAAGGGATGAAGAAGGGCGAGATCAAGATGCGCCATCTCTAGAAGATCTCATGCTTGAAGCTTGCCATCCTCGTGATCATGGAGTGATGACGACAAGTTCAAAGATGAGGTTTCCCCATGGAGTATGGGGGAGAAAGTTACAAGTCTTCATCAAGCAAGTGCGAGAAAGAGCAAACAAGAAAGGTGTTCCCACTTGAGAAGAACAAGACGTTCTACATCAAGTTCAAGTGGATTGCTCGAGGCAAAGGTATGTTCTTGATAGGGCTTCCTTTTCGCCGGTCTCGTGTTGTTAGTTGGGAGACCGGGTTTAGGATAGATAGTCGTACTATCAAGACGGGCTCTAAAGCGGGTGTCTCGTTTGAATCGTTCGGAGAGAGATCAAACCTTTGCGTTCATAGCATCATCTTTCTTTGTTGTTATTTGGTTCTTGTCCATGAGAGGATCTAGAGCTTGTGGTCATCATCATAACAAGCTCTATTTCATCGTCTAAGGATTCCACTTGCATGTCTTATTGCGGTTTTTGATCTTGCGAGTTTTCTGGATCCACACCTTGGGGGATACTTCACATGCATATTCATGTTATTTTGTTGGATTCTATTCGTCGTTATATTTCCAACAAAATTGGTTTCATCTTGTTTGGAGTTCGGATGCAAATGTTATTGCATTTCTGGTTTCTGGAATGTCCCCAACCGGAAGTTACGGCTACTCATCGGAAGTTCCGCTAGGGCATTTTGCCGCCGGAAGTTCCGGTTCTTCTTCCGTTCACGTTCAGTAACCTTCTGTTTTGGTTGTGACTATTTGATGGAACTTCTGTCGGAACTCTCATCGGAAGTTCCGCTCCCACCGGAAGTTCCTGTGGGCCGGCGAAAGTTCTGACCAGGACCCACATTTTCAGTTTCTCGCCTCGTAGTTTTTGACCGTTGGTTGTGTGCCATGGGAACTTCCGGCCTCTCACCGGAAGTTTTGGCCATGGTCGTGGATGCCCATTACGGGCAGATCTGGGAGCCCTTTAAAAGGGGCTCCTCTTCCCCTTCGTGGCTAACAGCTCTTTTCTTGGTTCTTGGCTTTCTCTCTCTCCTCCATTGTTGACCTTGAAGAAGATTTCCCTCTCCCCTTTCCCTTCCTATGATTCTTGCATATTTTTGAGGGATTTGAGTGAGGAGATCTATATCTACAATCCCCCAAGCTAAATCCCTTATTTGTGAAGGAATCATTTAGATCTAGATCTTGGAGAGTTTTGTATTCTCCTCTTGTGTTCTTCCTCCCTTATTCCCCCAATAGTTTTTGTAGCTTTGTTGGAATTTGGGAGAGAAGGACTTTCTCTTTCATTTGGTGCATAGGTTTGAGTTCTCTTCGGAGATTTGGCAAGTTCAATCTTGTGGGATTGTTTCTCTTGGGTTCCTTGGAACCCTAGACGGTTGTGTGGTTTGTTTGTTGACCTTTTGTGGTCTTGTTGACCTTTTGTGGTCTTGCATCCTTTTTTGGCTTTGTTGGCCTTTTGTGGCATTGTAGCCTTTTGTGGCTTTGTTGTTGGGAGCGTTCAATTGAGTTGTGGAGTTAGCCCCAATCTTGTAAGGGTTCGGTGACCGCCATCAAGCATCCCATAGTGGAGCGAGTGCCCGCCTTTTGTGGTGCGCACTCTGGAGAATAGGGTGAGCCTTTTGTGGCATCGGTTCATTGCGTGCTTCCGCATCTGGGGTGAGGCCTTGTGTGGCTTTGGGTGAGAATCGAGCCACCACACCTTGAGGTGAGCCTTTTGTGGCGTTCGGAGACATTGCACCATCGCACCTCTCCAATGGAGACGTGGCTTCTTTGGAAGTGAACTTCGGGAAACAAATCTTCGTCTCCGCGTCCATCGGTTATCTCTCAACCGAGCCCTTTACTTATGCACTTTACTTTGTGATAGCCATCGTGCTTGAAGTATTGATATCTAGCTATCACCTTGTTCCTTGTATTACTTAGCATAGGTTGTTGGTGCACTTAGGTGAACTTAGTGGCTAGGTTTTGTGCTCAATAAATTAAACATTAGTTTTATTCCACATTTACTTGAGCCTAAACCGTAATAATTTTAAAAGCCAATTCACCCCCCTCTAGGAGACGTCCATTGCACTTTCACATGGGCTTCTTTCAAAATAGCTTTCTTCAACTCGGAATCTGATGGTACACAAAGATGTCCTTTGTACCACAAAACTCCTTCATCTTTGGTGAATCTAGGTACTTTGCCTGTACCGATACGACGTTTGATTCTGTCGATACTAGCATTTCCTTTTTGCGCCTCCTTAATCTGACTGATCAAAGTGGGTTGAAGTTCTATGCTAGCCAAAAATCCTTCACTTACGAGATCCATCCTGAAGTCTTCCAACTCCTTGTGCAAACTTGGTTGCTCCTTCAGAATCATGGAGTTCAAGCAACACGGCAATCTGCTAAGGGCATCTGCTACCACATTGGCTTTACCACGGTGATAGTGAATGTCCATATCATAGTCCTTGATTAGCTCGATCCATCTCCTCTGCCTCATATTTAGCTCCTTCCGAGTGAAGATATACTTCAGGCACTTATGATCCGAATAAATCTCACAACGGTTTCCCATAAGGTAATGCCTCCATGTCTTCAGGGCTAGAACAATGGCTGCTAGTTCGAGATCATGGGTAGGGTAATTCTTCTCATGTTGTTTCAGCTATCGGGATAGATAAGATATAACTTTGCCTTCTTGCATAAGCACACATCTGAGACCAATCTTGGATGCGTCACAATACACATCAAAAGGCTTCGTGATATTTGGCATGATCAAGATTGGGGCTGAGATCAATCTCTTATCGAGTTCTTGAAAACTTGCTTCACATTTGTCCGTCCATTCAAACTTCTTATCCTTCTTCAACAATTGGGTCATGGGTATTGTGACGCTCGAGAATCCTTCTACGAACTTGCGGTAATATCCCGCTAATCTGAGAAATGCACGAACTTGGGTTTGAGTGGTTGGGGCTTGCCATTCTTCAACATCCTTAACTTTTGCAGGGTCAACGGCAATTACTCCGGCTGACACAATATGTCCGAGGAATCCTACCTCCTGTAACCAGAATTCACACTTGCAAAACTTGGCATACAGCTGATGCTCCCTAAGGGTTCCAAGGATGGTCCTTAGGTGTAGCTCATGTTCTTATTCTGATTTGAATAGATCATAATGTCATCGATGAAAACAATGACAAACTTATCCAGGAAGTCCATAAAAATCTTATTCATTAGGTTCATGAAATAAGCGGGGCATTGGTTAATCCAAAAGACGTGACGGTATTACTCGTACAATCCATATCTGGTGGTAAAGGTAGTCTTTGGAATATCCTCTGCGCGAATCTTGAGTTGATGATAACCAGTTCTAAGATCAATCTTAGAAAACACTTTGGCACCAGTCAACTGGTTAAACAGGTATTCTATCTTCGGTAGTGGGTACTTGTTATTGATGGTGACATCATTCAGCTTTCGATAATCCGTATACAAACGGTTACCTCCATCTTTCTTGTCCACAAACAAGACAGGTGATCTCCATGGAATCGCACTTGGTTGAATCAGTTCTATATCTAGCATAGCATCCAGTTGCTTCTTCAGCTCCACTAGTTCAGACGGGTTCATACTATAAGGTCTTTGGGCTATGGGTCCGGTTCCAGGGATTGGTTCAATGATAAACTCGATATCCCGATCTAGGGCATACCGGGCAAAATATCTAGAAATACATCAGCATATTCACTGACTACTCTGACTTGGTCAATGGTTGGTTGGGCTAGAATCTTGTTGCACTTGAATTGACGGGGCAAGGTTTCAGATAAATGCTCTACTGATATTCCGGCTGTACTGGTCATGGTTATGGCTTTCTTGGCACAGTCGATTAATCCTTTATGTTTCCACATCCAATCCATTCCTAGTACTACTTCCAAACCTTTAGTTCCAAGTACTATTAGATTAACATAAAAATCTATGCCATGGATTCAGATAGGTACGACCTTGCAAATTTGTCTAGCTTTAGTTTTTGAACCAGGTATTTGAACTATCATAACATGCTTCAATTTTGTTGGTTGAATATTACTAGTGCATGCAAATTCTTCAGTAACAAACGAGTGCGATGCTCCAGAATCAAACAACACTCTTGCAAGTACTGAGTTAACAGAAAACATACCCATCACGACATCTGGCGCTTCTTGGGCTTCTTCTGCATTCATGAGAAATAGACGGCTGTTGCGTTTGAGTGAATTCCCTAGGGCAAATCTTCTTCCAGGATGAACACGATGCTGCTACTGGGCTGGGGCATTCACATTGCGGGCTACTGCAATCTTCTTGGGGAACTCATTGGAGTAGTGTCCCTTGGTTCCACATTCATAACAAGTCACCTGAGACTTGTCCTTTCCTACAACAGGCACATCATTGCTTCCAGTCCTCGGGGCAGTATTGGTGTTGGTGGCGACATTGTTGTTGTTGAACTTGGGCGGTGCACGGTTGAAATTGGTGGAGTTGTCAGGGTTGTTGTTATGGTTTCCTCCAGGTCTTGGGTTTCCTCCTCCACGGTTGGGATAGGTTGGATGGTTCATCGGGGGTCTATTGTTTCTTGGGGCAAATCCTGGAGATGGGTTGGGGCGATACTTTGGGGTATGGGGGGTTCCTGGTTGATGCATCGTTCTTCGCCTGCGGTTCTCATTGGCTTGGTTGATCTTTCCTTCCATTTGAATGTCAGAATCCACTAAGGCTTCAATATCAGCAAACAGAATCTTGACTAACACTGTTTGCATCTCATCATGAATCATTCAGGAATCTCAACTTCTTCTCGGCTTTAGTGTCAATCTCATTCGGTGCATATCTAGCCAATAATAGAAATTTTTCACGGTACTCAACTACTGTCATCCTCCCTTGCTTCAGTTCTCTGAATTCATCTCTCATCCTCCTTATCAAACCCGGTGGCACATGGGTTCTGCTGAACTTGACTTTGAATTCCTCCCAAGTCATCATTTGTCCTCCATTCATGGCGTGAACGCTGTTCCACCATGCTATTGCATCTCCGGCCAGATAGTGGGTGTCAAACAATACCTTCTCGTTGGCTTCCACTCCTGCAACTTCTAAGTTGTTCTCCATGGTCTGCATCCAATCATCTGCATCTAAGGGCTCTTTAGACTTAGTAAAGATGGGTGGATTAGTGTTCTGAAAGTTCGTGATCTTGGATCCATGGTTGTCCTAATTTCCATGGCCTTGATTGTTGTTGGCCATCTAAGCTATGTGTTGAAGGGTGGTGTGACACCCCCGGTATTAAGGCTAGAAAAATCCCAGATCTTCTTCTAAACATAATCCTAACCTAATCTCGAAAGCATACAGAGAGAAAATCGGTAACACAATAGTGACCCTACGACACAAAATTTATTACAGTGAGCTCATAACTGAGCAGATAACCAAAATATTACAAGCAGAGGTCACTGACCACAAACATCAAACAACGGAAGGCAAATTATGCTATTAAGTATAGCAAACTTAACAAATGGCCTAAGAGGCCTGACGCATAACGATGACGTCCAATCCATAGATCCCAAACCGCCGACTGGGAACTCCAAACTACTTGTCAATGTCGATACCGTAAAGAACTCATCTTCTATGGTAACACTTACTCTCCTGCAAAATTATCAACAAAGCAAGGGTGAGTACAGGGTGTACTCCACAAGACTTATGGTTGGTGGAGTTATTTTGCATAAAGCCATCTTTGTTTGTAAAGCAAGAAGGAGAAGAATCTCGACTAATCAGAATATTTTAAAAGGGGATAAGAGAACGGTATCTCTAGCTTTGATCATCTCTTGATATCCACCAAATCATCATCAGCTAAACCTATCTAGGATCACCCCCTCGTACCCATGAGGAAGCATCCTTAAGAACACATTACTTAACTTTCCAAGTTTTACAATTAGGTTCAAGTTCTCTATGATCTTCACGTCCGTTCCCAAGTTCGTCCATAACCGCGGACGCGGCTTTTTGAAAAGATTAATAACCCTGCAAGGTGTACAACTTTACCCACACGTACCAACCGATTCTTAATGCCAGATCATTAGCCCTCTTCCTTGGAAGGCCGGCAGAGAGTGGTTGACCATGACCTTTACCTTGCTTTCGCCGAGACCATGAGTCACGCACTAGGGAGATGCCGCCGTAACGGGTCGAGTCCCGAAGCCGGTCCCTAATGATGTGCGCAGGGTTCAAGATTACGGATGTCGGGCATCTCTTGTTCCCGGCCACGCTTACATACCTGTTATGAATGCACCTCCTTCACCTCCATTCAAGAACAACCAAGATGCGTATGTCGAATGGAAAGCCCGAACTATGTGACTCATGGAATCTACTAGGCAAGTTAGTTGGTCGAGGGGGTTTCTAGGCCCCCATGTGGTTGTACACTCGTCTTGGTTCAAGAGGCAAGAAAATCGGGTCCTAAGGGTGGCAAGTATGGGACTGCAAAAACCACAACCCACCGTGGCCTCCCATACAAGCCTTAGCATGTTTATTATCCATCTCAGATAATACCACGTCATCCTGTCATACTAGGTTCATTCGCATCTCTAATTCATCAACCGGATGGACCAGTGGTAACATTTAAGCATGGCTAAGCACAACATGTGTAATAGCTCTAGCAACGCTTCACAAGCTCAAACCCTAGTTATGCTAGGAGTAGTGGATCAGGGAATATAGGCTTCAAAGGAAACATGCATCAGATATGATTACTCTATCTATCGATAAAAGACTTCAGAATCGTATGCACATGGCAAGAATGAAATACTTTGAAAGCATAGGATTCATATGTATGTGTAGGGCTTCGCTTGCCTTTGCTAGTTGATATCCAGAAATAAGAGCTTCGGGCATCTGGTACTTGACTTGATTATAATTGGCAAAGTATTTGTCTTCGAGCTTCGACGATGTTGATCTCGGTCTTCAGTCTTGGTCTTGATCTCGATTCCGATATCGTATTCTACCGAGGAAGAACCAAATATCAGAAAGAAGGGAAATCAGTCAACACAAGGCATCGATGCAATGCTCAAACAAGGATGATGATATGACAAGTTGATTAGTATTGAAATGTAAACCCTAAGGCATGCTTGACAACTTAATCGGGGTCCCGAGGGGTCCAAACCCTAATTCGGGGAAAACCTCGGAGGCATATGAGACGGGTTGTTTTGTTGTTCTAATTAAAATTGTCATGAAAGTTGATTAAAAATGCATGATTATATCTCTATTAGATAGTTCTCATTTTTCTGAACATTTTGATATATTATTTTTATTTTTCTGATATAAAATGAATTAGTTATGAATTTCTTTAATTTTAATTCATTTAAAATCACTTTTAGAATATTGTTAAAATAATTTATATTTTGGAATTACTTATACAATTTTAATATTCAGAAAACATTTCTGAAAATGTTTATATTACTTACAAGGTGGACCCACCTGTCAGCATTTAATAAATACAGAAATGATTTACTGAAAATAAAAACAAAAGAAAAAGGATTACTGCATCAGCATGACACAATGCTGACGTCAGCCAGGAGCAATCCTTGCAGATCCTTGATCAATAGATCGATTTGGAGCTCGTGTGGATGCGCCGTTGGGATAGTTGGAGAGAGGGGAGCAAGGCGAGTCGAACTGTGGTGGCGCCGCCTCTTTTTGGTCACCGGAGAGAGGTCAACAACGAGCAACTGCGGCGGCCGACGGCGGTTTCTCGTCGCGGTGGCGACAGAGAGCGAGAGGGAGTAAGCTAGGAGTTGCCTGAGCACTCGGGGTCACCGGCAAGCGGCGGTCAGAGGTAGAGAGAAGGTCGATGACGCACTCGATTCTGGACGCCTGGCGTCGATTCCCTCAGCAGGGAGAACAAGTAGGACGAGGCGAATCCAACGGAGCCCTTGGCTAGTCGAGGGGAGCTCTAGAACGGCAGGGCTCGTCGGCGGTCAGAACTAGGGTTTCGGGAAGAAGAGGAAAACTGCGAGAGAGGGTGAGAGATGACAAAATAGGTACAAGGAGAGAGAGATCGACACGATGATTCTTATCCTCATCCTCGCAGGCAGTGGCACGCATCGTAGCGCCGGCGAGGATCGACAGCGGTGGCGAGGGCACGCAGCAGCTTCTCTGCGCGAGGAAGAAGACAAGCGAAAGGGTACGCGGGCTTGGGCCGTTGCTGGGCTTCGGGTGGGCGGCGGCTGCTACTAGGTGCTGTGCGCGTGCAGGAAGGGGAGAGAGAGGAGGAGATGGGACATTCCCCAGGGAGAGAGGGAGAGATATTTTTCTTTCTAAAACCTGTTCTATTTCTGTTTTTTTACTTTCTCTTTTGTATTTTCAGTTTTTAAATCTGTTTTGAACCATTTCAAATTACCAGCACTTTTAAAAATATTCAGAATATTGCAGGGGCCCTTGTAACAATTTGGGCTCCATAGGTTTTGGGGTTTTCAAATTATTTCAAAACCATTTGAAAGGTTTCAAAGAGAGAGAGAGAGAGGAAATTATGGTTTAGGGATTTGTGATTATTTTTCTTTCATGCATTTTTAAACGATGATGCTCATGAATGCACATTCAAACCCTAATGTCTATTTAGTAAAACTAGGGTTGTAACAGGTGGCTAAGTTGTCTTGACGTTTGGCTCTTTCAGCTCCGCGGTCCGAAACCAACATTTGCAAGATTTGCAACATCGGGTCTGGGGATGAGTTTCTTCCTCTGCGAGGCATCTGAAGATTTAGATAGATCATGAGAAAAGAGGCAAATTTCTAAGGTACAGGGGTTTGTTTTTGAAAAGTTTTTGAAGTTTGACTCAGATTTTTCTAGCAACTTGATTTTCATTCATTAATAGCACACGATACAAAGACACACCACAACAAGGAAAACAGATGGTTTTAAGAACCATTCTGTGAAACTACAATACAGTGGGACCGAATACAACTTCACTAACGCTAGTGCTCAAGTGCTACTACTCCTCAGAATCGGTGTCTTCATCTTCCTCATCATCATCATCATCAATGAAGGTGAAGTCATCCTCATCGGTGAAGAAGTCCTTGGCTTGATCCTCCAGGAAGTCATCATCATCACTGAGGTAAGAGTATGGGTCTCCATGGATATCCTTCCCTGTGTTCTCCCTCTCCTCAAGATGCATGTCCCTCTCGTGGATGGTCTCCTCCAAGTCTGTGATCATGTGATGAAGGTGGGCAATGATGCACTCCTTCTTGTCAAGCTGACGACAACAAGACTGGCGATCCTTCACAAGCATGGCAATGGTCTGATTCTTCTTGACTGTGATGGCGTAGTTGTGGTTGGCATAGTAGCGGGCATTGTCCAACTCCTTCTGCCGGTCATACATCATGAAGCTGAGGTCGTCAACTTGGTGCTTCAGATCTAGGTGACATGGTAATTCCAGTGGCTGTCCCATAGCATCATGCCTTGGATAGAACTCTAAGTGGGTGCCTTTGATTTGATGGATGCTTTGCCCACATAGACGGGCAAGAGCTTCCTGCATGGCCCTGGCAAGTCCATCTAGCCAGTTGTTCTCCCTTAAGGTGAATTGAATTCCCTCTAAGGTGGGGGCTTCAATCTTCCCTCTGAGACTTGCAACGATCAGCCATTGCAATTATCCCCCTTCCTGATCAATGAGTTGAGCTCTGAAGAACTCAGGGTGCGGGCGCTCCAGAAGTTCCGAAAGCTGGTCCAACTCACACTCAGATATGAGATCTCCACCATTTCCCAACTGATAGAACTTGCTATATTTCATGTCCATCTATGAGAATGTAGGATGAGTAAGTTAGTAGAGTGATCAAGTGTGTCAAATTTTATGCAAGTTTGCAAGAATTTTTGAGGAACATGAATTTTCATGAAAGAATCTAAATGGTAAGAAGGAGAATAGGTTTTTATAAATACTCACTTATTTTGTTTTTGAAACTAAATTTTTTATTCAAACGTCCATTCTATCTAGGGTATCCTATGGTCAGGATGGCTCTGATAGCAACTTGTCAACACCCAGATTTTTAATCCTAGATGCCTGTTATGTCATACATCGTAATCCCAGGATTACCATTTTTGCGAGACATAACAAATTGGATATCACAGTACATCATCCATTACAAACCATACATAAGGTCTTACAACAAATAAAGGATCTCATGATCCAGTCTTAATACAATCATAGCAGCGGAGTAACGTAATAACGATAGCATGGGCAAAACTCCATCTTCATGGTCACAGGCAATGCTGACGATGGGAGATGATCCTAGTTGTCGTAACCTTCCTACGTTCCATCCTCCTGATATTCCTCTTCATAGTCTATCCACAGGAATAGCCAGGGACAAAGCCATGAGTACTCTTTAAGTACTCGCAAACTATCACTAACAGGTAAAGTGGTTTTGAGTAGGAATACTGAGCTCTACGTTGTTTTGTAAAAAGCCAGATTTACCTTAACTGAGTTCAGAAGCAAAGAAAGATAGTTTAAAGTTTTATAACACCTAAGTGGGAACTTAGTTTTCATGTTCACAACCCTGTTGTGGTCAAGTCAAAGTCATGATTCATTTAACAAGTTATTTTGAAAACATCTGATGACGGAACAGTATGGCCACTCCAACCGTCCATAACCACGGACGCGGCTATTCAAATAGTTTGACACTCTGCAGAGGTGGTACACTTTCACCAAAATATTCAATACATCCATCAGGAACAATCATGAATTCATCATACTCAGTATGCGGATATTCAATCCTAACCTTTCAATTACACTCCCTAGTATAGGCACCTCTCCTATGAGTTTGGCCTCCCAACCATGACCATCTGTCATCTTGGGAACTGCATAGGTGGTCATTCTTCACAAGGTAGCCTCAACTCAAACCTTTGCCGCAAGGGTACCCATACTAAGGTATATAAACTTCCAGTCAAGCCCTACCCAAATTCGGGTATTGTGGTTATACGGTAAAATTGGAATGGTATCGCATGCAGACAACCATCGTTTTTTATAAAGGGCTAAGGCTCATGCCTCAACATTTTCATCATCAAAATCATTTGGTGTTCAAGAACACATGTCAAAACATTTCATTAGAATGACTCATCATTCTAAGGTTTTTATAATCATTTTCACCAAGTATTCCCATCTAAAGTGATCAAGTTTTATGCTTAGCACTAGCATCTACAAGTGGGGGTAAAACTAATTAGGGGTGATAATCAAGTGTGACTTATCTAAGTTCAATCTCATTCCTCGGGATGACATCAAGATTTATCTAACTTAGGCCAAGTTTTATGCTCTTTATGCTACCTTTAATAATCTTTCTAGAATCTACAATTCACTAAGTAAAACACAAATAGAAAGCTTTGATAAAGGAATAAAATAACTAAGCTTGAAACTAAAACTGGGATTGGGTATCATAAGGTGGTATAATCACATATGCCTAAGGCATCTGGTTTGCATGGTTATCATGCAAGTATTAGCTTGCAAAGTTGTAAGTGTAAGCTTGCTTAGTTAGTAGCTTGCCTTGTGTAGTGTAGTGGTTGAAGTTCTCCTCTGCTTCTTCCTCGTAGTATCCTCCTTCCTCTTCGTATCCTTAGTGGGTACTAGCGTCTATAAATAAATACGAGGTACACAATCACCAAACAATAATTAACTAATTCTATTTAGCACACAAATGCTAACACTAGATAATCTAGTATCATCACTATTATCACAAAGATTAAGGCAAAGGTTATATTTATTTTATTTTAGAAAAGTAATTTCTACTCATTGAAAAACTACTTAAGATTTAATATTCTCCAACTAAAATATCGGATCATGTTGACACATGACATCACCACATATTTTAGTACTTGGGAATGTGATTTAAAATGTTGTCACAATTTAATAAGGTTTAACCTTTTTTATTTTAATTAAATAAAGTGACTATAAATGCCTATGGGGCATTCTTTTATTACATGTCCATTATTTCTACAAGTAAACCTAGATATTTTTATATATTCAGAAAGGTCTTATCAAATGTGATTTTTGAGAGTTAGAATCAACTCAAAACCTTTTATGGTTGAATTTTGAAAAATGTTTGAATGCATAAAAGTCTCTGCCTTGTTATTTTTACTATAGGTGATCTACAAATCCAAATGATTTGAATCCAACGGTCTTGGATTAAGAATTTCAATACCTTCCTAGGAAAACTGGTTTCATGCAATTTGGTTTAGTGAATATCTCTAGATTGATTTTTTAATCTAGAGACAGAACTAAGTTTGAAAGTAAATTGATACACCTAATTTGAATTATTGGGTCACGCGGGAACGTTAGCTGGGCCGGCCCACTGTGCAGAGCGCGCGCGGGGGCGGTTTAAGTGATTGTACCCACCAGTCAGCGAGACAGGGGGGTGCGAAGGGGTACGGGGTGATTAGGGCCGTATGATTAGAAGCTAGATCTACGGCTGAGGTTCATCGTCCATGCCTGAATAGAATGCGGCAAGGTTGAACCCTAGCGCAGCCAGTGGGGGTCAGTGGGGGCTCACCGAGGCTCCGATGATGTTCGGTGATGAGGGCGAACGACCAAGTCGATGATGGAGATCCTCCTGGTACCGATGGCTCCTCCTAGGGCGGCTCCAATCGATGACGCCCTTCTCCTCTAGCAGCGGCATGCTCCGGCGAAATTCTGGCCACCTGGTGCTCGCCTTGCTCCGGGGAAGAAGTGGGGTGGTTCTGAGAGAGAGGGGAGTGGAATGGTGTGAAGAATTCGAGCGAGTAAGGCCTCTATTTATAGTGCGACGAGGGAACCGAAGGGTGCGGGCTGAGCTTGTCGGGGTCGGCTGCACAACGAGCTAACAACATGGCTAGGGGTAGGGGACAGTGCACTGCCTCCTAGCAAACCTCAACGGCATGGTGGCGAGGCGTGATGTGGTGCGATGCGGTCGGAACACTTCGATGCTCTGGGCGGCTCCGACAGAAGTTTTAATGGTGCGCGGGTGGTCCTGGTCGCACGGCGACGAACAGGCATGTCTGGGCGGTTTCCTAGGTGGTGGTGATCACGTATGCGAGCGGAGAGGGCGGGGCGCAGTCTGTGCGAGCGTGTCGAGCGAGGCGCTCTGGCGCGCTCTCAGCATGGTCGCAGAGAGGCTGGGCGTGCTCATTCTGGGTGGTCCAGTGGGTGGCAGTGCTTGGGCGTTGTACAGGGGATGGCGGTGGATGGTGGAGTGCCTGCTAGACAAGGTTGGCGATGCTAGTGAGTCTCCTAGCTTCCTGTCGACATTGGGGTGGCAATTGGGGCTCGGCCATGGTCATCATTGATGGCATGGTCGAGTTTATAGTGGGCTAGGGCTGGTTAAACAAGTTAGATGATCTACTGAGAGTGTGTTGTGAGCTAGAGAGGGAACAAGTTAGGCACAAACACTACTCACTATAATGGTTGATGTTTAATTTGATGTGTGTTCAGAAGGTGTTTCATGAAATGGCCGCAAGAGATTTGAATTTGAATTTTTGAATGAAACTTTGTGGGTGTACTAGTCACATATTAGGTAGTCTCTAGTTGCTTGGATTTGTCAAGGTGAACTGGTTTGGTAGGGTTTTGAGAAATGGTGATCTTCACATATGATATAGATTCAGATTTGAATTGTCATTTGAATCAAGTTGCCAAATGTTTCTGTGGTTTTACAAAGTGGGCTTGGGTTCACTTTCACTTGGTCTAGCAAGGGGTCAAAAGAAATTGATTTGTTTTTGTCTGAAATCTTGGACTAGAAACACTCAAAGTGGCCTAGTGAGCAAGATAGGCAAAAATGACCATTTTCTGCTTGGAAATAATTTAAATGATGTTTTTTTCATCTTTAAACCATTCCTTGATATTCACAAAAATCAAACAAGTCCATTCATGCATTCATACATTCATCACGTACACACATGTATTCATATGATATTAATTAACAAAAGTTTTTGTTAACCCTAATGTTGGTGATTGGAATTGATAATCTTGCTTAATATTTTTGGGATTTTACACTCAACTACTACGGTGTGCAACTCCATAACCTCCCTCCCAACTCTCTGTTCAAGCTTAGTATGCACGCAGCTCTGTGCGAGGGGTTTCTTAGCATTAGGCCAAGTCTCACCCTTTTCCGGTACTACTATGGTACCTGAAAGAACTCTATTAGCGCCGGTGTGCCTTAACTCACCAGCACCCTTAGCTTAGTCCTTAGGAGAAACTGAGTTTATCCTAGGATTAATGCTAGCGAATCCGTCAAACGCTGGGCCGGAACCTTCTTTTCTCATAAGGATATTCCGACTCCTGGAAAAGCGGAAGGTCTTCTGGCCTTCATCGACGGTGCCGCCTCCCACCAGAAGTCATGGGACAAAAAGCGTCGGAACTATAGGATATCTTGATCCTCGCCAAAAGGCGGATTGAGTTTCTGATGAATAACATGGGGATCCATGGATCCGACTTGATCCACTGCTGGTTGGAGCACCGGATTCAACTTATGCAGCACCATGGAGACTGCCTCATGCACCAGATCAGCAGCGACAAGAAGGACAAGATGCGGGTCAGTTCGAGCCGGATTCCGGCGAAGGACTACAAGACCCTTATGCAATATTTGATCAAGGAGAGAGTGGAATGAAAAGTTCCGTATGTATCCATGAAGATGTTTAAGTCCAACCGTCCTTTGACTCCGATAAATATTTCGACTCTGCTTTAGCGTTTTGTCAGTTGTTCTGTTTATCTTTCTCCAACTCTATTTTCATCGATGACTTTGTCAGCTCGAGAAACTCCCCGAGTCTGAGCTAGCTCCACTAGAGGGCTATCTCTCAAACGATCTAGAGGCAACGGAGGATGATGAGGTGCAAGAAGTTCCCGCCTCCGCCTCCAAGAAACGCAAGGCAGAAGAAGTTGGTGTCACTTCTGGTAGCAAAGTGCTGCTAGTAGATAAAAAGTAAGCACCCTGTGTTTTGTTTTCAGTACTTTGTACCTTTCTTTCTTTCCAGAGCACACCTGATATTCGGATTTTTATGTTCTAGAGCTAAAGCAGTTTTGAAGAGTAAGACCATGTTGGACAGCAAGCCGGGCAAGCAACTGCGTCAGCAGAAGCTTGTCATCTCCCCTGACATGCCGCCACCAACTCCATCCAGTACTCCATCAGCGCTAGAGGCTTCTGCCTCTCCTAATGCTGGCAATGTCTCGAAAGCCTTGGCCACCTTGGTGGCCAAGGAACTAACAAGGGTGAACCCGTTAAGGGTAATGATCCCATGGTAATTCTACAAGAAGCGTGGATAAAGTGGCTGGTTCTGCTGTCTCTGGCCTGAAAAGGAAAAATAAGGAAGAGATCCTCAGGCTGGCTCAGTGCAGCCTTGAGAAGCAAACCTTAACCGTAGAGAAAGCAAGATAGGAGAAGGAGGACGTCAACATGGTTAGCCTCCTAGACCAAATATTGGTCCGAGATGCTACGATAGAGTTTGGCGAACTCTCAGCGACGGATGTTCCCTCCCTCTCCCTTGCTGAGAAGGTGTTTCACATCACCAAACTCGGATTTGAGAAGTTGCACTTGGAACACATTGTAAGTTTCTAATTCTTATTTGCATTTATTTTATTATCATATCCTCTAGCCCCCAAGCTTGAAGTCGGATAAACATCATTGGATCTGAGTTGATGCTTTTAGGTTGCAAAAGAACGATGCAATGTAGCCCCCAAGGCTCGTGCTATATTTTTAGTTAGTTAAATTTGCAGCCTGAGTCTTAGTAGCCGTCTAACGGTATTTCCATCTTCCAAACTTACAGAAAATTGCATCTTCTAACCAGGAATTTCTCAAGAATATTTGTAATAAACATAAGGAGATCAAATCCTTGCGCCTTGAGAATTCAAAGTTGCAAGTTGAGAAAAATGAAGCAGAAGGTAATTTTTTCTAGCTTCCTTTCTGTCAATTAGCTATTATCATAGTAAAACTTGTTTTGTCCGAATGATATTTTCCCATTGTAGAACTGTTGTGCGAATCCAGCAAGATGGTAGAGCAATCCGAGAACTACAAGGTCTTGGAACTGGAAAATGCTAAGCTCCGGGACAAGCTTGAGAAGCTAACATTGAATCAGAGAAATCCGTAGCCACTGTCCTGGAGTCAAGAAACCATGGGACCATGAGGCTCGAGAAGCTGTTGGCCCTCCAAGACAAACAAGTGGATAATCTTCGAAAGGACCTTGATAGTTAGAGGGATCTGGCCCAGGCCTCAGAAAGCGAGCTGAATAGCCTCCGCAAGGAGCAGGCTCAGTGGAATCATTCTGTTCTAGGTAAGATTTCTGACATACATTTTATGTTGATTTTTTGATTTTTTTTTCAGTCGAATTTTGACTGTTGGTTCTTTACTAGCCCCCTTGAATCTTTCCGACACTCCTACATCTGAACCTTGCCTCGAGCGCATCAAGCTTGTCGGATATATCTTGTTCGACTTTTGCCAGACTCTTGAAGGGGCAGGCGAGTCGGTCAAGCTTTCCGACTTGCACACGATGTCAGTGCAAGAGGTGAGGGACAAGGTCAAGGATATTCCCAAGCTTATCGAGGACTTGAAGATCTCCTACGCTTGGACTGCTGCCCAGACTACTCTTACCATGGTGATGAGCCACCACAGCGACATGGAAATCTGGCATGTCACCAAAGGTATCGCCGAGGAGGATGATAAGGGCAACCCACAGGACATCAAGGCAATCCAAGATTCCTGTTCAGGTTATGATTGTCGTGTGGCGGAGATGACCAACTATGCGGCGTTGTTATTCGGATCCATCGTCGTGCCTCCCTCGCCTCACGATCCAGAAGGCAGCCTTGCACCTTTCGAGTCTGAGATTCAGGGCGACAACATTGTCGACTCCAGCGCTCCACCTTCTTCATCACCACCACCTGGCTCTACAGCATAAACAGTTTTTATGCATTATTCTAAACTTTTGGGCAATGTAATGATGGAAAAAATGTTTTTATTTGTGCTAGTCTGTAAAAACTAATGCTTTTACTATCGTAGCACTTATGTTTATATATTTTATGCTTGTGCTTGAAAATTTTCTGAAGCAGTTTTTTGGCTTATGCCTATACTTGTCGTTTTATCTGGCTCTCTGCCTCGTACCTTTCATGGGCCGGCCAACCTTCGGCACGGAAACTTTGTCGAGCAACTGAGCGCAATTGCTAAACCAGTATAAACTCGGAAACAAAGTCATCTTCCAGTACCAACAACTCATTAGATGGAAATTCCTGCGTCTAAGCAATCATATAAAAAACCAAAGTATAAAAAATAAATTTATTTTTTTACCATAAGGTAACAGTTTTTAGATATTTCAAAAATCGTAACCAGAATGAACATGAGCATAAAGTACTTTCAAGAACTCTGGGATTTTTAAAAATGACATGCTCTTTTGGAAATAAGATGGACAAAAAAAACTTCTCAAATATAATACATGAGGAAACCAATACTTTATTTCACTTTGAACATGTACATATATAATTACAAGGAAATATAACTAAGAATAGAAGGGACGTAGCTGTTCCATATTCCAAGGACTGTCTATTTCATCCGGGTATGTGCAACCGCCAGCTCTCTTTCTCCTCCGAGTATCTGGTCTTTCCTTGACTGGTCTCATATCAGTTAAATAATACGACCCATTATGCAGAACTATGCTAATCATAAAAGTTCCTTTCCAAATTGGGGAAAGTTTGTGATTTCTTTTTTGCACAAGTCGGAGAACCAAATCGCCTTTTCTGAAAGAACGGCTTTGAACTCTCTAACTATGATACTTGTGTAACTTCTGTTGGTAGGCTGTAGATCTCTGCTCAGCAATGACGTGTACTTCTTCGATTATATCGAGATCATCTTGTCGAGAAACTTCTGCATCTTCTTTGATATACACTTTCACTCGTGGAGACTGATGAATTAGATCGCTTGGAAGAACTACTTCTGCACCATAGACCAAGAAGAACCGAGTATATCCGGTTGATCTGTTTGTAGTTGTACGCAAGCTCCTTGTCATAGACAGTAATTCTTCTGCCCAAGCCCCCGCGGCCCGACGAAGCGGTGCCTCGAGGCGAGGTCGGAGTCCTTGTAAAATAATACCGTTTGTTCTTTCGACTTGTCCATTAGGTTGTGGATGTGCGACTGATGCAATATCGAGTCGGATCCCTTGTTCCTCGCAGAATTTGGCGAGTTCTCCCATGGAAAAATGGCTCCTGTTGTCAATAATTATACTATGCGGATATCCGAATCGGATGATTACGTCCTCAACAAACTTTCTGGCTGTGGCTCCATCGCAGCTTGTCATGGGTTTAGCCTCAATCCACTTTGTAAATTTATCCACCATCACTAGTAGGTGAGTAAATCCACATTTTGCCGTACGAAACGACCCTACCATATCAAGCCCCCAGACCACAAATGGCCATGTAATAGGGATTGTTTGCAGCTGTTCAGCAGGAACGTGTGCCTGATGGACGTACTTTTGGCAGCCTCTGCATGTTTTGACCAATTTGGCGGCATCCTTCTTAGCTGTAAGCCAAAAGAATCTGTGTCGAAAATCTTTTGCCACTAAGGATCTGGCTGCAGCATGGTGAACACACTC
Organism: Avena sativa; assembly: GCA_916181665.1. Taxonomy (NCBI): domain Eukaryota; kingdom Viridiplantae; phylum Streptophyta; class Magnoliopsida; order Poales; family Poaceae; genus Avena; species Avena sativa. The sequence goes on from OV702293.1 coordinate 105,269,406, forward strand.
GCCTTGATGGATCTCTCGCAAGATTTCCACTCCTTCTTCCGAAGAAATACATTGCTAGAAAACGCCAGAAACACTCTGCTTATAGAGCTCACCGTTTATTATAGTATAGTCTTTTGCTTGTCGGACGATCTGCTGGCTCAGGACTTCGTCTTTGGGTAATTTTCCGTCTATCAGGAAATCAAGATAGGGTTTTCTCCAGCTGGGAATTACAGCCAGAACTTCTATTAAGGGTGAGTCGGATTTCGTTGGATAGTCCTGATACGTCCAAAACGTATCTACTTTCCTGAACACTTATCTGCAAACTTGTGTGATTTGGATACAACTAACATGGACTGACGCTGTTTTCAGCATAATTACCTTGGTGTCTAGTTTTTGTTCAGAAAATCAACTATCAGGAAAAATCCCGGAAAATATGCCAAAAATCTTATTTCACCAGAAGATCCACAGAGCCAGAGTACGAGACGGAGTGGAGGCCTGGGGGGCCCACACCCCTACCAGGCGCGGGCCAGGCCTGGCCACGCCTAGGGGGTGCGGCCACCCTAGGCACCCCCTCGTCCTCCCTCTTCGCCTATAAGAAGTCTCTTGACCTAAAAACGGAGGGGGGGTTTGACATTTTTCCAGAAAGAGTTCCGCTGCGCCGCCACCACCAGAAACCAAGATTCTGAACAAGAAACTCTGTTCTAGCACCCTGCCGGGACGAGGAATTTGGGGAGGATAATCGCCATCGTCATCACCTACGCCTCTCCATCAACCATCGATGTTTCCCTCATCCATGAGTGAGTAATCCCCCGATGTAGGCTATGGGGATGGTAGGATTGGATGAGTTCTATCATGTAATTGAATAAGATTGTTAGGGCATAGTGCCTAGTATCTCTATTAGTGCTATTTGACTTTGTTGCAAGTTGTTGTGCTTAATGCTTGTCACTAGGGTCCGAGTTCCATGATCTCAGATCTGAACTTATTATTGAATCATTATGATAGTATTGTCTGTGATCTTATCTGCAAGTTGTGTACACCTATCATTGTCCGGATCCAAAGTCCCCGAAGTGACAGAAGTTGGGAAAACCAGAGGGGATGGTTGTGGTGTGAGGATCACATGTGTTCACGGAGTGTTAATGCTTTGCTCCGGTGCTCTATTAAAAGGAGCACCTTAATTGCCAGTAGTTCCCTAGAGGACCTGTTGCCATGGGCTGGCAGGACAAAATATTTTGTGAAAGTTCTCATTGCGAGCATGCATGACTATATATGGAGAACATGCCTGTAACATCCCAAAAATATGAAACAATGATCATCAAACTCTAATCACTAAAATTAGGGTTAACAAAAACTTTGATTAAATAAAAACCAAACGAATGCATGTGTGTATGTGATGATTTGAGAAAGGCATGAATGGACTTGTGTGATTAACCTAAATAGCAAGGGATTGTTCAAATGTGAATATAACATCACCTAAAACATTTACAAGTAGAAACAAATCAAGAGAAAATCAAAAACAAATCAATTAAAGCAAATGGTCATTTTTGCCAATCTTGCTCACTAGGTCACTTTGAGTGTTTCTAGTCCAAGATTTCAAACATAAACTTTTCCAATTCTTTTCACCCCTTGAAAGTCCAAGTAAAAGTGAATCAAATCCCACCTTTCAAACTTGCAGAAACATTTGGCAACCCCATTCAAATGACAATTCAAAATTGAATCTTTAACATATGTGAAGATCACACATTTTCAAAACCCAACCAAACCAGTGCCCCTTGAACAATCCAACTAACCAGATACTCCCTAGTATGTGCCTAGCTAACCCACCAAGTTTGAACCAAAAATTCAAATTTGAGTTTCTTGCGGTCATTTCATCAAACACTTGGAGACAGAAAATCAAACTGGACAAACTTCACTGTTTTGAGCAGTAATTTGGCTAAGAATTGTTCACCATTGATCACCCTTGTCTCCCCCAGTGCCAACCAGTGCCTTGACCACCCCTAGCCCCTACCCATTGCACCATGCCATTCCAACCCGAAGGCACCCTTGCCAGCCGACCATGGCTATCTAGCCAGAGCAAGCACCAAGCCTAGCCACCATGTCTAGGATGCACGCCACCGTCCACCGCCACCCTCTGTCCTAGCCCCGAGCATTGCCATCCCCTGGACCACATGCCCAGCTCATGCCAAGCTTCTCTCCCTGTGATCCGAGAGCGCGCCAGTGCGCCACACTCGACCAGCGCCCATAGACAGCGCGTCGCCCTCGCCGCTTGCAGACGTGATCACCACCGCACCAGGAACCGCCCAGACATGCTCGTTCACCGCTGCCGACCAGGAGTGCTTGTGCACCATTAAGACTTCTGTTGGAGCCACCCAGAGAGTTGACGTGTTCCGACCGATTCGCACCGCCCCACGCCTCGCCATCAAGCCGTTGAGCTTCGTCAGGAGGCAATGCACCGTGCCCTACCTTTGGCCATGCCGTTAGCTCACTGTGCAGCCGACCCCGACGAGCTCCACCCGCGCCATTCGGTCCCCTTTAGCCACTATAAAAGGAGGCCTCCCCTGCTTGTTTTCTTCACACCAGTTCACTCCCCACATCTCACTTATCACACCCACTCACTCCTGGAGCAAGGCGAGCACCAGGTGGCCGGAATATCATCGGAGTTCGCCACTGCAGAGGAGGAGAGGCACCATCGATTGGAGCCGCCCCAAGAGAAGCTGCCGATACCAGGAGAATCCCCGTCGTCGATTTCGTCGTTCGCCCCCGTCGCCGACCATCGCCTGAGCCCCGGTGAGCCTCCCACGACCCCACCGGCCGTGCTAGGGTTCTGTCTCGCCGGCGCTGCCCGACGTGGACGATGAACCAGAGCCGTTCGATTAGAGTTAGATCGTGTGGCCTAGATCACCATGTACCACTTCGCCACTTGTTGTCTCACTAACGAGTTGGGTCGCTCACTTAACCAGCCCGCGTGTGCGCTGTGCGTAGTGGGCCAGCCCAGTTAAACCTCCCGCACAACCCAACCGTTCAAATTTAGTTTTATTCATTTAATTTCAAACCCATTTCTATACCTAGATTCAAAAATCAACCCAGCTCGATTCACTAAACCAAAATGCATGAAACCAATTTTGTTAGAAAGGTACTGGAGTGATTAATCCAAGCCCGTTGGATTCAAACCATTTAGAATTGTAGATCACCCATGGTAAAAATAACAAGGCAGAAGCTTTTCTATATTGAAACATTTTTCAAAATTCAACCATAAGAGCTTTTGAGTTGATTCCAACTCTCAAAAATCACATTTAACCATACCTTTTATAATATATAAAAATATATAGGTTTACTTACAGAAATAGTGACTAAGTAATAAAAGAATGCCACATAGGCATTTCTAGTCACTTTAATTAAATAAAATAAAAGGTTAAACCTTCTTAAATTGTGACACCACTTGAAATCACATCCCCATGTACTGAAATATTTGGTGATGACATGTGTCAACATGATCCCATGTTTAAGTTGGAGAATATTAAATCTTAAGTCGTTTTTTAGTGAGCAGAAATTACTTTTCTCAATTAAAATAAATGGGACAAGTGCTTTAATCTTCTAATGTTAGTGATGATGCTAGATCATCTCGTATGAAACTTTGTGTGATGATTATAAATTTTTAAGTATTGTTTGGTTATTGTGTACCTCATATTTATTTATAGACGCTAGTACCGACCAAGGATACGAGGAGGAATGAGGATACTACGAGGAAGAAGCCGAGGAGAACTTCAACCACTGCTCTGCACAAGGCAAGCTAACACTTGCAAGATACCCTACTTATGCAAGCTACTACTTGCTTGTTACTATGCCAACTATATGCCTTAAGCATATGTGATTATACGCACTTGACACACCATCCTAGTTTTGCTTGCAAGCTTAGTATTTTATTTTCTTTATTAAAAGCTTTCTATAAAAAGTTTAATTAGTGACTTGTAGATTCTAGAAAGATAATTGAAGGTAGCATAAAGAGCTTAAAATTTGGCCTAAGTTAGATAATCTTGATGTCATCCTAAGGCATGAGACTGAACTTAGTTAATCCCCACTTGTTTATTACCCATCATTAGTATTTACCCCACTTGTAGCTGCTAGTGCTAAGTATAAAAGTTGATCAACTTTAGATGAGAATACTTGGTGAAAATGATTATGAAAACCTTAGAGTGATGAGTCATTCTACTGAAATGTTTTGACATGTGTTTCCGAACATCAGATGATCTTGATGATGAAAATTTTAAGGCATGCGCCTTAGCCCTCTTTAAAATTGATGGTTGTCTGGATGTGATACCATTCCAATTTTACCGTACAACCACAATACCCGAAATTTGGGTAGGGCTTGACTAGAAACTTGTATACCTTAGTATGGGTTACCTTGCGCCCAAGGTCTAAGATGAGGCTACCTTGTGAAGATTGTCCACCTCTGCAGTACCCAAGATGACAGTTGGTCATGGTTGGGAGGCCAAACTCACAGAAGAGGTGCCTATACTAGCGTGTAATTGAAAGGTTAGGATTGATTATCCGCATACTGAGTATGGTGAATTCAGGATTGTTCCTGACGGATGTATCGAATGTTGTGGTGAAAGTGTACAATCTCTATAGAGTGTCAAACTATTCGAATAGCCGCGTCCGCGGTTATGGACAGTTGGAGTGGCCATACTGTTCCCCCGTCAGATGTTTTCAAAATGACTTGTGAAATGATTTGTGACTTTGACTTGACCACAACAATGTCGTGACATGAAATTCAAGTTCCAACTTAGGTGTTATAAAACTCTCAACTAGATTTCTTTGTTTTTGAACTTAGTAGAGGTAAATCTGGATTTTTGCAAAACAACCCTAGAGCTTAGTATATCCTATTCAAAACCACTTCACTTGTTAGTATTAGTTTGCGCGTACTTAAAGAGTACTCATGCCTTTGTCCCTGGCTATTCCGGTGGCCAAACTATGAAGAGGAGTATCAGGAAGAAGGAAAACAGGAAGGCTATGACAACTAGGATCATCTCCCATCATTAGGATTGCTTATGACCATGAAGATGGAGCTTCGCCTACGCTATCGTTATTATTACATTATTCCGCTGCTTGAATTGTATTAAGAACTGGATCATGAGATCCTTATTTGTGTAAGACCTTATGTATGGTTTGTACAGGATGAAGTACTGTGATATCCAATCTGTTATGTCTCGCAAAAATGGTAATCCTGGGATTGCGATGTATGGCATAACATGCATCTATGATTAAAAATACGGGTGTTGACAAGTTGGTATCAGAGCCATCCTAATGATAGGTGACCCTAGTTAGAATGGACGTTTGAATCCAAAACTTAGTTTCAAAACCAAAGAAGTGAGTATTTACAAAAACTTATTCTCATTCTTATCACTTAGACACTTTCATGAAAATTCATGTTCCTCAAAAACTCTTGCAAACTTACATAAAATTTGACACACTTGATCACTCTACTAACTTACTCATCCTATATTCTTATAGATGGACGTTAAGTACAACAAGTTTTATCAGTTGGGGAATGGAGGAGACCTCATCTTTGAGCGTGACTTGCACTAGCTGTCGGAGATGCTGGAGCATCCGCACCCCGAGTTCTTCGGAGCTCAGCTCAATGATCAGGAAGGGGAAGATCTGCAGTGGTTAGTTGTTGCAAGTCTCAGAGGAAATATTGAACCCCCCACTGCAGAGGGAATTCAGTTCACCTTAAGAGAGAACAACTGGCTCGATGGACTTGCCAGGTCCATGCAGGAAGCTCGTGCCCATCTGTGTGGGTAGAGTATCAATCAAATCAAGGGTACCCGCTTTGAGTTCTACCCAAGGCGTGATGCTATGGGACAGCCACTGGAGGCCCCATACCACCAGGAGATGAAGAGTCAATTGGACCATCTCAGCTTCATGATGTATGACTATCAGAAGGAGTTGGACAATTCCCGTTACTATGCCAACCACAAGTACGCCATATCCGCCAAGAAGGATCAGACCATCACCATGCTAGTGAAGGATCACAAGTATCTTCACCATCAGCTCGACAAGAAGGAGCGCATCATTGCCCGTCTTCCCCACCGGATCACAGATTTAAAGGAGACCATCCACGAGAAAGACATGCAGTTGAAGGAGAGGGAGAATGCAGGGGAAGACCTTCGTGGAGACCCCTACTCCTATCTCAGCAATGATGATGACTTTCTGGAGGATCAGGCCATGGACTTCTTCACCGATGAGGATGACTTTGCCTTCATCGATGATGATGAGGATGATGAGGACACTGACTCCAATGAGTAGTAGCACTTGAGCACTAGCATTAATGAGTTGTATTCGGTCCCACTGTATTGTAGTTTCCCATAATGGTTCTTAAAACCATCTGTTTTCCTTTGTTGTGGTGTGTGTTTGTATCGTGTGCTCTGAATGAATGAAAAGCAAGTTTCTAGACAAATCTGAGTCAAACTTTAAATACTCTTCAAAAACCCTGAACCTTAGAAATTTCCCTCTTTTCTCATGATCTACCTCAATCTTCAGATGCCTCGCGGAGGAAGCAACTCAGCCCCGGATCCGATGTTGCAACTCTTGCAAATGTTGGTTTCTGACCGCGAAGCTGAAAGAGCCAAACGTCAAGCCAACTTAGCCACCCTTCAACATATAGCTCAGATGGCCAACAACAATCAAGGCCATGGAAATCAGGACAACCATGGATCTAAGCTCAAGAATTTCCAGAACACCAATCCACCTGTTTTCACTAAGTCAGAAGAGCTCCTAGATGTAGATGATTGGTTGCAAACCATGGAGAATAATCTGGAAGTTGCAAGAGTGGAAGCTAACAAGAAAGTGTTGTGTGCTACCCAATATCTGGCCAGAGATGCAAGAGCATGGTGGAACAACGTTCGCACAATGACAGGAGGTCAGCTGATGACTTGGGAAGAGTTCAAAGTCAAGTTCAGCGAAACTCATGTACCACCGGGTTTGATCAAGAGGATGAGAGATGAACTCAGGGAACTGAAGCAAGGAAGGATGACAGTAGTGGAGTACCGTGACAAATTCTTGTCATTGGCTAGGTATGCACCAGATGAGATAGATAATGAAGCTAAGAAGAAGGAGAGATTCCTGAATGGTCTGCACGATGATATGCAGACGGTGTTAGTAAATATCCCCTTTGCTGATATTGAAGCCTTAGTTGACTCTGCCATTCAGATAGAAGGAAAGATCAACCAAGCTAATGAGAACTGCAAGCGTCGCATGATTCATCAACCTTGAACCCACCATACACCAAAGTATCGCTCCAACCCATCTCCAGGATTTGCCACAAGAACCAACAGACCCCCGATGAACCATCCAACCTATCCCAACCGTGGAAACCCAAGGCCCGGAGGAAACCATAACAACCCCGGCAATCCCAGCAATTTCAACCGTGCACCACCCAAGTTCAACAACAACAATGCTGCCACCAACACCAAAACTGCCCCAAGGACTGAAAGCAATGTTGTGCCTGTTGCAGCAAAGGACAAGTCGCAAGTGACTTGATATGAATGTGGAACCAAGGGTCACTATTACAATGAGTGCCCCAAGAAGATTGCCGCAGCCCCCAATGCAAATGCCCCAGCACAGCAGCAGCGTCGTGTTCAGCCCTGAAGAAGGTTTGCCCCAGGAAATTCGCTCAATCGCAACGGCCGTCTCTTTCTCATGCATGCTGAAGAAGCCCAAGAAGCACCAGATGTCGTACTGGGTATGTTTTATGTTAACTCAGTACTTGCAAGAGTGTTGTTTGATTCTGGCGCATCACACTCATTTGTTACTGAAGAATTTGCATGCACTAGTAATATTCAACCAACCAAATTGAAGCATGTTATGATTGTTCAAATACCTGGTTCAACCACCAAACCTAGAAAAAATTGCAAAGTCGTCCCTATCCGAATCCATGGCATAGATTTTTATGCTAATCTAATAGTACTCGGAACTAAAGGTTTGGAAGTAGTACTATGAATGGATTGGATGTCCAAACACAAAGGATTAATTGACTGTGCCAAGAAAGCCATAACCATGACCAGCACAGCCGGAATATCAGTCGAGCATGTATCTGAAACCTTGCCCCGTCAATTCAAGTGCAACAAGAGTCTAGCCTAGCCAACCATTGACCAAGTCCGGATAGTCCTTGAATACCCCGATGTATTTCCAGATGTTTTGCCCGGTATGCCCCTAGATCGGGATATCGAGTTTATCATTGAACTAATACCTGGAACCGGACCCATAGCCCAGAGACCATATAGTATGAACCCGTATGAACTAGTGGAACCGAAGAAGCAACTGGATGCCATGCTGGAAATTGGACTGATTCAACCAAGTGCGTCACCATGGAGATCACCTGTTTTGTTTGTGGACAAGAAAGATGGAGGTAACCATTTGTGTACGGATTATCGGAAGTTGAATGATGTCACCATCAAGAACAAGTACCCGTTGCCAAAAATAGAAGACCTGTTTAACCAGTTGACTAGTGCCAAAGTGTTTTCTAAGATTGATCTTAGAACTGGCTATCATCAACTCAAAATTCGCGCAGAGGATATTACAAAGACTTCCTTTACCACCCAATATGGATTATACGAGTATACTGTCATGTCTTTTGGATTAACCAATGCCCCACTTATTTCACGAACCTCATGAATAAGACTTTTATGGACTTCCTGGATAAGTTTGTCATTGTTTTCATCGATGACGTTCTAATTTATTCCAAATCATAAGAAGAACATGAGCTACACCTCAGGACCATTCTTGGAACCCTTAGAGAGCATAAGTTGTATGCCAAGTTTAGCAAATGTGAATTCTGGTTACAGGAGGTAGGATTTCTCTGACATATTGTATCAACCGAAGGAATTTCCGTTGACCCTGCAAAGGTGAAGGATGTTGAAGATTGGAAAGCCCCAACCACTCAAACCCAATTTCATGCATTTCTCGGATTAGGGGGATACTACCACAAGTTTGTAGAAGGATTCTCAAGTATTGCAAGACCCATGACCCAATTGCTGAAGAAGGACAAGAAGTTTGAATGGACGGACAAATGTGAAGCGAGTTTTCAGGAACTCAACAGGAGATTGATTTTAGCCCCAATCTTGATCATGCCGAATATCAAGAAACCCTTTGATGTGTATTGTGACGCCTCCAAGATCGGTCTCGGATGTGTGCTAATGCAAGAAGGCAAAGTTATATCTTATTTATCCCGACAACTGAAACAGCATGAAAAGAATTATCCAACACATGACCTTGAACTAGCAGCCGTAGTTCTAGCCCTGAAGACATGGAGGCATTACCTTATGGGTAACCTTTGTCAGATTTATTCGGATCACAAGAGCCTGAAGTATATATCCACTCAGAAGGAGCTGAATATGAGGTAGAGAAGATGGTTTGAGCTAATCAAGGACTATGATCTAGACATTCACTATCACCCCGGTAAAGCCAATGTGGTAGCAGATGTCCTTAGCAGATTGCCGTGTCACTTGAACTCCATGATTTTGAAGGAGCAACCCAGTTTGCACAAAGAGATGGAAGATTTCTGAATGGAATTAGTGAGTGAAGGATTTTTGGCTAGCATAGAACTTCAACCCACTTTGATCAGTCAGATCAAGGAGGCGTAGAAAGGAAATGCTAGTATAGATGGAATCAAATGTCATATAGGTACATGCAAAGTGCCCGGATTCACCGAAGACGAAGAAGGAGTTCTGTGGTACAAAGGACGTCTCTATTTACCAGCAGATTCAGAGTTGAAAGAAGTTATTTGAAAGAGGCCCATGATACTCTTTATTCTATCCACCCCGGACGAACGATGATGTATCAGGATTTGAAGGAGCAATTTTGGTGGCATAAGATGAAGAGAGAAATCGGAAGCTATATCGCCAAGTGTTATATTTTCCAGAGAGTCAAGGCGGGACATCAAAGACCCGTAGGACTGTTGCAACCATTACGGATTCCAGAATGGAAATGGGATTCCGTTGGAATGGACTTTATCACCAGAATGCCTACTTATAGTAGGGGAAATGACTCTATATGGGTCATAGTTGACAGATTGTCCAAAGTAGACCATTTCTTACCAGTCAAGACCACATACCAGAGTTCGAAGCTAGTAGAGTTGTACATCACTAGAATCATCAGTTTGCACGGACTCCCCAAGAACATCGTATGTGATCGAGGAACTCAGTTTACCTCGATATTCTGGAAGAAAGTCCAAGAAGGTTTAGGAACCCGATTGGATTTCGGCACAGTGTATCACCCTTAGACCGATGGACAAACGGAGCGAGTAAATCAAATACTCGAAGATATCTTGAGAGCATGTGTGCTAGAGTATGGATCTAAATGGGAAGACTGTCTGCCTTTCGCAGAATTTTCATACAATAACAGTTATCAAGCTAGTCTACAAATGGCCCCATTTGAATTCATGTATGGAAGGAAGTGTCGCACCCCTTTGAATTGGTCGGAAGTGGGAGAGAGTCAGATTTTCAGACCTGACATCCTACGAGAAGCAGAAGAGAGAGTTCACAAGATTCGTGAGAACCTCAAGACCGCCCAGTCAAGACAGAAGAGTTACGCCGACAAGAGACGTCGAGACCTTGACTTCAATATCGGAGATTTTGTGTATCTCAAAGTGTCGCTTTTGAAGGGAATGCAGCGTTTCCAACTCAAAGGAAAGTTAGCCCCTAGATATATCAGACCCTTCAAGACTCTAAATCGTCGAGGAGAAGTATCATATCATCTGGAACGCCAGAGGAAATGTCAGCAGTACACAATGTGTTATATATATCGTTACTTCACAAATGCCTTGAAGTTCCGGAGAAGACCGAAGTGTTTAGGAACATTGATCACCAGACCATAGAGATCAACGATGACCTGACATATCCCGAAGTACCCATCCGTATTTTGGAAGATGCTTTCAGAACCACCAGAACACGAAGCATCAAGTTTCTCAAGATTCAGTGGAGCAACCACACTGAAGAAGAAGATACCTGGGAGCGAGAAGATCACATCAGGATGGAGTTTCCCGATCTCTTTAAATCCTAGGTATTCTTTTTCTTCTTTTTGAAATCTCGGACAAGATTTTGTTTAAGGAGGGAAGGTTTGTAACATCCCAAAAATATGAAACAATGATCATCAAACTCTAATCACTAAAATTAGGGTTAACAAAAACTTTGATTAAATAAAAACCAAACGAATGCATGTGTGTATGTGATGATTTGAGAAAGGCATGAATGGACTTGTGTGATTAACCTAAATAGCAAGGAATGGTTCAAAGATGAATATAGCATCACCTAAAACATTTCCAAGTAGAAACAAATCAAGAGAAAATCAAAAACAAATCAATTAAAGCAAATGGTCATTTTTGCCAATCTTGCTCACTAGGTCACTTTGAGTGTTTCTAGTCCAAGATTTCAAAACTTTTCCAATTCTTTTCACCCCTTGCAAGACCAAGTAAAAGTGAATCAAATCCCACCTGTCAAACTTGCAGAAACATTTGGCAACCCCATTTAAATGACAATTCAAAATTGAATCTTTAACATATGTGAAGATCACACATTTTCAAAACCCAACCAAACCAGCCCCTTCACCAATCCAACTAACCAGATACTCCCTAGTATGTGCCTAGACAACCCACCAAGTTTGAACCAAAAATTCAAATTTGAGTTTCTTGCGGCCATTTCATCAAACACTTGGAGACAGAAAATCAAACTGGCAAAACTTCACTGTTTTGAGCAGTAATTTGGATAAGCATTGTTCACCATTGATCACCCTTGTCTCCCCCAGTGCCAACCAGTGCCTTGACCACCCCTATCCCCTACACGTTGCACCATGCCATGCCAACCCGAAGGCACCCTTGCCAGCCGACTATGGCTATCTAGACAGAGCAAGCACCAAGCCTAGCCACCATGTCTAGGACGCACGCCACCGTCCACCGCCACCCTCTGTCCCATCCCCGAGCATTGCTAGCCCCTGGACCACAGGGCAAGCTCATGCCAATCTTCTCTGCGTACGAGCCAAGAGCGCGTCAGTGTGCCACACTCGAACAGCGCCAACAGACCGCGTGCCGCCCTCGCCGCTTGCAGACGTGATCACCACCACACCAGGAACCGCCTAGACATGCTCGTTCACTGTCGCGCGACGAGGAGCGCATGTGCGCCATTAAGACTTCCGTCGGAGCCACCCAAACGTTGACGTGTTCCGACTAATTCACACTACCCCACGCCTCGCCATCAAGCCGCTGAGCTTCTCCAGGAGGCAATGCACCGTCCCCTACCTTCGGCCATGTTGTTAGCTCGCTGTGCAGCCGACCCCGATGAGCTCCACCCACGCCATTCGGTCCCCTTCAACCACAATAAAAGGAGGCCTCCCCTGCTCATTTTCTTCACACCATTTCACTCCCCACCTCTGACTGATCACACCCACTCACTCCCGGAGCAAGGCAAGCACCAGGTGGCCAGAATATCACCGGAGTTCGCCGCTGCAGAGGAGGAGAGGCGCCATCGATTGGAGCCGCCCCAGGACAAGTTGCCGGTACCAGGAGAATCGTCGTTGTCAACTTCGTCGTTTGCCCCCATCGTTGACCATCGCCTGAGCCCTGTTGAGCCTCCCACAACCCCCACCGGCCATGCTAGAGGTTTGTCTCGCCGGCGCTGACCGACCTAGACGATGAACCAGAGCCATTTGATTAGAGTTAGATCGTGCGGCCTAGATCACCCTGTACCGCTTCGCCACTCGTTGTCTCACTGACGAGTGGGGTCGCTCACTTAACCAGCCTGCGCGTGCGCTGTGCGTAGTGGGCCGGCTCAGTTAAACCTCCCACGCAACCCAATAGTTCAAATTTAGTTTTATTCATTTAATTTCAAACCTAGTTCTGTACCTAGATTCAAAAAGCAACCTAGCTCGATTCACTAAACCAAAATGCATGAAACCAATTTTGTTAGAAAGGTACTGGAGTGCTTAATCCAAGCCCGTTGTATTCAAACCATTTAGAATTGTAGATCACCCATGGTAAAAATAACAAGGCAGAAGCTTTTCGGCATTCAAACATTTTTTTAAATTCAACCATAAGAACTTTTGAGTTGATTCCAACTCTCAAAAATCACATTTAACCATACCTTTCAGAATATATATAAATATATAGGTTTACTTACAGAAATAGTGACTAAGTAATAAAAGAATGCCACATAGGCATTTCTAGTCACTTTAATTAAATAAAATAAAAGGTTAAACCTTATTAAATTGTGACACCACTTGAAATCACATCCCCATGTACTGAAATATTTGGTGATGACATGTGTCAACATGATCCCATGTTTAATTTGGAGAATATTAAATCTTAAGTCGTTTTTTAGTGAGCAGAAATTACTTTTCTCAATTAAAATAAATGGGACAAGTGCTTTAATCTTCTAATGTTAGTGATGATGCTAGATCATCTCGTATGAAACTTTGTGTGATGATTAGAAATTGTTAAGTATTTTTTGGTGATTGTGTACCTCATATTTACTTATAGACGCTAGTACCGACCAAGGATACGAGGAGGAATGAGGATACTACGAGGAAGAAGCCGAGGAGAACTTCAACCACTGCTCTGCACAAGGCAAGCTAACACTTGCAAGATACCCTACTTATGCAAGCTACTACTTGCTTGTTACTATGCCAACTATATGCCTTAAGCATATGTGATTATACCCACTTGACACACCATCCTAGTTTTGCTTGCAAGCTTAGTATTTTATTTTCTTTATTAAAAGCTTTCTATAAAAAGTTTAATTAGTGACTTGTAGATTCTAGAAAGATAGTTGAAGGTAGCATAAAGAGCTTAAAATTTGGCCTAAGTTAGATAATCTTGATGTCATCCTAAGGCATGAGATTGAACTTAGTTAATCCCCACTTGTTTATTACCCGTCATTAGTATTTACCCCACTTGTAGCTGCTAGTGATAAGTATAAAACTTGATCAACTTTAGATGGGAATACTTGGTGAAAATGATTATGAAAACCTTAGAGTGATGAGTCATTCTACTTAAATGTTTCATGTGTTTCCGAACACCAGATGATCTTGATGATGAAAATGTTAAGGCATGAGCCTTAGCCCTTTATAAAACTGATGGTTGTCTCGATGCGATACCATTCCAATTTTACCGTACAACCATAATACCCGAAATTTGGGTAGGGCTTGATAGGAAATTTATATACGTTAGTATGGGTTCACTTGCGGCCAAGGTCTGAGCTGAGGCTACCTTGTGAAGATTTTCCACCTGTGTAGTACCCAAGATGACAGTTGGTCATGGTTGGGAGGCCAAACTCACAGGAGCGGTGCCTATACTAGGGCGTGTAATTGAAAGGTTAGGATTGATTATCCGCATACTGAGTATGGTGAATTCAGGATTGTTCCTGATGGATGTATCGAATGTTGTGGTGAAAGTGTACAATATCTGCAGAGTGTCAAACTATTCGAATAGCCACGTCCGCGGTTATGGATAGTTGGAGTGGCCATACTGTTCCCCCGTCAGATGTTTTCAAAATGACTTGTGAAATGATTTGTGACTATGACTTGACCACAACAATGTTGTGACATGATATTCAAGTTCCCACTTAGGTGTTATAAAAATCTCAACTAGATCTCTTTGTTTTTGAACTTAGTAGAGGTAAATCTGGTTTTTTTGCAAAACAACCCTAGAGCTTAGTATATTCTATTCAAAACCACTTCACTTGTTAGTATTAGTTTGTGAGTACTTAAAGAGTACTCATGGCTTTGTCCCTGGCTATTCTCGTGTCCAGACTATGAAGAGGAGTATCAGGAAGAAGGACAGCATGAAGGTTACGACAACTAGGATCATCTCCCATCGTCAGCATTGCCTGTGACCATGAAGATGGAGCTTGTCCTACGTTATCGTTATTATTACGTTATTCCATTGCTTGAATTGTATTAAGAACTGGATCATGAGATCCTTATTTGTGTAAGACCTTATGTATTGTTTGTAATGGATGATGTACTGTGATATCCAATATAGTATGTCTCACAAAAATGGTAATCCTGGGATTGCGATGTATGGCCTAACAGGCATCTTTGATTAAAAATCCGGGTGTTGACAATGCCTAGGATTGTTTGGTACTTGGATGCTTATTATTATTTATCTGCAATGCCTAGATCTTGAAGTTACATGTTTAGACTCGTCCATGCAATGCCCGTCCATCCATTCCTTTGCCTACCATGCTCATATCCTACTGTTTTTTGCTACTGTTACTATTGCTCCTGTTTTACTGTTGTTGTTGCTTTGCTGTTGCTACTACAAACTATTACTACTGATAAACTTCTGTGAGCAAGAACTATTTCTAGGTGCAGCTGAATTGACAACTCAGTTGTTAAGGCTTGCAAGTATTCTTTGGCTCCCCTTGTGTCGAATCAATAAATTAGGTAATACTACCCGCGAAGACTATTGCGATCCCCTATACTTGTGGGTCATCAAGTCCTCATCAACTCCTACTATGGAGGGAACGCTTAAATGCTCTAAGAAAGCGTGATCCGGTACTTGTTTCCGCGCAGATCCTATCCTTGATAGAGCATCTACTTCCTCGTTTTCTACTCGAGGGCTGTGTTGAACCTCAAAACCCTTGAACGATTTAGATTGTTCATCCACAACAGCTTTGTATGCTGCCATGTGATTGTTGCATTGCAGATATTGGATACTTGTTGAGCAACTAAGTTCGAGTCTCCGTAACACATGAGTCTTGTTATGCCAAAGTTTTTGGCCATGCGTATTCCATGTAGCAATGTTTCATACTCGACAATATTGTTTGTTGCCGTAAAGTGTATTTGCAACACATAGAATAACCTATTTCCTTGGGATGATTTGAGCACCACGCCAGCCCCCGAGCCCCCTCGTGCCTTTGATCCATCAAAGTGAAGGGTCCAAAATTCCGAGTTTGGAGGACCTGTTTTTTCTATCGTCTTTGTCCAATCAACAACAAAGTCGACAAGTATTTGGGACTTGATTGTTGTACGCGGCTTATACTCAATGTCGAAAGCTGCAAGCTCTATTCTCCACTTTGCGAAACGTCCTATGGTGTCACGGTTATTGATTATATCTCGCAGGGGAGCGGTGCTCACCACTGTGATCTTGTGTTCTTGAAAATAGTGGTGTAGCTTTTTGGATGCAAAGAACACTCCATAAGCTAGCTTTTGATGATGTGGATACCGTTGTTTCGACTATGTCAGGACCTTACTCAGGTAATAAGTTAGACATTGCATCTTATGCTCGTGGCCTTCTTCCTCGCGCTCCACTACTATTACCACACTTATGACCTTGTTGGTCGCTGCAATGTAGAGTAACATAGGCTCCTGAGGTTCTGGTGCTACGAAAACTAGTGAGTTTAAAAGTAGGTCTTTCATACTTTGCAGGGCAGTTTCGGTTTCTTGGGTCTAGACAAATTTGTCGGTTTTCTTCAAGAGTTTGTATAAAGGTGTGGCTCTTTCGCCGAGCCGGCTGACGAAACGACTCACTGCTGCAATGCAACCAGTGAGACGTTGCATGTCCTTCAGGTGAGTCGGCCTGGTAATGTTGATTATAGCCTTGATTTTGTCCCTGTACACCTCTATGGCTCGCTCAGAGATGATGAAACCTAACAATTTTCCGACTGGAATTCCAAAGAAACACTTCTTCGGATTTAGCATCATATTGAATTTTCGTAGACTAGCAAATGTTTCCTCCAAGTCGAAAATTAAAGTTCCCTTCTTTTTGGAAATAACAGCTATGTCTTCTACATATACATGGACATTGCGTCCGATTTGGTCGTTGAGACAACGTTGCATAGTACGTTGATATGTTGCTCCTGCGTTCTTTAAGCAGAAAGGCATAGTTTTGTAGCAGAAGGTTCCGAAAGGAGTGACGAAAGACGTCTTATTTTGATCCGACTATGTTATCGGTATTTGGTGATATCCGGAATCACTACACCACATCACTACATTCCCTACCAACGTGTGTTGGGAAAAGTCACTATATGTGTCAGACGGTTGGTCGGGAAATCTTCTATCGGATTGTTGGTTGGCAATATCTAGATGCATCAACCGATTATCGGTCAGGAATGTAAAATAGTATAGCGTCTAACTATCGGTCGGTAATGCGATGATAGCTATCAGACTATTGGTCGGCAAACAATGCTGACCGACTTAGCATGGCCACCTAGGATGGCCTTGCGCGCATGCCCAAAAATCTGCAGCGCCAAAATTTCCATGCGGCCCACGAATATTTTGCTCCGTTTCGCCCCTAGGCGCGTCTCCTTATCATCTCGGCGTGTACCTAAGAAAATGAAGAAAAAATAAAACAGAGAACTGCATCTCTAGATCTTGATCTGACTCCTCGCCTAGATCTAGATCCGCCGGCTAGCTTGATCTTGTACCGGTGCCCTCTCTCTGACCGGCAGCTGCCCTTAACTTCCAGCGAGGATGCGTCCCTCAGATCTCACTCTTCCGGATGTGCCTCCCCACCAACACCCCCGCTCGATGCCCTCCCGTGCTCATCAGCTGCTTCGTCATCGCCATTCGCACATGGCATGTCACCTGCGTGCTCATGCTTGATCTTTATCCTCCGTCCAGGACGTATCCGGCCGCCGGCGGCGGTGCATGGTCCGGTGAGGCTGCTCCCCCTCCACCCCACTCGTCCTTCCTCCTCCTCACAACCACCTCCACACCACTCTGTCGTCTTTCCAACTATGTCCTATTGGATTTTCCCCCCAAACTGGTGAGTTATAATGCCTTTTATTTACGTACCGATTTCAGTTCATATGCTCTTCTAAATCTGTCTCGCAAAATCAATGTAATAGTTTTTCTTCGGTTCAATAAAAACCAGCTGTGAGTTAGTGTGCCAATAGTATATGATTGGTGTACTCACATATGGTGCAGATTTTGAATGATTTCTTTGCAAGCATCTGACCAGCACTCTCTTCTATATCGTCTATCTCCTTTGCTCCTATCCTTTCTTCTTGTTGAAGATTTTCCTATCCTTAGGTGCTGCAAGTTCAATTCCTAAAGAGTGAGGTGAGGCTAGATTATCTTACTTCAATAGTGTGCTGTAAGTTTCGGTTAAAATAAATGCTATGGTCAGCTGGACCAACATTTAAATTTCAATTACATGCAACAGAAAGAGGTTTAGATGGTACACACATTTACTTGCTGCACCTGATAGAGTACTCTTGTGTGACTACATTATGCTGGAAAATTTCTGGTGCATTCCCATGTATGGTAGGGTTATAGGCTGCATGCTTATACTTACTCTGAAAGTCAGATCGACAGCTTCTCACGAATATGTGTTACTACTTAATTACAATTATGTTTATATATCGATGCACAGAGGCTGAATACTGCACCAGCTAATTAATTATACAAATAATACTTGATAGTCTTTGCTGGTCCTGAAGTGCTTGTTTGGTAATTAATATATTTCCGTTGATGTAGCTTTACTTCCGCACCTTGATTAAGCGAGATGTTTGTAGTGTTTCTCTTTTCTTGCATGCACAGTGGATAGTGCGGTGCCGTTACTATACACTATGAAGATTCAATTTGATGGTTACTTGCTTAGTTGATTTAGCATAGTATGTATGTATATGTTTTCATGTTCCTTTGGAATGCTTAAAATACTATCTAGGAATAATTTACATGCAGTACTCTCTGCAGTTTATTTTGGACATTAAATATTACTCTTCCCTCTGCTATTCAGTGGTTTTATTAGGAAAGTGCCTCTGCTAATATTTTCTTGTCAAACACCAACCAGGTTTGAATGATCAAATTATTTAGAGGCCTTGAGATTTTACTTTGCAAGATAAATAAAGTTATATACTTTGTTTTCCTACTTTCAACATACAAAGAGAATTTATATTCTATTCCTGGGATTAATGTGACTTTGGATAGAATTGTGACAGGCTTAATTAATCATGGACGAGATTGTCGTAGTGTTTGGTTCTTTGTATATCTTTTAGGATTCTATATATATATATATATATATGTCTTCTAAGCTGAACCTAATTGAACTGTCGTGACAAAGCAGGTGAGGTGATGGCCGGGATGAAATGAGCAAGGGAGAAATATCGATGGTAAAGAAAACTAGGACACCAAATTTGTCCACACTCACTTGTGTCACATGTTAGCAGTTTGCCGTGGTCAAGCAACTTGGAAGCACATCGAAAATGTTTTCCTCCACTTAGTTTGTATAGTTTAATATGTGATGTTGTCATGATAATTTTGCTAGATAAAGCCCCACAAGCCAGGGGCTTATTCTTCATCCCTTCGCTAAGGTATTTCAGTCACTCAGCTATAGAAGGTTTTTTGTATTCTATGGCAGCTTCCAGATGCCTCCTAGAAGTAGTGGTAGTTGTTTTTTTGTCCAATATTATCTCCATTATTTTTATAAATGACACACTAGAGAGAAAGTTTTGTTTGTCGTAAATTTTGATCTATAGTTCCGAGACCAACCATATTATATCTACCCAACCAAGTGACTAACCTAGCTGGGACGACTAACTTTGGCTTTGTTAAAAAGAACATAATCTCATTAACCATAAATCATGTGTGACGTGCGATGCATGAGCACTTCTCTCCATAGAATCTGTGAAACTTGAACATGGGAGTGTCTCACATACTACGTGATCATGTTTTTCCATTATTATTTTTGAGTAGTCATTTCTGTACATGGGTAAAAAAGCATGAATTAATAATTATGCCTCATGCATGCAATAAGTCTGTTTACATGTTGTTTGGCAGAATTGAAAAGTTAAACTCGGGGAAGATAATGATGGCCAAGAAGGCGATGACGAATAGATCCATGTTCAGAGGAGAGTCGATGTTCTTAAGTCACATGATGTTAAGTTTCTAACAATCGTGGTGCTGCAATAGTGAGCATTCGGCTACTATTAGGTTTCTTTAGTTTCGTCCCCTATATTAAACATGTCAGGTGTGAGGCAACTTTTGCATTAGGTTCTAAGTACTTAATTGCAAGAGATGCACTTGCAATATATTTTTCCGATGAGTTTATTTTGGTGTTCTGGGTCCATTTCAAAATACATACATGTAAGCTACAGATTGCTGGTTATATTTTTGCGGTATTCAGAGATATAGTGAGCAGTATATATCAATACAAGATTTGCTGGTTCCATGTACAAGTAATTTCCAGTAGTGATCAACATAGCAGCTAGTGTGCAAAGATATTTTCCTAAACCAACTTAATGATGCTTATCTTATTTGTTTGTAGGTTTACTGAAAACTATTGTCATATACATTATACGTATGAATGTCAATACCTGCAATCTGTAGCTTACTTACTGCAGATGTTTTTCCCTTTGATTCACTATCAGCATCCTTGCCCATATATCGTTGCTTTGTCATTTTTATTATTTTTCACTCTTGTGCACCATTATAATAGTTAATCTATTTGTGATAAATTGGCATTGTCGACCAAAAAAATCTCATATGTGTGTATGTGTTTGTGTAGATGTCCCCTTGAGAGCATGAATTATCATGCAAAGCTTATGTCACAATCTTTGGATACAATTTTTGTTACCATTTTGTAAACCTGATTATATGGATTATGTGGTAACCAGTTAAGAATAGATGAATAGTAATATTGTAAGAATTAGTGCATGTGATTTTGGAGGATATGCATGTATACCTGTGTGAAATGTGAATTTGGCTGATTTGTGGATGTTGAATAACTAAATTATGTGAATGCGAACACTGAAGCAAGGATTTGTTGCTGAAACTTTGTCGGCAATTAGTATCTTGGTCAGTGTTGTTGAAAAGTTGGTTAGCAAAAGAAACACCGACCGACCATTATAAGGGAAAGGTTCATGGCAATGCCAACAGAAAATTGGTCACCAAAACAAGTACCATCGGACTATTGGTCGGGAAACAAATGTCAGTTAGGAAAGGAATGTCTGTCGGCAATTAATATGTTGGTCGGGAAAGTTTCCAAACAAAATGTCGGACTGTCGGTCGACAAAGATTTGTTGGTTGGGAAAGACTTTTGCCGACCGGACTTACGGTGACAGACAAGGTTGGTCGAAAAAACCCTTTCCCGACTGACTTTCTATTGGTGAAAGCAGTTTTCCCAACAAATTATGTTGTTGCTGATTTTGTGCTGTGGTGTAGTGAATATGCGTCGAGAAAACAGAGTAGTTCCAACCCTGCCGTTGAGTCGATAACTTCATCTATTCTTGGCAAAGGGAATGGATCTTTTGGGAATGCCTTGTTCAAAGCGGTATAATCAACACACATCCTTAAATCAATGGTGTCCTTTTTAGGGATGAGTACAGGATTTGCCACCCAATCTGTATGGATGACCTCTGTTATGAATCTGGCTAACTCTAGTCGGGCTAATTCCTTGGCTATCGCTTTGCGCTTTTCATCACCAAACCGTCATAAGGACTGTTTGACGGGTTTAGCGTCAGGGTACACATTAAGAGAGTGCTCGGCAAGTTTCCTAGGTACTCTGGTCATGTTAGAAGACTGCCATGCGCGGTCTAATCCTACCCCTATGTTCGTCGTATTGGAGGGATCATCTTCCTTCAGCGTCGTTTTCTTTGTCTCTTCCGATTCCTTGAACTACAAACTTGGCTTTAGCACCTCGTTCTTCGTAGCGGGCATCTCGGACGGATTGATGGTCTTCTTGATCTCCTGGTACTCCTGAGCGTGCAGCACGGCTTCGGCGAAGGCAGCAGATCCTTCTCGCACTCTCGCGCCTTCCTCGGGTTTCCCTGGATGGTGATTACGCACTTTGGACCTGGAAGCTTAATCATGTTGTAGATGTAACAGGGACGAGCTATGAAAGACCAGTGAGCCGTACGTCCGAAGATGGAGTGGTAAGCACTTTTGAACGGTACCACCTAAAAAGAGAGTGTCTCGGTCCGGTAATTGTCTCGGGTTCCGAATGTCACGTCCAGAGTAATCTCACCCAAAGAACCCCCCTGTCTCCCTGGTACAAAGCCATGGAAAGTTACACTATTGTAAGTCAACTGGCTCTCGTGCAGCTTCATGCGGTGGAGCTTCTCGATGTAGAGGATATTGATGCCACTCCCATCGTCCATGAGTGTTTTAGAAAACTCATAGCCATCAATAAAAGGATTGACGAGCAGAGCGTACTTTCCCCGATGATATTTTTTCCTTGGGTGATCTGAGGGATCAAAGGTGATTGTTACATCCGACCAGTCCAGAAATTGTGGAATAGTCGAAACCGTGGAATTGAGCTCATGGAGAACCGCATTATTTTCCTTGGCAAGTTAGGATCCAAGGAAGCAGACGTATGCGTCTTTCTTAGTCGGAAAAGTCTTCTTTCCATCCAACTTGGGATCTACGGCGGTATCCACTTCTTCCATGTCGGAATCTTCCTTGGGCTCCATTCCTTTCTAGGAATTTTTCTTTCCTTTTTGTCGTTTGGCTCTGTAGCCAGCGGATTCGTCTTTCTTGATGTTGTCATTGAAACGACACTCGGCATTTGTGTGGGTAGATCCTCCGTTACTATCCAAGTGGTCAACATAGGGATTATTGGCAATGTCGGCCCAGGTATAGGTTCTTCCAGGTTGCTGATCTCCTTTGCCCTGGATTCGGGAAGTTCCACGGTCTCTACCATTGCCGCCTCCGCGTCCGCTATATCCAAACATTGCGTTAATAGCTGCGTTATCCGGAGCCGGTTTTTCTTCCAAGGTGTTCTTGCACTTCTGAGCTTGTTGTTTTGGCTGTTTGGCCGCATTGGGATTGGACAGAATGTTTAGCAGCCCTTCTGAATCATCATCGGCATCAGCGTATTTGCTTGTCGTCTCTATCATCTCTCCCAAATCTGTGACGTGGTCATGCTTTAGTCTGTGACGCAAAAGTTCAACTAGGAGTCCTGCGATGAAAGCTTCTATAACAGTTTGTTCGTTTACTCCCTCGAAGGAATTCTTCGTGTCAATCCAGCGTCCGAGGTAATCCCGGCATGTTTCTCCAGGACTTTGTGTGCAACGCTGCAAGTCTCCGACTGTGAAGGGCCTCCTGCATGTTCCCTCGAAGTTTGAAAAGAAGGCACTTTGTATATCATACCAGTTATGAATTGAATTCTCTGGCAGTTCATTGAGCCATGATCGAGCCGTATTCCTCAGGATAAGCGGGAGATATCAGACTATGGCCAGGCTGTTTCCTCCTTTGGCAATGCAGCAAGCCTGGAAAAAATCCTGGAGCCAGGTATCTGGCCGAGCCGCGCCGTCGGAGGGCTAAATGTGTTTTGGCAATACCAAAATCAACTAGAAATTTTGTCTGACGTATGCGTGGTCCAAAGCACTTGGGTCCCACATACACGTCTTCTTCCTCGTACCGCCGCACCTCTATGTTTGATTCAATGCGATGGCGAGCGTCCTTTGACAGGAGAGATCTGCGCCTTGGAGGCTCACGGCTTCTGCGCGGCAGAATCGGATTTTTGCTTCTCGTTTCATCATTGCCTCCTTCGCCCATGTGGCTTCCATGGCTACGTCGAGATCCTTCATGGTCGCTTTCAGGAGGCGATGGTGGCCCAGGTGGATTATTTTCGGCTGGGTTACGCGGTGATGGCGGTGGAGCTTCATTATGTTGACTCCATTGCCAGTTTCTTTGGGCCCTGTCCCTACTTATTTAGGACGATCTAGATCATCTCTTTGTCCGGCATTGCCAACCAGACGACTCGGTGGTGGCATCCTTAGCCGATCTTGCTCTTCTCGCTGGCGGTGTGTTTCCGGGTCTTCTCTATAGTGGTTGTTTTGCCGACAATGGTCCTGATGAGGGACCATTGCTCTGATGGCATCTTCGGACGCAGCCGGAATAACTCTTGCCCAGTCACGCTTCAGTCGGTGGGAGTGGCCGTTTGATCCGTTCTCTTCTTCTTCTCCACGAGGACGATAACGCTGATTTGTATCCCTGTGGAGCCTTCGGTCAGCTCTTTGGTCAGCGCTAGTGTAGCAAAATTCGGACTTTGAGGCCAGCTTGCCACTGAATGACGCAGCCGTTTTCTGATGCTTTAATTGTTTGTCCAGCAATGCGATGCACTACTGGACCTGATGTGGAGACGGATTGTTGGCGAGGATGGCTCGAGCTACATCAGCGTTTTCCAACGGCGTGTTGTAGACTCGGATATTCTCTCCGGTCTTTCCGTTGAATAGATCTTTGTGGATATCCAGGTTCTTGTTGGCAAGAAACAGACCTCCCCTTGTCTTGTTGGGTGTCACTTGAAATCTGCCTTATATTTGGGGGATCAATGTCTAAGTGCTTCCTAAGCTCGACGATGCGCGGCCTCTTTGATAAGAAACAGACGGTGCTTTTCCAGGTCCTCAACCCTTTTCTCCAGCGCCTCCGGTGTAAGATCCGAAGCTGTAGGGATTGGAATTGTGAGAGCATCTCCATAAATTTCACATGCACCCTCGGTGATGATGTTTCCATCTACAGGAGGGTTGATCGAAGTGTTATTAATCGGATCTCCATCCTGATTCTCCATCTCGATCTCTTCTTCAACTTTTTCTTCGTTAGTTTCCTCGACGTCCGGCTCTGCCGGTGTCAGATTCTTGCTTCTCTTCTTCTTCTTTGACCGCCCAGTAGCCTTAATGTCACATCACAAAACTTTCCAAATTTTGAAATGTTAAAAATAAATAAACAAAATAAACAGTTGAAATTTAGGGTGAAAAGAAACTTTTTTTCTAAATGGAAACATCAAAACCCTTCTTGAACAAAATTTGAATGAAAAGGGCATCCAACAAAATATCAACCAAGTGAAATACATTCATCAATGAATGTATCTTGAAATTTAAAACACTTGGAAAAGTTAAACCAAAACCCCAAATCTTAATGAAAGAAAAACATTTCCAAGATCTCTCTAAAGACTATGGATTTGATCCATATAAAAATTTAGCAACAAACATTTTTAAATGACCAAAATTGGTAAACAAAAATATTATAAAACCATAGAAATTGGTTTCATTCAATTTGGAGGCATAGATAAAAACTTATGAATTTAATAAGATAAAAGGAAATAATTTCCAAGATTAATAAAGCTCCTAGCAAAAATCAATACCAAATTGTGAGCAAAATAATCTTAAAAGGATTTAAAAAGATAAATAAATATTAAATAAAATTATACAAATTGGAATCACCAATTTTGGAACTATAAATAAAAATATATGGATTTTATAAGACAAAGAAATAAATAAATAAATAAATAAATAAGGAATATTTAAAAGATAAATTAAATCTTGGCCAAATCCATAAACAAATGGAAGAAAGATAATCCAAATAAAAATAAATGAATAAAGATTATTTAAATAAAATTATATGGGCCTTCAACCATATTCAATTTTATTTGAATAAAGACAAAATTACTAATATAAATGATTAATTAAATCATGAGAAAAATAATTGAAATTGCCAAAATGGATTAAACGTTATCTAATTAACTTAAAAGGAATAAAAGATTTATTTGAATAAAATTTATATGGGTTTAAATCATATTTGATTTTATTTGAATAAAGACAAGTTGCCTAAACTAAATAAATAATAAATCATAAGAAAATTATTTTGGATTATTCCAAAGTGGACTATTTAAACACACTATTAAATAGTTTAAACCTACTGAAAAAGGTTTGTCAAGAATTTGAATTCAAATGAAGCTTGAATCAATTGTTTCAAATAAAAATAGAAAACAGAATTGGAAAAAGAAAAAGATTCAGAAAGAAAAAAATAGAAAAGAAACAACCCAATCTAACCTAACCCAGCTACCAGGCCCAGCAAGCCCAACAGCAAGGCCATCCGGCTCACCTCTTTCCCCGCGAACCCCCTTTTCTCACCGCGGCCCGTACCCCCTCACTCACTGACAACGCAACCCCACGCCAAGCTGGCATCATCGTCCCTGCGTGAAACCCGCCCCCCTCATTCCTCCTCGCCATTTTCTGCCATTGATGAACCGCGTAAATTCGCTTAACGATGCCATGAATCTTCCTCGTGACCGTGCCCTCTTAATCGCCTCGCTCCTCTCTCTCTTTCCCCTCAACCCCCACGTCACCGGAGCCATCAGGCTGCGCCAATTTCCCCCTGCAACACCTCTGGCTCCAACGTGCTCCGGCCACGATTCCGGCCAGCCCCAACCTTCCCACTGCCCCTGTCTCACACGAGCTTGATCGCCTACGTCTTGCGTACCTTCCAGTAGTCCTATCTTGCCTCCACGTGCCCCAGAACCTCGCATCGGACAACCATCTGAGCGCCACCGTGGACTGCCTCGACTCCGGTGACCCCTTCCCGTAAGTACTGACCGCGCCTCTCCCCCTCGATGACGCTCACATGCTTGTCTCACTCTTGCGCATCTAAATCCACATCCCTTTTTCCTACTCATGATTTGTAGCCTCGCCTCCAACAAGACCAGTACGTGCCCGACGACAGAGACGACTACGACGAGCAATCGACGTCGCCTCCGTGCACCCCTGCCCTACTACGGCCACATTGAGCACCGCAGCAACTCCGCGAGCATGGTAATACCCTCTGTTTCCTTCCTTACTTCCTAGAACCACCAGACCATCGTCGCCTGAGCGCCACCGCCGCGCGCCGTCAAGCTGGCGCCGTCCATCTGTGGTTGGCATGCTCTGGACCGTTAGATGTTAATCTAGTGGATAGGATAGAATCACTTAACTAAAATGGTATGCTAGATTTGAGCCGCATAGATCCCTTTAAATCCAACTATCCACGTAGCGCGATCCCGACGAAGCGGTATCGTCCAATAGAAACAAGACATGTGGCCCAACTTTTGTTTTAAAAATAGAAATAGATCTATTAGTGGTTTGATTTTGTAAAATTCATAACTTTTGTTTTGCTTGGCCAAAAATTACAAATTTTATATAATTAGATTCAAGAAAATGTAAACTTTGCAACCATGGCCTTAGTTTAGTATTTTTCTTCTGTAAAATTAGGTGTTTTTGCAGAAACATTATTAGGAATATTTTGGGTATAAAAAATTGTTTTAAAAATGATTTTTGAGTATTTTGCAAATAGATTTGTTTTGAACTCTCTGACCCCTAAGCAAGTACTAACATTTGGATTTAAAAATAAATTTAACTAACACAAGGAATTATTCCTTTGAATAAAAGCATTTCTAGTAAAACAAAAATGTTGCTATGATTTAAAAATGATTTTTGAGTGAAACCTTTTGCAAATGGATTAGTTTTAAACACTTTGACAATAACACTAACATTGGTGTTTAAAAACATATTTGGATAACACTAGAAATAATTCTTTGAATAAAATCATTTCTAGCAAAACAAAAATAATTTTAAAAGGGCCATTTTCACTAACTTGGTTTCAAATGATTTTGCTACATTTATAAATGACCAGTAGGTGTTTTGAATTTTTTAGAACCTTGTTAGAAAACACTTTTTCATTAAAATAATCTTTTGCATGCTTGCATGCATTGCTTTGTTTTCATTATTTTATGTGGTGAATTGTTTGAATGCTAGTTTTAAATTTGTGCCTTGCTTGATTGACTTGTAGTGAACTTTGAAGAGTGTGACAATTGCAATATCAAGGAGTGAACTTAGTTTCCCTACTAAAAAGGCAAGTGGTGCTTCATATATTTGTCCTATTATTTTGACTATGCATTAGTGATATTTTGAGTAGGACTTGCATGGAAATTTTCTAAGTATCTATACTATGCTATGCCTTGGGAAATCCTAGTAGATGTTGTATTAGTGGAATTTTTCCTAAGTTAAGATTCTTGCTACTACTATGCTTAGATTAGCTAGTAGAAAATAAGGGTGGATTATTCAAGCCATGAAATATTTCTAATTCTATGACTTATGTTTTTGATTAATAAAACAACTATGTGAATGAATCACATGGGTGGAATGGTGAGAATGATTTGTGTTGATTGGTTACACAAGGCCCATGGTGATGTCTACCTTGTGTATCACACTTGTGGAAAGCCACCTAGGAACAAAGAGATTTGAGATGTTAAGTGTTTGAAGCTTCTAGTGCAGCCACATGGCAACATGGGCTCTGCCTGGATCATATAGGTTGCAATAACTTAGCTAGATGGACAGAAGGTGGTAGGGTGATAGGATGGAACGCGTCCATTTGGTCTAAGGGAAGGTTTCTGAAAGATCTTGTCTCGATGCATGTCGAGTCTTGTGGGGAAAGTGCACCACCTCACGAGAGAGTAAAACCTAAGTACTTAGTCGTGTCCCTGGCAATGGACAATTTGAGCATCAAGACATTGAATCTATCAAGGATCTCCTCATCCCAATTTCTAAGTTAAAAACTTTTGGTTGAACAAGGGTTAAAGGTTAACCAATTTCTATTGGTTGTTCCTTGGGTGATTTTGAAAAATAAAAACTTAGTGTTTTCAACTAATAATGAAAGCTTATTTTGAGCAAACCAAGCCTAAGATCTAGTTAGCCAAATGCATATAGATGATAGATACCACTACTCTACCATAGTATCACTTGTACAATTCAAATGTATTGACCCTTGTGGCTGTAACTTATTATGTTGCAGGTTTGTTTGATGTTAGTGAAGTTTTTTGAGTAGGGATTACAAGTCTACAACCAACATGATTGCCTATGGCATATGAAGATGAAGGACTCCATGCTATATAGTTATTTCTGCTGCATTGTAATGAGATAGACAAATGAGCTATGTAAGATGTAATGTATTATTTTATTCCTGGTTATAAGTTGTAATATGACCTTTGTTTCTTGATATTACATCTTAAACTATGGATGCTAGCTATTCGATCCAGAGACTAGCATTGAAATCACAGGGATATCTACCTTATCAGGTTGGGACCTCTACACTTAACGTGTGTACCAGTGGCAAAGACGGCTTTTGGGCCGGTACCAGGGGATAAACTTCCGAAGGTACTTTTTGTAGTGATTGGCTTGTGGACCTTGGAGGAATCTCCGGTATCCATATCATCCTACGAGGTGTAGCTTTCATCCATGCTATCATATGGACTAGGAGAAGTTTCCGGCTCACCTTGCGTTAGCTTGGAGGCGTGTTCTTTCTCGTACTCCTCCATCTCCTTGTCGAAGTCTCGAAGTTCCTGCGACATTATTGACTCTTGAGGGGAGCCAGGTAAGTCGGAATTTTCTTCGATTGCGTCTAGGACTGAACCACTTCCTGCTCCAGCATCGACAGAGTCGGATCTAGAGCTTATGTGGTACACGAAACAATGCTTCTTCTTGTTATCGTTCTTGAGGTAGTGGTGTAACTTGGTTTCCGCCTCAACATCGGCAGAGCCGGATCCATAGCGGATGTATTCCTCATCCGTGTATCCGATCTCGTCGGAGAGATCAGATCTAGATTCTTCTTCCACCTCTACTACAGGAGTGGGCTGGGTGGGTTTGATTTTCTCTTGGATCTTAAACTCTTCCATCTTTGCATACAAATTAGATCCGGCTTTTTCTTCCGCCATGGTCATCACCTTAAGGGTGGGTTGGGCGGGTTCAGCGAATCTCCTCCGTCTTATTTATTCTACCGGTCTTCTACATCATCATACAAGGTGGATGGAAGTGATCTTACTTCCTTTTGGAAATTATTTTCTTTAGTAAAGCCAAAGGCATCGCAAAATCTATTGCAATAACCTCATTGTTAAAGAAAGCAATAAGCATCCCTACAATAACCTTCGGATATTCAACATTCAATTTCTTTTTAGGATTCCACCATAAACCCGTGTCACTCTTTCTCAAGGAGATAAATCTACACACCTCCTTGGCATCATCCTTTGTTCCTTACGGGCGCAAGAAGAATCTAATCGAGAATTTAGGAGCACAAATCTTTCCGTCGGTGTCAAGGAACTCTATTGTTTGAAGGCAATATTGTTTTCTATACTTCATTTCTTAAATCAAAGGGAAGAAACAATGCTATTTTCATAGTGGTTGATAAATTCTCCAAAACCGTTCTTTTCATCCGGTAAAAGAAAGAATCATCTTCCCTTGTAGATTCCAATCTCTAATCTTAACGATGTGTCTTTTCTTCCACTCCTCGATACATCATCCTTCCATAATTCCTTCAACAAGTGAATCTATTCCTTTATGATGTTTTCTCTCGAGTACCTGAGCTACGTTCATCCATCTATCTTGCCTCACAACAATCCTCCAAGGCTTCAAGTCCTTTTTTCGAAGAAGCAGAATGATAGACTCGCAACAAGTCTATCAATTTTGTAAGGTGTAGCGGTCGCACCATTCCGTTATTCATCATCTTGGGAACGTGAGGATCACCTCCGTTCTGAGCACCCGTGTATCGTCATGGTCTTTTCTTTCCTATGAATCTCGGGGCGAGATTATTCCTTAGTGGAGGAGAGTTGTAGCATCCCAATTGTCTAACAATTGTAATGCTACTTGCATATTCCTACACATCATTCATTGCATCATCATTATAACATGCTCATGTCACCATGCCACATTGCATTTGAGCATCATATTAAAACACCTCTTCATTTGGTTCTTCTCTTCATAATGCATTTTCCTTATTAATTGTATTTGCCTCTTGATATATTGTAGTTGGTTTTGGATATATTGCTTGATGCCCAAGTTGAGTTGGAGGCATATCTATTATAATTTCACTATCCCCTTGTCACCTTTCTTTTGTTTCCATCCTCAATTCCACCATCCCAAGTAATATGATAATTTGCATTCCTCTTTGGTATTTAAATCTGGCTCATATATGTTGGGGGTGATCCAATTCTAATCTGGATGCTTACATATATGATTCCTCATTGTTTTCACAATATGGAATATAGGAGCTCACTTGGCCATCTTTGCATGCTAGGTGAGTAGTTTTCTTCATCATCTCCATGTTGGTGTCTTTGGATCAAGGTCATGTTGATTATTTTTGCACATATACTTAATAGTGGAACATACACACTAGCCTGGCCACTTATATTCAACATGCTTTTATTCAAGTAAACCATGTGTAGTGGGGAAGTGTTCCAATAATTATTTTCTTGGAATTGTGGGCTTGCATGCAAGCTATTATGTTCTTGGATATTTTTTTTTCACAAAATATGACATGATGCATGCCTTTATTGCCTTTGCATGGCCCATGCAATAAAAACCCTATGTCTTCCTCTTCTTCTAATTGCCTTATTTTATTGTTGTTGTTATGTTGCATTCATATCAAATATTGATAAATAAAAATGGAACAAACCTAATCTTTTTCTCACACAAGCCACACATTCTACACAAGTGTGTGTAGCCCCTACACATACATACACACACCTCTACACTAACTCTACACATAACCATGTGTGCATGTATGTGCCCATAAGCATGACCACCCCATCTCTACATCCCTCTCTTTACTCCATTTGGTAAAACTCCAACACACACCTCTCCCTACCTTTCTTGCCATCCAGAATGAACACCACACTTCCCTGGTCCCCTCTCCCTCTCTCACAATGGAAACAACATGGAGAGAAAAGATGGAAACCTACCCGAGGCCTCCTCTCCCTATACTTTTTGCAAAGTGAAAAAGCATCCCATGTGCTCTCTTCCCTCCTCCCTTATCTCCTCAACCACCCTAGCCATCTCAGATCGAGATATGGGAGCTTTCTCTCCATCTTCTTCCTCCTCCCTATGCCTCCCCATGACCACCTAAAACCCTAGCGGCCTACGTTCCTAGCCGACGACCTAGAGCTTGGCAAGGAATACCAGGAGCAAGAGGATCTTCAGATGATCCCTCTGCCCCAATCAGAACCCACAGGCGCCACTGGAATTCGTCGCAGCAAGATCAACGCTGTCGTGAACCGTAGCAAGGACAACCTCACCACCACGAGCACCGTCAGCGACTGCCTCCGCCTTGAGCTCGATCATCTAACCCAACACCTTCCTGGTGTGGACCTCCTTCTACCTGACATGGGCGCCTCCTCCCTCTATTCTTCTAGTTTGTCGTCGTTCCTTCGAGCTGCCACCATGCGCGCCGCCGCCTGCAAGCACACATTGAAGTACACGTTGTTGTCAACCTCCTCGCCTGCACCCATTTTCTCGTGGAGCTGGTCCATTATCCCCTGCACACCCTCACGCCAACCACAAGCAGCAACATCACCTGCAGCGTCGACATCACGAGATCCGCCGCCGCTAGCCCATGCTGTGCTACCGTCTTTTCCCTCGACTTGCGAGCAAGCTTGCTTCGCATGCAGCCATGCCTAGCCCGATTTTTTGATACCTCCATGTAGAGTGAGGTCCCCTCTTCAAAACGATCCCTCAGACGCACAAAATGGTGAACCACCAAGCTCAGAATCTTCATCGAAAGATTACTCCTACGCGCTCGTTCATTGTCGATCTTCAGTATATAGCAACGATAGTTTCTCTGTCGGACATCAACCGCGATTAGTCTCCCTTTTCCTGACCCATTTTCGCCGCAACCGTTCATCCGTTGAAGATCTTGATGTAGACAAAATCGTAGACCTTGAGGAGACCTAAAACTTTTGTTTTTGCGCTGTCTTCAATTTCGGCACCATTTAGTCTCCATATTCGTTCAAAGTCTGGTCGAGTTCATTCGAACTCCAGATCTAAAATTCAAATCCCAGTCAACCTTCTAGACCATTTTGTAAAAAAGCCCCTTCATTTTTCAAAAATCCAACCCGCAGTCCCCCATGCCCCACGTGTCACCCCCACACGCTTTGGCCTTGTCAGCGCCCAGTCAACATCTATGGCCCACATGTCATCGTGTGCGGGTAGGTTGATTCCGAGTAACAAAAACCTTGAGATATTTTCTAAACAAAATAAAATTTCAGAATATGATGTCGTCGTGTTATCAACAAGTACACCATAGGGGGTCCTAGTAGCGTTGGAAAGATGGACTGTGAGACGTCGGATGTTCCAGGAGCGGTGAACACAAGTTTACCCAGGTTCAGATCCGACCGCAGTGATCGGATCCTACTCCTGCTAGCAACCCAATAATATATCGGCGCAAGCCGGATGTTACAGTGGATTACAAGAGAGGTTCACCTGTGCAAGTTGTGATTGTGGTAGTACGATTGGTTATGCCCCAAAGTCTCCCATAGGGCCGGTTTATATAGTCACTGGGACCTAGGGTTATAGGAGAGACCTATCCGCTACGTTACAAAGTCGGTAACTAGATACAGCTTGGACTACAAGTAATACTACATGCCTAAGTCGGCAACTCTTCTGGGTCTTGTCGTAGCCGGAACTAGCTCCTCCTCTTTCTCTGACTGGGACGTCCGTGAAGCAAATCTCTAACCCATTGGTGGGCCACCCTGGGCAGCGAGTCCTGTGGGTATACCCGGAAACTATATCCCCAACATATGAACTTAATGCAATTTATTCATAACTTCCAAATGCTTTTGAATTTGAATTTTTGCTCAACATGAAAAGTGTTTGGTTTGTAAATATGAATCTAACCATATATTCAAATCTTTCCAAATCTATTTCAAACTAGTCAAACCATTGATTTTGACCCCTCTTTTATATATTTTGATTTTAATAATAATTTAAAATTCATAATTCCAAATAATGTAAATAATATATGTTTTTGAATCAGAAAATGTGAGGAATCTGAATATGCTATTTATAATATCATTTGAGTAATTTAAAATT
The DNA here is from genome assembly GCA_916181665.1 of Avena sativa. Classification (NCBI taxonomy): domain Eukaryota; kingdom Viridiplantae; phylum Streptophyta; class Magnoliopsida; order Poales; family Poaceae; genus Avena; species Avena sativa. The sequence goes on from OV702293.1 coordinate 105,302,978, forward strand.
TTCAAAATATTAAATGCTAATAAATGTCTTTTCTTATTAAATGCATAACTTTTATTCCGTAACTCCGAATTCGACAAATGATATATATAAATCGTTTAGATCGATGAGCCCGTTCTAAGTATGCATTCGATGATATGAATTGAAGCATGCATCATATAAATATTAATGGGTCAGCATGGTTTATGCAACTAAAATGTGACTAAATAAATATTAAAATGCTTATTTCTTGTTTCCACACCTCACCTATGCCATGTCAGTTGTTCCTCATTCCATCATGGCATCCCTTGTTTGATTGTTGAATATGATTTATATGATTGAGCAATGTATTTATTTCAGCCCCTTGTGTGTTTGGTTTTTATCCGGATAGACGCTAGGGAATGAGAATATCAGGAGCCTCAGGAATATTACCCAGATCCATCTTATTCTACAACTGAACTTCCAGGCAAGCATTTCCCCATGCTTGCACTACATATAGTACCTATTGCATATGTCTTATTCTTTCATCATATGTCGCGATCCGAATTAAACTGAGTCCCAAGTACTGCATAGCCTTTACTTTTAAACCCCACCGAAGCTTGTCCCCTCCATCCTATGAGCCATTACTATAGGAGTTGTTTGAGCCATGCGAGTCGTAGAATTGCATGTGTAGGGTTTGTGAGTGTCTTTGAATAATGATGTACCTAAACAACTAAATTGAGTAATAATGGGATAACTAAAGAAAGAGGCACTAGTGGGCAATAGTTGAGATCTAGTTTTTATCCTCCCACCTGTATCCCATAGGACCCCGAGTACTTGATTCTTTTTCCTTCACTATTGCACTATCCACATGTGGGACCATGAATCCCCTTAGTCCTAGCTTGAGTCATATTTAATTTCTTGGGGCCACAAGTAGTTTGGGGCATTGTTACTATCATGTACTTATACCATGCTTTACGGCTGTATTAACTACTGTTGCTCATGGAGAGCGTTTACTACTGACTAGTTTTGGAACAAATGCGGAATTTTTTTGCAGTATTGACAAGCCCAGTCACACTTTCAGGTTCCCAGTCATTTACAACCATTATCGCAAACCCCTCGGTCTGTCGCGGAGCCGGCCAACTTCGTAGCAGGTAGCTTAGTGTGGTGACCCACTGAAATCATTTATGAATCTTGCGAATGATTTGTCGTGATGCCTTGTTGGGTTTTCATTTGGTTTTTCAATGGGTTGATCGTGCATGTATTGCTATTTGTGCACCCCTGCAAGCTAAATCTTCCTGAAAGCCGTGTCCGTGGTTATGGACGACTTGGAGCACAGTTTCTCGATCATAGACAAGCATAACTAAAGTACCGCTTTTAAATTGACTAAAACTTGACTAGTTATAGTGCAATATTCATGGAATGATTAATAAAACTGCCAACGAATGAGATGTTCTTCTGCCTTCTCGTTGGGTAACGGGGAGGTGGGAAAGCGATGTTTATCTATGTTGATATATATTTGTTGGATAATTAATTGTTGCTTAATTAATGAGCGTCTCTATCATTGGTTAGGCAGATGTTGTAGCGTGTCTCTATAGAACTGCTAGGCTTTACACCCTCAGGTTGTTCCCTTTACATGCATAAATACTTGATGAGTCCCTTAGGGTCGCACACGATAAAATATTGGTTTAGATAGACATGTCTACTCTAAGGAATATTACTTGTTTAAAGATACCTATGATGGTGGCAACGACCATCTGGTTTATAGATTCTAGGGATGGATATCCATGAGATCTATGGGTGAGATGTGCTTATTTTTAGGGCATCTTATGCCAATTTGCCTCTTATCCGTTCTCGGATCTTGTTTTCTGCTTCCGCTTGATACTCTGATGTGTCATGTATGAGCATATATCCTAAACTATTAGCTATCTAGTATTTTAGATCTTGACGTATGGCGTTGAATATTTCTATTTCTTTTGTAATGTTTGGCTCTGATGTACTCTTGTATTACACACGTGTGTATTTTTGTTCGCATGCCTGTCGACTACGCCGCTCACACTTGATATGATGTTCTTGCAAAGTGGATAGGGTGGCTGGCAGATACCGTGCCTGCTCCGCTTAGACGGGCCTGCACGTGGGTGGACTTTGGGCCTCCGCGGTAGAACCGCCTTATGCACTTTGGGTTTGTCCTGGCTTGTTGCTTAGAGCGTAGTGTCTGAGGTATTACACACTGCCGGAACATGGTGCCAGAAGGATACAAATGTCATATACGCGATCTTGAGTTCGGAAAGTAATCGACTACATCAACCACGAGATCTAAATATCGTTAAACGCTTTAGATCTATGAGGTCTAGTTCTCTACAATCTCGTTGCACCGATCTCGTAGATTAGATCTTGGTTTTGTGTGTTCCTGTGATAGAATTTTTTTGTTTTTCATGTTGCGAACCCTATAGTGGTATCAGAGCTGACTCTATGTATAGATCTTTTGCACAAGTAGAACACAATGGTTTTGTGGGAGTTGATTCTTTTGTTGTCATTTGCTTTTTGTGTACTTTGCATCTTGCGGGATGGTGGGATGAAGCGGCCCGGGCTAACCTTACATGTCATCGTACATGAGACTTGCTCCACGCTCAATGTGCAACTTGCATTACACAAGTGGCCATGCGGGTGTTTGTCTCTCCCACCATAGTGAAGATTCAATTTACAATAGGCACTTGACAATACTTGTATCAACGTTGTGGTTCATGTTCGTAGGTAAGAACGGTTCTTATTCGAAATCCCCAAGCCACGTAAAATATGCAAAGAAAATTAGAGGCGTCTAACTTGTTTTTGCAGGACATGTGTTGTGATGTGATATGGCCATGATGTGATTGTGATTATATATGATGTATGCAATGATCCTTAATGTAAGTTGGCAATCGGAAGGAGGCTTATGGTTGTCTTTAAATTCATTAAGACATGCGTGTCTATTCATCATGTAATCACTTTATTCCAAGTATTTTTAATAGTTGTTATTGGTGATGGACAACCAAGAAACGGTGCAATTTACCTTGACGCCACGCTGGTGATGATGGAGATCATGTTCGTGCTTTGAAGATGGAGATCAAAGGAACAAGAAGAAAGGCCATATTATATCACATATTATGAATTGCAAGTGATGTTAATACTTTTTATGCATCTTGTATTGCTTTGATCACGACGGTATCATTATAAGATGATCCCTCTCACTAAATATCAAGTAATAAAGTGTTCATCCTTAGTATGCACCGTTGCTAAGACTCATTGTTTTGAAGCATCACGTGATGATTGGGTGTGATAGAATCTACGTGTGCATACAACGGGTGCAAGCCAGATTTGCACATGAGGATACTAAGGTTAACCTTGACGAGCCTAGCATGTACAGACATGGCCTCGGAACACGGAATGCCAAAAGGTAAAGCATGAGTCATATGGATGATATGATGAACATGTTGATTGTTCGCCTTTGAAGCTACATCATTTCTCATGATGATCGGACTTGGTGTAGTGGATTTGGTTCTTGTAATCACCAAAACAAAAAGAGGGATGTTGTTTTGAGTGGGAGTTCAAATAGTAATATGATTAAAGTTGAACACAATTTATCATAAATTAAATCAAAGTGAATTTGCATAATTGTTGTAGTCATTGGCATCCATTCACCACCTTACGCTTAGTTATAATTGAGATAATAAAACTATAGAATTCTTGATAGTTACTTTACGAACTGGTATCGTATTGTTTTGAGTGTCGATCTAAAGTTTAAAAGTCCTACTGCAAACTTTCAGCAAACTCCGTGTACTCCATGAAGTTTAATAATTGGCATTAAATCAAGAGTAACAATTCTAGTGTTAGTATCTAAAGTATCATGTTTGCCTCCATGATTCTTGATATTCAAAAGATTGTTTTAATATCAAGGTTATTTAGGAGCTAAAATAATTGTTTTGGAAACCATCATGTGTGGAAGATATTGCGATATCTAAAACAATGTTTTTGTTGCAACATGATAGAGTTTAATTTGGCAAAATATATGTTCTCATATTTCATGAGAATTTGCGAAGGTTGGATATGCTAGACATCCTAATCCTCCAAAAAAGTTTTGGAAAGCAACATTATACTCGCGATTCTCATTTATAAGCTATGGTAGCTTTGATCATGAAAGTTGTCATGATAAGGATGAATAGAAGATGTAGGTAAAATGTTTACTACACTAAAAGATTACTAAAGAATGGATTTTGAAAGAACTCCAAACATTTGATGATGGTGATCTACTTCAAAGTGAAAGTCCAAATGTATTAGTATTTGACTACACACACTTTGAACTATGTGTCATGTGTATGACGCGACTGTTGATGTTGATATATTCTTTTAAAAGGAAAAGGAAATGTTGAAAGAGAATCTCAGAAACATTTGGCAGAAAAGAAAAGACTGGAAATGTCCAGCATAAGTATATAGATGGTATACATGTTATGGTTGTATTCTTTGCTTGTTAAACAATGTGGTTCTTGGGTATTGAATACCTAATTGGTTGGTGTGAAATGTCATACAGGACAACACAATTCATGAACTTCAATGGCCTAAGTAACCAGCAAGAGAATATGTGATGATGATCATCAGAAAACAAACAAAGTGTTGTTTTGTTTCTCATTGACATCAAAGCTTACCTTCAAGATTTGTTTCAATAAATATTATTATGATCAGGTATTATGAGAACAAAAGGTTTTACAAATAATTGTAGTAATCCATATAAGATGAATGATTTACAAATCTGGTTGGAGAAATCATGTCCATAAAATTAATGCTAAAAATATCGAAAGACAAATGATTGAAAGATCACTTAATAAGTGACATCGTCGTTTAAATTATATTGGAAAGAAAACATGAAGAAAATTCATGCTGATGGAATTTTGGAGTCTTTTGATTTTGATCAAATGATGCTTGTGAGACTTTCCTAGAGATAATTGAAACTTCGTTCAAAGGCCAAAGAAGAACGAATGACTAACTTATTGGAATTTGTACATATTGATGTATGTAGTCCATTTTTTGTAGTCGTGATCGATGGATTTCAACTTCATATGCTTTCTCTAGAATTTTGAGTGAATACATGTGTATATTTACTTAATAAGGAAGAAGTGTGAAAAAATTTAAAATATTTAAAGACTTTTAAGATGAAGTGGAAAATCATTGTAACAAGAAAATAAAGATTTTATGATTGGATCATAAAGGAAGATATTTGAGTTACAAGTTTAGCATAACATCTAAGATATGAGGAATTTTTCCATGGATTTGCATTTCCTGAAACCTTATAGGAGTATGGAGTGTTCGAGATATGCAATGAAACCTTGTTTGACATGGTGAGATCAAAGGTGTCAGTTATAAAACTGCCATTGTATTTTAAAGATTAAAAGCTTTAGTAACTACAGCTTTTACACTGAAAAGATAACCATCATGATCCGTTGAAATGACACCATATAAGTTATGGTTTGGGATAAAACCCAAGTTGTCCTTTCTTAAATTTTGGTATGCTAGGCATAAGTAAAATGTTTACAACCAAAGTCAGATGAGCATGTCTTTGTATGTTATTTCGAATAACCACTGGGTATTCCTCCATAACACCGAAGACAAAAGTGTGTGTTGCTTAGAACGTCAAGTTTCTTTAGAAAGAATTTTCATGAAAAGTTAAGTGGGAGGACAATATAATTTTGATAAATTTATTGAACTTTAGCTATATGTGCAAAGTTGCGCAGCTCCGGAAAGTGTCCTGGAGGCAGCAATAATGCTCATGGCTCATGTGCCTCGTAGGTTGTGATCACAGAGGTCTAAGTTCCTATTGAACCAAGTAGGTCGGGTAAAACAATCAAATACTAAGATTTGAGAGTAAACCATTGTTGTTTGACAATGATGAACCGACTACCTGCAAAAAAGTGATGATGGGTCCTAACTCCGTCAAATGGCTTAAAGCCATTAAATTCATGATAGTTCCATACACGAGAAATCAAGTTTTTTGAACTTGGAAGACCCTATGGAAAGGTGTAAGACCTTATAGTCGTATTTGCATATATAAAGAAATAGACATGGATGTTTCACATCTATGAAATAGTCGACATGTCGGGAAAGAGTTCATAACAATGTTCAAGCAGTTGATTAATGACAAGATTTGATCTTTCATAGCGATATATAGTCTGGACGGATTCATGTAGCAACCACTACATTTATTGGTATATGATAGTTGAACAAACAAAACAAAGTTCTTCTAATAGAATGGTTACCTAGGACGTGTACATTACATGATCCAAAGGGTTTTGTTAATTCAAAGAATGTGAAAAGCGCATGCAAACTTCAAATGTTGAAGTAAGCATCGCGGAGTTGGAATCTTCACCGTCATGAAACTTTTAAAAGTTTTAATTTCATCGGAGATGATAAAGATGCTTACATTTGCAAGAAATTAAGTGGGAGCGCTAAGACATATTTCTAATACATTATGTGAAAGACATATTGTTGATTGGAAATGATGTATCTTTTATTGACACCGATTAAGAATTTCATCTCGATGAAAGACTTAGGCAAAACCCGAATATTTGGCATCAATGTCTATATGGATAGATTGAGATGCTAATATGGTTGTGTTGAGAGTACATAGATGGGATATTGAAATAATTCAATATAGAAACTACAAGAAAGTTTCTTGTCGCACGGAAAGGACTGAATCAAGATTCAAGTGTACTGACACTTGGTGAGTGAAATCACAAGAATATTTTGATTAATCATACCGTGATATGTACACATCCAAATATGTCCCATGCTCTAAATGTTATGAGCAGATACCAAAATGATTCATAAGATAATCATTGGACGATAGTAAGGATATTCTTGTGATCTTTGGAAGAACTAAGAATATGTTATTTATGTAGAGGTCACAAATAGATAGATATTCCATTGTAAAGTGTTACATCGATACTAGTTTTGTCACAAGATAGAAAATTAAGTTTATCTCAATTTAAACTATGGGTGGCACAATGTAATGGAAAGTAATTTCCATAAAGGATTTGGATGAGTTCCAAAGTTAAGACATTATGACAGATATTACAACAAAAGTCTAAGTATATGACTATTATTCTAGCAGCAAAAGAGGGCATTTGTGTCAAGAAGTTTGTTACCAAACTAGGTGTAGTTCACAGCGGGCTAGTACTATGAAGATATATTGTATGACAATTGTATCAACATGGTTTAACCCCAAGGAACTAAAGGTCTCACCAAAGGACCAAATTTATACAATGGCATCTCATTGGAGAATGAGTGATGTGTAGAGATATAAAGACATGCAAATACACATGGACCTAGAAGTGTTAGATCAAAGATTATGTTTACCACTAGAAATCATGTATCTACAACACCAGAAAGCCATAGGTGTTGAATGCACAAGTTTTTTTCCAAACTATATTATTGACTTTAGTGCAAGTGGGAGACTGTTGGAGATATGCCCAAGAGGCAATAATAAAGTGATTATTATTATATCATTGTGTTTATGATAATTTTTACATCCCATGCTATAATTGTATTAACCGGACACATTAATACTTATGTCTTTTATAAACATAAAAGGGTCCCTAGTAAGCCTCCTCTTAAACTAGCTTGTTGATTAATAGATGATCATGGTTTCCTGATCATGGACATTGGATGTTATTAATAAAAAGATCATGTCATTAGGATAATGATGTGATGGACACACTCCTATAGTTAGCGTAGCATAAGATCAAGTCATTTAGAGTTTGTTTGCTCTAAGCTTTTAAATACATAGTAACCTAATCCTTTGACGATGAGATCATGTTAATCACCATCACCAGATGGATGCTTTGATGGCATCAATCAACACTTCCGTAACTAGGTGGTTATAAAGGTGGCATTAGGTATTCTTAAAGTATGTGTTGAAGAACATGGATAAAGAGTGGAATTTGTCCATCCATATGATGGATAGATATACTCTGGGCCCTCTCGGTGGAATGTCATCCAATTGGCTTGCAAGCATGTGACTAGGTCACAAGGGATGTCATATGACAGAACGAGTAAAGAGTACTTATCCGTAACGAGGTTGAACTAAGTATAGAGATACCGATGATCAAACCTCAGATAAGTAAAGTATCACGCGACAAAGGGAATCGGTATCATATGTAAATGGTTTATTCGATCATGAAGTCATTGTGGATTTCTAGATCCCTCTATTGGTTATTGATCAGAGAGGTGTCTCGATCATGTCTGCATAGTTCACAAATCGTAGGGAGACACACTTAAGGATTCGATGTTGTTTAAGTAGATATGGAATGTGAGTTGGATACTGAATGTTGTTCAAAGTCTCGGATTGGATCTAGGACATCATGAGGAGATCCAGAATGGTCTGGAGAATAAGATTCATATAAGGAGAGTCAATTTCTGGGGTTCGGAAATGTTTTCTGTGTTTTGATCGGAAGCTTCTAGAATGTTCTAAAAGGTCCACCACCCCGGGGGGGTCACTTGGGATGTGGCATGCCCTAAGGGGCTGGCCACACCAAGCCCAAGGGAAACTCGGCCAAGGACTAGGAGGAAAGGGTCAAAACCTAGTTTTAAAAGTCAAATCCTAGTTTAAAAAGTCAAATCCTAGTTTGGGAAGGAAAGGGAAAACTTGAAAGGCAAGTTTCCACCTCCCCTCTTCCTAGCCAAGTTGGGGAGGGTTTCTCCCCTTGCTAGATGAGTTGGGAGGCAACTCGGCTAGGTAAAGGGAGGCCCTTGGCCTCCGGCCACCCCACCCATATAAGGAGAGGTGGGGCACCCCCCCTTGGACCCTCAATCCTTGGCGCCTACTACCCTAGCCGCCGCACCCCTCTCTCCTCCACCGCACTACTCTGGCTTAGGCGAATCCCTGTATAAATCTCTCCTCCCCCACCACCACACTATTGTATTGTTGGGATTCCAAGGAGATCTACAACCTCCGCTGGCCTATTGGAACAAGATATAGGAAGGTCTTCATTGACTATCGTATGTGTGACTGACTGCGGAAGCGATGCTGGAACTTGGTGCCAGAAGGATCGTCTACGCGGTCTTGAGATCGGAAAGTGATCGACTACATCAACCACGAGATCTAAATCTTGTTAAACGCTTTGGATCTATGAGGGTTAGTTCTCTACAATCTCGTTGCACCGATCTCGTAGAATAGATCTTGGTTTTGTGTGTTCTTGCGATAGAATTTTTTTGCTTTCCATGCTGTGAACCCTACAATGATTTGAGTATGTATGGATATATATACTTGATGAAACATAAGTCGGAAGACTTTGAAAAGTTCAAAGAATTCCAGAATGAAGTACAGAATCAACTCAGCAAGAAAATAAAGTTTCTTCGGTCGGACCGAGGGGGGTGAGTATATGAGCCACGAGTTTTATAACCATCTGAAGAGTTGTGGAATAGTTCCTCAGCTCACTCCACCGGGAATGCCATAGAGGAACAGTGGCTCGGAACGGCGGAATCGGACCTTGTTGGATATGGTACGATTAATGATGAGTTGGACAGATCTACCTTTATCATTTTGGGGTTATTGTCTAGAAACTTCAGGTTTCACACTAAACAGAGTACCATCAAAATCCATAGAGAAGACACCGCATGAGATGTGGATGGGACAAAAGCCAAGATTGTGTTTTCTTAAGATTTGGGGTTATGAAGCATTTCTCAAACGACTTCAGTCAAACAAGCTTACAGCTAAATCAGATAAGTGTATTTTCATGGGGTATCCAAAGGAAACCTTGGGTTACTACTTCTACAACCGAGAAGAGGGCAAAGTGTTTGTCGCTCGGAATGGTGTCTTCCTTGAGAAATAGTTTCTTAGTGGAGGAGTCAGTGGGAGAATGGTGCCGCTTGAAGAAGTTTGAGAGGAACCGACTAGTGGCGTCTCGGAAAAAGCCTTGGAGGTTGAGATGGTCATGGTAGCTAGGCCGACAACTACACCTGAGCCGCGAAGGTCTGCCAGATTGCGAAGTGTTCGTGATGTATTGTTGTTAGACAGTGATGAAACGAAAACTTATTCGGAAGTGATGGTGGGTTCTGATTCTGAGTCCTGGATTAGATCCATGAGATCCGAGTTAAAGTTCATGGATGACAATCAAGTTTGGAACTTGGTTGATCTTCTAGACGGTGCAAGACCCATCGAGTGCAAATGGGTATTTAAGAGGAAAATTGATATGGATGGAAATGTTTTTGTCTATAAAGCACATCTTGTTGCGAAGGGGTTCCGGCAGGTTCAAGGAGTTGACTACGATGAGACTTTCTCATCCATAGCGATGCTTAAGTCAGTTAGGATCATGCTATCTATAGCAGCCTATTTCGATTATGAGATATGGAAGATGGATGTCAAAATGGATTTCCTTAATGGAAATTTAACCGAGGACGTGTATATGATATATCCCAAGGGTTTTGTCGATCTGGCTAATGCTGACAAGGTATGCAAACTTCAGAAATCCATTTATGGATTGAAGCAAGCATCTTGGAGTTGGAACATTCGCTTTCATGAGGTAGTCAAATCGTTTGGCTTCATTAAGAGTAATCAAGATTCTTTTTTTATACAAGTAGTTAGTGGGAGCAAAGTAAACTTTCTAATCTTTATGTGGATGACATATTATTGCTTGGAAATGATGTCCAGATGTTGGAAGAAACCAAGGGGTCATTGGAAAGGTGTTTCTCAATGAAGGACTTGGGTGAGGAAACTTACATTCTAGGAATCAGGATCTATAGAGATAGATCCAGGCGGCTTATTGGATTGAGTCAGAGTACATATTTGGACAAAGTGTTGAAGAAGTTCAACATGGAATCGTCTAAGAAGGGGTCGTTAACGATGTCCCATGGTGTAAAACTAAGCAAGACTCGGTGTCTTTTGACAACTGGTGAGAGAAGTCGTATGAGTGAGATTTCGTATTCTTTGGCAATCGGATCCATCATGTATGCCATGATTTGTACTAGGACAGATGTTTCCTATGCTCTAAGTGTTGTGAGAAGATACCAGGGTGACCCTGGAGAAATCCACTGGCAGCAGTTAAGACCATCCTAAAGTACTTGAGAAGGACTAAGGATGTGTTACTAGTGTATGGTGGTGAGGATGAACTCAGTGTAAGGAGTTACACGGATGCGAGTTATCTCACTGATTCAGATGATTCTTGTTCGCAATATTATAAACGGAGGGGCTATGAGTTGGAAGACTTCCAAGCAAGATATTGTGTCAACGTCTATAACAGAGGCTGAGTATATTGCCGCCTCGGAGGCAGCAAAGGAAGCTGTTTGCATGAGTAATTTCCTCATGGATCTTGGTGTGGTTCAGGGCTCATCCAATCCATTAGACGTGTATTGTGACAATAATGGTGCTATTGCACAAGCCAAGGAACCTAGACAACACCAAAATAACAAACATATACTCATGCAATACCACCTGATCCACCAGTTTGTGGATCGAGGTGATATCAAGTTATGCAAGGTGCACACAAATGCAAATGTTGCAGATTCGTTGACAAAGCCACTTCCACAGCCTAAGCATGAGGCGGACATAAGAGCAATGGGCTTTAGATGCAAAGACACGTGATGTCAGGATGATTGACTCTGGTGCAAGTGGGAAACGGTTGGGAAGCCCTAGAGGCAATCATGTATGATGATATTCCCCAAAGTATTCATAAAGTCATTAAATTGTCCCATGTGTGAACATCTGATATATATCATCGAATACATGATTCGGTTGTGGAACTATATATTCATGTTGTTCTTACAAGATGTCGTTAGTCGTTGAGGTTGTGTTGGACATACAATTTAGACTAATGTGAAGATGGCTTAATGACTCGGTTCCACTTGTAATGGGCATGGTGTTGCTATTCCAACTTGCATGGACTCGGCTAAAGAGTTTGGCGAGTCGGACTGACCCACAATTGAGATGCAACGAGCATGTTGTCATTTGCAGTCTCATACAATGGAATACTTTGACCTAATGTCATCGCATGATCCGAGTTGTCGATCGCCAACTTAGGTTCTATCAAACATTGTTCCGTAAATGGGCATTTATAAAGGTAGATTTCAGATTGGTCGTGAATCAAGCCGAGTGACATGGATTACTGAGATGGGATTTTCCCCTCTGTAATGGAGAGATATTCTCTGGTCCCTCTCGTACGATATGATTCGTAAGTATGGCCATGCGCTACTCAGTTAAGTGTTAACTGAGGAGTCGGACTAAGAGTTAGTCCAGTGAATTGCATATCACGGAACGAGAAGAGGGTTAAGCTATTAAAGGGATGGCAACTACTCGCCTATATCGTGGGGGAAAGGGACTTGGACGAAATTTACACTAAATGTTTGTCTTTCGGACTTTACGACATTTGGGAGATGACACGTCTTGCTAGAGGCCACTACCATCTATCGACTTGAGACCAAGTGTTCATGGGAGTGAGTGAGACTCAAAGCCATGACATGATACTTGGAGGTGTAGCTCATGCCGTTTCCATATGTACGTGAACTCATAGGGTCACACACTTAAGGGTAAGGAGCCCATGTGGATGAGATCCATGTGGTATTTGGGTGATAACCAACAAGTATAGGGGGTGTATCGTAGTACTTTTGATAAATAGGAGTGTCGATCCCAACGAAGAGCGGAAGGTGTTGACTAGTGGTATGGAGCAGGAAATCTCTGTAAATACTTAGCAAACGGATTTTTAGGGGTTTTCTAATAAAGCAACAAAACAAAGTGCAAGTAATAAAGACAACAAACAACTGCATCAAGTGGCCCAATCCTTTCTTACCAAAGGACAAGGCAGTGGAAATAATTATAAGGACCAAACGTTCTCGAGGAAACATGGGAATTCTGTCAAGTGTTGTCGCTTCAAATAGCTGAGTACTCTTCTTTGGTGTTGTAAGTGTCATCTGGGTAAACCTTTGCTAATGTACCGACCTTACTTGGACTAATACATACTTGTGATTAAACCCCCTGTAAGCATCAGCAACTATAGGAATGTAATTAAGATATAAATCTAACCACAGCCTTAAACTCTGAGATCCTACGCTCCCTTGTGCAAAGGTGTCCTAACAGGGGTTCAGGTTTTTGTCGCTCCGGCAACCCCACAATTAGTAGCCAAATACACAATGCATTCCCCTAGGCCCATAAATGGTGAAGTATCATGTAGTCTACGTTCATATGACACCACTAGAAGAATAGCACCACAACTTAAATACTAAACCATTGAATAATAACTCAACACAAATCCACTACTAACAACCTGACTTCTCCCATGTCCTCAAGAACTAAACGAACTACTCACGAGAAATCATATGGATCAAGATAAAATATGATATAATGATGGATAACAATCTGAACATAAACGATAAACCAATGGTTCCACTCACAAGCATCAACTACAATAGTAATCAACACCGGGAAAGTTTCCCCTAAGAACTATGCAAGTATTTAACACGATTGTTATAGCTGGATAGAGTGGTGATGATGGTGCTGGTGGAGATGATGGTGTGGATGATGATGATGATCCCGATGAAGCCTAGCTTGACGGTGGTGTTGATGGCGATGATCTCCCCTCTCCGGGAACGAATTTCCCCGGCAGAAATCTGTCTGCCGGAGAGCTCTTTATCTCTTGGTGTTTTCCGCCCTGCAGAGGCCGCGGAAATCTTTCTGTGGTCGCTCCCCCAGTATTAGGGTTCCGAGAGGAAGATATAGGCAAGAGGGTGGAGTCGGAGGCCGGCCAGGTGGGCCACACCTGCCCTAGGCGCGGCCTAGGGTGGACCCGCTCCTAGGGGTGTGGGCCCCATGTGGCCCAGCTACGCCTCCCCTTCTGGCTTCCTTCGTCTTCTGGGAAAATATAATTTTCCAATATTTTCTGGTATTTTTCTGATCTTCGCGAAATTGCATCAAAACACCTCTTTTTCTATCAGAAACCTGACTCTGGCAGTCCATCCTCCAAGAATCATCCAACATGCAAAAACAGAGGAAAAGACATAAGTAACACCTCATAATAGGACACATATCAATGAATAGAGGCAAATTATGATATAGAATGGTGATGAAAATTGGACGTATCAACTCCCCCCAAGCTTAGACCTTTGCTTGTCCCCAAGCGAAAACTGAGCTCAGTAAACATGTCCACATGTTTATGGAGTGAAATGTTGATAAAATAATACGGACAAGAAGCATCACACTTACCATTACACAACTCATAGAAGAAAACAACTCACCATTATATAACTTACCTTGCAACAAGTACATGAGTCACGAAAGAGATGCATAAAGATAAATCATAATTGGAATTGGCAAACTTTGTTCTTGGTCAGAGAACAGCTCGCAAACAGTTTCACAAATAAAGCTTTTGAAGAAGTTTTATAACCAGAGTACTCTTTGCTCAAAAAGGTTTTTGACAATGATGGCTTTCAAAGTAATAATCAATAGATAAGAGTCTTGTGCAAACAAGCAAGATAGAGAACATGAGTGAATAAATCATCATATGAATGCTTGCAACACAACAACTCAAATGCTTGCTGGAGTTAGAGAGGAAGTAGGTTTACTGACACAACTTAGAAATAGAAGAAAGGTCCCTTCATAGAGGGAAGCATGGTTTTTAAGTCATAAAGAGCTTCCAAAACATTATGGTACTTACTAGCTTTGAGCCCTCATTGCCCCTATCATAAGCATCTTGAGATGATTAAGGTTAAAGTGAACAAGGATGGAGTATATGCTTGAAAAAATATAAGTTGGCAATCTCATGTCCCTTGAGTACGGGGGCCGCTCCTCATGCTGCTTGATGGGGATATGCCGACCGGGGTATACACAGCAGGACATTTCCTACTGGCCCAAGCTGCCAGCGAGTGGGCCTGCAGGACGACGACTGGATTGAGACTTGGCAAGGACCCAGGCGACTGGAAGCTGGAGGCCCAGAAGCGTAGCTAGGCCCAGTCGGATTAGGTCAAGAACCCTCTGAATCCTTAACTAATTCGGTTGTAGATCTGTAAAACCTAGCGAGGTGAGCCTATATAAATCTCCCTAGGGTATGCATAGAGGACACGTTCCATCATACACCCCAGCGACTCGCCGCCTAGTCGTCAAGCTCGCCCTTGTACTCTCTCCATAATACAATCTAGCAGGACTAGGTCTTTACCCTCCGGGGGGCCGAACCTAGGTAAATTCTTGTGTCTCCGCCCTCATCTCGCACCGCAGATGGCTAAATGCCCTTGCCCTTCGTTCTACTACTCGCTGCCTATTGCAACATCTGCCATGGCCAATCCCACGATAGTGGCACCCACCATGGGGCCTGGCCGGTCAGGCCAGTGTTCTGCGGCGAGATCCAATCTGCCCATCAACGAGACGATCGCCACCGGCCGCATGATCGCGATTGGCGAGATCCTCCAGATCTTGCCGAGCTGCTACGTCCCGGCGGCGTGCCCTGTCACGCACAGCGTGATCATGCCGGTCAGCACGATCAGCCTCTTCGTCGGCTTCACCGACATCATCATCTCGGAGGACTCGGCTCGCATCTGAGAGTCGCCACCACGCGACCGGCTCTCTGAGAGTCAGGTCCGCACCATCCACCGCCTCGCCTCCGAGTACGACTCGGCCAACAGCAACGTGGCCGAAACCACCGTGGTCACGAACGACGCGGCCCTCAATGACGACGCCAAATCAGCGACCCCGGCGTCGGCCGCCGGATCCATCATCACCGCGGGCTCCATCACCGAGGTCTCCAACGTGGGAGACTTCGAGGACCCCTCCATTCTTGGGATCTTCAACTTCGATTCCGGGTCAGAGAACTCCAGCGACCTCCATGTCGGATCTGGTCGCAACGTCGTGGCCTACATGACGAATGGCGCGGACGCCCCGCCAGACCCCTTCTCCATGCTGATCCCGCCGACTGCGATGGCGATGGAGGTTGAGGAACTCCACCTATAGTTGGAGGAGGCGGTCCGCAAGGAACAAGCCGAGCGCGAAAAATTTCGCCTCGAGCAGGTGACGGCGCAGGATCTTTCGCGCTACCACCAACTTCGCGTCAGGTCGCGCCTGAACCCCACCGTTTAGGGCCGCGCCCTGAACTTCGACGATGAAAACGACCCGGCCCGCATAGCCGAGCACGCGATCTGCGAGAACGCGCCACCAGGAGGAAGCTCTCAGCCACCACCAGGAGCGACGGCCAACGGCGCCCCACCAGGCGCGACGGCCAACGGCGCCCCAACACCACCCGGCCGCATGCCCCCCGGGATCAGCCAAGAATCCTGGTATCCTTGCAGGAGCGATACGCAAACGGCCTCCCGCTATTCTCCACCCCGATGGACAACTTCGTCGCGAGCCGAGCCGCGGTCGACAACATCAACGTGATAGGGGAAGGCGCCCTGCAGATCCAGTACGCTAAGGCTCTACTCTCCAAGGCCGTCGAGCAACAAAACGCGGGAGCCGATTCACAGGGTCGCATGTACTCGCGTTCATCAGGCAGCAGGGCGGCTTCGAGCGGCCGCCCAATGGTGGCAAACACCCTCAACTGCCCACCACCCGAGCCCCTGCAGCTCCAACACCGACCCGCACACGCGGCACTCTCCACCAATGACCCGCTACCGGCAAACAACTTTGTCGCCACCAATGGGCAGCCAGTCGACGCACGAACGCACATCATCAACAACTAGAGCTGGCGCGCACGCCAGCCAGATGATTTGAGGCATACCCTCACCAACCGCCGCGACGGAGAACGAAGGGGATCGCTGAGCCGAGTCGGACCCTAGTGCTTTGGACCGATGATTCGAGGCGAAAAATACCCAGCAAACTTCAAAGCACCGAAGGAGATTGAGAATACGACCCCTCGTATGACCCGTCTGTGTGGCTGGACACGTACCTCCTGGCGATGGGGATCACCGGCCACACCGACCTGCTCGCCTCTAGCTACCTCCCCCTAATGATGGAGGGAGCATGCTGGCAATGGATCAACGCCCTCCCCGCAGACAGCATCGACTCCTGGGAGGAAATGCGCGACGCCTTCGTCAGGCACTTCGAGGGCTCCTATACCCACGCCACCAGCATCGAGGACCTGGAGCGATGCGTCCAGGGACCCCGCGAGTCGACCCGCAGCTAGGTAAAAAGGTGGCAAGACCTGTGGTACAACGCGGTCGAAATCCACCCGGAAACCGCGATCCACTGCTTCAAGACCTCGTGCCGCTACGAGCCCCTGGTTGCCAAACTCAAGAGGGTGTACAAAACACTTGACATCATACCGGACCTCCACGAGATCGCCAAGCGGTACGCGGAGGAGGACCCAAACCAAGAAACCGACAACGAGTCGGGAGGAAATCGCCGCACGAGCGGCCACGACAACGGGAGACGACCCGAGCTACGCTACAGCAACACTCGCCTCACCGGCAAGCGCCACGGTGACGGGCGAGTCGACTTTGTCGCCAACGCCAGATATGCTCCACGCGAGCCCAAGAGCTTTCGCCGCGACGGAGGCCAACACCGCGAAGGTGGCAACTACAAGGCGAAGCCGAGGTTCGACCCCGTGGCTCTCCTTAACCAGCCCTGTGTGTTCCACAGCAGGGAGGGGAAACCCGCCACGCACACTACCACCGACTGCCACTCCCTGAGGGAGATCGAGAAGGCACGGCACTCAAGGGAGGACCCCGACAACCACCTGCCAAACGCACGGGAAATTCGGCCACGACGTCGGCTCTCTTCACACCTTCACCGGATTCAACACAAATCGCGGGAAGAAGGTCATCACCCGCGCCGTCACCGTCAATGCGGTGTCCCAGGTCGACATCCCCTAGTTCCTCAACTGGCCCGAGCAACAAATCACCTGGAGCCACGAAGACCACTCGCCACGGATCGAATATCTGGGTCGAGTGGCCCTGGTGGTCAAGGCCAAGGTGGGAGACTACTGGCTCCCTAAGATGCTGATCGACGGCGGCAGCTCCATCAACATCCTATACCTGGACACATTCAGGCGAATGCGGCTCCGCAGTCGATGATAGAAACAACCTACACCACCTTCCACGGCATCGTCCCCGGTCGGAAGGCGTATCCGATCGGGAAGGTGACATTGCCAGTCACCTTCGTCACAAAAAACTTCCACACCAAGCGGATCGTCTTCGAGCAGGTGCCCTTCAACAGCCCCTACCACTACGTCCTGGGGCGTCAGGCGTTCGCCACATTCATGGCAGCGCCGCACTACGCGTACAACAAGATGAAGCTCCCCCGCCCGTGCGGCATCATCACTGCCCGCGGCGACCCCGACATGGCCGCAGAATGCGAGGCCAAAGGCGCTGAGCTCACCGACACCGTCATAGCCGCAGAGGCGAACCACACGGAGGAACTCGCCAAGTACACGAGCGGGGTCAACAATGACGACCCCACCATACTCAAGAAGACCAACTCGGAGGGCGGCGGTTCCACCGCATTCGAGGTGACGACGCACACTCGCACCGTCGAGCTGGTCCCAGGCGACTCAAGCCAGACGGTGAGGATCGGGACGGGCATGAGCCCAGCATAGGAAGGCACGCTCATCGAGTTCCTACGTGAGAATCGCGACATCTTCGCATGGAAGCCATCTGACATGCCTGGTGTCCCGAGGGAACTCGCTGAGCACAAACTCAACGCCGACCCCAAAGCGCGACCCGTCAAGCAGTCGCTACTGCCTTCAATGAAGAGCGCCGCCGAGCAATCGTCGAGGAGGTGCAGCATCTACTCGCTACCGGCTTCATTTGGCTAATCAAATACTCCAAGTGGCTGGCAAACCCAGTCCAAAGGAGCAATTCGTCCTCCCGCGGATCGACCAGACAATTGACTCAACCGCGGGTTCAGAGCCGCTATGCTTCCTTGATGCCTACTCTGGTTACAACCAGATCAAAATGGCAGTCGAGGACGAGGAGAAGACGGCATTCATCACGCCATTCGGAGCCTTCTGCTACAACGCCATGACCTTCGGCCTCAAGAACGCCGGGGCGACCTACTAGAGGTGCATGCAGGAGTGCCTTGCGACCCAAATTGGCCGCAACATCCACGTCTACATCGATGACGTGGTGGTGAAATCCACTCACCAGGGCGACCTACTCGCCGACCTGGCGGAAACCTTCACAAACCTGCGGAGGTATATGATCAAGCTAAACCCAGGAAAGTGCACCTTCGGTGTACCTACTGGACAGTTGCTGGGGTACGTCGTCTCCAAGCGCGGGATCGAGGCGAACCCCACCAAGATCAACACGATTTCCCGGCTTGGCGAACCCGAGTGCCTGCGCGACGTCCAGAAGCTGGTCGGGCGAGTCGCGGCTCTCAGTCGCTTCATCCCCCGGTTGAGCGAGAAGGCGATGCCCCTCTATCGCCTAATGCGCAAGAACCCCACATTCTAGTGGGACAAGGAGGCAGACCACGCACTCCACGCTCTCAAGGAGGTGCTACTCGCGGCACCACTACTTGCCGCCCCCGTCGACAAGGAGCCCATGCTCGTATACGTCGCGGCCTTCGAGCGAGTCGTCAGCGCCGTCATGGTCGTCGAATGACCAGAGGAGGGCAAGGAGCGCCCGGTGCAGCGACATGTATACTACATCAGCAAAGTCCTCACCGAGTCGCGCCAGCGCTACCCGCAGTACCAAAAATTGGTCTATGCGGTCTTAAGAGCGCAGCGGCGACTGCCGCACTACTTCTAGGAGCACCCAATAACGGTCGTCTCCTCAGCACCATTGCAGGACATTATCCGCAACCGTGAGGCGACCGGGCGAGTCGCTAATTGGGCCATCGAGATCGGTGTCCACAACATCAGGTACGTGCCACGCAAGGCGATCAAGTCGCAGGCTCTCGCATATTTTCTCGCCGACTGGGAGGAGGCCCAGCAGCAAGAGAAACTGTTGTACCTCCATTACTGGAGCCTACACTTCGACGGCTCCAAGAATGCAGATGGTGCAGGGGAAGGGATCGTACTCACATCTCCAAAGGGCGAAAAGTTACGCTACATCATGCACCTCGACTTCACCCCCTGCACCAATAACATGACCGAGTACGAGGCGCTACTCCACGGCATGCGAGCAGCCAAGGAGATGAACATCAATCGTTTGCGCTGCTACGGCGACTCCAACCTCGTTGCCAGGCAAGTCGCCGACACCTACGATGCAGTCTCCCCCACCATGGCGGCATACCACCAAGCAGTGGACCAGCTGGGAGGCCACTTCGCGGGAAACTTCGTCAAGTGGATCGACAGGCGGAAGAATGAGGAGGCCGATGCACTCTCCCGCATTGGCTCGGCTCTACTCGCACCGCCCGCCTCCGTCTTCCTCGACACCATCACCAAACCTTCCGTCTCTCCCCAGAGGGAGATCGACATCAGAATTCCGCTGCAACCAGACATAGCCCTGGTCGCAATGATCGCCGAGCCAAGCGACTGGACGGCACCATACGTTGGCTATCTAGAGGGAGCAACCCTACCCGCTGACGAGACGGAGGCCCGGATGATAGCACGCCACTACAAATCCTTCTTCATCATCAACGGTGAGCTCCACAAGCGCAGCGTGACCGGCGTGTTCCAACGCTGCGTCCAACCCGCAGAAGGATGCAAGATCCTCCAGGACATCCACGCTGGCGACTATGGCCACCATGCTGGCGCCCACTCCCTAGTCGCCAAGGCCATGCGACATGGCTTCTACTGGCTCACCGCACATGCCGACGCGGTCAACATCGTCCAACACTGCGTCGGGTGCCAGAAGTATGCAAGTCAGACTCACGTACCGAGCTCGACGCTCAAGACCATCCCCATCACCTGGCCATTCGCCGTATGGGGCATGGACATGGTAGGCCCCTTCAATAAGGCCTCCTCTGGCTTCACCCACCTCCTAGTCGCGGTCTACAAATTCACAAAGTGGGTGGAGGCCATGCCAGTCCACAAGTGCGACGGGAAGACCGCCACAAAGTTCCTACGCGAGCTCATCTATCGCTATGGGTTCCGGAACAGCATCATCACGGACAACAGCACCAACTTCGCCAAAGGAGCCATGGCCGAATTCTGCAAGGAGCACAACATACGACTCGACCTTGCCTCAGTTGCCCACCCAGAATCCAACGGCCAGGCGGAACGCGCCAACCAGAGCATCCTCCACGGCCTGAAGCCACGACTTCAAGACCCACTCGAGTGAACTCCTGGGTGATTGGTCGAAGAGCTCCCCTCCGTCATCTGGGGCATCTGCACCTCCGTCAATAGGTCGACAAGATTCACCCCCTTCTTCATGGTGTATAGTGCCGAAGTCATCATGCCAACCGACCTCGAGCACGACTCGCCTCGGGTGGTCAACTACGCGGAGACTGACAACGAGCTCGCATGCCAAGATGGAGTCGACCAGCTCGACGAAGAGCGCGACCTACCTCGCTCCCGCATCGCCATCTACCAGCAAGGGCTTCGCCGCTACCACAGCCGGCGATTACGGACCCGCACCTTCCAGGAAGGAGACCTGGTACTGCGTCTGATCCAGGACAAGAAAGGCATGCACAAGCTCTCTCCCCCGTGGGAGGGACCATTCGCCATCGGGCGTATCCTGGGCAACGATGCCTACTACCTCACCGACGTCCGAGGCGACGGAAAACTTGACGTCAAGCGTCCATGGAATGTAAATCTCCTACGAAAGTTCTACACCTAGAACTCCAGACATGTACCTCCTACCCACTATGAAATAAAGAAGATCGATTCGCACAACATGTGTCCACTCTCCGTATCTTGTGCCACCTGCACTCGTAATAACAGCGCTATGCTACTCGTAGAAGTCAACCCTTGGTGACACGACCGACACGACCAAGTAGTGCGATACGAGGGCACTGGAAAAATTCAGGCCTTATATCGTCCATGAAAAAAGCCAACCTGGAGACCCATCGAAGTCGCCTTGCCCGACTGGCTTTCTGAGCCAAGACAACTACATTCGCTTCCCACAGCGACCCAGTACTCCACATCCTTGGTGCAGCGACTCGAACGGAAAAGTACCACGCTCAGGGAATGACACCAGTCCAAACAGGAGCGGCCAGGGAAAAACGTCATGTATGAGAGCGCGTCCTGGACTCGCTAGGCGACTGGTCCCACGGATCAGGTGGGGTGTCGCGCTTAACACAACGCGCCCGTCCTCACCTACCTCGGGCATGCGACTAGAACCGCCAAGTACCACGCTCAGGGAATCGGCCACCCAACCTTGTTCACGCCCGGGAAAACGGCTAAGTACAGAGCACCCCTTGGAGTCGCCATGCGACTGGCTTTTCGAGCCATGGCTAGACGATCTTAACTTACTAACAGTTCAAACAACACATAAAAATGAGGTTAACCCCATAAAAGGGCGGACGCGCTCGGGGACTCGCACAACCAAGAACCAAATAGAAAAACATTGACAAAAGAATCCTTGCATTCCTTCAAAGTAGCAAAATTTGTCCGCTTACAAGGGTAGTTACATACTTATCCTAACTAACGCCGATCGGCAAACTATTCTACTCCGCAGGCTTCGACGATGAGGCACCACCACCCTTGCGACAGCGGATAAAAGGAATCCACGGGTTCGATGGGTACGTCGTGAGCTCACCCGCCATGGCCGCCCGGAACGGCTCCTCCACCTTGAAGTCGCGGTGCGCTGGTTCGGGGTCGTTCGGGGCAACGACCGTCTCCTGGTAAGGAATGAGGTCGCCCATCGCCCACTCCTGGTCGGCGTACACCGCAGCCCGCTCGGTTCGCTTCAGCACTTTGGCGATTTTGACTGCGCCTGTCGATGAAGGGTACCCGCTCGTGATGTCGTCAAGTTTGAAGTCGCCAGGAAAGTGCGCGAGCCCAAGGATCAGCACAGTCGCCGCACCAGGACGAAAGTCCGACCGCGCCATGAATTCTACAACAGTCGGGGCCTTCTCCAGGTAGCGCCAGACCTTGACGAGGTCGCTGGGAATCACCTCCGTGGACGAGATCTCCTGCAGATACGCCCAGATGCAGGTCGCTGATAGCGCGGCAGAATCAACCAGAGTGGTGACGCATTGCCACGCGTTGTACGACTGCGCTTCTTCGGCATTATCAGTAACCAGGCCTGCAACACACAAGCAAATAATAAGGGAGGCTCCAGCAAGATAACGTGACCCACACGCTTGAGGACTCGCCAAAGAAAAACTCACCAATCAACGGGCGATAGCGCTCCGTGATGAAATCCTAAAGACTGGAGAGGTCATCCTGCAGCCTGGCGACAAGCGCGTCTGACATCTTCCGCTCCTCAGTAGAAGAAGCAACGGCCGCCTTGGCCCGCCCATCCGCCAAGGTCGCATCCTCCTTCGCTTCCTTGAGATCATGCTCCAGGTCAGCGATTTGCTTCTCTGCGGGCTCGCCGGAACCAGGCCCTGACGAGCCTTCTCCATCACGGCTATGCTATCCTCTGCTTCAACAACACCATGATTACGAGAAGAACAAGGTTTACGACCAGCATCAAGCACGACAGCCACTAATCCGCAGTCGCTCGAAGCTGCTCGTTCGTGTCCCGGACAACGAGGAGCTCCTTCTCCACACGCTCCTTGGCAGCAAGCCGCTCCGCCGACTCGCGCTGCAGACCCTGCGCATCCATGGAAGTGTCAGCAACAAAAATCCTAAGTGCCTAGCCGCTGAAATTCAGCGACTAGCCACTCGGGGACTGGGCAGCGAAAAAATCCTAAGTGCCTAGCCGCTGAAATTCAGCAACTAGACACTCGGGGACTGAGCATCGAAAATCCTAAGTGCCTAGCCGCTGAAATTTAGCGACTAGCCACTCGGGGACTGGGCAGTGAAAAAATCCTAAGTGCCTAGCTGCTGAAATTTAGCGACTAGCCACTCGGGGACTGGGCAACAAAAATCCTAAGTGCCTAGCCGCTGAAATTCAGCGACCAGCCACTCGGGCACTGGACTCGAAAAACAATAAGAATACGACCACTGAAATTCAGTGGCCTGATCCTCGGGGACTGGACATACCTGGATGGCGGCGCCTAGCATGCCGTGAAGCTCCATTGCATCCACCGATGGGAGCACGAATGGAGTACGTCCTCGACGCTGCTCGACTTCAGTGCCGGTGGCCTTGGGCAAATGGCTTGACTTCACCGACGCAGTCGCCGCGGAGGCCCTTGCTACAAAGCGAGGGAACGTCGCCACCGCGTCTCCCGCACCACTCGAAGGCGGGCCTGTCGGCCCAACCGAGGCCATAGGCTCCGCCCGCTGTTACTATGTGTCCACCGTAGCCCTCAGGGCTGCGTCCACTGTAATTGGAGCCTCGCTCGAGGCGACCGCTGGCTCGTCCGAAATCGTGTTGATTGCATCACCCTTTGCTTTCTTTGCGCCTTCAGCAGGCGCCTCGACCTCGTCGCCCTTCCTCTTCTTCAACGGGTCGAATGGTGCCTCCGTGGCACCCGATGGGACCTTGGCCACCGAAGGGTGACCTATCTTCTTCACTCCAGTTCTGCAGAACAACTCCGTTAGTAAACTCGCCAGTCGGACATAAATCAAGCAGACAAATGAAAGGATTAAGAAACACTCACTTGGCGACTGGGATAAAACATAGTCCAGTACGAATGTTGGCCGGCTTCTCCAACTTCGGCCCTAGTTTCCGACTGAGGCCTGTCTCGAACAAACTCTGCGCCCAAGACACCGACGGCTTCTTCGAGGACAAGGCCACGGCAAGAGGTTCAGTGGCGATCGCCGCAGGAGCTCCCCTCAGCGGCGAGGTCCCTGCGGCTAGAGCGGCCACGAGCCCGGTGATTGGGACGAAGGGCGGCGGCAGAAACGCCAACGGCATCTCGCCTTCCGCAACGGCCACGCCGGCCGCTGCGGTCGCCTGCGCCGATGCGTCGGCTTTAGCTTGCTCGGCTGCGCTGGTAGCATCGGAGCTACTCGCAGACCGAGGCGGTGATACCGGCTTAGCTGGCTTATTCTTCTTCGGTGGCGATGGTTTCTTCTTCGACGACGTAGCTTCACGCTGCGAGGTGTGTTCGGGGAGTTCGTCCTCGTCATCGTCATGAGCCTCGAGGCTCTTGCTGGCCTCGAGCTCGCGTTGATGCTGCCCGCGAGTTTTACGAACCGTGGGTGCGGCGACCTCCACGGCCTCCTCACCATCGTCCTCATCATCATCTTCATC
Organism: Avena sativa; assembly: GCA_916181665.1. NCBI lineage: Eukaryota > Viridiplantae > Streptophyta > Magnoliopsida > Poales > Poaceae > Avena > Avena sativa. Next base: position 105,328,061 of record OV702293.1, read on the forward strand.
GCCGCCCCCGTCACTCCTGACATCGCCCTTGTCGGGCGAAGACTCGCTTTCATCCTTGCTGCACGAGTTTGAATTCTCGTCGTCTGCGGGTGGAAGCCAACCTTCCACCACCTGGAACAACTGCGACAACCAAATGAATTTAGCACGACCGCGAATGCAAAACTGCGACTACAAAGTGCACAAAGGGTAAAAGGACTCACCGTTGGAGCTTGGCGTTTCGCGGTGTAAGGGGCGACATCGGCCTTCGTGTTGAGGTACTCTGCCTCGGTGATCTTCTTCAAGGCCAAGGTGTAGTCCTGGAGCCTCCACTCGGCGTGATAGGACTTCGTCGGGTCGTCCTTGCCCGTGTATTCGTACATATAGTGGGCGCGACTGGCCAGAGGCACCAGCCTCCGCCCAAACCAGCAATTGTACAAATTGATGGTCTCGAGGCCCTTCTTCTTCAGGTTGAGGATCGTCTGCAACATTTTGTTGATGACCATCCGCTGGTCCAATGGGAGCTTGGTAACTTGGAGCCGATGCGGCTCGGGCCGGTCGGCGGAGTACAGCGGAAGCGCCACCTCATCGGCCAGGGCGACTCGGTCACATAGAACCAAATCTTCTTCCATTCGTTTGCCGCCTTCTTCGGAAGCATCAGATCGAAGGACGCCTTTGACTTCAGCTGAAAGGTTAGGCCGCCCGCGTCCAACATCGGGTCGGTTGCTTCTTCGCGGCCGATCCTCCCGTGGAATAGTTCTTGCCATAGGGGGAAATACGGTCGGCAACCCAGGTAGCACTCGCAAAACGCCACGAAGATGGCGAGTTGCTCGATGCTATGCGGCCCTAGGTCCGATGGTTGGATGCTGTAATAGGCACAAAAGCGGCGGAAGAAGAGGGAAGTGGGGAATCCGAGCCCCCTCTCTAGATGGCTTGTGAAGCAGATGAACTCCCCCTCACACGGATCTGGAATCACCTCTCCAGCCACAGGGATGCGCCATCTCCCGGCGTGGAGTATCCCTGGCTCTTCGAACGACTTCAACAGCACCTTCGTGCACTTAGATCTGCCCCATGGTTCCGTCGAAGGCGCCATCGATTGAGGGATCTGGGGCTATGAACTGCTCTGGGTCGCTCTGATCGCTGTACGGAATGGAGGATTGGTAATGCACGAGATCGGAGGAAGTGTGGGAATGTTCTTCCCTCGCCTGTCACTCTCCTTATATAGAGGTTGCTACCTTCCATCTTCGGGGAGCCATTACAACACGGTAATTACACCGATATTACCGTTGGATTACCCAACGGCTATTTTGACCAGCGCTGACGGTCCAACTTCATCCACTCGACTCGTTGTTTTCAGTGACTTGATGATTCGCCAACCTGATCACTATGACAGTGACTCAACTATTTGCTGACCTATTCGCCCAGCTGCGATTCGACTAGTCGCCGTTATTATGACTAAAATGACTAGTCCTTTCTTTTATTTAGGAGTCGATCGCCTATTCGAGTGGGCGTCCGAATTAGACCCACATACTCCGACTGCCAACGAACACCTGCGACGAATCAACGACGGCCTCGGGGACTAATGATGGGGATATGCCGACCGGGGTATACCCAGCAGGATGTTTCCTACTGGCCCAAGCTGCCAGCGAGTGGGCCTGCATGATGGCGACTGGATCGAGACTTGGCAAGGACCCAGGCGACTGGAAGCTGGAGGCCTAGAAGCGTAGCTAGGCCCAGTCGGATTAGGTCAAGAACCCTCTGAATCCTTAACTAATTCAGTTGTAGATATGTAAACCCTAGCGAGGTGAGCCTATATAAATCTCCCTAGGGTACGCATAGAGGACACGTTCCATCATACACCCCAGTGACTCGTCGCAAAGTCGTAGAGCTCTCCCTTGTACTCTCTCCATAATAAAATCTAGCAGGAGTAGGTCTTTACCCTCCGGGTGGCCGAACCTGGGTAAATCCTTGTGTCTCCGCCCTCATCTTGCACCGTAGATGGCTGGTCTCCCTTGGCCTTCGTTCCTCGCTGCCAATTGCAGCATCTGCCGTGGCCATTCCCACGACACTACTCAACTTTAGTCACCGGTAAGTTCTTGTCATTGTAAGTACATGTGTATCATAAAGAACCGCCTACGGGCTACCCCTTGCACATGATGCAGGAGCTATCCCATAACCAAAATGACAAGGCAAGCAGACAATGAGCATCTCAACGATCTTTTTATTTACTCTATGCATAGCTTTTTATTGATTATGCTTCATAGATTGCTCATTATGGTGATGCTGCAAGTTTCCACCATGATTAGGCATGGCTTAGGCTAGTGGCCCAGGTGTTTCTCTAACACACATACATCACTCCATGGACTTACAAGCTCCCTCTTTATTTCACACCGTCGACATCCGCAAACAAAAGAGCATGATATCAACTGGATATGTATCCATAAGTGTTGAAAGCGTTACCCGTGACATCACGGTTCTGCTAATCCCAACGTATAGATGCAAGCATATACAACTTCGATGACACAATGGTTCAAGTCTATTAGGGCAAGAAAATAAGGTGTGACATCAATTTCGTGATAGCTTTACTAACTATTTTTCACATAACAAAATAGTTTTTAATTCAAAAGATAGATGAAGCTTGAGAATTTTCTTGGAATAGCAATGCTAATAGGTAGATATGGTGGACACAATTGGCACAGGTTTTGTTTCAAAGGGGTTGGAAACATGAGAATTATGCCTTCTCAAAACAGGTTTTTGGCTAGCAAGGGTAGGTAGCAAGAAAAAGAGTTGAAGGAAACAAGCAAACCTACAAGTCATAAAGCCAAACATGCAATCTTCCTTGAAGACACAAAAGATCTTAAATAAAGAATACTAAGCTTATGAGCCAATCAAGAAAGAAAATAAATGATACAAAATACCTGTAAGCTTTTCTCTTTTTCTTTCAAACCTCAAAAAGGGTTGCTACTGAACAGAGATCGGTCTGCCAAAACCAATTTAGATTTACTTGATGCTCCCAAAGTGATGCCAATATTGATCAACAAGATCAATCATATAATGGATATTGCAAACTAAAATAAGAAGTGCAAAAAGTAAAAGATGAGACTTCTCATTAATATTCCATAAAGGCACTCACACCAAGGGATACATAGATAATCAACTAAAGGAGAGATACTTCGACAAGCAAACCAACCTATAAGATAACTTATCTACCAAAGACATGAATCCACTGAAAAGGTAAAAGATAAAAGATAACGATTGTGATACCGCGACACTCCCCCAAGCTTGGAACAAGCCAAGGGGATGCCAAACCTGATGACGAATTACTCCTTTAGTGGCGGTGTTGTTCTCTTGATAAGCTCCTCAATCAGTTTCCTCAAATCCTCAATCTCAAGGGTCAGAGTACGAATCAACTCCGAATTTTTCTCAATGCGATTCATGATCATATCGTACCGAGAGCCCCAATCCTTACTATTCTTTCCCCACTCTTCCTTCTTAGTGTGTTCCTCCCCTGCATGGATATAATGAGGCATATCCCACATCGAGGTCAAGTTCCTTTGGGCACATGTTGCTATTGATGCTCATGTATAAGAGTATGGAAGGAATTCTTGGTACGTGGAGGAGATGACCGTGGAGCGAGGATATGACGCGGAGGTTTCCCTCCTGTAGACATTTGTGCTGTCCTCCTAAGCTTGGTAGGTTTTGCCACCACTCCAATGATTCCGACGGTAGAGCGGGTGTCCGTATGCTTGTCCTCCTCCATGTCTTCTTCATCCCCTACCAAAATCTCCTCCTCCTTGGGGTTTTGAGGATCATCTTCCTCGGGATTCTTGCCTTTGTCGTTGGCGGAGACCATGGTGGTCTAAACTTGAGAAGATTTCCTGACAGAAACAGATCGAAACGAAAACACGACAAGAACACTATACACGAACCTCAGGGAACCTGGGGGTTATATATTACGAAGTTTCAATGCATAATGAAGGTATTGGTACGAAACTGAGGCGGAGACGGAGCTCGGGGGGCTCACACCCCCTCCATGCGCGGCCAACTGGGGCCCGTGCCTGGGGTGGGTGTGGCCACCCCGACCTCCGTTTCCTCCTATGTTCCATCTCGTAACCTTCCATATGTAATAAAAACATCAAAAATATAAAAAGATTGGGTTTTCACGAACCTTCTGTTTTCACCACTTTTACCTATTCAAAGACGACCTCTGCAGACTCCTTTCCTTCTTCTCCTGGAAATTTCTTTCCTACAAGGTCTCACAAAAACCTCAATGGCAAAATTATTGTAGGAAAAAACAATAAACCTTTAGGTTCACACTTCAATTGAAATCCATCAAAACAAAGGGTTTTGTAAGAGGCAAATGCAAACGATAACAGAAATCTGTCAAAACAGACCAGCAGGTAAAGAATGGTTTTTTCGAAAACCTTCTGTTGCTCAAATCAAAAAGTGCAAATCTAATGAAAGTTGGGTAACAACTTGGAGAACAAGCACAGAAAAATACAGCTCCATTTGAAGTACTAAGCTCCCTCATGTATTTTTCCAATTCAACACAAAAATCTGTCCCAGGACACCTACTTTTCACAACTCCTTCACTTCTCAAAAGTACCTGATCTTGACACAAAAAACCAAAACAAAAAGGATAAGGAGCGGTTATTACTGAGGTAATAACTTTCAAGACTCAACCAAACTCTTGGGTTATCTCCCAACAAGTACTTTTCTTTAATGCCTTTAAGTTAGGCTTGATAGTTTCAAAGATGCTCACATAGGAGATATATATCTAGAGTGAAAGAGAGCATCAAGAAGCAAATAACAAACACATTTGAGTCTAACCCACTTCCTATGCATGGGGGTATCATGAGAAAACAAATTGTTGAAACAAAAAGCCATTAACATAGGAAGACAAAACAAATGCAACTTCAAAGCTTTCAACATAAAACAGGGAAACTTAACATTATTGAGATGCATAAAACCATGTTTCCCTCTCTCATAATAACTTTCAGTAGCACTTTGAATAAAGTTGACAATATAAGTGTCACTGTCAACAACTTTATCATCAGAATGAGCATACTTACAGTCATCAAAAAGAGGTCCAAGGTCATAAACTGGATCAATAGAAGCAAGTTGTTCCATCCTGAAATCTTTATTAGGCAAACTATTTTCACAAGGAGCTTTAGCAAATTTGGAAAAGTTAAACTCACAATAATCTCCATCAAACTTGGTTAAAACTTTCTCCTTCTTATAATCTATAATAGCTCCACAAGTGTTCAAGAAAGGTCTACCAAAAATGATAGGACAAGTTTTACTAGCTGCTGAATTAAGCACTAGAGAATCAGCAGGATACTTAATCTTACCACAAAGAACCTCCACATCTCTTACAATACTAATAGGGCAAATGGTTTCCTTATTACCAAGGTGAATAACCACATCAATGTCCTCAAGCTCACAAGGACCAATTTCATGCATAATTTCCCTGTAAAGCTCATAAGGAATAGCACTAGAACTAGCACCAATATCACATAAACCATAATAGCAATAATAACCAATTGTAACAGAAAGTATAGGGACACTAGCTTTTCTGGCCTTACTAAGATGATAAATAATATTAGAAGCGTATTCACAGAAGACAATGTGCTCATCCTCTATATTTCTAGTGACAAGATCCTTCACTACCAGAGGTTCAATATTTATTTTCTCATCGGGTTCCACAATTTTCTTTGTACTTTTGCTATTCGCACTAATCATCATAGAGTACTCCTTTACCTTAGCTAGGAAAGGTATTTTCTCAACATAAGGTTCAGGCAAAATATGATCAATAGTACAAACGTCAGTGCTTCTAACAGTAACATGACTAAAAACATCTTTATAAGGTGCATGGTACTTATTCCACTTCTTTTTGGGAATTTCTATGTAAGAGGCAAAGGCTTTAAAACAATTGGCAATACTTTGGGAGTCAAGACCAAACTCATTACTATTATGCATTCATAATCATAGTTTATACCTGACTTTCTTCCTTTGTCATTCTCCCATAAAAGATTTTATGCATTCATAATCATAGTTTATACCTGACTTTCTTCCTTTGTCATTCTCCCAAGCTGCAACGTTCTCTTGAATACGGTCTAGGAGATCCCATTTAGCTTCATCCTTCATACGTGTGAATGATCCAGCACAAGAAGCATCTAGTAAACCTTTATCATGAAGAGAAAGCCTAGCATAAAAGTTATTGATAATAATATTGTTAGGGAGTTCATGAATAGGACATTTAAGCATTAGTAACTTCAATCTCCCCCAAGCTTGAGCTGTACTCTCTCCATCACGAGGCCAAAATTTATATATTAGATTCCTATCCTTATGAATCTCACTGGGAGGATAGAATTTAGAATAAAAGAGAGGTACTATTTCCTCCCATTCCATGGATTGTCCATTCTTTTATTAGCTTGTACCAATCTTCAGCTCTCCCTTTCAAGGATGTAGAGAGTAACTTCTTCTTCACCTATTCAGTTGTGATACCTGCACACTTAAACAACATGCATAATTCATGGATAAAAAGAAAATGATCACCAGGGTGGACAGTTCCATCCCCTAAATAATAACTATCCATAACATGATCAACAATACTTGTAGGTATCTTAGAAGGATCTATCTCAACAGGTGGTGGTTCATCTACTACCCTAATAGTGGTAGTAGTTTTCCCAAATAGAAAACCAAGTGGGTTATCCATATTGGAAAACAAAGTAACAAACGGAAATAAAAAGAAATACTCACAGTAGAAGTTTCCTTTACCAGTTCCACTCTTCAATAGCGCTTCACTACCTATCAAAGGCGCCAGAAAATAGTCTTGATCACCCACAAGTATAGGGGGTGTATCGTAGTACTTTCGATAAATAGGAGTGTCGATCCCAACGAGGAGCAGAAGGTGTTGACTAGTGGTATGGAGCAGGAAATATCTATAAATACTTAGCAAACGATTTTTTAGGGGTTTTTTGATAAAGCAACAAAACAAATTGCAAGTAATAAAGACAACGAACAACTGCAGCAAGTGGCCCAATCCTTTCTTAACAAAGGACAAGCCGGTGGAAATACTTATAAGGACAAAACATTCTCGAGGACACATGGGAATTTTGTCAAGTGCTTTCCCTTCAAATGGATGAGTACTCTTCTTTGGTGTTGTAAGTGTCGTGTGGGTGAACCTGTTCTAATGTACCAACCTTACTTGGACTAGTACATATTTGTGATTAAACCCCCTGCAAGAATCCGCAACTACAGGAAAGCAATTAAGATATAAACCTAACCACAGCCTTAAACTCTGAGATCCTACGCTCCCTTGTGCAAAGGTGTCCTAACGGTGGTTCAGGTTTATGTCACTTCGGAAACCCCACAATTAGTAGCCAAATACACAATGCATTCCCCTAGGCCCATAAATAGTGAAGTATCATGTAGTCGACGTTCACATGACACCACTAGAAGAATAGCACCACAACTTAAATACTAAACCATTGAATAATAACTCAACACAAATCCACTACTAACAACCTGACTTCTCCCATGTCCTCAAGAACTAAACGAACTACTCACAAGACATCATATGGATCGAGATCAAATATGATATAATGATGGATAACAATCTGAACATAAAAGATAATCCAATGGTTCCACTCACAAGCATCAACTACAATAGTAATCAACACCGGGAAAGTTTCCCCTAAGAACTATTCAAGTATTCAACATGATTGTTACGGCTGGATGGAGTGGTGATGATGGTACTGGTGGAGATGATGGTGTGGATGATGATGATCCCGATGAAGCCTATCTTGACGGTGGTGTTGATGGCGACGATCTCCCCTCTCTGGGAAGGAATTTCCCTGGAAGAAATATGTCTACTAGAGATCTCTTTCTCTCTCGGTGGTTTCCGCCCCGCTGAGGCTGCGGAAATATTTTTGTGGTCGCTCCCTGGTATTAGGGTTCCGAGAGGAAGATATAGGCGAGAGGGCGGAGTCAGAGGCCGGCCAGGTGGGCCACACCTGCCCTAGGCATGGCCCAGGGTGGACTCGTGCCTAGGAGGGTGTGGGCCCCCTGTGGCCCAGCTACGCCTCCCCTTCTGGCTTCCTTCGTCTTCTGGGAAAATATAAAGTCCAATAGTTTTCTGTTATTTTTCGGATCTTCGCGAAATTGCATCGAAACACCTCTTTTTCTATCAGAAACCTGACTCCAGCAGTCCATCCTCCAAGAATCATCCAACATGCAAAAACAGAGGAAAAGACATAAGTCTCATAATAAGACACATATCAATGAATAGAGGCAAATTATGATATAGAATGGTGATGCAAATTGGACGTATCATTGGGTTACAGCCTAGATGGGCCTCAAGAGTTGAGCGCAACTAGGTGTGTATATAAGTGGAGCGACAAGGTATAGTCCCTGACCTAGCCGTCACTTCCTCCACTCCCAAATCGGGTTAGACAGGATCTAGCAGTCCCCTGCCCGTGCTCCTTCCTGTATGTGTGGATACCGGTAGAGGCATTGCACGTGCGATGCTAGAGACAAAGGGATCTGGCGAAGGAGTTCGTGGGGATCTGATGAAGGGGTTCGTGGGGATCCAGTGGAGCTGTTCGTGTGATCGATCGGTGATGAGTGCATATTTGCATCTTGTTTTACATTGTTATTTTGCATTGTAGATGTAGGATCTTGGTATTTTATGGCGTTGGCATGCACTTTTTATGTTTATTTTCACTAGGATCAGACCAGATGATGGATTCAATGGACACAATTCTTGGAGCAGTCGTACTGGAGAGAAAAGGAGCTAAAAAACTATGTAAATCGCTTATTTGGGAAATTAATAATAACAGAAGAAAGCCCAAAGCGAGAAACGGAGACAGAAGAGTTCACGAACAACTATACGGGTCACCGTATAGTTCCTGCCGTATAGTTGGCACCGCCTCCACCTCCTCAAATAGTTTCACCCCGTGCAATTGGTTCAGAGAGACGACATACAGAACACCCAGAAATTGCCGAAACCTAACCTCCAGAAGGCATCTGGAGCAGGAACTTTCCCTAGGAATCCATCTTCGCCCTACGCAGATCTGGGAGGCCAAGGCATCGATATCCATCTTCATCAACAGCTGCATCTTCATCACCACCATCATCACCATCCATCCCATCTAGATCTTGTTGTAATTCTTGCACTAGTTGTGGATTTATACAAGTACTATTCATGAACGATCGTTTCCATTACCATTACTATGATGTTGTCTGCCTCCATTTCTGAGTAGATCATTAGTTCTTGGGGAGATGGAGAAACCCTAGTATGAGATTGAAATAAGATAATGTTTATTATGATATTCATCGTTGTGACCATGTGTTAGATTGTCTACATCTTGATGTTGGGAGAAGTCGACCTCTCCAATATTTGCCTCTTGTGGGGACATGATGTAGGGAACTACTTGTTGGTAGACGGAGGAATGTTAACACTTACAGTGACTATAAAGCTATTGGCACCCCTTATGTATCAACTTGGGAATTGAGTAAACTGACAAAACACTATCCATGCCATGGGATACGTCTCGCGGGATTATGTCCCTGAATAGCGTGGTAATTGTAACATCCCAGCATTAGAGCTTAGATATAAGCTGAACCCATGTGTGTGCATTGCATTCATGCATAGAAAATCCGAATAATTTTCACGCTTTTAAATAAAAACTTGTCAAAAGGACTGAAGCTTCTCTCAACTTGATGGAATTGAAGTAGGTCGTCAAGTTAACTGCGATAAGTTTCAATATGACCTTTGCTAAAACCTTATTTTGGATAAACATGATTTGATCTAAGGGTAGATCAAATGTAATAAGTTTAAACCCTAATACATTATTTAATGAATTATATTTGATCCTTAGGTGATCATATCATAGTATTCATTATAATCAATCATGAGTACCAAGTTAAGGATGTAACAAAAATAATAAGAATGTAACAGCTATATCTTAATCTCATCAGTTTATACCATGAGTATCATGGTAATACCTAACCTGAACTCTTTAGTGATATTGAGTAGGAAGGAAACCAAGTAAATATCATTCACCATATATCTTTCTTTCCATATCAAACTTTACATCTCTAATGAACCTTATCTTAATATCTGTTGTTCATCAATGTTGAGTAATCAACTATTGATTCACAAATTCTTAAACCATCAATTATTGACCTAGAAACTCTTGCCTTTATTATAACAATCACTCTAAGTCCTTAGAGAATAAAGTAAGAAGAGGTAGATGGTAATGCTAGTATTAGATATTATCTATAGGATGGGAGTGATTGAAGGAAATCAAATCAATATGGTAACAAAGAAGATTACTAGGATGAATCCTGAAGATAGATACCAAGGAGTAATCCTATTGGATTAAGTAACCATAGTCCATGAATAGCATTCCTTAATCCAATAGAGATACTAAGATGATAATTTCAATACAACTATAATGTTGTATTGGTGAAGCCTTGATTAGCCAACTAGAAACCTAAACCATAAAAGATCAAAGTATTATAATGATCATGCCTTACTCACCAAGATTGAATGCTTATATCATGTATAAGTGACACTGGTGAATAAAACATGATTGAAACCTAGTATAGATATGTTATCCTAGGTTACCCATTACAGGTCATATTAATATAATGTGAGGTTGAACTATTAGATACTGGAGTCAAGTAGAGACAATATAGTATGATCAAGATGATGCTAGAGTAACATTGAATTATTGAGTTAGTATTCTCCTCTTGGGAAATACTAAACACTAGAGGTGAAGTAGTTTGATATAGACATCTACTGGAGAAATATTAGTGGTGGGTGATTAAGGAAGTGTATGAATGGAGTAGAAGGAACTACTTGTTGGATTGGAAGTTATCAGTAGTAAAGCAGTTGATATAGCCAAGTATAGATATGAGAAAATTATAAAAAGCTTTAGTGTCAAGCTCATTGTGTTTATAAATAGATTTACAAGAACAATAGGTGGAAAAGAATATTTATGTAAAGTAAAACTCATCATGTTAGCACATGATGAAGGATATAAAGAAGTGATATATCTAGGAAAGGAATTCCTTAATTAGAAGTCCAGGATTGTGAATTATGGAAGATAGGAATTCTTGATAAACACTAAACCCTAAATCTATAACCCCGCTTAATATCCATTTCATCTGATTGATCTATCATTTTAATTACACAAAGCTTCATAGGAATATTTTCATATAGCAAATCACTTAAGCACATCTTTGTCATTTCCAACTATCATGATCACATGTGCTTAGGAACTATCTTAATTAATTCTTCCTCATAAGACATTCTAGAAAATAACCTTATTATTTAAAAAAGAGTGATATGATTAATGATCATAAACATAAAGACAATATGTTTAGCCACTAACCCTTATTCACATCCATAAAAGAAATATGAGAATATTAAATCTTCTAAAAACTTATGGTAAGCATTTTCAATTCAAACCTTAACTCATATGTAGTTGTAGTAAAAAATATATATTGCTATTTCCTAAATTAATGGGAATAATATTAATCATATTAACTCACTAGAACTTTATTTATCAAATAAAAATAAAGGATCACCATATAAATATCTCCTAAATATTGTGAGTTAATGAGAATAAAATCTCATTAGTTTATGAATTTCAGCCCAATTAAATTCATATCTGAGGCCCTCACAAATAAAAATAAGTAAAGTATCTATATAAAGAAAATAAAGAAACTCTAAACAATATATAATAAAATTCCACAAAATGACTTTAAATACATTCATTGTTGTTGCAATTGTTTAACAAATTAATTCTACAAAGAAAACTCAAATCATTTGTGAAAATTCAAAGCTAAAAATAAAACCGAATATAGAAAAGAAATGGGATAAGGAAAAATCAGAAGAAGAATTAAATCTGGCCCATGGCCCATCTTTTCCCTCACTTAACCGTCGCTCACGCGCGTTCCATCGAAGCCCAGCTGCAGCCCACCAAGGCGCAGGCCCAACATACCCTTTCGTCCACTCTATCCTCGTCGCCCACCTCCGGCCACGCCGGAACCAGCTTGCTGGCGGCACTACGTCGCTCACCGGCGTGGAGATGCCCGTCGCCGCCCCCTAGTTCCCATAAGTGTGTCGTGCCGTCGCTCAACAACCCTAGCTTCACTTTATCTCTTTCTCCCCTCGTTTCTCCATTCGACACCGAACCCTAGCTGTAGATGCTCCGATGTTCCCGACGCCTCCGGACGTCCCAAACCTCGCCGTGATGCCAGGAAGCTCTGCCTCGCTCGTCTCCGTCGATTGCCCCGAAGCGTACAAGCAGGCGAGGTCTCCTCTGCTGCAATTCGACCCTCGTTCCCCGCCTCCGGCCATCGAGCTCGCCATCGATTCCGGCCACTGCGCTCCTCAACGACCCTTCTGTTCGCCTCGTGGTGAGTTCCTGGTCCTTCAGGACCTCCACTTTGCCTTCCTCCTTTTCTCTATCGAGCCTGCACCGTGTAACTGTCGTCGTCGTTGCCGTTCGCAGTCACTGGCCGCGCTCTGGTGACCAAAAAATGGCGGCGCCGCCACTGCTAGGTTCGCCGTCACGTCCTCTTTCCGATAAGCCCAACCACAACCTCGCACGATCACCAAACCGCCTGAATCGAACTTGATCTGAGAAGATCAGTTTGTATGACGTCATTGTGAGGTCACGCCGATGTCATCCCTTGACCAAGTCCATAGTTGACTGGTCCACTGCCCGCGTGGCATCTGACGTGGTCCTGACCCCACTAGTCAGTGACCTGGGGTAAGTTTAGTCTAAGTGTAAAAAGTTTGGTATCTATTTAGGAATTAGATAAAACAATATTAATTCAAATATAAATATTGTAATAGAATGATTAAATCTTGTTTAATTAATAACTTTTGTTTATAATTAGAAAAATATGTTTAATATATGAAAAATTTCAGAAAAATAAAATCTACAACCTAAAACCATTATCAAATATTATTATGATGTTTATTTAATAAAGGTTTTATAAGTAATAAAATTTTGATAATTCATATTTTAATAATGGTAAATGTTAAAAATATAAATAACATACCAAAAATCATAGAAAAAAAAGAATTATAATTTAAGACTATAATCATGCATTATTATTCCACTTAATTAAATATTTGTTATTTATTAAGTCTTTGTAAAGTAATAAGTATTATAAAAATAATAACTTATTATTTTTAAATCACAAAAATAAGTGTAATATATCAAAATTATCACAAAAATAATACCTATATGATAAAAATATAATATTCCATTCTTGAGTTAAATAAAAAGTTAAACACTTTAATAATTTAAATTTAAAGCTATTTCCTTAATTAATAATTCATAGAAGGGTAAATAAAAATTGCTAATATTTCTAAGATTAGGTAATTAAGTCTATTAAATAGTATTAGTCTTCAATAATGATAATATGAGGTTAAAATGGTTCAACATAATTTCAATACAATTTTATTGAGTTGTCCTTTAACCATAAATGCATATTATTTTATAAAAGGATTCTTATTTCATATAAAATCTCAAAGAATAATTTGTAGTGAAATAAAACCTATTCCTTTACTTTAACCACAAGTTTATAAACAAATCAAAACACTATAGTGAGTCATAAGTAGTAAATAATATTGTTTATTTATTCACAAACCTTAACCACACCCTTATAGGGAGATAAATCCCTTTATACATTTATAATGTAAAGAAACCCCTACCAAATAAAATTAATACCATTCTTAAGTAACTGTAAAGAAACATTATGAAGTGAACAAGGTATAAGTATAATAAGCATTACACCTAAAGTCCATTTATGTTTTAAAGTTAACTTTAGTCTACCAGACTTAAAGTATAATGCTAAAAAGCTTTATTATATACTTTATAGTTAACTTTGGTCTGTTATAATTAAGTGATAAAGCACCTCAAGTCCAAAATTTTCCAGCAAGCACAAGTAACATCAACCACCTATGATTAGCCACAAAGATTGTTTGAACCATAATAAAGGAATCTTTTCTTCAAAAGTTATTCATTGTGCCACTTCAGTCAACATATCACAATTAATAGTAAACACCTTAGTTTATACTTTACTTATATACTTAGGATTGTTAATACTTAAAGTTCCTTATAAATGTCTATACTTGTAAAGCAAGATTCAAAGATAAGGAAATTCTTATATAAGTAATCTTTGAATAGCATTCCACAACTTTGTATCTTACTATTGTATGATAGTATAATTACATGTTGTTTCACACACTCACAAGCCTTAATAAGAAGCAACTGTGTAAAACTTAATCTAAAAGGGAAACACATTCCAAGGAAATCATTTCCAGTTTCCAAACCCTAGAACCACGCTATCCCCGAGATTCGAGTTTACGAAAGTGCATTACCTTACTTATGCATAAAAGCATCTTCTTCTTTAAACATTAGTCCTTACCGGACCAATGATGTTGTTTTCAGATATTGGATCTTATATTGTCTTCAAGGCCGTGAGTGTATAATCTTGCAATCACAAAAGGAAAGTTCACACTTGCTCATGTCCTTTGATTATTTTCAATAAAGTATTTTGCAAATCCAGTGTTGTTATCACCTGCATTTGAAAAAGGTCAGAAAACAACATTTTCATAATAATATGATTATAGGTTATTTACCATGAGGTAATAACCTATTATGAAATTTTCGGTGGTAAAGTAACATATTATCTAGGACTTAACAACCAATGTCGCCAGTGATTCTTGCGCCGTATATAATGTGTTAACCATGAGATTTGGAATGGGACAGAGAAGTCGGCTGTATCCTTTTCCTCTCGTATGGAGGCAAGACGACCTTAAAGTGACGTTGTGATTCCTTGTGCGGATCCAACATATGGGTGGGCACCCTTACGCCCCACACTTTTGGTGTCCAGATTATCGATGAATAGTGTTTAGGGATATAGTCCAGGAAAATGGTACTCATCCGGGCATCACCAGGTCATAGAGTCTTCGAGAAATCATCGAGGTTTTAGCCTACCCAAAAGGGGTCTTAACGAAGGTGAGCTAGCCCGAAGGATCATGCAGACATATGAGGTCGCGGAGAGGGCAGTGATTGGCTTGGATCTTAGTCTGGGCCTCATACCAAGGAAGTATGAATAGGTTCGCGGCCCGGATGTGCAACAAAGCTAAGATCTCTCATTGGGTAAAGTAACGTACCTCTGCAGAGTGTAAGAACTGTAACTTGTTACTCCCTGTTTCGGGAAGGAGCTGCGAACGCGGCGGGAAAGGAACTCCATGAAAGTTCTGGTAAACCCGTGAAGGCTGACGGACATAGCTTTTCAGAATAAAATCAACCTTTAAAGAAATGTTTACAAAAACTTGCATTGCCTACGACCTATGGTCTGTGGCTGTAGATATAGTGCATCAAACACTCCTTTTCTAGTGAACTTGCTGAGTACGCTCGTACTCAAAGTATCTTATTAACCCTTGCTAGGTTCTAAATCCAGTACAGATGACGTCTACATCAAGTCATACTCCAGTAATAATCATCAAAAGCTAAAGCTCTTCAATGAAGTCAAGAAAGTCTACATATACATCAACTCAAGTGAAGACGAAGACACTGAGAAGATAGGAATATCATCTCTAGCCATAGCACCTATTTCTGTAGTGTATTGCAATAGCAGCAATGCCAAACCAATAGTTAGATAGTAGTCTTATTATTATGATAGTTCTGGAGTTGTTTATTTTTTATTCTTCTTTGCAAGAAGTTTTTTTCTCTCTCTTTAACCTAGAGTGTTCTCTGGATCTTATGTAAAGAGTTGAGTTGTAACCTATAGTCATGTCTTCGACCTGTTGTGTCTCTGTTGTACCACTCTGAAGGATGTAATACTTGTGAACGATGTTTCATTGGTGTTATGTCAACGACTATAGTGTACTACATCATGCAATGGTATGCTGGGTCACCGCAGTAATTCAATTGATGCTGATTGCTGTCTGCTGTGGTTATGAGGATGATTTGAGTAGTGGTTGCCTCTTTGTTCAAATACGGAGTTCCTCCCACACATACATAGTTGAGAATGTTCATGATAATAATATTTACCTTAGCCCTTTATAATGCTAGTGGTATATCCGCCAATCCCTGAGAACGCTTTCTCCCACTAAAGTTTCAAATATCGTTTACATACGCGATACTTATTTTCTGTATTCAGTTTTATTTACTTTATGCATTGTTCTCTTATACAAAAAACCCAAAAACACCTTTTTACACATTCCTCGCATTTTATCTTGTTACTTAGAACTTTATTTTAGCAATTCTATTTTCAGTATTGACTTCAAGAATTCATAGACTTTAGACTCCTGCTCCCTGTGGGATCGATATCTTTTTTTTCAAACTAGCTACATCTGATCTATGCACTTGCAGTCATCAAGCTATTTTCTGGCACCGTTGCCAGGGAGCTAAGCGCTCTAGGTTTTTTAGTTTTTGCTTATTTACTTTAGTTTTGTTAAGTTTTGTTTTGAGTTACAGGTTTCCACCAACATGATGGATTTTGAGCATATGACTAGTGCTAACCCACTCAACCGTTTTGGGAAGCCCTGTGATATTTATAAAAGAGACAACTCCAACGAGAAAACAAGGGGGTTTGAAATAAATTCTCTACTACTTGGTATTCTACGCAAGAAGAAATTTATTGGAGATGAAGAAGATCCTGATCCATATGAGCATATTGCATGCTTCAAAGATATATGTGGCACGTTCCAACTAACAGAGTATACCCCCGATGAGGTAAGGGTTAAACTTTTTAGTTAAACTTTGACAAGTACAAATCTCTCATGGTATAGATCTCTACCCTAAGAAGCCACTACTACTTGGGGATGATTTAGCTTGCGAATTCCTATCTAAATATTACCCATTATCAAAATATTTTTGAATCAGACGTCTTATAATGACTTGGAAGAACCGTCCCAATGAAGGACTGGTAAGAGCTTATATAAGATTTAAAGATTTACTTATAAAATGTCCTCATCATGATTTACCTAAATGGTATTTACTGCATATCTTTTATGGCGGTTTAATTGAACCTAATAGAATTGAACTAGACTCTTGCGCGAGAGGAGCTTTTATGGATTTACCTATAACTAAATCTTGGGCTTTACTTAATAGAATTCACGATCATAGAGTTTCATGGAATTTTGGTCTAGGAATTGAAGGAAGCACAGAAATAGATCATGAATGTATTCACGAATATAATAAAAAAGGCCATCTTAATGAATTAGCTAAAGAGCTCTATTTAGATTCAGATCTTGTATTCCACGTTGTTAAAGCTTTTACATAACACATCGAAGCTCCAAAGGTGGTTCCGGTCAAGTTTGATCCACCACCTGAACCTGAAAATAAAAGAGAAGTTAAAGCAATTGTAGCCTCCCTAGAACCAATGTATGAGATACCTTTTCCTAACACTGCACAAAAGCTTATTTTGGAGTATGAACAGGTGAAGGCAGTACAAGAGGCGAAGGAAGAAGAAAGTGTGCCAATAATTGAAGAACATCTAGATGAAACCAAAGATGAAGAGGTGACCAAAATTGAAACAAATTAGTTGGTGAAAAACAAATTAGTTGTGCCAATACAAGATATACAATTATATATATAAATACTCAATATGAAAAACAAAATTGAAACAAATACATATAGATAAGTCTCATACATGAATACATAGTCTAAGTTACATTGTTTCGATCATGTTACAAAGTAGTAGTTGGTGACATGCGAATACATGTGTCGATCGAACAAGTTAGAGCTCGGAAGCTCGCCTAGACATCTAAACTAGCTAGCTAGACACAAACGCGGGATAAATAACCAAAGAAGATAAGCATGATCACCGCCGCGACGAAGGTGTAGGTCTTCATCCGATTCCTTGTCCTAACTCCCGCTAGATAGCGCGTGTATCTAGCTTCCGCCTCTGCCATAGTGTTGTACCCTTTGTAGCTATTGCCGCTGAAACGGTGCACCTGTCTCCGGCAGTCTTCCCAATCATCGTAGACTCCGGGAACCCGTCCTTTGTACACGACGTACCACGTCATCTATAAGTTGACAATAATAATTAACCGATTATTGAAAAAAAAACATATATAATTAAAGTCGCATATGAAGATACACTTATAGAAAGTACTCCTAAATCAAAAAGACCAAACTCAAAAAGCATGCCTCATATATAACTTGGTTGTTCGACACAGGAATATGCTACGATGGAACTGTCCGCCAAGTAGGATGCACAACACATGGACCTATGCATAGCACAAGGCGGATAATCCCATCGCAGTACATTCACATATAGTGTGCCACGACATTTCAATCATCGGCATTATTCTCGAAAAAGACCAAAGTAACTCAGAAAGCATGCCTCATATATAACTAGGTTGTTCGACACAAGAATATGCTACGATGGAACTGTTCGCCAAGTAGGATGCACAACACCTGGACCTGTGCATAGCACAAGGCGAACAATCCCATCGCAACACATTCACATATAGTGTGCCACGACATTTCAATCATCGGCATTATTCTCGAAAAAGACCAAAGTAACTCAAAAAGCATGCCTCATATATATACATAGGTCGTTGGACACAGGAATATGCTACGATGGAACCGTTCGCCAAGTAGGATGCACAACACCTGGACCTGTGCATAGCACAAGACGAACAATCCCATCGTAGCACATTCACATATATAGTGTGCCACGACATTTCAATCATCGGCACTATTCTTGAAGAAGACCAAAGTAGCTCGAAAAGAATGCCTCATATATAACAACTAGGTCGTTGGACACAGGAATATGCTACGATGGAACCGTACGCCAAGTAGGATGCACAACACCTGGACTTGTGCATAGCACAAGGCGTACAATCCCATCGTAGCACATTCACATATATAGTGTGCCACGACATTTCAATCATCGGCATTATTCTCGGAAAAGACCAAAGTAGCTCGAAAAGAATGCCTCATATATAACTAGCTAGGTCGTTGGACACAGGAATATGCTATGATGGAACCGTGAGCCAAGTAGGATGCATAAGACCTGGACTTGTGCATATCACAAGGCTCACAATCCCATCATAGCACATTCACATATACATTGTGCCACGACATTTCAATCATCGGCATTATTCTCGAAAAACACAAAAATAACTCGAAACGAATGCCTCATATATATACATAGGTCGTTGGACACAGGAATATGCTACGATGGAACGGTTAGCCAAGTAGGATGCACAAGACCTGGACTTGTGCATATCACAAGGCTCACAGTCCCATCGTAGCACATTCACATATATAGTGTGCCACGACATTTCAATCATCGGCATTATTCTCGAAAAAAGAGTAAGGAAAAAAAGAAGGACCAAATTGAGCAAAGGACCAAAGAGTAAGCAAAAAAACCAAGCATTGATTGATATATAATAATAATAAGAAAAATAAGTAAGCGATGATTCATAAACCTAATAAGATAAGTACACTTGTCCACACACACACACAAAGGTCATCTATAGTTTGTAACTACAACTAGGCCAACATCAAGCCTTCTGGCTCGGCTTAGGGAACGGGAGGACGCCCTGTCTCGTCATGAACTTCCTATAGTCACCCTGTATCTCTAGGCGATCTTCTATGTCACGGTTATTCGGGATATTTCCTCCATAGAAGATCCCCCCCGAAGTCATGACATCACGAAAGATGATTGCCCCAAACTGCTGCTGGATGCGATACATCTCTTGTCTAATATCCGAATCATTGATCTTGGCCTTTGCTTCGGCCCACTGTTTGAGATGATCTGGCAGCGTAGAATTTTGCTGGTCAAGTAGGAACGCCCTCATGTGATGGAGTGCGTAGTAGGCTTCCTTCTTACTGTTTTCCGGCTGCTTCACGCAGGGGAACTCCATTACGTGGTTGAAGACGTGCCTGCCGAACTTGACCTTCGTACGCACGAAGGTGGTGCCTTCCGTCGAGGCAAAGCTAGTGAGAGAATCATCCAGAACTTCCTTGATCTTGTCGTAGTTTTTCTTCTTTTCTAGACTCCCCGAGTCGAAATACGTGGCATGGGAATGCTTCGGCGATAAGGAGATGAGCGTGCAGTGTTCATCTCTGCGCAAAAAATTCAAATGGAATTTGTTGGAAAAAGAATGATGATGATCTAATAAAGCCAATCGACGGTGGCGAGTGAATAACGACTTACTCGGGAAAGTAAGGCACGAGAATGTATTCCTTTGTCTTGTTCGCCACGAGGATTCTTTTTAGGTACGAGGCCACGATACGTCGTTCGGCGGGGGAACCCAAGCAGCCGTCACGCATGTAGTAGGGGTCCACTATAGCGATGCCCGGTGTGTTCTCTCTAATGATCTGCATGGCCAGGCTGAGAGAAAACAGACGGACCATGGTATAGTGCAGCGGGTATAGGTGGAACATATTGAAGATGTCGTCGAACCGCAGGAAGAACAGATCCGCAGGGGCATTGTCGACAAAGCCCAAGCCTGGTGGCACCTTAACCACGAATACCGGGTGCGAGGGATCTTTCTCCGATAGAAGGCGTCTCTCTATCGTCAGCACGCCGTCATGCATACTCTGTAGTTCCGAACTGGCGAGCTTCCGCAAATTCTTAGGTAGCATGGGCTCACCCGCCACCTGAATCCTCCACATAATTCCCTCGGGTCTTGGTGGCCCGTCCCGAAACCTGATCAGATTTGCAGTTGTTGACGCCATCGGCTGGCTCGAGCTGCTAGATTTTCTTTTCCTGCCCTTTTTTCCTTTTGGAGAGCGGGCAGGCACCACAATCTGAGCACCGGCCACCCTATGTAGTGTGTCAGGGCTTAGAATAAAGGGCCGGTTGGTTGTATCAGCTGGCTCTGTAAAGGCGCAAGCTGGAGGCGTCTCCTGAGAACCAAACAGACGCTTGGTGATAGTGGCTTTCTCTGTGGGGCCACCAGCTAGGTCTTCTTCGTTGCCAAACTGAGTGCTGAAGAAGTGATCATTCCAGTCTTCGTCGTCCTCGGCTGGATCCTGCGCCATGTGCATATCATCAACATGATCATCCGACCCACCGCGTGGAGGTGACGGCGAGGGCGGTAAGGGGGCCTTGCCACCGCTTGTCGCTGGCACGACAGGCGGTGCTGTTGTCTGTGGCGTGATGGCCCCCGCCGTCCCCAAAAGAATCATGCTCTTTGGCCATAGCAAGAATAAGCCAAAGCAACTTCTGAGGACAGACGACTCTTCTTCATCCGCTCCTAGGGTTGAATGGGAGGTTCCAGGTCGTCGCAGCCCCTTAGCACTCGACTAATTTTAACCCTGTGCACGCTATCTGGCATCGGCTTTGAGTGGAACGTGCGCTGCAAGGGTTGAACAATGGTACCCTTGGCAACATCCCTCAGCTCGTTGTTCACGTAGCATAAGAGAGTGCAAGGAACATCCGTCTGCGGAAAACATGTACGGCGTCGTCAGAGCGAGATGCCATAAGAGTAATAGATGGCATGAAAGGCGGTAATTAAAGCAATTTGTTTACCGTGATGGCGTCGAGATCGGCTAATGTCGACGCACCGCATACAGCGACGGGCGTGCAAGAGAAGGAAGGGCTGCTTGATGGCGCGGTGCTGGCCGCCGGTGTATTATCCTTACCGACGGGTGCTTGGAGCTCCGGTGCCGCCGCGACGATGGCAGGGGGCACCAACATGTACTCCGACGCCGCGGTGATGGAAGGGGGAGTCACCAACACTTGCGGCGCCGCGGTGCTAGCGGGCGGAGTCACGAACACGTAGTTCTCCTGATTCGTCGGCGCCGCGTTGTTCGAGTGGCTGCTGACCATGCTTGGAATCGGGCACGGCCCTACTCGACCACCCGCACTCCAGTTCACTATTGACTCCACCAAGGTAGGCAGGAAGGACGTGAGGGTGATTGCCAGGTTGTCTTGGACGATCTGCGGGATCCGCGCCACTTGTGCCTTAAGTTCTTGAACCTCTCGGTTTTCCTCCTCGCTCCTTCCCGACGGCGCCACATGCGTCCTCGGCGGTGGACCAAAATGATCCACCCAATTCTTACCCCCGAGGCCGGCCAAACGGCCAGCCGACGACGGCTTCTTCGTAACCGGCTCTATTTTCTTGGCCCGATTGATCGCCCTGTTAAAAGGGTTATCCCACCGGGTGGCCGCCGTCGACCCCTGGGATGAGGAACCCTGGGATCCATGACTAGCAACAATTTCCTCCTCCTGCAGAAGAAGTAACAGTGAATCATTTAGATCATCGATTAGATTGCAATCGTGTTGATCCGCGGTAATTAGATTATACTTACCACAATTTCCTCGAATTCCTTCACCGCAGGATCCGCGGTGAGTTGTTTGGTTTTTGGGTCCACATGGTAACGGGCCCTGATGAAGTTTCGAACCTGCCCAGGTTCGAATTTAGCAAAGGGGTTTTCTATCCCCTTGGATCTATACTCTTCGTCCTCCTTATTCCATTTGGCCTTCGCGGTTATGTATCCACCAGATCCGAGATGGTGATGACCTATATTCATCGCCTGCAGCACCTTTCCCCGATTACTATTGGCCAGGGCTCTTTCGGATTCACACCTCTCCTTGAACTCCCGGAACTGATCTTCGGTGATCTGCGGGTCAATCTTCTGGATCTCCTCGAGACTTTTGCCTTCTTTATAGATCTTCTTCTTTATCCGGGTTCTCCAGCTGGCCAGGGCGGTGCTCATCTTTGTGAGGGCGGATTTGTTTACTTCGTTCCCATGATAATTTGTGTTCTGATACTTAGCGGGGAACTTGTATCTTGCGTGCAGCTTCTCGAAGAGGAGTGTGCGCAAGTGGCCATTATCTTTATGCCAGAGATTCTCGGTGTTGATCGAGATGGTTGTCCGGGTGATCGCCGCCACTTGCCCACCGTACCCTTTCACGACAAGGGCGGGCTCCAAAGGAACCCCTGATGGGCTCACTTCGGTAATTTCCTCCCTGACCGTGCCGACCGTGTTCGGGCGCCGGTCCTTCGGCTTCTTCTTCTTCTTCTTAGGAGGGTTGCTACCACTCCCTGTTCCCTCGCCGCCATCAGTGGTTTCATCGTCCGCCGTTCCTTTGGCTTCTTCCTCCGCGTCTTCCATCTCATCATCCTCGCTCTCCTGGGGATGGTATTCTTCATCGTCTTCTAGCCGCTGGGACGCCTCCCAGAATGTCAATTGTTTATTCGGAGGTCTGAGTTCTCCTTCAGCGCTGATGCGCTTAGAACATCCAGCCTCGTCGTTGTCACACATCTTTGCACTAATAAAAAACAAATAATTGGTTAAATGCACGGAAAAATCCGGCATCACCTTTGCTAATTTTCTTAAACTAGGAGTGCCCGATTTCTGCCGAAACGGAAGTTAATCAACATTCCGGCAAAAATCGTGACTCGTTTCATACAAGAACCTGCATACACGACATAATAAAGTGCTTCATACAAGCACAAGCACAAACATTGTAATAGCTATTGATGCTAGTTGAGATCTAATGTTAGGATGCTGGTTAAGAAACAACCCAGCACAAACTCTTGCTTGATAATCTCCAATAAGGGTTATTGGTTGTTAAAGCAGCTCCTGTATATCACATCAATCAAGAAATACTTCTGCAAATGCTGGACAAGGTACCGTAAATTCACTAGAGCCAAGCTTGTCATTTGGCAAAGTTTTACAATTAGTCAGCACTAGCACATTCTTGTGTCTGAATTTAACTTTAGGTACTGGTACTTCTGTGTCTGAATTTAACTTTTGTGTCTGAATTTAACTTATGTGTCTGAATTTAACTTCTGAAACTGGTACTTTTGTGTCTGAATTTAACTCATTTAACTTTTGTGTCTGAATTTGTAGAGGTATTCTCACGGATGATGCAATTATTTTCTCATCTGTGCATTCTTATGGAGGTAATGGGAAGCTGCTCCCCTACACAATGATCCTGCCATAATCCAGGTACTACTGTGATGCAAAGACCTGGAACTTGCACCATATGAGCTACTTAGCTCTTAATTACCCTGCTAGCATGTTTGTTGATTGTGGCATTTGGAGAACTGTCTTCTTGTTCAGCATTGCTTGTTATAGAAGGGGTTTCAGTTTGGGTTTGCACTTAGTTTGTCTTGCATTGGTTTAAATAGGGGTTGAGCAGGAGTCGACAATTTGGGTTAATCTGAACCTTTTTTAGACCAAACAAACAGCTGCTTAATCTGAACCCTTTTTAGCTTTTGCAGATGGGTGACTGCTAACTGAATTGCTATTTGTGGTTTGTGGAAATTATCATGAGAACAAGCAGATGGGTGACTGCTAACTGAATCTTGAAGCACCATCAAATCATTGTTCAGACCTAGCAACCTAGCAACCTAGCAATCTAGCAACCTAGCAATCTGGTTAATTGTTCACTAGCAATCTGGTTAATTGTTCACTAGCAAATGCACTAGTTAATTGTTCACTGGGGCCAGAATTTCAATTTTTTCCCCTTTCAACCTAGCAATCTGGCTTGGTTCAGACCTTGGTTCAACCTAGCAATCTGGACTCTTTCAACCTAGCAACCTAGCAAGCTGTGCCCACAGGCAGACCCCCATCAGGGAGAGAGAGGGGGAGAGAGGGAGAGAGGGAGAGAGGGAGAGAGGGAGAGACAGGGGAGGGAGAGAGGGAGAGAGGGAGAGACAGGGGAGGGGCTACCTCTGACGGGCGGACGACGGGCAGACGACGACGGGCGGCGGCGCGATCCTCCTCCTCCACAAGCGGCGGGCCTCCTCCTCCTCCACGGATCGGCAGCGGCCTCCTCCTCCACAAGCGCAGGCCTCCTCCTCCTCGAGAGCGCAGCGCGGTGGCAGGCCTCCTCCTCCTCCTCGAGAGTGCAGCGCAGCGCAGCGGTGGCGGCGGCGGTGGCGGTGCGGCCTCGAGAGCAGATTGTGAGATGCAGCGGCACGGTGCGTGTGGTGTCTGTGAGATGGAGCGGCGCGGTTGACTAGCGTCCAACACACATAGGCGTAGCGCACCCTGGCCAAGTGCGCTACGGATAACCGTAGCGCACTTGGCCAGGGTGCGCTACGCCTATGTGTGTTGGACTACCAGATAAGAGGGCGGCCACCCCTTCTGTTAGCACTAGTACTGTCATAGCCCACTGGTTTTGCCCCTTAGCTCTATTCTAAACTATGAGCACCTAGGTTCGAATCCTGGTGCTCCACTTTTTTATTTTTATTTTAAAAATACTTTTAAATGTTCCAAAAAATGTCCAAAAGTGGTGATTTATGCCATACAAGTTTTGTTTTGTTTTTAAAATACTTTTAAATATTCCAAAAATGCCCAAAAGTAGTGATATATGTCATAAAAGTGTTACAAATATGATTCAAAGTATAACTAAATTTCATAATACTTTGTCCATGAATATTACAATCTTTTTCGACCACGCGTTTTACAATATTTTTTGAGCTAGCGTTTTACAATCTTTTTTCCCTTCTTTGTCGCGGTTGAATAATTTAGCCCCGGCACTTTAATGTTTCTTCTTTCGAACGGGCTACCTTTTTTGGGTAGGGTTGTCCTTTTTCTTCTTGTTATGTATGTTGCTGCATCGTAGTCGTCGTCATCTTCAATCTTTGGATCGCCGTACTGGTCTAAGTCTTGCTTGTTGGCGACTCCATCCATTCCGATGATGTTTCTTTTTCCTCTCCTCACGACAACACGGCTAGGCTTTGTCGGGTCGGTAATGGAAAAACATTGGTCCACTTTGGTAGCCAGTACCCACGGTTCATTTTTCGCAGCCACGTTTGCACCGGCGGCCTTGGATTTGGCTGCTTCGGGTATAACCATGGTTGTGAAATACCGGTCTTATCTTTCGACGCTCTTTGCCCATCTGACACGGAACATCGGCACCTTTTATCCACAGTAGTCGAGCTCCCAGATCTCCTCGATTCTTCCGTAGAATATTTCCTTCACGTTGTCATCGGTGTAGAATTCCGACGTTACGCCTGAGTTCTGATAATCACACTTGTTGTCCTTTTCCTCCGTGTAGAATGTGTAGCCGTTGATATCATACGCCTGATAGGTCACCAGGTTTTGCATCGGTTCCTGCGACAAGGTGAATATGATCTTTTCCGTGTCAGAAGAATGCGAGCGCGGGGGATTATCAAGGAGCGTCTGCCTAAACCAATGCATGAAATCTGAGTTGTGCTCTTTGATTATTTCTCCCTGCGTCCTCTGTATGCCCCGGTCACTGTACTTCTTCTCGATTAACCTTTTGTGCTTCTGTACCCAAGGATCGACCAGTTCTAAATGCTGTAGCGCGACGAGGTTTGCTCGATCAAAGTCTGCGCGTCGAAAATCGAAGTCTGCATGTAGTATGCGACGACCCTCTCGGTGACCAGATCCGTCGAGCTTACCAAGGTGTCTGTTGACGGGAAGACCGACAGGGTTCTCGATGTCTAGATAATTCATGCAGAAAGAGATGCACTCTTCGGCTAGAAAGCCCTTGGCTATGCTTCCATCTGGACGGGACCTATTGCGAACGTATCCTTTGATGTGTCTGTTCATCCTTTCGAACGCCATCATGCTGCGGAGGAACATCGGCCCGAGTTGTACGATGTCCTCCACGACATGGACCAGCAGATGCACCATAATGTCGAAGAATGCGGGTGGGAAGTAGACCTCAAGCTCACATAGTATCACCACGATCTCCTCCTGTAGCCTTCCGAGCTGATTCAAGCCAATCGACTTCCTAAAGATGACGTCGAAAAACTTGCATAGGCCAAATAACGTTTCACAGACGTGCTCGTCCATTATCCCTCTTAGTGCGACCGGAAGTACCTACGTCATTAGCACGGCACAGTCGTGAGACTTCATGCCACTGAACCTCTACTTCGCCTCGTCTAGGTATCTGCTTATCTTGCCCGCGTAGCCGTAAGGAAATTTGACTCCTAGAAGGCACTTGAAAAACTGTTTGATCTCATTCTGGCTTAGAGTGAAGCAAGAAGGAGGGCAGTAATATTCGTTCTTCTTGAACTTTTTACCCTTCCGACGACCTTGTTTTCGGACCATCTTTTGTCCTATCTGGCATGTTGATTATGGTGGCGACTAGACTCTCGCACACGTTTTTCGTGATATGCATGATGTCGAGGCTATGAGGCGTGCGGAGAAACTTCCAGTATGGCAACTCCCAGAAAACAGACCTTGTTTTCCATACCTTCATCAGTGGCTTGTCTTGTTGCTGCCTCTTTCGCTTCTTTCCAGGCTTAGGACAATCTTTCCAGTTTTTCAGCAACTCTTCCACTTCTTCGCTGCTCCTACGCTCTGGGATTCCTCGGGTCTCTGATTTGCCATCGAACAGGTCTCCACGTTTTCTCCATGGATCATTCTTGCCGAGCCACCTCCGGTGCGCCATGAACACGGTTTTCGATGACCCTGGATCTTTCTCTAGTTGGAGATAGCTTGTGTTATCCATGCACCTAACGCATGCGCAGAATCCTTGGATAACCTGCCCCGAGATATACCCGCAACCTGGATAGTCTTGCACCGTAGTGACCAACGCGTCTCTCATAGTGAAATAATCTTGTGCGACGGCGTCGTAAGTATTGGCTCCAGATTCCCATAACGTGGCTAGCTCCTCTTTCAACAGCCCGAGATACAAATTGATGTCGGTACCAGGTTGTTTCGGCCCTTGAATTAGCATACTCATTTGTATGTACTTCTTCTTCATGCACAACCATGGAGGGAGGTTGTACATCCATACAAACACGGGCCAAGTGCTGTGCGTGCTGCTCTGGCTACCGAACGGATTGAGTCCATCGGTGCTCGCACCAAGCCTGATGTTCCTCGAATCTCCACCGAATTCTGGGAATTCGAGGTCCAATGCTTTCCACTGGCTAGCATCTGAAGGGTGCGTTAGCAGCTCATCCTTTTCGGGGTCATCATCATCTCCTGGCTTCTTCCTTTCCGCATGCCATCGCATGAGCTTCGCTTCCTTAGGGTCCGCGAAATAGCGCTGCAGACGAGGAGTGATAGGAAAGTACCATACCACTTTTCGAGGTGCTTTCTTCCCTTTCTTGTATCGACTCACGCCGCACACCGGACATGTGGTTTTCTCCGCGTCCTCGTCCCGATAAATGATGCAATCGTTGATGCATACGTGATATCTAACGTGCGGTAGATCGAGAGGACAGACGATTTTCTTGGCATCCTCGATACTAGTTGGACATGTGTTCCCCTCCGGGAGACGATCGTGCCAGAATGCCATCATATCGTTGAAGCTTGCGTCGCTCAATTTGTGTTTTGCCTTCATCTCCATAGCCTTGAGTGTTACATTCAACCGGGTATCATCGGGCCTGCATCCTTCATACAATGGAGTAACCGCGTCTTTCTCAAGTTGCGCAAGCTTGGCTTTCTCTCTAGCGGCAGCCCTGGCGTTACTCGTCTGCTTGAGAAGCAGCTCTTGCACATAAGGGTCCCGCACCCAGCCTGACGTTGTTCCATCGTCGTCTGCTCCTCCGGCATATAGATCATCATCATCCCGGTCTGCTTCCGCACCTTCACCATCTCCAGGAGACTCTTCATCATCTCGCCCGTTCTCGCCGTGATGATGATCATCATCATGTTGGACACCTTCACCGTCTCCATCATCTACGTCATCGCTTATCCAACGAGTGTATCCATCCATGAAACCATGGCGGAGCAGGTGCGCCTGCAGATTCCCGGAATCTGGGTCGATCACCCAGTTGAGTTTGCATCTTCTGCACGGACATCTTATATCTGTCTTGTTATTTCGTATCATGTCGGTCGTCGCACATTTCAAAAATCTAGCCACAATGCCTTCGCTCATTATGCAGACCATTTTTGCCTGCACGGTGTACACGGTACAATTTTGAAGTCTATTAGAACCACATAATGAATGCATGTATGCAATGGTCGATAGAAAATTTCGGCATGACCTATCCTAAAATTAGGACCTTTGCGAAATGCCAAAGTCTTGCCAAAATGGAAATGAATCAACATTTTGGCAAAACAAATGGCAACTTGTTCACATACAAACACAAGAGAGAGAGAGACCGATCCATACACACATGAACATATCATTATCCTCTCCATACGCACATGCATGAGCATCATCGATACTCTCCATATACACACACATATGACCATCCTCTCCACATACACACATCATGAGCATCGATCATCTACATACATATGAGCACATCATCCATATACACATGAACACATCCTTACATGGACAACTTACCGAGATGAGAGACCGATCGCGAGAAAGATGGAAAGGAGAGGTGCGCGCGTCGACCGGAGAAGGAGATGAGAGACCGGAGACCTCCTCTATTACTTATGTAACATCCAAAGCAAGTTTTACATGCTAAAAATGGTGAATGGGTGGAGAAATTGAGGTGGGAAGGAGAAGATCCCGACTAGATCTAAGGAGGAAGAAGAAGGGGAAAGTGAAGTGTGGGGTGGTGGATGTGTGGTCACACATGTGCACATAAAGTGCTATCCTAAAAAAATCGACACATCCGTGGCGCACACGGCCCTAGTGCACCACAGGGAGTAGAAACAACCGTGGCGCACTAGGCCATGTGCGCCACAGATGTTCCTACTCCCTGTGGCGCACTAGGCCGAGTGCGCCACAGAAGTTTGTGGCCGTTTCACAGCAGAGGGGGGCATGCGCTTAGGCGTAGCGCACCCCCCACATGTGCGCCACGGTTGACACTAACATCCGTGGCGCACATGACTCCAGTGCGCTACAGATGTTTGGCGTACGGCCAACAGGCCCCTGGCCCACACACATCTGTGGCGCACTATAGTCATGTGCGCCACGGTTGTTCTAGTTACTAGTAGGGCACTGCCCACTGGTGAGCCACGCCTGTTTTAGCCGTGGGGCACTTCAACCATGTGAGCCACGGATGTGCTGATTACCTATAGCCGTTTTCCTAGTAGTGCAAGGAAGCAATCATGGCTATGTATGCACATTGTAACATAGTTGAACTTGATGAAGAGACTTCCATATTGGTTGAAGGTAAGATTAAGGTAATAGATGTGGGTAATCATATTCTTCCTGCATATTTAAAGAAACCTCGCACTATGGTTTATGTGATCTTCGCACCAAAGTTAATGTTATATCCTATGACTATTATTTAGAAATAAAAGAAGAGATAGAACTAGCTACAATAGAAAATACTGATATGACAATCATGTTAGCCAATAAAAATCTTAGAATTCCAGTGGGAGTAGTTGAAGATGCAGAATTTAACAATAAAAATTTGCTTATTGATTTTGTAGTTGTTGATATGCCAATTGACACTCTTTGCCCAATTATATTTGGAAGAAACTTCTTGAGTGATATAGGTGCCACAGTTGACTTCAAAAAGGAGGTTGTATCCCTTAAACTTGGGAAAGAGGAAAAATAATTCCACTTTTCCAAATTTAAAGACAAACCTCTATTCATAAAAGAAGAAGAGAAGGAGAAAACTATTAAAGAAATGGCAGATCCTTCCTTAAATAAACAAGATGAATAAATTAATGAAGATTCCAATTGTGGAGAAATAATTATGGAGGATAGAACCTTAGAAGAACTAGAGAGTGAATTTGATTCATCTCCCAATGAAGAACCTCCAACTGATGAAGCTTTTGAAGAGCCAGAAAAGAGTGGGGATGAAGAAGTACCACCCCAGAGTTAAAAACTCTACCAGATAATCTTAAGTATATATTCTTAGATGATACTAATAAATTCCCTGTTATTATTAGTGCTAAACTTTCAGGAGAAGAAGAAGAAAACTTATGGAGGTAATAAAGGAGCACCACAAGGCCTTTGGGTACTCAATGGATGACTTGAAGGGTATTAGTCCCATGATAGCCTCCCATCAGATATTCCTGGAGGAAGGTGCTAAACCAGTTGCGGAATTTAATATAAGACTGAAGCCTGAAATGAAGTGGTAAGTGATGTCTAGCACTTCTATTCTTGTAGATAGTTGTTGGGCCTCCAAGTGCAGAGGTTTGTAGAAAAGCAGCAAGTTTCCCTTAAGTGGATTACCCAAGGTTTATCGAACTTAGGGAGCAAGTGGTCAAAGGTATCCCTCTCAAGCAACCCTGCAATCAAGATACAAGAAGTCTCTTGTGTCCCCAACACACCCAATACACTTTTTAGGTGTATAGGTGCACTAGTTCGACGAAGAGATAGTGAAATACAAGTAGTATGGATGTTTATAAGACCATGGTGCCAGAAAAGAGCTTGACGTGGAGGAAGAGACTAAAGGCAATCTGAAATAAAGATGGAAGCAAGCAAACATGTAACAGGACTGGTTGTAAATGGTGTTTTAATGCTTAGAAACAAGGTCTAGGGATCATACTTTCACTAGTAGACACTCTCATATAAATATCTTCTCTTCATTATACTACTCTGAACTACTCTCCGGTTGGACAACTCTAATCCATGGTAGGATAATATCAGCACACCTCAAAGTTCGCCTTCCCCATCTAGATAACCCCACGGTGTCACCTTGAGCGCTAGATGGTTCCAACAAACACCACAATTTCATAGAGACAACCAACTCAAAATATAACTCATGATAAGTATTTATGTAATCTTTATCCTAAGTGCCACACAGTGTGCACACTGTCATCTTCACACACGTGTGGATAGCCGAAGATTAATTAGAGTACTTGAGTAGCAAAGTAGATCTACTTGATTACAAAGCTCATGACCACAATAAGATCACGCATAGAGAGAGAGATGAATACATTGCTATCGGTAGAGCCCTTAGCCTCAACGGATAACTACTCCCTCCTTATCATGGGGGTCAGCAAAGGCGATGGAGATCGATGGAGATGGCTCTGGTGGCAATTCCCCGTCCCGGCAGGGTGCCGAAACAGAGACTTCTGTCCCCTGAATCTCCTCTTCGGTGGCGGCTGCATTGCGGAAATTTTTGTGGAGATCTGATCCACGTTGGGTTTACGTCTCGGGGAGACGTATAAAAAGGCGAAAGGGAAATGTCGGTGGAGGGCCAGGGGGCCCACACCATGTGGGCGCGTGGCCAGGGGGGCCGCGCCACCGTATGGTGTGGCTGCCCTGGTGCCCTCCTCCGTCTCTCCTTCGGGCTCCGTCTTGTGTCGGGTAAAATATTGACTTTGTCTTTTGTCCCGTCCAATTCCAAGAATATTTCTTTTCTGTCTTTTCTAAAACCAAAAACAGCAGAAAATAGGAAACTGGCACTACAGCATCATGTCAATATGTTAGTTCTAAAAAGTGTATAAAAATACCTCAAAGTGTAGACAAAACATAACAAAGTTGATACAAAACAAGCATGGAGCATCAAAAATTATAGATACATTTACGACGTATCAAGCATCCCCAAGCTTAATTCCTGCTCGTCCTCGAGTGGGTAAGTGATAAAAAGAATAACTTTTGTGGTGACATACACCATCACAATATTTATCAAAATATTTGTAAAGCATTGATAGCTGGGATCATAGTACTCTAAACATGAGCATGAAAGATGTACTTCTAACAATAAGACATAGCAACTATGTTGTAACATGAAAGGATACAAACAAAGATCATGAATAACAATGCATTGAAAGACGTTTGTTTGTTTCACATATAGAAAATATAGCATAGTGGTATTCAGATTGTCTCTCATGGAGTAGAAAAACATAAATGCATAGGACACCTTAAAAGTTCAAAAGGGTGACTAGATACAAATAGTTTAAGAACAAGCAATATCAACATTATGAATCAATCAATAAGTTTTAGGAGAATGCACATAAAACTAAGAATGACAACTATGCTCTCTTAATTGGTGCATGAAGATAGAAGGTGGAGACTCAATATAAAAGTAGGAAGAAAGGCCCTTAACAAAGGGAAGCAGGGATTTCAAGTTTCATAAAGAGATTCCAAAAATTATGGTACTTGTTATCTTTCATCTCTCATTGCCCCTATCATAAGCATCTTGAAGTGATTAAGATTAAAGTGAACAAAATATGGAGTATATGCTTGACAAATCATAAGTTGGCAATCTCATGTCCCTTGAGTACGAGGGTCGTTCCTCATGCTACTCAACTTTAGTCACCGGTAAGTTCTTGTCATTGTGAGTATATGTGTATCATAGAGAACCTCCAACGGGGTACCCCTTGCCCCATGACACAGGAGCTATCCCATATCAAAATGACAAGGCAACAGACAATGAGCATCTCAACAATCTTCTTATTTACCATGGGAAAATGGTGCTTTTTCTCTTAATTCCTCTTTTTTTTCCTTTTCTCTTCTCTTTTTTCTATCTATCTTTTTATAATAAGAATGCTTTATAGATTGCTCACTATGGTGATGCTGCAAGTTTCCACCATGATTAGGCATGGCTTAGGCTAGCGGCCCAGGCGTTTCTCTAACACACATACATAACTCCATGGACATACAAGCTCCCCTTTTATTTCACACCGCCGACATCCATAAACAAAAGAGCGTGATATCAACTAGGTAGATATTTACAAGTGTTGAAAGCGTTCCCCATGACAACATGGTTCTGCTAATTCCCAACTTATAAGTGCAAGCATATACAACATAGATGACACAATGGTTCAAGTTTATTAGGGGCAAGAAAAATAAAGTGTTCCATCAAGTTTGTGAGAGCTTCAAATACAAATTTTTCTCATTACAAGTTTAATTTGGAAGATAGATAAAAACATGAATATACTTGGAATGGTGTAACACACCATGCATAGGAATTTACCGTGGACTCTTTGGAATAACTTGGTTCCTTGGGAGTTGGATGCATGACTAGAGCTTACTTAGTACAAGTGGAGGCTAGCAAAAGACTGGGAGCGACCAACTGAGAGAGCAATAATGGCCATAATCATGCAGAGCGACAAAACATTATCAATTAAAGCATAAAGTGGTATTACAAGTCATAAACTAAATGATCATAGAGGCTAAGTGTGCCATCCCGGATTTATAGTCCGAGAATACCCATTATGCTTGCCATTCACGTTCCCATGATCAGTGAGCCGTGAGCATAACCGACAAGTATCATTACAACATCCAAGAATTTAACGAGTACAAGTACTTACAATATGGCCCATATGGCGATTACAACAACCATAGCGGAAATCATCAAGCGCAGAGCCCATGTCATGCCTTAACCTATAGGCAACTGACTGGGAAAATGGCCTAGCTCGCATAGACGTCAGCATCTCCATCGTTTCTATAGATCATCTGAAAATCTGGCCAAGTAAATAGCCAGGGACAATGCCGGTGAGTACTTTGAATGTACTCGCAAACCACCTTAAGAGAACAATATAATAGAATATATGCATTTTGGTCATGATAGGATGGCTCCAAGAGAGGTTCTTTTATAAACCGGTTTCTCTTGTAGATATAGCATGTCTCCATATCCTTGTTGAAAAACTTTTGTAAAACATTTTGGAAACCTTTTTAAAAAGTTTTAAGAAAACACTAGGATTGGGTCACCCATTTGTTTTTCCTTCCAGTCATCTCATGACCAAAATCCTTCCTCCTTTTTCCCGACCATCCCATGGTCAAAACATTTTCGAGCCATTGCTTTTCCGAAGTCCTTTTTGAAATCAAAACCATCACCGCTGTACAGCCGCCAGCACAACCGTCCATGACCGAGGACTCGGCTATTCGAATATATTTACACTCTGAAGAGGTTGTACACTGTACCCACACCATCCGATTACCCGTCCCTGATCCACACCGGTCGTGGGTCGAATAATCGGTCAAGATCTTCCGAATGCCCTCTCCGATACAAGTGCCTACCCTATGAGGTTAACCCCCTCAACACCGAGACTCCCTATATAGTAACCAGCCAACTGGAGCGTGTTTCGCACCTCGATGGGTGGGTGCTTTCAATGAGGGGCTCATAGTATCGCGCGGAGGCCCGTAGACCCTTTGTTCCTTCTCCCGGTCGATGCTACGCATGGACCGTTGGACAGAAAAGGCCCACCCTCCGGGGATTGTTTACCCTTGTAGTAGTGTGAGGCACCTATACCAGATTAGACAAACTTCTAGCCCAGCCCCATCCCATTCTAGAGTAATGCGGTTGCACGGGTTAATTGTGCTAGCTTCAAAAGTGGCCAGCCCGACTATTTTCGTAAACGTTTTTCCTCCATATTTTGTCCACCTTTTTGAAAAACAAAAACCCTTCTCATTTTCCAAACCACTTGTTAGGCCAAACCTTGCCAAGGTTTTCTCATAAAATGTTTTTGCAAGTCCTTTCACGGGGTCTTCCCATCCTATACTTTCGTTTAGGCTAAAACGGGGTCTCCAAGGGGTTATGGTGTTAAGAACCCTCTACTGTAACACCCTCGGAATCGGCCCTATGCAAGTTTTAGCGCTTCCCGCCAAACCCGCATAGAAACGATTCAAAGGTGCCCACCAGGCACTTTCGTGCGGGTGGAAAACGAAGTAATATAATTACACAATAGTCCTCGATGGAACCCACAAAACATATATACAACAACGACTCAATGAGTCAAGAATACAGATATACAGTACAAAGATCCAAATCACCTTGAAAACGATACAGCGTCCGAGTACGGACAAGATGAAAATTGAGCTAAGAGCCCTGAAGAATAACCAATGGTGTCCATAACCCTGCCCAGGCCAAGCCGGAAGGGTAACCCTGCTAACGACGTCGATCTCAAAACCTGCTAAAAACAAAAGGGGTGCCAACAAAGGGCAAAGGAAAAAGAGAGCGGTCAGTACTGAGGCCAGTACACGGCGAGACTAGAATTCGGCGGTCCTCGCCTACATAGGTATGGTGGACTGAAGCGGCAGCGCAACATGCACTAAACAACCTATAGAGACTCAATATAACCGACGGCTAACAGAGAGGGATAAGAAAGACCTATTCGGAACCAACCTGATACTACCACGAAACATACCCATCCTGGTATTTCCCCCTCGAGACCAAACGAGGAAGTCAACCGAGGAACTCACACAGTTGGCAGTTTTATTTATTCAGTTATCGTTGCAACAATTACTAGTCAGGTATAGATAGTCATCCTGATATAATAAGTAGTGGGCACTTTTAGTTAACCATTTTGTTGTAGTTGCGACACTTACTAGTCAGATACAATTAGCATGAGATATCCCAAACCCAGCAGTTGTTGGTACTTTTATTTAGTCATTCCGTTGTAGTGAAGCTTATTACTAGTCATATCGGATACAAGTCAAATTATAACAGTAAACTTTAGTTATAGTTGTCTATGATCGAGAACGGTGCTCCAAGTCGTCCATAACCGCGGACACGGCTTCTCGAAAAGATTTAACCCTGCAGGGGTGCACCAAAGTTTCCACACGCACCTACACCCTTGTTGTTAGATCAGGTAGGTACAAGATCACAAAACATACACCCAACAGTATGTCGACGGGGTTTCAGACACGACGTTTCCCAGACCCAAAGCAAGCACATGGGGGCCACCCCACTAAGCTACCCGTAATGAAGTCGACCGGTCTCCGAGACGGACCCAGGGTTTGTGACGACGGCTGTAAACGACTGGGAACCCGAAAGTGTGACTGGGCTTGTCAATACCGCGAAAACGTGGCACGGGGTTCCAAAACAGTACAAGCGCTCCACGCGCAATAGTAAATAAAGCAGTAAGTCATGGCATAAGTACAGGATAGTAATAAAGCCCCAAACTACTTTGTGGCCCCTGGTACAGTACTTTGAAATGAGGTACTAATCGATGGGGGTGCCCACACACCGCACCTGTGGTTACCGCGCTCGATCTCGGAACAGGTGTCAAGAACTCGGGGTCCTACGGGACACTAGTGAGCGGTTAAAAACCAAATATTGTCTATTACCCACCGGTGCCTCTGCATTTACCTACTTCAATTTTAGTTATTAAACGATAATTAAAGCCATGATCATCTCCAACATTACACATACGGCAATACTCCAACAACTGTGGTACTTGACGACACGCAACAACACTTGAGCAAGCGACTACGACACGCAAGTCCAACTATCTACCAAACAACAGGTAATAGGATGTGTCCAAGGTAATATAAGGCTGCAAGGGATTTCCCGGGTACGAAAACTAGAGCATCGCAACACAGATAGCAATAGATCAACAGGAGGAAATAAAAACTATAAAAGTAAAATAGGTAGAAAAGGGGGAGAATGCTCGCCTGGAAAACATTGCTGAAGGGTTCATCCGAAGATCGGGTCGACACTCGCATCAACTCATCGGCCTAATCCGTGAAGAAGCAAAGAACTAGAAGAAACACCGGATGCAATACTTAATACTACGGCAGAAGATCGGGCATGATGCATATATGATGTATGACATGGCAAAGGTGCGATGTAATTAGGCCATATTAAGCGGAACCGGGGTCCCGACAATTAATTATTAAGTTCATGTTGTTTAGACACCCGTAATTTTAAATGTTGTCTTAACAAGTCGAAACATGGCATCGGTTTGCTATACAAATTTAAATGGAGACAATCTAAGACTAAAATAGTCAGTATATGATCTCCATATTTAATTATGAGGTGAATCGGCATAATGCCCCCAAACCAGACAAGATGAGATGTATGCAAGCATGTACAAATATATGCAACAGATATATATATATCATACTATAAAAATATGGGGCTTGGAAAGGGGTCACACATTGGTCGGCGAACTTGGGCTCCGAGGGTCTCGGGGTTTGGGTCTTCGGACTCCAGGATGGGGTTTTGGATCCGGGAAGGAGATCTTATTGTTCCATGTAGGAGGCTCTGACATTCGGCCAAACCACCTTCCGGTTTCATGTCGTCGTACTCGGGGTTCCGACTTCACGGTCGGTGGAGAACTCGGTCTAGGGCTGACGGCTTGTCGAACACGTCCAGGTTATTGTCGTTCATCCTGTTACGAGAGTTGCAAAAGCCGAAGTAGTTGTAGTAGGCATCGAGAGAAGAATGGGATCACTGATGTCGGGTAGACGAAAACAATGATAATACTCTTGCGAGAGTTTTATCGAACACTTGGTGGTGGCCAAGGACATATACGTTGGTGAGGCCATACACCACCGATTGGTGACAGCAGGGGCATCCCAACATGTTGTCGGATGCCACTGGACAAGGAAAACAACACGTCTCAGTAGGCTTTGCGATGGTACAGCAGGAATTGGGGTGCACGGAAGGTGTGCGCGCAGGCAGGAGCTCGCGACGAGCAGCGGGAGGCTCGACATGTTGGCCGCTGACGAGGGGAGGAGGACAGAGGCCGACGAGCGAAGGCCGTCGGAGGCCGAAGGAGCTTGGGCGTCGGGGCGCCTCGCCTGGCAGAGGCACGACACGGGCGAGCTTGGTCGCAGGCGGGGCCGAAAGAGGCGAGGCAGGCAGGACGGCGGGTTGGAGAGGACGTGCGGCCGGCGACGAGGCTTGAGGAGGCGCGGCACGGAGGTTGAAGTGACCTAGGATGGAGGAAGGAGCGATGGCGGCGGCCTGCGCTGGAGGGGAAGCAGGGACAGGGAAGGCGACTGGGAGGTCCGGGTAGGCGCCGATGCGCATGCCGGCAACGGGAAGGAGCAGGGTTGAGAGACGTTTGCCTGTGGGGGCGGTGGAAGCAGAGGAGACGGCAGCCATGCGAGCGGCACGTAGGGAGGCACGGGCTTGCAGAGAGGTGGGCGGCAGCACTGGGCGCTGGCGGCGGGGCGCTGGGGATCACGTGAGGAGGTTGGCGATAGGGAGAGAGAGACGGGGTGGGGCCAGGGGTTCGATCGGGAGGGTGGGTTCCAGGGAGCGGACGCACGACCGTGGGGTGGGGTTGGTACACGGTCCCAATCGAGAGGTGGGGCCGCTCGCGATGGGGATCTGGGCAGGGAGTCTTGCGGGGTGGGGCAAGAGCGATGTGAGGTGGTTTCCTGGCGACGGGGTGGAGGGAATAGGTAGGGTGTTGGGGTAGGGTTAGGGTTTCGCTTTGGATAGGTTTAGACGAGGGTTTCTTTTGGGCCGGGTAGTAGGTGGTCTGACCGGTTGGGCTTTTGGGCTGGCCGGCTGGACTGCCTCCCAAAAAAATAGTTTTTGTTATTTCTTTTGTTTTAAAATAAACTTTTATAAATAGTTTTAGATAAATAAAAGATCCGGCTAGACCTACGGTTTTGGTTTGAACAAAGAGGGAAGGATATTAATATAGAAAACAAAGTAGGTCTTTTAGAAATATAGTTTTAATCAATTAGATGCATGCTGATGTCATGATGATGCATAAGTATTATTTAACACACGATTTTCTAGTACTGGATTTACCCGGGGTGCTACAATTCGACACCACTAACAATGGATCTCGCCCTCGAGATCCGCCTCCTAGTACGGGGAAGAAAGCCGATGATCTGAATCTTCTCGCTTCGTGTAGATCCTCGCGACACCACTAACAAGGGTTCCTTCTTCATCTTGAAATTGGCGACACCACCAACAAGGGTCGTTGCTCACGTTCGTTGAGAGAGCACTCCGGATAACAGGGTCGAAGGTAAAGGTCTTAAAAGGTAAGGCCACCTCTAACTTCTGTGGAAGGAGTAAAATTGCAACGATCCACTATTCAATGTACAAGAGCGAATGATAAGAGTAGTCGGATGGTGATCAGTCCATCACGCACCCAAAGCATTACCCTGTACATGAATAGGAGAATTATGCAACCAACTCTCGGAATATAGAATGAAGATCTCGACAATTGATGTACGGAAACAAATGAACGATGCAGGTTCTTCATTAAATCTGACGTAGAAGAGGTCATCATGAAGGAGAACACCAGAAGATACAAAGAAATTTTTTAGGGAAATTTTGGTCCACTGAAAGGTACAGCAGATGAAAGATTCATTAGATAACATGAAGGTCGGATGTCGAAGCACCGTTACAAGAGGCGGAAGCGAAACCCTAAAGGTGTGACGGAAACCCAACCACGAGAATTCCTGGACTCAAAGAAAAGATAAGAGAGTAGATTCAAAACACGTCGAGATAAGAGGAGAATAGTAGAGGGGTAAGGAGTAAAAGCAGACCTAATCAGATCTATCCAACCGATTTTCCAAAATAGTTTTGACACTCTACAACGTCTGTTAGCTAGGTTATCCTACAGGCTGGACCAGTGGGTATCGTAACTGCTGAGCTCTGATACCACTCTGTAACACCCTCGGAATCGGACCTATGCAAGTTTTAGGGCTTCCCGCCAAACCCGCATAGAAACGATTCAAAGGTGCCCACCAGGCACTTTCGTGCGGGTGGAAAACGAAGTAATATCATTACACAATAGTCCTCGATGGAACCCACAAAACATATATACAAAAACGACTCAATGAGTCAAGAATATAGATATACAGTACAAAGATCCAAATCACCTTGAAAACGATACAGCGTCCGAGTACGGACAAGATGCAAATTGAGCTAAGAGCCCTGAAGAATAACCAATGGCGTCCATAACCCTGCCCAGGCCAAGACGGAAGGGTAACCCTGCTAACGACGTCGATCTCAAAACCTGCTAAAAACAAAAGGGGTGCCGGCAAAGGGCAAAGGAAAAAAGAGAGCGGTCAGTACTGAGGCCAGTACACGGCGAGACTAGAATTCGGCGGTCCTCGCCTACATAGGTATGGTGGACTGAAGCGGCAAAGCAGCATGCACTAAACAACCTATAGAGACTCGATATAACCGATGGCTAACAAAGAGGGATAAGAAAGACCTATTCGGAACCAACCTGATACTACCACCAAACATACCCATCCTGGTATTTCCCCTCGAGACCAAACGAGGAAGTCAACCGAGGAACTCACACAGTTGGCAGTTTTATTTATTCAGTTATCGTTGCAGCAATTACTAGTCAGGTATAGATAGTCATCCTGATATAATAAGTAGTGGGCACTTTTAGTTAACCATTCCGTTGTAGTTGCGACACTTACTAGTCAGATACAATTCGCATGAGATATCCCAAACCCAGCAGTTGTTGGTACTTTTATTTAGCCATTCCGTTGTAGTGAAGCTGATTACTAGTCATATCGGATACAAGTCAAATTATAACAGTAAACTTTAGTTATAGTTGTCTATGATCGAGAACTGTGCTCCAAGTCGTCCATAATCGCGGACATGGCTTCTCGAAAAGATTTAACCCTGCAGGGGTGCACCAAAGTTTCCACACGCACCTACACCCTTGTTGTCAGATCAGGTAGGTACAAGATCACAAAACATACACCCAACGGTATGTCAACGGGGTTTCGAACACAACGTTTCCCAGACCCAAAGCAAGCACATGGGGGACACCCCACTAAGCTACCCGTAACGAAGTCGGCCGGTCTCCGAGACGGACCCAGGGTTTGTGACGACGGCTATAAATGACTGGGAACCCGAAAGTGTGACCGGGCTTGTCGATACCGCAAAAACGTGGCACGGGGTTCCAAAATAGTACAAGCGCTCCACGCGCAATAGTAAATAAAGCAGTAAGTCACGGCATAAGTACATGATAGTAATAAAGCCCCAAACTACTTTGTGGCCCCCGGTACAGTACTTTGAAATCAGGTACTAATCGATGGGGGTGCCCACACACCCCACCTGTGGTTAGCGCGCTCGATCTCGGAACAGGTGTCAAGAACTCGGGGTCCTACGGGACACTAGTGAGCGGTTAAAAACCAAATATTGTCTATTATCCACCGGTGCCTCTGCATTTACCTACTTCAATTTTAGTTATTAAACGATAATTAAAGCCATGATCATCTCCAACATTAAACATACGGCAATACTCCAACAACTGTGGTACTTGACGACACGCAACAGCACTTGAGCAAGCGACTACGACACGCAAGTCCAACTATCTACCAAACAACAGGTTATGGGATGTGTCCATGGCAATATAAGGCTGCAAGGGATTTCCCGGGTACGAAAACTAGAGCATCGCAACACAGATAGCAATAGATCAACATGAGGAAATAAAAACTATAAAAGTAAAATAGGTAGAAAAGGGGGAGAATGCTCGCCTGGAAAACATTGCTGAAGGGTTCATCCGAAGATCGGGTCGACACTCGCATCAACTCATCGGCCTAATCCGTGAAGAAGCAAAGAACTAGCAGAAACACCGGATGCAATACTTAATACTACGGCAGAAGATCGGGCATGATGCATATATGATGTATGACATGGCAAAGGTGCGATGTAATTAGGCCATATTAAGCGGAACCGGGGTCCCGACAATTAATTATTAAGTTCATGTTGTTTAGACACCCGTAATTTTAAATGTTGTCTTAACAAGTCGAAACATGGCATCAGTTCACTATACAAATTTAAATGCAGGCAATCTAAGACTAAAATAGTCAGTATATGATCTCCATATTTAATTATGAGGTGAATCGGAATAATGCCCCCAAACCACACAAGATGAGATGTATGCAAGCATGTACAAATATATGCAACAGATTTATATATCATACTATAAAAATATGGGGCTCGGAAAGGGGTCACACATTGGTCGGCGAACTTGGGCTCCGAGGGTCTCGGGGTTCGGTTCTTCGGACTCCAGGATGGGGTTTTGGATCTGGGAAGGAGATCTTATTGTGCCGTGTAGGAGGCTCTGACATTCGGCAAAACCACCTTCCGGTTTCATGTCGTCGTACTC
This sequence comes from Avena sativa, assembly GCA_916181665.1. NCBI lineage: Eukaryota > Viridiplantae > Streptophyta > Magnoliopsida > Poales > Poaceae > Avena > Avena sativa. The sequence continues at coordinate 105,370,624 of OV702293.1, forward strand.
GGGGTTCCGGCTTCGCGGTCGGAGGAGAACTCGGTCTAGGGCTGACGGCTTGTCGAACACGTCCAGGTAGTTGTCGTTCATCCTGTTACGAGAGTTGCAAAAGCCGAAGTAGTTGTAGTAGACATCGAGAGAAGAACGGGATCACTGATGTCGGGTAGACGAAAATAATGATAATACTCTTGCGAGAGTTTTATCGAACACTTGGTGGTGGCCAAGGACGTATACGTTGGTGAGGCCATACACCACCGATTGGTGACAGCAGGGGCAGTCCAAGATGTTGTCGGATGCCAATGGACAAGGAAAACAACACGTCTCAGTAGGCGTCTCAGTAGGCTTTGCGATGGTACAACAGGGATTGGGGTGCACGGAAGGTGTGCGCGCAGGCAGGAGCTCGTGACGAGCAGCGGGAGGCTCGACATGTTGGCCGCTGACGAGGGGAGGAGGACAGAGGCCGACGAGCGAAGGCCGTCGGCGGCCAAAGGAGCTTGGCGGTCGGGGCGCCTCGCCTGGCAGAGGCGCGACACGGGAGAGCTTGGTCACAGGCAGGGCCGAAAGAGGTGAGGCAGGGAGGACGGCGGGTTGGAGAGGACGCGCGGCCGGTGTCGAGGCTTGAGGAGGCGCGGCACGGAGGTTGAAGTGACCTAGGGTGGAGGAAGGAGCGACGGCGGCGGCCTGCGCTGGAGGGGAAGCAGGGATAGGGAAGGCGACGGGGAGGTCCGGGTAGGCGCCGATGCGCATGCCGGTAACGGGGAGGAGCAGGGTCGAGCGACGGTTGCCTGCGGGGGCGGTGGAAGCAGAGGAGACGGCGTCCATGCGAGCGGCACGCAGGGAGGCACGGGCTTGCAGAGAGGTGGGCGGCGGCACTGGGGCGCTAGCGGCGGGGTGCTGGGGATCGTGAGAGGAGGTTGGCGATAGGGAGAGAGACGGGGTGGGGCCAGGGGTTCGATCGGGAGGGTGGGTTCCAGGGAGCGGACGCGCGATCGTGGGGTGGGGTTGGGACACGGTCCCGATCGAGAGGTGGGGCCGCTCGCGATGGGGATCTGGGCAGGGAGTCATGCGGGGTGGGGCATGAGCGATGTGAGGTGGTTTCCTGGCGGCGGGGTGGAGGGAATAGGTAGGGTGTTGGGGTAGGGTTAGGGTTTCGCTTTGGATAGGTTTAGACGAGGGTTTCTTTTGGGCCGGATAGTAGGTGGTCTAACCGGTTGGGCTTTTTGGCTGGCCGGCTGGACTGCCTCCCAAAAAATAGTTTTTGTTATTTCTTTTGTTTCAAAATAAACTTTTGTAAATAGTTTTAGATAAATAAAAGATTCGGCTGGACCTACAGTTTTGGTTTGAACAAAGAGGGACGGATATTAATATAGAAAACAAAGTAGGTCTTTTAGCAAAATAGTTTTAATCAATTAGATGCATGCTAATGTCATGATGATGCATAAGTATTATTTAACACGCGATTTTCTAGTACTGGATTTACCCGGGGTGCTACATCTACCATACTAAGTGAAGGTAGGTATTATACAAATGGGTTGTACCTAATGTTACTAAGGGGTAATGATTTGGAGGGGCCAAACATTTCCCCTATAAAATATAATATAGTAAAACCAATGCACTTTGCATAAATGAGTAGATAAAACATGCATAGATAAAGTAATAGGACAAGGGGTATGAGCAAGAAGGTGGCTTTCCTGTGACTATCGAGATGTCCTGTGACTTCTTTAGAATACTAGAATACCAATAATAATAATAATAAGAAGAAGAATAACCCGATCCTTCCTTCTTCTCGGCGTCACACAATCACAACTATCGCCATCATTGAGCATACATGAAAACAAACAACCCACAATCAATACAGTGCATACAAGCATCAAACCATACAGCAAGAAAAGGGTAATTACATGATCTATATCAGTAGGAGGTTGGAGGTTTGATTTGATTGGATTGGGAGAAGATTTGGAGACATTAGGGAGAGGCTCCCTTTGGATTTATAGTTTAGGAACTACCTAAGAAAGGGTTTTTTTTCCAAGGTATTGATATGTTTGATGCCATTGTATAAAAATGATACCATCAGATAGGTATTGATAAAATAAAGCCAAAAAAAGTGGTTTCACTATTTTATCAATTTCCCTTGAATTATCATGATTTTTATAGTGATTAAAGCTCTAGTTTTAGTAAATAATTCACCAGAACTGTTCTGTAGATCCAAAGATTATTTCCTTGGTTGATTAGATAGTATTTGATGGACTGATTCGCTGAGTGTTGGATTCACCTCCAAACAATTATCAGAATGCCCTTGAGAAATTCCCAAATACAGTACTGGATGATATTTGTCTTTTTCATCAGATTTAATGTATAGAAGATTTTTAGGTGATTCCAAGGACACTTGTTAGGTACTGGAAATTACGTTCTTTATAAATTGGAATCACCCTTGTTGGATTAACATAAATAAAATGGAGAAATTATTGGTGAACAAACCATGCACAAAATGGTTTAATTCACCATAATTCAATAAAGGATCAAAAAATCTTGGGCTCCTAGTTTTTGGTACTTATTGGTAAATAGGTTTACTGGGAATTGGAATTAGGTCATTACCTCTTTTGGTTTGACCTAGAGAAGTTTCTAAAGTCAGAAATGCCTTGTTCTTATTATTTTTGCTACAGGAAATTTAGGAAGAAATTTTAGGTGGGACCAATTGTACATGCAAGGTATGGACAATACCTTTCTGTACCAAATGGTTTTGTTCCATTTTTAAATACAAAACTCTCTGGAAGATTTTATTAGTTAAAGGAAGAGGTTTGTCTAATTTATTTTCTATGATTTAACTCTTCAGTAAATTGGTTCAAAACCAATTTTGCAGGTTAGAGTGGAGGCTTAGGTACTTGTTAAAATTATGCACTAAATTTATATAGGGAATTTCCCTTTTATTTCGAGTTAAACTGATAGGGCAAATTCTGGATCTAGGAAAAAGAATAAAAGAAACAGGGGGGCGGGCGCTTGGGCTAGATCTATGGGCAGATGGGCTGCCGAAGGGGGAAATCGGCCCGCCCGGGCTGCGCACGCGAGCGGGGGATAGTCGGAGGCCAGCCCGTTAGCGAGACCAGGGGAAAAGGGGTAAGGAGGCTCCTGAGCCATCCGATTAGAACGGATCTGACAGCTCAGGGTCGTCTTCTAGCTCATGTCGCGGCAGCGGGGACCTAACCCTAGGCGACGGCAGGGAGTGATGGGGGCGCTTACCAGAGGTCTCTAGGGAGGCTGGGAGGCGGCGGAGGCGATGCGGCGCACCGCGGGGAGTCCGGTGATGGGCGTCAACGTGGGGCTCGACGTCGAAAGCTTGCTCGCGCGAGCGCGTCTACGGGGAGCGCTCAGGAGTTCAACGGAGCGCCGCCTAGGAGCTCTCATGGGCCAAAAATAAGGGCATGGTCAGGAAGAGGAGGAGGAGGGGGGTCACTGCAGGGTGACATGCAGAGGGCGGGAGCAAGAGGAGGGGGAGTTATGCTCAGTTCTTGTCCATGTCCGAGAGGGCCTTTCCTCTCTTCTCCTGTCCAGAGACGGAGCAAGGGCTCCTGGGGGTGGTAGGTGGGGGTGAGGGAGTGAAATGAGAGAGTAGTGGAGGGAGGTGCTGGCCTCTTGGCTTATAAACAAGATAGATGATGGTCCAAGGTGGGTCATGCCTATGCTTGGACATGGGCAGGGTGGTAGGCTGGGATAGGGCAAGAGGGGTGGTGCTGGGGGTGGTGTGGGGCATGCAGCTTGACCAAAGAGGGAGAGGGGAGGGATGGAGTGAAGATATTTTGTTGGGGAAGTGATTTTGGCCATACATTTATTTCTCCTCTCTCAAAGAGCACATGGGACAAGGGGAGGGGAGGTGCTACAGTAGCTAGGGCTACAGTGCACGACTAGGAGGGATGTGTGCTGTTGTGGAGAAGTACTTGACAAGTTTGGAGCTAGTTTGGTTTTAGTTTGAATCAAGTTTGGTTGTTTTGCAAAATGTTGATCCCTTTGGTGCTTGTGAAGGAAGTTCATAAACTTGCATTGGACAAGGTGGTAGAATGGTAATGGTAGATAGATGAGGTCAAATAATCTCTTCATGATTTAGATGGGATTTTTCTAGGGATTATAATCCCATTTAAATGCACTTCTCCAAAAAGTGATGAAGTAGATTATGGAAGCTAAGATGATATTTTTACATTGGACAAGCTTGTTTATGTGATATGGTCCTAAGTACCATAACACACATTGGAGAATTTTATTGGAATTTATTGAGGTGGAAAGTTATTTTTAAGGAATTATTTCTTGTTTCTGCCATTTAAGAAAAATGGAAAAAATAAATAATAAAGAGTCTCAAAATATTTATTTTTGAGTTGGAAAGATGGGATATGATATATATAGGCATCAAATGTTCCTTGAGTTGGCAAGATGATTTGGAGAAAAACAATCTTGCCTTTAGTGACAAGGTTTTTGAGAATTTGGTAAGTGAAGGAAATAAAATAGTTTAATAATCCAAATAATTGTGGAAATTATTTGGGGATGTTTATATCCAAGGTAGATGATGTAAACTTGATGTAGGAATCAATTTCATCCTTGGTTTTGAAGAAAAGTGGTGAAAAGGATGGAAACTATATTAGGGAGGATGTAGGATTTTGTTATTCTGATGCCACCTAAACAGGATGGGATTAGGGAGCTCAGAGCTCACCTTGATACAATGGGTATATGGATGGATAGACAAAGTTATATAGTTGGTCATTCAAGCAACGGTTGGGCTTTTTTGCATTTGAGGTGATCTATATGAGATGGAAAACGTTGTTGAAAATAAGGATGTCATAACAGATGCATCGGGTAGCCTCCTAAACCATGTGGGTTTAAGAAGCACAAGGCTCCAATGGAAACAAGTGAAGTGGGGATTGATATTCCATGATTAGTATATCATAACCAAGCAAGGAGTTGGTCAAGGGGAGGTGGCATATAGATGTGAGCTTCTGCCAAAATAGGCAAGTTTATTAGCTTTGCAGAAAAGATTACCATGATGTCAACAAAACCATCATGGATGAGTTGTAATTAGAAGGGATGAGCCAATGTCAAGAGTGGTCTTTGTTAGTACTAAAGATGTACTACAAGATGGCTCAAGTACATTCTCAATAATGCACACAGGTTGGAATAGGTAGAGCTCCAAAGATTGAATCTAGATAAGAATTCCAGACTTAGCCATTTTGGCAGATTTAGAGTTTTAGACTAGAGTGCAAGTGTAGATAATTTCAAGAGGATGCTATGTTCCAAACTCATGATCAAGGATATGATGTTGAAATTTTAACTAAGTAGATAGGATCCATGATTATATCGGTTCTTCACTGAGTTGGAACTATTAGAAGGGGTTATCCCTGTATTGATCTGATTAGGAGGGGAGATGGTCACCTTGGTGGCTTAGGATAGATCTAGACTTGGATGCTTTATGTGAGGTTGATGATCACAAGCATAGATTGGGTCCTAAGGGATGAGCTACTAGATTAGCTCACTCTAGTACCTAAGCAAACAATGCAATCAGCAGATCAAGGCAATTCAGCAGATCAAGGCAATTCATCCTTTCAAACTTATCCAACTACTACTAGGGTTACCATCAAGCCTAGCTTTAGGTAGGGGTGGGTATTTTGACTTGGTTAGGTTTTGAATTAAGATAAGTACCTCTTAGTATTTTTACCAAGATTGGAATGAAGAGGTTTTGAATAAAGGTTTTGGAAAACCTAGGGGTAAGAGTAGTTGAGAGTTCTGTCTTGAGAACATAAGGAGAATATATTTTAGTTCTCCATAGTTTTGTTAATAGAACTAGTAAAATATTTTTGTTTTGTCAAAGTCATCTTGGCTCAGGTTTTTTAAATGCCAGAACTTTTGAGAATAAGAAAGATGAGCCAAGACATCTCCATTGTAAAATATCTCTTATCAAATAGGGTTGAGATAAGGAGTATAGTACCTAATACACAATCAGTTGCATGAACACAGCCAAACAAGTAAGCAAGAACTGCACATGTAAAAATAAAAAGTTTTTGTTCCCCCTGATTTTCGTCTTTTGGACAACAATTCAGGGTTGCTAAAATTGGGATGTTACACTAAGGTGGATGGTTCATAGTCATAACATGGTGTAAGCATGTGCCAAGTCAACCCAAATAAAGCATCAAAGGAGAATACCACAATATTATGCTTTTGTATGCTAAAACAACGCATGATTCTTTCATGGCACATTAAGCAATCTCAATTGTTTGGAACAAGTCATGCTGCAGAAATAATCACTAAGCATAAGGTCAAAGCAACATCTATCATGACATGATAATGTCTAAGCCACAGTCAGAACAAGCTCCCTTTTGTACCACTTAAGCATAAAACTCTCTACTCTTTTCCAACACCAATCAACTTATTTGAAACAACTCGCAAAGATACTACTCAATAAAGACCAGTGAGCTTGTCTCACACATCCACAAAGAAGAACTAAAAATTTCTAAGCTAAAAGCACAAGAAAACTAAAGCTAAACACAGTGCTAGCAAAAGTGAACACTCACAGAACAATAAGAGTGAAAACTAGAGTGTTCTAAACAATGAAAACAGAGTGTGTCTCTCTCCAAAAGAAGTGTGCTATAATCCAACCAAATTATTGCAGAAAATCAAACAAAATAAAACTAAAAACAAAAACAAAGACGCTCCAAGAACAACACAAAGTGCATGACACAATAAAAACGAAATGTCTAGAAAGAGACCTAGGATTTTTATTGATGAAGAAGGGGATGCCTTGGGCATCCCCAAGCTTTGACGCTTGTACCTCTTGAATATTTCTTGGGGTGACACGGGTGGCATCCCCAAGCTTGAGATTTTTTCCATTCTTCATCTCATCACATCATTCTCCCCCTACACTTGAAAATTTCCTTCATACAAAACTTCACACAATTCTTCATTAGCAACATTACTGCATTCAAGATAATAATCCCTTGAGTTTAGTTTCAACACAAATAAAACTTCCATTAAAACACAAGATACTGTAGCAATTACTTTTTTAAAATCTCAAGTGATCAAAGAGAACTCAAAGAGAAACCGATAAGAGGCAAATGCAAATAATGGCAGAAATCTGTCAAAACAGACCAGTAGATAAAAACCGATTTTTTCGAAGACCTTCTGTTGCTCAAATCGAAAAGTGTTGAACTAAAGAAAGTTATATAACAACCTGGGGCAGATGATTAAAACTTTACAGCTCAATCTGACATACTAAAATTTTACATGAATTTTTACAGTGAAGCACAGAAATCTGTTTCGGGACAGCAACTTCCCCAATTCTTACTTCTCTCTCATTAGAGGTTATTCTTGGCACAAAAACCACACAAAAAGGATAAGGAGAGGTTATTACAGAGGCAATAACTTACAAGACTCAACAAAACAAAAACCTACTGAAATTTGGGTTATCTCCCAATTAGTACTTTTCTTTAATGACTTTAAGTTAGGCATGATAATTTCGATGATGTGCACATAAGAAATATGAATTGAAGTAAAATAGAGCATCAAGAAGAAAATATAAAACAAATTTAAGTCTAGCCCACTTCCTATGAAAAATAATCTTGTAAATAAATAAGTCATCAAATCACAAAGCAACAAGCATAGGAAAGCAAAACAAGTGCAACTTCAAAATTTTCAACATAAAGAGGGGAAACTTAATGTTATTGAGATGCATAAAACCATGTTTACCTCTCTCATAATAACTTTTAGTAGCATTATGAATAAAATTAACAATATAACTTTCACATAAAACATTCTTATCATGAGCAACATGCATAAAATAATTATTACTCTCCACATAAGCATAGTCATTCTTACTAATTGTAGTGGGAGAAAATTCAACAAAATAGCTATCATTATTATTCTCATCACCATAGTCATCAAATATAGGATGCATATTGTAATCATAATTAATTTTATCCTCAATAGTAGGTGGACTGAAAATATCATATTCATCATTGTAATCATCATATATTGGAGTTATAGTATCATCATAAGCAATAGAATTGCTATCTTCCAAAGTGTGTTCATTTGTAAGCATATCATCATGGGAAGGGACATGGATAATACTAATAGCACAACAATTATTAATATCATGATTTTCAGAATTGGTACCAAAGAGATTTTCAACATCAAAAGTAGTATGCTTTTCCCAATCATGATCACTACTATAGGTAACAGGCATAGCAACATCATCGAGTTCAGACTCATCAAAAACTATAATAGGAGCAACATGCTTAGGGGAAAATACCATTTCCTCTCTTCTTTTACTCCTCCTTTTCTTCTTCTTCTTCCCCTCTTTAGGAGGGCGAGGCTTGAACGGAAGCTTCTCCACATACCCTGGTTTATTGTTAGAGAAAATACAAGAAAATTTGGAGGATTCCTCCTATTCATTAATAAGAAAAACTCATATCAGTCCTGTGATATTTTGGTAAAATATCATCTTTTATAAGATTTTGTATGTAAGTATTTGCGTTGCAATTATCAACACAATAAAGATGACAACCATGCAGGACGCTATTCATATCAAAAGTAATCATGTCTACCAAAGAAGTTTTTCTTGATAACTATTCACACCCCAAAAATAATGTAAGTTCATCATGTTGATTATCAGTGATCACGTTATCACAATACAAACTTGCAGTACTCATTGGATTATAAAGGTCATTAGTATGGACTGAGCATTGAAAATTGAAATGACCCACTTCATAGCAGAGTTCACAAATAAAAGGGTAGAGGGCACAAACTTTTTTACCAAGATCATTTAGAGCCTTATACCATGTTATAGTTTTCTCATTCCAATGGGTGATAGAATATTCTTCTTAAATTTGATTATTTTCACAAGGTCTATGTATTCCACAAAAATTAACATGCTTATAAGAAATAGTACTTTCAGAAGTTTGAGCATATGTTTATTGCAATCATAAATAAGATTTTCATTTTCCATGCAAGTGTCTTTAAAAGGTTCATGATACATGTCCAATTTTTCTTTAGGAGCATTAATATGAGAAGAAAAGGTTCTACAACAATCAACAATAATTGGAGGATAAAGACCATATTTAGCACTAAGGCCTTGAAAATCAGCAGTTTCAGCGAAAGACTTAATGCAATCATACTCATAGTTTATACCTAGTTCTTTACCTTTGTCTTTATCCCAATCTTTGGTATTGCTTTGAATTGTTTCAAGAAGATCCCACTTAGCTTTGACCTCCTTACTTATGAAGGATCCGTCTAAACAGGTATCTAGATAGTCCTTGTAATATCCTGAAAGCCTTGCATAAAAATTATTAATAATAATATTACTGGGGAGCTCATGAATAGGACATTTGAGAATTAATGACTTCAATCTCCCACATGTTTGGGGAATACTTTCTCCATCATGAGGATGAAAATTATAAATATAATTCATATCTTTATGAATTTCATGAGGAGGATAAAATTTAGAGTAAAAGAGAGATTCAATTTCCTTCCACTCCAAATGATGAGGATTATATAGTAGCTCATACCACTCCATTGCTTTGTCCGTAAGTGATAAAGAGAACAGCTTCCTCTTAACTTGGTCCATTGAAATACCTGCACACTTGAACAACTCGCATAATTCATGTATAAAGAGTAAATGATCACTAGGATGGACAGTTCCATGTCCAAAATAGTGGTTATCCATAACATGTTCAACAATTTCCATAGGTATTTTAAAAGGGACACTTTCAGTATGTGGATTTAAAATATCACGAACATCATTAGAATTACCACATATGGGAGATAAAGTATCATCAAAGCAAATTTTCTTCCCTAAAGCTGGGGAACTAAAAAGATATTTTTTGTAAAAACTAGCTTCCCCAAGCTTACGCGTTTCCATAGCATTAGTAACAATGGTGTTCAAAAAATTCATACTAATAACATTGCTATTAGGATGCAAAGAAAGTTCCATAGGTTTTTTAATTTTCTCTCCAAACCATTCATGTTCTAACTTAGGAAAAATACTAAAAATCTCTCTAATTTTTTTGTTGTTTTCCATTAAGCCTAACTAGTGAAAATAAAAACAAGAAACAAAAAGACAAAATTGCAGAATCTAAAGGAAATAACTTTGAGCACTCACACACCAGCAATAGTACTAGAGGATAACTTATTAGCCAGAGGATGTGAGTACCTTTTACCTTACTTCCCCCGCAACGACGGCAGAAAAGAGCTTGATGTCTATGCACTTCAATTCTTGTAGACAGTTGTTGGGCCTACAAGTGCAGAGGTTTGTAGAACAGCAGCAAGTTTCCCTTAAGTGGATTACCCAAGGTTTATCGAACTTAGGTAGCAAGTGGTCAAAGGTATCCCTCTCAAGCAACCCTGCAATCAAGATACAAGAAGTCTCTTGTGTCCCCAACACACCCAATACACTTGTCAGGTGTATAGGTGCACTAGTTTGACGAAGAGATAGTGAAATACAAGTAGTATGGATGTTTATAAGACAACGGTGCCAGAAAAGAGCTTGACATGGAGGAAGAGACTAAAGGCAATCTAAAATAAAGATGGAAGCAAGCAAACATGTAACAGGACTAGTTGTAAATGGTGTTTTAATGCTTAGAAACAAGGCCTAGGGATCATACTTTCACTAGTGGACACTCCATATAAATATCTTCTCTTCATTATACTACTCTGAACTACTCTCCGGTTGGACAACTCTAATCCATGGTAGGGCTATATCAGCACACCTCAAAGTTCGCCTTCCCCATCTAGATAACCCCACAGTGTCACCTTGAGCGCTAGATGGTTCCAATAAACACCACAATTTCATAGAGACAACCAAATAATAATATAACTCATGATAAGTATTTATGTAATCTTTATCCTAAGTGCCACACGGTGTGCACACTGTCACCTTCACATACGTGGGGATTGCCGGAGATTAATTAAAGCACTTGAGTAGCAAAGTATATCTACTTGATTACAAAGCTCATGACCACAATAAGATCACATATAGAGAGAGATGAACACATAGCTACCGGTAGAGCCCTTAGCCTCGAGGTATAACTATTCCCTCCTGATCATGGGAGTCAGCAACGGCGATGGAGATGGTGATGGAGATGGCTATGGAGGAAATTCCCCGTCCCGGCAGGGTGCCGGAAAAGAGACTTCTGTCCCCCGAATCTTCTCTTCGGTGGCGGCAGCGCTACGGAACTTTATGTGGAGATCTGGTCCATGTTGGGTTTACGTCTTGAGGAGACGTATAAATAGGCGAATGGGCAAGGTCGATGGAGGAATAGGGGGCACACCATGTGGCCACCGTATGGTGTGGCCTCCCTGGTGCCCTCCTCCGTCTCTCCTTCGGGCTCTGTGTCGTGTGGGGTAAAATTTGACTTTGGCTTTTGTCCCGTCCAATTCCGAGTATATTTATTTTCTGGCTTTTCTAAAACCAAAAAAAGCAGAAAACAGGCAACTAGCACTGCGGCATCTTGTCAATAGCTTAGTTCCAGAAAATATGTAAAAATACCTCAAAGTGTAGACAAAACATAACAAAGTTGATACAAAATAAGCATGGAGCATCAAAAATTATAGATACATTTACGACGTATCAGTAAGAAAAGAAATAGTACGCCTACTTGATGCAGGTATAATCTATCTTGTAAAATAACATGAATGGGTAAGTCATGTTCATTGTGTTCCTAAGAAAGGCGGCTTTACAGTTGTTTCTAATGAAAATAATGAATTGATACGTACTAGAACTATTGTTGGACATAGGATGTGCATAGATTTCAGAAAATTGAATTAGGAGACTAGGAAAAATCACTATCCTTTACCATTCATAGATCAAACTTTAGAGAGGTTAGCAAACCACACTCATTTTTGTTACTTGGATGGATATTCTAGTTTTTCCCAAATAGCTGTTCATCCTGATGAACAACTTAAAAAAAGTCTCATTAGTCCTTATGGTTTACATGCCTACTGACGCATGCCTTTTGGTTTATGTAATGCCCCGGCTACTTTTCAAAGATGTATGACTGCTATATTTGCAGATTTTATAGAACTTATAATGGTGGATGATTTTTTTGTCTATGGAACTTTGTTTACTGGTTGCTTGAAAAATCTCAATAGAATTTTGCAGTGTTGCAAAGAGACTAATATTGTCTTAAATTGGGAGAAATGCCATTTTATGGTCAAAGAAGGCATAGTCCTTGGACACAAAGTATCCGATAAGGGTATTGAAGTAGATAGGGCTAAAGTTGAAACAATAGAGAGAATGCCACAACCAAGGGACATAAAAGGTATAAGAAGTTTTCTTGGTCATGTAGGCTTTTATAGAAGGTTCATTAGAAATTTTTCTGAAATTTCTAAACCTTTGACTAATCTATTGCAAAAAGGAGTAAGATTCAATTTTGATGATAAATACCTTATTTCCTTTGATAAGCTTAAATATGTTCTGTCTCGAGCTCCCGTCATTAAACCACCTATATGGGATATGACTTTTGATTTAATATGTGAAGCTAGTGATGATGCTGTAGGAGTAACTCTAGGACAACACATAGGTCATAGATTTAATATTATATACCATGCTAGTAGAACTCTCAATAGTGCTCAAAAGAATTATCCTAAGGAAGAATGAGAACTCTTTGCTGTATTTTTCTCTTGTGATAAGTTTCGTTCTTATATTGTTGATGCAAAAGTAAGAGTTCATACGAATCGTGATGGTTTAAAAGAACTCCTCGAGAGGAAGTTTCATAAGCCAAGACAGATCCGTTGGATCCTTTTACTTCAAGAATTTGAGTTGCATATTATGCAGAGACAGGAAACAAAAGTAGTAGATGCATCACTATATTTACCCATCAAGACATCGATCTTATTGGGAGGAGCTTTAGTACTGTTGATTTTTTTTTAAGAATTATTATATGAGCTAAGGTCAAATCCTCCCAAGAAGAGGAAGTCCTTGTTGTTGGAGGAGTTTTTCACCCCCGACTAAGAAAACGGTAAGTGGAAGGTAAGCTTTCTAACTCTAATAAGTGTTTTGTCTTCATAGTTTCTACTATTAAATTTTTTTTCTTTGAATTCCTCTTGTTTTTCCGAAGTTTTTTAGGGGTTTCTGCAACTATACGGCTGGAGAAACTCTCCCACCGTATAGTTGGTTGTCAAACGTTCTATATCCCCTTCGAAAACTAATTTTCAAGTGTTGTAACTATACGGGCGCAAATATACGGTCGGAGAAAAATGTTCTGTCATATAGTTGGTCGTCAAACATTCTGTACCCTCTTCTCAAAATAATTTTCTGGGTACCGTACCTATACGGACGCAACTATACGGCCGGATAATCGTCAAAGATTCAGTAGCCTCGACCCGTTTTCGTTATTTTTCAACTCATTATATAAAAAAACATTTTTGTCGGTTCTTGGTCGGTAATCTAACCGACCTAGGCTAGAAAAATTTAGAAGTTTCTATGCGGAACCAACTATATGACCGTCTATACGGGCCGCGACCGTATAGTTGGTCGTTATAGCGCAGGACTCCTCCAAATCCGCGATTTCTTTTTTTGGTCGGTTTGGATTATTTTAGTGGATGACAATTTGGTGTTTCTCGTGAGTTTTACCGACCTCTGACTGCTCTTATACACTGCTCTATTGTGTCTCTCTAATCACGAATCACCAGGAACAAATCTACCTCTTGTTCATACAAGAGAACACACAACATAGAGCCATCAAGATTTAAGAGGCCAAGGGGAGGAATTCCTATGGAGATCGGAAGCAATAGCGAGCAAGGGAAGGAGATCAAGACTACCTCTTTCGTGTTCTTTGACAAGGACAAAGAACACCAAAAGAGGGAGTTGAAGGCCCTCGAGTTGAATATTGAATAGATAAACAAGGAGGCGCCGGGATGCCTAGGCATCTTTGGTGGCTACGTGTTTATCTTGATAAACTCGATGAAGATATCAAGAAAACCACTGAAGCAGGTTTTACTATGAGTCTCGAGGCGATAAAAACCCTCCAAATCAACAATGAGATCATTAAAGAACAAGTGAAAGTGATGGAGAAGAATAATCTCCTCTACAAGCTGTGCATTAAGGAACTGGAGGCCATCAATCAATCCCTACGCCCCAGGCTGGCCCATGAAGAGAAGATACCTCGTTCCATGGCGCCACAGTGACTTTCAATAAAGCACGGTATCAAATAATTGCAAGGGATTATTTGATACCGCTTGGCTTGAATCCAAGCTTGGGAGATCTTTAAGACCTTATAATTTATCTTGCAAGTTTTTATTTCTATTCTAGTTTTGCATTAGTTCGAGATCATAAATAAAGTTTGCATCATTAGATTCCCTTTAGTAATAGTTGATCCCTCTTATGAAAATCTGAGTTTACTATAATATATGGAGCATTATTGAGTTTGATTTTGTCTTATTGGATATATGAATGACTTGAGTGTGATTTTACTTGCACTTGATGATAGCAATAGGAGTCTTCCACATCATTGATATTAATGGAACATATAAAGATTGTTTGATCAATATGTTGTAGGTAATTCATTTGATTCACAAAAAGGAGAAACTATCTAATTAATTAAGATAAAAAAGAATAAAAACCTTGAACAAAGGAGAAAATATAAGTGCTATCAAAAATAGTGAGAACAAGTTTGAGGTAGAATACTCAAGTTATAAAGATGCTTCATATATGTTTAGAATTTGATAATTGAGATCGTTAAACTTTGAAATTTCTACACCAAGTAAAATATATGGCTAGCTCCTTTGCACAACACTTAAACAAAAGTGTGAGCACAAATATATATAGAAAAAGAAAGATGAAGAAAAAGAGCGAATGTGCAAAGAGAAAATAGGAATATACCACTATATTGTAGTAAGACAAAGAGACGTTTGAGATTTTGAACATAAGTGAATATGTTAATCCTAAAAACACTTGGGACTACCTCACTAACTCATTCGATTGAACCGAATACTTTTACATCATGTTGAGAATAATATTTTATCAACTATTAATTGCTAAGGTGTGGAAGCGTGCTAATATTATTTAGATGGTTCGAGTAAGGTACTATTCATGAACTCATTTATATGTATCCTTTATGATAAACACATGCTGCAACTGCCTCATTTATATTATTGACTCAGCTTCATGAACATGAGGATCATATCCATTAAGCTAAACTTGCTCAGGACGAGCAAGAGTCTAAGCTTGGGGAAGTTGATGAGTGCATATTTGCATCATGTTTTACATTGTTATTTTGCATTGTAGATGTAGGATCTTGGTATTTTATGGTGTTCGCACGCACTTTTTATGTTTCTTTTCACCAGAATCAGATCGGACGTTGGATTCAATAGACACAATTCTTGGAGCAGTTGTACTGGAGAGAAAAGGAGCTAAAAACTACGTAAATCGCTTATTTGGAAAATATTAATAATACCAGAAGAAAGCCCGAAGCGAGAAACGGAGATAGAAGAGTTAACCACCAACTATACGGTAGGTCGCCGTATAGTTGGCGCCGTCTCCGCCTCCTCAAATAGTTTCACCCCGTGCAACTGGTTTAGAGAGAAGGCATACAGAACATCCAGAAATCGCCGAAACCTAACCTCTAGAAGGCATCTGGAGGGGGAACTTTCCCTAGGGATCCATCTTCGCCCTACGCAGATCTGGGAGGACAAGGCATCAATCTCCATCTTCATCAACCGATGCATCTTCATCACCACCATCATCTCCATCCATCCCATCTAGATCATGTTGTAATTCTTACACTAGTTGTGGATTTATACAGGTACTATTCATGGATGATCGTTTCCATTGCCATTACTATGATGTTGTATGCCTCCATGTCTGAGTAGATCATTAGTTCTTGGGGAGATAGAGAAACCCTAGAATGAGATTGAAATAAGATAAAGTTTATTATGATATTCATCGTTGTTACCATGTGTTAGATTGTCTACATCTTGATGTTGGGAGAAGTCGACCTCTCCAATATTTGCCTCTTGTTGGGACTTGATGTAGGGAACTACTTGTTGGTAGACGGAGGGATGTTAGCACTTACAGTGACTATAAAGCTGTTGTCACCCCTTATGTATCAACTTGGGAATTGAGGAAACTCACAAAATACTATACATGCCATGGGATACGTCTTGCAGGATTATGTCCATTAATAGCGTGGTAATTCAATTGATGTTGATTGCTGTCTGTTGTGGTTATGAGGATGATTTGAGCAGTGGTTGATGCCTCTTTGTCCAAATACGGAGTTTCTCCCATACATACATAGTTGAGAATGTTCATGATAATAATCTTTACCTTATCCCTTTATAATGCTAGTGGTGTATCCGCCTGTCACATCCCAAAATTTTCCAAATTTTGAAATGTGAAAAAAAAAAAAAACAAATAAACAATTGTCGATTTTTAGGGTGAGAAGAAACTTTTTGATCCCAATTGGAAACATCAAAACCTATTTTGATCAAATAAAATCCTAAAGGGATTCTAAAAGATAAACAAATAATAAATAAAGTTATAATAGTTGGAATCACTATTTTGGATCTTTAAAAAGAAAGATATGGTTTTTATAAAGCAAAGGTAGAATTATAAATAAGGATTATTTTAAAGATCCAAATTAATCTTGGCCAAGTTTGTAAAATAAAATATTCATGTTTGATAAAAGAGTAAAGGTTTAATTAAATAAAATAATAAGGATTTATTAATATCCAATTTTATTTAAGTAAAGGCTTTTCCATTTTAAATAAACACTAAAACTTGTTAATGTATTTTAAATAATATTTCCAAGTGTTTTTTTTTTCAAATAAAACCTACTGAAAAGGTTTTGGTTTGGTTTAGATTTCAAATAGAGTTTTTAAATAAATTAAATCTTATTTGAATAAAGACTAAGGTATATTTATTTAATTATTAAATAGATCCTAAAAGAATAAAAGAATTATTTTATTTAGGACTTTGAAATGTGTTGTTAAACAGAATTAAAATCAATACAAAGTTTGGTGGTGGTTTGAATTGATTTGTTGTTTGAATTATTTGAATGAAAATCAAATCAGGAATTCAAAACAGAAAAGGAAAAACATTTGGTACAAAAAAATGAAACAAAACAAACCCAACCATCTGGCCCAAGTAAGCCCAGTCCAGCCCAACTAAACTCCCCGCGGTGAAACGTTTTCTCACTCGCGTCTGCACCCACTGAGTCACTGACGATTGGACCCCACAACCACTCCCTCACTCTCGCTGACAACTGACCCCACGCCACCTCATCGTCGTCTTCAACCCTGCGACCACGTCCCCTCGCCGTTTCTGCCATTAACTCCGGTGATCAATTCGCGTTATTGCAGCCATCCCTCCCCCTCCAACCATGCGTACTTAATCACCCTTGTCTCCTCTCTCTTTCCCCCCAAACATCGCCTTCCCACTACCACTGGGCTGGTCCAATTTCGAGCCCAAGCATCGCCGTCTCCGACGAGCCTCTACACCGATTCCGGCCACACCTTGCTACACCTCGCCTCCCACTGCACGCAGCCTTGCTCGCCAGCACCAGATGCAACTGCCAATACCTCGCACTCGCCCGCGCGTGCCCCGCAGCCTCGGCTTCGTCATCACCCAAGCGCCACCGCCGTCTGTCTCGTCTCCGTCGAGCTCCCCCGGTAAGCTCCGACCACCCCGAGCGCTCCCGATGATGCTCCTATACTCCCCATGCTCGCCCGTGTCTAACCATGCCTATATTTTTCCTCGGCACGACCTGCAGCCTCGCCCCCAACGACGAACAGAGCCGTCCGACGCCGCAGTAACTCCGGCGAGCAATTATCTTCGTCTCCGTACGCCCCTTGCCTCCTCGCGACCACGTTGAGCACCGCCACGATTCCCTGAACACGGTGAGCTACTTCCCTCCTTCCCTTGCTTCCTGTAGTCATCGCGACGCCGCCACCAGAGCACTTTGTCGTTCGCCTCCACGCCAGCGCCGCCAGTCCTTTACCAAAGCAACCTCATCCATTGGATGTAGATCTAGTGGTTAGGATAGATCGTTTAACGAACCGTTATCGAGTGATCTGAGCCATGCGTTTTAAATAAGATCCAAAGACTCGCAGAGTCTGATCTGCACGAAGCGGTATCGACCAGTAGGGAAGCGCCACGTGGACATGGTTTGGTTTAAAAACAGAAAATAGAATCTATTAGATATGCAAACTTGTAAAATTCATAACTTTAGTTCTACACGTCCAAATTTTGCAAATTTTATATCAATGGAATCAGCAAGACAAATACTACCCAACCATGCACTTTGTTTAATGTTTTTCTTCTGGAAAATTGGTTGAATTTGCAGAAACTTGTGTAGGCATATTTTGAATATAAAAATTATTCTAGATATATTTTTAAGATGAAATCTTTGCAAAATGGTTTGTTGTGAACCTACTGACCATAGGAACCAACTTATGGATTTTAAAAATTTTGTGAAGTTAAGGAATAAATATTGGAGTTAGAGCATTTCTAGTCAAATAAAAATATTGTTTTTGGTTTAGAAATGAGTTTTGAGTAAAACCTTTGGGAAATGTTTTGATTCAAACCTTCTGACCCTAAACACCAAGTTAGTGACTTGAAAACATATTTTATCAACCCTATAAAGTTATTGCCTTGCAAAAAGACAATTCTAACAAACATAAAATATCACTATGGTATAAAATTTGTTTATGAGATAAAACCCTTTGCAAATGGTTTTACCACTTTTGTAAAATGACCAATGTGAGGTTGAAGATGTTTAGAACCTAGTAGAAACCACTTTTCCAAATAAAACTATCTTTTGCATGCTTGCATGCATAACCTTGTCTTTATTATTTTATGTGTGAGAAATTGTTTGAATGCTAGTTGAATATATGTTTGCTTGATTGAATTGTAGTGAAGTTAGAAGAGTGTGATATTTGCAAGATCAAGAAGTGAACCATCATTCTCTACTAACAAGGCAAGTGACACTATCATCCATGCCCTACTATTTTCATTATACTTAGTGGATTTTTGTAACATGCATGATAAGGACTACTATATTTTATGCTATGCTAAATCCTAATAGGATACCCTTATATATTCCTTAGTGAAAACATTATAGTTGTAGTATGCTTAGCCCTGCTATATATTTTGGATGGGATACATGTTATGATTATATGAAGAGTTGAAAAGATATATATTTTATATAATGAAACAAGTACTCAATGAACCACCTGGGTGGACAAGGATACTCAAGATTGGACAAGGTGGCAACAAAAGGAACCATGTTTATATGGCTATCTCTTTTTGTATGTGCACTAGAAGAAAACCACCCAGGGACTTAGAGATTGAACATGTTTCTCGTACAGTGGCTTCCGTGTACAGCCACACGCTAAATGGGCTCTGTCTTAGTCAACTACATAGTGGAAGACCCATGCATTGGCATCTTCAGGTTAACTAGAATTGTGTAAGGGAAATTTATCCCTACATTGGTGCCTGGTTGACAAGCTAGCATTGTGTATTGGGAGGACTTCTATGGAAAGAATTTGTCACATTCTCGATCTGCCACTACTCCAATTTGGTGAGTACTTATCCAGCGGCCACTGGTGGCGTCAAGACGAGATTGTGTCATGTGGGTAAAGTGTACAACTTCTGCAGAAGATCAAATTCTAAGTACTTAGCCGTGTCCCCGGTTATGGACAACTCTGAGCAACTAAGGCCTGAAGATATGGAAGATCTCGACATTCCAGTTTCTCAAAATAAAACTTGATGGTGACAACAAGGGATTTGAAGCACTTGGAGTTTTCCAAGAAGTTCAGAAAGATTTGACAAAAGATCAAAACTATTTTGAAAAGATAGGACAAAACTATATTGCTTTCTGCAAAAGAGCCTAAACCCCACTTAGCCAAATATGCATGTAATGATAGGATCCGCATATTTCTACATAGAAGTGAAACTTACCAATACAATTCAAATGTATTGACCCTTGTGGCTATAACTTATAATGTTGCAGGTTTGTTTGATGTTAGTGAAGTGTGTTAATTAGGTTTACAAGTCTACAACCAACATGTTTGCCTGTGGCACTTTGAAGATGAAGGACTCCATGCTATATATATATTCTGCTGCATTGTAATGTGATAGCCAAATGAGCTATGTAAGATGTAATGAATTATTTTATTCCTGGTTATAAAGTTGTATTATGACCTTTGTTTCTTGATATTACATCTTAACTATGGATGCTAGCTATTGATCCAGGGACTAGCATTGTAAACACAGGGATCTCTACCTTATTAAAGGTTGGGAACCTTACACTGCCAATCCCTGAGAATGCTTTCTCCCACTGAAGTTTCAAATCTCTTTTACATACGCGATACTTATTTTCTGTATTCAGTTTTATTTACTTTACGCATTGTTCTATTATACCAAAAAACCAAAAAGACCTTTTTACACACTACTCGCATTTTATCTTGTTACTTAGAACTTTATTTTAGCAATTCTATTTTAGTATTTACTTCAAGAATTCTTAGACTTTGGACTCCTACTCCATGTGGGATCGATGTATTTATTTCGAAACTGGCTACATCCGATTTGTGCACTTGCAGTCATCAGTCGGCACTGCATCAACTGGCGCGCTACATCGATAATCCGCACCTGCGCATCTAGTGGTAAATCTCGTGGCCTATTACCTGAGCTGGATCTTGGGAGCACCATGTTAGATAAAAGTTTTGTTTATCGGCCCGTGGCCCAACAGAGCACAATTTTATCTAGGTTCAAATCCGACTTTAGTGATCGGATCCTACTCCTGCTAGCAACCCAGTAATATATCGGCAAGAGACGGATGTTACAGCGGATTACAAGAGAGGTTTGCCTGTGCGAGTTGGTTGTGGTATTGGTATGCCCTAAAGGCTCCCTCAGGTCCTGCTTATAAAGATTCCAAGACCTAGAGTTACAGGAGAGACCTATCCGGCTATGTTACAGAGTCGGTAACTAGATATGGCTTGGACTACAAGTAATACTACATGCCTAAGTCGGTAAGTCCTCTAGGCCTTGTCGTAGCCGGATTTGACTCCGTCCTCTTTCCCTTACTTGACCACCCGTGAAGCAAAACTCTAACCCGTTAGTGGGCCACCCTGGTTAGCGAGTCCTATGGGTATACCCAGAAAGTATATCTCCAACATTGACCAGTTTACCATCCGGACTCTCCATAGTGAGTTCTTCGTCGACTTTTTCTTCGACCTCTTCCTCTGCTAGCGTAACCAGTGTTGGGGTTATATTCTTCTTTTCCCTTTTTTCAGCCTAAAGGTGCCAGTAGCAAAGATGGATTTTGGTCCATTACCTAGGAATAAACTTTCGATAGTACTTTCGGGTTGAACAGGCTCGGATGCTTGGATCTCGGATGAATCTCTGTTCTCCATATCATCGCATGTGGTTAACTTGTCTTCGTTGAAATCCTCATCCATACTATCGAACGGACTCGGAGGTCCATATTATCCACCTTGCGCAGCTTTGGAGGTGTATTCTTCACCATACTCCTCCATCTCCTTCTCGGATTCTTGGATCTCTTCCGACATAGTCGACCCCTGATGGTAAGAAAATATGCCGGTGTATATTCCAATAGCATCGAGTACTCAGTCATTCTAGGCTCCAGCATCAGCAGAGCCGGATCCAGAACAAACGTAGCCAACAAAGCAAAGTTTCTTCTTCTTGAGAGATCTAAAGTAGGCATGACTCTCAGCATCAGCATCCGGAAAACTCTAGATTTTCTCAGAAATCTCTTAGAAATTAACATGTGTATGATCCATCATCTGGTTTAGCCTATGCCTTGGTAGTGATTTTCCTGGTCCAGCATCGGCTAAGACGGATCTAGAGCTTCTATAGTCTTCCTCGTCCGTAGAGACGATCTCAACATGTGCAGTGACCCAACATACCACTACATGTGTAGTACACTATAGTCCTTGACATGACATCCACAGAACACCATTCTGTAAATATCACATTCCTCAGAGTGGTACAACATAAATATTGCGGGTCCATATTACAAACATACACACTTCATTATTATTACAATGTTGGAAGTTTGGAACTTCAAAGGATTCAAACTTACAAACCAAACTTAAACTGTTTTAGCGGAAGATTCAATGTTTCAAATCTATACTCCGAATTGAGCTCAATAACTTATTATATAAAGTTTATGCTGCTCGGCTCAATTGGTTTACTAATAACTAAGGAAACTATTCAGACTCATTGCCCTCCATCCCATAGCGTATATCACAGTCCACTCCTCCGGATAGATCTGGCTCCTCGTAAAAAAGATCCTCTTGGCCTTCAGCTACATACATTTGAGTGTCTTCTAGATCCTCAGAGTCTAAGCAGGGGATCAAAGGAAAGAGTGAGTAACAATGTTGCCCAACAAGTTCATTATATGCAAGGTGGTAAGTTTGATGCACTATCTACCACCTCGGACTATTAGTACTTGGCACTATGTAGTTTTCATAAACATTTCTTTAAAGATTGATTTTATTATCAAAACTATGCCCATCAGCCTTCATAGGTTGACCAGAACTTTCATGGAGTTCCTTTCCTTCCGCGTTCATAGCTCCTTCCCGGAACAGGGAGTAACAAGTTACAGTTCTTACACTCTGTAGAGGTGCGTTACTTTACCCATGAGAGATCAACTCCTTGTTGCACAACTGGGCATACTTTCTCGTCCACAATTCCATAATTTGGGGCCTAGTAGGTGATCCAAGCCGATCACTGCCCTCTCCACGATTCCGTATGACTACACGATCCTTCAGGGCTAACTACACCTCCGTTAATCCCCCTTTCGGGCAGGCTATAACCCTGATGAGTTCCTGAAGACTCTATGAGCTGGTGATGCCCCTTGGTAAGTTCCATATAGATCTGGCTATACCTCCCGACAGCCACTCATAGATAATCAAGACACCAAAATCGTGGGGCGTAAGGGTGCCCACCATATGCTGGATCCGGACAAGGAATCACAACATCACGTTAAGGTCACATTGCATACAAACGAAAGGAAAAGGATACGGCTGACTTCTCAGTCCCATTCCAAATCGCATAGTTAACGCGTAATATACGGCGCGAGAATCACTGATGTCATTGGTTTTTAATTCCTGTGTGATGACTCTCATTGCAACTAGAACCTAAGTTCCGTTGCTCACTTTATCTTTACCACCACTTAGGATGTTACTAACATTTTGTTTATTATTGAAAATAATATTTTCTTTCTCAGAACATAGATGATAACACAGAATTTGCAATTACTTTTATAAATACTCATCAAAGGACATGAGCAAGTGATGAACTTGCCTTGTGATTGCAAGGTAGTGAAGTCGGATACTTGCACTCGACCTTGAGCTTCTATTTCTACAAAACACCATTATTGCCCGATAAGGACAATATTTAAAGAGGCAAAAATGAATATGCATAGTAATGCAATGCATCATTTATTATTTATCTTCTTGGTGTGTTTTACCCATTATACAATTTTCTTGTATTTCTTTATGCAATAAAGAAATTAGTTTAAAGAATAATTCTTAATATTTTGTAAATATTATATTTAATATTTTTGTAATATAATATATTAGTAAAAGAATTAAAAACTGATTTTTATTTATTTTGTAACTCTTCTTATTATTATTTTCTTAATATACTTTTTAAGAATAAGCATTTCAATTTAGAAGATTTTTTTGCAACCTTAAATAGCAATTTAGTATTTTTCTAAAATACTACACTAATGAAGAATGATAAAAAGTATTTTTTATAAAATTCCATAAGGAATATATATTATAAAAATCTCTAACCTAAATTTATTCTATTGAAAATAGAATTATTAATTTTATTAGGTAGCTTGTATTTTTATGAACTCATAAATATATTATTTGTATTTTTAGGATTTTTTTAGGACTTATTAAGTCCTTGGGGTATTTTGGTCTTCTACTAAATCATTTAAACTTTCCTTTTAACTTTTGGGCCAAGCCCATTGGGTTGACCAGGCCCAATCTGGCCCAAATGGGCTGGTTAAACCCACACTAGAGTGGTAATAGACCATATCGTCCCAGTACGCACCTATATCTCCCTCTCTCTCGCTCACACTCTCTCTTCCTCCTCTCTCTCAACCCGTTGCGGCATGGTGCCGCCGACGACGTTGCCGCTTGATTTCCGCCTCCCTGGGCCTCCCCGGCCACCGCCGTGGTGTATGACAAGGTAGCCAATGTTGCTCCATCGACTAGCCCTGCTCGATTCGTCTTTCGGCCTCTCTCCTGGCCAGACTAGCTCCACCCCGAACCCTGGGGTTTGGTGTTTGTCGGTGATGTACTTCTCCGCTACTCCTATGGTGTTGTGTTGTGCTAATGGTGGCTCTGTGGTGCTGATAGGCCACTTGTGTGGCTGTGGACGCCATGACATGGCTTGGCGTGGGTCGCAGCGCCCTCGGGTTCTCCACCTGCCGCCATGCACTCGTTGGCCCTTCTGCTTCCTCTTCTAATCTTCAATGAGGACCATGGGTAAGTTTCTCTCTTTCTTACCCTCTTGTTCTCTGTCCAACTCTATTAGCTCTGGTGTGTTGGTAGCCTATGAAAACTAATTGTGACTACCCATTGTTCTAGGGTTCATCACTTGACAATATGTTATTCTGAGAGGGTTGCTTATTGATCCTAGTAGTATGGATTTCACCATTATCAAGTGTGCTTAGTACTGACAGTGGCACTATCAGTAATTGTTTACTAAACCCTGATACGTCCAAAACGTATCTACCTTCCTGAACACTTTTTCTATTATTTCTCCTCTAAACTTATGTGATTTGGATACAACTAACATGGACTGACGTTGTTTTCAGCAGAATTACCTTGGTGTCTTGTTTTTGTGCAGAAAATCAACTATCAAGAAAAATCCCGAAAAATATGCTAAAAGTTATATTTCACCAGAAGACCCACGGAGCCAGAAGACGAGACGGAGAAGGGGCCTAGGGGTCCCACACCCTGCCAGGCGCGGGTGGGCCCTGCCCCACACCTAGGAGGGTGCAGCCACCCCTGGCACCCCCTGGCCTCTCTCTGCACCTATAAGTTGCCTTTCGACCTAAAAATCAAGGGGGGTCGATAGTTTTCCAGAAAGAGTTCCGCTCCGCCGCCGCCACCAGAAACCAAGATTCGGATCCAAAAACTCCGTTTTGGCAACCTTCCGGGACGGGGGATTTGGAGAGGATCATCGCCATCGTCATCACCAACGCATCTCCATCAACCACCGATGTTTCCCTCATCCATGAGTGAGTAATCCCCCGTTGTAGGCTTGGGGATGGTAGGGATTGGATGAGTTCTATCATGTAATCGAATAAGATCTGTTAGGGCATAGTGCCTAGTATCTCTATTAGTGCTATTTGACTTTGTTGCAACTTGTTGTGCTTAATGCTTGTCACTAGGGCCCGAGTGCCATGATTTCAGATCTGAACTTATTATTGAATTATTATGATAGTATAGTTTGTGATCTTATCTGCAAGTTGTGTACACATATCATTGTCTGGATCCAAAGGCCCCAAACTGACAATAATTGGGACAACCGGAGGGGATGGCTGTGGTGTGAGGATCACATGTGTTCATGGAGTGTTAATGCTTTGCTCCGGTGCTCTATTAAAAGGAGCACCTTAATTGCCAGTAGTTCCCTAGAGGCCCCACTGCCACGGGCTGGCTGGACAGAAGATGTTGTGCAAGTTCTCATTGCGAGCACATATGAATATATTGGGAGCACATGCCTACGATTGTTTATGGATACACCCGGATTTTTAATCACAGATGCCTGTTATTACATACATCGCAATCCCAGGATTACCATTTTTGCGAGACATAACATATTGGATATCACGGTACATCATCCATTACAACCCATACATAAGGTCTTACACAAATAAGGATCTCATGATCCAGTCTTAATACAATTCAAGCAGCGGAAATAACGTAATAATAACGATAGGGTAGGTGAAGCTCCATCTTCATGGTCACAGGAAATGCTGACGATGGGAGATGATCCTAGTTATCATAACCATCCTGTTGTCCGTATTCCTGATAGTCCTCTTCATAGTCTGGCCACGGGAATAGCCAGGGACAAAGCCATGAGTACTCTTTAAGTACTCGCAAACTAATACTAACAAGTGAAGTGGTTTTGAGTAGGATACTAAGCTCTAGGGTTGTTTTGCAAAAAGCCAGATTTACTTCTACTAAGTTTAGAAGCAAAGAAAGGTAGTTGAAAGTTTTTAAACACCTAAGTGGGAACTTGAATTTCATGTCACAACTCTGTTGTGGTCAAGTCAAAGTCATAAATCATTTCACAAATCATTTTGAAAACATCTGACGACGGAATAGTATGGACACTCCAACTATCCATAACTACGGACGCGTCTATTCGAATAGTTTGACACTCTGCAGAGGTGGTACAATTTCACCACAACATTCGATACATATGTCAGGAACAATCCTGAATTCACCATACTCAGTATGCGAATAATCAATCCTAACCTTTCAATTACACGCCCTAGTATAGGCACCTCTCATGTGAGTTTGGCCTCCCAACCATGACCAACTGTTATCTTGGGAACTACACAGGTGGACAATCTTCACAAGGTAGCCTCAGCTCACACCTTGGCCGCAAGGGAACCCATACTAAGGTATATAAATTTCCAGTCAAGCCCTACCCAAATTTCGGATATTGTAGTTGTACGGTAACATTGGAATGGTATCGCATCTAGACAACCATCAGTTTTATAAAGGGCTAAGGCTCATGCCTTAAAATTTTCATCATCAAACTCATCTGGTGTTAAATAACACATGTCAAAACATTTCAGTAGAATGAATCGTCATTCTAAGGTTTTAATAACCATTTTCACCAAGTATTCCCATCTAAGTTGATCAAGTTTTATGCTTAGCACTAGCATTTACATGTGGGGGATAAACACTAATGAGGGGTGATAAACAAGTGTAAGTTAGCTAAGTTCAATCTCATGCCTCAGGATGACATCAGGATTATCTAACTTAGGCCAAGTTTGATGCTCTTTATGCTACCTTCAAATATCTTTCTAGAATCTACAAGTCACTAAGTAAACTCTAAGAGAAAGCTTTGATAAAGAAATAAAATACTAAGCTTGTAAGTAAAACTAGGATTGGGTATCATCAAATGTATCTAACCAAGCATGCTTAATGCATTGCATAGGTTTGTCTAACTTTCATCGTTGCAACTGTTAGCTTGCTCAGGTAATAGCTTGCCAAGCCAACTGGTAGTATTAGGCTTGCAAGGTTGCAAGTATAGGCTTGCCTTGTACAGAGCAGTGGTTGAAGTTCTCCTTGGCTTCTTCCTCGTAGTATCCTTCTTCCTCCTCGTATCCTTGGTCAGTACTATCGTCTATAAATAAATACGAGGTACACAATCACCACACAATTCTTAACTACTCTATTTAGCACACAAAGGTTCACACTAGATGATCTAGCATCATCACTATCATCACAAAGATTAAAGCACTTGTCTTATTTATTTTATTTTAGAAAATTAATTGCTACTCATTGGAAAACTACATAAGATTTAATATTCTCCAACTCAAACATGGGATCATGTTGACACATGTCATCACCACATATTTCAGTACATGGGAATGTGATTTAAAGTGGTGTCACAATTTAATAGGGTTTAACCTTTTTATTTTAATTAAATAAAATGACTAGAATGGCCTATGAGGCATTCTTTTATTACTTGACCATTATTTCTGCAAGTAAACCTATGTATTTTTATATATTCTGAAAGGTATGGTTAAATGTGATTTTTGAGAGTTGGAATCAACTCAAAATATTTTATGGTTGAATTTTGAAAAATGTTTGAATGCAGAAAAGCTTCTGCCTTGTTATTTTTACTAAAGGTGATCTACAAATCCAATTGGTTTGAATTCAATGGACTTGGATTAAGCACTCCAGTACCTTTGTAACAAATTTGGTTTCATGCATTTTGGTTCAGTGAATCGACCTGGGTTGTTTTTTAATATAGGAATAGAACTGAGTTTCAAACTAAAAGAATAAATCTAAATTTGAATTGCTGGGTTACGCGGGAGGTTTAGCTGGGCTGGCCCACTACGCACAGCGCGCGCGGGCTGGTTAAGTGGTTGTCCCCACTCGTCAGTGAGATAGAGAGTAGCGAAGAGGTATGGGGCGATTAGGGAGTGTGATCTAACTCTAATCCTATGGTTGCGTTTCATCGTCCACGCCTGAATAGGACACGGCGAGGTCGAACCCTAGCGCGGCCAGTGGGGGTCGTGGGAGGCTCACCGGGGATCCGGCGATGGTCGGTGATGGGGGTGAACGACGAAGTCGACGACGGCGATCCTCCTGGTACCGGAAGCTCCTCCTAGGGCGGCTCTAATTAATGGCCCCTCTCCTCCTCTGCAGCAGCGGACTCCAGTGAAATTCTGGCCACCTGGTGCTCGCCTTGCTCCAGGGGTGAGTGGGTGTGATCAGTGAGAAGTGGGGAGTGAGATGGTGTGAAGAGTTTGAGCTAGGAAGGCCTCTATTTATAGTGCAACGAGGGGACCAAATGGCACGGGCTGAGCTCGTCGTGGTCGTTGGCATAACATGCTAATGGCATGGGCGACGATAGGGAGCGGTGCGTTGCCTCTTGGCGAAGCCCAACGGCTTGATGGCGAGGAGTGGGGAGGTGCGGAATGGTCGGAACATCGCGGCGCTCTAGGTGGGTCCGATGGTGTTTTTAATGGCGCACAGCGTCTACGGTCCGCACGGCGGCGAACGGGGTTGTTTGGCGGGTTGTTGGGTTGCTGGCGATCACGCACGCAAGCGGCGAGGGCGGTGCGCGATCTGTGGGCTTGTGTCGCGTGCGGCGCTCTGGCTCACTCGCAGAGAAACTAGGCGCGAGCATGTCGTGTGGTCCAGGGGCTGGCAAGGGTCGAGGCTTGGACAGGGGGTGGCGATGGATGGTGTTGCATGTCTCAGACAAGGTTAGCGAGGCTAGAGCTTCTCCTAGCTCGCTGGCGACATGGGGTGGCAAGTGTGCTCTCGGCATGGTCACCATTGATGGCTATGCATGCTCACATTGGTGCTAAGGCTATTTAAATTAGTTTGATGATCTACTGAGAGTGTATAGTGAGCTAGAGAGGGAACAAGGTTGTCCAAAATCACTGCTCCTAATAGTGTTTGATGTTTGTTTGTTTGCTGATTACAAGGTGTTTGATGAAATGGCCGCAAGAGATTCAAATATGAATTTTGGATTCAAACTTGGTGGGTGTGCTAGTTACATACTAGGGAGTCTCTGGTTAGTTGGATTGGTCAAGGGGCACTGGTTTGGTTGGGTTTTGAAAATGTGGGATCTTCACCTATGTTATAGATTCAATTTTAAATTGTCATTTGAATGGGGTTGCCAAATGTTTCTGTAAGTTTGAAAGGTGGGCTTTGATTCACTCGTACTTGGTCTAGCAAGGGGTGAAAAGAAAAGGTAATGTTTCTGTTTGAAATCTTGGACTAGAAACACTCAAAGTGGTCTAGTGAGCAAGATTGGCAAAAATGACCATTTGCTTTATTTGTTTTGTTTTTTATTTCCTCTTAATTTGTTTCTCGTTGTAAATGATTTAGATGATGTTGTTTTCATCTTTAATCCATTCCTTGCTATTTAGATCAATCACACAAGTCCCTTCATGCATTCACACAATCATCACATACACACATGCATTCATAATGATTTGAATTAACAAAAGTTTTTGTTAACCCTAATTTTGGTGATTGGAATTTGATAATCATTGTTCAACATTTTTGGGATGTTACAAACCTTCCCTCCTTAAACAAAATCTCGTCCCGAGATTTGAGAAAGAAGAAAGAAGAAAGAAGAAAACTAGGATTTAAAAAGATCGGGAAACTCCGTCTGGATGTGATCTTCTCGCTGCCAGGTAGCTTCTTCTTCCTTGTGGTTACTCCACTAAATCTTGAGAAACTTGATGCTTCGGGTTCTGGTGGTCCTGAAAGCTTCCTCCAAAATACGGATGGGTACTTTGGGATATGTCAGGTCATCATTGATCTCTATGGTCTGGTGATCAATGTTCTTGAAAACATTAGTCTTCTTCGGAACTTCAAGGAATTTGTGAAGTAACGATATATGGAACACATTGTGCACGGCTGACATCTCCTCTGGCAGTTCCAGTTGATACGATACTTCTCCTCGACGATTCAGAATCTTGAACGATTCGATATATCTGGGGTCTAACTTTCCTTTGAGTTGGAAACGCTGCATTCATTTCAAAGGCGACACTTTGAGATACACAAAATCTCCGATATTGAAAGACAGGTCTCGACATCTCTTGTCGGCATAACTCGTCTGTCTTGACTGGGCGATCTTGAGGTGCTCACGAATCTTGTGAACTTTCTCTTCTGCTTCTCGTAGGATGTTGAGTCCGAAAATCTGACTCTCTCCTACTTCCGACCAATTCAAAGGGGTACGACACTTCCTTCCATAAAAGAATTCAAATGGGGCCATTTGCAAACTAGCTTCATAACTGTTGTTGTAAGAAAATTCTGCGAAAGGCAGACAGTCTTCCCATGTAGATCCATACTCTAGCACACATGCTCTCAACATATCTTCGAGTATTTGATTTACTCGCTCCGTTTGTCCATCAGTCCGCGGTTGATACACGGTGCTGAAATCCAGTCGCGTTCCTAAACCTTCTTGGACTTTCCTCCAGAATCTCAAGGTAAACTGAGTTCCTCGATCTGACACGATGTTCTTGGGAACTCTATGCAAACTAAAGATTCTAGCAATGTACAACTCCACTAGCTTTGAACTCTGGTAAGTGGTCTTGACTCGTAAGAAATGGGCTACCTTGGACAATCTGTCAACTATGACCCAAATAGAGTGGTTCCCCTACAAGAAGTAGGCAATCCGGTGATAAAGTCCAGTCCAACAGAATCCCATTTCCATTCTAGAATCTGCAGTGGTTGCAATAGTCTTTCGGGTCTTTGATGTCCCGCCTTGACTCTCTAACAAATGTCACACTTGGCGATATAGCTTCCGATTTCTCTCTTCATCTCATGCCACCAAAATTTCTCCTTCAAATCCTGATACATCTTTGTTCCTCCGGGGTGGATATAATAAAGAGTATCATGGGCCTCCTTCAAAATAACTTCCTTCAACTCTGAATCTGCTGGTACACAGAGACGTCCTTTGTACCACAACACTCCTTCTTCATCTTCGGTGAATCCAGGTACTTTACCTGTACCGATACGATGTTTGATTCCATCAATACTAGCATTTCCTTTCTGGGCCTCCTTGATCTGACTGATCAAAGTGGGTTGAAGTTCTATGCTAGCCAAATATCCTTCACTTACTAATTCCATTCTAAAATCTTCCATCTCCTTGTGCAAACTTGGTTTCTCCTGCAGGATAATGGAGTTCAAGCGGCACGGCAATCTGCTAAGGGCAATCTTGCATTAACACACATACGAGACCGATCTTGGATGCGTCACAATACACATCAAAGGGCTTCGTGATATCCGGCATGATCAAGATTAGGGCTGAAATCAATCTCCTCTTGAGTTCTTGAAAACTGGCTTCACATTTGTCCGTCCACTACAAGGAATCTGTTGACACATGACCCTCTATTTTCGTCACTGAATCGTCATTATCTACAATATATGACGATCTTATGACGAAAAAAAGATCGCCAAAAACTGAGCGTCAGTAATTGCACAGAACGATGTTTTTCACAAAATCGTCATAACCGTCTATGACGATATTGGACCGTCATTACCGTTATGACGATACGATATCGTCACGGGAAAATTGGCATCGCCAGGTCAGATCCTACGTGGCCAGTCCGACGTGGCACGAAATCAGCCCACTCCATGTTTGTTGTTTATATGGGCTAAGCCCAAAAACTTGGTAAATTAACTGTTCTGCCAATTCCATTGATTTGTTGGGCCAACCCAACAAGTTGGCCTTCTCTATTTTTAGGGCTTTGGCCTTTTGAAGACCAGTTTCTTTTCTATTTTGAACCATTTTATGAAATTGTACAATTCTTCAGTCTAAAATTGTGTGGGCTGCGGCCTTTTTAGAGCCCATCTAGCATTTGTTTCATTTCAGACAAACAAAACATCAAATATCTAGGTACACACTGGCCAAATCACATTAATTTTCAAGAATGCTAACCAAATTTAGATCAGTATTACAATCAGAACATATTTGACATCAACCAAGAACATAAAACGGCTACAAACGTTTGTTGAGTGATGAAGCCTTCGATTCTTCCACCTCAGGCTGATCAATATTACAATATTACAACTAT
The DNA here is from genome assembly GCA_916181665.1 of Avena sativa. Taxonomy (NCBI): domain Eukaryota; kingdom Viridiplantae; phylum Streptophyta; class Magnoliopsida; order Poales; family Poaceae; genus Avena; species Avena sativa. The sequence goes on from OV702293.1 coordinate 105,402,909, forward strand.
TACATTGTTCAAATCACCCAGGCAAATACAACCAGTTTCAAAAAATATGACTATCTATACTTTGCTGAGTGATGAAGCCTTCACTTCTTCCACCTCAGGCTGGAGCTCCTGTTAAAGAGAGGAAATGATGGTTACACAGTTAGTCAGATCGTCCTGCCCGGTTTGCATCTCTTTGGCCACTGCTCTGGTCACGGAGATCGACCTAGGCTGCAAACGAGTGGCATCGCATGAGTTAACTTCAGAATTCATAAGACACATCTCGTGCAGAGAAGCTCAATGCATCCTATAAGCTAGCAGTAGATTTTTCTACTGAGTAGTATTTTAGTTACATGGGGCAACATTTTTTCTGTACCTGAATGTAATGCTCCACCGATGGGTCTAGCGGAGTCTTCCCCATGTCGCTATAGATCACGAAGGACACCTCATCTGACCCTGCCGCTGGAGGGGTTCTGAACTTGACCATGTCACTCCAACCCATAGTTCCACTGCACAACAAGAAATTTAGTAACAACAGACTCATGAAATAGCAGGTTATAGTACAGACAGTTCACACAACGATTATACAGTAACACTGACAAGTTTTACCTTCCATAACAGACTCAGGACACCATTCACATCTCAAAATGCTAAGTCCTGGGAGGTATCACCCTTTTTCAAAAAGGAAAAAAGAAATCGCGAGCTCAAAAGCATGATGAGATGCTCCTTACCGAGCTCCTATTAGCAAACATTATACTAGTGATACAAAACTTCACATCACTTTGTACAAGCCAAGGAGCAGGAACTATTTTCATCACTGTTTAACACAACAAACATTTTTCATATCTCTCTGATTCACTCAGGCATATAAGCACAGCATGCAGTCAAGTACCTAAGAACATGAAATGCTTTTCATATCTAACTGTCTCAATGAGTGGAAATATACATACTAGAAACACAACATTAGTCCAAATCTAGTAGCAAGTGGTAGATGTTCTAGCATATGTACTAGAAAAAAATAACCAGCATGGCCACATAACATGTATAATAATTGGACGTCGAGGACTAGAACAAACTCTATTTTTTCCTAGCTTTTCCCTAGTTTGTTCATATTACTAGAACAAACAATATCTTATCAAGGATAACTATTGCTACTGCAAGTTGCTATACTTTCTGATATAGAAGGGCTAAATAATTATGATTACTTATATAGTAACAGGTAGCATATGAGGTTAAAACAAACTCGACCAATGGACCTACCAATAGCTGTGAGATTTTTAACTAGACTAGAAGAAACTACCATCACTACACCCACCCAGCGGAAACCAAGCCTCAAACAGGGTGAACTGGGCACACACTCCCAGCTCTAGCCAACAGAACAACAATCAATTCTCATTTCGGAAGTGGGTTTAAAGAATACAAGATGTGTCTGTTTACTTTTAACGTAGTACTACCTTGTAGTGATGATACTGATCTATTGTGAAGTCTGCATTTCCATTCCCTGCAATCCTCCCTGTTCATCGCAACACAAAGCAAGAAAATGCTAGTGTGGATCAGACATCAGGACAAAGAACAAGAGCAAGCAAACTTGGATATCAGTTAAAATCCTAAGTCCAACATTTAGCTGTCTATAAGATCTACCTATGTACATGTACGAACATTATCCTGCAACATTAAACGCATCTAGCTACTACAGTACATCAATCAACACCGAATTGGTCGTTGTCTACTGCCCAACATTCCATATACTGGGAGGCGGCACAAGCGAGGAAGTAGGGAGAAAATCAACTGGATGAATGTGGTCACCTGGGGTGTGTGCTAACGCGTCCCAAATGGAGGGCTCGTGGCCGCCTCCAGCCACCATGCCCTCGACCTAGAACGCTGACGTAGCCGTCTCGAACACGAAGCCCTTGGGGAACGATGCCCGGCTCAGCTCGCCTAGCCAGTTCTCCCTCGCGGCGGCACGCACGCAAGCACCTCCGCCATGGTACGCGGACACCAGCGTGAGCAGGAGCAGGCACCTCCCCATCCTCGCGGCGTGTGCAGAGGGGTCCTTCAGGAAGAGGACGCCGGAGCGGCGGGGCTGCCGGAGTTGTGGGTTGCTTCACAAGAAAGGGAGCAAGGGGCGGCGGCGCCACTGAGAGAGGGTCCAAGAGGGAGAAGAAAGAGGTGAGGGGAGAAAGGGGAGGGGAGAGAGGGATACGTTACCGGATTAGAAGCGGGTAAGGAAGGTACTATTGTCGCTGCCGGAAGAAACTGCGGACACCGGCAGCGGCGTCCTCGTTGCCGTCGTCCATGGTAGCGACGCGGTGAGGCGAGCTCGACGGAGCGGCGGTCAGTGAAGCACGCGCGCACCGGCGAGCAAGACCACCGTGACGCCACCGACTCTCGTCCCACGTGGTGGCTGGCCATGGCGTCGCTGTTCTCCAAATCAGACAAGGCAACGACCATGTTGGGGATGCGGCGGCGGATTGGATCGGAGAGATGAGGGTGGGTGGTGGCGGGCGGCGGGAGATCTGTGTTAGGGTTAGTTTGGCAACACAGGGAAAGGGGCGGGTGGGGCGCGTCCATCTCCGGATCCCAACTCCCAAGTTGGTGCGGTTGACACTGGGAGTAGGTGTGCTTCTTCAGGTGAGCTACAAGCGTTGGATTGAAACTGGACGGTTTAGATCATTCCCCTGAGGACGATCCGTGGGAGGCGGTTTGCTATGTACTGATTGGTCCGTTCACAAAACAGCTCTTGTTTGCACTCGGAAAATGAATAATCCCTTCAAAACGGTCTGATTTGAACTACAGGTACATGACCCGATGCCCATTATGTTTTGAAAAAATGAGTTTTAGACTCACAATATCAGGTTTCTTCAGATATTCAATGCAAGTTTAGCGAGGCTCGTCTCCTATCTAAGAACCTTCATGACCGTCTTTTGACCATAGTTTGAAACGGGTATAAAAATTCAAAAACGGTCCGATCAACACAAATCCTTCGCGTGGTGTATAAGTATGTGACATAGTTGCAAGGAAAAATACCAAACTTGGTAAACTAAGTATGTCTCAAAAAAACCTTCACAACATGACCTATCTTGTTCGAGGTTTCATGGCTTTCGGACCAAACGACCAATGTTATGGCTAGAATCAGGACATAGTTTGTGATAATGCACCCGTATTGTGCACACATGTGTATCATGGGATGGCGAACAATGTTGTAGGTGGAAGTTTTCCTTTTCTACGCACGAAAAATCCATTTTCCATTTTCCGAGCACAAAAAACGGGGCATTTTGTGAAGCAACCACCAAATAACAGTTTTAGAATGGTACCCCCACATTTTGTAAAAATATTAGACCACCTTACATGGACAATGTCCCAACCGAGGTATCTCAAACCTTTCCGTTCACCCCTGGCGAAAAAGACAAATTCCCGCTGAATTGGTAGAAAGTGGGTCCGGTTTGAACTACAGGTACATGATCTGATGCTCATGATTTTTGGTAAAAATCATTTTTAGACTCACAATATATTGTTTCATCAGAGATCCAATGCAAGTTTAGTGAGGCTCAACCCCTAGCTAAGAACCTTCATGCCTGCCGTTTTGACCATAGTTTGAAACGGGCATAAAAAATAAAAGACGGTCTGATCAACGCAAATCCTTCGCGCGGTGTCTTATTATGTGACATAGTTGCAAGGAAAAATACCAAACTTGGTAAATTGAGTATGTCTCAAAAAACCCTTCACAAAATGACCTATCATGTTCGAAGTTTCATGGCTTTCGGGTCAAATGACAATTGTTATGGCTAGAATCAGGGCATAGTTTGTGATAATGTGCCTGTATTATGCACATATATGTATCATGGGATGGCGAACAATGTTGCAGGAGAAAGTTTTCCTTTTCGACGCACGAAAAATCCATTTTCCATTTTCCGAGCGCAAAAAACGGGGCGTTTTGTGAAGCAACCACCAAATGACAGTTTTAGAATGGTACTCCCAAATTTTTTAAAAATATTATACCACCTTACATGGACAATGTCCCAACCGGGGTATCTCAAACCTTTCCGTTCGCCCCTGGCGAAAAAGACAAATTCTTGCCGATTCGGTAGGAAGTGCGTCCGGTTTGAACTACAGGTACATGATCCGATGCTCATGATTTTTGGTAAAAATCATTTTTAGACTCACAATATGTTGTTTCATCAGAGATCCAATGCAAGTTTAGCGAGGCTCAACCCCTAGCTAAGAATCTTCATGCCCGCCGTTTTGACCAAACGGGCATAAAAAAATAAAAGACGGTCTGATCAACGCAAATCCTTCGCACGGTGTCTTATTATGTGACATAGTTGCAAGGAAAAATACCAAACTTGGTAAACTGAGTATGTCTCAAAAAACCTTCACAATATGACCTATCATGTTCGAGGTTTCATGGCTTTCGGGTCAAATGACCAATGTTATGGCTAGAATCAGGGCATAGTTTGTGATAATGCACCCGTATTATGCACACATATGTACCATGGGATGGCGAACAATATTGCAGGAGAAAATTTCCTTTTTGACGCACGGAAAATCCAATTTCCATTTTCCGAGCGCAAAAAACGGGGCGTTTTGTGAAGCAACCACCAAATAAAAGTTTTAGAATGGTACCCCCACATTTTGTAAAAATATTAGACCACCTTACAAGGACAATGTCCCAACCGGGGTATCTCAAACCTTACCTTTCACCCCTGGCGAAAAAGACAAATTCCTGCCGAATCGGTAGGAAGTGGGTCCGGTTTGAACTATAGGTACATGATCCGATGCTCATGATTTTTGGTAAAAATCATTTTTATACTCACAATATACCGTTTCATCAGAGATCCAATGCAAGTTTAGTGAGGCTCAACCCCTAGCTAAGAACCTTCATGCCCGCCGTTTTGACCATAGTTTGAAACGGGCATAAAAAATAAAAGACGGTACGATCAACGCAAATCCTTCGCGCGGTGTCTTATTATGTGATATAGTTGCAAGGAAAAATACCAAACTTGGTAAATTGAGTATGTCTCAAAAAACCCTTCACAAAATGACCTATCATGTTCGAAGTTTCATGGCTTTCGGGTCAAATGACCAATGTTATGGCTAGAATCAAGGCATAGTTTGTGATAATTTGCCCGTATTATGCACACATATGTATCATGGGATGGCGAACAATGTTGCAGGAGAAAGTTTTCCTTTTCGACGCACAGAAAATCCATTTTCCATTTTCCGAGCGTAAAAAACGGGGCGTTTTGTGAAGCAACCACCAAATGACAGTTTTAGAATGGTACCCCCACATTTTGTAAAAAATATTATACCACCTTACATGGACAATGTTCCAACCGGGGTATCTCAAACCTTTTCGTTCACCCCTGGCGAAAAAGACAAATTCTTGCCAAATCGGTAGGAAGTGCGTCCGGTTTGAACTACAGGTACATGATCCGATGCTCATGATTTTTGGTAAAAATCATTTTTAGACTCACAATATGCTGTTTCATCAGAGATCCAATAAAAGTTTAGCGAGGCTCAACCCCTAGATAAGAATCTTCATGCCCGCCGTTTTGACCATTTTGAAATATGATATTGTCCCTTTTTTGCCAAAAATATATGATATTGTCTCTACTATAGACTAATATGGGATTAGTAAATCCACTATTTTCAAATAGTCAAAGTATTTTCTAATTAGCACCCTAAATTTATCTACTGAATTTTTTAAAAATTTAGAGACAAAAATCAATTCTTTTGGACTTCTTATGAAAAAGATACAAAAGAATTAAGAAAATAGAAAAATGAAAAATGAAAAGAAGAAAAAAAGACTAACCAGACCGGCCAAGTTGGGCTGGCTGTAATTACCGTGCGCAAGTTCAAGAGGCCCAATAAGAACTTGTCTACTTCGTGGGCCGAACCTAATCATCAGTCGAGGCTAAGGCCCAACAGACAAAATGAATGTTAATATACCTTGCTCGCGGTACAGACACAACAAAATGAGCTTGGCGTGGTGGTTTCCAGCCCTCTAGGAGGGAGCTCGGTCGCGTGTTCGACTCCTCGCCCCGATGAGAATTTTTTGGTGATCCTCCTAATAAGGACTTGGGTGTGGGGCCGCCTGTGGGGCCTTGATGTCAGGTCGGCGTGATTCCTACATGGACTTGGCGTGGGCCGCCTGTTAGGTGGGGCATGGGGCCGCCTGTGGGGCCTTTCTGTCAGGTCCAGAGTGGGGCAAAAATTAACACATAAATAAGACATGCCACGTATGCAAAAAATGACATCGTAGCCATGACACATATGCGCAATTGCTGATGTGGATAACTAGTCATGTCAATAAATCCAAATTTAGACACTACGATGATAGGAATTGGTCATAATAGACTACAAGTAAGATCCTAAGCCGTATTACGCAGACTATGACGATTTCATCTAATGAAATTACGACGATTTCGACACAGAACGTCGTAATTGTACATGGTTTTGACCTCTTTAAATGGCCTATGACCATCTTGTGTGAAATCGTCATAGATTTATGACGATTTCACTTCGCGTCACTACGAGAAGGTCACAAGTGAACACATTTCTTGTAGTGGTCCATTCGAACTTCTTATCCTTTTTATACAATTGGGTCATGGGTCTTGCGATACTCGAAAATCCTTCTATGAACTTGTGGTATTATCCCGCTAATCCGAGAAATGCACGAACTTGGGTTTGAGTGGTTGGGCCTTGCCAATCTTCCACATCCTTCACCTTTGTAGGGTCAACGGCAATTCCTCTGGCTGATACGATATGTCCGAGGAATCCTACCTCCTATAAACATAATTCACATTTGCTAAACTTCGCATACAACTGATGCTCTCTAAGGGTTCCAAGAATGGTCCTTAGGTGTAGCTCATGTTCTTCTTCTGATTTGGAATAAATCAGAATGTCATCAATGAAAACAATGACAAACTTATCCAGGAAGTCCATAAAAATCGTATTCATGAGGTTCATGAAATAAGCGGGGGCATTGGTTAATCCAAAAGACATGACAGTATACTCGTATAATCCATATCTGGTGGTAAAGGCGGTCTTTGGAATATCCTCTGCGCAAATCTTGAGTTGATGATAGCCAGTTCTAAGATCAATCTTAGAAAACACTTTGGCACCAGTCAACTGGTCAAACAGGTCTTTTATCTTTGGCAACGGGTACTTGTTCTTGATGGTGACATCACTCAACTTTCGATAATCCACATAAACAGTTACCTCCATCCTTCTTGTCCACAAATAAAACAGGTGATCTCCATGGCGACGCACTTGGTTGGATCAATCCTATTTCTAGCATAGCATCCAGTTGCTTCTTAAGCTCCACTACTTCAGACGGGTTCATACTATATGGTCTCTAGGCTATGGGTTCGGTTCCAGGGATTAGTTCAATGATAAACTCGATATCCCTATCTGGGGGCATACCGGGCAAAACATCTGGAAATACATCGGGATATTCACAGACTATCCGAACTTGGTCAATGGTTAGCAGGGCTATACTCTTGTTGCACTTGAATTGACGGGGCAAGGTTTTAGATACATGATCGACTGATATTTCGGCTGTACTGGTCATGGTTATGGCTTTCTTGGCACAGTCAATTAATCCTTTATGTTTGGACAACCAATCCATTCCTAGTACTACTTCCAAACCTTTAGTTCCGAGTACTATTAGATTAGCATAAAAATCTATGCCATGGATTCGGATAGGTACGGCTTTGCAAATTTGTCTAGCTTTGGTGGTTGAACTAGGTATTTGAACAATCATAACATGCTTCAATTTGGTGGGTTGAATCTTACTAGTGCATGCAAATTCTTCAGTAACAAACGAGTGCAATGCTCCAGAATCAAACAACACTCTTGCAAGTACTGAGTTAACCGAAAACATACCCAGCACAACATCTGGCGCTTCTTGGGCTTCTTCAGCATGCATGAGAAAGATACGACCGTTGCGGTTGAGCGAGTTCCCTGGGGCAAACCTTCTTCTATGCTGAACACGCCGCTGCTGCTGAGCTGGGTCATTTGAATTGAGGGTTGTGGCAATCTTCTTGGGGCACTCATTGGAATAGTGACCCTTGGTTCCACATTCATAACAAGTCACTTGTGACTTGTCCTTTGCTGCAACAGGCATAGCATTGCTTCTAGTCCTTGGGGAATTGTTGGTGTTGGTGGCGACATTGTTGTTGTTGAACTTAGGCGGTGCACAGTTGAATTTGCTGGGGTTGCCGGGATTGTTGTGGTTTCCTCCGGGCCTTGGGTTTCCACGGTTGGGATAGGTTGGACGGTTCATCGGGGGTCTATTGGTTCTTGGGGAAAATCCTGCAGATGGGTTGGGGCAATACTTTGGGGTATGATGGCTTCCTAGTTGATGCATCATGCGACGCTTGCGGTTCTCATTGGCTTGGTTGATCTTGCCTTCCATCTGAATGGCAGAGTCAACTAAGGCTTCAATATCAGCAAATGGGATATTGACCAACATTGTCTGCATCTCATCATGCAGACCATTCAGGAATCTCTCCTTCTTCTTGGTTCAGTATCTATCTCATCCGTTGCATACCTAGCCAATGACAAAAATTTGTCACGGTATTCCACTACGGTCATTCTCCCTTGCTTCAGTTCTCTGAATTCATCTCTCATCCTCTTGATCAAACCAGGTGGCACATGGGTTCTGCTAAACTTGACTTTGAATTCATCCCAAGTCATCAGCTGTCCTATAGTCATTGCGCGAACATTGTTCCACCATGCTCTTGCATCTCCGGCCAGATAGTGGGTGGCAAACAGTACCTTCTCATTAGCTTCCACTCCTGCAACTTCTAGGTTATTCTCCATGGTTTGCAGCCAATCATCTGCATCTAGGGGCTCTTCAGACTTAGTGAAAACGGGTGGATTGGTGTTCTAGAAATTCATGAGCTTGGATCCATGGTTGTCCTGATTTCCATGGCCTTGATTTTTGTTGGCCATCTGAGCTATCTGTTGAAGGGTGGCTAAGTTGGCTTGACGTTCGGATCTTTCGGCTTCGCGATCCGAAACCAACATTTGCAAGATTTTTAGCATCGGGTCTAGAGATGAAGTGCTTCCTCCGCGAGGCATCTGAAGATTGAGATAGATCATGAGAAAAGAGGGAAATTTCTAAGGTTTAGGGTTTTGTAAAGTTTTTGAAGTTTGACTCATATTTTTCTAGCAACTTTCTTTTCATTCATAGCACACGATACAACACACACCACAACAAATGAAAACAGATGGTTTTAAGAACCATTCTGTGAAACTATGATACAGTGGGACCGAATACAACTCACTAACGCTAGTGCCCAAGTGCTACTACTCCTTGGAGTCGGTGTCCTCATCATCATTGATGAAGGTGAAGAAGTCCATGGCCTGATCCTACAGAAAGTCATCATCTTCACTGAGATAGGAGTATGGGTCTCCACGAAGGTCTTCCCCTGCATTCTCCCTCTCCTCCAACTGCATGTCTCTCTCGTGGATGGTCTCCTCCAAATCCGTGATCCAGTGGCGAAGACGGGCAATGATGCGCTCCTTCTTGTCGAGCTGACAGCAACGAGACTGGCGATCCTTCACTAGCATGGCAATAGTCTGATCCTTCTTGGCAGCAATGGCGTACTTGTGGTTGGCTAGGAGCGGGCATTGTCTAACTCCTTCTGACGGTCATACATCATGAAGCTGAGGTGGTCCAATTGACTCTTCAGCTCGTGGTGATATGGGGCCTCAAGTGGCTGTCCCATAACATTACTCCTTGGATAGAACTCAAAGAGGGTACCCTTGATCTGATTGATACTCTGCCCAGATAGACAGGCAATAGCTTCCTACATGGCCCTGGCAAGTCCATCGAGCCAGTTGTTCTCTCTCAAGGTGAACTGAATTCCCTCGGAGGTGGGGGCTTCAATATTTCCTCGAAGACTTGCAACAACTAGCCACTGCAAATCCTCTCCTTCCTGATCGTTGAGCTAAGCTCTGAAGAACTCGGGGTGCGGACGCTCCAGCATCTCTGAAAGCTGGTCCAACACTACAAGAGAACTCCCCGTTAGGCAACATATATCTTTCAACGAAATGACTATATGTTGCAAATTTTATTTGTAGATATGCATATAACCGTTGTGAGTATGTGTTGCAACCTTTATTAGCTACAACACTATATATCCCACTAAACATATATACTATATCGCATTAAATAGATTTGCATAAAGAACATTGCAGTATAAATACAAAATTACATCAACCAAAACTTATGAAAAGAATGGGCGTTAAACCATATCAGTCTTCCCAGGAATTATTTGCCAAAAAAGTCTTCCCGAGAGTCCCAAAACATATTGGCCTGCCGCCTGACTCAAAATTTTGATCCCCAAGCGTGTGTAATGAAAAATACGTCGATCTATAATTAGGCCCATGAAGGAGCCATGTTCTTATCTACTCACATCGACCCATCTCCACAAGACCCTATGCGCGTTGCCACCGATGCCGCATCCTTCTTCCTCCCCACCATCCCAATCTCCCATCACCGGTGGCCTCCATTACTTTAGATCACAAATCGAGTCTCCTCTAAATCTCCTCCACCTAGCCTACAAAATCTTGCACAGCTGCCGTCTGAAACGCGCCGTCAATAACTTACCCTAGGTCGCTGATCATTCGTCTCTCCGATGAACTTGATATTGGTCAAGTTGTCCACCACAGGAGCCATGTACTTGAATCGTGTGGATCCAGAAGCGCAAATCGGGGGCATAAAAGGTCGCATCAGCCCGGATCAACAAGATCTGATCTCCGTCTTGGTAGATTATTCCCCATGCCAAGGCCGCTCCTTCTCTCTCTTAGATTTACGCATGTGAAAAGGGTCCATGTTTGTGGTTGTTTGCCACCACGTGGATCGGCAACTGGTAATCAATTGTGTGGCATTACCTGCTAGATGAGGATCCACAAGTTGGAATAATTGTCTGCTTTTACTTCATGTATTTGATGTCACTAATAATAACTTGGAAGTGTCGAGGGGTGCTCTCTACTGGGCTGGCTGTCTTGGAAAAACAGCTTGTCGTCCCTGTCCTGTTTTCTAATTCCGTATCTTTTGATCAGCCTAGTAGTAGGCTTCTTGTAGCTAGTCTGCTAGTATGATAAGCAGTCATTTACATATGCTTTCTATATTGTGCATTGGTTCATGTGGTGCTGACCAATAGCTGGAATAGAGTAGTTGGTATTTCCTATAACGTAAGTGGAAAACCTAATTTGCTCACATGTGTTTCGTGTATATGTGTGTGGTTGTTGCTGGATGAATTTTTTGGAGATGTGGATTAAAAAATTGGATTTGTAGGTCTATAGTTGGGCAGAGCTGGCATCGCCATCGGTCATGGAAGTGAAAAGGATACAGAGACCGCTGCAGGTACAGCATATTCCTATATATACAACACATGACATACTAAATCTTTTCATCTATCTTGATTCAGTTTCATTATTGCTTTATACTGATTATACGTTGATGAAAAGTGAAATATTATATTATATCATCAGCTTATTTATCATGGCACACTTTTTCTATGCATCTAATCATATGCTAGGTGGATAATAAACATGTTAGCTGTAATTTATGGTGTTTATCAGCGATTACTTGTTTGTTGTGGTAATTCTTCCTAGTTATGAAGAACTTTTTTACCCTTGTTACTCCCTCCATTCTGGATTATAGGGACAATGCGTACTTCGAGAAAATAGTTTGATCATAAATTTGGTCAACAATATATGAATCATATGTCACAAAAATTATACCATCAAAAGCGTATATTAAATATGAATCTAATGGTATAATTTTTGTTAAATATAGTTTGTATTTTGTTGACCAAATTTATTGTCAAACTATTTTTTCGAAATGCGTATTTGCCTTATAAACTGAAATGGAGGTAGTATTTTAATCGGCACTTAAATCTGGTTACTTGAAAGCTTGGGCAGTCAATAGTAAACACATTATAAGAGTGTAGTTAAATATAGGTTGGATGTGCAACTTTATGTCATGAATCATCTACTCCTTCCGACCAATATTAGTTGACTTAGATTAATCTAGATACGAATATATCTAGTAAAATTTTAGTGCTAGATAATTTCGTATCTAGAAAAATTTGAGTCAACTAATATGGGTCGGAGGGAGTAACTAGAATGCAATTAATAATGTACATGTAATTTTTTTTGGACATGTAGTTCTACTTTCCTTGCGTTGGTCTTTTATCTTCAAGATGTATGAATGGAAATGAGACATGGATGCTGCAAACGAGCGGTTCTCCACGTGAACTTTCAATAATTTTTTTATTCTTGAAGTTAATACCATTGGATCAGAGTATTGATCAGTTTGTCTCCGTTCCCTCGGTTCTCCATTTTTTGTGCAAGTACTAGTACAATTCACTTCCATCCTAATGCAACTTTGATACTAAAATATCTATTTTGTTTTTTGCAGGCCCATCAGATCAGCGAGGACTTGCTAAATTCGGATATCAGCTTTGAACATGTCTGAAAGCATATATTAGTAGAACTATATATAGAGTAGTTAGATGATCATATTTTGAATCAAGATTGTAATATGGATGATTCTTGGATAAATTCCATGTATTCCGTATAGTGATTGGAATAATTTATATATTGGATAACTTGTTAATCCAATGCGTTTCTATATTATGTGATTTTTGTGTGTCGTGATATGTTTCTAAATGATATTTTCTCATTGAGGAAAAAGAAAAAACCTCTTAAACAATGCAGTCCACAAAATAATATTTACTTTAGACAAAGATCATATATATTTTGAAATAAAAGGTTTGATCCTCTTATTTATCTACCAACGCATATAACTATTGCTTGAATTCTGTTATTATTTTGCAACGCTTAATCTGTTGGTTACCAACGGAGATATATGTGTTGCATTGTACTCTTGCAACGCCCAAAACCGCAACGCATCTCAACCGGTTGGTAAATATGCTAGCGACGCCTATATGGACATTTATATACAGATCAATGCGTTGCTATAGGAGGGATCCTCTTGTAGTGCAAGTCACGCTCAAGATGAGGTCTCCTCGATTCCCCAACTGATAAAAATGGTTGTACTTCACGTCCATCTATAAGAATATAGGATAAATAAGTTAGTAGAGTGAACAAGTGTGTCAAATTTTAAGTACGTTTGCAAGAATTTTTGAGAAACATGAATTTTCATGAAAGAGTCTAAGTGGTAAGAATGAGAATAAATTTTCATAAATACTCACTTTCTTTGGTTTTGAAAAAGTTTTTGATTCAAACGCTCATTCTAAACTAGGGTCTCCTATGGTCAGGATGGCTCTGATACCAACTTGTCAACACCCGGATTTTTAATCACAGATGCTTGTTATGCCATACATCGCAATCCCAGGATTACCATTTTTGCGAGACATAACAGATTGGATATCACAGTACATCATCCATTACAAACCATACATAAGGTCTTACACAAATAAGGATCTCATGATCCAGTCTTAATACATTTCAAGCAACAGAAATAACGTAATAATAACGATAGTGTAGGCGAAGATCCATCTTCATGGTCACAGGAAATGCTGACGATGGGAGATGATCCTAGTTGTCGTAACCTTCCTCCTGTCCGTCTTCGTGATAGTCCTCTTCATAGTCTGGCCACGGGAATAGCCATGGACAAAGCCATGAGTACTCTTTAAGTAATCGCAAACTAATACTAACAAGTGAAGTGGTTTTGAGTAGGATACTAAGCTCTAGGGTTGTTTTTCAAATGCCAGATTTACCTCTACTAAGTGCAGAAGCAAAGAAAGCTAGTTGAAAGTTTTGTAACACCTAAGTGGGAACTTGAATTTCATGTCACAACTCTGTTGTGGTCAAGCCAAAGTCATAAATCATTTCGCAAGTCATTTTGAAAACATCTGACGACGGAATAGTATGGACACTCCAACTGTCCATAACCGCAGACACGGCTATTCGAATAGTTTGACACTCTGCAGAGGTGGTACACTTTCACCACAACATTCGATACATCCGTCAGGAACAATCCTGAATTCACCATACTCAGTATGCGGATAATCAATCCTAACCTTTCAATTACACGCCCTAGTATAGGCACCTCTCCTGTGAGTTTGGCCTCCCAAACATGACCAACTGTCATCTTGGGAACTGCACAGGTGGACAATCTTCACAAGGTAGCCTCATCTCACACCTTGGCTCAAGGGAACCCATACTAAGGTATATAAATTCCCAGTCAAGCCCTACCCAAATTTCGAGTATTGTGGTTATACGGTAACATTGGAATGGTATCGCATCCAGACAACCATCAGTTTTATAAAGGGCTAAGGCTCATGCCTTAACATGTTCATCATCAAACTCATCTGGTGTTCAAGAACACATGTCAAAACATTTCAGTAGAATGACTCATCATTCTAAGGTTTTCATAACCATTTTCACCAAGTATTCCCATTTAAGTTGATCAAGTTTTATGCTTAGCACTAGCATTTACAAGTGGGGGATAAACACTAATGAGGGGTGATAAACAAGTGTAAGTTAGCTAAGTTCAATCTCATGCCTCGGGATGACATCAGGATTATCTAACTTAGGCAAAGTTTTATGCTCTTTATGCTACCTTCAAATATCTTTCTAGAATCTACAAGTCACTAAGTAAACTCTAAGAGAAAGCTTTGATAATGAAATAAAATACTAAGCTTGTAAGTAAAACTAAGATTGGGTATCATCAAATGTATCTAACCAAGCATGCTTAATGCATTGCATAGGTTATCTAACTTTCATAGTTGCAAGTGTTAGCTTGCTAAGGTAATAACTTGCCAAGTCAACTGGTAGTATTAGGCTTGCAAGGTTGCAAGTATAGGCTTGCCTTGTGCAGAGCAGTGGTTGAAGTCCTCCTCGGCTTCTTCCTCGTAGTATCCTCCTTCCTCCTCGTATCCTTGGTCGGTCCTATCGTCTATAAATAAATACGAGGTACACAATCACCACACAATTCTTAACTACTCTATTTAGCACACAAAGGTTCACACTAGATGATCTAGCATCATCACTATCATCACAAATATTAAAGCACTTGTCTTATTTATTTTATTTTAGAAAAGTAATTTCTACTCACTGAAAAACTACTTAATATTTAATATTCTCCAACTCAAACATGGGATCATGTTGATACATGTCATCACCACATATTTCAGTACATGGGAATGTGATTTAAAGTGGTGTCACAATTTAATAGGGTTTAACCTTTTTATTTTAATTAAATAAAATGACTTGAATGGCCTTTGAGGCATTCTTTTATTACTTGACCATTATTTCTGCAAATAAACCTATGTATTTTTATATATTTTGAAAGGTATGGTTAAATGTGATTTTTGAGAGTTGGAATCAACTCAAAAGCTTTTATGGTTGAATTTTGAAAAGTGTTTGAATGAAGAAAAGCTTCTACCTTGTTATTTTTACTAAAGGTGATCTACAAATCCAATTGGTTTGAATCCAACGGTCTTGGATTAAGCACTCCAGTACCTTTCTAACAAAATTGGTTTCATGCATTTTGGTTTAGTGAATCGAGCTGGGTTGATTTTTAAATCTAGGAATAGAACTAAGTTTGAAACTGAAAGAATAAATCTAAATTTGAATTATTGGGTCGCGCGGGAGGTTTAGCTGGGCCGGCCCACTACGCACAACGCACGAGGGCTGGTTAAGTGGATGTCCACACTCGTCGGTGAGACAGAGACTGGCGAAGCAGTATGGGGCGATTAGGGCCGTGCGATCTAACTCTAATCCTACGGTTGTGGTTCATTGTCCACGCCTGAACTGGACACGGAGAGGTCGAACCCTAGCACGGCCAGTGGGGGTCGTGGGAGGCTCACCAGGGCTCCGGCGATGGTCGGCGATGGGGGCGAATGACGAAGTCGACGACGGTGATCCACCTAATACCGGCAGCTCCTCCTGGGGCGGCTCCAATCAACGGCGCCTCTCCTCCTCTACAGCGGAGGACTCCGGTGAAATTCCGTCCACCAAATGGCGCGGGATGAGCTCGCCGTGGTCGTCGGTACAGCGCGCTAATGGCATGGGCAATGATAGGGGTGGTGTGTTGCCTCCTGGCGAAGCCCAACGACTTGATGGCGAGGCTTGGGACGGTACGGAACGGTCGGAACGTCGCGGCGCTCTGGGCGGGTCCGACGGTGATTTTAATGGCACACAGCGTCTACGGTCCGCGCGGCGGCGAACGAGGTTGTCTGGTGGGTTGCTGGGTTGCTGACGATCACGCACGCAAGTGGCGAGGGCGGCGCGTGGTCTATGGGCTTGTGTCGCGTGCGGCGCTCTAGAGCGCTCTCGGCTCGCTCGCAGAGAAACTAGGCACGAGCCTATCGTGTGATCCAGGGGCTGGCAAGGCTCGGGGCTTGGACAGGGGTGGCGGTGGACGGTGCTGCGTGTCCCAGACAAGGTTGGCAAGGCTAGAGCTTCTCCTAGCTCGCTGGCGACATGGGGGTGGCAAGTGTGCTCTCCGCATGGTCACCGTTGATGGCTATGCATGCTCACAGTGGTGCTAAGGCTATTTAAATTAGTTTGATCATCTACTGAGAGTGTAGAGTGAGCTAGAGAGGGAACAAGGTTGTCCAAAATCACTGCTCCTAATAGTGTTTGATGTTTGTTTGTTTGCTGATTACAAGGTGTTTGATGAAATGGCCGCAAGAGATTCAAATATGAATTTTGGATTCAAACTTGGTGGGTGTGCTGGTTACATACTAGGGAGTCTCTGGTTAGTTGGATTGGTCAAGGAGCACTGGTTTGGTTGGGTTTTGAAAATGTGGGATCTTCACCTATGTTATAGATTCAATTTTAAATTGTCATTTGAATGGGGTTGCCAAATGTTTCTGTAAGTTTGAAAGGTGGGCTTTGATTCACTCTTACTTGGTCTAGCAAGGGGTGAAAAGAAAAGGAAATGTTTCTGTTTGAAATCTTGGACTAGAAACACTCAAAGCGGTCTAGTGAGCAAGATTGGCAAAAATGACCATTTGCTTTATTTGTTTTGTTTTTTATTTCCTCTTAATTTGTTTCTCCTTGTAAATGATTTAGATGATGTTGTTTTCATCTTTAATCCATTCCTTGCTATTTAGATCAATCACACAAGTCCTTCATGCATTCACACAATCATCACATACACACATGCATTCATAATGATTTGAATTAACAAAAGTTTTTGTTAACCCTAATTTTGGTGATTGGAGTTTGATAATCATTGTTCAACATTTTTGGGATGTTATAGTTTAGTATTTGGATGCTTGTTATTATTTATCTGCAATTCCCTAGATCTTGAAGTTACATGTTTAGACTCGTCCATGCAACGCCCGTCCATCCATCCCTATGCCTACCACACTCAAAACCCATTGTTACCATTACTCTTACTATTGCTCCTGTTTCACTGTTGCTACTACAAATTGTTGCTACTGATAAACTTTTGTGAGCAAGAACTATTTCCAGGTGCAGCTGAATTGACAACTCAGTTGTTAAGGCTTGCAAGTATTCTTTGGCTCCCCTTGTGTCAAATCAATAAATTGGGTAATACTACCCGCGAAGACTATTGCGATCCCCTACACTTGTGGGTCATCAAGACTATTTTCTGGCGCCGTTGCCGAGGAGCATAGCTTTATTTGTAAGTTCACTTGGATCTATTATTGTTCACTGCTACTCCTTTCATCATGGGGAAGTCTCGTGATGGAAAGTTCCCTATTTTACCATCCACTACAAGAAGAGGTACAGTCGTAAACACCTCTGCTACTCTTGATTCACCATCTGTTATAAGTAAGCTTGTCAGACCACCACCACATACTCATGCTACACACACTTCTACTACTGTTGAATCTGAAACTTCTTTTGATGCTCATGATGTTACTTCTACTGTGCTTGATGTGAGTGGTTCATTAGGTCCTTTTCTAGATGCTACTATGGCTAGTCTAGGAAATACCGAAAGTCCTATGAAGACAATGTTACACTTGTTAGCTCACCTAAGTCTAGAGAGAGTTATGATATTAATGATGGTTACATTGAGTTCACTGATGACTTTGTTGAAGAGTGTCGAAACACACATGGCACTAGTGCTATTAAGAGTCTCCTTGCTAGACGTACCATTATGCCTAAGTTGTCCACTGATCCTAAGTTTGCCACCCCTCCCATAGATATTAAAGATGAAGACTATGATTTCTTTCTTGATTTATGTAATTTAGATATTGTTGAGAAAGAACCTTTTTGTGGTACTGAAAAAATGAGAGTGTTGTGGCTCATATGAATGAGCTTTCTACTATGAGTGCTTTGTTCTCTGATGATTTTAAGATGCGCAAGTACTTTGTTACTAAGATCTTCCCTTTTTCACTAAAAGGAGAAGCTAGGGCTTGGTTTAATAGATTACCGCATGGTTCCATTGATAGCCCTGATTGCTTCTTTCTTCCAGAAATATTTTCCTCCCAGTGCTAGACATGCTGCTTTGCAGAGACTTTTTGATTTTAAACAGGGAGAAGAAGAGAAATTGGCTGAGTCATGGACAAGGTTCTGTGCCTTGATTCATGCACATCCTGGATGTCCATTACCTAAGAATGAGCTTCTTGATATTTATTATAATGTACTAACTGATGATTCTAGAACATACCTAGATAGCTTCGCTGATTGTGTTTTCAGAAAAAGAACTCCTACAGATGCTGAAGAATTAATGGCTAAGATAAGCAAGTATTATGATGATTGGACTTCAACTGAGTTAAATACACCTAAGCGTATTACTCCTAAACCAATTGTGCCTGAACCAGTTCCAACACCAACACCAAAGAAGAGGGGAGTTATTGCATTAAATGATGAAGTGATGAAGGACGCTAAGAAGTGTCTAAAGGAGAAAGGTATTAGAGCTGGAGATGTGAAGAATCTACCTCCTATAGAAGAATTATGCAAACCAATTCCCCACTCATCTACTATTGAGGTACACTCTCTCCACTTTAATGAAGGTGATATTCCCTATGGTAAGCCTCCTGATCAATGCTTAGAGGAACTTGACACATTTATTGTTAAACAAGGTAATTTTAATAAACAAGTTTAGAATCATTTATTGGAAAACTCTAGAGCTATCCATGAATTGAAAGATATTGTGGAACGAACTTCTAATGATACTAAAATGCTTTGTAAACACTTTCAAATGGTTCAAACCCAACTTTATCAACTTGCTAAGGTACAAAAGGATATGCTAGTTAATGCCTCAGGAAATAAACATGCTTATGGAATTAGAACTAGGAGTGGTATAGCTACTCAAGATCCTTTATATCCTGAAGGACACCCTAAAAGAATTGAGCAGGATTCTCAACAAGATGAAAGTAGTGGTAGTCCTCGTAAGAGAAAGAAAAAGAAACATAAGATAGTGGACGAACCACTTGAACCTGCTGTAGATCCCAATAGTATATGTGTCTCTGATGCTGAAACTGAGAGTGGTAATGATAAAAATGATGCTCCTGATAAGGAGGAAGTTGAGGAAGAACCTGAGAAGCACACTAAAAACACTAGGTATACAAAGGAATATTTTATTGCTAATAAACATGGTAAAGAGAGAGAACCTTGGGTGCAGAAACCTATGCCTTTTCCAGGTAAGAAACACAAGTCAAAGGAGGAAGAACACTACAACAAGTTTTGTGAGTGGATGAAACCTTTATTTTTGCAAATTCCTTTGACTGATGCTAGTTTCCTCCTTATTCAAAGTATATGAAGGATATTGTCTCTAATAAAAGGAATATTCCTAATGAGGAGATCTCTACTGTGCTTGCTAATTATTCCTTCAATGGTAAGGTTCCAAAGAAACTTGGTGATCCGGTTATACCAACTATTCCTTGCTCTATTAAGAATAATTATGTTAGGACTGCTTTATGTGATTTGGGAGCTGGAGTTAGTGTTGTGCCTTTTTCTCTCTACAAGAGACTCCAGCTAGAGAAGTTGATACCAGCTGATATATCTTTGCAAATGGCTGATAAGTCAACTACTATTCCTGTTGGTATATGTGAGGATGTTCTTGTTCAAGTAGCTCATAATTGCTTTGTTTTGACTGATTTTGTTGTGCTTGAAATGCCTAAAGATGATAATATGTCCATTATTCTGGGAGACCTTTTCTTAATACTGCAGGTGCTGTCATTAATTGTAATCAAGGAAAAGTAACATTCAATATTGATGATAAGAAGCATACTATTTATTTCCCCAAGAAGGTTGTTAGAAGCATCAAGGTTGGAGAAATATATTGTCACATTCCACAAGAAAATTTTGAAACTATTATGATTAGGACCATTGCTATGAAGTACGAGGTAACATAATCACCTTGTGGAATGCAAAGTTTTGTTTCATATAAGATTTTTTTGGTAACAAGACTTGATCAACCTTCTTAACAAAAGGATTTTAATGAACAAAATAATGTTTTCATTGTGGTTATACTTGCTTTCTTTTACTTTTATCCTTCCTAGTCTTTGCTTTTCTTTTGCTAGATTTGGTTTTGTTAGTTGTTTGCTTGTTAGCTTCTCTTAGAGCTCCTGTAGTTTGGCTTTTGGTTTGCTTTTTCTTCTTCTGAAAAAACTGTTTCTGCGAGAAAATCAATTTTCATACCCTGAAAATTGGCCAAAAATAAAGTTTCTCGAAACCAGAAAATTCAAAATAATTTTTTCCTCAAAAAAAGGGGCAGAGAGAGACCTGAAGTGAACCAGGGGGACACCCCAGGCCACCACACCCATGGTAGGAGCGGCCTACCTAGGGGTGGCGCCTAGGGGGTTTGGCCCACCTGGGCCCCTCTAGGCTGCCTCCTCAAAGCCACCTTCTTTCTCTCTCCCGAAAAACACCGGAAAACTTGCTCAAGCTCGAGATCTTGCTGTTCTTGCTCGCGATTTTTGATCTCCTTGCTCAGCCCATCTTTGCTGCTGATTTTTGGAGAGATTGCTCCTTGGTATGTGCCTCCTCCACTTGTCCAATTAGATTTGTGATTGGTAGATTGTATCTTGAATATTTTGCTGCTATAGGTGATAGGTTGTTTGAGCTTGCATGCTTTTTCTATGCTTAGAAACTTTATGTTGATGCATGTGTAGCCCTCTAGCAAGTTCCTATAGTAGTTGCTCACCGTTTATCAACTTGGAAATCACTTGGTTTGATGTTTGTCTAAAAAAATCAGCAAGGAAGATGAGTACCTATATGACTTGATGGTGTCCGAGCCAATGATGGTTCATCGTGAGGAGGCAGTTTTTCCTTCTGTATACCCATGCCATGAATTTATGAGAAACGCAGGAATCTCCCAACATTTCCAAACTTTGATTGACAATGCAGGATTGGAACACTTTGTTGAAGGTGAACCATTTCAATTTGTTAAGCTAACCATGGCTTTTGTGCAGGACTTCCGGTTCACTTGGTCTACATCCAATCCTATGGTCCATTACAAAATATATAATATACCTGTCGACCTGCCTTTTTATGATTTCTGTGCAGCAATTAGAGTACCTCATTGGGGATCTTGTGAGAAGATCAAGGAAAGGCCCAAGTCACTTATGGATTTATATGCTAAGATTTGACAAGGTTTCGATGTCTCAAAGGAAAGAGGTAAAATTCGGAACATTCAGCTCCCAGCTATTAGATACTTTGCCTATTTCATTACCAAGTGTGTTCTTGCTAGAAAGATGGCTAGAATGTTGTCTTCTTTTGATCTAGCTTTTATCGCAGCTGCTCTGAATAGAAATAGATCTTATAGCCTAGGGGCTTTGATAGCTCACCATCTCACCACCAACCGTGAGAAGGGAGGAATTTGTGGAGGTCTCATTGTTTCTAGGTTGCTAGCTTTTCATGTTTTAGAGCCTCACTTTTCAGATTATCAGTTCCCCATAGAGAGGCTAGATCTTGAATCCATGGTTTGTTGGGTTCGCAACATAGAAAACAAGAAAATTTCCTACGATGGGAAAAACTATGTAGCAAGATCTATCTACTAGATAGAAGCAACGGGCGGATGTATATCTATAGAGAACATACCCTTGAAGACCGACAAAGCTTAACGAGTCCGAACTCGTGGTTGATGTAGATGATCTCTTGCCGATCTCAAGATCGAGAGGAAGTCCTAGCGCCACAAAACAGCAGCGCATCCGTGCTCGCACACACGTACAAGACACCGAGCAACCTTCGCCTCCTCGCTCCAACGATGCAGTGGGAGCACAACCTTTTCTTGCCGAATATCCACCGAGAACATGTATCTCGCTAGTCCGAGACCATGGGGGATAAATTTTAGAGGGGGAGAGAGATCCTTCACGAGGAGGTGTGTTTTGAGAGGATGAGAGGGGGGACTTTTATAGGGGAGAGGGGGGCACCCAAGGGGCATGGTGCCCAGCCATGGGGGCTGCCCCCACCTCTCCCACATTCATGTGGGTGGAGCTCCCACTCAAAATGAAAAGCCTCCACTCCCATAAAAGAGCCTCCACTGAAAAATCCACTCACATGCATTAAATTTCCACCAAATTTAATGCAAGCTCTCATTTAAATAAATCTCTTTTATTTATTTATTCAGAATTTTTTAATTACTTTAATTACCAACATTCACATAAAACCCCTTGCTAGTATTCAATTTCACATGCAGAACCAGTTTCAGCAATTTCAACTGAAACAGTTTTGGTGTCTAGTGAAATAAATTCATGTGCTTGTTATTCTTTCCGGCATGAAACTTTTGCTCCAATTGGATGTCAGTGTCCCTTAAGTGTGCCACCCTACGGTTCACGAATAATGCGGACATGATCGAGACCCTTCTCCGATCAATAATCAGAAGCGGGACCTGGAGATCCATACTGACTCCCACACATTCAATGATGACTTTCCTATGATCGTCGGAACCTTTTATGCTAGTATCTTAATCCCTTTGTTTCACGATATATTACATGTCCGAGATTCGATCATCGGTATCTCCATACCTAGTTTGATCTCGTTACCGACATGCACTCTTTTCTCGTTCCCGTGATATAACATTCTAGTGATCAAATCACTTGCTTGCAAGCTAATCAATGTGATATCACCGAGAGTCCCAGAGCATATCTATCCATCATCGGGATGAACAAATTCCACTCTCGATCCATGAGTCTCAACATAACACTTTAGTAGTTTTGAAGCCATCTTTATAATCACCCAGTTACGGTGTGACGTTTGATGTCAACAAGAAACTCTTTCGATGTTAGTGATTAACATGATCTCTTGGTCTAAGGACTAGGATCACTTCGTGAGTTGTTATAGCAATATAAACTCAATGACTTTGATCGTAATGCTATGAGCCCATCATCGCTTCTTTGTATGTGGTCGGTTCATCATTGTTAAACAATAATGATTTACTCTCAAATCTCAGCATTTGATTTGTTTATCCGACCGACTTGGTTCAATAAGAACTTAGATCTCCGTGACCACAACCTTTGAGGCACATAAGCTATGAGCATTATGGCAGCCTCCGGAACCATTTCCGGTGCTGCGCAACTCAGCAGATTTAGCTAAGGTTTGTTAAACTTATCAAAGTTCTATTGTCCTCCCACTTAACTTTTGCGAAAAATTCCTTTTTCAAGAAACTTCACATTTCAAGCAACAAACCATTTTGTCCTTGGTTGTAACTACCTCGGTGAATTACTCTCCTAGTTACAAGCCTGGATGAACGGAAATGGTTGAAATAGTACGGTGGGGCCCAAATGCCACTCACAGGTAGACCTTTCGGCCGTCCCAACCATTTCCAAACATCGGGACAAGAACGGGCGGCGTAATCGGCAGGCGAAGGGATCAACTACATACACAAATGAGTATGTATGCAAGCCACCATACAACAGTACATCAGAGCCATTCCATCTAAAAAGAAAGGAAATATAGCAACGCCATACGGCAAGATCCAAATATCCTAGATAGATATAATAGTTTAGGATATATCCTCATACATCAAACATCAGAGTATCAGGCGGAAGCGGAAGACAAAATCCGAGTACGGATAAGAAGCAAATCGGCATAAGATGCCCCATAAATAAGCAGATCCCGCCCACAGATCTCACGGATCCCCGTTCCCGGAATCTCTACACCGAATGATCGTTGCCCACATCGTCCGTCTCTTCCACCCAGTATCCATCTTGCGAGTGTACCTGTTCATCTGAACCAATAATTTATCGTGTGAGACCCTAGGGGTACTCAGCAAGTCTTTATGCCTCTAAAGGGAACACAACCTGGGGTGACGCAATTGCAGCAAAAGATAAACCCTAGCAATTCTATAGAAACTCGCTAACCATCCGCCTAACCAAAGATAGACGGATGTCCGTGAATTAATAACAACAGTTGTAACAGTTATAACGGTAATCTTACCAGATCCATCCTCCTCCTCGCTTACCGACGAGGAAGCGGACGAACAACCCCCCCATCCGTTGGCAGTTTTATTAACCATTCCATGAGTGTTGCACTATTTACTAGTTAGTTATTTAGTCAAATTAAAAGCGGTACTTTAGTTATTCTTGTCTATGATCGAGAAACTGTTCTCCAAGTCGTCCATAATCGCGGACACGGCTTTCAGAAAGTTTTACCCTGCAGGGGTGCACAAATAGCAACACACACTCGATATGCCTCGGAAAAACCAAATCAAAACCCAACGAGGCAGTCACGACAAAGCGATCACAGGATTCAGAAATATTTCAGGGGGCCACCCCATTAAGCTACCCGCAACGAAGCTGGCCGGCTACGAGACGGACTCAAGGTTTGTGTGGCCGGCTGTAAACGACTGGGAACCCGAAAGTGTGACTGGGCTTGTAGATACAGCGAAAACGGGTCACGGTCCTAAACAGTACAGTGTGCAGTACCTCGCACAATTTAAATAAAGCAGTAAAGCATGGCATAAGTACAGGATAGGAAATAAAACCTCAAACTAGTTTGTGGCCCCAAGAAATAAGAATGAATCAAGCTCTGGCTCAGGGGGGTTCATAAGCCTCCCGGATGTGGATAGCGCGAATATTCAAGGAACAGGAATCAAGTACTCGGGGTCCTACGGGACACAAGTGAGCCTGAAAAACCAAATAGCGAATATGGCTCACCGATGCCACTTTCATTAGTTATCCCATTACTACTCAGGTTAAGTTGTTTAGGTACCTCGTTATCCATCAGACACTCACATACCCTACACATGCTGTTCTACGACTCGCATGGCTCAAACAACTCCTGTAGTAATGGCTCATGGGATGGAGGAACAAGCTTCGGTGGGGTTTAAAAGTAAAGGCTATGCAATACTTGGGATCCAATTTAATGCAATCGCGACTCAATGATGCAAGAATAAGATAGAGGCAATAGATACTATATGTATGCAAGCATGTGGTAGTGCTTGCCTGGCAGCTCAGTTGAAGCAAGGGATGGATCTGGGTAGTGCTCCTGGTTCTCTTGATATATCCCCTGCTCAGCGTCTAATCGAAGAAGAACCAAACAAACAAGGGCCAACATAAATAAAGTGCACAAGCATATGAATAAAATGCATCAAGCAAACAATCATGCCATGATGAATGATGCACAATTTGCATGGCAATAATGTAGCATGGCATGGGTGAGGTGTGGAATACAAGTATAAATCATTTTGTTGAGTTTTAATCATGTTTAACCTCAATTAAGTTGATGTATATTTTATATTTATATGATGCATGCTGCAAAACAGAACAAGGAATGCATAAACAGAAAGGTCTCGTCGAGCTAATCATTTTAGACATATCATTTGTTAAATTTGAAGTTATAAAACAAAAGTTATTAATTAATTAAGGAAAAAGGGCATTTTATTCTAATTTTAATTAACTTGGAAAATAAAGTGTTCAAAATATATTTTGGAGGGCATATTTGAATTCCTCACATTTTTCTGATCTCAAAACATATATTATTTGTATTATTTGGGTTTATAAATTAAAAGTTATTTGAAAACAGAAATAAAATTTGAATTTGAAAAAGATTTTAAAAGATTTGAATTAAAAACAGAAATAGGCAGGGACTTTTTGCACTCAGGCAGAGCTAACCCAAGTCACCGACGGGTGGGACCCGTGCTGACTGGGCGACACGGAGCGTGCTGGGGCTTTTCTCACTGCGCAGATAGATAACCCAGGAGGCAGACAGGTGGGACCAACGGCCTCGCAGGCCCACGTGTCAGCGGGCGAAGCGTGCCCAACCACGTGGCCCAGCTGGGGATCGCGGGTTGAGGTTTACGAAACTACGGGATCCTTTTTGCAAAACGCCACGGGAGGCTGACGGTGGGCCACGCGGGAGCGTGGGTTGATGCAGAAAAAGGTGTGGGGGTTATCTGCAAAAAGGCGTCGCGATGCACTGTTGTTCTTCTCTGCTTCTCTGTCGACAGGTTGGTGCTCGACAGGGCGCGGGGTGCGGCGCGCGGGGCTCGATCTCTGGACCTGGCGTGCGCGCGCGGAGGCGGCAGCCACTGGGCTAGGTTGGGGTTGATGTCTGGGAGGTGGGCGAGGACTAGATGAGGTGCTGCGCGGAGCGGGAGTGAGCGGACAGAAACGAGCAGCGGCGCGCAGAGGGTGCTCGATGAAACTAACGGCGAGCACAGGCGACGGAGGGGGAAACAGAGGTGTCAGGGAGGTTGGCCAGCTCACCGTGAGTGCGTCGGTGTAGGTGGATCGGGCTGGGGTGCAGGCGATCGACGATGAAGCAGACGGACCGAAGGCTAGGGTTTCACGTCGGAGCGCGTCGGTGTGCCACGGTACTGGGGCTTCCTCTTCTCGGCTCCGTGTACAGAGGCGACGCCGGGGATCTCCTGTCCTTCCTCGACACCACAACACCACGCCCGCCTCCTCATACTGCAGGTGGACGCCGAAGCCGACGGTGGCCGGCGATGGTTAGCTGGCGGCGATGGAGAAGAGAGGGGAGCGGGCAGGGCGCCTCGGCCAGATCTGGAGATGCAGGAGGACCGTGAGGTGGTGGTAAAGCAGAGGGGGGAGAGGGGGTGCCGTGGGGAGATGGGGTAGATGGGAAAAGGTGGCCTCGGTGCCACCTTTCTCTCCTCCCCTCCTCACGTGCTTGGGTCGGCCAGGACAGGTGCATGGGGCTTCCAGGTGGGACCAGAGGACGAGGCCAGGAGGCAGGGGCAGGCTCGGGCTAGGGGGGCCACAAGGCAGGGAGAGAAGAGAGGGAGAGAGGGTAGGCTCGGGTTGGGTGGTGGTAGCCTCGGGCTAGGGTTAGCATTAGGGTTGGGGTAGCTAGGTGGGGCCAGGGAGAGAGGGTGGCCAGGTGGGGCCAGCTAAGTAGAGAGAAGAGAGAGAGGCCGAGAGAGAGGGGTGGTACTTAGGGTTTGGAGGGAGGGGAGATGAGGAGTAGAGAGATGTGGTGTGATGATGGATCTTTGCAAGACAACTAGATCAAGCCAAGGAGAAAGAGAGAGAGATGAGAGGTAAACCACTCAAGGATTTAAATAAAAACCAAAATCTAGAATGGGTGGTACTTGCATGGCCCATGCAAAATATTTAATACCATGTTGATTCTTGTGAAAACAATAATATTAAACATGGCATTGTTCATTTGCATTTCCAAAGGTGGAATAAAGCCAAGCAAAAGAAATGAAAGGATGCCCCATGTGGAGTAGTTGAAGATGGCAATGTTTGGGTAAAATTGGGACTTGCTAGTGTGTATATACCACTAGATGCTTAATAGTCCCCAAATTATCCCAACATGAGCATAAACCCATAATAATCCATATGGAAGCTAGGAAAAAGGGTTCCACCCACAAGGCATGCAAAGGTGGCCATGTGGCTCTCATATATCACTAATGTGAAAACATCATGATGCCAAGATGAGAGCATGTGGAAAATAATTGGATCCATCCCAACCCACATGAGCTAGAGGCAAAACCCAAATAAAGCGCAAAGCTCACATTTAGTTGGATGGTGGAATTATAAGGTGGTGAAAGAAAGGTGGTGGAGTTAATAAGAGATATTCCCCCAACTCAACTTGGGCATTTAAACAATATATCAAGAAGCAACTACAATATCAAGAGGCAAATACAATTAATAATGCATATGAGATAAGAACCAAATGGAAAAGG
The DNA here is from genome assembly GCA_916181665.1 of Avena sativa. Taxonomy (NCBI): domain Eukaryota; kingdom Viridiplantae; phylum Streptophyta; class Magnoliopsida; order Poales; family Poaceae; genus Avena; species Avena sativa. The sequence goes on from OV702293.1 coordinate 105,430,948, forward strand.
GTTTTATATGATGCTCAAATGCAAGGAGGCATGATGACATGAGCATGATATAATGATGATGCAACAATTATATATTTGAAGTAGCCATTATATTACTAGACCAAGTAGCATTACAATTGTTAGACAATTGGGATGCTACAACTCTCCCCCACTAAACAGGAATCTCGCCCCGAGATTCTAGGATGACGAAGAAGACACAAAGAGGGTAGGATACTTGACACGGAGCTCATCTTCACGTTCCCAAGTGGCTTCATCAACGGAATGGTGCGACCACTGCACCTTGCAGAACTTGATGGACTTGTTGCGAGTCCTTCTTTCTGCGACTTCAAGGATTTTTGTGGGGTGTTCTTGATAAGACAGGTCTTCTTGGAGATTGATAAGCTCATGGTCCACGGTCCTGCCGGGATCCTTGAAGCACTTCTTGAGTTGAGAGATGTGGAAAACATCATGGACTTTGAGTTTTTCCGGGAGCTCAAGAGCATAAGCAACTTCTCCTCTTCTTCCACGAATTTTGAAGGGACTGATGTATCTAGGAGCCAGCTTTCCTTTGATACCAAAGTGGTGTGTGCCTCTCATGGGAGTGACACGAAGGTAAACGAGATCACCAGGGACATACTCCATGTCCGTGTGCTTCCTGTCATAATTGCTCTTCTGGCGACTTTGAGCAATCCTCAGATTTTCAAGAATGATGTGAACCTTCTCCTCCGCTTGAGTCACAATGTCAGGGCCAAACAAGATCCTTTCACCTGCACCCGACCAACCAATCGGAGTTCTGCATTTGCGACCATAGAGAGCCTCAAATGGTGCCATCTTTAGACTTTTCTGGAAGCTGTTGTTGTAAGAGAATTCAGCATAAGGAAGACATTCTTCCCACTTCATGCCAAAAGAGATGACGCAAGCACGAAGCATATCCTCCAGAATCTGATTGATCATTTCAACTTGTCCCTGCGACTGAGGGTGGTAAGCTGTGCTGAAGTTCAACTTTGTTCCCAAAGCATTTTGGAAACTTTCCCAGAACTTGGAAGTGAAGATGCTTCCACGGTCTGAACTGATCTCAAGCGGAACCCCATACAGAGAGACAATTCTGTTGATATAGAGCTCAGCCAACTGAATTGCAGAAATGGTTTCCTTGACGGGGAAGAAGTGAGCCACTTTAGAAAGCCTGTCAATGACAACAAAGATTGCATTGTTGCCCTTCTGCGACCTAGGAAAACCAGTGATGAAGTCCATCTCCACTTTCTCCCATTTCCATTCCGGGGGTTTCAATGGCTGTAGAAGACCGGAAGGTTTCTGATGGACCGCTTTCACTCTGCGGCAGACATCACACTCCGAGACATACTTGGCACAATACCTTTTCAAACCAGGCCACCAATATTGTGTTTTCAAGTCCATGTACATCTTTGTGCTGCCAGGGTGGATAGAAAGAACAGAATCATGCGCCTCCTTGAGAACTTGCTCTCTCAAACCCGGGTAGTTCGGAACAAACATCCGGTGTTCAAATAAAAGCGTGCCTTGATCATCGACGTGGAAGGACTCATACTTCGGAAGCTGAAGCCTAGAGATGATCTTTTTGGTGTGCGGATCACCAAGCTGAGAAGAGCGAACCTTTTCTTCCAAGAGAGGGGTAGCCAGAAGGTTCAGGAGATACCCTTGTTCCACAATTTCAAGGTTGAGCTGACGGAATTCCTCGCACAAGAGAGGCTGTTGTTCTTCCATCATGAGGTTGTTGACATAAGCTTTGCGGCTGAGAGCATCTGCCATGACATTAGCTTTGCCCGGAGTGTAATTGATGGTCAGATCGAAGTCATTGATTGCTTCAATCCATCTCCTTTGCCGAAGGTTGAGATCAGGCTGAGTGAAGATATACTTCAAACTCTTGTGATCAGAAAAGATCTCACAACGGTTACCAAGCAAGTAGTGCCTCCATACTTTCAAAGCAAAGACAACTACTGCGAGCTCGAGGTCATGTGTAGGATAGTTGATCTCATGCGTCTTCAACTGTCGAGAGGCATAAGCAACAACTTGTTTTTCTTGCATAAGGACCGCACCCAATCCTTGCAAAGAGGCGTCACAGAAGATCTAGAATGGCTTGGATGTATCCGGAGGAACCAAGACTGGTGTGGAAGTGAGCTTCTCTTTGAGTGTCTCAAAGCTTGCTTGACATGCAGGAGTCCAAAGGTATTTCTTGCCTTTCTTGAGGAGATCGGTAAGAGGCTTCGCTATCTTCGAAAAGTTCTGAACGAAGCGACGGCAATAACTAGCCAAACCAAGGAAACTCCGCACTTCTTTGACATTGACAGGAGGAAGCCATTCAACAATTGTCCTTACAGTTTCCGGGTTGACTGCAATGCCCTTGGCAGAGATGACGTGACCAAGATAGGTTACTTGAGGCAGCCAAAACTCACACTTGGAGAACTTTGCATACAAGCGGTTCTCACGAAGCTTGTTTAGGACACACCGAAGGTGTTCTTCATGCTCTTCTTGTGACTTAGAATAGACTAGGATGTCATCCAGATAGACCACAACGAACTTGTCAAGATACTCCATGAAAACCGAGTTCATGAGCCTCGAGAAGGTGGCAGGTGCGTTGGTGAGACCGAAGGACATGACCGTGTACTCATACAGGCCATAGCGGGTGGTGAAAGCTGTCTTAGGAACATCTTCCTTGCGAATCTTGATTTGGTGATAACCACTTCTCAAGTCAAGCTTAGAGAATACCACGGCTCCAGCTAGCTGATCAAAGAGATCATTAATCCGCGGAAGGGGATATTTATTCTTGATGGTTTTAGCATTGAGAGCCCGATAGTCAACACAAAGTCTATCAGTCTGGTCTCGCTTCTTCACAAAGAGGGTAGGGCTACCCCAAGAAGAAGTACTATGTTGAATGAAACCCAACTTCTCTTGTTCATCAAGCTGACGTTTGAGTTCAGCCAACTCAGCAGGACCCATCTTATAAGGCCGCTTGGAGATAGGAGCGGTACCAGGTTCAAGCTCAATTACAAACTCAACCTGACGATCCGGAGGCATACCTGGCAACTCTTCAGGAGAGATATCTGGGAACTCACAGACCACCGGAACACTCTGAATAGCTTCCATAGCATCAACATTCAGAGCTGCCAAAGAGAAAAGCTGGATAGCAGGAGTCAGACTTGGAGAATAGACTATATGGCCTTCAGGAATCTTCAGAGAAACCGAGCGTTCAGCACAATCAATTACAGCTGCATTTGCTGTCAACCAATCCATGCCCAAGATGACATCAATGTCAGAATTGCCCAGAACAATTAAGGACGCCGAGAACGAAGAGCCACCAATCTCAATTTGATTGCCATGGCTGATATGAGCAGCCCTCATGTTTGAACCAGGAGATTGTACCACCAGACGATGTGATAAAGGAACCATATCCAGATCCTTCTCATGCGCAAACTTATGCGAAACAAAAGAATGCGAAGCACCAGAATCAAACAAAACTCTTGCAGGAATTGAGTTAACGGGAAGCATACCCATCACAACTCCAGGTGCATGCTCAGCTTGAGCGGCGTTGACACAGTTGGCACGAGCAACAGTAGACCCGGGCTTGGTGTTGATGTTGAGAGCCCGAGGTGGTGGTGCACGAACCAAAGGAGAGCTTGCCGCAGATCTTGGAGGTGGTGGAGGAAGAGCTTTGTTTTTCATCGGACAGTTCCAGTATTGATGCCCAGTGTTTCCACACGTGAAACAAGCACCAGCTGGACGTGGAGCAACGTAGCCAGGGACTCTGTCAGGCGCTCCAGGGTAGTGGTGGTTGTAGCCCCTGGGAGCAGCAGTGAGGAAGTTTGGTGGCCTTGCCGCGAAGCTTGAAGGTCTTGGTGGAGCCGGGAGCAACGGTGGGGTGTTAGGAACCCAGACACGACGCTTAGAAGGAGCTGACATAGCTGAAGAGCTTGCTGCATCACGGCTATGTTTCTTTGACTCCTCAAACACTTGCCTACTTGCCTCTTCCTGCAGAGCTGTATGCTGAAGTTCCAGAAAAGACGTCGGCCTTGCATGTGTGATTGCATACTTAATCGATGCATTGAGCCCTTGCCTGAACCTCTTTTGCTTCTTCTTGTCATCAGAGATCTCATCGCCACCATAACGAGAAAGGTTCATGAAGTTTCTGATGTAGGTATTGACATTGTCATTGCCCTGCTTGAGGTTGAGAAACACTTCCTTCATCCTCTCCATGACAATTTCTGACAGATACTGCTCCTTGAAAGCTCCAGTGAACTGTCCCCAAGTAGGCCAAAAACCAGTGCAGTTTGCCTTCAGGTAATTCTCCCACCACAGAGCTGCATCTCCCTTCAGAAGGTGAGTAGCACACTTTACCCATTCTTGCTCAGGAACATCAGCAGTCATCAGCAGCCTTGACATCTCGCGCAACCAATCATCAGCTTCAAGTGGTTGATCAGAAACATCAAACTGGCGTGGGTTGAACTTCAGGAAGCTTTTGATGTCTCCTCGCTTGGGAGGTGGAGGTAGCGGAACAAACTCATTCCTCCGGACACTTTCCTCAAAACGCTGCTGGTTCTACTGCATTGCTGCCAAGGCATTGGCGATGCTTGACAACGCTGCCCCCAGTTCAGGTTGTATGTCCTCCTCAGAACGGCGTGGTGGTGCCATCCTGTGATTGATATAAAACACAAGTCAGTACTATGATGGAGAATAATAATAATCCAAAATAGTACCAAGATGGAATTAATCAAGGTTAAAGGATACAATTTACTAAGATGATATTAAAATATCAACGAAGTTCAAAGCACCTAGAAGATATTAAGCATATCGCACACGACTAAAAAGGAGTGTGGTACACAGATATATCAAAGAAAAATTTTCCACAAATTTCGGCATTAAAATACCAATAGATGCACAAAATCACTTAACGAATCAAGATTAGTGACTCTACTAACTCAATATACAAGAGCGAATGATAAGAGTAGTGGTATGGTCGCGACTCCATCCCGCACTCAAATCATTACTCCGCACATGAATAAGTATAACACATATCCCAACACCTTCTTCTCACGATGAACCTAAGATTAGCAACTACGGAAACGAACACCCCAAACAAGATGACGTCGGATAACAAGGAGTAAGACAGATCGCGGCGGTATACAACGAATCAGATAGACCGCGTCGGTTTGCAAAAGCCTATCGGTATGGAATGTACCAACAGTTGATAACCAAAATGCCGATATAGATAACAACTTAGATGCAACAGATAGCCAAGGAATTACACACACACACACACACACACACACACACACACACACACACACACACACACCGATACACAACCTATGGTACTACGGAAACCCAGAACACGTGAATCCTAGTTTGAATTTTAAGAAGAGGATTGAAAACGTTACACTTCCTTACCAGAAAAGGGTGGGTGGTTGGGTAAGAAGAAAAGTGGAAGCAGTCCTACTCTCGCGTTTGTTTTTCCCTAGTATACATAGCTACCAAAATATTTGCTAAACTGACAACGACCATTTGGCTGAGACCCTGAAGGGCGGGATGGCTCTGATACCAATTGTAACTACCTCGGTGAATTACGCTCCTAGTTACAAGCCTGGATGAACGGAAATGGTTGAAATAGTACGGTGGGGCCCAAATGCCACTCACAGGTAGACCTTTCGGCCGTCCCAACCATTTCCAAACATCGGGACAAGAACGGGCGGCGTAATCGGCAGGCGAAGGGATCAACTACATACACAAATGAGTATGTATGCAAGCCACCATACAACAGTACATCAGAGCCATTCCATCTAAAAAGAAAGGAAATATAGCAACGCCATACGGCAAGATCCAAATATCCTAGATAGATATAATAGTTTAGGATATATCCTCATACATCAAACATCAGAGTATCAGGCGGAAGCGGAAGACAAAATCCGAGTACGGATAAGAAGCAAATCGGCATAAGATGCCCCATAAATAAGCAGATCCCGCCCACAGATCTCACGGATCCCCGTTCCCGGAATCTCTACACCGAATGATCGTTGCCCACATCGTCCGTCTCTTCCACCCAGTATCCATCTTGCGAGTGTAATTGTTCATCTGAACCAATAATTTATTGTGTGAGACCCTAGGGGTACTCAGCAAGTCTTTATGCCTCTAAAGGGAACACAACCTAGGGTGACGCAATTGCAGCAAAAGATAAACCCTAGCAATTCTATAGAAACTCGCTAACCATCCGCCTAACCAAAGATAGACGGATGTCCGTGAATTAATAACAACAGTTGTAACAGTTATAACGGTAATCTTACCATATCCATCCTCCTCCTCGCTTACCGACGAGGAAGCGGACGAATAACCCCCCCATCCATTGGCAGTTTTATTAACCATTCCATGAGTGTTGCACTATTTACTAGTCAGTTATTTAGTCAAATTAAAAGCGGTACTTTAGTTATTCTTGTCTATGATCGAGAAACTGTGCTCCAAGTCGTCCATAACCGCGGACACGGCTTTCAGAAAGTTTTACCCTGCAGGGGTGCACAAATAGCAACACACACTCGATATGCCTCGGAAAAACCAAATCAAAACCCAACGAGGCAGTCACGACAAAGCGATCACAGGATTCAGAAATATTTCAGGGTGCCACCCCATTAAGCTACCCGCAACGAAGCTGGCCGGCTACGAGACGGACTCAAGGTTTGTGTGGCCGGCTGTAAACGACTGGGAACCCGAAAGTGTGACTGGGCTTGTCGATACAGCGAAAACGGGTCACGGTCCTAAACAGTACAGTGTGCAGTACCTCGCACAATTTAAATAAAGCAGTAAAGCATGGCATAAGTACAGGATAGGAAATAAAACCTCAAACTAGTTTGTGGCCCCAAGAAATAAGAATGAATCAAGCTCTGGCTCAGGGGGGTTCATAAGCCTCCCGGATGTGGATAGCGCGAATATTCAAGGAACAGGAATCAAGTACTCGGGGTCCTACGGGACACAAGTGAGCCTGAAAAACCAAATAGCGAATATGGCTCACCGATGCCACTTTCATTAGTTATCCCATTACTACTCAGGTTAAGTTGTTTAGGTACCTCGTTATCCATCAGACACTCACATACCCTACACATGCTATTCTACGACTCGCATGGCTCAAACAACTCCTGTAGTAATGGCTCATGGGATGGAGGAACAAGCTTCGGTGGGGTTTAAAAGTAAAGGCTATGCAATACTTGGGATCCAATTTAATGCAATCGCGACTCAATGATGCAAGAATAAGATAGAGGCAATAGGTACTATATGTATGCAAGCATGTGGTAGTGCTTGCCTGGCAGCTCAGTTGAAGCAAGGGATGGATCTGGGTAGTGCTCCTGGTTCTCTTGATATATCCCCTGCTCAGCGTCTAATCTAAGAAGAACCAAACAAACAAGGGCCAACATAAATAAAGTGCAAAAGCATATGAATAAAATGCATCAAGCAAACAATCATGCCATGATGAATGATGCACAATTTGCATGGCAATAATGTAGCATGGCATGGGTGAGGTGTGGAATACAAGTATAAATCATTTTGTTGAGTTTTAATCATGTTTTAACCTCAATTAAGTTGCTGTATACTTTATATTTATATGATGCATGCTGCAAAACAGAACAAGGAATGCATAAATAGAAAGGTCTCGTCGAGCTAATCATTTTAGACATATCATTTGTTAAATTTGAAGTTATAAAACAAAAGTTATTAATTAATTAAGGAAAAAGGGCATTTTATTGTAATTTTAATTAACTTGGAAAATAAAGTGTTCAAAATATATTTTGGAGGGCATATTTGAATTCCTCACATTTTTCTGATCTCAAAACATATATTATTTGTATTATTTGGGTTTATAAATTAAAAGTTTTTTGAAAACAGAAATAAAATTTGAATTTGAAAAAGATTTTAAAAGATTTGAATTAAAAACAGAAATAGGCAGGGACTTTTTGCACTCAGGCAGAGCTAACCCAAGTCACCGACGGGTGGGACCCGTGCTGACTGGGCGACACGGAGCGTGCTGGGGCTTTTCTCACTGCGCAGATAGATAACCCAGGAGGCAGACAGGTGGGACCAACGGCCTCGCAGGCCCACGTGTCAGCGGGCGAAGCGTGCCCAACCACGTGGCCCAGCTGGGGATCGCGGGTTGAGGTTTACGAAACTACGGGATCCTTTTTGCAAAACGCCACGGGAGGCTGACGGTGGGCCACGCGGGAGCGCGGGTTGATGCAGAAAAAGGTGTGGGGGTTATCTGCAAAAAGGCGTCACGATGCACTGTTGTTCTTCTCTGCTTCTCTGTCGACAGGTTGGTGCTCGACAGGGCGCGGGGTGCGGCGCGCGGGGCTCGATCTCTGGACCTGGCGTGCGCGCGCGGAGGCGGCAGCCACTGGGCTAGGTTGGGTTTGATGTCTGGGAGGTGGGCGAGGACTAGATGAGGTGCTACGCAGAGCGGGAGTGAGCGGACAGAAACGAGCAGCGGCGCGCAGAGGGTGCTCGATGAAACTAACAGCGAGCACAGGCGACGGAGGGGGAACGGAGGTGTCAGGGAGGTTGGCCAGCTCACCGTGAGTGCGTCGGTGTAGGTGGATCGGGCAGGGGTGCAGGCGATCGACGATGAAGCAGACGGACCGAAGGCTAGGGTTTCACGTCGGAGCATGTCGGTGTGTCGCGGTACTGGGGCTTCCTCTTCTCGGCTCCGTGTACAGAGGCGACGCCGGGGATCTCCTGTCCTTCCTCGATGACCACAACACCACGCCCGCCTCCTCGTACTGCAGGTGGACGCCGAAGCCGACGGTGGCCGGCGATGGTTAGCTGGCGGCGATGGAGAAGAGAGGGGAGCGGGCAGGGCGCCTCGGCCAGATCTGGAGATGCAGGAGGACCGTGAGGTGGTGGTAAAGCAGAGGGGGGAGAGGGGGTGCCGTGGGGAGATGGGGTAGATGGGAAAAGGTGGCCTCGGTGCCACCTTTCTCTCCTCCCCTCCTCACGTGCTTGGGTCGGCCAGGACAGGTGCATGGGGCTTCCAGGTGGGACCAGAGGACGAGGCCAGGAGGCAGGGGCAGGCTCGGGCTAGGGGGGCCACAAGGCAGGGAGAGAAGAGAGGGAGATAGGGTAGGCTCGGGTTGGGTGGTGGTAGCCTCGGGCTAGGGTTAGCATTAGGGTTGGGGTAGCTAGGTGGGGCCAGGGAGAGAGGGTGGCCAGGTGGGGCCAGCTAAGTAGAGAGAAGAGAGAGAGGCCGAGAGAGAGGGGTGGTACTTAGGGTTTGGAGGGAGGGGAGATGAGGAGTAGAGAGATGTGGTGTGATGATGGATCTTTGCAAGACAACTAGATCAAGCCAAGGAGAAAGAGAGAGAGAGATGAGAGGTAAACCACTCAAGGATTTAAATAAAAACCAAAATCTAGAATGGGTGGTACTTGCATGGCCCATGCAAAATATTTAATACCATGTTGATTCTTGTGAAAACAATAATATTAAACATGGCATTGTTCATTTGCATTTCCAAAGGTGGAATAAAGCCAAGCAAAAGAAATGAAAGGATGCCCCATGTGGAGTAGCTGAAGATGGCCATGTTTGGGTAAAATTGGGACTTGCTAGTGTGTATATACCACTAGATGCTTAATAGTCCCCAAATTATCCCAACATGAGCATAAACCCATAATAATCCATATGGAAGCTAGGAAAAAGGGTTCCACCCACAAGGCATGCAAAGGTGGCCATGTGGCTCTCATATATCACTAATGTGAAAACATCATGATGCCAAGATGAGAGCATGTGGAAAATAATTGGATCCATCCCAACCCACATGAGCTAGAGGCAAAACCCAAATAAAGCGCAAAGCTCACATTTAGTTGGATGGTGGAATTATAAGGTGGTGAAAGAAAGGTGGTGGAGTTAATAAGAGATATGCCCCCAACTCAACTTGGGCATTTAAACAATATATCAAGAAGCAACTACAATATCAAGAGGCAAATACAATTAATAATGCATATGAGATAAGAACCAAATGGAAAAGGGTTTTATATGATGCTCAAATGCAAGGAGGCATGATGACATGAGCATGATATAATGATGATGCAACAATTATATATTTGAAGTAGCCATTATATTACTAGACCAAGTAGCATTACAATTGTTAGACAATTGGGATGCTACATTGGTGTTATGGAGGAATACCCAATTGTTATTCAAAATAACCTACAAAGACATGCTCATCCGACTTTGGTTGTAAACATCTTACTTATGTTTAGCATACCAAAATTTAAGAAATGACAACTTGGGTTTTACCCCAAACCATAACTCATATGGTGTCATTTCAACGGATCAATATGAAGCTCTTTTCAGTGTAAAAGCGGTAGTCTCTAAAGCTTTAATCTTTTAAAACATAATGGCAGTTTTATAAATAACACTTTTGATCCAACCATGTCACACAAGGTTTCATTACAAATCTCAAACACTCCATACTCCTATGGTGTTTCGGGAGATGTAAATCTAGGTGTTTTGCGAAACTTGTAACTCAAATAAATCCCTTTATGATAAATCATAATTCATTTATTTTTCTTGTTACACTTGTAACTCAAATAAATCCCTTATGATAAAATCATAAACCATTTTATTTTCTTGTTACAATGATTTTTCACTTCATCTTGAAAGTTTTTGAAACATTTTCAAATATTTCATACTTCTTTCTCATTAAGTGAATATTCACTCAAATTTCCGGAGAAAGTATATGAAGTTGAAACCCATCACTTACGACTACACATAATGGACTACATACATCGATATGTATAAATTCCAATATTTTAGTCGTTCGTTCTTATTTGGCCTTTGAACGAAGTTTTAATTATCCCTAGGAAAGTCTCACAAGCGTCACTTGATCAAATCAAAGACTCCAAAAATCCATGAAAATGGAGTTTCTTCATGTTTTATTTCCAATATAATTTAAACAGCAATATCACTTCATAAGTGATCTTTCAATCATTTGTCTTGCGACATTTTAGCATTAGGTTTTATGGATGTGATTTCTCCAACTAGATTTGTCAATCATCCATCTTATATGGAATACGGTAATTATTTGAACAACCTTTGTTCTCATAATACCTGATTTGAATAACTATTATTAAAACAAATCTTGAAGTCAAGCTTTGATGTCAATGAGAAATACAAACAACGGTTTGTTTGTTTTTGATGAACACCATCACATATTCTCTTGCTATTTACTTAGGCCATTGTGGTTCATGAATTGCGTCGTTCTGTATGAAATTTCATACCAACCAATTCAGTATCCAATACCCAAGAACCACATTTTTTAACAAGCAAAGAATACAACCATAACATGTATATCATGCATATACCTAAATTGGATATTTCCAATCTTTTCTTTTCTGCCAAATATATTTTATAGATTCTCTTTCAGAATTTCCTTTTACTTTTTAAAAGAATCTATCAACATCAACAGTGGCGCCATATACATGACACATAGTCCAAAGCATGTATATTCAAATAATAATACCTTTGGACTTGCACTTTGAAATAGCTCACCATCATCAAATGATCGGTATTCTTTCAAAATCCATTCTTTAGTAATCTTTTAGTGTAGTAAACACTTTACATACATCTTCTATTCATCCTTATCATGACGACTTTCATGATCAAGCTAATGTAGCTTATAAAGACGAATCGTGAGTATAACATTACTTTCCAAAACCTTTTTGGATGATTAGGATGTCTAGCATCTCCAACCTTCACAAATTCTCATCCAATATGAGAACATATATTATACTCTATCATATTGCAACCAAAACATTGTTTCAGATATCGTTATATCTGCCACACATGATGGTTTCTGAAACAATTCTTTCAGCTCCTAGATAAACTTGATATTAAAACAATCAAGAATCATGGAGGCAAACATGATACTTAAGATACCAACACTGGAATTGTTACTCTCAATTTAATACTAATTATCAAATTTCACGGAGTAAATAGAGTTTGCTGAAAGTTTGCAATAGGACTTTAAACTTTAGATTGACACTCAACACAATACAATACCAGTTTGTAAAGTATATATCCAGAATTCTATAGTTCTATTATCTCAATTATAACTATGCATAAGGTGGTGAACGAATGACAATGACTACAAAAAATTATGCAAATTCACTTTGATTTAATTTATGATAAATTGAGTTCTTATAATCCAAATTAGAAATGAACTCCCACTCAAAAACGACATCCCTCGTGTCTTTTTGGTGATTACATGAACCAAATCCACTACACCAAGTCCGATCATCACGTGAGTCGGTGTAGCTTCAAAGGCGAGCATCAAATGGGCATTATATCTACCATATGACTCATGCTTAACCTTTCGGTCTGTGTTCCGAGGCCATGTCTGTACATGCTAGGCTCGCCAAGTAAGAACCTTAGTATTCGCGTGTGTAACTGTCTTACACCCGAGATATGCTCGTGGATTCAAGTACACCTGATCATCACGTGATGCCTTGAAGCGACGAAACATTGTCGGTGCATACTTAAGAAAGAACACATTTTTATCTTGATATCTAAATGAGGGATCATCTTATTATGCTAATAAAACGCCAAACAAGCAATATAAGATGCAATCAAACATCACATGTTTGTAAGTGAAATGATATGGTTCCCGCATATGATCTCCGTCATGTGCACCGTGGTATGATCTCTATCATACCTCTACGTGTAAGGCCAAGGTCTATGGAACCTACACGTTATGTGTGTTGTAAGAGTATCATCTTGTACTTCTACTTACAACATCATCATATCATATCACTAGCCCGGCAACAATCTAAACTAGATGCCTCTAATTTATCCATTGCAAGTTTTACGTGGCTTAGGGCTTTCGAAGAAAGAACCGTTCTTACCTACGAACATGAACCACAACGAGGATAACGAAATTGTTGGCAACTCGTTGCAAATTAGATATTGACTATAGTAGGAGAGACAGACACCCACTAGCCACTTATGCAAAACTAGTTGCATGTCAAGCGTGGAACAGGTCTCATGTGCGAGGACATGTAAAGTTTGTCCGGGCCGCTTCATCCCACTATGCCACCAATATCCAAAGTACAACTAAGAAGCAATAAACTGATCATCATCGCCCACATACTCATATGTGTACTTCCCGTGCAAAGCATCTACGCATAGATCCGGCTCTGATACAACTGTTGGGTTCGCAGCATAGAAAACAAAAAAATCCTACGATGGGAACAATTATGTAGCAAGATCTATCTATTAGATACAAGAAACGGGCGGATGTATATCCGTAGAGAACATACCCTTGAAGACCGACAAAGCTTAACGAGTCCGAAATCGTGGTTGATGTAGACGATCTTTTGCCGATCTCTTGCCGATCTCAAGATCGAGAGGAAGTCCCAGCGCCGCAAAAAAGCAGCACATCCGTTCTCGCACACACGTACAAGACACCGAGCAACCTCCGCCTCCTAGCTCCAGTGATGCAGCAGAATCACAACCCTTTCTTGCCGAATAACCACCGGGAACATGTATCTCGCTAGTCCGAGACCATGGGGGATAAATTCTAGAGGGGGAGAGATATCCTTCACGAGGAGGTGTGCTTTGAGAGGATGAGAGGGGGGACTTTTATAGGGGAGAGGGGGGCACCCAAGGGGCATGGAGCCCAGCCATGGGGGCTTCCCCCACCTCTCCCACATTCATGTGGGTGGAGCTCTCACTCAAAATGAAAAGCCTCCACTCCCATAAAAGAGCCTCCACTCAAAAATCCACTCACATGCATTAAATTTCCACCAAATTTAATGCAAGCTCTCTTTTAAATAAAACTCTTTTATTTATTTATTCAGAATTTTGTTAATTACTTGAATTAACAAACATTCACATAAAACCCCTTGCTAGTATTCAATTTCACATGCAGAACCAGTTTCAGCAATTCCAACCAAATAGTTTTGCTGTCTAGTGAAATAAATTCCTGCGGTTGTTATTCTTTCCATCATGAAACTTTTGATCCAATTGGATGTCAATGACCCTTAAGTGTGCCACCCTACGGTTCGCGAATAATGTGGACATGATCGAGACCCTTCTCCGATCAATAATCAGAAGCGAGACCTAGAGATCCATACTGACTCCTACACATTCAACGATGAATTTCCTGTGATCGTCGGAACCTTTTATGCTAGTATATTAATCCCTTTGTTTCACGATATATTACATGTCCGAGATTCGATCATCGGTATCTCCATATCTAGTTTGATCTCGTTACCGACATTCACTCTTTTCTCGTTCCCGTGATATAACATTGTAGTGATCAAATCACTTGCTTGCAAGCTAATCAATGTGATATCACCAAGAGGGCCTAGAGCATAGCTATCCATCATCGGGATGAACAAATTCCACTCTCGATCCATGAGTCTCAACATAACACTTTAGTAGTTTTGAAGCCATCTTTATAATCACCCAGTTACCGTGTGACGTTTGATGTCAACAAGAAACTCTTCCGGTGTTAGTGATTGACATGATCTCATGGTCTAAGGATTAGGATCACTTCGTAAGTTGTTATAGCAATGTAAACTCAATGAATTTGATCGTAATGCTACACTTCGGATGAATGTTCATCACATCATTACACTAATGTTGTGACCTCGTTATTAACAACATCCAATGTCCATGATCAGGAAACCTTTGATCATATTGTTAATCAACGAGCTAGTTTATAAGAGAGGCGTAACTAGGAACTTCCTTTTTGTTTATTAAACACACATGTATTAACGTTTTCGTATTAATACAATTATAGCATGCAAAATAAACATTTATCATAAATAAGGAATACGATAATAACCACTTTATTATTGCCTCTCGGGCATATTCCTTTCATGGTTCAGCATGGTTTTGTGTCCCTGGGGGATAATGTGAGAAGTTTACCGTATGAATTATATTTTTCCCATCAAGGTCGGAGAAAGGGTAGGACTGAGAAAATAGTTTATTTGCCTGCACCTGCTTTGTTTAACTTTGATAACAGGTAAGGATGGTCGCTTACGGAGGAGGAGGTTGACACATATGTGGCGGAGCTGCCCTAGCAAGAGGAGAATGTTGGAGAGGATGCCGAAGACAATTTGGTTCAACCCTCCAACTTGGAAGAGTCTTCATACCAGCAGCCCTCATTTGATTGGGGTGCGTCTTCTTCTTCATCGCAAGCGCCTGACTATGATCATTCCTATGATGAACCACTAGCATGGGGTTACTACCTGCGCTATTGAGCCCCACTTAGGCAAAAAGCCTAAGCTTGGGGGTAGGTATACCGACATCACACTCATCTATATATCATGTTCAGTCGGTTCTTTGTATATCCATTGTTTCGCTTTCTTTTTGGTTTTTGTTTCTGCTTTCTTAAAACACAAAAATATCAAAAATATTTTCGTTGTTTCTCTTTCTTTGTTTCTTTGCTTTGGTTTGCCTTAAAAGAAAAATCCAAAAAGATTTTGCTTTGCTTGGTTTGCTTTGTTTTTTGTTTGGTTTTTCTTTGTTTGCTTGTTTCTAAAAAAATCGAAAACACCAAAAATATTTGTTGTTCTTCTTTGGTTGTGTGAGTTCTTTGCAGGGTTCAGCTGTCCTCAGTGGATTTTGGTTTCGTGTTATTATTCAAGTCACACAAGTGAAGGGCAATAATGAAAATTAAGACAACTCGAGGTGTGGTAAGAGGCTGGTAACGAACTCTATTTGTTTCATTTTTGTACCTATGCTCATCATTGTGAGCATGCTTAGCCTGTTTGGGTAAGGTGTATGTTATTATGGATGCTTAGTTGTTCTTGCTTGTCTATGATTAGCTCCAGCTTGCTAATAGTTTGTAGCATGTCATATGAATCTTTGCTTGCATTGTTTTATTCATATTTTGGTATGAAACTGTGGTATCCTCCTCTGACTGCTCATGTGAATCGACTTGGCACATGCTCACGCATGCATATGACTAATCAATAGTCAGTAAGCCTCGATGATTTATTTTTCCTCAGAGTTCTTGTATCACTTTCATGACATAATTAGTCATGTTTTGTTGCAAGCATGATTATGACAATTATTGCTCTCTCGTTTGTTGCTCCCTCTCTATTTTCTAGCCTTCACTTGCACTGAGTATGAGCTCTACCTGTGCTTCCAACTCCCCAAAACCAATATTGCCAGTTGTGTCCACCATACCTACCTATTAGCATCGTTTGCTATTTTAGTGCATATTCAATATGTCGTGTTTTCTTCCAAAATAAAATGTTTGTCTGTTTTGAGAAAGTTAGTTAGTAAAGCCCTCACGAACTTGATGGCACACTTTATTCCTTGCACTTAATAATCCTGAACCATTGTGACTAGTCCATGAAAGTTATATGCTTGCAAATTATATGCTGGGAGTCAGCAGAACCGTGCTGTCATGAGAAACGCTTTCAACACTTTTTGGATATCCTATCCAGTTGATACTTTGCTCTTTTGTTTACGGATTTCGACGATGTGAAATAAAAGGGGAGCTTGTGAGTTCATGGAGTTTATACATTGTGTTACAAAAACGTCTGGGCCGCTACCCTAAGCCATGCCTAATCATGGTGGAAACTTGCAGCATCACCATAATGAGCATCTATGAAGCATCCTCAATAAAAATTTATGCATATGGTAAATAAAAAGATTGCTGAGATGCTCATTGTCTGCTTGCCTTGTAACTTTGGTTATGGGAAAGCTCTGTACCATGTGCAAGGGGTACCGCGTTGGCGGTTCTCTATGATACGCATGTATTTACATTGATAAGAACTTTCAGGTGACCAAAGTTGAGTAGCATGTGGAGCGGCCCTCGTACTCAAGGGACTTGGGATTTCTAGTTTATGGTCTGTCAAGCATATGATTCACAGTGGACCTCACTTTCACCTTAACCACATGAAGATGCCTATGATAGGGGCAATGAGAGCTCAAAGCTAATGAGTACCTTCCTTTCAGCATTGGGAAGCCTTTCAAACTTTTCAAAACCGTTTTCACAACCTTGTTGAGTCACCACTTATTCTATGAGCACCTTCTTGAGAGCATAGTTGTCATTCTTGTGTTTGTTCCAAAACTTGGTTAATTATGTCATGACTTTGATGATTGTATCTCTGATATCTTTACTTCAAGTCTTCATGTGAACTTTAGAGGTGCCTTGGCATTTATATTGTGCTCTACAAACAAAGGCAAGCGAGATACCACTCTATCATACCTTACTATGAGCATTGCAATGTTGCTTATGTTTATGTTTCATGCTACTTATTATTATTAAGTTGGTTTCTCTTCATAGCTTGCAATGACTATTGAGTAGACTTAGTTGCATACTCTTTATTATGAATTGTCTAAGCATCTACTCCTGTGCTAAGAATATTTACATCATATGAAGCAAATGTGTTCGTGAAAGTTATTTTATCGCACTCAGTTTTCAACTGAATTGCTTGGGGACAAGAAATAAGCTAAGCTTGGGGGAAGTTCATACGTCCAAAATGTATCTACTTTCCCAAACACTTTTGCTATTGTTTCTCCTCTAAACTTGTGTGATTTGGATACAACTAACACGGACTGACGCTGTTTTTAGCAGAATTACCTTGGTGTCTTGTTTTTGTGCATAAAATCAACTATCGGGAAAAATCCCAGAAAATATGCCAAAAATTATATTTCATCAGAAGACCCACGGAGCCAGAAGACGAGACGGAGAAGGGGCCTAGGGGGCCCACACCCCTGCCAGGCGCGGGTGGGCCCTGCCCCATGCCTAGGGGGTGCAGGCACCCCCTCGGCCTCTCTCTGCTCCTATAAGTTGCCTTTCGACCTAAAAATTGAGGGGGGTTCGATAGTTTTCCAGAAAGAGTTCCGCTCCGCCGCCGCCACCAGAAACCAAGATTCAGATCCAGAAACTCCGTTCTAGCACCCTGCAGGGATGAGGGATTTGGAGAGGATCATCGCCATCTTCATCACCAACGCATCTCCATCAACCACTGATGTTCCATCATCCATGAGTGAGTAATCCCCCGCTGTAGGCTTGGGGATGGTAGGGATTGTATGAGTTCTATCATGTAATCGAATAAGATCTGTTAGGGCATAGTGCATAATATCTCTATTAGTGCTATTTGACTTTGTTGCAACTTGTTGTGCTTAATGCTTATCACTAGGGCCCGAGTGCCATGATCTCAGATCTAAACTTATTATTGAATCATTATGATAGTATTGTTTGTGATCTTATCTGCAAGTTGTGTACACATATCATTGTCCGGATCCAAAGGCCCCAAAGTGACAATAATTGGGACAATCGGAGGGGATGGTTGTGGTGTCAGGATCACATGTGTTCACGGAGTGTTTATGCTTTCCTCTGGTGCTCTATTAAAAGGAGAACCTTAATTTCCATTAGTTCCCTAGAGGCCTCGCTGCCATGGGCTGGCTGGACAGAAGATGTAGTGCAAGTTCTCATTGTGAGCACGTATGACTATATTTGGAGCACATGTGTAGCATCCCAATTGTCTAACAATTGTAATGCTACTTGGTCTAGTAATATAATGGCTACTTCAAATATATATAATTGTTGCATCATCATTATATCATGCTCATGTCATCATGCCACCTTGCATTTGAGCATCATATAAAACCCTTTTCGTTTGGTTCTTCTCTCATGCGCATTATTAATTGTAGTTGCCTCTTGATATTGTATTTGGTTCTTGATATATTGTTTAATGCCCAAGTTGAGTTGGGGGCATATCTCTTATTAACTCCACCACCTTTCTTTCACCACTTTATAATTCCACCATCCAACTAAATATGAGCTTGGCATTTACTGGTTTACCTCTAGCTCCTGTGGGTTGGGATGGATCCAATCCTTTGCCACATGCTCTCATCTTGGCATCATGTTGTTTTCACAATATTGAAACATGAGAGCCACATGGCCACCTTTGCATGCCCTGTGAGTGGGACCTTTTCCTAGCTTCCATATGTGTGGTTTTGGGGTTATCATCATGTTGGGGTATTTTTGTGAGCTTATTAAAAACCTAGTGGCATACACCCACTAGCAAGTCCCAAATATAATCCAATGTGATCAACTCCATATACTCCACTTGGAATTCTTCCTAAATTCCTTTGCTTGTGCCTTAGTCCAATTTTGGGGATGCAACATAATAATGCCATGTATTATTATTGTCTTCACAAAAATCAACATGGCATGGAATAGTTGCATGGGCCATGCAAGTACATCTTTTGCTTGTCTTTTGGTTTTTACTTGTTTTGGATGGATCATGCCATCTCTCATCTATCTCTCCCTCCTTTAGCTTGGTCTTAATTTGATCATGCTTGCACCACCTCCCCCTCTTTTCTTGTTTTGTTTTGGTTTGATCTTAGTTGTTCTTGGCTTGACCTTGTCCTAGCAAAACCACTCCATCTCTCTCTCTCTTTAGTCCCTAGACCATCATCTACCCTTCATCACCATACCCATACCCCCTCTCCTAAACCCTAATCTACACCTAAGCTAAACCACACCCCAAGTGCACCCCCTCTTTTCCCTCCCCTTGGTCTCTCTATGCCGAGCCACCCCACCATGGCCTACCCTAGCTGGCCCCACCGGCCACCCTCTCTCCCTGGCCACCTCTCCCTGCCCTAGCTACCACCCCAAACCCTAACCTAGCTCCAAACCTAGCTCTACCCGAGCCTAGCTCCATCCACCCGAGGCTACCCCTCTTCCTCTCTTGCTCTCTCTGCCCTAGGGGCCCCAGCCCGAACCACCCCGAGCCTACATGCCCTCTGGCCCACCTGGCAGCGTCCCCATCGCCACCTCGCTCTGCCCCTGCTCCTGCCCGAGCACGTGAGCCGGAGGAGGAGAAAAAGGTGGCACCGAGGCCACCTTTTCCATCTACCCCTCCCCCACGGCGTCCTCCCTCCCCCTCCTTTTCCCACCACCACACGGCGCCTCTCTGGCCTTCCCCAGATCCGCCCCATAGCCTCCACCCTCTCCCTCTTTCTCTATCGCCACCGCCTACCCCATCGCTAGCAACACCTCGGCCTCCACCGCCCCCTCCTTATCCAGCCGGTGGCGTGACGCTCCAAGGTGTCGAGGAAGACCACGCAGATCCCCTACGTCGCCCTGCACCCGGAGCCAGGAAGGAGGAGCCCAGAACGCTGGACACCGCCGACGCGCTCCGCCGGAACCCTAGATCCTCTGGACGCCTGCCTCCCCGCCGATCTCCTGCGCCCCAGGCCGATCCGACCACGTCAAGCGACTCACGACGCTGAGCAGGGGATATATCAGGAGAACCAGGAGCACTACCCAGATCCATCCTTTGCTTCAACTGAGCTGCCAGGCAAGCACTACCACATGCTTGCATACATATAGTACCTATTGCCTCTATCTTATTCTTGCATCATCGAGTCGCGACTGCATTAAATTGAATCCCAAGTATTGCATAGCCTTTACATTTAAACCCCACCGAAGCTTGTTCCCCCATCCCATGAGCCATTACTACAGGAGTTGTTTGAGCCATGCGAGTCGTAGAACAGCATGTGTAGGGTATGTGAGTGTCTGATGGATAACGAGGTACCTAAACAACTTAACCTGAGTAGTAATGGGATAACTAATGAAAGTGGCATCGGTGAGCCATATTCGCTATTTGGTTTTTCCGGCTCACTTGTGTCCCGTAAGACCCCGAGTACTTGATTCCTGTTCCAAGATTATTCGCGCTATCCACATCCGGGAGGCCTTATGGACCCCCCTGAGCCAGAGCTTGATTCATTCTTATTTCTTGGGGCCACAAACTAGTTTGAGGTTTTATTTACTATCCTGTACTTATGTCATGCTTTACTGCTTTATTTAAATTGTGCGAGGAGCACACTGTACTGTTTAGGATCGTGGCCCGATTTCGCTGTATCGACAAGCCCAGCCACACTTTCGGGTTCCCAGTCGTTTACAGCCGCCTCCACAACCTTAAGCCCGTCTCAGAGCCGGCCGGCTTCGTTGCGGGATCTACTTAAAGGGGTGGCCCCCTGAAATATTTCTGAATCTTGTAATTGCTTTGTCGTGACTGCCTCGTTGGGTTTTGATTTGGTTTTTCCGAGGCATATCGAGTGTGTGTTGCTATTTGTGCACCCCTGCAGGGTAAAACTTTCTGAAAGCCGTGTCCGCGGTTATGGACGACTTGGAGCACAGTTTCTCGATCATAGACAAGCATAACTAAAGTACCGCTTCTAATTTGACTAGACTAGGTACCTGACTAGTAAATAGTGCCACACTCATGGAATGGATAATAAAACTGCCAACAGATGGGGGTTGTTCGTCCGCTTCCTCGTCGGTAAGCGAGGAGGAGGATGGATCTGTTAAGATTACCTTTATCACTGTTATAACTGTTGTTCTTAATTCACGGACATCCGTCTATCTTTGGTTAGGCGGATGGTTAGCGAGTATCTATAGAATTGTTAGGGTTTATCTTTTGCTGCAATTGCGTCACCCCAGGTTGTGTCCCCTTTAGAGGCATAAAGACTTGCTGAGTACCCCTAGGGTCTCACACGATAATTATTGGTTCAGATGAACAGGTACCCTCTCAGGATGGATACTGGGTGGAAGAGACGGACGATGTGTGCAACGACCATTCGGTGTAGAGATTCCGGGAACGGGGATCCGTGAGATCTGTGGGCGGGATGTGCTTATTTATGGGGCATCTTATGCCGATTTGCTTCTTATCCGTACTCGGATTTTGTCTTCCGCTTCCGCTTGATACTCTGTTGATTGATGTATGAGGAGATATCCTAAACTATTATATCTATCTAGGACATTTGGATCTTGCCATATGGCGTTGCTATATTTCCTTTCTTTTTAGATGGAATGGCTCTGATGTACTCTTGTATGGTGGCTTGCATACATACTCATTTGTGTATGTAGTTGATCCCTTCGCCTGCCGATTACGCCGCCCGTTCTTGTCCCGATGTGTGGAAATGGTTGGGACGGCCGAGAGGTCTACCTGTGAGTGGCATTTGGGCCCCACCGTACTATTTCAACCATTTCTGCTCATCCAGGCTTGTAACTAGGAGCGTAATTCACCGAGGTAGTTACAATTGGTATCAGAGCCATCCCGACCTTCAGGGTCTCAGCCAAATGGTCGTTGTCTGTCTAGCAAATATTTTGGTAGTTATGTATATTAGGGAAAAACAAAACGCGAGAGTAGGAATGCTTCCATTTTTCTTCTTACCCACCCACCCACCCTTTTCTGGTAAGGAAGTGTAACGTTTTCAATCCTCTTCTTGAATTCAAACTAGGATTCACGTGTTCTGGGTTTCCGTAGTACCATAGGTTGTGTATCTGTGTGCGTGAGTGTGTGTGTGTAATTCTTTGTCTATCTGTTGCATCCAAGTTGTTATCTTATCGGCCTTTTGGTTATCAACTGTTGGTACATTCCATACCGACAGGCTTTTGCACACCGACGCGATCTATCTGATTCGTTGTATACCGACGCGATCTGTCTTACTCTTTGTTATCCGACGTTATCTTCTTTTGTGTGTTCGTTTCCGTAGTTACCAATCTTTAGGTTATCGTGAGAAGAAGGTGTTGAGATATGTGTTTTATTTATTCTTGTGCGGAGTAATGATTTGAGTGCGGGATGGAGTCGCGACCATACCACTACTCTTGTCATTCGCTCTTGTATATTGAATTAGTAGAGTCACTAATCTTGATTCGTTAAGGGATTTTGCGCATCTATTGGTATTTTAATGCCGAAATTTGTGGAAAATTTTTCTTTGATATATTTGTGTACCACACTCCTTTTCAGTCGTGTGCGATATGCTTAATATCTTCTAGGTGCTTTGAACTTTGTTGATATTTTAATATCATCTTAGTAAATTGTATCCTTTAATCTTGAGTAATTCCATCTTGGTACTATTTTGGATTATTATTATTCTCCATCATAGTACTGACTTGTGTGTTATATCAATAACAGGATGGCACCACCACGCCGTTCTGAGGAGGACATACAACCTGAACTGGGGGCAGCATTGTCAAGCATCGCCAATGCCTTGGCAGCAATGCAGCAGAACCAGCAGCGCTTTGAGGAAAGTGTCAGGAGGAATGAGTTTGCTCCGCTACCTCCACCTCCCAAGCGAGGAGACATCAAAAGCTTCCTGAAGTTCAACCCTCGCCAGTTTGATGTTTCTGATCAACCACTTGATGCTGATGATTGGTTGCGTGAGATGTCAAGGTTACTGGCAACTGCTGATGTTCCCGAGCAAGAATGGGTAAAGTGTGCTACTCACCTTCTGAAGGGAGATGCAGCTCTCTGGTGGGAGAATTACCTGAAGGCAAACTGCACTGGTTTTCAGCCTACTTGGGAACAGTTCACTGGAGCTTTCAAGGAGCAGTATCTGTCAGAAATTGTCATGGAGAGAATGAAGGAAGTGTTTCTTAACCTGAAGCAGGGCAATGATAATGTCAATACCTACATCAGGAACTTCATGAACCTTTCTCGTTATGGTGGCGATGAGATCTCAGATGACAAGAAAAAGCAAAAGAGGTTCAGGCAAGGGCTCAATGCATCGATCAAGTATGCAATCACACATGCAAGACCGGCGTCTTTTCTGGAACTTCAGCATACAGCTCTACAGGAAGAGGCAAGTAGGCAAGTGTTTGAGGAGTCAAAGAAACACAGCCGTGATGCAGCAGGCTCTTCAGCTATGTCAGCTCCTTCTAAGCGTCGTGTCTGGGTTCCTAACACCCCACCGTCGCTCCCGGCTCCACCAAGACCTTCAAGCTACGCGGCAAGGCCACCAAACTTCCTCACTGCTGCTCCCAGGGGCTACAACCACCACTACCCTGGAGCGCCTGGCGGAGTCCCTGGCTACGTTGCCCCACGTCCACCTGGTGTTTGTTTCACTTGTGGAGACTCTGGGCATCAACAATGGAACTGTCCGCTGAAGAACAAGGCTCTTCCTCCACCACCTCCAAGATCTGCGGCAAGCTCTCCTTTGGTTCGTGCACCACCACCTCGGGCTCTCAACATCAACACCAGGCCCGGGTCTACTGTTGCTCGCGCCAACTGCATCAACGCCGCTCAAGCTGAGCATGCACCTGGAGTTGTGATGGGTATGCTTCCCGTTAACTCAGTTCCTGCAAGAGTTTTGTTTGATTCTGGTGCATCGCATTCTTTTGTGTCAACCAAGTTTGCAGATGAGAATGTGTTAGCTATGGAACCTCTCCTTAAGCAGTTAAGGGTCCTATCTCCTGGTTCAAACATGAGGGCTGCTTATATCAGCCATGGCAATCAAATTGAGATTGGTGGCTCTTCGTTCTCGGCGTCCTTAATTGTTCTGGGCAATTCTGACATTGATGTCATCTTGGGCATGGATTGGTTGACAGCAAATGCAGCTGTGATTGATTGTGCGGAACGCTCGGTTTCTCTGAAGATTCTTGAAGGCCATATAGTCTATTCTCCAAGTCTGACTCCTGCTATCCAGCTTTTCTCTTTGGCGGCTCTGAATGTTGATGCTATGGAAGCTATTCAGAGTGTTCCGGTGGTCTGTGAGTTCCCAGATGTCTTTCCTGAAGAGTTGCCAGGTATGCCTCCGAATCGTGAGGTTGAGTTTGTTATTGAGCTTGAACCTGGTACCGCTCCTATCTCCAAGCGGCCTTATAAAATGGGTCCTGCTGAGTTGGCTGAACTCAAACGTCAGCTTGATGAACAAGAGAAGTTGGGTTTCATTCAACATAGTACTTCTTCTTGGGGTAGCCCTACTCTCTTTGTGAAGAAGCGAGACCAGACTGATAGACTTTGTGTTGACTATCGGGCTCTCAATGCTAAAACCATCAAGAATAAATATCCCCTTCCGCGGATTAATGATCTCTTTGATCAGCTAGCTGGAGCTGTGGTTTTCTCTAAGCTTGACTTGAGGAGTGGTTATCACCAAATCAAGATTCGCAAGGAAGATGTTCCGAAGACAGCTTTCACCACCCGCTATGGCCTGTATGAGTACACGGTCATGTCTTTCGGTCTCACCAACGCACCTGCCACCTTCTCGAGGCTCATGAACTCGGTTTTCATGGAATATCTTGATAAGTTCGTTGTGGTCTATCTGGATGACATCCTAGTCTATTCTAAGTCAAAGGAAGAGCATGAAGAACACCTTCGGTGTGTCCTAAGCAAGCTTCGTGAGAACCGCTTGTATGCAAAGTTCTCCAAGTGTGAGTTTTGGCTGCCTCAAGTAACCTATCTTGGTCACGTCATCTCTGCCGAGGGCATTGCAGTCAACCCGGAAACTGTGAAGACAATTGTTGAATGGCTTCCTCCTGTTAATGTCAAGCAAGTGCGGAGTTTCCTTGGTTTTGCTAGTTATTGCCGTCGCTTCGTTCAGAACTTTTCGAAGATAGCGAAGCCTCTTACCGATCTCCTCAAGAAAGGCAAGAAATACCTTTGGACTCCTGCATGTCAAGCAAGGTTTGAGACACTCAAAGAGAAGCTCACTTCCACACCAGTCTTGGTTCCTCCGGATACATCCAAGCCGTTCCAGATCTTCTGTGACGCCTCTTTGCATGGATTGGGTGCGGTCCTCATGCAAGAAAAACAAGTTGTTGCTTATGCCTCTCGACAGTTGAAGACGCATGAGATCAACTATCCCACACATGACCTCGAGCTCGCAGCAGTTGTCTTTGCTTCGAAAGTATGGAGGCACTACTTGCTTGGTAACCGTTGTGAGATCTTTTCTGATCACAAGAGTCTGAAGTATATCTTTACTCAGCCTGATCTAAACCTTCGGCAAAGGAGATGGATTGAAGCAATCAATGACTTCGACTTGACCATCAACTACACTCCGGGCAAAGCTAATGTCATGGCAGATGCGCTCAGCCGCAAAGCTTATGTCAACAACCTCATGATGGAAGAACAACAGCCTCTCTTGTGCGAGGAATTCCGTCAGCTCAACCTGGAAATTGTGGAACAAGGGCATCTCCTGAACCTTCTGGCTACTCCTCTCTTGGAAGAAAAGGTTCGCTCTCGTCAGCTTGGTGATCCGTACACCAAAAACATCATCGCTAGGCTTCAGCTCCCGAAGTATGAGTCCTTCCACGTCGATGATAAAGGCACGCTCTTCTTTGAACACCGGATGTTTGTTCCGAACTACCCGGGTTTGAGAGAGCAAGTTCTCAAGGAGGCGCATGATTCTGTTCTTTCTATCCACCCTGGCAGCACAAAGATGTACATGGACTTGAAAACGCAATATTGGTGGCCTGGTTTGAAAAGGTATTGTGCCAAGTATGTCTCAGAGTGTGATGTCTGCCGCAGAGTGAAAGCTGTTCATCAGAAACCTTCCGGTCTTCTACAACCATTGAAACCCCCGGAATGGAAATGGGAGAAAGTAGAGATGGACTTCATCACTGGTTTCCCAAGGTCGCAGAAGGGCAACAATGCAATCTTTGTTGTCATTGACAGGCTTTCTAAAGTAGCTCACTTCTTCCCCGTCAAGGAAACCATTTCTGCAATTCAGTTGGCGGAGCTCTATATCCACAGAATTGTCTCTCTGTATGGGGTTCCTCTCGAGATCAGTTCAGACCGTGGAAGCATCTTCACTTCCAAGTTCTGGGAGAGTTTCCAAAATGCTTTGGGAACAAAGTTGAACTTCAGCACAGCTTACCACCCTCAGTCGCAAGGACAAGTTGAAAGGATCAATCAGATTCTGGAGGATATGCTTCGTGCTTGCGTCATCTCTTTTGGCATGAAGTGGGAAGAATGTCTTCCTTATGCTGAGTTCTCTTACAACAACAGCTTCCAGAAAAGTCTAAAGATGGCACCATTTGAGGCTCTCTATGGTCGCAAGTGCAGAACTCCGATTGGTTGGTCGGGTGCAGGTGAAAGGATCTTGTTTGGCCCTGACATTGTGACTCAAGCGGAGGAGAAGGTTCACATCATTCTTGAAAATCTGAGGATTGCTCAAAGTCGCCAGAAGAGCAATTATGACAGGAAGCACACGGACATGGAGTATGTCCCTGGTGATCTCGTTTACCTTCGTGTCACTCCCATGAGGGGCACGCACCGTTTTGGTATCAAAGGGAAGCTGGCTCCTAGATACATCGGTCCCTTCAAAGTTCGTGGAAGAAGAGGAGAAGTTGCTTATGCTCTTGAGCTCCCGGAAAAACTCAAGGTCCATGATGTTTTCCACATCTCTCAGCTCAAGAAGTGCTTCAAGGATCCCGGCAGGACCGTGGATCATGAGCTTATAAATCTCCAAGAAGACCTGTCTTATCAAGAACACCCCACAAAAATCCTTGAAGTCGCAGAAAGAAGGACTCGCAACAAGTCCATCAAGTTCTGCAAGGTGCAGTGGTCGCACCATTCCGTTGATGAAGCCACTTGGGAACGTGAAGATGATCTCCGTGCCAAGTATCCTACCCTCTTTGTGTCTTCTTCTTCATCCTAGAATCTCGGGGCGAGATTCCTGTTTAGTGGGGGAGAGTTGTAGCATCCCAATTGTCTAACAATTGTAATGCTACTTGGTCTAGTAATATAATGGCTACTTCAAATATATATAATTGTTGCATCATCATTATATCATGCTCATGTCATCATGCCACCTTGCATTTGAGCATCATATAAAACCCTTTTCGTTTGGTTCTTCTCTCATGCGCATTATTAATTGTAGTTGCCTCTTGATATTGTATTTGGTTCTTGATATATTGTTTAATGCCCAAGTTGAGTTGGGGGCATATCTCTTATTAACTCCACCACCTTTCTTTCACCACTTTATAATTCCACCATCCAACAAAATATGAGCTTGGCATTTACTGGTTTACCTCTAGCTCCTGTGGGTTGGGATGGATCCAATCCTTTGCCACATGCTCTCATCTTGGCATCATGTTGTTTTCACAATATTGAAACATGAGAGCCACATGGCCACCTTTGCATGCCCTGTGAGTGGGACCTTTTCCTAGCTTCCATATGTGTGGTTTTGGGGTTATCATCATGTTGGGGTATTTTTGTGAGCTTATTAAAAACCTAGTGGCATACACCCACTAGCAAGTCCCAAATATAATCCAATGTGATCAACTCCATATACTCCACTTGGAATTCTTCCTAAATTCCTTTGCTTGTGCCTTAGTCCAATTTTGGGGATGCAACATAATAATGCCATGTATTATTATTGTCTTCACAAAAATCAACATGGCATGGAATAGTTGCATGGGCCATGCAAGTACATCTTTTGCTTGTCTTTTGGTTTTTACTTGTTTTGGATGGATCATGCCATCTCTCATCTATCTCTCCCTCCTTTAGCTTGGTCTTAATTTGATCATGCTTGCACCACCTCCCCCTCTTTTCTTGTTTTGTTTTGGTTTGATCTTAGTTGTTCTTGGCTTGACCTTGTCCTAGCAAAACCACTCCATCTCTCTCTCTCTTTAGTCCCTAGACCATCATCTACCCTTCATCACCATACCCATACCCCCTCTCCTAAACCCTAATCTACACCTAAGCTAAACCACACCCCAAGTGCACCCCCTCTTTTCCCTCCCCTTGGTCTCTCTATGCCGAGCCACCCCACCATGGCCTACCCTAGCTGGCCCCACCGGCCACCCTCTCTCCCTGGCCACCTCTCCCTGCCCTAGCTACCACCCCAAACCCTAACCTAGCTCCAAACCTAGCTCTACCCGAGCCTAGCTCCATCCACCCGAGGCTACCCCTCTTCCTCTCTTGCTCTCTCTGCCCTAGGGGCCCCAGCCCGAACCACCCCGAGCCTACATGCCCTCTGGCCCACCTGGCAGCGTCCCCATCGCCACCTCGCTCTGCCCCTGCTCCTGCCCGAGCACGTGAGCCGGAGGAGGAGAAAAAGGTGGCACCGAGGCCACCTTTTCCATCTACCCCTCCCCCACGGCGTCCTCCCTCCCCCTCCTTTTCCCACCACCACACGGCGCCTCTCTGGCCTTCCCCAGATCCGCCCCATAGCCTCCACCCTCTCCCTCTTTCTCTATCGCCACCGCCTACCCCATCGCTAGCAACACCTCGGCCTCCACCGCCCCCTCCTTATCCAGCCGGTGGCGTGACGCTCCAAGGTGTCGAGAAAGACCACGCAGATCCCCTACGTCGCCCTGCACCCGGAGCCAGGAAGGAGGAGCCCAGAACGCTGGACACCGCCGACGCGCTCCGCCGGAACCCTAGATCCTCTGGATGCCTGCCTCCCCGCCGATCTCCTGCGCCCCAGGCCGATCCGACCACGTCAAGCGACTCACGACGCTGAGCAGGGGATATATCAGGAGAACCAGGAGCACTACCCAGATCCATCCTTTGCTTCAACTGAGCTGCCAGGCAAGCACTACCACATGCTTGCATACATATAGTACCTATTGCCTCTATCTTATTCTTGCATCATCGAGTCGCGACTGCATTAAATTGAATCCCAAGTATTGCATAGCCTTTACATTTAAACCCCACCGAAGCTTGTTCCCCCATCCCATGAGCCATTACTACAGGAGTTGTTTGAGCCATGCGAGTCGTAGAACAGCATGTGTAGGGTATGTGAGTGTCTGATGGATAACGAGGTACCTAAACAACTTAACCTGAGTAGTAATGGGATAACTAATGAAAGTGGCATCGGTGAGCCATATTCGCTATTTGGTTTTTCCGGCTCACTTGTGTCCCGTAAGACCCCGAGTACTTGATTCCTGTTCCAAGATTATTCGCGCTATCCACATCCGGGAGGCCTTATGGACCCCCCTGAGCCAGAGCTTGATTCATTCTTATTTCTTGGGGCCACAAACTAGTTTGAGGTTTTATTTACTATCCTGTACTTATGTCATGCTTTACTGCTTTATTTAAATTGTGCGAGGAGCACACTGTACTGTTTAGGATCGTGGCCCGATTTCGCTGTATCGACAAGCCCAGCCACACTTTCGGGTTCCCAGTCGTTTACAGCCGCCTCCACAACCTTAAGCCCGTCTCAGAGCTGGCCGGCTTCGTTGCGGGATCTACTTAAAGGGGTGGCCCCCTGAAATATTTCTGAATCTTGTAATTGCTTTGTCGTGACTGCCTCGTTGGGTTTTGATTTGGTTTTTCCGAGGCATATCGAGTGTGTGTTGCTATTTGTGCACCCCTGCAGGGTAAAACTTTCTGAAAGCCGTGTCCGCGGTTATGGACGACTTGGAGCACAGTTTCTCGATCATAGACAAGCATAACTAAAGTACCGCTTCTAATTTGACTAGACTAGGTACCTGACTAGTAAATAGTGCCACACTCATGGAATGGATAATAAAACTGCCAACAGATGGGGGTTGTTCGTCCGCTTCCTCGTCGGTAAGCGAGGAGGAGGATGGATCTGTTAAGATTACCTTTATCACTGTTATAACTGTTGTTCTTAATTCACGGACATCCGTCTATCTTTGGTTAGGCGGATGGTTAGCGAGTATCTATAGAATTGTTAGGGTTTATCTTTTGCTGCAATTGCGTCACCCCAGGTTGTGTCCCCTTTAGAGGCATAAAGACTTGCTGAGTACCCCTAGGGTCTCACACGATAATTATTGGTTCAGATGAACAGGTACCCTCTCAGGATGGATACTGGGTGGAAGAGACGGACGATGTGTGCAACGACCATTCGGTGTAGAGATTCCGGGAACGGGGATCCGTGAGATCTGTGGGCGGGATGTGCTTATTTATGGGGCATCTTATGCCGATTTGCTTCTTATCCGTACTCGGATTTTGTCTTCCGCTTCCGCTTGATACTCTGTTGATTGATGTATGAGGAGATATCCTAAACTATTATATCTATCTAGGACATTTGGATCTTGCCGTATGGCGTTGCTATATTTCCTTTCTTTTTAGATGGAATGGCTCTGATGTACTCTTGTATGGTGGCTTGCATACATACTCATTTGTGTATGTAGTTGATCCCTTCGCCTGCCGATTACGCCGCCCGTTCTTGTCCCGATGTGTGGAAATGGTTGGGACGGCCGAGAGGTCTACCTGTGAGTGGCATTTGGGCCCCACCGTACTATTTCAACCATTTCTGCTCATCCAGGCTTGTAACTAGGAGCGTAATTCACCGAGGTAGTTACAACATGCCTAGGATTGTTTAGTACTTGGATGCTTGTTATTATTTATCTGCAATGCCCTAGATCTTGAAGTTACATGTTTAGACTCGTACATGAAACTCCCGTCCATCCATCCCTATGCCTATCGCACTCGAATCCCACTGTTACCATTACTATTACTATTGCTCATGTTTCACTGTTGCTGTTGCTACTACAAACTGTTGCTACTGATAAACTTCTGTGAGCAAGAACTATTTCCAGGTGCAGCTGAATTGACTACTCGGTTGTTAAGTCTTGCAAGTATTCTTTGGCTCCCCTTGTGTCGAATCAATAAATTGGGTAATACTACCCGCGAAGACTATTGCGATCCCCTACACTTGTGGGTCATCAAACCCTTATACACTGTCATGTTTTGGTATGTTCAGACTGGAGTTAGTTTAGTACTCCTATGATTCTATGATCATGGTAGAATGTTTAATGTAAATATGACTCCTGATTACTATATTAGGAAGATGATTAAATATCTTTCTGCAAGTTTACTTGTGAAATCTATGTGTATGATTTGCTTGGTTTAAAATAGATACGTGTGACACCTTCCTTGGAATGGTACACAAGTGTTCATTCTAGTACTGGGCTAAATTCTACATGTGTCCTAGTGTGACTTGGTGCTAAAATGAGTTGGAACTCTTGCTGGATATATTAACCTATGATGCAAATAAAATTTTTTTGGCCTATGATGCTGGTCTGAGGCATAGCTAGGTAGAAACTAAAGTTTTTACCTACTGTTCCTCACACGTGTGCCTTGATATTAAGTGTAAAACAATTATTCTTATAGCTCTTTAAGAAAATGATTTGACATCCTTACTGTTTCATATAGATCCTTAAGATGTATTGATTTCTGAGGTGCTACTATTTAAAAGATGTGCCCATAATTCTTTATTTAAGGCTGCTAGTATATTTGGATGTAGAAATATGGATTACTACCCAACATCAGTGATGCACAGGCTGAGATCTTGGTTTTTTTTGCAAAGCTTGATGGTTGACTATGTTAAATCTCGTATGTGATGGATACACCCCACTTGGTTGTTTTTTTAGAAGATTTCATATGAAACAACACATGCTTGGATAATCTAAGATGATTTGATCATGTGATGGTTTTATATGTACTCACCACATAACTTGATTTTTGGTGATGATGTTGTTGTGCTAGTTGATCTTGTTGGCTTAATCTTGCTAGCTTGTTCTTGCTAGCTTGATCTTGCTCTGCACCTCCTGGTGTTGCTCCTGCTCCTCCTAGCTCCTGTGATCTTGTACTTGGCCTTGCTATCCACCTGCACCACCCCATCCTTATGTCACCATCCTAAGGATGATTGGATGGTTTGTTGTGTTTTTGAGTTGGTGGCTTTGTCTGGGAATTTGGCAGGCTCAGTGTGTTCTTGGTTGTGTGCTTGTGAAGATATAATGAGTTCCCTGGTGGCTGTGCTACGACAGTGTGTTATCTTTTGATTGCTTGTGATGCTGCTCCTGTTTGGACAGCACATTACATGCATTTAGGTGACTAAGTTGCCTTGCTGTTTGGCCTGGTTGTGGATCAGATCAAGTGAAATGGGTTTTCACTTCTATCCTTTTGCTAGTTACTATCCTGGTGAAACTTGCCCATTTAGTTTGTTGATGATGTTGTTCTGAGGCTTGTTTGATATAAAAGAACAGATATTGTACATTGGTGAAACTTGCCCCTTTTAACTACTCAATGAAGTAATATGAATAGTGCACTTCACTGCTCACCACTAAGAGTAAAAATAACCAACTAACCTTTTTATTTTTTAGTTGGTTTTCTTATTTTGCAGGAACAAGATCTGGATACTCAAGGTGTAGTATAGGAATAGATATGTAATATAGGTTTTTATTGTAATATTCATTTAATTCTTTCGTAAATAATCTTGTAATAATATTATTATAATTTAATAAAGTTTCATTTTATTGTAATTCACTTACTTTAATGTGTTCTTTTTATTTGTTGTATCATTCTCACTTTGTAATATTTTTAAGGAATAAAGAAAAGAAATAAGAATTCATTTCTTATTTGAATTTCCTTAACTTAAATTCTTATTATTGCTTAATATATCTTTAATATAATCAAACAATGTTACTAAACCATTTTGGAAAACACTTAATCTACTAACTTCTAATTTTTCAAATCTTCCCAAAATGATTTAAATTCCAAATTTGAATTCATATTATTTCCCTCCAAAACTCATTAATTCTTAAAGGTCATGTCAAAATTTATACCAATCACTATAAAGAGATATTCCTACCTCTAGATAGTGAAGGAAACTCTAATCACTTTAGGTTTTTTGTTTGGCGAAAAATTTACCCAAATTTTTACAGATGAATGCATACACATGCTCAGATTCCTATTTCTACCCTTCGTTGGTTCCTAAATGCTAGGGTGTTACAACAGGGAGATCAGAATTGGACTTTTTATCCACCACGACCTTCGTTGTTGGAGTGGGTTGGGTGGGTTTAGGGTATTCCGGGCTCTGAACAAAGTAGATCTAGATTGTTCTTTCGCTGCTATCATCACCGCTGGGGTGGGTTGGGAAGGTTCAGCGAAACCGAGGTAGATGTCAATCTCACCGATTGGCATGATGGTGTAGGTCGTCACGTGCTCTTTAGACGGAATCCAAGACTCGTAAAGAAGGACGAGAGGGAAGTCGCTGGAGTATATGACATGATCGATGGTGATAGTTTTGCTGATTCCCGCATGCACAGATTCTGCCCAAAACGAAGGTATGAAGGTCACCTTCCCCACGGTGGGTGCCAACTATCGTTGGATTGAAGACAAGTACACCATAAGGGGGTCCTAAAGGTGTGAGGAAAGGTGGTGTATGAGATGTAAGATGGTCCGAGACGGCGAGCACATAGATTTACCCAGGCTTAGATTCGACTACGGTGATCGGATCCTACTCCTGCTAGCAACCTAGTATTATATCGGCTGAGCGACATGTTACAAAGGATTACAAGAGAGGATTCGCATATGCGAGTAGGTTGTGATTGTGCAGTATTGCCCCTAGAACGTATTATATAGTCATCCGTCCTAGGGTTTATAAGAGAGACATATCCGGCTACGATACAGAGTTGGTACAAAGTACAGCTTCAACTACAAGTAATACTACAAGCCTAAATCGGTAAGTCTTCTAGGTCTTCGCATAGACGGAAGGGACTTCGTCTTATTTTCCTGACTGGTCCGCCCGTGAAGCAAAGATCTAACCCATATGTGGGCCACTCTAGTCAGTGAGTACCTGTGGGTATACCCGGAATGTATATCCCCAACAGGGGCAGTGGCAGCAACTTCCTCCATCACTGGGTAGGCGTTTGGCACCAGTGAAATTTGACAGATTGTGGGATGGTTTTTACCCACCAGCTAGCTGGTGGGCCAATGGAGGACAAGAGAGCAACATGCTCAGGCACGCACGCCATCAGATCCGATGCAAAGCCAATCGAAATTTAAGCTCGAAATAGATTGTCGTGGACCGATATGAAACATGGATATGTTGGTCGCGCCTCTGGACAATATCATCTGTCCGAGTTCGAACACATTCGGATATGGTGTGGTTGTTTAGGATAACTCAAACGCCCCTCCCCCCTCCCCTCCCCCCTCCCCCGTGTAAACGGACCACACAGGTCTGATACTGTCCTTTCGAACCGAGGCCACGATCCAAAGCATACCCGTGAATGGAGATAACGGTCCGGACGTGTCCGCTTTGGCGCAAACCGGGCCCAAAAGTGAGCTTGGTTTGCGGGGATGGACAGCCCACACGTTCGGGCCTGTCCTTCTCTAGGCTCATGCGGCATACAAAGAAAAACTGCTAATAATTTATTTTCATTAAAAACAAAATAGTTAAAGGGTATAGGACACTAGATGGATAGGCGCGCTTCGTTGCGAAGCCTGCCTCACGTTGTGGCATAGTTGATGCAAGGATGGACAATTTGCATACTTATGCAAGAAGGATTGACAGTTTTCATGCAGAGCGGACCACATTCGTGTTTCTACGCTATCGCACTGTGGTGGTCTTACTCTGTAGTGAGTTAGGAATGTGTCACACTGCCACTAAAAAACATACCCTCCCTGTCTTAGTGGAATGGCGTTCTTGACCATGGTCGTCAAATGAAAATTAGCTGCTCAAATAGCTATTTCTCATGTTCAGTATCATGTAAAAGGCTACTATATGTATCTCTTATAACATCAAACGGTAACAAATGGTGTAAATATATCTCATGCGTGGATTGACTAAATTAATATCAAACTAATAAGTAGCTTAAATGTACATCAAGTTCTTGAAATACTTGTGTAAAAATTCAGCCGACATGAATGTTTTCACGAACAGAGAAGCATAAACATTTTGCATATACAATCTTGCCATCCTTAATGGATATCTCGCAAAAAAATACAGACATAGGAACAAAATAACAAAGAGAAAAAATTGGAAAAGCCATCGATTAGCAAAAATAATACTCAAGGTACGATACTTTAGGTGAACACTCTTAGCATATATTCCTCACTAAAATCCCACGTGGTATGCCGCTAGAATCTTGTCTTTTTTTCTGCAAGGAATCATGGTTTTTTCAGATATTTTGGATAAAATAAAGAAAATTGCAATGAAATACTTACCAAGACGTTGGAAAAGGAAGAACACAAGCACATGACAGGGATACGTTCCATGGGTATAAACCCAGACTAACACCTCTATCAGGGACCATGGTTGGATGCAAGGTTGGGTTACACTATTTCAGATCTGACCAGTGAGAAACTAAGAATACATTAACGTACAGGCAGATCTTCACTACTAAAAGCAAAATTGCGTTAGTGTGTGGTGTCACACATCTAACAAATTACTAGAAAAATATCACCGTAGCAACGTACCCCTATTTGTTAGCCCATATCTACTCTACCTATAGGTAACATCCCAAAAATATAGTCAAGGTTATCAATATCTAATCACCCAAAATTAGGGTTAACAAAAACTTTTGTGAATTAAAAATCTATATGAATGCATGTGTGTATGTGATGAATGCATGAATACTTGAATGGACTTGTGTGATTGTTGTGAATAGCAAGAAATGGTTTAAAGATGAAAACAACATCATGTAAATCATTTCCAAACAGAATCAAATCATTAGAAATTTAAAAATAAACAAAATAAGCAACTGGTCATTTTTGCCAATCTTGCTCACTAGACCACTTTGAGTGTTTCTAATCCAAAATTTCTAACAGAAACAAATCCAATTATTTTCACCAATTGCTAGACCAAGTGAAAGTGAACCCAAGCCCACCTTGTAAACCCACAGAAACATTTGGCAACCCTATTCAAATAATAATTCAAAATTGAATCTAGTTCATATGGTAAGATCACTCTTTCTCAAAACCCAAGCAAACCAGTGCACCTCGACAAATCCAATCAACCAGAGACTACCTAGTATGTGACCATTGCACCCATCAAGTTTCAACCAAAAATTCAAATATGAAATTCTTTCGGCCATTTCATCAAACACTTGGATACAGGAACCAAATTTGGCCAAACTTCACTGTTTTCAGCAGTAATTTGGCCAAACATTATTCATCATTAATCACCCTTGTCTCCCCTAGTGTCAACCAGTGCATTGAACCAACCTAGCCCCTACCCAATGCACCATGCCGTGCATGCCCGAGCCAACCCCGGCCAGTCGACCATGGCTAGCTAGCAGGAGCAAGCGTCGCGCCTAGCCACCGTGTCTAGAAAGCACGCCACCGTCCACCGCCACCCTCTGTCCAGTCCTCGACCCTTGCCAAGCCGTGGACCACCGAGAAGACGCACACCCATTTTGTCTCTGCCATGTCCAGAGTGCGCCAGCTTGCCGCGCTCGCCGCGCTCGACACGCTCGCACCGACCACGCCTCGCCTTCGCCGCCCGTGCATGTGATCACCACTGTCCCAGGAACCTCCCAGACATCCCTGTTCACCGCCGCGCAACCCAGAGCCATTGTGCGTCATCAAAACCGCCGTCGGTGCCGCTTAGAGCACAAACGCTTTTTGACCGAACCTCACTGCCCCATGCCGCGCCATTACCTCCTTGAGCACCGCCAGGGAACCGCGCACCGTCCCCTACCGTCGGCCATGCCCGTAGCTCCCTGTAACGCCGACCCCGACGAGCTCTGCCCGCACCCTTCGGTACCCTCGTCGCAGTATTAAATAGAGGCCTTCCCCGTTTGTTTTCTTCACACCATCTCACTCCCCACCTCTCACTGATCCTTCCCACTTGTTCTCGGAGCAAGGCGGGCGCAGCATCGCTAGAATTTCGCCGAAGCCAGCCGCTACTGGAGGAGAAGGGTGCTGTCGATTGTAGCCACCCCAGGAGGAGCCGCCAGTACCAGGAGAACCACCGTCGTCGACTTTGTCGTTCGCCCCCATCGCCGACCATTGCCTGAGCCCGGTGAGCCGCCACAGACCCCCACTAGCCGCGCTAGGGTTCGAGCGTGTCGTGTTCTGTTCGACGAGGACGATGGATGTGAGCCGTTGATCCTACGGTCGTAGTTAGCCCATACCCCTTCGCACCCCCCTGTCTCACTGAAGTGTGGGGACAACCACTTAACTAGCCCACGCGTCCTGTGCGCAGTGGGCCGGCCTAGTTAGAATTCCCGCACGACCCAGTTAGTTTGAATTTAGATTTATCTATTTAGTTTCAGACCTAGTTCTGACAGTAGATTCAAAATTCATTTCAGAAAGATTTACTAAACTAAAATGCATGAAACCAATTTTGTTAGAAAGGTATGGAAATTTTTAATCCAAGCTCGTTGGATTCAAACCATTTGGAATTATAGATCACCTATAGTAAAAATAACAAGGCAGAGACTTTTCTGCATTCAAACATTTTTTAAAATTCAACAATAAATGCTTTTGAGTTGATTCCTGAAGGGAATATGCCCGAGAGGCAATAATAAAGTGGTTATTATCGTATTCCTTATTTATGATAAATGTTTATTTTACATGCTATAATTGTATTAATATGGAAAGTTAATACATGTGTGTTTAATAAACAAAAAGGAAGTTCCTAGTTATGCCTCTCTTATAAACTAGCTCGTTGATTAACAAGATGATCAAAGGTTTCCTGATCATGGACATTGGATGTTGTTAATAACGAGGTCACAACATTAGTGTAATAATGTGATGAACAATCATCCGAAGTATAGCATTACGATCAAAGTCATTGAGTTTATATTGCTATAACAACTTACGAAGTGATCCTAATCCTTAGACCATGAGATCATGTCAATCACTAACACCGGAAGAGTTTCTTGATAACATCAAACGTCACACCGTAACAGGGTGATTATAAAGATGGGTTCAGAACTACTAAAGTGTTATGTTGAGGCCCATGGATCGAGAGTGGAATTTGTTCATCCCGATGACGGATATATATGCTCTGGGCCCTCTCGGTGATATCACATTGATTAGCTTGCAAGCAAGTGATTTGATCACTAGAATGTTATATCACGGGAATGAGAAAAGAGTACATGTCAGTAACGAGATCAAACCAGGTATGGAGATACCGATGATCGAATCTCGGACATGTAATATATCGCAAAACAAAAGGATTAAGATACTAGCGTAAAAGGTTCCGACGATCACAAGAAAGTCATCGTTGAATGTGTGGGAGTCAGTATGGGTCTCCAGATCCCGCTTCTGATTATTGATCCGAGAGGGGTCTCGATCATGTTCGCATTATTCGCGAACCGTAGGGTGACCCACTTAAGAGACACCGACATCCATTTGGAGCAAAAGTTTCATGCCAAAAAGATTAACAAGCGTAGGAATTTATTTCACTAGATACCGAAACGGGTTTTCGGGTGAAATTGTAGAAAGTGTTTCTGCATGTGAAATGAAATACTAGCAAGGGGTTATATGTGAATGTTTGTCATTAAAGTAATTGACAAAATTCTGAATAAATAAAAGGAGTTTCATTTAATGAGAGTTTGCATTAAATTTGGTGGAAATTTAACGGGAATTTGAGTGGGTTTTTGAGTGAAGGGAATTGAAAGGCATTTGAGTGAGTGTAGTGTCCACCCACATGAATGTGGAAGAGGTGGGGGCAGCCCCATGGCTGGGCGCATGGCCCCTTGGGTGCCCCCCTCTGCCTATAAATGGAGCCCCCCTCCCTCTCTCTCACTCACACCTTCTCGTGAAGGATCTCTCTCCCCCTCTAGAATTTATCCCCGATGGTCTCGGACTAGCGAGATACATGTTCCCGGTGGCTATTCGGCAAGAAAGAGTTGTGCTTCCGCTGCATCGCTGGAGCAAGGAGGCGGAGGTTGCTCGGTGCCTCGAACGTGTGTGCGAGCACGGATGCGCTGCTGATTTGCGGCGCTAGGACTTCCTCTCGATCTTGAGATCGGCAAGAGATCGTCTACATCAACCACGAGTCGAACTCGTTAAGCTTTGTCGGTCTTCAAGGGTATGTTCTCTACGGATATACATCTGCCCGTTGTTTGTATCTAGTAGATAGATCTTGGTACATAGTTCCCATTGTAGGAAATTTTTTGTTTTCTATGCTGCGAACCCTACAATTCCAACTCTCAAAAATCACATTTCATAGGAACTTTCTAAATATATAAAAATATCTAGGTTTACTAGTAGTAATAATGGACAAGTAATAAATGAATGCCCCATAGGCATTTCTAGTCACTTTAATTAATTAAAATAAAAAGGTTAAATCTTATTAAATTGTGACACCACTTTAAATCACATTCCCAAGTACTAAAATATGTGGTGATGATATGTGTCAACATGATCCTATGTTTTAATTGGAGAATATTAAATCTTAAGTAGTTTTTCAATGAGTATAAATTACTTTTCTAAAATAAAATAAATGAAACTATTGCCCTCATCCTTGTGATGATTGTGATGATGCTAGATCATCTAGTGTAAACCCTTGTGTGCCAAATAGAAGTAGTTAAGTATTGTTTGGTGATTGTGTACTTCGTATTTATTTATAGACGCTAGTACCGACCAAGGATACGAAGAGGAAGGAGAATACTACGAGGAAGAAGCCGAGGAGAACTTCAACCACTGCACTGTTCAAGGTTAAAAAGGTTTTACTCTCAGACTTGACAGTGAAGTGCACTGTTCAAGGTTCATCATTGAGTAATCTTTTAAGGGGCAAGTTTCACCAATATGAAAGAATTATATCTTTCATAATTTTTAAAGCCATAAGACAAATAAATAGCTCGGAGGGGCAAGTTTCACCAGCCAAGTAAAATGTAACCAGATAAAAGTAACCTCATAACCAGAGCATATCCACAGGGTGTGTAGCAGCCACACAGGCAGCACACACGCCAAACTGCATGGTGTGTGATGTCAGCACAGCAGCAACAGCTCCAACACACAAAACTACACAGCCCAGCCGTGGGCAAGCCAACCCCACACCATTTTCTTGTTCATACACACCAAGAACAGCAGCCCAGCTAAACCAAATCAAAGCCAAGCAAGATCACACCAATCAAAACCCTGGATCACATCACCAAAATGGTGACATAAGGAGGGGTAGATCAGGTGGATAGCAAGATCAAGATCAAGCCATCAGGTCCAGGAGGTGAAGAGCTAGATCAAGGACAATCCTAGGAGCTAAAAGTATCAATAGGAGAACCAGATCAAGCTAGGCACACCACCACAAGATCCACAACTTGCAACCCCAACAACACCCAAGTGTGGTGAGTATCATAAAACATCCATATATTATGTTCATCTTAGTCCAACAGAAAAGCATGTGATGTTTTACAAGTTAAACCTCTGAGTGATCACCCAAGTGGGGTGAACCTATCATAGAGGAAGTTTTAAACATAAAGGCCAGTAGTAAGCTCTACCAAATCCACCAGGACCTCAGACCAGCATCATAGGTCATGGTAATCATAAACAACTCATATATTCCAAAATATTCTCAAATAGCCTATAAAATTTGGGCATATCTCATGATGGAGTAGCACCTTAGATTTTACAAACTATATGCACCAACATTAAGCTACAAGCAAACCAATCATCTTAGCCCACTAGGATCCAAGGTTCAGTAAACAACCCTAATACTTAAGAATATCTATGAGGGGCAGTAGGATAGGAATTTAATTCCTAAGCCTTAGACCAGCATCATAGGCATTGATATTTTAAAGAAAAAGCTTACAATTTCTCTTTAACAGACATCCAATCTTAAGCATTGCTAAAGTAAAATCCCAGCAGTAGAATCACTACTTGTGTGCCATCCTAGGATGGTGTCACAAGAACCAATTCTAAAACAAGCCAACAATCATTGAGCTTTCATAAATGAACCAATAAAATAATCCCTATCATATTCCTGGACAGAACAACCAGGAATCAGGATTAGGTTTATATGTGCAAAGTGTTACTGTAAGAAACTAAGTAACTTTAATATGCACATCTTCACTGACAGTGCTACTATCAGTACTGGGTACTAACAGTAGAGAAACTCACTAAGCATCAAATTAACTAACCAGGTTTCACAGTTAAATCATCAGCTTAACCAAGCTTTAACACCAGTTTGAGGCAACACTACTAAACCATCAGCATCAGATCAAGAATGTCATTAGGTAATCAAATCATGACAGAAAGCACTGGAGTGCAGTGAGCACAATCTTCACTAGTCATCACTACCAAATCAAACCATCATCTTACAAGCACAAAGAGGGATGAATCCTAGAATTAGGGAAGAACCATAGAACAGAGATGAACCCTAATGAGGGATGGCCACTAGTTACACACATATGAACTCACAGGAGGTAGAGGCACGGGGGAAAACCCAAGGATCAACTCACATGTGGTCCTCGTTGTAGATTAGAAGAGGGAGCAGAGGGTCGTCGACGAACACGGTGGCATGGGGAGCACCCCCAAGGGGGCGCTGCAACCCACACCACACCAAGGCGGCGACCATAGCCTCGCCCGAAGGCAAGGAGCACCACCACAGCGCACGGCAACAGCGACGGTGATGGCACTAGCATCACCCCAAACCCTAGGGTTTGGGATGGAGCTAGTCTGGCTACGGGAAAACTCCAGAGCCAAATCGGATTGGACAGGAGGGTAGCGCATGATCGACAACCTAGCCCTGCACCACGGTAGCGTCCAGGAAGGGCCACGATGGCGAGCCAGGCACGGCGGCGGTGCCATCGACCACGGGGTCGAGAAGGAGAGGATAGAGGTGAGATCGAGTGAGTGACAGAGAGAGTGGGCTGGACTGGGCCAAAACCCCTTCGGGTTGTGGTTTTGTTTCTTTCCTATTGGACCAGAAAGGCCCAATAAACCAACACAGGCAGCCCATTTACCTAAAGGCTATTTTTAATAAATAGGAAAGGACCAAAATGCCCCTGAACTTAAATAAATTTTAGAAAATAAAATAAAAATTATAAATAAAATATTTTTGGATTCACAATAATCCAAACTATCCAAATAAATTAAGAAATAAAATTTTAGACATATAAATTTTATTAAGAATTTTGTAATATAGATATTTCTTATAGAATTTTACAAAAAAATTTAAAGTTGATAAAAAAATAAAAATCACTTTCATTATAGATTAATATTGTAGTATTTTGGAAAAATACTAAATAAATATTTTTGGGTATTTAAATAATAATTATTAAAGGAATTATTAAATTAATAAAATGCAAATAAAATGAAATAAAATAAAAGAATACAATATTCAATAAATCTTAAGAAATTAATATCTATAAATTCTTTATGATTAA
Organism: Avena sativa; assembly: GCA_916181665.1. NCBI lineage: Eukaryota > Viridiplantae > Streptophyta > Magnoliopsida > Poales > Poaceae > Avena > Avena sativa. Next base: position 105,473,721 of record OV702293.1, read on the forward strand.
ATGAATTCTATAACTTAAATAATGGGGGAGAATACACATAAAGCTAAATAATGCTATACAATATTTTGCATAATCGTTTTGCTTCTTTAAATATTGTCCTTACTGGGCAATAATGATGAGTTTGTAGACATAGAAGCTCAAGGTCTAGTGCAAGCATCCGACTTCACTACCTTGCAATCACAAGGCAAGTTCATCACTTGCTCATGTCCTTTGAAGAGTCTTTATCAAAGTATTTACAAATTGTGTGTTATCATCTATATTATAGAAAAAAGAAAAAAAAAATTTCTCAAGATAATAAATCTTAGATATCATCCTAAGTGATGATATGATGGATCAATAGAACTTAGGGTTCTAGTTGCAACAATGATGATCAATTAGGGACTTAATAACCCATGACATTAGTGATTCTAGCGCCGTATATCACGCATTAGCCATGAGATTTGGAATGGGACAGAGAAGTCAGTTGTATCTTCTTCCTCTCGCATGTAGCCGGATGTGCAGGTCGTGGCTGTTATCCTCGTAGTGTGCATATTAATTGGTAATTCGTAGAGGATATGCAGCATATGGGTGGGAGCCCTCAACGTCCGACAATAGTTCTGGCATCTAACGGTTTGTACAAACCATTGTCGTAATTCAATATGTGGGCATGGTGTACACCAAGGAGGCATGCGATGTCGCGAAGGGGGCAGTGATTGGCTTGGACCAACTACTGGGCCCCACATCATGGAATTGTGGATGGGAAAGTATGCCCGATTGTGCAACAAGGAGTTGATCTCTCATGGGTAAAGTAACGCACCTCTGCGGAGTGTAAGAATTGTAACTTGTTACTCCCTGTTCCGGGAAGGAGCTGCGAACGCGGCAGGAAAGGAACTCCATGAAAGTTCTGGTCAGCCTGTGAAGGCTGATGGTCATAGATTTTTATAATAACATCAAACATTTTAAGAAAGATTTACAAAAACTGCATAGTGCCAAGAATTTATAATCCGAGGTGGTAGTTAGAGCATCAAACTTCCCACCTTGCATATAATGAACTTGTTGGGTAACGCTATTACTCATCCTTTCCTTTGATCCCTTGCTTAGACTCTGAGGATACCGAAGACGTGCCAAGGGGACCGGCAAAGCTATTATTAAGTGGCGCCTGCAGCGGGCCCGGGCACTGTGGCACTGCGTGGTCGAGTAGTGTGTATGCAGTCGAATGCCAAGAAGATGTGTTCTACGAGGAGCCTGACCTGTCAGGAGGTGTTGAAGGAGTGGATGACGAAATCCGCTATGGTGTCGATGACAACGATTCCAACTAATTATGATAGTTAAGTAGTAACCGATGGAGCCGAGCAGCATGAACTCTATAGAATAAGCTGCTGAGCTCAACTCCTAGTGGGAGTTGCTACTTTTAAATTCCGCTGAAAACACTATATTTTGGTTTATAAGTAAAATCCTTCTGAAGTCTTGAACTTCTGGTATTGTAATAATAATAATGTGTGAATGTTTGTAATATGGACCCGCAATGTTTCTGTTGTACCACTCTGAGGGATGTGATATTTACAGAACGGTGTTCTATGGATGTCATGTCAATGACTATAATGTACTACACATGCAGTGGTATGCTGGGTCACCGCAAAGATGGACCGCAGGAAGGTTACGACAACTAGGATCATCTCCCATTGTTAGCATTGCCTGTGACCATGAAGATGGAGCCTCGCCCACGCTATCATTATTATATTATTTCGTTGTGTTGATTGTACTTAGACTAGATCATGACATCCTTTATTTGTAAGACTTTATTATGGTTTGTAATGGATGATGAACTATGGTACCAATCTGTTATGTCTCGCAAAAATGGTAGTCCTAGGATTTTGATGTATGGCATAATAGGCATCTGGGATTAAAAATCTAGGTGTTGACAAGTTCGTATCAGAGCCATCCTGACCATAGGAGACCCTAGTTTAGAATGGACGCTTGAATAAAAAACTTAGTTTCAAAACAAAATAAGTGAGTATTTATGAAAACCTATTCTCATTCTTATCACTTAGGTTCGTTCATGAAAATTCATGTTCCTCGAAAATTCTTGCAAACTTACATAAAATTTGACACACTTGATCACTCTACTAACTTACTCATCCTACATTCTTATAGATGGACGTGAAGTATAGCAAGTTCTATCAGTTGGGCAATGGAGGATATCTCATCTTTGAGCATGATTTGGACCAACTCTCAGAACTTCTTGAGCGCCCGCACCCCGAGTTCTTTGGAGCTCAGCTCAACGATCAGGAAGGAGGAGAATTGCAATGGCTGATTGTTGTAAGACTCCGAGGGAAGATTTAAGCCCCCACTTCAGAGGGAGTCCAGTTCACCTTAAGAGAGAACAACTGGTTAGATGGACTTTCCAGGGCCATGCAGGAAGATCTTGGCCGTCTGTGTGGGCAAAGCATCAATCAGATCAAGGGCACACGCTTTGAGTTCTATCCAAGGCATGATGTTATGGGACAGCCACTGGAGGCACCATATCACCCGGAGCTGAAGCATCAAGTGGACCATCTCAGCTTCATGATGTATGACCGGCAGAAGGAGTTGGACAATGCCCTCTCCTACGCCAACCACAACTATGCCATCGCAGTCAAGAAGGACCAGACCATCGCCATGCTTGTGAAGGATCGCCAGACTCGTCGCCATCAGCTTGACAAGAAGGATCGCATTATTGCCTGCCTTCGTCACAAGGTGACAGACTTGGAGGAGACCATCCACGAGAGGGACATGCAGCTTGAGGATAGGGAGAATGAAGGGGAAGACATCCGTGGAGACCCCTATTCCTACCTCAGTGATGATGATGACTTCCTGGAGGATCAAGCCATGGACTTCTTCACCGATGAGGATGACTTCGCCTTCATTGATGATGATGATGAGGATGATGATGAAGCCACCGATTCCGAGGAGTAGTGGCACTTGAGAACTAGCGTTAGTGAAGTTGTATCCAGTCCCACTGTATCGTAGTTTCACAGAATGGTTCTTAAAACCATATGTTTCCTTGTTGTGGTGTGTGTTTGTATTGTGTGCTATGAATGAATGAATGAAAAGAAAGTTGCTAGAAAAATCTGAGTCAAACTTTAAAATCTTCTCAAAAACAAACCCCTGAACCTTAGAAATTTCCCTCTTTTCTCATGATTTATCTCAATCTTCAGATGCCTCGCGGAGGAAGCAGCTCATTCTCGGACCCATTGTTGCAAATGTTGGTTTCAGACCGCGAAGCTGAAAGAGCCGAACATCAAGTTAACTTAGCCACCCTTCAACACATAGCTCAGATGACCAACAACAACCAAGGCCATGGAAACCAGTACAACCATGGATCCAATCCACCCGTCTTTAGTAAGTCTGAAGAGCCCTTAGATGCAGATGATTGGCTGCAAACCATGGAGAACAACTTAAAAGTCGCAGGAGTAGAGGCCAACGAGAAAGTACTGTTTGCCACCCACTATGTGGCAGGAGATGCAAGAGCTTGGTGGAACAGCGTTCGCACCATGACTAGAGGACAAATGATGACTTGGTATAAATTCAAACTCCAGTTCAGCAGGACCCATGTGCCACCGGGTTTGATAAAGAGGATGAGAGATGAATTCAGAGAATTGAAGCAAGGGAGGATGACCGTAGTTGAGTACCGTGACAAATTTCTGTCCTTAGCTAGATATGCACCGGATGAGATTGACACTGAAGCCAAGAAGGAGAGATTCTTGAATGGTCTCCTTGATGAGATGCAGACAGTGTTGTTCAATATTATCTTTGCTGACATTGAAGCCTTAGTGGACTCTGCCATTCAGATGGAAGGCAAGATCAACCAAGCCAATGAGAACCGCAAGCGTCGAATGATGCATCAACCAGGAACCCACCATACCCCAAAGTATCACCCCAACCCGTCTACATGATTTTCCCCAAGAAACAATAGACCCCCGATGAACCATCCAACCTACCCCAACCGTGGAGTAGGAAACCCAAGTCCTGGAGGAAACCACAACAAGAACCCTGGCAACTCCAACATTTTCAACCGGGCACCGCCCAAGTTCAACAACAACAATGCCCCCACCAACACCAATATTGCCCCAAGGAATGGAAGCAATGTTGTTCCTGTTGCAGGAAAGGACAAGTATCAGGTAACTTGTTATGAATGCGGAACCAAGGGTCACTATTCCAATGAGTGCCCGAAGAAGCTTGCAGCAGCACCGTGTTCAGCCTGGAAGAAGATTTTCCCCAGGGAATTCGCTCAACCGCAATGGCCGTCTATTTCTCATGAATGCTGAAGAAGCCCAAGAAGCGCCAGATGTCATGCTGGGTATGTTTGTTGTTAACTCAATACTTGCAAGAGTGTTGTTTGATTCTGGAGCATCGCACTCGTTTGTTACAGAAGAATTTGCATTCACTAGTAAGATTCAACCAACAAAATTGAAGCATGTTATGATAGTTCAAATACCTGGTTCAACCACCAAAGCTTGACAAATTTGCAAGGCCGTACCTATCAGAATCCATGGCATAGATTTTTATGCTAATCTAATAGTACCCAGAACCAAAGTTTTGGAAGTAGTACTAGGAATGTATTGGATGTCGAAACATAAAGGATTAAACGACTGTGCCAAGAAAGACATAACCATGACCAGTACAGTCGGAATATCAGTAGAGTGTGTATCTGAAACCCTGCCCTGTCAATTCAAGTGCAACAAGAGTCTAGCCCAACCACCCATTGACCATGTCAGAATAGTCTGTGAATACCCCGATGTATTTCCAGATATTTTTTGCGGTATGCCCCAAGATCAGGATATCGATTTTATCATCGAATTAATCCCTGGAACCGGACCCATAGCCCAGAGACTGTATAGTATGAACCCTTCTGAATTACTGGAGCTGAAGAAGCAAATTGATACTGTGCTGGAGATAGGACTGATTCAACTAAGTGCGCCGCCATGGAGATCACATGTCTTGTCTGTGGATAAGAAAGATGGAGGTAAATGTTTGTGTACGGATTATCGGAAGCTGAATGATGTCACCATTAAGAACAAGTATCCACTGCCGAAGATAGAGGATCTGTTTGACTAGTTGACTGGTGCCAAAGTGTTTTCTAAGATTGATCTTAGAATTGGCTATCATCAACTCAAGATTCGCGTGGAGGATATTCCAAAGACTGCCTTTACCACCAGATATGGATTGTATGAGTACACTGTCATGTCTTTTGGATTAACCAATGCCCCCTCTTATTTCATGAACCTCATGAATAAGATTTTTATGGACTACCTGGATAAGTTTGTCGTTTTTTTCATAGATGACATTCTGATCTATTCCAAATCAGAAGAAGAACATGAGCTACACCTGAGGACCATCCTTGGAACCCTTAGGGAGCATCAGTTGTATGCCAAGTTTAGCAAATGTGAATTCTGGTTACAAGAAGTAGGATTCCTCAGACATATTGTGTCAGCTGGAGGAATTGCCGTTGACCCTGCCAAGGTGAAGGATATTGAAGAATGGCAAGCCCCAACCACTCAAACCCAAGTTAGTGCATTTCTCGGATTAGCGGGATATTACCGCAAGTTCGTAGAAGGATTCTCGAGTATCACAAGACCCATGACCCAATTGTTGAAGAAAGATAGGAAGTTTGAATGGACGGACAAATGTGAAGCAAGTTTTCAAGAGCTTAAGAAGAGATTGATCTCAGCTCCAATCTTGATCATGCCGGATATCACGAAGCCTTTTGATGTGTATTGTGATGCATCCAAGATTGGTCTCGGATGTGTGTTGATGCAACAAGGCAAAGTCATATCTTATCTATCCCGAAAACTGAAGCAGCATGAGCAGAATTATCCTACCCATGACCTTGAACTAGCAGCCATAGTTTTAGCCTTGAAGACATGGCGGCATTACCTTATGGGTAACCATTGTGAAATTTATTCAGATCACAAGAGCCTGAAGTATATTTTCACTCAGAAGGAGCTGAATATGAGGCAAAGGAGATGGATAGAGGTAATCAAGGACTATGATCTGGACATTCACTATCACCCTGGCAAAGCCAATGTGGTAGTAGATTCCCTTAGCAGATTGTCATGTCGCTTGAACTCTATGATTCTGAAGGAGCAACCAAGTTTGCACAGGGAGTTGGAAGATTTCGGAATGGAATTAGTAAGTGAAGGATTTTTGGCTAGCATAAAACTTCAACCCACTTTGATTAGTCAGATCAAGGAGGTGCAGAAATAAAATGCTAGTATCGACGGAATTAAACATCGTATCGGTACAGGGAAGGTACCCAGATTTACCAAAGATGAAGAAGGAGTTTTATGGTACAAAGGACGTATCTGTGTGCCAGCAGATTCAGAATTGAAGCAAGCTATTTTTAAAGAAGCCCATGATACTCTTTATTCTATCCACCCCGGAGGAACGAAGATGTATCATGATTTGAAAGAGCAATTTTGGTGGCATAAGATGGAGAGAGAAATCAGAAGCTATATAGCCAAGTGTGATATTTGTCAGAGAGTCAAGGCGGGACATCAGAGACCCGCAGGACTGTTGCAACCATTGCAGATTCCGAAATGGAAATGGGATTCAGTTGGAATGGATTTTATCACCGGTTTGCCTACATCTAGTAGGGGAAATGACTCTATCTGGGTCATAGTGGATAGACTATCCAAACTAGCACATTTCTTACCAGTCAAGACCACTTATCAGAGTTTGAAGCTAGCAGAGTTGTACATTGCTAGAATCGTCAGTTTGCATGGAGTCCCAAAGAACATTGTATCGGATCAAGGAACCCAGTTTACCTCGAGGTTCTGGAAGAAAGTCCAAGAAGGATTAGGAACCCGACTAGATTTCTGCACAGCTTATCACCCTCAGACAGATGGACAAACGGAGAGAGTAAACCAAATACTCAAAGATATGTTGAGATCTTGTGTATTAGAATATGGATCTAAATGGGAAGATTGTCTGCCTTTTGCAGAATTTCCATACAACAACAGTTACCAAGCCAGTTTGCAAATGGCCCCCTTTGAATTCATGTATAGAAGGAAGTGTCGTACCCCTTTGAATTGGTCGGAACTAGGAGAGAGTCATATTTTCAGATCCGACATCCTATGAGAAGCAGAAGAGAAAGTTCACAAGATTCATGAGCACCTCAAGACCGCCCAAAACAGACAGAAGAGTTATGCCGACAAGAGACGTCGAGACCTAGCCTTCAACATCGGAGATTTTGTGTATCTCAAAGTGTCACCTTTGAAGGGAATGCAACATTTCCAGCTCAAAGGAAAGTTAGCCCCCAGATATATCGGACCCTTCAAGATTCTGAATCATCAAGGAAAACTACCGTATCAACTGGAACTGCCCAAGGAGATGTCAGCCGTGCATGATGTGTCCCATATCTCGTTACTTCGCAAATGCCTAGAAGTCCCAGAGAAGACCAAAGTGTTCAAGAATATTGATCACCGAACCATAAAGATCAACGATGACCTGATATATCCTGAAGTACCCATCCGTATTTTGGAGGAAGCTTTTAGAACCACCAGGACCCGGAGTATCAAGTTTCTCAAGATCTAGTGGAGTAACCACACTGAAGAAGCTACCTGGGAGCGAGAAGACTATATTAGGATGGAGTTTCCATATCTCTTTAAATCCTAGTTTTCTCTTTTTCTCAAATCTCGGGACGAGATTTTGTTTAAGGAGATAAGGTTTGTAACATCCCAAAAATATTAATCAAGGTTATCAATTCCAATCGCCCAAAATTAGGGTTAACAAAAACTTTTGTGAATTAAAAATCTGTATGAATGCATGTGTGTATGTGATGAATGCATGAATGCTTGAATGGACTTTTGTGATTGTTGTGAATAGCAAGAAATGGTTTAAAGATGAAAACAACATCATCTAAATCGTTTCCAAGCAGAATCAAATCATTAGAAATTCAAAAAACAAACAAAATAAGCAAATGGTCATTTTTGCCAATCTTGCTCACTAGACCACTTTGAGTGTTTCTAGTCCAAGATTTCTAACAGAAACAAATCCAATTATTTTCACCCCTTTCTAGACCAAGTGAAAGTGAACCCAAGACCACCTTGCAAACACATAGAAACATTTGGCAACCCTATTCAAATAACAATTCAAAATTGAATCTAGTTCATATGGTAACATCACCATTTCTCAAAACCCAACCAAACCAGTACACCTTGACAAATCCAATCAACCAGAGAATACCTAGTATGTGACCATTGCACCCACCAAGTTTCAACCAAAAATTCAAATATGAAATTCTTTCGGCCATTTTATCAAACACTTGGAGACAGAAACCAAATTTGGCCAAACTTCACTGTTTTGAGCAGTAATTTGGCCAAACTTTATTCACCATTGATCACCCTTCTCTCCCCCAGTGCCAACCAATGCATTGAACCAACCTAGCCCCTACCCAATGCACCATGTTGTGCATGCCCGAGCCAACCCCGGCCAGCCGACCATGGCTAGCTAGCAGGAGCAAGCGCCGCGCCTAGCCACCTTGTCCAGGAAGCACGCCACCGTCCACTGCCACCCTCTGTACAGCCCTCGACCCTTGCCAAGCCGTGGACCACCGAGAACACACATGCCCATTTCGTCTCTGCCATGTCCAGAGCGCGCCATGTCACCGTGCTCGACACGCTTGCACCGATCGCGCCTCGCCTTCACCGCCCGTGCCTGTGATCACCACCGTCCCAGGAACCTCCCAGACATCCCCGTTTGCCGCCGCGCGACCCGTAGCCACTCTGCGTCATCAAAACCACCGTCGGTGCCGCTTAGAGCACCAACGCATTCCGACCGAACCGCACCACCCCATGCCGCGCCATTACCTCCTTGAGCACTGCCAGGGAACCGCGCACCGTCCCTTATCGTCAACCATGCCCATAGCTCGTTGTAACGCCGACCCCGACGAGCTCTGCCCGCAACCTTCGGTTCCCTCATCGCAGTATAAATAGAGGCCTTCCCCGTTAATTTTATTCACACCATATCACTCCCACCTCTCACTGATCCTTCCCACTTGTTCCCGGAGCAAGGCGAGCGCAGCATTGCCGGAATTTCACCGGAGCCTGCCGCTGCTGGAGGAGAAGGGCGTCGTCGATTGGAGTCACCCCAGGAGGAGCCTCCAGTACCAGGAGAACCGCCGTCCTCGACTTCATCGTTCGCCCCCATCACCAACCATCGCCTGAGCCCCGGTGAGCCGCCACAGACCCCCACTGGCCGCGCTAGGGTTCGAGCCCGTCGTGTTCTGTTCGACGAGAACGATGGCCGTGAGTCGTTGATCCTCAATTTGATCCTACGGTCATAGTTAGCTCGTACCCCTTCGCACCCGCCTTGTCTCACTGACGCGTGGGAACAACCACTTAACCAGCCCGTGCGCGCGCTGTGCTGGTGGGCCGGCCCAGTTAGAATTCCTGCGCGACCCAGTTAGTTTGAATTTAGATTTATCTATTTAGTTTCAAACCTAGTTCTGTCAGTAGATTCAAAATTCATCTCAGAAAGATTTACTGAACCAAATTGCATGAAACCAATTTTGTTAGAAAGGTATGGAAATTTTTAATCCAAACCCGTTTGATTCAAACCATTTGGAATTATAGATCACATATAGTAAAAATAACAAGGCAAAGACTTTTCTGCATTCAAACATTTTTCACAATTCAACCATAAATGTTTTTGAGTTCATTCCAACTCTCAAAAATCACATTTGATAGGACCTTTCTGAATATATAAAAATATCTAGGTTTACTAGTAGTAATAATGGACAAGTAATAAATGAATGCCCCATAGGCATTTCTAGTCACTTTAATTAATTAAAATAAAAAGGTTAAACCTTATTAAATTGTGACACCACTTTAAATCACATTCCCAAGTACTGAAATATGTGGTGATGACATGTGTCAACATGATCCCATGTTTTAATTGGAGAATATTAAATCTTAAGTAGTTTTTCAATGAGTAGAAATTACTTTTCTAAAATAAAATAAATAAAACTATTGCCTTCATCCTTGTGATGATGCTAGATCATCTAGTGTAAACCCTTGTGTGCCAAATAGAAGTAGTTAAGTATTGTTTGGTGATTGTGTACTTCGTATTTATTTGTAAACGCTAGTACCGACCAAGGATACGAAGAGGAAGGAGAATACTACGAGGAAGAAGCCAAGGAGAACTTCAACCACTGCACTGCACAAGGCAAGCTTCACAAAACAAGTTAACTTTGCAAGTTACACTTGCATGATGACTATGCAAACTAGATGCCTTAGGCATATGTTATTATACCCCCCCCCCCTTTCTATCACACCAAATCCCAGTTTTACTTGCAAGCTTGATTATTTTATCTCTTTATCAAAGCTCCTTAGTTGTGTTTACTTAGTGATTGTGAAGTCTTGGAAAGATATTAAAGGTAGCATAAAGAGCATTAAACTTGGCCTAAGTTAGGTAGATCTTGATGTCATCCTAAGGAATGAGATTGGATTTAGATAAGTTACACTTTATTATCACCATTCATTAGTGATTACCCCCAACTTTATGTAGGGGTTCGTAGCATGGAAAACAAAAATTTTCTATCGCATACAAACAAACAAGCCAAGATCTATCTACTAGATTGCAGCAACGAGTCGATAGTGGAACTCACCCTCGAAGATTCCAAAGCGGTTAACGAGAGCAGATTCTCGTGGGTGATGTAGTCGTACTCTTTCCGATCTCAAGATCGCGTAGACGATCCTTCCAGCGCCGCGTTCCCGCAGCGCTTCCGCAGTCGGTCACACGTTCGGTACTCGACGAAGACCTTCCTCTCCCTTGTTCCAGCAGGCAGCGGAGGTTGTAGCACTCTCCTCGCGATTCCGGCAGCACAACGGCGTGGTACCGGAGGTAGAGGGGAAATCCCGCAGGGCTTCGCCTTAAGCCGGTGCGAGTATGGTGGAGCTTATGAGAGAGGCTATTAGTGGTCTAGTAATTAGACACACCAATTAGAGGGCTCTAAACCAATTAGAAGGCTCTAAACCGAAACAGCTCTAAACCGGGGTCTAGGTCTAGTTTCTAGTTTAGAGGATAGGAACTTGTGTGTCTTGTGTTGTGTTGGGAGGGGAGCCCTGCCCCTCCCTTTATAGGTGGGAGGGCTGGCGCGCTAGGGGAGGGAGGGAGTCCCTCCCCAACTCGGCCTAGGGCTGGCCGCCGGCTTGGGGAGGAGGACTCCTCCCCCAATTCGGTTTCCTCCTCTCCTCCCACTTCCCAAAACTGCCGTTTGACTTTCAAACTAGCCGTTTGACTTTTTCAATTTAGGATTCAATTTAATCCTTTATTTGGGACAGCAAGAACACTTAGTACATGATGCAATCATTCCAACATGCAATGACACATTCATGTACCCCTTCCCCTCCGGAGTGCCGGACATTCCGGGAACTTCTAGAATGTTCCCGATGAAAACACCGGAACCATTCCCCAACTCCGAAATGGGACTTTCCTTATATGAATCTTATTCTCCGGACCATTCCGGATCACCTCGTGATATCCCGGATCCCATCCGAGACTCCGAACAACATTCGGTCTCTTTCTCATAATACCATAACTACTCAAACAACGTCGAATCCTTAAGTGTGTCTCCCTACGGTTCGTGAATTATGCGGACATGATCGAGACACTTCTCCGAACAATAACCAATAGAGGAATCTGGAAATTCATATGGCTCCCACATATTTCTACGATTACTTTGCGATCGAATGAACCACTTACATATGATACCAATTTCCCTTTGTCTCACGATATGTTACTTATCCGAGGTTATGATCGTCGGTATCTCTGTATACCTAGTTCAACCTCGTTACTGATAAGTACTCTTTTCTCGTTCCCGTGATATGTGATCCCTTGTGACCAAGTCACATGCTTGCAAGCTAATTGGATGACATTTCACCGAGAGGGCCCAGAGAATATCTATCCGTCATGTGGATGGACAAATCCCACTCTTGATCCATGTGTTTCAACCAATACTTTCCGAACACTCAATGCCACTTTTATAGCCACCCTGTTACGGTGTGGTGTTTGATGACATCAAAGCATCCATCCAGTAAAGGTGATATGCATGATCTCATGGTCGAAGGAATTAGGTTACTATGTATCAGAAAGCATATAGCAATTGAACTATTGAAATGACTTGATCTTTATGCTACGCTTATCTATAGGAGTATGTCCATCACATCATTCTCCTAATGATATGATCCTGTTGTTAATAACATCTCTATGTTCATGATCAGGAAACCATGATCATATATTAACCAACAAGCTAGTTTAACAAGAGGCTTTACTAGGGACTCTTATTTTAGTTTACAAATCACACAAGTATTAATGTTTCCGGTTAATACAATTATAGCATGGTATGCAAACATTTATCATAAGTGTGAAGACATGATAATAACCACTTTATTATTGCCTCTTGGGCATATCTCCAACAGTCTCCCACTTGCACTAGAGTCAATAATCTAGTTTCAAACCTTTGTGTTTTTCAACACCTATGGCTTTCCGGTGTTGTATGCACACGATTGCTAGTGGTCAACTGATCTCCGGATCTGACACTTCCAGGTCCGTGTGTAATTGCATGTCTTTGCGTCTCTATGCATCACTCATTCTCTAATGAGATGGCTTTGTATAAATTTGGTATTTCGGTGTGACCTTTAGCTCTTTAGGGTTAAAACATGTTGATAATATTGTCGCACAATATATCTTCATAGTATTATCCCACTGAGAACTACACCTAGTTTGATAACAAACTTCTTGACACAAATGCCCTCTTTTGCTGCTATAATAGCAGTCATATACTTAGCCTTTTGTTGTAGTATCTGTCACAATGTCTTAACTTTGGAAATCATCCAAATCCATTATGGAACTCACTTTCCATTATATTGTGCCACCCTTAGTTTAGATTGAGATAAACTTAATTTGTACTCTGTGACAAAACTAGTATCAATGTAGTACTTTTACAATGAACTAACCATCTATTTGTCACTTCTACAAATATTATACTCTTAGTTCTTTCAGAAGATCATAAGAATATCCTTACTATTGTCCAATGATCATCTTACGAATCATTCTGGTATATGCTCTCAACATTTAGAGCATAGGACATATCTGGATTTGTACATATCACAGTATGATTGATATAAATACTCTTTGTGATTTCATACATCAAGTATCAATCTATACTTGATTATTTGTTTCACTTTACCAAATGTCAATACACTTGAATATATCATCAACATTGAACTCATTCAATCCTTTCTGTGCGACAAGAACCTTCTCTTGTAGTTTCTATATTGAACTCATTCAATATCTTATCTATGTACTTCTGGCACAACCATATTAGCGTCTATTGATGCCAAATATTTGGGTTTTGCCTAAGTCTTTCATCGGGATGAAATTCTTAATATGTGTTAATAAAAGATACATTATTTCCAATCAACAATATGTCTTCCACATAATGTATTAGAAACATGTCTTAGCGCTCCCACTTAATTTCTTGCAAACGCAAGCATCTTCATTGTCTCTGATGAAATTAAACTCTCTTAACAGTTTCATCATAGTGAAGATTCCAACTCCGCTATGCTCACTCTAACCATTGAAGTTTGCATATGCTTTTAGCATCCTTTGAATTAACAAAACCCTATGGACCGTGTTATGCACATGTCCTAGGTAACGATTCTATTAGAAGAACTTGTTTTGTTTATTCATCTACCATATAACAAAATTATATGTAGTGATTGCTACATTAATCCGTCTAGACTAAATATCACTATGACAGATCAAATCTTGTCATAGTCAACCTTTGAACATTGTTGTGAACTCCTTTCCAACATGTCGAATATTTCATAGATGTGAAACATCCATGTCTACTTCTTTATAGATCCAGACACAACTGTAAGGTCTTACACCTTTCTCGAGGGTCCTTCAAGTTCAAAACTTGATTTCTCATGTATGGAACTATCACGGATTTTATGGCTTCAAGCCATTTGACGGAGTCAGGGCCCATCATCGCTTCTTTGCATGTAGTCGGTTCATTATTCTCAAATAATGATTCAACCCTCAAATCTTGGTATTTGATTGTTCATCCGACCTACTTGTTTCAATAGGAACTTGGATCTCCGTGACCACAACCTTTGAGGTACGTGAACCATGAGCATTGTTGCTGCCTCCGAAACACTTTTCGGCGCTGCGCAACTCTGCACATATAGCTAAGGTTCTTTTAACCTTATCAAAGTTTCTATTGTCCTCCCACTTAACTTTTCACGAAAAATTCCTTCTCAAAGAAACTTGACGTTTTAAGTGACAAACACTTTTGTCTCCGATGTTATGGAGGAGTACTTAACAGTTATTCGAAATAACATACAAAGACAGGTTCATCCGACTTTGGTTGCAAACATCTTTTTTTATGCATAGCATACCAATGTTTAAGAAAGGACAACTTGGGTTTTATCCCAAACCATAACCTTATATGGTGTCATTTCAACGGATTATGATGGAGCTCTTTTCAGTGGAAAAACGGTAATCTCTAAAGCTTTTAATCTTTAAAATACAATGGCAGTTTTATGAATTACACCTTTGATCTTACCATGTCAAACAAGGTTTAATTACATATCTCGAACGCTCCATACTCTTATGGTGTTTCGGGAAAATGCAAATCCACGGAACGATTCCTTAAATCTTAGGTATTATGCTAAACTTGTAACTCAAATATCTTCCTTTATGATCTTTATCATAAACTGTTTATATTCTTGTTACAATGATTTTGCACTTCATCTTGAAAGTCTTTTGAACTTTTCAAATATTTCATACTTCATCCTTATTAAGTAAATATTCATATATTCACTCAAATTTTCGGAGAAAGCATATGAAGTTGAAATCCATCGCTCTTGACTACATATAATGGACTTCGTACAACAATATGTACAAGTTCCAATAAGCTAGTCATTCGTTCCCTTTTGGCCTATGAACGAAGTTTTAATTATCTCTAGGAAAGTTTCACAAGCGTTATTTGATCAAAATCAAAAGACTCCAAAATTCCATCCATATGGATTTTCTTCATGTTTTCTTTCCAATATAATTAAAACGGCGATGTCACTTCCTAAGTGATCTTTCAATCAATTTGTCTTTCGACATTTTTAGCACTAGTTTTATGGATGTGATTTTCTCCAACGAGATTTGTGAATCATCCATCTTTTATGGATTACGGCAATTATTTGAACAACCCTTTTGTTCTCATAACACCTGATAAAACAAATCTTGAAGGCAATCTTTGATGTTTAATGAGCAACACAATAACCCTTTATTTGTTCTCGATGAACATCATTACATATTCTTTTGCTAATTACTTAGGCCACTGTAGTTCATGAATTCTGTTGTTTCGTATGACGATTCATACCAACAAATTCAGTATCAAATACTTAAGAACCACATTGTTTAATAAGCAAAGAATATAGCCATAACATGTATATCATCTATATACTTAAACTGAACGATTCTAGTCTTTTCTTTTCTGCCATATATTTATGAGATTCTCTTTCAGTATTTCCTTTTCAGTTTGAAAGAATCTATCAACATCAATAGTGGAGTCATACATATGACATCTAGTCCAAAGCGTGTATAATTAAATACCAATGTCTTTGGACTTGCACTTTGAAGTAGATCACCATCATCAAATATTTGGTGTTCTTTCAAATTCCTTTCTTTAGTAATCTCTTGGTGTAGTAAACATTTTACCTACATCAAATATTCACCCTTATCATGGAATCGTCCATGATCAAGCTACTTTTAGCTTATAACGATGAATTATGAGTATAATGTTGCTAACCAAAACCTTTTGGAGGATTAGGACAACAAGTGTCTCCAACCCTTTTGCAAATTCTCATCAAATATGAGAACATGACTTTTGCCATATTATACTCTATCATGTTGCAACCAAAACTTCGTTTCAGATATCACAATATCTTCCACACATCATGGTTTCTGAAACAACTCTTTCAGATCCTAGATAACCTTGATATTAAGGGAATCCTTTGAATATCAAGAATCATGGATACAAACATGATACTTATATACTAATACTTGGAATTGTTACTCTTGATTTAATACTAATTATTAAACTTCATGGAGTAACCGGAACTTACTGAAAGTTTGCAATAGGACTTTTAAACTTTAGATTAACACTTAAAACAATACGATACCAGTTCGTAAAGTAACTAACCAGAATTCTATAGTTCTATTATCTCAATTATAACTAAGCGCAAGGTGGTAAACTGATGCCAATGACTACAACAACTATGCAAATTCACTTTGATTTAGTTTATGATAAATTGAGTTCTAATTAATAATTAAATTAATCTAGGTGAACTCCCACTCAAAACAATATCCCTCACATTGTTTTAGTGATCACACGAACCAAATCCACCACATCAAAACCGATCATCACGAGAGTTGATGTAGCTTCAATGGCGAACAATCAACATGTTCATCATATCTACTATATGACTCATGCTTTACCTTTCGGTGATCCGTGTTCCTGAGGCCATGTCTGTACATGCTAGGCTCGTCAAGATCAAACCTTAGCTACCGCATAAGCAAATCTGGCTTGCTTACGTTGTATTCACCCGCGGAATCAAAGACACCCGATCATCACGTGGTGCTTCGAAGCAGCAAGCTTTGGCAACGGTGCATACTAAGGGTGAACACTTTAGAACTTGAAATTTATGTGTATGAGGGATCATCTTATAATGCTACCGTCGTCTACTAAGCAATACAAGATGCATAAAGGATTAACATCACATGCAATTCATAATATGTGATATGATATGGCCTTTCTTCTTTGTGCTTCCGATCTCCATCTTCAAGCACGAACATGATCTCCATCATCATCGGCATAGCATCAAGGTCAATGACGCTTCTTCATGGTTGTCGTCCACCAGCTTCAACTATTACAACTATTTTGAATAGACACGCAGGTCTTAACAGAAATTAAAGACAACCATATGGCTCCTGCCGGTTGCCAACTTACAATAAGGAACATTGCATACATCAAATATAATCACAATCATGGCCATATCACATCACTGCACACCCCTGCAAAACAAAGTTAGACGCCTCTACTTTCTTTGCATATTTTACGTGGTTTGGGGCTTTCTATAAGTGTCGTTCTAACTTACGAACAAGAACCACAACATTGATACTAGTATTGTTAATCACCCGTTGTAAATTGGATCTTAACTATGCTAGGAGAAACAGGCACCCGCAAAGCCACTTATGCAATACAAGTTGCATGTTAAGCGTGGAGCAAGTCTCATGAACGATGTCATGTAAGGTTAGCCCGGGCCGCTTCATCCCAACATACCGCAAGATGCAAAGTACACAAAAAGCAATCGACAATAAAAGCATCAACGCCCACAATGACCATTGTGTTCTACTCGTGCAACAGATCTACATATAGACACGGCTCTGATACCACTGTAGGGGTTCGTAGCATGGAAAACAAAAATTTTCTATCGCATACAAACAAACAAGCCAAGATCTATCTACTAGATTGCAGCAACGAGTCGATAGTGGAACTCACCCTCGAAGATTCCAAAGCGGTTAACGAGAGCAGATTCTCGTGGGTGATGTAGTCGTACTCTTTCCGATCTCAAGATCGCGTAGACGATCCTTCCAGCGCCGCGTTCCCGCAGCGCTTCCGCAGTCGGTCACACGTTCGGTACTCGACGAAGACCTTCCTCTCCCTTGTTCCAGCAGGCAGCGGAGGTTGTAGCACTCTCCTCGCGATTCCGGCAGCACAACGGCGTGGTACCGGAGGTAGAGGGGAAATCCCGCAGGGCTTCGCCTTAAGCCGGTGCGAGTATGGTGGAGCTTATGAGAGAGGCTATTAGTGGTCTAGTAATTAGACACACCAATTAGAGGGCTCTAAACCAATTAGAAGGCTCTAAACCGAAACAGCTCTAAACCGGGGTCTAGGTCTAGTTTCTAGTTTAGAGGATAGGAACTTGTGTGTCTTGTGTTGTGTTGGGAGGGGAGCCCTGCCCCTCCCTTTATAGGTGGGAGGGCTGGCGCGCTAGGGGAGGGAGGGAGTCCCTCCCCAACTCGGCCTAGGGCTGGCCGCCGGCTTGGGGAGGAGGACTCCTCCCCCAATTCGGTTTCCTCCTCTCCTCCCACTTCCCAAAACTGCCGTTTGACTTTCAAACTAGCCGTTTGACTTTTTCAATTTAGGATTCAATTTAATCCTTTATTTGGGACAGCAAGAACACTTAGTACATGATGCAATCATTCCAACATGCAATGACACATTCATGTACCCCTTCCCCTCCGGAGTGCCGGACATTCCGGGAACTTCTAGAATGTTCCCGATGAAAACACCGGAACCATTCCCAACTCCGAAATGGGACTTTCCTTATATGAATCTTATTCTCCGGACCATTCCGGATCACCTCGTGATATCCCGGATCCCATCCGAGACTCCGAACAACATTCGGTCTCTTTCTCATAATACCATAACTACTCAAACAACGTCGAATCCTTAAGTGTGTCTCCCTACGGTTCGTGAATTATGCGGACATGATCGAGACACTTCTCCGAACAATAACCAATAGAGGAATCTGGAAATTCATATGGCTCCCACATATTTCTACGATTACTTTGCGATCGAATGAACCACTTACATATGATACCAATTTCCCTTTGTCTCACGATATGTTACTTATCCGAGGTTATGATCGTCGGTATCTCTGTATACCTAGTTCAACCTCGTTACTGATAAGTACTCTTTTCTCGTTCCCGTGATATGTGATCCCTTGTGACCAAGTCACATGCTTGCAAGCTAATTGGATGACATTTCACCGAGAGGGCCCAGAGAATATCTATCCGTCATGTGGATGGACAAATCCCACTCTTGATCCATGTGTTTCAACCAATACTTTCCGAACACTCAATGCCACTTTTATAGCCACCCTGTTACGGTGTGGTGTTTGATGACATCAAAGCATCCATCCAGTAAAGGTGATATGCATGATCTCATGGTCGAAGGAATTAGGTTACTATGTATCAGAAAGCATATAGCAATTGAACTATTGAAATGACTTGATCTTTATGCTACGCTTATCTATAGGAGTATGTCCATCACATCATTCTCCTAATGATATGATCCTGTTGTTAATAACATCTCTATGTTCATGATCAGGAAACCATGATCATATATTAACCAACAAGCTAGTTTAACAAGAGGCTTTACTAGGGACTCTTATTTTAGTTTACAAATCACACAAGTATTAATGTTTCCGGTTAATACAATTATAGCATGGTATGCAAACATTTATCATAAGTGTGAAGACATGATAATAACCACTTTATTATTGCCTCTTGGGCATATCTCCAACACTTTAGTGGTTAGTGCTAAGCGTAAAACTCGATCCATTTAGATGGGAATACTTGGTGAAAATGATTATGAAAACCTTAGAATGATGAGCCATTCTAATGAAATGTTTTGACATGTGTTATTAAACACAAGGTGATTTTCATGATTAAAATGTTGAGGCATGAGTCTTTGCCCTCTATAAAACTGATGGTTGTCCGGATGCGATACCATTCCAATTTTACCGTACAACCACAATACCCAAAATTGGGTAGGGCTTGACTGGAAGTTTATATATCTTAGTATGGGTTCCCTTGCGGCCGAGGTTTGAGCTGAGGCTACCTCGTGATGATTGTCCACCTGTGCATTTCCCAAGATGACAGATGGTCATGGTTGGGAGGCCAAACTCATAGGAGAGGTGCCTATACTAGGGTGTGTAATTGAAAGGTTAGGATTGATTATTCGCATACTAATTATGATGATTCAGGGTTGTCCCTAATGGATGTATTGAATGTTGTGGTGAAAGTGTATCACCTCTGTAGAGTGTCAAACTATTCGAATAGCCGCGTCCGCGGTTATGGACAGTTGGAGTGGCCATACTGTTCCGTCTTCAGATATTTTCAAAATGACTTGTGAAATGAATCATGGCTTTGACTTGACCACAACAGGGTTGTGATTATGAAAAACTGAGTTCCCACTTAGGTGTTATAAAACCTTAAACTAGTTTCCTTTATTTCTGAACTCAGGTAGAGGTATACCTTGCTTTGTGCAAAACAACCTAGAGCTTAGTATTCCTACTTGGAACCACTTTACTTGTTAGTGATAGTTTGCGAGTACTTAAAGAGTACTCATGACTTTGTCCCTGGCTATTCCCTTGGCCAGACTATGAAGAGGACTATCAGGAAGATGGACCGCAGGAAGGTTACGACAACTAGGATCATCTCCCATCGTCAGTATTGCCTGTGACCATGAACATGGAGCCTCGCCCATGCTACCGTTATTATATTATTCCGCTGCGTTGATTGTACTCAGACTGGATCATGAGATTCTTTATTTGTAAGACTTTATTATAGTTTGTAATGGATGATGAACTATGGTACCAATCTGTTATGTCTCCTAAAAATGGTAATCCTGGGATTGCGATGTATGGCATAACAGGCATCTAGGATTAAAAATCCAGGTGTTGACACTATAACTAATTTGCCAACAAACTTATCTTGTCTAGACTCTAGATCGCTCACGGCTAGAATATCCGTACCTTTTTTGTTAGAGAAGGGAATTCTTATCTAGATCCGCCCTGGGTCCTAGAAATTGGGAACTTTGGTTAGGAAAGAAAATCGTCATCCTCCATGCTCAGTTCCCACAATCTTCCAGTCCTACCCGCCATGGCGACCATCGACGCCCACAGCCCCGCGAGGCCCGGCTACTCTTCTTATCGACTCCCAACAGCAGCTCTCGATGGCGCAGGTTGCGGCGGAAAGGCAATGTACATATGATGAACCTCCCTTCACTCGATCCCTAGAAAGCGGCTGTGAGTTTGTGAGGATCGATGTCGCTGACGCGATTTCATTGTACAAAAGCCATGTCGCGCGGAAGACTCCTCTAGTCACTGCACTCACTTTTTGCATAATTTGTGTGCTTGGCATCTCTACTTTCAATTGGCATCGTCTTTCTCCTAACACAGATCTATTTGTTGTTTGATAAGCTGATATGCATTTTAGTAATAATTGAGTACATCCATTCCACTGCTTGTCGCCTTTGAGCACCATTAACTACACCCTTATGTACTTATGTGATTGTTCATCTATATTCGGTTTCTGCAGAACATTTTCTTAGATCATGCGTTTATTCAACATGGATTGCATAGAATACTTATACCATTTTATTGTGATACCAATCAGCCTCTTACACGGCGACATTATTAGTGAATTACTCAATTCGGCTGTGAACAGATTTTGGTTTTACAAGGACATCCTCCTAGAGTGCAGGAGGCTGAGCCTCTGGATATGATGCACTTCCATGAGGGAACATGGGCTTGTGGCTGTTGAGCAACTTTGTGTCAGCAGGTTTTCTCTGGCATAATCCACAACATGTTGGGGTTGACGCTGACAGATATAGCTGGTGGGCGTCAGGTCAATAGATAGATATTGGGTATGTGCAGGAGGTGCACCACATCACGGTGATTGAGTATGTAGCGGAGAGACATGAGAAAGGAAAAAAGATGGTGAGCCGTTGAGCCCTCATAACCAGACATTATAGTTTTTTTCTTTTGAGAATTAGTACATCTCGATTATAACAGAGCGGGGCAGTGGGTTTCTGGAAAAATAAGAAGTGGTCGTTACCTTAGAATGATACTATGTGTCGTATGTGTGTAATCTCATCTTTTATCGATATGTTCACCGAAACACGCTAGGGCTGTAGCTTTGTCCCAAGTAAACAGAATTGCCATGCAGTTTAACTAGCAATAGGTTCTGCAACATCAAAGCCAACCTTCAAAACTACAGAGATCAATTATGTCAAATTAGAAAAATCAACTAATAAATTTTTTTGTTCACACATTAATAAAGCACTCGGTCAGTGGCCTGACTTCACACACTAGACTTCAGATTTTTTTCTCAAGAACCATAAACTATTAGAGATCAATCAGATGATCTTTAGTTTGCCAGAAAAGACCTGCTGGAAACAATAAATGTCAAGATAAGCAATGACTGAAGCCATAGAATGGTTGAGTAATGGTGTATAATGATAATATTCTTACTGTTTGTTACTTGAAGAAAGCTCTACTACTTTTTTGTTGAATAAAAATATAGGGAAGATCCCGAATGTTTTCTATATGCTATATAGGGAAAAGAAAATAAAAAGTTTATACAGCTCGGATGCATTTTTTCTTTGCTAAAATATCACATCGAGGATGCCGAAGTACCACCGATGACAGAGTTATTTTTTTTGGAACGGGAATGACAGAGTTACTATAAAAATGTATTTATCATGCAAGGGGATATTGGATTGTGTTAATAATTGTCTACTATGTGTTTATGGAGACTGCACATGAATTTTAGTAGGATAAACAATCTTATCATTTGATTCGGTTACCAGATTTATCCATTTTTATGGAGTGCTTGAGTTGTGGCTTGTAGACTATAGTTTAGTGTTAAGAATCAACTTCGGTCCACCCAATTGAGCATCACAAGGAATAAGCTCCTCCATCTTCATCCAGATGTAACATGAATATTGATACATTCTTGAGAAACTAATTAGCTCCAAAATACCAGATCACCAAGGGAAAACTTACTGATGACTTCAGTTGTTTTTCCAAGTAGGCTTGCAGTTGGGGTGACCATCCAATCCAAGTCTATCAATACATTCAGGAGGAAACTCTGTTTTTTGTAGAAAACAAATAAAAATCAAGGCACTCATAAGAGTGTCATTACAACTCCTGCATATCAGCACGACGACCGTCGCCATCAGAAAGAATTGGTCCTCACTAAAACAGATCTAGTGATGAACAGAGCTGAGTGCAGCATATTTAGAATAAAAAATTCCATGCATGACGGTCATTTTGAATCTAACATTGGGAGCGAGCGCCGACACCGTCCACTCCCCTCACACGCGCCTCTTGCTCCACCTCTTCGGCAGCAGTCAAGGGAGACATGCACTACAAGCAGCGCGCTGCAGGGCCGACGCTGGTGGTCGGATCTGGGAGGGGCGCAGCTCCTCTACCTCGTTGCCATGGCGGTGGGCTCGAGCAGAGAAGGTCAGGGCGGAGCTTCCTAGAGGCGGCCATTGGAGCGCACAGTAGGACGACATCAAGGTCCCCAGTGGGTTGTCAGAGGATGCGCTGGACTGATCCGCGAGGAAGGCTATGGAGGGAGGAGCGTGGAAGATCACCAAGACAAGCCTCACTTTGGCGCAAGCTAGCAAAAAGGATGAATTAGATGATCTGTTGGTGTAGAGAATGATATGGCGCAAGCTAGCTAGGTCGTCCATGCAGCACGCGAGGTCGTCAAGAGAAGAGCCCCAAGATTAGATCATTGATGCACCAAGTAAGGTGGAGTAGGAACAATTACCAACAAACATCAGAGTAATCCGAATATTTTATCATTTGCCACACTTTAATTCAAAAATTTCTTATTTGCCACATTGACCACCCGCTAACAATGTTCAATCATATATTATACTTTATGAAATGGAAAAATAGGGGAGTACCGTAGCTAGGGTGCTCCATAGCTGCCAATAAAATGCTTGAACGAAGTAAATGCATTAAATTAGGAAATATAGACCCATGAGAATATATTTTTTATGCATGTTAACATGAGATATTTAAGTTTATATCAATATATAGTTTTTTTGCGAAAAGTACACTGATCTATTCACAATCCTCAATAGCAGTACAAAAAACCCAAAAGTGATAAAAAAATACTAATAGGTCCTTGTACCACCTAGCGATGACTACAGGAACTCGAATGATCCTCGCACCTTCCTCAATGGAGCCAGGAAAAGCTTGCTATCCTAGAGCTTGGTGTACTACACAGATGGAAAATCGTCATGCTAAGTCCCTAGAGGACCAGCGCACGAGAGCAGCAACCATTGCTGAAGATGAAAATTGTAGATCGTAAGAAATGTCAATCAAATTCAGCAAAATTCGCCGGAGCCACACCTCCCCTTAGACAATGCTTGCACGACCATGGCGAAGATGGAATTTATTCCACCAGGGAGTCGCCACGGCCATACCTTCCTAAGTAGAACACAAACCCTAACCAGACTGAGAAAAACACTAAAAGAGAAGCCCTCCCGCCGACAAGGACAAAAACCACCGTGTCTCCATAGCATTAAGGTCTCAAGAGACGAGGAAGATCGTCGGCGGTGCCAAGGTGGGAGTTAGGAAGCTCTAATCACTCGTGCTCGCTCATGAACAAGCATATTGGAAGTTTCAATGGAACTTAACATGTTTTTAGTTACAAGACTGTATGTATAGTATCAATATATAGTTTTGATACCTATATTATTTTTTCTATCTATGTAGATAATTAATTAATTGTATTTTATCATGTGATATGTGCAATGATAAAAAATAAGCCGTAGAAACGCACGGACATTCAACTACTAAAAATTGTACGACCTGCTTATCAAAATGTAATATCACTAACATTCAAAGATTACTGAAATTTCGGTTCTCACAAAAAAGTGACTAATATTCAATTAGAGCCTATACTAACAACTCCAGAAACTCATTAAAAAAATACAAAATATCAGTTTATCACTCAATTGTATCGAGCAAAAATAATAATTACTTAACTTGTGCGATGGCATGGAATAAGAAGGGAAGTAATAGGGCTCCTCCATTTTACGATTAGTCAAAAGTCACCAGAGCAGTGAATATAGAAAAAGGAAGAAATGCCTTCGCACTTGATAGTTTCGCCCACCACACTGAATCCCATATTTTTCTCTTACAATTATCCACCTTTTAGCATTTGGTACAAAATAAGACTACTATATCTATTTTAGCTTTGTAGAAGGAACAATAAACCAAATTAACTATATATAGAAAACAAAATCATCTCAAAGTCATTCCATGCATATTTTCGAAAAACATATTTACCCAAACAGTTTGTTGCAACATCATTATTTTAATATTGTTATCTCCATCTATTTAGAAAATGGATGATAATTTGGCCATTTGATATATACATTGAGCAATTTGAAATGTGTGAATAGATGTCTATAGTACTTTCACGAAAGACGTTAAATTATATCAATGTTTTGTCTCAAAATCAAAAGAAATTAACTAGCATTTTTATTCTTCGCCAATTTTTACTTTCTGCGAGCACATTATATGTAGTTGCATGTACACATACCTTTACATAAGGAAATACAAAATCTTAGTTATATGTAGTTATATGTAGTTGCATGTACATATACCTTTACATAAGGAAATATAAAATCTTTGTGACATTGTATAAACACTTAATAACAATCATTATGGTGTAGGTATAAACTTCCAATTGGTCTAAGAATAGAATTAGCATTCTGATTCGCTTGAATGGCGGCAACAAGAATTGTTGTATTTTAATCTTAACACAACAATGCTATTACATAAGAGATAAACTCTCTGATACTGATCAACCATGATGAATAATTATAATCAAGATAGTGTTATATCTATCAAGGTAGCTAGGTAGGGCATCTAAAATGATTTTTTCAACACACTTCCTAGAACGTCAGAATGATAAGATGACTTAACTTATTATTTGAACTCCTTTAACTTACAAACTGTTCACAACAATAATTAATTGTTCATACATACTAAATGGATAAAAGATTCCAAATATATCAACCGGAGCACTAACATGTGTATATTAGTCTCACCTGCAGTGCTTGAAATTTCATCTTCTTCTCCATGAACATTGTAAACCTTCACATAGTGAACTGCAATAACACAGACCATTAAAGTAATATCAATCTTAAGCCTAAACAAGATTTAGGTTTATCATGAAACACTCTACCCCTTTGTAGCACAAATTATACAGAACCCTTCTATGAGTAAAGGCGCTCAGATGGACCGCCCTCTCGGCATACAAAAAGAAATCACCACAATAACAACGCATACACTTCGGAGCACCAAGATAGGGCCTTTCACGGGAAGAGGCTTCCATATAAAATAGCAATCACATATACAAAAATGGGACAACCCAAACATAAAGCGCCAACCATAAGAATACACAATAAACAACTATACCTAACCTTTCAAGTAAGCTACATAACACTGGAACATATGAGGAACCTCTCCAACGCTAAACATCGGCTGCCTTAGGTTTAATGCAAGGGCGGGAACACACATTTAGCATCACAAAAGATGAACTAACACACATAAGGTAAACAACATATCATAGAAAGTACAAGGTAGTAACGACTTCACCAAATAAATCCGGCCTCCGCCAAACATGCCACTACAATCAATTTGCACACCTCATCTCCATAGAGAAATAAGGGGAAAAGGATCCCCGACACAAATGAAAATAGAGAAAGGCAACCCAAAAGTAACATATACCCAGAGGCTAACCGCAAAGTCATTCATGAGCAAGCAGTCGGGAGATATATGTATTTAACCGAGCAATAACACGATGATTTGTCCTACCACGCATTAACAGAACTAAAAAGAATTTCTGGAGAAAAACAACAGAGCAAGCTCACGAGAACAAATAACACTCTCAAACCATACGACGACGTTTCCTACCCGTCAAACGTGCACTTCCTCCTACTGCGTACATCATGCATAGTGCAAAATCACACAAGCAACGCCAAAATCTACACACAACATGAATGGACATATGTTTATGTTAATCAGAGTACACAAGCAATACATATTTGGCTGAACCCAATAGACCAAATATAGGAATGACAACATTAATCCAGCTAAATGACCAATACCTCATCTTTCAGGTGGAAATTGATGAAACATTGGCTCTAAAATTATAGTAAAAGTGAGCTGCAACCAACAGCTTGTAAAAGAACAAAAACAAAAGTTCATATAAATAGAAAACACACAAAAGATAAGCATGGCGGCCATAGCATATTATATTGACCAGATCAAACAATCACCATGCGTGTAGAAGTAGAAACAACACGACCTCCAATCCTCCAGCAGAGTAGTGCTACGGATGACAAAATTGACAAAAAAACATATAAGCATTGGAACACATAAAAGATGTGAAACCAAATAGAAACAACAGGCGGAGACCGAACCACTGGCGTCCAAAAGGATGACGCAACACGAACCAATTAAACAAAAAAACACAGTACATGGCAAAGAAAAAACAGTATATACCAGCGCAACAAGCCTTAGTTGAACACAATAGAGACAAATCTTTTAAGATGATCTCAGTTCTGATAATAAAATTGTGTGTTACTTTTGTTTTATTTGGCGAGAAAAAATTGGTATCGGTTATACATGGATTTTGACTATGATCTTAGTAAAATGAGATCCAAACCACCACTTTCAGTGTGTATCTTAAAAAATCATTTAAAATATAGAAAACCATAAAATTTATAGGTTTTTGTATAAAGAACTAACATATAAGTGATTCATTGATATGGACTATGTGGAGCAACTTAATGCATAACTTAGCTCGCTTATACTATTATGAAACAACTAAGAATACTCCATGCTATATATTCTAAAAAACTAAGAACATTTCATATGACATTCAAAACAACTAATGGTACTTCACATTTTCCTCTAATCTTGAGGAAAAATCAATAGATTAAGAGTATATTAATAATAGGAAAAAAGTCCTGATTTCTCAAAGAACTCTATTTTAGGAAGACTTTAGATGGATTGTATATTTTTAACATATTAAGGATTGTAAGAACAACAGAAACTGCTCGAACCGTACAACAGAGTTCCCTACACGATAAACACGCACTTTCTCCTACAACATCCATTATGCATAGGGAGGAAACCACACAAGCAAAAGCTAAACCTAGAGACGACATGCAGACTGAATCAATATAAGTTCGGGTCAACCACAGTGCGTAACCAAAAATACATATTCAGATGATTAGCCGTCAAACCCTCATCTTGCACCTAGAAATGGATGCAACATGGGCTCCAAAAATCCAACATAAGTGACCTACAACAAAAACATATGCAAAAATAAAACATAAGTTGGGATCAAGAATAAACAAACAAAAGATAAGATGAAGATCATATCACATTCACCCGATCAAACACTCACCTTGCATCCAGGCGCCCCTCCTCCGCCTTGCAAAATTGGCTGCCTTAGGCGCCTAGGCATCCAAAGCGCCCGTCTAGGCGTCAAAGCGCTCCTAGGTCGCCTTAAGACGCCTTAAAAAAACATGCTCCAAGCCTCTAGCAGAGTAGATCTAGTATTCTATGCATGTTTTCTTTTAGTTTTAGAAATCCAAGAACTATGGCAGCAAAAGAAGACTTCTACAGCAGAGGAATCATGCTAGTATCATGAATAGAGTAAGGAAAAGCTCGATAGAATCGATCATGGAAACGTAGAATCTACAGCTTACTCTAAAACTTAGCAATTCTAAAAAATATTTATAGAATAGCATGGAATTATGTTTGCTTTTTAGTATAGAAAATGTTCAGATATTCATAGAGGAAAGTACTCATCTGAGTGATGGTCTCAATGTGACAGATCGGCTCACATTGAGTAACAAACTGTAAGCATGGCTTATTTTTCTATAGGTTCCGAGTGGCTAAAAAGGACAACAAACATAATCATGGTGTATGCAATGCATCTGTCTTAATGCAAAGGAATCCCTAATCTCGTCAATTTCATAGGAATCTACAATTTCTTCAATAGGAAGAACGAAATAAAAAATCGTATTATCTACATAGGTTATGGTACCATAAAGCTTGAAATAATCACTTGCATATGCAACCATATGTTTTGTGTATCATCTCATCTACTTGAGTACCTCTTCAATGTAATCTATATGATTCTTTGTTTCCAGCTTTTAGATTTATGTTGCAAACTATTCAGATAAATGAGTAGACTTGTTTGCGGGTCTTTTTGGAGAAAGAAAAACTAATAAGAATTTGAGCTTAAAACATACTTATGTAAGGAATTAGTACTATAGCACAATCTTGTGCTTGAAGCGACAACAAAGCTTGATTCTTGGCAAGAATCCAGCCAGTGGCTTTCTTCCAGGCCTTACCATGCATAAAATGAAAACCATCAGTTAAGATCCAAACTAAGTTGTTTGCACTATAATGCATATTTGCATGTGAGATGATACAACTAAGACAGACAACCACAGTACAACCAATGACAATTCCTAGCTAGAATTGCAAAATTCAGATACAACCTATGATCCCAAACTACAACTCTGCTAGTAGAGACAAAACAAATGAGTAGTAGGTTCTAGTAATGGCATTCATTGACAGAATACAAATTATATAGGTAATCAATCAATTTTCATAGGATGTGTGAGTAAATCTAGAATCAAATTAGATAGTGGAAGCAAATTCATAACATCCATTTGTTGTTCTTACCGCTGCATAAATCCATTGCCACACCGCCTTCAATCCCAACATCACGCATTAACACTCTTCTTTGGTACGTTGTGCTCGTCACATTTCCCTCATAGCAGCACTGGAGGTTGGTGCTCGACTGTGTAATCTACGCCGATGACGCCTGCCTATGAACCAGCGGATCAGCAAAACTATACATCAATAGTTCCTAGCATATCGTCCTCCAGGACCAGTAGAGGCCTACGCGACCTTCGTTCTAGTAACCGCGGAAGTGGCCCTCCTTTTGGCCGCTCTTGTCACTATAACCCTAGGTCGAAACGGCACTAGTGTTGATCAGCATGAGCAGTGCTGGCAATGGCAATGTCTTCCACCCACGCTCCGAGCAGTGCCAGGAGCCTGAGCCAATCGTGGCTGGTTGTCGCAACATGGAAGTAGAAAGCGGCTGGTTGCCACAACCATCGCCCCACTGAGGGTTGATCCGCTCCGCAACCTAAGCCAACCCCGTCTTACCCCGGGCATGTGCGCTTAGGATGGAGGCTGAAGGCGCGGAAATCAGCCAGATCAGACCAATGAGGGAGGCGACGGATTGCACTTTGATGATAGGGATAGAGGTGGCACCCAGATGAATAAAACTATTTTCTCCAAGAAGACATACATGTAGTCTTGAACTGGTCTATTGGTAATCATCACCTGCTCCACAAACAACCCTGCTCCATCATAAATAAACGCCCACACAAATCGGTCGTAGAAACATGCTAGGGCACACCTTAAATATATACAACCTGAATATGGATATACAAATTGTTCAACCTCAAAATTAGTAAAACAAGTAAGGAGACTCAAAACAAAAGTTCCCTCACCTGTGGCCACTTCCTCAAGATTCAAGAACCATCAAGGCAACCAAGAACCAACTCCCGGGTCGAGCAGATTCCTGAATCCATAGTAAATGCATTGTGGATCCATGGTGGTAGGGTCGTTGATACGTCGTAAACATATCTATAATTTTTGATGCTCCATGCTTGTTTTATACCAACTATCTTATGTTTTGTCCATACTTTGAGGCATTTTTATACATTTTCTGGAACTAACATATTAACAACATGCCACAGTGTCAGTTGCCTGTTTTCTGCTGTTTTTGGTTTCAGAAAATCTAGTAAAGAAATATTCTCGGAATTGGATGGAACAAAAGCGAAAGTTCCTATTTTTTCCGACGCAACACGGAGCCCGAAGGAGAGACGAAGTGGAGCCACGAGGTGGCCACACGTAGGGCTGGCGCGAGTCCACCCTAGGCCACGCCGACCAATGGTGTGGACCCCTCGGGCGTCCACCGGCCTTGCCCTTTCACCTATATATGTTGGAGATATGCCCTAGAGGCAATAATAAAAGTGGTTATTATTATATCTTTGTGTTTATGATAAATTTTTACATTCATGTTATAATAGTATTAACCAGAAACATTAATACTTGTGTGATTTGTAAACTAAATTAGAGCCCTGGTAAAGCCTCTTTATAATACTAGCTTGTTGATTAATAGATGATCATGGTTTCTCGATCATGAACATTGAGATGTTATTAATAATAAGATCATATCATTAGGAGAATGGTATGATGGACATACTCCTATAGATAAGCGTAGCATTAAGATCAAGTCATTTCAATAGTTTGTTTGCTATAAGCTTTCTGATACATAGTAACCTAATTCCTTTGACCATGAGATCATGTTAATCACCATCACTAGAAGGATGCTTTGATGATATTAAACACCACACCGTAACTGGGTGGCTATAAAGGTGGAATTGAGTATTCGGAAAGTATGGGTTGAGGCGCATGGATCAAGAGTGGGATTTGTCCATCCATATAACGGATAGATATACTCTGGGCCCTCAAGGTGGAATGTCATCCAATTAGCTTGCAAGCATGTGAATGGCTCACAAGGGATCACATATCACGGAAACGAGAAAAGAGTACTTATCGGTAACGAGGTTGAACTAGGTATGCAGAGATACCGACGATCAAAACCTCGGATAAGTAAACTATCATGAGACAAAGAGAAATTGGTATCGTATGTAAGTGGTTCATTCGATCGCAAAGTAATCGTAGAAATATGTGGGAGCCATATGAATTTCTAGATTCCTCTATTGGTTATTGATCGGAGAAGTGTCTTGGTCATGTCCGCATAATTCATGAACCGTAGGGAGACAGACTTAAGGATTCGATGTTGTTTAGGTAGATATGGAATGTTAGTAGGTATACCGAATGTTGTTCGGAGTCTCGGATGGGATCCGGGATATCACAAGGAGATCCGGAATGGTCCGGAGAATAAGAATCATATAAGGAAAGTCCTATTTCGGAGTTCGGGAAAGTTTCCGATGTTTTCATCGGAGAGGTTCTAGAAGGGTCTAGAAGGGTCTAGAAGGTTCATCGGTCCGGAAGGAGAATGGTCCATGAATGTGTCATGGATAAGTGGAATGATTGGATCATATCCTTGGTCACTTGGTGTGTGCATTTGCAAGAGAGAATTAAAGCTCTAAATTGAAAGTCAAACGGGAGTTTGAAAAGTCAAACTGGAACAATGGTTTCCTAGTGGGAGAAGAACAAAGTCCTTCTCTCAATCCAACTTGGGTTTGGGTTTGGATTCAAACCCACCCCTCCTAAGGTTGTCCCCATATCATAAATAGAGGGGGAGGGATGCCCCAAAGCACACAAGCCCTAGCCCCTCTCCCCGCACATGAGCCCCCGCCGCCGCAGCCCCACCGTCGCGCCGACACTGCCGCCTCTTGCCGCCTCCCCGCGCCGCCGCGTTGCCGCCGCCCTAGCCGTCGCCGACACCTCCTCCTCCTCCCGGTCATCTAAACCCTAGATCTCCGGGAAACCCTAATCCACCATAACTCGCACCGGCTTAGGCGAAGCCCTGCGGGATATTCCATCTACTTCCGACACCACGCCGTCGTGCTGCCGAAATCGCGAGAGGAGAACTACAACCTTCGCTGCATGCTGGAACAAGGGAGAGGAAGATCTTCGTCGAGTACCAAACGTGTGACCGACTGCGGAAGCGCTACCGGAACGCAGCGCCGGAAGTATCGTCTACGCGATCTTGAGATCGGCAAGTGTACGACTACATCACCCACGAGAATCTGCTCTCGTTAACCGCTTTGGAATCTTCGAGGGTGAGTGCTTCTGTCGACTCGTTGCTACAATCTTGTAGATAGATCTTGGCTTGTTTGTGTGCATGCGGTAGAAATTTTTTGTTTTCCATGCTACGAACCCCTACAATATATACGTCTCCCTGATACGAAAACCCTAAGCAGATCAGAAATCCACAAAAAGTTCCTCGGCGCCGCCACCACCCAAGAGGAGATTCGAGGGACAGAAGTCTCTGCTCCGGCACCCTGCCGGGACGAGGAATTGCCTACGAAGCCATATCCATCGACTCCACCGCCATCTCCATCGCCATTGCTGACTCCCATGATGAGGAGGGAGTAGTTCTCCCTCGAAGCTAAGGGCTCTAACTATAGCTATGTGTTCATCTCTCTCTATGCGTGATCTTATTGTGATCATGAGCTTTGTAATCTAGTTGATAAGTAGATCTACTCTGCTACTTAAGTGCTTTAATTAATCTCCTCTTATCCCCACGTGTGTGAAGTTTAAAACATGCACACCGTGTGGCACTTAAGCTAAAGATTACAGAAATACTTATCATGAGTTATATTTTGAGTTGGATGTCTCTATGAAATTGTGGTGTTTGTTGGAACCATCTAGCGCTCAAGGTGATAGTGTGGGGTTACCTAGATGGGGAATGCGAACTTTAAGGAGATCTTTCGTAGCGTTATCGTGGATTGGAGTTATCCAACCGGAGAGTAGTTCAGAGTAGCATAATGAAGAGAAGATATTTATATGAGAGTGTCCACTAGTGAAAGTATGATCCCTAGGCCTTGTTCCTATGCATTGAAACACCATTTACAATCAGTCTTGTTACATGTTTGCTTGCTGCCATTTTTATTCAGATTGCAATTACCACTTATAATCATCCATATTGCTTGTATTTTACTATCTCTTCGCCGAACTAGTGCACCTATACACCCGAAAAGTGTATTGGGTGTGTTGGGGACACAAGAGACTTCTTGTATCTTGATTGCAGGGTTGCTTGAGAGGGATACATTTGACCTCTTCCTCCCTGAGTTCGATAAACCTTGGGTGATCCACTTAAGGGAAACTTGCTAATGTTCTACAAACCTCTGCACTTGGAGGCTCAACACTGTCTAAAAGATTAGAAGCGTGTGTAGACATCAGTCGTAGGGAAGGATGAGAGCGAGCCTACTAGGGAAGGATGGGAGCTGTAAAATCCCAAAAATATTGATCAAGGTTATCAATTCCAATCACCAAAATTAGGGTTAACAAAAACTTTTGTTAATTAAAATCATATGAATACATGTGTGTATATGATGATTGTATGAATGTATGAATGGACTTGTGTGATTGTTGTGATTAGCAAGGATTGGTTTAAAGATGAAAACAACATCATCTAAATCAAATCCAAGCACAAACTAATCAAGAGAAATTCAAAAACAAACAAAATAAGCAAATGGTCATTTTTGCCAATCTTGCACATTACACCACTTTGAGTGTTTCTAGTCCAAGATTTCAAACAGAAACAATTCTATTTCTTTTCACCCCTTCCTAGACCAAGCGAAAGTGAACCCAATCCCACTTTGCAAACTCATAGAAACATTTGGCAACTTGATTCAAATGACAACTCAAAATTGAATCTATATCATATGTGAAGATCACCAATTCTCAAAAACCAACCAAACCAATGCACCTTGACAAAACCAACTAACCAGGGACTACCTAGTATGTGACTAGTACACCCACCAATTTTCATCCAAAAATTCAAATTCAAATCTCTTTCGGCCATTTCATCAAACACCTTGTAAACACAAACCAAACAAAACATCAAACACTATAGTGAGCAGTGTTTGTGCCTAACTTGTCTCCCCTCTATCTCACATCACACTCTTAGTAGATCATCTAGTTCATTTAACAAGCTCTAGCTCACTATAAGCTTGACATTTTCATCAATGGTGACCATTGCCGAGCTCAACTTGCCACCCCATTGTAGATAGCAAGCTAGGAGCTTACCTAGCCTCGCCAACCTTGTCTGGGACACAAGCCACCGTCCGTCACCACCCCCTGTCCAATGCCCAAGCACTGCCAGCCCCTAGACCACCCTAGAACCGCCGTGCCCTATGCCTCTATGCCATGCCAAGAGCGCGCTAGAGCGCCGCACTCGACACGCGAGCACAGACCGCACGCCGCCCTCGCCGCTTGCGTGTGTGTGACCACCACCGCCCTAGGAACCGCCTGGACATGCCCGTTCGTCGCTACGCGACCAAGAGAGCCCGTTCGCCATTAAAACTTCCATCAGACCCACCTAGAGAATCACAGTGTTCCAACCAATTCGCACCGCCCCACGCCTCGCCACCATGCCGTTGAGCTTCGCCAGGAGACAGAGCACCGCCCCCTACCCACAGCCATGCAGTTAGCTCACTATGACGACGACCACGACGAGCTCCACCCGCACCCTTCGGTCCCCTCGTCGCACTATAAATAGAGGCCACCCCCGTTTGATTTCAGCACACCATCACACTCACGTGTCTCTCAGAACCACCCCACCTCATCCTCGGAGCAAGGCAAGCACCAGGTGGCCGGAATTTCGCCGGAGTCTGCCGCTGAGGAGGAGAAGAGGCATCGTTGATTGGAGCCGCCCTAGGAGGAGCCACCGGTACCAGGAGGATCATCATCGTCGACTTCGTCGTTCTCCCCCATCGCTGACCCTTGCCTGAGCCACGGTGAGCCCCCCCACACACCCACTGGCCGTGTTAGGGTTCAGTCTCGCCGGCGTTGCCCGACGGAGACGATAAGCCCCAGCCGTTAGATTAGATGTTGATCGCACGGTATAGATTGCCCCGTACCCCTTCACACCCCCTTGTCTTGCTGACTGGTGGGGACAACCACTTAAACCCACCTGCGTGCGTGCGCTGTACGCAGTGGGTCGGCCCAGTTAACTTCCCGCGTGACCCAGTAGTTTGAATTTAGGTTTTATCAATTTACTTTCAAACTTAGTTATGTACCTAGATTCAAAAATCAATCTAGAGTGATTCAATGAACCAAATTGCATGATACTAATTTTGCTAGAAAGGTATTGGAATTCTTAATCCAAGCCCATTGGATTCAAACCATTTAGATTTGTAGATCACTTATAGTAAAAATAACAAGGCAGAAGATTTTCTGCATTTAAACATTTTTCAAAATTCAACCATAAAAGCTTTTGAGTTGATTCCAACTCCCAAAAATCACATTTGATAAGTCCTTTCCGAATATATAAAAATATCTAGGTGTACTTGCAGAAATAATGGACAAGCAATAAAAAATGCACCATAGGCATTTCTAGTCACTTTATTAATTAAAATAAAAAGGTTAAAGCTTATTAAATTGTGACACCACTTTAAATCACATTCCCAAGTACTGAAATATATGATGATGAAATGTGTCAACATGATCCTCTATTTTAGTTGGAGAATATTAAATCTCAAGTAGTTTTCAATGAGTAGAAATTAATTTTCTAAAATAAAATAAATAGAACCTTTGCCTTAATCTTTGTGATAATAGTGATGATGCTAGATCATCTAGTGTGAATCTTGGTGTGATAAATAGAATTAGTTAAGTATTGTTTGGTGATTGTATACCTCGTATTTATTTATAGACGCTAGTACCAACGAAAGATATGAGGAGGAAGGATACTACTACGAGGAAGAAGCAGAGGAGAACTTCAACAACTGCACTGCACAAGGAAAGCTACTATCTTAGCAAGCTAAGATAAACCATGCAAGTCATACTTGTAAGCTTAAACCTACAAGATAATCTATGCAATGCATTAGGCATGCCATGATTATACCACTTGATGATACCAAATCCCAGTTTTACTTGCAAGCTTAGTTATTTTATTTATTTATCAAAGCTTTATATTTGAGTTTACTTAGTGACTTGTAGATTTTAGAAAGATGTTTAAAGGTAGCATAAAGAGCTTAAAACTTGGCCTAAGTTAGATAATCTTGATGTCATCCTGAGGCATGAGATTGAACTTAGATCATTTCACCCTTGATTACCACCCTTCATTAGTGTTTACCCCCACTTGTAGTTGCTAGTGCTAAGTATAAAACTTGATCACTTTAGATGGGAATACTTGGTGAAAATGGTTATGAAAACCTTAGAATGATGAGTCATTTTACTGAAATGTTTTGACATGTGTTCTTGAACACCAGATAATTTTGATGGTGAAAATGTTGAGGCATGAGCCTTAGCCCTTTATAAAACTGATGGTTGTCTGGATGCGATACCATTCCAATTTTACCGAATAACCATAATACCCGAAATTTGGGTAGGGCTTGACTGGAAATTTATATACCTTAGTATGGGTTCCCTTGCGGCCGAGGTTCGAGATGAGGCTACCTCGTGACGATTGCCCACCTGTGTAGTTCCCAAGATGACAGTTGGTCATGGTTGGGAGGCCAAACTGATAGGAGAGGTGCCTATACTAGGGCGTGTAATTGAAAGGTTAGGATTGATTACCCGCATACTGAGTATGGTGAATTCAGGATTGTTTCTGACGGATGTATCGAATATTGTGGTGAAGGTGTACCACCTCTGCAGAGTGTCAAACTATTCGAATAGCCGCGTCCGCGGTTATGGACAGTTGGAGTGGCCATACTGTTCCGTCATTAGATGTTTCCAAAATGATTTATGAAATGAATCATGACTTTGACTTGACCATAACAGGGTTGTGATATGAAAATTCAACTTCCCACTTAGGTCTTATAAAACTTTCAACTAGCTTTCTTTGCTTCTAAACTCAGTTAGAGATAAATCTGGCTTTTTGCAAAACAACCTAGAGCTTAGTATTCCTACTCAAAACCACTTCACTTGTTATTATTAGTTTGTGAGTACTTAAAGAGTACTCATGGCTTTGTCCCTGGCTATTCCCGTGGCCAGACTATGAAGAGGACTATCAGGAGGACGGACCGCAGGAAGATTACGACAACTAGGATCATCTCCCATCGTCAGCATTGCCTGTGACCATGAAGATGGAGCCTCGCCCACGCTATCGTTACTATATTATTCCGCTACTTGATTTGTATTAAGACTGGATCATGAGATCCTTTATTTGTTGTAAGACCGTATGTATGGTTTGTAATGGATGATGTACTCTGATATCCAATATGTTATGTCTCGCAAAAAATGGTAATCCTAGGATTGCGATGTATGGCATAATAGGCATTTAGGATTAAAAATCCGGGTGTTGACAGGAGCCTGCCAATTATCCCGTTATCTTGGAGTCGCTGGCCACCATCGAGGCTGTGCAAGGGGATGAGGACGGGCCAATGGGATTTGGCAGAGCGGAGCTGGTATAAGATGGGGCAAAACTCGAGGTGGTCAATGTCTTGTTGTACATGGCAACCATCCATGGCTAGGCGAGCGGCGGTCGGAATCCCTAGCATGGAGGGCGAGTAGAAGGAGGAGAGATCGAGAGGTCGTCTGCGACTTTGATTTCGATGAATTACCGAGCCAACGCGTGGAGAGAACTATCGAAGCCCAGCATGGACAGCAGCAACATGCCGTGATGCGTTGAAAGGCCCATGTCCAGCGAGAAACCAAAAAAATACCCACAAGCAGAGAGAATGTAACATAGGACGCGCCTCAGAATCGTTGAGAGGGCTCACTGCATCTCACACTTAAGCTCTTAAATAACACTTGGGACTATCCCTAAACTAATCTACTTCCTAACTACGTTGTCCCCGTTCTGGCCGGAGGCCGCTCTTGCCCGCCGGGCCGTGCCTCCTTCGCCTTTGCTTCCTGCTACCTAGTAATAATCATCCATATTACTTGTATTTCACTATCTCTTCGCCGAACTAGTGCACCTATACACCTGACAAGTGTATTGGGTATGTTGGGGACACAAGAGACTTCTTGTATCTTGATTGCAGGGTTGCTTAAGAGGGATACCTTTGACCTCCTCCTTTGTGAGTTCGATAAACCTTGGGTTATCCACTTAAGGGAAGGGAAACTTGTTGTTGTTCTATAAACCTCTGCACTTGGAGGCCCAACACTGTCTACAAGAATAGAAGCGTGCATAGACATCAAGCTCTTTTCTGGCGCCGCTGCCAAGGAGGTAAGGTAAAAGTTACTCACATACTCTAGCTACTATAAGCTTTCTTCTAGTACTGTTGCTGGTGTGTGAATGCTCAAAGTTATTTCCTTTAGATTCTGCAATTATATCCTTTTGTTTCTTGTTTTTATTTTCACTAGTGATGCTTAATGGAAAACAACAAAAAATATAGAGAGCTTTATAGTATTTATCTTGCATTAGGACATGAAGTGTTTGAAGAGAAAATTAAAAAACCTATGCAACTTTATTTGCATGCTAATAGCAATGTTATTAGTATCACTACAAGAGGACCCCTCCTATAGCAACGCATTGATCTGTATCTAAATGTTCATATAGGCGTTGCTAGCATATTTACCAACGGATTGAGATGCGCTGCATTTTTGGGCGTTGCAAAGGTACAATGCAACACATATATCTCCGTTGGTAACCAACAGATGAAGCGTTGCAAAATAACAACAGAATTCAAGCAATAGTTATATGCGTTGGTAGATAAATAAGAGGATCAAACCTTTTATTTCAAAATATATATGATCTTTGTCTAAAGTAAATATTATTTTGTGGACTGCATTGTTTAAGCAGTTTTTTCTTTTTCCTCAATGAGAAAATATCATTTAGAAACATATCACGACACACAAAAATCACATAATATAGAAACGCATTGGATTAACAAGCTATCCAATATATAAATTATTTCAATCACTATACGAAATATATGGAATTTATCCAAGAAGCATCCGTATTACAATCTTGATTCAAAATATGATCATCTAACTACTCTATATATAGTTCTACTAATATTATGCTTTCAGACATGTTCAAAGTTGATATCCGAATTTAGCAAGTCCTCGCTGATCTAATGGGCCTGCAAAAAACAAAATAGATACTTTAGTATCAAAGTTGCATTAGGATGGAAGTGAATTGTACTAGTACTTGCACAAAAAATGCAGAACCGAGGGAACCGAGACAAACTGATCAATACTCTGATCCAATGGTATTAACTTCAAGAATAAAAAAATTATTGAAAGTTCACGTGGAGAACCGTTCGTTTGCAGCATCGATGTCTCATTTCCATTCATACATCTTGAAGATAAAAGACCAACACAAGGAAAGAAGAACTATATGTCCAAAAAAAATTACATGTACATTATTAATTGCATTCTAGGTACTCCCTCCGATCCATATTAGTTGACTTAAATTTGTCTAGATACGGAAGTATCTAGCACTAAAGTTTGACTAGATATATTCGTATCTAGATTAATCTAAGTCAACTAATATTGGTCGGAAGGAGTAGATAACTCATGATAAAACGTTGCACATCCAGCTTATATTTAACTGCACTCTTATAATATGTTTACTATTGACTGCCCAAGCTTTCAAATAACCAGATTTAAGTGCTGATTAAAATACTACCTCCATTTCAGTTTATAAGGCAAATACGTATTTTGAAAAAATAGTTTGACAATAAATTTGGTCAACAAAATACAAACTATATTTAACAAAAATTATACCATTTGATTCATATTTAATATACGCTTTCGATAGTATAATTTTTGTGATATATGATTCATATATTGTTGACCAAATTTATGATCAAACTATTTTCTCGAAGTATGCATTATCCCTATAATCCGGAATGGAGGGAGTAAAAAGGGTAAAAAAATTCTTCATAACTAGGAAGAATTACCACAACAAACAAGTAATCGCCGATAAACACCATAAATTACAGCTAACATGTTTATTATCCACCTAACATATATGATTATATGCATAGAACAAGTGTGCCACGATAAATAAGCTGATAATATAATATAATATTTCACTTTTCATCAACGTATAATTAGTATAAAGCAATAATGAAACTGAATCAAGATAGATGAAAAGATTTAGTATGTCATGTGTTGTATATATAGGAATATGCGTGTACCTGCAGCGGTCTCTGTATCCTTTTCACTTCCATGACCGATGGCGATGCCAGCTCTGCCCAACTATAGACCTACAAATCCAATTTTTTAATCCACATCTCCAAGAAATTCATCCAGCAACAACCGCACACATATACACGAAACACATGGGAGCAAATTAGGTTTTCCACTGACCCGTATAGGAAATACCAACTACTCTATTCTAGCTATTGGTCAGTACCACATAAATCAATGCACAATATATAAAGCATATGTAAATGACCGCTTATCATACTAGCAGATTAGCTACAAGCAGCCTACTACTAGGCTGATCAAAAGATACGGAATTAGAAAACAGGACAGGGATGACAAACTGTTGTTCCAAGACGGCCAGCAGCAGATCGATCCAGCAGAGAGCACCCCTCGACACTGCCAAGTTCTTATTAGTGACATCGAATACATGCAGTAAAAGCAGACAATTATTGCAACTTGCGGATCCTCATCTAGAAGGTAATGCCATACAATTGATTACCAGCTTCCGATCCACGTGGTGGCAAACACCCACGGACATGGACCCTTTTCACATGCGTAAATCTGAGAGAGAGAAGGAGCGGCCTTGGCATGGGAAATAATCTACCGAGACGGAGATCAGATCTTGTTGATCCGGGCTGATGCGACCTTTTATGCCCCCGCTTCGCGCTTCTGGATCCACACGATTCAAGTACATGGCTCCTGTGGTGGACAACTTGACTAAGATCAAGTTCATCGGAGAGACGCATGATCAGCGACCTAGGGTAAGTTATTGACGGCGCGTTTCAGACGGCAGCTACGCAAGACTTTGTAGGCTAGGTGGAGGAGATTTCGAGGAGACTCTATTTGTGATCTAAAGTAATGGAGGCCACCGGTGATGGGAGATTGTGATGGTGGGGAGGAAGAAGGATACGACATTGGTGGCGACGCGCACAGGGTCATGTGGAGATGGGTCGATGTGAGTAGATAAGAACATGGCTCCTTCATGGGCCTAATTATAGATCGACGTATTTTTCATTACGCGTGCCTGGGGATCAAAATTTTGAGTTAGGCGGCAGGCCAATATGTTTTGGGACTCCCGGGAACACTTTTTTGGCAAATAATTCCTAGGAAGACTGATATGGTTTAACGCCCATTCTTTTCATCAGTTTTGGTTGATGTCATTTTGTATTTATACTGCAATGTTCTTTTTGCAAATCTATTTAATGCGATATATTATATATATTTAGTGGGATATATAGTGTTGTAGCTAATAAAGGTTGCAACAGATACTCACAACGGTAATATGCATATCTACAAATAAAATTTGCAACATATAGTCATTTCGTTACAAGACATATGTTGCCTAACGGGGAGTTCTCTTGTAGTGTATGCATTCTTTGAACACCATTATTTCTAATGCTATGGAAATGTCTAAGCTTGGGGAAGCTAGTTTTTATGAAAATGATCTTTTTAGTTCCCGAGCTTTAGAGGAGAAAATTTGTTATGATGATACTATACCTCCAATATATGATGATTACAATGATGAATATGATATTTTCAGTCCACCTACTATTAAGGAGAAAATTAATTATGATTACAATATGCCTCCTATATTTGATGATTATGGTGATGAGAATAATAATGATATCTATTTTGTTGAATTTGCTCCCACTATAATTAATAAAAATGACTATGCTTATGTGGAGAGTAATAATTATTTTATGCATGTGGCTCATGATAAGAATGTTTTATGTGATAGTTATATTGTTAATTTTATTCATGATGCTACTGAAAGTCATTATGAGAGAGGTAAACATGGTTTTATGTATCTCAACAATATTAAGTTTCCTCTCTTTATGTTGAAAATTTTGAAGTTACACTTGTTTTGCTTTCCTATGCTTGTTGCTTTGTGCTTTCATGACTTGTTTCTTTACAAGATTGTTTTTCATAGGAAGAAGGTTAGACTTAAATTTGTTTTATATTTTCTTCTTGATGCTCCCTTTTACTTCAATTCATATTTCTTATGTGAGCATCATCGAAATTATCATGCCTATCTTAATGTCTATAAAGAAAGAGCTTTTGGGAGACAACCCATTATATTTTTGCTTTCAGTTTATTTTTGTTTATTTGAGTCTTGGAAGTTATTGCCTCTGTAATAACCTCTCCTTATACTTTTTTTGGTTTTTGTGCCAAGAATAGCCTCTAATGAGAGGGAAGTAAGATTTGGGGAAGATGTTGTCCCGAAACAGATTTTTGTGCTTCACTGTAAAAAAATCATGAAAAATACCAGTACGTCGGATTTATCTGTAATGTTTTATGCATATGCCCCAGGTTATTATCTAACTTTCATTAGTTTTGAACTTTTTAATTTGAGCAACGGAAGATTTTTGAAAAAATCGGTCTTTACCTGCTGGTCTGTTTTGACAGATTTCTGCCATTATTTGCATTTGCCTCTTAATCAGTTTCTTTTGAGTTCTCTTCGATCAATTGAGCTTTTAAAAGGAATTGCTACAGTTTTAATGGAAGTTTTACTTGTGTTGAAACTAAACCCAAAGGCTTATTATCTTGAATACACTAATGTTGCTAATGAGGATTGTGTGAAGTTTTGTATGAAGGAAATTTTCAAGTGTAGGGAGAGAATGATGTGATGAGATGAAGTTTGGACAAAATATCAATATTAGGGATGCCACCCGTGTCACCCCA
This sequence comes from Avena sativa, assembly GCA_916181665.1. Lineage (NCBI taxonomy): Eukaryota > Viridiplantae > Streptophyta > Magnoliopsida > Poales > Poaceae > Avena > Avena sativa. Next base: position 105,516,932 of record OV702293.1, read on the forward strand.
AGAAATATTCAAGAGGTACAAGTGTCAAAGCTTGGGGATGCCTAAGGCATCCCCTTCTTCATCAACAAAAATCTCAGGTCTTCTTTTAAGACACTTTATTTTAATTGCTTCATGCACTATGTGTTGTTCTTGGAGAGTCTTTGTTTTTGTTTTTAATTTTCTTTTTCTTTTTTTGCTGCAATAAGTTGGTTAGATCCCATCACACTTCTTTTGGAGAGAGACACGCTCCGTTTTCGTTGTTTAGAACACTCTAATTTGCACTCTTATTATTCTGCGAGTGTTCCCTTTTGCTAGAACTGTGTTTAGCTTTAGTTTTCTTCTGCTTTGTGCTTAGAACTTTTTAGTTCTTCTTTGTAGATTTGTGACACAAGCTCACTGGTCTTTATTGATTATTATCTTTGTGAGTTGTTTCAAATAAGTTGATTGGTTTTGGAAAGAGTAGAATGTTTCATGCTTATAGTGGTACAAAAGGAAGCTTGTTTTGTGTAGGGTCCCCAACCTTTAATAAGATTGAGCCCCCCTGTGTTTACAATGCTAGTCCCTGGATCAATAGCTAGCATCCACAGTTTAGATGTAATATCAAGAAACAAAGGTCATAATATAACTTTATAACCAGGAGTAACATAATTTTATTACATCAAACATAGCTCATTGGCTATTCACATTACATTGCAGCGGAATAACTATAGTCATGGGTCCTTCATCTTCAAAGTGCCACAGGCAGACATGTTGGTTATAGACTTGTAATCCTAATCAATCAATCCTCACTAAAATCAATCAAACCTACAACATTAAAAGTTACAGCCACAAGGGTCAATACATTTGAATTGTATTGGCAAGTGATACTTTGGTAGTATAGTGGAGTCTATCATCTATATGCATTTGGCTAAGTGGAGCTGAGGCTTGCATTGCTCAAAATAGATTTTTCCTATCATTTTGAAAATACTAAGTTTTGTTTGGCAAAAACTTTCCAAGACATCTACTAATCAAAGACTGGACATCCACTCAGGGCATCTACCAATCAAAGACTGAAGATTTGCTTGGCAAAAACAATTTCCCTCAATCAATGATTTCAAGATCCTTGTACCAAGCCATCTCTCCATCAAAGATTGAAGAATTTCACACAACCCTTGTTCACCCACAAATTTTATTTAGAAATTGGAGTGATGAGATTCTTGATTGCTTCCATGTCTTGATGCTCAAATTGTCCTTTACCAGGGACATGGCTAAGTACTTAGATTTTACACTCTGCAGAGGTGGTGCACTTTACCCACAAGACTTGGTTTCCCAAGACAAAATCTTTCAGAAGCCTTCCCTTAGACCAACATGGACGCGTTCCAACCTATCAAACACTACCACCCACTGTCCATGTGGCTAAGTTCTTGCAACCTATATGATCATGGCAGAGCCCATATTGCCAAGTGGTTGCACTTGAAGCTTCTCAACATTTGACATCTCAAATCTCTTTGTTTCCTGGGTGGCCATCCACAAGTGAGATACACAACCCAAGTCCATGGCCTTGTGAACCACTCAACATAAACCATTCTTTCCATTCCACCCAGGTGATTCATTAACTTAGTTGTTTTGTTAAATAAAAACAAGTCCTTAGACTTAGAATATTTTTCCATAGTGTTCATATATATACCATTAACTTAGTTGTTTTGTTAAATAAAAACAAGTCCTTAGACTTAGAATATTTTTCCATAGTGTTCATATATATACCACCCATGTTTTCTATTAGCTAGGCTAAGCTTGATAGTAATAGGATTCTTAACTTAGGAAAATCCTACTAAGGATTCATATTCTAGTTTTCCTATAGCAAGGTCTATACTTAGCTAAATAAAAACCATGCAAGTTTTACTTAGCAAAAACACTAATGCATAGTGAAAATAATGGGATAGATAGTATGAAGTATCACTTGCCTTTTTGGTAGAGGGTATAGGTTCACTCCTTGATATTGCTAGTCTCACACTCTTCAAGTCACTACAAACAATCAAGCAAGGCACAAACTCAATCTACCAATCAAGCAAAACAACACACACAAACAAAAATAACAAAGTCAAAGAATTGCATGCAAGCATGCCAAGCTTTGCTTTGTTTGCAAAAGTGGTTCCTAGTGGGTCATAGAAATTTGGGTACATCTAAGTCATGCATAAGCATGCAAAGGTTGGTTCTATTGTAGGGATGGTCTTCACTAGGCTTCTAACTTTGTAAGTTCCAAATTGGTCATTTACCAAAATGGCAAAGTTAAAGTAATGCATGCAAGCATGCCAAGCTTTGTTTTGTTTGAAGAAGTGGTTCCTAATGGGTCATAGACTTTTGGTTACACCTAATGGTCATTTTGTGAAGTGGCTAAGTCATTTACAAAAGGTTTCACTATAAAACCATTTGCAAAACAAAGTGTCATTCTATGTGGTGTAGAAATGTTTTTACTAAGGCACTAACCTATAGGGTTCACCAAATGAGTTGCTATTGCAAAACTTGGTGTTTTGGGTCAGTAGGTTTGGTCCAAAACATTTTCTCAAAGTTTTCTTTATGAAAGCATTTTCATAAATAAAACAATGGTTTTTAATTAGCTAGAAATGGACTAAACTAATTAATCCATTCTATTCCTTTCCAAAATCATTTTCCAAACTATGGGTTGGTTCCTAGGGTCAGCAAGGTCACAACAAACCAAATTGCAAAGGTTTTAACCTAAATATCATTTTAAAACAATTTTTCTAATGTTAGCAAGCACACAAAAGAATCTGCAAAATCAAACAAGCTAACAGGTACTATTTGCTAAACTAAGGGTAGGGTTGGTTAGAGCTTGTTCTCCTGATTCCAACGACATCAAATTTGTAAAATTTGGACGTGTGGATCAAAAGATACATGGGTTTGAAATTGGCAAAAGTTTCTGTTTTTCAAATTCTAATTCAGATCTAATACTGGCCACGCGGCGTGTTCTTACTGGTCGATACCGGTTCGGCCGGATCGAGTGCTGCGGTGCGTTAGATCTAAATTAGATCGTGCGGCTTAGGTAGCGTACCTCTTCGGCGTTAAGTGAAACTATCGTAGCCGATGGATCTGCATCTAACGGAAGCTAGGCGTTTGACCACTAAGCAGCGGCGCTGGCGGCAGCGATTGGCGGCGGAGCGATCGGTCGGCGATGGAGGCGATGCTACAGGGGGTGAGGAAGAGAGGGAAGTTGCTCACCAGGCTCAGGGGGTCACGGCGAAGCTCAACTCGCTTGCAGTTTGTCGAGGGGCGCACAGAATCAGTCGGGATTCCTCGCCGGAGTTGGGAACGGCGGCGGATGGCTCTGCTCGTAGTCGAAGACGGTGCTGTGGACCACGAGAAGACAAACGGAGGTCTGGGTTAGACGCAGGAGGTTATGGCGGAGCTATGGGCGTGAACGAGAGGGCTCGGGGCGGTTGAGGCTTACCGGAAAACGTTGTCGGAGAAGAAGCAGACACGGCGGCGCTCTGTGCTTGTCGGAGTCATCGCTACAGATCGCCCTAAGGCAAAACAAAGGCACTGTAAGATGCGGGTGATCATGGGGTTCACGTGAGCATGATCGAGAGGTGCTGGGGCGGACGGAGTTCACCTGGAAAGCTCGCCGGAGAAACGGCAGACGGCGGTGTGGTGCTGTGGCCGTCGTTGTCGAGGCTCTGGGGGGGTATGGATAGATGCGTCTGGATGTGGGGATGCGGCTAGGTTGCTTAGGGAGGCAAGGGGCGTCGAGTCTTGGTCAGAATTGCTCGGAGACGGTGGTCGGAGCTGCGGCGGTACAGAGAGAAATGGAGGCAGCCTAGGGGCAGAGGGGAGGCGATGTCTGTGGGAAATGACAGAGGATAGGGAGGCGGTTAAGTAGTTGTGGTCACGGCGAGAGATTAACGCAGCGTTTACGCGAATTAATTCGGCGGAATCAAAGCAGAAAACGGCCGCGCGATGAGGGGAAGAAGGAGTCGCGGGGAGGACGATGAACAGCTGTCGGTGGGGTCCTCTGGTCAGTGGGAAAAAGAGAGGGAATGGGGTCCACTTGTCAGTCTCTTTGCGGGTTGTTTAGTTGGTGAAGAAAAACGATTCGAGGGGGAGTAAGTGGAGGTGGGGTCGTCTCATCAGCGAGTGAGGGAGAGGGAGAAGTGGGTCCCGATTGTCTGTGACTGAGTGGGTCAGTTTCTGGGTGAGAAAAGGTTTCTTCGGGGAGGGAGTACTGGGCTGGACTGGGCCTTAGTGGGCTGAGTCTGTTTCTTATTTTTTTTCTGTCTAATCTCTTTTTCCTTTTTCTAATTCTTTTTCTGTTTTGAATTTCAATCAATTTTCAATCAACAAACAAGGTTCAAACAATTCAAACAAAACACTCAACTTTGTACTTGAATTTGGTTCTGTTTTTCAACATATTCCAAATCTCAAAATAAAATAATATTTTTATTTATTTTAGGATCCATTTAATAATTAAATAAAATGGATCTTTAGTTTATTAAAATAGGGTTTTGATTTATTTAAATAAAATTTCCATTTGAATTCCAATTATTTCCAAAAACAAACCAGTAGGTTTTATTTGAAAAATAAATGAATACTTGGAAACTTATTTAAATAGATAAATAAGTTTTGGTGTTTAATTAAAATGGGAAAGCCTTTACTTAAATAAAATTGGATATTCAAATCCTTATTATTTTATTTAAATAATCCTTTACTCATTTTAATCAAAGCAAAACCTTTTAATAAAAGATTTCAAAGTAGTAATAAAATACTTAGTGTTCATTTAAAATGGGAAAAGCCTTTTACTTAAATAAAATTTGGATATTTAAATCCTTATTATTTTATTTAAATAAATCTTTACTTATTTTATCAAAACAAAATATTTTATTACAAAAGCTTGGCCAAAATTAATTTGGCTTATCTTTTCATTTGAAACCAAAGTCTTTTATTAAAAGATCTAAAACAGTGTTTCCAAAACAATTTATTTTCTTTTGATAAATGTTTTATCTTTATAAATCCCTTTAGGATTATTTGTTCACCAATTGGTATGGGCTTTGGTAAGGGCTTTATTGGCTTTGGAAATTCAATTTCCTTATCTTTTTATATTCATAAGATTCTTGTCTATGGTTCCAAACTAAGTGAAACCAATCTCTAAGGTCTTTCTTGATCCTTTGTGGAAATTTGTTGATCAAATTTGGTATGGATCAAATCCATGGATTGGGAGATAACTTGGAAAATGATTTCCTTCCATTAGGGTTTAGGGTTTTGGATTTATTTTCCAAGTGTTCAAATTTCCAGATACCTTCATTGAGGAATGCATTTCCCTTGATTTGGATTTTTGTTGAATTCAAACTTCTACCAAAGTTTGTTCAAGATGGGATTTTAAGTCTCCTTTTAGAAACAAAAGTTTCTTTTCACCCTGATTTTCAACAAAGATTTATTTTGTTTATTTAATTTTCACATTACAAGATTTGGAAAATCTTGGGATGTGACATTTTGACTGTGGCTTAGACATTATCATGTCATGTTAAATGTTGCATTGACCATATGCTTAGTGATTATTGATGTAGCATAACTTGTTCCAAACAATTGAGATTGCTTAATGTGCCTTAAAAGAATCATGCGTTGTTTTAGCATACAAAAGCATAATATTGTAGTATTCTCCTTTGATGCTTTATTTGGGTTGACTTGGCACATGCTTACACCATGTTAAGACTATGAACCAGTCTTAGCCTCTATGATCATTTAGTTTTTTACTTGTGATATCATTTTATGCTTTAATTAATAATGTTTTGTCGCTTTGCATGATTATGGCCATTATTGCTCTCTTAGTTGGTCGCTCCCCGTCTTTTGCTAGCCTCCACCTATACTGAGTATGAGCTCTACTCCTGCATCCAACTCCCAAGAAACCAAGTTATTCCAAATAGTCCACCATAAATTCCTATGCATGGTGTGTTACACCATTCCAAGTATATTCACGTTTTTATCTATCTTCCAAATTAAACTTTTGTGATGTGAAAATTAGTGCTTAAATCTCTCACGAACTTGATGGCACACTTTATTTTCTTTCACTTAATAAACTTGAACCATTGTGCCCATCTATGTTGCTTATATGCTTGAAAATTATAAGTTGGGAGTTAGCAGAACCATGTTATCATGGGGAATGCTTTCAACACTTGTACATATATATCCAGTTGATATCATGATCTTTTGTTTATGGATGTCGGCGGTGTGAAATAAAAGGGGAGCTTGTAAGTCCATGGAGTATTGTATATGTGTTAGATAAACGCCTAGGCGGCTAGCCTAAGCCATGCCTAATCATGGTGGAAACTTGCAGCATAACCATAGTGAGCAATCTATGAAGCATCTTCAGAAAAAATATAGAAAAAAAAGAGAAAAAAAGCACCATGCTCATGGTAAACAATAAGATCGCTGAGATGCTCATTGTCTGTTGCCTTGTCATTTTGATATGGGATAGCTCATGTGTCATGGGGCAAGGGTACCCCCATTGGCGGTTCTCTATGATACACATATACTTACAATGACAAGAACTTGCTTGTGACTAAAGTTGAGTAGCATGAGGAACGGCCCTCGTACTCAAGGGACATGAGATTTTCAACTTATGATCTGTCAAGCATATACCTCATATTTGTCTCACTTTAACCTTAATCACTTCAAGATGCTTATGATAGGGGCAATGAGAGCTCAAATCTAATAAGTACCATAATTTTTGGAAGCTCTTTATGAAACTTGAAATCCCTCCTTCCCTCTATGCACCAATTAAGAGAGCATATTTGTCATTCTTAGTTCAATGTGCATTGTCCCAAAACTTATTGATTGATTCATAATCATGGTATTGCTTGTCCTTAAATTATTTGTATCTAGTCACCCTTATGAACTTTGAAGGTGTCCTATGCATTTATGTTTTGTTATTCCATGAGGGACAAGCTGAATACCACTCATGTTATGTTTTCTATATGTGAAACAAACAAATGTATTTCAATGCATTGTTATTCATGATCTTTTGTTTGTACCTTTTCATGTTGCAACTTAGTTGCTATGTTTTATTGTTAGAAATATATCTTTCATGCTCATGTTTACAGTACTTTGATCCCAGCTATCAATGTTTTACATTACCTTGATCAAGATTGTGATGGTGCATGTCACCTCAAAAATTATTCTTTTTGTCACTTACCTACTCGACGATGAGCAGGAGTTAAGCTTGGGGATGCTTTGGTTTCAGGAAAGCTAGTAAAGAAATATTCTTAGAATTGGACGGAACAAAAGCCGAAGTTCCTATTTTTCTAGACTCAACACAGAGCCCGAAGGAGAGACGAAGTGGAGCCACGAGGTGGTCACACCTAGGGCTGGCACGGGTCCACCCTAGGTCACGCCGCCCTATGGTGTGGGCCCCTCGGGCGTCCACCGACCTTGCCCTTTTGCGTATATATACATCTCCCCGAGACAAAAACCCTAAGAAGATCAGAAATCCACGAAAAGTTCCGCAACACTACGGCCATCAAAGAGAAGATTCGGGGGACAGAAGTCTCTATTCCAGCACCCTGCCGGGACGGGGAATTTCCCCCGACGCCATCTCCATCGACTCCACCGTCATCTCCATCGCCGTTGCTGAATCCCATGATGGGAAGGGAGTAGTTCTCCCTCGAGGCTAAGGGCTCTACCGGTAGCTATGTGTTCATCTCTCTCTATGTGTGATCTTATTGTGATCATGAGCTTTGTAATCTAGTTGAATAAGTAGATCTACTCTGCTACTCAAGTGCTTTAATTAATCTCCGCTTATCCCCACGTGTGTGAAGTTGATAGTGTGCACACCGTGTGGCACATAGGCTAAAGATTACAGAAATACTTACCATGAGTTATATTTTGAGTTGGATGTCTCTATGAAATTGTGGTGTTTGTTGGCACCATCTAGCGCTCAAGGTGATAGTGTGGGGTTGCCTAGATGGGGAATGCGAACTTTAAGGAGAGCTTTTGTAGCCCTACCGTGGATTGGAGTTATCCAACCGAAGAGCAGTTTAGAGTAGCATAATGAAGAGAAGATATTTATATGAGAGTGTCCACTACTGAAAGTATGATCCCTAGGCCTTGTTTCTAAGCATTGAAACACCGTTTACAATCAGTCCTATTACATGTTTGCTTGCAGCCATTTTTATTTCAGATTGCAATTACCACTTATAATCATCCATATTACTTGTATTTCACTATCTCTTCGCCGAACTAGTGCACCTATACACCTGACAAGTGTATTGTGTGTGTTGGGGACACAAGAGACTTCTTGTATCTTGATTGCAGGGTTGCTTGAGAGGGATACATTTGACCTCTTCCTCCCTGAGTTCGATAAACCTTGGGTGATCCACTTAAGAGAAACTTGTTGTTGTTCTACAAACCTCTGCACTTGGAGTCTCAACATTGTCTACAAGAATAGAAGTGTGCGTAGACATCATTCGTAGGGAAGGATGAGAGCAAACCTGCTAGGAGAGGATGGGAGCCTGCCAGTTATCCCGTTATCTTGGAGTCGCTGGACACCATCGAGGTTGTGCAAGGGGATGAGGATGGGCCAATGGGATTCAGCAGAGCGGAGCTGGTAGAAGATGGGGAAAAACTCGAGGTGGCTGGTGGCTTGTTGTACATGGCAACCAGCCATGGCTAGGCGAGCGGCGGCCGGAAACCCTAGCACGGAGGGCGAGCGGAAGGAGGAGAGATCGAGAGGTGGTCTACAATTTTGATTTCGGTGAATTACCGAGCCAAAGCATGGAGAGAACTATCGAAGCCCAGCATGGACAGCGGCGACATGCCGTGACGCGTTGAAAGGCCCATGTCCAGCGAGAAACCAAAAAAATACCCATGAGCAGAGAGAATGTAACACAGGACGCGCCTCAAAATCGCTGAGAGAGATCGCTGCATCTCACACTTAAGCTCTTAAATAACACTTGGGACTATCCCAAAAGTAATCTACTTCCTAACTACGTTGTCCCTGTTCTGGCCAGAGGCCGCTCTTGCCCGCCGGGTCGTGCCTCCTTCGCCTTTGCTTCCTGCTACCTGCAGTGGCGCACGAGGGTCTATGTCTCCCTCATGCTCGCCACCATTGCAGATGCGTGCCACCTTTGTCTCCCGTTGGGCCGCGGCCGCACGCCAGGCCAGTGCCTCGATCTCCCTGTTGGTGAATGTGTCGTCGGCAGCCTCCCTGCCCTGGTACCAGCTGGCCGGCCAAGAGGCGGTCTGATGTCTATCACGCTTCTATTCTTGTAGACAGTTCTTGGGCCTCCAAGTGCAGAGGTTTGTAGAACAAAAACAAGTTTCCCTTAAGTGGATCACCCAAAGTTTATCGAAATCAAGGAGGAAGTGGTCAAAGGTATCCCTCTCAAGCAACCCTGCAATCAAGATACAAGAAGTCTCTTGTGTCCCCAACACACCCAATACACTTGTCAGGTGTATAGGTGCACTAGTTCGGCGAAGAGATAGTAAAATACAAGTAGTATGGATGATTATAAGACAACGGTGCTAGAAAAGAGCTTGACGGGGAGGAAGATACTAAAGGCAATCTGAAATAAAGATGGAAGCCAGAAAACATGTAGCAGGACTAGTTGTAAACGGTGTTTCAATGCTTAGAAACAAGGCCTAGGGAGCATACTTTCACTAGTGGACACTCTCATATAAATATATTCTCTTCATGATACGACTCTGAACTACTCTCTGGTTGGATAACTCTAATCCACGGTAGGGCTATAACAGCACACATCAAAGCTCGCATTCCCCATCTAGATAACCCCACACTGTCACCTTGAGCACTAGATGGTTCCAACAAACACCACAATTTCATAGAGACAACCAACTCAAAATATAACTCATGATAAGTATTTATGTAACCTTTAGCCTAAGTGCCACACGGTGTGCACACTGTCACCTTCACACACATGAGGATAGCCAGATATACAATTAAAGCACCTGAGTAGCAGAGTAGATCTACTTGATTACAAAGCTCACGACCACGATAAGATCATGCATAGAGAGAGATGAACACATAGCTACCGGTAGAGCTCTTAGCCTCGAGGGAGAACTACTCCCTCCTCATCATGGGAGTCAGCAACGACGATGGAGATGGCAGTGGAGTCGATGGAGATGGCTTCAGGGGCAATTCCCCGTCCCGGTTGGGTGCTAGAATAGAGACTTCTGTCCCCCGAATCTCCCCTTCGGTGGCGGCGGTGCTGTTGGACTTTTCATGGATTTCCGCCCACGCTAGGGTTATGTCTCGGGGAGATGTATAAGTAGGCAAAAGGGCAAGGTCGGTGGAGGGCCAGGGGGCCCACACCATGTGGCCGCACAGCCAGGGTGGGCCTGCGCCACCATATGGTGTGGCCGCCCTGGTTCCCTCCTCCGTCTCTCCTTCGGGCTCCCTGTCGTGTCAGGTAAAATATCGACTTTGGCTTTTGTTCCGTCCAATTCCGAGAATATTTGTTTTCTGGATTTTCTAAAACCAAAAACAGCAGAAAACGGGAAGCTGGCACTACAGCATCTTGTCAATAGGTTAGTTCCAGAAAATGTATAAAAATACCTCAAAGTGTAGACAAAACATAACAAAGTTGATACTAAACAAGCATGGAGCATAAAAAATTATAGATACATTTACGACGTACCAAGCATCCCCAAGCTTAACTCCTGCTCGTCCTCGAGTAGGTAAGTGATAAAAAGAATATTTTTTGAGGTGACATGCACCATCACAATCTTCATCAAAATATGTGTAAAGCATTGATAGTTGGGATCAAGGTACTCTAAACATGAGCATGAAAGATGTAGTTCTAACAATAAGACGTAGCAACTATGTTGTAACATGAAAGATAACACAAACAAAAGATCATGAATAACAATGCATTGCAAGACGTTTGTTTGTTTCACATATAGAAAACATAGCAAGAGTGGTATTCAGCTTGTCCCTCATGGAATAGCGAAACATAAATGCATAGGACACCTTCAAAGTTCATAAGGATGACTAGATACAAATAGTTCATGAACAAGCAATATCAACATTTTGAATCAATCAATAAGTTTTGGGACAATGCACATAGAACTAAGAATGATAACTATGCTCTCCTAGTTGGTGCATAAAGATAGAAGGTGGATACACAATATAAAAGTAGGAAGAAAGGCCCTTCACAGGGAAGCAGGGATTTCAAGTTTCATAAAGAGCTTCCAAAAAATATGGTAGTTATTAGCTTCCAGCTCTCATTGCCCCTATCATAAGCATCTTGAAGTGATTAAGGTTAAAGTGAACAAAACATGGAGTATATGCTTGACAAATCATAAGTTGGCAATCTCATGTTCCTTGAGTACGAGGGTCGTTCCACATGCTACTCAACTTTAGTCACCGGTAAGTTCTTGTCATTGTAAGTATATGTGTATCATAGAGAACCACCAACGAGGTACCCCTTTACCCATGACATAGGAGCTATCCCATATCAAAATGACAAGGCAACAGACAGTGAGCATCTCAGCAATCCTTTTATTTACCATGAGCATGGTGCATAATTTTTTTTCTATAGTTTTTTCTGAGGATGCTTCATGGATTGCTCAATATGGTGATGCTGCAAGTTTCCACCATGATTAGGCATGGCTTAGACTAATGGCCCAAGCGTTTCTCTAACACATATACATAACTCCATGGACTTACAAGCTCCCCTTTTATTTCACACCGCCGACATGCATAAACAAAGAGCATGATATCAACTGGGTAGATATTTACAGGTGTTGAAAGCGTTCCCCATGACAGCACGGTTCTTCTAATTTCCAAATTATAAGTGCAAGCATATAGAATATGGATGACAAAATGGTTCAAGTTTATTAGGGGCAAGAAAAATAAAGTGTGCCATCAAGTTTGTGGGAGCTTTAATCATTAATTTTCACATAACAAGTTTAATTTGGAAAATAGATAAAACATGAATATACTTGAAATGGTGTAACACACCATGCATATGAATTTATAGTGGACTCTTTGGAATAACTTGGTTTCTTTGGAGTTGGATGCACGAGTAGAGCTCACTCAATATAAGTGGAGGCTAGCAAAAGACTGGGAACGGCCAACTAAGAGAGCAATAATGGCCATAATCATGCAGAGCGATAAAACATTATCAATCAAAGCATAAAGTGGTACCACAAGTCAAAAACTAAATGATCATAGAGGCTAAGGTGACTGGTTCATAGTCTTAACATGGTGTAAGCATGTGCCAAGTCAACCCAAACAAAGCATCAAAGCAGAATACCACAATATTATGCTTTTGTATGCTAAAACAACGCATAATTCTTTCATGGCACATTAAGCAATCTCAATTGTTTGAGAAAATTCATGCTACAACAATAATCACTAAGCATATGGTCAAAGCAACATCTAACATGACATGATAAAGTCTAAGCCACAGTCAAAACAATCTCCCTTTTGTACCACTTAAGCATGAAGCTTTCTACTCTTTTCCAACATCAATCGACTTATTTGAAACAACTCGCAAAGATAATAATCAACAAATATCAGTGAGCTTGTCTCACAAATCCACAAAGAAGAAATAAAAAGTTCTAAGCAAAAAGCATAAGAAAACTAAGGCTATACACAGTGCTAGCAAAAGTGAACACTCACAGAACAATAAGAATGAAAACTAGAGTGTTCTAGGCAATGAAAACAGAGTGTGTCTCTCTCCAAAAGAAGTGTGCTGGGATCCAACCAAATTATTGCAACAAAAAAAGCAAAAGAAAACTAAAAACAAAAACAAATACGCTCCAAGAACAACACAAAAGTGCATGCAACAATAAAAATGAAGTGTCTAGAAAGAGACCTGGGATTTTTATTGATGAAGAAGGGGATGCCTTGGGCATCCCCAAGCTTTGACGCTTGTACCTCTTGAATAATTCTTGGGGTCACACGGGTGGCATCCCTAGGCTTGAGCTTTTGTCCATTCTTCATCTCATCACATCATTCTTCCCCTACACTTGAAAACTTCCTTCATACAAAACTTCACAAAACTCTTCATTAGCAACATTAGTGTACTCAAGATAAAAGTACTTTGGTTTAGTTCCAACAAAAGTACAACTTCCATTAAAACACAAGCTACTGTAGAAATTCCTTTTAAAAGCTCAAGTGATCAAAGAGAAAACAGACCAGCAGGTAAAAACCGATTTTTTCGAAGACCTTCTGTTGCTCAAATCGAAAAGTGTTGAACTAACAAAAGTTAGATAACAACCTGGGGTATTTACTCAGACAATTACAGCTCAATCCGACATACAGAAAATTTTCACGAATTTTTATAGTGAAGCACAAAAATCTGTTTCGGACAGCAACTTCCCCAAATCTTACTTCTCTCTCGTTAGAGGTTAATCTTGGCACAAAAACCACACAAAAAGAATAAGGAGAGGTTATTACAGAAGTAATAATTTCCAAGACTCAATAAAACTATTGGGTTGATAGTTTGAGAATATGCTCACATAAGAATTATGAATTGTAGTAAAAGAGAGCATCAAGAAGCAAATTCAAAACACATTTAAGTCTAACCCACTTCCTATGCATAGGAATCTTGTGAAGAAACAAGTCATGAAAGCACAAAGCAACAAGCATAGAAAAGCAAAACAAGTGCAACTTCAAGACTTTCAACAAAAAGAGGGGAAACTTAATATTGTTGAGATACATAAGACCATGTTTTCCTCTCTCATAATAAATTTTAGTAGCAACATGAATAAAATTAACAATATAACTATCACATAAAGCATTCTTATCATGAGCTACATGCATAAAGTGATTATTACTCTCCACATAAGCATAGTCATTCTTATTAATTGTAGTGGAAGCAAATTCAACAAAATAGCTATCATTATTATTCTCATCACCATAATCATCATTAATTTTCTCCTCAATAGTAGGTGGAACTACTTACTCCTCATCATAGCTACCAGTAGAGCCCTTAGCCTCGAGGGAGAACTACTCCCTCCTCATCATGGGAGTCAGCAACGACGATGGAGATGGCGGTGGAGTCGATGGACATGGCTTTGGAGGCAATTCCCCATCCCGGCAGGGTGCCAGAACAGAGACTTCTATCCCTCGAATCTCCTCTTTGGTGGCGGCGGCGCTGTGGCTTTTCGTGGATTTCTGTCCGCGTTAGGGTTACGTCTCGGGGAGACATATAAGTAGGCAAAAGGGCAAGGTCGGTGGAGGGCCAGAGGGCCCACACAATGTGGCCGCGTGGCTAGGGTGGGCCCGCGCCACCGTATGGTGTGGCCGCCCTGGTGCCCTCCTTCGGGCTCCTTGTCGTGTCGGGTAAAATATCGATTTTGGCTTGTGTTCCGTCCAATTACGAGAATTTTTCTTTTCTGGCTTTTCTGAAACCAAAAATAGCAGAAAACAGGCAACTAGCACTGCGACATCTTGTCAATAGGTTAGTTCTAGAAAATGTATTAAAATACCTCAAAGTGTAGACAAAACATAACAAAGTTGATACTAAACAAGCATGGAGCATTAAAAATTATAGATACGTTTACGACTTATCACGGTCCAAGGCAGCGACCTCCTACGTTGCCTCCGCATCCTTTCGTTGTCGCTCCTCCTCCGGGCGACCCGACGGCCACCTCGGCCTCCATCGCCGCCTACGCATCTTGCTCACCACGTTCCTTGAGCACCACGTCTGCCTCCCTCGCAACATCCACTGCCTCCTGCCCCAGCCACTCGTCGGGTTGCCGACTAGAGGACTCCCTCGCCGCCAAGTCTCGGGAAAGCTTGAGGACGTGCTTCTCGAGGTATAAGTGGGCGGTCACGGCGCTCGCGTACTGGGGGCCCTCGTCGCCTCCTTTGTTGTGGACGTCCTCCTCCTACGCTCCCATGTCCTCCTCCTCCTCCTCATCGGCCTCCCACTCCTGCACCACCACCTGAAGGGTCCGCAGCATAGAAAACAAAAATTTCCCTACGATGGGAACTATGTACCAAGATTTATCTACTAGATACAAACAACGGGTGGATGTATATCCATAGAGAACATAACCTTGAAGACCGGTAAATCTTAACGAGTTGAACTTGTGGTTGATGTAGACGATATCTTGCCGATCTCAAGATCGAGAGGAAGTCCTAGCGCCGCAAAGCAGCAGCGCATCCGTGCTCGCACACACGTACAAGACACCGAGCAACCTCCGCCTCCTCGCTCCAGCGATGCAGCGGAAGCATAACCCTTTCTTGCCGAGTAGCCACCGGGAACATGTATCTCGCTAGTCCGAGACTATGGGGGATAAATTCTAGAGGGGGAGAGAGATCCTTCACGAGGAGGTGTGAGTGAGAAGTAAGGAGAGGGGTGCATTTTATAGGAGAGGGGGAATCCCAAGGGGGTGGACGACGCATGGGGGCTGCCCCCTTGCCCTCCTCTCATTCATGTGGGTGGACACTCCATTCACAAAATCCTCTTCAAATTCCTCCACTCAAAATCCCACTCAAAATTGCTATTAAATTTCCACCAAATTTAATGCAAACTCTCATTAAATAAAACTATTCTTATTTATTCAGAATTTTGTCAATTAATTTAATGACAAACATTAACATATAACCCCTTGCTAGAATTCTATTTCACATGCAAAAACACTTTCTGCAATTTCACCCAAAAACCTGTTTCGGTATCTAGTGAAATAAATTCCTGCGCTTGTTATTCTTTTCGGCATGAAACATTTGCTCCAACTGGATGTTAGTGTCCCTTAAGTGTGTCACCCTACGGTTCGCGAATAATGCGGACATGATCGAGACCCTTCTCCGATCAATAATCAGTAGCGAGACCTGGAGATCCATACTGACTCCCACACATTCAACGATGACTTTCCTGTGATCGTCAGAACCTTTTACGCTTGTATCTTAATTCCTTTGTTTCACGATATATTACATGTCCGAGATTCGATCATCGGTGTCTCCATACCTAGTTTGATCCCATTACTGACATGCACTCTTTTCTCATTCCCGTGATATAACATTCCAGTGATCAAATCACTTGCTTGCAAGCTAACCAATGTGATATCACCGAGAGGGCCCAGAGTATATCTATCCGTCATCGGGATGAAAAAATTCCACTCTTGATCCATGAGTCTCAGCATAACACTTTAGTAGTTTTGAAGCCATCTTTATAATCACCTAGTTACGGTGATCACCCAGTTACGGTGTGACGTTTGATGTCAACAAGAAACTCTTCCGGTGTTAGTGATTGGCATGATATCATGGTGTAAGGATTAGGATCACTTCGTAAGTTGTTTATAGCAATATAAACTCAATGACTTTGATCGTAATGCTATACTTCGGATGAATGTTCATCACATCATTACACTAATGTTGTGATCTCGTTATTAACAACATCCAATGTCTATGATCAGGAAACTATGATCATCTTTTTAATCAACGAGCTAGTTTATGAGAGAGGCATAACTATGAACTTTCTGTTTGTTTATTAAACACACATGTATTAACGTTTCCGTATTAATAAAATTATAGCATGCAAAATAAACATCTATCATATACTTGGAATACACATAATAAACACTTTATTGTTGCCTCTCAGGGCATATTCCCTTCAGTCTCCCACTTGCACTAGAGACAATAATCTAGTTACATAGTGATGTATCTAACACCCATGGAGTTCTGGTGTAGATCATGTTTTGCTCTAGGGAGAGTTTTAGTCAACGTATCTGCTACATTGAGATCTGTATGTACTTTACAAATCTTTATATTTCCATCCTTGACATGCTCGCAGATGGAGTGAAACCGGCGCTTAATATCCTTGGAATGCTTGTGAGACCTTGGTTCTTTGGCATTGGCAATGGCACCATTGTTGTCATAATAGATCACCATTGGGTCCAATGCATTTGCAACCACACCTAGTTCGGATATGAACTCCTTCATCCAAACTGCTTTTTGAGCTGCTTCCAAAGCAGCAACATATTCGGCCTCCGTTGTTGATCCCGCCACCACAAGTTATTTGGAGCTCCTCCAACTAACCTCTCCGCCATTCATGAGAAATACGTATCCAGATTGAGACTTAGAGTCATCCGGATCGGTGTAAAAGCTAGCGTCGACATAACACTTAGCGACGAGCTCTTCTTCACCTCCGTATACAAGAAACATATCTTTAGTTCTTTGCAAGTACTTAAGGATATCCTTGACCGCTTTCCAGTGTTCCAAACATGGATCTGATTGGTACCTACTAGTCAAATTAATAGCATGTGCCACATCTGGTCTTGTACATAGCATGGCGTACATTATAGAGCCTATGGCTGAAGCATAGGGGACTTTGTCCATTTTCTCTCTTTCTTCCGCCGTAGCCGGACTTTGAGTCTTACTCAATGTCGTGCCTTGTGTCATAGGTAAGAACCCCTTCTTACTATCTTCCATTTTAAACTTCTTTAAAATCTTATCAAGGTATGTACTTTGCGATAGCCCTATTAGGCGCCTAGATCTATCTCTATAGATCTTTATGCCTAATATGTATGACGCTTCACCTAGGTCCTTCATTGAAAATTTGCTGTTTAGATAACTTTTAACACTGTTTAAAAGATCTATATCATTTCCGATCAACAATATGTCATCCACATATAGTATCAGAAATGCCACATTTCTCCCACTTACTTTCTTGTAAATACAAGCTTCTCCATATGTTTGGACAAATCCAAACTCTTTGATCACCTCATCAAAGCGGAGATTCCAACTTCGTGATGCTTGCTTCAATCCATAGATGGATCGTTGAAGCTTGCACACCTTGTTAGCATCCTTAGGATCGACAAAACCCTTTGGTTGTATCATATACAACTCTTCTTCAATATTACCATTGAGAAACGCAGTTTTGATATCCATCTGCCATATCTCATAATCGAAATATGCAGCAATTACTAACATAATCCTAACTGATTTTAGCATCGCTACGGGAGAGAATGTCTCATCATAGTCAAATCCTTGAATTTTTTGAAACCCCTTTGCGACAAGTCGAGCTTTATAGACGGTTACATTACCATCAGCATCAGTTTTCTTTTTGAAAATCCATTTATTCTCCACGGCCTTTCGGTCGTGAGGTAAGTCCACCACGTTCCAAACTTGATTTTCATACATGGATTCCATCTCGGATTTCATGGCTTCTAACCATTTTTTGGAGTCCTGGCTCATCATCGCTTCTTCATACGTCGCAGGGTCATCATTTTCATCAACCATGAAATTCATGACAGGATTTCCGTACAGCTCGGGAGCTGCACGCGTCCTGATAGACCTGCGAGGTTCGGTAGTATTCTCTTTCGGAGTTTCATG
Organism: Avena sativa; assembly: GCA_916181665.1. Classification (NCBI taxonomy): domain Eukaryota; kingdom Viridiplantae; phylum Streptophyta; class Magnoliopsida; order Poales; family Poaceae; genus Avena; species Avena sativa. The sequence continues at coordinate 105,535,203 of OV702293.1, forward strand.
ATCATTATCATTAGTTCCTTCTTCAACTGGTGAAGCCAACTCTGGAACGACTCCCGGCACTGCGCTACTCGCCATACTATTAAGAGAAGGTTCAATAACCTCTTTGAGTTCTACCTTCCGACTACTCATACCTTTCATGAGAAACTCTTTTTCTAGAAAGGATCCATTCTTGGCAACAAAAACATTGCCCTCGGATCTGTGATAGAAGGAATACCCAATAGTTTCCTTAGGGTATCCTATGAAGACGCATTTTTCCGCTTTGGGTTCGAGTTTATCCGGTTGAAGTTTCTTCACATAAACATCGCAACCCCAAACTTTAAGAAATGACAGCTTAGGTTTGTTTCCAAACCATAATTCATACAGTGTCTTTTCAACGGATTTATATGGTGCCCGATTTAAAGTGAATGCAACAGTTTCTAGTGCATAACCCCAAAATGACAACGGCAAGTCCGTCAGAGACATCATAGATCGAACCATATCCAATAAAGTACGATTACAACGTTCCGACACACCATTTCGCTGTGGTGTTCCGGCAGGTGTGAGTTGTGAAACAATTCCACACTCTTTCATGTGAGTGCTAAACTCGTAACTTAGATACTCACCTCCACGGTCGGACCGTAGAAATTTGATCTTTCTATTACGATGATTTTCCACTTGATTCTGAAATTCCTTGAACTTTTCATAGGTTTCAGACTTGTTTTTCATCAAGTAGATATAACTGTATCTACTCAAATCATCCGTGAAAGTAACAAAATAACGATATCCACCTCGCGCCGACACACTCATTGGACCACATACATCAGAATGTATGATTTCCAATAAATCTATCGCCCGTTCCATTGAACCGGAAAACGGTGTTCTAGTCATCTTGCCCATAATGCATGGCTCGCATGTATCAAATGATTCAAAATCAAGTGATTCCAAAAGTCCATCCGAATGGAGCTTCTTCATGCGTTTAACACCAATATGACCTAGAAGGCAATGCCACATATATGCGGATATATCATCATTTAGTTTAATCCTTTTAGCATCAACATTATGAATATGTGTAACATTATTATCGAGATTCAATAGAAATAAACCATTCATTATCGGTGCATGACCATAAAAGATTTCATTCATATAAATAGAACAACCATTGTTCTCGGATTTAAATGAATAACCACTTCGCATCAAACATGATCCAGATACAATGTTCATGCTTAGTGCTGGTACCAGATAACAATTATTCAAGCTTATTACTAATCCCGATGGCAAGTGGAGAGGTACTGTTCCGACGACGATCACATCAACGCTTGATCCATTGCCGACACGCATCTTGACCTCACCCTTTGCTAGTGGTCGCTTGTTCTACAGCCCCTGATTCGAGTTACAAATATTAGCAACTGAACCGGTATCAAATACCCAGGTGCTACTGCGAGCACTAGTCAAGTACACATCAATAACATGTATATCATATATACCTTTGTTTGCCTTGCCGGCCTTCTTGTCTGCCAAATACTTGGGGCAGTTGCGCTTCCAGCGGCCAGTCCCCTTACAATAGTAGCACTCGGTATCAGACTTAGGGCCAACTCGGGGTTTCTTTTCAGGAACGGCAACCGGCTTGCCGCCCTTACTTCCCTTCCGTTTTACCTTCTTGTCTTTCTTGAAACCAGTGTTCTTATTGATCATCAGCACTTGATGTTCCTTTTTTATCTCCACTTCTGTAGTTTTAAGCATTGATAGAAGCTCGGGGAGAGACTTCTTCATGCCTTGCATATTATAGTTCATCACGAAGCTCTTATATCTAGATGGCAGAGACTGCAGAACATGATGGATGCCTGAGTCAATGGGAATCGATATTCCCAAGGACATAATCTTATCGGTGTAACCCGACATCTTGAGTACATGCTCACTAACGGAGCTGTGCTCTTCCATCATGCAGCTAAAGAACTTTTCTGAAGCATTGTAGCTCTCTACAGTAGCATGTGTGTCGAAAATCATTTTCAACTCACCCATTGTATCAAATGCATTGCCGTTTTCGAAATGCTTTCGAAGTTCCGGCTCTAGCCCATACAATATGCTGCAATGAACTAAGTTGTGGTCCTCCTGACGAGTCTGATAGACATTCTTCTCCTCGTCAGGGGCATCCTCAAAAGGTGGGGGGCCTAGCGGCGCTTCTAGCACATATTGCTTTTGTGCAGCAGAGAGGAGAATCCTCAAATTCGTGGCCCATTCGGTAAAGTTGCTACTGTTCGTTGCAAGTTTCTCTTTCTCCATGAACACATTGAAATTAAAAGCAGGTGGTGCCATCTACAACAGAATTTGTAAAGTTTAGACTAAGTTTATGATAGATTGATTTCAACTAATCCACATTACGAATGAACTCCCACTCAAAAATGACATCCCTCGTGCCTTTTTTGGTGATTACATGAACCAAATCCACTACACCAAGTCAGATCATCACGTGAGTCGGTGTAGCTTCAAAGGCGAGCATCAAATGGGCATCATATCTACTATATGACTCATGCTTAACCTTTTCGTCTGTGTTCCGAGGCCATGTCTATACATGCTAGGCTCGCCAAGTTAGAACCTTAGTATTCACGTGTGTAACTGTCTTACACCCGAAATATGGTCGTGGATCCAAGAACACCCGATCATCATGTGATGTCTTGGAGCAACGAAAACATAATCGGTGCATACTAAAGGAAGAACACATTCTTATCTTGATATTTAAATGAGGGATCATCTTATTATGCTAAATAAAGTGCTAAACAAGCAATATAAGATGCTATCAAACATCACATGTTTATTAGTGAAATGATATGGTTCCCGCATATGATCTCTATCATGTGCACCGTGATATGATCACTATCATACCTTTATGTGTAAGGCCAAGGTCTATGGAACTTACAGGTTGTGTGTGTTGTAAGAGTATCATCTCATACTTCTACTTACAATATCACCATATCATAACACTAGCCCAGCAACAACCTAAACTAGATGCCTCTAATTTATCCATTGCAAGTTTTACGTGGCTTAGGGATTTCGAAGATAGAACCATTCATACCTACGAACATGAACCACAACGAGGATAACCAAATTGTTGAAAACTCGTTGCAAAATAGATATTGACTATAGTAGGAGAGACAGACACCCGCTAGCCACTTATGAAAACTAGTTGCAGGTCTCATGTGCGAGGACATGTAAAGTTTGTCCGGGCCGCTTCATCCCACTATGCCACCAATATCCAAAATTACAACTAAGAAGCAACAACATGATCATCGTCGCCCACATACTCATATGTGTACTACCCGTGTAAAGCATATACGCATAGATCCGGCTCTGATACCACTGAAGGGTTCGCAGCATAGAAAACAAAAAATTTCCTACGATGGGAACTATGTACCAAGATCTATCTACTAGATACAAACAATGGGCGGATGTATATCTGTAGAGAACATACCCTTGAAGACTAACAAAGCTTAACGAGTTGAACTCGTGGTTGATGTAGACGATCTCTTGCCGATCTCAAGATCGAGAGAAAGTCCTAGCGCCGCAAAGCAGCAGCGCATCCGTGCTCGCACACACGTACAAGACACCGAGCAACCTCTGCCTCCTCACTCCAGCGATGCAGCGGAAGCACAACCCTTTCCTGCCGAATAGCCACCAGGAACATGTATCTCGCTAGTCCGAGACCATGGGGGATAAATTCTAGAGGGGGAGAGAGATACTTCACGAGGAGGTGTGAGTGAGAAGTGAGGAGAGGGGTGCCTTTTATAGGAGATGGGGGAACCCCAAGGGGGTGGCCGGCGCATGGGGGCTGCCCCCTTGCCCTCCCCTCATTCATGTGGGTGGACACTCCACTCACAAAATCCTCTTCAAATTCCTCCACTCAAAATCCCTCTCAAAATTGCTATTAAATTTCCACCAAATTTAATGCAAACTCTCATTAAATAAAACTCTTTTTATTTATTCAGAATTTAGTCAATTACTTTAATGACAAACATTCACATATAACCCCTTGCTAGAATTCTATTTCACATGCAAAAACACTTTCTGCAATTTCACCCGAAAACCTGTTTCGGTATCTAGTGAAATAAATTCCTGCGCTTGTTATTCTTTCCGACATGAAACATTTGCTCCAACTAGATATCACTGTCCCTTAAGTGTGTCACCCTACGGTTCGCGAATAATGCGGACATGATCGAGACCCTTCTCCGATCAATAATCAGTAGCGAGACCTGGAGATCCATACTGACTCCCACACATTCAACGATGACTTTCCTGTGATCGTCAGAACCTTTTATGCTTGTATCTTAATTCCTTTGTTTCACGATATATTACATGTCCGAGATTCGATCATCGGTGTCTCCATACCTAGTTTGATCCCATTACTGACATGCACTCTTTTCTCATTCCCGTGATATAACATTCCAGTGATCAAATCACTTGCTTGCAAGCTAACCAATGTGATATCACCGAGAGGGCCCAGAGTATATCTATCCGTCATCGGGATGAAAAAATTCCACTCTTGATCCATGAGTCTCAACATAACACTTTAGTAGTTTTGAAGCCATCTTTATAATCACCTAGTTACGGTGATCACCCAGTTACGGTGTGACGTTTGATGTCAACAAGAAACTCTTTCGGTGTTAGTGATTGGCATGATCTCATGGTCTAAGGATTAGGATCGCTTCGTAAGTTGTTTATAGCAATATAAACTCAATGACTTTGATCGTAATGTTATACTTCAGATGAATGTTCATCACATCATTACACTAATGTTGTGATCTCGTTATTAACAACATCCAATGTCTATGATCAGAAAACTATGATCATCTTGTTAATCAACGAGCTAGTTTATGAGAGAGGCATAACTAGGAACTTTCTGTTTGTTTATTAAACACACATGTATTAACGTTTCCGTATTAATACAATTATAGCATGCAAATAAACATCTATCATATACTTGGAATACACATAATAAACACTTTATTATTGCCTCTCAGGGCATATTCCCTTCACCACCTCCTCCTCATCGGCCTCCTCGCCCTACCCCAAAAAAGGGCCTTTCTCACCGGCGCCCCGGGGGGGAGGGGAAGGGGAAGGAGAGTAGGCGGCGAGGGCAAACTTGCTGAGCTCGCCCCAGGTCACAGGGAGACAGTTGTTTGGCATGGCAAGGGGTTGGTGTTTCCCTGTCCCGGCGACTGACCCTTTTCATAATCGCGGGTAGTCCTCAGCGTGAACAGCGATCCTCGGCAGGAATAGAGGGCTGAAAGGGAGAGGCGGATGGAAAATGGCGCGACATAGCTGGAAAGGCCGCAACCAGCAGGCGGGAACGAAAGTCCTAGTGGAAGAATCGCGCAGGACACTAAGGCCACCATGGACAATTAACTTGAGTTTGATGGCTCCCTATAGACAATAGGCTTGTAAATAGATTGGTCCGTTGAAAACATAGAACACCGCAAACGGACGTAGCCCGCCTGTCCACCATCCCTACAAACGGATTGAATCAGACTGATTTTGTGTTGGAAAATGTTGGCCCCACTGGAGATGGGCTCAAACATGGACCTTTCCATGTCCGCGACGCCACCGAATGGACCAAGGATGGTGATGGAGCGGGTTTGGACGGATATACCGAAACCGAATCCAAATTCATGATCCTCACTCTAGTTCGCCCACGAAGATATCCATGGACATGGATGTGGCCCCAAATCCAGACCCGGCTGATATCCATGGATATCCATTGGTTTCTACGCTATATACATAATCATAACAACATTCAGCATAACTGCGTATAGCAATTTTCGACAATATTTTAGCAACATTTGAGCCGGTCTGCTAGGAGGGAAGCCGCCTCCATCGCTTCCCCTACCCTGGTGGCTGCCTCGTGCCCTCATCCAGTCGTGTGGCTGTGACCTGGGGCTTTATAGCATATGGAGTAATTAGGGAATTAGGGATTACCGATTACTACTTAGGTGGGCCTTTGGGACCGCGGCTTGGAGTTGGAGCCTTTTATTGAGTAAATATTGCACATGTAAAAACTAGTATCACTGACATGTGGGTTCCACGTGTCAGTCGGGTATCCGTTGGATATTTATGGAGCGAAACCACTATTAACAAATATCCATCCTTATAAAATTCCTAAATATAATTAAGCCTCTATACCTTTATCCACCAAATCAGATATGTATGAAAATATGGGAAGAGCTCTAAGCTCCCTTGAATTGAGAGCCTGTGGTTGCTCGTGGCATGGTCGTTGGTATGGTCCTACTTGTAAGCGTGTTGTCTTTGTTTTTTTCCAACTCATGTGGCGATATATCCGTGGTGTTAACTGCGTATCTGTGGATCAGTCGCCCGGTGCCTTGGCCGCTGGGGTCGTCGTTCCCCTTTCCCATCCCCGGTCAGATTTGGTTTGTCTGTTCGCCGCCATCACATTTGTTCGCCGCCTCTCCGTCTGGCCGCAGGTGAGACTCGCTTCCTTGCAATCCGCTGGTCTGCCTACTTTTCTCCGACCCCGCCGCCGTTCGCCGGTTACCCTGGTCAGTCCTCCACCGGCATGCATCTCCGCCAGGGTGCCGCGCTCGGGTTCCCGTCGTCTCATCGCCCTCATACAACAGCGCTGGCTCCTGTGGCATCATTGCTACATCCGCCGCACCTCCAACTCGGCTCTACCACACGCGTGCTGCAACTCTGCTCTGCTCGCTGCTTGCTCATTCTCTGAATTGGTGGTTCTCCTTCTTGCTGCTAGCTTGTGCACTTCCCTAGAGGAGGCGATGCGGGAGTACCCACGAATCGAAAAAAACCTAATCTCTTCCGCGCACACATCGGTGGATGGTGGTGTCGGGGGAGGAGGAGGGGCGCACTAACGAGTGGCTGCTGCCAAGACGGTTGGCGAACATGGCGCCACGGTGCTACAGGGCGATGGAGCCCTGCCCCATGGTTGATTGACATCGCCTATCGCAAAGACTTCCGAATGGTCATGGAATACTTCTCTGCCATCTGCTCTTCGATGCTATCTACCTTAACCCATTAAACTACACTATAAGACTTGTTCCAATTCTCTTTTCTCTTCATGTTTATACTGGATTAGGAACTGTGATTCTGACTTTAGTGAGGTGGGCTGGATGTTTTCTGGTACAGTATAACATTGTTTTAGAGAAAAAAGATGGAGTCAAATTTAGGTATAGGATCCTAACTTGTTGTCTAACAATTTGAGTTTTGTTGTTCCAGATCCAGTGTATGAAAGACAAGGAATACAATTGGAGTATGCTCTAGACCGGCGGTCGTGAAGGCTGTGTGCGCCTTGCCTTTCACGACACTGTGTTCATAGCCAACGACCGCTGGGTACTCCTTATACACCACCGCACCCGCCATGCTCGCCGACCCCCACCCGTAGGTGCGCTCCGCCTTTTTCCATTAGCCTCAGGGGTTCCAATTTATAGTAAGAGTGTACCGTAACCTAAACAGTCGAAGGTGTGGAAGGAAGGCCAACTTCTCCCCTGCCCCAGTAAGCTGCAACATACAACTACCAACCTACTACCCAGAGCAGGTTAAGCTTGCTCCCTCTTTGAGATGAATTTAGTTTCTTGTTCTATTTATAATTTGGGAGATGGATTTGAGTTGCATTAGATTATTCAAATCGATGGATTAGCTAGCTGGATTTTAGGTTTGTGTTTTAGGAAGTGAAGTTTCTGCAAATGTTCATCCCTTGCCGTTGTGAAGGTTTGTGTTGTGCAGATCCCTAGCATAGTTTATCTTTTCTTAATTTTGTCCCTATAACAGTTATGATGTTCCCGCCTACAAGATTGTTATTTAAACTTTTACTTTTTCATGCCTAAACTTCTATGTTGTCCTATAAGGATAAAAAAATAAACACCGGAGGCCACGCTGAGTATGGAGACCATTTATATTTCTATATGAAGACACTGTATCGTAATAGTGGCTTGTTCTGGAAAAAATCCGGTTTGGGTTTTGAAGGAATTCAGTTCTCTGTATTTTTTTGAGAGGGGTATCTAATTGTTGGTTGATAGTTTTGCAATAAGTTATCGGTCCAAGTCCATGAAAAAAATTTAGAGGAACCGACGCTATTGTATAGTATAGCATAGTTCTATGGAGTACTGAGTGTATTATCTTTATATATTTCAGAACAATAATCTTATCTTGATCCCACTGCTTTGATTCATATGGCTTAGTGAAAAATACTGCAGGTGCTCATGTTTGTGCATGAGGGTTGCTGAAAGGAATAGAAAGAACCAGTTCAGGCCACTAGGGCCATCCGATGATTGCATCAGGTTGTTCTTCCTTGCCGTTGTCACCAAGTTCTCCACCAATGCTTCACGTACTATGTATAGTATTCGCCTCTTGACATTCATAGTGTCTCTCTTGTGGTTAGTGCATACTACTTTTATGAACAGATTTAACCAAAAGAAAGTTTTTGTTGTTCTTAAGTAAACATGGGTTGGCGTATATGTTCGAAGCCTTCAGTATTGCCATTTATGTGTTGACCCGACTTTCATCTTGCTAACATTAACAGTTATGTGTGGTTAACTTAATCTACCTGTAAAATATGAACATGTTTTATTCTTTGTTGATTGGAACAATATCACGAGTTCCTCTCATACAACTATTTTGGAATAAATATTCCTGAGGTATTTTATAATTTTCTTTTTTTAAGTCCATGCTATCGATTTTATGTGGTAGGAAGTTGTGAAGTTCCTCTATTCCTCTATCATTCCCTTCATACAATACTCTGGAGCAGATCTATTGTAACATCCCAAAAATAAAAATATTGAACAATGATTATCAAATTCCAAACAGCAAAATTAGGGTTAACAAAAACTTTTGTTAATTCAAATCAATATGAATGCATGTGTGTATATGATGATTGTATGAATGCATGAATGGACATGTGTGATTGATCTAAATAGCAAGGAATGGTTTAAAGATGAATACAACATCAACTAAAGAAATTCCAAGCAAAAACAAATCAAGAGAAAATAAAAAACAAATCAAATAGGCAAATGGTCATTTTTGCCAATCTTGCTCGCTAGGCCACTTTGGGTGTTTCTAGTCCAAGATTTCAAACAGAAACATTTCCATTTCTTTTCACCCCTTGCTAGACCAAGTAAAAGTGAATCAAATCCCACCTTTCAAACTTACAGAAACATTTGGCAACTTGATTCAAATGACAATTCAAAATTGAATCTTTATCATATGGGAAGATCACCCCATTTTCAAAAACCAACCAAACCAGTACCCCTTGACCAATCCAACTAACCAGAGACTCCCTAGTATGTAACCAACACACCTACCAAGTTTGAATCAAAAATTCAAATTTGAATATCTTTCGGCCATTTCATCAAACACCTTGCAAACAACAAACCAACAAACATCAAACACTATTAGGAGCAGTGATTTTGGCCTAACTTGTTCCCTCTCTGGTTCATAGCAAGCTATTAGTAGATCATCTAGCCCATTTAACAAGCTTTAGCACCACTGTGAGCTTGCCATGGCCAACAATGGTGACCATGTCAAGCTCAACTTGCCACCCCTCGGTTGACAGCAAGCTAGGAGAAGCACCAAGCCTAGCAACCATGTCTGGGACACTCTCCACCGTCCATCGCCACCCTCTGTCCAAGCCTCGAGCGCGGCCAGCCCCTGTACCACATAGCCCGAGCGTGCCTAGCCTCGCTACGAGCATGCCGAGAGCGCGCCAGAGCGCCACCCGCGACACACACCCACAGACCGCGTGCCGCCCTCGCCGAGTGCAAGCAGGATCACCACCGCCCCAGGAACACCCCAGACACGCCCGTTCATGACCATGGACGTTGTGCGCCATTAAAACTTCCGTCGGACCCACTCAGAGCACCGCGACATTCTAACCATTTCGCACTGCCCCACGCCGCGTAGCCATGCCGTTGAGCTTCTCCAGGGAACACAACACCGTCCCCTACATTTGCCCATGCTTGTAGCTCGCTGTGCCGACGACCACGACGAGCTCATCCCGCGCCCGTTGGTCCCCTTTAGGAACTATAAGGCCACCCCAGCACGAATTCTTCACACCATCTCACTCCCCTCTCTCTCAAAAGCACCCCACCTCACTCCCGGAGCAAGGCGAGCAGCGCATCACCGGATTCGCCCCCATCGCCGACCCTCGCATGAACCCCGGTGAGCCTCCCACGACCCCCACTGGCCGCGCTAGGGTTCTATCTCGCCGGTGTTGCCTGACATGGACGATGAACCACAACCTTAGGATTAGAGTTTGATCATGCGACCCACATCCCCCATACCGCTTTGCACCCCCCTGTCTCGCTGACTGGTGGGGTCGTTCACTTAAACCCACCCGCGCGTGCTCTATGCACCGTGGGTCGGCCCAGTTAGCATCCCGCGTGACCTAGTAATTCAAATTTAGGTTTATTCTTTTAGTTTCAAACCCAGTTCTGTACCCAGATTCAAAAATCAACCCAGCTCGATTCACTAAACCAAAATGCATGAAACCAATTTGTTAGAAAGGTACTGGAATGCTTAATCCAAGCCCATTGGATTCAAACCAATTGGACTTGTAGATCATCTATGTGTAGCATCCCAATTGTCTAACAATTGTAATGCTACTTGGTCTAGTAATATAATGGCTACTTCAACCATATAATTGTTGCATCATCATTATATCATGCTCATGTCATCATGCCTCCTTGCATTTGAGCATCATATAAAACCCTTTTCCATTTGGTTCTTATCTCATATGCATTATTAATTGTATTTGCCTCTTGATATTGTATTGTGTTCTTGATATATTGTTTAAATGCCCAAGTTGAGTTGGGGGCATATCTTTTATTAACTCCACCACCTTTTCTTCCACCACCTTATAATTCCACCATCCAACTAAATATGAGCTTTGCACTTTATTTGAGTTTACCTCTAGCTCATGTGGGTTGGGATGGATCCAATTCTTTTCCACATGCTCTCATCTTGGCATCATGTTGTTTTCACATTATTGATATATGAGAGCCACATGGCCACCTTTGCATGCCTTGTGAGTGGACCCCTTTTCCCTAGCTTCCATATGGATTATTATGGAATGAAGCTCATGTTGGAATATTTTTGGGACTATTAATCATCTAGTGGCCCATACACACTAGCATGTCCCATTTGTATTCAAATATGATCATCTCCATTTAATCCACTTGGGACTTTCTTTTAAATTCTTGGCTTGGCTTTATTCCACTTGTGGGAATGCCTAAGTTTAATGCCATGTGATAATCTTGTTTTCACAAAATAAGCAAGGCATTAATTGTTTTGCATGGGCCATGCAAGAACCATCTTTTACTAGCTTTGGTTTTTATTTGCATTTGGAATGGATCATCTCTCTCTCTCTCCCTCCTTTTAGCTTGATCTTATTTGATCATGCTTAAACCATCTCACCCCTCCTTACCTTGTCTAGATCTAGATGGAGCTTGGCATGTGCTTGCTTGGCTTTGTCATAAGAGGACACCCCACCTAATCTAAAACCAAACCCTAGTCCCTCTCTACCCTAATCACCACCACCTCTCTCTCGGCCTCTCTCTTCTCTCTACCTAGCTGGCCCCACCTGTCACCCTGGACCCACCTAGCTACCCCCACACAAACCCTAACCCGAGCCTAGCTCTAACCCTACCCGAGCCTCTCCTCTCTCTCCCTCTAGCTCTCTCTGCCTGCAGGCCCCACCAGCCCGACCCTGATCTACCCCCTCCTCCTTGCCCCACCTGGAAGCCTCACCTGCCCCTGCCCTGCCCCTGCCGACCGAGCACGTGAAGGAGGGAGAAGAGAAAGGTGGCACCGAGCCACCTTTTCCATCTACCCGCTCCCCCACGGCACCCCTCTCCCTCTCTGCTATCTACCACCATCCCCTGGCTCTCCTCTGTCCCCTAGATCTACCCCGGGACCTGCCCTCTCCTTCCCTTCCTCTCCACCACCGTCTACCCCCCCATCGCCGCCCACCGTCGGCCTCCACCACGCCCAGTCGATTCAGCCGTGCAGCACGTCCGAGAAGAGGCCTGGGAGAACGAGGAGACGCCTAGGAGGCCGCCTGTACACGACGTCGAGGAGGAGAAGCCCAGGAGCGCCGGTACCAGCGCTGCACCGACGCCAAACCCTAGCTTCCCCGGCCTCTGCATCACCGTTGTCCTGCTGCTCGCCGACCCGATCCAACACCGCCGACCACCTCGCGGTGAGCCTCTCCACCCCCCCTGACATGGTCCTCCTCTCTGAATCGCCCTAGCCTCGCCGGACGTTTCTTCAAACGGTCTCTGCGCGCCGCTGTGCTCGGGCGTCTGCTCGTTTCCACGTTGCGCAAACACCCTACCTAGGCCCGTCCACCCTCCCTGACAACAACACCGGCCCGCCGCAGTGGCTCCGCCCCCGCGCGCGAGCCCTAGGTCCCGCGTTCGATCCCCCACCCCGCTCTGCACGCGCGCGAGCACCGATCTGTTCGCGGGTAGAGAAAGAAGATCTACAGTACGGCCGCACTTTTGCTGATAACCCCCCTGCTTTTTGCGTGCGTAACCCGCGGTCCAGCCTGGCCCATCTGTCTGTCTCAGTGAAGTTTTGCAGAAAAGCCCCCTGGTTTCTCCAGCCTTAACCCGCGCTCCAGCTCGGCCCCGCCTGGCAGCCCCGCGCGCCCGTTCGCTGACACGTGGGTCCGCGAGCACCCTGGCCCCACCTGTCGGCCTCTAGGTCTAGCTCAACCCGCGGTGGCAGACGCTTTTCTGCGTCGTGTGCTGCTGAGTCAGCTGCTGGCCCCACTGGTCATTGACTGTGGCTAGCTTGAGCTGAGTAATAAAAGTACTTTCTGTTTTCTAGTTTAATTCAAACTTATTTCAAATTAATTCAAATTCAAAATTCAAATCTGTTTTAATATATCTTTTAAAATACAAATCCAATTAATACAAATAATATATGTTTTCAAATCAGAAAAATATGAGGAATTCAAATATGCCATTCAAAATCTATTTGAACACTTTAAAATTCCATGTTGATTTAAATTACAATAAAATGCCCTTTTGACTTAATTAATTAATAACTTTTGTTTTATAAGTCCAAATTTAATAAATAATATGTCTAAAAGGATTAGCTCGACGAGACCTTTCTGTTTATGCATTCCTTGGTTTGTTTTGAAGCATGCATCATATAAATATAAAGTGAACAGCAACTAATATGAGAATAAAATGGGCCCAAAACTCAATAAAATGTTTATTCTTGTATTCCACACCTCACCCATGCCATGCTACCTATTGCCATGCAAATTGTGCATCATTCATCATGGCATGATTGTTGCTTGATGCATTTATTCATATGCTTGTGCACTTTATTTATGTTGGCCCTTGTTTGTTTGGTTCTTCTTCGAATAGACGCTGAGCAGGGGATATATCCAGACACCCAGGAGCACTACCCAGATCCATCCATTGCTTCAACTGAGCTGCCAGGCAAGCACTACCACATGCTTGCATACATATAGTACCTACTGCCTCTATCTTATTCTTGCATCATTGAGTCGCGATTGCATTAAAACTGAATCCCAAGTATTGCATAGCCTTTACTTTTAAACCCCACCGAAGCTTGTCCCTCCATCCCATGAGCCTTTACTACAGGAGTTGTTTGAGCCATGCGAGTCGTAGAACAGCATGTGTAGGGTATGTGAGTGTCTGATGAATAACGAGGTACCTATACAACTTAATCTGAGTAGTAATGGGATAACTAATGAAAGTGGCAACGGTGAGCCATATTTGCTATTTGGTTTTTCAGGCTCACTTGTGTCCCGTAGGACCCCGAGTACTTGATTCCTGTTCCTTGAATATTCGCGCTATCCACATCCGGGAGGCTTATGAACCCCCCTGAGCCAGAGCTTGATTCATTCTTATTTCTTGGGGCCACAAACTAGTTTGAGGTTTTATTTACTATCCTGTACTTATGCCATGCTTTACTGCTTTATTTTAAATTGTGCGAGGTACTGCACACTGTACTGTTTAGGAAAGCGGAGTGTTTTCGCGGTGTCGACAAGCCCAGTCACATTTTCGGGTTCCCAGTCGTTCACAGCCATTGACGCAAACCTTGAGTCCGTCTCGGAGTCAGCTAACTTCGTTGCGGGTAGCTCAATGGGGTGGCCCCCTGAAATATTTCTGAATCCTGTGATCGCTTTGTCGTGACTGTCTCGTTGGGTTTTGATTTGGTTTTTCCGAGGCATATCGAGTGTGTGTTGCTATTTGTGCACCCCTGCAGGGTAAAACTTTCTGAAAGCCGTGTCCGCGGTTATGGACGACTTGGAGCACAGTTTCTCGATCATAGACAAGAATAACTAAAGTACCGCTTTTAATTTGACTAGGCTAGGTACCTGACTAGTAAATAGTACAACACTCATGGAATGTTTAATAAAACTGCCAACGGATGGGGGGGTTGTTCGTCCGCTTCCTCGTCGGTAAGCGAGGAGGAGGATGGATCTGTGGATATTACCGTTATTACTGTTATAACTGTTGTTCTTAATTCACGGACATCCGTCTATCTCTGGTTAGGCGGATGGTTAGCGAGTATCTCTAGAATTGTTAGGGTTTATCTTTTGCTGCAATTGCGTCACCCCAGGTTGTGTCCCCTTTAGAGGCATAAAGACTTGCTGAGTACCCCTAGGGTCTCACACGATAAATTATTGGTTCAGATGAACAGGTACCCTTGCAAGATGGATACTGGGTGGAAGAGACGGACGATGTGGGCAACGATCATTCGGTGTAGAGATTCCGGGAACGGGGATCCGTGAGATCTGTGGGCGGGATGTGCTTATTTATGGGGCATCTTATGCCAATTTGCTTCTTATCCGTACTCGGATTTTGTCTTCCGCTTCCGCTTGATACTCTGATGTTTGATGTATGAGGAGATATCCTAAACTACTATATCTATCTAGGATGTTTGGATCTTGCCGTATGGCGTTGCTATATTTCCTTTCTTTTTAGATGGAATGGCTCTGATGTACTATTGTATGGTGGCTTGCATACATACTCATTTGTGTATGTAGTTGATCCCTTCGCCTGCCGATTACGCCGCCCGTTCTTGTCCCGATGTTTGGAAATGGTTGGGACGGCCGAAAGGTCTACCTGTGAGTGGCATTTGGGCCCCACCGTACTATTTCAACCATTTCTGCTCATCCGGGCTTGTAACTAGGAGCGTAATTCACCGAGGTAGTTACAATTGGTATCAGAGCCATCCCGCCCTTCAGGGTCTCAGCCAAATGGCCGTTGTCTGTCTAGCAAATATTTTGGTAGTTATGTATACTAGGGAAAACAAAACGCGAGAGTAGGACTGCTTCCACTTTTCTTCTTACCCACCCACCCACCCTTTTTTGGTAAGGAAGTGTAACGTTTTCAATCCTCTTCTTTAAATTCAAACTAGGATTCACGTGTTCTGGGTTTCCGTAGTACCATAGGTTGTGTATCTGTGTGTGTGGGTGTGTGTCAGTAATTCCTTGTCTATCTGTTGCATCCAAGTTGTTATCTTTATCGGCCTTTTGGTTATCAACTGTTGGTACATTCCATACCGACTGGCTTTTGCTAACCGACGCGATCTATCTGATTCGTTGTATACCGACGCGATATGTCTTACTCTTTGTTATCCGACGTCATCTTGTTTGGGGTGTTCGTTTCCGTAGTCTCTAATCTTTAGGTTCATCGTGAGAAGAAGGTGTTGGGATATGTGTTTTACTTATTCATGTGCGGAGTAATGATTCGAGTGCGGGATGGAGTCGCGACCATACCACTACTTTTATCATTGCTCTTGTATATTGAGTTGGTAGAGTCACTAATCTTGATTCGTTAAGTGATTTTGCGCATCTATTGGTATTTTAATGCCGAAATTTGTGGAAAAATTTTCTTTGATATATTTGTGTACCACACTCCTTTTCAGTCGTGTGCGATATGCTTAATATCTTCTAGGTGCTTTGAACTTCGTTGATATTTTAATATCATCTTAGTAAATTGTATCCTTTAATCTTGATTAATTCCATCTTGGTACTATTTTGGATTATTATTATTCTCCATTATAGTACTGACTTGTGTTTTATATCAATCACAGGATGGCACCACCACGCCGTTCTGAGGAGGACATACAACCTGAACTGGGGGCAGCGTTGTCAAGCATCGCCAATGCCTTGGCAGCAATGCAGCAGAACCAGCAGCGTTTCGAGGAAAGTGTCAGGAGGAATGAGTTTGTTCCGCTACCTCCACCTCCCAAGCGAGGAGACATCAAGAGCTTCCTGAAGTTCAACCCACGCCAGTTTGATGTTTCTGATCAACCACTTGATGCTGATGATTGGTTGCGTGAGATGTCAAGGCTGCTGATGCCTGCTGATGTTCCTGAGCAAGAATGGGTAAAGTGTGCTACTCACCATCTGAAGGGAGATGCAGCTCTCTGGTGGGAGAATTACCTGAAGGCAAACTGCACTGGTTTTCAGCCTACTTGGGGACAGTTCACTGGAGCTTTCAAAGAGCAGTATCTGTCAGAAATTGTCATGGAGAGGATGAAGGAAGTGTTTCTCAACCTCAAGCAGGGCAATGACAATGTCAACACCTACATCAGGAACTTCATGAACCTTTCTCGTTATGGTGGCGATGAGATCTCTGATGACAAGAAGAAGCAAAAGAGGTTCAGGCAAGGGCTCAATGCATCGATTAAATATGCAATCACACATGCAAGGCCGGCGTCTTTTCTGGAACTTCAGCATACAGCTCTGCAGGAAGAGGCAAGTAGGCAAGTGTTTGAGGAGTCAAAGAAACACAACCATGATGCAGCAAGCTCTTCAGCTATGTCAGCTCCTTCTAAGCGTCGTGTCTGGGTTCCTAACACCCCACCGTCGCTCCCGGCTCCACCAAGACCTTCAAGCTACGCGGCAAGGCCACCAAACTTCCTCACTGCTGCTCCCAGGGGCTACAACCACCACTACCCTGGAGCGCCTGGCGGAGTCCCTGGCTACGTTGCTCCACGTCCACCTGGTGCTTGTTTCACTTGTGGAGACACTGGGCATCAGTACTGGAACTGTCCGTTGAAGAACAAGGCTCTTCCTCCACCACCTCCAAGATCTGCGGCAAGCTCTCCTTTGGTTCGTGCACCACCACCTCGGGCTCTCAACATCAACACCAGGCCCGGGTCTGCTATTGCTCGTGCCAACTGTGTCAACGCCGCTCAAGCTGAGCATGCACCTGGAGTTGTGATGGGTATGCTTTCCGTTAACTCAGTCCCTGCACGAGTTTTGTTTGATTCTGGTGCATCGCATTCTTTTGTGTCTCACAAGTTTGCAAATGAGAATGAGTTAGCTATGGATCCTCTCCTCAAGCGGTTAATGGTCCTTTCTCCTGGAGCAACAATGGCAGCTTCTAAAATCAGCCATGGCAATCAAATTGAGATTGGTGGCTCTTCGTTCTCGGCTTCCTTAATCATTCTGGGCAATTCTGACATTGATGTCATCTTGGGCATGGATTGGTTGACAGCAAATGCAGCTGTG
Organism: Avena sativa; assembly: GCA_916181665.1. Lineage (NCBI taxonomy): Eukaryota > Viridiplantae > Streptophyta > Magnoliopsida > Poales > Poaceae > Avena > Avena sativa. The sequence continues at coordinate 105,552,703 of OV702293.1, forward strand.
ATTGATTGTGCTGAACGCTCGGTTTCTCTGAAGGTTCCTGAAGGCCATATAGTCTATTCTCCAAGTCTGACTCCTGCTATCCAACTTTTCTCTTTGGCAGCTCTGAATGTTGATGCTATGGAAGCTATTCAGAGTGTTCCAGTGGTCTGTGAGTTCCCAGATGTCTTTCCTGAAGAGTTGCCAGGTATGCCTCCGGATCGTGAGGTTGAGTTTGTAATTGAGCTTGAACCTGGTACCGCTCCTATCTCCAAGCGGCCTTATAAAATGGGTCCTGCTGAGTTGGCTGAACTCAAACGTTAGCTTGATGAACAAGAGAAGTTGGGTTTCATTCAGCATAGTACTTCTTCTTGGGGTAGCCCAACCCTCTTTGTGAAGAAGCGAGACCAGACTGATAGACTTTGTGTTGACTATCGGGCTCTCAATGCTAAAACCATCAAGAATAAATATCCCCTTCCGCGGATTAATGATCTCTTCGATCAGCTAGCTGGAGCTGTGGTATTCTCTAAGCTTGACTTGAGAAGTGGTTATCACCAAATCAGGATTCGCAAGGAAGATGTTCCGAAGACAGCTTTCACCACCCGCTATGGCATGTATGAGTACACGGTCATGTCTTTCGGTCTCACCAACGCACCTGCCACCTTCTCGAGGCTCATGAACTCGGTTTTCATGGAGTATCTTGATAAGTTCATTGTGGTCTATCTGGATGACATCTTAGTCTATTCTAAGTCAAAGGAAGAGCATGAAGAACACCTTCGGTGTGTCCTAAACAAGCTTCGTGAGAACCGCTTGTATGCAAAGTTCTCCAAGTGTGAGTTTTGGCTGCCTCAAGTAACCTATCTTGGTCACGTCATCTCTGCCAAGGGCATTGCAGTCAATCCGGAAACTGTGAAGACAATTGTTGAATGGCTTCCTCCTGTTAATGTCAAAGAAGTGCGGAGTTTCCTTGGTTTGGCTAGTTATTGCTGTCGCTTCGTTCAGAACTTTTCGAAGATAGCGAAGCCTCTTACCGATCTCCTCAAGAAAGGCAATAAATACCTTTGGACTCCTGCATGTCAAGCAAGCTTTGAGACACTCAAAGAGAAGCTCACTTCCACACCAGTCTTGGTTCCTCTGGATACATCCAAGCCGTTCCAGATCTTCTGTGACGCCTCTTTGCAAGGATTGGGTGCGGTCCTTATGCAAGAAAAACAAGTTGTTGCTTATGCCTCTCGACAGTTGAAGACGCATGAGATCAACTATCCTACACATGACCTCGAACTCGCAGCAGTTGTCTTTGCTTTGAAAGTATGGAGGCACTACTTGCTTGGCAACCGTTGTGAGATCTTTTCTGATCACAAGAGCCTGAAGTATATCTTTACTCAGCCTGATCTCAACCTTCGGCAAAGGAGATGGATTGAAGCAATCAATGACTTCGATCTGACCATCAACTACACTCCGGGCAAAGCTAATGTCATGGCAGATGCTCTCAGCCGCAAAGCTTATGTCAACAACCTCATGATGGAAGAACAACAGCCTCTCTTGTGCGAGGAATTCCGTCAGCTCAACCTTGAAATTGTGGAACAAGGGTATCTCCTGAACCTTCTAGCAACACCTCTCTTGGAAGAAAAGGTTCGCTCCTCTCAGCTTGGTGATCCGTACACAAGAAAGATCATCTCCAGGATTTAGCTTCCGAAGTATGAGTCCTTCCACGTCGATGATCAAGGCACGCTTTTCTTTGAACACCGGATGTTTGTTCCGAACTACCCGGGTTTGAGAGAGCAAGTTCTCAAGGAGGCGCATGATTCTGTTCTTTCTATCCACCCTGGCAGCACAAAGATGTACATGGACTTGAAAACACAATATTGGTGGCCTGGTTTGAAAAGATATTGTGCCAAGTATGTCTCGGAGTGTGATGTCTGCCGCAGAGTGAAAGCTGTCCATCAGAAACCTTTCGGTCTTCTACAGCCATTGAAACCCCCGGAATGGAAATGGGAGAAAGTAGAGATGGACTTCATCACTGGTTTTCCAAGGTCGCAGAAGGGCAACAATGCAATCTTTGTTGTCATTGACAGGCTTTCTAAAGTGGCTCACTTCTTCCCCGTCAAGGAAACCATTTCTGCAATTCAGTTGGCTGAGCTCTATATCAACAGAATTGTCTCTCTGTATGGGGTTCCTCTCGAGATCAGTTCGGACCGTGGAAGCATCTTCACTTCCAAGTTCTGGGAGAGTTTCCAAAATGCTTTGGGAACAAAGTTGAACTTCAGCACAGCTTACCACCCTCAGTCGCAAGGACAAGTTGAAAGGATCAATCAGATTCTGGAGGATATGCTTCGTGCTTGCGTCATCTCTTTTGGCATGAAGTGCGAAGAATGTCTTCCTTATGTTGAATTCTCTTACAACAACAGCTTCCAGAAAAGTCTAAAGATGGCACCATTTGAGGCTCTCTATGGTCGCAAATGCAGAACTCCGATTGGTTGGTCGGGTGCAGGTGAAGGAATTTTGTTTGGCCCTGACATTGTGACTCAAGCGGAGGAGAAGGTTCACATCATCCTTGAAAATCTGAGGATTGCTCAAAGTCGCCAGAAGAGCAATTATGACAGGAAGCACACGGACATGGAGTATGTCCCTGGTGATCTCGTTTACCTTCGTGTCACTCCCATGAGAGGCACGCACCGTTTTGGTATCAAAGGGAAGCTGGCTCCTAGATACATCGGTCCTTTCAAAATTCGTGGAAGAAGAGGAGAAGTTGCTTATGCTCTTGAGCTCCCGGAAAAACTCAAAGTCCATGATGTTTTCCACATCTCTCAGCTCAAGAAGTGCTTCAAGGATCCCGGCAGGACCGTGGACCATGAGCTTATCAATCTCCAAGAAGACCTGTCTTATCAAGAACACCCCACAAAAATCCTTGAAGTCACAGAAAGAAGGACTCGCAACAAGTCCATCAAGTTCTGCAAGGTGCAGTGGTCGCACCATTCTGTTGATGAAGCCACTTGGGAACGTGAAGATGAACTCCGTGTCAAGTATCCTACCCTCTTTGTGTCTTCTTCTTCATCCTAGAATCTCGGGGCGAGATTCCTGTTTAGTGGGGGAGAGTTGTAGCATCCCAATTGTCTAACAATTGTAATGCTACTTGGTCTAGTAATATAATGGCTACTTCAACCATATAATTGTTGCATCATCATTATATCATGCTCATGTCATCATGCCTCCTTGCATTTGAGCATCATATAAAACCCTTTTCCATTTGGTTCTTATCTCATATGCATTATTAATTGTATTTGCCTCTTGATATTGTATTGTGTTCTTGATATATTGTTTAAATGCCCAAGTTGAGTTGGGGGCATATCTTTTATTAACTCCACCACCTTTTCTTCCACCACCTTATAATTCCACCATCCAACTAAATATGAGCTTTGCACTTTATTTGAGTTTACCTCTAGCTCATGTGGGTTGGGATGGATCCAATTCTTTTCCACATGCTCTCATCTTGGCATCATGTTGTTTTCACATTATTGATATATGAGAGCCACATGGCCACCTTTGCATGCCTTGTGAGTGGACCCCTTTTCCCTAGCTTCCATATGGATTATTATGGAATGAAGCTCATGTTGGAATATTTTTGGGACTATTAATCATCTAGTGGCCCATACACACTAGCATGTCCCATTTGTATTCAAATATGATCATCTCCATTTAATCCACTTGGGACTTTCTTTTAAATTCTTGGCTTGGCTTTATTCCACTTGTGGGAATGCCTAAGTTTAATGCCATGTGATAATCTTGTTTTCACAAAATAAGCAAGGCATTAATTGTTTTGCATGGGCCATGCAAGAACCATCTTTTACTAGCTTTGGTTTTTATTTGCATTTGGAATGGATCATCTCTCTCTCTCTCTCCCTCCTTTTAGCTTGATCTTATTTGATCATGCTTAAACCATCTCACCCCTCCTTACCTTGTCTAGATCTAGATGGAGCTTGGCATGTGCTTGCTTGGCTTTGTCATAAGAGGACACCCCACCTAATCTAAAACCAAACCCTAGTCCCTCTCTACCCTAATCACCACCACCTCTCTATCGGCCTCTCTCTTCTCTCTACCTAGCTGGCCCCACCTGTCACCCTGGACCCACCTAGCTACCCCCACACAAACCCTAACCCGAGCCTAGCTCTAACCCTACCCGAGCCTCTCCTCTCTCTCCCTCTAGCTCTCTCTGCCTGCAGGCCCCACCAGCCCGACCCTGATCTACCCCCTCCTCCTTGCCCCACCTGGAAGCCTCACCTGCCCCTCCCCTGCCCCTACCGACCGAGCACGTGAAGGAGGGAGAAGAGAAAGGTGGCACCGAGCCACCTTTTCCATCTACCCGCTCCCCCACGGCACCCCTCTCCCTCTCTGCTATCTACCACCATCCCCTGGCTCTCCTCTGTCCCCTAGATCTACCTCGGGACCTGCCCTCTCCTTCCCTTCCTCTCCACCACCGTCTACCCCCCCCATCGCCGCCCACCGTCGGCCTCCACCACGCCCAGTCGATTCAGCCGTGCAGCACGTCCGAGAAGAGGCCTGGGAGAACGAGGAGACGCCTAGGAGGCCGCCTGTACACGACGTCGAGGAGGAGAAGCCCAGGAGCGCCGGTACCAGCGCTGCACCGACGCTAACCCCTAGCTTCCCCGGCCTCTGCATCACCGTTGTCCTGCTGCTCGCCGACCCGATCCAACACCGCCGACCACCTCGCGGTGAGCCTCTCCACCCCCCTGACATGGTCCTCCTCTCTGAATCGCCCTAGCCTCGCCGGACGTTTCTTCAAACGGTCTCTGCGCGCCGCTGTGCTCGGGCGTCTGCTCGTTTCCACGTCGCGCAAACACCTTACCTAGGCCCGTCCACCCTCCCTGACAACAACACCGGCCCGCCGCAGTGGCTCCGCCCCCGCGCGCGAGCTCTAGGTCCCGCGTTCGATCCCCCACCCCGCTCTGCACGCGCGCGAGCACCGATCTGTCCGCGGGTAGAGAAAGAAGATCTACAGTACGGCCGCACTTTTGCTGATAACCCCCCTGCTTTTTGCGTGCGTAACCCGCGGTCCAGCCTGGCCCATCTGTCTGTCTCAGTGAAGTTTTGCAGAAAAGCCCCCTGGTTTCTCCGGCCTTAACCCGCGCTCCAGCTCGGCCCCGCCTGGCAGCCCCGCGCGCCCGTTCGCTGACACGTGGGTCCGCGAGCACCCTGGCCCCACCTGTCGGCCTCTAGGTCTAGCTCAACCCGCGGTGGCAGACGCTTTTCTGCGCCGTGTGCTGCTGAGTCAGCTGCTGGCCCCACTGGTCATTGACTGTGGCTAGCTTGAGCTGAGTAATAAAAGTACTTTCTGTTTTCTAGTTTAATTCAAACTTATTTCAAATTAATTCAAATTCAAAATTCAAATCTGTTTTAATATATCTTTTAAAATACAAATCCAATTAATACAAATAATATATGTTTTCAAATCAGAAAAATATGAGGAATTCAAATATGCCATTCAAAATCTATTTGAACACTTTAAAATTCCAAGTTGATTTAAATTACAATAAAATGCCCTTTTGACTTAATTAATTAATAACTTTTGTTTTATAAGTCCAAATTTAATAAATAATATGTCTAAAAGGATTAGCTCGACGAGACCTTTCTGTTTATGCATTCCTTGGTTTGTTTTGAAGCATGCATCATATAAATATAAAGTGAACAGCAACTAATATGAGAATAAAATGGGCCCAAAACTCAATAAAATGTTTATTCTTGTATTCCACACCTCACCCATGCCATGCTACCTATTGCCATGCAAATTGTGCATCATTCATCATGGCATGATTGTTGCTTGATGCATTTATTCATATGCTTGTGCACTTTATTTATGTTGGCCCTTGTTTGTTTGGTTCTTCTTCGAATAGACGCTGAGCAGGGGATATATCCAGACACCCAGGAGCACTACCCAGATCCATCCATTGCTTCAACTGAGCTGCCAGGCAAGCACTACCACATGCTTGCATACATATAGTACCTACTGCCTCTATCTTATTCTTGCATCATTGAGTCGCGATTGCATTAAAACTGAATCCCAAGTATTACATAGCCTTTACTTTTAAACTCCACCGAAGCTTGTCCCTCCATCCCATGAGCCTTTACTACAGGAGTTGTTTGAGCCATGCGAGTCGTAGAACAACATGTGTAGGGTATGTGAGTGTCTGATGAATAACGAGGTACCTATACAACTTAATCTGAGTAGTAATGGGATAACTAATGAAAGTGGCAACGGTGAGCCATATTTGCTATTTGGTTTTTCAGGCTCACTTGTGTCCCGTAGGACACCGAGTACTTGATTCCTGTTCCTTGAATATTCGCGCTATCCACATCCGGGAGGCTTATGAACCCCCCTGAGCCAGAGCTTGATTCATTCTTATTTCTTGGGGCCACAAACTAGTTTGAGGTTTTATTTACTATCCTGTACTTATGCCATGCTTTACTGCTTTATTTTAAATTGTGCGAGGTACTGCACACTGTACTGTTTAGGAAAGCGGAGTGTTTTCGTGGTGTCGACAAGCCCAGTCACATTTTCGGGTTCCCAGTCGTTCACAGCCATTGACGCAAACCTTGAGTTCGTCTCGGAGTCAGCTAACTTCGTTGCGGGTAGCTCAATGGGGTGGCCCCCTGAAATATTTCTGAATCCTGTGATCGCTTTGTCGTGACTGCCTCGTTGGGTTTTGATTTGGTTTTTTCGAGGCATATCGAGTGTGTGTTGCTATTTGTGCACCCCTGCAGGGTAAAACTTTCTGAAAGCCGTGTCCGCGGTTATGGACGACTTGGAGCACAGTTTCTCGATCATAGACAAGAATAACTAAAGTACCGCTTTTAATTTGACTAGACTAGGTACCTGACTAGTAAATAGTACAACACTCATGGAATGTTTAATAAAACTGCCAACGGATGGGGGGTTGTTCGTCCGCTTCCTCGTCGGTAAGCGAGGAGGAGGATGGATCTGTGGATATTACCGTTATTACTGTTATAACTGTTGTTCTTAATTCACGGACATCCGTCTATCTCTGGTTAGGCGGATGGTTAGCGAGTATCTCTAGAATTGTTAGGGTTTATCTTTTGCTGCAATTGCGTCACCCCAGGTTGTGTCCCCTTTAGAGGCATAAAGACTTGCTGAGTACCCCTAGGGTCTCACACGATAAATTATTGGTTCAGATGAACAGGTACCCTCGCAAGATGGATACTGGGTGGAAGAGACGGACGATGTGGGCAACGATCATTCGGTGTAGAGATTCCGGGAACGGGGATCCGTGAGATCTGTGGGCGGGATGTGCTTATTTATGGGGCATCTTATGCCAATTTGCTTCTTATCCGTACTCGGATTTTGTCTTCCGCTTCCGCTTGATACTCTGATGTTTGATGTATGAGGAGATATCCTAAACTACTATATCTATCTAGGATGTTTGGATCTTGCCGTATGGCGTTGCTATATTTCCTTTCTTTTTAGATGGAATGGCTCTGATGTAGTATTGTATGGTGGCTTGCATACATACTCATTTGTGTATGTAGTTGATCCCTTCGCCTGCCGATTACGCCGCTCGTTCTTGTCCCGATGTTTGGAAATGGTTGGGACGGCCGAAAGGTCTACCTGTGAGTGGCATTTGGGCCCCACCGTACTATTTCAACCATTTCTGCTCATCCAGGCTTGTAACTAGGAGCGTAATTCACCGAGGTAGTTACACTATGGTAAAAATAACAAGTCAGAAGCTTTTCTGCATTCAAACATTTTTCAATATTCAACCATAACAGCTTTTGAGTTGATTCCAACTCTCAAAAATCACATTTAACAAGACCTTCCTAAATATATAAAAAATATATAGGTTTACTTGCAGAAATAATGGTCAAGTAATAAAAGAATGCCTCATAGGCCATTCTAGTCACTTTAATTAATTAAAATAAAAAGGTTAAACCTTATTAAATTGTGACACCACTTTAAATCACATTCCCATGTACTGAAATATGTGGTGATGACATGTGTCAACATGATCCCATGTTTTAGTTGGAGAATATTAAACCTTAAGTAGATTTTCAATGAGTAGAAATTACTTTTCTAAAATAAAGGAAATAAAACTATTTGCCTTAATGATTGTAATGCTTGTGATGATCCTATACCATCTAGTGAAAACATTGGTGTGATAAATAGAAATAGTTAAGTATTGTTTGGTGATTATGTACCTCGTATTTATTTATAGACGCTACTACCGACCAAGGATATGAGGAGGAAGGAGGATACTACGAGGAAGAAGCCGGTGAGAACTTCAACCACTACTCTGCACAAGGCAAGCCTAATACTACCAGATGACTTGGCAAGCTAAAAACTTGCATGATACTATGCAAACTAAGATGCTTTAAGCATATGTGATTATACCCACTTGATGATACCAAATCCTAGTTTTAATTACAAGCTTAGTATTTTTATTTCTTTATCAAAGCTTTCTTTTAGAGTTTACTTAGCGATTTTTAGAGTTTAGAGAGATTGTTTAAATGTAGCATAAAGAGCATAAAACTTGGCCTAAGTTAGATAATCTTGATGTCATCCTGAGGCATGAGATTGAACTTAGATAAGATACACTTGTTTACCACCCCTCATTAGTGTTTACCCCCACTTGTATAGGCTAGTGCTAAGCATAAAACTTGACCACTTTAGATGGTAATACTTGGTGAAAATGATTATGAAAACCTTAGAATGATGAGTCATTATACTGAAATGTTTGGACATGTGTTCCTGAACACCAGATGATTTTGATGATGAAAATGTTAAGGCAAGAGCCTTAGCCCTTTTAAAAGTGATGGTTGTCTGGATGCGATACCATTCCAATTTTACCGTACAACCACAATACTCGAAATTTGGGTAGGGCTTGACTGGAAATTTATATACCTTAGTATGGGTTCCCTTGCGGCCAAGGTTTGAGCTGAGGCTACCTTGTGAAGATTGTCCACCTGTGCAGTTCCCAAGATGACAGTTGGTCATGGTTGGGAGGCCAAACTCACAGGAGAAATGCTTATACTAGGGCGTGTATTTGAAACGTTAGGATTGGTTATCCGCATACTGAGTATGGTGAACTCAGGACTGTTCCTGATGGATGTATCAAATATTGTGGTGAAAGAGTACCACCTCTGCAGAGTGTCAAATTATTCGAATAGCTACGTCCGCGGTTATGGACAGTTGGAGTGGCCATACTGTTCTATCGTCAGATGTTTTCCAAAATGACTTATGAAATGATTCATGACTTTGACTTGACCACAACAGGGTTGTGATATGAAATTCAAGTTCCCACTTAGGTGTTATAAAACTTTCAACTAGCTTTCTTTGCTTCTGAACTTAGTAGAGGTAAATCTGGCTTTTTGCAAAACAACCCTAGAGCTTAGTATCCTACTCAAAACCACTTCACTTGTTAAGTATTAGTTTGCGAGTACTTAAAGAGTACTCATGGCTTTGTCCCTGGCTATTCCCGTGGCCATACTATGAAGAGGAGTATCAGGAGGACGGACAGCAGGAAGGTTACGATAACTAGGATCATCTCCCATTGTCACCATTGCCTGTGATCATGAAGACGGAGCTTCACCTACGCTATCGTTATTATTACGTTATTCCGCTGCTTGAATTGTGTTAAGACTGGATCATGATATCCTTATTTGTGTAAGACCTTATGTATGGTTTGTAATGGATGATGTACTATGATATCCAATCTGTTATGTCTCTCAAAAATGGTAATCCTGGGATTGTGATGTATGGCATAACAGGCATCTGGGATTAAAAATCCGGGTGTTGACAAGTTGGTATCAGAGCCATCCTGACCATAGGAGACTCTAGTTTAGAATGGACATTTGAATCAAAAACTTAGTTTCATAACTAAGAAAGTGCGTATTTATGAAAACATATTCTCATTCTTGTCACTTAGACTCTGTCATAAAAATTCATGTTCCTCAAAAATTCCTGCAAACTTACATAAAATTTGACACACTTGATCACTCTACTAACTTACTCATCCTGTATTCTTATAGATGGACGTGAAGTATAGAAAGTTTTATCAGTTGGGGAATGGAGGATACCTCATCTTTGAGTGTGACTTGGACCAGCTTTCGGAGATGCTGGAACGTCCGCACCCCGAGTTCTTCGGAGCTCAGCTCAACGATCAGGAAGGAGAGGAGTTGCAATGGCTAGTTGTTGCAAGTCTCCAAGGAAAGATTGAAGCCCCCACCTCAGAGTGAATTCAGTTCACCTTGAGAGAGAACAACTGGCTCGATGGACTTGCCAGGGTCATGCAAGAAGCTCTTGCCCGTCTGTGTGGGCAGAGTATCAATCAGATCAAGGGTACCCGCTTTGAGTTTTATCCAAGGTGTGATGTTATGGGACAACCACTGGAGGCCCCATATCACCACGAGCTGAAGAGTCAATTGGACCACCTCAGCTTCATGATGTATGACCGTCAGAAGGAGTTATACAATGCCCGCTCCTACGCCAACCACAAGTACGCCATCGCCGCCAAGAAGGATTAGACCATTGCCATGCTAGTGAAGGATCACCAGTCTTGTCGCCATCAGCTCGACAAGAAGGAGCGCATCATTGCCTTTCTTCGCCACAAGATCACGGATTTGGAGGAGACCATCCATGAGAGACATGCAGCTGTAAGAGAGGCAGAATGCGGGGGAAGACCTTCGTCGAGACCCCTACTCCTATCTCAGTGACGATGATGATTTTCTGGAAGATCAGTCCATGAACTTCTTCACCGATGAGGATGACTTCGCCTTCATTGATGATGATAATGAGGATGATGAAGAAACTGACTCCGAGGAGTAGTAGCACTTGAGCACTAGCGTTAGTGAGTTGTATCTGGTACCACTGTATCGTAGTTTCACAGAATGGTTCTTAAAACCATTTGTTTTCCTTTGTTGTGGTGTGTGTTTGTATCATGTGCTATGAATGAATGAATGAATGAATGAAAAGCAAGTTGCTAGAAAAATCTAAGTCAAACTTTAAAAACTTTTCAAAAATCAAAAACCCTGAACCTTAGAAATTTCCCTCTTTTCTCATGATCTATCTCAATATTCAGATGACTCGCGGAGGAAGCACTTCATCCCTGAACCCGATGTTGCAAATCTTGCAGATGTTAGCTTCTGACCACGAAGCTGAAAGAGCCGAACGTCACGCCAACTTAGCCACCCTTCAACAGATAGCTCAGATGGCCAACAACAATCAAGGCCATGGAAATCAGGACAACCATGGATCCAATCTCAAGAATTTCCAGAACACCAACCCACCCATCTTCACTAAGTCTGAAGAGCCCCTAGATGCTGATGATTGGCTGCAAACCATGGAAAACAACCTGGAAGTTGCAGGAGTGGAAGCTAACGAGAAGGTACTATTTTCCACCCACTATCTGGCCGGAGATGCAAGAGCATGGTGGAACAGTGTTCGTGCCATGACAGGAGGTCAGAATATGACTTGGGAAGAGTTCAAAGTCAAGTTCAGCAGAACCCATGTGCCACCGGGTTTGATCAAGAGGATGAGAGATGAATTCAGGGAACTTAAGCAAGGCAGGATGACCGTAGTTGAGTACCGTGACAAATTTTGTCATTGGCTAGGTATGCACCGGATGAGATAGATACTGAAGCCAAGAAGAAGGAGAGATTCCTGAATGGTCTGCACGATGAGATGCAGACAGTGTTAGTCAATATCCCGTTTGCTGATATTCAAGCATTAGTGGACTCTGCCATTCAGATGGAAGGCAAGATCAACCAAGCTAATGAGAACCGCAAGCATCGCATGATGCATCGACCAGGAACCCACCATGCACCCAAGTATCGCCCCAACCCATCTCCAGGATTTGCCCCAAGAACCAATAGACCCCCGATGAACCGTTCGACCTATCCCAACCATGGAAACCCAAGGCCCGGAGGAAATCACAACAACCCCGACAACCCCAGCAATTTCAAACATGCTCTGCGTAAGTTTAACAACAACAATGCCACCACCAATACCAACACTGCCCCAAGGACTGGAAGCAATGTTGTGCCTGTTGCAGCAAAAGACAAGTCTCAGGTGACTTGTTATGAATGTGGAACCAAGGATCACTATTCCAATGAGTGCCCCAAGAAGATTTCCGCAACCCCTAATGCAAATGCCCCAGCTCAGCAGCAGCTTCATGTTCAGCCTGGAAGAAGGTTTGCCACAGGGAATTCGCTCAACCGCAACGGCCGTCTCTTTCTCATGCATGCGGAAGAAGCCCAAGAAGCACTAGATGTCGTGCTGGGTATGTTTTCTGTTAACTCAGTACTTGCAAGAGTGTTGTTTGACTCTGGAGCATCGCACTCATTTGTTACTGAAGAATTTGCATGCACTAGTAAGATTCAACCAACGAAATTGAAGCATGTTATGATAGTTCAAATACCTGGTTCAACCACCAAATCTAGACAAATTTGCAAGACCGTGCCTATCCGAATCCATGGCATAGATTTTTATGCTAATCTAATAGTACTTGGAAAAAAAGGTTTGGAAGTAGTACTAGGAAATAATTGGATGTCCAAACATAAAGGATTAATCGACTGTGCCAAGAAATCCATAGCCATGACCAGTACAGCTGGAATATCAGTAGAGCATGTATCTGAAACGTTGCCCCGTCAATTCAAGTGCAACAATAGTATAGCCCAGCCAACCAATGACCTAGTCCGGATAGTCTATGAATACCCCGATGTTTTTCCTGATGTTTTGTCCGGTATGCCCCCAGATCGGGATATCGAGTTTATCATTGAACTAATCCCTGGAACCAGACCCATAGCCAGAGACCATATAGCATGAACCCATCGGAATTAGTGGAGCTGGAGAAGCAACTGGATGTTATGCTGGAAATAGGATTGATCCAACCAAGTGCGTCACCATGGAGATCACTTGTTTGTGGACAAGAAGAATGGAGGTAACCGTTTGTGTACAGATTATCGGAAGTTGAATGATGTCACCATCAAGAACAAGTACCCACTGCCAAAGATAGAAGACCTGTTTGACCAGTTGACTGGTGCCAAAGTGTTTTCTAAGATTGATCTTAGAACTGGTTATCACCAACTCAAGATTCATGCAGAGGATATTCCAAAGACTGCCTTTACCACCCGATATGGATTATACGAGTATACTGTCATGTCTTTTGGATTAACCAATGCCCCCGCTTATTTCATGAACCTCATGAATAAGATTTTTATGGACTTCCTGGATAAGTTTGTCGTTGTGTTCATCGATGACATTCTGATCTATTCTAAATCAGAAGAAGAACATGAGCTACACCTAAGGACCATCCTTGGAACCCTTAGGGAGCATCAGTTGTATGCTAAGTTTAGCAAATGTGAATTCTGGTTACAGAAGATAGGATTCCTCGGACATATTGTATCAGCCGGAGGAATTGCCGTCGACCCTGCAAAGGTGAAGGATGTGGAAGATTGGCAAGCCCCAACCACTCAAACCAAGTTCGTGCATTTATCGGATTGGCGGGATATTACCGCAAGTTCGTAGAAGGATTCTCGAGTATCGCAATACCCATGACCCAATTGCTGAAGAAGGATAAAAAGTTCGAATGGACAGACAAATGTGAATCGAGTTTTGAAGAACTCAAGAGGAGATTGGTTTCAGCCCCAAGTTTGATCATGCCGGATATCACGAAGCCGTTTGATGTGTATTGTGACGCATCCAAGATTGGTCTCGGATGTGTGTTAATGCAACAAGGCAAAGTTATATCTTATCTATCCAGACAACTGAAGCAGCATGAACAGAACTATCCTACCCATGATCTTGAACTAGCAGCCGTAGTTCTAGCCCTGAAGACATGGAGGCATTACCTGATGGGAAACCGTTGTGAGATTTATTCGGATCACAAGAGCCTGAAGTATATATTCACTTAGAAAGAGCTGAATATGAGGCAGAGAAGATGGATTGAGCTAATCAAGGACTATGATCTGGACATTCACTATCACCCCGGTAAAGCCAATGTGGTAGCAGATTTCCGTGCCGCTTGAACTCCATGATCCTGAAGGAGCAACCAAGTTTGCACAAGGAGATGGAAGATTTTAGAATGGAATTAGTAAGTGAAGGATTTCTGGCTAGCATAGAACTTCAACCCACTTTGATCAGTCAGATCAAGGAGGCCCAGAAAGGAAATGCTAGTATCGACAGAATAAAATGTCGTATCGGTACATGAAAAGTACTCGGATTCACCGAGGACGAAGGAGTTTTGTGGTACAAAGGACGTCTTTGTGTACCAGCAGACTCAGAATTGAAGCAGGATATTTTGAAAGATGCCCATGATACTCTTTATTCTATCCACCCCGGAGGAACGAAGATGTATCAGGATCTGAAGGAGCAATTTTGGTGGCATAAGATGAAGAGAGAAATCGGAAGCTATATCGCCAAGTGTGATATTTGCCAGAGAGTCAAGGCGGGACATCAGAGACCCGTAGGACTGTTGCAACCACTACAAATTCCGAAATGGAAATGGGATTCAGTTCGAATGGACTTTATCACCGGATTGCCTACTTCTAGTAGGGGAAATGACTCTATTTGGGTCATAGTTGATAGATTGTCCAAGGTAGCCCATTTCTTACCAGCCAAGACCACTTACCAGAGCTCGAAACTAGCGGAGTTGTACATCGCTAGAATTGTCAGTTTGCACGGAGTCCCCAAGAACATTGTGTCAAATCGAGGAACTCAGTTTACCTCGAGATTTTGGAAGAAAGTCCAGGAAGGACTGGGAACCCGACTACATTTCAGCACAACGTATCACCCTCAGACTGAGGGACAAACGGAACAAGTAAATAAAATACTCGAATATATGTTGAGAGCATGTGTGCTAGAGTATGGATCTAAATGGGAAGACTGTCTGCCTTTCGCAGAATTTTCTTACAACAACAGTTATCAAGCTAGTCTGCAAATGGCTCCATTTGAGTTCATGTATGGAAGGAAGTGTCGTACCCCTTTGAATTGGTCGGAAGTAGGAGAGAGTCAGATTTTCGACCAGACATCTTACGAGAAGCAGAAGAGAAAGTTCACAAGATTCATGAGCACCTCAAGACCGCCCAGTTAAGACAGAAGAGTTATGCCGACAAGAGACGCCGAGACCTCACCTTCAATATCGAAGATTTCGTATATCTGAAAGTGTCGCCTTTGAAGGGAATGCAGCGTTTCTAGCTCAAGGGAAAGTTATCCCCCAGATATATCGGACCTTTCAAGATTCTGAATCGTCGAGGAGAAGTGTCGTACTAATTGGAACTGCTAGAGGAGATGTCAGCAGTGCATAATGTGTTCCATATATCATTACTTTTCAAATGCCTTGAAGTCCCGGAGAAGACTGAAGTTTTCAAGAACATTGATCACCGAACTATAGAGATCAACGATGACCTGACGTATCCAAAAGTACCCATCCATATTTTGGAGGAAGCTTTCAGGACCACCAAGACCAGAAGCATCAAGTTTCTCAAGATTCAGTGGAATAACCACACTGAAGAAGAAGCTACCTGGGATCGAGAAGATCACATCAAGACGGAATTTCCCAATCTTTTTAAATCCTAGTTTTCTTCTTTCTTCTTTCTAAAATCTCGGGATGAGATTTTGTTTAAGGAGGGAAGGTTCGTAACATCCCAAAAATGTTGAACAATGATTATCAAATTCCAATCACCAAAATTAGGGTTAACAAAAACTATTGTTAATTCAAATCAATATGAATGCATGTGTGTATATGATGATTGTATGAATGCATGAATGGACATGTGTGACTGATCTAAATAGCAAGGAATGGTTTAAAGATAAATACAACATCATCTAAAGCAATTCCAAGCAAAAACAAATCAAGAGAAAATCAAAAACAGATCAAATAGGCAAATGGTCATTTTTGCCAATCTTGCTCACTAGGCCACTTTGGGTGTTTCTAGTCCAAGATTTCAAACAGAAACATTTCCATTTCTTTTCACCCCTTTCTAGACCAAGTAAAAGTGAATCAAATCCCACCTTTCAAACTTACAGAAACATTTGGCAATTTGATTCAAATGACAATTCAAAATTCAATCTTTATCATATGGGAAGATCACCCCATTTTCAAAAACCCACCAAACTAGTACCCCTTGACCAATCCAACTAACCAGAGACTCCCTAGTATGTAACCAACACACCCACCAAGTTTGAATCAAAAATTCAAATTTGAATCTCTTTCGGCCATTTCATCAAACACCTTGCAAACAACAAACCAACAAACATCAAACACTATTAGGAGCAGTGATTTTGGCCTAACTTGTTCCCTCTCTGGTTCACATCAAGCTATTAGTAGATCATCTAGCCCATTTAACAAGCTTTAGCACCACTGTGAGCTTGCCATATCCACTAATGGTGACCATGTCGAGCTCAACTTGCCACCCTCAGTCGACAGCAAGCTAGGAGAAGCACCAAGCCTAGCAACCATGTCTGGGACACTCTCTACCGTCCAACACCACCCCCTATCCAAGCATCGAGCGTAGCCAGCCCCTGGACCACACAGCCTGAGAGTGCCCAGCCTCGCTACGAGCATGCCAAGAGCGGTAGGGGTTCGCAGCATGGAAAACAAAAAAATTCTACCGCATGCATACAAACAAGCCAAGATCTATCTACTAGATTGAAGCAACGAGTCGATTAGAGTACTCACCCTCAAAGATTCCAAAGCGGTTAACGAGAGCAGATTCTCGTGGATGATGTAGTCGTACACTTGCCGATCTCAAGATCGCGTAGATGATCCTTCCGGCGCTGCGTTCTGGCAGCGCTTCCGCGGTCGGTCACACGTTCTGTACTTGATGAAGACCTTCCTCTCCCTTGTTCCAGCAGGCAATGGAGGTTGTAGTTCTCCCCTCGCGATTCCGGCAGCACGACGGCGTGGTGTCGGAAGTAGAGAGAAGATCGCGCAGGGCTTCGCCTAAGCCAGTGCAAGTTATGGTGGATCAAGGGTTTCCGGTGATCTAGGTTTAGAAGGCCGGAGAGGAGGAGGAGGTGTCGGCGGCGGCTAGGGCGACAATGACGATTGGCGGCGGCAGCGCACGGGTGTGGAGGGCTGGTGTTGTGTGATTTGGGGCAGCCCTCCCCCTGTATTTATGAGAGGGAGGGGAACTTGGGAGTGGGGAGTTTGAATCCATACCCAAACCCAAGTTGGATAGAAGGAAGGACTCTTTCCTTCTTCCACTAGGAAACTATTGTTCCAGTTTGACTTTTCAAACCTCCCTTTTGACTTTCAATTTAGAGCTTTATTTCTCTCTCGCAAATGCCCAGCCAAGTGACCAAGGACATGATCCAATCATTCACTTAACCATGACACATTCATGAACCATTCCCCTTCCGGTCTGGTGAACCTTCTAGACCCTTCTAGAACCTCTTCGATGAAAACATCGAAATCATTCCCGAACTCCGGAATCGGACTTTCCTTATATGAATATTATTCCCCGGACCATTCCGGATCTCCTCGTGATATCAAGGATCCTATCCAAGAATCCAAACAACATTCGGTCTCCCTACTTACATTCCATATCTACTAAACAACATCGAATCCTTAAGTGCGTCTCCCTACGGTTTGTGAATTATGTGGACATGACCGAGACACTTCTCCGATTAATAACCAATAGAGGAATCTGGAAATTCATATGGCTCCCACATATTTCTACGATTACTTTGTGATTGAATGAACCACTTACATTCGATACCAATTTCCCTTTGTCTCGCGATAGTTTACTTATCCGAGGTTTGATCATCGGTATCTCTACATACCTAGTTCAACCTCGTTACCGATAAGTACTATTTTCTCGTTCCCGTGATATGTGATCCCTTGTGAGCCAGTCACATGCTTGCAAGCTAATTGGATGACATTCCACCGAAAGGGCCTAGAGTATATCTATCCGTCATATGGATGGAAAAATCACACTCTTGATCCATGTGCCTCAACACATACTTTCCGAACACTCAGTGCCACCTTTATAGCCACCCAGTTACGGTGTGGTGTTTGATGTCATCAAAGCATCCTTCCGGTGATGGTGATTAGCATGATCTCATGGTCGAAGGAATTAGGTTACTATGTATCAAAAAGCTTATAGCAAATGAACTATTGAAATGACTTGATCTTTATGCTACGCTTATCTATAGGAGTATGTCCATCACACCATTCTCCTAATGATATGATCTTGTTGTTAATAACATCTCAATGTTCATGATCGAGAAACCACGATCATCTATTAACCAACAAGCTAGTATTATAAAGAGGCTTTACCAGGGACTCTAATTTAGTTTACAAATCACACAAGTATTAATGTTTCCGGTTAATACTATTATAGCATGAATGTAAACATTTATCATAAACACAAAGATATAATAATAACCACTTTTATTATTGCCTCTAGGACATATCTCCAACAGTCTCCCACTTGCACTAGAGTCAACTAATCTAGATTACATGGTAATATACCGAACACCCATGGCGGTTTGGAGCTGGTCATGTTTTGCCCTCGGGAGAGGTTTAGTCAACGGATCCGCCACATTCAGATCTGTGTGTACTTTGCAAACCTTTATGTCACCATCTTGGACATGCTCTTGAATAGCGTGAAAACGTAGCTTGATATGCTTCAGCTTCTTGTGTGACCTTGGTTCTTGCGCATTGGCTATGGCGCCCATGTTATCACAGTAGATAGACATTGGGTCCAACGCACTTGAAACCACACCGAGCTCTGTAATGAACTCCTTCATCCATATCGCCACTTGTGAAGCCTCCGAAGCAGCTATGTATTCCGATTCAGTTGAAGATCTCGCCACAACGCTTTGCTTTGCACTCCTCCAGCTAACTGCTGCACCATTCAAAGTAAATACGTATCCAAAATGAGATTTAGAATCATCCGGATCGGTGTTCCAACTAGCATCGGTGTAACCATTAACAATGAGTTGTTCATCACCTCCATAAGAAAGAACCATATCCTTAGTTCTTCTCAAGTACTTAAGGATGTTTTTGACCGCTGGTCAATGATCCACTCCTGGATCACTTTGATATCTGCTAGTCAAACTAATAGCATATGCAATGTCGGGTCAAGTACATAGCATGGCATACATAAGAGATCCTATGGGTGAGGCATAGGGAGTCTTACTCATCCTTTCTCTATCTTCAATGTTATTAATGTGTGTATTTCTACAATCGAGATTCAGTAAGAATAGACCATCTATCAAAGGTGCATGTGCATAAAACATATTACTCATATAAATCGAACAACCATTATTCTCGGACTTAAACAAGTAACCGTCTCGCAATAAACATGATCCGGATATAATGTTCATGCTCAACGCAGGCACCAAATAACAATTATTTAAGTATAAAACTATTCTCGATGGTAGATGAAGAGGTAGTGTGCCGACCGCGATCACATCAACCTTTGATCCATTTCCAACGCGCATCGTCACCTTGTTCTTCGCTAGTTTCCGTCTATTCTGTAGTACCTACTTCGAGTTACAAATATGAGCAACCGAAGCAGTATCAAATACCCAGTCACTACTACGAGTACTAGTGAGATACACATCAATAACATGTATATCGGATATACCTTTCTTCTTGATGTTGTCGTTCTTCAAATCCGCCAAGTACTTAGGGAAATTCCGCTTCCAGTTACCCTCTCCCTTGTAGTAAAAGCACTCAGTATCAGGCTTAGGCCCAGCCTTGGTCTTCTTCGCCGGCATGGTAACTTTCTTACCGCCCTTCTTGAAGTTTCCCTTTTTCTTAGACTTGCCTTGCTTCTTGAATTTGGTGGTCTTATTGACCATCAACACTTGGTGCTCTTTCTTGATCTCCACTTCCATAGACTTTAACATGGAGAAGAGTTCGGGCAACGACTTGTCCATGTTTTGCATTTTGTAGTTCATCACAAAGTTCTTGTAACTTGGTGGTAGTGATTGGAGGACACGGTGAATCCCCAAAGCATTAGGAATCACTATACCCAAGCTTTGAAGCTTGCTTGCGTGCCCAGACATCTTAAGCACGTGCTCACTAACGGAGCTGCCCTCTTCCATCTTGCAGTTAAAGAGATTTTCAGAAGTCTCATAACTCTCAACTGTCGCATGAGCCTCAAATATCATTTTGAGTTCATGGATAATATCATGTGGGTCATGGTTCTCAAACCTTTTCTGAAGCTTTGATTCCAAACCATACAAGATAACGCACTAAACTGTGGAGTACTGATTCTTCCGAGAGAGGAAAACATTCTTTCCCTCATCGGTAGCATGAGCTGCAGGTGGGTCACCCAGTGGTGCATCCAGCACATAGGTCAAATTACCAGCATTGAGGACAATCCTCAAGTTGCGGAACCAATCCGTGAAGTTGCTTCCATTGTTTTTCAACTTTTCTTTCTCTAGGAACGCATTAAAATTGATGGTAGGGGCCGCCATTGATCTACAACATATTTACAATAGTTTAGACTAATTTTATGACAAATTGAGTTATAATTAATAGTTAAATTAATCTAGGTGAACTACCACTCAAAAAAATATCCCTCACATTGTTTTAGTGATCACACGAACCAAATCCACCACATCAAAACCGATCATCACGAGAGTTGATGTAGCTTCAATGGCGAACAATCAACATGTTCATCATATCTACTATATGACTCATGTTTTACCTTTCAGTGATCTGTGTTCTAAGACCATGTCTGTACATGCTAGGCTCGTCAAGATCAAACATTAGCTTCCGCATGAGCAAATCTGGCTTGCTCCCGTTGTATAAACTCGCAGAATCTAACACACCCGATCATCACGTGGTGCTTCGAAACAATGAGCTTTAGCAATAGTGATTTACTAAGGATGAACACTTTATAACTTGAAATTTTGTGAGAGGGATCATATTATAATGCTACCGTCGCGAACTAAGCAATACAAGATGCATAAAAGGATTAACATCACATGCAATTCAAAATATGTGATATGATATGGCCTTTCTTCTTGTGCTTCCGATCTCCATCTTCAAGCACGGACATGATATCCATCATCACTGGCATGGCGTCAAGGTCAATGGCGCCGCTTCACGGTTGTCGTCCACCAGCATCAACTATTACAACTACTTTGAATAATAGACACGCAGGTCTTAACGAAATTAAAAGACAACCATATGGCTCCTGTCGGTTGCCGACTTACAATAAGGAACATTGCATACATTATATATAATCATGGCCATATCACATCACAACACATCCCTGCAAAACAAAGTTAGACGCCTCTAATTTTCTTTGCAAGTTTTACGTGGTTTGGGGCTTTCAATAAGTATCGTTCTAACTTACGAACAAGAACCACAACGTTGATACTAGTATTGTCAATTACCCGTTGTAAATTGAATCTTCACTATGTTGGGAGAAACAGGCACCCGCAAAGCCACTTATGCAATACAAGTTGCATGTCAAGTGTGGAGCAAGTCTCATGAACGATATCATGTAAGGTTAGCCTTGGCCGCTTCATCCCACCATCCCGCAAGATGCAAAGTACACAAGAATCAATCGACAACAAAAGTATCAACGCCCACAATGACCATTGTGTTCTACTCGTGCAACAGATCTACAAATAGACATGGCTCTGATACCATTGTAGGGGTTCGTAGCATGGAAAACAAAAAATCTACCGCATGCATACAAACAAGCCAAGATCTATCTACTAGATTGAAGCAACAAGTCGATTAGAGTACTCACCCTCGAAGATTCCAAAGTGGTTAACGAGAGAAGATTCTCGTGGATGATGTAGCGTACACTTGTCGGTCTCAAAATCGCGTAGACGATCCTTCCGGCGCTGCGTTCCGGCAGCGCTTCCACGGTCGGTCACACGTTTGGTACTCGAGGAAGACCTTCCTCTCCCTTGTTCCAGCAGGCAGCGGAGGTTGTATTTCTCCCCTCGCGATTCCGGCAGCACGACAACGTTGTGTCAGAAGTAGAGGGAAGATCCCGCAGGGCTTCGCCTAAGCCAGTGCGAGTTATGGTGGATCTAGGGTTTCCGGCGATCTAGGTTTAGAAGGCCAGAGAGGAGGAGGAGGTGTTGGCGGTGGCTAGGGCGACGGCGACGGGCCGCCGCTGCCGGCGGCTTGGGCGGCGGCGGCGCACGGGTGTGGAGGGCTGGTGTTGTGTGATTTGGGGCATCCCTCCCCCTCTATTTATGAGAGGGAGGGCAGCTTGGGAGTGGGGAGTTTGAATCCATACCCAAACCCAAGTTGGATAGAAGGAAGGACTCTTTCCTTCTTCCACTAGGAAACTATTGTTCTAGTTTGACTTTTCAAACCTCCCTTTTGACTTTCAATTTAGAGCTTTATTTCTCTCTCGCAAATGCCCAACCAAGTGACCAAGGACATGATCCAATCATTCACTTAACCATGACACATTCATGAACCATTCCCCTTCCGGTCCGGTGAACCTTCTAGACCCTTCTAGAACCTCTCCGATGAAAACATCGAAATCATTCCCGAACTCCGGAATCGGACTTTCCTTATATGAATCTTATTCCCCGGACCATTCCGGATCTCCACGTGATATCCTGGATCCTACCTGAGAATCCGAACAACATTCGGTCTCCCTACTTACATTCCATATCTACTAAACAGCATCGAATCCTTTAGTGTGTCTCCCTGCGGTTCGTGAATTATGTGGACATGGCCGAGACACTTCTCCGATCAATAACCAATAGAGGAATCTGGAAATTCATATGGCTCCCACATATTTCTACGATTACTTTGCGATCGAATGAACCACTTACATACGATACCAATTTCCCTTTATCTCACGATAGTTTACTTATCCGAGGTTTGAACGTCGGTATCTCTACATACCTAGTTCAACCTCATTACCGATAAGTACTCTTTTCTCGTTCCCGTGATATGTGATCCCTTATGAGCCAGTCACATGATTGCAAGCTAATTGGATGACATTCCACCGAGAGGGCCTAGAGTATATCTATCTGTCATATGGATGGACAAATCCCACTCTTGATCTATGTGCCTCAACACATACTTTCCGAACACTCAGTGCCACCTTTATAGCCACCCAGTGACGGTGTGGTGTTTGATGTCATCAAAGCATCCTTCCGGTGATGGTGATTAGCATGATCTCATGGTCGAAGGAATTAGGTTACTATGTATCAGAAATCTTATAGCAAACAAACTATTGAAATAACTTGATCTTTATGCTACGCTTATCTATATGAGTATGTCCATCACACCATTCTCCTAATGATATGATCTTGTTGTTAATAACATCTCAATGTTCATGATCAAGAAACCACGATCATCTATTAACCAACAAGCTAGTATTATAAAGAGGCTTTACCAGGGACTCTAATTTAGTTTACAAATCACACAAGTATTAATGTTTCCGATTAATACTATTATAGCATGAATGTAAACATTTATCATAAACACAAAGATATAATAATAACCACTTTTATTATTGCCTCTAGGGCATATCTCCAACAAGAGCGCGCCAGAGCGCCACCCGCGACACACGCCCATAGACCGCGCGCCGCCCTCGCCGCGTGCAAGCAGGATCGCCACCGCCCCAGGAACACCCCAGACACGTCCGTTCATCGCCGCGCGGACCATGGATGTTGTGCGCCATTAAAACTTCCGTCGGATCCGCTCAGAGCACCGCGACGTTCCAACCATTTTGCACCGCCCCACGCCATGTAGCCATGCCGTTGAGCTTCGCCAGGGAACACAACACTGTCCCCTTCCTTTGCCCATGCCGGTAGCTCGCTGTGCCGACGACCACGATGAGATCAGCCCGCGCCCGTCGGTCCCCTTCAGGCACTGTAAATAGAGGCCACCCTAGCACGAATTCTTCACACCATATCACTCCCATCTCTCTCAGAAGCACCCCACCTCACTCCCGGAGCAAGGCGAGCAGCGCATCACCAGAATTTCGCTGGATCTTGTCGCTGCTGGGGGAGAAGGGCGCCGTTGATTGGAGCCGCCCCAGGAGGAGCTGCCGGTACCAGGAGGATCGTCGTCGCCGACTTCGTCATTCGCCCCCATCGCCGACCCTTGCCTGAACCCCGGTGAGCCTCCCACGACCCCACTGGCCGCGCTAGGGTTCTGTCTCGCCAGCGTTGCCCGACGTGGACGATGAACCACAGCCGTAGGATTAGAGTTTGATCGTGCGGCCCACATCCGCCCATCACTACTAGAAAAAGGGATGTTCGTGGCGCACCTAAAAAGCCCATTTGTGGCGCACTAGTGGTGCGCCACTAAGCGTACGCTGCGGCGCGCACTACCCTAGTGCGCTACGATTATATGGGGATAGGCGTAGCGCACTACCAGGTGCGCCACGGGTAGGGGTACAAGTGCGCCACAGATGTTTTTTTCAAAAAAAATGCAAAAAACACCCTTGTTTTGAATTGCAAAAGCAATCGGGTCCGCATCGCTGCCGTCGTGTCGCCTCGCTGGAGCATGGTGGCCGTGGCCACAACCTACCACCGCAGGGAGGTGCGGGAGGCCGTGACCGTGCTAGTCCTCACCGGCATCGAGGAAGAGAGGGAGAAGGAGGTGTGGCTGGAGAAGGGAGGAGGTTGTCGCAAGGAGAAGGAGGTCGTCGGCGCTCGTCGTGACTGCAAGGAGGAGGAGGCCGCAAGGAGAAGGAGGTCGTCGTCGCTCGTCGTGACTGCAAGGAGGAGGAGAAGGTCGCCGTCGCCATCGTCATTGCAAGGAGAGGAGGATGCCGGAGCAAGGAGGAGGTGAAGGCCACCGTCGCCGTCGTCAGTGCAAGGTAAGGAAAAGAAGGAAAAGGGGGAGGATGAGAAGAGAGAAGGAAAAGGAGGAGGGAGGAGAATGAAAAGGAGAAGATGGAGGAAAGAGAAGAGGGGTAGGTGGGTATTCAAAATTTGAATCCCGCCCAACTTACTCGTAGCGCACTAGGTGGTGGTGCGCTACGGGTAAGTTGCCCTCTATTTTTTTGCAGAATAAAACGGTTATTTGACCGTAACTTTTTACTCTTTTCGAATTTTGAAAATCTAAATAATCGCTAAATGAAGGTCGTTGCAAGAAGATGCGAAATCTCGTTCTCGTCATTTTGGTATATTATACGATTTTTTTCTACATCGTATGCAAAAGTTACGACCATTTTACCGTGGCATGACTTTTTTTGCAAAAAAAGTGGAAACTCATGTTTGTTAATTTCCCTAAAAACTATACCACATTACCTACCTAAATATGAAAGGATTTTATTTTTTGAAGTGTTTATCATTTTCTTTTACTTTTTGCAAAGCCTAAAAAGGTGATCTACAGGGGAGGGGGTGTGGAGTTGGTGCAGACCATTTAGCCGTAGGGCACTAGGACAGGGTGCCCTACGGCTAAGTTGACCCAACTGCTCCAGCACACATGCCCGTAGCGCACTAGGTCAGAGTGCGCTATGGCTAAGTTTCACACCCGTAGCGCACCTTGACCTAGTGCGCTACGGGTATGTGTGCTATGGCCACCTGTGCCCTGGCCTACACATAGGCGTGGCGCACCACCCCCATGTGCGCCATGCTTATGGCAGTTAGCCGTAGGACACCTGTGGGCAGTGCGCCACGCCTATTTTACCCGTGGGGCACCACTAGCACGTGCGCCATGGATGTGTGGATTACCTATAGCCGTTTTCCTACTAGTGCATACTGCTTCGTACCCCCCGTCTGCTGACTGGTGGGGTCGTTCACTTAAACCCACCCGCGCGTGCGCTGTGCACCATGGGCCGGCCCAGTTAGCATCCCGCGCGACCCAGTAATTCAAATTTAGGTTTATTCTTTTAGTTTCAAACTCAGTTCTATACCAAGATTCAAAAATCAACCCAGCTCGATTCACTGAACCAAAATGCATGAAACCAATTTTGTTAGAAAGGTACTGGAATGCTTAATCCAAGCCCATTGGATTCAAACCAATTAGATTTGTAGATCTTCTATGGTAAAAATAACAAGGCAGGAGCTTTTATTCATTCAAACATTTTTCAAAATTCAACCATAACAGCTTTTGAGTTGGTTCCAACTCTCAAAAATCACATTTAACAAGACCTTTCTGAATATATAAAAATATATAGGTTAACTTGCAGAAATAATGGTGAAGTAATAAAATAATGCCTCATAGGCCATTCTAGTCACTTTAATTAATTAAAATAAAAAGGTTAAACCTTATTAAATCGTGACACCACTTTAAATCACATTCCCATATACTGAAATATATGGTGATGACATGTGTCAACATGATCCCATGTTTTAGTTGAACAATATTAAACCTTAAGTAGTTTTTCAATGAGTAGAAATTACTTTTCTAAAATAAAGGAAATAAAACTATTTGCCTTAATGATTGTAATGCCTGTGATGATCCTATACCATCTAGTGAAAACCTTGGTGTAATAAATAGAAATAGTTAAGTATTGTTTGGTGATTGTGTACCTCGTATTTATTTATAGACGCTAGTACCGACCAAGGATACGAGGAGGAAGGAGGATACTACGAGGAAGAAGCCGAGGAGAACTTCAACCACTGCTCTACACAAGGCAAGCCTAATACTACCAGATGACTTGGAAAGCTAAAAACTTGCATGATACTATGCAAACTAAGATGCTTTAAGCATATGTGATTATACCCACTTGATGATACCAAATCCTAGTTTTACTTACAAGCTTAGTATTTTTATTTATTTATCAAAGCTTTCTATTAAAGTTTACTTAGTGATTTGTAGAGTTTAGAGAGATTGTTTACAGGTAGCATAAAGAGCATAAAACTTGGCCTAAGTTAGATAATCTTGATGTCATCCCGAGGCATGAAATTGAACTTAGATAAGATACACTTGTTTACCATCCCTCATTAGTGTTTACCCCTACTTGTATAGGCTAGTGCTAAGCATAAAACTTGACCATTAGATGGGAATACTTGGTGAAAATGATTATGAAAACCTTAGAATGATGAGTCATTCTACTGAAATGTTTTGACATGTGTTCCTGAACACCAGATGATTTTGATAATGAAAATGTTAAGGCAAGATCCTTAGCCCTTTATAAAACTGATGGTTGTCTGGATGCGATACCATTTCAATTTTACCGTACAACTACAATACCCGAAATTTGGGTAGAGCTTGACTGGAAATTTATATACCTTAGTATGGGTTCCCTTGCGGCCAAGGTTTGAGCTGAGGCTACCTTGTGAAGATTGTTCACTTGTGCAGTTCCCAAGATGAAAGTTGGTCATAGTTGGGAGGCCAAACTCACATGAGAGATGCTTATACTAGGGCGTGTAATTGAAAGGTTAGGATTGATTATCTGCATACTGAGTATGGTGAATTCGGGATTGTTCCTGACAGATGTATCGAATATTATGGTGAAAGTGTACCAGCTCTGCAGAGTGTCAAACTATTCGAATAGTCGCGTCCGCGGTTATGGTCAGTTGGAGTGGCCATACTATTCCATTGTCAGATGTTTTCAAATGGCTTATGAAATGATTCATGACTTTGACTTAACCACAACAAGGTTGTGATATGAAATTCAAGTTTCCACTTAGGTGTTAATAAAACTTTCAACTAGCTTTCTTTGCTTCTGAACTCAGTAGAGGTAAATCTGGCTTTTTGCAAAACAATCTTAGAGCTTAGTATCCTACTCAAAACCACTTCACTTGTTAAGTATTAGTTTGCGAGTACTTAAAGAGTACTCATGGCTTTGTCCCTGGCTATTTCCGTGGCCAGACTATGAAGAGGAGTATCAGGAGGACAGACAACAGGAAGGTTATGACAACTAGGATCATCTCCCATCGTCAGCATTGCCTGTGACCACAAAGATGGAGCTTCGCCTACGCTATCATTATTATTACGTTATTCCGCTGCTTGAATTGTATTAAGACGGATCATGAGATCCTTATTTGTGTAAGACCTTATGTAAGGTTTGTAATGGATGATGTACTGTGATATCCAATCTGTTATGTCTCGCAAAAATGGTAATCCTGGGATTGCGATGTATGGCATAACATGGATCTGAGATTAACATTCCGGGTGATGACATCTATGCAAAGGTTTTTGCGATGTTTGTTTTGCAGGATTATGTTATCCTCCCATCCCGCACGATTCTTTGAAAGTGTGGAGCTTGGTGGTGGTCATGTTGTGATAATATTGTTGTTCCAAGTTGTTACATCGGTCCTCCAGATGATGTAGTTATAACACCGATGACATTTCTCTTCTGTATCGACCTTCATAATGTTTACAATATATGCCAATGAGTATTGGCTCCTTTTTAGTGCCGATGTTTTGGACTGTCAAGCAAAGAGGATAAGCTACCACCTGTTCGCCAGCTAGAAAATGTGTGATTATGTATGAATAGCCAAGAACACTTTGATGTTTGATTGATTGATTGATACTATTTTGGTAAAGAAAAACACAACAGTGCAATCACCAAATCTAACAAAACAATAATATACTAATCCTTAATTATATTATTATAAAATATTTTTCTTAACAATAGAGCGAAGTTTTGTGTTTTTTTGCCTTGTAGCGGAAAGTGAATATCTTGCATTTTAGAGCTGATAGGAGGTGATGCTGATTAAATTGGGAGGAAGAGTGCTTGGGCCGCTTTTGTGCACGTTATGAAAGGGTTAATCGAAGTTTGTGAAATTCAAGTAGTTGGTGCACCACGATATTATTACATGACATGCCTGGCCTTAAATGCTTCACTCTTACTCTTGATCCATCGGGCTATTGTATTTGTCATCGTTTTAATAAAATCAAGCTGATGCTCGTTTTACTCTCTAGCTAAAAATAATATCATCTCTAAAAACAACAATAACAAAGAATAGCGTGGAAAAACGCGGTAGGTCCTTCTGGTCCGGATCCATGGACCGACCTTTTGGTCGGCTTCTCGATTTCCCGGTCCTCGATGAGCATGAGCCGAGTCTATGCACGCAAGCGAGGACGATGCAGCCAAAACACTTTAGCTTGACGCTATGTTTGGATGTACTCAATTTGACCCAGAATTGGGGAATTGGAAATGGACAGCGATTTCCACTGTTTGTTTCGTCCTGGAATTCAGGCTAGGAAATTATGACCCAATTCCACGACCCCCCGTGAGGCCCGTCATACCGCTCTCCCCAATTCGGAGCCTCCACCCTCTGAATCATCACGGAAACATACCTCTTCGACGAGCCTTCGTCTTCCCGAGACAGTCCTCGCGCGCGACAGGAGAGGCCGCCGCCGCCTTCCCATCAGTCGTGGTATGGATCGCCCTCCTCCCTCCCTCCCGATCCTCTATCCCCGCCCTCCTCCCTCCCTCCCATCCTCGCCCCTTCCCCTCCCTCCTCCCTTCCTCTCCAACCTCGCCCCTTCCTATTCGGTAGACTAGGATTTGGTGTTGGTTTGGGGGATGTCGGCGGCGAGTTGAGGCGTGGCGGCGGCGGGTTGAGGCGTGGCGGCGGAGGGATTCCCGTCCCCATCATCTACCATGACCCATTCCATTTGTTTCTGGCAGCCATCTTTGTCTAGTGTTCATGTGTAGATTTTCTTTTGATCTGTACAAGCCAGCCGTGTTCATGTGACTAATATTTCATGTGTATTTTCTTCTGATCTGTACAAGCCGTGTGAGACATCAATATTTTATGTGTATTTTTTTTGATCTGTACAAGCCGTTGCATTAGAATCACTCAGCCATATCAGATGCATAGAGTAGTTGTACACACTGCTGAAGTTGCCATTACATTACAATCACTCATTTAGTTGCATTACGATCACTTAGGTGATGTTGCATTAGGTAGATGTTGGTAGAATAGTTGTATACACTGCTGCAAATCTGGATTGTAGGCTAAATTCTCATACGTATGGCATACATAATTATGGTACAGTATATGGTTATATGATAATTCAAATGTTGTATAAATTGTAGCATCATGTCCCAACAAGAGTTGGTTGATTTCATCACCAAAGAGAATAAAAGAAGAAAAAGGAAAAGGATAGTATTGACGAAGAAGTTTTTCGAGATGTCATGTCTTGCTCTATATTATGTTAGTACACAGAGGGCACCGAGAAATCTAGGATACTACAATGATGATGAGGAAAAGGTTGCATATAGGAAGTACATATTGAAACAAACGTATGATGGGTCCGAGACAACTTGTTATGATAAGCTACGCCTAACTAAAAGAAACTTTCATGATCTTTGTGCTATGTTGCGTGAGAAGTGTGGTCTCAAAGATAGCGTGTTTGTGACAGTAGAAGAAAATCTTGCTATGTTCTTACACATTGTCGGACATGGAATTAAAATGAGAATGTTGGGTGGCACTTATCAGCGGTCTTTAGAGACTATCAGTAGGAATTTCTCATCGGTGTTATCAGCCATTCTATCTCTACATGGGGAGTTAATCAAGCTTCCCGATTCTTCTGTTACCCCGCCGAATGATTACAAATGGAAATGGTTTGGCGATGCACTTGGAGCACTAGACGGGTGTCATATTCCAGTGTTTGTTAATGCTGCTGACAAAGGGAGGTATAGAAAGAGAAAACAAGAAATCACCACTAACATGCTAGGTGTGGTTGATTGGAACATGAAATTTCTCTTTGTTCTACCTGGATGGGAGGGCTCTGCATCAGACTCGAGAGTCTTGAAAGATGCTATGAGAAATGACCGCCAAAATGCGTTTGTTGTACCACAGGGTATGGCTCTTCCTATTGGCTTATTTTCTTTATCACATTTAATGTTAGCTAACTTATTTACTTCATAAATAGGAAAGTACTATCTTGTTGATGCTGGCTATACAAATGGACCTGGATTTCTATCTCCATTTAGATCCACTCGGTATCATTTAAAAGAGTGGGTTGCTAGTCAACAACAACCACAAAATGAAAAGGAGTTATACAACTTGCGGCATGCTCGTGCTAGAAACGTAGTGGAGAGAACTTTTGGCTTGTTGAAGAAGAAATGGGCCTTCCTACGTTCTTGTTCCTTCTTTGGCATAGATGACCAGGTAATACATGTCAATATGTTGTTGCACTAATTAATTCTTTGAGAACAACAAATACTGATATAGGAATAAATACTTGCAGATTCGAATTATTAATGCGTATTGTGTGTTGCACAACTACGCGAGGGATAGACAACATGTGAGGGATGATTTGTTGCTGCAGGAAGTCGACGCTGAACTAGCTGCTATGGCTCCTGATCCAGCTGATGATGCTACTTTAATTAGAAGTGTCCAACAAACAGCTGCATGGTCCAACTTTAGACAGGAATTTGCTGATGATATGTTTGCTGACTATCTTGTTGCGCACGCTGAACTAGCGATGGAGCAGTAGATAAATTAGTGTGTCCATTTTTTTCCATGGTGTGTGCTACGGTGTCTATTTTTGTGCTACGGTGTCCATTTTTGTGCTATGATGTGTGCTACGGTGTCCATTTTTTGATAATTTTATGATGGTGGATTTTGTGTGACAATTTTGTGCATTCATCATCTTGATACTACTATATATACATGTTTTACCTCGCTGCAATTATGTATTTTGTTTATACTTTTGTTTAACTTGCAGAAACATGGCTGATCCGAAAGAAAAGAGAGGTAGCAGGTCATACCTTGCATGGACTCCTGAGATGGACACTGCATTGTTGACCATGCTTGTTGAGCATCACAATAATGGTGACCATGCTCAAAATGGTTGGAAGCCACATGTGTATAATGCTTGCATAAAGCATGTGAAGGAGCAATGTGATGTTGTTATCAACAAGGACAAAATACAAGCAAGAATTAAAACGTTTGACAAGCATTATGAGGTCATTAGCAAGATGCTTGCTCAGAGTGGCTTCGGATGGGATTGGGATAATAACATGGTGATGGTTGATAGTGACGAAGTGTGGACTCGATATGTGGAGGTACGTAACACCACATTTGTGCTAGCATTTACAACTATAATATCATGTATGATAACATATTTGTGTATTATGTAGGCTAATAAGGAAGCAGGTCGCTACCGGAACAAGGTCATCAGGAACTGGGATGCCATCCAGACTATCTATTCAAAAGACCATGCAACAGGTGCAGGTGCTAGGACAGCAGCTGAGTTTGTTGAAGAAGATAATGGAAGCCGTGCAGGTGGTTTAAACACACCAGTTCCTGAAGAGTCTCTGGAGGTGCCTCAGAAGAAGCAACGCACTGGGGAAGCCATCTTGTGCATGATGAGACAAATGAGGACATCTTTTGATGAAGCTTTGAAGACAACCGAGCCACTTCCGATGCCAAAGGTGACTCCTCCGGCAGAAATTCTTGATGCACTAAAAAAGGTACCTGAGTTGGAGGATGCTGATATGATCAAGGCTTATCAGAAGTTGATCATCAATGAGCGCTTGTTTGACGCATTCATGGCGCTCCCCGCGAACTTCAAGAAGACATATCTCTTGACCTTGCCTTAATGGTTGTTATGATGTGTGGATGTTAAACTGAACTACTACGTATTTGGTTGATTATGAACTATTCGCTCGTGCTAAGTTTGTGCTATGTGTAAGAGACATAAATTACGTATGTGCTTCTTGTGATCTTATCTAGATAATGTTAATGTTACTATGTCTAGAAAATAATATATATACATTCTAATATGTACACATGTGACTATGCATGCATTTAGTTTACAAAAGTATAAAATAGCCAAATGCAAAAAACCATCAATTTCATGGTTTGAACATCCAAACAGGAATTAGAATTGGATACAGCCCTCTAATTCCAACAACAAATTCCAACCATCCAAACAACAGAATTCGAATTAGCAGCCATTTTCTTTCTAGGCAGGAATTGGAATTTCCATCTAATTCATTCCCTGAATTCAATTCTGTGCATCCAAACAAAGCGTGAGTGAACCAGACCCACTACTCTCCCTCCCTAGCCCCTACCCTGTATGTCAGCCTCACGCGCTCTCCCTGCCAGAGGCAACATACAGCCGTGTCCCCATAGACCGAGTTCACATCATGACATCTCTCTCTTTCCCACTCGACCTCTCCCTTCCCTGCATCCGTCTTCTGCCCCGCAGGATTTCGTCGACGACGGCGAGGCACACGGCGGCGGAGGCCTAGCTTCTCTCCGTGGGCGAAGGCCCCGTGGAGATGGGGATCTCGTTCAAGCTATCTAAGATCGGCGTTCGCGTACAACCGACTACGCGCTCTGCCGCGCCGGGGTTACCGGCCGCGGCGGAGACGGAGAAGCCCTGCGCCGGTGAGAAGGATGATTCGAGAACGGACGCCAAACGCGAGGTAATTAAGCTGTGTCTCTGTTGCTTGCTCGGTTGGGTTTGGCCGCGGGGTGGCCAAAGCGGGTGGCCCGGACGATCTGGGTACGCAAAGCTGTGGTCCTTTTGCGTGATTGAGGAGAAAATTCGGGTTTTTTCCTGCAAATTTTGGGGTTCTCACGGGGAATTTTGGCCGTGGGGATGATCCGCGGTTGTGCCCGCAGAAAGGTCGGATTTTTCAGGCGATTTCTACTTGGGAGCTCTTGGTTCAGGTCCTGGGTAGAGGATTTCTAGGCCCAGTTACGTTGTTGTTGGAAATGGGGTGCCATTGCGCGTCCGAACATTATATGTTTGGTGCGCTACTCGATTGCAGTATACTGAATTAAGGCTCCGGTTGGCTGCTCAGTTTTTTTTAAGTATTTGGAAAATACCATGGTTTCTAAAAATACCGCAGTCTCAAATTCTTCAATGTGTTTGGCAGCAGCAAATACTGCAGTTTCATAAACCGTAGTATGATCAAAACTGTGGTTGTTTTTTCAGTATTTGAGAAAGAGGTTAGGACCTCTTTTTTCTAAAACTGAGAAAGGGGAGAAACTGAAGTATTGCATTGCCGGGCACTGAAATACCATGGTATTGAAATGCTTTGGTATTAGAAAAACAGAGAGTCCAAACAGAGTCTAATGTATATTTTTTGTTTCTAGAATTGACATATCGTTAATTCATTAGTTATAGCAACCTTATATATACTTAGAAGGGTCCAGTATTTTTACTGAAACATATCAGATAAATACTTTGACTAAATCTAAGCTCAATATCAGGGCATGCTGCTCCTACCTACCGGAGAGCAGACGGCTAATGTGTTCCACTTATTGAACAGGGTATATGGTTAACTCTATATTTCATGTCCCTGCAAAAGAAACTCTATATACCATAGGTATGGGCGATGTGCTGACTTCAGCATAATTTGTACAGTAAACAACAATGTGTTCTACTGGTCTCAGGTTCACACAAACACTTATAGTAACAGTTTTTTGATTCGAGGCTGCAAGAAATCCATGTCTACTGCTATACTCATACACGAACAATGGAAACTAGGTCACTATTGTTGTTGTATTTCTTGGTTTAAGAGAAAAGAGGTTGCGAGTTGATTTTAGATTGTAGTTATGAAAATCACGGTCTGCTGTAACCACTCCATATTTTGTAATCTGCATGGTATCCTCCCATAAATTAAAAAGTAGTGCATCCAAACACATCCAAATTGTTGGTGTGAGATCAACACACCGGGAGTGCTGCACTTCCGCTAGAGATTAGCCTGTTCAAATCTTTGATCCCTGCTGCTTCTTAGCTTAACTTTTCTATGTAGGATTAGTAGGGTCATAGTTCGCCATGGGTTGTTGTTTGTTAGAGTTTTTCTTGGCTGTTTTTCTCCTTTGTTGGATAGTTTTAGGTTATTTGTTTGTTGGCATAATATTTGCATGTAATCTTCTCTCCTTCACAATCATGTGTGTCTCTATGATAAAAAGCTCCCCTGTTCTCTTTATTTAGGACGCTGTTTCTGAGAGAGCTAATGATGCCAATGGCATCAAGATTTCACCAGCATGCTCTAGGGAGATTTTGCCTGGTATTGTCTGAAAAATATATATTTGATACCTAGTATTTTTTATCCATGCTTTGTGCTAAGCATTCAACATTGTATTGCAGAGCATGAAGTTTCTTTCACTTTCAGTCTCTATGATAGAGGTTACCTCATCGCAAAGTCAGCAGTGGTGCGTTCTCCAACTAGAAGTATTTAATAAATTTCAAATATTAGCGCATCACATCGATGCGCAAGAGAAAAATGTCTTGAGCTACAAGATTTAACCTATAACATATTTATGTTTAGCTGGATCCTTGCCAGCCGTCTGCTCAGGATGGAAAAACACTGCATCCCTATGATAGAGCATCAGAAAAATTATTTTCTGTAAGTAATGAACTGCTTGCTTGTTGTTTGCAACTTTGCATAATTCCTTTTTTCATATTTGGTTAAATGCTTTGGTAGCTATAGTGTATGAAGAGTTAATGCTTGCATGTCTACTATTGTAATGAATATTTTGTTCAGTTACATGTACGAGCAGTACGCCAGATATGAACAATTGATGCCAGTTAGACCCTTACAAGAACGAGTGTGGCAGCTAGCTGTGTGAGGTTGATGGCGTCTCCCTTGCCAGCTTCCTCCATCAGTGTCTTGGTGCCATGATGCCGAGGCGACAAATGTTTGGGTAGCGGGGGTGAGATGAGAGAAATGGATGATATACTTTTGATAAAAAAAATAAGATAAAGAAATGGACGATAGACAGATTCCTAATGCTTGTCCCATGGACTACAATCACTCTTCTTATATTACTCTTTATGGTAGAGTACAACTATTCTGAACTAGCTAACCAACCAGCACTAGGATTTCTAACTTACTGATTGCAATTCTGTTCTTTCCTAACCTATGGACTTCAATACCATATTGAATCAGTGATGGAGAACAGCAGGAAAAATAAAAGAAAATAAAGCAGAAGTCAAGTACAATACTGACTTCTACACAGTTCTACTCTATTTTACATAATTTGGTACTTTAGTCATATGTGTTGTAGCAGTTTCCAGAGTGTTCTAGCTATGTGCTGTAGTCATGTTGCTTGTATTTATTTATTAGCTTTAAGTAGTGTTCTCTAGAACGTTCCAACTACAAGTAGAACTAAGTAGTGAAGGCTTATGCAGCCTATAAATAGAGGAACACACCTCTATCCACGTAACCAGACTATGTATCTTCTACCTATCAATAAAGAGAACTTTGTGTTCTTGTTTTAGATCTTGGATTAGATCTAGTATGTTGAGAGTTTTGGATTGGACTCTTGAGAGCCCCGCCCCTAGAGAGATATCTAGGTCACGCCCCTAGAGCGATATCTAGCATCTAGCGCAACCTGTTAAAAAAGTTTTTATTTGTGCACTAACTGCAGTAGGAGACCAGGTGATTCTGATCATATGACCGGCAATTTAATAGCTGGCCAAAGTTAGTAGAAATAGTTGAACCATATCATGATTGTCGTAGCTCTGTGTACACTTAAAATGAGTTGGTTTGCGTCATCACCTACAGGCCATTGAAGCTGGAAGGCTGCCTGGAGATATTCTTGATGTCATACCAAGCAAGTACTACAATGGATCAGTTATTTGTGAGGTCAGTTAATTTATCAGATTTGAGGCATGCTATGCACTCAAATATGTAGTTTAGACTTAAGTCTCAGATGCCCAACACCATTACGTGAGAATCGTTCTTGTCAGCCCTACCATGATTTTTGTTTACTATTACCTCTTTTCCGTAAAATAAGGGGCATTTAACTTTTTTTCAAAATCAAATGATGTAAACTTTGACCAAGTTTTTGGAAAAAACTATCAACATCTACTCATGCCAAATCAATGTCATTAGGCACATTACATTTTTTTGTTGAGCTGAAAACTGTAGGGGAGGGCCCGACAGTAAATTTTCATTAAAGAGATAAAATATATACACGAAGGGAGGAAAGGAGGGAATGTACAAAAGGGCCTAGCCCAGGGCATAATCCAAGAAAACTAGAGAGCGTCTAGCGAGGCTAAGAGAGGGGTTTTAAGGTCATCCTTCATTCTGTAAGAAAGGAGGATGAGGTCCCTCTTAAAAGAAAAGGACCAAGCTCTAATAGAAGGTGTGACATTGTAAAAAATGAGAGCATTCCGTTTCTTCCATAAATTCCAGGTGGTAGTGGCAAACGCTTCGAAGAAGAAAGGCCTCCTAAAATTGCCTCGGGCAGTGGCAATCATCTCAGAGAGTTCAAGATAGTCTTCAAAAGTGATGTCGATAGATTGCTAGCAACTTCTATTGAAATTATAGCTCCAGAAGAGATGGTCTCTGGTTTCTAACAAACCATCATTGCAGAGGCAGCAGACACTGTTGTTGTTGAGTGTAAATGATCTGGACGTATATTGGGGTTAGGCATATAGAAGGAGAAGGCAAGGAGGAGGCACAACCGCCCTAAGGGAAGAGTTAGATACGGCAACTGCAGAAGTTTCAGATGCAGAGTTACATGACCCATATCCCATAATAGGAAGATAGAATCGAAGTTAGATTAGACCTCTGAGTCCTAGTTGAATTAAATTGTACCAAGGCAATGCATATATAAGCATGCCGCCTCATTTAATTGGGAATCAAGCAATAACAATCCTGTATCTTCTATTTGCTCTTCCTGATCCCTCCGAGTTCTCTCAAACCCTAAACCCTACTATCCTATCGAATCCCTGACAAAGGTGCCTGGACGTAGAGGACGGACTCGTCCCCTGTGTCACACCCGTATCACCTCCGAAGCTCCAAGCAGCCACAACATCTGGCATCAGAGCCGACCACAATGGCTACCGATGCAGAGAAGGCGAAGCAGCCAACCTACACCACGGATGACATCATGGCAGCAATTCTTGATCTGCGCAAAAGCACCAGTGCAATCCAAGAGACCAACAATGCAATCCAAGAGACCAACAAAGTCATCCAGGACAGCGTCAGCGCGCTTGAGATCCGTGTGAAGGCACTAGAGCTTAAACCAGGTGGCTAGGCAGGCTTGTACGCTCCTCCGAAGGACGTGGCACCATCGAGATCACAGTTTCCTTATCAACATCGTCGTCTGCTACAGACCTAATTGCTAACCTTACTTCTGTTGCATTAGCTCTGGCTACGGCCAACTTTGGGTTGCCACCAATGTCACTTCCCCTAGGGCAGCAGCGTCCGTCCCTGTTTGTCACGCCGCATGTGCCACCAGCGGTGCCCCACCTCGCTGACACCGCTGGCATACCTCGCTACCACAAGATGGATTTTCCCACTTATGATGGAAAGGAAGATCCACTCGGATGGCTAAATAGATGTGAGCAGTTCTTTTGGGGACAGAGGACAGATGAAGCATACAAGGTATGGCTTGCTGCATACCATATGACTGGGACTGCCCAGACGTGGTACATGCAGCTGGAGCGTAGCGAAGGCATTCCTTCGTGGCCTCGTTTTAAAGATCATTGCCATCTTCGATTTGGCCCTCAGATTTGATCTAATTGTTTAGGCGAATTAACAAGGCTTCGGATGATAGGAACTGTCGCAGAGTATCAAGAGAAGTTCTTAGCACTTTTGGGCCACATCGAATCCTTGTCCATGGCACAACAGGTGTCCATTTTCACCTCTGGATTGACCGACCTGTTGAAGATCGATGTGGAGCTGCAAAACCCGCAAGACTTGGACACTGCAATGAGCCTTGCCCGTGCTCATGAACCGCGGGTTAAAGTGGCAGCTACTGCAACTGCGTGCCTAAGCCCCCAGCTAGATCAGGACAGCAGTATCGAAACCAAGGCGCATATAGTAAAGCAACACAGGAGCAGAGGGCACTGTGGCTGAAGGTGCGACACGCCCTTTTAAGCGACTGACTCCGTCTGAGATGGCAGCAAAGCGTGAGAAAGGTCTTTGCTTTAATTGTGATGAGAAGTTTGTCTTGGGCCATTGATGCTTATACATGCTCGAGGTAGTTGATGATGGGAATGAGGACACTGAGAATGTTCTTGCGCCTGAGGATGTGGAAGATACACACGCACCTCACGTCTCGCTCCATTCTCTCACTGGGATATGCACTGGCCAGACCATGCAGTTGGGTGTCAAGGTGGGCACAAAAGAGCTGCTTGCATTAGTGGATTTAGGTTTCACGCACAATTTCATTCGGGATGACGTGATTGGAGAACTTGGTCTCAAAGTGCAGCCTCGACATGATATGAAGCTAACAATTGCTAATGGTAAGAAGATGACAAGTGCCGAAATCGTACACGAACTGCCCGTGCACATTGGCTAGGAGAATTTCAGCATTAATCTTTATTCCTTGCCACTGGGTGGGTTTGATATAGTACTAGGAGTTCAGTGGCTACGTACTCTTGGTCTGATCCTGTGGGATTTTGATGCTCTCTTCATGTTGTTTTGGCGCAAGGATCATCAAGTCACATGGAAGGGGAAGGCAGGACCACTCTCCAAATCTCAGGCTCATAGCATACATGGTTCTGACCTTATGGCTACACTTCTCGAGGAATACTTCGCTGTTTTTGCCACCCCTATGGTTTGCCGCCTTCAAGGTTGTGTGATCACGGTATCCATCTTCTCCCTGGTTCAATCACAACAGTAGTGTGACCATATCGATACCTTGTGGTGCAGAAGTCGGAAATTGAGCGGCAATGTGAAGAGATGCTACAACAAGGCATTATTCAGAGAAGTACTTCAGAGTATTCATCTCTAGTTTTGCTTGTCACAAAGCACGATAGCTCATGGCGTTTCTGTGTGGATTTCTGGGCTCTTAATGCACAAACGGTCAAGGATAAATTTCCTATTCCAGTGATTGATGAACTTCTTGATGAACTTAATGGTGCTCGCTACTTCACCAAACTTGACCTTCGTTCAGGTTATCATCAAGTCCCGTATGCATCCATCAGATGTGAAGAAGACGACGTTTCGCACCCACCAGGGCCACTACGAGTTCTTAGTAATGCCATTCGGCCTTACGAATGCCCCCGCGACTTCTCAAGCATTGATGAATGAGGTTCTCCGGCCTTTTCTCCGCCGTTTCGTCCTTGTTTTCTTTGATGTCATTTTGATTTGCAGCAGCGCTTGGTCCAAACACTTGCGACATGTTCGTGCTGTTCTTCGGCTCCTACAAGAAAATAAGTTATTCCTCAAGCGGTCGAAGTGTTCTTTTGGCATTGAATCGGTGTCATACTTGGGCCATGTGATCTCAGCTGCAGGTGTGGCCATGGATGTTGATAAGGTCAGAGCAGTCATGGATTGGCCAGAGCCCAGATCGATTTGAGCATTGCGAGGATTCCTAGGACTAGCCGGATATTATCGGAAGTTTGTCCAAAACTCTGGTCTAATTGCTCCTCCACTTACACGCTTGCTTAAGAAAGAAGCATTTGTTTGGTCTCCTGAAGCTTCCGAGGCTTTTGCTCGGCTTAAGCATGCACTTTCCACGAGACCAATGCTGCGGCTACCAGATTTTTCTGCAAAATTCATGATAGACTATGATGCTTCTGGGTCCGGCTTTGGGGCAGTTCTTCATCAAGGGGATAGACCTATAGCCTTCTTTAGCCGTCCCATCGCACCATGTTATGCAAAATTGGCAGCATATGAACGGGAGCTTATTGGTTTGGTGAAAGCCGTGTGTCATTGGAGACCTTATCTATGGGGTAGATCTTTTACTGTTCGAACTGATCATTATAGTTTGAAGTACCTCCTTTTTTTCGAGAAAACACAATAGACTATTGCGTTTCATTTCATTGAAAAGGAAGAGTTCAGAGTTACAAATCTCCTATAGGATTCCAGGGTAAAAAAATAGCAAAAATACATCAATGGACGTTGAAAGGATCGTATGGGCACCTAGAGGGGGGGGGGGGTGAATAGGTGCTACTTCAAATTTTCTTCTTTTTCAAATTAAGGTTTGACAATAAGGTAAATTCTCTAGATAATGCAACTACGGTGAATTTACCTATATGACAATTATGCAAGGGCTACCACAACACAAAGTAGTAACAAGTAAGTAAGGTGCGGTAAAGGATAGAAGTAACCGAAAAGTGGACGCGGAGACACAAGGATTTGTTTCCCGTAGTTCCTTCCTTTTGAGGGGAAGTACGTCTACGTTTGGAGAGGGGGTGGTTTCAAACCACCAACGCCACGAGAGGCCTCCCTTGTTCTCCGATGAATCTCACCCCAACGGGATCGATTCACCTTCCACTATATCGGCAACCTTCAAGGTGGAAGCCGACACCGTTACAAGTTTGGGGCACACATCCACAACTTAATCGGAGGCTCCCAAATACAAGCAAGCTATCAAAGCAATCAAAGACAAGCTTGTAAGAACCAAAACAAGAACTAGGGTTTCCAAGAAAACACTAGAGCAAAGGGGCCCTCAATGAAATGAGGGGGAAATGAAGTTCTCTTTTGGTGAAGTAGTAGATCGGGGCCTCCTCCTTCGATTCCCCAAAGATCAAGGACTTTGGGTGGTGGAATGAGGAGATCTTAAAGATTGGGTGGCTCCAATGGACTCCAATGGTGGTCTTTGACTTAAATGAGCTGAGCACTTTGTCCCAAGGTAGCCACGAAATATGGCCGTTGGAGTCATTAATGTACCGGTAGTACCGGTCCTCGAGCGGTAGCAAGCGGTACTACCGGTCAAGTACCGGACCAGGTACCGGAGATGCCTCAGTTCGTCTAGTCTTCTTCAGGTTTGGGCGGTATCGCCCTTGCGGTACTACCCCCAAGCGGTAGTACCGGTCGTATGACGCGGTACTACCGGTCTGGGCGGTAGTACCGGTCTCAGGTACCGCTTGGTACTGACCAAAGCGGAGAGGGGTGGATGTTCTTCAGAACGGCCCGGTACAGCCGAGCGGCACGACCGTGTCAAGCGGTAGTACCGCTTGTCGCAAGTGGTACTACCGGTGGGACCGGTAGTGCCGCTCCGTGGTACCGGGTGGTACTGACTAGAACACACCCTTATCAGTTTTGGACGGTGCCAAACGGTACAGGAACCGGTAGTACCGGTGTCAAGCGTGCCCGGTACTACCGGTTGGCACAATGGTTTTTCGCAAAGTGTATTGATATGCCAATATTTGTGCCACCCCTTATCACACCTGTGATACACTTAGCACACGGTTAAACCGATAAGTGTGTTGTTATCAAACATCAAAATCAGAGGGATAGAAAAATGCTCTTTCAGACGTCCCAAGTTGTGGGCCACACGTCTCGTAAGCCCTTGGCACCAGCCATTACCCACATCGCCGCCTCCTCCTTGATCTTGGCTAGCAGGTTAGGCACGGAAGGCTGCATGTTGTTGAATGTGTAGTCGTGGCGGTGCTTCCAAACCATCCAGGGCGTGAGCAGGGTGATGGAGGCCAAGCTTTTACGCATGGGCTTCGGCAGTAGCGTTTGTGTCACTCCACCAGTCCGTGAGGCTGACGTCATCGGCACTTGGTTGGCAAGGCAACCTGAACCAGGATAGGACCTCGTGCCACACTTGCCTAGCGTCCACACTTGCCTAGCGAAGGGGCAAGCGACGGTGAGGTGGTGCATCGTCTCAGGGAGCTGGTCACAAAGCATACATTTGGAGTGGTGATGTAGCCCTCGATTCCCGAGGCGATCAGCAGTCCAACACCGGTTTTGCATCGCCAGCCATTGAACCTTGATGCGCGGCGGTGCCCAGGTTCGCCAGATTAGCCTGCAGCTATGTGACAACATTGATCCGTGGAAGAGAGCCTTGTAGCATGACTGGGCGGTGTACACGCTGTTGGGCATCCACTTCGAGACGAGGCGGTCGCGGTCGGCGGTGAGCGTGGTATGCGCGATGGCATGCCATAGGCATAGGTACTGACCGATCTCGTGCATGCCTACCACGCCCTGAATCTCCCGTGCCCAACAATTCGCCTCGAGCCCTGCTGCCACCGTTCTAATCTTGCGGCGCCTTTTGGGGATGCACTCGTACAACTGCGGAGAGATCTGTCGGACGGCGCGCTCGTCAATCCACCTATCTTCCCAGAATAGGGCAGTTTGCCCGTTGCCGATGACCATTGTGGTGGAGGCGAAGAAGACCTCGCGTTTCGCCGTCGGGGAAGTGCAGATTGAGGCCGTGCTAGGCCCGCTGATCATCAGTACGCGAGAAGCACTGCTAGCACAGCCGTAAAGCGAGGCCGGTCCTCTCCAAATCCGGCATGCCAAAGCCGTCGTGCGAGGTGGGGCGACAAACACGGTCCTAGTTCACGTGGTAGCTGCCATCGTTAGCCTCCTTGCGCCCTTCCCATAGGAAGCCATTGCAGCTGCTTGATGATCGACCTTGGCGGCCCCAACACCAGCAACTGGTGGAGGGGGATAGCACTGAGGATAGCCTTGATGTACGCGAGCCGGCCTGCTCGGTTCACGAGCTTCGCCTTCCAGGTGGTAGTTCGGCTGCCACTCTGTCAACAAATGGCTGCAGTTGCGCCGCGTGGGTTGGTGAACCGTGAGAGGGATCCCTAGGTAGGTGATGGGGAGGTCGACGATGGGGCAGTCCAACAGCTCGATCGCCGGTGCGGCGATGTGTCGCAGTTTAGGAGGGAGGCGGAGCTCTTGCCGAAGTTAACTTGTAGCCTAGAGGCTTGGCCGAAGAGTTTCAGGATCTCTTTGACTGCAAGTGTGTCCCTGGCTGTGGGTGGTAGAACAGGACGACATCGTCGGCGTAGAGCGAGAACGCGGGTATCCGGCGTCGTGGGTGAAGCTGCTGTAGGAGGCCGAGGTCGATCGCGCGCTGGACCAGTCTACCGAGAGTGTCGACGGTGAGGACAAAGAGCTCGGGCGAGAGCGGGTCGCCCTAGCATAGGCCTCGCCGGTGCTAGATGGGCGGCCCAGGTTCCCCATTGATCAGCACACACATGCTTGAAGAGGAGAGCAGGATCGCCAACAAATCGAGGAATAGGTCGCTGAAGCCGTAGGAACGCAGAACCTCGCACAGGAAAGCCCAGGAGATAGTGTTAAACGCGCGCGCGAGGTCAAGCTTGAGCAGCAGGAGCGACGCGCGTAGCTGGTGAAGGAGGCGCGCGGATTGCTTCACCAGGACGAAATTATCATGCGAGCTTCAGCCTGGGATGATCGCGTTCTGGTTGGCGCTAATGAGGCGATGAGGCTTGGGAGCTAGCCGCAGCGGGGGAGCATCTTGGTGAACACTTTAGCGATCAGGTGCACAAAGTTGATGGGGCGGTATTCGCTGAGGGAGCTTGCATCAGAGCGCTTTGGGAGTAGCGTCAACAGAGCTTGATTAAGGCGATGGAAGCCACACCCTCGGAGCTTGAAGAGCTGTTGGAACACGTTGAAATGTCCTGTCTGACCGTGCTCCAACAGGCGTGGAGGAACTTCACAGTGATTCCATCGGGGCCTGGAGCTTTGTGCACCGACATAAGCTTCACCGTTGGCCAGATCTCTTCCATCGAGAACGGAGAGTCGAGGTCGTGCAGGTTAGCGTCCGGTGATATGAGATGCTCGAGATTAAGCGTGTGCTCACGTCCGGCAGCTGTGCCCAGCAAACCATCGAAGTCCGTGTGCTGCCTGTGCCATGTCTGACTGATCCGTGAGGATACGATCGCCCGAGTGTATCGCATGGATACGATTCTTCTGGCGCCGGTAGCTGCACTGGCGATGGAAGAACGCGGTGTTTGTGTCGCCATCCTTTAGCTAGGTGATTCTAGACCGCTGGTGTGCGTTGGTTCGCTCCGAAGAAGCGAGACTCAGATATGCAACCTTGAGTTGCTTGTGCAGCTAGGACTCATGCGTGGACAGGAGCCTGCTCTCATGGGCGACATCGAACTTGAGGACCAGTTCCCTTGCGATCGCCAGCTTGTGCCTGATGCCGCCCACGGATTTGGCGCTCTAGCTCGATAGAGCGCGCGCTGTTGCTTGCATCCTCAGCATGATGCGGCGGAATGGGTCCATGTCGTGGACTGAATTCTAGGGCATCGACACCGTGTCATGGAAACCATCAGCCGAAGCCAGAACTCCTCGAACCTGAAGCGGCGCCGGGTGTGCGGGAGGGGGCGCAGTCGAGCAG
The DNA here is from genome assembly GCA_916181665.1 of Avena sativa. Taxonomy (NCBI): domain Eukaryota; kingdom Viridiplantae; phylum Streptophyta; class Magnoliopsida; order Poales; family Poaceae; genus Avena; species Avena sativa. The sequence goes on from OV702293.1 coordinate 105,597,551, forward strand.
TAGTGGGCAGTGTTCCGAAACCGCCGAGGCTAGGCATCGCAAGTGGCAGTCGACGTGGCAATCTTCCCAGTCTGAGGTACATAAGAATCTGTCTAGGAGGACGAGCGTGGGCGGCGTCTGGCCGTTAGACCATGTATATCAGCGCCTGTGGAGGTACAGTTCCTTGAGCGCCAGGTCGTTGAGGCATCGTCGGAAGCGTGCCATCATACACCGGTTCAAGTTGCTGTTGTTTTTGTCCTCGTCATGGTAGATGAGATTGAAATCTCCACATAGTAGCCAAGGCCTAGGATACTCCGTGCGCACTTCCGCAGCTCCTATAGGAACACAATTTTGTCGGTGTCGCTTTGTGGGCCGTAGACAACCGTGATCCACCAGGCCTACGTGTTGCGCGTTACAATAACCTTGGCTGATAGGGTATATGTGGAGAACTCAGAGTCCGAGATGGCCACGAGCCTGCTCTTCCACGCGAGGAGGATGCCCCCGCAGGTGCCGATAGCGGGCAAGTACGCATAATCATCGAACTTGGGGCCAAGGGTCTCGAGGACCACCGACGAGCAAATAAGTTCCATCTTTGTTTCCTGGAGGCAAACGATCGTAGCACCGGAGGAATAGACTAGCGTATGGATGGCAAGGCGACGTGCGCAAGCATTCAGTTTGTGCACGTTCCAACACAAAACTCCAAGGGCGTGATCCATGGGTGGGGGATCGACAAGGGGTATGAACCCGTAGCTATAGATCCTAGCTGGGCTGGCTAGCTGCTGCAGCACGGAAGATGTGGGCGTGTCCATGTTTTACGGCAGCTCACGGTCAACCAACTTGGAGAACGGGATCGGGATGCGAACATGCCGTCGTATGTCTTCATCTCCGCGGTGCTAATCTTCTGATTGGCTCCGATCAGCCCCAGTGTGCGCAGCAGCGTGATCTGAGCGCGGTGCTCGGCGATTGATGGTGGCGTTCCCTTGGCACCAGGTGAAGAGGCAGATCTGCCGCCACGTGGTGAGAAGTTGAGTGCAGGCCTCCATGAGCACCGGCCCGAGGTGGGCAGAACGGCAGCAAGATTCTTCATAGCCTCCGCGAGGAAGTCACCCAACGTCCAGGTGCGCGATGCCGCCCTGCCAGTGCGACGTAGTGTGATTGGCAGCGTGGCAAAGTGGTCAGGGTTGCGAACTGGTGAGGCCACCATGGTGGGATCAGCAGTAGCTAGGCTGCTGTCGATGCTTGGCGCTAGGCTCTTCCTGGGCCACAGGCTGTTGCGTTGCTCGTGGCGGGGAATGGGTTGCGTCCAAATCCTCAGAGCGTGCGGCGGGAGCGGTGTCCGTCTTGCCATTTGGAGGTGCACAACAACGACCGGTTAAAAGAAGCTGCCAAGGGCGTGGCAGGAGCTGAGGTTGGGCTAGCATCGTCCGAGACCGACATGCGATCGTCCTCGGGTCCCGTACCTTTGACTTGTAGCAACGAATCCGGCACCTCGCTGTCCAGCTGTGAGGTGGTGGGTGTGGACTCGCTATGGGTCCCGTAGTCGCTAGCCGCCAGATCGTTTGCATTGTCTAGTACTGTGGTGGGAGGATCGACCGCGTTGCCCTCGCCAGGTGTCACGTTGTTGTTGGCCAACGGAGTGGAGACAGGAGCTGCCCGCTCTGGGGCGCTAGGCTCTTCCCGGGCCGCAGGCTGTTGCGTTGCTCGTGGCGGGGAATGGGTTGCGTCCAAATCCTCAGAGCGTGCGGCGGGAGCGGCGTCCGTCTTGCCATTTGGAGGTGCACAACAGCGACCGGTGAGCAGAAGCTGCCAAGGGCGTGGCAGGAGCCGAGGTTGGGCTAGCATCGTTCGAGACCGACATGTGATCGTCCTCGGGTCCCGTACCTTCGACTTGTAGCAACGAATCCGGCACCTCGCTGTCCAGCTGTGAGGTGGTGGGTGTGGACTCGCAATGGGTCCCGTAGTCGCTAGCCGCCAGATCGTTTGCATTGTCTAGTACTACGGTGGGAGGATCGGCCGCTTCGCCCTCGCCAGGTGTCACGTTGTTGTTGGCCAACGGAGTGGAGACAGGAGCTGCCCGCTCTGGGGTCGCAGCATCTTTGTCAGGGCCAGTTTTGTCCTGACCCCCACTTTGTCACAGTCTGCTTTTCCCCTTTCTGGCTCTGCGACGAGAGCGGCGGGGCCCACGCTGACTAGGCCACAGGTCCATCGTCCTTAGCTTGTCGGGGCCTTGGCGGCCGCGCCGCCCATGACCTTGAGACCAACCGTCGGCAATGGCGACTCCGTCTGGATGGCGGTGCATGTTGCTCCAAGGGAATCGGCGGCCACACCATCCTCGCGCTCACCTGGTTGGATCCAAAGCGGCAGCGCTTGCGTCCAGGACCATGGCGGCGCTGACGTCCCGGCTGTGTCGCAGCGGCGTCGCCATGATCAACAACCTCGGTGTGGCCATTGGCGTTGTCGCCGTTCGGCGCGGGATCATCCGGAGGCGCATAGTCACGCAGGTTGGTGGAGCCGGTGAGTCGGATGTCGATGGGGTACTTCAGCGTCCGAAGGGTAGGTGGAGCTGAACCATGACACGTCGGGATCAGCTCAATGATATCCAGAACGGCTCGGCGGCGGATGCGTAGCGGGTCGCAGGTGCGTGTTGTGAGACGGTAGACGACGAGGTCGGCCGAGAGCGCGTGCGGGGGTGGAGCGGCTCGACCCAGCATCTCGTGCCAAGGATGTGCTCCGTCGTAGACACATGCCAGGCCTGGGCGGGGACGCTGCGGAGCTCGAGGTCGACGTGGTGGTCCATCCTGCCTAGGTCGGCGTGGGCAAGCTTACACCAGGGGCGAAGGAGCAGGGCGATGCTGGGGTTGCTGATGAAGTGTTCGCCGGACAGCCGATCAAACGCAGCTTGGGAGTGGAAGAGGAGGAAATCCTCTAGATTGTGGAGCATGACGGAGAAGTCGTCGGCGACCAGCTCGAAGGAGGTGCAGAGCAGCGCCTCAACTTGGTCGACGGACACCTCTGGTCGGGTTCCCGTGATGGTCGCCACGAACGCACACCGCAGCACCCTCTTTGTCTCCACGATCTCGACAGAGGGAGATAATGACTAACCGGCTCGTCAGAGATGGTGGGCGAAGGCACGGTAGGAGCGCTGGTGGGTGGTGGCGGTGCCTGCGATGGGGGAAGGGGAGGGGCAGGGCCTTGTGCAGCGGGCTCACATTGCGCAGCGGGCCTCGGGTTTGTGGTCCGAGGCACGCTGCTCTAGGCTAACAACTTTGCTCGGGTGTGGCTGTGGGCGCTCTGGTCCGGCGTGCAGCCGCGGGTGCTGTGCCCAGAGAGCAGGCAATTGCGGCAGCGGATCTCATTAGGGCATTCACGCATAGGGTGGCCGGCCTCGAGATAGCGGAAGTAGAGCCCTGCCTCGAACTCTGGCGACACGCTGTGCCGTCGCTGGCCGTTGTTGCGGCGCTGATGGTTTCTGCGTCGGGGCTGTTCCTAGCCTTCAGCATCTGGGCCACGCAGCGCGGCTGTGTCGACGCGGTGGACCTCAGAGCGAGGGCCGGTACGAGCAGCGGCGGGGATCCGGGTTGTCACCGCGGTGGTGGTAGTGGCGGCAGGCGCAGGACACGGTGAAGGGGCGCGGGGAGGGGAGCGGGTGGCATCACTTTAGGAGCGGGTGGTCGAGCTCAGAGACCCGCCACTGGCTCCTGCCAGCGGTAGCCGCACCGGTGGTGGTGGTGGTCGTTGCTGCCGCCGGAGGAGGACATGGCAGCAGGGGCTGGAGCTAGGGATGGGGCTAAGGGGAGAGGGGCTGGAGGTCCACCGGCAAGGGGCTTGACGGCGGCGGGGTAGGCAGAAGGTGGGCTAGAGGTGGGTGGGGAGGGCTAGGGTCGAGTTGCCTCTAGAATCGTACCTCCTGGATCTGGATCAGCGCCTCTCAACAATACCTCAGCATCAGTGGGTTAGCAAGTTATTGGGCTTTGATTTCACAGTGGAATATAAGCCAGGACATCAAAATCGTGCAGCGGATGCCTTGTCACGCCGTGATGAACCTGCTACAACAGTGCTTTTGTTGTCTGGACCACAGGTAGGCCCGTTGGATGATTTACGGACAGACACACTAACTAACCCTATCCTTGTCGCCAAGAAAGCACAAATTGAGTCTGGTGACCTTGGTACACAATGGGCGGTCGTTGATGGATTAATCACCCATGTGGAAAGATTTTTGTGCCATCGGATTCTGCTCTTGTATCTATTATACTTGCAGCAGTACATGATATGGGCCATGAAGGAATACAAAAGACGCTCTGGCGTGTTCGGGCTGATTTTTGTATTTCCAAGGACAAGCAGCTCGTGGCCGATTATGTTCGCAGTTGTGGAATCTTTCAGCGGAATAAAACAGAACATTTGCATCCAGCTGGGCTTTTGCAACCATTGGAAATTCCTAGCCAAGTTTGGGCTGATATTATCTCTAGACTTTGTGGAAGGCTTGCCGAAGGTAAATGGAAAAACTTTCCTTTGTCGGTGGTGGATCGTTTTTCCAGGTATGCACACTTCATTGCTTTATCTCACCCATATACCGCTAGCTCAGTTGCTTGCATCTTTTTTGATGAGATTGTGTGCTTGCACAGCCTTCCTCAATCCATTGTCAGTGATCATGACCCCACTTTCACAACTTTTGGAAAGAGCTTTTTCGTCCCTCCGTTGTCAAGCTCAATTTTAGTTCAGCATTTCATCCACAATCTGATGGCCAAACAGAGGTAGTCAACCGGATTATTCTCATGTACTTGAGAAGTCTTTCAGGGGATCGACCGCGTGACTGGGTTGAATGGCTTCCATGGGCTGAGTATTGCTATAATACGAGTTATCAAAGAGTTATTCAGACCAGTCCATTTGAGGTTGTTTATGGCCGACCTCCTCCAACACTTTTATCCTATGAACCAGGCAGTTCTGGGTTGGAAGCTGTTGACCGTTCACTTTTGGAGCGAGATGAGTTCATCATGGAGGTGAAGGATCGCTTACAGTTGGCACAACAGGTCATGCGAGAGTACTATGACCGTACCCATCGTGACATTCATTATGATGTAGGTGATTGGGTTTGGCTTCGACTTCATCATCGACAAGCTGCATCCATGGCTGTTCAAGCCCATGCTAAATTACCACCAAAGTTTTACGGTCCATTTGATTTTGGAACGAATTGGTGACGTTTATCGGCTCCAGCTCCCAGCATCTGCTCGTATTCATGATGTGTTTCATGTCGATCTTCTCCAAGAAGTTTCATGGGGAACCACCTACAGCTACTCCAGAATTGCCTCCACTTTCCCATGGCAGGGCAATACCTACTCCGGCTAAAGTGACTCGAGCTCGCAAACGTCGTGGTGAGTGGGAAGTTTTGGTTCATTGGCAGGGGCTGTCTGAGGTAGAAGCAACTTGGGAGCAACTCCAGGCTTTCAGAGAACTTTATCCGGATGTCCAGCTCGAGGATGAGCTGTTTCTCCAGGGAGGGAGTACTCCAGAAGAGGGCAGTGTCACCAGCAGCAATCGAGCATGAGGCAATCCTTTTGAACTTCGAACAAAGTTTGAAAATGTGTCTCCACCAGAAAGAGCTAGAAATATTGGTGGCTTGCAGAGTGGAATCATTATAGCTCTTCCAAATTAAATGGACCCAGGGAATGTTGTCCTTATTGAAAAATTTGTGTAAAGATTTGATAAGGAGAGCCTCATTGTGTGCAGCAAGGTTAGTAGCACCCAGACCACCTTTCGATTTTGTCCTACACATTAGGTCCCAAGCCGCCAAGGATTGGATCTATTGGAATTATCTGATTTACATTCGACAAGCTTTGTCGATGGCAGTTTGAAGAAGATCAGCGTAGAGACATAAAGAAGGGGTGATAGTGGGTCACCTTGTCTCAGCCCTCGTCTGCAGTGAAAATGTTTCCCTGGAATGCCATTGAGAAGGACAACAGAAGTGCCAGAAAAGAGAATAGAGTTGATCCAACCAATGAAACGATCATCAAAGCCATAATGCTTCAGCATGGATAGGTTTGCATCATGCTCTATCATGTCGAAAGCTTTAGCAAAGTCAAGTTTAAGAATAATAATCACTCTTTTGGAATGATGGCATTGGTGCAGGAATTCGAAGCTCCAAGCAAGGCAATCGTGAATAGTCCTTCCTTTGATGAAACCATATTTGTTTTGATGAATGATTTTGAGGATCACCTTTTGAAGGCGATCAACAAGAAGTTTAGTGAGAAGTTTAAGGCAAGATTGAGTAGTGAGATGGGCCCGTAGTCTCCAAGATTTTCAGGATTGAGAACCTTTGGTATCAATCGTGATATGAGAGTTATTGATGCTTTGTATGTTTACGGTGCCGTTGACAGAAGCGTGGCAGAGGGCATGGAGATCATTCTTAATAATATGGTATCACCTCTTACGAAAGAGTCTTGAAACCATCTGGACCTGGGGCCAGAGATCTCCAAGAGAAAAGTGTATGATGGGTTTATCAGTATAGCCCAAACGCTTGGAGAAAGCGTTACAGATTATAGCTGCTTTGGATTCATGGTCGTTATATGAGATGCCGTCATTCGAGGTGAGCATTGCGCCTTTTAACAATATTGTGGAAATTGAATTCCGGTAGAGAGAGAGGCCTTTGCTCTTCCAGATCATCGAGGAGATTCAGCGCCAAATTGCATCTATCCATCCACAAGGAGATACGAGAAGTGTTTCATATTTTGTTTATTTAGTATCATAATTCTCAGTAGATTTTCTATAACCTTGGTCAAACTTTACATCGTTTGACTTCAGAAAAGATTTATACACCTTTTTTTACAGATCAGAGGTAGTACATGTGAAGATATACACTACTTTTTCTTTTTTGTTTTTCACTAAAAGGTTTGCCAGCCTTTTCTAACAGCAATCTTTGAAAACAACCCTAAATTTTGCACATACATATCCTATTATAGATCATGGCGCTACCAGGAATTCCTAATCTTTCTTTTGGAGACACCAATTATAATTCTGTAGCATAAGTACTGTGTATTTGCAAATTCTGTAGCATAAGTACTGTGTATTTGCAAACCCCTCCCTTAGTGGTTATGTTGGACCTTGACTAGTGTGAACTGCGATTTTTTACATGAAACTGTAGGGCAAAACCCCTACAGTAGCACAGTAGGGGTCTCTGTATATCATAGTAAGAAATAATGTAGCCCAAGTGCCTTTTTGGATCTCTGTATAGCACAGTAAGAAATAATGTAGTCCAAGTGCCTTTTTGGATATTGACATGGTCTTCAAGATGTAACATATTGGAACTACTTTTTGAGTTAAATATACCTGTATTGTTTTCATGTTCCCAATCTAAATATTTAAAACAATACTCTCAGTCAAAGTTTTAAAGTTCGACTGAAGATATGTCCAAATGTCACCTTTGAGTAGTTTGTATGCTAATTAGTTTGTCCCATAAATGTTTATACTTGAACCTTCAATCAATATTGTCTGCAGGAAATTTCCAAATAACTGTGAGCTAGATATAATGCAGCAATTAAAATATTTAAACCTGACGCTGCAGGTCTTGCTCGTTTTTGTTAGACTGTTTAGGTACCTTATTTTTGAGATATCATAACTCCTCTATAAAATTTCTCAAGTATTTCATTGTTTTTGTCATGATATTTATTTCTAGATACGCGACTACCGAAAGCATGCATCCAACCAAGTTCATGCACCATCTGAGTTAGGACTACCTGTGGTGAATAAAGTGCAGCTGCAAATGACCTTTGAAAATGTTGTGAGGGACATTACACTGCTATCTGATGATTCCTGGAGTTACAGGGATTTCATGGTAAGCACTCTTGTAAAGAATGTCCTATTATTATTATTTTAGTGGAAAAATGGTTTGCATGTCTTGTTTTCCTGTTCCCTCCAACATCTGCTTATGTTTGCCCTATAATCCAAGTTTTTTCCTGCCTATTTTGTCATGCATGTAGTTAACATCTTGTTACTATTGGTCAAACTGGTTCTTCACTGACTGATTAACAACGATAAAATATAACATGGTAAAGTAAAGTACATGCGGAGTCGAGAAGCTATATTGACTGTTGCTTTGGATAGAGATATCTGGAATGTAATTTTACCTAATATGTTCCTCACCTTATCTGCTTGGCTATGCGATACTTATTTCTGTAGGAGGCAGAGGCACGGATTGTCAAAGCTCTACAACCAGCACTTTGCTTAGACCCTACACCAAAGTTGGACCGACTTTGTCAGGATCCTGTTCCTCATAAGGTACAACCACGTGCATAGCAGAAAACACTGTTATAGCAGTGAGACCTCTGTTCAAACCAAGTTTTTTGCCTTTCTTGCAGTTGAACCTTGGTGTTGGAAGAAAGAGGAGTCTGAGGAAAAATCCTGATGTTGTTGTCACATCCAGTCACATGTCTCATGGTAAAAAGGTGTGCATCAATAGGGCGTCTGAAAATGCTAAGACAGACGAGACAGGCATTAAAGGTGGCAGTGTTGCTCACCAGGTCATGCCAGGTGGCTCTCAGCAACTTAGACTAACTAGTTCTCAAGATGCAGCTAGAATGTCAATGTTATCTCAATCTGGTATCCAACAAAATATCAATTATCTTGCTGTTGGTAATGATCGTGGGGTAGGTGCTCCTGTCAATTTTACTGGAGTCAATACAAGCATTTCATCTCAGAACGTGATGGCTTACAATGATAATGGCCTTCTATCTGTGAAGAGGGAACTACAAGAAGCACCACTGCAAGACCCTAAGAGAGTAAAACCAACAATTAGCATTGATGATATCCAGCAGCAGCAACAACGGCAGCATATACGGTCCCAATCAACTGCTGTTGGTGGGCAGGACATGCAGTGGAAGAATCAACAGCTGCATCAACAGTTAGATGTTAAGGGGGTGCAGTATGCTTCATTGAATGGCCAGAGATACCCTTCTCCAATGGTGAACAACATGCAAGATTCAGGGGCTTCCTTTTATTTCAATCAGCAGGGTACGAGATATGCGGCTAAGCAAGAGCAGGTGGATGGCATGGAAAGATGCAGAGACCCCTTGCACGCTATGCCCCCTGAAAATAATGTGCTTGATCAGCAGCAATCCCATGCTCAACATTTGTCACAGCAAGCAGCAGGGAGAAACAACCAACAGAATATAGCACAGTGGCAGAATCATCGGGTTTCTGGTGAGAAGGACATGAAGAAAGAAGAATTGCTTCAGAAAAGAAAGTTGGCTGCTGCCTCTCGTGTCTCTTCTGCACCAATGGTCCAGTCTCCAGTTTCCTCTAAATCTGGAGAGATATCAAGCAATTCAATGGGTGGCCAGTTTGGTTCTGCTGTGACATCTGCTGCAATTGGATCACATAAAGATAAGTTTGCCGCAAGTTCCAATGCTGCAGTAGGCTACCCTTCTGTGGTTTCCAGTCCTAGTGATTCTATGCACCGGGTGCAGCAGCCTTCTGCCGCCCCTTCAAAAAGAAAAACAAATTCTGTCCCCAAGACTCAACCACTTGCGAGCGGTGTAGGGTCCCCAGCCAGTGTTTCAAACATGCATGCTGTACTGAATGCTAGCAGCCCATCAGTTGGGACTGCATCAGTGGGTGACCAATCAATGCTTGAGAAATTTACAAAAGTTGAAGCTATATCCCATCGGTATGAAATTTCATCTGCTGCATCTGCTAACTCTACATTATGATTTTGGTTTGAAAATTGGTTTTATTTTCAGGGTTACCTGTAGAAGTATATTGTGGAAATTTATGACTGCATAATTTGATACACTTGCTGACTACTTTACTCCTTTAACAACGATGTGACCCTAGAATTTGGGGCATTTAATAGTTTATCTTTGACCTGTGATATCATCGATAGTAGCTTTATGTTTTTCTCTTTCCAAATGTATGATAAACAACCCTTATGTTTCAAGTTTAATATCTTGAATTTGTGAAGTGTAGAGTGTCACTTTTGCAACTGGGTAAGAAAAGAATCTGGAGAAATGCTCCAGTAACATGGCTTTGAGCACTGAATGTCACTTACACCTGGGTCAGTTATTCTTTATGGTGGACTTAAATTATTCTGTTCTGTTTGGCTGTTTGGCATGACATCTGTTTTGCAACATTGATCCAGTTATACGGCAGGTCATAGCTGGTAGAGTTGCTTAGTTATTGCAAGAAGATTTGAAATCAGAAACCTTTCAGCCACTGAAATTGACGATCTTTTCCGTATGAATAGGATTGTTTATGATTGCAGCTGAAGCTGTTTGCATATTTTGTTTTAGGCATCAACTGCACAATAAGAAGACCAAAGTTGACAAGTTACCTGCAAGGAAGCCCATGATTAATGCAAGCCGAGAGAAAGTTGCTACACTTCTCTCCAGTTGCTTTCATACTGAGGATTACAAAGATGAGATAAGGCCTCTTTGTAATTCGATGTTGAGCGGAAGTATAAATTCCTCTAAGACTAGAATACTGAACTTTGTTATCGCCAACCGCGCTTACCAAGGTTTGTGTTCGACACAAGATCGAAAACCTGTTCCCAGAACAGGGTAAAAGTTTGAAACCTTTGATTAGTTAATTAAACTCACTCTCAACAGGTCCTACAAAGCCGTTCCGGGTCATTTTCAAGGATAAACCTGATGGGACAGTGGGCGTGCAATATGGAGACCCAGAAGATTTTGACAATCAGAACTCACATGAGTGCACACTCATATTACCCACCAAGGTATGCATTAATTACTGATTGAATCCTTTCACGGAGAACCTAGTATGTTTACTCTTCCCTTGGCTAACTTCTCTGTTGTTTTTTCTGTCAGTACAACGCTGACTTGCTTGCAACCCAACTTGTTACCCTGGTGAGTTGCATACCCTAAAGTTGAACTAATAGCTTAGACAATGTTCTGAATTTTGAACCTTTTGAATCCCTGATCCTAGATGGAGAAAGAAGGCTATGATAAGGTAGATGATCAAGTTGTGCCTATCACCCCTCCTGGTAACGTCAGTGCACTATCTGGAATGTTACCAGACAATACAGCACATGAAGTGAAACAAGAGGGAGGTGTAAGCCAGCAACTTAATGCTGCAGCCCATGCGAATATGGTACCTGGAACCCCTTTGCAACAACTTTCTGCCAATAGAATGCTTCCGTCGGCGAGCAGCAACCAGGCACTAGCAATGCAGCAAGGATATATGCAGGGTACATCCATATCTCCAAGGAGTCAACAAATTGACCAGAATTTGATGCATCAGTCACAGCTGCAGCAAAATGCGCAATCACAGCTTCAGCAGCAAATATCTCTTCCTCTGAACCAGATGCAGAGACCTCAGCTGCTACCAACGAGCCCATTATCTCAAATGCTGGGGCCTGGCTCGAATCTTCCAATGGGTTCAAACCATATGGGTAACACCAAGGCAACTACTGCTTCCTTGCAGCTTCATATGATGCAGCAAGCACAGCAGCAACAGCCAGTGCAGATGTCGAGGAAAGTGATGATGGGGCCTAGCTCAGCTGTGAATATGGGTAATATGGTTAATAATGCAGTAGGCCTAAGTGGTCTTGGAAATGTTATGGGAATAGGCAATGTTCGGCCAATGTCCTCCCCAATTGGACCCATGTCAGGCTTAGGGAACAATCCCAATCAGATGAGCCTTGGGATGGCATCCAATCTTGCTGCAGCTGGACTTCGTCCAGGTATGAATGCTGCTGCCCTTGCTGCCAAGATGCGTATGGGGTTAGCTCATCAGCAAAGGGTGTCAAGCATGTATCCCCAGACTGGAATGGTTGGATTGCCTGGCAGTGGTTCACCAATCCATCCTAGTTCTGCCGGCTTGTCCATGATGGGCCAATCACTAAACAGAAACAACCTCGCCTCCATGCAGCGGGCCATGATGTCTACAATGGGCCCACCAAAGATGCCAGGGGGTAATTTCCAGCTGAATGCCCAACAGCAAATGCATCTTCAGCAGCTGCAACAGCAGCAGCATCCGCAGCAGCAGCAGCATCCGCAGCAGCAACAACAACAACTGCAACAGCTCCAGCAACAACAGCAGCAGCAGCAGCAAATGCAGCAGCAATTGCAGCAACAACAACAAATGGGGTCTCCTTTACAGCAGGTGGCGCAAGTAGGCTCGCCTGCTGGTTCACAACAGTCATTGGTGGTGCAACAGCAGCAGATAAGCCCACAACAAATGGCAATGAGCCCGCAGTTGAGCTCAGGGTCTCTGCAACAAGTGAATAATAACAATTCTGTGGGGACACCAGCCCCCCCTCAAAGTCCGCAACTGAGCTCACACTCACAGACCCATGGTTCAGTCAGCAGCATCGCAAACTCTCCAATGGAGCAGCTGCAAGGTTCCAACATGGGAGGCCCTGGTAGCATGCAGTAAGTAGTAACTACTGCAAACATTTGATCCAGCCCCTGCAACAATAGAAGAAGGTATAGAAACTGACAAAGACGGCTTCAGCTTTGTTGTATGTTGTGATAAATGAAGTCAAGTTACAGGTGTACTGTACGATTATAACCTATAGATGCAATTGTTATGATGGAACCGGTTTGTCCGTACATTGTTCAACCGGACTTCTGTTTTTCTTGTTTAAGTTAGAGTTGTTAGACAGGAATTTGCTACATGTCCAATTGTGCCTATTTTTTGACCATGTTGTGGATATGAATAAGTTGTTCATTTCGCTGTGAATAAAATTGGTTTCATCTTGCATTATGTTAAACCAATTATGCCAGGGCACGTGCTGATTCCTGATGAAGATTAATAATCGTCTTCCATTATGTACTTTGATCGGTGTAACAATTGGGTTGTACATCTTCCATTATGTACTTTGATCGGTGTAACAGATGGGTTTTACATTGTAGGAGGTTACAGATGCAAGGAGCCTGTAATCTGTGAACTATTCATGGAATTAAAACTTGTACTGGAATGAAATTAGCATAAGAAAGATGGCACATCAAAAGCAAGCAAAATCGCAACGCTACATTATTTCAATTCTAGACTACATAAAAATGACAAAATCTGATATTTTTTATGAAACAAGAAATCTGATAAAATTATGAGTTCTGAAAATATACACGTTTACTATACTTAAAGCCATACACTTTCATTTATATGTGGTAGAATACAAAAATATTCCAAATTAAGATTTTGCATTTAACTACATCCAGTTTTTCTTTTTTTTACAATTTTCTAAAACTTGTAAAAATGATTTTGGGATGACCGGATCTGCTGAACGAAATAGAGGATACTTAGGCCTTGTTTACTTCTCCTGTATTTTTATCCCGAAAAGACGCGGGGATATGCGGGGATTTGGTGTTCGCCTAATACGCTAATTTTTTTTAAATAATACATGTTTTTTATTGAATTTCACAAATAATACATAAAACGGGCAAATTGCAAATCTGTTGGTCGGTCGGCCGTTCAACAGACGAAACATTGCCTTCGTCCGTTCAACGGACGAAACACTGCCTTCATCCGTTCAACGGATGACACGCAGCCTTCGTCCGTTCAACGGACGACACACATGCTGTCAGCTATTTGGTAAAGGAGGGGTGTGTCGTCCGTTGAACGGACGAAGGCTGCGTGTCGTCCGTTGAACGGACGAAGGCAGTGTTTAACGGACGAAACGAGTCTGTCGTCTGTCGAACGGCCGACCGACCAACAGATTTGCAATATGTCCGTTTTGTATATTATTTGTGCAATTCAATAAAAAAATGTATTATTTAAAAAAAATTAGCGCCCAATACTCTCAAATCCCCTCAAATACCCTTCCCCAAAAATACTCTACCATGATGGAGAGTTTTTAATCTAGTCAAAAATACACTAGTGTGGAGGGGATTTGTGGGGATATTCCGAGATTATCCCCTCAAAACCCGGCCTAGTAAACGACCTATCAGGGAAATTCCGGGATACAAAATAATTCCCTCCCATCCCCTGAAATACCCTAGAAGTAAACAAGGCCTTAGCGGAACGTATGTGTGGCTACTTTTGTGTGAACCCAAACTCGAAAATACACATTAGGGGTTCACAAAAAAAATACACACATTAGGTGCTGCACAAAAAAAATGTAATCAATTTTCAAGACATGACCATGAGAAAAGTTACCATGTACAAAAATTTAGAGAAAATTCAAACGGCAGCTTAAGAAACTAAAATAACAACCAACGATAGTTGTTAATCCTCTTTGGTTTGGAAATGGACCGTGCTGAGCGTCCCCGGGGGATCCGACGCCCCCATCCCCGGGGTCGAGAGCCCTCCGATTCCACGATTCCTGGCCGTTCGATGGTACGGTCGACCTGTTCCTCTCATCCTCTAGGCCTAATCGCTAATTATCTCAACCTTTTTCCTCCAACCGCTCGCATGCACTAATCGCTAATTATCTCAACCTTTTTCCTCCAACCGCTCGCATGCAAGGACCCTTGCCACCGGCCAGCACCCATCCCGCAGCTGCAACAGAGATGCTCCGCGCGCTCGTCCAGCCTCAATGCGCGGCGGCGGAGCTAGCCTATAGCAACAGCTTCTTCAAAAAAATACCAAAAATCCTACTGGGCAGCGACTAGCCCCGCCATAACTTCTTGTCGGCGGACTATTGACGACGTGCTCGCAGCTCCGGCTACGGTGCAGCCTGCAGCAATTGTGAAGGTGTTTGTACCAATTGCTGCGGGATTTGTAGCAAATTTTGCCGGACCGCTTGTAGCAAATAAAGGGCGAAGCTTATAGTCTGACCATGCTGCTCTTGTGGCGCTGCTTTCAGCAACTGTGGCAGGGTTTGTAGCAAGGTAGCCGCGGCCTATGTAGCAAGCCTGCCGCGGCACTCTAGCAAGCCAGTCGCGGCCACCGGGCCTATGTAGCAAAGCCGCCGCGCTGCTGTAGCAAACCCGTCGCGGCCACCGCACCTATGTAGCAAACCCGCCGCGCCACCATAGCAAGATGACGCGGCCACTGCGCGGATTGAGCAAGGCCGCCTCGCCGCTGTAGCAAGCCAGTCGCGGCCACCGTGCCTATGTAGCAAAGCCACGGCGCTGCTGTAGCAAGCCTGTCGCGACCGCCGCACCTATGTAGCAAACCCGCCGCGCCACCGTAGCAAGACGACACGGCCACTGCGCGGATTGAGCAAGGCCGCCTCGCCGCTGTAGCAAGGCGGTCTCATCGCTGTAGCAAGCCCGCCGCGGCCATCGCGCCTATGTAGCAAAGCCGTGCCGCGCTGCTATAGCAAGCCGGTCGCGGCCGCCGCTCCTATGTAACAAGCCCATCGCGCCACCGTCGCAAGACGACATGGACACCGCGCGAATGTAGCAAGGCCGCCGCACCTATGTAGCAAGGCCGTTGCGCCACTGTAGCATGCCCGCCGCGGCCACCGCGCCTATATAGCAAAGCCGTCGCGTTGTTGTGGCAAGCCCGCCACGGCCGCCACTCCTATGTAGCAAGCCCACCACGGCCGCCATAGCAAGACGACGCAACCACCGTGCGGATGTAGCAAGGCTGCCATGCCCGCCTCGCCTATGTAGCAAGCCCTCCGCGGCCACCGCGCCTATGTAGCAAGCCCGTCGTGGCCACCGTGCGGATGTAGCAACTCCGCCATGGCTTTGTAGCAAGGTCGCCACGGTTATGTAGCAAGCCAGTCACGCCGACCCAGAGATGCCGTTGCTATGTAGAGCGGAGATGGTGATACTAATTAAAACACCAAGAAGCGGTTGCTACATAGCGTCGACGCCGATGCTACGAAGCCGAGGCGCTGTTGCGCCATGGCTGCAAGATGGCGTGCGGTCCTCCATGACGGGCCATGGCTGCTTGGCAATCTATCTTGGAGGGCATGTAGGAAGATGAGAAGGCGGCGGGCACATGGGCAGGATAGCAGCGGCACTGCATGGGCAGGGTTACGCTCCAGCGTGCCGGCGTAGATTGCTCGCCAAACAGTTAGGCCAGAGAATATCAACAAGGACACAGGGAACGTGCGTACCCAACTACCCATGAAGCTGGATTCCTCTCGTTTCCTCTAGCTAGGAGCACGTTGCTCTCAGGGGAAAAAGAGAGGCACATTTTGTGTCATGGATTCATGAGGACACGCGTCGCTCGCTTCACCCGGGTGACGCGTCACGTGCGATTCCCGAGGACGTGGATCATTTTTCTTTGGAAATTTAACACTATCACAGCTAACCCTGTTCCTACTCCGCTTAATACGTGCATGTGCATCCGTCGGTTTCTAAAGTTTAAAGCAGTGGAGTAGCCACTGGCCAATCAAAATCTAGCGTAACCATTGGAAATTGATGTAAATGACAGAATCAATGAGTCAAACTGTTGATTACTAATATTAATAGCAACATTAACAGATCTTGTCCCGCAGGCTCATGCCGAACAGATCCCGCTGATAGAAACCGCAAAAGCGAATTACTATTTTGCGGTTTTTATTTGTGAGATCTGTTCGAAACGAACACTGCAAATTTTAGCATTTTTAGCATTTCACCACTTAACCATTTCAATATATATATATATATATATATATATATATATATATATATATATATATATATATATATATATATATAAATTAATGCAAATATGACAATGATATAAACTAAATTGTGAATGTTCTACGCATCACACAATACCACAATTATTCATATTACATCAATAGTTCAAATCCAAATAATTAAACAAATAAAACATGTCTGAAATGCAAATAATAGTTTAAATACACATGAACAAGTAGGAAATGAATAAAGACATGGAAACTACTGCCACTACCAATGGTGCTCCACCGACAGGTCTCAAGAAAGGTTTGGATATAGTTGGGATTTCTTGTTGGTTTCACACGGGTACAAATATTGTCATAGAAAATCTCCAAGTCCAAGTTCCTGTTGAGGGTTTTCTTGTTCCAAAAACAACCGAGCTTCAAAAAATAGCAAACCTAGCTTGCAAAACACCGATCATGGGTAGATGGACATCTCAGAAAAATAATCACGCATGAACATGTCATGCCCGAGCGCGCGGTAGCATGGGATGCACAAGTGGCTGTCAGTCAATCCTCGCTGCTTCTTCCTCCTTCTGGCCTCCATCTTGCGGGTGGATAGGATCAATATCATTTGCTTGATGTCGTCAAATATAAAATCCTCAAAGCAGGAGTTTGTCCGAGGAAGACGATTCGTCGAAGATGAATTGCGTGAGAGGGATCAAGGACATGCTCGTCTACAAATAAATCGTATGTCAAATCATAGAAAGCTCACGCACTAAAAAGCTACCGTAACATCCCAATTTTTCGAAAGTGAAATCTTACATTGCATTCATGCATTGCATCATAGAAAAACTCTTTTTGAAAAACCTCTTTATCAAATGCATAATTGAAATCCACCTTTTACATCTAATAAATGTTTTAAGTGAGAACTATTTTTGATAATTTTAAATGGATGGGATATGATTGCCTAGTAGTCCCAAAACACTATTCTTAGTTTTAGAAAATTATTGAAATTGGTTTGAGCTCATTTCAAGCTATATTGAAAAAGTTATGAAAAAAATAAAAAGAAAAGAAGAAAAAACTATCTAAACTACCTTAACTTGCCACATCAGAGCCGGCCCAACTCATCCCCTTCTCCTTATCATGCGCCCGCGTGCAGCGCATTAGCCCGCTAGCTAGGAGGCTGGGTCATGTGTTCCAAAGCCGTAGCCCACCTCCCTCTCTTCCATTGCTGACTAAGGGACCCTACCTCGCCATCCTCTTCCCCCCGATGGACACACGCACATGATGAACTCATCACCATCCAAAATAAACCTAATGAATTCGCTCGGATTTTCTTGATTCGGTGGCCCCTCCGCACGAAATCCTCTCAAACAAATACCCCGCACCTTCCCAGTTATTTCTTTCGCAAATTTCAAAGCCTAGCCACCACAAGAGCTCACTTTAGATCTTGCCGAAGATGGTTCACAACTGAAGGTTCAAGCTAGTGATTCGTTCACTTTGTGTCATCCCTTTTCCCCTATTCGTGTCATCGTGATCTCCCTCCTCTCCTCATGCCATATCCCCCTCTTGTAGAGCGCCAGAGCACCTACCCGAGGCCACCGGAGCTCCACCAACTTTCATCCCCTCCGTTCGCGCCTTGCTGACGTTCTAGGAAGGAGACGAAGTCGAAAAGGACATCTTCAATATCCCCATGTTGCGCCACACTCTGTCCGCTGCTTCTCCGTCTCCAACAACCACCGGAGCACCGCCAAGCTTCATCATTTTCCGTCAACGAAGGTGAGTCCGGATGATTTCCGTCATGGACGTCCGTTCGCCCGCATATTAGATCTACTTGCGAAGCGGTATCAGCCAGTGGCAGCATCCTCTTCAGTGCCGCCGCATCAGTGACAACTCAACTTTAACATCCCAAAAATATTGATCATGCTTATCAAATTCTAATCACTAAAATTAGGGTTAACAAAAACTTTGATTAAATAAAAACCAAATGAATGCATGTGTGTATGTGATGATTGTGTGAATGCATGAATGGACTTGTGTGATTAATCTCAATAGCAAGGAATGGTTTAAAGATGAAAATAACATCATCTAAAACATTTCCAAGCAGAAACAAATCAAGAGAAAATAAAAAACAAATTAAATAAGGCAAATGGTCATTTTTTGCCAATCTTGCTCACTAGGTCACTTTGAGTGTTTATAGTCCAAGATTTCAAACAGAAACTTTTCCAATTCTTTTCACCCCTTGCAATACCAAGTAAAAGTGAATCAAAGCCCACCTTTCAAACTTACAGAAACATTTGGCAACCCCATTCAAATGACAATTTAAAATTGAATCTATAACATATGTGAAGATCACACCTTTTCAAAATCCAACCAAACCAGTGCCCCTTGACCAATCCAACTGACCCAATACTCCCTAGTATGTGCCTAGAAAACCCACCAAGTTTGAATCCAAAATTCAAATTCAAATTTCTTTTGGCCATTTCATCAAACACCTTGTGATAAGCAAACAACAAAACATCAAGCACTATTTAGTAGTGATTTTGGCCAACCTTGTTCCCTCTCTGGTTGCAGCAAGCTCTTAGTAGATCATCTATCCCCTTTAACAATCTTTAGAAACACTGTGAGCAAGCATAGCCATCAATGGTGACCATGCCGAGAGGACCCTCGCCACTCCCATGTCGCCAGTGAGCTAGAGGAAGCACTAGCCTCGCCAACCTTGTCTGGGACACGCAGCACCGTCCACCGCCACCCCTTGTCCAAGACCCGAGCCTTGCCAGCCCCTGGACCACATGCCAAGCATGCGCCCAGTCTCTCTGCGTGCGAGCCGAGAGCGCGCCAGAGCGCCGCATGCGACACCAGCCCATAGACCGCACGCCTCCCTCGACGCTTGCATACGTGATCGCCAGCACCCCAGCACCCCGCTAGACAACCCCGTTCGCCGCCGTCGGGACCGTAGATGCTGTGCGCCATTAAAATCCCTGTCGGACCCGCCTAGAGCGCCGTGACGTTCCGACCGTTCCTCACCGCCCCACGCCACGCCATCAAGCCGTTGAGCTTTGCAAGGAGGCAACGCACCGCCCTATCATCGTCCATGCCATTAGCATGCTGTGTCGACGACCACGACGAGCTCAGCCCGCGCCATTCGGTCCCCTCATCGCACTATAAATAGAGGCCTTCCCAGCTCAAACTCTTCACACCATCTCACTCCCCACCTCTCAATGATCACGCCCACTCACTCCTGGAGCAAGGCGAGCACCAGGTGGATGGAATTTCACCGGAGTTCGCCATTGTAGAGGAGGAGAGCGCCGTCGATTGGAGCCTCCCCAGGAGGAGCTGCCGGTACCAGGAGGATCGCCGTCGTCGACTTCGTCGTTCGCCCCCATCGCCAACCATCGCCTGAGCCCCGGTGAACCCCCGTCGACCCCCACTGGCCGCGCTAGGGTTCTGTCTCGCCGGCGTTGTTCGACGTGGACGATGAACCGTAGCCGTTCGATTAGAGCTAGATCGCACGACCCTAATCACCACTCGCTGTCTCACTGACGAGTGGGGTCGCTCACTTAACCAGCCCGCGCGCGCTGTGCATAGTGGGCCGGCGCAGTTAAACATCCAACGCGACCCAACAATTCAAACTTAGGTTTATTCATTTAATTTCAAAATCAATTCTGTACCTAGATTCAAAAATCAACCCAGCTCGATTCATTGAACCAAAATGCATGAAACCAATTTTGTTAGAAAGGTACTGAGTGCTTAATCCAAGCCCGTTGGATTCAAACCATTTAGAATTGTAGATCACCCATGGTAAAAATAACAAGGCAGAAGCTTTTCTACAATCAAACATTTTTTATAATTCAACCACAAAAGCTTTTGAGTTTATTCCAACTCTCAAAAATCACATTTAACCATACCTTTCAGAATATATAAAAATATATAGGGTTAGTTGCAGAAATAATGATCAAGTAAAAAAAGAATGCCCCATAGGCCATTCTAGTCATTTTATTTAATTAAAATAAAAAGGTTAAACTTTATTAAATTGTGACACCATTTTAAATCACATTCCCATGTACTGAAATATGTGGTGATGACATGTGTCAACATGATCCCTTGTTTTAGTTGGAGAATATTAAATCTTCAGTAGTTTTTCAATGAGTAGAAATTACTTTTCTAAAATAAAATAAATAAGACAAGTGCTTTAATCTTTGTGATAATAGTGATGATGCTAGATCATCTATTGTGAACCTTGGTGTGATAAATAGATATAGTTAAGTACTGTTTGGTGATTGTGTACCTCGTATTTATTTATAGACGCTAGTACCAACCAAGAATACGAGGAGGAAGGAGGATACTACGAAGAAGAAGCCGAAGAAAACTTCAACCACTACTCTGCAGAAGGCAAGCCAAATACTACTAGTTGACTTGGCAAGCTAAAACTTGCTTGTTACTATGCCAACTATATGCCTTAAGCATATGTGATTATACCCCCTTGATGATACCAAATTCCAGTTTTACTTGCAAGCTTAATTCTTTTATTTCTTTATCAAAGCTTTTATTTGAGTTTACTTAGTGACTTGTAGATTTCAGAAAGATATTTAAAGGTAGCATAAAGAGCATAAAACTTGACCTAAGTTAGCTAATCTTGATGTCATCCCGAGGCATGAGATTGAACTTAGATAAGATACACTTGTTTACCACCCCTCATTAGTATTTACCCCCACTTGTAGATGCTAGTGCTAAGCATAAAACTTGATCAACTTTAGATGGGAATACTTGGTGAAAATGGTTATGAAAACCTTAGAATGATGAGTCATTCTACTGAAATGTTTTGACATGTGTTCTTGAACACTAGATGATTTTGATGATGAAAATGTTAAGGCATGAGCCTTAGCCCTTTATAAAACTGATGGTTGTCTGGATGCGATACCATTCCAATTTTACCGTACAACCACAATACGGAAAAATTGGGTAGGGCTTGACTGGAAATTTATATACCTTAGTATGGGTTCCCTTGCGGCCATGGTTTGAGCTGAGGCTACCTTGTAAAGATTGTCCACCTGTGCAGTACCCAAGATGACAGTTGGTCATGGTTGGGAGACCAAACTCACAGGAGATGTGCCTATACTAGGGCGTGTAATTGAAAGGTTAGGATTGATTATCCGCATACTGAGTATGGTGAATTCAGGATTGTTCCTGACGGATATATCGAATGTTGTGGTGGAAGTGTACAATTTCTGTAGAGTGTCAAACTATTCGAATAGCCACGCCCGCGGTTATGGACAGTTGGAGTGGCCATACTGTTCCGTCATCAAATGTTTTCAAAATGGCTTATGAAATGATTTATGACTTGACTTGACCACAACAGGGTTGTGGTATGAAATTCAAGTTCCCACTTAGGTGTTATAAAACTTTCAACTAGCTTTCTTTGCTTCTGAACTTAGTAGAGGTAAATGTGGCTTTTTTCAAAACAACCCTAGAGCTTAGTATATCCTATTCAAAACCACTTCACTTGTTAGTATTAGTTTGCGAGTACTTAAAGAGTACTCATGGCTTTGTCCCTGGATATTCTCGTGGCCATACTATGAAGAGGAGTATTAGGAGGACAGACAACAAGAAGGTTACGGACACTAGGATCATCTCCCCTCGTCAGCATTGCCTGTAACCATGAAGATGGAGCCTCGCCTACGCTATCATTATTATTACGTTATTCTGTTGTTTGAATTGTATTAAGAACTAGATCATATGATCCTTATTTGTGTAAGACCTTATATATGGTTTGTAATGGATGATGTACTATGATATCCAATCTATTATGTCTTGCAAAATGGTAATCCTGGGATTGCGATGTATGGCATAACAGGCATCTGTGATAAAAATCCGGGTGTTGACATCAACTCGCTCGGCCAATCATATCACACCACATGGCACAACTATCGGCTGATTAGGAAATTCGATATATAAATTGGTAGAAAATATGCAGATCCTATATAAATCATAGAAATATAGTATTAATAAAAAATACAAATAAGATACTCTTGGATTCAGAAAAATAGGTAGAACCTGATGCTGCAATAAAATTTGAGTTTTACCAAAAAAATTATTTTGTGATTTTAAAACTCCTAGTTAGTGTATTTTAATTATAGTATTAAATCTATAAATCCTTTTGAGGTGAATCCAATTGCATTGGATTTTATTTTAAATTGTATATCCAATAGAATTTGATCAAACATTTCCAAAACTATTTCGTCTAGAATTTTTTTATATTTCTTTAAATGCCTTTTTAAATCCCTTTTGCACAATAGAAAATGCTTACAACTGTTTTTGTTGGGGATATATTTTCCGGATTTACCGACAGGACTCGCTGACTAGGGTGGCCCACTAAGAGGTCAGAGCTTTGCTTCATGGGCGACCTAGTTAAAGAAAAAGGACGGAGTCAAATATGGCTACGACAAGACCCAAAAGACTTACCGACTTAGGCATGTAGTATTACTGTAGGGGTTCGTAGCATGGAAAACAAAAATTTTCTACCGCATGAACACACACAATCCAAGATCTATCTACTAGATTGTAGCAACGAGTCGATAGAGTACTCACCCTTGAAGATTCCAAAGCGGTTAACGAGAGCAGATTCTCGTGGGTGATATAGTCGTTCACTTGCCGATCTCAAGGTTGCGTAGACGATCCTTCTGGCGCTGCGTTCCGGCAGCGCTCCCGCAGTCGGTCACACGTTCGGTACTCAATGAAGACCTTCCTCTCCCTTGTTCCAATAGGCAGCAGAGGTTGTAGCTCTCTCCTCGTGATTCCGGCAACACGACGGCGTGGTGTCAGAGTTTAGAGGGGAGATCCCGCAGAGATTCGCCTTAAGGAGGAGCGGGTAGGTGGAGTAGAGGGGTTCCCTGGCGACTAGGGTTTAGAGGCCGAGGGGAGGAGGTGGGCCGGCAGTGGGTAGGGCGGCGGCGCCTTATGGGGCTTGGGTCGTTGTGGTGTAGGTCTTGGGGCAGCCCCTCCCCTCTATTTATGAGAGGGAGGGGCACCTAGGGGAGGGGGGGCATATCCTCCCCCAACTCCGTCTTCTTGGCGCGCGCGATGGAGGGAGAGGAGGTTAACTCTCCTCCATCCACCAGGAACCATTGTCCCAGTTTGACTATTCAAACTTGCCTTTTGACTTTCAATTTTGGAGTTTAATTTCTTTCTTTTCACGCCCAGCCATGTGACCTAGGACATGATGCAATCATTCCACTTAGTCATGAAACATTCATGTACCCTTCCCCTTATAGATCGGCGAACCTTCTAGACCCTTCTAGATCATTCCGGTGAAAACACCGAAATCATTCCCGAACTCCGGAATTGGACTTTCCTTATATGAATCTTATTCTCCGAACCATTGCGGATCTCCTTGTGATATCAAGGATACCATCCAAGACTCCAAACAACATTCGGTATTCTTACTCACATTCCATATCTACTAATCAACATCGAATCCTTAAGTGTGTCTCCCTACGGTTCGTGAATTATGCAGACATGACCGATACTCTTGTCCGATCAATAACCAATAGAGGAGTCTGGAAATTCATATGGCTCACACATATTTTTATGATTACTTTGTGATTGAATGAACCATTTACATACGATACCAATTCCCTTTGTCTCGCGATATTTTACTTATCCGAGGTCTGATCGTCGGTATCTCTGCGTACCTAGTTCAACCTCGTTACCGATAAGTACTCTTTACTCGTTCCTGTGATATGTGATCCCTTGTGAGACAGTCACATGATTGCAAGCTAATTGGATGAGATTCCACCAAAAGGGTCCAGAGTATATCTATCCATCATATGGGTGGACAAATCCCACTCTTGATCCATGTTCCTCAACACATACTTTCCGAACACTCAATGCCACCTTTATATTCCCCTAGTTACGAAGTGCTGTTTGGTGTCATCAAAGCATCCATACGGTGATGGTGATTAGCATGATCTCATGGTCAAAGGAATTAGGTTACTATGTATCTGAAAGCTTATAGCAAACAAACTATTTGAAATGACTTGATCTTTATGCTATGCTTATCTAAAGGAGTATGTCCATCACATCATTATCCTAATGATATGATCTTGTTGTTAATAACATCTCAAATGTTCATGATCAGGAAACAATGATCATCTATCAACCAACAAGCTAGTATTATAAAGAGGCTTTACTAGGGACTCTAACAAGTCTACAAATCACACAAGTATTAAGGTTTCCGGTTAATACAATTATAGCATAAATGTAAACATTTATCATAAACACAGATATATAATAATAAATAGTTTTATTATTGCCTCTAGGGCATATCTCCAATAGTCTCCCACTTGCACTAGAATCAACTAATCTAGGTTACATGGTAATATACCGAACACCAATGGCAGTTTGGTGCTGGTCATGTTTTGCCCTCGGGAGAGGTTTAGTCAACAGATCCGCCACATTTAGATCTGTGTGTACATTGCAAATCTTTATGTCACCATCTTGGACATGCTCTAGAAAAGCGTGAAAACGTAGCTTGATATGCTTCAGCTTCTTATGTGACCTTGGCTCCTGCGCATTGGCTATGGCGCCCATGTTATCATAATAGATAGACATTGGGTCAAGCGCACTAGGAACCACACCGAGCTCCATAATGAACTTCTTCATCCATATTTCCTCTTGTGAAGCCTCCAAAGCAACTATGTATTCCGATTCAGTTGAAGATCTTGCCACAATGCTTTGCTTTTCACTCCTCCAGCTCACTGCAGCACCATTCAAAGTAAATACGTATCTAGATTGATGTTTAGAATCATCCGGATCAGTGTTCCAACTAGCATCGGTGTAACCATTAACAACGATATGTTCATCACCTCCATAAGAAAGAACCATATCCTTAGTTCTTCTCAAGTACTTAAGGATGTTTTTGACCGCTGTCCAATGATCCACCCCTGGATCACTTTGATATCTGCTAGTCAAACTAACAGCATATGCAATGTTAGGTATAGTACATAGCATGGCATACATGATAGATCCTATGACTGAGGCATAGGGAGTCTTACTCATACTTTCTCTATCTTCTGCCGTAGAGGGCCTTTGAGTTTTACTCAAGGTCGTATTGGGCAACATGGGCAAGAACCCTTTCTTGCTATCTTCCATTCCAAACCTCTTTAGAACTTTGTCCAAATATGTACTCTATGAAAGCGATATTAGGCGTCTCGATCTATCTCTATAAATCTTTATGCCTAATATGTAAGCAACTTTGCCAAGATACTTCATTGAAAAACTATTATTCAAATTATCTTTGAAATTATTAAGAAGGTCTACATCATTTCCAATCAACAATATGTCATCCACATATAGTACTAGGAATGCTACAGAGATCCCACTCACTTTCTTGTAAATACAAGCTTCTCCATAAGTTTGTATTAAACCAAAACTTTTGATCACCTTATCAAAACATTGATTCCAACTTCGGGATGCTTGCTTCAATCCATAAATGGACCGTTGAAGTGTGCATACCTTGTTAGCATCTTTAGGATCGGCAAAACCTTTGGGTTGTACCATATATAACTCTTCATCAATGTCTCCATTGAGGAACGCCGTTTTGACATCCATCTGCCATATCTCATAATCATAATATGCAGCGATTGCTAACAAAATCCTCACAGAATTTAGCTTCGCTACCGGTGAGGAAGTATCATCGTAGTCAACTCCTTGAATTTGTCGAAACCATTTTGCAAAAATTCAAGCTTTCTAGATGGTTACATTACTATCAGCATCTGTTTTCTTCTTGGAAATCCATTTGTTCTCGACAGCTTTTCGGCCATTCGGTAAATCCACCAAAGTCCATACTTGGTTTTCGTACATGGATCTAATCTCGGATTTCATGGCTTCTTGCCATTTATTGGAATCTGAGCTCATCATCGCTTCATCATATGTCGCAGGGTCATTGGTGTTGGTACGAGTTCTCGTCGACCTGCGAGGTTCCGTAGTAACTTCAACCAAAGTTTCAAGATCAACATCATTAGCTTCCTCTATTATTGGTGTAGGCACCACAGGAACTTCTTACAGTGCTGCGCTACTCTCAAATCCGAGAGAAGGTTCGACAACCTCGTCGAGTTCTACTTTCCTTCCAGTCACTTCTTTCGAGAGAAACTCTTTCTCTAGAAAGGATCCATTCTTGCAACGAAGATTTTTCCTCAGACCTATGATAGAAGATATACCCAATATTTTCCTTCGGATATCCTATGAAGACTCATTTTTCCACTTTGGGTTCAAGCTTTTCGGGATGTAACTTCTTTACATAAGCTTCACAACCCCAAACTTTAAGGAACGGCAATTTAGGTTTCTTCCCAAACCATAATTCATACGGTGTCTTTTCAACGGATTTAGATGGTGCCCTATTTAAAGTGAATGCGGCTGTTTCAAATGCATAACCCCAAAACAACAAAGGTAAATCTGTAAGTGACATCATAGAACGAACCATATATAAGAGAGTTCAATTACGACATTCGGACACACCATTACGTTGTGGTGTTCCTGGCGGTGTCAATTGTGAAAGTATTCCGCATTTCTTCAAATGCTCGCCAAACTCGTAACTTAGATACTCACCTCCATGATCAGATCGTAGAAATTTAATCTTCTTGTTACGTTGGTTATCTACTTCACTCTGAAATTTCTTAAACTTCTTGAAAGTTTCGGACTTATGTTTCATGAAATAGATATACCCATATCTACTCAAGTCATCCGTGAAAGTAAGAACATAACGATAACCACCACGCGAGGCCACACTCATCAGGCCACAAACATCGGTATGTATGATTTCAAATAAGTCCATAGCTTGCTCCATCATACCAGAAAATGGATTCTTAGTCATTTTCCCCCTCAAACATGCTTCACATATTTCAAGTGATTCGAAATCAAGTGATTCAAGAAATCCACTAGAATGGAGTTTCTTCATACGCTTCACACCAATGTGACCATGATGACAATGCCACATGTATGTTGAATTATTGCTTAATTTCAAATGTTTAGCTTCTATATTATTAACATGTGTACCACTACAATCAAGATTCAACAAGAATAGACCATCTATCAAGGGTGCATATGCATAAAAGATATTACTCATATAAATCGAACAACCATTATTTTCGAACATAAAGAAGTAACCGTCTCGCAATAAACACGATCCGTATATAATGTTCATGCTCAACGTAGGCACCAAATAACAATTATTTAAGTATAAAACTAATCCCTATGGTCGATGAAGAGGTCGCATGCCGACCGCAATCACATCAACCTTTGATCCATTTTCAACGTGCATTGTCACCTTGTTCTTCGCTAGTTTTTGTCTAATCTGCAGCACTTGTTTTGAGTCACAAATATGAGCAACCGAACCAGTATCAAATCCCCAGGCACTAATACGAATAATAGTAACATACACATCAATAACATGTATATCGGATATAACTTTCTTATTTATGTTGCCGTTCTTCATATCCGCCAAGTACTTGGGGCAATTCTGCTTCCAGTGACCTTTTCCCTTGTAGTAAAAGCACTCAGTATCAGGCTTAGGCCCAGCCTTCGTTTTCTTTGCCGGCGCGTTAGCTTTCTTACAGCCCTTCTTGGAGTTTTCCTTTTTCTTAGACTTGCCTTGCTTCTTGAAATTGGTGGTCTTATTGACCATCAACACTTGGTGCTCTTTCTTGATCTCCACTTCCGCAGACTTCAACATAGGGAAGAGTTCTGGCAACGTCTTATCCATGCGATGCATGTTGTAGTTCATCACAAAGTTCTTGTAACTTGGTGGTAGTGATTGGAGGACACGATGAATCCCCAACACATTAGGAATTATTATACCCAAGTTCTGGAGATTATTAGCGTGCCCAGACATCTTAAGCACATGCTCACTGACGGTGCCCTCTTCCATCTTCCAGTTAAAGAACTTTTCAGAAGCTTCATAACTCTCAACTTCTGCGTGAGCCTCAAATATCATTTTGAGTTCACGGACAATATCATGTGGGTCAAAGTTCTCAAACCTCTTTTGAAGCTCCGATTCCAAACCATATAAGATAGCACACTGAATTATGGAGGACTGATTCTTCCGAGTGCGGTAAACATTTTCACCTCATCGGTAGCATCATCTGCAGGTGGGTCACCTAGCGGTGCATCCAGCACATAGGTCAACTGATCAGCATTGAGGACAATCCTCAAATTGCGAAACCAATCCGCAAAGTTGCTTCCATTGTTTTTTCAACATTTCTTTCTTTAGGAACGCATTAAAATTGATGGTAGGGGCCGCCATTGATCTACAACATATTTGCAATAGTTTAGACTAAGTTTATGACAAATTGAGTTATAATTAATATTTAAATTAATCTAGGTGAATTCCCACTCAAAAATATCCCTCATATTGTTTTAGTGATCACACAAACCAAATCCACTACATCAAGTCCGATCATCACGAGACATAATGTAGTTTCGAAGGCGAACAATCAACATGTTCATCATATCTACTATATGACTCATGCTTTACCTTTCGGTGATCCGGGTTCCGAGACCATGTCTGTACATGCTAGGCTCGTCAAGATGTAACCTTAGTTTCCGCATTAGAAAATCTGGCTTGCTCCCATTGTATACACTCGTAGAATCTAACACACCCGATCATCACATGGTGCTTCAAAACAACGAGCTTTGGCAACGGTGCCTACTAAGGACGAACACTTTATAACTTGATATTTTGTGAGACGAATCATCTTATAATTGTATTGTCATGATCTAAGCAATACAAGATGCATAAAAGGATTAACATCACATGCAATTCAAAATATGTCATATGATATGGACTTTCTTCTTGTGCTTCGGATCTCCATCTTCAAGCACATACATGATCTCCATCATCACCGGCGTGGCGTCAAGGTCAATGGCACCGCTCCATGGTTGTCGTACACCAGCATCAACTATTAAAACTACTTTGAATAATAGACATGCAGGTCTTAACGAAATTAAAAAGACAACCATAAGGCTCCTGCTGGTTGCCAACTTACAATAAGGATCATTGCATACATCATATATAATCATAATCATGGCCATATCACATCACATCACACCCCTACAAAACAAAGTTAGACGCCTCTAATTTTATTTGCATATTTTACGTGGTTTGGGGCTTTTAATAAGTACCATTCTAACTTATGAACAAGAACCACGACGTTGATGCTTGAAATATCAAGTGCCCGTTGTAAATTAAATCTTTACTATGATGGGAGATATAGACACCCGCAAAGCCAGTTATGCAATACAAGTTGCATGTTGAGCATGGAGCAAGTCTCATGAATGATGTCATGTAAAGTTAGCCCATGCCGCTTCATCCCACCATACCTCAAGATGAAAAGTACACAAGAAGCAATGGATAATAAAAGAACGATCGCCCACAATGACCATTGTGTTCTACTCATGCAACAGATCTACATATAGACACGGCTCTGATACAACTATAGGGGTTCGTAGCATGGAAAACAAAAAATTTCTACCGCATGAACACACACAAGCCAAGATCTATCTACTAGATTGTAGCAACGAGTTAATATAGTACTCACCCTCGAAGATTCCAAAGAGGTTAACGAGATCAGCTTCTCATGGGTGATGTAGTCGTTCACTTGTCGATCTCAAGATCGTGTATATGATCCTTCCGACGCCGCGTTCTGGCAGCGCTCCCTTAGTCGGTCACACGTTAAGTACTCGATGAAGACTTCCTCTCCCTTGTTCCAGCAAGAGCGGAGGTTGTAGCTCTCTCCTCGCGATTCTTGCAGCATGACGTGGTGGTGTTGGAGTTTAGAGGGGAGATCCTGCAGGGCTTCGCCTTAAGCCGGAGCGGGTAGGTGGAGTAGAGGGGTTCCGCGGTGACTAGGGTTTAGAGGCCGAGGGGAGGAGGTGGGACGACAGTGGCTAGGGAGGCGGCGGGGCAGCGTCGGCTCATGGGGCTTTGGTCGTTGTGGTGTAGGTCTTGGGGCAGCCCCCTCCCCCCTATTTATCAGAGGGGGGGGGGGGGGGGCAGCTAGGAAAGGGGGAGGCTGTATCCTCCCCCAACTCCCTCTCCTTGGCACGCGTGATGGAGGGAGAGGAGGTTTCGTCTCCTCCCTCCACCAGGAACCATTGTCCTAGTTTGACTATTCAAACTTGGCTTTTCACTTTCAATTTTGGAGTTTAATTTCTTTCTTTTAAATGCCCAGCCAAGTCACCTAGGACATGATGCAATCATTCCACTTAGTCATGAAACATTCATGTACCTTCCCCCTTCCGGATTGGCGAACCTTCTAGACCCTTCTAGATCATTCTGGTGAAAACACCGGAATCATTCCCGAACTCTGGAAATTGGACTTTCCTTATATGAATCTTATTCTCCGGACCATTCGGGATCTCCTCGTGATATCCTGGATCCCATCCGAGACTCTGAACAACATTCATATTCTTACTCACATTCCATATCTACTAAACAACATCGAATCCTTAATTGTGTCTCCCTATGGTTCGTGAATTATGCAGACATGACCGAGACTCTTCTCCGATCAATAACCAATAGAGGAATCTAGAAATTCATATAGCTGCCACATATTTCTATGATTACTTTGTGATCAAATGAACCATTTATATACGATACCAATTTCCATTTGTCTCGCGATATTTTACTTATCCGAGGTCTGATCGTTAGTATCTCTGCATACCTAGTTCAACCTCGTTACCGATAAGTACTCTTTACTCGTTCCTGTGATATGTGATACCCTGTGAGCCAGTCACATGTTTTCAATTTAATTGGATGGCATTCCACCGAAAGGGCCCAGAGTATATCTATCCGTCATATGGATGGACAAATCCCACTCTTGATCCATGTGCCTCAACACACACTTTCTGAACACTCAATGCCACCTTTATAACCACCCAGTTACAAAGTGGTGTTTGATGTCATCAAAGAATCCATCCGGTGATGGTGATTAGCATGATCTCATGGTCGAAGGAATTAGGTTACTATGTATCTAAAAGCTTATAGCAAATGAACTATTTGAAATGACTTGATCTTTATGCTACGCTTATCTAAAGGAGTATGTCCATCACATCATTCTCCTAATGATATGATCTTGTTGTTAATAACATCTCAAATGTTCATGATCAGGAAACAATGATCATCTATCAACCAACAAGCTAGTATTATAAAGAGGGAGGACGACTAGCGCGAGCACGCTCTTCAGGAAGCACATGTTTCATCCGCAGCGCGCGCATTTCCGGCTGCTCGGCAGCGCATGTATTTCTGGTCGAATGGTAGCCCGACACGTGGCATGTGTACGTTCACCCATGCGTATTTCCAGCTGCACGGCATATTGACACGTGTCTAGCTGCTCATGCAGTGCACACGACCAAAGGCAGTTCAACACAGTGCAATAAGACAGTGCACGAGCGGTGCAACTCATGCACTGTCGACCGAAGCAGTGCAAGGCAGTAAAATAAGGCAGTGCATGAACCATGCACTGCCAGAACACCGTGTAGTGCAATGTGACCTTAGGCAGTGGAACGCAGTAGAATAAGGCAGTGCATAGATGGTGCACTGCCTGGACAACACGCAGTGTACTGCCTAGACACCGCGCAGTGCATTGTGACCAAAGGCAGTATAACGAGGCAATACACTGCCAGGACATCGCACAGTGCACTATGACCCAAGGAAGTGTAAGATAGTACAACGAGACAGTACATTGCCAGGACACCGCACAATGCACTACGAACTAAGGCAGTGCAACACAGAATAACAAGGAAGTGTTTAATCGGTGCACTGCTAGAACATCGCGTAGTGCACTACGACCTTAGGCAGTGCATCATAATACAACAAGGCAGTGCGTGTACGGTGTACCATCAGAACATGTCATAGTGCATTGCGACCTTAGGCAGTTGTCACACCCCCGGGATTAAGGCTAGACAAATCCTAGACCTTCGTCTGAACATAAGCCTAACCTAATCTCGAAAGCATACAGAGAGAGAATCGATAATACAACAATGACCCTACGACACAAAAGTTGTTACAGCGAGGTCATAACTGAGCAGAGAACCAAAATATTACAAGCAGAGGTCACTGACCACAAACATCAAACAACGGAAGGCAAATTATGCTATTAAGTATAACAAACTTAACAAATGGTCTAAGAGGCCTAAAGCATAACGATGACGTCCAATCCATAGATCCCAGACTACCGACTGGGAACTCCACACTACTCGTCGATGTCGATGCCGTGAAGAACTCATCTTCTATGGTAACACTTACTCTGCTGCAAAAGTATCAACGAAGCAAGGGTGAGTACAGGGTGTACTCCGCAAGACTTATGGCTGGTGGAGTTATTTTGCATAAATCCATCTTTGTTTTGTAAAACAAGAGGGAGAAGAATCTCGACTAATCAGAATATTTTGAAAGGGGATAAGAGAGCGGAATCTCTAGCTTTGATCATCTCTTGATATCCACCGAATCATCGTCAGCTGAACCTATCTAGGATCACCCCCTCATACCCATGATGAAGCATCCTTAAGCATACATTACTTAACTTTCCAAGTTTTACGATTAGGTTCAAGTTCTCTATGATCTTAGAATCTGGTCACCAAGTTCGTCCATAACCGTGGACACGGCTTTTCGAAAAGATTTAACCCTGCAGATGACGAGGTTTGATCTTGTCAATGCCCATTGTTATGGACTTGGGTTTTGGAGAAGATGGGGATGCTGGAGATCGCGGAACGGTTAGCAAACAAGCAATACCCTTCTTCTGTTCTCGCTGTTTCTACCCTGCGGGTTGGGTGGTGGATTGTGTTCCTGATCTTGGATGACCGAGGCACACTGGTAGCGCTTGTAGATCGGATCGCTTCTGCCGCAACTTTTGGATCCGGAACCGTAGGTCCCTTCATCCGATGGTGGATCGCACAGATCTGAGTTGCAGTTGCTGCTGTCATAGGACTCATCTGTTGATGATGATGTGCGTAGCACGGGGTGTGGAGCCCACGAAGAAGGCCTGATCGACGACAGGGGAACCCGCTCCGGGAGGCGGAGAGTGCCGATCTGCCCCACCTGGAAGCAGAAGCTCCTGAACAGGATCTCGAGTCCGTCGCCAACGGGTTCGAAGTCCTTCAGGGTGGCCGACGAGTGGGTGGTTAAGTAGAAGGCGCCGAAGAGGAGATGACTCTCCGTCGCCACGGAGTTGTAGATCGCTCGGGTTGGGACCATCACGATCGCACAATCAACGTCCCTAGTTCCCACAGACGGCGCCAATTGACGAGGTTTGATCTCGTCAATGCCCATTGTTATGGACTTGGGTTTTGGAGAAGATGGGGATGCTGGAGATCGCGGAACGGTTAGCAAACAAGCAATACGGGGACACGAGGTTTACCCAGGTTCAGGCCCCTAGAGGGAAAACCCTACTCCTGCTTGTCTACTCTTGATTACGGCGGAATCGAAAGTTACAGGGGTGCGCAGATGCAATCTGGCGTGGAGGTGTGTATGCGGTGGTGTGTGAGAGATTGTAAGGGGGCCTCCTCGCCGTGCCCTCCTGGCCTTTATATAGAGATAGGCAGGTCCCAGGCACAGATCGAGTCGGTTACAGGTTTTAGGGTTTACCCCTTTAAATTTCCTATCTAATCTAGTCTTGCTCTCCAAGGATCCGAAGGCGTCATGGGCCCTGACCACCCGAAAGTCTTCATGGGCTAGCGTATATTTGCCGTGGGCCTTCCTTGGGCTGGACTAGGTATGCTGAGATCGTGTACCCGCGGGGTATAACCACGTCATCAGGTGTGTGCAACTTTACCCACACGTACCAACCGATTCTTAATGCCACTATAGATTAGCCCTCTTCCTTGGAAGGCCGGCAAAGAGTGGTTGGACACGACGTTTACCTTGCTTTCGCCGAGACCATGAGTCACGCACTAGGGAGATGTCATCGTGACGGGTCGAGTCCCGAAGTCGGTCCCTAATGATGTGAACATGGTTCAAGATTACGGATGCCAGGCATCTCTTGTTCCCTGCCACGCTTACCTACCTGTATGAATGCACCTCCTTCACCTCCTTCGAGAAGAACCAGAATTCATATGTCGAATGGAACGCCCGAACTATGTGACTCATGGAATCTATTAGGTAAGTTAGTTGGTCGAGGGGGTTTCCAGGCCCCCGTGTGGCTGTACGCTCATCTTGGTCCAAAGGCAAGAACTCAGGTCCTAATGGTGGCGAGCAAGGGACTAGAAAAACCACATCCCATTGTGGCCTCCCATACAAGCCTTAACATGTTTAACTTTCATCTCTAATCACACCATGTCATCCTGTCAAACTAGGTTCATTCGTAGCTCTGATTCATCAACCAGATGGACCAGCAGTAACAACTAACCATGGCTAAGCACCACATATGTAATAGCTCTAGCAGCTCTTCACAAGCCAAACCCTAGTTATGCTAGGAGCAATGGATCAAGGAGTATATGCTAGAAAGTGAACATGCATCAGATAGGATTACTCTATCTATCAATAAAAGACTTTGGAATCATATGCATATGGCAAGAATGTACATACTTTGAAAGTATAGGATTCATATGTATGTGTGGGACTTCACTTGCCTTTGCCAGTTGATATCTAGAAAGCAGAGCTTCGGACATCTGGTACTTGACTTGATTATAATTGGTCAAGTATTGGTCTTTGAGTTTCGACAGTGTTGATCTCGGTCTTCGATCTCGATCTTGATATCGTATTCTACCGGGAGGAAGCAAACACCGAAAAGAAAGGGAAACAATCAACACATGGCATCGATGCAACGCTCAAGCAAGGATGATGATATGACAAGTTAATTAGTACTAAAATGTAACCCTAAGACATGCTCGACAATTTAATCGGGGTTCCGAGGGGTGCAAACCCTAACTCGGGGAAACTCCGGATTGACCTATGAGGGGTTACTATGTTCTTCTAATTAAACTTGTCATGGAAGTTAGTTATCAGTGCATGATTATGATGCTATTGGACAGATCTTATTTTTCTGAACATTTTGATATATTATTTGTATTTTTATGATTTAAAATGAATTAGTTATGAATTTCTCCAATTTTAATTCAATTTAAATCATTTTTGGAATATTATAAAATAATTTATATTTTTGAAATACTTCAACATTTTCTTAATCAGAAGACATTTTCTAAAAATGTTTAAATCACTTATAGGGTGGACCCACCTGTCAGCATTTATCTATTACAAAATAATTATAGAAAAAGAATTATAGAAATGTTAAAAGAAAAATAAAAAGGAATATGATGTCATGGTGACATCATGATGACATCATCAATGGCGCCCTTCCCAGATGGAGCACGGGGCCAAAGATAGAGGGCGCGCGGGGCAGCAAGGAGGCCCGCGTTTGACACAGTCGAACCTGGCGAACCAAAAGATAGCGGGGCCGCCTCTTTTTGGTCAACGGAGCCCGACCGACGATGAAGCGAAACAACGGTGGATGCAGGTGGTTGTGGCGGCAGCGATACATAGAGGGAGTGAGTGAGCGGAGGGGTGCGTTAGCACCGCAGACTCACCACGAGCGCGATGGAGGGGTCGGCGGGGCTCGGGGAGGCCGGACGTTGCCGAATCAATGGCGACAATGGCGGCGGCCGACGGTGCTTCCTGCTCGATTCTAGCCAGCGGAGGTCATCCCATCGTGTGTGCTTTGAGGAGGAGAACAAGGGCGGCGAGGCGCTTCCAGCAGTAACCTCAGCACGGCGTGGGGTTGTCGGGGACAACGAGGCAACATGGTGGCCGGAGCTAGGGTTTCGGCCATGGAAAGAAAAGGATGAGGCGGAGGGGGAGAGTGGCATGCTAGGGTTCTCAAGGGGCAATGCAGGGTCCTTGTAGGCGACGGTGGGCGGCTGCACGAATCACAGCGCACGCCGACAACGAGCGCTCCACAGCGAGCTGCTTCGCTGCATCCGTTGGTAAGGAAGAAGACGAAGAACAGAGGAGGTTGAACCGGTATGGGCCGGTGATGAGCTACGGACGGGCCAAGATGGGGTGCGGTGCGCTGCGCGCGAGCGGCAGAGAGGGAGAGGAGAGAGATGGGCTACGACCCACTTTTGCTGCTGCACTATTTTTTCTACTAAAACAGTTTTCCTCTTTCTGTTTTTCTCTTTTCCATTTGTAAAACCATTTCAAAACTGTTTTAGAGTATTTCAAAAATACCATAAGGTTTTCAACATATATGAAATACTGCAGGGACCCCTTTAGTCAATTTGCGCTCCAAAGGTTTTGGGGTTATCAAATTATTTCAAAACCATTTGAAAGGTTTCAAAGAGGAAGGGGAAAAATAGGGTTTAGGGTTTTGTGATTAATTTATTTCTTGCATGCATTTTAAGATGATGCTCATGCTATGCTCAAACAAATCCTAATTAGTATTTAATAAAACTAGGGTTGTTACAATTCTATCCCCCTTCAAAGAATCTCGACCCGAGGTTCCTAGGTAGGAAGATAGAAGGAACAGGGTCACACTAAACTTTAACGATCTTCTCGAAGAGGTTTATCCATGCCACCATGACGAGTGGATGAAGCACTTCATAATCATCGAGGTGGCTGCTCACACTAAGGAAGAGAGGGAATGCCATAGAACCACGAACTGAGTATCTCATGGTTAACTCATGGATAGATGTTTCGCGAACATCTCTAAGGCCAACAGACATGAAACCCGTCAAGTTAAAGGAGGGAAACAAAAGGAGATGGTTCTCAAGGTGACATATAACTGGTCTTTATAAGGATTGATACCATGGAGCTTGCAGAAGAGTTTTGACTTCTGAGGAAAGGAGACTTCCAATAGATGGAGAAAGTTATGCAGACTTCGAGAGGTAAACCTCTACTAAACAACTTAAGTAGAGCTTTATAGGTGGAAGAGTTAGATACCAACAAAACCAAGCTGTTGAACTACTTTTGACATAGAAGGGTCACTCTTTCATTCAACAGAAGGCTAAGAAAGAAAGGTGTTTTGTGCAGAGGACTCGTAAGAGTCACCAGGAACATGTAACAGGAGGGACTTCTGATCACCAAAATCATAGTCGCTCTTCAAACATGTTTAAGAAGCTTAGGAGGAAACTCTTTATTCATCTGGTTTTATCAAAATCCTTGCCAAAGATCATGATATCACTTTACACCACCAAGATAAATAGATAAGAAGATTCCTGATGACATGAGAAGAAAGAAACGTCATTCTCAGACTCCAAGTACTTGGCATAACATGATTCTTGCCAATGTAAAAAGGGTCTAGAGGATCGACCAAGAGACATTTAGCAACTCTACTTTAAATGTTCTCCTTGATGTTTGAAACACCGTTAGCAGGCTGCTAACAAGCCTTTAACCATTCATCAAGTAAAGGTCGGACTTCAGATACAAAGGAAACCACAAGAACAACTTCTTTAATAAGTCATAGAATAAGCTCCATGAGGAGTGGTTGTTATTGCTGATTGAAGATAATGTGGCAATAGGTCTTAATTATGTCAACCACTACATAAATCTTGCCGGATGTACAAAGAGACCTATGTCAAAACCTTGAGGAACATTAACCATTATTGCTGCTTGAGATTCAGTGTTGTTTAGTGGAAAGATACTTTAGACTTAGCATATCCAAATAGAAAGTGTGCAACATTTACCGCAGAGGTAAAGTTACCAGATTCTCAAGACATGGACTTCAATGTCAAGCTCCAAAATATGAGCTAGATTGCAGAACACATATGATAGCAAATTATCAGATGACAATTGCACCTACATGAGTTGTTCGCAATGAAACACAATTGAATCCTTGTTAGGAAACATTTCGGAGAATATAGAAGTTTTAAGCACTTCTTTTCTTCCATGACAAATTAGTCAGTGGCTTAAGATGCTTGGAGAATATTCTCGAGATGTGAAGGTATCAACCTACCATATCAAGAATTATTTTCACATGCTTGACTAACTTGAAATGATTCCCGGGAAAACAGAGACAACGCTACTCAGATCCACGGCTACATGTTTCAACATTTGCACATGAACCAGAGAAAGTTACTTCTAACATCCAGAACACATACTTCGAAATGGAATGAAGATGGTTCTCAAAAGTTTCCAACATTAATGCCAATTGTTCCACATGAACCTGTTATAACATGGAGAAGTTAAGGATGTCATCGGTGGAACATTTGTTAGAGAGTCAAGGCGGGACATCAGAGACCCGCAGTACTGTTGCAACCATTACAGATTCTGGAATGGAAATGAGATTCAGTTGGAATGGACTTTATCACCGGATTGCCTACTTCTAGTAGGGGAAATGACTCTATTTGGGTCATAGTTGACAGATTTTCCAAGGTAGCCCATTTCTTACCAGTCAAGACCACCTATCAGAGCTCGAAACTAGCAGAGTTATACATCGCTAGGATCGTCAGTTTGCACGGAGTCCCCAAGAACATCGTGTCAGATCGAGGAACTCAGTTTATCTCGAGATTCTGGAAGAAAGTCCAAGAAGGTTTGTGAACGCGGCTAGATTTCAGCACATCGTATCACCCTCAGACTGATGGACAAACGGAGCGAGTAAATCAAATACTCGAAGATATGTTGAGAGCATGTGTGCTATAGTATGGATCTAAATGGGAAGACTGTATGCCTTTCGCAGAATTTTCATACAACAATAGTTATCAAGCTATTTTGCAAATGGCCCCATTTGAGTTCATGTATGGAAGGAAGTGTCGTACCCCTTTGAATTGGTCGGAAGTAGGATAGAGTCAGATCTTTGGACCCGACATCCTACAAGAAGCATAAGAGAAAGTTCACAAGATTCGTGATCACCTCAAGACCGCCCAGTCAAGACAGAAGAGTTACGCCGACAAGAGACGTCGAGACCTCACTTTCAATATCGGAGATTTTGTGTATCTCAAAGAGTCGCCTTTGAAGGGAATGCAGTGTTTCCAGCTCAAAGGAAAGTTAGCCCCTAGATATATCGAACCTTTCAAGATTCTGAATCATCGAGGAGAAGTATCATATCAATTGGAACTACCAGAGGAAATGTTAGCCATGCACAATATGTTCCATATATCGTTACTTCGCAAATGCCTTGAATTTCCAGAGAAGACTGAAGTTTTCAAGAATATTGATCACCGCACCATAGATATCAACGATGACCCCGTATTTTGGAGGAAGCTTTCAGAACCACCAGGACCCGAAGCATCAAGTTTCTCAAGATTCAGTGGAGTAACCACACTGAAGAAAAAGGTACCTGGGAGTGAGAAGATCACAGCAGGACGGAGTTTCCCGATCTCTTTAAATCCTAGGTAATCTTTTTTCTTCTTTTTTCAAATCTCGGGACGAGATTTTGTTTAAGGAGGGAAGGTTTGTAACATCCCAAAAATATTGATCATGCTTATCAAATTCTAATCACTAAAATTAAGGTTAAGAAAAACTTTTATTAAATAAAAACCAAATGAATGCATGTGTGTATGTGATGATTGTGTGAATGCATGAATGGACTTGTGTGATTAACCTCAATATAAAGGAATGGTTTAAACATGAAAATAACATCATCTAAAATATTTCCAAGCAGAAAAAACCAAGAGAAAATAAAAAACAAATCAAATAAGGCAAGTGGTCATTTTTGCCAATCTTGCTCACTAGGTCACTTTGAGTGTTTCTAGTCCAAGATTTCAAACAGAAACTTTTCCAATTCTTTTCACCCCTTGCAAGACCAAGTAAAAGTGAATCAAATCCCACCTTTCAAACTTATAGAAACATTTGGCAACCCCATTCAAATGACAATTTAAAATTGAATCTATAGCATATGTGAAGATCACACCTTTTCAAAACCCAACCAAACCAGTGCCCCTTGACCAATCCAACTAACCCAATACTCCCTAGTATGTGCCTAGCAAACCCACCAAGTTTGAATCCAAAATTCAAATTTGAATTTCTTTCGGCCATTTCATCAAACACCTTGTGATCAGCAAACAACAAAACATCAAACACTATTTGTAGCAGTGATTTTGGCCAACCTTGTTCCCTCTCTGGTTGCAGCAAGCTCTTAGTAGATCATCTAGCCCCTCTAACAATCTTTAGCAACATTGTGAGCAAGCATAGCCATCAATGGTGACCATGCCGAGAGCACCCTTGCCACCCCATGTCGCCAGCGAGCTAGAGGAAGCACTAGCCTCACCAACCTTGTCTGGGACATGCAACACCGTCCATCGGCACCCCCTGTCCAAGCCCCAAGCCTTGCCAGCCCCTGGACCACACGCCAAGCATGCGCCCAGTCTCTCTGCGTGCGAGCCGAGAGCTCGCTAGAGCGCCGCATGCAACACCAGCCCACAGACCGCGCGCCACCCTCGCCGCTTGCATACGTGATCGCCAGCACCCCAACACCCCGCCAGATAACTCCGTTCTCCGCCGCGCGGACCGTAGATGTTGTGCGCCATTAAAATCCCGTCGGACCCGCCCAGAGTGCCGTGACGTTCCGACCGTTCCTCACCACCCCACGCCGTTCCATCAAGCTGTTGAGCTTCGCCAGAAGGCAACACACCGCCCCCTATCGTCTCCCATGCCATTAGCACGCTGCACTGACGACCACGACGAGCTCAACCCGCGCCATTCGGTCTCCTCGTCGCACTATAAATAGAGGCCTTCCCAGCTCAAACTCTTCACACCATCTCACTCCCCGCCTCTCACTGATCATGCCCACTCACTCCTGGAGCAAGGCAAGCACTAGGTGGACGGAATTTCACCGGAGTTTGCCGTTGCAGAGGATGAGAGGTG
The DNA here is from genome assembly GCA_916181665.1 of Avena sativa. Taxonomy (NCBI): domain Eukaryota; kingdom Viridiplantae; phylum Streptophyta; class Magnoliopsida; order Poales; family Poaceae; genus Avena; species Avena sativa. Next base: position 105,638,764 of record OV702293.1, read on the forward strand.
CTGTCGATTGGAGCCATCTAGGAGGAGCTGCCGGTACCAGGAGGATTGCCGTCGTCGACTTCGTCGTTCGCCCCCATCGCCGACCATCGCCTGAGCCCCGGTGAGCCCCCGTCGACCCCCACTGGCCGCGCTAGGGTTCTGTCTCGCCAGCATTGTTCGACGTGGACGATGAACCGCAGCCGTTTGATTAGAGCTAGATCGCACGGCCCTAATCACCACTCGCTGCCTCACTAACGAGTGGGGTCGCTCACTTAACCAGCCAGCATGCGCTGTGCATAGTGGGCCGGCCCAGTTAAGCATCCAACGCGACCCAACAATTCAAACTTAGGTTTATTCATTTAATTTCAAAATCAATTCTCTACCTAGATTCAAAAATCAACCTAGCTCGATTCACTGAAGAAAAATGCATGAAACCAATTTTGTTAGAAAGGTACTGGAGTGCTTAATCCAAGCCCGTTGGATTCAAACCATTTAGAATTGTAGATCACCCATGGTAAAAATAACAAGGCAGCAGCCTTTCTGCATTCAAACATTTTTCAAAATTCAACCACAAAAGCTTTTGAGTTGATTCCAACTCTCAAAAATCACATTTAACCATACCTTTCAGAATATATAAAAATATATAGGGTTAGTTGCAGAAATAATGATCAAGTAATAAAAAATTCCCCATAGGCCATTCTAGTCATTTTATTTAATTAAAATAAAAAGGTTAAACTTTATTAAATTGTGACACCATTTTAAATCACATTCCCATGTACTAAAATATGTGGTGATGAGATGTGTCAACATGATCCCTTGTTTTAGTTGGAGAATATTAAATCTTAAGTAGTTTTTTAATGAGTAGAAATTACTTTTCTAAAATAAAATAAATAAGACAAGTGCTTTAATCTTTGTGATAATAGTGATGATGCTAGATCATCTAGTGTGAACCTTGGTGTGATAAATAGAAATAGTTAAGTATTGTTTGGTGATTGTGTACCTCACATTTATTTATAGACGCTAGTATCGACCAAGGATAAGAGGAGGAAGGAGGATACTATGAGGAAGAAGCCGAGGAAAACTTCAACCACTGCTCTGCACAAGGCAAGCTAAATACTACTAGTTGACTTGGCAAGAAAAAAATTCCTTGTTACTATGCCAAATATATGCCTTAAGCATATGTGATTATACCCACTTGATGATACCAAATCCCAGTTTTACTTGCAAGCTTAATTCTTTTATTTCTTTATCAAAGATTTTATTTGAGTTTACTTAGTGACTTGTAGATTTCAGAAAGATATTTAATGGTAGCATAAAGAGCATAAAACTTGACCTAAGTTAGGTCATCTTTATGTCATCCTGAGGCATGAGATTGAACTTAGATAAGATACACTTGTTTACCACCCCTCATTAGTATTTACCCCCACTTGTAGATGCTAGTGCTAAGCATAAAACTTGATCAACTTTAGATGGGAATACTTGGTGAAAATGGTTATGAAAACCTTAGAATGATGAGTCATTCTACTGAAATGTTTTGACATGTGTTCTTGAACACCAGATGATTTTGATGATGAAAATGTTAAGGCAGGAGCCTTAGCCCTTTATAAAACTGATGGTTGTCTGGATGCGATACCATTACAATTTTACCGTACAACCACAATACCCAAAAATTGGGTAGGGCTTGACTGGAAATTTATATACCTTAGTATGGGTTCCCTTGTGGCTAAGGTTTGAGATGAGGCTATCTTGTGAAGATTCTCCATCTGTGCAGTACCCAAGATGACAATTGGTCATGGTTGGGAGGCCAAACTCATAGGAGAGGTGCCTATACTAGGGCGTGTAATTGAAAGGTTAGGATTGATTATCCGCATACTGAGTATGGTGAATTCAGGATTCTTCCTGACGGATGTATCGAATGTTATGGTGAAAGTGTACAATCTCTACAGAGTGTCAGACTATTCGAATAGCCGCGTCCGCGGTTATGGACAGTTGGAGTGGCTATACTGTTCCGTCGTTAGATGTTTTCAAAATGGCTTATGAAATGATTTATGACTTGACTTGACCACAACAGAGTTGTGATATGAAATTCAAGTTCCCACTTAGGTGTTATAAAACTTTCAACTAGCTTTGTTTGCTTCTAAACTTTGTAGAGGTAAATCTGGCTTTTTGCAAAACAACCCTAGAGCTTAGTATATCCTATTCAAAACCACTTCACTTGTTGGGGATATATTTTCCGGATTTACCGATAGGACTCGCTGACTAGGGTGGCCCACTAACAGGTCAGAGCTTTGCTTCATGGGAGACCTAGTTAAAGAAAAAGGACGGAGTCAAATCCAGCTACGACAAGACCCAAAAGACTTACCGACTTAGACATGTAGTATTACTGTAGGGGTTCGTAGAATGGAAAACAAAATGTTTCTACCGCATGAACACACACAAGCCAAGATCTATCTACTATATTATAGCAACGAGTCGATAGAGTACTCACCCTTAAAGATTCCAAAGCGGTTAACGAGAGCAGATCCTCGTGGGTGATATAGTCGTTCACTTGCCGATCTCAAAATCGCGTAGACGATCCTTGTGGCACCGCGTTTCGGTAGCGCTCCCGCAGTCGGTCACATGTTCGGTACTCGATGAAGACCTTCCTCTCCCTTGTTCCAATAGGCAGCAGAGGTTGTAGCTCTATCCTCGTGATTCCGGCAACACGACGACGTGGTGTCGAAGTTTAGAGGGGAGATCCTGCAGAGCTTCGCCTTAAGGCGGAGCGGGTAGGTGGAGTAGAGGGGTTCCCCATCGACTAGGGTTTAGAGGCTGAGGGGAGGAGGTGGGCCGACCTTTGGTAGGGCGGCAGCGCCTTATGGGGCTTGGGTCGTTGTGGTGTAGGTCTTGGGGCAGCCCCTCCCCTCTATTTTGAGAGGGAGGGGCACCTAGGGCAGGGGGAGGCCATATCCTCCCCCAACTCCCTCTCCTTGGCGCGCGCGGTGGAGGGAGAGGAGGTTTCCTCTCCTCCATCCACCAGGAACCATTATCCAAGTTTGACTATTCAAACTTGCCTTTTGACTTTCAATTTTGGAGTTTAATTTCTTTCTTTTCACGCCCAGCCATGTGACCTAGGACATGATGCAATCATTCCAGTTAGTCATGAAACATTCATGTACCCTTCCCCTTCCAGATCGGCGAACCTTCTAGACCCTTCTAGATCATTTCGGTGAAAACACCGAAATCATTCCCGAACTCCGGAATTGGACTTTCGTTATATGAATCTTATTCTCTGAACCATTGCGGATCTCCTTGTGATATCAAGGATCCTATCCAAGAATCCAAACAACATTCGGTATTCTTACTCACATTCCATATCTACTAATCAACATTGAATCCTTAAGTGTGTCTCCCTACGGTTCGTGAATTATGCAGACATGACCGATACTCTTCTCCGATCAATAACCAATAGAGGAATCTGGAAATTCATATGGCTCACACATATTTCTATGATTACTTTGTGATCGAATGAACTATTTACATACGATACCAATTTCCCTTTGTTTCACGATATTTTACTTATCCGAGGTCTGATCGTCGGTATCTCTGCATACCTAGTTCAACCTCGTTACCGATAAGTACTCTTTACTTGTTCCTGTGATATGTGATCACTTGTGAGACAGTCACATGCTTGCAAGATAATTGGATGACATTCCACCGAAAGGGCCCATAGTATATCTATCCATCATATGGATGGACAATTCCCACTCTTGATCCATGTTCCTCAACACATACTTTCTGAACACTCAATGCCACCTTTATATCCACCCAGTTACGAAGTGCTGTTTGGTGTCATCAAAGCATCCATACGGTGATGGTGATTATCATGATCTCATGGTCAAAGGAATTAGGTTACTATGTATCTGAAAGCTTATAGCAAACGAACTATTTGAAATGACTTGATCTTTATGCTACGCTTATCTAAAGGAGTATGTCCATCACATCATTCTCCTAATGATATGATCTTGTTGTTAATAACATATCAAATGTTCATGATCAGGAAACAATGATCATCTATAAACCAACAAGCTAGTATTATAAAGAGGCTTTACTTGGGACTCTAACAAGTTTACAAATCACACAAGTATTAAGGTTTCCGGTTAATACAATTATAGCATAAATGTAAACATTTATCATAAACGCAAATATATAATAATAAATAGTTTTATTATTGCCTCTAGAGCATATCTCCAATAGTATCCCACTTGCACTAGAATCAACTAATCTAGGTTACATGGTAATATACCGAACACCAATGGCGGTTTGGTGCTGGTCATGTTTTGCCTTCGGGAGAGGTTTAGTCAACAGTTCCGCCACATTCAGATCTGTGTGTACATTGCAAATCTTTATGTAACCATCTTGGACATGCTCTAGAAAAGCGTGAAAACGTAGCTTGATATGCTTTAGCTTCTTATGTGACCTTGGCTCCTGCGCGTTGGCTATGGCGCCCATGTTATCATAATAGATAGACATTGGGTCAAGCGCACTAGGAACCACACCGAACTCCATAATGAACTTCTTCATCCATATTGCCTCTTGTGAAGCCTCCAAAGCAGCTATGTATTCCAATTCAGTTGAAGATCTTGCCACAATGCTTTGCTTTTCACTCCTCCAGCTCACCGCTCCACCATTCAAAGTAAATACGTATCTAGATTGATATTTAGAATCATCTGGATCGGTGTTCCAACTAGCATCGGTGTAACCATTAACAACGATATGTTCATCACCTCCATAAGAAAGAACCATATCCTTAGTTCTTCTCAAGTACTTAAGGATGTTTTTGACCGCTGTCCTATGATCCACCCCTGGATCACTTTGATATCTGCTAGTCAAACTAACAACATATGCAATGTAGGGTCTAGTACATAGCATGGCATACATGATAGATCCTATGGCTGAGGCATAGGGAGTCTTACTCATCCTTTCTCTATCTTCTGTCGTAGCGGGACTTTGAGTTTTACTCAAGGTCGTATTGGGAAACATGGGCAAGAACCCTTTCTTGCTATCTTCCATTCCAAACCTCTTTAGAACTTTGTCCAAATATGTACTCTATGAAAGCGATATTAGGCGTCTCGATCTATCTCTATAAATCTTTATGCCTAATATTTAAGCAGCTTTGCCAAGATCCTTCATTGACAAACTATTATTCAAATTATGTTTGACATTATTAAGAAGGTGTACATCATTCCCAATCAACAATATGTCGTCCACATATAGTACTAGGAATGCTACATAGCTCCCACTCACTTTCTTGTAAATACAAGGTTATCCATAAGTTTGTATTAAACCAAAACTTTTGATCACCTTATCAAAATGTTGATTCCAACTTCGGGATGCTTGCTTCAATCCATAAATGGACCGTTGAAGTTTGCATACCTTGTTAGCATCTTTAGGATCGACAAAACCTTTGGGTTGTACCATATATAACTCTTCATCAATGTCTCCATTGAGGAACGCCGTTTTGACATCCATCTACCATATCTCATAATCATAATATGCAGAGATTGCTAACAAAATCCTCATAGACTTTAGCTTCGCTACCGGTGAGGAAGTATCATCGTAGTCAATTCCTTGAATTTGTTGAAACCATTTTTTGAAAAGTCGAGCTTTCTAGATGGTTACATTACCATCATCATCTGTTTTCTTCTTGGAAATCCATTTGTTATCGACAGATTTTCGACCATCCGGTAAATCTACCAAAGTCCATACTTGGTTTTCGTACATGGATCTAATCTTGGATTTCATGGCTTCTTGCCATTTATTGGAATCTGAGCTCATCATCGCTTCGTCATATGTCGCAGGGTCATCGGTGTTGGTACGAGTTCTCGTCGACCTGCGAGGTTCCGTAGTAACTTCAACCGAAGTTTCATGATCAACATCATTAGCTTCCTCTCTTACAGTGCTACGCTACTCTCAAGTCCGAGAGAAGGTTCGACAACCTTGTCGAGTTCTACTTTCCTTCCAGTCACTTCTTTCGAGAGAAACTCTTTCTCTAGAAAGGATCCATTCTTGCAACGAAGATTTTTGCCTCAGACCTATGATAGAAGATATACCCAATAGTTTCCTTCGGATATCCTATGAAGATACATTTTTCCGCTTTGGGTTCAAGCTTGTCGGGCTGTAACTTCTTTACATAAGCTTCATAATCCCAAACTTTAAGAACGACGATTTAGGTTTCTTCCCAAACCATAAGTCATACGGTGTCGTTTCAACGGATTTAGATGGTGCCCTATTTAAAGTGAATGCGGCTGTTTCAAATGCATAATCCCAAAACGACAAAGGTAAATCTGTAAGTGACATAATAGAACGAACCATATATAAGAGAGTTCAATTACGACATTCGGACACACCATTATGTTGTGGTGTTCCTGGCGGTGTCAATTGTGAAAGTATTCCTCATTTCTTCAAATGCTCGACAAACTCGTAACTTAGATACTCACCTCCACGATCAGATCGTAGAAATTTAATCTTCTTGTTACGTTGGTTCTCTACTTCACTTTGAAATTTCTTAAACTTCTCGAAAGTTTCGGACTTATGTTTCATGAAATAGATATACCCATATCTACTCAAGTCATCCGTGAAAGTAAGAACATAACGATAACCACCACGCGATGCCACACTCATCGGGCCACAAACATCGGTATGTATGATTTCAAATAAGTCCATAGCTCGCTCCATCATACCAGAAAATGGAGTCTTAGTCATTTTTCCCCTCAGACATGCTTCACATCTTTCAAGTGATTCGAAATCAAGTGATTCAAGAAGTCCACCAGAATGGAGTTTCTTCATACGCTTCACTCCAATGTGACCAAGATGACAATGCCACATGTATGTTGAATTATCGCTCAATTTCAAATGTTTAGCTTCTATATTATTAACATGTGTACCACTACAATCAATATTCAACAAGAATAGATCATCTATCAAGGGTGCATATGCATAAAACATATTACTCATATAAATCGAACAACCATTATTCTCGGACTTAAACAAGTAACCGTCTCGCAATAAACACGATCTGGATATAATGTTCATGCTCAACGTAGGCACCAAATAACAATTATTTAAGTATAAAACTAATCCCTATGGTAGACGAAGAGGTAGCATGCCGACCGCGATCACATCAACATTTGATCCATTTTCAACACGCATTGTCACCTCGTTCTTCGCTAGTTTCCATCTATTCTGCAGCACCTGTTTCGAGTCGCAAATATGAGCAACCGAACCAGTATCAAATCCCTAGGCACTACTATGAATAATAGTAACATACACATCAATAACATGTATATCGGATATACCTTTCTTCTTTATGTTGTCGTTCTTCAGATCCGCCAAGTACTTGGGGCAATTCCTCTTCCAGTGACCTTCTCCCTTGCAGTAAAAACACTCAGTATCAGGCTTAGGCCCAGCCTTGGTTTTCTTTGCCGGCGCGTTAGCTTTCTTACAGCCCTTCTTGAAGTTTTACTTTTTCTTAGACTTGCCTTGCTTCTTGAAATTGGTGGTTTTATTGACCATCAACACTTGGTTCTCTTTCTTGATCTCCACTTCCGCAGACTTCAACATAGGGAAGAGTTTTGGCAATGTCTTATCCATGCGATGCATGTTGTAGTTCATCACAAAGTTCTTGTAACTTGGTGGTAGTGATTGGAGGACACGATGAATCCCCAACACATTAGGAATTATTATACCCAAGCTCTAGAGCTTATTAGCGTGCCCAGACATCTTAAGCACATGCTCACTGACGGAGGTGCCCTCTTCCATCTTGTAGTTAAAGAACTTTTCAGAAGCATCATAACTCTCAACTTCCGCGTGAGCCTCAAATATCATTTTGAGTTAACGGACAATATCATGTGGGCCAAAGTTCTCAAACCTCTTTTGAAGCTCTGATTCCAAACCATACAAGATAGCACACTGAATTGTGGAGTACTGATTCTTCCGAGTGCGGTAAACATTTTCACCTCATCGGTAGCATCATCTGCAGGTGGGTCACCTAGCGGTGCATCTAGCACATAGGTCAACTGATCAGCATTGAGGACAATCCTCAAATTGCAAAACCAATCCGCAAAGTTGCTTCCATTGTTTTTCAACATTTCTTTCTTTAGGAACGCATTAAAATTGATGGTAGGGGCCGCCATTGATCTACAACATATTTTCAATAGTTTAGACTAAGTTTATGACAAATTGAGTTATAATTAATATTTAAATTAATCTAGGTGAATTCCCACTCAAAAAATACCCCTCATATTGTTTTAGTGATCACACAAACCAAATACACTACATCAAGTCCGATCATCATGAGACATAATGTAGTTTCGACGGCGAACAATCAACATGTTCATCATATCTACTATATGACTCATGCTTTACCTTTCGGTGACCCGGGTTCCGAGACCATGTCTATACATGCTAGGCTCGTCAAGATGTAACCTTAGTTTCCGCTAGCAAATTTGGCTTGCTCCCATTGTATACACTCGCATAATCTAACACACCCGATCATCACGTGGAGCTTCGAAACAACGAGCTTTGGCAATGGTGCCTACTAAGGACGAACACTTTATAACTTGATATTTTGTGAGATGAATCATCTTATAATGCTATTGTCACGATGTACAAGATGCATAAAAGGATTAACATCACATGCAATTCAAAATATGTGATATGATATGGCCTTTCTTCTTGTGCTTCGGATCTCCATATTCAAGAACATACATGATCTCCATCATCACCGGCGTGGCGTCAAGGTCAATGCACCTCTCCATGGTTGTCGTCCACCAGCATCAACTATTACAACTACTTTGAATAATAGACACACAGGTCTTAACAAAATTAAAAAGACAACCATAAGGCTCCTGCCGGTTGCCGACTTACATTAAGGATCATTGCATACATCATATATAATCACAATCATGGCCATATCACATCACAGCACACCCCTGCAAAGCAAAGTTAGACGCCTCTAATTTTATTTGCATATTTTACGTGGTTTGGGGCTTTTAATAAGTTCCATTCTAACTTATGAACAAGAACCACAGCGTTGATGCTTGAAATATCAAGTGCCCGTTGTAAATTAAATCTTTACCATGATGGGAGAGATAGACACCCGCAAAGCCACTTATGCAATACAAGTTGCATGTTGAGCGTGGAGCAAGTCTCATGAACGATTTCATGTAAGGTTAGCCCAGGCCGCTTCATCCCACCATACCTCAAGATGCAAAATACACAAGAAGCAATGGATAATAAAAGAACGACCGCCCACAATGACCATTGTGTTCTACTCGTGCAACAGATCTACATATAGACACGACTCTGATACAACTATAGGGGTTCATAGCATGGAAAACACAAATTTTCTACCGCATGAACACACAAAAGCCAAGATCTATCTACTAGATTGTAGCAACGAGTCGATAGAGTACTCACCCTCGAAGATTCCAAAGCGGTTAACGAGAGCAGCTTCTCGTGGGTGATGTAGTCGTTCACTTGTCGATCTCAAGATCGCGTAGATGATCCTTCCGATGCCGCGTTCTGGCAGCGCTACTGCAGTCGGTCACATGTTCAGTACTTGATGAAGACCTTCCTCTCCCTTGTTCCAGCAGGAGCGGAGCTTGTAGCTCTCTCCTCGCGCTTCCGGCAGCATGACGTGGTGGTGTTGGAGTTTAGAGGAGAGATCCTGCAGGGCTTTGACTTAAGCCGAAGCGGGTAGGTGGAGTAGAGGAGTTCTGTGGCGACTAGGGTTTAGAGGCCGAGGGGAGGAGGTGGGCCGATAGCGGCTAGGGAGGAGGCGGGGCGGCGTCGGCTTATGGGGCTTTGGTCGTTGTGGTGTAGGTCTTGATGCAGCCCCTGCCCCTATTTATGAGAGGAGGGGCAGCTATGAAAGGGGGAGGCCGTATCCTCCCCCAACTCCCTCTCCTTGGCACGCGCGATGGAGGGAGAGGAGGTTTCCTCTCCTCCCTCCACTAGGAACCATTGTCCTAGTTTGACTATTCAAACTTGCCTTTTGACTTTCAATTTTGGAGTTTAATTTCTTTCTTTTAAACGCCCAGCCAAGTGACCTAGGACATGATGCAATCATTGCACTTAGTCATGAAACATTCGTGTACCTTCCCCCTTCTAGATTGGCGAACCTTCTAGACCCTTCTAGATCATTTCGGTGAAAACACCGGAATCATTCCCGGACTCTGGAAATTGGACTTTCCTTATATGAATCTTATTCTTCGGACCATTCGGATCTCCTCGTGATATCCTGGATCCCATCCGAGACTCCAAACAACATTCAGTATTCTTACTCACATTCCATATCTACTAAACAACATCGAATCCTTAAGTGTGTCTCCCTACGGTTCGTGAATTATGCAGACATGACCGAGACTCTTCTCTGATCAATAACCAATAGAGGAATCTAGAATTTCATATGGCTGCCATATATTTCTATGATTACTTTGTGATCGAATGAACCATTTATATACGATACCAATTTCCTTTTTTCTCGCGATATTTTACTTATCCGAGGTCTGATCGTTAGTATCTCTGCATACCTAGTTCAACCTCGTTACCGATAAGTACTCTTTACTCGTTCCTGTGATATGTGATCCCCTTTGAGCCAGTCACATGTTTGCAAGCTAATTCGATGACATTCCACCGAAAGGGCCCAGAGTATATCTATCCATCATATGGATGGACAAATCCCACTCTTGATCCATGTGCCTCAACACATACTTTCTGAACACTCAATGCCACCTTTATAACCACCCAGTTACAAAGTGGTATTTGATGTCATCAAAGAATCCATCCGGTGATGGTGATTAGCATGATCTTATGGTCGAAGGAATTATGTTACTATGTATCTGAAAGCTTATAGCAAATGAACTATTTGAAATGACTTGATCTTTATGCTACGCTTATCTAAAGGAGTATGTCCATCACATCATTCTCCTAATGATATGATCTTGTTGTTAATAACATATCAAATTTTCATGATCAGGAAACAATGATCATCTATCAACCAAAAAGCTAGTATTATAAAGCGGGAGGACGACTAGCATGAGCGCGCTATTCAGGAAGCACATGTTTCGGCCGCAGCGCGCGCGTTTCCGGCTGCTCGGCAGCGCATGTATTTTTGGCCGAATGGCAGCCCGACACATGGCGTGTGTACGTTCACCCATGCGTATTTTCGGCCGCACGACATATTGACACATGGCTAACTGCTCATGCAGTGCACGTGACCAAAGGCAGTTCAACACAGTGCAATAAGACAGTGCACGAGCGGTGCAACTCATGCACTATCGACCGAAGCAGTGCAAGGCAGTAAAATAAGGCAGTGCATGAACCATGCACTGCCAGAACAACGGGTAGTGCAATGTGACCTTAGGCAGTGCAACGCAGTATAATAAGGCAGTGCATAGACGGTGCACTGCCTGGACAACATGTAGTGTACTCCCTAAACACCGCGCAGTGCATTGCGACCAAAGGCAGTATAACGAGGCAGTACACTGCCAGGACATCACACAGTGCAGTGCGACCCAAGGAAGTGCAAGATAGTACAACGAGGTAGTACACTGCCAGGACACCGCACAATGCACTGCGAACTAAGGCAGTGCAACACAGAACAACAAGGAAGTGTATAATCGGTGCACTGCTAGAACATCATGTAGTGCACTACGACCTTAGGCAGTGCAGCGCAGTACAACAAGGTAGTGCGTGCATGGTATACCATCAGAACATGTCACAGTGCATTGCAACCTTAGGCAGTTGTCACACCCCCGGGATTAAGGCTAGACAAATCCTAGACCTTCGTCTGAACATAAGCCTAACCTAATCTCAAAAGCATACAGAGAGAGAATCGGTAACACAACAGTGACCCTACGACACAAAACTTGTTACAGCGAGGTCATAACTGAGCAGAGAACCAAAATATTACAAGCAGAGGTCACTGACCACAAACATCAAACAACGGAAGGCAAATTATGCTATTAAGTATAACAAACTTAACAAATGTCCTAAGAGGCCTGAAGCATAACGATGACGTCCAATCCATAGATCCCAGACTGCCGACTGGGTACTCCAAACTACTCTTCGATGTCGATGCCGTGAAGAACTCATCTTCTAGGGTAACACTTACTCTGCTGCAAAAGTATCAACGAAGCAAGGGTGAGTACAGGGTGTACTCCACAAGACTTATGGCTGGTGGAGTTATTTTGCATAAATCCATCTTTGTTTTGTAAAACAAGAGGGAGAAGAATCTCGACCAATCAGAATATTTTGACAGGGGATAAGAGAGCGGTATCTCTAGCTTTGATCATCTCTTGATATCCACCAAATCATCGTCAGCTGAACCTATCTAGGATCACCCCCTCGTACCCATGAGGATGCATCCTTAAGAACACATTACTTAACTTGCCAAGTTTTACGATTAGGTTCAAGTTCTCTATGATCTTAGAATCTGGTCACCAAGTTCGTCCATAACCGTGGACACGGCTTTTCGAAAAGATTTAACCCTGCAGGGGTGTACAACTTTACCCACACGTACCAACCGATTCTTAATGCCACTATAGATTAGCCCTCTTCCTTGGAAGGCCGGCAGAGAGTGGTTGGACACGACCTTTACCTTGCTTTCGCCGAGACCATGAGTCACACACTAGGGAGATGCCACCGTAATGGGTCGAGTCTCGAAGTAGGTCCCTAATGATGTGAACAGGGTTCAAGATTACGGATGCCAGGCATCTCTTGTTCCCTGCCACGCTTACCTACCTGTATGAATGCACCTCCTTCACCTCCTTCGAGAAGAACTAGAATGCGTATGTCGAATGGAACGCTCGAACTATGTGACTCATGGAATCTATTAGGCAAGTTAGTTGGTCGAGGGGGTTTCTAGGCCCCCGTGTGGCTGTACGCTCATCTTAGTCTAAAGGCAACAACTCAGGTCCTAATGGTGGCGAGCATGGGACTAGAATAACCACATCCCACTGTGGCCTCCCATATAAGCCTTAGCATGTTTAACTTTCATCTCTGATCACTCCATGTCATCCTATCAAACTAGGTTCATTCGCAACTCTGATTCATCAACCAGATGGACCAGTAGTAATAGCTAACCATGGCTAAGCACCACATATGTAATAGCTCTAGCAGCGCTTCATAAGCCAAACCCTAGTTATGCTAGGAGCAATGGATCAAGGAGTATAGGCTACAAAGTGAACATGCATCAGATAGGATTACTCTATCTATCGATAAAAGACTTTGGAATCGTATGCACATGGCAAGAATGTAAATACTTTGGAAGTATAGGATTCATATGTATGTGTGGGGCTTCACTTGACTTTGCCAGTTGATATCCAGAAAGCAGATCTTCGAACATCTGGTACTTGACTTGATTATAGGTGGTCAAGTATTGGTCTTTGAGTTTCGACGGTGTTGATCTCGATCTTGATATCATATTCTACCGGGAGGAAGCAAACACCGGAAAGAAAGGGAAACAATCAACACATGCCATCTATGCAATGCTCAAGCAAGGATGATGATATGACAAGTTAATTAGTACTAAAATGTAACCCTAAGACATGCTCGACAGTTTAATCGGGGTTCCGAGGGGTGCAAACCCTACCTCGGGGAAACTCCGTATTCACCTATGAGGGGTTACTATGTTCTTATAATTAAACTTGTCATGAAAGTTGGTTATCAATGCATGATTATGATGCTATTGGATAGATCTTATTTTTCTGAACATTTTGATATATTATTTGTATTTTTATGATTTAAAATGAATTAGTTATGAATTTTTCCAATTTTAATTCAATTTAAATCATTTTTGGAATATTATAAAATAATTTATATTTTTGGAATACTTCAACATTTTATTAATCAGAAAACATTTTCTGATAATGTTTAAATCACTTACAGGGTGGACCAACCTGTCAGCATTTATCTATTACAAAATAATTATAGAAAAATAATTACAGAAATGTTAAAAGAAAAAGAAAAAGGAATATGACGTCATGGTGACGTCATGATGACATCATCAATGGCGCCCTTCCCAGATGGAGCACGGGGCCAAAGATAGAGGGCGCGTGGGGCAGCAAGGAGGCCCGCGTTCGACACAGTCGACCCTGGCGAACCAAAAGATAGCGGGCCACCTCTTTTTGGTCAATGGAGCACGACCGACGACGAAGCGGAACGGTGGTGGCTGCAGGTGGTTGTGGCGGCGGCGATACAGAGAGAGAGTGAGCGAGAAGATGGGTGCGTTAGGACCACAAGCTCACCACGAGCGTGATGGAGGGGTCAGCGGGGCTCGGGGAGGCCGGACGGTGCCGAATCGATGGCGACAATGGCGGTGGTCGATGGTGCTTCCTGATCGATTCCAGCCAGAGGAGGTCTTCCCATCGTGTGTGCTCTGAGGAGGAGAATGAGGGCGGCGAGGGGACATCGAGGCATCCGGCAGTAACCTTAGCACGGCATGGGGTGGTCAGGGACATCGAGGCATCCGGCAGTAACCTTAACACGACATGGGGTGGTCGGGGACATCGAGGCAACATGGTGGCCGGAGCTAGGGTTTCAGCCATGGCAAGAAAAGAATGAGGCGGAGGGGGAGAGTGGCGTGCTAGGGTTCTCAAGGGGAAATGCAGGGTCCTTGTAGGCGACGGTGGGCGGCTACACGAATCGCAGCGCAGGCCGACGACGAGCGCTCGACAGCGAGCTGCTTCGCTGCATCCGTCGATGAGGAAGAAGACGAAGAACAGAGGAGGTCGAACCGGTATGGGCTGGTGATGGGCTACGAACGGGCCAAGATGGGGTGTGGTGAGCTGCGCGCGAGCGGCAGAGAGGGAGAGGAGAGAGATGGGCTACGACCCACTTTTGCTGCTGCACTATTTTTTCAGCTAAAACAGTTTTCCTCTTTGTGTTTTTCTCTTTTCCATTTGTAAAACCATTTCAAAACTGTTTTAGAGTATTTCAAAAATACCAGAAGGTTTTCAAAATATAGGAAATACTGCAGGGACCCCTTTAGTCAATTTGCGCTCCAAAGGTTTTGCGGTTTTCAAATTATTTCAAAACCATTTGAAAGGTTTCAAAGAGGAAGGGAAAAAATAGGGTTTAGGGTTTTGTGATTAATTTATTTCTTGCATGCATTTTAAGATGATGCTCATTCTATGCTCAAACAAATCCTAATTAGTATTTAATAAAACTAGGGTTGTTACAATTCTATCTCCCTTCAAAGAATCTCGACCCGAGATTCCTAGGTAGGAAGATAGAAGGAACATGGTCACACTAAACATTAACGATCTTCTCGAAGAGGTTTATCCATGCCACCATGACGAGTGGATGAAGTGCTTCATAAACTTCGAGGTGGATGCTCACACTAAGGAAGAGAGGGAATGACATAGAACCATGAACTGAGTATCTCATGGTCAACTCATGGATAGATGTTTCGCGAACATCTCTAAGGCCAACAGACATGAAACCCGTCAAGGTAAAGGAGGGAACAAAAGGAGATGGTTCTCAAGGTGACAGATAACTGGTCTTCATAAGGATTGATACCATGGAGCTTGCAGAAGAGTTTTGACTTCTGAGGAAAGGAGACTTCCAATAGATGGAGAAAGTTAGGTATACTTCGAGAGGTAAACCTCTACTAAACAACTTAAGTAGAGCTTTATAGGTGGAAGAGTTAGATACCAACAAAACCAAGCTGTTGAACTACTTTTGACATAGAAGGGTCACTCTTTTATTCAACAGAAGGCTAAGAAAGAAAGGTGTTTTGTGCAGAGGACTCGTAAGAGTCACCAGGAACATGTAACAGGTGGGACTTCTGATCACCAAAATCATGGTCGCTCTTCAAACATGTTTAAGAAGGTGAAGAGGAAAATGTTTATTCATCTGGTTTTATCAAAATCCTTGCCAAAGATTGTGATATCACTTTACACCACCAAGATAAATAGATAAGAAGATTACTAATGACACGAGAAGAAAGAAACTTCATTCTCAGACTCCAAGTACTTGGTATAACATGATTCTTGCCAATGTAAAAAGGGTCTAGAGGATCGACCAAGAGACATTTGGCAACTCTACTTTAAATGTTCTCCTTGATGTTTGAAACACCGTTAGTAGGCTGCTAACAAGCCTTTAACCATTCATCAAGTAAAGGTCGGACTTTGGATACAAAGGAAACCACAAGAACAACTTCTTTAATAAGTCATAGAATAAGCCCCATGAGGAGTGGTTGTTATTGCTGATTCAAGATAATGTGGCAATAGGTCTTTCGATTAATTATGTCAACCACTACATCAATCTTGCCGGATGTACAAAGAGACCTATGTCAAAACCTTGAGGAACATCAACCATTATTGCTGCTTGAGATTCAGTGTTGTTTAGTGGAGAGATACTTTAGACTCAGCATATCCAAATAAAAAGTGTGCAACATTTACCGCAGAGGTAAAGTTACCAGATTCTCAAGACATGGACTTCAGTGTCAAGCTCCAAAAGATGAGCTAGATTGCAGAACCCATATGATAGCAAATTATCAGATGACAATTGCACCTACATGAGTTGTTCTCAATGAAACACAATTGAATCCTTGTTAGGAAACATTTAGGAGAATATAGAAGTTTTAAGTACTTCTTTTCTTCCATGACAAATTAGTGAGTGGCTTAAGATGCTTGGAGAATATTCTCGAGATGTGAAGGTATCAACCTACCACATCAAGAATTATTTGCACATGCTTGACTAACTTGAAATGATTCATGGGAAAACAAAGACAACACTACTCAGATCCACGGCTACATCTTTCAACATTTGCACGTGAACTAGAGAAAGTTACTTCTAACATCCAGAACACATACTTCGAAATGGCACGAAGATGGTTCTCAAAAGTTACCAACATTAATGCCAATTGTTCCACATGAACTTGTTATAACATGGAGAAGTTAAGGATGTCATCGGTGGGCTCAATAACAAACTTATCTATACACTCCAAGAGGACGGAGTCACATGTTGTATGAACAAGGCAGAGACATTGGTCAGACCAGAGGACATGAAGATGTGCTCAGGTGAAACATCACGAGTAGATACACCGACAGAATAGTCCTTGGAACTGAGTTTGATTTGACAATCGCCCAAACCAAATCAAAGGCGGGGAAGATAACATATCAACAAAGGACATATTATCGTACTTCAGCACGAATAAAACTAGACATCCTGTTAAGGAGGAACATAGTTGGATAGAACTTTTGTCTTACAACTCTCCAAGTTGTTGTTTAAGCTCAACCAACTATATCAGGGGTATCCAGTATGGATCCTTGGAGAAAGGAGAGGTTTAAAGAAACAGCTTACTCAAGAACCTAACAACACGGTCATGTGGAAACATGGCGATACTTCTAATAGACATATAGAATATCACAGACCACCGATATGTCTTAGAGATCATGAGTGAAACTTGCTTGGTAAGGCAGGAAGACATAGTCTCAGAGTTTCGGCATCAGCCTAACTCTTTGACCGAAGAGAGTGCACTAGGATAGCGGACTTGGTTGCACAATCATACTTTGCTTACAGATTAGATAACTAATCATGCTAAGAGTGACACAAATGTCCTTAGAGTTCAAAGCAATGACAATTGCTAATAATCTTAGATGACCACATTATTACGCACACGCATCATTCACGAGCACAAAAGCTCGGGGAAGGGTGGGTAATTATGTGTAAAAGTATCACTTAATTAAGAGGTTCATGGTACTTAACACGACCTCTTGATATAGAAGGGTGTGATACTTCAAGGTAGAACAGAACATAAACTAATCAATGCTTATTGATCTGCGGATTACAACACTTTCACCTGGTCCTAGAAATGATGAGGTACTGGAGTTTGTTTCTCCTGACATCCCGAACTGGTTTGTCATGATGGACCACAAGAGTATCTTGCATCGGAAGACACCAATGCAAGTGTACTACTTGGCTACCAACTAGTAGACAAAGGTCGGAAAACAACAAAGAAGAAAGAACATGCTCAGAATAGAATCCCAAGATGTGGAATCATAAGTCAACAATCTTCCGAAACCAATGCAGAGAAGGAAAGGTGTGGTAGAGTCACGAGTATATATGTGAGACTCACTAGGAGAACTCTTGTCGTGATCTTTTTGGTTCCATTAAAGAACATCTGCCATAGCATGTGGTAGGGGAAGTCCTTTATCGTCACTGTTAAATAGCGATAATATCCACAAGCTTGAAGGCTATACTAGGAGGTACTAGCCATCCTGGGGTAATATGTGAACATTAACCACAGGGGTCAATAAAATGGATCTTGGGTTAAAGGTCAGCTTCATGTACAATATTCACAAAACCAGAATCCAGCATAATCAGGGATCTTAGGTTCAAGTCCGAGGGTTAAAACCTAGAGAAAGGAATAACTACTGTTTGAGTGACAAAGAGTACACTACACGATAGTAACCACAAGGTAACTTATAAAGTACCCCAACAATAAGAAGGAGGCACACAAGGCGAAAGGAAACTTTGAGGCCTAGAACATAACATTGTGGAACCATCAACACGATGTTGTGGACCCTTAAGGTAGAGATATCATGATAGAAAGAAATATCTTAGAAGAAAAAGAACAAAGGGAAACAAGGAACACACACAACTGACTCTAGAAAATTCAACACTAGGTCAAATGGTTGAGAAACGACATGCTTGGACAGGCACCTAACTTTGAAGAAAGAGACGAGATAGCGAAACTTTTGCAAATCAACACAAGATAAGGTGACCTAGAGTTAGAGCGAAACTGGATAAGTAGAAGAAGAAGCATACCAGAGTTTTCGCACATAATTTTCACCTTTGAAAATAGTTTTCACAAGAATGCCTGAAGAGGCACGATTTTGGCCATAACATTGGTAGTTCATCCTAAAAGCCATGAAACTCGAACATGATAGGTCAGTTCTGAGAAGGTTTTTTTGAGATATTTACAATATAACAAGTTTGGTATTTTTCCTTGCAACTATGAAACATAATATGACACCACGCGAAAGATTTACCTTGTTTGGACCATTTTTAATTTCTTATGCACGTTTCAAACTATGGTCAAAAATACGAGCATGAAGGATCTTAGCCAGGGGATGAGACTCGCTAAACTTTTTATATATATATGATAAAACAATATATTGTGAGCCTAAAAAAGAATTTTACAAGAATCATGGACATTAGATCATGTACATGTAGATCAATTCTGACCCACTTTCTACCGATTCAGCAGACTTCACGAGGGGTGGGCGGAAAGGTTAGAGATACAGCGATTGGGACATTGTCCATTTAAGGTGGTATAGTATTTTTAAAAATAGGGTGGTAGCATTTTGAATTAGCCCTTTGGTTGTTGCTTCACAAAATGCCTCGTTTTTTGGCGTTGAAAAACAGAAAATTCCTTTTCCTTGCAATAAACGGGAAAACTTCCTCCTACAACATTGTTCGCCATTCCAAGATGCACATGCGTGCACAATATGGGCAAATTATCACAAACTATGCTGCAATAATGGCTATAACATTGTTGTTTGGCCCGAAAGCCATGAAACCTCGAACATGATAGGTCATTTTTGAGAAGGATTTTTTGATATATTTACAATATAACAAGTTTGGTATATTTCCTTGCAGGTATGAAACATAATATGACACCACTTGAAAAATTTACCTTGTTTGGACCATTTTTAATTTCTTATGCCCGTTTCAAAATATGATCAAAACACCGGGCATGAAGGTTCTTCGCTAGGGGATGAGCCTCGCTAAACTTGCATTGGATTTTTGATTAAACAACATATCGAGATCCTAAAAATAGTTTTTTTCAAAAAATCATGCACATTAGATCATGTACCCATAGTTCAATGCTGACCACTTCCTACCGATTCGACAAACATTTGTCTTTTTCACTAAGGGTGGACATAAAGCTTTGACATAACCCGGTTAGGACATTGTCCATGTAAGGTGCTCTAGTATTTTTTAAAAAGGGTGGTATCATTTTAAAAAGGGTGGTATCACAAAATGCCCCATTTTTGGTGCTCAAAAAATGGAAAATGCCTTTTCTGTGCAATGAAAGGGAAAACTTCCTCCTGCAATATTGTTTGCCATCCCAAGATGCAGATGCATGCACAACAAGAGCACATTATTTTGTCAAAAAAATGAGCACATTTCTGCGATTCTGGCCATAACATTGGTCGTTTGGTCTAAGAGTCATGAAATGTCGAACATGACAGGTCATTTCCGAGAAGGATTTTTTTGACATATTTACAATATACCAAGTTTGTTAATTTTCCTTGCAACTATGTCACATAATATGACACCATGCGAAGGATTTACCTTGTTTAGACCGATTTTGAATTTCTTATGCCCGTTTCAAACTATGGTCAAACCGACGAGCATGAAGGTTCTAAGCTAGGGGATGAGCCTCGCTAAACTTGCATTGCCTAAAAATGATTTTTGCAAAAAATCATGGACATTAGATCATATACGTGTAGTTCAACTATGACCCACTTCCTACCGATTCAACAGACATTTGTCTTTTTCACGAGGGGTGGACAGAAAGGTTTGAGATATCCCGGTTGGGACATTGTCCATGTAAGGTGGTCTAGTATTTTTGAAAAAAAGGGTAGTAGAATTTTGAATTATCCCTTTGGTGGTTGCTTCACAAAACACCCCGTTTTTTGCGCTCGAAAAAATAGAAAATGCCTTTTATGTGCAACGAAAGGGAAAACTACAACATTGTTCGCCATCCCAAGATGCACATTCATGTGCAACATGGGCACATTATCACAAACTATTCCACGATTCTGGATATAACATTGGTCGTTTGGCCTGAAAACCATGAAACATCAAACATGATAGGTCATTCCGGAGAAGGATTTTTTGAGATATTTACAATATACCAAGTTTGGTATTTTTCCTTGCAACTATGTCACATAATATGAGACCTCACCAAGGAATTTACCTTGTTTGGACCATTTTTGAATTTCTTATGCCCATTTCAAACTATGGTCAAAAGAATGGGCATGAAGGTTCTTAGCTAGGGTCTGAGCCTCGCTAAACTTGCATTGGATGTCTGATAAAATAGCATATTGTGATACTAAAAATGATTTATGCAAAATTTTTTGGACATTAGATCATGTATCTATAGTTCAATTCTGATCCACTTCCTACCGTTTCGGCAAACATTTGTCTTTTTTAGGAGGGGAGGATAGAAAGGTTTGAGATACTCTGGTTGGGACATTGTCCATGTAAGGTGCTCTAGTATTTAAAAAAGGGTGGTATCATTTTGAATTATCCCTTTGGTGGTTGCTTCACAAAACGCCCCATATTTGGCACTCAAAAAAATGGAAAATGCCTTTTATGTGCAATGAAAGGGAAAATTTCCTCCTAAAACATTGATCTCCATCCCAAGATGCACATGCAAGAACAATATGTGCACATTATCACAAACTATGCCATGATTCTGGCCATAACATTGGTCGCTTGGCTTAAAATCCATGAAACCTCGAACATGATAGGTAATTTCTGAGAAGTATCTTTGAGATATTTATAATATACCAAGTTTGGTATTTTTCTTGCAACTATGTAAGATAATATGGCTGTAAAGGATTTACCTTGTTTGGACCATTTTTGAATTTCTTATGCCCATTTCAAACTATTGTCAAAACAACGAGCATGAAGGTTCTTAGCTAGGGGATGAGCCTCGCTAAACATGCATTGTATCTCTGATAAAAAAATATTGTGATCCTAATAATGATATGCAAAAAATCATGGATATTAGATCATGTACCCGTAGTTCAATTTTGACCCACTTCGTACTGATATGTCCAATTTGCATCACCATTATATATCATAATTTGCCTCCATTCATTGATATATTTCATATTAAGAGGTGTTACTTATGTATTTTTTATCTGTTTTTGCATGTTGGATGATTCTTGGAGGATGAACTGCCGGAGTCAGGATTCTGATGGAAAAAGCGGTGTTTTGATGCAATTTCACGAAGATCAGAAAAATACCAGAAAAACTACGGAAAACCCTATTTTCCCAAAAGACGAAGGATGCTAGATGGGGAGGCAAAGTTGGGCCACAGGGTTCCCACACCCCCAGGCGCGGGCCACCTTAGGCCGCGCCTACAGGGGGTGTGGCCACCCTGGGCCACCTCTGGCTCCGCCCTCTCGCCTATATCTTCTCCTCAAAACCCTAATACACGGGGAGCGACCATAGAAAGATTCCACCACCTCCGTGGGGCGAAAAACACTGAGAGAGAAAGAGCTCTCCGGTAGACAGATTTCTACCGGGGAAATCCCTTCCCGGAGAGGGGAGATCGTCGCCATCAACACCATCATCAAGCTAGACTCATCGGGATCATCATCATCATCATCCACACCATCATCTCCACCATCACCATCATCACCACTCCATCCCGCTGTAACAATTGTGTTGAATCTTACATAGTTCTTAGGGGAAACTTTCCTGGTGTTGATTACTATTGTAGTTGATTCTTGTGAGTGGAACCATTGAATTATTGTTTATGTTCAGATTGTTATCCATTATCATATCATCTCTGATCTTGATCCATATGATGTCTCGTGAGTAGTTCGTTTAGTTCTTGAGGACATGGGAGAAGTCATGTTGTTATTAGTTGAATTGTGTTGAGGTATTATTGAATGGTTTAATATTTAAGTTGTGGTGCTATTTTTCTAGTCGTGTCATGTGAACATCGACTACATGATACTTCACCATTTATGGGCCTAGGGAATGCATTGTGTATTTGGCTACTAATTATGGGGTTGCCGGAGTGACAGAAACCTGAAACCTGTTAGGAAACCATTGCACAAGGGGGTTTAAGGCCGTGATTAGGTTTATATCTTAACTTCTTTCTTGTAGTTGCGGATCCTTGCAAGGGGTTTAATCACAAGTATGTATTAGTCCAAGTAAGGTCGGTACATTAGCACAGGTTCACCCACACAACACTTATAAAACCAAAGAAGATTAATCAGCTATATGAAACAAAAGCACTTGACAGTATTCCCATGTGTCCTCGAGAACGTTTGGTCCTCATTAGTATTTCCACCGGCTTGTCCTTTGCTAAGAAAGGACTGGGACACTTGCTGCAATTTTTTGTTGTTTTATTTACTTGCACTTTATTTCCTTGCTTTATCAGGAAACCCCTAAAAATCCGTTTGCTAAGTATTTATAGAGATTTCCGGCTCCATACCACTAGTCAACACCTTCTGCTCCTCATTGGGATCGACAATCCTATTTATCTAAAGTACTACGATACACCCCCTATACTTGTGGGTTATCAAGACTATTTTCTGGCACCGTTGCCGGGGAGTGAAGCGTTATTAAAGAGTGGAACTGGTAAAGGAAACTTCTACTGCGAGTATTGTTTTTTATTTCTATTTGTTACCTTGTTTCCAATATGGATAACCCACTTGGTTTTCTATTTGGGAAAACTACTACCTCTGTTAGGGTAGTAGATGAATCACCACCTATTGAGATAGATCCTTTTAAGATACCTACAAGTATTGTTGATCGTGTTATGGATAATTATTATTTAGGGGATGGAACTGTCCACCCTGGTGATCACTTGATTTTTATCCATGAATTATGCGGGTTGTTTAACTGTGCAGGTACTGAACAAGTGAAGAAGTTACTCTCTATATCATTGAAAGGAAGAGCTGAAGAATGGTATAAGCTGCTGAATAATGGACAATCCATGGAATGGGAGGAAATAGTACCTCTCTTCTATTCTAAATTATATCCTCCTAGTGAGATTCATAAGGATAGGAATTTAATATATAACTTTTGTCCTCGTGATGGAGAGAGTACAACTCAATCTTGGGGAGATTGAAGTTACTAATGCTTAAATGTCCTATTCATGAACTCCCTAACAATATTATTATCAATA
Organism: Avena sativa; assembly: GCA_916181665.1. Classification (NCBI taxonomy): domain Eukaryota; kingdom Viridiplantae; phylum Streptophyta; class Magnoliopsida; order Poales; family Poaceae; genus Avena; species Avena sativa. The sequence goes on from OV702293.1 coordinate 105,662,678, forward strand.
ATTTTTATTCAAGGCTTTCTCTTCATGATAAAGATTTACTAGTGCTTCTTGTGCTGGACCATTCACACATATGAAGGAATAAGCTAAATGGAATCTCCTAGACCGTATTCAAGAGAACACTGAAGCATGGGAGAATGACAAAGGAAGAAAGTCAGGTATAAATTATGATTATGAATGCATGAAATCTTTTATGGGAACTGATGACTTCCGTGTTATTAGTACTGAGTATGGTCTTGATTCTCAAGTTCTTGCAAAGTGTTTTAAGGCCTTTGCCTCTTATATTGAAATTCCCAAAAAGGAGTGGGACAAGTACCATGCTCCTTATAAATATGTTGTTACCCATGCTCCTGCTAGCATTGAAGTTTGCACTGGTGATCCTATTTTTCCTGAACCTTATGTTGAGAGAATCCCTTTCCCAGCTAAGGTAAAGGAACATTCTATCATAGCTAATGTGGTTAGAAAAAGTGCAAAGAAAACTGTGGGACTTGATGAGCAAATAAACATTGAACCTATAGTAGCCATTGTGAAAGATCTTGTCACTAAAAATATAGAGGATGAGAAAATTGTCTTATGTGAAGAAACTTCTAATATTGTCTCTCATCCTAGTAAATATAGGAAAACTAGTGTCCCTGTGCTTTCTGTGAGAATTGGTGATCATTGCTATTATGGTTTATGTGATATTGGTTCTAGTTCTAGTGCTATTCCTTATGAGCTTTACAGGGAAATTATGAATGAAATTGGTCCTTGTGAACTTGGGGATGTTGATGTGGTTATTCACCTTGCTAATAGAGAGACAGTTTGTCCAATTGGCATTGTAAAAGATGTGGAGGTTCTTTGTGGTAAGATTAAATATCCTGCGGATTTTCTAGTGCTTGTTTCTGAATCTAGTAAAACCTGTCTTATTATCTTTGGTAGACCTTTCTTGAATACTTGTGGGGCTATTATAGATTGTAGGAAGGAGAAAGTTTTGACTAAGTTTGATGGATATTCTTATGAGTTTAATTTTTCCAAATTTGCCAAAGCTCCTGATGAAAATGAATTGCCTAATGAGGATTTCAGGGTTGAACAACTTTCTGCTATTTCTCTTGCTCCTAACAATGCCTTGCAATAGTTTATGGAAGATCATGAAAGCGAGGTCTTCATGAAGGAACAGAATGAGATTGACGAGGTTTTCCTTCGTTAACCTGAGTTACTTAAGCATAATCTACCTGTGGAAGATTTGGGTACCACCTTACTACCTAAAGGGGACCCTGTTTTCGAATTAAAACCTCTACCTGATGATCTTAAATATGCTTATCTAGATGATAAGAAAATATATCCTGTTATTATTAGTTCTAAACTTTCAGGAAAGGAAGAGGAAAGGTTATTGGAAATATTGAAGAAACACTGAGGAGATATGGGGTATACTCTTGATGATTTAAACGGGATTTCTCTTACTATATGTGAGCATGCTATTAATGTAGAATCTGATGCAAAACCAGTGGTTGAACACCAACGCCGTTTAAATCCTAAGATGAAGGATGTGGTAAGAAATGAGGTATTAAAACTCCTTGATGCTGGTATTATTTACCCTATTGCTAATAGTCAATGGGTTAGCCCTGTTCATTGTGTCCCAAAGAAAGGGGGAATCACTGTTGTGCCTAATGAAAATAATGAGCTTATACCTCAAAGAGTAGTGGTTGGTTATAGGATGTGCATTGATTTTAGAAAAGTTAATAAGGTTACTAAGAAAGATCATTATCCTCTGCCATTTATTGATCAAATGCTAGAAAGATTGTCTAAAAAGACTCACTTTTGTTTTTTTGATGGTTAATCTGGGTTCTCTCAAATTGCTGTGAGAGAACAAGACCAAGAGAAAACTACCTTCACTTGTCCTTATGGAACTTATGATTATAGGCGTATGCCTTTTGGTTTATGTAATGCTCCTGCTACCTTTCAGAGATGTATGTCTGCTACCTTTCATGGTTTTTGTGAAGAAATTGTGGAGATTTTCATGGATGATTTCTCCATCTATGGAACTTCTTTTGATAATTGTTTGGACAACCTTGATAAAACTTTGCAGAGATGTGAAGAAACTAACCTTGTTCTTAATTGGGAGAAATGCCACTTATGCTTAATGACGGGATTGTTCTTGGACACAAAATTTCTGAAAGAGGCATTGAAGTAGACAGAGCCAGAATTGAAGCAATTGAGAAGATGCCTTGCCCTAGGGATATAAAAGGTATTCGTAGTATCCTTGGTAATGTTGGTTTATATAGTAGGTTTATTAAATATTTCTCCAAAATTTCAAAGCGCCTTACTAATCTTCTTCAAAAAGATGTACCTTTTGTTTTTGATGATGATTGCAAGGAAGCTTTTGAAAATTTGAAGAAAGCTTTGACTACTGCTCCTATTGTTCAACCACCTGATGGGAATTTACCTTTTGAAATTATGTGTGATGCTAGTGATTATGCTATGGGCGCTGTCCTTGTAAGGTTCCCAACCTTTAATAAGGTAGAGATCCCTGTGTTTACAATGCTAGTCCCTGGATCAATAGCTAGCATCCACAGTTAAGATGTAATATCAAGAAACAAAGGTCATAATACAACTTTATAACCAGGAATAACATAATTTATTACATCTTACATAGCTCATTTGGCTATTACATTACATTGCAACAGGATATCTATAAGCATGGGGTCCTTCATCTTCAAATTGCCATAGGCAGACATGTTGGTTGTAGACTTGTAATCCTAAATCATTAAACTTCACTAATATCAAACAAAACCTGCAACATACCAAGTTACAACCACAAGGGTCAATACATTTGAATTGTATTGGCAAGTGATAGTATGGTAGTATAGTGGAGTCTATCATCTATATGCATTTGGCTAAGTGGAGCTTAGGCTTGCTTTGCTCAAAATATATTTTTCCTTATCATTTGAAAAACACTAAGTTTTTGCTTGACAAAAATCACCCAAGGAACCACCAATAGAAATTGGTGAACCTTAAACCCTTGTTCAACCACAAGTTTTTAACTTAGAAATTTGGATGATGAGATTTTTGATAGCTTCCATGTCTTTATGCTCAAATTGTCCTTTGCCAGGGACATGGCTAAGTACTTAGATTTTACACTCTGCAGAGGTGGTGCACTTTCCCCACAAGACTTGGTTTCACCAAGACAAGATCTTTCAGAAGCCTTCCCTTATACCAGAATGGACGCGTTCCAACCTATCATTCCCCTACCACCAACTGTCCATTTGGCTAAGTTCTTGCAACCTATATGATCCAGGCAGAGCCCATAATGCCAAGTGGCTGCACTTGAAGCTTCTCAACATTTGACATCTCAAATCTCTTTGTTCCTGGGTGGCCATCCACAAGTGAGATACACAAGGTAAACCATAGAAATGGGCCTTGTGAACCACTCAACACAAACCATTCCTTCCATTCCACCCAGGTGATTCATTCACTTAGTTGTTTTATTAAACAAAACACAAGTCCTCAGACTTAGGAATTTTTCCATGGTATTAATATACATTCCACCCTTGTACTAGCTAAGCTAAGCATGATAGTAGTAGGAATCTTAACTTAGGAAATTTTACTAAGGTTTCATCTACTAGGTTTTCCCATAGCATAGTTTATACTTAGCAAAATTCCATGCAAGTCCTACTTAGAAATATCATTAATGCATAGTGAAAAATAATGGGACAAAAGTATGAGGCATCACTTTCCTTTTTGGTAGAGAGTATAAGTTCACTCCTTGTCCTTGCTACAATCACACTCTTCAAGTCACTACAATTCAATCAAGCAAGGCACAAGTTCAATCTACCATTCAAGCAATTCATCACATAAAATCATAGAAACAAGATAATGCATGCAAGCATGCCAAAGATTGTTTTATTTGGAAAAGTGGTTTCTAAAGGTTCACAAACATTTGAAAACACCTAATGGTCATTTTATAAAGTGGCAACGTCATTTGCAAAAGGTTTCACTTTATAAACCATTTTTAAAACAAGGTATCATTTTATGTGGTGTAGAAATGTTTTAGTAAGGCATTAATCTATAGGATTCACAAAATATGTTTTCAAACCATAAAACTTTGTGTTTAGGGTCAGAGAGTTTATTTCCAAAACATTTCTCAAAGGTTTTCTTCCAAAACCATTTTTAATAATTAACCCATATCTTTATTTGACTAGAAATGGTTTTAAATCCATAGTTCATTCTTTTGTTTCACCAAATACATTTTTGAAACCACAATTTGTTTCCTAGGGTCAGTAGGTTCAAAACAAACCATTTGCCAAAGATTTTATCCCCAAAATCATTTTAGAATAATTTTTATAACCTAAACAAGCATACATAAGTTTCTGCAAAAACAAACATTTTACCAGAAGCTTTTTACTAAACAAAGTGCATGGTTGGATAGGGCTTGTTTTTCTGAATCCATTGATATAAAGTTTGCAAAATTTGGACGTGTAGATTTAAAGTTATGGAATTTACAAATTTGATCATCTAATAGATCAAATCCTGTTTTTAAAACAAACTCTGGGCCACGTGGAATGTTTTGATTGGCCGAAAACGGTTCGCGAGGATCGACTAACATGGGCCGCTGGATCTAAAGCAAATCATACGGCGCAGATGCTCTCATACCCCTTCAATAAGTGACTCTATCCTAGCCAATGGATCTGCGTCTAACGGTTGCTGCGCGTTTGACCTAGAATGAGCGGCGCTGACGGCCGCTGTGCGGCGGCGGCGCTCTGGCGGCGAGGTTGCCGACGATGCAGGATGCGAGAAAGAGAGAGAGGGAGCTCACCGAGTTCGCAGCACACTGCTGATGCTCAACATGGTCTTTGTTAGCCAAGGGGTGCACGGGTTCCTGGGGAATTGCTCACCGGAGTTTCTACTAGCGATGACACGCTCTGGCGTTGTCGGGGACGTCGCTACAGGACATGAAAGAGCGAAGCAATGAATCCGTTAGAAGCGCGAGAGAGAGGAGAGTGTAGGAGGGTCATCCCGAGATGGAGGGGAAGTCGTGGCTTACAGGGAGGCATCACCGGAGTTGAAGCAGACGGCGGCGCTTGCTCAGTGATGATGTTGTCAACGATGCAGATCACGCGCGGATGAACGTGTGGTACTGGGAGGTGCGCCAGAGGTCAGGGAGTCTGCTGGTATGCGCCAGGGAGCAAGGGGCGGCGGGGAATGGTCGGAATTGTCGCCGGAGTGCGTCAGAGGTAGTGGCGGTGCTGAGAAGAATTGGAGCAGCCTGTGGGCGATCTGGTGCGAGCGAGAGAGGCGAAATGGAGAGGAGGGACATGCGACTATGAGGGCACAGACGAGGGCGAGGTTTATTCCCGCATTGAAGCGGATTAACGCGAGGAATTTACGTCTGGCAACGACAGCGAGGAAAGAGGGGCACGGTCACCGCGGGGAGGAAGAAGGTGAGCTGGCGGTGGGGTCGTCTGGCAGCGAGAGAGAAGGAAAGGGAACGGGGTCCACCAGTCAACGTCTTCGCGGGTTCTTTTGCGAGTGAGGAAAACGTTTCGGCAGAGGGGTTGCAGGTGGGCTTGCTGGGCCTAGTTGGGCTGGCTGGCTGGGCTGGCTCCTTTTATATTTTTTTCCTGTTCTATTTGCTTTCTCTTTTTCCTTTTCTTTTATTCTGTTTTGGTTTTGTTTGGTCAATTCAAACATCCATTTGAATTCAAAACCTTTCCAAATTTTGTGTAGCTTTAAGCACTGATTAGTATTGTATTCTGATGTCAATTTTTGAATAAAACCTTATTCATTTTGGGGTCTTTTATTTATTCAAAATAGGCTCTAGTTTTTAATTAGATACGATTTAATAATAATTTTAATCCTCCAAATCTTTTCAGTAGGTTTTGTTTACTTAAAAAGGGGTGTCAAATAATTCATCTTGAATTATTTGGAAAAGCTTTTAATATGATTCATTAATCATTTAAAATTTGGGTTTGTCTTTATCAAATGGAATTTGGTTTAAGCCATTTTATTTTAGTTTGGAAATTCTTTATCCTTTTATTTTATTTGGATTGGGACTAAATTCATTCCATTTGTTTATGGATTTGGTCAAGGTTTGGTTTGGTCTTTAGATATTCTTTAATTAATATTTCTTTCTTTATCTTATAAAATCCATATATTTTTTTTAGAGATCCATACTTGGTGATTCCAATTTGTGAAGTCTTATTTGATATTTATTTATCCTTTTAAATCCTTTTAGGATTTATTGCTCACCAATTGGTATGGATTTTTAGATGGGTTCTTTATTAGCTTTGGAAATTTAATTCCTTATATTATTAGATTCATAGGATTTTATTTATGGTTCCAATTTAAGGGAAACCAATTTATATGGCTTTATAATATTTCTATTTGTCTTTCTTGATCCTTTGTGAATGTTTGTTGATAAATTTTTATATGTATCTCATCCATGGATTTGAAGATAACTTGGAAATGATTTTATTCCATTTGGGTTTAGGGTTTGGATTTATTTTCCAAGTGTTTAAATTTCCAGATACATTCATTGAGGAATGCATTTCCCTTGATTTGGATTTTTTTGTTGGATTCAAACTTTTACCAAAGTTTGTTCAAGATGGGGTTTTAAGTTTCCTTTTAGAAACAAAAGTTTCTTTTCACCCTGATTTTCAACAAAATTTATTTTTTTTATTTATTTTTCACATTACAAGATTTGGAAAATCTTGGGATGTGACAGTCCTTGTGCAACCTATTGATAAAAAATGAATGTTATTCATTATGCTAGCAAGACTCTAGATGTTGCTAAAAAAATTTATGCTACTACTGGAAATGAGTTCTTAGCTGTAATCTTTGCATGTGATAAGTTAGGGCCCTATATTGTTGATTCAAAGGTTACTATTTATACTGACCATGCTGATATTAAGTACCTTATGACAAAGAAAGACGCCAAGCCTAGGCTTATTAGATGGGTGTTGCTTTTACAAGAGTTTGATCTGCATATTGTAGATAGGAAAGGTGCTGAAAATCCTGTTGCTGATAATTTATCTCGTTTGGAAAAAATTTCTTTCGACCCTATACCTGTTAATGATAGTTTTCCAAATGAACAGTTGGCTGCAATAAGGGTAAGCCTGCATGAGAGTCCTTGGTATGCTGATTATGCTAACTTTATTGTTTCAAAGTATTTGCCTCCAACCTTTACAGCTCAGCAAAGGAGGAAATTCTTTTAAGACCTAAGGCATTACTTTTGGGATGACCCACATTTATATAAAGAAGGAGTAGATGGTATTATGCAGAGATGTGTCCCATAATATGAACAACAAGAGATATTGATGAAATGTCATAGCAGTGCTTCTAGAGGACATCATGCTGGGGATAGAACTGCACAAAAAGTATTACAATCTGGATTTTATTGGCCTACTCTTTTCAAGGATGCAAGGAAGTTTATTTTATCGTGTGATGAATGTCAAACAGTTGGTAACATTTCTAGACGCAATGAAATGCCTATGAATTATTCTTTTGTTATTGAACCTTTGATTGTTGGGGATTTGACTTTATGGGTCTTTTTCCTCCTTCAAAAGGGTATACTCATATTCTAGTAGCTGTTGACTATGTTACAAAGTGGGTAGAAGCCATACCTACAAATAGCGCCGATGGTAAGAACTCTTTAAAAATGCTTAAAGATGTTATTTTTCCTAGGTTTGGTGTTCCTAGATATCTCATGACTGATGGAGGTTCTCATTTTATTCATGGTGGTTTTAGGAAGACTCTTGCTAAATATGATGTTAACCATAGAATTGCTTCAGCTTATCACACCCAAACCAGTGGGCAAGTAGAACTTTCCAATAGGGAAATTAAATCTATCTTGCAGAAGACCGTTAATAGATCTAGGAAGAATTGGGCTAAAAAGTTGAATTAATCTTTATGGGCTTATAGAACTGCTTATAAAAATCCTATGGGAATGTCTCCTTACAAAATGTTTTATGGGAAAGCTTGTCACTTGCCTCTAGAATTAGAACACAAAGCTTACTGGGTAGTGAAAGAACTGAATAGAGACTTTAAACTTGCTGGTGAGAAAATATTGCTTGACTTGAGTACGTTAGATGAGTGGAGAAGTGAACCTTATGAAAATGCTAGACTATTTAAGGAAAAAGTAAAAATATGGCATGATAGGAGAATTATCAGAAGGGAGTTCCATGTTGGTGAGAAAGTTCTTTTGTATAGGTCTCATCTCAGATTTTTTGCAGGAAAACTACTCTCAAAATGGGAAGGACCTTTTGTTATTGAGGAGGTGTATCGTTCAGGGGCTATTAAAATATCCTCCTTGAGGGACAACACTACACAAGTGGTGAATGGTCAAAGGCTCAAACATTATATTTCTGGAGATGCTTACAGTGAAGACATTGATATTATTCAAATGGTAACTCTGGAAGAATTTATCAGAAACCAAACTTCGGAATCTGCAGAGTCCGTCTTTGAATAAGTAAAAGTGCTGCAAACTGAAGGTTCGTGAAAACCTTATCTCTTTATATTTTTGATGTTTTTATTACATACGAAAGGTTACGAGACGAAACAGAGGAGGAAACGGAGGCTAGGTGGGCCACACCCACCCTAGGCACGGGCCCCAGCTGGCCGCGCCTATAGGTGGTGTGAGCCCCCTGGAGTCCGTCTCCGCTTCGTTTTCGCACAATACCTTCCTTATGCATTGAAACTTCGTAATATATAACCTCCCGGATCCCCCGAGGTTCATATATCGTGTTCTCACCGTGTTTTTGTTTCGATCTGTTTCTGTCAGACAGATTCTCAGTTTTGGAGCCACAATGTCTTCCTCTGGATCATCCATGGAGGATCCCTCCGCAGATGACATCAACCAATACATGTATGAGTTGAAGATTCATCCCAAGAAGTTGATACTCAAGGATGGGAAGGTGCATATGAAAGAAGTTCAAGGACCTAAAGGAGAAGGCAGTCTGGAAGAAAAGATGGAAGCATTGTAGCAGGAAGTTTTTAGGTACAAGAAGATGGCGGAACGCGAAGTGGATGTCATCCATAAGATAAGTTCAGAACTCATCGCCAAGCACAAGTAGGAGGTTGCTGATCTTCGAGACGAAATCCTCTCACTTCATCAGACCACTAACCAATTACAAGCATAGCTCTATGACATAAAATATCAAAACTGTGAGTACGAGGCTAGATTTAAACGCATAAGCTCTGCTGTTAGTTTCAGGATAGTGGAAACCAATACATCCTTTGTGGATGGGGAGCCTTTACCTTGGAAGTCTGATGATGACAAGGGAACACCACCACCATCGAAGGAGTAATTCGTCATCAGGTTTTGGCATCCCCTTGGTTTGTTCCAAGCTTGGGGGAGTGCCGCGGTATCACATCATTATCTTTTATCTTTTTACCTTTTTAGTAGATTCATATCTTGGGTAGAGAAGTTATCTTATAGGTTGGTTTTCATATGGAAGTATCTCTCCTTTAGTTGGTTATCTATGTATCCCTTGAGGTGAGTGCCTTTATGGATTATTAATGAGAAGTTTCATTTTTTACTTTTTGCACTTCTTATTTTAGTTTGCTATCTCTATTATATGATCGATCTTGTTCATCAGTATTGGTATCACTTTTTGAGCATCAAGTAGATCTAAATTGGTTTTGGCAAACCGAGCTCTGGTCAGTAGCAACACTTTTTGAGTTTTGGAAGGAAAATAGAAAAAGCTTACAAGTATTTTGTATCATCTATTTTATTTCTTGATTGGCTCATAAGCGTAGTATTCTTTATTTAAGATCTTTTGTGTCTTCAAGGAAGATTGCATGTTTGGATTTATTACTTGTATGTTTTCTTGTTTCTTTCAACTCTTTTGCTTGCTACCCAGCCTTGCTAGCCAAAAACTTGTTTTGAGAGGGCATACTTCTCATGCATCCAGTCCTTTCAAACCAAAAGCTGAGCCATTTGTGTCCACCATATCTACCTTTTAGCATTATTGCTATTCCAAGTAAATTCTCAAGGTTCATCTATCTTTTGAATTAAAAATTATTTTGTTATGTGAAAACAAGTTAGTAAAGCTCTCACGAACTTGATGGCACACCTTATTTTCTTGCCCCTAATAAACTTGAACCATTGTGTCATCGAAGTTGTATATGCTTGCACCTATACGTTGCAATTAGCAGAACTGTTCTGTCATGGGGAACACTTTCAACATTGCACATGTACATTGTACACAATTGATATCATGCTCTTTTGTTTGATGTCATCGGTGTGAAAAAAGGGGAGCTTGTAATTCCATGGAGTTATATATGTGTGTTAGAGAAACGCCTGGGCTGCTAGCCTAACCCATGCCTAATCATGGTGGAAACTTGCAGCATAACCATAGTGAGCAATCCGTGAAGCATTCGCAATAAAAACCTACGCAAATAGCAAATAAAAAGATGGCTGAGATGCTCACTGTCTGCTTGCCTTGTCATTTTGATTATGGGATAGCTCCTGTATCATGTGCAAGGGGTACTCTGTTGGAGGTTCTCTATGATACGCATGTACTTACTATGACAAGAACTCACCGGTAACTGAAGTTGAGTAGCATGAAGAGCGGCGCTCGCACTTAAGGGCCATGAGATTGCCAACTTATATTTCATCAAGCATATACTCCATCTTTGTTCACTTTGACCTTAATCACCTCAAGATGATTATGATAGGGGCAATGAGAGATCAAAGCTAGTAAGTACCATAATATTTTGAAAGCTCTTTATGAACTTGAAATCCCTGGTTCCCTCTATAAAGGGCCTTTCTCCTACTTCTAAGTTGAGTCAGTAAACCTATTCTCTCCATCTCTAGCAAGCATTTCAGTTGTTGTGTTTCAAGAATTCATATGATGATTTATTCAATCATGTTCTTTATCTTATTTGTTTGCACAAGACTCTTATCTAATGAGTATTACTTTGAAAGCTATCATTGTGAAAAATCTTTTATGTTTGAGCAAAGAGTACTCCTGTTATAACTTCTTTACAAAAGCTTTGCTTGAAAACTTTTTGCCAACTGTTCTCTGACCAAGAACAAAGTTTGCCAATCCCAATTATGATTTATCTTTATGAATATCTAATGTGACTCCTATACTTGTTGCAAGCTAAGTTATATAATGGTGAGTTTCTTTCTTCTATGAGTTGTGTATTGGTAAGTGTGATGCTTCTTGTCCGTATTTTTTTATCGACACTTCACTCCATAAACCCGTGGACATGTTACCGAGCTCAGTTTTCGCTTGGGAACAAGTGAAGGTCTAAGCTTGGGGGGAGTTGATACATCCAATTTGCATCACCATTCTATATCATAATTTGCCTCTATTCATTGATATATTTCATATTAAGAGGTGTTACTTATGTCTTTTCATCTGTTTTTGCATGTTGGATGATTCTTGGAGAATGAACTGCCAGAGTCAGGATTCTGATGGAAAAAGTGGTGTTTTGATGCAATTTCGCGAATATCAAAAAATACCAAAAAAACTACAGAAAATCCTATTTTCCCAGAAGACGAAGGATGCCAGAAGGGGAGGCGGAGTTGGGCCACAGGGGGCCACACCCCCCTAGGCGCGAGCCACCCTAGGCCGCTTCTATAGGGGGTGTGGCCACCCTGGCCCACCTCTGGCTCCGCCCTCTTGCCTATATCTTCTCCTTGAAACCCTAATACACGGGGAGTGACCATAGAAAGATTCCACCGCCTCTGCGGGGCGGAAAACACCGAGAGAGAAAGAGCTCTCCGGTAGACAGATTTCTGCCGAGGAAATTCCTTCCCGGAGAGGGGAGATCGTCGCCATCAACACCATCATCAAGCTAGACTTCATCGGGATCATCATAATCATCATCATCATCCACACTATCATCTCCACCAGCACCATCATCACCACTCCATCCTGCTGTAACAATTGTGTTGAATCTTACATAGTTCTTAGGGGAAACTTTCCAGGTGTTGATTACTTTTGTATTTGATGCTTGTGAGTGGAACCATTGAATTATTATTTATGTTCATATTGTTATCCATTATCATATCATCTCTGATCTTGATCCATATGATGTCTCGTGAGTAGTTCGTTTACTTCTTGAGGAAATGGGAGAAGTCATGTTAGTGGTTGAATTGTGTTGAGGTATTATTCAATGGTTTAATATTTAAGTTGTGGTGCTATTCTTATAAGCGTGTCATGTGGATGTTGACTACATGATACTTCAACATTTATGGGCCTAGGGGAATGCATTGTGTATTTGGCTACTTATTGTGGGGTTGCCGGAGTGATAGAAACCTGAACCCCCGTTAGGAAACCACTACACAAGGGAGTGAAGGATCTTATAGTTTAAGGCTGTGGTTAGGTTTATATATTAATTGCTTTCTTGTAGTTGCGGATGCTTGCAAGGGGTTTAATCAAAATTCTGTATTAGTCCAAGTAAGGTCGGTACATTAGCACAGGTTCACCCACACATCACTTATAAAATCAAAGAAGATTAATCAGCTATATGAAATGAAAGAACTTGACAGTATTGCCATGTGTCCTTGAGAACGTTTGGTCCTCATTAGTATTTCTACCGGCTTTTCCTTTGCTAATAAAGGATTGGGCCACTTGCTGCAATTGTTTGCTGTTTTATTTACTTGCACTTTATTTCCTTGCTTTTTCAGAAAACCCCTAAAAATCCGTTTGCTAAGTATTTACAGAGATTTCCGGCTCCATACCACTAGTCAGCAACTTCTGCTCCTCGTTGGGATCGACACTCCTATTTATCGAAAGTACTACGATACACCCCCTATACTTGTGGGTCATCACCTACCGATTTGGAAGACCTTGTCTTTTTCACGAGGGGTGGAAGGAAAGGTTTGAGATATCTCGGTTGGGACATTTTCCATTTAAGTTGGTCTAGTATTTTAAAAAAATAGGGTGGTAGCATTTTGAATTAGCCCTTTGGTGGTTGCTTCACAAAACGCCCCGTTTGTGGTGCTCAAAAAATGGAAAATGACTTTTCCTTGCAACGAAAGGGAAAACTTCCTTCTGTAACATTGTTCACCATCCCAAGATGCACATGCGTGCACAATATGGGCATATTATCACAAACTATGCCGCAATTCTGGCCATCACATTGGTCGTTTGGCCCGAAAGGCATGAAACCTCGAACATGATAGTTCAGTTCTAAGAAGGAATTTTTGAGATATTTACAATATAACAAGTTTGGTATTTTTGCTTGCAACTATGACACATAATATGACACCACACAAAGGATTTACCTTGTTTGAAGCATTTTTAATTTCTTATACCCATTTCAAACTATTGTTAGAACTACGAGCATGAAGGTTCTTAGCTAGGGGATGAGCCTCGCTAAAACTACATTGTATCTCTGGTAAAACAACATATTGTGAGCCTAATAATGATTTTGCAAAAAATTATGGACATTAGATCATGTGCCTATAGTTTAATTTTGACCCACTTCCTACCAATTTGGCAAACATTTGTATTTTTCATAAAGAGTGGATGGAAAGGTTTGAGATATGCTGGTTGGGACATTGTCCATTTAAATTGTCTAGTATTTTTTTAAAATATAGTATTAGCATTTTGAATTAGCCCTTTGGTGGTTGCTTCACAAAACAACTCGTTTTTTAGCGATAATAAAATGGAAAATATCTTTTCTATGAAACAAAAGGGAAAACTTTCTCCTGCAACATTGTTCGCCATCCCAAGATGCACATGCTTACACAATATGGGCACATTATTCTAGTCATAACGTTGGTCATTTGGCCTAAAATCCATTAAACATCAAACATGATAGGTCATTTCTGATAAGGATTTTTTGAGATATTTACAATATAGTAAGTTTTGTATTTTTCCTTGCAACTATATCACATAATATTACACCACACAAAAGATTTACCTGGTTTTGACTATTTTTGAATTTCTTATGTACGTTTCAAACTATGGTCAAACGACAGGCATGAAGGTTCTTAGCTAGGGATGAGCGTCTCTAAACTTGCATTGCATCTCCGATAAAACAACATATTGTGAGCCTAAAAATGTTTTTTGCAAAAAATCATGATCATTAGATAGTGTACCTGTATTTCAATTCTAACCCACTTCCTACAGATTCGGTAGACAAGGACAGAAAGGTTTGAGATTCCTAGTTGGGACATTGTCTATTTAAGGTCGTGTAGTATTTTAAAAAATAGGATGGTAGCATTTTGAATAGCCCTTTGGTGGTTGCTTTACAAAACTCCTCGTTTTTGGTGCTCGAAAAATAGAAAATTTCTTTTTCGTGCAAGGAAAGGGAAAACTTGATCCCGCAACAATGTTCTCCATCCCAATTTGCACATTCCTGCACAATATGAGCACATTATCACAAACTATGTCGTGATTCTGGCCATAACTTTGGTAGTTTGGCCTGAGAGCCATGAAACCTCGAACATGATAGGTCATATATCTGAGAAGGATGTTTTGAGATATTTACAATATAACAAGTTTGGTATTTTTCGTTGCAACTATATCACATAATATGACACCATGTGAAGGATTTACCTTGTTTATACCAATTTTAATTTCTTATGCCCATTTCAATCTATGGTCAAAACGATGAGCACGAAGGTTCTTAGCTAGGGGATGAGCCTTGCTAATCATGCATTGTATCTCTGATAAAACAACATATTGTGAGCCTAATAATGATTTGCAAAAAATCATGGACATTAGATCATGTACCTGTAGTTCAATTTTGACCCACTTCCTATCGATTTGGCAGACCTTTGTCTTTTTCACGAGGGGTGGAAGGAAAGGTTTGAGATACCCCGGTTGGGACATTTTCCATTTAAGGTGGTCTAGTATTTAAAAAAAGGGTGGTAGCATTTTGAATTAGCCCTTTGGTGGTTGCTTAACAAAACGCCCCGTTTGTGGCGCTCGAAAAATGGAAAATGCCTTTTCCTTGCAACGAAAGGGAAAACTTCCTTCTGCAACATTGTTCGCCATCCCAAGATGCATATTCATGCATAATATGGGCACATTATCACAAAATATGCCGCGATTATGGCCATAACATTGGTCATTTGGCTCGAAAGGCATGAAACCTCAACATGATAGGTCAGTTCTAAGAAGAATTTTTTGAGATATTTACAAGATAACAAGTTTAGTATTTTTCCTTGCAACTGTGACATATAATATGACACCGCACAAAGGATTTCCCTTGTTTGGAGCGTTTTTAATTTCTTATGCCCCTTTCAAACTATGGTCAAAATGATGAACATGAAGGTTCTTAGCTAGGGGATGAGCCTCGCTAAAACTGCATTGTGTCTCTGGTAAAACTACATATTGTGAGCCTAATAATGATTTTGCAAAAAAACTATGGACATTAGATCAGGTACTTGTAGTTCAATTCTAACCCACTTCCTACCAATTTGGCAAAAAATTGTCTTTTTCATGAGGGGTGGATGGAAAGGTTTGAGATATCCTGGTTGGGATATTGTCCATTTAAGTGGTCTAGTATTTTTTTTTTAAAAATGGTGTTGGCATTTTGAATTATCCCTTTGGTGGTTGCTTCGCAAAACGCCTCGTTTTTTGGCGATCAAAAAATGGAAAATGCCTTTTCCATGAAACAAAAGGGAAAACTTCCTACTGCAACATTGGCCGGCATCACAAAATTCACATGCTTGCACAATATGGGCACATTATCACAAACTATGCCACGATTCTAGTCATAGCGTTGGTTGTTTGGCCTGAAAGCCATGGTACCTCGAATATGATAGGTCATTTCTGAGAAGGTTTTTTGAGATATTTACAATATAATAAGTTTGGTATTTTTCCTTACAACTATGTCACATAATATGACACCATGCGAAAGATTTATCTTGTTTGGACCGTTTTTGAATTTCTTATGTCCGTTTCAAACTATGGTCAAACGACGAGCATGAAGGTTCTTAGCTAGGGGATGAGCGTTGCTAAACTTGCATTTGATCTCTGATAAAACAACATATTGTGAGCCTAAAAATGATTTTTGCAAAAAATCATGAACATTAGATCGTGTACCTGTAGTTCAATGTTGACCCACTTCCTGTAGGGGTTCGTAGCATGGAAAACAAAAATTTTCTACCGCATACAAACAAACAAGCCAAGATCTATCTACTAGATTGTAGCAACGAGTCGATGGAATAACTTACCCTCGAAGATTCCAAAGCGGTTAACGAGAGCAGATTCTCGTGGGTGATGTAGTCGTACTCTTTCCGATCTCAAGATCGCGTAGACGATCCTTCTAGCGCCGCGTTCCCGCAGCGCTCCCGCAGTCGGTCACACGTTCGGTACTCGACGAAGACCTTCTTCTCCCTTGTTCCAGCAGGCAGCGGAGGTTGTAGCACTCTCCTCGTGATTCCGGCAGCACAACGGCGTGGTACCGGAGGTAGAGGGGAAATCCCGCAGGGCTTCGCCTTAAGCCGGTGCGAGTATGGTGGAGTATGAGAGAGGCTATTAGTGGTCTAGTAATTAGACACACCAATTAGAAGGCTCTAAACCAATTAGAAGGCTCTAAACCGAAATAGCTCTAAACCGGGGTTTAGGTCTAGGGTTTAGTTTAGAGGATAGGAACTTGTGTGTGTGCTAGGAGGGAGCCCTGCCCCTCCTTATATAGGTGGGAGGGGCTGGCCGGCCAAGGGGAGGGAGGGGAGTCCCTCCCCAACTCGGCTTGGTGGGGCGCCGGCTTGGGGAGGAGGACTCCCTCCCCAACTCGGTTTCCTCCTCTCCTCCCACTTCCCAAAATTGCCGTTTGACTTTCAAACTGGCCGTTTGACTTTTCAATTTAGGATTTAAATAAATCCTTTATTTTGGGCAGCGAAGACACCTAGTACATGATGCAATCATTCCAACTCATAATGACACATTCATGTACCCTTCCCCCTCCGGAGTGCCGGACATTCCGGGACCTTCTAGAATGTTCCCGATGAAAACACCGGAACCATTCCCCAACTCCGAAATGGGACTTTCCTTATATGAATCTTATTCTCCGGACCATTCCGGATCACCTCGTGATATCCCGGATCCCATCCGAGACTCCGAAAAACATTCGGTCTCTTTCTCATAATACCATAACTACTCAAACAACGTCGAATCCTTAAGTGTGTCTCCCTACGGTTCGTGAATTATGCGGACATGATCGAGACACTTCTCCGAACAATAACCAATAGAGGAATCTGGAAATTCATATGGCTCCCACATATTTCTACGATTACATTGCGATCGAATGAACCACTTACATACGATACCAATTTCCCTTTGTCTCACGATATGTTACTTATCCGAGGTTATGATCGTCGGTATCTCTGCATACCCAGTTCAACCTCGTTACTGATAAGTACTCTTTTCTCGTTCCCGTGATATGTGATCCCTTGTGACCCAGTCACATGCTTGCAAGCTAATTGGATGACATTTCACCGAGAGGGCCCAGAGAATATCTATCCGTCATATGGATGGACAAATCCCACTCTTGATCCATGTGTTTCAACCAATACTTTCCGAACACTCAATACCACCTTTATAGCCACCCTGTTACGGTGTGGTGTTTGATGACATCAAAGCATCCATCCGGTAAAGGTGATATGCATGATCTCATGGTCGAAGGAATTAGGTTACTATGTATCAGAAAGCATATAGCAATTGAACTATTGAAATGACTTGATCTTTATGCTACGCTTATCTATAGGAGTATGTCCACCATATCATTCTCCTAACGATATGATCTTGTTGTTAATAACATCTCAATGTTCATGATAGGGAAACCACAATCATCTATTAACCAACAAGCTAGTGAAGTATAGAGGCTATACTAGGGACTTCAATTTAAGTTTACAATTCACACAAGTATTAATGTTTCCTTGTTAATACTATTATAGCATGAATATAAACATTTATCATAAACACAAAGATATAATAATAACTATATTTATTATTGCCTCTAGGGCATATCTCCAACAGTCTCCCACTTGCACTAGAGTCAATAATCTAGTTTCAAACCTTTGTGTATTCAACACCTATGGCTTTCCGGTGTTGCATGTACACGATTGCTAGTGGTCAACTGATCTCCGGATCCGACACTTCCAGGTCCGTGTGTAATTGCATGTCTTTGCGTCTCTACGCATCACTCATTCTCTAATGAGATGGCTTTGTATAATTTGGTCTTTCGGTGTGACCTTTAGTTCTTTGGGGTTAAAACATGTTGATAATATTGTCGCACAATATATCTTCATAGTATTATCCCGCTGTGAACTACACCTAGTTTGATAACAAACTACTTGACACAAATGCCCTCTTTTGCTGCTATAATAGCAGTCATATACTTAGCCTTTTGTTGAAGTATCTGTCACAATGTCTTAACTTTGGAACTCATCCAAATCCATTATGGAACTCACTTTCCATTATATTGTGCCACCCTTAATTTAGATTGAGATAAACTTAATTTGTACTCTGTGACAAAACTAGTATCAATGTAGTACTTTTACAATGAACTAACCATCTATTTGTCACTTCTACAAATAATATACTCTTAGTTCTTCCAAAAGATCATAAGAATATCCTTACTATCGTCCAATGATCATCTTATGAATCATTCTGGTATTTGCTCATAACTTTTTTAGAGCATAGGACATATCTGGATTTGTACATACCACAGTATGATTGATATAAATACTCTTTGTGATTTCATACATCAAGTATCAATCTATACTTGAATCTTTGTTTCACTTACCAAATGTCAATACACTTGAATATATCATCAATATTGAACTTATTCAATCCTTTCTGTGCGACAAGAACCTTTCTTGTAGTTTCTATATTGAACTCATTCAATATCTTGTCTATGTACTTCTGGCACAACCATATTAGCATCTATTGATGCCAAATATTTGGGTTTTGCCTAAGTCTTTCATCAGGATGAAATTCTTAATATGTGTTAATAAAAGATACATCATTTCTAATCAACAATATGTCCTCCACATAATGTATTAGAAATATGTCTTAGCGCTCCCACTTAATTTCTTGCAAATGCAAGTATCTTCATTGTCTCCGATGAAATTAAACTCTTTTAACAGTTTCATCATAGTGAAGATTCCAACTCCGCTATGCTTACTTCATCCATTGAAGTTTGCATATGCTTTTAGCATCCTTTGAAAAAAACCTTTTGGACCATGTCATGCACACGTCCTAGGTAACAATTCTATTAGAAGAACTTGTTTTGTTTATTCAACTACCACATAACAAAATTATATGTAGTGGTTGCTCTATTAATCCGTATAGACTAAATATCGCTATGAAAGATCAAATCTTGTCATAGTCAATCCTTGAACATTGTTGTGAACTATCTCCCAACATGTCGACTATAGATGTGAAACATCCATGTCTATTTCTTTATAGATCCAAACACAACTGTAAGGTCTTACACCTTTCTCGAGGGTCTTTCAAGTTCAAAACTTGATTTCTCGTGTATGGAATTATCACGGATTTTATGGCTTCTGGCCATTTGACGGAGTCAGGGCCCATCATCGCTTCTTTGCATGTAGTCCGTTCATTATTCTCAAATAATGATTCAACCCTCAAATCTTGGTATTTGATTGTTTACTCGACCTACTTGGTTCAATAGAAACTTAGACCTCCGTGACCACAACCTTTGAGGCACGTGAGCCACGAGCATTGTTGCTGCCTCCGGAACACTTTTCGGTGCTGCGCAACTCTGCACATATAGCTAAGGTTCTTTTAACCTTATCAAAGTTCTATTGTCCTCCCACTTAACTTTTCACGAAAAATTCCTTCTCAAAGAAACTTGACGTTCTAAGCGACAAACACTTTTGTCTCCGGTGTTTGTGGAGGAATACTTAATATTTATACAAAGACAGGTTTATCCGACTTTGGTTGCACACATCTTTCTTATGCATAGCATACCAATGTTTTAAGAAAGGACTACTTGGGTTTTATCCCAAACCATAACTTTATATGGTGTCATTTCAGCGGATTATGATGGAGCTCTTTTCAGTGGAAAAGCGGTAGTCTCTAAAGCTTTTAATCTTTAAAATATAATGGCAGTTCTATATTTTACACCTTTGATCTTACCATGTCAAACAAGGTTTTAATTACATATCTCGAACGCTCCATACTCTTTATGGTGTTTCGGGAAATGCAAATTCACGGAACGATTCCTTAAATCTTAGGTATTATGCTAAACTTGTAACTCAAATATCTTCCTTTATGATCTTATCATAAACTATTTATATTCTTGTTACAATGATTTTGCACTTCATCATGAAATCTTTGAACTTTTCAAATATTTCATACTTCATCCTTATTAAGTAAATATTCATATATTCACTCAAATTTTCAGAGAAAGCATATGAAGTTGAAATCCATCGCTCTTGACTACACATAATGGAGTTCGTACAACAATATGCACAAGTTCCAATAAGCTAGTCTTTCGTTCCCTTTTGGCCTATGAACGAAGTTTTAATTATTCTCTAGGAAAGTTTCACAAACGTCATTTGATCAAAAATCAAAAGACTCCAAAATTCCATCCACATGGAGTTTCTTCATGTTTTCTTTCCAATATAATTTAAAATGCGATGTCACTTCCTAAGTGATCTTTCAATCAATTTGTCTTTCGACATTTTTTTTTAGCACTAGTTTTATGGATGTGATTTCTCCAACGAGATTTGCGAATCATCCATCTCTTATGGATTACGGCAATTATTTGAACAACCCTTTTGTTCTCATAATACCTGATAAAACAAATCTTGAAGGCAAGCTTTGATGTTTTAACGAGCAACACAATAACCCTTTATTTGTTCTCGATGAACATCATCACATATTCTTTTGCTAGTTACTTAGGCCATTGTAGTTCATGAATTGTGTTGTTTCGTATGACGATTCATACCAACAAATTCAGTATAAAATACTTAAGAACCACATTGTTTAATGAGCAAAGAATATAGCCATAACATGTATATCATCTATATACTTAAACTGAACAATTCTAGTCTTTTCTTTTCTGCCATATATTTCTGAGATTCTCTTTCAGTATTTCCTTTTCAGCTTGAAAGAATCTATCAACATCAATAGTGGAGTCATACATATGACACATAGTCCAAAGCGTGTATAGTTAAATACCAATGTCTTTGGACTTGCACTTTGAAGTAGATCACCATCATCCAATGTTTGGTGTGCTTTCAAATTCCTTTCTTTAGTAATCTATTGGTGTAGTAAACATTTTACCTACATCAAATATTCACCTTCATCATGGAATCGTCCATGACCAAGCTACTTTTAGCTTATAACGGTGAATCGCGAGTATAATGTTGCTCTCCAAAACCTTTTGGAAGATTAGGACAACTAGTGTGTCCAACCTTTTGCAAATTTTCATCAAATATGAGAACATGACTTTTGCCATATTATACTCTATCATGTTGTAACCAAAACTTTGTTTCAGATATCACAATATCTTCCACATATCATGGTTTCTGAAACAACTCTTTCAGATCCTAGATAACCTTGATATTAAGACAATCCTTTGAATATCAAGAATCATGGAGACAAACATGATACTTTATATACTAACACTTGGAGTTGTTACTCTTGATTTAATACCAATTATTAAACTTCATGGAGTAACCGGAACTTACTGAAAGTTTGCAATAGGACTTTTAAACTTTAGATTAACACTTCAAAACAATACGATACCAGTTCGTAAAGTAACTAACCAGAATTCTATAGTTCTATTATCTCAATTATAACTAAGCGCAAGGTGGTAAACGGATGCCAATGACTACAACAACTATGCAAATTCACTTTGATTTAGTTTATGATAAATTGAGTTCTAATTAATAATTAAATTAATCTAGGTGAACTCCCACTCAAAACAACATCCCTCACATTGTTTTAGTGATCACACGAACCAAATCCACTACATCAACACCGATCATCACGAGAGTTGATATAGTTTCAATGGCGAACAATCATCATGTTCATCATATCTACTATATGATTCATGCTTTACCTTTCGGCGATCCGTGTTCCTGAGGCCATGTCTGTACATGCTAGGCTCGTCAAGATCAAACCTTAGCTACCGCATAAGCAAATCTGGCTTGCTTACGTTGTATTCACCCGCGGAATCAAAGACACCCGATCATCACGTGGTGCTTCGAAGCAACAAGCTTTGGCAACGGTGCATACTAAGGGTGAACACTTTAGAACTTGAAATTTATGTGCATGAGGGATCATCTTATAATGCTACCGTCGTCTACTAAGCAATACAAGATGCATAAAGGATTAACATCACATGCAATTCATAATATGTGATATGATATGGCCTTTCTTCTTTGTGCTTCCGATCTCCATCTTCAAGCACGAACATGATCTCCATCATCACCGGCATAGCATCAAGGTCAATGACGCTTCTTCATGGTTGTCGTCCACCAGCTTCAACTATTACAACTATTTTGAATAGACACGCAGGTCTTAACAGAAATTAAAGACAACCATATGGCTCCTGCCGGTTGCCAACTTACAATAAGGAACATTGCATACATCAAATATAATCACAATCATGGCCATATCACATCACTGCACACCCCTGCAAAACAAAGTTAGACGCCTCTACTTTCTTTGCATATTTTACGTGGCTTGGGGCTTCCAATAAGTGTCGTTCTAACTTACGAACAAGAACCACAACATTGATACTAGCATTGTTGATTACCCGTTGTAAATTGGATCTTAACTATGCTAAGAGAAACAGGCACCCGCAAAGCCACTTATGCAATACAAGTTGCATGTCAAACGTGGAGCAAGTCTCATGAACGATGTCATGTAAGGTTAGCCCGGGCCGCTTCATCCCAACATACCGCAAGATGCAAAGTACACAAAAAGCAATCTACAATAAAAGCATCAACGCCCACAATGACCATTGTGTTCTACTCGTGCAACAGATCTACATATAGACACGGCTCTGATACCACTGTAGGGGTTCGTAGCATGGAAAACAAAAATTTTCTACCGCATACAAACAAACAAGCCAAGATCTATCTACTAGATTGTAGCAACGAGTCGATGGAATAACTTACCCTCGAAGATTCCAAAGCGGTTAACGAGAGCAGATTCTCGTGGGTGATGTAGTCGTACTCTTTCCGATCTCAAGATCGCGTAGACGATCCTTCTAGCGCCGCGTTCCCGCAGCGCTCCCGCAGTCGGTCACACGTTCGGTACTCGACGAAGACCTTCTTCTCCCTTGTTCCAGCAGGCAGCGGAGGTTGTAGCACTCTCCTCGTGATTCCGGCAGCACAACGGCGTGGTACCGGAGGTAGAGGGGAAATCCCGCAGGGCTTCGCCTTAAGCCGGTGCGAGTATGGTGGAGTATGAGAGAGGCTATTAGTGGTCTAGTAATTAGACACACCAATTAGAAGGCTCTAAACCAATTAGAAGGCTCTAAACCGAAATAGCTCTAAACCGGGGTTTAGGTCTAGGGTTTAGTTTAGAGGATAGGAACTTGTGTGTGTGCTAGGAGGGAGCCCTGCCCCTCCTTATATAGGTGGGAGGGGCTGGCCGGCCAAGGGGAGGGAGGGGAGTCCCTCCCCAACTCGGCTTGGTGGGGCGCCGGCTTGGGGAGGAGGACTCCCTCCCCAACTCGGTTTCCTCCTCTCCTCCCACTTCCCAAAATTGCCGTTTGACTTTCAAACTGGCCGTTTGACTTTTCAATTTAGGATTTAAATAAATCCTTTATTTTGGGCAGCGAAGACACCTAGTACATGATGCAATCATTCCAACTCATAATGACACATTCATGTACCCTTCCCCCTCCGGAGTGCCGGACATTCCGGGACCTTCTAGAATGTTCCCGATGAAAACACCGGAACCATTCCCCAACTCCGAAATGGGACTTTCCTTATATGAATCTTATTCTCCGGACCATTCCGGATCACCTCGTGATATCCCGGATCCCATCCGAGACTCCGAAAAACATTCGGTCTCTTTCTCATAATACCATAACTACTCAAACAACGTCGAATCCTTAAGTGTGTCTCCCTACGGTTCGTGAATTATGCGGACATGATCGAGACACTTCTCCGAACAATAACCAATAGAGGAATCTGGAAATTCATATGGCTCCCACATATTTCTACGATTACATTGCGATCGAATGAACCACTTACATACGATACCAATTTCCCTTTGTCTCACGATATGTTACTTATCCGAGGTTATGATCGTCGGTATCTCTGCATACCCAGTTCAACCTCGTTACTGATAAGTACTCTTTTCTCGTTCCCGTGATATGTGATCCCTTGTGACCCAGTCACATGCTTGCAAGCTAATTGGATGACATTTCACCGAGAGGGCCCAGAGAATATCTATCCGTCATATGGATGGACAAATCCCACTCTTGATCCATGTGTTTCAACCAATACTTTCCGAACACTCAATACCACCTTTATAGCCACCCTGTTACGGTGTGGTGTTTGATGACATCAAAGCATCCATCCGGTAAAGGTGATATGCATGATCTCATGGTCGAAGGAATTAGGTTACTATGTATCAGAAAGCATATAGCAATTGAACTATTGAAATGACTTGATCTTTATGCTACGCTTATCTATAGGAGTATGTCCACCATATCATTCTCCTAACGATATGATCTTGTTGTTAATAACATCTCAATGTTCATGATAGGGAAACCACAATCATCTATTAACCAACAAGCTAGTGAAGTATAGAGGCTATACTAGGGACTTCAATTTAAGTTTACAATTCACACAAGTATTAATGTTTCCTTGTTAATACTATTATAGCATGAATATAAACATTTATCATAAACACAAAGATATAATAATAACTATATTTATTATTGCCTCTAGGGCATATCTCCAACACTTCCTACATATTCGGTAGACATTTGTCTTTTCCATGAGGGGTGGACAGAAAGATTTGAGATACCTAGTTGGGACATTGTCCGTGTAAGGTGATCTAGTATTTTTTAAAATAGGGTGGTAGTATTTTGAATTATCCCTTTGGTGGTTGCTTAAAAAACACCTAGTTTATGGTGGTCGAAAAATGGAAAATTCCTTTTTCGTGCAATGAGAGGGAAAAATTCCTCCTGCCATATTGTTTGCCATCCCAAGATGCACATGCGTGCACAATATGGGCACATTATCACAAACTGTGCCATGATTCGGGCCATAATATTGATTGTTTGGCTTTAAATCCATGAAACCTCGAACATGATAGGGCATTTCTGAGAAGGATTTTTTGAGTTATTTACAATATAACATGTTTGGTATTTTTCCTTGCAACTATGTCACACAATATGACACCACGCGAAGGATTTACCATGTTTGTAACTTTTTGAATTTCTTTTGCCCATTTCAAACTATGATAAAAAAGATGGGCATGATGGTTCTTAGCTAGGGGATGAGCCTCACTAAACTTGCATTGGATGTTTGATGAAATAGCATATTTTTATGATTGAGACTTAAAATGATTTTTTCAAAAAATCATGGACATTAGATCATGTACTTGTAGTTTAATTCTCACCCACTTCCTACCGATTTGGAAATAAAGGTTTGAGATACCCCGGTTGGGAAATTTTCCATATTAGGTGTTCTAATATTTTTTAAAAAAGGGTGGTATCATTTTGAATTAGCCCTTTGGTGGTTGCCTCATAAAACACCCCGTTTTTGGCGCTAATAAAATGGAAAATGACTTTTCCGTGCAACAAAAGGGAAAACTTCCTCCTGCAACATCGTTCTCCATCCCAAGATGCACTTCCGTGCACAACATGGGCACATTATCACAAACTATGTCGCGATTCTGGCCATAACATTGGCCGTTTAGCCTGAAAGCCATGAAACATCGAACATGATATGTCATTTTCGAGAAGGATTTTTTGAGATGTTTACAATATACCAAGTTTGATATTTTTCCTTGCAATTATGCCACATAATATAACACCACGCGAATAATTTTACCTTGTTTGGACCATTTTGAATTTCTTATGCCTGTCTCGAACTATGATCAAGATGACATGCATGAAGTTTCTTAGCTAGGGGATGAGCCTCGGTAAACTTCCATTGGATCTCTGATAAAACAACATATTGTGTGCCTAAAAATGATTTTTGAAAATAATCATGAACATTATATCATGTACCTATAGTTCAATTCTGACTCACTTCCTACGGATTAGGCAGATATTTGTCTTTTTCACGAGGGGTGGACAAAAAGGTTTAAGATACCCCGGTTGAGAAATTGCCATGTAATATGGTCTAGTATTTTTGAAAAATAGGGTGGTATCATTTTTAAACTTTCATGTTGGTTGCTTCAAAAAATGCCTTGTTTTTTGCACTAGCCAATCAAAACAGAGAGATAGAATATCCACGCATCACCCCATAGAAGTAGATCTCAGCCGTCCAGATGTGCCCCATCCAACGACCCAAATTTCAACTCCCACCAGGTCTCCCGCCCCCTGCCCACATTTCAACATTAAATGACCAAAAATCCCATAGTTTCCACTTTAGCAGCAGATAAATGATTAGGGGAAGTTTTGTGAAATCCTCCACACCACCTATCCAGATCGAGAGGGACATCCACCGAAACCCTAATCCCATCCCACCCTGAAGTGCTTACCCACAAACATATCCCTTCGACAGAAGATAACCACCTCCGAACGAAAGGTGTAGCGCCATCCCCCAGCATCAGCATACGACTCCAATCAAGAAGGTCGGCGACTCCACCAAAAACCCCTAGTGTCGCTCTAAGGGGGAAAGACTACGTCTTTCCCGCCCAAAAACCTAATAGAACCCTGGACTCGAACACTATTGATCGTCAAGTGATGACCACCCCTGCGGAATCCGAATCATCGACCCTGCAAGAAGGACGACAATCGGCACTTCTCGAGAATCAGAAGGTTCAACTCATCGTCCTGCCGCAAGAAGGAAGTACCCTGTCGATGCTAAACCTACCTAGAATCATCCTAAGGGGAAAGACTACGTCTTTTCCATTTGTTTAATCCAAGAAACTCAATCCGAAGCCACTCAGCTCTGATCTGTAAGTACCCGCGCCGGTTAGCTGTAAAACTTGTTAGTGTCTAATAGATTCCACCACTGAAATTGTTAAGCAGATGTTATCACCCAAACCTACTCCGGGACGAGATTATTTTAAGGGGAAAAGGTCTGTAACATCCCAATTTCAGCAACCTTGATTTGTTGTCCAAAAG
Source organism: Avena sativa (assembly GCA_916181665.1). Classification (NCBI taxonomy): domain Eukaryota; kingdom Viridiplantae; phylum Streptophyta; class Magnoliopsida; order Poales; family Poaceae; genus Avena; species Avena sativa. The sequence goes on from OV702293.1 coordinate 105,689,864, forward strand.
GCAAAAATTAGGGAAAAAAAACTTTTTATTCTTAAGTGTTGCAATATTTGATTACTTGTTTGCATGTATTCAAGAAACTGATTGTGTATTAGGTGATATACTCCTTGTCTCAACACTAGCTAACAAAAACTATTTTCCAAAGGAGATGTCTTGGCTCCTCTTTAGTATTCCCAAATATTCTGGCATTCCAAACCTGAGCCAAGATGACTTTGATAAAACCAACTATTTTACTAACTCTATTAACAAAACTATGGAGACCTATATATTATCTCCTTATGTTTTCAAGACAGAATCTCAACTACCCTTAGCTCTAGTTCTTCCCAAAACCTTTCCTAAAACCTTTTCACTCCAATCTTGATTGAAATACCAAGAGGTCCTTATCTTACTTCAAAACAAAACAAATTCAAAACACCCATACTTACCTCAAGCTAGGCTTGATGGTAACCCTAGTATAGTTGGATAAGTTTGATAAGAGGAATTGCCTTGATCTGTTGTCTGATGAATTGCCTTGATCTGCTGATTGCATTGTTTGCTTAGGAACTAGAGTGAGATAATCTAGTAGCTCATCCCTTAGGACCAAATCTATGCTTGTGATCATAAATATCTTATCAAGCATCCAAGTTTGGATCTATCCTAAGCCACTAAAGTGACCATCTCATCCCCTAATCAGATTAATCCAGGGATAATCCCTTCTGCTAGTTTCCAACTCAGGGAAGACCCAACCTAAGCATGGATCCTATCTACTTGTTATCACATCAACATCCTCCATTTGATCATAAGTTTGTAACAAATCATCCTATCGAAATCATCTACACTTGCACTCTAGTCTAAAACCCTAAATCTTCCAAAATGGCGAAGTCTGGAATTCTAATCTAGATTCAATCTTTGGAGCTCTACCTTCTCCAACCTATGAGCATTCTTGAGAAAGTATTTGAACCATATTGTAGTACATCACTAGTACTACCAAGGCCCACTCTTATTCTTGGATAAACCATTCTAGTTCCCACTCATCCATGATGGTTTTTTAGTCAAGATAATAATCTTTTCTGCAAATCTTATCATCTTGCCTACTTTGGTAGAAGCTCACATATATTTTCCATCTCCCCTTGACCAAATATTTACATGGTTATGATATAATAAACATGCTCTTTCAATCCATCCTTCACTTGTTCCCATTGGAGCATTGTTATTCTTAAACCCACATGGTTTAGAAGGCATCATGGCAATCCTGCTATGGCAACCTTGTTTTCAACAAAGATTGACACCTCTTCTATACCACCTCAAATACAACCAAGCCTAAATCTTGGCACCATTCCCATCTACATAACTTGGTCTATCCATACCTCTATTCCTTGTACCTAGGTGAGCTCTGAGCTCCCAAATCCAACCCTATTTTGGTGGTATAAATTACCAAAATCCTAGATTCTCCCAAATCTAGTTTCCATCCCTTTTCACCACAATTATTTCAAAACCCAAGATGGAATTAAGGTATAAATCAAGTTTACATCCTCTACCTTGATGATAACCATCCCCAAATAATTCCCCTAATTATTTGGAGCCTCAAACTATTTAAAAACACTATCTTGCAAAATGCACAAAATATTTGTCTATCAAGGCAACTCTGTTTTTCTCCAAACCACTTGGCCAAATCAATTCACATTTGAGTTCTATATACCATACCCTATCTTCCAAACTCAAAAATAAATATTTTTGATATTCTTTGTTATTTCTTTTTGCCCTTGTTCTTAAATGGCAGAAACAAGAAATAATTCCTTAAAAATACTTTTCCAACTCAATAAATTCCAATAAAATTCTCCAATGTATAATTTGGTATTCAGAACCATTTCACATGAAAAACCAACCTCGTCTAATGAAAAAATCTGACATTTGATTCTCAAAACCCCTTCTGCACTTTTTGAATTTCATCTTAAAAATCCCAAATAATTCTTGGAGAATTCTCTTGACCATATCTAGCTACCAGCACCTTTACCTCATCTTGCCAAGATCAAATTTTAGAAATTCCCTTCATGATCATTATTATGACTAAATGGGAACCTTGATCAAGACTTGAACCATTCCAACTCAATCCCATACCCAAGCTTGCTCAATACATCTCTCTAGAAGCTCCCACCTCCTCTGGTGGAAATCCCTGTAGCAAGGCACTCTAGCCTTTGTCTTGTATCTCTTGGAGAGAGTATATGAGAGATGTGTGGCCCTCATGCCTTGTCTTGCAAATATTTCCACACCAGGACAACCCCTCCCTCTCTGCCCCTTCTATGGCCCACACACACACCTCTCCACCGCCCATGGCACCCAATGAGCAACCCCTAGACTTCCCTAGCTCCTCCATAGGCAATGTCCACCATGGAACCTTGCTCCTTGGGTAAAAATGCTAGAGGCCACCCCAAGCCCCCTTCTCCACTCCATTTGCTTCCCCACCTCTCACCAACCACCCAGAGCACCCCCACCCTCTCCCCTGCTCTGTTTTGCTCGAGGGAGAAGAAGAGAAACGCCTAGGCCTCCCTCACAAAACCGAGCAAAGCCCCTCCTCTGCTGCTCCCCACCCTCTGCATGTTACACATCTGAGACCTCCTATCTCGCCTTCTTCTAACCATGTCCTCACTTGGCCACAGAACCGGTTCTGGACGCCTCCTTGGCGAGCTCCTGAACGTGCACCGGCGGGCGTCGTTGCGTGAGCTCTTCCCCGATGTTAAAAAACCTAGTTGCTGCCCATTGTCTTGGTCGCCGCCGACCGCCGCATTGCCCTGCCTCCTCCATGTCGCCTCGCCATCCTCTGGTAAGCGCCGCCGCCGCCCTTTGACCCCGCCTAGGGTTTCTGCCCCGATGCCCTGGCCGCGAGGAGGCAGACGGTTGGGAGCCGTCGATCTCGATCTAATCGAGCGGCTCCCGCTGTCCCGTACCCCTTCGCCCCTACTCCCTATGACCAGCGGGCCCCACGCGACCAGATTCAAACGCACGCCAGCACACTCTCCCGCGCGTGGTGGCGCCTGGGTGGGCTGCATCTGCGCCATCCGGCCCACGATCGCCCAGATCTAGGCCCGTGATCCTCTTAGTCCTTTTCCTTTATTGGATTTGTCCAGATCCATAAAATTGACCATTTGGTTTAAATCATTTTGAAAATGGAAAATGACCCAAATCTGATAGATCCAAAATTGTACATGTCCTTGTGTGTTTCTACAAACATGCAGAGAAGGTCTCTTGCCCAAAAGATTTACCATCTTTTCTAGATGAAATAAATGCTAGAAGTACATGTTTCCACTAACAAATGAATTCAGAAAGCTTGGTAATTCCAAATGGCATGAACCCAATTGGTACTGAAAGATCTTAGTCATTCCTTGCATGTCCTACTGCCCCACATAAAGTTGCTTCCTAGATTACCTGTAGCAAAAATAATAAAAACATGGCATATCTGACTTTAGAAAATTCTCTAGGTCAAACCAAACGAGGTTTTGACCTAATTCCAACTCCCTGTACACCTACATATCAGTTCGTTCCAAAATCCAGTAGCTCATAATTTTATGAACATATGTTGAATTTTGGTGAATTAAACATTTCTGTGCATGGTCTGTTCACCAATAAATTCATAGCAGTAGCTCTGCAACTCCAAAAAGGCTGATTCCAATTTATAAAGAAAGGTATTTTAAGTACCTAACATGTGTCCTTGAAATCACATCAAATACTTATGCATATTAAATATGATTAAAAAGACAAATCTCATCCAGTACTGTCTTTGGGAATTTCTCTAGGGCATTCTGTTAATTGTTTCGAGGTGATTCCAACACATCTTGTTTCAGTCGACTAAATACTACCTAATCACCCAAGGAAATAATTTTTGGAGCTTCATAATTTGTCTAGTGAATTATTTCCTAAAACTAGGGTTTTATCCACTATAAACATCTTTATAAATCAATGGAAATTGATAAAATGGTGAAACTTTTGTTGGCTTCATGTTATCAATACCTTTATGATGGTATCAGTTTTATACAGTGGTATCATATAGAAGTTGGCCTTACTCAAAAACCCCTTATCTAGGTAGTTTTGGACTATAAATCTATTCTAGCAAATCCACAATGCAAACAAAGCATTTCCTTGCACCCAAAGCAAAATCCTCAATCTTACTGATCTATAAGCTTGTTTTGTCTATTTATTGCTGTATGATTTGGTGTTGGTATGCGTTGTATTAATTGTGGTGTTGTTTGCTTGCATGTTGCTCGATGACGATGATAGATGCGATTATGTGACACCAAGAAGAAGGAAGCAACGGGATATTATTATTATTGTAATCGGTATTCTGGTATTCTAAAGAAGTCATGGGACGTCTCGCTGGTCATAGGCAAGCCACCTTCTTGCTCATACGCTTTGTCCTACTATTTCACCTATGCATGTTTTATCTACTCATTTATGCAAATTGCATTGTTTTACTTTATTATGTTTTATGTGGGGAATGTTTGGCTCCTCCAAACCATTACCCCTTAGTACCATTAGGTACAACCCATTATATGACACCTACCTGCCTTTGGTATGGTAGATGGTGTATAACGCCATGACTCTTTGGAAACCCCGTTTTAGCCAAAGCAAAAACCATGGGATGGGAAGACCCCGGAAAAAGGCTTAACAAAAATGTTTTATGAGAAAACCTTGGTGAGGTTTGGCCTAGAAAGTGGTTTGGAAAATGAGGAAGATTTTGTTTTACAAAAGGTTGGACAAAATATGGAGGAAAAATGTTTACAAAAACAGCCGGGCTGGCCAGTTTTGAAGCTAGCGCAATTAACCTGTGCAACCACATAACTCTAGAATTGGACGGGGCAAGGCTAGTAGTTTGTCTAATCTGGTATAGGTGCCTCACACGACTAAGGGGCAAACAATACCCGGAGGGTGGGCCTTCTCTATCCAATGGTCCATGCGTGGCATCGACCCGGAGAAGGAACGAAGGGTCCGTGGGCCTCCACAAGATACCATGATCCCCTCATTGAAAGAACACACCAGTTGAGGTGTAAAAGGCACTCCGGTTGGCTGGTTACTATATAGGGCGTCCCGGTTTTGAGGGGATTAACCTCATAGGGTAGGCACTTGTATCAGAGAGGGCATTCGGAAGGTCTTGACCAGTTATTCGACCCACGATCGTTGTAGATCAGGGACGGGTAATCGGATGGTGTGGGTATAGTGTACAACCTCTACAGAGTATAAATCTATTCGAATAGCCGAGTCCTTAGTCATGGACGGTTGTGCTGGTGGATGTACAATGGTAATGGTTTTGCTTTTAAAAAGGACTTCAGAAAAGCAATGGCTTAAAATGTTTTGACCATGGGATTGTCGGGGAAAAGGAGGAAGGAGTTTGGTCATGAGATGACCGGAAGGAGAAACAAACGGGTGACCCAATCCTAGTGTTTTTCTTAAAACTTTTCAAAAAGGTTTTCAAAATGTTTTACAAAGTTTTTCAACAAAGATATAGAGATACGCTATATCTACAAGAGAAACTAATTTATAAAAGAACCTCTTATGGAACCATCCTACCACAGCCATATTGCATATCCTTTATTTCTTGTTCTCTTAAAGTGGTTTGTGAGTACATTCAAAGTATTCACCGACATTGTCCCTGGCTATTTACTTCACCAGATTTTTAGAAGCAAGAGGAACGAGGGAGTTTGCTGATGTCTATGCGAGCTAGGCCGTCTTCCTAGTTAGTCGCCTGTAGGTTAAGGCATGACATGGGCTCTGCGCTTGTATACTTCCGCTATTGACGTTGTATCGCCATAATGGCATAAATGTAAGTACTTGTATTTGTTAATTATGGATGTTGTAATGATACTTGTCGGTTATGCTCACGGCTCACTGATCATGGGAAAGTGAATTGCAGGCATAACGGGTATTCTTGGATCGTAAATCCAGGGGTGCCACACCCAGTCTCCTCACCTACTGCACCGTCGACATCTCCATATCCCCTTCTGCTCCCGTCTCTATCTCTAGGATTCTCTCAATCACTCTCTCTTTTTGAAGGCATTCCTAGATGCGAGCTTGAACGGGATGGACGGGAGGTGGAGCCCCGCACAGATCCGATGGCTCAGACTACCGCACGAACTACCTGTATTGCTAAAGCCGTAGACACGGCCATGGCCCCCGTCGAGGAACTCAGGAACTAGGACGACGAGTTCATCAAGGTTGAGCAGGACTTTGGTCTCTCCCCCTTCACCTTCACCGGAATGGCCTGCTCGCTGGTAAGTCTCGCCTCCTCTAACTTCCACCTTCATCAATAGGTATGATGCTTTGATCACTCTTGCAAATAAAAACATGAACAAAAACATGAAATTATCTTGTGGAATATTTGAAAGGAAGGCCCCTAAATTTTGTGTAGGTTGCTAGGTCGAATATTGTTTTTATCAGTACTTATATCTTTTTGTAGTAGGGTGGTAGTGTGATGATCTCATTAGCTGTCCAATACTTCTAGATTTGGATTAAGATATTTGTACAACTTAGACCATTAACTTACATTCTAATATATGCAATTGTGATGTGTGAAAAAATCTGTTCCAAGACAATGGAAGTGCTAGCGCGATAACTTCCAGACTAAGATGCAAGTGCATTCACATTCCGAATGCAACTATGATATAGATGCCAAAACAAATGTTCACACCTGAAGTGACAAGCAGATGTTACAAGAATGCGTATACTCTAGTATATCCATACTTAATCAATTGGGGCTAACAAACTCCTATCCTTATCCAACCTATAAAATCTACAATTTCATAGGCGTGGCAACATCCGTTAGTTACTGTGTGTATTAAAGTAAACACTAGCACGACTTCTTGTGAGGCACTGAAATTTGAAAAATGAAGAGTAGGCGAGTATGATACAACTATCCTTTTTAGTATGATGTCAGATTTATAGTTCTCTTTTTGTGAGCGGACATGCTATCTTGCCTGTATTGGTTTCTGCGATTATCATGAATCCCTTCCTTTGTTGCATATATGGGCAAGGTGTTCATGGATCCGTTACTCTGTTCATGGATCTTGGATTCTATACATTTTAAAGTTATTACATAAGAAATTGTGTTATCTATTTCCTATTTGGCAATTGTATATCCTAGAATCTTGTAGGTGTTGTGAGAAAAGTGTATGTTATTGTGATAAAATGCATATGGTGTGAGATGTTTTGATATTTTGTTGAATATATCACCGCGGTGAAGGTGGATCTTGAGAACCACAAGGCATCGGTGGTGTCACAGTTTGTGTAGTTTATTCGCCTGATCTGTCCGTATATCGGTGCCGCTGTTTGGGATTGGACCTATGAAGAAGTCCATGCTTAAATAGGGGAAAACTGTAGCATCTACGTCCCTAGAAATGAGTTCTACAAGCTTAAACATATTCTTCTTAGTAGTTTTCTTAGTCTTCTAAGTAGTTCTACATGTTGAGACGGTCCTGACTTTTAGTTCTAGAGTTAATTTTGTGGTTCTCTTGCTACTGGAAACAAGCATATTGTTCTTACTAGTTGTCATTAGTTCGGTTTCACCCCATAATACCTTTCAATTACTGGTCTTGCACTGATATGCTTCTGCAATAGATTATTATCAGATTAGTTCTTGATGAAAGATTTGGAATGTTGTATTGATGATGAATTTTGGCAGAAATGCAATTCAAACATTCTACTCTTGTCACTATCATACTAATACCGTCAGTGTGATTTATCAACTATTTTGTTGTTTATCGCCATTTGATCTGCGAGTTTAATTTTTTGTTATTCGTCATTCTATCTCTGTGAATGTACAAAGAACACTTTGCGCTCGAGACTATTGTTAGATGACACAAACATGTTTTCAATTATTACTATTAATTGGGTACAAACTTGCAAGTTCTTGCTTAACATCTAGAGCTGTACTTGATAGAACTGGCGTGAAAGATTTTGCTAGCACATCAGTGTAGTGGTGAAGTGCTTTGCCATTTCTAGTTCCATGACAGTATTTCTGCCATCCTTTTATTTTCATCAGATTACAGTTTGCACTATTTATAGGATGCTAGAGCGCATCGATGTGGCCTTATGTTGACAAGGTAAACTTGATGTTGTTGATGGCTCTGTGTATGAGATGTTTATTTCTTATTGAAACTAAGATCTGTGTGTTATATGGTTTATTTATCCAATAGGCTCTCTGCAGAATGGTGTCGGATATTGCAAAGCCAATTTTTGCAGAGAACACCACAAATTTAAGATGGATTCTGTTGAGTTCGAAACACCTACTCTAGGTACCTTACCACCCAACTTTAAGGTTAGTAGTATCTATTAGGCATATAAGCCTTGGTTTTTTTACCCGCAGTAGGTACTGCTTTTGTAGAAAACACGAAAAAAAGTTAATCTTACTAGTATTCTATTTTTTTGTACTTTCCTGCAGACTGTATGTTTTACTGTAACACTTGTGAATTCCAACAAATTTCCTTGGAGAAGTTACCTTTGCTGTAGAATAACGTACCTATACTGAATGGGTGTTTTTCCCCTTCATGTGTTCTGTTTCCTATTTATTTTGTTCTTAGTGTCTAAATATAATTATGCTATCTAGAGTTCATCATATCTCACCTATTATTTTTGTTCCTGCCAGGTATCGAGTGTGGTGTTCCTCTCTCTTACAAGAGCTCTGGGCTGATGTTCGAAGAAGCCTTCCTATAGCTCCACACAACAAATATGATGTATTTTTAGACTTAGATTTTAGATAACAGATTGATAAGAAGGGATGATTTTAATAGAAATTGTTTTGAAATGTTTCATTTGTTTCCATTATCTATTTTAAATATAGGTTGTTTACTATAAATCTTATGAAATCGAAACCTGACAATGTGGATTTGAGACATTGAAATCCCGTGATTGTACTAGTACCTGACATTGAAAATGAATACTGACTAGTGAGACCTGTGGGTAACTGGTACCTGACTTGTGGGACCATGTGGGTAACTGGTACCTGACTTGTGGGACCATGTAGGAAATTAACACTGATAAGAGGGACCCACCAGGAATTAAATGAGAAAAACAAAATGTTAGGCCTAACAAAATTCCATGGGCCAAAAATTTATGGGCTAAAGTTTTGGTCTTGAATTAACAACAAAAGAATACACATAGCCTGAATTGATGGGCTTGGCCCATAGAAAGCACCGTGCTAGATTGGGCTGAATTTGATCAATGACCATCTGATTTGGTCATGGATTTTTCCACGTAGGATCTTATGTGGACATGACAGATAACCCATGACCACTTTTTTTGGTCATAGGTTACATGACCATCTATTTTGGTTATAGCTTTCCATGAGGTCGTTGGCTATCTATAGTGACCCTCAGTATGTGACCTACTGTTTTTGGTCATAGAAAGGTCATAAATGGATTACTATGACCTTTCTATGACCAATATTTGGGGTAACTAGTGAGTACATTCCTTGTAGTGCGCCTCCCGCGTGCTGCCCCTTCCCGGGTGGCCTAGATCCGCACAGTAAGGCCCATTTGGGTCTGGATCTGGCCCGGCTATTTCTTGTTATTTTCAAAATCTTTTTCTTATGATCAGATATGCACATTACATGATAGGATTTAATCAGTATAAAAAGATAAAATACGTCAAAATAGCCAGATCAAAAGCTCCTCATGTCCCTATATGTTTTTTCAAATATGCAGAGCAAGCAATAAATCACTCAAGTAGTTCTACAACTTTAAAATTAGTGAATCCCATTTCTACAGAAAGGTATTTGCAATAGATACCATGTGTCATTAGTTTCACCTCAAACACTTCTATATAGTAAATCTGGTGAAAAAGACAAAATGTGTTAAGAACTGACTTTGGGATTTTCCAAAGGGTATTCTGTTAATTATTTTCTCTTGAAAATCCTAATCTCACAGGCCTACAAAACACTATGAGGAAAGTTTTATTTGACTTATATATATTGTTTGGTGATTTATTCATCCAAACAAGGCTTATTTTCACTAGGAAATTCATAACTAAATAAATAAAAATGATAAAACGATAAAATCACTTATGGTGGTTTTTTTATTTCAATACCTACCTATGGATACCATATTTGAACGATGGTATCCTAGACAACTGGACCTTGGCGTAAAACCCCTCATTAGGTGGTATCCGACACTTAAATCATAAGAGAGGTTCCGCAAATGCAATTAAAGTATTTCCAATTGCTATAAACTCAAGTTATTAAGACCTAATAAAGTATGTTGATGTCTTCCTCATTTTTTGCTAGAATGTACTTGTCAACACCCGGATTTTTAATCCCAGATGCCTGTTATGCCATACATCGCAATCCTAGGATTACCATTTTTGCGAGACATAACAGATTTGGATATCACAGTACATCATCCATTACAAACCATACATAAGGTCTTACACAAATAAGGATCTCATGATCCAGTTCTTAATACAACTGAAGCAGCGGAATAACGTAATAATAAAGGTAGCGTAGGCGAAGCTCCATCTTCGGGGTCACAAGAAATGTTGACGATGGGAGACGATCCTAGTTGTCGTAACCTTCCTGTGGTCCATCATCCTGGTACTCCTCTTCATAGTCTGGCCACGGGAATAGTCAGGGACAAATCCATAAGTACTCTTTAAGTACTCGCAAACTAATACTAGCAAGTGAAGGGTTTTTTAATAGGTTACTAAGCTCTAGGGTTGTTTTGCAAAAAGCCAGATATACCTCTACTAAGTTCAGAAGCAAAGAAAACTCGTGGAAATTTTATAACACCTAAGTGGGAACTTGAATTTCATATCACAACTCTGTTGTGGTCAAGTCAAAGTCTCAATTCATTTTTAAAACATCTGATGGGGGAACAGTATGGCCACTCCAACTATCCATAACCATGGACGCGGCTATTCGAATAGTTTGACACTCTGCAGAGATTGTACACTTTCACCACAACATTCGATACATCCGTCAGGAACAAATCCTGAATTCACCATACTCAGTATGCGGATAATCAATCCTAACCTTTCAATTACATGCCCTAGTATAGGCACCTCTCCTGTTAGTTTGGCCTCCCAACCATGACCAACTATCATCTTGGGTACTGCACATGTGGACAATCTTCACAAGGTAGCCTCAGCTCAGACCTTGGCCGTGAGGGAACCCATACTAAGGTATATAAGTTTCCAGTCAAGCCCTACCCAATTTTCGGGTATTGTGGTTGTACGGTAAAATTGGAATGGTATCGCATCCAGACAACCATCAGTTTTATAAAAGGGCTAAGGCTCATGCCTCAACATTTTCATGATCAAAATCATCTGGTGTTCGGAAACACATGTCAAAACATTTCATTAGAATGACTCATCATTCCAAGGTTTTCATAACCATTTTCACCAAGTATTCCCAGCTAAAGTTGATCAAGTTTTATGCTTAGCACTAGCATCTAAAAGTGGTGTAAGTACTAATGAGGGGTGGTAAACAAGTGGAGATTAATGAAGTTCAATCTCATGCCTTAGGATGACATCAAGATTATCTACTTAGGCCAAATTTAATGCTCTTTATGCAACCTTCAATTATCTTTCTAGAATCTACAAGTCACTTAAGTAAACTCTAATAGAAAGCTTTGATAAAGAAATAAAGTATAAAGCTTGTAAGTAAAACTAGGATTGGGTTATCAAGTGGGTAGCATCACATATTCTTAAGGCATATAGTTGGCATGGTAACAAGCAAGTATTATCTTGCATAAGTAGGGTATCTTGCAAGGGTTAGCTTGCCAAATCAACTAGTAGTATTAGGCTTGCCTTGTGCAGAGCAGTGGTTGAAGTTCTCCTCATCTTCTTCCTTGAAGTATCCTCCTTTCTCCTTCTATCCTTGGTCGTTACTAGCGTCTATAAATAAATATGAGGTACACAATCACCAAACAATACGTAACTATTTTCACTCATCACACAAAGGTGTACTATAGATGATCTAGCATCATCACCTATCATTACAAGATTAAAGCATTTGTCTTGTTTATTTTAATTTTGAGAAAAGTAATTTCTACTCATTGAAAAACAACTTAAGATTTCATATTCTCCAACTCAAAACATGGGATCATGTTGACACGTGTCATCACCACATATTTCAGTATATGGGAATGTGATCTAAAGTGGTGTCACAATTTAATAAGGGTTAACCTTTTTATTTTAATTAAATAAAGTGACTAGAAATGCCTATGTGGCATTCTTTTGTTACTTGAACATTATTTCTGTAAGTAAACCCAAATGGTTTTATATATTCTGAAAGGTATGATCAAATGTAATTTTTGAGAGTTGGAATCAACTCAAAAGCTATTATGGTTGAATTTTGAAAAATGTTTGAATGCAGAAAAGCTTCTGACTTGTTATTTTTACCAAGGTTGATCTACAGATCCAAATGATTTGAATCCAACGGGCTTGGATTAAGCATTGCACTACCTTTCTAACAAAATTAGTTTCATGTATTTTGGTTCACTAAATCGAGCTGGGTTGATTTTTGAATATATATAGTGAACTGAGTTTGAATTAAAATGGAAAAATCTAAACTCAAACGGTTGGGTCACGCGGGAGAGGTTAATGGGCTGACAGGGGGGTTCCACCAGTCAGTGGCTCATAACACGCGAAGCGGTACGGGGCTGTGTGGTTCGTTGGATTAGAAGGGAGATCGATGGCTAGGGATCGTCATCGACGATGAACATGTCACCGGCGAGCTCGAACCCTAGCGGCTCAGTGGGTGTGCATAGGAAGCATACCAGGGCTCCAGCGACGTGTGCAAGGTGGGCAAACGAACGAGTGGTCGATGTCGAGCTCAGGGACGGCCGAGGCAGCTCCGGGGGTGGTCAAAATCAACGGCCCCCTTCTTCTCCAGAGGCGGCCTGCTCCGGCGCAATTCCGGTGAGCTGCTGCTCCTCGTTCTCCGGATAGAGGGTGGAACGATCAGTGAGGTGAGGGGAGTGGAATTGTGTGCTTCAAACGGCTGGGGGTGGCCTCCTTTTATAGGCTCGACGGCGAGACCGAGAGGGATGGGCAGGCGATGGTGGCGACATGGATATGGGCTGCTAGCGGCATGACTGAGGTTGGCGATCGATGGGCGGTCTCCTGGCGATGCTCTAGAGCTTGAATGCGCACTTAGGGGCGGTGGCAATCGGTGGGGAACGTGAGGTGCTCTGCATGGCAGAGGCGGCGTCTTCGACGACAAGCAGTGGCTGTGAGGCACGGGGCGGCGAACGGGGGTGTCTGGCGTGTTCCTGGGATCATGGCGAAGCGATGGGAATGGGCTACGGTCGTGGGGTGGCATGTGCACGCGTGCCGGGTGCGGCGCTCTGGGGAGGGCTCGGCACGTCACAGTGGCACTGGGCGCGCGACATTCCTGGTGGTCCACGGCTTGCACTGGCTTGGGGAGGGGACAGTGGGCGGCGGTGAGGTGCTGGCTACCTCCCAGACAAGGTGGGTGCGGCAAGTTATTCCTCTAGATTTCTGTCCACCTCGGGGTGGCATGGTGAGGCTCGGCCTGCTCACCATTGATGGCAAGGCAAGCTTACAGTGGTGCTAGAGGTTAGTTAAAGGAGCTAGATGATGTACTAAGGGCTAGTTGTAACCAGAGGGGGAACAAGTTAGGCCAAATTTACTGCACACTATAGTGTTTGTGATTTGTTTGATTTGAATCTGCAAGATGTTTGATGAAATGGCCGCAAGAAACTTACTTTTGAATTTTTAAAAGATTTTTGGTGGGTGTGCTAGGCATGTGCTCGGGATTCTGTGGGTGCTTGGGTTTTTGAAAATTGAGCTTGTTTGAGTTGTTTTTGAAATAGTGGGATCTTCCCATATGAGATAGATTCAATTTTAAACTGTCATTTAAACTGAGCATTTGAATGTTTTTGGAAGAGCATAAAGTGGGACTTGGTACCTTATTATGAGTACTAACAAGGGGTGCAAAGATCCACAAATGTTTCTATTAAGTTTTGAAAACTAGGGATAGCCAAAGTAGGCATGAGAGTTAATTTGGCAAAAATGACCATTCACTTCATTTGTTTATTTTGAGTTGTTTGTCTTTGGGAAAAGTTTGGGGATTGTTTAGATGATGTTTATTTCACCTAATAATCATTTTACAAGCAAAGAAACACAGAACCATGGAAATTCAAAAGAATCCAAATTTTGAATACACACACATATGTATGCTTTCATACTTTAGTTGGGAAAGTTTTTGTTAACCCTAATTTTGATGACTAGAGTTTGATGATCCAAGTTTAATATTTTTGGGATGTTACAAACCTTCCTCCCTTAAATAAAATCTCGTCCCAAGATTTGAAAAAGGACGAAAAAGATTACCTAGGATTTGAAGAGATCGGGAAACTCCGTCCTGATGTGATCTTCGCGCTCCCAGGTAGCTTCCTCTTTTGTGTGGTTGCTCCACTGAATCTTGAGAAACTTGATGCTTCGGGTTCTGGTAGTTCTAAAAGCTTCTTCCAAAATACAGATGGGTACTTCGGGATAGGTCAGGTCATCGTTAATTTCTATGGTCCGGTGATCAATGTTCTTGAACACTTCAGTCTTCTCTGGAACTTCGAGGCACTTGCGAAGTAATGAGATATGGAACACATTGTGCACTGCTGACATCTCTTCTGGCAGTTCCAATTGATACGACACTTCTCCTCGACGGTTCAGAATCTTGAAGGGGCCGATATATCTAGGGTCTGACTTTCCCTTTAGTTGGAAACCCTACATTCCTTTCAATGGCGACACTTTCAGATACACGAACTCTCTGATGTTGAAGGCGAGGTCTCGATGTCTCTTGTCGGCGTAATTCTTCTGTCTTGAACTGGGCTGTCTTGAGGTGCTCACAAATCTTGTGAACTTTATCTTCTGCTTCTCGTAGGATGTCGGGCCATTTGCAAACTAGCTTGATAACTGTTGTTGTATGAAAATTCTGCAAACGGCAAACAGTCTTCCCATTTAGATCCATACTCTAACACACATGCTCTCAACATATCTTCGAGTATTTGATTTACTCGCTCAGTTTGTCCGTCGGTCTTAGGGTGATAAGCTGTGCTGAAATCTAGTCGGGTTCCTAAACCTTCTTAGACTTTCTTCGAGAATCTCAAGGTAAATTGAGTTCCTTGATCCGATACGATGTTCTTGGGGACTCCGTGCAAACTGACTATTCTAGCGATGTATAACTCCACTAGCTTTGAACTCTGATATGTGGTCTTGACTGGTAAAAAAATGGGCGACTTTGGACAATCTGTCCACTATGACCCAGATAGAGTAATTTCCCCTACTAGAAGTAGGCAATCCGGTGATAAAGTCCATTCCAACGGAATCCCATTTCCATTCTTGAATCTGCAATGGTTGCAACAATCCAGCGTGTCTTTGATGTCCCTCCTTGACTCGCTGACATATATCACACTTGGCGATATAGCTTTAGATTTCTCTCTTCATCTTATGCCACCAAAATTGCTCTTTCAAATCTTGATACATCTTCGTTCCTCCAGGGTGGATAGAATAAAGAGTATCATGAGCTTCCTTCAGAATAACTTCCTTCAACTCAGAATCTGCTAGTACACAAAGGCGTCCTTTGTACCAAAGAACTCCTTCTTCGTATTTGGTGAATCCGGGTACCTTGACTGTACCGATACGACGCTTGATTCCTTCGATACTAGCATTTCCTTTCTGCGCCTCCTTGATTTGGCTGATCAAAGTGGGTTGAAGTTCTATGCTAGCCAAAAATCCTTCACTCACTAATTCCATTCGGAAATCTTCCATCTCTTTGTGCAGACTTGGTTGCTCCTTAAAAATCATGGAGTTCAAGCGGCACGGCAATCTGCTAAGGGCATCTGCTACCACATTGGCTTTACTGGGGTGATAGTGAATGTCCAGATCGTAATCCTTGATTAGCTCAATCCATCTTCTCTGTCTCATATTCAGCTCCTTCTGAGTGAATATATACTTCAGGCTCTTGTGATCCAAATAAATCTCGCAACGATTTCCCATCAGGTAATGCCTCCATGTCTTCAGGGCTAGAACTATGGCTGCGAGCTTGAGGTCATGGGTTGGATAGTTCTGCTCATGTTGTTTCAGTTGTCGGGATAGACAGGATATAACTTTGCCTTCTTGCATTAGCACACATCCGAGACCAATCTTGGATGCGTCACAATACACGTCAAAGGGATTCGTGATATCCGGCATGATCAAGATTGGGGCTGAAATCAATATCCTCTTGAGTTCTTGAAAACCCGCTTCACATTTGTTTGTCCATTCAAACTTCTTGTCCTTCTTTAGAAATTGGGTCATGGGTCTAGTGATACTCAAGAATCCTTCGACGAACTTGCGGTAGTATCCCGCCAATCCGAGAAATGCACGAACTTGGGTTTGGGTGGTTGGGGCTTGCCAATCTTCAACATCTTTCACCTTTGCAGGGTCAACGGCAATTCCTCTTGCTGATACAATGTGACCGAGGAATCCTACCTCCTGTAACCAGAATTCACATTTGGTAAACTTGGCATACAACTGATGCTCTCTAAGGGTTCCAAGAATGGTCCTTAGGTGTACCTCATGTTCTTCTTCTGATTTGGAATAAGTCAGAATGTCATCGATGAAAACAACGACAAACTTATCCAGGAAGTCCATAAAAATCTTATTCATGAGATTCATGAAATAAGCGGGGGCATTGGTTAATCCAAAAGACATGACAGTATACTCGTATAATCCATATATGGTGGTAAAGGCAGTCTTGGGAATATCCTCTGCGTGAATCTTGAGTCGATGATAGCCAGTTCTAAGATCAATCTTAGAAAACACTTTGGCACCGGTCAACTGGTCAAACAAATCTTCTATCTTGGACAATGGGTATTTGTTCTTGATAGTGACATCATTCAACTTCCGATAATCCGTACACAAACGGTTACCTCCATCCTTCTTGACCACAAACAAGACAGGTGATCTCCATGGTGACGCACTTGGTTGAATCAATCCAATTTCCAACATGGCATCCAGTTGCTTCTTCTGTTCTGCTAGTTCAGACGGGTTCATACTATATGGTCTCTGTGCTATGGGTCCTGTTTCGGGGATTAGTTCAATGATAAACTCGATATCCCGATCTAGGGGCATACCGGGCAAAACATCTGGAAATACATCGGGGTATTCAAAGACTATCCGGACTTGGTCAATGGTAGGTTGGGCTATACTCTTGTTGCACTAGAATTGACGAGGAAAGGTTTCAGATACATGCTCGACTGATACTCCAGCTGTACTGGTCATGGTTATGGCTTTCTTAGAACAGTTAATTAATCCTTTATGTTTGGACATCCAATCCATTCCTAGTACTACTTCCAAAACTTTAGTTCCGAGTACTATCAGATTTGCATAAAAATCTATGCCATGGATTCAGATAGGGACGGCTTTGCAAATTTTCCTAGCTTTGGTAGTTGAACCGGGGATTTGAACAATCATAACATGCTTCAGTTTGGTTGGTTGAATCTTACTAGTGCATGCAAATTCTTTGGTGACAAATGAGTGCGATGCACCAGAATCAAACAACACTCTGGCAAGTACTGAATTAACAGAAAACATACCCAGCACGACGTCAGGCGCTTCCTGAGCTTCTTCAGCATGCATGAGAAAAAGATGGCATTGCGGTTGAGCGAATTCCCTAGGGCAAACCTTCTTCCGGGCTGAACACAATGTTGCTGCTGAGCTGGGGCATTTGCATTGGGGGCTGCAGCATTCTTCTTGGGACACTCATTGGAGTATTGACCCTTATTTCCACTGTCATAACAAGTCACTTGCGACTTGTCCTTTGCTACAACAGGCACAACATTACTTCTAGTCCTCGGGGCAGTGTTGGTGTTGGGGGCAGCATTGTTGTTGTTGAACTTGGGTGGTGCACGGTTGAAATTGCCAGAGTTGCTGGGGTTGTTGTAATTTCCTCCGGGCCTTGGGTTTCCACGGTTGGGATAGGTCGGATGGTTCATCAGGGGTCTGTTGGTTCTCGGGGCAAATCCTGGAGATGGGTTGGGGGTGATACTTTGGGGTATGATGGGTTCCTGGCTGATGCATTATGCGGCGCTTGCGGTTCTCATTGGCTTGGTTGATATTTCCTTCCATCTGAATGGCAGAGTCAACGAGGGCTTCGATATCGGCAAAGGGGATATTGATCAACACCGTCTGCATCTCATCATGCAGACCATTCAAGAATCTTTCTTTCTTCTTGGCTTCAGTGTCGATCTCATCCGGGGCATACCTTGCTAATGACAAGAATTTGTCACGGTATTCCAATACGGTTATCCCTCCTTGCTTTAGTTCTCTGAATTCATCTCTCATCCTCTTGATCAAACCTGGTGGCACATGGGTTCTTCTGAACTTGACCTTGAATTCCTCCCAGGTCATCATCTGTCCTCCAGTCATTGCACGAATGCTGTTCCACCATGCTCTTGCATCTACGGCTAGATAGTGGGTGGCGAACAGAACTTTCTCGTTAGCTTCCACTCCGGCGACTTCCAGGTTGTTTTCCATGGTTTGCAGCCAATCATCTGCATCTAGGGGCTCTTCCGACTTAGTGAAAATAGGTGGGTTGGTGTTCTAGAAATTCTTGAGCTTAGATCCATGGTTGTCCTGATTTCCTTGACCTTTATTGTTGTGGGCCAGCTGAGCTATCTGCTGAAGGGTGGCTAAGTTGGCTTGACGTTCTGCTCTTTAAGCTTCGCGGTCAGAAACCAATATTTGCAGGATCTGCAACATCGGGTCCGGGGATGAACCACTTCCTCCGTGAGGCATCTGAAGATTGAGATAGATCATGAGAAAAGAGGGAAATTTCTAAGGTTCAGGGACTTTGAAAAGTTTTTAAAGTTTGATTCAGATTTCCTAGCAACTTGCTTTTCATTCATTCATTCATAGCACACGATACAACACACACCACAACAAAAGGGAAAACATATGGTTTTAAGAACCATTCTGGAAACTACGATATAGTGGGACCGAATACAACTCACTACGGTAGTGCTCAAGTGCTACTACTCCTTGGAGTCGGTGTAATCGTCATCCTCATCATCCTCATCGTCATCGATGAAGGCGAAATCATCCTCATCGGTGAAGAGGTCCATGGCCTGATCCTCCAGAAAGTCATCATCATCGCTGAGATAGGAGTAGGGGTCTCCACGAATGTCTTCTCTGGCATTCTCCCTTTCCTCTAACTGCATGTCTCTCTCGTGGATGGTCTCCTCCAAATCCGAGATACGGTGACGAAGACGGGCAATGATGCGCTCCTTCTTGTCAAGCTGACGGCGACAAGACTTGCAATCCTTCGCTAGCATGGCGATGTTATGATCCTTCGTCTTGATGATGGCGGACTTGTGGTTGGAGTAGTCACGGGCATTGTCCAGTTCCTACTGACGATCATACATCATGAAGCTAAGGTGGGCCAACTGAGTCTTCATCTCGTGGTGGTATGAGGCTTCCAGTGGCTGTCCTATAGCATCACGCCTTGGACAAAACTCAAAGAGGGTACCCTTGATCTGATTGATACTCTGCCCACACATACAGGCAAGAGCTTCCTGCATGGCTCTGGCAAGTCCATCGAGCCATTTGTTCTCTCTTAAGGTGAACTGAATTCCCTCGGCAGTGGGAGGTTCAATCTTTCCTCGGAGACTTGCAACAACTAGCCACTGCCGATCTTCTCCTTCCTGATCATTGAGCTGAGCTCCAAAGAACTCGGGGTGCGGACACTCCAGAAGTTCCAAAAGCTGGTCTAGGTCACGCTCAAAGATAAGGTCTCCTCCATTCCCCAACTGATAAAACTTGCTGTACTTCACGTCCATCTATAAGAATATAGGATGAGTAAGTTAGTAGAGTGATCAAGTGTGTCAAATTTTAGGTATTTTGCAAAAGTTTTTGAGGAACATGATTTTTCATGAAAAAATCAAAGTGATAAGAATTGGAATAAGTTTTTGTAAATAATCACTTCCTTAGGTTTTGAAACTAAGTTTTTGATTTAAACGTCCAGTCTAACTAGGGTCTCCTATGGTCAGGAAGGCTCTGATACCAACTTGTCAACACCCGGATTTTTAATCCTAGATGCCTGTTATGACATACATCGCAATCCCAGGATTACCATTTTTGTGATGCATAACAGATTTGGATATCACAGTACATCATCCATTATAAACCATACATAAGGTCTTACACAAATAAGGATCTCATGATCCAGTTCTTAATACAACTCAAGCAGCGGAATAACGTAATAATAAAGGTAGCGTAGGCGAAGCTCCATCTTCGGGATCACAGGCAATGCTGACAATGGGAGATGATCCTAGTTGTCGTAACCTTCCTGTGGTCCATCATCCTGGTACTCCTCTTCATAGTCTAGCCACGGGAATAGCCAGGGACAAAGCCATGAGTACTCTTTAAGTACTCGCAAACTAATACTAGCAAGTGAAGGGGTTTTTTGTAATAGGTTACTAAGCTCTAGGGTTGTTTTGCAAAAAGCCAGATTTACCTCTACTAAGTTCAGAAGCAAAGAAAACTAGTGGAAATTTTATAACACCTAAGTGAGAACTTGAATTTCATATCACAACTCTGTTGTGGTCAAGTCAAAGTCTCAATTCATTTTTAAAACATCTGACGGGGGAACAGTATGGCCACTCCAACTGTCCATAACCGCGGACGAGGCTATTCGAATAGTTTGACACTCTGCAAAGATTTTACACTTTCACCACAACATTCGATACATCCGTCAGGAACAAATCCTGAATTCACCATACTCAGTATTCGGATAATCAATCCTAACCTTTCAATTACACGCCCTAGTATAGGCACCTCTGCTGTGAGTTTGGCCTCCCAACCATGACCAACTGTCATCTTGGGTACTGCACAGGTGGACAATCTTCACAAGGTAGCCTCAGCTCAGACCTTGGCCGTGAGGGAACCCATACTAAGGTATATAAGTTTCCAGTCAAGCCCTACCCAATTTTCGGGTATTGTGGTTGTATGATAAAATTGGAATGGTATCGCATCCAGACAACCATCCGTTTTATAAAAGGTCTAAGGCTCATGCCCCAACATTTCATCATCAAAATCATCTGGTGTTCGGAAACACATGTCAAAACATTTCATTAGATTGACTCATCATTCTAAGGTTTTCATAACCATTTTCACCAAGTATTCCCATCTAAAGTTGATCAAGTTTTATGCTTAGCACTAGCATCTACAAGTGGGGTAAGTACTAATGAGGGGTGGTAAACAAGTGGAGATTAATGAAGTTCAATCTCATGCCTTAGGATGACATCAAGATTATCTACTTAGGCCAAATTTAATGCTCTTTATGCAACCTTCAATTATCTTTCTAGAATCTACAAGTCACTTAAGTAAACTCTAAGAGAAAGCTTTGATAAAGAAATAAAGTATAAAGCTTGTAAGTAAAACTAGGATTGGGTTATCAAGTGGGTAGGATCACATATGCTTAAGGCATATAGTTGGCATGGTAACAAGCAAGTATTAGCTTGCATAAGTAGGGTATCTTTCAAGGGTTAGCTTGCCAAATCAACTAGTAGTATCAGGCTTGCCTTGTGCAGAGCAGTGGTTGAAGTTCTCCTCGTCTTCTTCCTCGTAGTATCCTCCTTCCTCCTCGTATCCTTGGTCGGTACTAGCGTCTATAAATAAATACGAGGTACACAATCACCAAAAAATTCTTAACTATTTTCACTCATCACACAAAGGTGTACTATAGATGATCTAGCATCATCACCTATCATTACAAGATTAAAGCATTTGTCTTGTTTATTTTAATTTTGAGAAAAGTAATTTCTACTCATTGAAAAACTACTTAAGATTTAATATTCTCCAACTCAAAACATGGGATCATGTTGACACATGTCATCACCACATATTTCAGTATATGGGAATGTGATTTAAAGTGGTGTCACAATTTAATAAGGTTTAACATTTTTATTTTAATTAAATAAAGTGACTAGAAATGCCTATGTGGCATTCGTTTGTTACTTGAACATTATTTCTGTAAGTAAACCAAACTGTTTTTATATATTCTGAAAGGTATGATCAAATGCAATTTTTGAGAGTTGAAATCAACTCAAAAGCTATTATGGTTGAATTTTGAAAAATGTTTGAATGCAGAAAAGCTTCTGACTTGTTATTTTTACCAAGGTTGATCTACAATTCCAACTGATTTGAATCCAACGGGCTTGGATTAAGCATTGCAGTACCTTTCTAAAAAAATTAGTTTCATGTATTTTGTTTCACTAAATCGAGTTGGGTTGATTTTTGAATATATGTACAGAACTGAGTTTGAATTAAAATGGAAAAATCTGAACGCAAATGGTTGGGTCACGCGGGAGAGGTTAATGGGCCTGTCCAGTGTCACTCCGCAGCGCGGGGCTCGGCTGACAGGGGGTTCCACCAGTCAGTGGCTCATAACACGCGAAGCGGTACGGGGCTGTGTGGTTTGTTGGATTAGAAGGGAGATCGACAGCTGGGAATCGTCGTCGATGATGAACATGTCACCAGCGAGCTCGAACCCTAGGGGCTTAGTGGGGGTGCATAGGAGGGATACCAGGGCTCCAGCGATGATGGCGAGGCGGGCAAACGAACGAGTGGTCGACGACGAGCTTAGGGACGGTCGAGGCAGCTCCAGGGGTGGTCGAAATCAACGGCCCCCTTCTTCTCTAGAGGCGGCCTGCTCCGGCGCAATTCCGGCGAGATGCTGCTCCTCGTGTTCCAGCTATAGGGTGGAACGATTAGTGAGTTGAGGGGAGTGGAATGGTGTGCTTCAAACGGTTGGGGGTGGCCTCCTTTTATAGGCTCGACGGCGAGACCGAGAGGGATGGGCAGGCGATGGTGGCGACATGGCTACGGGATGCTAGCGGCATGGCTGAGGTTGGCGATCGATAGGCGGTCTCCTGGCGATGATCTAGAGCTTGAATGCGCGCTTAGGGACAGTGGCAATCAGTCGGGAATGTGCGGTGCTCTGCGTGGCAGAGGCGGTGTCTTCAACGACGAGCGGTGGCTGTGAGGCACGGGGCGGCGAACGAGGGTGTCTGGTGTGTTCCTGGGATCATGGAGAAGCAGTGGGCACGGGATGCGATCGAGGGGCGGCGTGTGCACGCGTGCCGGGTGCGGCGCTCTGGGGCGGGCTCGGCATGTCGCAGTGGCACTGGGCGCGCGAAGTTCCTGGTGGTCCACGACTTACACTGGCTTGGGGAGGGGACAGTGGGCGGTGGTGAGGTGCTGGCTACCTCCCAGACAAGGTGGGCGCGGCTAGTTCTTGCTCTAGCTTGCTGTCCACCTTGGGGTGGCATGGTGAGGCTCGGCCTGCTCACCATTGATGGCAAGGAAAGCTTACAGTGGTTCTAGAGGTTAGTTAAAGGAGCTAGATGATCTACTAAGGGCTGGTTGCAACCAGAGGGGGAACAAGTTAGGCCAAATTTACTGCACACTATAGTGTTTGTGATTTGTTTGATTTGAATCTTCAAGATGTTTCATGAAATGGGCGCAAGAAACTTACTTTTGAATTTTGAAAAGATTTTTTGTGGGTGTGCTAGGCATGTGCTGGGGATTCTGTGGGTGCTTGGATTTTTGAAAATTGAGCTTGTTTGAGTGGCTTTTGAAATAGTGGGATCTTCCCATATGAGATAGATTCAATTTTAAAATGTCATTTAAACTGAGCATTTGAATGTTTTTGGAAGACCACAAAGTGGGCCTTGGTACCTTATTATGATTACTAACCAGGGGTGCAAAGATCCACAAATGTTTCTGTTAAGTTTTGAAAACTAGGGATAGCCAAAGTAGGCATGAGAGTTAATTTGGCAAAAATGACCATTCACTTCATTTGTTTATTTTGAGTTGTTTGTCTTTGGGAAAAGTTTGGGGATTGTTTAGATGATGTTTATTTCACATAAGAATCATTTTACAAGCAAAGAAACACAGAACCATGGCAATTCAAAAGAATCCAAATTTTGAATACACACACATATGAATGCTTTCATACTTTAGTTGGGAAAGTTTTTGTTAACCATAATTTTGATGATTAGAGTTTGATGATCCAAGTTTAATATTTTTGGGATGTTACAGTACTAGTGTTTGTATGCCTTGTATTGATTATGGTTTTGTGTGTACACATGTGTGATCCGTGACGATGATAGATGCGATTATATCAAAGGAGAAGAGGATGATTATTATTATGGTTTTATAAGAAGAAGACCAGGGACATATTGCCATATTGCCGGTCACAGGCAAGCCACCTTATTGCTCATCAGTCTTGTCCTACTATTTTACCTATGCATGTTTTATCTAATTGTTTATGCAAACTGAAGTGTTTTCATATATGATGATCTATATCAGGTAATTCTTTGGCTCCTCCAAACCCTTACCCTTATGTACCACTAGGTACAACCCTCCTGATGACTCCTACCATTCCATACTATTGTAAGTGGTGAATAGCACCATATCCCTTTGGAGACCCTATTTTAGTTAAAGCAAAACTATAGGTTGGGAAGCCCTTGGAAAATTTTACCAAATGTTTTGTGGTAAAAACTTGGTGAGGTTTGACCCGCCAAGAGAAGTTTGAGAAAGGAAAAAGGTTCTAATTTACAAATGAAGCTGAAGAGGAGAAGGAGAAAAATGTGTATGAAAATGCACCCATTTATTTGCAGCTTTAGCTATAACAACTAAACCGTGCAACCACATTACCCTAGAATGGGACGGGGCTTGACTTGAAGTTTGTCTAATCTAGTATGGGATTCCTCGCAACTACTTATAAGGGGTCACATCTCTCGAATGCCGGGTTTCCTTTACAAAAAGGGTCATCTATTGAAGGAATGACCTAGAGGAAATGCAAACCGTCCTTGTAGGCAGTCGGGCGAACCTCTCACTAAAAGTGCCCACTCTCGAGGAGTCAGAATGCGCTCTGGTTGGTCTGTTGGTACCTGATGTACCGGTGTTGAGAGGAAAAACTCATAGTGTAGATCCTATGCTAGAGTGGCAACCGGAGAGTCTTTATTGGTTGCTCGACCCATGATCTGTATGGGATCAGGGCAGGGTACTCGGATGGTGTGGGTAAAGTGTACAACCTCTATAGAGTTTAAATCTATTCGAATAGGAGAGTCGTCGATCATGGATGGTTGGATGAACTACTGTATAGTGGTGCTGGTTTTGTTTTCTAAAAAAGATTTGAGAAATAAAGATCTTTCTAAAAAGGGTGATCTAGAAGGACAACAGAGGAAGAGAGGTGATCTTGGAGGATCACTAAAGACGAAAATTCTATTCAAGTTAGGACCAAGAGAGGAAATTGGGTGACCCAATCCTAGTAGTTTCCAAAATTTTCAAATGTTTTACAAAAAGTTTTAAACAAATGTACATAGGTGCTATATTTACAAGAGAAAGTATTTGATAAAATAACCTCTTATGGAGCTCTCCTAGTACCACAATCGTATTGCATATCCTTTTTATTATTATTCTCATAAGGTTGTTTGCGAGTACATTCAAAGTACTCACTGGCATTGTCCCTGGCTATTACTTGGTCCGCTTCGATAATAAAGTGAACAAGAAGGTGACATTGAAGACTATGCGAGCTAGGCCATTTTCCTAGTCAGGTGCCTGTAGGTTAAGGCATGGCTCGGGCTCAATGATGTACTAATGTTGCGCTGATAATGATCGAGGTATTCATAATGGCATTAAGGTATGACTGGTATCCTATTAAGAATGGATGTTTACTTTGATACTTGTCGGTTATGTACCATGACAGGCTGATCATTGGATCATTGTGATATGCATAAGAGGGATTCTGGAAAGATTAATCCAGGGGACCCACACAATAATTTTGAAACTATTAAGAGAAATTGACCAAGATTGAATCTATTATAGAAAACAAATGATCAAAGGAATGACTAGGTATCAAGGCAAGCTTGTGAAACAAGGTGAATGAGTTCCTAGATCAAATGCAAGGGTTGGTAATGGTAAGGCAAATCATGAGGATAGCATAAGGTAGGATACTTGCCTAGAGATTAGATGGTAGGTGATAACTCATGGTTTAAAAATGGTGTAAGGTAGAAAGGATGGAGATAGTCTTCTTATTAGGGTTTTGATAATTTTTTCCTCAGGATTAGAGGTTGCATTGTTGCACTACACGAAAAATGTCCTTTTAC
Organism: Avena sativa; assembly: GCA_916181665.1. Lineage (NCBI taxonomy): Eukaryota > Viridiplantae > Streptophyta > Magnoliopsida > Poales > Poaceae > Avena > Avena sativa. The sequence goes on from OV702293.1 coordinate 105,715,990, forward strand.
AACAGGAAATTTTTGTGGTTGAAGGTTCGTTTTTTGTGGCTGAAAAGCCTTCTACGAAGGATGCCCTTCGTGGTAGAAGCCCCGTCACAAATGAATCTACCATGGTTTTTTTCGACCGTGGCGGATCACACCCTTCAGCCACGAAAAGTCATTATGTCATAGATCTGTTCGCCAGCCCTGTTGAATACTGACGTCATGCAAACTCCCATGTGGTGAATGCCGTTAATGGCCAGTTGGCGCCGTTAAATGTTAATGAAACCATGGTAGAAGCCAGGTCCAACCAAGTCCTCGTAATTATTAAGTGGGCCGACCTATTAAGAGAGCCCAATAGTATCATGACCTGTTACTATTTCGTTCTGCACTGTTTGAATTGGGCACATTTATGCTGCCCGTCGTGTCCCTTCAACTTTCAGGCCCATTATAGTTTTGGCTTACTGAAGGCCCACTGGGCTCGCTACTTTAGGGCCCATTGGCGGCCTACGCAATGTGGTCCTGGTACTATTAAGGCCTGCTGTTGGCCTGACACTGTTCTTACAAACCGTAATGGCTACCAAATGACAGCCCATTTGTAGGTAGGCCCATTACTATTATGTCCCATAAAGTTGCCTTCTCATGTTCTGGCCTGTTACTATTCTAAACCAGGTAGGCTTTTCTGGCCTTCTACTGTTTCGACCTGCTACTTTTATGGCCTGCTCCTGTTCTAGTATGTTAATATTCAGGCATGTTCCTATTCTGGTTTGTTACTATTCTGGCCTATTACAGTTCCGTTCTGTTACTATTCTAGCCTATTAAATGTTGCTATTTTTTGCCTGTTACTGTTTTGTTCAGTTACTGTTTTGCTATTGGCCCATTTTTTTGGCAGGTAGATTTTAAGGCCTATGGCCGCTTATGCGGCCTGCCCTGATTCAGGCCTTTTACTGTATATTGAGCCCGTATGCTGGTCGGCATATCGTATTCTATATTTATGGCACAATTCTTCTTTAAATCAGTCCGTTAATATTCTGTCTCATTAATGGCTGCGCGAGAATCAGCATATTACATCAACAAAAAAATACTAAAATTTACTACACACTAGAATTTCAATAGAAACAAAATGATGCATTACACAGACATCACAGTCATGGGTTGGAACAGAGTTTCTTATAGAGCTTACATCGCCATACAAGTAACAACATGCTTACCATGACAGCTATAGAAGATATTATCAAGTAGACGGTCAGTCCAATCTTGTCGATCTTTCAGTTCCTGTATCTGTTCGCGTGTAATCGTGATTATTGCATCTATTTCCTTTGTTTCTTATTCAGTTAAATCAATTGTTTCGAGTGTAGATGTAACACCTCTTTTTGCTGGAAAAACTGGAACAGTGGGCCAATGCAAGAAATAACCACTGTCACTGCTAGTTTGTGAAATAACCTCAATACTTAACGTAGGAGTCCTCGCTTCTTCATCCATACCTTCAATATGAAACTAATACATATTAAGTTAGTGTAGCAAATCAAGCAAAGAAACACTGTGTTTGTTGTCAAATTTTTTCAAAATCAGTATTGTCCTAATATAACAAATCCAGCAATCAACATGTGTCTCATGCAGTCTAACTAAACTAGTTTGGAAGTTAATATAGTGAACCAATCAACTACTCTTTCCCTCATAAACAAATCATATCACTTCCTAATGAAAATATAGAAAATATAACAAAAAGAGGTGCCTGGTGTCGTGGTATTGCCGACGAGTACGCCATGGAGGGGGTCCTCACAGAGCGTGTTTAGAGACGTGGGGTAAGGCGGAAAGTTGGCGGGTACGAGGTGACACATCTTACCTAGGTTCAGATCCCATGACGGTGGCGGAATCCTACTCCTGCTATAAATCACTAACAGCAATATGCTAGCCTACAGGGATCGGTTTGCTAGGCACGATATGTGTTGATTGATGCCCTAAAGGCTCCTCTAGGTCCAGCTTATATAGTCGCCAGATCCTAGGGTTACACGGAAAGTCCTAGCCAGACATGTTACAGAGTCCTATACAGTATACAACTAGTCTAACATGTCTTGCACTCCAAGGTTCCTGGTATGTTGGTGACTCCACCGTAGGCTTCCTTTCTCCAGCATGGGCCTCCCTTCTGGATCCTTCTAAGTGGGACGCCTAGCAGGCCATGGGCCTTGCTACCAACTGTGGGCCACCCGGGTTATTCGGATTATAGACATGCAATGGTGATACCCATTTAGCATATCCCCAATAGTAACCCCCAGAGAACTTCGAGATATTGCCCCATCTTGCCTCTTCGAGTTGAATGCTCCGTCTAGATGAATGTCGGAAAATAGTCAAGCAATATCTTGTAGTCCTCCCAAGAACCCTGCGATACTCTCCATCTTCGATACATAAGTCGGAGAATCACTACGCCTTCCATCGTACTCTTCTTGTAGCTAGACGGGATCCGTCCATGCCAGAATCTTCAGATGGGACTGTTCGTATGCACGTGTCAACGAGATTTCGTAGACCACAGGTCAACAGCGCCTCGTAACTCACACATGCAAAGAATGTAATCATAGACGTTTTTCCTGCGTGAAGGATGTGAAACATTGGCAGCCATGGTGGGAACGTGGCAAAATTTCTGCGCACGCTCGTGCACGCGCTGTCTACGCATCAACCGTTGGATCAACTTGCACGAATATTGACGCCAAGTACTATATATTTTAACTGTGGTGGTATTTTATCTTTTCACCTCATTCTTTCTCGCGTCATCATCTTCCTACAGCCAAACCCCTCCTCGAGCTCTTCGCGTTCACAAAGGAAAACCCTAACCTTTTTCCAATATCCAACCACCTCCATCCACTCCAATGGCCAGCAGCAGCACACCATCGATGGCGGCGTCTAGCGAGGCTACGGCCAAGCCATCTAACACTGTCCATGTTCCATCGGAGGGTGTGGTGGTGTCGTGGTCTGTGGTGGTCGAATCCACCGGCGGCGACCAAATTCCAATGACACTAGAGCCGTTGGAGGAGAAGGCTGACTCCCACAAGGGAGAATGGTGAGGCTCGGACATCTCCGAGAGCGACATCAAGGAGATGCTCTCTGAAGGGTACCTTCCTGCAACGGAGGGCCTGGTCTGGCGGGTGACACCGACCGACGAGGTCACTCCTTCTCCCCAAGCCGGAGAAAAGGTATACCTCAAGGCCTAGTTTGTGCGTCGCATCTCCCTCCCAATTTCCGACTTCTTCATCCAAGTCCTCAAACACTTCCGGGTTCAACCTCAGAACCTTTCTCCAAATAGTATCCTCGCGCTTAGCAATTACGTGGCATTATGCGAGGGATACCTAGGAACTAGGCATAGGTTAGATCTGTTTATCTATTTCTTCACCGTGAAGAGGGAAGCCGGAGTGAGCAAGTAGGAGCTCAGAAATTGTGGAACAATTAGCTTTAAGATCCGGCCTGTCCGTCGATTTCCCGACATCGTGGGACACGAGTCCTGCAAGAACTGGCAACAGACGTACTTCTATGGCCCAAATATCCCTCTGGATGGCCGAGAAGCGTCGTACTCGGATTTTGCTGATGGGGCTGCCGCTGAAACCCCGACATGGAGATCACAAGCCCTCCTCCCCTCCGACGACGAAGCCTCTCACACCTTAAGGCGTATAGACTGGTTCATAGAGACAGGTCTGACCGGCTTGGACCTAGCCATGTGCTGGTTCTTCCGGTGGACCCAACCTCTGCAGCACCACACGAAGCTCATGCACCAGTACAACAAGGATAGGAAAGATATCCTCTGGATTTCCAAGGACAACTTCTCCAGTGACTCCGTCAAGCTTTTCCTCAAGGACATAGTCAAGGTGAAGGATCGGAAGCGTGGCCTCACCATCACCTACGACATGTTCATGGGCGCCAAGTGCCCAGAGGTACTCCTTTATTTTTCGTACATGACATATGCTCCAGTTCTTCTGTCTTGCACATAACTTTGCATCTAATCACTTAGGATTCACTTACCAGCTAGGGGGCTTGGATGAAGGCAGCATGGCTTCCCAAATCTATGACCCGAAGATGAAGGAAGTCACTGTTGTGCCCGATGATGAGGTCCCGTTAGTGCGAAAGCAGAAGGGGTCCACCTCTGATGCTGCTGATGGATGCAAGAAAAATAAGACGGAGGGTGGAGCCTCCAATAGATCCACCGCCTCCCTAGAGGCAGAGAAAAGAAGATTAACCGGTATCCCTTTGAACAAGGCACCGAACATTGTGTAAGCTTCTATTTATCCGACATCGTATTTTGCTCATCCTATTCCTGTAATTATACTTTTGCATGTTTCAGGAAGAAGGCTAGTTTGAGTTTGAAGAAGACCTCCAAAACATCGGGGGCTTCTAAAAACATTAGAGATATGCTTGTCCAGGAGTCTCCCGCCATCACCCCTCCTACTCCTAGCGTCTAGCCTTCTGCCGCACCCGCTGGATCTCCGACAAAGGTAATATCTGAACGTTCCGCTATGGAAGTGGACAATACTCCTTCTCAGGAGGTCCCATATGCTACCGCGGAAGTCCACGTTGCCAGAGAACAGGCGACGCAGGAGAGCACCTCTTCCAAAGTGGCTGAAGCTCCGACTAAGGATGCCACTGGTAGCGGTAAGGAGTTGGTGGTGGAAGGTGGAACTTCTACTGAAGACGGAACTGGTGCACCCAAGAACCTGCGGTGACCCAACATACCACTTCATGTGTAGTACACTATAGTCGTTGACATGACATCCACAGAACACCGTTCCGTAAATATCACATCCCTCAGAGTGGTACACCAGAAACATTGCGGGTCCATATTACAAACATACACACATTTTTTATTACAATACCAGAAGTTCAAGACTTCCAAAAGATTCAACTTAAAAACCAAAATATAAGCGTTTCAGCGGAAGTTTCAAAGTGAAAACTTAAACTCCAAATTGATCTCAACAACTTATTTCTATATATTGTTCATGTTGCTCGGCTCAAGTGGCTCCTAGAACTATAGTAATTATTCGGCCTCTTGGAACTCTCCTCCGTAGACAATATCGTAGTCCTCCCCTTCTATGGCTCCATACAAGTTGGGCTCTTCATAGAAGACCTCCTCTTGGATCTCAGTTGCATACATTGGAGTATCTTCGGGATCCTCAGAGTCTAAGCAAGGATTCAAAGGAAAGGATGAGTAACAGCGTTACCCAGCAAGTTCATTATATGCAAGGGTGGAAGTTTGATGCTCTATATACCACCTCAGACTATCAGTCCTTAGCACTATGCAGTCTTTGTAAATCTTTCTTCAAAGATTGATTTTATTATGAAAATCTATGACCATCAGCCTTCACAGGTTGACCACAACTTTCATGGAGTTCCTTTCCTGCCGCGTTCGTAGCTCCTTCCCGGAACAGGGAGTAACAAGTTACAGTTCTTACACTCTATAGAGGTGCGTTACTTTACCCATGAGAGATCAACTTCCTTGTTGCACAACCGGGCGTACTTTCCCATCCACAATTCCATGATGTGGGGCCTAGTAGTTGGTCCAAGCCAATCACTGCCCTCTCTGCGACCTCATATGTTTGCACGATCCTTCGGGGCCGGCTCACCTCCGTTAATCCCCCTTTCGGGCAGGCTAAAACCCAGATGAGTTCCCAAAGACTCTATGACCCGGTGATGCCCGGATGGGTACCATTTAAATGGACTATGTCCCTAAACACCATTCATAGATAATCTAGACACCAAAAGTGTGGGGCGTAAGGGTGCCCACCCATATGTTGGATCCGCACAAGGAATCACAATGTCATGTTAAGGTCGTCTTGCCTCCATACGAGAGGAAAAGGATACAACTGACTTCTCCGTCCCATTCGAAATCTCATGGTTAACACATAATATACGGCGCTAGAATCAATGATGTCATGGGTTATTAATCCCTAATTGTTCATCATTATTTCAAATATAAACCTAAGTTTTATTGCTCCAACATATCATCACTTAGGACGATATCTAAGATTTATTTATTTTGAGAAAATAATATTTTCTTTTTCTAGAATATAGATGATAACACACAATTTGCAAATACTTGATAAATACTCTTCAAAGGACATGAGCAAGTGATGAACTTGCCTTGTGATTGCAAGGTAGTGAAGTCGGATGCTTACACTGGACCTTGAGCTTCTATGTCTACAAAACATCATTATTGCCCAGTAAGGACAATATTTAAAGAAGCAAAATGATTATGCAAGGTAATGTAATGCATTATTTATTTTTGTATGTTCTCCCCCATTATTTAAATTACAAAAATTCTTTGTAGAAATAAAGAATTTATAAATATTAATTTTTAATATTTATTGAATATTGTATTCTTTTATTTTATTTCATTTCATTTGAATTTTATTTATTTAATAATTCCTTTAAGAATTATCATTCAAATACAATAATGATATTAAATATTTATTTAGTATTTTTCTCAAATACTAAAATATTAACATATAATAAAAGTGATTTTTATTTATTTTTATCATCTTTCATTAATTTTATAAAATTCCATAAGGAATATATATATTATAAAATTCTTGAAAGAAGTTATATGCCTAAAATTTTATTTCTTAATTTATTTATATAGATTGAATTATTGTGAATCCAAAAATATTTTATTTATAATTTTGGATTTATATTTGATTTTCTAGAATTTATTTAAATTCAGGGGCATTTTAGTCTTTTCTTAATTATTAAAATTTTCTTTGGATGATTGGGCTGGCCTTATTGGGCTTATTGGGCCATTTTGGCCCAAGTGGCTATGATCAAAAGGGCTCCCCGAAGGGGTACTAGCCCTATCGGCCCAGTCACACCATCTCTCTCTCCCTCGACCTCTCTTCTTTTCCTCCCTTGACCCCGTGGTCGGCAATGCCACCGCCAGTGATTCACGCTGCCGTGGACCTCCCCGGCCGCCGCCGTGATGCATGGGGTGGTTGTTGACCCTGCTCCTCCTTCCTGTCCATCTCGATTTGGACCTGGGGCCCTCCTGTGGCCAGACCGGCTCCGTCCCGAACCCTAGGGTTTGGGGTGGTGCTGGTGCTGCTACCGCCGCTGCTCTCGTGTGATGTGGTGGTGTCCCTCGCCTTAAGGTGTGGCTATGGTCGCTGCCTCGGTGTGGTGCGGGTCGCAGCTCCCTTTTGGGGTGATCCCCGTGCCGCCGTGCTTGTCGACACCCTCTGCTTCCTCTTCTCGCCCACAGCAACAACCTTCAGTAAGTTCTGATTAGGGTTTCTAGTGGCTTTCTCATGTCCTCTGTGCTATGCCACCCTGTCCTATGTGTTTCTAGTGGCTTCCCCTGGCTAGTGTTCATGTTCTGATTAGGGTTCATATCCTAATTAGGGTTCTTGTTCTGATTAGGGTTCATATCCCTTTGTTGATCATATATATGATGATTTGGATCTAGTAATGATGATCCCTAAGCATGATGAGTGGTTGTTTGATGTGGATTACTGCTTATAGTTGGCTTTGGTAATGCTAGTGGCTTACCAGATTGATTCTATTGGTTAATTTGATATGGTTCAAATGATAGTGTTACTATAGAATCACTACTTGGAGATCCTAGTGATTTGATAGTTCACCACTGTCATTTATTGGTTATTGATAGTGATTTGTGAGTGATGTAGTCACTGTATCTGTATTTGTTGGCTTATGGATTCATAAACAGTTTGAGATTAATTGGTCTCTTATAGTGATGTTATGTATACATATTCCTGGATCTGATTCCTAGTGATTGGTACCAGGAAGTTGATTCTTAGTTATCTGTGAAATCTAGATGCTTAATCTGCTTGGTTTAGAAGCTGCTCTTGTGATACCATTTTAAAATGGCAAACAAATCTAGGTTCTACTACTTGGCTTGATTTTGTTAATGCTTAAGATTTTCTTAATATCAGAGATAAGTGGAAACTTCTTTTCTTGAACCCTACAGCCTATGATGCTGCTCTGAGGCTTAGGGACTAGGTACTAGGGACTAGGGACCAGCTACTGATTCTTGAGTCAGAGTTGGGAAAAATGATTGGTAGGCTTTTAAGTTATATAGATCCATAGGATCTAGAAATTCTAAGGTGCTACTCCTATTTAGGAGATGTGCCTAGAAGTCCATATCTTAGCTATATTTATTCTTGGAATTTAAGATATGGCCTGATAGCTAGGATCAATGAGGTTGTTCTGAGATCCTAGTTGGATCTTTATAGTTTTTTGATGGCTTTTAATGTTTAAAATCTTCTATGATGGACCCACCTCATTTGGGTGTTTTTATGAGAAGTTGAGTACATGACAACACATGAATTCTTGTCTAACTTAGATAGATAAATCATGTGATGGTCTTTTACTACTCACGACAATAGTGGAGTTGTTGGGGTTGTAACTTGCTGATCTTGTGGCTTGATCTTGCTGGTTGTGTGGCTAGCCTGATCTGGTGCTTCTCCTGATGCTACTCCTGCTACTTCCAGCTCCTAGAACTTGCCCTTGATCTTGCTATCCACCTCCTAGTCCTGTTAGCTTGACCTTGTTCTTGCTATCCACTTGATCCACCCCCTCCTTATGGCACCATCTTGATGAGATGATCAAGTGTGTGGTTGGTGTGATCTGGTTTAGCTTGGTTTGACTACTGGTGCTTGATGTGTATGAAAAAGGAAATGGTGTTGGGGTGCTTGCCCACGGCTGTGCTGTGCAGTTTTGTTTGTATGGGATGTTGTTGCTGTGTTGACAACACACACCATGCATTTAGGTGTGTGTGCTGCTTGTGTGCCTGCTGCACCCTTGTGGATATGCTCAGGGAATGAAAGTTACCTTTTATCTGATTACACTTACCTGTCTGGTGAAACTTGGCCATCTTGCTATTTGGAGTTATTTGACTTATGGCTTAAAAATTATGAAAGATTTAGTTCTTTCATATTGGTGAAACTTGCCCCTGAAGATTACTCAGTGATGTAAAATTGAACAGTGCAACTCACTATCACTACTGAGAGTAACATATTCTAATCTTTTATTTTCTTTCTTTTAGTTTGTGATTTGTTTTGCAGGTACAAGACTTGAAGATTCAAGATTTAGATTAGGTTTTCTTTTTCTTTGTAGAATAGTCCCCTTGTAATATTTATTTAATTCTTTTGTACTTTTTATTTTTTTACTCTTTTGTAATCTTTAATTTATCCCTTTGTAATAAAGATTGTAATATTACTCAATATATAAATGTTCTTCATTTCTTTCATTTACTATTATAAAGATCCTTGATTACTTTTATAAGTTACATTCTTGTAACTTATTTATTGAATAAAGATATGGGATGGATACTCTTTTTCTTGATTATATTGTATTATTTAATGTTTGAGTTACTAATTGTTAACTCTTGATTAAATCAAATTACTCAAACATAATTCTAATTCCTTTTAAAAATATAAATCCAACACTCAAGTTTGAATTCAGATTTCATTTCCCAAAACACACTAATCCACAAAGATCATATCAAAGTTTATAACGATCATTCTCCAAGGCTATTCCTAATCTTAAAGAGTGAAAGAAACTTTGATCACTTTAGGTTTTTATTTGGCAAAAAATTTACCCACATTTTTACAGATGAATGCATGCAATTGCACAGATTCATAAATCTACCCTTCATTGGTTCCTAAATGTTGGGATGTTACAGACTTCCCACCTTAAATTAAACTTCATCCCGAAGTTTGGTGAGGTGTACCTGAACAGTTTTGGATAGGCTTTTCTTAAATCATCTTCTTTCTCCCAAGTGGCTTCTCTCTCAGGATGATGTTCCCACTGTACCTTGCAATACTTGATTGCCCTGTTCCTTAACCTTTTCCAGTTTTTTTCCAAAATTTTACAGGGTTTTTCAACATAGGTCAAGTCTGCTTGTAATTCTATCTGTTGATGTGTGATTGCATCATCAGGAACTTTAAGACATTTACGGAGTTGGGACACATGGAAAACATTATGAACTTGAGCCAATCTTGAGGGTAACTCTAAAGCATAAGCTATAGTCTTGTTCTGACTCAGTATCTTGAATGGCCCGATATATCTTGGACTCAATTTTCCTTTAAATCCGAACCTTTTAACCCCTTTCATTGGACTTACTTTCAAATATACCATGTCTCGTACATTAGGATGCCATGATCTTCGACTTTGATAAGCATAACTTTTCTGCCTGCTTTGAGCTATTTTTAGTCTGTCTTTGATTTTATCAATGATATCTTGTTTTTCATTGATATAGTCTAGCGCAAAGTCCTTGCTGCTTCCAAGCTCATACCAACATATTGGTGATCTACACTTTCTTCCATACAGAACCTGATATGGAGCTGCCTTCAGACTACTCTGATAGCTATTATTGTAAGAAAATTCTGCTAATGGTAGATGATCTTCCCATGAACCTCAAAAATCTAATGCACAAGCCTTTAACATGTCCTCCAGTATCTGATTGGTTCTTTCCATTTGACCCCCTGTCTCTGGATGATAAGCTATGCTAAAATCTAACTTTGAACCAAGTGCTTCATGTAATTGCTTCCAAAATGCTGAAGTAAACATTGATCCCCTATTAATTACAATCTTTTTGGGCACTCCGTGCTTGCTTACTATTTCTTTGATGTAAACTTCTACTAACTTCTCGGCATTATCTTTCTAATTTACCGGAATAAAATGTGCACTTTTAGTGAGTCTATCCACAATTACCCATATCATATCCTTCCGTTTAGGTGTCATGGGCAATCCTGTGATGAAACCCATACCTATTTCCTCCCACTTCCATTCAGGAATTTACAAAGGTTGTTGTTAGGTTCCCAACCTTTAATAAGGTAGAGATCCCTGTGTTTACAATGCTAGTCCCTGGATCAATAGCTAGCATCCACAGTTAAGATGTAATATCAAGAAACAAAGGTCATAATACAACTTTATAACCAGGAATAAAATAATTTATTACATCTTACATAGCTCATTTGGCTATCTCATTACAATGCAGCAGAATATAACAATAGCATGGGGTCCTTCATCTTCAAAGTGCCACAGGGAGACATGTTGGTTGTAGACTTGTAATCCTAATCATTAAACTTCACTAATAACAATCAAACCTGCAACACAACAAGTTACAGCCACAAGGGTCAATACATTTGAATTGTATTGGCAAGTGATACTATGGTAGTATAGTGGAGTCTATCATCTATATGCATTTGGCTAAGTGGAGCTTAGGCTTGCTTTGCTCAAAATAGATTTTCCTTATCATTTGAAAACACTAAGTTTTTGCTTGACAAAATCTTTCCCAAGGCATCTCCCAATAGAAATTGGTGGTCCTTCAACCCTTGTTCACCCACAAGTTTTTAACTTAGAAATTGGGATGAGGAGATTCTTGATAGCTTCCATGTCTTGATGCTCAAATTGTCCTTTGCCAGGGACATGGCTAAGTACTTAGATTTTACACTCTGCAGAGGTGGTGCACTTTCCCACAAGACTTGGTTTCACCAAGACAAGATCTTTCAGAAGCCTTCCCTTAGACCAGAATGGACGCGTTCCAACCTATCAATCCCCTACCACCAACTGTCCATTTGGCTAAGTTATTGCAACCTATATGATCCAGGCAGAGCCCATAATGCCAAGTGGCTGCACTTAAAGCTTCTCAACATTTGACATCTCAAATCTCTTTGTTCCTGGGTGGCATTCCACAAGTGTGATACACAAGGTTCACCAGTCCCCTGGCCTTGTGTAACCACTCAACACAAACCATTCCTTCCATTCCACCCAGGTGATTCATTCACTTAGTTGTTTTATTAAACAAAACACAAGTCCTCAGACTTAGAAATTTTCCATAGCATGAATATATATTCCACCCTTGTTTTCTACTAGCTAAGCTAAGCATTATAGTAGTAGGAATCTTAACTTAGGAAAATTCTACTAAGGTTTCATCTACTAGGATTTCCCATGGCATAGTTTATATTTAGCAAAAATTCCATGCAAGTCCTATTTAGAAATATCACTAATGCATAGTGAAAATAATGGGACAAAAGTATGAAGCATCACTTGCCTTTTTGGTAGAGAGTATAAGTTCACTCCTTGATCTTTGCAATGTTCACTCACTTCAAATCACTACAATTCAATCAAGCAAACAATATTTCAATCTACCATTCAAGCAATTCATCACATAAAATGATAGAAACAAAACAATGCATGCAAACTTGCAAAAGATTGTTTTATTTGTAAAAGTGGTTTCTAATAGGTTATAAACATTTGAAAACACCTAATGATCATTTTATAAAATGGCAAAATCATTTGCAAAAGATTTCACTTCATAAACCATTTTTAAACCAAATCATTGTTTTATGTGGTGAAGAAATGCTTTTAATAAGGCAACATTCTATAGGTTTCACAAAATATGTTTTCAAACCATAAAACCTTGTGTTTAGGGCCAGAGAGTTTATTTCCAAAACATTTCCCAAAGGTTTTCCTCCAAAATCATTTTTAACAATTAAACAATATTTTTATTTGACTAGAAATGGTTTAAATCAAAGATTCATTTTTTTGTTTCACCAAATATATTTTTGAAACCACCAATTGATTTATAGGGTCAGTAGGTTCAAAACAAACCATTTTCCAAAGATTTTATCCTCAAAATTATTTTAGAACAATTTTTATATTCTAAACATGCATACACAAGTTTCTGAAAAATAATCAATTTAACAGAAGCATTTTACTAAACAAAGTGCATGGTCAGAAAGTACTTGTCTTGCTGATTCCATTGATATAAAATTTGCAAAATTTGGACGTGTGGTTTGAAAGTTATGAATTTGTCAAATTGGCATATCTAATAGAACAATTCTGTTTTAAATCAAACCAGCAGGGCCACGTGGCGTGTTCTTATTCGCCGATACCGGTTCGCACGGATCAAGCACTGTGAGGCGTTGGATCTAAGTTAGATCGAGTGGCCCAGATCTATCCTTACCCCTTCGGGTTAGTTTCTATCATGGCCATGCGATCACGATCGGATGGCGCGCAACATGTTTGCCAAAGATGGGCGGCGCTGGCGGCGTGTCTGGTGGCGGTGGTTCGGTGAGTCTAGGAAGCGAGGGAGTGAAGCTTACCGAGTTCTCCGTGGCGTGGGGAAGCTCAAGGTGCTCGCGAGGAGGCAAGGGGCGCACGGGGTGGTCGTCAATTGCTCGTCGGAGTCGGGGTCACCGTCGGTTGCGCTCAGGTGTCGATGATGGAGAAGCTACAGAGCGCGCCAGAGAAAAATGAATGCATGGTTAGATGCGTGGGAGAGTGGTGAGTGTAGGAGGGTCATCCAGAGGTGGAGGGGGGAACGTGGCTTACGGGGAGGCGTCGCCGGAGTTGAAGCAGACGACGGCGTTGCTCCGTTGGAGATGCTCTCGACGTAGCAGAGCACGCGCGGGAGAGCTGGCGCTACGGGGAGATCCGCCAGGAGGTGGGAAGCAAGCTCGTGTGCACCAGGGAGCAAGGGGAGGCGTGGGCTGGCCGGAATTGCCGCCGGAAAGCGTCGGAAGCAGCGGCGGTGTAGGTGATAATGGGGACGGCCTGGGGGCTCTTTTGCCGCGGTGTCTGAGGGGAAATGAAGGGGAGATAGGGGTGATTAGTAGGGCATAGTTGCAACAGCGATTACTCGCGGCGTTACGGTGAATTTAATCTGCGGATTTCTAGCAGAAATGGGAGAGAGGGAGAAGAAGAACTGGTCGCGCGTGGTGAAGATGCTGACGTGGTCGCAGGGCTCGTTTGACAATGAGTGAGAGAGAGGGGAAGGTGGGTCCTGGTAGTCAGTGGCGGAGTGGGTAAGTTCTCTGGTTCGAAACGTTTTCTGCGGGAGAAGAGAGGGAGTGGGCTGGACTGGCTGGGCTGAGTCCTTTTATTTTTTTTGTTCCTGATTCTTTTTCTTTTTCCATTTCTTATTTCTTTTTTGGTTTTGTTTAATTAATTCAAACACTCATTTGAATTCAAACCTTTGCCATATTTTGTGAAGATTTAAATATTGATTAATAAAACATTTTGAAGTCAAATTTAGAATAAAACTTTTATTCCTTTAGTGCCTTTTTAATTATTTAAAGTAGGTCCTTGTATTAATTCTTTCAAGTTTTAATAATGTTTTTAATTTCCATTTGAATTCTAAATCCTTCCAAAACCTTTCAGTAAGTTTTATTTACTTAATAGGGTGTCAAAATATTCACCTAGAATTAATTGGAATAATTTTAATATGATTTATTAATCGTTTGAATTGGGTATTTGTTTTATTTCCAATGATATTAAATATAGTTTTAATTCCATAATTTTATTTAGAAGTTTCCTTTGATCTTATTATTTAAGTTATTTAAACAACTTTTAATCCACTTGGGTAAATTCCAAAAATCTTTTCTTATGAATTATATAATTATTCTTTATTAGAGATTTGTCTTTATAAAAAAAGGGTAGAATGGTTATTGTCATTTTATTTTATTTTGGAAATTCTTCATATTTTTATTTTATTTGGATTTGGATTATATTCATTCCATTTGCTTATGGATTAGGCCAAGATTTATTTGGTCTTTCAAATATTCTTTATTTAATATTTCTTTCTTTGTCTTATAAAATCCATATCTTTTTATTTATAGATCCAAACTTGGTCCAATTTGTAAAATCTTATTTAATATTTGTTTATCCTTTTGAATATCTTTAGGATCATTTGCTCATCATTTGGTTTGGATTTAGATAAGTTCTTTATTAGCTTTGGAAATTTAGTTTCCTTATTTTTTTATAGTCATAAGATTTCATTTATGGTTCCAAATTAAGTGAAACCAATTTATAGGGTTTTAATATTTCCATTTGTCATTCTTGATCATTTGAAAAGTTTGCTTGACAACTTTTATATGGATCAGATCCATAGGCTTGGGGATAACTTGGAAATGATTTTTTTTAATCCATTAGGGTTTAGAGTTTGGTTTTATTTTCCAAGTGTTTAAATTTCTAGATGCATTTTATGAGGAATGCATTTCTCTTGATTTGGATTTTGTTGAATTCAAACTTTAATTAAAGTTTGTTCAAGATGGGATTTTAAGTTTCCATTTAAGAAACAAAAAAGTTTCTTTTCACCCTGATTTTCAACAATTATTTATTTTGTTTATTTATTTTTCACATAACAAGATTTGGAAAATCTTGGGATGTGACAGTTGCAATGGTCCTGCTGGACTTTGATGTTCAGCCTTCACCCTTTGGCAAGTATGGCATTCTAATACATATTTAGCAATGTCTCTTTTCATGTTATTCCACCAGAATAATTCTTTCAGATCCATGTACATCTTAGTATTTCCTAGATGTATAGAATATGGTGTTTCATGTGCCTCTCTGAGTATGGCATCACGAATCTCCGTCACCTCTCGAACACAAAGACGATCTTGGAACCATAAAGATTCATAATCTCCTAGGCAAAAAACTGATGTTTGCCCTTGAGATATCCTCTGAATCTCTTCAGCAATGAAAGGATCTTCTGCTTGATGTCTAAAAATTTCGTGCTTAAGATCACTGTCCTTCTCTGCAACTACCTGCATAGTAGCTAATCCTCCAAGAACCTTTGTTCTAATAAATTGAAGCTCTAATCTTTCCAAGTCCATCTGTAACTCTTTTGGTAACTCCCGATTGCTAGGCTGAATATATGCACTTTTACGACTTAAAGCATCTGCTACAACATTTGCTTTTCTTAGAGTATAGTTGATTGTTAAGTCATAATCTTTGATTAGTTCCAACCAACGCTTTTGTCTCATATTTAATTCCTTTTGAGTAAAGAAATATTTGAGACTTTTATGGTCAGTGTATAACTCACATCTGGCTCCATAAAGAAAATACCTCCATCCTTTCAGCACAAAGACTACTGCTGCTAACTCCAAATCATGAGTTGGATAGTTGACTTCATGTGGTTTCAGTTGTCTTGATCCATAAGAAATCACCTTCTGATCTTGCATTAGCACACAACCCAGACCTTCTTTAGATGCATCACAATATACTGTAAAGTCTTTCCCTGTTTCTAGGATTGCTAGAATTGGAGCGATAGTTAACCTGGTCTTCAATTCCTAGAAACTTGCTTCACACTTCTCATCCCAATTGAATGGGGTATTCTTCCTTAATAATTTAGTCTTCGGTCCAGCTATTTGGAGAAACCTTCAATGAATCTCCAATAATAACCAACCATCACCAAGAAACCTCGAATTTGTTTCACATTAGTTGGTGCAGTCCACTCTAGTACTGATTGAATTTTGGATGGATTTATAGCAATTACATATTTACTAATCACATGGCCGAGGAATTCTACCTCATCTAGCCAGAATTCACACTTACTTAACTTATCATAAAACTTATGTTCTCTTAGGGTTTGCAATGCTATTCTCAAATGATCTGCATGCTCTTCCTTATCCTTGGAATATATCAAAATATCATCAATAAAGACTATGACGAACTTATCCAAATATGGCATGAAGATTTTGTTCATCAGATTCATGAATATTGCTGGTGCATTGGTCAAACCAAATGGTACAACCAGATACTCATGGTGTCCATACCTTGAGACAAATGCTGTCTTTGGAACATCTTCAGGCTTAATTTTTATTTGATGGTATCCAGATCTTAAGTCGATCTTTGAAAATACTCCGGCTCCTTTCACTTGATCAAACAAATCTTGAATCCTTGGTAAAGGATACTTATTCTTTATGGTAACATTGTTCAGATTTCTGTAGTCTCCACACATCCTTCTACCACCATCCCTCATATCCACAAAGATTACTGGTGTTCCCCATGGTGATACACTTTCCTGGATAAATCCTTTTCTGGCTAACTCATCAATTTTCTCTTTGAGTTCTTTTAATTCTTTTGGTCCCATCTTATATGGTGCTTGAGCTATTGGTGTTGTACCTGGAATTAGATCAATAGTGAACTCTATTTCCCGATCTGGTGGCATTCCAGGTAGCTCTGCTGGAAAAACATCTTGAAATTCATTTACTACAGGAATATCTTCCAACTTGACCTCCTTCATTGAGTTCAACTAAAGATCCACCATGATATGACTATGCCTATCTACTTGATACACTATTCTTTCTCCACTTGGAGTTTTTATTGAGACAGTTTTCTCCTCACAATTTATCTGAGCCCCATGTTCAGTCATCCAATCCATCCCAGCACTACAGCAATTCCTTTCAAAGGAATCACATAAAGGTCTGCAAAGTATGTACAACCACAGATCAAAATAACCTGATCTTGTTTAATGTGGCGTACAATCACATTTCCCCCTGCCGTAACTACGGTCATAGGGTTTTCTAACGTTACCCTTCTAGTCCCAAATTTATCACATAATTCTTCAGAAATGAATGAAGTACTTGCACCAGTATCAAATAGAACTTTGTCGGGATTGTTAAGGATATTGAGCGTACCTATCACTGCATGCTCCGAGTTATCCACTTCCTCTAGGGTTGCACAATTGAGCTTCTCGGTAGGTCTGTTCCTCTTGCCATTGTTGTTCTTGACATTATTCCCTCCTTTATTGGGCTGCCCATAGCCTCCACTAGCTTGCCTTCCATCTCTAACCGGCCACCCTCCTTGTGGTTTGCTTGGACAATTCGGCTTTATGTGACCTCTCTGACCACAAGCATGGCACACAATTACTGGTTTCGGGCAATCCCTGCTCATATGCCCTGGAAGTTAGCAATTGTGGCATATAATATTCTTTACGTTTGGATTTACACTCCGGTTGGAATTGTTGCTGTGATATGGTCTATTTCTTGGTTTGAATTCCAGATTGGGCTTGGGCTTACTTGCCTGTATCCTTTTGGTTTCCTTCTTAGCTCTCTTCCTTCTATCCTCTTGGAAATTCTTGTAGTCATCTTCGAATGTAATTGCTGCATCCAGCAACTAATGTTAAGTTTGCTTATTAGCCAACCTCAACTACATCCTCACAAATGGAGTTAATCCTCGCAGGAAACGCTTCTTCCTCTTTTCCTCCGTATTAACTTCTTCCTCCGCATATCGAGTCAGTTGACTAAACTCCCGAATATACTTCATAACACTAGTATATCCCTGCTGCAGCTCCTCAAATTCTCTTTGCTTCAACTCCATAACACTCTCCGGAACATGATATTCACGGAATCTCTATTTGAACTCTTCCCAAGTGTACTCCCTTCATGGTGGTTTCATGGCTAACTGATTTTCCCACCATGATGCTGCAGGTCCAGTCAGAAGATGAGTTGCATACCTCAATTTCTCCTCATCATTGCAACCTACAGTCTTTAGCTTTCTTTCTGTATCTTCTAGCCTATATTATGCATCAATTGGTTCAGGAGCTGATGCAAAAGGTAACGGCTTTGCATTCTGGAAGTCAGAAAGACTCACTCCTCCACCTTCAGGTTCTCTTTGATTTGCTCGTCCCAACAACACCTCCATGAACTTGTTCTGGGTCTCTTGCATCATTTGCATACACTGCATAAAGTTCTTCTCCATTAACGACCTCATTGGTGGTGGTGGTGGTGGTAATGTTCCCTGATTTGCTGCATCTGCATCGGCCTTCTCCTTGGCCTCACGTTCCATCCGCTGCTGTTCAGATTCGGTCTCTACACCCGTATCCATGACCCCTTAGTCCTGCAACATAAAGCGAATACTCATAATTACATCATGGACATGTGTTCTGAGCTTGACTTTACGCACATAACTAGTCACACAGTGAAAATCCACATAAAATCCAAATATGCATTTCACATATTATACATTACAATATCCTAATAATACAAAGTCATTACAACATATACCATATAGGTATAATCACCACATTACCTCATTTATCTAACTACCTTATTTTCTTGGATTACAATACACAGTACCCGATACTTCTAAATAGCCGCCTGCTTCTAGTAGTAACTACGCTCATCATACATGACTGATGTCCAACCGTGATGACGTGACGTTCGTCGCACAGTTTTTGGAACAAATGGCCTTCCAGAAGGAACATAATCAGTATCTAAAGTGTCAGGGCTTGAGTCATTACTCAACCTGAGTGCATTGACTCCCTCCAGCTCAGCTGAAAAGTCTTCAGAAACACGTTCAACATTATCACCCACTTGCATCTCCTGAGCTTCATTCCTTGAGTCGTCAACAAAATACACAGATCCTGCTGCTCCCCAGATGCTCTGTTGGGCAAGATAGTTAAACACATGATAATGTATATTCCCTGGGTTTTGAGAAGGTGTTGATGATTCAAACACTCTCTCCTCAGGATCTTCTTCTTCATCCTGATTATTTATGAATATGGTATTTCTACTACTGTTACTAAGGTTAATTCTTGCACCCATCCAGCTAGATTGTCGAACATTTCTGTCAGAACCATCTATGGACATTTGGTGTTCATGAGATCCTTCAGATGATCCCATTCTCCAGCCATCAGAATTCTCAATAGGAAGTTCTGAATCGGAACCATCCTCTGAACCCTGTGGTACTCCATACCTCATATCCACAGTAGGATCATATATAGGTTCAGGTCTTGGTGAATAAGGATATGGTGTAAAAGATTCAGGATCTATAGGTATGTCCTTAAAGATAGGTTTTGCACTACTACTTGCTTCCTTCTCCAACTGGAATGCTAACTGCTTCCTCCTTTCCGGACTAGTTAGATCCTCTAACATGTCATTTTTATCTTCGTTAATCACTTGATGTGTCTTATAAAAAGACTCAACGAGTGTTCGGTATCTATCCATAAACTTGGAAGCTAACTTAGGATGCTTCTTAACCAAAGTAGGATGCTTCTTAACCAAATGTGCTACCGTCTAACTCCTTGGATTTATGCTCCCGGATATTCGCTATCGCCTCCACAACGGCAACATGATATGCTGCTAAGTGACCCCTACCTTCACCTATAGGTAGATCGTGATATAATCCAAGATCCTCTGGAAGTTGGATACTCACACGATACTTGGATAACATACAACTATCATAATAAGGTTATGGTGTTCACTGGAATCCTAGTTGGACAACTAAAAATCTTTAAAAGTTGACGAAGTTGGTCTGTGAATGATCCTTGATAATCATCAGGAGTCTCCTCCTTCCTTACCAAAGTCTGTTTTGGAAACTTTGGTGCCATTGCTCTGTATATAAGAAAAATATTTTTATCAGTAACCAATAATATATTGCATCATAACAAAGAATTATCGCACTAAAACATATAACGGAATATTCTCATTTGAATACCCATTATATTTCTTTCAGAGAATTCTTTATCGTTGCTACACCCTCCTCCAGGTAATACCCTTTACTAGGTTTCCAACCTAAGGTCAAAGCAATTTTCTCTGATACCAACTGCGGTGACCCAGCATACCACTTCATGTGTAGTACACTATAGTTGTTGACATGACATCCATAGAACACCATTCCGTAAATATCACATCCCTCAAAGTGGTACAACAGAAACATTGTGGGTCCATATTACAAACATACACACATTATTATTATTACAATACCAGAATTTCAAGAGTTCCAAAAGATTCAACTTACAAACAAAAATATAAGTGTTTCAGCGAAAGTTTCAAAGTGAAAACTTAAACTCCAAATTGAGCTCAACAACTTATTGCTATATATTGTTCATGTTTCTAGGCTCAAGTGGCTCCTAGAACTATAGTAATTATTCGGACTCTTAGAACTCTCCTCCGTAGACGATATCATAGTCCTCCCTTCTATGGCTCGATACAAGTTGGGATCTTCATAGAAGACCTCCTCTTGGCTCTTAGTTGCATACATTAGAGTATCTTCGGGATCCTCAGAGTCTAAGAAAAGATTCAAAGGAAAGGATAAGTAACAGTGTTACCCAGCAAGTTCATTATATGCAAGGTGGGAAGTTTGATGCTCTATCTACCACCTCAGACTATCAGTCCTTGGCACTATGCAGTTTTTGTAAATCTTTCTTCAAAGATTGATTTTATTATGAAAAGCTATGACCATCCGCCTTCACAGGTTGACCAGAACTTTCATGGAGTCCCTTTCCTGCCGCGTTCGTAGCTCCTTCCTGGAACAGGGAGTAACAAGTTACAGTTCTTACGCTCTGCAGAGGTGCGTTACTTTACCCATGAAAAATCAACTTCCTTGTTGCACAATCGGGTGTACTTTCCCGTCCACAATTCTATGATGTGGGGCCTAGTAGTTGGTCCAAGCCAATCACTGCCCTCTCCGCGACCTCATACGTCTGCATGATCCTTAGGGGCCGGCTCACCTCCGTTAAGCCCCCTTTCGGGCAGGCTAAAACCCTGATGAGTTCCCGAAGACTCTATGACCTGGTGATGCCCGGATGAGTACCATTTAAATGGACTATATCCCTAAACTCCATTCATAGATAATCTAGACACCAAAAGTGTGGGGTGTAAGGGTGCCCACCATATGTTGGATCCGCACAAGGAATCACAATGTCATGTTAAGGTCGTCTTGCCTCCATATGAGAGGAAAAGGATACAACTGACTTCTCCGTCCCATTCCAAATCTCATGGTTAACGCGTAATATACGACGCTAGAATCACTAATGTCATGGGTTATCAATCCCTAATTGTTCATCATTATTGCAAATAGAAACCTAAGTTATATTGCTCCAGCATATCATCACTTAGGACGATATCTAAGATTTACTTCTCCAACAAAATATTTCCTTAATATTTATTGAATATTGTATTATTTTATTTTATTTCATTTTATTTGTTTAATAATTCCTTTAAGAATTATCATTTAAATACAATAATGATATTAAATATTTATTTAGTATTTTTCTGAAATACTACTATATTAACATATAATAAAAGTGATTTTTATTTATTTTTATCATCTTTCATTAATTTTTTAAAATTCCATAAGAAATATATATATTATAAAATTCTTGATAAAAGTTATATGCCTAGAATTTTATTTCTTAATTTATTTAGATAGATTGAATTACTGTGAATCCAAAAATATTTTATTTATATTTTTTGGATTTTTATTCGATTTTCTAGAATTTATTTAAATTCAAGGGCATTTTAGTCTTTTCTTAATTATTAAAATTTTCTTTGGATGATTGGGCTGGCCTTATTGGGCTTATTGGGCCATTCTGGCCCAAGTGGCTATGATCAAAAGGGCTCCCCGAAGGGGTACTGGCCCTATCGGCAAACTCACACCATCTCTTTCTCTCGACCCCTCTTCTTTTCCTCCCTCGACCCCGTGGTCGGCAATGCCACAGCCGGCGATTCACGTCGCCGTGGACCTCCCCGGCCGCCACCGTGATGCATGGGGTGGTTGTTGACCCCGCTCCTCCTTCCTGTCCATCTCGATTTGGACCTAGGGCCCTCCTATGGCCAGACCGGATCCGTCCCGAACCCTAGGGTTTGGGGCGCTGCTCCCGTGTGCTGTGGTGGTGTGCCTCGCCTGCAGGTGTGGTTGTGGTAACTGCCTCGGCGTGGTGTGGGTTGTAGCGCCCCTTTGGGGTGCTCCCCGTGCCGCCGTGCTTGTCGACACCCTCTGCTTCCTCTTCTCGACCACAACAACAACCTTCAGTAAGTTGTTCTTTTTCCCCTCGTGTCCTCTGTGATATGCCACCCTGTGCTATGTGTTTCTAATTGCTTCCCCTGGCTAGTATTCATGTTCTGATTAGGGTTCATATCCTAATTAGGGTTCTTGTTCTGATTAGGGTTCATATCCCTCTGTTGATCATATATATGATGATTTGGTATAGTAATGATGATCCCTAAGCATGATGAGTTGTTGTTTGATGTGGATTACTGCTTATAGTTGCCTTTGGTAATGCTAGTGGCTTACCAGATTGATTCTATTGGTTAATTTGATATGGTTCAAATGATAGTGTTACTATAGAATCACTACTTGGAGATCCTAGTGATTTGAGAGTTCACCACTGTCATTACTTGGTTATTGACATTGATTTGTGAGTGATGTAGTCACTGTATCTGTAGTTGTTGGCTTATGGATTCATATACAGTTTGAGATTAATTGGTCTCTTACAGTGATGTTATGTATACATATTCCTGGATCTGATTCCTGGTGATTGGTACTGATGGGGATATGCCTACCGGGGTATACCCAGCAGGACGTTTCCGACTGGCCCATTACCTGGCGAGTGGGCTTGCGAGACGGCGACTGGATCAAGACCTGGCGTGGATCCAAGCGACTGGAAGCTGAAGGCCCAGGAGAGTAGATAGGCCCAGTCGGATTAGGTTAAACGAGTACCGAAACCTTAACTGATTCGGTTGAGATATGTAAACCCTAGGGGGAGGTGAGTCTATATAAACCTCCCTATAGGGCGTGTAAACGTACGTTCCATCATCCACCCAAGCGACTCGCCGCCGAGCCATCGAGCTCGCCCCATTGTATCTCCAACATAATACAATCTAGCAGGAGTAGGTCTTTACCCTCCGGGGGGCCGAACCTGGGTAAAACCCTGTGTCTCCGCCCTCATCTCGCACCGCAGATGGCTGGCCTCCCTTGCCCTTCGTTCTACTACTCGCTGCCGATTGCAGCATCTGCCGTGGTCATTCCCATGACAGTGGCGCCCACCGTGGGGCCTGGCCGGTCTGGCTGGTGTTCTGCGGCGAGATCCAATCTGCCCATCAACGAGTCAGTCGCCACCGGCCGCATGATAGCGATCGACGAGATGCTCCAGATCTTGCCGAGCAGCTACGTCCCGGCGGCGCGACCCATCACGCACAGCATGATCTTGCCGGTCGGTACGATCAGCCTCTTCGTCGGCCTCACCGACGTCATCATCTCGGAGGACTCGGCTCGCATCCGCGAGCCACCGCCACGCGACCGGCTCTCCGAGAGCCAGGTCCGCACGATCCATCGCCTCGCCTCCGAGTACAACTCGGCCCACAACGACGTGGCCGAAAACTCCGCGGCCGCGGAAGACGCGCCTCTCAACGACGACGCCGACTCGGCGACCCCGGCGTCACTCGCCGGATCCATCACCGCGGCTTCACCCGCGGGCTCCATCACCCAGGTCTCCAACATGGGAGACTTCGAGGATCCTTCCATCCTTGGGATCTTCGACTTCGACTCCGGGTCGGAAAATTCCGCCGATCTCCGCGACGGGACCGGTCGCCACGCCGCGGCCTACATGGCGACTAGCACCGATCTGCCGGAAGATCCATTCTCCACCCCAATCCCTCCTAACCCCATGGCGACAGAGGTCAAGGAACTCCGCCTGAAGCTGGCGGAGGCAGTCCGCAAGGAGCAAGCCGAGCGCGAAAAATTTCGCCTCGAGCAGGTGACGGCGTAGGAGCTGTCGCGCTACCACCAGCAGCGAATCAGGTCGCGCTTGAACCCCACCGTCCAGGGGCGCACCCTGAACTTCGACGACGAGAAGGACCCGGCCCGCGTAGCCGAACGCGCGATCTGTGAAAACGCGCCACCAGGAGGAAGCGCCCGGGCCCCACTAGGGTCGACGGTGATGGGCGCCCCACCTCCACCCAACCGCACACCCCCCAGGGATCAACCGCAGATAGTGGTCTCCTCACGAGAGCGAGACGCGAATGGCCTACCACTGTTCTCCACCCTGATGGATAACCTCATGGCAGGTCGAGCCGCGGCCGACAACATCACGGCCACCGGCAACGGTGCCCTACAGATCCAGTATGTCAGGGCCCTGCTCGCAAAGGCGGTCGAGCAGCAAAACACAGGCACCGACTCGCAAGGTCGGTTGTACTCGCGTTCGTCGGGCAGCAGAGCGGCCTCAAGCGGCCGCCCGTTGTCGGCAAACACCCTTAATTGCCCGCCACCCGAACCACTGCAGCTCCAACACCGACCCGCGAACGCGGTACTCTCCACCAACGACCCCAGGCCAGCGACCAACTTTGTCGCCGCCAACGGTCAGCCCGTCGACGCTCGCACCCACATCATCAACAACCAAAGCTGGCGCGCACGCCCACCCGACGACGTGCGACACACCATAACCAATCGCCGCGACGACGAGCCAATGGGGTCGCTAAGCCGACTCGGGCCCCGGTGCTTCGGACCGATGATCCGAGGCGAAAAAAATACCCGGCGAACTTCAAAGCGCCGAAGGAGATAGAGAAGTACGACCCCTCGTACGACCCCTCCGTGTGGCTGGACACCTACCTCATGGCAATGGGGATCGCTGGCCACACCGACCTGCTAGCCGCCCGTTACCTCCCCCTAATGATGGAGGGAATGTGCAGGCAGTGGATCAACACTCTTCCCCCGGACGGCATCGACTCCTGGGAAGAGATGCGCGATGCTTCGTCAGGCACTTCGAGTGCTCCTACACCCGCGCCACCACCATCGAGAACCTGGAACGATGCGTCCAGGGACCCCACGAGTCGACCCGCAACTGGGTCCAGCGGTGGCAAGAGCTATGGTACAACGCGTTCGGCATCCACCCGGACACCGCGATCCACTGCTTCAAGACCTCGTGCCGCTACGAGCCCTTGGTCGCCAAGCTCAAGCGACATTCTCGCACACTCGACAACATACCGGACCTCCTCGAGATCGCCAAAAGATACGCGGAGGCAGATCCAAACCAGGAAACCGACGACGAGTCGGGAGGCCAACGCCGCACGAGCGGCAACGACAACGAACGACGGTCCGACCTACGTTACAGCAACACTCACCTCACCGGCAAGCACCCGCAGTGACGGGCGAGTTGACTTCGTCGCCAACGCCGGGCACGTGCAGCGCGAGCCCAAGAGCTTCCGCTGCGACGGAGGGCAACGCCGCGACGGCGGCAACTACAAGGCGAAACCAAGGTTCGACCCCGCGGACCTCCTCAACCAACCTTGTGCGTTTCACAGCAGGGATGGGAAGCCCGCCACGCACATGACCGCCGACTTCCACACTCTCAGGGAGATTGAGAAGGCACGGCGAGCGCGGGAGGACACCGACAACAACCCGCCAAACGGCGGAAAATTCGGCAGTGTGGCCGGCTCGCTCCACACCTTCACAGGCTTCAACACGAAGTGCGAGAACAAGGTCATCGCCCGCGCCATCGCCGTCAACACAGTGGCCCAGGTGGACGTTCCCCAGTTCCTTAACTGGTCGGAGCAGCCCATCACCTAGAGCCGCCAGGACCACTCGCCACGCATCGAGTACCCAGGCCGAGTCGCCCTGGTGGTCAAGCCTAAGGTGGGAGATTACTGGCTCCCCAAAACATTGATGGACGGCAGTAGCTCCATCAACATCCTGTACCTGGACACCTTCAGGCGACTGCGGCTCCCGCAGTCGATGGTCGAAACGACCTACACCACATTCCACGGCATCGTCCCCGGTCGGAAGGCGTACCCGATCGGCAAGGTCACGCTACCAGTCACCTTCAGCACACCAGCAAACTTCCGCACCGAGCGGATCGTCTTCGAGCTGCTACCCTTCGACAGCCCCTACCACTGTGTCCTGGGGCGACAGGCGTTCACCAAATTCATGGCAGCACCCCACTACGCGTACAACGCGATGAAGCTCCCCGGGCCGCGCCGCGTCATCACCGTCAACGGCGACCCCGACATGGCTGCCGAGTGCGAGGCCAAAGGAGCCGAACTCGCCGACGCCGTCATCGTGGCAGAGACCAACCATGCCGGCGAGCTCGCCAAATACGCGAGCGGGGTCAACAACGACGACCCTACCATACTCAAGAAGCCCAATTCGGAGGGTGCCAACACCTCAGCCTTCGAGGCAACGACGCACACCCGCACCGTCGAGCTGGTCCCAGGCGACTCCAGCCAGACGGTGACGATCGGGACGGGCATGAGCCCAGCCTAGGAAGGCGCGCTCATCGAGTTCCTCCATGAGAACAGGGACATCTTCGCATGGAAGCCCTCTGACATGCCTGGTGTCCCTAGGGAACTCGCTGAGCACAAACTAAACGCCGACCCCAAAGTGCGACCCGTCAAGCAGTCGCTGCGACCCTTCAATGAAGAGCACCACCGAGCCATCGTCGAGGAAGTGCAGCGTCTACTCGCTGCAGGCTTCATCCGGCCAATCAAATACTCCAAGTGGCTGGCAAACCCAGTCCTGGCCGAGAAGAAAAATGGGACCTGGAGGATGTGTATCGACTACACAAACTTAAACAGCGCCTGCCCGAAGGAGCAGTTCGTCCTCCCGCGGATCGACCAAATAATCGACTCCACCGCGGGCTCGGAGTCACTGTGTTTCCTCGACGCCTACTCTGGGTACAACCAGATCAAGATGGCTGTCGAGGACGAGGAAAAGATGGTGTTCATCACGCCATTCGGAGCCTTCTACTACACCGCCATGACCTTCGGCCTCAAGAACACCAGGGCGACCTACCAGCGGTGCATGCAGGAGTGCCTCGTGAGCCAGATTGGCCGCAATATCCACGTCTACGTCGACAACGTGGTCGTGAAGTCCGCTCGCCAGGGCGACCTACTCGCCGACCTGGCGGAAACATTCGCCAACCTGCGGAAATACAAGATAAAGCTCAACCCAGGCAAATGCACCTTTGGTGTACCAGCAGGGCAACTACTGGGGTACGTCATCTCCAAGCGCGGGATCGAGGCGAACCCCACCAAAATCGACACGATCGCCCGACTCGGCAAACCCGAGTGCCTGCGCGACGTCCAGAAGCTGGCCGGGCGAGTCGCGGCTCTCAGCCGCTTTATCCCCCGACTGGGCGAAAAGGCGATGCCCCTATACCGCGTGATGCGAAAGAACCCCACCTTCCAGTGGGACAAGGAGGCAGATGACGCACTCCGCGACCTCAAGAAGGTGCTATTCGCAGCACCACTACTCGCCACCCCCGTCGACAAAGAACCCATGCTGGTCTACGTCGCGGCTTCCGAGCGCGTCGTCAGCGCCGTCATGGTCGTCGAGCGGCCGGAGGAAGGAAAGGAGCGCCCGGTACTGCGACCGGTGTACTACATCAGCGAGGTCCTCACCGAGTCGCGCCAGCGATACCCGCAATACCAGAAACTGGTCTACGCGGTCTTCAGATCATAGCGGCGCCTGCCGCACTACTTTCAGGAGCACCCGATCACGGTCGTCTCCTCAGCACCGTTGCAGGACATCATCCACAACAATGAGGCGACCGGGCGAGTCGCCAAGTGGGCCGTCGAAATCGGCGTCCACAACATCAAGTATGAGCCACGAAAAGCGATCAAGTCGTAGGCTGTCGCGGACTTCATTGCCGACTGGGAAGAGGCCCAGCAGCCAGAAAAGCTGCCATACCTCCACTACTGGAGCCTGCACTTCGACGGCTCCAAGAACACAGACGGCGCAGGAGCAGGGATTGTGCTTACCTCACCGAAGGGCAACAAGCTCCGCTAGGTCCTCTGCCTCGACTTCACCCCCTGCACCAACAACATGGCCGAGTATGATGCAGTACTCCACGGCATGCGAGCTGCCAAGGAGATGAACGTCAACCGCCTACGTTGCTACGGAGACTCCGACCTCGTCGCTGGGCAAGTCGCTGGAACTTGCGACGCCGTCTCTCCCACCATGGCGGCATACCGCCAAGCAGTAGACAAGCTGGGAGGACACTTCGTAGGCTACTCCGTCGAGTGGATCGACAGGCGGAAAAACGAGGAGGCCGACACACTCTCTCGCATCGGGTCGGCTCGACTCGCACCACCCGCCGGCGTCTTCCTCGACACGATCACCAAGCCATCAGTCTCTCCCCCAAGGGAGATCGACATCGGAGTCCCGCTGCAGCCAAAGGCAGCCCTGGTCGCACTCATCGCCGAGCCAAACGACTGGACCAAGCCGTACATCGCCTACCTAGAGGCCGGCACCTTGCCGGCAGACGAGACAGACGCCCAAATGATTGTACGTCGATGCAAATCCCTCACCATCATCGACGGTCAGCTCCACAAGCGCAGCATGACAGGCGTGTTGCAACGCTGCGTCCAACCCGCCGAAGGACGTAAGATCCTCCACGACATCCACTCCGGCGACTACGGCCACCACGCCAGCGCCCGCTCCCTGGTCGCCAAGGCTATGCGACACGGCTTCTACTGGCCCACCGCACACGCCGATGTCGTCGACATCGTGCAACGGTGCGCCGGGTGCCAGAAGTACGCCAACCAGACACACGTGTCGAGCTTAGCGCTCAAGACAATCCCCATCACCTAGCCATTCGCCGTGTGGGGTATGGACATGGTAGGCCCTTTCAAAAAGGCCCCCTCCGGCTTCACCCACCTCCTGGTCGCGGTCGATAAATTCACAAAGTGGGTGGAGGCCAAGCCAGTCCAGAAATGCGATGGGAAGACCGCCACCAAATTCCTACGCGAGCTCATATATCGCTACGGGTTCCCAAACAGCATCATCACGGACAACGGCACCAACTTCGCCAAAGGAGCCGTGGCCGAGTTTTGCGAGGAACACCACATCCGGCTCGACCTCGCGTCAGTCGCCCACCCGGAGTCCAATGGCCAGGCGGAACGGGCCAACCAGAGCATCCTCCACGGCCTAAAGCCGCGGCTCCAAGTACCGCTCGAGCGCACTGCCGGGTGCTGGGTCGAGGATCTACCCTCCGTCATCTGGGGCATCCGCACCTCAATCAACAGGTCGACAGGGTTCACCCCCTTCTTCATGGTGTACGGCGCCGAGGCGGTTATGCCTACCGACCTCGAGCACGACTCGCCAAGGGTCGTCCACTACACGGAGGTGGTGAACGAACTCGCACGTCAGGACGGAGTCGATCAACTCGACGAGGCACGCGACCTAGCTCGCTCTCGCACTGCCATCTACCAGCAAGGACTCTGCCGCTACCATAGCCGGCGGGTGAAAACTCGCACCTTCCAAGAAGGCGACCTGGTGCTGCGCCTCATCCAGGACAAGAAGGGCATGCACAAGCTCTCCCCCCCATGGGAGGGACCATTCGCCATCGGGCGAGTACTCGGCAACGACGCCTATTACCTCATCGACGTCCGCGGGGACGACAAACTCGACGTAAAGCGACCATGGAATGTAAACCTCCTACGGAAGTTCTACTCCTAGAACCCCACATATGTACCTTCCAGTCGCTATGAAATAAAAAATATTGGTTACCGCAAATTGCGTCTACTCTCTGTGTCTTGTGCCACTCGCACTCGTAATAACTGCGTCAAGCTAACTGCAGAAGTCAACCTCTGGTACAGCGGTCGGCACAGCCAAGTAGTGCGCTACAAGGGCACTGGGTTACCCCAGGTCTTGTAACGTCCACGAAAAATGCCTACCCGGAGCCCCATTGGAGTCGCCTAGCTCGACTGGCTCAACGAGCCAAGACAACTGCCTTCGCTTCTCACAGCGACCATGATCCTCCGCATCCTTGACATAGCGACTCGAACGGCCAAGTACCACGCTCGGGGACTGACGACCAGTTCAGCGCGAGCGGCTAGGGAAAACGCCAAGTATGAGAGCATGCCCAGGACTCGCCATGCGACTGACCCAACGGGCCAGGCAGGAGTGATGCGCTTATTCTAACGCGCCCAGTGCTCACCCACCCTAGAGTTGCGCCTAGAACAACCAAGTACCACGCTCGGGGACTCGGCTTCCTGACCTTGTTCGCGCAAGGGAAAACGGTAAAGTACATAGCACTCATGGGAGTCGCCTTGTGACTGGCTTTCCGAGCTCGGGCGAGTCGACATCAATAACAAAACATTCAAAATCACAAACACATAATAAACGAGGTTAACCCCATAAAAAAGGGCGGACGCGCTCGGGGACTCGTTCAACCCTCAATCACAAACACACAACAATTCACAAAATACCACGATATTTCATTATAGCATATCACAAATGTCACAAAATACAAAGTATGCCCAATGGCAGCGCTGCTACTAACGCCACAAGGGCACAATGTCTTATTCCGCAGGCTTCGATGACGACTCGCCGCCACCCTTGCGGTTGCGAATGAAGGGGGTATACGGGTTCGACGGGTACGTCGTCAACTCACCCGCCATCGCCGCACGGAAGTGCTGCTCGATCTTGAAGTCCCGGTGCTGTGGCTCGGGGTCGTTGGGTGCGACGACCGTCTCCTGATAAGGAAGGAGGTCGCCCATCACCCAGACGCGCTCGGAGTATACCGCGGTGCGGTCCGTCAGCTTCAACACCTCGGCGATCTCCACCGAGCCAGTCGACGACGGGTAGCCACTCGTCATGTCATCAAGATCGAAATCTTCCGGGAAGTGGGCGAGCCCAAGGCTCAGCGCCATCGCCGCCCCGCGCCGGAACGCTGACTGCGTCATAAACTCGACGACCGACGGCGCCTTCTCCAAGTATCGCCACACCTCGACGAGGTCGCTGGGAATCACTTCCGTGGGCGACATCTCCTGAAGATACGCCCGTATACATGTCGCCGACAACGTGGCCGAGTCGACCAGCGTGGCTACACATTGCCGTGCGTCGAACGAATTCGCCTCTTCCGCGCTATCAATGATCCGACCTGCGAACAGAAGGTGACAGTGAATACATCAAAGATTACACAATGCATATGTTACAGGCAGAGGCAGGCACACTCACCAATCAAGGGACAGGAGAGATCCGTGATGAAGCTCTAAAGAGAGGTGTAGTTGTCTTGAAGCCCAGCAACAAGGGCATCAGAGACCTTACGCTCCTTAGCGGCGGCTGTAACAGCAGCCTTGGCTCGCCCATCCGCCAAACTCGCCTCTTCCTTCGCTTCCTTCAGCTCGCGCTCAAGGTCGGCAATCTGCTTCTCAGCCGAGCTCAACGCAGACTGAGATGTCGTCAATTCACTCGCTGGGACAAGGCCTTGGAGGACCTCCTCTGCCTTCGCAGCAGTCGCCTGGAGTCCCTTGTTCGCCTCTTGGACGATGGCAAGTTCTTTCTCCACGCGACGCTTCGCAGCAAGCCGGTCGGCTGACTCACGCTGCAAACCCTGCACAAAAGACAAACAGTTAACAAAAACGAAATCCTAAGTGCCCACCCGCTGAAATTCAGAGCGTAGGCACTCGGGGACTGGAGATCAAAAATCCTAAGTGACCACCCGCTGAAATTCAGCGAGTAGGCACTCGGGGACTGGAGATCAAAAACCCTAAGTGCCCACCCGCTGAAATTCAGCAAGTAATCACTCGGGGACTGGAGATCAAAAAACTAAGTGCCCACCCGCTGAAATTCAGCGACTAGGCACTCGGGTACTGGACGCGAGAAACAAATACAAATACACTAAAAGAATCCGACCGCTGCAAATCAGCGGCCCGATCCTCGGGGACTAGACATACCTGGATGGCTGCGCCAAGCATGCCATGAAGCTGTATCGCGTCCACGGATGCGAGAAGAGCCGAAGTGTGCCCGCGACGCTGCTCGACCTCCGTCTCGGCGACCTCAGGTGCGCGGCTCGAGGGCGTGGTACCACTCGCCGTAGCCGCTCTGGCCATGAAGTGCGGGAAGGTCGCGATGGATGCGCCGACACCAAAAGAGGCCGGCTCGGCCACCCCAGGCGAGGGAGCACCTTCCTTGATCGTCAAGGCCGCCTCCGCCACGGGTTCACTCAGAGCGATCGTCGTGTCGTCAGACACCGTGATGACTTCGTCGCCCTTGGTCTTCTTGGCACTATCCGCGGGGGCGACGACCTCGTCCGCCTTCCTCTTCCGAGAGGGGTCCTCCTCGGCGATGACTGGCGGCACCTTGGCCACGGTCGGGTGGCCTATCTTCTTAGCTCCAGTCCTACAAATTGATCACATGAGCAAAGTGGTCCGAGTACAATGAAAAACAAGGACAGGTGAATGAAACTCACTTGGCGACTGGCAGGAACCGCAGCCCCGTGCGAATGCCGGCCGGCTTCTCTAGTTCGGGGCCCAGTTTACGACTGAGACCCATCTCCAGGACATCGTGCGCCCAAGACACGGACGGCTTCTTCGTTGTCGAGGCCGCGACAGGAGCCTCCGAAACATTTTCAGCGGGAGCCTCCCTGGGAGGTGAAGCCGCCGCGACCGGAGCAACCCCCGACCCAGAGACTGGGGCGAATGGGGGAGGCATCGAGGCCAGAGGTGCCTCACTCAGGACGGCGGTGACATCCGCCGTCGCCATCGTCTGTGGCGCTTCATCCTTGGCCAGGCTGGGGGCGTCGGAGCTGCTCACCGAATGAGGCGGAGATGCCTGTCTCTCCGGCTTCGTCTTCCTCTTCGGAGGGGCCTTCACCTCCTTCTTCTTCTTATTCGATGGAGTGGCCTGGCGACGCGATGTGGTTTCGGGAAGTTCGTCGTTGTCGT
Organism: Avena sativa; assembly: GCA_916181665.1. NCBI lineage: Eukaryota > Viridiplantae > Streptophyta > Magnoliopsida > Poales > Poaceae > Avena > Avena sativa. Next base: position 105,749,127 of record OV702293.1, read on the forward strand.
CGTGAAGTTCGAGGCTTTTACTCGCCTCGAGTTCGCGCTGACGCTGCCCGCGAGTTTTGCGAACCAGCGGGGCGACCTCCTCCTCAGACTCGTCGTCGTCGTCGCTCCTGTCGCTCTCGATGCTGCCTTTGGCAGGAGGCGACTCGCCCCCATCCCAGACGGACGAGCTCGAGTTCTCGTCGTCTGCGGGCGGAAGCCACCCTTCCACCACTTGAAATAACTACAATGAGCATAAGACAACATCATTACGACCGCGACTACATTAACTGCGACTGCGAATGACAGAAAGTGACTTACCGTTGGGGCTGGATGCTTCGCGGTGTAGGGGGCGACCTCGGCCTTCGCATCCAGGTACACTACCTGGGTGATCTTCTTCAACGCTGGAATATACTCCTCAAGTTTCCACTCGGCAAGGCAGGATTTCGTCGAGTCCTCCTGGCCCGTGTACTCGTACATATAATGGTCACGTCGGGCCAGGGGAAAGAGTCGCCGCCCGAGCCAGCAATTGTACAAGTTGATGGGCTGAAGACCCTTCTTCTTCAGGCCGCGGATGGTCTGAAGCATCTCGTCCACGACCATCCGCTGGTCTGTTGGGAGCTTGCCTACTTGGAGTCGGCGCGGTTCGGGCCGGTCAGCGGAGTATCTTGGGATCGCCACCTCGCCTTCTGGAGTCGCCTCGGTAACGTAAAACCAAGACTTCTTCCACTCGCTCGCCGCCTTGGCGGGTAGCATCAGATCAAAAAAGGAGGCCTTCGACTTCAATTGAAACGTCAAGCCACCCGCAGCGAGCATTGGGCTGCCCGCTTCTTCGCGACTGATCCTCCCGTGTAACAGATCTTGCCACAGGGGGAAGTAGGGCCTGCAGCCCAGGTAGCACTCGCAGAACTCCATGAAAGCGCCGGAAGAAAAGAGATGTGGGGAATCCTAGCCCCCATTCCAGGTGGCTGGTGAAGCAGACGAATTCTCCATTCCGCGGGTCCAGGGTCACCTCTCCGGCCGCAGGGATGCGCCATCCCGTCCTCCACGAAGGACGCTAGTAGCGCTCGTGTACACTTGGACCTGCCCCATGGTTCGGTGGAGGGGGCCATTGGCAGAGAGGTTTGTGGAGGTCAGAGGATTTTTGGATCGGCTGGATCGCGATGTGGGAGAAACGGAGGTGCGCGCAATCGGAGGAAATGACGAGGAGATGGTTCTCCGATCGCCTACCATTCCCTTTATATAGCGGTTGTTACCCGCCAAATCAGGGAGCCGTTACTACGCAGTGATTACGCCAAAATTTACCGTTGGATTACCCCAACGGCTAGTTTGACTGCATTTGACGGTCCAACTTCGGCCACTCGGCTCGCCGGCCCGATCACTACAACAGTGACTAAGTATTTCGCCGACCCGTTCGCCGAGCTGCGACCAGAATGACTAGTTTTTTCCTTTATTCAGGAGCCCGTCACCGATTTGACTGGATGTCTGCATTGGACCCATATGCTCCGACTGCCAGCAAGCACCTGCGCCCAATCGACGACGGCCTCGGGGACTACTGATGGGGATATGCCTACCGGGGTATACCCAGCAGGACGTTTCCGACTGGCCCATGACCTGGCGAGTGGGCCTGCGAGACGGTGACTGGATCAAGACCTGGCGTGGATCCAAGCGACTGGAAGCTGAAGGGCCAGGAGAGTAGATAGGCCCAGTCGGATTAGGTTAAACGAGTACCGAAACCTTAACTGATTCGGTTGAGATATGTAAACCCTAGGGGGAGGTGAGTCTATATAAACCTCCCTACAGGGCATGTAAACGTACGTTCCATCATCCACCCAAGCGACTCGCCGCCCAGCCGTCGAGCTCGCCCCATTGTATCTCCAACATAATACAATCTAGCAAAAGTAGGTCTTTACCCTCCGGGGGGCCGAACCTGGGTCAAACCCTGTGTCTCCGCCCTCATCTCGCACCGCAGATGGCTGGCCACCCTTGCCCTTCGTTCTACTACTCTCTGCCGATTGCAGCATCTGCCGTGGTCATTCCCACGACAGGTACCAGGAAGATGATTCTTAGTTGTCTATGAGTTTATCTGTGAAAGCTAGATGATTAATCTGCTTGGTTTAGAAGCTTCTCTTGTGACACCATTTTAAAATGGCACACAAGTCTAGGTTTTACTACTTGGCTTGATTTTGTTAATGCTTAAGATTTTCTTAATATCAGAGATAAGTGGAAACTTCTTTCCTTGAACCCTAAAGCCTATGATGCTGCTCTGAGGCTTAGGGACTAGGTAATTATCTTGTTGTTCCTCATGGATCTGTTCTGGTAGTGATACCAGCTACTAATTCTTGAGTCAGAGTTGGGAAAATGATTGGTAGGATTTTAAGTTATATAGATCCATAGGATCTAGAAATTCTAAGGTGCTACTCCTGTTTAGGAGATGTGCCTAGAAGTCCATATCTTTGCTATATTTATTCTTGGAATTTAAGATATGGCCTGATAGCTAGGATCAATCAGGTTGTTCTGAGATCCTGGTTGGATCTGTATAGTTTCCTGATTGCTTTTAATGTTTAAAATCTTCTATGATGGACCCACCTCATTTGGGTGTTTTTATGAGAAGTTGAGTACATGACAACACATGAATTCTTGTCTAACTTAGATAGATAAATCATGTGATGGTCTTTTACTACTCACGACAACAGTGGATTTGTTGGGGTTGTAACTTGCTGATCCTGTGGCTTGATCTTGCTGGTTGTGTGGCTAGCCTGATCTGGTGCTTCTCCTGATCCTACTCCTACTACTTCTAGCTCCTGGAACTTGCCCTTGATCTTGCTATCCACCTCATGGTCCTGTTAGCTTGACCTTGTTCTTGCTATCCACCTGATCCACCCCCTCCTTATGTCACCATCTTGATGAGATGATCAAGTGTGTGGTTGGTGTGATCTGGTTTGGCTTGGTTTGGTTGCTGATGCTTGATGTGTATGAACAAGGAAATGGTGTTGGGGTGCTTGCCCATGGCTGTGCTGAGTAGTTTTGTTTGTATGGGATGTTGTTGCTGTGTTGACAGCACACACCATGCATTTAGGTGTGTGTGCTGCTTGTGTGCCTGTTGCACCCTTGTGGATATGCTCAGGGAATGAAAGTTACCTTTTATCTGATTACACTTACCTGTCTGGTGAAACTTGGCCATCTTGCTGTTTGGAGTTATTTGACTTATGGCTTAAAAATTATGAAATATCTAGTGCTTTAATATTGGTGAAACTTGCCCCTAAAGATTACTCGGTGATGTAAAGTTGAACAGTGCAACTCACTGTCACTACTGAGAGTGACATATTCTAATCTTTTATTTTCTTTCTTTTAGTTTGTGATTTGTTTTGCAGGTACAAGACTTGAAGATTCAAGATTTAGAGTAGGTTTTCTTTTTCTTTGTAGAATATTCCCCTTGTAATATTTATTTAATTCTTTTGTACTTTTTATTTTTTTACTCTTTTGTAATCTTTATTTTATCCCTTTGTAATAAAGATTGTAATATTACTCAATATATAAATGTTCTTCATTTCTTTCATTTACTATTATAAAGATCCTTGATTACTTTTATAAGTTACATTTTTGTAACTTATTTATTGAATAAAGATATGGTATGGATACTCTTTTTCTTGATTATATTATATTATTTAAAGTTTGAGTTACTAATTGTTAACTCTTGATTAAATCAAATTACTCAAACATAATTCTAATTCCTTTTAAAAATATAAATCCAACACTCAAGTTTGAATTCAAATTTCATTTCCCAAAACACACTAATCAACAAAGATCATATCAAAGTTTATAACGATCATTCTCCAAGGCTATTCCTAATCTTAAAGAGTGAAAGAAACTTTGATCACTTTAGGTTTTTATTTGGCGAAAAATTTACCCACATTTTTACAGATCAATGCATGCAATTGCACAGATTCCTAAATCTACCCTTTGTTTGTTTCTAAATTTACCCACATTTTTACAGATCAATGCATGCAATTACAGAACCCAACTGAGCCTCCCAAGATTGTGTATCCGGTGCTTACACCGAGTATCTCAACTCTGACTCTTGCTGTTGTGCCGACTTCTTTGCGTGGCCTTGAAGAGCTGCTCAAGCAGGCGGAGATTGTTCGGGTTAACACACTTGCCTTTGGCAAGTTGTTTGCTGAGAGGGCCATCAACCTCAAGATCATCACACTTGTAAGTTTTGTATGCCTTTTGCATTTCATACGTAGTATCGCACTGTATCCCCCGAGGATTTAAACGGAAAACCATAGGTCTTTGGGTCTAAATGCTTTAAGAGTGACTAAGCAAGAAACTTTGCACTGTAGCCCCCAAGTATTTAGTTTGAATGAATTATTCCGACTAGATACTTTTTGAGTAGCCTACGTAGTGTTTGTAAATTTCAACTATAGCCCCCAAGCCTCTAGTTGAAACAGAATTAGTTTCAACTAGATGCTTAAAGAAAGACTAAGCATAGCTTTGAGTTAAAAACTCGTACTATATCTAGGCAGATATTTATCCGGCTAGATGTTCCATGTAGACTAAGTAGTTTTGTTGTTTGCAGAATGAGAATACTCAGAGGATTTCCGCCAATGACAAGTTTCACAAGATGCGCAAGGACCTTGAAGCTGAAAAGGGTAAAACCGCCATCTTGAAGGAATAGATCACCAAGGGCAAGAGTCTATTTTCTTTTCAGTTTCACACTCATCTTGATCTTGTGTCGTTACCTTTCGACTACTCATTGTGCTTTATCATTTATCCGACTTGCAGAAGCTATTGCCAAGGCCAAGGATATTGTTGAGCAATCCAAGCACCTACAAGAGCTGGATAGCAAAAAAAATCCTAAAGCAGGAGAGGGCCGACTCGCTAAAGATGCATGAAGATGCATTAACTACCGTGCAAGAATCTGCAAAAACAGAGATCAACCGCCTTCAGGAGGATATTTTGTTCCTCAAGGAGCAGAACAAATCCGTCGACGAGAAAAATACTCAGAACCTTGAGGCGTACAAGACCCTACAAAAAGAACGGGACTCCATGGCGGAGATTCTCCAGCAAGCTGAAGACATCATCTTTGGTAAGCATTCTCCGTCTTGTACTTATGTCAACTTGGTAATTTGATCTTTATTGTGTTTAACTCATGTACTCAAACATTTTGGCCGGAACTGCAGCTCCTATTGGCTTGACCAATAATGCTCCTCCGCTAAAGGAATACATGGTTCTTGCCGGCAACTTCATCAGCAATGCGATCACCCAGGCCAAAGAGATTGCCAAGCCCTTGGACATCAACATTAAAGCAGTTGAATCCATCATGAAATACTCCAAGATCCTTCGTCGAGCCCACGAGCGTGTCATAAGCTGGAAATCTTCATGTACCCGAGATGGCGCTAGGATGGCTCTAGCCATGGTTAAGGCCCACTATGACGACGCCGAAATTGCCATAGTGACATTTGTGTTGCCGGGCATGGACAAAGATGAATACAAGATCGATCACAATGCTATCTGGCCTTCGCTCACCAGCTACGATACCAGGGTCGCCCAATTGGTCGATGCAAATACCTTCGTGCCTCTTGAGGTAATTGATGCCAACCAGACTAGCTCCTTCGAGTCCTTGAAAACTGCCGAATTTGTTGATGGACAAGATGGCTCTCCTGCTTCCGATGATGTGACCTCAAAGTCTCCTGCAACAGAGAAGTGAAAACACTTTGTAATATTTGTCACCTCTGGTTGTTTTATGTATGCGGAAAAAATGTTGTTATCTTAAGGCGGAAAACTATGGTTATAAGCTTCCATCTTCTTAAGAACTAATTCCATCATGTATATATTTTTTAAGCAAGTGTTGGCTTATCCATTATTCTGGTTTTTATGCTTGAATTTCCATGAGTCGGAAGACCCTTAGTCAGAACTATGCGCTCATGCGATGATACCCAATGGTACCGTCAAAAACCTAAGCACAAAATCGCCGACTTCGAGTGCCAAAAGTCACTACTCCAGAATCCACATAAAAACAACAAAGAACGTGTAGACCAAAAAACTTAAGCTAATGCCCGTAGGCTGAATTTTCACAAGTGCAAAATGCAAAACTTACATATAAAGGTTTTACATGATCCAAAAATGAACACTAAAGGAGGTAAAAGACTCAAGTATATGAGTGAACCAAAGAGCTTTATTTCATTGATCATATAAGAGATAACCAGGCAACTAAGAAAATCGAGTAGACAAACAAGTAACTGATACATTGTGCACCTTGCAAGATCAATGAAGTATTTAAACAAAGTATGGCGGGTATGAAGTGGAAGATCAAATTAAGCATAATGTGACATTCTTTCGATAGAAGAACTTTGTTCACCTTATAGAGTTGGTAGCTAGGAAATGTAGCAACGCCGTATGCATCATATAAACTGCTATTTGAAAAAAAGATACCCAACATATATAATGTCAAGTAAACATGTACGAGATCTGTTATCCACACTATATCCATAGAAACCATGATACAATATCACATTGTTGAAATCACAAGTCAACTAAAAATGCAAAGGACTCATAACCAATTGAACCATCTGGTGGCTAATATTAAACTAGCAGGATTATTTCATCATATATAGATTAAATCGAGCAGACATGAGTCGGAACATATGCATAATGTCTCATGTTTCTTAGTAATCAACAATTGTATTCTCAAAGAAATTTCCATCGTTTAAGTTATGAAAATCATGACATTGCTTTAAACATGAGCAAACTAAAGAATCAAATTGGCAATAGAACCTATATGTGCATCATGTAGAGTATGTAGTGAGGTAATGAATGAAGCAATCAAACACCAGGTGTATGATAGACTTCCAGATCATAGTAAGATGGTTATAGTACATATATATAGTAAATAAGTATCATACGAAGCTTAATTATGCTTTTTATATCCAGGGAGAACATTGCGTTAATGGTCATCTTGTTCTAATCATTGGCCAACTCATGTGGTGCCAATCCTAGAAAATGTGACTACCTCCAGGGTTCATACAAAGTCTTAATAGTAGAAAAATACTATAATAGACTATAAATTATCATAAAAGTGGATATACTTAAATTACCACCACCTAATAATAATCTAGTTAACGCATAGATAGATAGATTTGATGGTGAGTAAAATATAGCAAATAATAGAGCATCACCATGATTGAGTGAGATAATTGAATTATAAATCGAGATATTTACATTTGGTATTTGTTACATAGCAGAAAAATATAGCATAAAAGTGGATATACTTAAATCACCACCACCAAATCATGGTCTAGTTAACGTATATATAGATAGATAGATAGATGAAGATAAGTCAAATATAGGAAGAATATATCAGCTCCATGATGGAGTGAGCATATTGAATTATAATCGAGGGATTATTGTTTTGTTTTGCCCAGTCTTGTTTAAGGTAAACCTTGTTCTAATCATTAGACAACCATGTGGTGCCACATACAAACAAGCAGCTGACACTAAGCACATCTTGGTAGAAACAAGAGACTTACTATTTCTCTTTGTATAGTCCTGTTGGAGGACATCCTATTGTCAGTTCGTTAGTTGAAGGCATCCACCGCATCCAGCACTTGGATAGATGATTCACCTGCTTTATTGTTGCTCCTCTATGTATAGGTTTTGACCCTCATTAACATAAAACTTGTTTGCATCCAGCAATAGAAAGCAACAGGTACTTACAAGATTATAGGGGCGATTCACTCTATGATTCTCCGTGTTCCCTATGAGAGGAAATAATATCGGATAGTGGGTGTTTTTATTTACAAAGATCTAGATAGACATTATAGTATAATCACTTGTGAACAAGTAAAAGCATTGCCAATGGGGGAATGATCCCTCCCTTGGTTATACATTATTAGGTAGGTGAGACACCCGGTTTATTCATGCCTTAATGGCGACTCAAAAGTCTGCCCATGCTGGGACTCGAACCTAGGTGGGCTAGACTCCACACCCGGAGTATCAGCCACCAGGCCAGCGCCTGGTTCCCCACTTGTGAACAAGTAGAGCAGGGAATGGTGGAATATAAACAAACATTTTAATGACATAAAGTTTGCCATGGCAACAAAATAGAATGAAGATACGGTCAGTCCTTAGCACGAACATGAGACAAATTAAAATGAAAAATGGTTTTAACTTGTGAAATGGGATTGCAAACAAATATGTGAAGTGCTATAAAATTTTCCATGATCTATGGAGCAGGAAGATACTATATTAAAATTAGGACAAACAAGATAGACATTATAATGGTATACCTCGTGAAATATAAAGCAGGGAATGCAAACACATGTGAAGTGACTTAAAATGGCATGGACAACATAATAGAAGGTAGATACTGCTGCTATAGAAATTATAATCTAGAAACTTGAATTTATAGAGCATTGAATGCAGATAACCATGTTAAGTGCCTTAAAACTTCCCATCTAATACTACATCTAATCCAAAAACTAAGGAATATAAATTTTCACAAGTCAGTCGACGCAAAATTCGACCAATTTTGTAGAACATACGAGGAACATCTACCATGCCAAACCAATACCATTCGATACATCGGGACATGTATTTTTGTAGTCACAAATGACACAAATTAACCGTTAATATATTCTATATCTGCCTGGTCAAAGTCATCATTGATTGACTTTAAAAAGTATAGGCCTTCTTTTACGGAACGAATGTAGTCTACAATAGGAGGCAGCTACTGTCGAAGGTTAATTGAAATGAGATAGAAATAATATTGGCATACCTTGTAGAGGGAATGCAAAATCAACAAGTTCAATGACATAAAATTTGCGATGAATTACATAAAATAAGGTAATTATTGTGGTTGCTTAGTACAAACCAGATTGAATTTAAAATAGCATAAATTCTAAACTTGTAGAGGAGGGAATGTTAACCTACATGTTCAGTGGCTTAACACTTCCAATGAACTCCAAAATTACATTAAGTCAGTGTTGTAGCAACGGAGAAAGCAAATGCACATTATGATGATGTAACTTGCGAGCTTGTAGAATAGGTAGGCAGCTTTAGATGTTCATTGAATTAACATTTTCCATGAACTGCATAACAGCAACGAGATCCAATGTTGCTAGTTTTGTACTACCAAAATTGTATATATATCAAGAGTAATTGTTGATCAAAGAAAAAACACGGAAAACAAGGACGCATTATTCCTTGAAACAGAGGGAGTAGTTTAACGCCTGGATTTAACATCGACTGTCGTTGGATTGTCGACAAGTACACCATAGGGGGTCCTAGTGGCGTTGGAAAGATGGGGTGTGAGACGTCGGATGTTCTAGGAGCGGTGAGCACAAGTTTACCCAGGTTCAGATCCGGCTGCGGTGATCGGATGCTAGCAACCCTGTAATATATCAGCGTAAGCCGGATGTTACAGCGGATTACAATAGAAGTTCTCCTGTGTGAGTTGTGATTGTGGTAGTACGATTGGTTGTGCCCTAAAGGCTCCCATAGGCCGGTATATATAGTCACCGGGACCTAGGGTTACCGGAGAGACCTATATGGCTACGTTACAGAGTCAGTAACTAGATATAGCTTGGACTACAAGTAATACTACATGCCTAATTCGGTAACTCTTCTGGGCCTTGTCGTAGCCGGAACTGACTCCTCCTCTTTCTATGACTGGGCCGCCCGTGAATCGAAGCTCTAACCCGTTCGTGGGCCACCCTGGTCAGCGAGTCCTCTGGGTATACTCGGAAAGTATATCCCCAACAGTAGCCCCCGGAAGTCTCCAAGATCCAAAGTCGGATAAATCGTCTAGCTTAATGCTTTCTTCGTCTTGATAATCTTGAAGGGTTCCCAAAAACTTCACTTAATAGTGTAGGATTCCGAGTCAGTTGAGTTGGATATGTTGTATTCTGACTTCAGTCTCTTCCTTGCCTAATTTGAAACATGAGCCAGATTTTATAGCGGTGTGCGGGATGATAACTTTTTGGACCAGGTCTTGTCACTAACAAGAGTCCCATCAACACTACTGTTGGTGGGTCCGCTCCTTACGAAACAGAGCACCGTTTCAATGCTCACGCGAGAATCGAGGGGGCGGAAGAGTCGCGAGGAAGTTACCCACCTCTCTCCTATACGTGTGGCATAAAGCGCGCATATCAACGCACGAATCTTGGCGCAGAGGTAAATAAAAGAGAGGAGAAAACCCTTCTCTCAGATTTATCTGTCCACCGGTTCATTCATTGTCTCCTCGTACTCCTCGAGCGCTCCGCAACCATTCACATCTACACATCTCAATAAAAAATATCTCTCCCGCACCAGTCCTTCTTCAAGATCAATGGCGTTTTCCTCGGGCTCAGGAGCGGCGACGGGTTTGTCGGCAGCGGATGAGAAGAAAATGCGGGGTCTCTGGGTCCCCAGTGTCATGGACGACGCCGAACTCCAGGTCATGGAGGACGAAGGATTCATTGTCGCTGGTGCGTGGCTGAGCGCCTCAGGGAAAGTTGTTCCCACCTCGCGCGACGGCGAGCGGGTGCTGTTCAGCACGCACGTCGACCGTCGCCTCAACTTGACACCGTCGGACTTCATCATCGAGGTCCTCAACTACTACGGTGTGCAACTCCATAAGCTCCCTCCCAACTCTCTACTCGATCTTAGCACTCACGGAGCTCTATGCGAGGGGTTTCTTGGCATTAGGCCAAGTCTCACCATTTTCTGGTACTACTATGGTACCCGGAAGAACTCCATTACCGCCGGTGTTCCTTACAACACTGGCACCCTTAGCTTACTCCTTAGGAGAAACCATGTTTACCCTAGGATTAACGCTAGAGAATCCATCAAACACTGGGCCGGAAACTTCTTTTATCATAAGGATATTCTGGATCCTGGAAAGGCGGAAGGTCTTCCGGCATTCGCTGACGGCGCCGCTCCCCACCAAAGGTCATGGGACATGGAGGCGCCAGAGCTGTCAGATATCTTGATCCTCGCCAAAAGGAGGATTGAGTTTCTGATGAAGCACATGGGGCTCCGTGGATCCGACTTGATCCACTGCTGGTTGGAGCGCCAGATTTAGCCTCTGTAGCACCATGGAGACCGCCTCATGCACCAGATCTCCAGTGACAAGAAGGACAAGATGAGGGTCAGTTCGAGCTGGATTCCGGCGAAGGACTACAAGACCCTTATGCAATATTTGATGAAGGAAAGAGTGGAATGAAAAGTTCCGGATGTCTTCATGAAGATGTTTACGTCCAACTGTTCTCTGACTCTGGTAAATATTTCGACTCTACTTCCGCGTTTTGTCGGTCTTTTCTGTTCTTTCTCCAACTCTTTTTTCCTTGATGATTTTGTCAGCTCGAGAAACTCCCCGAGTCTGAGCTAGCTCCACTAGAGGGCTATCTCTCAGCCGATCTGGAGGGAACAAAGGATGATGAGGTGTATAACATCCCATAAATATTAATCAAGGTTATCAATTCCAATCATCCAAAATTATGGTTAACAAAAACGTTTGTTAATTAAAATCACCATGAATGCATGTGTGTATGTGATGAATGCATGAATGATTGAATGAACTTGTTTGATTGTTGTGAATGGCAAAGATTGGTTTAAATATGAAAACAACATCATCTAAATCATTTCCAAGCAGAATCAAATCATTAGAAATTAAAAAACAAACAAAATAAGCAAATGGTCATTTTTTCCAATCTTGCTCACTTGACCACTTTGAGTGTTTCTAGTCCAAGATTTCAAACATAAACAAATCCAATTATTTTCACCCCTTGATAGAACAAGTGAAATTGAACCCAAGCCCACTTTGCAAACCCACAAAAACATTTGGCAACCCTATTTAAATGCCAATTAAAAATTGAATCTAGTTCATATGGTAAGATCACCATTTCTCAAAACCCAACCAAAGCAGTGCACCTTGACAAATCCAATCAACTAGAGACTACCTATATGAAATTATTTTAGTCATTTCATCAAACACCTAGGACAGAAAATCAATTTGGCCAAACTTCACTGTTTTGAGCAGTAATCTTTGCAAACATTGTTCCCCATTGATCACCCTTGTCGCCCCAGTGCCAACCAGTGCATTAAACCAACCTAGCCCCTACCCAATGCACCATGCCATGCATGCCCGAGCCAACCCCGGCCAGCCGACCATGGCTAGCTAGTAGGAGCAAGCGCCGTGCCTAGCCACTATATCCAGGAAGCATGCCACCCTCCACTGCCACCCTTTCTCCAGCCCTCGACCCTTACCAAGCCGTGGACCACCAAGAACAGGCATGCCCAATTTATCTCTGCCAGGTCCAGAGCACCACACTCGACACGCTCGCATAGACCGTGCCCCATGATACGTCGAAAACGTATCTATAATTTTTTATGCTCCATGCTTGTTTAGTATCTACTTTGCTTTGCTTTGTCTACACTTTGAGCTGTTTTTATATCTTTTCTGGAACTAACCTATTAACAAGTTGCCACAGTGCAAGTTGCCTGTTTTCGTCTGTTTTTGGTTCCAGAAAGGCAGAAAATAAATATTCTCGGAATTGGACGAGACAAAAGCCAAAGTCAATATTTTACTGTGAGGGACACGAATCCAGAAGACGAGACGAAGAAGCAAACCAGGGCAGCCAAACCACCCCTAGGTGTGGCCAGGGGTGGACCCGCGCCTGGGCAGGGTGTGGTCCCCCCGGTTGCCTCCCGGCCTCGCCTCTTCGCCTATAAGAAGCCCCCTATGCAAAAACCCTAAGTACTCGATCAAAACTCCATGAAACCTTCTGTAGCCGCCGCAACCGTCATCCCTAGATCAGGGGGGGGGGGGTCTGAAGTTCTTCCCGGCACCCTGCCGGAGGGGAAATCATCTCGGAGGCCTTCTCTCCGGTATGAAGCGTGAGTAGTTCCACCTTGGACTATGGGTCCATGTAGTAGCTAGATGGTTGTATCTCCTCCTTGTGCTTTTATGTATAGATCTTGTGAGCTCCATTGATGATCAAGATCTAATCTATTTGTAATCATGCATGTTGTGTTTACGGGGATCCGATGGATATTAAGATTACAATGTTAGATTGATTAATGGTTTTGTCTTTATGATTCTATCATGTATCTGTTGTTTGTGATCTTGCATGCTCTCCATTGTTAGTAGCTATCTTGGCCGAGTAGTTGCCAGTGACTCCAAGAGGGGTTATTTATGCTCGATAGTGGGTTCATGCCTCTAGTTTCCAAGGGAAGTGACAGAAATCTCTTCGGTTGTAGATGTGCTGTTGCCACAAGGGAGAAAACAACGGTCTCTTGTTCATGGAACAAGTGGATTGTTTACCTTACACACTTTCCTTAAAGTAGTTGTCTGTTGATTGCAACTTAATACTGGAGGGGGTTCGGATGATAACCTGAAGGTGGAATTCTAGTCATAGATGCAGTTGGATGGCGGTGTATGTATATTGTTGTATTGCCGAATCAAATCTCATAGGACCTTTTTGTCTCGTATTGCATTGTTATGCCTAGCTCAGTTCATGTCAATTGGCCTGCTGTAATTTGTTTACCCTTCATGCCATGTTGTTTATCTAAGGATAGCACCTCTAGTGAACTGTGGACCCCGGTCCAATCTTTACCATTGATACATCTTCCACTGTTACTTGTTTACTTGCTACAAACCATTACCTTCCACACCATACGTTTAATCCTTTGTTATAGCAAACCGGTGAGCTTGACAACCTCACTATTCGTTGGGACAAACTCTTGGGTTTGTGTTGTGCAGGTCTCCTTGTTGCTTGCAACACCTGTGTGACATTTCCTTCCTCCTTCTGGTTCGATAACCTCGGTATCTACTGAGGGAATACTTGTTGTTGTGCTCATCACACCTTGATCTTGGGGTTTCCAACGAAGTGCTCCACGTCAAGCACGAACAAGTTATATGGCGCCGTTGCCGGGGAGGCTAAGGACGTCTTCACAATGGGAGTCCTTCACTTCCTTTCTCTTTACTTTGTTTTTAGTTTTCTTAGTTTCTTTTTCTTGGTTTTGTTTGCATCTTTTCAAAAAATCCAAAAAAAGTCTAGTTTTGTTTGCTTTCTTTGTTCAAAAACACAAAAAAATTAGTTCCTACTCTAGTTGGTGGTCTGTTATTGCCTTGCCTGGTCATGATTTCTATCAATGGATGGTTTCTTTGAAACTAGTTCATATTGGCAAGGTGGGTTCACGGAAGAACAAAAGTATTATTATAAGGAACACTGTTTGTCACAAAAAGGGAAACACTTATGGGAACAAATTGATAAGTTGAATACTATTGCTAGAGACGTGTGTTGTACTTATAATGTTACTTATTAATTTGATAAATCTTGTTGCTGTAGGAGGTATAAAAACCTGCCTTTTCAATGTGAGTATAATGATAATGTTACCATATCTTCTTATGTTAAAGGAAATTATGACTTTTATGATGTGGAACAAATTGACGAATTTATTGATTTCTAGAGTGCATTTGAACTTTCTAGTTTTCTTGAAAATACTGATGATGCACCTTATGAATATGAGGTTTATGATATAATTAAGTTTTTCTTGGATAATTACAAGGAAGAAAATGGCTATATTCTTCAATATTTTAATAGGTGCTTTCTACAAATGGAAGATACTAATGCCTTGCAGGAGCCTATGGAAGAAGAAATTGTTGAAACTAGAAACTCATTAGATGAACAAAAGGAGGAAGAATGGATCGAACCATGCCTACCTTCTAATGAGAGTAACTCTTTACCTCTTATATTATTTGATTGTCCCCCATGCTTACAAAAGGAGGATGAATGTTATGTTCCTGTGGATCCTTTTGAAATATCTACTTTGGGTAAAACCTGTGAAGGTTTAAGTCCCACTATTTTGAGCTTGATAGAAATTATGTGTTTGTAGATCATGAAAATCATGCTTTATGTGATAGCTATATTGTTGAGTTTATTCATTATGCTACTGAAAATTATTATGAGAGAGGAAAGTATGGTTGTAGAAATTTTCATGGTACTGAAACACCTCTCCATGTGCTGAAAGTTTTGAAGTTACTCTTGTTTTATCTTTGTATGCTTGTCACTTTGTTCTTTGTGAATTTATTTGTGTACAAGATTCCGATGCATAGGAAGAGGGTTAGACTTAAATGTGTTTTGAATTTGCTTCTTGATGCTCTCTTTTACTTCAATTCATATTTCTTATGTGAGCATCTTCTCAAGCTATCAAGCCTAACTTAAAGGCGTTAAAGAAAAGTACTTGTTGGGAGATAACCCAAGAGTTTACTTGAGTCTTGAAAGTATTAATTCATTAATGACCTATCCTTATATTTTTTGTTTGCTTTTTGTGTCAAGAATGACCTCTAGTGAGAGGGAAGTAAGATTTGGGGAGTTGCTATCCCGAAACAGATTTATGTCCTCCACAAAAAAAATTCTTGAGGAATATATGTAACTCGGATTGAGCCGCAAATTTACAGATAAATACCCCAGTATGTTATCTAACTTTTGTTAGTTCAACAATTTTTGATTTGAGCAACAGAAGATGTTCGAAAAAATCGGTTTCTACCTGCTGGTCTGTTTTGACAGATTTCTGCCATTATTTGCATTTGCTTCTTATTGATTCTGTTTTGAGTTCTCTTTTGGGGAATTGAGCTTTTTGAAGGATTTTCTATAGTAGATTGTGTATTTAGTGAAAAGTTTTGCTGTTCCAAAGCTTTACCTAAGGTATAATATCTTTTGAATACACTAATGTTGCTAATGAAGATTGTGTGAAGGAAACTTTTCAGGTGTAGAGAGAGAATGATGTAATGAGATGAAGAATGGACAAAAGCTCAAGCCTAGGGATGCCACCCCGGTGTCACCCCAAGAAATATCCAAGAGGTACAAGCGTTAAAGCTTGGGGATACCCAAGGCATCCCCTTCTTCATCAATAAAAATCTCAGGTCTGTCTAGACACTTCATTTTTATTATTTCATGCACTGTTGTGTTGTTCTTGGAGCATCTTAGTTTTAGTTTGCTTTGTTTTAGTTTGTTTATTTTGCTTGAATAAATTAGTTTGGACCCCCATTCTCACTGTGTTGTTTTGCAAATAAGTTGCTTGGTGTTGGAAAGGAGTAGTAAGTTCTTGCTTGAAAGCGCAGGAGGAGCTTGCATCGACTGTGACTTAGACTTCAGGATGAAATGCTAGGTGTTCTTTTGACCTTATGCTTAGTGATTATTGCTGTAGAATTTATTGTTCCAAACAATTGGGATAGCTTAGTGTGCCTTGAAGAAATTATGCGTTGTTTTAGTATGCAGAAGCATAGTATTGTGGCATTCTCCTTTGATGCTTTGTTTGGGTTGACTTGGCACATGCTCACACCATGTTATGACTATGACAAGTCACCATAGCCTCTATGATCATTTAGTAATTGACTTGTAGTACCACTCTATGCTTTGATTAGTAATGCTTTGTTGCTCTGCATGATTATGGCCATTATGCTCTCTTAGTTGGTTGCTCCTAGTATTTTGCTAGCTCCCACTTGTATGAGTAAGCTCTACTCATGCTTCCAACTCCCAAGAAACCATGTTATTACAAAGTGTCCACTATAAACTCCTATGCATGGTGTGTTACACCATTCCAAGTATATTATTGTTTTTAGCTATCTTCGAATTAAAAACTATTTTTTATGTGAAAATTTAGTGATTAAAGCCCTCACAAACTTTATGGCACACTTTATATTCTTTGCCCCTAATAAACTTGAACCATTGTGTCATCTATGTTGTATATGCTTGCACTTATACGTTGGAATTAGCAGTCATGGGGAACGTTTTCAACATTGCACTTGTACTTTGTACACAGTTGATATCATGCACTTTTGTCTATGGATGTCACCGGTGTGAAATAAATAAGGAGCTTGTAACTCCATGGAGTATATATTTTATGTTAGAGAAACGCCTGGGCCGCTAGCCTAAGCCATGCCTAATCATGGTGGAAACTTGCAGCCTCACCATAGTGATCTATCTATGAAGCATCCTCAATAAAAAGCTATGCATATAGTAAATAAAAAGATCACTGAGATGCTCATTGTCTGCTTGCCTTGTCATTTTGGTTATGGGATAGCTCATGTACCATGTGCAAGGGGTACCCCGTTGGCGGTTCTCTATGATATGCATATACTTACAATGACAAGAACTTACAAGTGACTGAAGTTGAGTAGCATGAGGTGTGACCCTCATATTCAAGGGACTTGAGATTGCCAACTTATAGTTTGTCAAGCATATACTCCATCTTTGTTCACTTTAACCTTAACCACTTCAAGATGCTTATGATAGGGGCAATGAGGGCTGAAAGCTAACAAGTACCATAATTTTTGTAAGCTCTTTTTGAAACTTGAAATCCCTGCTTCCCTTTGTGAAGGGCATTTCTTCCACTATTATTGAGTCTCCACCTTATACCTTTAGGCACCATTAAGAGAGCATAGTTGTCATTCTGTGTGTAGTGTCCCAAAACTTATTGATTGATGCATATGGTGATATTACTTGTTCTTGTGCTACTTGTTTCTAGTCACCCTTGTGAACTTTGAAGGTGTCCTGTGCATCTATTTGCTACTCTATGAGGGACAAGCTGATTGCCACTATGCCATGTTTTCTGTATGTAAAACAAAAAAATGTTTTTCAATGCATGTTATTCATGATCTTTGTTTATAGCCTTTCATCTTGCATGCATAGTTACTATGTCTTATTGTTAGAACTCCATCTTTCATGCACATGTTTAGAGTTCTTTGATCCCAGTTTTCAATGCTTGCAAATGGTTTGATCTTGGTTTTGATGGTGCATGTCACCTCAAAAATTATTCTTTTTATCACTTACCTACTCGAGGATGAGAAGGAGTTAAGATTGGGGATGCTTGATACGTCGGAAACGTATCTATAATTTTTGATGTTCCATGCTTGTTTAGTATCTACTTTGCTTTGTCTACACTTTGAGGTGTTTTTATATATTTTCGGGAACTAACCTATTAACAAGTTGCCACAGTGCCAATTGCCTGTTTTCTTCTGTTTTTGGTTCCAGAAAGGCAGAAAATCAATATTCTCGGAATTGGACGGGACAAAAGCCAAAGTCAATATTTTACCTTTACGGACACGAATCCAGAAGACGAGACGGAGAAGCAAACCAGGGCGGCCAAACCCCCTAGGCGCGGCCAGGGGTGGGCCCGCGCCTGAGTAGGGTGTGGCCCCCTGGTCGCCTCCCGTCCTCGCCTCTTCGCCTATAAGAAGCCCCGATGCAGAAACCCTAAGTACCCGATCAAAACTCCATGAAACCTTCTATAGCCTCCGCCATCGTCGTCCCTAGATCGGGGGGGGGGGGATCTGTAGTTCTTCCCGGCACCCTGCCGGAGGGGAAATCATCCCAGAGGCCTTCTCTCCGGTATGAAGCGTGAGTAGTTCCACCTTGGACTATGGTCCATGTATTATCTAGATGGTGGTATCTCCTCCTTGTGCTTTCATGTATAGATCTTGTGATCTCCATTCATGATCAAGATCTAATCTATTTGTAATCATGCACGTTGTGTTTGCGGGGATCCGATGGATATTGAGATTACTATGTCAGATTGATTAATGGTTTTGTCTTTATGATTCTATCATATCTGTGTTGTTTGTGATCTTGCATGCTCTCCTTGGTTAGTAGCTATCTTGGCCGAGTAGTTGCTAGTGACTCAAAGAGGGGGTATTTATGCTCGATAGTGGGTTCATGCCTCTAGTTTCCAAGGGAAGTGATAGAAATCTCTTCGGTTGTAGATGTTTTGTTGCCACTAGGGAGAAAACAATGGTCTCTTGTTCATGGAACAAGTGGATTGTTTACCTTACACACTTTGCTTAAAGTAGTTGTCTGTTCCTTGCAACTTAATCCTGGAGGGGGTTCGGATGATAACCTGAAGGTGGACTTCTATTCATAGATGCAGTTGGATGGCGGTCTATGTATATTGTTGTATTGCCCAATCGAATCTCATAGGATCTTTTTGTCTCGTATTGCATTGTTATGCCTAACTCAGTTCCTGTCAATTGCCCTACTGTAATTTGTTTACCCTTCATGACATGTTGTTTATCTAAGGAGAGCACCTATAGTGAACTATGGACCCTAGTACAATCTTTACCATTGGTACATCTTCCATTGTTACTTGTTTACTTGCTGCAAACCATTACCTTCCACACCATACGTTTAATCCTTTGTTACAGCAAACCGGTGAGCTTGACAATCTCAATGTTCGTTGGGACAAAGTCTTGGGTTTGTGTTGTGCAGGTCTCCGTGTTGCTTGCAACACCTGTGTGAAGTTTCCTTCCTCCTTCTGGTTAGATAAGCTCGGTCTCTACTGAGGTAAGACTTGCTGCTGTGCTCATCACTCTTGGGGTTTCCAACGAAGTTCTCCACGTCAAGCACCATCCCACCTTCGCCGCCCATCTACGTGATCACCACCGTCCCAGGATCCTCCTAGACATCCCCGTTCACCTCAGCGCAACCCGTATCCATTGTGCGTCATCAAAACCATCATTAGTGCCGCTCAGATCAACCGCGTGTTCCGACCGAACCGCACCACCCCTTGCCGCGCCATCAAGCCGTTGAGCATCACCAGAGACCGCTCACCATCCCCTACCTTCAGCCATGACCGTAGCTCGCTGTAACGCCGACCTCGACGAGCGCTGCTCGCACCCTTCGGTTCCCTCGTCGCAGTATAAAATAGAGGCCTTCCCCGTTAGTTTTCTTCACACCATCTCACTCGCCACCTCTCATTGATCATGCCCACTTCTTCCCGGAGCAAGGTGAGCGCAGGATCGCCGGAATTTCGTGGGAGCCTGCCGTTGTTGGAGGAGAAGGGCGTCGTCGATTAGAGCCACCCCAGGAGGAGCCGCCAGTACCAGGAGAACCGCCATTGTCGACTTCGTCGTTTGCCCCCATCGCCGACCCTTGCCTGAGCCCTGGTGAGCCTCCACAGACCCCCACTAGCCACTCTAGGGTTCGAGTCCGTCGTGTTCTGTTCGACGAGGACGATGGCCGTAAGCCATTGATCCTCGATCTAATCCTATAGTCATAGTTAGCCTGTACCCCTTCACACCCCCTGTCTCAATGACGCGTGGGGACAACCACTTAACCAGCCCGCGCGCGCGTTGTGCGCAGTGGGCCGGCCCAGTTATAATTCCCGCATGACCTTGTTATGTGAATTTAGATTTATCCATTTAGTTTCAAACCCAGTTCTGGCAGTAGATTCAAAATTCAATTCAGAGAGATTCACTAAACCAAATTGCATGAAACCAATTTTGTTAGAAAGGTATGGAAATTCATAATCCAAGCCCGTTGGATTAAAACCATTTGGAATTATAGATCACCTATAGTAAAAATAACAAGGTAGAGACTTTTCTGCATTCAAACATTTTTCAAAATTCAACCATAAATTCTTTTGAGTTGATTCCAACTCTCAAAAATCAAATTTGATAAGACCTTTCTGAATATATAAAAATATCTAGGTTTACTTGCAGTAATAATGGATAAGTAATAAAAGAATGCCCCATAGGATATAAAGGGGAAGGACTTAAGTATTGTTTGGTGATTGTGTACTTCGTATTTATTTATAGACGCTAGTACCAACCAAGGATACGAAGAGGAAGGAGACTACTACGAAGAGGAAGCAGAGGATAACTTCAATCACTGCACTACATAAGGCAAGCTATCTAATGCAAGCCATCCTAGCAAGCTAACACTTGAAACTGTGAAAGCTAAATAACATATTCAATGCATTAGGCATGTCTTGATTATACCACTTCATGATACCAAATCCCAGTTTTACTTGCAAGCTTTATTAGCTTATTTCTTTATCAAAATTCTTTGTTTACTTAGTGACTTGTGAATTTTTGCAATGATATTAGAGGTAGCATAAAGAGCATAAAACTTGGCCTAAGTTAGGTAGATCTTGATGTCATCATGAGCCATGAGATAATACTTAGATAAGTCACACTTGATTATAACCCCTTATTAGTGTTTACCCCCAACTTTAGTGGCTAGTGCTAAGCATAAAACTTGATCACTTTAGATGGGAATACTTGGTGAAAATGGTTACGAAAACCTTAGAATGACGAGTCATTCTAATGAAATTTTTTGACATGTGTTAGTGACCACAAGGTGATTTTTATGATGAAAATGTTGAGGCATGAGCCTTAGCCCTTTACAAAACTGATGGTTGTCTGGATGCGATACCATTCCAATTTTACCGTACAACCACAATACCCGAAATTGGGTAGGGCTTGACTGGAAGTTTATATATCTTAGTATGGGTTCCCTTGCGGCCGAGGTTTGAGATGAGGCCACCACATGATGATTAACCACCTGTGCAGTTCCCAAGATGACAGATGATCATGGTTGTGATGCCAAACTCCTAGGAGAGGTGCCTATACTAGGGTGTGTAATTGAAAGGTTAGGATTGATTATCCGCATACTGAGTATGGTGAATTCAGGATTGTTCCTAACGGATGTATCGAATATTGTGGTGAAATTTTACACCTCTGCAGAGTGTCAAACTATTCGAATAGCCGTGTCCGCGGTTATGGACAGTTGGAGTGGCCATACTGTTCCGTCGTCAGATGTTTTCAAAATTACTTGTGAAATAAATCATGACTTTGACTTGACCACAACAGGGTTCTGAAAGTGAAAACTAAGTTACCACTTAGTGTTATAAAACCTTCAACTAGCTTTCTTTACTTCTGAACTCAGCTAGAGATAAACATGGCTTTTTGCAAAACAACCTAGAGCCTAGTATTCCTACTTGAAACCTCTTTACTTGTTAGTGATAATTTGCGAGTACTTAAAGAGTACTCATGGCTTTGTCCCTGGCTATTCCCGTGGCCATACTATGAAAAGGACTATCAGGAGGATGGACCACAGGAAGGTTACGACAATTAGGATCATCTCCCATCGTCAGCATTGCCTATGACCATGAAGATGGAGCCTCGCCCACGCTATCATTATTATATTATTCTGCTGCATTGATTGTATTAATAATGGACCATGAGATCCTTTATTTGTAAGACCTTTATTATGGTTTGTAATGGATGATGAACTATGGTACCAATCTGTTATGTCTCACAAAAATGGTAATCCCGGTATTCGATGTATGGCATAACTGGCATCTGGGATTAAAAATCCGGGTGTTGACAAGGTGCAAGAAGTTACCGCCTCTGCATCCAAGAAGCATAAGGCAAAGGAAGTTGTTATCACTGCTGGTAGCCAAGTGCTGCCAGTAGTTAAAAATTAAGCACCATCTCTCTTATTTTTAGTACCTTGTACCTTTCTTTCTCTCCAGAGCACACCTGATATTCAGATTTTCATGCTCTAGAGCTAAAGTGTCTTTGAAGAGTAAGACCAAGCCAGAAAGCAAGACGGGAAAGCAAATGCGTCAGCAAAAGCTTGTCATCTCCCCAGCCATGCCACCACCGAATCCATCCAGTACTCCATCAGTACCAGAGGCTTCTGCCTCTCCTGATGCTGGCAACATCTCGAAAGCCTTGGTCACCGTTGGTGATGAAGCAACTAACAAGGGTGAACCAATCAAGAGTAATGATCCCATGGTAATTTCTATAGGAAGTTTGGATAAAGTGGCCGGCTCTTCTGTCTCTGGCCTGAACAGGAAGAAGAAGGAAGAGATCCTCAAGCTGGCTTAGTCCATCCTTGAGAACCTTAACCGCAGAGGAAACAAGCCAGGAGTAGGAGGACGTCAAGCTGGTCAGCCTCTTGGACCAAATTTTGGTCCGGGATGCTAAGATAGAGTCTAGCAAACTCCCAGCGATGGATGTTCCCTCCCTCTCCCTTGCGCTTGGAACACATTGTAAGTTTTCCGATTCTTATTTGCATTTATTTTATTATCATATCCTCTATCCCCCAAGCATAAAGTCGGATAAGCATCATTGGATCCGAGTTGATGCTTTTAGGTTGCAAAAGATTGATGTAGTGTAGCCCCCAAGGCTCATGCTGTATTTTTACTTAGTTAAATTTGCAGCCCGAGTCTTAGTAGCCGTCTGTAAGTATTCCGTCTTTAAACTTACAAAAAATTGCATTTTCCAACCAAGAATTGCTCAAGAACATTTGTAATAAACGCAATGAAATCAAAGCCTTGCGACTTGAGAATTCAAAATTAAAAGTTGAGAAAGATGAAGCAGAAGGTAAATTTTTCCGACTTCCTCTTTGTCAATTAGCTTTTTGTCATAGTCAAACTTGTTTTGTCTGACTGATATTTTTCCCTTTGCAGAACTGTTGTGCGTGTCTAGCAAGATGGTGGAGCAATCCGAGAACTACAAGGTCTTGGAAATGGAGAATGCTGAGCTTCGGGACAAACTTGAGAAACTCACTATTGAGTCGGAGAAATCCGTAGCTGCTGTCCTAGAGTCAAGAAATCATGAGACCGTGAGGCTCGAGAAGCTGTTGGCCCTCTGAGATAAACAGTTAGATGATCTTCAGAAGGACTCTGATAGTCAGAGGGATCTATCCCAGTCCACAGAGAGCAAGCTGAACAGCCTCCACGAGGAGCATGCCCAGTGGAATCATTCTGTGCTAGGTAAGATTTTCGACTTACATTTTATGTTGATTTTTCGCCCTTATTTTCAGTCGTATTTTGACTCTTGGTTCTTTCCTAGCCCCCTGAATTTTTCTGACTCTCCTACCGCCGAACCTCGCCTCGAGCGCATCAAGCTCGTCGGAGATATCGTGTTTGACTTCCGCCAGACTCTTGAAGAGGCTGGTGAGTCGGTCAAGCTTTCTAAATTGTACATGATGTCAGTGCAAGAGGTGAGGGACAGGGCCAAGGAGATTATGAATCTTATCGAAGACTGGAAGATCTCCTACGCTCGGACTGCTGCCCAGACTGCTCTTACCATGGTGATGAGCCACCACAGTGAGATGAAAATCTGGCTTGTCACCAAAGGTATCGCCGAGGAGGACGATGAGGGTAACCCGCAGGACATCAAGGTAATCCAATATCCCTATGCAGGTTATGCTTGTCGTGTGGCGGAGATGACCAACTATACGACGCCGTTCTTCAGATCCATCGTCGTGCCTCCCTCGCCTCAAGAGCCAGAAGATAGCCTTGCAGCTTTCGAGTCTGAGATCCAGGGCGACAACATTGACGACTCTAGCGCTCCACTTTCTTAATCACCACCACCTGTCTCTGCAGCTTAAACAGTTTATATGCATTATTCTGAACTTTTGGCAATGTAATAATGGAAACAATATTTTTTGTTTGTGCTGGTCTTAAAATTTAATGCTTTTACTATCCTAGCACTTATGTTTATATATTTTATGCATGTGCTTGAATTTTTTTTGAAGGACTTCTGGTTTATGCCTATACTTATTATTTTATCTGGCTCTCTGCCTCGTCCCTTTCATGAACCGGCCAACCTTTGGCACGGAAACTTTCCCGAGCAATGGAGCTTAGTTGCTAAACCAGTTTAAACTTGGAAACAAAGCCGGCTTCCAGTACGAACAATTCATTACTCGAAAAATGCCCACGTCTAAGCAATCAGATAAAAAACCAAAGTATAGACAATAAATTGAATTTTTTACCCTAAGGTAACATTTTTTAGATATTCAAAAATCATAACCAGAACGAACATGAGCATAAAGTACTTTCAAGCATTCTGGGATTTTTGAAAATGACATGCTCTTTTAGAAATAAGATGGCAAAAAACTTCTCTAAAATAACATATGAGGAAACCAATACTTTATTTCACTTTGAACATGTACGTATATGATTAAAAGTAAGTATAACTAAGAATAGAAGGGACATAGCTATGCAATATTCCATGGTCGGTCTATTTCATCCGGGTCTGTGCTACCGCCAGCTCTCTTTCTCTTCCAAGTATCCGGTCTTTCCTTGACTGGTCTTATATCGGTTAAATAGTACGACCCATTATGCAGAACTCTGCTAATCATAAAAGGTCCTTCCCAAATCGGGGAAAGTTTGTGATTTCTCTTTTGCACAAGTCAGAGAACCAAGTCACATTTTCTAAAAGAACGGTTTTGAACTCTCTGACAATGATACTTGCGTAGCTTCTGCTGATAGGCTATAGATCTCTGCTCAACAACGATGTGTACTTCTTCGATTATATCGAGATCATCTTGTCGAGAAACTTTTGCATCTTCTTCGATATACGCTTTGACTCGTGGAGACTGATGAATTAGATCACTTGGAAGAACTGCTTCTGCACCATAGACCAAGAAGAAAGGATTATATCTGGTTGATCTGTTAGGAGTTGTACGTAAGCTCCATATCACAGACGTTAATTCTTCCGCCGAAGTCGTCGTGGCTCAACAAAGCGGTGCCTCGGGACGAGGTCGGAGTCCTTGTAAAATAAGACGGTTTGTTCTTTTGACTTGTCCATTAGCCTGTGGATGTGCAACTAATGCATTATCGAGTCGAATCCCGTGTTCTTCGCAGAATTCAGCAAGTTCTCCCATGGAAAAATTGCTCTTGTTGTTAGTAATTATACTGTGCAGATATCCGAATCGGATGATCACGTCCTCAACGAACTTTCTGGCTGTGGCTCCATCGCAACTTGTTACGGGTTTAGCCTCAATCCACTTTGTAAATTTATCCACCATCTCTAGTAGGTGAGTAAATCCATATTTTACCGTGCGAAACGGCCCTACCATATCAAGCCTCCAGACCGCAAATGGCCATGTAATAAGGATTTTTCATAACTGTTTAGCCAGAACGTGTGTGTGATGGGCGTACTTTTGGCAGCCTCTTCATGTTTTGACCAGTTTGTCGGCATCCGCCTTAGCTATAAGCCAAAAGAATCCGTGTTGAAAAGCTTTTGCCACTAAGGACCTGGCTGCATAATGGTGAACACACTCTCCTTCATGGATCTCTCGCAAGATTTCCACTCCTTCTTCTGAAGAAATACATCGCTGGAAAATGCTAGAAACACTCCGCTTATAGAGCTCACCATTTATTATAGTATAAGCTTTTTCTCGTCGGACGATCTGCCGGCTTAAGACTTCGTCTTTGGGTAATTTTCCATCTATCTGGAAATCCAGATAGGGATTTTTCCAGCTGGGAATTACAGCCAAAACTGCTATTAAAGGTGAGTCAGATTTCGTCGAATAGTCCTCATCAACTCCGACTATGTAGGGGACCTTTAAATGCTCTAAAAAAGTGCTATCCGGTACTTGTTTCCGTGCAGAGCCTATCCTTGATAGAGCATCTGCTTCCTCATTTTCTTCTCTAGGGATGTGTTGAACCTCAAAACCCTCAAACGATTTAGATAGTTCATCCATAACAGCTTTGTACACTGCCATGTGTTTATTTGCATTGCAGATGTCAAATTCTTGCTGTGCAACTAAATCTGAGTCTCCATAACACATGAGTCTTGTTATGCCAATATTTTTGGCCATGCGTATTCCATGCTGCAATGCTTCATACTCGGCAATATTGTTGGTTGCCGTAAAGTTTATTTTCAACACATAGAACAGCTTATCTCCTTGGGGTGATTTGAGCAACACGCCAGCCCCCGAGCCTCCTCGTGATTTTGATCCGTCGAGAGGACTTGTGTTTTCTGAGTCGAGAGGACTTGTGTTTTCTGCCGTTTCGGTCCAATCAAGAATGAAGTCGGCAAGTATTTGGGACATGATTGCTGTACGCTGCTTGTACTCAATGTCGAAATCTGCAAGCTCTATTCCCCACTTTGCGACACATCCTGTGGCGTCGCAGTTATTGATTATATCTCGCAGGGGAGCGGTGCTCACCACTGTGATCTTGTGCTCTTGAAAATAGTGGCGTAGCTTTCTGGATGCAAAGAACACTCCATAGGCTAGCTTTTGATGGTCTGTATACCGTTGTTTCGATTCTGTCAGGACCTCACTCAGGTAATAAGTTGGTCATTGCACCTTATGCTCGTGGCCTTCTTCCTCGCGCTCTACTACTGTTACCACACTTATGACCTTGTTGGTCGCTACAATGTAGAGTAACATAGGATCTTGAGGTTATGGTGCTGCAAGAACTGGTGGGTTTGGAAGTAGGCCTTTCAAACTTTGCAGGGCGGCCTCAGCTTCCTGGGTCCAGATAAACTTGTCGGTTTTCTTCAAGAGTTTGTATAAAGGTGCGGCTCTTTCGCCGAGACGGCTGACAAACCGAGGCACTGCAATGCAACCAGTGAGACATCGCATGTCCTTCAGGGGAGTCGTCCTGGTAATGTTGAGTATAGCCTTGATTTTGTCCTGGTTTACCGCTATGCCTCGCTCTGAGACGATGAAACCTAACAATTTTTTGGCTGGAATTCCAAAGAAACACTTCTTAGGATTTAGCATCATACTGAATTTTCATAGACTAGCAAATATTTCCTCCAAGTCGGAAATTAAAGTTCCCTTATTTTTGGACATAACTTCTATGTCATCTAGGTATACATGGATGTTGCGTCCGATTTGATCATTGAGACAATGTTGCATAATACGTTGATATGTGGCTCCTACGTTCTTTAAGCCAAAAGGCATAGTTTTGTAGCAGAAGGTTCAGAAAGGATTAACGAAAGATGTCTTGATTTGATCCGACTCTTTCATTGATATTTGGTGATATTCAGAATATGCATCGAGAAAACAGAGTAATTCCGATCCTACCGTTGAGTCAATAACTTGATCGATTCTTGGCAAAGGGAACGAGTCTTTTGGGCATGCCTTTTTTAAAGCGGTATAATCAACACACATCCTTAAATCAATGGTGTCCTTTTTAGGGAAGAGTACAATATTTGCCACCCAATATATATGGATGACCTCTGCTATGAATCCGGCTAACTCTAGTCGAAGTAATTCCTTGGCTATCGCTTTGCGCTTTTCATCACCAAACCTTCGTCAGGACTGTTTGACAGGTTTAGCATCAGGGTACACATTAAGAGAGTAATCGGTAAGTTCCCTAGGTACTCGGATCATGTCAGAAGGCTGCCATGCGAAGATGTCACTATTAGCTTTGAGGAACTCGACGAGCATGCTTTCGTATTGTGTGGTCTAAGCCTACCCCTATGTTCGTCGTCTTGGAGAGATCATCTTACTTCAACAACATTTTCTTAGTCTATTCCGATGACTTGAACTGCAAACTTGGCTTCAACACCTCGTTCTTCGTAGCGGGCATCTTGGTCGGGTTGATGGTCTTCTTGATCTCCTGGTACTCCAGGGCGTGCAGAACGCCTTCGGTGAAGGCAGCAGATCCTTCATCGCACTCTCGCGCCTTCTTCGGATTTCCCCGGATGGTGATTCTAAAGGGATACAGGTAGGCTACACTAGCGCAAATCAAAATTTTGTACCGTTTTGTAAACCAGGAATACTGTTGTCATAGATCACGGGATTACCACTAGACACGCGGTTGCGGAACTTGATGAAGCGCGTCGAGGCAGTGTAGATGTTCTACGTCTCCTCCTTGTCCTTGTCCCACGAGCAGCTCCCCTTGCATGGCTCGTCCAAGTGCCACAGATGCAGCACCTCCGAGGTATCCACACGTGTGGGATGGATGCGTCAGACGCGGGACTGCTAGGTCCACGCGTGCAACACAGGCGTGAGGAGAGGCGGCTTGGTGGAATGGTCTAACCCTGGTCAGCTTTCCCTAACCTCTCTTATATAGGCATCCCTAGTGGGCTTCTACATTAGCATCCCATTAGTAGCCTAAGCCTGGTCTAATTCAGATCTAATCCTCATTAGGCTTCCAGTCCCTTAAGTTTGTGACCCTATAGGTTCATATACATATAGACATGACATGAATACACTTATTCTGTCAATAGTTGGTAGCGGCCTCTAGCAAGACGTGCCAACTCCTAAACGCATACAAAGATCATATCGGACGAACCATCACAAGGTTTAGTACATGTCTTTCCTTTTGCCTCACGATATTTGGTCTAGCTCCAAGATGACCTCCCTTTCTCGATACTGTGAGTCGGAATCCCTTTACTAGGTTAACTCTTAACCTTACGTAGCACGTCCATGCATTTCTAGATCTGATCACTCGAGGGGCCCACCGATATCTCTCTCAAGTAGAGAGGGGCAAATCCCATCTTGATTGACCATGCCTTGCAGCATGCTTCAGGACAAACCCAAAAGCTACCTTTATAACTACCTAGTTACGGAGTAGCGTTTGATAGCCACAAACAAGGTCGATCCACATCTCAAGTACATGCGACAATCTCAGGTCTAAGGACAAAACATACACGATGTGTAGAGAGAGATGCAAGTCTAATTGCCAGTCTCAAGTTGGGTCAGTCTAACCCCATGTTCATAACATGTTTCCATATCATTGGTTTGACATCTCCATGTCTATGACTTGCGAAACATAGTCATCAACCAATCGATTGCTAGTCTAATATTCACGTGTGTCCTCACATGAACTCCGACTAGGGACAACTAATTGGATAATCATAAAGTAAAGAGTTTCACTAACAATTCACATAATTGCCAATCAATACATGTTGCCTGATATGGATATTCAAGGAACATAACAATAACTCATGGATACATAAGAAATATAATCATCTCTATGATTTCTTCTAGGACATATTTCCTTCAAATTACGCCCTACCTAGAAGTTTAATAAATATTGTAGATGTAACAGGGACAGGCCATGAATGCCCAGTAACCCGAACGTCCGAAGATGGCATGGTAAGCACTTTTGAATTGTACCACCTCAAAAGAGAGTGGCTCGGTCCTCGGGTTCCGAATGTCATGTCCAAAGTAATCTCACCCACAGAATCCACCTGTATCCCTGGTACAATGCCATGGAAAGTTACACTATGTAACTCAACTGGCTCTCGTGTAGCTTCATGCGGTGGAGCGTCTCGATGTAGAGGATATTAATGCTTCTCCCACCGTCCATGAGTTTTTTGTAGAAGTCATAGCCATCAATAAGAGGAATGACGACTATAGGGCACTTTCCCCGACGATGTGTTTTCCTCGGGTGATCTGAGCGATCAAAGGTGATGGTTACATTCGACCAGTCCAAAAAATGTGGAACAGCCGGAACCGTCAAAGGACCGCCTTCTTTTCTTTAGAAGGTTGGGATCCAAGGAAGCTGACGTATGCGTCTTTCTTAGTCAGAAAATTCTTCTTTCCATCCGAATTGGGCTCTGCAGCATCCGCTTCTTCTATGTCGGAATCTTCCTTGGGCTCCTTTCCTTTCTCCAAATTTTTCTTTCCTTTTTGTCGCTTCGCTCTGTAGCCAGCGGATTGATTTTTCTTGACATCGTCATTGAAAGGACACTCTACATTTGTGTGGGTAGATCCTCTGTTACTATCCAAGTGGTGGCCATAGGGAATATTGGCAATGTCGACCTAGGTATAGGTTGTTCCGGGTTGCTGGTCTCCTCTGCCCTGGATTCGGGAAGATCCACGGCCTCTACCCCGGTCGCCTCCGTGCCCTCCTCGTCCTCCAGATCCGAATGTTGCATTGACAAATGCGTTGTTCGGAGCCGGTTTATCTTCCGAGGTGTTCTTACGCTTCTGAGCTTGTTGTTTTGGCTGTTTGGCTGCATTGGGATTGGCCAGAATGTTTAACAGCCATTCTGAATCATCATCAGCGTGAGCATATTTTCTTGCCGTCTCTATCATCTCTCCCAAATCTGTGACGTAGTCACGCTTCAGTCTATGATACAAAAGACCGACTGGGAGTCTTGCGATGAAAGCTTCTATCGCAGTTTGCTCGTTTACTCCTTCGCAGGAGTTCTTTGTGTCAATCCAGCGTCTGAGGTAATCCCGGCAGGTTTCTCCGGGTCTTTGTGTGCAACACTTCAAGTCTCCGACTATGCAGGGCCTTCTGTATGTTCCCTCAAAGTTTGAAAAGAACGTACTTTGCATATCATACCAGTTATGAATTGAATTCTCTGGCATTTCATTGATCCATGATCGAGCCATCTTCCTCCGCATAAGCAGGAGATATCGGACTGCGACTAGGATGTTTCCTCCCGTGGCAATGTAGCAAGCCTGGAAAAAATCTTGAAGCTAGGTATCTGGCCGAGCCGCACCGTCGTAGGGCTGAATGTGTTTAGCAATACCAAAGTCAACCAGAAATTTGGTCTGACGTATGCATGGTCCAAAGCACTTGGGTCCCACGTACATATCTTCTTCCTCGTATCGCCGCGCTTCTATGTTTGATTCGATGCGATGGCGAGCATTGTTTGGCCAGAGAGATCTGCGCCTTGGAGGCTCACGGCTTCTGCGCGGCACAGTCAGATTTCTGCTTCTCCTCTCACCATTGCCGCCTCTGACCCTGCGGCTTCCATGGCTACGTCGGGATCCTTCATGGTCGCTGCTAGGAGGCGATGGTGGCCCTGGTGGATTATTTCCGGCTGGATTACGTGGTGGTGGCGGTGGAGCATCATTATGCTGACTCCGATGTCGGTTTCTTTAAGCCCTGTCCCTACTTGATCCAGGACGGTCTGGATCATCTCTCCGTCCGGCGTTACCAGCCGGACTTCATGGTGGTGGCATCCTTAGCCTATCTTGCTCTTCTCGCTAGCGACGTGTTTCCGGGTCTTATCTATAGCGGTTGTTTTGCCGACGATGGTCCTAATGAGGAACTATTGCCCTTATGGCGTCTTCGGACGCATCCAGAATAACTCTTGCCTAGTCACGCCCCGGCCGGCGAGAGTGGCCGTTTGAGCCGGTTCTTGATTTATCTTCTTCTCCACGTGCACGATAGCGCTGATCCATATCCCTGCGGAGCCTTCTGTCAGCGCTTTGGTTAGCGCTAGTGTGGCAGAATTCCAACTTTGAGGCCAGCTTGCCACTGAATGACGCGACCGTTTTCTGCTTCTTTAATCCTTTGTCCAGCAACACGACGCACTGCTGGACCTGTTGTGGAGATGGATTGTTGGCAAGGATGGCTCGAGCTGTAGCAGCGTTTTCCAACGGTGTGCTATAGACTTAGATCTTATCTCCTGTTTTTCCATCGAATAGATCTTTGTGGATATCCAGGTTCTTGTTTGCAAGAAACATACCTTCCCTTGTTTTGTTTGGGTGTCGCTTGAAATCTGATTGATATTTGGCAGGATCACTGTCTAACTGCTGCCTAAGCTCGATGATGCATGCGACCTCTTCGAGCAGAAACAGATGATGCTTTTCCAGGTCCTTAGCCCTTTTCTCCAGCGCCTCCGGTGTAAGATACAAAGCTGTTGGGATTGGAATCGTGAGAGCATCTCCGTAAATTTCACGTGCACCCTTGGTGACGACGTGTCCATCCACAGGAGGGTCGATCGGCGTGGTATTAATCGGATCTGCATCCTGATTCTCCATCTCGATCTCTTCATCAACTTTTTCTTTTTGGTTTCCTCGACGTTCGGCTATGCCGGTGTCGGATTCTTGTCCTTATTCTTCTTATTTGACCGCCCAATAGCCTTAACGTGTGTACCAGTGGCAAATACAGATTTTGGTCCGGTACTGGGGGATAAACTTCCATCGGTACTTTCCATAGTGGTTGGCTTGTGGATCTCGGAGGAATCTCCGGTATCCATATCATCCTACGAGGTTTAGCTTTCATCCATTCTATCATATGTACTAGGATAATTTTCCGGCTCACCTTGCGTTGGCTTGGAGGAGTGTTCTTGCTCGTACTCCTCCATCTCCTTGTTGAAGTCTCGAAGTTCCTGCGACGTTATTGATTCTTGAGCGGAGCCAGGTAAGTCGGTGTTTTCTTTGATTGCGTCTAGGGCTGAATCTCTGCCGGCTCCAGCATCGACAAAGTCGGATCCAGAGCTTATGTGGTACACAAAACAATGCTTCTTCTTGTTTATGTTCTTCAGGTAGTGGTACAACTTGGTTTTCGCCTCTGCCATCTCGAAGTTCTCCTTGATGTCGGCGATTGCTTCATAGTCGATGTAGGGGCGTTTCGTCATCTCTGTTATATTGCTCCTCAATAGTTCTTTTTCTGCTATGACATCGGCAGGGTATTCTTCGTCCATGTATCCGATCTCGTCAGAGAAATCAGATCTGGATTTTTCTTCCACCTCTTCTTCCACTACAAGAGTGGGCTGGCACTACTAGGAAAACGGCCTTTAGTGGCGCACCTGAAAAGGCCATCTGTGGCGCACTAGCAGTGCGCCACGGGCCTCACGCTACGGCTATCTCCTAGCCGTGGCGCACTACCTGGTGCGCCACGGTTGTGTCGAGATAGGCGTGGCGCACATGCCAGTGCGCCACGGAAAGTAGTCCAGGTGCGCCACGCGTATGAAACGATAACCGTGGCGCACTAGGTGCTGTGCTCCACGGATATAAATTTCAAAATTCAAAAAAAAGCAGCAGATCTAGATCTCGTCGTCAGTGTCGTCGCGCGTCGGTGCAGGTCGCCGTCGTCGCCTCGTCGTCGTCACCTCGTCGTCGTCGTCGGAACTGCAAGGAGGAGGAGAATAGGAGGAAGAGGAGGAGAAGAAGAGGAGGAGGAGAAGAAGAAGAGGAGGAAGAGGAGGAGAAGAAGAGGAGGAGGAGAAGGAGAAGAAGAGGAGGAGGAGAAGAAGACGAGGAGGAAGAGGAGGAGGAGAAGGAGAAGAAGAGGAGGAGGAGGAGAAGAAGAAGAGGAGGCCTTGTCGTCGTCGGAACTACAAGGAGGAGGAGGAAGAGGAGGATAAGAAGGAGCCCGCCGTCTCGTTGTCAGAACTGCAAGGAGGAGGCCGCCGCCATCACCATGTTCACTGCAAGGAGGAGGAAGAGGAGGAGAAGGAGAAAGAGAAGGAGAAGGAGGAGAAGAAAAAGGAAATGAGAAGGGAGGAAAAGGAAAAGGAGAGAAGGGGAGGGAAGGTGGGCGGGGTGGGGATTCGAAATTTGAATCCCACCCAAGCTTATCCGTGGCGCACTAGGTGGTGGTGCGCTATGGGTAAGCCGCCCTCTATTTTTTTTCTGAAGGAAAAAACGGTCTTTTGACCGTAACTTTTTACTCTTTTCAAATTTTGAAAATCTAAAAAATCGCTAAACGACCGTAGGTCGTTGCGAGCGGATGCGAAATCTCGTTCTCGTCATTTTGGTATATTATACGATTTTTTTTGATATCGTATGCAAAAGTTACGGCCTTTTTATCGTGGCATGACTTTTTTTTGCAAATAAAGTCAAAACTCATGTTTGTTAATTTTACTAGAAGCTATACCACATTACCTACCTAAATATGAAAAGATTTAATTTTTTGAAGTGTTTATCATTTTATTTTATTTTTTGAAAAACCTAAAAAGGCGATCCACGGGGGGGGGGGGGGGGGGGGTGGAGTTGGTGCAGGATAGTTAGGCGTAGGGCACTAGGGCAAGGTGCCCTACTACTAAGTTTATACATCTGTGGCGCACATGCCATAGTGCGCCACAGAAGTGTCTGGCCGTTTCACAACAGAGAGGGGGATGCGCTTAGGCGTAGCGCACCCCCTCCATGTGCGCCACGGTTGACACTAACAACCGTAGCGCACCTACCCTATGTGCGCTACGGATGTTTGGCGTGTGGCCAACAGGGCCCTAGCCCACACACATCAGTGGCGCACTATGGTCATGTGCGCCACGGTTGTTCTAGTTACTAGTAGGGCACTGCCCATAGGTGAGCCACGCCTGTTTTAGCCGTGGGGCACTTCAACCATGTGAGCCACGGATGTGCTGATTACCTATAGCCATTTTCCTAGTAGTGTGGGTGGGTTCGATTTTATCCTTGACCTTGAACTCTTCTGCCTCTGCGGACAAAGTAGACCCAAATTTTTCTTCCGCCATGGTCATCACCTCAAGGGTGGGTTGGGAGGGTTCAGCGAAACCGAGATAAATATCAATCTCGCAGATAGACATGATCGTGTAGGTAGTCACGGGTTTTGAAGCCGGAATCCAGGTCTCGTCGAGATGGACGAGAGAGACATCACTAGCATAGACCACGTGACCCATGGCGATAGTTTTGTCGATTCCTGCACGTGTAGATTCCGCCTGGAACGAAGCTCCAAAGGTCACATGACCCACGGTGGGCGCCAACTATAGCCGGATTGTCGACAAGTACGCCATAGGGGTTCCTAGTGGCGTTGGAAAGATGGAGTGTGAGACGTCGGATGTTCTAGGAGTGGTGAGCCACAAGTTTACCCAGGTTCAGATCTGACTGCGGTGATCGTATCCTACTCCTGCCAGCAACCCAGTAATATATCAGCGTAAGTCGGATGTTACAGTGGATTACAAGAGAAGTTTGTCTGTGCGAGTTGTGATTGTGGTAGTACGATTGGTTGTGCCCTAAAGTCTCCCATAGGGCTGGTTTATATAGTCACCGGGACCTAGGGTTACAGGAGAGACCTATCCGGCTATGTTACAGAGTCGGTAACTAGATACAGCTTGGTCTACAAGTAATACTACATGCCTAAGTCGGTAACTCTTCTGGGCCTTGTCGTAGCCAGAACTGGCTCCTCCTCTTTCTCTGACTGGGTCGCCCATAAAGCGAAGCTCTAAACCGTTGGTGGGCCACCCTGGTTAGCAAGTCCTGTCGGTATACCCTGAAAGTATATCCCCAACATTGACTACACCGGATTTATTAAGGGAGAGTGGGATATTAATTAAGCCAGCATTGAGGTAGGAATTTACCACCAATATGGAAATGCAGTTCACTGTCATAGGCTTATACCTACTATATTGAAACGAACAAGTAGATTTGGTTTACCTAGGTTACGGTGTCTTCTACGCGTACACGACATCTTTCAGGTCATGTCAAGGACGCCGAGTGTGCCCGGTAATGGTGTGTCGCTGTGAAGCAGATAGATCATGGCGGCGTCGGTGAAGCAGACCTATGGAAGTTGTTGATGGGTCTCGCTTGCTTGAAAAGATGGCCGCTGGAGGAGATCCGGTGTAGTGCACGGCATCGTCGGTGGAGCAGATTTTTTACGAACGACTATGGACTCGAGGCTCTCCTGAAGAGTGTCGGTGAATCAGATCTGGTGTAGTGGACTATTGTGATGGGGATGTGCCTACCGGGGTATACCCAGCAGGCCGTTTCCGATTGGCCCAAGAATTGGCGAGTGGGCCTGCAAGACGGCGACTGGATTGAAGCCCAGCGAGGAACCAAGCGACTGGAAGCTGAAGGCCCAGGCGAGTAGATAGGCCCAGTCGGATTAGTTTAAACGAGTACCGAAGCTTTAACTGAATCAGTTGAGATATGTAAACCCTAGGGGAGGTGAGCCTATATAAACCTCCCTGGAGGGCGAGTAGAGATACGTTCCATCATACCCCCAAGCGACTCGCCGCCTAGCCGCCGAGCTCGCCCATTGTACCACCTCCATAATACAATCTAGCAGGAGTAGGTCTTTACCCTCCGGGGGGCCGAACCTGGGTAAAACCCTGAGTCTCCGCCCTCATCTCGCACCGCAGATGGCTGGCCGCCCTTGCCCTTCATTCTACTACTCGCTGCCGATTGCAGCATCTGCCGTGACCATTCCCTCGACAGTGGCGCCCACCGTGGGGCCTGGCCGGTCTGGCCGGTGTTCTGTGGCAAGATCCAATCTGCCCATCAACGAGACGGTCGCCACCAGCCGCATGATAGTGATCGGCGAGATGCTCCAAATCTTGCCGAGCAGCTACGTCCCGGCGGCGCGACCCGTCACGCACAGCGTGATCCTGCCGGTCGGCACGATCAGCCTCTTCGTCGGCCTCACCGACGTCATCGTCTCGGAGGACTCGGCTCGCATCCGCGAGTCGCCGCCACGCGATCGGCTCTCCGAGAGCCAGATCCGCACGATCCATCGCCTCGCCTCCGAGTACAATTCGGCCCACAGCGACGTGGCCGAAAACTCAGCGGCCGCGGAAGACGCGGCCCTCAACGACGACGCCGACTCGGCGACCCCGGCGTCACTCGCCGGGTCCATCACCGCGGCTTCACCCGCGGGCTCCATCACCCAGGTCTCCAATGTGGGAGACTTCGAGGACCCCTCCATCCTCGGGATCTTCGAATTCGACTCCGGGTCGGAGAACTCCGCCGACCTCCATGACGGAACCGGCCGCCACGCTGCGACCTACATGGAAACCGGCACCGATCCGCCGGAGGATCCATTCTCCACCCCAATCCCTCCTAACGCCACGGCGACGGAGGTCGAGGAACTCCGCCTGAAACTGGCGGAGGCAGTGCGCAAGGAGAAAGCCGAGCGCGAAAAATTTTGCCTCGAGCAGGTGACGGCGCAGGAGCTATCGCGCTACCACCAACAGCGGATCAGGTCGCGCCTGAACCCCACCGTTCAGGGGCGCGCCCTGAACTTTGACGACGAAAACGACCCGGCCCGCGTGGCCGAGCGCGCGATCTGCGAGAACGTGCCACCAGGAGGAAGTGCCCGACCCCCGCCAGGATCGACGGCGATGGGCGCCCCGCCTCCACCCAACCGCACACCCCCCAGGGACCAGCCGCGGATAGTAGTCTCCTCATGGGAGCGAGACGCAAACGGCCTCCGGCGACAGCGCCCTGCAGATCCAATATGTCAGGGCCCTGCTCGCAAAGGCCGTCGAGCAGTAAAGAGCGGGCGCCGACTCGCAGGGTCGAGTATACTCCCGTTCGTCGGGAAGCAGGGCGGCCTCAAGCGGCCGCCCAGTGGCGGCAAACACCCTCAACTGCCCGCCACCAGAGCCACTACAGCTCCAACACCGACCCGCGAACGCGGCACTCTCCACCAACGACCCCAGGCCAGCGACCAACTTCATCGCCGCCAACGGGCAACCCATCGACGCCCGCACCCATATCATCAACAACCAAAGCTGGCGCGCACGCCAGCCAGACGATCTGCGACACACCCTAACCAATCGCCGCGACGGCGAGCCCATGGGGTCGCTCAGTCGACTCGGCCCCAAGTGCTTCGGACCAATGATCCGAGGCGAGAAGTACCCGCCAAACTTCAAGGCGCCGAAGGAGATAGAAAAGTACGACCCCTCGTACGACCCCGCCGTCTGGCTCGACACATACCTCATGGCAATGGGGATCGCAGGCACACTGACCTGCTAGCCGCCCGTTACCTCCCCCTGATGATGGAAGGGACGTGCAGGCAGTGGATCAACACCCTCCCCCAGGACAGTATCGACTCCTGGGAAGAGATGCGCGACGCCTTCGTCAGGCATTTCGAGTGCTCCTACACCCGCGCCACCACCATTGAGGACCTGGAGCGATGCGTCCAGGGACCCCGCGAGTCGACCCGCAACTGGGTCCAACGGTGGCAAGAACTCTGGTACAACGCGGTCGGCATCCACCCGGACACCGCGATCCATTGCTTCAAGACTTCGTGCCGCTACGAGCCACTGGTCGCCAAGCTCAAGCGACACTCTCGCACACTCGACAACATCCCTGACCTCCTCGAGATCGCCAAACGGTACGCGGAGGAAGATCCAAACCAGGAAACTGACAACGAGTCAGGAGGTCAACGCCGCACGAGCGTCAACGATAGCGGACGACGATCCGACCTACGCTACAGCAACACTCACCTCACCGGAAAGCGCCGCAGTGACGGGCGAGTCGACTTCGTCGCCAACGCCGGGCACGCGCAACGCGAGCCCAAGAGCTTCCGCCGCGACGGAGGACAACACCGCGACGGCGGCAACTACAATGCCAAGCCAAGGTTCGACCCCACGGCCCTCCTTAACCAACCATGTGCGTTTCATAGCAGGGAAGGGAAGCCCGCAACACACACCACCGCCGACTGCCACACCCTCAGGGAGATCGAGAAGGCACGGCGAGCACGGTAGGACCCCGACAACGACCCGCCAAACGGCGGAAAATTCAGCAAAGTGGCCGGCTCGCTCCACAACTTCACGGGCTTCAACACGAAGCGCGAGAAGAAGGTCATTGCCCGCGCCGTCGCCGTCAACACGGTGGCCCAGGTGGACGTTCCCCAGTTCCTCAACTGGTCGGAGCAGCCCATCACCTGGAGTCGACAAGACCACTCACCACGCATCGAGTACCCAGGTCGAGTCGCCCTGGTGGTCAAGCCTAAGGTCAGCGACTACTGGCTCCCCAAGACATTAATGGACGGCGGAAGCTCCATCAACATCCTGTACCTAGACACCTTCAGGCGGCTGCGGCTCCCGCAGTCGATGATCGAGACGACCCACACCATGTTCCACGGCATCGTCCCCGGTCGGAAGGCGTACCCGATCGGCAAGGTCACGCTGCCAGTCACCTTCGGCACACCAGCAAACTTTCGCACCGAGCGGATCGTCTTCGAGCTCGTGCCCTTCGACAACCCCTACCATTGCGTCCTGGGGCGCCAGGCGTTCGCCAAGTTCATGGCAGCGCCCCACTACGCGTACAACGCGATGAAGCTCCCCGGGCCGTGCGGCGTCATCACCATCAACGGCGACCCCGACATGGCCGCCGAGTGTGAGGCCAAAGGTGCCGAGCTCGCTGACGCCGTCATCGCGGCGGAGACCAACCACGCTGATGAGCTCGCCAAGTACGCGAGCGGGGTCAACAACGACGACCCCACCATACTCAAGAAGCCCAACTCGGAGGGCGCAAACACCTCAACCTTTGAGGCCACTACGCACACCCGTACCGTCGAGCTGGTCTCGGGCGACTCCAGCCAGACGGTGACGATCGGGACGGGCATGAGCCCGGCATAGGAAGGTGCGCTCATCGAGTTCCTCCGTGAGAACAGGGACATCTTCGCATGGAAGCCCTCTGACATGCCCGGTGTCCCCAGGGAGCTCGCTGAGCACAAGCTAAACGCCGACCCCAAAGTGCGACCTGTCAAGCAGTCGCTGCGGCCCTTCAATGAAGAGCGCCGCCGAGCAATCGCCGAGGAGGTGCAGCGTCTACTCGCTGCAGGCTTCATCCGGCCAATCAAATACTCCAAGTGGCTGGCAAACCCAGTCCTGGTCGAGAAGAAAAACG
Organism: Avena sativa; assembly: GCA_916181665.1. Lineage (NCBI taxonomy): Eukaryota > Viridiplantae > Streptophyta > Magnoliopsida > Poales > Poaceae > Avena > Avena sativa. Next base: position 105,788,909 of record OV702293.1, read on the forward strand.
GGACCTGGAGGATGTGTATCGACTACACAAACCTGAACAGCGCCTGCCCAAAGGAGCAGTTCGTCCTCCCGCGGATCGACCAGATAATCGATTCCACCGCGGCCTCGGAGTCGCTGTGTTTCCTCGACGCGTACTCTGGTTACAACCAGATCAAAATGGCTGTCGAGGACGAGGAGAAGACGGCGTTCATCACGCCATTCGGAGCCTTCTGCTACACCGCCATGACCTTCGGCCTCAAGAACGCCGGGGCGACCTACCAGCGGTGCATGCAAGAATGCCTTGCGAGCCAAATTGGCCGCAACATCCACGTCTACATCGACGACGTGGTCGTAAAGTCCGCTCGCCAGGGCGACCTACTCGCCGACCTGGCGGAAACGTTCGCCAACTTGCGAAAATACAAGATAAAGCTCAACCCAGGAAAATGCACCTTCGGTGTACCTGCAGGACAACTACTGGGGTACGTCGTCTCCAAACGAGGGATTAAGGCGAATCCCACGAAGATCGACACGATCGCCCGGCTTGGCAAACCCGAGTGCCTGCGCGACGTCCAGAAACTGGTCGGGCGAGTAGCGGCTCTCAGTCGCTTCGTCCCCCGCTTGGGCGAAAAGGCGATGCCCCTATACCGCCTGATGCGCAAGAACCCCACCTTCCAGTGGGACAAGGAGGCGGACGACGTGCTCCGCGATTTCAAAAAGGTGCTACTCGCCGCACCGCTACTCGCCGCACCGCTACTCGCCGCCCCCGCCAACAAAGAACCCATGCTGGTTTACGTCGCGGCTTCCGAGCGCGTCGTCAGCGTCGTAATGGTCGTCGAGCAACCGGAGGAAGGAAAGGAGCGCCCAGTACAACGACCGGTCTATTACATCAGCGAGGTCCTCACCGAGTCGCGGCAGCAGGTACCCCCAGTACCAAAAGCTAGTATACGCGGTGTTCAGAGCCCAGCGGCGCCTGCCGCACTACTTCCAGGAACACCCAATCACGGTCGTGTCCTCAGCACCACTGCAAGACATCATCCGCAACCGCGAGGCGACCGGGCGGGTCGCCAAGTGGGCCGTCGAGATCGGCGTCCACAACATCAAATACGAGCCACGAAAAGCGATCAAGTCGCAGGCCCTAGCGGACTTCATCGCCGACTGGGAAGAAGCCCAGCAGCCAGAGAAGCTGCCATACCTTCATTACTAGAGCCTGCACTTCGACGGCTCCAAGAACGCGGACGGCGCAGGCGCAGGGATCGTGCTAACTTCACCAAAGGGCGACAAGCTCCGCTACATCCTCTGCCTCGACTTCACACCCTGCACCAACAACATGGCCGAGTACGAGGCCTTACTCCACGGCATGCGAGCGGCCAAGGGGATGAATGTCAATCTCTTACGCTGCTACGGCGACTCCGACCTCGTCGCAGGGCAAGTCGCTGGCACCTGCGACGCCCTCTCCCCCACCATGGCGGCGTACCGCCAAGCAGTGGACAATTTGGGCGGACACTTCACAGGCTACTCCGTCGAGTGGATCGACAGGCGGAAGAACGAGGAGGCCGACGCCCTCTCTCGCATCGGGTCGGCTCGACTCGCACCACCCGCCGGCGTCTTCCTCGACACGATCACCAAGCCATCAGTCTCTCCCCCAAGGGAGATCGACATCGGAGTCCCGCTCCAACCAGAGGCAGCCCTGGTCGCACTCGTCAACGAGCCAGACGACTGGACCAAGCCCTACATCACCTACCTGGAAGCCGGCACCTTGCCGGCAGACGAGACGGAAGCTCGGATGATCGCCCGTCGATGCAAGTCCTACGCCATCATCGACGGCGAGCTCCACAAGCGCAGTGTCACCGGCGTGTTCCAACGCTGCGTCCAACCCGCCGAAGGACGCAAGATCCTCCACGACATCCACTCCGGTGACTGCGGCCACCATGCCGATGCTCGCTCTCTTGTTGCCAAGGCTATGCGACATGGCTTCTACTGGCCCACCGCACACGCCGACGCTGTCGACATTGTCCAGCGGTGCGCCGGGTGCCAGAAGTACGCCAACTAGACGCACGTGCCGAGCTCAGCGCTCAAAACAATCCCCATCACCTGGCCATTCGCTGTGTGGGGTATGGACATGGTAGGCCCCTTCAAGAAGGCTCCCTCTGGCTACACCCACCTCTTGATCGCGGTCGACAAATTCACAAACTGGGTGGAAGCCAAGCCAGTTCAGAAATGCGATGGGAAGACCGCCACCAAATTCCTACGCGAGATCATATATCGCTACGGGTTCCCAAACAGCATCATCACGGACAATGGCACCAACTTTGCCAAAGGAGCCATGGCCGAATTCTGCGAAGAGCACCACATTCGGCTCGACCTCGCGTCAGTCACCCACCCGGAATCCAACGGCCAGGCGGAACGAGCCAACCAGAGCGTCCTCCATGGCCTGAAGCCGCGACTCCAAGTACCACTCGAGCGCACCGCCGGGTGCTGGGTCGAGGAGTTGCCCTCTGTCATCTGGGGTATCCGCACCTCGGTCAACAGGTCGACAGGTTTCACCCCCTTCTTCATGGTCTACGGCGCCGAGGCAGTCATGCCTACCGACCTCGAGCACGACTCGCCGCGGATCGTTCACTACACGGAGGCCGCAAACGAGCTCGCCCGCCAAAACAGGGTCGATCAGCTCGACGAGGCACGTGACCTGGCTCGATCACGCACCGCTATCTACCAACAGGGACTCAGCCGCTACCACAGCCGGCGGGTGAAAACTCGCACCTTCCAAGAGGGCGACCTGGTGTTACGCCTCATCCAGGACAAGAAGGGCATGCACAAGCTCTCCCCTCCGTGGGAAGGGACATTCGCCATCGGGCGAGTACTCGGCAACGACGCCTACTACCTCATCGACGTCCGCGGGGACGGCAAACTCGACGTCAAGCGACCTTGGAATGTAAACCTCCTACGGAAGTTCTACTCCTAGAACCCCACATATGTATTCTCCAGTCGCTATGAAATAAAAAGAAACGGTTACCGCAAATTGCGCCTACTCTCCATGTCTTGTGCCACTCGCACTCGTAATAACAGCATTACGCTAACCGCAGAAGTCAACCTTTGGTACAACGATCGGCACGGCTAAGTAGTGCGGTGCAAGAGCACTGAGTCACCTCAGGTCGTGCATCGTCCACGAAAAACGCCTACCCGGAGCCCCATTGGAGTCGCCTAGCCCGACTGGTTCTACGAACCAAGACAACTGCCTACGCTTCTTACAGCGACCATGGTCCTCCGCATCCTTGACATAGCGACTCGATCGGCTAAGTACCACGCTCGGGGACTGCAGACCAGTTCACCTCGAGCGGTCCGAGAAAACGCCAAGTAGGAGAGCATGCCCAGGACACGCCACGCGACTGACCCCACAGGCCAGGCAGGAGTGACGCGCACAAACTAATGCGCCAAGTCCTCACTCACCCTCGAGTCGCGCCTGGAACAGCCAAGTACCACGCTCGGGGACTCGGCCACCCGACCTCGTTCGCGCACGGGAAAACGGCGAAGTACAGAGCGTTCAAGGGAGTCGCCTAGCGACTGGCTCTTCGAGTCCGGGCGAGTCGACCACAATAATAAAACACACAAAAACAACAAACATATCACATACGAGGTAAACCCCACAAAAGGGCGGACACGCTCGGGGACTCGTTCAAACATCAATCACAAACACTTGACAAATACCAAAATAGACACGATGTCTCATTTGATAGCATGTTGCATTGTCTCATATTACAAAATATGCCCGCATGGCAGACCTGCCGCTAATGCTACAAGGCAAATTATCCTATTCTGCAGGCTTAGTCGACGACTCGCCAACATCCCGGCGATTGCGGATGAACGGCGTGTACGGGTTCGACGGATACGTTGTCAGTTCACCCGCCATCGCCGCGCGGAAGGGCTGCTCGACCTTGAAGTCACGATGCGGCGGCTCAGGGTCGCTAGGCGCGACGACCGTCTCCTGGTACGGAAGGAGGTCGCCCATTGCCCAGACACGCTCCGAGTACGTGGCGGCGCGGTCCTGCAACTTGAGGACCTCGGAAAGCTCCACCGCGCCAGTCGACGATGGGTAGCCACTCGTCACATCGTCGATGTCGAAGTCCTCGTGGAAGTGGGCAAGCCCAAGACTAAGTGCCATCGCCGCTCCGCGCCGAAACGCCGACCGCGTCATGAGCTCAACGACCGCGGCGCCTTCTCCAAATACTTCCACACCTCAACGAGGTCGCTGGGAATTACTTCCGTGGGCGATATCTCTTGGAGATAAGCACGGATGCACGTCGCCGACAACGTTGCCGAGTCGACAAGCGTGCTTACGCACTGCCGCGCGTCGAACGAGCTTGCCTCTTCCGCGCTATCGATGATGCGACCTGCGAGTAGAAGACAATAATAAATACGACGGGTACCACAAAAGGCACAACTACTGGCAGAGGCAGACGCACTTACCAATCAACGGGCGGGCGAGATCCGTGATGAAGCATTGAAGCGAAGTGTGGTCGTCCTGAAGCCCAGCAACAAGGGCGTCTGACACCTTGCGATCCTCTTCGGCGGCTGCAATGGTGGCCTTGGCTCGCCCATCAGCCGAGCTCGCTTCTTCCTTCGCCTCCTGCAGCTCGCGCTCGAGGACGGCGATCCGCTGTTCAGTAGAACTCAAAGCCGATTGCGCCGCTGCCAATTCACCCGCGGGGACAAGTCCCTGACGAGCCTCCTCTGTCTTCGCGGCAACCGCCTGAAGCCCGTTGTTCGCCTCCTGGACGAGGGCCAGTTCCTTCTCCACGCGGTGCTTCGCTGCCAATCGATCAGCCGATTCAAGCTGCAGACCCTGCACATCACCAAAAAAAAGGTTAATCGAAGCAAAATTCCTAAGTGCCCACCCGCTGAAATTCAGCGAGCACGCACTCGGGGACTGGCATTCAAGAAAATTCCTAAGTGCCCACCCGCTGAAATTCAGCGAGTGCACACTCGGGGACTGGCATTCAAGAAAATTCCTAAGTGCCCACCCGCTGAAAGTCAGCGAGTGCACACTCGGGGACTGGCATTCAAGAAAATTCCTAAGTGCCCACCCGCTGAAATTCAGCGAGTACGCACTCGGGGACTGGATACGAAAAATAAATATAAGACACTAAAAGAATCAGGCCGTTGCAAAGCACCGACCTGATCCTCGGGGACTGGATGTACCTGGATGGCTGCGCCAAGCATGCCGTGGAGTTGTATCGCGTCCACGGACGCGAGTAGAGCCGGCGTATGCCCACGACGTTGGTTGATTTCAGCATCGGCGATCCCAGGAGCGTGGCTCGATGGCGAAGTTCCACTCGCCGCGGCCGCCTTGGCCATAAAGCGCGGGAAGGTGGCGATAGAGGCACCCGCCCCAAAGGAGGTCGGCTCGGCTGTTCCAGGCGAGGGAGCGCCCTCCTTCGTGGACGCGGCCGCCTCAGTTGCGGGTCCAGCCGGTGCGGCCGCCGTGTCGTAAGAAATCGTGACGACGGTGTCACCCTCGGCCTTCTTGCCACCATCCGCAGGGACGGTGACTTCGTCCGCTTTCCTCTTGCGGGAAGAATCCTCTTCGCTGACAACGGGTGGCACCTTAGCCACGGTCGGGTGACCCATCCTCTTCACTCCGGTCCTGTACATCAATCGTATAAGCGAGATAATTCAAGCGATTTTGGAAGACGAAGGAAGGCGAGTGTACTCACTTGGCGACCGGAATGAAGCGCAGCCCCGTACGGAGGCCGGCTGGCTTCTCCAGTTTAGGGCCTAGTCGGCGGCTGAGCCCCATGTCCAGGACGTCGCGTGCCCAAGACACGGACGGCTTCTTCATCGTCGAGGCTGCAACCGGAGCCTCTGTAACCTCTTCGATAAGAGCTTCCCTACGAGGCGAAGCCTCTACGGCAGGAGCACCCCCAGCCCCGAGACTGGGGCGAATGGCGGAGGCATCGTTGCCAGGGGCACCTCGATGGTGGCCGTGTCCAGCGCGGCCGTCGTCGGCGGCGTTTCATCCTTGGCCGGGCTGGGGGCGTCAGAACTGCTCGCTGAATGCGGTGGCGAGGCCGGCCTTGTCGGCTTCGTCTTCGCCTTCCTCGGAGGGGCCTTCGCTTCCTTTCCCTTCTTCTTCTTTTTCGATGGAGTAGCTTGGCGGCGCGAGGTGGTTTCTGGAAGCTCGTCGTCATCGTCATGGCGCTCGAGGCTTTTGCTTGCTTCGAGCTCGCGTTGACGCTGCCCACGGGTCTTGCGGAGCAGCGGGGCGACTTCTTCTTCGGATTCATCGTCGTTGTCACCCTCATCACTCCCGGCATCACCCTTGGCGGGAGGCGACTCGCCCATGTCTTGGACGGACGAGCTTGAGTTCTCGTCGTCTGAAGGCGGGAGCCATCCTTCCATTACTTGGAATAGCTGCAAAGAACACAAGATGAAATCAGAATTACCGCGATTGCAAAAACTGCGACTGCGAGCAAAGTAAAGCGATTACCGTTGGGGCTGGATGCTTCGCGGTGTAAGGGGCGACCCCGGCCTGTGCGTCCAGGTACACCGCCTGAGTGATTTTCTTCAGTGCTGGGAGGTAGTCTTCGAGCTTCCACTCGGCGAGGCAGGCCTTCGTCGAGTCGTCCCGACCGGTATACTGGTACATGTAGTGCTCGCGCCACGCCAACGGGACGAGCCGCCGCCCGAGCCAGCAGTTGTACAGATTTATCGTCTGGAGGCCCTTCTTCTTCAGACCGCGGATGGTCTGAAGCATTTCGTCAACGACCATCCGCTGGTCGTTGGGGAGCTTGCCGATTTGAAGGCGGCGCGGCTCGGACCGGTTGGCGGAATACCGCGGAATCGCCGACTCGCCCTCCGGGGTCGCCTCGGCTACGTAGAACCACGATTTCTTCTAGTCGCTCGCTGCCTTGGCGGGCAGCATCAGGTCGAAGAATGAAGCCTTCGACTTCAGCTGGAAGGTTAGGCCACCCGCGGCTAGCATTGGGCCGCCCGCTTCCTCGCGGCTGATCCGTCCATGAAACAGATCTTGCCACAGAGGGAAGTAGGGCCGGCAGCCCAAGTAGCACTCGCAGAACGCCACGAAGATGGCGAGCTGCTCGATGCTATGGGGACCCAGATCCGATGGCTGGATCCCATAGTAGGCGCAGAAGCGACGGAAGAATAGGGACGTGGGGAACCCTAGCCCCCGTTCAAGATGGCTGGTGAAGCAGATGAACTCCCTCTCTCGCGGGTTCGGAGTCACCTCTCCGGCCGCGGGGATGCGCCAGCAGCTGGCTTGCAGGATCCCGGCCTCCTCGAAGGAAGCCAGTTGCGCCCTGGTGCACTTTGATCTGCCCCAAGGTTCGGTGGAGAGGGCCATGGCGGAAAGATTTGTGGGGGCTCGGAGGATTTCCGGTTGGCTGGGTCGCGATTCGGAGGGAGGTGAAAGGTGCGCGCAGTCAGAGGAAATGGTGAGAAGGTGGATTTCTGATCGCCTGCCATTCCTCTTATATAGCGGTTGTTACCCGCCAAATCAGGGAACCGTTACCGCGCGATGATTACGCCAAAAGTTACCGTTGGATTACTCCAACGGCTAGTTTGACCATGTTTAACGGTCCAACTTCAGCCACTCGGCTCGCCGACCCAACCACTATGACAGTGTTTCGCCGACTCGACTCGCCAAAGCCGCGAGCAGTATGACTAGTTTTTCCTTTATACAGGAGCCCGCCGCCGATTCGCCTGGATGTCTATTCAGCAGCCGTATGCTCCGACTGCCCGCATCCACCTACGCCTAATCGACGCCGGCCTCGGGGACTACTGATGGGGATGTGCCTACCGGGGTATACCCAGCAGGCCGTTTCCGACTGGCCCAAGAATTGGCGAGTGGGCCTGCAAGACGGCGACTGGATTGAAGCCCAGCGAGGAACCAAGCGACTGGAAGCTGAAGGCCCAGGCGAGTAGATAGGCCCAGTCGGATTAGGTTAAACGAGTACCGAAGCTTTAACTGAATCGGTTGAGATATGTAAACCCTAGGGGAGGTGAGCCTATATAAACCTCCCTAGAGGGCGAGTAGAGATACGTTCCATCATACCCCCAAGCGACTCGCCGCCTAGCCGAGCTCGCCCATTGTACCACCTCCATAATACAATCTAGCAGGAGTAGGTCTTTACCCTCCGGGGGGCGAACCTGGGTAAAACCCTGAGTCTCCGCCCTCATCTCGCACCGCAGATGGCTGGCCGCCCTTGCCCCTCGTTCTACTACTCGATGCCGATTGCAGCATCTGCCGTGACCATTCCCTCGACATATTGGTTCCGTGAAGCAGATCGAATGCAGCACACACTGGCGTAGGTGAAGCAGGTCAGGTGTTGTGGACAAGGGAGTCAGCCAACTAGGTTCGGTAAGGAGGACGTCGGCTGATCCGATAGACTGGTGAGGAGTATGCGTTATCGAGGTATGGCATGTAGGCCGGCGAAGTGCGACGGTGCAGAAGCCGTAGGTGGGATAGGGAGTTTGGGGTGGCGTGTGGGTCGGCGAAGTGCGGCAAGGATGTTCTGGGGCGGTGGTTCAGAAGCTACAAGTGAGATAGGGGGTTGGGTGGCATGTAGGGCGAGCTACGGCGGGGATGTTCCTGTGCGGTGGTGCAGGATCTGGAGGTGAGATAGGGGGTTGGGTGGCATGTAGGCCGGCGAACTGGGGAGGGGAGGTTCCAGTTCGGTAGTGCAGGAGCTGGAGGTGAGATTGGGGGTTGGGTGGCATGTAGGCCGGCGAACTAGGGTGGGGATGTTCCATTGTGGTGGTGCAGGAGCTGGAGGTGAGATATGGGGATAGGTGGCATGTAGGCTGGTGAAGCGCGGCGGGGATGCTCCGGTGCCGTGGTGCAAGAGCCAGAGGTAAGATAGGAGTTTGGGTTTTGCGGAGTGCTATGGGGGTAATGGCATCGGTGGAAGGTGGACTACCCAGCTTCAGAGCTGTGGGGACGGGGGAGAAAAATTACGGAAGATACCCATGCCCTGACATTTGTAGTTAGACCATTGTCAGGGGTAGAAAATGAATTCCGTACGGCTAAAACTTGGCTCGTGACCACTCGAACTATTTTGGTGGAGGTGTGGCGGGAGAATTGGCGCTCTATAAGTTTGAATTGGCTATACAATACAAAATATATAGAAAAATAATATCCTACTCCAAGTAATAGAAAAATACTAGTTTACTGTAATGTTCTATCCTTTGTAGGTACAGAGTATTTTCGGACCCATTTCTGCACAAACAGGGTCTCTGCCTTCGCTAAATTACGTACTCACATGTTACCCACTATAAAGGTAGTACTAACATGAACTAGTAACACTCTGTCATTACACTCATCAGTGGATTACTATCTCTTACATGCATCCATATGATTGGGCTACTAGAAATTGTTTTTTTCTATACCTGCGTGCAAGAATACTAGTCTAGCTAATGTACTAGTAGTACCTAAGTACTCCTCATCGGTAACTAGCCTATGATGCCGTGCTAAGATACTCCCATTATTGTGGTGAAAGGCCTTAGTCTGGTCAGAGTGGTAACTTGGAGTATGCATATATTAGCGGGTATGTACTAGTAGTATTTTGTATGTACTAGTATTTTATACACTAGACATATTTTGCATTGAAAAGTGTGATGTGATGCTTCTCTCTAGTAAGTTGCATTTAACTAATAAGTTACGCATGCCTTGCACATGTGTGAGAATCAAATAATAGAAGTATGCCATATCATTTTTTATATAAAATCATACTAGGTGGTAAGATAAGATGTGTGTTTTAGTAGAACATAATCTAAATGTAAACGGAGAGAGTACTACTGCTTCTGTACAAAAATATATAGTATGATACGTCCCTAAAACTGATCCGTAAATATTCCATAGGAGTATGTGGGAGGGGCCGGTGGAAAATTCTTACCCTTCGTTTCCACAACCGCTCATGCATTCATGCATCTCCCAATCTTCCTAGTGGTTCCTTTCATCTTCTCGATACCATTCATTTTCTATCATTTTCCTCACCCAGCCGGACCTCTGCGAAACAAAATAAGCCGCCAATAATCATCCATGGCACTGTCATTCGACAAGCTGTACTCCTTCCTGGACCCCCGCAACACCACGATACTATAGGTGTCATATACCAACATAGCGTCAACATAGCGGACGAAAAGATTGTTGGCCTCGACGTCGAGTACACCAACAATCAATCATTGATGCAGAAGGCCGTCGTTGTCCAGCTGTGTGTGGGCACGGATTGCATGGTCTACCAGATCTTCCAGGCCAACAAACCATGCTCTAAGCTAGCAGAGTTCCTCGCAAACCCTAACATTTCCTTTGCCGGGGTCGACATCGGCAACAACGGTATCAGGATCAGGCATTCTCTAATGCCAGTGACAAACTTCGTGGACATCCAGAAGAGAGGTGGAAGCCTGCCGGCTCCATGAATGAGAAGGATTCTTTGGCTGAATACGTTGTGGGCCTCATAGACAGCCGTTGGGAGACAAAGAGGGATGTGGATCACAAGCAGTGGGAGAACATGCCCCTGACCGAAGAGTAGATCCAGTATGCAACCCTTGATGCTTACACGACCTATGAGGTTTACATGCGGATAGTGAACTTCGAGAGGGATCAACAAACTCTCGAAATATTCAACAAAAAGAAACAACTAAAGAAGAAGTGCAAGGACAAGCGCAAGAAGACCAAAGAAGAAGACTCAGAATGGTATACCATGTGAGACATATGAGTACTATATTTGAGTTTCGCTCTATCCTTGCATGATACTCCGTACAAGTTAATGCATATAGTATATATACTACAATAGGAGTACAGGAGTAGTACTACATCATGCAAGGGGCGGAGGTAAGAATTAAATGCAAGGAATCGCAGAAGTTTCATTTAGTTTCACTGCAGAGTGATATGAGTGTAGGTTTAGGCATCGTAGCATGCCACCACACTGGAAGGAATCACAACAGTTTCTTTTAATTCATGGTAGAGACTTTCTTTGAGTAATTCCATTTATTTTACTGTTGAAGGAGTAGTAGCAGTGTGAACCGGAGTACAAGAGGAAAGACTCATACAAACAAACAATAGTAATGGAACATCAAGATGAACTTTGACGATTGACCGAATGTATGTCGAGTATAAATATACATACCTACTACTACTACTAGCAAAAAACCACCATCCCTACTGCGAAAAGGATATGATTTCTTCCAACCAAACTATATCTACTACTACTCCACTACCGTACTACCACTAAGTAACGACGTACTACATACAGCTTACTACTACTCCAAAATCCACCCTTCCTCATATGCCAACGATCTTTCCACAACTAGACCAATTAAAAACCTGTTACATAGCCACTAAAAGTCAACGCGAATGAAGAAACACAGCTCCTTTGCCGTAGAAGGACCAAGAAGGTAATGCGGCAGCGCCAGTAGGTAAGACATAAGGTCCTCGATTGTGATGTTGCCAGACTTAGTGGAGATCGATGCCTCGAGATCCACATTCATGTTGTTAGTCATCCTCCTTCCATGAGACCACGAGAGCACCAACGGCCATTCCGACCACATCCTCACCCCATACACCGACAAGTCGGACAGCGCGGTCCTAATGCATACCACAGACACGAGGGAGACCGCAAATTCTCGTCCTCTAGCTTCCGTCTTCATCTTCTTTGATGGGATAGGGACCATCATATCTAGCATGCGAATCATTAGGACGAACACGGCGCCGTCCTGTCCCCAACAAGGATGATCCGGCAGGACGCCTCGCCCGCCAGCGGTACCGCCTCCTGGAATACTTTTTTGGTGGCATACTGGATCTTCTGCAATTGGATCAAGTGGAACGCTGCAAGGTGGGCAACGAGCGCTGGCCGCGGGGCATCAAAGTCATAGTTGGTCTCTGTGCAAGTGTAGGGGGCGTACCAGCACGTGATTTCATGGTCGGGGAGTTCGTAGTAGGGCAAAAAGCTCCTTCAGCCTTTATGGGAGCACTCGACCCTAGCCGCTGATAGGACGACATCCATGGCGTGCTCGTGGGTGATTCTTCCACTAGGGTACTTGCACTTATGGCAGGAGGTGACCTTGCGGACAAAGCGGTGGCAGATTAGATGGATATCCACGCACTAGAGAAATGGAAGTTCAAAAAATAAGATAGTTGCACGAACGAACCGACAAAAGAAAAATCAATGGATTTGTGAGGGATAAATGGAGCAACATTGTAGAACCGCCGAGGCTTGAGGGGCTGGGAGCAGGAGGAACAATTGAGCATGGTGGTTTCCATCTGCAGAGTGAGCGTTCCAAGCATTGTGATTTGGGAGGGGGGAAATGTGGTCTTTTTGATCTGGCCTCGACCCGTGCCCTTATTTTTATACCACCGCTGATAATCAATGATGTTCTACCTGATTGCCTTTTCCTTCCTGTCCCAGGGACATTGGTTGTATATTTTGAGGCCTTATATATTTTTGGGAGAGAAGGAAAACATCCATCTAGAGCTTATTTTTCGGTGGAAGCATAAGGCAAACAGAAGCAAAGTTGGGATAGACCAGGACAGGCCCCAACTTTCTCTACACTGCTGTGCTTGCACGGTTGTACTCCATTGTGCGGAAGATTACGTTGGAAGGAATAGATGAACAAGTGCCATTAATAAAAGGCATAGAGACACCGAATGCAGAGTGGAGCAGAGCAGGCAATGCTGCATTCATGAGGAGAGAGGGAGGATGTTCTCCTTCGTCTAGGTGGATTTGCTCTCCCGAAAGACATAATTTTGGGTGGAGGGGCCCTATATTTTTGAAACAAGGCAAAAGATTTGCGGTGGAAGGAGCCTTTGCTCGCCTTGCCAGCAGTACAAGATCGACTAGGCACCAAAAGCCAAGTATACTAATACAAACATGAGTACTAGTAGTTGCTCAGTTCCATAGTTCCATCTAGGAGAAATAGTGGCTAATATAAGTACAGTAGTTTTTTTAGGAAACTTCTTGGTTCCTATAATGCCTCCTTTTCACATAGGAGTAATATAAGTTCGATGAATTTCATATAAAAACGTCCAATTAAGCAGGATACCGCTGAACACGTTGAGACAAAATCCATGTGGGTGTTCCTTGAAGCAGAAGATAGCCATTTCGCGTTCTAAGAGATTCGCGTCCCTAACAACATATCGCCAGCTTCTAGGAGTAGTGGTCAGCACATGCCCGTCATCGCCCATGACAATCACGACTTCATGATAACCTTTGTACAACTCGTTGGTCACACACATATTTCTTTCTTCATGCAGATGATTCTTCAAGATGTTCTGAATGTAATCCAGGGAAAAGCACCGAAACCATAAGAAAAAATTTGTTCGAAGTTTAGGGTTGAAACCATAATAAAAAATATGCCTCCTTGATTCGAAGTATGATAGATAAAATAAATTTAGGATTGCAATGTTATGCCCACTCCAATCCTATGTGAATTCATATGAACCGTGGGACCCTGGATTTACAGTCCGAGAATCCCCGTTATGCCTGCAATTCACATTCCCATGATTAATGAGCCATGAGCATAACCAACAAGTATCATTGCAACATCTAGAGAATAACGAGTACACAGCTTACATTATTACCATTATGGCAATTACATCATCAATAGAGGAAATCTTCAAGCGCATAGCCCATGTCATGCCTTAACCTACATGCAACTGACTGGGAAGACGGCCTAGAACGCATAGACGTCAGAATCTCCATCTTTCCTCATGCTTCTAAAAATCTAGCCAGGTAAATAGCCACGGACAATGCCGGTGAGTAATTCTAAATGTACTCGCAAACCACCCTAAGAGAATAATAATAACAATAGGATATGCAATATGGCTATAGTGGAAAGAGGGTTCTTTTCTAAAATAGTTTCTCTTGTAGATATAGCATCTACAAGGTTTTGTTGAATACTTTTGTAAGGCATTTTGGAAACCTTCTTGAACAGTTTTGGAAAACACTAGGATTGGGTCACTCGATTACATCTCCACGGTCCTCAGATGACAGGGTTTCTTCTTCCTTACTCCTCAACATTCCATCTCCTTCTCTAGCGTCCTGCAGACCAGCAGGTTTAGAAAACACTTTCTTTTCGGAAGTCCTTTTTGAAAACAAAACCAGCACCGCTCTATAGAAACCATCCCAACCATCCATGACAATGGACATGGCTATTCGGATAGATTTACAGTTTGCAGAGGTTGTACACGTTACCCACAAGATTTGATACATCCGCCGGGATCACCCCTGGGTCGTCATACAAAGGTATGCGGGTCTCGGATAATCAAACATAACCTTCAGAAAGTCCACTCTAACACGTCCCTACCCTATGAGTTGATCCCCTCAACACCGAGACGTCTGGATCCACGGACCAACCGGAGTGCATCCCAACTCCTTCAGAGCCGGCACTTTCAATGAGAGGCTCATAGTATCGCCTGGTCACTCACATGGATGATCCTGCTTCCTCTAGGTGACTACCTCGCAGTTGACCCTTTTCATAAAGGAAGTTCGGAATTAGAGGGAGATGATCCCTTATAAGTAGTTGTGCGGATACCCATATAGAAGTGAACCATCATTGGGTTAAGCTCCATCCCAATCCAGGGTAATGTCGTTGCACAGGTTAATTGTTTTGGCAAAACTGCAAAGAACCGGGTGCTTTTTTGTAAACAATTTTCCCTTCTCCTTTATAGAATCATTTGCAAAACAAAAACTTTTTCTTTCTCAACTCTCTTGGCAGGCCAAACCTCGCCAAGGTTTCACCATAAAACATTTTATAAACATTTTTTTAGGGTCTTCCCATCCTAAACTTTTACTCCGGCTAAAACATGGTTTCCAAGGGGTTATGGTGTTATACACCATCTACCATACTAGGGAAAAGTAGGTGTCATCAAAGGGTTGTACTTAGTGGTACTAAAGTAACAATGTTTTGGAGGAGCCAAACTTTCCCACATATATACATAGTATAATAAATCCATGCAATTCTCATAAACAGTAGTTAAAACATGCATAAGTAAAATAGTAGGGCAATGGCTTATGAGCAAGAAGGTGGCTTTCCTGTGACCAGCGAGATGTCCCTTGAATCATTAGAATACCAGAATACTGAGAATACCCAATAATTATAATGATAATAATCGATGCTTCCCTCTTCTCGTTGTTAGACAATCGCAACTATCACCATTATTGAGCATACATGCAAACAAACAATATCACATTCAACACAAGGCATACAAGCATCAATAAAATACATCAAGAAATAGATAATCACATGATAGAAACAAGTAGGGTACTGGATGATTGGTTTGATGAGATTAGTAAAAGACTTGGAGATAGTGGAAGACGATCCATTAGGATTTATAGTCTAGAAACAAGGTATGAGAGGGTTTTTAGACCAAGGTGAATTTCTATATGATATAAATATGCAAAAATGATATCATCAAAAAGGTATTAATAAAATGCAACCAACATAACTGGTTTCACAATTTTATCAATTTTATTTGATTTATAAAGAATTTTCTAGTGAAAGAAACTCTAGTTTTAGGAAATAATTTCCCAAAAATTTATTTCCTTTAATGGGCTGGTTCAGTATACTTTGCTGGGCTGGTTCACTAGGAATTGGAGTAAACTTAAAATATTTACCAAAATGCCCTTACGAAAATCCGAAAGACAGTTCTAGAGGGTATTTGTATTTTCACCAGATTTATTCTAAAGGAGCTGTTTAGGTAATTCCAAAGGCACATGGTTGGTATGTAGAATATCATTCTGTAGAAATTTGAATCAACCTTTTTGGATTTACATAACTACTGTAGTGATTTTATTAATGATTAAACCATGCACAAATAGTTTAATTCTCAGTAATTCAACCAAGGCTTAAAAATTATGGGATCCTGGGGTTTGATATGTATTGGTATGCAGGTTTACCGGAGTTGTAATTAGGTCAGTACCTATTTTTACTTGACCTAGAGAATTTCCCAAAGACTGAATTGACCAGTTTTTGTTATTTTTACAAAGGGCAAAATAGGAAGCAACTAAGGGTTAGGCCAAAGTGACAAGAAAGGTATCTCAATTACCTTTCAGTACCCAAAAGGTTTCATCACAATAGGAGTTGTAAAACTTCATGTAGGGTTTATGTAGTTTAATAGATACACATTTGTATTTATTTGTTGGAAAATAAATGGATATTATTTTGGGGCAATACTTGTTCTGTATTTTGGGGCAATCATTTTTGAATCTATTTAAACCAAACAGGTGGATTAAAATACCTAGAGAAAATAATAAAACTTTGCATATGACAGGCCATATCCTGAGAAGGACTAGGCCGTGTTGAGCAGAAGCGGCCCGTCCCGAAATCACCGTAGGCGGGAGGCTGGGCTTCAAAAGCCGGAGCGCGGGGCCCGTGGGTCAGCGACTGTGAGCACTGAAGCATTAAGGAGAAGCGCTGACCATCCGATCAAGATGCGATCGCTGGACCTCGCTCTTCTTCTTCCTTCTATCACAGCGCACATAGGGGAAACCCTAGTGGGTCAGATGGCGCTAGGGGCGACTCACGGAGGGGCGGAGCAACACCGAGAAAGGGTGGAGGAGGCGCGACATCATACGGGAAGTCCAACAATGGGCGGAAGGGTGGGGTTCTTCGCCGGAGGTCTTTGCATACATCTGCGCTGGCAGAGCTCATGTTGGTGCTCGCCGGAGTTGGCTTCTCTGCTGTATGCATGTGGCTAGGGAGAGTTCCTTGTGGAGGAGGAGGTTCTGGGGGTTGTAGGGATGGAAGTGGCAAAGCCGCTGGGGCTCGAGCGCATGGAGATCGCGGAGGTTCTCCTTCAGACAGGCAACCCATGGGGATGTCTCTGGTGTCCCTGGGTTAAAACAAATGCATGAGGAGCAGAGTTAGAGCGAGAAGAGTGAGTAACAATAGAGAGAGAGAAAGATGTGGCATGGTTTGATGGCAGCTTCCACTTTTCGAAGAATGGCCGAGATAAGCTTGTTCTTCCTCTCCATGGCGATGGAGGTCATAGGGAGAGGGGGGGAGCTTGTGGGGAGACTCAAAGAGGTAGGTGGGGAGAAATTAGGGAGCAGTGGCAAGGGAGGAGGCCTCTGGCCTATTTAACAAGAGAGGGGGTCGGTGTAGGGTGCACCAAGTGCACACATGGCCATGTCTTTGTCCATGTCCTTTCCATTGGTTGCCATGGGAGGTGGAGAGGGTGTGTGGGGGCCCTGGTGTCGTGTAGAGGGCAGAGAGGGACAGGGGGTGCTGCAAGTTGAAGTAATGGAAATATTTTTAGTGTTTTCTTTGTCTCCCCTATGTACAAGCACATGGGACAACAACTAGGGTAAGCTATAGTGGTGCTATTACACTGTCCATGACCAGGGAAAGATGGTAGCTGATGTGTGTTTATTTGACAATGTTTGGTGGTGATTGGAGGAAGGGTAGTTCATGTTTTTGAAATACTTCCATTCTTGGCCTTATTGAGTATTATGAAGATAAATATTGATCTTTGAAAGCTAGGATAATGATGCTGGTAGATGGATATGGTCAATATACACCTCCATGATTTATTTGGAAATTATTGGAGATCTTTTGGTCCATTATTTAGCTTTTCTCCTAATAGTGCTGAAATAGTTTTATTGAGTTCATTTGAGATTTTTTAATTGGTCAAGGTGATACTTTGGTTTGAGATGATCCTAAATAGGAATATATACTTTGGATAATTTTCTCAAGATTTATTGATGAAGAAAAGTATTTAAAACTATTATTTTGGCCATTTAAGAAAAAAGGAAAAAAGAATTATGGGAACACTTCTTATTCTTGAAGTGGGAGGATATTAATCAATATATAGGCATTAATTATGCCTTTAGTTTAATAAGTGGTTTGGAGAAAACAAAGTTTCTTTAATAGAGTAGTTTTGGAGATATTGCAGGAAAATGAATTAAATAGTTTTGGGGCCAACATAATTATGGAGAATATTTGATAAATCTTTATATCCATGATATATTATGTCCACATGTTGTATCAATTATTTTCACCCTTTGGTTTTAGAAAACCAACTTGATTTTGGAAGGAGATAAGGAATAGGAGATCTAGGGAAAAATTATTTTTATAATATCAAAACCTTGCTGGATCTTGGGGCTCACAGCTCACCTTGATGCAAGGAAAGGTTGGATGGTTATACCAAGTTATATAGATTTCCATGGCAGCAAGAGTTGGGCTTGAATGTATGTTAGGTGGTCTAGAAGAGATGTCAAGCTTTGTTTAAAATAAGGCTGCCAAAACAGATGCATCATGAAGCCTCATAAACCATGTGGGTTTAAGAAGAACAAAGCTCCAATGGAAACAAGTGATGGGTGGATTGATATACCATGGTTAGTATGTCATAAACATGTAAGGATTTGGTCAAGGGGAGTAATCATAAGGCTGTGAGATTCTTCCAAAGTAGGCAAGATGATAAGATTTGCAGAAAAAGATTATTTCTTGACTATAAAACCATCATGGATGAGTGGGTAACAGAATGGTTTAGCCAAGGGAAAGAGTGGTATTGGGTAGTACTGATGATGTACTAAAAGATGGTTCAAGTACATTCTCAATAATGCACACATTTTAAAGTAGGTGGAGTCTCCAAGATTTAATCCACATAAGGATTTCAGACTTAGCCGATTTGGCAGATTTCTGGATTTAACAAGTAGGAAGTAGGGAAGGATTTGGAAAGGATGCAAGGGTCCAATGTTATCATCTGGTGGATGATATGGAAATATGGCTTGTGTAGATAAGATTTCCTTCTTGTAGTTGATCTTTGATGAGTTGGATGCTAATACAAGGGATTAGCTCAGAAGTGATCTGGTGATATAGATTAGGATCACTTTAGTGGCTTAGGATAGATCCATCATAGGAGTCTTGGTTCAAGATTTGGTGATCTTAATCTTTTCTTTTGACTGAAGGGATGAATTACTAGATTAACTCACTCTAGTTCCTAAGCAAACAAGGAAATTGGCAGATCAAGGAAATTCATCAAAAAAACTTATCCAACTACTACTAAGCTTACCATCAAGACTATCTGAGGCAGGCCTGGGTGTTTTGAAGAGGTTGTGATTTGAAGTAAGATAAGGTTATCTTGGTATTTCTACCAAGATTAGAATGAAAAGGTTTTATTAAAGGTTTTGTAAAGCATAGAGATAATACTAGTTGAAAGTTCTATATAGAAAGCATAAGGATATTTTGTACTAGTAAAGCATTTTGTTGTGTCAAAGTTAACTTTGATCAAGTTTGAAATGCCTGAACATTTGAGAATATGAAAGGTAAGCCAGGACATCTCTTTTGTAATATAGTTTTTGTCAACTAGTGTTGAGGTAAGGAGTATATCATCTAATACACAATTACTTACATAAGCACAAGCAAACAATCAACAAGCATTGTAACACTTAACATGAAAAAGTTTTTGTTCCCCCTGATTTTATGCCCTTTTGACAATAAATCAGGGTTTCTGAAATTGGGATGTTACATGATCAAAAGTTTGTTTGACTCTTAGGACAAACATAGGATTCCAAAAAGGAGGTGTAAGTGTATGTTTGATTTACAATGAACTCTAGTGCAAAGGAATCATTAGAAACAATTCTTATGGGAATCAATCCTTCAAATGTAACAACCATCTTTGTAATATTTCCAATTTACAAATTTAATCCTACAAATTTCTTAGGCAAATATTTTGAATCAGACGGCTACATACCATCTTGCCCCCTCCCTAGCCGAGTAAAGAAGAGGTGAGCGCACATACATAGAAAGTTATGCCAGGTTCGATCTGGGAGACTTTATTCTCGAGAAAATCCCACCTTCTGTATGAACGCATATTATTTCCATAAACGATGTACCTTTCAAACCAATCTTTACACTCATAAGAAGGACCTACATGAAAGAAAAATAAATCTTAGAGAGGAGTATATTGCTGCATCGTCTAATTAATTTCACAATCCAAGTAAAACTTTACCCCTTATATCCGCAAGTTCTTCCTCATCACTATCAGTTACATAAAAGTCAGTGTAGTAGATCTCATCATCGCTAGAACTGTCCATGATTTTCAACCTTTCATTGAATCGGAACCTATAAATGGCATTGCAAGAAACTTATTATAGCACTAAAATGCATGGAATTATAACCAATTCAAGTGACAAAATGATATCACCAGCATCAAGCAACATGTTTTGTTAAGGATTCACTTCGAAAGAGTACATCAATCTCAATATATTTGTATTTATGCAGATTTAAACTACGAGGAACAAAATAGAGGGGGATGAAAGAGATCCGCAAAATTGGTTTAGAAACAGAAAATGGAATCAGTACAAAAAAGAGGAACTACGAATGTTTTCTGTACAAGGGATAGATTAAGATCATACCTCGCTATTTTGGGTCGCAATCGACCTTGCGGTGACAGGCAAATTGATCTGTGGAGCGCTAGAGATGACTTCTATGGGGATGGGAAGCGGCGGCGAGAGGCTGAGTTTGTTTTCTTTTTCGGGATGATGGTGGACGGATTGGGCAATGTGGAGGTGGGCAGATGAGTAAAAAAGAACGGACTTGTCGGCCCAACTTATGCCGGGTCCATGTGAATGCGGCCGCTTCTTCCTCGGTGCATGGTGAGAAATGTAATAACTTGAGTATATAAGAGTAAAATATAGAAATGCTGGCCAGGTCCTGATGAACACTACTAGGAAAACGGCTATAGGTAATCAGCACATCTGTGGCTCACATGGTTGAAGTGCCCCACGGCTAAAAGAGGCGTGGCTCACCTGTGGGCAGTGCCCTACTAATAACTAGAACAACCGTGGCGCACATGACTATCGTGCGCCACAGATGTGTGTGGGCCAGGGCCCTGTTGGCCGCACGCCAAACATCTGTAGCGCACTATAGTCATGTGCGCCACGGTTGTTAGTGTCATCTATGGCGCACATGGGGGGGGGGTGCGCTACGCCTAAGCGCATGCCCCCCTCTGCTGTGAAACGGCCACAAACATCTGTGGCGCACTCGGCCTAGTGCGCCACAGGGAGTAGGAGCATCCGTGGCGCACATGGCATAGTGCGCCACAGATGTTTGTACTCCCTGTGGCGCACTAGGGCCGTGTGCGCCACGGATGTGTCGATTTTTTTAGGACAACTCTTTATGTGCACATGTGTGACCACATCCACCACCCCACACTTCACTTTCCCCTTCTTCTTCTTCCTCCTTAGATCTAGTCGGGATCTTCTCCTTCCCACCTCAATTTATCCACCCATTCACCATTTTTAGCATGTAAAACTTGCTTTGGATGTTACATAAGTAATAGAGGAGGTCTCCGGTCTCTCATCTCCTTCTCCGGTCGACGTGCGCACCTCTCCTTTCCATCTTTCTTGCGATCGGTCTCTCATCTCGGTAAGTTGTCCATGTAAGGATGTGTTCATGTGTATATGGATGATGTGCTCATATGTATGTAGATGATCGATGCTCATGATGTGTGTATGTGGAGAGGATGGTCATATGTGTGTGTATATGGAGAGTATCGATGATGCTCATGCATGTGTGTATGGAGAGGATAATGATATGTTCATGTGTGTATGGATCGGTCTCTCTCTCTCTTGTGTTTGTATGTGAACAAGTTGCCATTTGTTTTGCCAAAATGTTGATTCATTTCCATTTTGGCAAGACTTTGGCATTTCGCAAAGGTCCTAATTTTAGGATAGGTCATGCCGAAATTTTCTATCGACCATTGCATGCATGCATTCATTATGTGGTTCTAATAGACTTCAAAATTGTACCATGTACACCGTGCAGGCAAAAATGGTCCGCATAATGAGCGAAGGCATTGTGGCTAGATTTTTGAAATGTGCGACGGCCGACATGATACGAAATAACAAGACAAATATAAGATGTCCGTGCAGAAGATGCAAACTCAACTGGGTGATCGACCCAGATTCCGGGAATCTGCAGGCGCACCTGCTCCGCCATGGTTTCATGGATGGATACACTCGTTGGATAAGCGATGACGTAGATGATGGAGATGGTGAAGGTGGCCAACATGACGATGATCATCATCACGGCGAGAACGGGAGAGATGATGAAGAGTCTCCTGGAGATGGTGAAGGTGCGGAAGCAGACCGGGATGATGATGATCTAGATGCCGGAGGAGCAGACGACGACGGAACAACGTCAGGCTGGGTGTGGGACCCTTATGTGCAAGAGCTGCTTCTCAAGCAGGCGAGTAACGCCAGGGCTGCCGCTAGAGAGAAAGCCAAGCTTGCGCAACTTGAGAAAGACGCGGTTACTCCATTGTATGAAGGATGCAGGCCCGAGGATACCCGGTTGAATGTAACGCTCAAGGCTATGGAGATGAAGGCAAAACACACATTGAGCGACGCAAGCTTCGACGATATGATGGCATTCTGGCACGATAATCTCCCGGAGGGGAACACATGTCCAACTAGTATCGAGGATGCCAAGAAAATCATTTGTCCTCTCGATCTACCGCACGTTAGATATCACGTATGCATCAACGATTGCATCATTTATCGGGGCGAGGACGCGGAGAAAACCACATGTCCGGTGTGCGGCGTGAGTCGATACAAGAAAGGGAACAAAGCACCTCGAAAAGTGGTATGGTACTTTCCTATCACTCCTCATCTGCAGCGCTATTTCGCGGACCCTAAGGAAGCGAAGCTCATGCGATGGCATGTGGAAAGGAAGAAGCCAGGAGATGATGATGACCCCGAAAAGGATGAGCTGCTGACGCACCCTTCAGATGCTAGCCAATGGAAAGCATTGGACCTCGAATTCCTAGAATTCGGTGGAGATTCGAGGAACATCAGGCTTGGTGCGAGCACCGATGGACACAATCCGTTCGGTAGCCAGAGCAGCACGCACATCACTTGGCCCGTGTTTGTATGGATGTACAACCTCCCTCCATGGTTGTGCATGAAGAAGAAGTACATACAAATGAGTATGCTAATTCAAGGGCCGAAACAACCTGGTACCGACATCAATCTGTATCTCGGGCTGTTGAAAGAGGAGCTAGCCACGTTATGGGAATCTGGAGCCAATACTTACGACGCCGTCGCACAAGATTATTTCACTATGAGAGCCGCGTTGGTCACTACGGTGCAAGACTATCCAGGTTGCGGGTATATCTCGGGGCAGGTTATCCAAGGATTCTGCGCATGCGTTAGGTGCATGGATAACACAAGCTATCTCCAACTAGAGAAAGATCCAGGGTCATCGAAAACTGTGTTCATGGCGCACCGGAGGTGGCTCGGCAAGAATGATCCATGGAGAAAACATGGAGACCTGTTCGATGGCAAATCAGAGACCCGAGGAATCCCAGAGCGTAGGAGCAGCGAAGAAGTGGAAGAGTTGCTGAAAAACTGGAAAGATTGTCCTAAGCCTGGAAAGAAGCGAAAGAGGCAGCAACAAGACAAGCCACTGATGAAGGTATGGAAAACAAGGTCTGTTTTCTGGGAGTTGCCATACTGGAAGTTTCTCCACACGCCTCATAGCCTCGACATCATGCATATCACGAAAAACGTGTGCGAGAGTCTGGTCGCCACCATAATCAACATGCCAGATAGGACGAAAGATGGTCCGAAAGCAAGGCACGACCTGATATGCTTGGGTATCCGGAAGGAGCTTCACGGAGGACGCACTACGCCTAAGTGAGTATGACTAGTCAACAACTCGCCACATCGTCGTCCCTACCCAACCCCATCGTCCTTAGCCGCATCCCATCCCCATCGTCCTCCGACACCGCATCCGCATCGACGCCACCGCCGCATCCGCATCGACGCCATCGCTGCCGCATCCCAGCCACGCCAGGAGGAGGAGGAGGAGGCCACCTTGCCCGTGCGCTCGAGGAGGAGGTCGTGCGCTCGAGGAGGAGGATCCCGCACGCCCGTCGCTCGAGGAGGAGGAGCCCGCCGCCGCACGCGCACCGTCGCTCGAGGAGGAGGAGGCCGCTGCTGCTCGAGGAGGAGGAGGCCATGGAGGAGCCCGCCGTCGTCCTCATCTTAGAGGTGAGCCTCGCCCCTCCCCTCTCTCCCTCTCTCGCCTCTCTTTGCATCCATTCCATCTTAGAGGTAACCGCCGCTGCTGCTCGAGGTTAGGGTTCAGAGGATTAGGGTAGCAGTAGCTAGTGCTAGCAATAGTGTTAGCAGTAGTGTTAGGTTAGCAGTAGTGTTAGAAGTAGTGCTAGTGATAGTAGTAGTGTTAGCGTAGCAGTAGTGTTAGGTTCAGAGGATTAGGGTAGCAGTAGTGTTACCAGCAACTAGAAAATAGTGCTTAGGCATTGATTCATTGTAGGTTTAGGTTGATTTAGGTTTAGATTTAGGTGGACAGGCCAGAAATGGATGGTGTGTTATTGGTAGTAGTAGGGGTTTAGAAAGTAGTGTTAGGTGCTGCTGCTGCTTCTGTTACCATTGTCCAGGTAGTAGTAGCTTTTCTAGAAATGGATGGTGTGTTATTGGTAGTAGTATGTTTAGAAAGTAGTGTTAGGTGCTGCTGCCGCTTCAGTACTTTTATAGTTAAGAAAGTAGCAAGATTCAAGTTGTAAAAAATCTGAGTACTAAACTCTTGTGAAAATCTTGCCTTAATTACTAGCTTAGCTGGTTTCTGTATTTATTCATAGCAAAAGTTCAAGCAAGAGTTTGTGTTGGGTTGTTTCTTAACTAGCATCCTATCATTAGATCTCAACTAGCATCAATGGATATTATAATGTTTGTGCTGGGTTGTTTCTTAAATGCCCATCTTTCTGTTAAATTTCATGGATCAACATTGTTGTAAATAATCACACAACACTGGAGGCAGAGGAAGTGTCATGGTGTGGTCAAGCAGGCTCATATGCTAGCTGCTTATCAATCATACTAATGTTGTGCACTATGTCGAAAGTTGGTGTTTTGTAAAAAAAAGCATATTGGTAAGTTAGTACTTCTAAACCAGCTTCCAGAAAAAAAGCATATTGGGCAGTCAGTACTTAAGATATGTTTGATGTACACATTCAGTTGCTCTACAATTTCTTTCTTTCAGAAAACATAAGTTTGGTATATAATGTTTTGAGATTACTGAGCTAATACTGATAGAAATATGATCTTTGCATATTTCATCCAAATATATGCTTGCTTGTGTTCATGAAATTTACCATGGTCACCACGAGTCAGTTTGGTGGACTGTATTGTAGTCTAAGGAAGTATATAGTTACAACTTTGGATCAATAGTCTATTTCTAAAACAATGCTAAAAATGTAATGAAAAAAGGGCCAAACTTATCCATGTTCTGTTACTTGCCCGGCACCTGATATTGCACTGTTGTGTGCTCATTTTGTAGACAGTGTTGATGCCTGATAATGCACTGTATTGTGCATATGCCTGCTCATTTTGTAGACAGTGTTGATAGACTATCTGTCTTGAATGATGATGTGGTGTTACTACTGGTGTAGATAGTTTCGGCTTGTAAAGTAAAATAGTGTCATCTTTGATTGTGTTTTAGCTCCATAAATAGTGGCCACTGTGTGCAAAAATTATAATAGCCTGGTGAATCCACTGTTTTCTCCCACTGAAATAGTACAAATGACAGCAATATGCTTGCTGTGTTGTGCTTGCTCTGCTTGCTGTTGTCATTGTTGTGCTTGCTCTTCTTCTTAGTCTGGAACATCCACATATTATATGTCCACCCTACTTGTGCTACTACTACTTCTATGCTACTTGAGCTGCTACTACTTCTATTATCTGTGCTGCTACTACTATCTGTTCCTTATATCCATCCTAGTGTTGCTCTGGCTACTACTATCTGTGGTGCTACTGTGCTTCTACTACTATTTGTGCTGGGACAACAGCACCTTGAAATTGTGCTTGTGCTTGTATGAAGCACTTTATTATGTCGTGTATGCAGGTTCTTGTATGAAACGAGTCACGATTTTGGCCAGAATGTTGATTAACTTCCGTTTCGGCAGAAATCGGGCACTCCTAGTTTAATTAAATTAGCAAAGGTCATGCCGGATTTTTCCGTGCATTTAACCAATTATTTGTTTTTTATTAGTGCAAAGACGTGTGACAACGACGAGGCTGGATGTTCTAAGCGCATCAGCGCTGAAGGAGAACTCAGACCTCCGAATAAACAATTGACATTCTGGGAGGCGGCCCAGCGGCTAGAAGACGATGAAGAATACCATCCTTCGGAGAGCGAGGATGATGAGATGGAAGACGTGGAGGAAGAAGCCGAAGGAACGGCGGACGATGAAACCACTGATGGCGGCGAGGGCACAGGGAGTGGTAGCAACCCTCCTAAGAAGAAGAAGAAGAAGCCGAAGGACCGGCGCCCGAACACGGTCGGCACGGTCAGGGAGGAAATTACCGAAGTGAGCCCATCAGGGGTTCCTTTGGAGCCCTCCCTTGTCGTCAAAGGGTACGGTGGGCAAGTCGCGGCGATCACCCGGACAACCATCTCGATCAACATCGAGAATCTCCGGCATAAAGATAATGTCCACTTGCGCACACTCCTCTTCGAGAAGCTGCAGGCAAGATACAAGTTCCCCGCTAAGTATCAGAACACAAATTATCATGGGAACGAAGTAAACAAATCCGCCCTCACAAAGATGAGCACCACCCTGGCCAGCTGGAGAACCAGGATAAAGAAGAAGATCTATAAAGAAGGCAAAAGTCTCGAGGAGATCAAGAAGATTGACCCGCAGATCACCGAAGATCAGTTCCGGGAGTTCAAGGAGAGGTGTGAATCCGAAAGAGCCCTGGCCAATAGTAATCGGGGAAAGGTGCTGCAGGCGATGAATATAGGTCATCACCGTCTCGGATCTGGTGGATATAGAACCGCGGAGGCCAAATGGAATAAGGAGGACGAAGAGTATAGATCCAAGGGGATAGAAAACCCCTTTGCTAAATTCGAACCCGGGCAGGTTCGAAACTTCATCAGGGCCCGTTACCATGTGGACCCAAAAACCAAACAACTCACCGCGGATCCTGCGGTGAAGGAATTCGAGGAAATTGTGGTAAGTATAATCTAATTACCGCGGATCAACACGATTGCAATCTAATCGATGATCTAAATGATTCACTGTTACTTCTTCTGCAGGAGGAGGAAATTGTTGCTAGTCATGGATACCAGGGTTCTTCATCCCAGGGGTCGACGGCGGCCACCCGGTGGGATAACCCTTTTAACAGGACGATGAACCGGGCCAAGAAAATAGAGCCGGTTACGAAGAAGCCGTCGTCGGCTGGCCGTCTGGCCGGCCTCGGGGGTAAGAATTGGGTGGATCATTTTGGTCCACCGCCGAGGACACATGTGGCGCCGTCGGGAAGGAGCGAGGAGGAAAACCGCGAGGTTCAAGAACTTAAGGCACAAATGGCGCGGATCCCGCAGATCGTCCAAGACAACCTGGCAATCACCCTCACGTCCTTCCTGCCTACCTTGGTGGAGTCAATAGCGAACTAGAGTGCGGGTGGTCGAGTAGGGCCGATTCCAAGCATGGTCAGCAGCCACTCGAACAACGCGGCACCGACGAATCAGGCGAACTACGTGTTCGTGACTCCGCCCGCTAGCACCGCGGCACCGCAAGTGTTGGTGACTCCCCCTGCCATCACCGCAGCGCCAGAGTACATGTTGGTGCCCCCCTGCCATCGTCGCGGCGGCACCGGAGCTCCAAGCACCCGTCGGTAGGGAGAATACACCGGCGGCCAGCACCGCACCATCAAGCAGCCCTTCCGTCTCTTGCACGCCCGTCGCCGTATGCGGTGCGTCGACATTAGCCGATCTCGACGCCATCACGGTAAACAAATTGCTTTAATTACCGCCTTTCATGCCATCTATTACTCTTATGGCATCTCTGACGACGCCGTACATGTTTTCCGCAGACGGATGTTCCTTGCACTCTCTTATGCTACGTGAACAACGAGCTGAGGGATGTTTCCAAGGGTACCATCGTTCAACCCTTGCAGCGCACGTTCCACTCAAGGCCGATGTCAGATAGCGTGCACAGGGTTAAAATTAGTCGGGTGCTAAGGGGCTGCGACGACCTGGAACCTCCCATTCAACCCCCAGGAGCGGATGAAGAAGAGCCGTCTGTCCTCAGAACTTGCTTCGGCTTATTCTTCCTATGGCCAAAGAGCATGATCCGTTTGGGGACGGTGGGGGCCATCACGCCACAGACAACAACACCGCCTGTCGTGCCAGCGACAAGCGGTGGCAAGGCCCCCTTACCGCCCTCGCCGTCACCTCCACGCGATGGGTCGGATGATCATGTTGATGATATGCACATGGCGCAGGATCCGGCCGAGGATGACGAAGACTGGAATGATCACTTCTTCAGCACTCAGTTTGGCAACGAAGAAGACCTAGCTGGTGGCCCCACAGAGAAAGCCACTATCACCAAGCGTCTGTTTGGTTCTCAGGAGACGCCTCCAGCTTGCGCCTTTACAGAGCCAGCTGATACAACCAACCGGCCCTTTATTCTAAGCCCTGACACACTACATAGGGCGGCCGATGCTTAGATTGCGGTGCCTGTCCGCTCTCCAAAAGGAAAAAAGGGAAGGAAAAGAAAATCTAGCAGCTTGAGCCAGCCGATGGCGTCAACAATTGCGAATCCGATCAGGTTTCGGGACGGGCCACCAAGACCCGAGGGTATTATGTGGAGGATTCATGTGGCGGGTGAGCCCATGCTACATAAGAATTTGCGGAAGCTCGCCAGTTCGAAACTGCAGAGTGTGCATGACGGCGTGCTGACGATAGAGAGACGCCTTCTATCGGAGAAAGATCCCTCGCACCCGGTATTCGTGGTTAAGGTGCCACCAGGCTTGGGCTTCGTCGACAATGCTCCTGCGGATCTGTTCTTCCTGCGGTTCGACGACATCTTCAATATGTTCCACCTATACCCGCTGCACTATACCATGGTCCGTCTGTTTTCTCTCAGCCTGGCCATGCAAATCATTAGAGAGAACACATCGGGCATCGCTATAGTGGACCCCTACTACATGCGTGACGGCTGCTTGGGTTCCCCCGCCGAACGACGTATCGTGGCCTCGTACCTAAAAAGAATCCTCGTGGCGAACAAGACAAAGGAATACATTCTCGTGCCTTACTTTCCTGAGTAAGTCGTTATTCACTCGCCACCGTCGATTGGCTTTATTAGATCATCATCATTCTTTTTCCAACACATTCCATTTGAATTTTGTGCGCAGAGATGAACACTGCATGCTCATCTCCTTATCGCCAAAGCATTCCCATGCCACGTATTTCGACTCGGGGAGTCTATAAAAGAAGAAAAACTACGACAAGATCAAGGAAGTTCTGGATGATGCTCTCACTGGCTTTGCCTCGACGGAAGGCACCACCTTCGTGCGTACAAAGGTCAAGTTCGGCAGGCACGTCTTCAACCACGTAACGGAGTTCCCCTGCGTGAAGCAGCCGGAAAACAGTAAGAAGGAAGCCTACTACGCACTCCATCACATGAGGGCGTTCCTACTTGACCAGCAGAATTCTACGCTGCCAGATCATCTCAAACAGTGGGCCGAAGCAAAGGCCAAGATCAATGATTCGGATATTAGACAAGAGATGTATCGCATCCAGCAGCAGTTTGGGGCAATCAACTTTCGTGATGTCATGACTTCGGGGGGGATCTTCTACGGAGGAAATATCCCGAATAACCGTGACATAGAAGATCGCCTAGAGATGCAGGGTGACTATAGGAAGTTCATGACGAGACAAGGCGTCCTCCCGTTCCCTAAGCCGAGCCAGAAGGCTTGATGTTGGCCTAGTTGTAGTTACAAACTATAGATGACCTTTGTGTGTGTGTGGACAAGTGTACTTATCTTATTAGGTTTATGAATCATCGCTTACTTATTTTGCTTATTATTATTATATATCAATCAATGCTTGGTTTTTTTGCTTACTCTTTGGTCCTTTCCTCAATTTGGTCCTTCTTTTTTTCCTTACTCTTTTTTCGAGAATAATGCCGATGATTGAAATGTCGTGGCACACTATATATGTGAATGTGCTACGATGGGACCGTGAGCCTTGTGATATGCACAAGTCCAGGTCTTGTGCATCCTACTTGGCTCACCGTTCCATCGTAGCATATTCATGTGTCCAACGACCTATGTATATATATGAGGCATTCTTTTCGAGTTATTTTTGTCTTTTTCGAGAATAATGCCGATGATTGAAATGTCGTGGCACAATGTATATGTGAATGTGCTATGATGGGATTGTGAGCCTTGTGATATGCACAAGTCCAGGTCTTATGCATCCTACTTGGCTCACGGTTCCATCATAGCATATTCCTGTGTCCAACGACCTATGTATATATATGAGGCATTCTTTTCGAGTTATTTTTGTCTTTTTCGAGAATATGCCGATGATTGAAATGTCGTGGCACAATATATATGTGAATGTGCTATGACGGGATAGTTAGCCTTGTGATATGCACAAGTCCAGGAATTGTGCATCCTACTTGGCTAACCGTTCCGTCCTAGCATATTCCTGTGTCCAACGACCTAGCTAGTTATATATGAGGCATTCTTTTCGAGCTACTTTGGTCTTTTTCGAGAATAATGCCGATGATTGAAATGTCGTGGCACACTATATATGTGAATGTGCTACGATAGGATTGTACGCCTTGTGCTATGCACAAGTCCAGGTGTTGTGCATCCTACTTGGCGTACGGTTCCATCGTAGCATATTCCTGTGTCCAACGACCTATGTATATATATGAGGCATGCTTTTTGAGTTACTTTGGTCTTTTTCGAGAATAATGCCGATGATTGAAATGTCGTGGCACACTATATGTGAATGTCCTGCGATGGGATTGTTTGCCTTGTGCTATGCACAGGTCCAGGTGTTGTGCATCCTACTTGGCGAACAGTTCCATCGTAGCATATTCCTGTGTCGAACAACCTAGTTATATATGAGGCATGCTTTTTGAGTTTGGTCTTTTTGATTTAGGAGTACTTTCTATAAGTGTATCTTCATATGCGACTTTAATTATATATGTTTTTTTTCTCAATCACCGGTTAATTATTATTGTCAACTTATAGATGACGTGGTACGTCGTGTACAAGGGACGGGTTCTCGGAGTCTACGATGATTGGGAAGACTGCCGGAGACAGGTCACCGTTTCAGCGGCAATAGCTACAAAGGGTACAACACTATGGCGGAGGCGGAAGCTAGATACACGCGCTATCTAGCGGGAGTTAGGACAAGGAACCGGATGAAGACCTACACCTTCGTCGCGACGGTGATCATGCTTATCTTCTTTGGTTATTTATCCCGCGTTTGTGTCTAGCTAGTTTAGATGTCTAGGCGAGCTTCCGAGCTCTAACTTGTTCGATCGACACATGTATTCGCATGTCACCAACTACTACTTTGTAACATGATCGAAACAATATAACTTAGACTATGTATTCATGTATGAGATTTATCTATATGTATTTGTTTCAATCTTGTTTTTCATATTGAGTATCTATATATATAATTGTATATCTTGTATCTATGTGTGTGTATATCTGCTATAATATTGTATATAATCTGTATTGTATATAATCTGGCTCGGAAACTAAAAAAAAAACAAAAAATACATCTGTGGTGCACATGGTCTACCTTCTGTGGCGCACTACACCTAAAGCGCACTATGGAAGCTTAGTGGCGCACTAGGTAGTGCGCCACAGAAGATCCCAGGGGTAGCGCACCTACACAAACATCTGTGGCGCACTAGCAGGTGCGCTACGCCTGTCTCTACACAACCGTGGCGCACTAGGCAGTGCGCCACGCCTGAGAGATAGCCGTAGCGCAAGACCCGTGGCGCACTGCTAGTGCGCCACGGATGATGTTTCCAGGTGCGCCACTAAAGGCCATTTTCCTAGTAGTGGAAGTGCATTAAAAATGTAATTTGGAATATTTTAAGCATGGAAGATTGTAGAAGGATGGAGAAGCCGTACCATGCTGTTGATGTCAAGCTGTGCCATAACTACTGGAGGGCGGATGATGAGGCGGGTCGCGGTCGCCTCGGAGGAACCCAAAAATTATGATTATGCCCATCAAGTGCGAGAAGTAGAGGCAATGTTTCGTCCCATCGGCTTACCCTAGTCTTCATCAGCGACATTTGCCACACGCATTGGTTTCATCGGCTATATTGGTTGCCCCCTCGGTTCGGCTAATCTGCCACATTAATCTTGGATCACCTTTTTCTTATTTATTCTCTCTCCTTCTCCATGATCCCAGAGCACCAAAGCATCTCCAATCCCTAGCTTCCAGCAACCGTCCCTGTCCCTGTCAGTCATCCATAGCCACCTTCCGTCTTCCGCCCACTGTAGCGGACCGGAAAGACATTGATGTCGCCGTATAGGAGGACAATGCCCTGCTCATTTGGCCCTTCTCCCCATAGAGAACACCATGGCAGCTGGTGTGCACCTTCCTCGATGCCGGCTACGGTCGCCGCAAGTACCGTATGTACGGACTCCACAAAACTTTGGATAGTGGGACGTTGATGGTCAAGTTCGTCCACTTCTGGGACGCCCGTCTCCTCTACGGCCAGG
This sequence comes from Avena sativa, assembly GCA_916181665.1. Taxonomy (NCBI): domain Eukaryota; kingdom Viridiplantae; phylum Streptophyta; class Magnoliopsida; order Poales; family Poaceae; genus Avena; species Avena sativa. The sequence goes on from OV702293.1 coordinate 105,821,412, forward strand.
CCTTCCATTACGGCTGCGAGATGGTGGTGTTCACCGGCACCAACATCTTTACCAACTACTGGCACCAGTTCCCCAACAATGACAACATCATCCACAGGGTCATCCCGGAGATGCAGATGGCTTAGGAGGTGCCGCCGGCTTATCTGAAGGTGCCGCCTTGTCAGGAGCCGGCGACGGCGCTGGAGTTGTCATTACTGTTGGTGACTAACGAGCTGCCACTAGCAGCACAGGACTAGGTGCTAGGATGTGCTGGACCTGCAGTAGTTTAGAAGTGAGTCATATATATGTAAACTTGTGCTGTAATGTTAATGGTTTAATGAAGTTTCTTTTGAGATGATAACCAATTAACCTTAGCTAACAAGGGCTATCAAACGAAATAAAATGCCTCGCTAACAACCGGCGGCCGTGGCAAGCACACGCGGAGGCATAGCAGGCCCGCGGGCGCTTGCACGCGAGCGGTGCAAGCAGGCACATGCGGAGCCGCAACAGTTGACAATGCGCGGGCAGCGACGCAAGCACGCGGGGGCAGTTGCTGCTACTCCCTTCGATCCAAATTAATGGACGTGGATTTGTCTAGATACAGTGTATTTTGATTTTGGGATAGCTATCCAGCAGATTTTGCCTTGATTTCTCCGATTTGTGCCTCGATTCATCTAATTTGGCTTCTTTGTATTACGATTTTGGTACAAGATAATCTCTCTTTAGTTGTTATCTACTCTGTTTTGGACAAAAAAAGTTAATTATGAGTAAAAAACTAGCCATTCTGTTCCATGTTTTTGTCCCAAACCAAACATAAATCGGAACCTTTGTGCTCATAGTCTCTTCACCCTAATACTCCTACGGAGTAGGAACTAAGCATAATTTTTTTAGATTTTACCACATACTTTTAGGTTAAAAATTTAAAGGAGCGGTTGAAGTACATTTTACATCAAGGACCTAAAAAAGGGAAATTTACATTAAGGTCCATATATTTAGCATAAAGTACCCTAAAATTAAGCAAGGGAAATATTTGGGTCCGGCTCTAACTCGAGAGAGGAGCTGATTGAGCCATACTCTTCTTATTACTAGTTCCCCTTAGATTATTCTCAAAATATGGCCAAAATTTTCAGCATGCAAATTCTTGGATATGGGATCATCAATATAAAGCATGATGTAGATATGGCCATGACCTTGCTCGTTTAGCTTCAAAACCAAGAATGTTCGTACTCATTGACAACGAGTAAGTGGTAAGATCTAAACGAATTTAATCTTAGTTTTCAATGAGTATGAACATTCTTGGATTTCAATACAAATGACCAAGGTCGTGGCCATATCTACATCATACTCTATATTGATTATCCCATATCCAAGAATTTGCATGATGCCGAAAAACATGACCATCTCTCGGTTGTTTTCAAAACATGGCCACCTTTGTGGGAGTACATTTTACATCAAGGTCCATACATTTAGCACAAAGGACCCTAGAATAATTATGCAAGGAAAACTGTCGGGTTTGGATAATTCTCGAGGGACCAGCCGATCGAGCCATGCTCTTCATGCTACTTCATCTCTCGGTTGTTTTCAAAAATGGCCACATTGGTCAACATGCAAATTCTTAAATATTGGATCATCAACATAAAGTAAGATATATATATGGCCATGAGCTTGGTCGTTTGGCTTGAAATCCAAGAATGTTCATACATATTAACACCTAATCTTAAATTCGTTTATATTTTACCACTTACTTTTAGGTTAGAATTTTACACGGGCGATGGGAGTACATTTTTCATCAAGGACCTAAAAAGAAGTAAAATTACATCGAGGTCCATACATTTAGCACAAAGGACCCTAAAATAATTAAGCAAGGAAGACATTCTACTCATTCTCAATAGAGCAGCTGATCGATCCATGCTCTTCACGCTACTTCCTCTCTCGACTGTTTTCAAAATATGGCCAGATTTTTGTACATGCAAATTCTTGGATATGGGATCATCGGTAGATTTATTTTTCAAAAGTTGCGAAGACTTGTGATTGTCAACATGCAAATTCTTAGCAAAAAATTGAATCTTTCAAAAATCTCGTAGGTTTTCGGTACATTGATTGCTTCGTGGCTACCATCAAAAGATAGCTGTAGAACTTTAAGAGCAATCTACCACTTACTCGTATTTCAAATTTTACATAATATTAGAAAATCGGCTTAAATTCTTTGGGAAGGAGGGAGTGTTACTTGCCTCGTGAAAAAAGAGGGCTCCTCACTTTCGAACCAGCTTGCTGCGGGCGTGCTTGGTGCTTCCTTTTCCTAGGGTGTGAAATGGAACTAATGGAGGGGGAGTAGTTGGGAGTAGGAAGGCTGGGCAGATCATAGTGGTGTCCCCTACAAAAGTAAAAATATCATAATGGTGTGCATCCAAATACAATGCGATGGGACATACGATAGTATCAATGCACCCCTTGTCTACCACTCTAAGTAATGTACTACTAGAGTACTAGTACTAGTACTGCGAATGGCGATCTTTTGAATATCCTTCATCCCGGATGTTTGGGAACGAAGTGAAAATTTGGAAACCGGGGAAATTTGAATTGCTACTCTACTACTCCAGACAAGGCCGAAAATGGTTCGCACCAACGCAGCTGACGAACATGCTAGACACAGACACGGAGCCGCCGACACGAGGCTGGTCGACACACGTGCATAGTGCCATGTTGTGGACGAGGAAGAGATCAGCCGGACGGGGTGTGTGGGTGCTGATGAGGCAGTGAAGGAGGGAGAAAACACAATTTGTTTTGCGTGCATATATAGTAAAGGTCATGAACTATACTAGTACTAGTGTACTACCCACCATACCTCGTGTCAGGAACCCATCAGCTTTGCTCTAATATCGCACCGCCTTCAAATCCCCCTCTTTGCTCCTCTCGGGCTACCTCCTCTATGCTCTTGCCTCTCGGTCCCTTCACGCTCTCATTTTTTTTCAACAGGGGAAACTCCTAGTGGAAATATTGTTTACCATGACAAAATTTTACCACAAATTACTTTTAGGTTAAAATTTTACATGGGTGGTGGGAGTACATTTTACATCAAGGACCTAAAAAGGGAAAATTACATTGAGGTCCATAGATTTAGCACAAAGGACCTTAAAATAATTAAGCAAAGGAAAACAACCGGGTTCGGCTACTTCTCGAGAGAGAAACTGATCGACCAATACTCTTCATACCACTTCCTTTTCGATTGTTTTCAAAAAATGGCCAAATTTTTCGGCATGTAAATTCTTGGATATGGGATCATTAGCATAAAGTATGATGTAGATATGGCCATGACCTTGGTCGCTCGGTTTGAATTCCAAGAATGTTCTTACTCGTTGATAGCTAAGCTCAAAATCATTTAGATCTTACCGCTGACTTCCAGGTTAGAATTTTACACGGGCGGTGGGAGTAATTTTTAAGCCATAGAACTAAAAAGAGGTAAATTACATCGAGTTCCATATATTTATCACAAAGTACCATAAAATAATTAAGGAAGGAAAACATTCGGGTTTGGCTCCTTCTCGAGAGACCAGCAGATCGATCCATGCTCTTCATGTTACTTCTTCTTCGATTGTTTTCAAAATATGGCCATATTTGTTGGCATGCAAATTCTTGGATATGGGATCATCAATCTAATGTATATGATGTAGATATGGCCATGATCTTGGTCATTCGGCTTCAAAACCAAGAATGTGTATACTCATAGACAACTAAGCTTAAATTCGTTTATATTTTACCATTTACTTTTAGGTTAAAATTTTACCCATGCGGTGGGAGTACATTTTACATCAAGGACCTAAAAAATGGAAAATTACATCGAGGTCCGTACATTTAGCACAAAGGGGCCTAAAATAATTAAGCAAGGAAAACAGTCAGGTTCGGCTCCTTCTCGAGAGAGTAGATTATCGAGACATACTCTTATAAATACTACTTCCATTGTCTTCAAAATATAGCCATATTTGTCGGCATGCAAATTCTTGGATATTGGCATCATCAATATAAAGTATGATGTAGATATGGCCATGACCATGGTCGTTCGACTTCAAATCCAAGAATGTTCATACTCATTGACAACTAAGCTTAAATTCGTTTAGATTTTACCACTTACTTTTAGGTTAAAATATACTTGTGCGGTGGAAGTAAATTTTACATCAAGGACCTAAAAAATGGAAAATTACATGAGGTCAATATATTTAACACAAAGGGCCCTAAAATAATTAGGTAAGGAAAATAGTTGGGTTCAGATCCTTCTCGAGAGAGTAGCCGATCGAGGCATATTCTTCATGCTACTTCCTCTTTGATTATTTTCAAAATAAGGCCAGATTTATCAGCATGCAAATTCTTGGATATCGGACCATAAACATAAAGTATGATGTAGATATGGCCATGACCTTGGCCGTTCATCTTTAAATCAAAGAATGTTCATAATCGTTGACAACTAAGCTTAAATTCATTTAGATTTGGCCACTTACTTTTCGATTAAATTTTACATTCGCGGTGGTAGTAAATTTTACATCAAGGGCCTAAAAATAAGAAAATTACATCAAGGTCCATTCATTTAGCATAAAGGACCCTAGAATAATTATGCAAGTAAAACTATCGTGTTTGGATCATTCTCGAGAGACCAGCTGATCGAGCCATGCTCTTCATGCTACCTCATCTCTTGGTTGTTTTCAAAATATGGCCACCTTTGTTGGCGTGCAAATTCTTGGATATGGGATCATAAACATAAAGTATGATGTAGATATGGCCATGGCCTTGGCCGCTCATCTTGAAATCCAAGAATCTTCATACTCGTTGACAACTAAGCTTAAATTCATTTAGATGTGACCACTTACTTTTAGGTTAAATTTTACACGTGTGGTGGTAGTAAATTTTACATCAAGGTCCTAAAAATAAGAAAATTACATCGATGCCCATACATTTAGCACAAATGACCCTAGAATAATTATGCAAGGAAAACTATTGGGTTTGGATCATTCTGGAGAGACCAGCCGATCGAGCCATGCTCTTATGATACTTCATCTCTTGGTTGTTTTCAAAACATGGCCACCTTTGTAGGCGTGCAAATTTTTGGATATGGATCATCAACATAGAGTATGCTGTAGATATGGCCACGATCTTGTTCACTCGGATTGAAATCCAAGAATGTTCATACTCATTGACAACTAAGATTAAATTCGTTTAGATCATACCACTTACTTTTAGGTTAGAATTTTACACGGGTGATGGGAGTACATTTTTCATCAAGGACCTAAAAATAAGGAAAATTACATCGAGGTCCATACATTTAGCACAAAGGAACCTAAAATAATTAAGCAAGGAAAACATTCCGCTCATTCTCGAGAGAGCACCTGATCGAGCCATGCTCTTCATGCTACTTCCTCTCTCGACTGTTTTCAAAATATGGCCATATTTTGTCGGCATGCAAAATCTTGGATATGGGATCATCAGCAGATTTATTTTTTCAAAAGTTGGGAAGACTTGTGATTGTCAACATGCAAATGCTTAGTAAGAAATCCAATCTTTCAAAAATCTCATAGGTTTTCAGTACATTGATTGTCTGGTGGCTACCATCAAAAGATAGATGTAGAACTTTAAGAGAAATCTACCACTTACTCGTATTTCAAATTTTACATAATATTGGCAAATCGTCTTAAATTCTTTTCGAAGGAGGGAGTGCTACTTCCTTCGCGAAAAAAAGAGGCCTCCTCAATTTCGAACCAGCTTGCTGTGGGCGTGCTTGGTGCTTCCTCTTCCTAGGGTGTGCAATGGAATGAATGGAGGTGGAGTAGTTGGGAGTAGGAAGGTTGGCTAGATCATAGTGGTGTCCCCTGCAAAACTAAAATGATCATAATTGTGTGCATCCAAATCCAATGCGATGGTACGTACGATAGTATCAACACACCCCTTGTTCACCATTTTAAGTAGTGTACTACTAGAGTACTAGTACTAGAACTGCGAATGCCGATCTTTTGAATATCCTTTCCCCCATATATTTGGGAAGAAGTGAAAATTTGGAAACCAGGAAAATTTGAATTGCTACTCTACTACTATAGACAAGGCCGAAAATGGTTCACACCAACGCAACCGACGAACACGCCAGACATAGACACGGAGCCGCCGACATGAGGGTGGTCGACGCTCGTGCGCTGCGCCACGTTGTGGACGAGGAAGAGATCAGCCGGCCGGGGTGTGTGGATGGTGATGAATTAGTGAAGGAGGGAGAAAACACAATTAGTTTTGGGTGCATATATAATAAGGTTCATGAACTGTACTAGTACTAGTGTACTACCCACCATACCTCGTGTCAAGAACCCATCAGCTTTGCTCTGACATCGCACCGCCTTCAAATCCTCCTCTTCGTTGCTCTCAGGCTACCTCCTTTATGCTCTCGCCTCTCGGTCCCTTCTCCCTCTTATTTGTTTTCAACAGGGGAAACTCCTAGTGGCAATATTGTTTACCATGACAAGATTATACAACAACATAATTTTAGGTTAAAATTTTACACCGGTGGTGGAAGTATATTTTACATCAAAGACCTTAAAAAAGAGAAAATTATACTCAGGTCCATACATTTAGCACAACGGACCCTAAAATAATTAAGCAAAGGAAAACAGCCAAGTTCGGCTCCTTCTCGAGAGAGCAGCTGATGGAGTGATACTCTTCAAACTACTTCCTCTTTGATTATTTTCAAAATATGGCCAAATTTTCCACACGCAAATTCTTGGATATCGTATCATCAGCATAAACTATGATGTAGATATGGCCACGACCTTGGCCACTCGGCTTGAAATCCAAGAATATTCATGCTCATTGACAGCTAAGCTTAAATTCGTTTAGATTTTGAGACATACTTTTAGGTTAAAATTTTACCTGGGCGGTGGGAGTATATTTTACATTAAGGACCTAAAAATGGAAAATTACATCGAGGTCCACATATTTATCACAAAGGACTATAATATATAAGCAAGGAAAAAAATTGGGTTCGGCTCATTCTCGAGAGATCAGCTGATCGAGCCACACTCTTCATACCACTTCGTGTTTGATTGTTTTCAAAATATGGCTATATTTGTCGGCATGCAAATATTTGGATATGGGATCATCAACATAAAATATGATGTAGATATTGGCCCTGACCTTGATCGTTCGGCTTGAAATCCAAGAATGTTCATACTCGTTGACAACTAAGCTTAGATTCGTTTAGATCTTACCACGTCATTTCAGGTTAAAATTTTATAAGGGCGGTGGGAGTATGTTTTATGCCAAGGACCTAAAAAGAAGGAAAATTACATCGATACCCATACATTTTTCATGAAGGACCCTAATATAATTAAGAAAGGAAAACATTCGGGTTTGGCTCCTCGACAGACTAGCTAATCGTGTCATACTCTTCTAAATACTACTTCCTCATTGATTATTTTTAAAATATGGAAAAATTTGTCAGCATGAAAATTCTTGGACATGGGATCATCAATATAAAGTATGATTTAGATATGTCCATGACATTGGTCGTTCGGCTTGAAATCAAAGAATGTTCAAGCTTAGTGCCAACTAATTTTAAATAAATTAATATTTTACCACTTACTTTTAGATTAAAATTTTACACGGGCGATGAGAATATATTTTACATCAAGGACCTAAAAATAGGAAAATTACTTCAAGGTCCATACATTTAGCACAAAGGAACCTAAAATAATTAAGCATGGAAAACAATCAGGTTCGGCTCCTTCTCGAGAGAGGAGCTGATCAAACCACACTCTTCATATTTCTTCCACTTCGATTGTTTTCAAAATATGGCCAGATTTGTCGGCATACAAATTCTTGGACATGGGATCATCAACAGAAAGTATGATATAGATAGGGCCATTACCTTGGTCGGTCGGCTTGAAATCCAATAATGATCATACCCATTGACAGCTAAGCATAAATTTTATTAGATTTTACCATGCACTTTCAGGTTAGAATTTTAGATGGGCGGTGGGAGTATGTTTTATTCCAAGGACACAAAAATATAGAAAATTATATCGAGGTACATACATGTAGCACAAAGGACCCTAAAATAATTAAGGAAGGAAAACAGTCGGTTTTGGCTCCTCATCGAGAGACCAGCTGATCAAGCCATACTCTTTTAAATACTACTTCCTATTTAGTTGTTTTCAAAATATGGACAAATTTGTCGATATGAAAATTCTTGGACATGGGATCATAAATATAAAGTATGATATAGATATGGCTTTGACCTTGGTCGTTCGGCTTGAAATCCAAGAATATACATACATACTCAGTCAAAACTAAGGTTAAAATTATTAAATTTTACCACTTACTTTTAGGTTAAAATTTTACACGGGCGATGGGAGTACATTTTACATCAAGTACCTAAAAAATAGGAAAATTACATCAAGGTCCATACATTTAGCACAAAGGACACTAAAATAATTTAGCACGGAAAACAATCAGATTCGGATCCTTCTCGAGAGAGCAGCTGATCGAGCCATACTCTTTATACTACTACATCTTAGATTGTTTTCAAAATATAGCCAAATTTGTGAGTGTGCATATTCTTGGATATGGGATCATCAACATAAAGTATGATGTAGATATGGCCATGACCCTGGTCATTCGGCTTGAAATCCAAGAACGTTCATACTTATTGACAACTAAACTTAAATTCTTTTTGACTCTACCAATATTTTCAGGTTTGAATTTTACACTGGCGGTGGGAGTACATACTATATAAAGGAACTAAATAAGGGAAAATTACATCAAGGTCCATACATTTTAGCACAAAGGACCCTCAATTAGTTAAGCAAGGAAAACAATCGGGTTTGGCTCCTTCTCGTGAGACCAGCTGATTGAGCCAGACTCTTCTAAATACTACCTCTTTTATTTTTTTAAATATGGACAAATTTGTTGGCATGAAAATTCTTGGACATGGGATCATCGATATAAACTATGATGTAGATATTTCCATCACCTTGGTCATTCTGCTTGAAATTCAAGAATTTTCATACTCATTGACAACTAAGCTTAAATTCATTTATATTTTACCGCTTACTTTTAGGTTAAACTTTTAAACAGGGTGAAGGGAGTACATTTTACACCAAGGTCCTAAAAAATAGGAAAATTACATCGAGTTACATACATTCAGCACAAAGGACCCTAAAATAATCAAGCAAGGAAAATAGTCTGGTTCACCTCCTCGAGAGAGAAGATGATCGAGCCATACTCTTCATACTACTTCATATTCGAGTGTTTTCAAAATATGGCCAGATTTGTCGGCATGCAAATCCTTGGATATGGGATAATCAACATAAAGAATGATATAGATATGGCCATGATCCTGGTCGTTCGGCTTGAAATCCAAGAATGTTCATACTCATTGACAACTAAGCTTAATTTTGTTTTGATTTTACCATGTATTTTAAGGTTAGAATTTTACTAGTTGTCAATGAGTATGAAATGAGCCAGGCTTTATTTTTTTCTTGTATCCTTAACCATTTGAATTATCCGATCCTTAATGAGCTGAGCCTTAATGAATCGAGCTACTCGATAGTCGAGCCCTATGGATTTTAGTTGCTCGGTATATTGTTTTTAAAATATGGCCAAATTTGTGAGCATGCATATTCTTGGATATGGGATCATCAAGATAAAGTGTGATGTAGATATGGACACGACCCTAGTCATTCGGCTTGGAATCCAAGAATGTTCATACTCATTGACAACTAAACTTAAATTCTTTTTAACTTTACCACATAATTTCAGGTTAGAATTTTACACTAGCGGTGGGAGTATATCCTATATATAGGAAATAAAAAAGGGAAAATTACATAAAGGTCCATATTTGTGGTTTAGTTTTATTATATTTAATCTACCCTTAGATCAAATCATCTTTACCCAAAATAATATTATTGAAAATGTCATATTGAAACTTATCATAATCAATTTGATGATCTACTTCAGTTCCATCAAGTCAAGAGAAGATTCAATTCCTTTGACAAGTTTTTATCAAAAGCGCCAAAATTATCCAGATTTTCTATGCATGAATGTTATGCACACACCTGATCTCATCTTATTTCTAATCTCTAATGCTGGGATGTTACAGTAATGGCGTCCGCAGTAGGTTGAATGACACCATTAAGCTCTAGTAGTGGCATTCAGTATATTCGAGATGCCACTACTATGTTTGCTATTAGCAATGTCATGTTGTTTATAGGGAACTCCACTAGAAAAATGTTTGCTGTAAGGTTTTTACTACTAGTGAAACGGATCATAAAAGTGTCAAATACTTCTTCACTCAGAAGGAATTTAAGAGAAAGAAACGATGGTAAGAGTTGATCAAGTTTTATGACCTTACAATCAACTATACACCAGTGAAGGCTAATGTTGTTGTAGATGACTTAATTCGGGATAGTATAGATACTCAACCAACAAATAGGGAATTGCAGAAGGAATTCAGGATGGATCTGGAAAGATTACAAATACAGCTAGTAAGAATTGAATCTCTAGGAGGTTTTGTTACCATGAGAGTTATTGACAAGGAGTAGTGATCTTCGTAATGATATAATTCAACATCAATGTGATGATCCTTTAATTTAGAAGAAATACGTAGGATTTCTGAAGGTCAACCATCAACATTTCATTTGGGAGATTATGGATCTCTATGGTTTCAAAATAGGATTCGCGCACCCGATGTAGCTGGGATTAGGGGAATAACAATTTGGGAAGCACATGAAACACCTTATTCAAATTATCAATCAATTACTAAGATGTATAAGGACCTTAAGGAATTATTCTGCTGGAACAACATGAAAAGAGATATTGCAAAATATGTTTCTGAATTTCATATTTCCTAGAGAGTGAAAGCTAAATATCAAAGTCCAGCAGGACCATTGCAACCTTTGTAGATTCCAGAATGGAAATGAGAGGAAATTGGAATGGATTTCATCACTTGATTATCAGTGACTCAGAAGCACAAGGATATGATTTGGGTGATTATGGACAAACTTACTAAAAGTGCATATTTCATTCCTGTGAATCAAAAGGACAATGCATATAAGCTAGCAGATATATGTCAAGGAAATTGTTAGTAAGCATGGAGTACCCAAGAAAATAGTAACAAATAGAGGATATGTGTTAACTTCAGCATTTTGGAAGCAATTACATGAAGCACTTGGGTCAAATATGGATTTCAGCACAGCTTACCATCCATAAGCAGGAGGTCAAATAGAAAGGAATAGTCAAATTTTAGAAGATATGTATTGAGCATGTTCTTTAGATTTTGGAGGTTCGTGGGAAGAACACCTACCATTGGTAGAGTTTCCTTGCAACAATAGTTGTCAAAGCAGTTTGAAAGAAGCACCATATGAGGTACTTTATAGTCGAAAATGAAGATATCCAATATGTTGGTATGAACCAAGAGGAAATAGAGATTTTGCACTAGATTATATCAAATAAAAGTTAGAAATTATTCATATCATCCGATATCGGTTGAAGATAGCCCAAAGTCGTCAAAAAAGCTATGTAGATCAAAGTAGAATATCTTGGCATCTTGAAGTAGGTGATATGGTATATCTTAAGGTTAGTATGATTAAAGGAGTCAAGATATTTAGAGTCAAAGGGAAGCTAAGTCCAGGATACATTGGATAGTTCAAAATTCCGATCCAGAATAGAGGAGTAGCTTATTCTTTGGAATTACCGAGAGAGTTAGCTCAAGTTCACAATGTACGTATCACAATTTTAGAAGTGTCAGAAAACACCAAAGTCAACAAACATGGCGGAAGCAGCCAGAACGGTCAGAGCCGGCCGGGATTGGGGGTCGATTGCGGCGTCGTGGGATCTCTAGAGGAGAAAGGAGAGAGAGATCGAGAGGGGAGAGTGCGTGGTCTGGGTCGGTTTGACCGACCTAGTTGACCACATGGTGGTTTGGCCCGAATTGTTGGGCTGGGCCAGGGATGGGCCGGCAATGGGCTAGGTCTAGATTTAAATATTTTAGTAAAAATGTTACCGATAAAAGAAATAGAAATTACCACTATACCCCTACAAGTATTTAGGCTCTAGAAAATAAAGAAAAATCCTAAAAATACATATGATAACTCTAAATGTTCGTGAAAATATAAGCTATCTAATAAACTAAGTTGTATTTTTAAATGGTAAATCTTAAATTGAATATTTAAAGGAAATAATTCATTATGAACTTTTATAAAAATCAGGACAATACCTAAAAATAAATAAAAATCAATATTAAGATCTTGAGTAAGAATATTATTTCAAAAGGTTTTAGGATTTCTAAAGTAATAAATCCTTATCTATCTATTTTAATAAAATAAAATATTTGTTTTCCATATGTTAATTCTTCAAAATTATTTTATAAGTAAGAAATAATCATATGTCCTTATAAACAATTGTAATCTTAAAATGGATCTTGTAAGTCTAATTATATGGGTAAAACATTTAAAGATGGTTTTTAAAATAAATTAAAGCATATCATGACATTATTATGCATAATTCATTATTGCTTATTTAAATATTGTCCTTACAGGGCAATAATGGTGCTTTGTAGAAATAGGAGCTCAGGGTCAAGTCAAAGCATCTTGACTTCAATACCTTGAAGTCACAAGGCTAGTGTTGGAGATATGCCCAAGAGGCAATAATAAAATGGTTATTATCATATTTGTATGTTTATGATAAATGTTTACATCCCATGCTATAATTGTATTAACATGAAACATTAAAACTTGTGTTTTTTGTAAACATAAAAGATTCCCTAGTAAACCCTCTTGTTAGACTATCTTGTTGATTAATTGATGATCATGGTTTCCTGATCATGAACAATGGATGTTATTAATAACAAGGTCATATCATTAGGAGAATGATGTGATGGACACACTTCTATAGTTAAGCGTAGCATAAGATCAAGTCATTCAATAGTTCGTTTGCTATAAGCATTCAAATACATAGTAACCTAAATCTTTCATACATGAGATCATGTTAATCATCATCACCAGATGCATGCTTTGATGACATCAAACACCACTTCCATAACTGGGTGGTTATAAAGGTGGCATTAGGTAATCTGAAAGTATGTGTTGAGGCACATGGATAAAGAGTGGGATTTTTCCATACATATGACATATAGATATACTCTAGGCCCTCTCGATGGAATGTCTTCCAATTTGCTTGCAAGAATATGACTAGATCACAAGGGATCACATATCATGGAATGAGTAAATAGAACTTATCGGTAACAAGGTTAAACTAGGTATGGAGAGATACCGACGATCAAACCTCGGATAAGTAAAGTATCACGAGACAATGGGAAACTGGTATCGTGTGTAAATGGTTCATTCAATCACGAAGTAATCGTAGAAATATCTGGGAGCCATATGAATTTCCAGATTCCTCTATTGGTTATTGATCGGATAAGTGTCTCGATCATGTCTGCATTATTCACGGACCGTAGGGAGAAACACTTAAGGATACTATGTTGTTTAGTAGATATGGTAATGAGTTGGATATTGAATGTTGTTCGGAGTATCGGATTGGATCCAGGACATCAAGAGGATATCTGGAATTGTCCAGAGAATATGGTTCATATAAGGAAAGTCCAATTCCGTGGTTTAGAAATGTTTTCGGTGTTTTCACCATAATCTTCTAGAAGGGTCTAGAAAGTCCACCACTTCGGAGAGGGAAGGGTACATGAATTTGTCATACCAATGTGGAATGGTTGCATCACGTCCTAGGTTACTTGGCTGGGAAATGGGAAGAGAAATAATCAAATGCTAGTTTGAATAATCAAACTCCAATTTGAAAAGTCAAATCCCAACATTGAAAGTAAAACCAAGTGGAGGGAGAGGAGGAAACCTGGAGGAGGAAGGTTTCCCCTCCCTCCCTTGCTACCGGCCATGAATAGGAGTTGGGGGAGGACTCCCCTCCCCCTTGCCGCCTCACCCTCCCATAAAAGGAGGGGAGGGGCGCCCCCTTGACACCACACCACAAACCCTAGGCCGCCCTAACCCTAGCCTCCTCTAAATCATAGCCTAGCTTTGCTCTATCCGTCGGCCACCTCCACCCCTTGGCCTCTAAACCCTAGTTGCCGACGCCTCTCTACTCCACCATACTCGCTCTGGCTTAGGCGAAGCCCTGCAGGATCTACTCCTCCATTTCACCACCACACTGTCGTGCTACTGGAATCGAGAGGAGATCTACAACCTCTGTTGCCTGCTGGAACAAGGGAGAGGAAGGTCTTCATCGAGTACTGAACATGTGACCAACTGCGGAAGCACTACTGGAACGTGTGGCCAGAAGGATCATCTTCGCGATCTTCAGATCGGTAAGTGAACGACTACATCAACCACGAGAATCCGATCTCATTAAACACTTTGGATCTTTGAGGGTTAGTACTCTATAAACTCGTTGCACCAATCTTGTAGATTAGATCTTGGCTTGTGTGTGTTCATGCGATAGAATTTGTTTGTTTTCCATTCTATGAACCCCTACAGTGGTATCAGAGCCGTGTCTATTCTTAGATCTATTGCATGAGTAGAACACAATGGTTATTGTGGGCGTTAATGATTTTGTTGTCGAATGCTTTTTGTGTACTTTGCATCTTGCGGGATGGTGCGATGAAGCGGCCCAGGATAACCTTACTTGAAATCGTTCATGAGACTTGCTCCACGCTCAAAATGCAACTTGCATTGCATAAGTCGCTTTACGAGTGTCTGTCTCTCCCACCATAGTTGTAACACCCCAGTTTTAGTTAAATAGTAATTAGGGTTTTGATTGTGCATTAATGAGAATCATCGCTTAAACATGCATTGAAGAAATAAAATAAAACCCTAAACCCTAATCTTCTCCCCTCTTTGGAAAACCTATTCATATGGTTTTGAGTATTTCGAAAATCCCAAAATAAATGGATCCCAAATGGTTTACAAGGGCCCCAAAGTAAGTATTCAAAACAGATTGAAAACGAAAATAAAAAGAGAAAAAGAAAAACAGAAAATAAAATGGTTTTGTTTAAAAGAAATGGAGCCAACAACCATACCAGGCTAGCCCACCTTCCACTCCTCTCCCTGCTGCCCACCCACACAGCCACCCATACAGCCAGCAAGCTTTGCTGCGGCCCGTTACCAGCCCAGCGCGGCCCAACGCCGGCCCGTACCCCTTCGTTGTCGTTTCCCTGTCGTCTTCCTTGCCAGTGGATGGAGGAAGCTCCTCGCTGTCGCTAGAACCGCCGTCACTGAGCCAAGATGTGCGCCGCTGCCCTCGGACGCCTACAAGACTGTCCCCGTCGGCAAGGACGGTCCCTAGCATGCCTCTTCTTCCCTTCCCGCACTCTCAGGCTCTTGAACTCGCAAACCCGAAAAACTAACCCTAGGCCACTGTTTGCCGCTGTCATTCTAGACCGCCGCGAGCCTTTCTATCTTTCTAGGAGCTCCATCTCGCCGCCCTCATCCTCCATTCCGAAGCACGCAAGACGGGGAGCCCTATACTCGCCGGAATCGAGCTTGATGTTGTGTCGGCCATCGCAGCATTGCCATCGATTCGCCATCTCCCTACCTTGGATCGCTTCCCCGACCACTCCATCGTGTTCGTTGTGAGCTCCTGAGCATGTCAGTACCAAATCCATCTCCCTCTCTTCCTAGATCGTCACCTCGTCGTGTGCCTCCACCACCCGCTATAGTACATGGTCGCCGACGACGCTCCGGTGACCAAATCCGGGCGGAGCCACCACCAAACGGTTTGCCTCGACCTCCTCTCTCCAACCAGCCTAAGCACAGCCCGACGTGCGTAACAAATCCCCGGATTCGATCTCAACTTGAGAGCCTCCATTACTGATGTCAGCATGACATCAGCATGAGGTCATATTTCCCTTTTCTTTTAGTTTAATCTTTTATGTAATTCTTTTCTAGAATATATATAAATCCATGTGGGCCACACCTGTCAGAATTTTAATAATTTCCATAATTATTTTCTGAAATGAATAAAAACCTAACATGTGGGACCAACTGGATAAATATTTAATACATTCCAAAAAAAATTAGTTGTTTTTAAAATGATAAAAAAGGAGCTAAAATTGGAAAAATCATAACTAATTCATATTAAGTAAAAAATTATGTCTAATATGTCAAAACGTTTAGAAAAAATAAGATCTATCTTTTTAAGCTATAATCATGAATTGATAAACAACTTTCATAACAAATTTAATTAGAAGAACCATTGAACCCTCGCAGGCGACTCGGAGGTTCTCCCTGTTTTAGGGTTTGCACCCCTCGGACCCTGTTTAAAATGGTCGATCATGTTTTAGGGTTTGATTTCAATAAAATTTAACTTCTCATATCATCATCCTTGTTTGAGCATTTTATCAATGCCATGTGTTGATTGTTTCCCCTTTCTTTCCGGTGTTTGGATTTTCTAGGTAGAATACGATATCGAGATCGAAGACTGAGATCAACACCATTGAAGCTCGAAGACTAAGACTTGACCAAATGTAACCAAGTCAAGTACAAGGCTTCTGAAGATCTGCTTATTGGTTATTAATGGGAAAAGGCAAGCATAACCCCACCATGATATAATCCTACGATTTTGAAAGCATTTCAATTATTGCCATGATGCTTACGATTCTAGTGTGGTATTTTATCGGTAGATAGAGTATCCTATCTGTTGCATTACTCCCTTTGAGCTTATATTACCTGATCCAGTGCTCCTAGCATAACTAGGTTTGTCTTGTGTGCACTACTTATCTATGTCCTTCTTAGCCATGCATAGCTGTTGAGTCTGGTTCATCCAGATGATGTATGAGATGCAGATAATCTAGTATGATAGGAGATCAAGATATACTGATGAGCTGATATAAGATTGAACATGCTAAGGATTGTATGTTATGCCATGGTGGTATGTGGTTTTCTTAGTCCCATGCTCGCCACCACTAGGACCCGAATTTTTCTTGCCTTTGGAACCGAGACAAGCGTACAGTCACACAGGGTTTATGGGGACCCCTCGATTGACTAACTTTCCTAGTAGATTCCATGAGTCACATAGTTCAGGCGTTTCATTCAACATGCATTCTAGATCTTCTCGAAGGCGGTGAAGGAGTTGCATTCATAATACATAGGGAAGCGTGGACCAGGTTGCTTGGGGTCGATGGAGCCCCTGGTGGAACCAACCTTGCCTCAATTCTCTAGGGACCAGCTTCGGGATTTGACCCGTTATGACGGAACCATCCTTAGGGCATGACTCATGGTCTCGGTGAAAGTAAGATAAAGGTCGTGTCTAAACACCCTCTGTCGGCCTTCCAAGGAATATGGCTAATCATGTGGTATTAAGAGTCGGTTAGTACGTGTGGGTAAAGTTGTACACCCCTGCAGGGTTAAATATTTTTGAAAAGCCGTGTTCACGGTTATGAACGCTTGGTGACCGGATTCAAAGATCATAGAGAACATTAACCTAATATCATAAAACTTGGCAGATCAATGTGTGCTTAAGGATGCTTCCTTATGGGTATGAGGGAGTGATCCTAGTTAGGGTTCAGATGATGATGACTTGGTGGATATCAAAAGATGATGATCAATACTTTGGAGATGTCGTTCTCTTATCCCCTGTTAAAATATTCTGATTAGATGAACTTATTCTCTATCTTGTTTTATAAATAAAGATGGCTTTATGAAAAAAACTCCACCAACCATAAGTCTTGTGGAGTACACCCTGTAATGACCCTTGCTTTGTTGATACTTTTATAGAAGAGTAAGTGTTCACCTAAATACAAGTTTGGTACTATATTAACACCGATGAGTAGCTTGGGGTTCCCGGTCGGCAGCCTGGAATCTATGGGCTGGGACGTCATTGTTATGCTTCATGCCTCTTATGCCATTTGTTAAGTTTGTTATACTTAGTAGCATAATTTTCCTTCCTTTGTTTGATGTTTGAGTTCAGTGACCTCTGCTTGTAATAATTTGGTTATTTGCCCAGTTATGGGCTTGTTGTACTAATTTTTATGTCGTAGGGTCACTGTTGTGTTACTGATTCTTCATTGGATATCCTCGAGCTCAAGGTTAAGCTTATGTCAAACAGAGGTATGGGATTTGTTTAGCCCTGGTCCCGGGGGTGTCACAGGTTTTGGTATCAGAGCACCACCGACCATAGGAAAACCTTGCTATTGGTTGATGTTGAGTCTAGTACTTGCGAAAACTATTTTAAAAGTTGAAAAGTATTTTCTAAAACTCTAGTATGCTTCCTTTACTCCTTACCCAGTTTTGCTCTAACTCCGGGTCATCGTATCTTTTGTTGATTTTGAAAAGTTTTGATATCCCTTCTAATCTTTCAAAGCTTAATTAGGTGCATTTTGGGCATGTCTTTTCTCAACCAGTTGACCAAGTGTTGAGTTCTCTAGAGTTGTGTGTATTGTGAATAACTTGCTCCCTTTGCTCCTATTCCGCTGAGAGATTTCTTTCTATCATGATCTCTCTGTTTTATGGGCCACAACATCATGTTGATGATTCCACAATGTTCTGTTCTAGGCTTTGAGTTTTCCTTTTGCCTCGCTTGCCTCATTTTTGATGTTGGGTACTTCAGAAGTCGTTTCTTCTTTTGGAAGCTACCTCATGATTACTACCTTGCAGTGTACGCCATGTAACTCCAGTAGTAATTATTTCTTTCTCGGGTTTTAACCCTCGGACTTGAACCTAAGATCCCCGATTGTGCTGGATTCTGGTGTTGTGAATCTTGTACATGAAGTTGACCTTTAACCCAAGATCCATTCTTTTGACCCCCATTGTTAATGTTCACACATTACTTCAGGATGGCTGGTACTACAATTCTATCCTTCAAGCTTGTGGTCTTTTTTGCGATTCAATTGTGACAACTAAGGACTTCCCCTAACACTAGCTATGGTAGATGTTCTCTATTGGAACCAAATATATCACGGTAAGTGTCAACACCCGGATTTTTAATCCCAGAAGCCTGTTATGCCATACATCGCAATCCCAAGATTACCATTTTTGCGAGACATAACAGAATTGGATACCACAGTACATCATCCATTACAAACCATACATAAGGTTTTACACAATTAAGGATCTCATGATCCAGTCTTAATACAACACAAGCAGCGGAATACGTAATAATAATGGTAGCGTAGGCGAAGCTCCATCTTCGGGGTCACAGGCAATGCTGACGATGGGAGATGATCCTAGTTGTCGTAACCTTCCTGGGGTCCATCTTCCAGGTACTCCTCTTCATAGTCTGGCCATGGGAATAGCCAGGGACAAAGCCATGAGTACTCTTTAAGTACTCGCAAACTAATACTAACAAGTTAAGGGGTTTTTGTAATAGGACACTAAGCTCTAGGGTTGTTTTGCAAAAAGCCAGATTTACCTCTACTAAGTTCAGAAGCAAGAGAAAGCTAGTCAAATTTTATAACTCCTAAGTGGGATCTTGTATTTCAGATCACAACCCTGTTGTGGTCAAGTCAAAGTCTCAATTCATTTCACAAGTCATTTTGAAAAGTCTGACGGGGGAACAGTATGGCCACTCCAACTGTCCATAAACGCGGACGCGGCTATTCGAATAGTTTGACACTCTGCGGAGATTGTACACTTTCACCACAACATTCGATACATCCGTCAGGAACAAATCCTGAATTCACCATACTCAGTATGCGGATAATCAATCCTAACCTTTCAATTACACGCCCTAGTATAAGCACCCCTCCTGTGAGTTCGGCCTCCCAACCATGACCCACTGTCATCTTGGGTACTACACAGGTGGACAATCTTCACAAGGTAGCCTCAGCTCAGACCTTGGCCGTGAGGGAACTAACACTAAGGTATATAAGTTTCCAGTCAAGCCCTACCCAATTCTCGGGTATTGTGGTTGTACGGTAAAATTGGAATGGTATCGCATCTAGACAACCATCAATTTTATAATGGGCTAAGGCTCATGCCTCAACATTTTCATCACCATAAATCATCTGGTGTTTCGGAAACACATGTCCAAAACATTTCAATAGAATGATCCATCATTCCAAGGTTTTCATAACCATTTTTCCACAAGTATTCCCATCTAAATTTGATCCAGTTTTATGCTTAGCACTACCATCTACAAGTGGGGATAAGTACTAATGAGGGGTGGTAAACAAGTGGAGGTTAACTAAGTTCAATCTCATGCCTTAGGATGACATAAAGATTATCTAGCTTAGGCCAAATTTTATGCTCTTTATGCAACCTTCAATTATCCTTCTAGTATCTACAATTTACTTAAGTAAACTCCAAGTAGTAGCTTTGATAAAGAAATAAAGTATAAAGCTTGTAAGTAAAACTAGGATTGGTTTATCAAGTGGGTAGGATCACATATGCTTAAGGCATATAGTTGGCATGGTAACAAGCAAGTATTTGTTTGCATAGGTATAGTATCTTGCAAGTGTTAGCTTGCAAAAGTATCAGTATAAGCTTTCTAAATTGCAAGTGTTAGCTTGCAAGTATTGGCTTGCACATTCAACTGGTAGTATTAGGCTTGCCTTGTGCAGAACAGTGGTTGAAGTTCTCCTCGGCTTCTTCTTCGTAGTATCCTCCTTCCTCCTCGTATCCTTGGTCGGTACTAGCGTTTATGAATAAATACGAGGTACACAATCACCAAACAATACTTAACTACTTGCAATCATGACACAAAAGGGTCCTATAGATGATCTAGCATCATCACTAACATTACAAGATTAAAGCTTGGTTTAATTCCTTTTATTTTTAGAAAAGTAATTTCTACTCATTGAAAAACTACTTAAGATTTAATATTCTCCAAACCAAACATGGGATCATGTTGACACATGTCATCACCACATATTTTAGTCCATGGGAATGTGATTTAAAGTGGTGTCACAATTTAATAAGGTTTACCCTTTTATTTTTAATTAAATAAAGTGACTAGAAATGCTTATGTGGCATTCTTTTATTACTTGGTCATTATTTATGTAAGTAAACCTATATATTTTTATATATTCTGAAAGGTATGGTTAAATGTGATTTTTGAGAGTTGGAATCAACTCAAAAGATATTATGGTTTAAATTTGAAAAATGTTTGAATGCAGAAAAGCTTCTGCTTTGTTATTTTTACCAAGGGTGATCTACAAATCCAAATGATTTAAATCCAACGGGCTTGGATTCAGCATTTCAAGACCTTTCTAACAAAATTGGTTTCATGCAATTTGGTTTACTGAATCGAGCTGGGATGATTTTTGAAACTAGGTGCAGAAGTGTGTTTGAATGAAAATGGAAAAATCCAAATTCAAACAATTGGGCTGCGCGGGAAACGATACTAGGCCGGCCTGCTAAGCACAGCGCTTACGCGGGTTGGTTAAATTGTTGTCCCCATGCGTCAGTGAGACGAGGGGGTGTGAAGCGGTATGGGGAAATATGGTGCGTTCGATCTGGTTCTAATCCAATGGCTGAGGGTCGTCGTCCATGTCGGGCAACGCCGGCGAGACTGAACCCTAACGCGACAGGTGGGGGTCATCGGGTGCTCACCGGGGCTCAGGCGAGGGTCGGCGAGGTGGGCGAACGACGAAGTCGATGACGGTGAACCTCCTGGTACTGGCAGCTTCTCCTGGGGTGGACGAAATCGACGACGCCCTTTTTCTTCAGAGGCGGCCTGCTCCGGCCAAATTCCGGCGAAGAGCTGCTCGTCTTGCTTCGGGAACGGGGTGGAACAATCAGTGAGGAGAGGGGAGTGAGATGGTGTGCTCAATTCGGCTGGGGGTGGATTCTATTTATAGTCACGATGACGAGACCGAACGGCATGGGCAGGCGACGGTGGCGACATGGCTACGGGCTGCTAGAGGCATGGCCGGTGGTGGCGATCGCTTGGTGGTCTCCTGGTGATGCTCTACAACTTTAATGCGCATGTAGGGGCGGTGGCAAATGGTCTGGAACGTGCGATGCTCTGCGCGGCCGAGGCGGCGAACTCGACGGCGAGCGGTGCCTACGGGGCATGGGGCGGTGAACGGGGATGTCTGGCGGTCTCCTGGGTCGGTGGTGATCGTGTATGCACGCGGTGAGGGCGGCACGCAGTCTGTGGGCTTTGGTCGAGGGTGGCGCTCTAGCGCATGCTCGGCATGGTTGACAGAGGCACGGGCACGGTCTGTGCATGTGGTCCAGGGGTTGGCAACGTTCGAGCGCTGGACAGGGAGTGGCGGTGGGGTGTTGGCTTGCGCCCAAACATGTTGGCTAGGCTTGTTTCTTCTCCTAGCTTGCTGTCCACACTGGGGTGACATGGTGAGCTTCGGCTGTTCACCATTGATGGCATTGCCAAGCTTACAGTGGGGCTATTTCTTGGTTATTTGGCTAGATGATCTACTGAGGTTGCTGTGAGCTAGAGAGGGAACAAGTTAGGCTCCAATCACTGCTCACAATAGTGTTTAGATTTTATTTGATTTGAATCAGCAAGGTGTCTGATGAAATGGCCGCAAGAATTCAAGTTTTGAATTTTGAAAAGATTTTTGGTGGGTGTGCTAGGTTGGTGCTGGTGAGTCTGCAGATGCTTGGGTATTGAAAGTTGAGCTTGTTTGAGTGGTTTTTGAAAAAGTGGGATGTTCCCATATGATAAGATTCAATTTTGAATTGTCATTTAAACTATGCATTTGAAAGTTTCTAGATGATCACAAGGTGGGACTTGATACTTTGTTATGAGTACTATCAAGGGGTGCAAAGATCCAAACAAGTTTCTGTTAAGTTCTGAAAGTTTGTGACAGCCAAAGTAGGCATGGGAGTTAAATTGGTCAAAATGACCATTCACTCAATTTGGCTTATTTTGATTTATTTGCCTTTGGGAAAAGTTTCGGAATTGTTTAGATGATGTTTATTTCACCTAAGAATCCTTTTACAAGCAAAGAAACACAAAAACAAGGCAATTCAAAAAAATCAAAATGGGATGCATCCACACATGCATGCTTTCATATTTTTATTTACAAAAGTTTTTGTTAACAATAAATTTGATGATTAGAGTTTGATGATCCAAGTTTAGTATCCCCCCTTAAACAAATCTCGTCCCAAGATTTGAAAAGGAAGAAAAGATTACCTAGGATTTGAAGAGATCGGGAAATTCCGTCCTGATGTGATCTTCGCGATCCCAGGTAGCTTCCTCTTCTGTGTGGTTGCTCCACTAAATCTTGAGAAACTTGATGCTTCGAGTTCTGGTGGTTCAGAAAGCTTCTTCCAAAATATGGATGGGTACTTCGGGATAGGTTTGTTCATCGTTGATCTCTATGGTCCGGTGATTGATATTCTTGAACACTTCAGTCTTCTCAGGAACTTCGAGGCACTTGCGATGTAATGAGATATGGAACACATTGTGCACGGTGACATCTCTTCGGGCAGTTCCAATTGATACGACACTTCTCCTCGATGGTTCAGAATCTTGAAGGGTCCGATATATCTGGGGGCTAACTTTCCTTTGAGTTGGAAACGCTGCATTCCTTTCAATGGCGACACTTTCAGATACACAAAATCTCCTATGTTGAAGGCGAGGTCTCGACGTCTCTTGTCGGTGTAACTCTTTTGTCTAGACTGTGCTGTCTTGAGGTGCTCACGAATCTTGTGAACCTTCTCTTCTGCTTCTCGTAGGATGTCGGGTCCGAAGATCTGACTCTCTCCTACTTCCGACCAGTTCAAAGGGGTGCGACACTTCCTTCCGTACATGAATTCAAATGGGGCCATTTGCAAACTAGCTTGATAACTATTGTTGTATGAAAATTCTGCAAACGGCAGACAGTCTTCCCACTTAGATCCATATTCTAACACACATGCTCTCAGCATATCTTTGAGTATTTGATTTACTCGCTCCGTTTGTCCATCGGTCTGAGGGTGATATGCGGTGCTGAAATTTAGGCGGGTTCCTAAACCTTCTTGGACTTTGATATACTAGAAGTAGGCAATCCGGTGATAAAGTCCATTCCAACGGGATCCCATTTCCATTCCGGAATCTGCAAGGGTTGTAACAATCCAGTGGGTCTTTGATGTCCTGCCTTGACTCGCTGACATATATCACACTTGGCGATATAGCTTCCGATTTCTCTCTTCATCTTATGCCACCAAAATTGCTCTTTCAAATCTTGATACATCTTAGTTCCTCCGGGGTGGATAGAATAAAGAGTATCATGAGCTTCCATCAGAATAATTTCTTTCAACTCAGAATCTGCTGGTACACAAAGGCGTCCTTTGTACCACAAAACTCCTTCTTCGTCTTCGGTGAATCCGGGTACTTTGCCTGTACCGATACGACGCTTGATTCCGTCGATACTAGCATTTCCTTTCTGCGCCTCTTTGATCTAGCTGATCAAAGTGGGTTGAAGTTCTATGCTAGCCAAAAATCTTTCATTTACTAATTCTATTCGAAAATCTTCCATCTCTTTGTGCAAGATTGGTTGCTCCTTCAAAATCATGGAGTTCAAGCGGCACGACAATCTGCTAAGGGCATCGGCTACTACATTGGCTTTACCAGGGTGATAGTGAATGTCCAGGTCGTAATCCTTGATTAGCTCAATCCATCTTCTCTGCCTCATATTCAGCTCCTTCTGAGTGAATATATACTTCTGGCTCTTATGATCCGAATAAATCTCACAATGATTTCCCATCAGGTAATGTCTCCATGTCTTCAGGGCTAGAACTACGGCTGCGAGTTCAAGGTCATGGGTTGGGTAATTTTGCTCATGTTGTTTCAATTATCGAGATAGATAAGATATAACTTTTCCTTCTTGCATTAGCACACATCCGAGTCCGATCTTGGATGCATCACAATACATATCGAAGGGCTTCGTGATATCTGGCATGATTAAGATTGGGGCTGAAATCAATCTCCTCTTGAGTTCTTGACAACTCGCTTCACATTTGTCGGTCCATTCAAACTTCTTGTCCTTCTTCCGCAATTGGGTCATGGGTCGGGCGATACTCGAGAATCCTTCTACGAACTTGCGGTAATATCCCGCCAATCCGAGAAATGCACGAACTTGGGTTTGAGTGGTTGGGGCTTGCCAATCTTCGACATCCTTCACCTTTGCAGGGTCAACGGCAATTCCTCCAGCTGATACAATGTGACCGAGGCATCCTACTTCTTGTAACCAGAATTCACATTTACTAAACTTGGCATACAACTGATGCTCTCTAAGGGTTCCAAGAATGGTCCTTAGGTTTAGATCATGTTCTTCTTCCGATTTGGAATAAATCAGAATGTCATCAATGAAAACAACGACAAACTTATCCTGGAAGTCCATAAAAATCTTATTCATGAGATTCATGAAATAAGCGGGGGCATTGGTTAATCCAAAATACATGACGGTATACTCGTATAATCCATATCTGGTGGTAAAGGCGGTCTTTGGAATATCCTGTGCGCGAATCTTGAGTTGATGATAGCCTGTTCTAAGATCAATCTTAGAAAACACTTTGGCATCGGTCAACTGATCAAACAAATCTTCTATCTTGGGCAAGGGGTACTTGTTCTTGATGGTGACATCATTCAACTTCCTGTAATCCATACACAAACAGTTACCTCCATCCTTCTTATCCACGAACAAAACAGGTGATCTCCAAGGTGACGCACTTGGTTGAATCAATCCAATTTCCAACATGGAATCCAGTTGCTTCTTCAGTTCCGCCAGTTCTGATGGGTTCATACTATATGGTCTCTGGGCTATGGGTCATGTTCCGGGGATTAGTTCAATGATAAAATCGATATCCCGATCTGGGGGCATTCCGTGCAAAACATCTGGAAATACATCGGGGTATTCGCAGACTATCCGGACTTGGTCAATGGTAGGTTGGGCTATACTCTTGTTGCACTTGAATTGGCGAGGTAAGGTTTCAGATATATGCTCGACTGATATTCCGGCTGTACTGGTCATGGTGATGGCTTTCTTGGCACAGTAAATTAATCCTTTATGTTTGGACATCCAATCCATTCCTAGTACTACTTCCAAACCTTTAGTTCCGAGTACTATCAGATTACCATAAAAATCTATGCCATGGATTCGGATAGGGACGTCTTTGCAAATTTGCCTAGCATTGGTGGTTGAACCTGGAATTTGGACGATCATAACATGCTTCAGTTTTTTTGGTTGAATTTTACTAGTGCATGCAAATTCTTCGGTGACAAATGAATGTGATGCACCAGAATCAATCAACACTCTTGCAAGTACTGAATTAACAGAAAACATACCCAGCACGACGTCTGGCGCTTCCTGAGCTTCTTCAGCATGCATGAGGAAAAGACGTCCGTTGCGGTTGAGTGAATTCCCTAGGGCAAACCTCCTTCCTGACTGAACACGACGCTGCTGCTGAGCTGGGGCATTGGTATTAGGGGCTGCGGCATTCTTCTTGTTGGGGCACTCGTTGGAATAGTGGCCCTTATTTCCACAGCCATAACAAGTCACTTGCGACTTGTCCTTTGCTTCAATAGGCACAACATTGCTTCCAGTCCTCGGGGCAGTGTTGGTGTTGGTGGCAGCATGTTGTTAAACTTGGGTGGGTCACAGTTGAAATTGTTAGAGTTGCCGGGGTTGTGGTGATTTCCTCCGGGCCTAGGGTTTCCACGTTTGGGATAGGTCGGACGGTTCATTGGGGGTCTGTTGGTTCTTGGGGCAAATCCTGGAGATGGGTTAGGGCGATACTTTGGGGTCTGATGGGTTCCTGGTTGCTGCATCATGTGACGCTTGCGGTTCTCATTGGCTTGGTTGATCTTTCCTTCCATTTGGATGGCAGAGTCAACAAGGGCTTCAATATCTGCAAAGGGAATATTGACTAACACAGTCTGCATCTCATCGTGCAGACCATTCTGGAATCTTTCTTTCTTCTTGGCTTCAGTGTCGATCTCATCCGGGGCATACCTAGATAATGACAAAAATTTGTCATGGTATTCAACTACGGTCATCCTTCCTTACTTCAGTTCTCTGAACTCATCTCTCATCCTCTTGATCAAACCCGGTGGCACATGGGTTCTACTGAACCTGACCTTGAATTCCTCCCAGGTCATCATTTGGCCTCGGGTCATTGCACGAACACTGTTCCACCATTCCCTGGCATCTCCGGCTAGATAGTGGGTGGCGAACAGAACTTTCTCGTTAGCTTCCACTCTGGCGACTTCTAGGTTATTTTCCATGGTTTGCAACCAATCGTCGGCATCTAGGGGCTCTTTAGACTTAGTGAAAACAGGTGGGTTGGTGTTCTGAAAAAATTTGAGCTTAGATCCATGGTTGTCCTGATTTCCGTGGCCTTGGTTGTTGTGGGAAAGCTGAGCTATCTGTTGCAGGGTGGCTAGGTTGGCTTGACGTTCGGCTCTTTCAGCTTCATGGTCAGAAGTCAACATTTGCAGTGTCTGCAACATCGGGTCCGGGGATGAACTACTTCCTCCACGTGGCATCTGAAGATTGAGATGTATCATGAGAAAAGAGGGAAATTTCTAAGGTTCTGGGACTTTGAAAAGTTTTTAAAGTTTGACTCAGATTTTCTAGCAACTTGCTTTTCATTCATTCATTCATAGCACACGGTACAACACACACCACACGAGGTAAACAGATGGTTTTAGGAACCATTCTGGAAACTACGATACAGTGGGACCGAATACTACTCACTACGCTAGTGTTCAAGTGATACTACTCCTCGGAGTCGGTGTAGTCGTCATCCTCATCATCCTCGTTATCATCAATGAAGGTGTAATCATCCTCATCGGTGAAGAAATCCATAGCCTGATCTTTCAGGAAATCATCATCATCACTGAGATAGGAGTAGGGGTCTCCACGAAGATCCTCTTCGGCATTCTCCCTTTCCTCCAACTGCATGTCTCTCTCGTGGATGGTCTCCTCCAAAGACGAGATACGGTGATGAAGACGGGCAATGATGCGCTCCTTCTTGTCGAGCTGACGGTGGCGAGACTTGCGATCCTTCGCTAGCATGGAGATAGTCTGATCCTTCGTCTTGATGATGGCGGACTTGTGGTTGGAGTAGTCACGACAGTTGTCCAATTCTTGCTGACGATCGTACATCATGAATCTAAGGTGATCCAATTGAGTCTTCAGCTCATGGTGGTATGGGGCTTCCAGGGGTTGTCCATTAGCATCACGCCTTGGGCAAAACTCAAAGCGAGTACCCTTGATCTGGTTGATACTCTGCCCACACAGACGGGCAAGAACTTCCTGCATGGCCCTGGCAAGTCCATCGAGCCAGTTGTTCTCTCTTAAGGTAAACTGAATTCCCTCAGCAGTGGGAGGTTCAATCTTTCCTCGGAGAATTGCAACAATTAGCCACTGCATATCTTCTCCTCCTTGATCATTGATCTGAGCTCCGAAGAACTCGGGGTGTGGATGTTCCAGAAGTTCCGAAAGCTGGTCCAAATCCCTCTCAAAGATAAGGTCTCCGCCATTTTCCAACTGGTAAAACTTGCTGTACTTCACGTCCATCTAAAATAATATAGGATGAGTAAGTTAGTAGAGTGATCAAGTGTGTCAAATTTTTATGTATTTTGCAAGAGTTTTTGAGGAACATGAATTTTCATGAAATAATCAAGGTGATAAGAATCGGAATAAGTTTTTGTAAATATTTGCTTCCTTTGGTTTTGAAACTAAGTTTTTGATTCAAACGTCCAGTCTAACTAGGGTCTCCTATGGTCAGGATGGCTCTGATACCAACTTGATGATTAGAGTTTTATGATCAAAGTTTAGTATTTTTGGGATGTTACAATAAGAGTACTCCTCGTGAGTCTCGCATCTATACTCGTGACTCTGCCACACCTTTCCTTTCCTGCATTGGTTTTAGGAAGGTTGTTGACTTATGCATCCACATCTCGGGATTCTATCCCGAGCATGTTCCTTTTCCCTTGTTGTGTTTCGACCTTTGTTTACCAATTGGTAGCCAAGCAGTAAATATGCATTGGTGTATTCTGATGCAAGATACTCTTGTGGTCCATCATGACAAACCATTTTGGGATGTTAGGAGAAACAAACTCCAGTACCCCATCATATCTAGGACCAGGTCAAAGTCATGTAATCCACAGATTAATAGGCATTGAGTGTCTTCCATCTATTCCACCTTAAAGTATCACACTCTTTTATAACTAAGAGATCATGCTGAGTTTCATGATACCTTAATGAAATGATGCTCCCACACATCTTTACTCACCTTTCCTCGAGATTTCGCACTCGTGAATGAT
Source organism: Avena sativa (assembly GCA_916181665.1). Lineage (NCBI taxonomy): Eukaryota > Viridiplantae > Streptophyta > Magnoliopsida > Poales > Poaceae > Avena > Avena sativa. The sequence goes on from OV702293.1 coordinate 105,850,593, forward strand.
GTGTGTGCGTATGATGTGGCTATCTGAGATTCTTAGAAATTCTTAAAGCTTTGAACTCCAAGATGGTTGCACTATCAAGTCCATTATTCTAGTGCACTCACCTCGGTCAAAGAGTTGGGATCGTTCCGAAGCTCTGAGAGTATGTCTGCTTGCCTTACCAAGCAAGTTTCCTCTCGAACTAAGTGACATATTGTTGGTTCATGATATTCTAGATGTCTACCTAGAAGTATCGCCATGGTGCCACATGACCGTGTTGTCAAGTTCTTCAGCAAGCAAGTTCTCTGAATTGCTCTTTTCTCCTAGGATCCATACTAGATACCCCTAAACTAGTTGGTTGTAACTACCTCGGTGAATTACGCTCCTAGTTACAAGCCTGGATGAGTGGAAATGGTTAAAATAGTACGGTGGGGCCCAAATGCCACTCACAGGTAGACCTTTCGGCCGTCCTAACCATTTCCAAACATCGGGAATAGAACGGGCGGCGTAATCGGCAGGCGAAGGGATCAACTACATACATAAATGAGTATGTATGCAAGCCACCATACAATGGTTCTCAGAGTCATTCCATCTAAAAGAAAGGAAATATAGCAACGCCATACGGCAAGATCCAAATATCCTAGATAGATATAATAGTTTAGGATATCTCCTCATACATCAAACATCAGAGTATCAAGCGGAAGCAGAAAACAAGATCCGAGTACGGATAAGAAGCAAATCGGCATAAGATGCCCCATAAATAAACACATCCCGCCCACAGATCTCACGGATCCCCGTTCCCGGAATCTCTACACCGAATGATCGTTGCCCACATCGTCCGTCTCCTCCACCCAGTATCCATCTTGCGGGTTTACCTGTTCATCTGAATCAAACAATTTATCGTGTGAGACCCTAGGGGTACTCAGCAAGTCTTTATGCCTCTAAAGGGGACACAACCTGGGGTGACGCAAATGCAACAAAAGATAAACCCTAGCAATTCTATAGATACTCGCTGACCATTCGCCTAACCAAGGATAGACGGATGTCCGTGAATTAATAACAACAGTTATAACAGTAATATTAACAGATCCATCCTCCTCCTCGCTTACCAACGAGGAAGCGGACGAACAACCCCCCATCCGTTGGCAGTTTTATTATCCATTCCATGAGTGTTGCCCTATTTACTAGTCAGGTACTTAGTCAAATTAAAAGCGGTACTTTAGTTATGCTTGTCTATGATCGAGAAACTGTGCTCCAAGTCATCCATAACCGCGGACACGGCTTTCAGAAAGTTTTACCCTGCAGGGGTGCACAAATAGCAACACACACTCGATAAACCTCGGAAAAACCAAATCAAAACCCAACGAGGCAGTCACGACAAAGCGATCACAGGATTCAGAAATATTTCAGGGGGCCACCCCATTAAGCTACCCGCAACGAAGCTGGCCGGCTCCGAGACGGACTCAAGGTTTGCGTCAATGGCTGTAAACGACTGGGAACCCGAAAATGTGACTGGGCTTGTCGATACCGCGAAAACACTCCGCTTCCCTAAACAGTACAGGTGCAGTACCTCGCACAATTTTAAATAAAGCAGTAAAGCATGGCATAAGTACAGGATAGTAAATAAAACCTCAAACTAGTTTGTGGCCCCAAGAAATAAGAATGAATCAAGCTCTGGCTCAGGGGGGTTCATAAGCCTCCCGGATGTGGATAGCGCGAATATTCAAGGAACAGGAATCAAGTACTCGGGTCCTACGGGACACAAGTGAGCCTGAAAAACCAAATAGCAAATATGGCTCACCTATGCCACTTTCATTAGTTATCCCATCACTACTCAAGTTAAGTTGTTTAGGTATCTCGTTATCCATCAGACACTCACATACCCTACACATGCTGTTCTACGACTCGCATGGCTCAAACAACTCCTGTAGTAATGGCTCATGGGATGGAGGAACAAGCTTCGGTGGGGTTTAAAAATAAAGGCTATGCAATACTTGGGATTCAATTTAATGCAATCGTGACTCAATGATGCAAGAATAAGATAGAGGCAATAGGTATTATATGTATGCAAGCATGTGGTAGTGCTTGCCTGGCAGCTCAGTTGAAGCAAGGGATGGATCTGGGTAGTGCTCCTGGTTCTCTTGATATATCCCTGCTCAGCGTCTATTCGAACAAGAACCAAACAAACAAGAGCCAACATAAATAAATTGCACAATCATATGAATAAAATGCGACAAGCAAACAGTCATGTCATGATGAATGATGCACAATTTGCATGGTAATAATGTAGCATGGCATGGGTGAGGTGTGGAGTACAAGAAATAATCATTTTGTTGATTTTTAATCATGTTTTAACCTCAATTAAGTTGCTGTATACATTATATTTATATGATGCATGCTGCAAAACAGAACAAAGAATGCATAAACAGAAAGGTCTCGTCGAGCTAATCATTTTAGACATATTATTTGTTAAATTTGGAGTTATAAAACAAAAGTTATTAATTAATTAAGGAAAAAGGGCATTTTATTTGTAATTTTAATCAACTTGGAAAATAAAGTGTTCAAAATATATTTTGGAGGGCATATTTGAATTCCTCACATTTTTCTGATTTCAAAATATATATTATTTGTATTATTTGGAATTATAATTTAAAAGTTATTTGAAAACAGATTTAAAATTTGAATTTAAATTAATTTGGAAAAAGTTTGAATCAAAACAGAAAAGAACAGAAACTTTTTGTACTCAGACAAACCTAGCCTCTAACGCTGACGGTGGGCCTTACGCTGACTCCGCAGCAGGTGGGACCGCAGAGGGCTGCCGGGCTTTTCTCACCAGGGTCTTTCCTAACCGCGCTCATGACAGGTGGGGCCAGGTACAGCGGGGCCACGCGCACGCGTCGCCCAGCCGGGGCGTGACACGTGGGCGATCCCAGGCGCGGGGGGTTTGTCCGTGATGGTCTGGATCTTCCGAGGGTGTACTTGCAAAAAGAACACCGAGGCTGACAGGTGGGCTACGGGGACCGCGGGTTTAGGCGGGAAAAAGGGGAGGGGGCTAAGCGCAAGATGAACATCGGCTGCTGCAGCGCGCTGACAGTCACGGCTCTGACGACAGTGGATCTGGCCGTCTTCCAGCGACGATGGCGACGCCTACGCTGGACTAAACGCGCCGCCACAAAAACGAATAAGGTAGAGGGATCCACGGGCTGCAACTTTCCTACAGGTGGCATCACCGGAGGAGGGCTACAACGCGCGGGGCAGGGTGCGGAACATGGCGGCGGATGCTGCGGTTGCTGCTGTCTGCCAGAGCACGGCGCGGCGGTGCCCGGAGGCTGCTCGACGGAACGTCCGACGAGGCTAGGGCGCTAGAACGAGGACGGGCTTGTCTAGGGGATCGAGATGCTCACCAGGAACTCGTCGGTGTGGTCGCTGGAGCTGGAGGTGGATCGGATCGGAGCAGAGGCAGAGGTTCCGCGAGCTTCGGATCCTGTGGCTGCGGCGTGTCCGGGGAGCTGCAGAGGACTCCGGCGAGGCGTGGCCGGTGCAGGGTGAGGTAGATGAAGTAGACAACGCTCCTCGTGCTCCTTGTACAGCTTGGCGCGCTCGGGATCGTCGGCTAGCAAGGCAGGCCGGAGCTAGGGTTTGGAAAAACCATGGCCATGGCTAGGACGTTGTGGGGAGGAAGGAGAGGGTCTGGGTCTTCCTGGATCTCGATCTGGTTGGGGAGTAGGCACGTGGGGGAGCTGGTGCTACAGATAAGAGGGGAGGGAGAGGATCACATGGTTTGGTGAGATGCAAAAAGAGGGCTCGGGTGGCCTCCTTCTCCCTCCTTTCTCTCTTTGTCTTGTAGCCAAAGAAAAGAGTGGGGCAGAGGAGGGGGTGACGTGGTGGTGCTGGTTGTTGGCTGCTGGTGGACCAAGGTGAGGGGGAGGAGAAGAGAGGGTAACCGAGAGGGGAGGGGTAGATGGCATGGGCTCGGTCTAGGGTTAGGGTAGGAGGTGGTGGCTCGGCTAGCTAGAGAGAAGGGGTTTAGGGTTAGGTTAGATGATGCCCATGGTGGTGGTAGGGTGTAACTAGGGTAGATGAGGGGTTAGGTTTAGGGTTTAGCTTAGGTGAGAGATCTTGGAGAAAAGATTAGGGAGAGAGGGTAAAAACCACTTGTTAGCATGGAGATGCCCATGTGATATAAATCCACACAAAAATGAAATAACCTAAAACAAACTGACATGAATGGGTAAGGGAGGAGGGGATGGTGATGTTGCATGGGGCATGCATGAATGTGGATAGCCACTTCTATTAGTTGTAAAACCAACTATAGTACATAAGGGAACTTATTACATGCATGCACATCACTATGGAATAAATTCCAACCCACTAGAAACAAGCTTGATGAACATATGGGAATGGTAGAATCAAGCATAGTTGAATATAATAGGCCATGCTAGTGTGTATATCCCACTAAAAGATTATTTGGCCACGATTATATTTAAACAAGCTCAATTAGCCAAAACAACCATATGGTAGATAAAAGGATGATTCTACTCACATGACATTCAAAGGTGGCCATGAGGCTCCACATAATTAATATTGTGAAAACAACATACATCATATATGGAGCATGTAGACATAGAATGGATCCACACCAACACATATGAGCTAGAGGTAAAACCAAATAAGTTGCAATGCTCATATATGGTGGAATGGTGGAATGATGGGGTGATGACAAGAAAGCTGGTGGAGTTGAATAAAAGATATGCCCCCAACTCAACTTGGGCATTTAAACAATATATCAATAACCAAATACAATATCAAGAGGCAAATACAATTAATGATGCATATGAGAGAAGACCCAAAACAAAAAGGGTTTTATATGATGCTCAAATGCAAGGTGGCATGATGACATGAGCATGATATAATTATGATGCAACTAATTATATATAGGAAGTAGCATATATATAGACTAGGCTAGTAGCATTGCAATTGTTAGACAATTGGGATGCTACAACTCTCCCCCACTAGACAAGAATCTCGCCCCGAGATTCCTAGGAAAAGGAAAACAACACAAGGAGAGGCGGGTGTTCGAACGAAGGTGACCCTCACGTTCCCAAGTTGATGAACAACGGAATGGTGCGACCACTACACCTTGCAACACTTGCTAGACTTGTTGCGAGTCTTGCGTTTTGCTTGAGAACAACGGGTTAGAAGAGTTGAAGGGTTGTCGTGAGGCAAGAAGGTAGGATGAACATAGCTCCGGTTTTTTCAAGAAACATGATAAAAGAATAGAACCACTTGTGAAAGAATGGACAAGATGATGTTTCATGGATAAAGAGAAACACACCATTAAGATTAAAGATTTACTGATACGAGAGCGGATGAATCTTTATCTCGCCGGAAGGAAAAGAGCTAGATTGGGGAGGTTTTGAACCACTATGACAATAGCATCGTATCTTCTCTCGGATTTGAGAAATGAAGTACGGAAACAATATTGCCTTCAAACAATAGAGTCCCTTGATATCAACAGAAAGATTTAGTTAGACATCGTCGGATTAGATTCTTCTTGCGTCGGTAAGAACCAAAGGATCATGCAATTGAGGTGCGCGGATATAACTTCCAGAGACGGATGTGAAGCCAGATCATGGTGGAATCCCGAGAAGCAAAGAATATGGAGGATCTGGAGTTTATTGTAGAGATACTTATTGCTTTCTTTAGCCTTGAGGCTAACGCAATAGATTTGCGGCTGATGGCATCACCCATAATTGGCTTTACCACAGAAAAAGGATTGATGAAACAAAGAGAGATAGTTTCCTTTCATCTTGTTTGGGGAAGTCGAGCATCGGTAGAATGACGAGGATAGAAAAGAGTTTGCGTTTGTTTCCACCAGATAATTGAGGATTTTGCTCCGTGTAGAAAGGGTGAGATCACCAACAAGAGATTATTGATTACTTTCTTCGAGAGAGCACTCCGGAAAACAAGGACAGAAGTAAAAGTATCAAGGGATAAAGGCCACTTCTAACTTCCGTGGAACGAGTGAAATCACATTAATTGACCAATTCAATGTACAAGAGCGAATGATAAGAGTAGTGGTATGGTAGCTACTCCATCCCGCACTCAAAGCATTACTCCGCACATGAATAAGAAAACCATGCAACCCAACTACCGAAACAGACTGAAGGTATTGACAATAACTCATGGAACTCCGTAAGAAAACAAGGATTTGATACAAACGATTCGCCGGATCCTAGATAGATAGAGGTGATGATTTTGTCGCCATGTCGGAAGATCCAGAAACACCGGAACGATATGAAAGAAGATTACGGAGAACAACTGCAAGATTCAACAGCTACAGAAAAGATAGCACCAACTTGAACAGAAGGAAAACAAGATCTGGAAGGACTTCATGGTCTCCGGTGGATTGAGCATAGTCGATAGAGCGAGAGGTTTTCAAGAGATTACTTAACGAGATGAAGGTGAAAAGAACTCCATGCTGTTCTTGAAAAGATTGAGAGAAGTTTAGCAGTCTTGAGGAGAATCTTTAGCGGAACGACGATGATAACTTGCCAACAAGGAAGACTCCGGGTTGATTGAAGATGGAGGATGGAATTAACAATGGACTTGCTGATTCCAGAATTGAAGCGATGTATTTAGCAGAAGGACGTGGTCGAGATAGGTGACTTCCAGAAGCCAGAATTCTCACTTTGGAAACTTTGCACACAGGCAGTGTTAACAAAGCTTGAGAGAAAGAGACACAGATGATCTTCCATGTTCTTCCATTGATATCGAATAGGCAAGCATATTATCAACATATACCACCATGGATTAACAAGATATTCCGAGAATATCAAGTTCAAGCGGCGGGAGAACGAACAAATGCTCGAACACTTCCTGAGCTCAACGCTCTTAGAAAGATCAATATTGAGAGCACGGGTTCGTGTTGAAGAAGATGCACTGGAAGAATAGATTATCTGGTCCTTCGGAAGAAAAGAGATGTCACCTGGTTCACATTGTCGATTGGATCACCGGTTACAAGATAACGAGATCTTGGATAAAGAAACGATGATAGATCATACCTTAAGCAAAGCTATCAGAGACGAAAAGAAGCAATTCCCTCGTCTCAAAGAGAATTTTGCAGGTATGGAGTTCAAAAAGATGTGCAGCATGATGGACAGATGATAGACCACCGTGGTGCCTTGAGAAACTCCGGATTGCCAAAGATGCTTGAATATGCATAGATATGATCACGGTGTACTCAAAATCACAGGAGATAACCGTCACCATTAGGAGGATAGAGTTGATAGCAATTTCCATATTCCACTCATGATAAGTGTCATATAGCTATGCCGAGAGACAAATTACAATCACCAGCATCGGATCGACACATGTTATGTAATTAGCCCAAGAGAATTGGAGATGAAATTAAACTCCAGGATTAAGCGCCGGTGACAAAAGAATGAGTTAGCATGGACATGCTGATAAAAGGGAGATAGATAATGTTTCACACATGACTGGAAAAGGAGTGTGGAAACACAGATATATCAAAGAAAAATTTTCCGCATTTTTCGGCATTAAAATACCAATAGATGCGCAAAATCCCTTATCAGGTAGAGATTAGCAACAGATACTTTCACAGAATGTGGAGTTGCTAGAAGGAAGGACACCCTTAAGAAGATGGCACCGGTTAACAAGGAGTCAGGTAGACCGCGCCGGTTTTCAAAAGCCTATCAGTATGGAATGTACCAACAGTTGATAACCAAAGGCAGATTGTGATAACAAACTGGATGCAACAGATAGACAAGGAATTACACACACACACACACACACAACCTATGGTACTACGGAAAACCAGAACACGTGAACCCTAGTTTGAATTTTTAAGAAGAGGATTGAAAACGTTACACTTCCTTACCAGAAAAAGGTGGGTGGGTGGGTAAGAAGAAAAGTGGAAGCAGTCCTACTCTCGCGTTTTGTTTTTCCCTAGTATACATAGCTACCAAAATATTTGCTAGACTGACAACGACCATTTGGCTGAGACCCTGAAGGGCGGGATGGCTCTGATACCAATTGTAACTACCTCGGTGAATTACGCTCCTAGTTACAAGCCTGGATGAGCGGAAATGGTTAAAATAGTACGGTGGGGCCCAAATGCCACTCACAGGTAGACCTTTCGGCCGTCCTAACCATTTCCAAACATCGGGACAAGAACGGGTGGCGTAATCGGCAGGCGAAGGGATCAACTACATACACAAATGAGTATGTATGCAAGCCACCATACAATGGTTCTCAGAGTCATTCCATCTAAAAAGAAAGGAAATATGGCAACGCCATACGGCAAGATCCAAATATCCTAGATAGATATAATAGTTTAGGATATCTCCTCATACATCAAACATCAGAGTATCAAGCGGAAGCGGAAAACAAGATCCGAGTACGGATAAGAAGCAAATCGGCATAAGATGCCCCATAAATAAACACATCCCGCCCACAGATCTCACGGATCCCCGTTCCCAGAATCTCTACACCGAATGATCGTTGCCCACATCGTCCGTCTCCTCCACCCAGTATCCATCTTGCGGGTTTACCTGTTCATCTGAATCAAACAATTTATCGTGTGAGACACTAGGGGTACTCAGCAAGTCTTTATGCCTCTAAAGGGGACACAACCTGGGGTGACGCAAATGCAGCAAAAGATAAACCCTAGCAATTCTATAGATACTCGCTAACCATCCACCTAACCAAGGATAGACGGATGTCCGTGAATTAATAACAACAGTTATAACAGTAATATTAACAGATCCATCCTCCTCCTCGCTTACCAACAAGGAAGCGGACGAACAACCCCCCCATCCGTTGGCAGTTTTATTATCCATTCCATGAGTGTTGCCCTATTTACTAGTCAGGTACTTAGTCAAATTAAAAGCGGTACTTTAGTTATGCTTATCTATGATCGAGAAATTGTGCTCCAAGTCGTCCATAACCGCGGACACGGCTTTCAGAAAGTTTTACCCTACAGGGGTGCACAAATAGCAACACACACTCGATCAACCTCGGAAAAACCAAATCAAAACCCAACGAGGCAGTCACGACAAAGCGATCACAGGATTCAGAAATATTTCAGGGGGCCACCCCATTAAGCTACCTGCAACGAAGCTGGCCGGCTCCGAGACGGACTCAAGGTTTGCGTCAATGGCTGTAAACGACTGGGAACCCGAAAATGTGACTGGACTTGTCGATACCGCGAAAACACTCTGCTTCCCTAAACAGTACAGGTGCAGTACCTCGCACAATTTTAAATAAAGCAGTAAAGCATGGCATAAGTACAGGATAGTAAATAAAACCTCAAACTAGTTGGTGGCCCCAAGAAATAAGAATGAATCAAGCTCTAGCTCAGGGGGGTTCATAAGCCTCCCGGATGTGGATAGCGCGAATATTCAAGGAACAGGAATCAAGTACTCGGGTCCTACGGGACACAAGTGAGCCTGAAAAACCAAATAGCAAATATGGCTCACCGATGCCACTTTCATTAGTTATCCCATCACTACTCAAGTTAAGTTGTTTAGGTACCTCATTATCCATCAGACACTCACATGCCCTACACATGCTGTTCTACGACTCGCAAGGCTCAAACAACTCCTGTAGTAATGGCTCGTGGGATGGAGGAACAAGCTTCGGTGGGGTTTAAAAATAAAGGCTATGCAATACTTGGGATTCAATTTAATGCAATCGCGACTCAATGATGCAAGAATAAGATAGAGGCAATAGATACTATATGTATGCAAGCATGTGGTAGTGCTTGCCTGGTAGCTCAGTTGAAGCAAGGGATGGATCTGGGTAGTGCTCCTGGTTCTCTTGATATATCCCCTGCTCAGCGTCTATTCGAAGAAGAACCAAACAAACAAGGGCCAACAAAAATAAAGTGCACAATCATATGAATAAAATGCGACAAGCAAATAGTCATGCCATGATGAATGATGCACAATTTGCATGGTAATAATGTAGCATGGCATGGGTGAGGTGTGGAGTACAAGAAATAATCATTTTGTTGAGTTTTAATCATGTTTTAACCTCAATTAAGTTGCTGTATACATTATATTTATATGATGCATGCTGCAAAAGAGAACAAAGAATTCATAAACAGAAAGGTCTCGTCGAGCTAATCATTTTAGACATATTATTTGTTAAATTTGGAGTTATAAAACAAAAGTTATTAATTAATTAAGGAAAAAGGGCATTTTATTTGTAATTTTAATCAACTTGGAAAATAAAGTGTTCAAAATATATTTTGGAGGGCATATTTGAATTCCTCACATTTTTCTGATTTCAAAACATATATTATTTGTATTATTTGGAATTATAATTTAAAAGTTATTTGAAAACAGATTTAAAATTTGAATTTAAATTAATTTGGAAAAACTTTGAATCAAAACAGAAAAGAACAGAAACTTTTTGTACTCAGACAAACCTAGCCTCTAACGCTGACGGTGGGCCTTACGCTGACTCCGCAGCAGGTGGGACCGCAGAGGGCTGCCGGGCTTTTCTCACCGGGGTCTTTCCTAACCGCGCTCATGACAGGTGGGGACGGGTACAGCGGGGCCACGCGCACGCGTCGCCCAGCCGGGGCGTGACACGTGGGCGATCCCAGGCGCGGGGGGTTTGTCCGTGATGGTCTGGATCTTCCGAGGGTGTACTTGCAAAAAGAACACCGAGGCTGACAGGTGGGCTATGGGGACCGCGGGTTTAGGCGGGAAAAAGGGGAGGGGGCTAAGCGCAAGATGAACATCGGCTGCTGCAGCGCGCTGACGGTCACGGCTCTGACGGCGTTGGATCTGGCCGTCTTCCAGCGACGATGGCGACGCCTACGCTGGACTAAACGCGCCGCCACAAAAACGAATAAGGTAGAGGGATCCACGGGCTGCAACTTTCCTACAGGTGGCATCACCGGAGGAGGGCTACAACGCGCGGGGCAGGGTGCGGAACATGGCGGCGGATGCTGCGGTTGCTGCTGTCTGCCAGAGCACGGCGCGCGGCGGTGCCCGGAGGCTGCTCGACGGAACGTCCGACGAGGCTGGGGCGCTAGAACGAGGATGGGCTTGTCTAGGGGATCGAGATGCTCACCAGGAACTCGTCGGTGTGGTCGCTGGAGCTGGAGGTGGATCGGATCGGAGCAGAGGCAGAGGTTCCGTGAGCTTCGGATCCCGTGGCTGCGGCGTGTCCGGGAAGCTGCAGAGGACTCCGGCGAGGCGTGGCCGGTGCAGGGTGAGGTAGATGAAGTAGACAACGCTCCTCGTGCTCCTTGTACAGCTTGGCGCGCTCGGGATCGTCGGCTAGCAAGGCAGGCCGGAGCTAGGGTTTGGAAAAACCATGGCCATGGCTAGGAGGTTGTGGGGAGGAAGGAGAGGGTCTAGGTCTTCCTGGATCTCGATCTGGTTGGGGAGTAGGCACGTGGGGGAGCTGGTGCTACAGATAAGAGGGGAGGGAGAGGATCACATGGTTTGGTGAGATGCAAAAAGAGGGCTCGAGTGGCTTCCTTCTCCCTCCTTTCTCTCTTTGTCTTGAAGCCAAAGAAAAGAGTGGGGCAGAGGAGGGGGTGACGTGGTGGTGCTGGTTGTTGGCTGCTGGTGGACCAAGGTGAGGGGGAGGAGAAGAGAGGGTAACCGAGAGGGGAGGGGTAGATGGCATGGGCTCGGTCTAGGGTTAGGGTAGGAGGTGGTGGCTCAGCTAGCTAGAGAGAAGGGGTTTAGGGTTAGGTTAGATGATGCCCATGGTGGTGGTAGGGTGTAACTAGGGTAGATGAGGGGTTAGGTTTAGGGTTTAGCTTAGGTGAGAGATCTTGGAGAAAAGATTAGGGAGAGAGGGTAAAAACCACTTGTTAGCATGGAGATGCCCATGTGATATAAATCCACACAAAAATGAAATAACCTAAAACAAACTGACATGAATGGGTAAGGGAGGAGGGGATGGTGATGTTGCATGGGGCATGCATGAATGTGGATAGCCACTTCTATTAGTTGTAAAAACAACTATAGTACATAAGGGAACTTATTACATGCATGCACATCACTATGGAATAAATTCCAACCCACTAGAAACAAGCTTGATGAACATATGGGAATGGTAGAATCAAGCATAGTTGAATATAATAGGCCATGCTAGTGTGTATATCCCACTAAAAGATTATTTGGCCACGATTATATTTAAACAAGCTCAATTAGCCAAAACAACCATATGGTAGATAAAAGGATGATTCTACTCACATGACATTCAAAGGTGGCCATGAGGCTCCACATAATTAATATTGTGAAAACAACATACATCATATATGGAGCATGTAGACATAGAATGGATCCACACCAACACATATGAGCTAGAGGTAAAACCAAATAAGTTGCAATGCTCATATATGGTGGAATGGTGGAATGATGGGGTGATGACAAGAAAGCTGGTGGAGTTGAATAAAAGATATGCCCCCAACTCAACTTGGGCATTTAAACAATATATCAATAACCAAATACAATATCAAGAGGCAAATACAATTAATGATGCATATGAGAGAAGACCCAAAACAAAAAGGGTTTTATATGATGCTCAAATGCAAGGTGGCATGATGACATGAGCATGATATAATTATGATGCAACTAATTATATATAGGAAGTAGCATATATATAGACTAGGCTAGTAGCATTGCAATTGTTAGACAATTGGGATGCTACATTGGTTGAGCTTAAACAAAAACTTGGAGAGTTGTAAGACAAAAGTTCTAGCTGACCCAGTTCCTTCGTAAAGGGATATCTTGGTTCTTTCGTGCTGAATAAAGATAGTATTTCCTTTGTGGATATGTTATCTTTCCCCACCTTTGATTTGATTTGGGTTAGCGTCTAATACGTCGGAAATGTATCTATAATTTTTGATGCTCCATGCTTGTTTAGTATCTACTTTTCTTCGCTTTGTCTACACTTTGAGGTGTTTTTTTATCTTTTCTGGAACTAACCTATTAACAAGTTGCCATAGTGTCAGTTGCCTGTTTTTTCTGTTTTAGGTTCCAGAAAGGAAAAAAAAATCAATATTCTCGGAATTGGATGGGACAAAAGCCAAAGTCAATATTTTACCGTGGGGGACACGAAGCCAGAAGACGATATGGAGAGGCGAGCTAGGGCCGCCACACCCCCCTAGGCGCCGGTGGGCCCATCCTGCACCTGGGTAGGGTGTGGGCCCTCCGGACGCCTCCCAGCCTCGCGTATTCGCCTATCAGAAGCCCCTGATGCAGAAACCCTAGGCACCCGATCAAAACTCCACGAAACCTTCTGTAGCCACCGCCACCATCGTCCCTAGATCGGGGGGATCTGAAGTTCTTCCCGGCACCCTGCCGGAGGGGAGATCATCTCGGAGGCCTTCTTCTCTGGTATGAAGCGTGAGTAGCTCCACCTTGGACTACGGGTCCATGTAGTAGCTATATGGTTGTATCTTCTCCTTGTGCTTTCATGTATAGATCTTGTGAGATCCGTTCATGATCAAGAACTAATCTATTTGTAATCATGCATGTTGTGTTTGCGGGGATCCGATGGATATTGAGATTACTATGTCAGATTGATTAATGGTTTTGTCTATTTGATACTATCATGTCTGTGTTGTTTGTGATCTTGCATGCTCTCCGTTGTTAGTAGCTATCTTCGCCAAGTAGTTGCTAGTGACTCCAAGAGGGGGTATTTATGCTCGATAGTGGGTTCATGCCTCTAGTTTCCAAGGGAAGTGACAAAAATCTCTTCGGTTGTAGATGTGTTGTTGCCACTAGGGAGAAAACAACGGTCTCTTGTTCATAGAACAAGTGGATTGTTTACCTTACACACTTTGCTTAAAGCAGTTGTCTGTTGCTTGCAACTTAATACTGGAGGTTGTTCGGAAGGTAACATGCAGTTGGATGGCGGTCTACGTATATTGTTGTATTTCCCAATCGAATCTCATAGGATCTTTTTGTCTAGTATTGCATTGTTATGCCTAGCTCAGTTCCTGTCAATTGCCCTGCTGTAATTTGTTTACCCTTCATGCCATGTTGTTTATCTAAGGAGAGCACCTCTAGTGAACTATGGACCTCGGTCCAATCTTTACCATTGATACATCCTCCACTGTTACCTGTTTACTTGCTGCAAACCATTACCTTCCACACCATACATTTAATCATTTGTTACAGAAAACCAGTTAGCATGACAACCTCACTGATTCATTGGGGCAAAGTCTTGAGTTTGTGTTGTGCAGGTTTCCACTTTGCTTGCAACACCTTTGAGACGTTTCCTTCCTCCTACTGGTTCGATAATCTTAGTTTCTTACTGAGGGAAAACTTGCTGCTGTGCTGCTTCACACCTTGCTCTTGGGATTTCCCGACGAAGTACTTCCCAGCACCATCAGCATCAAATCAAACACAGTTACAAGGACTATCTTGATGATGTTTCTTCATGTGATGTCTCACTTCAGTACATCTTCATGTCCTCTGGTCTGACCAATACTTTTTCCTTGTTCAGGAAACATATGAGTTCATCATATTGGAGTGTCTCTATAAGTTTGTTGTTGATCCTATCGATGACATCCTTATTCTCTCCATTATATATTAAATTTATATGGAACAGTTGTCATTAATGTTGGAAATTTCGAGAACCTTCTTCGGGTCATTTCGAAGTATGAGTTCTAGATGTTAGAAGTGACCTTCTCTAATTCACGTGAAAATGTTGAAAGATGTCGCCATGGATTCGATAAGAGTTATCTTACTTTTCTTAAGGACACAGGTGTGGTTATTCTTAGTACCTTATGTTTGTTCAATTTTCATTCGATTAGATGCTAATACACGGGTATAAAAATCTAGCTCATCTTTTGGAGCTACACACTGAAGCCCATATCTTGAGACTCTAGTAACTTTACCTTCGTGGTAAATGTTGCAAACTCTCTATTCGAACATGCTGAGTCTGAAGAGTCATCTCCACTTAACCAAATCTAAATCTCAAGCAAATATGATGGTTGGTGTTCTTCAAGGTTTTGACATAAGTCTCTTTGTAAATTAGGCAATATTGATGTAATGGTTGACATACTTAGTCGGAAAGACCCTTTGTCAAATTCTCTTGCATCAGCAATAACAAAAACTCTTCATGAGGCTTCTTCTATGATTTCTTATAGGAGTTGTGCTTATGGTTTACTTTGTATCCGAAGTCCAAACTTTACTTGATGTCTCGTGTCTCGAACATCAAGGAGAATATTTAAAGTAGTGTTGCTAAATGCCTCTCGGTAGATCCTCCAGACCTTTTATATGGCAAGCGTCTTGTTGTGCCAAGTAATTGATGTCTGAGAATGAAGTTTCTTTCTTATCGTGTCATCAGGAATATTTTCACCTATTCATCCTAGTGGTGTAAAGTTATATCACAATCTTTGGCAAAGGTTTTGATAGGCCTGGATGAAGAAAGAGTTTCCTTTGTTTTCTCAGCCATGTTTTAAGAGCGATTATTATTTTGGTAATCAAAAGTTTCTCTATATACATGCTCCATGCGACTCTTATGAGTCCTCTCCACCAAAACACCTTTCTGTCTTGGCCTTCTATTGAACGAAACAATGACCCTTCTGTTTCAAAAGTAGTTCAACAGCTTGGTTATCCGTATATCTGGAACCCAAAATCTCTACTTAAGCCATTAGTAGAGGTTCCCTATCGAAGTCTGTGGTCATGTTCTTTCCTTTGAAAATCTTCCTGTTGTAATCTTTCCTTCTAAGAAGCTTAAAAATCTTCTTTGAGTTCCATGGTCTCAACCCTTATGAAGACCATGTATCTAACAAATTGAAACCTTCTCCTCATGTGTCCTCTGTTACCTTGACATGTTTCATTTTGTCATCTTAGAGTTGTTTTTGAACACTCCATCCATGAGTTGACCATCGGATACTCTGTGTTTTTAGTGTGTTTTCCTCTTATCTTTAGTGTGGTCTTGTTTTCTTCTCTCTCTGTCTCTTCTCCTACCTTCGGAATCTCAGCTCGAGATTCTCGTAAAGGGATAGAGCTATAACACCCCAGTTTTAGTCAAATAGTAATTAGGGTTTTGATTGTGCATTCATGAGCATCATCTCTTAAACATGCATTGAAGAAATAAAATAAAACCCTAAACCCTAATCTTCTCCCCTCTTTGGATAACCTATTCATATGGTTTTGAGTATTTCTAAAATCCCAAAATAAATGGATCCTAAATGGTTTACAATGGCCCCTGAGTATTTTATATACTTTATAAAAGCCTTTGGTATTTTGAAAGTATTCAAAACAGATTGCAAAATGAAAATATAGAGAAAAAGAGAAAACAGAAAATAAAAATGTTTTGGTTTAAAAAACGGAGCCAATAGCCATACCAGGCCAACCCAGCTTCCTCTCATCTCCCTGCCGCCCACCCGCAGAGCCACCCGCGCAACCTGCAAGCCTTGATGTGGCCTCTTACCAGCCCAAAGCGGCCCAATGCCACCTCGTACCCCTTCGTTGTAGTTTCCCCGTCGTCTTCCTCGCCGGTGGATCGAGGAAGCTACTCACTATCGTTGTCGCCGCGTTAAGATGCGCGCCGCCGCACCCTAACACCTACAAGACTTTCCGCGTCGGCAAGGACGAACCCAAGAACGCCACTTCCTCCCCTCCCTCACTCTCTGGCTCTCGAACGCGCAAAATCGAAACCCTAACCCTAGGCTGATGTTTGCCGCCGTTGTTCTAGACCGCCCCGAGCCTCGCCGTATGTTCTAGGATCGTCGTCTCACCACCCTCGTCCTCCATGCCTAAGCGCGCAAGCCGGGGATCCCTATACTCGCTGGAATAGAGCTCGATGTTCTGCCGACCATCACAACCATTGTCGTCGATTCACCGTCTCCCTACCTTGAATTGCTTCCCCGACCACTCCATCATGTTCATGGTGAGCTCCTTAGCACGTTAGTGCCCCTATTCATCTCCATCTCTTCCTAGATCTTCACCTCTCAGTGCGCCTCTGCCATCCGCCATAGTACATGGTCGCCGGCGATGCTTCGGTGAGCAAATTTGGGCGGCGCCACCACCAAACGGTTTGCCTCGGCCTCCTCTCTACAACTAGCCTAAGCATAGACCAGCGCGCATTGCAAATCCTCGGATTTGAGCTCAACCTGAGAGCCTCCATTGCTGATGTCAACATGACATCAGCATGAGGTCATATTTCCCTCTTCTTTTAATTTAATCTTTTCTGTAATTCTTTTATGGAATATAAATAAATCCCTGGGGGCCACACCTATCAGCATTTTAATAATTTCCATAATTATTTTCTGAAATGAATAAAAACCTGACATGTGGGACCAATTGGATAAATATTTAATACATTCCAAAAAAAATTAATTGTTTTTAAAATGATTGAAAATGGAGTGAAAATGGGAAAAATCATAACTAATTCATATTAAGTCAGAAAAATATGTATAATATATCAAAATGGTCAGAAAAATAAGATCTATCTTTTAAGCTATAATAATGAATTGATAATTGAACATTCATTGCAAGTTTAATTACAAGGACCATTGGACCCCCATAGGAGACTTCGAGGTTCTCCTTGTTTTAGGGTATGCACCCGTCGGACCCTGTTTAAAATGGTCAAGCATGTTTTAGGGTTTCATTTCAATAAAATTTAACTTGGCATATCATCATCCTTGTTTGAGAATTGCATCGATGCCATGTGTTGATTGTTTCCCCTTTCTTTCTGGTGTTTGGTTCTTCCCAATTGAATATGATATCGAGATTGAGATCGAAGACGGAGATCAACACCGTTGAAGCTCGAAGAGCAATACTTGACCAACTGTAACCAAGTCAAGTACAAGGTTTCCGAAGATCTGCTTATTGATTATAAATGGGCAAAGGAAAGCATAACCCCACCATGATATAATCCTATGATTTTGAAAGCATTTCAATTATTTCCATGATGCATACGATTATACTATGGTATTTTATCGATAGATAGAGTATCTTATCTGTTGCATTACTCCATAATGCATACTATGCTTATATTACCTGATACACTACTCCTAGAATAACTAGCTTTGGCTTGTGTGCATTGCTAGAGCTTATATATGTGTCCTACTTAACCATGCATAGTTGTTGAGTCTAGTTCATCCAGATGATGTATTAGATGCAGATAATCTAGTATGACATGAGATCGAGATATATTGATGAGGTGATATATTATTAAACATGCTAAGGCTTGTATGGGAGGCCATAGTTGGATTTGGTTTTTGTAGTCCCATGCTAGCCACCGCTAGGACCCGAGTTCTTGCCTTTGGAACCGAGACGAGCGTAAAGCCACACGTCGTTTATGGGGACTCCTTGATTGATTAACTTGCCTAGTAGATTCCATGATTCACATAGTTGGGGCGTTCCATTCGACATGCATTTTGGATCTTCTTGAAGGCGGTGAAGGAGGTGCATTCATAATAGGTAGGGAAGCATGGACCGGGTTGCTTGGGGTCGATGGACCCCTAGTGGAACCAACCTTGCCTCACATATCTAAGGACCAGCTTCGGGATTTGACCCATTACGGCGGAACCATCCTTAGGTTGTGAATCATGGTCTTGGTGAAAGCAAGGTAAAGGTCGTGTCTAACCACCGTCTGCCGGACTTCCAAGGAAGAGGGCTAATCATGTCGCATTAAGAGTCGGTTACTACATGTGGGTAAAGTTGTACACCCCTGCAGGTTTAAATCTTTTCAAAAAGCCGTGTTCACGGTTATGAATGCTTGGTGACCATATTCTAAGATCATAGAGAACATTAACCAAATCGTAAAACTTAAGAGATCAACGTGTGCTTAAGGATGCTTCCTCATGGGTACAAGGGGGTGATCCTAGTTAGGGTTAAGATGATGATGACTTGGTGGATATCAAAAGATGATGATCAATACTTTGGAGATGTCGCTATCTTATCCCCTTTTAAAATATTCTGATTAGATGAACTTCTCTCTCTCTTGATTTATAAATAAATATGGCTTTATGCAAAACAACTTCACCAGCCATTAGTCTTGCGGAGTACACCTTGTACTCACCGTTTCTTTGTTGATACTTTTGTAGCAGAGTAAGTGTTCACCTGAAGACAAGTTTGGTACTACATCGACAGCGACGAGTAGCTTGGGGTTCCCGGGCGACAGCCTAGAATCTATGGGCTGGAAGGTCATCATTCTGTTTCAAGCCTCTTAGGCCATTTAATAAGTTTTCTATACGTAATAGCATAATTTTCCTTCTGTTGTTTGATGTTTGTGGTCAGTGACCTTCGCTTGTAATAATTTTGATTCTTTGCTCAGTTATGGTCTTGCTGTAATAATTTTTGTGTCGTAGGGTCACTGTTGTGTTACTGAGGTCAAGGTTAATCTTATGTCAGACGGAGGTCTGGGATTTGTTTAGCCCTGGTCCCGGGGGTGTCACAATAGTGAAGATTCAATTTACAATGGGCACTTGACAATACTTGTATCAACATTGTGGTTCATGTTCGTAAGTTAGAATGGTTCTTATGTGAAAGCCCCAAACCATGTAAAACATGCAAAGAAAATTAGAGGGTTCTAACTTGGTTTTGCAGGGCATGTGTTGTGATGTGATATGGCCATGATGTGATTGTGATTATATATGATGTATGCAATGATCCTTATTGTAAGTTTGAAACCGGTAGGATCCTTATGGTTGTCTTTTAATTTCGTTTAAGACCTGCGTGTCTATTATTCAAAGTAGTTGTAATAGTTGATGTTGGTGTAAGGCAACCATGGAGCAGCGCCATTGACCTTGACGCCACGCCGGTGATGATGGATATCATGTTCGTGCTTGGAGATGGAGATCCAAGGCACAAGAAGAAAGGCCATATCATATCACATATTATGAATTGCATGTTATGTTAATATTTTTTATGCATCTTGTATTGCTTAGATCGCGATGGTAGCATTATAAGATGATCCCTCTCACTAAAGTAATAAAGTGTTTGTCCTTAGTAGACCGTTGCTAAGACTCGTCGTTTCTAAACACCATGTGATGATCGGGTGTGATAGATTCTACATGTTCATACAACGGGTGCACGCCAGATTTGCATATGCAGATACTAAAGTTCATCTTGACGAGCCTTGTGGCACACCGGATTTACGGTCCGAGAATACCCGTTATGCATACAATTCACGTTCCCATGATCAGTGAGCCGTGAGCATAACCGACTAGTATCATTACATCATCCATACAATATCGATTACAAATTTACAAGTTGGCCATTATGGAGATTACAACACAAGTAGCGGAAGTCTTAGGTGCAGAGCCCGTGCCTTAACCTATAGGCAACTAACTGGGAAGATGACCTAGCTCGCATCGACGCCAGCACATTCTTTCCTTTTTAACATCTACAATCTGGCCAGGTAAATAACCAGAGACAATGCCGGTGAATACTTTGAATGTACTCGCAAACCACCGGGACAAAGGTAAATAAGATAATGCATATCTAGCTGTGGCGAGATAGCTCTACACTATAGTTGTTTTTGAAGACCTAACATTGGCATCTTTATATCTTTGTTGAAAAAGAGTTTTTGGAAAAACATGACTCCTTTTTGAAAACCCGGACATCTCCACATCCTTGTTAAAAAGTTTTAGAAAAACATTTTGTTGTAAAACCCTTTTTAAAACCTTATCGACCATCCCTAGTCAAAACCATTGTCATTCTTATCTTTCCTCGTGACCAAGTCACATCCTTTATTTCATCTCAACTTAACCGAAGGCTCCTCCTAGCACTTGCCATTCCAACTGTCCTTGTCTGTGGACATGGCTATTCGAATAGATTAGACTCTGCAAAGTTTGTGTACTTTACCCACAAGAATCAATACATCCGCTGGGATAAAACTACGACCTACTGCACATGGTAGATAGGGGATCAGATAATCAAACTTACGCCTTTCATTTGTCCATCCCTAGCAACGGCGGCTTTTCCTTTTGGGTGTATCTCTCCGGTACGAGTATGGGGTACTACGACCCTGGTCCTTCCATCCGTACTGACCCCTATCTCTAGACCGAAGTCTGGTAGATAGCAATAGTGAAAATCTTCCATCCGTACTACCTAAAAGCATACTGTCCACGAGAGACCCAATTGTTGCACCAGTGCCTTGTCCCAGACAGCCCGGATTTCAGGGGATTTCTCCCCTTTAGCGAGTACAAACAGCCCCAGCTAAGGATCACAAACTAGGAGCTAAGCCCAGCGTCTGGGGTAATGTCGTTGCATGGGTAAAATTGTTCTGGACATTGGCTTAGAACATCCCTTCTCTTCCTCTTGTTTGGCTTTCTCTTCATCCACCTCATATCTTCTTTTAGTAAAACTTCCACTCGGAAATGATGCCTATTTCCAAGGGTTTTATTTTGAAAACTTTGTGGTAGGGTAAAACCCAAAATCGTTTTATTCTTGAAAATCCGTGGGTTCCAAGAGGAAAGATGCTAATCATCTTAGCCTCGTTCTAAGGCGTAAAGATAGGTGTAAATAGGGTAGGTGTCCAATGGACACTTATTCATAACATGGAGGAGCCAAGTTACTCACGTCTGTTTATTTGAATCAAACCATGCCTTTGATCATGCAATTCATAAACGAGATATACATCAGTTGATAAACGGAAGTAGGTGAATACAGGAGTTCAGGAATGGTGGCTTGCCTGTGACTAGCGAGAAGTCCCTTGATGGCGTTATATAACCAGGTAACCAATAACAACAATAAAATAACCCCGATGCTTCCTTCTTCTCGGCGTCACACAATCGGAACTATCGTCGTTATCGAGCATACATGCAAGCAAACAATACACCAATCAATACAAGGCATACAAGAATCAAACCATACACCAATCTAAAGATAATTACAAGATAAACTTTAGTAGGATGTTGGATGATTGGTGTGATTGGATTGGAAGAAGATTTGGAGGCATTAGGTGAAGGGATCCTTTTGGATGTCGAATCTAGGATCTACCTAAGAGGGGGTTTTTGACCAAGGACTTGATCTGTGTGATACCATTGTATAAAGATGATACCATCAGATAGGTATTGATAAACTGAAGCCAACAAAAGTGGTTTCACTATTTTATCAATTTCCCTTGATTTATAATGGAGTTTATAGTGATTAAAGTTCTAGTTTTAGGAAATAATTCACCAGAACTTCTTCGGAGATCCAAAAATTATTTCCTTGGGTGAAAGGGTAGTATTTGGTGGACTGATTTAGGAGGAGTTGGAATCTCCTCAAAACAATTACCAAAATGCCCTTGAGAAAATCCCAAAGACAGTACTAGACAAGATTTGTCTTTTTCACCAGGTTTAATCTACAGGAGATTTTTAGTTGGTTCCAAGGGCACATGTTAGGTACTGATAATATCTTACTGTAGAAATTGGAATCAACCTTTTTGGAGTTAAATAGCTACTGTACTGATTTTAATTAGTGATTAAACTATGCATAGAAGAGTTTAATTCACTAAAATTCAACAGAGACTCATAAAAATATGAGCAAGTGGGTTTTGGAATATACGGTTGTATGTGTTCAAGGGGAGTTGGAATTAGGTCCAAACCTCATTTGGTTTGAACTAGGGAATTTCCTAAAGTCAGAAAGGCTCTATTTTTGTTATTTTTGTCAAGGGTAAACTAGGATGCCAAATAGTTTATACCTTTCAATAGCAAATGGATTTACTCCATTTAGGTTTGTAAAACTTCCTGAAGAGTTTGTTTAGTGTTCTGGACAAATCTTAGTATATGATTTATCATATTTATTTTAATCCTCAAAATGACTAACCAATGCCTCTGCATGTTAGGAAAAAATGTATGTATGTGGGAAAAATTAGATATGGTGGTTTACAACTTTGTTTGTATTTAAACCAAACAGCTACAAACAGATCTAGTAGAAATAATAAAAAGAAAAGGGGTGGCCGGGCTAGATCTGTGAGGGAGGTGGGCTGTCAAGGGGAGCTCGGCCCACCAAGTGTTGCTCCCTGTGCTGGAGGGGCGAGTCCAACTGGCCCAGCGGGTCCTGCCCAGGGGTCAAGGGATACGGAGGGGCGACGACCGTCAGATCTGGCGGAATCTGACGGACGAGAGGCGTCGTCCTCGCGGGGCTAGCTCGCCGGCGAGGGAAACCCTAGGGAGGGCCATGGAGAGAAGGGGGAGCTCACTAGGGCTCGAGGGTGGTCGTGGGGGAGATGGTTCGACACAGTTGAGGGCGACGAATCCGGGGATGGGCGGTAGGAGGGGTGTTGACGCTGGGAAGGTGCTCGCTCGACGGTGGCCGAAGTGGAGCTCGCCGGAGCTCGCCGGTGCAGCTTCAGGAGTGGCTGCATGGCAACAAAAAGGGCATGGTTAGCACTAGAGGATCAAGGAGAGTCTAGTGGCGTGACATGCAGAGGGAGGGGAGGGTGGAGGGAGGAGCCTAGCTCGATTTCTTGGAGGAGGCCGAATCTTCTCTTCCTCCTTCTTTCGAGCAGGGCAGAGCAAGGGGAGGAGAGGGGAGCTCTAGGGAGGTAAGTGGGGGTTGTTGGGGCAAATGAGCTGCATGGGAGGGAGGCTGGGAGTCCTTAGGCCTTATAAACCCGAGTGGGGAGGTCCATGTGAGACCCTAGCGCATGGCTCAATAGGATTGATAGGAAACCCAAACCAACAAGTTGCAACTTCTTTTCCTGAAGCTCATTCAAAAAGAACTCTAAGGTTAAGTGTGCTTGGCCTGGAGCAATTCTAGGATGGGTGACCGACTGGGAAGTGGGTACCGGGTGTGCATGAGTGAGGACAAAGTGCGCAGAAAACACTAGTATTGGTCTGTGGTGTTAGTCTAGAGATCCTATTGAGCTGCCAGAAGTGACAGCCGTCGGTACGGAGTGACCGAGGTGTTATAAGTGGTATCAGAGCCGACCCTCACGGTTACATGGGCATGTGCGGGTCAGTTGCGGACATGTGTAGCATGGCGCGTGTGGCCCGGAGTGGACACAGCATGGCAATGTGCCGGCACTGGACGCACAGATGTGTGCTAAGAGGGGACGTTCCTGGCTTGTGGTTGATCGACGAGGACGTCGATCTTCTAAGGGTGGGTGTATGTGAGACCCTGGCGCATGGCTCAATAGGATTAATAGGAAACCCAAACCAACAAGTTGCAACTTCTTTTCCGGAAGCTCATTCGAAAAGAACTCTAAGGTTAAGCGCAGAAAAGACTAGTTTTGGTTTGTTGGGTTAGTCTAGAGATCCTATTGAGCTGCCAGAAGTGACAGCCATCGGTCCGGAGTGACCGGGGGTGTTACAGTCCATGGTGGACATAGCTCATAGAGGAGCTAGGGCATGGTACAGGGGCTTCCCATTGGTGGCCAAGGGCGGTGGGGAGGGGTGTGGTGTGCTTAGGGTCGTGCATAGAGCAGAGAGGGAGTGGGGGTGCTGCAATGAGTTTTAATATGGCTTTGAAGGGACATGACCTTTGTCTCCCTCTTCAAACAAGCACAAGAGGACAAGTGGTCAGTTATGCTACAATGTTGGTCGACTAGAGGGGTGTGTGTGCTGCTGTGGAGGAGTACTTGACAAGATTTGGTGAGGAGTAGAGTTGGTTTGAATCAAGATTTGATTGTTTTGGCAAAGTTGATCAAATGAGGCTTGTGAAGGAAGTTAACAAACTAGCATTGGACAAGGTATGCAAATGGTACTGGTAGATAGATGGGGTCAAATAATCTCTCCATGATTTAAATGGGATTTTTCTGATGATTATAATCCCATTTAAATGCACTTCTTCAAAAAGTGCAGAAAAAGATTATGGAAGCAAGAATGATATTTTTACATTGGGAAAGCTTGGTTTTTGATGTGATATGGTCCTAGATACCATAACACACATTGGAGAATTTTATCGGGATTTATTGAGGTGATAAGTATTTTTAGGGAATTATTTCTTGTTTCTACCAATTAAGAAAAAGGGCAAAAAGAAATAATAAAGAATCTCAACAATAATTATTTTTGAGTTGGAAAGATATGATATGACATATAGCATAAAATGTGCCTTGATTTGGCAAGGTGATTTGGAGAAAAGCAAACTTGCCTTTATAGACAATGGTTTTGAGAATTTGGTAAGTAGAGGAAATAAAATATTTTAATAATCCAAATAATTGTGGGAATTATTTGGGGATGCTTATATCCAAGGTATATGATGTGTACTTGATGTAGGCATCCAGGTCAACCTTGGTTTTGAAGGAAAGTGGTGAAAAGGGTGGAATCTAGATTTTTGGGGGATCAGAGCTCACCATGGTACACGGGTTATATGGATGAATAGAACTTGTCATATAGATGATTATGGAAGCAAGTTTTGGGTTTGGTTGCATTTGAGGTGATCTAGATGAGATGGCAAACTTTGTTGAAAATAAGGCTACCATAACAAACACATCAGGTAGCCTCATAAACCACGTGGGTTTAGGAAGCTGTCAACACCCGAATTTTTCAATCTGAGATGCCTGTTATGCCATACATCGCAATCCCAGGATTACCATTTTTGCGAGACATAACAGAATTGGATACCATAGTACATCATCCATTACAAACGATACATAAGTTCTTACACAAATAGGGATCTCATGATCCAGTTCTTAATACAACATGAAGCAGCGGAATACGTAATAATAACGGTAGCGTAGGCGAAGCTCCATCTTCGGGGTCACAGGCAATGCTGACGATGGGAGATGATCCTAGTTGTCGTAACCTTCCTGGGGTACATCCTCAAGGTACTCCTCTTCATAGTCTGGCCATGGGAATAGCCAGGGACAAAGCCATGAGTACTCTTTAAGTACTCACAAACTAATACTAACAGGAAAAAGGGGTTTTTGGATAATAGGACACTAGGCTCTAGGGTTGTTTTGCAAAAGCCAGATTTATCTCTACTAGGTTCCAAAGCTAATCACAATTTTATAACTCCTAAGTGGGATCTTGTATTTCAGATCACAACCCTGTTGTGGTCAAGTCAAAGTCTCATTTCATTTCACAAGTCATTTTGAAAAGTCTGACGGGGGAACAGTATGGCCACTCCAACTGTCCATAACCGCGGACGCGGCTATTCGAATAGTTTGACACTCTGCGGAGATTGTACACTTTCACCACAACATTCGATACATCCGTCAGGAACAAATGCTGAATTCACCATACTCAGTATGCGGATAATCAATCCTAACCTTTCAATTACACGCCCTAGTATAAGCACCAACCATGAACAACTGTCATCTTGGGTACTGCACAGGTGGACAATCTTCACAAGGTAGCCTCAGTTCAGACCTTGGCCGTGAGGAAGCTAATACTAAGGTATATAAGTTTCCAGTCAAGCCCTACCCAATCTTCGGGTATTGTGGTTGTACGATGAAATTGGAATAGTATTGCATCCAGACAACCCATCAGTTTTACAAAGGGCTAAGGCTCATGCCTCAACATTTTCATCACAAAAATCATCGGGTGTTTGGAAACACATGTCCAAAATATTTCAATAGAATGATCCATCATTCCAAGGTTTTCATAACCATTTTCCACCAAGTATTCCCATCTAAAGTTGATCAAGTTTTATGCTTAGCACTAGCATCTACAGGTGGGGGTAAGCAATAATGAGGGGTGGTAAACTAGGGGTGTTTCAACTAAGTACACCTTATATCTTAGGATGATATCAAGGTTTCTGACTTAGGCCAAATTTTATGCTCTTTATGCAACCTTCACATATCTTTCTAGTATCTACCATTCACTTAAGTAAGCTCTAAGTACTAGCTTTGATAAAGAAATAAAGTAATCAAGATTGCAAGTAAAACTAGGATTGGTTTATCAGGTGGATATGATCATATATGCTTAGGGCATATAGTAGTCATAGTAACAAGTAGGGGTTTGTTGCATCAGTTGGGTATTCTGCAAGAGTTAACTTGCATCAATATCTGTATAAGCTTGCATAGGTATAGCATCATCTTTGTGCAGAGCAGTGGTTGAAGTTCTCCTCGGCTTCTTCTTCGTAGAATCCTCCTTCCTCCTCGTATCCTTGGTCGGTACTATCGTCTATGAATAAATACGAGGTACACAATCACCAAACAATACTTAACTACTTGCAATCATCACACAAAATGGTCCTATAGATGATCTAACATCATCTCTAAAATTACAAGATTAAGGCTTGGTTAAATTCCTTTTATTTTTAGAAAAGTAATTTCTACTCATTGAAAAACTACTTAAGATTTAATATTCTCCAAACCAAACATGGGATCATGTTGACACATGTCATCACCACATATTTTAGTCCAAGGGAATGTGATTTAAAGTGGTGTCACAATTTAATAAGGTTTTACCCTTTTATTTTAATTAATTAATGCGTCTAGAAATGCTTATGTAGCATTCTTTTATTACTTGAACATTATTTCTGCAAGTAAACCTATATATTTTTATATATTCTGAAAGGTATGGTCAGATGTGATTTTTGAGAGTTGGAATCAACTCAAAAGCTATTATGGTTTAAATTTGAAAAATGTTTGAATGCAGAAAAGATTCTGCCTTGTTATTTTTACCATGGGTGATCTATAGATCCAAATGACTTGAATCCAACGGGCTTGGATTCAGCATTCCCAGACCTTTCTAACAAAATTGGTTTCATTCAATTTGGTGCACTGAATCGACCTGGGTTGCTTTTTGAAACTGGGTACAAAAGTGTGTTTGAAATTAAATGGAAAAGGTTTAATTTGAATAACTGGGCTGCGCGGGAAAAGCTAACGGGCCGGCCTGCTAAGCGCAGTGCTCCCGCGGGATGCTTAAGTGGGTGTACCCACTCGTTAGTGAGACAGGGAGGGGCGAAGTGGTACGGGGCAACGTGGGTCGTTTGATCTGATTCTAATCCAACGGCTGGGAGTCATCGTTGACGCGAGGCAACACCGGCGAGAAAGAAACCTAGCGCGGCCAGTGAGGGATGCTGGGGGCTCACCGGGGTGCAGGCGAGGGTCGGCGAGGCGGGCGAACGACGAAGTCGACGACGGCGAACTCAGGGGTGGTCGCGGCAGCTCCTGGGGTGGACGAAATCGATGGCGCCCTTCTTCTCCAGAGGCGGCGAGCTCCGGTGAAATTCCGGCGAGGTGTTGCTCGCCTTGCTCCGGGAATGGTGTGGCACGATCAGTGAGAAGAGGGGAGTGAGGTGGTGTGAATAAATCGACTGGGGGTGGCCTCTATTTATAGTCGAGCGAGGGGACCGACGGGACGCACGGTGAGCTCGTCGGGGGCAGTGTTACAAGCGGCTACTGGCATGGGCGACGGTAGGGGACAATGCGGTGTTCCCTGGCGATGCTCAACGACATGGTTTTGAGGCGTGGGGCGGTGTGGCTTGGTCTGGAACATGCGACGCTCTGCGCGGCAGAGGCGGCGTCTTCGACGGCGAGCGGTGGCTGTACGGCACGGGGCGGCGAACGAGGATGTCTGGCGGTCTCCTAGGTCGGTGGGGATTGTGTATGCATGCGGCGAGGGTGGCACGCGGTCTATGGGCTTCGGTCGAGGGTGGCGCTCTGGCGCACGCTCGGCATGGTCGCTGGTAAGGTTGGCATGGTTCGTGCGTGTGGTCCAGGGCTTGGCAACGCTCGCGGCTGGGACAGGGAGTGGCGGTGGACGGTGGGCTGCCTCCTAGACATGCTGGCTAGGCTTGCTTCTCTTCCTAGCTTGCTGTCGACATGGGGGTGACATGGGTGTGCTCGGTTGTTCACCATTGATGGCAATGCCAAGCTTACAGTTATGCTAAGGGTTAGTTTAGGTTGTTAGATGATCTACTAAGGCTAGTGGTGCCCAGAGAGGGGACAAGTTAGGCCTCAATCACTGCTCACTATAGTGTTTAGATTTTGTATGATTTGTGTCTGCAACCTGTTTGATGAAATGGCCGCATGAAATCAAGTTTTGAATTTTGAAAAGATTTCTGGTGGGTTTGCTAGATTGGTGCTGGTGACTCTGCAGATGCTTGGGTTTTGAAAGTTGAGCTTGTTTGAGTGGTTTTTGAATAAGTGGGATCTTCCCATACGATAAAGATTCAATTTTGAATTGTCATTTAAACTATGCATTTGAAAGTTTCTGGATGATCACAAAGTGGGCCTTTATACCTTGTTATGAGTACATTCAAGGGGTGCAAAGATCCAGAAAAGTTTCCATTAGGTTCTGAAATTTTGAGACAGCTAAAGTAGGCATGGGAGTTAAATTGGTCAAAATGACCATTCCTTTATTTTATTCGTTTTGATTTATTTATCTTAAGGAAAAGTTTGGGAAATGTTTAGATGATGTTTATTTCACCTAAGAAACATTTTACAAGCAAGGAAACAAACAAGGTGGTTCAAAAGAATTTCAAATTAAATGCATACACATATGCATGCCTTCATAATTTTATTTAACAAAGTTTTTGTTAACCCTAATTTTGATGATTAGAAGTTGATGATCCAAGTTTAGTATTTTTGGGATGTTACAAACCTTCCCCCCTAAAACAAAATCTCGTCCCGAGATTTGAAAAAGGACGAAAATATTACCTAGGATTTGAAGAGATCGGGAAACTCCGTCCTGATGTGATCTTCGCGTTCCTAGGTGGCTTCCTCTTCTGTGTGGTTGCTTCACTGATCTTCGCGTTCCTAGGATTTGAATAGTTCAAAAAGCTTCTTCTAAAATACGGATGGGTATTTCGGGATAGGTCAGGTCATCGTTGATCTCTATGGTCCGGTGGTCGATATTCTTGAACACTTCGGTCTTCTCGGGGACTTCGAGACACTTGCGAAGTAACGAGATATGGAACACATTGTGCACGGTGACATCTCTTCGGGCAGTTCCAATTGATACGACACTTCTCCTCGACGGTTCAGAATCTTGAAAGGTCCGATATATCTAGGGTCTAACTTTCCTTTGAGTTGGAAACGCTGCATTCCCTTCAATGGCGACACTTTCAGATAGACAAAATCTCCTATGTTGAAGGCGAGGTCTCTATGTCTCTTGTCAGCGTAACTCTTCTGTCGGGATTGGGTGGTCTTGAGGTGCTCACGAATCATGTGAACCTTCTCTTCTGCTTCTCGTAGGATGTCAGGTCCGAAGATCTGACTCTCTCCTACTTCCGACCAGTTCAAAGGGGTGCGACTCTTCCTTCCGTACATAAATTCAAATGGGGCCATTTGCAAGCTGGCTTGATAACTATTGTTGTATGAAAATTCTGCGAATGGCAGACAGTCTTACCACTTGGATCCATATTCTAACACGCATGCTCTCAGCATATCTTCGAGTATTTGATTTACTCGCTCCGTTTGTCCATCGGTCTGAGGGTGATACACGGTGCTGAAATCTAAGCGGGTTCCTAAACCTTCTTGTACTTTCTTCTAGAATCTCGAGGTAAACTGAGTTCCTCGATCCGATACTATGTTCTTGGGGACTCCATGCAAACTAACGATTCTGGCGATGTACAAATCTGCTAGCTTCGAACTCTGATATGTGCTCTTGACGGGTAAGAAATGGGCGACTTTGGACAATCTGTCCACTATGACCCAGATAGAGTCATTTCCCCTACTAGAAGTAGGTAGTCCAGTGATAAAGTCCATTCCTACAGAATCCCATTTCCATTCCGGAATCTGCAATGGTTGCAACAATCCAGCGGGTCTTTGATGTCCGGCCTTGACTTGCTGACAAATATCACACTTGGCGATATAGCTTCCGATTTCTCTCTTCATCTTATGCCACAAAAATTGCTCTTTTAAATCTTGATACATCTTAGTTCCTCCGGGATGGATAGAATAAAGAGTATCATGAGCCTCCTTCAAAATAACTCCTTTCAACTCAGAATCTAATGGTACACAAAGGCGTCCTTTGTACCACAACACTCCTTCGTCCTCGGTGAATCCGGGTACTTTGCCTGTACTGATACGATGCTTGATTCAGTCGATACTGGCATTTCCGTTCTACGCCTCTTTAATCTGACTGATCAAAGTGGGCTGGAGTTCTATGCTAGCCAAAAAATCCTTCACTTACTAATTCCATCCGAAAATCTTCTAGCTCCGTGTGCAGACTTGGTTGCTCCTTCAAAATCATGGAGTTCAAGCGGCACGACAATAAGCTAAGGGCATCTGCTACCACGTTGGCTTTACTAGGGTGATAGTGAATGTCCAGATCGTAATCCTTGATTAGCTCAATCCATCTTCTCTGGCTCATATTCAGATCCTTCTGAGTGAATATATACTTTAGGCTCTTGTGATCCGAATAAATCTCACAACGGTTTCCCATCAGGTAATGTCTCCATGTCTTCAGGGCTAGAACTACGGCTGCGAGTTCGAGGTCATGGGTTGGGTAGTTTTGCTCATGTTGCTTCAATTGTCGCGATAGATAATATATAACGTTGCCTTCTTGCATTAGCACACATCCGAGACCAATCTTGGATGCGTCACAATACACGTCGAAGGGCTTTGTGATATCCGGCATGATCAAGATTGGGGCTGAAATCAATCTCCTCTTGAGTTCTTGAAAACTCGCTTCACATTTGTCGGTCCATTCAAACTTCTTGCCCTTCTTCAGCAATTGGGTCATGGGTCTGGCGATACTAGAGAATCCTTCTACGAATTTGCGGTAATATCCCGCCAATCCGAGAAATGCATGAACTTGGGTTTGAGTGGTTGGGGCTTGCCAATCTTCTACATCTTTCACTTTGGCAGGGTCAACAGCAATTCCTCCGGCTGATACAATGTGACCGAGGAATCCTACCTCCTGTAACCAGAATTCACATTTGCTAAACTTTGCATACAACTGATGCTTTCTAAGGGTTCCAAGAATGGTCCTTAGGTGTAGCTCATGTTCTTCTTATGATTTGGAATAAATCAGAATGTCATCGATGAAAACAACGACAAACTTATCCAGGAAGTCCATAAAAATCTTTTTCATGAGATTCATGAAATAAGCGGGGGCATTGGTTAATCCAAAAGACATGACCGTATACTCATACAATCCATATCTGGTGGTAAAGGCAGTCTTTGGAATATCCTCTACACGAATTTTGAGTTGATGATAGCCAGTTCTAAGATCAATCTTAGAAAACACTTTGGCACCGGTCAGCTGATCAAACAAATCTTCTATATTGGGCAAGGGGTACTTTTTCTTGATGGTGACATCATTCAATTTCCGATAATCCGTACACAAACGGTTACCTCCATCCTTCTTGTCCGCAAACAAGACAGGTGATCTCCAAGGTGACGCACTTGGTTGAATCAATCCTATTTCCAGCATGGCATCCAGTTGCTTCTTCAGCTCTGCGAACTCTGACGGGTTCATACTATAGGGTCTCTGGGCTATGGGTCCGGTTCCGGGGATTATTTCGATGATAAACTCGATATCCCGATCTGGGGGCATACCGGGCAAAACATCTGGAAATACATCGGGGTATTCACAGACTATCCGGACTTGGTCAATGGTAGGTTGGGCTATACTCTTGTTACACTTGAATTGGCGAGGTAAGGTTTCAGATATATGCTCGACTGATATTTCGGCGGTACTGGTCATAGTTATGGCTTTCAATTAATCCTTTATGTTTGGACATCAAATCCATTCCTGGTACTACTTCCAAACCTTTAGTTCCGAGTACTATCAGATTTGCATAAAAATCTATGCCATGGATTCGGATAGGGACGGCTTTGCAAATTTGCCTATCCTTGGTGGTTGATCTGGGAATTTGAACAATCATGACATGATTCAGTTTGGTTGGTTGAATTTTACTAGTGCATGCAAATTCCTCGGTGACAAATGAATGTGATGCACCAGAATCAAACAACACTCTTGCAAGTACTGAATTAACAGAAAACATACCCAGCACGACGTCTGGCGCTTCCTGAGCTTCTTCAGCATGCATGAGAAAAAGACGGCTGTTGCGGTTGAGTGAATTCCCTGGGGCAAATCTTCTTCCTGGCTGAACACGACGCTGTTGCTGATCTGGGTCATTGGCATTGGGGGCTGTAGCCTTCTTCTTGTTGGGGCACTCGTTGGAATAGTGGCCTTTATTTCCACAGTCATAACAGGTCACTTGCGACTTGTCCTTGGCTGCGACAGGCACAGCATTGCTTCCAGTCCTCGGGGCAGTGTTGGTGTTGGCGGTAGCGTTGTTGTTGTTGTTGAACTTGGGTGGGGCACGGTTGAAATTGCTAGAGTTTCCGGGGTTGTTGTGGTTTCCTCCGGGTCTAGGGTTTCCACGGTTGGGATAGGTGGGACGAGTCATCGGGGGTCTGTTGGTCCTTGGGGCAAATCCTGGAGATGGGTTAGGGCGATACTTTGGGGTCTGATGGGTTCCTGGTTGATGCAGCATATGATGCTTGCGGTTCTCATTGGATTGGTTGATCTTTCCTTCCATCTGGATAGCAGAGTCGACAAGGGCTTCAATATCCTCAAAGGGAATATTGACTAACACCGTCTGCATCTCATCATGCAGACCATTCAGGAATATTTCTTTCTTCTTGGCTTCAGTGTCTATTTCATCCGGGGCATACCTAGCTAATGACAAAAATTTATCACGGTATTCCACTACAGTCATCCTTCCTTGCTTCAGCTCTCTGAACTCGTCTCTCATTCTCTTGATCAAACCCGGTGGTACATGGGTTCTGCTAAACTTGACCTTGAATTCCTCCCAGGTCATCATCTGGCCTCCGGTCATTGCGCGAACACTGTTCCACCATGCTCGGGCATCTCCGGCTAGATAGTGAGTGGCGAATAGGACTTTCTCGTTGGCTTCCACTCCTGCTACTTCTAAGTTATTTTCCATGGTTTGCAGCCAATCATCGGCGTCTAGGGGTTCTTCTGACTTGGTGAAAACAGGGGGGTTGGTATTCTGGAAATTCTTGAGCTTAGTTCCATGGTGGTCCTGATTTCCATGGCCTTGGTTGTTATGGGCTAGCTGGGCTATCTGCTGAAGGGTGGCCAGGTTGGCTTGACGTTCCGCTCTTTCAACTTCACGTTCAGAAGTCAACATTTGCAGAATCTGCAACATCGGGTCTGGGTTTGAACCACTTCCTCCACGTGGCATCTGAAGATTGAGGTAGATCATGATAAAAGAGGGAAATTTCTAAAGTTTTGGGTCTTTGGAAAAAAAAATTAAAGTTTGACTCAGATTTTTCTAGTAACTTGCTTTTCATTCATTCATTCATAGCACCCGATACAACACACACCACAACAAAGAAAAACAGATGGTTTTAAGAACCATTCTGAGAACTACGATACAGTGGGACCGAATACTACTTACTACGCTAATGCTCAAGTGCTACTACTCCTCGGACTCTGTGGCGTCATCATCCTCATCATCATCGATGAAGGAAAATCGTCCTCATCAGTGAAGAAATCCATAGCCTGATCCTCCAGAAAATCATCGTCATCGCTGAGATAGGAGTAGGGGTCTCCACGAAGATCCTCGCCGGCATTCTCCCTTTCCTCCAACTGCATGTCTCTCTCGTGGATGGTCTCCTCGAGAGATGAGATGCGGTGGCGAAGACGGGCAATGATGCACTCCTTCTTGTCGAGCTGACGGTGGTGAGACTTGCGATCCTTTGCTAGCATGGCGATGGTCTGGTCCTTCATCTTGATGATGGCAGACTTGTGGTTGTAGTAGTCACGGCAGTTTTCTAACTCCTGCTGACGATCGTACATCATGAAGCTAAGGTGGTCCAATTGGGTCTTCAGCTCGGGGTGGTATGGGGCTTCCAGTGGTTGTCCATTAGCATCACGCCTTGGGCAAAACTCAAAGCGAGTACCCTTGATCTGATTGATGCTCTGCCCGCACAGACGAGAAAGAGCTTCCTGCATGGCTCCGGCAAGTCCATCGAGCCAGTTGTTTTCTCTCAAGGTAAACTGGATTCCCTCCGCAGTGGGAGGTTCAATCTTTCCTCGGAGACTTGCAACAATTAGCCACTGCAGATTATCTCCTGCTTGATCATTGAGCTGAGCTTCGAAGAACTCGGGGTGCAGACGCTCCAGAAGTTCCGAAAGCTGGTCCAAATCCCTCTCAAAGATAAGGTCTCCTCCATTCCCAAGTTGGTAAAACTTGCTGTACTTCACGTCC
This sequence comes from Avena sativa, assembly GCA_916181665.1. Taxonomy (NCBI): domain Eukaryota; kingdom Viridiplantae; phylum Streptophyta; class Magnoliopsida; order Poales; family Poaceae; genus Avena; species Avena sativa. The sequence continues at coordinate 105,885,602 of OV702293.1, forward strand.
ATCTATAAGAATAGAGGATGAGTAAGTTAGTAGAGTGATTAAGTGTGCCAAAATTTTATGTATTTTGCAAGAGTTTTTGAGGAACATGAATTTTTAGGAAAGAATCAAAGGGATAAGAATGAGAATAGTTTTTTTGTAAATATTTGTTTTTCTTTGGTTTTGGAAAATAAGTTTTTGGGTTTAAACGTCCATTCTAACTAGGGTCTCCTATGGTCAGGATGGCTCTGATACCAACTTGTCAATACCCGGATTTTTCAATCCTAGATGCCTGTTATGCCATACATCGCAATCCCAGGATTACCATTTTTGCGAGACATAACAGAATTGCATACCATAGTACATCATCCATTACAAACGATACATAAGTTCTTACACAAATAGGGATCTCATGATCCAGTTCTTAATACAACATCAAGCAGCGGAATACGTAATAATAACGGTAGCATAGGCGAAGCTCCATCTTCGGGGTCACAGGCAATGCTGACGATGGGAGATGATCCTAGTTGTTGTAACCTTCCTGGGGTCCATCCTCAAGGTACTCCTCTTCATAGTCTGGCCATGGGAATAGCCAGGGAAAAAGCCATGAGTACTCTTTAAGTACTCGCAAACTAATACTAACAGGAAAAAGGGTTTTTTGGATAATAGGACACTAGGCTCTAGGGTTGTTTTGCAAAATCCAGATTTATCTCTACTAGGTTCCAAAGCTAATCACAATTTTATAACTCCTAAGTGGGAACTTGTATTTCAGATCACAACCCTGTTGTGGTCAAGTCAAAGTCTCAATTCATTTCACAAGTCATTTTGAAAAGTCTGACGGGGGAACAGTATGGCCACTCCAACTGTCCATAACCGCGGACGGGGCTATTCGAATAGTTTGACACTCTGCAGAGATTGTACACTTTCACCCAAACATTCAATACGTCCATCAGGAACAAATCCTGAATTCACCATACTCAGTATGCGGATAATCAATCCTAACCTTTCAATTACACGCCCTAGTATAAGCACCTCTCCTGTGAGTTTGGCCTCCCAACCATGACCAACTGTCATCTTGGGTACTGCACAGGTGGACAATCTTCACAAGGTAGCCTCAGCTCAGACCTTGGCCGTGAGGGAGCTAATACTAAGGTCTATAAGTTTCCAGCCAAGCCCTACCCAATCTTCGGGTATTGTGGTTGTACGATGAAATTGGAATGGTATCACATCCAGACAACCATCAGTTTTATAAAGGGATAAGGCTCATGCCTCAACATTTTCATCACAAAAATCATCGGGTGTTTGGAAACACATGTCCAAAACATTTCAATAGAATGATCCATCATTCCAAGGTTTTCATAACCATTTTTCCACCAAGTATTCCCATCTAAAGTTGATCAAGTTTTATGCTTACCACTAGCATCTACAGGTGGGGGTAAGCAATAATGAGGGGTGGTAAACTAGGGGATTTTCAACTAAGTACACCTTATATCTTAGGATGATATCAAGATTTCTGACTTAGGCCAAATTTTATGCTCTTTATGCAACCTTCACATATCTTTCTAGTATCTACCATTCACTTAAGTAAGCTCTAAGTACTAGCTTTGATAAAGAAATAAAGTAACCAAGCTTGCAAGTAAAACTAGGATTGGTTTATCAGGTGGATATGATCATATATGCTTAGGGCATATAGTAGTCATAGTAACAAGTAGGGGTTTGTTGCATCAGTTGGGTATTCTGCAAGAGTTAACTTGCATCAATATCAGTATAAGCTTGCATAGGTATAGCATCAGCTTGCCTTGTGCAGAGCAGTGGTTGAAGTTCTCCTCGGCTTTTTCTTTGTAGAATCCTCCTTCCTCCTCGTATCCTTGGTCGGTACTATCGTCTATGAATAAATACGAGGTACACAATCACCAAACAATACTTAACTACTTGCAATCATCACACAAAAGGGTCCTATAGATGATCTAACATCATCTCTAGAATTACAAGATTAAGGCTTGGTTTAATTCCTTTTATTTTTAGAAAAGTAATTTCTACTCATTGAAAAACTACTTAAGATTTAATATTCTCCAAACCAAACATGGGATCATGTTGACACATGTCATCACCACATATTTTAGTCCAAGGGAATGTGATTTAAAGTGGTGTCACAATTTAATAAGGTTTTACCCTTTTATTTTAATTAATTAATGTGTCTAGAAATGCTTATGTAGCATTCTTTTATTACTTGAACATTATTTCTGCAAGTAAACCTATATATTTTTATATATTCTGAAAGATATGGTTAGATGTGATTTTTGATAGTTGGAATCAACTCAAAAGATATTATGGTTTAAATTTGAAAAATGTTTGAATGCAGAAAAGCTTCTACCTTGTTATTTTTACCATGGGTGATCTATAGATCCAAATGACTTGAATCCAACGGGCTTGAATTCAGCATTCCCATACCTTTATAAGAAAATTGGTTTCATTCAATTTGGTGCATTGAATCGACCTGTGTTGCTTTTTGAAACTGGGTACAGAAGTGTGTTTGAAATTAAATGGAAAAGGTTTAATTTGAATAACTGGGCTGCGCGGGAAAAGTTAACAGGCCGGCCTGCTAAGCACAATGCTCCCTCGGGCTGCTTAAGTGAGTGTCCCCACTCGTTAGTGATACAGGAAGGGGCGAAGCGTTATGGGGCAACGTGGGTCGTTAGATCTGATTCTAATCCAACGGCTGGGAGTCATCGTCAACGCGAGGCAACGCCGGCGAGAAAGAAACCTAGCGCGGCCAGTGAGGGGTGCTGGGGGCTCACCGGGGTGCAGGTGAGGGTCGGCGAGGCGGGCGAACGACGAAGTCAACGACGGCGAACTCAGGGGTGGTCGCGGCAGCTCCTGGGGTGGACGAAATTGATGGCGCCCTTCTTCTCCAGAGGCCGCGGGCTCCGGTGAAATTCCGGCGAGGTGGTGCTCGCCTTGCTCCGGGAACGTTGTGGCACGATCAGTGAGAAGAGGGGAGTGAGGTGGTGTGAAGAAATCGACTGGGGGTGGCCTCTATTTATAGTCAAGCGAGGAGACCGACGGGGCGCACGGTGAGCTCGTCGGGGGCGGTGTTACAGGCGGCTACTGGCATGGGCAACGGTAGGGGACGGTGCGGTGTTCCCTGGCGATGCTCAACGACATGGTTTTGAGGCGTGGGGCGGTGTGGCTTGGTCTGGAACATGCGACGCTCTACGCGGCAGAGGCGGCATCTTCGATGGTGAGCGGTGGCTGTACGGCACGAGGCGGCGAACAAGGATGTCTGGCGGTCTCCTGGGTCGGTGGGGATTGTGTATGCACGGGGTGAGGGCGGCGCGCGGTCTGTGGGCTTCGGTCGAGGGTGGCGCTCTGGCGCACGCTCGACATGGTCGCTGGTAAGGGTGGCATGGTTCGTGCGTGTGGTCCAGGGCTTGGCAACGCTCGCGGCTGGGACAAGGAGTGGCGGTGGATGGTGGGCTGCCTCCCAGACATGCTGGCTAGGCTTGCTTCTCTTCCTAGCTTGCTGTCGACATGGGGGTGACATGGGTGTGCTCGGCTGTTCACCATTGATGGCAATGCCAAGCTTACAGTGATGCTAAGGGTTAGTTTAGGTTGTTAGATGATCTACTAAGGCTAGTGGTGCCCAGAGAGGGAACAAGTTAGGCCTCAATCACTGCTCACTATAGTGTTTAGATTTTGTATGATTTGTGTCTGCAACCTGTTTGATGAAATGGCCGCATGAAATCAAGTTTTGAATTTTGAAAAGATTTTTGGTGGGTTTGCTAGATTGGTGTTGGTGAGTCTGCATATGCTTGGGTTTTGAAAGTTGAGCTTGTTTGAGTGGTTTTTGAATAAGTGGGATCTTCCCATATGATAAAGATTCAATTTTGAATTGTCATTTAAACTATACATTTGAAAGTTTCTAGATGATCACAAAGTGGGCCTTGATACCTTGTTATGAGTACATTGAAGGGGTGCAAAGATCCAGAAAGTTTTCCGTTGGGTTCTGAAAGTTTGAGACAGCTAAAGTAGGCATGGGAGTTAAATTGGTCAAAATGACCATTCCTTTATTTTATTGGTTTTGATTTATTTGTCTTAAGGAAAAGTTTGGGAAATGTTTAGATGATGTTTATTTCACCTAAGAAACATTTTACAAGCAAGGAAACATACAAACAAGGTGGTTCAAAAGAATTTCAAATTAAATGCATACACATATGCTTGCCTTCATAATTTTATTTAACAAAGTTTTTGTTAACCCTAATTTTGATGATTAGAAGTTGATGATCCAAGTTTAGAATTTTTGGGATGTTACAGAAGCACAAGGCTTCAATGGAATTAAGTGAAGTGGGAGTTGATAGGATATGATTAGTAGATCATAACAAAGCAAAGAGTTGGTCAAGGGGAGGTGGCATATAGATGCGAGCTTCTTCCAGAGTAGGCAAGATGATAAGATTTGCAGAAAAGATTATTATCCTGACTACAAAACCATCATGGATGAGTGGGAAATAGAATGGCTTAGCCATGGGTAAGAGTGGGCCTTGGTAGTACTAGATATGTACTACAAGATGGTTCAAGTACATTCTCAAGAATGCACATAGGTTGGAAAAGGTAGAGCTCCAAAGATGGTATCCAGATAAGAAATCCAGACTTAGCTATTTTGGTAGATTTGAGGTTTTAGACTAGAGTGTAAGTGTAGAAGCTTATTGAGAGGAGGATAGGTTCCAAACTCATGATCAAGGAGATGATGTTGAGGAAAAAACTAGGTGGAGAGATTTCATGCTTAGGTTGGGTCTCCACTGAGCTGGGAACCATCAAGAGGGATTAGCCCTTGGTTGAGATAAGCATGAGATGAGATGATCATTGGAGTGACTTAGGATAGATCCAGACTTTGGATGCTTAGATTGAGAGTGATGATCACAAGCAAGTATTGGGTCCTAGGAGATGAGCTACTAGATTAGCTCACTCTAGCTCCTAAGAAAACAAGGCAATCAGTAGATCAAGGCAATTCATCAACTAGCAGATCAAGGAAATTCATCATATTACTTATCCAACTAGTACTAGGGTTACCAATAAAGCCTAGCTTGAGGTAAGGATGGGTAGGTTGAAAGGGGTTTTTCTTGAATTAAGATAAGTACCATCTTGGTATCTCTACCAAGATGGAGATGAAAAGGTTTTAATAAAGTTTTTGGGAAAACCTAGGGATAAGAGTAGTTGAATGTTCTGTCTTGAAAACATAAGGAGACTATATACATATGTGTCCATAGTTTTGGCAATAGAAGCTAGTAAAGTATTTGGTTGTGTTAAAGTCATCTTGGCTCAGGTTTTTGAAATGCCAGAACATTTGAGAATATGAAGGATCAGCCAAGACATCTCTTTTGTAATATAGTTTTTGTAAACTAGTGTTGAGATGAGGGGTACACAACTAATACATAAAAAATTGCTTGAGCACAAGCAAACAAGTAAGCACAAATTGCAAGAAAAAGTTTTTGTTTCCCCTGATTTTTGTCTTCTGGACACTTAATCGGGGTTGCTGAAATTGGGATGTTACAAGCCTAGCATGTACAAACATGGTCTTGGAACACAGAATACTGAAAGGTAAAGCATGAGTCATATAGAAGATATGATGAACATGTTGATTGTTCGCCTTTGAAGCTACATCATCTCTCATGACGATTGGACTTGGTGTATTGGATTTGGTCCGTGTGATCACTAAAAAATGTAAGGGATATTGTTTTGAGTGGGAGTTCAAAAGTAATATGATTAAAAGTTGAATACTATTTATCATAAATTAAATCAAAGTGAATTTGCATAGTTGCTGTAGTCATTGGCATCCGTTCACCACCTTACTCTTAGTTATAATTGAGATAGTAGAACTCTAGAATTATGGATAGTTACTTTACAAACTGGTATCCTATTGTTTTGAGTGTTAATCTAAGGTTTAAAAGTCCTATTGCAAACTTTCAAAAAACATTGTGTTACTCCGTGAAGTTTAATAATTGGTATTAAGTCAAGAGTAACAATTCCAATGTTAGTATATAAGTATCATGTTTGTCTCCATGGTTCTTGATATTAAAAAGATTATTTTAATATGAAGGTTATCTAGGAGCTGAAAGAATTGTTTCAAAAACTATCATGTATGGAAGATATTGCGATATCTGAAACGATGTTTTGGTTGCAACATGATAGAATATAATATGGCAAAATTTATGTTCTGATATTTAATGAGAATTTGAAAAGGTTGGAGACGCTAGTCGTCCTAATCCTCCAAAAGGTTTGGGAGATTAACATTATACTCGCGATTCACCGTTATAAGCTCAACTTGCTTGATCACGAAAATTTCCATGATAAGGATGAATATAAAAATGTTTACTACACTAAAAGATTACTAAAGAATGGAATTCTAAATAATGCTAAATATTTGATGATGGTGGTCTACTTCAAAGTGCAAGTCCAAAGATATTAGTATTTAACTATACACGCTTTGGACTATGTGTTATGTGTATGGCGCCATTGTTGATGTTGATAGATTATTTTGAAAAGAAAATGAAATATTGAAAGAGAATATCAGAAATATTTGGTAGAAGAAAAGGATAGACTAGAATTTTTCAGCTCAGGTATATAGATGATATGTATGTTATGGTTCTATTCTTTTCTTGTTAAATAATGTGGTTCTTAGGTATTGGATACCAAATTTGTTGGTCTGAATTTTCATACAAACCAACATAATTCGTGAACTACAATGGCCTAAGTAACTAGCAAGAGAATATCTGATGATGTTCATCAAAAACAAATAAAGTGTTGTTATGTTTTTGTTGACATCAAAAGTTTGCCTTCAAGATTTGTTTTAATAAGGTATTATGATTACAAAAGTTTGTTCAAATAATTTCCGTATTCCATAATAGATGGATGATATACAAGTCTAGTTGGAAGAAATCACATCGATCAAACTAATGCTAAAAATGTTGAAAGACAAATGATTGAAATGTCACTTAGGAAGTGACATAGCCGTTTAAATTATATTGGAAAGAAAATATGAAGAAACTCCATGTTGATGGAATTTTGGAGTCGCTTGATTTTGATCAAATGACACTTGTGAGACTTTCCTATAGATAATTGACACTTTGTTCAAGGCCGAAGAAGAACGAACGACTAACTTATTGGAATTTATACATATTGATGTATGTAGACAATTATGTGAAGTCATGAGCGATGTATTTCAACTTAATATGCTTTCTACGAAAATTTTAGTGAATATATGTGTATATTTACTTAATGAGGATGAAGTGTGAAACATTTGAAAATTTTCGAAGACTTTCAAGATGAAGTGGAAAATCTTTGTAACAAGAAAATAAAGAGTTTATGATAGGATCATAGAGGAAGATATTTGAGTTACAAGTTTAGCAAAACATCTAATATTTGAGGAATCGCTCCATAGATTTATGTTTCCCGAAAACATCGTAGTAGTATGGAGTGTTCGAGATATGTAATGAAATCTTGTTTTGCATGGTGAGATCAAAGGTGTTAGTAATAAAATTTTCATAGTATTTTAAAGGTCAAAGCTTTAGTGACTACCGCTTTTTTACAGAAAAGATCTCCATCATGATCCGTTGAAATGACACCATATAAGTTATGGTTTGGGATAAAACCCAAGTTGTTTTTTCTTAAACATTGGTATGCTATGCATAAGTAAAATGTTTCAAGCCAAAGTCGGATGATCATGTCTTTGTAGGTTATTTCGAATAACTATTGGGTATTCCTCCATAACACCGACAACAAAAGTGTTTGTCGCTTAGAACGTGAAGTTTCTTAAAGAACATTTTTTTGTGAAAAATTAAGTGGGAGGACAATAGAACTTTGATAAAGTTATTTTACTTTAGTTATATGTGTGGAGTTGCGCAGGGCCAGAAAGTATCCCGGAGGCAGCAACGATGCTCATGGATCGTGTGGCTCAAACGTTGAGGTCAAGGAGGTCTAAGTTACTATTAAACCAAGTAGGTCGGGTAAACAATAAAATACGAAGATTTGAGAATTATATCATTATTGTTTGACAATAATGAACCAACTACATGAGAAGAAGCGATGATGGGCCCTAATTTCGTCAAATGGCTTGAAGCCATATAATCCGTGATAGTTCCATACACGAGTAATCAAGTATTTTGAACTTGGAAGACCCTCTGGAAAGGTGTAACACCTTATAGTCATATTCAGATCTATAAAGAAATAGACATGGATGTTTCACATCTATGAAATAGTCGACATATCGGGAAAGATTCACGACAATGTTCAAGCAGTTGATTATGATAAGATTTGATCTTCTATAGCGATGTTAGTCTGGACGGATTAATGTAGCAGCCACTACATATAATTTGGTATATGGTAGTTGAAGAAACAAAACAAGTTCTTCTAATAGAATGGTTGCCTAGGACGTGTACATGACACGATGCAAATGGTTTTGTTAATTCAAAGGATGCCAAAAATGCATGCTAACTTCAATGGTTGCAATAAGCATTGCGGAGTTGGAATATTCACCGTGATGAAACTGTTAAAATGTTTAATTTCATCGGAGACGATGAAGATGCTTGCATTTTTCAAGAAATTAAGTTGGAGCGCTAAGACATAGTTCTAATACATTATGTGAAAGACATATTGTTGATTGGAGATAATGTATCTTTTATTGACACAAGTTAAGAATTTCATCTTGATGAAAGACTTAGGCAAAACTCAAATATTTGGCATCAATGTCTATATGGATAGATTGAGACGTTAATATGGTTGTCCCGGAAATACATATATGAGATATTGAAATAGTTCAATATAGAAACTACAAGAAAAGTTCTTGTAGCATAGGAAGGATTGAATCAAGATTCAATTGTATTTCACACTTGTTAAAGTGAAATAAAGATTCAAGTATTTTGATACTTGGTGAATGAAATCACAAAGAGTATTTTAATCAATCATACTATGATATGTACACATATAGATATGTCCTATGCTCTAAATGTTATGAGCATATACCGGAATGATTCGTAAGACGATAGTTGGATGATAGTAAGGATATTATTACGATCTTTAGAAGAACTATGAATATGTTATTTATGTAGAGGTGACAAATAGATGGATAGTTCATTGTAAAGTGTTACATTGATACTAGTTTTGTCACAAGATACAAATTAAGTTTATCTCAATTTAAACTATTGGTGGCACAATGTAATGGAAAGGAAGTTCCATAACGGATTTGGATGAGTTCCAAAGTTAAGAAATTGTGATAGATACTACAACGAAAGGCTAAGTATATGACTGCCATTGTAGCAGCAAAAGAGGGAATTTGTGTTAATAAGTTTGTTATCAAACTAGGTGTGGTTCACAGCGGGCTATTACTATGAATATATATTGTACGACAATTGTATCAACATGTTTTAATCCCAAGGAACTAAAGGTCTCACCAAAGGACCAAATTCATACAATGTTATCTCATTGGAGAATGAGTGATGCATAGAGACGCAAGGACATGCAATTACACACGGACTTGAAAGTGTCGGATCCGAAGATTAGTTAACCACTAGCAATCATGTATATACAACACCGGAAAGCCATATGTGTTGAATTCACAAGGTTTTTCTAAACTAGATTATTGACTCTAGTGCAAGTGGGAGACTATTGGAGATATGCCTAAGAGGCAATAATAAAATGGTTATTATCATATCTTTATGTTTACGATAAATGTTTACATCCCATGCTATAATTTTATTAACCGGAAACATTAATACTTGTGTGTTTTGTAAACATAAAAGAGTCCCTAGTAAAGCCTGTTATTAGACTAGCTTGTTAACTAATTGATGATCATGGTTTCCTGATCATGAACATTGGATGTTATTAATAACAAGGTCATATCATTAGGAGAATGATGTGATGGACACACTCCTATAGTTAAGCGTAGCATAAGGTCAAGTCATTCAATAGTTCGTTTGCTATAAGCTTTCAAATACATAGTAACCTAAATCCTTCGACCATGACATCCTGTTAATCACCATCACCCGGATGGATGCTTTGATGACATCAAACACCACTTCCGTAACTAGGTGGTTATAAAGGTGGCATTAGGTATTATGAAAGTATGTGTTGAGGCACATGGATCAAGAGTGGGATTTGTCCATCCATACGACAGATAGATATACTCTGGGCCCTGTCGGTGGTATGTCATCCAATTATCTTGAAATAATGTGACTAGATCACAAGGGATCACATATCATAGAATGAGTAAAGAGGACTTATCGGTAACGAGGTTGAACAAGTTATGCAGAGATACCGATGATCAAACCTTGGATAAGTATCACGAGACAAAGGGAAATTGGTATCGTATGTAAATGGTTGTAAGACCCCACCTTTATAATGGTAAAGGTCCATGTGATTGCAATGCTAGTCCCTGGATCAAATGCTAGCATCCATAGTTTAAGATGAAGTACATAGATACAAAGGTCTTTATTACATCGTCCTTCCAGAGATAAACATAGTCTTTTACAACTCCATAGCCAAAGGCTAGTACAAGAGTTCATAACATAAGTAAATAAAGTAAAGTCTACATCTTCATGCGCCACAGGCAAGCATGTTGAGTGTAGACTCATAACCCTAATCCTCATCAGAGTAACCTGCAACATCATAAGTTATAGCCATAGTTGGTCAATACATTGGAATAGTATTGGCAAGTTATACCATAGTAGAATAGTAGTTTCTAACTTCTATATGAATTTGGATAAGTGTAGCTTACGCTTGCTTTGCTCAAAATAGGTTTTTCCTATCAGTTGTAAACACTAAGTTTTTGTTTAACAAAACTCCCAAGGAACACAAGTGTGATACCCAAGGTAGTCCGGTCACTTTCCCTTGTGTAACCACTGGCCTTTTCCCTTGTTCAACCAAAAGTTTTTAACTTAGAAATTGGGATGAGGAGATCCTTGATATATTCAATGTCTTGATGCTAAAATTGTCCATTGCCGGGGACACGGCTAAGTACTTGGATTTTTCCTTCTCGAAAGGTGGTGCACTTTCCCCAAAAGACTCGACATGCATTGAGACAAGATCTTTCAGAAGCCTTCCCTTAGACCAAATGGACGCGTTCCATACTATCACCCCCTACCACCTTATGTCCATCTTGCTAAGTTATTGCAACCTATATGATCAAGGCAAAGCCCATATGCCATGTGGTTGCACTAGAAGCTTCTAAACACTAAGTATCTCAAATCCCTTTGTTCCTGGGTGGATTTCCACAAGTGTGATACACAAGGTTGCCAGTCACTGGGCCTTCTGTAACCACTTAACATATCCCAATCATACCATTTCACACAGGTGATTCATTCACTTAGTAGTTTTATTAAGAAAAAACATAAGTCAAAAGACTTAGTAAAATTTCCATAGCGTGTGTATATAATCCACCCTTGTTTACTAATAGCTAGTCTAAGCATGATATCAACAATTATCTTAACTTAGAGAATAATTCTATCAAAACTACAACTACTAGGATTTCCCATAGCATAGCATATAGATACTTTGTAAAAATTTCATGCAAGCTCTATACAAAATATTTCTAGTGCATAGTCAAAATAATAGGACAAATACATGTAGCACCACTTGACTTGGTACTTGGGGGAGTAGCAACAATCCTCACAATCACAATCACCACTAGTACCAAAATCTACACATAAAATGATAGCACCAAATTTACATTCAAAATAATCAAGCAAAAATATATGAATGCATGCAAACGCCATGTGATGATCTTTATAAACTAAACAAGACAAGTGAAACAGTACATAACACAAAACTAAACATTTATAGTCTAAATAAACTAAATTTAGTCTTATAAACATTTTCAAAATAATTTATATAGTCAAAATAAGCCTATATTTGTCTCTGCATAAAATTACATTTTTACAGAAGCAAGATACGAAACTAAGCCCACAAAATTGTATGATTTATTTTTGTGAATCCATTGATATATTATTTGCATTTTTTGGATAAACACATCATAAGTTATGAATTTTACAAGTTTAAACATTCTAAAACCTTTTCTGGATTTTATTTAAATACAGCACAACCACGTGGCGTGATCAGATTGGATGGTACCGGTTCGCGCAGGATCACACTTCCGTGCCGTTGGATTAAGTTAGATCCAACGTGCCAGATCTAAATAAAATAGTTCGTTCTAGATCTAATCTAAACCCTACGATCCAGATCTAACGACGCTAGCTCAATCGACCAAAGCCTAGCGGCACTGGCGACGGTGAAGCGGCGGCAACGCACTGCCAGTGGAGTTCCAGCGGCTATAGAGGGGGCTGGGGTTGGCGGAGGCGCTTACCATACTCGCGAGGTCACGCTGATACTCAACGTCTTGCTGGTGCGGACGGGGGAATACGAGCACGTCGTCGATTGCTCGTCGGAGTTGGCGTCAGCGTCGGGCTCGCTCGGGAGTGGTCATTGACGATGCTACAAGGCACGGAAAGATGATCCAAAGGTGGCGTTAGACGTGCACGAACATGGCGAGTGCACGCGAATCAACCAGAGAGGAAAGGGCGGTCAGGGTTTACCGGGAAGGTTCGTTGGAGTTGCAGCAGAGGACGGTGGCGAGCTGGCGTTGTCCTTGCCAACGTTTTGAAGCTTGCGCAGGCTGGGGAAAGGTAATAGAAGATGCGCGAGGCGATGGGGAGTGCGCTCGTGGCAACTAGGAGTAGACGGGTGGCCGGAGTTGGCCGGAATCGGCGCTGCAGCTCGTCGGAGCAGAGGGGGTTTGGGCGAGGAATTCTTGCAGCCTGGTGGCGTTCAGGGCTTGGGGTCTAAGGGGAAATGGGGAGGAGTGATGGGGGATTAAGTAGGTCATGGTTGCGAGGAGAATTACTAGCGCAATCAACGCGAATTGACATCGTGAATTCATCGCAGGAAACTGCAGCGAGGGAGTGGGGAACGGGTCACGCGGGGACGATGATGAGGTGGCGCTGGTGGGGCCTGGGTGTCAGCGGGGTGAGGGTTGATTCGCGCGTGATAAAAAGTCGAGAGGGGGAGTTGGCTAGGTGGTCTTCGCGGCATGCTTCTATTGCTGGGCTGAAACGGTGGCACCGACCCTTTTCCTTTTCTTTACTCTTTTTATTTTTCTAAATTGATTTTCAGGAAACCAAATCAATTCAAATCAAATCAAGATTTTTGTAGTTCAAGCCTTGCACTCATTTGTCTATAAAACATGACTAATCAATGAAAAGAACTTTCATATTTTGAAAAAATAAAATAAAACCATTACCTTATTTGAATGAAATAATAGGCGCCTCATGGTTTCTTATTTGAAATTTTTGCTTGGAAGATTTTGTGCAAACCAAGTGCTATGATTGCATGAATGAAATGCAAACTTTATCAAATCATGATTTTTGGGATGTTACAAATCTAACCCCCTTAAGATGAATCTTGCCCTCAAGATTTGGATTGGCTAGAAAATAGGTGAGGGTGATCTTTCCGGATGTCATCTTCTCTTTCCCAAGTTGTTTCCTCTTCAGAATAATGATTCCACTGAACTTTGCAGAATTTGATGGTCTTGGTTCGAGTAACTCTTTCTGCTGTCTCGAGAATCTTGATAGGTTTCTCCTCATAGGTGAGATCACTCTCTAACTGAACCTGTTCCAAAGGTATAGTATCCTTCAATGATGTTTCTTCCATCTCTGGGTGGCATTTCTTCCACTGACTCACGTTAAACACATTGTGAACGGCAGACAGTGATTCAGGCAATTCAATATCATAATCCACTTCTCCTTTGCGACTCGGATTCTGGAATGGTCCAACATATCTTGGTGCCAATTTTCCTTTGACTCCAAATCTCTTCACACCACGAAGTGGTGAGACTCTAAGATAAGCTCTATCACCTATCTCATAGGTGACTTCTCCATGCTTTGGATCTGCGTAGCTCTTCTTTCGGGACTGTGCTATCTTCAATCTGTCCTTTACCAATTTGAATTTGTCTTCAGCTTCCTTGATCAATTTTGGCCCGAACAAATTTCTTTCTCTAATATCACTCCATAGCAATGGTGTAGTACACTTTCTTCCATAGATAAATTCAAACGGTGCCATCCAATACTGGCTTGGTAGCTATTATTGTAAGAGAATTCTACGTAAGGCAGAGTTTCATCCCAACTAGCACCATAGTCTAGGGCACATGCCCTCAACATATCCTCTAGAATCCGATTGGTCCTTTATGTCTGTCCATCAGTTTGAGGATGAAAAGCTGTGCTAAACTCTAGTCTTCTTCCCGATGACTCATGCAGTTGTCGCCAGAAATGCGAAGTGAACTGAGTTCCTCTATCATACACAATACTCTTGGGTACTCCATGCAGACATACAATCCTATTCATATAAATCTTGGCTAACTTAGCACTTGTATAGGTTGTCTTCACGGGTATGAAATGAGCCACGTTAGTTAGGAGATCTACCACGACCCAAATATAATCATATCCTGATCTAGTCCTTGGCAGTCCGGTTATGAAATCCATGCCAATCTTCTCCCACTTCCAATCAGGAATAGGTAGTGGTTGTAACAATCCTGCTGGTTTCTGATGTTCCGCCTTTACTTGACTACACAGATCACACAAAGCAATATGTTCTGCGATGTCTTTCTTGAGATTATTACACCAAAATCTTTCCTTCACGTCCATTTACATTTTGGTATTACCCGGGTGAATGGAATATGGTGAGTTGTGTGCTTCTTGCAGAATCAGTTTCAGAAGCTCCGGATCTTGCGGAATGCAGATACGTTTTCCATACCATAAAGTACCCTGTTCGTCTTTATGGAATCCTTTAGCTTTCCCTTTTCTAATTTTTGCTTTAATCTCTTAAATTTCCTTGTCCAACTTTTGGGCTTCCCTGATTTTGTCCAACAATGTGGGTTGAACATCCAATGACATGAGATGTCCCTTAGGCACTATCTCCAATCTGAGATCTTTGAATTGGGCACACAGATCATCTGGCAATTCTCCCTTAGTGAGGCCATTCACATAAACCTTACGTCTTAAAGCATCCGCTACAACATTTCCTTTACCGGGGTGGTATTGCAGACTCAAGTCATAGTCCTTGATGAGTTCTAGCCATCTTCTTTGTCTCATATTGATTTCTTTCTGAGTGAAGATATACATCAAACTTTTGTGATCTGTGAACACTTCACAACGTTTTCCCAAAAGATAATGTCTCCATGTTTTGAGCGCATGGACAACAAAGGGTACCTCTAAGTCATGAGTAGGATAATTCACTTCATGAGTTTTGAGTTGTCTCGAGGCATAAGCCACAACTTTCCCTTATTGCATCAAAACTCCACCTAATCCTTGCTGAGATGCATCACAATATACTTGGAAATCTTTTTCCAAATCTGGCAGACATAAGACTGGTGCTGTCACTCGTATCTTCTTCAATTCTTGGAAACTGAGTTCACATCCTTCTGTCCAGTCAAACTTCTTGTCTTTCTTAAGTAACTCCGTCATTGGATTAGCTACCTTTGAGAAATCTTAAATGAATCTTCTATAGTTCCCTGCGAAGCCGAGGAAACTATGAACTTCTTTCACTGACTTAGGAGGTTCCCACTTAGTTACAACTGACACCTTTGTGAGATCGACATCTATATCATCTCCCGACAAAATATGTCCGAGAAATCCCACTTCATTCAGCCATAATTCACACTTGCTGAACTTACCATACAGCTTGTGCTCCCTGAGCTTCTCAATTATCAAACGCAAATGCTCTTCATGCTCTTCTTTGCTCTTGGAGTAGATCAAAATGTCTTCGATGAATACGACAACAAACTTGTCGAGAAACTCCATGAACACTTTGTTCATCATGTTCATGAAATAGGCTGGTGCATTTGTCAAACCAAATGGCATCACGGTGTACTCATATAGACCATACCTAGTGGTGAAAGCAGTCTTAGGTATGTCTTGCTCCCTAATCTTAAGTTGAAAATAGCCCGATCGGAGATCAATCTTTGAGAACACACGGGCTCCTTCTAGCTGATCAAATAGATCATTGATTCTAGGCAAAGGATATTTGTTCTTGATATTCACCTCATTGAGTGAACGGTAATCTATGCACAACCTTTGACTTATATCTTTCTTCTCAACAAACAAAACTAGTGCACCCCAAGATGAAGAACTTGGTTGAATGAATCCTTTCTGCAACTGTTCTCCCAAATGTTTCTTGAGTTCTTTCAACTCGTGAACTGACATTTTGTAGGGTCACTTTGCTATTGGTCCTGATCCTGGCAGCAAGTCAATCAGAAACTCTACATCTCTATCTGGTGGCATTCCAGGCAATTCCTCTGGGAACACATCCGGATACACACTGTCTATGCTAACCCTCTTAAGAGAATTTAACTTACTCCCTTTAGATTCAAAGTTGGACTTGAACCTAATCCGTTTCTTATCCGGGGTTGTGAGTGTGACATAACTATTGGCACAATCTAGTACACCTTCATACTTAGACATCCAATCCATTCCCAACATTACGTCCAATCCTTGGGAATCTAGGATTATCAAACTGCCCGGAAACTTATACCTTCCAAACTCTATTACTAGATCATAACATGCAAGGTTCACTATCATCTCTCCACCGGGAGAGCTTACTTTTATAGGATACCCAATGTTTTCAGTTGGAAGTCCATTTTTATAAACAAATGCTTTTCGTATGAATGAATGCAATGCACCAGTATAAAAAAGAACAAGTGCTGGAAAATAATTGAGCTTGAACTTACCACCCAAAGCATCAGACTCCTCATAGATATCTTTCACACTCATGTGGTTCACTTGTCCCTTCTGGAAAGGGTTGGGTTTGTTGACTCCTTCAACTTTCTTTTCTGGGCACTCATTAGCATAATGCCCCATCTTCTTACACTTGTCACACTCAACCTGACTAAGATCTTTCTTAACAGGCTGACTTCCATTACAACTTCCACCATGGTGGCTCTTGTGTCCGCTCTTGTGGCTCTTATACTTGCCATTATCATGACTGCGATGTGCTTGTTGTCATGATGACGGTTGTGGTTGTGGTGGCTGTTGTATTTCCCATGCTTGTGGAATCCAGAACTTCCACTATCATCATTATTGGAACGCTTGTGAGAAAAACCCGAGCTATGCTTATCAAAGTTATGTTTCCTCTTCCTGCCCTCAACCTGTTTCATCTTGTTTTCTAAGATGGTGGCCTTGTCACAGAGTGATTGATATGTTGGGACATAGGCAACAACTAGCTGGTGTTTCAATTCATCATTCAATCCTTCGAGGAACTTCTCCTTCCTCTTAGCATCAGTATCAACTTCATCCGGTGCATAGCGCGTCAGATTGTTGAACTCCTCAATCTACTCTGCCACACTGCGGTGACATTGCTTCAGATTGTGGAACTCCTTCTTCATCAAGTTCATCACTCCGGATGAGATGTGAGCTGTACGGAACCCGTCCTCAAAAATAGCCCAAGTCACATCCTCAAGGGGGGTGGTGATCTGAAAGTTGTCCCACCAGGTTGCTGCTGGTCCTTTGAGCAGATGTGCTGCAAACCTGACTTTTTCCTCGTTGGTGCATCCCACAGTGACTAAGTCCTTGTTCACCGAATGTAACCATTCATTGGCTACCATTGGATCAGTGGTTCCCGAGAACTTTGCAGGCCTTAGTCTCAGAAATCTGGTGAGCATGTCAAATGCTGGAGGATTGTTCTGATTGTTGTTGTTGTTATTATTATTGTTGTTGTTATTGTTGTTATGATTCTAATTTCGCATAAACTGCGTCATCATCTGCATCGGTTGATCTTGAGCTGTCATCAACTGCTGCATCTCGGGAGTGACGTTATTGTTGTTGTTTTGGTTGGGGTTGGCACGACGGGGAGGCATATGTGGTTTCAATAAGAATAAGAATGAGATACCCATAGATGCTTAACATGCACAATACATTACATAGAAACAATCACAATAACCAAGCTCAAAATAACATAGGGTTTGAATGAGACAAACAACAGTTTTTGAAAATACAAACACACAATAGCAAGCCATCCACATGTTGGATGGTCATTGCGACTCAATAATCAAAGTATGATAGATAAATGATAGTCGAGTAGTCTATACTACTCCTCCATGTCAACCTCCACGTCAACAAGAGCAAGACCTTCATTCTCCATGGCTGCCTTGTCTTCATCTACACTAGTGGTCAAGGCCTCGATCTTCTCACGAAGATCTCTTCTGTGAGCGCAGCCTCTCGATCACTCCCTGTTGGTGCTCGAGCTCAAAGTCCTTGGCCTCTAACTCAGCCTTCATCTTCCTGATCTTCTTGTTTCTGTCTTGGACTGTTTTCTCCTGACTCTTTAACTTCTTGTCCTGGCTCTCGAATCTGGCCTCCATTTCCTTGATGATCTCGTCTTTCTCCATGAAGAGCTTATCCTTCTCCCTCAATTGAACCTTGAGATCGTCATTGCTAAGCATGACGTTGGTCCTCTCCATTTCGAGGTGTCTAATAAGGCCCTCTAGGTCCTGAAGGTATAGACGAACTGGCTCAACCGTCTCTCTAGTAGCGTCATCGTAATCTATAGCCTCACCCTGCTCGTCATGTCTCCCGAACAGGTGAAAGTAGAGGCCTCTAAGGTCGGTGGAGTTCCTCCCAACCAGGCGTCCAAGTAACTCCTGCATGACTACATCTAAGCCCGTATCCTTATCGTCATGCATCAGTTTGAAGGTGATGTCCTCCGTGGGTGGCTCCGTCTGGCGTCCTGGCTGTGTGACTCTGAAGCCCCAAAGGTGCTTCCTCTCAAACTTGGTGAGCTGGAGTGTCGTGATACTGGGAAGTGGGAGGTTGAGCACACTAGTGAGATCCACAAGACGAGAACCGAAACGAGTTCCCTTGAACTCCTCGGTAGTGCTGATAACAATGTTAGGAATCTACTCTATAAGATAGGGAAAGGTTAGAATCAATACAAGTAGAGAAAATCACAAGACAATAAAAACACAAGCACACTTTCAACAATAAAACATACAAGTCATGGCATACACAAATTCAATATAAACATTAAGGTTCAACATAACTTAGACAAATTTTTGCGAGAAAAACGACAAGTGTGGTGGTCCAACTAGCGGAGTACGTTACAATTCTCACACATATGCTAAGTCTATGATATCCTCCCTTAGACGTTTTATGGCGGTCTCTAAGTCTTGGTCATACTTCTTTTCCTCCTCGAGATCATTTTTGGTGTTGAGCATTCTACACTTGAGTCTTTCACCAAGCTCCTTGATAGCATTCCAAGCTGCATTTCTTGCAGAGTCAAAGAATGTTGTATACATTTCTGAGTTGGTGCCCATGTAGAATCCTGTCTCTTTGTGGTTGTCTCCCTTGTTTTTGTACAAGTGAAGTTGCACCCACCAATATTCTTCTCCTTCATCCAATACTGGAAATCCTTTGTACACGGCCTCACCATGTATCCCCAAGCTAACCATAACGGTCTTGAGTGCTTTGGGAAACTCCGTCTCACATTCTAAAGTCATGGTCATGAGTGGTCCCTTCTTGATGGCTTCTTTGATGCTGGCCATCTACAAATAGAGATGAGAAAGAAGATTAGGAAAGGTTTATGAGAAGAAAAAGACAAGGGTGGAATTTGCAAAGAGTTGCATTTTTCCTTAGTGGTTTTCTTAGTCTAATCCAACCTAGGGTCATAATCCTATAGGCAACACAGTACTCTGATACCATCTGTAAGACCCCACCTTTATAAAGGTAAAGGTCCCTGTGATTGCAATGCTAGTCCTTGGATCAAATGCTAGCATCCAAAGTTTAAGATGAAGTACACAGATACAAAGGTCTTTATTACATGGTCATTCCAGAGATAAACATAGTCTTTTACAACTCCATAGCCAAAGGCTAGTACAAGAGTTCATAACATAAGTAACTAAATTAAAGTCTTCATCTTCATTTTCCACAGGCAAGCATGATGAATGTAGACTCATAACCCTAATCCTCATCAGAGTAACCTGCAACATCATATGTTACAGCCAGAGTGGGTCAATTCATTGGAATAGTATTGGCAAGTGATACCATAGTAGAATAGTAGTTTCTAACTTCTATATGAATTCGGCTAAGTGAAGCTTAGGCTTTCTTTGCTCAAAATAGGTTTTTCCTATTATTTGTAAGCACTAAGTTTTTGTTTAACAAAACTCCCAAGGAACACAAGTGTGATACCCAAGGCAGTCTAGTCACTGGGCCTTATGTAACCACTGGTCCTTTGCCCTTGTTCAACCACAAGTAACTTAGAAATTGGGATGCAGAGATCCTTGATATCTTCAATGTCTTGATGCTCAAATTGTCCATTGCTAGGGACACGGCTAAGTACTTAGATTTTTCCTTCTCGAGAGGTGGTGCACTTACCCCACAAGACTCGACATGCATCGATACGAGATCCTTCAGAAGCCTTCCCTTAGACCAAATGTACGCGTTCCATCCTATCACCACCTACCACCTTCTGTACATCTGGCGAAGTTATTGCAACCTATATGATGAAGGAAGAGCCCATATGCCATGTGGTTTCACTAGAAGCTTCTAAACAGTAAGTATCTCAAATACCTTTGTTCCTGGGTGGATTTCCACAAGTGTGATACACAAGGTTGCCAGTCACTGGGCCTTCTGTAACCACTTAACATATCCAAGTCATACCATTCCACACAGGTGATCCATTCACTTAGTAGTTTTATTAAGCAAAAACATAAGTCAAAAGACTTAGTGAAATTTCCATAGCATGTGTATATAATCCACCCCTGTTTACTAATACCTAGGCTAAGCATGATATCGACAAGTATCTTAACTTAGAGAATAATTCTAACAAAACTACAACTACTAGGATTTCCCATAGCATAGCATATAAATACTTAATAAAAATTTCATGCAAGCTCTATACAAAATATTTCTAGTGCATAGTCAAAATAATAGGACAAATACATATAGAACCACATGCCTTGGTAGTTGGGGGAGTAGCAACAATCCTCACAATCACAATCACCACTAGCACCAAAATCCACACATAAAATGATAGCACCAAATTTTCATTCAAAATAATCAAGCAAAAATATATGAATGCATGCAAATGCCATGTGATGATTTTTCTAAACTAAACAAGACAAGTCAAACAGTACTGAACACAAAACTAAACATTTAGAGTCTAAATAAACTAAATTTAGTTTTATAAAAATTTTCAAAATAATTTATATAGTCAAAATAAGCCTATATATGTCTCTCCATAGAATTACATTTTTACTGAAGCAAAATACTAAAATAAGCCCACATAAGTGTAGGATTTATTTTTGTGAATTCATTGATATATTATTTGCATTTTTGGATAAACAGATCAAAAGTTATGAATTTTGCAACTTTAAACATTCTAAAACCTTTTCTGGATTTTATTTAAATAAAGCACAACCACGTGGCGTGCTCTGATTGGACGGTACCGCTTCACGCAGGATCACGCTTCCACGACGTTGGATCAAGTTAGATCCAACGCTCCAGATCTAAAGAAAACGGTTCTCTCTAGATCTAATATAAACCCTACGATCTAGATCTAACGGCGCTAGCTGAATCGACCAAAGCCTGGCGGCGCTAGCGACGGTGACGCGGCGGCGATGCACTGTCAGTGGATTTCCGGCAGCTATAGAGGAGGATATGGTTGGCGAAGGCGCTTACCAGACTCGCGAGGTCACGCTAATGCTCAGCGTCTTGCTGGTGTGGACGGGGGCGCACGGGCACAGCATTGATTGCTCGTCGGAGTTGGCTTCGGCATCAGGCTCGCTCGGGAGTGGTCGTTGATGATTCTACAAGGCACGAAAAGATGAGCCAAAGGTGGCATTAGACGTGCACGAACATGGCGAGTGCACGCGTACCAACCATAGGGGAAAGGGCGGTCAGGGTTTACCGGGAAGGTTTGTCAGAGTTGCAACAGAGGACGGTGGCGAGCAGGCGTTGTCCTTGCCAATGTTCCGAAGCACGTGCGGGCTAGGGAAAGGTACTGGAAGATGCGCGAGGCGATGGGGAGTGTGCTCATGGCAACCAGGAGCAGATGGGTGGCAGGAGTTGGCCAGAATCGGTGCTGCAGCTCGGCGAAGCAGAGGGGGTTTTGGCGGGGAATTCTTGCAGCCTGGTGGCGTTAGGGCTTGGGGTCTGAGGGGAAATGGGGAGGAGAGATTGGCTATTAAGTAGGGCGTGGTTGCGGGGCGAATTACTGGCGTAATCAACGCGAATTGACGCCACGAATTCATCGCAGGAAACTGCAGCGAGGGAGTGGGGAACGGGTCACGTGGCGATGATGATGAGGTGGCGTTGGTGGGGTCTGGGTGTCAGCGGGGTGAGGGTTTATTCGCATGTGAGAAAGAGTGGAGAGGGGGAGGTGGCCGGGTGGGCTTCACGGGATGCTTCTGTTGCTGGGCTGAAATGGTGGCGCCGGCCCTTTTCCTTTTGTTTACTCTTTTTATTTTTCTAAATTGATTTTCAGGAAACCAAATCAATTCAAATTCAAATGGTTTTTAATTCAAATAAAATCTAGATTTTTGTAGTGGAAGACTTGCACTCATTTGTGTATAAAACATCACTGATCAATCAAATGCACTTTCATATTTTGAAAAAATAAAATAAAACAATTGCCTTATTTGCATGAAATAATAGGCACCTCATTGTTTCTTATTTAAATTTTTGTTTGGAAGATTTTGTGCGAACCAAATGCTATGATTGCATGAATGAAATGCAAACTTTATCAAATCATGATTTTTGGGATGTTACAAATCTAACCCCCTTAAGATGAATCTCGCCCTCGAGATTCGGATTGGCTAGCAAATAGGTGAGGGTGATCTTTCCATAGGTAATCTTCTCTTTCCCAAGTTGCTTCCTCTTCAGAATGATGATTCCATAGAACTTTGCAGAATTTGATGGTCTTGGTTCGAGTAACTCTTTTTGCAGTCTCAAGAATCTTGATAGGTTTCTCCTCATAGGTGAGATCACTCTCTAACTGAACCTCTTCCAAAGGTATAGTATCCTTCAATGAAGTTTCTTCCATCTCTGGGTGGCATTTCTTCAACTGACTCACGTGAAACACATTGTGAACGGCAGACAGTGATTCATGCAATTGAATCTCATAAGCCACTTCTCCTTTGCGACTCGGAATCTTGAATGGTCCAACATATCTTGGTGCCAATTTTCCTTTGACTCCAAATCTCTTCACACCACAAAGTGGTGAGACTCTAAGATAAGCTCTATCACCTATCTCATAGGTGACTTCTCCATGCTTTGGATCTGCGTATCTCTTCTTTCGGGACTGTGCTATCTTCAATCTGTCGTTTACCAATTTGAATTTGTCTTCAGCTTCCTTGAGCAATTTTGGCCCGAACAAATTTCTTTCTCTAATATCACTCCATAGCAATGGTGTAGTACACTTTCTTCCATAGATAAATTGAAACGATGCCATCCAATACTGGCTTGGTAGCTGTTATTGTAAGAGAATTCTACGTAAGGCAGAGTTTCATCCCAACTAGCACCATAGTCTAGGGAACATGCCCTCAACATATCCTCCAGAATCCGATTGGTCCTTTATGTCTGTCCATCAGTTTGAGGATGAAAAGCTGTGCTAAACTCTAGTCTTGTTCCCGATGACTCATGCAGTTGTCGCCAGAAATGCGTAGTGAACTTAGTTCCTCTATCATACACAATACTCTTGGGTACTCCATGCAGACATACAATCCTATTCATATAAATCTTGGCTAACTTAGCACTTGTATAGGTTGTCTTCACGGGTATGAAATGAGCCACTTTAGTTAGGCGATCTACCACGACCCAAATAGAATCATATCCTAATCTAGTCCCTGGCAGTCTGGTGATTATATCCATGCCAATCTTGACCCACTTCCAATCAGCAATAGGTAGTGGTTGTAACAATCCTGCTGGTTTCTGATGTTCCGCTTTTACTCGACTACACGCATCACATAAAGCAATATGTTCTGCGATGTCCTTCTTGAGATTATTCCACCAAAATCTTTCCTTCACGTCCATGTACATTTTGGTATTACCCGGGTGAATGGAATATGGTGAGTTGTGTGCTTCTTGCAGAATCAGTTTCCGAAGCTCCGGACCTTGCGGAATGCAGATACGTTTTCCATACCATAAAGTACCATGTTCGTCTTTATGGAATCCTTTAGCTTTCCCTTGGCTATTTTTTCCTTTAATCTCTTCAATTTCCTTGTCCAACTTTTGGGCTTCCCTGATTTTGTCCAACAAGGTGGGTTGAACATCCAATGACATGAGATGTCCCTCAGGCGCTATCTCCAATCTGAGATCTTTCAATTGGACACACAGATCATCTGGCAATTCTCCCTTAGTGAGGCCATTCACATAAACCTTACGGCTTAAAGCATCCGCTACAACATTTGCTTTACCGGGGTGGTATTGCAGACTCAAGTCATAGTCCTTGATGAGTTCTAGCCATCTCCTTTGTCTCATGTTGATTTCTTTCTGAGTGAAGATATACTTCAAACTTTTGTGATCGGTGAACACTTCACAATGTTTTCCCAAAAGATAATGTCTCCATGTTTTGAGCGCATGGACAACAGAGGATAATTCACTTCATGAGTTTTGAGTTGTCTCGAGGAATAAGCCACAACTTTCCCTTCTTGCATAAAAACTCCACCTAATCCTTGGTGAGATGCATCACAATATACTTGGAAATCTTTTTCCAAATCTGGTAGACATAAGACTGGTGCTGTCACTAGTCTCTTCTTCAATTCTTGGAAACTGAGTTCACATCCTTCTGTCTAGTCAAACTTCTTGTCTTTCTTAAGTAACTTCGTCATTGGCTTAGCTAACTTTGAGAAATTTTTAATGAATCTTCTATAGTACCCTGCCAAACCGAGGAAACTACAAACTTCTTTCACTGACTTAGGAGGTTCCCAATCAGTCACAGCTGACACCTTTGCGGGATCAACAACTATACCATCTCTCGACACAATATGTCCGAGAAATCCCACTTCATTCAGCTAGAATTTACACTTGCTAAACTTACCATATAGCTTGTGCTCCCTGAGCTTCTCAAGTATCAAACGCAAATGCTCTTCATGCTCTTCTTTGCTCTTGGAGTAGATCAAAATGTCTTCGATGAATACGACAACAAACTTGTCTAGAAACTCCATGAACACTTTGTTCATCATGTTCATGAAATAGGCTGGTGCATTTGTCAAACCAAATGGCATCACGGTGTACTCATACAAACCATACCTAGTGGTGAAAGCAGTCTTAGGTATGTCTTGCTCCCTAATCTTAAGTTGAAAATAGCCCGATCGGAGATCAATCTTTGAGAACACACGAGCTCCTTCTAGTTGATCGAACAGATCGTTGATTCTAGGCAAAGGATATTTGTTCTTGATAGTCACCTCATTGAGTGAACGGTAATGTATGCACAACCTTTGACTTCTATCTTTATTCTCAACAAACAAAACTGGTGCACCCAAGATGAAGAACTTGGTTGAATGAATCCTTTCTACAACTGTTCTCCCAGCTGTTTCTTGAGTTCTTTCAACTTGTCAACTAACATTTTGTAGGGTCTCTTTGCTATTGGTCCTGATCCTGGCAGCAAGTCAATCAGAAACTCTACATCTCTAACTAGTGGCATTCCAGGCAATTCCTCCGGGAACACATCCAGATATTCTCTCACAATTAGCACATTGTCTATGCTAACCCCCTTTAGATTCAAAGTTGGACTTGAACCTAATCCGTTTCTTATCCGGGGTTGTGCTTGTGACAGTACGATTGGCACAATCTAGTACTCCTTCATACTTAGTCATCCAATCCATTCCCAAAATATTGTCCAATCCTTGGGAATCTAGGATTATCAAACTGACCGGAAACTTATACCTTCCAAACTCTATTACTAGATCATGGCATCCAAGGTTCACTATCATCTCTCCACCGGGAGAGCTTACTTTTATAGGACACCCAATGGTTTCAGTTGGAAGTCCATTTTCATCAACAAATTATTTTGATATGAATGAATGCAATGCGCCAGTATCAAAAAGAACAAGTGCTGGAAAAGAATTGAGCTTGAACTTACCAGCCACAACATCAGACTCCTCATAGGTATCTTCCACACTGATGTGGTTTACTTGTCCCTTCTAGAAAGGTTTGGGTTTGTTGACTCCTTCAACTTTCTTTTCTGAGCACTCATTAGCATAATGCCCCCCTCTTATTACACTTGTAGCACTCAAGCTGACTAAGATCTTTCTTAACATGCTGACTTCCATTACCACTTCCACCATGGTGGCTCTTGTGTCCGCTCTTATGGCTTTTATACTTGCCATTATCATGACTGTGATGGTGCTTGTTGTCATGATGACGGTTGTGGTTGTGGTGGCTATTATATTTCCCATGCTTGTGGAATCCAGAACTTCCACTATCATCATTATGGGAACGCTTGTGAGACGAACCCGAGCTGTGCTTATCAAAGTTATGTTTCATCTTCCTGCCCTCAACCTGTTTCATCTTGTTTTCTAAGATGGTGGCCTTGTCACAGAGTGATTGACATTTTGGAACATAGGCAAAAACTAGCTGGTGTTTCAATTCATCATTCAATCCTTCGAGGAACTTCTCCTTCCTCTTAGCATCATTATCAACTTCATCCGGTGCATAACGCGCCAGATTGTTGAACTCCTCAATGTACTCTGCCACACTGCGGTGACGCTGCTTCAGATTATGGAACTCCTTCTTCTTCAAGTTCATCACTCAAAAATAGCCCAAGTCACATCCTCAAGGGGGGTGATGATCTGAAAGTTGTCCCACCAGGTTGCTGCTGGTCCTTCGAGCAGATGTGCTGCAAACCTGACTTTTTCCTCGTCGGTGCAACCCATAGTGACTAAGTCCTTGTTCACTGAACGTAACCAGTCATTGGCTACCATTGGATCAGTGGTTCCTGAGAAAAGGCCTTAGTCTCAGAAATCTGGTGAGCATGTCAAATGTTGGAGGATTGTTGTTGTTGTTGCTATTGTTGTTCTGATTCTAATTTTGCATAAACTGCGTCATCATCTGCATCAGTTGAGCTTGAGCTTTCATCAACTACTGCATCTCGGGAGTGACGTTATTGTTGTTGTTTTGGTTGGGGTTGGCATGACGGGGAGGCATATGTGGTTTCAATAAGGATAAGAATGAGATACCCATAGATGCTTAACATGCACAATACATTACATAGAAACAATCACAATAACCAAGCTCAAAATAACATAGGGTTTGAACGACACAAACAACAGGTTTTGAAAATGCAAACACACAATAGCAAGCCATCCACATGTTGGATGGTCATTGCGACTCAATATTCAAAGTATGATAGATAAATGATAGTCGAGTAGTCTATAGTACTCCTCCATGTTAACCTCCACGTCAACAAGAGCAAGACTTGCATTCTCCATGGCGGCCTTGTATTCATCTAAACTAGTGGTCAAGGCCTCGATCTTCTCGCGAAGAGCTCTCTTTTGTGAGCGCAGCCTCTCGATCACTACATGATGGTGCTCGAGCTTGAATTCCTTGGCCTCTAACTCAGCCTTCATCTCCCTGATCTTCTTGTTTTTGTCTTGGACTCTTTTCTCCTGACTCTTGAACTTCTTATCCTGGCTCTCGAATCTGGCCTCCATTTCCTTGACGATCTTGTCTTGCTCCAAGAAGAGCTTATCCTTCTCCCTCAACTGAACCTTGAGCTCGTCATTGTTAAGCATGAAGTTGGACCTCTCCATGTCGAGGTGTCTAATAAGGCCCTCTAGGTCCTGAAGGTATAGACAAACTGGCTCAATCATCTCTCTAGTACCGTCATTGCGGTGACCCAGCATACCACTGCATGATGTAGTACACTATAGTCGTTGACATAACACCAATGAAACACCGTTCACTAGTATTACATCCCTCAGAGTGGTACAACAGAAACACAGCAGGTCCAAGATATGACTATAGGTTACAACTCAACTCTTTACACAAGATCCAGATAAAACACTAGGTTAACGAGAGAAAAAGAAACTTCTTACAAAGAAGAATCAGAAATAAACAACTCAAAAACTATCATGCTATTAAGACTAGTATCTTAACTAGTCGTCTGGCATTGCTGCTATTGCAATACACTACAGAAATAGGTTCTATGGCTAGAGATTATATTCCTATATAATTAGTAACTTCATCTTCAATTGAGTTGATGTATATATTGACTTCCTTGACTTCATTGAAGAGCTCAAGCTTTTGATGATGATTCCTGGAGAATAACTTAATGTAGACATTGTTTGTACTGGCTTTAGAACCTAGCAAGGGTTAAGAAGATACTTTGAGTATGAGCGTACTCAAAAAGTTCACTAGAAAAGGAGTTTTTGATGCACTATCTCTACAGCCACAGACCATAGGTCGTAGGCAATGCAGGTTTTCATAAACATTTCTTCAAAGGTTTCTTTTATTCTGAAAAACTATGTTCGTCAGCCTTCACGGGTTTACCAGAACTTTCATGGAGTTACTTTCCCGCCGCGTTCGCAGCTCCTTCCCGAAACAGGGAGTAACAAGTTACAGTTCTTACACTCTACAGAGGTGCGTTACTTTACCCATGAGAGATCTTAATCTTTGTTGCATGGCCGGGGGTATGTTCCCGTTCAAACATCCATGGTTCGAGGCCCAACCTAAGATCCAAGCCAATCATTGCCCTCTTCGCGACCTCATATGTTTGCACGATAATTCGGGGCCGTCTGACCTCCGTTAAGCCCCCTTTCGGGCAGGCTAAAACTCTGATGAGTTCCCTAAGACTCTATGACCTGGTGTTTCCCTGGAAAGTGCATATTAAATGGTCCATCCACGAAACACCATCCATAGATAATCTAGACACCAAAAGTGTGGGGCGTAAGGGTGCCCACCCATATGTTGGATCCTCACAAGGAATCACACCGTCACGTTAAGGTCGTCTTTCCTCCATACGAGAGGAAAATGATATAGCTGACTTCTCCGTCCCATTCCAAATCTCATGGTCAACGCATAATATACGGCGCAAGAATCACTGGCGACATTGGTTGTTAAGTCCTAGGTGATATATTCCTAAGTAGTTGTATTCCAACTACCAGGTTTAATAGATTAGCTGATCACCCTGTATCAGTAACCAATAGTTTGCATTATTATAAAAAATAGTGTTTTCTGACCTTTTTCAAATGCAGGTGATGACAACACTGGATTTGCAAAATACTTTATAGAAAATAATCAAAGGACATGAGCAAGTGTGAACTTTCCTTTTGTGATTGCAAGATTATGTACTCATGGTGTTCGAGACAATATAAGATCCAATATCTGAAATCAGCATCATTGGTCCGGTAAGGACTAATGTTTAAAGAAGTAAGATGCTATTATGCATAAGTAATGTAATGCACTTCATAACGCGAATCCCGGGGATAACGTTGATCTAGGGTTTGAATACTAGAATTGGTTTCTTTGGAATGTGTTGTTCTTTTAGATAAGGTTCACACTTGTGCTTCTTATTAGGGCTCGTGAATGTGGGTGAAACAATATGTAATTATAATATCATATAACAGTAAGATACTGTAATATCCCAAAATTTTCCTATTTTGAAATGTTAAAATAAATTGATTGAATAGTTTGGACTTGAGATGCTTTATGACTTAACTATAATAGATCAAAGTTAACTATAAAAAACATAAGAAGGTCTTTATCATTATATTTAAAGTCTTGTAGACTAAAGTTAACTTTAAATACATAGATGGACTTAAAGTATATTGCTTATGTTATTTGTACCTTGTGTACTTTATAATGTTTCCTTAAAGTTACATAAGAATGGTTATACTTTTATTTGGTGTAGTGGTTTCTTGATTTTATAATGGAATAGAATCATTTATCTTTTTGTGAATGAGTGGCTATAGTTTGTAAACAAGGAAGTAATATTACTTAACTACTTATGGATTCACTATAGTGTTTTGATATGTTTATAAACTTGTGGTTGAAGTAATGGAAAAGATTTAATTTTGTCACAAATTATTATTGAAGATTATATAATGGATAAGGATCCTTCTAGAAAATAATCTATACTTATGGTTGAAGGATAATTCAATAAAATTGTATATAAAATGGGTTGAACCATTTTGACTTCATATTATCAATATTTAAGATTAATACTATTTATTAGACTCAATTGGCTAAATTTAGAAATATTAACAAGTTTTATTTACCCTTATATGAATTATCAACTAAGGAAATAAGTTTAAATTCAAGTTAGTAGAGTATTTTAAATGTTTATTTAATTTAAAAATGGAATATTATATTTTTAACATGTAGGTATTATTTTGTGATCATTTTGGTATATTACATTTATTTTTGTGATTTAAAAATAACAAGATATGTTTTAATTAAGTGAAATAATAATGCATGATTATAGTTTTTAATTATAGTTCTTATTTTTCTAAGATTTTTGGTATATTATTTATATTTTTAACATTTACCAATATTAAATTATGAATTATCAATGTTTTATTACTTATAAAATCTTTATTAAATACTATTTATTTAAATTGTTAACATAATAATGTTTTATAATGGTTTAATATTATAGATTTTATTTTTCTGAAAATTTTCATATATTATACATAATTTTCTGAATTATAAAACAAAAATTATTGAATTTACAATGTTTAATAAATTTTTGAAAATAAGAAAGGAAATTACTACATCATTGTGTCATTAGTATAGAGTTATGGTTGTTTGACACCGGGGTAGAGCTTACCCACAGTGAGTGACATAAGGGCCCAAGGCCACATCAGATGCCACATGGGAGAGGACTGGGTCAAAACTTGGACTAGGTCAAAGGTGATGTGTGTATGACGTGATGATGACGTCATACAGGATGATCCTCCCAGATCGGTGATCAATCCATTGATTGGGAGCACACGGGCTAGCAATGATGGTAGTGTTCGAAAGAGGGATCAATGACGAACCTATTGGTGGCGGCGCCGCTCTAAAATGGTCACCAGAGACGGCGACACGACGACGGCCAGTGGCCGCGGTGGCAGATGGTCGCGGGGATCACAATTCAACACGCAAGGGGAAATTCTAAGAAGGGAATTCGCACGAGGAACTCACTAGGAGCGTGTAAAGCTTGCTGGCGAGACTGGAGGAGGTCAGACGGCGAGATTCGATGAAACCATGGCGGCGGCTGACGGTGACTTCGAGCTTGATTCCCGGCAGATGAACGCTTCCCAGCACGCGTGATTCAGCGAAATGGTTGAGGTTGACGAGGCGGTTCTCCTGGACACCTCGTCTTGGCGCGGGGAGGACAACATCGATGAGCTCCGGCAATATTGGGGCTAGGGTTTCATTGACAAAGAGGAAACCTAGAGAGAGAAAGAAGGGGAATTGGGTTCTAGGGTTCTCCGACGGCGTCCAGGGCTACTGGTAGACGACCATGAGGGGTGGCGCAGATCTTGGCGCGGCCAGACGTCAAGGCGCGGCGGCGGACAGCGGCGATGCCGACAGACAGCTTCTTGTGACGTTGGGGAGGAAGACGACGACAAACTTTTTGCGGAAAACCCCCTGGCATGATTTCAAACTCAACCCGCAGTCCTTTGGCAGTCCACTGGTCAGTTAGAGAGGAAGACAGGCTGGGCTGGTCTTGGGTTGTGCTTGGGCCACTATTGGGTTGCTGTGGTTGCTCGTGGGCGACGGATAAGAGAGAGGGGTAAGATGCCATGGGCCAGATTTGACTGCTGCCTCTACTTCTTTTATTTTTTTCTTGTTCTCACTTTTTTCTATTTTTTGTTTTGTTTTCAGGTTTGAATATTACACATTTGATTGAGATTTCTTTATAGAATTTATTTTCTAAATAATTGAAGTATATAAAAAATGTATTTAAAATTCTGGTATGAATTTAGTATTTTGATAGGATACTTTATTTATTATTTTCTAACTTTATAATTATAGAGATATTCTTTTATTAAACAGAATAAGTAGGATTTAGGGTTTTAGGATTTGTTTAAGATCTTACAAATTAACAATAACATTGTTTTTACTTTTATTTGGAGTAATGAAGTTTTAAAATGTTTAGTAATAGTCATAGGGTTTATTTTTATGTATTTAATCACATAGTAAAGTATAGGGTGGTTTATAATTATTGTATCCCCACTTAGTCCATGCTCATATGGAATGAGTGGTTAGAGAAATGGATCAAGGAATTTGCCTAATGAATATAGATTGAGTATTTATGAGGTGTTGATGATAAAACTCATTAATAAATTTAGGGTTCGGAATTGTAATTGCTTACCCTAGGTTTTAGGGTACTTACTATACTTATATTCTTTTATTGATGTGAATAAAGATTAATGGCTAGACATATTGTCTTTATGTTTGGGATCTTTAATGATATCACCCTTTAAAACAAAAAGTTATTTTCTGGAATGTCTTATGGAAAAGAATTGATAGATATAACTCCTAATCACATATGGTTATGATAATTTGAAATGACAAAAATGTGCTTAAGTGATTTCCTATAGAAAAATATTCCTATAAAGCATTGTGTAATAAGATAATAGATCAATCAGATCAATCCTAGACTTCTGTTTAAGGAATTCCTTTTCTAGATATTCTACTTCTTCCTATGTCACATCCCAAATTTTAGATTTGGTTCTGCATATCAATCATATCATTGCATCATGTTCTTCGATGCAAAACCTTCGATTGAAAAGATTCGGCAAAACGCTATTTTCAAAATCCTATTTTATTTTACTAAAATGCTCCTGCGGGAGGGTATACTACGGCTTGTGTTTTCCACCCTTGTAAACTAGTGGATCCACTCACCACTTGACCCTAGATTGATCTCCTAGATTTTACAAAATTTTAGAGACAAATTTCGCCCAATTCGAAGTACGTATGAAGGAGTTGCGATGGAAAAGGCTAAATAGAAATTGGAAAAAGAAAAGATCAAAAAAAATAGAGCAGCGCAGCCGCGCTAGCCTGCTGGGCCGCGCCGGCCCAGCCAGCGCCCCAACGCGCGCGCGCGTCGCAGCCCGCCGCCCTTGCGGCAGATTGTATCTGCCGCTGCTCCGCGCCTGGCCACCGACAGGTGGGGCCCACCTGTCGGCGCCGACATCGCCGCCGCCTGCCGCGTCCGACGCGGATTGCAACCGCCGCGGCCGTATCCGCCTCCTACTCCGCGGGGGACCCCCCCTTCTTAGCACGCGCACACCACGCCCCCTGGCCTCCCCTATCGCGCCGCCCTCCTCCCCTCGCGAGCCGCCGCCGCCTCGCCAATCTCGCCGCTCTCTCCCTCTTCCCCGCCTCGCCCGCGTCTCGCCTCGCCCACTGACCGCTCCCCCTTCTTCTTCTTCCCCGCAGGGAACCGCCCCGCCGCCGCAGCTTCGGCCGGCCGCCGCCGATGTCACCGTGACCGCCCGCTGCCGCCCCCGCGCCGAGGAGCTCCGCCCAGACCCCGCCGACCCCGTCCTGCCCTCCGCCGCCGCCGGAACCGCCGCCGTCGTCGCCGCCGACCACGCCGGTAAGTCCCGCAGCCGCCACCCCTCCCTGGCCGTTGGATCTTCGATCCACGGCACAGATTAACTGGAGACCGCACGGTTGACTGGTTGACCAGTCAACCCGCGCTGAGTCAGCGCTGAGTCAGCAGGGAATATTCCGAGAATATTCCCTTTTGATTTAAAATCGATTTAGAAATTGCAGAAATTAGTAGAATCTTGTAAATTGCGTAGAAATTAATCTATTGGGCCAAAAATTGTAAATAAAATATGTGTAGATTCAGTAAGTCGTGCAGAATCTTTATGTACCATTGTTTTACACTTTTGCAGCAAGATTTTGTGCAGATTAATTAAAAGAGTTAATGGCCTTTTTGGAGTATTTAATTCGTAGAAAAAGATCTGTAACTCCAAAAATTGCAAATAATATGTCCCTGGATTCAGTAGAACAAGGGGAATCTCAAAGTGAATTAAAAGGATAGGCTTACAGTAAAAACTTTTGCAGAAACTATTTAGTGGCCTTCCTGCAGTATTTTAATTACTCAGGGAGTTTTATAATTCCTTTTTGAGTAATTCCAATTGGTACTGTTCCTAAATAGCAATGCCTATACAGTAGAATTTTCCCAAGATTTTACAAACAGTATGCTATCGGTAGTGAATTATTTGGGTTCTAGCTCTAGTTTTGAGCATTATATATTGCATAATAGTTTTCCTTGCGCTAAAATTATTTTACATGCATGCATTCAATAGCTTTACTGAATAGGATTATGTGGTGTTGTTGTAGCATCAATCCACTTGTCATGCATGCATTCATGCATCATCTTTGTTTGCATATACTTGTGGATGGTGTGTTTATGGATGCAGTTGTATCGTGTAGATTGTGACGAGTGCAACGCTTGCTCGTGTGTGGATTGTTCTTCCGACCGCTACAACCAAGGCAAGTAGATGCTACTATGTTCATGATATTGTCCTACTATTTTCAATGCACTGTCGTGTATTTTGTAGATGCATGTGTAGGATGATACTATCGCTATGCTATGTCCTATTATGTGGTAGGGCTTTCCTTGTAGATGAACCACCGTTGGTAGATGTGCTTAGCCATGCTATGATGTACGAGGGCTGGGTTACATCACTGAAAGTTGTTTCTAAATGTGTGGGTTTGCGAAAACTAAAACAACTTAATCAATGAATCTCCTGGGTGTGATGGGATTGATAAATTT
This sequence comes from Avena sativa, assembly GCA_916181665.1. Classification (NCBI taxonomy): domain Eukaryota; kingdom Viridiplantae; phylum Streptophyta; class Magnoliopsida; order Poales; family Poaceae; genus Avena; species Avena sativa. The sequence continues at coordinate 105,920,324 of OV702293.1, forward strand.
TGGTGGTATCATTGCGGAAAGGCACCCAGGTATCAAGAGAAAATGATTGGCTTCTTTATTCTGTAGCTTACGTGTACAACCATGTGCCAATAATGGAATGGGCGGTTGGTTGGACTTAGTAGGTTGTGGTAACTCGAAACCGCGTATCCAGAGATGTAGAATTTTGGTAGGTTGGACCGGTGCGTGTCGGGATTGGGGAGCTACTTCCCGAACAGTCTCTTCTTGGACTTCTCCCTATCATCACCCAAAATGAGAGTGATGGTACGAGCTGGGCTGGCCAAGTCACATGGGTAAAGTGTACTAACCCCTGCAGGGTGTATAATCTAATCGATTAGCCATGTCCCCGGTTATGGACATCTGAGTTGCTTGATATTGATTCCATGATATGTTTCTCGCTCATTCTAATTTCATAATTGCTTTAATGTTGTTAGGTTAACTTAATTGGGATCTTTTCAAATAAAATCAAAAACTGTTTATGAAATTAGGACAAAGGTGTTTGTAAATGCAAGCTAGCCACAACTCCACTTGCCAAATATGCATGTATATGTTAGCATTATTGTCTCCTTTACTAGCCCTACTTTCCATACATTCCATGTATTGACCCTTCGGGGCTGCTATGTTTCATGTTGCAGGATATTTCGATTCTGAGTAATCGATATAGGCCACAGTACTCCACTCGGCACTTGTTCACTTGTGGGCAATTTGAAGAATGGAGGATTTGCTTTATTTATGTTGCTACCTGAATAATTTGAGCTAGCCTTGAGATCCACTTTTATTGTGATAATGGTACTCTGGATCTTCGTTATTTATGATACACGGATATTTTGCTATGTTATTCATCTTATTCTATTGTGGGCCAATGAACCGATCCAGGGCTTGGCATGTCACATAGAAGCTACGGTCTTTTCAGAACCGTGGTGTTACATCCTATCCATCATCATGTGTTAATCATGATGAACTATACTTCACAAAAATATCCTTATCCACCTTTTATTCTTCTAAATCCGTTTATAATTCCAATGAGCTTGACACTGAAGCTTTCATAATATTCTCATATCCATACTTGGTTATATCAAACTATTCTACTATTAATAATCTCCAATCCAACAAGTGGTTACCTCTAACTCCATTCATACTCTTCCTTAATCATCCATCACCAACATTATTCTAATAGATTCATATATATATATATATCAAATCCTACTTCACCTCAAGTATTTAGTATTTCCCAAGAGGAAAATACTACTTCTATAATCCAATGTTACTCTAGCATCATCTTAATCATACTATCTTGTCTCTACTTAACTCCAGTAACTAATACTCCAACATCACATTATATTAATGTGAACTATCATGGCTGACCTAGAATAACATATCTATACTAGGGTTCAATCATGTTCTATCCACCAATGTCACTTATACATGATATAAGCATTCAATCTTGGTGACTACAGCATGATCATTATCATCCTTTGATCCATTATGGTTTAGGTTTGTAGTTGGCTAATCAAGTCCTCATCAATACAACACTATAGTTGTGTTGTAATTATCTTCCCAGTGTATCTATCTGACTAAGAGAGATTATTCATTTACTACTCCTACTTTATTCAATAGGATTACTCCTAGTAACTTTATCTTTAGAATTCATCCTTGTAATCTTATTTATTACCATATAATTATATCTTCTACATAACTCTTCTATCTATTCAGGAGTGAGTTAACTCCATCAATTATCACATTGATCTAATTCTCTTCCCTCTCCCATTCTATAGATGATATTCGAATCTAGCATTACTATTTACCCCTTCTTACTTATTTCTTTATAGGCATTAAGTGAATGCTATGATATGGTCAAGAATTGATAGATTAAGAATTGGTGAATCAATAGTTGATTACTCAACATTGATGAACAACAAATATTGAGATAGGATTCCATAAGGATTGATATGGAAAGAAAGATATATGGTGAATGATCTTGACTTGGTTTCTTTCCTACTCAATCTCACTAAAGAGTTAGTTTTAGGTATTACCATGATACTCATGGTAGAGATAAATCAGAATAAAGTGGGTCAAGAGTTAGTTATTATATTCTTGTTACTTGAATTATATTCAAAGCTTGGTATTCATAGGTTGTTGTAATGAATACTATGATATGATCACCTAAGGATCAAATATAAATCATTAACTAATGTATTAGGGATTAATTTTATTACATTTGATCTACCCTTAGACCAAATCATGTTTACCCAAAATAAGGTTTTAGCAAAGGTCATATTGAAACGTATCACAGTCAACTTGATGATCTACTTCAATTCCATCAAGTTAAGAGAAGCTTCAATCACTTTGACAAGATTTATTCAAAAGCGCGAAAATTATTCAGATTTTATATGCATGAATGCAATGCACACATCTGTGTTTAGCTTATTTCTAAGCTCTAATGCTGGGATGTTACAGACTCTCCCCCATAAAATAAACTTCTCCCTCGAAGTTCGCAAACTCTAACGTTTCAGAGTAAGGAATTGACTTGTAGTGGTCACTACATTTTTCCACTCCATGGTAACTTGAAATGGGAATAATTGTAGTATTCCATGTCCAGATAGTTTTCTTGTATTCTTATCATACTTGAAATCTCCAATTTGTTGTCTCAATCCTTGAAATTTCCTTTTACAATCCTCCTTTAGAGATATGTCCTTATTATAACTCTTTAATTTTGGGGTCTCTTCTTTAGTTCCATATCCTGATTAGGTATCCTAATCCAACTTCCTTTACTTCATCATCGAATTTCCTTATTATATTATATAAGGTCTAGGATGTTTTACTAAAATAGGCTTTTAATTTAGTCAATAGTGGAGGCCAAAAGACTAACCTTTGACTTATCATTGTATGGTTGTACTGGTAATCCTTCTGAAGATTGGATTTGAACAAATTTAGTCCATACCCATTGTAATTTCTTGTTCATATATATTCGTCCAATTGGATGTGCTCTATTACTTCTTAAGGGTCACTTAAGAGTTGTTTCTTTTAGAATTAGTCTGTTAGGACTATTCTATTTTATTACTTCAAGCTTTTACCTTATCAGGCTTTTAGACAATATTTTGTTATTATCTTAAGTACTTTTATAATAATGACTTTCTTTTAACCTTATAAAAATAAGGCTTACTGTTGATGTAGGTTAGTCCTTCTCCAACCTTTACTTGGAATTCGGATAACTGTACTTCTGTTTACTGTTTACTCTCTCCCTTAGGGTTTACTAATGGTCTCTAGACTGCATTTATAGTAACCATTGGCTTTATAATTAGATTGTTGGTCTTGTCTAGCTTATACTCTACCTAGTTATGGTCTCATGAAAGATTGTACAGTGTGTCCACACAATTGTGGATCTCCGAAGTGAATCTTTCAGCATTATTTGTCTTACTTACTCTTTGAACATTTTCACTTTGATAGATCTGGCTTCGTGAAGTGCCTCAAAAGACGATCGCTTTAATTTTATAATCATTTAGGTATTAATTAACTTAGTCCAAGTTTTATGCTCTTTATGCAACCATTAAGATGATTTGGTTAACTATGTTAACCAACACCAACTGTGAACAAGATACCAATTGTGGATCAGAATATCAACTATGGATCATGTACCAGCTACGGATCATCCTAGGTTGTAGGTATTACCCTACGGCTTCCAACATCCTTATGTCATTCTCTCTGAATTGTTAGAGCTTGAATACCATTTTGGTTCCAAAGCTACTTCTTTGTACTAATTCATGATACTTCCATGAACCGGTACAACTACTTCATTAACTTTTTAATAACATCACCTACTTTAAGTGAATCTTAAGTTCATTACTTCTTGTTTCTCCAGACATCTTCTACACTAATCTTCCTTCGTATTTCTGTTTAGTAATGATCTGAGCTTCAAATTGCGTTGATACAACTTATACTTTGCTTCCTTCAAATTGTGTTGATACAGCTTATACTTTGCTTCATTCTTCTTGTAGGTATTCATCTTGGTCTTTGCAACTCGTCACTCCCTTACATAAATTCCCATTCCTATCTAGGTCCATAACACCAAGTAGTAACTGGATGTTGCAACATTCTTTTGCACACCAAGTCAAACTTCATGTACATATCTAGTCAATGAAGAAGATCTAAAAAAACAAAGAAATCCAAATGTGGTACATATAACACACAATATTCTAAGCCCGAAATATAATAGTTGAGTATAATATCTCTAGATTTCAGGCTTAGTTGTGTCGTATATGACACCTCCTCATATAGGTTTACATTGTGATACTTAGCACATAGGGTCAAACTATTCTTTGCCTCGATATTTACCCAAATTGCTCAATTGCAATAGGATAATTTTTTAACAAAGTGGTCTCAATTTGGTTTTGACTAACCTTTAGTCTCTCTCTTGGAATGGCTAATATAACCAACCTATCATTATTTAGTAAACTAACCTCACATGATCACTCCAAATGACTCATCAGACTTTATTTGATAACTTAAACCAAAGATTATTAGAAATTTTTAGCAGCTATGACCTCTATCATAGCTCTACCATGTTATTGTCATACTTCTACTTCAAGTTAATTCACTAAGTAATTGTCATACTTAAACTTACATCATGGTTTCGGAGCTGATCTCACCATGATCTTGTTATGTTTTACCTATTTACATGTTTCAAGAGCTAATCTAACCATGATAACTTTACTTCTCACTACATCATTATTAATTTTTAACATAATTTCACTTCATCACGTAGAATTCTCAAGTGAATCCCACATGATTACTACCCATTACATCAACATTAATCCTAATGATATTCATCATGTTGTCTTTGGTTACCAATTAACAATAAGATTCCACGATGCTACTTGGATTCTAGGGTTAGGCTATACCATTAGGACTACTTCAATTGATGTCTTACACTTGATCCTGATCTAGTGTGACCAATTAGCTTTCCTATAGTAACTTGGTGGGTTATTTCTCCTTCGGAAGACACTAAATAGCACTATACTGAGAAAAGATAAAATAATTACTACTAAGAAAGAATGACTTAAATATCTAGTGACAAAGTTATACTCAAGTGGATTTTCATCACAAGTCATAACAATATTTGGTTTAGATAAGATGGCTCCTATAGTCACTATCCAACCTACAGATCTTCCTAAAAGGGTTTTAATCCTAAGGTAAAAGCATATGCTCTGATACCAACTGCGGTGGCCCAACATACCACTACATGATGTAGTACACTATAGTTATTGACATAACACCAATGAAACACCGTTCACTAGTATTACATCCCTCAGAGTGGTACAACAGAAACACTGCAGGTCCAAGACATGACTATAGGTTACAACTCAACTCTTTACACAAGACCCAGAGAACACTCTAGCTTAAAGAGAGAGAAATAAACTTCTTACAAAGAAAAATCAGAAATAAACAACTCAAAAACTATCATGCTATTAAGACTAGTATCTTAACTAATGGTCTGGCATTGCTGCTATTGCAATACACTACAGAAATAGGTTCTATAGCTAGAGATTATATTCCTATCTAATCAGTAACTTCGTCTTCACTTGAGTTGATGTATATGTTGACTTCCTTGACTTTATTGAAGAGCTCGAACTTTTGATGATGATTCCTGGAGCATAACTTAATGTAGACATCGTTTGTACTGTCTTTAGAACCTAGCAAGGGTTAAGAAGATACTTTGAGTACGAGCGTACTCAGCAAGTTCACTAGAAAAGGAGTGTTTGATGCACTATCTCTATAGCCACAGACCGTAGGTCGTAGGCAATGCATGTTTTCGTAAACATTTCTTCAAAGGTTGCTTTTATTCTGAAAAACTATGTCCGTCAGCCTTCACGGGTTTACCAGAACTTTCATGGAGTTTCTTTCCCGCCGCGTTCGTAGCTCCTTCCCGGAACAGGGAGTAACAAGTTATAGTTCTTACACTTTGCAGAGGTGCGTTACTTTACCCATGAGAGATCTTAATCTTTGTTGCATGGCCGGGGGTATGTTCCCGTTCAAACTTCCATGGTTCGAGGCCCAACCTAAGATCCAAGCCAATCATTGCCCTCTCCGCGACCTCATATGTTTGCACGGTAATTCGGGGCCGTCTGACCTCCGTTAAGCCCCCTTTCGGGCAGGCTAAAACTCTGATGAGTTCCCGAAGACTCTATGACCTGGTGTTTCCCTGGAAAGTGCCATATTAAATGGTCCATCCACGAAACACCATCCATAGATAATCTAGACACCAAAAGTGTGGGGCGTAAGGGTGCCCACCCATATGTTGGATCCTCACAAGGAATCACACCGTCACGTTAAGGTCGTCTTTCCTCCATACGAGAGGAAAAGGATATAGCTGACTTCTCTGTCCCATTCCAAATCTCATGGTCCACGCATAATATACGGCGCAAGAATCACTGGCGACATTGGTTGTTAAGTCCTAGGTGATATATTCCTAAGTAGTTGTATTCCAACTACCAGGTTTAATAGATTAGCTGATCACCCTGTATCAGTAACCAATAGTTCGCATTATTATAAAAAATAGTGTTTTCTGACCTTTTTCAAATGCAGGTGATGACAACACTGGATTTGCAAAATACTTTATAGAAAATAATCAAAGGACATGAGCAAGTGTGAACTTGCCTTTTGTGATTGCAAGATTATGTACTCATGGTGTTCGAGACAATATAAGATCCAATATCTGAAATCAGCATCATTGGTCCGGTAAGGACTAATGTTTAAAGTAAGATGCTATTATGCATAAGTAATGTAATGCACTTCATAACGCGAATCCCGGGGATAACGTTGATCTAGGGTTTGAATACTAGAATTGGTTTCTTTGGAATGTGTTGTTCTTTTAGATAAGGTTCACACTTGTGCTTCTTATTAGGGCTCGTGAATGTGGGTGAAACAATATGTAATTATAATATCATATAACAGTAAGATATTGTAATATCCCAAAATTTTCCTATTTTGAAATGTTAAAATAAATTGATTGAATTGTTTAATCTCTTTGAAATTTCAAATTAAATAAAAATTTTGAGGATTTGTTTAATTTTTTTCACAAACCACATTGAAGAGAGAGGATTAACATGACTATCCAAACATAACTATTGGTTGGGAAATTTATACAAATCCAAGAAAGTACTATCTTGCATTTTATTCGATTTTGTTTTGACTTTTGGAATACTAGAATATTTCCAAATACTTGTTTCATTTTCACATAGAGAGGAAATAATATGACGTTTCCAATTATAAGAAACACGATGGAAATATTCTATAGTATTAACTGGATTTGGTTGCTTTTTAGACTATTAAAAAATATTTGTCAATTCCAAGAAAATAAGCCGAGAGAAGATAAAATGACTTCTTCATTAAATATGACTGAAAATCTATTATGTAATATTCTTTTGGAGTTTCGGAGTTGTAAGTATTTTCCATAATATTAAAACCCCTAAATACATTTTGAGAAATTATTAATTAAACCAATTTTCCCTGTACCTCGGCAAATAGCTGCTAGAATAGAGCTAGCATAATCGAACATAACTCGCTTTTGGTTTCTTCTCTTTTAGCTAGGTCGTACATGCTTCTTTAAAAAAAAGGTTTCACGCCAGCTAGCTTGTACAATAGCTTTTCCAAAATAGAATTAAAACAAAATTAAAGAAAAGAAAATGTGAGATCGTACCCGACCACTGACCCGAGCACCTACGTGATCCATTCTCCCTCCCGTTTTTCTATTCTTTTTTTTTCTCTGATAAAACTGGCCCCCACCTATCATCACCAACCCCAGCCAAGAGTCCCATCTTATCACGTTCATCCCGAACTGAACCAAATCCCGCAAAATTCTGCCTAATTCGGTCACAATTCTTGCCCCTATTCCACGCCAAACCTACCCATATAAACTCCCTTCTCTCTTACGTTTTTTTTTCGAGAAACCCTAACTTCAAACGATAAAATCAAGCAGGATCGGAACTCGTCGGAATAACTCCGCCGCCGATCTCGAAAGTCAGGGTCTGAGGCCCTGCATCCCTTGCTTCTATTTCCCTTAGTGTTCCCCTTGATTCAACGCATCCTCCTGACCTCTTCCCATGTCCAGGAACACCGGAGCGAGAGTTACAAGCCCGCAGGAGCTTCGCTGGACCTGCAGTTTATAGCCAAGGAGAGACGACGTTTGGGACCTGGAGGATCACAGACAAGGACACATACAACTACGCCGTGATGAGATGCATCCCGTTGTCCACCTCCCTGAGCAGGAGGAGCACCGGAACAACACCGACGTCTACTAACACGAGCCAGCGTCGCCGCGTTTTTCCTCTCCATCGTCTAGCGTTTTTATAACTGCTGGTATATGCCCGATCGTTTTGTTTTTCTGTAGATCAGTTTCAGCTTATATAAAGGTTATTTGATTGGAACTGGTATCAACTTTTGTCACGTTTAGACTTTTCATTCATGCATGTAGTTTAGCGATCAGATTCCGTTTGGATATACTCAGACTTGAAATTCCATATGCTTTGATCCATAGTCTTAAATTATATGCTTTTTGTTGCCTTGGATTCGTAATTAAATTTCGAGTTCAACGATATTAATTATCAACTTTCGTATCTGCTATACTCAAATTTTGATTATAAATCTTTTCACGTTGGATTTGTAATTAAAATATTTATCTAGTAGTAATCTTAAAACTCAAAATATACATGTTTAGATCCGTTTCTTTGCGAGACGAATCTAGACTTGTCTTGGCCGTAATACAAAATCTACAATTCTATTTAAAAATCCTTTGCAATCTGGTCATAATCACATGCACTACATCCTAAAATAATATGAATAAACTATTATATATTTTTGTGTGTCTGTATTTTAATTTTGTCCACATGTTGCAAATTTTGGTATTTGCTTTCTTACTACATATTTATTTTGGATCTTTATTTGCAATGGTTGCTTATACTGTTATTTTTTTATACGTTAGATTTATTCGGAGTGTGAGAGCGTTCATGAAGAAGTAGTCATCAATTATACTAAGCCAAGTTACACCACTTGTTCATAATTTTGTCCCAGTTTTGATTCTATGCATGTGATCTTCAAAATTCTGTAGTATGCATGTGTAGGATGTTCTAGTAGAATTTTTCCTTAGTATTATTTTGCAAGTGGGATGATTTTGTAGTATGCCATGAGTAGCTCTATACTTAGAATTTCCCCTCCTAATAGGTTTTCCTATTTTGCTAAGTATTTTTGCTATGCTATATATGTAAAGTACCGTTGGGGGTTCGAAAGACAATGAATTTCTTCTAAGTACAAAGGCTCTCTTGAGCAAACTTTTTCTTCTCAAATCCACTTCAAAATAAAACTAAGTTTTCTTCTGGACGGAATAGTTGTCGGGTCAACGAGTGAGATTTTGGTGGAGCACGGCCGCCCAGGAATCAAAGAAGTCTGTCATGTTTCAGAATTTAGAAGCTTCCAGTGCAACCACAATACATATGGGCTCTGTCTTGGCCTAGTAATTAGTGGGAAAACTCACCTGGGTACCAACATTTGGAGGTTCTTGGAACAGTTGGATCCAGAAGGTATAGGGGCTACTAAGGGAAATCCACGCCATGGTCTTGTCTGTAAAAGGACTTGATCGTGGATTGTGGGTAAAGTGCACAAACTCTCGAGAGTATTGCAATCTGATCGATCAGCCGTGTTCACGGAAACAGAACAACATTGAGCATCTGAAGGGTGTAGCCTCTGAAGGATCTTCCTCTCTCCTTTCTAAGCAAAGTTTTGAAACCCCATGGCGTGAGTAATTTCGCCAATGGGTGGGATTTTGGGAACTTGATGCGTAATATCCAAGTGTCACTTGGTGAGTAATATCCAAGTGTTTGGTTGTTTGGACACTTGGTGAGTAATATCCTCGTGTGCCATTCGACCCTATTTTATCTAAGCAAATGTTTACAAAGTAGGGTAAAACTCTCTCTCTCTCTTTTCTCCATACTTAGAGAAAATTAGCTTTATGCAAATGAACTCCAAAGCCTAAACTATCCACTACTAGGAAAATGGCTATAGGTAATCAGCACATCCGTGGCTCACATGGTTGAAGTGCCCCACGGCTAAAACAGGCGTGGCTCACCTATGGGCAGTGCCCTACTAGTAACTAGAACAACCGTGGCGCACATGACCATAGTGCGCCACCGTTATGTGTAGGCCAGGGCCCTGTTGGCCTCACGCCAGACATCCGTAGCGCACATAGGGTAGGTGCGCTACGCCTGTTGGTGTTATCCGTGGCGCACGTTGGGGGGGTGCGCTACGCCTAAGCGCATGCCCCTCTGTTCTGTAAAACGGTCAGACACATCCGTGGGGCACTATGGCATGTGTGCCACGGATGTTACTAATCCCTGTGGCGCACTGGGGCCGAGTGCGCCACGGATGTGGCGATTTTTTTGCCAGCTCCACTTTGTGCACATGTGTGATCATCCACCACCCCACACTTCATTTTCCCCTTATTCTTCCTCCTTAGATCTAGTCGGGATCCTTCTCCTTCCCACCTCAATTTCTCCACCCATTCACCATTTTTAGCATGTAGAACTTGCCTTGGATGTTACATAAGTAATAGAGGAAGCTCTCCGGTCTCTCATCTCCTTCTCCGGTCTCGCGCGCACCTCTCCTTTCCATCTTCTCGCGATTGGTCTCTTATCTCGGTAAGTTGTCCATGTAAGGATGTGTTCATGTGTATATGGATGATATGCTCATATGTATGTAGATGATCGATGCTCATGATGTGTGTATGGATAGGATCGATGGTCATATGTGTGTATATATGGAGAGTATCGATGATGCTCATGCATGTGTGTATGGAGAGGATAATGATATGTTCATGTGTGTATGGATCTCAGTCTCTCTCTCTCTTGTGTTTGTATGTGAACAAGTTGCCATTTGTTTTGCCAAAATGTTGATTCATTTCCATTTTGGCAAGACTTTGGCATTTCGCAAAGGTCCTAATTTTAGGATAGGTCATGCTGAAATTTTCTATCGACCATTGCATGCATGCATTCATTATGTTGTTCTAATAGACTTCTAATTGTACCGTGTATACCGTGCAGGCAAAAATGGTCCGCATAATGAGCGAAGGCATTGTGGCTAGATTTTTTAAATGTGCGACGGCCGACATGATACGATATAACAAGACGGATATAAGATGTCAGTGCAGAAGATGCAAACTCAACTGGGTGATCGACCCAGATTTCGGGAATCTGCAGGCGCACCTGCTCCGCCATGGTTTCATGGATGGATACACTCGTTGGGTAAGCGACGACGAAGACGATGGAGACGGTGAAGGTGGGCAACATGACGATGATCATCATCACGGTGAGAACGGGCGAGATGATGAAGAGTCTCTTGGAGATGGTGAAGGTGCGGAAGCAGACCGGGATAATGATGATCTAGATGCCGGAGGAGCAGACGACGATGGAACAACGTCAGGCTAGGTGTAGGACCCTTATGTGCAAGAGCTGCTTCTCAAGTAGACGAGTAATGCCAGGGCTGCCGCTAGAGAGAAAGCCAAGCTTGAGCAACTTGAGAAAGACACGGTTACTCCATTGTATGAAGGATGCAGGCCCGATGATACCCGGTTGAATGTAATGCTCAAGGCTATGGAGATGAAGGCAAAACACAAATTGAGCGACGCAAGCTTCTACGATATGATGGCATTCTGGCACGATCGTCTCCCGGAGGGGAACACATGTCCAACTAGTATCGAGGACGCTAAGAAAATCGTCTGTCCTCTTGATCTACCGCACGTTAGATATCACGTATGCATCAACGATTGCATCATTTATCGGGGCGAGGACGCGGAGAAAACCACATGTCCGGTGTGCGGCGTGAGTCGATACAAGAAAGGGAAGAAAGCACCTCGAAAAGTGGTATGGTACTTTCCTATCACTCCTCGTCTGCAGCGCTATTTCGCGGACCCTAAGGAAGCGAAGCTCATGCGATGGCATGCGGAAAGGAAGAAGCCAGGAGATGACGATGATGACCCCGAAAAGGATGAGCTGCTGACGCACCCTTCAGATGCTAGCCAGTGGAAAGCATTGGACCTCGAATTCCTAGAATTCGGTGGAGATTCGAGGAACATCAGGCTTGGTGCGAGCACCGATGGACTCAATCCGTTCGGTAGCCAGAGCAGCACGCACAACACTTGGCCCGTGTTTGTATGGATGTACAACCTCCCTCCATGGTTGTGCATGAAGAAGAAGTACATACAAATGAGTATGCTAATTCAAGGGCCGAAACAACCTGGTACCGACATCAATCTGTATCTCGGGCTGTTGAAAGAGGAGCTAGCCACGTTATGAGAATCTGGAGCCAATACTTACGACGCCGTCGCACAAGATTATTTCACTATGAGAGCCGCGTTGGTCACTACGGTGCAAGACTATCCAGGTTGCGGGTATATCTCTGGGCAGGTTATCCAAGGATTCTACGCATGCGTTAGGTACATGGATAACACAAGCTATCTCCAACTAGAGAAAGATCCAGGGTCATTGAAAACCGTGTTCATGGTGCACCGGAGGTGGCTCAGCAAGAATGATCCATGGAGAAAACGTGGAGACCTGTTCGATGGCAAATCCGAGACCCGAGGAATCCCAGAGCGTAGGAGCAGCGAAGAAGTGGAAGAGTTGCTGAAAAATTGGAAAGATTGTCCTAAGCCTGGAAAGAAGCAAAAGAGGCAGCAACAAGACAATCCGGTGATGAAGGTATGGAAAACAAACTCGCCACCGTCGATTGGCTTTATTAGATTATCATCATTCTTTTTCCAACACATTCCATTTGAATTTTTTGCGCAGAGATGAACACTACACGCTCATCTCCTTATCGCCGAAGCATTCCCATGCCACGTATTTCGACTCGGGGAGTCTAGAAAAGAAGAAAAACTACGACAAGATCAAGGAAGTTCTGGATGATGCTCTCACTGGCATTGCCTCGACGGAAGGCACCACCTTCGTGCGTACGAAGGTCAAGTTCGGCAGGCACGTCTTCAACCACGTAACGGAGTTCCCCTGCATGAAGCAGCCGGAAAACAGTAAGAAGGAAGCCAACTATGCACTCCATCACATGAGGGTGTTCCTACTTGACTAGCAGAATTCTACGCTGCCAGATCATCCTAAACAGTGGGCCGAAGCAAAGGCCAAGATCACTGATTCAGATATTAGACAAGAGATGTGTTGCATCTAGCAGCAGTTTGGGGCAATCATCTTTCATGATGTCATGACTTAGGGGGGATCTTCTACGGAGGAAATATCCCGAATAACCGTGACATAGAAGATCGCCTAGAGATGCAGGGTGAGTATAGGAAGTTCATGACGAGACAAGGCGTCCTCCCGTTCCCTAAGCCGAGCCAGAAGGTTTGATGTTGGCCTAGTTGTAGTTACAAACTATAGATGACCTTTGTGTGTGTGTGTGGACAAGTGTACATGCTACTATACTTATCTTATTAGGTTTATGAATCATCGCTTACTTCTTTTGCTTATTATTATTATATATAAATCAATGCTTGGTTTTTTTGCTTACTCTTTGGTCCTTTGCTCACTTTGGTCCTTTTTTTCCTTACTTTATTAGTCTTTTTTCGAGAATAATGCCGATGATTGAAATGTCGTGGCACAATATATATGTGAATGTGCTACGATGGGATTGTGAGCCTTGTGATATGCACAAGTCCAGGTCTTGTGCATCCTACTTGGCTCACGGTTCCGCCGTAGCATATTCCTGTGTCCAACGACCTATATATATCAGGCATTCTTTTTGATTTACTTTGGTCTTTTTCGAGAATAATGCCGATGATTTAAATGTCGTGGCACAATATATATTTGAATGTGCTACGACGGGATTGTAATCCTTGTGTTATGCACAAGTCTAGATGTTGTGCATCCTACTTGGCTTACGGTTCCATCGTAGCATATTCCTGTGTCCAACGACCTATGTATATATATATGAGGCATTATTTTTGATTTACTTTGGTCTTTTTCGACAATAATGCCGATGATTGAAATGTCGTGGCACAATATATATGTGAATGTGCTACGACGGGATTGTGAGCCTTGTCATATGAACAAGTCCAGGTCTTGTGCATCCTACTTGGCTCACAGTTCCATTGTAGCATATTCCTGTGTCCAACAACCTATGTATATATATATGAGGCATTCTTTTCGAGTTACTTTGGTCTTTTTCGAGAATAATGCCGATGATTGAAATGTCGTGGCACACTATATGTGAATGTGCTGCCATGGGATTGTCCGTCTTGTGCTATGCACAGGTCCAGGTGTTGTGCATCCTACTTGGCGAACAGTTCCATCGTAGCATATTCCTGTGTCGAACAACCTAGTTATATATGAGGCATGCTTTTTGAGTTTGGTCTTTTTGATTTAGGAGTACTTTCTATAAGTGTATCTTCATATGCAACTTTAATTATATATGTTTTTTTCAATAATCGGTTAATTATTATTGTCAACTTATAGAGGACGTGGTACGTCATGTACAAGGGACGGGTTTCCGGAGTCTACGATGATTGGGAAGACTGCCGGAGACAGGTGCACCATTTCAGCGGCAATAGCTACAAAGGGTACAACACTATGGCGGAGGCGGAAGCTAGATACACGCGCTATCTAGCGGGAGTTAGGACGAGGAACCGGATGAAGACCTACACCTTCGTCACAACAGTGATCATGCTTATCTTTTTTGGTTGTTTATCCCGCGTTTGTGTCTAGCTAGTTTAGATGTCTAGGCGAGCTTCCAATCGAGCTCTCACTTGTTTGATCGCATGTCACCAACTACTTTGTAACTTGATCGAAACAATGTATAACTTATGTATTCATGTATGAGACTTATCTATATGTATTTGTTTTAATCTTGTTTTGCGAATTTTGTATTTATATATATAACTGTATATCTTATATCTGTGTGTATATCTGCCTATATAATCTGTATTGTATATCATCTGGCCCTGAAATTTTTTTTTAAAAAAAGACACCCGTGGCACACATGACACAGCTTCTGTGGAGCACTGCACCTAAAGCGCACCTGCGCAGCTTAGTGGCGCACTGCAACGTGCGCCACAGAAGATCTAAGGCGTAGTGCACCTGCCAACATATCCGTGGCGCACTAGCAGGTGCGCTACGCCTATCTCCACATAACCGTGGTGCACCAGGCAGTGCGCCATGGCTAGGAGATAGCCGTAGCGCAAGGCCCGTGGCACACCACTAGTGCGCCACAGATGGTTCTTTTAGGTGCGCCACAGACGACCATTTTCCTAGTAGTGAGCCTTGCATATAGAGTTAGTCTTTCCTTCCTTGGTGTAATTTTCCAATACATTCAAAGTATTGACCCAACTTGTTGGCTACACGTTTCATGTGCAGAATTTCGGAGATCGTTGACAGATGCGCTACGATCACGGGTCTTCACTCAACCTGCCTGTGGCATTGATGGGACTCGAGTTGTATATTTTTCGCTTTTGTTGTAATAATGTAAACTTTGGATTATTCGATTCATGTAATAAAGACTTGTGTTTTACATGATATTTCGTCGACTGTGAGTGCTAGATATTCATCTAGGGACTAGCATGTTAATCACATGGACTTAGGATCTTTATCGATCCGAGGTCGCTACAGATACAAAGTTGTGGAATGTTATTCAAGATTGTTTACACTATAATTGTTTATCTTCAAATTTTACTCTACAAGTAATGTTACTTATAAAGAACTTAAGTGTTATCAATCCTAAGTTTACAAGTAAAGTATAAAGTAATATGATTATGATTAATTGTTATTTGTTGTTTGAAGTGGCAAAAAGAATAACATTTGAAGAAAAGATTTCTTTTCTAAGGTCTAAACAATCTTTGTGGTTAATCAAATGTGGTCGATGTTTTTTGTGATTGCTTGAATAGTTTGGACTTGAGATGCTTTATGACTTAAATATAATAGATCAAAGTTAACTATAAAACACATAAGAAGGTATTTAGCATTATATTTAAAGTCTTGTAGACTAAAGTTAACTTTAAATACATAGATGGACTTAAAGTATATTGCTTATGTTATTTGTACCTTGTGTACTTTATAATGTTTCCTTAAAGTTACTTAAGAATGGTTATACTTTTATTTGGTGTAGTGGTTTCTTGATTTTATAATGGAATAGAATCATTTATCTTTTTGTGAATGAGTGGCTATAGTTTGTAAACAAGGAAGTAATATTACTTAACTACTTATGGATTCACTATAGTGTTTTGATATGTTTGTAAACTTGTGGTTGAAGTAATGGAAAATATTTAATTTAGTCACAAATTATTCTTGAAGATTATATAATGGATAAGGATCCTTTTAGAAAATAATCTACACTTATGGTTGAAGGATAATTCAATAAAGTTGTATTTAAAATGGGTTCAACCATTTTGACTTCATATTATCAATATTTAATATTAATACTATTATTAGACTCAATTGCCTAATTTTAGAAATATTAAAAAAATTATTTACCCTTATATGAATTATCAACTAAGGAAATAAGTTTAAATTCAAGTTAGTAGAGTATTTTAAATTTTTATTTAATTAAAAAATGGAATATTATATTTTTAACATCTAGGTATTATTTTTGTGATCATTTTCGTATGTTACATTTTTTTTGTGATTTAAAAATATCAAGATATGATTTTTATAATATTTATTACTTTATAAATACTTAATAAATAAAAAATATTTAATTAAGTGAAATAATAATGCATAATTATAGTTTTGAATTATACTACCTCCGATCCATAATAAGTGTCGCAGTTTTGAACTAACCGCAGTTCAAAATAGCGACACTTATTATGGATCGGAGGGAGTAGTTCTTATTATTACCCATTATCAAAATCTTTTAGAATCAGGCGTCTTATAATGACTTGGAAGAACTGTCCCAATGAAGGACTAGTAAGAGCTTATGTAAGATTTAAATATTTACTTAGACAATGTCCTCATCATGATTTACCTGAATAGTATTTATTGCATACCTTTTATGGCGGTTTTCTTGAACCTAATAGAATTGAACTAGACTCTTGCACGAGAGGAGATTTTATGGATTTACCTATAACTAAAGCTTAGGCTTTACTTAATAGAATTCGCGATCATAGAGTTTCATGGAATTTTGGTCTAGGAAGTGAAGGAGGCATGGAAATAGATCATGAATGTATTGACGACTAAAGAGATTTAATTAGATTCTGATCCAAAGCTTTTACAGAACACATCGAAGCTCCAAAGGTGGGTCAGGTCATGTTTGATCCAAGACCTGAATCAGAAAATAAAAGAGAAGTTAAAGCAATTGTAGCCTCCCTAGAACCAATGTATGAGATACCTTTTCCTAACACTACACAAAAGCATATTTTGGACTATGAACAGGTCAAGGCAGTACAAGAGGCGAAGGAAGAAGAAAGTGTAACAATAATTGAAGACTAGATGAAACCAAAGATGAAGAGGTAACCAAGGAAGAAATCATGGCTATGGATGCACATTGTAACATAGTTGAACTTGATGAAGAGACTTCTATATGAAGGGAATATGCTCAAGAGGCAATAATAAAGTGGTTATTATTGTATTCCTTATTTATGATAAATGTTTATTTTACATGCTATAATTGTATTAATATGGAAACAAAAAGGAAGTTCCTAGTTATGCCTCTCTTATAAACTAGCTCGTTGATTAACAAGATTATCATAGGTTTCCTGATCATGGACATTGGATGTTGTTAATAACGAGGTCACAACATTAGTGTAATGGTGTGATGAACATTCATCCGAAGTATAACATTACGATCAAAGTCATTGAGTTTATATTGCTATAACAACTTACGAAGTGATCCTAATCCTTAGACCATGAGATCATGTCAATCACTAACACCGAAAGAGTTTCTTGATAACATCAAACGTCACACCATAACAGGGTGATTATAAAGATGGGTTCAGAACTACTAAAGAGTTATATTGAGGCCCATGGATCAAGAGTGGAATTTGTTCATCCCGATGATGGATAGATATGCTCTGGGCCCTCTCGGTAATATCACATTGGTTAGCTTGCAAGCAAGTGATTTGATCACTAGAATGTTATATCACGGGAACAAGAAAAGAGTGCATGTCGTTAACGAGATCAAACTAGGTATGAAGATACCGATGATCGAATCTCGGACATGTAATATATCGTGAAACAAAGGGATTAAGATACTAGCGTAAAAGGTTCACACGATCACAGAAGTCATCGCTGAATGTGTGGGAGTCAGTATGGATCTCTAGGTCCCGCTACTGATTATTGATCGGAGAAGGGTCTCGATCATGTCCGCATTATTCGCGAACCGTAGGGTGACACACTTAAGGGATACCGACACCATTCAGAGCAAATGATATGTCAGAAAAAGAAAAGGAAAGCGCAGGAATTTATTTCACTAGACACCGGAACTGTTTCGGTTGAAATTGCTGAAACTGGTTCTGCATGTGAAATTGAAATGTTGTAAGGGTTTTATGTGAATGTTTGTTAATTAAAGTAATTAACAAAATTCTGAATAAATAAATAAAATAGTTTTATTTAAATGAGAGCTCGCATTAAATTTGGTGGAAATTTAATGCATGTGAGTGGATTTTTTAGTGGAGGCTTTTAAATGGGAGTGGAGGCTTTTCATTTTGAGTGGGAGCTCCACCCACATGAATGTGGAAGAGTTGTGGGCAGCCCCCATGGCTGGGCGCCATGCCCCTTGGGTTCCCCCCTCTCCCCTATAAAAGGCCCCCCTCTCCTCCTCTCAAAGCACACCTCCTCGCGAAGGATCTCTCTCCCCCCTTCAGAATTCCCCCATGGTCTCGGATCAGCGAGATACATGTTCTCGGTGGCTTTTTCTGGAAGGATTTGTTGCTTCCTCTGCTTCGCTGGAGCGAGGGCGCGGAGGTTGTCGGGGTACCCGTACGTGTGTGCGATCACGGATGCACCACTGCTTTGAGGTGCTGGACTTGATTGTGCTGGACCGGCTGGACCAGATGGACTTCATCACGATCTTGAGATCGGCAAGCGTTCGTCTACATCATCCACGAGTACAACCTCGTTAACGCTATTCGGTCTTCGAGGGTATGTATTCTACGGATGTATATCCACCCGTTGCTTGTATCTAGTAGATAGATCTTGGTACATAGATGTTCCCATCGTAGGAAAATTTTTGTTTTCTATGCTGCGAACCCTACAGTGGTATCAGAGCCGGATCTATGCGTAGATACTTTGCACGAGTAGTACACATATGAGTATGTGGGCGATGATGATCATTTTATTGCTTCTTAGTTGTACTTTGGATATTGGTGGCATAGTGGGATGAAGCGGCCCAGACAAACTTTACATGTCCTCGCACATGAGACCTGTTCCACGCTTGACATGCAACTAGTTTTGCATAAGTGGCTAGCGGGTGTCTGTATCTCCTACTATAGTCAATATCTAATTTGCAACGAGTTGTCAACAATTTGGTTATCCTCGTTGTGGTTCATGTTCGTAGGTAAGAACGGTTCTATCTTCGAAAGCCCTAAGCCACGTAAAACTTGCAATGGATAAATTAGAGGCGTCTAGTTTTGATTGTTGCTGGGCTAGTGATATGATATGGTGATGTTGTAAGTAGAAGTATGAGATGATACTCTTAAAACACACATAACGTGTAATCTCCATAGACCTTGGACTTACACATATAGGTATGATAGTGATCATACCACGGTGCACATGATAGAGATCATATGCGGGGACCATATCATTCCACTAATAAACATGTGATGTTTGATAGCATCTTATATTGCTTGTTTGGCGTTTTATTAGCATAATAAGATGATCCCTCGTTTAAATATCAAGATAAGAATGTGTTCTTCCTTTAGTACGCACCGATTATGTTTTCGTCCCTCCAAGACATCACGTGATGATCGGGTGTTCTTGGATCCACGACCATATTTCGGGTGTAAGACAGTTACAAAGGCGAATACTAAGGTTCTTACTTGGCGAGCCTAGCATGTACAAACATGGCCTCGGAACACGGACCGAAAGGTTAAGCATGAGTCATATAGTAGATATGATGCCCATTTGATGCTCGCCTTTGAAGCTACACTGACTCACGTGATGATCGGACTTGGTGTACTGGATTTGGTTCATGTAATCACCAAAAAGAAACGAGGGATGTCGTTTTTGAGTGGGAGTTCATTTCTAATTTGGATTAGTAGAACTCAATTTATCATAAATTAAATCAAAGTGAATTTGCATAATTTGTTGTAGTCATTGGCATTCGTTCACCACCTTATGCATTGTTGTAATTGAGATAATAGAACTATAGAATTTTGGATATATATACTTTACGAACTGGTATCGTATTGTGTTGAGTGTCAATCTAAAGTTTAAAGTCCTTTTGCAAACTTTCAGCAAAATTCTATTTACTCCGTGAAATTTAATAATTGGTATTAAATCGAGAGTAACAATTCCAGTGTTAGTATTTTAAGTATCATGTTTGCCTCCATGATTCTTGATTGTTTTAATATCAAGTTTATCTAGGAGCTGAAAGAATTGTTTCAGAAACCATCATGTGTGGCAGATATAACGATATCTGAAACAATGTTTTGGTTGCAATATGATCGAGTATAATATATGTTCTCATATTGGATGAGAATTTATGAAGGTTGGAGATGCTAGACATCCTAATCATCCAAAAGGGTTTTGGAAAGCAACATTATACTCACGATTCTCCTTATAAGCTACATTATCTTGATCATGAAAGTCGTCATGATAAGGATGAATAGAAGATGTATGTAAAGTGTTTACTACACTAAAAGATTACTAAAGAATGGATTTTGAAAGAATACCGATCATTTTGATGATGGTGATCTACTTCAAAGTGCAAGTCCAAAGGTATTATTATTTGAATATACACGCGTTCGACTATGTTTCATGTATATGGCGTCACTTTTGATGTTGATAGATTCTTTTAAAAAGGAAAAAGGAAATGCTAAAAGAGAATCTATAAAATATATTTGGCAGAAAATAAAAGATTGGAAATATCCAATTTAGGTATATATATGATATACATGTTATGGTTGTATTCTTTGCTTGTTAAACAATGTGGTTCTTGGGTATTGGATACCGAATTGGTTGGTATGAAATTTCATACGGAACAACACAATTCATGAACCACAATGGCCTAAGTAACTAGCAAGAGAAAATGTGATGATGTTCATCGAAAACAAACAAACCGTTGTTTGTATTTCTCATTGACATCAAAGCTTGACTTCAAGATTTGTATTAATAATTGTTATTTGAATCAGGTATTGTGAGAATAAAGGTTGTTCAAATAATTATCGTATTCGATATAAGATGGATGATTTACAAATCTAGTTGGAGAAATCACATCCATAAAACCTAATGCTAAAATGTCGCAAGACAAATGATTGAAAGATCACTTACGAAGTGACATCGCTGTTTAAATTATATTGGAAAGAAAACATGAAGAAACTCCATTTTCATGGATTTTTGGAGTCTTTGATTTGATCAAGTGACGCTTGTGAGACTTTCCACGTGATAATTAAAACTTCGTTCAAAGGCCAAAGAAGAACGAACGACTAAATTATTGGAATTTATACATATCGATGTATGTAGTCCAGTATGTATAGTCGTAAGCGATGGATTTCAACTTCATATGCTTTCTCCGGAAATTTTGAGTGAATATTAACTTAATGAGAAAGAAGTGTGAAATATTTGAAAATGTTCAAAGTCTTTCAAGATGAAGTGAAAATCATTGTGACAAGAAAATAAATGGTTTATGATTTTATCATAAGGGATTTATTTGAGTTACAAGTGTAACAAGAAAATAAATGAATTATGATTTCATCATAAAGGGATTTATTTGAGTTGCAATTTTAGCAAAACACCTAGATTTACATCTCCCGAAACACCATAGGAGTATGAAGTGTTTGAGATTTGTAATGAAACCTTGTTTGACATGGTTGGATCAAAGGTGTTATTCATAAAACTGCCATTATGTTTTAAAAGATTAAAGCTTTAGAGACTACCGCTTTTACACTGAAAAGAGCTCCATCTTGATCCGTTGAAATGACACCATGGAAGTTATGGTTTGGGGTAAAACCCAAGGTGTCATTTCTTAAATTTTGGTATGCTAAACATAAGTAAGATGTTTACAACCGAAGTCGTATGAGCATGTCTTTGTAGGTTATTTAGAATAACAATTGGTTATTCCTCCATAACACCGAGGACAAAAAGGGTTTATCGCTTGAAATATGAAGTTTCTTGAAGAAGGAATTTTTCGTAAAAGTTAAGTGGGAGGACAATAGAACTTTGATAAGGTTAACGAACCTTAGCTAAATATGCTGAGTTGCGCAGCGCCAGAAATCGTTCTAGAGGCTGCCATAATGCTCATAGATTATGTGCCTCAAAGGTTGTGGTCATAGAGATCTAAGTTCTTATTGAACCAAGTCGGTCGGGTAAACAATCAAATGTTGAGATTTGAGAGTAAATCATTATTGTTTGACAATGATGAATCGACCACATACAAAGAAGCGATGATGGGCCCTGACTCCGTCAAATGGCTTGAAGCCATAAAATCCGTGATAGTTCCATACACGAGAAGTCAAGTTTTGAACTTGGAAGACCCTCCGGAAAGGTGTAAAAACCTATCGGTCGTATTTGGATCTATAAAAAAACAGACATGGATGTCTCACATCTATGAAATATTCGACATGTCGTAAAGTATTTTATGACAATGTTCAAGGAGTTGACTATGACAAGATTTGATCTTTCATAGCGATATTTAGTCTGGACGGATTAAAGTAGCAACCACTACATATAATTTGGTATATGGTAGATGAATAAACAAAACAAAATTCTTCTAATAGAATGGTTACCTAGGACGTGTACAAGACACGGTACAAAGGGTTTTGTTAATTCAAAGGATGCTAAAAAGGGCATGCAAACTTCAATAGTTGAAGTAAGCATCACGGAGTTGGAATCTTCACAGTGATGAAAAGGAGTTTTCATCAGGAGACGATGAAGTTGCTTGCATTTGCAAGAAATTAAGTGGGAGCGCTGAGACATATTTCTAATACATTATGTGGAGGACATCTTGTTGATTAGGAATGATGTATCTTTTATTGACAAAGGTTAAGAATTTCATTTCGATGAAATACTTAGGCAAAACCCGAATATTTAGCATGAATGTCTATAGTGGATAGACTGTGACGCTAATATGGTTGTGTCAAACGTACATATATGAGATATTGAAGGAGTTCAATATAGAAACAACAAGAAACGGTTCTTGTCGCATGGAAAGGAATTGAATCAAAATTCAAGTGTATTAACACTTGATGTAACATCCCTAAAATCATGATTTCAAAGTTTGCATATCATTCATACATGCATATAGATTTGAGATCAAATTTCAAACTCATTTCAGGAAAACAGAAGCACATAGTGCTATGATTTTATGTGAGCAACTTAAATCAAATGGCCATCACCATTTGAAAGTTTGAATGATTTTAAACCTAACTTGTTTTTCTTCCTCATAGAAGTGATTGAGTGAGGTTTTGCACCAAGATTTACAAATTGGAATTAATTTCAAAAACCATTTCTCAAATTTTGCAAACCAAGTGCCAAGTCTCTGTTATTTTGTTCTCCAAGCTTGACCAAGCCTTTTTCAAAGCAACCACATGATTTTATGCCTATATTTGAGACTACTGCTCACTACAAAAATCCCAAGAAGATTTGAATTCAAATGAAACTTGAAATCATTTGAAAATCAATTCAGAAAATTGAAACAGAAAAAGAAAAGGAGAAAGAATTAGAAACGGGCCGGCGCCAGGATTCCAGCCCAGCTTCTAAACAGGCCCAGCTAGACCACCCGGGCCATTTCTTTCTCTCTCGCACGCGCCAGCGCACCCAGACAGTCGCTGACGACCAGACCCCACCTCCCCTTCGCGCGTTTCGCTGACGAGCGGGCCCTCTCCACGTCAGCTTCGTCTTCCCCAGATTCCGCGCACGAACTCCGCCGCTGCCCGTTGCTGCACTGATTTCGCGAGGTTAAATTGCATTGATGCAACAAGCATTTCTTGTCGAGCCTCTGGCTATAAAATCCCCACACCCTCGCGACCATTTCCCCCCAAACAATTTCGCCTTCACGCCACCAGGCTGCCCACAACTCGCACGACGTCGCCGCTGTTCCGACGATTGCGCCGACGAATTCCGGTGAGCCCCGTGTTCCCCTCTGTCTCTAGTTCATGCTATCAAGTTCAGCGAGTCTTTGCGCACCTACTGACACTCCCCATTTGCCCTCGCATGATACGTAGCTCCAACAACGTCGACGACTGGCCGCCACCGTTCTCTGCACGAACTCCGGCGACCTCCCTCCGTAAGTAGCCACCGCCCCTTGCCCTCTGACTGATACACCTAGAATCTCCATCGTTGTGCGCATCTAACAGTACCCTTATTTTGGCTTAGCGCGACGAGGAACCTCGCCAACGTCGACGGCTGACCGTGCCCGACGCATTCGCAAACTCCGGCGAGGAATCTCCGATGACCCCGTGCGCCCCTTCCCAAGACATCGCCACCTTGAGCATCAGCAGCCTCCTGCGGTTCTGGTAAGCATCTCCTCCCTTCCCCGGGCGACCTAGAACGCCGGCACCGCCACTGACCGACGCGCTGCCGCCAGCCGCCGCCGCTAGCGCCGCTCGAGTTTGGTCGTTTGATCCAGGACCGTCAGATCTGGATCCAACGCGTAGATTTAGATCACTTAACGAATCGTTTTTGATAGATCTAGGCCGTGTGTTTTAAACAGATCCTACGGCTCGCGAGCGTGATCCGGAGCGAACCGGTACGCGCCAATAGAAGCATGACGCGTGGCTAGGGTTTGAATTAAAACAGAATTTGAAAACAGATTTAGATCCAAATTTCAAATGGCTATAACTTTTGATTTCCACGTTAGATTTTTGTAAATTTTATACCGTTGGAATCAGTGAGTCAAGCCCTTTCTGAATCTGCAATGTGTTTAACAAAAAGTTTCTGTTAAAATGACTTTGTATGCAGAAACATATTTAGGTCCTTTTTGTGTATAGAATTTGTTTAGTAATTGGTTTTAGTGCTAAATAAGTTTAGTTAGCAAGTTTTTCACTTGGTTATGCTTCTGTGTCATGCACTTGCTTGGTGGGTTTTCAAAAATCATCACTTAGCATTTTCTTGCATGCATGCATTCATATTTTTGTTTGTATATAAGCTGTGTGTAATTGTGTGCTACAAATTTTTGTGTAGATTTTGCTAGTGACTGTGATTGTGAAGAGTGCTACTCTCCCCACTACCAAGGCAAGTGGTACTTCATGATATTTCCATTCCCTTTATTTTGAATAAGCATTAGAATTATTTTTGCTAAGTCTTGCATGCTACTTTTGCCAAATGCTATGTTGGGAAATCCTATGTAGTTGTAGAAATGTAGAATTGCTAGGGAATTTCCGAAGTTAAGTTACTATGCCATGCTTAGCCTAGCTAGTAGAAAACAAGGGTTGGTAAAGTATGTACATGCTATGATGAAAATAATTCTAAGTCTTCTGGACTTATGATTTTCTTAATAAAACAACTAAGTCAATGAACCTCCTAGGTGGAATGGGACTTGAATGGTGGTTTTTGGTTGAGTGGTTACACAAGGCCATGGATATGGCTTGTGTATCTCACTTGTGGTATGCCACCCAGGCACAAAGGGATTTGGAGGCCAAGTGTTGAGAAGCTTATAGTGCAACCACTTGGCAATATGGGATCTGCCTTGATCACATAGGTTGCTAGAACTTAGTCATTTGGACAGTTGGTGGTAGTGGGAATGATAGGTTGGAACGCGTCCATTTGACTAAGGGAAGGCTTCTGAAAGGTCCTGTCTTGGGAAACCAAGTCTGGTGGGGAAAGTGCACAACCTCTGCAGATGGAAAATCTAAGTACTTAGCCCAGTCCATGGCAATGGACAACTTGAGCATCAAGACATGGAAGCTACAAGAATCTTATCACTCCAACTTCTAAGTAAAAATTGGTGGGTGAACAAGGGTAAAGGACCCCAATGTCTATTGGTGGTTTCTTGGGAAAGTTTTTGACAAAGAAAAACTTAGTGTTTTCAACTAATAGGAAAAACCTATTTTGAGCAAAGCAAGCCAAGCTACACTTAGCCAAAATGCATATAGTAATATAGTCCACTTAAAATTTACTAAGGTATCACTTGCCAATACTATTCCAAAGTATTGACCCACTTTGGCTGTAACTTGTGATGTTGTAGGTTACTCCGATGATGATTAGGTGTCATGAGTCTACACTCAACATGCTTGCCTGTGGCACATGAAGATGAAGACTTATGTTTATTTACGTATTCCAAAAACTCTTGTATTAGGCCTATGGCCCTGAGTTGTAAAAGACTATGTTTTATCTCTGGAATGAATGTAATAAATGACCTTTGTATCTGTGTACTTCATCTTAAACTGTGGATGCTAGCAATGATCCAGGGACTAGCATTGCAATCATAGGGATCCTTTTCCTTTACAAAGGAGGGATCTTACACTTGATAAGTGAAACAAGACTCAAGTGCTTTGACACTTGATGAGTGAAATCACAAGGATGTTTTGATCAATTATACCATGATATGTACACATCCAGATATGTCCTATGCTCTAAGTGTTATGAGCATATACCAGAATGAATCATAAAATGATCATTGGACAATAGTAAGGAAATTCTTATGATCTTTTGGAAGAACTAAGAATATATTTGTGTAGAGGTGACAAACAATTACAAATAGTTCATTGTAAAGCGTTACATTGATACTAGTTTTGTCACAAGATACAAATTAAGTTTATCTCAATTTAAACTATGGGTGGCACAATGTAATGGAAAGGAGATTCCATGATGGAGTTGGAAGAGTTCCAAAGTTAAGACATTGTGACGAATACTACAACAAAAGGCTAATTATATGACTGCTATAGTAGAAGCAAAGGAGGGAATTTGTGTCAAGTAGTTTGTTATCAAACTAAGGTGTGGTTCGCAACAGGCTAACACTAAAGATATATAGTGTGACAATAGTATCGACGTGATTTAACCCCAAGGAACTAAAGGTCTCACCAAAAGACCAAATTTTACACAATGCCATCTCATTGGAGAATGAGTGATGCGTGAAGACGCAAAGACATGCAAATACACACGGACCTGAAGCGTCAGATCCGTAGATTATGTTAACCATTTGCAATTGCGTATATGGAACACCAGAAAGCCATAGGTGTTCAATACGCAAAGTTTTCAAACTATATTATTGTCTCTAGTGCAAGTGGGAGACTGAAGGGAATATGCTCGAGAGGCAATAATAAAGTGGTTATTATCATATTCCTTATTTATTATAAATGTTTATTTTACATGCTATAATTGTATTAATATGGAAACGTTAATACATGTGTGTTTAATAAACAAAAAGGAAGTTCCTAGTTATGCCTCTCTTATAAACTAGCTCGTTGATTAACAAGATGATCATAGGTTTCCTGATCATGCACATTGGATGTTGTTAATAACGAGGTCACAACATTAGTGTAATGGTGTGATGAACATTCATCCGAAGTATAGCATTACGATCAAAGTCATTGAGTTTATATTGCTATAACAACTTACGAAGTGATCCTAATCCTTAGACCATGAGATCATGTCAATCACTAACACCGGAAGAGTTTCTTGATAACATCAAACGTCACACCGTAACAGGGTGATTATAAAGATGGGTTCAGAACTACTAAAGTGTTATGTTGAGGCCCATGGAATGAGAGTGGAATTTGTTCATCCTGATGACGGATAGATATGCTCTAGGCCCTCTCGGTGATATCACATTGGTTAGCTTGCAAGCAAGTGATTTGATCACTAGAATGTTATATCACGGGAACAAGAAAAGAGTGCATGTCGGTAACGAGATCAAACTAGGTATGGAGATACCGATGATCGAATCTCGGACATGTAATATATCGTAAAACAAAGGGATTAAGATACTAGCGTAAAAGGTTCACACGATCACAGAAGTCATCTTTGAATGTGTGGGAATCAGTATGGATCTCCAGGTCCCGCTACTGATTATTGATCGGAGAAGGGTCTCGATCATGTACACATTATTCGCGAACCGTAGGGTGACACACTTAAGGGATACCGACACCATTCGGAGCAAATGATATGTTAGAAAAAGAAAAGGAAAGCGCAGGAATTTATTTTACTAGACACCGGAACTGTTTCAGTTGAAATTGCTGAAACTGGTTCTGCATGTGAAATTGAAATGTTGTAAGGGGTTTTATGTGAATGTTTGTTAATTAAAGTAATTAACAAAATTCTGAATAAATAAATAAAAGAGTTTTATTTAAATGATAGCTTGCATTAAATTTGGTGGAAATTTAATGCATCTGAGTGGATTTTTGAGTGGAGGCTTTTTAATGGGAGTGGAGGCTTTTCATGTTGAGTGGGAGCTCCACCCACATGAATGTGGAAGAGGTGGGGGCAGCCCCCATGGCTGGGCGCCATGCCCCTTGGGTGCCCCCCCCTCTCCCCTATAAAAGGCCCCCCTCTCCTCCTCTCAAAGCACACTTCCTCGCGAAGGATCTCTCTCCCCCCTTTAGAATTCCCCCATGGTCTCGGATCAGCGAGATAGATGTTCCCGGTGGCTTTTTCTGGAAGGATTTGTTGCTTCCGCTACTTCGCTGGAGCGAGGGCGCGAAGGTTGTCGGGGTACCCGTACGTGTGTGTGATCACGGATGCACCACTGCTTTGAGGTGCTGGACTTGATTGTGCTGGACCGGCTGGACCAGATGGACTTCATCACGATCTTGAGATCGGCAAGCGTTCGTCTACATCATCCACGAGTACAACCTCGTTAACGCTATTTGGTCTTCGAGGGTATGTATTCTACGAATGTATATCCACCCGTTGCTTGTATCTAGTAGATAGATCTTGGTACATAGATGTTCCCATCGTAGGAAATTTTTTGTTTTCTATGTTGCGAACCCTACACTATATTGGTTGAAGGTAAAATTAATGTAAAAGATGTGGGTAAGCCCATTCTTCCCTACATATTTAAATAAACCTCACACTATGGTTTATGTGATCTTGGACCGAAGTTAATGTTATAACCTATGACTTTTATTTAGAAATAAAAGAAGAGATAGAACTAACTACAATATAAAATACTGATATGATAATCATGTTAGACAATAAAAATCTTAGAATTCCGATGGGAGTAGTTGAAGATGCAGTTGTCACAATTAATAATAAAAAATTCCTTATTAATTTTGTAGTTGTTGATATGCCAATTGACACTCTTTTCCCAATTATATTTGGAAGAAACTTTTTGAGTGATATAGGTGCCACAGTTGACTTCAAAAAGGATATTGTATCCCTTAATCTTGGGAAAGTGGAAAAAGGATTCCACTTTTCCAAATTTAAATACAAACCTATATTCATGAAAGAAGAAGAGAAGTAGAAACCTATTGAAGAAATGGCAGCTCTTTTCTTAAATAAACAAGATGAAGAAATTAATGAAGATCCCAATTATGGAGAAATAATTATGGAGGATAGAACCTTAGAAGAACTAGAGAGTGAATTTGATTCATCTCCCAATGAAGAACCTCCAACTGATGAAGATTTTGAAGATCCAGAAAAGAGAGGGGATGAAGAATTACCACCCAAGAGTTAAAAACTCTACCAGATAATCTTAAATATAGATTCTTAGATGATACTAATAAATTCCTTGTTATTATTAGTGGTAAACTTTTAGGGGAAGAATAAGAACTTATGAAGGTACTAAAGGAGCACCGCAAGGCCTTTGGGTACTCAATGGATGACTTGAAGTGTATAAGTCCCATGATAGCCTCCGAGTGGATATTCATGGAGGAAGGTGCTAAACCAGTTGCGGAATTTAATAGATGACTGAAGCTTGAAATGAAGGAAGTGGTAAGAAAAGAAATATTATGCCTACTTGATGCAGGTATAATTTATTCTATAAAAGAAAGTGAATGGGTAAGTCCCGTTCATTGTGTTCCTAATAAAGGCGGCTTTACAGTTGTTCCTAATGAAAACAATAAATTGATACCTACTAGAACTGTTGTTGGACATAGGATGTGCATAGATTTCAGACAATTGAATAAGGATACTAGGAAAGATCACTATCATTTACCATTCATAGATCAAACTTTAGAGAGGTTAGCAAACCACAATCATTTTTGCTACTTGGACGGATACTCTGGTTGTTCCCAAATAGCTGTTCAATCTGAAGACCAACTTAAAACAGCTTTCATTAGTACTTATGGTTTACATGCTTACCGACGCATGCCTTTTGGTCTACATAATGCTCCTGCTACTTTTCATAGATGCATGACTGCTATATTTGCAGATTTTATAGAACTTATAATGGAAGTATTTATGGATGATTTTTCTGTCTATGGAACTTTGTTTACTAGTTTCTTGTAAAATCGCAATAGAATTTTGCAGCGTTGCAAAGGGACTAATCTTGTCTTAAAATGGGAGAAGTTCCATTTAATGGTCAATGAAGGCATAGTACTTGGACACAAAGTATCAGGTAAAAGTAGATAGAGCTAAAGTTGAAGCAATAGAAAGAATGCCACAACCAAGGGACGTAAAAGGTATAAGAAGTTTTCTTGGTCATGTAGGCTTTTAAAGAAGGTTCATTAGGAATTTTTATGGAATTTCTAAACCTTTAACTAATCTGTTGCAAAAAGGAGTCAGATTCTATTTTGATGATAAATGCCCTATTGCCTTTGATAAACTTAAACATGCTTTATCTCATGCTCCTATCATTAAACCACCTATATGGGATATGACTTTTGATTTAATATGTGAAGCTAGTGATGATGTTGTAGGAGTAACTCTGGGACAACACATAGGTCACAGATTTAATATTATACAACATGCTAGTATAACTCTCAATCGTACTCAAAAGAATTATCCTAAGAAAGAAAGATAACTTTTTGTTGTATTTTTCCTTGTGATAAGTTCCGTTCTTATATTGTTGATGCAAAAGTAAGAGTTAATACAGATCGTGATGGATTAAAAGAACTTCTCGAAAGGAAGTTTCATAAGCCAGGACTAATCTGTTGGATCCATTTACTTCAAGAATTTGAGTTGCAGATAATGCAGAGACAAGAAGCAAAGGTAGCAGATGCATCATATATACTTACCCAACAAGACATCGATCTTATTGAGAGGAGCTTTAGCCTTGATGATTTTTTTTTTCAAGAATTACTATATGAGCTAAAGTCATATCCTACCAAGAACAGGAAGTCCTTGTTGTTGGAGGAGCTTGTCGCTTCCGACTAAGTAAACAGTAAGTGGAAGGTAAGTTTTCTTACTCTAATAAGTGGTTTGTCTTCACAGTTTCTACTATTAAATTTTTTTCCTTTGAATTCCTCTTGCTTTTCTGAAGTTTTTGAGGGGTTTCTGCAACTATATGCCACAACTATACGGTCGAAGAAAACTCTCCCACCGTATAGTTGGTCGTCAAACGTTCTGTATCCCCTTTGCAAACTAATTTTCATGGTGCAGTATCTATACGGCCAAACTATACGGCCGCAGAAAATTCACCCGCCATATAGTTGGTCATCAAAGAATCAGTACCCTCTTCCCCATTTTTGTTTTTAATTGATAAAATACCGTATTTGTCGGTTCTTAGTCGGTAATCTAACCGACTTGTGCTAGAAAATTTTGGAAGTTTCTGCCCGGAACCAACTATACGGTCGCAACTATACGGGCTGCGACCGTATAGTTGGTCGTTATGGCGCAAGACACCTCCAAATCCGCGATTTATTTTTCTAGTCGGTTTGGATTGTTTTCTTGGACAAAAATTTGGTGTTTCTCGCGAGTTTTACCGACCTCTGACCTCCCTTATATACTGCCCTTGTGCCTATCTCTAATCACAAATCACTAGGAACATATCCAGCGATGTGTTATCCTGTCCCGGGCCGTGGAAAACCTATGGGTCTTATTGCTCCTAGGGACCTTTATAGCAGCCCGTCGATGGAGGACGGCGATGTGGAGGTGGATAGGTTTAGCCCTGGGTACAAAGAGTACATCGAGCCAAGATTCTACAATAGTGATCCCGATGAAGGGCTTAACAACATCTACATATGCCGTGAAATCTACAGTCCTCTCGAGATCGACTAGGCGGCAATGAAAAAAGAATCAAGAAGAGAGAGATGGTCGCAAACCGCACGGGAAAGCAAATGTGGAGACGGTCAAGTTCATCACTACAGATCCAAGGCCACATAATCTTAAGGAAATACCTAACTTGGTGCAGGTGCTATCAAGGAACCGGCGTTGCCCCGCTCGAGGCCTACCACCGGCGCTCACATAAAGGTGAAGTCTCAAGAGGAGTGGAGGAGCAGCTTCTACTTCCTTGATCCATCGATAATGGATTCGGAAGAAGAATTTGTCCCCAGGAAAAAGGAACGCGTGTGGGCACTAGAAGTATATCAGAGTAGGAGCTACTCCATCGCATGGAAGTCCATCACCGCCTCAAGGATATAGAGGAGAAGGGTGATATTCACCCAATGATGACCAAGCTCGTTGATAGGATGGATACACTACAATCTGATTTGTGCAGGTGCTACGGCCGCATCACCGCTCTAGAGGACACCAGCAAGAAGCTACGGACCGCGGTTCTACATGCTATGGCACCACAGTGACCTTCAAAAAGCACGGTATCATATAATCGCAAGGGATTATTTGATCCCGCCTAGCTTGATTCCAAGCTTGGGGAGATCTTTAAGACCTTGTAATCTATCTTACAAGTTTGTAGTTCTATTCTAGTTTTGCATTAGTTTGAGATCATAAATAAAGTTTGCATCATTAGATACACTTCAGGAATAGTTGATACCTATTATGAAATTCTGAGTCTATTATAATATGTGGAGCATTATTGAGTATGAAGTTTGTGTTATTGGATATATGAATGACTTTAATATGATTTTACTTGCACTTGATGATAGTAATAGGAGTCTTCCACACCATTGGTATTAACTTAACATTTAAAAGATAATTTGATCAATATATTGTAGGTCAATGGTTTGATTTACAAAAAGTAGAAATGATCTAATTAATTGAGATGAAAAATGAAAACCATGAATAAAGGAGAATTATAAGTGCTATCAAATAGAGTGAGAATAAGTTGAGGTAGAATACTCAATTTATAAAGATGCTTCATATATGTTTGGAATTTGATAATTTAGAGCGTTAAACTTTGAAATTCCTACATGAAGTGGATAATATGGCTAGCTCATTTGCACAATACTTAAACAAAAGTGTGAGCACAAATATATACAGAAAAATAAGAAAAAGAAAGATGAAGAAAAAGAGCGAATGTGCAAAGAGCAAGTAGGCATATACCACCATATTGTAGTAAGACAAAGATACGTTTGAGATTTTCCATCCCAAGTGAATATGTTAATCCTAAAACACTTGGGACTACATCACTAACTCATTAGGTTAAACCAGATACTTTTACATCATGTTGAGAATAATCTTCTATGAACTATTAATTGCTACTGTGTGGAAGCCTTCTATTATTATTCGGATGGTTTGAGTAGGGTACTATTCATGAACTTATTTATATGTATCCTTTATGATCAACACATGTTGCAACTGCCTCATTTGTTTTATCGACCCAACTTCATGAATATGAGGATCACATCCATTAAGCTAAACTTTCTCAGGACGAGCAAGAGTCTAAGCTTGGGGAAGTTGATGAGTGCATACTTGCATCATGTTTTAGATTATTATTTTGCATTATATATATAAGATCTTGGTATTTTATGGCATTTGAACACATTTTTTATGTCTATTTTCACTAGGATCTGATAAGATGATAGATCTGATGGACACAATTCTTGGAGCAGTTGTACTGGAGAGAAAAGGATCCAAAAACTACGTAAATCACTTATTTGGGAAATATTAATAATACCAGAAGAAAACCCGAAGCGAGAAGCGGAGACAGAAGTGTTGACCTAGGGATCCATCCTCCACATACGCAGATATGGGAGGCCAAGGCATCAATCTCCATCTTCATCACCCACTTCATCTTCATCACCACCATTATCTCCATCCATCCCATCTAGATCTTGTTGTAATTCTTGCACTAGTTGTAGATTTATACAAGTACTATTCATCAATTATAGTTTCCATTGTCATTACTATGATGTTGTTTGCCTCCATGTCTGAGTAGATCATTAGTTCTTGGGGACATGGAGAAACCCTACTATGAGTTTGAAATAAGATAAAGTTTATTATGATATTCATTGTTGTGACCATGTGTTAGACTGTCTACATCTTGATGTTGTAAGAAGTCGACCTCTTCAATATTTGCCTCTTGTGGGGACTTGATGTAGGGAACTACTTGTTGGTAGACGGAGGGATGTTAGCACTTACAGTGACTATAAATTTGTTGGCACCCCTCTGTATCAACTTGGGAATCGAGGAAACTCACAAAACACTATCCATGCCATGGGATACGTCCTGTGGGATTATGTCCCTTAATAACGCGGTAATTCAGTTAATGTTGATTGCTTTCTGCTAGGTTATGAGCATGATTTGAGCAGTGGTTGCTGCCTCTTTATCCAAATACAGAGTTCCTCCCACACATACATAGTTAAGAATGTCCATGATAATAATCTTTACCTTAGCCCTTTATAATGCAAGTGGTGTATCCGCCAATCCTTGATAATACTTTCTCCCACTATAGTTTCAAATCTCTCTTACATATGTGATACTTATTTTCTATATTCAGTTTTATTTATTTTACGCATTGTTCTCTTATACCAAAACCCCAAAAACACCTTTTTACACATTACTCGCATTTATCTTGTTAGCAATTATATTTCCAGTATTTTCTTCAAGACTTCTTAGACTTTAGAATCCTGCTCCCTGTGGGATCGATATCTTTATTTTGAAACTAGCTACATCCGATCTGTACACTTGCAGTCACAATAAGGTTAAAATATAGTTGTTTAGACAAACTCTCTCAAATATTATTTGCAACTGGTATAGATCTTTTTGTGCGGAAGCACCAAGGACATGGACGGAATTGACAACCAATTTCCTATCCAAATATTATTCAGAAAGGAAATCTCATAGGATGAGAGGTATTATTACCACTTTCAAAAATAATCTTGATGAGAGTTTATATGAAGGCTATTTAAGGTATAAAAGATATCTAGAAAACTGCCCCCATCACCGTTTGTCTGATTGGTTGATCACTCATAGTTTCTATGGAGGTCTTAATAATAAAAATAGAACGAATCTAGATACAGCTTCTAATCGTAGTTTTCTATCTTATACCTATGATGAATCTTGGAAATTAATAATGAAAATGAGGGAGACAACAGGAAGTCTTAAAAATGAGGAGAGCAGTATGAATAGTCCTTCTGAATATGCTTGTGTTAATGACTTTCTTGCAGATGAAAGGAGTTGTGTGATGATTAAAACCCTCAGTATTGATCGTTATTTAGTAAAGAAAATTATTGAGAATTATGCAGGGCATCTACAGGTACCTACAAAGTGGAAACCTTATGTACCCCTCAAATAAAAGAAACGAGAAAGAGAGAACGCATCATTGGTAGAATTTTCCTCTGAACCCATTCAAGAGAATATTAAGAAAAAGTGCAGGGAGGAAGAACACATAAGGTAAAGATAAAAGAAACCAGATAAGAACCCCAATGCTACCAATGCAAATATTATTATATTTAATGATCTTATGGAAGTAAGAACCATGGAGAATGAAGTGGTTATTCTAGACTTTGAAACCTCAGAATTGATCACAGGTAAGATACGCGGTAGTGAAACTTCTAACCCTATGACTCCTATATATTGTCGAGAAACTTTCTTATGCGGAATTTGTGAGCCGATTTCCACTATAAATATTATGCCTTCATCACTTTATGAGGAACTTCTCTATAATATATATAATCCAGATGTGGAACCGGTAGACACTAGTATTAAATTGTCTAATAGAACTAATATAAACCGGAAGGTATTATTAGAAATGTCTATGTATTTATTGGATCACTCATGTATGCTCTTGATTTTCATATTGTTGATATGCCTCGAGATACTCTTTGTCCTATTCTTTTAGGAAGGCCTTTTGTCTCTATAACCAAAGCGTGAATTGATAATAAAGGAGACTATTTCAATGATGTTTGGAGAAGAGGAAATGACATTCCACTTCACCAAACTAAATAAGAGGCCCTATTAAATAGAATATATCAAGGAAGAGAAAACAATTGCCGATCTAGCCGCAATTCATTTCAGCACTCCGCAAGTTGAATCAGAGAGGAGCTTAGTTAATTGGGAAGAGGCACTAGATGATGAGGAAAGAGAAGACATGGATGATTACCATGACTCCATTCCGGAATCACAAAACCCACATGACTATGAAGAACTGGTAAGAAAAGGGGACAAAGAACCTTCGCCAATTGAATTAAAATGACTTCTAGATAACATGAGGTACGAATTTTTAGATAATGAAAATAAATGTCATGTTATTATTAGTAAAAATTTATCAGAAAAATAAAAAAATAAACTAATTTCGGTTTTGATCAAACATCTTAAGCACTTGGGTATACCTTAAGTGATATTAAAGGAATAGATCCATCCACTGTGACACACAAGATTACCATGCTTGAAGATGTCGTACATGTAGTTGACACACAAAGAAGGCTTAATCCAAAAATGAAAGAAGTAGTAAGAAAAGAAGTTATACACTTATTAGATGCCAACATTATATCTTATTTCTGATAGTAAATGGGTTAGCCCAGCTCATTGCATACCAAGACATGGGGGTCTTGGTGCTGCTATGAATGAGGATGGGGTGCTAGTTCCTATAAAACCTATTGTTGGTTATCGCATGTGCATCTATTTTAGAAACTAAACCGTGACACAAAAAAATCATAAACCTATACCATTCATGGATAGAATTTTAGAAAGACTACTCAATAATTTTTATTTTTGGTTTCCTTGATGGTTATTCCGATTATTCTCAAATTTCTATACAACTCGAAGATCAAGAGAAAACAACATTCACATGTCCTTTTGGTACATATGCTTCTAGATTAATTCCGTTTTGCTAATGTAATGCAGCTGCAACCTTTCAATAATGTGTTTTAAAAATATTTGACGATCTTGTTGAGAAGACTATGGAAGTTCTAGCAAATGATTTCGTTGTTTGTGGAACAACATTCGATAATTGTCTCTACAATTTAACCAAAGTTTTGAAGAGATGCATGCAATCAAATTTATTTTTGAATTGGGAGCAATGTCGATTCATGGAAAGAGAAGATAAAGTTTTTGGATATAAGGTTTGAGAAAAAGTTATATAAATAGATAAGACCAACATAAGTTCCATATAAAATCTTCCCATACCTCAATACATTAAAAACATAAAAATGTTTCTAGGACATGCAGGTTTTTACAAGCGTTTTATAAAAGATTTTGCTAAAATAGCTATGCCTCTCACTAAAATTCTTGATAAATAAACTCCGTTCTACTTAGACCATGACAACAAACTAATTTCAACACCCATCATGCAATCTCCAAAATGGGATGAACCTTTTGAAATCATGTGTGATGCCAGTGACAATGCTTTAGGAGCTGTATTAGGACAGCAAGGCGGGGAGAATTTAAATTTTATTCATTATGCTAGTAGAACTCTTAATAAGATTCAAAAAAATTATGCTACTATGGATAAAGAGTTCCTCGCAGTAATTTTTGCTTGTGACAAATTTAGATTTTACATTATTAATTCTAAATTAATAGTTCATGCAGATCACGAAGCTTTGCGTCACCTCCTTGTGAAAAAAGGATGCAAAGCCTAGGTTGATTAGTTGGGTGTTATTACTACAAGAATATGATTTGCAAATAGTAGATAGGAGGGTTAAGGATAATTCGGTAGCAGATCATCTCTCTAGGATGGAGGGAATAATTACTGACCCCATAGCTATAAATGAGTCATTTCCGGGAGAATACTTATCAAATGTTGTGTCGTTGATCCTTGGTTTGCAGATTATGCTAATTATCTTGTAGGAAAATTTTTACCTTCTAGTATGACAAGAAATAAAAGAATGAAATTCTTTAATGATGTTAAATATTAATTTTGGGATGATCCATTTCTTTATCATCATGGACCTGATGGAATGATTCGAAAGTGTGTTCCTAATCATGAAATGAAGGCAATTTTACAAGCTTGTCATGACAGCCCGTATGGAGGACATCATGCAGGAAAGCGAACTGCAAAAAAGGTACTTCAATCCGGATTCTATTGGCCCACCTTGTTCAAGGATGCACACAGGTATGTAGAATATTGTGATGCTTGCCAGAAAAGAGGTAATATAGGCAGAAGACAAGAGATGGCAATGAATTATAGTCTAATAATTGGACCATTTGATGTGTGGGAATCGATTACATGGGACCCTTTATAGAATCAAATGGCTGCACTCATATTCTTGTTGCTGTTGATTATGTTACTATATGCGTTTAAGCTATTCCAACTAACCATGCAGATGCAGCTACTTCTATGAAGATGATCAAGGATGTCATATTTTCCAGGTTTGGAGTTCTTAGATTTTTAATTACTGACGGTGGTTCTCATTTTATGAAAGGATCTTTTAGGAAGATCCTATATAAATATGGAGTAAGTCACCGCTTTGCTTCACCATATCATCCTCAAATGAGTGGTCAAGTGGAACTCTCTAATAGATAACTAAAGACTATACTCGAGAAGACGGTCGATAAATCAAGAAAAGATTGGTCATACAAGCTAAATAACACTCTTTGGGCATACGGAACTGCATTTAAAAATCCAATGTGTATGACACCATATAAAATGGTATACGGTAAGGTGTGCTATCTACCTTTAGAATTGGAACATAAAGCCTTTTGGGCAATCAAGAACTTAAATTATGATGTTAAAGCAGCAGGAGAAAAACGTTTATTAAATATCCATGCTTTAGATGAGTTTAGGAGTGAGGCTTATGAAAATGCTAGATTGTTTAAAGAAAAAGTTAAAAGATGGAATTCTTGAAAAATATAGAATAAGGTTTTTAATAATGGAGATAAGGTTTTCCTCTATAATTCTCGTGTTGAGTTGTTTCCAGGAAAGATCAGATCAAAGTGGGAAGGCCCCTATATAGTTGAAGAAGCTTATGCATCGGGAGCAGTGAATCTCCAGGGGAAAACACCCTCTCTTTCATGGCTGGTGAACGAACAATGCTTGAAGAATTATCGAGCAAAATAAGATATAATGTGCAATCACCTTACGAGTGATCACACTAAAAGAATTGATTAAGCAAAAGTATGGAAGGAATGGCAACTGGAAGAAGGATAAAATCGAGATGAAGTGAGCAACACTATGGTCAAGCTATACACCATAAAAGAGCGCTTCATGGGAGGAAAACCATGTGAAATAAAGGGTCTAGTAAGTTTTAAATTTTCAAGTAAGTTTAGTTAAGTTTGTGATTCAATAAAGGAACACTTGAAGCTCTAGTGAAATAGGAAAAATTTGGTTATGATAAAAATCTCGTTCAGTGAACGTTAATGTTGGTCGAAAATTTAAGCTATTATTTTTCTATCAAAACTTGGTATTTAATTAAGTTACAGATTAATAAAAAATTACCAAAGAAACAGATTTTTTTTGATGAATATAGTAGCCCTAACGACCAACTATACGGCATGAATTAAGTTTCCAGCCGTATAGTTGCGGTCGTATAGTTATTCACCCCATATCCAAATTTTTATGCCAGAGTATAGAAGGTTTAACGACCAACTATATGGCAGGAAGAAAATTTCCTCCCGTATAGTTGCGTCGTTATAGTTGGTACCGCCGTAGATGGAAAATCTATAGTCGGTTCATAACTATACGGCGGGACCTATACGGGCCATGCCCGTATAGTTGCTCGTTACGGATGGAGGCTACGGTTTTTAACCTCGCCTTTTAAAGATGATCACATCTAACCTTTTTATTAAGTTTCGACAGAGCTATAGCCTCCAGCCTTGAAAAACCATCGCCATCTCCATACAAGCCCCTTCTAACAACATCCATGCAGCAAAGCCATGCAGTTGTTCCATGTCAATAAGATTTGGAGGAAGAAAGAAGAGAATCCCTTGAAAACGATCGAGGAATTAGAACGAAAATAAGCATCATAGTCATCTAGCTCAAAGATCAAGCCTCTGCCAAACTGGGAGGACATGTTCTTGCAAAGGATGGAGATGATGAGGCAAGAAGATCAAAGAAGGAGCAAGGATGAGTATCTCCCTAATCATTACCGTCACAACATAGGATCCTATTATAAACCTCCTTTTAGTCTGTCACCTCTTAAACCCAAGAAGGTGCGGCAAGATGAAATTCATGATAAGATCTATCAATTGGAGAAAGCTTCAAAGGAATGTGTTGAAAATATTGGAGAAGGGATTGACTCCTACTGAATGATGAGAAAGACCTTGAGAAAAAGATCCGTGACATCGATGGTAGAGTTGGTTTCTTGATTAAAACTGTTTTTGAGTTGACATATGAGAAAAAATTCCTCTGGAAGAAATTTTTGAAGCTCCTGTATGACACAGCCGAGCTCAGCATCCGCCTCTCAAGCATAGCTAAATTTAGCAAGACAAGAGAAGAAGGCAATAATCTTCCTATCCAGGCGAAGGAATAGGTATAGGCAAGGAGTTATTTGATCCCGCCTAGCTTGATTCCAAGCTTGGGGAGATCTTTAAAACCTTGTAATCAATCTTATAAGTTTACTATTATATTTTTACATTACTTAAAATTTAGAAATAAAGATTGCATCATTAGAATTTCCTTTAGGAATAGTCGATCCCATTTATGAAATTCTGAGTTTATTATAATATATGGAGCATTATTGAGTTTGAGTTTGTCTTATTGGATATAAGAATGGCTTGAGTATAATTTTACTTACACTTGATGATAGAAATAGGAGTCTTCCTGTAACATCCCAAAAAATTCATGAATTGTAAATGTATGCATTCCATTCATATCATCATAGCATCTAGAGCTTGCACAAAAAATTTCAAAGTTTGAATACAAATAAAACCATATTTATGCCCACTTTATTATTCATATGTGGCATGGTTTTATTTTATTTCCAAAAGACCAAAGTGTTTTTGAGTGAACAAATGTGTTTGTCACACTTTTGAGTGGAAGGTTCACAGTACAAAATTCTAGAAAAGTTTTCAATTAAAACAAGTTTGAATTAAGGTTTAAAACCATTCCTAAAAATCAAATTAGAAAAAGAAAAGGTGAAAGAAAAAAATAAATCAGAGTGCTGCCTTTTCAGCCCAGCGCCAGAACTGGCCCAGCAAGACCACCTGGGCCACACTCTCCCTCTCTCTTCTCTCACCCGCGTGAACCCTATCCCACGCTCACTGCCACTAGGACCAAGCGAGCTCACCCCTTCGTCCCCAAAATCCCGCGCCCGTGCGATGACCGTGTCGCTGCCGTTTCCTCCGCTATCACTGTCGTGATTGATTCGAGCTTAATTGATGATGAATGCTCACTTAATCCCCTCTACCTCGCTACCATTTCACCTCAAACTCCAACACCCGCCGCAGACCGGAGCGACTCCGGCGAGCTATTCCGGTGAGTACCGTGCTTGCCTCTATCCCTCGTTCACGCAAGTTTGATCCTTTCTTCCTTGCGCACCTTCTGATGCCATTTTCTTGTCCAAGTTTGCCCCAGAACATCGGTCCCGTCAAAACCTGCAAGCCCTAGACGCCGTCCCCGACTCCGACAAGTAATTCTGTTTAGGTCAACATGCCCCTTGACCTCTGATTCAAACTAACTTGTGCGCCTTGTCCTTGTGCACGTCTCGATGCCCTTTGTTTGCACTATGGTGATCTAGG
This sequence comes from Avena sativa, assembly GCA_916181665.1. Taxonomy (NCBI): domain Eukaryota; kingdom Viridiplantae; phylum Streptophyta; class Magnoliopsida; order Poales; family Poaceae; genus Avena; species Avena sativa. The sequence continues at coordinate 105,962,284 of OV702293.1, forward strand.
TCGTCTCCTCTATCGCCGTTTGCAAAGGCCCGACGCTCGCAAAAACTCCGACGAGCTCCCACGGCCGCAACAGCTTGCCCCCGTCCAAACCAAGACTACCTTGAGTATCCTCATGTTCACGTGAGTCAGGTAAACCTTTCCACCACCCCCAGCCCCCTCTAGGTTCGCCAGAACGTCGCTGGCAGTGCTGTCGCCGCCATAGTAGCCATCAGCGCCGCCCGCATATGGTCGTTTGACCTAGGACCGTTGGATCTAGATCTGGCGGTTAGATTAGATTAGAGCAAAGAGGTAAGTTTTGATCTGGTGCGTTGGATCTGACTTGATCCAATGGCGCGGAAATGTGATCCTCGCGAAACGGTATCAACCAATCATATGCGTCCGTGTGTCTGGCTGTTTGATTTAAAATCTGTTTTTGAATCTATTAGTTGATTAAACTTTAGTTCTGTTTGGCCAAACTTTGCAAATAATATATAATTGGATTCAGAAAATTAATGGCTACACTTTTGTGGATTTGTTTTAGTATGTTGGTTCTGGAAAAAATAGGATTATTTGCAGAACCAATTATATGCTTATTTTGACTATATAAAATGTTTTAAAAATTGTTTTAGATTGAAACTTGTTTTATTTGAACCTTAGAGGGTTTACTTTGGGTTCAGTACTATTTGGTTTGACTTTTAGTGTAGAAAATCATTCCATTGCATTTCCATGCATTCATATATATTTTTGTTTGAATATTTGAATGTGAATTTGGTGTTATAATTTTATGTGTAGATTTTGGTGATAGTGGTGATTGTGATTGTGAGGACTGTTGCTACTTCCCCAACTATCAAGGCAAGTGATGCTCCATATATTTTTGTCCTATTATTTCGACTATGCATTAGTGATATTTTGAGTGGAACTTGCATGTAGATTTTTGCTAAGTATATACTATGTTATGCCTTGGGAAATCCTAGTAGTTATAATCTTAGTAGAATTGTTCTAAGTTAAGAAACCTTGTTATGTTATCATGCTTAGCTTAGCTAGTAGAAAACAAGGGTGGAATATTCATGCTATGAAATTTTGTTAATTCAATGACTTGTGTTTTTGAATAATAAAACAACTATGTGAATGAATCACATGGGTGGAATGGTATGGTTGGTTTATGTTGAGTGCTTACACAAGGCCCATGTCTAGTGTTTACCTTGTGTATCACACTTGTGGATTGCCACCCAGGAACAAAGGGATTTGAGATGTTTAGTGTTGAGAAGATTCTAGTGCAACCACATGGCATATGGGCTCTACCTTGACCAAATAGGCTGCAAGAACGTGTCCATGGTGGTCTAAGGGAATGCTTCTGAAAAGTCTCGTCTCGATGCATGTTGAGTCTTGTGGGGAAAGTGCACCACCTCTCGAGAGAGTAAAACCTAAGTACTTAGTCGTGTCCCCGACAACGGACAATTTGAGCATCAAAGACATTGAAGCCATCAAGGATCTCCTCATCCAAATTTCTAAGTTAAAAACTTGTGGTTGAACAAGGGTAAAGGTTCACCAATGTCTATTGGTGGTTCCTTGGGTGTTTTTGACAAACAAAAACTTAGTGTTTTCAACTAATAAGGAAAAACTTATTTTGAGCAAAGCAATCCTAAGCTACACTTAGCCAAATTCATATAGATGTTAGATATTACTATTCTACTATGGTATCACTTGCCAATACAATTCCAAATGTGTTGACCCACAATGGCTGTAACTTATGATGTTGCAGATTACTCTGATGGAGATTAGGGTTGTGAGTCTACACACAACATGTTTGCCTGTGGCACATGAAGATGAGGACTTATAGTTATTTCCTTTATGTTATTAACTCTATGTACTAACCTTGATCTATTGAGTTGTAAAGACTATGTTATCTCTAGAATGACGATGTAATAACGACCTTTGTATCTGTGTACTTCATCTTAAACTGTGAATGCTAGCATTTGATCTAGGGACTAGCATTGCAATCACAGGGACCTTTAACTTTAAAAGGTGGGGTCTTACCGATGGTATTAGGGCATTGTGTTGGCTGTAGGATTATGACCCTAAGTTGTATTAGACCAAGGAAACCACTAGAAAAAAATGCAACTCTTTGCAAATTCCACACTTGTGTTTTTCTTCTCGTAAACCTCTCCTAATCATATTTCTCACCTCTATTTGTAGATGGCCACCATCAACGAAGCCGTCAAGAAGGTACCACTCATGACCATGACTTTAGAATGTGAGACGGAGTTTCCCAAGGCACTCAAAAACCTCATGGTTAGCTTGGGAATACATGGTGAAGCCGCGTACAAGGAATTTCCAGTGATGGATGAAGGAGAAGAATATTTGTGGGTGCAACTCCACTTGTATAAAAACAAGGGAGACAACCACAAAGAGTCGGGATTCGGCATGGTCACCAACTCATAAATGTATATGTCAATGTTTGAATCCGTAAGAAATGCAGCTTGGAATGCTATCAAGGAGCTTGGTGAAAGACTCAAGTGTAGAATTCTCAACACTCAAAATGACCTTAGAAAGGAGAACAAGTATACCCAAGACTTAGAGACCACCATAAAACGTCTAAGAGAGGATATCATAGACTTAGCATATGGGTGATAATTATGACGTACTCCGATAGTTGGACCACCACACTTGTCGCTTTTCTCGCATTAATAATTTGATCATACCAACCTATGTGGTATGGCAAATTTTTTCTAAGTTATGTTTGAACCTTAGTGCTTGTGGTAGGTTTTTGTATGCCATGACTTGTATGTTTTATTGTTGGATGTATGTTTTAGCTTTTGTTTCACTATCTTGTGTTTTTTCTCTACTTGTATTGTTTCTAATTTTCTCTATCTTATGCAATAGATGCCTAGATTTGTTGTCAGCACTGCCGATGAGTTCAAGGGAACTCCTTTCGGTTCTCGTATTGTGGAGCTCACTATTGTACTCAACCTCCCACTCCCTAGTATTAAGGCACTTCAGCTCACCAAGTTCGAGAGGAAGGATCTTTGGGGCTTTAGAGTCTCGCAACCTAGACTCTAGACAGAGCCACCCATGGAGGAGATTACCTTCAAGCTGATTCATGATGACAAGGAGAAGGGACTAGACGTAGTCATGCACGAGCTACTTGGACGCCTCTGTGGACGACACTCCACCGAGCTCAGGGGCCTCTACTTCCACCCATTCGGGAGACATGATGAGCAGGGTGAGGCTCTAGTTTATGATGACGCTACTAGAGAGACGATTGAGCCTGTACGTCTGTATCTCTAGGACCTAGAGAGCCTTGTTAGCCACCTCGACACAGATAGGACCAACATCATGCTTAGCAATGACGAGCTTCAGGTTCAGTTGAGGGAGAAGGACAAGCTCTTCGCGGAGCAGGACGAGATCGTCAAGGAGATGGAGGCCAGATTGGAGAGACAATACAAGAGGTTCAAGAATCAAGACAAGAGAGTGCATGATAGAAATAAGAAGATCAAGGATATGAGGGCCGAGATAGAGCTCAAGGATCTTGATCTAGATACTTAGCATGGAGGGATAGAGAGGCTGCGCTCGCAAAAGAGAGCCCTTCGTGCGAAGATTGAGGATTTGACCACTAGCGTGGAGGAGTACAAGACAGCCATGGAGATAGCCAGACTTACTCTTGTGGACATGGATGTAGAGGTCCCAACCTTTATAAGGTATAGATCTCTGTGTTTACAATGCTAGTCCCTGGATCAATAGCTAGCATCCATAGTTTAAGATGTAATATCAAGAAACAAAGGTCATAATAAAACTTTATAACCAGGAATAAAATAATTCATTACATCTTACATAGCTCATATGGCTATCTCATTACAATGCAGCAGATATAACTATATCATGGAGTCCTTCATCTTCAAAGTGACACATGCAATCATGTTGGTTGTAGACTTGTAATCCTAATCAACACACTTCACTAACATCAAACAAACCTGCAACATAATAAGTTACAGCCACAAAGGTCAATACATTTTAATTGTATTGGCAAGTGATACTATGGTAGAATAGTGGTATCTATCATCTAAATGCATTTGTCTAAGTGGAGCTTAGGCTTGCTTTGCTCAAAATAGATTTTCCTTATCATTTGGAACCACTAGTTTTAGTTTTGTCAAATCACCCAAGTAACAACCAATAAAATTGGTTAACCTTTAACCCTTGTTCAACCACAAGCTTTTAACTTAGAAATTGGGATCAGGATATCCTTGATAGCTTCCATGTCTTGATGCTCAAATTGTCCATTGCCGGGGACACGGCTAAGTACTTAGATTTTACTCTCTCCAGAGGTGGTGCACTTTCCCCACAAGACTCGACATGCATCAAGACAAGATCTTTCAGAAGCCTTCCCTTAGACCAAAATGGACGCGCTCCAAACCTATCACCCCCTACCACCAATTGTCCATTTGGCTAAGGTATTGCAACCTATATGATCCAGGCAGAGCCCATAATACCATGTGGCTGCACTTGAAGCTTCTCAACATTTCACATATCAAATCTCTTTTTTCCTGGGTGGCTTTCCACAAGTGAGATACACCAGGTATTGCCCCTGGGGTAACCACTCAACATAAATCCATTCACACCATTCCACCCAGGTGATTCATTCACATAGTTGTTTTATTAAACAAAACACAAGTCATAGACTTAGAAATATTTCATAGCATGAATATAATACACTCTTGTTTTCTACTAGCTAGACTAAGCATACTAGTAGAAAGAATCTTAACTTAGGGAAAATTCTACTAAGGCATCATCTACTAGGATTTCCCATGGCATAGCATACTTAGTAAAAATTCCATGCAAGTCCTACTGAAAATATCACTAATGCACAGTGAAAATAATAAGCCAAAATGTATGAAGCACCACTTTCCTTTTTAGTAGAGTATATAGATTCACTCCTTGATCTTGCAATTGTAACACTCTTCAAAGTTCACTACAATTCAATCAAGGCACAAATTCAAACTAGCATTCAAGCAATACATCACATCACATAAAATAAATAAAACAAGACAATGCATGCAAGCATGTAAAAGATTGTTTTATTTGGAAAGGTGGTCTCTAATAGGCTATGAACATTTTAAAACACCTATTGGTCATTTATAAAAGTGGCAAGGTCATTTGAAAACAGGTTAGTGAAAATGGCCATTTAAATCATTTTTGTTTTGCTAGAATGATTTAAATCAAAGTATTAATTTATAGTGTTTGCCAAAATGTTTTTAAACACCAATATTAATGTTTATGGTCAAAGTGTTTTAAATCAAAAGGTTTCACCCAAAATCATTTTTAAATCAAAGCAACATTTTATTTTTCTAGAAATGCTTTTGATCAAAGTAATAATTTTCTTGGGTTTAATCAAATACGTTTTTAAATCCAAAACTTAGTGTTTAGGGTCAGAGAGTTTAATTCAACCCATTTGCAAAAGGTTTTAATCAAAAATCATTTTTAAACCATAATCAACATTTTTATTTAACTAGAAATGCTTTTATTCAAGGAATAATTCCTTAGTGTCACAAAATATACTTTTAAATCCAAAAGTTGGTTTTTATGGTCAGTAGGTTAAAAAAAACATTTGCAAAATATTTTACCCTAAAAACATTTTTAGAATAAATTTTATAACCAAAAAAGGCCTATACAAGTTTATGCAAAAACAATCAATTTTCCAGAAGCAAAATGCTAAACTAAGGGCATGGTTGCAAAGTTTGCATTTTTATGAATCCAGTGATATAAAAGTTGCAAAATTTGGACGTGTGGATTAATTGTTATGAATTTTACAAAATCAAACTACTAATAGACAAGTTTCTGTTTATAAAACAAAAGGCTGGCCACGTGGAGCGTTTCTATTGGCTAGTACCGGTTTGCACGGATCAATCATCGTGGGCCGTCAGATCTAAATAACCACGCACGACACAGATGCAATCATACTGATTCATTTAATGATCTATCGTAGCGCATGGATTTAAATCCTACGGCTCACAAAAATGTTAACCACAGATGGGCGGCGCTGGCGCGATGACGAGCGGCGGAGCGCTCTATCAGCGACATTGCCGGCGAACTAGGTAGCGAGAAAGAGAGGGGAAAGGCTCACCAGGTTCGCAGTGTGTTGCTGATGCTCAACGTGGTCTCTGCAGGGACAGGGGCGCACGGGGTCACTAGCGATTCCTCGCCGGAGTTCACGACAGTGTTGGGCACGTCATGTTGTCGACGGGACCGAGGCTACAGACCACGAGAAGGCAAATGGAAGGAGGCGTTAGAAGCGCGTGGGAACAGAGAACATCTGGGGGTCATCGCGAGAGGGAGGGGAGGTCAGGGTTCACCTGGAAAGGTCACCGGAGCGGATGCAGGCGACCGTGGCGCTCAGTTGTCGATGTTGCCGAGGCTGCAGGGAAAGCACGGGCGAGCTGGAGCTACTAGGAGATGTGTACAGGGCTGCTGGTCGATCTCGTGTGGTCCAGGGGTAGTGGGGAGGTCTGGCTTCATCGGAATCGGCCAAGGAAGGTCGTCGGGGCAGCGCGGTTTGCAACAAGAAATCCGGGAAGCCTAGGGGTGGACAGTGTGTGGCGTCTGAGGGGAAAAGAGAGACGGGACGTGGGCGATTAAGAGGACGTCGTTGCAGCGACGGATTGATCGGCCATTAACGCGAATTGAAGGCGCACAATCACAGCAGAAATAGCAGCGAGGTTTGCGGAGGACTAGTCGCGGGTGGGAGAGAATATGCTCGCGTGGCGCTGATGTGGCGTGGGTTCGCGGGTCAGTGAGATAGGAGGGTAGGTGCGTGAGTAAGAGAAACGATTCAGGGGAGAGGGATTCTGCGTGGGCTTCTGCTGGGCCTGTTGGGCTAGCTGGGCTGGGCTGGTTCTGTTTCATTTTTTTCTTTTCTGTTTCTTTTTCCCTTTTTCTATTTTCATTTTCTGTTTTGAATTTATTCAAATGTTTCAAACACTTATTTTATTTCAAAACTTTTCCAAACTTTCAGTAAGTTTTTATATTATTTATTAATGCATTTTAAAGTCCATTTTGGAATAATTTCTTTTATCCTCTTAGGGATTATTATTTATTTTAAATAGACATTTTGTGTTTATTAAATAGGATTTTAAATATGGTTCCAACCCATATTAATTAGCAAATGAATTAACCTTCTGTTTTAAATTCAAATGTTTATCAAACCATTTTCAGTAGGTCTTATTTATTCAATAGTTTGTTAAATAATTCACTTTGAATTATTTCAAATATTTTAATATGATTTATTAATCATTTAAATTGGGCAATTGTATTTATTAAAATAAAATATGGTTTTAATCCCATATAAATTTTATTCAAATAATTCTTTATTCCTTTTAAGTTAATTAGATAACTTTTTAATCCACTTTGGGACATTTCCATTTATTATTTTCTCATGATTTAATTAATCATTTACATTAGGGATTTTATCTTTATTCAAATATAATTAGAATATAGTTTTATCCCATATACGTTTTTTTATTTTATTTGGATTTGGATTATCTTTATACCATTTGCTTATGGATTTAATTCAAGTTTTAAATTGTCTTCCAAATAATTTCCTTGTGATTTATTATTCATTTTAGGCAATTTTTATTTATTTAAGTAAAATTGGATATTGTTCAATCCTTATGATTTTATTTAAATAATATTTTACTAATTTTTATTATTCAATAAACTTTCATTTGTTTAAGGATTTGGCCAAGATTTAATTTGGCTTTTGAATATTGCTTATTTATTGTCTTTCTTTATCTTATAAAATCCATATCTTTTTATTTATAGATCTAAAATTGGTGATTCCAATTTGTATATTTTTATTTGATATTTGTTTATCTTTTTAAATCCTTTTAGGATCACTTTGCTCAAGATTTGGCATGGATCTTAGTTAGGAGCTTTATTAGCATTGGAGATTATTCCCTTTTTAACTTACTAATTTCATAAGTTTTTATCCATGGTTCCAAATTGAGTGAAACCAGTTTCTATGGTTTTATAATATTTTTGTTTATCATTTTTGATCATTTATAAATGTTTGTTGCTGAATTTTCCTATGGATAAAATCCATAGCCTTAGAGAGATCTTGGAAATCATTTATTCCATTAGGGTTTTAGGGTTTTGATTTAACATTTCCAAGTGTTTAAATTTCAAGATACATTCATTGATGAATGCATTTCACTTGATTGAAATTTGTTGGATTCCATTTTATTCAAATTTGTTCAAGAAGGGTTTTGGTGTTTCTATTTAGAATCATAAAGTTTCTTTTAACCCTAAATTTCAACCATTATTTATTTTGTTTATTTATTTTTCACATTTCAAAATTTGGAAAATTTTGGGATGTGACAGTGGAGGTCGACATGGAGGAGTAGAGTTGATTACTCGGCTATCTATTTATCTATCATCGTTTGTTTTATCGAGTCAGAATGATCATCCAAACATGTGGATGGCTTGCTAGTGTGTTTACTTTTCCAAAACTTGTTGTTTATGTTGTTCAAACTCTAAAGTTTATCTTGTGCTTGGTTAATTATGTGATTGTTGCTATGTGATGTATTATGCATGTTAGCATCTATGGGTTATATCTCATTACTTATCCTTATTGAAACCACATATGCCTCTCCGTCGTGCCAATCCTAACCAAAACAACAATAACAACAATCTCGATATGCAACAGCTGATGACAACTCAAACTCAGTTGATGCAGATGATGACCAAATTCATGGCAAATCAGAATCAAAACAACAACAACAACAACAACCAAACAACAACAACAATCAAAACAACCCACCAGCATTTGACATGCTTACAAGGTTTTTGAGGTTGAGGCCAGCCAAGTTCTCGGGAACCACTGATCCAATGGTTGCCAATGACTGGTTACGTTATATAAATAAGGACTTGGTAACTATTGGTTGCACTGATGAGGAAAAGGTCATATACACAGCACATCTTCTTGAAGGACCAGCAGTAACATGGTGGGATAACTTCCAGATCACCACTCCTATTGAGGATGTGACTTGGGCAATATCTGAGGATGGTTTTCGCACTTCCCATATCTGATCAGGAGTGGTGAACTTGAAGGAGTTCCACAATCTGAAGTAGCGTCACCGCAGTGTTGCAGAATACATTGAGGAGTTCAACAATCTGCCACGCTTTGCACCGGATGAGGTTGATACTGATGCCAAGAGGAAGGAGAAGTTCCTCGAGGGAATGAATGATGAGATGAACCTGCAGCTATCTGTTGCCTGTGTCCCAAAATATCAATCACTGTGTGACGAGGCCACTATATTGGAAAGCAAGATGAAGCAGGTTGAGAACAGGAAGAGGAAGCATCACTTTAATAAACCTAGCTTGGGATCATCTCACAAGCATTCCCATGGTGATGAGAGTGGAGTTTCTGGATCCCACAAGCATGGGAAGTATAATAACCACCACAACAGTAACCGTCACCATGACAACAAGCACCACCGTAGCCATGACAATGATAGATATAAGAACCACAAGAGTGGAGACAAGAGCCACCACAGTGGGAATGGCAATGGACATCAGCCTGCAAAGAGGGACATCAGTCAGGTTGAGTGCTTTAAGTGTAAGAAAACTAGGCACTATGCAAATGAATGCCCAGAGAATAAGGCTGATGGAGCCAACAAACCCAACCCTTTCCAGAAGGGACAAGTGAACCACATCAATGTGGAGGAAATCTATGAGGAATCTGATGCTATGGCTGGTAAGTTAAGCTTAATTCTTTTCCAACACTTGTTCTTTTTGATACCGGCTCATCGCATTCATTCATATCAAGAGCATTTGTTGATAAAAATGGACTTCCAACTGAAACTATTGGGTGTCCTATTAAAGTAAGATCTCCCGGTGGAGAGATGATAGTGAATTTTCGATGTCATGATCTAGTGATAGAATTTTTAAAGTATAAGTTTCCAGTTAGTCTGATAATCCTAGATTCCCAAGGATGGGATATAATTTTGGTCATGGATTTGATGACTAAGTATGAAGGAGTAATAGATTGTGCCAATCGTACTGTTACACTCACAACCCCGGATAAGAAACAGATTAGGTTGAAGTCTAACTTTGAATATGTAAGATCTAGGCAGAGCCCATATTGCCAAGTGGCTGCACTAGAAGCTTCTTAACATTTGGCATCTCAAATCCCTTTGTTCCTGGGTGGCTTTCCACAAGTGAGATACACAAGGTAAACCATAGAAATGGGCCTTGTGTAACCACTCAACATAACCCATTCTTTCCATTCCACCCAGGTGTTTCATTCACTTAGTTGTTTTATTAAGCAAAACATAGTCAAAAGACTTAGAAATATTTATTCATAGCATGAATATAACCACCCTTGGTTGCTACTAGCTAGGCTAAGCATGGCATTGTTAAGACTTAGAAATATTTCTAGCAATTTTACAACTACTAGGATTTCCCAAGCATAGCATATAGATCAAAAATATCCATGCAAGACTAGCAAAATATTTCTAATGCATATTTGAAAACATAGGAATACAATCATGAAGCACCACTTGCCTTGGTAGTTTGGAGAGTAGCTACAATCCTCACAATCACAATCACTATTTGCACCAAAATCTACACATAAAATGATAGCACCAAATCACATACAAAATAAATACAAGCAAAAATATATGGATGCATGCAAAATGATATGTGATGATTTTCTATACTCAACAAGACAACTGCACAGTACTGATTCATAAACAAGTTCAAAACTTGCCAAACAAACTTTATTTGAACATTAAAACATTTCTCAAATAATTATTATATCCAAATTATGCCTACACATGTTTCTGTAAAAACACCCATTTTAACAGAAGCAAAACATTAAACACATTGCATAAATGGAAAGGGCTTTCTCTCCTGATTCCATTGATATAAAATTTGTCAAATTTGGACGTGGGAATCAAAAGTTATGAATTAAACAAGTTTAAACTTTTAATAGATCAAATTTCTGATTTTAAATATAACTCACTGACACGCGGCGGCATCTGATTGGCTGGTACCGCTTCGCGCTGGATCGCGTCTGTGAACCGTCAGATCTAACTAAAACGCGCGGCCCAGATCTAAACTTACCACTTCATTTAGTGATCTATCCTATGTGTCAGATCTAGATCCTACGGCGCTCGATCAACCTATCAAAGATTTGCGGCGCTAGCGGCGGCGACCGGCAGCGGCGCGCTCTGTCAGTGGCGGAGCCGGCGAACTAGGTCGCCCGGGGAGGTGGGAGGATACTCACCAGATTCGCCGCGACGAGGAGATGCTCAACATATGCTCGGTTGGCGAAGGGGCGTGCTGCTGTGGCCGTGGGAGCTCGTCGGAGTCGAGGACAACATCGGGTTTAGGTGGACGACAACGTTGGCGATGTTCTGATCCTCCCTAACACAAACGGAGGGCATCAGCGGGTGCGCATCGATCAGGCGAACAAGATAGTATCAAAGGGAAAGCACAGGGCAGCCGAATCTCACGGAAATTTCTTGCCGGAGTTGGAGACGGCGTCGGGAGTTTGCGGTGGTCGTTGGAGTTGACGACCTGGGGCAGTACAAGATGAACTAGGGGTGTTAGAAGGAGCGCAAGAAGGTTGCGAAGCAGCTCGCGTGAACCAGAGAGGGAGGCGCGCACGGAGCTTACCACAATCGGTCGCCGGAGTCTATCGGTACCGCGGCGATGTGAGGGAAAATTCTAGCAGCCTGGTGGCGTGGAGTCTGTGCTAAGTGAGGGGAAATGAGAGGGGAGGAGTTTAAGTAGGCAGCAGCGCGACACAAAACGTTCACGGAATCAAGGCTAATTATGTCACGCCATTATCGGCATCAACGGCAGCGGCGACGTGGTCTGTGGGCGGGATTTTGGGGACGACAGAGTGACGTGGCCACAGGGTCCACTTGTCAGCGAGAGGGTATACGCGTACGCGGTGAGAAACAGAGGGAGAGGGGGAAACCCGGGTGGGCTGGTTGCTGGGCTGGTTTCGCTGTTGGGCCAAAAGCCTGGCGCCGGCCTTTTTCCTTTTCTCTATTCTTTTTCCATTTTTGTTTTAATTTTCTAAATCCATTTTCAAACAAATTCAAATGCCATTTGAATTCAAATTTGTTCTGGATTTTTGTAGAGTGGAACACTCATATTTTTGGGCATAAAATCATGTGGTCTCTCTGTATTAGCTTGGTCCTTTTGATCAAACAAAATGATCAGTGACATAGCACTTGATTTGAACAAGTTTTGAAAATGGTTTTAAATCCATATTTGTTTTGTAATTTTTGGTTTAAACACCAGTAATCAAGCAAAACAATCTGAGAGCAACAAGGTTTGGTTTTTTAACAAATAACTACTCATTGGGAAGTAGCATTTGATTTAATGTTGATCACATAAAATCATAGCTCTCAAATTCTTTTTTCTTTCAAATGAGTTTGAGTTTTTGTTTCCTAAATGATATGCATGCATGCATGATATGAAATCTTTGAAAACATGATTTTAGGGATGTTACAAATCTAACCCCCTTAAGGTGAATCTCGCCCTCGAGATTCAGATTGGCTAGCAAATAGGTGCGGGTGGTCTTTCCAAAGATCATCTTCTCTTTCCCATGTTGCTTCTTCGGAATGATGGTTCCATTGAACTTTGCAGAATTTGATAGTCTTAGTCCAAGTAACTCTTTCTGTAGTCTCAAGAATCTTGATAGGTTTCTCCTCATAAGTGAGATCACTTTCCAATTGGACTTCCTCCAATGGTATAATATGCCTCAAAGAAGTCTCTTCCATCTCTGGATGGCATTTCTTAAGCTGACTCACATGAAACACATTATGAACAGCTGACAAAGATTCTGGCAATTCGATCTCATAGGCCACTTCTCCTTTACGACTCAGAATTTTGAATGGACCAACATATCTTGGGGCCAATTTACCTTTGACACCAAACCTCTTCACTCCACGAAGTGGTGACACTCTAAGATAAGCCATGTCACCTAATTCATAGGTGACCTCTCTACGCTTTGGATCTGCGTAGCTCTTTTGTCGAGGCTGTGCTATCTTCAATCCGTCCTTAACCAGCTTGACTTTCTCTTCAGCCTCTTTGATGAGTTCTGGTCCGAACAAACTTCTTTCTCCCACACCATTCCATAGCAATGGGGTGGTACACTTTCTCCCTTAGAGAAACTCTAATGGTGCCATCTCAATACTGGCTTGATAGCTGTTATTGTAAGAAAATTCTGCGTAAGGCAGACTTTCATCCCAACTAGCTCCATAGTCTAGAGCACATGCTCTCAACATATCTTCCAGAATCTGATTAGTCCTTTCTGTCTGTCCATCAGTTTGAGGATGAAATGCAGTGCTGAATTCCAACCTCGTTCCCAATGACTCATGTAGCTGCCTCCAAAAATGAGAAGTGAATTGGGTTCCCCTATCAGACACAATACTCTTGGGTACTCCATGTATACATACAATTCTGCTCATATAGATCTTGGCTAACTTAGCACTTGTATAAGTTATCTTCACGGGTATAAAATGAGCCACTTTAGTTAGGCGATCCACTACTACCCAAATAGAATCATATCCTGACCTGGTCCTCGGCAATCCGGTGATGAAATCCATGCCAATCTTGTCCCACTTCCAATCAGGAATAGGTAGTGGTTGCAACAATCCTGCTGGTTTCTGATGTTCCGCTTTCACTCTACTACATACATCACACAAAGCAATATGTTCGGCGATGTCCTTCTTGAGATTATTCCACCAAAATCTTTCCTTCATATCCATGTACATTTTGGTGTTACCCGGATGAATAGAATATGGTGAGTTATGTGCTTCTTGTAAAATCAGTTTCCGAAGCTCCGGGTCTTGTGGAACACAGATACGTTTTCCATGCCATAAAGTACCCTGTTTGTCTTCATGGAATCCTTTCGCTTTTCCCTTGCCAATCTTTTCCTTAATCTCTTCAATTTCCTTATCTGCCTTTTGGGCTTCTTTGATCTTGTCCAACAAAGTAGGTTAACCATCTAAAGACATGAGATGTCCCTCAGGCACAATCTCCAACCTGAGATATCTAAATTGGGCATATAGATCATCCGACAATTCTCCCTTAGTAAGGCCCTTCACAAAAACCTTACGGCTTAGAGCATCCGCTACAACATTTGCTTTACCGGGGTGGTATTGCAAACTCAAGTCATAATCCTTGATGAGTTCTAGCCATCTTCTTTGTCTCATGTTAATTTCTTTCTGGGTGAAGATATACTTCAAACTCTTGTGATCTGTGAATACTTCACACCGTTTTCCCAAAACATAATGTCTCCATGTTTTGAGTGCATGGACAACAGAGGCTAACTCTAAATCATGAGTAGGGTAGTTTACTTCATGAGTTTTGAGTTGTCTCGAGGCATAGGCTACAACTTTCCCTTCTTGCATAAGTACTGCACCTAATCCATGATGAGATGCATCACAATATACTTGGAAATCTTTCTCCAAATCTGGCAAACATAAGACTGGTGCTGTCACTAGTCTCTTCTTCAATTATTGAAAGCTGAGTTCACAACCTTCATACCAAGCAAATTTCTTGTCTTTCTTTAACAATTCTATCATAGGTTTAGCTACCTTCGAGAAATTCTCAATGAACCTTCTGTAGTATCCTGCCAAGCCAAGGAAACTACGAACCTCTTTTACTGACTTAGGAGATTCCCATTCAGTTACTGCTGAAACTTTAGCAGGATCAACTGCTACACCATCTCCTGACACAACGTGTCCAAGAAATCCAACTTCATTCAACCAAAACTCACACTTGCTGAATTTGGCATACAGCTTATGCTCTCTAAGCTTCTCAAGTATCAAACGCAATGTCCTTCATGCTCTTCTTTGCTCTTGTAGTAGATCAAAATGTCATCGATGAAAACGACAACAAACTTATCAAGAAATTCCATGAACACCTTGTTCATCATATTCATGAAGTATGCTGGTGCATTGGTCAAACCAAATGGCATCACGGTATACTCATACAATCCATACCTTGTGGTGAAAGCTGTCTTAGGTATGTCTTGTTCCCTTATCTTGAGTTGGAAATAACCTGACCGGAGATCAATCTTTGAGAACACACAAGCTCCTTCTAACTGATCAAACAAGTCATTGATTCTAGGCAAAGGGTATTTGTTCTTCATAGTCACCTCATTGAGTGAACGGTAATCTATGCATAACCTTTGACTTCTATCTTTCTTTTCCACAAACAAAACTGGGGCTCCCCAAGATGAAGAACTTGGTTGGATAAAACCTTTCTGCAACTGTTCTCCAAGTTTCTTCTTGAGTTCTTTCAACTCATCAACTGACATCTTGTATGGTCTCTTTGCTATTGGTCCAGATCCTGGTAGCAAATCAATAAGAAATTCCACATATCTATCTGGTGGCATTCCTGGCAATTCTTCCGGAAACACATCCGGATATTCACACACAATAGGCACACTGTCTATGCTAACCCCCTTAAGAGAATTTAGCTTACTCCCTTTCGATTTAAAGTTAGACTTAAATCTTATCCGTTTCTTTTCCGGGGTTGTGAGTGCAACAGTACGATTGGCACAATCTAGTACTCCTTCATACTTGGTCATCCAATCCATTCCCAAAATTACATCCAGTCCTTGGGAATCCAGGATTATCAGACTCACTGGAAACTTATGCTTTCCAAATTCTATCACTAGATCCCGGCATCCAAGACTTACTATCATATCTCCACCTAGAGAACTTACTTTTATTGGACACCCAATGTTTTCAGTTGGAAACCCATTTCTATCAACAAATGCTTTTGATATGAATGAATGCGATGCTCCAGTATCAAAAATAACAAGTGCTGGAATAGAATTGAGTTTGAACTTACCAGCAACAGCATCTGGCTCCTCATAGATTTCCTCCACATTGATGTGGTTCACTTGCCCTTTATGGAAAGGGTTGGGCTTGTTGGGTCCTTCAACTTTCTTTTCTGGGCATTCATTTGCATAATGCCCCATCTTCTTGCACTTGAAACACTCAACCTGACTAAGATCTTTCTTGACAGGCTGGCTTCCACTGCCACTTCCACTTCCACTGTGGTGGATCTTATATCAACTTGTTTTATCTTGATCTCCAAAATAGCAGACTTGTCACAAAGAGACTGGTATGTGGGAACATAGGCCACAGCTAACTGCAGGTTCAGTTCATCATTCAACCCTTCAAGGAACTTTTCCTTCCTCTTAGCATCAGTGTCAACTTCATCCGGTGCATAACGTGCCAGATTGTTGAACTCTTCAATATATTCAGCCACGCTGCGGTGGCGCTGCTTCAGGTTATGGAACTCTTTCTTCTTCAAACTCATCACTCCGGGTGAGATGTGGGCAGTACGGAAACCATCTTCAAATATAGCCCATGTCACATCCTCAATGGGAGTGGTGATTTGGAAGTTATCCCACCAAGTGGCTGCTGGTACTTCCAACAAGTGAGCTGCAAATCTGACTTTCTCTTCATCAGTACAGCCAACTGTTACCACGTCCTTGTTCACAGAGCATAGGCAATCATTGGCCACCATAGGATCAGTAGTTCCTAAGAACTTTGCTAGCCTCAGTCTCAAGAACCTGGTAAGCATGTCAAAACCCGGTGGGTTGTTCTGATTGTTATTGTTGTTATTGTTGTTGTTGTTGTTGTTGTTCTGATTCTGGATGAAAGTAGTCATCATTTGCATCAGCTGAGTCTGAGCTGTCATCATTTGCTACATCTCCGGAGTGATGTTGTTGTTGGGGTTGGGATTGGCACGTCGGGGAGGCATCTGTGGCTTGTTCAATAGAGATAAGAATGAGATACCCATAGATGCTAACATGCACAATACATCACATAAACATTCACCAAACATGCATCACAATAATAATAGTTCAACAAAATAAATGACAAGTTTGCAAAGTAAACACACCAATAGCAAGCCATCCACATGTTGGATGGTCATTGCGACTCATTAACCAAAGACATGATAAATAAAGGTAAATGAGTAGTCATCTCTAATCTTCGGCATCAACCTCCTCCTCAACAAATGTAAGACCTGCATTCTCCATAGCGGTCTTGTATCCTCGACATTGGTGGTCAAGGTCTCTACTCTGGCTTTGAGAGCTCTCTTCTATGAACGAAGCCTCTCAATCACAGTCTGCTGATGCTCGAGCTCGAAGTCCTTGGACTCTAGTTCTGCAGTCATGTCTCGAATCCTCTTGTTCCTATCTTGGACTCGCTTCTCTTGACTCTTGAACTTTCTGTTCTGACTCTCAAACTTGGCCTCCATCTCTTTGACTATGTCATCTTGCTCCGCGAAGAGCTTTTCCTTCTCACGAAGCTGCACCTGGAGTTCGTCATTGCTAAGCATGATGTTGGTCCTATCAGTGTCTATTTGCCTAAGAAGAACCTCTAAGTCCTAGGGGTATAGGCGAATCGGCTCCGCCGTCTCTCTCGAAGTATCCTCAAAGTCAATGGCCTCACCATCATCATCACGTCTACCAAAGGTGTGGAAGTGAGTACCCCTAACCTCTCTAGAGTGTCTCCCTAGTAAACGTCCAATCAAATCCTGCATGACTACCTCAAGGCCTCTCTCCTTGTCATCATGCATGAGCTTGAAGATGATGGCCTCCTTGGCTGGCTCAGTCTGGCATCCTGGCTGATTGACCTTGAAGCCCCAAAGGTCTTTCCTCTCAAACTTGGTGAGGGGAAGCATCATGATAGTAGGAAGAGGGAGATTGAGCAGACTAGTGAGCTCAATAATACGAGGGCCAAAACGAGTTCCCTTGAACTCTTCAGCCGTGCTGATAGTAACATTAGGCATCTATTTATAAGATAGAAAAAGTTAGGTTCAACACAATTTAAGACAATTCACAAGACAAGGCATCAAAACACACAAGTCATGGCATACATAACACAAGCAACCTAGTTTCAAAATAACTTAGTCAAATTTTTGGTAATGTAATGATGAGTGTGGTGGTCCAACTAATAAGGCTCAATTCTTCTTTCACTTCCTAATCTAAAGGTTAAAAATGCATCCTTCCATCAAAAGAGATGAGAAAAGAAGATTATAAAAGTTTACTAGAAGAATAAGACAAGTGTGGAAGTTGTTGAAATTTTTTCCTTAGTGGTTTCCAATCCTAGGGTCATAATCCTACAGGGAACACAGTGCTCTGATACCATCTGTAATATCCCTCCTTTGTAAAGGAAAGGATCCCTGTGATTGCAATGCTAGTCCCTGGATCAATGCTAGCATCCACAGTTTAAGTTGAAGTACACAGAAACAAAGGTCATTATTACATATCATTCCAGAGACAAACATAGTATTTTACAACTCCATGGCCATAGGCCTAATACAAGAGTTCAAAAATATAATAATATAAATAAGTCTTCATCTTCATGTGCCACAGGAAACCATGTTGAGTGTAGACTCATGACTCCTAATCATCATCAGAATAACCTGCAACATCACAAGTTACAGCCACGGTGGGTCAATACATTGGAATAGTATTGGCATGTGATACCTTAGTAGAATATTGGTGGACTAAATACTATATGCATTTTGGATAAGTGTAGCTTAGGCTTGCTTTGCTCAAAATAGGTTTTCCCTATTAGTTGAAAACACTATGTTTTTCTTTGTCAAAATCTTTCCCAAGGAACCTCCAATATACATTGGGGTCCTTCACCCTTGTTCAACCACAAGTTTTTACTTATAAATTGGGATGAGGATATTCTTGATAGCTTCCATGTTTGATGCTCAAATTGTCCTTTGCCAGGGACATGGCTAAGTACTTAGATTCTTCCATCTGCAGAGTTTGTGCACTTTCCCCACAAGACTTGGTTTCACCAAGACAAGATCTTTCAGAAGACTTCCCTTAGACCAAATGGACGCGCTCCAACCTATCATCCCACTACCACCAACTGTCCAAATGGCTAAGTTATTGCAACCTATATGATCCAGGCAGATCCCATATTGCCAAGTGGCTGCACTAGAAGCTTCTTAACATTTGGCCTCTCAAATCCCTTTGTTCTTGGGTGGCTTTCCACAAGTGAGATACACAAGGTAAACCATAGAAATGGGCCTTGTGTAACCACTCAACATAACCCATTCTTTCCATTCCACCCAGGTGTTTCATTCACTTAGTTGTTTTATTAAGCAAAACATAGTCAAAAGACTTAGAAATATTTATTCATAGCATGAATATAACCACCCTTGGTTGCTACTAGCTAGGATAAGCATGGCATTGTTAAGACTTAGAAATATTTCTAGCAATTCTACAACTACTAGGATTTCCCAAGCATAGCATATAGATCAAAAATATCCATGCAAGACTAGCAAAATATTTCTAATGCATATTTGAAAACATAGGAATACAATCATGAAGCACCACTTGCCTTGGTAGTTTGGAGAGTAGCTACAATCCTCACAATCACAATAACTATTTGCACCAAAATCTACACATAAAATGATAGCACCAAATCACATACAAAATAAATACAAGAAAAATATATGGATGCATGCAAAATGATATGTGATGATTTTCTATACTCAACAAGACAACTGCACAGTACTGATTCATAAACAAGTTCAAAACGTGCCAAACAAACTTTATTTGAACATTAAAACATTTCTCAAATAATTATTATATCCAAATTATGCCTACACATGTTTCTGTAAAAACACCCATTTTAACAGAAGCAAAACATTAAACACATTGCATAAATGGAAAGCGCTTTCTCTCCTGATTCCATTGATATAAAATTTGTCAAATTTGGACGTGGGAATCAAAAGTTATGAATTAAACAAGTTTAAACTTTTAATAGATCAAATTTCTGATTTTAAATCTAACTCACTGACACGCGGCGGCATCTGATTGGCTGGTACCGCTTCGCGCTGGATCGCGTCTGTGAACCGTCAGATCTAACTAAAACGCATGGCCTAGATCTAAACTTACCACTTCATTTAGTGATCTATCCTATGCGTCAGATCTAGATCCTATGGCGCTCGATCAACCTATCAAAGAATGGCGGCGCTAGCGGCGGTGACTGGCGGCGGCGCGCTCTGTCAGTGGTGGAGCCGGCGAACTAGGTCGCCCGGGGAGGTGGGAGGATGCTCACCAGATTCGCCGCGACGAGGAGATGCTCAACATATGCTCGGTTGGCGAAGGGGCGTGCTACTGTGGCCGTGGGAGCTCATCGGAGTCGAGGACAGCGTCGGGTTTAGGTGGACGGTGACGTTGGCGACGTTCTGATCCGCCCTAACAGAAACGGAGGGCATCAGCGGGTGCGCATCGATCAGGCGAACAAGATAGTATCAAAGGGAAAGCACGGGGCGGTCGAATCTCACCGAAATTTCTTGCCGGAGTTGGAGACGGCGTCGGGAGTTTGCGGTGCTCGTTGGAGTCGACGACCTGGGGCAGTACAAGACGAACTAGGGGTGTCAGAAGGAGCGCAAGAAGGTTGCGAAGCAGCTCGCGTGAACCAGAGAGGGAGGCGCACACGGAGCTTACCACAATCGGTCGCCGGAGTCTGTCGGTACCGCGGCGATGTGAGGGCAAATTCTAGCAGCCTGGTGGCGTGGAGTCTGTGCTATGAGGGGAAATGAGCGGCGAGGGGAGGGGTTTAAGTAGGCAGCAGCGCGACAGGAAACGTTCGTGGAATCAAGGCTAATTACGCCGCGCCATTATCGGCATCAACGAAAGCGGCGACGTGGTCTGCGGGCAGGATTTTGTGGACGACGGAGTGACGTGGCAGCAGGGTCCACTTGTCAGCGAGAGGGTATGCGCGTACGCCGTGAGAAACAGAGGGAGAGGGTGAAACCCGGGTGGGCTGGTTGCTGGGCTGGTTTCGCTGTTGGGCCAAAAGCCTGGCGCCGACCTTTTTCCTTTTCTCTATTATTTTTCCTTTTTAGTTTTAATTTTCTGAATCCATTTTCAAACAAATTCAAATGCCATTTGAATTCAAATTTGTTCTGGATTTTTGTAGAGTGTAACACTCATATTTCTGGGCATAAAATCATGTGGTCTCTCTGTATTAGCTTGGTCCTTTTGATCAAACAAAATAATCAGTGACATAGCACTTGATTTGAACAAGTTTTGAAAATGGTTTTAAATCCATATTTGTTTTGTAAATTTTGGTTTAAACACCAGTAATCAAGCAAAACAATCTGAGAGCAACAAGGTTTGGTTTTTTAACAAATAACTACTCATTGGGAAGTAGCATTTGATTTAATGTTGATCACATAAAATCATAGCTCTCAAATTCTATTTTCTTTCAAATGAGTTTGAGTTTTTGTTCCCTAAATGATATGCATGCATGCATGATATGAAATCTTTGAAAACATGATTTTAGGGATGTTACAGAATCTAAAGGCAGTACGCTAAATTCTCTTAAGGGGGTTATCATAGACAGTGTACCACTTGTGAAGGAGTATCTGTATGTGTTTCTGGAAGAGTTACCAGGAATGCCAACATATAGAGATGTGGAGTTTCTGATTGACTTGCTACCAGGATCTGGACCAATAGCAAAGAGATCCTACAAGATGTCGGTTGATGAGTTGAAAGAACTCAAGAAACAACTTGGGGAACAGTTGCAGCAAGGATTTATCCAACCAAGTTCTTCGTCTTGGGGTGCACGAGTTCTGTTTGTTGAGAAGAAGGATAGAAGTCAAAGGTTATGCATAGATTATCATTCACTCAATGAGGTGACTATAAAGAACAAGTACCCTTTGCCCAGAGTCAATGATCTATTTGATCAGCTAGAAGGAGCTCGTGTGTTCTGAAAGATTGATCTCCGATGAGGCCACTTTCAGCTAAAGATTAGAGAGCAAGACATACCTAAGACTGCTTTTACCACTAGTTATGGATTGTATCAGTATACCGTGATGCCATTTGGATTGACGAATGCACCAGCTTATTTCATGAACATGATGAACAAAGTGTTTATGGAGTTCCTTGACAAGTTTGTTCTCGTATTCATCGATGACATTTTGATCTATTCCAAGATCAAAGAAGAGCATGAAGAACATTTGTGTTTGATACTTGAGAAGCTCCGGGAGCACAAGTTGTATGCCAAGTTTAGTAAGTGTGAATTCTAGTTGAATGAAGTTGGATTTCTTGGACATATTATGTCAGGAGATTTGGAGTCAAAAGAAAATTGGCACCAAGGTATGTTGGACCATTCAAGATTTTGAGCCGCAAAGGAGAAGTGGCTTATGAGATTGAATTACCTGAATCACTGTCAGCAGTTCACAATGTGTTTCACGTGAGTCAGTTGAAGAAGTGTCATTCGGAAATGGAAGAAACTTCATTGAAGGACACTATTCCTTTGGAAGAGGTTCAGTTGGAGAGTGATCTCACCTTTGAAGAGAAACCTATCAAGATTCTTGAGACAGTAGAAAGTGTTACTCGTACTAAGACCATCAAATTCTGCAAAGTACAGTGGAATCATCATACCGAAGAAGAAGCAACTTGGGAAAGAGAAGATGATGTCCGGAAAGATCACCCACACCTATTTGCTAGCCAATCCGAACCTCGAGGGCGAGATTCATCTTAAGGGGGTTAGATTTGTAACATCCCAAAAAATCATGAATTGTAAAAGCATGCATTGCATTCATATCATCATAGCATCTAGAGCTTGCACAAAAAATTTCAAAGTTTGAAACCAAATAAAACCATATTTATGCCCACTTTATTATTCATATCTGGCATGGTTTTATTTTTATTTCCAAAAGACCAAATTGTTTTTGAGTGAACAGATGTGTTTGTCACATTTTGAGTGCAAGGTTCACAGTACAAAAGTACAGAAAAGGTTTGAATTCAAACAATTTTGAATTAGGGTTTAAAACCATTCTTGAAAATAAAATTAGAAAAAGAAAAGGTGAAAGAAAAAAATAAATCAGAGTGTTGCCTTTTCAGCCCAGCGCCAGAACCGGCCCAGCAAGCCCACCGGGCCACCCTCCCCCTCTCTCTTCTCTCACCCGCGCGGACCCTACCCCGCGCTCACTTCCACTGGGTCCAAGCCAGCTCACCCCTTCGTCCCCAAAATCCCGTGCCCGCGCGACAACCACGTCGCTGCCCTTTCCTCCGCTGTCACTACCACGATTGATTCAAGCTTAATTGCTGATGAATCCTTGAGTAATTCCATCACCCTCACCGACTACTTAATCCCCTCTGCCTCGCAACCATTTCCCCTAAAACTCTAGTGCCCAAGCGCCCCAGGCTGCCCGCAATCAAACTCGCACCGTCGTGGACCCGAGCGACTCCGGCGAGCTATTCCGGTGAGTACCGTGATCGCCTCTATCCCTTGTTCACGCAAGTTTGATCCTCTCTTCCTGCACCTTAACATGCCATTTGCTTGTCCAAGTTTTCCCTAGAATGTCGGTCCCGTCAAACCGTGCAAGCCCCCGACGCCGTCCCCGACTCTGGCGAGTAATTCCGTTCAGGTCAGCACGCCCCTTGACCTATGACTAAATTGTGTGACTTGTCCTTGTGCATGTCCTGATGCCCTTTGTTTTCACTATGGTGACCTAGTTCCTCGCCTCTGTCGCCGTTTGCAAAAGCCCGACACTCGAAGCAACTCCGACGAGCTCCCACTGCCGCAGCAGCTCACCCCCGTCCAAACCAGTACTATCTTGAGCATCCTTTTTCTTGACGCGACTCAGGTAAACCTTGCCACCACCCCTAGACCCCTCTAGGTTCACCAGAACATCGTCGGCAGTGTCGTCGCTGCCGCAGTAGCCATCAGCGCCACCCGCGTATGGTCGTTTGACCTAGGACCGTTAGATCTAGATCTGGCGGTTAAGATTAGATTAGAGCGTAGAGGTAAGTTTTGATCTGGCGGGTTGGATCTAACTTGATCCAACAGCGTGGAAACGCGATCCGTGCGAAACTGTATCAACCAATCAGATGCATCCATGTGTCTGGCTGTTTGATTTAAAATCTGTTTTTGAATCTATTAGTTGATTAAACTTGTAAAATTCATAACTTTAGTTCTGTTTGGCCAAAATTTGCAAATAATATATCATTGGATTCAGAAAATTAAGCCCTACACTTCTGTTTCCTTTTTTTAGTATTTTTCTTCTGGAAGAATATGATTATTTGAAGAACCAATTATATGCTTATTTTGACTATATAAAATGTTTTAAAAATTGTTTTAGAGTGAAACTTGTTTTATTTGAACCTTAGGGGGTTTACTTTGTGTTTAGTACTGTTTGGTTTGACTTGTTTAGTGTAGAAAATCATTCCATTGCATTTGCATGCATTCATATATATTTTTGTTTGAATATTTGAATGTGAATTTGGTGTTATAATTTTATGTGTATATTTTGGTAATAGTGGTGATTGTGATTGTGAGGATTGTTGCTAATTCCCCAACTATCAAGGAAAGTGATGATCCATATATTTTTTTCCTATTATTTTGGCTATGCATTAGTAATATTTTGAGTGGAACTTGCCTGGACATTTTTGCTAAGTATATACTATGCTATGCCTTGGGAAATCCTAGTAGTTGTAGTCTTAGTATAATTGTTCTAAGTTAAGAAACCTTGTTATGTTGTCATGCTTAGCTTAGCTAGTAGAAAACAAGGGTGGAATATTCATGCTATGAAATTTTGTTAAGTCAATGACTTGTGTTTTTGAATAATAAAACAACTATGTTAATGAATCGCCTGGGTGGAATGGTATGGTTATACAAGGCCCATGTCTATGGTTTACCTTGTGTATCACACTTTGTGGATTGCTACCCAGGAACAAAGGGATTTGAGATGTTTAGTGTTGAGAAGCTTCTAGTGCAACTACATGACATGTGGGCTATGCCTTGACCAAATAGGCTGCAAGAACTTAGCCAGATGGACAGTTGGTGGTAGGGTGATAGGATGGAATGCGTCCATGGTGGCCTAAGCGAATGCTTCTGAAAAGTCTCGTCTCGATGCATATCGTGTCTTGTGGGGAAAGTGCGCCACCTCTCGACAGGGTAAAACCTAAGTACTTAGTCGTGTCCCCGGCAACGGACAATTTGAGCATCAAAGACATTGAAGCCATCAAGGATCTCCTCATCCAAATTGCTAAGTTAAAAACTTGTGGTTGAACAAGGGTAAAGGTTCACCAATGTCTATTGGTGGTTCCTTGGGTGTTTTTAACAAACAAAAACTTAGTGTTTTCAACTAATAAGGAAAACCTTATTTTGAGCAAAGCAAGCCTAAGCTACACTTAGCCAAATTCATATAGATGTTTAGATATTACTATTCTACTATGGTATCACTTGCCAATACAATTCCAAATGTATTCACCCACTTTGGATGTAACTTATGATGTTGCAGGTTACTCTGATGGAGATTAGGGTTGTGAGTCTACACTCAACATGTTTGCATGTGGCACATGGAGATGAGGACTTATAGTTATTTCCTTTATGTTATGAACTCTATGTACTAGCCTTGAGCTATTGAGTTGTAAAGACTATGTTATCTCTGGAATAACAATGTAATAACGACATTTGTATATGTGTACTTCATCTTAGACTATGGATGCTAGCATTTGATCCAGGGATTAGCATTGCAATCACAGGGGCCTTTACCACTAAAAGGTGGGGTCTTACACTTCCACACCATTAGTATTAATAGAACATATCAAGATAATTTAAACAATATGTTGTAAGTTCATGGTTTGATTAACAAAAAAAATCTAATCAGTCAAGTTGGGAAAGAAATCTTGATCAAAGAAAAATAAAAGTGCTATCAAATTAGAGTGACAACAAGTCGAGGTGAAGTCTTCAAGCCATAAGGATGCTTCATATACAATTGTAATTTGGTAATTGAGATCGTTAGACTTTGAATCCCTACATGAAGTGGATTGTATGGCTAGATCCTTTGCATAGCACTTAAACAAAAGTGTGAGCATATATATAGATAAAAAAAGAAGAAAAAGAGCGAATGTGCAAAGAGCAAGTAGGCATACACCACTGTCTTGTGGTAAAATGAAGAAACCTTTGAGATTTTGAATCCCAAGTGAATATGCTAATCCTAAAACACATGGGACTACCTTGCTAACTCATTTGGTCAAACCGAAACACTTTAAATCATATTGAGATTCATCTTTTGTGAACTGTTGATCACTAAGGTGTGGAATCCTGCTAGTATTATTCATATGGTTCGAGTAAGGTACTATTCATGAACTTATTCCTATGTATCATTTATAACAATCACATGCTGAAACTGCCTCATTTATTTTATCGACTCAGCTTCATGAATTGGAGGATCACATCCATTAAAGCTAAACTTTCTCGGGACGAGCAGGAGTCTAAGCTTGGGGAAGTTAATGAGTGCATATTTGCATCATGATTTATATTATTATTTTGCATTGTAGTGGTAGGATCTTGGTATTTTACGGCGTTCGCATGCACCTTTTATGTTTATTTTCTCCAGGATCAAGTTATATTGGAGTGAAGACAAGCCAAAAACAACATAAATCACTTATTTGAGAAATATCAATAATACCAGAAGAAACCCCAAAGCGTTTGGAGGATATAGAAGGGTTAATGACCAACTATATAGCTGGAGGAACCTTTTCGGCCGTATAGTTCCCGCCATATAGTTGGTGCCAACACCGCCACCTCAAATAGCTTCACCCCGTTCTACTGGATCGGGGAGACGATATACAGAACACCCAGAAATCGTCCAAAACCTCACCTCCAGAAAGGATCTGGAGGGGGAACTTGCCCTAGGGATCCATCTTCACCCTAAGAAGATATGGGAGGCCAAGGCATCGATCTCCATATTCATCAACCACTGCATCACCATCATCATCTCCATCCATCCCATCTAGATCTTTTTGTAATTCTAGCACTAGTTGTGGATTTATACAAGAACTATTCATCTATAATTGTTTCCATTACCATTGCCATGATGATTTTTGCCTCCATGTATGAGTAGATCATTAGTTCTTGGGGAGATGGAGAAATCCTAGTATTTGATTGAGATAAAATAGATATTATTATGTTATACATCATTATATGTATGTGTTAATTGACTTCATCTTGATGTTGGGAGTTGTGCACCTCCTTAATATTTGCCCCTTACGGGGAGTTGATGAAGGGGATAACTTGTTGGTAGATGAAGGGATGATTGCACTTATTGTGACTATAAAGTAGTTGTCATCCTTTACGTACTAACTTGGGGAAGCAAGGAAACTCATTAAGCCATGTCCATGACGTGGGAGAAATCCCTTAATAGTGGGATAATACAATTTATGTCGTTTATCTGTCAGATGTGGTTATGAACGATGATGTGAGCAGTGATTGCTGCCTATTCGTTCATATATGGAGCACCTCCCACATACATACATGTCATGAGAATATTCGTTATAATAATCTTGATTACTCAGTCTAAATTGCTAGTGGTGTATCCACCACTCCCAGAGAACGCCTTTTTCCCAATTGTAGTTTCAATCTTTCTTACACAGGCGATTACTACTTTCTTTGTTAAGTTTTACTTCACCTTAATTTATTGCTTCGCTCAACCAAAAACCCAAAAACAATTCTAATTTTCTTGCATCTTTGAATTATTTCCTAAGTACTTCGTTTAGTTTTAGTTAAAAGAATTTTAGTCTTTCGCATACTACTCCTGGTGGAATCGATATCTTTATTTCAAAACTAGCTACAAACGATTTTTGCACTTGTAGTCATCAATAGGTAGAAGACAAGAGATGGCAATGAATTATAGTCTTATAATTGAACCCTTTGATGTATGGGGAATGAATTAGATGGGACCTTTTGTAGAATCAAATGGTTACACTCATATTCTTCTTGCTGTCGATTATGTCACTAAATGGGTTGAAGCTATTCCAACAAGTCATGCAGATGCCGCTACTTCAGTGAAGATGATAAAGGATGTCATATTCCACAGGTTTGGAGTCCATAGATTTTTAATTACTGATGGTGGTTTTCATTTTATGAAAGGAACTTTTAGGAAAATCATTTACACATATAGAGTAACTCATCGTGTTGCTTCACCATATCATCCTCAAACAAGTGTTCAAGTGGAACTCTCCAAAAGAGAATTAAATACCATAATCCAGAAGACAGTGGATAAATCAAGAAAAGAATGGTCATACGAATTGAATGACACTCTTTGGGCATACCATAATGCGTTTCAAAATCCAATGGGTATGACACAGTATAAGATGGTTTACGGTAAGGCGTGCCATCTACCTTTAGAATTGGAACACAAAGCCTTTTGTCCAATCAAGAACTTAAACTATGATTTTAAAGCAGCAGGTGAAAAAGGTTTATTAGATATCCATGCTTTAGATGAGTTTAGAAGTGAGGCTCGCAAAAATGCTAGATTGTTTAAATAAAAACTTAAAATATGGCATGACAGAAAAAAGGAAATAAGGTATTTAAAAGTGGAGACAAGGTATTGATCTATAATTCTCGTCTTTGGTTGTTTCCAGGAAAGCTCACATCGAAGTGGGAAGGCCCCTATATAGTTGAAGAAGCCTATTCATCAGGAGCGGTGAGGCTCTAGGGAAACACACTCTCTTTCATGGGTGGTGAATGGACAACTCTTGAAGAATTATCAAGCAAAATAAGATATCAGTGTAGTCACCATACATGTGATCACCCCAGAAGACGTGATTAAGAAAAATTATACAAGGAATGGCACCTGCAAGAAGGATAATATCGAGACTAAATGAGCAACATCGCGGTCAAGCTATTGAACATAAAAGAGCACTTCATGGGGGGCAACCCATGATAAATAAAGGTTTGACTAAAACTCTTAAACCTTCAATTAAGTTTACCAAAGTTTGTGCCGAATAAAGAACACTTAAAGCTCTAGTGAAGTAGAAGAAGTTGGTAATGCTAAAAGCTCGTTCAATGATGTTAATGCTGGTCGAAAATTTAAGCTGTCATTTTCTGTCAAAACTTAGTGTTTCATTAAGTTTCAGATTAATAAATAATTATCGAAGAAACAGGTAATTTCTGGCTACTCCAGAAGGTTTAACGACCAACTATATGTCGGGAATAAAAATTCCTGCCGTATAGTTCCGGTCGTATAGATGTTTTTACATCTTATCTTCTGGTTTCGAAAGGTACAGTAGGTTTAACGACCAACTATACGGCGGGAATAAAATTTCCTGCTGTATAGTTGCGTTTGTATAGTTATCTACCCAATATCCGAATTTTTATTCCAGGGTATACTAAGTTTAGCGACCAACTATATGGCAGGAAGAAAATTCCCGCCCGTATAGTTGCGGTTGTATAGTTGGTACCGCCGTAGAAAAAAATCTAGGTCGGTTCACAACTATACGGCAGGAAAAATACATGTCACGCCCATATAATTGCTCATTATGGGTGGCGGCTAGGGTTTTCGACCTCCCCTTTTAAAAAATATTGCATCTAACCCTTTTCATTAAGTTTTCGTAGAGCTATAGCCTCCATCCTCGAAAAATCATCGCCATCCCTATACTAGATCTTTTAACAATATCCTTGCAGCGAAGCAATGCAGCCTTTTCATGTCAACAAAGATTTGGAGGAAGAAGGAAGAGAAGCCCGTGAAGAGGATCAAAGTATAACCTAAAGAAGCATCATCGCCATCTATCCTGGAGATCAAGCCTCTCCCAAATTGGGAGGACATGTTCCCGTGGAGGATGGAGATGATGATGCAAGAAGAGCAGAGAAAGAACAAGGATGAGTATTCCCCTAATCCTTATGGTCACAACATAGGATCTTATTATAAGCCTCCTCTCGGTCCGTCACCTCTTAATCCTAATAAGGTGCAGCAAGATGAGATTCATGATAAGATCTATCATTTTCAAAAAGCTTCAAAAGCATGTGCTGAAACTATTGGAGAAGGGATTGAATCCTATTGGATGATGAAATACCTTGAGAAAAAGGTCAACGACATCGATGGTAGAGTTGGTTTCTTGATTAAAACTGGTTTTGAGTTGAGAGGTGAGAATAAATTCCTCCATATAAAAATTTTGAATCTTCAATTCTACATGGCTGCACTCAGCAGATATAAGTTTTATATTAATATTTTAGTTTTGCATTAGCTTGAGCATAGAAATAATGTTTGCATCATTAGAATTCCCTTAAGGAATAGTCGATCCCTTTTATGAAATTCCAAGTTTATTATCATGTATGGAGCATTATTGAGTTTGTGCTTGTCTTATTAGATATATGAATGGCTTGAGTATTACTTGAACTTGATGATATCAATAGGATTCATCCACACCATTGGTATTAATAGAACATACAAAGATGACTTAGTAAATATGTTGTAAGTCCATGGTTTGATTTACAAAGAAAAATTATTATCTAATCAGTTAAGTTGAGAAAGAAACCTTGAACAAAGGAAAATTCAAAGTTCTATCAAATTCGAGTGAGAACGAGTAGAGGTAGAGTCTTTAAGCTATAAAGATGCTTCATATACAAATGGAATTTGGTAATTGAGATCGTTAAACTTTGAATTCCCTCATGAAGTGTAATGTATGGATAGCTCCTTTGCACAACACTTAAACAAAAGTGTGAGCATATATATAAAAAGAGAGAGAAAAGAAATGTCCAAAGAGCAAATAGGCATACACCACTATCTTGTGGTAAGAAAAAGGGACTTTTGAGATTTTAAATCCCAAGTGAATATGTTAATCCTAAAACACTTGGGACTACCTCTCTAACTCATTCGGTTGAACCAAAACACTTCTGCATCATATTAAGAGTAATATTTTGTGAACTGTTAAATGCTAAGGTGTGGAAGCCTTCTAATATTATTCGGATGGTTCGAGTAAGGTCCTATTCGTGAACTTATTCCTATGTATCATATATGATAAACACATGCTACAACAGCCTCATTTATTTTATTGACTTAGCTTCATGAATATGAGGATCACAGCCATTAAGCTAGCCTTGCTCGGGATGAGCAAGAGTCTAAGCTTGGGGAAGTTGATGAGTGTATATTTGCATCATGTTTTATATTATTATTTTGCACTGTAGTGGTAGGATCTTGGTATTTTACGGCGTTCGCGTGCATATTTTATGTCTATTTTCACCAGGATCAGGACAGATGATGGATACTATGGACACAACTCTTGGACCAGTTGTACTGGAGCAAAAAGGAGCAAAAAACAGCATAAATCGCTAATTTGGGAAATATCAATAACACCAAAAGAAAACTCGCGGCGATTCAGAAGGTTTAACGACCAACTATACGGCACGAATACTTTTTCCATCCGTATAGTTTCCACCGTATAGTTGTCGTCGCCACTGCCTCTTCAAATAGTTCCACCCCGTGCAATCAGATCGACGAGACGACATACAGAACACCCAAAAATCGCCAAAAACCTCACCTCCGGAAGGGATCTGGAGGGGGAACTTGCCCAAGGGATCCATATTCGCCATATGCAGATCCGGGAGGCCAAGGCATCGGCCTTCATCTTCATCAACCGCTACATCACCAACATGTCCATCCATCTAATCTACATCCCATCTAGATCTTGTTGTAATTGTCCTACTAGATGTGGAATTATACATGAACTATTCATCTATTATTGTATCCATTATCATTGCCATGATGTTGTTTACCTCCATGTTTGAGTAGATCATTAGTTCTTGGGGATATGGAGAAACCCTAGCATATAATTGAGATAAGATAGAGATTATTATGTTATACTGTCACATCCCAAGATTTTCCAAATCTTGTAATGTGAAAAATAAATAAACAAAATAAATTATTGTTGAATTTTAGGGTGAAAAGAAAATTTGTTTCTAAATGGAAACTTAAAGTCCTATCTTGAACAAACTTTAATTAAAGTTTGAATTCAACAAAATCCAAATCAGAAGAAATGCATTCCTCATAAAATGCATCTGGAAATTTAAACACTTGGAAAATAAATCCAAACCCTAAACCCTAATGGAATAAAAATCATTTCCAAGTTATCTCCAAGCCTATGGACTTGATCCATGTAAAAACTTGTCAACAAACATTTACAAATGATCAAGAATGACAAATAGAAATATTATAAGACTATATAAATTGGTTTCACTTAATTTGGAGCCATAAATAAAATCTTATGAATTTAATAAAATAAGGAAAAGTAATTTCCAAAGCTAATAAAGCCCTTATCTAAAATCCTTACCAAATGGTGAGCAAATAATCCTAAATATATTTAAAAGGAGAAATAAATATTAATTAAGATTTCACAAATTGGAATCACCAAGTTTGGATCTATAAATAAAAAGATATGGATTTTATAAGATGAAGAAAGAATTATTAAGTAAAGAATGTTTAAAGACCAAATTAAATCTTGGCCTAATCCATTAAACAAATAGAATGAATAGAATCCAAATCCAAATAAAATAAAAGGATAAAGAATTTCCCAAATAAAATAAAATGGCATTAAGCATTCTATCCCTATTTTAATAAAGACAAATCTCTAATAAGAATAATTATATAATTCAGGAGAAAATAGTATTTTGGAATTTACCCAAGTGAAATAAAAGTTTTTTAATTTAACTCAATTAAGATTAAAGAAATCTTCCAAATAAACTTTAGGGAATTAAAACTATATTTAATTCCATTGTAATTAAAACAAATACCCAATTCAAATGATTAATGAATCATATTAAATAATCTCCAAATAATTCAAGTTGAATTAGTTGACACCCTATTAACCAAATAAAAACCTACTGAAAAGATTTGGAAGGTTTGTAGAAACTTAAATGGTGTTTGAAAATATTATTAAATCTTATTTGATTTAAAACAAGGGCCTAATAAAATAATTAAAAGACCCCAAAAAGAATAAAATTTTCAAAATTAACTTCAGATTATATTACTAATCAGTATTTAAACCTACACACATTTTGGCAAAGGTTTGAATTCAAATAAGTGTTTGAATTAATTAAACAAAACCAAAACAGAATAAAAGAAATGGAAAAAGAAAAACAAAGCAGTACAAAAAAATAACTAAGCGGCCAGCCCAACAAGGCCCAGCAAGCCCATCTTTCCACCCCACCCACAGCGAAACGTTTCACTCAAGTTTTGACCCGCACAGTCGCTGACTATTGTACCCCACCTCCCATGTCTCTCTTCGCTGACGAAACGGCCCCACCGCCAGCTCTCTTCTTCCTCACCCGCGCGTAAACCTCGCCGGCGGTTTCTGCCGTTAAACGCTCGCGTCAATACTCGTTACTGCCAGCGTTACTCCACCCCGCCACCGTGCTATCTTAAACGCCCTCGCCTCCTCTCTGTTTTCCCTCAGTCCCCGTTTCCCTGGAGCCCCCAGGTTGTTCTCAATTCCCCCTGCACCCTCACTGTCTCCGGCAATATTCTCCATCAATTCCGGCAGCTCCGCGTTGCCCCTGCCCCCTTGAGCACACGAGCATCTTCCCCAGCCTCTGGCACACCTCACTGTACCTCCCGTTCATCCGCGTGATCACCACAGCGTCGGCAACGACGACACCAAGCATCGCCACCGTCTGCCTCTTCTCTGGCGACTCCCCTGGTAATGTTCTGACCGCGCCGCCCCTATCCTTGAAGCTCCCACACTCCCTACTCTCTTACGCGTCTAACGCACCCTTTATTTTGCATTGGCACGCCTTGTAGCCCCGCCCCCCGTCGACGACCGTACGAACCCGAGGCGCAGCACAGCTCCGGCGAGCGATTACCGTCACCACCGTGCGCCCCTCGACGAGATATCACCACGTTGAGCTTCAGCGTCACTCCACGAACTCGGTGAGCACCTCCCTTCACTCCCTATAGCGTCGACACCGCCACCACCTACCGCCACCAGCGCCGCCCATCTCTGGCTAGCATGCTGAGCGCCGTCCGATCTTTGATCGCATGGCCACGATAGAAACTTAACTGAAGCGGTATGGAGCCACCTGTGCCGCTCGATCTAACTTAGATTCAACGCACCAGAGAGCGTGATCCAGACGAACCAGTACCAGCGAATAAAATCAAGACACGTGGCCCTGTTAGTTGTTTTAAAACAGAATTGATCTAATAGATGTTCCAATTTGAAAAATCCATAACTTTCAAACCAGACGTCCAAATTTTGCAAATTTTATATCAATGGATTCAGAAAAACAAGTACTTTCTGACCATGCACTTTTTTTAGTAAAAAGCTTCTGGTAAAATGTTTGTTTTTGCATAAACTTGTGTATGCATGTTTAGAATATAAAATTTGTTCTAAAATGATTTTGAGGATAAAATCTTTGGCAAATGGTTTGTTTTGAACCTACTGACCCTAGGAATCAATTGGTGGTTTCAAAAACATATTTGGTGAAACAAAAGAATAAACTTTTGATTTAAACCATTTCTAGTCAAATAAAAATAATGTTTATTTATTAAAAATGCTTTTGGGAAAAAATCTTTCGGAAATGTTTTGATTTAAACTCTCTGACCCTAAACACCAATTTTTATGACTTAAGAATGTATTTGGTAAACCCTATAAAGATTTCTACTTTGATAAAGGCATTTTCAACCACATAAAATAATGACTTGGGTTAAAAATGGTTTATGAAGTATAATCTTTTGCAAATGATTTCACCAATTTATAAAATGACCATTTGGTGTTTTAAAATGTTTATGAACCATTAGAAACCACTTTTACAAATAAAACAATCTTTAGCATGCTTGCATGCATTGTTTTGTTATTATTATTTTATGTGATGAATTGCTTGAATGGTAGAATTGAAATGTTGTTTGCTTGATTGAATTTTAGTGATTTGAAGTGACTGAACATTGCAAAGATCAAGGAGTGAACTTATACTCTCTACCAAAAAGGCAAGTGATGCTACATACTTTTGTCCCATTATTTTCACTATGCATTAGTGATATTTCTAAGTATAGGACTTGCATGGAATTTTTGCTAAGTATAAACCATGTCATGGGAAATCCTAGTAGATGAAACCTTAGTAGAATTTCCTAAGTTAAGATTCCTACTACTATCATGCTTAGCTTAGCTAGTAGAAAACAAGGGTGGAATATATATTCATGCTATGGAAAATTTCTAAGTCTGAGGACTTGTGTTTTGTTTAATAAAACAACTAAGTGAATGAATCACTTGGGTGGAATGGAAGGATTGGTTTGTGTTGAGTGGTTACTCAGGGCCCATTTCAATGGACTACCCTGGTGTATCACACTTGTGGATGGCCACCCAGGAACAAAGAGATTTGAGATGTCAAATGTTGAGAAGCTTCAAGTGCAGCCACTTGGCATTATGGGCTCTGCCTTGATCATATAGGTTGCAAGAGCATAGCCAAATGGACAGTTGGTGGTAGGGGTATGATAGGTTGGAACGCGTCCATTCTGTTTTAAGGAAGGCTTGTGAAAGATCTTGTCTTGGTGAAACCAAGTCTTGTGGGGAAAGTGCACAACCTCTGCAGATGGTAAAATATAAGTACTTAGCCAT
This sequence comes from Avena sativa, assembly GCA_916181665.1. Lineage (NCBI taxonomy): Eukaryota > Viridiplantae > Streptophyta > Magnoliopsida > Poales > Poaceae > Avena > Avena sativa. The sequence continues at coordinate 105,997,673 of OV702293.1, forward strand.
GTCCCTGGCAAAGGACAATTTGAGCATTAAGACATGGAAGCTATCAAGAATCTCCTCATCCCAATTTCTAAGTTAAAATCTTGTCGGTGAACAAGGGATTGAAGGATCACCAATTTCTATTGGGAGATGCCTTGGGAAAGATTTTGTCAAGCAAAAACTTAGTGTTTTAAAATGATAAGGAATAACTATTTTGAGCAAAGCAAGCCTAAGCTCCACTTAGCCAAATGCATATAGATGATAGACTCCACTATACTACCATAGTATCACTTGCCAATACAATTCAAATGTATTGACCCTTGTGGCTGTAACTTGTTATGTTGCAGGTTTTGTTTGATATTAGTGAAGTAGGATTACAAGTCTACAACCAACATGTCTGCCTGTGGCACTTTGAAGATGAAGGACCCCATGCTATTGTTATATTCCACTGCATTGTAATGAGATAGCCAAATGAGCTATGTAAGATGTAATAAATTATTTTATTCCTGGTTATAAAGTTGTATTATGACCTTTGTTTCTTGATATTACATCTTAACTGTGGATGCTAGCTATTGATCCAGGGACTAGCATTGCAATCATAGGGATCCTTTTCCTTTATGAAGGAGGGATCTTACATATACATCATTAAGTGTATGTGTTAATTGTCTTCATCTTGATGTTGAGAGTTATGCACCTCTTAATATTAGCCTCTTATGGGGAATTGATGAAGGGGATTACTTGTTGGTAGACGGAGGGATGATAGAACTTACTGTAACAATAACGATGTTGTCATTCTTTACGTACTAACTTGGGGAAGCAAGGAGAACTCATTAAGCCATGTCCATGCCACGAGAGAAATCCCTTAATAGTGAGGTAATACGATTGATGTCGTTTACCTGTCAACTGTGGTCATGATGGATGATGTGTGCAGTGGTGGAATCGTGCGCATGTAGGAATCGGAAAAACAATCGCCATCGGTCGCATGGTCTACGCTAGTGATGTCCATCTCATTCTTCTCGATGAGACCTGGATTCCGGCTAAGGAGCCCACAACCTTCATAATCATGCCAATCGGCGAGATCAATATCTATCTCGGTTTCCCTGAGCCTGCCCAATCCACCCCTGAGTTGATGGCCATGGCAGAAGATCAATACATATCTACTTTATCCGCAGAGGCGGAAGAGTTTACGATCCCGGACAAACATGAACCCACCCATCCCGCTCCTGTAGTGGAAGAAGTGGTGGAAGAAAAAATCGGATATGATCTCCTGTTGAGGTCGGGTACACGAATGAGGAGTATATTCAGATCCGGTCCTATCAATGTCGAATCAGAAAAAACACTCTTGAGGCACATGATATACAAGATGATGAAGCTCCCCTACATCTATTACGAAGGAATCGCTGAGATTAAGCAGAGCTTTAAAGATGCAGAGGCAGAACCAACTGTTCTATTACCTCGAGTCCATGAAGAAAAAGAACCATTGCATCATACACTATGTTGGCTCTGTATCTGACTCTATCGATGCTAGAGCCGGTAACGACTCAGTTCTTGATGCGGTCAGAGAAAATACTAAATTACCCGCTTCCCCTCAGGAATCACTAACATCGCAGGAACTCTGAGACTTCGAGAAAGAGATGGCAGCGTACAAAGAAGAGTACAACTCCAAGCCAACGCAAGGTGAGCCGGAGAACCCTCCAAGTCTGTGTGATAGCATGGACGAAGAATACACCTCGCAAGATGATATGGGCACCATAGAGTCTTCCATGGTACAGAAGCCTACAACGACGGAAAGTACCGATGGTAGCTTATCTCCTAGTACCGGACCAAAAGTCGTCTTTGCCACCAGTATGCACGTAAAGGCTACCGGGCGGTCAAAGAAGAAGAATAAGAAGAACAACAAAAACCTGACATGGGAAGAGCCGGTAGAGGAAACCAATGGCGAAGAAGGTTACAGAGAGATCGAGATGGAGAACCAGGAAGGAGATCCAGTTAAACCCACACCGATCAAAGCTCCGGTTGATGGACACATTGTCACTAAGGGTGCACGATAAATCTATGGAGATGCACTGACAATAACAATCCCAACTGGTTCGGATCTTACTCAATATTAGTTGCAGCAAAGGGCTGAGGATCTAGAAAAGAATCTCTTGTTCTTGCTTGAAGATGCCGCATGCATGATCGAGATTAGACAACAAATAGATAGCAATACTGCCCAGTACCAGTCAGAATTCAAGCGACTGTCAAACAAGAATAGAGGTGGCCCTGTTCTTGCTAATAGGAACCCACATAGATTTATTAAATGGTAAAACTAGAGAGAAGATCCGAGTCTATAACACACCAGTGGAGAACGCTATAGCTGTCGAGCCATCCTCGCCAATAATCTGTCTCCAGAACAGGTCCAGCAGTGCGTAGCATTGCTCAACAAAGGACTGCAACAACAGAAGATGGCCACACCGTTTAGTGGAAAGCTAGTGTCAAAATAATAATTTTGCCACACTGATGCAAGCCAAAATGATGATGTAAGACCCCGTAGGGATACAAATTAGCTTGATCGTGCTATTCCTCGGGAAGAAGCAAATTCAAGGACCGGATCAAATGCTCATCATCACAGGGCCGCACGGGATTGGTCGAGAGTTCTTCCGGCTCCATCCCAGGACGCCATCGAGGCATTGGTCCCTCACCAACCCCATTGTCAGCAGAATAATCTCCAAAGGGAAGACCCAAAGGTACGGCACTAGCGAGAGCATGACCGGTTAAGAATGCCGCCTCCTAGGCACACCAGCCATCCGGCTGAACGTCGTCGCAATTATGACAACGCCGGACAAAGAAATGACCCGGATCGCCCTGAAACAAGCAGAGATAGAGCCCAACAAAATCAACCTCGAAGAAAGCATAACGAATCTCCAGGACCGTGTCGCTCAGCTGGAAAGAACTACTAGAGCCACCATGACCACCAAGTAGTGACCATGAAGGATCTCATCGCAGCCATGGGAGCCGCAAGGGCGGAGGAGGCAATGGCAAAATAAGAAGAAGGAATCCGACTCCGCCGCGACACAAAAGTGGTGAGCAACCAAGGCGTAGGTCTCTCTCGCCCAACGGCACTCGCCATCACATCGAATTTAACATAGAAGCGCGGTGGTACAAGGAGGAAGACGAGTATGTGGGACCCAAATGCTTTGGCCCATGTATTCTTCAAACAAATTTTCTGGTTGACTTCGGCATTGTCAAACACATTCAACCCTACGACGGTGCAACTCGGTCAGACACTTGGCTTCAAGATTGTTTCCAGGCTTGATGTATTTCCAAAGGGGGAAACACCCTGGTTATAGTCCAATATCTCCCACTTATGTTGTAGAAGAACTAGTAGGGAACTCGATTCACAAATTGTATGATATGCAAAGTGCATTATTTTCAAACTTCGAGGGAACATATAGGAGGCCATGCACAGTCGTAGACGTGCAGTGTTGCACCCAAAGACCCAAAGAAAATTGCTAGGACTACCTCGGACGTTGGATCGACATGAAGAACTCCCGTGAAGGACTAAATGAGTAGACCGCAATTGAAGGTTTCATCGCGGGACTCCCAATGGGATTATTACATCACAGGCTAAAGGGTGACCATGTTACAAACTTCGGAGAGATGATAGAAACAATGAGCAAGTATGCTGACGCCGATGATGATTCAAACGGACTGCTGAATATTCTGGCCAACCCACACGCGGCCAAGCAATAGAAACAGGAGACTCAGAAGCGCAATAATACGTTGGAAGATAAACTGGCTCAGTATAATGAAGTTCTCAATGCAACATTCTGATCCAGAGGACGAGGAGGGCGCTGAGGCGGCTGGGGACGAGGCCGTGGAACTTCACGAGTCTAGGGTAGAAGATATCAGCAGCCTAGAAAATCATATTACAGGGTAGACATTGCCAACAACCCTTGTGTACATCACCCGGACGGGAGTGGAGGTTCTACCCACATCAATATTGAGTGACATTTCAATGATGAAATCAAAAGAGATGAATCCGCTGGCTATAGGGCCAAGCAACATAATGGAAACAAAAATTCCAAGAATGGCAAGGAGGCCAAGGATGATTCCAACATGGAATAAGCGGATGCCGCACAGCCCTAGACGGATGGAAAAAAGTTATCCTACAAAGAAATACACTTATGTCTGCTTCCTTGGAACTCAGCCAGCTAAGGTCAGAAAGGTGGTTCTCTATGATCTTAACGCCATGATTCCTCTTGTTCTCCAATTTCTAGATTGGTCTGTCGTAACCATCACCTTTGACCGAAACGATCACCTGAAGAAAACACATCGTCAGGGAAAGTACCCTCTGGTCTTCAATACCCTCATGGACAATGGAAACATTATCAACATCCTCTACATTTAGACGCTCCATCGCATGAAGATCCACGAAAACCAGTTAACCACAACAATGTGATTTTTCATGGCATTGTACAAGGAAGACAAGCGAATTCGCTGGGTGACATCACACTGGGCGTGACATTCGGAACTCGGGACAATTACCGGACCAAGCCCCTCTCCTTCAAGGTTGTACCGTTGAAAAGTGCTTACCACGCCATCTTTGGATGTCCGGCTTACTGGGCGTTCATGTCCTGTCCCTGCTACATCTACAACATGATGAAACTTCTGGGTCCCAACAGCGTCATCACCATTTGGGGAAATCCAAAGAAACTGTGAGACTACAAAGACATACCTGCTTCCTTTGCTGAAGCCGTGCTGCATGCCTAGGAGTACCAGGAGATCAAGAAAAACACTGACCCGTATGAGATGCCCCCAACAAAGAACAAGGTGCTGAAGCCGAGTCTGCAGTTCAAGGCATCAAAAGAGACAAAGAACATATCGCTAAAGGAAGATGATCCCTCCATGATGACGAACATTGGGGTAGGATTAGAACTCACATAGGAAAGCATGCTCGTCGAGTTCATCAAAGCTAATAAATATATCTTCCCATGGCAACCTTCTAACATGACCGGAGTACCTAGTGAACTTGCCGAGCACTCTCTTAATGTGTACCCTAAAGCTAAAACCGTCAAACAGTCTTGATGATGGTTTGGTGATGAAAAGAGCAAAGCTATATCTAAGGAATTAGCTCGAATAGAATTAGATGGATTTATCACAGAGGCCATCCATGCTGAATGGGTGGAATATCCTGTACTCGTCCCTAAAAATGACACTATTGATTTAAGGATGTGTGTTGATTATACCGCCTTGAAAAAGGCTTGTCCCAAAGATCAGTTCCCGTTGCCAAGGACAGATAAAGTTATTGACTTCATGGTAGGGTCATAACTACTATGTTTTCTCGAAGCATATTCCGGATATCACCAAATACCGATTTAAAAGTTGGATCAACTAAAGACATCTTTCATCACTTCCTTCAGAAACTTCTTCTACAAAACTATGCCTTTTGGCTTAAAGAATGCAGGAGCAACATATCAACGCACTATGCAGCGTACTAATTTATAACTTGGAGGAAACGTTCACTAATCTATGCAAATTCAACATAATGCTAAATCTGAAGAAGTGCTTATTTGGAATCCCAGCCAGAAAATTTTTAGGTTTCATCATGTGTGAAAGAGGCATAGAGTTGAACCGAGAAAAAATCAAGGCTATCCCAAAGATTACTAGGCCGACTCGCCTGAAGGACGTGCAACGACTCACTGGTTGCATCGCAACAGTGAGCCGGTTCGTCAGTCAGCTCGGAGAAAGAGCCTCACCTTTATACAAGCTCTTGAAGAAAATTGACAAATTTGTCTGGACCTAATTTCAAATCCACCAATTCTCATAGCACCAGAGCCACAAGAACCTATGTTACTCTACATCACAGCAACAAATAGAGTCGTGAGTGTAGTAACATCAGTGGAGCACGAGGAAGAAAATCATGAACATAAGGTGTAGCGTCGAACTTAATATCTAAGCGAGGTCCTGTCAGAGTTGAAAAAAGATATCCACATTACCAAAAGCTAGCATATGGAGTATTCTTTGCTGCCATAAAGCTACGACATTACTTTAAAGAGCATAAGATCTCAGTGGTGAGTACTGCTTCCCTGCAAGATATAATCAACAATCGTGATGCCATAGGAAGACAACAATTAAGTCTAAATATTTTCTAACTTTGTCGCTGATTGGACAGAAACAACATAAAACACAAGTCCTCCAGACTTGGAATTTTGGACCCTACACTTTGACAAATCAAAAGCACGAGTGGGATCGGGGGCTAGCGTGGTGCTCAAGTCACCGCGATGAGATAAGTTGTTCTATGTGTTATATATACACTTCACGGCAACTAATAATATTTTTGAGTATGAAGCACTGTTGCATGGAATACGCATGGCCCAAAACATTGGCGTAAGCCGACTAATGTCTTACGGAGACTCTGATTTAGTTGCCCAGCAAGTATCCGATATCTGCAATGCAAATAAACACATGGAAGCATACAAAGCTATTGTGGATGAATTATCCAAATTATTCGAGGGTTTTGAAGTTCAAGACATCCCTCGAGCAAAAAAGGAGGAAGCAGGTGCTTTATCAAGAATAGGCTCTGCGCGGAAACAAGTTCTATATGGTGATTTTCTATAGAACCTAAAAGTTCCCTCTATCACAGGAGTTGATGAGGACTATTCGACACAATCCGACTCACCTTTAGTAGCAGTTCTGGCTGTAATTTCTAGCTAGACAAAACCCTATCTGGATTTCCTAGTAGACGGAAAATTACCCAAAGACAAAGTTCTAGGTCGACAGATCGTCCAACGAGCAAAAGCATATACAATAATATATGGTGATCTCTATAAGTGGAGCATTTCTAGGGTTTTGCAAAGTTGTATTTCTCCGGAACGAGTGGAAATCTTACGAGAAATCCATGAAGGTGAATATGGCTATCACGCTGTAGCCAAATCCTTAGTGGAAAAATCTTTCCGAAACGGATTCTTTTGGATCACAGCTAAGACGGACGCTGAGAAGCTGGTGGATAAATTTACCAAGTGGATTGAGGCTAAACCCGTAACAAATTGTGATAGAGACATAGCTAGAAAGTTCGTCGAAGACATGATCATCAGACTCAGATATCCGCACATTATCATAAGTGACAATGGGAGCAACTTTTCCATGGGATAATTAGCCGAATTCTGCGAAGAACAAGGGATATGACTTGATATTGCATCAATTGAACATCCACATACCAATGGAAAAGTCAAAAGGGAAAACAGTTTCATTTTACAAGGACTTCGACCTCGTCTTGAGGCACCACTTCATCGTGCTACATGGGCTTGGTCAGAAGAAGTACCGTAAAGTACTTTTAAGCATCCTGGAATTTATGAAATTTACATGCTCTTTTGGAAATAAGATGGTAAAAAACTTCTCAGAAAAATATGGGAGGGAACCAATACTTTATTTCACTTTGAACATGTACATATGATTACAAGGAAATATAACTAAGAATAGAAGGAACGTAACTGTGAAATATTCCATGGACAGTCTAATTCGTCCGGCTCTATATGACCACCAGCTCTCTTTCTCTTCCGAGTGTAAGGTCTTTCCTTGATTGGTCTCATATCAGTTAAATAAAATGACCCATTGTGTAGAACACGGCTAATCATAAAAGGTCCTTCCCAAATCGGGGAACGTTTGTGCTTTCTCTTTTGCACAAGTCAGAGAACTAAATCACCCTTTCTAAAAGAACGATTTTGAACTCTTTGACTATGGTACTCGCTTATCACAATATTCTTCAACAATTTCTATTTGAAAACATTAACTTTTTGTAAGTCGGGATAACAACCAGAGTCAGATTGATACTAAGACTCGGGCTGCAATTTCAACTACATTTCAGCATGAGCTTTGTGGGTTACACTACATCGTTCTTTAGCATCCTGTATAAGCATAAACTCGGATTTTCTATCCCACTTCATGCTTGGGGGCTAGAGGATAAGATATACAGAAAGTAAAAGACTCGACAAGACAACTTACAACATGTTAAAGCTAGAGCTTGTAGAGGATGGTATCGATTTCAAGTGTGACCTTTTTAGCTAGGGGAAACGACATGAAATGAGCAGGTGGAGTTTCTCCGGCCTTCAGCCTTTCATCCTAAAGAAGAACATGTTCCAGCAGCTCTCGAAGTTTCACATCTTCGGCCTCTTGTTACTCCTCCTCTACTAAAATGTTCTGGCTTCGTAGGTATTCTTGGGCGAGCTTAATTAGCTCTTCATTAGTTTTCCGGATAAATCTATGGAACTTTCACGGGATCATCGGTAATATTTTTAACTGAGGGATCATTACCCATTGAGGGTTCACCCATATAGTTAACCGACTCATCAATGATGATTTTGGGTTGCGAGCTCTGAGACATAACTTCAGTTTCACCAGCACGTGGAGATTAAGTCTCCTCCGGCGCTGTGGGCTAGATTGCATTAGGAGTCGGAGGCCCGATAGTAGGGGAAGGGATTGTAGCTTCTCTTGGCGCATCACCTTCCCCGTCTTTGCTTTTCCCTTTATCAAAGACTTGGCTCTGGACCAATATCATGTTATGATCATTAGAGATCTAGAATCAAGCATAATCAGAAGACAAGAAATTCTGGTAGAAGAAGAATACCTTTTGACAATAGCCACCAATTGTGGGCCAACGGATACAACGAGAGTCTTGAGTTTCCGGGTGGCAGCATCATATACTTCTCCAGATTCTTCTTGCTCAGAGATATCTAGATTTTCCAGAGGATATCCCTCGAGGGAAGCAAGCTCCAACTCAAGGAGGTCAACAAGCTGAAAGTCGAAAAACAAAACATCTTAGTATTGTGAAATACTCAAAAAAACGGCAAGAAGGTAAATCAGAAATCTTACCGGGGTAAAAGCCTTCTTGTGTGTGTACATATGCATGGAGATCCCCGGAATTTTCCAGTTCACTAGTTCCTTGATCAACCACTTGATATGGAACTCGTACTCTTTGGGGGATCGAAATCTGACTCAGCTTCATGTTGTCCTTCTTGTCAAGGGTGACCATGTTCATGAGCCAGTCCCCATAATGCTACAGTTGTTGAATCCGATGAATTAACCAGCAGTGCATTAAGTCATATCCCCATAGGCCTTGGTGCTTCATAAATTACTCAATCCACCTATTGGCATGGATTAGATCAGTAGAAAGTGCCGACGCCTCTGCATCCCAGGAATCTCGGTGGGCAGCAGCACTATCAATAAAAACCGACAGACCTTCAGTCTTGCCGGGAGCTGGTTTATCCTTATGGTAGAAGAAAGGAGTACTAGTAAGATGTCTAGATACATTTACTTCACAAATCTAAAACATCTTATATCTGTAAACGAAAGGAGTACTAGTAATAATGGACTAACATACATGTGGAGGCACACTAGTGGTGTAGATTGTCTGTTAGGGTGACCGCCCAGCACACGCTCATCCCGTACCTGAGTATGCAAATACAGTAGGAGTATATAAATAGATAGATTTTTTGCTCAGTGTACTAGTTCTTTTATCCTGTAAGGCAACCTGGACATGACTACTATAGTACTACAGGCACAATAGGCACAATTTCAGCTTTTGGCTGTACTGGATGAATGAATGTGGAACTCTCTATGTCACATTACTATACAAGTAGTAGTAGTACTATACTCCGTAGTTTTTTGGACACACAGTAAAGTAGTGAAGTAAGTCTGTTTGTTCAAGCTGCATGCCACGAGCATTGAGATATCCAAATTTCTAATCCATCTCGATGGTTCAAGATGCAAAACAGCTAGTACTCCTCTAGCCTCTGGCTGTCGCCTAGATCAAAATGACCAAGGAAAATATTGTCAATCTCGAAAATTGCCATGGCCATTTATTACCTGCAGAGCTTTATTTTCTTTTCCAAACATCAGTACTACTCCACTAATAACGTGTTATGGTGAGGCCCTACAGCTAATAGTAGATAGTAGTACTACTCTCGTCACATTGCACCTTCCATTTCCATGAGGTGGAGTTCCTTTTTTGCGAGAGAGGAAGCCTCGCTAGAGCTCCTTGAAACCATGACTCTATTTGTTGGAGGTTTGTGCACCTAGCCTCAATTCGAGTCCCACTCCCCACTCTTCCACCTTCTATAGTACTAATACTACGCACCATTAGCCTTTGTCTTCTCCATCTCACCCTGGCCGTCAGCTCGCGCCAACGATCTTCCCTCTCCTCCCCCTCGCTCCCACACACCCACCCACCCACAAAAACCCCAAAACACCATCCGGACCAACGTTCTATGGTGAGATCGAGCAAGGTCAGTAAAGATCCTAGTCAGTTTCAGAAGGTGTTCACCGAAGGCCCCCTTCAAGTACTCATCAACCATTGCGATGCCACCACCGCCGCGAGCCTCGTCGGTTCGTCCAAACATATTCTTCAATCAAAAAATAGAGCTCAACTACACCTGCTTCTCAGCTGTTTGGCCTCCCATGTGTTCTTCATTCTCACCCGACGGTGAGACCGTGGGAATTGAAAAAATACATCAAAGTGGTAGGCATACCATTCAAGTTGATGCTGCTGGACATGTTCTCTTCCAATGTTGTGATGCCAAATGGTTTTGATGAGCAGCGAGCATGCAGAAATGGAGATTGGATCGTCACGGTTGGGCCCAATTTCATGTGGGACCTTATCAACATGCACACTACTTCCAGGAGGATCGGATCACACATCCTCAACAACCTCGAAGCTACGGGGCGAGTAACCTTATGGGGCATCGAGTTGTCCCCACGGGACATCATATATGAGTGTCGGACCACCAATCAAGTCGTAGGTACTTCCTGACTTCTTTGTCCATTGGATGGAGCAGCATCTCCCAAACACCCTGAATATGTCCCAACTATGGATTATGCACTTTGGATGGGTCCAAGCGTGATGCCGGAGCCGGAGCTAGAGTAATCTTAACATCCCCCAAGGGGATAAGATGAGGTACGTGTTGTGGATGAAATTCCGTGCATCCAACAACGAGGACGAATGAGGCGCTCATTCATGGCATGAGGATGGCCAAAATTTGTGGTTCCACACGCCTATTCATCTACGGTGACTCCAACCTCGTAGTCCAACAGACGATGAACGAGTGCGACGCCCATAGCAGCAACATGATCGCCTACCATGCGCTCTACAACTCACTCGAAAGAAAGTTTGATGGATGCGAACTCCGACTTGTTGTTGGGGAAAGCAATGAGCAGACTGCCAAGCTCGCCAACATTGGCTCCACCCGCACCCTGGTGCCATCGGGTATGTTCCTCGAGAAAATTTGCGTTCCCTCCATCAAGCGAAAAACTCTAAAGGACACAATGGACGATGCGGCACACTAGAGGGCTACACCACCCGAGAAATCCAAAGAACCCTAGGACTGGATACAGACGTAGAACTAGTGAGTCTCATGCAAATCCTAGCAATCGAGCAAACATGGACTCAGCCATACGTCAAGTACCTTGTGATAAAGCACCTGCCCGAAGACCCGACGGATGCTATGCATATTCCTCGCCGATAATATACCTTCACCATCATTAAAGGCGACTTATACAAGCGAAGAATTAGCAGAGTACTATAGCGGTGCGTCACCAACACTAACGGTAAGAGCATCCTCCTTGACATCCACGAAGGCATTTACGGTCACCAATCCGACAGTCGCGCCCTAGTCGCCAAGGCTCTACGAGCTGGCTTCTACTGGCCAACCGCCATGCACGACGCCAAGGACATCGTTGAGAAGTGCAATGCTTGCCAAAGGTTTGCAGACAAGACACACACGCTTGGCTTAGAGATGAAACCCATACCATTGGCATGGCCCTTCGCCTAGTGGGGACTTGACATGGTTGGCAAACTATAGAAGTCCTCACCTGAAGGACACATATTCTTCCTGGTGGTAGTCGAAAAGATCACAAAGTGGATTGAGGACATGCCTGTCGCTAACCAAACCGGCACCACTGCCGATAAGTTCTTCCATTCCATTGTCTACACATTCGGAGCGCCTCACAGCATCATAACCGACAATGACATGAACTTCGCCTCAAAGGAGTTTCGATACATCTACAAAGGAATCGACATCAGCATCATGTACGCCTCTGTGGTGCATCCGCAAACCAACGGGTAGGTTGAAAAGGCCAATGGCTTCGTCTGCAACAAAATCAAGAAGCGGCTACTATACCCACTCGAATGGTTGGCGGGAGCCTAGTTGGATAAGCTACCCTCTGTCCTCTAGAGCCTGCGCACCACGCCAAACAGCTCCACTGACTACACGCCTTTCTTCATGGTGGGTGGAGCCGAAGCAATGTTACCCGCCGAGGTACGCTACAAGGCCCCGCAGGTCATCGCTTATAGCAAAGCCGAATCAATGGCCACACTCGAATACGCCGTCGAGACACCGGACTAAGCTCGCGACATCTCCATGAACCGTTCGACAGTCAGCAGCAAAGTCTCTGCAACTACCACAGCAGATGGCTACGCCCAAGGTCCTTCGTCGAAGGATACCTAGTCATGTGACTCAAGTAGAAAGGATACCTGAAGCTAGAGTCACCCTGGAAAGGACCCTACGTGGTCATCAAAGTAATCCCAAGGGGCGCCTATTGCCTCAAGGACGTCGAGATCGGAGTAGCATACTCCAATCCTTGGAACTTCGCACAATTGCAACGCTTCTACCCTTAGTCGTCTTTTACTTTCAATAAGGCTATTCAGACAGGATACTCAGCCGAAACTTGTACCCCCTACTATTCGCTGAATAAAAGCTAAGTTCCTCGGCCAATAAATTTTTCTCTCTTCTGCACATTTACATTCCTAAATACGCTCGGGGACTACGCCTCACCGTACAACTTCGTCAACTGCCACAATAATGCATCACCCTGAGTAGCTGACCATGTCAAGCTAACGAAAAGGACATGCGAAAAGTAATACCAACAACGCACTACGTGAAAATACATCCTTACAAATTTTACAAGTGCACAAAATCCCAATCGAGACTATACATATTTTACATTACAATGTTCAAAACTTGCACGACTCAACTATGCTGGAGCAGGACGTTCGTCTGCTCATCGAAGAAGTCCACAATGTCTTCGGCATGGCTAGCTACCGCAACATAGTGCAGGCGCATGTTCCACGCCAGACAATCTGGAGGAGCAGGTGGCCCTGCCGCTATTTCCGCCAAGTCAACATCACGGCGATGCAGCTGAACAAGCGCAAGCGTCGCCTTCGCACCCGCTGTAAGTTGTTGGTGAACAAGATCTTTCATGGCATCCACACTGCGAAACTTCCCCAATAGCCCCAAAAAGCTAGACGGTGTTGCATCCAGGGGAACATCACATCCCAGATGGATGAAAGCGATAACCTCGCACGCCTCAAGACCTGAAGCACATGGTGGACACGATCCTGAACCGTTGCAACAATAATCGCCCAGTCACGATCGATCCAAAAGAAACCTCTGGCCTCCAACTCCTGTTGGGTGAGGCAATTGAGCCGAATAGCAACGCCCTCCTTCTCTTCATGCAAAAGAAAATTGACAACTACAAAAAAGAGAAGTAGCTCGGAAGGCCTCAGAGGTCGTGCCCAGTCAAAAATCAAAACAACGTAGACATCCGCGACGACTTACATTGGAGCTGCTCGCCGATCTGCCGAAACTCTTTAAGGAGAAATTCTTCTCTCGCAATGGCCCGCTCCATCTTGGACTTCCACACATCTGCGTGGCCATGAATGATGAGAACATCCTTCTCTAAGCTTCAGATGCTGTCACGCAATAAAGGAAACTGCGATGCCTCGCTTGTCATTGAAGGAGCAACAACCAAGGCAGATGATGTGGCCACAGGGATAACATACGAAGGGGCCTAGCAGGCGCACAAATAACAAATCCTAAGAACAAGTGCAATCAGCAGCAGTATAAGGAAATGCATGTAATCATGTCAAAAGGACCATCGCATGGTCACGTAAAGATTCCTTCAGTACATTATATGTCGCCTACAACAAAAGCAAGAACTATAGGCTACTTAAGAGAATACCTTAAGGAGCAGCCACATCCAAAGCAGCCACAGACTCGAAGGCCCGCGCCTTCTCCATCTGTTGTTTCCCTAAGGTGTAGGTGGCCAGCAGGTCAATCAGCCGAGGGCCATAGTGCATGCAACATGAATCATAAGAGGCGAAGGGCCATAGGGCTTCGCCATCTGCTGTTCCAACTCAATGAAGACCCAACCAACGCATGGATCATTCCTACCTAATTAACACATCAACACCACCCAGTTGATCAAGAGTTTGGAACCTAGCACTATCTCCAAATCCTCTACTCTTGTACTCTAGTCTAAAACCCTAGATCTGCCAAAATTGCTAAGTCTGGAAAACTGTTAGCAATGTCTCATCTTTGGGACTCCCTTATTCTCAACCCTTGTGCATTTTTGGAAGCGCACTTAAACCATCTTGTAAACCATCATAAGGACTACCAAGGCCCAATCTTTCCCTTGGAAAGCCATCCTTTTACCCACGCATACATGATGGTTTTATAGTCAAGAAAATAATATGTTTTGCAGATCTTATCATCTTGCCTACTTTGGCAGAAGCTCACCTCCTGAAGCTACCTCCCCTTGACCAAATCTCTGCATGGTTATGACCTACTAACAATGGTCTATCAATCCACCCTTCCCTTGTTTCCATTAGAGCCTTGAGCTCCCTAAACCCCCATGGTTTATGAAGCATCATGACCTATCTTTTATGGCAACCTTATTTTCAACAAAGTTTGCCTCCACTCCTATATCACCTCAAATACAACCAAGCCCAACTCTTGGAATCTTGATAATATACATAACTCGATCTAACTAATCCTCTATTCCTTGTACCAAGGTGATCTCTAAGCTTACCAATGCAACCATGTTTCGAGGGCATAAAAACATCAATGCCCTAGATCCTCTAAACCTTGTTTTCTTCCAAAATCCATCTTGTTTATCAAAACCCAAGGTTTATCTTGATAGATAACCCAATTTGACATCATCCAACTTGGATAAAACCCTTGGACAAATAATTTCCCTAATTATTTGGCACCTTAATCTATTAAACATCCATTTTTGGCAAAATCCTCCAAACCCTCTATATAAAGACAACCCTGTTTTTGTCCAAACCACTTGACCAAATCAAGGCACATTTGATCACTATATACCATATACTATCTCCCAACAATTTTTGAGATCATTTATTATTTATTTTTCCCTTTTTCTTAAATGGCAGAAATATGAAATAATTCCTTAAAAATACTTTTAGTTCAAAATAAATTCCAAGAAAATTCCCCAATGTGTGAGATGGTATTTAGGACCATCTCACATCAAAAACCAACCATGTCCAATGCAAAAATATCAAATGAGCTTCTAGAAACCACTTGTGCACATTTTGATTAAATGATTTCTAGTGAACTAAAAATCATCTAAAAATCCCAAATAATTATAGGAGGTATATCTTGGCTATACCCTTCTACAAGAACCTTTTCCTCATTTTTCCAAGATCATGTTTTGAAACTTTTCTCATTAATAATCATTATGGCTAAATGCGCTATTTGGTTAAAACATGAACCATACCACCTCCACCACTCATCCAAACTTGCAAGGAAATTTAACACAACACCTAGCACTCTCTCTCTGTCGAAAACACTATAGGTAAATAGTACTGTCCCCACCACCCATTGTCCTTTGTGCTTGTCCATAAGGGAGACAAAGAAAAACCCCACAACCATGCCATTACTTCACTTGCAGCATCTACCCTCTCACTCTCTGCCGTCTACACGACACCAGGGCCCCACACACAGTGGCGGAGCCACCATGTAAGGATTGGGTTCAAGTGAACCCAATGGATTTGTGCTAATCTTCACTAAATTGCTACACAGTACTATTTGTCACATAGTTAGACCACAAAGTTGAGTAGAGATAAACCCATTGATTTATTTTGTTGGCTTCGCCCCTGCCCACACACCATCTCCATCGCCCCTGGAAGCCAATGGAAAGGCCATGGACCAAGCCCTAGCCATGGATGAGCTTGGTGCACCATACACCATGTCCCTCTCGGAAAGAAGGCCCCTGGCCACCATAGGCTCCCTCCTCACTCTTATTTCACTCCCTCACCTACCTACTCTCCTCTCCTGCAAGCACCCCTCCCTCTCTTCCCCTATGCAACCTAGGAGAGAAGCATCACTCCCGAAGTGCAATCGGAAAACCATCAAGGTTTCCATTTTTTCAAGTTGTCCCAGATACCTCTCTCCTCTCAGTTCTTCTACACTACCTATGACATATCCCCTATGTCCTCCCCTTCTCGTAACAACGCCAGAGACGCCCATATCCATGCATTCTCGAGATGAGCCTTTTCGATGAGAATGACCTCTCCGAGCTTATGAAGCCTCGCCGAGGGCCACCGTAGTGCATACACCATTTTCCAAATCCCCTTGGACGCTCTCTCGACAACATGCAGAAGCTCTACAGGCCTCCCGACCAGATCGCGAGCATGCTCGTCGGCACAGATGAGCGAGCCCCCCACCTTTCGGTAGGGAAACTGACGATGTAGACCATCGTTGAGGTCCCTGCCGCGTGCCGCATCGGCCTACACCTTCGCTGACCCCTCCTCGTGCCCCTGGTAAGCTCCCAAGTCACCTCCCCGACCTTGCTAGGGTTTCCTCCCATCACCCTGTCGAGAGGAAGAAGAAGGCTCTCTGGCCGCCGATTCCGCCTTAATCAGATGGCCCTAAGCCGCCGGTACCCCTTCATTCACCTCCTTTCCCTGGCGGCTGGGCCCCTCTAGGCCAGGATTCAAACTCCATTCCTGCTCGCGCTGGAGCAGGATGGACTGACATGGCCTAGGTAGGCCCATCTCCCCTCAGATCTGGCCTACCAAGCTCATCTTTATTTTCTTTCACCCATACATCTTTTCATTGATGGTTTGATTTAATTCAAGACAAAAATGGAAAACAATCCCATTTGCCAAGATCTAAAATTTATAGGGTTTCTGAATATTTCTTTGAACATGTAGTACCCTTGGTTATCCCAAATATTGTACCAGTTAATTATAATAAATCAACTACCATGATGTATCCTTTTAAATCAAAATTTTCTCCAGAGAATTTTTCAACTCCAAATGGAGTGAAACCCTTGGGTACTGAAAGGTATAAGTGATACCTTTTCATGAGCCATTGACCCCACTCTAATTTTCTTCCTAGATTACATGTAACAAAAATAACAAAAACAGGGTATATCTGCCTTTAGGAAATCCTCTAGGAAAAACCAATGATGGGTTTGATCTAATTACAACTCCCAAGACACATGTATACCAGCATCTATGAAACCCCAGAATCCCAATATTTATTGAGCTCTCATTGAATTTTGGTGAATTAAACCTTTTTGTGCATGGTTTATTCACCAATAAATTCACCATAGTAGTTGTGAAAATGCAAAATGAGTGTTTCCAACTTTTACAGAAAGGTATTCTAAATACCTATCATGTTTCTTTGGAACCATATCAAAATATCTTGTAAATTAAATCTGGTGAAAAGGACAAATTTGCACCAGAACTGAGTTTAGGAATTTCCTAAGGGCATTATGGTAAATATTTTAAGTTGATTCCAACTCCCCTTGAATTAGTCCAACAAATCCCACTTAATAACCAAAGTAAATAATTTTTGGAGCTCCAAAACTTTTCTAGTGAATTATTTCCTAAAAAATAGAGTTGTATTCACTATAAAAATCATTATAAATCAAAGGAATATGATAAAATAGTGAAACCAATTTTTTGGTTTCATTTTATCAATACCTACCTGATGGTATAAATTTTTCTCAATAATATCATGCTAAATATGTCCTTGGTAAAAATAACCATTATCTAGGTAAGTTTGGACAATAAACCTTATTAGAAAATCCACAAATGCAATCAAAGCATTTCATTTATATCGACAACATTATTACCAAACCCTACTAAAGTGATTACCTGTATTACTTGTTTGTTTGTTGTTTGCAATGATGCTTGTATGCCTTGTTTGATCGTGGCCTTGCTTGTTTGCATGTTTGCTCGATGAAAGCGATAGTTGCGATTGCTTAACGAAGAGAAGAAGAGGTATTCTTATTCATGGTATTAGCATTATTAGTATTCTAGTTCTCAAATGAATTCAAAGGACATCTCACTGGTCGTAGGCAAGCCACCATTCCCGAACTCCTTTATTAACCTACTCCTTTTATCAATTGTTTTGTATCTCGTTTTTGAACTTCATGGTTACCTGCATGGTTTGCTTTCTAATAAAATATGTGAGTAACATGGCTCCTCCTAGTTATGAATGAGTGTCCATTATGACAAATACACTATTGACACCCATATTTACCTTTAGATAGAGGTTAGGATGCTAGCATCCTCCCTCCTTTGAAATTTTGGTTTCTCGATGATAAAACTATTTTGGGTTTTTACCCTACTACAAAGTTTTCAAAATAAAACCCTTGGAAAGAGGCATCGTTTCCGAGTGGATGTTTTACTAAAGAAAGTATCATGAGGAGAAAGAAGAAGGATGATCAAGAGAAAGAGAAGGGATGTTCTACGCCTTTACCGGAACAATTTATTCATGCAACCACACTACCCCAGTAGCTGGGGTTTAGCTTGTAGTTTGTTTCTTTAGCCGGGGCAGCTTGTACCTGCTAAAAGGGAGAAATCGCTTGAAATCCGGACTGTCTGGGACAAGGTACCTATTAAAAAATTTGGTCTCTCGCGGACGGTATGACTTATGGTAAGTACATAAGGAAGTGGAGGTCTTCCTTACGTTAGAAAATCCACAAATGCAATCAAAGCATTTCCTTTATATCCACAACATTATTCCCAAACCCTACTGAAGTGATTACCTGTATTACTTGTTTTTTTGTTGTTTGCAATGATGCGTGTATGCCTTGTTTGATCGTGGCCTTGCTTGTTTGCATGTTTGCTCGATTACAGCGATATTTGCGATTGCTTGACAAAGAGAAGAAGAGGTCTTCTTATGCTTGGTATTAGCATTATTGGTATTCTAGTTCTCAAAGGAATTCAAAGGACATCTCACTGGTCATAGGCAAGCCACCATTCCCGAACTCCTTTATTAACCTACTCCTTTTATCAATTGTTTTGTATCTCGTTTTTGACCTTCATGGTTACCTGCATGGTTTCGTTTCTAATAAAATATGCGAGTAACATGGATCCTCCAAGTTATGAATGAGTGTCCATTACGACACCTACACTATTGACACCCATCTTTAACCTTTAGATAGAGGTTAGGATGCTTAGCATACTCCCTCCTTCAAAATTTTGGTTTCTCGATGATAAAATTATTTTGGCTTTTTACCCTACTACAAAGTTTTCAAAACAAAACCCTTCGAAAGAGGCATCGTTTCCGAGTGGATGTTTTACTAAATAAAGTATCATGAGGAGAAAGAAGAAGGATGATCAAGAGAAAGAGAAGGGATGTTCTACGCCTTTACCAGAACAATTTATTCGTGCAACCACACTACCCCATTAGATTGGGTTTAGATCGTAGTTTGTTGTCTTTAGCCGGGGAAGCTTGTACCTGCTAAAAGGGAGAAATCACTTGAAATCCGAACTGTCTGGGACAAGGTACCGGTTAAACAATTTGGTCTCTCGCGAACGGTATGACTTATGGTAAGTAGGTAAGGAAGTAGAGTCAAATTACTATATGCCAAACTACGGTTTGGGTATATTCTTGTATGAACGGTAGGACTATGGTGTGAAGCGCCACATACTCGTTGCCAGGGAGAACAAACCCAAAAGGAAAAGTTGCCTTTGCTAGGGATGGACAAATTAAAATTTAGGTTTGATTATCCGAACCCCGTATACCGTGTGTAGCGGGCCGTTGTTGTATCCCGGCGGATGTATTGATTCTTGTGTGTAAAGTGCACAAACTCTGTAGAGTCTAATCTATTCGAATAGCCGTGTCCACGGTCAAGGACGGTTGGAAAGGTGATTGCTAGGAGTAACCTTTGGATGTGACTTAGTCACGGAGAAGTATGATAAAAATCTTTGTTTTGACCAGGGAGGGAGGGAGATGTTTTAAAAAGGGTTTTCTTAAAAAATCATTTTCAAAAAGGAGGTTTCCCAAAAGCTCTTTTTCAATAAAGATATAGAGATGCTAGTTTAGGCTCTTCAAAACAACCGTAGTGTAGAGCTACCTCGCCACGGCCAAATTTGCATTATATTGTTTAACTTATCTCGGTGGTCTTGCGAGTACGTTCAAAATTACTCACGGCTTTGTCCCAGGCTATCTACTTGTCCAGATTGCAGATGTTAAGAAGTGATGAAATGCTGACGTCTATGCGAGCTAGGTCGTCTTCCCAGTCGGTTGCCTATAGGTTTAGGGCATGACATGGGCTCTGCGCTTGAAGACTTCCACTATTAATGTTGTAATCTCCATAATGGCAACAATGTAAGTTCTATACTCGCTAATTATGGATGATGTAAATATACTAGTCGGCTATGCTCATGGATCACTGATCTTGGGAACGTGAATTGCAGGCATAACGGCGATTCTCGGACTATAAATCCGGGGTCTCATAAGTCTCTAGTTGAATCTACGATTCGACTGAACACTCGGGGCTACTGACATGGATATGCCCTACGGGTACTCAATATTAGCCTATATGGTCCGGCCCAATGGCCTGTTGCAACAGTGAAGCCTAGGAAGAGTTCGGGTAACTCAAGAACAGAAGAATATCAGATCCTTGGAGGAAACGACTAGATTAGATAGAAATTTAAAGGGTAAACCCTAATCTATGACCGACTCGACCTACCCCGACACCTGGCCTCCCCATATAAAGTCCATGAGGGCACGACGAGGAGGAATGGTGCTTGACGTGGAGAACTTCGTTGGAAACCCCAAGAGCAAGGTGTGATGAGCACAAGAGCAAGTCTTCCCTCAGTAGAGACCAAGGTTATCGAACCAGAAGGAGGAAGGAAACGTCACATAGGTGTTGCAAGCAACGCGAATACCTGCACAACACAAACCCAAGACTTTGTCCCAACAAATCAGTGAGGTTGTCAAGCTAACCGGTTTACTGTAACAAAGGATTAAACATATGGTGTGGAAGGTAATGGTTTCCAGCAAGTAAACAAGTAACAGTGGAAGATGTATCAATGGTAAATATTGGACCGATGTCCATAGTTCACTCGAGGTGCTCTCCTTAGATAAACAACATGGCATGAAGGGTAAACAAATTACATCACGGTAATTGACAGGAACTGAGCTAGGCATAACAATGCAATACCAGACAAAAAGATCCTATGAGATTCGATAGGGAAATACAACAATATACATAGACCGCCATCCAACTGCATCTATGAATAGAAGTCCACCTTCAGTTTATCATCCGAACCCCCTCCAGTATTAAGTCGCAAGCAACAGACAACTACTTTAAGCAAAGTGTGTAAGGTAAACAATCCACTTGTTCCATGATAAAGAGATCGTTCTTTTCTCCCTAGTGGCAATGGCACATCTACAACTGAAGAGATTTCTGTGACTTCCCTTGGAAACTAGAGGCATGAATCCACTATTGAGCATAAATACCCCCTCCTGGAGTCACTAGCAACTATTCGGCCAAGATAGCTACTAACAACGGAGAGCATGGAAGATCACAAACAACACAGACATGATAGAATCATAAAGACAAAACCATTAATCAATCTGACATAGTAATCCCAATATCCATCGGATCCCCGCAAACACAACATGCATGATTACAAATAGATTAGATCTTGATCATGAATAGAGAGAAGGCCTCCAGGATGATCTCCCCTCCGGCAGGGTGGAAATACTCACGCTTCATACCAGAGAGAAGGCCTCCGGGATGATCTCCCCTCCGTCAGGGTGCCGGGAAGAACTTAATTCCCCCTGATCTAGGGATGATGGTGGCGGCGGCTACAGAAGGTTTCGTGGAATTTTGATCGGGTCCTTGGGGTTTATGCATTGGGGGCTTCTTATAGGAGAAGACGCGAGGCCGGGAGGCGACCAGGGGGGCCACACCCTGCATAGGAGCGGGCCCACCCCTGGACGCGGCTAGGGGGTTTGGCCGCCCTGGTTTTCTTCTCCGTCTCGTCTTCTGGATTCGTGGCTCCCACGGTAAATATTGACTTTGGCTTTTGTCCCGTCCAATTCCGAGAATATTGATTTTCTGCCTCTCGGGAACCAAAAACAGAACAAAACAGGCAACTGGCACTGTGGCGACTTGTTAATAGGTTAGTTCCAGAAAAGATATGAAAACACCTCAAAGGTTAGACAAAGCAAAGCAAAGTAGATACTAAACAAGCATGGAGCATCAAAAATTATAGATACGTTTCCGACGTATCAAGCATCCCCAAGCTTAACTACTGCTCGTCCTTGAGTAGGTAAGTGATAAAAAGAATAATTTTTGAGGCGACATGAACCATCAAAACCAAGATCAAACCATTTGCAAGCATTGAAAGCTGGGATCAAAGAACTCTAAACATGTGCATGAAAGATGGAGTTCTAACAATAGGACATAGTAACTATGCATGCAACATGAAAGGCTACAAACAAACATCATGAGTAACATGCATTGAAAAATGTTTGTTTGTTTCACATACAGAAAACATGGCATAGTGGCAATCAGCTTTTCCCTCATAGAGTAGCAAATAGATGCATAGAACACCTTCAAAGTTCACATGGGTGACTAGATACAAATAGCACAAGAACAAGTAATATCACAATATGCATCAATCAATAAGTTTTGGGACACTCCACACAGAATAACAACTATGCTCTCTTAATGGTGCCTAAAGGTAGAAGGTGGAGACTCAATAATAGTGGAAGAAAGGCCCTTCACAAAGGGAAGTAGGGATTTCATGTTTCAAAAATATCTTCCAAAAATTATGGTACTTGTTAGCTTTCAAACCCCATTGCCCCTATCATAAGCATCTTGAAGTGATTAAGGTTAAAGTAACCAAACTATGGAGTATATGCTTGAAAAAGTATAAGTTGGCAATCTCAAGTCCCTTGAATACGAGGGCCACACCTCATGCTACTCAACTTCAATCACCTGTAAGTTCTTGTCATTGTAAGTATATGCATATCATAGAGAACCGCCAACGAGCTATCCCATAACCAAAATGACAAGGCAAGCAGACAATGAGCATCTCAGCAATCTTTTTATTTATTATATGCATAGCTTCTTATTGAGGATGCTTCATAGATAGCTCACTATGGTGATGCTACAAGTTTCCACCATGATTAGGCATGGCTTAGGCTAGAGGCCCAAGCGTTTCTCTAACACAAAATACAAACTCCATGGACTTACAAGTTCCATCTTTATTTCACACTGGTGACATCCCTAGACAAAAGAGCATGATATCAAATGAGTACAAAGTACAAGTGCAATGTTGAAAACGTTCCTTGTGACAGCACGGTTCTACTAATTCCAATGTATAAGTGCAAGCATATACAACATAGATGACACAATGGTTCATGTTTATTAGGGGCAAAGAATATAACGTGTGCCATCAAGTTTGTGAGGGATTTAATCACTAAGTTTTCACATAACAAAATAGTTTTTAATTGGAAGATAGCTTCAAACAATAATATACTTGGAATGGTGTAACACACCATGCATAGGAGTTTATAGTGGAAACTTTGGAATAACTTGGTTTCTTGGGAGTTGGAAGCATGAGTAGAGCTTACTCATATAAGTGGAGGCTAGCAAAAGACTAAGAGCAACCAACTAAGAGAGCATAATGACCATAATCATGCAGAGCAACAAAGCATTACTAATCAAAGCATAGAGTGCTACTACAAGTCAAGGACTAAATGATCATAGAGGCTATGGTGACTTGTCATAGCATGGTGTGAGCATGTGCCATGTCAACCCAAACAAAGCATCAAAGGAGAATACCACAATACTATGCTTTTGCATGCTAAAACAACGCATAATTTATTCAAGGCACACTAAAGCAATCCCAATTGTTTGGAACAAGACATGCTACAACAATAATCACTAATAATAAGGTGAAAACAACACCTATCATGTCATGCTAAAGTCTAAGTCACAGTCAATGCAAGCTCCTCTTGCACTTTCAAGCAAGAACTTACTACTCCTTTCCAACACCAAGCAACTTCTTTGCAAAACAACAAAGCGAGAACGGGGGTCCAAACTACTTTATTCAAGCAAACTAAACAAACTAAAACAAAGCAAACGAAAACTAAGACGCTCCATGAACAACACAACAGTGCATGAAACAATAAAAACGAAGTGTCTAGACAGACCTGAGCTTTTTATTAATGAAGAAGGGGATGCCTTGGGCATCCACAAGCTTTGACGCTTGTACCTATTGGATATTTCTTGGGGTGACACCGGGGTGGAATACCCAAGATTGAGCTTTTGTCCATTCTTCATCTCATTACATCATTCTCTCTCTACACATGAAATTTTTCCTTCATACAAAACTTCACACAATCTTCATTAGCAACATTAGTGTATTTAAAAGATCATAGACCTTAGGCAAAGCTTTGGAACAGCAAAACTTTTAACGAAAAACACAAGCTACTGTAGCAACTCATTCAAGAAGCTCAATTCCCCAAAATAGAACTCAAAAAGGAATAAATAAGAAGCAAATGCAAATAATGGCAGAAATCTGTCAAAACAGACCAGCAGGTAGAAACTGATTTTTTTAACACCTTCTGTTGCTCAAATCAAAAAGTGTTGAAGTAACGAAAGTTAGCTAACATACTACAGGATTTATTAGTCAAGTTTCAGCTTAATCCGAGTTACATAGACTCCTCACGAATTTTTTTGGTGGAGGAAAGAAATCTGTTTTGGGACAACAACTCCCCAAATCTTACTTCCCTCTCACTAGAGGTCATTCTTGGCACAAAAAGAAAACAAAAAAGATAAGGAGAGGTCATTACTTAAGTAATAACTTCCAAGAATCAAGAAAACTCTTGGGTTATCTCCCAACAAGTACTTTTCTTTAACGCCTTTAATTTAGGCACAAGAAGCAAGAAGAATAAAGTATTTTCAAATGAGGAAGCATTGAAATCAAACCTTGGTTTCAAAGGAGGAGAAAAAAGAAACTTCTCTCTCTTCATAGGGAAGTGTTAAATACCTTTCTTTAATGGAAATTGATATTTAATGGTTCCTTCTTTCATATCAATGATGGCACCAACAGTTCTAAGAAAAAGTCTTCCCAAAGTAATAGTACAAGAAGCATTTCATTCAACATCCAAAACATAGAAATCAATTGGGACATAAGCATTGTTAACCATAATGAGAACATCATTAATACTCCCCATGAGTTTATTTTTAGCAGTATCATTGAGTGGGACATCCAAATAGCAATCTTCCAAAGGTGGAAAATCAAGCATTTCATAAATCTTCCTAGGCATAATAGAGACACTAGAACCAAGATCACATGAAGCTTTGAGATCAAAGTCATTCACTTGCACATTCATGATGGGTTCCAAACTATCTTCTACTTTCCTAGCAATAGAAGCTTTGTGTTTTAGCTTCTCTTCCTTAATTTTCACAAGAGCATCTGTAATATGTTTAGTGAAAGCAACATGCATATCACTAACATCAGGACTTCTAGCAAGCTTTTGCAAAAACAGAATCACTTCAGAAATATTGTAACCATCTGTATCAAATTCAATCTTAGCATCACCAGTATTAGACTCAATAGGGTTAGGCATAGTAGGAGGAGGAACAAGGACTACTTGTGGTTTAGTGGTGTTAGTGCACCCACTATTGTTTCTATCAATTTCAGCTTCCCTTTCCCACTTAGCATGAAGTTGAGCCAACAGCCTAACATTTTCATCAATAGTAACTTGTATGGCATGAGAAGTGGCAAAGGTATTTTCCATGGTTTCAGGTTTAGCAGCCATTTTATTCATCAAGAAAGACTTTGCTTTAGACAAATAGGATATATTCTTTTTAGCACTCATAATTTTTGACTGTAAACTAGGAATTTCTCTATTTAGATTCTCAAGCTGATGACTAATATTTTTCAAAATGATAGATTGTTCCTCCATAGTTTTAGTGAAAATCTTATTTTTCTCATATTGCATTTGCATAAAATACTTAGTGGATCTCTCTACTTCTAGAATTCTTTCTTCACTAGGCATTCCAGATCTACCATGATAAACACTTCCACTAGGAGGATAAGGCCTGTAATTACCATACGTATTGTTGCCAAAATTGTTGTTTCTAATGAAATTCACATCAACTTGCTCTTCTTGAGCAACCAAAGAGGCTAAGGGAACACTATTATGATCTAGAGGAGCTTTCCCATTAACAAGCATAGCCATAATAACATCAATCTTATCACTAAAAAAGGAGGTTTCCTCAATAGAATTTACCCTCTTACCATGTGGAGCTCTCTCAGTGTGCCATTCAGAGTAGTTAACCATCATATTGTCAAGGAGCTTTGTTGCAGCTCCCAAAGTGAGGCCCATGAAGGTACCTCCAGCAGCTGAATCCAACAGGTTTCTTGAGGAGAAGTTCAAACCTGCATAAAAAGTCTGGATAATAATCCAAGGAGTGAGTCCATGAGTGGGACAATTCTTAACCAAAGATTTCATTCTTTCCCAAGTTTGAGAAACATGTTCATTATCAAGTTGTTTAAATTTCATAATATCACTTCTCATAGATATAATCTTAGCAGGAGGATAGTATTTTCCAATAAAAGGATCTTTGCATTTAGTCCAAGAATCAATACTATTTCAAGGCAAGGATAGCAACCATTCTTTAGCTTTTCCTCTCAAGGAGAAAGGAAAAAAGATTGAGCTTAATAATATCTCCATATACATACTTATACTTTTGCATCTCACAAAGTTCAACAAAGTTATTGAGATGGGAAGCAGCATCATCAGAACTAGTACCAGAAAATTGCTCTCTCATCACAAGATTCAACAAAGCAGGCTTAGTTTCATAAAAGGTAGCATCAGGAGCAGGTGAAGCAATAGGAGTGCTAAGGAAATCATTGTTGTTGGTGCTAGTGAAGTCGCACAACTTGGTGTTCTTAGCAGAGTTCATTTTGTCAAAGGTGGGCAAGCCAAAAATAGCAGCAGCAGCTAGAGCAGGAGCTAATTTTTTGTGTTTTTGAATAAAGAAAGAAAACCAAACTAGACTAATTTTTCTGGTTTTTTGAAAAGAGGCAAACAAAACCAAGCAAAAGAAACTAAGAAAACTAAAAACAAAGTAAAGAAAAAGGAAGTGTAGGACTCCCCTTGTGAAGACGTCCTTAGCCTCCCTCGCAACGGTGCCCTAAAACTTGTTGGTGCTTGACGTGGAGCACTTCATTGGAAACCGCAAGAGCAAGGTGTGATGAGCACAACAGCAAGTCTTCCCTCAGTAGAGACTGAGGTTATCGAACCAGAAGGAGGAAGGAAACATCACACAGGTGTTGCAAGAAACGCGGAGACCTACACAACACAAACCCAAGACTTTGTCCCAACGAATCAGTGAGGTTGTCAAGCTCACCGGTTTACTGTAACAAATGATTAAAAGTATGGTGTGGAAGGTAATGGTTTGCAGCAAGTAAACAAGAAATAGTGGAAGATGTATCGATGGTAAAGATTGGACCGGGGTCCATAGTTCACTACAGGTGCCCTCCTTAGATAAACAACATGGCATGAAGGGTAAACAAATTACGTCAGGGCCATTGACAGGAACTAAGCTAGGCATAACAATGCAATACCAGACAAAAAGATCCTATGAGATTCTATTGGGCAATACAACAATATACATAGACCTCCATCCAACTGCATCTATGACTAGAAGTCCACCTTCAGGTTATCATCCCAACCCCCTCTAGTATTAAGTCGCAAGCAACAGACAACTGCTTTAAGGAAAGTGTGTAAGGTAAATAATCCACTTGTTCCATAAACAAGAGACCGTTCTCTTCTCCCTAGTGGCAATAGCACATCTAGAACCGAAGAGATTTATGTCACTTCCCTTGGAAACTAGAGGCATGAACCCACTATCGAGCATAAATCCCCCTCTTGGAGTCACTAGCAACTACTCGGCCAAGATAGCTACTAACAACGGAGAGCATGCAAGATCACAAAAAACACAGACATGATAGAATCATAAATACAAACCCATTAATCAATCTGACATAGTAATCTCAATATCCATCGAATCCCCGCAAACACAACATGCATGATTACAAATAGATTAGATCTTGATCATGAACAGAGCTCACAAGATCTATACACGAAAGCACAAGGAGGAGATACAACCATCTATCTACTACATGGACCCATAGTCCAAGGTGGAACTACTCACGCTTCATACCGGAGAGAAGGCCTCCGGGATGATCTCCCCTCCGGTAGGGTGCCGGGAAGAACTTCAGATCCCCCGATCTAGGGACGATGGTGGCGGCGGCTATAGAAGGTTTCGTGGAGTTTTGATCGGGTCCTTAGGGTTCCTGCATCGGGGGCTTCTTATAGGCGAAGAGGGCGAGGCCGGGAGGCGACTAGGGGGGCCACACCCTGCCCAGGCGCGGGCCCACCCCTGTTAGCGCCTAGGGGGGTTTAGGCGCCCTGGTTTTCTTCTCCGTCTCGTCTTCTGGATTCGTCTCCCCCACGGTAAAATATTGACTTTGGCTTTTATCCCGTCCAATTCCGAGAATATTGATTTTCTGCCTTTCTGGAACCAAAAAATGAAAAAAACAGGCAACTGACACTGTGGCAACCTGTTAATAGGTTAGTTCCAAAAAAGATATAAAAACACCTCAAAATGTAGACAAAGCAAAGCAAAGTAGATACTAAACAAGCATGGAGCATCAAAAATTATAGATACGTTTCCGACATATCAAGGCACCTTATAACCCTAGAACACACCTCACGCCAGATTTCATCTGCGCACCCTTATAATCATTGGCATCGCCATCAATCAAGAGTAGATAAGCAGGAGTTTGGTTTTCCCTCTGGGGGCCTGAACCTGGGAAAATCTTGTGTCCCCGTGATGCGAATCAGTTAGCGGTTGTGCGATCTCTAGCTTCCCCTCCTTCTCCAAAACCCAAGTCCATAACAATAGGCATTGGCGAGTCGAACCCTCGTCACTGACTATCTACCAAATAATAGGTAATAGGAGGTATCCAAGGAAATATAGGCTGCAACAGATATAACGGGTATGAAAAATCAAGCATCGCGAGACATATAGCAATAGATCAACAGGAGGAAGTAAAGACTATAATTGTAAAATAGGTAGAAAGGGGTGAATGCTCGCCTAGAAAAACTGCCGAAAGTTCATCCGAAGATAGGGACAAAGCTCGCATCCACTCAACGGCCTACTCCGTGAAGAAGAAAATACTAAAAGAAACATCGGATGCACCATTTAATATTACAACATAAGATCAGGCATGATGCATGTATGGTGCATGACATGACAAAGATACGATGCAACAAGGGAATATTAAGTGGAATCGGGATCCCGATAATTAATTAATAGATTCGTGTTGTTCAGATACTCCGCAATTTAAATGTTGACTTAACAAGGCAAATAGTGGCACCGATTCGCTAGGCAAATTTAAATGGAACCTATATAGGCAAAAATAGCCAGCATAAAGTCTCCATATTTAATTTAGGTGAAGTGTTATTTAGCCCGAAACCACAAGATATGTATGCGAATATGAATGAAATAATTCAGGAAGATATATGCCATCTAAACAAAATAGGGTAGGGGCTAGGTCTCATGATTTGGATCGAAGAGGTGGAGAGATGGAGTATGCTCTTTGGCATATAGATGAAGTAGTGGAAGTATGTGCCATTATGGAAGTAGTCCGGTCTTTACCATCTTGTTGTCCCCATAGTTGAAGTAATCGAAGTTGTTGAACTAGCGGACCGAGGGAAGACAGTCATGGTAAAAAAGAGCACCTACAATGCGGTGGCGTATTTATTCATACCGGATAGAATAAAACTGAGGCTATAACTCTTACAGACAATTTGTTGAACACGTGGCAGGCGGCAGACACATATGTAGATATGTAGATTTGGTTGGGATAGCCCGATGACCAGCAACTAAATCAAAGCAATCAAGTAACCCATAGATTGTCGTCTCTGCTGACGCAAGAACCTGCAAGCAAAACGACCTTCGTCGATTAGGCACGATTGAAGATAGAGGTAGCGACCAAAAGATTGGAATGGCACGAGCGGGTACACACACAGAAGGGAGTCGGGAAGACAGTGAGCAGATGCAGGTGTCCTATGGGTGCAATAAGGAGAGCCAGGGTTAGTCGGCTGTCAGCGAGTGGTGCCTGGAGCTGCTCTGCTGCTGGGTGGCGTTTGGTAGAACAAAGGGGCAAGGTGGCTGTGTTGGTCAGATGTGCATGCACACACGCGTAGGTGCCGATCTGCTGCCGCACGGTGAGCAAGCATGCAGGTGCGTGCGACAGAACAAGAGGAGAAGCCTAGCTAGCCTGCGGCGATGGAGACATGAGCCTCTCCTTGCATGGAAAAGAATCAAAATCAAGTGGTAGCTAGATTGATTGAGGACCAAGACGCATGTATTTTACAAGGAAATAAGGATCGGAAAGAAAAGAAGAATGGTTAACATGAGGGGAGAAATAGAACAATGGAGAGAATTTTTAGTGAAGAACGGAAGGAAATAAAGAGAGGAATTTAGTTCTGGATGTTGGGGAATTTTGGTTAAGATTTGTGGGCTAGGGTCTAGGGAGGAAGAACAAGGGATTGGAGTATTTATATAGTCCAAATTAGACTAGATAAGACTAGTTTTGGGCCAAAACTTTAGACGGATTTTTTTCTACTTTTGTTATGTTAAAATAAGCAAAAAAACATGTTTATACATGGACCGGCAAATATATTACTAGAATTTAAAATAGAAGGAGAAAAAGATACATGCATGTAGATGGTAGAAAGAGAGTGCTAAGGCACTAGAGTTGGAAATGGTGAATTTTGATATAGTGATCCGCACTTGAAATATGTACACGAGTTAAAAGAAAATAAAAGGAGAACCCATGATTAGCAAAGATCATATAGACATTAGTCAGGCACAATATAGAGGGGAAAGAATAAGAGATGATGCTCCCAACTTAATTTGGGCATTTAACAAAATAAAATATCAAGACTCAAATAAAAACAACATAGACATTATGGTTCCATCACACATGGCACAAACTAGAATATAATAGAAAGAGGGCAAAATAGAGGGAGCAAACCAAGGCTCAAATTCAAATATCAAGAACCAAATATAAGTGAGATAATTTAAATGCAACAATTTAATTATATATTTCATGCAAGGTGGCATGATGAACAAGATGGTGATGCATGATGATGCATAAAACAAAAACACCAAGCAATTTTCTAGTAGTGGTTTTACCCGGGGTCCTACATTATCCAACACGACCATGTTTTGTCGTGACAGAGAACAGTGTGTTTATGTATGAAAGCCTCTGAAACTTGGTAAATTCTCCTCCCTATGTATTTTATTAGCTTTATTTCTGAATCGATGTAAGCTAATTTTTCTGAACATTCATTACTTAGTAGGAATTTCATAGGAATTTTAGCCTCTTTGATTCGAAAGAATTCCCTTGGAATTTCTGAGGAATGCAATCTTTTGGGATGTTTTTTTACATATAAGTAGTTTGATTCATATGATTGAGTTCTACTGGTAGTATTGCTTTTCTCCTATTATATCTCATAGAAAATATGATATCTACTTGAAGTACTTACGCGAGATTCAAATATTATTTCTGAATTGATGTAAGCTAATTTTTCTGAACTTTCATTGGTTAGTAGGAATTTTATAGGAATTTTAGCCTCTTTGATTCGAAGGAATTTCAGATGAATGCAATCTTTGGAAAGTTTCTTTACATATAAGTAGTTTGATACATATGATTGAGTTCTGCTGATAGTATTGCTTTACTCCTAGTACATCCCACAGATAATATGATATCTGCTTTTAGTACTTAAGTGAGATTCAGATATTATTCCTGAATCGATGTAAGATAATTTTTCTGAACTTTCAATTGTTAGTAGGAATTTCATAGGAATTTTAGCCTCTTTGATTCGAAGGAATTCCCTAGGAATTTCAGAGGAATGCAATCTTTGGAAATTTTCTTACGTATAAGTAGTTTGATTCATATGATTGAGTTCTTCTAATAGTATTTCTTTTCTCCTAGTACATCCCATGAAAAATACGATATCTACTTGTAGTACTTACGCGAGATTCAGATATTATTCTTGAATCGATGTGAGCTATTTTTTCTGAACTTTCATTTGTTAGTAGGAGTTTTAGCCTCTTTGATTTGAAGGAATTCCCTAGAAATTTCATCGGAATGCAATCTTTGAAAAGTTTTCTTACATATATGTAGTTTGGTTCATATGATTGAGTTATACTCATAGTATTTCTTTGCCCTTACTACATCCCATGAAAAATATGATATCTACTTGTAGTATTTAGGAGAGATCAAATATTATTCCTGAATCGATGTAAGCTAATTTTTCTGAACTTTCATAGGTTAGTAGGAATTTCATATGAATTTTAGCCTTTTTGTTTGGTAGGAATTCCCTATAATTCAAGAGGAACGCAATCTTTAGAAAGTTTTTTTATATTTAAGTAGTTTGATTCATAGTATTGTGTTATGCTGTAGTATTTCTTTGTCTGCTAGTATATCCATGAAACATATGATATCTATTAGTAGTACTCACGTGAGACTCAAATATTATACGTATGACATATTATCTCTATATAGTAGTATTATAATAGGTAAAGCTGAAAAAATTATAAATTTGATCAACATATAAAAAGTTTGGGTGCATATTTAGGGCCTGATTGATTCAAAGTATTTGAATAGGAAATTTATAGTATTAAATTCTATGGAGAAAATTCTAGCTACCACCATCCTTTGTGGCGTTTGTTGCACAAAACATGAAATAAACCATTTTTTGTAGATAGCACGGTTTATTGCTTAATTCTTTGCATACAGCCTAAATTAACAGATTAGCCTTGATAACATCTTATATTACAGAGAAAATTGCAGTTAACATCAGTCATTGTGGTCTTTTTTTATACAAAGCACAGAAATAAGAAAAAAAATTAGCTAGCATAGTTTGTGACTTAATCATTTGCATAGTTTTGGTACATAATACATTGCATTATAGGCTACATAAAAATCACAAAATCATGTATCTGAAAAGGCAAAAAGACCTCATTTTATTTCAACATTTTTTATGTCCCATGTGAAAATATATTTTGGTAAACATTTGGCTATACATACTACATATGTATATGCATTTGTATGTTTTAAGAGACATACAAATACTGGTAAATATTTATTTTGGTAATTTATTTTTGGTCCATGTGTTAAATTTTTTTTTTTGGTTATATATTTATTTTAAAATATTTATGTTTTGAATGTTATGTTACAAGAAAAACAGCAGGCACGACCAGCTAGTTAACAAGGCTAAGTTGTTCATTTGGGTCAGGTGCAAAAAATTAAGCCATGAACTATGCTATGTGCAAAAACGACTTTGTTTTTGTGTTTTGTGCAACAAATGCCACAAAGGCCGGTGTTAACTGCAATTTTCTGAATCCTATGGGAATTTTTTTACGATGGTCATTTAAGTGGTAAGATAAGATAAGATAAGATATTAAAACTCCTACAAATAATTCTTGTTGGTTCTCCTTTGGTATACATCATACCAAAATCTTGTAGATCGAACCTTTGATTTTTCCCAATGAACTTTACATTGCAAGATCAGGATTATTTCCTATTTCATTTGATCCTATGAATCAAACAATGTCTATAAAAGAATTTCCATAGCATATCCCTATTTCGAAAAAAGGAGAATTTCCATAGCATCTCCCTAGGTAGGCATATTTTTTTAGCAATCAAACATCCTTACTATAATCAAGATTTTTGAAAATAGTATATCAACTTCTACAATGTCAGATCAATATCAGTATTATTTCCATGTTACATTTCCTTTCCCTTTGAAGTTCCTTTGCTTTCCAGTCACCACGCGATGTGCTTTACATGACATATGATCTTGCTAATAATGATGAGGAGGATGATCCTGGTATGTGGTGGTTAGCAAGGTCTCCCCATGGTTTAAGAATTCGTCTGGTATATACATATGGTGTCCCAGGAAATGGAATTGCTCATGATAGTAGTGTTGCTCACTATGGTCGCACCATTCGCACCTATCCTTCTAGGTTTGACTGCATGGTGTTCTCGATGGACACAAGCCAATTACATGAAGCTAACCCATGGAAAAGGGTTACTGACATTGGATCATATTATCTTTTCAGTGGCATAAATTTAAGATTAACATTGCTGTAGGCGGTGCAAATGATCTGCAATGACATATGACGAGAAGGAACTGTGTTTAGACCTCACACCAAGCAATTGGCTACGAATATAGGACGCGTCCTGAAATTTGCCGCTTCAGTCTGAACGGTGATGCAGCTATTGGTTTCCACACCAACATTTGCTGGATATGATCAGATACTCCATTTTTGTTTTTCCCAAGCTTTTCAAACACCCTGGAGTGGAACGAGCCGGTTTAAGGATAACTCATTTGGTCTCGGCCATTTGTCGAGATCTTTCTTTTGGCTGGTTTAGCTGATGTAAGTACTACTTGGCATTCAGTTTCTCACCTGGTCTGTCTTGTAAAATACTCCATATGACCAAACCCCATTTGTAAAATTGGTACTTTCTCCAGTATGTATGTTTCACGAAGATTGTAAAAGAACCTTATTTAGGAGTATAGTTGTACTCTACTAGTACTATCTAATTTCTTCCAGATTGTTGTACTACTAGTTGTATACTATTAGTAGTACACTCCTACCAGTTCCGTAGTTTTGTTTATTTTTTCACTGCAGTTTAGGTCATGTAACAAGCTATTGTAGGTAAGTTGTACGTGTTGGTACTATGCTCGGAAAATACATGCGGTGGAACACAAAGTTTCCAGGTTTACAAGTAAAAACATGTCCCTCATTATGGCATGACCAGTGATTTGACAAGGAAATACTGTACGACGGTGTGCTAGTCTAGCTAAATACTCGATGAAGCTAGCTGGAGTACTACTGATAGTAGCTGTCGTAGAAGAGAGAGAGAGGGAGTTTTGCACACACCGGTAGACGTGGCAGTGCGTTCCTTCTGAGACAAGCCGGATTTAACTCCCTCACTGGCCTCCCACCACTCATATACAATCTGTTTACTCAGCCCTTGTTCCATCGACTATCGTGCTCTGGCCTCTCGCTCCATATTGTTGACGAACAGCTCCTCGGCTCCGTCCTCTATAGGTGGCAGTGAGATCGGCCCGGCAACCTTTTGTAGGGCGCTTGGTGCATCTTTCATCCCTGTCATGCAGTGGCAATGGTGGTTTGTGAAATACTAGACCACTCGTACATATTCCCTCTTTTTCATAATATAAGATGTTTTAGCTTTTGTGAAACGAGTGTATATCGATTCACCCTGAACTTACATGATAGAGTTGATGATGCGGTTAAAATTTTATTGTCCATTGCGTGGCATTGTCATGTTTACAAAAATTCTTATCTTGGGTATGCATCCTTTTTTGCAGACTAGGATGCATGGAAGCTTTGTTTCTAGGCTAGATCCCATAACTGAGAACAGTGGGGATCCGTTCAAAGTTGATAGTTCGATAGCACAAACTTTTCTACACTTGCATATGTTTGACAATCAACATCATATAATTTTTTATCAATATTACAACTTACTGTAGAAGGGGATAGGGGATGGAGCCAAAAAGAGGATTCTTGATGAAATATGTTCCTAATCTATGAACTCTGCTATACCGGATGACAAGGTAAATCAATAGAATGACATATGTTCTTGCGTCCCTCGCATATGCTTTGGTTATAACCTTTGTTTATCTTGTAACTGCAAAAGCACAAAGTTGAATAAGACTCTCAGATTCCTACACCTAAGACGCCACCTTGTTTACCTTCTGTGGAGACTGATGTAGCTACAGCTGGTACTGATGAGCCTATACCTGCCGTCGTCATGCTAGACGATGAAGGTGGTGGATTGGTTTTGCCATCGGCTAAGACTCGTGCGGATGGAGCTGGAAGTGAAGAGACTCTAGTGGACATTGTGGTGTTAGATAGTTCACCTATTGTGGAGACTCATGCTACCGTTGTTGGCGCTGATGTTGGTGTTGCTGATCCTGCTCCCGAAATCATCGTGCCACCTGAAGGAGGCAGTGAATTGGATTTACAATGTGCAGAAACTGTTGCACCTGAAGGTGGTGAACTATGATGTGGAATTGTCTTTCTTATGATTTGTGTGCTTCTCTCTGGAACCTTTATTATGGAGCTACCTTACGCTTTTGGCTGTTGAACTGTAGTGTGGAAACAGAAATACTCCAAGTATGTAATTATATTTGCATTCTTAAGTATTATCGATGATAAAGCAATGCTAGATGAGCTGCACGCGAATTGGCCTCTACCACTTCTAGGCATGGTTCATGTCTCATATCCTTTTCGCAATCACCGTGAAAATATAGTTATTTCCCTTTTCTTGTAATACCATTATTCTTGTGTGATTGATCTAGAAACTTCATGCTGAATTTGTTTGAACCCAATCGGCTTTTATGACTCTACATACAAACATATTTGTTCATATGACTTGAATAGAAAACCGTATATTCTTTCGATCCACTAACCCAAGGAGACATGCAATTCTTTTCTAAAAACAAGGCAAAAGATTTGACATTTTCATTGATATAGAGGGACATGCAATTCAATTATATTAAGATAACTACTCGTACAAGTCATAGAATGGTAGGTATTGCCATAGGAAATCATCACCTCTAGCATCTTATTCTACAGAAGGTGGTATACCAGATCCACAACCTTCTTTTCTGTGGGACGACAATGTCAAGTGCAGGATTTCGAGTCTAAACGCAATCTAGTGCAGGTTCATCAGGACAACCTCCAGTTGTGCTAGTCTGCACAGAAGGTACATCAGCACTATGGTAGATACCATTGTAAATGTTGCTGAAGTTGTTGTTATACTCCTATCATCAGGACCACAGATAAGGGCTAGAAATTCACGCGCCGAAATCTAGTTTTACAAAATAGACAATAGGTTATCCCATGTGGACAATGCATAGAAAATTCACAGTGCAATTTTAGCATCTTACATGATCCTTAGACCTTATTAGTCCATTCGGTATTTTTATTGGTGAAACGAAATTTGATTGTACTTTTATTTCTGTGAAGAACCTACAAAACATAGCCAAGTTAGACATCTGAATATATCTAATTTTGGTACAGCCTATATTATATATGAACATGTCTTTGCATCACACTCACTTAGCAAACTGTCTACGGATATTTTTTGGCTCCATGGAAATGCGAAGTGGACGTCTATAGGGTACTTCCATCTATAATATACTATACTTATAAGTACCTCCTCGTTAGGTACATCAACAGCCAAATGCTCCATTGTATCAAAGAAGGATGGGGAATATATCAGGCAAAAAGCTTGCACATGATCTTAGCCAAGTCCTTTTTAAGATGTTTTACAACACTTCCTAGAGCTTTACTATAGATTTATCTAGCCAAATATGCAAGAACCTTGTAAATCTACATGGTCATAAGATTTAACTATTTCTAGGAGAGCTGGAGTACAAACAAAAGCCAAGAAGAATGTCTAATGCCCAAATCTAGCAGGCGAAGCATGCGGATCGCCTAGCTGACCGCCCGCCGGTGTGTCTCGTGAAGAACGGTGCGGCCAATCATGGTAGGCTTGCACTGCTGATAGAAAGGCGCCGAGAAGTTTTTTTAAGTCATGTGGAGAAGTTTGCATCCTTGTTCTAATCCGGTGCATCTACAGTGCAAAAATTGAAGAGACAGGGGCTGGTTGCTTTATTTAAGGCATGCTTATGAAAGTTTGACGTTTCGGCAGAAAGTTTTGGCGGGTGTGAGATGTTGGTCCTAGTTTGTAAACATATTTCACATAAATATCAGCTAATATTTTATACCTTGTTTTTCCCTAATAGACGTCTTTGTTACGAATCCGGTCGATCCCCAGCACGTACATTGGGATTTTAACTTCCGAGACCAAGAAATTAGCACATCTGGCCTCATTATAGCCCATGACCTTCTAATTCGGCATTTTATGGGTCACTCGGCCGCAGGAAAGAGCCCATAGAATATAGCCCATGAATGCCTACTTGACCAATTTTTCTTCTATTCGGCATTTTTGAGCTCTATCGTCCCAACCAAAAAAAACTCCACCTATCTATGTTTTTTTAAGTAGAAATTACAATTTACTACATTATGTATAGAATTGTTTAGTTGAGCTACCAGCAATCACGCGTAGGACATGGACAAGCAAATTTTTAATAAGACACATAAATAAGTTATATATGATGTTATAATACATTTTTTTATGTTTTCTAAAAACATAACATTTTATTTACATAGTGGGAAGGCATGCAGTTTACCTATGATGAAGTCTTGAGTTTGAAGTTCGAATCCTATGCTTATAATGTTGCTATTTAGATTACCATTTTTTCTATAGCAAAAATTTCTATATTGAGAGGCTAACATGGCCTACCCACCTGCCTGCAGCTAGCACCCATCAATCTTACTATACAAGAGATCAAATTAAACAAGCGGGTTTAAAAAGTACTCATACATCAGTCACGACCAAAAAAAGACCAAGATAGAAATGTTTCTTGTCTAGAGAGACTAACATATGGGCCCCAGCAGGAAAACCATACATGGTTGCCGCATCGAGCAACCTTACCAAGGTCAAACAGGCAGAGACGACCGAAAAAATGTTCAACATACACACATTTCCTGTATAGAAGAGGCGGACATGTGGGGCCCAGCAGCGAGACCTTATATAGTGAAGGCATCGAGCAATGTTGCCAAGTACAAAATAGTGAGGAGCGAGCGAGGAAAAAGTCCAGCACACACACGTTTCTGTAATGAGAGACTCGTTGGAGATGTTGTTTTGAGTGGGAGTTCACCAACTTAATTTAGGAATTAAATTTGAACTCAATTTATCATAAACTTAGTCTAAAGTCTTTGTAAATATGTTGTAGATCATGGCGACCCTACCACCATTTCAAATGCGTTCCTAGAGAAAGAAAATTTAAAAAACAATGGAGCAACTTCGCGGATTGGTTCCGCAACTTGAGGATTGTCCTTAATGCTAGTCAGTTAACCAATGTGCTGGATGCACCGCTGGGTGACCCGCCTTTAGATGATTCTACCGATGAGGTGAAGAATGTTTTCCCCACTCGAAATAATCAATACTCCACAGTTTAGTGCGCCATATTGTATGGTATGGAATCGGAGCCTCAGAAACGGTTTGAGAACCGTGAGCCTTATGATATTTTCCGTGAGCTCAAAATGATATTTGAAACTCATGCGGAAGTTGAAAGCTATGAATCCTCCGAGAAGTTCTTTAACTACAAGATGGAAGAGGGAAGCTCCGTTAGCGAGCATGTGCTTTAGATGTCTGGGCACGCGAATAAACTCGCAGACATGTTAATAATGATTCCTAATGCGTTGGGTATTCATCGTGTCCTCCAGTCACTACCACCTAGTTACAAGAATTCATGATGAACTACAACATGCAACACATGGATAAGTCATCTCCTAAACTCTTCTCCGTGTTGAAGTCTATGGAAGTGGAGATCGAGAAAGAGCACCAAGTGTTGATGGTGAATAAGACCACCAATTTCAAGAAGCAAGGCAAGCCTAAGAAGAAGGGTAACTTCAAGAAGGGCAGCAAGAAAGCTGTCGTGGCTGCAAAGAAACCAAAGGATGGTCCTAAGCCTAATACTGAGTGCTTTTAGTGCAAGGGAGAAGGTCACTGGAAGTGGAATTTCCCCAAGTACCTAGCAGATCTGAAGAACGGTAACATCAAGAAGAAAGGTATTCTATATACAGGTTATTGATGTGTATCATACTAGTAGATGTAGTAGTGCATGGTATTTGATACTGGTTTAGCTGATCATATTTGCTCGAAACAGGTGCTGAATAAGCGAAAACTAGCAAGAGACGAGGTGACGATGTGCATTGGAAATGGCTCCAAGGTCGATGTGATCTCTCTCGGCACGCTCCCTCTTCATCTACCATCAGGATTAGTTTTATACTTAAATAATTGTTATTTCGTGCATGCGTTAAGCATGGACATTACATCTGGATCTTGTTTATTGCGAGACAGTTACTTGTTTAAATCCGAGAATAATGGTTATTCGATTTACATGAGTACTATATTTTATGGTCATGCACCAATGATAGATGGTCTTTAGTGAATGTTTATGGGCCTTGCAAATGCCAAGAAAGATACAATTTCGTACAATGGCTTTATGATTTAAAAATGCCTGTCCATGACCACTGGTTGTTGTTAGGGGACTTCAACTTTATTAGATCAGTTGAAAAGAGAAATTAAGATGGGGCTAACATGAATGATATTTTCCTATTTAACAGCATTATTAGTCACCTTGCCCTTGTAGAGTTGCCTTTAAAAGGAAGGAATTTCACTTGGTCCAATATGCAGGACAACCCACTACTAGAGCAGCTTGACTGGTTCTTCACTTCTTGCCATTGGACAATCCAATATCCCAACACTATGGTCAATCCACTATCCAAAACTACTTCTGATCACATTCCATGTGTGGTCAACATTTCCACCAATATTCCAAAAGCAAAAAATTACAGATTTGAAAATATGTGGCTTGAACAACCTGGTTTTCTTGATGTGGTTAAGCAAGCTTGGGGGCAGCCAGTTAAGCAGGGTCCTATTGCCAACATGATAACTACAAAGTTCAAAAATAGAAGATATGCTCTTAAAAAGTGGGGGAAAAGGCTGTCTCATATCAAAGATCTAATAGAAAAATGTAATAAGGTCATTCTAATGCTTGATGATATTGAAGAAAAGAGAATTATCAGTAGACCTGAATTTAATTTCAGAAATATTGTAAAGCTGCACTTAAAAAAATTATTAAATATTTAGTCAACCTACTGGAAGAATAGATGCACAATAAGATGGGTAAAGTTAGGAGGAGAAAATTCCAAATTCTTTCATGCAAAGGCCATAGAAAGGTACATGCACAATATGATTAATGAGATAAAAGATGAACATGGTAATGCATTACTCAATCACAATATGATGCATTCTGGAGATGTTATAAGAATCGTATGGGTGTTTCTACAAGTGTTCAAAATAGAGCAGATCTATTAGACTTGGTTCAAACAGTGGATAACCTGAATTGTCTATCGGCAGAATTCAGCACCTCAGAAATTGAAGATGTGTTAAAATTTATGAAAACTGACAAAGCACCAGGCCCTGATGAATTCAATGGATCTTTTGTTAAAAAGTGTTGGCATATTATTAAAGAACATTTTTATCAAGCTGTGTCATGATTTCCATAAGGGCCTCACAACCCTTGAAAGCATAAATGGTTCTTATATCACTCTGGTGCCAAAAAAGAACAGCCCTGAGACTGTTAATGATTTTATACCTATTTCTCTCAAAAATACCCGTTTGAAATTTCTCACTAAATTAGCTGCCAACAGGCTTCAAAAGGAAATCAAGAGATGCATTAATGAAAACCAGTATGAATTTATTAA
The DNA here is from genome assembly GCA_916181665.1 of Avena sativa. Taxonomy (NCBI): domain Eukaryota; kingdom Viridiplantae; phylum Streptophyta; class Magnoliopsida; order Poales; family Poaceae; genus Avena; species Avena sativa. The sequence goes on from OV702293.1 coordinate 106,039,217, forward strand.
ATGCGGAATAAGACAAGACTGTCTTGGTTGGACTTTTGAGTATTCGCATTAGTGTCACGTTTCCAAGAGAATAACAGTAATTATAAAGCTGGATTTTGAAAAGGCATTTGACACTATTGAACATGAAGCAATTATCATGATTCTGAGGTGTACAGGATTTGATGAAGTTTTTATTGTCTAGGTAAAGGAAATTCTCTCATCTCGCTCCTCCTCTATCTTGTTGAATGGGGTTCTAGGAAGGAATTTTTATTGTAAGCGTGGGGTCAGACAGGGTGACCCTCTCTTTCCCTTACTGTATGTGCTAGGAGGTGATTTATTACAATTTTTTATAAATAAGGCATATAGGGATGGAAGACAGAGAACCCCAATTCCAAACATAGGCACTTATGATTTCCCTATTGTTCAATATGCCGATGACACCATCATTGTCATGCAAGCAGATCCAGATCAGTTACATGTTCTAAAAGAGATCCTAGATGAATATTATTCCTTTACTGGATTAAAGGTCCATTTTCATAAATCAGCTCTGGTACCAATCAATATGAATCAAGAAGAAGCCAGATTGCTTGCTTTGGAAATTGGTTGTATTACTGCTACATTACCATTTCCATACCTTGGTTTGCCCATGGGATTCACAAAACCAACTATTAAAGATATTTCACCTTTAATTGATAGAATGGAAAGAAGGCTTACAACCACTGCCTCTTTCCTCTCTTATGAAGATAGACTGGTCATTGTAAATTTTGTTCTATCTTCAATGCCTCTACACTTTCTTTGTTCTTTAGAAATTCCAGAAGGGGTCATTGAAGTAATAAATAGACCAAGGAGGCACTACTTATGGAGGAAGAAGAAAGAAGATGGGAGGATACACTCCCTTTCCTCATGGGATATGATTTGCAAGCCAGAAGTGAAAGGTGGTTTAAGCATAATAAATTTGGAAGTCCAAAACAAATGTCTGCTCATGAAACATCTGCATAAGCTGTACAATAATGAAGATCTATCATGGGTAAAATTGGTAAGAAATGCTTATTATTACAATGAGGTGCCTCACAATGTTACTGTTTGTGGCTCCTTTTGGTGGAGAAGTATTATGAAGTTTGAAGAAGATTTTCGATCAATGTCAATATGTAAAATTGGTAAAGGTGATTCGGCCCTGTTCTGGTTAGATACTTGGAATAATAAACCTTTAGCTCAGTCTTACCCAAGGCTTTTCTCTTTTGCACTTGATAAGGAATGCTCAATTCAACAAGCTATTTCTTTAGTTCAGCTGGAGGAGGCCTTTCATCTGCCATTATTGGATGAAGCTAATGCAGAATTTTTATTCTTACAAGATCAACTACAAAATGTCAGCATTGACCCACATGTACAGGATAAATGGGTTAACAAGATAACAAAGTCTAGATATTATTCTGCAAATATGGTGTACAAAGCCCACTTCAATCTGATTCCGGATCATTTCCCTTCAAAGTGGCTATGGAAGAGTAAATGTATGTCAAAACACAAAGTATTTGCTTGGTTAATTTTACATGATCGAATTAACACAAAGGAAATGCTAATAAGAAGACATTGGAATGTGATTACTGATTCAGATTGCGTGTTATGTCCCTGTCATACTCTGGAGGATTGGTCTCACTTATTCTTCGAATGTAACTTCAGTGTCAGAGTTTGGACATACTTACAGATTAATTGGGGTATAGGTTCAGGTCCAGAAATGTTAAAAGCTACAAAGAGATTCTCACGACCATGTTTTGTTGAGATAGTCATTTTAGCTTGCTGGAATATTTGGAGACAAAGAAATAATAAGAGTTTTAAAGGGATGAGACCAACATTCAAAGGATGGAGGGCTGGATTTGTCCAAGATCTCTCCCTGCTAAAGCATAGAATTAAAAATTCTGAAGTTGCAGTTCTGTCAAAATGGATTGACAATCTGTTGTAATTTTCTTTTAGCTTTTTAGCTTTCTTATTTTCTTTCATAGTTTGTATAAATTTATGAACCTCTAGTTTTTAAATAAAAGACTATGGGGGTCTCCCCTGCAATAGTTAAGCTTAAAAAAATGATAGATGGTTTATTCTTACTGAATCTCGATAGAAGTGATACACATGTTCATATAGATGCTAAACGTTTGAGATTGAATGATAATTCTACATACATGTGGCACTGTCGTCTTGGTCACATTGGAGTGAAGCGTAAGAAGAAACTCCATTTGGATGGACTTCTTGATTCTTGTGATTCTGAATCACTTGAAAGATGCGAAGCATGTCCGATGGGAAAAATGACAAAGACTCCATTCCCTAGCATAATGGAGCGAGCTACGGACTTATTGGAAATCATACATACCGATGTGTGTGGCCCGATGAGTGTGGCATCATGCGGTGGTTATCGTTATGTTTTTTTGACTTTCACAGATGACTTGAGTAGATATGGGTATATCTATTTCATGAAACATAAGTCTGAAACTTCCGAGAAGTTTAAGGAATTTCAAAGTGTAGTAGAGAATCAACATTACAAGAAGATTAATTTTCTATGATCTGATCATGGAGGTGAGTATCTAAGTTACGAGTTTGGCGAGCATTTGAAGAAATGCGGAATATTTTCACAATTAACACCACCGGGAACACCACAACGTAATGGTGTGTCCGAACATCGTAATCGAACTCTCTTAGATATGGTTTGTTCTATGATGTCTCTTACAGATTTACCGTTATCATTTTGGGGTTATGCATTAGAAACAGCCGCATTCACTTTAAACAGGGCACCATCAAAATCCGTTGAAACGATGCTGTATGAATTGTGGTTTGGGAACAAAACCCAAGTTGACGTTCCTTAAAGTTTGTGGATGTGAAGCTTATGTAAAGAAGTTACAGCCCGACAAGCTTGAACCCAAAGCGGAAAAATACGTCTTCATAGGATACCCTAAAGAAACAATTGAGTATACCTTTTATCATATATATAAAGGAAAAAAATTTGCTGCCAAGAATGGATCCTTTTTGGAGAAGGAATTTCTCTCGAAAGTAGTGACTAGAAGGAAAGTAGAACTAGACGAGGTTGTGGAACCTTCTCTTGGATTTGAGAGTAGCGCAGCGCCGGAAGATGTTCTTGTGCCCCCTGCACCAATAAGAGAGGAAGCTAATGATAATGTCAATGAAACTTCAAGAAAAGTTATTACGGAACCTCGCAGGTCGACGAGGAATCGTATCACTCCTGACTGGTATGATCCTATTATGAATGTCATGTTGGTGGACAACACTGACGACCCTGGTATGTATGAGGAAGGAATGATGAGCCTAGATTCCAAAAAATGGCATGAAACCATGAAATCCCAGATTGGATCCATGTACGAAAACCAAGGGTGGACTTTGGTGGACTTACCAGATGGCCGCAAGGCTGTCGAGAACAAATGGATTTTCAAGAAGAAAACAGATGGTAATGGTAATGTAACCGTCTATAAAGCTCGACGTGTCGTGAAAGGATTCCGACAAATTCGAGGAGTTGAGTACGATGAGACTTTCTCACCGGTAGAGAAGCTAAAGTCTATGAGGATTTTGTTCGCAATCGTTGCATATTACGATTATGAGATATGGCAGATGGATGTCAAAATGGCGTTCCTCAATGGTGACATTATGAATAGTTGTATATGGTACAACCCAAAGGTTTTGTCGATCCTAAAGAATCTAACAAGTTATGCAAACTTCAACGGTCCATTTATGGATTGAACCAAGCATCCCGGAGGTTGAATCAATGTTTTGACAAGGTGTTCAAGAGCTTTGGATTTGTACAAACTTATGGAGAAGCTTGTATTTACAAGAAAGTGATTGGGAGCTCTGTAGCATTCCTAGTACTATAGGTGGATGACATATTGTTGATTGGGAATGATATAGAACTTCTTAAAATGTCAAAGACTATTTGAATAATAGTTTTTCAATGAATGATTTTGGCGAAGCTACATACATTTTAGGCATCAAGATTTATAGAGATAGATCAAGACGTTTAATAGCGCTTTCACAAAGTACATATTTGGAAAAGGGTCTAAAGAGGTTTGGAATGGAAGATAGCAAGAAAGTGTTCTTGCCCATGTTTCCAAATACGGCCTTGGGTAAAACTCAAAGTCCAGCTATGGCAGACGATAGAGAGAGGATGAGCAAAAATCCCTATGACTCAGCCATAGGATCTATCATGTATGGCATGCTGTGTACAAAACCATATATTGCATATGCTATTAGTTTGACTAGCAGATATCAAAGTGATCTAGGAGTAGATCAGTGGATAATGGTCAAAAATATCCCAAAGCACTTGAGAAGAACTAAGGATATGGTTCTTTCTTATGGAGGCGATGAACATCTAGTTTTAAACGGTTACACCGATGCTAGTTGGAGCACCGATCCTGATGACTCTAAGTCGCAATGTGGATACATATTTACTTTGAATGGTGCAGTAGTGAGCTGGAGGAGTGCTAAGCAAAGCATTGTGGCGAGATCTTCAACTGAATAGGAATACATAGCTGCTTCGGAGGCTTCACAAGAGGCGATATGGACGAAGGAGTTCATTATAGAGCTTGGTGTGGTTCCTAGTGCGTTGGACCCAATGGCCATCTACTTTTACAACATGGGTGCCATAGCCAATGCACAGGAGCCAAGGTCACACAAGAAGCTAAAACATATCAAGCTATGTTTTCATGCTATTTGCGAGCATGTCCAAGATGGTGACATAAAGATTTGCAAAGTACACACAAATCTGAATGTGGCAGATCCATTGAGTAAACCTCTCCCTAGGGCAAAACATGACCAACAACAGAACGCCATGGGTGTTAGGTACATCACAATGTAATCTATATTATTATATCTTTGTGTTTATGAAGTGGGAGACGGTTGGACATATGCCCAAGAGGCAATACTAAAATGGTTATTATTATATCTTTGTGTTTATGATGAATGTTTACATCCCATGCTAAAATTGTATTAACCGGAAACAGTAATACTTGTGTGTTCTATAAACATAAAAGAAGTCCCTAGTAAGCCTGTTGTTGAACTAGATTGTTGATTAATAGATGATCATGGTTTCCTTATCATGGACATTAGATGTTATTAATAAAAATATCATGTCATTAGGAGAATGATATGATGGCCACAATCCTATAGTAAGCATAGCGTAAGATAAAGTCATTTAGAGTTTGTTTGCAACAAGATTTCAAATACATAGTAACATAATCCTTCAACCATGAGATCATGTTAATCACCATCACTAGATGAATGCTTTGATGACATCAAACACCACTTCCGTAACTGGCTAATTATAAAGGTGGCATTAGGTATTCTAAAAGTATGTGTTCAGGAACATGGATCAAGAGTGGAATTTGCCATCCATATGATGGATAGATATAATCTAGGCCCTCTCAGTGGAATGTCATCCAAATGGGTTGAAATCTTGTGACTGGGTCACAAGGGATCACATATCATGGAATGAGTAAAGAGTACTTACCGTATTGAGGTTGAACTAGGTATAGAGATACCGACGATCAAACCTCAGATAAGTAAAGTACCGCGAGAAAAAGGTAAATTAGTATCGTATGTAAATGGTTCATTCGATCATGAAGTAATCATAGAAATATGTGGGAGCCATATGAATTTCCAGATTCCTCTATTGGTTATTGATCGAAGAAGTGTCTCGATCATGTCTACATAATTCACGAACCATAGGGAGACACACTTAAGGATTCGATGTTGTTTAGTAGATATGGAAATGAGTTGGAAATCTAATTTTGTTTAGAGTCTCGGATTGGATCTAGGACATCACGAGGAGATCTGAAATGGTCCAGAAAATAATATTCATATAAGGAAAGTCCAATTCCAGGGTTCAGAAATGTTTTCGGTGATTTCACCGGAAGCTTCTAGAAGGTTCTGGAAGGTCCACCACCCTGGAGGGTGGGCACTTGGATGCGCCATGCCCTAGTGGGTCTGGCAGCATCAAGCCCTAGGTCAAATCGTCCATGACTAGGAAGTGGGAATCAAAGTCTGGTTTGAATAGTCGAAGTCTAGTTTGAAAAGTCAAATCCCAATTTGGAAAGTCAAAGTCCTAGTGGAGGAAGGAGAGGAAACCTACAAGGGAGAGGTTTCCTTCTCCCTCCCCTTGTCGCCTTACCCTCCCATATAAGCAAGGGTTGGGGCGCCCCTTGTCCCTCATCCCAAAACCTAGGCCGTCGCCCCTTTCTCCCAAGTCGCCGGCGCCCTAGCCCTCTCCCAAGAAGACGCCGCCTCCACCCCAAGTCGCTAGTGCCTCCCTCCCCTCACCGCCTACTCCCTAGCCACCGAGGCCCTCTCTCCTCCAACATACCTGCTCCGTCTTAGGCGAAGCCCTGCAGGATCTACTCCTCCACCTCCTCCTCCACCAACACACTGTCGTGCTGCTGGAATCGCGAGGAGATATACAACCTCCGCTGCCTGCTGGAACAAGGGAGAGGAAGGTCTTCATCGAGTACCAAACGTGTGACCAACTATGGAAGCGCTGCCGAAACGCATCGCCGGAAGGATCATCTTCGTGATCTTGATATCGGCAAGTGAACAACTACATCAATCACAAGAATCCGATCTTGTTAAACGCGTTGGATCTACAAGGGTTAGTGCTCTATAAACTCGTTGCACCGATCTTATAAGTTAGATCTTGGCTCTTGTGTGTTCATGCGGTAGAATTTTTTTGTTTTCCATGCTACGAACCCCTACAAGACGTACACAGGGACCCACCAGCCTATATAAATGGTTGATGCATCGAGAAACATTTCCAAGTTCGAAACACAGAGGAGCGAGCAAGAAAATTGTCTAGCATGCACACATTTCTTCTAATGAGAGGCTGATATAGGGGACCCACCGGCCTGTATTGACGGTTGATGCATCGTGCAATATTGCCAAGTTCGAAACATGGAGGCCCTAGGAAATAAAAAGTTCCACCATGCACACGTTTCTTATAATAAGAGGCTGACATATGGGACCAAACAATGTGACCAAACGACAAATTCTTCGAGCAACTCTATGTAGTTTGGAACATGGTAGCGCTAGATAAAAAATTACATCATACTCACAATTCTTCTAACGTGAGGATGACATAAGGGACCCACCATCTTGAATAAACGGCTGATACCGCAAGCAACGCTATGTTGTTCGGAACATGGTAGCTCTAGAGAAGAAAAAATCCATCATACACATGTTTCTTCTAATAAGAGGATGACACGTGGGGCCTAGCTGCGTGATTAAACGGTAGATGCATCTAGAAGCGGTATGGTAGAGCGAGCGAAGGAAAAAATTCACCATGCACATGATTCATATAATGACATGCTGACATGGGAGACCCAGCAGCATGACTAAGCGACAGATAGATCGATCACTATTATCAAATTCAAATCAGGTGGCACGAGCCAAGGAAAAAATCTATCATACACACGTTTTTTCTAATGAGAGGATGTCATGTAGGGCCTAGTTGCGTGATTAAACGATAGATGCATCTAACAGCGATATCAAGTTCGGAAAAGGGCAGGGGGAGTGCAGGAAAAAATTCCATCATACACACGATTCTTCTATTGAGAGATTGACATGTGGGACCCAACGACATGATTAACGGCATATAGATCGAGCAACGTTATCGAGTTTCAAATTAGGGAGGCACGATGGAAGGAAAAATATCCATCATGCACATGTTTCTTCTAGTGGGAGGATGACACATGGGACCCAACAACATGATTAAATGGCAGATGTATCGAGCAACGCTATCATGTTTGGAGCAGGGAAGAAAAATTTCCATCATACACATGATTCCTCTAATGAGAGGCATACATGTGGGACCCAGCATCCTGCCTAAACGGAAGAGGCATCAAAGAAAGTTATCGGATTCAAATCAGGGAGTCGCGACCAAAAAGTACGGTCCGCTAGAGTCACCGACGTTCGGGACCCACACACCTAAAAATACTTTGGCGACTCAACATCGCCCGAGGAACCAGAAATATTCCTTCTGCCATGTGCCCATCGAGATCCGTCCATGTTTTTATTGGTTTCATCGTAGTAGAGGGGCGTGAAACCGAAACAATTCCATCAACCACAGTCGAGCTGAGAATTTCATCACGGAAGACACGACTTATATGATGACCGACATGCCAAGTCGTTGCGGAAGGAAACATTTCCTGTAGTGCATTCTTGATCTCCAGCGCACCCCTCTTCTCCAAAACCCATGTCCATAACAATGGGAATTGACGAGTCGAACCCTCATCAATTGGCGCCGTCTATGGGAACTAGGAGCATTGATGTTGTGATCATGATGGCTCCAGCACCCGCAATCTTTGACTCCTCGGCGACAGAGAATCATCTCCTCTTCGGCACAATCGACTCACTCACTGGCAAACCGCCTGGCCTTCGAGTCCGTAGGAGACGGATTCGACATGATGCTTGGGAGCCTATGCTTCCAGGTTGGCAATATCGGCATGCTTCGCCTCCCAGAGCGGGTGGAACCACCAATGATCACACCCACCCCATGGATTCCCCTCATCGGCACGTTGAGCGCACTCGGCGCATACACTCCGGCCTAAACTTTTTATATCAACAACAATTGCAATTTCGATATGATTGATCCCTTGTCAGGCGATGAGGCCTGTGGCTGCAAATCAGAAAGCTTCGGGAGCAATGATCTCTCCCACTGCTACATGTGCACCGTCATCATCAACGGCAAGGAAAACAACAACGGCAATGGGACATACCCGCCAAATCCCAATGCCAGAAGTAGAGGTGACCCTCCGAATCTCAACGGGAATGCCCCTCCACACCCCAATGCCACCAATGGTGGCGAACCGGGTCGCCCCGAGATCCGTCTAAATGAGGTCGGATGGGGGCGAGTCAGGGAAGCCCTTAGGGGTAACCCCTGGCCGGACGATGCATCTCGCAATATGTAGATGCATTACCATTGGCTCATGGTGAAACAATTTCACCGCCAACAGGAAGTTAACGCGCAATTGGAGCAGTGCAAGCAGACAACCGATGATTCGAGTGTGAGAGGAGCCGCACTTCCTACATCGACGGATCCTCCACCAAGGACAACAGATCCCACGACACCCACAAGAGGCGCTCTCGCCTCGAGCGCATGGAATCGGATGGAGGGCGCAAGGCCACCAAGGCCTTTGACCTGTCATTCATGTCAGTGGATTCACAGGGTAACATGATGCCCAAAACACCGCAAGTCGCGGTTATAGCACTTACCATGTACCTGCTCACCAACCAACCACCAGTAGGGATCCACGATCCGCCGTCCATAGGTCCGTGATTGTAGGCCTCGGTCTCGTAGGAGGCACATTGATCAGAGAGGCAACTCCGGAGCCAAAGAAAGTTGCAGTAACATTCGCAAGGAACCACACACCCTCATCCGGTGAGGACGACCATGATCTATCGCGGCGACGCTGCAATCCATGGGAAAGGATCCGCAACTATGACGCTCGTGATGAGCTCACAGAGTGTGAAATCGACAAGATGCGTGCCAAATGTGTAGGCTCCACGAAGTCGGAGGACGAGGACACGGAGCTATGCAGCACCAGATGCTTGAGGCGAGCCATATGGAAATTGCAGATCCCCAAGGTTTCCAAACTTCCTTCGGATAACCCAAAGTTCGATGGCCTAAAGGAGCCGAAAATCTGGCTTGACAACCATATCTCTTCAGTCAAGTGTACTGGCGGAAACAAGAACACAGCCATGCAATGCCTTCATCTGCAGCTGAAAGGCGCGGCGCAAGCCTGGCTCAATAATCTCCCCCGTGGATCCATTCGTAGCTAGGAGGAGCTGGTCTACAGTTTTGTCCACAACTTCAAGGGAACCTACAAGCGGCCAGCTTCAATCGAGGAGCTGTGTGCCTGCTGCCAAAGGACCAACGATTTTCCTCGCTCCTATGTCCAATGATGGTCCGTCATCAAGAACTCTGTGGATGACATCTTCGAGGAAAGGGCAATCGATGCATTCAATGGCCGCGTGAGACGTTGCGAGCTCAGGGAGGAGTTGGGCTGCGTGAAGCCTAAAACCATCGACCGCTTGATGGACATCGCGAATCGTTGGGAAGACAGCGAAGACGCTGTCTACCACAACCGAGTGCCCTCGGATGACAAGGACGACCTTAGCCGCAGACGCGACTGCCGAGGAAAACAAAGAGCACGCGGTTATGATGACCGCGAGGAAGTCGACATGGTCGCGGCTGGCTACGCTGATCGCCGCTTCGACGACAACCACAACAGCGGCTACTGCAGCAGCAGCTATCGCGACAGCGGAAATACCATGCAATCATGGCAACGTCGCACATGTGACACACCTTCCGCGATGGATAAGTTATCGGTTCCCTGCAACATACACTTCTACATTGAGAAGAAGGATGACAAGAAGAAGTCCAGCCATCTGCTCAAAGACTATCGGGAGATCCAAAAGCTCCACGACAGATATGCCCTGTTACAGCACGAGGCAGTAAACCTGGGATTTGGTTCTGCCCCCGGGCCCATTGCATGTGGAGCCCCACCACCACCACCTAGAGGACCTGCGTAGCCTACGCCTGTGCCGGTCCAAAAAAACGGACGAGAACGGTACCTGATATGCGCGCTGGGGACTATGATGATACAGAAGGGGAGTCCATCCAATAGGATCCAGAACACAATCACCCACCAGATAAATATGGCCGTCACCTCCCCACCGGCCATACCTGAGTACCTCAGCGGCTCTGAATCATGCATCACTTTTGATCGGTCCGATCACCCTAGCCAAATCCCTCGCCTAGGCCACTCTACCATGTTGCTTGATGCCCAAATTGGGGGTTAGAGATGAGTCGGTTATTCATTTACGGTGGCAGTGGAGTAAACCATATGTTTGCTAGAACCCTGGAGGCCATGTGGATCCCACTCTCTAGCCCAGAATCATCCGATACTACCTTCCACGGCATCATCCCAGGAAAGGTAATTTACCCCCTTCGTAAGATATGGCTCGATGTCATGTTCAACACCCCTAAGAACTTCAGGCGTGAGCGACTCGATTTCGAGGTGGTCGACTGGCCATCACATTACCACACCATCCTTGGTTGTGTGGCATTTGCACAATCCTTTCGGTATCGCACTACGCGTACCACATACTAAAAATGTCTTGACCCAACGACGTCATCACTATTCTAGGGAGCTTCGCCAAACCTGACAATTGCGACAAGGACTTCAATAGAATATCTCAGTCTTTCGGCATGAAGGAGGATTTCGAAAGGCTAGAGGAGTTAATAGACACCAACTTCTCCCAGGGACCAAACAAAACGCTCCCGATTAGGCTTTCGAATCCACGATCAATACCAAGGCGATCCAGGTCCACCCTATGGACCCCACCAAGATGGCCCTCATCGCCAACAACCTGAGCGTCGTAGTGGTAGCTGCATTTACACGACCGGGTTACGCATAGGAACTCACACTCGTCGAAATCCTCCATGAGAGCTGGGAGATCTCCGCTTAGTGTCCTATGGACATGCGAGTAGTCCCGCGGGAATTCGTCGAGCATGCAATGAACATGTATCCTAATGCACAGATCGTCCGGAAGTCGATGCATCGACTGTCCGAAGGAAGAGTTGAGGCGGTCGGAATGGAAGTCAATACACTCCTCGACACCAATTTCATACGAGAGATCATGGAGAGGACCTAAGTAGCTAACCCTATGCTGGTACCAAAAGAGGACATAGACATCATGCGGATGTGTGTGGAGTTCCTAGCTCTGAACAAGCACTGCCCGAAGGACCATTTCCCGTTACCATAGATTGATCAATCATCGACTCCACTGCTGGCTGTAAGCGCCTCTCCTTCCTCAATGCCTACTCAGGCTACCATCAGATTCTGATAAAGGTAGAGGACCAGGGAAAGACATCATTCATCACACCATTCAGAGTCTTCTACTACAACACAATGCCTTTCGGGCTCAAGAACGCATGTGCAACCTATCAATTGTGCATGCAAGCCTTCCTGAAGAACCAAATTGGTCGCAACGTCCAATTATATGTCGATGACATAGTGGTAAAGGCCAAGTAGAGAAGAACACTAGTCGACGATCTCCATGAGATGTTCGACAACCTCGATTGCTACAGGATCAAGCTGAACCCGGAAAAGTGCGCCTTCAGCGTCCCTTCTGGTCAGCTACTAGGGTACTTCATCTCCGCAAGGGTCATTGAAGCAAACCCAGAGAGGATAGAGGCCATACTGGCCATGGAGAAGAGAAAGAATATCAAAGGCGTCCAACAACTGGCTAGGGGAATCGCAGCACTCAGTAGATTCATCAGTCACAAGGGTGAAAAGGCTCTCCCCTTTTATCAACTCCTTCCCAAGTCAGAGTAATTCGAGTGGGCGGATGAAGCTCCGGAGGCATTTGAAGACCTCAAGAGTCTACTATCCACCTCCCAATCCCGGTGATGCCCCAGGAGAAGGAGTTTATGCTGCTATACATAGCCGCAACGCATCATGTGGTCAGCACCACACTCGTCGTTGAACAATCTGAAGAAGGAAAGATCCATGGAGTAGAGCTCCTAGTGTACTACCTTAGTGATGTACTAACACCAACAAAGCAGAGGTACCCTCACTACCAAAAACTGGCCTATGGCGTGTTCATGACTACACGTTAACTATGCTACTACTTCTAGGAGCACAAGATCGTGGTAGTCAACGAAGCAACACTGTCCCATATCCTAAAGAACCCTGAAGAAATGGGGGAATGTGTCCCTTTGGGGCATCAAGATGACCTTGCAAGACATCATCTACGAGCAATGCACCGCCATCAAGTCACAGGTGCTTCCTGATTACCTCGTCCACTAGATGGAGATCCAGCGGCCAGATACCCAAACTTGTTGCGAGTCTATACGATACACTTCGAAGGATCCAAACGCAAAGAGGGAGCCGGATCCAAACGCAAAGAGCCATAGTAATCTTGATGACCCCCCAAGGTGACAAGATGCATTATGTGCTGCAGATGAAATTCCATGCATCCAACAATGAAGGAGAATATGCATGGCATGTGTATGGCTAAAGCCTACAACGCCACCAGGCTAGTCATGTACCGTGACTCCAACCTCGTCGTACATCAAATGATGCACCAAGGCGACACTGTTAGTGAAAAAATGATCGCCTACCGTGACCTATACGAGGCACTTAAAGGAGACTTTGATGGATACGAACTCTGGCATTGAAGGGAATATGCCCGAGAGGCAATAATAAAGTGGTTATTATCGTATTCCTTATTTATGATAAATGTTTATTTTGAATGCTATAATTTTATTAATACGGAAATGTTAATACATGTGTGTTTAATAAACAAAAAGGAAGTTCCTAGTTATGCCTCTCTTATAAACTAGCTCGTTGATTAACAAGATGATCAATGGTTTCCTGATCATGGACATTGGATGTTGTTAATAACGAGGTCACAACATTAGTGTAATGATGTGATGAACATTCATCCGAAGTATAGCATTACGATCAAAGTCATTGATTTTCTATTCCTATAAAATCTTACGAAGTAATCCTAATCCTTAGACCATGAGATCATGTCAATGACTAACACCGAAAGAGTTTCTTGTTGACATCAAACATCATAGCGTAACTGGGTGATTATAAAGATGGCTTCAAAACTACTAAAGTGTTATGTTGAGACTAATGGATCGAGAGTGGAATTTGTTCATCCCGATGACGGATAGATATGCTCTGGGCCCTCTCGGTGATATTACATTGGATAGCTTGCAAGCAAGTGATTGGATCACTAGAATGTTATATCACGGGAACGAGAAAAGAGTGCATGTCGGTAACGAGATCAAAATAGGTATGGACATACCGATGATCGAATCTCGGACATGTAATATATCGTTAAACAAAGGGATTAAGATACTAGCGTAAAAGGTTTCGACAATCATAGGAATGTCATAGTTGAATGTGTGGGTGTCAGTACGGATCTCCAGGTCCCGCTTCTGATTATTGATCGGAGAAGGGTCTCGATCATGTACGCATTATTCACGAACCATAGGGTGGCACACTTAAGGGACACTGACATCCAATTGGAGCAAAAGTTTTATGCCGGAAAGAATAACAAGCGCAGAAATTTATTTCACTAGACACCGAAACTGTTTCGGTTGAAATTGTTGAAACTGGTTCTGCATGTGAATTGAATACTAGCAAGGGGTTTTATGTGAATGATTGTTAATTATAGTAATTAACAAAATTCTGAATAAATAAATAAAAGAGTTTTATTTAAATGAGAGCTTGCATTAAATTTGGTGGAAATTTAATGCATTGAGTGGATTTTTGAGTGGAGGCTCTTTTATGGGAGTGGAGGCTTTTCATTTTGAGTGGGAGATCCACCCACATGAATGTGGGAGAGGTGAGGGCAGCCTCCATGGCTGGGCGCCATGCCCCTTGGGTGCCCCCCTCTCCCCTATAAAAGGCCCCATCTCATCCTCTCAAAGCACACCTCCTCGTGAAGGATCTCTCTCCCCCTCTAGAATTTATCCCCCATGGTCTCGAACTAGCGAGATACACGTTCCCGGTGGCTATTCGGCAAGAAAGGGTTGGGCTTCCGCTGCATCGCTGGAGCGAGGAGGCGGAGGTTGCTCGGTGTCTTGTACGTGTGTGCGAGCATGGATGCGCTGTTGTTTTGCGGCGCTAGGACTTCCTCTCAATCCTGAGATCGGCAAGAGATCGTCTACATCAACCACGAGTTTGGACTCACTAAGCTTTGTCGGTCTTCAAGGGTATGTTCTCTACAGATGTATATCCGCCCATTGCTTATATCTAGTAGATAGATCTTGGTACATAGTTGTTCTCATCGTAGGAAATTTTTTGTTTTCTATGTTGCGAACCCAACAGTGGTATCAGAGCCGGATCTATGCGTAGATGCTTTACACGGGTAGTACACATATGAGTATGTGGACGATGATGATCATTTTATTGCTTCTTAGTTTTACTTTGGATATTGGTGGCATAGTGGGATGAAACGGCCCAGACAAACTTTACATGTCCTGGCACATGAGACCTGTTCCACGCTTGACATGCAACTAGTTTTGCATAAGTGGCTAGCGGGTGTCCGTCTCTCCTACTATAGTCAATATGTAATTTGCAACGAGTTTTCAACAATTTGGTTATCCTCGTTGTGGTTCATGTTCGTAGGTAAGAACGGTTCTATCTTCTAAAGCCCTAAGCCACGTAAAACTTGCAATGGATAAATTAGAGGCGTCTAGTTTAGATTGTTGATGGGCTAGTGTTATGATATGGTGATGTTGTAAGTAGAAGTATGAGATGATACTCTTACAACACACATGACGTGTAGGTTCCATAGTCCTTGGCCTTACACATAGAGGTATGATAGAGATCATACCACGGTGCACATGATGGAGATCATATGCGGGAACCATATCATTTCACTTACAAACATGTGATGTTTGATTGCATCTTATATTGTTTGTTTGGAGTTTTATTAGCATAATAAGATGATACCTCATTTATATATCAAGATAAAAATGTGTTCTTCCTTAAGTATGCACCGACAATGTTTTGTCGCTTCAATACATCACGTGATGATCGGGTGTACTTGAATCCACGAGCATATCTCGGGTGTAAGACAGTTACACACGCGAATACTAAGGTTCTTACTTGGCGAGCCTAGCATGTACATACATGGCCTCGGAACACGGACCGAAAGGTTAAGCATTAGTCATATGTTTTGATATGATGACCATATGGATGCTCGCCTTTGAAGCTATACCGACTCACGTGATGATCGGACTTGGTGTAGTGGATTTGGTTCATGTAATCACCAAAAAGACACGAGGGATGTCGTTTTTGAGTGGGAGTTCATTTCTAATTTGGATTAGAAGAACTCAATTTATCATAAATTAAATCAAAGTGAATTTGCATAATTTGTTGTAGTCATTGGCATTCGTTCACCACCTTATGCTTAGTTGTAATTGAGATAATAGAACTATAGAATTTTGGATATTTACTTTACAAACTGGTATCGTATTGTGTTGAGTGTCAATCTAAAGTTTAAAGTCCTATTGCAAACTTTCAGCAAACTCTGTTTACTCCGTGATATTTAATAATTGGTATTAAATCGAGAGTAACAATTCTAGTGTTAGTATCTTAAGTATCATGTTTTCCTCCATGATTCTTGATTTTTTTAATATCAAGTTTATCTAGGATCTGAAAGAATTGTTTCAGAAACCATCATGTGTGCCAGATATAACGATATTTGAAACAATGTTTTGGTTGAAATATGATAGAGTATAATATATGTTCTCATATTCGATGAGAATTTACGAGACATCCTAATCATCCAAAAAGGTTTTGGAAAGTAATGTTATACTCATGATTCGTATTTATAAGCTACATTAGCTTGATCATGAAAGTCGTCATGATAAGAATGAATAGAATATGTATGTAAAGTGTTTACTACACTAAATGATTACTAAAGACTGGATTTTGAAAGAATGCCGATCATTTCTATAATGGTGATCTACTTCAAAGTGCAATTCCAAAGGTATAATTATTTGAATATACATGCTTTGGACTATGTGTCATGTATATGGCGCCACTTTTGATATCGATAGATTCTTTTAAAAGGAAAAGGAAATGCTGAAAGTGAATCTATAAAATATATTTGGCAGAAAAGAAAATATTGCAAATATCCAATTTAGGTATATGGATGATATACATGTTATGGTTTTATTCTTTGCTTGTTAAACAATGTGGTTCTTGGGTATTGGATACCGAATTGGTTGGTATGAAATTTCATACAGAACGACGCAATTCATGAACCACAATGGCCTAAGTAACTAGCAAGAGAATATGTGATGATGTTCATCGAAAACAAACAAACCGTTGTTTGTATTTCTCGTTGACATCAAAGCTTGACTTCAAGATTTTTTTTAATAATTGTTATTCAAATCAGGTATTATGAGAACAAAGGTTGTTCAAATAATTAACGTATTCCATATAAGATGGATGATTTACAAATCTAGTTGGATAAATCACATCCATAAAACCTAATGCTAAAATGTCGCAAGACAAATGATTGAAGATCACTTAAGAAGTGACATCGCCGTTTAAATTATATTGGAAATAAAACATCAAGAAACTCCGTTTTCATGGATTTTTGGAGTCTTTGATTTGATCAAGTGACGCTTGTGCGACTTTCGTAGGGATAATTAAAACTTCGTTCAAAGGCCAAAGAAGAACGAACGACTAAAATATTGGAATTTATACATATCGATATATGTAGTCCATTATGTGTAGTCGTAAGCGATGGGTTTCAACTTCATATACTTTCTCCATAAATTTGAGTGAATATTCATTTAATGAGAAAGAAGTATGAAATATTTGAAAATGTTTCAAAGACTTTCAAGATGAAGTGAAAATCATTATAACAAGAAAATAAATGGTTTATGATTTTATCATAAGGGATTATTTGAGTTACAAGTGTAACAAGAAAAATAAATGAATTATGATTTATCATAAAGGGGTTTATTTGAGTTGCAAGTTTAGCAAAACAACTAGATTTACATCTCCCGAAACACCATAGGAGTATGGAGTGTTTGAGATTTGTAATGAAACCTTGTTTGACATGGTTGGATCAAAGGCGTTATTTATAAAACTACCATTATGTTTTAAAATATGAAAAGCTTTAGGGACTACCACTTCTACACTGAAAAGAGCTCCATCTTGATCCGTTGAAATGACACCATGGAAGTTATGGTTTGGGGTAAAAACCCAAATTGTCATTTCTTAAACATAAGTAAGATATTTACAACCGAAGTCGGATGAGCATGTCTTTATAGGTTATTTTGAATAACAATTGGTTATTCCTCCATAACACCAAGGACAAAAGGGTTTGTCGCTTGAAACATGAAGTTTCTTGAAGAAGGAATTTTTCATAAATTTTAAGTGGGAGGACAATAGAACTTTGATAAGGTTAACGAACCTTAGCTAAATGTGCTGAGTTGCGCAGCGCCAGAAAATTTTCCGGAGGTAGCCAATATGCTCATGGATCACGTGCATCAAAGGTTGCGGTCACGGAGGTCTAAAGTTCCTATTGAATAAAGTAGGTCGGATAAATCATTATTGTTTGACAATGATGAACCGACTACATACAAAGAAGCGATGATGGGCCCAGACTCCGTCAAATGGCTTAAAGCCATAAAATCCGTGATAGTTCCATACACGAGAAATCAGTTTTTGAACTTGGAAGACCCTCCGGAAAGGTGTAAAAACCTATCGGTCGTTTTTGGATCTATAAATAAACAGACATGGATGTTTCACATCTATGAAATAGTCGACATGTCGTAAAGTTTTTTACGACAATGTTCAAGGAGTTGACTATGACAAGATTTGATCTTTCATAGCGATATTTAGTCTGGACGTATTAAAGTAGCAATAACTACATATAATTTGGTATATGGTAGTTGAATAAACAAAACAAAGTTCTTGTAATAGAATGGTTACCTAGGACGTGTACATGACACGATCCAAAGTGTTTTGTTAATTCAAAGGATGCTAAAAGGGCATGCAAACTTCAATGGTTGAAGTAAGCATCGCGGAGTTGGAATCTTCACCGTGATGAAAAGAAGTTTTCATCTGGAGACGATGAAGATGCTTGCATTTGCAAGAAATTAAGTGGGAGCGCTAAGACATATTTCTAATACATTATGTGCAGGACATCTTGTTGATTGGAAATGATGTATCTTTTATTGACAAAGGTTAAGAATTTCATTTCGATGAAAGACTTAGGCAAAACCCGAATATTTAGCATCAATGTCTATAGTGGATAGACTGTGACGCTAATATGGTTGTGCCAAACGTACATATATAAGATATTGAAGGAGTTCAATATAGAAACGACAAAAAACGTTTCTTGTCACATGGAAAGGAATTGAATCAAGATTCAAGTGTATCGACACTTGATAAGTGAAACAAGATTCAAGTGCTTTGACACTTGATGAGTGAAATCACAAGGATGTTTTGATCAATCATACCATGATATGTACACATCCAGATATGTCCTATGATCTAAGTGTTATGAGCATATACCAGAATGAATCATAAAATGATCATTGGACGATAGTAAGAATATTCTTATGATCTTTTGGAAGAACTAAGAATATATTTGCGTAGAGGTGACAAACAATTACAAATAGTTCATTGTAAAACGTTACATTGATACTAGTTTTGTCACAAGATACAAATTAAGTTTATCTCAATTTAAACTATGGGTGGCACAATGAAATGGAAAGAAAGTTTTCATGATGGATTTGGATGAATTCCAAAGTTAAGACATTGTAACGGATACTACAACAAAAGGCTAAGTATATGACTACTCTAGTAGCAGCAAAGGAGGGAATTTGTGTCAAGTAGTTTGTTATCAAACTAAGGTGTGGTTCGCAACGGGCTAACACTAAAGATATATTGTATGACAATAGTATCGACATGATTTAACCCCAAGGAACTAAAGGTCTCACCGAAAGACCAAATTTATACAATGCCATCTCATTGGAGAATGAGTAATGCGTGAAGACACAAAGACATGCAAATACACACGGACCTGAAAGTGTCAGATCCGTAGATTATGTTAACCACTTGCAGTTGCGTATATGGAACACCGGAAAGCCATAGGTGTTCAATACGCAAAGTTTCTAAACTACATTATTGTCTCTAGTGCAAGTGGGAGACTGAAGGGAATATGCCCGAGAGGCAATAAGAAAGTGGTTATTATCGTATTCCTTATTTATGATAAATGTTTATTTTGCATGCTATAATTGTATTAATACGGAAACATTAATACATGTGTGTTTAATAAACAAAAAGGAAGTTCCTAGTTATGCCTCTCTTATAAACTAGCTCATTGATTAACAAGATGACCAAAGGTTTCCTGATCATGGACATTGGATGTTGTTAATAACAAGGTCCCAACATTAGTGTAATGATGTGATGAACATTCATCCGAAGTATAGCATTACGATCAAAGTCATTGAGTTTATATTGCTATAACACCTTACGAAGTGATCCTAATCCTTAGACCATGAGATCATGTCAATCACTAACACCGGAAGAGTTTCTTGTTGACATCAAACGTCATATCGTAACTGGGTGATTATAAAGATGGCTTCAAAACTACTAAAATGTTATGTTGAGACTCATGGATCAAGAGTGGAATTTGTTCATCCCGATGACGGATAGATATGCTCTGGGCCCTATCGGTAATATCACATTGGATAGCTTGCAAGCAAGTGATTTGATCACTAGAAAGTTATATCACGGGAATGAGAAAAGAGTGCATGTCGGTAATGAGATCAAAATAGGTATGGAGATACCGATGATCGAACCTCAGACATGTAATATATTGTGAAACAAAGGGATTAAGATACTAGCATAAAAGGTTCAGACGATCACAGGAAAGTCATCGTTGAATGTGTGGGAGTCAGTACGGATCTCCAGGTCCCGCTTTTGATTATTGATCGGAGAAGGTCTCGATCATGTCCGCATTATTCGTGAACCATAGGGTGGCACACTTAAGGGACACTGACATCCAATTGGACCAAAAGTTTCATGCCGGAAAGAATAAGAAGCGCAGTAATATATTTCACTAGACACCGGAACTGTTTCGGTTGAAATTGTTGAAACTGGTTCGGCATGTGAAATTGAATACTAGCAAGGGGTTTTATGTGAATGTTTGTTAATTAAAGTAATTAACAAAATTCTGAATAAATAAATAAAGCAGTTTTATTTAAATGAGAGCTTGCATTAAATTTGGTGGAAATTTAATGAATGTGAGTGGATTTTTGAATGGAGGCACTTTTATGGGAGTAGAGGATTTTCATTTTGAGTGGGAGCTCCACCCACTTGAATGTGGGAGAGGTGGGGGCAGCCCCCATGGCTGGGCGCCATGCCCCTTGAGTGCCCCCCTCTCCCCTATAAAACGCCCCCTCTCATCCTCTCAAAGCACACCTCCTCGTGAAGGATCTCTCTCCCCCTCTAGAATTTATCCCCCATGGTCTCAGACTAGCGAGATACATGTTCCCGGTGGCTATTCGGAAAGAAAGGGTTGTGCTTCCGCTGCATCGCTGGAGCGAGGAGGCGGAGGTTGCTCGGTGTCTTGTACGTGTGTGCGAGCACGGATGCGTTGATGTTTTGCGGCGCTAGGACTTCCTCTTGATCTTGAGATCGGCAAGAGATCGTCTATATCAACCACGAGTTTGGACTCGTTAAGCTTTGTCGGTCTTCAAGGGTATGTTCTCTACGGATGTATATCCGCCCGTTGCTTGTATCTAGTAGATAGATCTTGGTACATAATTGTTCCCATCGTAGGAATTTTTTTTGTTTTCTATGCTATGACCCCAACAGGCATGTCGGTCAAGAAAGCAACAAAGACGCCGCCAAGCTCGCCAGCATTGGCTCTACCTATGCCCTGGTACCACCATGTGTGTTGGAGCAAATCTGCAAACTTTCCATCAAATGATAGCCATCCAAGGATGCACAAGACGTCGTAACATACTCGGGGGATACGCCACTCGACAAATTCGAGGCTCCCGCGGAGGAGTAGCCCGCGACTTCAATCGAAAACCTCATGGAGGTTATGATGATCAAGCAATCCTAACCCAACCATACGTCACGTGCCTGTTGAGCAAGAAGTTGCCGGAAGACCCTACGAACGCGCGACACATCGGTCGTCGCTCCAAGCATTACGAGAGTCCTCCAGTGATGCATCACCAAAGGGTCACAAAAAGAGCATCCTCCTCGACATCCACGAGGGCATCTACGACCACCACTGTCACATCCCAAAATTTTCCAAATTTTGAAATGTGAAAAATAAATAAACAAAATAAACAATTGTTGATTTTTAGGGTGATAAGAAACTTTTTGATTCCAATTGGAAACATCAAAAACCTATTTTGATCAAATAAAATCCTAAAGGGATTTAAAAAGGTAAATAAACAATAAAGTTAAAAGTTGGAATCACTATTTTTAGATCTTTTTATAAAAAGATTTGGTTTTCAAAAGCAAAGGTAGAAATATAAATAAGGATTATTTTATAGAGCCAAATTAAATCTTGGCCAAGCTTTTGAAATAAAATATTTCTATTTGATAAAAAAAGTAAAGGTTGATTTAAATAAAATAATGAGGATTTATTAATATCCAATTTTATTAAAGTAAAGGATTTTCCATTTTAAATAAACACTAAAACTTGTTAATTTGTTTTAAATGAGAAGTGTTTTATATTTTCAAAGAAAACCTACTAAAAAGGTTTTGGGTATTATTTAGATTACAAATAGAATTTTTAAATAAATAAAATCCTATTTGAATTAATGACTAAGGTCTATTTATTTAATTATTAATGGATCCTAAAAAAAGAATAAAAATTATTTTGTTTTGGACTTTGGATTATGTTGTTAAACAGAATTAAAATCAATACAAAGTTTGGAGTTGATTTGGTTTGATTTGTTGTTTGAATTATTTGGTTGAAAATCAAAACAGAAATTCAAATTGGAAAAAGAAAAGGCTTTCAGAATAAAAAAAGTGAAACAAACAGACCCAACCCATCTGGCCCACTAAGCCCAGCAAGAGCCCACCCGGCATACCCTCACCGAAACGTTTTCTCACACAAAAATGCACTCGCTGAGTCACAGACAAGTGGCCCCATCTCCCAGTCCCTCCACCTCGCTGACAGCACGGCCCCACGCCAGCACGTCGTCGTTCTCACCCGCCGCGACCGTTTTCCCCCTCGCACCTCGCCGTTGCTGCTTTGAATCCGCGGCGTGAATTCGCATCAATGCGCGAGTAATACTCGTCCGTGATCACGCACAATAAATCGCCTCGCCCTCCTCCTCATTTTCCCCCAGATGTCGTCCACTCTCTGCCAATGGGCTGCCCCAATTGCCCGCTGTAAACCTCCTATTCCGACGAGCTTTTCCAGCGAAATCCTGCGTCGTCCGACCTCCCCTTGTCCTCTGGACTCCACAAGCATGCTCGCCACCCCCTCATGAACCTGCCTATGCCTCCCACTCGCCCGCGCGTGCCCCAGGAGCTCGCCTCGGTCTGCCTCTGAGCATCGCCGCCCTCTACCGAATCTCCGGTGAGTCTTAGCCCTCAACCTCATGCGCGCCTCGAGTTTCGACTTACGCCATTTGGTTCGCCTATTTCCTGTGCATCTCCAGGTGCCCTCCAATAATCCGCGCGTGGCCTACAAGCTCGCCTCCGGCTTCAACAGAGAGCATCCGTCGTCAGGAGCTACTCCAGCGAGCAATCCCTAACATCACCGTGCGCCCCTTGCCTCCTCGCGACCACGTTGAGCATCACCACGATCCCCTGATCACGGTGAGCTACTTCCCTCCTTCCCTTGCTTCTTGTATCACCGGAACCGCCGTTAGCCGAGTGTCGCCGCCGCGCGCTGCCGTCGAGCGCTGCCAGTTCCGGGTCATAGCGTCGTAGCCGTTAGATCATCCAGTGGATACGATAGAACGTATTCGAAGAGGTATCACTCGATCTGAGCCATGCGATTTAAGTGAAATCCTGCGGTCCAGAGAAGCTGATCCGCACGAAGCGGTACCGTCCAATGAAAACACGCCACGTGGACAAGGTTTTGTTTAAAAACAGAAAATAGAATCTATTTGGTATGCAAACTTGTAAAATTCATAACTTTAGTTCTACACGTCCAAATTTTGCAAATTTTATATCAATGGAATCAGTAGAACAAGTACTTTGCAACCATGCACTTTGTTTAATCATTTGCTTTTGGAAAATTGGTTGAATTTGCAGAAACTTGTGTAGGCTTATTTTGAATATAAAAATTGTTCTAGATATATTTTTGAGATGAAATCTTTGCAAAATGGTTTGTTGAGAACCTACTGACCCTAGGAGCGAACTTATGGATTTAAAAATGTATTATGTGAAGTTAAGGAATAAATATTAGAGTTAGAGCATTTCTAGTCAAATAAAAATATTGTTTTTGGTTTAGAAATGAATTTTGAGTAAAAACCTTTGGAAAATGATTTGATTCAAACCTTCTGACCCTAAACACCAAGTTTTGAGAATTAAAATATATTTGGTGAACTCTTTAAAGAATATTGCTTTGCTAAAAGCATTTCAACCACATAAAATATTGATTTGATTTAAAAATGGTTTATAGATACAACCTTTTGCAAATGTTTTTACCACTTTAGTAAATGACCACTTTGAACTTTATAATGTTTAGAGCCTAGTAGAAACCACTTTTGCAAATAAAACTATCTTTTGCATGCTTGCATGCATGACCTTGTTTTTGTTATTTTATGTGTGAGAAATGGTTTGAATGCTAGTTGAAATTGTGTTTGTTTGATTGAATTGTAGTGAAGTTAGAAGAGTGTGATATTTGCAAGATCAAGAAGTGAACCAAAATTCTCTACTAAAAAGGCAAGTGAGACTATCATACAAGACCTACTATTTTTCATTGCACTTAGTGGATTTTGTAACATGCATGATAAGGACTACTATATTTTATGCTATGCTAAATCCTAATAGGATAATCTTATATATTCCCTAGCGAAAACATTGTAGTTGTAGTATGCTTAGGCCTGCTATATATTTTTGATAGGATATATGTTATGAATATATGAAGTGTTGAAATGATATATGTTTTATATAATAAAACAAGTACTCAATGAACCACCTGGGTGGACAAGGATTCTCATGTTTTGCACAAGGTGGCAACAAAAGGAACCATGTTTATATGGCTATCTCTTTTTGTATGTGCACTAGAAGAAAACCACCTAGGGACTTAGAGATTGAACATGTTTCTCGTACAATGGCTTCCGTGTGCAGCCACATGCTAAATGGGATCTGGCTTAGTCAACTATATAGTGGAAGACCCATGCATTGGCATCTACAGGTTAACTAGAACTGTGTAAGGGAAATTTATCCCTACATTGGTGCCTGGTAGACAAGCTAGCATTGTGTATTGGGAGGACTCCTATGGAAAGACTTTGTCACATTCTCGATCTGCCAGTACTCCATTTGGTGAGTACTTATCCAGCGTCCACTGGTGGCATCAAGACGAGATTGTGTCATGTGGGTAAAGTGTACAACTTCTGCAGAAGATCGAAATTCTAAGTACTTAGCCGTGTCCCCGGTTATGGATAATACTAAGCAACTAAGGCCTGAAGCTATGGAAGATCTCGACATTCCAATTTCTCAAAGTAAAACTTGATGGTGACAACAAGGGTTTTGAAGCACTTGGAGTTTTCCAAGAAGTTTAGAAAGATTTGACAAAATATCAAAAACTATTTTGAAAAGATAGGATAAAACTATATTGCTTTCTGCAAAAGAGCCTAAACCCTACTTAGCCAAATATGCATGTAAATGATAGGATCCACTTATTTCTACATAGTAGTGAAACTTGCCAATACAATTCAAATGTATTGACCCTTGTGGCTGCAACTTATTATGTTGCAGGTATGTTTGATGTTAGTGAAGTTTGTTGAATAGGATTACAAGTCTACAACCAACATGATTGCCTGTGGCACTTTGAAGATGAAGGACTCCATGCTATATAGTTATTCCGCTGCATTGTAATGAGATAGCCAAATGAGCTATGTAAGATGTAATAATTTATTTTATTCCTAGTTATAAAGTTGTATTATGACCTTTGTTTCTTGATATTACATCTTAACCGTGGATGCTAGCTATTGATCCAGGGACTAGCATTGTAAACACAGGGATCTCTACCTTATTAAAGGTTGGGAACCTTACAACCACGCCGGAAGTCATGCCCTAGTCGCCAAAGCCTTACGGGCTGGCTTCTACTGGCCAATAGCGATGCGTGACGCCAAGAACATAGTCGAAAGATGCAACGTCTGCCAACGGTTCACCAACAAGCCGCATGCACCGGGATCAAAATTGCGACCAATACCGCTGGCTTGGCGCTTCAAGCAATGGGGACTCAACATGATCGGCAAATTGCAAAAGTCCTTACCTGGAGGTTACATCTTCCTCCTCGTCACTGTTTACAAGTTCACCAAGTGGATCGAAGCCATGCCAGTTAGCAACCAGATAGGCACCACCGGTGTCAAGTTCTTTGAGTCCATTGTTTTCAGGTTTGGGGTTCCTCACAACATCATCACAGATAATAGTACAAACTTCACCTCGAAGGAGTTCCAAGACTTCCGCTACGGCCTCGGCATCAACATCAGCTACGCCTCGGTTGCACATCCCAGACCAACATTCAAGTCGAAAATTCCAACGGCCTCGTCTACAACGGGATCAATAAGAGACTCCTGCGTCATCTCAAATGATAGGTGGGAGCATGGACGGAGAAACTACACTCCATACTCTGGAGCTTGCGCACAACACCAAACATCGTCACTGGCTATACGCCTTTTTCATGGTGCATGGCACCGAAGCGGTGCTACTAGCCTAGGTTTGTTACAAGGCCCCGCAAGTCATCGTTAAGAGCGAGGCAGAATCGATGGCTACACTCGAGTATTCTTTAGACCTACTAGAGGAGGCATGCGACATCGTCGTTGCTTGTTCAATGTTGTATTAGCAAAGCCTCTACAACTACCATAGCCGACGGCTACGACCAAGGTCCTTCGTCGAAGGCGACCTCGTCATGCGACTCAAGAAGAAGGGGCATATGAAGCTCGAGGCCCCCTAGGAGGGACCCTACGTTGTCACTAAAGTGATTCCTGGTGGAGACTACCGCCTCAAGGATGTAGATCCCAGAGTAGCATACTCTAATCCTTGGAACGTTGCACACCTGCGACGCTTCTACCCTTAGAAGTTTTTACTTCCATTAAGGTTTTCGGCCATGCTATTCAGCCAAAACATGTATGAACTACTATGAGATGAATAAAAGCTAAGTTCCTTGGAAAATATGTTTTTATTCCTCTGCAAATTTAACATACAAATTATACTCGGGGGCTACGCCTCATCCGACGACATCGTCAGCTCCTTACCTTTGCACCCACCTGAGTAGCTAACTATATAATCAAACCCTTGAAAGCACCATCCCAGTTGCAGCCCCACTAACAGGTTGGTAAGGAGTGGAGATTCACATAGCATCAGGCTAACGAAAATGGCATGCATGTTTACAAAATAAAAAGCATAACATGGACTATTTATACAAACTTTACAAAGGCAAAAATGCCCAATCGAAACTATACAGTCTTTACGTTCTTTTACTTGGCACTTGAAGGAACAACTTACCGCTGTTGACACTGAAGCATTACATTGGTGTGCTCATCGAACAGTCGAACAATATCTTCTGTATGCTGGGCAACCATGTGATAGTGTGGGCGCATATTCCACGCCATGCTATCAGGAGGAACGGGCGGCCCTTCCGCTATCTCTGCTAGATACACATCTGGGTGGTGCAGCCAAACAAGGGCTAGTGCTGCCTTGGCACCCGCTACAAGCTGCTTCCGCACGCACTCCTTCACCACACACGCTCTGAAACTTCTGCAACAACCCTAGGAAGGTAGACTAAGATTCATCTAGGAAGAACATGGCAGCGAAAATCAAGGCGAATGCTGATCTTGCATGTTTCAACACCTCAAGCACCTGATGGACATGGTCCTGCACCGTTGCCACCACAACCGCTCGATTGCGATCCTTCTAGAAGAACCCCGGCCTCCAGTTCCTGCTAGGTGATGCAGTTTAGTCAAATATCGACACGCTACTTCTCTTCCTTCAGAATGAGATTAACAATTGCAAATAATAACAACGCATCAGCCAAGGAGGCAGTAAAAAGTGCGGCAAAAGGAAAGTTGAATAGTGCTCATATTGCAGTTTCTCTGCAATCTGCGTGAATTCTCCAAGGAGATACTTCTCCCTCATGATGGTTCTCTCCGCCTTCGACATCCACACGTCAGCGTCGACGTGGATGATAGCCACATCCTTTTCTATGCTCCTGATTCACAGCAGGGGAAGCTGCGACACCTCATTCGCCCTTGGCTGAGCAGTAGCCAAGGGAACATGCGAGATCACCAGAACAATACTCGAAGAGCCCTATGAAGCATAAGGAAGCATAACAACAAGGACAAGACATAATGGACAGGTGAAAAAAGGACACACCATATATTTACATCAAAAGCTACTGCGTAGCAGTTCAAAAGGTTGTTTGATACAAATAATCATGTGCTACTCGCAAGAAGACAACTATAGCAGCTAAAGCGCGCGATTATGCGCAGGCACCAGAGGGACTCGCGACATCCGTAGCAGCCACCATCTCCGTGGCATGTGCCACAACCAATGGCTTCTGCCCTACCGAGTACCTCGTTAGCAGTTTGATGAGCCACGGGCCATACTTCTTGCAGCGTGAAGCAAAAGGATCAAAAGCTACCTCAATGCTATCAGCTGCCGGAGGCATCTTGGAGGTAACCCTGCCGAGGTCCAGCTGGGCGCCATAGTCTTGCACCATTGCTAGCCCGAGGGAGGCACCCGTTCCCTTCCACGCCTTCTTATAATCGGTAGGCGCATCCCACTCTAGATCCTCTGCCAATGAGTTGACATCCTCCAGAGCAGCGCTCTTCGGGAATATCTCCCAGTGGAAGCGACCGAGAACCTCCTTGGCCTTGACCATGAAGTCTCGGGTGGAGTTGCAACAGTCTCCGACCGTAGCAACCGCACCAGCCAGAAGATCCCCGTGCTCCAAGACCTGGCGGTTGAATATGACACCAATTGCCTTTATAAAAACCGTGACTTATCAACTCAAGAAAGCCAAAAAAACATGAAGCAAGAAGGACAAAACTCGCACGACATGTGTAACTTACCAGACAGCTCCTGGGCAGCAGTCAGAGAGCGCCTTTTCCCACTCAGCTGCCTCCATTGCCCGCTTCTCCTCAAGCTCATTCGCCTCTAGCTTGAACCGTTCGAGAGCTTCCATGGCACCTTTCACCTTGGTCTTCGCCTGATGTTGTATAGTTTTCAAGGTGATTTGGATCTTTGTACTGTATATATGTATTCTTGACTTCTAGAGTCGTTGTTATACACATATATATATATATGTTTTGTGGGTTCCATCATGGACTACTGTGTAATGATAGTATTTTGTTTTCCACCCGCACGCAAGTGCCTGGTGGGCACCTTTGAATCCTTTCTATGCGGGTTTGGTGGAAATCGCTAAAGCTTGCATAGGGCCGATCCGAAGGTGTTACAAAGTTGTATCAGAGCTTAGCAGTTATGATACCCCACTAGTCTAGCCTATAGGATAACCTAGATAACGGACGATGTAGAGTGAAAAAACTATTTTGCAAAATCGGTTGGATATATCTCATTAGGTTTACTTTTAATCCTTACCTCTATGCTATTTTCCTCTTACCTTCGTGTGTTTGAATGTGCTCTCTTATCATTCCTTCGAGTCTAGGTTTTCTCGTGGTTGGGTTTCTCTTCCATCCTCTTGTAACGGTGCTTCGACATTTAGTCTTCATGCTATCCAAGGAATCTTCCTCTGTTGTACCATTAAGTGGATCTAAAATTCACTAAAAAAATTCTTTATATCTTCCGGTGTTTTTCTACACGAAGACATCATCTGCATTAGATCCGATGAAGAGCCTGCATCACTCGTTTGTTTTCCAAATGTTGTTTGTCAAGATGTTTAGTCTGAATCCCGAGAGTTGGTTGCATAAGTCTTCTATTCATATACATATTAATGCTTTGAGTGCGGGATTGAGTCGTGACCATACCACTACTCTTATCATTATCTTTTGTACATTGAATGGTGGATCGATTCAATTTGATATGTGTTTCACCAGAGCATTCTCTCGACGGATGTGAGCAACAACCCTTGTTGGTGGTGTCACCAATTTCAAGACAGAGAAAGAATCTTTTTAGTGGTGTCGCAAAGATCTACATGAAGCTAGAAGATTTAGATCATCGGCCTTATTCCCGTACCATGAGGCGGATCTTGAGGGCGAGATCCATGATTAGTGGTGTCGAATTGTAGCATCTCAGGTAAAACCACTACAAGAAAATTGCTTGTGTTTGTGCATCATCATGACTATATTCTCATGTCATCATGCCACATTGGATTTGAGCATCGTCATGTCATCATATATAGTTTGCCTAAAACTATTCACAAAATCATATCCCTTTTTTTCTAGATACTCTCCTCTGTATTCAAATAAAAACCCAAGATCCGTCCGGATCTTTTATTTGTCTAAAACCTTTTTGCAAATGTTTTTACAGAAAATATTTAAAACAAAACTATTTTACTACTCCCTCCGATCCAAATTAATTGACTTAAGTTTTTCTAGATTCACTTGTATCTAGTACTAAAGCATGACTAGATACATACGAATCTAGACAAATCTAAGTCAATTAATTTGAATCGGAGGGAGTAAACTATTTTGTTCGAGGGAGGAACCCGCATGCCAGGCCCAAAGGCCCAGCCCGCCCGCAGTAGGAAACTCTAGCCCTAATCCTACCGACCCCACCCGCCGCTAACCTAGATCGACCCCTACCTAACAGCCGCCGGCGGATGCACTCTCCATGCACGTGCGGAACACACCCAGGCCACTAGCGCGCTACATCCATCAGACACAACCCGCCCTGCACCCCAACCCGCCGCCTACACCTAGCAACCATGGCCACTCTCGCCCCTGGACCTGTTATGTCCTCCTCCCCATTTTTTTATTTTCTTCCCTCCCCGCCGACCCCACCAGTCCCACAACCACAATCCCCTCCCTGGCCCTGTCCTCCCTGAGCTCGGAATGAGATCCTCTAACTTAGTTGAGTCTAAGTCCCAGCACCGTCTATCCAGAATCCTACGGCATTGAGATATCGTGCTATGCTTCGCTTGGGTGAAAGCCATCCTACCTCGAGGAAGCACAAGGCATACCAATACGGTATTCTCGCGAGACACCCGTGGGCCGTGGTGGCTACAACACGGCATTACGAAGTGTGCCGTCTTCATCCTCTCGCATGGTTGTTCGAGTAGCTGGTCATTACAGCTGCCGCTGACCGAGCTGAGCGGCGCTCTGTAGCTATTGCATGCCGCAACACCACCCGCAAGACCGTGTGCTGCTACTCGCATGAGCGCCGGCCGAGTTTATAGTGTCGGTGAATTATTTGACATATATTCAGTGGTGAAGCGGGAAAAGTGACGTCACTCTATGGATGCGGCACCTATGTTTAGTACATGGTGGAGGTTGCTGCAACTCAGAAAATAATTGGTTGAGGCTGGCTACATTAAACAATAGCGATACACACTGGTGGAAAAAGGGCCTCCATTCCCGGGCCGCAACGGGCTCTAGTCCCGGTTTTGGGCCCGGGACTGCGAAAACGGGACTAGAGGCCCCCCCTCTAGTCCTGGCTCGCAACGGCCCGCGACTGATAACAGTGTCAACACCCGGATTTTTCAATCCTAGATGCCTGTTATGCCATACATCGCAATCCCAGGATTACCATTTTTACGAGACATAACAGAATTGGATACCATAGTACTTCATCCATTACAAACGATACATAAGTTCTTACACAAATGGGGATCTCATGATCCAGTTCTTAGTACAACATCAAGCAGCGGAATACGTAATAATAACGGTAGCATAGGCGAAGCTCCATCTTCGGGGTCACAGGCAATGCTGACGATGGGAGATGATCCTAGTTGTCGTAACCTTCCTGGGGTCCATCTTCGAGGTACTCTTCTTCATAGTCTGGCCATGGGAATAGCCAGGGACAAAGCCATGAGTACTCTTTAAGTACTCGCAAACTAATACTAACAAGAGAAGGGTTTTTTTTTGGATAATAGGACACTAGGCTCTAGGGTTGTTTTGCAAAAAGCCATGTTTATCTCTACTAAGTTCCAAAGCTAGTCACAATTTTATAGTTCCTAAATGGGATCTTGTAATTCAGGTCGCAACTCTGTTGTTGTCAAGTCAAAGTCTCAATTCATTTCACAAGTCATTTTGAAAAGTCTGATGGGGGAACAATATGGCCACTCCAACTGTCCATAACCGCGGACGCGGCTATTCGAATAGTTTGACACTCTGCAGAGATTGTACACTTTCACCACAACATTCGATACATCCGTCAGGAACAAATCCTGAATTCACCATACTCAGTATACGGATAATCAATCCTAACCTTTCGATTACACGCCCTAGTATAAGCACCTCTCCTGTGAGTTTGGCCTCCCAACCATGACCACTGTCATCTTGGGTACTGCACAGGTGGACACTCTTCACAAGGTAGCCTCAGCTCAGACCTTGGCCGGGAGGGAACAAATACTAAGGTATATAAGTTTCCAGTCAAGCCCTACCCAATATTCGGGTATTGTGGTTGTACTCAAAAATTGGAATGGTATCGCATCCAGAAAACCATCAATTTTATAAAGGGCTAAGGCTCATGCCTCAACATTTTTATCACCAAAATCATCAAGTGTTTGGAAACACATGTCGAAAACATTTCAATAGAATGATCCATCATTCCAAGGTTTTCATAACCATTTTTCCACCAAGTATTCCCATCTACAGTTGATCAAGTTTTATGCTTAGCACTAGCATCTACAGGTGGGGGTGGTACTAATGAGGGGTGGTAACTAGTGGAGTTTCACTAAGTCCAACATTATATCTTAGGCTGATATCAAGGTTTCTAGCTTAGGCCAAATTTTATGCTCTTTAAGCAACCTTCAGCACAATTGTCTAGTATCTACCAAACTCTTAGGTAGACTCTAAGTAAGCTTTGATAAAAAAATAAAGTAAGAAGCTTGCCATAAAACTAGGATTGGTTTAGCAAGTAGGTATGATCACATATGCTTAAGGAATATAGTATTCATATCACAAATATGTGTTTGTGGCATCAGTAGGGTATCTTGCAAGTGTTAGCTTGCATTGGTATAGTATCAACTTGCATCAATATCAGTATAAGCTTGCCTGGTGCAGAGAAGTGGTTGACGTTCTCCTCGGCTTCCTCTTCGTAGTATCCTCCTTCCTCCTCGTAGTATCCTTGGTCGGTACTAGCGTCTATGAATAAATACGAGGTACACAATCACCAAACAATACTTAACTACTTGCAATCATCACACACAAGGGTCCTATAGATGATCTAGCATCATCTCTAACATTACAAGGTTAAAGCTTGGTTTAAAACTTCTTACTTTTAGAAAAGTAATTTCTACTCATTGAAAAACTACTTAAGATTTAATATTCTCCAAACTAAACATGGGATCAATTTGACACATGTCATCACCACATAGTGTAGTCCTTGGGAATGTGATTTAAAGTAGTGTCACAATTTAATAAGGTTTTACCCTTTTATTTCAATTAATTAAAGTGGCTAGAAATGCTTATGAAGCATTCTTTTATTACTTGAACATTATTTCTGCAAGTAAACCTATATATTTATATATATTCTGAAAGGTATGGTTAAATGTGATTTTTTAGAGTTGGAATCAACTCAAAAGCTTTTATGGTTTAAATTTGAAAAATGTTTGAATGTAGAAAAGCTTCTGCTTGTTATTTTTGCTATGGGTGATCTACAGATCCAAATGACTTGAATCCAACAGGCTTGGATTAAGCATTCACAGACCTTTCCAACAAAATTGGTTTCATTCAATTTGGTGCACTGAATCGATCTGGGTTGATTTTTGAAGTTGGGTACAGAAGTGTGTTTGAAATTAAAAAGAAAAGGTTTAATTTGAATTGCTGGGCTGCGCGGGAAATTCTAACGGGCCGGCCTGCTAAGCACAGGGCTCCCGCGGGCTGCGTAAGTGGGTGTCCCCACTCGTCAGTGACACGAGGTTGGGCGAAGCGGTATGGGGCAACGTGGATCGTTTGATCTAGTTCTAATCCAACGGCTGAGGGTCATCGTCGACGCGAGACAGCTCTGGCGAGAACGAAACCTAGCGCTGCCAGTGGGGGGTGCTGGGGGCTCATCGGGGTACGGGCGAGGGTCGGCGAGGCGGGCAAACGACAAAGTCGACGACGGCGAACCTCCTGGTACCGGTGGCTTCTCTTGGGGCGGCTCTAATCGCTGGCTCCCTTCTTCTCCGGCAGCGGCAGGCTCCAGTGAAATTCCGACGAGGTGGTGCTCGGCTTGCTCTGAGGATGGTGTGGCACGGTCAGTGGGGAGAGGGGAGTGAGATGGTGTGATGAAATCGTGCGGGGGTGGCCTCTATTTATAGTCGAGCGAGGGGACCGTCGGGGCGCAAGGTGAGCTCGTCGGGGGCGACGTTACAGGCGGCTAATGGCATGGGCAAGGGTAGGGGACGGTGCTGTGTCTCCTGGCGATGCTCAACGACATGATCTCGAGGCATGGGGCGGTGTGGTTTGGTCTGGAACGGGCGGCGCTCTGCGCGGCAGAGGCGGCGTCTTCGACGGCGGGCGGTGGCTGTATGGCACGGGGCGGCAAACGGGGATGTCTGGCGGTCTCATGGGTCGGTGGTGATCGTGTATGCACGCGGTGAGGGTGGAGCGCGGTCTGTGGGTAATGGTCGAGAGTAGCTCTCTGGCGCACGCTCGGCATGGTCTGGGCGTGTCTCGTGCGCGTGGTCCAGGGCTTGACAACGCTCGCGGTTGGGACAGGCAGTGGCGGTGGACGGTGGGCTGCCTCCCAGACAAGGTTGGCACGACTAGTTCTTCCTCTAGCCTGCTGTCCACAATGGGGTGACATGGGGTTGCTCGGCTGTTCACCATTAATGACAATGGCAAGCTCACAGGGGTGCTAGTGTTGGGCTAATCTTTCTAGATGATCTACTGGGTTGTGTGTGAGCTAACTAGGGAACAAGTTAGGCTCAAAACACTGCACACTATAGTGTTCGATGTTTTGTTTGATTTGTGTCTGCAACCTGTTTGATGAAATGGCCGCATGAAATCTAGTTTTGAATTTTGAAAAGATTTTTGGTGGGTTTGCTAGATTGGTTCTAGTGAGTCTGCAGATGCTTGGGTTTTAAAATTTGAGCTTGTTTGGGTCGGTTTTGGAAAAGCGGGATCTTCCCATATGAAGAAGATTCAATTTGGAATTGTCATTTAAACTATGCATTTGAAAGTTTCTGGATGATCACAAAGTGGGCCTTGATACTCTGTTATGAGTAAATTCAAGGGGTGCAAAGATCCAGAAAAGTTTCTGTTAGGTTTTGAAAGTTTGAGACAGCCAAAGTAGGCATGGGAGTTAAATTGGTCAAAATGACCATTCACTTAATATATTTGTTTTGATTTACTTGTCTTTAGGAAAGGTGTGGGAAATGTTTTATATGATGTTATTTTCACCTAAGAAACATTTTACAAGCAATGGTTCACACAAACAAGGTGGTTTTTAAAGAAATTCAAAATCCATGCATACACATATACATGCATTCATGAATTCATTTAGAAAAGTTTTTTGTTAACCCTAAACTTGATGATTAGTGTTTTGATGATCTAAGTTTGATATTTTTGGGATGTTACAAACCTTCCCCCCTTAAACAAAATCTCGTCCCGAGATTTGAAAAGGACGAAAAGATTACCTAGGATTTGAAGAGATCTTGAAACTCCGTTCTGATGTGATCTTCGCGTTCCCAGGTAGCCTCCTCTTCTGTGTGGTTGCTCCACTGAATCTTGAGAAACTTGATGCTTCGGGTTCTGGTAGTTCAAAAGGATTCTTCCAATATACGGATGGGTACTTTGGGATAGGTTAGGTCATCGTTGATCTCGATGGTCCGGTGATCGATATTCTTGAACACTTCGGTCTTCTCGGGGACTTCGAGACATTTGCGAAGTAACGAGATATGGAACACATTGTGCACCACTGACATCTCTTCAGGTAGTTCTAGTTGATACGATACTTCTCCTCGACGGTTCAAAATTTTGAAAGGTCCGATATATCTGGAGGCTAACTTTCCTTTGAGTTGGAAATGTTGCATTCCCTTCAATGGCGACACTTTCAGATAAACCAAATCTCCGATGTTGAAGGCGACGTCTCGACTTCTCTTGTTGGCGTAACTCTTTTGTCGGGATTGGGCTGTCTTGAGGTGTTCACGAATCTTGTGAACCTTCTCTTCTGCTTCTCGTAGGATGTCGGGTCCGAAAATCTGACTCTCTCCTACTTCTGACCAGTTCAAAGGGGTGCGACACTTTCTTTCGTACATAAATTCAAATGGGGCCATTTGCAAACTGGCTTGGTAACTATTGTTGTATGAAAATTCTGCAAACGGCAGACAGTCTTCCCACTTGGATCCATATTCTAACACACATGCTCTAAGCATATCTTCGAGTATTTGGTTTACTCGCTCCGTTTGTCCATCGGTCTGAGGGTGATACGCGGTACTGAAATCTAGGCGGGTTCCTAAACCTTCTTGGACTTTCTTCCAGAATCTCGAGGTAAACTGAGTTCCTCGATCCGAAACTATGTTCTTGGGGACTCCGTGCAAACTAACGATCCTAGCGATGTATAACTCCGCTAGCTTCGAACTCTGATAGAGAGTTTTGACGGGCAGGAAATGGGAGACTTTGGACAATCTGTCCACTATGACCCAAATAGAGTCATTTCCCCTACTAGAAGTAGGTAGTCCAGTGATAAACCTACAGAATCCCATTTCCATTCCAGAATTTGCAAAGGTTGCAACAATCCAGCGGGTCTTTGATGTCCTGCCTTGACTCGCTGACATATATCACACTTGGCGATATAGCTTCCGATTTCTCTCTTCATCTTATGCCACCAAAATTGCTCTTTCCAATCTTGATACATCTTAGTTCCTCCGGGATGGATAGAATAAAGTGTATCATGAGCCTCCTTCAAGATAACTTCTTTCAACTCCGAATCTGCTGGTACACAAAGGCGTCCTTTGTACCACAGAACTCCTTCTTCGTCCTCGGTAAATCGGGGTACTTTGCATGTACCGATACGACGCTTGATTCCGTCGATACTGGCATTTCCCTTCTGCGCCTCTTTAATCTGACTGATCAAAGTGGGCTGAAGTTCGATGCTAGCCAAAAATCCTTCACTTACAAATTCTACTTGAAAATCTTCCATTTCTTTGTGCAAACTTGGTTGCTCCTTCAAAATCATGGAGCTCAAGCGGCACGGCAATCTGCTAAGGGCATCGGCTACCACATTGGCTTTTCCAGGGTGATAGTGAATGTCTAGGTCGTAATCCTTGATTATCTCAATCCATCTTCTCTGCCTCATATTCAGCTCCTTCTGAGTGAATATATACTTTAGGCTCTTGTGATCCTAATAAATCTCACAACAGTTTCCCATCAGGTAATGTCTCCATGTCTTCAGGGCTAGAACTACGGCTGCGAGTTCGAGGTCATGGGTTGGGTAATTTTGTTCATGTTGCTTCAATTGTCGCGATAGATAAGATATAACTTTGCCTTCTTGCATTAGCACACATCCGAGACAAATCTTGGATGCGTCACAATAC
The DNA here is from genome assembly GCA_916181665.1 of Avena sativa. NCBI lineage: Eukaryota > Viridiplantae > Streptophyta > Magnoliopsida > Poales > Poaceae > Avena > Avena sativa. The sequence continues at coordinate 106,076,579 of OV702293.1, forward strand.
ACATCGAAGGGCTTCGTGATATCCGGCATGATCAAGATTGGGGCTGAAATCAATCTCCTCTTAAGTTCTTGAAAACTTGCTTCACATTTGTCGGTCCATTCAAACTTCTTGTCCTTCTCCAGCAATTGGGTCATGGGTCGGGCTATACTCGAGAATCCTTCTACGAATTTGCGGTAATATCCCGCCAATCCGAGAAAAGCACGAACTTGGGTTTGAGTGGTTGGGGCTTGCCAATCTTCTAAATCTTTCACTTTGGCAGGGTCAACGGAAATTCCTCCGGCTGATACAATGCGGCCGAGGAATCCTACTTCTTGTAACCAGAATTCACATTTGCTAAATTTTGCATACAACTGATGCTCTCTAAGGGTTCCAAGAATGGTCCTTAGGTGTAGCTCATGTTCTTCTTCTGATTTGGAATAAATCAGAATGTCATCGATGAAAACAACGACAAACTTATCCAGGAAGTCCATAAAAATCTTATTCATGAGATTCATGAAATAAGCGGGGGCATTGGTTAATCCAAAAGACATGACTGTATACTCATACAATCCATATCTGGTGGTGAAGGCAGTCTTTGGGATATCCTCTGCACGAATTTTGAGTTGATGATAGCCAGTCCTAAGATCAATCTTAGAAAACACCTGGGCACTGGTCAACTGATCAAACAAATCTTCTATCTTAGGCAAGGGGTACTTGTTCTTGATGGTGACATCATTCAACTTTCGATAATCCATACACAAACGGTTACCTCCATCCTTCTTGTCTATGAACAAGATAGGTGATCTCCATGGGGACGCACTCGGTTGGATCAATCCGATTTCTAGCATGGAATCCAGTTGCTTCTTCAGTTCTTATAGTTCTGACGGGTTCATACTATAGGGTCTCTGGGCTATGGGTCCTGTTCCGGGGATTAGTTCGATGATAAACTTGATATCCCGATCTGGGGGCATACCGGGAAAAACATCTGGAAATACATCAGGGTATTCGCAGACTATCCGAACTTGGTCAATGGTAGGTTGGGCTAGACTCTTGTTACACTTGAATTGGCGAGGTAAGGTTTCAGATATATGCTCGACTGATATTCCGGTGGTACTGGTCATGGTAATGGCTTTCTTGGCACAGTCAATCAATCCTTTATGCTTGGACATCCAATCCATTCCTAGTACTACTTCCAAACCTTTAGTTCCGAGTACTATTAGATTAGCATAAAAATCTATGCCATGGATTCGGATAGGGACGGCTTTGCAAATTTGCCTAGCCTTGGTGGTTGATCCGGGAATTTGTACAATCATCACATGCTTCAATTTGGTTGGTTGAATTTTACTAGTGCAGGCAAATTCTTCGGTGACAAATGAATGCGATGCACCAGAATCAAACAACACTCTTGCAAGTACTGAATTAACAGAAAACATACCCAGCACGACGTCTGGCGCTTCCTGATCTTCTTCAACAGTCTGGCTGTGGCATTCTTCTTGTTGGGGCACTCGTTGGAATAGTGTCCTTTATTTCCACAGTCATAACAGGTCACTTGTGACTTGTCCTTGGCTGCGATAGGCACAACATTGCTTCCAGTCCTTGGGGCAGTGTTGGGGTTGGTGGTAGTATTGTTGATGTTTAACTTGGGTGGGGCACAGGTGAAATTGCTAGAATTGCCGGGGTTGTTGTGATTTCCTCCGGGTCTAGGGTTTCCACGGTTGGGATAGGTCGGACGGGTCATAGGGGGTCTGTTGGTTCTTGGGGCAAATCCTGGAGATGGGTTGGGGCGATACTTTGGGGTCTGATGGGTTCCTGGTTGATGCACCATGCGACGCTTGCGGTTCTCATTGGCCTGGTTGATCTTTCGTTCCATTTGGATAGAAGAGTCTACAAGGGCTTCAATATCAACAAAGGGGATATTGACTAACACCGTCTGCATCTCGTCGTGCAGACCATTCAGGAATCTTTCTTTCTTCTTGGCTTCGGTGTCTATTTCGTCCGGGGCATACCTAGCTAATGACAAAAATTTGTCACGGTATTCCACTACAGTCATCCTTCCTTGCTTCAACTCTCTGAACTCGTCTCTCATTCTCTTGATTAAACCTGGTGGCACATGGGTTCTGCTAAACTTGACCTTGAATTCCTCCCAGGTTATCATCTGGCCTCCGATCATTGCACGAACATTGTTCCACCATGCCCTGGCATCTCTGGCTAGATAATAGGTGGCGAACAAGACTTTCTCGTTGGCTTCCACTCCAGCGACTTCTAAGTTGTTTTCCATGGTTTGCAGCCAATCATCGGCGTCTAGGGGTTCTTCCGACTTGGTGAAAACGGGTGGGTTGGTATTCTGGAAATTCTTGAGCTTAGATCCGTGGTTGTCCTGATTTCCATGGCCTTGGTTGTTGTGGGCTAGCTGGGCTATCTGTTGTAGAGTGGCTAGGTTGGCTTGACGTTCCGCTCTTTTAGCTTCGCGGTCAGAAGTCAACATTTGCAGGATCTGCAACATCGGGTCCGTGGCTGAACCACTTCCTCCACGTGGCATCTGAAGATTTAGATAGATCAGGAGAAAAGAGGGAAATTGCTAAGGTTTTGGGTTTTTGAAAAGTTTTTGGAGTTTGACTCAAGTTTTCTAGCAACTTGCTTTTTCATTCATTCACTCATACCACACAATACAACACACACCACAACAAGGAAAAACAGATGGTTTTAAGAACCATTCTGGAATCTATGATACAGTGGGACCGACTACTACTCACTACGCTAGTGGTCAGTGCGACTACTCCTTGGAGTCTGTGGCTTCATCATCTTTAGGATCATCGATGAAGGCGAAATCATCCTCATCGGTGAAGAAGTCCATGGCCTGATCCTCCAGAAAATCATCGTCATCGCTGAGATAGGAGTAAGGGTCTCCACGAAGATCCTCTCCGGCATTCTCCCTTTCCTCCAACTACATGTCCCTCTCGTGGATGGTCTCTTCTAGAGATGAGATGCGATGGCGAAGACGGGCAATAATGCGCTCCTTCTTGTCGAGCTGACGGCGGCGAGACTTGCGATCCTTTGCTAGCATGGCGATGGTCTGATCCTTCGTCTTGATGATGGAAGACTTGTGGTTGCAATAGTCACGGCAGTTGTCCAACTCTTGTTGACGATCATACATCATGAAGCTAAGGTGGTCCCATTGAGTCTTCAGCTCGGGGTGGTATGGGGCTTCCAGTGGTTGTCCATTTGCATCACGTCTTGGGAAAAACTCAAAGCGAGTACCCTTGATCGGATTGATGCTCTGCCCACACAGACGGGAAAGAGCTTCCTGCATTGCTCTGGCAAGTCCATCGAGCCAGTTGTTTTCCCTCAAGGTAAACTGAATTCCTTCCGCTGTGGGAGGTTCAATTTTTCCTTGGAGACTTGCAACAATTAGCCACTGCAGATCTTCTCCTCCTTGATCATTGAGCTGAGCTCCGAAGAACTCGGGGTGCGGACGCTCCAGAAGTTCTGAAAGCTGATCCAGATCCCTCTCAAAGATAAGGTCTCCTCCATTCCCAAGTTGATAAAACTTGCTGTACTTCACGTCCATCTATAAAAATAGAGGATGAGTAGATTAGCAGAGTGATCAAGTGTGTCAAAATTTTATCTATTTTGCAAGAGTTTTTGGGGAACATGAAGTTTTAATAAAGAATTAAAGAGGTAAGAATGAGAATAACTTTTCGTAAATATTTTTGTTCTGTGGTTTTGAAACTAAGTTTTTGGTTCAACGTCCAATCTAACTAGGGTCTCCTATGGTCAGGATGGCTCTGATACCAACTTGTCAACACCCGGATTTTTCAATCCTAGATGCCTGTTATGCCATACATCGCAATCCCAGGATTGCCATTTTTGCGAGACATAACAGAATTGGATACCATAGTACTTCATCCATTACAAACGATACATAAGTTCTTACACAAATGGGGATCTCATGATCCAGTTCTTAGTACAACATCAAGCAGCGGAATACGTAATAATAACGGTAGCGTAGGCGAAGCTCCATCTTCGGGGTCACAGGCAATGCTGACGATGGGAGATGATCCTAGTTATCGTAACCTTCCTGGGGTCCATCTTCGAGGTACTCTTCTTCATAGTCTGGCCATGGGAATAGCCAGGGACAAAGCCATGAGTACTCTTTAAGTACTCGCAAACTAATACTAACAAGAGAAGGGTTTTTTTTGGATAATAGGACACTAGGCTCTAGGGTTGTTTTGCAAAAAGCCAGGTTTATCTCTACTAAGTTCCAAAGCTAGTCACAATTTTATAGTTCCTAAATGGGATCTTGTAATTCAGGTCACAACTATGTTGTGGTCAAGTCAAAGTCTCAATTCATTTCACAAGTCATTTTGAAAAGTCTGACGGGGGAACAGTATGGCCACTCCAACTGTCCATAACCGCGGACGCGGCTATTCGAATAGTTTGACACTCTGCAGAGATTGTACACTTTCACCATAACATTCGATACATCCGTCAGGAACAAATCCTGAATTCACCATACTCAGTATGCGGATAATCAATCCTAACCTTTCGATTACACGCCCTAGTATAAGCACCTCTCCTGTGAGTTTGGCCTCCCAACCATGACCACTGTCATCTTGGGTACTACACAGGTGGACAATCTTCACAAGGTAGCCTCAGGTCAGACCTTGGCCAGGAGGGAACTAATACTAAGGTATATAAGTTTCCAGTCAAGCCCTAGCCAATATTCGGGTATTGTGGTTATACGCAAAAATTGGAATGGTATCGCATCTAGACAACCATCAGTTTTATAAAGGGCTAAGGCTCATGCCTCAACATTTTCATCACCAAAATCATCAAGTGTTTGGAAACACATGTCCAAAACATTTCAATAGAATGATCCATCATTCCAAGGTTTTCATAACCATTTTTCCACCAAGTATTCCCATCTACAGTTGATCAAGTTTTATGCTTAGCACTAGCATCTACAGGTGGGGGTGGTACTAATGAGGGGTGGTAACTAGTGGAGTTTCACTAAGTCCAACATTATATCTTAGACTGATATCAAGGTTTCTAGCTTAGGCCAAATTTTATGCTCTTTAAGCAACCTTCTGCACAACTGTCTAGTATCTACCAAACTCTTAGGTAGACTCTAAGTAAGCTTTGATAAAAAATAAAGTAAGAAGCTTGCCATAAAACTAGGATTGGTTTAGCAAGTAGGTATGATCACATATGCTTAAGGCATATAGTATTCATATCACAAATATGGGTTTGTGGCATCAGTAGGGTATGTTGCAAGTGTTAGCTTGCATTGTTATAGTATCAGCTTGCATCAATATCAGTATAAGCTTGCCTTGTGCAGATCAGTGGTTGATGTTCTCCTCGGCTTCCTCTTCGTAGTATCCTCCTTCCTCCTCGTAGTATCCTTGGTCGGTACTAGCGTCTATGAATAAATACGAGGTACACAATCACCAAACAATACTTAACTACTTGCAATCATCACACACAAGGGTCCTATAGATGATCTAGCATCATCTCTAACATTACAAGGTTAAAGCTTGGTTTAAAACTTCTTATTTTTAGAAACGTAATTTCTACTCATTGAAAAACTACTTAAGATTTAATATTCTCCAAACTAAACATGGGATCATTTTGACACATGTCATCACCACATACTGTAGTCCATGGGAATGTGATTTAAAGTAGTGTCACAATTTAATAAGGTTTTACCCTGTTATTTCAATTAATTAAAGTGGCTAGAAATGCTTATGAAGCATTCTTTTATTACTTGAACATTATTTCTGCAATTAATTAAAGTGGCTAGAAAAGCTTCTGCCTTGTTATTTTTGCTATGGGTGATCTACAGATCCAAATGACTTGAATCCAACGGGCTTGGATTAAGCATTCACAGTCCTTTCCAACAAAAGTGGTTTCATTCAATTTGGTGCACTGAATCGATCTGGGTTGATTTTTGAAGTTGGGTACAGAAGTGTGTTTGAAATTAAAAAGAAAAGGTTTAATTTGAATTGCTGGGCTGCGCGGGAAATTCTAACGGGCCGGCCTGCTAAGAACAGGGCTCCCGCGGGCTGCGTAAGTGGGTGTCCCCACTCGTCAGTGACACGGGGTTGGGCGAAGCGGTATGGGGCAACGTGGATCGTTTGATCTAGTTCTAATCCAACGGCTGAGGGCCATCGTCGACGCGAGACAGCTCCGGCAAGAACGAAACCTAGCGCGGCCAGTGGGGGGTGCTGGGGGATCACCGGGGTACGGGCGAGGGTCGGCGAGGCGGGCGAATGACGAAGTCGACGACGGCGAACCTCCTGGTACCGGTGGCTTCTCCAAGGGCGGCTCCAATCGCTGGCTCCCTTCTTCTCCGGCAGCGGCAGGCTCTAGTGAAATTCCGGCGAGGTGGTGCTCGGCTTGCTCTGAGGATGGTGTGGCACGGTCAGTGGGGAGAGGGGAGTGAGATGGTGTGGAGAAATCGTGTGGGGGTGGCCTCTATTTATAGTCGAGCGAGGGGATCGTCGGGGCGCAAGGTGAGCTCATCGGGGGCGACGTTAACATGATCGCGAGGCATGGGGCGGTGCGGTTTGGTATGGAACGGGCGGCGCTCTGCGCGGCAGAGGCAGCGTCTTCGACGGCGGGCGGTGGCTGTATGGCACGGGGCGGCAAACGGGGATGTCTGGCGGTCTCCTGGGTCGGTGGTGATCGTGTATGCACGCGGTGAGGGCGGCACGCGATCTGTGGGTGATGGTCGAGGGTGGTGCTCTGGCGCATGCTCGACATGGTCTGGGCGTGTCTCGTGCGCGTGGTCCAGGGCTTGGCAACGCTCGCGGCTGGGACAGGCAGTGGCGGTGGACGGTGGGCTGCCTCCCAGACAAGGTTGGCACGGCTAGTTCTTCCTCTAGCCTGCTATCCACAATGGGGTGACATGGGGTTGCTCGGCTGTTCACCATTAATGACAATGGCAAGCTCACATGGGTGCTAGTGTTGGGCTAATCTTTCTAGATGATCTACTGGGTTGTGTGTGAGCTAACTAGGGAACAAGTTAGGCTCAAAACACTGCACACTATAGTGTTTGATGTTTTGTTTGATTTGTGTCTGCAACCTGTTTGATGAAATGGCCGCATGAAATCAAGTTTTGAATTTTGAAAAGATTTTTGGTGGGTTTGCTAGATTGGTTCTGGTGAGTCTGCAGATGCTTGGGTTTTGAAATTTGAGCTTGTTTGGGTGGGTTTTGGAAAAGTGGGATCTTCCCATATGAAGAAGATTCAATTTTGAATTGTCATTTAAACTATGCATTTGAAAGTTTCTGGATGATCACAAAGTGGGCCTTGATATTCTGTTATGAGTACATTCAAGGGGTGCAAAGATCCAGAAAAGTTTCTGTTAGGTTTTGAAAGTTTGAGACATCCAAAGTAGGCATGGGACTTAAATTGGTCAAAATGACCATTCACTTAATATATTTGTTTTGATTTACTTGTCTTTAGGAAAGGTGTGGGAAATGTTTTAGATGATGTTATTTTCACCTAAGAAACATTTTACAAGCAATGGTTCACACAAACAAGGTGGTTTTTAAAGAAATTCAAAATCCATGCATACACATATACATGCATTCATGAATTCATTTAGAAAAGTTTTTTGTTAACCCTAAACTTGATGATTAGTGTTTTGATGATCTAAGTTTGATATTTTTGGGATGTTACAAACAGCCACGTCGCTGTTTCAGCGCCGCGGGGGCGGAAACCCTCTAGTCCCGGGCTATAACACCACCCGGGACTAAAAGGTTTCCTGCTGCGGCAGAGAAACACCACATTTCTCTGCCGCGACAGAGATTGTGTATTTCCTTTTTTTTGCCATTTTGTTCCTTTTTGTTTTGTGTTTCACTATAACAAACATATATTTCAGTAGACATATTATACGCTACTACATACACACTACACGTCGATGCATTTATATAAGATCGATCCCTTGCAAGCATACATATAATCAATCATATCAAAAGGAAATGTTTTGAAATTACATGGTCATTGATGAATATATATATCATATGAGCTACATGGAGATGACTAAGGCAAATCGAGTTCCACGTCATCCGCATAATGCTCTCCATGTACATCAAGGACTTCCTTCATCATAAATCCCGCCAGCTCCTCTTGAATTGCTCTTATGCGCTGGTCTGGCTCTAGTCTCTCCCGCAAATCATAAATATAATGTGAGTCAACTTTCCGCTCACTGGTCAACTCTCGGATGTACTCGCAGACGTAGTATCCACATAAATGAGTTCCCGGTGGCTGCTGTAAACTCTTCGCCATTTTATAAGTTAGCTCCTCTTTGAATGGACCTGGTATTTTCTGTCTGAACCGTGTCCAACACCTGCTCGGCAAAGAAAATGAACAAAGGAGTTATTAGTTACTTGATATCAGGAAATGAATGAAAGAGGACGATATAATGCGATAATGATTGAAATTACTTATGGAGCATTGCTTTCATGTCGCTCCACTTCTGTTGGTCCCAACTTAATGAGTCATGGACTTCAACTAGGGAGTTGTCAACTTGAATGTTTAGCAAGATCCAGTGGAATTTGCGGACATTTACATAAGCATACATGCATAGCTCATCCAGTAAGAAAAAATAAAATGTGTACAAGATATAAACACTCACTTGAAGTTGTAAGGAAATAGTATTTCCTTAACAAAATTATGCTCGGTTAAGAACCTGGACAGGTCTTCCTCCACGTCTTTGGGGTGATTCTTTAACGTATATTCATTAATGATATATGGGTCAATGAACCCAACATCGTATCTTCTAGCTCTTTTGCATTCAAGCATCTTCATTCTGCGGAAAATAATATTGTCATACAAAAGGATATATAGTTAGGATAATATATTAAATGCAATGAACGAGCTAAAGCTACAAACTTAATTATAGAAATAAATAACTTACAGACAGTAGCAACCAATGATAGATTTATCGAGGGCACGCTGGTTGTATAACTGAAACCGTTCGGTCATTTGAACCTGTATCGAGTATGGTTTGAAGTGATGCTCCTTTCTAACGTCCACCGGAAACCAATCTTTATGATGTTTTTTTTCTGCTTGCGACATGTACCATTCATGAAGATTTCGCATATGTGTGGATAGACGCGTGAGCTCCTCATTACTGACTAGAGGCTGCCCTTGGACATACTGCCGTACTATCTGACCCACTGGCGTATATTCATAGCCTAAATATTGACCAAGAGACATATTTGCTTCGTTAGCAAGTGCTTTGGCCTCCGATACAGTGATTCCCATAAGTGCAGCATTATTACGGGCTCTAGGTTCCATTATTTGCATGTCCATATCCATTTCAGCTCTGAAGGCCTTGTCGAGGTCTGAAATGACTTTGAGCGGGGCGACCGATTGATTCTTCTGTGCTCCGAGCTAGGCAACTTGCTTCCCGCTTTTTGCACTTGTGATTTTTTTCTTCTGTGCTTGCTTAATAATCTCCCGGTCATAGTCTGATTCCAGATTCATCGATATCTGGGATGGTTGCTCAAGAAAGGACTTAGCCCACTTTTTTGTTTTTTCGTTATATAGCGGCTTTGGCTCAGGATTTTTGGGTGCAAAATGCGCCTTAACTTGGGCAGCCACATCCACGTTAGTTTCCTCGTCGGTCTTGTCATAAGGTCTCTTTGGAAGAGCCGGCGGGATATCGACTATCTTCGGCGTTTGACCTTTCTTCGATGTGGGGCGCGGGGGACCGTCGAACTTCCGTTTCTTCGACGAGGTAGTAGTATTGCACGGAGGCGGAGGCAGAGATCGAGTTGATGTACTCCTGCTGCGGCGATCGTCAGCGGGGCGGGGTGGACTTGGAGGTTGGCGATAATCGGGTTGGGGTGGACTTGGAGGTTGGCGATAATCGGGTTGGGGTGGAGTTGGAGGTTGACTATATTCGATGCGGGGTGGATTTGGATTCCTTGGAGTCGGTGGCCTTGGCGCAAATCCTGGAAACTTGATGTACTTCTTATTCCATAGAATGATGTTGCGCTTGACATCTCCTAGTTTCGTAAGGCCTTCAGGCGTAGCGATTTCAATCTCTAGGTCCGCAAAATCCTCCACTATGTCATCCACCGTGACACGAGCATATCCTGGTGGAATCGGAAGTGAATGGTGGAGTGCTCCAGGAAGTCAAGGTAAAGCAATGCCGATCGCCACCTTGAAGGACAGGTTGTTCATTGGCTGATGTAGCTCACATTGTGCCATCTCTCTGACATCATCCACGGGGTAGTGAGGAGACGGTGCATCATCCAGCAGTGCTTGATCATCAGCACAGACCTCCGTGGAAGCCATGCTGCTTCTCCGTTGGCTAAGATCCAATGCAGGATCATCAGACTGCGGGTGAGTTGACGACGGCGGCCTTTGGATAATTTCATGCATGAGCTTCTTCAGATCAGTTAGGTCCTGCTCTACCCTAGAGATCCGGTCTGCCTCCCGGTCCTTCTTTCTCTGACGGCTTCTGTAACTGGCATCGTACAGAGGAAACCCTTTCTTCCACGAGACACCGGCGCCTTTGCCTCGTGTTCGTCCTCCCTTTTCAGGATTCCCTAGGGAGCGTGTCAGCTCGTCGTTCTCTCTCGGGACGGAACAATCCCAATTGAGCATCGTTCATTGCTTGAATAAGGTCTTGGGAGGGTTTTAGAATTTTATCATGAAATAATGTCTTCCCTGTTTCTGGGTCCAAGGATCCCCCGTGCCCGTACCACCAGTGCTTTGACCTCTCGGGCCATCCATCTGTACCAGGAGTGACGCCTCTAGCCCTCATATCCTTCTCCGTAGTTTCCCACTTAGGGATGGCACTCTTGTAGCCACCTGTCCCCATTTTATGATGGTATTTCTTGTTGGCAGCATTTAATGCGTTCTTTGCCGACTTTGCCTTTGCTTTATAAGATTGCTTGTACTGTACAAAATCGGGCCACTGTTCTCTCAACTTCTCGTTTACTCCTTTGAAGTCTGGAGTTTTCTTTTTCGCGACATATTTCGCGTATAAATTTTTCTTGTGGTTCCGGTACAATTCAGCCATCTTGCTTAGTGCCCACTCCTTGACTTTCGCTCTATTTTCAAGCCCACCCGGCCTTGGGGTAATACCATCTACCTCAAATTCCTCATACTCTGGAGGTAGTATGAAATGCGCTATGAGCTTCTGCCAAAGGTCATCTTTGGCATCATCGGTGACATAGCTGTTGGATTCTTCACCGGGTTTCTTTGACTTATTCCATTCTTGGATGGTGATCGGCAGGTTGTCCCTAACAAGCACCCCGCATTGATTTATAAACATCCTCTGGTGCTTCTCTGGAGCAATCGGTTCACCATCATCATCTATTTCTTCGATGGTGAACCTCTGATTACCATCCAACTTTTTGTTCGGCCCTCGTTTCGTTCGAGCTGTCGATTGCTTCGATCCGGTGGGCTAAAAGAAGAAGAGAGAGTGATTAATATATATCTATATCAGTTAATGAATAGAGGTAACACGAGACTATATATATATATATGTACCTCGCCGGATCCTGTCGAGGGGCCATCATTATTGTTGTTATTTGTTTGCCCTTCGTCCATCTGGTCTTCCCCTTGGTAAATTTGGTTTTCCTCTAGTCCATCACCGGATGGATTCAGATATGAGGATATCTCTTCCACGAGCAAAATATCTTCGGCGCGGTAGTAATATTAAGAGGAATTTCACCTCTTATCATGCCCTGAAGAAAACCTTCACCGATGCGACCAGGATCTTCGGATGGATCCATGATTTAATTATCTATATCAAAAAGAGAGTTAAACAGGTTAGAAAAAACCCTAATAACTAAAAAAATATAATCCTAATTATAATAACTTAAACAAAAAAATAACCCTAATCCTAATTCTAATCTTAATAAATAAAACAAAAAAAATCACTAAAACAATAATCCTAATCCTAATTCTAATATTTTAATTAAAACAATAATCCTAATACTAAAACAAAAAACCCTAATATAAAAAATCTATAAAAAAATCTATAGAAAAAAACTATAACAAAAAACCCTAATAAACCGCTAATTATAATAATCCTAATACTAATCCTAATAACTAAAACAATAACTAATCCTAAAAACTATAAAAACTATAGAAAAAAATATAACAAGAAAATTTTAAAAAAACTAAAATTTCCTAATAATAATAATATAAATACTAACATTTCCTAAACATTTATACAAAACCTAAAGATTACTAATAATAATAATAATAAATATTACTACAAAAACCTAACTATAACATTTCCTAGACTAATTATACTACTAGACTAATTATAATCAAAACCTAAATACTAACATTTACTAACATTTATACTACTAATCAAAACCTAAATACTAACATTTCCTACTACTAATCAAAACCTAAATACAAAAACAAAATTAAATAATTAACCACCTCCGGCGAGGTGGTGCAGCGCGGTGCGGCACGGTGGGGCGACATGGCGGGGCGGCGACACGCGCGGGGCGGCGCGGCATGGCGGCACGGCACGCGCGACACTTACGGCGGCAGGCGGCGGCTCTGCGGTACGGAGACGAGGTCGGCGGCCGCGCGGGAATCGGCCGGCCGGCGGGCAGCACCTCCCCTGTGTTCTCTGCATCGATGGCGCCTCGTCTTCGTCTTCATCTTCGTGGCGTGCTAAGTGCTGGATCGGCGCGCCAGGGGCGAGCGCGCGTATATATAGGGACAGACCCTTTAGTCCCGGGCTAAGCCACCGCCAGCCACTAAAGGGTCTTTAGTCGCGGGTCGTGGCTTAACCCGCGACTAAAGACCCCCCCTTTAGTCCCGGGCTAAGCCACGGCCCGGGACTAGAGGGTTTTTTTGGCCGTTCATTTTCGCGCGCGCACTCACCCTTTAGTCCCGGGTCCAGCCACGACCCGCGACTATTTGTCTTTTTAAATTTTCTTTTTTAATTCAAAACTAATATAAAAACTTTGAAAAATCATATCTTTTATTGTAATAATCCAAATAAAACAAATAATATGTATATTATTATCAGAAAGATATAAAGAATTTTAATATAATATCCATTTATCTGTTTGCATCATTTATAAATTATTTCATTTGTAAATTTTCTTTTTTAATTCAAACAAATATAAAAACTTTGAAAAATCATATCTTTTATTGTAATAATCCAAATAAAACAAATAATATGTCTATTATTATCAAAAAAATATAAAGAATTTTAATATAATATCCATTTATCTATTTGCATCATTTATAAATTATTTCATTTATAAATTTTCTTTTTTAATTCAAATCAAATATAAAAACTTTGAAAAATCATATCTTTTATTGTAATAATCCAAATAAAACAAATAATATGTCTATAATTATCAGAAAATATAAAGAAATTTAATATAATATCCATTTATCTGTTTGCATCATTTATAAATTATTTCATATGTAAATTTTCTTTTTTAATTCAAATCAAATATATAAACTTTGAAAAATCATATCTTTTATTGTAATAATCCAAATAAAACAAATAATATGTCTATTATTATCAGAAAAATATAGTGAATCTTAATATAATATCCATTTATTCCCGATTATAGTCACAAACCGGGACTAAAGATATTTTCCGCCATTTCCCACCTCTTCCCGCCAAGTTTTCCCGCCCTTTCCTTTGTACGAGAGCTTTTAGTCCCGGATGTGGTCACTAACCGGGACTAAAGATATTTCCCGCCATTTCCCAAAGCTTCACGCCAAGTTTTCTCGCCCTTTCATTTCTACGAGAGATTTTAGTCCCAGATGTAGTCACTAACCGGGACTAAAGATATTTCCCGCCATTTCCCAAAGCTTCACGCCAAGTTTTCCCGCCCTTTCCCTCTATATTTAGGGCGATCGTGCCATGGCTATCCACACATCCACACCTTCCTCTCTTAGAACAATGGACAACGCCTACTGGGCCATTCTGACCCTCGAGGAGACCGAGGCGCTATGCGCCTCCAACTACCCTTGTCCGCCGGGCTACCGACCGCCCGCCGGCTGGATGCTGAGTGCTGGAGGGGTTCCTGTCCCTCCTGTCCCTCAAGGATCCGCATGCCAGGTGGCCATCACAAACCACTTCTACCACGAGCTCACGCCGGAGCAGCGGATGGATCCCTAGTGGGATCACAACAACTACGACACCTGGAATGCTTCTTCGCTAATAGGCGGGAAAGGGAGCTTGCCAGGTACGAGGGTGATGGCCCGCCACTGGTGAACCACAACGAAGCCGGCCGTCGTCTGTGGTGGGCGACTTTAGTCCTGAGTGTTAGCTAGTCCCAGTTTGTCCCGGTTTTTAATATTAATAAATGTCTTGAGTGTTACCTAATAAATAGAGGGAAATGCCTATATAAAGAGAGGGTTCATCTTTAGTCCCGGTTGGAGAAACCAACCGCGACTGAAGGGATTGCGGTAGACTGGGCCAGGCAACACTAATAATAGGGGTGAGTGTCGACATTATGTCGTGTGGCTTGTACCTTGTCCCGGATGGTGTCACCAACCGGGACTAAAGATGAACCAACCGGGACTAAAGATGAGTCAACACTAATAATAGGGGTGAGTGTCGACATTATGTCGTGAGTGTCGACATTATGCCGAGCTGCTTGTACTATAAATAGGCATCCTTGTGAGTCCAGTCCTCCAGCCAGTTTGAGGCATCTCCAAGATGGTTTACGAGAGCAGGGACACCACTACGGCCAGTTTCAGGGAGATGCCGACGGAGCCCAGTCCTCCGGCATCTCCGAGAAACTGGTCATAGAGGCACTCCCTAATATGTGAAATTAGTTAGCTCCCAGGCGTATTGATCTAGTTAGAGAAGTTACAAGCTGCAAGATGGTTTTCGAGAGCAGGGACACCACTATGGCCAGTTTCAGGGAGATGCCGACGGAGCCTAGTCCCCCGACATCTCCGAGAAACTAGTCATAGAGGCACTCCCTAATATGTGACATCACGCGTTTGGAGATCAGATCTTAATGGTAAGTATGAATCGGTACTAAAGGCCCTCCTTTAGTCCCGGTCCAGCCACAAAACGGGACTAACACACTCAAGATTCTTTGAAGACAAAACTATAAAAATGGACACATGCATGGACATCTTCACTCATAAAATGTTACAATTATTACATATCATTTCTTCGCGTGTGTTCCTTTATGATCCCGTCGTATCCATGGAGCATCTTCATTCATTAACATGATGCTTGGGTCATCCTTCACCGCGAAGGGCGGAATTTCATGAAACTTATCACAATCTTCTGACATGTATGTCTTGTCCTCCACTCCCACGATGTTTCTTTTTCCTGAAAGAACTATGTGGCGCTTTGGCTCATCGTCTGATGTATTCTTTTTCTTATTTTTTCGTTTTCTAGGTTTGGTAGACATGTCCTTCACATAGAAAACCTGGGCCACATCATTGGCTAGGACGAATGGTTCGTCTAAGTACCCCAAGATTGTTGAGATCCAACGATGTCATTCCGTATTTCTTGTCTACGTCAACCCCTCCTCCCGTCAGCTTGACCCATTTTCACCGAAACAAGGGGACCTTAAAAGTAGGTCCATAGTCAAGTTCCCATATCTCCTCTATGTAAACATAATATGTGGTCTTTGACCCATTGTTCTCTGTTGCATCAAAGCGGACACCACTGTTTTGGTTGGTGCTCTTTTTATCTTGGGCTATCGTGTAAAATGTATACCCATTTATCTCGTACCCTTGGAAAGTCGATATAGTCGAAGATGGTGACCTAGACAAAAAGTATAGCTGATCTCCAAGAGTGTTGTTTTTTATGAGATGTTGCAACCAACTGCCGAAACTCTTCATGTGTTCATCTCTAATCCAAGAGTCATGCTTTCCAGGGTTGTTGGAGCATAAGATTTTCTTGTGTTCCTCGATATATGTGGCTGCCAAGATAGAATTCTGTAGAACGGTGTAATGTGCTTCGGTGTAAGAATGTCCGTCTCTACATATTATTGATTTCCTTCCTAGAGTACCCTTTCCACTCAGTCTCCCCTCATACCGCGATTGAGGAATACCAATCGGCTTAAGGTCAGGAACAAAGTCAACACAAAATTCAATGACCTCCTCTGTTCCATATCCCTTGGATGCTTCCTTCTGGCCTAGCACGGTTATGAACATATTTCTTTAAGATTCCCATGAACCTCTCAAAGGGAAACATATTGTGTAGAAATACAGGACCGAGAATGGAAATCTCTTCGACTAGGTGAACCAGCAGGTGCGTCATAATATTGAAGAAGGATGGTGGGAACACCAACTAAAAACTGACAAGACATTGGACGACATCATTCTGTAACCGTGGTAGATCTTCAAGATTGATTATCTTCTGAGAGATTGCATTGAGAAATGCACATAGCTTCACAATGGGTACTCGAACATTATCTGGTAGAAGCCCCCTCAATGCAATCGGAAGCATTTGCGTCATAATCACGTGGCAGTCATGAGACTTTAGGTTTTGGAACTTTTTTCTGCCATATTTATTATCCCCTTTATGTTCAACGAGAAGCCAGACGGGACCTTAATACTACTTAGGCATTCAAAAAATATTTCCTTCTCTTGTTTGGTAAGAGCGTAGCTGGCATGACCTTGAAACCATTCTGGATGCAGGCCACCTGGGTCTTTCATACGTTGATGGTCCTTTCGTGCTTCCGGTGTATCTTTTGTCTTCCCATACACACCCAAGAAGCCTAGCAGGTTCACGCAAAGATTCTTCGTCACATGCATCACATCGATTGCAGAGCGGACCTCTAAGAATTTCCAATATGGTAGCTCCCAAAATATAGATTTCTTCTTCCACATGGGTGCGTGTCCTTTAGCGTCTTTCGGAACAAATTTTCCTCCAGGACCCTTTCCAAAGGTTACCAATTGATCCAAATCTTTGACCATATCAAATATGTCAGCACCAGTACGCTCCTTAGGATTCGTCTGGTGACATGCCAGACAGTTGAAATGCTTGCCTTTCTTTCTTAAGGGATGCTTGGCCAAAAGAAATCGACGATGCTCATTGTATACATTCTTCTTACAATGTTCCAAATATATACTTGCAGCCTCATCTAAACAGTGTGTGCATGCATTGTATCCCTTGTTTGACTGTCCTGAAAGGTTACTAAGAGCAGGCCAATCATTGATTGTTACGAAAAGCAATGCTCGGAGGTTAAATTCTTCCTGCTTGTGCTCATCCCACACGCGTATCCCGGGTTCGTGCCACAACTGTAAAAGTTCTTTCACTAATGGCCTTAGGTACACATCAATGTCGTTGCCGGGTGTCTTAGGACCTTGGATCAACACTGGCATCATAATGAACTTCCACTTCATGCACAACCAAGGAGGAAGGTTATAGATGCATAGAGTCACGGGCCAGGTGCTGTGACTGGAGATCTGCTCCCCAAAGGGATTCATGCCATCTGTACTTAGACCAAACCTTAAACTCCTTGTGTCATCTTCAAAGTCCGGGTACTTTCTATCGATTTTTCTCCATTGCGACCCATCAGCGGGGTGTCTCAACATCCCGTCTGACTTACGTTCCTCTTTATGCCATCGCAACAACTTGGCGTGCTCTTTGTTTCTGAATAAGCGTTTCAACCGTGGTATTATAGGAGCATACCACATCACCTTCGCAGGAACCCTCTTCCGGGGGGGCTCGCCCTCAACGTCACCAGGGCCATCTCGTCTAATCTTATACCGAAGTGAAGTGCATACCGGTCATGCATCTAAATTCTCATACTCCTCACCGCGGTAGAGGATGCAGTCATTAGGGCATGCATGTATCTTCTGAACCTCTAAACCTAGAGGGCAGACAACCTTCTTTGCTTCGTATGTACTGGCAGGCAATACATTATCTTTTGGAAGCATATTCTTCATCATTTTTAGCAACTTTTCAAATGAGGAGTCAGGTATAGCACACTCAGCCTTCCATCACAGCAATTCCAGTGTGCTGCCCAGCTTTTTCAGACCATTTTCGCAATTTGGGTACAACAACTTTTTGTTATCCTCTAGCATGTGATTGAACTTCTCCCTATCCTTTTCAGATTCACAATCTCTTCGTGCATCGGCAATGGTCCGACCAAGATCATCAGCGGGTTCATCATGTGTCTCTTCTTCATCCTCCCCTTCAGCATCCCCCATCGAAGTATCTCCGTACTCAGGGAAACCATGATAGTTGTCATCCTCCTCCTCTTCTTCATTGTCTTCCATTATAACCCCTCTCTCTCCGTGCTTGGTCCAACAATTGTAACTGGGCATGAAGCCGGACTTCAACAGGTGGCTGTGAAGGGTTTTTGAGTCAGAGTAATCCTTCTAATTCCTACATCCATTACATGGACAGAATACAAAACCATTGTGCTTGTTTGCATCAGCAACACGGATGAATTCATGCACGCCATTAATGAACTCGCCAGAGCGTCGGTCAGTACCGTACATCCATTCCCGGACCATCTGCATTATAGTAAAAGTATATCAAAAACCATTACACAACATGATAAAATTATTACAAGTTATATTGAGAGCATCTAGAGCATTAATTTTCAATTTTGAAAAATTTACATGCACCAATTTGTGAATTGGAGAAAACAATCAACATGATAAATGTGGAGTTTTTTATTATTGTTCTATCAGTGAAAACCTCATTCCATTCTAAGCTTTGAAACTCTAAAATTACACATTTCAATTTTCAGTAACTATGTGCCTAATCAAAATTTGTTACACATATATATCAAAATCCTTCTAGCTACTTCTAGAGCATGCATATGCATTTGATCCATATCTCTATACTTCTAGAGCATTATATAGAGCTAAAGTAGCAATAAGAGATGAAAGAATGAAGTTCTAACCTTTTAAAGCTTTGGATTTAGGTGTTGCAAACTAAATCTTGACAAATCTTGAGAAAAAAATGGCATGAACTCTCTTGCTTTCTTTGAGAAAAATGGCCACCATATTCTTTAGGGAAGCTGGCCAGGGAGCTGTATATATAGTGATGGACAATTAGTCCCGGACCGTGATATGAGCCGGGACTAATAGTCTCCGAAAAGAGCTGTTGCCACGCTCCAGCTTATTAGTCCTGGGCCATATTACGGACCGGGACTAATGCTCTGGTCCGGCCCGGGACTAATGCTTATGGCCATTTCTAGCCGTTGGAGGCCTCACGGACCGGGACTAGTGCTAGCACTAGTCGCGGTTCGTGACGGGCCGGGACTGCTGGGCTTGTTCTAATCGAACCGAAGATGGTTTTTCCAGTAGTGACAGTGGGAGTGAATGCTTGCTCACCATGGCCATGGCGTGGTGGTTGGACATGTACAGGCGAGCTCCAAGCTTGACAACATCGTAGGATAAGAGTGTTATCCTTTGCGGGCACGAGAAAGGCAGTCAATTGAGACTTACGTGAGATTGACGAGCAAAGTAGCATGTCCCCTTCGGCTCTGGCGATTTCATTCTAGATAACCTCGCCCCGGTGGTGGTGTCATATGTTCTTTTCGTAACTAGCATCAGACCAGGCCACTTGGGCCACCTTCATTTTTTCCATTCGAGAGAAACATGGCGCGAGATTTTGATGTCGTGGGATTCTAGATGGACAATGCTCAGCGTTCAACGTCCCTGCAACGTAGACTCAACTAAGTCAGAGGATCTCGTTCCCCGACCACAACGTTATTCCCCACCAAGCCACCGCCACCATCTCACTCTTCCCCTATTGGTCCCGCTCTCCCCCGTAGAGCAACCTTCCTCTCGCATCGCGCCCTCCTCTATGTGCCTTTCCGCCTCCTCATAACCACCACCAGCCCATCGCCTTGACCCTGCTCGCCCTCGCCCCCCGCTCGCCCTTGCTAGCTCCACGAGCCCACGCCCTCCACCGTCTACAGATGGGTCAGCCCTGCGCCGCCTTCACCTTCCCGCTTGGCCGCCTCCTTCCTCAAGATCCGCCGCCCCACCTCGATTCCTTCACCACCGGTGCCTCTCCCCGCCACCATGGAGCCGCCATCGGCCAGCAATCGAGCTTGCTGGCTTCCTCTCGTTCCACTCATGTCGCCATCCATCGCGTCCCCTCCCCGAGCGCTCCATTTTGCCTGCAAGCAGAGCACCAGCGCCGTTCACCTCTCCATGCACACGGACATGCCCCATATCCAGCGTCCCTCCTATCCTCCTATCGACCAGGGCCTCGTCTCCATAGCCTATGATAATGGCGGCAACATCTCCATTCCTTCGATGTGGCGTCCCGCTACCTTGGTTTGTGCTTCAATCATTCGAGTTCATCTAAACACATGACTTTTGATACAACACATTGGGGATACTATATTTACTCGATGTGGTGTTTTCTTCCGGACATGTTGGATGTATGGATGTTTCCACTACACCTGGCTTTTGTGATTTTCTGTGTGTTTGCAACCTTGGGGCTACCAAGTCCAATATGAAGACCACACTTGCCTAGGAGCCCTTCTCGACAAGGTCCCACCGCATGAAGTGTTCCCAACCAATGGATTGAGACCGGGACACCAAGATGTAGGTGAGAGATCCCGAGAAGCAAGGAACCCTAAAGACCAAACACCGGCAACTGGCTTTTTCTTCCTCCTCTTCAACCTAAGACCGATCTTAACCCGAACCCTTGGAATCCAAGATCTTTAGAACCAACATGTGACCTCTATCTGAGCCATTATTTTATAAATTGCCATATTAACTTGTTGCATTTAAAAGTATTCATTCTTGCATACATATCATGTGAATTGGGGCCTTATGTCAATTCACCTCATAATTAAATTTGGAGTCCATATGCGGGGTTTTCTAGTCTTATATTGGCTCCATTTAAATTTGTATAGCGAACTGTTGCCATATTTTGTCTTGATAAGACAACATTTAAAATGTGGAGTATCTAAACAACATGAACCACCTAATTATTTGTCCAGAACCCGGTGCCGCTTAATATTTCCTAATTGCATCGCACCTTTTCCATGTTATAAATCATACATGCATCATGTCGATCTTCTACCATAGTATTAAATAATGCATCCAGTGTTTCTTCTAGTTCTCTGCTTCTTCACGGATTCGGCCGATGAGTTGATGCGAGTTTCGACCTGATCTTCGGATGATCCTTCGGTAGTGTTTTTAGACGAGCATTCTCCCTCCTTCTACCTATTTTACATTTCTTGTCTTTA
Source organism: Avena sativa (assembly GCA_916181665.1). Classification (NCBI taxonomy): domain Eukaryota; kingdom Viridiplantae; phylum Streptophyta; class Magnoliopsida; order Poales; family Poaceae; genus Avena; species Avena sativa. The sequence goes on from OV702293.1 coordinate 106,097,715, forward strand.
CTTCCTGTTGTTGATGTATTGCAATCTGTGTTGCAATGCTTTAGATTTCGTACCACTTCATATCTCTTGCAGCCTATCATGCCATGGTAACCTCCTATTACTTGTTGTTTGGTAGATAGTCAGCCTTGAGAGTCGTAGTTTCTTGCGCATGTGTTGCTTCACGTCGTCGATGTTCCATAGTTGTCGAACGAATTCCTCATGCTTAATGTTGGAGACGATCATGACTTTGATTACAACTTGATATTAAAATGCTGGGAATAGATATAACTAATACGGAGGCACCGGTGGGCAATAGATGTCATTTGGTTTTTAACAGCTCACTTGTGTCCCGTAGGACCCCGAGTACTTGATACATGTTCCTTGACTATCGCACTATCTTCATGTGGGACCATGAATCCCCTTAGCCAGAGCTTGAGTCATAACTTATTTCTTGGGGCCACAAACTAGTTTGGGGTTTTATTACTATCCTATAATTATGCCATGTTTACTGCATTATTTACTAATGTTCCTCGTGTAGAGCGTTTACTACTGTATTGTTTAGATAAGTGGAGTCTTTCCGCGGTATCAACAAGCCCAGTCACACTTCTAGGTTCCCGGTCGTTTATAGCCATTGACACAAACCTCTGGGTACATTTAGTCGCGGGCATCTTAGTGGGGTGGCCCCCTGAAATATTTTATGAATCTTGTGATTGCTTTGTCGTGATGCCTCGCTGGGTTTTCATTTGGTATTTCCGAGGTTGATCGTGCGTGTGTTGATATTTGTGCCACCCTGTAGGGTAAATATTTCTGAAAGCCTTGTCCGCGGTTATGGATGATTTGGAGCACAGTATCTTGATCATAGACAACTATAACGAAAGTAGTGCTATAAAATTGACTATGGAATGACTAGTAATCATCTTTACCAAAACATAATGGCTAAATAAAAGTACCAACAACTGCTAGAATTGGGATGCCTCATGCTATATGTATTTGACTAATAAGTATTGCAACTATAACAGAATGGTTAACTAAAACTGCCCACTGCTTATGATATCAGGATGACTCATGCTATCTATATCTGACTAGTAAGTGCTGCAACTATAACGGAATGAATAAAACCACTAACCGTGTGAGTTTCCTCGGCATGACTCCCTCGTTTGGTATTGAGGGGGAAATACCAGGATGGGTATGTTTGGTGGTAGTATCATGTTGGATCTGAATAGGTCTTTCTCCTTCCTCTCTGATAGCCGACAGTTGTTTTGAGTCTCTATAGGTTGTTTAGTGCATGTTGCGATGCCGCTTCAGTCCACCATACCTATGTAGGCAAGAGCCACGGAATTTTAAGTCCCTTAGTGTACTGGAATCAGTACTGACCGCTCTCCTTTTTCCTTTGCCCTTTGTCGACGCCCCTTTTGTTTAATAGGTTTGAGATCGACGTCATTAGCAGGGTTGCCATTCCGGCTTGGCCTGTATAGGTGATGGGTGAAGGGAATATGCCCTGAAAGGCAATAACAAAGTGTTTATTATGTGTATTCCAAATATATGATAGATGTTTATTTTGCATGATATAACTGTATTAATACAAAAACATTAATGCATGTGTGTTTAATAAACAAACAGAAAGTTCCTAGTTATGCCTCTCTCATAAACTAGTTCGTTGATTAACAAGATGATCACAGTTTCCTGATCATAGACATTAGATGTTGTTAATAACGAGATCACAACATTAGTGTAATGACGTGATGAACATTCATCTGAAGTATAGCATTACGATCAAAGTCATTGAGTTTATATTGCTATAAAAAACTTACGAAGTGATCCTAATCCTTAGATCATGAGATCTTGCCAATCACTAACACCGGAAGAGTTTCTTGTTGACATCAAACGTCACACCGTAACTGGGTGATTATAAAGATGGCTTCAAAGCTACTATAGTGTTATGTTGAGAATCATGGATCAAGAGTGGAATTTGTTCATCCCGATGACGGATAGATATACTCTAGGCCCCCTCGATGATATCACATTCATTAGCTTGCAAGCAAGTGATTTGATCACTAGAATGTTATATCACGGGAACAAGAAAAGAGTGCATGTCAGTAACGAGATCAAACTAGGTATGGAGATACCGATGATCGAATCTCGGACATGTAATATATCGTGAAACAAAGGGATTAAGATACAAGCGTAAAAAGGTTCCGACAATCATAGGAAAGTCATTGTTGAATGTGTGGTAGTCAGTATGGATCTCCAGGTCCCGCTACTGATTATTGATCGGAGAAGGGTCTCGATCATGTCCGCATTATTCGCGAACCGTAGGGTGACACACTTAAGGGACACTGACATCCAGTTGGAGCAAATGTTTCATGCTGGAAAGAATAACAAGAGCAAGAATTTATTTCACAAGATACCGAAACAATTTTTCGGGTGAAATTGCAGAAAGTGGTTTTGCATGTGAAATAGAATTCTAGCAAGGGGTTATATGTAAATGTTTTTCACTAAAGTAATTGATAAAATTCTGAATAAATAAAAGAGTTTTGTTTAATGAGAGTTTGCATTAAATTTGGTGGAAATTTAATAGCAAGTTTGAGTGGGATTTTGAGTGGAGGAAATTGAAAGGGTTTTTGTGAGTGGAGTGTCCACCCACATGAATGTAGGAGGAGAGGGGGCGGCCCTCCTCCTCCTATAAAAGGCACCCCCTCTCCTCTCTCTCACTCACACCTCCTCGTGACAGATCTCTCTCCCCCTCTAGAATTTATCCCCCATGGTCTCGGACTAGCGAGATACATGTTCCCAGTGGCTATTAGGCAAGAAAGGGTTGTGCTTCCATTGCATCGCTGGAGCGAGGAGGTGGATGTTGCTCGTTGTCTTGTACGTGTGTGCGAGCACGGATGCGCTGCTGCTTTGCGGCGCTAGGACTTCCTCTCGATCTTGAGATCGGCATGAGATCGTCTACATCAACCACGAGTTCAACTCGTTAAGCTTTGTCGGTCTTCAAGGGTATGTTCTCTACGGATATACATCCCCCCGTTGTTTGTATCTAGTAGATAGATCTTGGTACATAGTTCCCATTGTAGGAAAATTTTTGTTTTCTATGCTTCGAACCCAACAGTGGTATCAGAGCCGGATCTATGCGTAGATGCTTTACATGGGTAGTACACATATGAGTATGTGGGCGACGATGATCATGTTGTTGCTCCTTTGTTGTAATTTTGGATATTGGTGGCATAGTGGGATGAAGCGGCCCGGACAAACTTTACATGTCCTCGCACATGAGACCTGTTCCACGCTTGACATGCAACTAGTTTGCATAAGTGGCTAGCGGGTGTCTGTCTCTCCTACTATAGTCAATATCTATTTTGCAATGATTTATCAACAATTTGGTTATCCTCATTGTAGTTCATGTTCTTAGGTAAGAACGGTTCTATCTTCAAAAGCCCTAAGCCACGTAAAACTTGCAATGGGTAAATTAGAGGCGTCTAGTTTAGATTGTTGCTGGGCTAGTGTTATGATATGGTGAAGTTGTAAGTAGAAGTATGAGATGATACTCTTACAACAAACATAGCATGTAAGCTCCATAGACTTTGGACTTACATAGAAAGTTATGATAGTGATCATACCATGGTGCACATGATAGAGATCATATGCGGGAACCATATCATTTCACTAATAAACATGTGATGTTTGATAGCATCTTATATTGCTTGTTTAGCACTTTATTAGCATAATGTAACATCCCAGGATTAGCACCTAGAATAATAGAGGACACAGGTTTGTGCATTGCATTCATGCATAAGAAAATATGCAGAATTTTCTCACAAAACTAAAGAAGTTGTAGAGGGATCGAGATCTCTCTTGTTTTGATGGAAACACCAGGACAGGTGCGATTGATTTCGACATGACCTCTATTATACTTTTGTGTTTGAGGGGAAGGAAATTCAAATTTGAGTATTAAATTGGAGAATTTGAATTCTAAAAGAATTTGAACTGGAGTAATAATTGGAAAGTAAATTGTAAAAATAAATAAAAGATGAACTCTTATTTATGATTAAGATACAGTATTTTCAATTATCTAAGTATACAAGATAATTGAAATTCAAACACAAAATAAAAAGATTTACAATAAGAACTGAGTTCATAATTATAAATAAGATATGAATATTACAATAATTTAGATTACAAATAGAAAGAAAAATTATGCTTTATTAAGATTATATAGTATTACACTGTATTTACAAATGAAATATATAAAACAAATAACTTTATCAAATTAGATACAACCATACAATGTCTTTACATTATTTAAACAAAAAAGAAATTACAATAATAGTTAAAAGAAAGAAAACCTAAACTAAAGTTGATATCTTCTCATCCTCTTTTATATATGCAAAACATAACTAGTAGTAAAGAAAAGAGGGGGTTAGCTTAGTTAAGTATTGCTCTCAAGTACACAGTGGGATGCACTGTGAGGTTCATCACTGAGCAGTAATTAGGGCCAGAGTAGAACTGTTTTTATCAGTAAATTTGGCCTCAGATTGTGTGCATCACTGGCCTGAGAGAGGGTCAAGTTTCACCAAATAAAATAGGATCTGCTCTTATCAAATTTTTAGCTTCAACCTTGAGCATCATTAGCATAGAGTCAAAAAAATTACACTTTGCAACTCAAAATAAAGATCAGGATCAGATAATACCAAACCAGCCAACCACAGCCTTGGCAAAGATATCCCATAGATGCAACCTGGACAGGGAGAGGCTCCATGAACCAACAACACACATGCAAGAAGCTCACACATCTGCATGGTGTTGTGATGTCAACACCAAAATCATCACAGGGGGTTCAAAAGGGAGAGCACAGCCGTAGCAGAGTTACCAACTCTCAATGTCCACTATAGAACACTAGTACATCTACACCCACACAACCACCCCTATCTCCTTCTCAGTTTAGCACAAATTTATTCCACCAGACAGCCAAGAACCAGGATTTTACCACTGATCCATCCACACAAATCACCAAGCAATATCACATGGTTTTCTAGATCAAGATTTACCATAGGAAGCACCAAGAAAATCAGGACAGGATAATAAGCTAGCTCAAGAGGAGAGGAGCAAGTCAGTAGCTAGGAAGAAGGAAGGATCCACAACATACCAAGGTGGAGCAGTTCAAGCCTAAGAGCAAGAAGATCTAGCTGATCAAGAGTAGACAAAATCCCAGCACAAATAATTTGTTGACTCTACAGTAGCAGGTAAAAATCATCAGAAATAACCACTAGATCATGCAGCATCTGTTCTTATATCCTGCATAAAGATTTGGGAACAAAAGGTAAATAATACCTAGCAACTAACTACATCTACCCTTCAACTAGATTTTATCTAGGAGGATTGGATGGAGAGTTTTCTCTCAGGCTTGCATACAGATGCTATGCAAAGCTCATCACTGAGAATGAAAGCCACCAGAAAAAATAAATATCTGTTCTTATTTCTATCAAGGCCTTAGTCTTTGAATCATAGGCAAGGAACTAATCCATCTTAGTTCCCATCATTAAACCATCAGGCAAACAATCTTAATAAGCCAAGGCAAGAACATAAATAGCATATCATACTCCCTGGAATTTTAGTGGGCACACTCCATAAGGAGGCACCACACTATGATTTACAAAAGGGCAGAAGCCATCTAAAATATTATCAACAGAAATAGAGAAGTATGATACTTCTACATTACCTCTCAGCAAGTTTCATTAAGTTCTTTATATTATCTTCCTAGCTAATCAAGCTAGGAATCCTTGCAAGCAATCAGAGCATGATTTAAATCATTTTCCTAGATAATTTGATCTAGGAATCATTCAATCAGGTATCAAACAATTTTGTAGATAAAGAAAATCTACTTTGCATATTCAAATTCATATCTGTCTAAGATCATGCCTTGCATGATATAGCATCATTATTTTATTCTCCAGCTTATTACTAGACAAGTATGTACCACAGCTGCTAGGCTACAGGGCACATTACCAGAGGGTATCACCTCTGCACCTAGCAGATTCAGAGTTTCTTGAATACAGGCTCAAGTCTATTTTCTTAAACCCACAAATCATTTCCCTAAAAAAATTTAGGAATCATATATATTGTTACCATCATATTGACAGAGCACTCCTTTTGGCCATCCATTTACACTTACTAACATTGCCCAAATAATATTTCTTATCATCTTCCTAGCAGTAATTCTAGGAATCAGATCTACTCCTTATCTCACTGTCATATTTGACAGAGAATAAATCATTCTCATAGAAGAGGTTTCTAGGAAACAATTCAAACCATCACTGAACCAAATGTGCAGATCACCAAGAGTGCCTCATATATGATCATAGCACAGCCAGATAACAGGTGTAACCAATCCTGGATAGAGGAATGCACACATCCAGGAAGGTTCCATTTTAGTGGATACCAAAGGCAACCAAAGCTACTAGCTAAAATCCCCAGCAATCTCTATAATACAAGATCAGTAGGAAACCATCAACTAAATAATTCATCCACTTATAATAGTACTTGTTATCTGCCATGTTTAAATTCTAGAATGAATAAAACATGGGTATAACTGAATTCTTTTAGTCAACAACACTGCAAAGAATCCAGATTCATCAAAAATAACATCATAGAAACACCATACATGCCAGGGATAACCACACCATCCAAACATGGACATCAGATCAAGCACACTACAATTTATTCAAAGCCTGACAGTGCAAGTCAAACATGCTAGGGGTAGTTAATCATCTAGACTGGGACACCACTACAAGTAACCAACTAGTAACATATCACCATACAACCTTAATCCCATCCTGAGGAGTTTATTGGCCCAAGAATCGATCACACGAGGATTAACTGAATTAGACGAAGAAGTAGCAGGAACACACCTGGTTCGGCGCCCGTGGTTGCGCAGCTGCAGCGCCATCCGCCGGTGCCGGAGCCGAGACGTCACACCATAGGGAGGCAGCACAGCGACACATCCATGGGCGTCGGGGTTGCAGCCCAGGCTGCCGTCCCCCCAGCGTTGGAGTAGCGTGTGAGACCTGGAGAATCAGTTGAAAATCATGGTTAGTCATAGTAGTAGTAGCAGCAGCGACACCACCGAGGGCACAGGGGCCGAGCCAATGATCGTGGGGCTAGGGTTTCGGTAGAGAACGCTCGCAAGGGACGTGGGCCAACCAAATCGATGGTTGAGAAGAGAGGAGAAGGAGAGGGTAAGGCTTGGCCGGCGAGTGGCTACGAAGGAGGCGGCCAGCGGCGGCCGAAGTGGCTGGCGGCGGCGAAATCGCACGGGAGCAAGGGAGGAGAAGATGAGGTCTGTGTGCGTGTACGGGTGAGTGTGTTGTGAGGGGTGGGCTGGGGGTGAGGGGTCTGGCATGGTCCAGCTAGGCCAGGCCAGCCCACATATCCAACCAAACGGCCCAAGTTGATTAGGTTTGGAAATAAAATAAAAAAATGAATTACTAAAATAACCTCCAAACATTTTTAGCTATAGAAAATTTTAGAAAAATCCTAAAAATACATATGATATATCAAAATGACCAAAAAAATAATACTAATCAAAATATAATTTTAAGTGTTTAAAATAAATGTAAAGTAAAATAATTATTAGCACCATTAAATCTTAAATGAAATTATATAAAATAAAACAAAAACACTAAAAAAAAATAAAAAATCATTTTTGTGTATCAAAATAACTCTATTATTTTATGAAAATACTCACTTAGAGTTTTACAAATAAAACATAAAGCAAATATTTAAAGACACTTAATTCTTTGATTAATCTTATAAAAATAAAGATAATACTTAAAAATAAATAAAATTCATTTTTAAGGTCTTGAATAAATATATTACACTAGAAAAATATTAAATATATTATTAGAAGAGTCTTTAATATTTTAAATAATAAATCCTTACCTAATACCTATTTTGTGAATTCTTTAAAAACAATTCTTAAGTAAGAAATAATCACAATTCTTATAAAACCTTGAACAATTAGTGTCTTAGTACTAATTCCAAACCCATAACTTGAATTCATAATCAAACTTAAGCAGAACTTTTAACTTTAAAATATTCCTTTAAAAATCTTATTAAGAATCCTTTTAAATAAACATTCGGTATAACCCATTTATATAATATGGTGAATAATCATTATATCTTAACCACTATTAACATAACTATAAATTCTAACAAATTACTAAGACCATCTAATTATGATTCCATTAAATAAATACATATTTATTTCATAATAGCAAAACAAATTTAATCTAATCATTCACTTAAATAGAAAGTGAATAATCCCACACCTTAGTTATACCTATCATAAATCTAAAACTTGGGAATAATTAAAATATATTACATCTTAAGTTTACTTAACCTTTTAAAGTTAACTTTAGTCTCAAAATCTTATAAACATCATGTCTAATAAACTACTTATGTTTTTATAGTTAACTTTGGTCTATTTAACTTAAAACATAAAGCATCTAAGTCCAAACTAATAAATCAAATACCAGAAGGCATTAATCACATTCCATTAACAATGAAGATTGCTTAAACATTATAAAGGAAATCTTTTCTTCAAATGTTATTCTTTTTGCCACTTCAAATAACAATCTTATAATAAGTTCTTCAACTCTTAACAACTCAATCCCAAGGACTTTTATCATAGTCACCACATGACAATTAACCATAACCACATCATTTTATACTTTACTTACATATTTTGCACTGTTAACACTTAGATTCCTTATAAAGATCATTACTTATAAAGTAAAATTTGAAGATAAACCAACTCTTAAAAGAATCACTTGAATTCAGTTCACTCAAATTATTGGGATTCAATTTGGGAGTTTTATAAAAATGCACAACATTACTTATGCATAACTGCATATTGCTTCTTTAAACATTAGTCCTTACCGGACCAATGATGTAGATTTAGATATTGTATCTTATGTCGTCTCGAAGACCGTGAGTGCATAATCTTGCAATCACAAAAGGCAAGTTCACACTTGCTCATGTCCTTTGGATATTTTTTGTAAAGTATTTTACAAATCCAGTGTTGCCATCACTTGCATTTGAAAATGGTCAGAAAACACTATTTTCATAATAATGTGATTATAGGTTATTTACCATGAGGTAATAACCTACTATGAAAGTTCCGGTGGTAAAGGAACATACTATCTAGGAATTAACAACCAATGTCGCCAGTGATTCTTGCGCCATATATCACGCGTTAACCATGAGATTTGGAATGGACAGAGAAGTCAGCTATATTTTCTTCCTCTCGCATGTAGCCGGCTGTGCAGGTCGTGGCTTTTATCACTCGTAGAGTGCATACTAATTGGTAATTCATAGAGGATATGCATCTGAGTGGGAACCCTCAACGTCCCACGATAGTTCTGGCATCTAACGTTCTGTACAAACCATTGCCGTAATTCAATATGTGAGCATGGTGTACACCGAGGAGGCATGCGGGGTCGTGAAGGGGGAAGTGATAGGCTTGGATCTTAGACTAGGCCCCATACCAAGGAAGTATGGACAAGGTCATGACTTGGTTGTGCAACAAGGCTAAGGTCTCTCATGGGTAAAGTAACGCACCTCTGTAGAGTGTAAGAAATGTAACTTGTTACTCCTTGTTCCAGGAAGGAGCTGCGAACGCGCCGGGAAAGGAACTCCATGAAAGTTCTAGTAAACCCGTGAAGGCTGACAGACATAGCTTTTCAGAATAAAAGCAACCTTTGAAGAAATGTTTACGAAAACCTGCATTCCCTATGACCTATGGTCTATGGCTGTAGATATAGTGCATCAAATACTCCTTTTCTAGTGAACTTGTTGAGTACGCTCGTACTCAAAGTATCTTCTTAACCCTTGCTAGGTTCTAAAGCCAGTACAGACAATGACTACATCAAGCCATGCTCCAGGAATCATCATCAAAAGCTAAAGCTCTTCAATGAAGTCAAGAAAGTCAACATATACATCAGCTCAAGTGAAGACGAAGTTGCTGATTAGATAAGAAAAGAATCTCTAGCCATAGAACCTATTTCTGTAGTGTATTGCAATAGCAGCAATGCCAGACCATTAGTTAAGATATTAGACTTAATAGTATTATAATTTTGGAGTTGTTTATTTCTGATTCTTCTTTGTAAGAAGTTTCTTTTTCTCTCTTTCACCTAGAGTGTTCTCTGGATCTTGTGTAAATAGTTGAGTTGTAGCCTATAGTCACGTTTTGGACCTGCTGTGTTTCTGTTGTACCACTCTGAGGAATGTAATACTAGTGAACGGGGTTTCATTGGTGTTATATCAACGACTATAGTGTATTACATCTTGCAGTGGTATGCTGGGTCACCGCAGTTGGTATGAGAGCATATGCTTTGAATTTAGGATTAAAACCCTTTTAGGAAGATCTATAGGTTGATAGTGACTATAGGAGCCATCTTATCTAAACCAAACATTCATTTGACTTGTGATGAGTATCCACTTGAGTATAACCTCGTCACACCTAAGTCAGATGCTTAAGTCATTCTTTCTTAGGAGTAATTATTTTATCTTTTCTCAAGTATAGTGCTCTTTAGTGTCTTTCGAAGGAGACATAAACCACCAAGATACTTTAGGAAAGATAATTGGTCATAGTAAATTAGGATCAAGTGTAAGATATCAGTGGAAGTAGTTTTAATGGTGTAGCCTAATTCTAGAATTTAAGTAAGAATAGTAAAATCTTAGTGTCAGTTGATAACCAAAGACAACATGATGAATATCATTAGGATAAATGTTGATGTATTGAGTAGTAATCATGTGGGATTCACTTGAGAAATTCTACGTGATGAAGTGAAATTAGGTCAAGACTGAATGACAGTATAGTAAGAAGTAAAGTCATCATGAGGTGAGTAACTCTTAAATCATGATGTATAGGTAGACATAACCAGATCATGGTGAGATTAGCTTCGAAACCATGATATAGGTGTAAGTATTACAAGTACTTAGTGATTTATCTTGGAGTAGAAGTATGAAAATTACATAGTAGAATTATGATAGAAGTCATGGGTGCTAAAAATTTCTAATAATCTTTGGTTTAAGTTAACAAATAGAATCTGATTAGTCATTAGGAGAGATCATGTGAGGTTAGTTGGCTAATAAAGAAAGGTTGAACATAGTTAATCATTACAAAGGTGAAACCAAAGGTTAGTTAAAACCAAATTGAGACCACTTTGCTTAATATTAACCTGTTGCACTTGAGCAATTTGGGTAAATATTGAGATAAAGAATAGTTTGACTCTATGTGCTAAGTATCACAATGTAAACCTATATAAGGAGGTGTCATATACTACACAACTAAGTATGAATTCTAGAGATACTATACTCAACTACTATATTACGGGCTTAGAGAATTGTGTGTTATATGTACCACATTTGGATTTATTTGTTTTTCTTGGATCTTCTTGATTAACTAGATCTATACCTGAAGTTTGACTTGGTGTGCAAATGCATATTGCAAACTCTATTTATTACTTGATGTTATAGACCTAGATAGAAACGGGAATTCGTGTAAGGGAGTGACGATTTTCAAAGACTAATATGAAGACTTACATGAAGAATGAAGCCAAATGTAAGGAGTATCAACCCAATTTGAAGGTTGAACCAAGTTTTGATGATTGCTAAAGAGCAATAAGAAGGAAGATTAATGTAGGAGATATATGGGGAAGCAAGAAGTAATAAACTTAAGGTTCAATCAATGTAAGTAATGTTGCTAAGAAGTTAATAAAGTAGTTGTACCAAGTTCATGAAAGAATCATGAATAAGTGCAAAGAAGAAGTTTTGGAACCAAAATGGTATTCAAGCTCTGGCAATTCAGAGAGAATGCCAGTAGTATGTCGAGAACCATAGGGAAATTCATACACCCTAGGATGGTTCGCAGCTGGTATCTTGTCCGCAGCTGGTATTTGGTTAACTTAGTTAACGAGATTTTTTTTTAAAGTTGCATAAAGAGCATAAAATTTGGCCAAAGATAAGTTAGACACAAAGGAGTATAAAAATTGAAAGCGATCGTCTTTCGAGGTGCTTCGCGAAGTCAGACTTATCAAAGCGAAAATGTCCAAATAGCAAGTAAGACCCATAATGCTGAAAGATTCACTTCGGAGATCCACAAATGTGTGGATACACCGTACAATCTTTCATCAGACCCTAATTAGGCAGAGTATAAGCTGGATAGGGACCAATATACTATTTATAAAATTAAGAAATACTATGTAGACAGTTTTAAGACTATTAGTAAACCCTAAGGGGGAGAGTAAACATTAGAAATGAAAGTAATATTATTTGACTTGATGAACGAAGGTTGGAGAAGAAAGATTATCTAAATCCTGCTAAGGTAAAAGCTTAAATGAGATAAAATAGATTAATTCTAAACGAACTAATTCTAGAGGAAACAACTCTTAAGTGATCTTTAAGAGTGAATAATCACATCAAATTAGACACGTATAGAGGAACAAGAAATTTCAATGGGTATGGATTAGATGAGTTCAAATCCAATATTCAAAAGGACTACCAGTATAAACTATACCATCACAAATTAAAGGTTAGTCTTTTGGCCTCTACTATTGACTAAATTAAAAACCTGTTTTAGTGAGACTTCCAACAACTTATATAGTATAATCAGGAAGTTTGATAATCAAGTAAAGGAGTTGTATTAGGATACCTAATAAGGGTAATGAACTAAATCAGAGACCCCAATTGAAGGATCTTCTAGTTAGGACATAGCCCTAAGGGAATATAGTAAGAGGAACATTAGTGCATTATAGACAACAAGTTGGATATTTACAAGTTGGAAGAGAATTCAAGGAAAAGGTATGGATATGGGTTATTGCAATTATTCCCATTTGAGGTTATCATGGAGTTGGGAAGCGTCGTGATCAATACAATGGCAATTCCTTATCCTGAAACATGAGAGTATACGAACTTCGAGGACGAAGTATATTTTAAGGGGGAGAGTCTGTAACATCCCAGGATTATCACCTAGAATTATAGAGGACACAGGTTTGTGCATTGCATTCATGTATAATAAAATCCAGAGAATTTTCTCGCAAAACTAAAGAAGCTGTAGAGGGATCGAGATCTCTCTTGTTCTGATGGAAACACCAGGACATGTGCGATGTATTTCGACATGACCTCTATTATACTTTTGTGTTTGAGGGGAAGGAAATTCAAATTTGAGTATTCAATTGCAGAATTTGAATTCTAAAAGAATTTGAACTGGAATAATAATTGGAAAGTAAATTTTAAAAATAAATAAAAGGTGAACTCTTATTTATGATTAAGATACAGTATTTACAATTATCTAAGTATACAAGATAATTGAAATTCAAACACAAAAGGAAAAAAGATTTACAATATGAACCGAGTTCATAATTATAAATAAGATATGAATATTAAAATAATTTAGATTACAAATAGAAAGAAAAATTAAGCTTTATTAAGATTATATAGTATTACACTGTCTTTACAAATGAAATATATAAAACAAATAACTTTATCAAATTAGATACAACCATACAATGTCTTTACATTATTTAAACAGAAAATAAATTACAATAATAGTTAAAATAAAGAAAACCTAAACTAACGTTGATATCTTCTCATCCTCTTTTATATCTGAAAAACATAACTAGTAGTAAAGAAAAGAGGGGGTTAGCTTGGTTAAGTATTGCTCCCACGTACACAGTGTGATGCACTGTGAGGTTCATCCCTGAGCAGTAATTGGGGCCAGATTAGAATCTGTTTTTAGCAGTAAATTTGGCCTCAGACTGTGTGCATCACTGGCCTAAGAGAGGGGCAAGTTTCACCAAATAAAATAGGATCTGCTCTTATCAAATTTTTACCTTCAACCTTGAGCATCATTAGCATAGAGTCAAAAAAATTACACTTGGCAACTCAAAATAAAGATCAGGATCAGATAATACCAAACCAGCCAACCACAGCCTTGGCAAAGATATCCCATAGATGCAACCTGGACAGGGGGAGGCTCCCTGAACCAACAACACACATGCAAGAAGCTCACACATCTGCATGGTGTTGTGATGTCAACACCAAAATCATCACAGGGGGTTCAAAAGGGAGAGCACAGCCGTAGCAGAGTTACCAACTCTCAATGTCCATTATAGAACACTAGTACATCTACACCCACACAACCGCCCCTATCTCCTTCTTAGTTTAGCACAAGTTTATTCCACCACATAGCCAAGAACCAGGAGTTTACCACTGATACATCCACACAAATCACCAACCAATATCACATGGTTTTCTAGATCAAGATTTACCACAGGAAGCACCAAGAAAATCAGGACAGGATAATAAGCTAGCTCAAGAGGAGGAGGAGCAAGCCAGTAGCTAGGAAGAAGGAAGGATCCACAACATACCAAGGTGGAGCAGTTCAAGCCTAAGAGCAAGAAGATCTAGCTGATCAAGAGTAGACAAAATCCCAGCACAAATAATTTGTTGACTCTATAGTAGCAGGTAAAAATCATCAAAAATAACCACTAGATCATACAGCATCTGTTCTTATATCCTGCATAAAGATTTGGGAACAAAAGGTAAATAATACCTAGCAACTAACTCCATCTACCCTTCCACTAGATTTTATCTAGGAGGATTGGATGGAGAGTTTTCTCTCAGGCTTGCATAGAGATGCTATGCAAAGCTCATCACAGAGAATGAAATCCACCAGAAAAAATAAATATTTGTTATTATTTCTATCAAGGCCTCGGTCTTTGCATCACATGCAAGGAACTAATCCATCTTAGTTCCCATCATTAAATCATCAGGGAAACAATCTTAATAAGCCATCTAAAATAGCATATCATACTCCCTGGAATTTTAGTGGGCACACTCCATAAGGAGGCACCACACTAGGATTTACAAAAGGGCAGAAGCCATCTAAAATATTGTCAACAGAAATAGAGAAGTATGATACTTCTACATTACCTCTCAGCAAGTTTCATTAAGTTCTTTATATCATCTTCCTAGTTAATCAAGCTAGGAATACTTGCAAGCAATCAGAGCATGATTTAAATCATTTTCCTACATAATTTGATCTAGGAATCATTCAATCAGGTATCAAACAATTTTGTAGATAAAGAAAATCTACTTTGCATATTCAAATTCATATCTGTCTAAGATCATGCCTTGCATGATATAGAATCATCAGTTTATTCTCTAGCTTATTACTAGACAAGTATGTACCACAGCTGCTAGGCTACAGGGCACATTCCCAGAGGGTAGCACCTCTGCACCTAGCAGATTCAGAGTTTCTTGAGTATAGGCTCAAGTCTATTTTCTTAAACCCACAAATCATTTCCCTAAAAAAATTTAGGAATCATATATATTGTTACCATCATATTGACAGAGCACTCCTTTTGGCCATCCATTTACACTTACTAACATTACCCAAATAATGTTTATCATCTTCCTAGCAGTAATTCTAGGAATAATATCTACTCCTTATCTCACTGTCAGATTTGACAGAGAATAAATCATTCTCATAAAAGAGGTTTCTTGGAAATAATTCAAACCATCACTGAACCAAATGTGCAGATCACCAAGAGTGCCTCATATATGATCATAGAACAGCTAGATAACAGGTGTAACCAATCCTGGATAGAAGAATGCACACATCCAGGAAGGTTCCATTTTAGTGGATACCAAAGGCAACCAAAGCTACTAGCTAAAATCTCCAGCAATCTCTATAATACAAGCTCAGTAGGAAACCATCAACTAAATAATTCATCCACTTATAATAGTACTTCTTATCTGCCATGTTTAAATTCTAGAATGAATAAAACATGGGTATAACTGAATTCTTTCAGTCAACTACACTGCAAAGAATTCAGATTTATCAAAAATAACATCATAGCAACACCATACATGCCAGGGATAACCACACCATCCAAACTTGGACATCAGATCAAGCACACTACAATTTATTCAAAGCCTGACAGTGCAAGTCAAACATGCTAGGGGTAGTTAATCATCTAGACTGGGACACCACTATAAGTAACCAGCTAGTAACATATCACCATACAACCTGAATCCCATCCTGAGGAGTTTATTATCCCAAGAATCGGTCACACGAGGATTAACTGAATTAGAGGAAGAAGTAGCAGGAACACACCTGGTTCGGCGCCCGGGGTTGCGCAGCTGCAGCGCCATCCACCGGTGCCGGAGCCGAGACGTCACCACCATAGGGAGGCAGCACAACGACACATCCATGGGCGCCGGGGTTGCAGCCCAGGCTGCCATACCTTCGGCGTTGGAGTAGAGTGTGAGACTTGGAGAATCAGTTGAAAACCACGATCAGTCATAGTAGTAGTAGCAGCGGCGACACCACCGAGGGCGTGTGAGACCTGGAGAATCCTTTTAAATAATCATTGGGTATCACCCATTTATATAATATGGTGAATAATCATTATATCTTAACCACTATTAACATAACTTTAAATTCTAACAAATTACTAAAACCATCTAATTATGATTCCATTAAATAAATACATATTCCTTTCATAATAGAAAAACAAATTTAATCTAAGCATTCACTTAAATAGAAAGTGAATAATCCCACACCTTAGTTATACCTATCATAAATCAAAAACTTGGGAATAATTAAAATATATTACATCTTAAGTTTACTTAACCTTTGAAAGTTAACTTTAATCTCAAAATCTTATAAACATCATGTCTAATAAAGTACTTATGTTTTTATAGTTAACTTTGGTCTATTTAACTTAAAACATAAAGCATCTCAAGTCCAAACTAATAAATCAAATACCATAAGGCATTAATCACATTCCATTAACAATGAAGATTGCTTAAACATTATAAAGGAAATATTTTCTTCAAATATTATTCTTTTTGCCACTTCAAATAACAATCTTATAATAAGTTCTTCAACTCTTAACAACTCAATCCCAAGGACTTTTATCATTGTCACCACCTGAAAATTAACCATAAGCACATCATTTTATACTTTACTTACATATTTTGGTCTGTTAACACTTAGGTTACTTATAAAGATCATTACTTATAAAGTAAAATTTGAAGATAAACCAACTCTTAAAAGAATCACTTGAATTCACTTCACTCAAAGTATTGGGGATTCAATTTGGGAGTTTTATAAAAATGCACAACATTACTTATGCATAACTGTATATTGCTTCTTTAAACATTAGTTCTTACCGGACAAATGATGGAGATTTTAGATATTGGATCTTATGTCGTCTCGAAGACCGTGAGTGTGTAATATTGCAATCACAAAAGGCAAGTTCACACTTGCCCATGTCCTTTGGATATTTTTTGTAAAGTATTTTACAAATCCAGTGTTGTCATCACTTGCATTTGAAAAGGGTCTAAAAACACTATTTTCATAATAATGTGATTATAGGTTATTTACCATGAGGTAATAACCTACTATGAAAGTTTCAGTGGTAAAGGAACATACTATCTAGGACTTAATAACCAATGTCTCCAGTGATTCTTGCGCCGTATATCACGCGTTAACCATGATATTTGGAATAGGACAGAGAAGTAAGCTGTATCTTCTTCCTCTCGCATGTCGCCAGATGTGCAGGTCGTGGCTATTATCACTCGTAGCCTGCATATTAATTGGTAATTCGTATAGGATATGCAGCATATGGGTGGGAACCCTCAACGTCCCACGATAGTTCTGGCATCTAACGGTGTGTACAAACCATTGCCGTAACTCAATATGTGGGCATGTTGTACACCAAGGAGGCATGCGGGGTCGCGAAGAGGGCAGTGATTGGCTTGGATCTTAGACTGGGCCCCATACCAAGGAAGCATGGACAAGGTCATGACTTGGTTATGCAACAAGGCTAAGGTCTCTCGTGGGTAAAGTAACGCACCTCTGTAGAGTGTAAGAACTGTAACTTGTTACTCCCTGTTCCGGGAAGGAGCTGCGAACACGGAGGGAAAGGAACTCCATGAAAGTTTTGGTAAACCCGTGAAGGCTGACGGACATAGATTTTCAGAATAAAAGCAACCTTTGAAGAAATGTTTACGAAAACCTGCATTGCCTATGACCTATGGTCTGTGGCTGTAGATATAGTGCATCAAATACTCCTTTTCTAGTGAACTTGTTGAGTACGCTCGTACTCAAAGTATCTTCTTAACCCTTGCTAGGTTCTAAAGCCAGTACAGATGATGACTACATCAAGCCATGCTCCAAGAATCATCATCAAAAGCTCAAGCTCTTCAATGAAGTCAAGAAAGTCAACATATACATCAGCTCAAGTGAAGACGAAGTTGCTGATTAGATAAGAATAGAATCTCTAGCCATAGAACCTATTTCTGTAGTGTATTGAAATAGCAGAAATGCCAGACCATTAGTTAAGATAATAGTCTTAATAGTATTATAATTTTGGAGTTGTTTATTTCTGATTCTTCTTTGTAAGAAGTTTCTTGTTCTCTCTTTAACCTAGAGTGTTCTCTGGATCTTGTGTAAAGATTTGAGTTGTAGCCTATAGTCATGTCTTGGACCTGTTGTGTTTTTGTTGTACCACTCTGAGGAATATAATACTAAAGCGAACAGGGTTTCATTGGTGTTATATCAACGACTATAGTGTATTACATCATGCAGTGGTATGTTGGGTCACCGCACATAATAAGGTGATCCCTCATTTAAATATCAAGATAAGAATCTGTTCTTCCTTTAGTATGCACCGATTATATTTTCGTCACTCCAAGACATCACGTGATGATCGGGTGTTCTTGGATCCACGACCATATATCGGGTGTAAAACAATTACACACGCGAATACTAAGGTTCTAACTTGGCGAGCCTAGCATGTACAGACATGGCCTTGGAACACGGACTGAAAGGTTAAGCATGAGTCATATAGTAGATATGATGCCCATCTGATGCTCGCCTTTGAAGCTACACCGACTCACGTGATGATCGGACTTGGTGTAGTGGATTTGGTTCATGTAATCACCAAAAAGGCACGAGGGATGTCGTTTTTGAGTGGGAGTTCATTCGTAATGTGGATTAGTTGAACTCAATCTATAATAAACTTAGTCTAAACTTTACAAATTCTGTTGTAGATGGCACCACCTGCTTTTAATTTCAATGTGTTCATGGAGAAAGAGAAATTTGCAACGAACGGTAGCAACTTTACCGAATGGGCCATGAATTTGAGGATTCTCCTCTCTGTTGCACAAAAGCAATATGTGCTAGAAGCACCGCTAGGCCCCCCACCTTTTGAGGATGCCCTTGATGAGGATAAGAATGTCTATCATACTCGTTAGGAGGACCACAACTTAGTTCATTGCGGCATATTGTATGTGCTAGAGCTGGAACTTCGAAAACGTTTCAAAAATGGCAATGCATTTGATACAATGGGTGATTTGAAAATGATTTTCCACACACATGCTGCTGTAGAGAGCTACAATGCTACAAAAAAGTTCTTTAGCTGCATGATGGAAGAGCACAACTCCGTTAGTGAGCATGTACTCAAGATGTCGGGTTACGCCGATAAGCTTGTGTCCTTGGGAATATCGATTCCCATTGACTTAGGCATCCATCGTGTTTTGCAGCCTCTGCCACCTAGATATAAGAGCTTCATTATGTACTATAATATGCAAGGCATGAAGAAGTCTCTCCCCGAGCTTCTGTCAATGCTTAAAACTGCAGAAGTGGATATCAAAAAGGAACATCAAGTGTTGATGATCAATAAGAACACTGGTTTCAAGAAAGACAAGAAGGGAAAACGGAAGGGAAGTAAGGGCGGCAAGCCGGTTGCCGTGCCTAAAAAGAAACCCTGAGTTGGACCTAAGTCTGATAACGAGTGGTACTATTGTAAGGGGACTGGCCACTAGAAGCGCAATTGCCCAAAGTATTTGGCAGACAAGAAGGCCGACAAGGCAAACAAAGGTATATATGATATACATGTTATTGATGTGTACTTGACTAGTGCTTGCAGTAGCACCTAGGTATTTGATACGTGTTCAGTTGCTAATATTTGTAACTCGAATCAGGGGCTGCTGTCAACACCCGGATTTTTAATCCCAGATGCCTGTTATGCCATACATCGCAATCCCAGGATTACCATTTTTGCGAGACATAACAGATTCGGATACCACAGTACATCATCCATTACAAACCATACATAAGGTCTTACACAAATAAGGATCTCATGATCCAGTTCTTAATACAACTCAAGAAGTGGAAATACGTAATAATAAAAGTAGCGTAGGCGAAGCTCCATCTTCGGGGTCATAGCCAATGCTGACGATGGGAGATGATCCTAGTTGTCGTAACCTTCCTGGGGTCCTTCGTCTGATACTCCTCTTCATAGTCTGGCCATGGGAATAGCCAGGGACAAAGCCATGAGTACTCTTTAAGAACTCACAAACTAATACTAACAAGTGAAGGGGGTTTTTGTAGTAGGACACTAGGCTCTAGGGTTATTTTGCAAAAAGCCAGATTTACCTCTACTAAATTTAGAAACGAAGAAATCTAGTTGAAGTTTTATAACACCTAAGTGGGAACTTGAATTTCATATCACAACTCTGTTGTGGTCAAGTCAAAGTCTCAATTCATTTCACAAGTCATTTTGAAAACATCTGACGGGGGAACAATATGGCCACTCCAACTGTCCATAACCACGGACGCGGCTATTCGAATAGTTTGACACTCTACAGAGATTGTACACTTTCACCACAACATTCGATACATCCGTCAGGAACAAATCCTGAATTCACCATACTCAGTATGCGGATAATCAATCCTAACCTTTCGATTACACGCCCTAGTATAGGCACCTCTCCTGTGAGTGTGGCCTCCCAACCATGACCACTGTCATCTTGGGTACTGTACAGGTGGACAATCTTCACAAGGTAGCTTCAGCTCAGACCTTGGCCGTGAGGGAACCCATACTAAGGTATATAAGTTTCTAGTCAAGCCCTACCCAATTCTCGGGTATTGTGGTTATACGGTAAAATTGGAATGGTATCGCATCCAGACAACCATCAGTTTTATAAAGGGCTAAGGCTCATGCCTCAACATTTTCATCATCAAAATCATCTGGTGTTCAGAAACACATGTCAAAAAATTTCAGTAGAATGACTCATCATTCCAAGGTTTTCATAACCATTTTCACCAAGTATTCCCATCTAATGTTGATCAAGTTTTATGCTTAGCACTAGCATCTACAAGTGGGGGTGAGTACTAATGAGGGGTGGTAAACAAGTGGAGATTAATTGAGTTCAATCTCATGCCTTAGGATGACATCAATATTATCTAGCTTAGGACAAATTTTATGCTCTATATGCAACCTTCAATTATCTTCCTAGAATCTACAAGTCACTTATGTAAACTCTAAGAGAAAGCTTTGATAAAGAAATAAAGTATAAAGCTTGCAAGTAAAACTAGGATTGGGTATCATCAAATGTGTCCAACCAAGCATGCTTAGTGCATGGCATAGGTTATCTAACTTTCATAATTGCAAGTGCTAGCTTGCTCAATCAGCTAGTAGTATTAGGCTTGCCTTGTGCAGAGCAGTGGTTGAAGTTCTCCTCGGCTTCTTCTTCGTAGTATCCTCCTTCCTCCTCGTATCCTTGGTCGGTACTAGCGTCTATAAATAAATACGAGGTACACAATCACCAAACAATACTTAACTACTTTCAATCATCACATAAAGGGGTTCTATAGATGATCTAGAAACATCACTAACATTACAAGATTAAGGCATTTGTCTTATTTATTTTAATTTGAGGAAAGTAATTTCTACTCATTGAAAAACTACTTAAGATTTAATATTCTCCAACTCAAACATGGGATCATGTTGACACATGTCATCACCACATATTTCAGTACATGGGAATGTGATTTAAAGTGGTGTCACAATTTAATCAGGTTTAACCTTTTATTTCTATTAAATAAAGTGACTAGAATTTCCTATGTGGCATTCTTTTATTACTTGGACATTATTTCTATAAGTAAACCCATATGTTTTTTATATATTCTGAAAGGTATGATCAAATGTGATTTTTGAGAGCTGGAATCAACTCAAAAGCTATTATGGTAGAAATTTGAAAAAAGTTTGAATGCAGAAAAGCTTCTGACTTGTTATTTTTACAGGGGTTGATCTATAGATTCAAATGATTTGAATCCAACGGGCTTGGATTAAGCATTTCAATATCTTTCTAAAAAATTGGTTTCATTCAATTTGGTTTAATGAATCAAGCTGGGTTGATTCTTGCAACTAGGTAGAGAACTATGTTTGAATTGAAATGGAAAAAGCTAAATTCAAACGAGTGGGCTGTGCGGGAAAGGTTAACGGGCCGACCTTGTGTCACTCCGCAGCGCGGGGCGCAACTGACAGGGGGGGTCTACTGGTCAGTGGCTCTTTAAACGCGAAGCGGTACGGGGCGATGTGGTGCGTTGGATTAGAATGACGATCGACGGCTGAGGGTCGTCGTCGATGATGAACAAGTCAGCGGCGAGCTCAAACCCTAGCGGCTCGGTGGGGGTGCATAGGGGGCATACCGGGGCTCCAGTGACGACGGCGAGGCGGGAAAATGACGAAGTCGACGACGACGAACTCAGGGGTGGTCGCGGCAGCTCTAGGGGTGGACGAAATCAACGGCTCCTCTTCTCCTCTGAAGCGGCGAGCTCCAGCCAAATTCCGGCGATGCGCTGCTCGCCTTGCTCCGGCTAAGGGGTGGAACGATCAGTGAGGTGAGGGGAGTGAAATGGTGTGCTCAAATCGGCTGGGGGTCGCCTCCTTTTGTAGGCCCGACGGTGAGACCGAGAGGGATGGGCAGGCGACGGTGGCAACACGGCTATGGGCGGCTGGAGGCATGGCCGAGGTTGGCGATCGACGGGCGGTCTCCTGGCGATGCTCTATGGTTTAAATTCGCGTGTAGGGGCGGTGGCAAACGGTCGAGAACGCGCGATGCTCTGCATGGCAGAGGCGGCAAACTCTGCGGCCAGAGGTGGCTATGGGGTACGAGCGGTGAAACGAGCATGTCTGGTGGTCTCCTGGGACGGTGGGGTGCATGCTGGCGTTCGGCGAGGGCTCGAGGTGGTCGGGTTGCGTGGGAACGGCACGTGCTCTACGGTGCACGTCGGCATGGTCGACAGCGGTGTGGACGCGGCGTTCCTGGCTGTTCTGGTCGCTGTCTCCGGGCTAGGGCTGGTCGAGAGGGGGCGGTGAGACACGGGCTACCTCCCAGACAGGATTGGCATGGCTAGTTCCTCTCCTAGCTTGTTGTCCACACTGGGGTGACATGGGTGCTCTCGGCCTCTTCACCATTTATGACATTGGCGAGCTTACAGTGGTGCTAGTGATTAGTTAAGGTTGTTAGATGATCTACTAAGGCTAGTGGTGTCCAGAGAGGGAACAAGTTAGGCCCAAAACACTGCTCAACATAGTGTTTTGATTTTGTTTGATTTGCATGTGCAACCTGTTTGATGAAATGGCCGCATGAACTTAAGTTTTTAATTTTGAAAAGATTTTTGGTGGGTGTTCTAGGCATGTACTGGGGAGTCTGTGGATGCTTGGGTTTTGAAAATTGAGTTGGTTTGAGTGGTTTTTGAAATAGTGGGATCTTCCCATATGAAATAGATTCAATTTTAAACTGTCATTTAAACTAAGCATTTGAATGTTTCTGGATGATCACAAAGTGGGCCTTGATACCTTGTTATGAGTACTATCAAGGGGTTCAAAGATCCATACATGTTTCTATTAAGTTCTGAAAGTTAGGGATAGACAAAGTAGACATGGGAGTTAAATTGGCCAAAGTGACCATTCACTTAATTTATTTGTTTTGACTTGTTTGTCTTTGGGAAAAGTTTGGGGATTGTTTAGATGATGTTTATTTCACCTAAGAATCATTTTACAAGCAAAGAAACACATAATCATGGCAATTCAAAAGAATCCAAATTTCAATAGACACACATATGAATGCTTTCATACTTTTAATTGGAAAAGTTTTTGTTAACCCTAAATTTGATGATTAGAGTTTGATGATCCAAGTTTAGTATTTTTGGGTTGTTACAGCTGCGGAACAAGTGACTGCTAGAAAGGGGTGAGGTCAAGATGCGTGTCGGCAATGGATCAAGCGTTGATGTGATCGCCGTCGGAATGCTGCCTCTCCATTTGCCGTCGGGATTAGTAATAAACTTGAAGAATTGTTATCTGGTGCCAGCACTAAGCATGAACATTGTATCTAGATCGTGTTTGATGCGAAGTGGTTATTCAATTAAATCCGAGAACAATGGTTGTTCTATTTATATGAATGAAATCTTTTATGTTCATGCACCGATGATGAATGGTTTATTTCTTTTGGATCTCGATAATAATGTTAGAATTATTCATAATGTTGATGCTAAAATAATTGAACTAAATGATGATATATCTTCATATATGTGGCACTGCCGTCTAGGTCATATTAGCGTTAAACACATGAAGAAGCTCCAATCGGATGGAATTTTGGAATCACTTGATTTTGAATCATTTGATACATGTGAGCCATGCCTTAAGGGCAAGATGACTAGAATGCCGTTTTCCGGTTCAATGGAACGGGCGACAGATTTATTGGAAATCATACATTTGATGTATGTGGTCCAATAAGTGTGTCGGCGCGAGGTGGATATTGTTATGTTGTTACTTTCATGGATGATTTGAGTAGATACGGTTATATCTACTTGATGAAACACAAGTCTGAAACATTTGAAAAGTTCAATGAATTTCGGAATGAAGTGGAAAATCATCGTAATAGAAAGATCAAATTTCTACGGTCCGACCGTGGAGGTGAGTATCTAAGTTACGAGTTTAGCACTCACATGAAAGAGTGTGGAATTGTTTCACAACTCACACCTGCCGGAACACCAGAGCGAAATGGTGTGTCGGAACGTCGTAATCGTACTTTATTGGATATGGTTTGATCTATGATGTATCTGATGGACTTGTCGTTGTCATTTTGGGGTTATGCACTAGAAACTGCTGCATTCTCTTTAAATCGGGCACCATCTAAATCCATTGAAAAGACACCGTATGAATTATGGTTTGGAAACAAACCTATGCTGTCATTTCTTAAAGTTTGGGGATGCGATGTTTATGTGAAGAAACTTCAACCGGATAAACTCAAACCCAAATCAGAAAAATTCGTCTTCATAGGATACCCTAAGGAAACTATTGGGTATTCCTTCTATCATAGATCCGAGGGCAAGGTTTTTGTTGCCAAGAATGGATCCTTTCTAGAGAAAGAGTTTCTCATGAAAGGTGTGAGTAGTCGGAAGGTAGAACTCAAAGAGGTTATTGAACCTTCTCTTCAAAGTATGGCGAGTAGCGCAGCGCCAGAAGTTGTTCTGGAGTTGGCTTCACCAGTTGAAGAAGTAACTAATGATAATGATCATGAAACTCCGAAAGAGAATAATACCGAACCTCGCAGGTCTTGCAAGACGCGTGCAGCTCCCAAGCTGTACGGAAATCCTGTCATGAATTTCATGGTTAATGAAAATGATGACCCTGCGACGTATGAAGAAGCGATGATGAGCCCGAATTCCAACAAATGGTTAGAATCCATGAAATCCGAGATGGAATCCATGTATGAAAATGAAGTTTGGAACTTGGTGGACTTACCTCACGACCGAAAGGCCGTGGAGAACAAATGGATTTTCAAAAGGAAAACTGATGCTGATGGTAATGTAACCGTCTATAAAGCTCCACTTGTCGCAAAGGGGTTTCGACAAATTCAAGGAGTTGACTACGATGAGACATTCTCTCTCGTAGCGATGCTAAAATAAGTTCGGATTATGTTAGCAATTGCTGCATATTTCGATTATGAGATATGGCAGATGGATGTCAAAACCGCATTTCTCAATGGTAATATTGAAGAAGAGTTGTATATGATACAACCAAAGGGTTTTGTCAATCCTAAGGATGCTAACAAGGTGTGCAAGCTTCAGCGATCCATCTATGGATTGAAGCAAGCATCACGAAGTTGGAATATCCGTTTTGATGAGGTGATCAAAGAGTTTGGATTTGTCCAAACTTATGGATAAGCTTGTATTTACAAGAAAGTGAGTGGGAGCAATGTGGCATTTTTCTGATACTATATGTGGATGAGATATTATTGATCGGAAATGATATAGATCTTTTAAACAGTGTTAAAAGTTATCTAAACAGCAAATTTTCAATGAAGGACCTAGGTGAAGCGTCATACATATTATGCATAAAGATCTATAGAGACAGATCTAGGCGTCTAATAGGGCTATCGGAAAGTACATACCTTGATAATATTTTAAAGAAGTTTAAAATGGAAGATAGTAAGAAGGGGTTCTTACCTATGACACAAGGCACGACATTGAGTAAGACTCAAAGTCCGGCTACGGCGGAAGAAAGAGAGAAAATGGACAAAGTCCCCTATGCTTCAGCCATAGGCTCTATATTGTACGCCATGCTATGTACAAGACCAGATGTGGATCATGCTATTAGTTTGACTAGTAGGTAACAACCGGATCTAGGTTCGGAACACTGGAAAGCAGTCAAGAATATCCTTAAGTACTTGTGAAGAACTAAGGATATGTTTCTTGTATACGGAGGTGAAGAAGAGCTCGTGCTAAGTGTTATGTCGACTATAGCTTTGACACCGATCCAGATGACTCTAAGTCTCAATCCGAATACGTATTTCTCATGAATGGCGGAGCGGTTAGTTGGAGGAGCTCCAAACAACCTATGGTGGCGGGATCAACGACGGATGCCAAATGTTGCTGCTTCGGAAGCGGCTACGGAAGCAGTTTGGATGAAGGAGTTCATATCCGAACTAGGTGTGGTTGCAAATGCATTGGACCCAATGGTGATCTATTGTGACAACAATGGTTCCATTGCCAATGCCAAAGAACCAAGGTCTCACAAGCATTCCAAGCATATTAAGCGCTGGTTTCACTCCATCCGCGAGCATGTCAAGGATGGAGATATAAAGATTTGTAAAGTACATATGGATCTCAATGTAGCAAATCCGTTGACTAAAACTCTCCCTAGAGCAAAACATGATCTACACCCGAGCTCCATGGGTGTTAGATACATCACTATGTAACTAGATTATTGTCTCTAGTGCAAGTGGGAGACTGAAGGGAATATGCCCTGAGAGGCAATAATAAAATGTTTATTATGTGTATTCCAAGTATTTGATAGATGTTTATTTTGCATGATATAACTGTATTAATACAAAAACATTAATGCATGTGTGTTTAATAAACAAACAGAAAGTTCCTAGTTATGCCTCTCTCATAAACTAGTTCGTTGATTAACAAGATGATCATAGTTTCCTGATCATAGACATTGGATGTTGTTAATAACGAGATCACAACATTAGTGTAATGATGTGATGAACATTCATCTGAAGTATAGAATTATGAGCAAAGTCATTGAGTTTATATTGCTATAAATAACTTACGAAGTGATCGTAATCCTTAGACCATGAGATCATGCCAATCACTAACACCGGAATAGTTTCTTGTTGACATCAAACGTCACACCATAACTAGGTGTTTATAAAGATGGCTTCAAAGCTACTAAAGTGTTATGTTGAGGATCATGGATCAAGAGTGGAATTTGTTCATCCTGATGACAGATAGATATACTCTAGGCCCTCTCGGTGATATCACATTGGTTAGCTTGCAAGCAAGTGATTTGATCACTAGAATGTTATATCACGGGAACGAGAAAAGAGTGCATGTCAGTAACGAGATCAAACTAGGTATGGAGATACCGATGAAAAAATCTCGGACATGTAATATATCGTGAAACAAAGGGATTAAGATACAAGCATAAAAAGGTTCCGACGATCACAGGAAAGTCATAGTTGAATGTGGGGGAGTCAGTATGGATCTCCAGGTCCCACTACTGATTATTGATCGGAGAAGGGTCTCGATCATGTCCGCATTATTCGCGAACTATAGGGTGACACACTTAAGGGACACTGACATCCAGTTGGAGCAAATTTTTCATGCCGGAAAGAATAACAAGAGCAAGAATTTATTTCATAAGATACAGAAACGGGTTTTAGGGTGAAATTGCAGAAAGTGGTTTTGCATGTGAAATAGAATTCTAGCAAGGGGTTATATGTGAATGTTTGTCATTAAAGTAATTGACAAAATTCTGAATAAATAAAAGAGTTTTATTTAATGATATTTTGCATTAAATTTGGTGGAAATTTAATAGCGAGTTTCAGTGGGATTTTGAGTGGAGGAAATTGAAAGGGTTTTTGTGAGTGGAGTGTCCACCCACATGAATGAAGGAGGGGAGGGGGAAGCCCCCATGGCCGGCGGCCACCCCCTTGGGTGCCCCCTCCTCCTATAAAAGGAACCCCCTCTCCTCTCTCTCACTCACACCTCCTCGTGAAGGATCTCTCTCCCCCTCTAGAATTTATCCCCCATGGTCTCGGACTAGCGAGATACATGTGCCTAGTGGCTATTCGGCAATAAAGGGTTGTGCTTCCGCTGCAACGCTGGAGAGAGGAGGCAGAGGTTGCTCAGTGTCCTGTACGTGTGTGCAAGCACGGATGTGCTGCTGCTTTGCGGCGCTAGGACTTCCTCTTGATCTTGAGATCGGCAAGAGATCGTCTACATCAACCACGAGTTCAACTCGTTAAGCTTTGTCGGTCTTTAGGGGTATGTTCTCTACGGATATACATCCGCCCTTGTTTGTATATAGTAGATAAATCTTGGTACATAGTTCCCATCGTAGGAAATTTTTTGTTTTCTATGCTGCGAACCCAACAATGGGGATATACCAATCAGGGTATCTATGAAGGAAGGAAGCAATTGGCCCAGGACAATGTCGATTGGGCCAGCAATGACGGTGAGTAAAGAGAAGGCTTCTACAAGAGCGGCGATTGGACGTGGAGGCCCAAGACCGTAGCTAGGCCTAGTAGGATTAGGTAAAATTCCCGAAACCATTATAGATTCAGTTGAGATCCTATAAAACCCTAGAGAGGCACCCATATATAAGCATCCCTAGTGGTATCTTTGTACTCACATTCCATTAGCTACCCCTTCCAAGCGACTCGTCGCCCTTATGCCGAGGTCGCCACCCTTGTAATTCATCAACCATCAATACGAGTAGGCAGGAAGTAGGTATTTAACCTATGGGGGCCAAACCCGGGTAAACTATGTGTCTTGCTCCCAATCTCGATCTGTAGATGGCTAGCCGCTCTTGCCCTACTTCGAATCAATCGCTACACTTGGTAGAGACTACTGTGTCCATTCCCACGATAGTGGCACCCACCGTGGGGCATGGTGAGTCAGTCCTTAGATCTGCGGCGAGACCCTTCACTTCGACTCGCCGACCCTTCGCCACCGGCGGATTTCTCTAGATCCTGCCGAGCAGCTACGAGCCGGCCTCACGACCAGTCACGCATGCCATCATGATATATCTTTGTTGGTTTCACGAGCGCCATCAACCCGTCGGATCCCGCCTTGTTTGGTGCCAGTGCCAGATCTCCTCCGCGAGATCTACTCTCGTAGGAGCATGTCCAGTCAATCTCCCTACTCCCCTCCAAATATGATTCGACCGATGACGTCTCAGTCAAGAGCAGCGACAACGCCGACTCATCGGCACCCACACCGAGGTTTCCAACGCAAAGGACTAAGAGGACGATTCGATCCTCCTACTCATCGACTACAACTCAGGGTCGGAGTCTCCAGACAAGGCTTACCCCATCGTTCACCATGCCATCTAAATGGTGAAAGGCACCGAACCGCCGGTGGATACTATCACCACGCCTCTCCCGCCAACCGCAACAGATCCCGAGATCGAGCAGCATCGCGTGGCCTTGAACGAGGCCAGGGAGAAAGAAAAGGCTGATCACGAGAAATTTCGCCTCGAACAGGAAACCTCACAACAGCTCTTGGTGTATCACCGCAACTGAGTTACGCGACACCTCAACCTCTCCTCACAGGGGTGAGTTCTCAACTTCAACTATGACAATGACCCTGCGTGGGCAGCCGACCGCGAGGTCTGCAACAACGCACCACCAGGAGGCAGTCGCCTGCCAACCGGGTTGACTGCGAATGCAGCTCGTCCACCACCCCACCATGCGCCTCCTCCGGAGCAACCTTAGGTGATCATTGAACCATGAGACTACGACACCAACGGCCTCCACATTTATTCGACTCCGATGGATAACGTCATCGCGAGTCAGGTAGTGGTCACAAAACTAAACCCCATGGGCGAAGGCGCGATCCAAATCAAGTACACCCAAGCCCTTCTTGCCAAAGCAATCGAGCAGAAGAACACGGGCAGACACTCCGAGGGGAGGGGATACTCTCGATCCACCAACAATAGAGCGGCTCATCAGGTCCCCTAGGCGAACAGACATTCGCCAATATGGCAAACTTCCCGCCCCCATAGCCACAACAACCGATTGTCACTAACCCCTCCATCTCCACCAAATACCCGCGAACAAAATACAACGCGGTAGCAGCCAACGGCCATCCCATCGATGCGAATGGCCACATCATCAACACACAAGCGTGGCGATCCTGCCAACCATAGAACCTCTGCCACACGCTCTCCAATCGATGCCGGTCTCAGCCGAGTCATCCCTCCATGCTTCGGACCAATGGTCTGGGGAGAGAACTACCCTCCAAATTTCGGATGTCCAAAGGACATGGAGAAGTACGACCCTACACTCGATCCCAAAGTATGGATCGACACATACCTCATGGAAATGGGTATCGCTGGCCACAATGAGATCCTGGCCACACGATACCTCCCCTTGATGATGGAAAGATCAACCAGCCAGTGGATCAACACCCTCCCGGAGAATAGCATGGACTCCTAGGAACAGATGTGTGTGGCCTTCATCAAGAACTTCAAAGGATCCTACTCACGCGCCCCACGATAGAAGACCTGGAGCGGTGCACACGGGGACCAAGAGAGTCGACCCGTCACTAGGCCAACGATGGCAAGAACTGTGGTTAAATGCCGCGGGCATCCACCCGGACACAGCTATAACACCCTAGTTTTAGTTAATCTATAATTAGGTTTTGTTCGTGCATCATGAGCATCATCTCTTAACTATGCATGCAAATAAAATTAAAGCAAAACCTAAACCCCAGTGGTTCCCCTCTCTCTTTGGAAACAATTCAAAAGGTTTTGATATTTTGAAAACTACCAAAATTAATGGAGCCCAAATTGAATACAAGGGCTCATAAGTATTTTATATATTTTATGAATCATCTGGTATCTTTGAAATTATTCAAAACATTTTGGAAATTAAAATACAAAACGGAAAGTGAAAACAGAAAAAGGAAAATATTTTTGGAAAAAAAAATGCAGCCAGCAGCAAACTAGGCCGCAACCCATCTCTCCTCTCCCTTCCTATCGCTCAACTCTCAGTTCATGCGGGCCACCTTGGCCCATACCCGTCGCATACCGGTTCGACGTCATCGTATTCACCGTGACGTGAAGCAGCTGCGTGCCTGCGATGCTATCGGCCCCAGACGCTAGGATAAGAACGTAACGAGGAGTGCCGTGTTGATCGCTGTCTCGCCATACCCTTATCTTCCTTCCTTTCGCTTTCCATCACGATCTCCTGAAACCATAGCCACAGGTCGTCATCGCCGCCATTCCGGGCCTCCCCGTGCCTCGCTGAAGTTGCGTTGAGCCGCGCCTAGACGAGTGTAAGGTTCCAAACCTTTAATAAGGTAGAGATCCCTGTGTTTACAATGCTAGTCCCTGGATCAATAGCTATCATCCACAGTCAAGATGTAATATCAAGAAACAAAGGTCATAATACAACTTTATAACCAGGAATAAAATAATTTATTACATCTTACATAGCTCATTTGGCTATCTCATTACAATGCAGCAGAATATAACAATAGCATGGGGTCCTTCATCTTCAAAGTGCCACAGGCAGACATGTTGGTTGTAGACTTGTAATCCTAATCATTAAACTTCACTAATATCAATCAAACCTGCAACACAACAAGTTACAGCCACAAGGGTCAATACATTTGAATTGTATTGGCAAGTGATACTATGGTAGTATAGTGGAGTCTATCATGTATATGCATATGGCTAAGTGGAGATTAGGCTTGCATTGCTCAAAATAGATTTTCCTTATCATTTGAAATCACTAAGTTTTTGTTTTACAAAAATCACCCAAGGAACCACCAATAGAAATTGGTGAACCTTAAACCCTTGTTCAACCGCAAGTTTTTAACTTAGAAATTTGGATGATGAGATTCTTGATATCTTCCATGCCTTGATGCTCAAATTGTCCTTTACCAGGGACATGGCTAAGTACTTAGATTTTACACTCTACATAGGTGGTGCACTTTCCCCACAAGACTTGGTTTCCCAAGACAAGATCTTTCAGAAGCCTTCCCTTAGACCAGAATGGACGCGTTCCAACCTATTAATCCCCTACCACCAACCGTCCATTTGGCTAAGTTATTGCAACCTATATGATCCAGGCAGAGCCCATAATGCCATGTGGCTGCACTTGAAGCTTCTCAACATTTGACATCTCAAATCTCTTTGTTCCTGGGTGGCCATCCAGAAGTGAGATACACAAGGTTCACCAGTCCCCTGGCCTTGTGTAACCACTCAACATAAACCATTCCTTCCATTCCACCTAGGTGATTCATTCACTTAGTTGTTTTATTAAACAAAACTCAAGTCCTCGGACTTAGAAATTTTCCATAGCATGAATATATGTTCCACCATTGTTTTCTATTAGCTAAGCTAAGCATGATAGTAGTAGGAGTCTTAACTTAGGAAAATTCTACTAAGGTTTCATCTACTAGGATTTCCCATAGCATGGTTTATACTTAGCAAAAATTCCATGCAAGTCTTACTTAGAAATATCACTAATGCATAGTGAAAATAATGGGACAAAAGTATGAAGCATCACTTGCCTTTTTGGTAGAGAGTATAAGTTCACTCCTTGATCTTTGCAATGTTCACACACTTCAAGTCACTACAATTCAATCAAGCAAACAATATTTCAAACTACCATTCAAGCAATTCAAGACATAAAATAATAATAACAAAACAATGAATGCAAGCATGCTAAAGATTGTTTTATTTGGATAAGTGGTTTCTAATGGTTCATAAACATTTGAAAACACCTAATGGTCATTTTATAAAGTGGCAAAATCATTTGTATAAGATTTTTCTTCATAAACCATTTTTAAACCATGCCATTATTTTATGTGATGAAGAAATGCTTTTAATAAGGCAACATTCTATAGGTTTAACAAAATATGTTTTCCAACCATAAAAACTTGTGTTTAGGGTCAGAGAGTTTATTTCCAAAACATTTCCCAAAGGTTTTCTTCCAAAATCATTTTTAACAATTAAACCATATTTTTATTTGACTAGAAATGGTTTAAATCAAAGATTTATTCTTTTGCTTCATCAAATACATTTTTGAAACCACAATTTGTTTCCTATGGTCATTAGGTTCAAAACACAACATTTTGCCAAAGATTTTATCCTCAAAAACATTTTGGAATAAATTTTATATCCTAATCATGCATACACAAGTTTCTGCAAAAACACACAATTTAACTGAAGCTTTTTACTAAACAAAGTGCATGGTCGGCTAGGGCTTGTTTTTCTGAATCCATTGATATAAAGTTTGCAAAATTTGGACGTGTATATTTTAAGTTATGAATTTTACAAGTTTGCATACTAATCAGATTCAAAATTCTGTTTTAAACCAAACTAGTGCCACGCAGCGCGTTTCTATTCGTCGGTACTGCTTCGGCCGGATCAAGCGATGGAAGCCGTTGGATTTAAGTGTGATCTTACGGCTCAGAACTAGTGTATCCTTTCAGTTAAGTGAATCTATCGTACTCGTTGGATCCAGATCGAACGGCTACTGTGCGACTAACCAGAGGTGGGCGGTGCTAGCGGCCGCAGGTGGCGGCAGCGCGTCTGGCTACGGCGTCTTGGCGGTTGCAGGAAGTAAGGAAGGGTATGGAGATGCTCACCAGGTTCAGGAGGTCACGGTGAAGCTCAAGGTACTCGCGAGAGTGCAAGGGGCGCACGGGGATGTCCTTAATCGCTCGCCGGAGTTGAGCTCTTGCTCGGGTTTGTTCTGTTGAGGATGATGGCGAAGGCACGAGGCATGCCAGAGAGAAAAGAAGACGCGGTTAGATGCTCGGGGTCACGGCGAATATGCGCGTGTGAAAGAGAGGGAGAGGGAAGGTCTGGTCTTCCCAGCAGTGCTCGTCGGAGTTATGGTAGACCACGGCGGCGCTCAGACGCGGACGAAGTCGAGGTTCTAGGGCACGCGTGGTCAGACGGGTGGTACTGGGAGATGCAGTGAACAAGGGGGAGCACGCCCGTGTGCGTCAGGGAGCAAGGGGAGGCGTGGGCTGGCTGGAATTGCCGCCGGAAATCGTCGGAAGCAGCGGCGGTGTAGGTGTCAATGGGGACGGTCTGGGGGCTCTTTTGCCGCAGTGACGGAGGGGAAATGAAGGGGAGAGAGGGGTGATTAGTAGGGCGTAGTTGCAGCAGCGATTACTCGTGGAGTTAAGGTGAATTTAATCCGCGGAATTACAGCCAGAAACGGTGTCGAGGGAAGGAAGAAGGGGTCGTCGCGGGGAGGAAGAAGATGACGTGGCTGTGGGGCCTGGCTATCTCCGAGTGAGAGAGAGTGGGGGTGGGGTCATTCTGTCAGCGTCGCTGCGGGTTTGTTCACGAGTGAATAACGGTTCGCTCGGGTGGGGTGGGGAGTGGGCTTGCTGGGCCTTGACTGGGCTGCCGAGCTGGGCTGCTTCCTTTTCACATTTTTTTTGTTCTGATTGTTTTTCTTTCTCCTTTTCCTTTAATCTGTTTGGATTTTGAACAACCAATTCAAACCAGCTGAATATGAGGCAGAGAAGATGGATTGAGCTAATCAAGGACTATGATCTGGACATTCACTATCACCCTGGTAAAGCCAACGTAGTAGTCGATGCCCTTAGCAGATTGCCGTGCCGCTTGAACTCCATGATTTTGAAGGAGCAGCCAAGTTTGCACAAAGAGATGGAAGATTTTTGAATGGAATTAGTAAGTGAAGGATTTTTGGCTAGCATAGAACTTCAGCCCACTTTGATCACTCATATTAAAGAGGCGCAGAATGGAAATGCCAGTATCGATGGAATCAAGCGTCGTATCGGTACAGACAAAGTACCCGGATTCACCGAAGACAAAGAAGGAGTTCTGTGGTACAAAGGACGCCTTTGTATACCAGCAGATTCTGAGTTGAAAGAAGTTATTTTGAAGGAGGCTCATGATACTCTTTATTCTATCCATCCCGGAGGAACTAAGATGTATCAAGATTTGAAAGAGCAATTTTGGTGGCATAAGATGAAGAGAGAAATCGGAAGCTATATCGCCAAGTGTGATATATGTTAGCGAGTCAAGGCAGGACATCAAAGACCCGCTGGATGGTTGCAACCTTGGCAGATTCCGGAATGGAAATGGGATTCTGTAGGAATGGACTTTATCACTGGACTGCCTACTTCTAGTAGGGGAAATGACTCTATCTGGGTCATAGTAGACAGATTGTCCAAAGTTGCCCATTTCTTGCCCGTCAAAACCACATATCAGAGTTCGAAGCTAGTGGAGTTATACATCGCTAGAATCGTCAGTTTGCATGGAGTCCCTAAGAACATTGTATTAGATGGAAGATTTTCGAATGGAATTAGTAAGTGAAGGATTTTTGGCTAGCATAGAACTTCAGCCCACTTTGATCAGTCAGATTAAAGAGGCATAGAAGGGAAATGCCAGTATCGACGGAATCAAGCGTCGTATCGGTACGGGCAAAGTACCAGGATTCATCGAGGACGAAGAAGGAGTTCTGTGGTACAAAGGACGCCTTTGTGTACCAACAGATTCGGAGTTGAAAGAAGTTATCTTGAAGGAGGCTCATGATACTCTTTATCCTATCCATCCAGGAGGAACTAAGATGTATCAAGATTTGAAAGAGCAATTTTGGTGGCATAAGATGAAGAGAGAAATCGGAAGCTATATCGCCAAGTGTGATATATGTCAGCGAGTCAAGGAAGGACATCAAAGACCTGCTGGATTGTTGCAACCTTTGCAAATTCCGGAATGGAAATGGGATTCTGTAGGAATGGACTTTATCACTGGACTACCTACTTCTAGTAGGGGAAATGACTCTATTTGTGTCATAGTGGACAGATTGTCCAAAGTCGCCCATTTCTTGCCCGTCAAAACCACCTATCAGAGTTCGAAGCTAGCAGAGTTATACATCGCTAGAATCGTCAGTTTGCATGGAGTCCCCAAGAATATAGTATCGGATCGAGGAACTCAGTTTACCTCGAGATTATGGAAGAAAGTCCAAGAAGGTTTAGGAACCCGCTTAGATTTCAGTACCGCATATCACCCTCAGACCGATGGAAAAACGGAGCGAGTAAATCAAATACTCGAAGATATGCTGAGAGCATGTGTGTTAGAATATGGATCCAAGTGGGAAGACTGTCTGCCGTTTGCAGAATTTTCCTACAACAACAGTTACCAAGCCAGTTTGCAAATGGCCCCATTTGAGTTCATGTACGGAAGAAAGTGTCGTACCCCTTTGAACTGGTCGGAAGTAGGAGAGAGTCAGATTTTCGGACCCGACATCCTATGAGAAGCAGAAGAGAAGGATCACAAGATTCGTGAGCACCTCAAGATCGCCCAATCCCGACAGAAGAGTTATGCTGACAAGAGACGTAGAGACCTCGCCTTCAACATAGGAGATTTTGTTTATCTGAAAGTGTCTCCATTGATGGGAATGCAGCAT
Source organism: Avena sativa (assembly GCA_916181665.1). Classification (NCBI taxonomy): domain Eukaryota; kingdom Viridiplantae; phylum Streptophyta; class Magnoliopsida; order Poales; family Poaceae; genus Avena; species Avena sativa. The sequence goes on from OV702293.1 coordinate 106,134,534, forward strand.
TTCCAACTCAAAGGAAAGTTAGCCCCCAGATATATCGGACCATTCAAAATTCTGAACCGTCGAGGAGAAGTATCATATCAATTGGAGCTACCCAAAGAAATGTCAGCAGTGCACAATGTGTTCCATATCTCGTTACTTCGCAAGTGTCTCGAAGTCCCCGAGAAGACCGAAGTGTTCAAGAATATCGACCCTCGGACCATAGAGATAAACAATGACCTGACCTATCCCGAAGTACCCATCCGTATTTTGGAAGAAGCCTTTCGAACTACCCGAACCCGAAGCATCAAGTTTCTCAAGATTCAATGGAGCAACCACATAGAAGAGGAAGCTACCTGGGAGCGCGAAGATCACATCAGGACGGAGTTTCCCGATCTCTTCAAATCCTAGGTAATCTTTTCGTCCTTTTTCAAATCTCGGGACGAGATTTTGTTTCAGGGGGGAAAGTTTGTAACACCCAAAAAATACTAAACTTGGATCATCAATATCTAATCATCAAAATTAGGGTTAACAAAAACTTTGTTAAATAAAATTATGAATGCATGCATATGAGTATGCATTGAATTTGAAATTCTTTTGAACCACCTTGGTTGATTGTTTCATTGCTTGTAAAATGTTTCTTAGGTGAAATAAACATCATCTAAAACATTTCCCACACTTTTCCTAAATACAAGTAAATCAAAACAAATATATTAAAGGAATGGTCACTTTGACCAATTTAACTCCCATGCCAACTTTGGCTGTCTCAAACTTTCAGAACCTAACAGAAACTTTTCTGGATCTTTGCACCCCTTGAATGTACTCCTAACAAAGTATCAAGGCCCACTTTGTGATCATCCAAAAACTTTCAAATGCATAGTTTAAATGACAATTCAAAATTGAATCTTTATCATATGGGAAGATCCCACTTTTTCAAAAACCACTCAAACAAGCTCAACTTTAAAAACACAAGCATCTGCAGACTCACCAGCACCAACGTAGCAAACCTACCAAAAATCTTTTCAAAATTCAAAACTTGATTTCATGCGGCCATTTCATCAAACAGGTTGCAGACACAAATCAAACAAACATCAAACACTATAGTGTGCAGTAAAATTGGCCTAACTTGTTGCCTAGTTAGCTCACAACCAGCTCAGTAGATAATCTAGGAAGATTAACCAAGCACTAGCACCACTGTGAGCTTGCCATTGCCATCAATGGTGAACAACCGAGCACACCCATGTCACCCCATGTCGACAACAAGCTAGGAGGAGACACAAGCCTAGCCAGCATGTCTGGGAGGCAGCCCACCGTCCACCGCCACTCCCTGTCCACCGCTCGAACCTTGCCAAGCCCTGGACCACCCGCACAGACCGCGCCCAGACCGCCAGCGACCATGCCGAGCGTGCGCCAGAGCACCACCCTCGACCGAAGCCCACAGACCGCGCGCCGCCCCGTGACATACAACCACCGCTCGCCATCGAAGACGCCGCCTCTGCCGCACAGAGGGTCGCATGTTCCAGACCAAACCGCACCGCCCCACGCCTTGAAACCATGTTGTTGAGCATCGCCAGGGAACACCGCACGGTCCCCTACCATCGCCCATGCCAATAGCCGCGTGTAACATCGCCCTCGACGAGCTCACCTTGCGCCCCGTCGGTCCCCTCGCTCGACTATAAATAGAGGCCACCCCCGCTCGATTTCTTCACACCATCTCACTCCCCTCTCGTCACTGATCGTGCCACACCGTTCCCGGAGCAAGGCGAGCACCACCTCGCCGGAATTTCACCGGAGCCCGCCGCTTCTAGAGAAGAAGGGAGCCATCGATTTCGTCCACCCCAGGAGCTTCCGCGACCACCCCTGAGTTCGCCGTCATCGACTTCGTCGTTCGCCCGCCTCGCCGACCCTCGCCAGCACCCCGGTGAGCCCCCAGCACCCCTCACTGGCCGCGCTAGGTTAATTTCTCGCCGGCGTTGTCTCGCGTCGATGATGACTCTTAGCTGTTGGATTAGAACTAGATCGAACGACCCACGTCGCCCCATACCGCTTCGCCCCTCCCTGTCTCACTGGCAAGTGGGGACACCCACTTAAGCAGCCCGTGGGAGCACTGCGCTTAGCAGGCCGGCCAGTTAACTTTTTCCGCACAGCCAGTGATTTGAATTAAACTTTTTCCATTTCAATTCAAACACACTTTTGTACCCAACTTCAAAAATCAACCCAGATCAATTTAGTGCACCAATTTGAATGAAACCAATTTTGTTGGAAAGGTCTGTGAATGCTGAATCCAAGCCCGTTGGATTCAAGTCCTTTGGATCTATAGATCGCCCATGGTAAAAATAACAAGCAGAAGCTTTTCTACATTCAAACATTTTTCAAATTTAAACCATAATAGCTTTTGAGTTGATTCCAACTCTCAAAAATCACATTTAACCATACCTTTCAGAATATATAAAAATATATAGGTTTACTTGCAGAAATAATGTTCAAGTAATAAAAGAATACCCCATAGGCATTTCTAGTCACTTTAATTAATTAAAATAAAAGGGAAAAACCTTATTAAATTGTGACACCACTTTCAATCACATTCCCTTGGACTATAATATGTGGTGATGACATGTGTCAACATGATCCCATGTTTGGGTTGGAGAATACTAAATCTTAAGTAGTTTTTCAATGAGTAGAAATTACTTTTCTAAAAATAAAAGGAATTAAACCAAGCCTTAACCTTGTAATGTTAGAAATGATGCTAGATCATCTATAGGACCCTTGTGTGTGATGATTGCAAGTAGTTAAGTATTGTTTGGTCATTGTGTACCTCGTATTTATTCATAGACGCTAGTACCGACCAAGGATACGAGGAGGAAGGAGGATACTACGAAGAAGAAGCCGAGGAGAACTTCAGCCACTGCTCCGCACAAGGCAAGCTGATGCTATATGTAACATCCCAAAAATACTAAGCTTGGTTCATCAAACTCTAATCATCAAAATTAGGGTTAACAAAAAAATTTCTAAATAAAATTATGAATGCATGCATATGTGTATGCATTGATTTTGAATTCTTTTAAAACCACCTTGTTTGTTTGTTTCTTTGCTTGTAAAATGTGTCTTAGGTGAAATAAACATCATCTAAAACATTTCCCACACATTTCCTAAAGACAAGTAAATCAAAACACATATATTAAATGAATGGTCATCTTGACCAATTTAACTCTCATGCCTACTTTGGCTGTCTCAAACTTTCAGAACCTAACAGAAACTTTTCTGGATCTTTGCACCCCTTGAATGTACTTATAACAAAGTATCAAGGCCCACTTTGTGATCATCCAAAAACTTTCAAATGCATAGTTTAAATGACAATTCAAAATTGAACTTATCATATGGGAAGATCCCACTTTTTCAAAAACCACTCAAACAAGCTCAACTTTCAAAACCCAAGCATATGCAGACTCACCAGCACCAATCTAGCAAACCCACCAAAAATCTTTTCAAAATTCAAAACTTGAATTCTGCGGCCATTTCATCAAACAGGTTGCAGATACACATCAAACAAACATAAAACACTATAGTGTGCAGTAAAATTGGCCTAACTTGTTCCCTAGTTAGCTCACAACCAGCTTAGTAGATCATCTAGGAAGATTAACCAAGCACTAGCACCACTGTGAGCTTGCCATTTCCATCAATGGTGAACAGCCGAGCACACCCATGTCACCCCCATGTCGACAGCAAGCTAGGAGGAGACACAAGCCTAGCCAGCATGTCTGGGAGGCAGTCCACCGTCCACCGCCACTCCCTGTCCACCGCTCGAACCTTGCCAAGCCCTGGACCATCCGCACGGACTGCGCCCAGATCGCCAGCGACCATGCCGAGCGTGCGCTAGAGCACCACCCTCGACCGAAGCCCACAGACCGCGCGCCGCCCTCGCCGCGTGCATACACAATCCCCACCGACCCAGGAGACCGCCAGACATCCCCGTTCGCCGCCCCGTGACGTACAGCCACCGCTCACCGTTGAAGACGCCGCCTCTGCCGCGCAGAGCATCACATGTTCCAGACCAAACCGCACCGCCCCACGCCTCGAAACCATGTCGTTGAGCATCACCAGGGAATGCCGCACCGTCCCCTACCATCGCCCATGCCAATAGCCGCCTGTAACATCGCCCCCGACGAGCTCACCTTGCACCCCGTTGGTCCCCTCGCTCGAATATAAATAGAGGCCACCCCCGCTCGATTTCTTAACACCATCTCACTCCCCTCTCGTCACTGATCATGCCACACCGTTCTCGGAGCAAGGCGAGCACCACCTCGCCGGAATTTCACCAAAGCCCGCCGCTTCTGGAGAAGAAGGGAGCCATCGATTTTGTCCACCCCAGGAGCTACCGCGACCACCCCTGAGTTCGCCGTCGTCGACTTCGTCGTTCGCCCGCCTCGCCGACCCTCGCCAGCACCCCGGTGAGCCTCCAGCACCCCTCACTGGCCGCGCTAGGTTTCTTTCTCGTCGGCGTTGTCTCGCGTCGATGATGACTCTCAGCCGTTCGATTAGAACTAGATCGAACGACCCACGTCGCCCCGTACTGCTTCGCCCCTCCCTATCTCACTGGCAAGTGGGGACACCCACTTAAGCAGCCCGCGGGAGCACTGCGCTTAGCAGGCCGGCCCGTTAACTTTTCCCGCGCAGGCCAGTGATTTGAATTAAACTTTTTCCATTTCAATTCAAACACACTTCTGTACCCAACTTCAAAAATCCACCCAGATTAATTCAGTGCACCAATTTGAATGAAACCAATTTTGTTGGAAAGGTATGTGAATGCTGAATCCAAGACCATTGGATTCAAGTCATTTGGATCTATAGATCGCCCATGGTAAACATAACAAGGCAGAAGCTTTTCTGCATTCAAACGTTTTTCAAATTTAAACCATAATAGCTTTTGAGTTGATTCCCTCTCTCAAAAATCACATTTAGCCATACCTTTCAGAATATATAAAAATATATAGGTTTACTTACAAAAAGAATGTTCAAGTAATAAAAGAATGCCCCCTAGGCATTCCTAGTCACTTTAGTTAATTAAAATAAAAGGGTAAAACCTTATTAAATTGTGACACCACTTTAAATCATATTCCCATGGACTAAAATATGTGGTGATGACATGTGTCAACATGATCCCATGTTTGGTTGGAGAATATTAAATCTTAAGTAGTTTTTCAATGAGTAGAAATTACTTTTCTAAAAAAAAGGAATTAAACCGAGCCTTAAACTTGTAATGTTAGAGATGATGCTAGACCATCTATAGGACCCTTGTGTGTGATGATTGCAAGTAGTTAAGTATTGTTTGGTGATTGTGTACCTTGTATTTATTCATAGACGCTAGTACCGACCAAGGATACGAGGAGGAAGGAGGAAACTACGAAGAAGAAGCCGAGGAGAACTTCAACCACTGCTCTACACAAGGCAAGCTGATGCTATAACTATGCCAGCTTATACTGATATTGATGCAAGTTAACCCTTGCAGAATACCCAACTGATGCAACAAACCCTTACTTGTTACCATGCCTACTATATGCCTTTAGCATATGTGATCATACCTACTTGATAAACCAATCCGAGATTTTACTTGCAAGCTTTATATTTTATTTCTTTATCAAAGCTATTACTTAGAGTTTACTTAAGTGAATTATAGATATTAGAAATATATTTGAAGGTTGCATGAAGAGCATAAAATTTTGCCTAAGCTAGATAATCTTGATGTCATCTTAAGGCATGAGATTGAACTTAGTTAGAACTCCCCTAGTTTACCATCCCTCATTATTGCTTACCCCCACCCGTAGATGCTAGTGCTAAGCATAAAACTTGATCAACTTTAGATGGGAATACTTGGTGGAAAAATGGTTATGAAAACCTTGGAATGATGGATCATTATATTGAAATGTTTTGGACATGTGTTTCCGAACACTTGATGATTTTGGTGATGAAAATGTTGAGGCATGAGCCTTAGCCCTTTATAAAAACTAATGGTTGTCTGAATGCGATACCATTCCAATTTTATCGTACAGCCACAATACGCGAATATTGGGTAGGGATTGACTGGAAACCTATATACCTTAGTATTAGATCCCTCGCGGCCAAGGTCTGAGCTGAGGCTACCTTGTGAAGATTGTCCACCTGTGCAGTACCCAAGATGACAATTAGTCATGGTTGGGAGGCTAGACTCACAGGAGAGGTACCTATACTAGGGCGTGTAATTGAAAGGTTAGGATTGTTTATCCGCATACTGAGTATGGTGAATTCAGGATTTGTTCCTGACGGATGTATCGAATGTTGTGGTGAAAGTGTACAATCTCTGAAGAGTGTCAAACTATTCGAATAGCCGCGTCCGCGGTTATGGACAGTTGGAGTGGCCATACTGTTCCCCCGTCAGACTTTCCAAAATGACTTGCGAAATGAATTGAGACTTTGACTTGACCACAACAGAGTTGTGACATGAGTTACAAGATCCCACTTAGGAGTTATAAAATTGTGACTAGCTTTATAACTTAGTAGAGATAAACCTAGAGCCTAGTGTCCTATTATCCAAAAACCCCTTTACCTGTTAGTATTAGTTTGCGAGTACTTAAAGAGTACTCATGGCTTTGTCCCTGGCTATTCCCATGGCCAGACTATGAAGAGGAGTACCTGGAGGATGGACCCCAGGAAGGTTACGACAACTAGGATCATATCCCATCATCAGCATTGCCTGTGACCCCGAAGATGGAGCTTCGCCTACGCTACCGTTATTATTACGTATTCCGCTGCTTGATGTTGTATTAAGAACTGGATCAATGAGATCCCTATTTGTGTAAGACATTATGAATGGTTTGTAATGGATGATGTACTGTGGTATCCAATTCTGTTATGTCTCGCAAAAATGGTAATCCTGGGATTGCGATGTATGGCATAATAGGCATCTGGGATTAAAAATCCGGGTGTTGACACTATATCTATGCCAGCTTATCTTGGCATTGATGCAAGCTAACACTTGCAAGATACTTTACCTATGCAGGCCAATACCTGCTTGTTACCATGCCTACTATATGCTCTAAGCATATATGATCATACCCACTTGTTAAACCAATCCTAGTTTTATTTGCAAGCTTCTTACTTTATTTATTTATCAAAGCTTACTTATAGTTAACTTAAGAGTTTGGTAGATACTAGAAATTTATCTGAAGGTTGCATAAAGAGCATAAAATTTGACCTAAGATTAGACACCTTGATATCATCCTGAGAAATAAGGTTATACATAGTTGAAACTCCCCTAGTTGACCACCCCTCATTATTACCTACCCCCACTTGTAGATGCTAGTGCTAAGCATAAAACTTGATCAACTTTAGATGGGAATACTTGGTGAGGAAATGGTTATGAAAACCTTAGAATGATGGATCATTCGATTGAAATGTTTTGGACATGTGTTTCCAAACACCTGATGATTTTGGTGATGAAAATGTTGAGGCATGAGCCTTAGCCCCCTTTTTTTAAAACTGATGGTTGTCTGGATGCGATACCATTCTAATTTTATCGTACAACAACAATACCCGAGGATTGGGTAGGGATTAACTGGAAACTTATGTACCTTAGTATTAGCTCCCTCACGGCCAAGGTCTGAGCTGAGGCTACCTTGTGAAGATTGTCCACCTGTGCAGTACCCAAGATGACAGTTGGTCATGGTTGGGAGGCCAAACTCACAGGAGAGGTGCTTATACTAGGGCGTGTAATTGAAAGGTTAGTATTGTTTATCCGCATACTGAGTATGGTGAATTCAGGATTTGTTCCTGACGGATGTATCGAATGTTGTGGTGGAAGTGTACAATCTCTGCAGAGTGTCAAACTATTCGAATAGCCGCGTCCGCGGTTATGGACAGTTGGAGTGGCCATACTGTTCCCCCGTCAGACTTTCCAAAATGACTTGCGAAATGAATTGAGACTTTGACTTGACCACAACAGAGTTGTGACATGAGTTACAAGATCCCACTTAGGAGTTATAAAATTGTGACTAGCTTTATAACTTAGTAGAGAAAAACCTGGATTTTGCAAAACAACCCTAGAGCCTAGTGTCCTATTATCCAAAAACCCCTTTACCTGTTAGTATTAGTTTGCGAGTACTTAAAGAGTACTCATGGCTTTGTCCCTGGCTATTCCCATGGCCAGACTATGAAGAGGAGTACCTGGAGGATGGACCCCGGGAAGGTTACGACAACTAGGATCATCTCCCATCATCAGCATTGCATGTGACCCCGAAGATGGAGCTTCGCCTACGCTACCGTTATTATTACGTATTCCGCTGCTTGATGTTGTATTAAGAACTGGATCAATGAGATCCCTATTTGTGTAAGACATTATGAATGGTTTGTAATGGATGATGTACTGTGGTATCCAATTCTGTTATGTCTCACAAAAATGGTAATCCTGGGATTGCGATGTATGGCATAACAGGCATCTGAGATTAAAAATCCGGGTGTTGACACTATATCTATGCCAGCTTATCTTGGCATTGATGCAAGCTAACACTTGCAAGATACTTTACCTATGCAGGCCAATACCTACTTGTTACCATGCCTACTATATGCTCTAAGCATATATGATCATACCCACTTGTTAAACCAATCCTAGTTTTATTTGCAAGCTTCTTACTTTATTTATTTATCAAAGCTTACTTATAGTTAACTTAAGAGTTTGGTAGATACTAGAAAGTTATCTGAAGGTTGCATAAAGAGCATAAAATTTGACCTAAGATTAGACACCTTGATATCATCCTGAGAAATAAGGTTATACATAGTTGAAACTCCCCTAGTTGACCACCCCACATTATTACTTACCCCCACTTGTAGATGCTAGTGCTAAGCATAAAACTTGATCAACTTTAGATGGGAATACTTGGTGAGGAAATGGTTATGAAAACCTTAGAATGATGGATCATTCGATTGAAATGTTTTGGACATGTGTTTCCAAACACCTGATGATTTTGGTGATGAAAATGTTGAGGCATGAGCCTTAGCCCCCTTTTTTTAAAACTGATGGTTGTCTGGATGCGATACCATTCTAATTTTATCGTACAACAACAATACCCGAGGATTGGGTAGGGATTAACTGGAAACTTATGTACCTTAGTATTAGCTCCCTCACGGCCAAGGTCTGAGCTGAGGCTACCTTGTGAAGATTGTCCACCTGTGCAGTACCCAAGATGACAGTTGGTCATGGTTGGGAGGCCAAACTCACAGGAGAGGTGCTTATACTAGGGCGTGTAATTGAAAGGTTAGGATTGTTTATCCGCATACTGAGTATGGTGAATTCAGGATTTGTTCCTGACGGATGTATCGAATGTTGTGGTGAAAGTGTACAATCTCTGCAGAGTGTCAAACTATTCGAATAGCCGCGTCCGCGGTTATGGACAGTTGGAGTGGCCATACTGTTCCCCCGTCAGACTTTCCAAAATGACTTGCGAAATGAACTGAGACTTTGACTTGACCACAACAGAGTTGTGACATGAGTTACAAGATCCCACTTAGGAGTTATAAAATTGTGACTAGCTTTAGAACTTAGTAGAGATAAATCTGGCTTTTGCAAAACAACCCTAGAGCCTAGTGTCCTATTATCCAAAAACCCCTTTACCTGTTAGTATTAGTTTGCGAGTACTTAAAGAGTACTCATGGCTTTGTCCCTGGCTATTCCCATGGCCAGACTATGAAGAGGAGTATCTAGAAGATGGACCCCAGGAAGGTTACGACAACTAGGATCATATCCCATCATCAGCATTGCCTGTGACCCCGAAGATGGAGCTTCGCTTACACTACCGTTATTATTACGTATTCCGCTGCTTGATGTTGTATTAAGAACTGGATCATGAGATCCCTATTCGTGTAAGAACTTATGTATCGTTTGTAATGGATGATGTACTATGGTATCCAATTCTGTTATGTCTCGCAAAAATGGTAATCCTGGGATTGCGATGTATGGCATAACAGGCATCTGGGATTAAAAATCCGGGTGTTGACAAACGGTCTCTTGTTCATAGAACAAGTGGATTGTTTACCTTACACACTTTGCTTAAAGCAGTTGTCTGTTGCTCGCAACTTAATACTGGAGGGGGGTTCGGATGATAACCTGAAGGTGGACTTCTAGTCATAGATGTAGTTGGATGGCGGTCTATGTATATTGTTGTATTGCCCAATCGAATCTCATAGGATCTTTTTGTCTAGTATTGCATTGTTATGCCTTTCTCAGTCCTATCAATTGCCCTACTGTAATTTGTTTACCTTGCTTACCATGTTTGTTTATCTAAGGAGAACACCTCTAGTGAACTATGGTACCCGGTCCAATCTTTACCATTGATACGCCTTCCACTGTTACTGTTCACCTGCTGCAAACCATCATCATCTTCCACAAAATATAGTTAATCCTTTGTTACAACAAATCGGTGAGCTTGACAACCTCACTGTTCGTTGGGGCAAAGTCTTGAGTTTGTGTTGTCCAGGTTTCCACGTTGCTTGCAAAACCTTTGAGACGTTTCCTTCCTCCTACTGGTTCGATAACCTCGGTTTCTTATTGAGGGAAGACATGTTGCTGTGCTCTTCACACCTTGCTCTTGGGGTTTCCAACGAAGCGCTCCCACGTCAACACCGGGCGCCCTCAACCATTAGGACCCGAGTTCTTGCCTCTTGAACCAAGACGAGCGTACAACCACATGGGGCCTGGACAACCTCACGAGCAACTAACTTTCCTAGTAGATTCCATGAGTCACATAGTTCGGGCGTTCCATTCGACATACGCATTTAAAATGTATTGAAAGTTTTGGCGGGTGAATGTGCATTCATAACAGGTAGGGAAGCCTGGACCGGGTTTTTTGGGGTCGATGGAGACCCTGTGCGGTGACCCAGCATACCACTGCATGATGTAGTATACTATAGTCGTTGACATAACACCAATGACACATTGTTCACTAGTATTACATCCCTCAAAATGGCACAACAGAAACACAGCGGGTCCAATACATGGCTAAAGGTTACAACTCACTCTTTACACAAGATCCAGAGAACACTCTAGGTTAAAGAGAGAGAAATAACTTCTTACAAATAAGAATCAAAGATAAATAATTCACCGACTATTATACTTTTAAGTCTAGTATTTTAACTGAGGGGTTGGCATTGCTACTATTGCAACACACTATTCCTATCTAGCAAGGGTTAAGAAGATACTTTGAGTACGAGCGTACTCAACAAGTTCACTAGAAAAGGAGTGTCTGATGCACTATAACTACAGCCACAGACCATAGGTCGTAGGCAATGCAAGTTTTCATAAACATTTCTTTAAAGGTTGCTTTTATTATGAAAATCTATGTCCATAAGCCTCACGGGTTTACCAGAACTTTCATGGATGTAACATCCCTAAAATCACATTTCAAACTTATGCATATCATCCATGCATCCATGATCATTTGTTTTCCATTTCAAACAAAACACTTCAAAACAGGAGCATATGAGCTCATTATTTTATGTGAACAGCTATTAGTCTAAAGCCACTCTCAATTGAAGAGTTAAATGTTTTAAACCAAGTCTTTCTTACTCTCTTGTTATTGTGTTTGGTTGTTGAAGTTTGGTGAAATTATACAAAACAAATTTGAAACAGAAACCGTTTCCAAAACTTATTCAAATGTTGTGCTATAGCATTGCTTATCTTGTTTAAACAAAAGGACCAAGCTTATACAAAGTGACCACTTGATTTTATGCCCTGAATTGTGAAAGTTGCACCCTACAAAATCCAGGAAAAAGTTTTGAATTCAAAAGCTTTTGAAATCATTTGAAAATCAATCCAGAAATTGAAAACAAAAAAAGAAAAAGAGAAAGGAAATAGAAAAGGGCCAGCGCCAAGATTTGAGCCCAGCAACAGATCCAGCCCAACTAGCCCACCCGGGTTTTCCCTCTCTCTCTCTCACGCGCAGACGCACCCAGCGAGTCGCTGACGCCAGGACCCCACACCCCTTCTGTTCCTCTCGCAGACAACTGGGCCCTCTCCACGTCGACTCCTTCATCCCCAAATCTTGCGCGCAGACGCCGTCGTCGCTGGCCGTTGCTGCGTTGATTCCACGGCGTAATTTCCATTGATTCACCAGGCGTTTCTTGTCGAGCCTCTGCCTGCTTAAACCCCTCCCCACTCTGCTCCATTCCCCTCACTCAATTTTCTCTCCACGCCACCAGGCCGCTCGCAACTCGCCAAACACCGCCGCCGCTCCGACGATCTCCGGTAGCAAATTCCGGTGAGTCCCGACCGCCCCTGTGCCTCTGATTCAAACGAGTGTGTCCAGCAGGACCTCATGCATCTTCTGATACCCTTTGCTTCCCTGCTTGTGACCCAGGACGCCGTCCCCGTTCGTTCCCGCAAACGACCGACCGCCACTCAACTCCGGCGACCGATTACGGTAAGCTTAGCGCGCCCCTTGATCTCTTTCGCATACGAGGTTGTTCGCCACTGTCTTGCGCATCTCCTAAACCATCTGGTTCGTGCTAGGGCGATGCGGAGCTTCGGCAACGACTTCGACAGCAACCACCTGACGCCGTGCACGACTCCGACGAGCTCCCTCAGCCACTACAGCGCGCCCCTTGACCAGCCACCGCCACCTTGAGCATCAGCAACTCTCTGCGATTCCGGTAAGCCCCCTCCCCTTCTCCCGCGCGACCTAGAACACCAGCTTCGCCACTGACAGAGGCGCCGCCACCTGTCGCCGCCGCCAGCGCCGCCACTAGATGGTCAGGCTGCTCAGGAACGTTGGATCCAGATAGTGCGGATAGGATAGAACGCGAGCGAAGCGGTAAGATTGGATCTGAGCCGCGCGATTAAGTTAGATCCTACGGCGCGGAAGCTCGATCCGAAGCGAAGCGGTATCGGCCAGTAAAATTAAGACGCATGGCAGTGAGTTAGGTTTAAAACAGAATTTGAATCTGATTTAGATTCAAAATTGATTTGGCTATAACTTTTGATCCCCATGTTAGAATTTGACAAATTTTACACCGTTGGAATCAGGAGAACAAGCCCTTTCTAATTATGCAATGTGTTTAATGTTTAGCTTATGTTAAAAAGGTTTTATTTGCAGAAACTTGTGTAGGGATTATTTGAGCATATGAATTGTTCAGAATTTAATTTAGGGTTTAAATATTTGTTGTGTGGCAAGTTTTTGACTTGTTTAGGATTCAGTACTATACACTTGCTTGGTTGAGTTTTAAAAATCATCACTTAGCATTTTGCATGCATGCATATATTTTGTTTCTTTGTATACGTTTTGTGTGTAATTTGTTGCTACCATTCTTTGTGTAGACTTTGGTGCTAGTGATTGTGATTGTGAAGAGTGCTACTCTCCCAACTACCAAGGCAAGTGGTACTTCATGAATATTTCTATCCCTATATTTTATACTAAGCATTAGAAATATTTTGCTAAGTCTTGCATGTTATTATTTTGCCTATATGCCATGTTGGGAAATCCTAAGTAGTTGTAGAATTGCTAGGAAATTTCTAAGTTAAGTTACTATCTATGCCATGCTTAGCCTAGCTAGTAGCAAACAAGGGTTGGTGAAATATACATGCTATGATGAAAATATTTCTAAGTCTTTGGACTTGTTTTGCTTAATAAAACAACTAAGTCAATGAATCACCTGGGTGGAAAGGGACTTGATTGGTGGTTTTGGTTGAGTGGTTACACAAGGCCCATGGCTATGGTTTACCTTGTGTATCTCACTTGTGGTAAGCCACCCAGGAACAAAGAGATTTTAGAGGCCAAGTGTTAAGAAGCTTCTAGTGCAGCCACTTGGCAATATGGGCTCTGCCTGGACCATATAGGTTGCTAGAACTTAGCCATTTGGACAGTTGGTGGTAGTGGGAATGATAGGTTGGAGCGCGTCCATTTGGTCTAAGGGAAGGCTTCTGAAAGGTCCTTTCTTGGTGAAACCAAGTCTGGTGGGGAAAGTGCACAACCTCTGTAGATGGAAAAACCTAAGTACTTAGCCAAGTCCATGGCAATGGACAACTTGAGCATCAAGGCATGGAAGCTATCAAGAATCTCCTCATCCCAATTTCTAAGTAAAAATTTGTGGGTGAACAAGGGTGAAGGACCTCAATGTCTATTGGTGGTTCCTTGGGAAAAGTTTTTGACAAAGAAAAACTTAGTGATTTCAACTAATAGGCAAAACCTATTTTGAGCAAAGCAAGCCAAGCTACACTTAGCCAAATTTTCATATAGAATCTAGTCCACTTAAATTATACTAAGGTATCACTTGCCAATACTATTCCAAATTATTGACACACTGTGGCTGTAACTTGTGATGTTGCAGGTTACTCTGATGAGGATTAGGTGTCATGAGTCTACACTCAACATGTTTGCCTGTGGCACATGAAGATGAAGACTTATATTTATTTATTTATTCAAACTCTTGTAATAGGCATGTGGCCTTTGAGTTGTAAAGACTATGTTTGTCTCTGGAATGGATGTAATAAATGACCTTTGTATCTGTGTACTTCATCTTAAACTGTGGATGCTAGCAATGATCCAGGGACTAGCATTGCAATCACAGGGATCCTTTTCCTTTACAAAGGAGGGATCTTACAGATGGTATCAGAGCACTGTGTTGCCTGTAGGATTATGACCCTAGGATTGGAAACCACTAAGGAACAAATTTCAACTACTTCTACACTTGTCTAATCTTCTCGTAAACTTTTCTAATCTTCTTTCTCATCTCCATTTGTAGATGAACTCCATCAACGAAGCCATAAGGAAGGGACCACTCATGACAACGACTTTGGAGTGTGAGACAGAATTCCCCAAGGCTCTCAAGGACCTCATGGTTGCATTAGAAATACAAGGTGCAGCTGTGTACAAGGGTTTTCCTGTGATGGATGAAGGAGTGGAATACTGGTGGGTGCAACTTCACTTGTATAAAAACAAGGAAGACAACCATCAGGAAAAAGGATTCTGCATGTTCACCAATTCAGTGGTGCACCCTACATTCTTTGAATCAGCAAGCGATGCAGCTTGGAAGACCATCAAAGAACTTGGTGATAGAGTCAAGTGCAGAATGCTCAACCTCCAAAATGATCTCAAGAAAGAGAAAGAACATACCCAAGAGTTGGAAGCTACCAACCAAACCTTAAGAGGAGACATTATAGACTTAGTGATGGAGTCATGTGAGCAAGATAGGCTGATTGCTTCTAGAAACATTGTGTTAGCCAACAGATCCAGTGAGATAGGATTGTAAACGTACTTCATTAGTTGGACCACCACCTATCACCTTATTTTCCAAATGTTGCTTTAAAATAAGATTGAACCTTGGTTGTTGTAATGGATTCATGTATGCATGACTTGTGTGTTTTTGATTTCCAAGGATATGTATGTGATGTTTTGTCTTTTGTTTTATATTGATTTGTGTTGTTCTAACTTTTTTATCTTATAAATAGATGCCTATTACCATCAGCACTGTTGAGGAGTTCCAGGTTACCCGCTTTGGTCCTCGTATCGTTGAGCTTACTACTTTGGTTAATCTCCCTCTTCCCACCATCATGGTGCATCCCCTCACCAAGTTTGAGAGGAAGGACCTCTGGGGCTTCAAGGTCAACCAGCCCGGACGCCAGACTGAGCCTACCATGGAGGCCATTGTCTTCAAGCTCATGCACGATGACAGGGAGAGAGGCCTTGAGGTAGTTATGTAGGATCTGATAGGACGTCTGCTGGGGAGACACTCCCGACAGGTTAGGGGTACTCACTTCCACGTCTTCGGTAGATGTGATGAGGATGGAGAGTCCATCGACTTCGAGGACGATTCGAGGGACGCAGCAGAGCCGATACGCCTGTACCTCCAGGACTTAGAGTCTCTCATTAGGCACGTGGACACTGACAGGACCAATGTCATGCTCAACAATGACGAGCTCCAGGTGCATCTTTGCGAGAAGGACAAGATCTTCGCGGAGCAAGACGATGTTGTCAAGGAAATGGAGGCGAAGTTCGAGACCCAGGAGAGGAAGTTCAAGAGTCAGGAGAAGCGTGTCCAGGATAGGAACAAGAAGATCCGGGACATGATTGAAGAACTGCAGTCCAAGGACTTCGAGCTAGAGCAGCAGGAGACGGTGATTGAGAGGCTTCGTTCCCAGAAGAGGGCTCTCAAGGCCAAGATAGAGACCTTGACCACTAGTGTTGAGGAATACAAGACCGCGATGGAGAACGCGGGTCCTACCTTTGTCGAGGAGGAGGTTGATGTCGAGGAATAGATTTGACTACTCATTTATCTTTTATTATCGTACTTGTTATTTGAGAACTTGTTATTTGACCATCCGACATGTGGATGCCTTGTTATTTGTGTGTGTTTTACTTTACGAACTTGTTATCTTGTTGTTGAACTTTTATCTTTGTGTTGCATGCTATGTGTTTGCTTATGTGATGTAATGTGCATGAAAGCATCTATGGGTATCTCATTCTTATCTCTATTTGAACAAACCACAGATGCCTCCCCGTCGTGCAAACCCCAACCCCAACAACAACAACAACATCACTCCAGAAATGCAGCAAATGATGACCACTCAAACTCAGCTAATGCAGATGATGACGACGTTCATCCAGAACCAAAACAACAACAACAACAACAACAACAACAACAACAATAACAACAACAATAACAACAACAACAACAACCCACCGGGTTTCGATATGCTTACCAGGTTCTTGAGATTGAGGCCAGCAAAGTTCTCAGGGACGACTGATCCCATGGTGGCTAATGATTGGCTACGTTCTTTGAACAAGGACTTGGTAACCGTGGGCTGCACTGATGCAGAAAAAGTCAGATTTGCTACACACTTGTTGTAAGGGCCAGCCGCCACTTGGTGGGACAACTTCCAGATTACCACTCCCATAGAAGATGTGACATGGGCAATCTTTGAGGATGGCTTTCGCACTGCTCACATCTCAACCGGAGTGATGAGTCTGAAAAAGAAGGAGTTCCATAACCTGAAGCAGCGCCACCGCAGCGTGGCTGAATATATTGAGGAGTTCAACAATCTGGCGCGTTATGAACCGGATGAAGTTGACACCGATGCCAAGAGAAAGGAAAAATTTCTTGAAGGCTTGAATGATGAGCTGAATCTGCAGTTGGCTGTGGCCTATGTTCCCACTTATCAGTCTCTCTGTGATAAGGCTGCTATTTTGGAGAACAAAATGAAACAAGTTGAAAGCAGGAAGAGGAAGCACTCAGACAAGCACAGCTCGGGATCGTCACACAAACGTTCCCATTATGATGACAGCGGAAGCTCAGGATCCCACAAGCATGGGAAATTCAACAAGCACCACAACCACAACCGTCATGACAACAAGCATCATCGCAGTCATGACAATGACAAGTACAAGAACCACAAGAGTGGACATAAGAGCCACCACAATGGTAATGGAAGTGGAAGTGGAAGCCAGCCTGTTAAGAGAGACATCAGTCAGGTTGAATGCTTCAAGTGCAAGAAGATGGGGCATTATGCAAATGACTGCCCAGAAAAGAAAGTTGAAGGACCCAACAAGCCCAACCCTTTTTAGAAGGGACAGGTGAACCACATCAGTGTGGAGGAAGTCTACGAGGAGCCTGATGCTGTTGCTGGTAAGTTCAGACTCAATTCTATTCCAGCATTTGTTCTTTTTGATACTGGAGCATCGCATTCATTCATATCAAAAGCATTTATTGATAGAAATGGGTTTCCAACTGAAAACATTGGGTGTCCAATAAAAGTTAGTTCTCTGGGAGGAGATATGATAGTAAGTCTTGGATGCCGGGATCTAGTAATAGTGTTTGGAAAGCATAAATTTCCAGTGAGTCTGATAATCCTAGATTCCCAAGGACTGGACGCTATATTGGGAATGGATTGGATGGCTAAGTATAGGGTCCCCAACCTTTATTAAGATTGATCCCCCTGTGTTTACAATGCTAGTCCCTGGATCAATAGCTAGCATCCACAGTTCAGATGTAATATCAAGAAACAAAGGTCATAATTCAACTTTACAACCAGGAATAAAATAATTTTATTACATCAAACATAGCTCATTGCCTATTTACATTACATTGCAGCGGAATAACTATAAGTATTGGGTCCTTCATCTTCAAAGTGCCACAGGCAGATGTTGGTTGTAGACTTTGTAATCCTAATCAATCAATCTTCACTAAACAATCAAACCTGCAACATAATAAGTTACAGCCACAAGGGTCAATACATTTGAATTGTATTGGCAAGTGATACTTTGGTAGTATAGTGGTGTCTATCATCTATATGCATTTGGCTAAGTGGAGTTGAGGCTTGCATTGCTCAAAATAGATTTTTTTCCTATCATTTTGAAAATAAGATTTTGTTTGGCAAAAACAAATTCCAAGGCATCCACCAATCAAAGACTGAAGATCCACTCAGGGCATCTACCAATCAGAGACTGAAGATTTACTTGGCAAAAACAATTTTCTTAACCAAAGATTGAAGATCCTATCAAGGCATCTTCCAATCAAAGATTTAAGAATTTCACACAACCCTTGTTCTCCCACAAGTTTTAATTTAGAAATTGGAGTGATGAGATTCTTCATTGCTTCCATGTCTTGATGCTCAAATTGTCCTTTACCAGGGACATGGCTAAGTACTTAGGTTTTACACTCTGCAGAGGTGGTGCACTTTCCCCACAAGACTTGGTTTCCCAAGACAAAATCTTTCAGAAGCTTTCCCTTAGACCAACATGGACGCGTTCCAACCTATCAATCACTACCACCCACTGTCCATGTGGCTAAGTTCTTGCAACCTATATGATCATGGCAGAGCCCATATTGCCAAGTGGTTGCACTTAAAGCTTCTCAACATTTGACTTCTCAAATCTCTTTGTTTCCTGGGTGGCCATCCACAAGTGAGATACACAAGGTTCACCAGTACCCCTGGCCTTGTGTAACCACTCAACATATCCCAATCTTTCCATTCCACCCAGGTGATTCATTATCTTAGTGGTTTTATTAAACAAAACACAAGTCCATAGACTCAGAAATTTTCATAGCATGAATATATATATCCCACCCAGGTTTTCTATTAGCTAGGCTAAGCTTGATAGTAATAGGATTCTTAACTTTAGGAAAATCCTACTAAGGATTCATATACTAGTTTTCCTATAGCAAGGTCTATACTTAGCTAAATAAAAACCATGCAAGTTTTACTTAGCAAAAACATTAATGCATAGTGAAAATAATGGGACATAAGATATGAAGCATCACTTGCCTTTTTGGTAGAGGGTATAGGTTCACTCCTTGTCCTTGCAACAATCACACTCTTCAAGTCACTACAAACAATCAAGCAAGGCACAAACTCAATCTACCAATCAAGCAAAACAACACACACAAACAAAAAATAACAAAGTCAAAGAATTGCATGCAAGCATGCCAAGCTTTGTTTGTTTGAAAAAGAGGTTCCTAGTGGGTCATAGACATTTGGGTACACCTAATGGTCATTTTTTTAAAGTGGCAAAGTCATGCATAAGCATGCAAAGGTTGATTCTAATGTAGGGATGGTCTTCACTAGGCTTCTATCTTTGTAAGTTCCAAATTGGTCATTTACCAAAATGGCAAAGTCATTTGCAAAGAGGGTCTCTACCAGATTCCTAAACTTTGTAAGATCCAAATTGGTCATTTACCAAAGTGGCAAAGTTGTTAGCAAAAGGTTTCACCTCAAAAACCAATTTCAAAACAAGGCACCTATTTGGTCATTTTATGTGGTGAAGAAATATGTCTACTAGGGATTTTAGTCTATAGGGTTCACCAAATGAGTTGCTATTGCAAAACTTGGTGCTTTTGGTCAGTAGGTTTGGTCCAAACATTTTCTCAAAGTTTTCTTTATGAAAGCATTTTCATAAACAAAACAAATAGTTTTAGTTAGCTAGATATGGACTAAACTAATTAATCCATTCTATTCTTTTCCAAAATCACTTTCCAAACTATGGGTTGGTTCCTTGGGTCAGTAAGGTCACAACAAACTAAATTGCAAAAGGTTTTAACCTAAAAATTATTTTTAAATGATTTTTCTAATGTTAGCAAGCACACAAAAGAATCTGCAAAGTTAAACAAGTTAACAGATACTATTTGCTAAACTAAGGGTAGGGTTGGCTAGGGCTTGTCTTGCTGATTCCAACGACATCAAATTTGTAATTTTTGGACGTGTGGATCAAAAGATACAAGGGTTTGAAAATGGCAAAAGTTTCTGTTTTCAAATTCTGTTTTAAACAGAACTGGGGACACGCGGCGTAATTCTATTCGTCGGTACCGCTTCGCTGCGGATCACGCTCTGTAGCCGTTGGATCTAAATGGAATCGTGCGGCGCAGGACTCGTACCTCATCGCGGTTAAGTGATACTATCATAGCCGATGGATCTGCATCTAACGGTCGCTGCTTGCTTGACCTAAAAGGAGCGGCGATGCGGCGGCTACCGGCGGCGGAGTCGTCGGTCAATGACGGTGCCGGCGATACAGGAAGCGAGGGAGATAGGGGAGATGCTCACCGTGCTCAGGAGGTTGCGGTGAAGCTTTGGGTACTGCTGGCTTGACAAGGGGCGTTCAGGGGCAGTCGCAATTCCTCGTCAGAGTTGGGAACGGCGGCGGTTGTCTCTGGTTGCTGTCGAGGTCGACGCTGTTGATCTCCAGGAGGTAAACAAAACACATAGTCAGGAGCGCAAGGACACGGCGAAGGTGGGTGCGTGAACGAGAAGGCGCGGGGCGGTCTGGCCTTACCAGAAAACTCGTCGGAGAACAAGCAGACACGGCGGCGCTCTGTGCTTGTCGGAGTCGTTGCTGGAGATCGCCCTAAGGCAAAGGAGAGGCAAGGTTAGATGCGCATGAGGGTCGCGAATGAGGGAGCATCATTGAGAGGTGCTGGGGAGGTCTGTGCTCACCGGGGAATGTCGCCGTAGTTGGAACAGACGGCGGCGCTGCAGGTCGTCGTCGAAGGCGAGGTTTCAGGGCACCCGCGGGCGAACTAAGAGTACTAGGAGATGCGTGAGGTCGAGAGGAGTCCACTCGCGTGAAGTAGAGGCGGAGGGGTGGTCGGAGTTGGCCGGAATTGCTGTGTCAGCTCGTCGGAGCAGAGGGCGTTCGAGGAGGAATTGAGGCGGCCTGGGGGCGAGCTTGGGGAAGGGGTCTGAGGAAAATGACAGAGGAGAGGGAGGCGTTTAAGTAGGCGTCGTCGCGGCGAGGGATTAACGCAGCATTAACGCGAATTGAAGGCAGCAACGGCAGCGTCGTCTGGGGGAGAAGAAGTCGCGGGGAAGAAGAAGGAGGTGGCGGTGGGGTCCTCTGGTCAGTGGGAAAGGGAGAGAGGAGGGGGTCCACGGGTCAATCACTCTGCGGGTTACTTTCGCGGTACAGAAAAACGGTTCGGGCGTGGGTGATACGACGAACAGTGATATGGGCCTACCTGGCAGTGAGGGGAGAGTGTGGGATTCGGGGCCACCTGCTAGTCTCTGTGTGGGTGCGGTTTTAAGTGAGAAAAGGTTTCTTCGGGGGAGGGGAGCTGGGCTGGAATGGCTTGGTGGGCTGGGCCTTTGCACTATTTTTTTTCTGTCTAATCCTTTTTCTTTTTCTATTTCTTTTTCTGTTTTGAATTTCAAACAAATATTCAAATAATTCAATCAAGGTTCAAACATTCAAACAAACAGCAAATCTTTCTTTTGAATTTGGTTCTGTTTGACAACATAATCCAAATTTCAAAATAACATAATGTTTTTATTTATTTTAGGATCCATTTAATAATTAAATAAATGGATCTTTAGTTATTTAATAGTGTTTGATTTATTTAAATAAAATTTCCATTTGAAATCCAATTATTTTCAAAACCAAACCAGAAGGTTTTATTTGAAAAATAAATGAATACTTGGGAACTTATTTAAATAAATAAATAAGTTTTGGTGTTTAATTAAAATGGGAAAGCCTTTACTTAAATAAAATTGGATATTTAAATCCTTATTATTTTATTTAAATAATCCTTTACTCATTTTAATCAAAGCAAAACCTTTTAATAAAAGATTTCAAAGTAGTAATAAAATACTTGGTGTTCATTTAAAATGGGAAAAGCCTTTACTTAAATAAAATTGGATAATTAAATCCTTATTATTTTATTTAAATAAACCTTTACTCATTTTATCAAAACAAAAATATTTTATTATAAAAGCTTGGCCAAAATTAATTTGGCTTACCTTTTCATTTGAAAACAAAGTCTTTTATTAAAAGATCCAATTAGTATTTCCAAAACAATTTATTTTCCTTTAATAAATGTTTAACTCTTTAATCCCTTTAGGATTATTTGATCACCAATTGGTAGGGGCTTTTGGTAAGGGCTTTATTGGCTTTGGAAATTTCAATTTCCTTCTCCTTCTAAGATTTTGTTTATGGTTCCAATTTGAGTGAAACCAACTTCTATGGTCTTACTTGATCCTTTGTGGAAATTTGTTGATCAAATTTGGTATGGATCAAATCCATGGATTTGGAGATACTTTGGAAAATGATTTCCTTCCATTAGGGTTTAGGGTTTTGGATTTATTTTCCAGGTGTTCAATTTCCAGATACATTCATTGAGGAATGCATTTCCCTTGATTTGGATTTTTGTTGAATTTCAAACTTCTGCCAAAGTTTGTTCAAGATGGGATTTCAAGTCTCCTTTTAGAAACAAAAGTTTCTTTTCACCCTGATTTTCAACAAAGATTTATTTTGTTTATTTAATTTTCACATTACAAGATTTGGAAAATCTTGGGATGTGACAGGCTACCACCCTTAAAATAAATCTCGTCCCGAGATTTGGGGAGGCTAGGGTTACAAACAGGTTCAAAACAACTAGGGTACTACCACCCTTAAAAATTTTCCAACTAAACTACATCTTGGCTTGCTTGGAATCTTGAGGAAAACTTCTTCTTGGAAAACTTCTGCATAGTATCCTAGTTTCCATTCTTGACTCAAGGGCTAAGGTTGGGTTTCTCCATTGGCTTGTTCATCTTGTTCTTCATCTTTTCTGGGCAATTGCTTGTATAGTGTCCTGGTTCTTTACAATTAAAACAGTGGATATCTTGGAGTTCTTTACGCTGCTCTTGTGGACAAACTGCTACATAATGGCCTGGTTCTTTGCAGTTATTGCACACTACTTGGTCCATCCTTTTATTCTTTATGGACTCTGGGCATCCACTGGGGTTGTGTCCCATTTCCTTACATTTACGACATTGCACAAGGCTCATGTCTTGCTTTGGTTTCTTGGGCTTCTTTGATCCTTTGAATTGGGTTGTCTTGTTTGGAGGTATGAGTGGTCCTTTTCCTTTGTCTTCAACATTCTTGGCATACTTGGATCCTTCTTGTTTCCTTTGTTCAACAATAGCATAGATGGGGCATTGGATAGGGACATGGTCGTTTCCTTCACAAAGGTAACAAGTAACTTGAGATGTTGGGCATTGGCCAACTGGATGTTCCTCTTCACAGTTAGGGCATTGATCTTCATGCTCCTTGGAAGTGTGATCCTTGTCTCCACAAATAATGCAAGCTGGGGCTCCATCTAGAATAATATTCTTGTCATCCTTGTTGTCATACACTCTTTTGGGATAGTTTTCTTCCATGCTGATCATTTGATTAGTCACCTTAAGCATCAGTTGGGATTGTTCTTCCAAAAAATTTTGCAAGGTAGGGTCTTTATCACTATTGTTGGCTATGAACTGAGCTGTTAGTTGACTCAATTGGTGTTGGGTTGCTAGGAGTTCTCTCATGCTGTCAACTTGGTTGTTGTTGTTGTCACCATCCTTGATGTTGGAGTTTCTTGGAGAAGTCATCTGTTTGGGGTTGGATTGGGATTAGAATAGACAAAAGATTTCTAAGGGAATCAATCCTAATCACACACCTCACAATTCACACAAGCAATGTGCAAGCAATCACAAACAAGCACTCCACTCATACAACAAGTTTCAAGCACATACTTAGGCAACAAAATAATTTTTGTTACACCACTAAAGTTGGTGTGTTTGTCTTTAACTAAATATGGTGGTCCATCTACATGGTTTACTTGTGATCTTTCCATCCTTCTTGATTGATTCTTCTTGAATGAGATCTTTGTGTCCTTGGAGAATTCTTGTGTCTTGGTCACAAAAGATGTTGAGGGCTCCTTCTAAGTTGTTTTTCCTTAGTCTTCAAGTGAAATGCTACTCAAGACTTATAGTATTTAGTGATATCCAAGTTAAAGTCCTTGGTGTACATGTTGAAGATGTTGAAGAAGTTGAAGAAGTCCTTTGTACATGGTGAAGTCTTTGGTCATAGGGTAGGCTTTTCCATCAAGTTTTGAATATAGATGAGAGGTAGAGTTGAAATCAAAATGGTTGAGGAAAGAGTTTACAAGATTGTTTTGTAAATAAGTTTTGGAATAAGACAACTCCTATTTCTAAGGGTTTTTGTCCAATCCTAGGGTTACAAATCCTACAGGCAACACAATGCTCTGATACCATTCTGTAGGGTCCCCAACCTTTATTAAGATTGAGCCCCCTGTGTTTACAATGCTAGTCCCTGGATCAATAGCTAGCATCCACAGTTCAGATGTAATATCAAGAAACAAAGGTCATAATTCAACTTTACAACCAGGAATAAAATAATTTTATTACATCAAACATAGCTCATTGGCTATTTACATTACATTGCAGCGGAATAACTATAAGTATTGGGTCCTTCATCTTCAAAGTGCCACAGGCAGATGTTGGTTGTAGACTTTGTAATCCTAATCAATCAATCTTCACTAAACAATCAAACCTGCAACATAATAAGTTATAGCCACAAGGGTCAATACATTTGAATTGTATTGGCAAGTGATACTTTGGTAGTATAGTGGTGTCTATCATCTATATGCATTTGGCTAAGTGGAGTTGAGGCTTGCATTGCTCAAAATAGATTTTTTTCCTATCATTTTGAAAATAAGATTTTGTTTGGCAAAAACAAATTCCAAGGCATCCACCAATCAAAGACTGAAGATCCACTCAGGGCATCTACCAATCAGAGACTGAAGATTTACTTGGCAAAAACAATTTTCTTAACCAAAGATTGAAGATCCTATCAAGGCATCTTCCAATCAAAGATTTAAGAATTTCACACAACCCTTGTTCTCCCACAAGTTTTAATTTAGAAATTGGAGTGATGAGATTCTTGATTGCTTCCATGTCTTGATGCTCAAATTGTCCTTTACCAGGGACATGGCTAAGTACTTAGGTTTTACACTCTGCAGAGGTGGTGCACTTTCCCCACAAGACTTGGTTTCCCAAGACAAAATCTTTCAGAAGCTTTCCCTTAGACCAACATGGACACGTTCCAACCTATCAATCACTACCACCCACTGTCCATGTGGCTAAGTTCTTGCAACCTATATGATCATGGCAGAGCCCATATTGCCAAGTGGTTGCACTTGAAGCTTCTCAACATTTGACATCTCAAATCTCTTTGTTTCCTGGGTGGCCATCCACAAGTGAGATACACAAGGTTCACCAGTACCCCTGGCCTTGTGTAACCACTCAACATATCCCAATCTTTCCATTCCACCCAGGTGATTCATTATCTTAGTGGTTTTATTAAACAAAACACAAGTCCATAGACTCAGAAATTTTCATAGCATGAATATATATATCCCACCCAGGTTTTCTATTAGCTAGGCTAAGCTTGATAGTAATAGGATTCTTAACTTTAGGAAAATCCTACTAAGGATTCATATACTAGTTTTCCTATAGCAAGGTCTATACTTAGCTAAATAAAAACCATGCAAGTTTTACTTAGCAAAAACATTAATGCATAGTGAAAATAATGGGACATAAGATATGAAGCATCACTTGCCTTTTTGGTAGAGGGTATAGGTTCACTCCTTGTCCTTGCAACAATCACACTCTTCAAGTCACTACAAACAATCAAGCAAGGCACAAACTCAATCTACCAATCAAGCAAAACAACACACACAAACAAAAAATAACAAAGTCAAAGAATTGCATGCAAGCATGCCAAGCTTTGTTTGTTTGAAAAAGAGGTTCCTAGTGGGTCATAGACATTTGGGTACACCTAATGGTCATTTTTTTTAAAGTGGCAAAGTCATGCATAAGCATGCAAAGGTTGATTCTAATGTAGGGATGGTCTTCACTAGGCTTCTATCTTTGTAAGTTCCAAATTGGTCATTTACCAAAATGGCAAAGTCATTTGCAAAGAGGGTCTCTACCAGATTCCTAAACTTTGTAAGATCCAAATTGGTCATTTACCAAAGTGGCAAAGTTGTTAGCAAAAGGTTTCACCTCAAAAACCAATTTCAAAACAAGGCACCTATTTGGTCATTTTATGTGGTGAAGAAATATGTCTACTAGGGCTTTTAGTCTATAGGGTTCACCAAATGAGTTGCTATTGCAAAACTTGGTGCTTTTGGTCAGTAGGTTTGGTCCAAACATTTTCTCAAAGTTTTCTTTATGAAAGCATTTTCATAAACAAAACAAATAGTTTTAGTTAGCTAGATATGGACTAAACTAATTAATCCATTCTATTCTTTTCCAAAATCACTTTACAAACTATGGGTTGGTTCCTTGGGTCAGTAAGGTCACAACAAACTAAATTGCAAAAGGTTTTAACCTAAAAATCATTTTTAAATGATTTTTCTAATGTTAGCAAGCACACAAAAGAATCTGCAAAGTTAAACAAGTTAACAGATACTATTTGCTAAACTAAGGGTAGGGTTGGCTAGGGCTTGTCTTGCTGATTCCAACGACATCAAATTTGTAATTTTTGGACGTGTGGATCAAAAGATACAAGGGTTTGAAAATGGCAAAAGTTTCTGTTTTCAAATTCTGTTTTAAACAGAACTGGGGACACGCGGCGTAATTCTATTCGTCGGTACCGCTTCGCTGCGGATCACGCTCTGTAGCCGTTGGATCTAAATGGAATCGTGCGGCGCAGGACTCGTACCTCATCGCGGTTAAGTGATACTATCGTAGCCGATGGATCTGCATCTAACGGTCGCTGCTTGCTTGACCTAAAAGGAGCGGCGATGCGGCGGCTACCGGCGGCGGAGTCGTCGGTCAATGACGGTGCCGGCGATACAGGAAGCGAGGGAGATAGGGGAGATGCTCACCGTGCTCAGGAGGTTGCGGTGAAGCTTTGGGTACTGCTGGCTTGACAAGGGGCGTTCAGGGGCAGTCGCAATTCCTCGTCGGAGTTGGGAACGGCGGCGGTTGTCTCTGGTTGCTGTCGAGGTCGACGCTGTTGATCTCCAGGAGGTAAACAAAACACATAGTCAGGAGCGCAAGGACACGGCGAAGGTGGGTGCGTGAACGAGAAGGCGCGGGGCGGTCTGGACTTACCGGAAAACTCGTCGGAGAAGAAGCAGACACGGCGGCGCTCTGTGCTTGTCGGAGTCGTTGCTGGAGATCGCCCTAAGGCAAAGGAGAGGCAGGGTTAGATGCGCATGAGGGTCGCGAATGAGGGAGCATCATTGAGAGGTGCTGGGGAGGTCTGTGCTCACCGGGGATTGTCGCCGTAGTTGGAACAGACGGCGGCGCTGCAGGTCGTCGTCGAAGGCGAGGTTTCAGGGCACCCGCGGGTGAACTAAGAGTACTAGGAGATGCGTGAGGTCGAGAGGAGTCCACTCGCGTGAAGTAGAGGCAGAGGGGTGGTCGGAGTTGGCCGGAATTGCTGTGTCAGCTCGTCGGAGCAGAGGGCGTTCGAGGAGGAATTGAGGCGGCCTGGGGGCGAGCTTGGGGAAGGGGTCTGAGGAAAATGACAGAGGAGAGGGAGGCGTTTAAGTAGGCGTCGTCGCGGCGAGGGATTAACGCAGCATTAACGCGAATTGAAGCCGCGGATTGAAGGCAGCAACGGCAGCGTCGTCTGGGGGAGAAGAAGTCGCGGGGAAGAAGAAGGAGGTGGCGGTGGGGTCCTCTGGTCAGTGGGAAAGGGAGAGAGGAGGGGGTCCACGGGTCAATCACTCTGCGGGTTACTTTCGCGGTACAGAAAAACGGTTCGGGCGTGGGTGATACGACGAACAGTGATATGGGCCTACCTGGCAGTGAGGGGAGAGTGTGGGATTCGGGGCCACCTGCTAGTCTCTGTGTGGGTGCGGTTTTAAGTGAGAAAAGGTTTCTTCGGGGGAGGGGAGCTGGGCTGGAATGGCTTGGTGGGCTGGGCCTTTGCACTATTTTTTTCTGTCTAATCCTTTTTCTTTTTCTATTTCTTTTTCTGTTTTGAATTTCAAACAAATATTCAAATAATTCAATCAAGGTTCAAACATTCAAACAAACATCAAATCTTTCTTTTGAATTTGGTTCTGTTTGACAACATAATCCAAATTTCAAAATAACATAATGTTTTTATTTATTTTAGGATCCATTTAATAATTAAATAAATGGATCTTTAGTTATTTAATAGTGTTTGATTTATTTAAATAAAATTTCCATTTGAAATCCAATTATTTTCAAAACCAAACCAGAAGGTTTTATTTGAAAAATAAATGAATACTTGGGAACTTATTTAAATAAATAAATAAGTTTTGGTGTTTAATTAAAATGGGAAAGCCTTTACTTAAATAAAATTGGATATTTAAATCCTTATTATTTTATTTAAATAATCCTTTACTCATTTTAATCAAAGCAAAACCTTTTAATAAAAGATTTCAAAGTAGTAATAAAATACTTGGTGTTCATTTAAAATGGGAAAAGCCTTTACTTAAATAAAATTGGATAATTAAATCCTTATTATTTTATTTAAATAAACCTTTACTCATTTTATCAAAACAAAAATATTTTATTATAAAAGCTTGGCCAAAATTAATTTGGCTTACCTTTTCATTTGAAAACAAAGTCTTTTATTAAAAGATCCAATTAGTATTTCCAAAACAATTTATTTTCCTTTAATAAATGTTTAACTCTTTAATCCCTTTAGGATTATTTGATCACCAATTGGTAGGGGCTTTTGGTAAGGGCTTTATTGGCTTTGGAAATTTCAATTTCCTTCTCTTATTATACTTCTAAGATTTTGTTTATGGTTCCAATTTGAGTGAAACCAACTTCTATGGTCTTACTTGATCCTTTGTGGAAATTTGTTGATCAAATTTGGTATGGATCAAATCCATGGATTTGGAGATACTTTGGAAAATGATTTCCTTCCATTAGGGTTTAGGGTTTTGGATTTATTTTCCAGGTGTTCAATTTCCAGATACATTCATTGAGGAATGCATTTCCCTTGATTTGGATTTTTGTTGAATTTCAAACTTCTGCCAAAGTTTGTTCAAGATGGGATTTCAAGTCTCCTTTTAGAAACAAAAGTTTCTTTTCACCCTGATTTTCAACAAAGATTTATTTTGTTTATTTAATTTTCACATTACAAGATTTGGAAAATCTTGGGATGTGACACTAAGTATGAAGGAGTACTAGATTGTGCTAATCGTACTGTTGCACTCACAACCCCGGAAAGAAAACGGATTAAATTCAAGTCCAACTTTGAATCAAAAGGAAGTAAGCTTAATTCTCTTAAGGGGGTTAGCATGGACAGTGTGCCAATTGTGAGAGAATATCCGGATGTGTTTCCGGAAGAATTACCGGGAATGCCACCAGATAGAGATGTGGAATTTCTTATAGATTTGGTACCAGGGTCTAGACTTATAGCAAAGAGACCATACAAGATGTCAGTTGATGAACTGAAAGAACTCAAGAAGCAACTTGGAGAACAATTGAAGAAAGGATTTATTCAACCAAGTTCTTCCTCTTGGGGAGCCCCAGTTTTGTTCGTGGAGAAGAAAGATAGAAGTCAAAGGTTATGCATAGATTACCGTTCACTCAATGAGGTAACTATCAAGAACAAATACCCTTTGCCTAGAATCAATGACTTGTTTGATCAGCTAGAACGAGCTTGTGTGTTCTCAAAGATTGATCTCCGGTCAGGCTATTTTCAACTCAAGATAAGAGAACAAGACATACCTAAGACAACATTCACTACTACGTATGGATTGTATGAGTATACCGTGATGCCATTTGGTTTGACCAATGCTCCAGCATACTTCATGAATATGATGAACAAGGTGTTCATGGAATTCCTTGACAAGTTTGTTGTCGTTTTCATCGACGACATCTTAGTCTACTCCAAGAGAAAAGAAGAGCATGAAGGACATTTGCGTTTGATACTTGAGAAGTTAAGAGAGCATAAACTTTATGCCAAATTCAGCAAGTGTGAGTTCTGGTTGGATGAAGTTGGTTTTCTAGGACATGTTATGACAAAGGATGGTGTAGCAGTTGATCCTGCTAAAGTTTCAGCTGTGACTGAATGGGAATCTCCCAAGTCAGTGAAGGAAGTTCGTAGTTTCCTTGGCTTAGCAGGTTACTACAGAAGGTTCATTGAAAATTTCTCCAAGGTAGCTAAGCCTATGACTGAATTGTTAAAGAAAGACAAGAAGTTTGCTTGGTCTGAAGGTTGTGAACTCAGCTTTCAGGAATTGAAGAAGAGACTTGTGACAGCACCCGTTTTGTGTCTGCCGGATTTGGAAAAAGATTTCCAAGTATATTGTGATGCGTCTCATCAGGGTCTGGGTGTAGTACTTATGCAAGACGGTAAAGTTGTGGCTTATGCCTCGAGACAACTCAAAACTCATGAAGTGAACTACCCTACTCATGATTTAGAGTTAGCCTCTATTGTCCATGCACTCAAAACATGGAGACACTATCTTTTGGGAAAGCGTTGTGAAGTGTTCACAGATCACAAAAGTTTGAAGTATATCTTCACCTAGAAGGAAATTAATATGAGAGAAAGAAGATGGCTAGAACTTATTAAGGACTATGACTTAAGTTTGCAATACCACCCCGGTAAAGCAAATGTTGTAGCAGATGCTCTAAGTCATAAGGTTTTTGTGAATGGCCTTACCAAAGGAGAATTGCCAGATGATCTGTGTACCCAATTTAGAAAACTCAGATTGGAGATTGTGCCTGAGGGACATCTCATGTCTTTGGATGTTCAACCCACTTTGTTGGACAAGATCAAAGAAGCCCAGAAGATTGATAAGGAAATCGAAGAGATTAAAGAAAAGATTGGCAAAGGAAAAGCCAAAGGGTTCCATGAAGACGAACAGGGTACTTTCTGGCATGGGAAACATATCTGTGTTCCACAAGATCCAGAGCTTCGGAAACTGATTTTGCAAGAAGCACATAACTCACCGTATTCCATTCATCCGGGTAACACCAAAATGTACATGGACATGAAGAAAGATTTTGGTGGAATAATCTCAAAAAGGACATCGCCGAACATATTGCTTTGTGTGATGTGTGTAGTAGAGTGAAAGCGGAACATCAGAAACCAGCAGGTTTGCTTCAACCACTACCTATTCCTGATTGGAAGTGGGACAAGATTGGTATGGATTTCATTACCAGATTACCAAGGACCAGGTCAGGATACGACTCTATTTGGGTAGTAGTGGATCGCCTAACTAAAGTGGCTCATTTCATACCCGTAAAGACAACCTATACAAGTGCTAAGTTAGCAAGAATCTACATGAGTAGAATTGTATGTCTACATGGAGTGCCCAAGAGTATTGTGTCTGATAGGGGAACTCAATTCACTTCCCATTTTTGGAGACAGTTACATGAGTTATTAGGAACGAGGTTGGAATTCAGTACTGCTTTTCATCCTCATACCGATGGACAAACGGAAAGGACTAATCAGATTCTCGAAGACATGTTGAGGGCATGTGCCCTAGACTATGGAGCCAGTTGGGATGAAAGTCTGCCTTACGCAGAATTTTCTTATAACAACAGCTATCAAGCCAGCATTGAGATGGCACCGTTTGAGTTTCTCTACGGAAGAAAGTGTACCACCCCATTGTTATGGAATGGTGTGGGAGAAAGAAGTTTATTCGAACCAGATCTTATAAAGGAAGCCGAGAAGAAGGTCAAGTTGGTTAAGGACAGATTGAAGATAGCACAGTCCCGACAGAAAAGCTACGCAGATCCTAAGCGTAGAGAAGTCACCTACGAAGTTGGTGATAGAGCTTATCTTAGAGTATCACCACTTCGTGGAGTGAAGAGGTTCGGAGTCAAAGGAAAATTGGCACCAAGATATGTTGGACCATTCAAGATTCTGAGTCATAAAGGAGAAGTTGCCTATGAAATAGAACTGCCAGAATCTCTGTCAGCTGTCCATAATGTGTTTCATGTGAGTCAACTTAAGAAATGTCATCCAGAAATGGAAGAAACTTCTTTGAAGGATACTATACCTTTGGAGGAGGTTCAACTGGAAAGTGATCTCACTTATGAAGAGAAACCTATCAAGATTCTTGAGACTGCAGAAAGAGTCACACGGACTAAGACTATCAAGTTTTGCAAAGTGCAGCGGAATCATCATACCGAAGAGGAAGCAACATGGGAAAGAGAAGATGATCTTCGGAAAGACCACCCTCACCTATTTGCTAGCCAATCCGAATCTCGAGGGCGAGATTCACCTTAAGGGGGTTAGATTTGTAACATCCCTAAAATCACATTTCAAACTTATGCATATCATCCATGCATCCATGATCATTTGTTTTTCATTTCAAACAAAACACTTCAAAACAGGAGCATATGAGCTCATTATTTTATGTGAACAGCTATTAGTCTAAAGCCACTCTCAATTGAAGAGTTAAATGTTTTAAACCAAGTCTTTCTTACTCTCTTGTTATTGTGTTTGGTTGTTGAAGTTTGGTGAAATTATACAAAACAAATTTGAAACAGAAACCATTTCCAAAACTTATTCAAATGTTGTGCTATAGCATTGCTTATCTTGTTTAAACAAAAGGACCAAGCTTATACAAAGTGACCACTTGATTTTATGCCCTGAATTGTGAATGTTGCACCCTACAAAATCCTGGAAAAAGTTTTGAATTCAAAAGCTTTTGAAATCATTTGAAAATCAATCCAGAAATTCAAAACAGAAAAAGAAAAAGAGAAAGGAAATAGAAAAGGGCCAGCGCCAGGATTTGAGCCCAGCAAAAAATCCATCCCAACTAGCCCACCCGGGTTTTCCCTCTCTCTCTCACGCGCAGAGGCACCCAGCGAGTCGCTGACGCCAGGACCCCACACCCCTTCTGTTCCTCTCACAAACAACTGGGCCCTCTCCACGTCGACTCCTTCTTCCCCAAATCTCGCGCGCAGAT
Organism: Avena sativa; assembly: GCA_916181665.1. Lineage (NCBI taxonomy): Eukaryota > Viridiplantae > Streptophyta > Magnoliopsida > Poales > Poaceae > Avena > Avena sativa. The sequence continues at coordinate 106,167,699 of OV702293.1, forward strand.
GCCGTCGTCGCTAGCCGTTGCTGCGTTGATTCCGCGGCGTAATTGCCATTGATTCACCAGGCGTTTCTTGTCGAGCCTCTGCCTACTTAAACCCCTCCCCACTCCGCTCCATTCCCCTCACTCAATTTTCTCTCCACGCCACCAGGTTGCTCGCAACTCGCCAAACACTACCGCCGCTCCAACGATCTCCGGCAGCAAATTCCGGTGAGTCCCGACCGCCCCTGTGCCTCTGATTCAAACGTGTGTGTCCAGCAGGACCTCGTGCATATTCTGATACCCTTTGCCTGCCTGCTTGTGACCCAGGACGCCGTCCTCGTTCGTTCTCGCAAACAACCGAGCCACCACTCAACTCCGGCGACCGATTACGGTAAGCTTAGCGCGCCCCTTGATCTCTCTCGCATACGAGGTTGTTCACCACTGTCTTGCGCATCTCCTAAACCATCTGGTTCGTGCTAGGGCGACGCGGAGCTTCGGCAACGACTTCGACAGCAACCACCTGACGCCGTGCACGACTCCGACGAGCTCCCTCAGCCACTACAGCGCGCCCCTTGACCAGCCACCGCCACCTTGAGCATCAGCAACTCTCTGCGATTACGGTAAGCCCCCTCCCCTTCACCCGCGCGACTTAGAACACCAGCTCCGCCACTGACAGAGGCGCCGCCGTCAGCGCCGCCACTAGATGGTCAGGCTGCTCAGGAACGTTGGATCCAGATCGTGCGGATAGGATAGAACGCGAGCGAAGCGGTTAGATTGGATCTGAGCCACGCGATTAAGTTAGATCCTACGGCGCGGAAGCTCGATCCGACACGAAGCGGTATCGGCCAGTAAAATTAAGATGCGTGGCAGTGAGTTAGGTTTAAAACAGAATTTGAATCTGATTTAGATTCAAAATTGATTTGGCTATAACTTTTGATCCCCACGTTAGAATTTGACAAATTTTATACCGTTGGAATCAGGAGAACAAGCCCTTTCTAATTATGCAATGTGTTTAATGTTTATCTTCTGTTAAAAAGGTTTTATTTGCAGAAACTTGTGTAGGGATTATTTGAGCATATGAATTGTTCAGAATTTAATTTAGGGTTTAAATATTTGTTGTGTGGCAAGTTTTTGACTTGTTTAGGATTCAGTACTATACACTTGCTTGGTTGAGTTTTAAAAATCATCACTTAGCATTTTACATGCATGCATATATTTTGTTTGTTTATGTTTTGTGTGTAATTTGTTGCTACCATTCTTTGTGTAGACTTTGGTGCTAGTGATTGTGATTGTGAAGAGTGCTACTCTCCCAACTACCAAGGCAAGTGGTACTTCATGAATATTTCTATCCCTATATTTTATACTAAGCATTAAAAATATTTTGCTAAGTCTTGCATGTTATTATTTTGCCTATATGCCATGTTGGGAAATCCTAAGTAGTTGTAGAATTGCTAGGAAATTTCTAAGTTAATTTACTATCTATGCCATTCTTAGCCTAGCTAGTAGCAAACAAGGGTTGGTGAAATATACATTCTATGATGAAAATATTTCTAAGTCTTTGGACTTGTTTTGCTTAATAAAACAACTAAGTCAATGAATCACCTGGGTGGAAAGGGACTTGATTGGTGGTTTTGGTTGAGTGGTTACACAAGGCCCATGGCTATGGTTTACCTTGTGTATCTCACTTGTGGTAAGCCACCCAGGAATAAAGAGATTTTAGAGGCCAAGTGTTAAGAAGCTTCTAGTGCAGCCACTTGGCAATATGGGCTCTGCCTGGACCATATAGGTTGCTAGAACTTAGCCATTTGGACATTTGGTGGTAGTGGTAATGATAGGTTGGAGCGCGTCCATTTGGTCTAAGGGAAGGCTTCTGAAAGGTCCTGTCTTGGTGAAACCAAGTCTGGTGGGGAAAGTGCACAACCTCTGCAGATGGAAAAACCTAAGTACTTAGCCAAGTCCATGGCAATGGACAACTTGAGCATCAAGGCATGGAAGCTATCAAGAATCTCCTCATCCCAATTTCTAAGTAAAAATTTGTGGGTGGAAAAGGGTGAAGGACCTCAATGTCTATTGGTGGTTCCTTGGGAAAAGTTTTTGATAAAGAAAAACTTAGTGATTTCAACTAATTGGCAAAACCTATTTTGAGCAAAGCAAGCCAAGCTACACTTAGCCAAATTTGCAAATAGAATCTAGTCCACTTAAAATATACTAAGGTATCACTTTCCAATACTATTCCAAAGTATTAACCCACAGTGGCTGTAACTTGTGATGTTGCAGGTTACTCTGATGAGGATTAGGTCATGAGTCTACACTCAACATGTTTGCCTGTGACACATGAAGATGAAGACTTATATTTATTTACTTATTTAAACTCTTGTAATAGGCCTGTGGCCTTTGAGTTGTAAAGACTATGTTTGTCTCTGGAATGGATGTAATAAATGACCTTTCTTTCCGTGTACTTCATCTTAAACTATGGATGCTAGCAATGATCCAGGGACTAGCATTGCAATAACAGGGATCCTTTTCCTTTACAAAGGAGGGATCTTACAATGGAGTTCCTTTCCCGCAGCGTTCACAGCTCCTTCCCGGAACAGGGAGTAACAAGTTACAGTTCTTACACTCTGCAGAGGTGCGTTACTTTTCCCATGAGAAATCAACTCCTTGTTGCACAACCGGGCAGCTTACCCGTCCACAATTCCATGTCGTGGGGCCCAGTAGATGATCCAAGCCAATCACTACCCTCTCCAAGACCTCATATGTCTGCACATCCTTCAGTCTAGCTCACCTTCGTGAAGCCCCCTTTCAGGCAGGCTAAATCCCTGATGAGTTCTAGAAGACTCTATGACCTGGTGTTGCCCTGGCAAGAGCCATATTAAATGGTCCATCCACTAAACACCATCCATAGATAATCTAGACACCAAAAGTGTGGGGCGTAAGGGTGCCCACCAATATGTTGGATCCACACAAGGAATCACAACGTCACGTTAAGGTCGTATTGCCTCCATACAAGAGGAAAAGGATACAACTGACTTCTCCGTCCCATTCCAAATCTTATGGTTAACGCGTAATATACGGCGCAAGAATCACTGGCGACATTGGTTGTTAAGTCCTAGATATTATGTTCCTTTACCACCGGAACATTTATAGTAAGTTATTACCTCATGGTAATAACTTATATTCATATTATCATGAGAATAGTGTTTTCGGACCTTTTTCAAATGCAGATGATGTCCATATTGGATTTAGAAAATACTTTACAGAAAATAACCAAAGGACATGAGCAAGTGTGAAATTGCCTTTTGTGATTGCAAGATTATGCACTCACGGTCTTCGAGTTAGTATAAGATCCAAAATTTGAAATCATCATCATTGGTCCGGTAAGGACTAATGTGTAAAGAAGCAATATGCTCTTATGCATAAGTAATGTGATGCATTTTATAAATGCAAGTTCCGGGGACAACGTTGTTCTAGTGTTTGGGTACTAGAAATGATGTATTTCAAATGTGTTGTACTTTTGGATGAATTTTATACTCATGTTTCTTATTAAGGCTTGTGATTATGTGAGCAGCACATATTTATACAATAATAAAATATACACCTATGAAAAGTTATTCAAGGTTTTTTACACTTTAATTGTTTATCTTCAAACTTTACTTTACAAGTAAAGTCACTTATAAGAGCTTAAGTGATACCGATCCTAAGTATACAAGTGAAGTATGAAGTAATGTGATCTTGATTATTTGTTATATATCATCGGAAGTGGAAATACGAATAACTTTGGAAGAAAAGATTTCTTTGCTAAGATCTAAACAATCTTTGAGGTTGGTTGAGTATGGTTGATGTTAGTTTTGTTTGCTTGAATAGTTTGGGCTTGGGATGCTTTATGACTCAACTATATCAGACCAAAGTTAACTATAAAACATCTAACAATGTTTATAGTATTATATTTAGATTCTTGTAGACTAAAGTTAACTTTAAAATATAGATAGTTTTGAAAGTATAATGCTTATAACATTTATACCTTGTGCATTGGGAATGTTGCCTTAAGGCTATTTAAGGATGGTTATACTTTTCTTTGATGTGGTGGTTTTCTTGACTTCATAATAGATTAGTATCTCTTCCCCCCTTTTATGGATAAGGGGTTATAGTTTGTAAACCATGGAGTAATGTTACTTAACTGCTTATGAGTTCATTGTAGTGTTTTAGTATGTTGATAAACTTGTGTTTAAAGTAAAGGAAATAAGTTTTTATTTAACTACAAATTATTCTTGATGCTTTTATATTTGATAAGGATTCTCTTTAGAAAATATTATACATCTATGGTTGAGGAGAATTTAACAAAATTGTAATTAAAATGTGTTAAACTATTTGGACTTCATGTTATTAATGTTGAAGACTAATACTATTTATTAGACGCAATTGGTTAATTTAGATCTATTAGAAATTTTTATTTACCTTTATATGAATTATCAATTAAATAAATAAGTTTAAACTTGAGTTGTTAAAGCATTTGAATTTTTATTTAACTCAAAGGTTCCATATTATATTTTTAATATGTAGATATTATTTTTGTGATCATTTTGGTATATTACATTTATTTTTGGGATTTATAAATAATAAGATATGATTTTGATACTTAATAAATAATAAATATTTAATTAAGTGGGATAATAATGCATGATTATAATTTAAAATTATAATTCTTATTTTTCTAAGATTTTTGGTATTCTATTTATATTTTTAATATTTACCATTATTTAAATATAAATTATTGAAGTTTTATTATCTATAAGAACTTTATTAAATAATATTTATTTAAATAATCATCATAATAATATTTGATAATAGTTTTAAGTTGTAGACTTTATTTTTCTACAAATTTTCATATATTATACACAATTTTCTGAATTATAAATCAAAAGTTATTAATTAAACAAAATTTAATCATTTATTTGATTTCTAGAATATTAATAATAGAGTTTATAACATTTTATTCATTTCTTAAATAGGAAATACTTTTTACACCGCACCCACGCCTAGACTAAGTCACTGACCAGTGGGCCTATGTCCACCTCAGCACTCAGGTTAGTAAATGTATTTTGTTACCGACCCTGTCTCCACTCTCAGTCAATGACATATGGGCCCAAGGCCATGTCATCAGCCACGCGAGACAAAGACTAGTCAAACAGGGGACTTGGTCCAGGGTGGCGTCGGACTGATGTTGCTATGGCGTCAGCACCACCACCGCCGTCAGTGGTTGGTCGCCGGCGATGATCCACAGCGCCCTAGCAAGCGAAACTAACCTAGTTCGAATCAGCGCAACGTGCTGAACCCTAAAGTGGCGGCGCCGCTCGAAAATGATCATCGGAGCCTTGGCTCCAACGAGCTTCGACGGTGATCGATGGTGACAGAAGGTGCGACGACGTTTAACAACGAGATACGGCGATTTAGGGATACTGGAGTGTTCAGGAACTCACCCTGATGACAATAGAGAGGTTGGCGAAGACAGGCGTGGTCGGAGGCGAGCTCTCCGACGAGGATTCCAACGAACTTCCCCAAAGAGGACTGGCAAAATTCACCCTCTCCAGTGCTCCCCTTGATGCAAGATTCTACCCAGATGATCTACGGAGCACGGGGCTTCTCCATGGCTACTTGGAAGAGAGTGGGGAGGTGTGGCTCGACAGCAAGGTGTGGCTTCGGTGAGCTAGGCTTTCGGCCCCATTCGAAACAGAGAGGATAAGGAGGGATTGTGGATAGGGATTGAGGCAGGGCATCGCGGTGGCCTTCTTATCCCCCTCTTGAACGACGACAAGCATCTTGACGCACGGCTGACGACGACGGCATCGGGCGGCGGCGAGCTCCTCCAGCGAGCTGCCTGTGTGCTCGAGGATGAGCATGATGTCGCTTTTGCGGAAAACCCCTTGGTGAATCTTTCAGCTCAACCCGCAGTCCTTCTTCGGTCCCACTTGTCAGTCACAGATGAGAATGAGCTGGGATGGCTGCTGGGCTATTGTGGGCTGCACATGGGTGACAGGTAAGTAGGTAAGAGTTTGGCCACGACCAGGTCTTGTTTTTTATTTGTTTTCCATTTTTCTATTTTCTGTTTTCCTTTTCAGATTTGTATATAACCTTTAATTTGAACTTTTCTTTGTAGAATTTATTTGCTGGATAATTGTAGTAATACTAAAATATATTTAGTATCATTTGTGAACTTTTATTATATAATGTTTTTATATTTCTTTTATTTTCTCTACATGAACCCCTTTTAATATTTTGTAGAAGCTTTTCTTATTATTTATCTTTCCACTTTTAATTATGGATTTATTAAATGATATATTCTTATTTGTTTATAAAACTTAACTCTAGTTGGCTCATAGTTTGAATAGAAATTTTTATATATATAATGATTCTATATCATTATTTGATGCATGAAATGCAAAAGAAATTAATATGGTTATTACTACTTCCATTGTCTTGGAAAATGGCAATATATATATTCTATTAGGATAAACATAGAGATTTAGGGTTTGAATTGTAAATGTTTACCCAAGGGTTTATGGTTCTTTAATTTACTTATATCCTTTTGTTACTGTGAGTAAAGATTTAATAGCTAAGCATATTGTTTTCTGTTTGTGATATTTGATGTCATTACTTTTTAAAATATAAAGTTATACCTGGAATGTTTTATAGAAAGGAATAGATAAATATACTTTTAAGCACATATAATGCTGATGGTTGGAATTAACACAGATGTGCTAATGTAATTTGCTATAAGGAAATATTCCTATTAAGTGTTATAGATATAAGATGAGGAATTCTTAATATGAAATGGATATTATACTTGGTTTTAGGATTTAAAGTTGATTGTTTACCAAGAATTACTATATTCCATAATTCATAATTCTATACTTCTTATTAAGGAATTCCTTTCCTAGATATACTATCTTTTCCTATCTATAATCATGATTAACATGATGAGCTTTACTTCACAACAATATTATTCTTCACCTATTATTCTTTTAAACTCATGGATGAATCCAATGAGTTTGATACTAAAGCATTTCATAGTTTTCTCATATCCTTGCTTGATTATACCCACTACTCTACTATTGAAAATCTCTAATCCAACAAGTAGTTCTTTCAAACTCCACTCATAATCTTCCTTAACCACCCATCTACCTTTCTTTAAAGATTACTATCCTTTAAGATGGATAACACTACTTCCATAACTCTATGCCATACTAGCTTCAATTTGATCATAGGGTCCTACATTTACTTTCAAATGCATAGTTTAAATGACAATTCAAAATTGAACTTTATCATATGGGAAGATCCCACTTTTTCAAAAACCACTCAAACAAGCTCAACTTTCAAAACCCAAGCATCTGCAGACTCACCAGCACCAATCTAGCAAACCCACCAAAAATCTTTTGAAAATTCAAAACTTGAATTCATGCGGCCATTTCATCAAACAGGTTGCAGATACACATCAAACAAACATCAAACACTATAGTGTGCAGTAAAATTGGCCTAACTTGTTCCCTAGTTAGCTCACAACCAGCTCAGCAGATCATCTAGGAAGATTAACCAAGCACTAGCACCACTGTGAGCTTGCCATTTCCATCAATGGTGAACAGCCGAGCACAACCATGTCACCCCCATGTCGACAGCAAGCTAGGAGGAGACACAAGCCTAGCCAGCATGTCTAGGAGGCAGTCCACCGTCCACCGCCACTCCCTGTCCACCGCTCGAACCTTGCCAAGCCCTGGACCACCCGCACGGACCGCGCCCAGATCGCCAGCGACCATGCCGAGCGTGCGCCAGAGCACCACCCTCGACCCAAGCCCACAGACCGTGTGCCGCCCTCGCCGCGTGCATACACAATCCCCACCGACCCAGGAGACCGCCAGACATCCCCGTTCGCCGCCCCGTGACGTACAGCCACCGCTCACCGTTGAAGACGCCGCCTCTGCCGCCCAGAGCATCGCATGTTCCAGACCAAACCGCACCGCCCCACGCCTCGAAACCATGTCGTTGAGCATCACAAGGGAATGTCGCACCGTCCCCTACCGTCGCCCATGCCAGTAGCCGCCTGTAACATCGCCCCCGACGAGCTCGCCTTGCGCCCCGTCGGTCCCCTCGCTCGACTATAAATAGAGGCCACCCCTGCTCGATTTCTTCACACCATCTCACTCCCCTCTCGTCACTGATCGTGCCACACCGTTCCCGGAGCAAGGCGAGCACCACCTCGCCGGAATTTCACCGGAGCCCTCCGCTTCTGGAGAAGAAGGGAGCCATCGATTTCGTCCACCCCAGGAGCTGCCGCGACCACCCCTGAGTTCGCCGTCGTCGACTTCGTCATTCGCCCGCCTCGCCGACCCTCGCCAGCACCCCGGTGAGCCCCCAGCACCCCTCACTGGCCGCGCTAGGTTTCTTTCTCTCCGGCGTTGTCTCGCGTCGACGATGACTCTCAGCCGTTGGATTAGAACTAGATCGAACGACCCACGTCGCCCGGTACCGCTTCGCCCCTCCCTATCTCACTAGCAAGTGGGGACACCCACTTAAGCAGCCCGCGGGAGCACTGCGCTTAGCAGGCCGGCCCGTTAACTTTTCCCGCGCAGCCCAGTGATTTGAATTAAACTTTTTCCATTTCAATTCAAACACACTTCTATACCCAACTTCAAAAATCAACCTAGATCAATTCAGTGCACCAATTTGAATGAAACCAATTTTGTTGGAAAGGTCTGTGAATGCTGAATCCAAGCCCGTTAGATTCAAGTCATTTGGATCTATAGATCGCCCATGGTAAAAATAACAAGGCAGAAAATTTTCTGCATTCAAATTTTTTTCAAATTTAAACCATAATAGCTTTTGAGTTGATTCCAACTCTCAAAAATCACATTTAGCCATACCTTTCAGATTATATAAAAATATATAGGTTTACTTACAGAAAGAATGTTCAAGTAATAAAAGAATGCCCCTAGGCATTTCTAGTCACTTTAGTTAATTAAAATAAAAGGGTAAAACCTTATTAAATTGTGACACCACTTTAAATCATATTCCCATGGACTAAAATATGTGGTGATGACATGTGTCAACATGATCCCATGTTTGGTTGGAGAATATTAAATCTTAAGTAGTTTTTCAATGAGTAGAAATTACTTTTCTAAAAAAAATAAAAGGAATTAAACCGAGCCTTAAACTTGTAATGTTAGAGATGATGTTAGACCATCTATAGGACCCTTGTGTGTGATGATTGCAAGTAGTTAAGTATTGTTTGGTGATTGTGTACCTCGTATTTATTCATAGACGCTAGTACCGACCAAGGATACGAGGAGGAAGGAGGATACTACGAAGAATAAGCCGAGGAGAACTTCAACCACTGCTCTGCACAAGGCAAGCTGATGCTATAACTATGCCAGCTTATACTGATATTGATGCAAGTTAACCCTTGCAGAATACCCAACTGATGCAACAAACCCTTACTTGTTACCATGCCTACTATATGCCTTTAACATATGTGATCATACCTACTTGATAAACCAATCCGAGTTTTGACTTGCAAGCTTTATACTTTCTTTCTTTATCAAAGCTATTACTTAGAGTTTACTTAAGTGAATTATAGATATTAGAAATATATTTGAAGGTTGCATGAAGAGCATAAAATTTGGCCTAAGCTAGATAATCTTGATGTCATCTTAAGGCATGAGATTGAACTTAGTTAGAACTCCCCTAGTTTACCATTCCTCATTATTGCTTACCCCCACCTATAGATGCTAGTGCTAAGCATAAAACTTGATCAACTTTAGATGGGAATACTTGGTGGAAAAATGGTTATGAAAACCTTGGAATGATGGATCATTCTATTGAAATGTTTTGTACATGTGTTTCCGAACACCTGATGATTTTGGTGATGAAAATGTTGAGGCATGAGCCTTAGCCGTTTATAAAAACTAATGGTTGTCTGAATGCGATACCATTCCAAATTTATCGTACAACCACAATACCCGAATATTGGGTAGGTCTTGACTGGAAACTTATATACCTTAGTATTAGTTCCCTCACGGCCAAGGTCTGAGCTGAGGCTACCTTGTGAAGATTGTCCACCTATGCAGTACCCAAGATGATAGTTGGTCATGGTTGGGAGGCCAGACCCACAGGAGAGGTACCTATACTAGGGCGTGTAATTGAAAGGTTAGGATTGTTTATCCGCATACTGAGTATGGTGAATTCAGGATTTGTTCCTGACGGATGTATCGAATGTTGTGGTGAAAGTGTACAATCTCTGCAGAGTGTCAAACTATTCAAATAGCCGCGTCCGCGGTTATGGACAGTTGGAGGGGCCATACTGTTCCCCCGTCAGACTTTCCAAAATGACTTGCGAAATGAATTGAGACTTTGACTTGACCACAACAGAGTTGTGACATGAGTTACAAGATCCCACTTAGGAGTTATAAAATTGTGACTAGCTTTAGAACTTAGTAGAGATCAACCTGGCTTTTATTTCGTAGTTATAAATCTAAGCTATAAATGATTAAAGGATTATAATGAGCTATGAATCCAATGAGTTTGATACTAAAGCATTTCATAGTTTTCTCATATCCTTGCTTGATTATACCCACTACTCTACTATTGAAAATCTTCAATCCAACAAGTAGTTCTTTCAAACTCCACTCATAATCTTCCTTAACCACCCATCTACCTTTCTTTAAAGATTACTATCCTTTAAGATGGATAACACTACTTCCATAACTCTATGGCATACTAGCTTCAATTTGATCATAGGGTCCTACATTTACTTTACTCTGATATCTCACACTCCAACCTCACATTATATTAATGTGGCTTGTAAAGACTACTCTAGGATAACTTATCTCTACTAGGGTTTCAATCATGTTCTACCCACCAATATCTTTTATATTGAATATAGGTGGACAACCCTGGTGAGTAAGGCATAATCATTATAATCCTTTAATCATTTATAGCTTAGATTTTTAGTTGGCTAATCAAGGCTTTAGTAATACAACCTTACAATTGTATTGGAATTATTTTCTTGGTATCTCTATTGGTTTAGGGAATGTTATTCATTGACTATGCCCACTTGATCCAATAGACTTACTACTGGTAACTATCTTCATGATTCATCTTGTAATCTTCTTAACTACCATATAATTAGATGGTATAATTAATTCTTCTATTATTTAGGAGTGATTTAGCTCCATCAATTATCCTATTGATTTAATTCTCTTCAATCACTCCCATCCTATAGATAATATCTAAGACTAGCATTACTATTTACCTCTTCTTAGTTGTTTTTGTATAGACACTTAAATATGAGCTTTGTTATGATCAAGAGTTGGTAGATTGAGAATTGGTGAATCAATAGTTGATTCCTCAACATTGATGAACAACAGATAAAGGAATATAACTCAATAGATATGATAAGGATTGATATAGAAAGAAAGATATATGGTGAATGATCTAAACTCAGTTTCTTTCCTACTCAATCTTACTTAAGAAGTAGGGTTAGGTTTTACCATGATACTTAAGGTATAAGCAGATGAGATTAAGATATAGTTGTTACATTCTTATTATTTGTGTTATATCCTTAACTTGGTACTCATGAGTGATTATAATGGATACTATGATATGATCATCTAAGGATCAAATATAAATCATAATGTATTAGGGTTTAAATTTTATTATATTTGATCTACCCTTAGATCAAATCTCCCTTACCCAAAATAAGGTTTTAGCAAAAGTCATATTGAAACTTATCGCAGTTAACTTGATGATCTTCTTCAATTCCATCAAGTTAAGAGAAGCTTCAATCACTTTGACAAGTTTTATTCAAAACTGCCAAAACTATTTAGATTTTCTATGCATGAATGCAATGCACACATCTGGGTTCAGCTTATTTCTAGTCTCTAATGCTGGGATGTTACAGACTCTCCCCCTTAAAATAAACTTCATCCTCGAAGTTCGCAAACTCTCACGTTTCGGAGTAAAGAATGGACTTGTAGTGGTTGCTACATTTCTCCACTCCATGATGACCTTAAATGTAATTATTTGTAGCTTTCTATAACTTGATTAAATATCCTAATCCAATTCTTTTATTTAATCACCAAAGTTTATTACTATGTTAAATACAGTCTAGAGGGTTTCACTAAAACAAGTTTTAAATTTCTATATGCCCGTGTTTGTTGTTAGAAGAATATATTTCTATTCTTGTCATAGTATAGTTGATATTGGTACTCCTTTCAAGATTGGATTTGAACTCATTTAGTCCATACCCATTGGAATTTCTTATTCTCAACACTTGTCCAGTTGGGTGTTCTCTATCACTTCTTGAGGGTTACTTAAGAGTTATTTCTTCTAGAATTGGTCGGTTAGGATTAACCTTTATCACCTTCAAGCTTTTACTTTATTATGTTCTTAGATAATCTTTCATTATTACCTATAGTACTTGTTCCATCTTTCATTCATAATGTCTACTCTCCCTCTTAGGGTTTACTAATAGTCTTCAAATTGTATATATAACATTTATTGGCTTTATGACTAGAATGTTGGTCTCTATTCAGTTTATACTTTACCTAATTAGGATTTGATGAAAGATTGCACGGTGTATCCACATAGTTGTGGATTTCCGAAACAAATCCTTCATCATTATACGTCTACTTATTTTTGGACATTTTCTCTTAGATATGTCTGACTTTGCGAAGCGTCTCGAAATGCGATATCCTTTAAATTTTATACTTCTTTAGGTCTTACTTAATTTAGTCCAAATTTTATGCTCTTTATGCAACTTTTAAGAATTTCTGGTTAACTAAGTTAACCAAATATCGGTTGCGGACAAAATACCAAATGTGGATTGGAATACCGACTATGGATCAAATTACCAGCTGCGGATCATCCTAGGTTGTATATATTACTCTACGGTTTCCGACCTACTACTGACATTCTCTCTGAATTCTTAGAGCTTTCCTACCATTTTGCTCCACAACTTCATCTTTATAGTAATTCATGATGCTTCCATGAACTAGGGATTATGACTTTATTAACTTCGTAACAATACTGCCTACTTTGAATGGGCCTTAAGTTTATTATATCTTGTTGCTCCCTACATATTCTACACCAGACTTCTCTCTTGAATCTGGCTAAGAATAGTCTATGCTTGATCTATCCCCCAAATTATGTTAATACTCCTTATATTTTGCTTCATCCTTTATGTAGGTCTTTGTCTTGATCTTTGGAACTCGTCACTCCCTTACATGAATTCCCGTTTCTATCTAGGTCTATAACATCAAGTAATAACTGGGTGTTACATCATGCATTTGCACAGCTAATTAAACTTCATGTATAGATCTAGTCAATCAAGAAGATTCAAGAAAATTAAGAAGTCATAAACAACAAAACATATACCATATACATAGGTTTTAAATAATTTATAAATGTACTAGATGTTCCAACGGTTTGCTCCTCACCTATTTACGCAACTATCTTAGAAGAACTTCCGGTTATTGTGAGTACATCCTCACTTATTTTGGAAAACCTTTCAAACTACAATACGCATTACCCTCTATGTACATTATTCAAGCACTCATCCCTTGGGATGTCATTCCTTTCTTACTTTCATCTTCCTCTAGTGCTTCCTAGAATTCCGTCCATGATGACGTGAAGTCCTACGACTGCCTTCTAGAGCGTAAGAGCATCCAGGAGGTGCGTATTCTTGGTTAGAAGTACCGAGACTGAGATTAGTCATTGAAAAATGACTAGAGTTGGCATAGTGTTCTACAGTATATTCCTGGTTTTCCGGCAATGCTTCCTCATAGTAAGTTGGCTCCTTAGCTTTTTCTTGGATCCAGTCGTACATATTGGTATAGTATCTATCGGAATACTCTTATAACTTTATTGGATTGGTATCACCCCCATATGGTCCATAAGGCTCTCTATGGTTATAGTTGGTCTCTTCTTCAATACATGTATCACAAGGTATAGGATTTCCTATGGTTCCACCTTGAGATTCTACTTCCCATCCATACTTCTTTGGCTCAGGGTTATTTGGAATAGCTCTATTCCATTCCTGTTATTCGGAGTTATACTTGGTCCATAGGTCTTCAGGTGGCTGGGTTTTAGTTTGGTAGTAGGCGTAATTTTCCGAGTTTGGATCATCAAACTCAGTTTCCTCATACACTTATCCTGAAGGTATGTATTTGGGATGCCTAGCTTCTTTATCTAAATTCTTCCTACGTGCCATTGCTTTATCAGGATTAGTAAAATCCTCAATGACCGTATCCAGTTCCTGAACTAAGACTTGGTGAGTGTTATGATAAGTGTTTAGCAAAGACCAATAACGATCCATATACTCTACAGCTAGAGTAGGTTCTGCTTGAACTAGAGTAGAGTGATCTAACTCATTCTCTAGGTTTGAGGTTTCATGTGGTATAATGGTATGAGTACTACCTTTTAGAGCTTGGAATTTCTGTTCTCGGATCATGGTTATGGCTGCTGCTATGGCAATCTGATATGCAGATGCCATGCACCTTGCCTCTCCTGATGGCATTTCTCCCTTAAGTCCTAACTTCTTGGGTAACATGATCATGACACGGTATTTAGCTAATACCTGGCCATCATAGTGACTGTAAATCTTGACCAGAAGTCTCGATTCACATTCCAAACTCCATAGAAGTTGGCGGAGATTATCTGTCCATAGAAGTTGGCGGAAATTATCATCAGTCCCATAGAGTTAAAACTCTTGGGTAATGATCGGAATTGCAATCATACTAAAGAATTATCACACTAGTAACATAACAGGATTATTCTCAACTGAATATCCCTCATATCACTAGAGAACTCTTTATTATTGCTAGGATGTGTCCTACAGGTTCTACCCATTTACTAGGTTTCCAACCTAAGGTCAAAGCATATGCTCTGATACCAACTGCGGTGACCCAGCATACCACTGCATGATGTAGTATACTATAGTCATTCACATAACACCAATGAAACACTGTTCACTAGTATTGTAAGGTTCCCAACCTTTAATAAGGTAGAGATCCCTGTGTTTACAATGCTAGTCCCTGGATCAATAGCTAGCATCCACAGTTAAGATGTAATATCAAGAAACAAAGGTCATAATACAACTTTATAACCAGGAATAAAATAATTCATTACATCTTACATAGCTCATTTCGCTATCTCATTACAATGCAGCAGAAATAACTATAGCATGGAGTCCTTCATCTTCAAAGTGCCACAGGCAATCATGTTGGTTGTAGACTTGTAATCCTAATCAACACACTTCACTAACATCAAACAAACCTGCAACATTATAAGTTACAGCCACAAGGGTCAATACATTGAATTGTATTGGCAAGTTTCACTACTATGTAGAAATAAGTGGATCCTAACATTGCATGCATATTTGGCTAAGTAGGGTTTAGGCTCATTTGCAGAAAGCAATATAGTTTTTTCTTATCTTTTCAAAATAGTTTTGATCTTTTGAAAATCTTTCTGAACTCCTTGGAAAACTCCAAGTGCTTCAAACTCCTTGTTGTCACCATCAAGTTTTACTTTGAGAAATTGGAATGTCGAGATCTTCCATAGCTTCATGCCTTAGTTGCTCAGAGTTGTCCGTAGCCGGGGACACGGCTAAGTACTTAGAATTTGATCTTCTACAGAAGTTGTACACTTTACCCACATGACACAATCTCGTCTTGATGCCACCAGTGGCCGCTGGATAAGTACTCACCAAAATGGAGTACTGGCAGATCGAGAATGTGACAAAGTCTTTCCATAGGAGTCCTCCCAATACACAATGCTAGCTTGTCAACCAGGCACCAATGTAGGGATTTGTTTCCCATACACAATTCTAGTTAACCTGAAGATGCCAATGCATGGGTCTTCCACTATGTAGTTAACTAAGCCAGAGCCCATTTAGCATGTGGCTGTACACGGAAGCCACTGTACGAGAAACATGTTCAATCTCTAAGTCCCTGGGTGGTTTCCTTCTAGTGCATACAAAAATATAGCCATATAAACATGGTTCCCTTTGTTGCCACCTTGTCCAAAATTGAGTATCCTCATTCCACCCAGGTGGTTCATTGAGTACTTATTTTATTATATAAAACATATATTTTTCCAACACTTCATGTAATCATTTCATGTATTCCATCCCAAGTCTATAGCAAGGCTAAGCATACTATAACTATGATGTTTTCACTAAGGAAGATGGATTTCCTAATAGAACATAGCATAGCATAATAACATAGTAGCCCTATCATGCATACTACAAAAATATCACTAAGTGTAGTGAAAATAGTAGGACATGGATGATAGTGTCACTTGACTTTTTAGTAGAGAATAGTGATTCACTTCTTGATCTTGCAAATATCACAATCTTCAAATTTTACTACAACCCAATCAAGAAAACACATATTCAACTAGCATTCAAACAATTTACCAAACATAAAATAATAGAAACAAGACAATGCATGCAAGCATGCAAAAGATGGTTTTATTTAGAAAAGTGGTTTCTATTATGCTCTAACCATTTTAAAGCTCATATTGGTAATTTACAAAAGTGGCAAGCCATTTGCAAAAGGTTTCACCCCCATAAACTAATTTTTATACCATAGTTATATTTTATGTTGTTGGAAATATCTTTTAGCAAAGTAATAATTTCATAGGTTCATCAAATATATTTTTAAATCTCAAACCTTGGTGTTTTAGGGTCAGAGAGTTTAACTCAAGTCATTTTCCCAAGATTTTACTCAAAAAGTATTTTTAATACATAAACAATATTTTTATTTGACAAGAAATTTTATAATTCAAATATTTATTCCTTAACTTCACCAAATACATTTTTAAATCCATAAGTTGATTTTTAAGGTCAGTAGGTTCAAAACAAACCATTTAGCAAAGATTTCACCTTAAAACTATTTTTAGAACAATTTTTATATTCAAATTATGCCTACACAAGTTTCTCCAAATTCAATCAATTTTCCAGAAGCAAAACATTAAACAAAGTGCATGGTTGCAAATTACTTGTTCTGCTGATTCCATTGATATAAAATTTGGAAAATTTGGACGTGTAGATTAAAAGTTATGAATTTTACAAGTTTGCATATCTAATAGATCAAATTTCTGTTTTTAAATCAAACTCTGTCCACGTGGCTCGATCCTATTGGTCGGTAACGGTGCATGCGGATCGATCAATATTCACCGCAGGATCTCACTTAAATCGCACAGCACATACGGACGTGTACCCCTTCGTTTAAAATCTAATCTCAGCCACTAGATCAAGATCCAATGGACACATCGTATCTGACCATGGACTGGCGACGCTGGCGGCAGCGGACGGCGGCGCACGCTCGGGCGGTGGCGTTGGTGAAGATTCGGGAAGCGAGGGAGGGAGTGAGGATGCTCACCGTTCTCGCGCGGTTGCGGTGAAGCTCAAGGTGTGGTCAGCTACTCGAGGGGCGCACTAGAGCAACAACGATTGCTCGTCGGAGTCAGCGGCGGCGTCAGGTGCTTCTGTTTATTGTCGGAGGCGAGCTTGTAGGTCACCATAAGAAGAAAGAAAGGGTGCGTTATACACCTGTGAGTGTGGCGGTCATGAAGGCATCATCGGGAGAGACAGGGGCGGATAGTGCTTACCAGGGAGGCTTGCCGGAGCAATGGTAGACACGGCGGCGCTCAGATGGTCGAAGTTGTCGAGTCTCTGGTGAATGCGCGGGCTAACGAGCGGCACTGGGAGATGCACCAGGAGATGGGGAGCAGCGTCATGTGCAGTGGGAGGTGAGGGATGGTCGAACGGCGCTGGAATTGGTCAGAGAAGCTCGTCGGGGCAGAGGGGTTCGACCTCGAAATTGGGGCAGCCTGTAGGCAGAGAGGAGGCGTGGCTTGGGGGGAATGGAAGAGGAGGGCGAGGCGTTTGAAGGCGCGTGGTCACGGCGAGGAGTAATTCAGCCATCAACGCGTATTAACGCGAATTGATTCGTGGTAGAACGGTGTTGAGCGAGGGGGAAACGGCCGACGTGGGTGGAAGAGAAGGCTGACAGCATGGGGCCACACTTTCTGTGAGAGAGAGGGAGAGAGAATGGGGTCCGCAGCTCAGTGACTTAGCGGGTGTGCTTCTGGGTGAAAAACGGTTCGTGAGTGGGGTGAGCAGGTGGGCTGCGAGTGGGCTGGACTGGGCCTTGGCAGTGGGTTGGGTTAGTTTCATTTTCTTTATACTAAATGCTTTTCTTTTTCTATTTCTATTTATCTGATTTGATTTTAATTCAAACAATTCAAACTCCATTTGAATTCAAACCACCACAATACTTTGGGTATGTTTTAATTATGTTTATTATCATATTCCAAAGTCCAAAATAAAATAATTCTTTTATTCTTTTAGGATCTATTAATAATTAAATAAATAGACATTAGTCTTTATTTCAAATAGGATTTAATATATTTAAAAACTCTATTTGAAATCTAAATTTATACAAAAATCTTTTCAGTAGGTTTTATTTGAAAACTAAAACATTTTGAAATAAAATACTTTATTAAGTTTTAATGTTCATTCAAAACATGTCTTTACTTAATAAAATTGGATATTAATTGATTTTATTTAAATAATCCTTTACTCTTTTATTAAACAAAAATGTTTTATTTCCAAAGATTGGCCAAGATTTAATTTGGCTCTTTAAAATAGTCCTTATTTATTCATTTCTACCTTTACTTATAACAACCAAATCTTTTTATTTGAAGATCTAAAAATGGTGATTCGAACTTTTATAACTTTATTTATTATTTGCTTATGTTTTTAAATCCCTTTAGGATTTTATTTGTTCAAATTAGGTTTTGATGTTTCCATTTGGAATCAAAAAGTTTCGTTTCTCCCTAAATTTCAACCATTATTTATTTTGTTTATTTCTTTTTCACATTTCAAAATTTGGAAAATTTTGGGATGTGACAGGCTACCACCCTTAAAAGAAATCTCGTCCCGAGATTTGGGAAGTCTAGGGGTTACAAGTTGGCTTGAAGACAACTAGGGTACTACCACCCTTAAAAGAAAATCTCATAGGGTTACATTGATGGTTCACTTGACTATGGGTTCAACACTTGATATCTACACAAGGAATCCTTATTTGACTCAACTGAGTTATCTAATTCCTGACACCACTTCTTCTATCTCTTCAAGGTTCCTATCCATGTCAATGTGGTTCACATGTCCTTTCTGGGTCACATTGGAGTCATTTCCATTGGATCTTCTAGCATCCTTTTTCTTTTTCTTCTCAGGACAGTCTAATGCATAGTGTCCAAGTTCCTTACAATTATAGCACTACAACTGGCTAATATCTTTCTTCCTAAAAGTTTCATGTTGGTTCTGACCAAGGTCATCTCCATTGTCAGTATCATTTCTATTATTATCACTTCCATTGTTGTTGTGGTGATACTGATGTGGTTCAAAATCTTCATTGCTCTTTTTGAATGAACGCTTCTTTTGTGATGATCCTGAGTGATACTTGATTTTATGCTTCCTCATTCTGTTCTCAAATTGATTCATCTTGTTTTTCAAAATGGTGGCTTTGTCACAGAGTGATTGATAAGTTGGGACATAGGCAACAGACAGTTGCAGGTTCAACTCATCATTAAGTCCTTCGAGGAATTTCTCCTTCCTCTTAGCATCTATATCAACTTCATCCGGTGCATAGCATGCCAAATTGTTGAACTCTTCAATCTACTCAGCCACACTGAGGTGACGCTGTTTCAGATTGTGAAACTCATTTTTCTTCAAGTTCATCACTCCAGATGAGATGTGAGCTGTACAGAAACCATCCTAAAAAATAGCCCAAGTCACATCCTCAAGGGGAGTGGTGATCTGAAAGTTGTCCCACGATGTTGCTGCTGGTCCTTCTAGTAGATGTGATGCAAACCTAACTTTTTCCTCGTCGGTGCAGCCAACAGTCACTAAGTCCTTATTCACCGGACATAACCAGTCATTGGCTTCCATTGGATCAGTTGTTCCAGAGAACCTTGCAGACCTTAGTTTCAGAAATCTGGTAAGCATGTCATGTGCTGGAGGATTATTCTGATTGTTGTTGTTATTCTGATTCTGATGTTGCATAATATGTGTCATCATCTGTGTCAGTTGAGCTTGAGCTGCCAATATCTGCTGCATCTCGGGAGTGATGTTGTTGTTGTTTTGGTTGGGGTTGGCACGACGTGGAGGCATCTGTTGGTTGATAGGGATAAGTAATGATGGATAGATCTAAAGAAGTTCTAACACACCACCCAAAACAATCAAGTTCAACAAACAATCAAGCAATCATCAAGCAACTATTCACTTAACAACTTATGAGCTTAACCCATGAGTTGAAGGAAACAACAAGTTTTCTTAAAATAATCAACCTAGTATAGTCATACCTCATAGGTCAATATGATCCATACTCTAACTTGATATCAATGTCTTAGATAGTTGGTAGGCAATCTAATGTCTCTTTGTTCTCACTTGTAGTCCTTAGTGATGCATAAGTTGAAGTCCTTGGTGAGACTAAATTTGAAGTCATTGGTCATGGTAGAGGCTTCGTCCATCAAGTTTAAAAGGAGGAGATGTAGAATCAAAACCAAAAAGGTTGAGAAAAGAGTTTACAAGATTGTTTGTAAATAGGTTTGGAACAAAAACAACTTATGTTTTTCTAAGGGGTTTTGTCCAGTCCTAGGCTTACAATCCTACAGGCAACACAGTGCTCTGATACCATCTGTAAGGTTCACAACCTTTAATAAGGTAGAGATCCCTGTGTTTATAATGCTAGTCCCTGGATCAATAGCTAGCATCCACAGTTAAGATGTAATATCAAGAAACAAAGGTCATAATACAACTTTATAACCAGGAATAAAATAATTCATTACATCTTACACAGCTCATTTGGCTATCTCATTACAATGCAGCAGAAATAACTATAGCATGGAGTCCTTCATCTTCAAAGTGCCACAGGCAATCATGTTGGTTGTAGACTTGTAATCCTAATCAACACACTTCACTAACATCAAACAAACCTGCAACATTATAAGTTACAGCCACAAGGGTCAATACATTTGAATTGTATTGGCAAGTTTCACTACTATGTAGAAATAAGTGGATCCTAACATTACATGCATATTTGGCTAAGTAGGGTTTAGGCTCATTTGCAGAAAGCAATATAGTTTTTTCTTATCTTTTCAAAATAGTTTTGATCTTTTGAAAATCTTTCTGAACTCCTTGGAAAACTCCAAGTGCTTCAAACTCCTTGTTGTCACCATCAAGTTTTAATTTGACAAATTGGAATGTCGAGATCTTGCATAGCTTCATGCCTTAGTTGCTCAGAGTTGTCCGTAGCCGGGGACACAGCTAAGTACTTAGAATTTGATCTTCTACAGAAGTTGTACACTTTACCCACATGACACAATCTCGTCTTGATGCCACCTGTGGCCGCTAGATAAGTACTCACCGAAATGGAATACTGGCAGATCAAGAATGTGACAAAGTCTTTCCATAGGAGTCCTCCCAATACACAATGCTAGCTTGTCAACCAGGCACCAATGTAGGGATTTGTTTCCCATACACAATTCTAGTTAACCTAAACATGCCAATGCATGGGTCTTCCACTATGTAGTTGACTAATCCAGAGCCCATTTAGCATGTGGATGTACACGAAAGCCACTTTACGAGAAACATGTTCAATCTCTAAGTCCCTGGGTGGTTTCCTTCTAGTGCATACACAAAGATAGCCATATAAACATGGTTCCCT
The DNA here is from genome assembly GCA_916181665.1 of Avena sativa. Lineage (NCBI taxonomy): Eukaryota > Viridiplantae > Streptophyta > Magnoliopsida > Poales > Poaceae > Avena > Avena sativa. The sequence continues at coordinate 106,189,454 of OV702293.1, forward strand.
TTGTTGCCACCTTGTCCAAAATTGAGTATCCTCATTCCACGCAGGTGGTTCATTGAGTACTTATTTTATTATCTAAAACATATATTTTTCCAACACTTCATGTAATCATATCATGTATTCCATCCCAAGTCTATCGCAAGGCTAATCATACTATAACTATGATGTTTTCACTAAGGAAGATGGATTTCCTAATAGAACATAGCATAGCATAATAACATAGTAGCCCTATCATGCATACTACAAAAATATCACTAAGTGTAGTGAAAATAGTAGGACATGGATGATAGTGTCACTTGCCTTTTTAGTAGAGAATAGTGATTCACTTCTTGATCTTGCAAATATCACAATCTTCAAATTTTACTACAACCCAATCAAGAAAACACATATTCAACTAGAATTCAAACAATTTACCACACATAAAATAATAGAAACAAGACAATGCATGCAAGCATGCAAAAGATGGTTTTATTTAGAAAAGTGGTTTCTATTAGGCTCTAACAATTTTAAAGCTCATATTGGTAATTTACAAAAGTGGCAAGCCATTTGCAAAAGGTTTCACCCCATAAACTAATTTTTATACCATAGTGATATTTTATGTTGTTGGAAATATCTTTTAGCAAAGTAATAATTTCATAGGTTCATAAAATATATTTTTAAATCTCAAACCTTGGTGTTTTAGGCTCAGAGAGTTTAACTCAAGTCATTTTCCCAAGATTTTACTCAAAAAGTATTTTTAATACATAAACAATATTTTTATTTGACTAGAAATGTTCTAATTCAAATATTTATTCCTTAACTTCACCAAATACATTTTTAGATCCATAAGTTGATTTCTAAGGTCAGTAGGTTCAAAACAAACCATTTAGCAAAGATTTCACCTTAAAACTATTTTTGGAACAATTTTTATATTCAAATTATGCCTACACAAGTTTCTGCAAATTCAACCAATTTTACAGAAGCAAAACATTAAAAAAGTACTTGTTCTTCTGATTCCATTGACATAAAATTTGTAAAATTTGGACATGTAGATTAAAAGTTATGAATTTTATAAGTTTGCATATCAAATAGATCAAATTTCTGTTTTTAAATCAAACTCTGTCCACGTGGCTCGATCCTATTGGTTGGTAACGGTTCCTGTGGATCGATCAATACTGACCGCAAGATCTCACTTAAATCGCATGGCATAGACGGACGCGTACCCCTTCGTTTAAAATCTAATCTCAGCCACTAGATCAAGATCCAATGGACACAGCGTATCTGACCATGGACTGGCAGCGCTGGCGGACGGCGGAGAACGCTCGGGCGGTGGCATTGGCGATGATTCAGGAAGCGAGGGAGGGAGTGAGGATTCTCACCGTGCTCGCGCGGTTGCGGTGAAGCTCAAGGTGTGGTCAGCTACTCGAGGGGCACACTGGAGCAACAACGATTGCTCGTCGGAGTCAGCGGCGGCATCGGGTGCTTCTGTTTGTCATCAGAGGCGAGCTTGTAGGTCACCAGAAGAAGAAAGAAAGGGTGCGTTAGACGCCTGTGAGTGTGGCGGTCACGAAGGCATCATCAGGAGAGATAGGGGCGGACGGTGCTTACCAGTGAGGCTTGCCGGAGCAATGGCAGACACGGCGACGCTCAGATGGTCGAAGTTGTCGAGTCTCTGGTGAATGCGCGGGCTAACGAGCGGCACTGGGAGATGCACCAGGAGATGGGGAGCAGACTCGCGTGTAGTGGGAGGTGAGGGGTGGTCGAACGGCACCGGAATTGGTCGCAGAAGCTTGTCGGGGCAGAGGGGTTCGACCTCGGAATTGGGGCAGCCTGGAGGCAGAGAGAAGGCATGGCTTGGGGGAATGGAAGAGGAGGGCGAGGCGTTTAAAGGCGCATGGTCATGGCGAGGAGTCATTCATCCATCAATGCGTATTAACGTGAATTGATTCGCAGCAGAACAGCATTGAGCAAGGGGGAAACGGCCGGCGTGGGTGGAAGAGAAGGCTGACAGCGTGGGGCCGCGCTGTCTGCAAGAGAGAGGGAGAGAGAGTGGGGTCCGTAGCTCAGTGACTTAGCGGGTGTCCTTCTAGGTGAAAAACAGTTCGTGAGTGGGGTGAGCAGGTGGGCTGCGAGTGGGCTGGACTGGGCCTTGGCAGTGGGTTGGGTTAGTTTCATTTTTTATACTAAATGCTTTTCTTTTTCTATTTCTATTTATCTGATTTGATTTTCATTCAAACAATTCAAACTCCATTTGAATTCAAGCCACCACCAAACTTTGGGTATGTTTTAATTATGTTTATTATCATATTCCAAAGTCCAAAACAAAATAATTCTTTTATTCTTTTAGGATCTATTAATAATTAAATAAATAGACATTAGTCTTTATTTCAAATAGGATTTAATATATTTAAAAACTCTATTTGAAATCTAAATTTCTACAAAAATCTTTTCACTAGGTTTTATCTGAAAACTAAAACATTTTGAAATAAAATACTTTATTAAGTTTTAATGTTCATTCAAAAATGTCTTAATAAAATTGGATATTAATTGATTTTATTTAAATAATACGTTACTCTTTTATTAAACAAAAATGTTTTATTTCCAATGCTTGGCCAAGATTTAATTTGGCTCTTTAAAATAGTCCTTATTTATTCATTTCTACCTTTATTTATAAAAACCAAATCTTTTTATTTGAAGAGCCAAAACTGGTATTCCAACTTTTATAACTTTATTTATTATTTGCTTATCTTTTTAAATCCCTTTAGGATTTTATTTGTTCAAATTAGGTTTTGATGTTTCCATTTGGAATCAAAAACTTTCTTTTCTCCCTAAATTTCAACCATTATTTATTTTGTTTATTTCTTTTTCACATTTTAAAATTTGGAAAATTTTGGGATGTGACAAGTATTACATCCCTCAGAATGGCACAACAGAAACAGAGCGGGTCCAATACATGGCTAAAGGTTACAACTCACTCTTTACACAAGATCCAGAGAACACTCTAGGTTAAAGAGGGATAAAGAACTTCTTACAAAGAAGAATCAAAGATAAATAATTCGCCGACTACTATACTTTTAAGTCTAGTATTTTAACTGAGGGGTTGGCTTTGCTACTATTGCGACGCACTATAGATTTATCTTCTGTGGTTAGAGAGGGAGTATATTCCTATCTAATCAGTAACTTCGTCTTCGCTTGAGTTGATGTATATTGTGACATCCTTGTCTTTGTTGAAGAGCTTTTAGCTTTTGATGATTCCTGGAGTATAACTTGGTGTAGACATCGTCTTAATGGCTTCAGAATCTAGCAAGGGTTAAGAAGATACTTTGAGTACGAGCGTACTCAACAAGTTCACTAGAAAAGGAGTGTTTGATGCACTATAACTACAGCCACATACCATAGGTCATAGGCAATGCAAGTGTTCAAAAACATTTCTTCAAAGGTTGCTTTTATTCTGAAAAGCTATGTCCGTCAGCCTTCACGGGTTTAGCAGAACTTTCATGGAGTTCCTTTCCCGCAGCGTTCGCAGCTCCTTCCCGGAACAGGGAGTAACAAGTTATACTTCTTACACTCTGCAGAGGTGCATTACTTTTCCCATGAGAGATCAACTACTTGTTGCACAACCGGGCAGCTTACCTGTGCAAAATTCCATGTTGTGGGGCCCATTAGATGATCTAAGCGAATCACTGCCCTCTCCGCGACCTCATATGTCTGCATGATCCTTCGGGCTAGCTCACCTTCGTTAAGCCCCCTTTCGGGCAGGCTAAAACCCTGATGAGTTCCTGAAGACTCTATGACTTGGTGTTGCCCTAGAAAGTGCCATATTAAATGGTCCATCCACTAAACACCATCCATAGATAATCTAGACACCAAAAGTGTGCGGCGTAAGGGTGCCCACCCATATGTTGGATCCACACAAGGAATCACAACGTCACGTTAAGGTTGTCTTGCCTCCATACAAGAGGAAAAGGATACAGCTGACTTCTTCATCCCATTCCAAATCTCATGGTTAATGCATAGTATACGCCACAAGAATCACTGGCGACATTGGTTGTTAAGTCCTAGATATTATGTTCCTTTACCACCGTAACTTTTATATTAAGTTATTACCTCATGGTAATTACTTATATTCATATTATTATGAGAATAGTGTTTTCGGACCTTTTTCAAATGTAGATGATGTCCATATTGGATTTAGAAAATACTTTACAGAAAATAACCAAAGGACATGAGCAAGTGTGAACATGCCTTTTGTGATTGCAAGATTATGCACTCACGGTCTTCAAGTTAGTATAAGATCCAAAATCTAAAATCATCATCACTGGTCCGGTAAGGACTAATGTTTAAAGAAGCAATATGCTCTTATGCATAAGTAATGTGATGCACTTCATAAACGCGAGTTCCGGGGACAACGTTGTTCTAGTGTTTGGGTACTAGAAATGATGTATTTGAAATGTGTTGTACTTTTGGATGAGTTTTATACTCGTGTTTCTTATTGAGGCTTGTGAGTATGTGAGCAGCACATATTTATGCAGCAATAAAATATACACCCATGAAATTTATTCAAGGTTGTTTACACTTTAATTGTTTATCTTCAAACTTTACTTTACAAGTAAAGTCACTTATAAGAGCTTAAGTGATATCGATTCTAAGTATACAAGTGAAGTATGAAGTAGTGTGATCTTGATTATTTGTTATATATCATCAGAAGTGGCAAAACGAATAACTTTGGAAGAAAAGATTTCTTTGCTAAGATCTAAACAATCTTTGAGGTTTGTTGAGTCTGGTTGATGTTAGTTGTGTTTTGCTTGAATAGTTTGGGCTTGATATGCTTTATGACTCAACTATATCAGACCAAATTTAACTATGAAACATCTAACAATGTTTATAGTATTATATTTAGATTCTTGTAGACTAAAGTTAACTTTAAAATATAGATGGTTTGGAAAGTATAATGCTTATAACATTTATACCTTGTTTATTGGGAATGTTGCCTTAAGGCTACTTAAGGATGGTTATACTTTTCTTTGATGTGGTGGTTTTCTTGACTTCATAATAGATAAATATCTCTTACCCCCTTTTATGGATAAGGGGTTATAGTTTGTAACCCATGGAGTAATGTTACTTAACTGCTTATGAGTTCATTGTAGTGTTTTAGTAAGTTGATAACTTGTGGTTAAAGTAAAGGCAATAAGTTTTTATTTAACTACAAATTATTCTTGATGCTTTTATATTTGATAAGGATTCTCTTTAGAATATATTATACATATATGGTTGAGGAGAATTTAACAAAATTGTAATGAAAATGTGTTAAACTATTTGGACTTCTTGTTATTAATGTCAAAGAATAATACTATTTATTAGACTCAATTGGTTAATTTAGATCTATTAGCAATTTTTATTTACCTTTATATGAATTATCAATTAAATAAATAAGTTTAAACTTGAGTTGTTAAAGTATTTGAATTTTTATTTAACTCAAAGGTGGCATATTATATTTTTAATATGTAGATATTATTTTTGTGATCATTTTGGTATATTACATTTATTTTTGGGATTTATAAATAATAAGATATGATTTTGATACTTAATAAATAATAAATATTTAATTAAGTGGGATAATAATGCATGATTATAATTTTAAATTATAATTCTTATTTTTTAAGATTTTTGGTATTCTATTTATATTTTTAATATTTACCATTATTTAAATATAAATTATTAAAGTTTTATTATCTATAAGACCTTTATTAAATAATATTTATTTAAATAATCATCATAATAATATTTGATAATAGTTTTAAGTTGTAGACTTTATTTTTCTACAAATTTTCATATATTATACACATTTTTCTGAATTATAAATCAAAAGCTATTAATTAAACAAAATTTAATCATTTATTTGATTTCTAGAATATTAATAATTGAGTTTATAACATTTTATTCATTTCTTAAACAGGAAATACTTTTTACACCGCACCCACGCCTAGACTAAGTCACTGACCAGTGGGCCTATGTCCACCTCAGCACTCAGGTTAGTAAACGTATATTGTTATTGACCCTGTCTCCACTCTCAGTCAACGACATATGGGCCCAAGGCCATGTCATCAGCCACGCGAGACAAAGCCTGGTCAAACAGGGGACTGGGTCCAGGGTGGCGTCGGCATGATGTTGCTATGGCGTCAGCATCACCAGCGCCGTCAGTGGTTGGTCGCCGGCGATGATCCACGACGCCCTAGCAAGAGAAAGTAACCTAGTTTGAATCAGCGCAACGCGCTGAAACCTAAAGTGGCGGCTCCGCTCGGAAATGGTCATCGGAGCCTCGGCTCCGACGGTGGCCGACGGTGACAGAAGGTGTGACGGCGTTTAACAACGAGATACGGCGATTTAGGGATACTGGAGTGTTCAGGAACTCACCCTGATGATGATAGAGACGAACTGCCGCAAAGAGTAACGGCAAAATTCGCCCTCTATAGTGCTCCCCTTGATGCAATATTCTACCCAGATGATCTACGAAGCACGGGGCTTCTCCATGGCTACTTGGAAGAGAGTGGGGAGGTGCGGCTCGATGGCGAGGTATGGTTCCGGTGAGCTAGGGTTTCGTCCCCATTCGAATCAGAGAGGATAAGGAGGGATTATGGATAGGGATTGAGGAAGGGCGTCGTGGTGGCCTTCTTATCCACCTCTGGAACGACGGTGAGCATCTTGACGCACAGCTGACGATGACGACGGCATCGGGCCGCGGCGAGCTCCTCCAGCGAGCTGCTTGTGTGCTTGAGGATGACGATGACGTTGCTTTTGTGGAAAACCCCTAGGTGAATCTTTCAGCTCAACCCGCAGCCCTTCTTCGGTCCAACTTGTCAGTCACAGATGAGAACAAGATGGGCTAGCTACTGGGCTATTGTGGGCTGCACATGGGCGACAGGTAAGCAGGTAGGAGTTGGGCCACGGCCAGGTCTTGTTTTTTATTTGTTTTCCATTTTTCTATTTTCTGTTTTCCTTTTCAGATTTGTATATAACCTTTAATTTGAAATTTTCTTTATAGAATTTATTTGCTAGATAATTTTAGTAATACTAAAATATATTTAGTATCATTTGTGAACTTTTATTATATAATGTTTTTATATTTCTTTTATTTTTCTCTACATGAACCCCTTTTAATATTTTGTAGAAGCTTTTCTTATTATTTATCTTTCCACTTTTAACCATGGATTTATTAAATGATATATTCTTATTTGTTTATAAAACTTAACTCTAGTAGGCTCATAGTTTGAATAGAACTTTTTATATATCTAATGATTCTATATCATTATTTGATGCATGAAATGCAAAAGAAATTAATATGATTATTACTACTTCCATTGTCTTGGAAAATGTCAGTGTATATATTATTAGGATAAACATAGAGATTTAGGGTTTGAATTGTAAATGTTTACCCAAGGGTTTAGGGTTCTTTAATTTACTTATATCCTTTTGTTACTGTGAGTAAAGATTTAATAACTAAGCATATTGTTTTCTGTTTGTGATATTTGATGTCATTACCTTTTAAAATATAAAGTTATACCTAGAATGTTTTATAGAAAGGAATACATAAATATACTTTTAAGCACATATAATGCTAATGGTTGGAATTGACAGAGATGTGCTTATGTAATTTGCTATAAGGAAATATTCCTATTAAGTGTTATAGAAATAAGATGAGGAATCCTTAATATGAAATGGATATTGTTCTTGGTTTTAAGATTTAAAGTTGATTGTTTACCAAGAATTACTATCTTCTATAATTCATAATTCTAGACTTCTTATTAAGGAATTCCTTTCCTAGATATACTAGCTTTTCCTATCTATCATCATGATTAACATGATGAGCTTTACTTCACAACGATATTCTTCTTCACCTATTATTATTTTAAACTCATGGATGAATCCAATGAGTTTGATACTAAAGCATTTCATAGTTTTCTCATATCCTTGCTTGGTTATACCCACTACTCTACTATTGAAAATCTTCAATCCAACAAGTAGATATTTCAAACTCCACTCATAATCTTCCTTAACCACCCATCTACCTTTCTTTAAAGATTACTATCCTTTAAGATGGATAAAACTACTTCCATAACTCTATGCCATACTAGTTTCAATTTGATCATACTGTCCTACATTTACTTTACTCTAATATCTCACACTCCAACCTCACATTATATTAATGTGGCTTGTAAAGACTACTCTAGGATAACTTATGTCTACTAGGGTTTCAATCATGTTCTACCAACTAATATCTTTTATATTTAATATAGGTGGACAATCCTGGTGAGTAAGGCATAATCATTATAATCCTTTAATCATTTATAGCTTAGATTTTAGTTGGGTAAGAAAGGCTTTAGCAATACAACCTTACAATTGTATTGGAATTATTTTCTTGGTATCTCTATTGGTTTAGGGAATGTTATTCATTGACTATGCCCACTTGATCCCATAGACTTACTACTGGTAACTATCTTCATTATTCATCCTTGTAATCTTATTAACTACCATATAATTAGATGGTATAATTAATTCTTATATTTATTTAGGAGTGATTTAGCTCCATCAATTATCCTATTGAATTAATTCTCTTCAATCACTCCCATCCTATAGATAATATGTAAGACTAGCATTACTATTTACCTCTTCTTAGTTGTTTCTGTATAGACACTTAAATGTGAGCTAAGTTATGATCAAGAGTTTGTAGATTGAGAATTGGTGAATCAATAGTTGATTCCTCAACATTGATGAACAACAGATAAAGGAATATAACTCAATAGAGATGATAAGGATTGATATAGAAAGAAAGATATATGATGAATGATCTAAACTCAGTTTCTTTCCTACTCAATCTTACTTAAGAAGTAGGGTTAGGTTTTACCATGATACTTAGGGTATAAGCAGATGATATTAAGATATAGTTGTTAAATTCTTATTATTTGTGTTATATCCTTAACTTGGTACTCATGAGTGATTATAATGGATACTATGATATGATCACCTAAGGATCAAATATAAATCATAATGTATTAGGGTTTAACTTTTATTATATTTGATCTATCCTTAGATCAAATCTCCATTACCCAAAATAAGGTTTTAGCAAAAGTCATATTGAAACTTATCGCATTTAACTTGATGATCTTCTTCAATTCCATCAAGTTAAGAGAAGCTTCAATCACTTTGACAAGTTTTGTTCAAAACTCCAAAATTATTCAGATTTTCTATGCATGAATGCAATGCACACATCTGGGTTCAGCTTATTTCTAGGATCTAATGATGGGATGTTACACCTTGGTGGAACCAACCTTGCCTCACATCTCTAGGGACCGGCTTAGGGATTTGACCTGTTTCAGCGAAACTATCCTTAGGGTGTGACTCATGGTCTCGGCGAAAGCTACGTACAGGTCATGTCCAACCACACCCTCTGCTAGCACACCAAGGAAGAGGGCTAATCATTGTGGCATTAAGAGAAGGTTAGTACGTGTGCGTAAGTTGTACACCCCTGTAGGGTAATAATCTTTTCGAAAAGCCGCGTTCGCGGTTATGGACGACTTGGGAATGGACATGATGATCATAGAGAACATGAACCTAATCGTAAAACTTGGTAGAATAACATGTGCTTGAGGGATGCTTCCTCATGGGTACGAGGGGGTGATCCTAGTTAGGGTTCAGATGATGATGACTTGGTGGATATCAAAGATAATTATTAATAATTTGGAGATGTAGCTCTCTTATCCCCTTTTAAAATGTTCTGATTAGACGATCTTCTTATGCCTCTTGTTTTATAAGCATAGATGGATTTATGCAAAACAACTCCACCAGCCAAATGTCTTGCGGAGTACACCCTGTACTCACCCTTTATTTGTTGAAGCTTTTGTAGCAGAGTAAGTGTTCCCCTAAAGAGTAGTTCCGTACGACATTGACACTGATGAGTAGCTTGTGGTTCCCGGCTAGCAGCTTGGAATCTATAGGCTGGGATGTCATCATTATGCTTGAGGCCTCTTAGGACATTTGTTTGATGTTTGTGTTCATTGACATCTGCTTGTAATAATTTGGTTCTTTGCTTAGTTATGAGCTCTCTGTAATAAAATTTTGTGTCGTAGGGTTACTGCTATGTTATGATTCTCTACTGGATATCCTCGAGCTCAAGATTAAGCTTATGTCAGACGGAGGTCTAGGATTTGTTTAACCCTGATCCGGGGGGGGTGTCACAGGTTTTGGTATCAGAGAAATACCGATCATAGGAAAACCTTTCTATTGGTCTATGTTTAGTCTAGTACTTGTGAAAACTATTTTAAAGCTAACAAGTATTTGCAAAAACTCTAGTATTCTTCTTTTTCTTCTTATCTAGTTTTGCTCTAACTCTGTGTTACCTTATTTGTTGTTGATTCTGAAAAGTTTTGATATCGCTTCTGGTCTTTCAAAGCTTAGGTACCTTCTAGGCATGTCATTTCTCAACCAGTTGACCTAGTATTGAGTTCTCTAAAGTTGTGTGTGTTGTGAATTAATTATTCCCCTTTGCTCCTATTCATCAGAGAGATTCCTTTCCATCATAATCTATCTTTATTATAGTGCCTACAATATAATGGTGCCATAGTGTTTTATTCTAGGCTTCCAGGCCTCCTTTCGCCTTGTGTGCTTCCTTTTTGTTTGTGCATGTGGGAACATGAATCCCCTTAGCTAGAGCTTGAGTCATAACTTATTTCTTGGGGCCACAAACTAGTTTGGGGTTTTATTACTATCCTATAATTATGCCATGTTTATTGCATTATTTACTAATGTTCCTCGTGTAGAGCGTTTACTACTGTATTGTTTAGATAAGTGGAGTGTTTTCACTGTATCAATAAGCCCAGTCACACTTTTAGGTTCCCGGTTGTTTACGGCCATTGACACAAACCTCTGGGTCCATTTAGTCGCGGGCATCTTAGTTGGGTGGCCCCCTGAAATATTTTATGAATCTTGTGATTGCTTTGTCGTGATGCCTCGCTGGGTTTTCATTTGGTATTTCCGAGGTTGATCGTGCGTGTGTTGCTATTTGTGCCACCCTACAGGGTAAATATTTCTGAAAGCCGTGTCCGCGGTTATGGATGATTTGGAGCACAGTATCTCGATCATTGACAACTATAACTAAAGTAGTGCTATAAAATTGACTATGGAATGACTAGTAATCACATTTGCCACAACATAATGTCTAAATAAAAGTACCAACAACTGCTAGAATTGGGATGCCTCATGCTATATGTATTTGACTAATAAGTATTGCAACTATAACGGAATGGTTAACTAAAACTGCCCACTGCTTATGATATCAGGAGGACTCATGCTATCTATATCTGACTAGTAAGTGCTGCAACTCTAACGAAATGAGTAAAACCACTATCCGTGTGAGTTTCCTCGGCATGACTCCCTCGTTTGGTCTTGAGGGGGAAATACCAGGATGGGTATGTTTGGTGGTAGTATCATGTTGGATCTGAATAGGTGTTTCTCCTCCCTCTCTGATAGCCGACAATTGTTTTGAGTCTCTATAGGTTGTTTAGTGCATGTTGCACTACCGCTTCAGTACACCATACCTATGTAGGCGAGAGCCGCCGAATTTTAAGTCTCTTAGTGTACTGGCCTCAGTACTGACCACTCTCCTTTTTCCTTTGCCCTTTGTCGACGCCCCTTTTGTTTAATAGGTTTGAGATCGATGTTGTTAGCAGGGTTCCCCTTCCGGATTGGCCTATATAGGTGAAGGGTGAAGGGAATATGCCCTGAGAGGCAATAATAAAGTGTTTATTATGTGTATTCCAAGTATATGATAGATGTTTATTTTGCACGCTATAATTGTATTAATACGGAAACATTAATACATGTGTGTTTAATAAACAAACAGAAAGTTCCTAGTTATGCCTCTCTCATAAACTAGTTCGTTGATTAACAAGATGATCATAGTTTCCTAATCATAGACATTGGACGTTGTTAATAACGAGATCACAACATTAGTGTAATGATGTGATGAACATTCATCCGAAGTATATCATTACGATCAAAGTCATTGAGTTTATATTGCTATAAACAACTTACGAAGTGATCCTAATCCTTAGACCATGAGATCATGCCAATCACTAACACCGGAAGAGTTTCTTGTTGACATCAAACGTCACACCGTAACTGGGTGATTATAAAGATGGATTCAAAGCTACTAAAGTGTTATGTTGAGAATCATGGATCAAGAGTGGAATTTGTTCATACCGATGACGGATAGATATACTCTAGGCCCTCTCGGTGATATCGCATTGGTTAGCTTGCAAGTAAGTGATTTGATCACTAGAATGTTATATCACGGGAACAAGAAAAGAGTGCATGTCAGTAACGATATCAAACTAGGTATGGAGATACCGATGATCGAATCTTGGACATGTAATATATCGTGAAATAAAGGGATTAAGATACAAGCGTAAAAAGGTTCTGACGATCATAGGAAAGTCATCGTTGAATGTGTGGGAGTCAGTATGGATCTCCAGGTCCCACTACTGATTATTGATCGGAAAAGGGTCTCGATCATGTCCGCATTATTCACGAACCGTAGGGTGACACACTTAAGGGACACTGACATCCAGTTGGAGCAAATGTTTCATGCCGGAAAGAATAACAAGAGCAAGAATTTATTTCACAAGATACCGAAACAGGTTCTCGGGTGAAATTGCAGAAAGTGGTTTTGCATGTGAAATAGAATTCTAGCAAGGGGTTATATGTGAATGTTTGTCATTAAAGTAATTGAAAAAATTCTGAATAAATAAAAGAGTATTATTTAATGAGATTTTGAATTAAATTTGGTGGAAATTTAGTAGCAAATTTGAGTGGGATTTTGAGTGGAGGAAATTGAAAGGGTTTTTGTGAGTGGAGTGTCCACCCACATGAATGAAGGAGGAGATGGGGAAGCCCCCATGGCCGGCGGCCACCCCCTTGGGTGCCCCCTCCTCCTATAAAAGGCACCCCCTCTCCTCTCTCTCACTTACACCTCCTTGTGAAGGATCTCTCTCCCCCTCTAGAATTTATCCCCCATGGTCTCGGACTAGCGAGATACATGTTCCCGGTGGCTATTCGGCAAGAAAGGGTTGTGCTTCCGCTGTATCGCTGGAGCGAGGAGGCGGAGGTTGCTCGGTGTCTTGTACGTGTGTGCAAGCACGGATGCGCTGCTGCTTTGCAGCCCTAGGACTTCCTCTCGATCTTGAGATCGGCAAGAGATCGTCTACATCAACCACGAGTTCAACTCGTTAAGCTTTGTCGGTCTTCAAGGGTATGTTCTCTACGGATATACGTCCGCCCGTTGTTTGTATCTAGTAGATAGATCTTGGTACAAAGTTCCTATCTTAGAATTTTTTTGTTTTCTATGCTAAGAACCCAACAGTGGTATCAGAGCCGGATCTATGCGTAGATGCTTTACACAGGTAGTACACATATGAGTATGTGGGCGATGATGATCATGTTTTTTCTCCTTAGTTGTAATTTTGGATATTGGTGGCATAGTGCGATGAAGCGGCCTGGACAAACTTTAAATGTCCTCGCACATGAGACTTGTTCCACGCTTGACATGCAGCTAGTTTGCATAAGTGGCTAGCGGGTGTCTGTCTCTCCTACTATAGTCAATATATATTTTGCTACAAGTTGTCAACAATTTGGTTATCCTCGTTGTGGTTCATGTTCTTAGGTAAGAACGGTTCTATCTTCGAAATCCCTAAGCCACGTAAAACTTGCAATGGATAAATTAGAGGCGTCTAGTTTAGATTGTTGCTGGGCTAGTGTTATGATATGGTGATGTTGTAAGTAGAAGTATGAGATGATACTCTTACAACACACATAGCGTGTAAGCTCCATAGACCTTGGACTTACACATAAAGGTATGATAGTGATCATACCACAGTGCACATGCTAGAGATCATATGCGGGAACCATATCATTTCACTAATAAACATGTGATATTTGATAGCATCTTATATTGCTTGTTTAGCGCTTTATTAGCATAATGTAACATCCTAGGATTAGCACCTAGAATTATAGAGGACACAGGTTTGTGCATTGCATTCATGCATAAGAAAATCTGGAGAATTTTCTTGCAAAAGTAAAGAAGTTTTAGAGGGATCGAGATCTTTCTTGTTTTGATGGAAACACCAGGACAGGTGCGATGGATTTCGACATGACCTCTATTATACTTTTGTGTTTGAGGGGAAGGAAATTCAAATTTGAGTATTCAATTGGAGAATTTGAATTCTAAAAGAATTTGAACTGGAATAATAATTGGAAATTAAATTGTAAAAATAAATAAAAGGTGAACTCTTATTTATGATTAAGATACAATATTTACAATTATCTAAGTATACAAGATAATTGAAATTCAAACACAAAACGAAAAAGATTTACAATAAGAACTGAGTTCATAATTATAAATAAGATATGAATTTTACAATAATTTAGATTACAAATAGAAAGAAAAATTAAGATTTATTAATATTATATAGTATTACATTGTCTTTACAAATGAAATATATAAAACAAATAACTTTATTAAATTAGATACTATCATACAATGTCTTTACATTATTTGAACAGAAACGAAATTACAATAATAGTTAAAAGAAAGAATAGAAAGAAAACCGAAACTAAAGCTAATATCTTCTCATCCTATTTTATATCTACAAAACAAAACTAGTAGTAAAGAAAAGAAGGGGGTTAGTTTGATTAAGTATTGCTCTGAGGTACACAGTGTGATGCACTGTGAGGTTCATCACTGAGCAGTAATTGGGGCCAGAGTAGAATCTGTTTTTATCAGTAAATTTGGCCTCAGACTATGTGCATCACTGGACTGAGAGAGGGACAAGTTTCCCCAAATAAAATAGGATCTCCTCTTATCAAATTTTAGCTTCAAACTTGAGCATCATTAGCATAGAGTCAAAAAAATTACACTTGGAAACTCAAAATAAAGATCAGGATCAGATAATACCAAACCAGCCAAGAACTAGGAGTTTATCACTGATCCATCCACACAAATCACCAACCAATATCACATGGTTTTCTAGATCAAGATTTACCACAAGAAGCACCAAGAAAATCAGGACAGGATAATAAGCTAGCTCAAGAGGAGTTGGAGCAGGTCAGTAGCTAGGAAGAAGGAAGGATCCACAACATACCAAGGTGGAGCAGTTCAAGCCTAAGAGAAAGAAGATCTAGCTGATCAAGAGTAGACAAAATCCCAGCACAAATCATTTGTTGACTCTATAGTAGCAGGAAAAAATCATCAGAAATAACCACTAGATCATGCAGCATCTATTCTTATATCCTGCATAAAGATTTGGAAACAAAAGGTAAATAATACCTAGCAACTAACTCCATCTACCCTTCCACTAGATTTTATCTAGGAGGATTGGATGGAGAGTTTTCTCTCAGGCTTGCATAGAGATGCTATGCAAAGCTCATCACAGAGAATGAAAGCCACCAGAATAAATAAATATATGTTCTTATTTCTATCAAGGCCTCAGTCTTTGCATCACAGGCAAGGAACTAATCCATCTTAGTTCCCATCATTAAACCATCAGGCAAACAATCTTAATAAGCCAATGCAAGAACATAAATAGCATATCATACTCCCTGGAATTTTAGTGGGCACACTCCATAAGGAGGCACCACACTAGGATTTACGGAAGGGCAGAAGCCATCTAAAATATTGTCAACAGAAATAGAGAAGTATGATACTTCTACATTACCTCTCAATAAGGTTCATTAAGTTCTTTATATCATCTTCCTAGCTAATCAAGCTAGGAATCCTTGCAAGCAATCAGATCCTGATTTAAATCATTTTCCTAGGTAATTTGATCTAGGAATCATTCAATCAGGTATCAAACAATTTTGTAGATAAAGAAAATCTACTTTCCATATTCAAATTCATATCTGTCTAAGATCATGCCTTGCATGATATATCATCATCAGTTTATTCTCCAGCTTATTACTAGACAAGTATGTACCACAGCTGCTAGGCTATAGGGCACATTCCTAGAGGGTAGCACCTCTGCACCTAACAGATTCAAAGTTTCTTGAGTATAGGCTCAAGTCTATTTTCTTAAACCCACAAATCATTTCCCTAAAAAAATTTAGGAATCATATATATTGTTACCATCATATTGACAGAGCGCTCCTTTTGGCCATCCATTTACACTTACTAACATTACCCAAATAATGTTTATCATCTTCCTAGCAGTAGTTCTAGGAATCATATCTACTCCTTATCTCACTATCAGATTTTATAGAGAATAAATCATTCTCATAGAAGAGGTTTCGAACCATCACTGAACCAAATGTGTAAATCACCAAGAGTGCCTCATATATGATCATAGCACAACCAGCTAATAGGTGTAACCAATCCTGGATAGAGTAATGCACACATCCAGGAAGGTTCCATTTTAGTGGATACCAAAGGCAACCAAAGCTACTAGCTAAAATCTCCAGGAATCTCTATAATACAAGCTCAGTAGGAAACCATCAACTAAATAATTCATCCACTTATAATAGTACTTGTTATCTGCCATGTTTAAATTCTAGAATGAATAAAACATGGGTATAACTGAATTCTTTCATTCAACAACACTGCAAAGAATTCAGATTCATCAAAAATAACATCATAGCAACACCATACATACCAATAACCACACTATCCAAACTTGGACATCAGATCAAGCACACTACAATTTATTCAAAGCCTGACAGTGCAAGTCAAACATGCTAGGGGTAGTTAATCATCTAGACTAGGACACCACTACAAGTAACCAGCTAGTAACATATCACCAACCTGAGGAGTTTATCGGCCCAAGAATCGGACACACGAGGATTAACTGAATTAGAGGAAGAAGTAGCAGGAACACACCTGGTTCGGCGCTCGGGATTACGCAGCTGCAGCGCCATCCGCCGGTGCTGGAGCCGAGACGTCACCACCATAGGGAGGCAGTACAGTGACACATCCATGGGCGTCGGGGTTGCATCCCAGGCTGCAGTCCCTCCAGCGTTGGAGTAGTGTGTGAGACCTGGAGAATCAGTTGAAAACCACGGTCAGTTATAGTAGTAGTACCAGCGGCGACACCACCGAGGGCGCAGGGGCCGAGCCAACGATCGTGGGACTAGGGTTTCGGTAGAGCACGCTCTCAAGGGACGTGGGACAACCAAATCAATGGTTGAGAAGAGAGGAAGATAGGGTAAGGCTTGGCCGGCGAGTGGCTGCGAAGGAGGCGGCCAGCGGCGACCGAAGTGGCTGGCGGCGGCGACATCGCACGGGATCAAGGGAGGAGAAGATGAGGTCTGTGTGCGTGTACGGGTGTGTGTGTTGTGAGGGGTGGGCCGGTGGTGAGGGATCTCGGATGGTCCAGTTGGGCCAAGCCAGCCCACATATCTAGCCAAACGGCCCAAGTTGATTAGGCTTAGAAATAAAATAAAAAAATGAATTACTAAAATAACCTCCAAACATTTTTAGCTATAAAAAATTATAGAAAAATCATAAAAATACATATGATATATCAAAATGACCACAAAAATAATATCTACCTAATAAAAATATAATTTTAAGTGTCTAAAATAAATTTAAAGTAAAATAATTATTAACACCATTAAATCTTAAATGAAATTTTATAAAATAAAACAAAAACCCTAAAAATAAATAAAAAATCATTTTTGTGTATCAAAATAACTCTATTATTTTATAAAAATACTCACTTAGAGTTTTACAAATAAAACATAAAGCAAATATTTAAAGACACTTAATTCTTTGATGAATCTTATAAAAATAAAGATAATACTTAAAAATAAATAAAATTCATTATTAAGGTCTTGAATAAATATATTACACTAGAAAATATTAAATATATTATTAGAAAAGTCTTTAATATTTTAAATAGTAAATTCTTACCTAATACCTATTTTGTGAATTCTTTAAAAACAATTCTTAAGTAAGAAATAATCACAATTCTTATAAAACCTTGAAACAGTTAGTGTCTTAGTACTAATTCCAAACCCATAACTTGAATTCATAATCAAACTTAAGTATAACTTTTAACTTTAAAATATTGTTTTAAAAATCTTATTAAGAATCCTTTTAAATAAACATTGGGTATCACCCATTTATATAATACGGTGAATAATCATTATATCTTAACCACTATTAACATAACTTTAAATTCTAAGAAATTACTAAGACCATCTAATTATGATGCCATTAAATAAATACATATTCCTTTCATAATAGAAAAACAAATTTAATCTAATCATTCACTTAAATAGAAAGTGAATAATCCCACACCTTAGTTATACCTATCATAAATCTAAAACTTGGGAATAATTAAAATATATTACATCTTAAGTTTACTTAACCTTTTAAAGTTAACTTTAGTCTCAAAAGCTTATAAACATCATGTCTATTAAACTACTTATGTTTTTATAGTTAACTTTGGTCTATTTAACTTAAAACATAAAGCATTTCAAGTCCAAACTAATAAATCAAATACCAGAAGGCATTAATCACGTTCCATTAACAATGAAGATTTCTTAAACATTATAAAGGAAATCTTTTCTTCAAATGTTATTTTTTTTGCCACTTCAAATAACAATCATATAATAAGTTCTTCAACTCTTAACAACTCAATCCCAAGGACTTTTATCATAGTCACCACATGACAATTAACCATAACCACATCATTTTATACTTTACTTACATATTTTGGACTGTTAACACTTAGATTCCTTATAAAGATCATTACTTATCAAGTAAAATTTGAAGATAAACTAACTCTTAAAAGAATCAGTTGAATTCACTTCACTCAAAGTATTGGGGATTCAATTTGGGAGTTTTATAAAAATGCATAGCATTACTTATGCATAACTTCATATTGCTTCTTTAAACATTAGTCCTTACCAAACCAATGATGCAGATTCTAGATATTGGATCTTATGTCGTCTCGAAGACCGTGAGTGCATAATCTTGCAATCACAAAAGGCAAATTTACACTTGCTCATGTCCTTTGGATATTTTCTATAAAGTATTTTGCCAATCCAGTGTTGTCATCACTTGCATTTGAAAAGGGTCCGAAAACACTATTTTCATAATAATGTGATTATAAGGTTATTCATCATGAGGTATTAACCTACTATGAAAGTTCCGGTGGTAAAGGAACATACTATCTAGGACTTAACAACCAATGTCGCCAGTGATTCTTGCGCCGTATATCACGCGTTAACCATGAGATTGGAATGGGAAAGAGAAGTCAGTTGTATCTTCTTCCTCTCGCATGTATCCGGATGTGCAAGTCGTGGCTGTTATCACTCGTAGCGTGCATATTAATTGGTAATTCGTAGAGGATATGCAGCATATGGGTGGGAACCCTCAACGTCCCATGATAGCTCTGGCATCTAACGGTCTGTACAATCCATTGCCGTAATTCAATACGTGGGCATGGTGTACACCAAGGAGGCATGCGGGGTCGCGAAGGGGGCAGCGATTGGCTTGGATCTTAGACTGGGCCCCATACCAAGGAAGTATGGACAAGGTCATGACTTGGTTATGCAACAAGGCTAAGGTCTCTCATGGGTAAAGTAACGCACCTATGCAGAGTGTAAGAACTGTAACTTGTTACTCCCTGTTCCGGGAAGGAGCTGCGAACGCGCCAGGAAAGGAACTCCATGAAAGTTCTGGTAAACCCGTGAAGGCTGACGGACATAGCTTTTTAGAATAAAAGCAACCTTCGAAGAAATGTTTATGAAAACCTGCATTACCTATGACCTATAGTCTGTGGCTGTAGATATAGTGCATCAAATACTCCTTTTATAGTGAACTTGTTGAGTATGATCATACTCAAAGTATCTTCTTAATCATTGCTAGGTTCTAAAGCCAGTACAGACGATGACTACATCAAGCCATGCTCTAGGAATCATCATCAAAAGCTAAAGCTCTTCAATGAAGTCAGGAAAGTCAACATATACATTAGCTCAAGTGAAGACGAAGTTGATGATTAGATAAGAATAGAATTTGTATCCATAGAACCTATTTCTGTAGTGTATTGCAATAGCAGCAATGCCAGAACATATACATCAGCTCAAGTGAAGATATTAGTCTTAATAGTATTATAATTTTAGAGTTGTTTATTTCTGATTCTTCTTTGTAAGAAGTTTCTTTTTCTCTCTATAACCTAGAGTGTTCTCTGGATCTTGTGTAAAGAGTTGAGTTATAGCCTATAGTCATGTCTTGGACCTGCTGTGTTTCTGTTGTACCACTCTGAGGAATGTAATACTAGTGAACGGGGTTTCATTGGTGTTATATCAACGACTATAGTGTACTACATCATGCAGTGGTATGTTGGGTCATCGCACATAATAAGATTATCCCTCATTTAAATATCAAGATATAAATGTGTTCTTCCTTTAGTATGCACCGATTATGTTTTCGTCGCTCCAAGACATCACGTGATGATCGGGTGTTCTTGGATCCACGACCATATATCGGGTGTAAAACAGTTACACACGCGAATACTAAGGTTTTAACTTGGCGAGCCTAGCATGTACAGACATGGCCTCGGAACACAAACCGAAAGGTTAAGCATGAGTCATATAGTAGATATGATGCCCATTTGATGCTCGCCTTTGAAGCTACACCAACTCACATGATGATCGGACTTGGTGTAGTGGATTTGGTTCATGTAATCACCAAAAAGGCACGAGGGATGTCGTTTTTGAGTGGGAGTTCATTCGTAATGTGGATTAGTTGAACTCAATCTATCATAAACATAGTCTAAACTTTACAAATTCTGTTGTAGATGTGTCAACACCCGGATTTTTAATCCCAAATGTCTGTTATGCCATACATCGCAATCCTAGGATTACCATTTTTGCGAGACATAACAGATTTGGATATCACAGTACATCATCCATTACAAACCATACATAAGGTCTTACACAAATAAGGATATCATGATCCAGTTCTTAATACAACTTCAAGCAGCAGAATAACGTAATAATAAAGGTAGCGTAAGTGAAGCTCCATCTTCGGGGTCACAGGCAATGCTGACGATGGGAGATGATCCTAGTTGTCATAACCTTCCTATGGTCCATTATCCTGGTACTCCTATTCATAGTCTGGCCATGGGAATAGCCAGGGAAAGCCATGAGTACTCTTTAAGTACTCGCAAACTAATACTAACAAGTTAAGGGGTTTTTGTAGTAGGACACTAAGCTCTAGGGTTGTTTTGCAAAAAGCCAGATTTACCTCTACTAAATTGAGAAGCAATGAAAGCTAGTTGAAATTTTATAACACCTAAGTGGGAACTAGAATTTCATGTCACAACTCTGTTGTGGTCAAGTCAAAGTCTCAATTCATTTCACAAGTCATTTTGAAAACATATGGTGGGGGAACAGTATGGCCACTCCAACTGTCCATAACCGCGGACGCGGCTATTCGAATAGTTTGACACTCTGCAGAGATTGTACACTTTCACCACAACATTCGTTACATCCGTCAGGAACAAATCCTGAATTCACCATACTCAGTATGCAAATAATCAATCCTAACCTTTCAATTACCTGCCCTAGTATAGGACCATGACCAACTGTCATCTTGGGTACTGCACAGGTGGACAATCTTCACAAGGTAGTCTCAGCTGAGACCTTGGCCGTGAGGGAACCCATACTAAGGTATATAAGTTTCCAGTCAAGCCCTACCCAATTTTCTAGTATTGTGGTTGTACGGTAAAATTGGAATGGTATCGCATCCAGACAACCATCAGTTTTATAAAGGGTTAAGGCTCATGCCTCAACATTTTCATCATCAAAATCATCTGGTGTTTGGAAACACATGTCAAAACATTTCAGTAGAATGACTCATCATTCCAACGTTTTCATAACCATTTTCACCAAGTATTCCCATGTAAAGTTGATCAAGTTTTATGCTTAGCACTAGCATCTACAAGTGGGGTAAGTACTAATGAGGGGTGGTAAACAAGTGGAGATTAATTAAGTTCAATCTCATGCCTTAGGATGACATCAAGATTATCTAGCTTAGGCCAAATTTAATGCTTTTTATGCAACCTTCAATTATCTTCCTAAAATCTACAAGTCACTTCAGTAAACTCTAATAGAAAGCTTTGATAAAGAAATAAAGTATAAAGCTTGCAAGTAAAACTAGGATTGGGTATCATCAAATGTGTCCAACCAAGCATGCTTAGTGCATTGCATAGGTTATCTAACTTTCATAATTGCAAGTGTTAGCTTGCCTTGTGCAGAGTAGTGGTTAAATTTCTCCTCGGCTTCTTCCTCGTAGTATCCTCCTTCCTCCTTGTATCCTTGGTCGGTACTAGCGTCTATAAATAAATACGGGGTACACAATCACCAAACAATACTTAACTATTTTCAATCATCACACCAAGGTGTACTATAGATGATCTACTATCATCACTAACATTACAAGATTAAAGCTTTTGTCTTATTTCTTTTAATTTGGGAAAAGTAATTTCTACTCATTGAAAAACTACTTAATATTTAATATTCTCCAACTCAAACATGGTATCATGTTGACACATGTCATCACCACATATTTCAGTACATGCGAATGTGATTTAACGTGGTGTCACAATTTAATAAGGTTTACCCTTTTTATTTTAAATAAATAAAGTGACTAGAAATGCCTATGTGGCATTCTTTTGTTGCTTGAACATTATTTCTATAACTAAATGCAAATGTTTTTATATATTCTGAAAGTTATGATCAAATGTGATTTTTCAGAGTTGGAATAAACTCAAAAGCTATTATGGTTGAATTTTGAAAAATGTTTGAATGCAGAAAAGCTTCTTGACTTGTTATTTTTACCAAGGTTGATCTACAGATCCAAATTATTTGAATCCAACGGGCTTGGATTAAGCATTTCAGTACCTTTCTATCAAAATTAGTTTCATGTATTTTGGTTCACTAAATCGAGCTGGGTTGATTTTTGAATCTAGGTACAGAACTGAGTTTGAATTAAAATAGAAAAATCTAAATTCAAAATGTTGGGCTACGCGAGAACGATTAATGGGCTGGCCCAGTGTCACTCCACAACGCGGGGCTCAGCTGACAGGGGGGTTCCACTAGTCAGTGGCTCATAACACACGAAGCGGTATGAGGCTGTTTGGTTCGTTGGATTAGAAGGAAGATCGACGGCTGGGGATTGTCGTCGATGATGAACATGTCACCGGCGAGTTCAAACCCTAGCGGCTCAGTGGGGGTGCATAGGGGGCATACCAGGACTCCAGCGATGATGGCGAGGCGGGCAAACGAACGAGTGGTTGACGGCGAGCTCAGGGATGGTCGAGGCAGCTCCAGGGGTGGTCGAAATCAACGACTCCCTTCTTCTGTAGAGGCGGCCTGCTCCGGCTCAATTCTGGCGAGCTGCTGCTCCTCATGCTCTGACTAGAGGGTGGAACGATCAGTGAGGTGAGGGGAGTGGAATGGTGTGCTTGAAACGGCTGGGGGTCGCCTCCTTTTATAGGCTCGACGACGAGACCGAGACGGATGGGCAGGCGACATGGTTACAGGCGGCTAGCGGCATGGCTGAGGTTGGCGATCGATGGGCGGTCTCCTGGCGATGCTCTAGAGCTTAAATGCGCTCTTAGGGGCGGTGGCAATCAGTCGGGAACATGCGGTGCTCTGCGCGGCAGAGGTGGCGTCTTCGACGGCGAGCGGTGGCTGTGAGGCACGGGGTGGAGAACGGGGGTGTCTAGCGTGTTCCTGGGATCATGGCGACGTGGTGAGCACAGGCTGCAGTCGAGGGGCGGCGTGTGCACGCGTGCCGGGTGCGGTGCTCTATGGCGGGCTCGGCATGTCGTAGTGGCACTGGGCGCGCGGCGTTCCTGGTGGTCCACGTCTTGCATTAGCTTGGGGAGGGGACAGTAAGCGGCGGTGAGGTGCTGGCTACCTCCCAGACAAGGTTGGCAAGGCTAGGGTGGATGCTATCTGGCCGGCGACAATGGGCTGGCATGGTGAGGCTCGGCCTGCTCACCATTGATGGCAAGGCAAGCTCACAGTGGTGCTAGATGTTTACAATTGAGCTAGATGATCTACTAAAGACTAGTTGCAACTAGAGAGGGAACAAGTTAGGCCAAATTTACTGCACACTATAGTGTTTGTGATTTTTTTCATTTGAATCTGCAAGCTGTTTGATAAAATGGCCGCAAGAAACTTACTTCTGAATTTTGAAAAGATTTTTGGTGGGTGTGCTAGGCATGTGCTGAGGATTCTGTGGATGCTTGGGTTTTGAAAATTGAGCATGTTTGAGTGGTTTTTGAAATAGTGGGATCTTCCCATATGAAATAGATTCAATTTTAAACTGTTATTTAAACTGAGAATTTGAATGTTTTTGCATGGTCACAAAGTGGGCCTTGGTACCTTATTATGAGTACTAACAAGGGGTGCAAAGATCCACAAATGTTTCTGTTAAGTTTTGAAAACTAGGGATAGCTAAAGTAGGCATGAGAGATAATTTGGCGAAAATGACCATTCACTTCATTTGTTTATTTTGAGTTGTTTGTCTTTAGGAAAAGTTTGGGGATTATTTAGCTGATGTTTATTTCACCTAAGAATCATTTTACAAGCAAAAAAACACAGAACCATGGCAATTCAAAAGAATCCAAATTTTGAATACACACATATATGAATGCTTTCATATTTTTAGGTGGAAAAGTTTTTGTTAACCGTAATTTTGATGATTAGAGTTTGATGATCCAAGTTTAATATTTTTGGGATGTTACAAACATTTCCCCCTTAAACAAAACCTCGTCCCGAGATTTGAAAAAGGACGAACAAGATTACCTAGGATTTGAAGAGATCGGGAAACTCCATCCTGATGTGATCTTCGCGCTCCTAGGTAGCTTCCTCTTCTATGTGGTTGCTCCACTGAATCTTGAGAAACTTGATGCTTTGTGTTCTGGTAGTTCTGAAATATTCTTCCAAAATACGGATGGGTACTTCAGGATAGGTCAGGTCATCGTTGATTTGTATGGTCCGATGATCAATGTTCTTGAACACTTCAGTCTTCTACGGAACTTCGAGGCACTTGCAAAGTAATGAGATATGGAACACATTGTGCACGGCTGACATCTCTTCTGGCAGCTCCAATTGATACGACACTTCTCCTCGATGGTTCAGAATCTTTAAGGGGCCGATATATCTGGGGGCTAACTTTCCTTTTAGTTGGAAACACTGCATTCCTTTCAATGGCGACACTTTCAGATACACGAACTCTCTGATGTTGAAGGCGAGGTCTCGACGTCTCTTATCGGTGTAACTCTTCTATCTTGACTGAGCGGTCTTGAGGTGTTCACGAATCTTGTGAACCTTTTCTTCTGCTTCGCGTAGGATGTCGGGTCCGAAAATCTGACTCTCTCCTACTTCCGACCAGTTCAAAGAGGTGCGACACTTCCTTCCATACATGAACTCAAATGGGGTCATTTGCAAACTAGCTTGATAATTGTTGTTGTATGAAAATTCTGCGAACGGTAGACAGTATTCCCATTTAGATCCATACTCTAACACACATGCTCTCAACATATCTTCGAGTATTTGATTTACTCGCTCCGTTTGTCCGTCGGTCTCAGGGTGATAGGCTGTGCTGAAATCTAGTCGGGTTCCTAAACCTTCTTGGACTTTCTTCCAGAATCTCGAGGTAAACTGAGTTCCTCGATCAGATACGATTTTCTTGGGGACTCCGTGCAAACTAACGATTCTAGCGATGTATAACTCCGCTAGCTTCGAACTCTGATATGTGGTCTTGACGGGTAAGAAATGGGCTACTTTGGACAATCTATCCACTATGACCCAGATAGAGTCATTTACCCTACTAGAAGTAGGCAATCTGGTGATAAAGTCCATTCCAACGGAATCCCATTTCCATTCCAGAATCTGCAATGGTTGCAACAATCCAGCTGGTCTTTGATGTCCCACCTTGACTCTCTGACATATATCACACTTGGCGATATAGCTTCTGATATCTCGCTTCATCTTATGCCACCAAAATTGCTCCTTCAAATCTTGATACATATTCGTTCCTCCGAGGTGGATAGAATAAAGAGTATCATGAGCTTCCTTCAGAATAACTTCTTTCAACTCAGAATCTGCTGGTACACAAAGGCGTCCTTTGTACCACAGAACTCCTTCTTCGTCTTTGGCAAATCCGGGTACTTTGCATCTACCGATACGACGCTTGATCCCTTCGATACTAGCATTTCCTTTCTGTGCCTCCTTGATTTGGCTGATCAAAGTGGGTTGAAGTTCTATGCTAGCCAAAGATCCTTCACTCACTAATTCCATTCGGAAATCTTCCATCTCTTTGTGCAGACTTGGTTGCTCCTTCAAAATCATGGAGTTCAAGCGGCACGGCAATCTGCTAAGGGCATCTGCTACAACATTGGCTTTATAGGGGTAATAGTGAATGTCCAGATCGTAATCCTTGATTAGCTCAATCCATCTTCTCTGTCTCATATTCAGCTCCTTCTGAGTGAATATATACTTCAGGCTCTTGTGATCCGAATAAATCTCACAACGGTTTCCCATCAGGTAATGCCTCCATGTCTTCAGGACTAGAACTACAGTTGCGAGCTCGAGGTCATGGTTAGGGTAGTTCTGCTCATGTTCTTTCAGTTGTCGGGATAGATAGGATATAACTTTGCCTTCTTGCATTAGCACACATCCGAGACCGATCTTGGATGCATCACAATACACGTCAAAGGGATTCGTGATATCCGGCATGATTAAGATTGGGGCTGAAATCAATCTTCTCTTGAGTTCTAGAAAACTCGCTTCACATTTGTCCGTCCATTCAAACTTCTTGTCCTTCTTCAGCAATTGGGTCATGGGTCTGGCGATACTCGAGAATCCTTCTATGAACTTGCGGTAGTATCCCGCCAATCCAAGAAATGCACGAACTTGGGTTTGAGTGGTTGGGGCTTGCCAATCTTCGACATCTTTCACCTTTACAGGGTCAAAGACAATTCCTCCGACTGATCCAATGTGACCGAGGAATCCTACCTCCTGTAACCACAATTCACATTTGCTAAACTTGGCATACAACTGATGCTCTCTAAGGGTTCCAAGAATGGTCCTTAGGTGTAGCTCATGTTCTTATTCTGATTTGGAATAAATCAGAATGTCATCGATGAAAACAACGACAAACTTATCTAGGAAGTCCATAAAAATCTTATTCATGAGATTCATGAAATAAGTAGGGACATTGGTTAATCCAAAAGACATGACATTATACTCGTATAATCCATATCTGGTGGTAAAGGTAGTCTTGGGAATATCCTCTGCGTCCATCTTGAGTTGATGATAGCCAGTTCTAAGATCAATCTTAGAAAACACTTTGGCACCAGTCAACTGATCAAACAAATCTTCTATCTTGGGCAACAGGTATTTGTTCTTGATAGTGACATCATTCAACTTCCGATAATCCGTACACAAACGGTTACCTCCATATTTCTTGTCCACGAATAGAACAGGTGATCTCCATGGTGATGCACTTGGTTGAATCAATCCAATTTCCAACATGGCATCCAGTTGCTTCTTCAGTTCTGCTAGTTCAGACGGGTTCATACTATATGGTCTCTGGGCTACGGATCCTGTTCCGGGGATTAGTTCAATGATAAACTCGATATCCCGATCTGGGGGCAAACCGGGAAAAACATCTGGGAGTACATCGGGGTATTCATAGACTATCTGGACATGGTCAATGGTAGGTTGGGCTATACTCTTGTTGCACTTGAATTGACGAGGTAAGGTTTCAGATACATGCTCGACTGATATTCCGGCTATACTGGTCATGGTTATGGCTTTCTTGGCACAGTCAACTAATCCTTTATGTTTGGACATCCAATCCATTCCTAGTACTACTTCCAAACCTTTAGTTCCGAGTACTATAAGATTACCATAAAAATCTATGCCATGTAGGGACGGCTTTGCAAATTTGCCTAGCTTTGGTGGTTGATCCGGGGATTTGAACAATCATAGCATGCTTCAATTTGGTTGGTTGAATCTTACTAGTGCATGCAAATTCTTCGGTGAAAAATGAGTGTGATGCACCCGAATCAAACAACACTCTAGCAAGTACTGAATTAACAGAAAACATACCCAGCACGACATCTGGCGCTTCCTGGGCTTCTTCAGCATGCATGAGAAAAAGACGGCCGTTGCGGTTGAGCGAATTCCCTTTGGCAAACCTTCTTGCGGGCTGAACACGACGCTGCTGCTGAGCTGGGGCATTTGCATTGGGGGCTGCGGCATTATTCTTGGGGCACTCCTTGGAGTAGTAACCCTTATTTCCATAGTCATAACAAGTCACTTGCGACTTGTCCTTTGCTGCAACAGAAACAACATTGCTTCCAGTCCTCGGGGCAGTGTTGGTGTTGGCGGCAGCATTGTTGTTGTTGAACTTGGGTGGTGCATGGTTGAAATTGTTAGAGTTGCTGGGTTGTTGTGATTTCCTCCGGGCCTTGGGTTTCCACGGTTGGGATAGGTCGGATGGTTCATCGGGGGTCTATTTGTTCTCGGGGCAAATCCTGGAGATGGGTTGGGGCGATACTTTGGGGTATGATGGGTTCCTGGCTGATGCATCATGCGACACTTGCGGTTCTCATTGGCTTGGTTGATCTTTCCTTCCATCTGAATGGCAGAGTCGACGAGGGCTTCAATACCATCAAAGGGGATATTGACTAACACTGTCTGCATCTCATCGTGCAGACCATTCAAGAATATTTCTTTCTTCTTGGCTTCCATGTCGATCTCATCCGGGGCATACCTAGCCAATGACAAAAAAATCACGGTATTCCACTACGGTCATCCTTCCTTGCTTCAGTTCTCTGAACTCATCTCTCATCCTCTTGATCAAACCTGGTGGCACATGGGTTCTGCTGAACTTGAACTTGAATTCCTCCCAGGTCATCATCTGTCCTCCGGTCATTGCCCAAACATTGTTCCACATGCTCTTGCATCTCTGGCTAGATAGTGTGTGGCGAACAGAACTTTCTCGTTAGCTTCCACTCCGGCGACTTCCAGGTTGTTTTCCATGGTTTGTAGCCAATCATCTGCATCTAGGGGCTCTTCCGACTTAGTGAAAACATGTGGGTTGGTGTTCTAGAAATTCTTGAGCTTAGATCCATGGTTGTCCTGATTTCCTTGGCCTTGATTGTTGTGGGCTAGTTGAGCTATCTGCTGAAGGGTGGCTAAGTTGGCTTGACGTTCTGCTCTTTCAGCTTCGCGATCAGAAACCAACATTTGCAGGATCTGCAACATCGGGTCCGAGGATGAACCACTTCCTCCGCGAGGCATGTGAAGATTGAGATAGATCATGAGAAAAGAGGGAAATTTGTAAGGTTCAGGGACTTTGCAAAAATTTTAAAGTTTGACTCAGATTTTCTAGCAACTTTCTTTTCATTCATTCATTCATAGCACGCGATACAACACACACCACAACAAAGGAAAAACAGATGGTTTTAGGAATCATTCTGGAAACTACGATATAGTGGGACCGAATACAACTCACTACGCTAGTTCTCAAGTGCTACTACTCCTTGGAGTCGGTGTAATCGTCATCCGCATCATCCTCATAGTCATCAATGAAGGAGAAATCCTCCTCATCGGTGAAGTCCATGGCCTTATCCTCCAGAAAATCATCATCATCGCTGAGATAGGAGTAGGGGTATCCATGAAGATCTTCTCCGACATTCTCCCTTTCCTCTAACTGCATGTCTCTCTCGTGGATGGTCTCCTCCAAATCCGAGACAGGGTGACGAAGACGGGCAATGATGCGCTCCTTCTTATCGAGTTGACGACGGCGAGACTTGCGGTCCTTCGCTAGCATGGCGATGGTCTGATCCTTCGTCCTGATGATGGCAGACTTATGGTTGGAGTAGTCACGGGCATTGTCCAGTTCCTGCTGACGATCATACATCATGAAGCTAAGGTGGTCCAACTGAGTCTTCAGCTCGTGGTGGTATGGGGCTTCCAGTGGTTGTCCCATAGCATCACGCCTTGGACAAAACTCAAAGTGGGTACCCTTGATCTGGTTGATACTCTGCCCACACAGACGGGCAAGAGCTTCCTGCATGGCCCTGGAAAGTCCATCGAGCCAGTTGTTCTCTCTTAAGGTGAACTGAATTCCTTTGGTAGTGGGAGGTTCAATCTTTCCTCGGAGACTTGCAACAACTAGCCACTGCCGATCTTCTCCTTCCTGATCATTGAGATGAGCTCCGAAGAACTCGGGGTGCGGACGCTCCAGAAGTTCCGAAAGCTGGTCCAAATCCCGCTCAAAGATGAGGTCAC
The DNA here is from genome assembly GCA_916181665.1 of Avena sativa. Lineage (NCBI taxonomy): Eukaryota > Viridiplantae > Streptophyta > Magnoliopsida > Poales > Poaceae > Avena > Avena sativa. Next base: position 106,219,799 of record OV702293.1, read on the forward strand.
CTCCATTCCCCAACTGATAAAACTTGTTGTACTTCACGTCCATCTATAAGAATATAGGATGAGTAAGTTAGTAGAGTGATCAAGTGTGTCAAATTTTTATGTATTTTGCAAGATTTTTTGAGGAACATGAATTTTTATGAAAGAATCAAAGTGATAAGAATGGGAATAAGTTTTTGTAAATACTCACTTTCCTGGGTTTTGAAACTAAGTTTTTGATTCAAACGTCCAGTCGAACTAGGGTATCCTATGGTCAGGATGGCTCTGATACCAACTTGATAACACCCGGATTTTTAATCCCAGATGCCTGTTATGCCATACATCGCAATCCCAGGATTACCATTTTTGCGAGACATAATATATTTGGATATCACAGTACATCACCCATTACAAACCATCCATAAGTTCTTACACAAATAAGGATCTCATGATCCAGTTCTTAATACAACTTCAAGCAGCGGAATAACGTAATAATAAAGGTAGCGTAGGTGAAGCTCCATCTTCATGGTCACAGGCAATGCTGACGATGGGAGATGATCCTAGTTGTCGTAACCTTCCTGTGGTCCATCATCATGGTACTCCTCTTCATAGTCTGGCCACAGGAATAGCCAGGGACAAAGCCATGAGTACTCTTTAAGTACTCGCAAACTAATACTAACAAGTTAAGGGGTTTTTATAGTAGGACACTAAGCTCTAGGGTTGTTTTGCAAAAAGCCAGATTTACCTGTACTAAGTTTAGAAGCAAATAAAGCTAGTTGAAATTTTATAACACCTAAGTGGGAACTTGAATTTCATGTCACAACTCTGTTGTGGTAAAGTCAAAGTCTCAATTCATTTCACAAGTCATTTTGAAATCATCTGAAGGGGAACAGTATGGCCACTCCAACTGTCCATAACCGCGGACGTGGCTATTCGAATAGTTTGACACTCTAAAGAAATTGTACACTTTCACCACAACATTAGATACATCCGTCAGGAACAAATCCTAAATTCACCATACTCAGTATGCGGATAATCAATCCTAACCTTTCAATTACATGCCCTAGTATAGTCACCTCTCCTGTGAGTTTGGCCCCCCAACCATGACCAACTGTCATCTTGGGTACTGCACAGGTGGACAATCTTCACAAGGTATCCTCGGGTCAGAGCTTGGCCATGAGGGAACCTATACTAAGGTATATAAGTTTCTAGTCAAGCCCTACCCAATTTTCGGGTATTGTGGTTGTACGGTAAAATTGGAATGGTATCGCATCCAGACAACCATTAGTTTTATAAAGGGCTAAGGCTCATGCCTCAATATTTTCATCATCAAAATCATCTGGTGTTCGGAAACACATGTCAAATCATTTCAGTAGAATGACTCATCATTCCAAGGTTTTCATAAATATTTTCACCCAGTATTCCCATCTAAAGTTGATCAAGTTTTATGCTTAGCACTAGCATCTACAAGTGCGGTAAGTAATAATGAGGGGTGTTAAACAAGTGGAGATTAATTAAGTTCAATCTCATGCCTTAGGATGACATCAAGATTATCTAGCTTAGGCCAAATTTAATGCTTTTTATGCAACCTTCAATTCTCTTCATAAAATCTGCAAGTCACTTAAGTAAACTCTAAGAGAAAGCTTTGATAAAGAAATGAAGTATAAAGCTTGCAAGTAAAACTAGGATTGGGTATCATCAAATGTGTCCAACCAAGCATGCTTAGTGCATTGCATAGGTTATCTAGCTTTCATCATTGCAAGTGTCAGCTTTCCTTGTGCAGAGTAGTGGTTGAAGTTCTCCTCGTCTTCTTCCTCGTAGTATCCTCCTTCCTCCTCGTATCCTTGGTCGGTACTAGCGTCTATAAATAAATACGGGGTACACAATCACCAAAAAATACTTAACTATTTTCAATCATCACACCAAGGTGTACTATAGATGATATAGTATCATCACTAACATTTCAAGATTAAAGCTTTTGTCTTATTTATTTTAATTTGGGAAAAGTAATTTCTACTCATTGAAAAACTACTTAAAATTTAATATTCTCCAACTCAAACATGGGATCATGTTGACACATGTCATCACCACATATTTCAGTACATGGGAATGTGATTTCAAGTGGTGTCACAATTTAATAAGGTTTAACCTTTTTATTTTAAATAAATAAAGTGACTAGAAATGCCTATGTGGCATTCTTTTGTTGCTTGAACATTATTTATATAAGTAAATACAAATGTTTTTATATATTCTGAAAGGTATGATCAAATGTGATTTTTGAGAGTTGGAATCAACTCAAAAGCTATTATGGTTGAATTTTGAAAAATGTTTGAATGCAGAAAAGATTCTGACTTGTTATTTTTACCAAGGTTGATCTACAGATCGAAATGATTTGAATCCAACGGGCTTGGATTAAGCATTTCAGTACCTTTATAACAAAATTAGTTTCATGTATTTGGGTTCACTAAATCGAGCTTGGTTGATTTTTGAATCTAGGTACAGAACTGAGTTTGAATCAAAATAGAAAAATCTAAATTCAAACGGTTGGGCTGCGCGGGAACGGTTAATGGGCCGGCGCAGTGTCACTCCATAGCGCGTGGCTCAGCTGACAGGGGGGTTCCACCAGTCAGTGGCTCATAACACGCGAAGCGGTACGGGGCTGTGTGGTTCGTAGGATTAGAAGGAAGTTCGACGACTGGGGATCATCGTCGACTATGAACATGTCACCGGCAAGCTCGTACCCTAGAGGCTCAGTGGGGGTGCATAGGGGGCATACCAGGGCTCCAGCGATGACGGCGAGGTGGGCAAACGAACGAGTGGTCGACGGCGAGCTCAGGGATGGTCGAGGCAACTCTGGGGGTGGTCGAAATCAATGGCTCCCTTCTTCTCCAAAGTCGGCATGCTCCGGCGCAATTCCGGTGAGCTGCTGCTCCTCGTGCTCCGGCTAGAGGGTGGAACGATCAGTGAGGTGAGGGGAGTGGAATGGTGTGCTTCAAACGGCTGGGGTCGCCTCCTTTTATAGGCTCGACGGCGAGACCGAGAGGGATGGGCAGGCGACGGTGGTGACATGGCTACGGGCGGCTAGTGGCATGGTTGAGGTTGGCGATCGACGGGCGGTCTCCTGGCGATGCTCTAGAGCTTAAATGCGCGCTCAGGGGTGGTGGCAATCGATCGGGAACGTGTGGTGCTTTGCACGGCAGAGGCGGCGTCTTCGACAACGAGTGGTGGCTATGAGGCACAGGGTGGCGAACGGGCGTGTCTGGCGTGTTCCTGGGATCATGGCGACGCGGTGGGCAAGGGCTACGGTCGAGGGGCGGCGTGTGCACGTGTGCCGAGTGCGGCGCTCTGGGGCGGGCTCGGCATGTCGTAGTGGAACTGGGTGCGCGGCGTTCCTGGTGGTCCATGGCTTGCACTAGCTTGGGGAGGGGACAGTGAGCAGTGGTGAGGTGCTGGCTACCTCCCAAACAAGGTTGGAAAGTCTAGGGTGGCTGCTATCTGGCCGGCGACAATGGGGTAGCATGGTGAGGCTCGGCCTGCTCACCATTGATGGCAAGGCAAGCTCACAGTGGTGATAGATGTTTACAATTGAGCTAGATGATCTACTAAAGACTAGTTGCAACCAGAGAGGGAACAAGTTAGGCCAAATTTACTGCACACTGTAGTGTTTGTGATTTGTTTGATTTGAATCTGTAAGCTGTTTGATGAAATGGCCGCAAGAAACTTACTTTTGAATTTTAAAAGATTTTTGGTGGGTGTGCTAGGCATGTGCTAAGGATTCTGTGGGTGCTTGGGTTTTGAAAATTGAGCTTGTTTGAGTGGTTTTTGAAATAGTGGGATCTTCCCATATGAAATAGGTTCAATTTTAAACTGTCATTTAAACTGATCATTTGAATGTTTTTGGATGATCACAAAGTGGGCATTGGTACCTTATTATGAGTACTAACAAGGGGTGCAAAGATCGACAAAAGTTTCTGTTAAGTTTTGAAAACTAGGGATAGCTAAAGTAGGCATGAGAGTTAATTTGGCAAGAATGACCATTCACTTCATTTGTTTATTTTGAGTTGTTTGTCTTTGGGAAAAGTTTGGGGATTGTTTAGATGATGTTTATTTCACCTAAGAATCATTTTACAAGCAAAGAAACACAGAAACATGGCAATTCAAAAGAATCCAAATTTTGAATACAAACACATATGAATGCTTTCATATTTTTAGTTGGAAACGTTTTTGTTAACCCTAATTTTTATGATTAGAGTTTGATGATATTACAAGATGGCACCACCTGCTTTTAATTTCAATGTGTTCCTGGAGAAATAGAAACTTGCAACGACCAGTAGCAACTTTACCGAATGGGCCATGAATTTGAGGATTCTCCTCTCTGCTGGACAAAAGAAATATGTGCTAGAAGCGCCGCTAGGCCCCCCACCTTTTGAGGATGACCCTGTCGAGGAGAAGAATGTCTATCAGACTCGTTAGGAGGACCACAACTTAGTTCATTGCGGCATATTGTATGGGCTAGAGCCAGAAGTTCGAAAACGTTTCAAAAATGGCAATGCATTTGATACAATGGGTGATTTGAAAATGATTTTCGACACACATGTTGCTGTAGAGAGCTACAATTCTTCAGAAAAGTTCTTTAGTTGCATGATGGAAGAGCACAACTCCATTAGTGAGCATGTACTCAAGATGTGGGGTTACGTCGATAAGCTTGTGTCCTTGGGAATATTGATTCCCATTAACTTAGGCATCCATCGTGTTTTGCAGTCTCTGCCACCTAGATATAAGAGCTTCGTGATGAACTATAATATACAAGGCATGAAGAAGTCTCTCCCCGATCTTCTTTCAATGCTTAAAATTGCATAAGTGGAGATCAAAAAGGAACATCAAGTGTTGATGATCAATAAGAACATTGGTTTCAAGAAAGACAAGAAGGGAAACAGAAGGGAAGTGAGGGCGGCAAGTCGGTTGCCGTGCCTGAAAAGAAAACCCGAGTTGGACCTAAGTTTGATACCGAGTGCTACTATTGTAAGGGGACTAGCCACTGGAAGCGCAATTGCCCCAAGTAATTGGCAGACAAGAAGGCCGGCAAGGCAAACAAAGGTATATATGATATACATGTTATTGATGTGTACTTGACTAGTGCTCGCAGTAGCACATGGGTATTTGATACCGGTTCAGTTGCTAATATTTGTAACTCGAAGCAGGGGCTGCGGAACAAGCGACCGCTAGCAAGGGGTGAGGTCAAGATGCGTGTCGGAAATGGATCAAGCGTTGATGTGATCGCCGTCGGAACGCTGCCTCTCCATTTGCCGTCGAGATTAGTAATAAACTTGAAGAATTGTTATCTGGTGCCAGCACTAAGCATGAACATTGTATCTGGATCGTGTTTGATGCGAAGTGGTTATTCAATTAAATCTGAGAACAATGGTTGTTCTATTTATATGAATGAAATCTTTTATGTTCATGCACAGATGATGAATGGTTTATTTCTTTTGGATCTCGATAATAATGTTACACATATTCATAATGTTGATGCTAAAAGAATTAAACTAAATGATGATATATCCGCATATATGTGGCACTGCCATCTAGGTCATATTGGCGTTAAACGCATGAAGAAGCTCCATTCGGATGGACTTTTGGAATCACTTGATTTTGAATCATTTGATACATGTGAGCCATGCCTTATGGGCAAGATGACTAGAACGCCATTTTCCGGTTAAATGGAACGGGCGACATATTTATTGGAAATCATCCATTCTGATGTATGTGGTCTAATGAGTGTGTCGGCGCGAGGTGGATATCGTTATTTTGTTACTTTCACGGATAATTTGAGTAGATACGGTTATATCTACTTGATGAAACACAAGTCTGAAACATTTGAAAAGTTCAAGGAATTTTAGAATGAAGTGGAAAATCATCGTAATAGAAAGATCAAATTTCTACAGTCCGACCGTGGATGTGAGTATCTAAGTTACGAGTTTAGCACTCACATGAAAGAGTGTGGAATTCTGTCACAACTCACACCTGTCGGAACACCACAGCGAAATGGTGTGTCAGAACGTTGTAATCGTACTTTATTGGATATGGTTCGATCTATGATGTCTCTGACGGACTTGTCGTTGTCATTTTGGGGTTATGCACTAGAAACTGTTGTATTCACTTTAAATCGGGCACCATCTAAATCCGTTGAAAATACACCGTATGAATTATGGTTTAGGAACAAACCTAAGCTATCATTTCTTAAAGTTTGGGGATGCGATGTTTATGCGAAGAAACTTCAACCGGATAAACTCAAACCCAAAGCGGAAAAATGCGTCTTCATAGGATCCCTAAGGAAACTATTGGGTATTCCTTCTATCACAGATCCGAGGGCAAGGTTTTTGTTGCCAAGAATGGATCCTTTCTAGAGAAAGTGTTTCTCATGAAAGGTGTGAGTAGTCGGAAGGTAGAACTCGAAGAGGTTATTGAACCTTCTCTTCAAAGTATGGCGAGTAGGCGCAGCACCGGAAGTTGTTCCAAAGTTGGCTTCACCAGTTGAAGAAGTAAGTAATGATAATGATCATGAAACTCCGAAAGAGAATAATACCGAACCTCGCAGGTCTTGCAGGACGCGTGCAGCTCCTGAGCTGTACGGAAATCCTGTCATGAATTTCATGGTTGATGAAAATGATGACCCTGTGACGTATGAAGAAGCGATGATGAGCCCTGATTCCAACAAATGGTTAGAATCCATGAAATCTGAGATGGAATCCATGTATGAAAATCAAGTTTGGAACTTGGCGGACTTACCTCACGACTGAAAGGCCGTCGAGAACAAATGGATTTTCAAAAGGAAAACTGATGCTGATGGTAATGTAACCGTCTATAAAGCTCGACTTGTCACAAAGGGGTTTCGACAAATTCAAGGAGTTGACTACGATGAGACATTCTCTCCCGTAGCGATGCTAAAATTAGTTAGGATTATGTTAGCAATTGCTGCATATTTCAATTATGAGATATGGCAGATGGATGTCAAAATCGCGTTTCTCAATGGTAATATTGAAGAAGAGTTGTATATGATACAACCAAAGGGTTTTTTCGATCCTAAGGATACTAACATGGTGTGCAAGCTTCAGCGATCCATCTATGGATTGAAGCAAGCATCACGAAGTTGGAATCTCCGCTTTGATGAGGTGATCAAAGAGTTTGGATTTGTCCAAACTTATGGAGAATCTTGTATTTACAAGAAAGTGAGTGGGAGCAATGTGGCATTTCTGATACTATATGTCGATGACATATTATTGATCAGAAATGATATAGATCTTTTAAACAGTGTTAAAAGTTATCTAAACAGCAAATTTTCAATGAAGGACCTAGGTAAAGCGTCATACATATTAGGCATAAAGATCTAATAGGGCTATCGCAAAGTACATACCTTGATAAGATTTTAAAGAAGTTTAAAATGGAAGATAGTAAGAAGAGGTTCTTACCTATGACACAAGGCGCGACATTGAGTAAGACTCAAAGTCCGGCTACGGCGGAAGAAAGAGGGAAAATGGACAAAGTCCCCTATACTTCAGCCATAGTCTCTATAATGTACGCCATGCTATGTACAAGACTAGATGTGGCACATGCTATTAGATTGACTACTAGGTACCAATCAGATCTAGGTTCGGAACACTGGAAAGCAGTCAATAATATCCTTAAGTACTTGCGAAGAACTAAGGATATGTTTCTTGTATACGAATGTGAAGAAGAGCTCGTCGCTAAGTGTTATGTCGACGCTAGCTTTGACACCGATCCGGATGACTCTAAGTCTCAATCCAGATACGTATTTCTCATGAATGGCGGAGCAGTTAGTTGGAGGAGCTCCAAATGACCTATGGTGGCGGGATCAACGACGGAGGCCGAATATGTTGCTGCTTCGGAAGCGGCTCAGGAAGCATGTCAACACCCGGATTTTTCAATCCTAGATGCCTGTTATGCCATACATCGCAATCCCAGGATTACCATTTTTGCGAGACATAACAGAATTGGATACCATAGTACTTCATCCATTACAACGATACATAAGTTCTTACACAAATAGGGATCTCATGATCCAGTTCTTAATACAACATCAAGCAGCGGAATACGTAATAATAACGGTAGCATTGGCGAAGCTCCATCTTCGGGGTCACAGGCAATACTGACGATGGGAGATGATCCTAGTTGTCATAACCTTCCTGGGGTCCATCTTCCAGGTACTCCTCTTCATAGTCTGGCCATGGGAATAGCCAGGGACAAAGCCATGAGTACTCTTTAAGTACTCGCAAACTAATACTAACAAGTAAGGGGGTTTTTGGATAATAGGATTCTAGGCTCTAGGGTTGTTTTGCAAAAAGCCAGGTTTAACTCTACTAAGTTCCAAAGCTGGTCACAGTTTTATAACTACTAAGTGGGATCTTGTAATTCAAGTCACAACTCTGTTGTGGTCAAGTCAAAGTCTCACTTCAGTTCACAAGTCATTTTGAAAAGTCTGACGGGGGAACAGTATGGCCACTCCAACTGTCCATAACCGCGGACGCGGCTATTCGAATAGTTTGACACTCTGCAGAGATTGTACACTTTCACCACAACATTCGATACATCCGTCAGGAACAAATCCTGAATTCACCATATTCAGTATGCGGATAATCAATCCTAACCTTTCAAATACACTCCCTAGTATCAGCACCTCTCCTGTGAGTTTGGCCTCCCAACCATGACTCACTGTCATCTTGGGTACTGCACAGGTGGACAATCTTCACAAGGTAGCCTCAGCTCAGACCTTGGCCGGGAGGGAACTAATACTAAGGTATATAAGTTTCCAGTCAAGCCCTACCCAATATTCGGGTATTGTGGTTGTACGATAAAATTGGAATGGTATCGCATCCAGACAACCATCAGTTTTATAAAGGGCTAAGACTCATGCCTCAACATTTTCATCACCAAAATCATTAAGTGTTTGGAAACACATGTCCAAAACATTTCAATAGAATGATCCATCATTCCAAGGTTTTCATAACCATTTTTCCACCAAGTATTCCCATCTAAAGTTAATCAGGTTTTAGGCTTAGCACTAGCATCTACAGTTGGAGGTGGTACTAATGAGGGTGGTAAATAGTGGAGTTTCACTAAGTCCAACATTATATCTTTGACTGAGATCAAGGTTTCTAGCTTAGGCCAAATTTTATGCTCTTAATCAACCTTCAGCACAACTCTCTAGTATCTACGCAACTGTTAGGTGGACTCTAAGTAAGCTTTGATAAAGAAATAAAGTAAGAAGCTTGCCATAAAACTAGGATTGGTTTAGCAAGTAGGTATGATCACATATGCTTAAGGCATATAGTATTCATATCACAAGTATGGGTTTGTGGCAACAATAGGGTATCTTGCAAGTGTTAGCTTGCATTGGTCACTTGATTAGTGAAGCTTGCATAGTTACTAGCTTGGATTGGTATAGTATCAGCTTGCATTGGTATAGTATCAGCTTGCATTGGTATAGTATCAGCTTGCCTTGTGCAGAGCAGTGGTTGAAGTTCTCCTCGGCTTCCTCTTCGTAGTATCCTCCTTCCTCCTTGTAGTATCCTTGGTCGGTACTAGCGTCTATGAATAAATACGAGGTACATAATCACCAAAAAATACTTAACTACTTGCAATCATCACACACAAGGGTCCTATAGATGATCTAGCATCATCTCTAACATTACAAGGTTAAGGATTGGTTTAAATCTTTTTATTTTAGAAAAGTAATTTCTACTCATTGAAAAACTACTTAAGATTTAATATTCTCCAAACTAAACATGGGATCATGTTGACACATGTCATCACCACATATTATAGTCCATGGGAATGTGTTTTAAAGTGGTGTCACAATTTAATAAGGTTTTACCTTTTTATTTTAATTGATTAAAGTGGCTAGAAATGCTTATGTAGCATCCTTTTATTCCTTCAACAATATTTCTGCAAGTAAACCTATATATTTTTATATATTCTGAAAGGTATGGTTAAATGTGATTTTTGAGAGTTGGAATCAACTCAAAAGCTTTTATGGTTTAAATTTGAAAAATGTTTGAATGCAGAAAAGCTTCTGCCTTGTTATTTTTGCTATGGGTGATCTACTGATCCAAATGACTTGAATCGAACGGGCTTGGATTAAGCATTCACAGACCTTTCCAACAAAATTGGTTTCATCCAATTTGGTGCACTGAATCGATCTGGGTTGATTTTTGAAGTTGGGTACAGAAGTGCTCCCACGGGCTGCGTAAGTGGGTGTCCCCACTCGTCAGTGACACAGGGCTGGGCGAAGCGGTATGGGGCAACGTGGGTCGTCCGATCTAGTTCTAATCCAACGGCTGAGGGTCATCATCGACGCGAGACAGCTCCGGCGAGGACGAAACCTAGCGCGGCCAGTGGGGGGTGCTGGGGGCTCACCGGGGTACGGGCAAGGGTCGGCGAGGCGGGCGAACGACGAAGTCGACGACGGCGATCCTCCTGGTACCGGTGGCTTCTCCTGGGGCGGCTCCAATCGCTGGCTCCCTTCTTCTCCAGAGGCGGCGGGCTCCGATGAAATTCCGGCAAGGTGGTGCTCGGCTTGCTCTGAGAATGGTGTGGCACGGTCAGTAGGGAGAGGGGAGTGAGATGGTGTGAATAAATCATGCGGGGGTGGCCTCTATTTATAGTCGAGCGAGGGGACCTTCGGGGCGCAAGGTGAGCTCGTCGGGGGCGACGTTACAGGCAGCTAATGGCATGGGCAAGGGTAGGGGACGGTGTTGTGTCTCCTGGCGATGCTCAACGACATGATCGCGAGGCATGGGGCGGTGTGGTTTGGTCTGGAACGGGCGGCGCTCTGCGCGGCAGAGGCGGCGTCTTCGACGGCAGGCGGTGGCTGTATGGCACGGGGCGGCAAACGGGGGTGTCTGGTGGTGTCCTGGGTCGGTGGTGATCGTGTGTGCGCGCGTTGAGGGCGGCGCGCGGTCTGTGGACGCTGGTCGCGGGTGGCACTCTGGCGCACGCTCGGCTTGGTCTAGGCGTGTCTCGTGCGCGTGCTCCAGGGCTTGGCAACGCTCGCGGCTGGGACAGGCAGTGGCGGTGGACGGTGGGCTGCCTCCCAGACACGTCGGCTAGGCTTGTTGCTGCTCCTAGCTTGCTGTCCACAATGGGGTGACATGGGGGTGCTCGGCTGTTCACCATTAATGGCAATGGCAAGCTCACAGGGGTGCTAGTGTTGGGCTAATCTTTCTAGATGATCTACTGAGGTGTGTGTGAGCTAACTAGGGAACAAGTTAGGCTCAAAACACTACACACTATAGTGTTTGATGTTTTGTTTGATTTGTGTCTGCAACCTGTTTGATGAAATGGCCGCATGAACTCAAGTTTTGAATTTTGAAATGAATTTTGGTGAGTTTGCTAGATTGGTTCTGGTGAGTCTGCAGATGCTTGGGTTTTGAAATTTGAGCTTGTTTGAGTGGGTTTTGAAAAAGTGGGATCTTCCCATATGAAGAAGATTCAATTTTGAATTGTCATTTAAACTATGCATTTGAAAGTTTCTGGATGATCACAAAGTGGGCCTTGATACTCTGTTATGAGTACATTCAAGGGGTGCAAAGATCCAGAAAAGTTTCTGTTAGGTTTTGAAAGTGTGAGACAGCCAAAGTAGGCATGTGAGTTAAATTGGCCAAGATGACCATTCACTTAATATATTTGTTTTGATTTACTTGTCTTTAGGAAAAGTGTGGGGAATGTTTTGGATGATGTTATTTTAACCTAAGAAACATTTTACAAGCAATGGTTCACACAAACAAGGTGGTTTTTAAAGAAATTCAAAATTCATGCATACACATATGCATGCATTCATGAATTCATTTAAAAAAGTTTTCGTTAACCCAAAACTTGATGATTAGTGTTTTGATGGTCTAAGTTTGATATTTTTGGGATGTTACAAAGCAGTTTGGATGAAGGAGTTCATATCCGAACTAGGTGTGGTTGCAAATGCGTTAGACCCAATGGTGATCTATTGTGACAAAAATGGTGCCATTGCCAATGCCAAAGAACCAAGGTCTCACAAGCATTCCAAGCATATTAAGTGCTGGTTTCACTCCATCCGCGAGCATGTCAAGGATGGAGATATAAAGATTTTTAAAGTACATACGGATCTCAATGTAGCAAATCCGTTGACTAAAACTCTCCCTAGAGCAAAACATGATCTACACCAGAGCTCCATGGGTGTTAGATACATCACTATATAACTAGATTATTGTCTCTAGTGCAAGTCGGAGACTGAAGGGAATATGCCCTGAGAGGCAATAATAAAATGTTTATTATGTGTATTCCAAGTATATGATAGATGTTTATTTTGCATGCTATAACTGTATTAATACGGAAACGTTAATACATGTGTTTTTAATAAACAAACAGAAAGTTCCTAGTTATGCCTCTCTCATAAACTAGTTCGTTGATTAACAAGATGATCACAATTTCCTGATCATAGACATTGGATGTTGTTAATAACGAGATCACAACATTAGTGTAATGATGTGATGAACATTAATCCGAATTATAGAATTCGATCAAAGTCATTGAGTTTATGTTGCTATAAACAACTTACGAAGTGATCCTAATCCTTAGACCATGAGATCATGCCAATCACTAACACCGGAAGAGTTTCTTGTTGACATCAAACATCACACCATAACTGGGTGATTATAAAGATGGCTTCAAAGCTACTAAAGTGTTATGTTGAGAATCATGGATCAAGAGTGGAATTTTTTCATCCTGATGACGGATAGATATACTTTGGGACCTCTCGATGATATCACATTGGTTAGCTTACAAGCAAGTGATTTGATGACTAGAATGTTATATCACGGGAACGAAAAAAGAGTGCATGTCAGTAACGATATCAAACTAGGTATGGAGATACCGATGATCAAATATCGGACATGTAATATATCGTGAAACAAAGGGATTAAGATACAAGTGTAAATAGGTTCTGACGATCACAGGAAAGTCATCGTTGAATGTGTGGGAGTCAGTTTGGATCTCCATGTCCCGCTACTGATTATTTTTCGGAGAAGGGTCTCGATCATGTCCGCATTATTCACAAACCGTAGGGTGACACACTTAAGGGACACTGACATCCAGTTGGAGCAAATGTTTCATGCCAGAAAGAATAACAAGAGCAAGAATTTATTTCACAAGATACCGAAATAGGTTTTCGGGTGAAATTGAAGAAAGTGGTTTTGCATGTGAAATAGAATTCTAGCAAGGGGTTATATGTGAATGTTTTTCATTAAAGTAATTTAATAAATTCTGAATAAATAAAAGAGTTTTATTTAATGAGAGTTTGCATTAAATTTGGTGGAAATTTAATAGCAAGTTTGAGTGGGATTTTGAGTGAAGGAAATTGAAAGGTTTTTTGTGAGTGGAGTGTCCACCCACATGAATGAAGGAGGGGAGGGGGCATCCCCCATGGCTGGCGGACACCCCCTTGGGTGCCCCCTCCTGCTATAAAAGGCACCCCCTCTCCTCTCTCTCACTCACACCTCCTCGTGAAGGATCTCTCTCCCCCTCTAGAATTTATCCCCATGGTCTCGGACTAGAGAGATACATGTGCCCGGTGGATATTCGGCAATAAAGGGTTGTGCTTCCGCTGCATCGCTAGAGCAAGGAGGCGGAGGTTGCTCCGTGTCTTGTATGTGTGTGTGAGCACGGATGTGCTGCTGCTTTGCGGCGCTAGGACTTCCTCTCGATCTTGAGATCGGGAAGAGATCGTCTACATCAACCACGAGTTCAACTCGTTAAGCTTTGTCGGTCTTCAAGGGTATGTTCTCTACGGATATACATCTGCCCGTTGTTTATATATAGTAGATAGATCTTGGTACATAGTTCCCATCGTAGGAAATTTTTTGTTTTCTATCCTGCGAACCCAACAATGGGGATATACCAATCAGGATATCTATGAAGGCAGGAAGCAACTGGCCTAGGACAATGTCGATTGGGCCAGCAATGACGGTGACTAAAGAGAAGGCTTCTAGAATACCGGCGACTGGACGTGGAGGCCCAAGAAAGTAGCTAGGCCTAGTAGGATTAGGTAAAACTCCTGAAACCATTACAGATTCAGTTGAGATCCTATAAAACCCTAGAGAGGCACCCATATATAAGCATCCCTAGGGTTATCTTTGTACTCACATTCCATTAGCTACCCCTTCCAAGCGACTCGCCACCCTTATGTCGAGGTCGCCAGCCTTGTAATTCATCAACCATCAATACAAGTAGGCAGGACGTAGGTATTTAACCTACGGGGGCCAAACCTGGGTAAACTATGTGTCTTTCTCCCAATCTCGATCTGTAGATGGCTAGCCGCTCTTGCCCTACTTCAAATCAATCGCTACCCCTGGTAGAGACTACTGTGTCCATTCCCACGATAGTGGCACCCACCATGGGGCATGGTGAGTCAGTCCTTAGATCTGCGGCGAGACCCTTCACTTCGACTCGCCGACCCTTCGCCATCGGACGCATGATCGCCACCGGCGGATTTCTCTATATCCTGCCGAGCAGCTACGAGCTGGCATCGCGACCAGTCACGCACGCCATCATGATATATCTTCGTCGGTTTCACGAGCGCCATCAACCCGTCGGATCCCGCCTTGTTTGCTGCCACTGCCGGATCCTCCGCGAGATCTACTCTCGTAGGAGCTTGTCCAGTCAATCTCCAAACTCCCCTCCAAATACGATTCGACCGATGACGTCTCAGTCGAGAGCAGCGACACCCTGAGCGACAACGCCGACTCATCGGCACCCACGCCGGCCACAGAGGCGCCACCCCCATGTCCAAGGCCAGCTCCATCACCAAGGTTTCCAACGCCAGGGACTAAGAGGACGATTCGTTCCTCCTACTCATCGACTACAACTCAGGGTCGGAGTCTCCAGACAAGGCTTACCCCATCGTCCACCATGCCATCTAAATGGTGAACGACACCGAACCGCCGGTGGATAATATCACCACGCCTCTCCCGCCAACCGCAATAGCTCCTGAGATCGAGCAGCATCGTGTGGCCTTGGACAAGGCCAGGGAGAAAGAAAAGGCTGATCAAGAGAAATTTCGCCTCGAACAGGAAACCTCACAACAGCTCTTGGTGTATCACCTCAACTGAGTTACGCGATGACTCAACCTCGCCTCACAGGGGTGAGTTCTCCACTTCAACTATGACAATGACCCTGCGCGGGCAGCCGACCGCGAGGTCTGCAACAACGAACCACCAGGAGGCAGTCGCCTGCCAACCGGGTTGACCGCGAACGGAGCTCGGCCACCACCCCACCATGCGCCTCCTCCGGAGCAACCTTAGGCGATCATTGCACCATGAGACTACGACACCAACAGCCTCCCCATTAATTCGACTCTGATGGATAACGTCATCGCGAGTCAGGTAGTGGTCACATACTAAACCCCATGGGCGAAGGCGCGATCCAAATCAAGTACACCCAAGCCCTTCTTGCCAAAGCAATCGAGCAGAAGAACACGGGAAGACACTCCGAGGGGCGGGGATACTCCCGATCCACCAACAACAGAGCGTCATCATCCGGTCCCCTAGGCGAACACACATTCACCAATATGGCAAACTTCCCGCCCCCATAGCCACAAGAACTGGTTGTCACCAACCCCTCCATCTCCACCAAATACCCGCGAACAAAATACAACGCGATAGCGGCCAACGGCCATCCCATCGATGCGAATGGCCACATCATCAACACACAAGCGTGGCGAGACTGCCAACCCTAGAACCTCTGCCACACGCTCTCCAATCGATGCTGGTCTTAGCCGAGTCATCCCTCCATGCTTAGGACCAATGGTCTGGGAGAGAACTACCCTCCAAATTTCTGATGTCCAAAGGACATGGAGAAGTACGACCCTACACTCGATCCCAAATTATGGATCAACACATACCTCATGGAAATGGGGATCGCTGGCCACACGATACCTCCCCTTGATGATGGAAAGATCAACCCGCCAGTGGATCAACACCGTCCCGGAGAATAGCATGGACTCCTAGGAACAAATGCGTGTGGACTTCATCAAGAACTTCAAAGGATCCTACTCACGTGCCATAACGATAGAAGACCTGGAGCGGTGCGCACGGGGACCAAGAGAGTCGTCCCGCCACTAGGCCAACGATGGCAAGAACTGTGGATAATGCCGCGGGCATCCACCCAGACATAGCTATAACACCCTAGTTTTAGTTAATCTATAATTAGGGTTTGTTCATGCATCATGAGCATCATCTCTTAACTATGCATGCAAATAAAATTAAAGCAAAACCTAAACCCTAGTGGTTCACCTCTCTCTTTGGACACAATTCAAAAGGTTTTGATATTTTGAAAACTACCAAAATTAATGGAGCCCAAATTGAATACAAGGGCTCATAAGTATTTTATATATTTTATGAAGCCCCTGGTATCTTTGAAATGATTCAAATTATTTTGGAAATTCAAATACAAAACGGAAAGTGAAAACAGAAAAAGGAAAATGTTTTTGGAAATAAAAATGCAGCCAACAGCAAACTAGGCCGCAGCCCATCTCTCCTCTCCCTTCCTGCCGCTCAGCTCTCAGTTCCTGCGTCCCACCTTGGCCCATACCCGTCCCATACCGGTTCGACGTCATCGTCTTCACCGTGACGTGAAGCAGCTGCGTGCCCGCGATGCCATCGCCCCCAGACGCCAGGATAAGAACATCACGAGGAGCGCCGTGTTGATTGCTCTCTCTCCATACCCTTATCTTCCTTCCTTTCGCTTTCTATCACGATCTCCCGAAACCATAGCTAGAGGTCGTCGTCGCCGCCATTCCGGGCCTCCCCGTGCCTCGCTAAAGTTGCGTTGAGCCGCGCCTAGACGAGATGATCTCCCTCACCGAAGGAATCGAAAACACACGTCTCTAATCAACGCCGCCGGTCTTGTCTACCCCGAACACGATGAAGGTCGCCGCCGTCGATCCGCTCAACCCCGACCTCACGCGGCCTTGTTGATCGTTGCAACGCGTTAAGGGTGAGCTCACAGTGCTCACGCACCCCTCCACCGTCCTCCTCTCTCCCTGGGTCGTTACCGCGATGTAGCTCGCCGGCCATTGCCACCAGGCACCGCTGCAACCATCTCTCCGGCGACCAAAAACCAGCGGCGCCGCCACCATAGGGTTCATCTATCTACGCTGATTCGAGTAGGCCAGATCCTGCTGCCCCTTGCGCCCTCCTCTGCCGTTGCCGGTGACCATCCGACGGTGGCTGCCGAAGTGGATGTCAAGCTGACGTAGCCTGTGGGCCCGTTGACCGCTGAACTACACGGTGGCACCCGACGTGGCCCTGGTCCCACCTGTCAGCCATAGTGGCTAGCCCAGCCCCTTGTGTAAAAAGCTTTAGGACATGTGCTGATGTCAGCATGACGCAGTAAAGGATTTAATTGGTTTAAATAATTCCAAAATTGGTAAAATATTGTAAATTCAATAACTTTTATTCTTTAATTCAAAAAAACTGTATAATATATCAAAATGTTCAGAAAAATGAGATCTACCTATTTGACCTATAATTATGCATTGTTCAACAAATTATATTACAAGTTTAATTAGAATAATATATTAACCAATCATAGGTGATTCCAGAGTTTCCCCGAGTTGGGGTTTGCACCCCTCGGAACCCCGTTTAAACTGCCGAGCATGTCTTAGGGTTACATTGCAGTACAATTCGACTTGTCATATCTTCATCCTTGCTTGATTATTTCATCGATGCCATGTGTTGATTGTTTTCCTTTCTTTCCGGTGATTTGGTTCTTCCTAGTAGAATATGATATCGAGATTGAGATCGAGATAGAAGACCGAGATCAACATCATCAAAGACTGACGAACAATACTTGACGAACTATAATCAAGTCAAGTACAAGGCTTTTGACGATCTGCTTATTGGTTATCAATTGGCAAAGGAAAGCATAGCTCCACCATGATATAATCCTATGTTTTGGAAAGCATTTCAATTCTTGCCATGCTTCATACGATTCTACTATGGTATTTTGTCGATAGATAGAGTATCCTATTTGTTGTATTCCTCCCTTTGATCTTATATTACCCGATCTACTGCTCCTAGCATAACTAGGTTTGGCTTGTGTGCACTTCTAGAGCTTATATATGTGTCTTGCTTAGCCATGCATAGCTTTTGAGTCTGGTTCATCAAGGTGACGTATCAGACACAGATGATCTAATATAACTGGAGATTGTGATGATATGAGATTAGAGCTGATTATATATTAAACATGCTAAGGCTTGTGCGGGAGGCCACGATGGGATGTGGTTTTTGTAGTCCCATGCTTGCCACCATTGATACGTCGGAAATGTATCTATAATTTTTGATGCTCCATGCTTTTTTACTATCTACTTTGCTTTGCTATGTCCACACTTTGCGGTGTTTTTATATGTTTTCTGGTACTAACCTATTAAAAAGTTGTCATAGTGCTAGTTGCTGGTTTTCTTCTATTTTTGGTTCCAGAAAGGAAGAAAATCAATATTCTCAGAATTGGAGGGGACAAAAGCCAAAGTCAATATTTTACCGTGGGGAACACGAAGCCGGAGTACGAGACAGAGGAGACCCACCAGGGGGCCACACCCCTTGGCCGCACGGGTGGGCCCACCCCCACGCTTGGGGGGTGAAGGTGCCCTGGTGGCCCCCTGCCTCGCCTCTTCGCCTATAAGAAGCCCCCGATGCAGAAACCCTAGGCACCCTATCAAAACTCCACGAAACCGTCTATAGCCGCCGCCACCATCGTCCCCCTTTATTGGAGGATCTGAAGTTCTTCCCGGCACCCTGCCAGAGCGAAGATCATCCCGGAGCCCTTCTTCTTCGTCATGCCAGCCTCCGATATGAAGTGTGAGTAGTCCCCCCTTGGACTACGGGTCCATGTAGTAGCTAGATGGTTGTATCTCCTCCTTGTGCTTTCATGTATAGATCTTGTGAGCTCCGTTCATGATCAAGATCTAATATATTTGTAATCATGCATGTTGTGTTTGTGGGGATCCGATGGATATTGAGATTACTATGTCAGATTGATTAATGGTTTTGTCTATTTGATTCTATCATGTCTATGTTGTTTGTGATCTTGTATGCTCTCCGTTGTTTGTAGCTATTTTGGCCAAGCAGTTGCTAGTGACTCCAAGAGGGGGTATTTATGCTCGATAGTGGGTTCATGCCTCTAGTTTCCAAGGGAAGTGATAGAAATCTCTTCGGTTGTAGATGTGATGTTTCCACTAGGGAGAAAACAACGGTCTCTTGTTCATGGAACAAGTGGATTGTTTACCTTACACACTTTGCTTAAAGGAGTTGTCTGTTGCTTGCAACTTAATACTGGAGGGGGTTCGGATGATAACCTGAAGGTGGACTTCTAGTCATAGATGAATTTGGATGGCGGTCTATGTATATTGTTGTATTGCCCAATCGAATCTTATAGGATCTTTTTGTCTAGTATTGCATTGTTATGCCTTGATCAGTCCTGTCAATTGCCCTGTTGTAATTTGTTTACCCTGCATGCCGTGTTTGTTTATCTAAGGATAACACCTCTAGTGAACTATGGACCTCGATCTAATCTTTACCATTGATACATCTTCCACTGTTACTGTGCACTTGCTGCAAACCAGCATCACCTTCCACACCATTTAGTTAATCCTTTGTTACAGCAAACCGGTGAGCTTGACAACCTCACTATTCATTGGGGCAAAGTCTTGAGTTTGTGTTGTGCAGGTTTCCATGTTGCTTGCAACACCTTTGAGAAGTTTCCTTCCTCCTATTGGTTTTATAACCTTAGTTTCTTACTGAGGGAAGACTTGCTGATGTGCTCGTCGCACCTTGCTCTTGGGGTTTCCAACAAAGCGCTCCCACGTCAACACCGGGCGTAATCATGTTTTCTGGCGCCGTTGCCGGGGAGGCTAAGGACGTCTTCAAAAGGGGAGTCCTCCTCAACCTTTCTCTTTACTTTGTTTTTGGTTTGCTTAGTTTCTTTTGCATGGTTTTGTTTGTCTCTTTTTTATCAAAAACTCCAAAAAAATTTGTTTAGTTTGGTTTGCTTTCTCTTACCAAAAACACACAAAAATTAGTTCATACTCTAGTTGCCACCTTGCTCTAGCTCACCATGTTGTTCCCCAAGTTTGCCCTAAAGGACCTTTCGATAGGTAGTGGCTCTATAATTGGGAAAGAAAATATTGAATAATTCTTCAATCATGTTAGCAAACATGAGGATATTGAGGATAGATCTATAGAAGAACTTGCTCCTAGTTGTGAAATTGCTGCAGCTTCTTTAGTTCATACGTTGGATTCTAGGTTTGTTAGCCTTAACCCCATGGTGCAAATTTTGTTCCTAAAACTAAAAGAAGAAAATAATGATGAAAAGAGAGAATTTATTCTTGAAACTTTGCTCAAAGAGTTCCATGATGTTGCTAACAAAACCAAAAAGGTCTTTGAGCGTTTCAATATGCTAGGCTCATGTGTAGATGTTGTGGGTACTTCTGATAAAACTAAGCCTAGAGAGGAATTTAAGATACCCATACCCTTTAAGTTTGTTGGGATGCATGAGTCCTTTGAAAAGAATTTTGATTGGATTGTTCCAGAAAATCCTTTTGATGAAAGTAGTAAACCAGAGAGAGATGAGCAGGGATCCTCCAAAAATAATTTGGATGAGATACCTTTCATAGTTGAAGTTTTTGCAAGTATTGATGTTAATGCTTTCTCATTTGAAAATACTTGAGATAACCCAAGATTTTCCTTGAGTCTTGGAAGTTATTACTTCAGTAATGACATCTCCTTATCCTTTTTGTTTGCTTTTTGTGCCAAGAATGACCTCTAATGAGAGGGAAGTAAGATTTGGGGAGTTGCTGTCCCGAAACAGATTTCTGTCCTCAACCATAAAAATTCATGAGGAGTCTCTGAAGTCGGATTGAGCTGAAAATTTACGAATAAATCCCCCAGTATGTTATATAACTTTCGTTAGTTCAAAATTTTTTGATTGGAGCAACAGAAGGTCTTTGAAAAAATCAGTTTCTACCTGCTGATCTGTTTTGACAATTTTCTGCCATTATTTGCATTTGCTTCTTATTGATTCCTTTTTGGGTTCTTTTTGGTAAATTGAGCTTTTTGAATGAGTTTCTATAGTAGCTTGTGTTTTTAGTGAAAAGTTTTGCTGTTCCAAAACTAAACCCAAAGGTCTATTATCTTTTGAATACACTAATGTTGCTAATGAAGATTGTGTGGAGTTTTGTATGAAGGAAAATTTTCAGGTGTAGAGAAAGAATGATGTAATGAGATGAAGAATGGACAAAATCTAAAGCTTGGGGATGCCACCCCGGTGTCACCCCAAGAAATATCCAAGAGGTACAAGCGTCAAAGCTTGGGGATGCCCAAGGCACCCCTTCTTCATCAATAAAAAGCTCAAGTCTTTCTAGACAATTCGTTTTTATTGTTTCATGCACTATTCTCTTGTTCTTGGAGCTTCTTAGTTTTCGTTTGCTTTGCTTAGTTGTTTAGTTTTCTTGAATAAAGTATTTTGGACCCCCGTTCTCACTGTGTTGTTTCAAATAAGTCGATTGGTGTTGGAAAGGAGTAGAAAGTTCTTGCTTGAAAGTGCAAGAGGAGCTTGCATTGACTGTGACTTAGACTTTAGCATGACATGCTAGGTGTTGTTTTGACCTTATGCTTAGTGATTATTTCTGTAGAATGTCTTTTTCCAAACAATTGGGATTGCTTGGTATGCCTTGAAAGAATCATGTGTTGTTTTAGCATACAAAAGCATAGTATTGTGGTATTCTCCTTTGATGCTTTGTTTGGGATTGACTTGGAACATGCTCACACCATGTTATGACTATGAAAAAGTCATCATAGCCTCTATGATCATTTAGTCTTTGACTTGTAGTACCACTCTATGCTTTGATTAGTAATGTTTTGTCGCTCTACATGATTATGGCCATTATTGCTCTCTTAGTTGGTTGCTCCCAGTCTTTTGCTAGCCTCAACTTGTATCAGTAAGCTCTACTCATGCTTCCAACTCCCAAGAAACCAAGTTATTCCAAAGTGTCCACTATAAATTCCTATGCATGGTGTGTTACACCATTCCAAGTATATTCTTGTTTTCAGCTATCTTCCAATTAAAAAGTATGTTGTTATGTGAAAAATTAGTGATTAAAGCCCTCACAAACTTGATGGCACACTTTATATTCCTTGCCCCTAATAAACTTGAACCATTGTGTCATATATGTTTTATATACTTGCACTTTTACGTTGGAATTAGCAGAACCAAGCTGTCATGGGGAACATTTTAAACATTGCACTTGTACTTCTTACAGAGTTGATATCATGCTCTTTTTTCTATGGATGTCGCCGGTGTGAAATAAAGAGGGATCTTGTAAGTAAATGGAGTTATGTATTTTGTGTTAGAGAAACGCCTGGGCTGCTAGCCTAAGCCATGCCTAATCATGGTGGAAACTTGTAGCATCACCATAATGAGCATTCTGTGAAGCATCCTCAATAAAAAGCTATGCACATAGTAAATAAAAAGATCACTGAGATGCTCATTGTCTTATTGCCTCGTCATTTTGGTTATGGGATAGCTCATGTACCATGTGTAAGGGGTACCCCGTTGGCGGTTCTCTATGATACACATGTACTTACTATGACAAGAACTTACAGGTGAATGAAGTCGAGTAGAGTGAGGTGTGGCCCTCGTATTCAAGGGACATGATATTGCCAACTTATACTTTATTAAGCATATACTCCATATTTGTTCACTTTAACCTTAATCACTTCAAGATGCTTATAATAGGGGCAATGAGGGCTGAAAGCTAACAAGTACCATAATTTTTGGAAGCTTGTTTTGAAACTTGAAATCCCTGCTTCCCTTTATGAAGGGCCTTTCTTCCACAATTATATTGAGTCTCCACCTTCTACCTTTAGGCACCATTAAGAGAGCATAGTTTTCATTCTTAGTTCTATGTGCAAAGTCCAAAAACTTATTGATTGAGGCATATTGTTGATATTGCTTGTTCTTGTGTGTTATTTGTATCTAGTCACTCTTATGAACTTTGAAGGTGTCCTATGCATCTATTTGATACTCTATGAGGGAAAAGTTGAATGCCACTATGCCATGTTTTCTGTATGTGAAACAAATAAACGTTTTTCAATGCATGTTATTCATGATCCTTGTTTGTAGCCTTTCATGTTGCATGCATAGTTACTTTGTCTTATTGTTAGAACTCCATCTTTCATGCACATGTTTAGAGTTCTTTGATCCCACATTTCAATGCTTGCAAATGGTTTTATCTTGGGTTTTATGGTGCATGTCACCTCAAAAATTATTCTTTTATCACATACCTACTCGAAGATGAGAAGGAGTTAAGCTTGGGGATGCTTGATATGTCGGAAACGTATCTATAATTTTTGATGCTCCATGCTTGTTTACTATCTACTTTGCTTTGCTTTGTCGACACTTTGAGGTGTTTTTATATGTTTTCTGGTCCTAACCTATTAACAAGTTGCCACAGTGCCAATTGCCTGTTTTCTTCTATTTTTGGTTCCAGAAAGGTAGAAAATCAATATTCTCGGAATTGGACGGGACAAAATCCAAAGTCAATATTTTACCGTGGGGAACACGAAGCAGGAGTACGAGACGGAGGAGACCCACCAGGGGGCCACACCCCTTGGCCGCGCGGGTGGGCCCACCCCGTGCCTGGGGGGTGCAGCCGCCCAGGTGCCCCCCTGCCTTGCCTCTTCGCCTATAAGAAGCCCGCGATGCAGAAACTCTAGGCACCGGATCAAAACTCCACGAAACCGTCTATAGCCGCCGCCACCATCATCCCTATATCGGGGGGACCTTAAGCTCTTCCCGGCACCCTGCCGTAGGGGAGATCATCCCAGAGGCATTCTTCTTCATCATGCCAGCCTCCGGTATGAAGCGTGAGTAGTTCCACCTTGGACTACGGGTCCATGTAGTAGCTAGATGGTCGTATCTCCTCCTTATGCGTTCATGGATAGATCTTGTGAGATCCATTAATGATCAAAATCTAATCTATTTGTCATCATGCATGTTGTGTTTGCGGGGATCCGATGGATATTGAGATTACTATATCAGATTAATTAATGGTTTTGTATATTTGATTCTATCATGTTTGTGTTGTTTGTGATCTTGCATGATCTCCGCTATTAGTAGCTATCTTGGCCAAGTAGTTGCTAGTGACTCCAAGAGGGGGTATTTATGCTCGATAGTGGGTTCATGCCTCTAGTTTCCAAGGGAAGTGATAGAAATCTCTTCGGTTGTAGATGTGTTGTTGCCACTAGGGAGAAAACAACGGTCTCTTGTTCATAGAACAAGTGGATTGTTTACCTTACACACTTTTATTAAAGCAGTTGTCTGTTGGTTGCAACTTAATACAGGAGGGGGTTCGGATGATAACCTGAAGGTGGACTTCTAGTCATAGATGTAGTTGGATAGCGGTCTATGTATATTGTTGTATTGCCCAATCGAATCTCATAGGATCTTTTTGTCTAGTATTGCATTGTTATGCCTTGCTCAGTCCTGTCAATTGCCCTGCTGTAATTTGTTTACCTTGCTTACCATGTTTGTTTATCTAAGGAGAACACCTCTAGTGAACTATGGACCCCGGTCCAATCTTTACCATTGATACGTCTTCCAGTATTACTGTTCACCTGTTGCAAACCGTCATCACCTTCCACAACATATAGCTAATCCTTTGTTACAACAAACCGGTGAGCTTGACAACCTCATTGTTCGTTGGGGAAAAGTCTTGAGTTTTGTTGTCCAGGTTTCCACGTTGCTTTCAAAACCTTTGAGACATTTCCTTCCTCCTACTGGTTCGATAACCTCGGTTTCTTATTGAGGGAAGACTTTCTGCTGTGCTCTTCACACCTTGCTCTTGGGGTTTCCAACGAAGAGCTCCCACATCAACACCGGGCGCCATCAACCATTAGGACCCGAGTTCTTGCCTCTTGAACCAAGACGAGCGTACAACCACATGGGGCCTAGACAACCTCACGAACAACTAACTTTCCTAGTAGATTCCATGAGTCACATAGTTCGGGCCTTCCATTCGACATACGCATTTAAAATGTATTGAAAGTTTTGGTGGGTGAAGGTGCATTCATAATAGGTAGGGAAGCCTGGACCGGGTTTTTTGGGGTCGATGGAGACCCTGTGCGGTGAACCAGCATACCACTGCATGATGTAGTATACTATAGTCGTTGACATAACACCAATGAAACATTGTTCACTAGTATTACATCCCTCAGAATGACACAACAGAAACACAGCGGGTCCAATACATGGCTAAAGGTTACAACTCACTCTTTACACAAGATCTAGAGAACACTCTAGGTTAAAGAGAGAGAAAGAACTTCTTACAAAGAAGAATCAAAGATAAATAATTCATCGACTATTATACTTTTAAGTCTAGTATTTTTACTAAGGGTTGGCATTGCTACTATTGCAACGCACTATAGATTTAGGTTCTTTGGTTAGAGAGGGAGTATATTCCTATCTAATCAGTAACTTCATCTTCACTTGAGTTGATGTATATTCTGACTTCCTTGTCTTCGTTGAAGAGCTTTAGCTTTTGATGATTCCTGGAGCATAACTTGGTGTAGACATCGTCTTAATGGCTTCAGAATCTAGCAAGGGTTAAGAAGATATTTGAGTACGAGCATACTCAACAAGTTCACTAGAAAAGGAGTGTTTGATGCACTATAACTACAGCCACAGACCATAGGTCGTAGTCAATGCAAGTTTTCATAAACATTTCTTCAAAGGTTGCTTTTATTCTGAAAAGCCATGTCCATCAGCCTCACGGGTTTACCAGAACTTTCACGGAGTTCCTTTCCCGCAACGTTCACAGCTCCTTCCCGGAACAGGGAGTAACAAGTTACAGTTCTTACACTCTGCAGAGGTGCGTTACTTTTCCCATGAGAGATCAACTCCTTGTTGCACAACCGGGCAGCTTACCCGTCCACAATTCCATGTTGTGGGGCCCATTAGATGATCCAAGCCAATCACTTCCCTTTCCAAGACCTCATATGTCTGCACATCCTTCGGGCTAGCTCACCTTCGTTAAGCCCCCTTTCGGGCAGGCTAAAACTCTGATGAGTTCCTGAAGAATCTATGACCTGGTGTTGCCCTGGCAAGTGCCATATTAAATGGTCAATCCACTAAACACCATCCATAGATAATCTAGACACCAAAAGTGTGGGGCATAAGGGTGCCCACCCAGATGTTGGATCCACACAAGGAATCACAATGTCACGTTAAGGTCGTATTGCCTCCATACAAGAGGAAAAGGATACAGCTGACTTCTCCGTCCCATTCCAAATCTCATGGTTAACGCGTAATATATGGCGCCAGAATCACTGGCGACATTGGTTGTTAAGTCCTAGATATTATGTTCCTTTAGCACCAGAACTTTTATAATAACTTATATTCATATTATTATGAGAATAGTGTTTTCGGACCTTTTTCAAAGGCAGATGATGTCCATATTGGATTTAGAAAATACTTTACAGAAAATAACCAAAGGACATGAGCAAGTGTGAAATTGCCTTTTGTGATTGCAAGATTATGCACTCACGGTCTTCGAGTTAGTATAAGATCCAAAATCTGAAATCATCATCATTGGTCTGGTAAGGACTAATGTTTAAAGAAGCAATATTCTCTTATGCATAAGCAATGTGATGCACTTTATAAACGCGAGTTCTGGGGACAACGTTGTTCTAGTGTTTGGGTACTAGAAATGATGTATTTGAAATGTGTTGTACTTTTGGATGAGTTTTATACTCGTGTTTCTTATTAAGGCTTGTGAGTATGTGAGCAGCACATATTTATGCAGCAATAAAATATACACCTATGAAAAGTTATTCAAGGTTGTTTACAGTTTAATTTTTTATCTTCAAACTTTACTTTACAAGTAAAGTCACTTATAAGAGCTTAAGTGATATCGATCCTAAGTATACAAGTGAAGTATGAAGTAATGTGATCTTGATTATTTGTTATATATCGTCGGAAGTGGCAAAACGAATAACTTTGGAAGAAAAGATTTCTTTGCTAAGATCTAAACAATCTTTGAGGTTGGTTGAGTCTGGTTGATGTTAGTTGTGTTTGCTTGAATAGTTTGGGCTTGAGATGCTTTATGACTCAACTATATCAGACCAAAGTTAACTATAAAACATCTAACAATGTTTATAGTATTATATTTACATTATTGTAGACTAAAGTTAACTTTAAAATATAGATGGTTTTGAAAGTATAATGCTTATAACATTTATACCTTATGTATTGGGAATGTTGTCTTAAGGCTACTTAAGGATGGTTATACTTTTCTTTGATGTGGTGGTTTTCTTGACTTCATAATAGATTAGTATCTCTTACCCCCTTTTATGGATAAGGGGTTATAGTTTGTAAACCATGTAGTAATGTTACTTAACTGCTTATGAGTTCATTGTAGTGTTTTAGTATGTTGATAAACTTGTGGTTAGAGTAAAGGAAATAATTTTTTATTTAACTACAAATTATTCTTGATGCTTTTATATTTGATAAGGATTCTCTTTAGAAAATATTATACATCTATGGTTGAGGAGAATTTAACAAAATTGTAATTAAAATGTGTTAAACTATTTGGAATTCATGTTATTAATGTTGAAGACTAATGTTATTTATTAGACTCAATTGGTTCATTTAGATCTATTAGCAATTTTTATTTACCTTTATATGAATTATCAATTAAATAAATAAGTTTAAACTTGAGTTGTTAAAGTATTTGAAGTTTTATTTAACTCAAAGGTGGCATATTATATTTTTAATATTTAGATATTATTTTTGTGATCATTTTGGTATATTACATTTATTTTTGGGATTTATAAATAATAATATATCATTTTGATACTTAATAAATAATAAATATTTAATTAAGTGGGATAATAATGCATGATTATAATTTTTTAAATTATAATTCTTATTTTTCTAAGATTTTTATAATATTTACCATTATTTAAATATAAATTTTTAAAGTTTTATTATCTATAAGACCTTTATTAAATAATATTTATTTAAATAATCATCATAATAATATTTGATATAGTTTTAAGTTGTAGACTTTATTTTTCTACAAATTTTCATATATTATACACATTTTTCTAAATTATAAATCAAAAGTTATTAATTAAGAAAAAATTAATCATTTATTTGATTTCTAGAATATTAATAATTGAGTTTATAATATTTTATTCATTTCTTAAACAGGAAATACTTTTTACACCGCACCCACGCCTAGACTAAGTCACTGACCAGTGGGCCTATGTCCACCTTAGCACTCAGGTTAGTAAATGTATTTTGCTACCGACCCTGTCTCCACTCTCAGTCAATGACATATGGGCCCAAGGCCATGTCATCAGCCACGCGAGACAAAGACTGGTCAAACAGGAGACTGGGTCCAGGGTGGCGTTGGCATGATGTTTCTATGGCGTCAGCACCACCACCGCCGTTTGTGGTTGGTCGCCAGCGATGATCCACGACGCCCTAGCAAGCGAAACTAACCTAGTTCGAATTAGCGCAAAGCGCTGAACCCTAAAGTGGCCGCGCCGCTCGGAAATGGTCATCGGAGCCTCGGCTCCGACGATCTCCGACGGTGGCCGACGGTGACAGAAGGTGCGACGGTGTTTAACAACGAGATACGGTGATTTAGGGATACTGGAGTGTTTAGGAATTCACCTTGATGATGATAGAGAGGTTGGCGAGGACAGACGAGGTCGGAGGCGAGCTCTCCGACGAGGATTCCGACAAACTGCCGCAAAGAGGAACGACAAAATTCGCCCTCTCCTGTGCTCCCCTTGATGCAAGATTCTCCCCAGATGATCTACGAAGCACGGGGCTTCTTCATGGCAACTTGGAAGAGAGTGGGGAGGTTCGGCTCGACGGCGAGGTGTGGCTCCGGTGAGCTAGGGTTTAGGCCTCATTCGAATCAGAGAGGATAAGAAGGGATTGTGGATAGGGATTGAGAAAGGGCGTCACGGTGGCCTTCTTATCCACCTCTGGAATGACGACGAGAATCTTGACACACGGCTGACGACGACAAGGGCATCGGGCCACGGCAAGCTCCTCCAGCGAGCTGCCTGTGTGCGTGAGGATGACGATGACATCAATTTTGTTGAAAACCCCTTGGTGAATCTTTCAGCTCAACCCGCAG
This sequence comes from Avena sativa, assembly GCA_916181665.1. Lineage (NCBI taxonomy): Eukaryota > Viridiplantae > Streptophyta > Magnoliopsida > Poales > Poaceae > Avena > Avena sativa. The sequence continues at coordinate 106,249,029 of OV702293.1, forward strand.
TCCTTCTTCGGTCCCACATGTCAGTCACAGATGAGAACAAGATGGGCTAGCTGCTGGGCTATTGTGGGATGCACATGGGCGACAGGTAAGCAGGTAGGAGTTGGGCCATGGCAAGGTCTTGTTTTTTATTTGTTTTCCATTTTTCTATTTTTTGTTTTCCTTTTCATATTTATATATAACCTTTAATTTGAACTTTTATTTGTAGAATTTATTTGCTGGATAATTGTAGTAATACTAAAATATATTTAGTATCATTTGTGAACTTTTATTATATAATGTTTTTATATTTCTTTTATTTTCTCTACATGAACCCCTTTTAATATTTTGTAGAAGCTTTTCTTATTATTTATCTTTCCACTTTTAACCATGGATTTATTAAATGATATATTCTTATTTGTTTATAAAACTTAACTCTAGTTGGCTCATAGTTTGAATAGAATTTTTTATATATCTAATGATTCTATATCATTATTTGATGCCTGAAATGCAAAAGATATTAATATGGTTATTACTACTTCCATTGTCTTGGAAAATGGCAATGTATATATTCTATTAGGATAAACATAGAGATTTAGGGTTTGAATTGGGTTTAGGGTTCTTTAATTTACTTATATCCTTTTGTTACTGTGACTAAAGATTTAATAGCAAACATATTGTTTTCTGTTTGTGATATTTGATGTCATTACCTTTTAAAATATAAATTTATACCTAGAATGTTTTATAGAAAGGAATAGATAAATATACTTTTAAGCACATATAATGCTGATGGTTGGAATTGACAGAGATGTGCTCATGTAATTTGCTATAAGTAAATATTACTATTAAGTGTTATAGATATAAGATGAGGAATTCTTAATATGAAATGGATATTATTCTTGGTTTTAGGATTTAATGTTGATTGTTTACCAAGAATTACTATCTTCCATAATTCATAATTCTAGACTTGTTATTAAGGAATTCCTTTCCTAGATATACTACCTTTACCTATCTATTATCATGATTAACATGATGAGCTTTACTTCACAACAATATTCTTCTTCACCTATTATTCTTTTACACTCATGGATGAATCCAATGAGTTTGATACTAAAGCATTTCATAGTTTTCTCATATCCTTGCTTGGTTATACCCACTACTCTACTATTGAAAATCTTCAATCCAACAAGTAGTTCTTTCAAACTCCACTCATAATCTTCCTTAACCACCCATCTACCTTTCTTTAAAGATTACTATCCTTTAATATCGATAACACTACTTCCATAACTCTGTGCCATACTAGCTTCAATTTGATCATACTGTCCTACATTTACTTTACTCTGATATCTCACACTCCAACCTCACATTATATTAATGTGGCATGTAAAGACTACTCTAGGATAAATTATCTATACTAGGGTTTCCATCATGTTCTAACCACTAATATCTTTTATATTGAATATAGGTGGACAATCCTGGTGAGTAAGGCATAATCATTATAATCCTTTAATCATTTATATCTTAGATTTTAGTTGGCTAAGCAAGTCTTTAGCAATACAACCTTACAATTGTATTGGAATTATTTTCTTTGTATCTCTATGGGTTTAGGGAATGTTATTCATTGACTATGCCCACTTGATCCAATAGACTTACTACTGGTAACTATCTTCATGATTCATCCTTGTAATCTTCTTAACTACCAAATAATTAGATGGTATAATTAATTCTTCTATTTATTTAGGAGTGATTTAGCTCCATCAATTATCCTATTGATTTAATTCTCTTAAATCACTCCCATCCTATAGATAATATCTAAGACTAGCATTACTATTTACCTCTTCTTAGTTGTTTCTGTATAAACACTTAAATGTGAGCTATGTTATGATCAAGAGTTGGTAGATTGAGAATTGCTGAATCAATAGTTGATTCCTCAACATTTATGAACAACAGATAAAGGAATATAACTCAATATAGATGATAAGGATTGATATAGAAAGAAAGATATATGGTGAATGATCTAAACTCAGTTTCTTTCCTACTCAATCTTACTTAAGAAGTAGGGTTAGGTTTTACCATGATACTTAGGGTATAAGAAGATGAGATTAAGATATAGTTGTTACATTCTTATTATTTGTGTTATATCCTTAACTTGGTTCTCATGAGTGATTATAATGGATACTATGATATGATCACCTAAGGATCAAATATAAATCATGATGTATTACGGTTTAACTTCTATTATATTTGATATATCCTTAGATCAAATCTCCATTACCCAAAATAAGGTTTTAGCAAAAATCATATAGAAACTTATCGCAGTTAACTTGATGATCTTCTTCAATTCCATCAAGTTAAGAGAAGCTTCAATCACTTTGACAAGTTTTGTTCAAAAGCTCCAAAATTATTCAGATTTTCTATGCATGAATGCAATGCACACATCTGGGTTCAGCTTATTTCTAGGCTGTAATGCTGGGAAGTTACACCCTGGTGGAACCAACCTTGCCTCACATCTCTAGGGACCAACTTCGAGATTTGACCTATTTCAGCGAAACCATCCTTAGGGCGTGACTCATGGTCTCGACGAAAGCTACGTAAAGGTCATGTCCAACCACACCCTCTGCTAGCACACCAAGGAAGAGGGCTAATCATTGTGGCATTAAGAGAAGGTTAGTACGTGTGGGTAAAGTTGTACACCCCTGTAGGGTAATAATCTTTTCGAAAAGCCGCGTTCGTGGTTATGGATGACATGGGAATGGACATGATGATCATAGAGAACATGAACCTAATCGTAAAACTTCGTAGAATAACGTGTGCTTAAGGATGCTTCCTCATGGGTACGACGGGGTGATCCTAGTTAGGGTTCAGATGATGATGACTTGGTGGATATCAAAGATAATGATTAATAATTTGGAGATGTAGCTCTCTTATCCCCTTTTAAAATGTTCTGATTAGACGATCTTCTTCTGCCTCTTGTTTTATAAACATAGATGGCTTTATGCAAAACAACTCCACCAGCCAAATGTCTTGCGAAGTACACCCTGTACTCACCCTTTCTTTGTTGAAGCTTTTGTAGCAGAGTAAGTGTTCTCGTAAAGAGGAGTTCCGTACGACATTGACACTTATGAGTAGCTTGTGGTTCCCGACTAGCAGCTTGGAATCTATGGGCTGGGACATCATCATTATGCTTTAGGCCTCTTAGGACATTTGTTAAGTTTGCTATACTTAATAGCATAATTTGCCTTCTGTTGTTTGATGTTTGTGTTCATTGACCTCTGCTTGTAATAATTTGGTTCTTTGCTTAGTTATGAGCTCTCTGTAATAAAATTTTGTGTCGTAGGGTTACTGTTGTGTTATGATTCTCCACTGGATATCCTCGAGCTCAAGATTAAGCTTATGTCAGACGGAGGTCTAGGATTTGTTTAACCCTGATCCGGGGGGTGTCACAGGTTTTGGTATCAGAGAAGTACCGATCATAGGAAAACCTTGCTATTCGTCGATGTTTAGTCTAGTACTTGTGAAAACTATTTTAAAGCTAACAAGTATTTGCAAAAACTCTAGTATTCTTCTTTTTCTTATTATCCAGTTTTGCTCTAACTTTGGGTTACCTTATCTGTTGTTGATTCTAAAAAGTTTTGATATCGCTTCTGGTCTTTCAAAGCTTAGGTACCTTCTAGGCATGTCATTTCTCAACCAGTTGACCTAGTATTGAGTTCTCTAAAGTTGTGTGTGTTGTGAATTCCTTGTTCCCCTTTTCTCCTATTCATTAGAGAGATTCCTTTCCATCATAATCTCTCTTTATTATAGTGCCTACAATATAATGGTGCCATATTGTTTTATTCTAGGCTTCGAGGCCTCATTTCGCCTTGTGTGCTTCCTTTTTGTTTGTTGGGTACTTCACAAGTCGTTTCTTATTTTGGAAGCTACCTCGTGATTACTACCTTGCACTGTACGCCATGTCACTCAAGTAGTAGTTATTTCTTTCTTGGGTTTTAACCCTCGGACTTGAAGCTAAGATCCCCGATTGTGCTGGATTCTGGTGTCGTGGATCTTGTACTTGAAGCTGACATTTAAACCAAGATCTAACTCTTTGACCCCTTTTGCTAATGTTCACACATTACCTCAGGATGTCTAGTACTACAATTTTATCCTTCAAGCTTGTGGTTATTGTCGTGATTGAGTTGTGACAACTAAGGACTTCACCTACCACTAGCTATGGCAGATATTCTTTAATGGAACTAAATAGATCACGAAAAGATTACTCCTCGTGAGTCTCGCATCTATACTCGTGACTCTACGACACCTTTCCCTTTCCTTGGATTGGTTTTTGGAAGGTTGTTGACTTACACATCCACATCTTGGGATTCTATCCTGAGTATGTTATTTTCCTTTGTTGTTTTCTGACCTTTGTCTACCAGTTGGTAGCAAGGTCAGAAATGTGCATCGGTGTCTTCCGATGCAAGATACTATTATGGTTTGTCAGGAGAAACAAACTCCAGTACCTCGTCATATCTAGGACTAGGTCAAAGTGTTGTGATCCATAGATCAAGAGGCATTCATTAGCTTCTATATGATCTACCTTAAATTATCACACACTTTTAAACTAAGAGGTTGTGCCGAGTTTCATAACCTACTTAGTGAAGTGATGCTCTTACACGTTTTTACCCAACCTTCCTCGAGATTTCGTGCTCGTAAGTGATGCGTGTGCGTAGTAATGTGGTTATGTGAGATTCTTAGCAATTCTTTTTTGCTTTGAACTCTAAGGACATTTGTGTCATTCTTAGAGTGATGGGTAAGCCTATCACTAAGCTAAGTTTGATTGTGCTACCAAGTCCATGACTCTAGTGAACTCTCTTTGGTCAAAGAGTTAGGGCTTGTGCCGAAGCTTTGAGATTGTGTCTTCGTGCATTACCAAGCAAGTTTCCTCTCAAACTAACTGACATATTGGTGGTTCGTGATATTCTGGAAGTATTCCTAGAGGTATCACCATGTTGCCACATGACCATCTTGTCAAGTTTTGAGCAAACATGTTCTATGTACTGCACCTTTCTCTAAGGATCCGTAATGGATACACTGAACTAGTTGGTTGAGCTTAAACAACAACTTGGAGAGTTGTAAGGCAAAAGTTCTATCCACCTTAGTTCCTTCTTCAAAGGAATATCTAGTTGTTCATGTTGAAGAAAGATATTATCTCCTTCGTGGATATGTTATCTTCCCCTCTCTTGATTTGATTTGGGTTATCATAAAATCAAACTCAGTTCCAAGGACTATCTTGATGGTGTTTCTACTCGTGATGTTTCACTTGAGCACATCTTCATGTCTTTTGATCAAACCAATAGTTTTCCCTTGTTCAAGTAACATATGAGTCCCTTTTACTAGAGTGTTTCAATCAGTTTGTTGTTGAGCCGATCGATGACATCCTTATTTCCTCCATGAAAGAATAGATTCATATGGAACATTTGTCCTTAATGTTGGAAATTTTTTAGAACTGTCTTCGACTCATTCCGAAGTATGTGTTCTAGATGTTATAAGTAACCTTCTCTAGTTCACTTGTAGTTATTGAAATATGTCGCCGTAGATTCGAGAAGAGTTATCTTTCGTTGGCTAAGGACACATGTGTGTTTTATTGTTAGTACTTTATGTATGTGAAGTTGTCTCTCGAAAAGTTGTTGAATACATGGTTCTAGCAATCTAGCTCATTATTTCAGAGCTTGACACTTTAGTCCATATCTTGAGAATCTAGTGACTTTACCTGTGTGTAAATGTTTCACACTTTCTATTCAGACATGCTGAGTCTGAAGTATCATTCCACCTAACCAAAGCTGAATCTCAAGCAGCAATCATGGCTGGTGTTCCTCAAGGTTTTTACATATGTCTCTTCATAAATCTGGCAAGATTGATGTAATGGTTGATACACTTAGTCGGAAAGACATTTTTTCATATTCCCTTGATTCAGCAATAACAACCACTCTTCATGAGGCATCTTCTACGATTTATCATAGGAGTTGTTCTTAAGGTATCATTCCTATCCGAAATATGTCCTTTACTTGATGCCTCGTGTCTCAAACATCAAGGAGAACATTTAAAGTAGTGTTGCTAAATATCTCTCGGTCGTTCCTCCAGACCCTTCTATGTTGACAAGTGTTTTGCTATGCTAAGTAATTCAAGTATGAGAATGAAGTTTCTTTTTTCTCGTGTCATCAGGAATCTGCTTACCTATTTATCTGGTGGTGTAAAGTGATATCATGATCTTTGGCAAAGATTTTGATAAACCTGGATGAATAAAGAGTTTCCTTCATTTTCTTGACCATGTATTAAGAGTGAATATGATTTTCGTAATCAGAAATTCCTCTTGCTACATGTTTCTTGTGACTCTTATGAGTCCTCTCCACAAAAACACCTTTCTATCTTGGCCTTTTGTTGAATGAAAGAGTGACCCTTCTATATCAAAAGTAGTTCAACAGCTTGGTTTTGTTGATCCATATCTCTGCAATCTGAAATATCTAATTAAGCCGTTTAGTAGAGGTTCTTTATCAGAGTCTATGGTCATGTTCTTTCTGTTGTAAGCTCTCCTGATCAGAATCTCAAACTCTTCTGCAAGTTCCATGGTCTCAATCCTTATGAAGACCATCTATCTAACAACTTGAAACCTTCTCCTCTTGTTTCCTCTTTTACCTTGACGTGTTTCATGTTTGTCATCTCAGAGTTGTTTCTGGACACTCTATCCATGAGTTGACCATGAGATACTCTGTGTGTTGTTTAGAGTGTTTCACTATTATCCTTAGTATGACCCTGTTTATTTCTCCCTCTGTCTCTCTTCCTACCGTAGGAATGTCGGGTCAAGATTCTCGTAAGGGGGATAGAGCTATAACACCCTAGTTTTAGTTAATCTATAATTAGGGTTTGTTTGTGCATCATGAGCATCATCTCTTAACTATGGATGCAAATAAAATTAAAGCAAACCCTAAACCCTAGTGGTTCTCCTCTCTCTTTGGAAACAATTCAAAAGGTTTTGATATTTTGAAAACAAAATTAATGGAGCTCAAATTGAATACAAGGGTTCATAAGTATTTTATATATTTTATGAAGCCTCTGGTATCTTTGAAATGATTCAAAACAGTTTGGAAATTCAAATACAAAAGGGAAAGTGAAAAAAAAGGAAAATGTTTTTGGAAATAAAAATGCAGCCCATCTCTCTCATCTCTCTTCCTACCGCTCAGCGCGCTGTTCCCGCGGCCCACCTTGGCCCATACATGGCCCATACTGGTTCAATGTCATCATCTTCACCGTGACTACGCTGCTGCCGTCGATCGCCGTCAACCGCTGCGATGCGCCGCGCCCCCAGACGCCAGGATAAGAACGTCGTGAGGAGCACCGTGCTGATCACGCTCTCCCCATACCCTTATATTCCTTCCATCCGCTCTCCATCGCGAGCTCCCTAAACCCTAGCCGGAGGTCGTCATCGTCGCCGCCATTCTGAGACTCCCCGAGCCTCGCTGAAGTTGCATTGAGCCGTGCCTCAACTAGCTAAGATCCCTCATCGAAGGAATAGACGCCACACATCTCTAATCGTCACGATTGGTCTTGTCTTCCCCAACCTCGATGAACCTCGCTGTCGTCGATCCTCTCAACCCCGACCTAAGGCGCCCTCGCCAACCGTCGCAACGCATTCAGGGTGAGCTCACAATGCTCACGCACCCCTCCACCATCCTCCTCTCTCCCTGGGTCACTACCGCGACGTACCTCACCGGCCATTGTTGCTAGTCACCACTGCAGCCACCTCTCCGGAAACCCAAAACCAGTGGCGCCGCCACCATAGGGTTCGTCTCGCTGTGCTGATTCGAGTAGGCTAGATCCGACCGCCCCTTGCGCCCTCCTCCACCATCACCGGTGACCATCCGACGGTGGCTGCCGAAGTGGACGTCACCATGACCTCATGCCAACGTGGCCTGTGGGCCCGTTGACCGCTGACCGACACGGTGGCACCCGACATGGCCCTAGTCCCACCTGTCAGCCATAGTGGCTATCCCAGCCCCTGTGTAAAAAGCTTTAGGGCGTGTGTTGATGTCAGCATGACACAATAAAAGTTTTAATTGGTTTAAATGATTCTAGAAATTGGTATAATATTGTACATTCAATAACTTTTATTCTGTAATTCATAAAAAATATGTATAATGTATCAAAATGTTCAAAAAAATGAGATCCACCTATTTGATCTATAATCATGCATTGTTCAACAACTTATATTACAAGTTTAATTAGAACAACATAGTAACCACTCATAGGTGATTCTAGAGTTTCCCTGAGTTAGGGTTTGCACCCCTCAGAACCATGTTTAAACTGCCGAGCATTTCTTAGGGTTACATTTCGGTACAATTCAAATTGTCATATCTTCATCCTTGCTTGTTTTCCATGTGTTGATTGTTTTCCATTCTTTCTGGTGATTTGGTTCTTCCCAGAAGAATATGATATTGAGATCGAAGACCGAGATCAACATCATTGAAGACTGACAAACAATACTTGACCAACTATAATCAAGTCAAGTACAAGGCTTCTGAAGATCTTCATTTTGGTTATCAACTGGGAAAGGCAAGCATAGCTCCCCCATGATATAATCATATGTTTTTGAAAGCATTTCAATTGTTGCCATGCTGCATATGATTATACTGTGGTATTTTGTCGAGAGATAGAGTATCCTATATGTTGCATTCCTCCCTTTGATCTTATATTACCTGATCCACTGCTCCTAGCATAACTAGGTTTGGCTTGTGTGCACTTCTAGAGATTATATCTATGTCTTGCTTATCCAAGAATAGCTTTTGAGTCTGGTTCATCAAGATGATGTATCAGACGCAGATAATCTAGTATGACTGGAGATTCTAATGAGATGAGATCATAGGTGATTTGATATTAAACATGCTAAGGCTTGTATGGGAGGCCACGATGGGATGTGGTTTTTGTAGTCCCATTATCGCCACCACTAGGAATCGAGTTCTTCCCTCTTGAACCAAGACGAGCGTACAACCACATGGGGCCTGGACAACCTCACGAGCAACTAACTTTCCTAGTAGATTCCATGAGTCACAAAGTTCGGGCGTTCCATTTGACATACGCATTAAATTTTTTTTGAAAGATTTGGCTGGTGAAGGTGCATTCATAACAGGTAGGGAAGCCTGGACCGGGTTTCTTGTGGTCGATGGGGACCCTGGTGGAACCAACCTTGCCTCACATCTCTAGGGACCGGTTTCAGTATTTAACCTGTTATAGCGAAACCATCCTTAGGGCGTGACTCATGGTCTCGGTGTAATCAAGGTAAAGGTCGTGTCTAACCACCCTCTGCCGGCCTTCCAAGGAAGAGGGCTAATCATTGTGGCATTATGAGAAGGTTAGTATGGGTGGTAAAGTTGTACATCCCTCCAGGGTAATAGTATTTTCGAAAAGCCGTGTCCGCGTTTATGGACGACTTGGGAACGAACGCGATGATCATAGAGAACATGAACCTAATCATAAAACTTGGTAGATCAACGTGTGCTTAATGATGCTTCCTCATGGGTATGAGGGGGTGATCCTAGTTAGGGTTCAGATGATGATGACTTGGTGGATATCAAAGATAATGATTAATACTTTGGAGATGTCGCTCTCTTATCCCCTTTTAAAATGTTCTGATTAGACGAGCTTTTTATCCCTCTTGTTTTATAAACAAAGATGGCTTTATGCCAAACAATTCCACCAGCCAAAAGTCTTGTGGAATACACCCTGTACTCACCCTTGATTTTTTGATACTTTTGTAGCAGAGTAAGTGTTCCCCCGAAGACGAGTTCCACATGACATCGACACCGACGAGTAGCTTGGGGTTCCCAGACGGCAACTTGGAATCTATGGGCTGGGACGTCATCGTTATGCTTTGAAGTTCAAGGATCTACTGCTCACAACCATCATCCTTGTCGAACAGAACATGACGGGCTCGAACCCTAGCGTAGCTAGTGGGGGTCTGTGGCGGCACACCGGGGCACAGGCGATGGTCGGCGATGGGGTCAAATGACGAAGTCGAGGACGATGGTTCTCCTGCGCTTTCCTTGCTCCGGGAAGAAGTGGGAAGGATCAGAGAGAGGTGGGGAGTGGAATGGTGTGAAGAAAATGAGCGGGGAAGGCCTCCTTTTATAGCCAAGCGAGAGAGGCTGAGCGTCATGGTAGTGCTCGTCGGGGTCGAGGTTACAGCGAGCTACGGGCATGGCTGGGGATAGGGGACGGTGCACGGTTCCCTAGCGGTGCTCAAGGAGGTAATGGCGCCGCAAGGGGAGGTGCGGCATCGACGGAGGTTTTGATGACGCACAATGGCTATGGGTTGCGCGGCGGCGAACAGGATGTCTGGGAGGTTCCTGGGATGGTGGTAATCACAGGCACGAGCGGTGAAGGCGAGGAGTGGTCTGTGTGAGCGTCTCGAGTGTGTCGAGCTGGTGCGCTCTGGACATGGCAGAGACCAACTAGGCGTGCGTGTTCTCGGTGGTCCACGGCTTGGCAGGGGTCGAGGGCTAGACAGGGGGTGGCGGTGGACGGAGGCGTGCTTCCTGGACACGGTGGCTAGGCTCCTGCTAGCTAGCCATGGTCTACTGGCCGGGGTTCGCTCAGGCATGCACGACAGGGTGCATTGGGTAGGGTCTAGGTTGGTTCAATGCACTGGTTGGCACTGGGGGGGACAGGGGTGAACAATGGGGAACAATGTTTGGGGTGATCACTGCTCAAAACAGTGAAGTTTAGCCAAATTGGTTTTGTGTATCCAAGTGTTTGATGAAATGGCCGAAATAATTTCACATTTGAATTTTTGGTTGAAACTTGGTGTATGTAATGATCAAATACTAGGTAGTCTCTGATTGATTGGATTTGTCAAGGTGCACTGGTTTGGTTAGGTTTTGAGAAATGGTGATCTTCCCATATGAACTAAATTCAATTTTCAAATGTCATTTGAATAGGGTTTCCAAATGTTTCTGTGGGATTGCAAGGTGGGCATGGGTTCACTTTCACTTGGTCTAGCAAGGGGTGAAAATAATTGGATTATTTTCTATTTGAAATATTGGATTAGAAACACTCAAAGTGGTCTAGTAAGCAAGATTGGCAAAAATGACCATTAGCTCATTTTGTTTGTTTTTGAATTTCTAATTATTTGATTCTGCTTGGAAATGATTTAGATGATGTTGTTTTCATCGTTAAACCAATCCTTGCAATTCAAAATAATCAAGCAAGTCCATTCAAGAATTCATTCATTCATCACACACACATGCATTCATATGGATTTTAATTACAAAAGTTTTTGTTAACGCTAAATTTGGGTGATTGGAATTGATAACCTTGATTATTATTTTTGGGATTTTTGAAACCTTCCATTGTTAAACAAAATCTCGTCCCGAGATTTGAGAAAAAGAAAACTAGGATTTAAAGAGATCTAGAAACTCTGTCCTAATGTATTCTTCTCGCTCCCAAGTAGCTTCTTCTTCAGTGTGGTTACTCCACTTGATCTTGAGAAACTTGATACTCTAGGTCCTGGTGGTTCTGAAAGCTTCCTCCAAAATACGGATGGGTACTTCGGGATATGTCAGTCCATCGCTGATCTCTATGGTTCAGTGATCAATATTTTTGAATACTTCGGTCTTCTCTGGGACTTGTAGGCATTTGCGAAGTAACGCGATATGAAACACATTATGCACTGCTGACATATCCTCTGGTAGTTCCAGTTGATAAGATACTTCTCCTTGACGATTTAAAATCTTGAAGGGTACGATATATCTGGGGGCTAACTTTCCTTTGAGTTGAAAACATTGCATTCCCTTCTAAGGTGATACTTTGAGATACACAAAATCTCCGATGTTGAAGGCTAGGTATCGATGTCTCTTGTCGGCATAACTCTTCTGTCTGGATTGGCGGTATTGAGGTGCTCACGAATCTTGTGAACTTTCTCTTCGACTTCTCATAGGATGCCGGGTCCAAAAATATGACTCTCTCCTCTTTCTGACCAATTCAACAGGGTACACCACTTCCTTCCATACATGAATTCAAATGGGGCCATTTGCAAACTGGCTTGATAACTGGTGTTGTATGAAAATTCTGCAATAGGTAGACAGTCTTCCCATTTAGATACATATTCTAACACACATGCTCTCAACATATCTTCAAGTATTTGATTTACTCGCTCCGTTTGTCCATTTGTCTAAGGGTGATAAGTTGTGCTGAAATTCAGTCGGGTTCCTAATACTTCATGGACTTTCTTCCAAAATCTCGAGGTAAACTGAGTTCCTCGATCCGACACAATGTTCTTGGGGACTCCATGTAAACTGACAATTCTAGCAATGTACAACTCTACTAGCTTCTAACTCTGATAATTGGTCTTGACAGGTAAGAAATGGGCGACTTTGGACAATCAATCTACTATGACCCAAATAGAGTCATTTCCCCTACTAGATGTTGGCAAACCGGTGATAAAATCCATTCCAATTGAATCCCATTTTCATTCTGGAATCTGCAATGGTTGCAATAGTCATGCGGGTCTCTGATGTCCCTCCTTGACTCTCTAACAAATATCACATTTGGCTATGTAGCTTCCGATTTCTCTCTTCATCTTATGCCACCAAAAATTGCTCCTTCAAATCCTGATACATCTTCGTTCTTCCGGGGTGGATAGAATAAAAAGTATCATGGGCTTCTTTCAAAATAGCTTGCTTCAATTCCGGATCTGCTGGCACGTATATACGTCCTTTGTACCCCAAAACTCCTTCTTCATCTTCGGTGAATCCGGGTACCTTCCCTATACGGATATGACCTTTGATTCCGTCGAGACTAGCATTTCCTTTTCGAGACTCCTTGATCTGACTGATCAAAGTGGGTTGAAGTTCTATGCTAGCCAAAAATCCTTCACTTACTAGTTCCATCTAGAAATCTTCTAACTCCTTGTGCAAATTTGGTTGCTCCTTTAGAATCATAGAGTTTAAGCAAAACGACAATCTGCTAAGGGCATCTGCTACCACATTGGCTTTACCAGGGTGATAGTAGATGTCCATATCATAGTCCTTGATTATCTATATCCATCTCATTTGGCTCATAATCAGCTTCTTATGGGTGAAAATATACTTCAGGCCTTGTGATCCGAATAAATTTCACAACGGTTTCCCATGAGGTAATGTCGCCATGTCTTCATGGCTAAAACTACGACTGATAGCTCAAGGTCATGGGTAGGATAATTTTGCTCATGTTGCTTCAGTTGTCGGGATAGATATGATATGACTTCGCCTTCTTGCATTAGCACACATCCGAGACCGATCTTGGATGCGTCACAATACACATCAAAATGCTTCATGATATTCGGCATAATCAAGATTGGGGCTGAGATCAATCTCTTCTTGAGTTCTTGAAAACTTGCTTCACATTTGTCCATCCATTCAAACTTCTTATCTTTCTTCAACAATTGGGTCATGTGTCTTGCAATACTCGAGAATCCTTCTACGAACTTGCGATAGTATCCCGCTAATCCGAGAAATGCATGAACTTGGGTTTGAGTGGTTGGGGATTTCCATTCTTCAACATCCTTAACCTTGGCGGGGTCAACAGAAATTCCTCCGGCCGACACAATATGTCCGAGGAATCCTACTTCCTATAACCAGAATTCACATTTGCTAAACTTGGCATACAACTGATGCTCCCTGAGGGTTCCAAGGATGGTCCTCAGGTGTAGATCATGTTCTTCTTCTGATTTGCAATAGATCAGAATGTCATCGATGAAAACAACGACAAATTTATCCAGCAAGTCCATAAAAATCTTATTCATGAGGTTCATGAAATAAGTGGGGGCATTGGTTAATCCAAAAGACATGACAGTGTACTCATACAGTCCATATCTGGTGGTAAAGGTAGTCCTTGGAATATCCTGTGTGTGAATCTTGAGTTGATGATAACCAGTTCTAAGATCAATCTTAGAAAACACTTTGGCACCGGTCAACTAGTCAAACAGGTCTTCTATCTTCGGCAGTGGGTACTTGTTCTTGATGGTGACATCATTCAGCTTCTAATAATCCGTACACAAACGGTTACCTCCATCTTTCTTGTCCAAAAAAAAGACAGGTGATATCCATGGCGACGTACTTTGTTGAATCAATCCTATCTCCAGCATAGCATCCAGTTGCTTCTTAAGCTCCACTAATTCAGACGGGTTCATACTATAGGGTCGATGGGCTATGGGTCCGGTTCTAGAGATTAGTTTAATGATAAACTCGATATCCCGATCTGGGGGCATACCGGGCAAAACATCTATAAATACGTCAGGGTATTCACAGACTACTCTGACTTGGTCAATGGTTGGTTGGGATAGACTCTTGTTGCACTTGAATTGACGGGGCAAGGTTTCAGATACATGCTCTACTGATATTCCGGTTGTACTGGTCATGGTTATGGCTTTCCTGGCACAGTCGATTAATCCTTTATGTTTCGACATCCAATCCATTCCTAGTACTACTTCCAAACCTTTGGTTCCAAGTACTATTAGATTAGCATAAAAATCTATGCCATGGATTCTGATAGGTAAGGCCCTGCAAATTTGTCTAGCTTTGGTGGTTGAACTAGGTATTTGAACTATCATGACATGCTTCAATTTTGTTGGTTGAATCTTACTAGTGCATAAAAATTCCTCTATAACAAACGAGTGCGATGCTCTAGAATCAAACAACACTCTTGCAAGTACTGAGTTAACACACAACATACCCAACACGACATCTGGCGCTTCTTGGGCTTATTCAGCATTCATGAGAAACAGACGACCGTTGCGGTTGAGCGAATTCCCTGGGGAAAATCTCCTTCCAGGTTGAACATGACGCTGCTGCTGAGCTGGGGCATTCACATTGGGGGTTGCTGCAAGCTTCTTGGGGCACTCATTGGAATAGTGACCCTTGGTGCCGCATTCATAACAATTCACCTGAGACTTGTCCTTTTCTACAACAGGCACAACATTGGTTCCAGTTCTTGGGGCAGTATTGGTGTTGTTGGCGACATTGTTGTTGTTGAACTTGGGCGGTGCACGGTTGAAATTGTTGGATTTGCCGGGGTTATTGTGATTCCCTCCGAGCCTTGGGTTTCCTCCACGGTTGGGATAGGTTGGGAGGTTCATCGGGGGTCTATTGTTTCTTGGGGAAAATCCTGTAGACCGGTTGGGGCGATACTTTGGGGTATGGTGGGTTCCTGGTTGATGCATCATTCGATGTTTGCGGTTCTCATTGGCTCGGTTGATCTTGCCTTCCATCTGAATGGATGAATCAACTAAGGCTTCAATGTCAGCAAACGGGATATTGACAAACACTGTCTGCATCTCATCACGCAGACCATTCAAGAATATTTCCTTCTTCTTGTCTTCAGTGTCAATCTCATCGGGTGCATACGTAGCTAATGATAGAAATTTGTCATGGTACTCAACTACTATCATCCTCCCTTGATTCAATTCTCTGAACTCATCTCTCATCCTCTTGATTAAACCCGGTGGCACATGGGTTCTGCTGAACTTGAGTTTGAATTCATCCGAAGTCATCATTTGTCCTCCAGTCATGGCGTGAACGCTGTTCCATGAAGCTCTTGCATCTCCTGCCAGATAGTGGGTGGAAAACAGTACCTTCTTGTTGGCCTCTACTCCTGCGACTTCTAAGTTGTTCTCCATGGTTTGCTGCCAATCATCTGCATTTAAGGGCTCTTCAGACTTACAAAAGATGGGTGGATTGGTGTTCTGAAAGTTGTTGAGCTTGGATCCATGGTTGTCCTAGTTTCCATGGCCTTGATTGTTGTTGGCCATCTATGCTATGTGTTGAAGGGTGGCTAGGTTGGCTTGATGTTCGTCTCTTTCAGCTTCGCGATCAGAAACCAACATTTGCAAGATTTGCAACATTGGGTCCGGGGATGAACTGCTTCCTCCGCGAGGCATCTGAGGATTGAGATAGATCATGAGAAAATAGGTAAATTTTCTAAGGTTCAGGGGTTTGTTTTTGAAAAGTTTTTTTAAGTTTGACTCAGATTTTTCTAGCAACTTGCTTTTCATTCATTCATAGCACACAATACAAACACACACCACAACAAGGAAACATATGGTTTTAAGAACCATTCTGTGAAACTTCAATACAGTGGAACCGGACACATCTTCACTAACGCTAGTTCTCAAGAGCTACTACTCCTCGGAATCGGTGGCTTCATCATCATCATCTTCATCATCACCAATAAAGGAGAAGTCATCCTCATCGGTGAAGAAGTCCATGGCTTGATCCTCCAGAAAGTCATCATCGTCACTGAGGTAGGAGTAGGGTTCTCCACAGATATCTTCTCCTGCTTTCTCCCTCTCCTCAAGCTACATGTCCCTCTCGTGGATGGTCTCCTCCCAGTCTGTCACCTTGTGACGAAGGCAAGCAATAATGTGATCCTTCTTGTCAAGCTGACGGCGACGAGACTGGCAATCCTAAACAAGCATGGAAATGGTCTAGTCCTTCTTGACAACGATGTCGTAGTTGCGGTTGGCGTAGGAGCGGGCATTGGCCAACTCCTTCTGCCGGTCTGTAGAGGTCCCAACCTGATAAGGTAGAGATCCCTGTGTTTACAATGCCAGTCCCTAGCTCAATAGCTAGCATCCACAGTTTAAGATGTAATATCAAGAAACAAAGATCATAATACAACTTTATAACTAGGAATAAAATAATTTATTACATCTTACATACTCCCTCCGACCCATATTATTTGACTTGGATTTGGCTAGATTCGGATGTATCTAGCACTAAAACATGTCTAGATACATTCGAATCTAGACAAATCCAAGTCAACTAATATGGGTCGGAGGGAGTAGCTCATTTGGCTATCTCATTACCATGCAGTAGAAATATCTATATAGCACGGAGTCCTTCATATTCAAAGTGCCACAGACAATCATGTTGGTTGTAGACTTGTAATCCTATTCAACACACTTCACTAACATCAAACAAACCTGCAACATAATAAGTTACAGCCACAAGGGTCAATACATTTGAATTATATTGGCAAGTGATACTATGGTATAATAGTGGTATCTATCATCTATATGCATTTGGCTAAGTGGAGCTTAGGGTTGATTTGCTCAAAATAGATTTTCCTTATCATTTGAAAACACTAAGTTTTTGTTTGTCAAAATCACCAAAGGAATCTACCAATAAAATTGGTGATCCTTTACGCTTGTTCAACCACAAGTTTTTAACTTAGAAATTGGGATGAGGAGATCCTTGATAGCTTCCATGTCTTGATGCTCAAATTGTCCATTGCCAGGGACATGGCTAAGTACTTAGATTTTACTCTCTCGAGAGGTGGTGCACTTTCCCCACAAGACTCGACATGCATCGAGAGAAGATCTCTCAGAAGCCTTCCCTTAGACCAAATGGACGCGTTCCATCCTATCACCACCTACCACCTTCTGTCCATCTGGCTAAGTTATTGCAACCTATATGATCCTGGAAGAGCCCATATTGCCATGTGGCTGCACTAGAAGCTTGTCAACATTTGACATCTCAAATCTCTTTGTTCCTGGGTGTCTTTCCAAAAGTGAGATACACACGTTTTCACAAGTTTACTAGCCTTGTGTAACCACTCAACATAAATCCATCCAAGCAATTACCATTCAACCCATGTGATTCATTCACTTAGTAGTTTTATTAAGCAAAAACATAAGTGAAAATACTTAGCAAAATTTCCATAGCATGTGTATATATTCCACCCTTGTTTACTACTAACTAAGATAAGAATGATAGTAGTAAGGATATTAACTTAGGGAAACTTATACTAAGGCATCATCTACTAGGATTTACCATGGCATAGCATACTTAGTAAAAATTCCATGCAAGTCCTACTCAAAATATCACTAATGCATAGTGAAAGTAATAGGACAAAATGTATGAAGCACCACTTTCCTTCTAGTAGAGAATATAGGTTCACTCCTTGATCTTGCAATTGTCACACTCTTCAAAGTTCACTACAATTCAATCAAGCAAGGCACAAATTCAATCTAGCATTCAAATAATTCACCACATAAATAAAGGAAACAAAACAATGCATGAAAGCATGCAAAAAGGTTGTTTTAGTTGGAAAAGTGGTTTCTAATAGGCTATAAACATTTTAAAACACCTATGGGTCATTTATAAAAGTGTCAAAACCATTTGAAATCAAGTTAGTGAAAATGGCCATTTAAATCATTTTTGTCTTTGATAGAAATGATTTTAATCAAAGGAATAGTTTCTATTGTTTGACAAATATATTTTTAAACTCAAATGTTAGTGTTTATGGTCAAAGTGTTTAAACAAATCCATTTGCAAAAGGTTTCACTCAAAAATCATTTTAAATTATAACAACATTTTTGTTTTACTAGAAATGTCTTTATTCAAGGAATAATTCCTTGTGTTAAACAAAATATATTTCTAAACCCAAAAGTTTGTGTTTCTGGTCAGTAGGTTCATAACAAATCATTTGCAAAAGATTTTACCCAAAAATCATTTTTAGACTAACTTTTATACTCAAAATAGGCCAAGAAATGTTTCTGCAAAAATACCTCAATTTCCATAAGCAAAATACTAAACTAAGGGCATGGTTGCAAAAAGCTTTATTTTTCCTGATTCCAATGATATAAAATTTGCAAAATTTGGACGTGTATATCTGAAGTTATGAATTTTTCAAAATCAATCACTAATAGATCTAATATCTGTTTTAAATCCACCGCTGGGCCACGTGGCTGTTTCTTATTGGCGAGTACCAGTTCGTGTGGATTGATCGATATAGACTGTCAGATCTAATTAATGTTGCACGGTACAGATCAACGTGTACCTCTTCGTCTATGTTCTAATTCTATCCATCAGATCTAAATCGAATGGCTCACAGTGGCTCGACCATAGATGGGTGGCGCGGCTCGACGGTGAGCGGCGATGGAGCTCAGGCAATGGTGTTTCGGCTATTCCAGGAACCGAGGGAGAGGGAGGAGATGCTCACCAGGTTCGTCGTGGCGTGAGGAATCTCAACATCATCATGGAATGTCCAGGGTTGCACGGTCGCATCGGCAATTTCTCGTCGGAGAAGCTTCTGGCGACGTGCACGCTCGGGCGGTAAATGTTGGCGAGGCTACGGTCCAGCTAAGTCAAACAACGGTTCCGTTATATGCGCGCAAGAAAGGTGAACACGTGAGTATCAACTAGAGAGGAGGAGGCGGTCAGTGCTTATGGGGAGAGGTCGCCGGAGTTGTGGCAGGAGCCGGTGGCATTCAATCGTCGTTGTTGCCGATGCTATGGGGCTCGCGCAGGCAAGCTTAGGGTTCTGGAAGGTGCGCACGGTGGTGGGGGTCAAAGTAGTGTGAGCCTGGGCATTGAGGTGGCCGGAGTTGCTCGGATTTGCCATGGAGGTTCGCCGGAGCAGAGGAGGTTGCGAGTAGAAATTTTAGCAGAGGAGGCTGCGAGTAGAAATTTTAGCAGAGAGGAGCTGACGAATGAGGGGAAGGAGAGAGGGGGAGGAGGCATTTAAATGGGCAAGGTCGCGGGGCGAGTTACATGAGCATTCAACGGGAATTTACACGAATTGAAACAGGCAGAAACGGCCGGGGAGAGGTTGGGGGCGAGGTTAGTGCAG
The DNA here is from genome assembly GCA_916181665.1 of Avena sativa. NCBI lineage: Eukaryota > Viridiplantae > Streptophyta > Magnoliopsida > Poales > Poaceae > Avena > Avena sativa. The sequence continues at coordinate 106,268,643 of OV702293.1, forward strand.
GGTTGACGATGATGAGGTGGCGCTGGTGGGGTTGATACGTGAGTGGGTGAGGGGGTATGTCCGCGGGTGAGAAAAGAACGGCTCGGGGAGATCTGGTTTCCCGGGTGGGCTGGGGTCTGGGGTAGGTTTAGTTGGGCTGGCCTTTTCTATTTTTTTCTTTCTGGTTTCTTTTTCATTTTCTATTTCTTGTTTTCAATTTCAAACACTCATTTGTATTCAGATTTATTTATCAAACCTTTTCCATACTTTTCAGTAGGTTTTTATACTATTTATTAATTTCCATTTTAGAATATTTTCTTATGTATTCTCTTATGGTTAAATAATTATTTAAATTTAACATTTTGTCTCTATTTAAATAAGATTTTAAATATGTTTCCAATCTATATTATTTTTATTCATATGATTTAATCATCTGTTTAAATTCAAATGTTTCTCAAACCTTTTCAGTAGGTTTTGTTTATTCATTAGTGTGTTTAAATAATTCACTTTGAATTATTTCAAATATTTTAATATGATTTAATATTTATTTAAATTAGGATTTTGACTTTATTTTAAATAAAATTTGAATATGGTTCCCAAACCATATAATCTTATTTAATCATTCTTTTTAAGTTAATTGGATAATTTTTAATCCACTTTGGGTAATTTCAATTCTTTTTCTCATGATTTAATTAATTCTTTATATTAGGGATTTTGTCTTTATTCAAAACAAATATGGTTCGAGTACATATAAGTTTTTATTCAAATAATGTTTATTCCTTTGTTTTATTTGGATTATTTTATTCCATTTACTTATGGATTTAACTTAAGGTTTAAATTGTCTTCTAAATATTTTATTGGGATTTATTATTTAGTTTAGGCAATTTGGCTTTATTTAAATAAAATTGAATATGGTTCAATTCATATAATTTTATATAAATAACCTTTTATTCCTTTTTATTATTCAATAATCTTTCATTTGATTCGTGGATTTGGCCAAGGATTAGTTTGGCTTTTAAATATTCCTTATTTATTTCTTTCTTTCTTTGCCTTATAAAATCCATATCTTTTTTTATTTATGGATCCCAAAATTGGTGGTTCCAATTTGTAGAGTTTTATTTAATATTTGTTTATCTTTTTAAATCCCTTTAGGATTAATTTTCTCACGATTTGGTATGGATTTTAGCTAGGAGATTTATTAGCTTTGGAAATTATTTCCTTTTATCTTATTAAATTCATAAGTTTTTATCCAAGGTTCCAAATTAAATGAAACCAATTTATATGGTTTTATAATATTTCTGTTTATCATTTTTGATCATTTAAAAATGTTTGTTGGTGAATTTTTATATGGATCAAATTCATAGTCTTTGAGAGATCTTGGAAATGATTTATCCCATCAGGATTTGGGGTTTTGGTTTAACTTTCCCAAGAGTTTAAATTTCAAGATACATTCATTGATCAATGCATTTCACTTGATTGAAATTTTGTTGGATTCCCTTATGATTCAAATTTATTCAAGAAGGGTTTTGAGGTTTCCATTTAGAAGCAAAAAGTTTCTTTTCACCCTAAATTTCAACAATTATTTCTTTTGTTTATTTATTTTTCACATTTCAAAATTTGGAAAATTTGGGGATGTGACAGGCTACCTTGATTAAAATAAATCTCGTCCCGAGATTTGGGAAGGCTAGAGGTTACAAGTTGGCTTGAAGGCAACTAGGATACTACCACCCTTAAAAAGGTTTTCAACTAGATTACATATTAGCTTACTTGGGGTCTTGATGTAACTTCTCTGGATAGTTGTTTGCATAATGGTCTAGCTCATTGCAGTTGTTGCACATCACTTGGCTAATATCCTTTATCATCTTTGGTTTCACTATTGCTTGTTTCTTTCCTTGGCTATTCTTCTTTGCTGGACATTTATTGGCATAGTGTCCCATCTATTTGCAATTGAAACATTGCACTTGGCTATTGTCTTGCTTGCTGGGGTTGGGGCATTTCTTGTTCTGGGTCTCTCCAAAGCTAGGAGTTCTTGTAGTTCATGTTCTTCATATTTCACCACAAATGTGGTAAATCTTTCTCTCTTCTTGGGGAAGTCACTAGAGATGTGACCTTATTCTCCACAAGAGTAGCAACTGTAACATCCCTAAAATCATGTTTCAAAACTCATGCATATCATCCATGCATCCATGCTCATTAAGTGTTTCATTTCAAAATCATTTAAAAAACAGGAGCATATATTGCTCATTATCTTATGTATGAATACTCTAACCTTTGTGCTACTTGCTAATGAGAAAGGTACTGATATTCATTCAGTAATGTTTTGAGATCAAACTTAAGTGATTTCAAAAGCTTGAACAAAGTTTCAAAACAAAGTATGAAATAAAACCAAGTTTATGGCTATTATTATATCTCATAAAGGCTTGATTTTATTTTATTTTCCAAATGACCCAAGTATGTTTTTGTAAACAGAATTGTTTGACACATATTTGAGTGCAAAGTACTCTGTACAAAAAGCTAGATAAGGTTTGAATTCAAACTGAATTGAAATGGAGTTTGAAAACCAATTCTAGAAAACCAAAAAGAAAAAGAAAAGGAATAAAGGGGAAAAAGCAGCAAGCCAATCTGGCCCAACCCAGCCCAACTCGACCTAGCGAGCCCAGTAGCCTCTCCCACGAATCGTTTTCTTTCACTCGCACCCGCACCCACTGAGTCGCTGACTGTCTGGACCCACCCCCACTCTTTATCTCTCGCTGACAACCACGGCCCACACGACTATCGTCGTCTCCACCCACCGACTGGTTCATCCCCAAAATTACGCTGGGCGTTTCCTGTTTAATTCGCGGCGTCAATTCCCGTTCAATGCCTGAGTAAATCTCGCACGCGCCCCTGCTACTTAAACCCCCTCTGCCCCCTCTCCATTTTCCCCCAAACCCCAAGCACAGAGCGCCCCCAGGCTGCGAGAATTCCTCGCCGCAACCTCGCTGCTCCGACGAGTTCACCGACGAATTCCGGTGAGCACCGCACTCCCCTCTGCCTATGGTTCATGCTGGCTTGTTCTACATCTCCATGCGCACCTACTGATGCTTTCTATTTGCTCGCGCATGGTCTGTAGACTCGGCAACATCAACGACTGAGCTCCGCCGCCCTCTGCTCGAACTCCGGCGACCTTTTCCCGTAAGTCCCAGCCTCCCCTCTCCCTCTGTTTGATACACGTGAGATCCCCAGTGTCCTGCGCATCTAACGACACCTTTCTCTCGTCTTAGCGCGGCCCAGAGCGTCGCCAACGTCGACGAACAGAAGCCATCGTCGCCAGGGACTACTCCGACGAGCAATCCGCGACAACTCCGAGCGCCCCTTCGCCAACCGAGCATACGTCGATCTTCTCCTTGTCACGGCGATTCTGGTGAGCATCCTCCCACCTCCCCGGGCGACCTAGTTCGCCGGCTCCGCCACTGACTGAGCGCGCCACCGCCTGTCGCCACCGCTAGCGCCGCCACTTGTTGGTCTTTTCCTAAGGACCGTTCAATTTAGATCTAGTGGACACGATAGATCAGAAGCAAAGCGGTATGTTTTAATCAGAGTCGTGCGTTTTAGTTAGATCCAACGGCTCGTAGACGCGATCCAGCGTGAAGCGGTACCAGCCAGTTAGAAAGTGCCGCGTGGCACGAGTTTGGTTTTAAAATTTTGAATTAGATCTATTAGATGTTTGATTTTGTTTAATTCATAACTTTTGAATTCCACCTCCAAATTTGACAAATTTTATATCAATGGAATCAGGAGATAAAGCCCTTTCCATATATGCAATTAGTTTAAAGTTTTGTTTCTGTTAAAATGGTTATTTTTACAGAAACATGTGTAGGCCTATTTTGTGTATATTAATTGTTTGAGAAATGTTTTGATGTTCAAATAAAGGTTGTTTGGCAAGTTTTGAACTTGTTTATGAATCAGTACTGTGCACTTGTCTTGTTGAGTATAGATAATCATCACATATCATATTGCATGCATCCATATATTTTTGCTTGTATTTATTTTGTATGTGATTTGGTGCTATCATTTTATGTGTAGATTTTGGTGCAAATAGTGATTGTGATTGTGAGGATTGTAGCTACTCTCCAAACTACCAAGGCAAGTGGTGCTTCATGATTTTATTCCTATGTTTTCAAATATGCATTAGAAATATTTTGCTAGTCTTGCATGGATATTTTTGATCTATATGCTATGCTTGGGAAATCCTAGTAGTTGTAGAATTGCTAGAAATATTTCTAAGTCTTAACAATGCCATGCTTAGACTAGCTAGTAGCAACTAAGGGTGGTTATATATTCATTCTATGAATAAATATTTCTAAGTCTTTGGACTATGTTTTTGGTTTAATAAAACAACTAAGTGAATGAAACACCTGGGTGGAAGGGAAGGAATGGGTTATGTTGAGTGGTTACACAAGGCCCATTTCTATGGTTTACCTTGTGTATCTCACTTGTGGAAAGCCACCCAGGAACAAAGGGATTTGAGAGGCCAAATGTTAAGAAGCTTCTAGTGCAGCCACTTGGCAATATGGGCTCTGCCTGGATCATATAGGTTGCAATAACTTAGCCATTTGGACAGTTGGTGGTAGTGGGATGATAGGATGGAACGTGTCCATTTGGTCTAAGCGAAGGCTTCTGAAAGGTCCTGTCCTGGTGAAAATCAAGTCTTGTGGGGAAATTGCACAACCTCTGCAGATGGAAGAATCTAAGTACTTAGCCATGTCCCTGGTATTGGACAACTTGAGCATCAAGACATGGAAGCTATCAAGAATCTCCTCATCCCAATTTTCTAAGTAAAAACTTGTGGTTGAACAAGGGTGAAGGACCCCAATGTCTATTGGTGGTTCCTTGGGAAAGAATTTTATCAAAGAAAAACTTAGTGATTTCAACTGATAGGCAAAACCTATTTTGAGCAAAGCAAGCCTAAGCTACACTTACCCAAAATGCATATAGTATCTAGTCCACCAATATTCTACTAAGGTATCACTTGCCAATACTATTCCAATTTATTGACCCACTGTGGTTGTAAGTTGTGATGTTGCAGGATATTCTGATGATGATTAGGAGTCATGAGTCTACACTCAACATGCTTGCCTGTGGCACATGAAGATGAAGACTTATTTATCTTATTATAAATTTGAACTCTTGTATTAGGCCTATGGCCATGGAGTTGTAAAAGACTATGTTTGTCTCTGGAATTATATGTAATAGTGACCTTTGTTTCTGTGTACTTCATCTTAAACTGTGGATGCTAGCATTGATCCAGGGACTAGCATTGCAATCACAGGGATCCTTTCCTTTACAAAGGAGGGATCTTACATCAACACTTTGTGGTCACGTTGGATGTGGCCTTATGAGGCACGGTTCTGACTTTGCCTTCATCCTTCTTGGTAGAAGTTGTTCTTTCATGGAGGTTTCCAAACATTTGATGCATTCCATCTTGTTTCATATGTTGAACTATAGGATAGATGGGGCATTGAATAGGTACATGATCATTTCCTTCACATAGGAAACATGTAACTTGAGATGTGGGGCATTGTTTAGTTGGATATTTCTCTTCACAATTAGGGCATTGGTCCACATGCTCTCTGTAAGTGTGTTCCATGTCTCCACAAATATTGCAAGCTTGAATTCCTTCTATAATATCATCCTTGATATCATTATTGTCACAATCTCCTTGGAAAAGGTTGCTTCTTATGTTAATCATTTGATTGGTCATCCTTTGCAACAATTGGGATTGGGTTTCCAAGAATTTTTGCATGGTTGGGTCTAACTCATTGTTGTTGGCTAAAAACAGGGTTGTCACTTGATTCAACTAGGCTTGGGTTGCTAGAAGTTGTTCTCTCATGTGCATCTCTTGGTTGTTGTTGTCACCATCCTTGATGTTGAAGTCTCTTGGAGAAGTCATTTGTTTGGGTTGGATAGGGATTAGAATAGGCAAAGATTTTCTATTGGAAGAATTCTACTCCCACACCACAATTCACACAAATAATGTGCAAGTAATCACAATGAAACATTCCACTCAAACAACAAGTTTCAAGTATATTTTTAGGCAACAAAATATTTTTGCTACACCACATAAGTTGGTGTGATTGATCTAACTAAACACTAGTATGATGGTCCAACTATAGTTTTCATTTGAGATCATTCCATTCTTTTTGTTGTTTCTTCTTGAACAAGCTCATGGAATCCTTGGAAAATTTCTTGCATCTTGATCGCAAAGCTTCAAAGGTGATGATGGATCCTTATAAGTTGTCTTCAAATCTTGAGTATTGTTCTTGTCTCACTTGTAGTCCTTAGTGATGTCCAAGTTGAAGTCCTTGGTGATATTGTAGTTGAAGTCATGGGTGATGTCCTTTGATCATGTTGAAGTCTTTGTCCATCAAGTTGAAAACAGGGGAGATGTAGAATCAAAACCAAAAAGGTTTAGGAAAGAGTTTACAAGATTGTTTGTAAATAAGTTTTGAACAAATACAACTCCTATTTTTCTAAGGGGTTTTGTCCAATCCTAGGGTTACAATCCTACATGCAACACAGTGCTCTAATACCATCTAGAGAGGTCCCAACCTGATAAGGTAGAGATCCATGTATTTACAATGCTAGTCCCTGGATCAATAGCTAGCATCCATAGTTTAAGATGTAATATCAAGAAACAAAGTTCATAATACAACTTTATAACCAGGAATAAAATAATTTGTTACATCTTACATAGCTCATTTGGCTATCTCATTACAATGTAGTAGATATATCTATATAGCATGGAGTCCTTCATCTTCAAAGTGCCACAGACAATCATGTTGGTTGTAGACTTGTAATCCTATGCAACACAATTCACTAACATCAAAAAAACCTGCAACATAATAAGTTATAGCCACAAGGGTCAATACACTTGAATTGTATTGGCAAGTGATACTATGGTAGAATAGTGGTATCTATCATATATATGCATTTGGCTAAGTGGAGCTTAGGCTTGCTTTGCTAAAAATAGATTTTCCTTATCATTTGAAGACACTAAGGTTTTGTTTGTCAAAATTACCCAAGGCATCTACCCTTATTCAACCACAAGTTTTTAACTTAGCAATTGGGATGAGGAGATCCTTGATAGCGTCCATGTCTTGTTGCTCAAATTGTCCATTGCCGGGGACACGACTAAGTACTTAGATTTTACTCTCTCGAGAGGTGGTGCACTTTCCCCACAAGACTCGACATGCATCCAGAGAAGATCTCTCAGAAGCCTTCCCTTAGACCAAATGGACGCGTTCCATCCTATCACCACCTACCACCTTCTGTCCATCTGGCTAAGTTATTGCAACCTATATGATCCTGGAGGAGCCCATATTGCCATGTGGCTGCACTAGAAGCTTCTCAACATTTGACATCTCAAATCTCTTTCTTCCTGGGTGGCTTTCCACAAGTGAGATACACAAGGTTTCACCGGTTTACTGGCTTTGTATAAGCACTCAACATAAATCCATCCAAGCAATTACCATTCCAGCTAGGTGATTCATTCACTTAGTAGTTTTATTAATCAAAAACATAAGTCAAGTGACTTAGCAAAATTTCCATAGCATGTGTATATATTCCACCCTTGTTTACTACTAGCTAAGCTAAGCATGATATTAGTAATGATCTTAACTTAGGGAAAATTCTACTAAGGCATCATCTACTAGGATTTCCCATGGCATGGCATACTTAGTAAAAATTCCATGCAAGTCCTACTCAAAATATCACTAATGCATAGTGAAAATAATAGGACAAAATGTATGAAGCACCACATGCCTTATAGCAGAGAATATAGGTTCACTCCTCGATCTTGCAGTTGTCACATTCTTCAAAGCTCACTACAATTCAATCAAGCAAGGCACAAATTCAATCTAGCATTCAAACAATTCACCACATAAATAAAGGAAACAAAACAATGCATGCAAGCATGCAAAAAGGTTGTTTTAGTTGGAAAAGTGGTTTCTAATAGGCTATAAACATTTTAAAACACCTATTGGTCATTTATAAAAGTGGAAAAACCATTTGAAATCAAGTTAGTGAAAATGGCCATTTAAATCATTTTTGTCTTTGCTAGAAATGATTTTAATGAAAGGAATAGTTTCTATTATTTGACAAATATATTTTTAAACACAAATGTTAGTGTTTATGGTCAAAGTGTTTAAACAAATCCATTTGCAAAAGGTTTCACTCAAAAATCATTTTAAATCATAACAACATTTTTGTGTTACTAGAAATGCCTTTATTCAACGAATAATTCCTTGTGTTAAACAAAATATATTTTTAAATCCAAAAGTTTGTGTTTCTAGTCACTAGGTTCAAAACAAATCATTTGCAAAAGATTTTACCCAAAAATCATTTTTAGAATAACTTTTATAGTCAAAATAGGCCTAGAAATGTTTCTTCAAAAAAACCTAAGTTTCCAAAAGCAAAATGCTAAACTAAGGGCATGGTTGCAAAGTTTTATTTTTCCTGATTCCAACGATACAAAATTTGAATTTTTTTGACGTGTAGATCTGAAGTTATGAATTTTTCAAAATCAATCACTAATAGATCTAATTTCTGTTTTAAATCTAGAGTTGGGCCACGTGGTTGTTTCTTACTGGTGGGTACCAGTTTGTGTGGATCGATCGATATAGACCATCAGATCTAATTAACGTTGCACCGTATAGATCAACATGTACCTCTTCGTCTATGTTCTAATTCTATCCACCAGATCTAAATCGAACGGCTCACAGTGGCTCGACCAGAGATGGGCGGAGCGGCTCGACGGTGAGCGGTGGTGGCGCTCAGGTGATGGTGTTTCGGATATTCCAGGAAGCGAGGGAGAGGGAGGAGATGCTCACCAGGTTCGCCGTGCCGTGAGGAAGCTCAACGTTGTCGTGGAATGTCCAGGGGCGCACAGTCACATTGGCAATTACTCGTCAGAGAAGCTTCTGGCAATGTGCACGCTCAGGCGGTGACGTTGCAGAGGATACAGTCAAGATAAGGCAAACAAACAGTGTCGTTATATGCGTGCAATAAAGGTGAACACGCGAGTATCAACTAGAGAGGAGGGACGGTCAGTGCTTACGGGGAGAGGTCGCCGGAGTTGTGGCAGGAGCCAGTGGCGTTCAGTCGTCGTTGTTGCCAACGCTTTTGGGCTCACGCGGGCAAGCTGAGGGTCCTGTAACGTGCCACATGGCGGTGGGGGTCAAACTAGTGTGACCCAGGGGCAGTGGGGTGGCCAGAGTTGGTCGAATTTGCCGTGGAGGTTCACCGAAGCAGAGGAGGTTGCGAGTAGAAATTTGAGCAGCCCTAGGGCAGAGAGGAGCTGGCGAATGAGGGGAAGGAGAGAGGGGGAGGAGGAGCTTAAATGGCGAGGTCACGGGGCGAGTTACAAGCGCATTCAATGGGAATTTACGCGAATTGAAACAAGTAGAAACGACCGGGGAGAGGTTGGGGGCAGGGTTAGCGCGGGGTTGATGATGATGAGGTGGCGCTGGTGGGGTCGATGCGTCAGTGGGTGAGGGGGTACGTCCGCGGGTGAGAAAAGAACGACTTGGGGAGAGTTGGTTTCCCGGGTGGGATGGTAATGGGCTAGATTGGGCTAGGGTCTGTGGTAGGTTTAGTTGGGCTAGCCTTTTCTATTTTTTATTTCTGGTTTCTTTTTCTTTTTCCTTTTTCTATTTCCTGTTTTCAATTTCAAACACTCATTTGAATTCTGATTTATTTATCAAACCTTTTCCATACTTTTTAGTAGGTTTTATACTATTTATTAATGTCCATTTTAGAATATTTTCTTATATATTCTCTTATGGTTTAATAATTATTTAAATTTGACATTTTGTCTCTATTTAAATAAGATTTTAAATATGCTTCCAATCTATATTATTTTTATTCCTACTATTTAATCACCTGTTTAAATTCAAATGTTTATTCATTAGTGTGTTTAAATAATTCATTTTGAATTACTTCAAATATTTTAATATGATTTAATATTTATTTAAATTGGGCTTTTGACTTTATTTTAAATAAAATTTGAATATGGTTCCCAAATCATATAATCTTATTTAATTATTCTTTTTAAGTTAATTGGATAACTTTTAATCCACTTTGTCTATTTTCAATTATTTTTCTCATGATTTAATTAATCCTTTATATTAGGGATTTTGTCTTTATTAAAAAAATATTGTTCAAGTCCATATAAGTTTTTATTCTAATAATATTTATTTCTTTATTTTATTTGGATTATTTTTATTACATTTACTTATGGATTTAACTTAAGGTTTAAATTGTCTTCTAAATATTTTCTTGGGATTTATTATTATTTTAGGGAATTTGGCTTTATTTTAAATAAAATTGAATATTGTTCAATTCATATAATTTTATTTAAATAACCTTTTATTCCTTTTTATTATTCAACAATCTTTCATTTGATTTGTGTATTTGTCCAAGGTTTAGTTTGGATTTTAAATATTCCTTATTTATTTATTTATTTCTTTGCCTTATAAAATCCATATCTTTTTTTATTTATGGATCCCAAAATTGGTGGTTCCAATTTGTAGAGTTTTATTTAATTTTTTTATCTTTTTAAATCCCTTTAGGATTAATTTGCTCACATTTTGGTATGGATTTTAGCTAGGAGCTTTATTAGCTTTGGAAATTATTTCCTTTTATCTTATTAAATTCATAAGTTTTTATCCATGGTTCCAAATTGAATGAAACCAATTTCTATGGTTTATAATATTTTTGTTTATCATTTTTGATCATTACAAAATGTTTGTTGCTGAATTTTTATATGGATAAAATTCATTGTCTTTGAGAGATCTTGGAAATGATTTATCCCATTAGGATTTGGGGTTTTGGTTTAACTTTCCCAAGAGTTTAAATTTAAAGATACATTCATTGATGAATGCATTTCACTTGATTGAAATTTTCTTGGATTCCCTTTTTATTCAAATTTATTCAATAAGGGTTTTGATGTTTCCATTTAGAAGCATAAAATTTCTTTTCACCCTAAATTTCAACAATTGTTTCTTTATTTATTTATTTTTCACATTTCAAAATTTGGAAAATTTTGGGATGTGATATGGTCATACATCATGAAGCTGAGATTGACGAGGTTTAATATCGTCAATGCCCATTGTTATGAGCTTGGGTTTTAGAGAAGATGGGGATGCTGGAGATCGCGGAACGGTTAACAGACAAGAAACCAGGGACACGAGATTTACCCAGGTTCAGACCCCCGGAGGGAAAACCCTACTCCTGCTTGTCTGCTCTTGATTACGGCAGAACCGAAAGTTACAGCGGAGCGCAGATGCAATCTTGCGTGGAGGTGTGTATGCAGTGGTATGCGAGGTGCCCTCCTCGTCATGCCCTCGTAGCCTTTATATAGAGGTAGGAAGGTCCCGGGCACAGATCAAGTCGGTTACAGGTTTAGGGTTTGCCCCTTTGAATATTCTATCTAATCTAGTCATGCTCTCCAAGGATCCGAAGACGTCATGGGCTTGGGCCACCCGAAAGTCTTGATGGGCCGTGTATATTTTCATGGGCCTTCCTTGGGCTGGACTAGGTATGCTGATGTCATGCACCCGTAGGGTATAACCATGTCAGAGATGGTCCACCTGATGCTTCAGCTCTGGGTGATATGGTGCCTCCAATGGTTGTCCCATAACATCAAACCTTGGGTAGAACTCAAATCGGGTGCCCTTGATTTGATTGATGCTTTGCCTACACAAACGGGAAAGAGATTCCTGCATGGCCCTGGCAAGTCCATGCAGCCAGTTGTTCTCTCTTAAGGTGAACTGGACTCCCTCTGAGGTGGGTGCTTCAATCTTCCCTCTGAGACTTGCAACAATCAACCATTGCAATTCTCCTCCTTCTTGATCGTTGACCTGGGCTCCAGAAGTTCCGAGAGCTGGTCCAAATCATGCTCAAAGATGAGATATCCTCCATTGCCCAACTGATATAACTTTCTATACTTCACCTTCCATCTATAAGAATGTAGGATGAGTAAGTTAGTAGAGTGATCAAGTGTGTCAAATTTAATGTAAGTTTGCAAGAATTGTTTTGAGGAACATGAATTTTCATGAAAGAATCTAAGTGGTAAGAATGAGAATAGGTTTTCATAAATACTCACTTCCTTTGTTTTGAAAATAAGTTTTTGATTCAAGCGTCCATTCTAACTAGGGTCTCCTATGGTCAAGATGGCTCTGATACCAACTTGTCAACACCCTGATTTTTAATCCCAGATGCCTGTTATGCCATACATCGCAATCCTAGGATTACCATTTTTTGTGAGACATAACAGGTTGGTACCATAGTTCATCATCCATTACAAACCATAATAAAGGTCTTACAAATAAAGGATCTCATGATCCAGTCTTAGTACAATCAAGCAGCAGAATAATATAATAACGGTAGCGTGGGAGAGGCTCCATCTTCATCATCACAGGCAATGCTGACAATGGGAGATGATACTAGTTGTCGTAACCTTCCTACGGTCCATCATCCTGATAGTCCTCTTCATAGTCTGGCCACGGGAATAGCCAGGGACAAAGCCATGAGTACTCTTTTAAGTACGCGCAAACTATCACTAACAAGTAAAGAGGTTTCAAGTAGGAATGCTAAGCTCTAGGTTGTTTTGCAAAAAGCCAGGATTATCTCTAGCTGAGTTCAGAAGTAAAGAAAACTAGATTAAGGTTTTATAACACCTAAGTGGGAACTCAGTTTTCATAATCACAGCCCTGTTATGGTCAAGTCAAAGTCATGATTCATTTCACAAGTCATTTTGAAAACATCTGTTGACAGAACAATATGGCAACTCCAACCATCCATAACCGCGGACGCGGATATTCGAATAGTTTGACACTCTGCAGAGGTGGTACACTTTCACCACAATATTTGATACATCCATCAAGAACAATCCTGAATTCACCCTACTCAGTATGCGGATAATCAATCCTAACCTTTCAATTACACAACCTAGTATAGGCACCTCTCCTAAGAGTTTGGCCTCACAACCATGACCATCTGTCATCTTGGAAACTGCACAGGTGGACAATCATCACGAGGTAGCCTCAACTCAAACCTCGGCCGCAAGGGAACCCATACTAAGATATATAAACTTCCAGACAATCCCTACTCAATTTCGGGTATTGTGGTTGTACGGTAAAATTGGAATGGTATCGCATCCAGACACAACCATCAGTTTTAAAAAGGGCTAAGTCTCATGCCTCAACATTTTCATCATCAAAATCATCTGGTGTTCAATAAAACATGTCAAAACATCTCATTAGAATGACTCATTATTCTAAGGTTTTCATAATTATTTTCACCAAGTATTCCCATCTAAAGTGATCAAGTTTTATGCTTAGCACTAGCCACTAAAGTTGGGGGTAAACACTAATGAGGGGTGATAATCAAGTGTGACTTATCTAAGTATAATCTCATGCCTCAGGATTACATCAAGTTATACCTAATTTAGGTCAAGTTTTATGCTCTTTATGCTACCTCTAATATCTTTCCAAAACTTCACAAGTCACTAAGTAAGCAAAGAATTTTGATAAAGAAATAAATTAATAAAGCTTGCAAGTAAAACTGGGATTTGGTATAATAAGGTAGTATAATCACATATGCCTAAGGCATCTATTTGGCATAGTTATCTTGCAAATGTTAGCTTGCAAAGTTAACTTCTAGTGTGAGGCTTGCATAGGTAACATGCAAGTGGTAGCTTTCCTTGTGTAGTGTAGTGGTTGAAGTTCTCATCTACTTCTTCTTCGTAGTATTCTCCTTCCTCTTCATATCCTTGGTCGGTACTAGCGTCTATAAATAAATACGAAGTACACAATCACCAAACAATACTTAACTACTTCTATTTAGCAAACAATCATCACAAGGATTCAAGGATTCAAGCAAGATTTTTATTTATTTCATTTTAGAAAAGTAATTTCTACACATTGAAAACTACTTAAGATTTAATATTCTCCAATTAAAACATAGGATCATGTTGACACATGTCATCACCATATATTTCAGTACTTTGGAATGTGATTTAAAGTGGTGTCACAATTTAATAAGGTTTACCCTTTTATTTTAATTAATTAAAGTGACTAGAAATGGCTATGGGGCATTCTTTTATTACTTTCCATTATTACTGCATTTAAACCTATATATTTTTATATATTCAGAAAGGTCTTATCAAATATGATTTTTGAGAGTTGTAATCAACTCAAAAGCATTTATGGTTGAATTTTGAAAAATGTTTGAATGCAGAAAAGTATCTGCCTTGTTATTTTTACTGCAGGTGATCTATAATTTCAAATGGTTTGAATCCAACGGGCTTGGATTAAGAATTTTCATTCTTTCTAACAAAATTGCCTTCATTCTATTTGGTTCAGCGAATCTCTCTGAATTGAATTTTGAATCTACTGCAAGAACTAGATTTGAAACTAAATAGATAAATCTAAATTCAAACTAACTGGGTCGCACGGGAATTCTAGCTGGGCCAGCCCATTGCACACAGCACGGGCGCGCTGGTTAAGTGGTGCCCCACGCGTCAGTGGGATAGGGGGTGCAAAGGGGTACGGGCTAACTACGACCGTAGGATAAGATCAAGGATCAACGACTTACGGCCATCGTCCTCGTTGAATATAACATCATGGGCTGGAACCCTAGCGCGGCCAGTGGGGGTCTGTGGCGGCTCACTGGGGCTCGGGCGATGGTCGGAGATGGGGGCAAATGACGAAGTCGACAACGGCGGTTCTCCTGGTACTAGCGGCTTCTCCTGGGGTGGATCCAATCAACGGCACCCTTCTCCTCAAGCAGCGGCAGGCTGCGGCGAAATTCCGGTGATGTTGCGCTCGCCTTGCTCCGGGAAGAATTGGGAAGGATCATTGAGAGGTGGGGAGTGGAATGGTGTGAATAAAATGAGAGGGGAAGGCCTCCTTTTATAGCCGAGTGAGAGAGGTCGAGCGGCATGGGCAGTGCTCGTTGGGGTCGGGGTTACATCGAGCTACGGGCATGGCTAGGGCTAGGGGATGGTGCGCGTTTCCCTAGCGGTTCTCAAGGAGGTAATGGAGCGGCAAAGGGTGGTGCGGTTCGTTCGAAACGCGTTGGTGCTCTGAGCGACACCAATAGCGGTTTTGATGACACAAAGTGGCTATGGGTCACGCGGCGGCGAACGGGGATGTCTGGGAAGTTCCTCGGTCGATGGTGATCATAGGCATGGGCGGCGAAGGCGAGGCGCGGTCTGTGCGAGCGTGTCGAGTGCGAGGAACTGGCGCGCTCTGGGCATGGCAGAGACAAATTGGTCGAGTGCGAGGAACTGGCGCGCTCTGGGCTTGGCAGGGCTCGAGGGCTGGACAGGGGGTGGCGGTGGATGGTGGCGTGCTTCCTGGATGCAGTGGCTAGGCGCGGCGGTTGCTCCTGCTAGATAGCCATGGTCGGCTGGCCGGGGTTGGCTCGGGCATGCACGGTATGGTGCATTGGGTAGGGTCTAGGTTGGTTCAGTGCACTAGTTCACTAGGGGAGACAGGGGTGATCAATGGGGAACAAGGTTTGGGGTGATCACTGCTCAAAACAGTGAAGTTTGGCCAAATTGGTTTTCTGTCTCCAAGTGTTTGATGAAATGGCCGGAAGAATTTCACATTTGAATTTTTGGTTGAAACTTGTTGGATGTAATGGTCACATACTAGGTAGTCTCTGGTTGATTGGATTTGTCAAGGTGCACTAGTTTGGTTAGGTTTTGAGAAATGATGATCTTCCCATATGAACTATATTCAATTTTCAAATGTCATTTGAATAGGGTTGCCAAATGTTTCTGTGGGTTTGCAAGGTGGGCTTGGGTTCACTTTCACTTGGTCTAGCAAGGGGTGAAAATAATTGGATTTGTTTCTGTTTGAAATATTGGACTAGAAACACTAAAAGTGGTCTAGTGAGTAAGATTGGGAAAAATGACCATTAGCTCATTTTGTTTGTTTTTGAATTTCTAATGATTTCATTCTGCTTGGAAATGATTTAGATGATGTTGTTTTCATCTTTAAACTAATCACTGCGATTCACAACAATCAAACAAGTCCATTGAAGCATTCATGCATTCATCACACAGACACATGCATTCATATGGATTTTAATTACAAAAGTTTTTGTTAACCCTAAATTTGGGTGATTGGAATTGATAACATTGATTAATATTTTTGGGATGTTATAAGCTGTCATGCTTGGATCCGCGCCGCCGCAAGCTGTTCCGACCCCCACGCATAGGTCTGCGCCGCCGCACGCCATTCCGACCTCTAGGCTTAGATCCGCGCCGCCACACACTATTCCGACCGCCACGCTTAGGTCCGCGCCAGCGCATGCCGTTTGGACCGCCAGGCTTAGGTCCATTCCGCCGCACGCCATTCGTACCTCCACGCTTAGAACCGCGTAGCCGCAATCCATTCGGACTGTCGGGCCGCCGAACGTTGATATGAGGGGAGGAAGATGCTGCTGGTATACGTGCGACGGGGAAAGGGAGGAAGAGACATCCAACCTGTAGGGTTCTCCTCTGTGTACAGGGTAGGTGCGCCCAGCAGGAGAGAGAGAGAGACCTCCAGCCCATCGGATGATGATGTATCCAATGGTGGTTGGCCAAGATCCGTGAGACATACATGTCGACCAATCAGAGCGCAGCCAAACTAATACGGCTGGTATACGTGCGGCATGGAAAGTTAGGGAGAGACATCCAGCCTGTCGGGCTCTCCTCTCCGTACAAGGTAGGTTCACCCATCAGGAGAGAGAGAGACCTCGAGCCCGTAGGATCATGATGTATCCAATGGTGGTTCATGATACATCGTAATCGTATCTATCATTTTTGATGCTCCATGCTTGTTTTGTATCAAGTTTGTTATGTTTATTCTAAACTTTGAGATATTTTTATACATTTTATGGAAGTAACCTAATAACAAGATGTCGTAGTGCCAGTTGCCTGTTTTCTGCTATTTTTGGTTCCAGAAAAATCCAGAAAGGAAATATTCTCGGAATTGGACGGAACAAAAGCCAAAGTAGATATTTTACCCGACACGACACGTAGCCTGAAGGAGAGATGGAGGAGGGCACCAGGGTGGCCACACCATGCGGTGGCACGGGGCCCCTGGCCGTGCGGCCACATGGTGTGGGCCCCCTGTCCCTCCACCGCCCTTGCCTTTCGCCTATATATAGTCTCCCCAAGACGTAAACCCTAATGTGGGCAGAACCACGAAAAGGCCCACAGCGCTGCCGCCACCGAAGAGGAGATTCGGGGGACAGAAGTCTCTATTCCGGCACCCTGCTGTGACAGGGAATTTCCCCCGGAGCCATCTGCATTGACTACACCACCATATCCATCACTGTTGCTGATTCTCATGATAAGGAGGGAGTAGTTCTCCCTCAAGGCTAAGGGTTCTACCGGTAGCTATGTGTTCATCTCTCTATCTCTATGTGTGATCTTATTGTGATCATGAGCTTTGTAATCAAGTAGATCTACTATACTACTCAAGTGCTTTAATAGATCTCTGCTTTTCTCCACGTGTGTGAAGGTGACAGTGTGCACACCGTGTGGCACTTAGGCTAGAGATTACATAAATACTTGTCATGAGTAACATTTTGAGTTGGATGTCTCTATGAAATTATGGTGTTTGTTAGAACCATCTAGAGCTCAAGGTGACAGTGTGGGGTTATCTAGATGGGGAATGCAAACATTAATGAGTGATTTTGTAGCCCTACCATGGATTAGAGATGTCCAACCGGAGAGTAGTTCAGAGTAGAATAATGAAGAGAATTTATATGAGAGTGTCCACTAGTGAAAGTATGATCCCTAGGAGTTGTTTCTACGCATTGAAACACCTTTTACAACTAGTCCTGCTACATGTTTGCTTGTTGCTATCTTTATTTCAGATTGCCTTTAGTATCTTCCTCCTTGTCAAGCTCTTTTCTGGCACCATTGTCTTATAATCATCCATATTACTTGTATTTTACTACCTCTTGTCTAACTAGTGTACCTATACACCTGACAAGTTTATTGGGTGTGTTGGGGACACAAGATACTTCTTGTACCTTGATTGCAGGGTTTCTTGGGAGGGATACCTTTGACCACTTCCTCCCTGAGTTCGATAAACCTTGGGTAATCACTTAATGGAAACTTGCGGCCGTTCTACAAACCTATGCACTTGGAGGCCCAACATTGTCTAGAAGAATACAAGCGTCCGTAGACATCAGTTGGCCAAGATCCGTGTGACATACATCTCAACCAATCAGAGCACAACTGCCAAACTGAGCACAAGTTGAGTTGTTGCGAGGGTTTGAGTCAACATAGAGGGGAAATGTGAGGAAAACTTTAGAAGGAGGGGAAAAGTGAGGAAAACTTTAGAGGGAGGGGAAAACTGAGTAGACCTAAGGAAAACACGGGCACTCAGATAAAAAAATGAGTAAGGGAAATTCAAGATTTTGGCATAAAGAATAGAAAATGTGTTATTTGAACAAAATAATTCATATTGGCTGACATTATATTGTTTGCAACTCAAAGATACACAAGTGTTACAAATTTGACCTCATTTAGACAAAGTATGTTTTGGGATGGGTTATTTTGGAGGTCGATGGTATAGAAATCATGTGCACTTGGATGCCCAACACTGTCTGCAAGAATAGAAGCGTGCATAGACCTCAAGCTCTTTTCTGGCGCCGTTGCCCGGGAGGTAAGGTAAAAGGTACTAACATCCTCTGGCCACTAAGCTATCTTCTAGTACTGTTGCTGGTGTGTGAGTGGTCGAAGTTATTTCCTTTAGATTCTGCAATTATATCTTTTTATTTCTTGATTTTATTTTCACTAGGTATGCTTAATGGAAAACAACAAAAAATTACAGAGATTTTTACTATTTTTCCTGAGTTAGAACATGAATGGTTCGAAAATAAATTCAAAAACCTATGGAACTTTCTTTGCATGCTAATAGCAATGTTATTAGCATGAATTTTTTGAAAACCATTGTTCCTAATGCTATGGAAACGTCTAAGCTTGGGGAAGATAGTTTTTATGGAAAATATCTTTTTAGTTCCCTATCTTTAGGGAAGAAAATTTGCTCTTATGATAATTTATCTCCCATATATGGTAATTCTAATGATACTTGTGATATTTTAAATCCACATACTGAAAGTGTCCCTTTTAAAATACCTATTGAAATTGTTGAACGTGTTATAAATAACTGCTATTTTGGAGATGGAACTGTCCATCCTGGTGATCATTTACTATTTATACATGAATTATGCGAGTTGTTCAAGTGTGCGGGTATTTCAATGGACCAAGTTAAGAGGAAGCTATTCTCTTTATCACTTAGGGACAAAGCAAGGGTATGAAGTGGAAGGAACTTGAATCTCTATTTTACTCTAAATTTATCTTCCTCATGAAATTCATAAAGATAGGAACTATATTTATAATTTTCATCCTCATAATGGAGAAAGTATGTAGAGGTCCCAACCTTTAATAAGGTAGAGATCCATGTGTTTACAATGCTAGTCCCTGGATCAATAGCTAGCATCCACAGTTAAGATGTAATATCAAGAAACAAAGGTCATAATACAACTTTATAACCAGGAATAAAATAATTCATTACATCTTACATAGCTTATTTGGCTATCTCAATACAATGCAGCAGAAATAACTATAACGTGGAGTCCTTCATCTTCAAAGTGCCACAAGCAATCATGTTGGTTGTAGACTTGTAATCCTAATCAACACACTTCACTAATATCAAACAAACCTGCAACATTATAAGTTACAACCACAAGGGTCAATACATTTGAATTGTGTCGGAAAGTTTCACTAGTATGTAGTAATAAGTGGATCCTATCAATACATGCATATTTGGCTAACTAGGGTTTAGGCTCATTTGCAGAAAGCAATATGGTTTTATCCTATATTTTCAAAATAGTCTTGATCTTTTATCAAACTTTTTGAACTCCTTGGCAAACTCCAAGTGTTTCTAATCCCTTGTTGACACCATCAAGTTTTACTTTGATAAATTGGAATGTCGAGATCTTTCATAGCTTCAGGCCTTAGTTTCTCAGAGTTTTCCATAACTGGGGACATGGCTAAGTACTTAGAATTCTTGATCTTCTGTAGAAGTTGTACACTTTACCCACATGACACAATCTCGTCTTGATGCCACCAGTGGCCGTTGGATAAGTACTCACCAAATGGAGTACCGGCAGATCGAGAATGTGACAAAGTCTTTCCATAGAAGTCCTCCCAATACACAATGCTATCTTTTCTACCAGGCACCAATGTAGGGATATAATTCCATACACAATTCTAGTTAACCTGAAGATGCTAATGCAAGGGTTTTCCACTATGTAGTTGACGAAGCCATGCCCATTTAGCATGTGGCTTTACATGGTAGCCACTGTACGAGAAACATGTTCAATCCCTAAGTCCCTGGGTGGTTTTCTTCTAGTGAACATACAAAAAGATAGCCATATAAACATGGTTCCCTTTGTTGCCACCTTGTCCAAAAGTGAGTATCCTCTTTCCACCCGGGTGGCTCATTGAGTACTTGTTTTATTACATAAAACATATATTTTTCCAACACTTCATATAATCATGCTATGATACTCCACCCCAAGTCTATAGCAGGGCTAATCATACTACAACAACAATGTTTCCACTAAGGAAGATATAAGGATATCCTAATAGGACATAGCATAGCATAGTAATGTAGTAGTCCTATCATGCATATTACAAAAATCTGCTAAGTGTAATGAAAATAGTAGGACATGGATGATAGTGTCACTTGCCTTTTTAGTACGGGATATTGGTTCACTCCTTGATCTTGTAACAATCACACTCTTCAAATTTCACTATTCAATCAAGCAAGCAATATTCAAACTAACATTCAAACAATTCACCACATAAATAATAAAATCAAGCAATGCATGCAAGCATGCAAAAGATTGTTTTATTTGGAAAAAGGTTTTTTATTTGGTTCTAATCATTTTAAAGCTCCTATTGGTCATTTACAAAAGTGGTAAAACCATTTGATATCAAGTTAGTGAAAATGGCCACTTTAAATCATTTTTGTTTTGTTAAAGAAATGATTTAAATCAAAGGAATATTTTCTAGAATTTTCCAAATATATTTTTAACACAAATGTTAGTGTTTTACAGTCAAGTGTTTAATCTTAAAACCATTTGCAAAAGGTTTTACCTATAAACCATTTTTAAATCAAAGCCATATTTTATTTTGTTGGAAATGCCTTTAAACAAGGTAATAATTTTATAGGGTTCACCAAATATATTTTTAAATTTTATAGGGTTCACCATTTGCTAGGGATGCTTTTATTCAAAGATTTAATTACTAAGTGTCACCAAATATATTTTTAAATCTACAAGTTGGTATATGTGGTCAGTAGGTTCAAAACAAACCATTTACCAAAGATTTTACCCTAAAATCCTTTTTAGAATAAATTTTATATCCAAAATAAGCCTACACATGTTTCTGCAAAAACAACCAATTTTACAGAAGAAAAATACTAAACAAATGGCATGGTTGGAAAGGTTTTGTTCTCCTGATTCCAATGATATAAAATTTGCAAAATTGGGACGTGTGGATTCAAAGTTATGAATTTTGCAAGTTTGTATATCTAATAGATCAAAATTTCTGTTTTAAAACAAACTCTGGCCATGTGGCTCTTTCTTACTGGCACGTACCGGTTCGCGCGGATCACGCTCTGTGGGATGTTGGATTTAAAGTGCATTGCACGGCTCAGGATCAAACGACCCCTTCAATTAAAATCTAATCCTACTCCTTCGATCCAGATCCAACAGACCATAGCAACTTGACCAAGTTCTGGCGGCGCTGGCAGCGGCGGACGGTGGCGCGGCTCTGTCAGTGAAGTTGCCGGTGATGCAGGATGCGAGAAAGAGAGAGAGGGGGCTCACCGAGTTCGCAGGATGTTTCTGATGCTCAACGTGGTATTTGTCGGCCAAGGGGCGCACGGGTTCCAGAGGGATTGCTCACCGGAGCTAGCGGCGGCGTCGGGTGTGCTCAGACATCGTCGAAGGCGAAGCTATAGAGCGTGCTAAGGAAAAAAGAAGAGTGGCGTTAGATGCGCGAGAGAGAGGCGAGTGCGAGAGCATCAATGAGAGGAGGAGGGGCGGTCAGGGCTCACCGGGAGATCTCGTCGGAGTTGAGGCAGACGACGGTGGCGCACGGGCGAGGACGGAGCCGACGCTCTGGTGCACGAGAAAGCACGAGGTTGGGGTCAGTAGATGCGCACGGTGATGATAAACAATTTAGCTTGAACCAGAGAGCAAGGGATGGCGTGTGCTCACCGGAATTGACGCCGGAGTGCGTCGGAGGCAGTGGCGTTGTGAGGAGAAAAATGCGCAGCTTAGGGGCGCTCGGGGATGGGAGTTTGAGGTGAAACAGAGAGGAGGGCAAGGCGGTTAAGAAGGCCAGGTCAGGGGAGGGATTAACTCGCGTGTTTACGTCAATTTAATCATATTCAACACCGGCAGAAACAACAGGGGAGAGGGTGAGGTTAGCGTGTGGGGAGGACGACGAAGAGGTGGTAGTGGGTCCCGTTTGTCACCGAGGTGAGGGAAATGCGCGTGGGGTCCAAACGTCAGTGACCTAGAGGGTGCGGACGCGAGTGAAAAATTGTTCACGGGGAGCAGGGAAGGTGGGCTGCGCTGCTGGGTTAGACTGGGCCTGTTAGTGGGTTGGGTTCGTTTCCTTTTTTTATTCAGAATATTTTTCTTTTTCCTTTTCTATTTATTTGTTTTGATTTTTATTCAAATAATTTCAAACCCCATTTGAATTCAAACCTTTGCCAAACTTTGAGTAGATTTTAATAGGCCCTTGTCTTAATTATTTAAAATAGGCCTTTGTCTTAATTCAAATAAGATTTTATTAATGTTTTCAAACTCTATTTGAATTCTAAATTTTACCAAATCTTTTTCAGTAGGTTATATTTAAAAATAATTCACTTTGAATTATTATTTAGAATACTTTAATATGTTTTAATGTTCATTTAAATTGGGAAAATGTCTTTATTTAAATAGAATTGGATATTAATAAATCCTTGTGATTTTATTTAAATAATCCCTCACTCTTTTTATTAATCAAAAACCATTCATTTCATTTGTTTGGCCAAGATTTAATTTGGCTTTTTAAAAATAGCCTTATTTACTTATTTCTTCCTTGCTCATAAAATACATATCTTTTTATTTAAAGATTCAAAAATGGTGATTCCAACTTTTAAAATTTTATTTAATATTTGTTTATCTTTTTGAATCCCTTTTCATTCAAAGTTTGTTCAAGATGGGTCTTTTATGTTTCCATTTAGAATCAAAAAGTTTCTTTTCACCCTAAATTTCAACAATTTTTTATTTTGTTTATTTATTTTTCACATTTCAAAATTTGGAAAATTTTGGGATGTGACAGGCTACCATCAAATCTCGTCCTGAGATTTGCGAAGGCTATGGTTACAAGTTGGCTTAAAGACAACTAGGCTACTACCACCCTTAAAAGAAAGTCTTATAGGGTTACATTTGATGGTTCACTTGACTATGGCTTAATGATTGATATCCAAACAAGGAATCCTTATTTGACTCATCTGAGTTAACTAATTCCTGACATCCACATCCTCTATTTCTTCAAGGGTTCCATACATGTCAATGTGGTTCACATGTACTTTCTGGGTCACATTGGAGTCATTTCCATTGGAGTATCTAACATCCTTTTTCTTTTTCTTCTCAGGACAGTCTGATGCATTGTGTCCAAGTTCCTTACAATTATAGCACTGCAACTGGCTAATATCTTTCTTCCTGGAATTTCTGTGTTGGTCCTGTCCAAGGTCATCTCCATTGTCAGTATCATTTCCATTATTATCACTTCCATTGTTGTTGTGGTGATACTGATGTGGTCCAGAATCTTCATTGCTCATTTTGAATGAACGCTTCTTTTTTGATGATCCTGAGTGATAATTGAGGTTATGCTTCCTATTTCTTTCTCAACTTGATTCATCTTGTTTTCCAAGATGGTGGCTTTGTCACAGAGCAATTGATAAGTTGGGACATAGGCAACAGACAGCTGCAGGTTCAACTCATCATTAAGTCCTTCGAGGAATTTATCTTTCCTCTTAGCATCTGTATCAACTTCATCTGGTGCATAGCGTGCCAGGTTGTTGAACTCCTCAATGTACTTAGCCACACTGAGGTGATGATGTTTCAGATTGTGGAACTCCTTTTTTTCAAGTTCATCACTCCAGATGAGATGTGAGCTGTATGGAAACCATCCTCAAAAATAGCCCATGTCACCTCCTCAAGGGGAGTGGTGATCTGAAAGTTGTCCCACCATGTTGCTACTGGCCCGTCAAGCAAAAATGCTGCAAACCTAACTTTTCCTCGTCGGTGCAGCCAACAGTCACTAAGTCCTTATTCACCGAATGTAACCAGTCATTGGCTACCATTGGATCAGTTGTTCCAGAGAACCTTGCAGGCCTCAGTTTCAGAAATCTGGTGAGCATGCCAAGTGCTGGAGGATTATTCTGATTGTAGTAGTTGTTGTTATTGTTATTGTTGTTCTAATTCTGATTTTGCATAAACTGCGTCATCATCTGCATCATTTGAGCTTGAGTTGTCATCATCTGCTGCATCGGAGTGATGTTGTTATTGTTGTTGTTGTTGTGGTTTTAGTTGGGGTTGGCACGACAGGGAGGCATCTGTTTGTTTGATAGGGATAAGTAATGATAGATAGATCTAAAGAAGTTCTAAGAAACCACCCAAAACAATCAAGTTCAATCAAACAATCAACAAGCAACTATTCACTTAACAACTTATGATCTTACTCGTGAGCTGAAGGAAACAACAAGTTTTCTTGAAACAATCAACCTAGTATAGTCATACCTCATAGGTCAATATGATCCGCACTCTAACATGATTTCAATGTTTTTGGTAGGCAATCTAATGTCTCTTAGTTCTCACTTGTAGTCCTTAGTGATGTCTAAGTTGAAATCCTTGGTGAAATTAAAGTTGAAGTCATTGGTCATGGTGGAGGCTTTGTCCATCAAGTTGAAAAGGAAGAGATGTAGAATCAAAACCAAAAAGGTTGAGGAAAGAGTTTACAAGATTGTTTGCAAATAAGTTTTTGGAACAAATACAACTCCTATTTTTCTAAGGGATTTTGTCCAATCTTAGGGTTACAATCCTGCAGGCAACACAGTGCTCTGATACCATCTATAGAGGTCCCAACCTTTAATAAGGTAGAGATCCCTATGTTTACAATGCTAGTCCCTGGATCAATAGCTAGCATCCATAGTTAAGATGTAATATCAAGAAACAAAGGTCATAATACAACTTTATAACCAGGAATAAAATAATTCATTACATCTTACATAGCTTATTTGGCTATCTCAATACAATGTAGTAGAAATAACTATAACTTGTAGTCCTTCATCTTCAAAGTGCCACAGGCAATCATGTTGGTTGTAGACTTGTAATCCTAATCAACACACTTCACTAATATCAAACGAACCTGCAACATTATAAGTTACAGTCACAACGGTCAATACATTTGAATTGTATTGGCAAGTTTCACTACTATGTAGTAATAAGTGGATCCTATCAATACATGCATATTTGGCTAAGTAGGGTTTAGGCACATTTGCATAAAGCAATATGGTTTTATCCTATCTTTTCAAAATAGATTTGATCTTTTATCAAACTTTTTAAACTCCTTGGAAAACTCCAAGTGTTTCTAATCCCTTGTTGACACCATCAAGTTTTACTTTGAGAAATTGGAATGTCGAGATCTTCCATAGCTTCAGGCCTTAGTTGCTCAGAGTTGTCCATAACCGGGGACACAACTAAGTACTTAGAATTTTTGATCTTCTGCAGAAGTTGTACACTTTACCCACATGATACAATCTCGTCTTGACGCCACCAGTGGCCGCTGGATAAGTACTCACCAAATGGAGTACCGGCAGATCAAGAATGTGACAATGTCTTTCCATAGAAGTCCTCCCAATACACAATGCTAGCTTGTCTACCAGGCACCAATGTAGGGATATATTACCATTCACAATTCTAGTTAACCCGAAGATGCCAATGCAAGGGTCTTCCACTATGTAGTTGACTAAGCCAGAGCCCATTTAGCATGTGGCTGTACACGGAAGCCACTGTACGAGAAACAGGTTCAATCTCTAAGTCCCTGGGTGGTTCTCTTCTAGTGCACATAAAAAAATATAGCCATATAAACATGGTTCCCTTTGTTGCCACCTTGTCCAAAAGTGAGTATCCTCTTTCCACCCAGGTATAATCATGCTATGATATTCCACCGCAAGTCTATAGCAGGGCTAGGCATACTACAACTACAATGTTTTCACTAAGTAAGATATAAGGATATCCTAATAGGACATAGCATAGCATAGTAATGTAGTAGTCCTATCATGCATACTACAAAATTCCACTAAGTGTAATGAAAATAGTAGGACATGGATGATAGTGTCACTTGCCTTTTTAGTAGGGGATATTGGTTCACTCCTAGATCTTGTAACAATCACACTCTTCAAATTTCACTACAATTCAATCAAGCAAGCAATATTCAAACTAACATTCAAACAATTCACCACATAAATAATAAAATCAAGCAATGCATGCATGCAAGCATGCAAAAGATTTTTTTTATTTGGAAAAATGGTTTATATTAGGTTCTAATAATTTTAAAGCTCCTATTGGTCATTTATGAAAGTGGTAAAACCATTTGATATCAAGTTAGTGAAAATGGCCACTTTAAATCATTTTTGTTTTGTTAAAGAAATCATTTAAATCAAAGGAATATTTTCTAGTGTTTGCCAAATATATTTTTGATGCAAATGTTAGTGTTTTAAGATCAATTGATTAATCTTAAAACCAATTGCAAAAGGTTTTACCTATAAACCATTTTTAAATCAAATCCATGTTTTATTTTGTTGGAAATTCCTTTAAACAAGGTAATATTTTATAGGGTTCACCAAATATATTTTTAAATCCTAAAACTTGGTTTATAGGGTCAAAGAGTTTAAATCAAACCATTTTCGAAAAGTTTTTAGTCAAAAAGCATTTTAAAACCATAATCAATATTTTCATTTAGATAGGGATGCTTTTATTCAAAGATTAAATTCCTAAGTGTCACCAAATATATTTTTAAATCTACAAGTTGGTTTCTATGGTCAGTAGGTTCCAAAAAAACTATTTACCAAAGATTTTACCCTAAAATACTTTTTAGAATAAATTTTATATCCAAAATAAGCCTACACATGTTTCTGCAAAAATAACCAATTTTACAGAAGCAAAATACTAAACAAATTGCATGTTTGGAAAGGTTTTGTTCTCCTGATTCCAATGATATAAAAATTGCAAACTTTGGACGTGTGGATTAAAATTTCTGTTTTAAAACAAACTCTGGCCACATGGCTCTTTCTTACTGGCGCGTACCGGTTCACGCGGATCGCGCTCTATGGGCGGTTGGATTTAAAGCACATCGCACGGCTCAGGATCAAACGTACCCCTTTGATTAAAATCTAATCCTTCTCCTTCGATCTAGATCTAACGGACCACAGCAACTTGACCAAGTTCTGGCGGTGCTGGCGGCGGCGGACGGCGGCGCGGCTCTGTCAGTGAAGCTGCCAGCAATGCAGGATGCGAGAAAGAGAGAGGGGTCTCACCGAGTTCGCAGCATGTTGCTGATGCTCAACGTGGTCTTTGTTGGCCAAGGGGCGCACGGGTTTCAGAGGGATTGCTCACCGCAGCTAGCGGCGGCATCGGGTGTGCTTAGACGTCGTTCAAGGCGAAACTATAGAGCGCGCTAAGGCAAAAGATGAGTGGCGTGAGATGCGCGAGAGAGAGGCGAGTGCGAGGAGGAGGGGCGGTCAGGGCTCACCGGGAGATCTTGTCGGAGTTGAGGCAAACGACGGTGGCGCACGGGCGAGGACGGAGCCGACGCTCTGGTGCACGAGAAATCACGAGGTTGGGGTTAGTAGATGCGCACGGTGATGATAAACAATCTAGCTTCAGAGAGCAAGGGATGGTGTGTGCTCACCGGAATTGACGCCGGAGTGCGTCAGAGGTAGTGGCATTGTGAGGAGAAGTATGCGCAGCCTGGGGGCGCTCAGGGATGGGAGGTTGAGGGGAAGCAGAGAGGAGGGCGAGGTGATTAAGAAGGACGAGTCATGGGAGGGATTAACTCGCGTGTTTACGCCAATTTAATCGTATTCAACACCGGCATAAATAGCAGGGGAGAGGGTGAGGTCAGTCCGTGGGGAGGATGACGATGAGGTGGCAGTGGGTCCCGTTCGTCAGCGAGGTGAGGGAAATGCGCGTGGGGTCCAAACATCAGTGACCTAGAGGGTGCGGACGCGAGTGAAAAACGGTTCACGGGGAGAGGGGAAGGTGGGATGCGCTGCTGGGTTGGACTGGGCCTGTAAGTGGCTAGGGTTCGTTTCCTTTTTTTATTCAGAATATTTTTCTTTTTCCTTTTCTATTTATTTGTTTTGATTTTTATTCAAATAATTTCAAACCCCATTTGAATTCAAACCTTTGCCAAACTTTGAGTAGATTTTAATACTGTTTATTAATATATTCTAAAGTCCATATTTTAATATTTCTTTTATTCTTTTTAGGGTATATTAATTATTTAAAATAGGCCCTTGTCTTAATTCAAATAAGATTTTATTAATGTTTTCAAACTCTATTTGAATTCTAAAATTTACCAAATCTTTTTCAGTAGGTTATATTTAAAACTAATTCACTTTGAATTTTTATTTAGAATACTTTAATATGTTTTAATGTTCATTTAAATTGGGAAAATGTCTTTATTTAAATAGAATTGGATATTAATAAATCCTTGTGATTTTATTTAAATAATCCCTTACTCTTTTTATTAATCAAAAACCATTCATTTCATTTGTTTGGCCAAGATTTAATTTGGCTTTTTAAAAATAGCCTTATTTACTTATTTCTTCCTTGCTCATAAAATCCATATCTTTTTATTTAAAGATCCAAAAATGGTGATTCCAACTTTTAACATTTTATTTAATATTTGTTTATCTTTTTAAATCCTGTTTCATTCAAAGTTTGTTCAAGATGGGTCTTTGATGTTTCCATTTGGAATCAAAAAGTTTCTTTTCACCCTAAATTTCAACAATTATTTATTTTTCACATTTCAAAATTTGGAAAATTTTGGGATGTGACAAAGTATTTCCCAAGCATGGGGAATATTGAAGTCAGTAATGCTTAAATGTCCCATTCATGAGATCCCCAGCAATATTATTATCAATAATTTTTATGCAAGGATTTCAGGATATTACAAGGACTATCTAGATACATGTTTAGAGGGATCCTTCACAAGTAAGGAGGTCAAAGATAAGTGGGATTTTCTTGAAACAACTAAAAGCAATACCGAAGATTGGGATAATGACAAAGGTAAAGAACCAGGTATAAACTATGAGTATGATTGCATTAAGTCTTTCGTTGAAATTGCTGATTTTCAACAGCTTAGTGCTAAGTATGGTATTGATACTCAAATTCTTGTTGATTGCTGTAGATCTTTTGCGTCCCATATTAATGCTCCTAAAGAAAAGTGGAACATATATCATGAAACTTTTAAATACACTTGCATGAAAAGTGAAACTGTTATTAATGATTGCAATGAACATGCTTCAACTTCTGAAAATACTATTTCTTATAAGCATGTTAATTTTTGTGGAATGCATAGACCTTGTGAAAATAATCAAATCAAAGAAGAATATTATATCACCTAGTGGAATGAAAAAACTAGAACGTGGTACAAGGCCCTAAATGATCTTGGTAAACAAGTTTATGCCCTCTATCCTTTTATTTCTGAACTCTGCTATGAAGTGGGTAATTTCAATTTTCAATGATCAGGCCATAATAATGACCTTTCTAATCCAATGAGTACTACAAGTTGTATTGTGATAACGTGATCGCTGATAATCAACATGATGAACTTACATTATTTTTGGGGTGTGAATAGTTATCAAGAAAAACTTATTTGGTAGACATGGGTGCTTCTGATATGAATAGCGTCATTCATGGTTGTCATATTTATTGTGTTGATAATTTCCACGCAAATACTTACATACAAAATCTTATAAAAGTTTATATTTTACCAAAATATGACAGGAATGATATGAGTTTTGCTCTTATTAATGAAAAGGAGGAATCCTCAAAAGTTGCTTCTATTGTCTATAACAATAAACCAGGGTATGTGGAGAATCTTCGTTTCAAGCCTCTCCTTCCTAAAGAGGAGAAGAAGAAGAGGAGGAGTAAAAGGATAGAGGAAACGATATCTTCCCCTAAGCATGGTACTCCTATTATAGTTTTTGCTGATGATTCTGAACTAGATGATGTTCCTATGCCTGTTACCAATAGTAGTGACCATGATTGGTAAATGCACACTACTTTTGATATTGAAAATCTCTTTGGTACCAATTCTAAAAATGATTATATTAATAATTTTTGTACTATTATTACTATCCATGTTCCTCCCAAGGATGATATGTTTACAAATGAACACACTTTGGAAGATATCTATTCTATTGTTGATACTATACTTCCAATGTATGATGATTACAATGTTGATTATGATATTTTCAGTCCACCTACTATTGAGGAGAAAATTAATTATGATTACAATATGCATCATATATTTAATGATTATGGTGATGAGAATAATAATGATAGCTATTTTGTTGAATTTTCTCCCACTATGATTAATAAGAATGACTATGCTTATGTGGAGAGTAATAATTATTTTATGCATGTGGATCATGATAATAATGTTTTATGTGATAGTTATATTGTTAATTTTATTCATATTTCTACTGAAAGTTATTATTATATAGGGAAACATGGTCTTATCTATCTCAAAAATATTAAGTTTCCCCTCTTTATGTTGAAAATCTTAAAGTTGCACTTGTTTTGCTTTCCTATGCTTGTTGCATTGTGATTTCATGACTTATTTCTTTAAAATATTCCTATGCATAGGAAGTGGGTTAGACTTAAATGTGTATTTAATTTGCTTCTTGATGCTCTCTTTTACTTTAATTCATATTTCTTATATGAGCATCTTCTCAAACTATCAAGCCTATCTTAAAGGCATTAAAGAAAAGTACTAATTAGGAGATAATCCAAATTTCGTTAGGATTTTCTTTTGTTGAGTCTTGGAAGTTATTACTTCTATAATAACCTCTCCTTATCCTCTTTGTGTGGTTTTTGTGACAATAATAACCTCTAATGAGAGAGAAGTAAGATTTGGGGAAGTTGCCCTCTCGAAACAGTATTTTGTTCTTCACTGTAAAAATTCATGAAAAATCTCCGTATGTCGGATTGAGATGTAATTTTCTAATCTTATGCCCCAGGTTGTTAACTCACTTTCGTTAGTTCAACACTTTTCGATTTGAGCAACATAAGGTCTTTGAAAAAATTGGTTTTTACCTGCTGGTCTATTTTGACAAATTTCTGCCATTATTTTCATTTGCCTCTTAATCGGTTTATTTTTGTGTTCTCTTTGATCATTTGAGATTTTAAAAGGAATTTCTACAGTAGATTGTGTTCTAATGGAAGTTTTACTTGTGTTGAAACTAAACCCAAAGGCCTTTTCTTTTGAATGCACTAATGTTGCTAATGAAGATTGTGTGAAGTTTTGTATGAAGGAAATTTTCAAGTGTAGGGGAAGAATGATGTGATGAGATGAAGAATGGAAAAAAGCTCAAGGTTGGTGATGCCAACCCATGTCACCCCAAGAAATATTCAAGAGGTACAAGCGTCAAAGCTTGGGATGCCCAATGCATCCCCTTCTTCATCAAAAAAAATCTCAGGTCTTCTTTCAAGACACTTTATTTTTGCTTCGTGCACTATTGTGTTGTTCTTGGAGTGTATTTGTTTTTGTTTTTAGTTTACTTTTGCTTGGTTTGCTGCAATAATTTGGTTGGATCCCAGCACATTTATTTTGGAGAGAGACACACTCTGTTTTCATTGCCTAGAACATTCTAGTTTTCATTCTTATTGTCTTGTGAGTGTTCTCTTTTGCTAGCACTGTGCTTAGCCTTAGTTTTCTTATGCTTTTTGCTTGGAACTTCTTAGTTCTTATTCGTGGATTTGTGAGACATGCTCAGTGATCTTTATTGATTATTATCTTTGTGAGTTGTTTCAAATAATTCGTTTGGTGTTGGAAAAGAGTAGGAAGCTTCATGCTTAGGTGGTACAAAAAGGAGCTTGTTTTGATAGTGGCTTAGGCTTTATCATGTCATGCTAGATGTTGTTTTGACCTTATGCTTAGTTATTATTGCTGTAGCATGACTTGTTCCAAACAATTTAGATTGCTTAATGTGCCTTGAAAGAATCATGCGTTGTTTTAGCAGACAAAAGCATAATATTGTGGTATTCTCCTTTGATGCTTTGTTTAGGTTGAATTGGCACATGCTTACACCATGTTAAGACTATGAACCAGTCACCTTAGCCTCTATGATCATTTAGTTTTTGACTTGTGATACCACTTTATGCTTTAATGATTAATTTTTTATCGCTCTGCATTATGATGGCCATTATTGCTCTCTTAGTTGGTCGCTCCTAGTCTTTTGCTAGCCTCCACTTGTATTGAGTAAGCTCTACTCATGTATCCAACTCCCAAGAAACCAAGTTATTCCAAAGAGTCCACTATAAATTCCTATGCATGGTGTGATACAACATTCCAAGTATTTTTTTGTTTTATCTATCTTCCAAATTAAACTTGTTATGATAAAATTAGTGATTAAAGGTGTCAGAAACTTGATGGTACACTTTATTTTTCTTGCCCCTAATAAACTTGAACCATTGTGTCATCTGTGTTTTATATGCTTGCACTAATAAGTTGGGAATTAGCAGAACTGTGCTGCCATGGGGAACAATTTCAACACCTGTAAATATCTATCCAGTTGATATCATGCTCTTTTGTTTATGGATGTCGGCGGTGTGAAATAAAAGGGGAACTTGTAAGTCCATGGAGTTATTTATATGTGTTAGAGAATCACCTCGGCCTCTAGCCTAAGACATGCTTAATCATGGTGGAAACTTGCAGCATCACCATAATGAGTAATCCATGAAGCATCCTCAAAAAAAATATAGAAAAAAAAGAGAGAGAAAAATATGCATCATGCTCATGGTAAATAAAAGGATTGCTAAGATGCTCGCTGTTTGTTACCTTGTCATTTTGATATGGGATAGCTCATGTGTCATGGGGTACCCCATTGGCGGTTCTCTATGATACACATATACTTACAATGACAAGAACTTGCTTGTGACTAAAGTTGAGTAGCATGAGGAACGACCCTCGTACTCAAGGGACATGAGATTGCCAACTTATGATTTGTCAAGCATATACTCCATATTTTGTTCACTTTAACCTTAATCACTTCAATATGCTTATGATAGGGCAATGAGAGCTGAAAGATAACAAGTACCATAATTTTTGGAAGCTCTTTATGAAACTTGAAATCCCTGCTTCCCTGTGAAGGGCCTTTCTTCCTACTTTTATATTGAGTCTCTACCTTCTATCTTTATGCACCAACTAGGAGAGCATAGTTGTCATTCTTAGTTCTATGTGCATTGTCCCAAAACTTATTTATTG
Source organism: Avena sativa (assembly GCA_916181665.1). Lineage (NCBI taxonomy): Eukaryota > Viridiplantae > Streptophyta > Magnoliopsida > Poales > Poaceae > Avena > Avena sativa. The sequence goes on from OV702293.1 coordinate 106,302,301, forward strand.
ATTCATAATGTTGATATTGCTTGTTCTTGAAATATTTGTATCTAGTCACCCTTATGAACTTTTAAGGTGTCCTATGCATTTATGTTTTGCTACTCCATGAGGGACAAGCTTAATACCACTATGCTATGTTTTCTATATGTTAAACAAACAAACGTCTTTCGATGCATTGTTATTCATGATCTTAGTTTGTATCTTTTCATGTTGCAATATAGTTGCTATGTCTTATTGTTATAACTTCATCTTTCATGCTCATGTTTAGAGTACTATGATCCCATATATCAATGCTTTACAATATCTTGATCAAGATTTTGATGGTGCATGTCACCTAAAAAATTATTCTTTTTGTCACTTACCTACTCGAGGACGAGCAGGAGTTAAGCTTGGGGATGCTTGATACATCGTAAACGTATCTATAATTTTGGATGCTCCAGGCTTGTTTTGTAACAACTTTGTTATGTTCTGTCTACACTTTGAGGTATTTTTATACATTTTATAGAAATAACTTATTGACAAGATGTCGTAGTGCCAGTTTCCTATTTTCTGCCGTTTTTGGTTCCAGAAAAGCTAGAAAATAAATATTTTCGGAATTAGACGGAACAAAAGAAAAAGTCAATATTTTACCCAACACGACACGGATCCCGAAGGAGAGACGGGGTATGGCACTAGGGCGTCCACACCATACGGTGGCACGGGGCCCCTAGTCACGTGGCCACATGGTGTGGGGCCCCTGGCGCTCCACCGACCTTGACCTTTCGCATATAGACACGTCTCCCTGAGACGTAAACCCTAACACGGGAAGAAATCCACGAAAGGGCCTGTAGCGCCGCCGCCACTGAAGAGGAGATTCGGGGGACATAATTCTCTATTCCGGCACCCTACCGGGACTGGGAATTGCCCCCGGAGCCATCTCGATCGACTCCACCACCATTCCATTGTCGTTGATGACTACCATGATGAGGAGGGAGTAGATATCCCTAGAGGCTAAGGGCTCTACCGGTAGCTATGTGTTTATATCTCTCTATGCGTGATCATGAGCTTTGTAATCAAGTAGATCTACTATGCTACTCAAGTGCTTTAATAGATCTATTCTTTTCCCCACATGTGTGAAGGTGACAGTGTGCACACCGTGTGGAACTTAAGCTAGAGATTACATAAATACTTTTCATGATTTATATTTTGAGTTGGATGTCTCTATGAAATTTTGGTGTTTGTTGGAACCATCTAGCGCTCAAGGTGATAGTGTGGGGTTATCAAGATGGGGAATGCGAACTTTAAGGAGTGCTTTTGTAGCCCTACCATGGATTAGAGTTGTCCAACCGGAGAGTAGTTCAGAGTAGAATAATGAAGAGAAGATATTTATATGAGAGTGTCCACTAGTGAAAGTATGATCCCTAGGCCTTATTTCTAAGCATTGAAACACCGTTTATAACTAGTCCTATTACATGTTTGCTTGCTGCTATCTTTATTTCAGATTAGCTTTAGTCTCTTCCTCCCCGTCAAGCTCTTTTATGGCATTGTTGTGTTATAATCATACATATTACTTGTATTTTACTATCTCTTCGCCGAACTAGTGCACCGATACACCTGAAAAGTGTATTGAGTGTGTTGGGGACACAAGAGACTTCTCGTATCTTGATTGCAGGGTTGCTTGAGAGGGATACCTTTAACCACTTTCTCCCTGAGTTGGAGGCCCAACACTATCTACAAGAGTAGAAGCTTGCGTAGACATCAGTTGGCCAAGACCCGTGTGACATACATCTCGACCAATCATAGCGCAGCAGCCAAACTGAGCGCAAGTTGAGCTGTTGTGAGGGTTTGAGTCAAGAGAGATGGGAAATGTGAGGAAAACTTTAGAAGGAGGGGAAAAGTGAGGAAAACTTTAGAGGGAGGGGAAAACTGAGTAGAGCTAACGAAAACAAGGGCACTCAGATAAAAAATCGAGTAAGGGGAATTCAAGATTTTTGCATAAAAAATGGAAAATGTGTTAATTTGAAGAAAATAATTTTCCAAACAAATATTTCGTGAATATCATTTTCCAGAAAGTTTAATGGAACTGTGTAGGGAGTTTGAGGAGGTGCGGCAGGGATATACCAGTGTCATGAAGTACGTCCGGGAGTTCAGTCAACTATCTCGTTATGCTGAGGATGAGGTGAACACTAAGGAGAAAAGAAAAAACGTTTTCAACATGGTTTAAATCCATTTGTGAAGATGTAGCTGAGGCTTGCCAATAAGCATAATTTCTAGCAGTTACTCGATGTAGCCATAAATTTAGAGGATGATTACACGGATGTTCAAGAGGACCGAAGGAAGAGTGCAAAGAAGTAAACTAAGAGAATCCAAGAAAATAAACCTAAACCCAATTTGGAATTCAAACCCAGCAGACCTTATAACAACAATAACAAGAGAAACAACAATAATTGAGGTCAATTCAACCCTAGGAGGAACATCATATGCAAAAATTGTGGAATTTTAGGGCATACACAAAGGGAATGTAAGAAACCCATAGTTATTTGTTATGGATGTTGTTAAAAGGGACATATCAAGCTGGATTGTCCAAACAAACTACCAAGTGGTTGGCCCACAAAAGGTGGAGGACAAGCAAGTGGAGGCAGCGGACGGCCTAATACGGGAGGAAATGTTGCCAAGAACAATAACATCAAGTGGAGAAGGCCTATTGGGAAGCTTAATTGTGCAACCTTCAAGGAGGTGGATAACTCTGAACATGTAGTGATAGGTACGCTTAACATTCTTACCAATCCCGGAAAAGTTTTATTTGAACGGGTGCAACTACTTCCTTCATATCTGAGCAATTGTGTGATCAATTTGGGATTAGAAGGGCACCATTAGCAAACCCAATGAACATAATAACGGCTGGGGGAACCGTAGTAGTACGCCAAATTAAGCAAGATAAAGTTATATCGATATGTGGTTGTACATATTTTGCGGACCTATATGTGATTCCGTTGAAGGGAATTGCAGTAGTTGTGGGTATGGACTGGATGACTGAACATGGAACCAGATAAATTGTGAGGATAAAACTATTTCAATAAAGTCTCCAAGTGGACGAAGAATAGTATATCAGGCTGACAAACACATCCATATCATGGTATATCTCCAATTAAACTCAATTAAGGAGGTTAAGTTGAAACATATTCCAGTGGTAAATGAGTTCCAAGATGTTTTTCTAGCAGAATTGCCAGGAATGCCACCTGATCGACAAATAGAGTTCACGATTTACCTGATACCTGGTACAACACCTATAGACAAAGCACCATATATAATGGGTCCTAAAGAGTTGAAAGAGCTTAAAGAGCAAATTGATGAGTTAGACAGGAAAGGATTTATTTAGGAAAATATATCCCCATGGGGAACTCCAATGAATTTTGTGGATAAGAAGGATGGAGGACGACAAATGTGTGGAGATTACATAAATCTAAAAAACTTCACCATCAAGAATAAGTAATCATTGCCAATAATTCATAATTTATTTGATCAATTTCAAGGAGCTTGAGTATTTTCCAAGATTGATCTAAGATCAGGATACCATCAAATAAAAATCAAACCTAAGGATGTTCCAAAAATAGCATTCGTGTCAAGATATGGTCATCATGAGTATCTGTTTGTACCTTTTGGATTATCAATGCACTAGCAATATTCATGAATTTGATCAAAAAACTTAATGCCTTATCTAGACAAGTTTTTCATAGTGTTCATCGATGATATTTTGATCTATTCCAAGAATAAAGAGGAGCATGCAGATCATTTGAGGATATCATTGCAAATCGTAAGAGAACATAAGATATATGCTAAGTTCAACAAGTGTGAATTCTGGCTGGACAAGGTAGAATTTCTTGGTCATGTGATCATTAAAGATGGAATTGGAGTAAATCTGTCCAAAGTACAATCAGCGTTGGAATGGAATGCACCAACTAATGTGAAGCAAATTAGAGGTTTTTTAGGTATTGCATGTTATTATCGGAGATTCATTCAGGGTTTATCTAAGATAGCTGGACCAATGACCAAATTGCCGAGAAAGAATACTCCATTCACATGGGATGAGAAGTGCGAAGCTAGTTTTCACGAGTTGAAAACCATATTAACCACATCACCAGTCTTAGCAGTACCTGAAACAGGAAAGGATTACACAATATCTTGTGATGCATCCAAGGAGGTATTAAGATGTGTGTTAATGCAAGATCCTAAGGTAATTTCTTATGGATCTAGACAACTTAAACCACATGAAGTTAATTACCCAACTCATGATTTGGAATTAGCAGTAGTAGTGTTTGCTTTAAAAGTATGGAGGCATTTTATCTATGGATAAAGGTGTGAGTTATACACTGATCATAAAAGTCTCAAACACTTCTTCACTAAAAAGGAATTGAATATGAGCGAGAAGCGTTGGCTAGATTTAATCAAGAATTATGATCTAACAATAAATTATGATTCTTTAAGTCAGAAGAGCACATATACTCAACCCATCAATAGAGAACTGCCAAAAGAGTTGCAAATGGATTTAGAAAGATTAGAAATACAATTCATAAGTACAGAAGTTCTTGGATGATTAGCTACCATGAGAGTATTTGAAGAACGAAGCAGTGATCTTTAGAATAAGATTTTTAGACATCAAGAAGAAAATCCTTTCATTGTTGAAGAACTATGAAGAATTTCTCAATGTCAAACATCAGCTTTTCAACTAGGAGAATATGGATCTTTATGGTTCCAAAATCCTCTTTTTGTACCAGATATATCGGAGATTAGAGAGGTGATACTCTGAGAAGCACATGAGACATTATACTCTATACATATAGGGAATACCAATATATACATGGATCTTAAGGAATTATTTTTGTGGAATAACAGGAAGAGAGACATTGCAAAGTATGTTCCTGAATTCCATACTTGTCAAAGGGTAAAAGTAGAACATCAAAGTCCAGCAGGACTATTACAACCTTTGGAGATTCTTGAATGAAAGTGGGAAGAAATTGGTATGGATTTTATCACAGGATTACCCATGGCACCGAAGTGGAAGTATATCATATGGGTGATGGTGGACAGATTTACCAAAAGTGCACATTTTATTCCTATAACCAAAAGGATAATGAGGAAAAATTAGTTGAAATATATGTCAAAGAGATCATGAGTAAGCACGGAGTACCCAAGAAATTGTATTAGATAGAGGATCTGTGTTTACTTCAGCATTTTGGAAACAACTACATGAAGAACTTGGTTCAAAATTGGATTTTAGTACATCTTATCATCCAGATAATGGAGGTCAGACAGAAAGAACTAATCAAATATTAGAAGATATGCTCAGAGCTTGCACATTAAATTCACTACAAGAAATGTTTCCTTCCACAACGACTAGGCCCGTCGGTCGTTGTAGAAGGCACCTCTTCCCCGACGAACATCTCTGCTCGACCGTGGGCAATGCAAAACTTTTTTTCTGGTTTCACGCCCCTGTATTAAGATGAAACCGCTAAAAACATGGACAAAGCTCGACGAGCGAGTGGTAGAAGTAATATTTACGCTTCCTCGCGAGATGTTGAATCGCCGAAGTATTTTTTTGCGTGTGGGTCCTGAACGTCGGTGACTCTAGCGGACCAAAATTTTCGGTCACGCCTCCCTGATTTGAACTCGATAACGCTGTTCGATGCCTCTTCCGTTTAGTCAGGATACTGTGTCCCGCATGTCTGTCTCAGATTAGAGGAATCGTGTGTGTGATGGAATTTTTTCCTTCCCGGTTCCGAACTTGATAGCGTCGCCTGATGCATCTGCCATTTAATCAGGCTGTTCGGTCCCACGTGTCATCCTCACACTAGAAGAAATTGTGCATGCTTGATTTTTTCCTTGGCTCGTGCCATTTAATGTTGCTCAATCTATATGTACTAAATCACGATGATGGGATCCACATGCTATCCTCTCATTAGAAGAATCGTGTGTATGATTGATTTTTTACCCTGAGTCGTTCTGCCCTATTCCGAACTTGCTAGTGCTGCCAGCTGCATAATCACACAGTTGGGCCCCACGTGTCATACTCTCATTAGAAGAAACATGTGTATGATGAAATTTTTGCCCTCGATCGCACCTCCATGTTAACTTGATAGTGTTGCTTGTTGCATTAGCCGTTTATTTAGGATGGCGGGTCCCATATGTTAGCATCTCATTAGAAGAATCGTGTGTATATGATTGAATTTTTTCCTTCTCTAGCGCTACCCTGTTCCTAACTAGATAACGTTGCTCGACGAATCTGCCGTTTGGTCACGCAGCTAGGTCCCACATGTCAGAATCTTATTAGAAGAAACGTATGCATGTAGGACTTTTATCTCGCTCGTGCCTTCATGTTTCAAACTTGGCAACATTGCTCGATGCATCCTCCGTTTATATTGGCTAATGGGTCCCATATGTCAGCCTCACATTAGAATAACAATGTGTATATGATGGAAATTTTTCTTATCTAGCGCTACCCTGCTCCGAACTAGATAGCGTTGCTGGAAGAATCTACCGTTTGGTCACTCCGCTACGTCCCACATGTCAGCATCTCATTAGAAGATCATGTGCCTGTTGGACTTTCTCTCGCTCATGCCTACCTTATTCGAACTTTGCAACGTTGCTCGATGCAGCACCTAAATAATGTCTCTCTGGTGGGTCCCACATGTCAGCCTCTCCATAAATGAAACATGCTATGATGGACTTTTTTTTTGCCACCTCCGTTGTTCTGACTTTGGTCCGTAACTGGGTCCCAGATATCAGCAACCTCTATGCAGGAAACGTATCTATGTTGGGTCCCAGATGTCAGCCTCTATTTGAAAGAAACTTGTGTATATTGGACTATTTTTTTGGGTTGAGTCCGCCGTTATGAGCTTGGCAACATTGGTGGACTATGATGCAGCAAAAGTTTATCTGGGCCCCAGATGTCAGCCTTAGAGAGTATAAATAATGTTAATCTATATGCCGATGCTGGGTCCCACATATAAGCCTTCTATGTATAGGAAACGTGTCTATGCTGGGTCCCACAACTCAGTCTTATCTGTGCAGGAAACATGTCTATGTTGGGTCCCACATGTCAGCCACTATTTGAATTAAATATGTCTATTCTGGGTCCCACATGTCAACCTCTATTTGAATTGAACGTGCGTATATATGTTGGACTGTTTTTTTGGGTCCAGTCTGCCATCCTGACCTTGGCAACATTTCTAGATGCAGCAGTAGTTTATCTAGGTCCCAGATGTCAGCCTGAGAGTACAAAAAAGATAACTCTATATTAACACAAATTGCCTAGGACTCTAACTCGAAACCTCACCACAGGTGGACTGGGTGCCTTGCCACTACGATAGAAACAGATAGTACAATAGAATCGTTAAGCTTTACTATTATAACTTAGGGACTTGTCTCCTTAAAAATACTTTATGTGACCATTTTTTATCTCCCATAAAATAATAAGGTGGTGCTCCTGGTAGCTAAACTAAAAACTGCAAGCGCTGTAAAAAAATTATAGGCAGAGTTTTTTTAAAAATATTGGGAGGTGGGTGGAAATGCCCAAAAGGCCAAATTAAAAAGAGTTTGGATATTCTACATGGGATTCTCTACACTAGGCTATACTCCATAGGCTATTCTCCAAGGGATCCTTTCTCAAATTTCCCTAGGCTGTGGTCAGCAGTCCCCTTACCCCTAAAAGGCCAAATTAAAATGTTCTAGGCTAAAGAGGGGCAAATGAGCTAGATTTCATCTCCTGGTATATAAAAATTTCCTCTTGCCGTGGCTCGGCTGGATTCGAAACAATGACCTCAGAGAGGGAGGGAAAGAAATCGATAATTCTTTTTGGCAGATATTTATATAAACTCTGCAGTACAGAATAAGATAGAAAAATCATCGAAAGATTCACAGTTCACATTCAACAACACTTGACCAATTCAGCAGCATTTCAAAGTGAGCGATTCAGCAATACAGACACTAAAATACAGTAGAAGTATAGAGAGAACCAGTTCTTAGTTCATCTCTTAAAACTTTGTCAACCGATCAGTTTGCCCTTTTCTCCAAAAACACACGACCATTGGAGCATGAAAAACTGATGATCAAGTCTGCTTTGAGTACCTCCTTCTCACATCAAATGCTTGTGCGACCCCGTATGCAACCCAAAATGCCCAAGTCTCATCTAGATTGTTACAAGGCCATGTTTCAAAAACAAAAGCAAGACTATCTACTGCCCTTGATTTAAACAAGTAACAGTACATCAGTATTAGTTCCACAAAATTATTTAGTAATAGCAAGGACAGAACAATTGAGAGATTCAGTAGCTTTCCTGCTTGAAATTCAATAGTAGTACAGAGAGAATCGGTTCTTGTTCTAGCTCAAAAAACCTTGGCGCACGATTAGTTTGCCCTGTTCTTCGAACAGACTCGATCATTGCAGCAAGCAAAACTAACGATCAAGTCTTCTTCTATGTGAATACCTCCTCCTTATGGCAATGCCTGTGTGAACCCTATATGCAATCCAAAATTCCCAAGACGCATCTAGATAATTGTGACAGTGCTATGTTTGAAAAGAAAAGGAAGACAATTTGCTGCACTTGATGTAAACAAGTACTTCAATTACATCACAGTTAGTTGTACAAAATAATATACTAATAGTAACGATAGAACATTTGACAGATTCAGCAGTACAGAATAAGTTCGAAAAAATGTCGACAGATTCTGAGTTCATATTCAGCAGCACTTGACAAATTCAGCAGCATCACTAACTGTCCGATTAGAAATACATACACAATGACCAAAAGAATTGACAGATTCAGCAATGCACACATTGAAATTCAATAGATGTAGCAAGGCCTGATTCAAAAGGAAAGCGAGACCATATTCTACACTTGATAGGTAGATCTGAAAAAGATCCAGTGCATGGTTATTACTGCAAAAATACTCCCAAGTACAACTACTAAGAACATGTAGTAAGTCTTTCTAGCAGTGCAAGTACTCAAACGAATATTAAGATATGTTTATATCACTCATGAATCTTATCAATGCAAAAATGGTATTCCAGGTGAACACCAACGGTCGACGAGGAACCAGGTGTGACATCAGCACTAGCAGGATCCACTGCATCTCATCGAACGGGACGACGTCCGGCGATGCGGTGCTCTCCGACATGCATAGCCCGGAATTTTTGAACCTTCTACCCTCAATCACGGTCGACGACCAAAACTTCAGCAGGTACTGCAGCGACAAGCACGCTGTCGACCTGACGCATACGAACGATACAACGTGTAGTGACTGGTGCGTGTAAAATGGCACCCCGAACATGGTACCATCATCCCTGGATTCGATGATATCTACTGTCCGCAGGCCTGTTGCCGGCAGAGGCTTAGAGGTGTACCGGCTTGTTTTGTCATAGCGGAAACTAACCAACCTGATCGAGTGAGCTTCAGATAGGTGGGCAAGGAGCGCTGCCGGTGAGGCGGCGAACATGCAACCATCCTCCATGAAGTTGCATGGGCCGTGCTGGCACGTGATCTTGGGGTTGTGGACCTGATGGTAGGCGGCCAATTTCCCGCAACCGTCGTTGGAGCATCTGCTACCTTTTCTGCTGGTAACTCGGAGGTTCAACTCCTTGGAGCATGCAGCCAGTTGGACGGTGCTGGTAGTGTCCATACGCGTAGCGATCTCGTCAAATACATCGGCACCGACCTTGATCAATCCGCTGTGCCGCCTGTTGGTCCCTGAATCAGCCATCGCGTCCCAATGGATATGGGGCGCGGGCTAATCAATCTGTGACTGTTGGAAGGACCGATGTTGCGAGCGAGATGGCAAGGAAAATGAGTGAAGCGCTCTTCGGAGATGATACCAAAGGCTTCCGAAGATGGGGAAGATGGTATGGCTCTTTGAACGAGGGGTTTTTTGCGTGTTTCTTTATCGGTCTTCTCCTCTAGGGCGTAATAGTAGGCTAATACCTATTTATTGTGTACTCCTCAATAATAGTATTGGGTTGCATGTTCCTTGCAACCCAGAAACTGCTGCACGGACACAACATGATGATACGTTGAACTCCATGTCAACAGGCACACACTGGACACTTCCCGACGCTGACAGAGGGCGCATTTTGTGATTTGTTACGTGACTATACTCCTAGTACATAGATATTTTACGATGCAATACAATTTTTACGTGACTAAACGACGAGTATATATGCTCCTCGTGTCGGCACCCAACTCTACGTACCCGCCATCGCGCATTCCAAACAACTTCCTCGCGCAAGCTAGGATGGAACCATGCCGTGGAAGTGGTAGATCCTTGCCGGCGGCTAAGCGTCTTGCGTCACCTGCTCGTCATGGCATCGTTCGTGCTTGCCGGCAGCCATCTGAGGCACCACTACATGTCCAACCGTGTCTGGATCCATCGACATCGGCGCTCGAGGACACTGCAACGTCAAAGCTTGTCATACCCGCCATGCCGGAGAATTGTATTGCACCGGAAGAGATAGAGGAGTGCCAAGAAGTAGCCAAGACGGAGGAGCACCGGAGGAAGGCCTATGAGATCACCATGAAGAAGGCTAGGAGGAATAGAGGAGCCAGCAACAAGGATGGCTCTCATTCGGGCAACGAGGAGGCATTCACGGAGCAGTTGGAGGAAGAAGCGGAGGAGAGTGACGTCGACCCATGGGACTACGAGGAGGAGGAGGACTCTGATGAGGAGAGGGCGTGTATCTATGAGGAGGGAGTTCCTGACGATTCATCGGAGGACACCGATGGCTGTGATGGCGACGACGAGGAGTAGAGTAATGTTATGTTTTAAACATTGTTATATAACTGCCACGTCCTACATTTTAAATGTTGTAACTACCATGTCATTCTACAATAAATGTGTTCTTGGTACTATAACTATTTCGTCAAAATATTATTGCGACAAGAACGGAGCCCGCCTAGAGCATGCACTTGGCATCAGTTGGCAACGGAGGGAGCACATAGTGGTCATGCTCACTACCTAAACCATGCATCTGTCCATAGATAGAGTGGTGGGGCAGAGATAAAGGGGGCTATCCTGGCATGCCAATACGTTCTATTGTGTACTCCTTTATACTAGTATTGGGTTGCACGTGCCTTGCAACTCAGGTAATGCTACTACTGTACTTGTACTATTAGAATGACATACCGTCACAATATAAATTTATATAGTAATATGTAAATCACAGAAAATAATTATAATTTCAATCCACATCCATAATGTATCGGGAGTATTTGGCCCTTATGCACAGCGTTTATCATGCTTCTATCGATAGAATCTCCTAGATGCTATAATGGGAAAAAAGATTCGACGGTTAGCAATGTTGGTATTTGGTAGTATTGATACAACCGTTAATGTTGAAAATTGTCCGTATACTATATAATACATTAGTAAGATAAGATAAGATAAATCTCTAACAAAATATGGTCTTGTCACATCAGCTTAACCAAACTGTAGTGCATGAGCATAGAATCGTTGAACGCAAGGTTGTTTACATAGAGTACGACCCTTATAACACAAGCATTATGGTGATTGTTTCTTAAAGTGTATATGGCATGTGGTTTGTAATATCATGTTGATGCTAACATTTCCATAATTTCCAAAGAAAATATAGTCAAGTAGATACCAGTAACCAAACTGATTACGATAAGACATAGTACCAATACAAGAACATGTTTCAAAGGAGAGATACCAAGAAGTTGAAAGTTGTTGACTTCAGACAACCAAACAAAATAAAAAGTTCAACATGGTCGAGAACTATTTCTCTAATTCTAGTACCAAGTATTACATACGGATTACATTGGTATATATTGTCACAACAGGTCTTGTTTCTTAGTTAAACATGATGTCGGTTCCAATCGAGGGTGTTCATAAAGGTTGGGATGAACCAAAGCGGATTCTTCATCGTTCCTGCCCAGAAGCGAGGGTTACTAATTCCCTCCAAGACATTGACTTCAGAAGTAACACCGCGGTCTTTACCACTCAGACTGAAGCGGCATAATTCAGGCTGCCACTCCTTGGAAAGCCATGATGTAGTTGTTAAGATGTAGAAACAGTTGCTTGTCGTCAGATAACCTAAGGCAAGATCTGCACCACCTACAGGCATGATTAATCAGATAGTTCACTCAAAGGAAAAGATAATATGATCCAAGGTCACCAATCCTTTGTAACAACCCAAGTTTGTAATATATGTAATTAGTACTTAACCATTGCATGCATGTGTTAAATTTAATAAAGAATGCATGTGAGCAAGTTCTTGAATAATGCAAACCCTAAAATCCTAGCCTTTTCCTCTCCATTTGAAAAGAAGTTCAAATAGTTTTGAATTTTGGAATGACAAAATGTTTGGAGACCAAAAGGATTAATAGGGCCCCTATAATATTTCAAATATCTCTACAAAGTCTTGTATTTTTTAATTTATTCAAAACAGATTCCAATGAAAATTACACATCAATATACAAATAGAAAAAGAAAAGCTTATGTTAAAAAATAGAGCTAGAGAGCAAAGCGGGCTGTCCCATCTCCTCTCTCCCTCTCTCTGCCTCTCAGCGCGCCCGCTTACGGCCCACCACCAGCCCAGCAGAGGCCCAGCCCTCGTACCGCCTCGCTTTGTCTTCTTCGACGACGACGGCAAGCACCTGCGTGCTCGCGCCGCCGCTGTTCATCGCCGCCGACCGCTGCGATGCTACGCCGCCCCCAGACGCGAGGATAAGACCGCCGCTACGACCCCCTCTTAACCCTATCCTCTCAGTCCCCCTTGCGCCTCTCCCGCACGCGTTCTTCCCCCTTTGGTGTAACCCTAGCCGAGCGCCGTCGTCATCTCAAGCCGCCCGAGCCACACTATTGAGCCCATGAGCAGCGTCTCGTTGCGCTAGTGCTCCTCGCAGAAGGAATTGAGCCACGGTGCTCTGAATCATCGACCTCGACGTATTCTTCCCCGACCCCGACGAGGTTCGGTGCCGTCAATCAGCCCGATTCTGGCCTCGCCGTGCTTCCCCTACCACACCATCATGCTCTGGGTGAGCTGCTGGTCCCTCTGCACCCCTCCTTCCGCTTCCTCTCGCTCTAGTTCGTGCTAGCGTCACAGACCACCGAGCTCTACCGCTAGATGCCGTCTGTGATGTTGCTCCGGCGACCTCCTGCAAGCGGCGCTGCCAGATTTTGGTTCAGCGCGATACACCGCATCGAAAACATGCAACCCTGCACCCCCGCTCGCTCGCTAGCGTCATTCCCCGCCGTTGTCCGGCCCGTTGGCCGGCGAGCCGACGTGACTCCTGCGTGGCCTGGGCCCCACCCGTCAGCCCCTCTGGCTAGAGCGAACCCCGGTGAAAAACAACTCTGACCCCGCCTGGCCAACGTGGCTGCATACGTGGCCTGGGGCCCCTCTATCAGTCATTATGGCTAGAAGTGGCCTCAGTGTAAAAAGGGTTTTCAGTCTTGTTTAATTTCAGGAATGGTTTTAATAATTTCAGAAAATAATCATTCTGAACATATGTTTTATAAAGTATATTACTTTCTCGTTAGGATGCACATGATTCCAATGTGGTCTTTTGTCAGTAGCTAGTGTTACCTATCTACTGCATTGTTTCCCTTTTGTAGCCTTATACTCCTGATCCAATGCTCCTAGCATACCTAGCTTTGGCATGTGAGCGTTGTTAGAGCTTTTGCGACCGACAACTTAACCATGCATAGTAACAACGTCTGATCCGTCCGAATGGTGAATCAGAGATGCCGGTGAAATTAGAAAGTTAGGAGATGGTGACATCAACGAAGGAGTTAAATAAACATGCTAAGGCTTGTATGGGAGGCCACGTTGGGTGTGGTTTTTGTAGTCCCATGCTCGCCACCATTAGGATCCGAGTTCTTGCCTCTTGAACCAAGCCTAGCGTACAACCACACGGGGATATGGGAACCCCTCGATTAACTAACTTGCGTAGTAGATTCCATGAGTCACATAGTTCGGGCTTTCCATTTGGCATACGCATTGAAAACGTTTTCGAAAGAGGAGGTGATAGAGGTGCATCATAACAGGTAGGGAAGCATGGCCGCGGTTTCTTGGGGTAGATAGCGCCCCTGGTAAACCAACCTCGCCTCACATCTTTAAGTACCAGCTTCGGGATTTGACCCGTTACGGCAGAACCATACTTATTGCGTGACTCATGGTCTCGGCGAAAGGAAGGTAAAGGTCGTGGTCAACCACCCTCTGCTGGCCTTCCAAGGAAGAGGGGTAATAATTTGGCATTAAGAGTCGGTTGATACGTGTGGGTAAAGTTGTACACCCCTGCATGGTATTAATCTTTTCGAAAAGCTATGTTCACGGTTATGAACGACTTGGGAACGGACGTGATGATCATAGATAACTATAACCTAAGTAAAACTTGTTGATCCACGTGTGATTAAGGATGCTTCCTCTGGGTCGAGAGGGTGATCCTAGATAGGAGGTTCTGATGAAGCTGGTGGTTATCAAGATGTGGTGAACAAGATGAAGAAGTCGCTATCTTATCCCTTTTAAAATATTCTGAATAGACGAGCCTCTTCTCTCTCTTGTTTACAAATAAAGAATTTCTTTCCTCAAAAGTAAACCCAGAGAACGCCTTTCTAACCAGAGCATGTAGATACTAGGTTATCAAGTCTTGCGGAGTACATTCTCGTACTCAGCCTTGCGCCATTTGTTGTTTTTCTACAGAGGATCTGGTTTCAACTGAAGGTGGCTTCTACGTTGACATCGACAAGTAGTTGGGAGTCCCAGATAGCATCCTGAGGACTATGGGATGGACGTCTCTTTTTCTTATGGCCTCTTAGGCCTTTGCTAAGTTGTTGTGTAGAACAACATAATTGCTTTCGTTGTGTGATGTAATGTTGGGTCTATGACCTCTGGTTTGTAATAACTCTAATATCTTACTCTGCTAAGAGTTTAAACATATGTTGTTGATTCCCTGTGTTCTGTAATGTTACCGAATCATACTGTGATCTTCCGTGTTGGAGTTGAGCTTATCTTAGATGGTGATCTGAGGTTAGTTTAACCCTAATGCCGAGGGGTGCTACAGGTTTTTGTATCAGAGCAGGACTACTTGTAGGAAACCCTTTTATTGGTCGATGTTGAATCTATAAGTTGACAAAACTATTTGGAAATTAAAAATTATTTGCAAAAACTCTGACTAGGATTCTTTTTACTCCTTCTCTGGTGTGTTTCTGATGCTGGAGTTCTTCTTACCCTATTTGGTTTGAAAAGGTTTTCATTCCTTATCCCCTATCTCAAAAAATTTAGGATCGTGGTTTTGGGGTTGTTTTCCTAAAGTACTCCATACTTGGTTGCTATTCTCAGAGTCCCAAGATATATCAGTTCTGCTTGGTGTGTAACATCTTAGCATTTCATTGTCATGGTTTGTAAGTCAGCTGGTTAGTGTATATATTAGTATGCTTTGATACTACCATGCTTGATAAGATGATACCTTTATATCAAGTACTCTTTGTTATCTTTCCATCTTGTTCTTTTGAATCCCCTGTCTAACCCTTTCTCTTTGTTCTTCTAGGATGAGTGCCACCTCTCGTGCCCGTACCCGTGCTCATGCTCATGGTGCTGCAAATGAGGGTGAATCTTCCAACCTTCCTCCACCGCCGTCCATGGTTCAACTCATGGACATGTACGAAACCAACCGTGCTGACAACATGAGGCTCCTTAAAAGGATTGAGCGCAATACTTCTCAACGCCAAAATAACCAAGTTGGTATCAAGGACTTAACACATCTCACTCCGCCAGTTTTCAGCTATTCCACTGAGCCACTTGATGCAGACTACTGGCTTCACACTATGGAGCGCAAACTTCGGGTTGGTCGTGTTGCTCAAGCTGATTGGGTGACTTTTGCTGCCTATCATCTGGAGGGAGCAGCTAACTCCTGGTGGAAAAATTTCTTGGCTATGCAAGAAGCTCAACATGTTGTTACATGGCAAGAGTTCACAGAAGCCTTTCGAGCTTATCATATTTCGGAGGGTCTGATGGATCAGAAGAGGGAGGAGTTCCTCAAGCTTAAGCAGGCCACTGGTTCCGTGTGTGATTACCAGCGCAACTTCAATCGTCTTGCCTGCTATGCTACTGAAGAGGTCTCCACTGATGCTAAGAACCAAGCTCTGTTCCTCAACGGACTGGATCCTGAGGTTCACCGTGATATCCACCTCATGGACTTTGGTAACTTCCAAGATCTTGTTAACAAGGCTATGAAGGCCGAGAGTGGAAAAGTGGAGTATGAAGAAACTTATAAGCGTCCTCCGGTTGGGTGCAACAAGCCTGGTTCTGGAAATAAGAAGCGTGGTGTCTTCGTGCCTTACAGTGCTATGCCAAGTGCTTCTTACACCCCAAGGACGTCTGTATATGCTCCTCGTCCAAATGCTACTCCAAACAATGCTGGTGGATCAAATTATCTTGCTTCTGTGGATCAGTCCTTATCTATTTCAACTATCGTCAGCCTGGCCACTATGCAAGAGATTGTCATCAAAAGAGTCATACTGAGAAGGCACAACCGCCAAAGAAGAGTGATAAGTATCCAGGTTCTGGAAAAGGATGCCTGAACCATATCTCTGCTGAGGAGGCTCAGGAAGATCCAAGTGTCATCATGGGTAAGCTTCATATCAATAAAATTCCAGATAAAGTTTTGTTTCATTCTAGAGCATTGCATTCATTCTTGTCTCAAACTTTTGCTCAACTGCATGGGATAAGTTTTGAGGGGTTGTTTGTTCCTATGCTAGTTCAGTCTCCTGGTTCTAGTTGGCGTTCCACCATGGTTAGTCATGGAAATCTAATAGAAATTGCATTTCAACTTTTCCCCACCTCCCTTATCGCCCTTAAGTCAACTGACATTAACATCATTCTGGGCATGGACTGGTTGACCCGCTATCAAGCTATTCTCGATTGTACAACCAAGTCTGTGACTCTGACTAGTCCTGGCATAAAAGTCAAGTATTGGACTGTAGGGTGACTATCTCCTTCAGCTGTATCTATTCCTGAAGCGGAGTTGTATGCTCTTGAAGTTCTACCTCCATTAGAGATTCAAGATGTTTCCGTGGTCTGTGAATTCCCAGATTTTTTTCCTGAGGAGTTGCCTGGCATGCCACCTGATCGAAGTGTGGAGTTTTTCATAGAGTTAGTTCCTGGAATTTCTCCTGTTTCTAAAATACCCTACCGTATGTCTCCTCATGAGCTTGTGGAGTTGAAGAAGCAATTAGAGGATTTAGAAGGAAAAGAATACATTCAGCCCAGCACATATTCTTGGGGATGTCCTACCATCTTTGTTAAGAAGCGGGATACCAACATACCGCGTCTGGTTGTGGATTATCGCCCACTCAATGTTGTGACTATCAAGAATAAGTATCCCCTCCCTAGGATGAATGATCTCTTTGATCAGTTAAGTGGTGCCATTTTCTTTTCCAAAATGGATTTAAGGTCAGGGTATCACCAGATAAAGATACGTAAGGAAGATATCTGTCACATCCCAAGATTTTCCAAATCTTGATATGTAAAAAATAAATGAATAAAATAAAACTTTGTTGATTTTTAGGGTGAGAAGAAACTTTTTGATTCCAATTGGAAACCTTTAAACCTATTTGATCAAACAAATCCTAAAGGGATTTGAAAAGGTAAACAATTAATAAAGAAAATATTTAAAATGTGAAATTACTATTTTTGGATCTTTTAATAAAAAGATTTGGTTTTCAAAAGAAAAGATAGAATTATAAATAAGGATTTCTTTATAAAGCCAAATTAAACCTTGGCCAAGCTTTTGAATTAAAATATTTTGTTTTGATAAAAAGAGTAGAAGTTTATTTAAATAAAATAGGAGGATTTATTAATATCCCATTTTATTAAAGTAAGGACTTTTCCCATTTTAATTAAACACCAAAACTTGTTAAATTATTTTAAACAAGTTTTCCAAGTATTCTATATTTTCAAATAAAACCTAGTGATATGGTTTTTGATAATATTTAGATTTTAAATGGAGTTTTAAATAAATCAAAATCCTATTTGATTTAATAACTAAGGACTATTTTATTTAATAAATAAATGGATTCTAAAAAGAATAAAAATATTATTTTGTTTTGGACTTTGATTTGTGTTGTTAAACAGAACTAAACACAATACAAAGTTTGGTGGAAGTTTGGTGTGTTTTGGTTGTTTGAATTGTTTGAAATTCAAAACAGAAAATCAATTAGAAAAAGAAAAAGGTTACTGAATAAAAAAAAGAATGAAACCTGATCCAACCCAGCAGGCCCAGCAGCCCAGTTTCAGCCCAGCTATTTTTCCCACGCGCGAAACATTTTTCACCGAAACACGCACCCGCGCAGTCCCAGACAGGTGGCCCCTCTTTCCCTCTCTCTCCCTCACTGACAGGCAGGCCCATGCCAACGGGTCGTCGTCTTCAACCCGCGGCAATTCCTCCCTGCCGTTGCAGCCAGTAATGCCGGCGATCAATTCGCGTTAACAGCGACCATAACTCCCCCTGCGACCACGCGCGCATAAACGCCCCTCTCCCCTCTCTCATTCCCCCAGATAACTCCCCCTCTCTGCCTCTAGGCTGCCCCAATTCGAGCCCGCACCCCACTGCTCCGACGAGGTTTTTCCACCAATTCCGGCCACACCTTGCCGCCCCTCTCCTTTCTCTGCACGCAAGCTTGCTTCCCACCTCCTGGGGCAGCTCCCCGTGCCACTCATTCGCTCGCGGGCGCCCCAGAACGTCGACTTCGTCTTCATCTAAGCGCCGCCGCACCTGCCATTTCCTCCGGCGAGACTTCCTGGTAAACTCAGACCGCCCCGAAGCCATTCATTGATGCTCACATGTTCCCTGGTACCATGCGCGTCTAACGCACCCCTTATTTCGATTTGGCACGCCTTGTAGCCCCGCCCCCGTCGATGACCGTACGAACCCGAGGCGCAGCTCCACTCCGGCGAGCGATTCCGATCACCTCCGTGCGCCCCGTCGCCAGGCAGTACCACCTCGAGCTTCACCGCAACCCTGCGAGCACGGTGAGCACCCCCGTTACCTCATTTGCTTCCTGTAACCGCCGCTAGCACACCGTCTGACCGTGCGCCGCCGCCAGCCACTGTCGGCGCCGCTCGAGTTTGGTCAAACCATTTTACATCGTTAGATCCCCATCTGGCGGCTTAGAAAGAATCATTAAACGAAGAGGTACGGGCTAATCTGAACCGCACCGTCTCACTTAGATCCAACGGCTGTAGTTGCGCAATCCACGCGAACCAGTATCAGCGAACCAGAAACAGACGCGTGGCACTAGTTGATTTAAAACAGATATTAGAATCTGATTTAGATGCAAATTTGTAAACCCCATAACTTTTGATCCACACGTCCAAAATTTGCAAATTTTATATCAATGGAATCAGCAAGACAAGCCCTAGCCAACCATGCAATTTGTTTAGTAAAAAGCTTCTGGTAAAATGTTTGTTTTTGCAGAAACATTTGTATGCTTGTTTAGGTTATAAAAATTATTCCAAAATGATTTTTGGGGTTGAAATCTTTGCAAAATGGTTTGTTGTGAACATATTGACCTTAGGAACCAACTTATGGATTTAAAAATGTATCTTGTGAAGTTTAGGATTGAATAATTGAATTAGCTCATTTTTAATCAAATAAAAATATTGAATTTGATATGGAAAGGATTTTTGAGAGAAACCTTTGGAAAATGTGTTGATTCAAACCTACTGACCCTAAACACCAAGTTTTGAGAATTAAAAACCTATTTGGTGAACAACATAAAATTGTTGCTTTGCTAAAAACATTTTTCACCACATGGAATAATGATTTGATTTAAAAATGGCTTATAGATAAAACCCTTTTGCAAATGGTTTTGCCACTTAAGAAAATGACCACTTTGAACCTTGCAATGTTTAGAGCCTATTAGAAACCACCTTTGCAAATAAAACTATCTTTTGCATGCTTGCATGCATGACTTAGTTTCTATTATTTTATGTGTGTTAAATTGTTTGAATATTGTTTGGAATGCTAGTTGAATCTATGTTTGCTTGATTGATTTGTAGTGGAGTTAGAAGAGTGTGATTTTAGCAAGATCAAGAAGTGAACCAACATCCTCTACCAAAAAGGCAAGTGACACTATCATCCAAGTCCTACTATTTTCATTACACTTAGTGGATTTTGAAACATGCATGATAAGGACTACTATATTTTGCTATGCTAAATCCTATTAGGATACCCTTATATATTCCTTAGTGAAAACAATGTAGTTGAAAATGCTTAGCCATGCTATATATTTTGAGAAGAGATACATGTTGAGATTTTATGAAGTTGAGAAAAGACTTGTGTTTTATATAATAAAACAAGTACTCAATGAACCACCTGGGTGGACAAAGATACTCAAGTTTTGGACAAGGTGGCAACAAGAGGAACCATGTTTATATGGCAATCTCTTCTTGTTGTGCACTAAAATAAAACCACCCAGGGACTTAGAGATTGAACATGTTTCTCGTACAGTGGCTTCCGTGTACAGCCACATGCTAAATGGGCACTGGCTTAGTCAATTACATTGTGGAAGACCCATGCATTGGCCTCTCCAGGTTACTGGAATGAGGGAACTAGGAACCCTACATTTTTGCCTGAAGACAAGCTGGCATTATGTATGGGAGGACCCTATGGGAAGACTTCGTCACATTCTCAATCTGCTAGTACTCCATCTTGGTGAGTACTTATCCAGCGGCCACTGGTGGCAACAAGATGAGATTGTGTCATGTGGGTAAAGTGTACAACTTCTGCAGAAGATAAAATTCTAAGTACTTAGTCGTGTCCCTGGTTATGGACATTACTGAGCAACTAAGGCCTGAAGCTATGGGAAATCTCGACATTCCAATTTCTAAAAGCAAAACTTTAAAGTGACAACAAAAGACTTGAAGCACTTGGGGTGTACCAAGGAGCTCAAAAGATTTTGACAAAGACTTGAAGCACTTGGGGTGTACCATGGAGCTCAAGAGATTTTGACAAAGACCTGAAGCACTTGGGGTGTACCAAGGAGCTCAGAAAGATTTTGACAAAAGATCAAAACTGTTTTGAAAAGATAGGATAAATTATTGCTTTCTGCAAATGAGCCTAAAACCCTACTTAGCCAAATATGCATGTAATGATAGGATCCACTTATTCTTACATAGTAGTGAAACTTGCCAATACAATTCAAATGTATTGACCCTTGTGGCTGTAACTTGTTATGTTGTAGGTTTGATTGATATTAGTGAAGTTGATTGATTAGGATTACAAGTCCACAACCAACATGTTTGCCTGTGGCACTTAGAAGATGAAGGACCCCATGCTTATAGATATTCTGCTGCAAAGTTATGTAATAGCCAAATGAGCTATGTAAGATGTAATGATTTATTTTATTCCTGGTTATAAAGTTGTATTATGACCTTTGTTTCTTGATATTACATCTTAACTGTGGATGCTAGCTATTGATCCAGGGACTAGCATTGCAATCACAGGGATCCTTTTCCTTTATAAAGGAGGGGTCTTACAGATGGTATCAGAGCATTGTGTTGCCTGTAGGATTTGTAAACCTAGGATTGGACAAAAACCCTTAGAGAAATAGGAGTTGTATTTGTTCCAAAACTTATTTACAAACAATCTTGTAAAACTCTTTCCTCAACCATTTTGGTTTCAATTCTACATCTCTTCTATTTCAAACTTGATGGAAAAACCTACTCATGGCCAAAGACTTCACCATGTGCAAAGGACTTCTTCAACTCTAATGACTTCAACATCTTCAACTCTAATGACTTCAACATCTTCAACTCTAATGACTTCAACATCTTCAACTCTAATGACTTCAACATCTTCAACTCTAATGACTTCAACATCTTCAGCATTTTTCATCAAGGACTTCAACCTTGGATATCACTAAGGACAAGTGGGACGAGAAATCTTGCTCATGATTTGGAGACTAAGGAAACACAACTTAGAAAAAGCCAACATCACCTTTGAAGTTTTGTGGCCTAAAGTTTTTCTCAAGGAAACCATGATCTCATGCAAGAAGAATCAACCAAGAAAGATGGAAAGATCTCAAGTGAACCATAAAGATAGACCACCATATTTAGTTAAGTCAAACACACCAACTTATGTGGTGTAACAAAAATATTTTTGGTTGCCTAAGTATATGCTTGAAAACTTGTTGTTTGAGTGGAATATTTGTTTGTGATTGCTTGCACATTGCTTGAATGAATTGTGATGTGTGTGAATAGAATTATTTCCTTAGAAATATCTTGCCTATTCTAATCTCAATTCAACCCAAACAGATGACTACTCCAAGAGACTCCAACATCAAGGTTGATGACAACAACAACAACCAAGAGGACAACATGAGAGAACTTATAGCAACCCAAAACCAGTTGAACCAAGTGACAGCACAATTCATAGCCAACACCAGTGGGGAAGATCCAACCCTGCAAGGATTTTTGGAAAACCAAGCCCAAATGTTGCATAAGGTGACAGATCAAATGCTCAACATGGAAAGCAACTTTTCCAAAGGAGTTTGTGACAACAAGGATGACAAAGATGTTATTCTAGAAGGAACCAAAGCTTGCAACATTTGTGGAGACAAGGATCACACTTCCAAGGAGCATGGAGATCAATGCCCCAACTGTGAAGAGAAACATCCAGTTGGCCAATGTCCCACATCTCAAGCTACTTGTTACTTATGTGAAGGAAATAACCATGTCCCTATCCAATGCCCCATCTATTCCATAGTTGAACAAAGGAAACAAGGTGGAGTGCAACAAATGATTGCAAACTATCAAGAAGGAGCTAAGTCTACCAAGAAGAATGAGGACAAAGGAAAATCTCCACTTATACCTCCATGCAATACAACCCAATTTAAAGGACCAAAGAAGAGGCATATGAATTATCCAAGGAACAATATAAGGTCCAGGAAACCAGTAGACATTCCTACTTATAAGATAACATATGAAGAACATGAACTAGAGGCACTCCTAGCTTTTGAGAAACCCAAGAAAAAGAAGGACAAAAGCCATGTGCAATGTCATCATTGTAAAGAAATGGAACACTATTCCAGTGAATGTCCAGAGAAACAGAAGTATAAGGAGATTGGCCAAGTATGGTGCAACAACGGCAAAGAGCTAGGCCATTATGCAGCAACCTGTCCACAAGAGATACGTGAAGAACTCAAACTTATCACATGTTTCAGTTGTGGTAACCAAGGACATTATGCAAGCAACTGTCTAGAAAAGATGAAGCATAAGATAAACAAGCCTATGAAGGATCTCAGCCTTGTCACATGTTTCAAGTGTGGAAACAAAGGACACTATGCAGATGTTTGCCCAGAAAAGTTTCCCCAAGATCCCAAGCAAGCCAATATATAATTTAGATGGAATATTTTAAGGGTGGTAGTACCCTAGATGCTTTGAGCCAACTTGTAACCCTAGCCTTCCCAAATATCGGGACGAGATTTATTTTAAGGGTGGTAGCCTGTCACATCCCAAGATTTTCCAAATCTTGTTATGTGAAAAATAAATGAATAAAATAAAACTTTGTTGATTTTCAGGGTGAGAAGAAACTTTTTGATTCCAATTGGAAACCTTCAAACCTATTTGATCAAACAAATCCTGAAGGGATTTGAAAAGATAAACAATTAATAAAGAAAATATTTAAAATGTGAAATTACTATTTTTGGATCTTTTAATAAAAAGATTTGGTTTTCAAAAGCAAAGATAGAATTATAAATAAGGATTACTTTATAAAGCCAAATTAAACCTTGGCCAAGCTTTTGAATTAAAATATTTTGTTTTGATAAAAAGAGTAAAAGTTTATTTAAATAAAATAGGAGGATTTATTAATATCCCATTTTATTAAAGTAAGGACTTTTCCCATTTTAATTAAACACCAAAACTTGTTAAATTATTTTAAACAAGTTTTCCAAGTATTCTATATTTTCAAATAAAACCTACTGATATGGTTTTTGATAATATTTAGATTTTAAATGGAGTTTTAAATAAATCAAAATCCTATTTGATTTAATAACTAAGGACTATTTTATTTAATAAATAAATGGATTCTAAAAAGAATAAAAATATTATTTTGTTTTGGACTTTGATTTGTGTTGTTAAATAGAACTAAACACAATACAAAGTTTGGTTTGTTTTGGTTGTTTGAATTGTTGTTTGAAATTCAAAACAGAAAATCAATTAGAAAAAGAAAAAGGTTACTGAATAAAAAAAATGAATGAAACCTGATCCAACCCAGCAGGCCCAGCAGCCTAGTTTCAGCCCAGCTATTTTCCCACGCGCGAAACGTTTTTCATCGAAACACGCACCCGCGCAATCCCAGACAGGTGGCCCCTCTTTCCCTCTCTCTCCCTCACTGACAGGCAGGCCCACGCCAGCGGGTCGTCGTCTTCAACCCGCGGCAATTCCTCCCTGCCGTTGCAGCCAGTAACGCCGGCGATCAATTCGCGTTAACAGCGACCATAACTCCCCCTGCGACCACGCGCGCATAAACGCCCCTCTCCCCTCTCTCATTTCCCCCAGATAGCTCCCCCTCTCTGCCTCTAGGCTGCCCCAATTCGAGCCTGCACCCCACTGCTCCGACGAGGTTTTTCCACCTATTCCAGCCACACCTCGCCGCCCCTCTCCTTTCTCTGCACGCAAGCTTGCTTCCCACCTCCTGGCGCAGCTCCCCGTGCCACTCATTCGCTCACGGGCGCTCCAGAACATCGACTTCGTCTTCATCTGAGTGCCGCCGCACCTGCCATTTCCTCCGGCGAGACTTCCTGGTAAGCTCAGACCGCCCCTAAGCCATTCATTGATGCTCACATGTTCCCTGGTACCATGCGCGTCTAACGCACCCCTTATTTCGATTTGGCATGCCTTGTAGCCCCGCCCCCGTCGATGACCGTACGAACCCGAGGCGCAGCTCCACTCCGGCGAGCGATTCCGATCACCTCCGTGCGCCCCTTCGCCAGCCAGTACCACCTCGAGCTTCACCGCAACCCTGCGAGAACGGTGAGCACCCCCGTTACCTCATTTTCTTCCTGTAACCGCCGCTAGCACACCGTCTGACCGTGCGCCGCCGCCAGCCACCGTCGGTGCCGCTCGAGTTTGGTCAAACCATTTTACACCGTTAGATCCCCATCTGGTGGCTTAGAAAGAAACATTAAACAAAGAGGTACAGGCTAATATGAACCGCACCGTCTCACTTAGATCCAACGGCTGCAGTTGCGCAATCCACGCGAACCGGTATCAGCGAACCAGAAACAAACGCGTGGCACTAGTTGATTTAAAACATATTTTAGAATCTGATTTAGATGCAAATTTGTAAACCCCATAACTTTTGATCCACACGTCCAAAATTTGCAAATTTTATATCAATGGAAGCAGCAAGACAATCCCTAGCCAACGATGCAATTTGTTTAGTAAAAAGCTTCTGGTAAAATGTTTGTTTTTGCAGAAACATTTGTATGCTTGTTTAGGTTATAAAAATTATTCCAAAATGATTTTTGGGGTTGAAATCTTTGCAAAATGGTTTGTTGTGAACATATTGACCTTAGGAACCAACTTATGGATTTAAAAATGTATCTTGTGAAGTTTATGATTGAATAATTGAATTAGCTCATTTCTAATCAAATAAAAATATTGAATTTGATATGGAAAGGATTTTTGAGAGAAACCTTTGTAAAATGTGTTGATTCAAACCTACTGACCCTAAAAACCAAGTTTTGAGAATTAACAACCTATTTGGTGAACAACATAAAATTGTTGCTTTGCTAAAAACATTTTTCACCACATGGAATAGTGATTTGATTTAAAAATGGCTTATAGATAAAACCCTTTTGCAAATGGTTTTGCCACTTAAGAAAATGACCACTTTGAACCTAGCAATGTTTAGAGCCTATTAGAAACCAGCTTTGCAAATAAAACTATCTTTTGCATGCTTGCATGCATGACTTAGTTTCTATTATTTTATGTGTGTTAAATTGTTTGAATATTGTTTGGAATGCTAGTTGAATCTATGTTTGCTTGATTGATTTGTAGTGGAGTTAGAAGAGTGTGATTTTAGCAAGATCAAGAAGTGAACCAACATCCTCTACCAAAAAGGCAAGTGACACTATCATCCAAGTCCTACTATTTTCATTACACTTAGTGGATTTTGAAACATGCATGAGAAGGACAACTATATTTTGCTATGCTAAATCCTATTAGGATACCCTTATATATTCCTTAGTGAAAACAATGTAGTTGAAAATGCTTAGCCATGCTATATATTTTGAGAAGAGATACATGTTGAGATTTTATGAAGTTGAGAAAAGACTTGTGTTTTATATCATAAAACAAGTACTCAATGAACCACCTGGGTGGACAAAGATACTCAAGTTTTGGACAAGGTGGCAACAAGAGGAACCATGTTTATATGGCAATCTCTTCTTGTTGTGCACTAAAAGAAAACCACCCAGGGACTTAGATATTGAACATGTTTCTCGTACAGTGGCTTCCGTGTACAACCACATGCTAAATGGGCACTGCCTTAGTCAATTACATTGTGGAAGACCCATGCATTGGCCTCTTCAGGTTACTGGAATGAGGGAACTAGGAACCCTACATTTTTGCCTGAAGACAAGCTGGCATTATGTATGGGAGGACCCTATGGGAAGACTTCGTCACATTCTCAATCTGCTAGTACTCCATCTTGGTGAGTACTTATCCAGCGGCCACTGGTGGCAACAAGATGAGATTGTGTCATGTGGGTAAAGTGTACAACTTCTGCAGAAGATAAAATTCTAAGTACTTAGCCCTGTCCCCGGTTATGGACATTACTGAGCAACTAAGGCCTGAAGCTATGGGAAATCTCGACATTCCAATTTCTAAAAGCAAAACTTTAAAGTGACAACAAAAGACTTGAAGCACTTGGGGTGTACCAAGCAGCTCAAAAGATTTTGACAAAGACTTGAAGCACTTGGGGTGTACCAAGGAGCTCAAAAGATTTTGACAAAGACTTGAAGCACTTGGGGTGTACCAAGGAGCTCAAGAGATTTTGACAAAGACCTGAAGCACTTGGGGTGTACCAAGGAGCTCAGAAAGATTTTGACAAAAGATCAAAACTGTTTTGAAAAGATAGGATAAATTATTGCTTTCTGCAAATGAGCCTAAAACCCTACTTAGCCAAATATGCATGTAATGATAGGATCCACTTATTCTTACATAGTAGTGAAACTTGCCAATGCAATTCAAATGTATTGACCCTTGTGGCTGTAACTTGTTATGTTGCAGGTTTGATTGATATTAGTGAAGTTGATTGATTAGGATTACAAGTCTACAACCAACATGTTTGCCTGTGGCACTTAGAAGATGAAGGACCCCATGCTTATAGATATTCTGCTGCAAAGTTATGTAATATCCAAATGAGCTATGTAAGGTGTAATGATTTATTTTATTCCTAGTTATAAAGTTGTATTATGACCTTTGTTTCTTGATATTACATCTTAACTGTGGATGCTAGCTATTGATCCAGGGACTAGCATTGCAATCACAGGGATCCTTTTCCTTTATAAAGGAGGGGTCTTACAATATCCCAAAGACTGCTTTCACCACTCGTTATGGTCTTTACGAGTATACAATCATGTCCTTTGGTATTACCAATGCTCCAGCCATTTTTATGCGGCTTATGAACTCTGTCTTCATGGAGTATCTTGACATGTTCGTCGTGGTCTACATTGATGATATTTTGGTCTTTTCCAAGAAGGAAGAAGAGCACGCTAAACATCTTCGTTTGGTGTTAACAAAACTCCGAGAACATCGTCTCTATGCCAAGTTATCTAAATGTATGTTTTGGTTACAATAACTCGTATTCCTTGGTCATGTCGTTTCCGCCAAAGGGGTTGTTGTTATCCTAGATAAGGTCCAAACTATTCTTCACTGGGAATCTCCTAAATCCGTCAAGGTCGTCCGAAGTTTTCTCGGGATGGCTGGTTATTACCGTTGATTCATTGAGAATTTCTCCAGGATTGCAAAGCCGATGACTGATCTTCTCAAGAAGGATAAGAAGTTCGAATGGTCTGATAAGGCTGAAGAAAGCTTCCATATGTTGAAAACCAAGTAAACAATTGCTCCGGTGTTGGTTCTCCCAGACACTAGCAAAGACTTTGTTGTCTTCTGTGATGCTTCCCACCAAGGTCTCGATGTGTGTTGATGCAAGATGGGAATGTGGTGGCTTATGCCTCCCGTCAGATAAAACCACATGAGAACAACTACCCAACTCATGATCTTGAGCTTGCAGCTGTTGTTCATGCTCTTAAGCAATGGCGACATTACCTTCTCGGTAGTCATTGCGAGTTATACTCGTATCATCAGAGTCTAAAGTATCTTTTCAGACAACCTGATTTGATTCTCAGGCAAAGAAGATGGTTGTAACTCATCAAGGACTATGATTTGGGTCCCAACTACCAACCTGGCAAAGCCAATGTCATTGCTGATGCGCTGAGCCGTAAGTCCTATTGCAATAACCTGATGGTCAAACAGTCTCAACCTTCTCTTCATGAGGAATTTGCTCGATTGAATCTTGAAGTAGTTCCTCGTGGATTCCTTTCTACTCTTTAAGTGAAGTCTTCTCTAGAGGATCAAATCAAAGATGTTCAAAGGAAAGATCCTGAGATTGATACGATTAAAGAGAACATTTCTAGCGGAGTTGCTAAATGTTTCTCTGTTAACGAGGAAGGCGTTCTCTACTTTGGTAACCATCTGGTAGTGCCGAACAGAGACGACTTGAAGTAGATAATTCTTACCGAAGCTCATGAATCACCTCTATCTATGCACCCTAGAGGTACCAAGAGGTATCGGGATCTTCGTAAAAGATTCTGGTGGTCTGGTATGAAGAAGGATATTGGTCGTTTCGTTGCTGAGTGTGACGTTTTTCGTCGCGTCAAAACTGAACATCAAAGGCCCGCTGGTCTCCTACAACCACATCGCATCCTTGAGTGGAAATGGGATGCAATCTGTATGGAATTCATCACTGGTCTCCCTAAAACTCAAAAAGGAAATGATGCAATCTGGGTGATCGTTGACTATCTGTCCAAGGTCGCTCACTTTATTCCCATCAAGGAAAGCCTTCGATCAAGTGAACTGGCTGATCTTTACATCTCTCGGATTGTTGTTCTTCATGGTATTCCTAAGAAGATAACATCTGACCGTGGAAGTTTGGTCACCTCCAAGTTCTGGAAAAGTTTCCAAACTTCTATAGGCACCCGCCTCTCCTTCATTACATCTTATCATCCTAGCACCGGTGGTCAGACCGAAAGGGTGAATCCAATCCTTGAATACATGCTTAGAGCGTGTGTCATCTCTTTTGGCAAGAACTGGGAGAAATGCCTTCCCTTCGCTGAATTCTCCTACAACAACAGTTTTCAGTCCAGTATTGGTATGGCACCATTCCAATTTTTATATGGAAGAACATGTCGTACTCCTTTGAACTGGTCAGAAACCGGCGAAAGAACGTTCTTTGGTCTGGATATGATCTGGGAAGCAGAAGATCAAGTTCGTATCACATTCGAGATTGTTTGAAAACTGCTCAGTCTCGCTAGAAAAGCTATCATGATCGTCACCATCAACATGTTGAATATGAAGTTGGTGATCAAGCTTATCAGCGGGTCACTCCTTTGAAGGGTGTCCATCGTTTAGGCATCAAAGGCAAACTGGATCCTCGCTATGTTGGTCCTTTTCGCGTTCTATCCAGACAAGGTAACCCCGCATACAAACTGGAGCTTCCCACCAACTTTCCTGAGGTGCATGATGTTTTTCATGTGTCTCAACTCAAGCGTTGCTTCAAAGATCCTGTCCGTGGTGTTGACCACCAAACTCTTGATCTCTAGAAGGATCTGACCTACCGTGAGTATCATGTTCGTATCCTTGAAGAAACCGAGCACAAGAATTACCGTCAAAACATCAATTTCCCGAAATTTCAGTGGTCTCATCACTTTGAGGATGAAGCAACCTGGGAACGAGAAGATCGTCTTCGATCTGAGTACCCTGCCTTCTTTTCTAAAACTTAGGAATCTCGGGTCGAGATTCTTGTAAGGGGGGTAGAGCTATAACAACCCAAGTTTTTAATATATCTAATTAGTACTTAAGCATTGCATGCATGTGTTAAATTTAATAAAGAATGCATGTGAGCAAGTTCTTGAATAATGCAAACCCTAAAATCCTAGCGTTTTCCTCTCCCTTTGAAAAGCAATTCAAATAGTTTTGAATTTTGGAATGACAAAATGTTTGGAGCCCAAAAGGCTTAATAGGGCCCCTATAATATTTCAAATATCTCTACAAAGTCTTGTATTTTTGAATTTATTCAAAACAGATTCCAATGAAAATTACATAGAAAAATGCAAACATAAAAAGAAAAGCTTTTGTTAAAAAAATAGAGCCAGAGAGCAAAGAAGGCCGACCATCTGCTCTCTCCCTCTCTCTGCTGCTCAGTGCGCCCACTTAC
Source organism: Avena sativa (assembly GCA_916181665.1). NCBI lineage: Eukaryota > Viridiplantae > Streptophyta > Magnoliopsida > Poales > Poaceae > Avena > Avena sativa. The sequence goes on from OV702293.1 coordinate 106,332,785, forward strand.
GGCCCACCAGCAGCCCAGCAGAGGCCCAGCCCGTGTACCGCTTCTCTTCGTCGTCTTTGACGACGACGGCAAGCACCTACATGCCCACAACGCCACTGTTCATCGCCGCCGACCGCTGCGATGCTCTGCCGCCCCCAGACGCGAGGATAAGACCGCCGCTACGACCCCCTCTCAACCTTATCCTCTCACTCCCCTTGTGCCTCTCTCGCGTGCGTTCTTCACCCTCTGGTCTAACCCTAGCCGAGCACCGTCGTCGTCTCAAGCCGCCCCGAGCCACGCCAGTGAGCCCACGAGCTCCGCCTCGTTGCGCTAGTGCTCCTCGCAGAAGGAATCGAGCCACGGCGCTCTGAATCGTCACCCTCGACGTCTTCTTCCTAGACCCCGACGAGGTTCGCTGCCGTCAATCAGCCCGATTCCGTCCTCGCCTTGCTTCCCCGACCCCACCACCGCGCTCTAGGTGAGCTGCTGGTCCCTATGGACCCCTCCTTCCTCTTACTCTCGCTCTAGTTCGTTCTAGCGTCGCAGATCACCGAGCTCCGCCGCTAGACGCCGTTTGTGATGTCGCTCTGACGACCTCGTGCAAGCGGCGCCGCTAGATTTTGGTTCAGCGCAACGTGCCGCATCGAACACGCTCAAGCCCGCACCCCCGCTCGCTCGCTAGCATCATTCCCCGCCGTCGTCTGGCCCGTTGTCCGGCGAGCCGACATGGCTCCTGCGTGGCCCGGGCCCCACCCGTCAGCCCCTCTGGCTAGAGCGAACCCCGGTGAAAAACAACTCTAACACCGCCTGGCCAACGTGGCCTGGGGCCCCTCTGTCAGTCACTATGGCTAGAAGTGGCCTCGGTGTAAAAAGGGTTTTCAGTCTTGTTTAATTTTAGGAATGGTTTTGATAATTTCAGAAAATGATATAAATTTGTAAATTCAATAACTAATTCATTATAAGTCAGAAAAATGCAAATAATATATCAAAATATTCAGAAAAATGAGTTCTATCTATTTACACAATAATCATGCATTGCTAATAAACTTTCATTGCAAGTTTAATTAGAACAACATAGTAACTCCTCATAGGTGATTCCGGAGTTTCCCCGAGTTAGGGTCTTCAACCCTCGGAACCTCGATTAAACTGTCAAGCATGCCTTAGGGTTTCATTTAAATGCAATTTAACTTGTCATATCATCATCCATGCTTGAGCCTTGCATCTATGCCATGTCTTGATTGTCACCTTTATTTCCGGTATTGGTTCTTCGCGATAGGATCCGAGCCCGAGGTTGAAGTTAACAACACCGAAGATCCATACGTGTCTACTGACGGACAAGGCAAGCAAAGCCTCTCATTCAGAACCTATGTTTTATAAAGTATATTAATTTCTCGTTAGGATGCACATGATTCCAATGTGGTCTATTGTCAGTAGCTAATGTTACCTATCTACTGCATTGTTTCCCTTTTGTAGCCTTATACTCCTGATCCACTACTCCTAGCATACCTAGGTTTGGCATGTGAGCGTTGTTAGATCTTTTGCGACTGACATCTTAGCCATGCATAGTAACAACATCTGATCCGTCCGAATGGTGAATCACAGATACCGGTGAAATTAGAAAGTTAGGAGATGGTGACATCAATGAAGGAGTTAACTAAACATGCTAAGGCTTGTATGGGAGGCCACATTGGGTGTGGTTTTTGTAGTCCCATGCTTGCCACCATTAGGATCCTAGTTCTTTCCTCTTGAACCAAGACGAGTGTACAACCACACGGAGCTATGGGAACCCCTCGATTGACTAACTTGCCTAGTAGATTCCATGAGTAACATAGTTCGGGCTTTCCATTTGGCATACGCATTGAAAACGTTTTCGAAAGAGGAGGTGATGGAGGTGCATCATAACAGGTAGGGAAGCGTGGTCGCGGTTGCTTGGGGTAGATAGCGCCCCTTGTAAACCAACATCGCCTCACATCTTTACGCACCGGCTTCGGGATTTGACCCGTTATGGCGGAACCATACTTATTGCATGACTCAAGGTCTCGGCGAAAGGAAGGTAAAGGTCGTGGTCTACCACCCTCTGCCGGCCTTCCAAGGAAGAGGGCTAATAATTTGGCATTAAGAGTCGGTTGGTACGTGTGGGTAAAGTTGTACACCCCTGCAGAGTTTTAATCTTTTCGAAAAGCCGTGTTCACTATTATGAATGAGTTGGGAACGGACGTGCTGATCATAGATAACTATAACCTAAGTAAAACTTGCTGATCCACGTGTGATTAAGGATGATTCCTCTGGGTCGAGGGGGTGATCCTAGATAGGAGGTTCTCATGAAGCTGGTGGTTGTCAAGATGTGGTGAACAAGATGAAGAAGTCGCTATCTTATCCCTTTTAAAAGATTTTGAATAGACGAGCCTCTTCTCTCTCTTGTTTACAAATAAAGAATTGCTTTCCGCAAAAGTAAACCCAGAGAAAGCCTCTCTAACCAGAGCATGTAGATACTAGGTTATCTAAGTCTTGGGGAGTACATTCTCGCACTCAGCCTTGCGCCATTTGTTGTTTTTCTATAGAGGATCTGGTTGCAACTGAAGGTGGATTCTACGTTGACATCGACGAGTAGTTGGGAGTCCCAGGTAGCATCCTGAGGACTATGGGATGGACGTCGCTTTTGCTTAAGGCCTCTTAGGCCTTTGCTAAGTTTTTGTGTAGAACAACATAATTGCTTTCGCTGTGTGATGTAATGTTGGGTCTATGATCTCTGGTTTGTAATAACTCTAATATCTTACTCTGCTAAGAGTTTAAACTTATGTTGTTGATTCCCTGTGTTCTTCTGTGTTTGGAGTTGAGCTTATCTTAGATGGTGATCTGAGGTTAGTTTAACCCTAATCCCGGGGAGTGCTACATCCTTTCCCATGGATTAGCATGATCAACCTGACTAATGTTCATTGAGAACACCACGCAGCCAAACCCGGAAGTATAAGTGGAGATAGTGCGACTGCAATGTACAACACGAGGATGAGCAGCACCAATACGATGGAGGCAATGATAAGTAAGACAACTGGGATCAAAAGAAGCGTCAAGCATATATATAGGAAAAAGCCTAGAACCATCTGTAGATATTACTAACCACCAAAAACCAAAAAAGTATGCATGCTCGTCTCCAGTAGTATTAAGAAATGCATCCACCAAGTCATCCGCGGCAGCAGGTCGCGTCAAGACTAGCTCAGGACCTTGAAAAAGGTAGAACGTTTTAACTTCAGATTCCGGCAACATGATATAGTCAATCCTACTGAAAAATTTCCTTCCAATTAAACTGCATGCAAAGGAGCTCGAATATAGGAAAAACAAGTACGGCCTACAATCCTACAACTATATAACAGGGAAATACCCAAAATAACGGACTCATCTTTTTTCGAATCAAGACAGGCAATTTTTCCTTGATTTATTTAAAAAAAGGCAAAAAGAATTGACCGGTTCATTTGCAAGGGAATTTGCTGAAAACCCGTGCAAATACACAAAACCATTGAACTGATTCTTTTTTAGGAGGTTCAAATAGATCTTAAATTCCTATCTAATGAAATAAAATACATCCAGAAAAATATACATAATTCAATCGGATGAATCAAACGACTGCTATAAGAATAAATCCTACGTAAATCTTATGATTCATACAATTCATAGAGTCTAAAATAACTACTCGTATTTTCATTTAAACAAAAAATTCCCTACGTAAATTAAGTAAAATAGCTTGGGAACATGAAGCCACTACACTACATATGCAGGAATAATTATCAGGATGTAGAGGATCTCAAACATGAATGTTGCCATACAGAGCTATGGCAAACACCAGTCCGTCATGGGTAATTACATCATTGTAACTATAAGGGCTTAGGGCGTGGTTAAGAGGAAGTGGAAGAACTTTCCATTCATCATCACCTTCCCTCCCTACGGACCCCACCCCGGTCCCACCACTGCATTCCCCTCCTCGACCCTGCTCTCCCGAGCCCGATCTTCTTCCCCACCAAGCCGCTGCCGCCATCTCCATCTTCCCCGTAGAGCAACCTTCACCCTGCATCGAGCCCTCCTCTCTGTGCCTTTCCACCTCCTCACAACTGCTAATAGTATGTCGCCTCAGTCCCGCTCACTGTCGCCCGCCTCTCTTCCTTGCCAGCATGCCGATCCCACACCCTCTGCCATCTACAGCTGGGTCAGCCTTGTGTTTCCTTAAACTTCCTCAAGCTTCGCCGCCCCACCTTGATTCCTGCACCACCGGCGCATCTCCCCGCCACCATGGCGCCGCGCTAGGCCAGCAAACGAGCTCGTTGGCCTCCGCTCGTTACGCTCAGCTCGCCATCCACCGCGTCCCCTCCCCGAGCGCTCCATGTTGCCTGCAAGAAGAGCACCACTATCGTTCGCCTCTCCCTACACGCGGAGGTGCCCCATCTCCAGCATCCCTTATATCTACCTATCGACCAGGGACTCATCCACATCACCTCTGAGAACAGCAGCAAGATCTCCATTCCTTCGAAGCGGTGTCCATCTACCTCGGTTTGTGCTTTGGTCATTCGAGTCCATCTAAATGCATGCCTTTTGATACATCACGTTGGTGATATTGTATTTACTCGATGTGGTGTTTTCCTACGAACATGTTGGATGTATGGATGTTGCCGCTGCCCCTGGATTTTGCGATTCTCTATGTGTTTGCAACCTTGGTGATACCAAGTCCAATATGAAGACCACACTTGCTCAGGAGACCTTCTCGACATGGTCTCACAGCATGAAGTGTTTCCAACCAACGGATTGAGACCAGGACACCGAGATGTATCCAAGAGATCCCAAGAAGCAAGGAACCCCAAAGACCAAACACCGAAAACCAACTTTGTCTTCCTCCTCTCCGAACGAATACCGATCTCGAGCTCGCCGAACCCAAACCCTCAAAATCCAAGATCTTCAGAACCAACATGTGACCTCTATCCGAGCCACTATTTTATATTTTGCCATATTAACTTGTTGCATATTAAAGTATTCATGCTTGCATACATATCATGTGGGTTGGGGCTTTATGTAAATTCATCTCATAATTAAATATGGAGTCCATATGCGGGGTTTTATAGTCTTATATTGGCTCCATTGAAATTTGTATAGAGAACCGATGCCATATTTTGTCTTGATAAGACAACATTTAAAATGCGGAGTATCTAAACAAATTCAACCACCTAATTATTTGTTAGGACCCCGGTTCCGCTTAATATTGCCTAATTGCATCGCACCTTTTCCATGTCATGCATCATACATGCATCATGCCGATCTTATGCCGTAGTATTAGATAGTGCATCCAGTGTTTCTTCTAGTTCTTTGCTTCTTCACGGATTAGGCCGATGAGTTCATGTGAGTTTCGACCCGAGATTCGGATGATCTTTTGGCAGTGTTTCTAGCCAAGCATTCTCCCCCTTCTACCTATTTTACATTCCTAGTGTTTACTTCCTCCTATTGATCAATTGCTAACTATGTTGTGATGCTCTATATTTCACACCAGTTTATGCCCCTTGTAGCCTATAATGCCATGGACATCTCCTATTACATGTTGTTTGGTAGATAATCGGCCTTGCAAGTCGTAGTTCCTTGCTCAAGTGTTGCTTCGCGTTGTCGATGTTCTACAGTTGTTTGAGGAATGCCTCATGATTAATGTTGGAGACGATCATGAATTTTATTACAGCTTGATATTAAAATGATGGGAATATATATAACTAATGCAGAGGCACCGGTGGGCAATAGATGTCATTTGGTTTTTAGCCGCTCACTTGTGTCCCATAGGACCCCGAGTACTTGATACCTGTTCCTTTACCATCGCACTATCCGCTTGTGGGACCATCCAGAGCTTGAGTCATAACTTATTTCTTGGAGCCACAAACTAGTTTGGGATTGTATTACTATCGTGTACTTATGCCATGTTTACTGCATTATTACTATTGTTTATCGTGGAGAGAATTTACTACTATATTGTTTAGTTAAGCGGGGTGTTTTCATGTTATCTATAAGCCTAATCACACTTTCGGGTTCCCAGTCATTTACAGCCATTGACGCAAACCTCTGGGTCCGTTTCGGAGATGGGAAACTTCGTTGCGGGTAGCTTAGTTGAGTGGCCCCCTGAAATATTTTATGAATCTTGTGATTGCTTTGTCGTGATGCCTCGTTGGATTTTCATTTGGTTTTTCTGAGGTTGATTGTGCGTGTGTTGCTATTTGTGCCCCTTTCAGGTTAAATCTTTCTAAAAGCCGTGCCCGCGGTTATGGAAGACTTGGAGCACAGTATCTCGATCGTAGACAACTATAACTAAAGTAGCGCTATAAATTTTACAATGGAATGACTAGTAATCAGCTTTAATACAACAAAATGGCTAAATAAAAGTACCAATAACTTCTAGAATTGGGATGCCTCATGCTATATGTATCTGACTAGTAAGTATTGCAACTACAATGGAATGGTTAACTAAAACTGACCACTTCTTATGATATCAGTATGACTCATGCTATATATATCTGACTAGTAAGTGTTGCAACTATAATGGAATGAATAAAACTGCCAACCATGTGAGTTTACTTGGCACGACTTACTCGTTTGGTCTTGAGGAGGAGGATATGTTTGGTGGTAGTATTAGGTTGGATCCGAATAGGTCTTTCTCCTCTCTCTATGATAGCCGACATTTGTTTTGAGTGTCTATAGGTTGTTTAGTGCATGTTGCACTGCCGCTTCAGTGCACCATACCTATATAGGAGAGAGCCGCCAAATTCTAAGTCTCGCCTTGTACTAGCCGCAGTACTGACTGCTCTCCTTTTTTACTTTGGCCTTTATTGGCGCACATTTTGTTTAGCAGTTTTGAGATCGACGATGTTAGCAAGGTTACCCTTCCGGCTTGGCTTGGGAAGGATTATGGATGCTATTGGTTATTTTTCAAGGCTCTTAGCCAAATTTGAATCTTATCCTTACTTAGATGTGGTATAGTTTTGAAGGTGATTTGGATCTTTGTACTATATATCTGTATTCTTGACTCCTGGAGTCGTTGTATATATATATATGTTCTATGGGTTCCATCATGGAATATTGTGTAATGATATTACTTCGTTTTCCACCCGCACGCAAGTGCCTGGTGGGAACCTTTGAATCGTTTCTATGCGGGTTTGATGGAAATCGCTAAAGCTTGCATAAGGCCGATCCGAGGGTGTTACAAAGTGGTATCACAGCTCAGCAATTACGATACCCCACTAGTTCAGCCTGTAGGATAACCTAGATAACGAACGATGTAGAGTGTCAAAACTATTTTGCAAAATCAGTTGGATAGATTTGATTAGGTTTGCTTTTACTCCTGACCTCTATTCTATTTTCCTCTTACCTTAGCGTGTTTGAATCTTCTCTCTTATCTTTCCTGCAAGTCCAAGATTTCTCGTTGTTGGGTTTCCGTCATACCTTCAGGGTTTCACTTCTATCATGTTGTAAGGGTGCTTCATCATTTGGTCTTCATGCTATTTGAGGAATCTTCCTCTGTTGTACCTTTTAGTCGACCAAAAATTCACTAAAATTTTTCTTTGTATCTTCTGGTGTTTTTCTTCATGATGACATCATCTACATTAGATCCGATAAAGGGCCTGCATCAATCCTTTGTTTTGCAAACATTGCTTGTTAAGATCCTCAGTCTGAATCCCGAGAGTTGGTTGCATAAGTCTTCTATTCATATATAGAGTAATGCTTTGAGTGCGGGATGGAGTCTTGACCATACCACTACTCTTATCATTTGCTTTTGTACATTGAATGGTGGATCGATGCAATTTTTACTCCTTACATGAAAGTTAGAGGTGGCCTTATCTTTTGAGACCTTTTCCTTCATATGTGTTTCACCAGAGTGTTCTCTCGACAAACGTGAGAAAAACCCTTGTTGGTGGTGTCACCAATTTCAAGACGGATAAAGAATCTTGTTAGTGGTGTCGCGAAGATCTACACGAAGCGAGAAGATTCAAATTGTCGGCCTTCTTCCTCGTACCATGAGGCGGATCTTAAGGGCGAGATCCATTGTTAGTGATGTCGAATTGTAGCACCCTAGGTAAAACCACTACCAGAAAATCGCTTGTGTTTGTGCATCACCATGACTGCACGCTCATGTCATGCCACATTGCATTTGAGCATCGTCATGTCATCATACATAATTTTGCTAATCTATTGTCAAAATCCTATCCCCTTTTTTCTGATACTCTCCTCTCTATTCATATCAAAACCCTAGATCCGTTTGAATATTTTCTTTGTCTAAAACCTTTTTGCAAATGTTTTGTTTTTAAAGAAAAATATTTAATACAAAATTATTTTACTACTCCCTCCGATCGAAATTGACTGACTCAAGTTTTTCTAGCTTCGGATGTATCTAGTACTAAAACATGAATAGATACATCTGAATCTAGACAAATCTAAGTCAATTAATTTGGATCAGATGGAGTAAACTATTTTGTTCGGGGGAGGCAGCCGCAGGCCAGGCCCAAAGGCCCAGCCCGCAGCCACCTACTACCCCAATAGGAAATCCTAACCCTAATCCTACCAACCTCACCCACATCTACCCTAGACCGTCCCCTACCTAACCGCCGCCGCCCGATGCACTCTCCATGTGCGCGTGGAACACACCCAGGCCACTAGCGCGCTGCACCCAGCCGACACAACCAACCTTGGACCCCAACCCGCCGCCCACACCTAGCATCTGTGGCCACTATCGCGCCTAGACATGTTTCGTCCTTCTCCCCGTTTTTTTTCTTTTCTTACCTCCCCACGGACCCCATCCCAGTCCCACCACCGCAATCCCCTCCTCGACCCTGCTCTCCCCGAGCCCAGAACGAGATCCTTTGACTTAGTTGAGTGTAAGTCAGAGGGACATTAAACGCGCAACACCATCCATCCAGAATCCTATGGCATCGAGATCTCGTGCTATGTTTCGCTTGGGTGAAAGCCATCCTACGTCGAGGAAGCACAAGGAATACCAATACGGTATGCTCGTGAGACACTCGTGGGGCGTGGCGGCTACAGCGTGGTGTTCTGAAGTGTTCCGTCTTCGTCCTCCCGCGTGGTTGTTCGAGTTGCTGGTTACTATAGATGTTGTTTTCTGAGCTAAGGCGCGCTCTGTAGCTATTCTGTGTCGTAGCACTACCCGTAACGCCGTGTGGTACTACCCACGTGAACGGCGGCCGAGTTCACGGTGACAGTGAATTCTTCAGCATATATATGGTGGTGAACCAGAAAAGGGACATCGGCCGCGGTGTCTCTGTTTCTTGCATGGTGGAGGTAGATGCAAATCAGAAAATAATTGGCTCAGGCTGGCTACGTTAAACAATAGCGAGACAGTGGGAGTGAATTCTTGCTCGCCATGGCCATGGGGTGGTGGTTGGACATGTACGCCGCATCACAAGAGAGTTCTCCTTTGCTAACACGAGAAAGGCAGTCAATTGAGACTTATGTGAGATTGACGAGCAAAGCAGCATGTCCCCTCCGGCTTCAGCGATTTTGTTCCGGATTGTTAGCCTCAATAAGCTCACTGTCACGTAGTTGTAGTTGTTTTTCTCTTTTCAACAAATAAGCTGTGCGTGGCTACACCCGTGTTCCCGCATGAGCTGGTTAGTAGGAGGACTGCGTCTGTGCATGTTCTCATCTTCCTTTTGATTCGCTCCCGATCATGCTGTAGTGGTCTACGTCGTGGGATGGCGCGGCTATAGCGGATCACTCACAGAGATGATCGGGAGGTTGTTAGCTCCTTCGTTTTAGCAGATATAAGCAAGGAATGAAACAGAAAAGCTGCACGCATTAGCAGCACAAAAACTTGACTCTCTGTTGCCAGTTAACTGACGAAATATACACCTACACTCTGTTGGTTTTCAGGCTAACAACCACATTTGGTATCAGAGCCCTGTCGGATCCGGGCGATGTCGACCTCCGCCGAGCGAGCGGCGGCAGCGGAGAAAGCTAAGGGGACGCAGGTGGCGAGCGCTAGTTCGGGCGGGTCCAAGCCGCCGCAGCCGCGCCGCACCTCCGTGTCTCCGACTCCGCGGCGTGGTCGAAGTCTGATTCGCGGCGGCGGCGAAATCGTCGTCAGGGAGCGCGTGATCCGCGAGAGCAGCGGCAACACCCAGTACCCAACTCTCACGCGCACCAATTACGCGGAGTGGGCGATGGTGATGCGCGTGCAGCTCCAGGCCGCGCATCTCTGGGACGTCATCGAGTTCGGCGCGGAGGAAGAAGGGGACGACCGGGCGGCGCTCGCGGCTCTCCTTCGAGCCGTCCCGCCGGAGCTAGTGCGCACACTGGCGGTCAAGGACTGCGCCAAGACAGCCTGGGAGACCATCAAGACGATGCGTCTCGGCTCGGAGAGGATCCGGGAGGCGAAGGCGCAGACTCGCCGGAGGGAGTGGGAGGAGCTCCGCTTCAAATCAGGGGAATCCATTGAGGATTTCTCGCTGCGTCTGACGGCAATCGTCAACGACCTCGAGCTGCTCGGCGACCCCGTCGACGAGTACAAGGCGATCCTCAAATACCTCCGCGTCGTCCCGCGCAAGTACAGGATGATGGCGATGGCGATCGAGCAGACGGTCAATCTGCGCACGCTCACCATCGAGGATCTCACCGGCAGGTTCATCACCGCCGAGGAAGGCTATGATCTCGACGACGGCGTCCAGGACGGCGTCGGCAAACTCCTGCTTACGGAGGAGGAGTGGGCTGAGCGCCAGAACATGCGCACAGGGTGTTCGTCCGGCGGCGAGAAAAAGGGGAAGCCTCAGGGCAAACCCAAATCGCCAGGCGGAGAGACCACCAAGCCTCTCCAGGACAGCAGAGGATCCAGTGGTTCCGGCGAATGACGTAAAGGCAATTGCCGATACTGTGGCAAGCCGGGACATTGGGCAAAGGAGTGCCGCAAGGCACAGCGTGACCGCGAGCAGAAGCAGAAGCAAGAAACTGCGAATCTGGTCCAGCCCGGCGACGAGCACCAGGGCGGTCTGCTCATGGCGGTGGTCAGCGACATCGCCACATCGCAAGACGTCTTCCTCAACGAAGAAAAGGTGATACCTATCCCTATTCCTGATGGTGTCTGGTTCTTCGACACAGGGGCGAGCAGCCATATGACAGGCGAGCGTCACATGTTCGCCACCATGGACGACACCGTGCACGGCACGGTAAAATTTGGCGACGGCTCCCTCGTGGCGATTCGCGGTCGAGGCACCGTGGTCTTCCGCAGCCAGAGCGGGGAGCAGCGCGCACTCGCCAACGTCTACTTCATCCCGAGCCTGAAGAGCAACATCATATGTGTCGGGCAGTTGGACGAGGGCGGCTGCGCAATCGCCATCAAGGACGGCGTCATGACCATCCACGACCCAGGAGCTCGCATGCTGGCCCGTGTCAAGCGCATGGGGAGCAGACTGTACACCGGCCTCCTCACCATCGACACTCCCAAGTGTCTGCTGGCGCAAGGCGATGACACCTCATGGCGCCAGGATGGGGCATCTGCACTTCCGTGCATTGCGCGCCATGTCCTCGAAGCAAATGGCACGCGTCATGCCTACCATCGATCGCACGGAGGCATTCTGTGATGGCTGTGCGCTCGACAAGCAGCACCGCACGCCGTTCCTGCAGGCCACCTCGTTCATAGCAGAACATGGGCTGGAGCTGGTACACACAGACCTTTGCGGCCCCATCTCGCCAGCGTCACCAGGAGACAAACAGTATTTCCTTCTGGTGGTCGACGATCACAGTCGGTTCATGTGGCTCGAGCTTCTCAAGTCCAAAGACGAAGCCTTTGATCGCTTCAAGAAAGTACAGAGGATCGCTGAAGCAGAAGGGCGTTGTAAGCTGCGCGCGTTCCGGTCTGACCGGGGCGGCGAGTTCAACTCCTCAAAGTTCAGAGAGTACTGCGAGGAGCAAGGTGTGAAGCACTACACCACTGCGCCATATTCTCCTCAACAGAATGGCGTAGTGGAGAGAAGGAACCAGAGTGTGGTGGAGATGGCAAGGTGCTTGATCAAGAGCATGAACATGCCATCATACTTCTGGGCAGAGGCAGTCACCACTGCCGTGTACATCCTCAATCGCGCGCCGACGAGGAGCCTGGATGGTGTCACGCCCTATGAGGCATGGCACGGCCGTAAGCCCAATGTGCAACACATGCTCACGTTTGGGTGCACGGTGCACGTCAAGAAGGTTGGCCCTGGAGTCACCAAGCTCTCGGACAGGTCGACGCCAATGGTCTTCGTGGGCTACGAGGAAGGATCAAAAGCCTACTGCGTGTATGACCCAGCGACAAAGAAGGTTCAGGTAACCCGTGACGTGATCTTTGAGGAGTGCAGGCCATGGAGCTGGAACGCGCCGGGCGCGCTCTCGCCGTGCTCTGGACATGACGCTCCATCACAGTACGCGCCCAGTGCGTGCACGGCGTACACAACCTTTTCAGTGGTATACACCACTGAGAATGGAGGCCAGGAGCTGGACACCGGAGAGGCACCGGCGGCACCCTCGACACCAACCTCAGGGACGCCAGTGACTGCGTCATCGTCCAGCGGCGAGAGCATCTCGGTGGAGCCGGGCTTGCACACTCCTGTGGCCAAGCGTGCCATAGCATGGGCCACACCGCCCACGCATGACGATGCATGCGACGCCTCCGGGCTCGTGCACTATCGTCGTCTCTCTGGCATCCTCGACGAGACTGAGGAGGAGGTTGTCCACGAGGAATTCGAGTTTCTTCTACTCAGTGCAGAGGAGCCAAATGATGTCAGTGAAGCTCTTGACGATGCTGCCTGGAAAGCTGCCATGGATGATGAGCTGATGTCGATACAAGACAAAATAACCTGGGAGTACAAGGCAAGGCAGCTCATCTTGTATCGACACCTGCAGGTCAAAAGGCCATAGGGTTGAAGTGGGTGTATAAGGTGAAGCGTGATCCTGAGGGCAACATTGTCAAACACAAAGCACGCTTGGTGGCCAAGGGCTATGCACAGCGGCAAGGTGTAGATTTTGAAGAGGTTTTCGCACCAGTTGCTCGGATGGAAACTGTGAGGCTTCTTCTCGCTCTGGCAGCTCACTCAAGATGGGAAGTACACCATATGGATGTCAAGTCTGCTTTCCTCAATGGTGAACTAGCTGAAGAGGTATATGTTGCACAGCCTCCAGGGTACATTGTGTCAGGCAAGGAGCATCAGGTGCTGAAGTTGAAGAAAGCCCTGTATGGACTGCGACGGGCTCCACGCGCCTGGTATGCCAAGTTGGATGAAAATCGTGACAAGCTTGGTTTTGTTCGCAGCCCACTGGAACATGCCGTGTATCGTCGCGGCGACACCACCTCTTTTCTGCTGGTGGGCGTGTATGTGGATGATCTCATCATCACAGGCACAGATGCTACTGCTATCCAGGAGGTCAAGTCTCAAATACAGAAGCTCTTCAAAATGAGTGATCTTGGTCTGCTGAGTTATTACTTGGGGATTGAAGTGAATCAGGCTGATGGTGAAATCTCACTGTGTCAGCGGAGCTATGCAGCAAAGATTCTGGAAGCTGCAGGGCTTAGCAGTTGCAACAGCTGCAGCACTCCTATGGAGTGTAGACTGAAGTTAGTGAAAGAAGATGGCAGCAAGGCATTTGATGCCACACTTTACCGCAGCATCATTGGAAGTCTGAGGTACCTCGTGAACACCAGACCAGACATTGCCCATGCTGTTGGGATGGTGAGCAGATTCATGGAGAAGCCAAGTGCTGATCACTGGGCTGCTATCAAAAAAATTCTTCGCTATGTTCAGGGCACCAAGGATTATGGTTGCAGATATAGGGCAGGGCATGGTTTTCCAGTTCTGCTCGGGTACAGTGATAGCGACCATGCTGGTGATACAGGGGACAGGAAGAGCACCTCAGGCCAGGTTTTCTTCCTTGGCAAGAACCTGGTGACTTGGAATTCACAGAAGCAGAAAGGCGTTGCAATCAGTTCCTGTGAAGCAGAGTATGTAGCAGCTGCTGCAGCAACCTGTCAAGGCATTTGGCTTAGCAGGCTTCTGGCAGAAATGCAGGGGACAGAACCTTCCAAGTTCCGACTCCTAGTTGACAATAAGTCTGCGATTGCTCTGGCCAAGAATCCTGTACACCATGATCGTAGCAAGCACATTGATGTGAAGTTCCATTTCATCCGTGAGAGCATGGAAGAAGGAAAAGTGGAAGTCACTCATGTGAGCACTCATGATCAACTGGCTGACATTCTAACCAAGGCTTTGGGACATGTTTGATTTGTTGAGTTGCGTCAGAAGCATGGAGTCTCAGAGTTCAGCAAAGGACATTGAGCTTAGGGGGGAGAATTGTTAGCCTCAATAAGCTCACTGTCACGTAGTTGTAGTTGTTTTTCTGTTTTCAACAAATAAGCTGTGCGTGGCTACACCTATGTTCCCGCATGAGCTGGTTAGTAGGAGGACTGCGTCTGTGCATGTTCTCATCTTCCCCCGATCGTGCTGTAGTGGTCTACGTCGTGGGATGGCGCGGCTATAGCGGATCACTCACAGAGATGATCGGGAGGTTGTTAGCTCCTTCGTTTTAGCGGATATAAGCAAGGAATGAAACAGAAAAGCTGCATGCATTAGCAGCACAAAAACTTGACTCTCTGTTGCCAGTTAACTGACGAAATATACACCTACACTCTGTTGGTTTTCAGGCTAACAACCACATGGATGACCCCTCTCCAGTGGTGTTGCCATTTTTTTCCGAACTTGCATCAGACTGTGCCACTTGGCCCTCTTTCTTTTGTTTCCATCCGAGAGAAACATGGCGCGAGATTTTGATGTCATAGGATTCTAGATGGAAAGTGCTCAGCATTTAACGTCCCCGACCTTCTTCCCCACCAAGCCGCCGCCGCCATCTCCCTCTTCCCCCATTGGTCCCGCTCCCCCCCGCAGAGTAACCTTCCCCCCGCATCACGCCCTCCTCTGTGTTCCTTTCCACCTCCTCACAACCACAACCAGCCCGTTGTCTTGGCCCCACTCGCTGTCGCCCCCCGCTCTCCCTTGCTACCACCCCGAGCCTGCACCCTACACCGTCTGCCACTGGGTAGGCCATGCGTCGCCTTCACCTTCTGGCGTGGCCGCTGCTTTCCTCAAGCTCCGCCACCCACCTCGATTCCTGCACCACTGGTGCCTCTCCAAGACACCATGGTGCCGCCATCGGCCAGCAATCAAGCTTGTCAGCCTCCTCTCGTTCCTCTTAGCTTTCCATCCACCGCGTCCCCTCCCCGAGCACTGCCTTTTGTCTGCAAGCAGAGCACCGCCGCCGTTCGCCTCACCCTACACGCGGACGTGCCCCGTCTCCAACATCCCTCCTGTCTACATGTTGGCCAGGGTCTCGTACCCATCACCTCTGAGAATGGCGATAACATCTCCATTCCTTCGACGCGACGTCCATCTACCTTGGTTTGTGCTTCAATCGTTTGAGACCAACTAAATACATGCCTTTCGATACATCATGTTGGGGATACTGTCTTTACTCGATGTGGTGTTTTCCTCTGGATATGTTGGGTGTATGGATTTTGCCACTGCCCCTAGCTTTTGTGATTCTCTATTTGTTTGCAACCTTGTGGCTACCAAGTCCAATATGAAGAGCACACTTGCCCAGGAGCCCTTCTCGACAAGGTCTCACCGCTTGAAGTGTTGCCAACCAATGGATTGAGACCGGGACACAAAGATGTAGCCGAGAGATCCCGAGAAGCAAGGAACCCCGAAGACCAAACACCGGTAACTGGCTTTGTCTTCCTCCTCTTTGACCAAAGACTGATCTCAAGATCGCCAAACCCGAACCCTTGGAATCCAAGATCTTCGGAACTAGCGTGTGACCCCTAGTCAAGCCACTATTTTATAAATTGCCATATTAACTTGTTGCATATTAAAGTATTCATGCTTGCATACATATCATGTGGGTTGGGGCTTTATATCAATTCACCTCATAATTAAATATGGAGTCCATATGCGTGGTTTTCTAGTCTTATATTCGCTCCATTTAAATTTGTATAACAAACTGATGCCATATTTTCTCTTGATAAGACAACATTTAAAATGCGGAGTATCTAAACAACATGAACCACCTAATTATTTGTAGGGACCCCGGTTCCGCTTAATATTGCCTAATTGCATCGCACCTTTCCCATGTCATGTATCATACATGCATCATGCCGATCTTCTGTCATATTTTTAAATAGTGCATCTGGTGTTTTTTCTAGTTCTTTGCTTCTTCACGGCTTAGGCCAATGAGTTGATCCAAGTTTCGACCCGATCTTCGGATGATCCTTCGGAAGTGTTTCCAAACGATGATTCTCCCTCATTCTACCTATTTACATTTCTAGTATTTACTTCCTCCTGTTGATGTATTGCTATCTGTGTTGCGATGCTTTAGATTTCGTACCACTTCATATCCCCTGGAACCTATAATGCCATGGACACCTCCTATTACTTGTTGTTTGGTATATAGTCGGCCTTGTTAATCGTAGTTGCTTGCGCAGGTGTTGCTTTGCATCGTCGATTTCCATAGTTGTTGGAGGAATGCATCATCCTTAATGTTGGAGACGATCATGACTTTGAATACAACTTGATATTAAAATGTTGGGAATAGATATAACTAATGCAGAAGCACCGGTGGGCAATAGATGTCTTTTAGTTTTTAACCGCTCACTGGTGTCCCGTAGGACCCCGAGTACTTGATACATGTTCCTTGACTATGGCACTCTCCGCATGTGGGACCATGAATCCCCTTAGCCATAGCTTGAGTCATAACTTATTTCTTGGGGCCATAAACTAGTTTTTATTACTATCCTATACTTATGCCATGTTTATTGCATTATTTACTACTTTTTCTCATGGAGAGCGTTTACTACTGTACTGTTTAAGTAAGTGGAGTATTTTCACGGTATCGACAAGCCTAGTCACACTTTCGAGTTCCCAGCTGTATACAACCATTGACGCAAACCTCTGGGTCCACTTCGGAGCCGACCAACTTCGTTGCGGGGAGCTTAGTGGGGTGCCCCCCTGGAATATTTTATGAATCTTCTAATTTCTTTGTCGTGATGCCTCGTTCGGTCTTCATTTGGTTTTTCCGAGGTTGATCGTGCGTGTGTCACTATTTGTGCCACCCTGTAGGGTAAATCTTTCTGAAAGTCGTGTCCGCGGTTATGGACGACTTGGAGCACAGTATCTCGATCATAGACAACTATAACTAAAGTAGTGCTATAAATTTGACTATGGAATGACAAGTAATCATCTTTACTACAATGGAATGGCTAAATACAAGTAACAACAACTGCTAGAATTTGGATGCCTCATGCTATATGTATCTGACTAGTAAGTATTGCAACTACAACAGAATGGTTAACTAAAACTGCCCACTCCTTATGATATCAGGATGACTCATGCTATCTATATTTGACTAGTAAGTGTTGCAACTATAATGGAATGAGTAAAACTGCCAACTGTGTGAGTTTACTCGGCATGACTTCCTCATTTGGTCATGAGGGGGAAAATACCATGTGGTTATTTTTGGTGGTAGCATAAGGTTGGATCCGAATAGGTCTTTCTCCTCCCTCTCTTATAGTCAAAAGTTGTTTTGAGTCTCTATAGGTTGTTTAGTGCATGTTGCGCTGCCCCTTCAGTCCACGATACCTATGTAAGAGAGACCCAATGAATTTTAAGTCTCTCCGTGTACTAGCCTCAGTACTGACCGCACTCCTTTTTCCTTTGCCATTTTTTGGTGCCCATTTTGTTTAGAAGGTTTCAGATCGATGTCATTAGCAGGGTTACACTTCCGGCTTGGCCTGTGTAGGTGATGGGGATATACCAATCAGGGTATCCATGAAGGCAGGAAGCGACTAGCCCAGGACAATGTCGAGTGGGCCCGCAATGACGGCCACTAAAGAGAAGGCTTCGAAGAAGACCGACGACTGGACGCGGAGGCCCAAGACCATAGCTATGCCCAGTTGGATTAGGTCAAACTCCCAAAACTATTACTTATTTGGTTGAGATCCTATAATACCCTAGTGAGGCACCCCTATATAAGCCTCCACAGGGTTCCCTCTATACTCACATTCCATTAGCTACCCCTTCCAAGCGATTCGCCGCCCTTACGCCGAGGTCGCAACCCTTGTAATTCATCCACCATCAATACAAGAAACTAGGAAGTAGGACTTTACCCTACGGGGGCAGAACCTGGCTAAACCATGTGTATCGCTCCCAATCTCGATTCGTATATGGCTACTCGCTCTTTCCCTACTTCGAATCAATCGCTACCCCTGGTAGCGACTGTCATGGCCATTCCCACAATAGTGGCACCCACCATGGGGCATGGTGACTCAAGACTTAGATCTACGGCGATACCCTTCACTCCGACTCGTCGACCCTTTGCCACCGGCTGCATGATCGCTACCGGCGGATTTCTCCAAATCCTGCCGAGCAGCTACGTGTCAGCCTCGTGACCAGTCACACACGCAATCATTATACCGGTCGGATCCATCAATCTATTCGTCGGTTTCACCAACGCCATCGACCCGGCAGATCCTGCCGCGTTCAACGCCAGTGTCGGATCTCCCTCGTGAGATCTAATCTTGGAGGAGCAGGTCTAGTCGATCTCCCT
Organism: Avena sativa; assembly: GCA_916181665.1. Lineage (NCBI taxonomy): Eukaryota > Viridiplantae > Streptophyta > Magnoliopsida > Poales > Poaceae > Avena > Avena sativa. Next base: position 106,351,406 of record OV702293.1, read on the forward strand.
GCTCGCCTCCAAATATGATTCGACCGAGGACAGCTCAATCGAGAGTAGCGACACCCTCCGCGACAATGCTAACTCATCGGCACCCATGCCTGCCACAGAGCCCGCCACCCCCACGTCCAAGGCCAGCTCCATAACCAAGGTTTCCGATGCCAAGCACTACGAGGACAATTTGGATCCTCGAACTCATCAACTACGACTCAGGGTTGGAGTCTCCATATGAGCCTTACCATCGTCCACCAGACCATCTACACTGATAACGATACCGAACCGCCAGTGGATCCTTTCATCATGACTCTCCCACCAACCGCAACGGCAGCCGAGATCGAGAAGCATCGTGTGTCCTTGAACGAGCCAGGGAGAAAGAAAAGTCCGATAGCGAGAAATTTCGCCTCGAACAAGAAACCATACAAAAGTTCTTAGTGTATCACTTCAACCGAGTTACGCGATGACTCAGCACCGCCTCGCAGGGGCGAGTTCTCAACTTCAACAACGACAATGACCATGCACGGGCAGCTGACCCCGAGGTCTGCAACAACATGCCACCAGGAGGCAGTCACCCGCCAGCCTCCGGAGCAACCTCAGGTAATCATTGCACCACGAGAATACGACGCCAATGGCCTCCCCCTTTATTCGACTCCGATCGATAACTGATGACTACAAGTGCACCGATCATTTGTATCTAGTTTCGAAATAAAGATATCGATCCCATAGGGAGCATGAGTCTGAAGTCTAAATAACTCTTGAACTAAATACTGAAATAGTAATGCTAAATAACTTAATAAGTAACAATATAAAATGCGAGTTTTATGTAAAAAATATTTTTGGGTTTTGAAATAAGAGTATGCGAGTGTGATTACAAAAGTTTGCAAGATGATGGAAAGAATTCTCACGGAGTAGTGGATCCATCGCTACTAATTAGAAATAGTGATCAAAATTATTATAATGAATAAGACTATTTATGATATGTGTGCGAGGAGCTCCATATATGGACGAATAGGCAGCAACCATTGCTCACATCATCCTCATAACCACAACAGACAATAACCGACAACCATCATGTTAATGCGCTATTTAGGGACTTTACCTCGTTGGATGTATCCCATGACATGGACAATGTTCCATGAGTTCTCCTCGGTTCCCGAGTTGATAAGTAAGGAATGACAACAGCTTTATAGTCACCATAAGTGTTATCATCCCTCTGTCTACCAACAAGTAGTTCCCTCCATCTAGTCCTTAGTGAGGCAAATATTTAGTGGCACGCTTCACCCAACATCAAGATGAAGGAAATCTAACACAGACATATAATGAACAATATCACATAATAATATCTATCTCAATTCAGTCACATACTAGGGTTTCTCCGTCTCCCCAAGAACAAACGAAACTACTCACACATGAAGGCAATCAACATCATGGATAGAATATGGACGATGTATGATGATATAATTGAGTACAAGTGCAAATCCAATATTCAATCTAAAATTACAACAAGTAAACAAAGGGGATCGGTGATGGAGACATTGTTGATGAAGATGATGATGTAGATCGATGTGGAGGGTTTCAAGATCCTAGTACCTTCTCCGCTTGTGTGATGGAGATGGTGTAGATCTTATTGGAGGAGGCTATGGCAGTGACACGAAGGCAGGGCTCCGCCATGTTGGAGAATATGGTTTGGTGGCTCTCTCTTGGCTCCTCTCCTCTTTATATAGGCCTTGGGGGTACCCTAGGGTACCCCCAATACCCCCAATACCATCCTATGACTTAGGGAAGGTTCTGGAGCTTTTCTGGGGCGAAATCCTGTCGTTTACGACATTTTTAGCAACTATACGGCCGGAAATATTACTCCCAGCGTATAGTTGCTCGTTAAATCTTCTATACCATTTCGTATTTTGGTCGCCATTTCTTCATACGAACTCCATTTTGGGTGTTCTTGGGCTCAATGGATTCATCTTGACGAGGGCTAAAACCCAGTTTCCTTGGATATTTATTTTGAGAAGTTTGAAAAATTCACTTTTCAACTTCTCAAATGGCTGTCTGGTTCGTGCAACTCCTCCATACTATGCTCTCTTTGTTCCTTTTGCCTTTGTTTTATCCATAATCATCATCAACACCTACACACATGTAAAAGACAAGGAAGAGGGATAAAATTCTACCTAAACTACAAAATGTGCAAAGCTCATATAAGAATGAATGAATAACAAAAACCATGCATATTTGACATAACTGTAGCTAGATAAAGCATCAGATGGGTGGTTGATGCATAAATACTTCTACAAAAGTGTACATAAATTCCACTCATCAACCTCCCCAAGCTTATACTATGATCGTCCTGAGCAGTAACTATTGATAAATAATATGAGGGGAATTTTGCTTGTCACTGAAACTTTAGTATGCCTTGCATCCTTATTTTTCTTACAAGCTCAAGGAGAGAAAACATGTACACATACACGGCAATACAAGATCAGTTATAAAGACAACTAAACATTCATAAAAATATATATGATCCATGTCAATAGTGAATCTAACTTGCAAACAAGCTTGTGATCCTCTTATTGCACCTTTTTTATAAATTTTCATATCATTATTTGTATGAGACAAAACTTAGTCACAAATATATGTCAAGCATAAATAGGAATAAAGACTATTGATTCTACCCAATCATGTCATCTGGTTAAGGCTCTCAGGTCCAAACATCATTTATTGAACTTTAAGAAAGTTTATCTCTTAGTAAAGAGATTTATGCCAAAAGGAAATGCGAGAACATGTCAAAATAAGCATAGAATTAGAGTGTATCATTTGGTCATACACATAAATGAATCATGGATATTAAACACTCATTTTCTATTCTTTGTCTTTCTAAAACTTCAGTTCATCAGTAATGAGATCATGCCAAAACTTAGTGTGTTTAATCAGACTATGCAGGATAAGAATGGATACTCGTGACCATTACCAAGGTTTCCCGTTTTGGTATAATGATTTCTCATAGTGGTCATAGGAGTATTCCCTCTTTTGTTTTGAATGCAGGCCCATGAGAATACCAATGCATACCCAAATATAGCATTCCTGCTACATATGTTGTGCAACTCATAGCCAAACTCCAAGAGTTTCCTAATTTTGGATTGTTCAAAGGCTAGCGGAGTTGTTAACATCCCATGTTGTGCGACAGTGGTGCAGACATGCATAAAGCAATATCATACTTTAATCAATAGGTGAAGATTTGGCATGCATCTCAATTACCGCTAAACATTAGTTTATTCAAAGAAATCCTTTCAAAGAGTACTATAAAGTCGATCATAACATCTATGGTGTTGAATATCTTTAAGGCTAAAGTTTTAAGATAATTAAACAACACCTTATTTAGCAATATCATACTTTTAAGCAAACTATCAAGTCTATTTTTTTGACACTATGGGGCCAAGCATAACTTATTTATTTAAGACAAAGCTTTTTGGTGACAACCAAAAAATTTCAAAAGATCTTGATCAAGTGTTCAATCTTTCCAAGTATAGAGGTTGTGGCACTATTTTCTACAGGATCACAAATATTGTCACAAGCTTGATAAACAATTTGGCAAGATGCATACCAGCTCTAAGTCAACTCCTATGGTGCCTATCATGAGAAAGTGTATCCCCATATAAATAACGGTGACACACTTTACCGTTGAGGTACAAGTAACCTCTCTTTTAATGGACAAAGAACCTTTTCTTTAACTTATATTTCTTGATATAGCCCGGTGGTTGCCTTCCTTGTGAACCTGCATGGAAACTAAGAAGAAAATATACATTTTCTGTTTTTGAAGGCACGGGGATTAGCTCACAAGTGATAAAAATACAAGTCCCACTGATTCGGTTCATCAACCTAAGCACCACGCTTAAGTCAACAAACTAGGTCCAAGATTTGTACATGCCCCCAGATTTTGATGAAGTGCAAGTGAGAAAAAATTTAAAACACGAGTCTGCAGCCCGTATGTGCTTTTTTTAAAAGATGTTCGAGTTGGAATGTTTTACTAGACATTAATAGGTTGGCACGTTGAATTGAAGCAACCAAGTGGCTCATGCGAGTGTTTGCACGTTGGCACTACTATGCATGTCGTCAAAGAAGGTTCAAGTCCCTCCAAAAATAACGCACAAAATAAAATGCATCGGTTTGGTATACGAACATAGTTCCTTTACCCCACCGATAAAATAAAGTAAAAATAAAACATGAACTTCTATAGAGAATTACAGTCTAGGAGGTTTATGAGGTAGAACTTCATTTCTTACATATGCTCAGCTTCTCTAGAACATGGGAGAAGCTCCGAGGTGGTGTTTCGAGGTTTTTAGAAGAAGAAGGAAGAAGAAATATTAAAATGTTGAGCAATGGTTACCTTCCAGTTGGAGTTTGAGGGGTTTTCCCAACTATACGAGCGCAACTATACGGCCGGATAAAAAAGGTCCTGCCGTATAGTTGGTCGTTAAGCTTACTATACCTTGGAAAAGAAATTTGACGAAGGCACCAATAACTATACGGCCAGAATTTTTATTCCCGCCATATAGTTGGTCGTTAAACCTTCTGTACCTTTCGAAAGAAATTTGATAAAGGCATCGATATCTATACGGCCAGAACTATAAGGCTCGAATTTTTATTCCCTTTGTATAGTTAGTCGTTAAAGGTACTGTAGTCATAAAAAAATTCTTCTTCTTCGAAAAATCTTTCTTAACCTGAAATTAGCGAAACACCATGTTTTGACAGAAAAATGAGAGTCTAAATTGTCAGCCAACAATAGCATTTATGAAACAGGAATTTTAGTACCACCGAGTTATGCAACACATAGTAACAATAAATTCTACCTTTTGAAAACTACAATAAGATAACTCTAATAGAAAATCATGCAAAGAATAAAAATGCCAATGAAACATGAATTCATCAAGACTTAAGACACAAAATTAAGAAATACACCTAATGACTTCCAGGTTGCCTCCCAGGAAGAGCTTTCTTATAACCAAGTAGCCAGGCGTTTTAATATTATTATTCAAATAGATACGAGCCAAAGATTTATTTATTCTTACCTCCAAAAGAGGTTTGGAGCACTTACTGTTATAGCCTGGTCGAAGTAACACCCGCTTGCGGTGCATCAGAGTCATGTAGATAAATGTGTTATTACTAATGAGGGATGACAGATGTGCCATGTGTGGTGAGCATACCTACCTATATAGCTTCAACAAAAGGATTAGATATTTACATTTAAATTCAAACCTTTTACCTTTCATAACATCATCGAGATACAATTCATAGTACTCTTCTTGGGCTACACTATCACGAGGGAACACTTCCTAATACTCATCTTTAGCAACAGGGAAAAATTCAAAAGTGTCTCTATTCTCTAATTCATCACCCTTGCTAACAAGTTCATCAGTTCTATAGTTATCACTCCACTCACAAAAAGAAGCATCATCAACAAATATTTCGTCAAAGATGTGCTCTCCCAAAACCTGCTCATTAATACTACAAGGATTTATCTCCAGTTTATAATCATTAGTGTTCTCCAAATTAGTATCTAGGCATAAAGCCTCTGCAGATAAATTATATTCAGTTTCATCACAATAAGAATCATTACTAGAGATCGAGGCATCATAAACAGACTTATTATTAGTAAAATGATGTTTGTCTTGAACCTCACCTTTTTGGTGCTCCTCCTCGTTATCCAGTGGTTCCTCCAAAATGTTAGTTTCAGGAACTATTGTTTTACATAGCTCCTTACTGTTTGTCACAAGTGCATTCCCACTAAAATTTTCTTGAAAATAATTAACAAAATAATCCATAATATTATGATACCTTGCTAAATCCTCATTACCGCTATTATTCATAATAATACCAATTTTTCTAAGCAGCTCATGGGACCCTTCATAAACTATTTTCCAAGAGTTTTACATTATTACCGTTTATTTGAGTATTGGTTGATAAAAATTCTTTAAAGAGAGGAATGCATTCATAATCATAAAGCTTGTTAGGCTTACCATTATATTTCCTCATCCCTTCAAATAAACTTAACAAATTACCATAACAGTAATCCACCTACTCCCACATGTCCAGTAGTTGCATATCCTCAAGGATTAGCAGTTCTTCTTCGTGTTCATCCTCTTCTTGGGAAGGAACTTCATCCTTCTCTAATGGTATTTCCTGCAAACGATTAACATAGGGCACTACGGCTCTACTTTGTGCCTTACTCCTCATAATAAGTGCATTCTCACTAAACTGTTCTTGAGAATACCAAGAAATATGTTGCGGGATTTTATAAGCCATTTTTATGATAATACTATCTTCACTATTAATACTTGATATGGCATGTATTATTAGCTCATGGGCACCTTCAAAGATAACTGTAACTACCTCGGTGTATTACACTCCTAGTTACAAGCCTGGATGAGCAGAAATGGTTGAAATAGTACGGTGGGGCCCAAATGCCACTCACAGGTAGACCTTTCGGCCATCCCAACCATTTCCAAACATCGGGACAAGAACGGGCGGCGTAATCGGCAGGCGAAGGGATCAACTACATACAAAAATGAGTATGTATGCAAGCCACCATACAATAGTACATCAGAGCCATTCCATCTAAAAAGAAAGGAAATATAGCAATGCCATACGGCAATATCCAAATATCCTAGATAGATATAATAGTTTAGGATATCTCCTCATACATCAAACATCAGAGTATCAGGCGGAAGCGGAAGACAAAATCCGAGTACGGATAAGAAGCAAACCGGCATAAGATGCCCCATAAATAAACACATCCCGCCCACAGATCTCACGGATCCCCGTTCCCGGAATCTCTACAGCGAATGATCGTTGCCCACATCGTCCGTCTCTTCCACCCAGTATCCATCTTGCGAGTGTACCTGTTCATCTGAACCAATAATTTATCGTGTGAGACCCTAGGGGTACTCAGCAAGTCTTTATGCCGCTAAAGGGGACACAACCTGGGGTGACGCAATTGCAGCAAAAGATAAACCCTAGAAATTCTATAGATACTCGCTAACCATCCACCTAACCAAAGATAGACGGATGTCCGTGAATTAATAACAACAGTTATAACAGTTATAACGGTAATATCCACAGATCCATCCTCCTCCTCGCTTACCGACAAGGAAGCGGATGAACAACCCCCATCCGTTGGCAGTTTTATTAACCATTCCATGAGTGTTGCACTATTTACTAGTCAGTTACTTAGTCAAATTAAAAGCGGTACTTTAGTTATTCTTGTCTATGATCGAGAAACTGTGCTCCAAGTCGTCCATAACCGCGGACACGGCTTTCAGAAAGTTTTACCCTGCAGGGGTGCACAAATAGCAACACACACTCGATCAACCTCGGAAAAACCAAATCAAAACCAACGAGGCAGTCACGACAAAGCGATCACAGGATTCAGAAATATTTCAGGGGGCCACCCCATTGAGCTACCCGCAACGAAGTTAGCTGACTCCGAGACAGCCTCAAGGTTTGTGGAGCCGGCTGTAAACGACTGGGAACCCGAAAGTGTGACTGGGCTTGTCGATACAGCGAAAACGGGTCACGGCCCTAAACAGTACAGTGTGCAGTACCTTGCACAATTTAAATTAAAGCAGTAAAGCATGGCATAAGTACAGGATAGTAAATAAAACCTCAAACTAGTTTGTGGCCCCAAGAAATAAGAATGAATCAAGCTCTGGCTCAGGGGGGTTCATAAGCCTCCCGGATGTGGATAGCGCGAATATTCAAGGAACAGGAATCAAGTACTCGGGGTCCTACGGGACACAAGTGAGCCTGAAAAACCAAATAGCGAATATGGCTCACCGTTGCCACTTTCATTAGTTATCCCATTACTACTCAGATTAAGTTGTATAGGTACCTCGTTCTCCATCAGACACTCACATACCCTACACATGCTGTTCTACAACTCGCATGGCTCAAACAACTCCTGTAGTAATGGCTCATGGGATGGAGGAACAAGCTTTGGTGGGGTTTAAAAGTAAAGGCTATGCAATACTTGGGATTCCATTTAATGCAATCGCGACTCAATGATGCAAGAATAAGGAAGAGGCAATAGGTACTATATGTATGCAAGCATGTGGTAGTGCTTGCCTGGCAGCTCAGTTGAAGCAACGGATGGATCTGGGTAGTGCTCCTGGTTCTCTTGATAAATCCCCTGCTCAGCGTCTATTCGAAGAAGAACCAAACAAACAAGGCCAACATAAATAAAGTGCACAAGCATATGAATCAATGCGACAAGCAAACAATCATGCCATGATGAATGATGCGCAATTTGCAAGGCATTAAAGTAGCATGGCATGGGTGAGGTGTGGATTACAATAATAAACATTTTTGTTGGGTTTTAATCACATTTTAACCTCAAATTAGTTGCTGTACACATTATATTTACATGATGCATGCTTCAAAATAGAACAAGGAATGCATAAACAGAAAGGTCTCGTCGAGCTAATCATTTTAGACATATTATTTGTTAAATTTGGAGTTATAAAACAAAAGTTATTAATTAATTAAGTCAAAAGGGCATTTTATTGTAATTTTAATTAACTTGGAAAATAAAGTGTTCAAAATATATTTTGAATGGCATATTTGAATTCCTCACATTTTTCTGATTTGAAAACATATATTATTTGCATTATTTGGATTCATATTTTAAAAGATATTTAAAAACAGAATTAAATTTGAATTTGAATTAATTTGAAAAAGATTTGAATTAAAACACAAATCCAGAAAACCTTTTTATACCCAGAAAGATCCAGACACAGCCACCGACGGGTGGGGTCACTGGCTGACTCAGCAGCCCAGCGCGCAGAACAGCTTTTCTCACCGCAGCTGAATCTAGCCTAGAGGATGACAGGTGGGGCTAACTGGCTCGGGCCCAGGCGTCAGCGATCGAACGCGCGGGGACTGCGGGTTGAGGCTGGGGTTATACGGGGGGTTCTCTGCAAGATTGGTTGGGTGGCTGTCTGGTGGGCCACGAGTACCGCGGGTTGAGGCAAAAACTAGAGGAGGGGTTTTCGGCAAAACGGACGACGCGCACTGTGGATCTTCCCCGCGGACAGATCGGTGCTCGCGCGCGGTGCAGAGCGGGGTGGGAGATCGAACGCGGGACCTAGGGCTCGCGTGCGGAGGGCGGAGCCACTGCGGGGGCCTAGGCTTGGTTTCAGGAGAGGTGGGCGTGGCCTAGGTAGGGTTTTGCGCGACGCGGAAGCGAGCAGACACTGCGCTCGCCGGCGCACAGAACGTGCTCGATGAAACGCAAAGCGGCCCTAGACGACGATAGCGCGACGGAGCATGTCCAGGAGGTCAGGTAGCTCACCGAGAGTGCGTCGGTGCGGTTGGATCGGCTCGAGACGCAGAGGATCGGCGTCGAGGCAGACGGCCAGAGGATCTAGGGTTTGCGTCGGGCTCGCGCTGGTGCAGGGGTTTTGGGGCTTCCTCTTCGCGGCTCCGTGTATGGGGCTGCTGCAGGGGGTCTCCTTGTACTCCTCGACTGCCTCCACGTCGCGCTCGTCGCCTGGTATGGCGTAGCCTAGAGGAGGCCGAGGGTGCCGGCGATGGTGTAGACGGTGGCGATGGAGAAGGGAGGGGAGAGGGCAGGGCGCCCTTGGGGTAGATCTGGGGGTAGCTGGGCGAGGCAGAGAGGTGGTGGGGTGGTGGTAGGTAGCATAGAGGGGGAGATGCCGTGGGGAGGTGGGGTAGATGAAAAAGGTGGCTCGGCCACCCTTTTTCTCTCCTTCCTCCTTCACGTGCTAGGGTCGGCAGGGCAGGGCAGGTAGAGGAGGGGCTTCCAGGTGGGGCATGGTGGTCTGGGAGGGTAGGCTCGGGCTGGGGCCACCTTGGCAGAGAGAGAGCTAGAGAAAGGAGAGGGGGTAGGCTCGGGCTAGGTTAGGGTTTGGAGCTAGGCTCGGGTTAGGGCTTGTGGGGTGGAGGGAGTAGCTAGGTGGGGCCAGGGAGAGAGGGTGGCCGGTGGGCCAGCTAGGTGAGAGAGGGGGGTAAGGCCGAGAGAGAGGGGAACATGGTAGCTAGGGTTTGGTCATGGTGGGGTTTAGGAGAGAGGGGGGTTATGGTGATGATGAGGTAGGTTATGGTCTAGGGCTTAGGGAGATAGATGGAGTGGTTTGTAGCTAGGGTTTGCCTTGGACAAGATCAAGCCAAGAACAACCAAGATCAAACAAGATCAAGACAAGAAAAAGAGAGGGATGGAATGTTAGGGTTTGAGCAAGATCAACATAGATCAAGCCAAAAGAAAAGATAGAGGTAGAGAGAGAGGGATGATCCACTCAAAAATCAAATAAAATCCAAATGACAAGCTAAAGGGGTACTTGCATGGCCCATGCAAAATATTTATTGCCATGTGGGTTCTTGTGAAAACAATATTATTACATGGCATTAATATTATGCATTCCCAAAAATTGGAATAAAATCCAAGCAAAAGAATTAAAAGGATGCCCCATGTGGAGTAGATGGAGATGACCATTTTTGAAATACAATGGGACTTGCTAGTGTGTATATGCCACTAGGTAGTTAATAAGCCCACAAAATATCCCAACATGATGATAACCCCAAAACAACACATATGGTAGCTAGAAATAGGGTTCCACCCACAAGGCATGCAAAGGTGGCCATGTGGCTCTCATATATCAATAATGTGAAAACAAAATGATGCCAAGATGAGAGCATGTGGAAAAGAATTGGATCCATCCCAACCCACATGAGCTAGAGGTAAAGCCAATAAGTGCCAAGCTCATATTTAGTTGGATGGTGGAATTATAAGGTGGTGACAGAGAAAGGTGATGGAGTTGAATAAAAGATATGCCCCCAACTCAACTTGGGCATTAAACAATATATCAAGAATCAAATACAATATCAAGAGGCAAATACAATTAACAATGCATATGAGAGAAGAACCAAATGAAAAGGGTTTTATATGATGCTCAAATGCAAGGAGGCATGATGACATGAGCATGATATGGTTATGATGCAACAATTATATATTTGAAGTAGCCATTATATTACTAGACCAAGTAGCATTACAATTGTTAGACAATTGGGATGCTACAATAACATACTCCAATACTTCACTAGTGGTATCACCATTACTATACGACACTAAAGATTGATTAAAGGTATCAGAGCATTAAAAAAAAGTAATTCTCAAGTTTAATACATTGAGGACATATTATTGGATCGTCTATCGTATCCGAAGAAATTAATTTTGATCATATTCCACTATTTGGAAATACATTTCTCTTACCATCATATTTCTTATTTGATCTTCAAAATCCTCATCCTCCTCTTCGAATGAGGATTCATGTCCCATGTTAATAGAATCACAATATTCATAGAAAGATTCATTTTCTAGTTCCTCACCAAAGTCCCCAAAATCACTATCAAAGAACGAACCCTCCTCCGAGGAATCATCATAAGTTTGGGACTCATAGAAATGTTTACTATAGAATGAGATATCATTGGCATGCATACTATTTGTGTGTGGAAAGTAATTTTCAGAAGTAGGAGATTCAAGTGGTTGATCAAGTTGCTCCTCTTCATTCTTACAAAGATAATTCACGAGTATCTCAACGATAGTCTTACCTTCGGGCTTACCTTCCACTAGTTGAGATGGTGAAACGTTAAGCGTCACCTCTTCATTAGCAATATGTTCGGGAGGTTTCGGTCGAGTTTTTTCGTATGATGTTGCCTTCTCTTCAACTTTTTGATCCTACAAAAGGTTATGCTTTTCCATGGCGGCTGAATTTCGCTCATGAACAGTGATCACTAAAGCATTATCCATAATGTTCTCACAGCAAAATGAATATATGGGATAAACTTATTTATAGATGTCATCAAGCTTCTGGCATATTTCTTGAATATTTTTCATAGAATGAAGAAACTCTAAACAACCAGTAAAAAGTACAAATTATAGAACCCTAATATTAACTAAGCTTTTAAACTCATCTCTATTATAAGATTCTAATGTGGGATCAATGTTATACTTACATTGGTAAGTGATATGATCTTTGGATCTGCAGTATTCACAAACAAACTGGTATGAGCCACATAGTATGGATGAATAATCATTCACCCAAATCAGCCATTAATTAAGTGCCTCTCACTTCTTTAATTGATATTTAGGACTACCAATTTTCTCCTTATCCATTGCGAGCTTCACCTGTTCAAAAGTAGTCTCCTCGGAAGACATGATTAGTGACAAATATTTTATGGGTTTTTGGTTTGCAAAGAAAAGAAAAAATACAAATGCAGCAAATAAAGAATGCTTAAAACAAAATATAGCAAAACTAAAATAAATAAACAAAAGCTAAAAGACCTAGAGCGCTTATTTCCCTGGCAACGGCGCCAGAAAATAGCTTGATGACTGCAATTGCACAGATCATTTGTAGCTAGTTTCAAAATAAAGATATTGATCCCACAGGGAGCAGGAGTCTGAAGTCTAAATAACTCTTGAACTAAATACTAAAATAGTAATGCTAAATAACCTTCTAAGTAACTAGATAAAATGCGAGTTTTGTGTAAAAGATAGTTTTGGGTTTTCAAATAAGAGAACAATAAGTAAACTAGAGCTGTAAGTAAACAAGAGCATGCGAGTTTGATTACGAAAGTCTGCAAGATCATGGAATGAGTTCTCATGGAGTAGTGGATCCACCGCTAGTAATTAGAAAGAATGATCGAAATAATTATAATGAATAAGACCATTTATGATATTTGTGGGAGGATCTCCATATATGGACAAATAGGCAGCAACCACTACACACACTATCCTCATAACCAGAGCAGACAACAACCGACAACCATAGTATTACTGCTCTATTAAGGGACTTTACCCTGTAGGATGTATCCCATGGGATGGACAATGTTTCGTGAGTTCTCCTCAATTCCCAAGTTGATACGTAAGGAATGACAACATCTTTAAAGTCACCATAAGTGCTATCATCCCTTCGTCTACCAACAAGTAGTTCCCTCCATATAGTCCTCAGTGAGGGAAATATTCAGTCGAGCGCTTCACCCAACATCAAGATGAAGGAAATCTAACACAGACACATAATGAACAATATCACGTAATAATCTCTATCTCAATTCAATCACATACCATGGTTTCTCCATCTCCCCAAGAACAAAGGAAACTACTCACACATGAAGGCAATCAACATCATGGATAGAATATGGATGAAATATGATGATACAATTGTGTACAAGTGCAAATCCAAGAGTCAATCTAGAATTATAACAAGTAACCAAAGGGGATCGGTCATGGAGTAGTTGTTGATGAAGATGATGATTTAGATCGATGTGGAGGACGTCAAGATCCTAGTCCCTTTCCCTCTTGTGTGATTGTGATTGTGTAGATCTGATTGGAGGAGGCTATGGCTGTGGCACGGAGGTTTATGGCTCTCTCTTGGCTCCTCCCCTCTTTATATAGGCCTTGGGGATGCCCTAGGGTACCCCCCCAATACCTTCGTATGACTTAGGAATAGTTTTGGAGTTTTTTCTAGGGTGAAATCCCGTCGTTTCTGACCTTTTTAGCAACTATACGGCCGGAAATATTGCTCCCGACGTATAGTTGCTCATTAAAGCTTTTGTACCCTTTCGTATTTTGGTTGCCATTTCTTTATACGAACTTCGTTTTGGGTGTTCTTGGGCTCATTGGATTCATTTGGACGAGGGCTACAACATAGTGGCCTTGGATCTTTATTTTGAGACGTTGGAAATATTCACCTTTTCAACCTCTCAAATGGCTAAGTCTGGTCCCTCCAGCTCCTCCATACTATGCTCTATTTGTTCCTTTTTCCTTTGTTTTATCCATAATAATCATCAACACAGTGGATCAAAACCCTCCTAGAGAATAGCATCGACTCCTAGGAAGAGATGCATGTGGCCTTCATCAAGCACTTCGAAGGCTCCTACTCAAGCGCCACAATGATAGAATACCTGTAGCGGTTCCTCCAGGGACCAAGCGAGTCGACCCGCCACTATGTCCAACGATGGAAAGAACTGTGGATAAATCCCGCGGGCATTCACCCGGAAACATCCATCCCCTGTTTCAAGAACACATGTCGATACGAACCCTTCGTCGCCTAGATCAAACCAGTCTACCGAACACTCGACAATATCCCTGACCTCCTGGAGATATCCAAATGGTAATCGGAGGAAGATCCGATCCAGGAGTCATATGGCGAGTTGGGTTGAAGATGCTGCACAGGTGGCCAACAAGCGGCCACAGCCGCGACCTCCGCTATAGCAATACTCGCCAGGCGACCAAGCGCTACAACGACGGACAAGCTGACTTTGTCACCAATGCCAGCTATGGACCACGCGACCCCAACAACTACCGCCGCGAGTGGAATAACCCACGTGGCAACACCACAGCCCGGCCAAAGATTTTACCCCGCCGCCATACTGAGCCAACCTTGCATCTACCATAGAAGGTAAGGAAAACCAGCCACCCACACCACCGCCAAGTGCCACTCTCTCAAGGAGATCGAGAAGGCAAGGGACGACAAGGAGGACCCGAATGCCCCTCAGCCACGCGACAATGGTAATAGTGCCGCATTCGTAAACTCCATCGGCTTCCTTCATACATTCACCAACATGGGAACGCGCCACGAAAAGAAGATACTGACCCGCGCTGTCACCATTAATGCGGTGCAGCCAGTTGACATCTCGTGTTGGCTAAACTGGTCAGAGCAGAGCATCACCTGGAGTCACGAGGACCATGCGCCAAGGATCGAATACCCCGGGCGAGTCGCCCTGGTCGTCAGGCCCAAAGTGGTCAATTACTGGCTGCCCAAAACTCTCATGGATGGGGGCACCTCTATAAATATACTCTACATATACACATTTAGGCGGCTGCAGATACCGTAGTCCATGGTGGAATCCACCCTCTGCACCTTCCACGACATATTCCTAGGTCGCAAGGTATACCCCATTGGGAAGGTGACGCTTTGAGGCACCTTCGGAACACCAACCAACTTCCACACGAAGCGGATCGCCTTCGAGTTGGTCAACTTCAGAAGCCCATAACACCGCGTACTTGGAAGTTAGGTGTTCGCCATATTTATGGCGACCCCACACTATTCCTACAACATGATTAAGCTCCAAGGCCCCCACGGCATAATCACTGTGCGCGGCGACCCATACATGGATGTCGGCTACAAGGACAACAACACAAAGATGGCCAATGTAGTCATCGCTGAAGAGGCGCAACACGCCGACGGAATCGCCAGACTGGCGAGTGGAGCTTACCAGGACAACCCAACAGCCATGAAGAAACAAGCAACCACTCGCTTCTCCCCCGACACCTCTAACGCCCCATCACCAAGCACTGCAGACGGCCTCGCCAACGGCGAGTCGGAACAATAGGCAGGACCAAAATCGTACCTCGTCTGCGCATAGGAAAGCGCGCTTAGCGAGCCCTGGCGTGAGAACCACGATGCCACCCGTAAAAAATCCGACAAGACAGGCACCTAGAGGGTCCCATTGAGCCAATACAAAGAGCCGACCCAATGGATCAGCATGACAAGAAACTACTGCTACCCTGCAATATGAAATGTAGCCAATCACTCACCGAGAGAATACGACAATTCTTCTCTTTGGGCCTCGTACGCCCCAACAATTACTCCGATTGGTGGATAAAACCATTATTAGTGCTGAAAGGAAATGGCACTCGGAGAATGTCCATCGACTATAACGACCTAGTCTGAGCACGACTTGCCCAAGACCTACAACTAGGGTCAACTCTCTAGGGGAAATGCATGACCAGCGGTAAACCCTGGCATGCTCCATACCAGGCATAAGTCCTACACTTCGCGCCAAACCTTGTAACACAGATTATGTAACTCCCCCTCCAATGAAAAAAGAAAGTGTTTCCCAAATCGTGTCTACTCTACTCATCATTTGCAAATCGCACTCGTAAATTGTATGTGTACAATTCTGGTCGTCAACCCTTGGAAGCGCGACTCGTCGAGGCCAAGTAGTGCAGCGCAAGGGCATCATGGAACCTTGATCCTTGTGTTGTCCATGAAAAATGCCGAGCGAGAGACCATATTGGAGTCTCCTAGCTCGAGTGGCCCACCGGGCAAAGACGACTGGCCGTGCTTATAATTGCACCTCGTCTCCCCCCTCGGATGCACCAACTAGAACGGTTAAGTAGCACGCTTGGGGACTCCTAAGGACACACACCCGTACGCACCTTGCGAACACACCAAGTATAGAGCTCCCTAGGGGCGCCTAGCGACTGGCTCCACGAGCTAAAACAGATGAATCGCTACAAACAAACAGCATAACAAAGGTCCTTCCTACCTTAGAATCAATGCTTCAAAAGGACAAGTACCATGCTCGGGGACTCGTCAAAAACGAACCCGCACGCATGCAGGGAAAAATTCCATGTACAGCGGGACCTTTGGGGTCTCCATGCGACTAGATCCCCGAGCCACGGAAAGTTGACTAAGAGCTACATGAACAGCTCGCACAAACGTACAATCGTTAGTCACACACATGCAAAAAATAAACCAAAACATGCTCGGGGACTAGCTACCCTCAATGCACCTTAATTCATAAAGAAAAAACTTGAATAAAACAAATAAAAAATCGCCATCACATATATGCACACAAACTGCATTCATACAAAGTCAAAAGACTTCACAAAGCCAGTTGAAACTAACCCTATTACATGGTTAGTCCTCCTACTTTGCAGGTTGCGGACCAGAAGCATTGCTCAATGACTTGGCCATCTTGATAGGCTTCTTCGGGTACGTAGACAAAGCCTTCTCGCTCGCCGACCGGAAGGGATGCTCCAATGAGAAACCCCGGTGCTCTGGCTCGGCATCGCCAGGTTCCACCTGCATCGCCTGATAGGGCAGGAGGTCATTCATCTCCAACACCCGCTCAGCGTACGGAGACACCATCGACTGCAGCGCAAGAACTTCGGAGGCCTACACCGTCCCAGTCATTGACGAATATCCACTCGTAACTTCAGCAAGGTCGAAGTCCTCTGGGAAGTGAGCTAGCCCAAGTCTCAGCGCTATAGTCCCCCCATGTCGGAGCGCAGACCACGCCATCCTGTTCACCACCTCGGGCGCCAACTCCAGATAGTTCCACATGTCCATGAAATGTGTGGGCACCACCTCAGTCGAGGTTATGTTCTGGAGGATTTCATGAACGCAGGACGACGACTCCGAGGCGGCCTTCAGTACTGTATTCATGCACTATTCCATGGTAAAATGCCACACAGAGGAATCATCTTGACCTAAAACATCTACAAAAGTCAGATCATATCAAAACAAGATTGTGGTCGCTCCAATCCACTCGGGGACTAGACTCGCTCGAGGACTCCCTCCATTACTAACAAAAACAAGGGGTATCCTTACCAAGGAGGCGGTAGTAGCTCCCCTTCACATGCTTCCCCAAATTGGATTGGTCTACAACATCCGTAATAATGGAGTCAGACGTGGCGCGGTACGAATTCGTGTCCACGACTGCCACTCTCACCTTCTCCTCTGCCGTGGCGAGGGCCACCTTCACCAACTCCAGCTCCATGACTGGTACATAGCCCTCGCGAGCCTTCGCCAGTCTGGCGGCTTTGTTCTTTACATGTCAAAGCATCCATCAGAACCACGAGCACCAGATGCGACTACAAATGACTCCAGTACGAACACTCACCAACTGAAGCATTTAGTGTCCGCACTTCTTCTTGCGTTGCGGATAGTTCCATCTACATCCGCTGTAGCACGGACTTCTGGTCGGCCGCCTTGGTCTGCAGAAAAGAAAGGCCATTATCAGTACAAATATTTCAAGACCTGATCCACCAATAACTTGGCGACTCGACCCTCGGGGACTAGGGAACACAAGTTCTAAGCGCCCAATCGCCAAATTTTTTGTGGCCGAGCGCTCGGGGACTAGGATTAATTAGATTTCCATGCCCAGCAGGCGATGAAGCTCGGCAACTCCCATGGAGGACATCGAAGTCATTCTACCGTTCGGAGGCTGCAAAGTCGACTCGGTGCGGTCGTCGATCACCTCTAGGACCGCCGGTGATTGCACGTTCGTGGCCTTCGCCATGAACTGCGGTAAAGAGGCATGCTTCGCTACAGGAGACTTCGTCACCATTAGCTTGGCCTCGGCAGGAGTGTCCACCTCCACGACCTCGATTTCCTCGGTCGCCGACTCTCTCACATGGGCTATAGCCACACCATCTTCGGTCGCCACTGCCATGTCGGTCGCTGAATTAGCGACCTTCGTCTTCATGCCGACGTCGGGCGCATGGTTGCGCAGTCCTTCCTCTTCATGGAGGATCCTCCGCCACCGCGGCAGGCTCACCTGCGACCTTCACTGCGGTACCCCTTTGGACCTCCTTCGGACCACACCTATCAAATATGACTATATTCAGGCAGGTGATCCGAAAGAATATAGAGAAATTTTAAAATGGAGTAGACATCATTGCTTATCTAGCGACCGGGATCTTTTGTAGCCCGGTGCTAATGTGAGCAGGCTTCTCCAACTCTGGACCGATGAGCCGATAGCCCCATATCTAGCAGGCTCATCTGGCGCTGTTGCTTTGGTGGAGCCTTCGTCTCGCTTGCGGGATTGTAAGGTGTTGGATCCCGCTTGGAGCTCGCCTCCATGGTGACCTCCGGATCACTTTCTCCTTCACCGAGGCTAAGACTAGCCTTGCTCTCACGGAGCTTCTGGCCGCATAATTTATGAGTCGCCGATGGAGGTTCGTGCTCCTCTTCGACGGCTTCTTCTTCCTCCTCCCTTTCGGAGGAGTCTCTTGCCTCTTCATAGAGAAGTTCTTGCAGCACCTCTTTGTCCAAAGGAGGGAGCTAGTGTTGCACAATCTTAAATGTCTACAGATAGTCGCACTCATTAAAAGGTGAACTCGTGAAGCACAGATGAAATGCAATGGGATTAGAAACCACTTACCGTGGGGGCCGGATCATCATCCGACCTATATGGGGTATGTCCGTCGGCCATGCCGGCGTATAGAGCCTCTGTGATCTTCTTGAGGACTGCGACGTAGTCCTCTGCCTTCCATTGCGCTGAGATCATCGTTGACGTGTCGGTAAGGCCGATATAATCATACATCATTGTAGGCCGCTTCATCAGCGGAACCAGCTGGCGACCGGACAAATAGTTGAAGAGGTTGATCGTCTTCAACCCCTCGTCCTCCAGCTCAGTCATCCAGGCGATCATCTCTGTGACCAGCATCAGCTCTGACTATGGCAGCTCCTTCAGCGATAGTCGCCGTAGAACGCTCTGTTCCAAGTTATACGCCGAAATCCCCACCTCCCCTGTGGGAGTCGACTCCTTGACGTAAAACCACGACTTTTTCCAGTTGCTGGATGCTTTCTTCAGCAGCATTAGTGTAAAGAAACTAGCGTCGGACTTCACCTGAAAGGTGATTCCACCACCCGCAAGCAGGGACCCTTTCTTGCCCTCGCGACTGGCCCGACCATGGAATAGTTCAATCGAGAGGGGAAAATAGGGGTCGCACCCTAGATACGACTCACGGAACACGAATAAAACCGTGATCTTCTCAACACTATGAGGGCCTAGATCAGAGGGCTTGATCCGGTAAAAATGGCGGAAACGCCAGAAGAAAAGAGAGGTGGGGAAACCTAGGGCACATTCTAAATGGCTGATGAACGGAATAAACTAGCCGGGCCACGGTTTAGGCTCAATCTCGCTAAGCGGCAGATCTCTCTAGCTATCCCTGGTGAGAATCCCTTCATCCTCGAAGGACTGTAGGATGGCTTTAGTGCACTTGGATTTGGAACAGGAGGGAGCCGTGATAGTGGACTCGCTGAGATCTAAGATTTGGATCGGAAGCGAATGCAAATGGAGAAGAAAGCAAGCATGGGTAAAACGTAAGGAGATCTTCATCCCCCTCCGCTATTCGGCATTTATAGCATTGTATCTCCAATAACCACGAAATTAGCCATTATGTCACGCGGTTAAATCACCGAAGTTACCGTTATGAGGTAACCAATGGCTAGTTTGACCATTTTGATGGTCCAACTTCAGTCAAATTGACCACTCGCCTGGGCCATTCGCTTACTCCAATCGATCAAGGCAAGAACCCTGGAGGAAGAATGATTTGCCAAAGATAAGATTAAAGAGTAAAAACTTCTCCCTTCGTTGGAGGAGTTCATCACCGATTCGATTGGGTGTCCACCCGGATTAGCCTATAACGATTGACAAGTTGACTCCTACGACGAACCCCTGATGCACTCAGGGACTACTAATGGGGTTATACCAATCGGGTTATCCATGAAGGCTGGAAGCGACTAACCCAGGACAATGCCGAGTTGGCCAGCAATGACGGTGACTGAAGAGAAGGCTTCAAAGAAGATCGGCGACTGGACGTGGAGGCCCAAGACCGTATCTAGGCCCAGTGGGATTAGGTTAAAGTCCCAAAACCATTACCGATTCAGTTGAGATCCTTTAAAACCCTAGCGAGGCACCCCCTATATAAGCCTCCCTAGGGTTCCCTCTATACTCACATTCCATTAGATACCCCTTCCAAGCAAGTCGCCGCCCTTATGTCGAGGTTGCCACCCTTTTAATTCATCCACCATCAATACAATCAACCAGGAAGTAAGTCTTTACCCTACGGGGGGCCGAACTTTGGTAAACCATGTGTCTCGCTCACAATCTTGATCTACAGATGGCTACTCACTCTTGCCCTACTTCGAATCAATCGCTACCCCTGGTAACGTCTACCGTGGCCATTCCCACGACACTAGGGTTATGGATTCTATTGGTTATTGTTAAAGGCTCTTAGCTGAATTTGCATCTTATCCGTACTCGGATGTTGTATAGTTTTCAAGGTGAGTTGGATCTTTGTACTGTATATTTGTATTCTTAATTCCTGGAGTCGTTGTTCTATTTATATGTTCTATGGGTTCCATCATGAACTATTGTGTATTGATATTACTTCGTTTTCCACCCGCACTCAAGTGCCTGGTGGTCACCTTTTAATTGTTTCTAGGTGGGTTTGGCGAAAATCACTAAAGCTTGCATAGGGCCTATGCGAGGGTATTACACCCATGAACAAAATCATGGGCGGGAAGAGAAAGTCCCCAAAGGAAAAAATCAAGGAACATCACCCGATATCCAGCAGGAGGGTCGGGGATTACCTTTGGACTAGGGGAGAATGCCTCCCCCTTTGGAGAAATCAGATGGGACTCGCGCAGGTGGCGTAGGTCCATGGGTTTCATCATCGACCTCCGCCAACGGTCGTTGGTGACATGGCCTCCAGTGGTCTTATTGGCGATGTCGGCGGCGCTCGTCCCAGCTGCAGCACCTTTCTTTGGCTTTCCCATCATAGCGCGATGTGCCTTGTGCTGCACTCGAATGATGGAGGAAGGAGAAATGAGGAAGCCTTCCAGATCAAAGTGGAGAAATGGATGCAAGAGGATGCACACAAGCGAAGAGCAAAGGATAGATGAAACGCAGTGGGAAGAAGAGTAGATTTACTAACACCCTAAGGCAAATTAAACGATGAACATGATGAAGGAGAACAGTCGATCCACACATGCAGTACGCGTGTCATGCATCAAAGTGCACACGTGGCAGGTACCTCCTGAACCGTCACCAGCACGCTCCCCACTACTCGTGGAATCAAGGAGACGCAGTTAATATCGTGTAATTTATGTGTGACTAGTCAAATCCTGTTCAGAATGTTGTACCCACTATCGTGTCGTCCCATCAACATTGCTGCCATAGTCAGATGAGATCACCAATTGTCATGAATGACGTCATTCGAATACTGCTCCATATCATTCGAATCAAGAACTGAGTACTTACTCGAGTCTAAAACTCGACCAAATACTCGGGGGCTACTGCTCTTAAGAGAGTTGGACGCGCACCCGAAGAATAAATCAAGTGCCCCATACATCCAACAATAACTTTTAGTAGTACCTCATGCCTTGACTCCTTCGAGTCAACAACTCGACTACAGACTCGGGGGCTACTCCTATAGGCAGCGCTGGTTGTTATCCGGTTAATTTTGGTTACCAATGGAACCCTATGAATCAGTTCATTATGATCCTTCAGATCCTTTGCAACTACTACATCGTGAAAACTAACATACATTCGAGTAATGCGACGACTCCGCCCCAAAATTTATACTAAGACGTGACATCTCCTTAGCACCCAAATCATCTCCGTGAGGACAAACATTCGGATTCTATGTCTAAGATACAAACATAAGACCTACATACACAAGTCTCATGGCCTGGTAACGCACCCGAATGCGCTCTGCCAGTAATATTATATGCCAACGGTTATGATGAAAAATCTCGACAGACTCGTTGGGTACATACTTAATATCACTGGAATTCGACTCCTGTACGACCTCCACAGCCTGAGTCGAATTACTCCAGCACTTCTCTGGATTCGAGTCCAGGGACTCGAGTCTGAGTAGATAGCGTTGTTTTTCCCAAAGAAAGTTAACTGACCCTGATCCATCGGCTAAGTTAGGCACACATATCAACTATCCCTATGAACTAACACTATGACCCGAAAGCCTGTTCGGATGAAGGCACTTGAAGACTTCAGAGTCTCCAGTCGAATATACGATTTGACTGGACACTTGGGGATACTGAAAAGGGTATGCCCACAGGTGCATAGTATTAGCCTATCTGGTCTGGCCCAGCAAAAGCCCACATGATGATACATGCCTCATGAAAAATCCTAAGAAGGATTCGGGTGGCCTAGGCCCATGAAGGAGGTGATTCCTTGGAGGATACAACTATCTTTAGATCTAAAATTAAAGGGTGAAACCCTAATCTATAACTGACTTGACCGAAACCCGAGACCTGGCCTCTCGATATAAAGGTCAGGAGGGCACAACAAGGAGGATAAACTAAACCCTAGCATACTCACCAGCCAGATCTCATCTGCGCACCCCTGTAACCGTTTGGTTTTGCCAACAATCAAGAACACACAAGCAAGAGTAAGGTTTCCCTCCGGGGTCGCGAACATAGGTAAATCTCGTGTCCAGCATTGTTTCTTTGTTAGCCATTGCCGATCCACAGTGCACCCCTCTTCTCAAAAACCTAAGTCCATAACAATGGGCATTAACAATTCGAACCCTCGTCACCGGACGTAGAAGTTTTTTTGGATTCATTTGGAATCCTCTCTGTATTAGTAAGCGGGCCCACACACTACAAGAAATTTTTCCTTCCACAACGACTCGGCCCGTCGGTCGTTGTAGAAGGCGTGTCTTCCACGATGAAAATCTTGGCTTGACCGTGGCCAATGCAAAACTTGTTTTTCCGCTTTCGCGCCACTCTACTATGACGAAACTGCTAAAAACATGGACGAAGCTCGACGGGCGTGTGGCAGTAGTAAGATTTACCGTTCCTAGCGAGCTGTTGACACATCGAAGTATTTTTTGCGTTTGGTTCCCGGATGTCAGTGACTCTAGCGGACCAAACTTTTTGGTCGCGCCTCCCTGATATGAACTCGATAACGTTGTTCGATGCCTCTTCCATTTATTCAGACTGCTAGGTCCCTCATGTCTACCTCACATTAGAGGAATCATGTGTATGATGGAATTTTTTTCCTTCCCTGTTCCGAACTTGATAGCGTCGCTCGATGCATCTGCCATTTAATTAGGCTACTAGGTCCCACGTGTCATCCTCACACTAGAATAAACGTGTGTGTGATGGATTTATTTCCTTGGCTTGTGTCTCTCTGGTATGAATTCGATAACGTTGTTCGATCTATCTGCCATTAATCACGATGCTGCGTCCCACATGCCAGCCTCTCATTACAAGAATCATGTGTATGATGGGAATTTTTCCTTCACTCCCGCTACCCTATTCCGAAATGGATAGCGCTGCTAGATATATCTAAATTTTAATCACGCAAATAGGCCCCACATGTCATCCTCACATTAGAAGAAACATGTGCATGATGATTTTTTCTTTGGCTTGAGCCTTCCTGATTTGAACTCGATAACGTTTCTCGATCTATCTACCGCTAATCGTCCTGCTATGTCCCACATTGCAGCCTCTCATTAGAAGAATCGTGTATATGATGGAATTTTTTCCTTCGCTGCCGCTACCCTGTTCCTAACTTGATTGTGTTTCTAGATGCATCTCCCGTTTAATAATGCAGCTTGGCCCATATGTCATCCTTTGATTAGAAGCAACGTGTGCATGATGGAATTTTTTCCCTCGGTGGTGCCTCCGTCTTAACTTGATAGCGTTGCAAGCTGCATCATCCATTTATTAAGGCTGGTGGGTCCCATATGCCAGCCTCGCATTAGAAGAATCGTGTGTATTTTATCGAATTTTTTCTTCTCTAGCGCTACCATTTTCCTGGGTTGCGCATTCGTGTTTACTTGATAGTGTTGCTCGGACAATCTGCCATTTGGTCATTCAGCTTGGTCCCACATGTCAGCATATCATTAGAAGAAATGACTGCATGTTCGACTTTTTTCTCGCTCCCGCCTCCTAGTTTTGAACTTGGCAATGTTGCTCGATGCAACACCTACATAAGGTCTTGCAAATGGGTCCCACATGTCAGCCTCTCTGTAGATGCATTTATCGTTAATCTCATAGATGGGTCCCACGTGTCATCCTCACATTAGAAGAAATGTGTGCATGATGCATTTTTTCCATGGTTCGCGCCTCCGTGTTAACTTGATAGCGTTGCTCGCTGCATCAGCCGTTTATTCAGGCTGGTGGGTCACCTATGTCATCCTCACATTAAATGAATTGTGGTGGGATTTTTTCTTCTCTAGCGCTACCCTGTTCCAAACTAGATAGCTGTAACATCCCAAAAATATCAAACTTAGATCATCAAAACACTAATCATCAAGATTAGGGTTAACAAAAACTTTTATAAATAAACTCATGAATGCATGCATATGTGTATGCATGGATTTTTAATTTCTTTAAAAACCACCTTGTTTGTGTGATCCATTGCTTGTAAAATGTTTCTTAGGTGAAATGAACATCATCTAAAACATTTCCCACACTTTTCCTAAAGACAAGTAAATCAAAACAAATATATTAAGTGAATGGTCATTTTGACCAATTTAACTCCCATGCCTACTTTGGCTATCTCAAACTTTCAAAACCTAACAGAAACTTTTCTGGATCTTTGCACCCCTTGAATGTACTCATAACAAAGTATCAAGGCCCACTTTGTGATCATCCAGAAACTTTCAAATGCATAGTTTAAATGACAATTCAAAATTGAATCTTCTTCATATGGGAAGATCCCACTTTTTCAAAAACCACTCAAACAAGCTCAACTTTCAAAACCCAAGCATCTGCAGACTCACCAGCACCAATCTAGCAAACCCACCAAAATTCATTTCAAAATTCAAAACTTGATTTCATGCGGCCATTTCATCAAACAGGTTGCAGACACAAATCAAACAAAACATCAAACACTATAGTGTGCAGTGATTCTTGCCTAACTTGTTCCCTAGTTAGCTCACACACAACTCAGTAGATCATCTAGAAAGATTAGCCCAACACTAGCACCCCTGTGAGCTTGCCATTGTCATTAATGGTGAACAGCCGAGCACCCCCATGTCACCCCATTGTGGACAACAGGCTAGAGGAAGAACTAGCCGTGCCAACCTTGTCTGGGAGGCAGCCCACCGTCCACCACCACTCACTGTCCCAGCCGCGAGCGTTGCCAAGCCCTGGACCACGCGCACAAGCCGCGCCCTGACCATGCCGAGCGTGCGCCAGAGCGCCACCCTCGACCAGCATCCACAGACCGCGCGCCGCCCTCACCGCGCGCACACACGATCACCACCGACCCAGGAGACCGCCAGACATCCCCGTTTGCCGCCCCGTGCCATACAGCCACCGCCCGCCATCGAAGACGCCGCCTCTGCCGCGCAGAGCACCGGCCGTTCCAGACCAAACCACACCGCCCCATGCCTCGCGACCATGTCGTTGAGCATCGCCAGGAGACACAGCACCGTCGCCTACCCTTGCCCATGCCATTAGCCGCTTGTAACGTCGCCCCCAACGAGCTCACCGTGCGCCCGACGGTCCCCTCGCTCGACTATAAATAGAGGCCACCCCCGCACGATTTCTTCACACCATCTCACTCCCCTCTCCTCACTGATCGTGCCACACCATTCTCAGAGCAAGGCGAGCACCACCTCGCCGGAATTTCACTGGAGCCTGCCGCTGCCGGAGAAGAAGGGAGCCAGCGATTGGAGCCGCCCCAGGAGAAGCCACCGGTACCAGGAGGTTCGCCGTCGTCGACTTCGTCGTTCGCCCGCCTCGCCGACCCTCACCCGTACCCCGGTGAGCCCCCAGCACCCCTCACTGGCCGCGCTAGGTTTCGTTCTCGCCGGAGCTGTCTCGCGTCGACGATGACCCTCAGCCGTTGGATTAGAACTAGATCGAACGACCCACGTTGCCCCATACCGCTTCGCCCAGCCCCGTGTCACTGACGAGTGGGGACACCCACTTAAGCATCCCGCGGGAGCCCTGTGCTTAGCAGGCCGGCCCAGTAACATTTCCCGCGCAGCCCAGCAATTCAAATTAAACCTTTTCTTTTTAAATTCAAACCCACTTCTATACCCAACTTCAAAAATCAACCCATATCGATTTAGTGCACCAAATTGGATGAAACCAATTTTGTTGGAAAGGTTTGTGAATGCTTAATCCAAGCTCATTGGATTCAAGTCATTTGGATCTGTAGATCACCCATAGTAAAAATAATAAGGCAGAAGATTTTCTGCATTCAAACATTTTTCAAATTTAAACCATGAAAGCTTTTGAGTTGATTCCAACTCTCAAAAATCACATTTAACCATACCTTTCAGAATATATAAAAATATATAGGTTTACTTGCAGAAATAATGTTCAAGTAATAAAAGAATGCTTCATAAGCATTTCTAGCCATTTTAATTAATTAAAATAAAAGGGTAAAACCTTATTAAATTGTGACACCACTTTAAATCACATTACCATGGACTACAATATGTGGTGATGACATGTGTCAACATGATCCCATATTTGGTTTAGAGAATATTAAATCTTAAGTAGTTTTTCAATGAGTAGAAATTACTTTTCTAAAAATAAAAGATTTAAACCAAGCTTTAACCTTGTAATGTTAGAGATGATGCTAGATCATCTATAGGACCCTTGTGTGTGATGACTGCAAGTAGTTAAGTATTGTTTGGTGATTGTGTACCTCGTATTTATTCATAGACGCTAGTACCGACCAAGGATACGAGGAGGAAGGAGGATACTACGAAGAGGAAGCCGAGGAGAACTTCAACCACTGCTCTGCACAAGGCAAGCCTAATACTACTAGTTGATTGAGCAAGCTAGTAACCTTGCAAGCTAACACTTGCAATTTAGCAAGCTTATACTGATATTGATGCAAGCTAACCCTTGCCAGATACCCTAGTGATGCCACAAACCCATACTTGTAATCCTACCTACTTGTTAAACCAATCCTAGTTTTATGGCAAGCTTCTTACTTTATTTCTTTATCAAAGCTTACTTAGAGTCTACCTAAGAGTTTGGTAGATACCAGACAGTTGTGCTAAAGGTTGCATAAAGAGCATAAAATTTGGCCTAAGCTAGAAACCTTGATATCAGCCTAAGATATAAGGTTGGACTTAGTAAAACTCCACTAGTTACCACCCCTCATTAGTACTACCCTCACCTGTAGATGCTAGTGCTAAGCATAAAACTTGATCAACTTTTAGATGGGAATACTTGGTGGAAAAATGGTTATGAAAACCTTGGAATGATGGATCATTCTATTGAAATGTTTTGGACATGTGTTTCCAAACACTTGATGATTCTGGTGATAAAAATGTTGAGGCATGAGCCTTAGCCCCTTTATAAAACTGATGGTTGTGTGGATGCGATACCATTCCAATTTTAGCATACAACCACAATACCCGAATATTGGGTAGGGCTTGACTGGAAACTTATATACCTTAGTATTAGTTCCCTCACGGCCAAGGTCTGAGCTGAGGCTACCTTGTGAAGATTGTCCACCTGTGCAGTACCCAAGATGACAGTGGTCATGGTTGGGAGGCCAAACTCATAGGAGAGGTGCTTATACTAGGGCGTGTAATTGAAAGGTTATGATTGATTATCCGCATACTGAGTATGGTGAATTCAGGATTTGTTCCTGACGGATGTATCGAATATTGTGGTGAAAGTGTACAATCTCTGCAGAGTGTCAAACTATTCGAATAGCCGCGTCCGCGGTTATGGACAGTTGGAGTGGCCATACTGTTCCCCCGTCAGACTTTTCAAAATGACTTCTGAAATGAATTGAGACTTTGACTTGACCACAATAGAGTTGTGACCTGAATTACAAGATCCCACTTAGGAGTTATAAAATTGTGACTAGCTTTGGAACTTAGTAAAGATAAACCTGGCTTTTTGCAAAACAACCCTAGAGCCTAGTGTCCTATTACCCAAAACCCCCCCTTTACTTGTTAGTATTAGTTTGCGAGTACTTAAAGAGTACTCATGGCTTTGTCCCTGGCTATTCCCATGGCCAGACTATGAAGAGGAGTACCTGGAAGATGGACCCCGGGAAGGTTACGACAACTAGGATCATCTCCCATCGTCAGCATTGCCTGTGACCCCGAAGATGGAGCTTCGCCTACGCTACCGTTATTATTACGTATTCCGCTGCTTGATGTTGTATTAAGAACTGGATCATGAGATCCCTATTTGTGTAAGAACTTATGTATCGTTTGTAATGGATGAAGTACTATGGTATCCAATTCTGTTATGTCTCGCAAAAATGGTAATCCTCGGATTGCGATGTATGGCATAACAGGCATCTAGGATTGAAAAAATCCGGGTGTTGACAATAGCTTTGCTAGACGGATCTGCCATTTGCTCACGCTGCAAAGTCCTACATATCAGCATCTCATTAAAAGAAACGTCTGCATGTTGGACTTTTTTCTCGCTCACGCCTTCCTTATTCGAACTGGAAAAGTTGCTCGATGCAGACCTGTAATAAGGTCTATCTGGTGGGACCCACATGTCAGCCTCTCTATAAATGAAACGTGCTAGTATGATGGAATTTTTTTGG
Organism: Avena sativa; assembly: GCA_916181665.1. Classification (NCBI taxonomy): domain Eukaryota; kingdom Viridiplantae; phylum Streptophyta; class Magnoliopsida; order Poales; family Poaceae; genus Avena; species Avena sativa. Next base: position 106,380,491 of record OV702293.1, read on the forward strand.
GCGGTTATTTTGACCTTGGTCGATTGATGCATCCCACATGTCAGCCTCCTCTGTGAACGACACATGTGTAGGTTGGGTCCCATATGTAATCCTCCATTTGAAAGAAACGTGTGTATGTTGGACTGTTTTTTCAGGTCGATCCGCCATTCTGATCTTGGCAACATTGCTAGATACAGCAACAGTTTATCTTGGTCCCAGGTATTAGTCTATTTTTTAAAAAGTTAATCTATACTCCGTTACTAGGTCCCACATGTGTAGGCTCGGTCCCAGATGAAGACCAAACTGGAAAACCAGTCAACCGGATAAGAATCATCAGCAAAGGCGGCTGGCCGGCTGGATTAAGTCATCCGGCCGGAGAAAGACAGACCGAGAGTCAACCGGCAAAAAAATCAGCCGGATGAGACAAGCAAGGGCAGAAGAGTAGCCAGATGGACCCGACCATCTGGCCCAAGAAGATCAGCCGGCCACTCAAGACAAGAAAGGTACAGGGTGACGTAGAGCACAGTGCGCAGTACGCCCAGGACGATGGACAAGACAGAAAGGAGACTCAGACACTCGGCTCATACCGACGACTTTACCGATGACGGTTGTAACAGTAGACAGTAGGTGGCACTATGGATAACTACCCGCACGGCAACCAGTGTAGATGGCATACCGGCATGGGCTTGACTATGGGTACACGCCCTCCATGCCGGCCACTTTAGATGACCTAGCCGGCTGGGACCCGCCTGTGAGACCCGCCAGTTGGCCAGGCCATTGCCCATGCTGCCTCGGCCTATATAAGGGGTGGCAGGGGAAACATAGAAGAGGTTGGACTCTCCTTGATCACCTGCCAAACCAGATACAGCTCAAGGAGCCTTGTAGCCCTTTGTGTTCTTCCATATAGTCAGATCGGCAGGAGTAGGAGTTTTACCTCAACCCGAGGGCTCCGAACCTGGGTACTTCTTGTGTCCCCGACGCTTGCTTGTACCCAATCCCGCCTGTGGATGCTGTCGCACGCTTCCCTGCTTGCTCCCACACCTCTATCTAGCCTTCTTAGGATCTGCTGTTTCCATAATGACGATAGTTGGCGCCCATCATGGGGCAGAGATGGCAGCGACCAGAGTGACGTTCTGCACGGGACCCCGCACCTCGTCCGTCGAGCGCATGGCTTCCGGCCTCGTGCTCACACTGGGAAAATTCGACTGTGTTATCGACAACCCTCGGGAAATTATCTCTTTCGCCGAGCCGTTGCCATCAACCGGCAGCACGCTCATCGAGTCTCGCATCGCGGAGGTGATGATTGCCGGTTCCAGTCATGGCCGCCGTCCTCCTCTCGAGTGCGGCGGCGACTTAGGCGGCCCGTCCACTCCGGTGCATGAGATGGGCGTGGTGGACGAGGTTATCGAGGAACTCCTCGAGCCAGTGCACCCCGGGGACAACCCGGAGGAAGATATGGCCAAGATCGAGGAGGCACGTGAGCAACTTCTCCAGCAGGCCCAGGGTCTGGCCTCCACCAAGTACCGGATGGAGAGCAACATCCGCGAGTATAATCGCGCCCATGGCCACACCCCAGCTAACGAGGATCCTAGTCGGCTGGGCTCCATGCAGCGCCGCGGGGGAGAGCTGGGTGCCCGCTTCGAGCATGATCTCGAGCCGGCTTCCTGCACATACTTCCCTCTGCCCGTGTATGACACCGCGGTCAAGAATGTCCGAGCAGCATGATTTGTCACGGAAGATCAACCTCACCTGGAGGGGGAAATGCTGTGCCAGTTCCAGCGAGTGTAGCATCTGCTGCGTGTGGCCGATGAGCAGTCTGAAGACGCTCGTGTGGCGCACGACGTCGGAGCCGGTTCCAAAGGGAACCGTCCGGCTGGCAGTAGCGGGGGAGGACCCTACCAGACCGAATGCTCCGCATCTCCAGGTCAACAACCCCCGCGCTCCAAGCGTCACCAGTCCGGCAGCAGCCAACCTCGCGGCGAGCAAGGCGCCACGAGCCACCCGCAACCGGCTGGCCAGCACCCACCTCCACCCCTCCACCATCCCGCCTCACTGGCCGGGTGGGAGCTCCCAATCCGTTTGAGACGGATGCGCGTGCCTGCATCAACCTCCTAATGGAAGCTCGCCTCACCGAGGAGGAAGACGCAATCGGCCCTGTGTTCTTAGGGCCACGCATCCGGAAGGATCCTTCCCCGAAAAATTCTCCCTGCCACAAGACACCCCCAGGTACGATAGAAGCATGAAGCCGAAAGAATAGCTGACTGACTACGTCACCGCAGTCGGAATTTCCCACTGCAATAAGTGTGTGGCAGTTTGCTACATCCCGCTCATGTTGACCGGCTCGGGAAGGACCTAGCTAAACAGCCTCGCGCCTAACAGCATCAACGCCTGGTCAGACTTCGAGAAAGTCTTCATCCAGAACTTCAACGACACGTACAAGCATCCCCGCGATCTTTCTCTGTGTGTCCAAGGAGACCGCGAGTCGGATCGTGCATACCTTGCCCATTGGACTGAGCTGTGCAACTCCTCGAAGGGGTGGTGGAGAACCAAGCAATTGGTTTCTTCATCGAAGGGTGCCGTGAGGGCACGATGCTGCGCCACCAGCTGCTGTGCGACGAGACCAAGACCATGGTACAACTGATGACCGTTGCCGACCAGTATGCCATGGCAGACACGGCAATGAAGACGCCCCTCCGAGTAAACACGGAGGGACGGCCGGTTCCCACCGATCCGGCTTGAGAGAAGCCAGCCGGTCAAGGTGGTGATGCTGGTTCGTCCAGACAACACGGCAACGACAGCCGCTACTAGGGTAAGCGCCCGGTTGATCAACATATCTCATGCTACCACCAGCGGCAAGTCAATGCGGTGCAGGGCCCGTCGACCCACAACGACAATAGGCAGAGGAATGCCTTCACCTTCGAGCAAATGTTCGACTGGCCCTGCAAGTACCACAGCGGCACCAAGCCGTCTACGCACACCAGTCGTCAGTGCAGCTGGACCCGCCAGATCAAGGAGCATGCCGGATTACCTCCTCTCCCCCACCCCCTCCCGGAGGTCCCGCACCACCGGCTAGGGCAGTCGGCAACAACCGCGACAATGGAGGCTACCCCTAGCAGCACGAGAACTACCACATCTTCGAGGCCGAGCCGATTGACAATCGTGGCCGAAAGCAGCAAAACGCAGAGGTGAACGCTGTCGTCCCCCCGGTCCCCCTGCATCTCAACTGGTTTGAGAACCCCATCACCTGGAGCCAGGCGGACCAGCCGGATCTGATCCCGAATCCCGGGGGCTATGCGATGGTACTGGACACCCTCGTCATCTCCGACGCTCGCACCTGCCGGTTCTCGCGCGTGCTGGTAGACGGTGAGAGAATCCTCAACCTGCTCTACCGGTCTTCCATGGAGAAGCTGGGTATCCAGGAATGTGACCTCCAGCCCTCGACCACTGTGTTCCACGGCGTCACGCCTGTGCCATCGTGCGTCCCGCTGGGCAGGATCTGGCTGGATGTCATATTCGGTTCGGAAGAGAAATTCGGGAGCGAGCCAATCTGATTCGAGGTGGTCAACCTTGCCAGCACTTACCATGTCCTTCATGGGCGCCCTGCCCTCGCAAAGTTCATGGCATTCCTCCACTACGCATACCTCAAAATGAAGTTGTCGGGGCCGAATGGTGTGATCACTGTGGCCGGCTGCTACAGACGATCCATGGCCTGCGTGAAGGAAGGAGCCAAGATAGCCGAGGCCCTGCTCATCGCCAAGGAGAAGCGCGAGATGCTGCATAGTGTCGCCATGTTGCAGCAAGAAGTGCCGGCTGGCATGAAGCCAGATGGGGACATGGCGTTCCAGCCGTCCAAGGAGACCCGACAAAGCCTGCTCAACCCGGCTGACCGCTCCAAGTGCTTCACCATCGGTGCCAGCTTGGACAGCAAATAGGAAAGCGCGCTCGTCGACTTCCTCCGTGAGAATCGGGACATCTTCGCATGGTCTCCCAAAGACATGCCGGGTGTGCCGAGGGAGTTCGCCGAGCACTCGCTTCATGTGCGCCCTGATGTCAATCCAAAAAAGAAGCCCCTCCGTCCTTCTGCAGAGGGCAAGAGGAAGGTCATCGACAACGAGATCACCCGCCTACTTGTTGCCGGCTTCATCATGGAAGTGTACCACCCGGACTGGCTGGCCAACCTAGTCATGGTGTTGAAGAAGAACAAGACATGGTGTATGTGTATCGACTACACGAGCCTGAATAAGGCCTGCCCGAAAGACCCCTTCGCTCTGCCCCGTATTGATCAAGTGATTGACTCTATGGCCGGCTACGACCTGCTTTCCTTCCTTGATTGTTATTCCGGGTATAATCAGATCCGGTTGAATCCGGCCAATCAACTGAAAACGTCGTTCATCACCCCGTACGGGGCTTACTGCTATGTAAACATGCCATTCGGCCTGAAGAATGCAGGTGCTACCTTCGCAAGCCCAACATCACTCCTTCTCCAGAATCTGATTCCATCATCTGGGTAGCAGACCCGGGGGCTGCCGACTCGAAAGATTCGGGCCCCACTGTTGTACCCTCCGGCTCGATAGACTTGGGGGCTGCCTCCTCCTATGGCAAACCATCGTCGAGCAAGGAAAAAGGCCCGGGGGATGCCGACTCGGGTACCCCACCCGGTCGCCCTCCGGATGAGCTCCAGATCGTGCTGACTGGCATCTTCACCATCCGAGAAGTTCCATCCTAGGCCCAGCCCTTCATGAACTACCTCCTCAACGACGAGCTTCCGGATGACGAGGTGGAGGCAAGGAAGATCCGGCGCCGTGCGCACATGTACACCATCATCAACAAGGAGCAGTACAAGCGCAGGGCCGCAGGCGTTTTCCAGCGGTGTGGCGATGTGGATACCGGCTATCGGCTGCTGAAGGAGATCCACTAGGGGGAGTGCGGTCACCACGCCTCTTTGCAAGCCTTGGTGTCAAAAGCGATGCGCCATGGATTCTACTGGCCGACAACTTCGGAGGATGCATACCAGATGGTTAGCGCCTGTAATGGGTGCCAGCAGTTCGACTGGCTAAGGAACATGTCGGCCTCCGTGCTCAAGACAATACCGATCACCTGGCCCTTCACGGTTTGGGGGTTGGACATGGTCGGCCCCTTCAAACGAGCTCGAGCAGGCATGACCAACCTACTGGTGGTGGTGGACAAGTTCACCAAGTGGATCGAGGCAAAGCCGATCCGGAAGCTGGACGGGGCCACAATCATCACCTTCTTCCGCGACATCATCATCCGGTTCGGCTACCCCCATACAGTCATCAACGACAATGGCACGAACTTCGCCAAGGGGATCCGGATGGACCTCGCATCCGTCGCACATCCGCTGTCCAACGGGCAGGTGGAAAGAGACAACGGCTTGGTGCTAGCCGGAATCAAGCCCCGGCTGATCGATCCACTAGAGCGATCACCCGGCTGCTGGATCGAGGAGCTGACGGCTGTGCTGTGGAGCCTCCGCACCACCCCGAACAGATCAACCGGCTTCACCCCGTTCGTCCTGACCTACGGCTTGGAGGCGGTTCTCGCGGTGGACATCGAGTTCGACTCGCCCTGTAGGCTGCTTTACATGGAGAAGGAGAACCAGGAGGCAATGGAGGATAGCGTGGACCTACTCGAGGAGGCCCGCGAGCTGGCCTTGTCCAGATCTGCCATCTAAAAGCAAGGGCTGCCACTACTAGGAAAATGGCTATAGGTAATCAGCACATCCGTGGCTCACATGGTTGAAGTGCCCCACGGCTAAAACAGGCGTGGCTCACCTATGGGTAGTGCCCTACTAGTAACTAGAACAACCGTGGCGCACATGACCATAGTGCGCCACAGATATGTGTGGGCCAGGGCCCTGTTGGCCGCACGCTAAACATCTGTAGCGCACATAGGGTAGGTGCGGTACGGTTGTTTGTGTCAACCGTGGCGAACATGGAGGGAGTGCGCTACGCCTAAGCGCATGCCCCCCTCTGCTGTGAAACGGCCAGGCACATCCGTGGCGCACTATGGCATGTGCGCCACGGATGTTACTCCTCCCTGTGGCGCACTAGGGCAGAGTGCGCCACAGATGTGTCGATTTTTTTTTACAGCACTTTATGTGCACATGTGTGACCACATCCACCACCCCACACTTCACTTTCCCCTTCTTCTTCCTCCTTAGATCTAGTCGGGATCTTCTCCTTCCCACCTCAATTTCTCCACCCATTCACCATTTTTAGCATGTAGAACTTGCCTTGGATGTTACATAAGTAATAGAGGAAGGTCTCTGGTCTCTCATCTCCTTCTCCGGTCTCGCGCGCACCTCTCATTTCCATCTTTCTCGCGATTGGTCTCTCATCTCGGTAAGTTGTCCATGTAAGGATGTGTTCATGTGTATATGGTATGCTCATATGTATGTAGATGATCGATGCTCATGATGTGTCTATGGATAGGATCGATGGTCATATGTGTGTATATGGAGAGTATCGATGATGCTCATGCATGTGTGTATGGAGAGGATAATTATATGTTCATGCGTGTATGGATTGGTCTCTCTCTCTCTTGTGTTTGTATGTGAACAAGTTGCCATTTGTTTTGGAAAAATGTTGATTCATTTCCATTTTGCCAAGACTTTGGCATTTCGTAGAGGTACTAATTTTAGGATAGGTCATGCCAAAATTTTCTATCGACCATTGCATGCATGCATTCATATATGTGGTTCTAATAGACTTCTAATTGTACCGTGTACACCGTGCAGGAAAAAATGGTCCGCATAATGAGCGAAGTAATTGTGGCTAGATTTTTGAAATGTGCGACGGCCGACATGATACGAAATAACAAGACGGATATAAGATGTCCGTGCAGAAGAAGCAAACTCAACTGGGTGATCGACCTAGATTCCGGGAATCTGCAGGCGCACCTGCTCCGCCATGGTTTCATGGGTGGATACACTCGTTGGATAAGCGATGACGAAGACGATGGAGACGGTGAAGGTGGCCAACATGACGATGATCATCATCACGGCGAGAACGGGCGAGATGATGAAGAGTCTCCTGGAGATGGTGAAGGTGCGGAAGCATACCGGGATGATGATGATCTAGATGCCGGAGGAGCAGACGACGATGGAACAACGTCAGGCTGGGTGCGGGACCCTTATGTGCAAGATCTACTTCTCAAGCAGACGAGTAACGCCAGGCCTGCCGCTAGAGAGAAATCCAAGCTTGCGCAACTTGAGAAAGACGCGGTTACTCCATTGTATGAAGGATGCAGGCCCGATGATACCCGGTTGAATGTAACACTCAAGGCTATGGAGAAGAAGGCAAAACACAAATTGAGCGACGCAAGCTTTGACGATATGATGGCATTCTGGCACGATCGTCTCCCGGAGGGGAACACATGTCCAACTAGTATCGAGGACGCCAAGAAAATCGTCTGTCCTCTCGATCTACCGCACGTTAGATATCACGTATGCATCAATGATTGCATCATTTATCGGGGCGAGGACGCGGAGAAAACCACATGTCCGGTGTGCGGCGTGATTCGATACAAGAAAGGGAAGAAAGCACCTCGAAAAGTGGTATGGTACTTTCCTATCACTCCTCGTCTGCAGCGCTATTTCGCGGACCCTAAGGAAGAGAAGCTCATGTGATGGCATGTGGAAAGGAAGAAGCCAGGAGATGATGATGATGATGACCCCGAAAAGGATGAGCTGCTGACGCACCCTTCAGATGCTAGCCAGTGGAAAGCATTGGACCTCGAATTCCTAGAATTCGGTGGAGATTCGAGGAACATCAGGCTTGGTGCGAGCACCGATGGACTCAATCCGTTCGGTAGCCAGAGCAGCATGCACAACACTTGGCCCGTGTTTGTATGGATGTACAACCTCCCTCCATGGTTGTGCATGAAGAAGAAGTACATACAAATGAGTATGCTAATTCAAGGGCCGAAACAACCTGGTACCGACATCAATCTGTATCTCGGGCTGTTGAAAGAGGAGCTAGCCATGTTATGGGAATCTGGAGACAATACTTACGATGCCGTCGCACAAGATTATTTCACTATGAGAGCCGCGTTGGTCACTACGGTGCAAGACTATCCAGGTTGCGGGTATATCTCGAGGCAGATTATCCAAGGATTCTGCGCATGCGTTAGGTGCATGGATAACACAAGCTATCTCCAACTAGAGAAACATCCAGGGTCATCAAAAACCGTGTTCATGGCGCACCGGAGGTGGCTCGACAAGAATGATCCATGGAGAAAACATGGAGACCTGTTCGATGGCAAATCAGAGACCCGAGGAATCCCAGAGCGTAGGAGCAGCGAAGAAGTGGAAGAGTTGCTGAAAAACTGGAAAGATTGTCCTAAGCCTGGAAAGAAGCGAAAGAGGCAGCAACAAGACAAGCCGCTAATGAAGGTATGGAAAGCAAGGTCTGTTTTCTAGGAGTTTCCATACTGGAAGTTTCTCCGCACGCCTCATAGCCTCGACATCATGCATATCACGAAAAACGTGTGCGAGAGTCTGGTCGCCACCATAATCAACATGCCAGATAGGACGAAAGATGGTCCGAAAGCAAGGCACGACCTGATATGCTTGGGTATCCGGAAGGAGCTTCACGGAGGACGCACTACTCCTGATGATCAGGAAGATGACGATGATCATGAGTTGGAGACGACACAAGGTCGTCGGCAGGGTAAAAAGTTCAAGAAGAACGAATATTACTGCCCTCCTTGTTGCTTCATCTAAGCCAGGATGAGATAAAAAGTTTTTCAAGTGCCTTCTAGGAGTCAAATTTCCTTACGGCTACGTAGGCCAGATAAGCAGATACCTAGACGAGGCGAAGCAGAGGTTCAGTGGCATGAAGTCTCACGACTGTGCCGTGCTAATGACGCAGGTACTTCTGGTCGCACTAAGAGGGATAATGGATGAGCACGTCCGTGAAACGTTATTTGGCCTATGCAAGTTTTTCGACGTCATCTCTAGGAAGTCGATTGGCGTGAATCAGCTCGGGAGGCTACAGGAGGAGATCATGGTGATACTATGTGAGCTTGAGGTCTACATCCCACCCGCATTCTTCGACATTATGGTGCATCTGCTGGTCCATGTCGTGGAGGACATCGTACAACTCGGGCCGATGTTCCTCCGCAGCATGATGGCGTTCGAAAGGATAAACGGACACATCAAAGGATACGTTCGCAACAGGTCCCGTCCAGATGGAAGCATAGCCAAGGGCTTTCTGGCTGAAGAGTGCATCTCTTTTTGCACGAATTATCTAGACATCGAGAACCCTGTCGGTCTTCCCGTCAACAGGCACCTTGGCAAGCTCGACGGATCTGGTCACCGAGAGGGTTGTCGCATACTGCATGCAGACTTCAATTTTCGACGCGCAGACTTTGATCGAGCAAACCTCGCCGCGCTACAGCATTTAGAACTGGTCGATCCTTGGGTACAGAAGCACAAAAGGTTAATCGAGAAGAAGTACAGTGACCGGGGCATACAGAGGACGCAGGGAGAAATAATCAAAGAGCACAACTCAGATTTCACGCGTTGGTTTAGGTAGACGCTTCTTGATAATCCCCCACGATCGCATTCTTCTGACACGGAAAAGATCATATTCACCTTGTCGCAGGGACTGATGCAAAACCTGGTGACCTATCAGGCGTATGATATCAACGGCTACACATTCTACACGGAGGAAAAGGACAACAAGTGTCATTATCAGAACTCAGGCGTAACGTCGGAATTCTACACCGATGACAACGTGAAGGAAAGATTCTACGGAAGAATCGAGGAGATCTAGGAGCTCGACTACTGTGGAGAAAAGGTGCCGATGTTCCGTGTCAGATGGGCAAAGAGCGTCGAAAGAGAAGACCGGTATTTCACAACCATGGTTATACCCGAAGAAGCCAAATCCAAGGCCGCCGGTGTAAACGTGGCCACGAAAAATGAACCGTGGGTACTGGCTACCAAAGTGGACCAATGTTTTTTCATTACCGACCCGACAAAGCCTAGCCGTGTTGTCATGAGGAGAGGTAAAAGAAACATCATCGGAATGGATGGAGTCGCCAACGAGCAAGACTTCGACCAGTACGGCGATCCAAAGATTGAAGATGACGACGACTACGATGCAGCAATATACATCACAAGAAGAAAAAGGACAACCCTACCCAAAAAAGGTAGCCCGTTCGAAAGAAGAAACATTAAAGTGCCGGGGCTAAATTATTCAACCGCGACAAAGAAGGGAAAAAAGATTGTAAAACGCTAGCTCAAAAAATATTGTAAAACGCATGGTCGAAAAAGATTGTAAAGTGCGGGTGGTCTAGTAGGGCCGTGCCCGATTCATATTATTATGGACAAATTATTATGAAATTTAGTTATACTTTGAATCATATTATTTGTACCACTTTTATGACATATATTATCACTTTTGGGAATTTTTGGAACATTTAAAAGTATTTATAAAATAAAAACAAAAAAAATATGACATATATTACCAGTCTTGGGCATTTTGAAACATTTAAAAATATTTTTAAAATAAAAGCAAAAAAGGGGGGCACCAGGATTCGAACCTAGGTGCTCTGAAGTTTAGAATAGAGAAGTGGGCAGAACCAGTGGGATAGGATAGTGATTCTGTTAGATAGTGGGACGCTCTTTTCTTATACAATTGCTGGAGGAGATAGGCGTAGCGCACTCTGGCATAGTGCGCTACGGATATCTGTAGCGCACTATGCCAGAGTGCGCTACGCGTATCTGTTCCTTATCCACTTTCACGCAGGCACACGTCGGCCTCATCCCCATTCTCAACCGTGCCCACCGCCGCCGCTGTCGATCCCGATCCCGAGCCCCCGCCGCCGCTCTCTCCATCCGCCGTCTCGTCAGCCACCGTCGCTCGAGGAGGAGGCCGTGGAGCAGGAGCAGGAGGAGGCCCGCCGCTCGAGGAGGAGGCCCGCCGCTCGAGGCATTCGAGGAAATTGTGGTAAGTATAATCTAATTACCGCGGAGGAACTCGATTGCTATCTAATCGATGATCTAAAAGATTCACTGTTACTTCTTCTGCAGGAGGAGGAGATTGTTGCTACTCATAGATCCCAGGGTTCACCATCCCAGGGGTCGACGGCGGCCACCCGGTGGGATAACCCTTTTAACAGGGCGATAAACCGGGCCAAGAAAATAGAGCCGGTTACGAAGAAGCCGTCGTCGGCTGGCCGTCTGGCCGGCCTCGGGGGTAAGAATTGGGTGGATCATTTTGGTCCACCACCGAGGACACATGTGGCGCCGTCGGAAAGGAGCGAGGAGGAAAACCGCGAGGTTCAAGAACTTAAGGCACAAGTGGCGCGGATCCCGCAGATCGTCCAAGACAACCTGGCAATCACCCTCACGTCCTTCCTGCCTACCTTGGTGGAGTCAATAGAGAACTGGAGTGCGGGTGGTCGAGTAGGGCCGTGCCCGATTTCAAGCATGGTCAGCAGCCACTCGAACAACGCGGCGCCGACGAATCAGGCGAACTACGTGTTCGTGAATCCGCCCGCTAGCACCGCGGATCCGCAAGTGTTGGTGACTCCCCCTGCCATCACCGCGGCGCCGGAGTACATGTTGGTGCCCCCCTGCCATCGTCGCGGCGTCACCCGTTGGTAGGGAGAATACACCGGCGGCCAGCACCGCGCCATCAAGCAGCCCTTCCGTCTCTTGCACGCCCGTCGCCGTATGCGGTGCATCGACATTAGCCGATCTCGACGCCATCACAGTAAACAAATTTCTTTAATTACCGCCTTTCATGCCATCTATTACTCTTATGGCATCTCTGAAGACGCCGTACATGTTTTCCGCAGACGGATGTTCCTTGCACTCTCTTATGCTACGTGAACAACGAGATGAGTGATGTTGCCAAGGGTACCATCGTTCAACCCTTGCAGCGCATGTTCCACTCAAGGCTGATGTCAGATAGCGTGCACAGGGTTAAAATTAGTCGGGTGCTAAGGGGCTGCGACGACCTGGAACCTCCCATTCAACCCCCAGGAGCGGATGAAGAAGAGCCGTCTGTCCTCAGATCTTGCTTCGGCTTATTCTTGCTATGGCCAAAGAGCATGATCTGTTTGGGGACAGCGGGGGCCATCACGCCACAGACAACAGCACCGCCTGTCGTGCCAGCAACAAGCGGTGGCAAGGCCCCCTTACTGCCCTCGCCATCACCTCCACGTGGTGGGTCGGATGATCATGTTGATGATATGCACATGGCGCAGGATCCGGCCGAGGACGACGAAGACTGGAATGATCACTTCTTCAGCACTCAGTTTAGCAACGAAGACCTAGCTGGTGGCCCCACAGAGAAAGCCACTATCACCAAGCGTCTGTTTGGTTCTCGGGAGACGCCTCCAGCTTGCGCCTTTACAGAGCCAGCTGATACAACCAACCGGCCCTTTATTCTAAGCCCTGACACACTACATAGGGCGGCCGGTGCTCAGATTGCGGTGCCTGCCCGCTCTCCAAAAGGAAAAAAGGGCAGGAATATAAAATCTAGCAGCTCGAGCCAGCCGGTGGCGTCAACAACTGCGAATCCGATCAGGTTTCGGGACGGGCCACCAAGACCCGAGGGTGTTATGTGGAGGATTCATGTGGCGGGTGAGCCCATGCTACCTAAGAATTCGCGGAAGCTCGCCAGTTCGGAACTGCAGAGTGTGCATGACGGTGTGCTGACGATAGAGAGACGCCTTCTATCGGAGAAAGATCCCTCGCACCCGGTATTCATGGTTAAGGTGCCACCAGGCTTGGGCTTCGTCGACAATGCCCCTATGGATCTGTTCTTCCTGCGGTTCGATGACATCTTCAATATGTTCCACCTATACCCGCTGCACTATACCATGGTCCGTCTGTTTTCTCTCAGCCTGGCCATGTAGATCATTAGAGAGAACACACCGGGCATCACTATAGTGGACCCCTACTACATGCGTGACGGCTGCTTGGGTTCCCCCGCCGAATGACGTATCGTGGCCTCGTACCTAAAAAGAATCCTCGTGGCGAACAAGACAAAGGAATACATTCTCATGCCTTACTTTCCCGAGTAAGTCGTTATTCACTCGCCACCGTCGATTGGATTTATTAGATCATCATCATTCTTTTTCCAACACATTCCATTTGAATTTTTTGCGCAGAGATGAACACTGCACGCTCATCTCCTTATCGCCGAAGCATTCCCACGCCACGTATTTCGACTCGGGAAGTCTAGAAAATAAGAAAAACTACGACAAGATCAAGGAAGTTCTGGATGATGCTCTCACTGGCTTTGCCTCGACGGAAGGCACCACCTTCGTGCGTACGAAGGTCAAGTTCGGCAGGCACGTCTTCAACCACGTAACGGAGTTCCCCTGCGTGAAGCAGCCGGAAAACAGTAAGAAGGAAGCCTACTACGCACTCCATCACATGAGGGCGTTCCTACTTGACCAGCAGAATTCTACGCTGCCAGATCATCTCAAACAGTGGGCCAAAGCAAAGGCCAGGATCAATGATTCAGATATTAGACAAGAGATGTATCGCATCCAACAGCAGTTTGGGGCAATCATCTTTCGTGATGTCATGACTTCGGGGGGATCTTCTACGGAGGAAATATCCCGAATAACCGTGACATAGAAGATCGCCTAGAGATGCAGGGTGACTATAGGAAGTTCATGACGAGACAAGGCGTCCTCCTGTTCCCTAAGCCGAGCCAGAAGGCTTGATGTTGGCCTAGTTGTAGTTACAAACTATAGATGACCTTTGTGTGTGTGTGGACAAGTGTACATGCTACTATACTTATCTTATTAGGTTTATGAATCATAGCTTACTTCTTTTGCTTATTAATATTATATATCAATCAATGCTTGGTTTTTTTGCTTACTCTTTGGTCCTTTGCTCACTTTGGTCCTTCTTTTTTTCCTTACTCTATTTTCGAGAATAATGCCGATGATTGAAATGTCGTGGCACACTATATATGTGAATGTGCTACAATGGGATTGTGAGACTTGTGATATGCACAAGTTCAGGTCTTCTGCATCCTACTTGGCTCACTGTTCCATCGTAGCATATTCCTGTGTCCAACGAGACCTATGTATATATATGAGGCATTATTTTCGAGTTATTTTTGTCTTTTTCGAGAATAATGTCGATGATTGAAATGTCGTGGCACAATATATATGTGAATGTGCTACGACGGGATGGTTAGCCTTGTGATATGCACAAGTCCAGGAATTGTGCATCCTACTTGGCTAACCGTTCCGTCATAGCATATTCCTGTGTCCAACGACCTAGATAGTTATATATGAGGCATTCTTTTCGAGCTACTTTGGTCTTTTTCGAGAATAATGCCGATGATTGAAATGTCGTGGCACAATATATATGTGAATGTGCTACGATGGGACTATAAGACTTGTGTTATGCACAAGTCTAGATGTTGTGCATCCTACTTGGCTTACGGTTCCATCGTAGCATATTCCTGTGTCCAACGACCTAGCTAGTTATATATGAGGCATGATTTTTGAGTTACTTTGGTCTTTTCGAGAATAATACCGATGATTGAAATGTCGTGGCACGCTATATATGTGAATGTGCTGCGATGGGATTGTCCGCCTTGTGCTATGCACAGGTCCAGGTGTTGTGCATCCTACTTGGCAGACAGTTCCATCGTAGCATATTCCTGTGTCGAACAACCTAGTTATATATGAGGCATGCTTTTTGAGTTTGGTCATTTTGATTTAGGAGTACTTTCTATAAGTGTATCTTCATATGCGACTTTAATTATATATGTTTTTTTTCAATCACCGGTTAATTATTATTATCAACTTATAGATGACGTGGTACGTCGTGTACAAGGGACGGGTTCTCGGAGTCTACGATGATTGGGAAGACTGCCGGAGACAGGTGCACGTTTCAGCGGCAATAGCTACAAAGGGTACAACACTATGGCAAAGGCGGAAGCTAGATACACGCGCTATCTAGCGGGAGTTAGGACAAGGAACCGGATGAAGACCTACACCTTCGTCGCGGCGGTGATCATGCTTATTTTCTTTGGTTGTTTATCCCGTGTTTGTGTCTAGCTAGTTTAGATGTCTAGGCGAGCTTCCGAGCTCCAACTTGTTCGATCGACACATGTATTCGCATGTCACCAACTACTTTGTAACTTGATCGAAACAATGTAACTTATACTATGTATTCATGTATGAGACTTATCTACATGTATTTGTATCAATCTTGTTTTTCAAATTGTGTATTTATATATATAATTGTATATCTTGTATCTGTATGTGTATATCTGCTGTAATATTGGATATAATCTGGCTCGGAAATTAAAAAAAAACACCTGTGGCGCACATGATCTACCTTTTGTGGCGCACTACACCTAAAGCGCACTTTTGAAGCTTAGTGGCGCACTGGGAAGTGCGCCACAGAAGATCCTACACGTAGCGCACCTGCCCACATAGCCGTGGTGCACTAGCAGGTGCGCTACGCCTATCTCGACACAAGTGTGGCGCACTAGGCAGTGCGCCACGGCTAGGAGATAGTCATAGCGCAAGGCACGTGGCGCACTGCTAGTGCACCACAGATGATCTTTTCAGGTGCGCCACTAATTGTTGTTTTCCTATTAGTGTGCGCCGGTATCATTCCAGTTGCATCCGACCAGTCACATTTTGGGAGGACGACCTGGTGCTCCGGCTGATACAAGACACGAAGGGCATGCACAAGCTATCCCCTCCGTGGGAGGGCCCCTTCATCATCAGCAAGGCGCTGCACAACAACTCCTACTACCTCATCGACGCGCAGAAGCCGTGCAAGAACAAGATGGACAAGTCGGACAAGGAGACGGAGCGACCGTAGAACGCAGACCTGCTACGACCATTTTACACTTAGTCCCAAAAACCAGTGTATGTATCCGGATCCCTGAATGAATGAATGAAATATATGGAACCCCGGCTGATGCTCGGGGGCTCCTTGCCGGATAATCAGATTGTTGCTCTTATCCATTTAAATTCCTGCAATGATTTTTCTGACTTCCGTCGACGCCTACCCGGGGCTCGCCGGTTGGCCCGCCCTGCTAATTTTGTAAACCGATTGAGTAGTGTGCGATGATGCCAAAGGCCCACTCTTCGTGTCAGATACAGACCGCAACATGATTGTCCGGCTAGCAAGAGTAAAAGCTCGAGGGCATCCCACATGAGAAACGACAAAAGGTGCGTCAGATCGGGCATCTCCAGCCATGTGCCTAGTTGGTCTTTTCTAGCTACAAAGCCTCTAGTACCGTGTGCGATGTATTGTCAGCTTCCTTCGGTTCCGGCTCTAGACCGCAACCCGGGTATCCGGCAAGGTGCAGCATAAACAACATTGCACATGAGAAAGAGACTAAGTGTCCAAAAAAGCACGAGATGGTTCTCGAAAAAAATAAAAACCCTAGTCGGATAATAGAAAGACATATAATTTGGCAACATATTGACAAGGAATCATTTTTGTATGTTTCTTTTTTGCACAAATCACACCGAGTCGAAAATCAAAAGCAGGGAAGATTCGAAGTACCTATCTGCGGTAGCCACTCCGAATCTCGGGGGCTACATCTAGTGGGTGCGCTGGCGTGCCCTCACTGGAAGCATGCGGTGTCCGACTGAAGGGTGTGTGAGCCGGACAAGGAGAAAAGACAAAGACAGACCGAATGCAAAGGCACAACCCGCCCGATCCGACTAAGCGCAGCTAGGCGGGCGCGTCAAGCAGATCTAGATAGAAAGAGAAAGATAGAAAAGGAAAGGAAGAAGTAAGATAAGGAAAGTAATAGAGAAAAAGGTCCAGAGAGCGACATAATGCACACAGCCGGACTGCGGTGTAGTTTCCCCGGTCTGGCCATGCGAGTGCCAGTCGGAGAAGCAAGAGGGAGAAAAGGCAGAATTCAAGTAAAGGTTCGCGAAAGTACAAGGCAAAGGCAAGACATTGCCAGCTAGAGAGGACCAGCCAGAAAAAACAGTCGACCTAAGCATAAAGATAACGGGTGCACGAAGGCAACCCAGACAGGAAGATTAATTAAACGGCGGAGGACGAAGCCTCCACATATCCAGATGGTTCACAAGCACGAAGTACCAAAGGCTAAATTATTTATAAATTCACCCGGCATCCCGGGGTCATCATCTTCAGACAGTCGGACCCTAGCCATGGGGAGGAGCCATGCCGCCCTTGCCGCCCACCTGGGAAGACACCTCTGCGCCGTCTGCTCCGACACCATCGGTCCCCGCGCTCCCCTCGCTGTCCGTGAGCACCTCGTCGATCTCGGCGTAGCCGGCAATCATGATGGCAATAGAGCGGAGTCCTGACTAGGCCCGACGCACGACGGCAAGGTCCGCGCCAGCTCGGAAGCCGTCGACCAGCTTGTCGAGGCGGGTGTCCTTGTACCAGGAGAGCATCAAGGCCAGCGCCATCTCGGAGCCGACGCGAGCAGCCAGGTCGCGCAGCCGGTCGATGGCATTCGGCGCGTCTCCCAGCTTGATCTCCAGGGCCCCCATGGTCTCTGGCAGGAGCTCTCCCGGGAATACCAGGTCATGGATGCCAGCCACGGCCGTGGGCAGGTTGGCAGCGTCTTCTCCAATCTGCGCCACCAAGTCCCTGACGGCGGCCTTCTCACCTGGCGCAGCTTTTTGCACCTGGTCTAAGGCAAGGGCATATACTTGGGGGTAGAAGCCTTGTGATCAGAAGGCGCAAGTCAAAAAAGCTAGCAGGAAGAAGGCAGTCAGGCGTAATCGAAAATAAGAAGTAGACGACTAACCCTTGGCAACGAGGCCGACATTCATCAGCTCGTCATCCAGGAACTGCGCGTTCTCCTTCAGCCGTGTGGCCTCTTTGTCTAGGAGTTCAAAGGCACTGGCCCGACTGGCGAGGGTCTCGTCCCGCTCCTTAATATTGGCCTCCAGCTGGTTCACTTTGTTGTGCCACTCCTTGTTCTGGAGCCGGAGCGTGGCGTTGTATCGGCTAAGGCGCGAGTTGGAGCGCTTTAGCCAGTCGATTTCACGTTGCGCGCAAACCATGATGGCTATAGGAGAAGGAAAAGAACACAAGTAAGAAATCCAGAAGTAGAACAGAACGGAAAGAAACGCAAGAGAGAAAAGCTGGGAGAAACTCACTTCGCGCGGTCCCTCGTGCCGTGGCCAGTTGCTTTGAGGCCTCCTCGTTGGCGCAGGCTAGCGTTGCTCGGAGCTACTTGACCTCCGCCAGCCCGACCTCGAGGGTCTACAGAGAAGCTCCTGCCTCCAGCCCGACCTCGAGGTTGACCTCGAGGGACCTCGCGGGCTGGATAGAGCAGCCGGGGCGTCGTGGATGGCCGCTTGGCACTGCGCCGTCGCCTCGTCGTCCGAGTCAACGTCCTCGACGATCACCATGTCCTTGCCGGCGCCTGAGCTCCTCGCGCCGGCTGATGAGCCCCCGAACGGACTGGAGGCCCCATACGGCCGGCTCGCCGTGCGCTGGGGCGCAACGCGAGTCGGCTGGGGGGCAGCTGTCGTCACTAGCGGGGGAATGCTTTCAGTCGCGGGCGGCGGAGAAGCCATCGCAGGGGCAGCCGACAGAGGAGAAGGGTCACGAGGCGCTGAGGCGGAGGGCGCGCTACGAGCCGGACTCGCAGCAAAGGAAAGAACGACACTTCAAAGTAAAGGAAAGATCAAAAGAAGAGCAAGTGCACATGCGAAAAAACGAACGAGCAAGAAAAAGAACGGCACAGGGAAATCACCCCTGCACCACGGGCGCAGACCTCTTCCGGGCACCCGTGGTCCGGCCGGGGCGCGGAGGAACTCCCGCCGTCCGGCTACGTTTTGCGGCCGGCTCCTCAGTGGTGGCGGCGTTGCTGGAGGTGCCCTCGCCAGCGCGTTTCCGGACAGGTTCAGGCGCGGCGGTGTCGTCGCTCTCCTCTGCCTCGGGGCCGTGATGATCCTCCACCACCTTGTCCCCCCGGCAGGGGAAGAAGCCTTCCTCGCCGTCCGAGCCCTCCCTGCTGGTCCTGCGCGGGCGCAGCTCGGGGAGGTCAGCCATGAAGACCTGGAGGGGTGTGTCGCCTTCCTCCCGGATGATGCAGGGGAACATCTGCACAGAAGGATGAAAGTCAGGACCGGATAAGGCATTCCAGCCGGATGAATCAAGAACCAAAGATGAAGCAAGAAAAGGAGCAAGTGCGCTTACCCGGGGCGCACGGTTCTCGCGCGTATAGGGGGGCAAGCCGAAGCACCAGTTGTCCTTGATCTTTTCATTGGTGATCATCCAAACCCACTTGTACAGGTGGGAGAAGCAGGGGTCGCGCCGGGAGAGCCGGGTCGGGTCGAGACGCCCCGAGTAGTAGCACATTTTATGTGCTCGCTACTGCAGGGAAAACATCAGCCGGCTAGACCATCTTAGCGTCACGTCGATGCTGGTTAGGCCAGCCGTCACCAACCCCCTCATCCGGTGGAGGAGCGTGTCCGACTCCGCCTTGGAGCCGAACATCTTCTCCTCCCAATGCGCCTGACTTGACTCGGTGTCTTAGAAAGCCGGGAGGTTCAGCCGGTCCTCTGACCCCGAGTTCCGTACATAAAAGTACGTCTGCGGCCACATTTTAACTATGTCGTGCAGTTTGAACTTGGGGTAGCCGGTCTGCGACCGGGAATAGATCGAGACGCCGCCGTAGGTCACCAGCGGACCCTTGGCATATTGCACCTGAGGCCGGATTAGGAAGAGCCGGCAGAAGAGCCTGAGATCCGGTTGGATCCCGAGATAGCATTCGCAGAAGGCAACAAACTGGGCCAGAATGCAGATTGCATTTGGCCCGAGATGGTGGAGGCGGAGATCGAAGTGGGCAAGAAAGTACAGGAAGAAGGCACTGGCTGGAAAGGCTAGGCCGCGTGCCAGATGCGCGAGGAAGACGACGAGTTCGCCGGCTTGTGGAGCCGGTGAAATTTCATCAGCCGGGTCCAGGCGTACCACGACCTCACCGGCGGTCGGCAGGAGGCGCGACCACTGGTACTTCTCCACCTGCGACTCCGTCATGGTGGAACCGCACCAGGCGCCACTTCTCTCTGCCATGGAATCGGCAGAGGAGTGCAGTGAAGAGGAAGAAGAAGGAGGGGAGGTCGAAGGGGGAGCGGTGAAGGAGCAGAGGTTGCCCGTCACTCTGACAAGGAAAATACTGGTGGCGCTGGCGGAGTGGACAGCGCGAGCTCGCTGGCGGTGCAAAGGAAGGACGTAGGAAGAGAGATGGCGAGAGCACGCAGCGTCGAAGGCAAGGGTGAAAGGGGAAATGACCAGTGGGGAGCGGCGGGGTGCCTCGACCACTACTTAAGGGGGGCGGGGAGGCAAACCGCCGGCTCACCACGTGGCGGCCCCCCACAGTCCCAGTGGTACCCGGATCTTTTGCGACCACATGCAGTGCACAGAGGATTCCAGCTCGGAGAGCAAGGCGCTAACAGCAGTTCCCGATGCGACAGCCGACGCGACCCCACAATGCACGACCCCCCACGACCACCATTGCGTGTGGCTGACGTCAGCGGTGACGCAGCCGGGCAGCTCAACCGCCAAATTCAACCAGCAAAATTTTCAAAACCTAGCTTTTGAGCCCGCGCACATTTCTCCTGAGGGTGGAATCTACGCACGCTAGGGGTTAGTGTCGGGGGGATCACCCCTAGGTAGGCTAAACCGGACAAGATAGAAGGCAATAACCTGCAGGCCGGTTGGGCAGCCGGACATAAAAACCCAAAGGCAGACCAGAAAGAAGGTCATATGAAGACCAAACTGGCAAACCAGTCAGCCGGATAAGAATCATCAGCAAAGGCGAATGGCCGGCTGGATTAAGTCAGCTGGCTGGAGCAAGACAAACCGAGAGTCAACCGGCAGAAAGATCAGCCGGATGAGACAAGCAAGGGCAGAAGAGTAGCCGGATGGACCCGACCATCTGGCCCAGGAAGATCAGCTAGATAGGCCACCCTAGCCGACCACTCAATACAGGCAAGGTATAGGGTGACGTAGAGCACAGTGCATAGTACGCCTAGGACGGCGGACAAGACAGAAAGGAGACTCAGACACTCGGCCCATACCGACGACTTTACCGATGACGGTTGTAACAGTAGGCAGTAGGTGGTACTGTGCATAAGTACCCGCACGACAACCACTGTAGATGGCGTGGCGGCATGGGCTTGACTGTGGGTACACGCCCTCCATGCCGGCCACTGTAAATGACCTAGCCGGCTGGGACCCGCCTGTGGTACCCGCCAATCGGCCAGGCCGTTGCCCATGCCGCCTCGGCCTATATAAGGGGCGGCATGGGAAACATAGAAGAGGTTGGACTCTCCTTGATCACTAGCCAGACTAGATACAGCTCGAGGAGCCTTTTAGCCCTTTGTGTTCTTCCTATAGTCAGATCGGTAGGAGTAGGAGTTTTACCTCAACCCGAGGGCTCCGAACCTAGGTACTTCTTGTGTCCCCGACGGTTGCTTGTACCCAATCCCGCTTGTGGATGTCGTCCCACGCTTCCCTTCTTGCTCCCACGCCTCTATCTAGCCTTCTTAGGCTCTGCCGTTTCCATAACGACGATAGTATATAATAAAATAAATTTCCACAACCACTATTTTGACCTTGGTCCGTTCCTGGGTCCCAGATGTCAGCCTCCTCTATGCAGGAAACATGTCTATGCTGGGTCCTAGAAGTCAGCCTCTATTTGAAAGAAAAGTGTATATATTGGACTATTTTTTAAGATCGAGTCTGCCGTTCTGACCTTGGAAACATTGCTAGATGGAGCAGCAGTTTACCTGGGTCCCAGATGTCAGTCTTAGAGTACAAAAATATGACAACAAGGAAAAAATTTGCCTAGGATTCGAACTCGAGACCTTAGAAATGATAAACGTCTCGCCTTGCCACTAAAAAAGGAACCGTTAATATAATAAGGCTTTTTATACGTTTAAAAGACTTTCTTTGACCATGTTTATGTCCCTTCAACTAATAAGGCGGCACTCCTGGAAGCCAAACTAAAAATTTCTATGTAATACAGTAGTTTTTACACAAAAAATAGGTAGGCGAAGCTTTTTTATCATCATGGGCAATATTCAGTGGGCTCACTCCTAAACTTAATGGGATATGATCGGTGGCCACAAGACCATGAAAAGGCGGAATTAGAAATTTTTCGGCTATGCTTTGGCCTCATAGGCTAATTTTATGGGCTCGGTAATAAAAATTCTAGACATCAATATGGAAGAAAAAACAAGGGCAAAAAAATTGGCAGATATTGAAAATTGTTGACAACCAGGACACATAGCTCGCGTGCGTCAATACTTTCCTACTCGCGCATTCACTCCAGCGGCCAGCTACTGTCTCTTTGCCCATTTTTCTAGAGACGCACTGGCCATGAAAACCAGAGGCCGTGCTCCAAACATTGACCCTCTATCAAACAGCACATAGGCCGGAGGATTTGTTCTCGATATGCACATAGGTCGGCGGTTAGCTAGTCGATCCCCACGGTACGCTTATAATTTCTGTAGTTTGCTAGAATTGTTCCCTAGAAGTCGTTTCATACTCGATCTATTCATTTGACATTCTTCTACACTTGATCTATTTTTTTGAATTGGTTGGAATTTTATTGCACTCAGTCGATCTGTTCTCTCAAATATATAAAATAGTTCTCCACTCATTTTCTGAAATAGGCTAAAATTACATGGCATTTGTAGTTCTGTATTCCATCAGTTTTCTTAGATATTTTGGCTTAATTAGACTTATTATCTACATGTTACCTAAAATATCTTGAAAGATTCTGACCATCTGTATCCTCAAAAGATGGACACATATTGGATATTGAATGGACAAAAAGCAACACCTTCATATTGGGAAGGTGTTAATGACTTCATGAAGTTTGTTAGACAGCATAACGGTGACTCGAATGTGTTTTGTCGATGCCAACAATGCCTTAATTATAAAAATCTGAGTCAGAGCATAGTTGTAGACCAGATATACAGTAATGGTATCCAATGCACATATATTAGTTGGACTAAACATGGTGAACCATATGATCAGCCTATTCTTCATCCTCTAGCTGATGTTGATCTGCCTGAATCTCATCAGATCGAGGATGAGGACCTTTACCACTACAAGAAAAAAAAAGGGCGGCCCTTCTCTTAAAAGAACACTTTTCTCTAGACTGATAGAATATGCCAAGTGTTTAGTGGACCCTGGTCCTGGTATCTCAGGATTCGAACATGTAATGAAATTACAACAGGAAAAGTAGTTCAACAAGGTTACCAACAAAGCTTCAGATTCGGTGATTAAGGTGTAGAGCGAGTCAATCCCTAGGGAAGGATAGCCAAAATACTTTTATGACATGAAACAATACATCAGGATACTCGGACTATCATATGAGAAGATCCATTTTTGTCCAAATAACTGTGTACTGTTCTGAGAGGATTATGAAAACCTCGATGAATTCCTAGTATGTAACAAATCAAGATTGAAAAATGTTGATAAAAAGAAGAAAGATCATTATAAGGTTCTGAGATATTTTTCAATTATAGATAGATTCCACAGGTTATTTCAGTCAGAACAGACATCTAACACTACAAGGAATCTGGGCTTCTATGACCCTCCATTTTGGTCACAGAATCATCACAGTAATCCATTTGTGACGATCTTATGACGAAAATGAGATCGTCGAAAGCTGGTCGTCGCAAATGAACTATAACGACATTTTTTGTGAAATCGTCAATGATGATATTGGATCGTCATAACCGTTATTATGATACGATATCATCATGGGCCATCTAGATATGCCACGTCAGATCCTACGTGGCCGATCTGACGTGGTGAGAAATCAGCCCAGTCCACTTCAATCATTTATATGGGCCAAACCCAACAATTCAGCCCATTTAAGTTTTTTCCTTGTCAATTCTGGTCAACTACATGGGCCAGGACAAACATGAAGGCCTTTTTATTTTCTAATCTTGTCCTTTTAAAAGGCCATTTCTTTTTCAATTTCAACATTTTCATTGTTTTTATTTCAACCTTTAATATTAGATGTTCCCATTAGTCAAATGGGTTCCAATTATCATTAGTTTTAGTTTGGTCCACTTGTCAGCACCATTTTCACAAGTCCCACTTGTCAGGGTTGATTTCCCCACAATTTGACAGTAATTAATCAACCAGTAATTTAATCAAGAACACAACAATACACGAAATAATTTTGACAATAGCCATAATTGAGTCAATTACAATAGTTCCATGGTTCAGATCACATACTATACAATAGTATCCCAGAGCTCAAAACTATTTAGCTACAACAATTTTCTTCCAGAGTACGCCTTCACACTGTCGATGGAGGAAATATCAGCTGGCCTAGAAATTCCTCTCATGTACCTGCAGCTTAAAGCCTAAAACACATCATATAGCCAATTAAGAAGTAGTAGGTACTCTCAGAAAATGTCAAAAAGGAAAAACATATGCCAACATTAATGAAGGCTTTAAATTAGATCCAGACTGGAAAATTTATTCAGAAACTATATATAGAACCAATTCTACAGAAACAAAGATATATTCAGCATCAGAAGGTGCATAGCACTTTCATGTCTGATAATGTTTTAGGACCACTAGCTTTTCAATGCTTCATTAGTATAGCACAAACAAGTATAGTGCTTTGCATCAGACACATAAGATTTTGATTTCGATAACGGTACTACGAATGCATAACCAACCTTTGCGCTGGATCTTCTCTGGGTTCTCGTTGATCTTGTCCTTAAAGTTCTATGGTTCAAGGGTGTCTCGATGCAGCTCGACCTACACCCACCACAAAAAAAACCCAGATCAGCCGACCAACAGTAAGCATAGATCATCCAACAACATATTAGCTACAAGCGAAGAGAAGCATGATACCTCTGGTTGATCAGCCGGGCAGAGTTAGAGACCAAATCTCATCCTACATGTCACAACATTAAGCATGTAAACTTTCTTTACATATTCAAGGAAAAGGAGGGATGTCAATGCAGTTCATAGATGACTTCAACAAAAAACAATGAATGTCATAATAGATCAAAAAAGAACAGGAGGACATGGCTCAATATTAGTACAACTATCAACAACCACTAAATCACTATATCCTACAGTGCATGTTTGATAACAATCTGAGACTAGCAATCGCTCTCCCTATGCAATATTGGTTAGTCATTAGTATACGCAATGAAGGGAGATCAAGTCCTGGGACAAGCAACGGCTCATAGCTAGCATAACAGCAGTTCAACTACACTGAAACCACCTCGAGTATCCTTAGACTAGAGTGGATGAGTAAGATAATTGAAGTTGCAGCAAAGAAATGCACTGTATATAACTTGAACATACTAAACCATAGATCCTTGTAGTATCCTTGAGGCCCCTAAATGAAGAGAACACATCTTCCCTGTCGATGCCAACCAGCCACAGGTTCTTCTTCATGGCCTTGTGCATGCGACAAAACCTGATCCTTCATATATATTAATAAATATATATATAATCCATGAAGTACTAAAATATAGTAAAACATGTTACTCAGCAATGTTTATATGTTGCCTAGTGAGAGAAAGAATATAGCTACCCAAAGTTCCTTCAGATATTAACGTTTTAACCTGTGGGTAAATGATAATCAATGGTAAATGTCGACACTTCAATTCATTTTTTTCATTGTAATAATGTTTTTTTACTCTATGCCATTGTTTGGTAGTGGTGCCAATCTTCCAAACAAGAGAGCATTGCCTAACTATTAAAAAATACTAAAACTTCGTGCAATGGAGTGCCTGTTTTATATCCTTTGCCACCAAAAGAAAATTGTGTAATGGTGGAACAACACTGTAACTGGCAAGCATCTATATTTATCAATTGACTTCTAGGAATGGGCCGTGTATATATGGAGAGGGGCATAAAGGCACTGTAATCATAATGTAAGATGCAACACTTTGGAACATCAAGTAAAACACCAGGATAATTCCACATCAAGAATATTTTGTATCAACATCTTAGATTCAATAAAAATGATACTCCATATGACCAACGAGAAAAAAGATTACATCGCGTGAAGCATGCAGAACAAAAATGCATGTAAGGTACCCCTTCCACGACCACGGTCGCTCCCAAGCTCCATAGTTTACCTTAAATGTGGTAAAACATTACTCAGAGCTGCTACCAAGCATCATAATTAACACTACATGTGGTGAAACATTACTCAGAGCCGCTCCCAAGACACAAATAGCTAACATGCAACAAGGTTCTTAGGTTTCAGTCTTGGTGTTTCTCAACAAGTAAAGACTCCCATGTTTAAGATGCAAGGAAGGTGATGGCGCCTGGAAGTGCTTCGTCGGGAAACCCCAAGAGCAAGGTGTGAAGCAGCACAGCAGCAAGTCTTTCCTAAGTAAGAAACCGAGGTTATCGAACCCGTAGGAGGAAGGAAATGTCTCAAAGGTGATGCAAGCAACGTGGAACATTTCACAACACAAACAAAAGACTTTCCCCCAACTAACAGTGAGGTTGTCAATCTCACCGGTTGCTGTAACAAAGGATTAACTATGGTTTACAACAAGTAAACAGTAAAGTGGAGGATGTATCAAAGGTAAAGATTGGACCGGGGTCCATAGTTCAATAGAGGTGTTCTCCTTAGATAAACAAACATGGCATGCTGGGTAAACAAATTACAGCCGGGCAATTGACAGGACTGACCAAGGCATAACAATGCAATACTAGACAAAAAGATCCTATGAGATTTGATTGGGCAATACAACAATAAACATAGACCGCCATCCAACTGCATCTATGACTAGAAGTCCACCTTTAGGTTATCATCCGAACCCCCTCCGGTATTAAGTTGCAAGCAACAGACAAATGCTTTAAGCAAAGTGTGTAAGGTAAACAATCCACTTGTTCCATGAACAAGAGACCGTTGTTTTCTCCATAGTGGCAACAGCACATCTACAACCATAGAGATTTCTTTCACTTCCTCTGATTAAGTAGAGGCATGAACCCACTACCGAGCATAAATACCCCCTCTTGGAGTCACTAGCAACTACTTGGCCAAGATGGATACTAACAACTAAGAGCACGAAAGATCACAAACAACACGGACATGATAGAATCAATAACACAAAACCATTAATCAATCTGACATAGTAATCTCAATATCCATCGGATCCCCGCAAACACAACATGCATGATTACAAATAGATGACATCTTGATCATGAACGGAGCTCACAAGATCTAGACATGAAAGCACATGGAGGAGATAAAACCATCTAGCTACTACCTGGAACCGTAGTCCAAGGTGGAACTACTCATGCTTCATACCGGAGGCTGGCATGGAGAAGAAGAAGGCCTCCGGGATGATCTCCCCTCCGGCAGGGTGCCAGGAAGACCTTTAGATCCACCTCGATCTAGGGATCATGGTGGCGGCGGCTACACACGGTTTCATGGAATATTGATCGGGTGCTTAGGGTTTTGGCTTCGGGAGGACTTTATAGGCGAAGAGGCGAGGCAGGGGGGCACCAGGGCGGCTGCACCCCCCCAGGCACGGCTAGGGCTATCCCGCGCCGCCAGGAGGTGTGGCCCCCTGGTGAGCGTCCTCCGTATCGTACTCTGGCTTCATATTCCCCATGGTAAAATATTGACTTTGGCTTTTGTCCTATCCAATTCCGAGAATATTGATTTTCTGCCGTTCTGGAACCAAAAACAGAAGAAAACAGGCAACTGGCACTATGGCAACTTGGTAATAGGTTAGTTCCAGAAAACATATAAACACACCTCAAAGTGTGGATAAAGCAAAGAAAAGTAGATACTAAACAAGCATGGAACATCAGAAATTATAGATACCTTTCCGACGTATCAAGCATCCCCAAGCTTAACTCCTGCTCGAGTAGGTAAGTGATAAAAGAATAATTTTTGAGGTGACATGCACCATGAAAGACAAGATCAAACCATTTGCAAGCATTGAAAGCTGGGATCAAAGAACTCTAAACATGTGCATGAAAGATGGAGTTCTAACAATAAGACAAGGTAACTATGCATGTAACATGAAAGGCTACAAACAAAGATCATGAATAACATGCATTGAAAAACTTTTGTTTGTTTCACATACAGAAAACATGGCATAGTGGCATTCAGCTTGTCCCTCATATAGTAGCAAATAGATGCATAGGACACCTTCAAAGTTCATATGAGTGACTAGATACAAATATCACAAGAACAAGTAATATCACAATATGCATCAATCAATAAGTTTTGGGACACTGCACATAGAACTAAGAATGGCAATTATGCTCCCTTAATGGTGCCTAAAGGTAGAAGGTGGAGACTCATTATAATAGTGGAAGAAAGGCCCTTCACAAAGGGAAGCAGGGATTTCAAGTTTCAAAAAGAGCTTCCAAAAATTATGGTACTTGTTAGCTTTCATCCCTCATTGCCCCAATCATACGCATCTTGAAGTGGTTAAAGTTAAAGTGAACAAACTATGGAGTATATGCTTGACAAAGTATAAGTTGGAAATCTCATGTCCCTTAAATACGAGGGCCGCACCGCATGCTACTCAACTTTAGTCACCTATAAGTTCTTGCTATAGTAAGTACATGTGTATCATAGAGAACCACCAACGGGGTACACCTTGCACATGGTATAGGAGCTATCCCATAACCAAAATGACAAGGCAAGCAGATAATGAGCATCTCAGCGATGTTTTTATTTACTATTTGCATAGATTTTTATTGAGGATGCTTCACAGATTGCTCATTATGGTGATGCCGCAAGTTTCCACCACGATTAGGCATGGCTTAGGCTAGCGGCCCAGGCGTTTTGCTAACACAAAATACATAACTCCATGGACTTACAAGCTCCCTTTTTATTTCACACCAGCGACATCCATAGACAAAAGAGCATGATATCAACTGTGTACAAAGTACAAGTGCAATATTGAAAATGTTCCCCATGACATCATGGTTCTGCTAATTCCAACGTATAAGTGCAAGAATATACAACATAGATGACACAATGGTTCAAGTTTATTAGGGGAAAATAAAGTGTGTCATCAAGTTTGTGAGGGCTTTAGTCACTAAGTTTTCACGTAACAAAATACTTTTTAATTGGAAGATAGCTGAAAACAAGAATATAGTTGGAATGGTGTAACACACCATGCATATGAATTTATAGTGGACACTTTGGAATAACTTGGTTTATTGGGAGTTGGATCCATGAGTAGATCTTACTCATACAAGTGGAGGCTAGCAAAAGACTGGGAGCAACCAACTAAGAAAGCAATAATGGCCATAATCATGTAGAGCGAAAAAACATTACTAATCAAAGCATAGAGTGGTACTACAAGTCAAATACTAAATGATAATAGAGGTTATGGTTACTTGTTCATAGTCATAACATGGTGTGAGCATGTTCCAAGTCAACCCAAACAAAGCATCAAAGGAGAATACCACAATACTATGATTTTGCATGCTAAAACAACACATGATTCCTTCAAGGCACACTAAGCAATCCCAATTGTTTGGAACAAGTCATGCTACCACAATAATCACTAAGCATAAGGTCAATACAACACCTAGCATGTCATGCTAAAGTCTAAGTCACAGTCAATGCAAGCTCCTCTTGCACTTTCAAGCAAGAACATTCCACTTATTTCCAACACCAATCAACTTATTTGAAACAACACATAGAGAACGGGGGTCAAAACCACTTTATTAAAGCAAACTAAACAAACTAAGCAAAGAAAATGAAAACTAATACACTCCAAGAATAACACAACAGTGCATGGAACAATAAAAACGAAGTGTATCGAAAGACCTGAGCTTTTTATTGATGAAGAAGGGGATGCCTTGGGCATCCCCAAGCTTTGACGCTTGTACCTCTTGGATATTTATTGGGGTGACACCGGGGTGGAATCCCCAAGCTTGAGCTTTTGTCCATTCTTCATCTCATTACATCATTCTCTCTCTACACCTGAAACTTTTCCTTCATACAAAACTTCACACAATCTTCATTAGCAACATTAGTGTAATGAAAAGATAATAGACCTTTGGGTTTAGCTTTAGAACAGAAAAACTTTTCACTAAAAACACAAGATACTATAGCAAATCCTTCAAAAAGCTCAATTTCCCAAAAATAACCCAAAAAGGAATCAATAAGAAGCAAATGCAAATAATGGCAGAAATCCGCCAAAACAGACCGACGGGTAGAAACCAATTTTTTCGAAAACCTTATGTTGCTCAAATCAAAAAGTGTTGAACTAACTAAAGTTAGATAACATACTGGGGGATTTATTCGTAAATTATCAGCTCAAGCCAACTTACATAGACTCCTCACGAATTTTTATGGTGGAGGATAGAAATCTGTTTTGGGACAGCAACTCCCCAAATCTTACTTCCCTCTCATTAGAGGTCATTCTTGGCACAAAAAATCAAACAAAAATTATAAGGATAGGTCATTACTAAAGTAATAACTTCCAAGACTCAATAAACTCTTAGGTTATCTCCCAATAAGTACTTTTCCTTAACTCCTTTAAGTTAGGCATGATAGTTTGAGAAGATGCTCACATAAGAAATATGAATTGAAGTAAAAGAGATCATCAAGAAGCAAATTCAAAACACATTTAAGTATAACCCACTTACTATGCATAGGAATATTGTAAGAAAATAAATCAAATAGGCACATAATAACAAGGATGGTAGATAAAACAGGAGAAACTTCAAAACCTTCAGCACATAGAGAGGTGTTTTGGTACCATGAAAACTTCTACAATCATATTTTCCTCTCGCATAGTAATTTTCAGTAGCATCATGAATAAACTCAACAATATAACTATCACATAAAGCATTATTTTCATGGTCTACAAACACATAATTTTTATCAAGCTAAAAAATAGTTTGATTAAAACCTTCACAGGTTTTACCCAAAGTAGATATTTTAAAAGGATCCACAGGAACATGACAGTCATCCTCCTTTGGTAAGCATGGGGGACAATCAAATAATGTAAGGGATAAATAGTTACTCTCATTAGAAGGTAGGAATGGGTAGATAATCCATTCTTCCTCCTTTTGTTCATCACTCTCCTCCTCTTTTTCATCTAATGAGCTTCCAGTTTCAATAATTTCTTCTTCCATAGGATCCTGCAAGGCATTAGTGTCTTTCATTTGTGGAAAGCATCTATTAAAATATTAAAGGATATAGCCATTTTCTTCCTTGTAATTATCAAAGAAAAATTTAATTATCTTATAAACCTGATATTCATAAGGTGCATCATCAGTATTTTCAAGCAAAATGGCAAGTTCAAATGCACCCTTGAAGGAAATAAATTCTTAAATTTGTTCCACATCATAAAAGTCATAATTTCCTTTAACATAAGAGGATATGGTAACATTATCATTATACTCACATTGAAAAGGGAGGTGTTTATACCTCCTATAGCAACAAGCTTTATCAAAGCAATAAGTAACATTATAAGTAGAGTACACCTCTCTAGCAATAGTATTCAATTTGTTCCCATAGGTGCTTCCCTTTTTGTGACATATGGTGTTCCTTATAATAATACTTTTCTTATTCCGTTAACCCACCTTGCCAATAAGACCTAGTTTCAAAGAAACCATCCATTGATAGAAAGCATGACCAAGCAAGGAAATAACAGACAACCAACTAGTGTAGGAACTAATTTTTTGTGTGTTTTCGATAGGAGAAAGCAAACCAAGCTAAACTAATTTTTTGTAGTTTTTGGTAAAAATAAGCAAAAGAAACCAAGCAAAAGAAACTAAGCAAACTAAAAACAAAGTAAAGAGATAGGTTGAGGAGGACTCCCCTTGTGAAGACGTCCTTAGCCTCCCCGGCAATGGCGCCAGAAAACTTGTTGATGGCGCCTGAAATTGCTTTGTAGGGAAACCCCAAGAGCAAGGTGTGAAGAAGCACAACAACAAGTCTTCCCTCAGTAAGAAACCAAGGTTATCGAACTAGTAGGAGGATGGAAACATGTCAAAGGTGTTGCAAGCAACGTGGAACCCTGCAAAACACAAACTGAAGACTTTGCCCCAACTAATAGTGAGGTTGTAAATCTCACCGGTTGCTGTAAAAAGGATTAACTGTATGGTGTGTAAGGTGATGATGGTTTGCACCAAGTAAATAGTAACAATGGAGGATGTATCAATGGTAAAGAATGGACCAGGGTCCATAGTTCACTAGAGGTGTTTTCCTTAGATAAACAAACATGGCATGCTGGGTAAACAAATTACAGCAGGGCAATTGACAGGACTGAGCAAGGCATAACAATGCAATACTAGACAAAAAGATCCTTTGAGATTCGATTAGGAAATACAAAAATATACATAGACCGCCATCCAATTGCATCTATGACTAGAAGTCCACCTTCAGGTTATCATCCGACCCCCCTCCAGACTTAAGTTGCAAGCAACAGACAACTGCTTTAAACAAAGTGTGTAAGGTAAAAAATTCACTTGTTCCATGAACAAGATACCGTTGTTTTCTCCCTAGTGGCAACAGGATATCTACAACCGTAGAGATTTCTGTCACTTCCCTTGATTAATTAGTGGCATGAACCCACTATCGAGCATAAATACCCCCTCTTGGAGTCACTAGCAACTACTTGGCCAAGATAGCTACTAACAATGGAGAGCATGCAAGATCACAAACAACACAGACATGATAGAATCAATAAGACAAAACCATTAATAAACTTGACATCGTAATCTCTATATCCATCGGATCCCTGCAAACACAACATGCATGATTACAAATAGATGAGCTCTTGATCATGAACGGATCTCACAAGATCTAGACATTAAAGCACAAGGAGGATATACAACCATCTAGCTACTACATGGACCCATAGTCCAAGGTGGAACTACTCACGCTTCATACAGGAGGCTGGAATGATGAAGAAGAAGGCCTCCAGGATGATCTCCCCTCCGACAAGGTGTCGGGAAGAGCTTCAGATCCCCCTAATCTAGGAACGATGGTGGCAGCGGCTATAGACGGTTTCGTGGAATATTGATCGGGTACATAGG
Organism: Avena sativa; assembly: GCA_916181665.1. Taxonomy (NCBI): domain Eukaryota; kingdom Viridiplantae; phylum Streptophyta; class Magnoliopsida; order Poales; family Poaceae; genus Avena; species Avena sativa. The sequence goes on from OV702293.1 coordinate 106,413,477, forward strand.
GTTTTGGCTTCGGGGGGGCTTTATAGGCGAAGAGGCAAGGCAGGGGGCCACCAGGGCGGCTACAACCCCCCAAGCACGGTTAGGGATAGCCCACACTGCCAGGGGTGTAGACCCCTTGTGAGCCTCCTCCGTCTAGTACTCTGGCTTCATGTTCTCCACAGTAAAATATTGGTTTGGCTTTTCTCCTGTCCAATTCCGAGAATATTGATTTTGTGCCCTTCTGGAACCAAAAACAGAAGGAAACCGGCTACTGGCACTGAGGCAACTTGATAGTAGGTTAGTTCCAGAAAACATATAAAAACACCTCAAAGTGTGGGTAAAGCAAAGCAAAGTAGATACTAAACATGTAACATCCCAATTTCAGCAACCCTGATTAAATGTCCAAAAGACAAAAATCAGGGGGAAAAAAACTTTTATGGCATTATGTGCTTACTTGTTTGCTTGTGCTCAAGCAACTGTTTGTGTATTAGTGTGTACTCCTCATATCAACACTAGTTAAAAAAACAATTTTGCAAAAGAGATGTCTTGGCTCATCTTTCATATTCTCAAATGTTCTGGCATTTCAAAAACCTGATCCAAGATGACTTTGACCCAACACAATACTTTACTAGCTTCTTTTGACAAACTATGGAGACCTATATATTATCTCCTTATGTTTTCAAGACAGAACCTTCAACTACTCTTATCCCTAGGTTTTCCAAAACCTTATTAAAACCTTTTGATCTCAATCTTGGTAGAGATACCAAGATGGTACTTATCATACTTGAAAGCAAAACCCCTTTCAACATACCCATCCTTACCTCAAGCTAGGCTCTATGGTAACCCTAGTAGTAGTTATATAAGTAGAAGGATGAATTGCCTTGATCTGTTTGTTGATGAATTTCCTTGATCTGCTGGTTGATGAATTTCCTTGATTGCCTTATTTGCTTAAGAACTAGAGTGAGCTAATCTAGTATCTCATCCCATAGGACCCAACCCATGCTTGTGATCATCAATCTCAAAGCAAGCATCTAAGTCTGGATCCATCCTAAGCCACTCAAGTGATCATATCATCTCATGCTTATCTCAATCCAGGGATAATCCCTCTTGATGGTTTCCAACTCATTGGAGACCCAATCTAAGCATGAATCCTATCTACCTATTTTTTACCTAAACCTCATCTCCTTGATCATGATTTTGGAACCTAGCATCCTCCCAAAAGCCTCTACACTTGCACTCTAGTCTAAAACCTTAAAATCTGCCAAAATGGCTAAGTCTGGATTTCTTATCAAGATACCAACTTTGGAGCTCTACCTTTTCCAACCCTTGTGCATTTTTTAGATTTCATTTGAACCATCTTGTAGTACATATGTAGTAATAACAAGTCCCACTCTTTCCCTTGGATAATCCATTCTATCTAGCACTCATCCATGATGGTTTTGTAGTCAATATACTAATCTTTTCTGCAAATCTTATCATCTTGCCTACTTCAACAGAAGCTCACATCTATATGCCACCTCCCCTTGACCAACTCTTTGCATGGTTATGATATAATAATCATGTCCTATCAACTACCACTTCACTTGTTTCCATTTAAGCCGTGTGCTTCTTAAACCCACATGGTTTAGGAGGCTACCTGATGTATCTGTTATGGCAGCCTTATTTTTTAACAAAGTTTGCCATCTCATCTAGATCACCTCAAATACAACCAAGCCCACCCCTTGCTTCCATGATCATAAATATAAATTTGTGTATCCATACATATAACACGTGTACCAAGGTGAGCTCTGAGCTCCCTAATCCAACCTTGATTAGGTGGCATCAGAATAACCAAACCCTAGATCCTCCAAGAATCTAGTTTCCACCCCTTTTCACCACTTTTGTTCATAACCAAGGTTGAACTTGATGCCTACATCAAGCTTACATCATCTACCTTGGGTATAAGCATCCCCAAATAATTCTCCCAATTATTGGATGATTAAACAATTCTATTTCCCATATTCACCAATTTCTCAAAATCCTTGTCTATAAAGGCAAGTTTGTTTTTATCCAAATCACCTAGCCAACTCAAGGCACATTTGATGCCTATCTATCATATCCCATCATTCCAACTCAAAAATAATTATTTTTTAGATCCTTTTTTATTTCTTTTTGCCCCTTTTCTTAAATGGCAGAAACAAGAAATATTTTCTCAAAAATACTTTTCCACCTCCATAAATTACAATAACATTCTCCAATGTGTGTTATGGTATTTAGGGACATATTACATCAAAAACCAAGCTTGCACAGTGTAAAAATATCATCTTAGCTTCCATAATCTACTTCAACACTTTTTGAAGAAATGCATTTAAATGGGATATAATCTTTAGAAAATCCCATTTAAATCATGGAGAGATTATTTGATTTCCTCCCTCTACCAGTACCATTTCCACACTTTGTCCAATACAAATTTATCAACTTCCTTCACAAGCCTTCATTTGATCAAGTTTTTTAAACCAAGACAAACTTGAATCAAATCAAAACCAAACCTCCTCAAACATGCACAACACAACTCCCCTCCTCTCTGGTCAAGTCACACTGTAGCACTTGCACTGTAGCATCACCTGACCACTTGTCCCTTGTGGTTGTTTATGAGAGAGACAAATGCCTTGTCCAATCCAACCATTAAAACTTGTGTAGCTACAGCACCCCCACCCCCTCTCTGTCCCCTAGCACGACCAGGACCCCTATCTCTCACCTCCCCACCGCCCCTACACTACTAGGAAAACGGCTATAGGTAATCCACACTTCTGTGGCGCACTTGCTAGTGGTGCCCCACGGGTAAAATAGGCGTGGCGCACTTCCCACAGGTGCCCTACGGCTAACTATCATAAGCGTGGTGCACATGGGGGTGGTGCGCCACGGCTATGTGTGGGCCAGGGCACATGTGGCCACATCACACATACCCGTAGCGCACTAGGTCAAGGTGCGCTACGGATGTTTCACTTATCCGTAGGGCACCTTGACCTAGTGCGCTACGGGCATGTTTGCTGCTGCAGCTGGGTCAACTTAGCCGTAGGGCACTCTGCCCTAGTGCCCTATGGCTAAGTGGCATGCACCAACTCCAACCCCCCCACCCCCCGTGGATCGTCTTTTAGGCTTTGCAAAAAATAAAAGAAAATGATAAACACTTCAAAAAATTAAATCCTTTCATATTTAGGTAGGTAATGTGGTATATCTTCTAGTAAAATTAACAAATATGAGTTTCGACTTTATTTGCAAAAAAAGTCATGCCATGGTAAAAAGGCCGTAACTTTTGCATACGATATCGAAAAAAATCGTATAATATACCAAAATGACGAGAACGAGATTTCGCATCTGCTCGCAACGACCTCTGGTCATTTAGCTATTTTTTAGATTTTCAAAATTCGAAAAGAGTAAAAAGTTACGGTCAAAAGACCGTTTTTTCCTGTAGAAAAAAAAATAGAGGGCGACTTACCCGTAGCGCACCACCACCTAGTGCGCCACGGATAAGCTTGGGCGGGATTCAAATTTGAATCCCCACCCCACCCTCCTCCCTTTTCCCTTCCCCTTTTCCCTCTTCCTCTCCCTTTCCCTTCTCCTTCTTCCTTCTTCCTTCTCCCTTCTTCCTTCTTCCTTCTCCTCCTTCCCCTTCTCCTCTCCTTGCAGTGACGGCGCGACGTCGGCCTCCTTCTCCTCCTCCTCGCAGTGACAACGGGCGACGGCGGTGCAACGGTGGCCTCCTTCTCCTCCTCTTCGCAGTGGCAACGGGCGACGGCGGCATCCTTCTCCTCACCGACATCCCTTCCTCCCTCTCTTCCTCCATCTCTTCCTACCTCCCTCTCTTCCTCCATCTCTTCCTTCCTTCCTCCCTCTCTTCCTCCATCTCTTCCTTCCTCCCTCTCTTCCTACCTTCCTTTCTCCAACCACACCCTTTCTACCACCTCGACGCCGGCGAGGACTAGAGCGGCCACGACCCCTCCCGCACCTCCCTGCCACGGCCATGCTCCGGCAAGGTGACACGACTGCGGCGGCGATGCACGGACCTGATTGCTTTTGCAATTCAAAACGAGGGTGTTTTTTGCATTTTTTTTGTTTTTTGAAAAACACATCTGTGACGCACCCTGTACCCCTACCCGTGGCGCACCTGGTAGTACGCCACGCCTATCTCGATATAACCGTGGCGCACCATGCAGTGCGCGACGGCTACGAGATAGCCGTAGCACGAGGCCCGTGGCGCACTGCTAGTGCGCCACGGAAGGCCTTTTCAGGTGCGCCACGAATAGGTGTTTTTCTGGTAGTGCTATTGCCCCATGGCTGAGCCCTACCTCCCCTCAAGATCATCCATGAGCTTTGTCCACCATGGACCCTCCCTTCCCAAAATAAATAGGCTAGAGGCCCCTCCCCCTTTCCCTGCTCTCTTATTTCTCTCCTAGACCACCAGAGAACTTCCCCAGAGCTCCTCTCCCTCTCCCCAACTCTGTCTAGCCCGCAGGAAGAAGGATAGCAAGCTCTCGGCCTCCGGGTGAAAACCGAACGTAGCTCCTCCTCCTGAGCTCCCCTAGTGATACGCCCAATTTGCATCACCATTCTATATCATAATTTACCTCTATTCATTGATATTTGTCTTATTATGAGGTATTACCCATGGATTTTCATCTGTTTATGCATGTTGGATGATTCCTTGAGGATGGACTGCCGAAGTCTGGATTCTGATGGAATATACGGTGTTTCGGTGCAATTTCGCGAAGATCAGAAAAATAGCAGAAAAATATGGAAACATATTATTTTACTAGAAGATGATGGAAGAAAGAAGGAGGAGCGAAGGGGGCCTCAGGGGGCCCAAACCTCCCTAGGCACGGGCCCACCTGACCCCGCTCCTAGGGTGGGGTTGGCCCACCTACTCGGCCTCCGACTCCGCCCATTCACCTATATCTTCCCTACGGAACCCTAACACCGAGGGAGCGACCACATATAGACTTCCCCCGTCTCTGGGGGTGGAAAACACCGAGAGAGAAAGATCTGTACGGGAGACAGATTTATGCTGGGGAAATTCCTTCTCGAAGAGGGGATACCGTCGCCATCAACATCGTCATCAAGATAGGCTTCATCGAGATCATCATCATCATCATCCACACCATCATCTCCACCAGCACCATCACCACCACTCCGTCCCGCTGTAACAATTGTGTTGGATATTGCTTAGTTCATTAGGGGAAACTTTCCCGGTGTTAATTACTATTGTAGTTGATGCTTGTGAGTGTAACCATTGGATTATTGTTTATGTTCAGATTGTTATCCATTATCCTATCATATTTGATCTTGATCCATATGATGTCTTGTGAGTAGTTCATTTAGTTCGTGAGGACATGGGAGAAGTCATGTTGGTATTAGTGAATCTATGATGAGTTATTATTCAATGGTTTAGTATTTAAGTTGTGGTGCTATTCTTCTAGTGGTGTCATGTGAACGTCGACTACATGACACTTCACCATTTATGGGCCTAGGGGAATGCATTGTGTATTTGGATACTAATTGTGGGGTTGCCGGAGTGACAGAAACCTGAACCCCCGTTAGGACACCTTTGCACAAGGGAGTGTAGGATCTCAGAGTTTGAGGTTGTGGTTAGATTTATATCTTAATTACTTTCCTGTAGTTACGGATGTTTGCAGGGGGTTTAATCACAAGTATGTATTAGTCCTAGGAAGGGCGGTATGTTAGCACAGGTTCACCCACACAACACTTACAAACACCAGAGAAGAGTACTCATCTATTTGAAGCGAAAGAACTTAACAGAATTCCCATGTGTCCTCGAGAATGTTTGGTCCTTATAAGTATTTCCACCGGCTTGTCCTTTGCTAATAAAGGATTGGGCCACTTGCTCCGTTTGTTCGTTACTTCTGTTACTTGTTGTTTGTTTTGTTGGCTTGTCAGAAAACCACTAAAAATCCGTTTGCTAAGTATTCACATGGATTCCTGCTCCATACCACTGTTCATCACCTTCTGCTCCTCGTTGGGATCGACACTCCTATTTATCGAAAGTACTATGATACACCCCCTATACTTGTGGGTCATCAAGACTATTTTCTGGCGCCGTTGCCGGGGACTGAAGTGATATTGAAGAGTGGAACTGGTAAGGGAAACTTTCACAGTGAGTATTGCTTTTGTTACTGGTTGTTACTTTGTTTCCAATATGAATAACCCACTTGGTTTTCTGTTTGGGAAAACTACTACCACTTCTATGGTAGTAGATGAACCACCACCTGTTGAGATAGATAATTTTAAGATACCTACGAGTATTTTTAATCGTCTCATGGATAATTATTATTTTGGGGATGGAACTGTCCATCCTGGTGATAACTTGCTTTATATCCATGAATTAGGCGGGTTATTTAATTGTGCAGGTATCACAACTAAACAGGTGAAGAAGAAGTTACTCTCCATATCCTTGAAAGGGAGAGCTGAGGCATGGTATAAGCTGCTAAAGAATGGACAATCCATGCAATAGGAGGAGATGGCATCCCTCGTTTACTCTATATTTTATCTGCCCAGTGAAATCCAAAAGGATAGAAGTCTTATATATAACTTTTGGCCTCTTGATGGAGAAAGTACAGCTCAAGCTTGGGGGAGATTGAAGCTGCTAATGCTTAAATGTCCTATTCATGAACTCCCTAACAATATTATTATCAATAACTTTTATGCTAGGCTTTCTCTTCATGATAAAGCTTTATTAGATGCTTCTTGTGCTGGATCATTCACAAGTATGAGGGAAGAAGCTAAATGGGATCTTTTAGACCGTATTCAAGATAATACCGAGGCTTGGGATAATGACAAAGGAAGAAAGTCAGGTATAAACTATGATTATGAGTGCATTAAATCTTTTATGGGGACTAATAACTTCCGTGATATTAGCATTAAGTTTGGCCTTGAACCCCAAGTTCTTGCGGAACGTTTTAATGCTTTTGCCTCTTACATTGAGATTCCAAATAAAGAGTGGGACAAGTAGCATGCTCCTTATAAAGACATTGTTACCCACGTTCCTTCCAGTATAGAGGTTTGTACTGTTGATCCTATTTTTCCTGAACCTTATGTTGAGAAGATCCCTTTTCCCTCCAAGGTAAGGGAACACTCTATTTTGGCTAATGTGGTTAGCAAAAGCGCAAAGAAAACTATAGGTTTTGATGAGCTTATTGATATCGAGCCTGTGGTAGCTATTTTGAAAGATCTTGTCACTAGAAATATAGAGGATGAGTATATTGTCTTCTGTGAAGACACTTCTAATATTATCTCTGATCCTAGTAAGGCTAGAAAAGCTAGTGTTCCTGTCCTCTCTGTTAAAATTGGTGATCATTGCTACTATGTTTTATGTGATATTGGTGCTAGTTCTAGTGTTATTCCTTATGAGCTTTATAGGGAAATTATGCATGAGATTGGTCCTTGTGAGCTTGAAGACATTGATGTGGTTATTCACCTTGCCAATAGAGAGAAGGTTTGCCCCATTGGTATTGTAAGAGATGTGGAGGTCCTTTGTGGTAAGATTAAATATCCTGCTAATTTTCTAGTACTTGGTAAAGAAGCTAGTAAAACCTATCCTATCATCTTTGGTAGACCCTTCCTTAATACTTGTGGGGCTATTATAGATTGTAGGAAGGAAAAAGTTTTGACTAAGTTTACTGGATAATCTTATGAGTTTAATTTTTCCAAATTTGCCAAAACCCCTTATGAAAATGAATTACCTGATGAGGATTTCAAGGTTGAACAACTGTGTGCTATTTCTCTTGCTCCTAACAATGCTTTGCAGTAGTTCATGGAAGATCATGAAAGTGATGCCTTTATGAAGGAAAGAAATGAGATTGATGAGGTTTTCCTTCGTCATCATGAGTTACTTAAGCATAATTTACCTGTGGAAGATTTGGGTACCACACTACCACCCAAAGGGGATCCTGTTTTCGAATTAAAACCTTTACCTGATGATCTTAAATATGTTTATCTTGATGATAAGAAGATATATCCTATTATTATTAGTTCTAAACTATCAGGGAAGGAAGAAGAAAGGCTATTGGAGGTATTGAAGAAGCACCGAGGAGCTATGGGTTATACGCTTGATGATTTAAAGGGAATTTCTCCCACTATATGTCAGCATGCTATAAATATTTAGCCTAATGCAAAACCAGTTGTTGAGCACCATCACCGTCTAAATCCTAACATGAATGAAGTGGTAATACATGAGGTATTAAAACTCCTTGATGGTGGTATTATTTATCCTATTGCTGATAGTCAATGGGTTAGCCCTGTTCATTGTGTCCCCAAGAAAGGGGGAATTACTATTGTGCCTAATGAGGATAATGAGCTTATACCCCAGAGAGTTGTGATTGGGTATAGAATGTGCATTGATTTTAGAAAGATTAATAAAGTTACTAAGAAATATCATTATACTTTGCCCTTTATTGATCAAATGCTTGAGAGGCTGTCCAAAAAGACTCACTTTTGCTTTCTTGATTGTTTTCTCAAATTGTTGTGAAAGCATAAGACTAGGAGAAAACCACTTTCACTTGTCCTTATGGTACTTATGCTTATAGGCGTATGCCTTTTGGTATGTAATGCTCCTGCTACCTTTCAGAGATGTATGTGTGCTATCTTTCATGGTTTTTGTGAAGAAATTGTGGAGGTTTTCATGGACGATTTTTCCGTCTATGGAACTTCTTTTGATAGATGTTTGCACAACCTTGATAAAGTTTTGCAGAGATGTGAAGAAACCAACCTTGTTCTTAACTGGGAGAAATGTCATTTCATGGATAATGAAGGAATTGTTCTTGGACATAAGATCTCTGAAAGAGGTATTGAAGTTGACAGAGCAAAAGTTTAAGCAATTGAGAAGATGCCTTGTCCTAGGGATATCAAAGGTATTCGTAGTATCCTTGGTCATGCTAGTTTCTATAGGAGATTTATTAAAGATTTCTCCAAAATTTCAAAGCCCCTTACTAATATTCTTCAAAAAGATGTACCTTTTGTTTTTCATGATGATTGTAAGGAAGCTTTTGAAACTTTGAAGAAAGCTTTAACAACTTCTCCTATAGTCCAACCACCTGATTGGAGTTTACCTTTTGAAATCATGTGTGATGCTAGTGACTTTGTTGTGGGTGCTGTCCTTGGACAACGTGTTGACAAGAAGCTGAATGTTATTCATTATGCTAGCAAGAATCTAGATGCTGCTCAAAAGAAATATGCTACTACTGAAAAAGAGTACTTAGCTGTAATCTTTGCTTGTGATAAGTTTACACCTTATATTGTTGATTCTAAGGTTACTATTCATACTGACCATGCAGCTATTAAGTACATTATGACAAAGAAGGACGCTAAGCCTAGGATTATAAGGTGTGTGTTGCTTTTGCAAGAGTTTGATCTGCATAATGTGGATATGAAAGGTGCTGATAATCCCGTTGCTGATAATTTATCTCGTTTGGAAAACATTTCTTTTGACCCTTTGCCTGTTAATGATAATTTTCCAAATGAGCAGCTAGCTGCAATAAGGGTAAGTCCACATGAGAATCCTTGGTATGCTGATTATGCTAAATTTATTGTTTCCAAGTATTTTCCTCCAACATTTACAGCCCAGCAAAGAAGGAAATTCTTCTATGATCTAAGGCATTACTTTTGGGATGACCCACACCTATATAAGGAAGGAGTAGATGGCATTATGAGAAGATGTGTTCCAGCATTTGAACAACAAGAGATATTGAGAAAATGTCATGGCAGTGCTTATGTGTCACATCCCAAAATTTTCCAAATTTTGTAATGTGAAAAATAAATAAACAAAATAAATAATCGTTGAGATTTAGGGTGAAAAGAAACTTTTTATTTCTAAATGGAAACATCAAAACCCATCTTGAACAAACTTTGAATAAAATGGAATCCAACAAAATTCAAATCGAGTGAAATGCATTCATCAAGGAATGCATCTTAAAACTTAAACTTGGGAAAATAAACCAAAACCCAAAACCTTAATGGAAGAAAAACATTTCCAAGATACCTCAAAGACTACGGATTTGATCCATATAAATTTTTTTTCAACAAACATTTATAAATGATCAAAGATGATAAATAAAAATATTATAAAAACCATAGAAATTGGTTTCATTTTATTTGGAACCATAGATAAAAACTTATGAATTTAATAAAATGAAAGGAAATAATTTCCAAAGATAACAAAGCTCACATCTAAAATCCATACCAAATGGTGAGAAAATAATCCTAAAGAGATTTAAAAGGATAATCAAATATTAAATAAAATTATACAAATTGGAATCACCAACTTTGTATCTATAAATAAAAAGATATGGATTTCATAAAATAAAGAAAGAAATAAATAAATAAAGGATATTTAAAAGCCAAATTAAAACTTGACCAAATCCATAAGCAAATGGAATAAATATAATCCAAGTCCAAAATAAAATAGAAGGAAAAAGAATATTCAAATAAAATAATATGGCATTAACCAAATTCTATTTCTATTTGAATAAAGACAAAATCCCTAATAGAAACGATCAATTAAATGATGGAAAATAATAATTGGAATTTACCCAAGTGGAATAAAAGTTATTTAATTAACTTAAATGGAATCAAAGAAATCATCTAAATAAAATTTATGGAATTAAAACCATATTTGAATTCATTGGAATAAAGACATGTGCCCAAATTAAATGATTAATATGATATTAAAATACTTTAATTAATCCAAAGTGAATTATTTAACACCCTATTAAATAAATAAAACCTACTGGAAAGGTTTAGTGAAAATTAGAATTCAAATAAAGAGTTTGAAAATGTATTTAATCTTATTTGGATAAAGGCAAGTGCTTATTTTAATAAAGAATAAAGCCATAAAAAGAATAAAGAAATTATTCTAAAAATAGTCTTAAAAATACATGTTGGAACATAATAGAAAATTGCTGAAAAGTTTGAAAAGTTTTGAAATGAAAAATGGTTTGAAATCATTTGAATAAAATCAAAACAGAAAATCTAAATAGAAAAAGAAAAAGGATTCAGAATAAAAAAAGGGAAAGAAAGCAGCCTAGCCCAGCAGGCCCAGCAACCAGCCCACTCCCTCTCCCCCCTCCCCCGTAGAAAACGGTTGACACCCAGACTCTCACCCGCCCGCTCACGGACAATCGGACCCCACCAGAACCTTCTCTCTCTTGCTGACTAGGCAGCCCCACATGTCAGTCTTCGTTTACACCCGCCCGCGACTGCTTCCTCCTTCTCCCTGCCGTTCTCTGTCAATCAAACCTCGATTAAATTTGTGTCAATGCAGCATTGATTCCGCCCAGTGATTATGCACTCTTAATCGCACAGATCTCCTCCTTTCCCCTCATTCGCCCTCGCCAATACGCCACAGGGCTGCACAAATTTCAACCTCAAACTCCTCTACCCTGACGCCCTTCCAGCGACGATTCCGGCCGCTTTCCACCTCCCCTTGCTCCCTGGCATATACAAGCTCACTCCCTATCGTCTGGCGCATCTCCTAGTGCTGCCAGTTCAGCCGCGCATGCCCTATATCCTCGACTCCGTCTTCAACCAAGCAGCGCCGCCGTCTGCCTCCTCCCTGGTGAGTACTGACTTCCCCTCTCCCCCTCATGGACACTCTCATGCTCGCCTCACTCTTGCGAACCTAACGGTGTATTCCACTTGTCTTAGCGTGTCCTCCATCCTCACCTCCGACGATGAACATACGAGCCCGACATTTTCACGAACTCTGGTGAAGAATGACCAGTGACTCTGTGCGCCCCTCGACAAACGGCTGCCACGTTGAGCTTCAGCAACACTCTACGAGTCTGGAAACGCTCCCCGTTCTATCCCTCGCTTCCAGTAGCCTACGCAATGCCGTAGACAGAGCGCCGCCGCCACTCGCCGCCGCCCATCCGTGGTGACTCGCACCGCAGCTATTGGATCTTGATTGCATGGATAGGATATAATCACTTAAGAGAAGGGGTACGCTAGATCAGAGCCGCATGATCCTCTTTTAATCCAATGCACCCCAGCAGCCGATCCGCACGAACCGTTTTTGGCCAATAAAAACAAGACACGTGGCTTAGGATTTGTTTTTAAAAACAGAATTGAATATATTAGTTGTTTGAATTTGTAAATTGCATAACTTTTGATCCACACGTCCAAATTTTGCAAATTTTATATCAATGGAATCAGCAAAACAAATTCTATCCAACCATGTACTTTTTTTAGTAAATTGATTCGGTAAACTTAGTTGTTTTTTGCAGAAACTTGTGTAGGCATAATTTGAACATAAAATTTATTCTAGAAATGGTTTTAGGATAAAATATTTTGTAAAGTGTTTGTTTTGAACCTACTGACCATAGAAACCAACTTATGGATTTAAAAGTGTATTTTGTGAAGCTAAAAAATAAATATTTGAATTAAAACATTTCTAGTTAAATAAAAATATTGATTATGGTATAAAAATACTTTTTGAGTCAAACCTTTGGAAAATGATTTGATTTAAACTCTCTGACCCTAAAAACCAAGTTTTATGATTTCAAAATATATTTGGTGAACCCTAGAAAAATTATTACTTTGTTTAAAGGCATTTCTATTGAAATAAAATGTTGTTTGACTTAAAAATGGTTTATAGGTAAAACATTTTTTGCAAATGGTTTTAATAATAAACACTTGACCATGAAACACTAACATTTGTGTTTAAAAATGTATTTGTCAAACACCAGAAATTATTACTTTAATCTAAACCATTTCTAACAAAACAAAAATGACTTAAAGTGGCCATTTTCACTAACTTGATATGAAATGGTTTTGCCACTTTTATAAATGACCAATAGATGTTTTATAATGTTTATAGCCTAATAGAAACCACTTTTCCAAATAAAACAATCTTTGGCATGCTTGCATGCACGGTTTTGTTTTTATTATTCCATGTGACGAATTGCTTGAATGGTAAATTGAATTTGTGCCTTGATTGAATTGTAGTGAAATTTCAAGAGTGTGACTATTTCAAGATCAAGGAGTGAACTTATATTCTCTACCAAAAAGGCAAGTGGTGCTTCATACTTTTGGTCCCATTATTTTCACTATGCATTAGTGATATTTCTAAGTAGGGCTTGCATGGAATTTTTGCTAAGTATAAATTATGCCATGAGAAATCCTAGTAGATGAAACCTTAGTAGAATTTTCCTAAGTCAAGATTCCTACTACTATCATGCTTAGCCTAGCTAGTAGAAAAGAAGGGTGGATTATATTCATGCTATGAAAAAAATTTAAGTCAGGGACTTGTGTTTTGTTTAATAAAACAACTATGTGAATGAATCACCTGGGTGTAATGGAAAGAATGGTTTGTGTTGAGTGGTTACACAGGGCCCATATTTATGGCTTACCCTAGTGTATCTCACTTGTGGAAAGCCACCCAAGAACAAAGAGATTTGAGATGTCAAATGTTGAGAAGCTTCAAGTGTAGCCACTTGGCATTATGGGCTCTGCCTGGATCATATAGGTTGTAATAACTTAGCCAAATGGACAGTTGGTGGTAGGGGATGATAGGTTTGGAGCGCGTCCATTTTGGTCTAAGGGAAGGCTTCTGAAAGATCTTGTCTCTATGCATGTCGAGTCTTGTGGGGAAAGTGCACCACCTCTCGAGAGTGTAAAATCTAAGTACTTAGCCGTGTCACTGGCAATGGATAATTTGAGCATCAAGAAATTGAAGCTATCAAGAATCTCATCATCCTAATTTTCTAAGTTAAAAACTTGTGGTTGAACAAGGGTTAAAGGATCACCAATTTCTATTGGTAGATGCCTTGGGTGATTTTGACAAACAAAAACTTAGTGTCTTCAAATGATAAGGAAAATCTATTTTGAGCAAAGCAAGCCTAAGCTCCACCTAGCCAAATGCATATAGATGATAGACTCCACTATACTACCATAGTATCACTTGCCAATACAAATCAAATGTATTGACCCTTGTGGCTATAACTTATTATGTTGTAGGTTTGTTTGATGTTAGTGAAGTGTGTTGATTAGGATTACAATTCTACAACCAACATGATTGCATGTGGCACTTTGAAGATGAAGGACTCCATGCTATAGTTATTTCTGATGCATTGTAATGAGATAGCCAAATGAGCTAAAGATGTAATGAATTATTTTATTCCTAGTTATAAAGTTGTATTATGACCTTTGTTTCTTGATATTACATCTCAACTGTGGATGCTAGCTATTGATCCAGGGACTAGCATTGCAAACACAGGGATCTCTACCTTATTAAAGGTTGGGACCTCTACAGATGGTATCAGAGCACTGTGTTGCCTGTAGGATTGTAACCCTAGGATTGGACAAAACCCCATAGAAAAATATAGGAGTTGTATTTGTTCCAAAACTTATTTACAAAAAACTTGTATACTCTTTCCTCAACCATTTTATTTTTAATTCTACATCTCTTATATTTCAACTTGATGGACACGACCTCAACAGAAGAAAAGACTTCAACTTGAGCAAAGACTTCAACATCACCAATGACTTCAACTACAACATCATCAAACACTTAAACTTTATTTTCACCAAGGACTTCAACTTGGATATCACTAAGGACTACAAGTGAGACAAGAAATATTGCACAAGACTTGAAGACTAAGGAAACACAACTTAGAAGGAACCATCATCACCTTTGGAGTTTGTGACCAAGATACAAGAATTTCTCCAAGGATACAATGATCTTGTTCATGAGGAATCAACTAAGAAGAATGGAATGACCTCAATAAAACCATATAGTTGGACAACCATATTAGTGTTTAGATTAAATCAAACACACCAACTTATGTGGTGTAGCAAAAATATTTTATTGCCAAAAAAATGTGCTTGAACTTTGTTGTTTGATTGGAATGTTTGTGATTGCTTGCACATTGCTTGTGTGAATGGTTGTGTGTGATAGACTTCTTCCTTAGAAATCTTTTTCCTATTCTAATCCCAATCCAACCCAAACAGATGACTTCTCCAAGAGACTCCAGCATCAAGAATGGTGACAACAACAACCAAGAGATGCACATGAGAGAACTCATAGTAACCCAAACCCAGTTGAACCAAGTGACAACTCAGTTTTTAGCCAACAACAATGAGTTAGACCCAACCCTGCAAAGGTTTTTGGAAACCCAAACCGAATTGTTGCAAAGGATGACAAATCAAATGATCAACATGGGGGACAACCTTTCCCAAGGAGTTTGTGACAACAATGTTGTCAAGGATGATATTATAGAAGGAACTCAAGCTTGCAATATTTGTGGATACATGGATCACACTTCCAAAGAGAATGAAGATCAATGCCCTAATTGTGAAGAGAAACATCCAACTAAACAATGCCCCACATCTCAAGTGACTTGTTTCCTATGTGAAGGAAATAATCATGTCCCTATCCAATTCCCCATCTATTCTATAGTTCAACAAAGGAAACAAGGTGGAGTGCAACAAAAGTTTGGAAACCCCCATGAGGGAACAACTTATACCAAGAAGGATGAAGACAAAGGAAAATCTCAGCTTGCACCTCCATGCACTATGACTCACATTGATGGACAAAAGAGGAAACATATGTATTATCCAAGGAAACGATTAAGGAAACAAGGAGACTTTCCCAGCTTTGAGGTGAGATATGAAGAGCATGAACTAGAAGAAATGAGATTGATGAGGTTTTCCTTCGTCATCATGAGTTACTTAAGCATAATTTACCTGTGGAAGATTTGGGTACCACACTACCACCCAAAGGGGATCCTGTTTTCGAATTAAAACCTTTACCTGATGATCTTAAATATGTTTATCTTGATGATAAGAAGATATATCCTATTATTATTAGTTCTAAACTATCAGGGAAGGAAGAAGAAAGGCTATTGGAGGTATTGAAGAAGCACCGAGGAGCTATGGGTTATATGCTTGATGATTTAAAGGGAATTTCTCCCACTATATGTCAGCATGCTATAAATATTTAGCCTAATGCAAAACCAGTTGTTGAGCACCATCACCGTCTAAATCCTAACATGAATGAAGTGGTAATAAATGAGGTATTAAAACTCCTTGATGGTGGTATTATTTATCCTATTGCTGATAGTCAATGGGTTAGCCCTGTTCATTGTGTCCCCAAGAAAGGGGGAATTACTATTGTGCCTAATGAGGATAATGAGCTTATACCCCAGAGAGTTGTGATTGGGTATAGAATGTGCATTGATTTTAGAAAGATTAATAAAGTTACTAAGAAATATCATTATACTTTGCCCTTTATTGATCAAATGCTTGAGAGGCTGTCCAAAAAGACTCACTTTTGCTTTCTTGATTGTTTTCTCAAATTGTTGTGAAAGCATAAGACTAGGAGAAAACCACTTTCACTTGTCCTTATGGTACTTATGCTTATAGGCGTATGCCTTTTGGTATGTAATGCTCCTGCTACCTTTCAGAGATGTATGTGTGCTATCTTTCATGGTTTTTGTGAAGAAATTGTGGAGGTTTTCATGGACGATTTTTCCGTCTATGGAACTTCTTTTGATAGATGTTTGCACAACCTTGATAAAGTTTTGCAGAGATGTGAAGAAACCAACCTTGTTCTTAACTGGGAGAAATGTCATTTCATGGATAATGAAGGAATTGTTCTTGGACATAAGATCTCTGAAAGAGGTATTGAAGTTGACAGAGCAAAAGTTTAAGCAATTGAGAAGATGCCTTGTCCTAGGGATATCAAAGGTATTCGTAGTATCCTTGGTCATGCTAGTTTCTATAGGAGATTTATTAAAGATTTCTCCAAAATTTCAAAGCCCCTTACTAATATTCTTCAAAAAGATGTACCTTTTGTTTTTCATGATGATTGTAAGGAAGCTTTTGAAACTTTGAAGAAAGCTTTAACAACTTCTCCTATAGTCCAACCACCTGATTGGAGTTTACCTTTTGAAATCATGTGTGATGCTAGTGACTTTGTTGTGGGTGCTGTCCTTGGACAACGTGTTGACAAGAAGCTGAATGTTATTCATTATGCTAGCAAGAATCTAGATGCTGCTCAAAAGAAATATGCTACTACTGAAAAAGAGTACTTAGCTGTAATCTTTGCTTGTGATAAGTTTACACCTTATATTGTTGATTCTAAGGTTACTATTCATACTGACCATGCAGCTATTAAGTACATTATGACAAAGAAGGACGCTAAGCCTAGGATTATAAGGTGTGTGTTGCTTTTGCAAGAGTTTGATCTGCATAATGTGGATATGAAAGGTGCTGATAATCCTGTTGCTGATAATTTATCTCGTTTGGAAAACATTTCTTTTGACCCTTTGCCTGTTAATGATAATTTTCCAAATGAGCAGCTAGCTGCAATAAGGGTAAGTCCACATGAGAATCCTTGGTATGCTGATTATGCTAAATTTATTGTTTCCAAGTATTTTCCTCCAACATTTACAGCCCAGCAACGAAGGAAATTCTTCTATGATCTAAGGCATTACTTTTGGGATGACCCACACCTATATAAGGAAGGAGTAGATGGCATTATGAGAAGATGTGTTCCAGCATTTGAACAACAAGAGATATTGAGAAAATGTCATGGCAGTGCTTATGTGTCACATCCCAAAATTTTCCAAATTTTGTAATGTGAAAAATAAATAAACAAAATAAATAATCGTTGAGATTTAGGGTGAAAAGAAACTTTTTATTTCTAAATGGAAACATCAAAACCCATCTTGAACAAACTTTGAATAAAATGGAATCCAACAAAATTCAAATCGAGTGAAATGCATTCATCAAGGAATGCATCTTAAAACTTAAACTTGGGAAAATAAACCAAAACCCAAAACCTTAATGGAAGAAAAACATTTCCAAGATACCTCAAAGACTACGGATTTGATCCATATAAATTTTTTTTCAACAAACATTTATAAATGATCAAAGATGATAAATAAAAATATTATAAAACCCATAGAAATTGGTTTCATTTTATTTGGAACCATAGATAAAAACTTATGAATTTAATAAAATGAAAGGAAATAATTTCCAAAGATAACAAAGCTCACATCTAAAATCCATACCAAATGGTGAGAAAATAATCCTAAAGAGATTTAAAAGGATAATCAAATATTAAATAAAATTATACAAATTGGAATCACCAACTTTGTATCTATAAATAAAAAGATATGGATTTCATAAAATAAAGAAAGAAATAAATAAATAAAGGATATTTAAAAGCCAAATTAAAACTTGACCAAATCCATAAGCAAATGGAATAAATATAATCCAAGTCCAAAATAAAATAGAAGGAAAAAGAATATTCAAATAAAATAATATGGCATTAACCAAATTCTATTTCTATTTGAATAAAGACAAAATCCCTAATAGAAACGATCAATTAAATGATGGAAAATAATAATTGGAATTTACCCAAGTGGAATAAAAGTTATTTAATTAACTTAAATGGAATCAAAGAAATCATCTAAATAAAATTTATGGAATTAAAACCATATTTGAATTCATTGGAATAAAGACATGTGCCCAAATTAAATGATTAATATGATATTAAAATACTTTAATTAATCCAAAGTGAATTATTTAACACCCTATTAAATAAATAAAACCTACTGGAAAGGTTTAGTGAAAATTAGAATTCAAATAAAGAGTTTGAAAATGTATTTAATCTTATTTGGATAAAGGCAAGTGCTTATTTTAATAAAGAATAAAGCCATAAAAAGAATAAAGAAATTATTCTAAAAATAGTCTTAAAAATACATGTTGGAACATAATAGAAACTTGCTGAAAAGTTTGAAAAGTTTTGAAATGAAAAATGGTTTGAAATCATTTGAATAAAATCAAAACAGAAAATCTAAATAGAAAAAGAAAAAGGATTCAGAATAAAAAAAGGGAAAGAAAGCAGCCTAGCCCAGCAGGCCCAGCAACCAGCCCACTCCCTCTCCCCCCTCCCCCGTAGAAAACGGTTGACACCCAGACTCTCACCCGCCCGCTCACGGACAATCGGACCCCACCAGAACCTTCTCTCTCTTGCTGACTAGGCAGCCCCACATGTCAGTCTTCGTTTACACCCGCCCGCGACTGCTTCCTCCTTCTCCCTGCCGTTCTCTGTCAATCAAACCTCGATTAAATTTGTGTCAATGCAGCATTGATTCCGCCCAGTGATTATGCACTCTTAATCGCACAGATCTCCTCCTTTCCCCTCATTCGCCCTCGCCAATACGCCACAGGGCTGCACAAATTTCAACCTCAAACTCCTCTACCCTGACGCCCTTCCAGCGACGATTCCGGCCGCTTTCCACCTCCCCTTGCTCCCTGGCATATACAAGCTCACTCCCTATCGTCTGGCGCATCTCCTAGTGCTGCCAGTTCAGCCGCGCATGCCCTATATCCTCGACTCCGTCTTCAACCAAGCAGCGCCGCCGTCTGCCTCCTCCCTGGTGAGTACTGACTTCCCCTCTCCCCCTCATGGACACTCTCATGCTCGCCTCACTCTTGCGAACCTAACGGTGTATTCCACTTGTCTTAGCGTGTCCTCCATCCTCACCTCCGACGATGAACATACGAGCCCGACATTTTCACGAACTCTGGTGAAGAATGACCAGTGACTCTGTGCGCCCCTCGACAAACGGCTGCCACGTTGAGCTTCAGCAACACTCTACGAGTCTGGAAATGCTCCCCGTTCTATCCCTCGCTTCCAGTAGCCTACGCAATGCCGTAGACAGAGCGCCGCCGCCACTCGCCGCCGCCCATCCGTGGTGACTCGCACCGCAGCTATTGGATCTTGATTGCATGGATAGGATATAATCACTTAAGAGAAGGGGTACGCTAGATCAGAGCCGCATGATCCTCTTTTAATCCAATGCACCCCAGCAGCCGATCCGCACGAACCGTTTTTGGCCAATAAAAACAAGACACGTGGCTTAGGATTTGTTTTTAAAAACAGAATTGAATATATTAGTTGTTTGAATTTGTAAATTGCATAACTTTTGATCCACACGTCCAAATTTTGCAAATTTTATATCAATGGAATCAGCAAAACAAATTCTATCCAACCATGTACTTTTTTTAGTAAATTGATTCGGTAAACTTAGTTGTTTTTTGCAGAAACTTGTGTAGGCATAATTTGAACATAAAATTTATTCTAGAAATGGTTTTAGGATAAAATATTTTGTAAAGTGTTTGTTTTGAACCTACTGACCATAGAAACCAACTTATGGATTTAAAAGTGTATTTTGTGAAGCTAAAAAATAAATATTTGAATTAAAACATTTCTAGTTAAATAAAAATATTGATTATGGTATAAAAATACTTTTTGAGTCAAACCTTTGGAAAATGATTTGATTTAAACTCTCTGACCCTAAAAACCAAGTTTTATGATTTCAAAATATATTTGGTGAACCCTAGAAAAATTATTACTTTGTTTAAAGGCATTTCTATTGAAATAAAATGTTGTTTGACTTAAAAATGGTTTATAGGTAAAACATTTTTTGCAAATGGTTTTAATAATAAACACTTGACCATGAAACACTAACATTTGTGTTTAAAAATGTATTTGTCAAACACCAGAAATTATTACTTTAATCTAAACCATTTCTAACAAAACAAAAATGACTTAAAGTGGCCATTTTCACTAACTTGATATGAAATGGTTTTGCCACTTTTATAAATGACCAATAGATGTTTTATAATGTTTATAGCCTAATAGAAACCACTTTTCCAAATAAAACAATCTTTGGCATGCTTGCATGCACGGTTTTGTTTTTATTATTCCATGTGACGAATTGCTTGAATGGTAAATTGAATTTGTGCCTTGATTGAATTGTAGTGAAATTTCAAGAGTGTGACTATTTCAAGATCAAGGAGTGAACTTATATTCTCTACCAAAAAGGCAAGTGGTGCTTCATACTTTTGGTCCCATTATTTTCACTATGCATTAGTGATATTTCTAAGTAGGGCTTGCATGGAATTTTTGCTAAGTATAAATTATGCCATGAGAAATCCTAGTAGATGAAACCTTAGTAGAATTTTCCTAAGTCAAGATTCCTACTACTATCATGCTTAGCCTAGCTAGTAGAAAAGAAGGGTGGATTATATTCATGCTATGAAAAAAATTTAAGTCAGGGACTTGTGTTTTGTTTAATAAAACAACTATGTGAATGAATCACCTGGGTGTAATGGAAAGAATGGTTTGTGTTGAGTGGTTACACAGGGCCCATATTTATGGCTTACCCTAGTGTATCTCACTTGTGGAAAGCCACCCAAGAACAAAGAGATTTGAGATGTCAAATGTTGAGAAGCTTCAAGTGTAGCCACTTGGCATTATGGGCTCTGCCTGGATCATATAGGTTGTAATAACTTAGCCAAATGGACAGTTGGTGGTAGGGGATGATAGGTTTGGAGCGCGTCCATTTTGGTCTAAGGGAAGGCTTCTGAAAGATCTTGTCTCTATGCATGTCGAGTCTTGTGGGGAAAGTGCACCACCTCTCGAGAGTGTAAAATCTAAGTACTTAGCCGTGTCACTGGCAATGGATAATTTGAGCATCAAGAAATTGAAGCTATCAAGAATCTCATCATCCTAATTTTCTAAGTTAAAAACTTGTGGTTGAACAAGGGTTAAAGGATCACCAATTTCTATTGGTAGATGCCTTGGGTGATTTTGACAAACAAAAACTTAGTGTCTTCAAATGATAAGGAAAATCTATTTTGAGCAAAGCAAGCCTAAGCTCCACCTAGCCAAATGCATATAGATGATAGACTCCACTATACTACCATAGTATCACTTGCCAATACAAATCAAATGTATTGACCCTTGTGGCTATAACTTATTATGTTGTAGGTTTGTTTGATGTTAGTGAAGTGTGTTGATTAGGATTACAATTCTACAACCAACATGATTGCATGTGGCACTTTGAAGATGAAGGACTCCATGCTATAGTTATTTCTGATGCATTGTAATGAGATAGCCAAATGAGCTAAAGATGTAATGAATTATTTTATTCCTAGTTATAAAGTTGTATTATGACCTTTGTTTCTTGATATTACATCTCAACTGTGGATGCTAGCTATTGATCCAGGGACTAGCATTGCAAACACAGGGATCTCTACCTTATTAAAGGTTGGGACCTCTACAGATGGTATCAGAGCACTGTGTTGCCTGTAGGATTGTAACCCTAGGATTGGACAAAACCCCATAGAAAAATATAGGAGTTGTATTTGTTCCAAAACTTATTTACAAAAAACTTGTATACTCTTTCCTCAACCATTTTATTTTTAATTCTACATCTCTTATATTTCAACTTGATGGACACGACCTCAACAGAAGAAAAGACTTCAACTTGAGCAAAGACTTCAACATCACCAATGACTTCAACTACAACATCATCAAACACTTAAACTTTATTTTCACCAAGGACTTCAACTTGGATATCACTAAGGACTACAAGTGAGACAAGAAATATTGCACAAGACTTGAAGACTAAGGAAACACAACTTAGAAGGAACCATCATCACCTTTGGAGTTTGTGACCAAGATACAAGAATTTCTCCAAGGATACAATGATCTTGTTCATGAGGAATCAACTAAGAAGAATGGAATGACCTCAATAAAACCATATAGTTGGACAACCATATTAGTGTTTAGATTAAATCAAACACACCAACTTATGTGGTGTAGCAAAAATATTTTATTGCCAAAAAAATGTGCTTGAACTTTGTTGTTTGATTGGAATGTTTGTGATTGCTTGCACATTGCTTGTGTGAATGGTTGTGTGTGATAGACTTCTTCCTTAGAAATCTTTTTCCTATTCTAATCCCAATCCAACCCAAACAGATGACTTCTCCAAGAGACTCCAGCATCAAGAATGGTGACAACAACAACCAAGAGATGCACATGAGAGAACTCATAGTAACCCAAACCCAGTTGAACCAAGTGACAACTCAGTTTTTAGCCAACAACAATGAGTTAGACCCAACCCTGCAAAGGTTTTTGGAAACCCAAACCGAATTGTTGCAAAGGATGACAAATCAAATGATCAACATGGGGGACAACCTTTCCCAAGGAGTTTGTGACAACAATGTTGTCAAGGATGATATTATAGAAGGAACTCAAGCTTGCAATATTTGTGGATACATGGATCACACTTCCAAAGAGAATGAAGATCAATGCCCTAATTGTGAAGAGAAACATCCAACTAAACAATGCCCCACATCTCAAGTGACTTGTTTCCTATGTGAAGGAAATAATCATGTCCCTATCCAATTCCCCATCTATTCTATAGTTCAACAAAGGAAACAAGGTGGAGTGCAACAAAAGTTTGGAAACCCCCATGAGGGAACAACTTATACCAAGAAGGATGAAGACAAAGGAAAATCTCAGCTTGCACCTCCATGCACTATGACTCACATTGATGGACAAAAGAGGAAACATATGTATTATCCAAGGAAACGATTAAGGAAACAAGGAGACTTTCCCAGCTTTGAGGTGAGATATGAAGAGCATGAACTAGAAGAAATGAGATTGATGAGGTTTTCCTTCGTCATCATGAGTTACTTAAGCATAATTTACCTGTGGAAGATTTGGGTACCACACTACCACCCAAAGGGGATCCTGTTTTCGAATTAAAACCTTTACCTGATGATCTTAAATATGTTTATCTTGATGATAAGAAGATATATCCTATTATTATTAGTTCTAAACTATCAGGGAAGGAAGAAGAAAGGCTATTGGAGGTATTGAAGAAGCACCGAGGAGCTATGGGTTATACGCTTGATGATTTAAAGGGAATTTCTCCCACTATATGTCAGCATGCTATAAATATTTAGCCTAATGCAAAACCAGTTGTTGAGCACCATCACCGTCTAAATCCTAACATGAATGAAGTGGTAATAAATGAGGTATTAAAACTCCTTGATGGTGGTATTATTTATCCTATTGCTGATAGTCAATGGGTTAGCCCTGTTCATTGTGTCCCCAAGAAAGGGGGAATTACTATTGTGCCTAATGAGGATAATGAGCTTATACCCCAGAGAGTTGTGATTGGGTATAGAATGTGCATTGATTTTAGAAAGATTAATAAAGTTACTAAGAAATATCATTATACTTTGCCCTTTATTGATCAAATGCTTGAGAGGCTGTCCAAAAAGACTCACTTTTGCTTTCTTGATTGTTTTCTCAAATTGTTGTGAAAGCATAAGACTAGGAGAAAACCACTTTCACTTGTCCTTATGGTACTTATGCTTATAGGCGTATGCCTTTTGGTATGTAATGCTCCTGCTACCTTTCAGAGATGTATGTGTGCTATCTTTCATGGTTTTTGTGAAGAAATTGTGGAGGTTTTCATGGACGATTTTTCCGTCTATGGAACTTCTTTTGATAGATGTTTGCACAACCTTGATAAAGTTTTGCAGAGATGTGAAGAAACCAACCTTGTTCTTAACTGGGAGAAATGTCATTTCATGGATAATGAAGGAATTGTTCTTGGACATAAGATCTCTGAAAGAGGTATTGAAGTTGACAGAGCAAAAGTTTAAGCAATTGAGAAGATGCCTTGTCCTAGGGATATCAAAGGTATTCGTAGTATCCTTGGTCATGCTAGTTTCTATAGGAGATTTATTAAAGATTTCTCCAAAATTTCAAAGCCCCTTACTAATATTCTTCAAAAAGATGTACCTTTTGTTTTTCATGATGATTGTAAGGAAGCTTTTGAAACTTTGAAGAAAGCTTTAACAACTTCTCCTATAGTCCAACCACCTGATTGGAGTTTACCTTTTGAAATCATGTGTGATGCTAGTGACTTTGTTGTGGGTGCTGTCCTTGGACAACGTGTTGACAAGAAGCTGAATGTTATTCATTATGCTAGCAAGAATCTAGATGTTGCTCAAAAGAAATATGCTACTACTGAAAAAGAGTACTTAGCTGTAATCTTTGCTTGTGATAAGTTTACACCTTATATTGTTGATTCTAAGGTTACTATTCATACTGACCATGCAGCTATTAAGTACATTATGACAAAGAAGGACGCTAAGCCTAGGATTATAAGGTGTGTGTTGCTTTTGCAAGAGTTTGATCTGCATAATGTGGATATGAAAGGTGCTGATAATCCCGTTGCTGATAATTTATCTCGTTTGGAAAACATTTCTTTTGACCCTTTGCCTGTTAATGATAATTTTCCAAATGAGCAGCTAGCTGCAATAAGGGTAAGTCCACATGAGAATCCTTGGTATGCTGATTATGCTAAATTTATTGTTTCCAAGTATTTTCCTCCAACATTTACAGCCCAGCAAAGAAGGAAATTCTTCTATGATCTAAGGCATTACTTTTGGGATGACCCACACCTATATAAGGAAGGAGTAGATGGCATTATGAGAAGATGTGTTCCAGCATTTGAACAACAAGAGATATTGAGAAAATGTCATGGCAGTGCTTATGTGTCACATCCCAAAATTTTCCAAATTTTGTAATGTGAAAAATAAATAAACAAAATAAATAATCGTTGAGATTTAGGGTGAAAAGAAACTTTTTATTTCTAAATGGAAACATCAAAACCCATCTTGAACAAACTTTGAATAAAATGGAATCCAACAAAATTCAAATCGAGTGAAATGCATTCATCAAGGAATGCATCTTAAAACTTAAACTTGGGAAAATAAACCAAAACCCAAAACCTTAATGGAAGAAAAACATTTCCAAGATACCTCAAAGACTACGGATTTGATCCATATAAATTTTTTTTCAACAAACATTTATAAATGATCAAAGATGATAAATAAAAATATTATAAAAACCATAGAAATTGGTTTCATTTTATTTGGAACCATAGATAAAAACTTATGAATTTAATAAAATGAAAGGAAATAATTTCCAAAGATAACAAAGCTCACATCTAAAATCCATACCAAATGGTGAGAAAATAATCCTAAAGAGATTTAAAAGGATAATCAAATATTAAATAAAATTATACAAATTGGAATCACCAACTTTGTATCTATAAATAAAAAGATATGGATTTCATAAAATAAAGAAAGAAATAAATAAATAAAGGATATTTAAAAGCCAAATTAAAACTTGACCAAATCCATAAGCAAATGGAATAAATATAATCCAAGTCCAAAATAAAATAGAAGGAAAAAGAATATTCAAATAAAATAATATGGCATTAACCAAATTCTATTTCTATTTGAATAAAGACAAAATCCCTAATAGAAACGATCAATTAAATGATGGAAAATAATAATTGGAATTTACCCAAGTGGAATAAAAGTTATTTAATTAACTTAAATGGAATCAAAGAAATCATCTAAATAAAATTTATGGAATTAAAACCATATTTGAATTCATTGGAATAAAGACATGTGCCCAAATTAAATGATTAATATGATATTAAAATACTTTAATTAATCCAAAGTGAATTATTTAACACCCTATTAAATAAATAAAACCTACTGGAAAGGTTTAGTGAAAATTAGAATTCAAATAAAGAGTTTGAAAATGTATTTAATCTTATTTGGATAAAGGCAAGTGCTTATTTTAATAAAGAATAAAGCCATAAAAAGAATAAAGAAATTATTCTAAAAATAGTCTTAAAAATACATGTTGGAACATAATAGAAACTTGCTGAAAAGTTTGAAAAGTTTTGAAATGAAAAATGGTTTGAAATCATTTGAATAAAATCAAAACAGAAAATCTAAATAGAAAAAGAAAAAGGATTCAGAATAAAAAAAGGGAAAGAAAGCAGCCTAGCCCAGCAGGCCCAGCAACCAGCCCACTCCCTCTCCCCCCTCCCCCGTAGAAAACGGTTGACACCCAGACTCTCACCCGCCCGCTCACGGACAATCGGACCCCACCAGAACCTTCTCTCTCTTGCTGACTAGGCAGCCCCACATGTCAGTCTTCGTTTACACCCGCCCGCGACTGCTTCCTCCTTCTCCCTGCCGTTCTCTGTCAATCAAACCTCGATTAAATTTGTGTCAATGCAGCATTGATTCCGCCCAGTGATTATGCACTCTTAATCGCACAGATCTCCTCCTTTCCCCTCATTCGCCCTCGCCAATACGCCACAGGGCTGCACAAATTTCAACCTCAAACTCCTCTACCCTGACGCCCTTCCAGCGACGATTCCGGCCGCTTTCCACCTCCCCTTGCTCCCTGGCATATACAAGCTCACTCCCTATCGTCTGGCGCATCTCCTAGTGCTGCCAGTTCAGCCGCGCATGCCCTATATCCTCGACTCCGTCTTCAACCAAGCAGCGCCGCCGTCTGCCTCCTCCCTGGTGAGTACTGACTTCCCCTCTCCCCCTCATGGACACTCTCATGCTCGCCTCACTCTTGCGAACCTAACGGTGTATTCCACTTGTCTTAGCGTGTCCTCCATCCTCACCTCCGACGATGAACATACGAGCCCGACATTTTCACGAACTCTGGTGAAGAATGACCAGTGACTCTGTGCGCCCCTCGACAAACGGCTGCCACGTTGAGCTTCAGCAACACTCTACGAGTCTGGAAATGCTCCCCGTTCTATCCCTCGCTTCCAGTAGCCTACGCAATGCCGTAGACAGAGCGCCGCCGCCACTCGCCGCCGCCCATCCGTGGTGACTCGCACCGCAGCTATTGGATCTTGATTGCATGGATAGGATATAATCACTTAAGAGAAGGGGTACGCTAGATCAGAGCCGCATGATCCTCTTTTAATCCAATGCACCCCAGCAGCCGATCCGCACGAACCGTTTTTGGCCAATAAAAACAAGACACGTGGCTTAGGATTTGTTTTTAAAAACAGAATTGAATATATTAGTTGTTTGAATTTGTAAATTGCATAACTTTTGATCCACACGTCCAAATTTTGCAAATTTTATATCAATGGAATCAGCAAAACAAATTCTATCCAACCATGTACTTTTTTTAGTAAATTGATTCGGTAAACTTAGTTGTTTTTTGCAGAAACTTGTGTAGGCATAATTTGAACATAAAATTTATTCTAGAAATGGTTTTAGGATAAAATATTTTGTAAAGTGTTTGTTTTGAACCTACTGACCATAGAAACCAACTTATGGATTTAAAAGTGTATTTTGTGAAGCTAAAAAATAAATATTTGAATTAAAACATTTCTAGTTAAATAAAAATATTGATTATGGTATAAAAATACTTTTTGAGTCAAACCTTTGGAAAATGATTTGATTTAAACTCTCTGACCCTAAAAACCAAGTTTTATGATTTCAAAATATATTTGGTGAACCCTAGAAAAATTATTACTTTGTTTAAAGGCATTTCTATTGAAATAAAATGTTGTTTGACTTAAAAATGGTTTATAGGTAAAACATTTTTTGCAAATGGTTTTAATAATAAACACTTGACCATGAAACACTAACATTTGTGTTTAAAAATGTATTTGTCAAACACCATAAATTATTACTTTAATCTAAACCATTTCTAACAAAACAAAAATGACTTAAAGTGGCCATTTTCACTAACTTGATATGAAATGGTTTTGCCACTTTTATAAATGACCAATAGATGTTTTATAATGTTTATAGCCTAATAGAAACCACTTTTCCAAATAAAACAATCTTTGGCATGCTTGCATGCACGGTTTTGTTTTTATTATTCCATGTGACGAATTGCTTGAATGGTAAATTGAATTTGTGCCTTGATTGAATTGTAGTGAAATTTCAAGAGTGTGACTATTTCAAGATCAAGGAGTGAACTTATATTCTCTACCAAAAAGGCAAGTGGTGCTTCATACTTTTGGTCCCATTATTTTCACTATGCATTAGTGATATTTCTAAGTAGGGCTTGCATGGAATTTTTGCTAAGTATAAATTATGCCATGAGAAATCCTAGTAGATGAAACCTTAGTAGAATTTTCCTAAGTCAAGATTCCTACTACTATCATGCTTAGCCTAGCTAGTGGAAAAGAAGGGTGGATTATATTCATGCTATGAAAAAAATTTAAGTCAGGGACTTGTGTTTTGTTTAATAAAACAACTATGTGAATGAATCACCTGGGTGTAATGGAAAGAATGGTTTGTGTTGAGTGGTTACACAGGGCCCATATTTATGGCTTACCCTAGTGTATCTCACTTGTGGAAAGCCACCCAAGAACAAAGAGATTTGAGATGTCAAATGTTGAGAAGCTTCAAGTGTAGCCACTTGGCATTATGGGCTCTGCCTGGATCATATAGGTTGTAATAACTTAGCCAAATGGACAGTTGGTGGTAGGGGATGATAGGTTTGGAGCGCGTCCATTTTGGTCTAAGGGAAGGCTTCTGAAATATCTTGTCTCTATGCATGTCGAGTCTTGTGGGGAAAGTGCACCACCTCTCGAGAGTGTAAAATCTAAGTACTTAGCCGTGTCACTGGCAATGGATAATTTGAGCATCAAGAAATTGAAGCTATCAAGAATCTCATCATCCTAATTTTCTAAGTTAAAAACTTGTGGTTGAACAAGGGTTAAAGGATCACCAATTTCTATTGGTAGATGCCTTGGGTGATTTTGACAAACAAAAACTTAGTGTCTTCAAATGATAAGGAAAATCTATTTTGAGCAAAGCAAGCCTAAGCTCCACCTTGCCAAATGCATATAGATGATAGACTCCACTATACTACCATAGTATCACTTGCCAATACAAATCAAATGTATTGACCCTTGTGGCTATAACTTATTATGTTGTAGGTTTGTTTGATGTTAGTGAAGTGTGTTGATTAGGATTACAATTCTACAACCAACATGATTGCATGTGGCACTTTGAAGATGAAGGACTCCATGCTATAGTTATTTCTGATGCATTGTAATGAGATAGCCAAATGAGCTAAAGATGTAATGAATTATTTTATTCCTAGTTATAAAGTTGTATTATGACCTTTGTTTCTTGATATTACATCTCAACTGTGGATGCTAGCTATTGATCCAGGGACTAGCATTGCAAACACAGGGATCTCTACCTTATTAAAGGTTGGGACCTCTACAGATGGTATCAGAGCACTGTGTTGCCTGTAGGATTGTAACCCTAGGATTGGACAAAACCCCATAGAAAAATATAGGAGTTGTATTTGTTCCAAAACTTATTTACAAAAAACTTGTATACTCTTTCCTCAACCATTTTATTTTTAATTCTACATCTCTTATATTTCAACTTGATGGACACGACCTCAACAGAAGAAAAGACTTCAACTTGAGCAAAGACTTCAACATCACCAATGACTTCAACTACAACATCATCAAACACTTAAACTTTATTTTCACCAAGGACTTCAACTTGGATATCACTAAGGACTACAAGTGAGACAAGAAATATTGCACAAGACTTGAAGACTAAGGAAACACAACTTAGAAGGAACCATCATCACCTTTGGAGTTTGTGACCAAGATACAAGAATTTCTCCAAGGATACAATGATCTTGTTCATGAGGAATCAACTAAGAAGAATGGAATGACCTCAATAAAACCATATAGTTGGACAACCATATTAGTGTTTAGATTAAATCAAACACACCAACTTATGTGGTGTAGCAAAAATATTTTATTGCCAAAAAAATGTGCTTGAACTTTGTTGTTTGATTGGAATGTTTGTGATTGCTTGCACATTGCTTGTGTGAATGGTTGTGTGTGATAGACTTCTTCCTTAGAAATCTTTTTCCTATTCTAATCCCAATCCAACCCAAACAGATGACTTCTCCAAGAGACTCCAGCATCAAGAATGGTGACAACAACAACCAAGAGATGCACATGAGAGAACTCATAGTAACCCAAACCCAGTTGAACCAAGTGACAACTCAGTTTTTAGCCAACAACAATGAGTTAGACCCAACCCTGCAAAGGTTTTTGGAAACCCAAACCGAATTGTTGCAAAGGATGACAAATCAAATGATCAACATGGGGGACAACCTTTCCCAAGGAGTTTGTGACAACAATGTTGTCAAGGATGATATTATAGAAGGAACTCAAGCTTGCAATATTTGTGGATACATGGATCACACTTCCAAAGAGAATGAAGATCAATGCCCTAATTGTGAAGAGAAACATCCAACTAAACAATGCCCCACATCTCAAGTGACTTGTTTCCTATGTGAAGGAAATAATCATGTCCCTATCCAATTCCCCATCTATTCTATAGTTCAACAAAGGAAACAAGGTGGAGTGCAACAAAAGTTTGGAAACCCCCATGAGGGAACAACTTATACCAAGAAGGATGAAGACAAAGGAAAATCTCAGCTTGCACCTCCATGCACTATGACTCACATTGATGGACAAAAGAGGAAACATATGTATTATCCAAGGAAACGATTAAGGAAACAAGGAGACTTTCCCAGCTTTGAGGTGAGATATGAAGAGCATGAACTAGAAGAAATCCTAGCTTTGGAGAAACCCAAGAAGAAGAAGTATAAAGAAATTAGCCAAGTGTGGTGCAACAACTGCAAAGATCTAGGCCCTTATATATCAACTTGTCCATAGAAGATACGTGAAGAACTCAACCTTGTCACATGTTACAATTGTGGTAACCAAGGACATTATGCAAGCAATTGTCCAGAAAAGATGAAGTACAAGACAAGCAAGTATGAGATATCTCAGCCTTGTCACATGTTTCAAGTGTGGAAACAAAGGACACTATGCAGATGTCTGTCCAGAGAAGTTTCATCAAGATCCCAAGCAAGCCAAGATGTAATCTAGCTGAAAACATTTTAAGGGTGGTAGTACCCTAGTTGTTTTGAATCCAACTTGTAACCTTTAGCCTTCCCAAATCCCGGGACGATATTTCTTTTAAGAGTGGTAGCCTGTCACATCCCAAAAATTTCCAAATTTTGCAATGTGAAAAATAAATAAATAATCGTTGAGATTTAGGGTGAAAAGAAACTTTTTATTTCTAAATGGAAACATCAAAACCCATCTTGAACAAACTTTGAATAAAATGGAATCCAACAAAATTCAAATCAAGTGAAATGCCTTCATCAAGGAATGTATCTTAAAACTTAAACTTGGGAAAATAAACCAAAACCCAAAACCTTAATGGAAGAAAAACATTTCCAAGATACGTCAAAGACTATGGATTTGATCCATATAAAAGTTTTTGTCAAAAAACATTTATAAATGATCAAAGATGATAAATAAAAATATTATAAAAACCAGAGAAATTGGTTTCATTTAATTTGGAACCATAGATAAAAACTTATGAATTTAATAAGATGAAAGGAAATAATTTCCAAAGCTAACAAAGCTTCCATCTAAAATCCATACCAAATGGTGAGCAAATAATAATAACGAGATTTAAAAGGATAATCAAATATTAAATAAAATTATACAAATTGGAATCACCAACTTTGTATCTATAAATAAAAATATATGGATTTCATAAGATAAAGAAAGAAAGAAATAAATAAAGGATATTTAAAAGCCAAATTCAAACTTGGCCAAATCCACAAGAAAATGGAATAAATATAATCCAATTCCAAAATAAAATAGAAGGAAAAAGAATATTCAAATAAAATAATATGGCATTAACCAAATTCTATTTGTATTTGAATAAAGACAAAATCCCTAATAGAAATGATCAATTAAATCATGGAAAATAATAATTGGAATTTACCCAAGTGGAATAAAAGTTATTTAATTAACTTAAATGGAATCAAAGAAATCATCTAAATAAAATTTATGGAATTAAAACCATATTTGAATTAATTGGAATAAAGACATGTTCCCAAATTAAATGATTAATAATCATATTAAAATACTTTAAATAATCCAAAGTGAATTATTTAACACCCTATTAAATAAATAAAACCTACTGAAAAGGTTTAGTGAAAATTAGAATTCAAATAAAGAGTTTGAAAATATATTTAATCTTATTCTTATTTGGATAAAGGCAAGTGCTTATTTTAATAAAGAATAAAGCCATAAAAATAATAAAGAAATTATTTTAAAAATGGTCTTAAAAATACATGTTTGAACAGAATAGAATCTTGCAGAAAAGTTTGAAAAGTTTTGAAATAAAAAAGGGTTTGAAATCATTTGAATAAAATCAAAACAAAAAATCTAAATAGAAAAATAAAAAGGATTCAGAGTAAAAAAGGGAAAGAAAGCAGCCTAGCCCAGCAGGCCCAGCAACCAGCCCACTCCCTCTCCCCCGCAGAAAATTGTTCACACCCAGACTCTCACCCGCCCCCTCACTGACGACCGGACCCCACCGAAACCTTCTCTCTCGCTGACTAGTCAGCCCCACCTGTCAGTCTTCGTTTACACCTGCTCGCGACTGCTTCCTCCTTCTCCCTGTCATTATCTGTCAATCAAACCTCGATTAAATTCGTGTCAATGCAGCGTTGATTCCGCCCAGTGATTATGCCCTCTTAATCGCCCAGATCTCCTCCTCCTTTCCCCTCATTCGCCCACGCCAATATGCCACAGGGCTGCCCAAATTTTAACCTCAAACTCCTCTGCCCCGACATACAAGCTCACTCCCTAGACTCTGGTGCATCCCCTAGTGCTGCCCGTTCAGCCGCGCGTTCCCTATATCCTCGACTCCGTCTTCAACCAACCATCGCCGCCGTCTGCCTCCTCCCCGGTGAGTACTGACCGCCCCTCTCCCCCTCATGGACACTCTCATGCTCGCCTCACTCTTGCGAACCTAACGGTGTATTCCACTTGTCTTAGCGCGTCCTCCATCCTCACCTCCGAAGACGAACATACGAGCCCGACGTTTTCACGAACTCAGGCGAAGAATGACCAGTGACTCTGTGCGCCCCTCGACAAACGTTTGCCACGTTGAGCTTCAGCAACACTCTGCAAGTCTGGTAACGCTCCACGTTCTCTCCCTCACTTCCAGTAGCCTCCGCAATGCCGTAGACAGAGCGCCGCCGCCACTCGCCGCCGCCCATCCGTGGTGACTCGCACCGCAGCCATTGGATCTTGATCGCATGGATAGGATAGAATCACTTAAGAGAAGGGGTACGCTAGATCAAAGCCGCACGAACCTCTTTTAATCCAACGCACCCCAGTAGCCGATCCGCACGAACCGTTTTTGGCCAATAAGAACAAGACACGTGGCTAAGGATTTGTTTTTAAAAACAGAATTGAATCTATTAGTTGTTTGAATTTGGAAATTGCATAACTTTTGATCCACACGTCCAAATTTTGCAAAATTTTATATCAATGGAATCAAGAAAACAAATTCTATCCAACCATGTACTTTTTTTAGTAAATTGCTTCGGTAAACTTCGTTGTTTTTGCAGAAACTTGTGTAGGCATAATTTGAACATAAAATTTATTCTAGAAATGTTTTTAGGATAAAATATTTTGTAAAGTGTTTGTTTTGAACCTACTAACCATAGAAACCAACTTATGGATATAAAAGTGTATTTTGGGAAGCTAAAGAATAAATATTTGAATTAAAACATTTCTAGTTAAATAAAAATATTGATTATGGTATAAAAATACTTTTTTAGTAAAACCTTTGGAAAATAATTTGATTTAAACTCTCTGACACTAAAAACCAAGTTTTATGATTTCAAAATATATTTGGTGAACCCTAGAAATATTATTACTTTGTTTAAAGGCATTTCTATTGAAATAAAATGTTGTTTGACTTAAAAATGGTTTATAGGTAAAACATTTTTTGCAAATGGTTTTAATAATAAACACTTGACCATGAAACACTAACATTTGTGTTTTAAAATGTATTTTTCAAACACCAGAAATTATTACTTTAATCTAAACCATTTCTAGCAAAACAAAAATGACTTAAAGTGGCCATTTTCACTAACTTGATATCAAATGGTTTTTGCCACTTTTATAAATGACAAATAGATGTTT
Organism: Avena sativa; assembly: GCA_916181665.1. Lineage (NCBI taxonomy): Eukaryota > Viridiplantae > Streptophyta > Magnoliopsida > Poales > Poaceae > Avena > Avena sativa. Next base: position 106,448,249 of record OV702293.1, read on the forward strand.
TATAATGTTTATAGCCTAATATAAACCACTTTTCCAAATAAAACAATCTTTGGCATGCTTGCATGCATGGTTTTGTTTTTATTATTCTATGTGATGAATTTCTTGAATGGTAGATTGAATTTGTGCCTTGATTGAATTGTAGTGAAATTTGAAGAGTGTGACTATTGCAAGATCAAGGAGTGAACTTATATTCTGTACCAAAAAGGCAAGTGGTGCTTCATACTTTTGGTCCCATTATTTTCACTATGCATTAGTGATATTTCTAAGTAGGGCTTGCATGGAATTTTTTCTAAGTATAAATTATGCCATGGGAAATCCTAGTAGATGAAACCTTAGTAGAATTTTCCTAAGTCAATATTCCTACTACTATCATGCTTAGCCTAGCTAGTAGAAAACAAGGGTGGATTATATTCATGCTCTGACAAATTTCTAAGTCAAGGAATTGTGTTTTGTTTAATAAAACAACTATGTGAATGAATCACCTGGGTGGAATGGAAAGAATGGTTTGTGTTGAGTGGTTACACAGGGCCCATATTTATGGCTTACCCTAGTGTATCTCACTTGTGGAAAGCCACCTAGGAACAAAGATATTTGAGATGTCAAATGTTGAGAAGCTTCAAGTGCAGCCACTTGGCATTATAGGCTCTTCCTGGATCATATAGGTTGCAATAACTTAGCCAAATGGAACGTTGGTGGTAGGGGATGATATGTTTGGAGTGTGTCCTTTTTGGTCTAAGGGAAGGCTTCTGAAATATCTTGTCTCGATGCATGTCGAGTCTTGTGGGGAAAGTGCACCACCTCTCGAGAGTGTAAAATCTAAGTACTTAGCCGTGTCACTGGCAATGGATAATTTGAGCATCAAGAAATTGAAGCTATCAAGAATCTCATCATCCTAATTTTCTAAGTTAAAAACTTGTGGTTGAACAAGGGTTAAAGGATCACAAATTTCTATTGGTAGATGCCTTGGGTGATTTTGACAAACAAAAACTTAGTGTCTTCAAATGATAAGGAAAATCTATTTTGAGCAAAGCAAGCCTAAGCTCCACCTAGCCAAATGCATATAGATGATAGACTCCACTATACTACCATAGTATCACTTGCCAATACAAATCAAATGTATTGACCCTTGTGGCTGTAACTTATTATGTTGAAGGTTTGTTTGATGTTAGTGAAGTGTGTTGATTAGGATTACAAGTCTACAACCAACATGATTGCCTGTGGCACTTTGAAGATGAAGGACTCCATGCTATAGTTATTTCTGCTGCATTGTAATGAGATAACCAAATGAGCTATGTAAGATGTAATGAATTATTTTATTCCTGGTTATAAAGTTGTATTATGACCTTTGTTTCTTGATATTACATCTCAACTGTGGATGCTATCTATTGATCCAGGGACTAGCATTGCAAACACAGGGATCTCTACCTTATTAAAGGTTGGGACCTCTACATTATGGAGGACATCATGTTGGGGATAGGACTGCACAAAAGGTTTTACAATCTGGATTTTATTGGCCTACTCTTTTTAAAGATGCAAGGAAGTTTATCTTTTCCTGTGATGAATGCCAACGAGTAGGTAACATCTCTAGACGCAATGAAATGCCTATGAATTATTATCTTGTTATTGAACCTTTTGATTGTTGGGGATTCGACCTTATGGGGCCTTTTCCTCATTGAAAAGGGTATAATCATATCCTTGTTGCTGCTGACTCTGTTACAAAGTGGGTAGAAGCCATACCTACAAGAAGTGTTGATGGTAAGACCTCTTTGAAAATGCTCACAGATGTTATTTTTCCTAGGTTTGGTGTACCTAGATATCTCATTACTGATGGAGGCTCCCATTTTATTCATGGAGTTTTTAGAAAAACTCTCGCTAAGTATGATGTAAACCACATAATAGCTTCAGCTTATCACGCCCAAACTAGTGGGAAAGCAGAACTTTCCAATAGGGAAATTAAATCTATCTTGCAGAAGACTGTCAATAGGTCTAGAAAAAATTGGGCTAAAAAGTTGAATGACACTTTGTGGGCTTATAGAACTGCTTATAAAAATCCTATGGGGATGTCTCCTTACAAAATGGTCTGTGGGAAAGCTTGTCACATGCCTTTAGAATTAGAACACAAATCTTATTGGGCACTGAAAGAGTTGAATAGAGATTTTAGACTTGCTGGTGAGAAAAGACTGCTCGATTTAAGTAATCTAGATGAGTGGAGAGGGGAAGCTTATGAAAATGCTAGGCTCTTTAAGGAAAAAGTAAAAAGATGGCATGATAGGAGAATTCTCAAAAGGGAGTTTCATGTTGGTGAGAAAGTTCTTTTGTATAGGTCTTGTCTTAGATTTTTTGCACGGAAACTACTCTCCAAATGGGAAGGACCTTTTGTTATCAAGGAAGTGTACCGTTAAGGTGCCATCAAAATCTCTTATCTGAAGGATGACACAACACAGGTGGTTAATGGTCAAAGACTAAAACATTATATTTCTGGAGATTCTTACAATGAAGAAGTGGATGTCATTCAAATGGTGACTCCAGAAGAATTTATCAAGAACCAAACACCAGAAACTGCAGAGTTCGTCTTTGAATAGGTAAAAGTGGTGAAAATAGAAGGTTCGTGAAACTCCAATCTTTTTATATTTTTTCTGTTTTTAATACAGAAGGGAAGTTACGGGATGAAACTGAAGAGGAAATGAAGCCCGGGGTGGACAAACCCACCCCAGGCGCGGGCCCAGCCTGGCCGCGCCTGGAGGGGGTTTGAATCCCCTGAACTCTGTCTCCGCTTTGTTTCCGTGTCAAAACCTTCCTTATGCATTGAAACTTCGTAATATATAACACCATGGGTTCCCCGAGGTTCTTGTATCATGTTCTCGTCGTGTTTTCGTTTTCAATCTGTTTCTGTCAGGAAAATTCTCAGATTTGCATCCTCAATGTCTTCCTCTGGATCACCCACGGAGGATTCCTTTGTGGATGTCCTCAACCCGTACATGTATGAGTTGAGGATTCACCCCAAAGAGTTTATCCTCAAAGAGGGAAGGTACAGATGAAAGATGTTCAAGGACCTAAAGGAGAAGGCAACCTGGAAGACAGGATGTAAGCATTGGAACAAGAAGTTTTCAGATACAAGAAGATGGCAGAACGCGAAGTGGATGTTATTCACAAGATAAGTTCAGAACTCATCACCAAGCATGAGGGAGAAGTTGCTGAGCTCCGATAGGAGATCTTCTCACTCCATCAAACCACCAATCAATTGCAAGCACAACTCTATGACATACAAAATCAAAACTGTGAGTATGAAGCTAGATTTGATCGCATTAGCTCTGCCACTAGTTTCAGGATTGCAGAAACAAATACATCCTTTTTGGATGGGGAACCATTGCCTTGGAAGTTTGATGATTACAAGAGACCACCACCACCAAAGGGGTAATTCGTCATCAGATTTGGCATCCCCTTGGCTTGTCCCAAGCTTGGGGGAGTGTCACGGTATCACCACCATTATCTTTCATATTTATCCTTTTTAGTGGATTCATATATGTGGTACAGAAGTTATCTTATAGTTTAGTTTGCATGTGGAAGTATCTCTCCTTTAGTTGATTATCTATGTCTCCCTTGGTGTGAGTGTATTTATTGGAATATTAATGAGAAGTCTCATCTTTTACTTTTTGCACTTCTTATTTTTGTTTGCAATCTCTTTTATATGATGGATCTTGTTGTTCAGTATTAGCACCACTTTGGGATCATCAAGTGGATCTAAATTGGTTTTGGCAAACCGAGTTCTGGTCAGTGGCATTAGTTTGAAAGAAAAGAAAGAAAGAAAAAGTTACAGGTATTGGGTATCATTTGTTTTCTTTCTTGTTGGCTCATAAGCGTAGTATTCTTTATTTAAGATTCTTTTGTGTCTTCAAGGAAGATTGCATGTTTGGATTTATTACTTGTATGTTTGCTTTCTTCTTTCAACTCTCTTGCTTTCTACCCAGCCTTGCTAGCCAAAAACCTGTTTTTAGAAGGCATACTTCTCATGTTTCCAAAACCCTTTGAACCAAAAACTTTTGCCACTTGTGTCCACCATATCTACCTAATATCTATTTCTATTCCTAGTAAATTCTCAAGCTTCATCAACCTTTCGAATTAAAAAGTATTTTGTTATGTGAAAACTAGTTAGTAAAGCTCTCACGAACTTGATGGCACACTTTATTTACTTGCCCCTAATAAACTTGAACCATTGTGGACATCGAAGTTGTATATGCTTGCATCTATACGTTGGGATTAGCAGAACCGTGTTGTCACGAGGAATGTTTTCAACATTGCACTTGTACCTTGTCGTACATAGTTGATATCGTGATCTTCTGTCTATGGATGTCAACGGTGTGAAATTAAGAGGGGACCTGTAAGTCCATGGAGTTTGTATTCTGTGTTAGAGAAACGCCTAGGCCGCTAGCCTAATCCGTTCTTAATCATGGTGGAAACTTGCAGCATCACCTTAGTGAGTCATCTATGAAGAATCCTCAATAAAAAGCTATATGCATAGTAAATAAAAATATTGCTGAGATGCTCATTGTCTGCTTTCCTTGTCATTTTGGTTATGGGAAAGCTCCTGTACCATGTGCAAGGGGTACCCGATTGGCGGTTCTCAATGATATGCAAATACTTACAATGACAAGAACTTACCTGGACCCAAAGTTGAGTATGCATGAGGAGTGGCCCTCATATTCAAGGGACATGAGATTGCCAACTTATATTTCGTCAAGCATATACTCCATCTTTGTTCACTTTAACCTTAATCATCTAAAGATGCTTATGATAGGGGCAATGAGGGCTCAAATATAGTAAGTACCATATTCTTTTGGAAGCTCTTTATGAATTGTAATCCCTACTACCCTCTAAGAACGGACCTTTCTTCCAGTTACCAGTTGAGTCAGTAAACCTACTACCTCTTTATATCTAGCAAGCTTTTGTGTTGTTGTGTTTCAAGAATTCGTATGGTGATTTGTTCAATCATGTTCTTTATCTCTCTTGTTTGCATAAAACTCTTATCTATTGAGTATTACTTTGAAAGCCTTTACTTGTGAAAAACCTTTTTGATCAAAGAGTGCTCCTGTTTTGAAACTTCTACAAAAAGCTTATGTGAAACTGTTTACCAGGTGTTCTCTGACCAAGAACAAGTTTACCAACTCCAATTATGATTTATCTTTATGCACCTCTATTTGTGACTGTTGTAATTGGTTGCAAGCTAAGTTATATAATGTGAGTTGCTTTCTTCTGTGAGTTGTGCAATGGTAAGTGTGATGCTTCTTGTTCGTATTCTTTTATCGACACTTCACTACATAAACCTGTGGACATGTTTACTGAGCTCAGTATTCGCTTGGGGACAAGCGAAGTCTAAGCTTGGGGGAGTTGATACGCCCAATTTGCATCACCATTCTATATCATAATTTACCTCTATTCATTGATATTTGTCTTATTATAAGGTATTACTTATGGCTTTTCATCTGTTTATGCAAGTTGGATGACTCCTGGAGGATGGACGACCAGAGTCTGGATTCTGATGGAAAAGGCAGTGTTTCGGTGCAATTTCGCGAAGATCATAAAAATACCAGAAAAATATGGAAACATATTATTTTACCAGAAGACGAAGGAAGCCAGAAGGAGGAGCAAAGGGGGTCCTCAGGGGGACCAAACCCCCCTAGGCACGGGCCCACCTGACCCCGCGCCTAGGGTGGGTTTGGCCCACCTGCTCGGCCTCCGACTCCGCCCCTTCGCCTATATCTTCCCTATGGAACCCTAACACCGAGGGAGCAACCACAGGTAGACTTCCGCCGCCTCTAGGGGGCGGAAAACACCGAGAGAGAAAGATCTCTCCGGTACACAGATTTCTGTTGTGGGAATTCATTCCCGGAGAGGGGAGACCATCGCCGTCAACACCGTCATCAAGCTAGGCTTCATCAGGATCATCATCATCATCCACACCATCATCTCCACCATCACCATCACCACCACTCCGTCCCGCTGTAACAATTGTGTTGGATATTGCTTAGTACAATAGGGGAAACTTTCCAGGTGTTAATTACTATTGTAGTTGATGCTTGTGAGTGGATACATTGGATTATTGTTTATGTTTAAATTGTTATCCATTATCATATCATCTTTGATCTTGATCCATATGATGTCTTATGAGTAGTTCATTTAGTTCTTGAGGACATGGGAGAAGTCATGTTGTTAGTAGTGAATCTGTGATGAGTTATTATTCAATGGTTTAGTATTTAAGTTGTGGTGCTATTATTCTAGTGGTGTCATGTGAACGTCGACTACATGAAATTTCACCATTTATGGGCCTAGGGGAATGCATTGTGTATTTGGTTACTAATTGTGGGGTTGCCGAAATGACAGAAACCTGAACCCCCATTAGGACACCTTTGCACAAGGGAGTGTAGGATATCATGGTTTAAGGCTGTGGTTAGATTTATATCTTAATTACTTTCCTGTAGTTATGGATGTTTCAGGGGGTTTAATCACTAGTATGTATTAGTCCTAGGAAGGGCGGTATGTTAGCACAGGTTGACCCACACAACACTTACAAACACCAGAGAAGAGTACTCATCTATTTGAAGCGAAAGAACTTGACAGAATTCCCATGTGTCCTCGAGAACGTTTGGTCCTTATAAGTATTTCCACCGGCTTGTCCTTTTCTAAGAAAGGATTGGGCCACTTGCTCCGTTTGTTTGTTACTTCTGTTACTTGTTCTTTGTTTTGTTGTCTTGTCAGAAAACCACTAAAAATCCGTTTGCTAAGTATTCACAGGGATTTCCTGCTCCATACCACTGTTCAGCACCTTCTACTCCTATTTATCTCAAGTACTACGATACACCCACTATACTTGTGGGTCATCACCTGGCCCTGCATGTTCCCCTATCATGCTCCCCTACCTCCTCTGACTCTCCCCATGTGTTTTGTTTGTCCCAGGACCGCTCTGGAATGAAGCTCCGGCAAGCACCGATGGGCTCGCCTCGGCCTCTGTCGTGCGAGGACCTTCCCGACGACGAACCACCTCGTTCCGCCCATCCCCGGAGTCGTCGCCATCGACGGTGTTACCCCGTCGCCTCCATGACCTCCCTCGAGCCCCCGGTGAGCCTCCCCCACCTCTATCTCTCCCTCTGCTAGGGTTTCGCCCCGCGGACCCCGTCGAGAGGTAGACGGTGAGCCTTGGCCATCGATGTGGATCTAATCCAGTGGACAGGAGCTCCCATACCCCTTCGCCCCCGGCTGGGCCAACTGTGCCGCGGCCCTCCCACTGGCCTGCACCTCCAGCTGGGCCAGAGTCTCTCCCCCAGCCCATTTCCACTCCAGATCTAGCCCACTGACCCCTAGCCCTTCCCCCTTTTCTTTTGAATTTCAGATCTGGGAATAGCACTTTGGTTTAAATCCAAATAAAAATGCATAGCCCCTCAAAATATTTAGATCTAAATTTTCTCAAATACCTGAGTATCTTCCCCAACATGCAGACCCAGATCTGTACCAAAATGATGCCTAAAATAATATGATAAAACATATACCCAGATCTGTCTAGAACACTAAATAATTTCTTCAATATGTTTGGTATATCCAAATGACCTAAATCCAATTGGTGATGAAAGGTAGTAACCATACCTTTCATACCCCACTGGCCCCAAACTAATTTGCTTCCTAGTTTACTGGTAACAAAAATAGGCCCTTTCTTCCTTTAGGAAATTCCTTAGGTCAAACCAAGTGAGATTATGACCTAATTACAACTACCCTTGAACACACCTAACCATATATTTCATAATCCATCACCTCATATTTTTACGAGTCTACGTTAAGTTTTAGTGAATTAAACTATTCTTCGTATAGTTAATTCACTAATAAAATCATCACAGTAGCTCTGAAACTCCAAAATGGTTGATTCCAATTTCTAGAGAAAGGTATTCTCAATACCTAACATGTGTCCTTGGAATCATCTAAAAATCTTCTGTAATTTAAATCTAGTGAAAAAGACAAATGCCATCCAATACTGCCTTTGGGAATTTCTCAAGGGCATTATAGTAACTGTTTGGAGGTAAACCCAACTCCTGTTGAATCCGTACACCAAATACTACCTAATAACCCAAGGAAATAACTTTTGGAACTCCAGAGAAGTTTTGGTGAATTATTTTCTAAAACTAGAGCTTTAATCCACTATAAAACTCATTATAAATCTTAGGAAATTGATAAATAGTGAAACCACTTTTGTTGGCTTCGTTTTATCCATACCTATCTGATGGTATCATTTTTATACAATGGTATCATACAGATCCAGCCCTTGGTCAAAAACCCCTCTCCTAGATAGTTCATAGACTCTAAAACCAAAGGTAACTTTTCCCTAACACGTCCAAATCTCCTTCCAATCCAATCACGTCAAACCTCCAACATCCTACTGATGTATATCATGTAATTACCCTATGCTTGTTGTATGGTTTGATGCTTGTATGCCTTGCATTGATTGGGTAGTGTTTGTTTGCATGTATGCTCGACAACAGCGATAGTTGTGATTGTGTGACGCCAAGAAGAAGGAAGCATCGGGTTATCTTATTATTGATATTATTGGTATTCTGGTATTATAAGGAAGTCGCGGGACATCTCGCTGGTCATAGGCAAGCCACCATTCCTGAACTCCTACATTAACCTACTCATGTTTATCAACTGTTTTATATCTCGCTTATGAACTGCATGATTAAATTGCATGTTTTATTTCAAATAAAAGTGTGTGAGTAACTTGGGTCCTCCAAGTTATGGATGAGTGTCCATTAGGACACCTACACTGTTGACACCTACTTTTACCCCTTCAAATCGAGGCTAAGATGCTTGGCATCTTCCCTCTTGGAACCCACCGATTTTAATGATAAAACTATTTTGGGTTTCTACCCTACTACAAAGTTTTTGAAATAAAACCCTTGGAAAGAGGCATGATTTCCGAGTGGAAGTTTTACTAAATAAGATATGAGGTGGATGAAGATAAAAGTCAAGCAAAGGAAATAGAAGGTATGTTCTACGCCAATGTCCAAAAAAATTATCCGTGCAACCACATTACCCTAGACGCTGGGGCTTAGCTCGTAGTTTGTGGTCTTTAGCCGGGGCTGCTCGTACTCGCTAAAGGGGAGAAATCCCCAGAAATTCGGACTGCCATGGGCAAGGTACCGGTGCAACAATTGGGTCTCTCGCGAATGGTATGATTTTTGGCTTGTACGGGAGGAAGTTATTGTCACAATTGCTACCGGTCAAACTACAGTTTAGAGCTAGGGGTCAGTACGGGAGGAAGGACCAGGGTCGTCATACCCCATACTCGTACCGGAGAGAACAACCCAAAAGTAAAAGCCGCCGTTCCTAGGAATGGACAAATGAAAAGTCTAGGTTTGATTATCCGAGCCCCCGTCTACCGTGTGTAGCGGGCCGTGGTTTTATCCCGGAGGATGTATTGATTTTTGTGGATAAAGTACACAAACTCTGTAGAGTCTAATCTATTCGAATAGCCGTGTCCACGATCAAGGTCGGTTGGAATGGAAAGTGCTAGGAGGACCCTTCAGTTATGTTAAGATGGAATAAAGGATGTGACTTGGTCACGAGGAAAGATAATAATGAGTTTGGCTTTGACCAGTGATGGTCGAAGACGTTTAAAAAGGGTTTTACTACAAAACTGTTTTATAACTTTTTAACAAGGATGTGGAGATGTCCGGGTTTTCTAAAAGGAGGCATATTTTCCAAAAACTCATTTTCAACAAAGATATAGAGATGCCAATGTTAGGTCTTTCAAAAGTAACTATAGTGTAGAGCTATCTCGCCACAGCCAAATATGCATGATTCTTGTTACCTTGTTTCGGTGGTTTGCGAGTATATTCAAAGTACTCACCGGCATTGTCCCTGTCTATTTACTTGGCTAGATTGCAGATGTTAAGAAGAAACGGAGGTGTTGACGTCTTTGCGTGCTAGGCCGTCTTCCCAGTCAGTTGCATGTAGGTTAAGGCACGGGCTCTGCGCTGAAGACTTTTGCTACTTGTGTTGTAATCGCCATAATGGCCCCTTTGTAAATTTTTTACTCGTTACTTCATGGATGATGTAATGATACTAGTCGGTTATGCTCACGGCTCACTGATCATGGGAACGTGAATTGTATGCATAACGGGTATTCTCAGACCATAAATCCGGGGTGCCATAAAACAAGCATGGAACATCAAAAATTATAGATACGTTTCCGACGTATCAGAGATGTAATAGTATATCTTGCTTCACCTAACAATAAGATTATCAACGTTAAAGGGATCCTTACCCCAAAAACTATTTGACTAAACAATTGGAGTTTTGTTTTGAAAGATAGCATTTGCTCTCGATCAAATTTGCATGCACTTACAATCTAATGGCGCTACCAAGATGGGAAACAATATAAAGATCTGAGAGGACACTCTAAATTGCATGTAAATAATAAAAACTTCTACAATACCTTCAGAGTCATAGATGTATTCTACAAGTCGATATTTCTTCAGTTCTACATGTATAACTGAGTTTTAAGAAATTTGCTTGTGTAGACCTTGCTAGGACAGAATGAGAAGTTGATAACTAAGTAACTAACCTCTTTGAGGTAAACTATATAGATAAGTCCTTGCTTAATACATATTTTGGAATAATTTTTCATCCCTTTCCTCTTCTATCTCATACCAAACATCAACCTGCACCCAAGAAATCAAGGTGAGTTAAAATTAAATAACATGTAATTTATAGTACAATCAAAATTAAGCTTTATAGGCATTATAGCTTGATTGGTTTCTATATATACAACTAACTAAATCATATTAGACTTATCTAGATAATAAAGCATCAAAAAACAAAGTTGTTAAACACACACAAACTAATCTAATACCTGAATATGTCTTATTTGAAAGACCTGTACCAAGAAAAACGTCCCACCCAAAGAAATCAATCAACAAAGAACTCATGCAAAGATTTACCTATTTGTAATCAGTCAACTAGACTTTGTTATGTAATAAACACTAAAAGAAATATTAATTGGTACAAGTAGGCTCGTTCTTTCAGAGGTATCTAAAAATGTGTATACCAAGCAGCAGAAGTTGGCAAATTACGTGCATCTGAACGAAACTGGAAAAGATTCAGATAACTACCACACAGAACAGGAGGAAAAGGGATCGTCACAAAACATCCATCTAGTTGTATTTGAAAGAGGAACATGAGAAATAAAGAGCGTGAGATTTGTACTTTCTGGGAATACAATGGAGACGACAAAGCTGAAGAAGAACAGACCTAGACACCCTCCTGCGTCAAAGATGAACTAGCCATCATGCTATTCAGCTGGAGGCGGCGCCTCGCTCGTTGAGGAGGTGGACGAGGAGGTGGAGGAAGCGGGACTGTCCATGGCCCGCGGATCCGGGGTCGACGGGCTCGAACATGGTGTCCAACGATAGGACCTCTGTATCCTCAAAGTCGTTGGTGCAGACTGCGTCCTCGATGGAAGTTATGATCTAGCTGGTTTCTGTGAAGATCCACCACCACCCGACGGCATGGCTCCTGCCGCCATGGACGGAAAGGTCAAAAGGCGACCTCTATTCCTCTCTATAGATCCAAGGCCTAGGCTAGTGTTTCGATTGAAGGAAAGGTTTGGTGGTTCCACGAGGTGGACGGCGGGGATTCGGGGGAGGTGGACGGCGGGGAAGTGAGTGGCCGGAATTGGTCGGGATCTAGGCTGGAGGCGGAGTTTGGGGCGTACAGGAATGATGGAGGAGAGAATGCAGCGCTTGGAGGTCAGGATGCTAGGGTTTTCTAGGTATGGGTTGCAAGGTCATCGATCCACGGGTGGTGTTCCACAGATCACCATCTCATCCGTCCATCATGTTTGCATCCAACGGCTGGAATTTCCTTCATCTTATATCTTGTCCTTCCTAGCACTATGACGATATTATCTTATTTAATTACGACATTTATAAGAAAAAATTGTCATGAGTTTGCTAGGTTTTGACCCTCCCGAACATCCCATGACCATCTGGTCTGGAATCGTCATAAATTTATGAAGATTTCATACACCATCACTACCAAAAGGTCATAGGTTAACACATTCCTTGTAGTGTAAGGAAACACGATGGCATAAAGAGATTCTCAAGCTAGATGATTACTTACTAAGACATCTAGCTGATGGTAATTAATGGAATAACTTTGATAAGGCTCATCCAGGATTTGCTGCGGATCCAAGGAACCGGGGACATGCCCTAGCTATAGATGGATTTAACCCATTTTGCAATATGAGTAACTCGTGCAGCATGTGGCCAGTACTTTTTTCCAATTTATAACCAGCCTCCCGGGACATACATGGATCAGTTGAACTACTTGCTAACTTTACTCATCATAGGTCCGAAATCACCTGGGAAGGATTTCGATCTGTTCATGCTGCATCTTATACGAGACCTGTAGAAGCTGTTGAAGGGTGTCATGACTCCTGATATCCTTGCAAGAAAACCTGAAGATTCCAAGTTCCCTCTGTCTGCTGCTGTGCTATTCTGCACCTATGATTTTCCAGCTCTTGGCATGTCAGGCAGAGTGACAGCAGGTTACAACGCATGTGTTTGCTGTGAGTCAAAACAGGTCACAGTGAGACTACAAAATAAGACAAGTTACCTTGCCCATCGTGTTTTTCTTCATGAAGGACACAAATTTCAAAAAACTAAAAAAGTTGCAGTTCTATGGAAAGAGGACTAAGTATGACACTCACCATGAAAGCTAGCTGTAGCTGAGTTGCAGGCACATCTAGAAAAGGTCAAAATTGTGAATGAGTATGACGAGCCGGTCACCATTCATGTTTCCCACCAAGATGATCCCAGTGTTTGTATGGTAACTGAACTGGCTGAAGTTTGATGATAATTTGATTGCCATAGGTAGGTCTACACATGATGGACAAGTAGATTTCACTGTCGAGATTAGTGTAGTGGACAAAGACAGCAATAAACTGGTTCTACCTGATGAATCTCAGGACATGTATGATGAATGGCAAGAGGAAAAAGATCCAACATAGTCGGAACATTTGGATCTAGAATACGGCGGTGTTGAAAGAGGCGATGGTGATGATAATTAGACTGTTGTTTTAAATTATGCAGTGAGATGATGAACATTGATTCATTTTGGTTTTCTCATTTCAAAATGTATGAGACATGATGACATTTTCCTGTTGGATTGTAATCTTACACTAATTGTTTTCCCTGTCTAAATTGAACTAAGCTTAATTCTACAAGTGCAAACATATGTAGAACAAGATCAGTATATTAAATAATTAGCAACCACATGACCAGGTTTCATATTGAACTGTTAGTAGATGTAATTACCAACCACATGACCAGGTTTTGCCTCTAAAAAGCTTGCTGCACGATGAGTTTGCACTTTTCTCCGAACGCACTCCATCCTTGGAGCAAGCAAAACAGCCATGCATACCTCGTTCTTAGATTAATGTCTGTGTGACCAGCATATATGCAACCCAAAATTACCTAGCGTCATCTAGGTTGTCACAAGGCCATATTTCAAAACAAAAGCAAGACCGACCATCTAATGCCCTTGATCTAAACAAGTACCAGGACATCAGTATTGGCTCTACAAAATACTTCAGTAATAGCATTGAATGTTACTTTGATAGATTCAGTAGTATTTGAAAGATTTAGTAGAAATTTGGATCCACTCAATGTCCCATCATATATGTAGAATAAAGTGAATGCTTCAGCGTATCAAAGTGTTGGCTGAGAAGTGCGCTTGATTACCTGCCTAGGATGCGTCTCTCGTTTCATTGTCGCCTGTCGGCCTCTATCTGAGCAGCGTACATGTAAAATTCATATGACAAACCAGGAAATTCGGGATCCTTAATTTCCGCAATTCCGTTTATGAAGGGAATTTGCCACCAACATAAATTAACAAATTAGTACAAACATTACATACACTCACATTAGGGTTATCACAATAGGATTAGTATGTGATATATCAATTGTGAATCTTGTTCGATGATAGGTTCGTTAGTATGCCATTAAATACGTGGCTTTGATAGATAAGACGTGAGAACTTTTAGCGCGGCGTCGGCCGGCGATGGCCTAATCGTTGTGTCAGATGACCTCATTACTAGAACCTAATTGAAACTAGCGAACAAGACCAACAACCAAAACTTCACCTCGTACCACGGAGATTCACACGCCGTCAACCTGACCGGCCTGACGGACATGAGAAAATCCATGCCATGCCCATCAATTTGGGCGACGAACAGCATGCCCTCCTTCCCGATGTCGATGACCCCAGGTCTCTGCGAGCCCTGTGTAGGAACCGACATTTTTGGCTCCCATTTTTGGGGGCTGTATCTAGGAATCGTCATCGCGAGGGCATATATGAGGTGCTCGACGAACACTTTATTGATGTCGGTGAACTCGCATCCTGGCTCCATGCAGACACACCAGCGATAGTTACACGCGATCTTGTGGTCGTAGACATCCTTGTAGGACACCAAAGTCCAGAAGATGTCGTTGGGACATGTACTACCATTTCCGCTGGCGACTTGGCGGTACAACTCCTTGGAGCATGCGGCCAGCCGGACGGCACTGGTAGTGTCTAGACGCATAGCTATTTCGTTGAATGCGTTGTCGCCGACATTCCTCCAGATGTCGTTTAGATGGTTGTTCCTCGAATCCACGGTCATCACGTCTAGATGGATTGGGGGCAAGGGCGGATCTATGTATGAATGTTGGGCCTATTTGGACGATAGGGTGGCATCGTGGAAGGAGCGATGCTGTGGGTGAGATGGCAAGAAAAATGTGTGAAGTGCGCGCTCGAGAAGATCCAAATGCGTCCTAGTGGAATTGGGGATGGCTCTTTGAATGAGGGGTTTTTTTCGTGCTCCTTCGGCAGTCTTCTGCTGGGTGTAGCTGCATCGAGGACGCCGACTAGAGTTATGGAGTACGGAGTAGTATAACTCAAGAGTGACACGCTGCCATGAGACAACTGTGAGATGATTTATACGTACTGCTTCCATTTTTATACTAGCTACTTCCTCTAGTTCATATTTTTAATGGCCTCAACTTTATCTAGATTACGTACTGTATATCACATCAGTTAGAGAATAGTTGTAAGTTTAGTCACTTATTACGTTTTCCCGCACTTCATACCAAAATACGAAGATGTCGTATGTACTTTCTAGAAAAGTACCCCTTTGCAAAGTTTGGCAAGCCTGCTAAAATAGCTCAAAATTATAGAAAGGCAAGAACCCGCAGCCTAAATTGCATCATGCTTGGTGAAATAATAACGACGGGTTTCTAGTTTATATTCAGCTGCATTTCAAAGTGAGCGACTCAGCAATACATACTTTGAAATTCAATAGCAGTACGGAGCGAATCAATTCTGGTTTTAGCCTTAAAAACCTTGGCGCGGTATCAATCCCTTTTCTACGAACACAATAGATCATTGAAGCAAGAAAAACTGATGATCGAGTCTACTTTTCTGTGCATACCTTCTACTCACATCAATACCTATGTGACCCACATATGCAACCCAAAATGCCCAAAGCCTCATCTAGATTGTGACAAGGCCATGTTTTAAAAGAAGAGCAAGACCATCTACTGCCCTTGATCTAAACATGTACCAATACATCAGTATTAGTTGTACAAAAGTACTTTAGTAATAAAAATCACAAAAAAATTGACAGATTCACTAGTGTTTGAAAGATTGGCAGTACTAAATAAAATTGAAAAATATCAACCGATACCCACTACATAATCAGCGGCACTTGACAAATTCAAAAACTTTCAAAGTGACCAATTTAGCAGTACAGATAATGAACAAAATAATTGACATATTTCAACAATGCAAACATTGAAATTCAATAGATGTAGCAAGGTCATAATTCAAAATGAAAGAGAGCCCATATTCTGCACTCGATTCGGCTGTATAAAGAAGTACGCGTACATAGGTATTACAACAACATATATTAGCAGTAGAAGAACCATACAAAATACTCAGAACTACCGTAAGTTAGGAACCACATGTCCCAAAATGATAATAAAAATCATGTTGAGGAGTACATGGATTCACGTTAGGATCATCACAAGAAGATTAAGATGTGTTATTCTCTAGCGATTAATGTCAATATGAAACTTGTATTCCACCATGAACTTGGATGGTCGATTATGACACCGAGCGACCAGATTAGACCGACAAATCGAGAAAGAGCAAGTCCTTTCACTCACGCCCACGCCACTCCTTGGCAATGCACTGCTCTTCACAAAGAATACCACCTCCTCGAAGCCATTTTGCTGGGAACAACTCAACATCACCTCACTCACACGACGGATATCAAGATGACATCGTCCTGCCCATCAAATAGAACGTAGAAAATGTACGATCATTCCCGCATACCCCGATATCTACAGTTTGTAGGCCTGGTGCCGTCATCGGCTTAGGGATGTACCTGGCATTCTGACCATAGAGGAATTTGTGCAACCTCATGGAGTGGGAATCTATGAGGTGTTAAAGGAGCAATGACATCGGGGCGGCAAAGTAGCAGCTAGGCTCCATGCAGTTGCTCCTAACTGCAGCAAGGAGCATTGGATAATGATAACCATCTGGCAGGACAGCCTAGACCAATTGCGTTTGTCACCAACATGAAGTAACTAATTAGTATTGGGCGACATTACATATATATATTCATAAAAGGATCATCAGAACAATATTTATACTATGTGTTAACTCACTCTTGAAACTTGTTGTTACGATATTTATAATCCACGGGGAATTCCGACGACCAATTCAGAAGCTTTCATGTAATACCGCACCTTCGATAGGTACAAAATGATCCCTTTGAGCGCGACTTCATCCGACGAAGGCGTGCTCATCATCTCAGATGTCGCCAACATTGAGATCGAATAGATCTCATCGCATTTTGGCATCGACCAAAACTTCACCATGTACCATGGTGGTTCACACCCCGCCGACTTGAGGTACCTGACAGATAGGAAGATGTTCGTCTTGTAGCCGCAAATTTGGGCAGAAAACTCCATACCCCCTTTCCCAATGCCGATGACCTCTGGTTTCCACTTGCTCTCCACCGCCTGATGCATACGGTGTTCGGGGCTTTAGGGAACTTCGGGCACATACCTCTTGTGGACAACTCTCAAGTGGGTTGAGAGATGAACCACAATCATTGGCCGGGTAATGAATTCGCATCCTGGCTCCATGCAGACGCACATGGCTGTGTGGCACCAGATCTTGTGGTCATAGATGTCATTGTAGGAGAATAGTGCCCGACAGCAATCATTGGGGCATCTACTACGTTCTCTGTCGGTGACTTGGTGGTACAGCTCCTTGGAGCATGTGGCCAGCCTAACAGTGCTGGTAGTGTCTAGACGCATAGAGGTTTCATTTAAGATGTCGCCGCCTACCTTGCTCCAGCCGCAGTGTCACGGGATGGGCCTCAAAACCGCCATCACGTGCGGATGGATTGGGGGCGAGGGTGGAGATGAGTGGTTGTTTTTGGAGGAGAGGGGGTGGTGGCCAGGAGGGAGTGATGCAGCGGGCAAGATGGCGAGGAAAATTTGTCAAGCGGGCCAGAGATGTGGCCATGCAGCATCGGCGAGTGGGGATAAACTAAATGGAGATGGGGAAGATGGGATAGCTCTTTGAAAGAGGTTTTCTTTTTTTTGCTGTAGGAAGCGGCTGCATCGAGGACACTATCTAGCGTGATAGACTAGCACTCTGCTGTGCATTAAATTAACCTTGTCACTCTTCCTGGTGCGGTATTGTTTTGTCATGCCCGTTCGACGCACTAAATTAACCGTATCACTTTCTATGCACTAAATTTTTAGAGTCTTTACAGCTATATTTTCATAGTATTACTCTGCAAACAAGAAGACTAGTAGTATTTATCTTCTCGGCAACCCCATATGTCAGCATATCATTAGAAGAATCACCACAAGCCTCTCTCTCATCATTTAATTGCATGCCATGAGCTGGCAATACATGTAGGACTATGTTACTACTCAGGTTACTCCCACTAAGACTAGCCTAAGTACTAGTAGTAGTATGCAAATAGAAGACGAAAATAAATAACATGTCTGGTCAACTGACGTGACGAGACTATACGACACCAGAAGGTGACATGGATAATTTAGTGCACACCGGCATTCTAGTCGATCACTCTCCGTTCTGTTTATCCCCACTCGCTGAAGCCGCCTGCCGCATTTCGGATCCTCTTCACCACGCGGTTCACACATTTTCCTCACCATATCACCCAGTGCATTAATCCTTCCAAGACACCACCCCTCTCCTCCAAAAAAACACAACAGTTCTATATAGATCCTCCCTCGCCCTCAATTCTCCTAGACACGATGGCGCATGGACTGTACAAAATTTGGAGAGGTTCGGGGGAGAGTCGGCGGTGCAGCCGCTTTATCAAGGTCAGCGACGACATCTTCAACCAAATCGCCGAGCGTCTAGACTCTAAAAGCACTGTCCGGCTGGCTGCATGCTCCAAGGAGCTACATCGCCAAGTCGCTGGCGGAGAAGTGTACAATAGGTGCCTGAACTACGGCTGCTCGACAACGGTATCCTTCAATGCACACTATACCCACATGATCCGCTGCATCGACACCCCGTTTATCTGCACGGAGCCAGATGCAAGTGGGTTGGCCACGAAGCTGAGGTGCATCTGCACCTCAATTCTGCCCACTCAATGGAGGTGCCCAGATTCTGGTACATCATTAAACAATAGGAACCTTCCAAGATGATGACTACATGATTCTCGCCAAGAATAAATGTCATCAGCATCGGGAATGTGGGAACACTATTCATTGTCCAGATTGATGGGCACAACACAGAGATTATCCTGACCGTTAGCCCTGTAATGTCCGTGGTTTGGGAATTGGAAAAGTAAGAGGTGATGGTGGTGTCATTGGGCCCTTGTTGTAGGTTCTATAAGCTCCAGTTTTATTCTCAGCCAACAAAGGTGTCAGTCGATGCCGTGTGGATTGCGTTCCACCATTACCTGTCGAAGCCGCAAACTTATTATCAAGCTCCTTAATCATTCGTCAAAGTTCTCCATGGAATTATAATATTGGGTGGAGTACGACATCAACCCATTGTTAGATATCACATCTTAATATTCTCGTGATGATCCTAATATAAATGTACTTTGTAATTTTATAGTCCCTCTATTCTAATATTAATTACTTTATTTATGTTATTAGCATATTCCCTACATAATCCGAGAGGGAGAATTTCCTAAAGGGTACCCTCCATTTTACATCTATCTTGCTGAGGGTGCACAGGAGAATGTCTATTTAGAAAATCCACATGCGACGGTGTAACAAGAGAAGCGTTACAGGCTGGAAAGCAAGCGCTACCCGGCCACTACTTGGACATGCTAAATCGTTGGCATACAGATATTGTGGTGATTCTGAACTCTCTCATGCCTGTTTGGAGTATATATGATGGGACATGTAGTGGTTTATTCCCGATGGGAACACTGTGGCTGCCCATTCCTATGTACTGGGAATTGTTCAGATCGAGTGCAGAATATGGCTTCTACTGCTTACTCTTTCAAAAGCTATCGAATATCTCAAATTTTTTGATGTTGGTATTATTAAAGTATTTTGTGGAACTAATACTGTTGTACTTGTAATTATTTTGATCAATGGCAGTAGATTGTTCTGATGTTGTACTAGTCCATATATGCCGCCAATTTTGTCCATATTTTGGAAACAATCGAAATGAAAGTAGTATGAAGAATATGGCTCGATGAGATGCTCTCTCGAGAAGGAGTCGACCCGACTATTTTCCTTGCATTATTTCATGGTGCTTCATTTGAGATGTATGGACCTTGATGTACTTGTCCCCATTTTTTTAGGTCCTTGATTTAAAATGTACTCCCATTGTCTGTGTAAAATTTGAACCTAAAACTAGGTGGTAAAATTTTAAGCTTAGTTGTCAAATCTAGCCATATTTTGAAAACACTATAGGACTCGAAAAATGAAGTAGTATGATGAGTATGGCCAATTTAACGAAATTAGGTCAAGCTTGAGATACAAGTAAGGGCTATAAGTTTCTCTTGGATTAAATATCTTTTCGTAAGTAGATGGGTGCATATTCTCGAAACAATGTCGCCGGTGTGACTTTCCAACTATCACAAAAGGACATTCTCAGTTTCCCGAGTGATAACGGGATTGTTATTTTCCGTAAAGAAAGTCTGAAGAATAAGGATCTGAATGCCACAAGGCAAGATTCCACACATATTAGTGGACCAACATGTTCTTTTCCGTAAAGAAAGTCCGAAGAATATGGATTTGAGCTTTCAAACTTCATCCTAATAACTCTGTCCACTTGAATTACTTTATGTTGGTTTTTCGAAATAAGGACAACTTGTAACTAGAAGTAAATTTTAGGTTGCTTTGATAATTTTGTGATTTTTTTTGCAAGTAACCACCAAGGGGGCATTTAATATATCACAAACCACCACCGAGAGGTCTGAGAACAGGTTCAAGTTCTTGCTAAGATTTAGGAAAGCCTGAAGAATATGATATGAATGCCACAAGCCAAGCTTTCTCACATATATATAGTGGAACAAAATGTTGTACTTATGATTCCCATGTTTTACGACTTCTCAGACTTTGTTCTAGCTAACTCTATCCACTTGAATGACTTCATGTCGATTTATCGAAATTAGATCAATTTTGAACTATAAGTAAATTTTAGGTTGGGTTGATAGTTTTACCTTTTTTGGGAGGTAACCATCGGGGGGTCATTTAATATATCACAACCCACCACCGGGAGTTATGAAAAGAGGTTCAACTTCTGGCAAAGATTGTGCATCTTAAGAACTTAAAAAATTAGGTCAAACTTGAGCTATAAGTAAGCGCAATAAATTACTCTTGAATTAATTGTCTTTTCAGAGGTAGATGGGTGCATATTCTTTTAGTAAACAACACTGTCGGTGTGAGTTTCCTACTATTAGGAAGAACATTATTAAATTTTTGAGTGATTATAAGATTGTTCCTTTCTGCAAAGAAAGTCTTTAGAATATGTATATGAATGCCACAAGTAGAGCTTTGAGACATATGTAGTGGTCCGACATGTTGCACTACTTAAGATTTTCAAACTTCTAGCTAGCTAACTCTTTGGATTTATGTCGATTTATAGAAATTAGGTCAAATTTGAACTACACGTGAGTTGTAGGTTGTGTTCACAGTTTTGCGGATCCTTTTTGAGGTAACCACCGGGAGTTGATTTAATGTATCACAAACCACCACCAAGAGTTTTGACAATAGGATCAACTTCGTGCTAAGATTGTGCATCTTGACAACTTAACAAAATTAGGTCAAACTTGAGCTAAAAGTAAGAGCGATAGATTGCTCTTGAATTAATTGTCTTTTTGGAAGTAGATGGGTGCATATTCTTTTAGTAAACCACACCGTCGGTGTGAGTTTCCAACTATCAGGAAAGAATATTATTAAATTTTTGAGTGATGAAAGATTGTTCTTTTCCGCAAAGAAAGTGTGCAGAATATGAATCTGAATGCCACAAGTAGAGCTTTCGGGCATATATAGTGGACCAACGTGTTGCACTACTTAGGATTTTCAAACTTCAAGCTAGATAACTCTGTCCACTTGAATGGCTTTATGTCGATTTATAGAAATTATGTCAAATTTGAACTACATGTGAGTTGTAGGTTGTGTTGATAGTTTTGCAGAATATTTTGGAGGTAACCATCGGGGGGTCATTTAATGTATCACAAACCACCACCGAGAGTTTTGAGAACAGGATCAACTTCTTACTAAGATTTTGCATCTTGACAACTTAACGAAATTAGGTTATACTGAGGTACCAGTAAGAGAGATAGATTGCACTTGAATTAATTGTATTTTCAGAGGTAGATGGGTGCATCTTATTTTTGTAATCAATGCTATCGGTGTGAGTTTCCAACTACTAAATTCCATGAGCCAATCTTTTCAGACATTTATAGTGGACCGACATGTTGTGTACTACTTATATGATTCCCATGTTTCATGAGTTTTGAAACTTTGACCTAACTAAATCTGTCCACTTGAATGACTTTATGTTAATTTATTTAAATTAGGTCAAATTAAATTTGAAATACGAGTAAGTTGCAGGCTGCGTTGACAGTTTTGTGATTTTTTGGAGTTAACCATCAGGGGGTAATTTAATATATCACAAACCACCATCAAGAGTTCTGACAATAGGTTCAAATTCTTTCTAAGATTTTGCATCTTGACAACTTAACTAAATTAGGTCAAACTTGAGCTACAAGTAAGCATGATAGACTGCTTTTGAACTAATTGTCTTTTGGAAGGTAGACGGGTGCATCATCTTTTAGTAAACGATGATGTCGATTTGAGTTTCCAACTATCATAAAAGAACGTTCTCAATTTCTCCTTGTGAATATTAAAACATCCTAGCTAACTCTGCCGACTTGAATGATACTTTGTGCCGATTTATCAAAATTAGGTCCAATTTGAACTACAAGTAAATTGTACATTGCTTTGAAAGTTTTACGAAAAAGCTTTTAGGTGGTTTTTGATATACTGAATTCCTGGTTGGCTTCAATTTTTTTTGAAAATGTTAAGAGCATACTTGTAGTTAAAACTCGACATAGTCGGTAGGAGTACGGTTTAGATCAAAGACCTCAAAAAAGAAAAAAATGCATAGAGGTCCCTAAATTTAGCACAAAGGACCCTAAATTTAACCAAGGAAAAGCGGTTGGGTCTGCTCGAGTGAGAAGGTGATCCATGCCCGTTGTACTATTGTACTTTCTTAACACACACACACACACACACACACACACACAAAGCTCCTCACTTTCAAACCAGCGTGCTGCTGGTCGCAGGGTGTGAAACGGAATGACAGGGCTGGTCGACACATGTGCGACACTGAGAGTTTGGACAAAGGGTTTAACTTTTGATAAGATTATTCATATTAACAATTTAACAAAATTTGGTCAAACATGAGATACACAAGTAAAGAGAACAAAAGGGAGGCATCTAGAGCCTTTAAAAAAGAGAGGAAGCGTGAGAGCAGCGAAGAGGAGGAGTTGAAGGCGGTTCGATGTCAGAGAATAGTTATGATGGTTTCCTGACACGAGGTACTCTTGCCGCCTTATAGTGTACACTCTATTAATAGTAGTAAATTTCAGGACCTATGCACCCAAAAAATTATGTGTTTTCCCTCTCCTTCGCTACCTCTCATCTCTCCACCCCTCTCCACACACGCACCGGTATGACTGATCTCTCCCTCGTCCATAGCGTGGCGCTGCGCACGTGTGCCTCGATACGGTAGCTCTGTTTTTTTAGAGGGCAGCTCTATTTCCCTAGCGTGTTCGGCAACCGTGTTGGTGAGGAGTGATACGTTGGACACGTATCTATAATTTTTTATGCTCCATGCTTGTTTTGTATCTACTTTTCTTTACTTGTCCACACTTTGAGATGCTTTTTACATGTTTTCTGGTACTAACCTACTTGCAACAGTGCCAGATGCCTGTTTTCTGTTGTTTTTTTTCCAGAAAAGTTAGTAAAGAAATATTCTTAGTATTGGACGGGACAAAGGACAAAGGACAAAGTCAATTACCTTCTGTGAGGAACAAGAAGTCTAGAGGAGAGCCCGAGGGGCCGGGCCAGAGGGGCTAGACCCACCCCAGGCGCGGGTGAGCCCCACCCCGCGCCTTGCTAGGGTTTGGTCGCCCTGGCGGCCGCCTCGGCCTCTCCCTTTGCCTATAAGAAGCCCCCGATGCAGAAACCCTGAGTACCCGATCAGAAATCCACAAAACCGTCTATAGCCGCCGCCACCAGCGTCCCTAGATTGGGGGGATCTGAAGTTCTTCCCAGCACCCTGCCGGAGGGGAGATCATCCCGGAGGCCTTCCCTTTGGTATGATGCGTGAGTAGTTCCACCTTGGACTATGGGTCCATGTAGTAGCTAGATGGTTGTATCTCCTCCTTTGCGCTTTCATGTATAGATCTTGTGAGATCCGTTCATGATCAAGATCTAATCTATGTGTAATCATGCATGTTGTGTTTGTAGGGATCCGATGGATATTGAGATTATTATGTTGGTTTTATTAATGGTTTTGTCTTTATGATTCCATCATGTCTGTGTTGTTTTTGATCTTGCATGCTCTCTGTTGTTAGTAGCTATCTTTGCCAAGTAGTTGCTAGTGACTCCAAGAGGGGGTATTTATGCTCGATAGTGGGTTCATGCCTCCAGTTTCCAAGGGAAGTGACAATAATCTCTTCGGTTGTAGATGTGCTGTTGCTACTAGGGAGAAAACAACGGTCTTTTGTTCATGGAACATGTGCACTGATTACCTTACACAATTTGCTTAAAGCAGTTGTCTGTTGCTTGCAACTTAATACTAGAGGGGGTTCGGATGATAACCTGAAGGTGGACTTCTAGTCATAGATGCAGTTGGATGGAAGTATATGTATATTGTTGTATTGCCCAATCAACCTCATAGGATCTTTCTGACTAGTAATTGCACTGTTATGCCTTGCTCAGTTCCTATCAATTGCCCCGCTGTAATTTGTTTACCCTTCATGCCATGTTGTTTATTTAATGAGAACACCTCTAGTGAACTATGGACCCCGGTCCAATCTTTAATATTGATACATCTTTCACTGTTACTGTTTACTTGCTGCAAACCACCATTACCTTCCACACCATACGTTTAATCCTTTGTTACAGCAAACCAGTGATCTTGACAACCTCATTGATTCATTGGGGCAAAGTCTTGAGTTTGTGTTGTGTAGGTCTCCGTGTTGCTTGCAACACCTATGTGATGTTTCCTTCCTCCTACTGGTTCGATAACCTTGGTTTATTACTGAGGGAAAATTGTTGCTATGCTATTTCACACCTTGCTCTTGGGGTTCCCAACAAATCGCTCCTACATCAACCCAGCGTAGCCAACATGGAGTAGGAGTAGTGGAGTACATAGGAAGGAAACCACTTTGTTCCTTGGCGGCCAAAAAAATTCATACTGTTCCGAACATCAGATGGGAAAGGCTATTCAAAAGACTGGCCATTCGTACTAGTACTTATTAAGTTATCTTTATCTTGTCTTATCTCTTACAATACCATACCACCATAGTATAGTGTATGGATAAATTTAAACATTGACCATTGGATCAAGACTGGCAACTCCGAACATTGCTAGCCGTCGGATCTTCTTTTCCATTCATAGCATGTAGAAGATTATATTGATAGTCTTTGGCACAACGAACGCTAGTATGCGCGAACCTCAAAAAACACTCCATTTCTTAGTTTTAGGGACTTTTGCTAAATGCATGGACTTGGATGTAATTTTCATTTTTACAAGGTCCTTTATGTAATCTGTACTTCCACGGACCGTGTTAATTGAATCACCTCGCTCCTACGGGATCTGCCATAGTTAGAAGAAAATGCAACCTCCCCAGTTATCACACAAAGTGGACAGAGATTTATTATATAATTCCATTTTTCATGCTTCCTAGCTAACTCCACACACTTCACAGTAGTAATTCTTGTTGATTTAACAAAACTAGGTCAAACCCGAGCTACAAGTAAGAGCGGTAGATTGATCTTGAATGTAATTTTGGATGTAGATGGGTGCATCTTATTTTAGCAAACAATACAGTCGGTGTGAGTTTCCACTTTGGTCCTTGGCGACAAAAAAATTCGAACTTTTTTGGTTTCAAAATTTTCACTTGCTTACCAAACATCGGGAGGGAAGGTTATTCAAAAGATTGGCCATTTGCAGTAGTACTTCTTATCTTAACTTGATCTTGTCTTATCTCTTATAATAACATACCACTATATAGTGTACATATAACTTTGAAACTTCGACCGTTGGATCAAGACTGGCAAATCAAAACATTGCTAACCATTGGATCTTCTTTTCCATTCTTAGCATCTAGAAGATTCTGTTGATAGTCTTTACCATGTACAATGAACGCTAGTATGCACAAACGTCAAAACACACTTCACTGCATAGTTTCAGGGACCTTGTGCTAAGTGCATGTACATGGATGTAATTTGCATTTTTTATAAGATCCTTGATGTAACTTGTGCTTTCATCGACCGTGTTAACTAAACCACCTCGCTTCTACATGACCTACCATAGTTAGAAGAAAATGCAACTGCCCCAATTATGACACAAATATGTGGACCATAGTTTCTTATAGTTCCATTTTTCAAGCTTCCTAGATAACTTCGCACACTTCACTGACTTCTTTCGGATTTAACGAAATTAGGTCAAACTTGAGCTAAAATTATGAGCACTAGATTGCCCTTGAATTAAATGTCTTTTTTTGAGTTAGATGGGTGCATCTTCTTGTAGAAAACAATGTTGTGGGTGTGAGTTTCCAATTATCTGGAAAATAACATTCTCAATTTCCTAAGTGATGATGAGATTGTTCTTTTCCCTAAAGAAGATCTGAAGAATATAGATTTGAATGCCACAAGCCAAGCTTCCTGACATACTAAGTGGATCAACATGTTTTACTTATGATTCCCATGTTTAATGTTATGAGTTTTCAAAACTTCGTCCTAGCAAACTCTACCCAATTGAATGACTTTATGCCGATTTATCGAAATTAGTTCAAATTTGAACTAAAAGTAAATTGTAGGTCGCTTTAAAAGTTTTGGGAATTTTTATTGGAAGTCAACATCGGGGGGTCATTTAATATATCATAGACCGCCACCAAGAATTTTGACAACAGGTTCAAATTCTTGCTAATATTATTCATCTAGATAACTTAACGAAATTAGCTAGGTCAAACTTGATCAACAAGTAAGCGCGATATATTGCTCTTGAATTAATTGTCTTTTTGAAGGTAGATGCATGCATCTTCTTTTTTTAATGATGCCCTCGATGTGAGTTTCCAACTAATAGGATAGAACATTCTAAAATTCTCGAGTGATGACAAGATTTGTTCCTTTCCGAAAAGAATGTCTAGAGGACGTGGATATGAATGCCACAAGCCAAGTTTTCTCACATATATATAGTGGACTGGCACTAGTATAATACATAGCATTAGAGACCGTGATCCGAGACGGTTTGGCACCAACATAATTTAAACCATCACCCTGCTCTGACCGTAGTCGGTTCAAATTTCATAACCCTCTCCAAGAGTTTTAGAGCCAGTTGGAAATAATAATCGCCTACGATACTCGATGTGGACAAAAGTAACACCCGTCTGCCTCACCTGCGTAGTCGGTTTGTTATTGCAACCGTCTCTAATATATTTTGTATTGGAGACAGGTATTTATGTTCACTGTCTCTGAGAAGGTAGAGACGGCTGGTTATCATAACCCGCTGTGTAAGGTAAGTATCGGAGATGGTGGAAATTATTAATCGGCCACGCTCTTATTTTTGCTAGTAGATGCCAGATGGAGTGGTCCTGGCAGAAGTTTGAGTGAACATTCACAAACCCGGTATCATCATATATAGTAACCACACAAAAAACCACAAGAAAAAATATAGCAGTTGTAGAACATAGCCATATATATAAAAGCAGAGTAGTGTTCAACATAGCCATATATAGAAAAGTTGTATAACAAACTGATTCAACATAAAGTTTGTGCAGAGAACAAAAGGCCAAAGAATTCAACATAACTATCTCATGCTGATCTACTAAAACTGATGCTCAGATTAGTTTACATCATCAACAACACCGTAAATAGGGCACCTCTTGCCAATGTCACTTGTCCCACTAGCCGTGGTCACACTCTAAACTAAAAATAACTTGATCATGAACTTTCCAGATAAGAAATGGTGGTTTGCCAGATAGTTAAAGTCATCAGGATCGCCAAACTTCATGTACACCCTGCGATTATGATCAACTACAAACTTGTACTTCTCAGGCCAAGCATGAAATACATGATAAGCATGAGTGATGTGCTAAGGAGAGTAAACACAATGAATTTTCATAGCCAACAGTCCCTGGTTGTGTTGACCCTCCACAACACCTAATATACTCATGGTTGTCTTTGACATTATTGGGTTTTGAGTTGTCTCCAGGTCAATTAATAAATCCGAATAGTCCTCAGGATATCCTGCTGCCCTCCGTCTTGGAAAAGTTTGAGGCTCCTTAAAAAAGATGTCTAAAATCTGTGGAAGAAGATCGAGGCGTACTAGCTTGTAGATCTTTACATGCTCCTCATCAAATTTGAAAGTGTACTACGGTGCCTCCTCAAGTTTCTCATTAGCATGAGAATTAGTTGGCCTAGCAAGAAGCTGGCATTCAATGTTGTGGTTTACATCAAACTCGAAGTTGTTGCCAATGAGCTTCTGAATAACATGAAGGCTTTTTAAAAGTCCATCCACATCAAAACAGCAGACTGTTTTCACTAAAAACATGTCATCAATCGGACCAAGAGATGCACCTAAAAGCTTCATAACTACCCTAGAAACCTAAGGTCTCATCTCTCCATGTAATGAACCTGACATGCTATCTTCCCAGTCCCCTAAGATAGGAAAAACTATGAAATATGAACAAAAACTATGAAAAAGGGATTTGATAATATCTTCAGATTTGACAGTTTATTTAGGTAGCAAATACTTTACTAGTTCATTTAAAATTATGATATCTTGTCTCATGCAAATACAAAATTGTTGTCTTGTCTAGGCATTGGATTTAACAATACACCATTCTTAGTTGTCATTTTCTTTTGTATCATCTAATCTGTACAAGTCAGATTATGATATCTTGTCTCATGAAAATATCATCTAATCTTTTGTATTACAAGACAGATTGACCTGTTAAATCTGAACAAAACTTCCAACGACATCTAATTGACTTACGATATGTACACATGTGCAAGTTATATAAGCAATTGAATTAGCAAAAGGCTAAGAAAAATTATGAGAGATTAGTAAGTATATTGGACATGCCTACACAAATATTATGGAATAAAAGAGACTTAGGATTTATGAGAGATAAAAAACCCTAAAATAAACAGTAGAACATTATGATTTACTTCATGTATTCAAAAGGGAACGAGGGATAGAAAGAAGAATGTTACTAACCTGATTATTCAAACACAAAAATTTGTGATTTACTTACGCGCTTAACCTTCTTAACCTGATAACATAGAGAATAGATCTTGAGAAGATGGACGCAGAGAGGGAAACCGAGAAGGGGATCAAAATATTCAAAAAGTAAATCACAATCACTTCCGCTCTCTGCTCGGAAGATGGACGCAGAGGGAAATCGAGAAGGGGGTCTTGAGATGGCCTTGAGAATGAACCTCTCTGGTGATCTCCGCCTCTCCGCCTCCGCCTCTCCGGTGTGAAGAACTGCATCGCTCTATGAAGAACTGCACCGCTCCGGTTTTATAACATCCCAAATTTTCATTAAACCAAACTTCATCATTGCATTCATACCATCATGGCATCTGTGCATTGCACAAAAAATTTCAATAGTTTAAACCTAGTAAAACCCCTATTAAAACCCCCTCATTTATTTGTAAGGAGTGGAGCTTGTTTTTTTATTTTTATTTTTACCTAAAATGTTTTATTAGAGTTTTGTTGTTTTTAAAACATTTTTGAACACTAGGTTCACCTCTTAAAGTTTTGGTGAAGGTTTGAATTGATTTGGAGTTTATTTGTTAGTTCAAATGTTTTATAGAAAATAGAAACAAAAAATGAAAAGGAATTAGAAGAAAAAACATTAGCTGGTAGCCAAACCAACTCGGCCCATCACCCCCGGCCAATCTCAGCCCACCCGGCACCCCCTCTCCCCCTGTTTATTTTCTCACCGCGTCCCCTCCCGCAACCGCTCGCTGACGAGCTGGCCCCACTGCCACGACAGCGTCGTCGTCTTCAATCACGCCCACTGAGCCTGCCCCTCCTCGGTCGTTTCTACTGCGATTGAATTCGCGTAAATTCGCGAGATTAACGACGTGATTATTTCCCTTGACCCCTGCTTCATAAAACTCCCTCGCCCCTCTACATTTACAATCACGCCACACCCCCAGAGAGCCCCAGGATCCATGAATTTCCACTTGAACCGCCGCCGTCTCCGGCAATGATTCCGGTGAGGTACGACCACCCCTCTCCCTCTGCCTTGCACTGTCTCTATCTACAAGCCACCGACGACAGGAGCGACTCCGGCGAGGAATTGCAGTCGAGCCCGTATACCCCTTCCTCGACCGCGACCTCCACGGCAACCGCCTCGACCCCGCAACTTCGGTAACACCATGTGCCCTTCCCTTACCCCCTAGAACCACCGGGCCTCCGTCACCTAACGCGCCACCTCCGCACACCGCCATCAGCGCCGCCAATTCTTGGTCAAGCGCTCAGGTCCGTTAGATCTAGATACTAGGGTTAGGATTAGATCCTTTTAGTGAAGGGGTATCGGCTAATATAGCCTGTACGATATTGTTTAGATCCAACAGCGCACGCTCCAGATCCGTGCGAAGCGAAACCAGCCAATTGGTTTGCGCCACATGGCTTAGTGTTCTGTTTAAAATTCAGATTTTATTTGTTAAATGCTTGAACTTAGAAAATCCATAACTTTTGATCCACAATTCAGAAAAATGCAAATTTGGTGTCTATGAATTCAGAAAAATGTGAATTTTCTTACTGTGGCCTTATTTTGTTTAGTACCTTCTGTAAAATTCGATTTTTAGGCAGAAACCTTTTTAGGGCTATTTTGACTATAAAAATTATTGAATAAATTATTTTTTAGGTGGATCTTGTGATCTTTGGCCTTTAGATGGTGTAGTTTTCTTCTGTACTGTAAACTTTGGTTTTAAAAGTGTGGCATTCATATCATTGCGTAATTGCATGCAACCATATTATTTTTGAGTGCCTATATTGAGTTGTATATTTTGTTGTTTGTTTATGATATGTAGATTGTGTGGATTGTGAAGTTTTTTGCTGTGAGTATTGTACCTACTCTCCTAGGTACCAAGGCAAGTGATATTTCATCATATGTCCTATTATTTTACCTATTGCAATAGTGTTATTTTAGTAGGATTTTGCATGATAGTTTTATTTATATTGCTATGCTATAGAATCCTATAGATTATACCTTGGTAGTATTTTCCTAAGATAGGAGACATCGTATGCTAGAATTCTTAGCCTTTATATTACAATTCGTGGTTGAAATTCATATTATGATGGTATGGGAAGTTTATTACTAAATTTTTTTGACTAAGAAAATAACCAATGTTAATGAAACACCTGGGTGGAATTGGACTTGTATAGATTATGCTGAGTGGTTACTCAGGGCTCATTTCTATTGTTTACCCTGGTGTATCACACTTGTGGATGGCCACCCAGGAACAAAGAGATTTGAGATGTTCGTGTCGCGAAGATTCCAATGCAGCCACATGGCATATGGGCTCTGCCTTGACTAACTAAGTTGTGAGAACTCAGCCAGACGGACAGAGGGTGGTAGAATTGATAAGATGGAATGCGTCTGTGGTGGTATGAGGGATTGCTTCTGAAAAGTATCATCTCGATGCATGTAGAGTCTTGTGTGGAAAGTGCACCACCTCTCGAGAGGGTAAAACTAAGTACGTAGTCGTGTCCCTGGTTATGGACAACTTTTGAGCATCAAGACATTGAAATAGTTCAAGAATCTCCTCATCCCAATTTCTCTAAGTTAAAATTTTGTGGGTGAACAAGGGTAGCGGTTCACTAATGTCTATTGGTGGTACCTTAGTGTTTTGTAAAAGCAAAACTTTGTATTTTCAAAACTAATAGGATAAAACTTGCTTTTATCAAAGCCAGCCAGATCTACACTTAGCCATATTTCATTTAGTTGCTAGGTTCTACTATACAACTATGGTATCAGTTGCCAATACAATTCTAACTGTATTGACCCTTTATGGATATAACTTATCATGTTACAGGTTACTCTGATGGTGAGTAGGGTTACGAGTCTATAGTCAACATGTTTGCCTATGACGCATGAAGATGAAGACTCTATTATTATGCTATGTGTTGAGAACTCTAAATAAGTTAGACTTGGGTTAAGTGAGTTGTAAGAACTATTATATTCTTGGATTTGCGATGTAATAATGACCTTTGTTTCTGCGTACTTCATTTTAAACTGTGGGTGCTAGCAAATCGTTCCAGGGACTAGCACTCCAATCCTAGGGATCTCTACCTTATTGGGTGAGATCTTACAGGATTCTCGATGCCTCTTGGTGTCTCCTTCACTGATCTGTACAGGAGCGCAGCTGGTTTTATATTACGACCGTCTCTGAGAATAGGTGCGCAACCGGTTTTATATTAAGACCGTCTCTAAGAATAGGTATATTAGAGATGGTTGTTTATTTTCACCGGCTGCAAGTAGAAGTTGACGGAGACGGTTGTAAATATTATCCGTCTACGCTCTTATTTTACAGGGGTGACTTATTTTACGAGACCCACCTGTGTTCTTGCTAGTATATTCTAGATGGAGCACTCATTGCTGAGGCTTGTCTGAAACCCGGACCGTCTGAATTAACCCGGACTGTGTTAAAAGGTACGAAATCTCTTGCACTACTAGGAAAATGGCTATAGGTAATCAGCACATCCGTGGCTCACATTGTTGAAGTGCCCCACGGCTAAAACAGGCGTGGCTCACCTATGGGCAGTGCCCTACTACTAACTAGAACAACCGTGGCGCACATGACCATAGTGCGCCATAGATATGTGTGGGTCAGGGCCCTGTTGGCCGCACGCCAAACATCTGTAGCGCACATAGGCTAGGTGCGCTACGGTTGTTTGTGTCAACCGTGGCGCACATGGGGGGTGCGCTACGCCTAAGCGCATGCCCCCCTGTGCTGTAAAACGGCCAGACACATCCGTGGCGCACTCTGCCTAGTGCGCCACAGGGAGTAGGAACATCCGTGGCGCACATGCAATAGTGCACCACGGATGTTCCTACTCCATGTGGCGCACTAGGGCAGAGTGCGCCACGGATGTGTCGATTTTTTTTGACAGCACTTTATGTGCACATGTGTGACCACATCCACCACCCCACACTTCACTTTCCCCTTCTTCTTCCTCCTTAGATCTAGTCGGGATCTTCTCCTTCCCACCTCAATTTCTCCACCCATTCACCATTTTTAGCATGTAGAACTTGCCTTGGATGTTATATAAGTAATAGAGGAAGGTCTCTCATCTCCTTCTCCGGTTGACACGCGCACCTCTCCTTTCCATCTTTCTCGCAATCAGTCTCTCATCTCGGTAAGTTGTCGATGTAAGGATGTGTTCATGTGTATATGGATGATATGCTCATATGTATGTAGATGATCGATGCTCATGATGTGTGTATGGAGAGGATCGATCGATGGTCGTATGTGTGTGTATATGCAGAGTATCGATGATGATCATGCATGTGTGTATATGGAGAGGATCGATGATGATATGCTCATAAGTTGCCATTTGTTTTGCCAAAATGTTGATTCATTTCCATTTTGGCAAGACTTTGGCATTTCGCAAAGGTCCTAATTTTAGGATAGGTCATGCCGAAATTTTCTATCGACCATTGCATGCATGCATTCATTATGTGGTTATAATAGACTTCAAATTGTACCGTGTACACCGTACAGGAAAAAATGGTCCGCATAATGAGCGAAGGCATTGTGGCTAGATTTTTTAAATGTGCGACGGCCGACATGATACGAAATAACAAGACAGATATAAGATGTCCGTGCAGAAGATGCAAACTCAACTGGGTGATCGACCCAGATTCCGGGAATCTGCAGGCGCACCTGCTCCGCCATGGTTTCATGGATGGATACACTCGTTGGATAAGCGATGACGAAGACGATGGAGACGGTGAAGGTGGCCAACATGATGATGATCATCATCACGGCGAGAACGGGCAAGATGATGAAGAGTCTCCTGGAGATGGTGAAGGTGCGGAAGCAGACCGGGATGATGATGATCTAGATGCCGGAGGAGCAGACGACGATGGAACAACGTCGGGCTGGGTGCGGGACCCTTATGTGGAAGAGTTGCTTCTCAAGCAGACGAGTAACGCCAGGGCTGCCGCTAGAGAGAAAGCCAAGCTTGCGCAACTTGAGAAAGATGCAGTTACTCCATTGTATGAAGGATGCAGGCCCGATGATACCCGGTTAAATGTAACGCTCAAGGCTATGGAGATGAAGGCAAAACACAAATTGAGCGACGCAAGCTTCGACGATATGATGGCATTCTGGCACGATCGTCTCCCGGAGGGGAACACATGTCCAACTAGTATCGAGGACGCCAAGAAAATCGTCTGTCCTCTCGATCTACCGCACGTTAGATATCATGTATGAATCAACGATTGCATCATTTATCGGGGCGAGGACGCGGAGAAAACCACATGTCCGGTGTGCGGCGTGAGTCAATACAAGAAATGGACGAAAGCACCTCGAAATGGGGTATGGTACTTTCCTATCACTCCTCGTCTGCAGCGCTATTTCGCGGACCCTAAGGAAGCGAAGCTCATGCGATGGCATGCGGAAAGGAAGAAGCCAGGAGATGATGATGATGACCCCGAAAAGGATGAGCTGCTGACGCACCCTTCAGATGCTAGCCAGTGGAAAGCATTGGACCTCGAATTCCCAGAATTCGGTGGAGGTTCGAGGAACATCAGTCTTGGTGCGAGCACCGATGGACTCAATCCGTTTTGTAGCCAGAGCAGCACGCACAACACTTGGCCCGTGTTTGTATGGATGTACAACCTCCCTCCATGGTTGTGAATGAAGAAGAAGTACATACAAATGAGTATGCTAATTCAAGGCCCAAAACAACCTGGTACCGACATCAATCTGTATCTCGGGCTGTTGAAAGAGGAGCTAGCCACGTTATGGGAATCTGGAGCCAATACTTAGGACGCCGTCGCACGAGATTATTTCACTATGAGAGCCGCGTTGGTCACTACGGTGCAAGACTATCCAGGTTGCGGGTATATCTCGGGGCAGATTATCCAAGGATTCTGCGCATGCGTTAGGTGCATGGATAACACAAGCTATCTCCAACTAGAGAAACATCCAGGGTCATCGAAAACCGTGTTCATGGCGCACCGGAGGTGGCTCGACAAGAATGATCCATGGAGAAAACATGGAGACCTGTTCGATGGCAAATCAGAGACCCGAGGAATCCCAGAGCGTAGGAGCAGCGAAGAAGTGGAAGAGTTGCTGAAAAACTGGAAAGATTGTCCTAAGCCTGGAAAGAAGCGAAAGAGGCAGCAACAAGACAAGCCGCTAATGAAGGTATGGAAAACAAGGTCTGTTTTCTAGGAGTTTCCATACTGGAAGTTTCTCCGCACGCCTCATAGCCTCGACATCATGCATATCACGAAAAACGTGTGCGAGAGTCTGGTCGCCACCATAATCAACATGCCAGATAGGACGAAAGATGGTCCGAAAGCAAGGCACGACCTGATATGCTTGGGTATCCGGAAGGAGCTTCACGGAGGACGCACTACTCCTGATGATCAGGAAGATGACGATGATCATGAGTTGGAGACGACACAAGGTCGTCGGCAGGGTAAAAAGTTCAAGAAGAACGAATATTACTGCCCTCCTTGTTGCTTCATCTAAGCCAGGATGAGATAAAACGTTTTTCAAGTGCCTTCTAGGAGTCAAATTTCCTTACGGCTACGTAGGCCAGATAAGCAGATACCTAGACGAGGCGAAGCAGAGGTTCAGTGGCATGAAGTCTCACGACTGTGCCGTGCTAATGACGCAGGTACTTCTGGTCGCACTAAGAGGGATAATGGATGAGCACGTCCGTGAAACGTTATTTGGCCTATGCAAGTTTTTCGACGTCATCTCTAGGAAGTCGATTGGCGTGAATCAGCTCGGGAGGCTACAGGAGGAGATCATGGTGATACTATGTGAGCTTGAGGTCTACATCCCACCCGCATTCTTCGACATTATGGTGCATCTGCTGGTCCATGTCGTGGAGGACATCGTACAACTCGGGCCGATGTTCCTCCGCAGCATGATGGCGTTCGAAAGGATAAACGGACACATCAAAGGATACGTTCGCAACAGGTCCCGTCCAGATGGAAGCATAGCCAAGGGCTTTCTGGCTGAAGAGTGCATCTCTTTTTGCACGAATTATCTAGACATCGAGAACCCTGTCGGTCTTCCCGTCAACAGGCACCTTGGCAAGCTCGACGGATCTGGTCACCGAGAGGGTTGTCGCATACTGCATGCAGACTTCAATTTTCGACGCGCAGACTTTGATCGAGCAAACCTCGCCGCGCTACAGCATTTAGAACTGGTCGATCCTTGGGTACAGAAGCACAAAAGGTTAATCGAGAAGAAGTACAGTGACCGGGGCATACAGAGGACGCAGGGAGAAATAATCAAAGAGCACAACTCAGATTTCACGCGTTGGTTTAGGTAGACGCTTCTTGATAATCCCCCGCGATCGCATTCTTCTGACACGGAAAAGATCATATTCACCTTGTCGCAGGGACTGATGCAAAACCTGGTGACCTATCAGGCGTATGATATCAACGGCTACACATTCTACACGGAGGAAAAGGACAACAAGTGTCATTATCAGAACTCAGGCGTAACATCGGAATTCTACACCGATGACAACGTGAAGGAAAGATTCTACGGAAGAATCGAGGAGATCTAGGAGCTCGACTACTGTGGAGAAAAGGTGCCGATGTTCCGTGTCAGATGGGCAAAGAGCGTCGAAAGAGAAGACCGGTATTTCACAACCATGGTTATACCCGAAGAAGCCAAATCCAAGGCCGCCGGTGTAAACGTGGCCACGAAAAATGAACCGTGGGTACTGGCTACCAAAGTGGACCAATGTTTTTTCATTACCGACCCGACAAAGCCTAGCCGTGTTGTCATGAGGAGAGGAAAAAGAAACATCATCGGAATTGATGGAGTCGCCAACGAGCAAGACTTCGACCAGTACGGCGATCCAAAGATTGAAGATTACGACGACTACGATGCAGCAACATACATCACAAGAAGAAAAATGACAACCCTACCCAAAAAAGGTAGCCCGTTCGAAAGAAGAAACATTAAAGTGCCGGGGCTAAATTATTCAACCGCGACAAAAAAGGGAAAAAAGATTGTAAAACGCTAGCTCAAAAAATATTGTAAAACGCGTGTTTTGAAAAAGATTGTAATATTCATGGATCTGTTCTTATGAAATTTAGTTATACTTTAAATCATATTTTTACCACTTTTATGACATATATTATCACTTTTGGGCATTTTTGGAATATTTAAAAGTATTTTAAAATCAAAACAAAACTTCTATGGCATATATCACCACTTTTGGGCATTTTTTGGAACATTTAAAATTATTTTTGAAATAGAACAAAAAAGGTGGGCACCAGGATTCGAACCTGGGTGCTCACAAGTTTAGAATAGAGCTAAGGACGGAACCAGTGGGATAGGCTAGTGTAGTTGTTAGATAGTGGGGCTGTAGTTTTCTTATACAGTAGTTAGAAGCCGATAGGCGTATAGAACTAGCCCATAGTGCTCTACAGATATCCGTAGCGCACTATGCCCCAGTGCGCTACGCCTAAGTGGCTTTATCCACACGTGGCGCTCGACCCCCCTCTCTCATCCCCATCTCTCCATCTCTCAGCCCGATCGAGCACGATCCGCCGCCGCCGCTCTCGATCCGCCGCCGCCGTGTCTGAGGAGGAGGAGGCCTGCCCGCGTCCGAGGAGGAGGTCCGCCCGTGTCCGAGGAGGAGGAGGCCCGCGTCTCAGGAGTAGGCCTGTGTCCGAGGAGGAGCAGCCGCCGCGTCTCAGGAGGTGGAGGCCGCCGTCGTCCGCCTGTCGTCGTCCGTCTGTCGTCTGCCCGTCAGATGTGAGCGTCGCCTCTCCCCTCTCTCCCTCTCCCCCTCTCTCTGCCTCTCTCCCTCTCTCTCCCTCTCTCCCCTCTCTCTGCAGGCCATCGTTGCCCCTAGGTTTAGGCTTGTAGGTTGAGGCTTGTAGGTTTACATTTTTTGTTAGAAACAGAGAGCAAACAGAGAGCTTGAAGATTTTTTGTTAGAAACAGAGAGCAAACAGAGGCTTGATGTTCTGTTAGAAACAAAGAGCAAACAGAGAGCTTGTAGGTTTAGGCTTGATTTTTAGCTTGTAGTTCTTGTAGGTTTAGGCTTGTAGTTCTTGATTTTTAGCAAACAGAGAGCTTGAAGATGTTCTAGCCATGACTTAATCTGCTTGCTCTTTTTTCTATTAGCATGTAGCTTGTAGTTCTTGTCTATTTGCTCTCTGTTTCTGCTTGTAGTATTGCCCAACACCCACTATCTAGCTAGCTACCTACCTACCAGGAGATGAGGTTTTCTTGGCAAGGAAGAGTTGTTCAGACTTGAGAAGCAACAGTGAGTTTTTGGCTTCTTGGTGTCCCTACTGCTGGTTTATATAGAAGTTGGGGGAGGGGTAATGGTAGAGAGAGAGGAGGAGCGGGAGGAGGAGCAGAGAGAGTGGAAGGGATGATAATACCAAATCATTACTGCATCTCTATTAATGGAGAATATGGTAGTGTGGGCAGTGTCAAGAAAGGGCCCCGGTGTCTCTTGTTGTAGGATGAAATTAATAATGGAAAAGAGATGCCCATCATCTATCGGTGATGAGTGTGTAGCTCTGAAGTTTCTTTGATAGGTAGGATCCCCTTTCTATTTTCTGTACCCCTTTAGCCAAGTTGTGTCTGCAAGCGCACAACACATATTTTCAAACCCTGCCTACAGCTATTACTCATGCAGATACACATATAATTAGTTAACATTTCTATACAGATATAAATAGCTTGAAGCTGTGTAGGTGACTATTAGTGGAGTGTTTTGTTAAGATACCTTATTCCCGTGCAAGTCCACATTAGGTAGGTTTAACCAGTATCTTCTTGTTTGAAGAAAATCATGGATCTGCCTTTCTAGCAAACTTCTGTAATATAGCCTACAAACTAAATAAACTTAGTTCAATACTGAGACCTATACTCCTAATTGCATTTCTGTACAGATAGAAATAGCTTGAAGCTCTGGCACTGTTGCCTGTACAGGGTGCTGAGACCTCAGTTGGTTTCTATTTTTCTATATATAGAGAGAGAGGGACAAGAGTGAGGGACTGAACTGAACCACCCAATTTGTCTGGACTGCAACTGAGGTGTTGTTGGGGACACAATTCCATTTCTCTCCACTATGTATATTACTATTAGTTTTCTCCTATATATAATCCTCTTCAGATATAATCCTGTGTTGCTCTGCTCTTGTCACTATATAATTACTCTTTTTTTTCCTACTGGATTATTGTTGTTTGTGCTGACCAAATGCCTCTCTTGTTTCTATTTCATCTATATTTTGGCTGGATGGATTACTGTGTGTGGTCGACCATATGTGGGTGCTAGCTGTGAGTCTGTGGGTGCAATGCTGGCCATGCTGGTTAGGGTGTTTGTTTATGTTCTTGTCTGAATGTCTGGCTATGATGGACATTTATCGTGTGCTGGCTATGCTGGCCATATATATACAGGTTCTTGTATGAAATGAGTCCCGATTTTTGCCGGAATGTTGATTAACTTCCGTTTCGGCAGAAATCGGGCACTCCTAGTTTAAGAAATTAGCAAAGTTCATGCCGGATTTTTCCGTCCATTTAACCAATTATTTGTTTTTTATTAGTGCGAAGATGTGTGACAACAACGAGGCTGGATGTTCTAAGCGCATCAGCGCTGAAGGAGAACTCTGACCTCCGAATAAACAATTGACATTCTGGGAGGCGGCCCAGCGGCTAGAAGACGATGAAGAATACCATCCTTCGAAGAGCGAGGATGATGAGATGGAAGACGCGAAGGAAGAAGCCGAAGGAACAGCGGACGATGAAACCACTGATGGCGGCGAGGGCACAGGGAGTGGTAGCAATCCTCCTAAGAAGAAGAAGAAGAAGAAGAAGCCGAAGGACCGGCGCCCGAACACGGTCGGCACGGTCAGGGAGGAAATTACCGAAGTGAGCCCATCAGGGGTTCCTTTGGAGCCCGCCCTTGTCCTCAAAGGGTACGGTGGGCAAGTGGCGGCGATCACCCGGACAACCATCTCGATCAACACCGACAATCTCCGGCATAAAGATAATGGCCACTTGCGCACACTCCTCTTCGAGAAGCTGCACGCAAGATACAAGTTCCCCGCTAAGTATCAAAACACAAATTATCATGGGAACGAAGTAAACAAATCCGCCCTCACAAAGATGAGCACCGCCCTGGCCAGCTGGAGAACCCGGATAAAGAAGGCAAAAGTCTTGATGAGATCCAGAATATTGACCCGCGGATCACCGAAGATCAGTTTCGGGAGTTCAAGGAGAGGTGTGAATCCGAAAGAGCCCTGGCCAATAGTAATCGGGGAAAGGTGCTGCAGGCAATGAATATAGGTCATCACCATCTCGGATCTGGTGGATACAGAACCGCGGAGGCCAAATGGAATAAGGAGGACGAAGAGTGTAGATCCAAGGGGATAGAAAACCCCTTTGCTAAATTCGAACCCGGGCAGGTTCGAAACTTCATCAGGGCCCGTTACAATGTGGACCCAAAAACCAAACAACTCACCGCGGATCCTGCGGTGAAGGAATTCGAGGAAATTGTGGTAAGTATAATCTAATTACCGCGGATCAAATCGATTGCAATCTAATCGATGATCTAAATGATTCACTGTTACTTCTTCTGCAGGAGGATGAAAATGTTGCTAGTCATGGATCCCAGGGTTCCTCATCCCAGGGGTCGACGGCGGCCACCCGGTGGGATAACCCTTTTAACAGGGCGATGAACCGGGCCAAGAAAATAGAGCCAGTTACGAAGAAGCCGTCGTCGGCTGGCCGTCTGGCCGGCCTCGGGGATAAGAATTGGGTGGATCATTTTGGTCCACCGCCGAGGACGCATGTGGCACCGTCGGGAAGGAGCGAGGAGGAAAACCGCGAGGTTCAAGAACTTAAGGCACAAGTGGCGCGGATCCCGCAGATCGTCCAAGACAACCTGGCAATCACCCTCACGTCCTTCCTGCCTACCTTGGTGGAGTCAATAGCGAACTGGAGTGCGGGTGGTCGAGTAGGGCCGTGCCCGGTTCCAAGCATGGTCAGCAGCCACTCGAACAACGCGGCGCCGACGAATCAGGCGAACTACGTGTTCGTGACTCCGCCCGCTAGCACCGCGGCGCCGCAAGTGTTGGTGACTCCCCCTGCCATCACCGCGGCGCCGGAGTACATGTTGGTGCCCCCTGCCATCGCCGCGGCGGCACCGGAGCTCCAAGCACCCTCCGGTAGGGAGAATACACCAGCGGCCATCACCGCGCCATCAAGCAGCCCTTCCGTCTCTTGCACGCCCGTCGCCGTATGCGATGCGTCGACAGTAGCTGATCTCGACGCCATCACGGTAAACAAATTGCTTTAATTACCTCCTTTCATGCCATCTATTACTCTTATGGCATCTCTGACGATGTCGTACATGTTTTCCGCAGACGGATGTTCCTTGCACTCTCTTATGCTACGTGAACAACGAGTTGAGGGATGTTGCCAAGGGTACCATCGTTCAACCCTTACAGCGCACATTCCACTCAAGGCCGATGTCAGATAGCGTGCACAGGGTTAAAATTAGTCGGGTGCTAAGGGGTTGCGATGACCTGGAACCTCCCATTCAACCCCCAGGAGCGGATGAAGAAGAGCCGTCTGTCCTCAGAACATGCTTCGGCTTATTCTTGCTATGGACAAAGAGCATGATCCGTTTGGGGACGGCGGGGGCCATCATGCCACAGACAACAGCACCGCCTGTCGTGCCAGCGACAAGCGGTGGCAAGGCCCCCTTACCGCCCTCGCCGTCACCTCCACGCGGTGGGTCGGATGATCATGTTGATGATATGCACATGGCGTAGGATCCAGCCGAGGACGACGAAGACTGGAATGATCACTTCTTCAGCTCTCAGTTTGGCAACGAAGACCTAGCTGGTGGCCCCACAGAGAAAGCCACTATCACCAAGCGTCTGTTTGGTTCTCAGGAGACGCCTCCAGCTTGCGCCTTTACAGAGTCAGCTGATACAACCAACCGGCCCTTTATTCTAAGCCCTGACACACTACATAGGGCGGCCGGTGCTCAGATTGCGGTGCCTGCCCGCTCTCCAAAAGGAAAAAAGGGCAGGAAAAGAAAATATAGCAGCTTGAGCCAGCCGGTGGCGTCTACAACTGCGAATCCGATCAGGTTTCGGGACGGGCCACCAAGACCCGAGGGTATTATGTGGAGGATTCATGTGGCGGGTGAGCCCATGCTACCTAAGAATTTGCGGAAGATTGCCAGTTCGGAACTGCAGAGTGTGCATGACGGCGTGCTGACGATAGAGAGACGCCTTCTATCGGAGAAAGATACCTCGCACCCGGTATTCGTGGTTAAGGTGCCACCA
This sequence comes from Avena sativa, assembly GCA_916181665.1. Lineage (NCBI taxonomy): Eukaryota > Viridiplantae > Streptophyta > Magnoliopsida > Poales > Poaceae > Avena > Avena sativa. The sequence goes on from OV702293.1 coordinate 106,490,633, forward strand.
GGCTTGGGCTTCGTCGACAATGCCCCTGCGGATCTGTTCTTCCTGCGGTTCGAGGACATCTTCAATATGTTCCACCTATACCCGCTGCACTATACCATGGTCCGTCTCTTTTCTCTCAGCATGGCCATGCAGATCATTATAGAGAACACACTGGGCATCGCTATAGTGGACCCCTACTACATGCGTGACGGCTTCTTGGGTTCCACCGCCGAACAACGTATCGTGGCCTCGTACCTAAAAAGAATCCTCGTGGCGAACAAGACAAAGGAATACATTTTCGTGCCTTACTTTCCTGAGTAAGTCGTTATTCACTCGCCACCGTCGATTGGCTTTATTAGATCATCATCATTCTTTTTCCAACACATTCCATTTGAATTTTTTGCGCAGAGATGAACACTGCACGCTCATCTCCTTATCGCCGAAGCATTCCCACGCCACGTATTTCGACTCGGGGAGTCTAGAAAAGAAGAAAAACTACGACAAGATCAAGGAAGTTCTGGATGATGCTCTCACTGGCTTTGCCTCGACGGAAGGCACCACCTTCGTGCGTACGAAGGTCAAGTTCGGCAGGCACGTCTTCAACCACGTAACGGAGTTCCCCTGCATGAAGCAGCCGGAAAACTGTAAGAAGGAAGCCTACTATGCACTCCATCACATGAGGGCGTTCCTACTTGACCAGCAGAATTCTACGCTGCCAGATCATCTCAAACAGTGGGCCGAAGCAAAGGCCAAGATCAATGATTCAGATATTAGACAAGAGATGTATCGCATCCAGCAGCAGTTTGGGGCAATCATCTTTCGTGATGTCATGACTTCGGGAGGGATCTTCTACGGAGGAAATATCCCGAATAACCATGACGTAGAAGATTGCCTAGAGATGCAGGGTGACTATAGGAAGTTCATGACAAGACAAGGCGTCCTCCCGTTCCCTATGCCGAGCCAGAAGGCTTGATGTTGGCCTAGTTGTAGTTACAAACTATAGATAACCTTTGTGTGTGTGTGGACAAACTATGAATCATCGCTTACTTCTTTTGCTTATTAATATTATATATCAATCAATGCTTGGTTTTTTTGCTTACTCTTTGGTCCTTTGCTCACTTTGGTTCTTTTTTTTTTCCTTACTCTTTTTTCGAGAATAATGTCGATGATTGAAATGTCGTGGCACACTATATATGTGAATGTGCTACGATGGGATTGTGAGCCTTGTGATATGCACAAGTCCAGGTCTTATGCATCCTACTTGGCTCACCGTTCCATCGTAGCATATTCCTGTGTCCAACGACCTATGTATATATATGAGACATGCTTTTCGAGTTATTTTTGTCTTTTTCGAGAATAATGCTGATGATTGAAATGTCGTGGCACACTATATATGTGAATGTGCTATGATGGGATTGTGAGCCTTGTGATATGCACAAGTCCAGGTCTTATGCATCCTACTTGGCTCACGGTTCCATCATAGCATATTCCTGTGTCCAACGACCTATGTATATATATGAGGCATTCTTTTCGAGTTATTTTTGTATTTTTCGAGAATATGCCGATGATTGAAATGTCATGGCACAATATATATGTGAATGTGCTATGACGAGATAGTTAGCCTTGTGATATGCACAAGTTCAGGAATTGTGCATCCTACTTGGCTAACAGTTCCGTCATAGTATATTCCTGTGTCCAACGACCTATCTAGTTATATATGAGGCATTCTTTTCGAGCTACTTTGGTCTTTTTCGAGAATAATGCCGATGATTGAAATGTCGTGGCACACTATATATGTGAATGTGCTACGATGGGATTGTACGCCTTGTGCTATGCACAAGTCCAGGTGTTGTGCATCCTACTTGGAGTACGGTTCCATCGTAGCATATTCCTGTGTCCAACAACCTAGTTATATATGAGGCATTCTTTTAGAGTTACTTTGGTCTTTCTCGAGAATAATGTCGATGATTGAAATGTCGTGGCACACTATATGTGAATGTGCTGCGATGGGATTGTTCGCCTTGTGGTATGCACAGGTCCAGGTGTTGTGCATCCTACTTGGCGAACAGTTCCATCGTAGCATATTCCTGTGTCGAACAACCTAGTTATATATGAGGCATGCTTTTTGAGTTTGGTCTTTTTGATTTAGGAGTACTTTCTATAAGTGTATCTTCATATGCGACTTTAATTATATATGTTTTTATTCAATCATCGGTTAATTATTATTGTCAACTTATAGATGACGTGGTACGTCGTGTACAAGGGACGGGTTCCCGGAGTCTACGATGATTGGGAAGACTGCCGGAGACAGGTGCACCGTTTCAGCGACAATAGCTACAAAGGGTACAACACTATGGCGGAGGCGGAAGCTAGATACACGCGCTATCTAGCGGGAGTTAGGACAAGGAACCGGATGAAGACCTACACCTTCGTCGCGGCGGTGATCATGCTTATCTTCTTTGGTTGTTTATCCCGCGTTTGTGTCTAGCTAGTTTAGATGTCTAGGTGAGCTTCCGAGCTCTAACTTTTTCGATCGACACATGTATTCGCATGTCACCAACTACTACTTTGTAACTTGATCGAAACAATTAATGTAACTTATACTATGTATTCATGTATGAGACTTATCTATATGTATTTGTTTCAATCTTGTTTTTCATATTGTGTATTTATATATATAATTGTATATCTTGTATCTGTGTGTGTATATCTGTTGTAATATTGTATATAATCTGGCTCGGAAATTAAAAAAAAACAAAAAACATACCTGTGGCGCACATGATCTACCTTCTGTGGCGCACTACACCTAAAGCGCACTATAGAAGCTTAGTGGCGCACTTGGTAGTGCGCCACAGAAGATCCTACGCGTAGCGCACCTGCCCACATAGCCGTGGTGCACTAGCAGGTGCGCTACGCCTATCTCTAAAAAACCGTGGTGCACTAGGCAGTGCGCCACGGCTAGGAGATAGCCGTAGCACAAGGCACGTGGCGCACTGCTAGTGCGCCACGGATGGGCATTTCGGGTGCGCCACTAACAACATGTTTCCTAGTAGTGTTGTACATGGCTATTATATTGTACTATCCCTATTTGTAATGGAGACATAGCAATTAGTTCAAATGTAACACATGGTTGCTCTCATTGGTCTACACCATAACAACTACTTCTTCCCGCATATGACGGTTCCTAAAATAATGATTATGACCGCGACTAGGATAACAATGGCAGTGAAGGAGTATTATAGACACATTTCACAGGTTGTTTCCTAATAAATTTTCAAATCAAAATAAATTGGGATAAGCTCATAATCAAAATGATGCTCGAAATTTCTGGGGAGTTCGCACCCTCCAAATTTTACCGGAGTTGTCCGGACTTTTATTTTTTGGGGATTTAGTCGGGCATGTTAGCCCATTAGATATTGGGTTTGTTTAACATTCTTACATTATTACTTATGAGTATTGTTGTGTCTAATTTTGTAGATGACACATGAGTGGATGTAACTCGGGAATCGTGTGAGCAATGTGTACCTTGATGATGGCGTGTTGACCCCTCGTTGGGAGACCCCAAGAGCAACATGTGATGAGCACAACAGCAAGTTTTACCTCATTAAGAAATGGAGGTTATCGAACTAGTAGGAGGAAGGAAACAACTCAAAGGTGTTGCTAGCAACTTGTAGACCTGAACAACACAAACTCAAGACTTTGCCCCAACGAACAATGAGGTTGTCAATCTCACCAGTTTGCTGTAACAAAGGATTAACTATATGGTGTGGAAGGTAATAGTGGTTTGTAGAAAGTAAAGAGTAACAGTGGAAGATGTATAAATGGTAAATATTGGACCGGGGTCCATAGTTCACTAGAGGTGTTATCCTTAGATAAACAGACATGGCATGCTGGGTAAACAAATTACAGTAGGGCAATTGACAGGACTGAGCAAGGCATAACAATGCAATACTAGAAATTCATGATCCTATGAGATTCGATTGGGCAATACAACAAGATACATAGACCGCCATCCAACTACATCTATTACTAGAAATCCACCATCGGTTTATCATTCGAACCCCCTCCAGTATTAAGATGCAAGCAATAACAACTTCTTTAAGCAAAGTGTGTAAGGTAAACAATCCACTTGTTCCATGAACAAGAGACCGTTGTTTTCTCCCTAGTGGCAACAGCACATCTACAACCTTAGAGATTTTTGTGACTTTCCTTAGATTAAATAGAGGCATGAACCCACTATCAAGCATAAATACCCCCTCTTGGAGTCACTAGCAACTACTTGGCGAAGATAGCCACTAACAACGGAGAGCATGCAAGATCTCAAACAATAGAGACATGATAGAATCAACAAGACAAAACCATTAATCAATCTGACATAGTAATCTCAATATCCATCGGATCCCCACAAACACAACATGCATGATTACAAATACATGAGATCTTGATCATGAACGGAGCTCACAAGATCTAAACTTGATAGCACAAAGAAGGAGATACAACCATCTAGCTACTATATGGACCCGTAGTCCAAGGTGGAACTACTCACGCTTCATACCGGAGGCTAGCATGATGAAGAAGAAGGCCTCCAGGATGATCTCCCCTCCGGCAGGGTGCGTGAAGAGCTTTAGATCCACCCGATCTAGGGACGATGGTGGCGGCGGCTATAGACGGTTTCGTGGAATATTGATTGTGTGTTTAGGGTTTATGCATCAGGGGGTATTTATAGGTGAAGAGGCGAGGCAGGGGGACGGCCAGGGTGGTAACACCCCCTAGGCACGGCTAGACCTACCCCACGCCGCCAGGGGGTGTGGCCCCCTGGTGCCTCCCCTTCGTCTCGTACTCTGGCTTCGTGTTCCCCACGGTAAAATATTGACTTTGGCTTTTGTCCCGTCAAATTCCGAGAATATTGATTTTCTGCCTTTCTGAAACCTAAAACAGAAGAAAACAGGAAACTGCCACTATGGCATCTTGTTAAAGTTTAGTAATACAAAGTAACTAAGCATCAAACAAGCAATGCTGATATGCTCATGTAAGTGATAAAATAATAATTTTTGAGGTGACATGCACCATCAAAATCAAGATCAAACCATTTGCAAGCATTGAAAGCTAGGATCAAAGAACTCTAAACATGAGCATGCAAGATAAAGAGTTCTAACATTAGACAAAGTAACAAAGCATGCAACATGAAAGGTTACAAACAAATATCATGCATAAAATGCATTGAAAAACGTTTGTTTGTTTCATAGACAGAAAACACGACATAGTGGCATTCAGCTTTTCCCTCATGGAGTAGCAAATAGATGCATAAGACACCTTCAAAGTTCATAAAAGTGACTATATACAAATAGCATAAGAACAAGTAATATCAACAATATGCATAAATCAATATGTTTTGGGACAATGCACACAGAACTAAGAATGGCAACTATGCTCTCTTAATTGGTGCCTAAAGGTAGAAGGATGAGACTCAATATAATAGTGGAAGAAAGTCCCTTCATAAGGAAGCAGGGATTTCAAGTCTCAAAAAGATCTTCCAAAAATTATGGTACTTGTTAGCTTTCAGCTCTCATGCCCCTATCATAAGCATCTTGAAGTTCTTAAGGTTAAAGTGAACAAACTATGGAGTATATGCTTGACAAAGTATAAGTTGGCAATCTCATGTCCCTTAAATACGAGGGTTGCTCCTCATGCTACTCAAATTTAGTTACTTGCAAGTTCTTGTCAGAGTAAGTTGATGTGTATCATAGAGAACCGCCAACGGGGTACCCCTTGCACAGGGTACAAGAGCTACCCCATAATCAAACTTACAAGGCAAGCAGACAATGAGCATCTCAGCATTCTTCTTATTTACCATGGAAATATGGTTCTTTTTTCTCTCTCTTTCCCTCTTTTATCATATTGTTTTCTTTTTCTCAATCTTTTTTTCTCTATCTCTTTTTTTATAAGAAGAATGCTTCATAGATGTCATTATGGTGATGGTGCAAGTTTCCACCATGATTAGGCATGGCTTAGGCTAGCGGCCCAGGCGTTTCTCTAACACACATACATAACTCCATGGATTTAGAAGCTCCTCTTTCATTTCACACCGACGACATCCATAGACAAAAGAGCATGATATCAACTGTGTATAAAGTAGAAGTGCAATGTTGAAATTGTTCCCCATGACAACATGGTTCTGATAATTCCAACGTATAAGTGCAAGCATATATAACATAGATGACACAATGGTTCAAGTTTATTAGGGGCAAGAAAAATAGTGTGCCATCAAGTTCGTGAGAGATTTAATCACTAAGTTTTCACATAATAAAGTACTTTTTAATTGGAAGATAGATGAAAACAAGAATATACTTGGAATGGTTTAACACACCATGCATAGGAATTTATAGTGGACACTTTGTAATAACTTGGTTTCTTGGGAATTGGATGCATGAGTAGAACTTACTCATACAAGTGGAGGCTAGCAAAAGACTGGGAGCGACTAACTAAGAGAGCAATAATGGCTATAATCATGCAGAGCGACAAAACATTAATAATCAAAGCATAAAGTGGTACTACAACTCAAGGACTAACTGATCATAGAGGCTATGGTGACTTTTTCATAGTCATAACATGGTGTGAGCATGTGCCAAGTCAACCCAAACAAAGCATCAAAGGAGAATACCACAATACTATGCTTTTCTATGCTAAAACAACGCATGATTCTTTCAAGGCACACTAAGCAATCCTACTTGTTTGGAACAAATCATGCTACAACAATAATCACTAAGCATAAGGTCAAAACAACACCTAGCATGACATGATAAAGTCTAAGTCATAGTCAAAGCAAGCTCCTCTTGTACTACTCAAGCAAGAACTTTCTACTCCTTTCCAACACCAATCAACTTATTTGAAACAACACATCGAGAACAGGGGTCCAAACTACTTTATTCAAGCAAACTAAGAAAACTAAATGAAAAATAATAAACTCCAAGAGCAACACAACAGTGCATGAAACAATAAAAACGAAGTGTCTAGAAAGACATGAGCTTTTTATTGATGAAGAAGAAGATGCCTTGGGCATCCCCAAGATTTGACGCTTGTACCTCTTGAATATTTATTGGGGTGACACGGGGTGGAATCCCCAAACTTGAGATTTTGTCCATTCTTCATCTTATTACATCATTCGTTCTCTACACCTGAAATTTTTCCTTCATACAAAACTTCACACAATCTTCATTAGCAACATTAGTGTATTTAAAAGATAATAGACCCTTGGGTTTTGCTTTAGAACAGCAATACTTTCACGAAAAACATGATCTACTGTAGAAATTCCCTCAAAAAGCTCAATTTCCCAAAAACAACCCAAAATGGAATCAATAAGAAGCAAATGCATATAATGGCAGAAATCTGTCAAAACAGACCAGCAGGTAGAAACCGATTTTTCGGAAGACCTTTTGTTGCTCAAATGGAAACGTGTTGAACTAACGAAAGTTAGATAACATACTGGGGGTTTTATTCACAAAATATCATCTCAATCTGACTTACAGATATTCCTCACAAATTTTTACGGTGAGCAAAAAATTCTGTTTCGGGACAGCAACTCCCCAAATCTTACTTCCCTCTCATTAGAAGTCATTCTTGGCACAAAAAAGCAAACAAAAAGGATAAGTATAGGTCATTACTGAAGTAATAACTTCCAAGACTCAACAAACTCTTGGGTTATCTCCCAATAAGTACTTTTCTTTAACGCCTTTAAGTTAGGCATGATAGTTTGAGAAGATGCTCACAAAAGAACTATGAATTGAAGTAAAAGAGAGCATCAAGAAGCAAATTCAAAACACATTTAATTCTAACCCACTTCCTATGCATAGGAATATTGTAAGAAAATAAATCAAAAAATCACATAGTAACAAGAATGGTGCGGTGACCCAGCATACCACTGCATGATGTAGTACACTATAGTCGTTGACATAACACCAATGAAACACCGTTCAATAGTATTACATCCCTCAGAGTAGTACAACAGAAACATAGAAGGTCCAAGACATGACAATAGGTTACAACTCAACTCTTTACACAAGATCCAGAGAACACTCTAGGTTAAAGAGAGAGAAAGAAACTTCCTACAAAGAAGAATCAGAAATAACAACTCATAACTATTATGCTAATAGAATTAGCATCTAACTATTTGGCTTGTATTTATGCTATTGCAGTACTCTACAGAAATAGGTTCTATGGCTAGAGATTATATTCTTATCTAATCAATAACTTCATCTTCACTTGAGTTGATGTAAATGTTGACTTTCTTGACTTCATTGAAGAACTTTAGTTTCTAGTGATAATTCCTGGAGCATAGCATGATGTAGACATTGTCTGTACTGGCTTTAGAACCTAGCAAGGGTTAAGAAGATACTTTGAGTACGAGCGTACTCAGCAAGTTCACCAGAAAAGGAGTGTTTGATGCACTATAGCTACAGCCACAGACCATAGGTCGTAGGCAATGCAAGTTTTCGTAAACATTTCTTCAAAGGTTGCTTTTATTCTGAAAAGCTATGTCCGTCAGCCTTCACGGGTTTACCAGAACTTTCATGGAGTTCCTTTCCCGCCGCGGCGGCAGCTCCTTCCCGGAACAGGGAGTAACAAGTTACAGTTCTTACACTCTGCAGAGGTGCGTTACTTTACCCATGAGAGATCTTAGCTTTGTTGCACATCTGAATTGCAGGTTCGTTCACACTTCCTTGGTGTGAGGCCCAGACTAAGATCCAACACAATCACTGCCATCTCCGCGACCCCGCATGTCTCCTTGGTGTACGCCAGCCCACCTATTGAATTACGGCAATGGCAGTACAGACCGTTCAGATGTCGGAACTATCGTGGGACGTTGAGGGCTCCCACCCATATGCTGCATATCCTCTACGAATCACCATATAATATGCACGCTACGAGTGATAACAGCCACGACCCGCACATCCAGCTCCATGCGAGAGGTAAAAGATACAGCTGACCTCTCCGTCCCATTCCAAATCTCATGGTCAACGCGTAATATACGGCACAAGAATCACTGGCGACATTGGTTGTTAAGTCCTAGATAATATGTTCCTTTACCACCGAGGATAAACGCAAATCCTGAGGATAATGTTGTTCTAGGGTTTGGATACTAGAAAGGGTTTTTCTTGGAATGTGTTGACCTTTCAGATTAAGTTTCATACATGTTCTTCTTATTAAGGCTTGTGAGTGTGTGTGAAACAACATGTGTCCGTATAACAATAAAATACACACATATGGGATGCTACTCAAGGTTGCTTACATCTTAATTGTTTATCCTCAAGTTTTACTTTACAAGTAATGTCACTTATAAATAATTTAAGTATTAACAATCTTATTATACAAGTAAAGTATAAAGTAAGGTGTTGACTATTAATTGTCATATGTTGATTGAAGTGGCAAAACGAATAAATTTTGAAGAAAAGATTCCTTTATTAAGGTTTAAATAATCTTTGTGGTTAATCAGATGTGGTTGATGTTGTTCGTGCTTGCTTGAATAGTTTGGACTCGAGATGCTTTACAATTTAATTATAATAGACCAAAGTTAACTATAAAGTATATAATAAAGTTTTTAGCATTATAGTTAAAGCTTTGTAACTATAACTAACTTTAAGAATGTAGATAGATTTAGGGTGTATTACTTATGATACTTGTATCCTGTTCACTTTATATTGTTTCCTTAGAGTTACTTAAGAATGGCATTACTTCTATTGGAGTAGTGATTTCTTTACATTATAATGGTATAAAGGGATTTACCTTCCTATAAGGGTGTGGTTAAGGTTTGTGAATAAGTAAACAACATTATTTACTACTTATGAACTCATGTATAGTGTTTTGGTTTGTTTATAAACTTGTGGTTAATATAAAAGAATAGGTTTTATGTTACTACAAATTATCCTTGGAGATTTTATAATTTTCTAAAGGTTCTTTTAGAATATAAATTACGCATATAATTGAAGGATCATTTAATAATATTTTATTTAAAATGTGTTGGACCAATTTGACTTTATATTATAAATATTCAAGACTAATACTATTTATTAGACTTTAATTAGTTAATTTTAGAATTATTAACAAATTTTATTTACCTTTATATGAATTATTAATCAAGGAAATAGGTTTAAATTCAAGTTATGAAAGTGTTTAACTTTTTATTTAACTCAAAAGTGGAATATCACATTTTTAACATGTAGGTATTATTTTTGTGATCATTTTGGTATATTACATTTATTTTTGTGATTTATAAATAATAAGATATGATTTTAATAAAGTTTATTACTTTATAAATACATAATAATTAACAAATATTAAATTAAGTGAAATAATAATGTATAATTATAATTTTAAAGTATGATTCTTATTTTTCTAAGATTTTTAGTATTTTATTTATATTTTTAACATCTACCATTATTAAAATATAAATTATTAAAGTTTTATTACTTATAAAACCTTTATTAAATGATATTTTCATAATAATATTTGATAATAGTTTTAAGTTGTAGATTTTATTTTTCTCAACATTTTCATATATTATATGTATCTGTCTGATTTATAAAACAAGAGTTATTGATTTTATAAGATTGAATCATTTTATTAAATTTGTAGAATTAATAAACTAAATAGTTGATGAATTACTGCTGACGTGAGCATGGAATGAAGGGTTTTTCTTACCTGAGCCTATCCTACCCCCAGCCACTGACTGGTGGGACCTTAGCCATGTCATTTCTATTAGTTTTTATTGATTAAAAAAATCTTATCACAATTTCTAAAATAATAAAAGAAAAAAAGGAATATGACATCAGCGTGATGTCACGCTGACATCATTCCAAGATCATCCTCAGGTCAAGGTCGGATTCATGAATCGGGTGCGTGCGCGGGGCTGTGCTTGTGCTTAACGTAAAGAGGGCGTCGCAGGGTGCAGTATAGTGGCTGCACCGCCTTGAAATGGTCACTGGTGACGGCGGTGTAACAACGGCGAGTGGCGGCGGCATCGGGCTCTCCCGGGGAGGAAGATTCAGAGTGAGAGAGAGAAAAAGGGGAGCACTATCATGCTTAGAGCATTACCAGGAATCTCGTGGAGTAGTTAGCGAGACGGAAGATGGTTGGAATCAGCGAGGACCACGATGGCCGGACTTCTGGAAGGTGACCTCGCGGCGTCGATTCCCGTCGGCTCGCCTCGATTCCTTTGACTAAGAGGCTCGGATGGGCAAGGCGAAGATGTGTGCTTGATCAATGGAGCACGGGAAAGCTCAGAAGGATGACGATTTCGGCAAGGTTGAAGCTAGGGTTTCAACCGAAAGAGGAATTTGTGAGACAGATGATGAGGGAGAGTGTTACTGGTATGGATGGATAGAGGAGGACATGGGCGTTCTTATGCCCTTGTCCACCAGCGGTGGCACGCATCACAGCGCGGCAGAGATCAACGACGGACGCGGTGCCATGCAGTAGCTTTCGCCGGCGAGGAAGACGACGAGGATTAGAGGTTGAAGGGGTATGGGCTCCTGGAGGGCTGGTGCTGGGCCAGGTAGGCCGCGGTGTAATGTCCGTGAGCGTCAGTTAGACGAGGGAAGAGATGGGCCATGGGCCAGATTGGACTGATACCTCTTCTTCCTTTATTTTTTATGTTTTCTATTTTGTATTTTACTTTCAGATTTTTATATTACTCAATTGTTGAATATTTCCCATAGAAAATTATCAGCTAAATAATTGCAGCAATTCCTAAAATGTATTCAGTATCATTTGTGAACTTTTATTCAATAATGTGATTGTTTCTTTATTTTATTTATGTATATACTTTTCTATAACATTGTTTTCACTTTTATTTGGAGTAATTATGTTTTAAAATATTTAATAATATTCATAGGGTTTATTTATATGTATTTACTCACATAGTATAGGATAGGATGGTTTATAATATTGGATCCCCACTTATTCCATGCTCATATGGGATGAGTGGTTAGAGAAATGAATTAAAGACTTTTCTAATGATTATAGATAGAATATTTATGAAATGTTGATGAGAAAACTTATTAATAAGTTTAGAGTTCTGAATTGTAATTACTCACCCTAGGGTTTAAGGTACTTATTTTCTTTTGTTGATGTGAATAAAGATTAATGGTTAATCATACTGTCTTTATGTTTGCGATCTTTAATAACATCACCATCCAAAGTAAAATATTGGAATTGTTTTCTAGGATAACTTATGAGAAACAATTAATAAAGATAGTTCCATAAGCACCTATGATAATGATGGTTGAATATGACAAAGATGTGCTCAGGTGATTTGATATAGTAAATATTTTTATGACGCTTTGTGTAAATAAGATGATAGGTCAATCAGATGAAATGGATAATATGTTAGGTAAAGATTTAGGGTCTAGTGTTTAACAAGGAATCCTATATTCCATAATTCTGGACTTCTGATTTAAGGAATTCCTTTCCTTGATAGTCTACTTCTCTATGTCCATCATCATGTGCTAACATGATGAGATTTGCTTTACGGAATATTCTTATCCATAATTTATCCTCCTAAATTCATTTGTACTACTAATGAGCTTGACACTAAAGCTTTTCATAATCTTTTCATATCCATACTTGGTTATATCAACTACTCTACTGCTGATAATCCCCAATCCAACAAGTGGTTATTTCTAACTCCAATCATACTCTTCCTTAATCATCCTTCACTAATATCACTTCAATAGATGTATACATCAAATCCTACTTCACCTCAAGTGCTTAGTATTTCCAAAGAGGAAAATACTACTTCTTTAATCCAATGTTGCTTTAACATCATTTTAATCATACTATCTTGTCTCTACTTGACTCCAATATCTAACATTCCAACCTCACATTATTTTAATGTGACTTGTAATGACTAATCTAGGATAATATATCTATACTATGGTTCAATCATGTTTTAACCACCAATGTCACTTAAACATGGTATAAGCATTCAATATTGGTGAATAAGACATGATCATTATAATCCTTTGATCTTTTATGATTCAGGTTTCCAGTTGGCTAAAGAACGCTTCCATCCATACAACATTACAGTTGTATTCTAATTATCTTCTGTTTAGATCTATTGGATTAAGAGATGTAATTCATTGACTAAACCTACTTGATCCTATAGAACTACTCCTGGTAACTTATCTTCAGACTTCATCCTTGTAATCTTCTTTGTTACCATATTGATTTTATTTCCTCCAATCACTCCCATGCTATAGATGACATCTAAAACTAGCATCACTATTTACCTCTTCTTACTTCTTTCTTTATAAGCCCTAAGTGATTGCTATAATAAGGACAAGAGTTGATAGGTCAAGAATTGATAGGTTAAGAATTGGTGAATCAATAGTTGATTACTCAATTTTGATGAACAACAAATATAAGGATAGGATTCAATAGAGATGATAAGGATTGATATGGAAAGGAAGATATATGGTGAATGATCTTGACTTTGGTTCCTTTCTGACTCAAACTCACTAAAGAGTTAAGATTGTATTACCATGATGTTCATGGTATAAGTAAATGAGATTAAGATAGATCAAGAATTAGTTGTTACATTCTTATTACTTAAGTTATATTTATAACTTGGTATTCATGGGTGATTATAATGAATATTATGATATGATCACCTAAGGATCAAATATAAATCATTAAGTAATGTATTAGGTTTTAATTTTATTACATTTGATCTACCCATAGATCAAATCATGTTTACCCAAAATAAGGTTTTAGCAAAGGTATTATTGAAACTTATCACAGTCAACTTGATGATCTACTTCAATTCCATCAGGTTAATAGAAGCTTCAATCACTTCGACAAGTTTTTATTTGAAAGCGCAAAAATTATTCAGATTTTCTATGCATGAATGCAATGCACACACCTGTGTTCAGCTTATTTCTAAGCTCTAATGCTAGGATGTTACAGACTCTCCCCCTTAAAATAAACTTCGTCCTCGAAGTTCGCACACTCTTTCGTTTCAGAATGAGGAATTGTCTTGTTTTTATTATGATATGTCTCAACTCCATGTTAACCTCAATGGAAATAAGTGTAATATCCCATATCCAGATCTTTTCCTTGAATCCTCATCATACTTGGCAATTTTAAACTAGGTGTCTCCAATATTCCAAAGTTACTTTTACTTTACTCCTTTAGGGATATGTCCTTATTAGGAACTTCTTAAATTGGGTTCTCTTATTTAGTTTATTATTCTTATTAGATATCCTAATCCAATTCCTTAACTTGATCATCAATATTCCTTACTATACTATGTAAGGTCTGGGAAGTCTCATTAAAACAGGTTTTAAATTTTATTAGTAAATAGTGTGGTCAAAAGACTAATCTTTGATTTGTCATTGTATGAGTTGTACTGGTAATTCTTCCAAATATTGGTTTTGAACACATTTAGTCCAAACCGATTGGAATTTCTTATTTCTCTACACATGTCAAATTGGATGTGATTATTCTCTCTTAAGGACCACTTAAGAGTTATTTCCGCTAAACTTAGTCTATTAAGATTAATCTATTTTATCACTCCTCATCTTTTGTCTTAGCAAGCTTTAGATAATGTTTTTATTATTACCTTAAGTACTTCTTCAACTTCCATTTATTAGTTACCTCAAGGTTTGAGTACTACTACCTTGAAATAAACTCCGATCTTTAATCCAGACATACTTCTGAAAGTACACTTATATTAGTTGCTTCTTTTAACCTTATGAAAATAAGCTTAATGTTATCATAAGTTAGTACTTCTTCTTCAACCTTTACTTGGAATTCGGATAACAGTACTTCTCTTTACTGTTTACTCTCCCCCTTAGGTTTTACTAATGGTCTCTAAACTGCCTATAGAGTAACCATTGGTTTTATAACTAGAATGTATGGCTTTGACTAGCTTATTATCTACCTAGTTAGGCTCTCATGAAAGATTGTAATGTGTATCCACACAATTGTGGATCTCCGAAGTGAATCTTTCAGCATTATTTGTCTAACTTACTATTTGGGACACTTTTGCTTTGATAGGTCTGACTTCGCGAAGCGTTTTAGAAATCTGTCGCTTAATACACCTTTAGGTCTTACTTAGCTTAGGCCAAGTTTTATGATCTTTATGCAACTTTTAAGATGATTTGGTTGACTATGTCAACCAACACCGGCTACGGTTAAGATACCAACTGTGGATCAATTACCACTATGGATCAAATACCAGCTACGGATAATTACCAGCTGCGAACCATCCTAGGGTGTATGTATTACCCTATGGTTCCCAACATCCTTATGGCAATCACTCTGAGTTCTTAGAGCTTGAATACCATTTTAGTTCCAAATCTACTTGTTTGTATTTATTCATGATACTTCCATGAACTTGGTACTACTACCCCATTACTTCTTAGCAACATTACCTACTTTGATTGAACTTTAAGTTTATTACTTCTTGTTCCTCCATACATATTCTACACTAAACTTCCTTCTTCTATCTGGCTAAGAATAACCTGAACTTTATCCATCCTCCAAATTGAGTTGATACTCCTTACACTTGGCTTCCTTCTTCATGTAGGTATTCATCTTGATCTTTGGAACTCGTCACTCCCTTACACAAATTCCCATTCCTATCTAGGTCTATAACATCAAGTAATAACTGGATGTTGCAACATGCATTTGCACACCAGGTCAAACTTCATGTACATATCTAGTCAATCAAGAAGATCCAAGAAAAACAAATAAATCCAAATGTGGTTCATATAACACACAATATTCTAAGCCCGGAATATAGTAGTTGAGTATATTATCTCTAGAATTCAGGCTTAGTTGAGTAGTATATGACGCCTCCTCATATAGGTTTATATCGTGATACTTAGCACATAGGGTCAAACTATTCTTTATCTCAACATTTACCCAAATTTCTCAAGTGCAACAGGATAATCTTAAGTAAAGTGGTCTCAATTTTGGTTTCGACTAACCTTTGGTCTTACCTTTGGAATGATTAACTATAACCAACCTATCATTATTTAGTAAACTAACCTCACATGATTACTCCAAAAGAATAATCGGATTCTATTTGCTACTTAAACCAAAGATTATTAGAATTTTTTAGCATTTAAAACCTCTATCATAGCTCTACCATGGTACTTTCTTACTTCTACCTCATGATAATTTACTAAGTACTTGTCATACTTACACTTATATCATGGTTTCAGAGCTAATCTCACCATGATCTGGTTATGTCTACCTATACATCATGATTTAAGAGCTAATCTAACCATGATGACTTTGTTTCACATTACTCAATCGTTAAATCCTAACATAATTTACTTCATCACGTAGAATTATCAAGTGAATCCCACATGATTACTACTCATTACCTCAACATTTATCCTAATGATATTCCTCATGTTGTCTTAGTTATTAACTAATGCTAGGATTTTATTGTTCTTACTTAAATTCTAAGATTAGGCTACACCATTAAGACTACTTCAATTGATGTCTTACCCATTTCTGACAGTATCTTGGTGGTTTATGTCTCCTTCGGAGGACACTAAAGAGCACTATACTTGAGAAAAGATAATTACTCCTAAGAAAGAATGACTTAAGCATATGACTTAGGTGTGACAAGGTTATACTCAAATGGATACTCATCACAAGTCATAAGATCATTTGGTTTAGATAAGATGGCTCATATAGTCACTATCCAACCTACAGATCTTCCTAAAAGGGTTTTAATCCTAAGGTCAAAGCATATGCTCTGATACCAACTGCGGTGAACCAGCATACCACTTCATGATGTAGTACACTATAGTAGTTGACATAACACCAATGAAACACCGTTCACTAGTATTACATCCCTCGGAGTAGTACAACAGAAACATAGCAGGTCCAAGACATGACTATAGGTTACAACTCAACTCTTTACACAAGATCCAGAGAACACTCTAGGTTAAAGAGAGAGAAAGAAACTTCTTACAAAGAAGAATTAGAAATAACAACTCATAACTATTATGCTAATAGAATTAGCATCTAACTATTTGACTTGTACTGCTGCTATTGCAGTATTCTACAAAAATAGGTTCTATGGCTAGAGATTATATTGTTATCTAATCAATAACTTCGTCTTCACTTGATTTGATGTAAATGTTGACTTTCTTGACTTCATTGAAGAACTTTAGTTTCTGGTGATGATTCCTGGAGCATAACTTGAGGTAGACATCGTCTGTACTGGCTTTAGAACCTAGCAAGGGTTAAGAAGATACTTTGAGTACGAGCGTACTCAGCAAGTTCACTAGAAAAGGAGTGTTTGATGCAGTATAGCTACAGCCACAGACCATAGGTCGTAGGCAATGCAAGTTTTGGTAAACATTTATTCAAAGGTTGCTTTTATTATGAAAAGCTATGTCCGTCAGCCTTCACGGGTTTACCAGAACTTTCATGGAGTTCCTTTCTCGCCGCGTTCGCAGCTCCTTCCCGGAACAGGGAGTAACAAGTTACAGTTCTTACACTATGTAGAGGTGCGTTACTTTACCCATGAGAGATCTTAGCTTTGTTGCACATCCGAATTGCAGGTTTGTTGACACTTCCTTGGTGTGAGGCCCAGACTAAGATCCAAGCCAATCACTGCCTTCTCCGCGACCCCGCATGTCTCCTTGGTGTACGTCATCCCACCTATTGAATTACGGCAATGGCAGTACATACCGTTCAGATGCCGGAACTATAGTGGGACGTTGAGGGCTCCCACCTGTATGCTGCATATCCTCTATGAACTACCATATAATATGCATGCTACGAGTGATAACAGTCACGACCCTCACATCCAGCTCCATGCGAGAGGGAAAAGATACAGCTGACTTCTCCGTCCCATTCCAAATCTCATGGTTAACGCGTAATATACGGCGCAAGAATCACTGGCGACATTGGTTGTTACATCCTAGATAATATGTTCCTTTACCACCAGAACTCTTATAGTAGGTTATTACCTCATGGTAATTAACCTATAATCACATTATTGTGAAAATAGTGTTTTATGACCTTTTTCAAATGCAGGTGATGACAACAGTGGATTTGTAAAATACTTTACAGAAAATAATCAAAGGACATGAGCAAGTGTGAACTTGCCTTTTGTGATTGCAAGATTATGCACTCACGGTCTTCAAGACAATATAATATCCAATAGCGGAAATCTGCATGATTGGTCCGGTAAGGACTAATGTTTAAAGAAGCAAGATGCTTTTATGCATAAGTAATATAATGCAAGTTGATAAACGTGAATCCCGAGGATAACGTTGTTCTAGGGTTTGGATACTGGAAAGGGTTTTTCTTGGAATGTGTTGCCCTTTTAGATTAATTTTCATACATGTGCTTCTTATTAAGGCTTGTGAGTGTGTGTGTGAAACAACATGTGTCTGTATAACAATAAAATGCACACATATGGGATGCTACTCAAGGTTGCTTACATCTTAATTGCTTATCTTCAAGTTTTACTTTACCAGTAATGTCACTTATAAAGAATTTAAGTATTAACAATCTTATTATACAAGTAAA
The DNA here is from genome assembly GCA_916181665.1 of Avena sativa. Classification (NCBI taxonomy): domain Eukaryota; kingdom Viridiplantae; phylum Streptophyta; class Magnoliopsida; order Poales; family Poaceae; genus Avena; species Avena sativa. Next base: position 106,509,170 of record OV702293.1, read on the forward strand.
GTATAAAGTAAGGTGTTTACTATTAATTGTCATATGTTGATTGAAGTGGCAAAACAAATAACTTTTGAAGAAAAGATTCCTTTATTAAGGTTTAAATAATCTTTGTGGTTAATCAGATGTTGTTGGTGCTTGCTTGAATAGTTTTGACTTGAGATGCTTTACAATTTAATTATAACAGACCAAAGTTAACTATAAAGTATATAATAAAGTTCTTAGCATTATACTTAAAGCTTTGTAACTATAAGTAAATTTAAGAATGTAGATAGATTTAGGGTGTATTACTTATGATACTTGTATCTTGTTCACTTTATATTGTTTCCTTAGAGTTACTTAAGAATGGCATTACTTCTATTGGAGTAGTGATTTCTTTACATTATAATGGTATAAAGGGATTTACCTTCCTATAAAGGTGTGGTTAAGGTTTGTGAATAAGTACACAACATTATTTACTACTTATGAAATCATGTATAGTGTTTTGGTTTGTTTACAAACTTGTGGTTAATATAAAGGAATAGGTATTATGTTACTAAAAATTATCCTTGGAGATTTTATAATTTTTAAAGGTTCTTTTAGAATATAAATTACACATATAATTGAAGGATCATTTAATAAGATTATATTTAAAATGTGTTGGACCAATTTGACTTTATATTATAAATATTCAAGACTAATACTATTTATTAGACTTTAATTAGTTAATTTTAGAATTATTAACAAATTTTATTTACCTTTATATGAATTATTAATTAAGGAAATAGGTTTAAATTCAAGTGATGAAAGTGTTTAACTTTTTATTAAACTCAAAAGTGGAATATCACATTTTTAACATGTAGTTATTATTTTTGTGATCATTTTGGTATATTACATTTATTTTTGTGATTTATAAATAATAAGATATGATCTTAATAAGGTTTATTACTTTATAAATAATTAAGTGAAATAATAATGTATAATTATAATTTTAAAGTATGATTCTTATTTTTCTAAGATTTTTAGTATTTTATTTATATTTTAGCATGTACCATTATTAAAATATAAATTATTAATGTTTTATTACTTATAAAACCTTTATTAAATAATATTTATTTAAATAATCATCATAATAATATTTTCTTATAGTTTTAAGTTGTAGATTTTATTTTTCTCAACATTTTCATATATTATATGTATTTTTCTGATTTATAAAACAAGAGTTATTGATTTTATAAGATTGAATCATTTTATTTAATTTGTAGAATTAATAAACTAAATAGTTTATGATGTACTGCTGACGTCAGCATGGAATGAAGGGTTTTTCTTACCATAGCCTATCCTACCCCAGTCACTGACTGGTGGGACCTTAGCCATGTCATTTCTATTGGTTTTTATTTATTATAGAAATCTTATAACAATTTCTAAAATAATAAAAGAAAAATAGTAATATGACATCAGCGTGATGTCACGCTGACATCATTCCAAGATCATCCTCAGGTCAACATCGTATTTGTGAATCAGGTGCGTGCGCGGGGCTGTGCTTGGGCTTAACGGAAAGAGGGTGTCGCAGGGTGCATTATAGTGGCTGCGCCGCCTTGAAATGGTCACTGGTGACGGCGGTGCAACGACGGCGAGCGGCAGCGTCGGGCTCTCGCGGGGAGGAAGATTAGGAGTGAGAGAGAGAAAAAGGGGAGCACTATCATGCTCAGAGCATTACCAGGAATCTCGTGGAGTACTTGGCGAGACGGGAGATGGTCGGAATCAGCGAGGACCACGGTGGCAGGACTTTGGGAAGGTGACCTCGCGGCATCGATTCTCGTTGGCTCTCCTCGATTCCTTTGACTAAGAGGCTCGGATGGGCAAGGCGAAGCCGTGTTCTTGATCAATGGAGCACGGGAATTCTCAGTAGGATGACGATTCCGGCGAGGTTGAAGCTAGGGTTTCGACCGAAAGAGGAATTCGCGAGACAGATGACGAGGGCGAGTGTTACTGTTATGGATGGATAGAGGAGGACGTGGGCGTTCTTATCCCCTCCTCCACCAGCGGCGGCATGCATCGCAGCGCGGCGGAGATCAACGACGTCCGCGGTGCCACGCAGCAGCTTTCGCCGGCAAGGAAGACGACGAGGATTAGAGGTTCAAGGGGTATGGGCTCTTGGCGGGCTGGTGCTGGGCCAGGTAGGCCGCGGTGTAATGCGCGTGAGCGTCAGTTAGGCGGGGGAAGAGATGGGCCATGGGCCAGATTGGACTGATACCTCTTCTTCCTTTATTTTTTCTGTTTTCTGTTTTGTATTTTACTTTCATATTTTTATATTACTCAATTGTTTGAATATTTCCCATAGAAAATTATCAGCTAAATGATTGCAGCAATTCCTAATATGTATTCAGTATCATTTGTGAACTTTTATTGCATAATGTGATTGTTTCTTTATTTTCTTTATGTATATACTTTTCTATAACATTGTTTTCACTTTTATTTGGAGTAATTAAGTTTTAAAATATTTAATAATATTCATAGGGTTTATTTATATGTATCTACTCACATAGTATAGGATAGGATGGTTTATATTATTGGATCCCCACTTATTCCATGCTCATATGGGATGAGTGGTTAGACAAAAGAATTAAAGACTTTGTCTAATGATTATAGATAGAATATTTATGAAATGTTGATGAGAAAATTTATTAATAAGTTTAGAGTTCTGAATTGTAATTACTCACCCTAGGGTTTAAGGTACTTCCTATAATTATTTTCTTTTGTTGATGTGATTAAAGATTAATGGTTAATCATATTGTCTTTATGTTTGCGATCTTTAATAACATCACCATTCGAAGTAAAATAGTGGAATTGTTTTCTAGGATAACTTATGAGAAACAATTAATAAAGAAAGTTCCATAAACACCTATGATAATGATGGTTTAATATGACAAAGATGTGCTCAGGTGATTTTATATAGTAAATATCTTTATGAAGCTTTGTGTAAATAAGATGATAGATCAATCAGATGAAATGGATAATATGTTAGGTAAAGATTTAGGGTCTAGTGTTTAACAAGGATTCCTATATTCCATAATTCTGGACATCTGATTTAAGGAATTCCTTTCCTAGATATTCTACTTCTCTATGTCCATCATCATGTGCTAACATGATGAGCTTTGCTTTACAGAATATTCTTGTCCATAATTTCACCTCCTAAATTCATTTGTAATACTAATGAGCTTAACACTAAAGCTTTTCATAATCTTTTCATATCCATACTTGTTATATCAACTACTCTACTGCTGATAATCCTCAATCCAACAAGTGGTTATTTCTAACTCCAATCATACTCTTCCTTAATCATCCTTCACTAATATCACTTCAATAGATGAACATCAAATCCTATTTCACCTCAGGTGCTTAGTATTTCCAAAGAGGAAAATACTACTTCTTTAATCCAATGTTTCTCTAACATCATTTTAATCATACTATCTTGTCTCTACTTGACTCCAATATCTAACATTCCAACCTCACATTATTTTAATGTGACATGTAATGACTAATCTAGGATAATATATCTATACTATGTTTCAATCATGTTTTATCCACCAATGTCACTTATACATGGTATAAGCATTCAATATTGGTGAATAAGGCATGATCATTATAATCCTTTGATCTTTTATGATTTAGGTTTCCAGTTGGCTAAACAAGGCTTCCATCCATACAACATTACAGTTGTATTCTAATTATCTTCTGTTTAGATCTATTGAATTAATAGATGTAATTCATTGACTAAACCTACTTGATCCAATAGAACTACTCCTTGTAACTTATCTTCAGACTTCATCCTTGTAATCTTCTTTGTTACCATATTGATTTTATTTCCTCCAATCACTCCCATCCTATAGATGACATCTAAAACTAGCATCACTATTTACCTCTTCTTACTTCTTTCTTTATAATCCCTAAGTGATTTCTATAATAAGGACGAGAGTTAATAGGTCAAGAATTGATAGCTTAAGAATTGGTGAATCAATAGTTGTTTACTCAATATTGATGAACAACAAATATAAGGATAGGATTCAATAGAGATGATAAGGATTGATATAGAAAGGAAGATATATGGTGAATGATCTTGACTTTGGTTCCTTTCCTACTCAAACTCACTAAAGAGTTAAGATTGTATTACCATGATGTTCATGGTATAAGTAAATGAGATTAAGATAGATCAAGAATTAGTTGTTATATTCTTATTACTTAAGTTATATTTATAACTTGGTATTCATGGGTGATTATAATGAATATTATGATATGATCACCTAAGGATCAAATATAAATCATTAAGTAATGTATTAGGTTTTAATTTTATTACATTTTATCTACCCATAGATAAAATCATGTTTACCCAAAATAAGGTTTTAGAAAATGTCTTATTGAAACTTATCACAGTCAACTTGATGATCTACTTCAATTCCATCAGGTTAAGAGAAGCTTCAATCACTTTGACAAGTTTTTATTTGAAAGCGCGAAAATTATTCAGATTTTCTATGCATGAATTCAATGCACACACCTGTGTTCAGCTTATTCCTAAGCTCTAATGTTGGGATGTTACAAATGGTTAGATAAAAAAGAGCAACTTCAAAACTTTCAGCACATAGAGAGGTGTTGCAGCACCATGAAAACTTCTACAACCATATTTTCCTCTCTCATAATAATTTTCCGTAGCCTCATGAATAAACTCAACAATATAGCTACCACATAAAGTATATGTTTCATGATCTATAAACACATAATTTTTATCAATCTCAAAAATAGTGGGATTAAAACCTTCGACCCCACTTTTAACAATTTTATAACAAGAAGACTGATCATTCAATATAGGACCATCATCTAGTGCTTTATCATAAACATTTTCTAATAAAAACTCTTGAGTACCATCCATTTCGAAGTTAGGCATAACTATTATCACAAGTTTTACCCATAGCACATATTTCAAAACAATCCATAGGAACATAACATTCATCCTCCTTTGGTAAGCATGGGGGACAATCAAATAATGTAAGAGGTAAAGAGTTACTCTCATTAGAAGGTAGGCATGGGTAAATCCATTCTTCTTCCTCTTGACCATCACTATCCTCCTCTTTTTATCTAATGAGCTTTCAGGTTCAGCAATTTTGTCTTCTATAGTCTCCTGCAAGGCATTAGTCTCTTCCGTTTGTGGAAAGCACCTATTAAAATATTCAAGAATATAGCAATTTTATTCCTTGTAATTATCAAAGCAAAATTTAAGTATCTCATAAACCTCATATTCATAAGGTGCATCATCAGTATTTTCAAGCAAACTAGCAAGTTCAAATGCACCCTTGAAAGCAATAAATTCTTCAAGTTGTTCCACACCATAAAAGTCATAATTTCCTTTAACATAAGAAGATATAGTAACATCATCATTATACTCACATTGAAAAGGTAGGTGTTTATACCTCCTATAGCAACAAGATTTATCAAAGCAATAAGTAACATTATAAGTAGAGCACACCTCTCTAGCAATAGTATTCAATTTATAAATTTGTTCTATTAGTGTTTCCCTTTTTGTGACAAACGGTGTTCCTTATAATAATACTTTTCTTCTTCCATTAACCCACCTTGCCAATATGAACTAGTTTCAAAGAAAACATCCATTGATAGAAAGCATGAAAAGGCAAGGCAATAACAGACCAACAACTATAGTAGGAGCTAAATTTTTTGTGTTTTAGATAAGAGAAAGCAAACCAAACAAAACTAATTTTTTTGGAGTTTTTGATAAAAATAGGCAAACAAAACAAAGCAAAAGAAACTAAGCAAAAAAAACAAAGTAAAGAGAAAGGTTGAGAAGGACTCCCCTTGTGAAGACGTCCTTAGCCTCCCCGGCAAGGGCGCCAAAAAAGCTTGATGATGGAGTGTTGACGCCTCGTTGGGAGACCCCAAGAGCAAGGTGTGATGAGCACAACAGAAGGTTTTCCCTCAGTAATAAACTGAGGTTATCGATCCAGTAGGAGGAAGGAAACGACTCAAAGGTGTTCCTAGCAACTTGGAGACCTACACAACACAAACTCAAGACTTTGCCCAACGAACAGTGAGGTTGGAAATCTCACCGGTTTGCAATAACAAAGATTTAACTGTATGGTGTGGAAGGTAATACTGGTTTATAGAAAGTAAACAGTAACAGTGGAAGATGTATCAATGGTGAAGATTGGATCGGGGTCCATAGTTCACTAGAGGTGTTCTGCTTAGATAAACAAACATGGCATGTTGGGTAAACAAATTACAGCAGGGCAATTGACAGGACTGAGCAAGGCATAACAATGAGATACTAGACATTCATGATCCTATGAGATTCGATTGGGCAATACAACAAGATACATATACCGCCATCCAACTGCATCTATGACTAGAAATACACCTTCGGGTTATCATCCGAACCCCCTCCAGTATTAAGTTGCAAGCAACAAACAACTACTTTAAGAAAAGTGTGTAAGGAAACAATCCACTTGTTCCATGAACAAGAGATCGTTGTTTTCTCCCTAGTGCCAACAACACATCTACACCTTTTGAGATTTCTATTACTTCCCTTAGATTAAATAGAGGCATGAACCCACTATCGAGCATAAATACCCCCTCTTGGAGTCACTAGCAACTACTTGGCCAAGATAGCTACTAACAACGAAGAGAATGCAAGATCTCAAACAACACAGACATGATAGAATCAATAAGACAAAACCATTAATCAATCTGACATAGTGTAGAGGTTCCCAACCTTTAATAAGGTAGAGATCCCTGTGTTTACAATGCTAGTCACTGGATCAATAGATAGCATCCACAGTTAAGATGTAATATCAAGAAACAAAGGTCATAATATAACTTTATAACCAGGAATAAAATAATTCATTACATCTTACATAGCTCATTTGGCTATCACATTACATTGCAGCAAAATATAACAATAGCATGGGGTCCTTCATCTTCAAAGTGCCACAGGCAATCATGTTGGTTTTAGACTTGTAATCCTATTCAACACACTTCACTAACATCAAACAAACCTGCAACATAATAAGTTACAGCCACAAGGGTCAATACATTTGAATTGTATTGGCAAGTTTCACTACTATGTAGAAATAAGTGGAATCTATCAATATATGCATATTTGGCTAAGTAGGGTTTAGGCTCATTTGCAGAAAGCAATATAGTTTTATCCTATCTTTTCAAAATAGTTTTGATCTTTCAAAAATCTTTTTGAACTCCTTGGAAAACTCCGAGTGCTTCTAATCCCTTGTTGACACCATCAAGTTTTACTTTGAGAAATTGGAATGTCGAGATCTTCCATAGCTTCAGGCCTTAGTTGCTCAGAGTTGTCCGTAACCGGGGACACGGCTAAGTACTTTTGATCTTCTGCAGAAGTTGTACACTTTACCCACATGACACAATCTCGTCTTGACGCCACTAGTGGCCGCTGGATAAGTACTCACCAAATGGAGAACCGGCAGATTGAGAATGTGACAAAGTCTTTCCATAGAAGTCCTCCCAATACACAATGCTAGCTTGTCTACCAGGCACCAATGTAGGGATATATTTCCCATACACAATTCTAGTTAACCTGAAGATCTCAATGCATGGGTGTTCCACTATGTAGTTGACTAAGCTAGAGCCCATTTAGCATCACGGAAGGCACTCTACAAGAAACATATTCAATATCTAAGTCCCTGGGTGGTTTTCTTCTAGTGCACACACAAAAAGATAGCCATATAAACATGGTTCCCTTTGTTGCCACCTTGTCCAAATCTTGAGTATCCTTCTCCACCCAGGTGGTTCATTGAGTACTTGTTTTATTATATAAAACATATATCTTTCCAACACTTCATGTAATCATATCATGTATCCCATCCCAAATATATAGCAGGGCTAAGCATACTACAACTACAATGTTTTCACTAAGGAGAATTTAAGGATATCCTAATAGGATATAACATAGCATAGAAATATAATAGTCTTATGCATGTTACAAAAATCCACTAAGTGTAATGAAAATAGTAGGACATGGATGATAGTGTCACTTGCCTTAGTAGTTGGTGGTGTTGGTACACTCTTCACAATAACACACTTGACAATCAACACAATCTATCAAGCAAAACAACCAAGACAAAACATACACAAGATCAACACTTATGGCAACACAAAAATCATGCAAAGTATGCAAATGCAAGATGACAATTTTTATTGTACAAATTTTTATAACAAGGTTCTGAATATTACTAAGTGATTTATTGACATTTTATATTTTCAAGATTACAAATGCAACCATTTGTGCAATTGTAGCAATTAACAACATTTTCTAACAATTGAAAATGTCATTCTCACTAAATAGTTGCCACGGTCTTATTTATACTAGAATAAAATTATATTGTGGTCTTACTGTACATAGGGTTCAATTTACAACCATTTGCAAAAGGATTTACTTAAAAATAATTTACACAACAATTTTTATACTCAAAATACTCCACAAATGGTTCTGTATAAAACGTGATTTTCACAGGCTCAAAAATACCGAATTATGGTTCCACTGTGTTTTACTCTTTTTTGTGAATCCATAGACATATTATTTGCTAAATTTGGATATACAGAACTAAAGATATAATTTTTATGCTGAAAATGACCAATTAAACCATTTAATTTATAAATCAAATTTTTGTACAGAGAATAAGTAATATTATTGCAGAAATGGATTCTACAGAATCTCAGCTTTTCAGGGATACCAAATTTATAATTTTTGGACTTCTAAATCTTTTTCTATAAATTATACGAGTTCATACTAAAATCTGAAAAAGTCAAACTCGGGAATTGACTGAAATTGACTTTGACTAATCTGACTGAGTTCACCGTTGACTACGCTGATGTCATGATGATGTCAGATTTGACTACAGAAAAAGATGCTCGGATGGAAAAACTTTCTACATAAAAGTTGTAGGTAACAACTAGACCTATCTACTGTTCAAAGGAAATTGCGTTTGGAGCAACGAGGTGGGCGTAAAATGGATTATACCTTCTAAGATCTGAATCTTTAACCGTGTTTTTCTCTCTGCTCAATAAAAGAAACGAGGTGAAACTGTTGGAGATATGCCCTAGAGGCAATAATAAATATAGTTATTATTATATCTTTGTGTTTATGATAAATGTTTATATTCATGCTATAATAGTATTAACAAGGAAACATTAATACTTGTGTGAATTGTAAACTTAAATTGAAGTCCCTAGTATAGCCTCTATACTTCACTAGCTTGTTGGTTAATGGATGATTGTGGTTTCCCTATCATGAACATTGAGATGTTATTAACAACAAGATCATATCGTTAGGAGAATGATATGGTGGACATACTCCTATAGATAAGCGTAGCATAAAGATCAAGTCATTTCAATAGTTCAATTGCTATATGCTTTCTGATACATAGTAACCTAATTCCTTCGACCATGAGATCATGCATATCACCTTTACCGGATGGATGCTTTGATGTCATCAAACACCACACCGTAACAGGGTGGCTATAAAGGTGGTATTGAGTGTTCGGAAAGTATTGGTTAAAACACATGGATCAAGAGTGGGATTTGTCCATCCATATGACGGATAGATATTCTCTGGGCCCTCTCGGTGAAATGTCATCCAATTAGCTTGCAAGCATGTGACTGGGTCACAAGGGATCACATATCACGGGAACGAGAAAAGAGTACGTATCAGTAACGAGGTTGAACTAGGTATGCAGAGATACCGACGATCATAACCTCGGATAAGTAACATATCGTGAGACAAAGGGAAATTGGTATCGTATGTAAGTGGTTCATTCGATCGCAATGTAATCGTAGAAATATGTGGGAGCCATATGAATTTCCAGATTCCTCTATTGGTTATTATTCGGAGAAGTGTCTCGATCATGTCCGCATAATTCACGAACCGTAGGGAGACACACTTAAGGATTCGACGTTGTTTGAGTAGTTATGGTATTATGAGAAAGAGACCGAATGTTGTTCGGAGTCTCGGATGGGATCCGGGATATCACGAGGTGATCCGGAATGGTCCGGAGAATAAGATTCATATAAGGAAAGTCCCGTTTCGGAGTTGGGGAATGGTTCCGGTGTTTTCATCGGGAACATTCTAGAAGGTCCCGGAATGTCCGGCACTCCGGAGGGGGAAGGGTACATGAATGTGTCATTGTAAGTTGGAATGATTGCATCATGTACTAGGTGTTCTTGCTGTCCAAAATAAAGGGTTTATTTAAATCCTAAATTGAAAAGTCAAATGGCTAGTTTGAAAGTCAAACGGCAATTTTGGGAAGTGGGAAAAGAGGAGGAGGTGAAGCCGAGTTGGGGAGGGAGTCCTCCCCAAGCCGGCGCCCCACCCAAGCCGAGTTGGGGAGGGACTCCACTCCCTCCCCTTGGGCGGCCAGCCCTCCCACCTATATAAGGAGGGGCAGGGCTCCCCTCCTAGCACACACAAGTTCCTATCTTCTACCTCCGGTTTAGAGCCGTTTTGGTTTAGAGCTTCTAATTGCTTTAGCCAACGGTTTAGAGCCTTCTAATTGGTTTAGAGCCTTCTAATTGGTGTGTCTAATTACTAGACCACTAATAGCCTCTCTCATAAGCTCCACCATACTCGCACCGGCTTAAGGCGAAGCCCTGCGGGATTTCCCCTCTACCTCCGGTACCACGCCGTTGTGCTGCCGGAATCGCGAGGAGAGTGCTACAACCTCCGCTGCCTGCTGGAACAAGGGAGAGGAAGGTCTTCGTCGAGTACCGAACGTGTGACCGACTGCGGGAGCGCTGCCGGAATGTGGCGCCGGAAGGATCGTCTACGCGATCTTGAGATCGGAAAGAGTACGACTACATCACCCACGAGAATCTGCTCTCGTTAAACACTTTGGAATCTTCGAGGGTGAGTTATTCCATCGACTCGTTGCTGCAATCTAGTAGATAGATCTTGGCTTGTTTGTTTGTATGCGATAGAAATTTTTTGTTTTCCATGCTACGAACCCCTACAGTGGTATCAGAGCCGTGTCTATATGTAGATCTGTTGCACGAGTAGAACACAATGGTCATTGTGGGCGTTGATGCTTTTATTGTAGATTGCTTTTTGTGTACTTTGCATCTTGCGGTATGTTGGGATGAAGCGGCCCGGGCTAACCTTACATGACATCGTTCATGAGACTTGCTCCACGCTTGACATGCAACTCGTATTGCATAAGTGGCTTTGCGGGTGCCTGTTTCTCCTAGCATAGTAAAGATCTAATTTACAACGGGTAATCAACAATGCTAGTATCAATGTTGTGGTTCTTGTTCGTAGGTTAGAACGACACTTATGGAAAGCCCCAAACCACGTAAAATATGCAAAGAAAGTAGAAGCGTCTAACTTTGTTTTGCAGGGGTGTGCAGTGATGTGATATGGCCATGATTGTGATTATATTTGATGTATGCAATGTTCCTTATTGTAAGTTGGCAACCGGCAGGAGCCATATGGTTGTCTTTAATTTCTGTTAAGACCTGCGTGTCTATTCAAAATAGTTGTAATAGTTGAAGCTGGTGGACGACAACCATGAAGAAGCATCATTGACCTTGATGCTATGCCGGTGATGATGGAGATCATGTTCGTGCTTGAAGATGGAGATCGGAAGCACAAAGAAGAAAGGCCATATCATATCACATATTATGAATTGCATGTGATGTTAATCCTTTATGCATCTTGTATTGCTTAGTAGACGACGGTAGCATTATAAGATGATCCCTCATGCACATAAATTTCAAGTTCTAAAGTGTTCACCCTTAGTATGCACCGTTGCCAAAGCTTGCTGCTTCGAAGCACCACGTGATGATCGGGTGTCTTTGATTCCGCGGGTGAATACAACGTAAGCAAGCCAGATTTGCTTATGCGGTAGCTAAGGTTTGATCTTGACGAGCCTAGCATGTACAGACATGGCCTCAGGAACACGGATCGCCGAAAGGTAAAGCATGAATCATATAGTAGATATGATGAACATGATGATTGTTCGCCGTTGAAACTATATCAACTCTCGTGATGATCGGTGTTGATGTAGTGGATTTGGTTCGTGTGATCACTAAAACAATGTGAGGGATGTTGTTTTGAGTGGGAGTTCACCTAGTTTAATTTCATTAATTAATTTGAACTCAATTTGTCATAAACTTAGTCTAAACTATTGCAAATATGTTGTAGATCAATGGCAGCCCCTACCATCAATTTTAATGCGTTCCTAGAGAAAGAAAAGTTGAAAAACAATGGAAGCAACTTCGCGGATTGGTTCCGCAATTTGAGGATTGTCCTCACAGCTGGTAATTTGACCTATGTGCTGGATGCACCGCTGGGTGACCCACCTGCAGCTGATGCTCCCGATGAAGTAAAGAATGTTTACCTCGCTCGGAAGAATCAGTACTCCATAGTTCAGTGTTCTATCTTGTATGGTTTAGAATTGGAGCTTCAGAAAAGGTTTGAAGAGTCAGACCCATATGATATTGTCGAGGATCTCAAATTAATTTTTGAGACTCATGCGGCAATTGAAAGTTATGAAGCTTCTGAAAAGTTCTTTAACTGCAAGATGGAAGAGGGCAGCTCCGTCAGTGAGCACGTGCTTAAGATGTCTGGGCACGCAAACAAACTTCAAAGCTTGGGTATAGTGATTCCTAATACTTTGGGGGTTTACCACATCCTCCAATCACTACCACCAAGTTACAAGAACTTTGTGATGAACTACAACATGCAGAACATGAACAAAGAGTTGCCAGAACTATTTGCTATGTTAAAATCTGCAGAAGTGGAGATCAAGAAAGAGCACCAAGTGTTGATGGTCAATAAGACCACCAAATTCAAGAAAGGCAAGTCTAAGCAGAGGGGACACTTCAAGAAGGGTGGTAAGAAAGTTACCATGCCGACGAAGAGGACCAAGGATGGACCCAAGCCTGATACTGAGTGCTTTTACTGCAAGGGAGAAGGTCACTGGAAGCGGAATTGCCCAAAGTACTTGGCGGATTTGAAGAACGGCAACATCAACAAGAAAGGTATATCTGATATACATGTTATTGATGTGTATCTCACTAGTATTCGTAGTAGTGCCTGGGTATTTGATACTGGTTCGGTTGCTCATATTTGTAACTCAAAATAGGAGCTGCAGAATAAACGGAAGCTAGCGAAGAACGAGGTGACGATGCGCGTAGGAAACGGATCAAAGGTTGATGTGATCGCGGTCGGCACGCTACCTCTTCATCTACCATCGGGATTAGTTTTATACTTAAATAATTGTTATTTGGTGCCTGCGTTGAGCATGAACATTATATCGGGATCTTGTTTATTGCGAGACGGTTACTTGTTTAAATCCGAGAATAATGGTTGTTCGATTTATATGAGTAATATGTTTTATGCACATGCACCTTTGATAGATGGTCTATTCTTATTGAATCTCGATAGTAGAAATACACATATTAATAACATTGAAGCTAAACGATTGAAATCAAGCGATAACTCGACCTATATGTGGCACTGTCGTCTTGGTCACATTGGAGTGAAGCGTATGAAGAAACTCCATTCCGATGGACTTCTTGAATCACTTGATTTTGAATCACTTGAAAGATGCGAAGCATGTCTGATGGGTAAAATGACTAAGACTCCGTTTTCTGGTATGATGGAGCGAGCTACGGACTTATTGGAAATCATACATACCGATGTGTGTGGTCCAATGAGTGTAGCATCGCGCAGTGGTTATCGTTATGTTCTTACCTTCACGGATGACTTGAGTAGATATGGGTATATCTATTTCATGAAACATAAGTCCGAAACTTTCGAGAAGTTTAAGGAATTTCAAAGTGAGGTAGAGAATCAACGTAACAAGAAGATTAAATTTCTACGTTCTAATCGTGGAGGTGAATATCTAAGTTACGAGTTTGGCGAGCATTTGAAGAAATGCGGAATACTTTCGCAGTTGACACCGCCGGGAACACCACAGCGTAATGGTGTGTCCGAACGTCGTAATCGAACTCTCTTAGATATGGTTCGTTCTATGATGTCGCTTACAGATTTACCGCTATCATTTTGGGGTTATGCATTAGAAACAGCCGCATTCACTTTAAATAGGGCACCGTCTAAATCCGTTGAAACGACACCGTTTGAATTATGGTTTGGGAAGAAACCTAAATTGTCGTTCCTTAAAGTTTGGGGATGCGAAGCCTATGTAAAGAAGTTACAGCCGGACAAGCTTGAACCCAAAGCGGAAAAATGCGTCTTCATAGGATACCCGAAGGAAACTATTGGGTATACCTTCTATCATAGATCCGAAGGCAAAATCTTCGTTGCCAAGAATGGATCCTTTCTAGAGAAGGAATTTCTCTCGAAAGAAGTGACTGGAAGGAAAGTAGAACTCGACGAGGTTGTCGAACCTTCTCTCGAAATTGCGAGTAGCGCAGCGCCGGAAGAAGTTCCTGTGGTGCCTGCACCAATAAGAGAGGAAGCTAATGATGATGATCATGAAACTTCGGTTGAAGTTACTACAGAGCCTCGGAGGTCAACGAGAACTCGTACCACTCCAGATTGGTATGATTCCGTTATGAATGTCATGGTGGTGGACAACACCGATGACCCCGAGACATATGAGGAAGCGATGATGAGCCCAGATTCCAATAAATGGCAAGAAGCCATGAAATCCGAGATTGGATCCATGTACGAAAACCAAGTATGGACTTTGGTGGACTTACCGGATGGCCAGAAGGCTGTCGAGAACAAATGGATTTTCAAGAAGAAAACAGATGCTGATGGTAATGTTACTGTCTATAAAGCTCGACTTGTCGCAAAAGGGTTTCGACAAATTCAAGGAGTTGACTACGATGAGACTTTCTCACCAGTAGCGAAGCTAAAGTCTGTGAGGATTATGTTAGCAATCGCTGCATATTACGATTATGAAATATGGCAGATGGATGTCAAAACAGCATTCCTCAATGGAGACATTGATGAAGAGTTGTACATGATGCAACCCAAAGGTTTTGTCGATCCTAAAGATGCTAACAAGGTATGCAAACTTCAACGGTCCATCTATGGATTGAAGCAAGCATCCCGAAGTTGGAATCAACGTTTTGATAAGGTAATCAAAAGTTTTGGTTTTATACAAACTTATGGAGAAGCTTGTATTTACAAGAAAGTGAGTGGGAGCTCTATAGCATTCTTAATACTATATGTGGATGACATATTGTTAATTGGGAATGATGTAGACCTTCTTAATAGTGTCAAGGAATATTTGAATAATAGTTTTTCAATGAAGGATCTTGGCGAAGCAGCTTACATATTAGGCATAAAGATTTATAGAGATAGATCGAAACGCCAAATATCATTGTCACAGAGTACATATTTGGACAAAGTTCTAAAGAGGTTTGGAATGGAAGATAGCAAGAAAGGGTTCTTGCCCATGTTGCCCAATACGACCTTGAGTAAAACTCGAAGTCCGACATCGGCAGAAGATAGAGAAAGGATGAGTAAGACTCCCTATGCATCAGCCATAGGATCTCTAATGTATGCCATGCTATGTACTAGACCCGACATTGCATATGCTGTTAGTTTAACTAGCAGATATCAAAGTGATCCAGGAGTGGATCATTGGACAGCGGTCAAAAACATCCTTAAGTACTTGAGAAGAACTAAGGATATGGTTCTTTCTTATGGAGGTGATGAACAGCTCGTTGTTAATGGTTACACCGATGCTAGTTGGAACACTGATCCGGATGATTCTAAATCACAATCCGGATACGTATTTATTTTGAATGGGGCAGCAGTTAGCTGGAGGAGTGCAAAGCAAAGCATTGTGGCGAGATCTTCAACTGAATCGGAATACATGGCTGCTTCGGAGGCTTCGCAAGAAGCGATATGGATGAAAGAGTTCATTACAGAGCTGGGTGTGGTTCCTAGTGCGCTGGACCCAATGTCTATCTACTGTGATAACATGGGCGCCATAGCCAATGCGCAAGAACCAAGGTCACACAAGAAGCTGAAGCATATCAAGCTGCGTTTTCACGCTATTCGAGAACATATCCAGGATGGGGATATAAAGATTTGCAAAGTACACACAGATCTGAATGTGGCGGATCCGTTGACTAAACCTCTCCCGAGGGCAAAACATGACCAACACCAAACTGCCATGGGTGTTCGGTATATTACCATGTAATCTAGATTAGATGACTCTAGTGCAAGTGGGAGACTGTTGGAGATATGCCCTAGAGGCAATAATAAATATAGTTATTATTATATCTTTGTGTTTATGATAAATGTTTATATTCATGCTATAATAGTATTAACAAGGAAACATTAATACTTGTGTGAATTGTAAACTTAAATTGAAGTCCCTAGTATAGCCTCTATACTTCACTAGCTTGTTGGTTAATGGATGATTGTGGTTTCCCTATCATGAACATTGAGATGTTATTAACAACAAGATCATATCGTTAGGAGAATGATATGGTGGACATACTCCTATAGATAAGCGTAGCATAAAGATCAAGTCATTTCAATAGTTCAATTGCTATATGCTTTCTGATACATAGTAACCTAATTCCTTCGACCATGAGATCATGCATATCACCTTTACCGGATGGCTGCTTTGATGTCATCAAACACCACACCGTAACAGGGTGGCTATAAAGGTGGTATTGAGTGTTCGGAAAGTATTGGTTGAAACACATGGATCAAGAGTGGGATTTGTCCATCCATATGACGGATAGATATTCTCTGGGCCCTCTCGGTGAAATGTCATCCAATTAGCTTGCAAGCATGTGACTGGGTCACAAGGGATCACATATCACGGGAACGAGAAAAGAGTACTTATCAGTAACGAGGTTGAACTAGGTATGCAGAGATACCGACGATCATAACCTCGGATAAGTAACATATCGTGAGACAAAGGGAAATTGGTATCGTATGTAAGTGGTTCATTCGATCGCAATGTAATCGTAGAAATATGTGGGAGCCATATGAATTTCCAGATTCCTCTATTGGTTATTGTTCGGAGAAGTGTCTCGATCATGTCCGCATAATTCACGAACCGTAGGGAGACACACTTAAGGATTCGACGTTGTTTGAGTAGTTATGGTATTATGAGAAAGAGACCGAATGTTGTTCGGAGTCTCGGATGGGATCCGGGATATCACGAGGTGATCCGGAATGGTCCGGAGAATAATATTCATATAAGGAAAGTCCCGTTTCGGAGTTGGGGAATGGTTCCGGTGTTTTCATCGGGAACATTCTAGAAGGTCCCGGAATGTCCGGCACTCCGGAGGGGGAAGGGTACATGAATGTGTCATTGTAAGTTGGAATGATTGCATCATGTACTAGGTGTTCTTGCTGTCCAAAATAAAGGGTTTATTTAAATCCTAAATTGAAAAGTCAAACGGCTAGTTTGAAAGTCAAACGGCAATTTTGGGAAGTGGGAAAAGAGGAGGAGGTGAAGCCGAGTTGGGGAGGGAGTCCTCCCCAAGCCGGCGCCCCACCCAAGCCGAGTTGGGGAGGGACTCCACTCCCTCCCCTTGGCCGGCCAGCCCTCCCACCTATATAAGGAGGGGCAGGGCTCCCCTCCTAGCACACACAAGTTCCTATCTTCTACCTCCGGTTTAGAGCCGTTTTGGTTTAGAGCTTCTAATTGCTTTAGCCAACGGTTTAGAGCCTTCTAATTGGTTTAGAGCCTTCTAATTGGTGTGTCTAATTACTAGACCACTAATAGCCTCTCTCATAAGCTCCACCATACTCGCACCGGCTTAAGGCGAAGCCCTGCGGGATTTCCCCTCTACCTCCGGTACCACGCCGTTGTGCTGCCGGAATCGCGAGGAGAGTGCTACAACCTCCGCTGCCTGCTGGAACAAGGGAGAGGAAGGTATTCGTCGAGTACCGAACGTGTGACCAACTGCGGGAGCGCTGCCGGAATGTGGCGCCGGAAGGATCGTCTACGCGATCTTGAGATCGGAAAGAGTACGACTACATCACCCACGAGAATCTGCTCTCGTTAAACACTTTGGAATCTTCGAGGGTGAGTTATTCCATCGACTCGTTGCTGCAATCTAGTAGATAGATCTTGGCTTGTTTGTTTGTATGCGATAGAAATTTTTTGTTTTCCATGCTACGAACCCCTACAGAAACTAGCGGGAATGGAACCGTATTGACGAGGGGAACAACTTCCGTCTTCAAGCCATCACGATCCGAGGTCGTCTTGAAGGTCTATTTGGGTGGAGAACATTGGAGAGAATTTTGGACGAAAATGGGGCTAAGATTAGTTGAAAATTTGTAAACTTTCATGGAGTGGGGTTTATATACGAGGAGGGAGGGGGCTGGATTAAAGGAGATTAAAGAGGGAGAGGAATTAGGGAGTATTTAGTGCAATTTAGGAGGGCAATTGAAGGTTATTTAAGTGCATTAGATACAAATATGAAGACCAAGTATCATGGTTCATGTGCTCGTGTTACATGGTGCCCTCATGGCCGATCGGTCTGGTTGGGCCAGCCCATTTTGGCTGGCCTGGCCGGCCACTTTATTTTTTTTCGTTTTATATTTTTTCCTATTTCTTAATTCTTTTATAACTTTTGATTTAGAGCTCCGAATTTATTGATTCAAATTTCTGCGGGTTCGTAAATTTATGGGCAATATTTTAGGATATAAATTTTATATATTTGGAAATATTTAATTTTCTCAATTATTAATTAGTTAATTATTGTACGATTGCATGTGTGCGATATTGATCTAGTTGCAGGGTAATATATTTGGAATGACTTGAATTTTTTCCTTATTTGAACTTGATTCGATTTAGTTCCACTTTACATGGATAACCATGAATTAAAGTTTGAAAATATGAGAGGATAATTTTATAATATGTTAAAATGGCTCACATAAGCTATGGTGCTTATTTTAAAACGAGACTATTTGCTTTTATTTTTGGTTCAAAACAAAACAAAGGTTGTTTGAAAAATGTAAATGAAGTAGTTGTAATGTATAGATGGTTTTTGGTTGAGAATATTCCTCAAGATTAAAAATAGATTTTTTAAATACAGGAAGTTTGTGAAAAATATTTTGAAGGGGAACCTTACAATTTAAAATTTTGAAGTAGAGGATTTATATGGATAATCTCGATGCTTTGATCTTAGGGTTTTTGTTAAATGCTATTTTTATTTTAAGGAGTACCTTTTTTGGGGGGGAAAACTTTTGTAATAATTTAAAAGGTTTTAATGTTTCCAATTAGAAGCAAAAAGTTTCTTTTCCCCATAAATTTCATTCTTTATTTATTTTGTTTATTTCTTTTTCACATTTCAAAATTTGGAAAATTTTGGGATGTGACAGGCTACCACCCTTAAAAGAAATCTCGTCCCGAGATTTGGGAAGGCTAGGGTTACAAGTTGGCTTGAAGACAACTAGGGTACTACCACCCTTAAATGATTTTCAACTAGATTACATCATGTGTATCTCTTGGTTGTTGTTACCATCCTTGATGTTGGAGTCTCTTGGAGTAGTCATCTGTTTGGGTTGGATTGGGATTAGAATAGGCAAAAGATTTCTAGGGAAGAAGTCTACTCACACACAACAATTCACACAAGAAATCACAATCAACATTCCACTCAAACAACAAGATTCGAGCATATTTTTAGGCAACAAAACATTTTTGCTACACCTCATAAGTTGGTGGGTTTGATCTAAACTAAATATGGTGGTCCAACTATATGGTTCACTTGAGATTATTCCATCCTTCTTTGTTGTTTCTTCTTGAATGAGATCATGGTTTCCTTGGGAAAAATTCTTGTGTCTTGGCTACAAATCCAAAGATGATGATGATTCTTCTAAGTTGTGTTTCCTTGGTCTTCAAATCTTGAGTAATATTTCTTGTCTCACTTGTAGTCCTTAGTGATATCCAAGTTGAAGTCCTTGGTGCAAATAAAGTTGAAGTCTTTGATGATGTTGAAGTTGAAGTCATTTGAGTTGGTGAAGTCCTTTGCTCATGGTTGAGGCTTTGTCCATCAAGTTTGAAAAGGAAGAGATGTAGAATCAAAACCAAAATGGTTGAGGAAAGAGTTTACAAGATTGTTTGTAAATAAGTTTTGGAACAAATACAACTCCTATTTTTTCTAAGGGGTTTTGTCCAATCCTAGGGTTACAAATCCTACAGGCAACACAGTGCTCTAATACCATCTATAGAGGTTCCCAACCTTTAATAAGGTAGAGATCCATGTGTTTACAATGCTAGTTCCTGGATCAATAGCTAGCATCCACAGTTAAGATTTAATATCAAGAAACAAAGGTCATAATATAACTTTATAACCAGGAATAAAATAATTCATTACATCTTACATAGCTCATTTATCTATCACATTACATTGCAGCAAAATATAACAATAGAATGGGGTCCTTCATCTTCAAAGTGCCACAGGCAATCATGTTGGTTATAGACTTGTAATCCTATTCAACACACTTCACTAACATCAATCAAACCTGCAACATAATAAGTTGCAGCCACAAGGGTCAATACATTTGAATTGTATTGGCAAGTTTCACTACTATGTAGAAATAAGTGGAACCTCTCAATATATGCATATTTGGCTAAGTAGGGTTTAGGCTCATTTGCATAAAGCAATATAGTTTTATCCTATCTATTCAAAATAGTTTTGATCTTTCAAAAATCTTTTTGAACTCCTTGGAAAACTCCAAGTGCTTCTAATCCCTTATTGACACCATCAAGTTTTACTTTGAGAAATTGGAATGTCGAGATCTTCCATAGCTTCAGGCCTTTGTTGATCAGAGTTGTCCGTAACCGGGGACACGGCTAAGTACTTAGAATTTGATCTTCTGCAGAAGTTGTACACTTTACCCACATGACACAATCTCGTCTTGAAGCCACCAGTGGCCGCTGGATAAGTACTCACCAAATGGAGAACCGGCAGATCGAGAATGTGACAAAGTCTTTCCATATAATTCCTCCCAGTACACAATGCTAGCTTGTCTACCAGGCACCAATGTAGGGATATATTTCCCATACACAATTCTAGTTAACCTGAAGATGCCAATGCATGGGTGTTCCACTATGTAGTTGACTAAGCCAGAGCCCATTTAGCATGTGGCTATACACGGAAGCCACTGTACAAGAAACATATTCAATCTCTAAGTCCCTGGGTGTTTTTCTTCTAGTGCACACACAAAAAGATAGCCATATAAACATGCTTCCCTTTGTTGCCACCTTGTCCAAATCTTGAGTATCCTTTTCCACCCAGGTGGTTCATTGAGTACTTGTTTTATTATATAAAACATATATCTTTCCAACACTTCATGTAATCATATCATGTATCCCATCCCAAATATATAGCAGGGCTAAGCATACTACAACTACAATGTTTTCACTAAGGAGGATTTAAGGATATCCTAATAGGATATAGCATAGCATAGAAATATAATAGTCTTATGCATGTTACAAAAATCTACTAAGTGTAATGAAAATAGTAGGACATGGATGATAGTGTCACTTGCCTTAGTAGTTGGTGGTGTTGGTACACTCTTCACAATAACACACTTGACAATCAACACAATCTATCAAGCAAAACAACCAAGACAAAACATACACAAGATCAACACTTATGGCAACACAAAAATCATGCAAAGTATCCAAACATGCAAGATGACAATTTTTATTGTACAAATTTTTATAACAAGGTTCTGAACATTACTAAGTGATTTATTGACATTTTATATTTTCAAGATTACAAATGCAACCATTTGTGCAATTGTAGCAATTAGCAACATTTTCTAACAGTTGAAAAGTTCATTCTCACTAAATAATTTCCACGGTCTTATTTATACTAGAATAAAATTATATTTTGGTCTTACTGTACATAGGGTTCAATTTACAACCATTTGCAAAAGGATTTACTTAAAAATAATTTACACAACAATTTTTATACTCAAAATACTCCACAAATGGTTCTGTATAAAACGTGATTTTCACAGGCTCAAAAATACCAAATTATGGTTCCACTTTGTTCTACTCGTTTTTGTGAATGCATAGACATATTATTTGCTAAATTTGGATATACAGAACTAAAGATATAATTTTTATGGTGAAAATGACCTATTAAACCATTTAATTTATAAATCAAATTTTTGTACAGAGAATAAGTAATATTATTGCAGAAATGGATTCTACAGAATCTCAGCTTTTCAGGGATACCAAATTTATAATTTTTGGACTTCTAAATCTTTTTCTATGAATTATACGAGTTCATACTAAAATATGAAAAAGTCAAACTCGGAAATTGACTGAAATTGACTTTGACTAATCTGACTGAGTTGACCGTTGACTACGCTGATGTCATGATGATGTCAGATTTGACTACAGAAAAAGTTGCTCGGATGGAAAAACTTTCTACATAAAAGTTGTAGGTAACAACTAGACCTATCTATTGTTCAAAGGAAATTGCGTTTGGAGCAACGAGGTGGGCGTAAAATGGATTATACCTTCTAATATCTGAATCTTTGACCGTGTTTTTCTCTCTGCTCGATGAACGAAACAAGGTGAAACCAGCGGGAATGGAACCGTCTTGACGAGGGGAACAACTTCCGTCTTCATGCCACCGCGATCCGAGGTCGTCTTGAAGGTCTATTTGGGTGGAGAACATTGGAGAGAATTTTGGACGAAAATGGGGCGAAGATTAGTTGAAAATTTGTAAACTTTCATGGAGTGGGGTTTAAATAGGAGGAGGGAGGGGGCTGGATTAAAGGAGATTAAATAGGGAGAGGAATTATGGGGTATTTAGTGCAATTTAGGAGGGCAATTGAAGGTTATTTAAGTGCATTAGATACAAATATGAAGACCAAGTATCATGGTTCATGTGCTCCTGTATGTACATGGTGCCCTCATGGCCGATCGGTCTGGTTGGGCCAGCCCATTTTGGCTGGCCTGGACGGCCACTTTATTTTTTTTTCGTTTTATATTTTTTCCTATTTCTTAATTCTTTTATAATTTTTGATTTAGAGCTCCGAATTTATTGATTCAAATTTCTGCGGGTTCGTAAATTTATGGGCAATATTTTAGGATATAAATTTTATATATTTGGAAATATTTAATTTTCTCAATTATTAATTAGTTAATTATTGTACGATTGCATGTGCGCGATATTGGTCTAGTTGCAGGGTAATATATTTGGAATGACTTGAATTTTTTCCTTATTTGAACTTGATTCGATTTAGTTCCACTTTACATGGATAACCATGAATTAAAGTTTGAAAATATGAGAGGATAATTTTATAAAATGTTAAAATGGCTCACATAAGCTATGGTGCTTATTTTAAAACGAGACACTTTGCTTTTATTTTTGGTTCAAAACAAAACAAAGGTTGTTTGAAAAATGTAAATGAAGTAGTTGAGATGTATAGATGGTTTTTGGTTGAAATTAGATTTTTTAAATACAGGAAGTTTGTGAAAAAGATTTTGAAGGGGAACCTTACAATTTAAAATTTTGAAGTAGAGGATTTATATGGATAATCTTTATGCTTTGATCTTAGGGTTTTTTTAAATGCTATTTTTATTTTAAGGAGTACCTTTTTTTTTGGGAGGAAAACTTTTGTAATAATTTAAAAGGTTTTAATGTTTCCAATTAGAAGCAAAAAGTTTCTTTTCCCCATAAATTTCATTCTTTATTATTTTGTTTATTTCTTTTTCACATTTCAAAATTTGGAAAATTTTGGGATGTGACACATAGTAATCTCAATATCCATTGGATCCCCACAAACACAACATGCATGATTACAAATAGATGAGATCTTGATCATGAACGGAGGTCACAAGATCTAAACATGATAGCACAAAGGAGGAGATACAACCATCTAGCTACTACATGGACCCGTAGTCCAAGGTGGAACTACTCACTCTTCATACAGCAGGCTGGCATGATGAAGAAGAAGGCCTCCGGGATGATCTCCCCTTCGGCAGGGTGCCAGGAAGAGCTTCAGATCCCCCTGATTTAGGGACGATGGTGGCGGCGGCTACAGACGGTTTTGTCGAATATTGATCGGGTGCTTAGTGTTATGCATCGGGGGTATTTATAGGCGAAGAGGCGAGGCAGGGTGGCGGCCAGGATGGTCACCCCCCCCAGGCGCGGCTAGCCCTATCCTACGCCACCAGGGGTGTGGACCCCCTGGTTCCTCCCCTCCGTCTCGTACTCTGGCTCCATGTTCCCCACGATAAAATATTGAGTTGGCTTTTGTCCCGTCCAATTCCGAGAATATTGATTTTCTGCCTTTCTGGAACCAAAAACAGAAGAAAACAGGCAACTTGCACTGTGCCATCTTATTAATAGGTTAGTACCAGAAAACATATAAAAACTCCTCAAAGTGTAGACAAAGCAAAGCAAAGTAGATACTAAACAAGCATGGAACATCAAAAATTATAGTTACGTTTCCGACGTATCATACCTCGATGGTGTTGCGGAGTTCTTGAATGTTGCATAAAAGTTTGTGGTTGACACAAATGACCCTTGCGTACCTTGCCCATGTTGTGACTGCCAAAACATCAAGAGTTTTACAAACCTTACACAAATCCAAACACATTTGATCAAAAGGTCATTCATGTCGGGGTATGAATGTTGGAGTGTACGTGACGAACAAGAAAGTACATACGATGATGATGGTGATGATGATCAGAGTACAAGGGAGTGACATGCAATCAGGGAAGATAATGTAGTAATGATTGATGTTCATGAGAATACCATGACATTTTCGTCAACTCGCGGGGTTCATCAAACAAACCACGTGGACTTGGACACATCATCACCAAGATGACACATGAACAAGAATCTCTGGGTCAAATTCTACGAGATGTTGAAGAAAACTATAAAGATGAGAAAATGTACAAGAAGTATGTTCGTATGGTCAAAGACTCGGAGACACAAATTTACCCTGGGTGTCAGCCGCACTACATAAAGTTAGCTACTGTGCTTGAACTGTTGCAGATGAAAGAAAAGTTTGGAGGGTCGGATAAGAGTGTAACCATGTTGTTAACATTCTTACATGACTTTCTACTAGATGGAAACCGCATGCCAGAGAGTACATACAGAGCTAAGCGGATTGTGTGTCCATTGGGAATGGAAGTCCATAGAATACATGCATGTAATAATGATTGTATTTTGTACCATTGTTATAAATATAGCAAAATGCGTGAATGCCCAAAGTGCAAATTTCCTAGGTTCAAGGTTTCGAAGGATGGTGATATGGCCGATGATAGTGATGATGATGACATGGATGAGTTTAGAAACAAGAAGAAGAAGAAGAAGAAAAATAGGAAGGTCGACATACCCAACAAAATTTGTTGGTACCTTCCTATTATAGCTCGTCTGAGACGTTTATTTGCAAACCTAGATACGGAAAAACTGATGCATTGGCAAGCAGATGAGCTCTATCAGGACGGACTGCTAAGATGCCCTGTCGATGGACTGCTAAGCAAATGAGAAACGTTGATACACTTGTACCTTTAGGAGATGGTGGTGATCCTTTTGGCTTGGATCCTAGGAATGTGAGGTTTGCGCTGAGCACTGATGGAATGAACCCGTTCGGCAGCATGAGTACGACCCACAGAACCTGGCCTGTGAATCTCTGCATTTATAACCTTCCACCATGGTTGTGCATGAAGTAGAAGCGTATCTTGCTCGCGGTATTAATCCGGGGACCAAAACAACCTGGTGACGACATAGATGTCACCTTTGGTGGAAGATTTGAAACTTCTTTGGGTTGAAGATGTGAAAATTTATGATGTGCATTTGAAGGAAAACTTTACCCTGAGATGCATATTGTTCATAACCATCAATGATTATCCGGCTTATGGAAACTCGTCTGGCCAAGCTATAAAAGGGACAAATGCATGTGTCCAATGCCTAGACAAGACAACCAGTTTTTATTTGCATGAGTGTAAGAAGATGGTGTACATGAGGCATTGCCAAAGAATCATCGATATCGGAAGTTGAATAAAGAGTTCAATAACACCGTCGAGAAAGGTTTGGCTCCTCCAATTTTAAAAGGTTCTGAGGTCTATGCTCAGCTTAGACACTTGAAAGTTCAAACGAAAGGGCAAAGACAAAGCCAATGCCAAATCCAAATCCAAAGAAAAAACCAAATACAAATCCAAATCCAAAGCCAAAGCCAAAGCCAAAGGCATGGAGAAAGAAACATAAATAGTTATAGAAGATCAGCCTCCCAAGAAAAAACCCGTCTGGAAGAGGAGATCGATACTTTGGAACATGCCTTACTAGGAGCATCTAAGTGTTAGACATTCCATAGATGTGATGCATGTTGAGAATAATGTGTGTGAAAGCATAATAGGGACATTGCTTAAGATAGAGGGAAAAACAAAAGATAGTGCGAACGCACGCCTTGAAGCTCTAAAAATCAGAGGGGAAACACCATCTAATAAGCTGGATAAATCAAAGAAAAGGGCGTGACCCAAGGTGAGTTATGTTTGCGACAAAGATGAGGCACAAGAAGTATGTGAATCTCTATATGGCATGCATTTTCCAGTGGTATACGCCGCCAACATGAAAAGTATTGTTTCAAGGAAAGAAAACAAAGTAATGGGCATGAAGTCTCATGATTGCCATATCATTATTACACAGATGCTCCCTGTCGCGATAAGGGGTGTCTTGACACCACATGTTCGAGATACTCTAACGAAGTTGCGTGAATTTTTCAACATAATTTCTTGGAAGGTGATTGATCCTAATACACTAGATGAGCTACAGAGAAGTGTGGTGGAGACTCTATGAAATTTGGAGACGATATTCCCTCCGTCACTCTTTGATATCATGGTGCATCTCATTGTTCACCTTGTGCACAAGATAAAGATGTGCGGTCCCGTTTATCTGCGAAGCATGTACCCCTTTGAACGCTTCATGAGAATTCTTAAGCACTATATAAGGAATCGGGCACGTCTGGAGGGAAGCATCGTTGAGGTCTATGTAAACAAAGAGGTTGTTGAGTTCTGCATGGATTAAATGGCATGCCTTGACCCTATAGGTGTGCCTAGGTCCATCCATGAGGGACTTCTTACTGGTTGCAGAACGAGTGGAAAGATCAAGATCACTTTGAGTGCCATTTTATATTCTCAGGCTAATTTTTGTGCACTAAAGAACGTGGACCAAGTAAATCCATACAAGGAAGAACTCATTTCCCTTCTACAATCAATGCATCCCACTAGAAGTTCCGTCAAGAAACTCCACATTGCCGGTAGAACAGTGGTGCTCGATCAATGGGTACACATTTTCTACGAAGAAGAAAGATAGCACAACAACGACGCAAACCAGTGGTATCTGCTTAGAAGATGACAAGAAAGATCTATACTATGGATACATAGAATAGATTTGGGAGCTAGACTAAGTGGATTTCAAATTTGCATTGTTCCGTTGTCGTTGGGTTACTATGAGTCAAGTGGCTCCAAATGACAATGGGCATACTATAGTGAACCTCGATCGTAAAGCTTACAAGAACGAGCTATTCATACCAGCTAACCTAGTTCATCAGGTCTTGTACATAGTTGACCCGAAGAATAAGAGTAGACATGTAGTTATGCCATCAAAAAGGAGCATTGTGGGTGTGGACGGCATGAGCTCCGAGGATGAGTATAACAAGATTGATGAGTTTCCTAGATCTTCATCCTCGTTATAGGAAAGAGATCACGACAAGGTTATTCTGGAAGAGCCGTACATTCAAGATGGAGATCCCGAAGCATGAAAGTGTGTGATTATGTAATTTCTAGGACAATTCGTAATATGTAATAATATTTGTATGACTTTGTAAGCATTTATGGAGAACATTTGTGTAAGTTAATAATATATTTAATAACTGACGAATTTATCCACTGAGCACGTTTGTATGAACATATTTACTAACATTCGATGAAGGAGAGAAGAAAAACAATGAAGACTTCATGAAAGACCTTTCTTTTGTACCTACTAAATCTAGGCTTAGTTATATGTTTAATGTTGTTGATGTGTGATGTACTATTGGACCTAGTCATATGTACGTTGTTCATGTTCTTTGTTATCCAAAAGTATTTTAGGTTTCAAATTAAGAATGTAATTTGTAGACATTCCAACAATGTACCTAATTTTAGGATTTGAAGGCAAAAAACTTTGAAATAAACAGTTTTCGGAAGGTCCATAAAAATCCGAACCATCTGAAACACACCATATGAGCATTCCTTGCAGAAATATTAGTCGATACATTGTCGTTGCATTTTTTTGACTGGAATTACAACTTAATGTTGTAAATGTGAATTTATAGAAAATTAAATTTTATTGGGCAGTGTTTCAAATTAAATGAATATTTGGCTATTTAGCGGATTTAAATAGATATTTGGAGTCAGCATGCATAAAAAAGGTTTTAAATGGATGGAAAAAATCATATTTGGATACCTCTATAACCACATTAGCTCAATTTATAAGCTTACAATAGAACTCATTAGACATCTTGAATAAGTTTTTAGCTACATAGGTAGTTATAGAGATTTTGAATTTTTATAATATCTAAAAAATGTAAAAAAATATGAAACTTGCCAAGTGTCCATTCTGAGGTACCTATATAGAGTGGTAAATATATTATAAATTTTTAGAACAATTTCACCAATGTTTAGTTTGAACAAGTACATCTGGGTAGGAATTATCTTACCTTTCGAGGTAGAATCAAAGGTTTATTCCATGTGATATATTTGCTTCAACGTAAGGACGTTATATTAGTTGTAGGACTTCATTTAGCAATGCTAAGACTATAGGAACCATTGTATACCCTTTTATTTTCGAAAAAATGAATTTCTTGAGCTTTGGCCAACTCCGGAGTGTATGGTTTTTGTCCCGGAGGGTCCGGATATAGTACTATTGGAGACGGTTTGAATTTTTGACCGTCTCCCACATGTTTCCTAAAAACCCAAAGATAGGTCAGAGAGAAGGCCATATGAAGAACAAGATAGCAAACCAAACAGCCGGATAAGAAGCATGCCCAAAGGATCCTAGCCGGATGAGGAAAGACGAGTCAAGAACGATATGGCGGCACTACCAGCCGGATAAGACAGCAAGGAGAAGACGCCTAGCTGGATGGGTCCGACCATCCGGACAAGACAGAGTAGCCAGCTCGGGCGACCTAGACGGACCATCAATATAGACGGATGACATAGGGCACAGTATCCCGCTGCCCTGGCAGACAGAAGGACAGACGTAGCGGCACCGAAGACGGAGGAGACGGCTCGTACCTGTGTCTGGCGGTAACAGGGGTCGCCGCCTGTGTCGTCCGGGGCGGCCTCCACTGTTTCCGTGCCGGCTGGGGGCGGCCGCCATTGTTTCCGTGCTGTCCGGGGGGTGCGGCACTATACTAGACGTAAGGAAGGCAGGACACTATACTGGAATAGTCGGCTGGGCCCGCCTGTGGGACGCGCTAGTCGGCAGCATCTTTGCCCATGCCGCCTCAGCCTATATAAGGGGAAATAGGGGCATCGTAGCAAAGTTTGCACCATCATTCTCTACTGGCTAGGACACATACAGCTCGAGGAGCACTTGTAGCCCTTTATGTGTTCATCCAGATAGTCGGATCGATAGGGGTAGGGGTGTTACCTCACCAGGAGGGCCCCGAACCTGCGTACTTCTTGTGTCTTCGACGCTTGCTTCTGCCCAATCCTTCCTGCAGAAGCCGTCGGTCACTTCCCTGCTTGCTCCTGCACCACAAACTAGCCTGCTCAGGCACTGTCGTTTCCATAACAACGACAGTTGGCTCCCACCATGGGGAAAAGATGGCGGAGACCGGAGTGACGGTCCGCACGGGACCCCGTACTTTGTCTGGCGAGTGCGTGGCTTCCAGCCTCGTGCTCACGCTAGGAAAATTCGACTGCGTCATCGACAACGCTCGCTGCTTCGCTGGATCAAGTTTCCCGGCATGCGGCTCCGTCCTACTGTTCGGCAACCCGCTTGTCTACGTCGCCACCATGCCGGAGGGTTTCCCTCGGGAGATCGTCTCCTTCGCCGAGTCGCTGCCCTCAGCTGGCAGCATGCCCGTCGCGCCTCACAGCGTGGAGGTGATGATGGCCGGCTCTAGCCATAGCCACTGTCCCCCTGTCGAGCGCGGCAGCAATCTAGGTGGCCTGTCCACACCGTTGCGCGAGAAGGGCGTGGTGGAAGAGGTCATGGAGGAACTCACCGAGCCGGTCGGCCTCGGGGAGAACCCGGAAGAGGCGATGGCCAAGACTGAGGCGGCGCGAGAATGTTTACTTTGTAAAGCTTACGGCTTGGCCTCCACCAAGTATGATATGGAGAGAAACATCCGCGAGTATCACCACACCCACGGCCTTACCCCGGCTAATCAAGATCCTAGCCGGCTGGGCTGCGTGCAGTGTCGCGTAGGAGAGCTAGGCGCCCATTTCAAGCAAGAGGTCGAGCCGAGATCCCGCATGTACTTCCCACTGCCCCTATATGACACCGCGGTCAAGAACGCCCGTGTGGCGCGAGCCATCGCGGAGGATTTGCCTCGCCTGGACAGAGAGGACATGATGCGCCAGTTCCAGCTGGTGTAGTACCTGCTGTGCATGGCTGACGAGCAGGCCCAGGCCGCTCGCATCGCGTTCGAGGGAGGAGCTGGGTCCAGAGGGAACCGTCCGGGTGGAAGCAGCCGGGAAGGACCTCGCCAGACCGAGTACTCCATGTCTCCAGGCCAGCACCCCCCGCGCTCCCAGTGTCGCCAGTATGGCAGCAGCCAACCATGCGGTGACCAAGGTGCCACGATCCATCCACCTCCGGCTGTCTAGAACCCCCCTCCACCCCATCCCCCATCCCGCCTTGCTGACCGGGTGGGAGCGCCCAATCCGGTTGAGCTGGATGCGCGCGACCGTATCGACCTCCTGACGCAATCTCACCTCACGGAGGAGGAAGCCGCAACCGGCCTAGTGTGCTTCGGGCCACGCATTCGAAAGGAGCCGTTCCCCGATAAGTTCTCCCTGCCTCTGGACACCCCCAAGTACGGCAGCTGCATGAAGCCAGAGGACTGGCTGACCGACTACATCATAGCAATCGGAATCGCCCATGGCAACAAGCGCATGGCCGTTCGGTACATCCCCCTCATGTTGACCGGTTCGGCGAGAACGTGTCTCAATAGCCTTGCGCCCAAAATCATCAACTCCTGGCCTGACTTCGAGAAGGTCTTCATCCGGAACTTCAATGGCACCTATAAACGCCTAGGCAGACCACGTGATCTTTCTCTGTGCGTCCAGGGAGACCACTCGTCGGATCGTGAGTATCTCGCCCGCTGGACCGAACTGCACAACTCCTGCGAATGGGTGGTGGAGAACCAAGCAATCGGTTTCTTCATCGAAGGGTGCCGTGAAGGCACGATGTTGCGCCACCAGCTGCAGTGCGACGATCCCAAGACCATGGAGGAACTCATGACCGTCACTGACAAGTACTCCACCATGGATGCGGCAATGAAGAAGCCCCTTCGGGTGAACACGGAGGGTCGTCCGGTTCAAACTGAGCCGGCTCGAGAAAAGCAAGCTGTCCAAGGAGGAGATTCCAGATCATCCAGGCGGCATGGCAGCGAGAACCGATACCAGGGCAAGCATCTGGTTGAGCAGCAGAACTCGCGCTACCAGCAGCACAACCGTACCGGCTGGCAATGACCGGAGGCAGAAGAACGCCTTCAACATCGAGCAAATGTTTGATGGGTCGTGCAAGTACCATAGCGGTGCCTTCAAGCTGGCTATGCACACCACTTGGCAGTGCAGCAGGACCCGGCAGATCAAGGAGCAGGCTGGCTTGCCTCCTCTCCCCACACCCCCTCCCGACGGACCCCCACCTCCAACTAGGGCAGCCGGCAATAACCACGGCAACGGGGCCTATCCTCAGCAGCACGAGAACTACCACATCTTCGAGGGCGAGATGATTGACAATCGCGGTCGGAAGCAGCGCACCGTGGAGGTGAACTCTGTCGTTCTCCCGGTCTCCCTGCACCTCATCTGATCCAAGACTCCTATTGCCTGGAGCCAGGCGGATCAGCCGGATCTGCTCCCGAATCCTAGGGGCTACACGATGGTGCTAGACCCTCTTCTCATATCCGACGTGCGCACCTGCCGATTCTCGCGCATGCTGGTAGACGGTGGGAGCAGCCTCAACCTTCTCTACCGATCTTCCATGGAGAAGCTAGGCATCTAGGAGTGCGACCTGTAGCCCTCGACTACTGTGTTCCATGGCATTGCACCTGGGCCACCGTGCATCCCGTTGGGCAAGATCCGGCTGGATGTCATATTCGGCTCGGAGGAGAACTTCTGGCGCGAGCCTATCTGGTTAGAGGTGGTCAACCTCGCCGCATCTACCATGTCCTTCTTGGGCGTCCTACCCTCGCAAAGTGCATGGAGGTCCCCCACTATGCATACCTCAAGATGAAGTTTCCGGGGCCGAATGGTGTGATCACTATGGCCGGCTGCTACAGGTGGTCCATGGCGTGCGCGAAGGAAGGCGCAAAGATAGCTGAGGCCCTGCTCATCACCAAAGATAAGTGCGAGATGATGCGCAATGTTTCCATGCTGCAACAAGAAGTGCCAGCTGGGGACATGGAGTTCCAGCTATCCAAGGACACCAGGCATATCTTGCTCGACCCGGCTGACCCCTGCAAGTGCGTCACCATTGGTTCTGGCTTGGACAGCAAATAGGAAAGCGCGCTCGTCGACTTCCTCCGTGAGAATCGGGACATCTTCGCATGGTCTCCTAAAGACATGCCGGGTGTGCCGAGGGATTTCACCGAGCACTCTCTTCATGTGCCTCCCGATGCCAAGATGGTCAAGAAGCCCCTCCGTCGCTTCGCGGAGGACAAGAGGAAGGTCATCGATGATGAGATCGCCTGGCTACTTGCAGCCGGCTTCATCATGGAAGTGTACCACCCGGACTAGCTAGCACACCCAGTCCTGGTGTTGAAGAAGAACAAGTCTTGGCGCATGTGTATTGACTACACGATCCTGAATAAGGCCTGTTCGAAAGACCCTTTCGTTTTGCACCGTATTAATCAAGTGATTGACTCTACGGCCGGCTGCGACCTGCTTTCCTTTCTCGATTGTTATTCTGGCTATAATCAGATCCGGCTGAATAGGGCTGATCAATTGAAAATTTCATTCATCAGCCCGTATGGGGCTTACTGCTATGTAACCATGCCATTCAGCCTAAAGAATGCAGGTGCTACCTATCAGCGTTGCATGCAAAAATGCTTGCACTCGCAGATCGGCCGGAATGTGCATGCGTATGTGGATGACGTTGTCATCAAGACGAACAAGAAGCAGACCCTGCTGGAGGACCTCGGTGAGACGTTCACGAACCTTCGCCGGTACCAGATGAAGCTGAATCCGGAGAAGTTTGTGTTCTGCATACCATCTGGACAACTCCTCGGCTTCCTCATGTCGAGCCGAGGGATCAAGGCCAATCTGGAGAAGATCGCGGCCATCGAGAGGATGCATCCACCCAAGAGCTTGCTCGGCGTCCAGAAGTTCACCGGATGCTTGGCTTCCCTCAGCAGATTCGTCGGCCGGCTTGGGGAGAAGGCACTACCGTTGTACTAGCTGATGAAGAAGATGGACAAGTTCACCTGGACTGTGCAGGCGGATGCCGCATTCAACAACCTCAAGCGCATGTTGTCCATAGTGTCGGTTCTTGCCACACCGGCTAAGAAGGAGCCGATGTTGCTCTATATAGCCGCCACCAACCGGGTCGTCAGCGTCGTCCTATCGGTGGAGCGTCACGAGGAAGGCAAGGCCCATCCGGTTCAGCGGCCCGTCTACTACCTCAGCGAAGTGCTCTCCCTCTCCAAGCAGAACTAGCCCCACTACCAGAAGATGTGCTATGGCGTGTACCTGGCCTGCAAGAATCTCAAGCACTACTTCCAGGAGCATCCGCTTACCATGGTGTCAACCGCGAAGTTGGGAGATATCTTTGGCAACAAGGACGCCACGGGCCGGGAGGCCAAGTGGGCCATCGATCTGGCTGCCTACTTCATCTGGTATGAGCCCCAGATCACCATCAAGTCTCAGGCGGTGGCGGACTTCTTCATCGACTGGGTGGAGAACCAGTACCAGCTGCCGATTCCTGATTCCGACTACTGGAAGCTACACTTCGACGGCTCGAAGATGTGCGGGGGCTTGGGAGCCGGCATCGTGCTCACCTCGCCCAAGGGAGACCGGCTGGAGTACGTGCTACAAATCCACTTCACCGCGTCAAACAACGTCGCCGAGTATGAGCCCCTCCCGCACGGGATCCGGCTCGCGAAAGACATTGGCATCCTCCGGATCCTTTGCTTCGGCGATTCGGATCTGGTGGTGCAGCAAGTATCCAGCGAGTGGGACACTCGCGATGCCAACATGGCCCTGTACCAGTTCTACATCTAGCTACGCAGTGTTGGCTTCGATGAATGTGAATTCCATCATGCTCCCCACGCTAACAATGAGGCGGTTGATGCGCTGGTGCGAGGCAGATCCACCAGAGCGGCCATCCTGCCCGGAGTATCCTTGGAGCACCTTCGCAAGCCCAGCATTACCCCTCTCCGGAATCCGAGTCCATCATCTGGGTAGCAGACCCGGGGGCTACCGGCTCGAAAGATCCAGGCCCCGCTGTTGTGCCCTCCGGCTTGAAAGACCCGGTGGCTGCCTCCTCCTCAGTCCAACCGTCATCAAGCAAGGCAAAGTGTCCGGGGGCTGCCGACTAGGGCATCCCACCCGGCCGACCCCTGTATGAGCTCTAGATCATGCCGGCTAGCTTCTTCACCATCCAGGAAGTGCCATCCTGGTCCTAGCCATTCATGGACTACGTCCTCAACAACGAGCTCCCGGCTGACAAGGTGGAGGCAAGATAGATCCGGCGCCACGCGCACACATACACCATCATCAACAAGGAGCTGTATAAGCGCAGCGCCGCAGGTATCTTCCAACGGTGCGTCGACGCAAATACCGGCTACCTGCTGTTGAAGGAAATCCACCAGGAGAGTGCGGTCACCACGCCTCGTCTCACGCCCTGGTGTCGAAGGCAATGCGCCACGGGTTCTACTGGCCGACCGCCTCGGAGGACGCGGACCAGCTGGTTCGTGCGTGCAATGGATGCCAGCGGTTCGGCCGGCTAAGGCACATGCCGACCTCAGCACTCAAGACCATATCGATCACCTGGCCCTTTGTCGTCTTGGGGTTGGACATGGTCGGCCCCTTCAAGCGAGCCCGAGCCGGCATGACCCACCTGCGGGTGGCGGTGGACAAGTTCACCAAGTGGATCGAGGCGAAGCCGATCCAGAAGCTGGACGGCGCCACGGTGGTCACCTTCTTCCGTGACATCATCATCCGGTTTGGATACCCCCATAGCATCATCACCGCACGAACTTTGCCAATGGGGCCTTCGCCCGGTTCTGCCACAACAAGGGGATCCGACTGGACCTCGCATCCGTCGCGCACTCACAGTCCAACGGGCAGGTGGAAATAACCAACGGCCTGGTGTTAGCCGGAATCAAACCCCGGCTGATCGAGCCGCTCGAGCAATCTCCCGACTGCTGGATAGAGGAGCTCCCGGCTATGCTATGGAGTCTCCACACCACTCCGAATATATCAACTGGCTTCACCCCATTCTTCCTCACCTACGGCTCGGAAGCGGTCCTCGCGGCGGACATCGAGTTCGAGTCACCCCGCAAGCTCCTTTACACGGAGAGGGCAAACCAGGAGGCAATGGAGGATAGCATGGACCGCCTCGAGGAGGCCCGCGAGCTGGCCCTATCCAGGTCGGCCATCTACCAGCAAGGGTTGCGCCGGTATCACTCCAACCGCATCTGGCCCGTCACGTTCCGGGAAGGCGACCTGGTGCTCCAGCTGATACAAGACACGTAGGGCATGCCCAAGCTGTCCCCTCCGTGGGAGGTCCCTTCATCATCAAGGCACTGCACAACAACTCCTACTACCTCATCGACGCTCAGCAGTCGCGCAAGAACAAGATGGACAAGTCAGACGAGGAGACGGAGCGGCCGTGGAGTGCAGACCTGCTTCGACCGTTTTACACTTAGTCGCAAATCAGTGTATGTACCCGGAACCCTTAATGAATGAAAGAGATGGAACCCCGGCTGATGCTCGGGGGCTCCTTTCTAGAAATTTTGTTGTCGTTCCTTTTCGATTAAAACCCTACAGCGTTTTTTCCGGCTTCCGTCGACCCCCAACCGCGGGGGCTCGCCGGTTGGCCCGCTCTGCTATTTCTGTAAGCCGACTGAGTAGTGTGCGATGATGCTAGAAGACCACTCTTCGTCTCAGCTATAGATCGCAACCTGGCTGTCCGGCTATCAAGAGCAAAATACCGAGGCATCCCACATGAAAAACTGTGAAAGATGCGACAGATTGGACAATCCGTCAATGTGCCTAGTTGGTATTTTTCGGCTACTAAGACTCTAGTACCATGCGGAAATATATTGTCAGCTCCCTTCGGCTCCTGCTCCAGACCGCAACCCGGCTGTCCGGCAAGGTGCAGCGTAAACAGCATTGCACACGGGAAAGGGACTAAGTGTTCAGAAGAGAACGAGCTAGTATTCAAAAAGGGAGAGATTCTAGTCTGATAGTAGAAAGACGTACAACATAACAATGTATTTATAAGAAATCATTTTCGGGTGTTTCTTTTTACACAAAACGCACCGATCCAGAAAGCAAAGGCGGAAAAGATTCGAAGTACCTATCTACGATAGGCACTCCGAATCTCGGGGGCTACACCAGTGGGTGCGCTGGCACGCCCCCATTGGAAGCACTTGTGATCAAAAGGGGCAAGTCAAAAAGCATAAGGCAAAACCGGTCGGACGAACAAAGAGAAAAGGCAGTCGAACTTACCCTTGGCGGCGTGGCCGATGTTCATCAGCTCGTCGTCGAGGAAGGCGTTGTGCTCCTTCAGCGGGGTGACATCCTGATCTAGGATATCGAACGCGGTGACCCGGCTGGCGAGGGCCTATTCGCGCTCCTTTAGGGTGGCCTCCAGCTGGTTCACCTGGGAGTGCCATTCCTTGTTCTGTAGCCAGAGGGTGGAGTTGTCCCGGCTGAGGCGCACATTAGAACGCGTCAGTCGATCAATCTCGCACTAGGCACAGACGAGAATGGCTGTGGCAAGGCAAGAAGTAAAAGCAAGTGATAATGTAGCCAGAAACATGCAAAAAAAGACAAAAGACTTACTCCGCGTGGTCCCTCACGCCATTGCCAGTTGCGCCGCGGCGGCCTCGTTGGTGCCAGCCAGCGTCGCCTGGAGCTGCCGGCACTCCTTGAGCCCGTCCTAGATGTTTCCCTCAAGGGCCTGCAGGGCGGGTCCCGCCTCCTCCGGGAGTGTCGCCAGGGGTCCGGCTAGGGCAGCCGGGGCATCGCGGGCAGCCGCCAGCCACTTTACAGTCGCCTGCTCGTCGGAGTCGATGTCCTCCACCACCACCGTCTCCTTGCCCATGCGCGAACCGACCACACCGGCTGATGAGCCCCCATCCGA
Organism: Avena sativa; assembly: GCA_916181665.1. Classification (NCBI taxonomy): domain Eukaryota; kingdom Viridiplantae; phylum Streptophyta; class Magnoliopsida; order Poales; family Poaceae; genus Avena; species Avena sativa. The sequence goes on from OV702293.1 coordinate 106,546,682, forward strand.
GATGGAAGTCGTGTCTGGCTGGCTCACCGCGCGCTTAGGCGCAGTGGGAGTCGGCTGGACCGTGATCGCCGGCACTGGCGGAGACAAGATCTCAGTTGTGGGCGGTGGAGCGGCCGTCGAGGGGGCATTCGGCTGAGGCGAAGGGTCGTCGGGCGGCGAGGCAGAAGGCGTGCTTTGATCCGGGCTCGCAACAAAGGAGAGAAGAGACCTGCGAGAGAAGAACAAAGTCAAGGAAGGCCAAAGGCAAAATGACAAGGGAAAGTTCAAGAAAAAGCAAGTGCAAGAAAACTCACCCCTACACCACGGGCGCGGATCTCTTCCGGCCACTTGTGGCCCGGCCGGGGCGTGGAGGAACCCCCACCTGGCTACGCTTCGCAACCGGATGTTCGGGGGTGGCAGCGCTGCTCGAGGACCCCTCGCCGGCACGTTTCCGCACCGGCTTAGGCTGCGTAGTGCCATCGTTGTCCTCTAGCATGGGCCATGCGGGTCCTCCACCGCCTTGTTGGTCCGGCTAGGGAAGAGGACCTCCTCGCCGTCTGAACCCTCGCTGCCGGTCTGGCGCGGTCGCATCTCGGGGAGATTGTTTGTAAATAAGTTTTGGAACAAATACAACTCCTATTTTTTCTAAGGGGTTTTGTCCAATCCTAGGGTTACAAATCCTACAGGCAACACAGTGCTCTGATACCATCTATAGAGGTTCCCAACCTTTAATAAGGTAGAGATCGCTGTGTATACAATGCTAGTTCCTGGATCAATAGCTAGCATCCACAGTTAAGATGTAATATCAAGAAACAAAGGTCATAATATAACTTTATAACCAGGAATAAAATAATTCATTACATCTTACATAGCTCATTTGGCTATCACATTACATTGCAGCAAAATATAACAATAGAATGGGGTCCTTCATCTTCAAAGTGCCACAGGCAATCATGTTAGTTGTAGACTTGTAATCCTATTCAACACACTTCACTAACATCAAACAAACCTGCAACATAATAAGTTGCAGCCACAAGGGTCAATACATTTGAATTGTATTGGCAAGTTTCACTACTATGTAGAAATAAGTGGAACCTATCCATATATGCATATTTGGCTAAGTAGGGTTTAGGATCATTTGCAGAAAGCAATATAGTTTTATCCTATCTTTTCAAAATAGTTTTGATCTTTCGAAAATCTTTTTGAACTCCTTGGAAAACTCCAAGTGCTTCTAATCCCTTGTTGACACCATCAAGTTTTACTTTGAGAAATTGGAATGTCGAGATCTTCCATAGCTTCAGGACTTAGTTGATCAGAGTTGTCCGTAACCGGGGACACGGCTAAGTACTTAGAATTTGATCTTCTGCAGAAGTTGTACACTTTATCCACATGACACAATCTCGTCTTGACGCCACCAGTGGCCGCTAGATAAGTACTCACCAAATGGAGAACCGGCAGATCGAGAATGTGACAAAGTGTTTCCATATAAGTCCTCCCAATACACAATGCTAGCTTGTCTACCAGGCACCAATGTAGGGATATATTTCCCATACACAATTCTAGTTAACCTGAAGATGCCAATGCATGGGTGTTCCACTATGTAGTTGACTAAGCCAGAGCCCATTTAGCATGTGGCTATACACGGAAGCCACTGCATAAGAAATATATTCAATCTCTAAGTCCCTGGGTGGTTTTCTTCTAGTGCACACACAAAAAGATAGCCATATAAACATGGTTCCCTTTGTTGTCACCTTGTCCAAATCTTGTGTATCCTTTTCCACCCAGGTGGTTCATTGAGTACTTGTTTTATTATATAAAACATATATCTTTCCAACACTTCATGTAATCATATCATGTATCCCATCCAAAATATATAGCAGGGCTAAGCATACTATAACTACAATGTTTTCACTAAGGAGGATTTAAGGATATCCTAATAGGATATAGCATAGCATAGAAATATAATAGTCTTATGCATGTTACAAAAATCCACTAAGTATAATGAAAATAGTAGCACATGGATGATTGTGTCACTTGCCTTAGTAGTTGGTGGTGTTGGTACACTCTTCACAATAACACACTTGACAATCAACACAATCTATCAAGCAAAACAACCAAGACAAAACATACACAAGATCAACACTTATGGCAACACAAAAATCCTGCAAAGTATGCAAACATGCAAAAATGACAATTTTTATTGTACAAATTTTTATAACAAGGTTCTGAACATTACTAAGTGATTTATTGACATTTTATATTTTCAAGATTACAAATGCAACCATTTGTGCAATTGTAGCAATTAGCAACATTTTCTAACAGTTGAAAAGTTCATTCTCACTAAATAATTTCCACGGTCTTATTTATACTAGAATAAAATTATATTTTGGTCTTACTGTACATAGGGTTCAATTTACAACCATTTGTAAAAGGATTTACTTAAAAATAATTTACACAACAATTTTTATACTCAAAATACTCCACAAATGGTTCTGTATATAACGTGATTTTCACAGGCTCAAAAATACCGAATTATGGTTCCACTGTGTTTTACTCTTTTTTGTGAATCCATAGACATATTATTTGCTAAATTCGGATATACAGAACTAAAGATATAATTTTTATGCTGAAAATGACCAATTAAACCATTTAATTTATAAATCATATTTTTGTACAGAGAATAAGTAATATTATTGCAGAAATGGATTCTACAGAATCTCAGCTTTTCAGTGATACCAAATTTATAATTTTTGGACTTCTAAATCTTTTTCTATGAATTATACGAGTTCATACTAAAATATGAAAAAGTCAAACTCGGAAATTGACTGAAATTGACTTTGACTAATCTGACTGAGTTGACCGTTGACTACGCTGATGTCATGATGATGTCAGATTTGACTACAGAAAAAGTTGCTCGGATGGAAAAACTTTCTACATAAAAGTTGTAGGTAACAACTAGACCTATCTATTGTTCAAAGGAAATTGCGTTTGGAGCAACGAGTGGGCGTAAAATGGATTATACCTTCTAATATCTGAATCTTTGATCGTGTTTTTCTCCCTGCTCGATGAACGAAACAAGGTGAAACCAGCGGGAATGGAACCGTCTTGACGAGGGGAACAACTTCCGTCTTCATGCCACCGCGATCCGAGGTCGTCTTGAAGGTCTATTTGGATGGAGAACATTGGAGAGAATTTTGGACAAAAATAGGGCGAAGATTAGTTGAAAATTTGTAAACTTTCATGGAGTGGGGTTTATATAGGAGGAGGGAGTGGGCTGGATTAAAGGAGATTAAATAGGGAGAGGAATTAGGGGGTATTTAGTGCAATTTAGGGGGGCAATTGAAGGTTATTTAAGTGCATTAGATACAAATATGAAGACCAAGTATCATGGTTCATGTGCTCCTGTAGGTACATGGTGCCCTCATGGCCGATCGGTCTGGTTGGGCCAGCCCATTTTGGCTGGCCTGGCCGGCCACTTTATTTTTTTTCGTTTTATATTTTTTCCTATTTCTTAATTCTTTTATAACTTTTGATTTAGAGCTCCGAATTTATTGATTCAAATTTCTGCGGGTTCGTAAATTTATGGGCAATATTTTAGGATATAAATTTTATATATTTGGAAATATTTAATTTTCTCAATTATTAATTAGTTAATTATTGTACGATTGCATGTGCGCGATATTGGTCTAGTTGCAGGGTAATATATTTGGAATGACTTGAATTTTTTCCTTATTTGAACTTGATTCGATTTAGTTCCACTTTACATGGATAACCATGAATTAAAGTTTGAAAATATGAGAGGATAATTTTATAAAATGTTAAAATGGCTCACATAAGCTATGGTGCTTATTTTAAAACGAGACACTTTGCTTTTATTTTTGGTTCAAAACAATTGAAAAATGTAAATGAAGTAGTTGAGATGTATAGATGGTTTTTGGTTGAGAACATTCCTCGAGATTAAAATTAGATTTTTTAAATACAGGAAGTTTGTGAAAAAGATTTTGAAGGGGAACCTTACAATTTAAAATTTTGAAGTAGAGGATTTATATGGATAATCTTTATGCTTTGATCTTAGGGTTTTTTTAAATGCTATTTTTATTTTAAGGAGTACCTTTTTTTTTGGGAGGAAAACTTTTGTAATAATTTAAAAGGTTTTAATGTTTCCAATTAGAAGCAAAAAGTTTCTTTTCCCCATAAATTTCATTCTTTATTATTTTGTTTATTTCTTTTTCACATTTCAAAATTTGGAAAATTTTGGGATGTGACACATAGTAATCTCAATATCCATTGGATCCCCACAAACACAACATGCATGATTACAAATAGATGAGATCTTGATCATGAACGGAGGTCACAAGATCTAAACATGATAGCACAAAGGAGGAGATACAACCATCTAGCTACTACATGGACCCGTAGTCCAAGGTGGAACTACTCACTCTTCATACAGCAGGCTGGCATGATGAAGAAGAAGGCCTCCGGGATGATCTCCCCTTCGGCAGGGTGCCAGGAAGAGCTTCAGATCCCCCCGATTTAGGGACGATGGTGGCGGCGGCTACAGACGGTTTTGTCGAATATTGATTGGGTGCTTAGTGTTATGCATCGGGGGTATTTATAGGCGAAGAGGCGAGGCAGGGTGGCGGCCAGGATGGTCACCCCCCCAGGCGCGGCTAGCCCTATCCTACGCCACCAGGGGTGTGGACCCCCTGGTTCCTCCCCTCCGTCTCGTACTCTGGCTCCATGTTCCCCACGATAAAATATTGAGTTTGGCTTTTGTCCCGTCCAATTCCGAGAATATTGATTTTCTGCCTTTCTGGAACCAAAAACAGAAGAAAACAGGCAACTAGCACTGTGCCATCTTATTAATAGGTTAGTACCAGAAAACATATAAAAACTCCTCAAAGCGTAGACAAAGCAAACCAAAGTAGATACTAAACAAGCATGGAACATCAAAAATTATAGTTACGTTTCCGACGTATCATACCTCGATGGTGTTGCGGAGTTCTTGAATGTTGCATAAAAGTTTGTGGTTGACACAAATGACCCTTGCGTACCTTGCCCATGTTGTGACTGCCAAAACATCAAGAGTTTTACAAACCTTACACAAATCCAAACACATTTGATGAAAAGGTCATTCATGTCGGGGTATGAATGTTGGAGTGTACGTGACGAACAAGAAAGTACATACGATGATGATGGTGATGATGATCAGAGTACAAGGGAGTGACATGCAATCAGGGAAGATAATGTAGTAATGATTGATGTTCATGAGAATACCATGATATTTTCGTCAACTCGCGGGGTTCATCAAACAAACCACGTGGACTTGGACACATCATCACCAAGATGACACATGAACAAGACTCTCTGGGTCAAATTCTACGAGATGTTGAAGAAAACTATAAAGATGAGAAAATGTACAAGAAGTATGTTCGTATGGTCAAAGACTCGGAGACACAAATTTACCCTGGGTGTCAGCCGCACTACATAAAGTTAGCTACTGTGCTTGAACTGTTGCAGATGAAAGAAAAGTTTGGAGGGTCGGATAAGAGTGTAACCATGTTGTTAACATTCTTACATGACTTTCTACTAGATGGAAACCGCATGCCAGAGAGTACATACAGAGCTAAGCGGATTGTGTGTCCATTGGGAATGGAAGTCCATAGAATACATGCATGTAATAATGATTGTATTTTGTACCATTGTTATAAATATAGCAAAATGTGTGAATGCCCAAAGTGCAAATTTCCTAGGTTCAAGGTTTCGAAGGATGGTGATATGGCCGATGATAGTGATGATGATGATGACATGGATGAGTTTAGAAACAAGAAGAAGAAGAAGAAGAAAAATAGGAAGGTCGACATACCCAACAAAATTTGTTGGTACCTTCCTATTATAGCTCGTCTGAGACGTTTATTTGCAAACCTAGATACGGAAAAACTGATGCATTGGCAAGCAGATGAGCTCTATCAGGACGGACTGCTAAGATGCCCTGTCGATGGACTGCTAAGCAAATGAGAAACGTTGATACACTTGTACCTTTAGGAGATGGTGGTGATCCTTTTGGCTTGGATCCTAGGAATGTGAGGTTTGCGCTGAGCACTGATGGAATGAACCCGTTCGGCAACATGAGTACGACCCACGGAACCTGGCCTGTGAATCTCTGCATTTATAACCTTCCACCATGGTTGTGCATGAAGTAGAAGCGCATCTTGCTCGCGGTATTAATCCGGGGACCAAAACAACCTGGTGACGACATAGATGTCACCTTTGGTGGAAGATTTGAAACTTCTTTGGGTTGAAGATGTGAAAATTTATGATGTGCATTTGAAGGAAAACCTTACCCTGAGATGCATATTGTTCATAACCATCAATGATTATCCGGCTTATGGAAACTCATCTGGCCAAGCTATAAAAGGGACAAATGCATGTGTCCAATGCCTAGACAAGACAACAAGTTTTTATTTGCATGAGTGTAAGAAGATGGTGTACATGAGGCATCAGAGGTTTTTGCCAAAGAATCATCGATATCGGAAGTTGAATAAAGAGTTCAATAACACCGTCGAGAAAGGTTTGCCTCCTCCAATTTTAAAAGGTTCTGAGGTCTATGCTCAACTTAGACACTTGAAAGTTCAAACGAAAGGGCAAAGACAAAGACAATGCCAAATCCAAATCCAAAGAAAAAACCAAATACAAATCCAAATCCAAAGCCAAATCCAAAGCCAAAGGCAAGGAGAAAGAAACATAAATAGTTATAGAAGATCAGCCTCCCAAGAAAAAACCCGTCTGGAAGAGGAGATCGATACTTTGGAACATGCCTTACTAGGAGCATCTAAGTGTTAGGCATTCCATAGATGTGATGCATGTTGAGAATAATGTGTGTGAAAGCATAATAGGGACATTCCTTAAGATAGAGGGAAAAACAAAAGATAGTGCGAACGCACGCCTTTAAGCTCTAAAAATCAGAGGGGAAACACCATCTAATAAGCTGGATAAATCAAAGAAAAGGGCGTGACCCAAGGTGAGTTATGTTTGCGACAAAGATGAGGCACAAGAAGTATGTGAATCTCTATATGGCATGCATGTTCCAGTGGTATACGCCGCCAACATGAAAAGGATTGTTTCAAGGAAAGAAAACAAAGTAATGGGCATGAAGTCTCATGATTTCCATATCATTATTACACAGATGCTCCCTGTCGCGATAAGGGGTGTCTTGACACCACATGTTCGAGATACTCTAACGAAGTTGCGTGAATTTTTCAACATAATTTCTTGGAAGGTGATTGATCCTAATACACTAGATGAGCTACAGAGAAGTGTGGTGGAGACTCTATGCAATTTGGAGACGATATTCCCTCCATCACTCTTTGATATCATGGTGCATCTCATTGTTCACCTTGTGCACGAGATAAAGATGTGCGGTCCCATTTATTTGCGAAGCATGTACCCCTTTGAACGCTTCATGAGAATTCTTAAGCACTATGTAAGGAATCAGGCACGTCTGGAGGGAAGCATCGTTGAGGTCTATGTAAACAAAGAGGTTGTTGAGTTCTGCATGGATTAAATGGCATGCCTTGACCGTATAGGTGTGCCTAGGTCCATCCATGAGGGACTTCTTACTGGTTGCAGAACGAGTGGAAAGATCAAGATCACTTTGAGTGCCATTTTATATTCTCAGGCTAATTTTTGTGCGCTAAAGAACGTGGACCAAGTAAATCCATACAAGGAAGAACTCATTGCCCTTCTACAATCAATGCATCCCACTAGAAGTTCCGTCAAGAAACTCCACATTGCCGGTAGAACAGTGGTGCTCGATCAATGGGTACACATTTTCTATGAAGAAGAAAGATAGCACAACAACGACGCAAACTAGTGGTATCTGCTTAGAAGATGACAAGAAAGATCTATACTATGGATACATACAATAGATTTGGGAGCTAGACTAAGTGGATTTCAAATTTGCATTGTTCCGTTGTCGTTGGGTTACTATGAGTCAAGTGGCTCCAAATAACAATGGGCATACTATAGTGAACCTCGATCGTAAAGCTTACAAGAACTAGCTATTCATACCAGCTAACCTAGTTCATCAGGTCTTGTACATAGTTGACCCGAAGAATAAGAGTAGACATGTAGTTATGCCATCAAAAAGGAACATTGTGGGTGTGGACGGCATGAGCTCCGAGGATGAGTATAACAAGATTGATGAGTTTCGTAGATCTTCATCCTCGTTATAGGAAAGAGATCACGACAAGGTTATTCTGGAAGAGCCGTACATTCGAGATGGAGATCCCGAAGCATGAAAGTGTGTGATAATGTAATTTCTAGGACAATTCGTAATATGTAATAATATTTGTATGACTTTGTAAGCATTTATGGAGAACATTTGTGTGAGTTAATAATATATTTAATAATTGACGAATTTATCCACTGAGCACGTTTGTATGAACATATTTACTAACATTCGATGAAGGAGAGAAGAAAAACAATGAAGACTTCATGACAGAATCCTTTCTTTTGTACCTACTAAATCTAGGCTTAGTTATATGTTTAATGTTGTTGATGTGTGATGTACTATTGGACCTAGTCATATGTACGTTTTTCATGTTCTTCGTTATCCAAAAGTATTTTAGGTTTCAAATTAAGAATGTAATTTTTATACATTCCAACAATGTACCTAATTTTAGGATTTGAAGGCAAAAAACTTTGAAATAAACAGTTTTCGGAAGGTCCATAAAAATCCGAACCATCTAAAACACACCATATGAGCATTCCTTGCAGAAATATTAATCGATACTTTGTAGTTGCATTTTTTTGACTGGAATTACAACTTAATGTTGTAAATGTGATTTTATAGAAAATTAAATTTTATTGGGCAGTGTTTCGAATTAAATAAATATTTGGATATTTAGCGGATTTAAATAGATATTTGGAGTCAGCATGCATAAAAAAGGTTTCAAATGGATGGAAAAAATCATATTTGGATACCTCTATAACCACATTAGCTCAATTCATAAGCTTACAATAGAACTCATTAGACATCTTGACTAAGTTTGTAGCTACATAGGTAGTTATAGAGATTTTGAATTTTTATAATATCTAAAAAATGTAAAAAAATATGAAACTTGCCAAGTGTCCATTTTGAGGTACCTATATAGAGTGGTAAATATATTATAAATTTTTAGAACAATTTCATCAATGTTTAGTTTCAACAAGTACATCTGGGTAGGAATTATCTTACCTTTCGAGGTAGAATCAAAGGTTTACTCCATGTGATATATTTGCTTCAACGTAAGGACGTTATATTAGTTGTAGGACTTCATTTAGCAATGCTAAGACTATAGGAACCATTGTCTACCCTTTTATTTTGAAAAAAATGCATTTCTTGAGCTTTGGCCAACTCCGAAGTGTATGGTTTTTGTCCCGGAGGGTCCGAATATAGTACTATTGGAGACGGTTTGAATTTTTGACCGTCTCACACATGTTTCCCAGGGACTTCTATTGGAAGAAAAACTCAGTTGATTTTGGGTAATATGGCCACTTGAATGGATGGAATATTCACATTTGGGTCATTCTATAACCACATTACTTCATAACATAAAGTTAAACTAGAAAATCAATAGTGACGGCTTGTACGTTTGAAAAGGTTTAGAAACAAACATTTAGAAATTAGAAAATCAATAACTTTAGGGATCGCATTGCAAAACAAAGGTACAGACCTGCGGTGCATGAGACGGTTCTGGGTAATTAACCTCCTCCATTCTATACCTACAATGCGAGTTAGTGTTCACTCTTTGTGCACTTCAACCTCGTATGTTCGCCCAAAAGGTCGGAATTACACGCTAGCTCTTGTTATGTGATTAAAAACCAACCTTACATTGCACGGGACAGTCTTTACACAAAAGAGCACAAATTAGATTGTTAATATTAGTACCATAAAATGGTTAATCTTACACAAGAATTTTATATATTACATATATACAAGTAAATACTAAACAAATAAAGTATAATTTTAGGATTTTATGTCAAATTTTTTGAAATAAATAGTTTCCGGAAGGTCCATCAAAATCAGGACCCTCTAAAACCCACCCTATGAGCATTCCTTGGAGAAATTTTAGTCTATACTCTGTAGTTGCATTTTTTTAATGTAATTACAACTTAATGTTGCAAATGTGATTTTATAGAATATTTTAAAATTTTATTAGGCATTGTTTCGAATTAAATGAATATTTGGATATTTTAGCGGATTTAAATTGATATTTCAAGTAAACATGCATAAACAGGTTTTAAATGGATGGGAAAATCATATTTGGGTACCTCTATAATCACATTAGCTCAATTCATAAGCTTACAATAGAAATCATTAGACATCTTGACTAAGTTTGAAGCTACATAGGTAGTTATAGGGATTTTGAATTTTTATAATATCAAAAAAATGTAAAAAAATATGAAACTTGCCAAGTATCCAATTTAAGGTACCTATATAGTGTGGTAAATATATTATAATTTTTTAGAACAATTTCACCAATGTTGAGTTTCAACAAGTACATCTGGGTAGGAATCATCTTACCTTTCAAGGTAGAATCCAAGGTTTATGCCAAGTGATATATTTGCTTTAACGTAAGTGTCGGGGATCACCCCCGGGTAGGCTAACCGGATAGGAAGCAGGGGCAATGTAACTGTCGGCCGGCTGACCCAGCCAGATGTAAAAACCCAAAGATAGGTCAGAGAGAAGGCCATATGAAGAACAAGATAGCAAACCAAACAGCCGGATAAGAAGCATGCCCAAAGGATCCTAGCCGGATGAGGAAAGACGAGTCCAGAACGATCTGGCGGCACTACCAGCCGGATAAGACAGCAAGGAGAAGACGCCTAGCCGGATAGGTCTGACCATCCGGACAAGACAGAGTAGCCGGCTCGGGCGACCTAGACGGACCATCAATATAGACGGAGGACATAGGGCACAGTATCCCGCTGCCCTGGCAGACACAAGGACAGACGTAGCGGCACCGAAGACGGAGGAGACGGCTCGTACCTGTGTCTGGCGGGAATAGGGGTCGCCGCCTGTGTCGTCCGGGGCGGCCTCCACTGTTTCCGTGCCGGCTGGGGGCGGCCGCCATTGTTTCCGTGCCGTCCGGGGGGCGCGGCACTATACTAGACGTCAGGAAGGCAGGACACTGTACTGGAATAGTTGGCTGGGCCCGCCTGTGGGACCCGCTAGTCGGCAGCATCTTTGCCCATGCCGCCTCAGCCTATATAAGGGGAAATAGGGGCATCGTAGCAAAGTTTGCATCATCATTCTCTACTGGCTAGGACACATACAGCTCGAGGAGCACTTGTAGCCCTTTATGTGTTCATCCAGATAGTCGGATCGATAGGGGTAGGGGTGTTACCTCACCAGGAGGGCCCCGAACCTGCGTACTTCTTGTGTCTTCGACGCTTGCTTGTGCCTTCCTGCAGAAGCCGTAGGTCACTTCCCTGCTTGCTCCTGCAGCACAAACTAGCCTGCTCAGGCACTGTCGTTTCCATAACAACGACAGTTGGCTCCCACCATGGGGAAAAGATGGCGGAGACCGGAGTGACGTTCCGCACGGGACCCCGTACTTTGTCCGGCGAGTCCGTGTCTTCCAGCCTCGTGCTCACGCTGGGAAAATTCGACTGCGTCATCGACAACACTCGCTGCTTCGCTGGATCAAGTTTCCCGGCAGGCGGCTCCGTCCTACTGTTCGGCAACCCGCTTGTCTACGTCGCCACCATGCCGGAGGGTTTCCCTCGAGAGATCGTCTCCTTCGCCGAGTCGCTGCCCTCAGCTGGCAGCATGCCCATCGCGCCTCGCAGCGTGGAGGTGATGATGGCCGGCTCTAGCCATAGACACTGTCCCCCTGTCGAGCGCGGCAGCGATCTAGGTGGCCTGTCCACACCGCTCCGCGAGAAGGGCGTGGTGGAAGAGGTCATGGAGGAACTCACTGAGCCGGTCGGCCTCGGGGAGAACCCGGAAGAGGCGATGGCCAAGATCGAGGCGGCGCGAGAATGTTTACTTCGTAAAGCTCACGGCTTGGCCTCCACCAAGTATGATATGGAGAGAAACATCCGCGAGTATCACCACACCCACGGCCTTACCCTGGCTAATCAAGATCCTAGCCGGCTGGGCTGCGTGCAGTGCCGCGGAGGAGAGCTAGGCCCCATTTCAAGCAAGAGGTCGAGCCGAGATCCCGCATGTACTTCCCACTGCCCCTATATGACACCGCGGTCAAGAACGCCCGTGTGGCGCGAGCCATCGCGGAGGATTTGCCTCACCTGGACAGAGAGGACATGATGCACCAGTTCCAGCTGGTGTAGTACCTGCTGCGCATGGCTGACGAGCAGGCCCAGGCCGCTCGCATCGTGTTCGAGGGAGGAGCTGGATCCAGAGGGAACCGTCCGGGTTGAAGCAGCCGGGAAGGACCTCGCCAGACCGAGTACTCCATGTCTCCAGGCCAGCACCCCCACGCTCCCAGTGTCGCCAGTATGGCAGCAGCCAACCACACGGTGACCAAGGTGCCATGATCCATCCACCTTCGGCTGTCTAGAACCCCCCTCCACCCCCTCCCCCATCCCGTCTTGCTCACCGGGTGGGAGCGCCCAATCCGGTTGAGCTGGATGCGTGCGACCGTATCGACCTCCTTACGCAATATCGCCTCATGGAGGAGGAAGACGCAACCGGCCTAGTGTGCTTCGGGCCACGCATTCGAAAGGAGCCGTTCCCCGACAAGTTCTCCCTGCCTCTAGACACCCCCAAGTACGACAGCTGCATGAAGCCAGAGGACTGGCTGACCGACTACATCATAGCAATCGGAATCGCCCATGGCAACAAGCGCATGGCCGTTCGGTACATCCCCCTCATGTTGACCGGTTCGGCGAGAACGTGTCTCAATAGCCTTGCGCCCAAAAGCATCAACTCCTGGCCTGACTTCGAGAAGGTCTTCATCCGGAACTTCAATGGAACCTATAAGCGCCTAGGCAGACCACGTGATCTTTCTCTGTGCGTCCAGGGAGACCACTCGTCGGATCGTGAGTATCTCGCCCGCTGGACCGAACTGCACAACTCCTTCGAATGGGTGGTGGAGAACCAGGCAATCGGTTTCTTCATCGAAGGGTGATATGAAGGCACGATGTTGCGCCACCAGCTGCAGTGCGACGATCCTAAGACCATGGAAGAAATCATGACCGTCGCTGACAAGTACTCCACCATGGACGCGACAATGACGAAGCCCCTTCGGGTGAACACGGAGGGTCGTCCGGTTCAAACCGAGCCGGCTCGAGAAAAGCAAGTTGTCCAAGGAGGAGATTCCAGATCATCCAGGCGGCATGGCAGCGAGAACCGATACCAGGGCAAGCATCCGGTTGAGCAGCAGAACTCGCGCTACCAGCAGCAGAACCGTACCGGCTGGCAATGACCGGAGGCAGAAGAACGCCTTCAGCATCAAGCAAATGTTTGATGGGTCGTGCAAGTACCATAGCGGTGCCTTCAAGCTGGCTATGCACACCACTTGGCAGTGCAGCTGGACCCGGCAGATCAAGGAGCAGGCTGGCTTGCCTCCTCTCCCCACACCCCCTCCCGACGGACCCCCACCTCCAACTAGGGCAGCCGGCAATAACCACGGCAACGGGGCCTATCCTCAGCAGCACGAGAACTACCACATCTTCGAGGGCGAGATGATTGACAATCGCGGTCGGAAGCAGCGCACCGTGGAGGTGAACTCTGTCGTTCTCCCGGTCTCCCTGCACCTCATCTGATCCAAGACTCCAATTGCCTGGAGCCAGGCGGATCAGCCGGATCTGCTCCCAAATCCTAGGGGCTACACGATGGTGCTAGACCCTCTTCTCATATCTGAAGTGCGCACCTGCCGATTCTCGCGCGTGCTGGTAGACGGTGGGAGCAGCCTCAACCTTCTCTACCAATCTTCCATGGAGAAGCTAGGCATCTGGGAGTGCGACCTGTAGCCCTCGACTACTGTGTTCCATGGCATTGCACCTGGGCCACCGTGCATCCCGTTGGGCAAGATCTGGCTGGATGTCATATTCGGCTCGGAGGAGAACTTCTGGCGCGAGCCTATCTGGTTAGAGGTGGTCAACCTCGCCGCACCTACCATGTCCTTCTTGGGCGTCCTACCCTCGCAAAGTGCATGGAGGTCCCCCACTATGCATACCTCAAGATGAAGTTTCCGGGGCCGAATGGTGTGATCACTATGGCCGGCTGCTATAGGTGGTCCATGGTGTGCGCGAAGGAAGGCGCAAAGATAGCTGAGGCCCTGCTCATCACCAAAGATAAGTGCGAGATGATGCGCAATGTTTCCATGCTGCAGCAAGAAGTGCCGGCTGGCCTAAAGCCAGCTGGGGACATGGAGTTCCAGCTATCCAAGGACACCAGGCATATCTTGCTCGACCCGGCTGACCCCTGCAAGTGCGTCACCATTGGTTCCGGCTTGGACAGCAAATAGGAAAGCGCGCTCGTCGACTTCCTCCGTGAGAATCAGGACATCTTCGCATGGTCTCCTAAAGACATGCCGGGTGTGCCGAGGGAGTTCACCGAGCACTCTCTTCATGTGCCTCCCTATGCCAAGATGGTCAAGAAGCCCCTCCGTCGCTTCGCGGAGGACAAGAGGAAGGTCATCGATGATGAGATTGCCTGGCTACTTGCAGCCGGCTTCATCATGGAAGTGTACCACCCGGACTAGCTAGCACACCCAGTCCTGGTGTTGAAGAAGAACAAGTCTTGGCGCATGTGTATCGACTACACGATCCTGAATAAGGCCTGTTCGAAAGACCCTTTCGCTTTGCACCGTATTAATCAAGTGATTGACTCTACGGCCGGCTGCGACCTGCTTTCCTTTCTCGATTGTTATTCTGGCTATAATCAGATCTGGCTGAATACGGCTGATCAATTGAAAATGTCATTCATCACCCCGTATGGGGCTTACTGCTATGTAACCATGCCATTCAGCCTAAAGAATGCAGGTGCTACCTATCAGTGTTGCATGCAGAAATGCTTGCACTCGCAGATCGGCCAGAATGTGCATGCGTATGTGCATGACATTGTCATCAAGACGAAGAAGGAGCAGACCCTGCTGGAGGACCTCGGTGAGACGTTCACGAACATTCGCCGGTACCAGATGAAGCTGAATCCGGAGAAGTTTGTGTTCGGCATACCATCTGGACAACTCCTCGGCTTCCTCATGTCGAGCCGAGGGATCATGGCCAATCTGGAGAAGATCGCGGCCATCGAGAGGATGCATCCACCCAAGAGCTTGCTCGGCGTCCAGAAGTTCACCGGATGCTTGGCTTCCCTCAGCCGATTCGTCGGCCGGCTTGGGGAGAAGGCACTACCGTGGTACTAGCTGATGAAGAAGATGGACAAGTTCACCTAGACTGTGCAGGCGGATGCCGCATTCAACAACCTCAAGCGCATTCTGTCCATAGTGTCGGTTCTTGCCACACCGGCTAAGAAGGAGCCGATGTTGCTCTATATAGCCGCCACCAACCGGGTCGTCAGCGTCGTCCTGTCGGTGGAGCGTCACGAGGAAGGCAAGGCCCATCCGGTTCAACAACCCGTCTATGACCTCAGCGAAGTGCTCTCCCTCTCCAAGCAGAACTAGCCCCACTACCAGAAGATGTGCTATGGCGTGTACCTGGCCTGCAAGAATCTCAAGCACTACTTCCAGGAGCATCCGCTTACCATGGTGTCAACCGCGAAGTTGGGAGATATCTTTGGCAAGAAGGACGCCATAGGCCGGGAGGCCAAGTGGGCCATCGATCTGGCTGCCTACTTCATCTGGTATGAGCCCCAGATCACCATCAAGTCTCAGGCGGTGGCAGACTTCTTCGTTGACTGGGCGGAGTACCAGTACCTGCCGCCGATTCCTGATTCCGACTACTGGAACCTACACTTCGACGGCTCGAAGATGCGCGGGGTCTTGGGAGCCAGCATCGTGCTCACCTCGCCCAAGGGAGACCGGCTGGAGTACGTGCTGCAAATCCACTTCACTGCGTCAAACAACGTCGCCGAGTATGAGCCCCTCCCGCACGGGATCCGGCTCACGAAAGACATTGGCATCCTCCGGATCCTTTGCTTCGGCGATTCGGATCTGGTGGTGCAGGAAGTATCTGGCGAGTGGGACACTCGCGATGCCAACATGGCCCTGTACCGGTTCTACATCTAGCTGCTTAGTGTTGGCTTCGATGGATGTGAATTCCATCACGCTCCCCGCGCTAACAATGAGGCGGTTGATGCGCTGGTGCGAGGCAGATCCACCAGAGCGGCCATCCTGCCCGGAGTATGCTTGGAGCACCTTCGCAAGCCCAGCATTACCCCCTCTCCGGAATCCGAGTCCATCATCTGGGTAGCAGACCCGGGGGCTACCAGCTCAAAAGAGCCAGACCCCGCTGTTGTGCCCTCCGGCTCGAAAGACCCGGTGGCTGCCTCCTCCTCAGTCCAACCGTCATCAAGCAAGGAAAAGTTTCCGGGGGCTGCCGACTAGGGCATCCCACCCGGCCGACCCCTCTTTGAGCTCTAGATCATGCCGGCTAGCTTCGTCACCATCCGGGAAGTGCCATCCTGGTCCCAGCCATTCATGGACTACCTCCTCAACAACGAGCTCCCGGCTGACGAGGTGGAGGCAAGACAGATCCGGCGCCACGCGCACACATACACCATCATCAACAAGGAGCTGTATAAGCGCAGCGCCGCAGGCATCTTCCAACGGTGCGTCGACGCAAATACCGGCTACCTGTTGTTGAAGGAAATCCACCAGGGGAGTGTGGTCACCACGCCTCGTCTCACGCCCTGGTGTCGAAGGCAATGCGCCACGGGTTCTACTGGCCGACCGCCTCGGAGGACGTGGACCAGCTGGTTCGTGCGTGCAATGGATGCCAGCGGTTCTTCCGGCTAAGGCACATGCCGACCTCAGCACTCAAGACCATATCGATCACCTAGCCCTTTGTCGTCTGGGGGTTGGACATGGTCGGCCCCTTCAAGCGAGCCCGAGCCGGAAACCCACCTGCTGGTGGCGGTGGACAAGTTCACCAAGTGGATCGAGGCGAAGCCGATCCAGAAACTAGACGGCGCCACGGTTGTCACCTTCTTCTGTGACATCATCATCCGGTTTGGATACCCCCATAGCATCATCACCGCACGAACTTCGCCAATGGGGCCTTCGCCCGGTTCTGCCACAACAAGGGGATCCGACTGGACCTCGCATCCGTCGCGCACTTGCAGTCCAACGGGCAGGTGGAAATAACCAACGGCCTGGTGTTAGCCGGAATCAAACCCCGGCTGATCGAGCCGCTCGAGCGATCGCCCGACTGGTGGATCGAGGAGCTCCCGGCTGTGCTGTGGAGTCTCCACACCACTCCGAATAGATCAACTGTCTTCACCCCATTCTTCCTCACCTATGGCTCGGAAGCGGTCCTCGCGGCGGACATCGAGTTCGAGTCACCCCGCAAGCTCCTTTACACGGAGAGGGCGAACCAGGAGGCAATGGAGGATAGCATGGACCGCCTCGAGGAGGACCGCGAGCTGGCCCTATCCAGGTCGGCCATCTACCAGCAAGGGCTGCGCCGGTATCACTCCAACCGCATCCGGCCCATCATGTTCCGGGAAGGCGACTTGGTGCTCCGGCTGATACAAGACACGTAGGGCATGCCCAAGCTGTCCCCTCCGTAGGAGGTCCCTTCATCATCAAGGCACTGCACAACAACTCCTACAACCTCATCGACGCGCAGCAGTCGCGCAAGAACAAGATGGACAAGTCAGGCGAGGTGACGGAGCGGCCGTGGAATGCAGACCTGCTTCGACCGTTTTACACTTAGTCGCAAATCAGTGTATGTACCAGGAACCCTTAATGAATGAAAGACATGGAACCCCGGCTGATGCTCGGGGGCTCCTTTCTAGAAATTTTGTTGTCGTTCCTTTTCGATTAAAACTCTACAGCGTTTTTTTGGCTTCCGTAGACCCCCAACCGCGGGGGCTCGCCGGTTGGCCCGCTCTGCTATTTCTGTAAGCCGACTGAGTAGTTTGTGATGATGCTAGAAGACCACTCTTCGTCTCAGCTATAGACCGCAACCTGGTTGTCCGACTATCAAGAGCAAAATACCGAGGCATCCCACATGAAAAACTGTGAAAGATGCGACAGATCGGACAGTTCGTCCATGTGCCTAGTTGGTATTTTTCGGCTACTAAGACTCTAGTACCATGCGGAAATATATTGTCAGCTCCCTTCGGCTCCGGCTCTAGACCGCAACCCGGCTGTCCGGCAAGGTGCAGCGTAAACAGCATTGCACACGGGAAAGCGACTAAGTGTTCAGAAGAGAACGAGCTAGTATTCAAAAAGGGAGAGATTCTAGTCGGATAGTAGAAAGACGTACAACATAACAATGTATTTATAAGAAATCATTTTCGTGTGTTTCTTTTTACACAAACCGCACCGATCCAGAAAGCAAAGGCCGAGAAGATTCAAAGTACCTATCTATGATAGGCACTCCGAATCTCGGGGGCTACACCCAGTGGGTGCGCTGGCACGCCCCCATTGGAAGCACTTGTGATCAGAAGGGGCAAGTCAAAAAGCATAAGGCAAAACCGGTCGGACGAACAAAGAGAAAAGGCAGTCGAACTTACCCTTGGCAGTGTGGCCGATGTTCATCAGCTCGTCGTCGAGGAAGGCGTTGTGCTCCTTCAGCGGGGTGACATCCTGATCTAGGATATCGAACGCGGTGACCCGGCTGGCGAGGGCCTAGTCGCGCTCCTTTAGGGTGGCCTCCAGCTGGTTCACCTGGGAGTGCCATTCCTTGTTCTGTAGCCAGAGGGTGGAGTTGTCCCGGCTGAGGCGCACGTTAGAGCGCGTCAGTCGATCAATCTCGCGCTAGGCACAGACGAGAATGGCTGTGGCAAGGCAAGAAGAAAAAGCAAGTGATAATGTAGTCAGAAACATGCAAAAAAAGACAAAAGACTTACTCCGCGTGGTCCCTCATGCCATTGCCAGTTGCGCCGCGGCGGCCTCGTTGGTGCTATCCAGCGTCGCCTGGAGCTGCCAGCACTCCTTGAGCCCGTCCTAGAGGTTTCCCTCAAGGGCCTGCAGGGCGCGTCCCGCCTCCTCCGGGAGTGTCGCCAGGGGTCCGGCTAGGACAGCCGGGGCATCGCGGGCAGCCGCCAGCCACTTTACAGTCGCCTGCTCGTCGGAGTCGATGTCCTCCACCACCACCGTCTCCTTGCCCGTGCGCGAACCGACCACACCGGCTGATGAGCCCCCATCCGAGATGGAAGTCGTGTCTGGCTGGCTCACCGCGCGCTTAGGCGCAGCGGGAGTCGGCTGGACTGTGATCGCCGGCACTGGCGGAGACAAGATCTCAGTTGTGGGCGGTGGAGCGGCCGTCGAGGGGGCATTCGGCTGAGGCGAAGGGTCGTCGGGCGGCGAGGCAGAAGGCGTGCTGTGATCCGGGCTCGCAGCAAAGGAGAGAAGAGACCTGCGAGAGAAGAACAAAGTCAAGGAAGGACAAAGGCAAAATGACAAGGGAAAGTTCAAGAAAAAGCAAGTGCAAGAAAACTCACCCCTGCACCACGGGCGCGGATCTCTTCCGGCCACTTGTTGCCCGGCCGGGGCGTGGAGGAACCCCCACCTGGCTATGCTTCGCAACCGGATGTTCGGGGGTGGCAGCGCTGCTCGAGGACCCCTCGCCGGCACGTTTCCGCGCCGGCTCAGGCTGCGCGGTGCCATCGTTATCCTCTAGCATGGGCCATGCGGGTCCTCCACCGCCTTGTTGGTCTGGCTAGGGAAGAAGACCTCCTCGCCGTCTGAACCCTCGCTGCCGGTCCGGCGCGGTCGCAGCTCGGGGAGGTTAGGAGTGAAGACTTGGAGGGGCTCCTCACCCTCCTCCCGGATGATGCAGGGGAAAGTCTACAAAAGAGGAGGCAAGTCAGAACCGGATCAAGCGACGATGCCGGACGAGGCAAGAATGAAAGAAAAGCAAGAAAGGGGATAAGTCACACTTACCCGAGAAGCGCGGTTCTCGCGTGTGTAAGGAGCCAGACCAAAGATCCAAGCGGCCTTGATCTTCTCGTTGGTGATCATCCACACCCATTCGTAATGTTTGGCAAAGGGGGGATCGCGGCGGGAGAGCTGGGTCGGGTCGAGGTGCCCGGATTAGTAGCACATCTGGTGTTCTTGCTGCTAGAGGGGCACCATTAGCCGGCTGGCCCAGCTGAGCGTCACGTCGACGCCAGTTAGGCCGGCTGTGACCAGCGACCTCATCCGGTGCAGGAGCACGTCCGTCTCCGGCTTGGAGCCGAATATCTTCTCCTTCGAGTGCGCCCGGCTAGACTCTGCATCTTGGAAGGCCGGAAGGTTGAGGAGGTCCTCGGATCCCAAGTTTCGTACGTAAAAGTACGTCTGCTGCCGGTTTGGACTTGCGGTAGCCGGTTTGGGCGCGGGAATAGATGGAGGCGCCGCCGCAGGGCACGATAAAGATGACGAGGACCTATTGGCATATTGGACCTGCGGTCGGATAAGGAAGAGCCGGAAAAAGAGCCCGAGATCCGGCTGGATCCCGAGGTAGCATTTGCATAACGCTACGAAGTGGGCCATAATGCAGATTGCATTCGGGCCGAGATGGTGGAGGCGGAGATCAAAGTGGGTGAGAAAGTAAAGGAGGAAGGCGCTGGCTGGTAAGGCCAGGCCACGCCCTAGATGATGGAGAAAGATGACGCGCACACCAGTTTGCGGAGCCGGCGAGACTTCGCCAGCCGGGGAAAGGCGAACCCCGACCTCGCCGATGGTCGGAAGGAGGCGCGACCGCTGGTACTTCTCAACTTCCGCCTCCGTGACGGAGGAGCCGCACCAGGCGCCCCGGCTCTCAGCCATGTCGACAGTGGCGGAGCGCACCGGAGAAGGAGGAGGAAGTGGAGGAGGTGAAGGGGGAGCAACGGAGTTGTGGCGGTGTCCTGTCGCTCCGGCAAGAAAAAGGCAGGCGGCACTGGAGGAGCGGAGGCGATACGAGCTCGTCGGTGGCTCTAGGGTAGAGCAACGGCAAGGAGGCTGGGAGGTGCGGCATTGGCGGCGAGGAAATGGGGCAAATGGCGAGTGGGGGTCGACGGGGCGCCGCGGCTGCTACTTAAACGGGCCGGGCAGGCAAACCGCCGGCTCTCCACGTGGCAGCACCTCACAGCCCCAACCACGATCAGATCATTTACGCTGGAGCGCAATGCACAGAGGATCCTGGGCGCGGGAGGTGAGGCGCTGGCAGCAGTTCCTGAGGTGGCGTCTAACGTCAGGGATGACATAGCCGAGCAGCCTAACTGCTCGATTTCAGCCGGGAAAATTCAAACTAGATTTTTCGGAGCCCGTGCACATTTCGCCTAAGGGTGGAATCTAAGCGTTCTCGGGGGCTAGTGTCGGGGGGATCACCCCCGGGTAGGCTAACCGGACAGGATGCAGGGGCGATGTAACTGCCGGCCGGCTGACCCAGCCGGATGTAAAAACCCAAAGAAAGGTCAGAAAGAAGGCCAGATGAAGATCAAGTGTAACATCCCAGGATTAGCACCTATAAATAAAAAGGACACATGGTTGTGCATTGCATTCATGCATTAGAAATCCGGATAATTTTCGCGCAAAACTAAAAGAGCTATAGAGGGATCGAGATATCTCTTGTTCTAATAGAAACATCTAGACAGGTGCAATGGATTTCGACATGACCTCTACTGTAATTTTTGTTTAAAGGAAAGACCATTCAAATTTGAATATTTAATTGATAGATTATTAATTACAAATTAAATTGTAATAAGAAATAATAGGTGAACTTTGATTTATGAAAAGATATCATAATTACATGTCTCAAGTAATAAACAAAATTGAATGAAATGATTTATAATAATAAATAAGAATGGAATTCTTATTTATAAGTAAGACATACATATTTTAGTTCCAAGGATAGTGGAATCCTTTATTATAGAATACAATGTTTAAAGTTGTTATAATAAAACAAAACTACTATAAAATAATTGATATAAAAATGAATTACATAAATAAATCACTAAAAAGATTTTTATTATAAGCAGACATAAATATTACATTGTCTTTGCAAATACATTATAAAAGAAAAATAAAACTAATACATTTTATTGAATAAAATAACCAATAAAATATTTATTTACAAAAGAAGAATGAATAAATAAAAAGAATTTCTTTATTACAATGCTCTACATTTCACAAAAGAAATAGTAGATTACAAAAGACTAAAGAAAAAAACTTAAAACTAAATTCATCTTCATTTTCTTTATCTTCTAAATCCTCTCTTATACCTGCAAACAAACAAAAATAAAATAGTAAGTGTGGAAAAGGGGATTGCTTTTAGAATAAACATTGTAATGTGATGTAATCATTTCATCACTGAGCTAATCTTAAAAGGGGCAAGTTTCACCAAATAAAATAGTATCTGTTCTTATCAGATTAAGCCTCATAACACCATCATTGGCCAGGGGCAATTTTTACCAAAGTCAAATAAAAGGGAAGGTGGTAAACATCAGGTTTTTACCTGATCTGATCCACAATAGATAAGTTACAGTTCTTGTAACTTGAACCAGAGAAGGGCCACAAGTAAGCTGCTCACACACTACATGCAGCTGTGTTGTCAACACCAGGAGCCTCACAGGAAGTACAAAAGGAAGAGCACAGCCGTAGTAGCTCAGCTAGAGGTGGATCCACATCTCTCCACAACACATCAGCATATCACACCAACTCATAAGCCAACATCACATTAGTTCCTACTAGATCTCCACCAGATCACACAATCTTTCATCACAACAAGACCAAACAGATCCATAACAAGATGATAGCTTAATGGAGGGGGAAGTTTAAAAGGACAGCAAAGCCACCTAGGAGCCAAGAGGAGAAAGATCTGTTTCAGGGAAAGCAGGACAAGTCCAAAGGGGGGCATGCTAGCAGTAGCATGAGTTGTAACTAATCAAGATCTACAACAGATCATCAGCCACCACAAATACACAAATGATCATGTAGCATTCATTTTCATATTTGGATAAAGATCTGGGGTTACAAGGGATATAATATAAATCAACTAAACCATCTACCTTTCAACTAGAATAATATCTAAGAGGATTGGATGGGAGATACTCTCAGAATTACATGGAAGTTCCATGCAAGGTTCAACACATAATATTAAAGCCAACAAATCGTATCTATTTTTATTCCAAAGGATTTGGCCTCAGCCTCTATGCATCATTGGCTGGGTCAAGACTTTCCTCCACAAAAAAATCAACCATAGCAACTTATCTTAGTCAGGAAAATAACATCCATGCACTATTCATCTTCAGACTAGCATCATTAGCTTATTATCTAGTTTTTACTAGATAAACATACCACAGCTGCTTGGCTACAGGGCACATTCCCCAGAGGGTAGTACCTTTGTACCTAGCAGATTCAGAATGTCTTGAGCATAAACTCAAGTCCATTTTCTTAAATCCACAAATCATTTTCCTAAAAAGATTCAGGAATCATTTAAAATGGTTGTTGTCATATAGGCAGTGTACTCATATTGGCCACTTGGTTACACTTACTAACCAAACAATCTTATCATCTTCCTAATAGAATCTCTAGGAATCAAAGTTGTATATTATCTCACTGTCAGATTTGACAGAGAATAAATCATTCTCATAAAAGGGGTTTCTAGTAAAGAATTCAAACCATCACTGAACCCTATGTTCAGATCACCAAATGTACCTCATATATGATCATAGCACAGCCAGATAACAGGATTAACCAATCCTGGATAGAGGAATGCACATATCCAGGAAGATTCCATCTTAGTGGGTATAAAAGGCCACCAAAGCTACTAGCTAAAACCTCCAGCAATCTCAATAATACAAGCAACAAACACAACTAAACTAACACTAGAATGAATTCTAGGAGGTTAGGAGGGGTCACTATAACTCTATGCTTCTGATATTCCCAAATGTGACTGATACCCAAGTAATTCCAATTCCTTCCTTACTAAATATCTAGGAATCATTCCATTATGTTTCCATGACCACATAAGATCAAGGCTTGGTTGTGGTATAATACTAGTTCAGCTAGTCCCACAATTCTTGGATTTCAATATAACAGTGTTTATGAGCTGGGCCTAGCCAACACTCTAGCAGTCATTTATAATTCAATTGATATAACATCAGTAGATAGGACAAGGAATTCATGATATATATATATCACCATGCTAACAGATGAACCACAATAGCACATGAACAATCTAGTATCACACATCACTGTCAGCACCAAATCATGATTCAACTAATATTGGTGTACATCATCATACAAGGATCCCATTAAGTTGCATTGAAACATATGTTTGAAACCAAACCTCTTTAATATAACCAATTATTATTGGACAAATCTTAGCAGGTTTTGATAGAGCAACAAAGGATAGCAACATACTTAGGGTACAGATAATGTGTCACTAGTGAGAATGATTGGCAGAGGGGGGAGAAGGAAGAGAAATAGAGGAAGGTGTACCAAGGAGTCGACAGTGACCTCAAAAGGGCGGCGCCGGCGTGGAAGCGGCGGTACTTGCAACCACACGTTCCTCACGGACGTGTTACATCACCGGGGCGCCACAGGGAGCACCCACGAAGGGCACAACATCCTGTTCCAGCCCTAGGACGACAACCGCACCGAACCAGCAGACACCGGAGTGAACCCAGTGAGCGGCGGAGGCACATCGCCAGGAACCCTATCACCAAAGAAATGGAAGGGGGTGAGCTAGTTAATGCATGGGAAACAAATCGATATACAGGACCAGGTCGGCTAGAAGGAGGCGGAGCTCCGACGACTAGTGGCAGTAACCAGAACCGCCCATATCGCCGGAGTCGATGGGTGACGACGGCAACAGCAACCAGAGAGGAACGAGAGGGGAGAGGGTGAGCGTCGAGTGCATGAGATTAGAGAGAGAGGGGTATGTCTGGGTCTGGGTTGACCCATGTCTAATGGGCCGACTCGGCTGTTATACTGGGCTGGCTCCCAGGCTGAGCCCAGTCCCAAAATGAATAAATAACATTTAAGATAAAAAGGAAAAGAGTAAATAAATGATTATATTACCCTAAACTTGTTTCATTTCTAGAAAAATATAAAAAATACATATGATATATAAAAATCATTATAAAAATAATAGCCACCTAAGAAAAATATAATCTTACTTATTCAAGTTAAATAAAAGGCAAATAAATAATAACACCACTAAAGCCTTAGTGAAATCTCATAAAATAAAGAAAAATACTAAATAAATAAATAAATATCATTTTTGTTTTTAAAAATAAATCCACTATTTTATAAAAGTACTAACTCAACTCTTCTATAAATAAAATTTGAAGTAAATATTCAATTACATTTAATCCTTTATGAAATTTTATAAATATAAAAATAATACTTATAAATAAATAAAATCAATTTTAAGGTCTTAATAAATATATTACACTAGAAAAATATTAAATATATTATTAGAAAAGTTTTTAATATTTTAAATAATAAATCCTTATCTAATACTTGTTTTATGAATTCTTTAAAAACAATTCTTAAGTAAGAACTAATCACAATTTTTATAAAACCTTGAGAAATTAAATCTAAACCCATAACTTGAATTCATAATCAAACTTAAGTATAACTTTTAACTTTAAAATATTCTTTTAAAAACAAAAAAAATATTATTAAAAATCCTTTTAAATAAACATTGGGTATCACTCATCTATATATAATATGATGAATAATCATTATGTCTTAACCATTATTAACATAACTTCAAATTCTAACAAATTACTTGGATCATCTAATTATGCTTCCATTAAATAAATGCATATTATTTTCATAATAGCAAAACAAAATTTAATCTAATCATTCACTTAAATATAAAGTAAATAATTCTACCCATTAGTTATGCCTACTATAAATTTAAAAATTGGAAATAATTAAAACATATTACACCTTAAGATTACTTAACCTTTTAAAGTTAACTTTAGTCACAAAGCTTATAAACATCATGTCTAACAAACTACTTGTGTGTTTTATAGTTAACTCTGGTCCATCCTAATTAAGTCATAAAGCATCCCATGTCCAAACTATTTAAGCAAGCACAAACAACATTTACCATATTTTATTAACCACAAAGATTGTTTAAACCATAGAAAAGAAATCTTTTCTTCAAATGTTATTCTTTTTGCCACTTCAAATAATAATCTCATAATAAGTTCTTCAACTCTTAACAACTCAATTCCAAGGTTGTTTATCAATAGTCACCAAATGAAAATTTACCATAAGCACATTATATTATACTTGTATATGTTGAATTGTTAACACTTAAGCTCCTTATACAGGTCATTACTTATAGAATGAAATTTAAAGATAAACCAACTCTTAAAGAATCACCTAAATTTAATTCAATCAAAGTATTGGGAATTTACTTTAGGGAGTTTTACAACATGCATAGCATTACTTATGCATAACTGCATATTGCTTCTTTAAACATTAGTCCTTACCGGACCAATGGTGCTGATTTCAGATATTGGATCTGTTATATTAAATCCCGAAGACCGTGAGTGCATAATCTTGCAATCACAAAAGGCAAGTTCACACTTTCTCATGTCCTTTGATTATTTTCTGTAAAGTATTTTGCAAATCTAGTGTTGTCATCACCTGCATTTGAAAAAGGTCAGAAAATACTATTTTCATAATAATATGATTATAGGTTATTTACCATGAGGTAATAACCTACAATGAAAGTTCTGGTGGTAAAGGAACATATTATCTAGGACTTAACAACCAATGTCGCCAGTGATTCTTGCGCCGTATATAACGCGTTAACCATGAGATTTGGAATGGGACGGAGAAGTCAGTTGTATCCTTTGTTCTCGTATGGAGGCAAGACGACCTTAACGTGACGTTGTGATTCCTTGTGCGGATCCAACATATGGGTGGGAACCCTTACGCCCCACACTTTTGGTGTCTAGATTATCTGTGAATGGTGTTTAGTGGATGGACCATTTAATATGGCACTTGCCAGGGAAACACCAGGTCATAGAGTCTTCGGGAACTCATCAGGGTTTTATCCTGCCCGAAAGGGGGCTTAACGGAGGTGAGTCGGCCCCGAAGGATCGTGCAGACATATGAGGTCGCGGAGAGGGCAGTGATTGGCTTGGATTTTAGACTAGGCCCCATACCAAGGAACTATGTGAAGGAAATATGCCCTAGAGGCAATCATAGAGATGATTATATTTCATATGTATCCATGAGTTATTGTAATGTTCCTTGAATATCCATATCAGGCAACTTGTATTGATTGGCTATTATGTGAATTATTTGTGAAACTCTTTACTTGTATGGTTATTTAATAGTTGTCCCTAGTCGGAGTTCATGTGAGGACACACGTGAATATTAGACTAGCACATTGATTGGTTGATGACTATGTTTCGCAAGTCATAGACATGGAGATGTCAAACCAATGATGTGGACACATGTTATGAACATGGGGTTGGACTGACCCAACATGAGACTGGCAATTAGACTTATAGCTCTCTCTACACATCGTGTACATTTTGTCCTTAGACCTGAGATTGTCGCATGTACTTGAGATGTGGATCGACCTACTTTGGGGCTATCAGACGCTACTTCGTAACTGGGTAGTTATAAAGGTAGCTTTCGGGTTTGTCCGAAAACATGATACAAGGCATGGTCAATCAAGATGGGATTTTCCCCTCTCTACTTGAGAGAGATATCTCTGGGCCCCTTGAGTGATCGGATCCAGAAATGCATGGTCGTGCTACATAAGGTTAAGAGTTAACCTAGTAAAGGGATTCCGTATCACAGTATCGAGAAAGGGAGGATAAGCTTGGAGCTAGACCAAATATCGTGAGGCAAAGGGAAAGACATGTACTAAACCTTGTGATATTCATCCGATATGATCTTTGTATGCGTTTAGGAGTTGGCACGTCTTGCTAGAGGCCGCTACCAACTATTGGCAGAATAAGTGTATTCGTGTCATGTCTATACGTATATGAACCTATAGGGTCACACACTTAAGGGGATGGAAGCCTAATGAGGACTAGATCCAAATTAGACCAGGCTTAGGCTACTAATGGGCTGTTAATGTAAAAGCCCACTAGGGACGCCTATATAAGCGAGGGTGGGGCGAGCTGACCAGGATTAGACCATTCCTCCTAGCCGCCACTCCTCACGCCTGTGTCGCGTGCGGACCTAGCAGTCCGGCGTTTGAAGCTTCCACCTCGCACGTGTGGATACCTCGGAGGTGCTGCATCTGTGGCACTTGGACGAGCCGCGAAAGGGGAGCTTCTCGTGGGACGAGGACAAGGAGGAGACATAGAACGTCTACACTACCTCGACGCGCTTCATCAATTCCGCAACTGCACGTCTAGTGGTAATCCCGTGATCTATGACAACATTAATCCTAGTTTACGTGGTAGAAATTTTTTGATTTGCGCTAGTGTAGCCTACCCGTATCCCTTCAGTGGTATCAGAGCCGATGTTGTTCAGTTATAGGTTCGGGATGTTTGCATATGGTGATATGCAGATTGATATGAATGATGTGATCATTTATATTGCAGTGGTTCAGGATTGATCTATGATCTTGCTTTCCGTGATCGTGATTCTGAGATTGTCGAACGACTTACCCCTACCGGTCGGTTTCCGCCGTCGGGGTAGACAGTGACACATAAATCCTGTTGAATCAAGCAAAGATCAATATGATTGATCGAATTGGAACCTAGATCTAAAATCGATGTACCGTGATCAAAGGAGTTTGATTGAATTGGGACAGGAGTCGGTTTATGGTAAATTTGATTTGCCGATCAAAATCCTTAAAGAAATTGTGAAGATTCGATCTCTCATTTTTCATGGTTTGATACCGCGAGGGGCGCTGCCGCTTCGAACCCCGCAGGGGGAGACCCCCCTAGTCGTAGCACATTTTTTGTATCTCGTTAAGGTAACTAGGTGCTGCAAGGTTACATGATCTGGTAGAATGCGATTCTATGCATAACTTGTTTTTGCAGGATGTATGTGATCAGTATGACCCATATATGTATGTGATGCATGTATGAAATTTATCATGACCTGCGTGTCGTGAGTAGGGCAACACGAATGGATCCATGTGTGTTGTCAATTATTGTAATGGCATGCGTGCCAACTTGTGATGATCCCAATTCTATGTAATTTTGATTACTAGCTGTTAGGGGTAATAGCTTGTATTAGTTCTTGGAGGACTCATCACTTGGAGGATGGCTCTCATGGAACATGAAGATGGAGATCATCATGGTGGACAGGTTCTATGGCGATAGACATCACCATGAGAAAATGGGCCATACTGTGTCACAACTATGTGAATGCTATTCTTATGTGTTTTACTCTATGCATGCTTAGATGATAGAAGTAGAACGATCCCTCACTAAGTTTAAGTTAAACCATGCCCTCCCAACCAAGCCTTGCACCGTCCTATGTCGTGTACAATCGTTGGTGGGCCTATGAAATTAGGGTGCCGCGATTTTCCTTGGTTGGATGGGTTTGTATCGGATACCTACACGCATAAGGGTTGGTGATCTTGACAAGGTCATCTTAACAGTTCGGGACATTTGGGCATAAATGTCGGGCGCCTAGTTTTGACAAAGAGATGTCACCCAACAACAAGAGTCATATGTGATATGATTAGCAAGTGTTGCTTACCGATTTAACTTGTCTTCTAGCAGTGATGCTAAAGCTCACTAGTGGACTTGTTAATTGTGGATCTTGAATCACTTAGTATCAATAGAGGGATATTGATTTAAGTGGGAGTATATGATATTAAATTGTTTAATATGTTTTACTCTTTCATGGTTAGATGGCTTAGTATTTTGCATGTTTTCTGTTGTAGATCAATGGCACCGAACACTGCATCACCTTTTTATTTGCGTTCGATTCTTGACAAAGATAAACTTAATGGAACCAACTATTCGGACTGGGTCTGTAACCTATGAATTGTTCTCAGGTCTGATAAAAAGGAAACGGTTCTGGATACCCCAATCCCCGATGAACCTGCTGATAATGCATCTGCTGCCCTCAAGAATGCCTACAAGAGAGCATGTGATGATTCTCTTGAGGTTAGTTGTCTTATGCTTGCATGCATGGAACCTGAACTCCAAAAGAAGTTTGAGGATCAGGAAGCGTACGATATAATCATCGCTCTTAAGGACATGTTCCAAGATCAGGCAAGGATTGAGAGGTACAATGTTGCCAAGCCCTTTGTGGAATGCAAACTGGCAGAGAGAGCAGTTATAGGCCCCCATGTGATCAAAATGGTTGGTTATAGTCAGACTTTGGAAAAGCATGTTTTTCCACTAGGCCAAGAGTTGGCTACTGATTTCATTTTTGTGTCTCTTCCATCTAGCTATGGGCAGTTCATTTCGAACTACCATATGCATGGGGTGGAGAAGGGCCTTAATGAGTTATGTGGGATGCTAAAAACAGCAGAAAGTGACAAGAAGAAGTGTGCAGGGCATAGCCATGTGATGGCTGTGCAAAACAAGCCTAGCTTCAAGAAAAAGGGTACTTCTTGGAAGAAGAAGGGCAAGGCTAAGGATATGATCAGTAAGTCTGCACCAAAGCAAAAGCCTGGACCTGCAGATGACACTGAGTGCTTCTTTTGTCATGAACATGTCCACTGGAAGAGAAACTGCAGCAAGTACCAGGCTTCTTTGAAGAAGAGTGGAAGTAAGAGTACTTTCCACTTAGGTATGCTTGTTGTAAATGTTGTGTACATTCTTCTCGATGATTCCTATGTTAGCTCTTGGGTATTTGATACCGGATCGGTTGCTCATATTAGAAATTCGATGCAGGGGCTAATAAGGACTAGAGAAGTGCAAAAAGGCGAAGTGGATTTTCGCGTCAGAAATAAAGCAAGGGTTGCTGCATTGTTCATCAGCGTCATGCAACTTCACCTTCCGTCAGGATTTATTATGGAGTTGAATAATTGTTATTACATTCCTAGTATGGGTCGAAACCATTTTATCACCTTCATGTTTGATGAGGGATGGTTATTCATTCGCGAGTGAAAACAATGGTTGTGTAATCTCTAAGAATGATATGTTTATGGCTGATGCTCCCATTGTGAATGGGTTATTTATTTTAAATCTTGATGATGCATCTGTTTACAATGTTAGTGCTAAAAGTCTTCGGCCTAATGATTCGAGTCCTACCTATTTATGGCATTGTCGTTTGGGGCATATAAGTGAAAAATGCATGAAGAAGCTCCATGGTGATGGTCTTCTAACTTCGTTTGATTTTGAATCATACGACGCATGTCAAGCTTGTTTACTTGGAAAGATGACCAAATCGCCTTTTTCGGGTTTACCCGAGAGAGCGACAGACTTGTTGGAACTCATACATACTGATGTGTGTGGACCAATGAGCACGACAGCCAGAGGAGGATATCACTACTTCATTACTTTCACTGATGATTTCAGTAGATATGGTTATGTCTATTTGATGAAGCATAAGTCTGAAACTTTTGAAAAGTTCAAGGAGTTTCAGTATGAGGTAGAGAATCAACGTGGCAACAAAATAAAGGCCTTGCGATCTGATCGCGGAGGTGAATATTTGGGTCACGAATTTAGTAATCATCTTAAGAGTTGCAGAATTGTTCCACAGCTCACGCCGCCTGGAAAGCCTCAAAGAAACGGGGTCTCCGAACGGCGCAATCAAACTTTGTTGGACATGGTTCGATCAATGATGAGCCAGTCGTATTTACCATTATCATTTTGGGGTTACGTGCTAGAAACGGTAGCTTTCACACTTAACAGGGTACCATCTAAATCCGTAGTTAAGACACCATATGAGATGTGGACTGGAAAGAAACCCAGTTTGTCTTTTCTAAAGATTTGGGGTTGTGATGCATTTGTCAAGCGACTTCAGTCGGACAAGCTAACACCCAAATCGGATAAGTGCATTTTCATGGGATATCTGAGGGAAACCTTAGGGTATTACTTATACAACCGAGAAGAGGGCAAAGTGTTTGTCGCTCGTAGCGGTGTTGTCCTAGAGAACAAGTTTCTCACAAAGGGAACGAGTGGAAGGTCGGTGCGACTTGAAGAAGTTCAAGATGAGCCAGTCGGAGATGCTTCTACGAGTGATGCTATTGTAGCAGAACAAGCTGAGGAACCCATGGCAATAGAACCACCACAACCACGAAGGTCGGTGAGGCTCCGCGAAGCGCGGGAATTATTATTGTTAGACAATGATGAGCCTGCGACCTATGCAGAAGCGATGTTGGACCCAGACTCTGAGAAATGGCTGATCGCCATGAGATCCGAGATAGAGTCCATGGGAGACAATCAAGTTTGGAACTTGGTTGACCTGCCTGATGGTTTTAAAGCCATCGAGTGCAAATGGATCTATAAGAAGAAGATTGATATGGATTGAAATGTTCACATCCATAAATCTTGACTTGTTGCAAAAGGTTTTGGACAAGTTCAAGGACTTGACTATGACGAGACTTTCTCGCCTGTAGCGATGCTTAAATCTATACGGATAATTCTAGCCATTGCTGCACATTTCGACTATGAAATATGACAGATGGATGTCAAGACGGCTTTCCTAAATGGAATCCTAACTGAGAACGTGTATATGATGCAGCCCAAAGGTTTTGTCGATCCAAACAATGATGGAAAGGTATGCAAACTTCTAAAGTCCATTTATGGGCTGAATCAAGCATCTCGGAGTTGGAACATTCGATTTGATGAAGTTGTAAAGGAGTTTGGCTTCATCAAAAACGAACAAGAACCTTGTGTTTACAAGAAGGAAAGTGGGAGAGCACTTTTATTTCTAATCTTATATGTAGATGACATATTGCTGATTGGAAATGACATTCCTATGCTCGAGTCTGTTAAGACCTCATTGAAAAATAGTTTTTCGATGAAGGACTTGGGAGAAGCGGCATATATTCTGGGCATCAAGATCTATAGAGATAGATCAAGGAGGCTAATTGGATTAAGCCAGAGTACATACATTGACAAAGTGTTGAAACGATTCAGCATGGAAGAGGCCAAGAAGGGGTTCTTGCCCATGTCTCACGGCATTAAACTCAGCAAGACTTAGTGTCCTTCGACTACTGATGAGCGTGAGCGCATGAGTAGGATTCCATATGCTTCGGCTATTGGATCCATCATGTATGCAATGATATATACTCGCCCAGATGTTTCCTATGCTCTAAGTGTTACGAGAAGATACTAGGATGATCCAGGTGAAGGTCACAGGACAGCGGTAAAGAACATCCTTAAGTACTTGAAAAGGACTAAGGATGTGTTCCTAGTTTATGGAGGTGAGGATGAACTCAGTAAGGGTTACACAGATGGGAGTTACCTTAACGACTCAGATAATTCGAAATCGCAATCAGGTTATGTGTTTGCCATGAATGGTGGTGTTGTGAGCTGGAAAAGTTCCAAGAAATATACGGTGACCTCCTCTTCGACATAAGCTGAATATATTGCTGCCTCGGAGGCTGTAAAGGAAGCTGTTTGGATTTGGAATTTCCTGATTGCTCTCGGTGTGGTTTAGGGCGCGTCCAATCCCTTGGACATTTATTGTTACAACAATGGTGCTATTGCACAAGCCAAGGAACCTAGACAGCACCAGAAGAACAAACATATTCGCATGTGTTACCATCAGATTCATGAGTTCGTTGAGGATGGTAGTGTCATGATATGCAAAATACATACGGACTCAAATGTTGCTGATCCCTTGACTAAGCCTCTCCCGCAGCCCGCGCATGATGCGCACATAAGAGCAATTGGTATTAGATACATTTTAGATTGACTCTAGTGCATGTGGGAGACTGAAGGAAATATGACCTAGAGGCAATCATAGAGATGATTATATTTCATATGTATCCATGAGTTATTGTAATGTTCCTTGAATATCCATATCAGGTAACTTGTATTGATTGGAAATTATGTGAATTGTTTGTGAAACTCTTTACTTGTATGGTTATTTAATAGTTGTCCCTAGTCCGAGTTCATGTGAGGACACACGTTAATATTAGACTAGCACATCGATTGGTTGATAACTATGTTTCGCAAGTCATGGAGATGTCAAACCAATGATGTGGACACATGTTATGAACATGGGGTTGGACTGACCCAAC
Organism: Avena sativa; assembly: GCA_916181665.1. Classification (NCBI taxonomy): domain Eukaryota; kingdom Viridiplantae; phylum Streptophyta; class Magnoliopsida; order Poales; family Poaceae; genus Avena; species Avena sativa. The sequence continues at coordinate 106,580,861 of OV702293.1, forward strand.
ATGAGACTGGCAATTAGACTTACAGCTCTCTCTACACATCGTGTACAATTTGCACTTAGCCCTGAGATTGTCGCATGTACTTGACATGTGGATCGACCTACTTTGGGGCTATCGGACGCTACTCCGTAACTGGGTAGTTATAAAGGTAGCTTTCGGGTTTGTCCTGAAACATTCTGCAAGGCATGGTCAATCAAGATGGGATTTGCCCCTCTCTACTTGAGAGAGATATCTCTGGTTGCCTCGAGTGATCGGATCCAGAAATGCATGGCCGCGCTAAATAAGGTTAAGAGTTAACCTAGTAAAGGGATTATCACAGTATCGAGAAAGGGAGGTCAGCTTGGAGCTAGACCAAATATTGTGAGGCAAAGGGAAAGACATGTACTAAACCTTGTGATGGTTCGTCCGATATGATCTTTGTATGCATTTAGGAGTTGGCACGTCTTGCTAGAGGCCGCTACCAACTATTGGCAGAATAAGTGTATTTGTGTCCTGTCTATACGTATATGAACCTATAGGGTCACAGACTTAAGGGGTTGGAAGCCTAATGAAGATTTGATCCAAATTAGACCAGTCTTAGGATACTAATGGGGTGCTAATGTAGAAGCCCACTAGGGACGCCTATATAAGAGAGGGTGGGGCGAGCTGACCAGGGTTAGACCATTCCTCCCAGCCGCCACTCTTCATGCCTGTGTCGCGCGCACGGACCTAGCAGTCCGGCGTCTGACGCTACCACCCCGCACGTGTGGATACCTCGGAGGTGCTGCATCTGTGGCACTTGGACGAGCCGCGCAAGGGGAGATTCTCGTGGGACGAGGACAAGGAGGAGACATAGAACGTTTGCAGTGCCTCGACGCGCTTCATCAATTCCGCTACTGCGCGTCTAGTGGTAATCCCGTGATCTATGACAACACTAATCCTGGTTTACGTGGTAGAAATTTTTTGATTTGCGCTAGTGTAGCCTACCCGTATCCCTTCAGTATGGACAATGTCATGACTTGGTTGTGCAACAAGGCTAAGGTCTCTCATTGGTAAAGTAACGCACCTTTGAAGAGTGTAAGAACTGTAACTTGTTACTCCCTATTCCGGGAAGGAGCTGCGAACGCGGCGGGAAAGGAACTCCATGAAAGTTCTGGTAAACCCGTGAAGGCTGACGGACATAGCTTTTCAGAATAAAAGCAACCTTTGAAGAAATATTTACGAAAACTTACATTGCCTATGACCTATGGTCTGTGGCTGTAGATATAGTGCATCAAACACTCCTTTTCTAGTGGACTTGCTGAGTATGCTCGTACTCAACGTATCTTCTTAACCCTTGCTAGATTCTAAAGCCATTAAGACGACATCTACATCCAGTTATGCTCCAGGAATCTTCATCAAAAGCTAAAGTTCTTCGACGAAGACAAGGAAGTCATCGTATTCATCAACTCAAATAAAGACAAAGTTACAAATTAGTTAGGAATATAATATCTAGCCAAAAAACCTATTTCTGTAGTGTATTGCATTAAAAGTAATGCCAAACCATTAGTTAAAATACTAGACTTTATAGTATAATAGTTTTAGAGGTGTTTCTCTTTGATTATTCTTTGTAAGAAGTTCTTTCTCTCTCTTTAACCTAGATTGTTCTCTGGATCTCGTGTGAAGATGAGTTGTAACCTTTAGCCATGTATTGGACCCGCTGTGTTTCTGTTGTGCCACTCTGAGGGATGTAATACTAGTGAATGGTGTTTCATTGGTGTTATGTCAATGATTATACTATACCACATCATGCAGGGTCACCGCAACAAGCTAGCAAACCAATCATCCGGATAAGTACCATGCCCAAAGGCACCAAGCCAACTAGGTCATGCCAGCCGGATGAGGCAAGACGAGTCAAGAACGAGTCGGCGGCACTACCAGCCGGATAAGACAGGAAGGAGGAGACGCCTAGCCGGATGGGTCCGACCATCTGGACCAGACAGAGTATCTGGCTAGGGAGACCTAGCTGGACCTTCCAGACAGACGGATGACGTAAGGCACTATATCTCGTCGCCCTGGTAGCCAGAAGGATAGACGCAACGGCACCGAAGCCAGAGGAGACGGCCCGTACCCGTGTCTGGCGGGAACAAAAAAAAGAATGGTAGTCCGAGCTCAATGACCATTTCCATGTGCCCATTATCGTGCATAAATATGTGTAATTACTTGTGTTGCCCCAAGTCAAACTTTTAGACTGTATATACTAGTAGAGTATACAAAAAATTAGCTAAGGGACAGAACACACGCCGAAGCCACCTCTTTTCACCAAGAATTCAATAATAATTTTAACTCCGCACCAGAAACACCACCAAAATGGCTCTCATGTCCAATATTCAAAAGAGGTACGAAATTTCCATCTCGCCCTCTGGTCCAGAAACAAGGCTCCAAAGGCCATTCATAAAAATTGTTTGTCTTGCACAATTCAAAATTTCAAACACGCACCCAACAGGACGAATCCCTGGAGATCACCTCGGACCACCACGGCCGTGCCCCTTCCATCCCATCTCCCCTTCATACCCTCTCCACCGGAACTACATAGCGAACGAATACATTTTAACAGCTCCCTTGTCTAGCAAGACGGAGGTTGCTTCCCTGCCCCGACGCCGGTCCGCACCAGATCACCTCCTCCGTACCCGAGGTCCATGTTGCGGGATCCGGCTCAGCAACGCTATCACCAATGACACCGTCACAGCTTCGTTCGATCCATTTCCCCTCACTCCACGGCACCGGATCTTCTTCCCCGACCTTGTCTATGGCGCCGGAGATATGGCGAGCAAAACCTGCTGAGACGCGAATGGCGAGGTAGTAGCTCGCCATAAGTCCGTTAAAGGCAAGGCCAGCGGCAGGAAATCGCGTAATCACGATCGCAAAGGTAGTTCATCGCTTGTTTCACAGCCGTCTCGCACTGTTTACATTCATATGTCTGTCATTGTTCCTTTAGAGTTTCAACTGCTTGCTAGCACTGTACAATTTGCTCCTCTACACACACTTCGATCATAAATCTCATAAGGTATTTTTTTGTTCATGCATGGAAGGTTCTTTGGGGCCGACTAATAAGGGAGAATGGAAGGTTTGGGAAGATAAATTACTTAAGAATTTAAAACATCCAAGGTCGCTCGGCTTGCGGAGACTTAGATATTTTGTAGCTACGACCACCAATCATTAAGGACAGGTTTGTGAAGAAGAATCTTATCCTCGAGATGGACAAAACCCTGGCGGAGACCTGACTCAGGAAAATGGACCAGTCGAGAACACCCCCTAGTCCGCTCGCTTGTCCACCCCCTAAGGTGCTTACTCTATCTTGTCATTGAGATAGTTGTTGCATCTTCCATGTTTTGTACCTCAAACCCACCAAATGTTTTGCAATGCCATCTGCTTAGTTCATGCATCATATATGTTCAGCTTGTCTTGCTTTGTTGTTCTTCTGTTCCATCTGCATCTCATTATACATAGGACTTTCATAGATTAATGTATCGTTTATGTGTGTCGGCAATCTTGTAGAGACTTTATGCTTTTTATATTTTGATCATCTGTTCCGCCCATGTTGCAGAAAGATGCTATAAGTCTGCAACAAAAATTTGAGGCGTTCTAGATGAGAAAAAAAGAAGGGCTCAATCCCCCCACTAGGAGTGTTATTGTAAGTCCTCTGTTATATTGATATTTTGTGATGACACTGCCTTAGTGATTTACTCCCTCCGTTTCAAAATATAAGATGTTTTAGGTTTGTGAAGACAATGTATCTAGACTTATTTTAGTGTTTAGATTCACTCCAAACATGAGTGAACCTATATACTAAAAGTAGTCTAGATACATTTGATTCACAAAGCTAAAACATCTTATATTTTGAAACAGAGGGAGTATATGTTATAGTTGGATGTGCAACACTGCCTGCACTGCTTCCTAGTTTTATTTTAATTTAATTACAGTAGATGATTTCCAACTAGCGTGTGTTTTAGTTTTGAATGGAACAAAGAGTCGTCTTGTGATATCATCCACCTTGCGATGAAGAAACTGACATATGCGATGTTGGCATAGTCCTGTTATTGAGTGTTAGTGATAAACTTATTATCAGTATGATCAAATAGCTAGTTTTCTTTTACTATAGTGTATATGATGCATAATTAGCCATGCCAACTTATAAGATTAGTTCATAGACATGTTAAATGTGTTGTCTGCATGTTCCTCTATAGTGGATTCTCTTCTCTCACCAATGTATACCAACCGATAACCTTACAGACTAAATTGAATGAGGAGATGGCAAAGTCTAGGAAAGACAGTCTAGAACAAAACCAAGAAGAATGTCTATAACATTTAACATGGTACTAAAAGGCGAAGGTCATCGTAAAAGTACGTTCCTGCGTAATGCTGGGTTGTCGCAGTCCAAGTCCAAGTACAATTCCAAGTCCAAGTCGGTGTATTTTTCTTTTCAGGAAGAAATTATAGCAGTATATGCTGAATAGGAAGTGCAAAGACGAACAACTGATGAGATGAGACAGAAACTATTAGCATGTGATGGGGAGTTGAAGATGTTACGAGATCAGGAGAATTATCGAGAACTCATAGATGAACAGACTCTTCTAAATTGAAGATGAACCCAGACAATGATAGATGAGTACACCGATCGTGTGAAATGGTTCCTACTACTAAGCTCGGGCTATGTTTGGGGCCATGTAATAACAAAAACGGAGGGACTATTTGTTTTGCATCATGCTTTTATCTTTTCGCGCTGTGCTCCATGCACAAAAATCCTACGCCTGAACCACACTCTGTAAGGACTTGGATTCATGAACCTCACAAAGGTTTATTATTCTTCCGACAAACCGCCAAATTCAAAATCTCAGTCGTTCGACAAAACCTACCGCCTACCCTGTTTGAATCAGAGATTTGGTATCCAATTTTGTTTGCCAATATGGTAAGTGTTGGATGACCAACCTTAAATTAAGGAGTACCATAGTGTTATTCCCTGGACGCTTCCAAATTCAAATATCTTAGTCGAGCAGCAAAACCTGCTGCCAACCCTGTTTGAATCGGAGGTATCCAATTTTAATTATGGATGATGATCCGTTGATGTCAAACTCGACATTCAATTCCTAAAGAGGGAGATAGCCCTTTTTTCCATTATTGCTTGGACGCTAGCCAAATTAAAAATATTAGTTTGCGCATTAATTATGGCCATGGATGATCAGTTGATGTGACTCTGGGACTTGAATTCCTGGAAAGATAGCGTACGGTCTACTAGCTTTTTCTATTATTACTTAGATACTAGCAACAAAATTCAAAACGTAATCCAATGGCAAATTCCCCACCGACTCAGATGCATTTCGCGCGCCTCCATTTCAAACATTTTGAGGCAACATCTCCCACTATTGAAGTATCATTTTTCTAGTACTATCATTACTAGATGGACGCTAGCCAATTTAAAAATCTCAATCGGGCGGCAAAACTACTCACTGACCTTCCCGCCCCTTTGTTTCAAAAAATTAGCCAAAATCTCCTAACTGGTAGTACAATTTTATTAGACTAGAATATGGGCGCTAGCCAAATTCAAAATCTCAATCGAGCGGCAATATCACACATCGACCTTGAAGCATTCGTGTAGTTTTTTCCACCTGCCCTTCCAAAAATCTCAAGCTCCTTTGTACCCTCCACAACCACCATGCACACCGGCCATCGGCAATTCCACATCGGCCTGAGCTACTTGAGTTGCGGTCTCGTGCACCGCCGCGGAGCTGTTTCACCGGCACCCACCCCATCGGATCTAGTTCACTGGGCTTATGTGGCACGGCAGCAAAGCTGCGGTCTCGTTCATCATGCCGATGGCATCATCGACTGCCCAAGCTCTGCTACCCCGTCGCCAAATGCTACCCAACTGTACCAGATCCGCCTCACCGGTGTCCACCGGATGGGATCTAGTTCAACGAGTTCCATGTCCACCGCTCTAGACCAGCTGCACGAGCATTGTGGTTCACTACACATGATCTTCCTCAGCGACGCTCTCGTCCATCGTATTGGATCTGCCTCAGCGTCGCTCTTGTCCGCCGCGCTCAAGCCGACATTGATCGTGCAATATCTGCTTCCCCGACCACCCAAGATCTACTTAGCCACAATGCTACACCCTCCGTGACCTGCACGTCACCCGCACGGTACCGATGATGCGTAGACGCCTCTCCGACCGAGGTAACCTAATATCCAATCCCTTTTTGTTTTCTCAGCAATATAGCAGGTTAAAGCCTGTCGTAGTGAACTTCATTTTTGTAATCGTGCTAGTATATACAAGTCATTGGGCATGCCTGTTCTTTGTGATATATACAAGGTCACTGGATATGCTTGTTTGCATTCACTACTCTACAAATTTCAAGTAATGAACATGTTTGTTATTTTGTCATGCACATGTTCTTAGCTACTCCCTACAATAGTAATTGTCTGCTATTGTGTAGTTTTTGCATAATGTAAAGTCAGTGAAAAATACTAGTGTGGATTCCCTGCTCCATAGTTACTGAATCTATCTCGTTCGTCCTAAGCTAAGTTCCTGCTATTATTTCCTCCTTGGCATCATTCTGCTATCCTGTAGTACATGTTTAAACTCATCGTAGTAGCTTGATAATAATTTTTTTGTTGCTATTTGGATATTTAAAAGATGCAACACTGACTATTTGTTTTTTCTTTGCATGGATCTCAAAAGGGAACACTGAACATGTTGATTTGCGCAACCTCTTATAAAGGTTCACAAGCATGATATCATTGTTTCCTTATCTGGTGCTAGTTCATCCTAAGCAATGACATAACTATCCTCTACTATGTAGTTCATTCGTGGTTTGCATTTTAGCTATGCAGGTTCTGGCATGATGCCATTATAATTTATGTCTCGTTCATGCTTAGCTAGTCCTACGAAAGTAATTGCATGCCTATTGTGTAGCTCACCAAAAATTCTAAGTCACCCAACGTCTCTTGCATTCTAGGATATACTATTTCTTCCATATATATTTGTTGAAATGACCTGGCTAGTTTATATTTGCTGAAATTCAAGGAAACACTCTGTTCGATTGATCAATTCATCTATAGGCACATTTGTGTAATTCTTGCTTGTCCTGTTGTACAGGTTCACAAGCAATTCCATAATATTTCATGTCTAATGGTTCGTCCTAAGAAGCGACATAGCTATCCTCTAATGTATATATAGTTCATTCGTAGTTTGCATTCTTGCTCTACAAGTTCTCTTATAATGACTTTATAATTTATATGCGGTTCCTAGCTACGATAGTAACTGCATGCCCATTGTATAGCTCAGCGTAAATTCTGGGTCACTCAACGTCTCTTGCATTCCAGGATAAACGACTGCTTCCATATATATTTGTTGAAATGACCTGGCCAGTTTATATTTGCTGAAATTATAAGAAACACTTTGATTGATTGATAATTTCTTTATAGCCACACTTGTCAAATGCTTGATTTTCCTCTTCTACAGGTTTGCAAGAAATGCCATTATATTTCTAATCTAGTGTTGGTTCATCCTAAGCAACGACATAACTATCATATACTGTGTAGATCATTCGTGGTTTGTGTTCCTTCTCTGCATATTCTCGAATGATGTCAATATAATTTCTATCTCATTCATTCTTATCTACAAAAGTAACTACATGCCCATTGAGTAGCTCAACACAAATTCTGAGTCACCCAATGTCTCTGGCATTCCACGATATACTAATCCTTCCATATATATATATATATATTTGTTGAAATGACCTGGCTAGTTTATATTTGCTAAAATTCTAGGAAACACTCTATTCGATTGCTCAATTCATTTTTAGGCACACTTATGTAATGCTTGCTTGTCCTATTCTACAGGTTCACAAGCAATGCCATTATATTTCATATCTAATGGTTCGTCCTAAGCAGTGACATAGCCATCCTCTATATATACTTCATTCATGGTTTGCATTATTCCTCTACAAGTTCTCTTATGATGCCATTATAATTTCTATTCGGTTCCTAGCTACGACAGTAATTGCATGCCCATTGTGTAGCTCACCGCAAATTCTAGGTCACCCAACGTCCCTTGCATTCTAGGAAAAATGACTGATTTCAGATATATTTGTTGAGATGACCTGGTGATGGCTGTGAAATATAGTCATCCACGTCCGCATTTAAACTAGATATTATTCATATATTTGATGAAATATCTCTCTAAAACCTGCCACTAGTGCCTAATAATCAAAGGGGTATGCAATCCTTTCTTGCTATTTTTCCCTAAGCAGAGAATGACGTATGATGATGAGAATCACTACATAAATGCCAAAGATACGATATTTCCAACACGTCAAAGAAACGAGGAGCCGTGAAGTGAACGCTAAATCTTTAACGACCAATTATACGGCGGAAAATATATTCCGGTCATATTGGCATCGACTCTATTAGGTCAAACATAACAACTTTCGTGAAGGGACCCCTATATAAAGAGGCTTCGGGCGACGGGAAACAACGCTTATTTTCGACCCCAACTCTCCCTGCCACCAAAACCCGCCACACTAGAGGAATAGATCTAGATCTAAACCTCTAAACCCTTCTCTACCACCATAGCCATCTTCCACCACTTGTAATAGTAGATCTCTTCTCCAATTGGCAACATTGTAAGACTATTTTCTATCAACCTTATGATCTATATTACAATGTTTATGATTGTATATTTCATCATGTAGCTTTTTGTGCATGTTATTTATCGTAGATGGGATCATGTATTAGTTTTAATGACATGATGATTTTAGTACCCTCTCTTGCCTCAATTTAAGGACTTGTCAGATACCCAAGACCCCGAGGATTGATCCAGGTAAAGGGAGTGTGAGTAATGACGGATTTGTAGGATTGGAACCCCAATGACAGAAGGGTTAGTACGACAGTATGTGAGGAATTTACTTGGGATTAACAATGACATCACTAAGCATATCATTAGTTCTCTATCTTCTATGAATGAGACTAGTAGGTTATTGCTATAAGCGGTTGCGGAGGCAATAAAAATTATGGATGCGCTGCCCACATATAATTATCTTTCTCTAACGATTACATGCATACTTTATTATTATCTATTATTCCCATCAGATGTTTTGAATAGCTACTGGTGAAAACCGAAGACCCTAGGCCCTCTCTCTCCATCGTCAACAACAACAAAAATATAGCAAACTCTTGGTCCGATGAAAACACAAAAGGAATTATAAAACTCTCAAAGCTTCGTTTAAGTAATCTCACTTTGATTTCTGCTTCCCGAGGATTTGATAAACCTAGGTCTACTAGGGAAAAAGAGCTATACTACATCTGTAATCCAGATCGAACGTATCACGTGGCTAGTTTATATTTGCTGCAATTCTAAGAAACACATTTATTGATTTATCATTTCATTGTAGGCAAAATTCTCTAATGCTTGCGTGTCCTCTTCTACAGGTTCGCCAAAGACGCCATTATATTTCTAATCTGGTGCGGGTTCATCCTTAAGCAATGGCATAACTATCCTCTACTGTGTAGTTTATTCGTGGTTTGCATTCCTGCTCTGCAAGTTCTGGTATGATGTCATTATAATTTCTATCTGATTCATTCTTAGGTATGACCGTAACTGTAACATCCCAAAAATATTGAACAAGGTTATCAATTCCAATCACCAAAATTAGGGTTAACAAAAACTTTTGTTAATTAAAATCATATGAATGCATGTGATTGTTGTGATTAGCAAGGATTGGTTTAAATATGAAAACAACATCATCTAAATCAAATCCAAGAAGAAACAAATCAAGAGAAATTCAAAAACAAACAAAATAAGCAAATGGTCATTTTTGTCAATCTTGCTCATTAGACCACTTTGAGTGTTTCTAGTCCAAGATTTCAAACAGAAACAATTCTATTTCTTTTTACCCCTAGCTAGACCAAGTGAAAGTGAACCCAAGCCCACTATGCAAACTCACAGAAACATTTGGCAACTTGATTCAAATGACAATTCAAAATTGAATCTATATCATATGTGAAGATCACCAATTCTCAAAAACCAACCAAACCAGTGCACCTTGACAAAACCAACTAACCAGGGACTACCTAGTATGTGACTAGTACACCCACCAATTTTCATACAAAAATTCAAATTCAAATCTCTTTCGGCCATTTCATCAAACACCTTGTAAACACAAACCAAACAAGACATCAAACACTATAGTGAGTAGTGTTTGTGCCTAACTTGTCTCCCCTCTAGCTCACATCACACTCTCAGTAGATGATCTAACTTACATAACAAGCTCTAGCTCACTGCAAGCTTGACATTGTCATCAATGGTGACCATTGCTGAGCTCAACTTGCCACCCCATTATCGACAACAAGCTAGGAGATTCCCTAACCACCCTAGAACCGTCGCGCCCTATGCCTCTGTGCCATGCCGAGAGCGCGCCAGAGCGCCGCACTCTACACGCTCGCACAGACCGCACACCGCCCTCGCCACTCGTGTGCGTGATCACCTCCGTCCCAGGAACCGCCCGGACATGCCCGTTCTTCGCCGCGTGACCAGCAGAGCTCATGCGCCATTAAAACTTCCGTCGGACCCGCCCAGAGCATCGCAGCGTTCCGACCAATTCGCACCACCCTATGCCTCTCCATAATGCCGTTGAGCTTTGCCAGGAGGCAGAGCACCGCCCCCTACCCATAGCCATGTCGTTAGCGCACAGTGACGACGACCACGACGAGCTCCACCCGTACCCTTCGGTCCCCTCGTCACACTATAAATAGAGGCCACCCCCGTTTGATTTTAGCACACCATCTCACTCCCCTCTCTCTTAGAACCACCCCACCTCATCCCCGGAGCAAGGCGAGCACCAGGTGGCCGGAATTTCGCCGGAGTCTGCCGCGGAGGAGGAGAAGAGGAGTCATTGATTGGAGCCGCCCCAGGAGGACCCACTGGTACTAGGAGGATCTCCATCGTCGACTTCGTCGTTCGCCCCCGTCGCCCACCCTCGCCTGAGCCATGGTGAGCCCCCACAGACCCCCACTGGCCGTGTTAGGGTTCATTATCACCGGCGTTGCCCGACAGAGACGACAAGCCCCAGCCGTTAGATTAGATGTTGATCGCATGGTCTAGATTACCTTGTACCCCTTTGCACCCCCTGTCTTGCTGACTGGTGGGGACCGCCACTTAAACCCACCAGTGCGCACGCTGTGCGCAGTGGGCCGGCCCAGTTAACTTCCCACGTGACCCAGTAGTTTGAATTTAGGTTTTATCAATTTAGTTTCAAACTTAGTTATGTACCTAGATTCAAAAATCAATCCAGAGTGATTCACTGAACCAAATTGCATGAAACTAATTTTGCTAGAAAGGTACTGGAATTCTTAATCCAAGCCCGTTGGATTAAAAGAATTTAAATTTGTAGATCACCTATAGTAAAAATAACAAGGCATAAGCTTTTCTGGATTCAAACATTTTTCAAAATACAACCATAAAAGCTTTTGAGTTGATTCCAACTCTCAAAAATCACATTTTATAAGACCTTTCTGAATATATAAAAATATCTAGGTGTACTTGCAGAAATAATGGTCAAGCAATAAAAAAAATGCCCCATAGGCATTTCTAGTCACTTTATTAATTAAAATAAAAAAGGTTAAACCTTATTAAATTGTGACACCACTTTAAATCACATTCCCAAGTACTGAAATATGTGGTGATGACATGTGTCAACATGATCCTCTATTTTAGTTGGAGAATATGAAATATCAAGTAATTTTTTAATCAATAGAAATTACTTTTCTAAAATAAAATAAATATAACCTTTGCCTTAATCTCTATGATAATAGCGATAATGCTAGATCATCTATTGTGAATCTTGGTGTGATAAATAGAACTAGTTAAGTATTGTTTGGTGATTGTGTACCTCGTATATATTTATAGACGCTAGTACCCACCAAGGATACGAGGAGGAAGGAGACTACTACGAGGAACAAGCCGAGGAGAACTTCAACCAATGCACTGCACAAGGCAAGCTGCTATCTTACCAAGCTAAGATAAACTATGTAAGTCATACTTGCAAGATTAAACCTACAAGATAATCTATGCAATGCATTAGGCATGCCATGATTATACCACTTGATGATACCAAATCCTATTTACTTGCAAGCTTAGTTATTTTATTTCTTTATCAAAGCTTTCTATTTGAGTTTACTTAGTGAATTGTATATTTTAGAAAGATGTTTAAAGGTAGCATAAAGATCTTAAAACATGGCCTAAGTTAGATAATCTTGATGTCATCCTGAGGCATGAGATTGAACTTAGATCATTTCACCCTTGATTACCACCCTTCATTAGTGTTTACCCCCACTTGTAGTTGCTAGTGCTAAGTATAAAACTTGATCACTTTAGATGGGAATACTTGGTGAAAATGGTTATGAAAACCTTAGAATGATGATTCATTCTACTGAAATGTTTTGACATGTGTTCTTGAACAACAGATGATTTTTATGATGAAAATGTTGAGGCATGAGACTTAGCCCTTTATAAAAATAATGGTTGTATGGATGCGATACCATTCCAATTTTACCGTACAACCACAATACCCGAAATTTGGGTAGGGCTTGACTGGAAATTTATTTACCTTATTATGTGTTCCCTTGCGGCCGAGGTTTGAGATGAGGTTACCTCGTGACGATTTTCCACCTGTCCAGATCCCAAGATGACAGTTGGTCATGGTTGGGAGGCCAAACTCATTGGAGAGGTTCCTATACTAGGGCATGTAATTGAAAGTGTAGGATTGATTATCCGCATACTGAGTATGGTGCATTCAGGATTGTTCCTGACGAATGTATCGAATATTATGGTTAAAGTGTACCACCTCTGCAAAGTGTCAAACTATTCGAATAGCCGCGTCCGCTGTTATGGTCAGTTGGAGTGGCCATACTGTTCCGTCGTTAGATGTTTTCAAAATGATTTATTAAATAAATCATGACTTTGACTTGACCACAACAGGGTTGTGATATGAAAATTCAACTTCCCACTTAGGTGTTATAAAACTTTCAACTAGCTTTGTTTGCTTCTGAACTTAGTTAAGGTAAATATGGCTTGTTGCAAAACAACCTAGAGCTTAGTATTCCTACTCAAAACCACTTCACTTGTTAGTATTAGTTTGCGAGTACTTAAAGAGTACTCATGGCTTTGTCCCTGGCTATTCCCGTGGCCAAACTAGGAAGAGGACCATTAGGAGGACGGACTGCGGGAAGGTTACGACAACTAGGATCATCTCCCATCGTCAGCATTGCCTGTGACCATGAAGACGGAGCCTCGCCCACGCTATCGTTACTATATTATTCTGTTGCTTGATTTGTATTAAGACTGGATCATGAGATCCTTTATTTGTTGTAAGACCGTATGTATGGTTTGTAATGGATGATGTACTGTGATATCCAATATGTTATGTCTCACAAAAATGGTAATCCTGGAATTGCGATGCATGGTATAACAGGCATCTGGGATTAAAAATCCGGGTGTTGACAGTAACTTTGTAACATCCCAAAAATATTAAACAATGATCATCAAACTCTAATCACTAAAATTAGGGTTAACAAAAACTTTGATTAAATAAAAACCAAATGAATGCATGTGTTTATGTGATGATTTGATGAATGCATGAATGGACTCGTGTGATTCAACTAAATAGTAAGGAATGGTTCAAAGATGAATATAACATCATCTCAAATATTTCCAACCATAATCAAATAAAGAAAAAAATCAAAAACAAATCAAATAAGGAAAATGGTCATTTTTGCCATTCTTGCTCACTAGGCCACTTTGTGTGTTTCTAGTCCAAGATTTCAAACAGAAACTTTTCCAATTATTTTCACCCCTTGCTAGACCAAGTAAAAGTAAATCAAATCCCACCTTTCAAACTTACAAAAACATTTAGCAACCCCATTCAAATGACAATTTAAAATTGAATCTTTATCATATGTGAAGATCACACCTTTCCAAAACCCAACCAAACCAGTGCCCCTTGACCAATTCAACTAACCAGGTACTCCCTAGTATGTGACTAGCAAACCCACCAAGTTTGAATCCAAAATTCAAATTTGAATTTCTTTCGGCCATTTCATCAAACACCTTGTAATCAGCAAACAAACAAACACAAAACACTATAGTGAGCAGTGATCTAACTTGCTCCCTCTATAGCTCACTCTACACTCAGTAGATGATCAAAGTAATCTAACTAGATGTAGCACAACTGTGAGCAATCCGAGACATTAATGGTGACCATGCCGAGAGCACCATTGTCACCCCCATGTCGCCAGTGAGCTAGAGGCAGCACTAGCCTCGCCAACCATGTCTAGGACACGCAGCACCATCCAGCGCCACTCCTTGTCCAAGCCCCAAGCACAGCCAGCCACTAGACCACCTGCCAAGCATGCGCCCAGTCTCTCTGCGTGCGAGCCGAGAGCGCGCCATTGTGTCGTCAGCGACATCAGCCTACAGACTGCGGGCCACCCTCGCCGCTTGCAGACGTGCTCGCCAACATCCCATCACCCCGCCAGATAACCCTGTTTGTCGTTGCGCGGACCACGCATGTTGTGCGCCATTAAAATTGTCGTCAGACCCGATCAGAGCGCCGTGGCATTCCGACCGTTCAGCAACGCCCCACGCTGCAAGACCCTGACGTTGAGCTTCTCCAGGGAGCACATCACCGCCCCCTATCGCCGCCCATGCCAGTAGCACTCTGTGTCGTCGACACCGACGAGCTCCACCCGCGCCATTCGGTCCCCTTCAGCCACTATAAATAGAGGCCTTCCCAGCTCAAACCCTTCACACCATCTCACTTCTCACCTCTCACTGATACCCCCCCACTCACTCCCGGAGCAAGGCGAGCACCAGGTGGCCGGAATTTCACCCGAGTTCGCCGCTGCAGAGGAGGAGAGGCGCCGTCGATTGGAGCCGCCCCATGAGAAGCTGTCGGTACCAGGAGGATCGCCGTTATCGACTTCGTCGTTGGACCCCATCACCGACCATCGCCTGATCCCCGGTGAGCCTCCCATGACCCGCACTGTCCGCGCTAGGGTTCTGTCTCGCCGGCGTTGCCTGCCGTGGATGATGAACCAGAGCCGTTCGATTAGAGTTAGATCCTACGATCCTAATCGACCCATACCGCTTTGCCCCTCGTTGTCTCACTGACGAGTGGGGTCGCTCACTTAAACAGCCCGCGCGCACGCTATGTGTAGTGGGCCGGCCCAGTTAAAACATCCCGCGTGAGCCACTAATTCAAATTTAGATTTATTCATTTAATTTCAAACCTAGTTCTTTACCTAGATTCAAAAATCAACCTAGCTAGATTCACTGAACCAAAATGCATGAAACCAATTTTTTTAGAAAGGTACTGGAATGCTTAATCCAAGCCCATTGGATTCAAACCATTTAGATTTGTAGATCACACATGGTGAAAATAACAAGGCAGAAGCTTTTCTGCAATCAAATATTTTTCAAAATTCAACCATAAGAGCTTTTGAGTTGATGCCAACTCTCAAAAATCACATTTAACCATACCTTTCAGAATATATAAAAATATATAGGTTTACTTATAGAAATAATGATCAAGTAATAAAAGAATGCCACATAGCCATTTCTACTCACTTTAATTAATTAAAATAAAAAGGTTAAACCTTATTAAATTGTGACACCACTTTAAATCACATTCCCATGTACTGGAATATGTGGTGATGACATGTGTCAACATGATCCCATGTTTGAGTTGGAGAATATTAAATCTTAAGTAGTTTTTCAATGAGTAGAAATTTCTTTTCTAAAATAAAATAAATGAGACAAGTGCTTTAATCTTTCTAATGTTAGTGATGATGCTAGATCATCTAGTGTGAACCTTTGTGTGATGATTAGAAATAATTAAGTATTGTTTGGTGATTGTGTACCTCGTATTTATTTATAGACGCTAGTAATGACCAAGGATACGAGGAGGAAGGAGGATACTACGAGGAAGAAGCCGAGGAAAACTTCAACCGCTGCTCTGCACAAGGCAAGCCTAATACTACTAGTTGAATTATCAAGCTACTATCTGAGCAAGCTAACACTTGCAGCTTAGCAAGCTACTACTTGCTTGATGCTATGACAATTATATGCCTTAAACATATGTGATTATACCCACTTGACACACCATCCTAGTTTTACTTGCAAGCTTAGTATTTTATTTTCTTTACTAAAGCTTTCTATCAAAAGTTTACTTAGTGACTTGTAGATTCTAGAAAGATAATTAAAGGTAGCATAAAGAGCATAAAATTTGGCCTAAGTTAGATAAGCTTGATGCCATCCTAAGGCATGAGATTGAACGTAGATAAGATACACTTGTTTACCACCCCTCATTAGTATTTACACCCACCCGTAGATGCTAGTGCTAAGCATAAAAATTGATCAACTTTAGATGGGAATACTTGGTGAAAATGGTTATGAAAACCTTAGAATGATCAGTCATTCTACTGAAATGTTTTGACATGTGTTCTTGAACACCAGATGATTTTGATGATGAAAATGTTAAGGCATGAGCCTTAGCCCTTTATAAAACTGATGGTTGTCTAGATGCGATACCATTCCAATTTTTACCGTACATCCACAATACCCGAAATTTGGGTAGGGCTTGACTGGAAATTTATATACCTTAGTATGGGTTCCCTTGCGACCAAGGTTTGAGGTGAGGCTACCTTGTGAAGATTGTCCACCTGTGCAGTACCCAAGATGACAGTTGGTCATGGTTGGGAGGCCAAACTCACAGGAGAGGTGCCTATACTAGGGCATGTAACTGAAAGGTTAGGATTGATTATCCGCATACTGAGTACGGTGAATTCAGGATTGTTCCAGACGGATGTATCGAATGTTGTGGTGAAAGTGTACAATCTCTGCAGAGTGTCAAACTATTCGAATAACCGCGTCCGTGGTTATGGACAGTTGGAGTGGCCATACTGTTCTGTCGTTAGATGTTTTAAAAATGACTTATGAAATGATTTGTGACTTTGACTTGACCACAACAGAGTTGTGACATGAAATTCAAGTTCGCACTTAGGTGTTTTAAACTTTCAACTAGCTTTCTTTGCTTCTGAACTTAGTAGAGGTAAATCCGGCTTTTTGCAAAACAACCCTAGAGCTTAGTATCCTACTACAAGAACCACTTCATTTATTAGTATTAGTTTGCGAGTACTTAAAGAGTAGTCATGACTTTGTCCCTGGCTATTTCCGTGGCCAGACTATGAAGAGGAGTATCAGAAAGAAGGACGGCAGGAAGGTTACGACAAATAGGATCAACTCCCATCGTCAGCATTGCTTGTGACCATGAAGATGGAGCCTCGCCTACGCTATTGTTATCTTTACGTTATTCCGCTGCTTGATTTGTATTAAGAACTGGATCGTGAGATCCTTATTTGTGTAAGACTTTTTGTATGGTTTGAAATGGATGATGTATTGTGATATCCAAATCTGTTATGTCTCGCAAAAATGGTAATCTTGGGATTGCGATGTATGGCATAACATGAATCTGTGATTAAAAATCCGGGTATTGACAAGTTGGTATCAGAGCCATCCTAACCATAGGAGACCCTAGTTAGAATGGATGTTTGAATCAAAAACTTAGTTTCAAAACCAAAGGAAGTGAGTATTTACAAAAAATTATTCTCATTCTTATCACCTGGATTCTTTCATGAAAATTCATGTTCCTAAAAAATTCTTACAAAATTACGTAAAATTTGACACACTTGATACCTCTACTAACTTACTCATCCTATATTATTATAGATGGACGTGAAGTCCAGCACGTTTTATCAATTGGGTAATGGAGGAGACCTCATCTTTGAGCGTGACTTGGACCAGTTGTCGGAGATGCTGGAGCGTCCGCACCCTGAGTTCTTCGGAGCTCAGCTCAATGATCAAGAAGGAGAAGATCTGCAGTGGTTAGTTGTTGCAAGTCTCCGAGGAAAGATTGAACCCCCCACCACAGAAGTAATTCAGTTCACCTTGAGGGAGAACAACTGGCTCGATGGACTTGCCAGGGCTATGCAGGAAGCGCTTTCCCGTCTGTGTGGGCAGAGTATCAATCAAATCAAGGGTACCCACTTTGAGTTTTACCCAAGGCATGATGTTATGGGACAGCCACTGGAGGCCACATATCACCATGAGCCGAAGAGTCAATTGGACCACCTCGGCTTCATGATGTATGACCATCAGAAGGAGTTGGACAATTCCAGTTCCTACGCCAACCACAAGTACACCATCGCCGCCATGAAGGATCATACTATTGCCATGCTAGTGAAGGATCGCCAGTCTCGTTGCCGTGAGCTCGACAAGAAGGAGCGCATCATTTCCAGTCTTCGCCACCGGATCCTGAATTTGGAGGAGACCATCCACAAGAGAGACATGCAGTTGGAGGAGAGGGAGAATGCAGGGGAAGACCTTCGTGGAGATCCCTACTCCTATCTCAGCGATGATGATGACTTTTTGGAGGATCAGGCCATGGACTTCTTCACAGATGAGGATGACTTCTCCTTCATCGATGATGATGAGGATGATGAGGACACTGACTCCAAGGAGTAGTAACACTTGAGAACTAGCATTAGTGAGTTGTAGTCGGTCCAACTGTATTGTAGGTTCACATAATGGTTCTTAAAACCATCTGTTTTCCTTTGTTGTGGTGTGTGTTTGTATCGTGTGCTATGAATGAATGAAAAGCAAGTTGCTAGAAAAATCTGAGTCAAACTTTGAAAACTTTTCAAAACCCCTGAACCTTAGAAATTTCCCTCTTTTCTCATGATCTAACTCAATCTTCAGATGCCTCACGGAGGAAGCACTTCAGCCCCGGACCCGATGTTGCAACTCTTGCAAATGTTGGTTTCTGATCGCGAAGCTGAAAGAGACGAACGTCAAGCCAACTTAGCCACCCTTCAACAGATAGCTCAGATGGCCCACAACAATCAAGGCCATGGAAATTAGGACGACCATCGATATAAGCTCAAGAATTTACAGAAGACCAACCCACCCGTTTTCACTAAGTCAGAAGAGCCCCTAGATGCAGATGATTGGTTGCAAACCATGGAGAACAATCTGGAAGTTGCAGGAGTGGAAGCTAACGAGAAAGTGTTGTTTGCTACCCACTATCTGGCTAAAGATGCAAGAGCATGGTGGAACAACGTTCGCGCAATGACAGGAGGTCAGATGATGACTTGGGAAGAGTTCAAAGTCAAGTTCAGCAGAACCCATGTGCCACCGGGTTTGATCAAGAGGATGAGAGATGAATTCAGGGAATTGAAGCAAGGCAGGATGATATTAGTGGAATATCGTGACAAATTGTTGTCATTGGCTAGATATGCACCGGATGAGATAGACACTGAAGCCAAGAAGAAGGAGAGATTCTTGAATGGTATGCATGATGAGATGCAAACATTGTTAGTCAATATCCCCTTTGCTTATATTGAAGCCTTAGTGGACTCTGCCATTCATATGGAAGGCAAGATTAACTAAGCTAATGAGAACCGAAAGCGTCGCATGATGCATCAACAAGGAACCCATCATACACCAAAGTATCGCCCCAACCCATCTCTAGGATTTTCCCCAAGAACCAACAGACCCCGATGAACCATCCGACCTATCCCAACTGTGGAAACCCTAAGTTAGATAAGTTTGATGTCATACTAAGGCATGAGATTGAACGTAGATAAGATACACTTGTTTACCACCACTCATTAGTATTTAACCCCACCCGTAGATGCTAGTGCTCAGCATAAAACATGATCAACTTTAGATGGGAATACTTGGTGAAAATGGTTATGAAAACCTTAGAATGATGAGTGATTCTACTAAAATGTTTTGACATGTGTTCTTGAACACCAGATGATTTTGATGATGAAAATGTTAAGGCATGATCCTTAGCCCTTTATAAAACTAATGGTTGTCTGGATGCGATACCATTCCAATTTTTACCGTACATCCACAATACCCAAAATTTGGGTAGGGCTTGACTAGAAATTTATATACCTTAGTATGGGTTCCCTTGTGGCCAAGGTTTGAGCTGAGGATACCTTGTGAAGATTGTCCACCTATGCAGTACCCAAGATGACAGTTGGTCATGGTTGGGAGGCCAAACTCATAGGAGAGCTGCCTATACTAGGGCGTGTAACTGAAAGGTTAGGATTGATTATCCGCATACTAAGTATGGTGAATTCAGGATTGTTCCTGACGAATGTATCGAATGTTGTGGTGAAAGTGTACAATCTCTGTAGAGTGTCAAACTATTCGAATAGTCACGTCCACGGTTATGGAAACTTGGAGTGGCCATACTGTTCCTTCGTCAGATGTTTTCAAAATGACTTATGAAATGATTTGTGACTTTGACTTGACCACAACAGAGTTGTGACATGAAATTCAAGTTCCCACTTAGGTGTTATAAAACTTTCAACTAGCTTTCTTTGCTTCTAAACTTAGTAGAGGTAAATATGGCTTTTTGCAAAACAACCCTAGAGCTTAGTATCCTACTAAAAGAACCACTTCACTTGTTAGTATTAGTTTGCGAGTACTTAAAGAGTACTCATGGCTTTGTCCCTAGCTATTCCCATGGCCAGACTATGAAGAGGAGTATTAGGAAGAAGGACAACACGAAGGTTACGACAACTAGGATCATCTCCCATCGTCAGCATTTCATGTGACCATGAAGATGGATCCTTGCCTACACTATCGTTATCTTTACGTTATTTCGCTGCTTGATTTGTATTAAGAACCGGATTATGAGATCCTTATTTGTGTAAGACCTTATGTATGGTTTGTAATGGATGATGTACTGTGATATCCAAATCTGTTATGTCTCGCAAAAATGGTAATCATGGGATTGCGATGTATGGCATAACAGGCATCTGTGATTAAAAATCCGGGTGTTGACAAACTTCATGCCATTGTGTAGCCACCGTAAATTCTGGATCAACCAATGTCTCTTGCTGTCAAGGATACACAACTGCTTCCATATATATTTGTTGAAATAACATGGCTAGTTTATATTTGCTAAAATTCTATGGATCACTTTGTTTGACTGCTTATTTCATTGTAGGCACACTTGTCTAATGCTTGCTTGTCCTATTCTACAAGTTCAGAAGCGACACCATTATATTTCATATGTAGTTCTGGTTCATCCTAAGCAATGACCTAACTATCCTCTACTATATTGTTCATTTGTGATTTGCATTCCTACTCTACAAGTTCTCGCATGATGCCATTATAATTTTTGTCTTGTTCATTCTTAGCTACAAAAGTAACTGCAAGCCATTGTCTGGTTTATTCTTCAATATATATTCATTGAAATGACCTAGCTAGTTTATATTTGCTGAAATTCTAAGCCACACACATTGTTATATTTCTCGTTTCAAGGTAGACACTTGTTTAATGCTTGCTTGTCCTGTTTCTTTGATGTGATGGTCAATATATTTGAAGCATTGACTAGTAGTAAACTCTAGTTCATAGCTCCTGTCGTATCATTTAAAAGAGTAGTTTGCCTTGTTTGATGTATTAACTTGTTATTACTTACTTTCAGACTGCAATTATTGCTATTGCCACCAAAGAGAGGGCTGCAAGATCATGTCTCAAGTTTGTTTTCCAATATAGATGTCACAATCAAAAGGGAGATGCAGGTGATGGAGAAAGCAAATTGAGGACTGCTATCAACTTGATTGTTAACTGAAATACCGATTTTTCTTTCCCTTCAGTTGTAATATGTAATAATTTTAAGTAGTTCACATTTGATATAATATCTAGACTAATTGCATAGGCCGTGTAGGCATTTAGTTGATGCTGTCCACATGTAGCAGTAGGCGATACCATACCTTCTTAGCTAGGTCGATTAGGGTACGGTATCGTCCTCCGTATTTGCCCGTCTTTTATTAGACCGATGATGAATAGTAAAAATGCTCACAAGTTGTACACCTTTTATAATATCGAAATGGGCTCCAAAAATGCAGGAACTGTAAAAGACCGTTAAAGTAACGGGGCCGATCCACCGGCGAGATTAGTAACAGTAACGGTATGTAATAGTGGCAGGCCAAAACAGTAACATCTTTACACACTAACATGCTAGAACAGTAACATGTCGAAATAGTAATAGTCCGAAACAGTAACACTCTAAATAGTAAGGGACCAGAAAAGTAAATGGCCAGAACCTTAAATGGCAAAAACAGTAATAGGCCAGAATAGTAGCAGGCCAGGCCAGAGAAAGGCCAGGACGTAGTAGGTCAGAACAATAATATACCGAATTTGCACCAGGCCAGAACAGTAATAGGCCGAGGAACTTACCAGGTTATAATAGTAACGGGCCAGAACATAGGCCGGACATTTACGGACCTTAAGAGTAACGGGCCCAAAGTATATGTGCCCGTTTCGAACAGTGCGTAGCTATACATTAACAGGCCAAAAAGTTTACTGGCCAAAGCGGGTTGGCCAAACAGGCCAAAAAGGTTACTGGCCAAAGCGGGTTGGCCTAAACAGGCAATATAGGGCGGAACACTAACGGGACCAAAAAATTATGGGCCATGCAAACGAACCAATTTTAAATAGTGTATGTGGAAACAGTAACGGGCTAGAAAGTTTATGGGCCGCCTACGACAGCACTTGTGGGCCAATTTGTAATAGTGCAAGACAAAATAGTAACAAACCATGACAATATTGGGCTCTCTTAATGGGCCGGACTAATAATTATCAGGTCTTGGTTGGGCCTGGGTTCTACCATGGTTTTATTGACAGTTAACGCCTATAACTAACTGTTAATGATGTTCACCACGTGGCAGTTTATATGATATCAGCAGTCAACGCGGCTGGCGAACAGATCTACGACAGAACGACTTTTTATGGCTAAAGGATGCGATCCTCCGTGGTCGAAAAAAACTCATGGTAGAATCATTTGTGACAGGGCTTCTACCATGATGGTCATCCGTCGCAGAAGTCTTTTCAACCATGGAAAACGGACCTTCAACCACGAAAATCGTCCATTGTAAAAGGACATTTTTCTTGTAGTGACACCCAGACTTTGACTTCAATGGTGGGAACATATTTTGTTCATGTGGGTACAACCCACTTTTCCTTTGATGAAATGCGAACACAAACTATAGGCATCCAAGAAAGAAGACAAGATCGAAATCGAAGCATTGGTTTGAAGATCAATTCATATTGACAAGACTTCCCATTCGCCGAGCGAGATGATCGTATTTCGATCCCCCGGGGAAGACATCCAAATATTTTAGTTCAGTATGACCAGTTGTGGAAATTCATTTACTCATGTTAGGTTTATTTTACTCCATTTTACCTCTTTATAGTATCATCAGCAAGCATATTAGGAGCGCTATGCTAAAATAGAAAAAAAAACCTTCTTTCACCTGCACCAGCTCTTGGTCTTTGTCCAGGACAAAGATATCGCAATTGTGGAATTAGGAAGTTCCCTACGGGTTGCATCTAGAGCAATCCTTCAGGTCTCTTAAAAAGCCTACGGGCAACCTCATTAGCACACTAAGCCCACTATTCATAGCATTTTAGAGACCATTAGCAACTTCTGAAGGCTATTTTTAGTAGTTGTCTGCGTCTCGTGGCAAGGCTCATCTTGAGTTTTGGGTCATTGGGCGGGCAATGTAGTCTGGGGCACAAGGGTCTTGGTACTGCCCAAGTGCAAAGCTATCAGGCTGAGTAGGCTTTGAGGAACATTGGGGGTTCCTTCGATTATATAGTTTCCATGCTTTAAAAAAATATGGGTTGGTATCTGAATTGAAGTGGGTAAGCAATCAATCTATTGTTGTCCTTGACATACTTGGAAATGTAATAAACTTTGGAGCTGAACGTTGCCCTTAAGTCATTTATTTGATTCTTTAATGAAAAAGGAGGACTTTATTCCCACAAAGAACAAGATGGAAAATAAAAAGGAGGAAGAGAGCTAGAGTGTCCTGGATTAAGAAAGGAGAAGGTAATGCATGCTTTTTTCATAAGGTCGCTAACAACATGAGACGAATAAACATGATTCCCTCACTGGATACAGGTGAAGGAATTATGGAATATACAGTTCACTCAACGATTGCCTTTGGGTCCGAACTCCATATGAGGAAGGAACTTCGTTATTTGCAAGGTTTCGATCATTTACATGGACCCACTTCTCATCCCATTTATGGGAATTTGATGATTTATAAACCATCCACAATGATTGAAAGGTTCAGAGTACTCAAGGAGAGGAGAAGTAAGGAAGTAGTCGCCAACGATAGGCGAAGCAAGGGTTCCCAACATGGTGTACTCAGTAAGAATCTTGGAGGTTGAAGGGAGATGGTGGTGCGAGTATTGGTCAGCGGAGGGGGATCGTTTTATAGCAGAGCGTCAAGGTGTTGCGAATGAGGATGATGGTGCCATGGATATATAGGCTCGGCGATAGTGGCAAGGGAATGGAAGGTGGGGAGCGAGTGGGAGAGGAATAGAGGGGGCCTGGGTGTTTGCCCACTTATGGGCGGCACCAAGCAGGTGGAACACTCATTCTGACGTCACTGTGACATCAGCAATGGTGGAGATCATAGGTGGTGCTCGAATCCGACGATAGGAGGCGCGCGCGCTTGCGTGGTTGAGTGTGTTATAGAGAGGGTGTGAGGGTGAGTCGAATGGGGCCAGCGCCGCCTGGATTTGGTCGCCGGAATAGTTTGTGCGATAGCGGAAAGCGACGGAGCTTGCAAACTAACGCGGCGGGAAGGAACCAAAGCAAGAGAGAGGAAACAGAGGGAACTGGAAGAACTATGATCTCACCCTGGTGGTGATGGTGAGGACGAGGAGGTCATGCAGGGTCAGAAGACGGCGAATAGATAGCTCAATTCCAGCGGCCGGCGGTGGAGTCGAGTTTGATTCCAACGAGTAGAGAACGTCCCACCTTGCGTTCTTCATGTGGGACGACGAGGACGACAAGGTGGTCACGTGAGCTTGCTCCACTAGGATGGGGGTTGGATGGAACGGCGTGGAAGAATGGTATCTGCAAGCCCTAGGGTTAGGGTTTGGGGAACAAGAGGAAGAAGGGGATAGTTGGGATTTAGGGTTCATCCGACGACGACGTGTACTTATAGATGTCCTGGGGCGGCGGCGGGAATCCTGGCGCAAGGTGCGCATCATGGCGGCGATGGGCGGTAGAGCGAAAGACGCTAAGGTGCTTCCTCGTTATCGACTAAGATGATACCGTGAAAAGAGAGCTGCACCGATACTGGGCCGAATCGGCTGTAGTTGGGCCGTGTCAGCTCGTGTTGTGCTCTGGCAAAGCAAGTGTGGTGGATTTCTACTTGTTGCACTGGGTGGTGACTAGAGAGATGGGTCGTGGCCAGAAGATCTGCCTAATTATTTTTTATTCTCTTTTTATGTCCTATTACCACAAAATATCCTCAAATTTTTGTTTCCCCAAGGTTTTAAATGTTCAAGATTTTTCTGGGACATAAATAATACCGCAGAGATTTATTAGAACTATTTGGTTTCCATAATCCCTTTTGATATTTTAACGTTGATTGTTATTTGAGAGGTTTTTACCTAAGTAGAACTAAATAGGTTCTAGGGTTTAAGGTTTTTGTTTAGTTTTTAAAGAAATATTTGAAAACATGATTACAAATACCCATTTATAAATGGATTGCTAAGTACTTAAATGGTGATTTAAGAATGGCCATAATGTTTTAGAAGTAGCATCATAAATTAGTTAATACTAGCTGAATATCTTTTTTTTAACGTGGTAGGCCCCGAAGGGCCATGACTCTGCATTAATCGGCAAGGGTGGGGGTTACAGCATACAAAGGAGACCCAAAAGAAGGGGGAAATTACACCTGGGTCCAGGACTTTTACACCAAACACCCTAGAAAGAAACACAGAAATGCAATCAGGTCTTTCCTTGCCATCGATAGCTCGCCTCTGATTCCGACCACCACTGCAGGCGCCGGGGACGACACCACTTGGGCTTGCAGCGGCGCAGCTTGCCGAACTGAGGGAGAAAGAGGGCCTCCCATGTTGGAGGTGAAGATGCTCTGGCCATCTTGGCCAATGAGCTCGGCGCGGCCTAGAACAAGGCCAAGGATAGCGGTTATCGAACATGAGCTCCGCTTGGGAAATGCCGGAGGAGACGCAGAGCCGCCCGGGGAAGCCGGGCCACCATCTTCACCGCCCAGAATATCTTCCACAACACCTACATTCCGCTCGCCCTCGCCACCACGGCCGGCCACAAAGCCGAAGAAGGACGTTGTAGAAAAAGATCGGACGATGAAGCAAGAGCAGATCTCCCGAGCCGCAGACTCCCTCACATCTGCTGTCCTCTCCCACCGGAGGAGCACCGAACAAAGGGAAACGCCACGACCTCCTGGCGCTGCTCCAGCACGCCCAGGAGTAGCTCGGCGACGGAAGACAAGTTCGTCGCACGTCAGCATCATCTCTTCGCCCCCTGCCGCCACGGCCGGCCAGCAGAAAAGAGGACACCGGGGGCCTAGAACCAAACCCACCATCCAGAACAGCTTTATTTGCAGAAGTAGTGGTCTCCTCCGCAGCCGTCTGCTCGCCACTGAGCAGGAACATGAAGAGAAGGAAGAACCCTAAGGCGCTCCAGATCTGGATGCACAGATCCCAAACTCTGCTTCGATCTACGGGCATAGATCCCAAAGACGGCAACCCACCGTAAACCCTAACTACAAGCCAGGCTCCTCCCTCCCTCCCTTCCGGACGGCGAGGCCGCCGGAGGGAGAAGGAGGAAGAAGCCGGACAACACTAAAAAAACAAGGAGACTTGCCTCTCGTTTCGTGCAAGGAGGAGAGGGGGGATTGAGTTACTAGCTGAATGTCCATGTGTTGCTAGGGCTGTTAAACGACGAATATGTGTAATGGCTACTGTCTAACACGTGTACCAGGAGAGAAAATCTTCATCAATTAGGTCCAATTATAAGGTTTTTTCTAAACTGCCAAAGCTTTAAAAACATATTGTTCGTATTTCTAATTTCTTAAGATTTCTTAATAGTATGTTTTCCTTTTTTTAAGCTAAAAGGATTCCTACCGTTATATTTTTTTATTAATATTAAAAATAAACAAGAGTCCAGAGTAATACAAGAGCAACACAAAAGGAGCTAGAGAAAAGCTCCTAGAGATCACTTAAACAAAACGCTTGGGCCAGTCTTGCAGTCCTTGGTAGGATTTCCTTTTAGCCTTAAACTGGAGTAGAGCTAGCTTCTCTATAAAAAGCTTTTTTGTTCTGTATAGGCTTGGCTGAATCCCACAAAAGTTTTTCTTGATCATGAATAGCATATTTAGCGGAATAATATCTACTTTCTATAAAAAAGAATACAAACACTACTTAACTAACTTGCTAGCTGAAATTTAAGTTGAATCTATTAAAATGAGAAACATGACACTGAAGTAGATTTCTTTGTTTCATAACAAATGTTAGACAGTCTGAGCACAGTAGGAATCCTTAATGCACAACAAACATGTGAACTGCAACGTTGCTCTTCTTAGGCATTAAGTAAAACTAAAGATGCTTCACAAACATCTAAGTACGGAAAAACATGTATTGTGTGAGAGTGTGCAGCTTGGATACATTCATCAATCATCAAGATAAACTCAAATTTTCAGCATTCAGCAAACACCACATCAGTGTTTCAGACCGGTCGATTATTACATGATATATTATACCATCTTCACTAAACATCTATTGAATCCCCACCAGTCAAGGACAAGAAAGTTTTTCGAAGATATTCCAATGCTCAGACAAACTGAAGCCTGAAAGTAACAAGGACAAGAGGTTGAACACAAAGCATGAAATGCATATACACTGCTGAATAATTGCTTTTCCTCTTGCCGTCCTGGCTTGCAGTTTAGTCTTTGAGGGACAAGGTAATGATCGGCTCAGAAGGAGATGGTGCGCCAGACGACTTTGAGCTGGGTCATGGTTGGATTAAGAAGAACGTGCTCACAATATGAAGTTTCATCGTCAAGAAACTTTAGACCAAAAACAAATCATCGTCCACACTTGTTTATTCTATTCAGTTTGTCGGTACTCCCTTTGTGTCAAAATAGATGTATTAGATTTATCCAAATTTAAATATATCTAAATACTATTTAATATATACATACTTCTAAGTTTTGACAAATTTATAACATTGATTTTTAGACGGAAGAGAGTATATTTTTACAACACATATAAGTAGATTACAGTGAGATAACCAGGGCCGGCTCCAGGCTATGGCCACCTTGTGCAAAGTCCAAGCGCTCCAGCCGGAAGAGGCCCATGATTATATATTTCTATATATTTCATACCGTATACATCTCTTAAGAAAAGCCCACATTTCAGCCGCCACAAGCTAGAGAAAGAAAACCACACGGGAACGTGAAGTTGGAATTTGGAAAGGCAATCGATCCTCGAGTCTTGGCTCTACGTGATTAGGCGAACATGACGCTTCGTCCTCCATAGACGCCTCGATACGATGCTTGCACCTTGACCTCTGCGGCATCTAGGGCCCGACCGTCCCAACCCGATTCCCGGTCGATCTCGGCCGTCCCAATTCTCGGCTGAAAATTTGGTACTTCGGCTTTGCACCCCTGCTCTTTAGTATATTCAATTTTCTATGAATCTTTAATTCTTGTTTTTATGTCTTTTAGCTAAACTTGAATGAATATATATTAGGGTTCTATCTTTATTTCTTCATGTAATATATTTTAGGTGATAAGGCGTCGAGACATATGTCTGGTGCTGTGAAAATGAATAAAAGAAATGAGAGATTGAACTTATTGAATCACAAAAGTACTTTAAAATGGTATTTTCCTATAGCAAGTAGTGTCGATGTAAATGACGATAATCAAAGTCGAGAATCTGAAATCGAACAAGACGATGATCCGCAAACTAATTAGAATTAAATCTTATTGGAGCTTTGGGGTAATAAAACTAGCAAGAAATACTAGTTCTTTATATTTTAAGACTACAAATATGTTATGTCTGGTTGGATCTTAATTTTTAATTACAAATATATATGTCTATATTTTTAGATATGTCTACGTATATATTAGCCTTCGAGGCCCATGCTATCAACTTTGCATTAGGGCCCGTAAAACATAGAGCCGACCCTGAAGATAACGCAACGTTGTTGATCCTAAAGATTTACCTAAGCCATGCATTGAACATTCAAATATTCAAAGAGGGAAAACAGATTCAGAAATCAACACAAATTTATCACGCATGGTGGGAATCAGACCTTCGAGCACCAGGAAGGGTGAAGGATGAGAAAGCCATTGTGCGCGTTGACGCTGGTAGCGAGGAAACTACCACGAGAACCTGCACCTACCAGACATCGGTGAAGGGTGAGGTAGCCCCTCCCTGTTCTGGGGAGGCGCCTGTCGATTTGGCCACCGTGGCCATCGATCTAGCCCCCAATACCGGGAGGAAACGCCGCAAATCCGAGGGCGTCTACATACTTGTCGCTGTCAGTACAGGCTGCTGCGCGGCCCGGTCTGCTTCGGACGAGCTGGTCAACCGCGGCCGCACGGATCCACTTCCGGTTAGGACCTCCACCGCAACCGAAGTAGTTGTGCGCATGAGGATAAGATTCAGTAGTGCGGAGGTTGTGATTTCAGCGGTGGGGATATGAAGGTGCACAAGTCAGCGGCCGGCAGCACATATGGATCGGAGCTGGTCTTCCCTTGTAGGTTGACCCTTCCCTGAGGTCCAACACAGAACCAAACGCTTCAGTTCTTTTTTTCACTTGTCGGTGGCAAGTGATGTAATGCCATTGAACTGTCAGGGGCAAAACGGTCTAGGAAAAAATCGGAACCAAAATCAGTGGCAAACCAATCTATGTCATGAAAAATCTATCTACTAATTTACAGAACGGTAGGTTCGTCCGTTTCAGGATTTTTCATTCCGATTTTCTATGGACCGTTTTGCCCACTCACGAATCAGGTATTTACCCCATTGTCACCCCAAAAAAACGGTTGGTTTTCTTTCATCGCCACCCGCGACTCGACAGAGGGGAGCACACAGTTTCTCGCGTGGTCGTTCCCCTCAGCCGCCAGACCACCAACCCCTGGATCGATCCCCGCCTCCTCACCTCATCCTGCCACCGTGATCATGCGCCGTCGGCCGCGGATCCACCTCGCCACCCACCACTGGTCACAACAGCCCCGCCTCCTGGACTCCGTTCCTCGTCAAACCCGCGCTTCAGACACTCCCATCCAAGTCCCATCTCGCTTCAAATCTCACCACGCCCGCCACCACGAGCTGCTGCCATCAAATCCACCACGAGCTCTTCCCGTCGCCATGAAAACCAATGGCACTGATGCCAAGATCCGGTGTCCTTTTATTCTGAAAATAAATCATATATCCTGGTCGACGTCTGCCGATCTGGAACCAATGCAATGGTGGTGGCGGCTGCAGGCCAGGCGTCAGGAACTCGCGCGACAAGGAGGCAGCAGCGTCCGACTGACTGGTGAGCCGCACTGCTGAGAAGGGGTGGGGCGGAGATGGCCTGGACACACCTGTGAAGGAGGAGGAGAGCCTATGGTGCGGTGATACAGAGGGGGCCGCTTCTGGGTTGGGCAGCCGCGGTTGGAGTTGCATCTTGTCAGATCCTTCCCTCTCCGTGTCCTATGCGCGCCGCACTTCAAGAATCAAACCCCATTCAGCTTCAGCTCCTCTCCCTTCGTCAGCCAGCACTCGGACCCTTCAATTCGTGCCCAAATCAGGTTCTTGGCCTTGGGCGCAATCAAATCCATACCTTTCTCGGTGAGGATTGAAGCTTTTGACTCGTGGCAATGGAGTTCGTGGCGTCTTTCATGGAGACGGTTTTTCGGACCCTCAAGGACTAATTCGCTCGGACATTTCGGGTATGTCATGTCCTGACTACATCGAGACGCTGGGCCATGAGATGGACGAGCTTAAGAGCAAGCGCGACGACGTCAAGCGCATGGTGGACACCGCCGAGCGACAGGGGATGGAGGCCACCAGCCAGGTCAAGTGGTGGCTCGAGTGTGTCACCAAGCTCGAGGACGCCGCCGCCCGGATCGACGGCGAATACCAGGCGCGCCTTCAGCTCCCGCCCGACCAGGCGGCCGGCGTCAAGGCCACGTACCTCGTCAGCCAGAAGGCTGATGAGATGCTCACCGAGGCCACTGGACTCAAGGAGAAGGGCGCCTTCCACAAGGTCGCCGACGAGCTTGTGCAGGTCCGCTTCGAGGAGATGCCGAGCGTGCCCGTCGTCGGCATGGACGCGCTGCTCCAGGAGCTTGACGCGTGCGTCAGGGGCAGCGATGTGGGCGTCGTCGGCATCTACGGCATGACCGGGGTCGGCAAGACGGCTCTGCTGAACAAGTTCAACAATGAGTTCCTCATCAGCTCGCAGGACATCAATGTCGTCATTTACATCGAAGTCGGCAAGGAGTTCAGTCTAGACGACATCCGAAAGATCATTGGCGACCGGCTCGGCGTGAGTTGGGAGAACAGAACGCCCAAGGAGCGTGCTGGGGTGCTCTACAGGGTGCTCACCAAGATGAATTTTGTGCTGTTGTTGGACGACCTCTGGGAGCCACTCAACTTCCGGATGCTCGGCATTCCGGTTCCCAAGCAAAACTCCACGAGCAAGATCATCGTGGCAACGAGGATCGAGGATGTGTGCGACCGAATGGATGTCCGTCGCAAGCTCAAGATAGAGTGCCTGCCATGGAAGCCTGCGTGGGAGCTCTTTCGAGAGAAGGTTGGCGAGCACCTCATGCGTGCTAGCAAAGATATTCGGCACAATGCGCAGGAACTGGCCATGAAGTGTGGTGGACTACCACTAGCTCTCATCATCGTCGGTCGGGCGATGGCTAGCAAGCACACTGCAAAAGAGTGGAAGCACGCCATCACTGTTCTAAAGATTGTCCCATGGCAACTTCTTGGCATGGAGGTGGACGTTTTTATTCCTCTCAAGGACAGCTATGATAACTTGCCCAGTGACAAGCTGAGGCTCTGCCTGCTATATTGCTCACTGTTTCCAGAGGACTTCTCCATTTCTAAGGATTGGATCATAGGCTACTGCATTGGTGAAGGCTTCATACATGACCTGTACACTGAGATGGATGAGATATATAACAAAGGGCATGGATTATATTTAAATGTCTGGCAAGGTTCCCGTAGCAACGCAAGAGTATTCAGTTACTCCCTCAGGCCCATATTAATTGACTCACATTTGTCTAGATTTGAATGAATCTAGACACTATTTTGTATATAGATTAATGCAAATTTTGACAAATCCAAGCCAATTAATATGGGTTGGAGGGAGTAGTAAAACTTAATTTTTGTGCATTCACGATGCTGATTTTTTTTATCCGTTGCAACGCACGGACATTATGCTATTAGTGTTGGAGATATGCCCTAGAGGCAATAATAAATATAGTTATTATTATATCTTTGTGTTTATGATAAATGTTTATATTCATGCTATAATAGTATTAACAAGGAAACATTAATACTTGTGTGAATTGTAAACTTAAATTGAAGTCCCTAGTATAGCCTCTATACTTCACTAGCTTGTTGGTTAATGGATGATTGTGGTTTCCCTATCATGAACATTGAGATGTTATTAACAACAAGATCATATCGTTAGGAGAATGATATGGTGGACATACTCCTATAGATAAGCGTAGCATAAAGATCAAGTCATTTCAATAGTTCAATTGCTATATGCTTTCTGATACATAGTAACCTAATTCCTTCGACCATGAGATCATGCATATCACCTTTACCGGATGGATGCTTTGATGTCATCAAACACCACACCGTAACAGGGTGGCTATAAAGGTGGTATTGAGTGTTCGGAAAGTATTGGTTGAAACACATGGATCAAGAGTGGGATTTGTCCATCCATATGACGGATAGATATTCTCTGGGCCCTCTCGGTGAAATGTCATCCAATTAGCTTGCAAGCATGTGACTGGGTCACAAGGGATCACATATCACGGGAACGAGAAAAGAGTACTTATCAGTAACGAGGTTGAACTAGGTATGCAGAGATACCGACGATCATAACCTCGGATAAGTAACATATCGTGAGACAAAGGGAAATTGGTATCGTATGTAAGTGGTTCATTCGATCGCAATGTAATCGTAGAAATATGTGGGAGCCATATGAATTTCCAGATTCCTCTATTGGTTATTGTTCGGAGAAGTGTCTCGATCATGTCCGCATAATTCACGAACCGTAGGGAGACACACTTAAGGATTCGACGTTGTTTGAGTAGTTATGGTATTATGAGAAAGAGACCGAATGTTGTTCGGAGTCTCGGATGGGATCCGGGATATCACGAGGTGATCCAGAATGGTCCGGAGAATAAGATTCATATAAGGAAAGTCCCGTTTCGGAGTTGGGGAATGGTTCCGGTGTTTTCATCGGGAACATTCTAGAAGGTCCCGGAATGTCCGGCACTCCGGAGGGGGAAGGGTACATGAATGTGTCATTGTAAGTTGGAATGATTGCATCATGTACTAGGTGTTCTTGCTGTCCAAAATAAAGGGTTTATTTAAATCCTAAATTGAAAAGTCAAACGGCTAGTTTGAAAGTCAAACGGCAATTTTGGGAAGTGGGAAAAGAGGAGGAGGTGAAGCCGAGTTGGGGAGGGAGTCCTCCCCAAGCCGGCGCCCCACCCAAGCCGAGTTGGGGAGGGACTCCAATCCCTCCCCTTGGCCGGCCAGCCCTCCCACCTATATAAGGAGGGGCAGGGGTCCCCTCCTAGCACACACAAGTTCCTATCTTCTACCTCCGGTTTAGAGCCGTTTTGGTTTAGAGCTTCTAATTGCTTTAGCCAACGGTTTAGAGCCTTCTAATTGGTTTAGAGCCTTCTAATTGGTGTGTCTAATTACTAGACCACTAATAGCCTCTCTCATAAGCTCCACCATACTCGCACCGGCTTAAGGCGAAGCCCTGCGGGATTTCCCCTCTACCTCCGGTACCACGCCGTTGTGCTGCCGGAATCGCGAGGAGAGTGCTACAACCTCCGCTGCCTGCTGGAACAAGGGAGAGGAAGGTCTTCGTCGAGTACCGAACGTGTGACCGACTGCGGGAGCGCTGCCGGAACGTGGCGCCGGAAGGATCGTCTACGCGATCTTGAGATCGGAAAGAGTACGACTACATCACCCACGAGAATCTGCTCTCGTTAAACACTTTGGAATCTTCGAGGGTGAGTTATTCCATCGACTCGTTGCTGCAATCTAGTAGATAGATCTTGGCTTGTTTGTTTGTATGCGATAGAAAATTTTTGTTTTCCATGCTACGAACCCCTACAATTAGTATAATACTAGCTGAATGCCCGTGCATTACTACGGGATGATGACGAAAAAATTATATAGAAAAATAAAATAATTTTTCTAATTTCGAACAAGATGTGAAACTATATATGGTCTATAGTGATACATAGAAAAATACCGATTCTTTCTTCAACCTCTTTCGTTTTTCGTATTGTTTTTATATATTAGCATACCTGCTAACACTTCTTACATAAAACCGCTGCAAGCTAGCTGGTTAGAAAAGTTTACAACTTGATATAGTTATAATCATTTGAAGGATTTCTTTTGAATTCACCGAGAGTCGCGCCCGCCGGCCATATATCACGGCAGAGGAAAGCGTGATGTTGTCTTCCACGAGAATCAACACCACGTCGGGACTTCCCGGTTGTTGGTGCCGGCGCACGGCAAAGATATGATCCCGATGACGCTGCGGACAAGGCGGATGCGGGTGTTGCGTTGATTCTGGCCACCGCCGTCATACCGTGCGGTCGCACCTCCGGAAATCTGCCACAAACGAGGTACCCACCAGGGGACAACATGGACGCCGACGCCCCTGCTGATCTTTCCGTATCCTGAACCTCCACTGCAAGAGATCGGGCCAGAGTGCATGCAGCAGATGTGCCCAACGTAATGCCCGAAAAATATTCTAAAATAAAAAATTTGCTTATTATTTTTTCTGTATCATATAACTTTTTCATGCATATTTTTTCCTCTCAAACTATTTTCGTTAAAATCCCGTTTTACTTTATAATTATTTCTCTTTTTTATTTCAAATTAAAATTTCAATTATTTTTTTATTTAAAAAACTATTTTTAAAAAACTTTTAGATTTTGTTTTTAGGAAGACGGCCAACCATGCCAAAGGCCGAGTCATGCGGTCTACTACCCTCACAGTCCAAAATCTAGCTAAACCAAACCCGAATCGTACCTTAACCACACGCATATAGAACTCCATCCCGCCGCCACTCACCCATGTCAGCACGCACACACTCACACCACGACCCAGTCCAACCCCGACGATACACACACGCACTCTAAGACACGCCCACATACCGTATACTCAATGACTCACACACCAACACGGTCACGTCCCACACCACCGAACGTTGCAGACACCACCACAACGCAAGCACGCAACTCTCTCCCGGACCCCGTCTCCTTCCTCCCATGACCCCGTGTCGCCTCCTCCCTCCTCTCGATCGGCGCCGCCGCCTTGATCCCGTCCTCCACGCTGCAGGCCTCACCCTCTCTCTCTTGCCATGAACCACCGCCGTCAGCGCCGCCGGGTGCTCGCTCGCGTCCTTCCCGAGCCTGTCGCCCCCCCCCCTCTCCGGTTCTTCCGATGTACCCGTGCCCATGTTCATCACTGGGCCTCCTCTTCGACCTCCGCATGACCGTTGCCTCAACTCCGGCGCTCGCCCGCGGCCTTACTGTGCGCCGCCATCGCCTATGCCTCCTAGCCCGCTGCTCTCTCTCTCTTAGCTCACTTCCCTGAGAAGCAAGTCTGGCTTCGTCCATGTTCTCAGCTCCATCGTCTTCAACCACGTCGGCTTTGCCTGCCTAACTGCAAGTCGTCGCCGGCCATGTCTCCTTGCAGCGGTCTTCCTCCCTGGTGCTCGTGCTCTACCTTCGCCGCCAGCTCTATGTCGACAGGATCCTATGACTCCACTAACCAACAAAATCTCCTAGCCTATCGCCTGCAGCGCCTCATCTTGTCGATATTGGACCGACGGCAAACATGAGGAAGGACGCGGGCAGGCCGTCGGGGTCACCGGAGCACGGCCGTAGCACACACGCGTCCAGGAGGTGTGTGTCCGGCCACTATAATGAAGCGTCCAGGAGGTGTGACCGGAGGCATCGAGCAGGGAACGGCGGGGGCGGGCTTCCTCGATCCCTCGGGCAGGGCGCCAGCTCTACGTCGACGGGCTCCTACGACTCCACTAACCAAAAAAATCTCCTAGTCTATCGCCTGCAGCGCCTCACCTTGTTGATATTGGACGGCAGCGAGCAGGAGGAAGGACGCGGGCAGGCCGTCGGGGTCACCAGAGCGCGGCCGTAGCACGCACACGTCCAGGAGGTGCGTGGTCGGCCATTGTATTGCAGCGTCAGGGAGGTGTGGCCGGAGGCAGCGAGCAAGGAACGGCAGGGGCGGGCTTCCTCGATCCCTCGGGTAGGGCACCAGCTCTACGTCGACAGGCTCCTACGACTCCACTAACCAACAAAATCTCCTAGCCTATCGTATGCAACACCTCACCTTGTCGATATTGGACCGGCGGCGAACAGGAGGAAGGACGGGGGCAGGCCGTCAGTGTCACCGGAGCGCGGCCGTAGCACGCACGCGTCTAGGAGGTGCGTGGCCGACCACTGTATTGCAGCGTCTAGGAGGTGTGGCCGGAGGCAGCTAGCAGGGAACAGCGGTGGCGGGCTTCCTCGATCCCTCGGGCAGGGCTTGGGCACGTAGGAGGAGAGCAACGGATGTTACCTTTCCGGAGGAGGAGGAGGCGGCGGTTACCGGCGGCGGCGAAGACTTTGTAAACGAATCGTTTAGTTTTTAACTGTGGTGGCAGGGCAGGTAACGAAAATGGTTGAAAACGTATTTTTAGCGGATAGAAACGTATTTGACTAATCTATCTTAAGAAAAATTAGTAGATAGAAAATAGGGAAGAGAGAGAGATAGAGATCATAGTAGAGGTCACGAGTGAAGAGGAAAAGGCATTAATTGATTATTCCACCGATGCCTTCTCTCGGCGGGCCTAGACGCTTTGGTGCAGGCGCCGCCGGTCTTGACGCTGCCACAATCAGCTTGGGGGAAAGGAGGGAAACGTCGTGAATGACCCCGCCTTCGCCGCTGGTGCCTTCCACTGACGACACGTACTGCTGCTTCTGGGAGAGGAGTAGCGTGGGTGAAGCAGGGGACGCCAAACGCCATTGCTGCGCCTGGCTAGCTAGCGGAGTGGCGGTCGATCGGTCGAGCTGATCATGCCTTGGGTGATCTCGTTCGAGAGCAGGTGTGGCGTTCTGTCTGTACTGCAGGCGATGTCTTGCCGCAGAATTGGTCTGTGCCACGTAAACTAAGCATGCGCGTACGTGGAAATAATACGGTCCGG
Organism: Avena sativa; assembly: GCA_916181665.1. NCBI lineage: Eukaryota > Viridiplantae > Streptophyta > Magnoliopsida > Poales > Poaceae > Avena > Avena sativa. The sequence continues at coordinate 106,618,276 of OV702293.1, forward strand.
TCTCCACTATCAGAACGAACCGGCCACGAGGTTGTACGCCCATGGATTTTGATTCTCATCCAAGCCAACGAACAAATCAGCAGCGCAGGATGCATAACGAAAATATGAAAGTAGAGATTGAAAACGTATTTTAGGTGAACAGAAACGTATTTGACTAACCTATCTCAAGGAAAATTAGTAGATAGACTAGCACACAGCCCCTGCGTTGCAACGGTGCCATGATTAAATTAAATGAAAAATATTTCAACATGTTCAAATCCATCGGTTTGTCAAATCTAGATTCAGAAAGTCTTTGATTGAATGTATGGGCAATAATAAAAGTTAGAAAACAATAAACTGAATTTACAACCGGCCGAACTATACCAAATTCAGGAAAAGACTGTAAAAGAGTAATGCCAATAAAAGCAGGAGATACAAACAGATGTATATTTCTCTACTTGTATAGAGAGAGAGCCCGCGCCATTAAACAAGAAGGAATTTAGAACCTTCGTATACCATCCTTTGGCAATATTTATTTATTTCAATCCATGGGCACCGCTGTAGCAGGAATGTCGTTGGTGCTAAGGTCATAGTCGCCTAGAGTGGATGGTGAGGACGCAACCAACAGCACAACATACATTGGCTGTTGGGCCAAGCAATTCACCGAACACGCTGGTGAGACCACATCGGAAGTCTCCTTGCCGGTGTTGGTTGGTGATGGCGCGCACTGCAGCCTAGCTGGTTCCACCGCTAGCTCTCTCTGTCAATCAGCTAGTTGAGCTCGCCCCGTCTCACGCCCTTTGCTCCTCTCCGCGCGAGCAGCCACGACCCGTGGCTCCTAGCTCGACCCCGCTGCTTCCACGAGCGCTTTGCCAAAGTGTTCCTCAGGTACTGTCCCGCGCGCTGCTCTGGCCATGGGGAGAGCCATCTCAACGTCGCGCTCCACCTGCAGCGGTGCTAGCTTCATGGTGAAGGAGGGGAAGTAGGGGCGGCGCAGGATCCCGGGCCAGCGGTGGTGTCGACCTACACTTGAGCTTAACAAATTGGCGAGGAACAGAGGGGCGACAGAGGCCTGGTTTGAGGAGGCGAACGGTTGGCCACCGGCAGCGGGGGCCTGGGCTTCGGCGGGAGCCCGGGATGGCAACGACGAGATGTCGAGTGAACACACAGCAAATCCAAAGATAAGGACCTCCGAAGAGATCCAATCCCAGCCACCATGGAGAGGAATAGAAGGTGGAAAGAACCTACTCTAGCGGCAGCAGAGCATGAGCCACATCGGTTACTGGGGTGCCGACGTAATTGGAGGATGGGGTCGGCGCGGTGAAGGCGTAGCTACCAACCAGTGGTTGGGCTGCCAACACCCGGCGGTGCGAGTCAAGTGTTGGCGGCGGCGGTCGTCAACCAGGGGAGGCGCGAGACTGCGGTGATGACAGGAAACCAGTCCATCGCGAGATCTGGTCTAGGACGGCGGTCGCTAGGATCGAGCGGGTGGGGCGGAGAAGGAGGTGCGATCCAGCGCGAGGAAAAAAATTATCCAACTTGGCGGTGGCAGGCAATGTAATACCCTCAAACAGCCAGGGACAAAACCGTCCAATGTAAAATCGGAACAAAAATCTTGACCGACGAACCTACCTCTGTGTAAATTAGTAGATAGATATACATGATGATGATTTATATATTATGTAGTAATTTTCTTAAGGTTTTAAACTACAATTATTTACTATGAATTCTAGAAAATTTCCTACACTCATAATCCTTCTCTGATCTTGCTAGAGAACTAGGTTAAAGGATCTTGACTTATAATTATAGATGATATTCAAAACTAGAGTAACATAGCAAAATATCTTTCTACATGTTTTACAATTAAAAGTGTTCTTGATGATTCCCTAGTAACTTAATTTTAGGGTTTATAAGAATGAAGTAGACATGGGACTTGCCATGGCTTGATATAGTCATGGTTAAAGGTTTCTCAAGAACTCTTTATATTCTACACGTCATAAGTCTTGGTTCCAAATTAAAGAATTCCTTTCCTAGAGATACTATTTCTAAACTCTTCACTTACTCTTAGGAAATTCATCTTCCTAATTAAAGTATCCACCTGATTCCACCATATCCATCCTCGTACAATGACATGTTCATATCACTTATGCACTACTCATTCGACATTCCTTCTCAAATATAAACTTTATTCTATAACCACCCTTGATGAATTCATCCAGGTAGTTATTTATAACTCCATTCATCAAGTCCTTTACATTCTTCTTTCATATACTTCCAAGGCTTGCAAGACTATAATAATCACTACACCACAAGTGATATCAATCCTCTGGAAGAGGTATGGTACTACTCTAATAATCCAAGATTGTTCTCTTATAAGCTTGGTTAAAATTACCATGTCTCCAACTACTCCAAGAAACTCATGTTTGATACTTTATCACACACTATCTAGGCTTATCATGTTCAAATTGTATGACTTAATTAAGTAAGGTTTATCCTAGCTTGCTATACCAATAACAACTCTTAAACACATAGTCCATTATCCCCAAGTGACTTGAGAATAATGACCACTATCCTTTGATCACACTGAGCTTAGACTTCTAATTGTCTGGTCAAGATCTATCCTCAACAAAACAACAACTTGTACTACACCAAGTCTCTTATATGGTCTAAGTTGTTAATGAAGCTTATTGTATGTTCGTACCTACTTGGCTCAACAATATTACTCCTTGGCACTCTATCCTTACTAACTTTCTCATAACTCCTTAATTATTAGATAATATCTTAGGTCTAGATGCTTCTTCTAGTTAACCCATGAGTGAGTTAACTCCTCCAACATCGAATGGTTTGGTCTCCACTAAGGATATCATTCTAATGATGATGGCACATGCTATCATAACTATTTCCATCTTATTATTAATTTACTTCAAGACTTTGGAAAGGATAATATAGTGATCCAAAGGCTAAAGGTTCAAGAATTACTAGGTCAATAATTGATCACTCAATATTGATGATCAAAAGACTCTAGAAGATGGTTCAATAGGAATGACATCCATTAATATGGTAGTAAGGATATGTGGTGAATGGACTTGGCTTGACTTCCTTCCGACTCTATTTGTGATAAGGGGTTAGTGTTTAGGAACTACCATGATGCTCATGGTAGGAATAACTATGGTAATCAAGGTTTAATTATTGAGTTTCTTTACTTGGGTTACATACTTGTTTTGGTATCCATGGGTGGTTGTAAATAATACCTTCATATAGTCTCTAGAAAATTAAGTATTAATTCTTAAGTAATTTGTTGTGATTTAGCTTTATTCCATTTGATCTACTAATAGATCAAATTACCTTTACCCAAAAATAAGGTTTTTGCAAAGGTCATTTATTGCACTCAATTTGATGATTTACTTTAGTTTCATCAAGTTAAGAGAAGCTTTAATCACTTTGACAAGTTTTATCAAAAGAGCGAAAATTATCCATATTTTCTATACATGAATGCAATGCACACACCTAATCTCTTGTTAATTATAACCTATAATGCTAGGATGTTACAGTCTCTCCCCCTTAAAATAAACTTTGTCCCCAAAGTTCGAACTCTTATACGCTTCGAAATGACGAATTGACTTGTATTGATCACGATGTTTGTAGCATCCCAATTGTCTAACAATTGCAATGCTACTAGCCTAGTCCATATAAATGCTACTTCCTATATATAATTGTTGCATCATAATTATATCATGCTCATGTCATCATGCCACCTTGCATTTGAGCATCATATAAAACCCTTTTTGTTTTGGTTCTTCTCTCATATGCATTGTAAATTGTTTTTGTCTCGTGATATTGTATTTGGTTATTGATATATTGTTTAAATGCCCAAGTTGAGTTGGGGGCATATCTTTTATTCAACTCCATCACCTTTCCTTGTCACCACCTTATACTTCCACCATTCCAATAACCCATGAGCTTGTAATTCTTTTTCTTTTGATATTTATTCTAGCTCATGTGGGTTGGGTGGATCTAATTCTATAAATCCGTAGCTTGGCCCTTACTCCATCTTTTGAGGATGCACATAAATAAATGCCATGAGATTTTATTTTGTTTTCACAAGATTAACACATGGCATATAATACTTGCATGGGCCATGCAACCATCACCATCTTTTGTCCTCCTTTGGTTTTATTTGATTTTGAGTGGATCATCTTCTCATCTCTATCTTTCTCCCAATCCGTCCTACCTTGCTTTGTTCTTGCCTTGTGCCTTCAAACCTCATCCACCTCTCTTGTGTAGTGCCATGCATGATCTTACAAAACCATCCCCATGACCATCTCCTACCCTTCATGCTTGCTCATGCTCCTGTGGTTACACCATCTCCCTCTCTCTCTTTCTCTCTCTCTCTACCATGAGGGCCACCTGACCTCCTCTCTCTCCCTGGCCCACACCCCAGCCACCCCTCTCTCTAACCCTAAACAAAACCCTAACCCAAGACTACCCCATCTACCTAACCCCAAGAGGCCACCATCTAACCTAACCCGAGCTAGTCCCTCCCTCTCTTCTCTTCCTCACGCCGGCCCCACCCTGCAGCCTCACTGCCTCGCCCTGGACCAGCCCCAGCCAGCCCAGCCGGCCGAGCACGTGCCGAGGAGGAGAGGAAAAAGGTGGCACCGAGGCCACCTTATCTACCCCCTGCCACAACTGGTCTCCTCCATCTTCCTCCTTTTTTCCTCCTTCCACACGACTCTCTGGCGTCCCCAGATCCGCCCCAGAGCCGCCTCCTTCTTCCCCTCATACCTCTCCGACCACCAGCAGCCGACGCCGCCCGCCGCCAGCACATCGTCGTCCTCGTCGTTCCGGCCGTCAAGCTCGTCGTGGAAGCGGCCTAGGAGATCGAGGACATCCCCCTGCGTCGCCCAGTACACCCAGACGAGAAGGAGAAGCCCAGGAACGCCAGGACCGGCGCCGCCCGACGAAACCCTAGCCCGCCGGAGCGTCTGCGTCGTCGACGATCTGCCACGCCCCCGCCCGATCCAACACCACCGCCGAGCCCACGGTGAGCACCTCCTTCTCCCTGACACGCTCCGCCTCGCCGTACCGCTCTAGCCCCGCCGTGCGTTTTGTCGAACACCCCACACGCGCCAGAGCTCGACGGCGTCTGCAGCTATCCCGCGCCGCAGCAAGCTTATCTAGGCCGCGCCTGCCCTTCTGTCAGCTCCCCTAGCACCACCACACTGGTCAGCCCCCTCAGCACGCACTCCCGCGACCCGGGATCGAATCCCCGCTCCGCGCCGCGCACGCACCTGCCGCCAGATGCGAGAAGAAGAGAAACAGTAAACCGGGGTCGTGGTCATCTTGCAAAAATCCCCCCACCTTTTTAATTCTCGCAACCCGCGCACCTAGTACCCCACCGGTCAGTCGCTGCAGTCCCCACCCTGGCATGTGGGCTGGAGCCGCTGGGCCCGCTTGTCAACCGCGTGGGCTAGCCAGAGCCGCGGTAGAAAAAGGATTTTTGCGCGCGTGGCCCCATTCCGTTTGCCCCCACCCGTCAGTGGCTACGGATGGGACGGGCTGAGTAAGAAAAGTTTTTCCTGTGTCTTTTTAATTAAACCTTTTCCAAAATTGATTTCAATTTAAATTCAAATCTGTTTTTCATATCTTTTAAAATATAATTCCAAATTCAACATATGATATATGTTTTTGAATCAGAAAAATGTGAGGAATTCAAATATGCTATTCAAAATAATGTTTGAGCACTTTAAAATTTCGAGATGATTAAAATTACAATAAAAATGCCCTTTTTCATAATTAATTAATAACTTTGGTTTTATAACTCCAGATTTGACAAATAATATGTCTAAATCGATCAGCGCGACGAGCCCGTTCTATCTATGCATTCCATGTTCTGAATTGCAGCATGCATCATATAAATATAAAGGTTACAGCAACTTATTTGAGGATAAAAGGTGACTAAAACTCCATAAAATGCTTTATTCTTGTATTCCACACCTCACCCATGCCATCCTACATTATTGCCATGCAAATTGTGCATCATTCATCATGGCATGATTGTTTGCTTGTCGCATTTTAATTCATATGCTGTGCACTCTATTTATGTTGGCCCTTATTTGTTTGGTTCTTCTTCGAATAGACGCTGAGCAGGGGATATATCAAGAAACCCAGGAGCACTACCCAGATCCATCCCTCGCTTCAACCGAGCTGCCAGGCAAGCACTACCACATGCTTGCATACATATAGTACCTATTGCCTCTCTCTTATTCTTGCATCATTGAGTCGCGATTGCATTAAACTGAATCCCAAGTACTGCATAGCCTTTACATTTAAACCCCACCGAAGCTTGTTCCTCCAACCCATGAGCCATTACTACAGGAGTTGTTTGAGCCATGCGGGTCGTAGAACAGCATGTGTAGGGTATGTGAGTGTCTGATGGATAACGAGGTACCTAAACAACTTAACCTGAGTAGTAATGGGATAACTAATGACAGTGGCACCGGTGGGCAATATCTGCTATTTGGTTCTTCATGCTCACTTGTGTCCCGTAGGACCCCGAGTACTTGATTCCTGTTCCTTGACTATTCGCACTATCCACATCCGGGAGGCCTTATGAACCCCCCTGAGCCAGAGCTTGATTCATTCTTATTTCTTGGGGCCACAAAGTAGTTTGGGGCTTTATTACTATCCTGTACTTATGCCATGCTTTACTGCTTTATTTAAGATTGTGCGTGGAGCACCTGTACTGTTTAGGACCGTGACACGTTTTCGCTGTATCGACAAGCCCAGTCACATTTTCGGGTTCCCAGTCGTTTACCGCCGTCCACACAAACCCTGGGTCCGTTTCGGAGCCGGCCAACTTCGTTGCGGGTAGCTTAGTGGGGTGGCCCCCTGAAATATTTCTGAATCCTGTGATCGCTTTGTCGTGAATGCCTCGTTGGGTTTGATTTGGTTTTTCCGAGGTTGATCGAGTGTGTGTTGCTATTCGTGCACCCCTGCAGGGTAAATCTTTCTGAAAGCCGTGTCCGCGGTTATGGACGACTTGGAGCACAGTTTCTCGATCATAGACAAGTATAACTAAAGTACCGCTTTAAATTTGACTAAGTACCTGACTAGTAAATAGTGCAACACTCATGGAATGGATAATAAAACTGCCAACGGATGGGGGGCTGTTCGTCCGCTTCCTCGTTGGTAAGCGAGGAGGAGGATGGATCTGTTAATATTACTGTTATAACTGTTGTTATTAATTCACGGACATCCGTCTATCTTTGGTTAGGCGGATGGTTAGCGAGTATCCCTAGAATTGTTAGGTATTATCTTTTGCTGCAATTGCGTCACCCCAGGTTGTGTCCCCTTTAGAGGCATAAAGACTTGCTGAGTACCCCTAGGGTCTCACACGATAAATTGTTTGATTCAGATGAACAGGTATACTCGCAAGATGGATACTGGGTGGAGGAGACGAACGATGTGGGCAACGATCACTCGGTGTAGAGATTCCGGGAACGGGGATCCGTGAGATCTGTGGGCGGGATGAGTTTATTTATGGGGCATCTTATGCCGATTTGCTTCTTATCCGTACTCGGATCTTGTTTTCCGCTTCCGCCTGATACTCTGATGTTTGATGTATGAGGAGATATCCTAAACTATTATATCTATCTAGGATATTTGGATCTTGCCGTATGGCGTTGCAATATTTCTATTTCTTTTAGATGGAATGGCTCTGAGGACTGTTGTATGTGGCTTGCATACATACTCATTTGTGTATGTAGTTGATCCCTTCGCCTGCCGATTACGCCGCTCATTCTTGTCCCGATGTTTTGGAAATGGTTAGGACGGCCGAAAGGTCTACCTGTGAGTGGCATTTGGCCCCACCGTACTATTTTAACCATTTCTGCTCATCCAGGCTTGTAACTAAGAGCGTAATTCACCGAGGTAGTTACAATGTTTCTCAAATTCCATGGTGATCTCAAATGGGCATAAAGGTGGTATCCCATATCTAGACATTTTCCTTGAATCATCTTCATTCCTGACAATATCCAGTTCTCATTTTCTAATTCATTTCATGGTTCCTTCGGATACCATGTCCCCATGAATATGTCTTTTCTGAAGGACCATGAATTTAGAACATCTTCTTTGGTGATTTACCCTGAATAGTTATCCTAAACAAACTTCTTAACTTGATCTTTGACCTGTTATTTCTATACCATCTAAGGTTTAGAAGGTCTCTGTAAAATTGGGTGTTGCCTCTATTTATCACAAATTATAGTAATAGGACTATAATTAGTTTAACAACATAGGTAATTCTTGCGGTCTTTCCTGAGATTGGTTTTGGATTCATTTAACTCAATCCAATCAAAGTTTCCTATTACTCTACACTAGTCTCTTTTGGTAGACTTGATTCACTCTTAAGGACAATTTAAAGATTCTTCCTGTTAGTACTAGTCTATTTAAGCCAAATTACTCTTTTGGTTTATAAACTTACTAGGCATTAGTAAATCACTTAACATTTCCTTCATTACTTCTTCAACTTCCTTTTATTTCTCAACATAATGTCTAACCGCTACTATCTCGAGGTATAAGATTCAATCATTCAATTTGGTCATACTTCTGAGAGTACTATTACAGTGATTACTTCGAATAACCTTATAGAAATAAGGCATATTTTCATCTTAGATTAGTACTTATTCTCCAACCTTTACTCGGAATATCAAATATTGGTACTTTCATTTTCCTATTGACTCTCCCCTTGGATTTTCCGAATGGCCTCTAAATTGCATGTACAAGAACTATTGACTCTATAGTTAGGATGTTGTTCTATGTCCCGCTTACATTATTGTAATATCCCAGCATTTAGGAACCAACGAAGGGTAGAAATAGGAATTTGTGCATTTATGTGCATTCATCTGTAAAATCAGGGTAAATTTTTTGCCAAACAAAACCCTAAAGAGATCAGAGTTTATTTCGCTGTTTGAAGATAGGATTAGATCTTTATAGTGATTGCTATAAATTTTGACATGATCTTTGAGAATTTAAAAGTTTTCAGGGAAACAGTTTGAGCTCAAATTTGAATTTGAATCATTTGGAAAATATTTGAAAATTAGAAGTAATTAGTATTTAATTGTTTTCTAAAATGATTTACTTAATATTGTTTGAATATATAATGTTTATTAAATAACAATGAGAATTGAAAAGAATAAAAACAGAATAATTTAAATAAGAAGATATTTCTTATTTCTTTCCTTTATTCAATTACAGAATACAAGAATGAATGAATATATCAAAGAATAATATTACAGGAACAAGTTTCAAAGAATAGGAATCTTTATTGAATAATTGAATGATATTGCAAAGGTTCTTTACAAAGTGAATAAATGAAAGATTACAAAGAAACTAAATAAATGAAACCTAAACTAATTCTTAGTCTAGTGTTCTTAATATTCAATGAATGATCTTGTACCTGTGAACACAAAAGAAAACAAAAGAAAGAAAATGGGTTAATGTTAGATAGATTGCTCTCAGCCATGAACAGTGAAATGCACTGTTTAAATTGCATCATTGAGCAGCTAAAATGTAACAGGGGCAAATTTCACCAATGTGCAAATTTGTTCTTATCAAAATCTTGGCATCAGTACAGCATCACTGGACTAGGGAAAGTTTCACTATTACAGCAGAGGAAAATAGACATAAAACGATAATATCAACTGCCTTTTGAACCAAACAACAACAAAAATAATATATCCATTGTAACTTGAGTCAAGTGGATTCCATTAGTAAGAAGCTTGGTCACTACATGCATGTTTTCTGTTGCCAACGCTGCAGCAATAGACAAATTCATAAAAAAGAGGTAACACAGCCGCAACACAGCTGCTAGATACTATTCTCAGTTTCTTTCTATCTTAGATAACCACCAAGCCAGCAAGAACATAGCCAACACCATATCAGATCTTGTTAGATTTCCAAAATATGAACCAATCATTCATCACATAAAACCTATCAGATCACCAACAAGATGGTGACTTAATGGAGGGGTGGTTTAGGAGGACAGCAAGGCCACGCAGGAGCTAGAAGGAGCTAGGAGGAGCAAAGTATGTTTTAGGAAGTGTACAGTAAGGACAAGGAAAAGTAGCAGTTCCAGAAGCAGTCTGCAAGCTCATCAGCAAAGCTAGAGAAAGGCAGCAACCACATATCTTCACTAACTACTAGCAGGTTGGTGATTTATAAAGCAAACATGCTTTGTATTTGTTCTTATCCATTCAATAAGCAAGATCTGTTGGATAAGTAGAATCCTCAGAGATACACCCAAGTAGGGTGTACATCTCATCAATGGATATAACAAACAACCACATGTAGAATCTGTTCAAATCCATAGCCAAGATTTTACCTAGAATCTGTTCAAATCCGTAACAGCAAATAAAAACATCTGTTTTTACCTAGATTTGCCTCATACCAACATCATAGGGCAATATATTCAACATGTATAACACTGTATTTGATAGAGTTCTTAAATTCTTACAATACAAGCCAATTCAAAGTACAATTTAGGAAAAACTTAGTATCAGACCGGATTTGTGTACCATTAAATAGAAGGTTTCACAAAAATCCATACTAACTAAGTAATCCATACACATAGGCTTCATAGCCATATCTTCTCAAAGACATGATTAATCATTTTCCTAAAACAACAGTTAGGAATCATTTATATTCATCCAGAAATGCTATCATCTAAATTCATCAGAGAACACTTAAAATAGATATCCAACTCTGATACTTTCATATTAAAGCATGTCAATAAGAACCAATGAATCAATCTCAATCCATATTCTAGCCATAACATCACTAATCAAGTATATTATAATAAGTAAAATTCAGACAACAGTTCACTGTCAAAAGCCATTGTCATCATTCACAATCTGAATATAGTAGTGAATTCTACATAGCCTAGATTCAGTAGGTAATCACATAAAGCAACTTCATCATCTTGAATAATCATAGTATCAAGGGAAGAACCATGGCACAAGGGATGAATGGTAGAGCAGTAGGCAACCCTAATTAAGGTTCATAATAACAACCACATGGAGGGTAGCAAGGTGAGACAAAGAGCGATAGGGGAAAATAAAAAGTAACTTACCCATGGTCCTCACAATTAGAAGAGGAAGCAGGGTGGCCGATAATGGTGTATACGGCGGCATGGGGATCACCCAAAGGCATTACGACCCATGCCAAGCCACAGAAACGACAGCCATAGGAGCATGAGAGGCAATGGCGGCACCACACATCCACCGTAGCACTGGAGCAACACCATAGAAGTGGCGGAGCACCAGATCACCAGCGTCATCTGAACCCTAGGTATCAGGATGGATATGGCATGGTCGAGGAAGAGCTCAAGCGGTGAATCGAGCTAGACCAGTCGTTGAAGCGTCATTGACTAACCATCTTGCATCACAGCGGCGACCGGGGAGGATGTAGCGGGGCCTCTAGACGTGGCTTGATTCCCTGCAGAATTAATCCATTGGCTCGCTCAACTTCCCCATTGTACTATGGATGTGCCAGAGATGCTAAGTCAAGTCGGATACCATTCTCCCAACGATAGGCTTCCACTTCTCTGGGTGACAAGTTGATGCCGTTGTCGGTGATAATGCTATGTGGGAGACCAAATATCACCACTAGATCCCGGACAAACCTAAGGGAAGTTACCCCATCAAGCTTTCTAATGGGTTTAGCTTCTATCCATTTGATGAATTTATCAACTGCTACTAGCAGATGCGTAAACCCACATGGTGCCGTCTATAATGGACCAACAATGTCTAGCCCCCAGACTGCAAACGACCAAGTTATTGGTATTGTTCGCAATTCTTGAGCTAGAACATGTGGTTGTCGGGCATAGTACTAGCATCCCATGCATGTCTCAACCAGCTTATCGGCATTCGCCTCTGCGGTCAGCCAGTAGAATCCTTCCCGGAAGGCTTTTGAGACCAACGATCGAGGAGCGCCATGATGCCCGCAATCTCCGAGATGGATCTCACGAAGGATTTCAATACCCTCTTGCTGGGAAACACAATTTAGGTATACACCAGTGGTGCTTCTTTTATAGAGTTGTCCATTGATTATGGTATAGCCCTTCACTCGACGTACTATTTGCTGACTTTCGACCTCGTCGATGGGCAAAGTTCCGTGTACGAGATACTCCATGAAGGGTTTTGTCCAAGCTGGAGGGACCTTTGTCATGGTGTGAACAAAAGAGTCAACTCTATCCGGGTTAGACGGATCCGCTCCCTTCATGGATGGTGTCCGTAGATGCTCCAGGAAAACGCCAGGAGGAATTGGTTTGCGCCCTGATCCAAGCTTTGACAGCAGATCAGCCGCCTCATTGTCCTCCATCTTGACATACTTGACTCCGTATCCTCGAAGCACTTGGCTATCTCGTCTACTTCGTCTTGATAAGCCGCCAATCATAGGGTTCCGCGCGTTTTAGGTGCCAGCCACCTGCTAGGAAACCAAGTTAGAATCTCCACAGCAAACTATGCGCTTGAGGCCAATATCCTTGACTACATGAAGTTCGTGAATGAGTGCTTCATATTCCGCCAAGTTATTTGTATCCTCAAAGTGGATCTGCAGAATGTAGTGCAGCTTTTCCCCTGTTGGTGATTGTAGAAGTACACCAGCCTCTGAGCCGTTGAGTAGCTTTGACCCGTCAAAGTGCATTAATTCCCCACTTTGTATTCCGCCAGTATTCTGGCTCTAGTATAGGGGTAGCATCAGGCATCTCCGTCCAATCTGCAATGAAATCCGCCAAGACCTGTAATTTGATAGTGTTGCTGTAGGGGTTCGTAGCATGGAAAACAAAATTTTTCTATCGCATACAAACAAACAAGCCAAGATCTATCTACTAGATTGTAGCAACGAGTCGATGGAATAACTCACCCTCGAAGATTCCAAAGTGTTTAACGAGAGCAGATTCTCGTGGGTGATGTAGTCGTACTCTTTCCGATCTCAAGATCGCGTAGACGATCCTTCCGGCGCCACGTTCCAGCAGCGCCCCCGCAGTCGGTCACACGTTCGGTACTCGACGAAGACCTTCCTCTCCCTTGTTCCAGCAGGCAGCGGAGGTTGTAGCACTCTCCTCGTGATTCCGGCAGCACGACGGCGTGGTACCGGAAGTAGAGGGGAGATGCCGCAGGGCTTCGCCTTAAGCCGGTGCGAGTATGGTGGAGCTTATGAGAGAGGCTATTAGTGGTCTAGTAATTAGACACACCAATTAGAGGGCTCTAAACCAATTAGAAGGCTCTAAACCAAAATAGCTCTAAACCGGGGTTTAGATCTAGGGTTTAGGTTTAGAGGGTAGGAAACTTGTGTGTGTCTTAGGAGGGAGCCCTGCCCCTCCTTATATAGGTGGGAGGGGCTGGCCGGCCAAGGGGAGGGAGGGGAGTCCCTCCCCAACTCGGCTTGGTGGGGCGCCGGCTTGGGGAGGAGGACTCCCTCCCCAACTCGGTTTCCTCCTCTCCTCCCACTTCCCAAAATTGCCGTTTGACTTTCAAACTGGCCGTTTGACTTTTCAATTTAGGATTTAAATAAATCCTTTATTTTGGGCAGCGAAGACACCTAGTACATGATGCAATCATTCCAACTCATAATGACACATTCATGTACCCTTCCCCCTCCGGAGTGCCGGACATTCCGGGACCTTCTAGAATGTTCCCGATGAAAACACCGGAACCATTCCCCAACTCCGAAACGGGACTTTCCTTATATGAATCTTATTCTCCGGACCATTCCGGATCACCTCGTGATATCCCGGATCCCATCCGAGACTCCGAACAACATTCGGTCTCTTTCTCATAATACCATAACTACTCAAACAACGTCGAAACCTTAAGTGTGTCTCCCTACGGTTCGTGAATTATGCGGACATGATCGAGACACTTCTCCGATCAATAACCAATAGAGGAATCTGGAAATTCATATGGCTCCCACATATTTCTACGATTACTTTGCGATCGAATGAACCACTTACATACGATACCAATTTCCCTTTGTCTCACGATATTTTACTTATCCGAGGTTATGATCGTCGGTATCTCTGCATACCTAGTTCAACCTCGTTACTGATAAGTACTCTTTTCTCGTTCCCGTGATATGTGATCCCTTGTGACCCAGTCACATGCTTGCAAGCTAATTGGATGACATTTCACCGAGAGGGCCCAGAGAATATCTATCCGTCATATGGATGGACAAATCCCACTCTTGATCCATGTGTTTCAACCAATACTTTCCGAACACTCAATGCCACCTTTATAGCCACCCTGTTACGGTGTGGTGTTTGATGACATCAAAGCATCCATCCGGTAAAGGTGATATGCATGATCTCATGGTCGAAGGAATTAGATAACTATGTATCAGAAAGCATATAGCAATTGAACTATTAAAATGACTTGATCTTTATGCTACGCTTAACTATAGGAGTATGTCCACCATATCATTCTCCTAACGATATGATCTTGTTGTCAATAACATCTCAATGTTCATGATAGGGAAACCACAATCATCTATTAACCAACAAGCTAGTTTAACAAGAGGCTTTACTAGGGACTCTTATTTTAGTTTACAAATCACACAAGTATTAATGTTTCCGGTTAATACAATTATAGCATGGTATGTAAACATTTATCATAAGTGTGAAGATATGATAATAACCACTTTATTATTGCCTCTTGGGCATATCTCCAATAGTCTCCCACTTGCACTAGAGTCAATAATCTAGTTTCAAACTTTTGTGTATTCAACACCTATGGCTTTCCGGTGTTGTATGTACACGATTGCTAGTGGTCAACTGATCTCCGGATCTGACACTTCCAGGTCCGTGTGTAATTGCATGTCTTTGCGTCTCTACGCATCACTCATTCTCTAATGAGATGGCTTTGTATAATTTGGTCTTTCGGTGTGACCTTTAGTTCTTTGGGGTTAAAACATGTTGATAATATTGTCGCACAATATATCTTCATAGTATTATCCCTCTGTGAACTACACCTAGTTTGATAACAAACTACTTGACACAAATGCCCTCTTTTGCTGCTATAATAGCAGTCATATACTTAGCCTTTTGTTGAAGTATCTGTCACAATGTCTTAACTTTGGAACTCATCCAAATCCATTATGGAACTTACTTTCCATTATATTGTGCCACCCTCAGTTTAGATTGAGATAAACTAAATTTGTACTCTGTGACAAAACTAGTATCAATGTAGTACTTTTACAATGAACTAACCATCTATTTGTCACTTCTACAAATAATATACTCTTAGTTCTTCCAAAAGATCATAAGAATATCCTTACTATCGTCCAATGGTCATCTTATGAATCATTCTGGTACATGCTCATAACTTTTTAGTGCATAGGACATATCTGGATTTGTACATACCACAGTATGATTGATATAAACACTCTTTGTGATTTCATACATCAAGTATCAATCTATACTTGAATCTTTGTTTCACTTACCAAATGTCAATACACTTGAATATATCATCAATATTGAACTCTTTCAATCCTTTCTGTGCGACAAGAACCTTTCTTGTAGTTTCTATATTGAACTCATTCAATATCTTGTCTATGTACTTCTGGCACAACCATATTAGCATCTATTGATGCCAAATATTTGGGTTTTGCCTAAGTCTTTCATCAGGATGAAATTCTTAATATGTGTTAATAGAAGATACATCATTTCTAATGTCCCCCACATAATGTATTAGAAATATGTCTTTAGCGCTCCCACTTAATTTCTTGCAAATGCAAGCATCTTCATTGTCTCCGATGAAATTAAACTCTTTTAACAGTTTCATCATAGTGAAGATTCCAACTCCGCTATGCTTACTTCATCCATTGAAGTTTGCATATGCTTTTAGCATCCCTTGAATTAACAAAACCCTTTGGACCATGTCATGCACACGTCCTAGGTAACAATTCTATTAGAAGAACTTGTTTTGTTTATTCAACTACCACATAACAAAATTATATGTAGTGGTTGCTACATTAATCCGTCTAGACTAAATATCGCTATGAAAGATCAAATCTTGTCATAGTCAATCCTTGAACATTGTTGTGAACTCTTTCCCAACATGTCGACTATTTCATAGATGTGAAACATCCATGTCTACTTCTTTATAGATCCAAACACAACTGTAAGGTCTTACACCTTTCTCGAGGGTCCTTCAAGTTCAAAACTTGATTTCTCGTGTATGGAACTATCACGGATTTTATGGCTTCAAGCCATTTGACGGAGTCAGGGCCCATCATCGCTTCTTTGCATGTAGTCCGTTCATTATTCTCAAATAATGATTCAACCCTCAAATCTTAGTATTTGATTGTTTACTCGACCTACTTGTTTCAATAGAAACTTAGACCTCCGTGACCACAACCTTTGAGGCACGTGAGCCATGAGCATTATTGCTGCTTCCGGAACACTTTTCGGTGCTGCGCAACTCTGCAAATATAGCTAAGGTTCTTTTAACCTTATCAAAGTTCTATTGTCCTCCCACTTTAACTTTTCACGAAAAATTCCTTCTCAAAGAAACTTGACATTCTAAGCGACAAACACTTTTGTCTCCGGTGTTTGTGGAGGAATACTTAATATTTATACAAAGACAGGTTTATCCGACTTTGGTTGCACACATCTTTCTTATGCATAGCATACCAATGTTTTAAGAAAGGACTACTTGGGTTTTATCCCAAACCATAACTTTATATGGTGTCATTTCAGCGGATTATGATGGAGCTCTTTTTAGTGGAAAAGCGGTAGTCTCTAAAGCTTTTAATCTTTAAAATATAATGGCAGTTCTATATTTTACACCTTTGATCTTACCATGTCAAACAAGGTTTTAATTACATATCTCGAACGCTCCATACTCTTATGGTGTTTCGGGAAATGCAAATCCACGGAACGATTCCTTAAATCTTAGGTATTATGCTAAACTTGTAACTCAAACATCTTCCTTTATGATCTTATCATAAACTATTTATATTCTTGTTACAATGATTTTGCACTTCATCTTAAAATTCTTTGAACTTTTCAAATATTTCACACTTCATCCTTATTAAGTAAATATTCATATATTCACTCAAATTTTCGGAGAAAGCATATGAAGTTGAAATCCATCGCTCTTGACTACACATAATGGAGTTCGTACAACAATATGCACAAGTTCCAATAAGCTAGTCTTTCGTTCCCTTTTGGCCTATGAACGAAGTTTTAATTATTCTCTAGGAAAGTTTCACAAACGTCATTTGATCAAAATCAAAAGACTCCAAAATTCCATCCATATGGATTTTCTTCATGTTTTCTTTCCAATATAATTTAAACGGCGATGTCACTTCCTAAGTGATCTTTCAATCAATTTGTCTTTCGACATTTTTAGCACTAGTTTTATGGATGTGATGTCTCCAACGAGATTTGCGGATCATCCATCTTTTATGGATTACGGCAATTATTTGAACAACCCTTTTGTTCTCATAATACCTGATAAAACAAATCTTGAAGGCAAGCTTTGATGTTTAACGAGCAACACAATAACCCTTTATTTTGTTCTCGATGAACATCATCACATATTCTTTTGCTAGTTATTTAGGCCATTGTAGTTCATGAATTGTGTTGTTTCGTATGACGATTCACACCAACAAATTCAGTATCAAAATACTTAAGAACCACATCGTTTAACAAGCAAAGAATATAGCCATAACATGTATATTATCTATATACTTAAACTGAACAATTCCAGTCTTTTCTTTTCTGCCATATATTTATGAGATTCTCTTTCAGTATTTCCTTTTCTGTTTGAAAGAATCTATCAACATCAATAGTGGAGTCATACATATGACACATAGTCCAAAGCGTGTATAATTAAATACCAATGTCTTTGGATTTGCACTTTGAAGTAGATCACCATCATCAAATGTTTGGTGTTCTTTCAAATTCCTTTCTTTAGTAATCTATTGGTGTAGTAAACATTTTACCTACATCAAATATTCACCTTCATCATGGAATCGTCCATGACCAAGCTACTTTTAGCTTATAACGGTGAATCGCGAGTATAATGTTGCTCTCCAAAACCTTTTGGAAGATTAGGACAACTAGTGTCTCCAACCTTTTGCAAATTTTCATCAAATATGAGAACATGACTTTTGCCATATTATACTCTATCATGTTGTAACCAAAACTTTGTTTCAGATATCACAATATCTTCCACATATCATGGTTTCTGAAACAACTCTTTCAGATCCTAGATAACCTTGATATTAAGACAATCCTTTGAATATCAAGAATCATGGAGACAAACATGATACTTTATATACTAACACTTGGAATTGTTACTCTTGATTTAATACCAATTATTAAACTTCATGGAGTAACCGGAACTTACTGAAAGTTTGCAATAGGACTTTTAAACTTTAGATTAACACTTCAAAACAATACGATACCAGTTCGTAAAGTAACTAACCAGAATTCTATAGTTCTTTCATCTCAATTATAACTAAGCGCAAGGTGGTAAACGGATGCCAATGACTACAACAACTATGCAAATTCACTTTGATTTAGTTTATGATAAATTGAGTTCTAATTAATAATTAAATTAATCTAGGTGAACTCCCACTCAAAACAACATCCCTCACATTGTTTTAGTGATCACACGAACCAAATCCACCACATCAAAACCGATCATCACGAGAGTTGATATGGCTTTAATGGCGAACAATCAACATGTTCATCATATCTACTATATGACTCATGCTCTACCTTTCGGTAATCCGTGTTCCTGAGGCCATGTCTGTACATGCTAGGCTCGTCAAGATCAAACCTTAGCTACCGCATAAGCAAATCTGGCTTGCTTACGTTGTATTCACCCGCGGAATCAAAGACACCCGATCATCACGTGGTGCTTCGAAGCAACAAGCTTTGGCAACGGTGCATACTAAGGGTGAACACTTTAGAACTTGAAATTTATGTGCATGAGGGATCATCTTATAATGCTACCGTCGTCTACTAAGCAATACAAGATGCATAAAGGATTAACATCACATGCAATTCATAATATGTGATATGATATGGCCTTTCTTCTTTGTGCTTCCGATCTCCATCTTCAAGCACGAACATGATCTCCATCATCACCAGCATTGCATCAAGGTCAATGACGCTTCACCATGGTTGTCAACTTACAATAAGGAACATCAAATATAATCACAATCATGACCATATCACATCACTGCACACCCCTGCAAAACAAAGTTAGACGCTTCTACTTTCTTTGCATATTTTACGTGGTTTGGGGCTTTCCATAAGTGTCGTTCTAACCTACGAACAAGAACCACAACATTGATACTAGCATTGTTGATTACCCGTTGTAAATTGGATCTTTACTATGCTAGGAGAAACAGGCACCCGCAAAGCCACTTATGCAATACGAGTTGCATGTCAAGCGTGGAGCAAGTCTCATGAACGATGTCATGTAAGGTTAGCCCGGGCCGCTTCATCCCAACATACCGCAAGATGCAAAGTACACAAAAAGCAATCTACAATAAAAGCATCAACGCCCACAATGACCATTGTGTTCTACTCGTGCAACAGATCTACATATAGACACGGCTCTGATACCACTGTAGGGGTTCGTAGCATGGAAAACAAAATTTTTCTATCGCATACAAACAAACAAGCCAAGATCTATCTACTAGATTGTAGCAACGAGTCGATGGAATAACTCACCCTCGAAGATTCCAAAGTGTTTAACGAGAGCAGATTCTCGTGGGTGATGTAGTCGTACTCTTTCCGATCTCAAGATCGCGTAGACGATCCTTCCGGCGCCACGTTCCAGCAGCGCCCCCGCAGTCGGTCACACGTTCGGTACTCGACGAAGACCTTCCTCTCCCTTGTTCCAGCAGGCAGCGGAGGTTGTAGCACTCTCCTCGTGATTCCGGCAGCACGACGGCGTGGTACCGGAAGTAGAGGGGAGATGCCGCAGGGCTTCGCCTTAAGCCGGTGCGAGTATGGTGGAGCTTATGAGAGAGGCTATTAGTGGTCTAGTAATTAGACACACCAATTAGAGGGCTCTAAACCAATTAGAAGGCTCTAAACCAAAATAGCTCTAAACCGGGGTTTAGATCTAGGGTTTAGGTTTAGAGGGTAGGAAACTTGTGTGTGTCTTAGGAGGGAGCCCTGCCCCTCCTTATATAGGTGGGAGGGGCTGGCCGGCCAAGGGGAGGGAGGGGAGTCCCTCCCCAACTCGGCTTGGTGGGGCGCCGGCTTGGGGAGGAGGACTCCCTCCCCAACTCGGTTTCCTCCTCTCCTCCCACTTCCCAAAATTGCCGTTTGACTTTCAAACTGGCCGTTTGACTTTTCAATTTAGGATTTAAATAAATCCTTTATTTTGGGCAGCGAAGACACCTAGTACATGATGCAATCATTCCAACTCATAATGACACATTCATGTACCCTTCCCCCTCCGGAGTGCCGGACATTCCGGGACCTTCTAGAATGTTCCCGATGAAAACACCGGAACCATTCCCCAACTCCGAAACGGGACTTTCCTTATATGAATCTTATTCTCCGGACCATTCCGGATCACCTCGTGATATCCCGGATCCCATCCGAGACTCCGAACAACATTCGGTCTCTTTCTCATAATACCATAACTACTCAAACAACGTCGAAACCTTAAGTGTGTCTCCCTACGGTTCGTGAATTATGCGGACATGATCGAGACACTTCTCCGATCAATAACCAATAGAGGAATCTGGAAATTCATATGGCTCCCACATATTTCTACGATTACTTTGCGATCGAATGAACCACTTACATACGATACCAATTTCCCTTTGTCTCACGATATTTTACTTATCCGAGGTTATGATCGTCGGTATCTCTGCATACCTAGTTCAACCTCGTTACTGATAAGTACTCTTTTCTCGTTCCCGTGATATGTGATCCCTTGTGACCCAGTCACATGCTTGCAAGCTAATTGGATGACATTTCACCGAGAGGGCCCAGAGAATATCTATCCGTCATATGGATGGACAAATCCCACTCTTGATCCATGTGTTTCAACCAATACTTTCCGAACACTCAATGCCACCTTTATAGCCACCCTGTTACGGTGTGGTGTTTGATGACATCAAAGCATCCATCCGGTAAAGGTGATATGCATGATCTCATGGTCGAAGGAATTAGATAACTATGTATCAGAAAGCATATAGCAATTGAACTATTAAAATGACTTGATCTTTATGCTACGCTTAACTATAGGAGTATGTCCACCATATCATTCTCCTAACGATATGATCTTGTTGTCAATAACATCTCAATGTTCATGATAGGGAAACCACAATCATCTATTAACCAACAAGCTAGTTTAACAAGAGGCTTTACTAGGGACTCTTATTTTAGTTTACAAATCACACAAGTATTAATGTTTCCGGTTAATACAATTATAGCATGGTATGTAAACATTTATCATAAGTGTGAAGATATGATAATAACCACTTTATTATTGCCTCTTGGGCATATCTCCAACAGTTGCGTCTCTTGTAGGTGATCTCGAAGGTGGCAAGCTTAATGCCCCACTTTGTAACCCTTCCTGTAGCGTCGCTGTTGTTTATGATGTCGGACAGTGGAGCTTTGCTCACAACTGTGATGGGGTGCTCCTAGAAATAGTGCCTTAGCTTCCGAGAAGCAAGGAACACTCCGTAATCTAGCTTCTGGTAGTGCAGGTAATGCTTCTTGGACTCTGTCAAGTCCTCGCTTACATAGTAAACTGGTCATTGCACTCCTACTCATGCGTTGGATCTTTCCGCTCTACCACTACGACGATGCTGATTACCTGGTTAGTAGCCGCCATGTAAATCAACATAGGCTCCATAGGCTCGGGTGCTGCGAGTATAGGTGCCGAGGAAAGTATCTCCTTTAGCTTCTTAAGTGGAGCATCTGCTTCGTCTTCCCAAGTAAATTTGTCCGCCTTCTTCAGCAACTTGTACAGCGGAAGAGCCTTCTCTCTAGATTGGCTGACAATCCGGCTTACTGCTGCAACGTAGCCTGTAAGCCGTTGGATGTCCTTCAGGCATGTCAGACGGTTTATGTTTAGGATGGCCTTGATCTTCTCCGGTTTGACCTCAATTCCATGCTGGGTAACGATGAAGCCCAACAAATTGCCGGCTGGAACCCCAAAGACGCACTTCTTTGGGTTAAGCATCATGTTGTATTTTTGAAGATTATCAAATGTTTCTTTTAAGTCGGAGATTAAGTCGTTTGACTTTGTATACATCACCGCCATATCGTCCACATAGGTGTTAACGTTCCGACCAATTTGATCGTGGAGGCAACGTGGCATAGTCTGCTAGTAGGTAGCACCTGTGTTTTTCATCCCAAAGGGCATCATGACATAACAAAACGTGTCGTAAGGTGTGGTGAGCGAAGTGGCCAATTGGTCTGACTTACTCATCTTTTTCTGGTGGTATCCTGAGTATGCATCGAGAAAACACAAAAGTTCCGAGCCAGCCATCGAGTCAATGACTTTATTAATGTGAGGCAAAGGAAACAGATCTTTTGAGCACTCCTCGTTCAAGCCGATAGAATCAACGCACATTCTTAATTCTTTGGTTCCCTTTTTGGTGACAAGTACAGGATTGGCCACCCATTTGGTGTGAAGGACTTCTCGGATAAAACTAGCCTTGAGTAACCTAGCTATCTCTTTGCCTAAGGCGCATCTCTTCTCGTATTTGAAGCATCGTAGAGGTTGTTTCACCGGTTTGCATTTTGGATCAACATTCAAGATATGCTCCGCAAGTTCCCGAGGTACACCTTTCATGTCAGAAGGTTGCCAGGCAAAGATGTCCCTATTCTCACGGAGGAACTCGATGACCGTGCTTTCCTATTTAGGGTCCAGGTTCGTCCCAATGGCGGTGACCTTGGAGGCATCGCCTACCACAAGTTCCACCGGCTTGGTCTCGATGGCAGCCTTGAAGGCGGGATCGGAGTCAGAAATCTACTTCTTCGATGCCTGCATCTCCGTGGCATTGACCTTTCTCTGGATCTCCTTGAATTCTTCGTTGTAGAGGACAGCTTGTACAAAGGCTGCTTCTCCAAATCTCGCAGGCCCTTGCCTTGGTAAAGCTTCCGGATACGGTGATGACGTCGTTTGGTCTAGGTATCTTGAGCTTGTTGTAGACGAAGCATGGCTTGGCCATGAAGGCGTGGAAGATTTCACGTCCGAATATGACGTGGTACACGCTCTTGAAGGGGACCACCTCGAAGGTCATGTGTTCTTCGTGGCAATTATTAACATCGCCAAAAGCGACCTGAAGCGTGATGCACCTAAGGGACCGAGCCTCCCGACCAGGAACTACGCCATGGAACACGGTGCTGGTCTGCCTTAGGTTAGTCTCCGTCAAATTCATCTTGTGCAGCATATCCAGGTACATGATGTTGATGCTGCTTCCACTACCCACCATGCACTTGGTGAAATCGTTGCCGTCAATCAAAGGGTTGATGACCATGGTGTACTAGTTCTCCATTGGAACGAGTTATGGGTGATCCTTACTATCCCAAGTAATTGGAACTTCCGACCAGCACAGTTACTGGGGGAATGGGGGTAGGGTGGCCATCAGTATCCTCAGTGAGGTTTTCTGTGCTCGGATAGTTGAGGTACCAAGGAAATTGTGGTAGACGGGGGCCTTCTTCTCGAAGGGGTTCTTGCCTTTGCATCGCACTTGTCGGCGTGCTTGGGGTCGACGTCCTCATCCATGTCACTTGAATCCTTGGACTCTACTTCCTTCTTCTTCCCCTTGCCCTTGCCTCGCGGTCTGTTCTCCCGACTTTGCTTGTAGCCGGACTCCTGGTCCTCCTTGAGATCGTTGATGAACTTGCAATGGCGATTGGTGTGAGTGGCTTTGTCGTTGGCGTCGAGGTGTACAAGGCATGGCATATCACGGTACTCCTCATATGTTTGGGGAATGCAGAGCGCTGCCGTGGTAGTTTCACTACCTCGCTGCTGCCCTCGATGAGCCCCCCATCCTCGACCACGCTGTCCGCCATCACCTCTTCTTGCAAACGCCATGGGGACCATGCGGATGTTTGCTTTTCTTCTGGCGGGCTCTTCTACTTGGTGCTATTGTTACTCTTAGCATGGGTTGGGATAGCTACTGCCGGCAAGGAGCCGCGAACATCGTCGTCGACAGCCGTGAACTCACTGGCCAACTGGATCATCTGATCGAGATCGAGCCTGTGATTGTCCTGCAGGTGTTTCAATTTATGTCATATCAACGTACCTTTTTCCAACCCATCGATGAAGGTGTCCATGGCGGTCTGATCATGCACTCCTGTGCAGGAATTCTTCACATCCAGCAATCGGGATAGGTAGGCTCGAGATGACTCGCCTTTCTCTTGCATCCACCGCTGTAGATCGCCAACAGTGCAGGGACGCCTATATGTACCCTCAATGTTTTTGGTGAACGCTTCTTGCATGTCCAACCAGTTGCAGATGGACTTCTCCGGCAAGTCATCAATCCATTGGCGGGCCATGCCCATCAACATCAGTGGGAGGTACTTGATGACAATGTTGGGGTTACCCCCGGAGATCTCCACCACGTTGTCGTAATCCTGCAACCACTTAGCTGGTTTGGCGGTGCCGTCATAGGGCTTGATCGTCTTGTCAATCGGGAAACCCTTGGGGTAAGTTGCAGTTTGTATTATAGGTCCAAAGCAACGTGGTCCCAGGTATGGTCCTTCCTGGGCCTCGTGAATCTTGTCCAGGAGTGAACGTGCATCGTATGGCTATGGACTTGCTCTTTTATTCTTGCCGCTAGGGGATGGGCTACATGAACGACGCAGCCCGCTCTGCCATGGTGGCTGCTAGGTGGCGACGGAGGCGGTGGTGGCGGTGGGTTAGCCTTCTTGTTGTTACCCTCCTACGATGCCTCGCGTTTGTCGCGGTTGCTTGTTGGACGTGGAGGGTCATGGCGCGACTTTCTCTAGTGTCCTTGGCAGGGTTGCTCTATGTTGTCGCGAATGAAGATGCCTCCTTGCCTTGGCGGAGGCATGCTCGTACGATGGTGAGCCCTTGGTTCTTCACGATGTCAGGGAGATCGGGGCAGTGGAGATGTGAGATGAGGATGAGCCTTTCCCCCATGGTCAGAGTATATGGGGATAGCATCCCTCCGTCTTCGCTCTGATGAACCCGTTTGGGACCCGATGTCCTAAGGAGATCGGTCCCTTGGTGGCTTAGGATTGCTAGACTGGAAATATGCTGGGTCAGACTCAAGCCTCTGAGAGGTGGCCTTTTCCTAATGTTTGACCGCCTTTGCTACAAGATCGTAGACCCGTTCTACAGCTGCGGCTGATCTCTCCTACTCCAGAAAGGTCTTGGCGACGGCTAGGATGAGAATAGGAGTGGGCATGACCTACCTGCCATCGCTATCAATGTATAGCTTGGCTTGTGGCGGCTTCGGGGGAGCCCATCCTAGGTTTTTCCGTACACCAGGATTGTTGATTACCCAAGCTAGATCTTTCTTAGCCTTCTGCTGCTTGAGCAGAGTCTTGTAGTCGGCCTCCATGGCTCTAGCTTTCTCGATTGACTTCTACGCCTTGGCTAGATCTTAATCTAGATTTGCGCCTTCCTCCGTGATGGCCTACGTTTCCTCCAGCAGCTGCTGGCTCTTCTTGTCGAGCTATACTATGTTCCTTATGTGAGACACAGTCATGGGCTCGACAAGCAAATTGTCGTACATCACCCTATCTGCTAGGGTGACTTGGGCAGCCGCAGACGTAGATGCTGGAGGCGGCGGGTTTGCGGTGTTGTTGTTACTCGGACCGACGTTGAGTTCCTACGGCTGCTGCACTGGGTTAGGCGGAGGGGGCATGGCCTTTGCGTGATCATTGTCGGCAGCAAAAGGTGGTCCCATCCCCTTGTCCAGCACTTTAGGTGGAGCTTGTCTAGGTTAATCTTCCTCCATCCCACTCCCAATGGTGACGAACACCTCTCGGGATATGATGTCCTTGTCGGCCTAATCCTCGCGCTTGATATCCTCCTCCATCTCCTGCATAGCAGAGTCGAGTTCCTCTGGGTTGATGTCCATCTCCTTCGAGTCCATGCTGATGTCGGCGTAGAGTGTGTCCAAAATGGAGTTGGAGGGTGCGGGGGATTCCTTGATGACGTAAGAAGAACCTGAGACTACAGGAACATTGAATGGAGGCGATGGTGGCGGTGGCTGATGTGGCGGGGTGCCAGGTGCGACCGTGAGCGCCGCTTGGGATTTTGCATCAGCGGCCATGAAGTTATTGACGGTGTGCACCATGCCTTTGAAAGTGAGGCGTCCTGAGGCCTACATCCACCTTAGCGTATGCCGGATAAATGTACCACGGTCCATCCCTTCCACAAAGTGATAAATAGCATCATCATTGGGGTAATGTTCCATATCGGCCCGTATACGGAGCCACCTGGCTAGGTAATCGCGGGGGTTTTCACCCTCTCTCTGAACGCAACGCGCCAGATCGAAGATAGTCACCACGTAGATGAACTTGGATATCTTCTTTCCAGGCGCACAGGCGAAGCCAGCGAACTTGCAGTGATCTTCAACCATTATATCCTGCACATTGGAGGTTTGGGTGGGCCTTGAATTTTTCCGATCTAAGCCTACAAACTCCAAAGAGAGATCTGACTTTGATCCTTCAGCAAACGTATCCTGCCCGTAGGCAGTCCGTACGGGCCTTGACGATCCTTCGACTTCTAGGGAACTAGTGCCCGAGTCGGTTTCGCCGATGAAGAGGTGGATGTCCCCTATTGGGACAATCGAGCAGCGGGTGGGGTTCGTCCTCGACGGGATCCATAACTCGTCGGGAGGGACGATCAGAACGTTGCCAGAGAAGAGAACACGACCGATGGCTACGGTTTCAAAGAATTCCTGTGAAAAGCTTGGACCTCGCCCGTTGTAGAGCCTAAAGCGCCTCTTGCCCCACGGTGGGCGCCAATTGTCGTGGTATTTCCGACGAATACGCCATGGATGGGTCCTCACAGAGCGTTTTTAGATATGAGGGGTAAGGCGGGAGGTTGGCGTGTACGAGGTAACACAGCTTACCCAGGTTTAGATCCTACAATGGTGGCGAAATCCTACTCCTTGCTATTAATCACTATAATGGCAATACGCCGACTTACAGGGATTGCTTCGCCGTGCGCGATATGGGTTGAGTTATCCCTAAACTCTCCGCAGGTCTAGCTTATATAGTCGCCAGATCCTAGGGTTACAGGTAAATTCCTAGCCGGATAGGTTATAGAGTCCTACACGGTACACAACTGGTCTAACGTGTGTTGCACTCCAAGGCTCCGGGTACGCTGGTGACTCCTCCGTAGCCTTCCTTTATCTTCCATGGGACACCGTTTTGGATCCATCTAACTGGGCCGCCCAGTAGTCCATAGGCCTTGCTAC
This sequence comes from Avena sativa, assembly GCA_916181665.1. Classification (NCBI taxonomy): domain Eukaryota; kingdom Viridiplantae; phylum Streptophyta; class Magnoliopsida; order Poales; family Poaceae; genus Avena; species Avena sativa. Next base: position 106,645,708 of record OV702293.1, read on the forward strand.
CAACAGTGGGCCACCCAGGTTATTCAGATTAGAGACATGCAATGGTGATACCCATTTAGAATATCCCCAACACAAAGTGTAGATAAAACATAACAAAGTTGGCACAAAACAAGCATGGGGCATCAAAAATTATAGATATGTTTACGATGTATCAAGCATACCCAAACTTAACTCCTGCTCGTCCTCGAGTATGTAAGTGAAAAAAGAATAATTTTTGAGGTGACATGCACCATCACAATCTTGATCAAGGTATTGTAAAGTATTGATAGCTGGGATCAAAGTACTCTAAACATGGAACTATGCTCTTAAAGAATAATTTTTGAGGTGACATGCACCATCACAATCAAAGATGTAGTTCTAACAATAAGACATAGCAACTATTTTGTAACATGAAAAGGTACAAACAAAGATCATAAATAACAACGCATTGAAAGATGTTTGTTTGTTTCACATATAGAAAACATAGCAAGAGTAGTATTCAGCTTGTCCTTCATGGAATAGCAAAACATAAATGCATAGGACACCTTCAAAGTTCATAAGGGTGACTAGATACAAATAGTTCAAGAACAACCAATATCAACATTATGAATCAATCAATAAGTTTTGGGACAATGCACATAAAACTAAGAATGAAAACTATGCTCTCTTAATTGATGCATAAAGATAGAATATGGATACTCCACATTAAAGTAAGAAGAAAGGCCCTTCATAGAGGGAAGCAGGGATTTCAAGTTTCATAAAGAGCTTCCAAAAATTATGGTACTTATTAGCTTTTAGCTCTCATTACCCCTATCATAAGCATGTTGAAGTGATTAAGGTTAAAGTGAAACAAATATGGAGTATATGATTGACAAATCATAAGTTAGCAATCTCATGTACCTTGAGTACGAGGGTTGTTCCTCATGCTACTAAACTTTAGTCACAAGCAAGTTCTTGTCATTGTAAGTATATGTGTATCATAGAGAACCGCAAACGGGGTACCCCTTGCCCCATGACACAGGAGTTATCCCATATCAAAATGACAAGGCAACAGACAGTGAGCATCTCAATGATCCTTTCATTTACCATCAGCATGGTGCATATTTTTTCTCTTCTCATTTTTTTCTATATTGTTTTCTGAGGATGCTTCATAGAATTGTTCACTATGGTTATGTTGCAAGTTTACACCATGATTAGGAATGGCCTAGGCTAGCCGCCCAAGTGTTTCTCTAACACATATATAATACTCCATGAACTTACAAGCTCCCCATTTATTTCACACCGCCGACATCCATAAAAAAAGATCATGATATCAACTGGGTAATATGTACAGGTGTTGAAAGCGTTCACCATGACAGCATGGTTCTGCTAATTCCCAACTTATAATTGCAAGCATATACAACATAGATGACACAGTGGTTCAATTTTATAAGGTGCAAGAAATAAAGTATGCCATCAAGTTTGTGAGAGCTTTAATCACTAATTTTCACATAATAAGTTTAATTTGGAAGATAGGTAAATCAAGAATATACTTGGAATGGTGTAACACACCATGCATAGAAATTTATAGTGGACTCTTTGGAATAACTTGGTTTCTTGGGAGTTGGATGCACGAGTAGAGTTCATACTCAGTACAAGTGGAGGTAGCAAAATACTGGGAGCGACCAACTAAGAGAGCACTAATGGCTAAAAGCATGCAAAGCGACAAAACATTATTAACTAAAGCATAAAGTGATATGACAAGCCAAAAACTAAATGACCATAGAGGCATGTGACTGGTTCATAGTCTTAACATGGTGTAAGCATGTGCCAAGTCAACCCATACAAAGCATCAAAGGAGAATACCACAATATTATGCTTTTGTATGCTAAACAACACATGATTCTTTCAAGGCACATGAAACAATCTCAATTGTTTTAGACAAGTCATGCTACAACAATAATTACTAAGCATAAGGTCAAAGCAACATCTAACATGACATGATAAAGTCTAAGCCACAGTCAAAACAAGCTCCCTTTTGTACCACCTAAGCATGGAACTTCCTACTCTCTTCCAACACCAATCGACTTATTTTAAACAACTCACAAGGATAATAATCAATAAATATAAGAGAGCTTGTATCACAAATATACAAATAAGAACTAAAAAGTTCTAAGCACAAAGCACAAGAAAACGAAAGCTAAACACAGTGCTAGCAAAAGTGAACACTCGCGGAACAATAAGAGTTAAAACCAGAGTGTTCTAGACAATGGAGAACAGAGCGTGTCTCTCTCCAAAAGAAGTGTGCTGGGATCCAACCAACTTATTGCAGCAAACAAAGCAAAATAGAAATAAAAACAAAAACAAAGACGCTCCAAGAACAACATATAGTACAAAAAGCAATAAAAATGAAGTGTTTTGAAAGTAAACCTGAGATTTTTATTGATGAAGAAGGGGATGCCTTGGGAATCCCCAGGCTTTGACGCTTGTACCTCTTGAATATTTCTTGGGGTGACACGGTTGGCATCCCCAAGCTTGAGCTTTTGTCCATTCTTCATCTCATCACATCATTCTTCCCCTATACTTGAAAATTTCCTTCATACAAAACTTCACCCAATCTTCATTAGCAACATTAGTGTATTCAAGATAATAAGCCTTTGGGTTCAGTTTAAACTCAAGTAAATCATCCATTAAAATACAAGCTATTGTAGAAATTCCTTTTAAGAGCTCAAGTGATCAAAGAGAACTCAAAAAGAAACCCATAAGAGGCAAATGCAAATAATGGCAAAAATCTGTCAAAACAGACCAGCAGGTAAAAACCTATTTTTTCTAAGACCTTCTGTTGCTCAAATTGAAAAGTGCTAAACTAACTAAAGTTATAAAATAACCTGGGGAATTTTCACAGAAAATTACAGCTCAAACAGACGTAGTGGGATTTTTCACGAATTTTTACAATGAAGCACATAAATCTGTTTTGGGGCAGCAAATTCCCCAAATCTTACTTCTCTCTCATTAGAGGTTATTCTTGGCACAAAAACCACACAAAAGGATAATAAGTGGTTATTACAGAGGCAATAACTTACAAGACTCAACAAAATAAAAACTTACTGAAAGCAAAAATATAATGGGTTGTCTCCCAAAAGCTCTTTCTTTATAGCCATTAAGATAGGCATGATAATCTCGATGATGATCACATAGGAAATATGAATTAAAGTAAGAGAGAGAATCAAGAAGCAAATATAAAACAAATTTAAGTCTAACCCACTTCCTATGAAAAATAATCTTGTAAAGAAACAAGTCATGAAAACACAAAGCAACAAGCATAGGAAAGCAAAACAAGTGCAACTTCAAAATTTTCAACCTAAAGAGGGAAACTTAATATTGTTGAGATACATAAAACCATGTTTCCTTCTCTCATAATAACTTTCAGTAGCATCATTAATAAAATTAACAATATAACTATCACATAAAACATACTTATCATGAACCATATGCATATAATAATTATTACTCTCCACATAAGCATAGTCATTCTTATTAATTGTAGTGGGAGAAAATTCAACAAAATAGCTATCATTATTATTCTCATCACCATAATCATCAAATATATGAGGCATATTATAATCATAATTAATTTTCTCCTCAATAGTAGGTGGACTAAAAATATCATATTCATCATTGTAATCATCATATATTGGAGGTATAGTATCATCAAAGCAAATTTTCTCCTCTAAAGATGGGGAACTGAAAAGATCATTTTCATAAAAACTAGCTTCCCCAAGCTTAGACTTTTCCATAGCATTAGCAAAAATGGTATTCAAATAAAACTTAATTTCCTCTTCAAACACTTCATGTCCTAACTCAGGAAAAATACTATAAAGCTCTCTAATTTTTTTGTTGTTTTCCATTAATCCTAACTAGTGAAAACAAGAAACGAAAAGATATAATTGCAGAATCTAAAGGAAATAACTTTGAGCACTCACACAATAGCAACAGTACAATAAGATAGCTTAGTAGCCATAGGATGTGAGTACCTTTTACCTTACCTCCCCGGCAACAGCGCCACAAAAGAGATTGATGTCTATGCACGCTTCTATTCTTGTAGACATTGTTGGGTCTCCAAGAGAAGAGGTTTGTAGAACAGCAACAAGTTTCCCTTAAGTGGATCACCCAAAGTTTATCGAACTCAGGGAGGAAGTGCTCAAAGGTATCCCTCTCAAGCAACCCTGCAATCAAGATACAAGAAGTCTCTTGTGTCCCCAACACACCCAAAACACTTGTTAAGTGTATAGGTGCACTAGTTCGGCGAAGAGATAGTGAAATACAAGTAATATGGATGATTATTAGTGGTAATTGCGATATGAAATAAAGATGGCAGCAAGCAAACATGTAACAAGTCTAGTTGTAAACGGTGTTTCAATGCTTAGAAACAAGGCCTAGGGATCATACTTTCACTAGTGGACACTCTCATATAAATATCTTCTCTTCATTACAAACACCACAATTTCATAGAGACATCCAACTCAAATTATACTCATGATAAGTATTTATGTAATCTTTAGCCTAAGTGCGACATGCTGTGCACATTGTCAACTTCACAGATGTGGGGATAATTGGAGATTAAAATTAAAGCACTTGAGTAGAAGAGTAGATATACTTGATTACAAAGCTCATGACCACAATAAGAACACGCATAGAGAGAGAGATGAACATGTAGCTATCGGTAGAGCCCTTAGCCTCGAGGGAGAACTACTCCCTCCTCATCATGGGAGTCAGCAACAACGATGGAGATGGTGGTGGAGTCGATGGAGATGGCTTCGGGGGCAATTCCCGTCCCGGCAGGGTGCCAGAGAAGAGACTTCTATCCCCCGAATCTCCTCTTCGGTGGCGGCGGCGCTTCAGAACTTTTTGTGGAGATATGATCTGCGTTGGGTTTACGTCTCGGGGAGACGTATATGTAGGTGAAAGGGCAAGGTCGGTGGAACCTCGAGGGGCCCACACCATGGGCTGGCGCGGCCTAGGGTGGGCCCGCGCCACCCTATGGTGTGGTCGCCTCGTGGATCCCCTTCGTCTCTCCTTCGGGCTCCGTTGCGTCTAAAAAAATAGGAACTTTGGCTTTTGTCCCGTCCAATTCCGAGAATATTTCCTTACTAGATTTTCTGAAACCAAAAACAGCAGAAAACAGACAACTGGAATTGCGGCATCTTGTCAATAGGTTAGTTCCAGAAAATGTATAAAAATACCTCAAAGTGTATACAAAACATAACAAAGTTGGCACAAAACAAGCATGGAGCATAAAAAATTATAGATACGTTTACGACATATCAGCGAACCACCCCAAGATCTGGCCAAGGTCAAGGAAAATATTTTGTACCTCTTGATGCGCAGATGTGGACGATGAGGAAGCGCGTCGTCATGGTGCCGTAAGTTCTCCTTGTCTCGTCTGGCTCCAGCGAACTTCTCGATCCTGGGACCACCTCATCGCCGATTCCGAGCTCCTCCTCCTCGCCTCTGACTTTGCCAACCAACGCCACCGACGAGCACCGCAGATGTGATGCCTTTACTGTCACAGACACATACAAGGTGGAACAGGAGCAAGAGAGATGCTAGTCTCAGTCTTGCCGCCACGGGACAGGAAGATGGGAATATCCAAGTATGGCGAAATCCTAGATCCTAGAACCCGTATCTGGTCCGCCGCCAACCCACCTTCCTTTATATAGGCGAGTAGGTGAGGGCACACAACATTTGTGTCCCTTGGTCCTAAACCCTAGCCCTAGTCAAACTGGGTCCAACCCATTGACATGTATCTTTGTCCGTATAAGTCCAACTTGCTGGCTCATGATAGTCGGATCAACATCCGACTAGTCCCACTCTCTTAAGTCAAACATAGCTCAGTTATCTTTCTGTCAGAGCCGTAGCCCAGTGACTTTCCGACTAGAGATGATAGTCGGTGGCGGCCTCTAGCAAGACTTGTCGACTCCTGGTTTGCGCAAATGCCCTTAATGTGACGATCTATCCGAGTCCCTTTGCCTCACGATATTGGTGATAAACTGCAAGGGAGATTCCATCATCCCAGTACCGGTTTACTCTGTTGTTGTTGCAGTGATAACTAATTCCCTCCGGCTTCACCAAGTCAAACTACCTAGATCAACACTTGATCGAGTAGCGCATGGCCATGCTTCTGAATCATATCACAAAAGAGGGCCCAGATAATATCTCTCCGAGATGGAGGGGAAAATTCCGTCTTGGCTGATCCACATCACACAGCTTGCTTCAAAGTCGGCCAAGACCACCCGTGTTACTCCTAGTTACTATGAGCGTTAGATGGAGTCAAAGCTGGATCTTCCATAACTCGGATCGTGTAATCCCCTCATGTCTAAGGAATCCATTGTCTTAGTCAGAATGTATGATTGTGTGCTCATGTCATACTAACATTTGGATCGGTCCAGCTATCATACCTCTTCTGACTAGCCAATGCAAGGCGGATAGCATCTCCATGCATATGACAGGTGAAACATTGTCATATTCCAACTTACAAATTAGTCCCGGCATTGGGTTTCTGTCCCAACCTCAATCGACTAAGGACAAGCTGGCTAGAGCTAGATATAATTATGTGGTTCCACACCTGCAACAATTGCAGTGACACATACATCTAGCTCTATGCCAGATTTTGGGTTACAAATACAAGGCGGAATGTGAGCCTCCAGGGCATCATTCCTAACATGAGGAGGACTAGGGAGCTCTCGCACTCGAGAGTCATCCATGGCCATCCACGAGGATAAGGTTAGCCTTGCCCACGAGGAGGCAAAGATCCGGTATCAGGAGTTGCAGAAGCGCGAGGGTGACCTCGAGTTGAGGTAGCAGGTGCTGCAAGAATGGGAGAAAGCACCCACCTCTCCAAAAAGGCTAACCTTGGCGAGGAGAGCAAGCACCTTTCCAAATGAAAGCCAAGGTGTAGAAGGACCTGATGAAGCTCGAGGAGGCGCATGTAGGGCTTCGTGACCAACAGAAGGTCCACGAGGAATAACTCCTTGCAGAGCAGCAGGCTTTGCCCGAAATGAAGTGGGACCTGGAAGCAAAGATTCAAGCTACCTAGGCTGATCTCAAGAAGGCAAAGCGGGCGACGCACCGAAAGTTGGAGGAGATGAAGCAGCTCTGTAGCAATCTCAACGACACCATTGTCGATGATGTCGCCAGCTATTGGGTCCTACCGGTCGCCGCATCTTTCGCAACCTTCTTCTTCCCGCCCCCGGCCTCTACCTCGCCGTTGTGCTCCAGCCGACAGGCTCCAAGGTGTCTAGCAAGCTCATGAAAGAGCCTAAGAATCACGTGGACTCCCTTGCCACACTATTTTAGCACAAGGTGTTCAAAGATGCGGATCACATCTCTTCTGATGAGGGGGCATCCGACATGGAGCGCGATGAGGCATCAGGGAACGAAGCTGAGGCTAGGGCTTCACAGGTGTAATCACCTTCCTCTTGAATCCCGAGGATGTCCTCTATGTATGTTCTGATATTCGTAACACACACATGTGATAGTTAAAACTTTGCCCATCGCTAGTTTGTAATATATCGGGTTTGCATGTGACATCTATGCTCTTCTCCTTTGTAGAATCACAATTGTCTAACAATTGCAATGCTACTTGCCTAGTCTATATAATGTTACTTCCTACATGTCTTTTATTCCATCATCATTATATCATGCTCATGACACCATGCCACCTTGCATTTGAGCATCATATAAAACTCCTCTTATTTGGTTCTTATCCCATATGCATTTATATTGAATCACTTGTATTTGCCTCTTGATATATTATATTTGTTTCTTGATAAATTGCTTCATGCCCAAGTTCAGTTGGGGGCATATCTATTATAATTCCACCACCTTTGCCACCTTCCTTTGGTTCCATCCATCATCTCTACCATATTGAATATATATGAGAACTTGCATTACTTTGGAATTTAACTCTAGATCATGAATAGTTGGTATGGGTCCTTTATTCATCTACATGCTTCCATACATTATACATGTTGTTTTCACAATATTACTATGGAAGCCTACATAGCCACCTTTTCATGCTATGTAGTAGTAGAAGCCATGTTTCTTTTCAACCATGGTTTCATTATTTTGTGAGCTTGTTTGATTCAACAAGGCTATATTAAATCATAGTGGGAAATACACACTATATAGGCCACATAATTCAAATGGTCTCATTTCTATATGAAACTATGTTTGGGATTCTTGGTTCCTTTTGAGCCATAAGTCAATGATCACTTGATCCTAGTTTGTTTTCCAAAACTAGGCCTAGATTTTGTTCATTCATGCACATGGGATCTTCCCATCTCTCCCCCTATCTTTTGAATTCTTTTGGTTTTATTTGAATTGGAAATGGTTTGAGCAAGCTCACATAAGGTTGAAAATAGTAACCTAATCTTCCAAGTTTTGCCACAATTTTCCTTCCCTGGTTTTTATAATGGTTTGGTTTCAAACAATTTTTTAAAAGGGACAAAACAATTAAAACAAAAAGTAAATCAAACAAAACATATCTATCTGCTATCTCTCTCTCTTGCCCAAAAACATACCCTTTTGAATCGATGGGCAAAGCCAGCCATCTAAACTTCTACCCTAGATAGCTAGTACAACCACACCACGTCCAGCAGTGAACAAGGGATTGTCCATATTCCTCTTCTTCCTGGTCGCCCATGTGATCGCTCACGCCGCTGTCGTGCGCTCCTCTCTCCATACACTGCTTAAAGAAGAGCAGCTGCAGAGCTTGCCCCTATCCTAACCAACCACCCCAAATCGAGATCTGGGAGATGCCTCTGATCTTCTCCTCCCTAAGGAAAGAAATGGCCGCACATAAACCATAGCTACCTAGCTCCGGGCACCACCTCTCCCCCACAACCTAGAGCTTCCCAAGGCAGGCCAAGTGCATCAGCAAACTCCCCGGCTTCCTCTTCTTCAACCTGAGTGCAGAGCGGAACCATAAGAGCAATGGAAGCCGCTCGCCGCCACCGTGTTGTCGTGGTCACTGCCGCCATCTGCTACCTCTTCTGGTCGTCTCTGTTGCTCTCGAGCTCCGCTGATGTCCTCTGAACCATCTAGTGAGATACTTCATACTTGTTTGCTTGTTGCATATGATTTATATGTTTGTGCAATGTATTTATTTCGGCCCCTTGTGTGTTTGGTTTTTATCCGGATAGACGCTGAGTAAGGAGAATATCAGGAGCCTCAGGAGGATTACCCGGATCCATCTTATTCTGCAACTAAACTTCCAGGCAAGCATTTCCCCATGCTTGCTCTACATATAGGACCTATTGCATATATTTATTCTTGCATCATAATCGCGTCACGAATAAAATTGAATCCCAAGTATTGCATATCCTTTACTTTTAAAGCCCACTGAATCTTGTACCCTTTGTAGGGTTTCGTAGCATGGAAAACAAAAAAATTCTATCGCATACAAACAAACAAGCCAAGATCTATCTACTAGATTGTAGCAACGAGTCGATGGAATAACTCACCCTCGAAGATTCCAAAGTATTTAACGAGAACGGATTCTCGTGGGTGATGTAGTCGTACTCTTCCCGATCTCAAGATCGCGTAGACGATCCTTCCGGCGCTGCATTCCGGCAGCGCTCCCGCAGTCGGTCACACGTTCGGTACTCGACGAAGACCTTCCTCTCCCTTGTTCCATCAGGCAGCGGAGGTTGTAGCACTCTTCTTGTGATTCCGGCAGCACAACGGCGTGGTACCGGAAGTAGAGGGGAGATCTCGCAGGGCTTCGCCTTAAGCCGGAGCGAGTATGGTGGAGTATGAGAGAGTCCCTCGACGATCTATGGTTTAGACACGCCGAGGAGGGGGCTAGGCCGGCGGCTAGGGTTTCACCTAGGCGGCGTCGGCGAGTGCCCTAGGGCCGGCGGCGGTGGCTTGGGGCTAGGGTTTAGAGGTGTAGGAACTTGTGTCTAGGAGGGGAGCCCTGCCCCTCCTTTTATAGGTGGAGGGGGCCGGCCAAGGGGAGGGGAGTCCCTCCCCAACTCGGCTTGGTGGTGCACCGGCGGAGGGAGGAGGAACTCCTCCCCCAAGTCGGTTTCCACCTCCCTCTCCACTTCCCAAAAATAGCCGTTTGACTTTCAAACTTGGCGTTTGACTTTTCAAACTAGGATTTGAATAAACCCTCTATTTGTTCAGCGATGACACCGAGTACATGATGCAATCATACCAACTTGATATAACACATTCATGTACCCTTCCCCTCCGGAGTGCCAGACATTCCGGAACCTTCTAGAACATTCCTGATGAAAACACTGGAACCATTCTCCAACTCCGAAACGGGACTTTCCTTATATGAATCTTATTCTCCGGACCATTCCGGATCTCCTCGTGATATCCCGAATCCCATTCGAGACTCCAAACAACATTCAGACTCTTTCTCATCATTCCATAACTACTCAAACAACGTCGAATCCTTAAGTGTGTCTCCCTACGGTTCGTGAATTATGCGGACATGATCGAGACACTTCTCCGAACAATAACCAATAGAGGAATCTGGAAATTCATATGGCTCCCACATATTTCAATGATATCATTGCGATCGAATGAACCACTTACATACGATACCAACTTCCATTTGTCTCACGATAGTTTACTTATCCGAGGTTATGATCGTCGGTATCTCTGCATACCTAGTTCAACCTCGTTACTGACAAGTACTCTTTTCTCGTTCCCGTGATATGTGATCCCTTGTGAGCTAGTAACATGCTTGAAAGCTAATTGGATGACATTCCACTGAGAGGGCCCAGAGTATATCTATCCGTCATATGGATGGACAAATCCCACTCTTGATCCATGTGTTTCAACCAATACTTTCCGAACACTCAATGCCACCTTTATAGCCACCCAGTTACGGTGTTGTTTGATGTCATCAAAGCATCCATCCGGTAAAGGTGATATGCATGATCTCATGGTCGAAGGAATCAGGTTACTATGTATCAGAAAGCATATAGCAATTGAACTATTAAAATGACTTGATCTTTATGCTACGCTTATCTATAGGAGTATGTCCATCATATCATTCTCCTAACGATATGATCTTGTTGTTAATAACATCTCAATGTTCATGACAGGGAAACCACAATCATTCATTAACCAACAAGCTAGTGATGTATAGAGGCTTTACTAGGGACTTCAAATTAAGTTTACAAATCACACAAGTATTAATGTTTCCTTCTTAATACTATTATAGCATGAATGTAAACATTTATCATAAACACAAAGATATAATAATAACCATATTTATTATTACCTCTAGGGAATATCTCCAACAGTCTCCCACTTGCACTAGAGTCATCTAATCTAGATTACATGGTAATATACCGAACACCCATGGCAGTTTGGTGCTGGTCATGTTTTGCCCTCAGGAGAGGTTTAGTCAACGGATCCGCCACATTCAGATCTGTGTGTACTTTGCAAATCTTTATGTCCCCATCTTGGACATGTTCTCGAATAGCGTGAAAACGTAGCTTGATGTGCTTCAGCTTCTTGTGTGACCTTGGTTCTTGCGCATTGGCTATGGCGCCCATGTTATCACAGTAGATAGACATTGGGTCCAGCGCACTAGGAACCACACCCAGCTCTGTAATGAACTCTTTCATACATATCGCTTCTTGTGAAGCCTCCGAAGCATCCATGTATTCCGATTCAGTTGAAGATCTCGCCACAACGCTTTGCTTTGCACTCCTCCAGCTAACTGCTACACCATTCAAAATAAATACGTATCCAGATTGTGATTTAGAATCATCCGGATCGGTGTTCCAACTAGCATCGGTGTAACCATTTACAACGAGCTGTTCATCACCTCCATAAGAAAGAACCATATCCTTAGTTCTTCTCAAGTACTTAAGGATGTTTTTGACCGTTGTCCAATGATCCACTCCTGGATCACTTTGATATCTGCTAGTTAAACTAACAGCATATGCAATGTCGGGTCTAGTACATAGCATGGCATACATTAGCGATCCTATGGCTGAGGCATAGGGAGTCTTACTCATCCTTTCTCTATCTTCTGTCGATGTCGGACTTTGAGTTGTACTCAAGGTCGTATTGGGAAACATGGGCAAGAACCCTTTCTTGCTATCTTCCATTCCAAACCTCTTTAGAACTTTGTCCAAATGTGTACTTTGTGACAATGATATTTGGCGTGTCGATCTATCTCTATAAATCTTTATTCCTAATATGTAAGCTGCTTCGCCAAGATCCTTCATTGAAAAACTATTATTCAAATATTCCTTGACACTATTAAGAAGGTCTACATCATTCCCAATCAACAATATGTCATCTACATATAGTATTAAGAATGCTACAGAGCTCCCACTCACTTTCTTGTAAATACAAGATTCTCCATAAGTTTGTATAAAACCAAAACTTTTGATCACCTTATCAAAACGTTGATTCCAACTTCGGGATGCTTGCTTCAATCCATAAATGGACCGTTGAAGTTTGCATACCTTGTCAACATCTTTAGGATCGACAAAACCTTTGGGTTGCATCATATACAACTCTTCATCAATGTCTCCATTGAGGAATGCTGTTTTGACATCCATCTGCCATATCTCATAATCATAATATGCAGCGATTGCTAACATAATCCTCACAGACTTTAGCTTCGCTACTGGTGAGAAAGTCTCATCGTAGTCAACTCCTTGAATTTGTAGAAACCCTTTTGCGACAAGCGAGCTTTATATACAGTAACATTACCATCAACATCTGTTTTCTTCTTGAAAATCCATTTGTTCTCGACAGCCTTCCGGCCATCCGGTAAGTCCACCAAAGTCCATACTTGGTTTTCGTACATGGATCCAATCTCGGATTTCATGGCATCTTGCCATTTATTGGAATCTGGGCTCATCATCGCTTCCTCATATGTCTCAGGGTCATCGGTGTTGTCCACCAACATGACACTCATAACGGGATCACACCAATCTGGAGTGGTACGAGTTCTCATTGACCTGCGAGGCTCTGTAGCAACTTCAACCGAAGTTTCATGATCATCATCATTAGCTTCCTCTCTCCGGTGCTGCGCTACTCGCAATTTCGAGAGAAGGTTCGACAACCTCGTCGAGTTCTACTTTCCTTCCAGTCACTTCTTTCGAGAGAAATTCCTTCTCTAGAAAGGATCCATTCTTGGCAACGAAGATTTTGCCCTCGGATCTATGATAGAAGGTATACCCAATAGTTTCCTTCGGGTATCCTATGAAGACGCATTTTTCCGCTTTGGGTTCAAGCTTGTCCGGCTGTAACTTCTTTACATAGGCTTCGCATCCCCAAACTTTAAGGAACGACAATCTAGGTTTCTTTCCAAACCATAATTCATACGGTGTCGTTTCAACGGATTTAGATGGTGCCCTATTTAAAGTGAATGCGGCTGTTTCTAATGCATAACCCCAAAATGATAGCGGTAAATCTGTAAGTGACATCATAGAACGAACCATATCTAAGAGAGTTCGATTACGACGTTCGGACACACCATTACGCTGTGGTGTTCCCGGCGGTGTCAATTGTGAAAGTATTCCGCATTTCTTCAAATGCTCGCCAAACTCGTAACTTAGATATTCACCTCCACGATCAGAACGTAGAAATTTAATCTTCTTGTTACGTTGATTCTCTACCTCACTTTGAAATTCCTTAAACTTCTCGAAAGTTTCGGACTTATGTTTCATGAAATAGATATACCCATATCTACTCAAGTCATCCGTGAAGGTAAGAACATAACGATAACCACCGCGTGATGCTACACTCATTGGACCACACACATCGGTATGTATGATTTCCAATAAGTCCGTAGCTCGCTCCATCATACCAGAAAATGGAGTCTTAGTCATTTTACCCATCAGACATGCTTCGCATCTTTCAAGTGATTCGAAATCAAGTGATTCAAGAAGTCCATCGGAATGGAGTTTCTTCATACGCTTCACTCCAATGTGACCAAGACGACAGTGCCACATATAGGTCGAGTTATCGCTCGATTTCAAACGTTTAGCCTCAATGTTATTAATATGTGTATTTCCACTATCGAGATTCAATAAGAATAGACCATCTATCAAAGGTGCATGTGCATAAAACATATTACTCATATAAATCGAACAACCATTATTCTTGGATTTAAACAAGTAACCGTCTCGCAATAAACAAGATCCCGATATAATGTTCATGCTTAACGCAGGCACCAAATAACAATTATTTAAGTATAAAACTAATCCCGATGGTTGATGAAGGGGTAGCGTGCCGACCGCGATCACATCAACCTTTGATCCGTTTCCCACGCGCATCGTCACCTCGTTCTTCGCTAGCTTCCTTTTATTCTGCAGCACCTGTTTCGAGTTACAAATATGAGCAACCAAACCAGTATCAAATACCCAGGCACTACTACGAGTACTAGTGAGATACACATCAATAACATGTATATCAGATATACCTTTCTTCTTGATGTTGCCGTTCTTCAAATCCGCCAAGTACTTTGGGCAATTCCACTTCCAGTGACCTTCTCCCTTGTAGTAAAAGCACTCAGTATCAGGCTTAGGTCCAGCCTTGGTTTTCTTCGTTGGCGTGGTAACTTTCTTACCACCCTTCTTGAAGAGTCCCTTCTGCTTAGACTTGCCTTTCTTGAATTTGGTGGTCTTATTGACCAACAACACTTGGTGCTTTTTCTTGATCTCCACTTCTGCAGATTTCAACATGGCAAAGAGTTCTGGCAACGTCTTGTTCATGTTTTGCATGTTGTAGTTCATCACAAAGTTCTTGTAACTTGGTGGTAGTGATTGGAGGACGCGGTAAATCCCCAAAGCATTAGGAATCACTATACCTAAGCTTTGAAGTTTGTTTGCGTGCCCAGACATCTTAAGCACATGCTCACTGACGGAGCTGCCCTCTTCCATCTTGCAGTTAAAGAACTTTTCAGAAGCCTCATAGCTTTCAATTGCCGCATGAGTCTCAAAGATCAATTTGAGATCCTCGACAATATCATATGGGTCTGAATTCTCAAACCTTTTCTGAAGCTCCGATTCTAAACCATAGGCAGCATCAGCATCAGCACTTTTCTGAAGATATCACACTGAATTGTGGAGTACTGAGTCTTCCGAGTGAGGTAAACATTCTTTACTTCATAGGCAGCATCAGCTGCAGGTGGGTCACCCAGCGGTGCATCCAACACATAGGTCAAATTACCAGCTGTGAGGACAATCCTCAAATTGCGGAACCAATCCGCGAAGTTGCTTCCATTGTTTTTCAACTTTTCTTTCTCTAGGAACGCATTAAAATTGATGGTAGGGGCTGCCATTGATCTACAACATATTTGCAATAGTTTAGACTAAGTTTATGACAAATTGAGTTCAAATTGATAATAAAATTAATCTAGGTGAACTCCCACTCAAAACAATATCCCTCACATTGTTTTAGTGATCACACGAACCAAATCCACCATATCAACACCGATCATCACGAGAGCTGATATAGTTTCAATGGCGAACAATCGACATGTTCATCATATCTACTATATGATTCATGATTTACCTTTTGGTGATCTGTGTTCCGAGACCATGTCTATACATGCTAGGCTCGTCAAGATCAAACCTTAGTTTCCGCATGAGCAAATCTAGCTTGCTCACGTTGTATGCACTTGCAGAATCTAACACACCCGATCATCATGTGGTGCTTCGAAACAACAAGCTTTAGCAACGGTGCTAACTAAGGGTGAACACTTTATGACTTGAAATTCATGTGCATGAGAGATCATCTTATAATGCTACCGTCGTCTACTAAGCAATACAAGATGCATAAAGGATTAACATCACATGCAATTCATAATATGTGATATGATATGGCCTTTTCTTCTTTGTGCTTCCGATCTCCATCTTCAAGCACGAACATGATATCCATCATCACCGACATTGCATCAAGGTCAATGACGCTTCTTCATGGTTGTCGTTCACCGGCTTCAACTATTACAACTACTTTGAATAGACATGCGGGTCTTAACATAAATTAAAGACAACCATGTGGCTCCTGCCGGTTGCCAACTTACAATAAGGAACATTGCATACATCAAATATAATCACAATCATGGCCATATCACATCACTGCACACCCCTGCAAAACAAAGTTAGACGCCTCTACTTTGTTTGCATGTTTTACGTGGTTTGGGGCTTTCAATAAGTGTCGTTCTAACTTACGAACATGAACCACAACATTGATACTAGTATTGTTAATCACCCGTTGTAAATTGGATCTTAACTATGCTAGGAGAAACAGGCACCCGCAAAGCCACTTATGCAATACAAGTTGCATGTCAAGCGTGGAGCAAGTCTCATGAACGATGACATGTAAGGTTAGCCCGGGCCGCTTCATCCCAACATCCCGCAAGATGCAAAGTACACAAGAAGCAATCGACAATAAAAGCATCAACGCCCACAATGACCATTGTGTTCTACTCGTGCAACAGATCTGCATATAGACACGGCTCTGATACCACTGTAGGGTTTCGTAGCATGGAAAACAAAAAATTTCTATCGCATACAAACAAACAATCCAAGATCTATCTACTAGATTGTAGCAACGAGTCGATGGAATAACTCACCCTCGAAGATTCCAAAGTATTTAACGAGAGCGGATTCTCGTGGGTGATCTAGTCATACTCTTCCAGATCTCAAGATCGCGTAGACGATCCTTCCGGCGCTGTGTTCTGGCAGCGCTCCCGCAGTCGGTCACACGTTCGGTACTCGAAGAAGACCTTCCTCTCCCTTGTTCCAGCAGGCAGCGGAGGTTGTAGCACTCTCCTTGTGATTCCGGCAGCACAACGGCGTGGTACCGGAAGTAGAGGGGAGATCTCGCAGGGCTTCGCCTTAAGCCGGAGCGAGTATGGTGGAGTATGAGAGAGTCCCTCGACGATCTAGGGTTTAGACACGCCAAGGAGGGGGCTAGGCCGGCGGCTAGGGTTTCACCTAGGCGGCGGCGGCGAGTGCCCTAGGGCCGGCGGCGGCTATGGAGGCGGCGGCGGCTTGGGGATAGGGTTTAGAGGTGTAGGAACTTGTGTCTAGGAGGGGAGCCCTGCCCCTCCTTTTATAGGTGGAGGGGGCCGGCCAAGGGGAGGGGAGTCCCTCCCCAACTCGGCTTGGTGGTGCGCCAGCGGTGGGAGGAGGAACTCCTCCCCCAAGTCGGTTTCCACCTCCCTCTCCACTTCCCAAAAATAGCCGTTTGACTTTCAAACTTGGCGTTTGACTTTTCAAACTAGGATTTGAATAAACCCTCTATTTTGTTCAGCGATGACACCGAGTACATGATGCAATCATACCAACTTGATATAACACATTCATGTACCCTTCCCCTCCGGAGTGCCGGACATTCCGGAACCTTCTAGAACATTCCCGATGAAAACACCGGAACCATTCTCCAACTCCGAAACGGGACTTTCCTTATATGAATCTTATTCTCCGAACCATTCCGGATCTCCTCGTGATATCCCGAATCCCATTCGAGACTCCGAACAACATTCGGACTCTTTCTCATCATTCCATAACTACTCAAGCAACGTCGAATCCTTAAGTGTGTCTCCCTACGGTTTGTGAATTATGCGGACATGATCGAGACACTTCTCTGAACAATAACCAATAGAGGAATCTGGAAATTCATATGGCTCCCACATATTTCTACGATTACTTTGCGATCGAATGAACCACTTACATATGATACCAATTTCCCTTTGTCTCACGATAGTTTACTTATCCGAGGTTATGATCGTCGGTATCTCTGCATACCTAGTTCAACCTCGTTACTGACAAGTACTCTTTTATCGTTCCCGTGATATGTGATCCCTTGTGAGCTAGTCACATGCTTGCAAGCTAATTGGATGACATTCCACCGAGAGGGCCTAGAGTATATCTATCCGTCATATGGATGGACAAATCCCACTCTTGATCCATGTGTTTCAACCAATACTTTCCGAACACTCAATGCCACCTTTATAGCCACCCAGTTATGGTGTGGTGTTTGATGTCATCAAAGCATCCATCTGGTAAAGGTGATATGCATGATCTCATGGTCGAAGGAATCAGGTTACTATGTATCAGAAAGCATATAGCAATTGAACTATTAAAATGACTTGATCTTTATGCTACGCTTATCTATAGGAGTATGTCCATCATATCATTCTCCTAACGATATGATCTTGTTGTTAATAACATCTCAATGTTCATGACAGGGAAACCACAATCATTCATTAACCAACAAGCTAGTGATGTATAGAGGCTTTACTAGGGAGTTCAAATTAAGTTTACAAATCACACAAGTATTAATGTTTCCTTGTTAATACTATTATAGCATGAATGTAAAAATTTATCATAAACACAAAGATATAATAATAACCATATTTATTATTGCCTCTAGGGCATACCTCCAACACCCTTCATCATATGAGCCACTACTACAGGAGTTGTTTGAGCCATGCGAGTCGTAAAATTGCATGAGTAGGGTTTGTGTGTGTCTTTGAATAACGAGGTACCTAAACAACTGAATTGAGTAGTAATGGGATAACTAATGAAAGAGGGACCGGTGGGTAATATCTGCTATTTGGTTCTTTATGCTCACTTGTGTCCCATAGGACCCCGAGTACTTGATTCTTGTTCCTTGACTATCGCACTATCCGCATGTGGGACCATGAATCCCCTTAGTTCGAGCTTGAGTCATATTTAATTTATTGGTCCACAAAATAGTTTGGGGCGTTATTACTATCCTGTACTTATGCCATGTTTGACTGCTTATTTCTTATTGTTGCTCATGGACCGTTTACTACTGTACTGTTTAAGAATTGTGATATGTTACAGTCGTCGACACAAACCTCTGGGTCCGTCTCGGAGCCGGCCAACTTCGTCATGGGTTTCTTAGTGGGGTGGGCCCCTAAAATCAACTATGAATCTTGTGAATTCTTTGTCATGATGCGTCGTTAGTTTTTCATTTGGTTTTTCCAAGGTTGATCGTGTGTGTGTTTCTATTTGTGCACCCTGGTAGGGTAAATCTTTATGAAGGACGTGTCCACGGTTATGGACGACTTGGAGCACAATTTCTAGATCATAGACAAGCATAACTAAAGTACCGCTTTTAAATTGACTAAAAGTTGACTAGTAATAGTGCAACATTCATGTAATGAGTAATAAAACTACCAATGGTTTGGTTTTTCTTCCGCCTTCTCGTCCGGGACAGGGAGGTGGGCAAGTGATGATTATTTATGTTGATATATATATGTTGGATAAAGAAATGTTGTTTATTTAATGAGTGTCCGTCTATCATTGGTTAGGCGTATGTTGTAGCGAGCCTCTATAGAACTGCAAGGCTTTATTTTCGTTGCAATTGCGTCACCCTCGGGTTGTTCCATTTAGATGCATAAAGACTTTTTGAGTCCCTTAGGGTCTCACACGATAAAATATTGGTTCAGATGGACAGGTATACTCTGAGGAAGGTTACTAGTTCAAAGAGACCGATGGTGGTAACAAACATCTGGTGTAGAGAATCCGGGGATGGATATCTGTGAGATCTATGGCCGGGGTGTGCTTATTTTCAGGGCATCTTATGCCAATTTGCCTCTTATTCGTACTCGGATCTTGTCTTCCGCTTCCGCTTGATACTCTAATGTGTGATGTATGAGGATACATCCTAAAATATTAGCTATCTAGTATTTTGGATCTTGCCGTATGGCGTTGAATATTTATATTTCTGTTACATGGTTTGGCTCTAATGTAGTCTTGTATGTCACTGACATACACTTGTGTATGTTTTGTTCACATGCCTGTCTACTATGCTGCTCGCACTTGATACGATGTTCTTGCAAAGTGGATAGGGTGGTTGGCCGGTACCATGCCCTTATTCGCTTAGACGGGCCTGCACGTGGTGGCCTTTGGGACTCCGCGGCAGAACCACCTTATGTACTTTGGGTTCATCCTGGCTTGTTGCTTAGAGCATAGTGTTTGAGGAATTACATACGGTATCAAAGCCATTCTGCCCTTCAGGGTCTCATCCAAGATAGTCGTTGTCAGTCTAGAAAATATTTTGGTAGTTATGTATACTAGGGAAAAACTAAACATGAGAGTAGGACTTCTTCAATTTTTCTTCTTACTATTCCACCCACACTTTTCTGGTAAGGAAGTGTAATGTTTATTATTCCTCTTCTCAAATTCAAATTAGGATTCACGTGTTCTGGGTTTCTGTAGTACCCTAGGATGTGTTTGTAAAATCCTTTGTCAATCTGTTGCATCCAACTTTGCTTTGCAATCTACCTTTGGTTATCAATTGTTGGTACATTCCATACCGGCAGTTTTTTGTAAAACGACGCAATATACCCAATTCTTTGGAAACCGTCACGATCTTGTCAAGGGTTTTCATCCTTTCGGCATGATTTCACGGAATATGGAGTTGCTAATCTCTATCCGTTAAGTGGTTTTGCGCATCTAGTTGGTATTTTGATGCCAAAAAATGCGAATTTTTTTCTTTGATACATCTATGTTTCCACTCTCCTTTTTAGTCTTGTGCGACACATATTTCACCTTCTTTTGTCAGCATGACCATGCTAGATCGATTTTTTTGCTACCGGTGCTTCAATCTAGAGTTTTTACTTTGTCTTCAAATTCTTTTGAGCTAAAATGCATAACGTGGGTCGATTCGATGCTTGTGATTATAAGTTGGTTCTCGGTATAGCTATATGACGCTTATCAGGAGTGGAATATGGTAAATGCTATCAATCTAATCCTCCAAAATGATGGCAGTTATCTCTTGTGATTTCAAGTAATACCGTGATCATATCCTTATCATATTCAAGTATCTTTGGCAATCTGGAGGTTCCTTCAAGCAGTATGGTGGATTATCATTCGTTATCATTCTTCACATCTTTGAACTCCAATATGCAGAGTTCTCTTTGATACGAGAGAATATCATCCTTTCATCTATGATAGCTTTTCTTAAATATATGAGTTATTAGTGGTTCTTATCCAAAGTTTGCCTCTTTTCAACTGGTGTATCGATCAACAAGGTGAGCAAGTCAGTATCACTTTTCATATTCAAAGGGCCAGATAATCTATTCTTCCAATGCATCTTTCTAAACACCATTCCTTGCTCTTTATGTTGATATGTCGTGGTGGTATATTTGATGATATTCTCGCATATTCTATATCAATGGAAGAACATGAAGAACATATTATTCTCAACCTCTCAAGCTTCGACAACACCGCATCTATGTAAATTTCTCAAAGTGTAAATCTTGACTTTTTAAAGTCACCTATCTCGACCATGTCCTTCTGCTAAATACATTGCTACAATTCCGGAATCATCAAATGAATTGTTAATCCTCACAGATCATCAACTTCCAACCAACTCTGAAGCTTTTCCTTGTTTTGCAAGTTATCATCGTCGTTCCGCTGAAGTTTTCCTCAAGACGGCTAATTCTTTCAGAAGATCTTCTCAAGAAGGACAAGAAATTCTTTTGATCTCTGACTCATGAAGAAATCTTTTGAAACCCTTTCTCTTTATCTTCTATACTCAATCCGCTGGATGCCACGAAGATTTCCCAGATCTTTCACGTTCTTCTATCCAGGTTTTGGGTTCCATCTTTAATCTATCCGTTGAACCTTTTATCTATCTTCGTGATCTTAATTAATATCTTTCCGTTGGATTGCGACTTCTGACACAACGACAACATCATCATCCTTATCTACCTTTGGATCTGACGAATTGTTTGCGTCAATCCTTGTTTTCTTATGGAGCTTCATGAGTTATCTCCTTGTCAAAATTTTCAGTCTAAATTCGAGAGTGGGGTTGCATGATTTTATTATTCATGTACAGAGTAATGCTTTGGTTGAGGGATGGAGTAGCTACCATACCACTACTCTTATCATTCGCTCTTGTACATTGAATTGGTGGATTAATGTGATCTCTACTTATTCCATGGAAGTTAGAAGTGGAATTTATCCCTCGATACTTTTACTTTTGTCCTTGTTGTCCAGAGTGTTCTCTCTTGGAGCCGAATCAATAATCTCCTGTTGGTGGTCTCGTTTATTCAAGATGGAGCAAAATCTTCAAAGATCGGGTGGAATAAAGGCAAATCTTCCCTGTATTCTTCATTCGACCGGCGTTCTACATCGTCATATAATATAGATGGAAGTTATGTCTAACTTATTTTCGGCAATTCATTTCTTTTGGTAAAGCCAATTGTGGTCAATGCCACTAATCTCAAATCTATTTCAATAACCTCATGGTTAAGGAAAGCAATGAGCATCTCGACAATAACTCCATGTCTTCAACTTCTTTCTTAGGATTCCACCATAAACTCGTGTCACTCTTTCTCGAGGAGATAAAGCAATACACATCCATTACATGATCCTCTGGTTCTTACCGGCGCATGAAGAATCTAATCCGAGAGTTTCTCAACCCAAATCTTATTCCATCGATATCAAGGAACTTTGTTGTTTAAGGGAAATATTGATTCCGCACTTCTTCCTTTAATATATGGGAAGATATAATGCTATTTCATAGTGTTTGTTAACTTCCCTAAAGTCATTTCTTTCTTTAGGCGAAACAAAGAATCATCTTCACATGCATCTGTTAATCTTTAATCCTAACAATGTGTCTTTCCTCTCTCTGCTAGATTCTTTGTCTTCACAAGTTCTTGCAAGAAGTTGTTATATTCCTTATCGTGTTCCTCGAGCACCTGATCTATGTCCATCCTACCTTCCTCATTTCGTCATAATTCTTCTTTTTGTCATGTCATTTGTTTCCTTGAAGCAAAACACAAGAATCACAACAAGTCTAGCAAGTTTTGCAAGGTATATTGGTCGCACCATTCCATTGTGAAATCAATTTGGGAACCTGAGGATCACCTTTGTTCTGAACACCCGCCTCTCCTTGGTATTTTTTTCTTAGGAATATCGGGGCGAGATTCTTGTGTAGTGGGGGAGAGTTGTAGCATCCCAATTGTCTAACAATTTCAATGCTACTTGCCTAGTCTATATAATGCTACTTCCTACATGTCTTTTATTCCATCATCATTATATCATTATCATGACACCATGCCACCTTACATTTGAGCATGATATAAACTCCTCTTGTTTGGTTCTTATCCCATATGCATTTATATTGAATCACTTGTATTTGCCTCTTGATATATTGTATTTGTTTCTTTATAAATTGCTTCATGCCCAAGTTGAGTTGAGGCATATCTATTATAATTCGACCACCTTTGAGACCTTCCTTTGGTTCCATCCATAATCTCTAACATACTAAATATATACGAGCACTTGCATTACTTTGGAATTTAACTCTAGCTCATGAATAGTTGGTATGGGTCCTTTCTTCATCTACATGCTTCCAAACATGATACATGTTGTTTTCACAATATTACTATGGAAGCCTACATAGCCACCTTTGCATGCTATGTAGTAGTAGAAGCCATGTTTCTTTTCAACCATTGTTTCATTATTTTGTGAGCTTGCTTGATTCAACGAGGCTATATTGAATCATAGTGGAAAATACACACTCTATAGGCCTCATAATTAGAATGGTCTCAATGCTATATGAAACTATGTTTGGGATGCTTGGTTCCTTTTGATCCATAAGTCAATGATCACTTGAGCCTAGTTTGTTTTCCCAAACTAGGCCTATCTTTTGTTCATTCATGCACATGGGATCTTCCCATCTCCCCCTCTCTTTTGAAATCTGTTGGTTTTATTTGAATAGGAAATGGTTTGAGCAAGCTCGCATCAGGTTGAAAATGCCAACCTAATCTTCCAAGTTTTGCCACCCATTTACTTCCCTGGTTTTTATAATGGTTTGGTTACAAAAAAAATTAAAAGGAAAAAAAATTAAAACAAAAAGGAAATCAAACAAAACATATCTATCTACTATCTCTGGCCCAAAACCGTACCCTATTGAATCGATGGGAAAATCCATCCATCTAAGCTTCTAGCTTAGCTAGCTGGTGCAACCACTCCATGTCCAGCAGCGAACGAGGGCTTGGTTCTATTCCTCTTCTCCCTGGTCGCCCACGTGATCGCTCACGCCACTACCGTGCGCTCCCCTCTCCATCCACTTCTTAAAGTAGAGCAGCTGCAGATCTCGCCCCTATCCTAACCAACCACCCCAGATCGAGGTATGGGATATGCCTCTGATCTTCTCCTCCCCAAGCAAATCCATGGCCACAAATAAACCCTAGCTACCTAGCTCCGGCCACCACCTCTCCCCAGCGACCTAGAGCTTCCCAAGGAAGGCCAAGTGCATCAGCAAACTCCCCGGCTTCCTCTTCTTTAACCTGAACACATAGCAGCACCATAAGTGCACTGGAAGCCGCTGTCGCCATATGATTCCTCTTCTGGTCGTCTCTGTCGCTCTCGAGCTCCGTCGATGTCCTTTAAACCATTCCAGTGAGCTACTACCTCCCTCCATCCCATCCCAGTGCCTCCTCCGTCTAGAACCTCGACGACGTTGCCCTACCACTTCCGTGCAAGCCCAGCAACCAACCACCGCGCGCCATGATAGACAGCATGCGCAAACAGTCTCTCGTAGTGCATATGTTCCCACATAAACTCTAGCCACCTCAGCTCTTCTCCGACGTAGTTCCACACACGCTTTTAATCTCAGCACAACCGTCTCTCGATAGAAGCAAACGACGCAAGAATCATACCACCGCAGCGCTCGAATTTTTTATCTAAAATTGCCAGGATCTCACAGACTTTCGTCAGTTCGTCAGTTAGTTGTGCGATAATCCTCTAATCCACGCAAAATAGTGTCCTCTATGATCCACCTCTGATGCTTCCACTCGCATCCTTGCAGATAGGCTGCTTACCTCTTTCTAACAAGCCTAAAACACCCGTTCTAGTGCACCACGGACCTAGCAATCATCCTCGCAAGATCGATCGAGCTAGCATTTTTGGAGTGCAGAAAAAATTCAATTTTTGACACTTGTTACAGCCTCTATGCTCCATCCGTTTCAGGCTCACACAGACGTCATACGGGGAAACCTCGAACACGAAACTTATAGACCTTGATCTCTTCTACAACTTTGTTTTTGCAGCATAGCGAAATTCACAGCAGTTTGCTCTTCATCTTCAACCAAAGTTGGAGTCATCTAGGTATTTTTCACGAACGTTTTCAATTTCGTCACATTACCTCCAGATACTTTTTAAAAAAAACCTCCACTTTCCTTCTTCCAAACCTGCAGTCCCAGTGTGACACTTGTCACGCCCACATGACACTGCCTCGTCAGCACCTAATTAGGCTCGTGGCCTGCATGTCATGGACTATGGCTAGGAGAGCCCATGTACAAAAAGTTCTAGAAGACTTTTTCCTAATAAATAAAATTCTTGGAAATGGGTAAATACAAACAAATTCATATATTTTAAAACAATTTGAATGTAAAGAAATTTTTAAAATGAAATATGTATTCAAATATATTTTTAAATTTGACCAGAGTTGACTCTGTCTAATCAAACCTTTGACTTTGAACCCCTTTGAATAATTTTGACTCTAATATTGATTTAAATTTATAAATCTAAGATATCTGAAACTAGCCGCTCTCTTCTTCATCAAGAAAGAAATGGTCATACATCCTCCCACTTTGACCCCTTTGGTATGGTCCGCGAACGTATCCTGCCCGTAGGCGGTCTGTGCGGGCCTTGACGATCCTCTGACTTCCAGGGAACTAGTTGATGCGTCGAAAACGTATCTATAATTTTTGATGCTCCATGCTTGTTTTGTATCTACTTTGCTTTGATTGTCTACACTTTGAGGTGCTTTTTACATGTTTTCTGGTACTAACCTACTAACAAGTTGCAACAGTGTCAGATGCCTGTTTTCTACTGTTTTTGGTTTCGGAAAAGCTAGTAAAGAAATATTCTCGGAATTGGACGGGACAAACATCAAAGTCAATTACTTTCCGTGGGGAACAAGAAGTCCAGAGGGGATCCGGAGAGGCCGGACAGGGCGGCCCAACCCACCCTAGGCGCGGGTGGGCCCTGCCCCGCACCTGGGAGGGGGTGTGTGGCCCCTGGCCGCCTCCTCAGCCTCCCCTTCGCCTATAAGAAGCCCCATGTATAGATCTTCTGAGCTCCGTTCATGATCAAGATCTAATCTATTTGTAATCATGCATGTTGTGTTTGCGGGGATCCGATGGATATTGAGATTATTATGTTGGTTTGATTAATGGTTTTGTCTTTATGATTCTATCATGTATGTGTTGTTCGTGATCTTGCATGCTCTCCGTTGTTAGTAGCTATATTGGCCAAGTAGTTGCTAGTGACTCCAAGGGGGGGTATTTATGCTCGATAGTGGGTTCATGCCTCTAGTTTCCAAGGGAAGTGACAGAAATCTCTTCGGTTATAGATGTGTTGTTGCCACTAGGGATAAAACAACGGTCTCTTGTTCATGGAACATGTGGACTGTTTACCATACACACTTTGCTTAAAGCAGTTGTCTGTTCCTTGCAACTTAATACTGGAGGGTGTTTGGATGATAACCGTAAGGTGGACTTGTAGTCATATATGCACTTGGATGAGGGTGTATGTATATTGTTGTATTGCCCAATCGAATCTCATACGATCTTTCGGACTAGTAATTGCATTGTTATGCCTTGCTCAGTTCCTGTCAATTGCCCTGCTGTAATTTGTTTACCCTTCATGCCATGTTGATTATCTAAGGAGAGCACCTCTAGTGAACTATGGACCCCGGTCCAATCTTTAACATTGATACATCTTCCACTGTTACTTGTTTACTTGCTGCAAACCATTACCTTCCACACCATACGTTTAATCCTTTGTTACAATAAACCGGTGAGCTTGACAACCTCACTGATTCGTTAGGGCAAAGTCTTGAGTTTGTGTTGTGCAGGTCTCCGTGTTGCTTGCACCACCTGTGTGACGTTTCCTTCCTTCTACTGGTTCGATAACCTCGGTTTCTTACTGAGGGAAACTTGTTGCTGTGCTGCTTCATACGTTGCTCTTAGGGTTTCCAATGAAGCGTCCCACGAGAAGTGGTGGGCGCCATCAAGCTCTTTCTGGCGCCGTTGCCGGGGAGGCCAAGGACGTCTTCACTAGGAGAGTCCTTCACTTCCTTTCTCTTTACTTTGTTTTTAGTTTTGTTTGCTTCTTTTGCTTGGTTTTGTTTGCCTCTTTTCAAAAAACACAAAAAAATATTTCCTGCTTTAGTTGCCACCTTGCTCTAGCTCACCATGTTGCTCCCCAAGTTTGCCCTGAAAGATCTTGCAATAGGTAGTGGCTCCATAAATGGGAAAGATAATATTGAAGAATTCTTTAATTATGTTAGCAAGCATGAGGATATTGAGGATAAATCTATAGCATAGCTTGCTCCTAATTATGAGATTGCTGCAGCGTCTTTAGTTCATATGTTGGAGGCTAGGTTTGTTAGCCTTAACCCCTTCATGCAATTCTTGTTCCTAAAACTAAAAGAAGAAAAGAATGCTGAAAAGAGAGAATTCATCCTTGAAACTTTATCAAAAGAATTTCATGATGTTGCTAGGGAAGCCAAAAGGGTCTTTGAGTGTTTCAATATGCTAGTCTCAAGTGTAGATGTTGTGGGTATTTCCGATAAAACTAAGCCTAGAGAGGAATTCAATATACCCATACCCTTTAAGCTTGTTGGAATGCATGAAGCCTTTGAAAAGAATTTTGATAGGATTGCTCCTAAAAATCTTTTTGATGAAGGTAGTAGACAAAAGAGAGATGAGAAGGGATCCTCCAAAACCCATTTGGATGATATACCTTTCATAGTTGAGGATTTTGCAAGTATGGATGTTAATTCTTCTTCATTTAAAAATACTTGATTCTTCTTGCTTCTTGTGCCTAACTTAAAGGCGTTAAATAAAAGTACTTGTTGAGAGATAACGCAAGAGTTTCCTTGAGTCTTGGAAGTTATTACTTCTGTAATAACCTCTCCTGATCCTTTTTGTATGCTTTTTCTGCCAAGAATGACCTCTAGTGAGAGGGAAGTAAGATTTGGGGAGTTGTTGTCCCGAAACAGATTTCTGTCCTCCACCAAAAAATTCGTGATGATGCTCTGTAACTCGGGTTGAGCTCAAAATTTAAGAATAAATCTCCCAGTATGTTAGATAACTTTCGATAGTTCAACACTTTTTTATTTGAGTAACAGAAGATGTTCGAAAAAATTGGTTTCTACCTGCTGGTCTGTTTTGACAGATTTCTGCCATTATTTGCATTTGCTTCTTATTGATTCCTTTTTTAGTTCTCTTTAGGTGAATTGAGCTTTTTGAAGGAGTTACTACAGTAGCTTGAGTTTTTAGTGAAAACCTTGATGTTTCAAAGCTTTGCCAGAGGTCTAATATCTTTTGAATACACTAATGTTGCTAATGAAGATTGTGTGAAGTTTTGTATGAAGGAAAAATTTTAGGTGTAAAGAGAGAATGATGCAATGAGATGAAGAATGGACAAAAGCTCAAGCTTGGCGATGCCACCATCGTGTCACCCCAAGAAATATCCAAGATGTACAAGGGTCAAAGCTTGGGGATGCCCAAGGCATCTCCTTCTTCATCAATAAAAAGCTCAGGTCTGTCTAGACACTTCGTTTTTATTGTTTCATGCACAGTTGTGTTGTTCTTGGAGTGTCTTAGTTTTTGTTTGCTTTTCTTAGGTTGTTTAGTTTGCTTGAATAAAGTAGTTTGGACCCCCGTTCTCACTGTGTTGTTTTCCAAATAGTTTTCTTGGTGTTTGGAAAGGAGTAGTAAGTTCTTGCTTGAAGTGCAAGAGGAGCTTGCATTGACTGTGACTTAGACTTTAGCATGACATGCTAGGTGTTGTTTTGGCATTATGATTAGTGATTATTGCTGTAGCATGTATTGTTACAAATAATTGGGATTGCTTAGTGTGTCTTGAAGAAATTATGCATTGTTTTAGCATGCAAAAGCATAACATTGTGGTATTATCCTTTGATGCTTTGCCTGGGTTGACTTGGCACATGCTCACACCATGTTATGACTATGAAACGTCACCATTAGCCTCTATGATCATTTAGTACTTGACTTGTAGTACCACTCTTTTCTTTGATTAGTATGCTTTGTTGCACTACATGATTTTGGCCATTATTGCTCTCTTAGTTGGTTGCTCTCAGTCTTTTGCTAGCCTCCACTTGTATGAGTAAGCTCTACTCATGCTTCCAACTCCCAAGAAACCAAGTTATTCCAAAGTGTCCACTATAAACTCCTATGCATGGTGTGTTACACCATTCCAAGTATATTCTTGTTTTCAACTATCTTCCAATTAAAAAACTATTTTGTTATGAGAAAACTTAGTGATTAAATCCCTCACGAACTTGATGGCACACTTTATTCTTTGCCCCTAATAAACTTGAACCATTGTGACAACTTTGTTGTATATGCTTGCACTTATAAGTTCGAATTAGAAGAACCGTGCTGTCACGAGGAACATTTTCAATATTGCACTTTAGTTGATATCATGTTCTTTTGTCTATGGATGTCACCGGTGTGAAATAAAGAGAGAACTTGTAAGTCCATGGAGTTTGTATCCTGTGTTAGAGAAACACCTGGACCGCTAGCCTAAGCCATGCCTAATCATGGTGGAAACTTGCAGCATCACCATAGTGACATCTATGAAGCATTCTTCTTATAAAAAAAGAGACACATTGAGAAAAGAGGAAAGAGAGGAAAAAACACCATATTTCCATGGTACATAAGAAGATTGCTGAGATGCTCATTGTCTGCTTTCCTTGTCATTTTGGTTATGGAAAACCTCCTGTACCATGTGCAAGGGGTACCCCATTGGCGGTTCTCAATGATATGCAAATACTTAGAGTAACAAGAACTTACCTAAACCCAAAGTTGAGTATGCATGAGGTGTGTCCCTCGTATTCAAGGGACTTGAGATTGCCAACTTATACTTCGTCAAGCATATAGTCCAGCTTTGCCACTTCAAACTTAACCACTTCAAAATGCTTATGATAGAGGAAATGAGGGCTGAAAGATAACAAGTACCATAATTTTTGGAAGCTCTTTTTGAAACTTGTAATCCCTGCTTCCTTTACAAATAGGCCTTTCTTTCACCACTATTGAGTCTTCACCTTCTACCTTTAGGGACCATTAAGAGAGCATAATTGTCATTCTATGTGCAGTGTTCCAAAGCTTATTAATTGATGTGTATTGTGATATCTTGTGCTATTTGTTTCTAGTCATCCTTGTGAACTTTGCAGGTGTCCTATGCACCTATTTGCTACTCTATGAGGGACAAACTGATTGCCACTATGCTATTTTTTCTGTATGTGAAACAAACAAACATTTTTCAATGCATGTTATTCATGATCTTTGTTTGTAGCTTGTCATGTTACATGCATAGTTACTATGTCCTATTGTTAGAACTCCATCTTTCATGCACATGTTTAGAGTTCTTTGATCCCAGCTTTCAATGCTTGCAATTGGTTGCATCTTTATTGTGACGGTACATGTCACCTAAAAAATTATTCTTTTACTAGGAAACATGCCCATGTGTTGCAATGGGATAGAGAAATATTTGTATCGGCGTGTCTTTGACTTTCAATCATGGAAGTAGCTTGACCAAATCTAGGAGCGCTTAAATTATAAAACTCATTTAATTTTGCACCATACATAGTAGCGCAGACCCCACAATCCTAATTATTTAAGCACACACCACGCACCTTTTTCCGTTAATCTTTCCGCAGTTCAGGCCCACATGAAAGATGCACATACATGCAGCCCCGATTATTTAGCCCACAATCCCGTCGATTTAATCTTGCAACTTGCATCCTACGCAAGCAAGGCAGCCAACAATCCCGACTATTTAGCCCACACACAGGTTAATTAGGCAACCATATCTCCAAACTAAACAGCACTGCTGCTGCTTGTTGATTCCATCAGTGAAACATAATTTAAAGTATTTATTAATATACGTTATTATTTGTTATAAGCTAAGGAATTAGGCATTAGTAAAATGCTTGTATAGAAGATAAAAATACATAATACATCACATTGGAAGAAAAGCAAAGTGGCTATCTCAACCAGCAAATATTGAATGATATTTGGTAAAATAAAATTAATGCTGATACATATTCGAGCAACCATGCAGACCATCAAGATAATGTGCCATACTAATTATAGTGGAGAGATGTTTAGAAAATCTTGGTGGCCGATCATTTATGCCATCTGGCAGATATCAAGGTTCTATTAGAGAAATTCATACAAGAACTAACCAGCCATATCAAATGCGGTTATAAATGTGCCAGTGTACTCCATCAATAGCAATCCCATACTTCAGGAATAAAAATTTAGGTACCGCTTTTCTTGCTTCAATCATACGCTCTATGACAAGAGTAGCGCCCAATCTGTAAGATGATTTAGATAGCAAAGTTGCATGACATTGTTAGATTCATAATGTAAACAATGTAGATAAAGAAAGATGATATAGTAATAAACCTCTTCAAAGATAACATAGATTGTGACAGTAGGTTTTATGGTACTGATCTATATGGAAGATGAAATTGCCACGTAAAGATGGAGTACGTATTTCTAAAATTTACTATGATCCAAAATAATAAAGCACTTAATATGCATAAGCTTGAATTGATGTACAAGCATGACAAAACTATAATCATGGGTAAAACTAACAACACTTTGACATTTGGTCCTAATTTACTATGACCCATTGAGTCTTACTAAAGCCACCGAGAGATGGTATTAGACTCTCCAAAAAATGCTAAATTACTACTGTGATTCAGTCCGGGTGATGCATACCAAGGAAGTTTAATACGGACATTTTCCGTTCTAATCAACCAATAATTGGATAACAAGATAGATAGTGAGCATATTCAAATTCCAGCAGGACTCTTCACTTTAGTTAAGATAAGATATCTGAAGTATTAAATTCTCTATTTTCTGGGAAAGTTGCAAATGGTTAAATATATTGCAATTCTATATAACTACCATTGGTTCATTGCCATCTCTCCATTCCCCTAGTGCGTCTACTTGGCGAGTTCCGGCCAGCCAAGCTTTGCCCCTCGGGAGGACATAGTTGTGCCCAGCAGCGAGCCAAGGCTACATTACATTTCAAATTTTATATCAAAAGGTACTTCGAGTTTTGCGGCAAACACCTTACATTTCAAACATGCATTTCTAATCTTGGAGAATATTTAACATTTTCAAAATTGCACACTCGGCAGACATATAGTTCACATTATATGCTTTCATGTTAGATTTAAACAAAAACGATCATGTGTACAAGAATTGGAGCACTGCATTCATCCTTGTTATACAACCCAATCATTGTATCCGCTAACCATATCATAATATGAAAAACAAGTCCATGCAAAATATATCAATGAACCAGAAAAGAACATGCGTCCATGAACTAAAGCTAGTACTACAAATAACAATCTCAGACTGAGTGTACCTCCAATCGTAAACAATATGGTGTGTTCATACCATGTTAATATCTAACATCATCCCACATCTACAAGATTTTCCTGGTGTGAGTTGTTGTATTCCACTGCCATGAAAAAACAGATGTGCAGTTTGAGGAACTTCAGGAAAACTAAGAGATTAGTCCAAATCCACACATTTTTTAGAGTGCCAAATCCACACGTTAATATAGACACACGCACAAATTTTTACTTGATAAATTAGAAGAATAAGAGATTATTGCTTTTACCTATTGAACTCTATGCCTAGTCAGTTTCCAACTCCTCTGCTCGAGGCAGAAAGAACTCGGGCTGAGCTGTCTTTGGTATCCAGAATTTTTGGACAAGAAAAAAATTCATCAAGCACTTCTTAAATATATGCATAATACTGTGTTGAGGAAGGAAAGGGAAAAGTCGTTGATGAAGGACAGTGAAATGGAGTTGGGGGAGAGAGGAGAGGCGTACCCAAAGGTAGTACCAGCGCACGGTGCCATCAGCTCCACCATGTCCAGCTGAAACATGCACTGTCGCATAGTCACAGGGTAGCCTCCATGGAAGTGACGTCATGCAGTTGCAGGGATCCGCCATGGGGTGGGGCTGGAAGCCGCCTAGGTGCCGTAACAGCCTCTCCCAGATCGCCCCCTTCTTCTTCCTCGTGGACTTGACAACAGGTAGAGCCTAGCATAGAACCATATCAACCAATGATAAACAAAAGAACTGGTCCAAAAAGGGGCAATTAGCAGAAATGAAATCATAGATGCTTCCTTGTCTACAACTCAGAAGTTCACACCAGGAGACTCCTCCATAAGCCGTCGCCAGCTCCGTTGGTGAGGATGTCGTCATAGCAAACTCTGTGGGGGAAAGAATGGAAAACAGAGCACCCCCGACCATTCTGCACTGGCAAAATAAATCCAGCTGCTATCAAAGTAACACCACCAAATTTTCTTGACTATGATAGTAACATAGTAAGGAAAGCCCCATTTGGTTAACAAAGTTAAAATTTTGTAGCAGTCTATCTATCCAAAAAAATTACAACCTTTTTTAAAAATTATACGCTATTAACAATTTGATACAATAAAGTTTTTTAATTAAACAATCACGTGAATTTTTTGCACGTGAACAATATATCGAACACTTTGAGAGCATTTCCTAATAGCAAAAGAAAGGATCAAATCTGATGAAAGAAAAATGGTTGGACATCTCTGGAGCAGCGCCACTCATCAATCGCCATTGTCCCTCACCTCCATCACGTTGACACCATGTTCACCCGCCCCCCACCGGAACGGGACTCCGCACACCGCCACGGTCCCCTGCGGCCTCCTAGGCTCCAAATCACGCCACCACAGTTGACAAAATCGGGAGCCGTGCGGTAGGTTGCGGGCTCTAGATACGGATGCGGATGGGCAAGCGCGTTGGTGCAGGGCGAGGAGGCCTTGGGCTCCGGGCGACGTGGATGGTTCTGACGCCTTGGGCTCGAAGTGCCCGACCATGGTGGACACAGTCTTCTTCAACCTCGTGTGTGCCATCAGCCGTCGGCCAAGAAAGGGAGGCGGGAAGGCGCCGCCTCCGTCTACCGGATGGAACACGTTATCCTGGGGTGGCACGCGGGTGGGCCGGCAGGTTACTTGGCACAGGGGTGTCTAGGGGCTCGGCAAGCTCCGGATATGGGCGGCGGGAATCTGGGGCGGTACGGGGAGACGATGCAGTGGTTGGAAAGGAGTAGTACGTGTTTAGCGGAGACATTAATACATATGGAATTAGTGGAGACATAATAAGTGGACACACGATTACTGGAAACGGCAAAATTGCATGGGCGATTCGAGTCGGACGAAAGGTTTGACGTATTGACGATGACAGAACATGACTTTTTTTTTAGGTAGTAGAGATCACTTGCCTACTCGAGGACGAGCAGGAGTTAAGCTTGGGATGTTGATACGTTAGAAACGTATCTATAATCTTTGATGCTTCATGATTGTTTTGTATCTACTCTGGTTTGCTTGTCTATACTTTGAGGTGCTTTTTACATATTTTCTGGTACTAACCTACTAACAAGTTGTAACAGTGCCAGATGTCTATTTTCTGCTGTTTTTAGTTTCAGAAAAGTTAGTAAAAAAATATTCTCTGAATTGGACGGGACAAACATCAAAGTCAATTACTTTTCATGGAGAACAAGAAGTCTAGAGGGGATCAGGAGAGGCTGGCCAGGGCGGCCAGACCCACCCTATGCGCGGGTGGGCCCTGCACCGCGCCTGGGAGGGGTATGGGGCCCCTATTCGCCGCCTCAGCCTCCCCCTTCAACTATAAGAAGCCCCCGATGCAGAAACCCTAAGCAACCGATCAAATATCCATGAAACCGTCTGTAGCCTTCGCTACCATCATCCCTAGATCGGGGGGATCTAAAGATCTTCCCGGCACCCTGCTGGAGGGGAGATCATCCCGGAGGCCTTCTCTCCGGCATGATGCGTGAGTAGTTCCACCTTGGACTATGGGTCCATGTAGTAGCTAGATGGTTGTATCTCCTCATTTTTTCTTTCATGTATAGATCTTGTGAGCTCCGTTCATGATCAAGATCTAATCTATTTGTAATCATGCATGTTATGTTTGCGGGGATCCGATGGATATTGAGATTATTATGTTGGTTTGATTAATGGTTTTGTCTTTATGATTCTATCATGTATGTGTTGTTCGTGATCTTGTATGCTCTCCGTTGTTAGTAGTTATCTTGGCCAAGTAGTTGCTAGTGACTCCAAGGGGGGTATTTATGCTCGATAGTGGGTTCATGCCTCTAGTTTCCAAGGGAAGTGACAAAAATCTCTTCAGTTGTAGATGTGTTGTTACCACTAGGGATAAAACAATGGTCTCTTGTTCATGGAACATGTGGAATGTTTACCTTACACATTTTGCTTAAAGCAGTTGTCTATTGCTTGCAACATAATACTAGAGGGGGTTCGGATGATAACCTGAAGGTGGACTTCTAGTCATAGATGTAGTTGGATGGCGGTCTATGTATATTGTTGTATTGCCCAATTGAATCTCATAGGATCTTTCTGACTAGTAATTGCATTGTTATGCCTTCCTCAGTTCCTGTCAATTGCCCTGCTGTAATTTGTTTACCCTTAATGCCATGTTGTTTATGTAAGGAGAGCACCTCTAGTGAACTATGGACCCCGGTCCAATCTTTACCATTGATACATATTCCAATGTTACTTGTTTACTTGCTGAAAACCATTACCTTCCACACCATACGTTTAATCCATTGTTACAGCAAACCGGTGAGCTTGACAACCTCACTGATTCGTTGGGGAAAAGTCTTGAGTTTGTGTTGTGCAGGTCTCCGTGTTGCTTGCAACACCTGTGTGACGTTTCCTTCCTCCTACTGGTTCGATAACCTCGGTTTCTTACTGAGGGAAACTTGTTGCTGTGCTGCTTCATACCTTGCTCTTGGGGTTTCCAACGAAGCGTCCCACGACAAGTGGTGGGAGCCATCAGTAGTGCCTGAGTCGGTTTCGCCAATAAAGAGGTCGATGTCCCCGATTGGGACAATCGAGCAGCGGGTGGGGTTCGTCTTCCCCGGGATCCTGAACTCGTCGGGAGGGACGATCCGAACATTTCCAGAGAAGAGAACTCGACCGATGGCTACGGATTTTCCGATTCCCGCGAAGAGTTTGGACCTCGCCCGTTGTAGAGCCTGAAGCGCCTCTTGCCCCATGGTAGGCGCCAACTGTCGCGGTATTGCCGACGAGTACGCCATGGAGGGTCCTCACATAGCGTGATTAGCGACGTGGGGTAAGGCGGAAGGTTGGCAGGTATAAGGTAACACATCTTACCCAGGTTCATATCCCATGATAGTGGCGGAATCCTGCTCCTACTTTAAATCTCTATAATGGAAATACGCCGAGTTATAGGGATTGGTTCGCTGCGCGATATGGGTTGAGTTATCCCTAAAGACTCCCATAGGTCCGGCTTATATAGTCGCCAGATCGTAGGGTTACAGGTAAATTCCTAGCCGAACAGGTTACAGAGTCCTACACGGTACACAATTGGTCTAATGTGTCTTGCACTCCAAGGCTCTGGGTACACTCGTGACTCCTCCGTAGCCTTCCTTTATCCGGCATGAGCCTCCCTTCTGGATCCATATAACTAGGCCGCCCAGTTGGGCATAGGCCTTGCTACCAACGGTGGGCCACCCGGTTTATCTGGATTAGAGACATGCAATGGTGATAACCATTTAGCATATCCCCAACACAAAGTGTAGACAAAACATAACAAAGTTGGCACAAAACAAGCATGGAGCATAAAAAATTATAGATATTTTTACGATGTATCAAGCATCCCCAAGCTTAACTCCTGCTCGTCCTCGTGTAGGTAAGTGATAAAAAGAATAATTTTTTAAGTGACATGCACCATCACAATCTTCATCAAGGTATTGTGAAGTATTGATAGATGGGATCAAAGTACTCTAAACATGAGCATGAAAGATGTAGTTCTAACAATAAGACATAGCAACTATTTTGTAACATGAAATGGTACAAAGAAAGATCATGAATAACAACGCATTGAAATACGTTTGTTTGTTTCACATATAGAAAACATAGCAAGAGTGGTATTTAGCTTGTCCTTCATGGAATAGCAAAACATAAATGCATAGGACACCTTCAAAGTTCATAAGGGTGACTAGATACAAATAGTTCAAGAACAACCAATATCAACATTATGAATCAATCAATAAGTTTTGGGACAATGCACATAAAACTAAGAATGAAAACTATGCTCTCTTAATTGGTGCATAAAGATAGAATATGGGTACTCGACATAAAAG
The DNA here is from genome assembly GCA_916181665.1 of Avena sativa. Lineage (NCBI taxonomy): Eukaryota > Viridiplantae > Streptophyta > Magnoliopsida > Poales > Poaceae > Avena > Avena sativa. The sequence continues at coordinate 106,682,960 of OV702293.1, forward strand.
TAAGAAGAAAGGCCCTTCGTAGAGGGAAGCAGGGATTTCAAGTTTCATAAAGAGCTTCCAAAAATTTTGGTACTTATTAGCTTTTAGCTCTCATTGCCCCTATCATAAGCATCTTGAAGTGATTAAGGTTAAAGTGAAACAAATATGGAGTATATGATTGACAAATCATAAGTTGGCAATCTCATGTCCCTTGAGTACGAAGGCCGTTCCTCATGCTACTCCACTTTAGTCACAAGCAAGTTCTTGTCATTGTAAGTATATGTCTATCATAGAGAACCGCCAACGGAGTACCCCTTGCCCCATGACACAGGAGTTATCCCATATCAAAATGACAAGGCAACAGACAGTGAGCATCTCAACGATCCTTTTATTTACCATGAGCATGGTGCATATTTTTTCTCTTCTCACTTTTTCCTATATTTTTTTCTGAGGATGCTTCATAGATTGCTGACTATGGTTATGTTGAAAGTTTCCACCATGATTAGGCATGGCTTAGGCTAGCCGCCCAGGCATTTATCTAACACATATATAATACTCCATGAACTTACAAGCTCCCCTTTATTTCACACCGCCGACATCCATTAAAAAAAGATCATGATATCAACTGGGTAATATGTACAAGTGTTGAAAGCGTTCACCACGATAGCATGGTTCTACTAATTCCCAACTTATAAGTGCAAGCATATACGACATAGATGACACAATGGTTCAAGTTTATTAGGTGCAAGAAATAAAGTATGCCATCAAGTTTGTGAGAGCTTTAATCACTAATTTTCACATAACAAGTTTAATTTGGAAGATAGGTAAATCATGAATATAGTTGGAATGGTGTAACATACCATGCATAGAAATTTATAGTGGAATCTTTGGAATAACTTGGTTTCTTGGGAGTTGGATGCACGAGTAGAGCTCATACTCTGTACAAGTGGAGGCTAGCAAAAGACTGGGAGCGACCAACTAAGAGAGCAATAATGGCCAAAATCATGCAAAGCGACAAAACATTATTAAAACTAAAGCATAAAGTGATATCACAAGTCAAAAACTAAATGACCATAGAGGCTAAGGTGACTTATTAATAGTCTTAACATGGTGTAAGCATGTGCCAAGTCAACCCAAACAAAGAATCAAAGGAGAATACCACAATATTATGCATTTGTATGCTAAAACAACACATGATTCTTTCAAGGCACATTAAACAATCTCAATTGTTTGAGACAAGTCATGCTACAGCAATAATTACTATGTATAATGTCAAAGCAACATCTAGCATGACATGATAAAGTCTAAGCCACAGTCAAAGCAAGCTCCCTTTTGTACCACTTAAGCATGGAACTTCCTACTCTCTTCCAACACCAATCGACTTATTTGAAACAACTCACAAGGATAATAATCAATAAAGAAAAGAGATCTTGTCTCACAAACCTAAAAAGAAAAACTAGAAAGTTCTAAGCATAAAGAAGAAGAAAAAGGAAAGCTAAACGCAGTGCTAGCAAAAGTGATCACTCGCAGAACAATAAGAGTTTAAACTAGAGTGTTCTAGACAATGAAGAACGGAGCGTGTCTCTCTCCAAAAGAAGTGTGCTGGGATCCAACAAACTTATTGCAGCAAACAAAGCAAAATAAAACTAAAAACAAAAACAAAGATGTTCCAAGAACAACATATAGTACATGAAGCAATAAAAATGAAGTGTTTTGAAAGTAAACCTGAGATTTTTATTGATGAAGAAGGGGACGCCTTGGGCATCCCTAGGATTTGACGCTTGTACCTCTTGAATATTTCTTGGGGTGACACGGGTGGCATCCCCAAGATTGAGCTTTTGTCCATTCTTCATCTCATCACATCATTCTTCCCCTATACTTGAAAATTTCCTTCATACAAAACTTCACACAATCTTCATTAGCAACATTATTGTATTCAAAATAATAAGCCTTTGGGTTCAGTTTCAACTCAAGTAAATCATCCATTAAAATACAAGCTATTGTAGAAATTCCTTTTAAAAGCTCAAGTGATCAAAGAGAACTCAAAAAGAAACCCGTAAGAGGCAAATGCAAATAATTGCAGAAATCTATCAAAACAGACAAGCAGGTAAAAACTTATTATTTCGAAGATCTTCTATTTCTCAAATCGAAAAGTGCTAACCTAACGAAAGTTATATAATAACCTGGGGACATTTACTCAGAAAATTACAGCTCAAACCGACATGCTGGGATTTTTCACGAATTTTTACAGTGAAACACATAAATATGTTTTGGGACAGCTACTTCCCCAAATCTTACTGCTCTCTCATTAGAGGTTATTCTTGGCACAAAAACCACACAAATAGGATAAGGAGAGGCTATTACAGAGGCAATAACTTCCAAGACTCAACATAACGGGCTGTCTCCCAAAAGAAAATATATAATGGGCTGTCTCCCAAAAGCTCTTTCTTTATAGCCATTAAGATAGGCATGATAATCTCGATGATGCTCACATAACAAAGATGAATTAAAGTAAGAGAGAGCATCAAGAAGAAAATATAAAACAAATTGAGGTCTAACCCACTTTGTATGAAAAATAATCTTGTAAAGAAACAAGTGATGAAAACACAAAGCAACAAGCATAGGAAAGCAAAACAAGTGCAACTTCAAAATTTTCAACCTAAAGAGGGGAAACTTAATATTGTTGAGATACATAAAACCATGTTTCCCTATCTCATAATAACTTTCAATAGCATCATGAATAAAATTAACAATATAACTATCACATAAAACATACTTATCATGAGCCATATTCATATAATAATTATTACTCTCCACATAAGCATAGTCATTCTTATTAATTGTAGTGGGAGAAAATTCAACAAAATAGCTATCATTATTATTCTCATCACCCTAAGCATCAAATATAGGAGGCATATTGTAATCATAATTAATTTTCTCCTCAATAGTAGGTGGACTAAAAATATCATATTCATCATTGTAATCATCATATATTGGAGGTATAGTATCATCATAGCAAATTTTCTCCTCTAAAGTTGGGGAACTGAAAATATTATATTCATAATTGTAATCATCATATATTGGAGGTAAAGTATCATCAAAGCAAATTTTCTCCTCTAAAGCTGGGGAACTGAAAAGATCATTTTCATAAAAACTAGCTTTCCCAAGCTTAGAAAGTTCCATAGCATTAGCAATAATGGTGTTCAAAAAAATTTAATTTCCTCTTCAAATACTTCATGTCCTAACTCAAGAAAAATACTATAAAGCTCTCTAATTTTGTTGTTGTTTACCAATAAGCCTAACTAGTGAAAAAAAGAAACAAAAAGATATAATTGTAGAATCTAAAGGAAATAACTTTGAGCAATCACACACCAGCAATAGTACCTGAAGATAGCTTAGTAGCCAGAGGATGTGAGTATCTTTTACCTTACCTCCCTAGCAACGGCGCAACAAAAGAGATTGATGTCTACGCACGCTTCTATTCTTGTAGATAGTGTTGGGCCTCCAAGTGTAGAGGTTTGTATAACAATAGCAAGTTTCCCTTAAGTGTATCACCCAAGGTTTATCGAACTCAGGGAGGAAATGGTCAAAGGTATCTCTCTCAAGAAACCCTGCAATCAAGATACAAGAAGTCTCTTGTGTCCCCAACACACCCAATACACTTGTTAGGTGTATAGGTGCACTACTTCGGCGAGGAGATAGTGAAATACAAGTAATGTGGATGATTATAAGTGGTAATTTAAATATGGCAGCAAGAAAACATGTAACAGGTCTAGTTGTAAATGGTGTTTCAATGCTTAGAAACAAGGCCTAGGCATCATACTTTCACTAGTGGACACTCTCATATAAATATCTTCTCTTCATTATGCTACTCTGAACTACTCACCGGTGGGACAACTCTAATCCATGGTAGGGCTACAAAAGCTCTCCTTAAAGTTTGCATTCCCCATCTAGGTAACCCCAACCCTGTCACTATCAGCGCTAGATGGTTCCAACAAACACCACAGTTTTAGAGACATCCAACTCAAATAATACTCATGATAAGTATTTATGTAATATTTAGCCTAAGTGCCACACATTGTGCACACTGTCAACTTCACACATGTGGGGATAACTGGAGATTACAATTAAAGCACTTGGTTAGCAGAGTAGATCTACTTGATTACAAAGCGCATGACCACAATAAGATCACGCATAGAGAGAGATGAACACATAGCTATCGGTAGAGCCCTTAGCCTCGAGGGAGAACTACTCCTTCCTCATCATGGGAGTCAGCAACGGCGATGGAGATGGTGGTGGAGTCGATGGAGATGGCTCCGGGGGCAATACCCCATCCTGGCAGGGTGTCGGAACAAAGACTTCTATCCCCTGAATATCCTCTTTGGTGGTGGCGGCGCTGCGGAACTTTTTGTGGAGATCTCATCCGCATTGGGTTTACGTCTCGGGGAGACGTATATGTAGGCGAAAGGGCAATGTCGGTGGAGGCTCGAGGGGCCCACACCATGGTCTAGCGCGGCCTAGGGTGGGCCCACGCCACCCTATGGTGTGGACGCCTCTTGGCTCCCCTTCGTCTCTCCTTCGGTCTCCATGTTGCGTTTGGAAAAATAGGAACTTGGCTTTTGTCCCCTCCAATTCCGAGAATGTTTCCTTACTAGCTTTTTGAAACCAAAAATAGTAGAATACAGGCAACTGGAATTGTGGCATCTTGTCAATAGGTTATTTCCGGAAAATGTATAAAAATACCTCAAAGTGTAGACAAAACATAACAAAGTTGGCACAAAACAAGAATGGAGCATAAAAATTATAGATACGTTTATGACGTATTAGCGAATCACCCCAAGATCCGACCAAGGTCAAGGGAAATATTTTGTACCTCTCGATGCACAGATGTGGACAATGAGGAACCGCATCGTCATGGTGCCGTACGTTCTCCTCATCTTGTCTGGCTCCGGCAAACTTCTCGATCCTGGGACCACCTCCTTGCCGATTCCGTGATCCTCCTCCTCGCCTCTAACTTTGCCGACCAACGCCACCGACGAGCACCGTAGATGTGGTGTCTTTGCTGTCACACACACATACAAGGTGAAATAGGAGAAAGAGAGATGCTAGTCTCAGTCTTGCCACCACGGGACAGGAATATGGGAATATCCAAGTATGGCGAAATCCTAGGAAGCAGAACTAGATCCTAGAACCCGTATCTGGTTCGCCGCCACCCACCTTCCTTTACATAGCCAAGTAGGTGAGGGCACACAACACTTGTGTCCCTTGGTCCTAAACCCTAGCCCTAGTCAATGTGGGTTCAACCCATTGACATGTGTCTCTGTCCGTATAAGTCCAACTTGCTAGCTCATGATAATCGGATCAACATCCGACTAGTCCCACTCCCTTAAGTGTGTGATCCCATAGGCTTACGGTAAGTCGGACATAGCTCAGTTATCTTTGTGTCAGAGCCGTAGCCCAGTGACTTTCCGACTAGAGCTGATAGTCGGTGGTGTCCTCTAGTGTGGCACCCTGGATTTACGGTCCAAGAATACCCATTATGCATACAATTCACGTTCCCATGATCAGTGAGCCGTGAGCATAACCGACTAGTATCATTACAACATCCATGTAGTAACGAGTACAAAACTTACACAATAGCCATTATGGCGATTACATCACAAGTAGCGGAAGTCTTCAAGAGCAGAGCCCGTGCCTTAACCTACATGCAACTGACTGGGAAGACGGCCTAGCTCGCATAGACGTCAGCACCTTCGTTCGTTTTTAACATCTGCAATCTGGCCAAGTAAATAGCCAGGGACAATGCCGGTGAGTACTTTGAATGTATTCGCAAACCACCGAGACAAGGTAATAAGATAATGCATATTTGGCTGCGGCGAGAAAGCTCTACACTATGGTTTCTATTGAAAGACCTAACATTGGCATCTCTATACCTTTGTTGAAAAAAGAGTTTTTATAAAATACGCCTCCTTTTTGGAAATCCGAACATCTCCACATCCTTGTTAAAAAGTTTTCAAAAGCAGTTTTGTTGTAAAACCCGTGTTAGAACCTTATCGACCATCTCTGGTCAAAAACAACTTATTCTTTATCTTTTATCGTGACCAAGTCACTTTCTTTAGTTCATCTAAACTTATCCGAAGGGTCCTCCTAGAACTTGCCATTCCAACCGTCCTTGACCGTGGACACGGCTATTCGAATAGATTAGACTCTGCAAAGTTTCTGCACTTTACCCACAAGAATCAATACATCTGCCGGGATAAAACCACGGCCTGCTACACACGGTAGACAGGGGCTCGGATAATCAAACTTACACTTTTCATTTGTCCATCCCTAGCAACGGCGGCTTTTCCTTTTGGGTTGTTCTCTCTGGTATGAGTATGGGGTACTACGACCCTGGTCCTTCATCCGTAATGACCCCTATCTCCAGACCGAAGTCTGGCAGATAGCAATAGTGACAATCTTCCATCCGTACTACCTAAAAGCATACCGTCCACGAGAGACCCAATTGTTGCACCAGTGCCTTGTCCCAGACAGCCCGGATTTCAGGGGATTTATCCCCTTTAGCGAGTACGAGCAGCCCCGGCTAAGGATCACAAACTACGAGCTAAGCCCCAGCGACTGGGGTAATGTGGTTGCACGGATAAAAATTGTTCCCGACATTGGCTTAGAACATCCCTTCCTTTCTCTTGCTTGACTTTCTCTTCATCCACCTCATATCTTCTTTTAGTAAAACTTCCACTCGGAAATGATGCCTATTTCCAAGGGTTTTATTTTGAAAGCATTGTAGTAGGGTAAAACCCAAAATAGTTTTATCATTTAAAATCCGTGGGTTCCAAGAGGGAAATGCTAATCATCTTAGCCTCGTTCTAAGGGGTAAAAATAGGTGTAAATAGGGTAGGTGTCCAATGGACACTCATTCATAACTTGGAGGAGCCAAGTTACTCACGCACTTTTATTCGAAACAAACCATGTCGGTGATCATGCAATGTATAAACGAGATACAAAACAGTTGATGAACAGAAGTAGGTTCATATATGGGAGTTCAGGAATGGTGGCTTGCCTGTGACCAGCGAGATTTCCCTTGATGGCGTTAGATAACCAGATAACCAATAATAGCAATAATAAAGATAGCCCGATGCTTCCTTCTTCCCGGCGTCACACAATCGCAACTATCACCATTATCGAGCATACATGCAAACAAACAATACACCAATCAATTCAAGGCATACAAGAATCGAACCATATATCAAGTAAAGGATAACTACAAGATATAGATTAGTAGGATGTTGGAGGTTTGATTCGATTGGATTGGTAGAAGCTTTGGAGGCATTAGGGAAATAATTCCCTTTGGGTTTGTAATCTAGGAACTAAGTAAGAGAGGGGTTTTTGAACAAGGGCTGGATCTGTATGATACTATGGTATAGAAATGATACCATCAGATAGGTATTGATAAAATGAAGCCAACAAAAGTGGTTTCACTATTCTATCAATTTCCTGGGATTTATAATGGATTTAGAGTGACTAAAACTCTAGTTTTAGGAAATAATTCACCAGAACTTCTCTGGAGTTGCAAAAATTATTTTCTTGGTTGATTAAGTAGTATTTGGTGGACTGAATCCAGGGGAGTTGGAATCTCCTCAAAAAATTACCAGAATGCCCTTGAGAAATTCCCAAAGACAGTACTGGACAAGATTTGTCTTTTTCATCAGGTTTATTTTGCAGAAGATTTTTAGTTGATTTCAATGGCACAGGCTAGGTGCTAAGAATACATTTCTGCAGAAATTGGAATCAACCTGTTTGGATTTGCAGAGCTACTGTAGTGATTTTGTTAGTGAATAAACCATGCACAGAAGGGTTTAATTCACTAAAATTTAAAAGTGGTTCATAAAAATATAAGCTACTGGTTCAGAAGGGTATGGTTAGGTGTGTCCGCCGAGGGTTGGAATTAGGTCAAGACCTCTTTTTGTTTGACCTAGGGAAAATACTAAGGGCAGAAATGCTCTGTTTTTGATATTTTTTCCAGGGGCAAACTAGGAAGAAAACTAAGGTGGGGCCAGTGGGGTATGAAAGGTACGGGTGATAGCTTTCTGTACAAATTGGATTTACTCCATTTGGATTTGTAAATCTTTATTGAGAAAATCTTTAGTGAAAAGGACAGGTCTGAGTGGGGGATTTATCATATTTAATCTAAACAACCAAAGGGGTCAACACTGCTTCTGCATGATAGGGAAAACATTTGTGTACCTAAGGAAAATTAGATATGGTCAGCTGGAAGGGTTTTCCATTTTTTTGGGATTTAAACCAAATGCTAAATCTCAGATCTGATATTTTAAAGAAGAGAAAAAAGGGCTGGGGGGTCATGGGGCCAGATCCGAGGGGCAGATGGGCCTGGGAGGCCAAATCGGCCTAGGCGCAGCGCTCGCGGGGATCCATGCGAAGGGGTACCGAGCGCTCCCCGCCGTCAGATCTGGCGGGATCTGACGGATGAGGGACGTCGTCCTCACGAGGCTGTCTCGCCGGCAAGGGACACCCTAGGGTGGCCCAGGGAGAGACGGGGGAGCTCACCGGTGGCTCGAGGGCGGTCGTGGGGGCGATGGTTCGACGCGGTTGACGGCGACGACTCTAGGGATGGGCAGCAGGAGGGGTCTTGATGCCAGGAAGGTGCTCGCGCGTCGGTGGCCGAAGTGGAGCTCGTCGAAGCTCGCCGCTACGGCCGCAGGGGTGTCTGCATGTCAAATATATGGCCAGGGTTAGATAGAGGAGGAGGAGGGGAGTACTGCAGAGGGACATGCGATGAGGGAGAGGACGAGGGGGAGGTGTGGCGCTCTACTTTTGTGTAGAGGCCGAAGCTCCAAGCTTCCTTTCTCTCGAGCCAGGCAGAGAAGGGAGAGGGAAAGGGAGGTGCTGGGGAGGTGAGTGGGAGTAGAAGGGGAAATGAGGGAGGAGAGGGGATCTGGGGTGGCTGCTGGCCTTATAAACCAAAGGGGGAGGGTGTTGGGTGGACTATGTCCATGTTGAGCATGGAGGAGGGGGTGCTGGCCAGTAATTGGGAAAGGGGGGCGGTGGGGAGGTGAGAGAGGGGCCTGGTCGGGCTATGGGGACAGAGAGGGGAGGTGGGGTGATGTTGCAAGTTTGTAAATATTACTTTGGACAAGACATGACCTTTGTCTCCCCCTTAAATAACCATGTGGGACATGGGGGTGGGGCTTGCTACAGTGCCGGTCGACCAGGGGAGAGTGATGAGTTTAGGGAGAAGTGCTGGAGAAGATTGGAGCTGGTTTGGGTTTGATTTGAATCAAGTTTGCTTGATTTGCAAAATGTTGGTCATTATGAGGCTTTTGAAGCAATTTGCAAAAGTTGTATTGAGCAAAGTGTGGAAATGGAACTGGTAGGTAGAGTAGATCAAATAATCACTTCAGGATTTAAATGGGATTTTTCTGATGATTATAATCCCATTTAAATGCACTTCTTCAAAAAGTGTAGAAATAGATTATGGAAGCTAAGATGAAATTTTTACATTGGTCAGGCTTGGTTTTTGATGTGATATGGTCCTAAATACCATATCTCACATTGGAGGATTTTATTGGGATTTATTAAGGTGGAAAAGTATTTTTTGAGAATTATTTCTTGTTTCTGCTATTTAAGAAAAAGGGCAAAAAGAAATAATAAATAATCTCAAAGATATTTATTTTTGAGTATGAAGATGGGATATGATAAATAGGCCTCAAATGTGCCTTGAGTTGGCAAGGTTATTTGGAGAAAAACAACTTGTCTTTAAGGACAAGGATTTTGAGAATTTGGTAAAAAAAGGAAATTAAATAGATGAGGTGGGCTCAGAGCTCACCTTGGTACAAGGGGATAGTGATTGATATACCATGTCATATATATGATCATGGAAGGAAGAGTTAAGTTTTGTTGTAGGTGAGGTGATCTAGAAGAGAAGGCAAACTTTGTTGAAAATAAGGCTGCCATAATAGATACATCAGGTAGCCTTCTAAACCATGGGGTTTTAGGAAGCACAAGGCTCCAATGGAAACAGGTGAAGTGGGAATTGGTAGGCTATGATTACTAGGTCATGACCAAGCAAGGAGTTGGTCAAGGGGAGGTGGCATATAGATGTGAGCTTCTGCCAGAGTAGGCAAGATGATAAGATTTGCACAAAGGATTATTATCTTGACTACAAAACCATCATGGATGGGTGGGATATAGAATGGATTGGCCAAGGGAAAGAGTGGGCCTTGGTAGTACTAAATATGTACTACAAGATGGTTCAAGTGCATTCTCAATAATGCACAAGATTTGTGAAAGGTAGATCTCCAAAGATTGTATCCATATAATAAATCCAGACTTAGCCATTTTGGCAGTTTTGGAGAGTTTGACTATTGTGCAAGTGTAGAAGCTTTTGAGAGGATGCTAGGTTCCAAACTCAGGATCAAGGATATGAGGTTGAGGTATATATTGAAGAGAGGGGATCCAAACTTGGATTGGGTCTCCACTAGGTTGGAAAACATCCAGAGGGATTAGACTGAGATTGAGATAGGCATGAGATGATCACTTGAGTGGCTTAGGATAGATCCAGATTTGGATGCTTGCTGTGAGGTTGATGATATCATGCATAGATTGGGTCCTAAAGGATGAGCTACTATATTAGCTCACTCTAGTTCCTAAGCAAACAAGGCAATCAGCAGATCAAGGCAATTCATCAGACAGCAGATCAAGGCAATTCATCAACCAGCTGATCAAGGCAATTCATCTTAACCTTATCCAACTAGTACTTTGGTTACCATCAAGCCTAGCTTGAGGTAAGGAGGGGTATTTTTAAAGGGGTTTTTGCTTTGAAGTAGGATAAGTACCATCTTGGTATCTCTACCAAGATTGAGACGAAAAGGTTTTAATAAAGGTTTTTGGAAAACCTAAAGATAAGAGTAGTTGAAGGTTCTGACTTGAAAACATAAGGAGATAATATATAGGTCTCCATAGTTTTGTCAATAGATGTTAGTAAAGTATTTGGTTGTGTCAAAGTTACCTTGGCTCAGGTTTTGAAATGTTAGAACATTTGAGAATATGAAAGATGAGCCAAGACTTATCTTTTGTGAAATAGTTTTTGTAAACTAGTGTTGAGATAAGGAGTATGGAACTAATCCTCAAACAGTTGCTTGAGCACAAGCAAACAAGCAAGCACTCAAAGCAAGAAAAAGTTTTTGTTCCCCGTGAGTTTTTCCTTTTGGACATTAAATCAGGGTTGCTGAAATTGGGATGTTATAGACCTTTCCCCTTAAAATAATCTCGTCTCGACATTAGGGAGGAGTAGGGCCGAGGTGATAACATCCGCCTAACAATTTCAGCGGTGGAAAATATTAGGCGCTAATAAGTTTTCCAAAGACGCAACGTGGTTAGTCATGCATTGGAGCTGAGGGGCTTCGGGTTTAGGTGTTTGGATGAAATGAGTGGAAAAGACGCAGTCTTTTCCCCTTAGGACAAGTCTAGGCAGGTTTACGTCGAAGGGGTACTTTCTTCTTCGGACGAGAGGGCGAGTTGAGTCTTCTTTATTCTTCGCCTTGTGGTCGACTTTTCTCTCTTCGAGGTCTTGATACACCGGGATGATGGCTGGGCGGTCGACCTTGGAGTGGAGGACTTTCCTGAAGTTCCTTATGATTCTGGAATGCCGATTCTCGTTCTTCTTGCAGGGTCGATGTTTTGGGTTGGAGGGGTGGTTATCATTTAACGCTAACTAGGGGTCGACTCCAAGGGTCTATCGGATTTTTGGGTGGGAAAGATGCAATCTTTCTCCCCTTAGAGCAAAACTACCGGGGTTTGGTCTGATGCGACGTCCTGGGTAAAACATGCAAAGAAGGATATCATGCTTGCATAACATCCATACATTTAGCAGGTTCAAGCCGGTCAGTGGCGGAGGTTCTTAAGGGTTACAAAGCAAGTCGGTGCCGCATGGTGAGCGGCACTTAGAGTTTTATAAAACAAGTCTCGGGGCGATTCATAGATACTACACTAGGCTAGTTGCCACTTGAGGGTGCTTCAGGAGACTTCTCTTTGGCTTCATCTTCGTATTCGGGGAGGCGGGTGGAGGGTCCTGGTACATCTTGGGATATATGGAAGATCGTATTATACTCATAAAAATATAGCTCCTCATTCTTCATCTCGGAGTTAACACCTTCAGACATTAGAGCAGCTACTCTTCTTTCTAGGCGAGAATTAGCATCTTGTAGACTCTTCTCTCAGGTTCGTAGTATGGCAAGGTCCATCTGCATGAGGATGTTCTGACGGCGGGTCTTGTCGAGATCTTCTTGGTGGCGTTGCAGGAGATATTCCATATTCTCGAGATGACTTCCAATGCAGCAGGTGAGGAAGGATTCGGTGGGGAGACCATACTTGTCGCGCTTCCTAAACAGGTGGTAAGGGCTATCCTTCAGCTCTTCTTCATGGATCTTTCATAGGCGTGCCATGATTTTTTTGTATTGCTCGCACGACTCCATCTACCCAGTTATGATCGATGAAGGTGAAGATGATGGGATCTGGGTCATTCTCATGTGCAGGAATGGTGGCCTTGATGACCCACTGAGTTGTGCTTGAATTGCTGCGAGGAAGCTCTATTCCTTCGATTTTGGGTTGGGACGACGGATGATCTTCAATACCTCATGCAGTTTCTCCTCAAAGGGCCAGAAACTTTCTCCCACGATGATGCTTTCAGAGCGGGAAGGAGCCATTTTGGGCGGAGAAGGGTCTTTGGCAGCAGAAGGAATGATGCTATGGAGTTAGCCTTTCCGGTGCGAGGGTAGAGGTATATGGCGAGGTATAATATTGGTGGAAGATTATGGGTGATGATGACGGGTCAACAGGGGTTTTAGAGTTGAGTGGAAAGACGCAGTCTTTCCACCTTAGAGCCTTACTTGGGGTTGTCAAGGTTTTCCTATGTGGCCATCCTGCTGAGGAGAGGTTTCCGGCTAGGAGGTTTAAGAGGGTTAGTGTTGGAGTTCTACCAACTAGGTGGTCAAGGCTACCGTATCAGATAATTCCCGGCAGGCAATCAACACATTCCAAGTATCAAACACGCACATGACCAGCAAACGAGGCATAGCATAAGTTCTAAGAGGGGTGACTACATGCCATAAGGGGAATCCTACTTTCGGGATGATAATCCTAGATATGGATGCTACGAGGGTCTTATTTTCTGTCCTGCCGTCTTTTTATCGTTGATGTCATAATTGATTTGATTTGGGGACGATGAAGGACTCCTTGGGTAGGGCGATCTTGTAGTGTCTTTCTTTGCTAGTAGCTCCTTTGCTTTGTTTGTCTCTGTGTCTCTTCCTTCCAGGATCTTCGTCTTCATGGTCTCTTATTGGACTTTGTTTTTGAAAATGGAGCCTTTGAAGTAGACGAGACGTAGAGTAATCCATTTTCAAATTGTGTAAGTCAGGGAAGGTGAGATAAGCAATGTTTCGAAAAGCTTTTGAGAAAATAGTTTGTGAAAATTGGTGTTTTCATAAATAGGGGTTGTCCTGTCTAACATCCATGCAAACTAAGGTCTCCTACAGTCAGGATGGTTCTGATACCATGTCTGTGGCACCCCGGATTTACGGTCCGAGAATACCCGTTATGCATACAATTCACGTTCCCATGATCAGTGAGCCGTGAGCATAACCGACTAGTATCATTACAACATCCATGTAGTAACGAGTACAAAACTTACACAAGAGCCATTATGGCAATTACATCACAAGTAGCGGAAGTCTTCAAGAGCAGAGCCCGTGCCATAACCTACAGGCAACTGACTGGGAAGACGGCCTAGCTCGCATAGACGTCATCACCTTCATTCCTTTTTAACATCTGCAATCTGGCCAAGTAAATAGCCAGGGATAATGCCGGTGAGTACTTTGAATGTACTCGCAAACCACCGAGACAAGGTAATAAGATAATGCATATCTGGCTGTGGCGAGAAAGCTCTACACTACGGTTGCTTTTGAAAGACCTAACATTGGCATCTCTATATATTTGTTGAAAAAGAGTTTTTATAAAATATGCCTCCTTTTTGGAAATCCGAATATCTCCACATCCTTGTTTAAAAGATTTTGAAAGCAGTTTTGTTGTAAAAGCCGTGTTAGAACCTTATCGACCATCTCTGGTCAAAACCAACTTATTCTTTATCTTTTCTCGTGACCAAGTCACTTTCTTTAGTTCATCTCAACTTATCCAAAGGGTCCTCCTAGCACTTGCCATTCCAACCATCCTTGACCGTGGACATGGCTATTCGAATAGATTAGACTCTGCAGAGTTTGTGCACTTTACCACAAGAATCAATACATCTAAGGTTGGATTTACTCCATTTGGATTTGTAAATCTTTATTGAGAAAATATTTAGTGAAAAGGATAGGTCTGAGTGGGGGATTTATCATATTTAATCTAAACAACCAAAGGGGTGAACACTACTTATGCATGATAGGGAACACATTTGTGTACCTAAGGAAAATTAGATATGGTCAGCTGGAAGGTTTTTCCATTTTTTGGGATTTAAACCAAATGCTAAATCTCAGATCTGATATTTTAAAGAAGAGAAAAAAGGGCTAGGGGGTCATGGGGCCAGATCCGAGGGGCAAATGGGCCTGGGAGGCCATATCGGCCCAGCGCTCACGCAAAAGCGGCACGCAGCTGGCCGCGGCCCAGCCGCCGGCCTGCCCACATGGATCCATGCGAAGGGGTACCGAGCGCTCCCCCCCGTCGGATCTGGAGGGAACTAACGGACGAGGGACATCGTCCTCACGAGGCTAGCTCGCCAGCGAGGGAAACCCTAGGGCAGGCCAGGGAGAGACGGGGGAGCTCACCGGGGGCTCGAGGGAGGTCATGGGGCGATGGTTCGACGAGGTTGATGGCGACGACTCTAGGGATGGGCGGCAGGAGGGGTCTTGACGCCGAGAAGTGCAGCTCGCCGGTGCGGCCACAGGGGTGTCTGCATGTCAAAGATATGGCCAGGGTTAGAAAGAGGAGGAGGAGGGGAGTAAAATAGTGGGACATGCAACAAGGGAGAGGGCGAGGGGGAGTTGTGGTGCTCGACTTTTGTGAGGAGGCCGAAGCTCCAAGATTCCTTTCTCTCGAGCCAGGCAGATCAGGGAGAGGGAAAGGAAGGTGCTGGGGAGGTGAGTGGGAGTGGAAGGGGGCAAATAAGGGAGGAGAGGGGCTCTGGGGTGGCTGCTGGCCTTATAAACTGAAGGGGGAGGGTGTTGGGTGGACTATGTGTAGGGTTCGCAGCATAGAAAACAAAATTTTTCCTACGATGGGAACTATGTACCAAGATCTATCTACTAGATACAAACAACGGGCGGATGTATATCCGTAGAGAACATACCCTTGAAGACCGACAAAGCTTAACGAGTTCAACTCGTGGTTGATGTAGATGATCTCTTGCCGATCTCAAGATCGAGAGGAAGTCCTAGCGCCGCAAATCAGCAGCGCATCCGTGCTCGCACACACGTTCGAGGCACCGAGCAACCTCCGCCTCCTCGCTCCAGCGATGCAGCGGAAGCACAACTCTTTCTTGCCGAATAGCCACCGGGAACATGTATCTCGCTAGTCCGAGACCATGGGGGATAAATTCTAGAGGGGGAGAGAGATCCTTCACGAGGAGGTGTGAGAGACAAGTGAGGAGGGGGGCTCCTTTTATAGGAGGAAGGGGGGCACCCAAGGGGGTGGCCGCCGGCCATGGGGCTGCCCCCTCCCCTCCTTCATTCATGTGGGTGGACACTCCACTCACAAAATGCCCTTTAAATTTCCTCCACTCAAAAGTCCACTCAAATTCCCATTAAATTTCCACCAAATTTAATGCAAACTCTCATTAAATAAAACTCTTTTATTTTATTCAGAATTTTGTCAATTACTTTAATGACAAACATTCACAAATAACCCCTTGCTAGAATTCCATTTCACATGCATAACCACTTTATGCAATTTCACCCGAAAACCTGTTTCGGTATCTAGTGAAATAAATTCCTACGCTTGTTCATTCTTTCGGCATGAAACTTTTGCTCCAATTGGATGTCGGTGTCTCTTAAGTGTGTCACCCTACGGTTCGTGAATAATACGGACATGATCGAGACCCCTCTCGGATCAATAATCAGAAGCGGGATCTGGAGACCCATACTGACTCCCACACATTCAACGATGACTTTATTGTGATCGTCGGAACCTTTTATGCTAGTATCTTAATCCCTTTGTTTCACGATATATTACATGTCCGAGATTCGATCATCGGTATCTCCATACCTAGTTTGATCTCGTTACCGACATGCACTCTTTTCTCGTTCCTGTGATATAACATTCTAGTGATCAAATCACTTGCTTGCAAGCTAATCAATGTGATATCACCGAGAGGGCCCAGAGTATATCTATCCGTCATCGGGATGAACAAATTCCACTCTCGATCCATGAGCCTCAACATAACACTTTATTAGTTCTGAATCCATCTTTATAATCACCCTGTTACGGTGTGACATTTGATGTTATCAAGAAACTCTTCCGGTGTTAGTGATTGACATGATCTCATGGTCTAAGGATTAGGATCACTTCGTAAGTTGTTATAGCAATATAAACTCAATGACTTTGATCGTAATGCTATACTTCGGATGAATGTTCATCACACCATTACACTAATGTTGTGATCCCGTTATTAACAACATCCAATGTCCATGATCAGGAAACCTTGATCATCTTGTTAATCAACGAGCTAGTTTATGAGAGAGGCATAACTAGGAACTTTCTGTTTGTTTATTAAACACACATGTATTAACGTTTTCGTATTAATACAATTATAGCATGCAAAATAAACATCTATCATATACTTGGAATACACATAATAAACACTTTATTATTGCCTCTCAGGGCATATTCCCTTCACTATGTCCATGTTGAGCATGGAGGAGGGGGTGCTGGCCAGTCATTGGGCAATGGGGGTGGTGGGGAGGTGAGAGAGGGGCCTGGTTGGGTTAGGGGACAGAGAGGGGAGGTGGGGTGTTGTTGCATGTTTTTAAATATTGCTTTGGACAAGACATGACCTTTGTCTCCCCCTTAAATAACCATGTGGGACATGGATGACGTTAGGGAGAAGTGCTAGAGAAGATTGGAGCTGGTTTGAGTTTGATTTGAATCAAGTTTGCTTGATTTGCAAAATGTTGGTCATTATGATGCTTTTGAAGGAAGTTGCAAAAGTTGTATTGAGCAAAGTGTGGAAATGGTACTGGTAGGTAGAGTAGATCAAATAATCACTTCAAGATTTAAATGGGATTTTCTAATGATTATAATCCAATTTAAATGCACTTCTTCAAAAAGTGCAGAAATAGATTATGGAAGCTAAGATAAATTGTTTACATTGGACAGGCTTGGTTTTTGATGTGATATGGTCCTAAATACCATAGCTCACATTGGAGGATTTTATTGGGATTTATTGAGGTGGAAAAGTATTTTTGGGGAATTATTTCTTGTTTCTGCCATTTAAGAAAAATGGCAAAAATAAATAATAAAGAGTCTCAAAAATATTTATTTTTTAGTTTGAAGATGGGATATGATAAATAGGCCTCAAATGTGCCTTGAGTTGGCAAGGTGATTTGGAGAAAAAAAACTTGTCTTTAAGGACAAGGATTTTGAGAATTTGGTAAGTAAAGGAAATTAAATAGTTTAATAATCCAAATAATTGGGAGAATTATTTGGGGATGCTTATATCCAAGGTAGATGATGTAAACTTGATGTAGACATCAAGGTCAACCTTGGTTTTGGAGAAAAGTGGTGTAAAGGATGGAAACTAGATAAGGGAAGGATCTAGGGTTTGGTTAACTTGATACCACCTACACAAGGTTGGATTAGGGAGCTCAAAGCTCACCTTGGTACAAGGGGATAGGATTGATAGACCATGCCATATAGATGATCATCGAAGCAAGATTTGGGTTTGGTTGTACTTGAGGTGATCTAGAAGAGAAGGAAAACTTTGTTGAAAATAAGGCTGCCATAATAGATACATCAGGTAGCCTTCTAAACCATGGGGTTTAGGAAGCACAAGGCTCCAATTGAAACAAGTGAAGTGGGAATTGGTAGGCTATGATTAGTAGGTCCTAACCAAGCAAGGAGTTTGTCAAGGGGAGGTGTCATATAGATGTGAGCTTCTGCCAAAGTAGGCAAGATGATAAGATTTGCAGAAAAGATCATTATGTTGACTACAAAACCATCATGGATGGGTGGCAGATGGAATGGATTGGCCAAGGGAAAGAGTGGGCCTTGGTAGTAATAAAGATCTACTATAAGATGGTTCAAGTGCATTCTTAATAATGCACAAGAGTTGGGAAAGGTAGAGCTCCAAAGATTGTATCCATATAATAAATCTAGACTTAGCCATTTTGGCAGTTTTGGAGAGTTTGACTAGAGTGCAAGTGTAGAAGCTTTTGAGAGGATGCTAGGTTCCAAACTTTGGATCAAGGATATGAGGTTAAGGTATATATTAAAGAGAGGGGATCAAACTTGGATTGTGTCTCCACTAGGTTAGAAAACATCCAGAGGATTTGCCTTAGATTGAGATAGGCATGAGATGAGATGATCACTTGAGTGGCTTAGGATACATCCCGATTTGGATGCTTGCTATGAGGTTGATGATATCATGCATAGATTGGGTCCTAAAGTATGAACTACTAGATTAGCTCACTCTAGTTCCTAAGCAAACAAGGCAATCAGCAGATCAAGGCAATTCATCAGACAGTAGATCAAGGCAATTCATCAACCAGCAGATCAAGGCAATTCATCTTAACCTTATCCAATTAGTACTAGGGTTACCATCAAGCCTAGCTTGAGGTAAGGAGGGGTATTTTTAAAGGGGGTTTTTCTTTGATGTAGGATAAGTACCATCTTGGTATCTCTACCAAGGTTGAGATGAAAAGGTTTTAATAAATGTTTTTGGAAAACCTAAAGATAAGAGTAGTTGAAGGTTCTGTCTTGAAAACATAAGGAGATAATATATAGGTCTCCATAGTTTTGGCAATAGATGCTAGTAAAGTATTTGGTTGTGTCAAAGTTACCTTGGCTCAGGTTTTGAAATGTCAGAACATTTGAGAATATGAAAGATGAGCCAAGACTTATCTTTTGTGAAATAGTTTTTTTAAACTAGTGTTGAGATGAGGAGTACACAACTAATCCTCAAAAAGTTGCTTGAGCACAAGCAAACAAGCAAGCACTCAAAGCAAGAAAAAGTTTTTGTTCCCCCTGATTTTTGCCTTTTGGACATTAAATCAGGGTTGCGGAAATTGGGATGTTACATCTTGCAAGACTTGTCGACTCCCGGTTTGCGCAAATGCCCTTAATGTGAAGATCTATCTGAGTCTCTTTGCCTCACGATATTGGTGATAAACCGCAAGGGAGATTCCATGATCCCAGTACCAGTTTACTCTCTTCTTGTTGTAGTGATAACTGGTTCCCTCTGGCTTCACCAAGTCAGACTACCTCGATCAACACTTGATCGAGTAGCACATGGCCATGATTCTGAATCATATCACCCGAGAGGGCCCAAAGAATATCTCTCCGAGATGGAGGGGAAAATTCCGTCTTGGCTGATCCACGTCACACAGATTGCTTCAAATTCAGCCAAGAACACCCGTATTACTCCTAGTTACGATGAGTGTTAGATGGAGTCAAAGTCAGACCTTCTATAACTCGGATCGTGTAATCCCCTCAGGTCTAAGGATTCCATTGTCTTAGTCGGAATGTATGATAGTGTGCTCATGTCCTACTAACCTTTGGATCGGTCCAGCTATCATACTTCTTCTAACTAGCCAATGCAAGGCGGATAGCATCTCCTTGCATATGACAGGTGAAACATTGTCATCTTCCGACTTACAAATTAGTCCCAGCAGTGGGTTTCTATCCCAACCTCAAATTGACTAAGTAAAAGCTGGCTAGAGCTAGATATAAGTATGTGGTTCCACACCTACAACAATTGCAGTGACACATACATCTAGCTCTATGTCGGATTTTGGGTTACAAATACAAGGCGGAATGTGAGCCTCCAGGGCATCATTCCTAACATGAGGAGGCCTAGGGAGCTCTTGTGGGCGCAAAGGAGTGCGAGGAGAAACTCGATGCCCGAGAGTCATCCATGGCCATCCACGAGGAGAAGGTTAGCCTTGCCCACGAGGAG
The DNA here is from genome assembly GCA_916181665.1 of Avena sativa. Taxonomy (NCBI): domain Eukaryota; kingdom Viridiplantae; phylum Streptophyta; class Magnoliopsida; order Poales; family Poaceae; genus Avena; species Avena sativa. The sequence goes on from OV702293.1 coordinate 106,703,115, forward strand.
GCAAAGATCTGGTAGCAGGAGTTGTAGAAGCGCGAGGGTGACCTCGGGTTCAGGTAGTAGGTGCTGCTAGAATGGGAGAGCGCGAGGGTGACCTCGAGTCGAGAGCGAGCGCCTATCCAAAATGAAAGCCAAGGTGTAGAAGGACCTGATGGAGCTGGAGGAGGCGCATGAATTGCTTTGTGACCAGCAGAAGGTCCACGAGGACCAACTCCTTGCGGAGCAACAGGCTTTGCCCGAAATGAAGTGGGACCTGGAAGAAAAGATTCAAGCTACCCAGGATGATCTCAAGAAGGCAAAGCGGGTGACGCACCCAAAGTTGGAGGAGATGAAGCAGATCTATAGCAACCTTAACGACACCATTGCCGATGAATGTCGCCAGCTATTGGGGCCTACTGGTCGCCGCATCTTCCGCAATCTTCTTCTTCTCGCCCCCCCTCTACCTCGCCGTTGTGCTCCAGCCGATAGGCTCCAAGGTGTCTATCAAGCTCATGAAAAGCCTAAGAATCACGCGGACTCCCTTGCCACACTATTTTAGTGCAAGGTGTTAAAAGATGCGAATCCCATCTCTTTCGATGATGGGGCATCTGACATGGAGCGCGCTAAGGCATCAGGGAACGAAGGTGAGGCTAGGGCTTCACAGGTGTAATCACTTTCCTCTCGTATCCCGAGGATGTCTTCTGTGTATCTTCTGAAATTCGTAATAGACACATGTGTCAGTTAAAACTTTGCCCATCGCTCGTTTGTAATATATTGGGTTTGCATGTGCCACATATGCTTTGCTCCTTTGTAGCATTTCAATTGTCTAACAATTGCAATGCTACTTGCCTAGTCTATATAATGATACTTCATACATGTCTTTTATTCCATCATCATTATATCATGCTCATGACACCATGCCACCTTGCATTTGAGCATCATATAAAACTCCTCTTATTTGGTTCTTATCCCATATGCATTTATATTGAATCACTTGTATTTGCCTCTTGATATATTGTATTCGTTTATTGATAGATTGCTTCATGCCCAAGTTCATTTGGGGTCATATCTATTATAATTCCACCACCTTTGCCACCTTCATTTGCTTCCGTCCATCATCTCTATAATATTGAATATATATGAGAACTTGCATTACTTTGGAATTTAACTCTAGATCATGAATAGTTGGTATGTGTCCTTTATTCATCTACATGCTTCCATACATTATACATGTTGTTTTCACAATATTACTATGGAAGCCTACATAGCCACCTTTGCATGCTATGTAGTAGTAGAAGCCATGTTTATTTTCAACCATGGTTTCATTATTTTGTGAGCTTGTTTGATTCAATGAGGCTATATTAAATCATAGTGGAAAATACACACTATATAGGCCTCATAATTCAAATGGTCTCATTGCTATATGAAACTATGTTTGGGATTCTTGGTTCCTTTTGAGCCATAAGTCAATGATCACTTGAGCCTAGTTTGTTTTCCAAAACTAGGCCTAGCTTTTGTTCATTCATGCGCATGGTATATTCCCATCTCTCCCCCACTGTTTTGAATTCTTTTGGTTTTATTTGAATTGGAAATGGTTTGAGCAAGCTCGCATAAGGTTTAAAATACTAACCTAATCTTCCAAGTTTTGCCACACTTTTCCTTCCCTGGTTTTTATAATGGTTTGGTTTCAAACAATTTTTGAAAAGGGAAAAAACAAATTAAACAAAAAGGAAATCAAACAAAACTTATCTATATACTATCTCTATCTAGCCCAAAACCATACCCTTTTGAATCGATGGGCAAAGCCAGCCATCTAAGCTGCTAGCCAAGCTAGCTAGTGCAACCACACCACGTCCATCAGCGAACAAGGGCTTGGCCCTATTCCTCTTCTTCCTAGTCGCCCACATGATCGCTCACGCCGCTGTCGTGCGCTCCTCTCTCCATCCGTTGCTTAAAGCAGAGCAGCTACAGATCTTTCCCCTATCCTAAGCAACCACCCTAGATCGAGATCTGGGAGTTGCCTCCAATCTTCTCCTCCCAAAGGAAAGCCATGGCCGCACATAAACCCTAGCTACCTAGGTCCGGCCACAACCTCTCCCCGGCAACCTGGAGCTTCCCAAGGCAGGCCAAGTGCATCAGCAAACTCCCCGGCTTCCTCTTCTTCAACCTGAATGCAGAGAGGCACCATAAGAGCAATGGAAGTCGCTCGCCGCCACCGTGTAGCCATGGTCACTGCCGCCATCTTCTACCTCTTCTGGTCGTCTTCATCGCTCTCGAGCTCCACCGATGTCCTCTGAACCATACCGGTGAGCTACTGCCTCCCTCTAGCCCATCCCAGTGCCTCCTCCGTCCAGAACCTCTCCGACGTGGCTCTGCCACTCTGTCGTGCAAGCCCAGCAGCCAACCTCCGCGCGCCATGATATACAACACGCGCAGACAGTCTGCTATAATTCCTATGTTCCCACATAAACCCTAGCCACCTCATCTCTTCTCCGGCATAGTTCCACACACGCTTTTAATATTGGCAGAACCGTCTCTCTCTATAAGAAAACGACACAAGAACCGGATCACCGTAGCGCTCGGGATCTTCTTCTAAAATCGTCGGGACCTCATAGACTTCCGTCATTTCGTTAGTTAGCCGTGCGATAACCCTCTGATCCTCGCAAAATCTTGTCCTCTATGGTCCACCTCTGATTCTTCCTATCGCATCCCTGTGAAAAGGGTGCTTACCTCTTTCTAACAAGCCTAACCACACCCGTTCTAGTGCACCACAGACCTGGAAATCATCCTCGCAAGATCGATCGAGCTAGCAGTTTTGTTAGTGTAATTTTTTTTAGTTTTTGACACTTTTTATGGCCTCTGTTCTCTAGCCGTTTCCGGCTCACACTTACGTCATACGGGGAAACCTCGAACACAAAACTTGTAGACCATGATCTCTTGTACAACTTTTCTTTTTGTGGTGTAGCGAAATTGGCAGCGTTTCTCTCGCCATCTTCAACCAAAGTTGGAGTCAGCTAGCTATTTTTCGCGATCGTTTTTCAGTTCCGTTAGATTACCTCCAGATACTTCTATAAAAAAACCTCCACTTTCCTTGTTACCAACCCGCAGTCCCCTGTCTGCCACTTGTCACACCCACACGACATTGCCTTGTCAGCATCTAATCATCACCTGTGGAACGCATGTCATGGACTATGCCTAGGAGAGCCCATGTACAAAAAGTTCCAGAAGACTTTTTCCTAATAAATAAAATTCCTAGAAATGGGTAAATACAAACAAATTCATATCTTTTAAAATAATTTGACTTAGAAGAAACTTTTAAAATGAAATATGAATGTTTTTCAAATATGAATTCAAATATATTTTCAAATTTGAATAGAGTTGACTCTATCTAGTTAAACATTTGAATTTGACCCCTTTTTGAATAATTTTGACTCTAATATTGATTTAAATCAATAAATCTTAATAATATGAATAATATATGTTCTTGAATCTTAAAAATGCCAGGAATATGTATATGCTATTTAAAATGTCATTTGAGTAATTTAAAATTTCGAAATAATGTAAATGCTAATAAATGCCTTTAATTTTGTAACTCCAAATTCAATAAATGACATGTCTAAATTGATTAGTTCGATAAGACCATTCTAATTATGCATTCCATGATATGAATGGAAGCATGAATCATATAAATATTAAGTATGTAGCAATGTTTATGGGAGCAAAACATGACTAAAAAATTAATAAAATGCTTTATTCTTGTATCCCACACTTCACCCATTCCAGGCCATGATACATCATGTAAATTGTGCATCATTCCATCATGGCATGCTTGTTTTCTTATTGCATATGATTTATATGTTTGTGTAATGTATTTATTTCGGCCCCTTTTATGTTTGGTTTTCATCCGGATAGACGCTGAGCAAGGAGAATATCAGGAGCCTCAGGAGTATTACCCGGATCCATCTTATTCTGCAACTGAACTTCCAGGCAAGAATTTCCCCATGCTTGCTCTACATATAGGACCTATTGCATATATCTTATTCTTGCATCATAATCGCGTCATGAATAAAATTGAATCCCAAGTATTGCATAGCCTTTACTTTTAAACCCCACCGAATGTTGTACTCTTCATCATATGAGCCACTACTACAGGAGTTGTTTGAGCCATACGAGTCGTAAAATTGCATGAGTAGGGTTTGTGAGTGTCTTTGAATAACGAGGTACCTAAACAACTGAATTGAGTAGTAATGGGATAACTAATGAAAGAGGTACCGGTGGGCAATATCTGCTATTTGGTTCTTTATGCTCACTTGTGTCCCATAGGACCCCGAGTACTTGATTCTTGTTCCTTAACTATCGCACAATACGCATGTGGGAACATGGATCCCCTTAGTCCTAGCTTGAGTCATATTTAATTTATAGGGGCCACAAAATAGTTTTGTCAACACCCGGATTTTTAATCCCAGATGCCTGTTATGCCATACATCGCAATCCTAGGATTACCATTTTTGTGAGACATAACAGATTTGGATATCACAGTACATCATCCATTACAAACCATACATAAGTTCTTACACAAATAAGGATCTCATGATCAAGTTCTTAATACAACTCAAGCAGCGGAATAACGTAATAATAAAGGTAGCGTAGGCGAAGCTCCATCTTCAGGGTCACAGGCTATGCTGACGATGGGAGATGATCCTAGTTGTCGTAACCTTCCTGGGGTCCATCCTCCTGGTACTCCTCTTCATAGTCTGGCCACGGGAATAGCCAGGGACAAAGCCATGAGTACTCTTTAAGTACTCGCAAACTAATACTAACAAGTGAAGGGGGTTTTTGTAGTAGGACACTAAGCTCTAGGGTTGTTTTGGCAAAAGGCCACATTTACCTCTACTAAGTTCAGAAGCAAGAAAAGCTAGTTTAAGTTTTATAACACCTAATTGGGAACTTGAATTTCATATCACAACGCTATTGTGGTCAAGTCAAAATCTCAATTCATTTCACAAGTCATTTTGAAAACCTCTAACGGGGGAACAGTATGGCCACTCCAACTGTCCATAACCGCCGACGCGGCTATTCGAATAATTTGACACTCTGCAGAGATTGTACACTTTCACCACAACTTTCGATACATCCGTCAGGAACAAATCCTGAATTCACCATACTCAGTATGCGGATAATCAATCCTAACCTTTCGATTACACGCCCTAGTATAGGCACCTCTCCTGTGAGTTTGGCCTCCCAACCATGACCAACTGTCACCTTGGGTACTTCACAGGTGGACAATCTTCACAAGGTAGCCTCAGCTCAGAACTTGTACGTGAGGGAACCCAGACTAAGGTATATAAGTTTTCAGTCAAGCCCTACCCAATTTTCGGGTATTGTGGTTGTACGGTAAAATTGGAATGGTATCGCATCCAGACAACCATCAGTTTTATAAAGGGATAAGGATCATGCCTCAACATTTTCATCATCTAAATCATCTGGTGTTCGGAAACACATGTCAAAACATCTCAGTAGAATGACTCATCATTCTAAGGTTTTCATAACCATTTTCACCAAGTATTCCCATTTAAAGTTGATCAAGTTTTATGCTTAGCACTAGCATATACAAGTGGGGTAAGTACTATTGAGGGGTGATAATTAAGTGGAGATTAAGTTCAATCTCATGCCTTAGGATGACATCAAGATTATCTAGCTTAGGACAAATTTAATGCTCTTTATGGAACCTTCCATTTTCTTTCTAGTATCTATAATTCACTATGTAAACTCTAAGAGAAAGCTTTGATAAAGAAATAAAGTATAAAGCTTGCGAGTAAAACTAGGATTTGGTATCATCAAATGTGTCCAACCAAGCATGCTTAGTGCATTGCATAGGTTATCTAAATTTCATAATTGCATGTGTTAGCTTGCCTTGAGCAAAGCAGTGGTTGAATTTCTCCTCGGCTTCTTCTTCGTAGTATCCTCCTTCCTCCTCGTATCCTTGGTCGGTACTAGCGTCTATAAATAAATATGAGGTACACCATCACCAAACAATACTTAACTATTTTCAATCATCACACAAAGGTGTACTATAGATGATCTAGCATCATCACTAACCTTACAATATTAAAGCTTTTGTCTTATTTATTTTATTTTTAGAAAAGTAATTTCTACTCATTGAAAAACTACTTAAATTTAATATTCTCCAACTCAAACATGGGATCATGTTGACACATGTCATCAACACATATTTCAGTACATGGGAATGTGATTTAAAGTGGTGTCACAGTTTAATTACTTGATCAAATGTGATTTTTCTGTAAGTAAACCCATATGTTTTTAAAGTGGCATTCTTTTATTACTTGACCACTATTTCTGTAAGTAAACCCATATGTTTTTATATATTCTGAAAGGTATGATCAAATGTGATTTTTGAGAGTTGGAATCAACTCAAAAGCTCTTATGGTTGAAATTTGAAAAATGTTTGAATGCAGAAAATCTTTTGACTTGTTATTTTTACCAAGGTTGATCTACAGATCCAAATGACTTGAATGTAGCAGGATTGGATTAAGCATTTCAGTACCTTTCTAACAAAATTGGTTTCATACAATTTGGTTCACTGAATCGAGCTAGGTTTATTTTTGAAACTAGGTACAGAGATGAGTTTGAATTAAAATAGAAAAATCTAAATTCAAACGCTTGGGCTGCGCGGGAAAGGATAATGGGCCGGCCCAGTGTCACTCCGTAGCGTGGGGCTCAGCTGACAGGGGGGTTCCACCAGTCAGTGGCTCATAACACGCGAAGCGGTACGGGGCTATGTGGTTCGTTGGATTAGAAGGGTGATGGACGGTTGAGGGTCGTCGTCAACGACGAACATGTCACCGGCGAGCTCGAACCCTAGCGGCTCAGTGGGGGTCGTGGGAGGCTCACCGGGGCTCAGGCGAGGGTCGGTGATGGGGGCAAACGACGAAGTCGACGGCGATTCTCCTGGCACCAGTAGCTCCTCCTGGGGTGTCTCCAATCGATGGCTCCCTTCTTCTCCAGCAGCGGCGGGCTCCGGCCAAATTCTGGGAAGAAGTAGGAAGTCTCGGTGAGAGGTGGGGACTGAGGTGGTGTGAAGAAATCGAGCGGGGGTGGCCTCCTTTTATAGGTTCGACGGCGAGACCAAGAGGGATGGGCAGGCGACGATGGCGACAGGGCTACGGGCGGCTAGAGGCATGGCTGCGGTTGGCGATCGACGGGCGGTCTCCGGCGATGCTCTAGAACTTGAATGCGTGTGTAGGGACGGTGGCAATTGGTCGGGAACGTGTGGTGCTCTGCGAGGCAGAGGCGGCGAACTCCGCGGTGAGCGGTGGCTATGGGGTACGGACGAGGAAACAAACATGTCTGGTGGTCTCCTGGGACGGTGGGGTGCATGCTGGCTGGCGATGAGGGATCGAGGTGGTCGGGTTGCGTGGGAACAGCGCGTGCTCTGTGGTGCTCGTCGGCATGGTCGACAGCTACGCGGGCACGGCATTCCTGGCGGTTCTGGTCTCTGTCCTTGAGCTAGGGCTGGTCGAGAGGGGGCGGTGAAGCATCGGCTGCATGCTATACAAGGTGGGCACAGCTAGTTCTTCTCCTAGCTTGCTGTCCACATGGGGGTGACATGGTGAGGCTCGGCCTGCTCACCATTGATGGCATTGGCACGCTCACAGTGATGCTAGAGGTTAGTTAAAGGAGCTATATGATCTACTAAGGCTAGTTGCAACCAGAGAGGGAATAAGGTTGGCCAAATCACTGCTCAAAAAAGTGTTTGTGATTTGTTTGATTTGAATCTACAACCTGTTTGATGAAATGGCCGCAAGAACTTGAGTTTTGAATTTTGAAAAGATTTTTGGTGGGTGTGCTAGGCATGTGTTGAGGATTCTGTGGGTGATTCAATTTTAAACTGTCATTTAAACTTAGCATTTGAATGTTTTTGGATGATCACAAAGTGGGCATTGGTACCTTATTAAGAGTACTAACAAGGGGTGCAAAGATCCATACATGTTTCTGTTGAGTTTTGAAAATTAGAGATAGCCAAAGTAGGCATGGGAGTTAATTTGGCCAAAGTGACCATTCACTTAATTTATTCATTTTGAGTTGTTTGTCTTTGTGAAAAGTTTGGGGATTGTCTAGATGATGTTTATTTCACCTAGGAATCATTTTACAAGAAAAGAAACACAGAATAATGGCAATTCAAAAGAATCCAAACTTTGAATACACACACATATGAATGCTTTCATATTTTTAGTTGGAAAAGTTTTTGTTAACCCTAATTTTGATGATTAGAGTTTGATGATCCAAGTTTAATATTTTGGGATGTTACAAGTTTGGGGCGTTATTACTATCCTATACTTATGCCATGTTTGACTGCTTATTTCCTATTGTTGCTCATGGACCGTTTACTACTGTACTGTTTAGGAATTGTGATATGTTACAGCCGTCGACACAAACCTCTGGGTCCGTCTCGGAGCCGGCCAACTTCGTCATGGGTTTCTTAGTGGAGTGGGCCCCTAAAATCAACTATGAATCTTGTGAATTATTTGTCGTGATGCGTCATTAGTTTTTCATTTGGTTTTTCCAAGGTTGATCGTGCATGTGTTGCTATTTGTGCACCCTTGCAGGGTAAATCTTTCTGAAGGCCGTGTCCACAGTTATGGACTAGGAGCACAATTTCTAGATCATAGACAAGCATAACTAAAGTACCGCTTTTAAATTGACTAAAAGTTGACTAGTAATAGTGCAACATTCATGGAATGAGTAATAAAACTGCCAATGGTTTGGTTTTTCTTCCGCCTTCTCATCCGGGACAGGGAGGTGGGCGAGTGATGATTATTTATATTGATATATATATGTTGGATAAAGAATTTTTGTTTATTTAACGAGTGTTCGTCTATCATTGGTTAGGCGTATGTTGTAGCGAGTCTCTATAGAACTGCAAGGCTTTATTTTCGTCGCAATTGTGTCACACTCAGGTTGTTCCATTTAGATGCATAAAGACTTTCTGAGCCCCTTAGGGTCTCACACGATAAAATATTGGTTCAGATGGACATGTATACTCTGAGGAAGGTTACTGGTTCAAAGAGACCGATGTTGGTGGTAACAAACATCTGGTGTAGAGATTCCGGGGATGGAGATCTGTGAGATCTGTGGGCGGGATGTGCTTATTTTCAGGGCATCTTATGCCAATTTGCCTCTTATCCGTACTCGGATCTTGTTTTCCGCTTCCGCTTAATACTCTAATGTGTGATGTATGAGGATATATCCTAAACTATTAGCTATCTAGTATTTTGGATCTTGTCGTATGGTGTTGAATATTTCTATTTCTGTTAGATGGTTTCGCTCTAATGTAATCTTGTATGTCGCTGACATATACTTGTGTATGTTTTGTTCACATGCATATCTAATATGCTGCTCGCACTTGATACGATGTTCTTACAAAGTGGATAGGGTCATTGGCCGGTACCATGCCATGCTTCGCTTAGACGGGCCGGAACGTGGTGGCCTTTGGGCCTCCGTGGTAGAACCACCTTATGCACTTTGGGTTCGTCCTGGCTTGTTTCTTAGAGCATAGTGTCTGAGGCATTACATATAGTATCAAAGCCATTCTGCCCTTCAGGGTCTCATCCAAGATAGTCGTCGTCAGTCTAGAAAATATTTTGGTAGTTATGTATACTAGGGAAAAACTAAACATGAGAGTAGGACTGCTTCAATTTTTCTTCTTACTATTCCACCCACACTTTTCTGGTAAGGAAGTGTAACGTTTATCATTCCTCTTGTCAAATTCAAATTATAAGTCACGTGTTCTGGGTTTCTGTAGTACCCTAGGATGTGTTTGTCAAATCCTTTGTCAATCTATTGCATCCAACTTTGCTTTGCAATCTGCCTTTGGTTATCAATTGTTGGTACATTCCATACCGGCAGGTTTTTGTAAACCGACGCGATCTATCCAATTCTTTGTAAACCGGCATGATCTTGTCAAGGGTTTTCATCCTTTCGGCATGCTTTCATCGAATGTGTAGTTGCTAATCTCTATCCGTTAAGTGGTTTTGCGCATCTAGTCGGTATTTTAATGCCAAAAATGCGAATTTTTTCTTTGATACATCTATGTTTCCACTCTCCTTTTTAGTCGTGTGCGATACATTTTTCACCTTATTTTGTCAGCATGACCATGCTAGCTCAATTTTTTTGCTACCGGTGCTTCAATCTAGAGTTTTTACTTCGTCTTCAAATTCTTTTGAGCTAAAATGCATAACGTGTGTCGATTCGATGCTTGTGATTGTAAGTTGGTTCTTGGTATAGCTATATGTTGCTTATCATCAGTGGAATATGGTAAATGCTATCAATCTAATCCTCCAAAATGATGGCAGTTATCTCTTGTGATTTCGAGTAATACCTTGATCATATACTTATCATATTCAAGTATCTTTGGCAATATGGAGGTTCCTTCAAGCAGTATGGTGGATTATCATTCGTTATCATGCTTCAAATCTTTGAACTCCATATCTGCAGGGTTCTCTTTGATGAGAGAATATCATCCTTTCATCTATGATAGCTTTGCTTAAATGTATGAGTTATCAGTGGTTCTTATCCAAAGTTTTCCTCTTTTCAGTTGGTGTATCGATCAACAAGGTGAGCATGTCAGTATCACTTTTCATATCCAAAGGTCTAGTTAATCTATTATTCCAATGCATCTTTCTAAACACCAATCCTTGCTCTTTATGTTGATATGCAGTGGTGGTATATCTGATTATATTCTCGCCTATTCTATATTAATGGAAGAACATGAAGAACATCTTAATTTCATCCTCTCAAGTTTCGACAATACCGCATCTGTGTAAAGTTCTCAAAGTGTAAATCTCGAATTTTTAAAGTCACCTATCTCGACCATGTCCTTCTGCTAAATACATTGCTACGATTCTGGAATCATCAAATGAATTGTTAATCATCACACATCATCAGCTTCCAACCAACTCTGGAGATTTTCCTTGTTTTGCAAGTTATTATCGTCGTTCCGCTGAAGTTTTCCTCAAGACGGCTAATTCTCTCTCTCAGATCTTCTCAAGAAGGACAAGAAATTCTTTTGATCTCTGACTCGTCAAGAAATCTTTTGAAACCCTTTCTCTTTATCTTCTATCCTCAATCCACTGGATGCCACGAAGATTTCCTAGATCTTTTACATTCTTCTATCCATGTTTTGTGTTCCATCTTTAATCTATCTGTTGAACCTTTTATCTATCTTCATGATCATCATTAATATCTTACCGTTGTCTTGCGACTTGTAACACAACGACCACATCATCATCCTTATCTACCTTTGGATCTGACGAATTGTTTGCGTGAATCCTTGTTTTCTTATGGAGATGCATGAGTTATCTCCTTGTCAAGACCTTTAGTCTAAATTCGAGAGTGGGGTTGCATGATTTTCTTATGAATGTACGGAGTAATGCTTTGGGTGCGGGATGGAGTAGCTACCATACCACTACTCTTATCATTAGCTCTTGTACATTGAATTGGTGGACTATTGTGATCTCTACTTATTCCATGGAAGTTAGAAGTGGCATTTATCCCTCAATACTTGTACTTCTGTCCTTGTTCTCCAGAGTGTTCTCTCCTGGAGACGAATCAATAATCTCATGTTGGTGGTCTCGTTTATTGAAGATGGAGTAAAATCTTCAATGATCGCGTGGAATAAAGGCAAATCTTCCCCGTATTATTCATTCGACCGGCGTTCTACATCGTCATATAAGATAGATGAAAGTTATATCTAACTTATTTTCGGCAATTCTTTTCTTTTGGTAAAGCCAATTCTGGTCGATGAAATTAATCGCAAATCTATTGTAATCACCTCATGGTTAAGGAAAGTGATACGTCAGAAATGTATTTATAATTTTTGATGTTACATGCTTGTTTAGTATCTACTTTTCTTTGCGTTGTCTACACTTTGAGGTGTTTTTATATTTTTTCTGGAACTAACCTATTAACAAGTTGCCACAGTGCCAGTTGCCTGTTTTCTTCTTTTTTTGGTTCCAAAAAGGCAGAAAATCAATATTCTCAACATTGGACGGGACAAAAGACAAAGTCAATATTTTACCGTGGGTAACACGATGCCAGAATACAAGACGGAGGAGGCTCACCAGGGGGCCACACCCCCTAGCCGCGCGGGTGGGCCCACCTCGCGCCTAGGGGGTGCAGCCACCCTGGTGGTCCCCTGCCTCGCCTCTTCGCCTATAAATTCCCCCCGATGCAGAAACCGTAGGCACCCAATCAAGACTCCACGAAACCGTTTGTAGCCGCTGCCACCATCGTCCCTAGATTTGTGGGATCTAAAGCTCTTCCCGGCACCCTGCCGAAGGGGAGATCATCTAGGAGGACTTCTTCTTCATCATGCCAGCCTCCGGTATGAAGCATGAGTAGTTCCACCTTGGACTACAGGTCCATGTAGTAGCTAGATGGTTGTATCTCCTCCTTGTGCTTTCATGTATAGATATTATGAGCTCCGTTCATGATCAAGATCTAATCTATTTGGGGATCCGATGGATATTGACATTACTATGTCAAATTGCTTAATGGTTTTGTCTATTTGGTTCTATCATGTCTGTGTTATTTGTGATCTTGCATGCTCTCCATCGTTAGTATCTATCTTGGCCAAGTAGTTGCTAGTGACTCCAAGAGGGGGTATTTATGCTCGATAGTGGGTTCATGCCTCTACTTAATCAAGGGAAGTGACAGAAATCTCTACGGTTGTAGATGTGTTGTTGCCACTAGGGAAAAAACAATAGTTTCTTGTTCATGGAACAAGTGGATTGTTTACCTTACGCACTTTGCTTAAAGCAGTTGTCTGTTGCTTGCAACTTACTACTGGAGGGGGTTCGGATGATAACCTGAAGGTGGACTTCTAGTCATAGATGCAGTTGGATGGCGGTCGATGTATATTGTTGTAGTGCCCAATCAAATCTCATAGGATCTTTTTGTATAGTATTGCATTGTTATGCGTTGATCATTCATGTCAATTGCCCTCCTGTAATTTGTTTACCCAGCATGCCATGTTTTGTTATCTAAGGAGAACACCTCTAGTGAACTATGGACCCCGGTCCAATCTTTACCATTAATACATCTTCCACTATTACTGTTTACTTGTTGCAAACCATCATCACCTTCCAGACCATACAGTTAATCCTTTGTTACAGCAACCGGTGAGATTGACAACCTCATTGTTCGTTGGGGCAAATTCTTGAGTTTGTGTTGTGCATGTTTCCACGTTTCTTGCAACACCTTTGAGACGTTTCCTTCTTCCTACTGGTTCGATAACCTTGGTTTCTTACTGAGGGAATACTTTCTGCTGTGCTGCTTCACACCTTGCTCTTGGGGTTTCCCGATGAAGTGCTCCACGTCAACAAGGAGTCATCAAAAAGTTTCCTAGCGCCATTGCCGGGGAGGCCAAGAACGTCTTCACAAGGGGAGTCCTCCTCAACCATTCTCTTTACTTTATGTTTAGTTTGCTTAGTATCTTTTACTTGGATTTGTTTGCCTCTTTTTATCAAAAACTCCAAAAAAAAGTCTAGTTTGGTTTGCTTTCTCTTATCAAAAAACACAAAAAAATTAGTTCCTGCTCTAGCTGCTGCTGTTTTGGCTTGCCCCACTTTTGCCAAAAAGAACTCTGCTAAGAACACCAAGTTGTGTGACTTCACTAGCGCAAACAACAATGATTTCCTTAGCACTCCTATTGCTCCACCTCCTGCTGATGCTACCTTTTATGAAATTAAGCCTGCTTTGTTGAATCTTGTGATTAGAGAGCAATTTTCTGCTGCTAGTTCTGATGATGTTGCTGCCCATCTCAATAGCTTTGTTGAACTTTGTGAGATGCAAAAGTATAAGGATGTAGATGGATATATTATTAAGCTCAAGCTATTTCCTTTCTCCTTGAGAGGAAAAGCTAAAGAATGGTTGCTATCCTTGCCTAGAAATAGTATTGATTCTTGGATTAAGTGCAAGGATGCTTTTATTGGAAAGTACAACCCTCCTGCTAATATTATATCAATGAGAAGTGACATTATGAAATTTAAACAAGTTGATAATGAACATGTTGCTCAAGCTTGGGAAAGAATGAAATCTTTGGTTAAGAATTGTCCCACTCATGGACTTACTACTTGGATGATTATCCAGACTATTTATGCAGGTTTGAACTTCTCTTCAAGAAACCGGTTGGATTCAGCTGCTAGAGGTACCTTTATGGGAATCACTTTGGGTGCTGCAACAAAACTCCTTGATAATATGATGGTTAATTACTCTGAATGGCACACTCTGAGAGCTCCACATGGTAAGAAGGTAAATTCTGTTAAAGAAACCTCCTCTTTGAGTGATAAGATTAATGTTATTATGGCTATGCTTGTTAATGGGAAAGATCCTTTAGATCCAAAAAATGGTCCCCTAGCCTCTTTGGTTGCTCAAGAAGAACAAGTTGATGTGAACTTCATTAGAAACAACAATTTCAACAACAATGCCTATAGGAATAATTTTGGTAGCAACAACAATTATAGGCCTTATCCTCCTAATAATGGAAACTCCTACAACCATGCTAGAAGTGCCCCCTCTGAATTTGAAGTTATGCTCAAAGACTTTATTAGTAAACAAACCTCTTTCAACAAGACTATGGAGGAAAAACTTTTAACTATTGAGAAAAATATTTCCTCTTTGTCTGAAGCACAGTCCTCCTTGATTAATAAAATGGTTGCTAAACCTGAAACCTTGGAAAGTACCTTTGCTGCAACTCATGCCATACAAGTTACCATTGATGAAAATGTTAGACTATTAGCTCAACTTCATGCTAAGTGGGAAAGGGAAGCTTAAATTGATAGAAAAAATAGTGTGTGCACCATCACTAGAATGGATACCACTAAACCATAAGAAGTCCCTATTCCTCCTCCTACAATGCCTAAGACTAATAAGTCTACTACTAGTGATGCTAAGTTTGATTTTGATATAGATGGTTTCAATATTTCTGAAGTGATTTTGTTCCTGCAAAAGCTTGCTAGAAGTCCTGATGCTAGTGATATGCATGTTGCTTTCACCAAACACATTACAGATGCTCTTGTTAAGATTAAGGAAGAGAAGTTAAAACACAAAGCTTATATTCCTAGGAAAGTAGAAGATAGTTGGGAACCCATTATTAATATGGAAGTGAATGACTTTGATCTCAAAGCTTCATGTGATCTTGGTTCTAGTGTCTCTATTATGCCTAAGAAGATTTATGAAATGCTTGATTTGCCAGCTTTGGAAGATTGTTATTTCGATGTCCCACATGACGATAATGCTAAGAAGAAACTCATGGAGAGTATTAATGATGTTATCATATAGGTTAAAAATTCTTATGTCCCTGTTGATTTCTATGTTTTGGATGTTGAATACAATGCTTCTTGTACTATTACTTTGGGAAGACCTTTTCTTAGAACTATTGGTGCCATCATTGATACTACCCCCATTCCAGTTTATAAGGCAAATACGTACTTCGAGAAAATAGTTTCATTAGAAATTTGGTCAACTAAATACACATTATATATTACAAAAATTATACAATTAGATTCATATTCAAAATACGATTCCAATGGTATATTTTTTGTGATATATGATTCATATAGTGTTGACCAAATTTATGGTCAAACTATTTTCTTGAAGTACGTATTAGCCCTATAATCCGGAATGGAGGGAGTATGAAAGAAGGCACCATTAAATATCAATTTTCATTTAAGAAAGGTATTGAACACTTCCTTATAAGGAGAGAGAAGTTGCTTTTTGCTCCTCCTTTGAAAGCAAGGTTTGATGTTAATGCTTCCTCATTTGAAAATACTTGATTACTTGCTTCTTGAGCCTAACTTAAAGGCGTTAAAGAAAAGTACTTGTTGGGAGATAATCCAAGAGTCTTGGAAGTTATTACTTCAGTAATTACCTCTCCTTATATTTTTTGTTTACTTTTTGTGCCAAGAATGACCTCTAATGAGAGGAAGTAAGGTTTGGGGAGTTGCTGTCCCGAAACAGATTTCTATTCTCCACCATAAAAATTCGTGAGGAGTCTCTGTAAGTAATATTGAGGTACAAATTTACGAATAAATCCCCCAGCATGTTAGCTAACTTTCGTTAGTTCAACACGTTTTGATTGGAGCAACAGAAGATTTTCGAAAAATTTGGTTTCTACCTATTGGTCTATTTTGACAGATTTCTGCTATTATTTGCATTTGCTTCTTATTGATTCCTTTTTGGGTTCTTTTTGGGAAATTGAGCTTTTTGAAGGAGTTGCTACAGAAGATTGTGTTTTTAGTGAAAAGTTTGCTGTTCTAAAGCTAAATCCAAGGGTCTATTATCTTTTGACTACATTAATGTTGCTAATGAAGATTGTGTGAAGTTTTGTATGAAGGAAAAATTTCAGGTGTAGAGAGAGAATGATGTAATGAGATGAATAATGGACAAAATCTCAATCTTGGGTATGCCACCCTGGTGTCACCCCAAGAAATATCCAAGATGTAAAAACGTCAAAGCTTGGGGATGCCCAAGGGATCCCCTTCTGCATCAATAAAAAGCTCAGGTCCTTCTAGACACTTCGTTTTTATTGTTTCATGCATTGTTGTGTTATTCTTGGAGCGTCTTAGTTTTCTTTTGCTTTGCTTAGTTGTTTAGTTTGCTTGAATAAAGTAGTTTGGACCCCCGTTCTCGCTGTGTTGTTTCAAATAAGTCGATTGGTGTTGGAAAGGAGTAGAAAGTTCTTTTTTGAATGTGCAAGAGGAGCTTGCATTGACTATGACTTAGACTTTAGCATGACATGCTAGGTGTTGTTTTGACCTTATTCTTAGTGATTATTGTTGTATCATGTCTTTTTCCAAACAATTGGGATTGCTTAGTTTGCCTTGAAGGAATCATGCGTTGTTTTAGCATACAAAAGCATAGTATTGTGGTATTCTCCTTTGATGCTTTGTTTGGGTTGACTTGGCACATGCTCACACCATGTTATGACTATGAAAAAATCACCATAGCCTCTATGATCATTTAGTACTTGACTTGTAGTACCACTCTATGCTTTGATTAGTAAAGTTTTGTCGCTCTGCATGATTATGACCATTATTGCTTTTTAGTTGGTTGCTCCCAGTCTTTTGCTAGCCTCCACTTGTATGAGTAAGCTCTAATCATGCTTCCAACTCCCAAGAAACCAAGTTTTTCCAAAGTGTCCACTATAAATTCCGACGCATGGTGTGTTACACCATTCCAAATATATTCTTGTTTTCATCTATCTTCTAATTAAAAAGTATTTTGTTATGTGAAAACTTAGTGATTAAAGCCCACAGAAACTTGATGGCACACTTTATATTCCTTGCCCCTAATAAACTTGAACCATTGTGTCATCCATGTTGTATATGCTTGTACTTATACGTTGGAATTATTAGAACCATGCTGTCATGGGGAACGTTTTCGACATTGCACTTATACTTTGTACACAGTTGATATCATGCTATTTTGTTTATGGATGTAGCCGGTGTGAAATAAAGAGGGAGCTTGTAAGTACATGGAGTTATGTATTTTGTGTTATAGAAATGCCTGGGCCGCTAGCCTAAGCCATGCCTAATCATGGTGGAAACTTGCAGTATCACCATAATGAGCATTCTGTGAAGCATCCTAAATAAAAAGCTATGCACATAGTAAATAAAAAGATCGTTGAGATGCTCATTGTGTGCTTGCCTTGTCATTTTGGTTATGGGATAGCTCATGTACCATGTGGAAGGGGTACACCGTTGGCGGTTCTCTATGATACACATGTACTTACTATGACAAGAACTTACAGGTGACTAAAGTTGAGTAGCATGCGGTGTGGCCCTCGTATTCAATGGACATGAGATTGCCAACTTATACTTTGTCAATCATATACTCCATATGTGTTCGCTTTAACCATAATCACTTCAATATGCTTATGATAGGGGCAATGAGGGCTGAAATCTAACAAGTACCATAATTTTTGGAAGCTCTTTTTGAAACCTGAAATCCCTCCTTCCTTTATAAAGGGCCTTTCTTTCACTATTGTATTGAGTCTCCACCTTCTACCTTTAGGCACCAGTTAAGAGAGCATAATTTCTATTCTTAGTTCAATGTGCAGTGTCCCAAAACTTATTGATTGATGCATATTGTTGATATTGCTTCTTCTTGTGCTATTTGTATCTAGTTGCTCTTATGAAATTTGAAGGTGTCCTATGCATATATTTGCTACTCCATGAGGGACAAGCTGAATGCCACTATGCCATGTTTTATGTATGTGCAACAAACAAACATTTTTCAATGCATGTTATTCATGATCTTTGTTTGTAGCATTTCATGTTGCATGCATAGTTACTTTTTCCTATTGTTAGAACTCCATCTTTCATGCACATGTTTAGAGTTCTTTGATCCCAGTTTTCAATGCTTGCAAATGGTTTGTTCTTGGTTTTGATGGTGCATGTCACCTCAAAAATTATTCTTTTATCACTTACCTAATCGAGGACGAGCAGGAGATAAGCTTGGGACTGCTTGATACGTCGGAAACGTATCTATAATTTTTGATGTTCCATGCTTGTTTAGTATCTACTTTTCTTTATTTGTCTACACTTTGAAGTGTTTTTATATGTTTTCTAGAACTAACCTACTAACAAGTTGCCACAATACCAGTTGTCTGTTTTCTTCTGTTTTTGGTTCCAGAAAGGCAGAAAATCAATATTCTCGGAATTGGACGGGACAAAAGTCAAAGTCAATACTTTACCGTGGGCAACACGAAGCCAGAATACGAGAAGGAGGAGACTCACCAGGGGGCCACACCCCGTATTTGAGCTATTAGGCACACCCCGCGCCTGGGGGGCGGGGGTGCAACCGCCCTGGTGGCCCCCCTTCCTCGCCTCTTCGCCTATAAAGTTCCCCTGATGCAGAAACCCTACGCACCCGATCAAAACTCCACGAAACCGTCTGTAGCCGCCGCCACCATCGTCCCTAGATCAGGGGGATCTGAAGCTCTTCCTGGCACCCTGCCGGAGGAGAGATCATCCCTGAGGCCTTCTTCTTCATCATGTCAGCCTCTGGTATGAAGCGTGAGTAGTTCCACCTTGGACTATGGGTCCATGTAGTAGCTAGATGGTTGTATCTCCTCCTTGTGCTTTCATATATAGATCTTGTGAGCTCCGTTCATGATCAGGATCTAATATATTTGTAATCATGCATGTTGTGTGTGTGGGGATCCGATGGATATTGAGATTACTATGCCAGATTGATTAATGGTTTTGTCTATTTGATTCTATCATGTCTGTGTTGTTTGTGATCTTGCATTCTCTCCGTTGTTAGTAGCTATCTTGGCCAAGTAGTTGCTAGTGACTCCAAGAAGGGGTATTTATGCTCGATAGTGGGTTCATGCCTCCACTTAATAAAGGGAAGTGACAGAAATCTCTACGGTTGTAGATGTGCTGTTGCCACTAGGGAGAAAACAACATTCTCTTGTTCATGGAACAAGTGGATTGTTTACCTTACACACTTTGCTTAAAGCAGTTGTCTGTTGCTTGTAACTTAATACTGGAGGGGGTTTGGATGATAACCTGAAGGTGGACTTCTAGTCATAGATGCAATTGGATGGCGGTCTAAGTATATTGTTGTATTGCCCAATCGAATATCATAGTATCTTTTTGTCTAGTTTTGCATTGTTATGCCTTGATCAGTCATGTCAATTTCCCTGTTGTAATGTGTTTACCCAGCATGCCATGTTTGTTTATCTAAGGAGAAACCTCTAGTGAACTATGGACCCCAGTATAATCTTTACCATTGATACATCTTCCACTATTACTGTTTACTTGTTGCAAACCATCATCACCTTCCACACCATATAGTTAATCCTTTGTTACAGCCACCAGTGAGATTGACAACCTCACTGTTCGTTGGGGCAGAGTCTTGAGTTTGTGTTGTGCAGTTTTCCACGTTTCTTGCAACACCTTTGAGACATTTCCTTCCTCCTACTGGTTTGATAACCTTGGTTTCTTACTGAGGGAAGACTTGTTGTTGTGCTGCTTCACACCTTGCTCTTGGTGTTTCCCGACGAAGTGCTCCACGTCAACAAGCAGTCATAAGAAAGCAATAAGCATCTCGACAATAACTCCAAATCTTCAACTTCTTTCTCAATATTCCACCATAAACTCGTGTCACTCTTTCTCGGGGAGATAAAGCAATACACCTCCATTGCATGATCCTTTGGTTCTTACCGGTGCAAGAATAATCTAATCTAAAAGTTTCTCAACCCAAATCTTATTCCATCGATATCAAGGAACTTTGTTGTTTAAGGGAAATATTGATTCCGAATTTCATTTCTTTAATATATGGGAAGATATAATGTT
The DNA here is from genome assembly GCA_916181665.1 of Avena sativa. Taxonomy (NCBI): domain Eukaryota; kingdom Viridiplantae; phylum Streptophyta; class Magnoliopsida; order Poales; family Poaceae; genus Avena; species Avena sativa. The sequence goes on from OV702293.1 coordinate 106,723,475, forward strand.
ATTTCATAGTGTTTCTTAACTTCCCTAAAGTCATTTCTTTCTTTAGGCGAAACAAAGAATCATCTTCACATGCATTTGTTAATCTTTAATCCTAACGATGTGTCTTTCCTCTCTCTGCTCGATTCTTTGTCTTCACAAGTTCTTGGAAGAAGTTGTTATATTCCTTATCGCGTTCCTCGAGAAAACCTGATATATGTCCATCCTACCTTCCTGGTTTCTTCATAATTCTTCTTTTTTTCAGGTCATTTTTTCCTTGAAGAACAACACAAGAATCACAACAAGTCTAGCAAGGTATATTAGTCACACCATTCCATTCATAAATCAATTTGGAAACGTGAGGATCACCTTCGTTTTGAACACCCACCTCTGCTTGGTATTTTTTCTTAGGAATATCGGGGCGAGATTCTTGTGTAGTGGGGGAGAGTTGCAGCATCTCTATTGTCTAATAATTTCAATGCTACTTTCCTAGTCTATATAATGGTACTTATTACATGTCTCTTATTTCATCATCATTATATCATGATCATGACACCATGCCACCTTTCATTTGAGCATCATATAAAGTCCTCTTATTTGGTTCTTATCCCATATGCATTTATATTGAATCACTTGTATTTTCCTCTTGATATATTGTATTTGTTTCTTGATAAATTGCTTCATGCCCAAGTTGAGTTATGGCATATCTATTATAATTCGACCACATTTTCCACCTTCCTTTGGTTCCATCCATCATCTCTACCATACTAAATATATATGAGCACTAGCATTACTTTGGAATTTAACTATATCTCATGAATTGTTGGTGTGGGTCCTTTCTTCATCTACATGCTTCCATACATGATACATGTTGTTTCAAAAATATTACTATGGAAGCCTACTTAGCAACCTTTGCATGATATGTAGTAGTAGAAGCCATGTTTATTTTAAACCATGGTTTCATTATTTTGTGAGCTTGTTTGATTCAATGAGGCTATATTAAATCATAGTGGAAATACACCGTGTATTAGGCCTCAAATTCAAATTGTCTCAATGCTATATGAAACTATGTTTGGGATGCTTTGTTCCTTTTGAGCCATAAGTCAATGATCACTTGAGCATAGTTTTTTTCCCAAACTAGGCCTAGCTTTTGTTCATTCATGCACATGGGATCTTCCCATCTCCCCCCTCTCTTTTGAAATCTGTTGGTTTTATTTGAATTGGAAATGGTTTGAGCAAGCTCTCATAAGGTTGAAAATACCAACCTAATCTTACAAGTTTTGCCACCCATTTCCTTCCCTGGTTTTAATAATGGTTTGGTTCCAAAAAAAATTAAAAGGGACAAAACAATTAAAACAAAAAGGAAATCAAACAAAACATATCTATGTACTATCTCTACCTGGCCCAAAACCATACCCTATTGAATCGATGGGCAAATCCATCCTTCTAAGCTTCTAGCCTAGCTAGCTAGTGCAACCACACCACGTCTAGCAGCGAATGAGGGATTGGCGCTATTGCTCTTCTCCCTGGTCTCCCAAGTGACCGCTCAAGCCGTTGCTGTGCCCTCCCCTCTCCATCCACTTCTTAAAGTAGAGAAGCTGCTGATCTCTCCCCTATCCTAACCAACCACCCCAGATCGAGATATGGGAGATGCCTCTGATCTTCTCCTCCCCAAGCAAAGCCATGTCCACAAATAAACCCTAGCTACCTAGCTCCGGCCACCACCTCTCCCCGACGACCTGGAGCTTCCCAAAGAAGGCCAATTTCATCATCCAACTCCCCGGATTCCTCTTCTTTAACCTGAACGCAGAGCAGCACCATAAGTGCACTAGAAGCCTCTCGTCATCGTCATGTCTCCATAGTCACTGCCGCCATCTGCTTCCTCTTCTGGTCGTCTTTGTCGCTCTCGAGCTCCGCTGACGTCCTCTGAACCATCCCGGTGAGCTACTACCTCCCTCCAGCCCATCCTAGTGCCTCCTCCGTCCAGAACCTCACCGACGTTTCCCTTCCACTACCGCGCAAGCCCAGTAGCCAACCACCGCGTGCCATGATATACAGCATGCGCAGACAGTCTCTCGTAGTGCATCTGTTCCCACATAAACTCTAGACACCTCAGCTCTTCTCCGGCGTAGTTCCACACACACTTTTAATGTCGGCACAACCGTCTCTGTATAGAATCAAATGGCACAAGAATCATACCACCACAGCGCTCGAAATCTTTTTCTAAAATCGCTAAGATCTCACAGACTTCCGTCAGGTCGTCAGTTAGCCGTGCAATAATCCTCTGATCGTCGAAAAATCGTGTCCTCTATGGTCCACCTCTGATGTTGCCATTCGCATCCTTGCAGAGAGGGTGCTTACCACTTTCTAGCAAGCCTAAAACACTCATTCTGGTGCACCACGGACCTAGCAATCATCCTTGTAGAAAAAATTCAGTTTTCAACACTTATTACGGCCTCTATGCTCCATCAGTTTCAGGCTCACACAGACGTCATATGGGGAAACCTCAAACACGAAACTTGTAGACCTTGATCTCTTCTACAACTTTGTTTTTTGCGGCATAGCAAAATTCGCAGTGGTTCGCTCGTCATCTTCAACAAAAGTTGGAGTCGTCTAGGTGTTTTTCACAATCGTTTTCAGTTTCGTCATATTACCTCCAGATACTTTTTAAAAAAAACCCTCCACTTTCCTTCTTCCGAACCCGCAGTCCCAGTGTGCCACTTGTCACGCCCACACGATATTGCCTCGTCAGGACGTAATTAGCGCTCGTGGCATGCATGTCATGGACTATGTCTCGGAGAGCCCATGTACAAAAGTTCTAGAAGACTTTTTCCTAATAAATAAAATTCTTGGAAATGGGTAAATACAAACAAATTCATATATTTTAAAATAATTTGAATTTGAAGAAATTTTTAAAATGAAATATGAATTCAAAAATATTTTCAAATTTGACCAGAGTTGACTCTATCTAATCAAACCTTTGACTTTGACCCCTTTTGAATAATTTTGACTCTAATATTGATTTAAATTTATAAATCTAAGAGATCTGAAACTAGCCTTCCTCTCTCTTCTTCTTCATCAAGAAAGACATGGCAATACCATCCTCCCACTTTGACCCCTTTGGTATGGACCGCGAACGTATCCTGCCCGTAAGCGGTCCGTGCGGGTCTTGACGATCCTTCGACTTCCAGGGAACTAGTGCCCGAGTCGTTTCGCCGATGAAGAGGTGGATGTCCACGATTGGGACAATCGAGCAACGGGTGGGGTTCGTCTTTGCTAGGATCAAGAACTCGTCGAGAGGGATGATCAGAATGTTACCGGAGAAGAGAACACGACCGATGGCTATAGTTTTGCTGATTTCCACGAAGAGTTTGGACCTCGCCCGTTGTAGAGCCTGGAGCGCCTCTTGCCCCACGGTGGGCGCCAACTGTCCTGGTATTGCCGACGAGTACGCCATGGAAGGGTCCTCACAGAGCATGTTTAGAGACGTGTAGTAAGGCGGGAGGTTGGCGGGTACGAGGTAACACAGCTTACCCAGGTTTAGATCCCACGACGGTGGCGGAATCCTACTCCTGCTATAAATCACTGTAATGGCAATACGCCGAGATACAGGGATTAGTTCGCTGTGCGCGATATGGGTTGAGTTATCCGTAAATGCTCCCACAGGTCCGGCTTATATAGTCGCCAGATACTAGGGTTATAGGTAAAGTCCTAGCCGAACAGGTTACAGAGTCCTAAACGATACACAACAGGTCTAATGTGTCTTGCACACCAAGGCTCCGGGTACGCTAGTGACCCCTCCGTAGCCTTCCTTTATCCGACATGGGCCTCCCTTCTGGATCCATCGAACTGGGCTGCCCAGCAGGCCATAGGCCTTGCTACCAACGGTGGGCCACCCGGGTTATCCGTATTAGAGACATGCAATGGTGATACCCATTTATCATAGCACCAACACAAAGTGTTGACAAAACATAACAAAGTTGGCACAAAACAAGCATGGAGCATCAAAAGTTATAGATATGTTTACGATGTATCAAGCATCCCCAAGCTTAACTCATGCTCGTGCTCGAGTAGGTAAGTGATAAAAAGAATAATTTTTGAGGTTACATGCACCATCACAATCTTGATCAAGGTATTGTAAAGTATTGATAGCTAGGATCAAAGTACTCTAAACATGAGAATGAAAGATGTAATTCTAACAATAAGACATAGCAACTATGTTGTAACATGAAAGGGTACAAACAAAGATCTTGAATAACAATGTATTGAAAGACGTTTGTTTGTTTCACATATAGAAAACATAGCAGGAGTGGTATTCAGCTGTTCCTTCATGCAATAGCAAAACATAATGCATAGGACACCTTCAAAGTTCATAAGGGTGACTAGATACAAATAGTTCAAGAACAACCAATATCAACATTATGAATCAATCAATAAGTTTCGGGACAATTCACATAAAACTAAGAATGACAACTGTGCTCTCTTAATTGGTGCATAAATATAGAAGATGGATACTCAACATAAAAGTAAGAAGAAAGGCCCTTCATAGAGGGAAGCAGGGATTTCAAGTTTCATAAAGATCTTCCAAAAATTATGGTACTTATTAGCTTTCAGATCTCATTGCCCCTATCATAAGCATCTTGAAGTGATTAAGGTTAAAATGAAACAAATATGGAGTATATGATTGACAAATCATAAGTTGGAAATCTCATGTCCCTTGAGTACGAGGGCCGTTCCTCATGCTACTCAACTTTAGTCAGAAGCAAGTCCTTGTCATTGTAAGTATATGTGTATCATAGACAACCGCCAACGGGGTACCCCTTGCCCCATGACACAGAAGTTATCCCATATCAAAATGACAAGGCAATAGACAGTGAGCATCTCAGTGATCCTTTTATTTACCATGAGCATGGTGCATATTGTTTTCTCTTCTCATTTTTTTCTATATTTTTTCTGAGGATGCTTCATAGATTTCTCACTATGGTTATGTTGCAAGTTTCCACCATGATTAGGAATGGATTAGGCTATCCGCCCAGGCGTTTCTCTAACACATATATAATACTCCATGAACTTATAAGCTCCCCTTTTATTTCACACCGCCGACATCCATAAACAAAAGATCATGATATCAACTGGGTAATATGTACAGGTGTTGAAAGCTTTCCCCATGACATCATGGTTTTGCTAATTCCCACCTTATAAGTGCAAGAATGTACAACATAGATGACACAATGGTTCAAGTTTACTAGGTGCAAGAAATAAAGTGTGCCATCAAATTTGTGAGAGCTTTAGTCACTAATTTTCACATACCAAGTTTAATTTGCAAGATAGATAAATCATGAATATACTTGGAATGGTGTAACACACCATGGATAGGAATTTATAGTGGACTCTTTGGAATAACTTGGTTTCATGGGAGTTGGATGCACGAGTAGAGCTCATACTCAGTACAAGTGGAGGCTAGCAAAAGACTGGGAGCGACCAACTAAGAGAGCAATACTGTCCAAAATCATGCAAAGCGACAATACATTATTAACTAAAGCATAAAGTGATATCACGAGTCAAAAACTAAAAGACCATAGAGGCTAAGGTGACTGGTACATAGTCTTAACATGGTGTAAGCATGTGGGACGTCAACCCAAACAAAGCATCAAAGGAGAATACCACAATATTATGCTTTTGTATGCCAAAACAACGCATGATTCTTTCAAGGCACACTAAACAATCTCAATTGTTTGAGTCAAGTCATGCTAAAAAAATAATTACTAAGCATAAGGTCAAAGAAACATCTAACATGACATGATAAAGTCTAAGCCACAGTCAAACAAGCTCCCTTTTGTACCACTTAAGCATGGAACTTCCTACTCTCTTCCAACACCAATCGACTTATTTAAAACAACTCACAGGGATGATAATCAATAAAGACCAGAGAGATAGTCAAAAATATCTACAAAGAAGACCTAAAAAGTTCTAAGCACCAAGTAGAAGAAAACGAAAGCTAAACGCAGTGCTAGCAAAAGTGAACATTCGCAGAACAATAAGTGTGAAAACTAGGGTTTTCTAGACAATGAAGAACGAAGTCTGTCTCTCTACAAAATAAGTGTGATGGGATCCAAGCAACTTATTGCAGAAAACAAAGAAAAATAAAACTAAAAACAAAAACAAAGATGCTCTAAACAACATATAGTACATGAAGCAATAAAAATGAAGTGTTTTGAAAGTAAACCTGAAATTTTTATTGATGAAGAAGGGGATGCCTTGGGAATCCCCAGGCTTTGACACTTGTACCTCTTGAATATTTCTTGGGGTGAAACGGATGGCATCCCCAAGCTTGAGCTTTTGTCCATTCTTCATCTCATCACATCATTGTTCCCCTATACTTGAAAATTTCCTTCATACAAAACTTCACACAGTCTTCATTAGCAACATTAGTGTATTCAAGATAATTAGCCTTTGGGTTCAGTTTTAACTCAAGTAAATCATCCATTAAAATACAAGCTACTTTAGAGATTGATTTTAAAATCTCAAGTGATCAAAGATAACAAAAAAAGAAACCCATAAGAGGCAAATGCAAATAATGGCAGAAATCTGTCAAAATAGACTAGCAGGTAAAAACCTATTTTTTCGAAGACCTTCTGTTTCTCAAATAGAAAAGTGCTAAACTAATGAAAGTTATATAATAACCTGGGGAATTTTCTCAGAAAATTACATCTAAAACCGACATACTGGGTTTTTTCATGAATTTTTACAGTTAAGCATAGAAATCTGTTTCGGGATAGCAACTTCCCCAAATCTTACTTCTCTCTCCTTAGAGGTTATTCTTGGCACAAAAACCACACAAAAAGGATAGGAGAGGCTATTACAGAGGCAATAACTTCCAAGACTCAATAAAAGAAAAACTTACTGAAAGAAAAAATGTAATGGGTTGTCTCCCAAAAGCCCTTTCTTTATAGCCATTAAGATAGGCATGATAATCTCGATGATGCTCACATAAGAAATATGAATTGAAGTAAGAGAGAGCATCAAGAAGAAAATATAAAAAAATTTAAGTCTAACCCACTTCCTATGAAAAATAATCTTCTAAATAAACAAGTCATGAAAACACAAAGCAACAAGCATAGGAAAGCAAAACAAGTGCAACTTCAAAATTTTCAACCTAAAAAGGGGAAACTTAATATTGTTGAGATACATAAAACCATGTTTCCCACTCTCATAATAACTTTCAATAGCATCATGAATAAAATTAATAATATAACTATCACATTAAACATACTTATCATGAGCCACATGCATATAATAATTATTAGTCTCCACATAATCATAGTCATTCTTATTAATTGTAGTGGGAGCAAATTCAACAAAATAGCAATCATTATTATTCTCATCACCATAATCATAAAATATAGGAGGCATATTGTAATCATAATTAAATTTCTCCTCAATAGTAGGTGGACTGAAAATATCATACTCATCATTATAATCATCATATATTTGAGGTATAGTATCATCATAGCTGTAAGACCCCACCATTTAAGGTAAAGGCCCCTATGATTGCAATGCTAGTCCCTGGATCAAATTGCTAGCATCCACAGTTTAAGATGAAGTACACAGATACAAAGGTCATTATTACATCGTCATTCCAGAGATAACATAGTAATTACAACTCATTAGCCCAAGGCTAATACATAGAGTTCATAACATAAGTAGATAAATAGAAGTATTCATCTTCATGTGCCACTGGCAAACATGTTGAGTATAGACTCACAACCCTAATCTCCATCAGAGTAACCTGCAACATCATAAGTTACAGCCACAGAGGGTCAATACATTTTGAATTGTATTGGCAAGTGATACCATTGTAGTATAGAAATATCTAATAACTATAAGAGTTTGGCTAAGTGTAGTTCAGGCTGGCTTTGCTCAAAATAAGGTTTTCTTATTAGTTGAAAACACTAAGTCTTTGTTTGACAAAACACCCAAGGAACCACCAATAGACATTGGTGAACCTTTAACCTTGTTCAACCACAAGTTTTAACTTAGAGAAATTGGGATGAGGAGATTCTTGATCACTTCAATGTCTTTGATGCTCAAATTTTCTGTTGTCGGGGACACGGCTAAGTACTTAGGTTTTACCCTCTCGAGAGTTGGTGCACTTTCACCACAACACTCGACATGCATCGAGACGAGATTGTTCAATAGCATTTCCTTAGACCACCATGGACGCATTCCATCCTATCAACCCTACCACCAACTGTCCATCTGGCTAAGTTCTTGCAACCTAGTTAGTCAAGGCAGAGCCCATATGCCATGTGGTTGCACTAGAATCTTCTCACCACTAAATGTCTCAAATCCCTTTGTTCCTGGGTGGCCATCCACAAGTGTGAAACACAAGGTAAACCGTAGACATGGGCCTTGTCTAACCACTCAACACAAACCAATCTTTCCATTCCACCCAGGTGATTCATTCACATGTTGTTTTATTAATAAAAACATAGTCATAGATTTTATATAACAACATAGTAAGAATATTACACCCTTGGTTTCTACTATCTAGGCTAAGCATACTAGTATAGCAAGTTTATTATCTGAGGTAAAACTACTAATACAACATATATATGATTTCACATGGCATAGCATATACTTCGAAAAATCTCCATGCAAATCCTACTCAAAATAATACTAATGCATATATAAAATAATAGGACAAAAATATGAAGCATCACTTGGCTTGGTAGCTAGGATAATAGCAACACTCCTCGCAAACACAATCACCACAATCACCAAAACCTACACATAAAATCATAACACCAAATTCACATTCAATATTCAAACAAAAATACATATGAATGCATTCAAATGCAACAGAATGATTTTTACATATTAAAAAATTCAAACTAACAGTACTGAACAAAAATTAAACTTTCTAAGATATAAATAAACCAAGAATTATTTTAAAACAATTTCCTAAACATTTTATATAGCAAAAATAAGCCTACAAATGGTTCTGCATAAAATCCCAATTTTACAGAAGCAAATGGCCAACCCAAGGCCATAGATGAGTAGGGCTCATTTTTATAAATTCATTGATATATTATTTTTAATTTTTGGACAAATAAATCAAAAGTTATTAAATTTACAAGTTTGAATATCTAATAGATCTAAAAATAGATTTTAAATCAAAATTACAGACGCGTGGCAGCGTCTGATTTGCTGGTACCGCTTCGGCCGGATCGTGCTCGCGGGCCGTTAGATCTAAGTTAGATCGCGTGGCCAGGATTGCTTAGTGCCGCCTCACTTAAGTGATATAATCTACGGCGTTGGATCTAGATCCAACGGGTCTAGACGATGCGACCATAGCAGGGCGGCGCTGATGGTGAGTGTGGCAGCGATGGCTCTGCCGGCGATGCTCCAGCGATGATAGGGGGTAAGGGGTGGTGGCGAGGCTTACCAGAGTCGCGTGGACCCGGTGAAGCTCGACGTGTACTTGTTTTCTACAGGGGCGCACAGAGGCGAGTGTAGGGGCTCGTCAGAGATGCTGCTGGCGTCGGGTGCGTACGATGGTTGACCCAACGGCGCTATGAAGCAATAAAGGACAAACGGAAGGCGACATTAGATGAACGTGAGGACGGCGATCAAGATAGTATCAACCAGAGGGAGAGGGGTGGACGGAGCTCACCAAGATTGGTCGCCGGACACGAGTTCACCGTTGGGTGCATGCTATCGAAGAAGGAGGTGAGCTCCTGGGCCACGAGCGTGCAAACAGTAAGCGTCAGTAGGTGCGTATGAAGATGGTGAGTAAGATAGGGTGAACCAGAGGGCAAGGGGGGGTCGAGGCTCACCGAGATTTGTCATCAGAGTTCGTCAAAACAGCGACGGCGCGAGGTGGAATTTGTGAAGCCTGGCGGCGCTCAAAGGTTGTGGTGTGGTGGAAAATGTAGAGGAGGTCGAGGGGGTTAAGTAGCAGGTCGAGGGGGAGATAATTACGCCTGCAGTCAATCGATTTGATTCGAATTGAATCGGAGGAAACGGCAGTGGCGGAGCGGGTTATCGCCCGGGGATTTGGGGACGGTGAGCTGATGGGGCGGTGGGGTCATGTTGTCAGCGAGCGGGTGAGGGTGCGTGAGGTGAGAAAGGGAAAGGGGGAGTGGGATCCCAGGTGGTCTTGATGGGCCGCAAGTGAGGTTGGGCCAGATAGGTAGCGCCAGGTTTTATTTTTTTCTTTCCGCCTTTTCTTTTCTAATTTGATTTTTCCAAATGGCATTTGAATGCTCATTTCAAATTTGTTTGAATTTAAACCTTCACCAAAAAAATTTATGGTGAACCTAGCATTCAATGTGTGACAAAACACATGCAATCACTCAAAAACCATTTTGAGGTAATAAAATAAAATAAAACCATGCCCCATACATATATAATAAAAGGGGTATAAATATTGTTTTATTTAGGGTTTAGCTTTGAAATTTTTTGTGCAAGATCAAAATGCCATGATGTTATGAATGCAATAACATGATTGTTTATTTGATGAAATTTGGGATGTTACAAATCTAACCCTCTTAAGATGAATCTCTCCCTCGAGATTTGGATTGGCTAGCAAATAGGTGAGGGTGGCCTTTCCGAAGGTCATCTTCTCTTTCCCAAGTTTCTTCTTCTTCGGTATGATGGTTCCACTGTACTTTGCAAAATTTGATGGTCTTAGTATGAGTGACTCTTTCTGCAGTCTCGAGAATATTGATAGGTTTCTCCTTGTAAGTGAGATCACTCTCCAACTAAAACTCTTCCAAAGGTATAGTGTCCTTCAATGAAGTTTCTTCCATCTCCCTATGAAACTTCTTCAATTGTCTCACATGAAACACATTGTGAACTGCTGACAGTGATTGAGGTAATTCAATCTCATAAGCCACTTCTACTTTGCGGATCAAAATCTTGAATGGTCCAACATACCTAGGTGCCAATTTTCCTTTGAATCCAAATCTCTTCACACCACGAAGTATTAGGTATGTCTTGCTCTCTAATCTTTAGCTGAAAGTATCCTGATCGGAGATCAATTTTTGAGGACACACGGGCTCCTTCTAACTGATCAAATAGATCATTGATTCTGGGCAAAGTGTATTTGTTCTTTATTGTCACCTCGTTGAGTGATCGATAATCTATGCATAGTCTTTGACTTCTATCCTTCTTCTCAACAAACAGAACTGGTGCACCCCAAGACGAAGAACTTGGTTGGATAAATCCTTTCTGCAACTGTTCTCCAAGTTGTTTCTTGAGTTATTCAAACTCATCAACAGACATCTTATAGGGTCTCTTTCTATTGGTCCAGATTCTAGCAGTAAGTCAATCAAAAACTCCACATCTCTATCTGGTGGCATTCATGGTAATTCCTCTAGAAACACATCCAGGTACTCCTTCACCACTGGTACACTATCTATTCTAACTCCCTTAAGAGAATTTAACTTACTCCCTTTAGATTCAAAGTTACACTTGAACCTAATCCGTTTCTTATCCGGGGTTGTGAGTGTAACAGTACAATTGGCACAATCTATTATTCCTTCATACTTAGTCATCCATTCCATGCCCAAAATTACATCCAATCCTTGGGAATCTAGGATTATCAGACTAACTGGAAACTTATACTTTCCAAATTCTATCACTAGATCTTGACATCCAAAATTTACTATCATCTCTCCACCTAGAGAGCTTACTTTAATAGGACATCCAATAGTTTCAGTTGGAAGTCCGTTTTTATCAACAAATGCTCTTGATATGAATGAATGCGATGCGCTGGTATTAAAAAGAACAAGTGATGGAAAAGAATTAAGCTTGAACTTACCAGCCATAGCATCAAGTTCTTCATAGATTTCCTCCACATAGGTGTTGTTCACTTGACCCTTCTGAAATGGGTTTGGCTTGTTGGCTCTATCAACCTTCTTTTCTAGGCATTCATTTGCATAGTGCCCAGTTTTCTTGCACTTGAAGCACTCAACCTAACTGATGTCTCTCTTAGCTAGCTAACTTCCATTGACATTCCCACTGTGATGGCTCTTGTGTCCACTCTTGTGGTTCTTATATCCACCATTGTCATGATTACGGTGGTGCTTGTTATACTTCCCATGTTTGTGGGATCTAGAACCTCCACTATCATCACCATGGGAACGCTTGTGTGACGATCCAGAACTATGCTTATCAAAGTGATGCTTCCTCTTCCTATTCTCCACCCGTTTCACTTGATTTCCAAGATGGTGGCTTTGTCACACAGTCATTGATAAGTTGGAACATATGCAACAGATAGCTGCACGCACATCTCATCATTCAGTCCTTCAAGTAATATTTGCTTCCTCTTATCATCAATGTCAACATCATCCGGTGCATAGCGTACCAGATTTTTGAACTCCTCAATATATTCTGCCACACTGCAGTGACATTTCTTAAGGTTGTGGAACTCTTTCTTCTTCAAACTCATCACTCCTGATGAGATATGAGCAGTGCGGAATCCATCCTCAAATATTGCACAAGTCACATCTTCAATAGGAGTGGTGATTTGGAAATTATCCCACCATGTGGTTGCTGGCCCTTCAAGCAGATGTGTTGCAAATCTGACCTGTTCCTCATCATTGCAGCCCACAGTGACCAAGTCCTTGTTCATAGAATGTAGCCAGTCGTTGGCTACCATAGGATTAGTGGTTGCTGGGAACTTGGCAGGCCTCAACCTCAAAAACCTTGTAAGCATATCAAAGACTGGTGGATTGTTTTGATTGTTCTTTTTGTTTTTGTTGTTATTGTTTTGGTTCTGATTCTGATTCGCCATGAACCGGGTCATCATTTGCATCAACTGAGTCTATGTTGTCATCAGCTGCTGCATCTCATTGCCATTGTTGTTATTGTTGTTAGTGTTGGGATTGGCACGACTGGGAGGCATCTATGGTTTCAATAAGGATAAGTAATGAGATATGACCCATAGATGCTAACATGCACATTACATCCCATCAAAACAATCACAAATAAACAAGCACAAGATAAACGTAGAGTTTAAACAACGCAAACAACAAGTTTTGGAAATGTAAACACACTAGTAATATACACATGTTGGATGATCATTGTGACTCGATAAATAAAAGGATGATAGATAGATAGGTAGCCAAGTAGTCAACACTACTCCACCATGTCGACGTCCTCGTCTACAAGAGTAAGTCCTGCATTCTCCATTGTTATCTTGTACTCCTCCACGGTGGTGGTAAAAGCATAGACCTTCGCCCGTAGGGCTCTCTTCTGCGAGCGTAGCCTCTCTATCACTCCCTGTTGTATCTCTAGCTCAAGATACTTGAGCTCATCTCGGCCTTCATCTCATTGATCCTCTTGTTCCTATCCTCCACTCTCTTCTCTTGATTCTTGAACCTCTTGTCTTGCTTCTCGAACCTAGCCTCCATCTCCTTGATGATCTCATCCTGCTTCACAAAGTCCTTGTCCTTCTCCCTAAACTGAACCTGTAGATCATCATTACTAAGCATGACGTTGGTCCTATCAGTGTTGAGGTGTCTAATGAGGCTCTCTAGGTCCTGAAGATACAGACGCATTGGCTCAATAGTCTCTCTATTGGCGTCGTCATACACTACAGCCTCTCCCTCCTCGTCACGTCTCCCAAATGGGTGGAAGTAGAGGCCCCTGAGCTCGGTGGAGTGACGTCCACAAAGGCGTCCAAGTAGCTCCTACATGACCACGTCGAGTCCCTTCTCCTTGTCATCATGCATCAAATTGAAGGCAATCTCCTGGCTGTGAGACTCTAAATCCCCATAGATCCTTCCTCTCGAACTTCGTAAGATGAAGTCCCTTAATATTAGGGATGGGGAGATTGAGCACACTAGTGAGCTCCACAATACGAGAACCAAAACTAGTTCCCTTGAACTCCTTGGTGGTGCTGATAACAAAGTTAGGCATCTATTGCATATGATATATAAAAATTAGAAACAACACAAATAAAGAGAAAAACATAAGGTATTGAAACAAAAGCCAACAGCATACATAAAACACACAAGTCATGGCATACAACATTCAATCACAAACACCAAGGTTCAAATGACTTAGAAAAACTTTTTTTGCCATACCACATAGGTTGGTATGATCAAAATTATTAACGCGAGAAAAACGATAAGTGTGGTGGTCCAACTATTGGAGTACATCACAACTCTCACTCACTTGTGAAAATAGATATCAGGGCATCCTTGGAGGCAATCTGTCTGTCTCGGTCACAAGACTCCAATGCTAAATCTATGATGTCTTCCCTTAGATGTTGATTGGTAGCCTTTAAGTCCTAGGTATGCTTAATTTCCTCTCTAAGGTCATTTTGAGTGTTGAGCATTCTACACTTGAGTCTATCTCCAAGCTCCTTGATGGCATTCCAAGCTGCATTCCTTGTAGAGTCGAAGAATGACTTGTGAATTTCTGAGTTGGTGACCATGCAAAATCCCGACTCTTTGTGGTTGTCCTCCTTGTTTTTATACAATTGGAGTTGTACCCACAAATACTATTCTCCTTCATCCATTACGGGGAATCCTTTGTACACTATTGCACCATGTATCCCCATGGTAACCATAAGGTCATGAGTGGTTCCTTCTTGACGGCTTCATTAATGGAGTTCATCTACAAATGGAGATGAGAAAAAAGATTAGGAAAAGTTTTACGAGATGAAAAGAGACAAGTGTGGAATTTTGTGAAGGAGTTTGCATTTCCTAGTGGTTTACTTAGTCTAATCCATCGTAGGGTCATAATCCTACAGGCAACATAGTGCTCTGATACCATCTGTAAGACACCACCATTTAAGCTAACGGCCCCTGTGATTGCAATGCTAGTCCCTGGATCGAATTGCTAGCATCCACAATTTAAGATGATGTACACAGATACAAAGGTCATTATTACATCATCATTCCAGAGATAACATAGTCTTTACAACTCATTAGCCCAAGGCTAATACATAGAGTTCATAACATAAGTAGATAAATAGAAGTCTTCATCTTCATGTGCCATAGGAAAACATGTTTAGTGCAGACTCACAACCCTAATCTCCATCAGAGTAACCTGCAACATCATAAGTTACATCCATAGAGGGTCAATACATTTGGAATTGTATTGGCAAGTGATACCATTGTAGTATAGAAATATCAAATAACTATATGAATTTGGCTAAGTGTAGTTCGGGCTGGCTTTGCTCAAAATAAGGTTTTCTTATTAGTTGAAAACACTAAGTCTTTGGTTGATAAAACACCCAAGGAACCACCAATAGACATTGGTGAACCTTTACCCTTGTTCAACCACAAGTATGAACTTAGAGAAATTGGGGTGAGGAGATTCTTGATCACTTCAATGTCTTTGATGCTCAAATTGTCCGTTGCCGGGGACACGGCTAAGTACTTAGGTTTTACCCTCTTGAGAGGTGGTGCACTTTCCCCCCAATACTAGACATGCATCGATACAAGAATTTTCAGAAGCATTCCCTTAGACCACCATGGACGCGTTCCATCCTATCAACCCTACCACCAACTTTCCATCTGGCTATGTTCTTGCAACCTATTTGGTTAAGGCAGAGGCCATATGCCATGTGGTTGCACTACAAGCTTCTCAACACTAAATGTCTCAAATCCCTTTGTTCCTGGGTGGCCATCCACAAGTGTGAAACACAAGGTAAACCATTGACATGGGCCTTGTGTAACCACTCAACACAAACCAATCTTTCCATTCCACGCAGGTGATTCATTCACAAGTTGTTTTATTAATCAAAACATAGTCATAGATTGTGTATAAAAACATAGTAAGAATATTCCACCCTTGTTTTCTACTAGCTAGGCTAAGCATACTAGTATAGCAAGTTTCTTATCTTAGGGAAAACTGCTAAGACAACATATATAGGATTTCCCATGCAAATCCTACTCAAAATAATACTAATGCATATATAAAATAATAGGGCAAAAAATATGAAGCATCACTTTCCTTGGTAGCTAGGAGAATATCAACAGTCCGCACAATCACAATCACCACAATCACCAAAATCTACACATAAAATCATAACACCAAATTCACAATATTCAAACAAAAATACATATGAATGCTTGCAAATGCAATGGAATGATTTTTCCATACTAAGCAATTCAAACTAACAGTAATGAACAAAAAGTAAACTTTCTAAGATCTAAATAAACCAAGAATTATTTTAAAACAATTTCCTAAACATTTTATATAGCCAAAATAAGCCTACAAATGGTTCTGCATAAAATCCCAATTTTACAGAAGAAGGTGGCTAAACTAAGGCCATAGATGTGTATGTCTCATTTTTCTGAATCCATTAATATATTATTTGTAATTTTTGGACAAACAGATCAAAAGTTACTAAATTTGTAAGTTTGAATATCTAATAGATCTAAAAACAGATTTTAAATCGAAATTACAGACGCGTTGCAGCGTCTGATTCGCTGGTACCGCTTCGGCCGGATCACGCTCGTGGGCCGTTAAATCTAATTAGATCACGCGGCCAGGATTGCTCGGTACTGCTTCACTTAAGTGATCTAATCTACGGCGTTGGATCTAGATCCAATGGGTCTAGACGATGCGACCATAGCAGGGCGGCGCTGATGGTGAGCGCGGCGGCGACGGCTCTCCCGGCAATGCTCCGGTGATGCTAGGGGGTAAGGGGGTGGTGGCGAGGCTTACTAGAGTTCCGTGGATGCGGTGAAGCTTGACGTGTACTTGGTTTCGACAGGGGCGCACGGACACGGGTGTAGGGGCTCGTCGGAGATGCTGCTGGCGTCGGGTGGGTACGGTGGTTGACGGCGACGGTGCTTCAAAGCAAAATAGGACAAACGGAAGGCGGCATTAGATGCACGCAAGGACGACGATCAAGATAGTATCAACCAGAAGGAGAGGGGTGGACAGAGGTCACCGGGATTGGTCGCCAGAGACGAGTTCACCATCGGGTGTGTGCTGTCGAAGACGGAGGAGAGCTCCTAGGCCACGAGCGGGGGTTCGAGGGCAAGGGGTGGTCGAGGCTCACTGAGATTTTTCGCCGGAGTTCGTCGGAACAGTGACGGCGCGAGGTGGAATTTGCGAAGCCTGGCGGCGCTCAGAGGTTGTGGTGTGGGGGAAAATGGAGAGGGGTTGAGGGGGTTAAATAGTAGGTCGAGGGGGGGGAGATAATTACGCCTGTAATCAATCGATTTGATTCGAATTGAATCGGATGAAACGGCAGCGGCTGAGCGGGTCGTCGTGCAGGGATTTGGGGACGATGAGATGATGTGGCGGTGGGGTCATGCTGTCAGCGAGCGGGTTCGGGTGCATGCGGTGAGAAAGGGAAAGGGGGAGGGGGATCCCGGGTGGGCTTGTTGGGCCGCAAGTGAGGTTGGGCCAGATAGGTAGCGCCAGGTTTTATTTTTTTCTTTCTGCCTTTTCTTTTCTAATTTGATTTTTCCAAATGGCATTTGAATGCTCATTTCAAATATGTTTGAATTTAAACCTCCACCAAAATTTTGTATGGTGAACCTAGCATTCAAATGTGTGACAAACACATGCAATCACTCAAAAACCATTTTGAGGTCATAAAATAAAATAAAAACCTTGCCCCATACATATATAATAAAAGGGGTATAAATATGGTTTTATTTAGGGTTTAGCTTTGAAATTTTTTGTGCAAGATCAAAATTCCATGATGTTATGAATGCAATAACATGATTTTGTATTTGATGAAATTTGGGATGTTACAATAGAAAATTTTCTCCTCTAAAGCTGGGGAACTAAAAATATCATATTCATCATTATAATCATCATGTATTGGAGGTATAGTATCATCAAAGCAAATTTTCTCCTCTAAAGCCGGGGAACTAAAAGGATCATTTTCTCCTCAGGAAAGCTGGGCCCAAGCTTAGATTTTTCCATAGCAATAGAAATAATGGTGTTCAAAAAAAATTAATTTCCTCTTCAAACATTTCATGTCCTAACTCAGGAAAAATACTATAAAGCTCTCTAAATTTGTTGTTGTTTTCCATTAAGCCTAACTAGTGAAAACAAGAAACAAAAAGATATCATTGCAGAAACTAAAGGAAATAACTTCTAGCACTCACACACAAGCAAGAGTACTAGAAGATAGCTTAGTAGCCAGAGAATGTGAGTACCCTTTACCTTACCTCCCCGGCAACGGCGCTAGAAAAGAGATTGATGTCTACGCAAGATTCTATTCTTGTAGACAGTGTTGGGCCTCCAAGTGCAGAGGTTAATAGAACAATAGCAAGTTTCCCTTAAGTGGATAACCCAAGGTTTATCGAACTCAGGGAGCAAGTGGTCACAAGTATCCCTCTCAAGCAACCCTGCAATCAAGATGCAAGAAGTCTCTTGTGTCCCCAACACACTCAATACACTTGTCAGGTGTATAGGTGCACTAGTTCGGCGAAGAGATAGTGAAATACAAGTAATATGGATGATTATAAGTGGTAATCGCAATCTGAAATAAAGATGGCAGCAAGCAAACATGTAACATGTCTAGTTGTAAACGGTTTTTCAATGCTTAGAAACAAGGCCTAGGGATCATACTTTCACTAGTGGACACTCTCATATAAATATCTTCTCTTCATTATGCTGCTTTGAACTACTCTTCGGTTGGACAACTCCAATCCATGGTAGGGCTCCAAAAGCTCTCCTTAAAGTTTGCATTGCCCATCTAGGTAACCCGAACCCTGTCACTTTGAGCGCTAGATGGTTCCAACAAACACCACAATTTCATAGAGACATCCAACTCAAATTATACTCATGATAAGTATAGATGTAATCTTTATCCTAAGTGCCACAAGGTGTGCACACTGTCAACTTCACACACGTGGGGATAACCGGAGATTACAATTAAATCACTTGAGTAGCAGATTAGATTACTTGATTAAAAAGCTCATGACCACAATAATATCACGCATAGAGATAGAGAGATGAACACATAGCTACCGCTAGATCCCTTAGCCTCGAGGGAGAACTACTCCCTCCTCATCATGGGAGTCAGCAACAGCGATGAAGATGGTGGTGGAGTCGATGGAGATGTCTCTGGGGGCAATTCCCCGTCCCGGCAAGGTGCCGAAACAGAGACTTCTGTCCCCCGAATGTCCTCTTCGGTGGCAGCGGTGCTGCGGAACTTTTTGTGGAGATCTGATCCATGTTGTGTTTACGTCTCGGGGAGACGTATATGTAGGCAAAAGGGCAAGGTTGGTGGATATTCGAGGGGCCCACACCATTGTGGCGCCCCGGATTTATGATCCGAGAATACCCGTTATGCATGAAATTCATGTTCCCATGATCAGTGAGCCGTGAGCATAACCGACCAGTATCATTACATCATCCATAAATTAACGAGTACAAAACTTAAAAAGTGGCCATTATGGCAATTACAACACAAGTAGCGGTATTCTTCAAGCGCAGAGCCCACGTCATGCCTTAACCTACATGCAACTGACTGGGAAGACGTCCTAGCTCGCATAGACGTCAACACCTTCGTCACTTCTTAACATCTGCAATCTGGCTAAGTAAATAGCCAGGGACAATGCCGGTGAGTACTTTGAATGTACTCGCAAACCACCGAGACAAGGTAACAAGATAATGCATTTTTGGATGTGGCGAGATAGCTCTACACTATAGTTGTTTCTGAAAAAGTCTAACCATGGCATCTCTATATATTTGTTGAAAAAGAGTTTTTTGGAAAATATGCCTCCTTTTTTAAATCCCAGATATCCCCTTATCCTTGTTAAAAACTTTGTTGAAAGCATTTTTATGGTAAAACCCCCTTTTTAGAACATATTTGACCATCTCTGATCAAAACCGAACTTGTTCTTATCTTTCCTAGTGACCAAGTCACATCCTTTTTATTCATCTTAAACATATCCCAAGGGTACTCCTAGCAATCACCTTTCCAACTGTCCTTGACCATGGACACGGCTATTCGAATAGATTATACTCTGCAAAGTTTGTGCACTTTACCCACAAGAATCAGTACATCCGCCGGGATACAACCATGGCCCGCTACACACCGTAAACGGGGGTTCGAATAATCAAACCTAACTTTTCATTTGTCCATCCCTAGCAAAGACGGCTTTTCCTTTTGGGTTGTTCTCTCTAGCATGAGTATGTGGCACGACGGCCATAGTCCTCCCTCCCGTACAAGCCTATTCCCCAAACCATAGTTTGGAATATAGTAATTTGACTCCACTTCCTTCCGTACTTACCAAAAAGTCATACCATCCGCGATAGACCCAATTTTTGCATCGGTACCTTGTCCACGACAGTCTGGATTTCAGGGGATTTATCCCCTTTAGCGAGTACCAGCAGCTCCAGCTAAAGACCACAAACTACGATTTAAGCCCCAGCGACCAGGGTAGCATGGTTGCACGGATAAATTGTTCCGGTAAATGCGTAGAACACCCCTTCTCTTTCTCTTTCTTGACTTTCTATTCATCCCCCTCATATCTTATTTAGTAAAACATCCACTTGGAAACGATGCCTCTTTCCAAGGTTTTTATTTTGAAAACTTTGTAGTAGGGTAAAACCCAAAATAGTTTTAGCATTGAAAACCCGTAGTTGCCAAGAGGGAAGATGCTAAGCATCCTAGCCATGATCTAAAGGGGTGGATATGGGTGCCAAATGTGTAGGTGTCCTAATGGACTCTCATTTATAACTTGGAGGAGCCAAGTTACTCATGCCTTTTTAATTGAAACAAACCATGCATTTAATCACGAGATTCTTAAACGAGATATAAAACAATTGATAGAAAGGAGTAGGTTAACATAGGAGTTCAGGAATGGTGGCTTGCCTGTGACCAGCGAGATGTCCCTTGACTTTCTTATAATACCAGAATACCATAAGTTCCAATACCAATAATAAATAGAATAACCCAATGCTTCCTTCTTCTCAGCATCTCACAAACGCAACTATCGCCGTTATCGAGCATACATGCAAGCAAACAACACCAACATCAATACAAGGCATAGAAGCATCAAACCATACAACAAGCAAAGGATAATTACATGATATAGATTAGTAGGGTTTTGGATATTTGATTTGATTGGACTGGGAGAAGATTTGGAGGCACAGGAGAAAAGGATCCTTGTGGATTTAAAGTCTAGGAACTACCTAAGAGAGGGGTTTTTGACCAAGGGCTTGATATGTATGATACCATTGCATAAAAATGGTACCATCAGATAGGTATTGATAAAATGAGTCCAACGAAAGTGGTTTCACTATTTTATCAATTTCCATTGATTTATGGTGATTTTTATAGTGGACAAAACTCTAGTTTTAGGAAATAATTCACCAAACAGTCACTGGAGCTCCAAAATTATTTCCTTAGGTGATTAGGTAGTACTTAGTGTGCTGAATCAAGAGGTGTTGGAATCACCTCAAAATAATTACCAGAATGCCCTTGAGAAATTCCCAAAGATAGTATTGGCTAGGATTTGTCTTTTTCATCATATTTAATATACAGAAGATTTTCATGTGATTCCAAGTGCACTTGTTAGGTACTTAAAATACCTTTCAGTAGAAATTGGAATCAACCTTTTTGGAGTTACAGATCTGCTACTATGAATTTATTGGTGAATAAATAATACATAGGACACTTTATGCACCAAAATTCAACAGTGGTTTATAAAATTATGAGCTACTTGATTTTGAAATATATGGTTATTTGAGTCCAATGGGAGTTGGAATTTGATAAAAACATAAATTGGTTTGACTTAGGGAATTATCTAAAGGCAGAAAAGGCCTGATTTTGTTATTTTTGCTACCAGTTATCTAGGAAGAAAATGGGTATGGGGCCAGTGGGCATTCAAGGTATGGATTATACCTTCCAGTACAAATTGGTTTCAGGTCATTTGGGTAAATGAAACTCTCTAGATATAATTATTAGTGAACTGGATAGATCCTAGTAGATGATTTATTATATTTATTCTATAGATTAATTTGGTCCGGCACCAAGTCTACATGTTAGAATAGAGGCTTGAGTACCTGTGAAACATACTATCTAAATTTGTTTTGGTCATTTCCATTTTAGTTTCATTTAAACTAAATAGATAGTTTTCAGATCTACGCAAAAAGGAATAAAAGGGCAGGTGTTCTAGGCCAGATCTGGGAAGCAGATGGGCCGCGCAAGGGAATTCGGCCCACCCCAGCGGTTATGCATGCGGGATTCAGGATTCGAATGAGCCATGGCGGGGCCCGGCCGTCAGCGACGCTGATGGGGCGAAGGGGTATGGAGGCGCCCGGGGCCGTTCGATTAGAACCGCATCAACGACCCTAGGTCGTCTCCCTCGTCGTGCAGCGGTGACGGGAGGAAACCCTACCAGAGGGAGAGAGGGCGGCGGGGGAGGCTCACCGGGGCCGTCTCCGGCAAAGCAGAGGACACAAGGAGACGCGGTGAGGTGTGGGGGTCCTGGGATGGGTGACACAAGGTGGTTCTCCCTCGGGAGCGAGCTTGCGCGATGGTGCCCGAAGGGAGCTCGATGGAGCTCGTCGGCACGGCTCCAGGGGCTGCTACAGGTCAACAAAAAGGGTACCATTAGCTTCAGAAGGAGAAGGGGAGTGCTGCTAGGTAACATGCATAGGGAGAAACAGAGGGAGGAGGGAGTGGTTCTTGCGAGAAGAGGGGAGGCCGAATATTTTTTCTTCCCTTCTCTCAAGCAGGTTCGAGCTAGGGGGAGGGAGAGGGATCTCTGGGGTGTGATTGGGGGTTGTTGGGGGCAAATGAGGGAGGGGAGAAGGGATGCTAGGGTTCCTCGCCCTATAAACCAAGGGACAAGGGTCCATGGTGGACTTAGCTTATGGGAGAGCTTGGGGAGGGTACTGGAGAGGCATTGGGCACTAGGGGTGGTGCTGGGAGGTCTGTGGGACCAGCTGCTCGACCAGGGAGGGCAGGGGAGAGCTGGGTGGAGATATTTTTCTAGTTTATAATGACAAGCCTTCTCTCTCTTCCAAGCACTAGAGACAAGGGAGGGGTGTTCTACAGTAACTTGGCTACATTGCACGACCAGGGGTGTGTTGGTTGTTGTGGTGAAGTCCTGGAAGATAATTGATGGGTTTTGAGTAGGTTTGAATCAAGTTTTGCTTGGTTAAGCAAAATTGATCAAATGGATGCTTGTGAAGGAAGTTGAAAATTTTGCATTGGGAAAAGTGGGGAGAGAGTACTGGTAGATGGATATGGTTAAAGTACCTCCCTAGGATTTATTTGGAAATTTTCTAATGAGTTTAAGACCACTTAAAAGCAGCTATTCAAAAAGTGCAGAAGTTGTTTCTAGAAGCTCAAGTGAGAAATTTACATTGGCCAAGCTTGTTTTTTGATGTGATATGGTCCTAAATACCATATTACACATTGGAAAATTTTATTTGAATTTATTGGGGTGGGAAAGTATTTTGAAGGAATTATTTCTTGTTTCTTCCATTTAAGAAAAAGGGCAAAAAGAAAAAAAATAAAGAATCTCAAAAATATTTATTTTTGAGTTGGAAAGTTGGGATATGAGGTGGAGAACTCAATTATGCATTGATTTGGTATAGTGGTTTGGAGAAAAAGAAACTTGTCTTTATAGATGAAGGTTTTGAGAATTTTGCAAGATAAGGAATTTAATTTGTTTGATGATCCAAATAATTATGGGAATTATTTGGGGAGGGTTATATTCAAGGTGGATGTTTTAGACTTGATGTATTCATCATGGTCAACCTTGGGTTTTGAATAAATCTGGTGAAAAATATGGAAACTAGATTTGGGAGGATCTAGGGTTTGGTTATTTTTATGCCACCTAAACAGGGTTGGATTATGGAGCTCAGAGCTCACCTTGGTACAAGGGATAAATGGATAGATATAACAAGATATATATATTATCAAGGAAGCAAGATTGTGGCTTGTTTGCATTTGAGGTGGTCTAGAAGAGATGGCAAACTTTGTTGAAAATAAGGCTGCCATAGCATATACATCAGGTAGCCTCCTAAACCATGTGGGTTTAAGAAGCACAAGGTTCCAATGGTAACAAGGGAAGTGGGGGTTGATAGTCCATGGTTAGTAGATCATAACCATGCAAAGATTTGGAGGTATCATATAGATGTGAGCTTCTTCCAAACTAGGCAAGATGATAAGATTTACAGAAAAGATTATTATCTTGACTACAAAACCATCATGGATGAGTGGGAACTAGAATGGGTTAGCAAAGGGAAAGAGTGGGCTTTGGTAGTACTAATGATTTACTACAATATGGTTCAAATACATTCTCAATAATGCCCATGGGTTGGAAAAGGTAGAGCTCCAAAGATTGAATCTAGATAAGAAATCCAGACTTGGCAATTTTGGCAGATTTGGAGCTTTTGACTAGTATGCAAGAGGGAAACATTTGAGAGGGTGGCAAAGTTTTATACTTTCCATTATGTGGTTGATGTTGAGGTATAGATTTAATATAGGGGATCCAAACTTGGATTGGTTCTTCTCTAAGTAGGAAACTTTCAAAAGGGGGTTATCCCTGGGTTGATCTGATTAGGAGATGAGATGGCCACTTTGGTGGCTTAGGATAGATCCATATTTGGATGCTTAGTTTTAGATTGATGATCAAAAGAAAATATTGGGTCCTAGGGGATAAGATACTAGATTATCTCACTCTGGTTCCTAAGAAAACAAGGAAATCAGCAGATCAAGGCAATTCATCAAACATCAGATCAAGGCAAATTTATCAAACAGCAAATCAAGGCAATTCATCTTATCACTTGTCCAACTACCACTAGGGTTACCATCAAGCCTAGCTTGAGGTAAGGATGGGTATATTGAGTTGGGTGTGCTTTGAAGGGAGATAAGGATCATCTTGGTATTCCTACCAAGATTGGAATGATAAGGTTTTTAATAAAGGTTTTAGAAAACCTAGGGATAAGAGTATCTAGAAGTTCTGTCTTGAAAACATAAGGAGATAGAAACTTCTGTCCCCCGAATCTCCTCTTTGGTGGTGGCGGCGCTGCGGAACTTTTGTGGAGATCTGATCTGCGTTGGGTTTACTTCTCGGGGAGACGTATATGTAGGCGAAAGGGCAAGGTCGGTGGAGCCTCGAGGGGCCCACACCATGGGCTGGCGTGACATAGGGTGGGCCCGTGCCACCCTATGGTGTGGCCTCCTAGTGGATCCCCTTTGTCTCTCCTTCAGGTTCCTTGTTGCGTCTAGAAAAATAGGAAATTTGGCTTTTGTCCCGTCCAATTCCGAAAATATTTCCTTACTAGCTTTTCTGAAACCAAAAACATCAGAAAAAGAGAAACTGGAATTGCGGCATCTTGTCAATAGGTTAGTTGTAGAAAATGAATAAAAATACCTCAAAGTGTCTACAAAACATAACAAAGTTGGCACAAAACAAGCATGGAGCATCAAAAATTATAGATACGTTTACGACGTATCAGCGAACAACCCCAAGATACGGCGAAGGTCAAGGGAAATATTTTGTATCTCTCGATGCGCATATGTGGAAGATGAGGAAGCACGTCGTCGTGGTGCCGTATGTTCTCCTTGTCTCGTCTGGCTCCTGCGAACTTCTTGATCCTGGGACCACCTCGTCGCTGATTCCTTGCTCCTCCTCCTCGCCTCTGACTTTGCCGACCAACGCCACCGATGAACACCGCAGATGTTGTGCCTTTGCTGTCACACACACATACAAGGTGGAACAGGAGCAAGACAGATGCTACTCCCAGTCTTGCCGCCACGGGACAGGAAGATGGGAATATCCAAGTATGGCGAAATCCTAGGAAGCAGCACTAGATCCTAGAACCCGTATCTGGTTGGCCGCCATCCACCTTCCTTTATATTGGCTAGTAGGTGAGGGCACACAACACTTGTGTCCCTTGGTACTAAACCCTAGCCCTAGTCAAAGTGGGTCCAACCCAGTGACATATGTCTCTGTCCGTATAATTCCAACTTGCTGGCTCGTGATAGTCGGATCAACATCCGACTAGTCCCACTCTCTTCAATGTGTGATCCCATAGGATTACGGTAAGTCGGACATAGATCAGTTATCTTTCTGTCAGAGACGTAGCCCAGTGACTTTCCGACTAGAGATGATAGTCGTGGCGGCCTCTAGCAAGACTTGTCGCCTCCCGGTTTGCAAAATACCCTTAATGTGACGATCTATCCGAGTCCCTTTGGCTCACAATATTGGTGATAAACCTCAAGGGAGATTCCTTCATCCCAGTGTAGGTGTACTCTCTTCTTGTTGTAGTGATAACTGATTCCCTCCGGCTTCACCAAGTCATACTACCTCGATCAACACTTGATCGAGAAGCGCATGGCCATGCTTCTGAATCATATAACATGAGAGGGCCCAGATAATATCTCTCCGAGATGGAGGGGCAAATTCCGTCTTGGCTGATCCACGTCACACAGCTTGCTTCTAAGTCATCCAAGACCACCTGTATTACTCCTAGATACGATGAGCATTAGATGGAGTCAAAGCCGGATCTTCCATAACTCGGATCGTGTGATCCCCTCAGGTCTAAGGATTCCATTGTCTTAGTCAGAATGTATGATAATGTGCTCATGTCCTACTAACCTTTGGATCGATCCATCTATCATACCTCTTCTAACTAGCCAATGGAAGGCGGATAACATCTCCATGCATGTGATAGGTGAAACATTGTCATCTTCCGACTTACAAATTAGTCCCGGCAGTGGGTTTCCGTCCCAACCTCAAATGACTAAGGACAAGCTGGCTAGATCTAGATATAAGTATGTGGTTCCACACCTGCAACAATTGCAATGACACATACATATAGCTCTATGCCGGATTTCGGGTTACAAATACAAGGCGTACTATGAGCCTCCAGGGCATCATTCCTAATATGAGGAGGCCTAGAGATCTCTCGCGGGCGCCAAGGAGTGCGAGGAGAAACTCGATGCCCGAGAGTTATCCATGGCCATCCACGAGGAGAAGGTTAGCCTTGACCACGAGGAGGCAAACATCCGGTAGCAGGAGTTGCAAAAGCACGAGGGTGACCTCGAGTTGAGGTAGCAGGTGCTGCTCGAATGGGAGAAAGCCATCACCTCTCGTTCTGCCAAATTTAAATCCAAAGAGGATAACCTTGGCGAGGAGAGCGAGCGCCTTTCCAAAATGAAAGCCAAGGTGTAGAAGGACCTGATGGAGCTCGAGGAGGCGCATGTAGGGCTTCATGACCAACAGAAGGTCCACGAGGACCAACTCTTTGCAGAGCAGCAGGCTTTGCCCGAAATGAAGTGGGACCTAGAAGCAATGATTCAAGCTACCCAGGCTGATCTCAAGAAGGAAAAGAGGGCGATGCACCCAAAGATGGAGGAGATGAAGCATATCTGTAGCAATCTTAACAACACCATTGACGAGAAAAGTGGCCAACTATTGGGTCATACCAGTCGCTGCATCTTCTGCAACCTTCTTCTTCTTGCCCCGGCCTCTACCTCGCCGCTGTGCTCCAGCCGACAGGCTCCAAGGTGTCTAGCAAGCTCGTGAAAGAGCCTAAGAAGCACGCGGACTCCCTTGCCACACTATTTTAGCGCAAGGTGTTCAAATATGCGTATCCCATCTCTTCCGATGAGGGGGCATCCGACATGGAGCGCGCTGAGGCATCAGGGAAGGAAGGTGAGGCTAGGGCTTCACATGTGTAATCACCTTACTCTCGTATCCCGAGGATGTATTCTGTCTATCTTCTGATATTCATAACAGACACATGTGTCAGTTAAAACTTTGCCCATCGCTAGTTTGTAATATATCGGGTTTGCATGTCCCACCTATGCTCTGCTCCTTTGTAGCATCCCCATTGTCTAACAAATGCAATGCTACTTTCCTAGTCTATATAATTCTATTTCCTACATTTCTTTTATTCCATATCATTATATCATGCTCATGACACCATACCACCTTGAATTTGAGCATCATATAAAACTCCTCTTATTTGGTTCTTATCCCATATGCATTTATATTGAATCACTTGTATTTGCCTCTTGATATATTATATTTGTTTCTTGATAAATTGCTTCATGCCCAAGTTCAGTTGGGGGCATATCTATTATAATTCCACCACCTTTGCCACCTTCCTTTGGTTCCATCCATCATCTCTACCATACTGAATATATATGAGAACTTGCATTACCTTGGAATTTCACTCTAGATCATGAATAGTTGGTATGGGTCCTTTATTCATCTACATGCTTCCATACATTATACATGTTGTTTTCACAATATTACTATGGAAGCCTACATAGCCACATTTGCACGCTATGTAGTAGTAGAAGCCATGTTTCTTTTCAACCATGGTTTCATTATTTGGTGAGATTGTTTGATTCAATGAGGCTATATTAAATCATAGTCAAAAATACACACTATGTAGGCCTCGTAATTCAAATGGTCTCATTGCTATATGAAACTATGTTTTGGATTCTTGGTTCCTTTTGAGCCATAAGTCAATGATCACTTGATCCTAGTTTGTTTTCCAAAACTAGGCCTAGCTTTTGTTCATTCATGCACATGGGATCTTCCCATCTCTCCCCCCTCTCTTTTGAATTCTTTCGGTTTTATTTGAATTGGAAATAGTTTTAGCAAGCTCGCATAAGGTTGAAAATACTAACCTAACCTTCCAAGTTTTTCCACCCTTTTCCTTCCCTGGTTTCTATAATGGTTTGGTTTCAAACAATTTTTGAAAAGGGACAAAACTATTAAAACAGAAAGGAAATAAAACAAAACTTATCTATCTACTATCTCTATCTATCCCAAAACCATACCCTTTTGAATCGATGGGCAAAGCCAGCCATCTAAGCTTCTAGCCTAGCTAGCTAGTGAAACCACACCACGTCCAGCAGCGAACAAGGGCTTGGCTCTATTCCTCTTCTCCCTGGTCGCCCACGTGATCGCTCATGCTGCTTTCATGCGCTCCTCTCTCCATCCGCTACTTAAAGTAGAGCAGCTGCGCTTGCCCCTATCCTAACCAACCACCTAGATCGAGATCTAGGAGATTCCTCTGATCTTCTCCTCCCTAAGAAAATACATGCCACACATAAACCCTAGCTACCTAGCTCCGGCCACCACCTCTCCCAGGCAACCTGGAGCTTCCCAAGGCAGGGCAAGTGCATCATCAAACTCCCCGGCTTGCTCTTCTTCAACCTGAACGCAGAGCGGCACCATAAGAGCAAGGTAAGCCGCTCACCGCCACCGTGTCGCCGTGGTCACTGCCTCCCACTACAAGGAAAACGGCTATAGGTAATCCACACATCCATGTCGCACATGCTAGTGGTGCCCCACGGGTAAAATAGGCATGGTGCACTGCCCACAGGTGCCCTACGGCTAACTGTCGTAAGCATGGAGCACATGGGAGTGGTGCGCCACGGCTATGTGTGGGCCAGGACACAGGTGGCTGCAGACCACATACCAGTAGCGCACTGGGTTAAGGTGCGCTACGGGTGTGAAACTTAGCTGTAGGGCACCTTGACCTAGTGCACTACGGGTATGTGTGTTGCAGTAGCTCGGTCAACTTAGCCATAGGGCATTCTTCCCTAGTGCCCTACGGCTAAGTTCCCTGCACCAACTCCACCCCCCTGTGGATCGGCTTTTTAGCCTTGAAAAAAATAAAAGGAAATGAAAAACACTTCAAAAAATAAAGTCCTTTCATATTTAGTGTAAGGTTCCCAACCTTTAATAAGGTAGAGATCCTTGTGTTTACAATGCTAGTCCCTCGATCAATAGCTAGCATCCACAGTTAAGATGTAATATCAAGAAACAAAGGTCGTAATACAACTTTATAACCAGGAATAAAATAAATCATTACATCTTACATAGCTCAATTGGCTATCTCATTACAATGCGGAAAAATATAACAATAGCATGGGGTCCTTCATCTTCAAAGTGCCACAGGCAATCATGTTAGTTATAGACTTGTAATCCTATTCAACACACTTCACTAACATCAAACAAACCTGCAACATAATAAGTTGCAGCCACAAGGGTCAATACATTTGAATTGTATTGGCAAGTTTCACTACTATGTAGAAATAAGTGGATCCTATCATTACATGCATAATTGGCTAAGTGGGGTTTAGGCTCATTTGCAGAAAGCAATATAGTTTTATCCTATCTTTTCAAAATAGTTTTGATCTTTTGTCAAATCTTTCTGAACTCCTTGGAAAACTCCAAGTGTTTCAAATCCCTTGTTGTCACCATCAAGTTTTACTTTGAGAAATTGGAATGTCGAGATCTTCCATAGCTTCAGTCCTTAGTTGCTCAGTATTGTCTATAACCGGGGACACGGCTAAGTACTTAGAATTTGATCTTCTGCAGAAGTTGTACACTTTACCCACATGACACAATCTCGTCTTGATGCCACCAGTGGCTGCTGGATAAGTACTCACCAAAATGGAGTATTGGCAGATCGAGAATGTGACAAAGTCTTTCCATAGAAGTTCTCGCAATACACAATGCTAGCTTGCCAACTAGGCACCAATGTAGGGATAATTTTCCCTTACACAATTCTAGTTAACCGGAAGATGCCAATGCATGGGTCTTCCACTATGTAGTTGACTAAGACAGAGCCCATTTAGTATGTGGCTGTAGACGGAAGCCACTGTACGAGAAACATGTTCAATCTCTAAGTCCCTGGGTGGTTTTCTTCTAGTGCACATACAAAAGATAGCCATATAAACATGGTTCCCTTTGTTGCCACCATGTCCAAAACTTGAGTATCCTTGTCCACCCAGGTGGTTCATTGAGTACTTGTTTTATTATATAAAACATATATCTTTTCAACACTTCATATAATCACATCATGTATCCCATCCCAAATATATAGCAGGGCTAAGCATACTACAACTACAATGTTTTCACTAAGGAATATATAAGGGTATCCTATTAGGATTTAGCATAGCATAAAATATAGTAGTCTTTATCATGCATGTTTCAAAAATCCACTAAGTGTAATGAAAATAGTAGGACAAGGATGATAGTGTCACTTGCCTTTTTAGTAGAGAATGTTGGTTCACTTCTTGATCTTACAAATATCACACTCTTCTAACTTCACTACAATTCAATCAAGCAAACATATATTTCAACTAGCATTCAAAAAATTTGTCACACATAAAATAACAAAAACAAGGTCATGCATGCAAGCATGCAAAAGATAGTTTTATTTGAAAAAGTGGTTTCTACTAGGCTCTAAACATTTTAAAGTTCAATGTGGTCATTTACAAAAGTGGTAAAACCATTTGCAAAAGGTTTTATCTCATATACCAAATATTATGGTAAGGTGACATTTTATGTAGTTGAAAATATCTTTTAGCAAAGCAATAACTTTATATGGTTCATAAAATATGTTCTTAATCTCAAAACTTGGTGTTTAGGGTCAGAAGGTTTGAATCAAAACATTTCCCAAAGGCTTTACTCAAAGAATCATTTCTAAACCATAAATAATATTTTTATTTGACTAGAAATGCTCTAACTCAATTATTTATTCCCTAACTCCAAAAAATACATTTTTAAATCCATAAGTTGGTTACTATGGTCATTAGGTTCAAAACAAACCATTTTGCAAAGATTTCACCTTAAATTTATATCTAGAACAATTTTTATATTCAAATTATGCCTACACTTGTTTCTACAATTTCAACCAATTTTCCAGAAGCAAAACATTAAACAAAGTGCATGGTTGCAAAGTACTTGTTCTGCTGATTCCATTGATATAAAATTTGCAAAATTTGGATGTGTAGAACTAAAGTTATGAATTTTACAAGTTTGCAATTCTAATAGATCAAATTTCAATTTTTAATCCTGTGTCTGGCCTCGTGGCTGCTTGCTACTGGCTGATACCGATTCGTTCGGATCGAGCTCTGTGGGTCGCCGGATCTAAATGAGATCGTGCGGCACAGATGGACGCATACCATTTCGCCTAAATCTAATCTTAGCCGTAGGATTAGGATCCAACGGGCTCGGCGCATTTGACTAAAAACTGGCGGCGCTAGCGGCGGCGACAGGCGGCGCACGCTCTGGCGGTGGCATTGGCGACGAACCAGGAAGAAAGAGGGGTAACGGGGGTGCTCACCGTGCTCGCAGAGGTGTGGCGAAGCTCAAGGTGAGGTCTGCTTGACGAGGGGCGCTCAGGAACAAAGGGGATTGCTCGCCGAAGTGTGCAGCGGCGTCGGGTGTCTCTGGAGGTCATCGGGGGCGAGGCTTGAGAGCGCGCTAAGACGAACGGGGCATGCAGTTAGATGCGGGCGAGTGCGTAGATGATAGGAGCATCAACGGGAGGGTTCGGGGCGGTCTTGAGCTTACCAGGGGGTTCGTCGGAGCGACAGCAGACGACGGCGACGTGTTGAGGTCGTACTTGCCGATGCTCTGGGGCAAGCGCGGACAAGTAGCTAGCACTGGGAGATGCGCCAGGCGATGGGGAACAGGCTCGCGTGCAGTGGAAGGCGAGGTGCGGCGAGGTGTGGCCGGAATTGGTCGGTTGCGAAGCTCGTCGGAGGCTGCGGTGGTGCAAAAGGAAATTGGGGCAGCCTGGTGGCTCTCTGGCAGCGGGGTCTGAGGGAAAATGGCTAGGAGGGAGAGGTGCTTAAGAGGGCGTGGTCGCGAGAGGAAATTACTGCGCCATCAACACGAATTAATCGCTGCAATCAAGGGCAGCAACGGCGAGGGAGACGTGGTCGCGATGAAGACGATGATGAGGTGGAGTGGGACCGTGCTGTCTGCGTGAGAGAGAGGAAGAGGTAGTGGGGCCGAGCGTTCAGTGACTTCGCGGGTTGATTTCTGGGTGGAAAACGTTTCACGCGTGGGGTGAGCAGGTGGGCTGCACTTCTGGGCCTACTGGGCTGGTTGATGGGTTGGGTTTGGTTTATTTTTTTGTACTGAAAGGTTTTTCTTTTTCTATTTGGAATTTCTGTTTTGATTTTCAAACAAATAATTCAAACTCCAATTCAAATCAACCCACCACCAAACTTTGTGTTGATTTTAATTCTGTTTAACAACATAATCCAAAGTCCAAAATAAAATAATTCTTTTATTCTTTTAGGATCTATTAATAATTAAATAAATAGACCTTAGTCTTTAATTCAAATAGGATTTAATTTATTTAAAAACTCTATTTGAAATCTAAATAATACCAAAACCTTTTCAGTAGGTTTTACTTGAAAAACAAAACACTTGGAATTTTTTTATTTAAAATACTTTAACAAGTTTTAGTGTTTATTTAAAAATGGGAAAAGCCTTTACTTAAATAAAATTGGATATTAATAAATCCTCATGGTTTTATTTAAATAAACCTTTACTATTTTTATCAAACAAAATATTTTATTTCAAAAGCTTGGCCAAGATTTAATTTGGCTTTATAAAATAATCCTTATTTATAATTCTACCTTTTCTTTTGAAAACCAAATCTTTTTATTAAAAGATTCAAAAATAGTGATTCCAACTTTTATAACTTTATTTATTATTTGTTTATCTTTTAAATCCCTTTAGGATTTTATTTGATCAAAAAAGGTTTTGATGTTTCCATTTGGAATCAAAAAGTTTCTTCTCACCCTAAATTTCAACAATTGTATATTTTGTTTATTTATTTTTCACATTTCAAAATTTGGAAAATTTTGGGATGTGACATTTAGGTAGATAATGTGGTCTAGTTTTTAGGAAAATTAACAAACAACAATTTTGACTTTTTTTCGCAAAAAAAGTCATGCCACGGTAAAACGGTCATAACTTTTGCATACGATGTCAAAAAAAATGTTTAACATACCAAAATGACGGGAACGAGATTTCGCATCCGCTCGCAACCACCTCTAGTTGTTTAGCGATTTTTTAGATTTTGAAAATTTGAAAAGAGTAAAAAGTTACAGTAAAAAGACCGTTTTTCCTGCCGAAAAAATAGAGGGAAACTTACCCATAACGCACCACCCCTAGTGCACCATGACTAAGTTGGGTGGGATTCGTAATTCGAATCACCACCCCGCCCACCTACCCTCTACTTTCCCCTCCCCCTTCTCTCCTTTTCCTTTTCCTCCTCCTCCTCCTTCTGCTTATCCTTATCCTTCTCCTCCTCCTTATCCTAATCATCCTCCTCCTTTTCCTTCTCCTTCTCCTCATCCTCATCCTCCTTCTCCTTATCCTCCTCCTCCTCCTCCTCCTTCTCCTTCTCCTTCTCCTCCTCCTCCTTGCAGTGAAGATGGTGACGGAGGACAACTCCTTCGCCTCCTCCTCCTCGTCCTCCTCCTTGCAGTGATGATGGCGACGGCGGGCTCCTTCTTCTTCTTCTTCTTCTTCTTCTTCTTCTCCTCCTCCTTGCAGTGACGACGGTGATGTCGGGCTCCTTCTACTCCTCCTCATCCTCCTTGTAGTGATGACGATGGTGAGCTATCCGACGAGGCAATGATGATGGCGGTAACCACTCCAACGATGCGGTGGCGGTGACCACTCCGACGAGGCGATGGCGATGACCCGCTCCGATGAGGAGACGGCCCGCACCGATGAGCAACGAAAGAGGGGGCGGCGATATCCAAATCTCCCACTTTTTTATAATTTTGAAATTTGTACCCGTGGCCCGCAGCACACCTAGTGCGCCATGACTAACTTTTCATACGCATGGCGCACAACACCTAGTGTGCCACGGTTAACTTTTAGCCGTAGAGCGCGCCTTGTGGCGCACCCCTATTGCGGCACAGATGTTCTTTACAGGTGTGCCACGAATTAGCAGTTTCCTAGTACTGGACATCTGCTACCTCTTATGGTCGTCTTCGTCGCTCTCGAGCTCTGTCGATGTCCTCTGAACCATCCCGGTGAGCTACTGCCTCCCTCTAGCCCATCCCAGTGCCTCCTCCGCCCAGAACCTCGCCAACATTGCTCTGCCACTCTGTCGTGCGTGCCCAGCAGCCAATCGCCGCGCACCATGATAGACAGCATGCGCAGACAGTCTGATGTAGTTCCTATGTTCCCACATAAACTCCAGCCACCTCATCTCTTCTCTGGCATAGTTCCACACACGCTTTTAATCTCGGCACAACTGTCTCTCTCTATAAGCAAACACCACAAGAACCGAATCACCATAGTTCTCGGAATCTTCTTCTAAAATCATTGGGACCTCACAGACTTCCGTCAGTTCGTTAGTTAGCCGTGTGATAACCCTCTAATCCTCGCAAAATCTTGTCCTCTATGGTCCACCTCTAATGCTTCCCATCGTATCCCTGCGAAAAGAGTGCTTACCTCTTTCTAACAAGCCTAACCACACCCGTTCTAGTGCACCACAGACCTGGAAATCATCCTCGCAAGATCGATCGAGCTAGCAGTTTGTTAGTGCAGAATTTTTTTAGTTTTTGTCACTTGTTATGGCCTCTGTTCTCCAGCCGTTTCCGGCTCACACTATTGTCACACAGGGAAACCTCGAACACAAAACTTGTAGACCATGATCTCTTCTACAAGTTTTCTTTTTGCGGTGTAGCAAAATTCGTAGAGGTTCTCTTGGCATCTTCAACTAAGGTTGGAGTCATCTAGCTGTTTTTTGCGATCGTTTTTCAGTTCCGTCAGATTACCTCTAGATACTTTTATAAACAAAACCTCCACTTTTCTTGTTACCAACCCGCAGTCCCATGTCTGCCACTTGTCACACCCACACGACATTGCCTTGTCAGCACCTAATCAGCAGCACCCGTGGCACGCATGTCATGGACTATGGCTAGGAGAGCCCATGTACAAAAAGTTCCAAAAGACTTTTTCCTAATAAATAATATTTCTGGAAATGGGTAAACACAAACAAATTCATATCTTTTAAAATACTTTGACTTAGAAGAAACTTTTAAAATGATTTTTTTTCAAATATGAATTCAAATATATTTTCAAATTTGACTAGAGCTAACTCTATCTAGTCAAACATTTTACATTGACCCCCTTTTCGAATAATTTTGAATCTAATATTGATTTAAATTAATTAATCTAAATAATATGAATATTATATGTTTTTGAATCTTCAAAATGCCAGGAATATGAATATGCTATTTAAAATATCATTTGAGTAATTTTTAATTTCAAAATAATTTAAATGCAAATAAATGCCTTTTCTTAATAAATTCGTAACTTTAATTCCATAAATCCGAATTTGATAAATTATATGTCTAAATTAATTACCTCGATGAGTCCGTTCTAACTATGCATTCCATGATATGAATTGAAGCATGAATCATATAAATATTAAGTATGTAGAAGTGTTTAAGGGAGCAAAACATGACTAAAAACTTAATAAAATCCTTTATTCTTATATCCCACACTTCATCCATGCCATGCTATGATACGCCATGTAAATTTTGCATCATTCCATCATGGAATCCTTTTTTGATTGTTTCATATTATTTATATGTTTGTGCAATGTATTTATTTCGGCCCCTTGTGTGTTTGGTTTTTATCCGGATAGACGCTGAGCAAGGAGAATATCAGGAGCCTAATGAGTATTACCTGGATCCATCTTATTCTGCAACTGAACTTCCAGGCAAGCATTTACCCATGCTTGCACTACATATAGGACATATTGCTTATATCTTATTCTTGCACCATAATCGCGCCACGAATAAAATTGAATCCCAAGTATTGCATAGCCTTTACTTTTAAACCCCACCGAAGCTTGTACCCTTCATCATATGAGCCACTACTACATGAGTTTTTTGAGCCATGCGAGTCGTAAAATTGCGTGAGTAGGGTTTGTGAGTGTCTTTGAATAATGAGGTGCCTAAACAACTGAATTGAGTATTAATGGGAAAACTAATGAAAGAGGCACCGGTGGGCAATATCTGCTATTTGGTTATTTATGCTCACTTGTGTCCCGTAGGACCCCGAGTACTTGATTTTTGTTCCTTGGCTATCGCACTATCCGCATGTGGGACCATGAATCCCCTTAGTCCTAGATTGAGTAATATTTAATTTCTTGGGTCCACAAAATAGTTTGAGGCATTATTACTATCCTATACTTATGCCATGTTTTACTGCTTATTTACTATTGTTGGTCAAGGACCATTTACTACTGTACTGTTTAGAAATTGTGATTCGTTTATGAGGTATCGACAAGACCAGTCACACTTTTGGTTTCCTAGTCGTTTACAGCCGTCGACACAAACCTCTGGGTCTGTCTCGGAACTGGCCAACTTCGTCGTCGGTATCTTAGTGGGTTGGCCCCATGAAATCAACTATGAATCTTGTGAATGGTTTGTCGTGATGCCTCATTGGGATTTCTTTGGTTTTTCCAAGGTTTATCATGCGTGTGTTGCTATTTGTGCACCCCAGCAAATAAATATATCTTCACATGGCAGCCTTCTGACATGACCAGAGTACCTAGGGAACTTGTCGAGCACTCTCTTAATGCGTACACTAACGCTAAATCCATTAAAAAGTCCTTACGATGTTTTGGTGATGAAAAGTGCAAAGCTATAGCTAAAGAATTAGCGCGACTAGAATTAGCTATATTTATCACAGAGGTCATCCATGTTGAATGGGTGGAAAATCCTGTAGTCGTCCCTAAAAAGAACACTATTGATTTAAGGATGTGCATTGATTATACTGCCTTGAACAAGGCTTGTCCTAAATATCCGTTCCCTTTTCCAAGAATCGATCAAGTTATTGATTACACTGCAGGGTCGAAATTACTTTGTTTTCTCGATGCATATTCCGGATATCACCAAATACTGATGAAAGAATTAGATCAACTCAAGACGTCTTTTGTCACACCTTTTGTAACCTTCTACTACAAAACTATGCCTTTCGGCTAAGAGAACGCGGGAGCTACATATCAACACACCATGCAACATTGCCTTCGTGATCAAATCAAACGCAATGTTAGTGTATACGTAGATGACATAGCAGTGATGTCCTAAAATAAGGAAAGACTTATTTCTGACTTAGAGGAAACATTTGCTAGCCTACAAAAATTCAACATAATGCTAAATCCGAAGAAGTGCTTGTTTGGAATCCCAGCTGGAAAATTGTTAGGTTTCATCGTGTCTGAAAGAGGCATAGAGGTGAACCGGTATAAAATCAAGGCTATACTAAACATCACCAGGCCGACTCTCCTGAAGGACGTGCAACGTCTCACTGGTTCCATTGCAACAGTGAGCCGGTTCGTCAGCCGGCTCGGAGAAAGAGCCACACCTTTATACAAACTTTAAAGAAAACCGACAAATTTTTCTAGACCAAAGAAGTCGACGCTGCGCTACAAAGTTTGAAAGATCTACTTTCAAATCCACCAATTCTCGCAGCACCAGAGCCACAGGAGCGTATGTTACTTTGCATCGCAATGACTAACAAGGTCGTAAGTGTGGTAACATCAGTGGAGCGCATGGAAGAAGCCCATGAGCATAGGGTACAACGTCCAACTTATTACCTAAGTGAGTTCCTGATAGAGTTGAAGCAAAGGTATCCATATTAGCAAAAGCTAGCATATGGAGTATTCTTTGCTGCTAGAAAGCTACAACATTACTTTTAAGATCATAAGATCACAGGTGTGAGCACTGCTCCCCTACGAAATATAATCAACAATCATGAAGCCACAGGACGTGTTGCAAAGTGGGGAATAGAGCTTGCAGCTTTTGACATCGAGTACAAGCCACGAACAACAATCAAATCCCAAATACTCGTCGATTTCGTCGCCGATTGGATAGAGACAGCAGAAAATACAAGTCCTCCAGACTCAGAATTTTGGACCCTACATTTTGACGGGTCAAAAGCACGAGGAGGCTCGGGGGATAGCGTGGTGCTCAAGTCACCCCAAGGAGATAAGATGTTCTATGTATTACAGATACACTTCACGGCAACCAATAATATTGCCGAGTATGAAGCACTGTTACATGGAATACGCATGGCCAAAAATATTGTCACAACTAGACTCATGCGTTACGGAGACTCAGATTTAGTTTATCAGCAAGTACTCGATATCTGCAATGCCAGCAATCACATGGCAGCTTAAAAAGTTCTTGTGGATGAATTATCTAAATCGTTTGAGGGTTTTGAGGTTCAACACATCCCTCGAGCAGAAAATGAGGAAGCAGATGCTCTATCAATAATAGGCTCTGCACGGAAACAAGTCCCGGATGGTGCTTTTCTAGAGAACCTAAAAGTTCCCTCTATCACAGGAGTTGATGAGGACTATCCGACAAAATCCGACTCACCTTTAGTAGCAGTTTTGGCTGTAATTCACAGGTAGACAAAACCCTATCTAGATTTCCTGATAGACGTAAAATTACCCCAAGACGAAGTTCTGGGACGACAGATCGTCCGACAAGCAAAAGCCTATACGATAACCAACGATGAGCTCTATAAGCGGACTATTTTTGGGGTTTTCCAGCGTTGTATTTCTCCAGAAGGAGTGGAAATCTTATGAGAAATCCACGAAGGCGAGTGTGGTCACCATGCTGAATCCAAATCCTTAGTGGAAAAAGCTTTTCAACATGGATTCTTTTGGCTCAAAGCTTAGGAAGATACCGAGAAACTGGTCAAAACATGCAGAGGCCGCCAAATGTACGCCCGCCAAGCACATTTTCCGGTTGATCAGCTGCGAACAATCCCTATTACATGGCCATTTGAGGTCTAGGGGCTTGATATGGTAGGGTTGTTTCGAATGACAAAGTGTGGATTTACTCACCTACTAGTTAGCGTGGATAAATTTACCAAATGGATTGAGGTTAAACCCATAACAAATTGCGATGGAGCCACAGCCAGAAAGTTCGTCGAGGACGTAATCATCAGATTCAGATATCCGCACAGTATTATTATAGACAATGAGAGCAACTTTTCCATCGGAGAATTGGCAGAATTCTACGAAGAGCAAGGTATCCGACTTGATATTGCATCAGTCGCACATCCACAAGCCAATGGACGAGTCGAAAGGGCAAATGGTCTCATTTTACAAGGACTCCAATCTCGTCTCGAGGCACCACTTTGTCGGGTCGTGGGGGCTTGGGCTGAAGAATTATCGTCTGTGATATGGAGTTTGCGTACAACTTCTAAGAGGTCAACCGGATATACACCTTTCTTCTTGGTCTATGGTGCAGAAGCAGTTCTTCCGAGTGATTTAATTCATCAGTCTCCTAGAGTCAAAGCGTATATCAAAGAATATGTAGAAGTGTCTCGACAAGATGACCTCTACATAGTTGAAGAAGTTCGCGTCGTTGCTGAGCAGAGAACTACAGCCTATAAGTAGAAGTTATGCAAATATCATAGTCAAAGATTGCAAAATCATTCTTTTAGGAAGGGTAATTTGGTTCTCCGACTCGTGCAAAAAAAGAAAGCACAAATTTCCGTGATCTAGGAAGGACCTTTTATGATCAGCCGAGTTCTGCATAATGGGTCATATTATTTAACCGATATGAGACCAGTCAAGGAAACACCTGATA
Source organism: Avena sativa (assembly GCA_916181665.1). Lineage (NCBI taxonomy): Eukaryota > Viridiplantae > Streptophyta > Magnoliopsida > Poales > Poaceae > Avena > Avena sativa. Next base: position 106,763,823 of record OV702293.1, read on the forward strand.
ATCGGAAGAGAAAGAGAGCTGGCGGTAGTACAAATTTGAATGAATTAGACCGTCCATGGAATATGGCACAACTATATCCCTTCTATTTTTAGTTATATTTCCTTGTAATCATATATGTATATGTTCAAAGAGAAATAAAGTATTGGTTTCCTCATATATTATTTTTGAGTAGTTTTTACCATATTATTTCCAAAAGAGCATGACATTTTCAAAAATCCCAGGATGCCTGGAAGTACTTTATGCTAATGTTCGTTCTGGTTATGATTTTTTAATATCTATAAAAATGTTCCCTTAGGTTCTAAATCTCATTTTAGGTTTATGCTTTGGTTTTTTTTATCTAATTCCTTAGACACGGGCATATTCCGAGTAATGAACTGTTGGTAATGGAGGCCGGCTTTGTTTCCGAGTTTAAACTGGTTTAGCAATTATGCTCCGTTGACTTGGTAGAGTTTACATGCTAAAGGTTGATCGGCTCATGAAAGCAACAAGGCAGAGAGCTAGATAAAAAAAGGTGTAGACACAAAGTGCTTAAGAAATTTTCGAACACAGACACATTAAATATATACAAAAAGTGATAAGTAGTAAAGCATTAGTTCTTACATACCATCACATTCAAACACAAAATATTGTTCCCATGATTACTGACCAAATGAAAAGTTCAGGATAATGCATCAAATGGTTTATGTTGCAGATTCAGGCAGTGGTGGTGGAGACCTTGGAGCGCTGGGGTCGACATCGTCACCACATTGCTCGGGAGCTCGGAAGTTCTTCATCTTCAATGAGGCGATATTTCGCCTCTTTGGGAGAAGGAGGCATAGATACAGACTGAAAGAATGGCTTCGTGTAGTTCATCATCTCCGCCACACGACAAGCATAACTCATTCAAGATTATTGGATGGCCTTGTGCTAGATTTGCATCTCACTGTGATGGATCATCACCATGGTGAGAGCAATCTGTGCGGCGGTCCAGGCATAGGAATTGTTCCAATCTTCAATGAGCTTCAGAATCTCATTTGCTCTGTCCCTCATCTCAAGCACTGGCAAGTTGTTTAGGACGGAAAGTCTAACCAAAAACCCGCCTCTTCAAGAGTCTGGTGGAAGTTGAAAAGAACATCTCCGACCAATTTGATGCGCTCGAGGCGAGGATCGGAGGTAGAGGAGTCGAAAAGATGCAGAGGATCTGGGAAAGAACCAAAAATCAATATCTGACCAAAGAAACGTCGGAAATCAAAGGAAGAGTAAAATCGGATATGTTACCTAGCACACAGTGGTTACGCTGAGAATGCTCCTCTCGGAGACTCTTCATTTCTTCTTCTGTGGCCTGGGCTAAATCCTTCTGGTTGTCGAAGTCCTTCCTCAAATCATCAAGTTGTTTATTATAGAGGGCCACCAGCTTCTCGAGCCTCTCAATATCCATATTGCTTGATTCCAGGATGGCATTCATGGATTTCTCTAACTCAACTTCAAGCTTCTTCAGCTCATCTCAGAGTTTATGATTCTCCATTTGGCATATTGAAGTTCTCGGCCTCCTCCACCATCTTGCTAGACTTCTTCAGCAATTATGCAAAGGAAAATTATCAGTCGGTAGAAATATTCGACTATGACAATAGATATGGTTGATGGTCAGAAAAGTTTACCTTCCGTCTCATCTCTCTCAATATGTAGCTTGGAATTTTCAAGACGCAAAGCCTTAATCTATTTATGCTTACTGAAAATGTTCTTGAGAAAATCCTGGTTGTATGATTTAACTTTCTGTAAGTTAAAGAAGGAATACCATCAGACGGTTACTAAGACTCGGGCTGCAACTTTAACTAAGTCAAAATCCAGCACGAGCCTTGGGGGCTACACTATATCGTTCTTTTGCATCCTATAAGCATCAACTCAGATCTTATGCCATGATCTTTATCCGACTTTATCCTTGGGGGCAAGAGGATATGATAATAAATACTAAAAATGATAGTCATAAAAACTTACAATGTGCTCCATGTGAGAAAGGGAGAGGGGGAAAACTTACAATGTGCAAACTTCTCAAAACCGAGATTCGTGTTGTGGAATACTTTCTCGGCAAGGGAGAGGGGAGAAACACTCGTCGCTAGAAGCTCGCTGATTTCAATTATTTGATCCCGGACCAAAATTTGGTCTAGGAGGTTCGCCAGCTTGACGTCCTCCATCTCTTGGCTCGCTGCCTCTAGAGTGAGGATTTATTTCTCAAGGCTGGATTGTGCCAACTTGAGAATCTCCTCCTTCTTCTTCCATTTTAGGCCGGAGGCAGCAGAGCCGGCCATCCTGTCGATCCTCCCTGGTGAAATTACCATGGGAACATTACCCTTGACGGGTTCACCCTTGTCATATGCCTGGTTACCAATGATAACCAGGCCTTGCGAGGTCGTGGCAGCGTCAGGGACGAAGGGACCAGAACTTGGAGAGATAGGAGCCTCTGGTGCTGAGGCTTGAGTGCTGTTTGGAGTTGGAAGGAGGCACGGATAGGGATAGTGCAAGCTTCTGCTGGCGCAGTTGCTTGGCTGGCTTGATCTCCCACTTAGGCTTACTCTTCAAAACTGACTTAGTTCTGAAATACCCAAGAATGTATGTCGAGTGTGGTTCGGAAAGAAACATTATACAAGTACTAAAGATCACAAGGTGCTTACCTTTTAACCACTGGTAGCACTTGTGCACCAGCAGTAACAACAGTCTCCTTGGCTTTACGCTTCTTGGAAGTAGAGGCAGGAACTTACTTCACCTCGTCATCCTCCGTCGCTTCTGAGTTGAATTATGGATAGCCCTCAAGAGGGGCAATCTTAGAATTGAGGAGCCGATCGAGCTAATAAAAAACATCAGTGCAAAATAGAGTCGGATGCGAGATGAAAAGGCAAAATGCATAAAGACAAAGTCGAAAAACTCATCAGAGTCAGAGGTTGGTCAGCTGTATACATCTTCATGGAGAGTTCAAGGATCTTCTTGTTCACCCTCTCCTTGATCAAAAACTGCATCCGGGTCTGGTAGTCCTTCCCAGGTATGCGATTTCGACTGACCTTAACGATGTCTTTCCTGTCAACACCCGGATTTTTAATCCCAGATGCCTATTATGCCATACATCGCAATCCTAAGATTACCATTTTTGCGAGACATAACCGAATTGGATACCACAGTACATCATCCATTACAAACCATACATAAGGTCTTTACACAATTAAGGATCTCATGATCCAGTCTTAATACAACACAAGCAGCGGAATACGTAATAATAACGGTAGCATAGGCTAAGCTCCATCTTCAGGGTCACAGGCAATGCTGACGATGGGAGATGATCCTAGTTGTCGTAACCTTCCTAGGGTCCATCTTCTAGGTACTCCTCTTCATAGTCTGGCCATGGGAATAGCCAGGGACAAAGCCATGAGTACTCTTTAAGTACTCGCAAACTAATACTAACAGGTGAAGGGGTTTTTGGTAATAGGACACTAAGCTCTAGGGTTGTTTTGCAAAAAGCCAGATTTACCTCTACTAAGTTTGGAAACAACGAATTCTAGTTAAGGTTTTATAACACCTAAGTCGTAACTTGTATCTCATGCCACAACTCTGTTGTGGTCATGTCAAAGTCTCAAATCATTTCACAAGTCATTTTGAAAACATCTGACGGGGGAACAGTATGGCCACTCCAACTGTCCATAACGGCGGACACAGCTATTCGAATACTTTTGACACTCTGCAGAGACTATATACTTTCACCACAACATTCGATAGATCCGTCAGGAACAAATCCTGAATTCACCATACTCAGTATGTGGATAATCAATCCTACCCTTTCAATTACACTCCCTAGTATAAGCACCTCTCATGTGAGTTTGGCCTCCCAACCATGACCAACTATCATCTTGGGTATTGCACAGGTGGACAATCTTCACAAGGTAGCCTCAGCTCAGACCTTGGCCGTGAGGGAACTAATACTAAGGTATATAAGTTTCCAGTCAATCCCTACCCAATTCTCGGGTATTGTGGTTGTACGGTAAAATTGGAATGGTATCGCATCCAGACAACCATCAGTTTTATAAAGGGCTAAGGCTCATGCCTCAACATTTTCATCACCATAAATCATCTGGTGTTCAGAAACATATGTCCAAAACATCTCAATGGAATGATCCATCATTCCAAGGTTTTCATAACCATTTTCACCAAGTATTCCCATCTAATGTTGATCAAGTTTTATGCTTAGCACTAGCATCTACAAGTGGGGGTAAGTACTAATGAGGGGTGGTAAACAAGTGGAGTTAAACTAAGTTCAATCTCATGCCTTAGGATGACATCAAGATTATCTAGCTTAGGCCAAATTTTATGCTCTTTATGCAACCTTCAAACTAGTATCTACAGTTTACTCAAGTAAACTCTAAGTAATAGCTTTGATAAAGAAATAAAGTATAAGCTTGTAAGTAAAAACTAGGATTGGTTTATCAAGTGGGTATGATCACATATGCTTAAGGCATATAGTTGGCATGGTAACAAGCAAGTATTTGCTTGCATAGGTCAACTTGATTAGTAAGGCTTGCTAAAGTAGAGTATCTTCTAAGTGTTAGCTTGCCTTGTGTAGGGAAGTGGTTGAAGTTCTCCTCGGCTTCCTCTTCATAGTATCCTCCTTCCTCCTCGTATTCTTGGTCGGTACTAGCGTCTATGAATAAATACGAGGTACACAATCACTAAACAATACTTAACTACTTACATTCATCACACACAAGGGTCTTATAGATGATCTGGCATCATCACTAACATTCCAAGATTAAAGCTTGGTTTAATTCCTTTTATTTTTAGAAAAATAATTTCTACTCATTGAAAAACTACTTAAGATTTAATATTCTCCAAACCAAACATGGGATCATGTTGAAAAATGTCATCAACACATATTTTAGTCCATGGGAATGTGATTTAAAGTGATGTCACAATTTATTAAGGTTTACCCTTTTATTTTTAATTAAATAAAGTGACTAGAAATGCTTATGTGGCATTCTTTTATTACTTGGTCATTATATATGTAAGTAAACCTATATATTTTCATATATTCTGCAAGGTATGGTTAAATGTGATTTTTGAGAGTTGGAATCAACTCAAAAGCTATTATGGTTTAAATTTGAAAAATGTTTGAATGTAGAAAAGCTTCTGCCTTGTTATTTTTACCAAGGCTGATCTATAAATCCAAATGATTTAAATCCAACGGGCTTGGATTAAGATTTTCAATATATTTCTAACAAAATTGGTTTCATTCAATTTGGTTCACTGAATTGAGCTGGGTTGATTTTTGAAACTAGGTGCAGAGGTGTGTTTGAAATAAAATGGAAAAGGTTAAATTCAAATGACTGGGCTGCGCGGGAAACGATACTGGGCCGGCCTGCTAAGCACAACGCTTACGCGGGCTGGTTAAGTTGCTATCTCCATGCGTCAGTGAGAGAAGGGGGTGTGAAGCGGTATGGGGCAATATGGTGCATTCGATCTGGTTCTAATCCAACGGCTAAGGGTCGTCGTCCACGTCGAGCAACGCCGGCGATACTGAACCCTAACGCGGCAGGTGGGGGTCGTCGAGGGCTCACCGGGGCTCACGCGAGGGTCGGCGAGGCGGGCGAACGACGAAGTCGATGACGGCGAACCTCCTGGTACCGGCAGCTTCTCCTGGGGCGGCTCCAATCGCTGGCTCCCTTCTTCTCCAGCAGCGGCGGGCTCCGGTGGAATTCCGGCAAAGCGCTACTCGCCTTGCTTCGGTAACGGGGTGGAACGATTAGTAAGGAGAGGGGAGTAACATGGTGTGCTCAATTTGGCTGGGGGTGGCCTCTATTTATAGTCGCGACGACGAGACCGAACGACATGGGCAGGCGACGGTGGTGACATGGCTACGGGCTGCTAGAGGCATGGCCGGCGGTGGCGATCGCTTGGTGGTCTCCTGGCGATGCTCTACGGCTTTAATGCGCATGTAGGGGCGGTGGAAAATGGTCTGGAACGTGCGATGCTCTGCGTGGCCGAGGCGGCGTCTTCGACGGAGAGTGGTGGATGTGAGGCATGGGGCGGCGAACGGGGATGTCTGGCGGTCTCCTGGGTCGGTGGTGATCGTGTATGCACGCGGCGAGGGCGGCCCGTGGTCTGTGGGCATGTGTCGAGGGTGGCGCTCTGGCGCATGCTCGGCATGGTTACTGGCGAGTTGGGCACGGTCTATGCGTGTGGTCCAGGGGTTGGCAACATTCGAGCGCTGGACAGGGAGTGGCGGTGGGGTGTTGTCTTGCTCCTAGACATGTTGGCTAGGCTTTTTTCTTGTCCTAGCTTGCTGTCCACACTGGGGTGACATGGTGAGCTTCGGCTGTTCACCATTGATGGCATTGCGAAGCTTACAGTGGGGCTAGTGCTTGGTTTAGTTGGCTAGATGATCTACTGAGGTTGCTGTGAGCTAGAGAGGGAACAAGTTAGGCTCCAATCACTGCTCACAATAGTGTTTAGATTTTATTTGATTTGAATCAACAAGGTGTTTGATGAAATAACCACAAGAATTCAAGTTTTGAATTTTGAAAAGATTTTTGGTGGGTGTGCTAGGTTGGTGCTGGTGAGTTTGCAGATGTTTGGGTTTTGAAAGTTGAGCTTGTTTGAGTGGTTTTTGAAAAAGTGAGATCTGCCCATATGATAAAGATTCAATTTTGAATTGTCATTTAAACTATGCATTTGAAAGTTTTTGGATGATCACAATGTGGGCCTTGATACTTTGTTATGAGTACTATCAAGGTGTGCAAAGATCCAAACAAGTTTCTATTAAGTTCTGAAAGTTTGAGACAGCCAAAGTAGGCATGGGAGTTAAGTTGGTCAAAATTACCATTCACTCATTTTGTTTGTTTTGATTTATTTGTCTTTGGGACAAGTTTGGGAATTGTTTAGATGATGTTTATTTCACCTAAGAATCCTTTTACAAGCAAAGAAACACATAAAAAGGCAATTCAAAAGAATTCAAAATGGGATACATACACACATGCATGCTTTCATAATTTTATTTTGAAAAGTTTTTGTTAACCCTAATTTTGATGATTAGAGTTTGATGATCCAAGTTTAGTATTTTTGGGATGTTACAAACCTTCCCCCCTTAAACAAAATCTCGTCCCAAGATTTGAAAAAGGACGAAAAGATTACCTACGATTTGAAGAGATCGGGAAATTCCGTCCAGATGTGATCTTCGCGCTCCCAGGTAGCTTCCTCTTCTGTGTGGTTGCTCCATTGAATCTTGAGAAAATTGATGCTTTGGGTTCTGGTGGTTCGGAAAGCTTCTTCCAAAATACGGATGGGTACTTCGGGATAGGTCAGGTCATCGTTTATCTCTATGGTCCGGTGATCGATATTCTTGAACACTTCAGTCTTCTCTGGAACTTCGAGGCACTTGCGAAGTAATGAGATATGGAATACATTGTGCACGGCTGACATCTCTTCAGGTAGTTCCAATTGATACGACACTTCTCCTCGACGGTTCAGAATCTTGAAGGGTCCGATATATTTGGAGGCTAACTTTCCTTTGAGTTGGAAACGCTGCATTCCCTTCAATGGCGACACTTTCAGATACACAAAATCTCCTATGTTGAAGGCGAGGTCTCTACGTCTCTTGTCGACATAACTCTTCTGTCTGGACTGGGCTGTCTTGAGGTGCTCACGAATCTTGTGAACCTTCTCTTCTGCTTCTCGTAGGATGTCGGGTCCGAAGATCTGACTCTCTCCTACTTCCTACCAGTTCAAAGGGGTGCGACACTTCCTTCCGTACATGAATTCAAATGGGGACATTTGCAAACTAGCTTGATAACTGTTGTTGTATGAAAATTCTACAAACGGCAGACAGTCTTCCCACTTGGATCCATATTCAAACACAGGCTCTCAGCATATCTTCGAGTATTTGATTTACTCGCTCCGTTTGTCCATCGGTCTGAGGGTGATATGCGGTGCTGAAATCTAGGCGGGTTCTTAAAACTTCTTGGACTTTCTTCCAGAATCTCGAGGTATATTGAGTTCCTCGATCAGATACGATGTTCTTGGGGACTCCATGCAAACTAACGATTCTAGCGATGTATAATTCTGCTAGTTTCGAACTCTGATATGTGGTCTTGACGGGCAAGAAATGGGCGACTTTGGACAATTTGTCCACTATGACCCAGATAGAGTCATTTCCCCTACTAGAAGTAGGAAATCCGGTGATAAAGTCCATTCCAACGGAATCCCATTTCCATTCCGGAATCTGCAAGGGTTGTAACAATCCAGCGGGTCTTTGATGTCCTGCCTTGACTCGCTGACATGTATCACACTTGGCGATATAGCTTCCGATTTCTCTCTTCATCTTATGCCACTAAAATTGCTCTTTCAAATCTTGATACATCTTAGTTCCTCCGGGGTGGATAGAATAAAGAGTATCATGAGCTTCCTTCAGAATCACTTCTTTTAACTCAGAATCTGCTGATACACAAAGGCGTTCTTTGTACCACATAACTCCTTCGTCTTTGGTGAATCTGGGTACTTTGCCTGTACCGATACGATGCTTGATTCCGTTGATACTAGCATTTCCTTTATGCGCCTCTTTGATCTGGCTGATCAAAGTGGGTTGAAGTTCTATGCTAGCAAAAATCCTTCACTTACTAATTCTATTCGAAAATCTTCCATATCTTTGTGCAAGCTTGGTTGCTCCTCCAAGATCATGGAGTTAAAGCGGCACAGCAATCTGCTAAGGGCATCTGCTACCACGTTGGCTTTACCAGGGTGATAGTGAATGTCCAGGTCGTAATCCTTGATTAGCTCAATCCATCTTCTCTGCCTCATATTTAGCTCCTTCTGAGTGAATATATACTTCAGGATCTTGTGATTCGAATAAATCTCACAACGATTTCCCATCAGGTAATGCCTCCATGTCTTCAGGGCTAGAACTACGGCTGCGAGTTCGAGGTCATGGGTTGGGTAATTTTTCTCATGTTGTTTCAATTGTCGAGATAGATAAGATATAACTTTGCCTTCTTGCATTATCACACATCCGAGACTGATCTTGGATGCGTCACAATACACGTCGAAGGGCTTCGTGATATCGGGCATGATTAAGATCGGGGCTGTAATCAATATCCTCTTGAGTTCTTGAAAACTCGCTTCACATTTGTCGGTCCATTCAAACTTCGTGTCCTTCTTCAGCAATTGGGTCATGGGTCGGGCGATACTCGAGAATCCTTCTACGAACTTGCGGTAATATCCCGCCAATCCGAGAAATGCACGAACTTGGGTTTGAGTGGTTGGGGCTTGCCAATCTTTGACATCCTTCACCTTGGCAGGGTCAACGGCAATTCCTCCGGCTGATACAATGTGACCGAGGAATCCTACTTCTTGTAGCCAGAATTCACATTTGCTAAACTTGGCATACAACTGATGCTCTCTAAGGGTTCCAAGAATGGTCCTTACGTGTAGCTCATGCTCTTCTTCCGATTTGGAATAAATCAGAATGTCATCGATGAAAACAACGACAAACTTATCCAGGAAGTCCATAAAAATATTATTCATGAGATTCATGAAATAAGCGGGGGCATTGGTTAATCCAAAGGACATAACGGTATACTCGTATAATCCATATCGGGTGGTAAAGGCAGTCTTGGGAATATCCTCCGCGTGAATCTTGAGTTGATGATAGCCAGTTCTAAGATCAATCTTAGAAAACACTTTGGCACCGGTTAACTGATCAAACAAATCTTCTATCTTAGGCAAGGGGTACTTGTTCTTGATGGTGACATCATTCAACTTCCTGTAATCCGTACACAAATGGTTACCTCCATCCTTCTTATCCACGAACAAAATAGGTGATCTCCAAGGTGACGCACTTGGTTGAATCAATCCAATTTCCAACATGGAATCCAGTTGCTTCTTCAGTTCTGACGGGTTCATACTATACGGTCTCTGGGCTATGGGTCCTGTTCCGGGGATTAGTTCAATGATAAACTCGATATCCCGATCTGGGGGCATACTGGGCAAAACATCTGGAAATACATCGGGGTATTCACAGACTATTCAGACTTGGTCAATGGTAGGTTGGGCTATACTCTTGTTGCACTTGAATTGGCGAGGTAAGGTTTCAGATATATGCTTGACTGATATTCCGACTGTACTGGTCATGGTGATGGCTTTATTGGTACAGTCAATTAATCCTTTATGTTTGGACATCCAATCCATTCGTCGTACTACTTCCAAACCTTTAGTTCCGAGTACTATTAGATTAGCATAAAAATCTATGCCATGGATTCGGATAGGGACGGCTTTGCAAATTTTCATAGCTTTGGTGGTTGAACCGGGAATTTGGACAATCATAACATGCTTCAGTTTTGTTGGTTGGATTTTACTAGTGCATGCAAATTCTTCGGTGACAAATGAATGCGATGCACCAGAATCAAACAACACTCTTGCAAGTACTGAATTAACAGAAAACATACCTAGCACGACGTCTGGCGCTTCCTGAGCTTCTTCAGCATGCATGAGGAAAAGACAGCCGTTGCGGTTGAGTGAATTCCCTGGGGCAAACCTCCTTCCTGGCTGAATACGACACTGCTGCTGAGCTGGGGCATTGGTATTAGGGGCTGCGACATTCTTCTTGTTGGGGCACTCGTTGGAATAGTGGCCCTTATTTCTACAGTCATAACAAGTCACTTGCGACTTATCCTTTGCTGCAATAGGCACAACATTGCTTCCAGTCCTCGGGGCAATGTTGGTGTTGGTGGCAGCATTGTTGTTGAACTTGGGTGGGCACGGGTGAAATTGTTAGAGTTGCCGGGGTTGTTGTGATTTCCTCCGGGCCTAAGGTTTCCACGGTTGGGATAGGTCGGACGGTTCATTGGGGGTCTGTTGGTTCTTGGGGCAAATCCTGGAGATGGGTTAGGGCGATACTTTGGGGTCTGATGGGTTCCTGGTTGATGCATCATGCGACGCTTGCGGTTCTCATTGTCTTGGTTGATCTTTCCTTCCATCTGGATGGCAGAGTCGACAAGGGCTTCAATATCCGCAAAGGGGATATTGACCAACACAGTCTGCATCTCATCGTGCAGACCATTCAGGAATCTTTCTTTCTTCTTGGCTTCAGTGTCGATCTCATCCGGGGCATACCTAGCTAATGACAAAATTTTGTCACGGTATTCCACTACGGTCATCCTTCCTTGCTTCAGTTCTCTGAACTCGTCTCTCATTCTCTTGATCAAACCCGGTGGCACATGGGTTCTACTGAACTTGACCTTGAATTCCTCCCAGGTCATCATTTGGCCTCCGGTCGTTGCGCGAACACTGTTCCACCATGCTCTGGCATCTCCGGCTAGATAGTGGTTGGCAAACAGAACTTTCTCGTTAGCTTCCACTCCGGTGACTTCTAGGTTATTTTCCATGGTGTGCAGCCAATCGTCGGCGTCTAGGGGCTCTTCAGAATTAGTGAAAACAGGTGGGTTGGTGTTCTGAAAATTTTTTAGCTTAGATCCATGGTTGTCCCGATTTCTGTGGCCTTGGTTGTTGTGGGCCACTTGAGCTATCTGTTGCATGGTGGATAGGTTGGCTTGACGTTCGGCTCTTTCATCTTCACGGTCAGAAGTTAACATTTGCAGTATCTGCAACATCGGGTCCGGGGATGAACCACTTCCTCCACGTGGCATCTGAAGATTGAGATAGATCATGAGAAAAGAGGGAAATTTCTAAGGTTCTGGGACTTTGAAAAGTTTTTAAAGTTTGACTCATATTTTCTAGCAACTTGCTTTTCATTCATTCATTCATAGCACACGGTACAACACACACCACAACAAGGTAAACAAATGGTTTTAGGAACCATTCTGGAAACTACGATACAGTGGGACCGAATACTACTCACTACGCTAGTGTTCAAGTGATACTACTCCTCGGAGTCGGTGTAGTCGTCATCCTCATCATCCTCATCGTTATCGATGAAGGCGTAATCATCCTCATCGGTGAAGAAATCCATAGCCTGATCTTCCAGGAAATCATCATCGTCACTGAGATAGGAGTAGGGGTCTCCACGAAGATCCTCTCCAGCATTCTCCCTTTCCTCCAACTGCATGTCTCTCTCGTGGATGGTCTCCTCTAAAGACGAGATACGGTGGCGAAGACGGGCAATGATGCGCTCCTTCTTGTCGAGCTGACACTACTAGGAAAACGGCCGTCTGTGGCGCACATGGAATCATCATCTGTGGCGCACTAGCCATGCGCCACTAGCCTCGCGATGCGGCTAACTCCTAGCCATGGCGCACTGCCCAATGAGCCACGGTTGTGTCGAGATAGGCGTAGCGCACCTGCTAGTGCGCCACGGCTATGTGGGCAGGTGCGCTACGCGTTTGATCTTCTGTGGCGCACGTCCCAGTGCGCCACTAAGCTGCTGAGATGCGCTTTAGACGTAGTGCGCCACAAAAGCTAGGTCATGTGCGCCACAGGTGTTTTTTTGTTTTTTTTTAATTTTAGAGCCAGATTATATACAATATTACATGCAGATATACACACACAGATACAAGATATACAATTATATATATAAATACACAATTTGAAAAACAAGATTGAAACAAATACATATAGATAAGTCTCATACATGAATACATAGTATAAGTTACATTGTTTCGATCAAGTTACAAAGTAGTTGGTGACATGCGAATACATGTGTCGATCGAACAAGTTAGAGCTCGGCAGCTCGCCTAGACATCTAAACTAGCTAGACACAAACGCGGGATAAACAACCAAAGAAGATAAGCATGATCACCGCCGCGACGAAGGTGTAGCTCTTCATCCGGTTCCTTGTCCTAACTCCCGCTAGATAACGCGTGTATCTAGCTTCCGCCTCCGCCATAGTGTTGTACCCTTTGTAGCTATTGCCGCTGAAATGGTGCACCTGTCTCCGGCAGTCTTCCCAATCATCGTAGACTCCGGGAACCCGTCCCTTGTACACGACGTACCACGTCATCTATAAGTTGACAATAATAATTAACCGATGATTGAAAAAACATATATATAATTAAAGTCGCATATGAAGATACACTTATAGAAAGTACTCCTAAATCAAAAATACCAAACTCAAAAAGCATGCCTCATATATAACTAGGTTGTTCGACATAGGAATATGCTACGATGGAACTGTTCGCCAAGTAGGATGCATAACACCTGGACCTGTGCATAGCACAAGGCGAACAATCCCATCGCAGCATATTCACATATAGTGTGCCACGACATTTCAATCATCGGCATTATTCTCGAAAGACCAAAGTAACTCGAAAAGAATACCTCATATATATATACATAGGTCGTTGGACACAGGAATATGCTATGATGAAACTGTGAGCCAAGTAGCTATGCACAAGACCTGGACTTGTGCATATCACAAGGCTCACAATCCCGTCGTAGCACATTCACATATATATTGTGCCAAGACATTTCAATCATCGGCATTATTCTCAAAAAAGACCAAAGTAAATCAAAAAGAATGCCTCATATATATACATAGGTCGTTTGACACAGGAATATGCTACGATGGAACCGTAAGCCAAGTAGGATGCACAACATCTAGACTTGTGCATAACACAAGGCTTACAGTCCCATCGTAGCACATTCACCAATATATTATGCCACGACATTTCAATCATCGGCATTATTCTCGAAAAAGACCAAAGTAGCTCGAAAAGAATGCCTCATATATAACTAGCTAGGTCGTTGGACACAGGAATATGCTATGACGGAACGGTTAGCCAAGTAGGATGCACAATTCCTGGACTTGTGCATATCACAAGGCTAACTATCCCGTCGTAGCACATTGACATATATATTGTGCCACAACATTTCAATCATCGGCATTATTCTCGAAAAAGACAAAAATAACTCGAAAAGGATGCCTCATATATATACATAGGTCGTTGGACACAGGAATATGCTACGATGGAACCGTGAGCCAAGTAGGATGCACAAGACCTGGACTTGTGCATATCACAAGGCTCACAATCCCATCGTAGCACATTCACATATATAGTGTGCCACGACATTTCAATCATCGGCATTATTCTCGAAAAAAGAGTAAGGAAAAAAAGGACCAAAGTGAGAAAAGGACCAAAGAGTAAGCAAAAAAACCAAGCATTGATTTATATATAATAATAATAAGAAAAAGAAGTAAGCGATGATTCATAAACCTAATAAGATAAGTATAGTAGCATGTACACTTGTCCACCACACACAAAGGTCATCTATAGTTTGTAACTACAACTAGGCCAACATCAAGCCTTCTGGCTCGGCTTAGGGAACGGGAGGACGCCTTGTCTCGTCATGAACTTCCTATAGTCACCCTGCATCTCTAGGTGATCTTCTATGTCACGGTTATTCGGGATATTTCCTCCATAGAAGATCCCCCCGAAGTCATGACATCACGAAAGATGATTGCCCCAAACTGCTGCTGGATGCGATACATCTCTTGTCTAATATCTGAATCAGTGATCTTGGCCTTTGCTTCGGCCCACTGTTTGAGATGATCTGGCAGTGTAGAATTCTGCTGGTCAAGTAGGAACGCCCTCATGTGATGGAGTGCGTACTAGGCTTCCTTCTTACTGTTTTCCGGCTGCTTCACACAGGGGAACTCCGTTACGTGGTTGAAGACGTGCCTGCCGAACTTGACCTTCGTACACACGAAGGTGGTGCCTTCCGTCGAGGCAAAGCCAGTGAGAGCATGATCCAGAACTTCCTTGATCTTGTCGTAGTTTTTCTTCTTTTCTAGACTCCCCGAGTTGAAATACATGGCATGGGAATGCTTCGGCGATAAGGAGATGAGCGTGCAGTGTTCATCTCTGTGCAAAAAATTCAAATGGAATGTGTTGGAAAAAGAATGATGATAATCTAATAAAGCCAATCAACGGTGTCGAGTGAATAACGACTTACACGGGAAAGTAAGGCACGAGAATGTATTCCTTTGTCTTGTTCGCCACGAGGATTCTTTTTAGGTACGAGGCCATGATACGTCGTTCGGCGGGGGAACCCAAGCAGCCGTCACGCATGTAGTAGGGGTCCACTATAGAGATGCCCGGTGTGTTCTCTCTAATGATCTGCATGGCCAGGCTGAGAGAAAACAGACTGACCATGGTATAGTGCAGCGGGTATAGGTGGAACATATTGAAGATGTCGTTGAACCGCAGGAAGAACAGATCCGCAGGGGCATTGTCGACGAAGCCCAAGCCTGGTGGCACCTTAACCACGAATACCGAGTGCGAGGGATCTTGCTCCGATAGAAGGCGTCTCTCTATCGTCAGCACGCCGTCATGCACACTCTGCAGTTCCGAACTGGCGAGCTTCCGCAAATTCTTAGGTAGCATGGGCTCACCCGCCACATGAATCCTCCACATAATACCCTCGGGTCTTGGTGGCCCGTCCCGAAACCTGATCGGATTCGCAGTTGTTGACGCCACTGGCTGGCTCGAGCTGCTAGATTTTCTTTTCCTGCCCTTTTTTCCTTTTGGAGAGTGGGCAGGCACCGCAATCTGAGCACCGGCCACCCTATGTAGTGTGTCAGGGCTTAGAATAAAAGGCCGGTTGGTTGTATCAGCTGGCTCTGTAAAGGCGCAAGCTGGAGGCGTCTCCTGAGAACCAAACAGACGCTTGGTGATAGTGGCTTTCTCTGTGGGGCCACCAGCTAGGTCTTCGTTGCTAAACTGAGTGTTGAAGAAGTGATCATTCCAGTCTTCTTCGTCCTCGGTCGGATCCTGCGCCATGTGCATATCATCAACATGATCATCCGACCCACCGCGTGGAGGTGACGGCGAGGGCGGTAAGGGGGCCTTGCCACCGCTTGTCGCTGGCACGACAGGTGGTGCTGTTGTCTGTGGCGTGATGTCCCCCGCCGTCCCCAAACGGATCATGCTCTTTGGCGATAGCAAGAATAAGCCGAAGCAAGTTCTGAGGACAACCGGCTCTTCTTCATCCGCTCCTGGGGGTTGAATGGGAGGTTCCAGGTCGTCGCAGCCCCTTAGAACCCGACTAATTTTAACCCTGTGCACGTTATCTGGCATCAGCCTTGAGTAGAACATGTGCTGCAAGGGTTGAACGATGGTACCCTTGGCAACATCCCTCAGCTCGTTGTTCACGTAGCATAAGAGAGTGCAAGGAACATCCGTCTGCAGAAAACATCTACGGCGCCGTCAGAGATGCCATAAGAGTAATAGATGGCGTGAAAGGCGGTAAAGAAATTTGTTTACCGTGATGGCGTCGAGATCGGCTAATGTCAACGCACCGCATACAGCGACGGGCATGCAAGAGACGGAAGGGCTGCTTGATGGCGCGGTGCTGGCCGCCGGTGTATTATCCCTACCGACGGGTGCTTGGAGCTCCGGTGCCGCCGCGACGATGGCAGGGGGGCACCAACATATACTCCGGCGCCGCGGTGATGGCAGGGGGAGTCACCAACACTTGCGGCACCACGGTGCTAGCGGGCGAAGTCACGAACATGTAGTTCGCCTGATTCGTCGGCGCTGCGTTGTTCGAGTGGCTGCTGACCATGCTTGGAATAGGGCACGGCCCTACTAGACCACCCGCACTCTAGTTCGCTATTGACTCCACCAAGGTAGGCAGGAAGGACGTGAGGGTGATTGCCAGGTTGTCTTGGACGATCTGCGGGATCGGCGCCACTTGTTCCTTAAGTTCTTGAACCTCGCGGTTTTCCTCCTCGCTCCTTCCCGACGGTGCCACATGCTTCCTCGGCGATGGACCAAAATGATCCACCCAATTCTTACCCCTGAGGCCGGCCAGACGGCCAGCCGACGATGCTTCTTCGTAACCGGCTCTATTTTCTTGGCCCGGTTCATCGCCCTGTTAAAAGGGTTATCCCACCGGGTGGCCGCCGTCGACCCCTGGGATGAGGAACCCTGGGATCCATGACTAGCAACAATTTCCTCCTCCTGCAGAAGAAGTAACAGTGAATCGTTTAGATCATCGATTAGATTGCAATCGAGTTGATCCGCGGTAATTAGATTATACTTACCACAATTTCCTCAAATTCCTTCACCGCAGGATCCGCGGTGAGTTGTTTGGTTTTCGGGTCCACATGGTAACGGGCCCTGATGAAGTTTCGAACCTGCCCGGGTTCGAATTTCGCAAAGGGGTTTTCTATCCCCTTGGATCTATACTCTTCGTCCTCCTTATTCCATTTGGCCTCCGCGGTTCTGTATCCACCAGATCCGAGATGGTGATGACCTATATTCATCGCCTACAGCACCTTTCCCCGATTACTATTGGCCAAGGCTCTTTCGGATTCACACCTCTCCTTGAACTCCCGGAACTGATCTTCGGTGTTCTGCGGGTCAATCTTCTGGATCTCCTCGAGACTTTTGCCTTCTTTATAGATCTTCTTCTTTATCCGGGTTCTCCAGCTGGCCAGGGCGATGCTCATCTTTGTGAGGGCGGATTTGTTTACTTCGTTCCCATGATAATTTGTGTTCTGATACTTAGAGGGGAACTTGTATCTTGCGTGCAGCTTCTCGAAGATGAGTGTGCGCAAGTGGCCATTATCTTTATGCCGGAGATTCTCGGTGTTGATCGATATGGTTGTCCGGGTGATCGCTGCCACTTTCCCACCGTACCCTTTGACGACAAGGGCGGGCTCCAAAGGAACCCCTAATGGGCTCACTTCGGTAATTTCCTCCCTGACGGTGCCGACCGTGTTCGGGCGCCGGTCCTTCGGCTTGTTCTTCTTCTTAGGAGGATTGCTACCAATCTCTATTCCCTCGCCGCCATCAATGGTTTCACCCGCCGTTCCTTCGGCTTCTTCCTCCGCGTCTTCCATCTCATCATCCTCGATCTCCGAAGGATGGTATTCTTCATCGTCTTCTAGCCGCTGGGCCGCCTCCTAGAATGTCAATTGTTTATTCGGAGGTCTGAGTTCTCCTTCAGCGCTGATGCGCTTAGAACATCCAGCCTCATCGTTGTCACACATCTTTGCACTAATAAAAAACAAATAATTGGTTAAATGCACGGAAAAATCCGGCATGACCTTTGCTAATTTTCTTAAACTAGCAGTGCCCGATTCTGCCGAAACGGAAGTTAATCAACATTCCGGCAAAAATCGTGACTCGTTTCATACAAGAACCTGCATACACGACATAATAAAGTGCTTCATACAAGCACAAGCACAATTTCAAGGTGCTGTTGTCCTAGCACAGATAGTAGTAGAAGCACAGTAGCACCACAGATAGTAGTAGCCAGAGCAACACTAGGATGGATATAAGGAACGGATAGTAGTAGCAGCACAGATAATAGAAGTAGTAGTAGCACAAGTAGGGTGGACATATAATATGTGGATGTTCCAGACTAAGAAGAAGAGCAAGCACAACAAGGACAACAGCAAGCATAGCAAGCACAACACAACAAGCATATTGCTGTCATTTGTACTATTTCAGTTCTGTGAACAAATGACAACAAATGACCAAGTGACAGCAAGCAAATGAGAATACAACAATCCTTGTCATTTTTACTACTTCAGACTAAGGACCAAGGATTTCTATACTAGAATACCATTATAGCAAGTGACAGCAAGCGAATGACCAAGTGACAGCAAGCAAATCAACACATATAGACTATTCAAAAAGAACAAGTTCCATTCCTGGTTTTCCATAAGGACCAAACCACAGAAGCAAGTGACAGCAAGCAGATTGACCTATAACACTAGTAGGATCATAAGGAAACAAATTGTTAAAGCAAGTTGCATTCCTGGTTTTCCATAAGGACCAAACTACAGAAGCAACACCTACTGCTACCAAACTTCACAGAATAAAAATGGCTGAGACTTGGGCATCAGATGTCCAGAAACTGTTTTTTGGGCAAAGAAATTCTACTAGTACACCAAGGTTAAGAAATACTACTAGTACTAGCAAGCAACATACTTCAGTTCAGTCTTGGACTCTTGGTGATAATGATAACATTTCAAATAGCTTGACTACATGATTCTAGAGACCATTGTGGTTTGTGACACTAGTCATTGTGGTTTGTGACTACATGATTCTAGAGAACATTATGGTTTGTGAAACTACAACAAAAAGAGAACCTAGAAAATAAGCAATATGTTAGCAATCTTTTGGCATGCAAATAGATGAACTGAAGTAGCATTTGAACTACCTACAAAGGTTAACAATCTTTTGGCTTTATAGTTACACTCAGGTACTTTCTGGGTAGTAACAAAAAGTAAGCTACTGAGGTTTCTTTGCACTAAAAATGAGCTATTATTTTTGACATGCCGATCTAGGAAGAGAATAAATGGTGTCGTCGAATTGGAGGTACTTTGAAAATCAACATGGATGGGGCCTTGTTTCTTAGGACTAACCAATGGAGGTTGGGGCTTTATCATACAAGATGCTGACGTGATGTGGGAGGATCATGGTATGGGCATCAACATCACATTAGAGACCCCCTTTGTGTGAAAATCAACAAAATTGACAGACTAGGAAAACCAAAGACAGTACAAAGGTACAACAGGGAAAGGAAAGAAGAAGCTGAACTCGTTTGCATCCTCAAATGATAAGTATCAGATGTCCTAACCATGGCCTACAGAGAGAGGGGAGAGAGGGAGAGAGAGGGAGAGAGGGTAGGGGCGACACTCACCTCTGAGACAAGGACGACGATGGCGGGCGGACGACGATGGGCGAACGACGGGCGGACAACGACGGGCGGACGACGACGGCGCGCGGGCCTCCTCCTCCTCGGACGCGGCGGCTGCTGGTAGAGCTGGCGAGGTGGCGGATCGAGAGCCGCGGCGGCGGTGGATCGTGCTCGGGCTGAGATGGAGAGATGGGGATGAGAGAGGGGGGGGTCGAGCGCACGTGTGGATAAAGCCACTTAGGCGTAGCGCACTTGGGCATAGTGCGCTACGGATATCTGTAGCACACTCTGGTCTAGTGCGCTACACCTATCAACTTCTAACGACTGTATAAGAAAACTGCAGCCCCACTCTCTAACAACTACACTAGCCTATCCCACTGGTTTTGCCCTTAGCTCTATTCTAAACTTGTGAGCACCCAGGTTCGAATCCTGGTGCCCACCTTTTTTATTTTATTTCAAAAATACTTTTAAATGTTCCAAAAAATGCACAAAAGTGGTGATATATGCCATACAAGTTTTGTTTTGATTTTAAAATACTTTTAAATATTCAAAAAATGCCCAAAAGTGATAATATATGTCATAAAATTGGTACAAATATGATTCAAAGTATAACTAAATTTCATAATAATTTGTCCATGAATATTACAATCTTTTTCGACCACGCGTTTTACAATATTTTTTGAGCTAGCGTTTTACAATCTTTTTCCCTTCTTTGTCGCGGTTGAATAATTTAGCCTCGGCACTTTAATGTTTCTTCTTCCGAACGGGCTACCTTTTTTGGGTAGGGTTTTCCTTTTCCTTCTTGTGATGTATGTTGCTGCATCGTAGTCGTCGTCATCTTCAGTCTTTGGATCACCGTACTGGTCAAAGTCTTGCTCGTTGGCAACTCCATCCATTCCGATGATGTTTCTTTTTCCTCTCCTCACGACAACACGGCTAGGCTTTGTCGGGTCGGTAATGAAAAAACATTGGTCCACTTTGGTAGCCAGTACCCACGGTTCATTTTTCGCGGCCACGTTTGCACCGGCGGCCTTGGATTTGGCTGCTTCGGGTATAACCATGGTTGTGAAATACCGGTCTTCTCTTTCGACGCTCTTTGCCCATCTGACACGGAACATCGGCACCTTTTCTCCACAGTAGTCGAGCTCCCAGATCTCCTCGATTCTTCCGTAGAATCTTTCCTTCACATTGTCATCGGTGTAGAATTCTGACGTTATGCCTGAGTTATGATAATCACACTTGTTGTCCTTTTCCTCCGTGTAGAATGTGTAGCCGGTTATATCATACACCTGATAGGTCACCAGGTTTTGCATCGGTCCCTGCGACAAGGTGAATATGATCTTTTCTGTGTCAGAAGAATGCGATCGCGGGGGATTATCAAGGAGTGTCTGCCTAAACCAACGCGTGAAATCTGAGTTGTGCTCTTTGATTATTTCTCCCTGCGTCCTCTGTATGCCCCGGTAATTGTACTTCTTCTCGATTAACCTTTTGTGCTTCTGTACCCAAGGATCGACCAGTTCTAAATGCTGTAGCGCGACGAGGTTTGCTCGATCAAAGTCTGCGCGTCGAAAATCGAAGTCTGCATGCAGTATGCGACGACCCTCACGGTGACCAGATCCGTCGAGCTTGCCAAGGTGCCTGTTGACGGGAAGACCAACAGGGTTCTTGATGTCTAGATAATTCGTGCAGAAAGAGATGCACTCTTCGGCCAGAAAGCCCTTGGCTATGCTACCATCTGAACGGGACCTGTTGCGAACGTATCCTTTGATGTGTCCGTTCATCCTTTCGAACGCCATCATGCTGCGGAGGAACATCGGCCTGAGTTGTACGATGTCCTCCACGACATGGACCAGCAGATGCACCATAATGTCGAAGAATGCGGGTGGGAAGTAGACCTCAAGCTCGCATAGTATCACCACGATCTCCTCCTGTAGCCTCCCGAGCTGATTCACGCCAATCGACTTCCTAGAGATGACGTCGAAAAACTTGCAGAGGCCAAATAACGTTTCACGGACGTGCTCGTCCATTATCCCTCTTAGTGCGACCGGAAGTACCTGCGTCATTAGCACGGCGCAGTCGTGAGACTTCATGCCACTGAACCTCTTCTTCGCCTCGTCTAGGTATCTGCTTATCTTGCCCGCGTAGCCGTAAGGAAATTTGACTCCTAGAAGGCACTTGAAAAACTGTTTGATCTCATCCTGGCTTAGAGTGAATCAAGAAGGAGGACTCCTAGAAGGCACATGACCATAGTGCGCCACAGGGATTAGTAACATCCGTGGTGCACATGCCGTAGTTCGCCACGGATGTGTCTGGCCATTTCACAGCAGAGAGGGGCATGCGCTTCGGCGTAGCGCACCCCCTCCATGTGCGCCACGGTTGACACTAACAACCGTAGCGCGCCTACCCTACGTGCGCTACGTACGTCTAGCGTGCGGCCAACAGGGCCCTGGCCCACACATATCTATGGCGCACTATGGTCATGTGCTCCATGGTTGTCCTAGTTACTAGTAGGGCACTGCACATAGGTGAGCCACGCCTGTTTTAGCCGTGGGGAACTTCAACCATGTGAGCCAGGAATGTGTTGATTACCTATAGCCATTTTCCTAGTAGTGTGACGACGGCGAGACTTGCGATCTTTCGCTAGCATGGCGATGGTCTGATCCTTTGTCTTGATGATGGCGGCCTTGTGGTTGGAGTAGTCACGACAGTTGTCCAATTCTTGCTGACGATCGTACATCATGAAGCTAAGGTGATCCAATTGAGTTTTCAGCTCGTGGTGGTATGGGGCTTCCAGGGGTTGTCCATTAGCATCACGCCTTGGGCAAAAATCAAAGCGAGTACCCTTGATCTGGTTGATACTATGCCCACACAGACGGGCAAGAGCTTCCTACATGGCCCTGGCAAGTCCATCAAGCCAGTTGTTCTCTCTTAAGGTAAACTGAATTCCCTCAGCAGTGGGAGGTTCAATCTTTCCTCGGAGACTTGCAACAATTAGCCACTGCAGATCTTCTCCTCCTTGATCATTGAGCTGAGCTCCGAAGAACTCGGGGTGTGGACGTTCTAGAAGTTCCGAAAGCTGGTCCAAATCCCTCTCAAAGATCAGGTCTCCGCCATTTCCCAACTGGTAAAACTTGCTGTACTTCACGTCCATCTAAAAGAATATAAGATGAGTAAGTTAGTAGAGTGATCAAGTGTGTCGAATTTTAGGTATTTTGTAAGAGTTTTTGAGGAACATGAATTTTCATGAAAGAATCAAGTGATAAGAATGGGAATAAGTTTTTTTTTGTAAATATTTGCTTTCTTTGGTTTTGAAACTAAGTTTTTGATTCAAAAGTCCAGTCTAACTAGGGTCTCCTATGGTCAGGATGGCTCTGATACCAACTTGTCAACACCCGGATTTTTAATCCCAGATGCCTGTTATGCCATACATCGCAATCCCAGGATTACCATTTTTGCAAGACATAAATGGGATACCACAGTACATCATCCATTACAAACCATACATAAGGTCTTTACACAATTAAGGATCTCATGATCCAGTCTTAATACAACACAAGCAGCGGAATACGTAATAATAACGGTAGCATAGGCGAAGCTCCATCTTTAGGGTCACAGGCAATGCTGACGATGGGAGATGATCCTAGTTGTCGTAACCTTCCTAGAGTCCATCTTCTAGGTATTCCTCTTCATAGTCTGGCCATGGGAATAGCCAGGGACAAAGCCATGAGTACTCTTTAAGTACTCGCAAACTAATACTAACAGGTGAAGGGGTTTTTGGTAATAGGACACTAAGCTCTAGGGTTGTTTTGCAAAAAGCCAGATTTACCTCTACTAAGTTTGGAAACAACGAATTCTAGTTAAGGTTTTATAACACCTAAGTCGTAACTTGTATCTCATTCCACAACTCTGTTGTGGTCATGTCAAAGTCTCAAATCATTTCACAAGTCATTTTGAAAACATCTGACGGGGGAACAGTATGGCCACTCCAACTGTCCATAACCGCGGACACAGCTATTCGAATAGTTTTGGCACTCTGCATAGACTGTACACGTTCACCACAACATTCGATACATCAGTCAGGAACAAATCCTGAATTCACCATACTCAGTATGCGGATAATCAATCCTAACCTTTCAATTACACGCCCTAGTATAAGCACCTCTCCTGTGAGTTTGGCCTCCCAACCATGACCAACTGTCATCTTGGGTACTGCACAGGTGGACAATCATCACAAGCTAGCCTCAGCTCAGACCTTGGCCGTGAGGGAACTAATACTAAGGTATATAAGTTTCCAGTCAAGCCCTACCCAATTCTTGGGTATTGTGGTTGTACGGTAAAATAGGAATGGTATCGCATCTAGACAACCATCAGTTTTATAAAGGGCTAAGGCTCATGCCTCAACATTTTCATCACCATAAATTATCTGGTGTTCAGAAACACATGTCGAAAATATCTCAATAGAATGATCCATCATTCCAAGGTTTTCATAACCATTTTCACCAAGTATTCCCATCTAATGTTGATCAAGTTTTATGCTTAGCACTAGCATCTACAAGTGGGGGTAAGTACTAATGAGGGGTGGTAAACAAGTGGAGTTTAACTAAGTTCAATCTCATTCCTTAGGATCACATCAAGATTATCTAGCTTAGGCCAAATTTTATGCTCTTTATGCAACCTTCAAAATTCATTCTAGTATCTATAGTTTACTCAAGTAAACTCTAAGTAATAGCTTTGATAAAGAAATAAAGTATAATCTTGTAAGTAAAAACTAGGATTGGTTTATCAAGTGGGTATGATCACATATGCTTAAGGCATATAGTTGGCATGGTAATTGGCATGGTAACAAGCAAGTATTTGCTTGCATAGGTCAACTTGATTAGTAAGGCTTGCTAAAGTAGAGTATCTTGCAAGTGTTAGCTTGCCTTTTGCAGGGAAGTGGTTGAAGTTCTCCTCGGCTTCCTCTTCGTAGTATCCTCCTTCCTCCTCGTATCCTTGGTCGGTACTAGCGTCTATGAATAAATACGAGGTACACAATCACCAAACAATACTTAACTACTTGCATTCATCACACACAAGGGTCCTATAGATGATCTGGCATCATCACTAACATTCCAAGATTAAAGCTTGGTTTAATTCCTTTTATTTTTAGAAAATTTATTTCTACTCATTGAAAAACTACTTAAGATTTAATATTCTCCAAACCAAACATGGGATCATGTTGACACATGTCATCAGCACATATTTTAGTCCATGGGAATGTGATTTAAAGTGGTGTCACAATTTAAAAAGGTTTACCCTTTTATTTTTAATTAAATAAAGTGACTAGAAATTCTTATGTGGTATTCTTTTATTACTTGGTCATTATTTATGTAAGTAAACCCATATATTTTTATATATTCTGAAAGGTATGGTTAAATGTGATTTTTGAGAGTTGGAATCAACTCAAAAGATATTATGGTTTAAATTTGAAAAATGTTTGAATGCAAAAAAGCTTCTGCCTTGTTATTTTTACCAAGGGTGATCTACATATCCAAATGATTTAAATCCAACGGGCTTGAATTAAGATTTTCAATATCTTTCTAACAAAATTGATTTCATTTAATTTGGTTCACTGAATCGAGCTGGGTTGATTTTTGAAACTAGGTGCAGAAGTGTGTTTGAAATAAAATGGAAAAGGTTAAATTCAAATGACTGGGCTGCACGGGAAACGGTACTGGGCCAGCCTGCTAAGCACAGCGCTTACGCGGGCTGGTTAAGTTGATGTTCCCACGCGTCAGTGAGACGAGGGGGTGCGAAGCGGTATGGGGCAATATGGTGCGTTCGATCTGGTTCTAATCCAACGGCTCAGGGTCATCGTCCACGTCGGGCAACGCCGGTGAGACTGAACCCTAACACGGCAGGTGGGGGTCGTCGGGGGTCACCGGGGCTCAGGCGAGGGTCGGCAAGGCGGGCGAATGACGAAGTCGACGACGGCGAACCTCCTGGTACCGGCAGCTTCTCCTGGGGCGGCTCCAATCGTTGGCTCACTTCTTCTCCAGCAGCTGCGGGCTCCGGTGGAGTTCCGGCGAAGCGCTGCTCGCCTTGCTTCGGTAACAGGGTGGAACGATCAGTGAGGAGAGGGGAGTGAGATGGTGTGCTCAATTCGGCTGGGGGTGGCCTCTATTTATAGTCGCGATGACGAGACCGAACGGCATGGGTAGGCGACGGTGGCGACATGTCTACGGGCTGCTAGAGGCATGGCCTGCGGTGGCGAACTCTTGGTGGTCACCTGGCGCTGCTCTACGGCTTTAATGCGCATGTAGGGGCGGTGGCAAATGGTCTGGAAGGTGCGATGCTCTGCACGGCCGAGGAGGCGTCTTCGATGGAGAGCGGTGGCTGTGAGGCATGGGGCGGCGAACGGGGATGTCTGGCGGTCTCCTGGGTCGGTGGTGATCGTGTATGCACGCGGCGAGGGCGGCGCGCGGTATGTGGGCGTGTGTCGAGGGCGGCGCTCTGGCGCATGCTCGGCAGGGTTGCTGGCGAGCTGGGCACGGTCTGTGCGTGTGGTCCAGGGGTTAGCAACGTTCGAGCGCTAGACAGGGAGTGGCGGTGGGGTGTTGGCTTGCTCCCAGACATGTTGGCTAGTCTTGTTTCTTCTCCTAGCTTGTTGTCCACACTGGGGTGACATGGTGAGCTTCGGCTGTTCACCATTGATGGCATTGCCAAGCTTACAGTGGGGCTAGTGCTTGGTTTAGTTGGCTAGATGATCTACTGAGGTTTCTGTGAGCTAGAGAGGGAACAAGTTAGGCTCCAATCACTGCTCACAATAGTGTTTAGATTTTATTTGATTTGAATCATCAAGGTGTTTGATGAAATGGCCGCAAGAATTCAAGTTTTGAATTTTGAAAAGATTTTTGGTGGGTGTGCTAGGTTGGTGCTGGTGAGTCTGCAGATGCTTGGGTTTTGAAAGTTGATCTTGTTTGAGTGGTTTTTGAAAAAGTGGGATCTTCCCATATGATAAAGATTCAATTTTGAATTGTCATTTAAACTATGCATTTGAAAGTTTTTGGATGATCACAAGGTGGGCCTTGATACTTTGTTATGAGTACTATCAAGGGGTGCAAAGATCCAAACAAGTTACTGTTAAGTTCTGAATGTTTGAGACGGCCAAAGTAGGCATGGGAGTTAAGTTGGTCAAAATGACCATTCACTCATTTTGTTTGTTTTGATTTATTTGTCTTTGGGACAAGTTTGGGAATTGTTTAGATGATGTTTATTTCACCTAAGAATCCTTTTACAAGCAAAGAAACACATAAATAAGGAAATTCAAAAGAATTCAAAATGGGATGCATACACACATGCATGCTTTCATAATTTTATTTAGAAAAGTTTTTGTTAACCCTAATTTTGATGATTAGAGTTTGATGATCCAAGTTTAGTATTTTTGGGATGTTACATTTCCAGTCTCTGGTGATGCTGCAATGGCTAAATCCGGCGATCCAGCCAGCAATGGATCAAATTGGATCCGTGGAGCCCCTAGTTCTTCATCAAAAACTCAATCCGCCATTTGGTGTGGATCAAGTCTTCGGAAAGTTCTGGCGTGTGTATGTCCCATGACTCTTGGTGGGGAGCAGCACCATCGACGAAGGTCGGAAGACCTTCCGCCTTTTTTGGAGCTAGAATATCTTTATGATAGAAAAAAGTTCCATCCCATCTATTTAATGATTCACTAGCGTTAATCCTAGTATAAATACGGTTTCTCCTGAAGACTAAGCTAAGAGTGCCGATGGTGTAAGGAACACCGACACTGATGGAGTTCTTTTGGGTACCATAATAGTACCGGAAAAGGGTAAGACTTGGCCTAATGACAAGAAATCCCTCACTAAGAGTTACATGTGTGCTAAGCCCGAGCAAGGAATTGGGAGATAGGTTATGAAGCTGCACACCGTAATATTGGAGAACATTGGTGAAGAACTCTGGCGGTGGAAGGCTGAGGCCACGTTCGACGTGCGTTCCAAAGAGAACTCGCTCACCGTGACACGGTGCGGGAACGGCATCTCCAGCGCTGCTCCACCACGCGACACGATGAGGTAGCCATCGTCCTCCATAGGTTTGATCTCGGCAGTGTCCATAGCGCTGGGGACCTAGAGGCCCTGTAGTTTTATTTCGTCCGCCGCCGCCATGCCTGTTCTCGCTGCCGTTTGGAGCTTGATGATGGTTCCATCTCACTTGAGATAGTCAAATACTAGCGGCTCTATGGATTTTTTGGGTGTGTAGATGAGGGAGGATGCGAAGCGCTCCAGGAGTACGAGGAGGCAATGAAGAAACAGTGAGGAATGAATTTGGGAGAGACAAATCTCTACTTTATTAACCTCCACGCCAAGATTCATGCTGGATCCGCACGATTTGTGCCACGCGTATAGGAGAGAGAGAGATAGGAGGCTTCCTCGCGATGCCTCTGCCCCATCGATTCTTGCATGTGCATTGATATGGTGTTTTGTTCCATAAGAAACGGACCCACCAACGGTTGTGCTAATAGGATGTTTGTCAGTGACAAGACCTGGCCTAAAAAAGTTGTCAGACATCTTGACACTGTTTAAATCCGGCTCATGTTTTGAAACAAGCAGGAAAATGACTGAAGTGAAGAAGACATATCCGACTCAAGTGAGACTCGGAATCCTACACTACTGGATGAAGTTTTCGGGAACACTTCAAGATTATCAAGACGAATAAATGATCAAGCTAGACGATTTATACGACTTTGGATCTTGGAGACTTCCGAGGGCTACTGTTGGGGATATACTTTCCGGGTATACCCATAGGACTCGCTAACCAGGGTGGTCCACCAACAGGTTAGAGCTTTGCTCCATAGGCGGCCCAGTCAGGAAAAGAGTAGGAGTCACTTCCGGCTACGACAGGGCCTAGAAGAGTTACCGACTTAGGCCTATATTATTACTTGTAGTGCAAGCTGTATCTAGTTACCGACTCTGTAAAGTAGCCGGATAGGTCTCCCCTGTAACCCTAGGCGCCGGTGACTATATAAACCGGACCTAAGGGATCCTTTAGGGCACCATATCATAGATAAACCACAACCTACTCGCACAGGTGAACCTCTCTTGTAATCCGCTATAACATCCGGCTCTTGCTGATATATTAATGGGTTGCTAGCATGAGTAGGATCCGATCACCACAGTCGGATCTGAACCTGGGTAAAATTGTGCTCACCACTCCCAGAACACCGTACGGCACGCACCCTATCTTCTCAATGCCTTCAGGACCCCCTATGGCATACTTGTCGACAATCGGATGATAGTCATGGAACATGCCTTTTAGAAGCCCCTGGATAACTTCCTTTCGCTCTATTAGGCTAGCGTAGGAAATTCTCTATTGAGGGCACCTTGGTGGCCTCGGGAATTACCTTTCGCGAGGCTTCATTAATTAGGTCTCTTGTGAGACATATGCGAGGATACCTTGTGGGCCTTGGTGAGGACCTCCCATAAGGCCTCGCGGTGCACATCCCGTGACGACCTGCCTGTATTAGTCTTCAGTGAGACTTCAGAGAAGGTACCTTGTGGCATTTAGGCATGGATCCCTTGTGAGGCCTCGTGGAGCATGCCATGTGGTGACCCTCCTAGGGACTTTCTTCCACTCTATCAGGCTAGTATAGGCACAGCTCTAACAAGGACACCTTGTGGGCCTCGGGAGGGACCTATCCTGAGGTCCCTAGATGCCTCCTTGTGGAGTAGGTCCACATCTATATTATGCTTTTAGGGGCGTCGTCATGCCAGTAGTGTTCATGAGATGGGATAAAGGCATACGCACTATGGTTCTCATATGTGTGTTGCACGAGGAAGTTAAGCACCAAGCACATTAGCGAGGTGACTAGCGCAGGGTGACCAGTCCTGTGGGCCAGAGCTTCGTCACTTGGGCTTTGGTCTGCTGGGCGGACCCACGCGTGGGCACCATTCCTAGCGCCCCCTCGTGTGATGCACATGAGAGATCCCAACACAGCGCACATAATCATGGTTTGCCGCTTACCAAGGTAAGGATGCATGAGGGGCCTCTAGGATAATTTTATTTTATTCCTTGCATGAATATGTTCATTACAAGCGCTCCAAGGAGTGGGCAGAAACTCTTACGGACCATGGGTCGACGCTCATGAGAGGTTTCACGGGCATAACTTCCACGCGTTGCTTGATCTTCCAGGTGTTTTCTAACTAAAATCCTTCTTGTGTCTCTAGTCGCACTGCACTAGGCTGAGGGACTTTGCGTGACCCTGAAGGGCCCTTCACACATGGGTGAGAGTTTGTTGAGGCCTTCACATGAAAGTATCCTCCTGAAAACGAGGTCAGCCACTTAGAGTGTGCGGGGGCGTATGTTGCGGCTGTGGTAGCGACGCGGGCCATGCTAGTATCGTGGAAAACCACCATCTATGGCACATGGGTTTGGCCCTTCTGTGGTGCATATCAGATGCGCCACTGATACAACACCACTAAACTGATCTTTTGTGGCACATTTTGAAATGCGCCATAGGATTCATCAAACTTCTCCAATATGCCCCACAAAACTCTCTTTTCAAATTTAAAAAAAGCGAGCTAGATCCTTCCCAAAATTTCAAATCGCAAACTTCTATGGCACATATTGCAATATGCGCCACATTTTTTTCGAATTTCAAAAATAGTGGCCTAGATCTGGCCAAAGTAGGAGGTGGGTGGATGAGGAGGAGAGTCGCCGGTATAGGATGAGTAGGAGGAGTAGGAGGAGGGGTCACCGGCGAAGTAGGAGAAGGAGGAGGAGTAGGATGAGGGGTCGCCAAAGTAGGAGGAGTAGGAGGAGGGGTCGTCGGAGTAGAAGGAGAAGGATAAGGAGTAGGAGTCTGTCGATGGAGGAGGGGTCACCAGAGTAGGAGAAGGAGTAGTAGTAGGAGGCGGTGGAGGCCATGGCCACAGTAGGAGGAGGAGTTGGCCTGAGAGTGGAGAAGAAGGAGGAGGAGAAGGAGAGGAAGAAGGGAATGATGGGAAGAAGGGGAGGAGATAAGTGGAGGAGAGGAATAAAGGGGAGAAGGATAAAATATATAGAGAGGGTGCCGCTGGAATTCAAAATTTGAATCCCCAGACTTATGTGGCGCATATGTGTGATATGCACCATAGAAATTTCTCTCCCTTTTGCAGGAAAAAAATTCTTTCTGCCATAACTTTTTACTCTTTTTGAATTTGGGGAAAATGTAAAATCCAAAACTCGAGTAGGAAATTTCGACACGATCGTGTTGATGGGTAAAATATTTTTCCGACATCGTATGCAAAAGTTATTGCCGTTTTACCGTGCCATGACCTTTTTTGCCAAATATATTGAAATTCATGTTTTTCAATTTTCCTTACAACTATACCCTAAAATATAACTACATCTTAAAGGAATTATTTTGAAGTTTTTATCATTTTCGTTTATTTTTACAAAAGTTAAAAGGCGATCCACGTGGGGGATCTATTTTCCATATTCTATGGCGCACATAGACATATGTTCCACAGATAGTTGGTCAACAAGATTCTGTGGTGGGGCCTACCATCACGTTAAGTGGCGCATATGGTCGAATGCGCCATAGAAGTGACAACTTCTATGGAGCATATGGACATATGCGCCACAGAGAGTTGGTAGCCCAACCCCGGTGGTGAGTCCCACCATATTTCTCTGGCGCACCGTTCCGGTGCATGCGCCACAGAAGGGTGAAGGGATCTGTGGCTCATTTGGTGTAATGCGCCACTGTTGTTTTTCTGTGGCGCATGGCAGAACATATGCGCCATAGAAGATTCATCTATATATAGCTGTTTTCCTAGTAGGAGCTCGAATTGCCATGCGGTAACGCGCTTCCTAGAGGAGAAGTAGTTCCTCCTCCCATAGATCACCTTGGTGAGATTCGTCGAAGGTGAGGACTCGGGGAGATCCAAGAGTGAGCTCAACGAGTAGGACTGCTTTCGCCCCATAAACGAGGGATAAAGGCATCTCTGTAGTAGGTTTGGTCACCTTTGAGCGAATTGACCAGAGTACAGAAGGCAGTGTGTTGATCTAGCCCTTGTCGAGCCCCTTGAGTTTGTTGAATATCTTAGTCTTGAGACTTTGAGGACCTCGGCAATTGCGCACTCAGCATGTCCATTGCTCCGTGGGTGTGCGATAGAGGCATAGCATATTCTTGTTCCCAAATTTGCATAGTAGGACTTGAACAAGCCACTGGTGAATTGGCTGCCTTTTTTGGTGATGATGCGGTTGGGTATGTCGAACCAGCATATAAAGATCTTTACGAACTTGAAGGCGGAATTTGCCGAGATGGTATGTACAGTATTGACCTTTGCTCACTTGGTGAACTCATTAATGGGAACATAGAGGTAGTGGTAGCCCCTGAGCACAAGAGGGAAAGCCCCCAAGGTATCCAGCCCCCAGACCCCGAATGGCCACAAAATCTGAATCATTTTGAGTCTTGTGTTGGTTGATGTATTTGTTTGGCGTGAAAATGATAGGTCTCGCATGTCTTGACGAGCTCCATAGCATTGTCAATCACAGTTGGCCAGTAAACACCACTCTTGAAGGCCTTACCAGCGAGGTAGCGCGCCGAGGAGTAGTGGCCAAATACTTTGGCATGGATGTAGATGAGCAGCGTGTGCCCCTCCTCCATTGGGATCCACCACAGTGCTACTCGATTAGGCCGCCCACGATAGAGATTCCCATCCACCATGCAGTAGATTTTACGTTGCCGCATAAGGAGCACAGCCTGGGCCTCGTCCTTGGGTAGCGATCCATATTTCAGGTACTCCTTGAGCACCGACAACGGGTGGTGGCGGGATTTCCTCAGCGAGGATATTTGTGCTCGATGGTCTTACTGAAGTCATGTATAATCGCTCCTTGAATACCCCTGGTCGCTATGGCAGGCGCCTGGATGCTCGCCTGGCGAGATCATCTGCATCTCCGTTGTCTTCGGGTGGTATGTGTTTGAGCTCGATGCCTTGGAAGAGCGTATCGAGCTTGTGCACTTCTTCCAGGTACGTCGCCATGTGGTCGTCTTCCGCTTTATAGCTTTTGTTTGAGAAGTTGACCAGGAGCTGTGTGTCTCCCTGGATGATGGTGGGCTTGATACTGAGAGCGATCGCTGCCCTTAGGCCAAAAAGCAGGCCCTCATACTAGGCGATGTTGTTGGAGACTTTATCTTTCCCCTTGAAGTGAAGATATACTGCATAGTAGAGCTTTTCACTGGCGGGTGACGTTAGCACCACACCATCCCCCAATGCCCACGTGTGCGAATGCGCCATCAAAGCTCATGGACCAGCTTCCGGGTGCCAAGTTCCCTCGATGTTGTGATTCCTCTTTGGGGAGTGTCCTCCACGAATGGGTCAGTCCATTCATGGACGAAGTCCACCAGGGTGGCGCTCTTTATGGTTCTTGTGATGTGGAATTTCATCTCAAAGGGCTTGAGCTGATGGCCCACTCTACCACGCGACTGGTGGCATTGGGGTGGTGGAGGACTATTTCCAAGGGGTACATGGTTACAACCTTGATGGGTGCACCTGGAAGTAGTGCTGCAATTTTCTTGAGGTGATGAGGAGCATCTAGATCAACTTATTATTCATGGTGTAGCGCTCTCGCGCGTCGCGCATCATGGTAGTGACGAAGTAGACTAGGTCGTGCACTAGCTTTGGATCCTTAGGAGTTTGAGTTTGCTCCTTGTCGAGCCACTGAAAAAATGAATAGATATACGAGCTAGAAATACTTTAGCTGCCAGCTCCAATGGTTTTAAGCTTAGTATTACCATTTATTAGGAAGCTATCACTTCTGCATTTAAACTTTTATCGTGTTGTGAATCATGTATGGACCGAAGAGGATATCAAAGCTTTTGTACACTTTTGGCTCTTAGTATGAATCAATAAAGAAAGTTGTTGGATCCGCAATGTTTTTGTTGTACCACTACGAGAGATGTGATACTTACAGATGGGGACTTCCGTGAATGTCATATCAACAACTTGTACACTAAAACATGCTATGGTGTATTGGGTCACCTTGGCTGGTATCAGAGCAATTGCTTTGAAATTAGGTTGGAACCTAGTAAGCGAACAAAACTTATAGGCAGAACGCGAGTTAGTAAAGAGTTCTCTAGTATGGTGATTGATATCCAAATGATAATATCCATGTTACAGTATTAGTATGATAATTCTTTATTAATTTCCAGTAAGTTCTTATTTGATTTATTTTCTTATCATTCATTATGATTAGTTCGATGGCGGAACGTAAAGTAAAAGTCCGAGATACAAGTCTAGCTGATTACCAAGGGGATTGAACTGAGGTACTACGTTAATTGTTGTTTGAGTTGGGATACGAGATGTGAGTTCTTATCAAAGTTTATGCTTAAATGGACGGAACAATTCTTGCAAAGTTTCGTGTCACCATAATTTTGTGTGAAGTGTGAAGGATGGGAAATGTAATACAGTACGGGAAGACTAGGATCAGCAATTTAGCTTATCAAATCGCTATCATAGAAGCTATTATAAGTCTTATAGAGTTTAAGAAAAAGGAGTTGTTTGGAACAGCCTTTACACCAGTACCATATGGTGAAGAAGAGGATCGGGATAAGATCGATCATCTTGCATTCGTCAGTAATGATGCAAAACATGCAGCTCGGTATATGGATCGTTGTATGGCTACAATCAATTCTTTCTTCGACACCCATAGAACGTTGGTAGTAGAAGTAGAAACGATGTTAGAAGATTTCACGGATCAGGATAGGTTCGTACATTTGAAGAATAGGGTGGAAATTGAAGAAAAACTTTACCAACCACAATTTACGACCTATAACCTTATGGAAACAAAAGAGCAGATATAGAACCTATAAACTCAAGTAATAATACTATAAGACCCTACAACTTAGAAATTCCTACCACTATAGTAATCATTAATGAGGAAGAATGGGAGGAACGGAGTGATTATGTTCCATCTGACACACATGAAGGGGCATGGAAGAAGGAGAAGTCTGGATGAGTAGTGAATCTATTTTAGAAGATAATGAATTGTCCACATATTTTTACACCATGTGCAATGAGGCAATGGATAATCCTATGTGTTTCGGATATGGAAGTGAAGTTTAATAAAAATATACACGTACACCCTATAGTCCCATTTATGCAGGAGTAAATTAACCGAATACCACAACGCAGTTTGAAATTAGGGCATCCGAGTACCTTAGGAATATGGATAAGGGAAAATATTATAATATGGAGGAGTAAGCCTTGAAATATGTTGGTAGTTGTTTTACTCTGACGGACCTGACACTTTGATAGAAATCCGACCTAGAGTATATACCCACATGGAGAGTCAAGTTACCGGTTACTTTGCGTTTTAGTGCTTGATATAGTGGATGGGTACCTAGAAAGTATTACAAGGAGGGTGACTAGTCGATCATATTAGAGTGAAGTATGGTATTGTAGAATGTACTAGAATGAATGTTAATGATGCTTGTATTTGGTGATCATGTAAATAGTAAAATGGGTTGCGTCTTACTTTGTGATGATAATGTAATCCGATGTAAATACTCTATTGTGAATACATGGTATATGTTTGATATCTTATGAATCTATTTGGATCATCAATATTTTCTCTATGAGTGATTAGAAAGTGCATTAAAAAGAAATAACCCTCTATGCATGTGCATGATGTAACATGGTGTTCTGACGTAAATGCACCAGGACTAGGAAAGATGTAATGATACAAGACCAACAGGTGGAAAACAAAACGGAAAATTAGATAGGGCAAAACAAACCCTTAGAAATGGCAATGCCACAATCGTTAGTCTTTCTATAATCCAAAAGATTTCAGACACAGAGCAAAGTTTCTTGCATTATGTGCGGATGGTGAAAGAGGAAATAAGAAAGGATCAAGAAATCCAAAATAAATTTATGCACCGTTTCTTGTCACAAATTCAAAAAGGGACAAAAGAAAGAATTGATAAATGACAAATTAGTTACTATAAATGCCGACAGCTGGGGCACAAAAGAATCAATTGCCCAAATAAACAAAAACATAAAAATTATAGAAACCGACTAAGAGGAAAGAAATTTATATCTTAAGGAAGTAACTTTGGAATCAGAAAGCCGGATAGAAAAACACGTGTATATGAAAAAAATAAGTAGTAACAAATTAGATGAATTGCTCAAATCAAAAAGAGCCGTGATGGGAACACTGAATATTCTCACAAACCCAAGAAAAGTAGTATTTGACACCGAATCAACCGCATCTTGTATATCACAAGAATCCGTGAAGATAAATGGATTAAGATGTAGTCATTTATGAATCCCAATCGTTATAGAAGGAGCACAGGACAGAATTTACGTAACACATCTTAAATAAAATAAACTTAAACTAATAAATCAACAAGAAAACTATGCAGATTTATTCGTAATACCGATGAAAGACGGTGCAATAATCTTGGGAAATGACTGTTAAAATACTGTGAATGTCGAGTTAACAGGGAACAAAACACGGTACCTAGACACTTTTGGAAGTATAACCATATACCATGGGGAGGAACCTAATAAAGTGGAAATAAGCTTGCAACTTAACTCTCTGAAAGAAGTACGGATTGAAGAAATATCATTAGTAAGAGAATTTAAGGACGTATTCCCAAAATAATTAACTGGAATGCCACCAGACTAAGAATTAGAATTTATGATCGATTTGATACCATACAGATTAGGACCAAAAGAACTAGTCGAATAAAAATCCCACTTGGATGAATCGAAAAAAAAGGTTTTATTAGAGAAAGGGTATCACCTTGGGGCATAGCAGTAATTTTTCATAGACAAAAGGGACAGGGGTAGAAGAATGTGCAGAGACGATCGTAACCTCAACAACGTCCCCATCAAAAACACATTCCCATTACCAAGAATACAAGATTTATTTGATCAAGTTAAAGGCGAAGAAGTTTTCTCCAAAATATACTGATCGAGATACCATCAGATTAAGATAAAGGAAGAGGACATTCCTAAAAATGCATTCGTATCGCGATATGGACACCATAAAAACTTGGTTGTACCATTTGGTATGACAAACACACCATCAATATTCATGAACCTTATGAACAAAGTATTTATGCCCTATTTGAATAATTTTGTAATAGTGTTCATTGATGACATACTGGTTTATTCCAAAATCAAAGCAAAACATGTGGAATATTTGAAAATCGTTCTACAAACTCTTAGCGAACACCAACTATATGCCATGTTCAGTAAATGCAAATTTTGTTTAGACATATTAGAATTCCCTGGACTTGTAACAACAAAGGAAGGCATTTCGGTAAACCCGGACAAAGTACAATCAATCCTAGAATGGCAAGAACCGATAAACATAAAGGAAATTAAAGGATTCTTAGAAATGGCTAGATATTATCGGAGATTCTTTGAATGATTCTCTATGATAGCCAAACATTTGACTAAGCTGTTAAGAAAGGATGAACTATTCGTATGGATAGAAGAACGAAAACAAAGTTTTCAAATACTAAAAACGAAATTAACAAGAACACCAGTATTAGCAGTACCAGAATCTGAAAGGATTATATTTATATAGTATATTGTGATGCATCAAAGAATGGATTAGGATGTGTTCTCATGCAAGACCACAAAGTCAGTGCATATGGATCCAAATAATAAAAACCACATGAACTGAGTTACCCAACTCATGATTTAGAATTAGCATATGTAGTATATGCTTTGAAGAGATGGAGACACTTCTTATATGAATCAAAGTGTGAATTATTCGCTGGCCATAAGAGTTTGGAATACTTCTTCACACAAAAGGAGTTGCACATTGAAGATCAAGAATACATTGGCATGCTCCCCGTCTTTTTAGCATTTTCTAGGATCCATTTTGAGAAAACTATTGTAGTTTCTGAAAGACTTTGAGGTTATGTTTCTGCCTAGTGGAGTTACTTTCAAAATAAAACTTAGGCCATGTATAATGTAGTAACGTCAGTCTTCTCTTATAGTTGTCATATTGGATTTTTTCTTAGTTTTTTTGGAGGGAGGATTTTTGCTTAGTTGGAGGTGAGAGAATGAGAAGATTATCCTCCCTTAGCTAAGGGATGATCTATAAGAAATAAGAGAAGACTATTTTCTTTATTATACCACATATATTCACTTAGAAAAGCAATTTTTCTAAAAAATAGTCAATTCTCATTAATTGCTACAAATGGCAATAAGAGATAATCACTCGTAGAAAACATGTCTTTCATTCACTCGTGCCCAGAGCATTAGCCCCGATTCTGCCACGAACCGGGACTAATCCAAGCATTCCTCCCGATTCGAGCGGCCGGCGCGTCGCTCGGGAGGCGGGGAGCCTCCGTCCCGGTTCGTAAGGGAGCATGCGTCCCGGTTTGTAACACAAATCGGGAATAAAGGTATCGCGCGAGAGACATGGCCTGCCACATACCTTTAGTCTCGGTTTGTTTTACAAACCGAGACGCATGCGCCCTGCCTATAAATACATCGCCCTAGCCCTCTACCTCCCCTCTCTTTTTTCTTGGTGGAAGGTGTGAGAGGTGTGTGCTAGTTTATTTTTTTCCTATGCATGTGAGGTGTTCGATGAAATATTTGAGTGAACGATCCCGTTTAATTTCTCACAAAACAAAAATATAGGAGGTTCCTGGGCCAAACTTGAGCTTTCTCCTCTCTCTTTCCTCCTCGATCGAGGTTAGCAACCTTATCTTTTCATCTATCATTGATACAATACACGTGTCTATGTGAATTGGTCATTTCACTATTTATGATGTTTTGTAATGGTTTTTGATAAACTTAATTATATGAGGAAGATGAACAGTCGGGAATGGATGTATGGTGACCGACATGAACCCGAGTACATTAAGGGGGTGGATAAATTTATCGATGTGGAAACGACAAACAATGAGAGCCGTTATGAAAGGTTTCATGACCAGCTATAATAATTCGTGACACCTGGTTATGAAAGGTTTCATGACCAGCTATAATTGATGGACCAAGCACGAGAAAATATCCGTTATGATGGAATACAATGA
Source organism: Avena sativa (assembly GCA_916181665.1). Taxonomy (NCBI): domain Eukaryota; kingdom Viridiplantae; phylum Streptophyta; class Magnoliopsida; order Poales; family Poaceae; genus Avena; species Avena sativa. The sequence continues at coordinate 106,802,473 of OV702293.1, forward strand.
AGAAGAAGAAGATGATGATAACAACTATCATTAATGTTTCTTAAATAGTTACATCAGTTATTTTTAAAAACAGAAAATGGTTTTGAATTAGTTATTAAAATTCAAACACTTTTCATGTTTAAAGTTTTTTAATATTCCAAATTAATATGGAAAAAAATTAGTTAAGTAATTTTTAATTTAAAATGGTTAATAGTTTAAATAGTTACAACAATTTTTTTAAAAAGAAAAAATAAAATGGTTTTTAATTAGTTATTCAAATTCAAACACTTTTTATGTTTAAACTTTTTTAATATTACAAATTAATATGCAAAAAATATTAGTTAAGTAATTTTTCATTTAAAATGGTTAATAGCTTAAATAGTTACATCAATTATTTTTAAAAACAAAAAATGTTTATGAATTAGTTATTAAAATTAAAACAATTTTTATTTTTAATTTTTTTTAATATTTTAAATTAATATGCAGAAAAATTATTAATTCATTTTTAATTAAAAATAGTTAATAGTTTAAATAGTTACATCAATTATTTTAAAAAATAGAAAATGGTTTTGAATTAGTTTTTCAAATTCAAACACTTTTTATATTTAAAGTTTTTTAATATTCCAAATTAATATGCAAAAAAATATTACTTAAGTCATTTTTAATTTAAAATGGTTAATAGTTTAAATAGTTACATCAATTATTTTTAAAAACAGAAAATGGTTTTGAATTAATTATTCAAATTCAAAAACTTTTTATGTTTAAAGGTTTTTAATATTCCAAATTATTTATCATTTAAAAACCATTACAATTTTAAACCCCTAAATAAAAAAATAAGGTGGGAACCGAGAGAAAATCTGGAAAAACTTTGAAAACAGGCCCTTTAGTCCCGATTGGAGCCACCAACCGGGACTAAAGGCCCCTGCGCGCACCACATCGGGCCCAACCCGAAATTGGCCTTTAGTCCCGGTTGGAGCCTCCAACCGGGACTAAAGGGTGGAGCATACGTCCCGGTTGGAGCCAGCAAGCGAGACATTCGACCCTTTAGTCCCGGTTTGTAGCTTCAACCGGGATGTATACTGCAACATCCCAAAAATATTAATCAAGGTTATCAATCCCAATCACCCAAATTTAGGGTTAACAAAAACTTTTGTTAATTAAAATCATTATGAATGCATGTGTGTATGTGATCAATGCATGAATTCTTGAATGGACTTGTGTGATTGTTGTGAATAGCAAGGAATGGTTTAAAGATTAAAACAACATCATCTATATCATTTCCAAGCTGAATAAAATAAAGAGAAATTCAAAAACAAATTATATGAGCTAATGGTCAATTTTGCCAATCTTGCTCACTAGACCACTTTGAGTGTTTCTAGTCCAAGATTTCAAACAGAAACAAATCCCTTTCTTTTCACCCCTTTCTACACTAAGTAAAAGTGAACCCAAGCCCACCTTGCAAACCCATAGAAACATTTGGAAAACCTATTCAAATAACAACTCAAAATTGAATCTAGTTCATATGGTAAGATCACCATTTCTCAAAACCCAACCAAACCAGTCCACCTTGACAAATCCAATCAACCAGAGACTACCTGGTTTGTGACCATTGCACCCACCAAGTTTCAACCAAAAATTCAAATATGAAATTCTTTCGGCCATTTCATCAAACACTTGGAGACAGAAAACCAATTTGGCCAAACTTCACTGTTTTGAGCAGGGATCACCCCAAACATTGTTCCCCATTGATCACACTTGTCTCCCCTAGTGCCAGCTAGTGCATTGAACCAACCTAGACCCTACCCAATGCACCATGTCGTGCATGCCCGAGCCATCCCCGGCCAGCCGACCATGGCTAGCTAGCAGGAGCAAGCGCCGCGCCTAGCCACCGTGTCCAGGAAGCACGCCAGCATCCACCACCACCCCCTGTCCAGCCCTCGAGCCTTGCCAAGTCGTGGACCACCAAGAACGCATGCGCCCAGTTTGTATCTGCCATGCCGAGAACTCGCTAGAGCGCCACGCTAGACAAGCTCGCACAAAGCGCGCCCCGTATTCGCCGCTCGTGCCTGCGATCACCACTTTCGTGGTATTGCACGGCAGATGCTATTAGGGGTAGCTTACGTAGAGGGAGCAATGCGATGTAGGAGAATCCGGGAGCAAGATTGGCACACGATGTACCCAGGTTCACGTCCCCTCGATGGAGGATCGCTACGTCCTGCTGTCAATCCAGTATATGATCATAGATTGGTTTACAAGCAAGCCTCCATAGGCGGAGACAGAGACTAGATCTAATCTAATGTGAGAAAGGATGCCCCGTGGGGGTGCCCCTGGTGGCTTTATATATGAAGCCAGTTAGAGTTTACAAGTGCACTAATGGGCTTTGTATTGGAGTCGCCGTCTTGGGCCTCCAGTCGGCGAGTCGTCTAGTCCAGTATGTGCCAGTCACCGTATTTGGCGAGTCGGTCCGCCTTGGGCTATGCTTCAGTCGGCTTGATACCAGCTGGCGAATCCACTTCGTGGGTATACCCCAATTGGTATTCCTCCATCAGTAGTCCCCGAGCGCGTGAGGGAATTGATGATGACTTTAAGCCGCTGAATCGGTGCAGGTGATTCCAGGGTGGAGTCGATGGTGAGTCGTTGGCGAGCTCCTGAAACAGAGAAATAGCTCATGAAGTAGCCCAATCGCCAAGGCGAGTCGACGCGTAGGGCGAGTCGCCATTGGAGGGAGTCACCCCTTGGAGAAGTTTGGCTATCACCTTGTAGATGACGTGGAGGCCACCAAATCGTCGATGATGAAGTCGCCAAGTCGGCGCAGGCGAGTATGCAAGAGCGAGTCCGCGAGGGCCAAGTCGCGTCCCCGAGCGTGGTGAGTACACGGGGGTGAGTTCGCAGCGGGGAGTCCTCAAGTGTGTCGAGTACACGAGGGCGAGTCCGCGGGGGGAGAGGCGAGTCCCCGAGCATGGCGAGTACACGAGGGAGAGCTCATGATGGTGAGTCCCTGAGCGTGGCGAGTACGCGAGGGCGAGTCTGCGCAGGCGAGTCCCTGAGCATGTTGAGTACGCGAGGGCGAGTCCGCGGTGATGAGTCCGAGGTGGAGAATCCCCGAGCGTGGAGAGTACGCGAGGGCAAATCTGCGGTGGCGAGTCCTCGAGCGTGTTGAGTACGCGAGGGCGAGTCCGCGGTGGCGAGTCCTCGAGTGTGATAAGTATGCGAGGGCGAGTCCGCGGTGGCGAGTCCCCAAGCGTGTCGATTACGCGAGGGAGAGTCTATGGCGGCGAATACGCGAGGGAGAGTCCGCGACGTCGAGTTGTAACATCCCAAAATTTTGTTCATGATTATCAAAATATAATCACTAAAGTTAGGGTTAACAAAAACTTGGATTAAATAAAAAACAAATTAATGCATGATTGGACTTATGTGATTAACCTAAATAGGAAGGAATGGTTTAAAGATGAAAGAAACATTATCTAAAACATTTCCATGCAGAAACAAATCAAGAGAAAATCAAAAACAAATCAAATAAGGCAAATGGTCATTTTTTGCCAATCTTGCTCACTAGGCCACTTTGAGTATTTCTAGTCCAAGATTTCAAACAGAAACTTTTCCATTTTTTTTCACCCCTTGCAAGACCAAGTAAAAGGGAATCAAAGCCCACCTTTCAAACTTACAGAAACAGTTGGCAACCTCATTCAAATCACAATTCAAAATTGAATCTTTATCATATGTGAAGATCACACGTTTTCAAAACCCAACCAAACTATTGCCTCTTGACCGATCCAACTAACCTAATACTCCCTGGTATGTGCCTAGCAAACCCACCAAGTTTTAATCAAAAATTCAAATTTGAATTTCTTTTGGCCATTTCATCAAACACCTTGTAAACAGCAAACAAACAAACATCAAACACTATTTGTAACAGTTATTTTGTCCAACCTTGTTCCCTCTCTGGTTGTAGCAAGCTCTTAGTAGATCATCTAGCCTCTTTAACAATCTTTAGCACCACTGTGAGCAATCCTAGCCATCAATGGTGACCATGTCGAGAGCAACCATTGCCACCCCCATTTCGCCAGCGAGCTAGGGGAAGCACTAGCCTAGACAATCTTGTCTAGGACACGCAGCACCGTCCGCCGCCACCCCCTGTCCAAGCCCCGAGCCTTTCCAGCCCCTGGACAACACGCCAAGCAGGCACCCAGTCTCTCTGCGTGCGAGCCGAGAGCGCGCCAGAGCGACGCATGCGACACGAGCCCATAGACTGTGCGTCGTCCTCCCTGCTTGCATAAGTGATCACTAGCACCCCAGCACCCCGTCAGACAACCTCGTTCGCCGCCACGCAGACCACGCATGCTGTGTGCCATTAAACTTGCCGCCGGACCCGCCCAGAGCGCCACGACATTCCGATCGTTCAGCACCGCCCTGCGCCGCGCGACCATGGCATTGAGCTCCGCCAGGGAGCACAGCACCGCACGCTATCGTTGCCCATGCCATTAGCATGCTATGCCGACGACCACGACGAGCTCCACCCGCGCCCGTCGGTCCTCTTCAGGCACTATAAAAGGAGGACACCCCCGTTCGATTTGAGCACACCATCTCACTTCCCACCCCTCACTGATTACACACACTCACCCCCGGAGCAAGGCGAGCACCAAGTGGCCGGAATTTCACCAGAGTCGATTGGAGCCGCCCCAGGAGAAGATGCCCGTACTAGGAGAATCGCCGTCGTTGACTTTGTCGTTCACCCCCATTGTCGACCATCGCCGGAACCCCGGTGAGCCCCTGTCGACCCCCACTAGCTGTGCTAGGGTTCTGTCTCGCCGGCGTTGCCTGACGTGGACGATGAACCCCAGCCGTTCGATTAGAGTTAGATCGCCCGACCCTAATCGCCCCGTACCGCTTCGCCACTCGATGTCTTAGTGACGAGTGGGCTCTCTCACTTAACCAGCCCGCGCGCGTTGTGCATAGTGGTCCGGCCCAGTTAAACATCCCGCGCGACCCAACAATTCAAACTTAGGTTTATTCATTTAATTTCAAACTCAATTCTGTACCTAGATTCAAAAATCAACCCAGATCGATTCACTGAACCAAAATACATGAAACTAATTTTGTTAGAAAGGTACTAGAGGGCTTAATCCAAGCCCGTCAGATTCAAACCATTTAGAATTGTAGATCACCCATGGTAAAAATAACAAGGCAGAAGCTTTTCTGCATTCAAACATTTTTGAAAATTCAACCATGAATGATTTTGAGTTGATTCCAACTCTCGAAAATCACATTTAACCATACCTTTCAGAATATATAAAAATATATAGGTTTACTTGCAGAAATAATGATCAAGTAATAAAAGAATGCCTCATAGGCATTTCTAGTCACTTTAATTAATTAAAATAAAAAGGTTAAACCTTATTAAATTGTGACACCACTTTAAATCCCATTCCCATGTACTGAAATGTGTGGTGATGACATGTGTCAACATGATCCCATGTTTTAGTTGGAGAATATTAAATCTTAGGTAGTTTTTTAATGAGTAGAAATTACTTTTCTAAAATAAAATAAATAAGACAAGTGCTTTAATCCTTGTGATAATAGTGATGATGCTAGATCATCTAGTGTGAACCTTTGTGTGGTAAATAGAATAGTTAAGTATGGTGTGGTGATTGTGTACCTCGTATTTATTTATAGATGCTAGTACCGACAAAGGATACAAGAAGGAAGGAGGATACTACGAGGAAGAAGCCGAGGATAACTTCAACCACTTCTCTGCACAAGGCAAGCCAATACTTGCAAGCTACTCATTAAGCAAGCTAACACTTGCAACTTATCAAGGTACTACTTGCATTGTTACCTATGCAAGCCTAATACTACTAGTTGACTTGGCAAGCTTATACTTGAAATTATGCAAGCTAATACTTGCAACTATGAAAGTTAGATAACCTATGCAATGCATGAAGCATTCTTGGTTAGATACATTTGATGACACCCCCTCCTATTTTTACTTGCAAGCTTAGTACTTTATTTCTTTATTAAAGCTTTCTCTTAGAGTTTACTTAGTGACTTGTAGATTTAAGGATATTTGAAGGTAGCATAAAGAGCATAAATATTGACCTAGGTTAGATAATCTTGATGTCATCCTGAGGCATGAGATTGAACTTAGCTAATTCCCACTTGTTTACTACCCATCATTAGTAGTTACCCCCACTTATAGATGCTAGTGCTAAGCATAAAACTTGATCAACTTTAGATGGGAATACTTGGTGAAGATGATTATGAAAACCTTAGAATGATGAGTCATTCTACTGAAATGTTTTGACATGTGTTCTCGAACACCGGATCATTTTGGTGATGAAAATGTTAAGGCACGAGCCTTAGCCCTTTATAAAACTGATGGTTGTCTAGATGCGATACCATTCCAATTTTACCGTACAACCACAATACTTGAAAATTGGGCAGGGCTTGACTGGAAATTTACATACCTTAGTATGGGTTTCCTTGCAGCCAAGGTTTGAGCTGAGGGTACCTTGTGAAGATTGTCCACCTGTGCAGTTCCCAAGATGACAGTTGGTCATGGTTGGGAGGCCAAACTCATAGGAGAGGTGCCTATACTAGGGCGTGTAATTGAAAGGTTAGGATTGATTATCCGCATACTGAGTATGGTGAATTTAGGATTGTTCCTAACGGATGTATCGAATGTTGTGGTGAACGTGTACCACCTCTGCAGAGTGTCAAACTATTCGAATAGCCGCGTCCGCGGTTATGGACAGTTGGAGTGGCCATACTGTTCTGTCGTCAGATGTTTTCAAAATTACTTATGAAATGATTGATGACTTGACTTAACCACAACAGAGTTGTGATATGAAACTCAAGTTCCCACTTAGGTGTTATAAAACTTTCAATTAGCTTTCTTTGCTTCCGAACATAGTAGAGGTAAATCTGGATTTTTGCAAAACAACCCTAGAGCTTAGTATATCCTACTCAAAAACCTCCTTCACTTGTTAGTATTAGTTTGCGAGTACTTAAAAAGTAGTCATGGCTTTGTGCCTGGCTATTCCCATGGCCAGACTATGAAGAGGAGTATCAGGAAGATGGACCGCAGGAAGGTTACGACAACTAGGATCATCTCACACCGTCAGCATTGCCTTTGACCATGAAGATGGAGCCTCGCCTACACTATCGTTATTATTACGTTATTCCGCTGCTTGAATTGTATTAAGACTGGATCATGAGATCCTTATTTGTGTAAGACCTGATGTATGGTTTGTTATGGATGATGTACTGTGATATCCAATCTGTTATGTCTCGCAAAAATGGTAATCTTGGGATTGCGATGTATGGCATAACAGGCATCTGTGATTAATAATTCGGGTGTTGACATGAGTCCCCGAGCGTGCTGAGTACGCGAGGGCGAGTCCGCAGTGACGAGTCCCCGAGCATGTCGAGTACGCGAGGGCAAGTCTGCGGTGGCGAGTACCCGAGCGTGTTGAGTACGAGAGGGCGGCTCAGCGGTGGCGAGTCCCCGAGCGTATCGACTACGCGAGGGAGTGTCTATGGCGGCGAGTCCCCGAGCGTGGCGAGTATGCGAGGGAGAGTCCGCGGTGGCGAGTCCCCGAGCGTGCTGAGTACGTGAGGGTGGGTCCGTGGTGGCGAGTCCCCAAGCGTGTAGAACCGTGGTTGTGGAACCATGCGCACACGCAGTATGCCCAGGAGTAGTCCCCGAGGCTCGAGTTGGCTTGTAGAGGGGACTTGAGGCTCTTTAGTAGTGGTTGTTGCCAAGCATGGCGAGTCCGCATTGAGCGAGTCCGCATGGGGAGAGTCCCCGAGTGTGGCGAGTCCGCGTTGAGCGAGTCCGCGTGGGGAGAGTCCCCGAGTGTGGCGAGACCGTGATGATAGCGAGTCCGTGATGATGTTGATTGCGCTGGTTTGGTTAGCGAGTCTCTCTTCTTGGCCCGGGGGGCCAGTCGCATGGCGACTCCAAAGATGGCTCTCGGCTGGGCGTTTTTCCTAGACGATCCGAGGCTCGGTTTGCGAGTCCTCGTCCACATTACTTGGACATGCGAGTCGCACTGTCTAAGGTTAAGGAGGACATGGTGTTGTTTGTGTAGCACAACCATTTGTCTTGGCCTGGAAGGCCAGGCGAGCAAGGTGACTCCAATGATGGCTCTCGGTTAGCGTTTTTCATGGACGATCCGAGGCTCGGTTTGCGAGTCCTCGTCCGCACTACTTGGCCATTGCGAGTCTCATTTTCAAAAGTTGACAAAGGCGAATTGATTTTTTACAGGGGGAAGAGACACCCAGTGGTGAGTCCGTGCAGCGTGGCATGCGACCCTCTCTGGCGACTCGGATGATGAAGGTCCCTTAGTAGGCACGGCATAGGCATTTGACGTAGCCGAAAAGAATTGACGCGGCGGACAACAAGTCGACGCGACAGAAGTATGGTCGCTCTTTGGCAAAGTCGACGCGGCGGACACGGAGTCGATGCGGCGGATGTAGGTCGTGTTATGGCGAAGTCGACGCTGCGGACACAGTGTCGACGCAGTAGACGGAGGTCACGCTATGGCGATGTCGACGCGGCGGACACGGGGTTGACGCGGCGGACGGAGGTCGCGCTATGGCGATGTCGACACAGCGGACACAGGTCGACGCGGCGGACGGAGGTCGCGCTATGGCGATGTCTACGCGGAGGACACGGGGTCGACGCAGCGGACGGAGGTCGCGCTATGGCGATGTCGACGTAGAGGACACAGGGTCGACGCGGTGGACGGAGATCGCGCTATGACGAAGTCGACGCGGCGGACACAGTGTCGACGCGGCAGACGGAGGTTGCGCTATGGCGATGTCGATGCGGCGGACATGGGGTCGACGTGGCAGATGAATGGTCGCGCTATGGCGAAGTCGTCGATGGCGAGACCACGAGGGAGAGGTCGCGGTGGCGATCCCACGGCAGGCGAGTCCGCGCTGGGCAAGTCCATGACAGGCGAGTCCCCGAGCGTAGCGAGTCCGCATTTAAGCGTGTCCGTATTTAGGCGAGTTCCGCGAGCATCGTGAGTTCGAGGTAGCGAGTTCGGGATGGGAGAGTCCCCGAGCGTGGCAAGTCCACAGTGGGCGAGTCCCCGAGCATGGTGAGTACGCGATGGCGAGTTCACGGTGGTGTCGACGCAGCCAGAGTTGCGGAAGTGTGCATGGTTGGACCGTTTGTTGGACGGAGTCGCGTGGCAAGGTCACTTTGGCAGGAGCACGGCGGCGGCGACACAGACAGAGGAGCGGCAGTGAGCTCGGTCGAACCATTGGTCGGACGAAGTCACAGCCGAGTCAAAATAGTCGCGTCCCGTGCCGCATGCCCGGTGTCAGACGACCATACCGCCGAGGCCTACAGGCTGCCGAGTCGCCCAAGACCGCCTAGGACGTCGGACTCGCCATCTTGCGAGGCCACGAGGAAAATATGGTGGCGTTGATGCATCCTCTGATCCCATCTCCATGGATCAATTTATCCAGACGATGCATGCACAACAAAGTAACATGCAGAATATTAGATCAAAGTAAATCAATCTATTTATGTGATAAGCACTAAGAGAGAAAGAGTAGTCTGCGGTGGTGGTAAAATCTCAAGCCGACGTTGACGGTTAAATCAACTAGGTCGTCGAATTGCTATCTGAAGTACTTCACGCGGAGGCTTCAACCATGTACAGTATCCACGAGGTCGTAGTCAAGTATCGACTGACTCTTGTCCATGTGCACATGTCCTCCTCGTGGCTTGATTAAGGCGAGAGGTTTGCAAGAGGCTTGAGGGCAGCTCGACTGTTGATTGATGTTTCTCCAGATTAATCCCATTCAAGTTGAAATCAGGAATTAGCGTGATTCAGCAATAGTCCAGATTAATAGTTTGATACAACCACGTTTTTACCGACTAGATCGGAAATAATTAGTACTGGTGCTAGACTTGGTGACTACGATTGTATCTGTCTTATGAGAAGTAAGTTGTACTAGATCGGACTTGGAAACAAGCACCTACCATGATTCCATGAACGATCGTATACCTTGCTTAGCTGCACTGAAGAACCACGCCATCTTGCTGAGTGCATGCGTTGCCGTCAGCGAATCAACATGGATCTCACGGGATTTCCGCGTTGGCTTGCTCCATGAGATCTAAAAATAGTTGTGTCGGCAGATGGGATCTGACCGCCATCAATGGTGGGGGTCTCGCCTGGATTATCACCTCCAAGCATCACTTGCCTCACGGTGAGCGTCAACTGTCGTGGTATTGCACGGCAGATGTTACTGGAGATCTTACGTAGAGGGAGCAATGCGATGTAGGGATTTGGGAGCAAGATTGTTACACGACGTATCCAGGTTCACGTCCTCTTGATGGAGGATCTCTACGTCCTGCTGTCAATCCAGTATATGATTATAGATTAGTTTACAAGCGAGCCGCTATAGGCGGAAGCAGAGACTAGATCTAATCTAATGTGAGAGAGGATTCCTCGTGGGGCTGTCCCTGATGGCTTTATTTATGCAGCCAGTTAGGGTTTACAAGTGCACTAATCGGCTTTGTATTGGAGTCGCCGTCTTGGGCCTCCAATCGGCGAGTCGTCTGGTCCAGTATGTGCCAGTCGCCGTATTTGGCGAGTCGGTCCGCCTTGGGCTATGCTTCAGTCGGCTTGATACCAGCTGGCGAATCCACTTCGTGGGTATACCCCAATTGGTATTCCCCCATCAACCACCGTCCCAGGAACCTCCCAGACAACCCCGTTCGCCGATGCGCGACCAGGAGCGCCCGTGTGTTGTCAAAACTGCCGTCGGTGCCACTCAGAGCACCAACGCGTTTCGACCGAACCGCACCGCCCCTTGCCGCGCCATCAAGCCGTTGACAACTGTCAGGAGACCGTGCACCGTGCCCTATCTTCATCCATGCCCGTAGCTCGCTGTAACCCCGACCCCGACGATCACTTTCCATGCCGCCTGGCCTTTCTCTCTCGGCTATAAAAGGAGGACGTCCTTGTTCGGTTTATTCACACCATTCCACTCCACACCTCTCACTGATCCTTCCCACTTCTTCCCGGAGCAACGCGAGCGGAGCATCGCCGGAATTTCGCCGGAGCCTGCCGCTGCTGGAGGAGAAGGACGCCATCGATTGGAGCCACCCCACGAGGAGCCGCCAGTACTAGGAGAACCGCCGTCGTCGACTTCATCGTTTGCCCCTATCGCCGACCATCGCCTAAGCCCCGGTGAGCCGCCACAGACCCCCACTGGTCGCGCTAGGGTTCAAGCCCGGCGTGTTCTGCTCGACGAGGATGATGGCCGTGAGCCGTTGATCCGTGATCTAATCCTACGGTCATAGTTAGCCCGTGCCCCTTCGCACGCCCTGTACCACTGATGCGTGGGGACACAACTTAACCAGCCCCCGTGCGCGCTGTGCGCAGTGGGCCGGCCCAGTAAGAATTCCCGCGTGACCCATTTAGTTTGAATTTTAGATTTAACTATTTAGATTCAAACTTAGTTCTGGCAGTAGATTCAAAATTAAATTTAGAGAGTTTTACTGAACCAAATTGCATGAAACCAATTTTGTTAGAAAGGTATGGAAATTCTTAATCCAATCCCGTTGGATTCAAACCATTTGAAATTATAGATCACCTATAATAAAATGAACAAGGAAGAGACTTTTCTGCATTCAAACATTTTTCAAAATTCAACCATAAAAGATTTTGAGTTGATTTCAACTCTCAAAAATCACATTTGATAATACCTTTCTGAATATATAAAAATATCTAGGTTTACTTGTAGTAATAATGGACAAGTATTAAAAGAATGCCCCATATGCATTTCTAGTCACATTAATTAATTAAAATAAAAAGTTTAAACCTTATTAAATTGTGACACCACTTTAAATACATTCCCAAGTATTAAAATATATCGTGATGACATGTGTCAACATGATCCCATTTTTAATTGGAGAATACTAAATCTTAAGTAGTTTTTCAGTGAGTAGCAATTAATTTTCTAAAATGAAATAAATAAAACTATTGCTTTAATCCTTGTGATGATTGTGATGATGCTAGATCATCTAGTGTGAGCCTTTGTGTGCTAAATAGAAGTAGTTAAGTATTGTTTGGTGATTGTGTACCTCGTATTTATTTATAGACGCTAGTACCGACCATGAATACTAAGAGAAAGGAGAATACTACGAAGAAGAAGCCGCGGAGAACTTCAACCACTGCACTGCACAAGGCAAGCTTACACTTGCAACTTTGCAAGCCATCCTAGAAAGCTACCACTTGCATGTTACCTATGAAAGCCTCACAATAAAAGTTAACTTTGCAAGTTAACACTTGCATCATAACTATGCAAACTAGATGCCTTAGGCATATGTGATTATACCACTTGATTGTACCAAATCCCAGTTTTCCTTGCAAGCTTTATTAGTTTATTTCTTTATCAAAATTCTTTGTTTACTTTTAGAAAGTGCTTGTGAAGTTTTAGAAAGAAATTAGAGGTAGCATAAAGAGCATAAAACTTGGCTTAAGTTAGGTATAACTTGATGTTATCCTGAGGGATGGGATTATACTAGATAAGTCACACTTGATTATCACCACTCATTAGTGACTACCCCCAACTTTAGTGGCTAGTGCTAAGCATAAAACTTGATCATTTTATATGTGAATACTTGGTGAAAATGATTATGAAAACCTTAGAATGATGAGTCATTCTAATGAGATGTTTTAACATGTGTTAATGAACACAAGGTGAATTTGATGCTAAAAATGTTAAGGCATGAGCCTTAGCCCTTTATAATACTGATGGTTGTGTCTCGAAGCGTTACCACTCCAATTTTACCGTAAAACCACAATACCCGAATTTGGGTAGGGCTTGCCTGGAAGTTTATATACCTTAGTATGGGTTCCCTTGCGGCCGAGGTTTGAGCTGAGGCTACCTCGTGATGATTGACCACCTGTGCAGTTCCCAAGATGACAGATGGTCAGGGTTGGGAGGCCAAACTCATAGGAGAGGCGCCTATACTAGGGTGTGTAATTAAAAGATTATGATTGATTATCCGCATACTGAGTATGGTGAATTCAGGATTGTTCCTAACGGATGTATCGAATATTGTGGTGAAAGTGTACCACCTCTATAGAGTGTTAAACTATTCAAATAGTTGTGTCCGCAGTTATGGACAGTTGGAGTGGTCGTACTATTCTGTTGTCAGATGTTTTCAAAATGACCTTTGAAATGAATCATGACTTTGACTTGACCATAATAGGGTCGTGATTATGAAAACTGAGTTCCCACTTAGGTGTTATAAAACCTTAAACTAGTTTTCTTTACTTCTGAACTCAGCTAGAGATAAACCTAGCTTTTTGTAAAACAACCTAGAGGTTAGTATTCCTACTTGAAACCTCTTTACGTGTTAGTGACAGTTTGTGAGTACTTAAAAGAACTCATGGCTTTGTCCCTGTCTATTCCCATGGCCAGACTATGAAGAGGACTATCAGGATGATGGACCGCAAGAAGGTTACGACAACTAGGATCATATCCCATCGTCAGCATTGCCTGTGACCATGAAGATAGATCCTCTCCCACGCTACCGTTATCATATTATTCCGCTCCTTGATTATACTAAGACTGGATCATGAGATCCTTTATTTGTAAGACCTTTATTATGATTTGTAATGGATGATGAACTATGGTACCTATCTGTTATGTCTCGCAAAAATGGTAATCATCGGATTGCGATGTATGGCAGAACAAGCATCTGGGATTAAAAATCCGGGTGTTGACATATGCTCCCTCCCCTTTATAAATGATGCGCGCCCGTTCCTCTCCTTCCCCGTCTCCATTCTCAGCAACCAGACGTGCACAGAGCAGGGAGAATCCGCCTCCCCGGTCCCAATGACGCCGGCAGCTACCCCGTCCTTGCACGCCCGTCGTTGTCGTCAGCATCGCCGCCTCTGCCCTCTGTCTTCGTCCAGCGCCGTCGCGGGCCTCGTCCATCTCCGTCCATCAAGGCTCGAGCTTGGGTGTTGGGGAAGACGAAGGAGTCGCCGCGCACACGGAGAAGGAGGTGCTGCCTCACCGGGAATCACTTCACCGCCGCCAGCCCGGAGCTACTACATGTGCTATCACTGAGCCCCGCCAGAGTGGCTACACAAAGAAGGAGCTGCTGCCTCGCCAAGAATCACCTTGCTGCCGCCGTGCCTAGAGCTACTAAATGTTGCTGTTGCTAAGCCCCACCGCCGACCCACTTGACCCTGCCTTAGCCACCTTCACCAGTACCCGAGGTGAGCGCCCACCTTCCTTCTCATGGTACCTGGCCCTCTCGTGTCCTGTGTCGCTATAGCCACCCTTCGAACACCTTATGCGCATGCTCGTCGCCGTGTTCACCGCCAACACACGTACTCGTAGATCAGCAATAGCCATAGTGCCGCCTGGACCATCTATGTTCCCGCCGTGTTTCCCGCCACTAGAGATCACCTCCGGCATATCATGCTAAATAGAAGTTGTAGACCGGTGTTCCATCTGTGTTTTGTGTTTTTGTTCTGATGCGATTCGTCCAGCCGTTGCGTCGCCATCGATGTCGCCGGAATCACTGCACGCTACCTTCTGTTCGGCACATCCGTCAGACAGCCGCCGATGTGCTTTTGCAAATAGCCACCTGGTCTTTTCAAACCTGATCCCGCGGTCCTTCTGCTGTCCCCACCTATTAGCCAGCCGACGAGGCCCGCATGGTGTCCGTGTGGCAATCTGATGTGGCGCCTGGCCCACAGGTCAACAACTGTGGGTATCCTCTTCCCTGGTGAGAAACCACCTAGCCCCAACCCTTATGGCGTCATGCTTATGCAATAAAGCCTTTAGTCTTCTTAGAAATTGAATAAAACTTGTAAAATCAATAAGTAATTCATATTAATTATAAAAATACAAATAATATATCAAAATGTTAAGAAAAATGAGATCTATCTATTAGATCTATAATCATGTATTGATAATCAACTTTCATAACAAGTTTATTTAGAAGAACATACTAACCCCTCATAGGTGATTCCGGAGTTTTCCCGAATTAGGGTTTATACCCCTCGGAACCCCGATTAATTTGTTGAGCATGCTTTGGGTTCGTTTCAGTACTATTTAACTGGTCATATCATCATCCTTGTTTGAGCATTGCATCAATTCTATGTGTTAATTTTTTTCCTTTCTTTCCGGTGTTTGGTTCTTCTAGGTAGAATACGATAAAACGATCGAGGTCGAGATCAAAGACCGAGTTTTTTTGGATTTATTTTAATTAAGTTTGAAATATTTTAAATATTGATTTTAGTGGATTTAGTTGATTTAAGTTGGAAATATTGTAAATATTAGAAATATTGTAAATATTGATTTTAGTTGTAAATATTGATTTAGGGTTTCTCTGAATTAGGGTTTATATCTTTCATTTAGGGTTTCTCCGCATTTTTATTATTGTGGATGTATATATTAGGGTTTCTCTGAATTAGGGTTTATATCTCTCATTTAGGATTTCTCCACATTTTTATTATTGAGTATGTATATATTAGGATTTCTGCGAATTAGGGTTTATATCTCTCTACACCCGGCCCTAGCCCCTAAAATCTCACCTAACTAACCTCCTCCCTTAGCCGCTTTGACTTATCCCCTTTTCCTCCTATGCATAAAATATGGAACCACACGGCAGTTACAAAGAAAAGAAAGAGTTGATCCATGGTGTGATCCGCGGGGAAGAAAATATGGATGTATCAGCGTTTCTGAACAACTCCGGTGAGGGTGATCCTCTTTTTGCCAAAAGGGATGAATTCATTGAGGGAGAAGGCATCGGCTTTGTTGAGGGAGAAGGCGATGCCTTCTGTGAGGGAGAAGACGACCGCTCCATAGGAACATTAATATTACAAACTCCGGCGAGGTGCATCTAATATTAATTAATTAATCCTATGTTTTCTATATACATATATTAACGATCTTTCTTCTTTTAGCCCTCCGGATCGAGCAAATCTACTGGAAAGAGCAAACAAGGCCCAACCAAAAAGTTGGAAGACCATGAGATGTACAGGATCAAAGAAGTCCCTGACGACGGCAAACCGACGGCTCCCCTCTTTATCGCAAATAAATTTTAGGCACAATGCGGAGTAATCGTTAGGGATTTTGCCTCGGTCACCATGCGAAATTGGAATAAGCATGCTGATCCGAAAGAAGATAAGCCTTTATATGTCCCTGACAAAGACAAAGATTTACATTGGAGGAGGATCATGCTTAATTTCACCCTACCAACGGTAGGGGTGGTGAAAGGATACGGATGTCGCCTAGAGGGGGGGGTGAATAGGAGATTAAAACTTTTCCTAGAGTGGCTCAACAATGGAGGAATAAAACTAGTATTTACTTTGTTAAGACAACCTAGAACAACTAAGGTTCACCTATGTGCACCAACAACTTATGCTAAGCAATACAAGCAACTAAGTGATAGCAAGATATAAATTACTTCAAGCACGAAGGCTATCACAATGTAAAGTGCATAAGTAAAGAGCTCGGGTATAGAGATAACTGAGGCACGCGGGGACACCGATATTTTACCGAGTTCCTCCCAACATGGAGTACGTCTCATTTGGAGAGGGGGTGGTATCAAACCACCAATGCCACAAAAGGCCTCCCTTTTTCTCCGGTGAATATCACCCCAACGGGATCGATCCACGCTTCCACTATCGGTGCACTTGTCGGTGGCAACCGGAACCTCTCACAAGGTTGGGGCACTTCTCCACAACTTAATTGGAGGCTCCCAACAAACGCCACAAAAGGCCTCAACAAATGCCACCAAGGCCACAATGCCACCAAGGCCACAAAACCGTCTAGGGTTCCATGAACCCAAGAGGGACAAGCTCCAATGAGCAACTCAAACTAAATCCTCCGAGGAGAACTCAAATCGATGCACCAAATGCAAATGGCAAGAACACCACAAAGATGCTCAAATCCCTCACTCTCAAGATCCAACAAAGCTACTAAAGCTATTGGGGGAACATGATAGGAGGAATCAAAGAGAGACACAAAATCCCCCAAAATCTAGATCCCCAAAGATACACTCACAAAGAGATGTTTTGGTTTGGTCAAAATGTAGATCTAGATCTCCTCTATATTTCTCTCGAATATTGGCACGAATCATCGGAGAGAAATCATAGAATCAAGCTCAAGAGGGAATAAGAATATGGGGCAAAGCTTGAGCAAGAATGGAGAGAGAATAAGCAACACTCAAAGACAAAGGGAAAAGGCTATTTAAAGAGGGTCCAAAAATCTGCCCGTTGGGGCGATTTTTTGGACATAACGGTAGTACCGGATGCGACTGGTACTACCACACCTGGGCCAACCGAACCAAACTAAATCGGGTCAATGGGGGCATAGCAGTAGAAGCAGGCAACAGCTAGCGAGCAACAGCAGCTGGCGCGGTAGGGCCAAGCAGCCGCAGTAGCAGCAGCGCAGTAGCTCGCAGCGCAGCGGCAACACGGGATCTGGAATCTGGCGAGCTGGATCTGAGCGGGTCAATGCGCAAGGGCAAGCTCCGGGGAAAAACTATCTGGGCCGGCCGGTACTACCGGCCCACCCGGGCGGTACTACCGGGCCGGCCGGTAGTGCCGGATTTGACTACCTAGCGAGGAAGAAGATAATTGAGGGGAGCCCAGGGGAGGGCGGTAGTACCGGCCCGCCCGGGCGGTACTACCGCTCGGCCTAGAAAGCTTTTGATTGGAAGCTCCGATTGACCCGATTCCAACTGCATTGGATAGAGGACGACAAGGGCTTCCCAATAAAAAGTAGAATAATGGTTATCACCAAGTGAGAAAGTATCTGAGATACCTCACTTGGTGAGAAACCGAAAAGCCGCATAAATGAAAATTGCAACAAGATACAAACGGAAGATCCGATTTTGATGAACAAGAACTTGTTATGGAGATTAACACAAGCTCTATATCCTCACATGGGTAAGACCAAATAACAACCAAATACGATGATGCAAGTATGTAAAGGTTTGAGCTCTCTCCGAACGATGTGACCGAATTACTCATACGAGAGCCCCTCTTGATACTACGGTTATGTATCCTAAACCCGGTCTCCCACACACAACATGATACCGGCAAAAGGAAAAACCTATCAAGACTATACCTTTGCCTTGAGGAATCCACTCGAGCTAGATGTAGACGAACTTGACCTTCTCAAGATGGAACGCTTTTCTTGATTCCACATCATCGATCCATAATCACCAAGGATGGCAAGCATCAATCATGAGATCTTCTATAGATGGCGCATTTTGAGATGGCACAACATATCTTCTTCTCATTTCATCGACCTTGAAGCCGACACAAGCTCCAAGCGATGCCAATGGACAAATCCTACAAGTACAACTTAATACACACATTAGTCCATAAAGATTGTCATTAATTACCAAAACCACACATGGGGCCCATATGTTCTTTCAGGTGGATCCAAATGCGGAGAATCCAGATGAGGAGGCCAAGCAACATGCCGCTGCCATGCAGCAGAAGGTCAAGGAGTGGGATCTTAAGAATATGGCCCAAAAATTCACCAACTGGAAGAAAAGATTGCACCTTGACTTTGTCGTGAAAAATAAGACTCCGAAGTTCGAGGGTCAGTATGAGAAGTTACAACCATTCTGGGATGAGTTTGTGGATTACAAGAGATCAGCGATAGCTAAAAAATATCTGAAACGAATAAGATAAATTCTGATAATAAGAAGTACCACCATACTATGGGGCAAGGTGTCTACAGGGCC
Organism: Avena sativa; assembly: GCA_916181665.1. Taxonomy (NCBI): domain Eukaryota; kingdom Viridiplantae; phylum Streptophyta; class Magnoliopsida; order Poales; family Poaceae; genus Avena; species Avena sativa. The sequence goes on from OV702293.1 coordinate 106,821,209, forward strand.
ACCATTCCTAAGTGGAAGAAACTTGAGGATGATCTACGTGCTAAAGGGGTCATCCCAGAGACAGCCGATTGGATCGAACATGCAAAGAATTGGTTTTACGGGCATGGGGGCTGACGTGGCTCAATAGTAGAGCTTCATTGGGAGACCCCAAGAGGCATGTATGATGAGCACGACAACAAGTTTTCCCTCAGTTATGAAACCAAGGTTATCAAATCAGTAGGAGCAAGGAAACAACTCCAAGGTGTTGCTAGAAACTTGGAATCCTGCACAACACAAACTCAAGACTTTTCCCCAACTTACAGTAAGGTGGTCAATCTCACTGGTTTGTTGAAAACAAAGGATTAAACGTACAGTGTGGAAGGTAATGGTTGCTTGTATAAAGGAAACCGTAACAGCAGATGATGTAACAATGGTAAAGATTAGACCGGGGTCCACAGTTCACTAGAAGTATTCTCCTTAAGAAAATAACATAACATGCTGGGTAAACAAATAACAGCGGCGCAATTGACAGGACTAAGCAAGGCATAAAAATGAAAATAATAGACATCATGATTCCTATGAGATTTGATTGGGCATTACAACAATATACATAGACCGTCATCCAATTGCATCTATGACTAGTAATCCACATTCAGGTTATGATCCGAACCCCCTCTAGTATTAAGTTGCAAGTAACGGATAACTGCATTAAGAAATGTGTGTAAAGTAAACAATACAATTGTTCCATGAACAAAATATTGTTGTTTTCTCCCTAGTGGCAACAACACATCTACAACCTTAGAGATTCCTGTCACTTCCCCATATTACTAGAGGCATGAACCCACTATCGAGCATAAATGCTCCCTCTTGGAGTCACTAGCATCTACTTGGCCAAGGTAGCTACTAGCAACTGAGAGCATGCAATATCACAAACAACACAGACATGATAGAATCAATAATCATAAGACATGATAGAATCAATAATCAATCTAACATAGTAATCTCAATATCCATCGGATACCCGCAAACACAACATGTATTATTACATTAGATGATCTATGGTGACCCAGTATACCACTTCTTGATGTAGTACACTATAGTCATTGACATAACACCAATGAAATATCGTTCACTAGTATTACATCCCTCAGAGTGGTAAAACAGAAACACAACAGGTCCAAGATATGACTATAGATTACATATGACACATTACAAAAGATCAAGAGAACTTCCTCGAGACAGTGAGGAAGATATTATACAGAAGAAAACAAGAGATAACAACTTGAAGTCTATGCAAGAACACTGCTACTATATAGCTATGGCTTGGCATTGCTACTAAAGCAATGCCCTCCAGAAGTAGGTTCTGCTGTCTATGGATTTATTTATATAGAATGGTCTATCTTGACTTCAAAAACTTCAGATGAGGTCATTGACTCCTGTTGATCTCCACTGGATACCTTTAATTCTTCAGAAGAACTCCTCTTCTAGGTTCGTCGTTGGTTGCTCCAAAATCTAGCAAGGGTTAATTAGATACGTTGAGTACCAGCGTACTCAGCAAGTTCACTAAAAAGGAGTGTTTGATGCACTATCTACAGCCATAGACCAAGGGTCGTAGGCCATGCAGGTTTTCGTAAACATTTCTTCAAAGCTTGCTTTTATTCTGAAATGCTATGTCCGTTAGCCTTCACAGGTTTACCAGAACTTTTGTGGAGTTCCTTTCCTGCAGCATTCGTTGCTCCTTCCCGGAACAGGGAGTAACAAGTTACAGTTCTTACACTGTACAGAGGTGTGTTGCTTTACCCATGAGAGACCTTAGCCTTGTTGCACAACAAAGTCATGAGATTGTCCACACTTCCTTGGTATGAGGCCCAGTCCAAGATCCAAGCCAATCACTGTCCTTCTCCACGACCCCGCAAACAGCGCAATTGTTGTATGCCCAGACTCAAGGTAGACCTTTCCCCATATAAAAAGGCTATACCTTAGTCGGATACACACAACAACCATTAACACTAGAAATCTGTCTTTTGTAAGCCCAGATCCACGATAGACTTTCCCCGTATAAAACAGCTATACCCACGATCTGCAACTTACAAATGCCCAGAACAGTGTCTGATGCACATGAAAGGGAGCCAATCCAGCTGACTTCCCTAGTGCCCATATAGATCTCATGGTTAACGCGTAATATACGGCGGAAGAATCACTGGCGACATTGGTTGTAAGTCCTAGGTATTATGTTCCTTTACCACCGGAACTTCCATAGTAGGTTATTACCACTTTGGTAAATAACCCATAATCATATTATTATGAAAATAATGTTTTCTGACCATTTTGAAATGCAGGTGAAGAGAACACTGGATGTGCAAATACTTGACATAAATAATCAAAGGACATGAGAAAGTGTGAACTTGCCTTTTGTGATTGCAAGATTATGCAATCACGGTCTTCGAGACAATAGAAGATCCAAAATCTGAAATCAGCGTCATTGGTCCAGTAAGGACTAATGTTTAAAGAAGCAATATGCTATTATGCATTAGTAATTCTATGCATTTTTATAAAACTCCAAAGTGTATCCCCAATACTTTAAATAAAGTGAACTTAGGTGATTCCTTTAAGAGTTGGTTCATCTTTAAATTTTACTTCACAAGAAATGCATTTATAAGGAACTTAAGTCTTGATATAAAAGATATAAAAGTAGAGTGCAATAGCAATCTAAGATTGAGATTAGTTTCTATTTGGTGATTATGATTAAAGTCTATGTATTGGATTGTTTAAGGGTTGAAGGTAATTATTATAGAGTTATTGTTTGAAGTGGAAAAAAGAATAACCTTCGAAGAAAAGGTTTCTTAGATAAGATTTAAACAATATTTATGGGTGATAGAATGTGATTGATGTTTTTTGCGCTTGCTCAATAGTTTGGACTTGAGATGCTTTAGGTCTTAATTAAAATAGACCAAAGTTAACTATAAAAAACACAAGTATTTTATTAGACATAATGTTTATAATATTTTGAGACTAAAGTTAACTTTAAAAGGGCAAATAAACTTACGGTGTAAGTTTTAATTGTTCTCAATTTGTGGATTTATGATAAGTATGACCAAGGTAAGGAGTTATTCACTTTATATTTAAGTGAATGATTAGCTTAAAATAATATGCAACTATTCAATGTAAGTATAATTTGGATGATAGTATTAAAGTGTTAGATTTAAAGTCATGTTAATCATTATTTAGATATTAAGATCATTTCCTCTTAATATTATCTTAATGGTTGTGGTTTTGAATTTTGATTTAAGGTTTCAAAATATATTATAACAGTAATAATTTAAACTTAAATTTTATTATAAACCTTAGTTATGGTTTATAACATTAGTAATTAGATTTTAAGGTTTTAATATTTCAATAGAAATATAATTATTATTACTTATATTGCCACCATACGGTCGCGCCCAAACCTTACAGATGCTATGTTTGTGGGGTTGCTATCACCGCTGTGCACCGGCGTTGCTCCTGCCGCCCTTTGGTGCTGGTGATCGTGTGTTGGGTCTGGACGTGCTCGTGCTGCCGTGGTTTGGCACAGGTGGTGCTATGGCGCTCTCGGTGGTCACTGTGTTCCCGTGCCATGGCCATCGCCTCCGATCTCCTACAACATCATGTTCTGCTTCCTCTTCTTGCTGGGCGAGGACCTCCGGGTAAGTAACTTCTTCTCCCCTATTTCTTCCTCTTCTGCCTAATCTATTGTTTAGCTTAGTAGTCAATACAGGATACTACCCTGAATATTCGTTGTACAAGATTAAACACTTTAGGGTTTCTACCAACAGCAAGTCTAATTGAATACTCCACTACTCTACTCTCTCTGTGTTGTTGATAATATTTGCCTGGAGTATAATTTAGTATGATGTTCACTGAATTTCTCTAACTTAGTTTGGTATGTATGTAATATAGGTTGCCAATATGACAATATTTTATTGAATGTTTAGATTCTTTTGTGATGTTGGTACTATGAAATTACTGGCAGGTGTTCTCCTAAACCTGTACTTTTGATGATGGCTATGCCTGGTTAAATAACAGGCTCTGCTATCTAAATCCTTGTCTATGTGGTGCATCATTTTACATTGTGGTATATATAATGTTATGAATTATTTGTGTCCAGAGTATTGTCCCTATGATAGTGGAATTCTATATATATACCTGATTCTTAGAGATATGTTTAAGAAAGTGATATGAATTGATTTATTTAATTCTTTGTTGGCTAACCTTACTCATTTGATGTATACAAAAGATTTGATAAACTGGACATAAGGTTCAGTAATGATCATACACCTTTCTAGGCAATGTTTGCATCTTATAAAATGATTCCTAGAAAATGGTAGCTAGGAAGATGATTTAAAATATTGTTGTATGGCTGTAGTAATTGGCTATCTATTTATTGTTCAGATGTTTTGTGTTGTTAGGGGTGACAATGAGTTTGGAATTGCAAGCCATGATTGTTGTACCTGGGATTGTGTTTCCTTTAAAATGTGCCTTTGCCTTGATCTGTTTCTGTACAGTGAGCTTGTACTCAAGAAACACTGAATCTTCTAGATACAGAGGTGCTACCCTCTGGGGATGTGCCCTGTAACCTAGAAGTTGTGGTTTATGTTTGGCTAGCAAAAACTAGATAATAGTCTAATGATGATGGTCTGAATCTAAATAACTCAGGAATGATCTTTACATGGTTTTCAATGTGGATCTTAGAGTTTTCTCTTTCCAAAAGCACCTCCTAGATACATGTTTATGATCAGATGCTATGGTTGATTTATTTGTGGAGTAAGTTCTTGACCCAGCCTATGATGCAAAGGCCGAGGCCCCTATATAAAATGAGAATATATACTACTTTTTCCTATTAGCTCTATGATGTGACTAGCATAACATCTATGCTAATCTGAGAGCACTCTTACTTATACTCCTTTTTAGGATTTGGTGCAACTATTTCTTGAACTGAAACTGATGAGAGGAGTTTCTAAGATCTTGGTATATAAACCTGTTGCTTGTAGAGTTGTGGTTATTGTTGGGCTAGTGCTGATATTGATCACCTTGCTTGTGATCCTTATTGAACTTCTAGCCAATTCCACCTGGGCTACTACCTTCCCTGTGGAACTCCTCCCCTCCTACAAGCAACAGGTTTACCGTACAACCACAATACCCGATAATTGGGTAGGGCTTGACTAGAAACTTATATACCTTAGTATTAGTTCCCTCACGGCCAAGGTCTGAGCTGAGGCTACCTTGTGAAGATTGTCCACCTGTGCAGTACCCAAGATGACAGTTGGTCATGGTTGGTAGTCCAAACTCACAGGAGAGTTGCTTATACTAGGGCGTGTAATTGAAAGGTTAGGATTGATTATCCGCATACTAAGTATGGTGAATTCAGGATTTGTTCCTGATGGATGTATCGAATGTTGTGATGAAAGTGTACAATCTCTGTAGAGTGTCAAACTATTCGAATAGCCGCGTCCGCGGTTATGGACAGTTGGAGTGGCCATACTGTTCCCCCGTCAGATGTTTTCAAAATAACTTATGAAATGAATTGAGACTTTGACTTGACCACAACAGAGTTGTGATATGAAATACAAGTTCCCACTTAGGTGTTATAAAACTTCAACTAGCTTTCTTCGTTTCTGAACTCAGTAGATGTAAATCTGGATTTTTGCAAAACAACCCTAGAGCTTAGTGTCCTACTACAAAAAACCCCTTCACTTGTTAGTATTAGTTTGTGAGTACTTAAAGAGTACTCATGGCTTTGTCCCTAGCTATTCCCGTGGCCAGACTACGAAGAGGAGTACCTGGAGGATGGACCCCAGGAAGGTTACGACAACTAGGATCATCTCCCATCGTCAGCATTGCCTATGACCCCGAAGATGGAGCTTCGCCTACGCTACCGTTATTATTTACGTATTTCCACTGCTTGAGTTGTATTAAGAACTGGATCATGAGATCCTTATTTGTGTAAGACCTTATGTATGGTTTGTAATGGATGATGTACTGTGGTATCCAATTTTGTTATGTCTCGCAAAAATGGTAATCCTGGGATTGTGATGTATGGCATAACAGGCATCTGGGATTAAAAATACGGGTGTTGACAAGTTCGTATCAGAACCATCCTGGCCATAGGAGACCCTAGTTAGACTGGACGTTTGGAATCAAAAACTTAGTTTCAAAACCAAAGGAAGCAAATATTTACAAAAACCTATTCCCATTCTTATCACTTACTTCTTTCATGAAAATTCATGTTCCTCAAAAACTCTTGCAAAATACATAAAAATTGACACACTTGATCACTCTACTAACTTACTCATCCTACATTCTTTTAGATGGACGTGAAGTACAGCAAGTTTTACCAGTTGGGAAATGGAGGAGACCTTATCTTTGAGAGGGATTTGGACCAGCTTTTGGAACTTCTGGAGCATCCGCACCGCGAGTTCTTCGGAGCTCAGCTCAATGATCAAGGGGGAGAAGACCTGCAGTGGCTAATTGTTGCAAGTCTCCGAGGAAAGATTGAACCTCCCAATTGGACAACCTTAGCTTCATGATGTACGATCGTCAGCAGGAGTTGGACAATTGCCATGACTACTCCAACCACAAGTCCGCCATCATCAAGATGAAGGATCAGACCATCGCCTTGCTAGCAAAGGATCGCAAGTCTCGCCGCCGTCAGCTCGACAAGAAGGAGCGCATCATTGCCCGTCTTTGCCACTGTATCTCGTCTTTCGAGGAGACCATCCACGAGAGAGACATGCAGTTGGAGGAAAGGGAGAATGCAGGAGAGGATCTTCGTGGAGACCCCTACTCCTACCTCCGTGATGACGATGATTTTCTGGAGGATCAGGCTATGGATTTCTTCAACGATGAGGAGGATTTCGCCTTCATCAATGACGACGATGAGGATGATGAGGATGACGACTACACCGACTCCGAAGAGTAGTAGCACCTAAGCACTAGCGTAGTGAGTAGTATTTGGTCCCACTGTATCGTAGTTTCCAGAATGGTTCCTAAAACCATCTGTTTACCTTGTGGTGGTGCGTGTTTGTATCGTGTGCTATGAATGAATGAAAAGCAAGTTGCTAGAAAAATCTGAGTCAAACTTTAAAAACTTTTCAAAATCCCAAAACCTTGGAAATTTCCCTCTTTTCTCATGATCTATCTCAATCTTCAGATGCCACGCGGAGGAAGTGGTTCATCCCTGGACCCGATGTTGCAGATCCTTCAAATGTTGGTTTGTGACCGCGAAGCTGAAAGAGCGGAACGTCAAGCCAACTTAGCCACCCTCCAACAGATAGCTCATCTAGCCCACAAAAATCAAGGCCACGGAAACTAGGACAACCATGGATCTAAGCTCAAGAATTTCCAGAACACCAACCCACCTGTTTTCACTAAGTCGGAAGAGCCCTTAGACGCTGATGATTGGCTGCAAACCATGGAAAATAACCTAGAAGTCATCGGAGTGGAAGCCAACGAGAAAGTTCTATTCGCCACCCATTATCTAGCCGGAGATGCCAGAGCATGGTGAAACAGTGTTCGTGCCATGACCGGAGGACAGATGATGACCTGGGAGGAATTCAAGGTCAAGTTCAGCAAAACCCATGTGCCACCAGGTTTGATCAAGAGGATGAGAGATGAGTTCAGAGAACTAAAGCAAGGAAGGATGACCATAGTGGAATACCGTGACAAATTCTTGTCATTAGCTAGGTATGCCCCGGATGAGATCGACACCGAAGCCAAGAAGAAGGAAAGATTCTTGAATGGTCTGCACGATGAGATGCAGACAGTGTTAGTCAATATTCCCTTTGTGGATATTGAAGCCCTTGTAGACTCTGCCATCCATATGGAAGGAAAGATCAACCAAGCCAATGAGAACTGCAAGCGTCGCATGATGCATCAGCCAGGAACCCATCAGACCCCAAAGTATCGCCCTAACCCATCTCTAGGATTTGCCCCGAGAACCAACAGACCCCCGATGAACCGTCCGACCTATCCCAACCGTGGAAACCCTAGGCCCGTAGGAAATCACAACAACCCCGGCAACTCTAGCAATTTCAACCGTGCCCCACCCAAGTTCAACAACAACAATACTACCGCCAACACCAACACTGCCCCAAGGACTGGAAGCAATGATGTGCCTGTTGCAGCAAAGGACAAGTCGCAATTGACTTGTTATGACTGTGGAAATAAGGGTCACTACTCCAACGAGTGCCCCAACAAGAAGAATGCCGCAGCCCCCAATGCAAATGCCCCCACTCAGCAGCAGCGTCGTGTTCAACCAGGAAGAAGATTTGCCCCAGGGAATTCGCTCAACCGCAACGGTCGTCTTTTTCTCATGCATGCTGAAGAAGCTCAGGAAGAGCCAGCCGTCGTGCTGGGTATGTTTTCTGTTAATTCAGTACTTGCAAGAGTGTTGTTTGATTCTGGTGCATCGTATTCATTTTTCACCAAAGAATTTTCCTGCACTAGTAAGATTCAACCAACAAAACTGAAGCATGTTATGATCGTTCAAATTCCCGATTCAACCACCAAGGCTAGGCAAATTTGCAAAGCCGTCCCTATCCGAATCCATGGCATAGATTTTTATGTTAATCTGATAGTACTCGGAACTAAAGGTTTGGAAGTAGTACTAGGAATGGATTGGATGTCCAAACATAAAGGATTGATTGACTGTGCCAAGAAAGCCATCACCATGACCTGTACAACCGGAATATCAGTCGAGCATATATCTGAAACCTTACCTCGTCAATTCAAGTGCAACAAGAGTATAGCCCAACCTACCATTGATCAAGTCCGGATAGTCTGTGAATACCCTGATGTATTTCCAGATGTTTTGCCCGGTATGCCCCCAGATTGAGATATCGAGTTTATCATCGAACTAATCCACGGAACAGGACCCATATCCCAGAGACCATATAGTATGAACCCGTCTGAACTAGAAGAACTGAAGAAGCAACTGGATTCCATGTTGGAAATTGGATTAATTCAACCAAGTGCGTCACCATGGATATCACTTGTTTTGTTTGTGGACAATAAATATGGAGGTAACCGTTTGTGTACGGATTATCGGAAGTTGAATGATGTCACTATCAAAAACAAGTACCCCTTGCCCAAGATAGAAGATTTGTTTGATTAGTTGACCGGTGCCAAAGTGTTTTCTAAGATTGATCTTAGGACTGACTATCATCAACTCAAAATTCGTGCAGATGATATTCCAAAGACTTCCTTTACCACCGAATATGGATTATACGAGTATACCGTTATGTCTTTTGGATTAACCAATGCCCCCTATTATTTCATGAATCTCATGAATAAGATTTTTATGGACTTCCTGGATAAGTTTGTCATTGTTTTCATCAATGACATTCTGATTTATTCCAAATTGGAAGAAGAACATGAGCTACATCTAAGGACCATTCTTGGAACCCTTAGAGAGCATCAGCTGTATGCCAAGTTTAGCAAATGTGAATTCTGGTTACAGGAGGTAGGATTCCTCGGTCTCATTGTATCAGCCGGAGGAATTGCCGTTGACCCTGCAAAAGTGAAAGATGTCGAAGATTCACTACTAGGAAAATGGCCTTTAGTGGCAGACCTGGAAACATCATCCGTGGTGCACTAGCAGTGCGCCAAGGGCCTTGCGCTACGGCTATCTCTCAGCCGTGGCGCACTGCCTAGTGCGCCACAGTTGTGTAGAGACAGGCGTAGCGCACCTACTAGTGCGCCACAGATGTTTGGGCAGGTGCGCTACCCCTGGGATCTTCTGTGGCGCACTACCTAGTGCGCCACTAAGCTTCCATAGTGCGCTTTAGGTGTAGTGCGCCACAGAAGGTAGACCATGTGCGCCACAGATGTATTTTTTGTTTTTTTTTATTTCCGAGCCAGATTATATACAATACAGATTATATACAATATTACAGCAGATATACACACACAGATATAAGATATACAATTATATATATAAATACTCAATATGAAAAACAAGATTGAAACAAATACATATAGATAAGTCTCATACATGAATACATAGTCTAAGTTACATTGTTTCGATCATTTTACAAAGTAGTAGTTGGTGACATGCGAATACATGTGTCGATCGAACAAGTTAGAGCTCGGAAGCTCGCCTAGACATCTAAACTAGCTAGACACAAACGCGGGATAAATAACCAAAGAAGATAAGCATGATCACCGCTGCGACGAAGGTGTAGGTCTTCATCTGGTTCCTTGTCCTAACTCCCGCTAGATAGCGCGTGTATCTAGCTTCCGCCTCCGCCATAGTGTTGTACCCTTTGTAGCTATTGCCACTGAAACGGTGCACTTGTCTCCGGCAGTCTTCCCAATCATCGTAGACTCCGGGAAACCCGTCCCTTGTACACGACGTACCACGTCATCTATAAGTTGACAATAATAATTAACCGATGATTGAAAAAAACATATATAATTAAATTCGCATATGAAGATACACTTATAGAAAGTACTCCTAAATCAAAAAGACCAAACTCAAAAAGCATGCCTCATATATAACTAGGTTGTTCAACACAGGAATATGCTACGATGGAACTGTTCGCCAAGTAGGATGCACAACACCTGGACCTGTGCATAGCACAAGGCGAACAATCCCATCGCAGCGCATTCACATATAGTGTGCCACGACATTTCAATCATCGGCATTATTCTCGAAAAAGACCAAAGTAACTCCAAAAGCATGCCTCATATATATACATAGGTCGTTGGACACAGGAATATGCTACGATGGAACCGTACGCCAAGTAGGATGCACAACACCTGGACTTGTGCATAGCATAAGGCGTACAATCCCATCGTAGCACATTCACATATATAGTGTGCCACGACATTTCAATCATCGGCACTATTCTCGAAGAAGACCAAAGTAGCTCGAAAAGAATGCCTCATATATAACTAGCTAGGGCGTTGGACACAGGAATATGCTATGACGGAACGGTTAGCCAAGTAGGATGCACAATTCCTGGACTTGTGCATATCACAAGGCTAACTATCCCTTCATAGCACATTCACATATATATTGTGCCATGACATTTCAATCATCGGCATATTCTCGAAAAAGACAAAAATAACTCGAAAAGAATGCCTCATATATATACATTGGTCGTTGGACACAGGAATATGCTACGATGGAACAGTGAGCCAAGTAGGATGCACAAGACCTGGACTTGTGCATATCACAAGCCTCACAATCCCATCGTAGCACATTCACATATATAGTGTGCCACGACATTTCAATCATCGGCATTATTCTCGAAAAAGACCAAAGTAGCTCGAAAAGAATGCCTCATATATAACTAGCTAGGTCGTTGGACACAGGAATATGCTATGACGGAACGGTTAGCCAAGTAGGATGCACAATTCCTGGACTTGTGCATATCACAATGCTAACTATCCCGTCATAGCACATTCACATATATATTGTGCCACGACATTTCAATCATCGGCATAATCTCGAAAAAGACAAAAATAACTCGAAAAGAATGCCTCATATATATACATAGGTCGTTGGACACAGGAATATGCTATGATGGAACCGTGAGCCAAGTAGGATGCATAAGACCTGGACTTGTGCATATCACAAGGCTCACAATCCCATCATAGCACATTCACATATATAGTGTGCCACGACATTTCAATCATCGGCATTATTCTCGAAAAAGACAAAAATAACTTGAAAAGAATGCCTCATATATATATACATAGGTCACTGGACACAGGAATATGCTACGATGGAACGGTGAGCCAAGTAGGATGCACAAGATCTGGACTTGTGCATATCACAAGGCTCACAATCCCATCTTAGCACATTCACATATATAGTGTGCCACGACATTTCAATCATCGGCATTATTCTCGAAAAAAGAGTAAGGAAAAAAAGAAGGACCAAATTGAGAAAAGGACCAAAGAGTAAGCAAAAAAACCAAGCATTGATTGATATATAATAATAAGCAAAATAAGTAAGCGATGATTCATAAACCTAATAAGATAAGTACACTTGTCCACACACACACAAAGGTCATCTATAGTTTGTAACTACGACTAGGCCAACATCAAGCCTTCTGGCTCGGCTTAGGGAATGGGAGGACGCCTTGTCTCGTCATGAACTTCCTATAGTCACCCTCCATCTCTAGGCGATCTTCTATGTCACGGTTATTCGGGATATTTCCTCCGTAGAAGATCCCCCCTGAAGTCATGACATCACGAAAGATGATTGCCCCAAACTGCTGCTGGATGCGATACATCTCTTATCTAATATCCGAATCATTGATCTTGGCCTTTGCTTCGGCCCACTGTTTGAGATGATCTGGCAGCGTAGAATTCTGCTGGTCAAGTAGGAACGCCCTCATGTGATGGAGTGCGTAGTAGACTTCCTTCTTACTGTTTTCCGGCTGCTTCATGCAGGGGAACTCCGTTACGTGGTTGAAGACGTGCCTGCCGAACTTGACCTTCGTACGCACGAAGGTGGTGCCTTCCGTCGAGGCAAAGCCAGTGAGAGCATCATCCAGAACTTCCTTGATCTTGTCGTAGTTTTTCTTCTTTTCTAGACTCCCCGAGTCGAAATACGTGGCATGGGAATGCTTCGGCGATAAGGAGATGAGCGTGCAGTGTTCATCTCTGCGCAAAAAATTCAAATGGAATGTGTTGGAAAAAGAATGATGATGATCTAATAAAGCCAATCGACGGTGGCGAGTGAATAACGACTTACTCGGGAAAGTAAGGCACGAGAATGTATTCCTTTGTCTTGTTCGCCACGAGGATTCTTTTTAGGTACGAGGCCACGATACGTCGTTCGGCGGGGGAACCCAAGCAGCCGTCACGCATGTAGTAGGGGTCCACTATAGCGATGCCCGGTGTGTTCTCTCTAATGATCTGCATGGCCAGGGGAGAGAAAACAGATGGACCATGGTATAGTGCAGCGGGTATAGGTGGAACATATTGAAGATGTCGTCGAACCGCAGGAAGAACAGATCCGCAGGGGCATTGTCAACGAAGCCCAAGCCTGGTGGCACCTTAACCACGAATACCGGGTGCGAGGGATCTTTCTCCGATAGAAGGCGTCTCTCTATCGTTAGCACGCCGTCATGCACACTCTGCAGTTCCGAACTGGCGAGCTTCCGCAAATTCTTAGGTAGCATGGGCTCACCCGCCACATGAATCCTCCACATAATACCCTCGGGTCTTGGTGGCCCGTCCCGAAACCTGATCGGATTCGCAGTTGTTGACGCCACCGGCTGGCTCGAGCTGCTAGATTTTCTTTTCCTGCCCTTTTTTCCTTTTGGAGAGCGGGCAGGCACCGCAATCTGAGCACCGGCCGCACTATGTAGTGTGTCAGGGCTTAGTATAAAGGGACGGTTGGTTGTATCAGCTGGTGGCTCTGTAAAGGCGCAAGCTGGAGGCGTCTCCTGAGAACCAAACAAACGCTTGGTGATAGTGGCTTTCTCTGTGGGGCCACCAGCTAGGTCTTCTTCGTTGCCAAACTGAGTGCTGAAGAAGTGATCATTCCAGTCTTCGTCGTCCTCGGCCAGATCCTGCGCCATGTGCATATCATCAACATGATCATCCGACCCACCGCGTGGAGGTGACGGCAAGGGCGGTAAGGGGGCCTTGCCACCGCTTCTTGCTGGCACGATAGGCGGTGCTGTTGTCTGTGGCGTGATGGCCCCCGCTGTCCCCAAACGGATCATGCTCTTTGGACATAGCAAGAATAAGCCGAAGCAAGTTCTGAGGACAGACGGTTCTTCTTCATCCGCTCCTGGGGGTTGAATGGGAGGTTCCAGCTCGTCACAGCCCCTTAGCACCCGACTAATTTTAACCCTGTGCATGCTATCTGACATCGGCCTTGAGTGGAACGTGCGCTGCAAGGGTTGAACGATGGTACCCTTGACAACATCCCTCAGCTCGTTGTTCACGTAGCATAAGAGAGTGCAAGGAACATCCGTCTGCGGAAAACATGTACGGCATCGTCAGAGATGCCATAAGAGTAATAGATGGCATGAAAGGCGGTAATTAAAGCAATTTGTTTACCGTGATGGCGTCGAGATCGGCTAATGTCGACGCACCGCATACGGTGACAGGCGTGCAAGAGACGGAAGGGCTGCTTGATGGCGCGGTGCTGGCCGCCGGTGTATTCTCCCTACCGACGGGTGCTTGGGGCTCCGGTGCCGCCGCGACGATGGCAGGGGGGCACCAACATATACTCCGGCGCCCCGGTGATGGCAGGGCGAGTCACCAACACTTGTGGCACCGCGGTGCTAGCGGGCGGAGTCACGAACACGTAGTTCGCCCGATTCGTCGGTGCCGCGTTGTTCGAGTGGCTGCTGACCATGCTTGGAATCGGGCACGGCCCTACTCGACCACCCGCACTCCAGTTCGCTATTGACTCCACCAAGGTAGGCAGGAAGGACGTGAGGGTGATTGCCAGGTTGTCTTGGACGATCTGCGGGATCCGCGCCACTTGTGCCTTAAGTTCTTGAAACTCGCGGGTTTCCTCCTCGCTCCTTCCCGACGGCGCCACATGCGTCCTCGGCGGTGGACCAAAATGATCCACCCAATTCTTACCCCCGAGGCCGGCCAGACGGCGAGCCGACAACGGCTTCTTCGTAACTGGCTCTATTTTCTTGGCCCGGTTCATCGCCCTGTTAAAAGGGTTATCCCACCGGGTGGCTGCCGTCGACCCCTGGGATGAGGAACCCTGGGATCCATGACTAGCAACAATTTCCTCCTCCTGCAGAAGAAGTAACAGTGAATCATTTAGATCAGCGATTAGATTGCAATCGAGTAGATCCGCAGTAATTGGATTATACTTACCACAATTTCCTCGAATTCCTTCACCGCAGGATCTGCGGTGAGTTGTTTGGTTTTTGGGTCCACATGGTAACGGGCCCTGATGAAGTTTCGAACCTGCCCGGGTTCGAATTTAGCAAAGGGGTTTTCTATCCCCTTGGATCTATACTCTTCGTCATCCTTATTCCATTTGGCCTCCGCGGTTCTGTATCCACCAGATCCGAGATGGTGATGACCTATATTCATCGCCTGCAGCACCTTTCCCCGGTTACTATTGGCCAGGGCTCTTTCGGATTCACACCTCTCCTTGAACTCCGGAACTGATCTTCGGTGATCTGCGGGTCAATCTTCTCGATCTCCTCGAGACTTTTGCCTTCTTTATAGATCTTCTTCTTTATCCGGGTTCTCCAGCTGGCTAGGGCGGTGCTCATCTTTTTGAGGGCGGATTTGTTTACTTTGTTCCCATGATAATTTGTGTTCTGATACTTAGCGGGGAACTTGTATCTTGCGTGCAGCTTCTCGAAGAGGAGTGTGTGCAAGTGGCCATTATCTTTATGCCGGAGATTCTCGGTGTTGATCGAGATGGTTGTCCGGGTGATCGCCGCCACTTGCCCACCGTACCCTTTGACGACAAGGTCGGGCTCCAAAGGAACACCAGTTGGGCTCACTTCGGTAATTTCCTCCCTGACCGTGCCGACCGTGTTCGGGCGCCGGTCCTTCGGCTTCTTCTTCTTCTTGTTAGGAGGGTTGCTACCACTCCCTGTGCCCTCGCCGCCATCAGTGGTTTCATCGCCCGCCGTTCCTTCGGCTTCTTCCTCTGCGTCTTCCATCTCATCATCCTCGCTCTCCGAAGGATGGTATTCTTCATCGTCTTCTAGCCACTGGGCCGCCTCCCAGAATGTCAATTGTTTATTCGGAGGTCTGAGTTCTCCTTCAGCGCTGATGCGCTTAGAACATCCAGCCTCATCGTTGTCACACATCTTTGCACTAATAAAAAACAAATAATTGGTTAAATGCACGGAAAAATCCGGCATGACCTTTTCTAATTTTCTTAAACTAGGAGTGCTCGATTTCTGCCAAAACAGAAGTTAATCAACATTCCGGCAAAAATCGGGACTCATTTCATACAAGAACCTGCATATATATGGCCAGCATAGCTAGCACACAATAAATGGCCATCATAGCCAGCACAACCAGCACACAATAAATGGCCAACACAGCCAGCACATAATCTGGTCACATAGGATAATCTGGCTAACTATAATGGCTACAAGCTAACTGCTATAATGTTGAATAAGAAGTTTCACATAGGTTTCAGCAAGCATAAAATGGCTAACTATAATGCTGAATAAGAAGTTTCACATAGGATAAACAACAGTTTCAGGTTTGGACTTAGCAGCACATAAGAAGTCCTAAACTGATGTTCCGGTTTGGACAAGCTACAAAAGCTAACTGCTACAAGCTACAAGCTACCAATGCTTAAGCAACTGAAACAAAATACAAAATACTACGAATATGAACTAGTAATTTGCTTAGCTTTAGTGGTCTTAAGGCACCACTAAGAACCACCTAGATTGCAGAAATTTGCACATTGGAACCACCTAGATTGCAGAACCACCTAGTGCTTAGCAATAAAAATCAGTACATTGAGTGATTCATAAAAAATCACCACAAAAACATCTATGTAGAAAACACATTGGTTAAGAATGCATCAACATGCCCAGCCACATCAAGCATCTGAACCTTGCTACTCTGAACCTTGCTACTCTGAACCTTGCTACTGATCTGAACCTTGCTACTCTGAACCTTGCTACTGATCTGAACCTTGCTACTCTGAACCTTGCTACTCTGAACCTTGCTACTGATCTGAACCTTGCTACTGATCTGAACCCTAAGCTTATTCTGAACCCTTGCTACTCTGAACCCTAAGCTATCTACCAAGCTTACTCTGAACCCTAAGCTATGAACCGAGCTTACTCTTGACCTTGTCAACCAAGCTACACTAAATTTTCTATCAACCATACATCTTGCCAGACTACCACAACATAATGTGAGGAATAACAGTTTGACAAATGCATCATAGCATAACAGACCGCAACTAGAACTACAACAATGACAATCCAACATCAGGACAATATATGAATATTTCAGAGGGGAGATTTTCCATCAGTTATTTACAACAAATGCTTATTGGATGCAACACTAAAAGCAGAACCACAGACCCCACATTGCATCAGTATCTGGACAAGGTACTATTATTAAGAATAAGAAGTATCACTGAAGAGCATTATTAAGACTTAAATATATGGGATCCAAAATAATTTACCATTGCATAGTGGCCTGAGAATATGCATGCATAAAAGAGCCTACTTCTTTGCGTAGCAGAACTACATTAAGTATGGTAACAAACAATGTAGACAATAAAGGGAGAAACTGTGTAAGCAAAATAAACACAACAGAGGAAGTAAACAGTGATATGCATATAAGAAGAAATGAGGCCACATGATCAGTGGTTGCCTATCATTTCTAATAATAGCATGCCAACACTACACAGAGATGAACAGGGATGTCATAACAACAGAACCTGGGAGTTGTGAACCATGAACCCTAGTCTCTGGTAATGGCAACAGAGATGAACCATGAACCCTAACTTCCTTCTAGTTCATACTGCTGGAGACAGGGGGAGAGAGAGGGAGAGAGGGAGAGAGGGAGAGAGGGACAGAGGGAGAGAGAGGGGGAGACAGGGGAGGGGCGACTCCGGCGTGTCCGAGGCCACCATACAGAGGGAGAGAGAGGGACAGAGGGAGAGAGAGGGAGAGACAGGGGAGGGGCGACTCCGGCGTGTCCGAGGCCACCATACAGAGGGAGAGAGAGGGACAGAGGGAGAGAGAGGGAGAGAGAGGGAGAGAGAGGGAGAGACAGGGGAGGGGCGATGCTCACCTCTGACGGGCGGACGACGGGCAGACGACGGCGGGCGGACGACGGCGGCCTCCACCTCCTCGAGCGGCGCGAGATCCTCCTCCTCCACAAGCGGTGCGGGCCACCTCCTCCTCCACGGATCGGCAGCGGCGCGGGCCTCCTCCTCCTCGAGAGCGCAGCGCGGCGGTGGCGGATCGACAACGCAGGGCGGCTGTGGCGGATCGAGAGCGCAGTGCGGCGGTGGCGGTGTCTGTGAGATGCGGGGATGAGAGAGGCGGGTCGACGTGGCACGCGCGGTTGACTAGTCCAACACACATAGGCGTAGCGCACCCTGGCCAAGTGCGCTATGGATAACCGTAGCGCACTTGGCCAGGGTGCGCTACGCCTATGTGGGTTGGACTACCAGATAAGAGGGCGGCCACCCCACTAGTTAACACTAGTACTCTCTTATCCCACTGGTTCTGCCCCTTAGCTCTATTCTAAACTATGAGCACCCAGGTTCGAATCCTGGTGCTCCACTTTTTTATTTTTATTTTAAAAATACTTTTAAATGTTCCAAAAAATGCCCAAAAGTGGTGATATATGCCATACAAGTTTTTTTTTGTTTTTAAAATACTTTTAAATATTCCAAAAATGCCCAAAAGTGGTGATATATGTCATAAAAGTGTTACAAATATGATTCAAAGTATAACTAAATTTCATAATAATTTGTCCATGAATATTACAATCTTTTTCGACCACGCGTTTTACAATATTTTTTGAGCTAGCGTTTTACAATCTTTTTTCCCTTCTTTGTCGCGGTTGAATAATTTAGCCCCGGCACTTTAATGTTTCTTCTTCCGAACGGGCTACCTTTTTTGGGTAGGGTTGTCCTTTTTCTTCTTGTGATGTATGTTGCTGCATCGTAGTCGTCGTCATCTTCAATCTTTGGATCGCCGTACTGGTCGAAGTCTTGCTCGTTGGCGACTCCATCCATTCCGATGATGTTTCTTTTTCCTCTCCTCAATCAATGTCGCTCGATCAATGTCTGCGCGTCGAAAATCGAAGTCTGCATGCAGTATGCGACGACCCTCTCGGTGACCAGATCCGTCGAGCTTGCCAAGGTGCCTGTTGACGGGAAGACCGACAGGGTTCTCGATGTCTAGATAATTCGTGCAGAAAGAGATGCACTCTTCGGCCAGAAAGCCCTTGGCTATGCTTCCATCTGGTCGGGACCTGTTGCGAACGTATCCTTTGATGTGTCCGTTCATCCTTTCGAACGCCATCATGCTGCGGAGGAACATCGGCCCGAGTTGTACGATGTCCTCCACGACATGGACCAGCAGATGCACCATAATGTCGAAGAATGCGGGTGGGAAGTAGACCTCAAGCTCACATAGTATCACCACGATCTCCTCCTGTAGCCTTCCGAGCTGATTCACGCCAATCGACTTCCTAAAGATGACGTCGAAAAACTTGCATAGGCCAAATAACGTTTCACGGACGTGCTCGTCCATTATACCTCTTAGTGCGACCGGAAGTACCTGCGTCATTAGCACGGCACAGTCGTGAGACTTCATGCCACTGAACCTCTGCTTCGCCTCGTCTAGGTATCTACTTATCTTGCCCGCGTAGCCGTAAGGAAATTTGACTCCTAGAAGGCACTTGAAAAACTGTTTGATCTCATCCTGGCTTAGAGTAAAGCAAGAAGGAGGGCAGTAATATTCGTTCTTCTTGAACTTTTTACCCTTCCGACGACCTTGTGTCGTCTCCGACTCATGATCATCGTCATCTTCCTGATCATCAGGAGTAGTGCGTCCTCCGTGAAGCTCCTTCCGGATACCCAAGCCTATCAGGTCGTGCCTTGCTTTCAGACCATCTTTCATCCTATCTGGCATGTTGATTATGGTGGCGACCAGACTCTCGCACACGTTTTTCGTGATATGCATGATGTCGAGGCTATGAGGCGTGCGGAGAAACTTCCAGTATGGCAACTCCCAGAAAACAAACCTTGTTTTCCGTACCTTCATCAGCGGCTTGTCTTGTTGCTGCCTATTTCGCTTCTTTCCAGGCTTAGGACAATCTTTCCAGTTTTTCAGCAACTCTTCCACTTCTTCGCTGCTCCTACGCTCTGGGATTCCTCGGGTCTCTGATTTGCCATCGAACAGGTCTCCACGTTTTCTCCATGGATCATTCTTGCCAAGCCACCTCCGGTGCGCCATGAACACGGTTTTCGATGACCCTAGACTTTATCTAGTTAGAGATAGCTTGTGTTATCCATGCACCTAACGCATGCGCAGAATCCTTGGATAACCTGCCCCGAGATATACCCGCAACCTGAATAGTCTTGCACCGTACTGACCAACGCGGCTCTCATAGTGAAATAATCTTGTGCGACGGCGTCGTAAGTATTGGCTCCAGATTCCCATAACGTGGATAGCTCCTCTTTCAATAGCCCGAGATACAGATTGATGTCGGTACCAGTTTGTTTCGGCCCTTTAATTAGCATACTCATTTGTATGTACTTATTCTTCATGCACAACCATGGAGGGAGGTTGTACATCCATACAAACACGGGCCAAGTGCTGTGCGTGCTGCTCTGGCTACCGAACGGATTGAGTCCATCGGTTCTCGCACCAAGCCTGATGTTCCTCGAATCTCCACCGAATTCTGGGAATTCGAGGTCCAATGCTTTCCACTGTCTAGCATCTGAAGGGTGCGTCAGCAGCTCATCCTTTTCGGGGTCATCATCATCATCTCCTGGCTTCTTCCTTTCCGCATGCCATCGCATGAGCTTCGCTTCCTTAGGGTCCGCGAAATAGTGCTGCAGACGAGGAGTGATAGGAAAGTACCATACCACTTTTCGAGGTGCTTTCTTCCCTTTCTTGTATCGACTCACGCCGCACACCGGACATGTGGTTTTCTCCGCGTCCTCGCCCCGATAAATGATGCAATCGTTGATGCATACGTGATATCTAATATGCGGTAGATCGAGAGGACAGACGATTTTCTTGGCATCCTCGATACTAGTTGGACATGTGTTCCCCTCCGGGAGACGATCGTGCCAGAATGCCATCATATCGTCGAAGCTTGCGTCGCTCAATTTGTGTTTTGCCTTCATCTCCATAGCCTTGAGCGTTACATTCAACCGGGTATCATCGGGCCTGCATCCTTCATACAATGGAGTAACCGCGTCTTTCTCAAGTTGCGCAAGCTTGGCTTTCTCTCTAGCGGTAGCCCTGGCGTTACTCGTCTGCTTGAGAAGCAGCTCTTGCACATAAGGGTCCCGCACCCAGCCTGACGTTGTTCCATCGTTGTCTGCTCCTCCGGCATCTAGATAATCATCATCCCGGTCTGCTTCCGCACCTTCACCATCTCCAGGAGACTCTTCATCATCTCGCCCGTTCTCGCCATGATGATGATCATCGTCATGTTGGTCACCTTCACCGTCTCCATCGTCTACGTCATCGCTTATCCAACGAGTGTATCCATCCATAAAACCATGGCGGAGCAGGGGCGCCTGCAGATTCCCGGAATCTCGGTCGATCACCCAGTTGAGTTTGCATCTTCTGCACGGACTTCTTATATCTGTCTTGTTATTTCGTATCATGTCGGCCGTCGCACATTTCAAAAATCTAGCCACAATGTCTTCGCTCATTATGCGGACCATTTTTGCCTGCACGGTGTACACGGTACAATTTTGAAGTCTATTAGAACCACATAATGAATGCATGCATGCAATGGTCGATAGAAAATTTCGGCATGAACTATCCTAAATAGGACCTTTGCGAAATGCCAAAGTCTTGCCAAAATGGAAATGAATCAACATTTTGGCAAAACATATGGCAACTTGCATTGTTCACATACAAACACAAGAGAGAGAGAGAGAGAGACCGATCCATACACACATGAACATATCATTATCCTCTCCATACACACATGCATGAGCATCATCGATACTCTCCATATACACACACATATATGACCATCGATCCTCTCCATACACACATCATGAGCATCAATCATTACATATATATGAGCACATCATCCATATACACATGAACACATCCTTACATGGAAAACTTACCGAGATGAGAGACCGATCGCGAGAAAGATGGAAAGGAGAGGTGCGCGCGTCGACTGGAGAAGGAGATGAGAGATCGGAGACCTTCCTCTATTACTTATGTAACATCCAAAGCAAGTTTTACATGCTAAAAATGGTGAATGGGTGGAGAAATTTAGGTGGGAAGGAGAAGATACCGACTAGATCTAAGGAGGAAGAAGAAGGGGAAAGTGAAGTGTGGGGTGGTGGAGATGTCACACATGTGCACATAAAGTGCTGTCCTAAAAAAATCGACACATCCATGGCGCACACGGCCCTAGTGCGCCACAGGGAGTAGAAACATCCGTGGCGCACTATGCCATGTGCGCCACAGATGTTCCTACTCCCTATGGCGCACTAGGCAGAGTGCGCCACAGATGTTTGTGGCCGTTTCACAGCAGAGGGGGGGCGTAGCGCACCACCCCCATGTGCGCCACGGTTGACACTAACAACCATGGCGCACATGACTATAGTGCGCTACAGATGTTTGGCGTGCGGCCAACAGAGCCCTGGCCCACACATATCTGTGGGGCACTATAGTCATGTGCGCCACGGTTGTTCTAGTTACTAGTAGGGCACTGCCCACAGGTGAGCCACGCCTGTTTTAGCCGTGGGGCACTTCATCCATGTGAGCCACAGATGTGCTGATTACCTATAGCCGTTTTCGTAGTAGTGATTGGCAAGCCCCAACCACTCAAACCCAAGTTCGTGCATTTCTCGGATTGGCGGGATATTACCGCAAGTTCATAGAAGGATTCTCGAGTATCGCCAGAACCATGACCCAATTGCTAAAGAAGGACAAGAAGTTTGAATGGGCCAACAAATGTGAAGCGAGTTTTCAAGAACTCAAGAGAAGATTGATTTCAGCCCCAATCTTAATCATGCCGGATAACACAAAGCCCTTCGACGTGTATTGTGATGCATCCAAGATCGGTCTCGGATGTGCGCTAATGCAAGAAGGCAAAGTTATATCTTATCTATCTCGACAACTGAAACAACATGAGCAAAATTACCCAACCCATGACCTCGAACTCACAGCCGTAGTTTTAGCCCTGAAGACATGGAGGCATTACCTGATGGGAAATCGTTGTGAGATTTATTCGGATCACAAGAGCCTGAAGTATATATTCACTCAGAAGGAGTTGAATATGAGGCAGAGAAGATGGATTGAGTTAATCAAGGATTACGATCTGGACATTCACTATCACCCTGGTAAAGCCAACGTGGTAGCAGATGCCCTTAGCAGATTGCCGTGCCGCTTGAACTCCATGATTTTGAAGGAGCAACCAAGTTTGCATAAAGAGATGGAAGATTTTTGAATGGAATTAGTGAGTGAAGGATTTTTGGCTAGCATAGAACTTCAACCCACTTTGATCAGCCAGATCAAAGAGGCGCAGAAGGGAAACGCTAGTATTGACGGAATCAAGCGTCGTATCGGTACAGGCAAAGTACCCGGATTCACCGAAGACGAAGAAGGAGTTCTGTGGTACAAAGGACGACTTTGTGTACTAGCAGATTCTGAGTTGAAGGAGGTTATTCTCAAGGAAGCTCATGATACTCTTTATTCTATCCATCCCGGAGGAACTAAGATGTATCAAGATTTGAAAGAGCAATTTTGGTGGCATAAGATGAAGAGAGAAATCGGAAGCTATATCGCCAAGTGTGATATATGTCAGTGAGTCAAGGCGGGACATCAAAGACCCTCTGGATTGTTGCAACCATTGAAGATTCCGGAATGGAAATGGGATTCCGTTAGAATGGACTTCATCACCGGATTGCCTACTTCTAGTAGGGGAAATGACTCTATCTGGGTCATAGTTGACCGATTGTCCAAAGTCGCCCATTTCTTACCCGTCAATACCACATATCAGAGTTCGAAGCTAGCGGAGTTATACATCCCTAGAATCGTCAGTTTGCATGGAGTCCCCAAGAACATCGTATCGGATCGAGGAACTCAGTTTACCTCGAGATTCTGGAAGAAAGTTCAAGAAGGTTTAGGAACCCGCCTAGATTTCAGCACCGCGTATCACCCTGACACCGATGGACAAATGGAGCGAGTAAATCAAATACTCGAAGATATGCTGAGAGCATGTGTGTTAGAGTATGGATCTAAGTGGGAAGACTGTCTGCCGTTTGCAGAATTTTCGTACAACAACAGCTATCAAGCTAGTTTGCAAATGGCCCCATTTTAATTTATGTACGGAAGGAAGTGTCGCACCCCTTTGAACTGGTCGGAAGTAGGAGAGAGTCAGATTTTCGGACCCGATATCCTACGAGAAGCAGAAGAGAAGGTTCACAAGATTCGTGAGCACCTCAAGACAGCCCAGTCGAGACAGAAGAGTTACGCCGACAAGAGACGTCGAGACCTCGCCTTCAACATAGGAGATTTTGTATATCTGAAAGTGTCACCATTGAAGGGAATGCAACATTTCCAACTCAAAGGAATGTTAGCCCCCAGATATATCGGACCTTTCAAAATTCTGAACCGTCGAGGAGAAGTGTCGTATCAATTGGAACTACCCGAAGGGATGTCAGCCGTGCACAATGTGTTCCATATCTCATTACTTCGCAAGTGTCTCGAAGTCCCGGAGAAGACTGAGGTGTTCAAGAACATTGATCACCGGACCATAGAGATCAACGATGATCCGACCTATCCCGAAGTGCCCATCCGTATTTTGGAAGAAGCTTTCAGAACTATCAGAACCCGAAGCATCAAGTTTCTCAAGATTCAATGGAGCAACCACACGGAAGAGGAAGCTACCTGGGAGCGCGAAGATCACATCAGAACAGAGTTTCCCGATCTCTTCAAATCCTAGGTAATCTTTTTTGTCATTTTTTAAATCTCGGGACGAGATTTTGTTTAAGGGGGGAAGGTTTGTAACATCCCAAAAATATTAAACTTGGAACATCAAACTCTAATCATCAAAATTAGAGTTAACAAAAACTTTTCCAATTAAAAACATAAAGACATTCATATGTGTGTGTATTCAAAATTTGGATTCTTTTGAATTGCATTGGTTCTGTGTTTATTTGCTTGTAAAATGATTCTTAGGTTAAATAAACATCATCTAAACAATCCCCAAACTTTTCCCAAAGACAAACAAGTCAAAACAAATAAGTTAAGTGAATGGTCACTTTGGCCAAATTAACTCCCATGCCTACTTTGGTTATCCCTAACTTTTAGAACTTAACAGAAACATGTTTGGATCTTTGCACCCCTTGATAGTACTCATAATAAGGTACCAAGGCCCACTTTGTGATCATCGAAAAACATTTGAATGCATAGTTTAAAGGACAGTTTAAAATTGAATCTATATCATATGGGAAGATCCCACTTTTTCAAAAACCACTAAAACAAGCTCAACTTTCAAAACCCAAGCATCTACAGACTCACCAGCACCTACCTATCACACCCACCAAAAATCTTTTCAAAATTCAAAACTTGAACTCATGCGGCCATTTCATCAAACACCTTGCAGATTCAAATCAAACAAAATCCAAACACTATTGTGAGCAGTGATTTGGGCCTAACTGGTTCCCTCTCTAGCTCACAGCAACCTCAGTAGATCATCTAGCAAACTTAACTAAGCACTAGCCCCACTATAAGCTTGGCAATGTCATCAATGGTGAACAGCCGAGCCTCACCATGTCAACCCAGTGTGGACAGCAAGCTAGGAGCAGCACTAGCCTCGCCAACCTTGTTTGGGAGCAAGCTAGCACCCCACCGCCACTCCCTGTCCCGCGCTTGAACCTTGCCAGCCTCTGGACCACATGCACAAACCGTGCCCAGCTCGCCAGCAACCATGCCGAGCATGCACCAGAGCGCCACACTCCACACACGCCCACAAACCGCGCGCCGCCCTCGTCGTGTGCATACGTGATCACCACCGTCCCAGGAGACCGCCAGACATCCCCATTCGCCGCCCCATTCCTCACAGCCACCGCTCGCCGTCGAAGACGCCGCCTCTGCCATGCAGAGCATCGTGTGTTCCGGACCGTTTGCCACCGCCCCTACACGCGCATTAAAGCCATAGAGCATCGCCAGGAGACCACCAATCGATCGCCACCCTCGGCCATGCCTCTAGCAGCCCGTAGCCATGTCGCCATCGTCGCCTGCCCATTCCGATTGGTCTCGTCGTCGAGACTATAAATAGAGGCCACCCCAGCTCAAACTCTTCACACAATTCTACTCCCCTCTCCTCACTGATCGTTCGACCCCGTTCCCGGAGCAAGGCGAGCAGCGCATCACCAGAATTTGGCCGGAGCAGGCCGCCTCTGGAGAAGAAGGGCGCCATCGATTTTGTCCACCCCAGGAGGAGCTGCCGGTACTAGGAGGTTTGCCGTCGTCGACTTCGTCATTCGCCCGCCTCGTCGACCCTCGCCTGAGCCCCGGTGAGCCCCCCGACGACCCCCAATGAGCCGCTAGGGTTCGAGCTCGCCGGTGACTAGTTCATTGTCGACGACGACCCTCAGCTGTTGATCTCACTTCTAATCCAACGCACCACGTTGCCCCGTACCGCTTCGCACCCCTTGTCTCACAGATGCGTGGGGACAACAACTTAACCAGCCCGCGTAAGCGTTGTGCTTAGCGGGCTGGCCCAGTATCGTTTCCCGCGTAGCCCAGTCGTTTGAATTTAACGTTTTCCATTTTAATTCAAACACAGTTCTGTACCTATTTTCAAAAATCAACCCAACTCGATTCAGTGCACCAAATTGAATGAAACCAATTTTGTTAGAAAGGTCTTGAAATTATGAATCCAAGCCCGTTGGATTTAAATCATTCGAATTTGTAGATCACCCTTGGTAAAAATAACAAGGCAGAAGCTTTTCTGCATTCAAACATTTTTCAAATTTAAACCATAAAAGCTTTGGAGTTGATTCCAACTCTCAAAAATCACATTTGATCATACCTTTCATAATATATAAAAACATTTGGGTTTACTTAGAGAAATATTGTTCAAGTAATAAAAGAATGCCACATAGGCATTTCTAGTCACTTTATTTAAGTAAAATAAAAGGGTTAAACCTTATTAAATTGTGACACCACTTTAAATCACATTCCCATGGACTAAAATATATGGTGATGACATGTGTCAACATGATCCCATGTTTGGTTTGGAGAATATTAAATCTTAAGTAGTTTTTCAATGAGTAGAAATTACTTTTCTAAAAATAAAAGAAATTAAACCAAGCTTTAATCTTGTAATGTTAGTGATGATGCTATATCATCTATAGGACCCTTTGTGTGATGATTGCAAGTAGTTAAGTATTGTTTGGTGATTGTGTACCTCGTATTTATTTATAGACGCTAGTACCGACCAAGGATACGAGGAGGAAGGAGGATACTACGAAGAAGAAGCCAAGGAGAACTTCAACCACTGCTCTGCACAAGGCAAGCTAACACTTGCAAGATACTCTACTTTAGCAAGCCTTACTAATCAAGTTGACCTATGCAAGCCAATACTTGCAAGCTAACACTTGCAATTGTTCGGCACGCACGTTGACCGCGGCCTCAGCTTTCCACCATCGGACTTCCTCGTCCAGGTCCTCAACTACTACAGTGTGCAACTCCATAATCATCCTCCCAACTCTCTGCTCAAGATTAGTACTCATGTAGCTCTATGTGAGGGGTTTCTTGGTATTAGGCCAAGTCTCACCCTTTTCCGGTACTACTATGGTACCCGGAAGAACTCTATCAATGCCGGTGTGCCTTACACCACCGACACCCTTAGCTTAGACCTTAGGAGAAACTGAGTTTATCCTAGGATTAACGCTAGCGAATCCTTCAAAAGCTGGGTCGGAACCTTCTTTTATCACAAGGATATTCCGGCCCCTAGAAAGGCGGAAGGTCTTCCGGCGTTCACCAACAGCGCCGCTCCCCACCAGAGGTCATGGTACGCGGAGGCGCCGGAGCTGTCGGATATCTTGATCCTCGCCAAAAGGCGGATTGAGTTTCTGATGAAGCATGAGGGTATTTGTGGATCCGACTTGATCCACTGCTAGTTGGAGCGCCGGATTCAGCCTCTCCAGCAACATGGGGATCGCCTCATGTACCAGATCACCAGCGACAAGAAGGACAAGATGTGGTTCAGTTCGAGCCAGATTCCAGCGAAGGAATACATGACCCTTAAGCAATATTTGATCAAGGAAAGAGTGGGACGGAAAGTTCCAGAAGTCTCCATGAAGATTTTTACGTCCAACCGTTCTCTAACTCTAGTAAATATTTCGACTCTGCTTTTGCGTTTCGTCGTTCTTTTCGGTTCTTTCTTCGAATCTATTCTCATTGATGCTTTTTGACTTTATTAGCTCGAGAAACTCTCCGAGTCTGAGCTAGCTCCACTAGAGGGCTATCTCTCATATGATCCGGAGGCAACGGAGGATGATGAGGTGCAAGAAGTTGCCGCCCCCGCCTCCAAGAAGGGCAAGACGAAAGAAGTTGTTGTTAGTGCAGGTAGCCAAGTGCTGCCAGTAGTTAAAAAGTAAGCACCCTGTCTTTTGTTTTCAGTACTTTGTAACTTTCTTTCAATCCAGAACACACCTGATATTTGAATTTTTGTGTTCTAGAGCAAAATCACTTTTGAAGAGTAAGACCAAGCCGGACAGCAAGCCAGTCAAGCCGTTGCGTCAGCAAAAGCTTGTTATTTCTCCTTCCATGCCGCCACCGACTCCATCCAGTACTCCCAGCGCTAGAGGCTTCTGCCTCTCCTGATGTTGGCAACGTCTCAAAAGACTTGGTAACCTTTGGTGGCCAAGCAACTAACAAGGGTGAACCCATTAAGGGTAATGATCCCATGGTAATATCTACAGGAACATTGGAGAAAGTGACCGGCTCTACTGTCTCTGGCCTGAAGAGGAAGAACAAGGAAGAGATCCTCAGGCTGGCTCAGTCCAGACTTGAGAAGCAAACCTTAACCTTAGAGGCAGCAGGCCAGGAGCAGGAGGACGTCAAGATGGTTAGCCTCCTGAACCAAATTTTTGTCCAGGATGCTAAGATAGAATCTGGAGAACTCCCAGCGACGGATGTTCCCTCACTTTCCCTTGCCGAGAAGGTGTTTCATAGCACCAAGCTCGGATTTGAAAAGTTGCACTTGGAACACATTGTAAATTTCTGATTCTTATTTGCATTTATTATCATATCCTCTAGCCCCCAAGCATAAAGTCGGATAAACATCGTTGGATTCGAGTTTATGCTTTTAGGTTGCAAAAGAACGATGTAGTGTAGCCCCCAAGGCTCGTGCTGTACTTTTACTTAGTTAAATTTGCAGCCCGAGTCTTACTAGCCGTCTGACGGTATTCCCTCTTCTAAACTTATAGAAAATTTCATCTTACAACCAGGAATTACTCAAGAATACTGTAAGAAATGCAAGGAGATCAAAGAATTGCACCTTGAGAATTCAAGGTTGCAAGTTGAGAAAAATGAAGCTGAAGGTAAATTTTTCCAGCTTCCTTTTTGTCAATTAGCTATTTGTCATAATCAAACTTGTTTTGTCCGACTGATATTTTTCCCTTTGCAGAACTGTTGTGCGAGTCCAGCAAGATGGTGGAGCAATCCGATAACTTCAAGGTCTTAAAAATGGAGGATGCTGAAATCCGGGACAAACTTCAGAAGCTTACAATTGAATCGGAGAAATCCGTTGCTACTGTCCTCGAGTCGAGCAACCATGAGACCGTGAGGCTCGAGAAAGCTACTGGCCCTCCGAGATAAACAAGTGGATGATCTTTGGAAGGACCTCGATAGTCAGAAGGATATATCCGAGGCCACAACGAGTGAACTGAGCAGCCTCCGCGAGGAGCATGATCAGTGGAATCATTATGTGCTAGGTAAGATTTCCGACCTTTATTTTTTGTTGATTTTTTGACCTTCTTTTCAGTCGAATTTTGACTTTTTGGTTCTTTCCCAGCCCCCCTGAATATTCCTGACTCTCCTACCTCCGAACCTCGCCTCGAGCGTATCAAGCTCGTCCGAGATATCTTGTACGACTTCCGCCAGACGCTTCAATAGGCTAGCGAGTCGGTCAAGCTTTCCGACTTGCACACAATGTAAGTGCAAGAGGTGAGGGACAAGGTCAAGAAGATTCTGAATCTTATTGAGGATTGGAAGATCTCCTACGCTCGAACTGCTGCTCAGACTGCGCTTACCATGGTGACGAGCCCCCACAACGAGATGGAAATCTGTCATGTCACCAAAGGTATCGCCGAGGAG
This sequence comes from Avena sativa, assembly GCA_916181665.1. Classification (NCBI taxonomy): domain Eukaryota; kingdom Viridiplantae; phylum Streptophyta; class Magnoliopsida; order Poales; family Poaceae; genus Avena; species Avena sativa. The sequence goes on from OV702293.1 coordinate 106,851,214, forward strand.
GACGATGAGGGCAACCCACAGGACATAAAAGCAATCCAAGATTCCTATGTAGGTTATGCTTGTCGTGTGACGGAGGTGACCAACTATACAACGCCTTTCTTTGAATCCGTCGCCATGCCTCCCTCGCCTCAAGAGCCAGAAGACAGCTTTGCAGCTTCCGAGTCTGAGATCCAGGACAATAATGTTGTCGACTCTAGCGCTCCACCTTCTTCATCACCACCACCTGGCTCTCCAGCATTATTCTAAACTTTTGGCAATGTAATGATGGAAACGATCATTTTGGCTATGTTGGTCTGTAAAAAGTAAAGCTTTCAACTATCATAGCACTTATGTTTGTATTTTTTTATGCATGTGCTTTGAAAATTTCTGAAGCACTTTTTGTTTTATGCCTATACTTGTCATTTTATCTGGATCTCTGCCTCATCCCTTTCATGGGCCGGCCAACCTTTATCACGGAAACTTTGCCAAGCAATGGAGCACAAATGCTAAACTAGTCTAAACTCGGAAACATAGCCGATTTCCAGTACCAACAACTCATTACTCAGAAAATACCCACGATGCCTTCTGTCACGAGGAGGAAGAAAGGAAAAAGAGATCGAAGGGGTATGCGGGATGGTCGTGGGCTAGGTGGGTTGCGGTTGGCTTCTCGCGAGCGACGAGTAAGAGAGAGGAGGAATGGGCCATGGGCCAGATCTGATTCCTCTATTTTTTCTTTTTGTTTGTTTCTCTTTTTCGATTTTTTTATTTTCTGTTTTATTTTCTTACCCTTTTATTTAAGCACTAATTTAGACTTATCTTTCTGGAATTACTTTGCTAATACTTGCAACAATGATAAATAGTATTTAAAATTATTTTGTGAGTTTTTATTATATAGTGCTATAGTTTCTTTATTTTCTTTATACATATACTTTTCTTATTATTATTTGTAAGGCTTTTGATATGAATTTAGTTGAGATAAATTCATAAACTTACTATAGAATGTATTACTATTAACTCATGGGATTTGATTCTTATTGATTTATAATATTAAAGTAACTTTTATATATATTGTTCCTTCATTATTATTTGATACATGAAGTTTTGAGTAATTAATATGGTTAATATTATTCTCATAAATTTAAGAAATAGAAATGTAGATATTTTATTATATCTAACATAGAAGTTATGGTTTGAATTGCAAATACTTACCCTACGGTTTAGGGTTCTTAATATACTTATATTATTCTGTTGATGTGAATAAAGATTAATGGCTAAGACAGATTGTTTTTTTATGTTTGTGATTTTGAATGATATCACCATTTAAATTAAAATAGTGGGATTGTTTTCTAGGCTAACTTATGAGAAAGAATTGATGAAGATAGTTCCTAAGCACATATGATAATGATGGTTGAGAATGACAAAGATGTGCTTAAGGTAGTTTCTATAGGAAAATATTCCTCTTAATCATTATGGACATAAGGTGATAAATCAATCAGTTGATATGGATATTAGGTTTGGGTATAGATTTAGGGTTTAGTGTTTACCAAGAATTCCTATCCTCCACAATTCATAACTCTTGACTTCTACTTAAAGAATTCCATTCTTAGATATACTACTTCTCCATATCCATCATCATGTGTTAACATGATGAGATTTACTTCTCAAGAATATTCTTATCCACCTTTTATTCTTCTGAACCCATTGATAAATCCAATGAGCTTAACACTAAAGATTTTCATAATCTTCACCTATCCATACTTTGTTATATCTACTACTCTACTGCTGATAACCTCCAATCTAACAAATGTTTACTGATACTTCCATTCATGATCTTCCTTTATCATCCTTCACTAATATCACTTCAATATACGTATACATCAAATCCTACTTCACCTCAAGTGCTAGTATTTCCAAATAGGAAAATACTACTTCTTTAATGCAATGTTGCTCTCACATCATCTTAATCATACTATCTTGTCTCTACTTAACTCTAGTAACAAATACTCCAACCTCACATTATATTAATGTGACCTGTAATGGCTAACCTAGTATAACATATCTATATTAGGTTTCAATCATGTTCTATCGACCAATGTTACTTATACATGATATAAGCATTCAATCTTGGTGAGTAGGGCATGATCATTGGAATTCTTTGATCCTTTATGGTTTAGGTTTCCAATTGGATAATTAAGGATTTATCAATACAACATTACAGTTGTATTGAAATTATCTTCTTAGTATCTCTATTGGATTAAGGGATGCTATTCATGGACTATGCTTACTTAATCCAATAGGATTACTCCTTGGTATCTATCTTCAGGATTCATCCTTGTAATCTTCTTTGTTACCATATTGATTTGATTTCCTTCAATCACTCCCATCCTATATATGATATCTAATACTAGCATTACCATCTACCTCTTCTTACTTCATTCTCTAAGGACTTAGAGTGATTGTTATGATAAATACAAGAGTTGATAGATCAAGAATTGATAGTTTAAGAATTGGTGAATCAGTAGTTGATTACTCAACATTTATGAACAACAAATATTGAGATAGGATTCCATAAGGATTGATATGGAAAGAAAGATATATGGTGAATGATGTTGACTTGGATTCTTTCCTACTCAATCTCACTAAAGAGTTAAGGATAGGTATTACCATGATACTCATGGTATAAATAGATGAGATTAAGATAGATCAAGATTTAGTTGTTCCATTCCTATTACTTAAGTTATGTTTATAACTTGGTATTCATGATTGTATAATGAATACTGGGATATGATTACTTAAGGATTAGATATAACCATTAAGTAATGTATTAGGGTTTTAACTTCTATTACATTTGATCTACCCTAAGATCAAATCTCCCTTACCCAAAATAAGGTTTTAGCAAAGGTCATATTGAAACTTATCTCAGTAAACTTGATGATCTACTTCAATTCCATCAAGTTGAGAGAAGCTTCAATCACTTAGACAAGTTTTGTTCAAAAGCGCGAAAATTATTCGGATTTTCTATGCATGAATGCAATGCACACAATAGTGTTCAGCTTATTTCTAAGCTCTAATGCTGGGATGTTACACCCAGTCTGAGATCCAAGCCAATCACTGTCCTTCTCCACGTTCCTGCATACAGCACAACTGTTGTATGCCCAGACTCAAGGTAGACCTTTCCCCGTATAAAACGGCTATACCTTAGTTAGATACACACAACAACCATTAACACTAGAAATCTGTCTTTTGTAAGCCCAAATACACGGTAGACCTTTCCCCATATAAAACGGCTATACCCACGATCTGCAACTTACAAATGCCTAGAATAGTGTCTGATGCATGCGAAAGGGAGCCAATCCAGCTGACTTCCCCAGTGCCCATATAGATCTCATGGTTAACGGTAATATACGGCAGAAGAATCACTGCCGACATTGGTTGTAAGTCCTAGGTATTATGTTCCTTTACCATAGGAACTTCCATAGTAGGTTATTACCACTTTGGTAAATAACCCATAATCATATTATTATGAAAATAGTGTTTTCTGACCATTTAGAAATGCAGGTGAAGACAACACTGGATGTGCAAATACTTGATAGAAAATAATCAAAGGACATGATCAAGTGTGAACTTACCTTTTGTGATTGCAAGATTATGCAATGACGGTTTTGGAGACAATAGAAGATCCAAAATCTGAAATCAGCATCATTGGTCCAGTAAGGACTAATGTTTAAAGAAGGAATATGCTATTATGCATAAGTAATGATATGCATTTTTATAAAACTCCAAAGCGTATCCCCAATACTTTAAATGAAGTGAACTTAGGTGATTCCTTTAAGAGTTGGTTCATCTTTAAATTTTACTTCACAGGAAATGCATTTATAAGGAACTTAAGTCTTGATATACAAGATAAAAAAGTAGAGTGCAATAGCAATCTAAGATTTAGATTAGTTTCTGTTTGGTGATTATGATGAAAGTCTATGTATTGGATTGTTTAAGGGTTGAAGGTAATTATTATAGAGTTATTGTTTGAAGTGGAAAAAAGAATAACCTTCAAAGAAAAGGTTTCTTGGATAAGATTTAAACAATATTTATGGTTGATATAATGTGATTGATGTGTTTTGTGCTTGCTCAATAGTTTGGACTTGAGATGCTTTAGGTCTTAATTGAAATAGACCAAAGCTAAATATAAAAACATAAGTATTTTATTAGACATGATGTTTATAATATTTTGAGACTAAAGTTAACTTTAAAAGGGTAAATAAACTTAAGGTGTAATTTTTAATTGTTCTCAATTTGTGGATTTATGATAAGTAATACTAAGGTATGGACTTATTCACTTTATATTTAAGTGAATGATTAGCTTAAAGTAATATGAAACTATTCAATGTAAATATAATTTGGATTATAGTATTAAAGTGTTAGATTTAAAGTCATTTTAATTATTATTTAGATATTAAGATCATTTCCTCTTAATATTATTGTATAAAATTATCTTAAAGGTTCTGGTTTTAAATTTTGATTTAAGGTTTCAAAATATATTATAAAATTCAAAATTTACACTTAAATTTTATTATAAACCTTTGTTATGGTTTAGAACTTTAGTAATTAGATTTTAAGGTTTTAATATTTCTAAAGAAATATAATTATTCTTACTTAATAAATGTTTTTTTAAAGAATTTTCAAAAATAGATAATAGATAGGGATTTATTACTAAAATATTAAAAACGTTTTAAATAATATATTCAATATTTTTCTAGTGTGGTAAATTTATTCAAGACCCTAAAAATGATTTTTAATTTAATTTTAGGTATTATTTTTATAAAATTCCATAAAGAATTAAATGTTTTTGAATACTTACTTCAAAAAATTAGGCTTATTTTTATAAAATAGTAGGATTTTTTTATAGTAAAAATGATTTCTTTTTTTAATTCATTTTTAGGATTTTTGCTTATTTTATGAAATCTCACTTAAGATTTAATGATGTTAATATTTATTTGTATTTTATTAAATTAAATAAGTAAATTTATATTTTTCTTAGGTGGATATTATTTTTGTGATTATTTTTTATATACGAATGGTATTTTTAAGATTTTTCAAAAAAATTCTAGGGCTTGAATATTATTAAGGCTATTTTCATAATATAATATTTTACAATCTGGCCTTTAGGCCAACTCGGCCCACCTAGGCCCATCTAGCTGGGCTATTCCCAGCCCAGCCCTATCTCTCTCACACCTCTCACTCACGTACACCCGCACGGGCCGCACCTCTCCTTCTCCCTACACTCGCCTCACCGCAATAGAGCGCCGCCTGCCTTCGGCCCTTGCCGGAGGCCTTCAGCGCTACTGCCTGACATAGAGGACGCGCCACCTCCTCCTCCATACTCTTGACCAACTCGATTTGAGAATCGAGCCCCCACACGACAGCGCTCAACCCTTACAGATGATATGTTCGCGGGGTTGCTATCGCCGCTGCGCGCTAGCATTGCTCCTGCCGCCCTTTGGTGCTGGTGATGGTGTGTTGGTTCTGGACGTGCTCGTGCTGTCGTGGTTTGGCACAGGTGGTGCCATGGCGCTCTCGGTGGTCACCGTGTTTCCGTGCCATGGCCATCGCCTCCGATCTCCTGCAACATCGTGTTCTGCTTCCTGTTCTTGTTGGGAGAGGACCTCCAGGTAAGTAACTTCTTCTCCCCTATTTCTTCCTCTTATGCCTAATCTATTGTTTGGCTTAGTAGTCAATATGGGCTACTACCCTGAATATTTGTTGTGCAAGATTAAACACTTTAGGGTTTCTACCAACCCCATGTCTAACTGAATATTCCACTACTCTACTCTCTTTGTGTTGTTGATAATATTTACTTGGAGTTTAATTTAGTATGATGTTCACTGAATTTCTCTGACTGAGTTTGGGTTGTATGTAATATAGGTTGCCAATATGAAAATCTTTGATTGAATGTTTAGATTCTTGTATGATGTTGATACTATGAAATTACTGGCAGGTGTTCTCCTAAACCTGTAATTTTGATGTTGGCTATGCCTGGTTAAATAACAGGCTCTGCTATCTAAATCCTTGTCTCTGTGGTGCATCATTTTACATGGTGGTATATATAATGTTATGAATTATTTGTGTCCAGAGTATTGTCCCTATGATAGTGGAATTCTATATATATACCTGATTCTTAGAGACAATGTCTAAGAAAGTGATATGAATTGATTTATTTAATTCTTTGTTGGCTAACCTTACTCATTTGATGTATACAAAATATTTGATAAACTGGACATAAGGTTCAGTAATGATCATACACCTTTCTAGGCAATGTTTGCATCTTATCAAATGATTCCTAGCAAATGGTAGCTAGGAAGATGATTTAAAATATGGTTGTATGGCTGTAGTAATTGGCTATCTGTTTCTTGTTCAGATGTTGTGCGTTGTCAGGGGTAACAGTGAGTTTGGGATTGCAACCCATGATTGCTTTACCTAGGATTGTGTTTCCTTTACAAATGTGCGTTTGCCTTGATCTGTTTCTGTACATTGAGCTTGTACTCAAGAAACACTGAATCTGCTAGATATAGAGGTGCTACCCTCTGGGATGTTCCATGTAACCTAGAAGTTGTGGCTTATGTTTGGCTAGTAAAAACTAGATAATAGTCAAATGATGTTGGTCTGAATCTAAATAACTCAGGGATGATCTTTACATGGTTTTCAATGTGGATCTGAGAGTTTTCTCTTTCCTAAACCACCTCCTAAATACATGGTTATGATAAGATGATATGGTTTATTTATTTGTGGAGGAAGTTCTTGACCCATCCTATGATGCAAAGGCTGAGGCTCCAACATAAAATGAGAATATATACTACTGTTGCCTATTAGCTCTATTATGTGACTAGCATAGCATCTATGCTAATCTGAGAGCACTCTTACTTCTACTCCTTTTTAGGATTTGGTGCAACTATTTCTTGAACTGAAACTGATGAGCGGAGTTGCTAAGATCTTGGTATATAAACATGTTTCTTGTAGAGTTGCGGTTGCTGCTGGGCTAGTGCTGATCTTGATCACCTTGCTTGTGCTCCTTATTGAACTTCTATCTAGTTCCTCCTGGGATACTGCCTTCCCTGTGGAACTCCTCCCCTCCTAGCTCTTGGATGGATTTTCTAGCAACCAGATGCTGGTGATGTGGTGGTGTGGTTTTCTTGGCTATGAAGTGAAATGGATATCTCTGGTGCTAGTGTTATACTACGGCTGGTGCTCTATTTCTTGTCTGCTTTGATGGATTAGGTGAAGTTCTTGAATCCTTGCTTGGTTGGAGAAACAAATAGTACTCTAGCAGCTGTGCTGCGGCTGCTCCCTCCCTTATCTACTTCGCAAACTCTCCTTGATGTGTTGACACCACAACTGCTGCATGCAGTGACTATGATGTGTGCCTGATTGTGTCATCTGTAGATCAGATCAAGTGAAAACTTGATATTTTTTGTTGATTTACCTTTTTACCATTTTATCTGGTTTTGGTGAAACTTTCCCCTTACTAGCCAATGATGCATTAGTCTGAGGCAAAATCTACTGATAAGAACATATCTTATATTTTGGCCCAATTCTAATTACTCAGTGATAATCTAGGAGTGCACGTCACTTCAATTCTGAGAGTAAAACACTAACTGACATGGATATACCCCACGGGTACACGACATTGGTATACCTGGTCCGGTCCAAGGAAGGCCCACGTCAAGACACGCGGCCCATGAAGACTTCTGGTGGCCCAAGCCCATGACGTTTTTGACTCCTTGGAGGACAAGTCTAGATTAGATAGAATTTCAAAGGGTCTAACCCTAATTTGTAACCGACTCGACCTAAGCCCGGGACCTACCTATCTATATAAAGGCCAAGAGGGTACGGCGAGAATGATCTCTTCCACTATCGCATACACACCTCCACGCTAGATTGCATCTACGCACCCCTGTAACTTGCGGTTCCGCCGTAATCAAGAGCAGACAAGCAGGAGTAGGGTTTTCCCTTCAGGGTCCTGAACCTGGGTAAATCTTGTGTCCCGCATTTCTTGTCTGCTAACCGTTCCGCGATCTCCAACATCCCCATCTTCTCCAAAACCCAAGTCCATAACAATGGGAATTAACGAGAGCGAACCTCATAAATTGGCGCCGTCTGTGGGAACTGGGGATGCTGATTGTGCGGTTGTGACGATTCTATCCGGAGCGATCTACAACTCATCGGTGACGGAGAGTCACTTCCTCTTTGGCGCCTTCGACTTCACCTCCCACTCGCCGGCCACCTTGAGGGATTTCGAGTCCGTCGGCGACAGACTCGACATGTTGTTCGGGAGCTTCTGCTTCCAGGTGGGGCAGACCGGCACTCTCCACCTCCCAGAGTGGGTGCCACCACCATCCATCAGGCCCGCTTCATGGGTCCCACCTAGCGGCGCGTAACACGCGTCGACGCTGACAGACGAGCCAGACGATAGTGGCAGCTGCAACTCAGATCTATGCGGCCCTCCCTCAGATGAAGGAACCTATGGTTCTTGATCCGAAAGTTGCGGCAGCAGCGATCCAATCCACGAGCGCTACCTATGCGTCGTCGTCATCCAAAACAAAACAGAACTGCCACCAGGTTCGAGTGCACCCAACCCGCCTCTCAACACGCAATCTAGGAATTGAGGAAACAGGGGAGATCCGCCTAACAGGCCCAACGAAGGCGATGCTCACGCCTATCACAAGATCAACCTCAACAAGGAAGGCTTGCGCCAAGCACGTGAGGCCATGGCAGGCAACATCATCCTACTGTGAATGTTTCACGGGATCTACTGATGACCTACCACCTCCTCCTCATCAACGAGCATAACCGACAGGTGAAGCTAATGGAGAAGCTTGACAAGCATAAGAAGGAAGCTTCGGAATCCAGCGCGCGGCGAGCTCCTCTCTACGCCGCTGGCGGCTCCAGTTCGCATGGCAACAACGCCAACAAGCACCGCTCCCGCACGGAGCACATGGACCCTCAAGCATAAGAAGGACGCGAAGTCACTAGGGCCCTCAACACGTCCTTCATGACGATGAACGCAAACGACAATGTCATGCCGAAAACACCATAGTTTGCGATCATGGCAGGCACGACCTACCTCGCGTCCCACCCGCCTCTGGTGGGCGACCCAAAAAGTGCCATGCACAAGTCCGCGCTCTCAGGCCTCAGACTCGTTGGAGCTGCGCTCCACAACGAAGCTCCTGCAGAGCCAACGAAAAAAGCTGCAGTCAGATTCACCTTCAGCCCTACGCCCTCATCCGAGGAGGACGAGCACGATCTGCCCCGACATCGCAAGAGCCCACGGTGCCACAACAGCGACTACGACGCTCGCAATGAGCTCACCCAACGCAAGATTGACAAAGCACTTGCCAAACGCGCATGTTCAACTGAATCTGATGAGGAAGACGATGGAGAGTTGTGCCAAGCCAGATGCTTCAGCAGATCCGTTCGGCGAACGCGGATGCCGAAAAATTTCAAGCTCCCTTCGGACACTCTGAAGTTCGACGGTACGCAGGACCCAAAGGCCTGGCTCAGCGACCACCTTTCAGCCGTCAAACTGTACGGCAGAAACAGGAACACTGCATTACAATGCCTTCAGCTGCAGCAGACATGCTCAGCTAGGATCTGGCTAAGCAGCCTGTCCTCCGGCTCCATCCGAAGCTGGGAGGAGCTGGGATACAGCTGTTGGAGATATGCCCTAGAGGCAATAATAAATATAGTTATTATTATATCTTTGTGTTTATGATAAATGTTTATATTCATGCTATAATAGTATTAACAAGGAAACATTAATACTTGTGTGAATTGTAAACTTAAATTGAAGTCCCTAGTATAGCCTCTATACTTCACTAGCTTGTTGGTTAATAGATGATTGTGGTTTCCCTATCATGAACATTGAGATGTTATTAACAACAAGATCATATCGTTAGGAGAATGATATGGTGGACATACTCCTATAGATAAGCGTAGCATAAAGATCAAGTCATTTCAATAGTTCAATTGCTATATGCTTTCTGATACATAGTAAACTAATTCCTTCGACCATGAGATCATGCATATCACCTTTACCGGATGGATGCTTTGATGTCATCAAACACCACACCGTAACAGGGTGGCTATAAAGGTGGTATTGAGTGTTCGGAAAGTATTGGTTGAAACACATGGATCAAGAGTGGGATTTGTCCATCCATATGACGGATAGATATTCTCTGGGCCCTCTCGGTGGAATGTCATCCAATTAGCTTGCAAGCATGTGACTGGCTCACAAGGGATCACATATCACGGGAACGAGAAAAGAGTACTTATCAGTAACGAGGTTGAACTAGGTATGCAGAGATACCGACGATCATAACCTCGGATAAGTAACATATCGTGAGACAAAGGGAAATTGGTATCGTATGTAAGTGGTTCATTCGATCGCAAAGTAATCGTAGAAATATGTGGGAGCCATATGAATTTCCAGATTCCTCTATTGGTTATTGTTCGGAGAAGTGTCTCGATCATGTCCGCATAATTCACGAACCGTAGGGAGACACACTTAAGGATTCGACGTTGTTTGAGTAGTTATGGTATTATGAGAAAGAGACCGAATGTTGTTCGGAGTCTCGGATGGGATCCGGGATATCACGAGGTGATCCGGAATGGTCCGGAGAATAAGATTCATATAAGGAAAGTCCCGTTTCGGAGTTGGGGAATGGTTCTGGTGTTTTCATCGGGAACATTCTAGAAGGTCCCGGAATGTCCGGCACTCCGGAGGGGGAAGGGTACATGAATGTGTCATTGTAAGTTGGAATGATTGCATCATGTACTAGGTGTCTTCGCTGTCCAAAATAAAGGATTTATTTAAATCCTAAATTGAAAAGTCAAACGGCTAGTTTGAAAGTCAAACGGCAATTTTGGGAAGTGGGAAGAGAGGAGGATTGGTGGAGGCCGAATTGGAGGAGGGTTCCTCCCTTGGCCGGCGCCCCACCAAGCCGACTTGGGGAGGGACTCTCCTCCCCTTGGCCGGCCAGCCCTCCCACCTATATAAGGAGGGGCAGGGCTCCCTCCTAGTACACACAAGTTTCCACCTCTAATCTCCGGTTTAGAGCCGTTTTGGTTTAGAGCTTCTAATTGCTTTAGCCAGCGGTTTAGAGCCTTCTAAATGGTTTAGAGCCCTCTAATTGGTGTGTCTAATTACTAGACCACTAATAGCCTCTCTCATAAGCTCCACCATACTCGCACCGGCTTAAGGCGAAGCCCTGCGGGATTTCCCCTCTACCTCCGGTACCACGCCGTTGTGCTGCCGGAATCGCGAGGAGAGTGCTACAACCTCCGCTGCCTGCTGGAACAAGGGAGAGGAAGGTCTTCGTCGAGTACCGAACGTGTGACCGACTGCGGGAGCGCTGCGGGAACGCGGCGCTGGAAGGATCGTCTACGCGATCTTGAGATCGGAAAGAGTACGACTACATCACCCACGAGAATCTGCTCTCGTTAACCGCTTTGGAATCTTCGAGGGTAAGTTATTCCATCGACTCGTTGCTACAATCTAGTAGATATATCTTGGCTTGTTTGTTTGTATGCGGTAGAAAAATTTTGTTTTCCATGCTACGAACCCCTACAGTGGTATCAGAGCCGTGTCTATATGTAGATCTGTTGCACGAGTAGAACACAATGGTCATTGTGGGCGTTGATGCTTTTATTGTAGATTGCTTTTTGTGTACTTTGCATCTTGCGGTATGTTGGGATGAAGCGGCCCGGGCTAACCTTACATGACATCGTTCATGAGACTTGCTCCACGCTTGACATGCAACTCGTATTGCATAAGTGGCTTTGCGGGTGCCTGTTTCTCCTAGCATAGTAAAGATCCAATTTACAACGGGTAATCAACAATGCTAGTATCAATGTTGTGGTTCTTGTTCGTAGGTTAGAACGACACTTATGAAAGCCCCAAACCACGTAAAATATGCAAAGAAAGTAGAAGCGTCTAACTTTGTTTTGCAGGGGTGTGCAGTGATGTGATATGGCCATGATTGTGATTATATTTGATGTATGCAATGTTCCTTATTGTAAGTTGGCAACCGGCAGGAGCCATATGGTTGTCTTTAATTTCTGTTAAGACCTGCGTGTCTATTCAAAATAGTTGTAATAGTTGAAGCCGGTGGACGACAACCATGGTGAAGCGTCATTGACCTTGATGCAATGCTGGTGATGATGGAGATCATGTTCGTGCTTGAAGATGGAGATCGGAAGCACAAAGAAGAAAGGCCATATCATATCACATATTATGAATTGCATGTGATGTTAATCCTTTATGCATCTTGTATTGCTTAGTAGACGACGGTAGCATTATAAGATGATCCCTCATGCACATAAATTTCAAGTTCTAAAGTGTTCACCCTTAGTATGCACCGTTGCCAAAGCTTGCTGCTTCGAAGCACCACGTGATGATCGGGTGTCTTTGATTCCGCGGGTGAATACAACGTAAGCAAGCCAGATTTGCTTATGCGGTAGCTAAGGTTTGATCTTGACGAGCCTAGCATGTACAGACATGGCCTCAGGAACACGGATTACCGAAAGGTAGAGCATGAGTCATATAGTAGATATGATGGACATGTTGATTGTTCGCCATTGAAGCCATATCAACTCTCGTGATGATCGGTTTTGATGTGGTGGATTTGGTTCGTGTGATCACTAAAACAATGTGAGGGATGTTGTTTTGAGTGGGAGTTCACCTAGATTAATTTAATTATTAATTAGAACTCAATTTATCATAAACTAAATCAAAGTGAATTTGCATAGTTGTTGTAGTCATTGGCATCCGTTTACCACCTTGCGCTTAGTTATAATTGAGATGATAGAACTATAGAATTCTGGTTAGTTACTTTACGAACTGGTATCGTATTGTTTTGAAGTGTTAATCTAAAGTTTAAAAGTCCTATTGCAAACTTTCAGTAAGTTCCGGTTACTCCATGAAGTTTAATAATTGGTATTAAATCAAGAGTAACAATTCCAAGTGTTAGTATATAAAGTATCATGTTTGTCTCCATGATTCTTGATATTCAAAGGATTGTCTTAATATCAAGGTTATCTAGGATCTGAAAGAGTTGTTTCAGAAACCATGATATGTGGAAGATATTGTGATATCTGAAACAAAGTTTTGGTTACAACATGATAGAGTATAATATGGCAAAAGTCATGTTTGATGAAAATTTGCAAAAGGTTGGAGACACTAGTTGTCCTAATCTTCCAAAAGGTTTTGGAGAGCAACATTATACTCGCGATTCACCGTTATAAGCTAAAAGTAGCTTGGTCATGGACGATTCCATGATGAAGGTGAATATTTGATGTAGGTAAAATGTTTACTACACCAATAGATTACTAAAGAAAGGAATTTGAAAGAACACCAAACATTTGATGATGGTGATTTACTTCAAAGTGCAAATCCAAAGACATTGGTATTTAATTATACACGCTTTGGACTATGTGTCATATGTATGACTCCACTATTAATGTTGATAGATTCTTTCAAACAGAAAAGGAAATACTGAAAGAGAATCTCAGAAATATATGGCAGAAAAGAAAAGACTAGAATTGTTCAGTTTAAGTATATAGATGATATACATGTTATGGCTATATTCTTTGCTCATTAAACAATGTGGTTCTTAAGTATTTTATACTGAATTTGTTGGTATGAATCGTCATACGAAACAACACAATTCATGAACTACAATGGCCTAAGTAACTAGCAAAAGAATATGTGATGATGTTCATCGAGAACAAATAAAGGGTTATTGTGTTGCTCGTTAAAACATCAAAGCTTACCTTCAAGATTTGTTTTATCAGGTATTATGAGAACAAAAGGGTTGTTCAAATAATTGCCGTAATCCATAAAAGATGGATGATTCACAAATCTCGTTGGAGAAATCACATCCATAAAACTAGTGCTAAAAATGTCGAAAGACAAATTGATTGAAAGATCACTTAGGAAGTGACATCGCAGTTTAAATTATATTGGAAAGAAAACATGAAGAAACTCCATGTGGATGGAATTTTGGAGTCTTTTGATTTTTGATCAAATGACGTTTGTGAAACTTTCCTAGAGAATAATTAAAACTTCGTTCATAGGCCAAAAGGGAACGAAAGACTAGCTTATTGGAACTTGTGCATATTGTTGTACGAACTCCATTATGTGTAGTCAAGAGCGATGGATTTCAACTTCATATGCTTTCTCCGAAAATTTGAGTGAATATATGAATATTTACTTAATAAGGATGAAGTATGAAATATTTGAAAAGTTCAAAGATTTTAAGATGAAGTGCAAAATCATTGTAACAAGAATATAAATAGTTTATGATAAGATCATAAAGGAAGATATTTGAGTTACAAGTTTAGCATAATACCTAAGATTTAAGGAATCGTTCCGTGGATTTGCATTTCCCGAAACACCATAAGAGTATGGAGCGTTCGAGATATGTAATTAAAACCTTGTTTGACATGGTAAGATCAAAGGTGTAAAATATAGAACTGCCATTATATTTTAAAGATTAAAAGCTTTAGAGACTACCGCTTTTCCACTAAAAAGAGCTCCATCATAATTCGCTGAAATGACACCATATAAAGTTATGGTTTGGGATAAAACCCAAGTAGTCCTTTCTTAAACATTGGTATGCTATGCATAAGAAAGATGTGTGCAACCAAAGTCGGATGAACCTGTCTTTGTATAAATGTTAAGTATTCCTCCATAAAATACCGGAGACAAAAGTGTTTGTCGCTTAGAACGTCAAGTTTCTTTGAGAAGGAATTTTTCGTAAAAAGTTAAGTGGGAGGACAATAGAACTTTGATAAGGTTAAAGGAACCTTAGCTATATGTGCAGAGTTGCGCAACGCCGAAAAGTGTTCCGGAGGCAGCAACAATGCTCATGGCTCACGTGCCTCAAAGGTTGTGGTCACGGAGGTCTAAATTTCTATTGAAACGAGTAGGTCGGGTAAACAATCAAATACCAAGATTTGAGGGTTGAATCATTATTTGAGAATAATGAACCGACTACATGCAAAGAAGCGATGATGGGCCCTGACTCCGTCAAATGGCTTGAAGCCATAAAATCCGTGATAGTTCCATACACGAGAAATCAAGTTTTGAACTTGAAGGACCCTCGAGAAAGGTGTAAGACCTTACAGTTGTGTTTGGATCTATAAAGAAGTAGACATGGATGTTTCACATCTATGAAATAGTCGACATGTTGGGAAAGAGTTCACAGCAATGTTCAAAGATTGACTATGACAAGATTTGATCTTTCATGGCAATATTTAGTCTAGACGGATTAATGTAGCAACCACTACATATAATTTTGTTATGTGGTAGTAGAATAAACAAAACAAGTTCTTCTAATAGAATGGTTACCTAGGACGTGTGCATGACACGGTCCAAAGGGTTTTGTTAATTCAAAGGATGCTAAAAGCATATGCAAACTTCAATGGATGAAGTAAGCATAGCGGAGTTGGAATCTTCACTATGATGAAACTGTTAAAAGAGTTTAAATTCATCGGAGACAATGAAGATGCTTGCATTAGCAAGAAATTAAGTGGGAGCGCTAAGACATATTTTTAATATATTATGTGGAGGACATATTGTTGATTAGAAATGATGTATTTTTATTAACACATATTAAGAATTTCATCCTGATGAAAGACTTAGGCAAAACCCAAATATTTGGCATCAATAGACGCTAATATGGTTGTGCCGAAAGTACATAGATAATGTATTGAATGAGTTCAATATAGAAACTACAAGAAAGGTTCTTGTCACACAGAAAGGATTGAATGAGTTCAATATCGATGATATATTCAAGTGTATTGACACTTGGTAAGTGAAACAAAGATTCAAGTATAGATTGATACTTGATGTTTGAAATCACAAAGAATATTTATATCAATCATACTGTGATATGTACAAATCCAGATATGTCCTATGCTCTAAATGTTATGAGCATATACCAGAATGATTCATAAGATGATCATTGGACGATAGTAAGGATATTCTTATGATCTTTTGGAAGAACTAAGAGTATATTATTTGTAGAAGTGACAAATAGATGGTTAGTTCATTGTAAAAGTACTACATTGATACTAGTTTTGTCACAGAGTACAAATTAAGTTTATCTCAATCTAAATTAAGGGTGGCACAATATAATGGAAAGTGAGTTCCATAATGGATTTGGATGAGTTCCAAAGTTAAGACATTGTGACAGATACTTCAACAAAAGGCTAAAGTATATGACTGCTATTATAGCAGCAAAAGAGGGCATTTGTGTCAAGTAGTTTGTTATCAAACTAGGTGTAGTTCACAGCGGGATAATACTATGAAGATATATTGTGCGACAATATTATCAACATGTTTTAACCCCAAAGAACTAAAGGTCACACCGAAAGACCAAATTATACAAAGCCATCTCATTAGAGAATGAGTGATGCGTAGAGACGCAAAGACATGCAATTACACACGGACCTGGAAGTGTCAGATCCGGAGATCAGTTGACCACTAGCAATCGTGTACATGCAACACCGGAAAGCCATAGGTGTTGAATACACAAAGGTTTGAAACTAGATTATTGACTCTAGTGCAAGTGGGAGACTGTTGGAGATATGCCCTAGAGGCAATAATAAATATAGTTATTATTATATCTTTGTGTTTATGATAAATGTTTATATTCATGCTATAATAGTATTAACAAGGAAACATTAATACTTGTGTGAATTGTAAACTTAAATTGAAGTCCCTAGTATAGCCTCTATACTTCACTAGCTTGTTGGTTAATAGATGATTGTGGTTTCCCTATCATGAACATTGAGATGTTATTAACAACAAGATCATATCGTTAGGAGAATGATATGGTGGACATACTCCTATAGATAAGCGTAGCATAAAGATCAAGTCATTTCAATAGTTCAATTGCTATATGCTTTCTGATACATAGTAACCTAATTCCTTCGACCATGAGATCATGCATATCACCTTTACCGGATGGATGCTTTGATGTCATCAAACACCACACCGTAACAGGGTGGCTATAAAGGTGGTATTGAGTGTTCGGAAAGTATTGGTTGAAACACATGGATCAAGAGTGGGATTTGTCCATCCATATGACGGATAGATATTCTCTAGGCCCTCTCGGTGGAATGTCATCCAATTAGCTTGCAAGCATGTGACTGGCTCACAAGGGATCACATATCACGGGAACGAGAAAAGAGTACTTATCAGTAACGAGGTTGAACTAGGTATGCAGAGATACCGACGATCATAACCTCGGATAAGTAACATATCGTGAGACAAAGGGAAATTGGTATCGTATGTAAGTGGTTCATTCGATCGCAAAGTAATCGTAGAAATATGTGGGAGCCATATGAATTTCCAGATTCCTCTATTGGTTATTGTTCGGAGAAGTGTCTCGATCATGTCCGCATAATTCACGAACCGTAGGGAGACACACTTAAGAATTCGACGTTGTTTGAGTAGTTATGGTATTATGAGAAAGAGACCGAATGTTGTTCGGAGTCTCGGATGGGATCCGGGATATCACGAGGTGATCCGGAATGGTCCGGAGAATAAGATTCATATAAGGAAAGTCCCGTTTCGGAGTTGGGGAATGGTTCCGGTGTTTTCATCGGGAACATTCTAGAAGGTCCCGGAATGTCCGGCACTCCGGAGGGGGAAGGGTACATGAATGTGTCATTGTAAGTTGGAATGATTGCATCATGTACTAGGTGTCTTCGCTGTCCAAAATAAAGGATTTATTTAAATCCTAAATTGAAAAGTCAAACGGCTAGTTTGAAAGTCAAACGGCAATTTTGGGAAGTGGGAAGAGAGGAGGATTGGTGGAGGCCGAATTGGAGGAGGGTTCCTCCCTTGGCCGGCGCCCCACCAAGCCGACTTGGGGAGGGACTCTCCTCCCCTTGGCCGGCCAGCCCTCCCACCTATATAAGGAGGGGCAGGGCTCCCTCCTAGTACACACAAGTTTCCACCTCTAATCTCCGGTTTAGAGCCGTTTTGGTTTAGAGCTTCTAATTGCTTTAGCCAGCGGTTTAGAGCCTTCTAATTGGTTTAGAGCCCTCTAATTGGTGTGTCTAATTACTAGACCACTAATAGCCTCTCTCATAAGCTCCACCATACTCGCACCGGCTTAAGGCGAAGCCCTGCGGGATTTCCCCTCTACCTCCGGTACCACGCCGTTGTGCTGCCGGAATCGCGAGGAGAGTGCTACAACCTCCGCTGCCTGCTGGAACAAGGGAGAGGAAGGTCTTCGTCGAGTACCGAACGTGTGACCGACTGCGGGAGCGCTGCGGGAACGCGGCGCTGGAAGGATCGTCTACGCGATCTTGAGATCGGAAAGAGTACGACTACATCACCCACGAGAATCTGCTCTCGTTAACCGCTTTGGAATCTTCGAGGGTAAGTTATTCCATCGACTCGTTGCTACAATCTAGTAGATAGATCTTGGCTTGTTTGTTTGTATGCGGTAGAAAATTTTTGTTTTCCATGCTACGAACCCCTACAACAGCTTCATCCACAACTTCAAGGGAACCAGCAAGAGGCCAGCCTCAATCGAGTAACTGCGAGCCTGCACCCAATGTACCGGCGAGTCCATCCGCTCGTACATACTACTCTGGTCCCATATCAAAAATTCCGCTGCACATATCTCCGAAGAAAGTACAATCGACGCCTTCAAGGATGATGTCAAGCGCCTAGACTTCAAGGAAGAACTTGGGCGCGTCAACCACCTCATGGACATCGCCAACCGATGGGCAGATGCCGAGGATTCTATCCACCGAGTTCATTCGAATGACTAGGACGACTACGTTCGCAGGCAAGAACGCCGCAGCAAAAGAAGATCGGGCGTCTTCGATGATCGTGACGGAGTCGACATGGTCGCGGCTGGATACACCAACCGACGCAACTATGGAAACCACAACAGCGGATACCGTGGAGGCAACTACCGCGACGGAGGGCAGCCCACATAGACGTGGCAACGTCACATCCGTGATGACGAGCCTTTGGCATACGACAAATTGTCTGGTCCTTGCACCATCCACTTCTACATTGATAAACAAGACGGCAAGAAGAAGGCCAGCCACATGCTCAAGGACTATCGTGAGTTCCAGAAGCTCAGCGAGGGTCTCACCCAAATGCGGTGCCAGATCGTGAACCCTAGATTTGGCCCGCACCTGTACCAGGTGACATCGCCCACGGGGCTCCTCCACCACCACCCATTGGACCGTCGAATCCAGCGATCTCACCAACACCAAACAGCAGTGCGGGCGGATACCCGCCGCCAAAAGGGTCCCTGATGATCCATAAGGGGAGCCCAATTAACAGGGTGCAGAAGAAAATCACCCGCCAAGTCAGCCTGGCCGTGACCTCTCCACCAGCCATAACTGAGTACCTCAGTGGATCGAAGTCCTGCATCATGTTTGATCGTTTGGATCACCCACACCAGATCCCTCGCATAGGTCATGCTTCCCCGGTGCTTGAGGCACAAATCGGGTGGTTCGAGATGAGCCTCGTCTTCATGGACGATGGCAGCGGCATCAATCTGATGTTCACCAGCACACTCGCGGCAATGCGGATCGCGCTGTAAAGCCTGGAACAATGTGACACCCCCGGGTTCAGGGCTAAACAAATCCTAGACCTCCGTCTGACATAAGCTTAACCTTGATCTCAAGAATATCCAGTGAAGAATCGGTAACATAACAGTGACCCTACGACACAAAAATTATTACAGCAAGCTCATAATTGATAAAAAACCAAATTATTACAAGCAGAGGTCACTAACCACAAACATTAAACAACGGAATTCACATTATGCTATTAAGTATAGCAAAATTAACAAATGTCCTAAGAGGAATGTAGCATAACGATGACGTCCCAGCCCATAGATTCCAGGCTGCCGGCCGAGAAGCCCAAGCTACTCGTCGGTGTCGATGTAGTACCAAGCTAATCTTCAGGGAACACTTACTCTTCTACAAAAGTATTAACAAAGCAAGGGTGAGTATAGCGTGTACTCCGCAAGACTTATGGCTGGTGGAGCTGTTTTGCATAAAGCCATATTTGTTTATAAAATCAGAGGGAGAAGTATCTCGTCTAATCAGAGTATTTTAAAAGGGGATAAGAGAGCGACATCTCCAAAGTATTGATCATCATATTTTGATATCCACCAAGTCATCATCATATACCAACTAGGATCACCCCCTCGTACCCATGAGGAAGCATCCTTAAGCACACGTTGATCTACCAAGTTTTACGATTAGGTTATAGTTCTCAATGATCTCAGAATCTGGTCACCATGTGTTCATAACCGTGAACATGGCTTTTCGAAAAGATTTAACCCTACAGGGGTGTACAACTTTACCCACACGTACCAACCGACTCTTAATGCCAACGTTTTAGCCCTCTTCCTTGGAAAGGCGGTAGAGGGTGATTCGCCACGACCTTTACCTTGCTTTCCTCGAGACCATGAGTCACACAATAAGGATGGTTCCGCCGTAACGGGTCAAATCCCAAAGTCGGTCCTTAAACATGTGAGGTGAGGTTGGTTTACCAGGGGCGCTATCTACCCCAAGCAAACCGGTCCACGCTTCCCTACCTGTTATGAATGCACCTCCTTCAGGGCCTTTGAGAAGATCCATAATGCATGTCAAATGGAAGGACCGAACTATGTGACTCATGGAATCTATAGTCAAGTTAATCAGGGGAGGGGTTCCCAAGCCCCGTGTGGCTGTACGCTCATCTTGGTTCCAAAGGCAAGAACTTAGGTCTAGTGGTGGTGAGCATGGGACTAGAAAAACCTCATCCCACAGTGGCCTCCCATACAAGCCTTAGCATGTCTAATCTCATATAACCTCTGATCTCATGTCGTCACGTTTTCCTGTCATACTAGATTCTCTGCATATGATACATCATCTGGATGAACCAGAGTCAACAGCTAAGCATGGCTAAGCAGGACATAGATATAAGCTCTAGCAGTGCACACAAGCCAAACCTAATTATGCTAGGAGCAGTGGATCAGGTAATATAAGCTCAAGGGAGTAATACAACAGATAGGATACTCTATGTATCGATAAAAGACCATAGTAGAATCGTTTGCAACATGGCAAGAATAGAAGTGCCTTCGAAATCATAGGTTTATATCACGGTGGGGCTATGCTTGCCTTTGCCAGTTGATAACAGATAAGCAGCTCTTCGGAAGCCTTGTACTTGACATGATTATAGTTGGTCAAGTATTGTTCGTTGATCTTTGAACTTCGACGATGTTGATCTCGGTCTTCGATCTCGATCTCGATATCGTATTCTACCGGGACGAACCAAATACCGGAACGAAAGGGAATAATCAACACATGGCATCGATGAAATGCTCAAGCAAGTATGATGATATGACAAGTTGAATTCTATTGAAAAGTAACCCTAAGGCATGCTCGACCATTTAATCGGGGTTCCTAGGGGTACAAACCCTAATTCAGGAAAACTCCAGATGTATATGAGAGGGGTTGATTTGTTCTTCTAATTTACCTTGTCATAAAAGTTGATTATCAATGCATGATTATAGCTTAGATAGTTAGATCTCATTTTTCTAAACATTTTGATATATTATTTGTTTTTTCCTGATTTAAAAAGAATTAGTTATTGATTTTACAAGATTTAATCAAATTCTAGAATTATAAACCATATTAAATAGGTTTACTGCGTCATTATGACATCAGCACAATGCCAGGGTTGATTTACACAGAGGCAGAGGCTACCCATCATGGCTGACAGAGGGGCTCGAGGCCAACTCAGCTGCCATGCGGGCGGTCAACGGTCCATTGGCCATGTCAGGATGACGCCATGTTGACGTCATCACGGCGGCCACCGTCGGGTGGTCACCGGCGACGGCGGAGGAGGGCGCGCGGGGCTCCGAAACCTAGCATTCTAGATTGAGATCATCGAGGCGGTCCTAAACCTTGCGACGCCGCTTCCTAACTGTCACCGGAGCAGGCAGCACAGCGACAGACTGCGATGGCAAGCGGCAGCGCACGACCCGGGGGCGATACAGGCGATGCCATGAAGCGAGGTTAGGGCGGGGAGACTCAGAAGCTCACCGTGAAGCTAACGGGCGTGTCGTCGAGGCCGGAGGTGGACTAGAACGGTGACAAGGTCGACAACGAGCATCGGACATGGGGAAGATGAGGTCGATGCCGACGATTGAAGGCTTATGGGCTCGATTCCGCTGGCAAGAAGTGAGAGGAAGGCGAGGCGGAGCTCAAGGCAGCCTCGGTCGAGCGAGGGGAGGCCAGAGACGACGGGGCGACGGTGAGCTCGTCAGCTAGGGTTTCAGGGCTCGCTGCAGAGAGTGAGAGAGAGCGCGCGTTGGGGAGTGAGAGGATAAGGGCGAGAGAGACATGCACATCGTGGTCTTATCCATGCTCCAGAGCGACAAGCAACAAGGATCACAGCGGCGGCGGCAGACGGCATCACGGCAGCCACTGAGATGCTTCCCGTCATCAACGAAGACGACGAGTGCGAACCGGTATGCGGCCTGGCTGTGTTGGGCTGGAGATGGGCCGCGCGTGGGTTGCGATCTGCGCTAGCTTCTGCGCGCGTGCAGGAAAGAGGGAGAGGGAGAGAACTGGGCCGGTTGGGCTACGGCCTGGTTGCTCTGCTGCTCATTTTTTATTTATTTACAAACCCTTCTTATTTTATGTTTTGTATTTACATTTTGAATCTGTTTTGTATATTTCAAAAATACTAGAAGGTTTTATAAAACTAGTAAAATATTGTACGGCCCTCTTAGTCCATTTGGGCTCCATACATTTTTGGTACTTTTCAAAATATAAAACCATTTGAATGTTTCAAAGAGAGGGGAAGATTAGGGTTTAGGGTTTTGTATTATTTTTCTTCAATTCATTATTAAGGAATGATGCTCATGATGCACAAACAAACCCTAATATAGATTAGCTAAAACTTGGGTGTTACAGCTCTATCCCCCTTACGAGAATCTTGACCCGAGATTCTAAGGTAGGAAGAGAGACAAGGAGAGAAAGAAACATGGTCACTCTAAAGATAAGAGGGAACACACTAAACAACAAACCGAGCATCTCATGGTCAACTCATGGATGGAGTGTTCAGAAACAACTCTGAGATGACAAGCATGAAACACGACAAGGTAACAGAGGAAACAAGAGGAGAAGGTTTCAAGTTGTTAGATAGTTGGTCTTCATATGGATTGAGACCATGGAACTCTCAAAAGAGTTTTGAAGCTTCTGAGGAGGAAAGCTTCCAATAGAAAGAAAATAACCACAGATTTCGATAGAGAACCTCTACTAGATGGCTTAAGTAGAGATTTCGGGTTTAGAGGTATGGATCAACAAAACCAAGTTGTTGAACTACTTTTGACACAGAATGGTCACTCTTTCATTCAGCAGAAGGCCAAGACAGAAAGGTGTTTTGGTGGAGAGGACTCATAAGAGTCGCAAAGAACATGTAACGAGAGAAACTCCTGATTACCAAAATCACTGTCACTCTTAGAACATGGTTCAGAAAACGAAGGAAACTCTTTATTCATCCAGGGCTATGAAATTTTTTGCCAAAAATCAAGATATCACTTTGGACCACTAAGATGAATAGTTAAGAAGATTCCTGATGACACGAGAAGAAAGAAACTTCATTCTCGGACTTCAATTACTTGGCACAACAAAATGCTTGCCATCATAAAAGGGTCTGGAGGATCGACCGAGAGACATTTAGCAGCACTACTTTAAATGTTCTCCTTAATGTTTGAGAAATAAATCATCAAGTAAAGGTCGGACTTCGGATACAAAGGAAACCATAAGAAAAACTCATATAATAAATTATAGAAGGAGCCTCATGAAGAGTGGTTGTTATTGCTGAATCAAGGAATATGACAATAGTTCTTTCCAGCCAAGTGTGTCAACCATTACATCATTCTTGACAGATTTACAAAGAGACCTATGTCAAGACCTTGAGGAACACCAACTATCATTGCTGCTTGAGATTCAGATTTGGTTAGGTGAGATGATACTTCAGACTCATCATGTCCGAAATAGAAGGTTCGTAACATTTACTACCAGGAAAAGTTACTAGATTCTCAAGACAGGGACTACAATTTCAAGCTCCAAAAGACCGAGCTAGATTGCTATACCGATGTATTAGCATATATGTCGAAGGAAAACTGCACACACATAAAGTATTGACAATTAAAACACACATGTGTCCTTAAGGAACGGAGATAACTCTACTCGTATCCACGGCAACATCTTTCAACAATTGCACATGAATCGGAGAAGGTCACTTCTAACATCCAGAACACAAACTTCGAGATGACTCGAGGATGGTTCTCAAAAGTTTCAACATTAATACCAAATGTTCCATATGAATTTTTTCTAGCATGGAGAAGATAAGGATGTCATTGATGGGATCAACAACAAACTTATCATGACACTCCAAGAAGATGGACTCATATGTTTCTTGAACGAGGCAAACATATTGGTCAGACCAAAGTCATGAAGATGTACTCAAGTGAAACATCACGAGAAGAAACACCATCATGATAGTACTTGGAACTGAGTTTGATTTGACGATAGACCAAATCAAATCAAAGGTGGGGATGATAACATATCCACAAAGGAGATATTATGTTTCTTCAGCAAGAAAAAAAGTAGACATCCCTTTGACATGGAACAAAGTTAGATAGAACTTTTGTCTTACAACTCTCTAAGTTGTTGTTTAAGATCGACCAACTAGTGTAGGGGTATCAAGTACGGATCCTTGGAGAAAGGTGTGGTTCAGAAAACTGACTTGCTCAAGAACTTGACATCACGGTCATGTGGAAACAGGGCGATACTTCTAGTGGACATCTAGAATATCACGAACCACCGAGATGTCACGCAGTTCAAGAGGAAACTTGCTTTATAAGGCAAGAAGACATAGTCTTAGAGCTTTGGTACAAGACTAACTCTTTGACCGAGAGCATGTACTAGAATAACGGACTAGGTAGTACAATCATTCTTCGCTTAGTGATAGGATTAACCAATCACGCTAAGAATGACACAAATGTCCTTAGAGTTCAAAGCAGTAATAATTGCTAAGAATCTCAGATGGCCACATTATTACGCACACGCCTCACTCACGAGCGCGAAAGCTCGGGGAAGGGTGGGTAACGATGTGTGAAAGCATCACTTCATTAAGGGGTTAGGAAACTCAGCACGACCTCTTAGTATGAAAGAGTGTGGTACGTTAAGGTAGAACAGATGAAAGACACTCAATGCCTCTTGATCTGCGGATTACAACACTTTGACATGGTCCTAGAAATGACGAGGTACTGGAGTTTGTTTCTCCTGACATCCCGAAATGGTTTGTCTTGATGGATTACAAGAGTATCTTGCATCGAAAGACACCAATGCTGATAACTACTTGGCTACCAACTGGTAGACAAAGGTCGGGAAACAACACGGGAAAAGGAACATGCTCAGGATAGAATCCCGAGATGTGGATGCATAAATCAACAATCTCCCGAAAACCAATGAAAAGAAGGGTAAGGTGTGGTAGAGTCACTAACATAGATATGAGACTCACAAGGAGTACTCTTGTCGTGTTCTATTTGGTTCCATCAAAGAACATCTGCCATAGCATGTGGTAGGGGAAGTCATTAGTTGTCACAATTAAATCACGACGATAACCACAAACTTGAAGGCTAGAATTGTAGTACCATCCATCCTGAGGTAATGTGTGAACATTAACGACAGGGGTCAAAGGAATGGATCTTGGGTTAAAGGTCAGCTTCATGTACAAGATTCACAACATCAAAATCCAGCACAATTCGGTATCTTAAGTTCAAGTCCAAGGGTTAAAAGCCAAAGAAAGGAGCAGCCACTACTTGAGTGACATAGCGTACACTACAAGATAGTAATCGCGAGGTAGCTTCCAAAAGAAGAAACGACTTCTGAAGTACCCAAACAAACAAAAAGGAGGCACAGGAGGCGAAAGGAAACCTCAAAGCCTAGAACAGAACACTGTGAAACCAACAATTTAATATTGTGGATCTAAAAGATAGGGATATCATGATAGAAAGGAATCTCTAATACGAAGTAGAGCAAAGGGAACAAGGAATTCACAACACACACAACTCTAGAGGACTCAACACTAGGTCAACTGGCTTAGAAATGACATGCCCAGAAGGCACCTCGGATTTGACATACTAGAAGGGATATCAAAGCTTTTCCAAAGTCAACACAAGATAAGATGACCTAGAATTAGAGCGAAACTAGATAAGGAGAAAAGAAGCATACTAGAGTTTTCGCAAATACTTTTCAACTTTTAAAATAGTTTTCACAAACACTAGACTCAACATCTACCAATAGCAAGGTTTTCCTACGGTCGGTACTTCTCTGATACCAAAACTTGTGACACCCCCGGGTTCAAGGCTAAAGAAATCCCTGACCTCCGTCTGACATAAGCTTAACCTTGAGCTCGAGAATATCCAGTGAAGAATCGGAAACACAACAGTGACCCTACGACACAAAAATTATTACAGCAAGCTCATAACTCAGCAAAAAACCAAATTATTACAAGCAGAGGTCACTAACCACAAACATTAAACAACGGAAGGAGAATTATGCTATTAAGTATAGCAAACTTAACAAATGGCCTCAGAGGCCTATAGCATAACGATGACGTCCTAGCCCATAGATTCCAGGCTGCCGTCCGGGAACCCCAAGATACTCGTCGGTGTCGATGTAGTACCAAGCTGATCTTCAGGGAACACTTACTCTTCTACAAAATTATCAACAAAGCTAGGGTGAGTACAGGGTGTACTCCGCAAGACTTATGGCTGGTGGAGCTGTTTTGCATAAAGCCATATTTGTTTATAAAATCAGAGGGAGAAAAATCTCGTCTAATCAGAGTATTTTAAAAGGGGATAAGAGAGCAACATCTCTAAAGTATTTATCATCATCTTTTGATATCCACCAAGTCATCATCATCTACCAACTAGGATGACCCCCTCGTACCCATGAGGAAGCATCCTTAAGCACACGTTGATCTACCAAGTTTTACAATTAGGTTATAGTTATCTATGATCTTAGAATCTGGTCACCAAGCGTTCATAACCGTGAACACGTTTTTCGAAAATATTTAACCCTGCAGGGGTGTACAACTTTACCCACACGTACCAACCGACTCTTAATGCCAAGTTTTAGCCCTCTTCCTTGGAAGGTCGGCAGAGGGTGGTTGGCCGCGACCTTTACCTTTCTTTCACCGAGACCATGAGTCACGCAATAAGGATGGTTCCGCCGTAACAGGTCAAATCCCGAAGCCGGTCCTTCAAGATGTGAGGCGTGGTTGGTTTACCATGGGAGCTATCTACCCCAAGCAACCCGGTCCACACTTCCCTACCTGTTATGAATGCACCTCCTTCACCGCCTTCGAGAAGATCCAAAATGCATGTCGAATGGAAGGCCCAAACTATATGGCTCATGGAATCTACTAGGCAAGTTAATCAGGCGAGGGGTTCCCAAGCCCGTGTGGCTGTACGCTCATCTTGGTTCCAAAGGCAAGAACTCAGGTCCTAGTGGTGGCGACCATGGGACTAGAAAAACCACATTCCACCGTGGCCTCCCATACAAGCCTTAGCATGTTTAATCTCATATCACCTCTGATCTCATCTCGCCACGTTCTCCTGTCATACTAGATTCTCTGCATATGATACATCATCTGGATGAACCAGACTCAACAGCTAAGCATGGCTAAGCAGGACATAGATATAAGCTCTAGCAGTGCACACAAGCCAAACCTAGTTATGCTAGGAGCAGTGGATCAGGTAATATAAGATCAAGGGAGTAATGCAATAGATAGGATACTCTATCTATCGATAAAAGACCACAGTAGAATCGTATGCAAACATGGCAAGAATAGAAGTGCCTTCGAAATCATAGGATTATATCATGGTGGGGCTATGCTTGCCTTTGCCATTTGATAACTGATAAGAAGATCTTCGGAAGCCTTGTACTTGACTTGATTATAGTTGGTCAAGTATCGTTCGTCGATATTAAAACTTCGACGGTGTTGATCTCGGGCTTCGATCTCGATCTCGATATTGTATTCTATCAGGAAGAACCAAACACCGGAAAGAAAGGGAACAATCAACACATGGCAACGATGCAATGCTCAAGCAAGTATGATGATATTACAAGTTGAATTGCATTGAAACGTAACCCTAAGGCATGCTCGACCATTTAATCGCGGTTCTTAGGGGTATAAACCCTACGGGAAAACTCCGGATTTATATGAGAGGGGTTGGTTTGTTTGTCTAATTAAACTTTTCATAAAAGTTGATTCTCAATGCATGATTATAGATTATATAGTTAGATCTCATTTTTCTAAACATTTTGATATATTATTTGTATTTTTCTGATTTAAAATGAATTAGTTATTGATTTTACAAGATTTAATCAAATTCTAGAATTATTAAACCATATTAAATAGGTTTACTGCATCATTATGACATCAGCACAAGGCTAGGGTTGATCTACACCGAGGCAGAGGCTACCCACCGTGGCTGACAGAGGGGCCCAAGGCCACCTCAGCTGCCATGCGGGCGGTCAACAGTCCATCGGCCACGTCAGGTTGACGCCACTTTGACATCATCACGGCAGCCACCATCAGGTGGTCACCAGCGACAGCGGAGGAGGGTGCGCGGGGCTGTGAAACCTAGCATGCTAGATCGAGCTCATCGAGGCGATCCTAAACCTGGCGGTGCCGCTTCCTAACTATCAGCATAGTAGGCAGCACAACGATAGACTGCGACGGCGAGCGGCAGCACATGACGCGGGGGCGGTACAGGTGATGCCAGGAAGCGAAGTTAGGGCGGGGAGACTCAGAAGCTCACTGTGAAGCTAACGGGCGTGTCGTCGAGGCCGGAGGTGGACTAGAACGACGACAGGGTCGATGACGACGAGCGTCGGACATGGGGAAGATGAGGTCGATGCCAACGATTGAAGGATTCTTGGCTCGATTCCGCTAGAAAGAAGTGAGAGGAAGGCGAGGCGGAGTTCAAGGCGGACTCGGTTGAGCGAGGGAGGCCGGAGACGGCAGGGCGACGACGAGCTCGTCGGCTAGGGTTTTGGGGCTTGCTGCAAAGAGTGAGAGAGCGCACAGGGGAGAGTGAGAGGATAAGGGCGAGAGAGACGTGCACGTCATGGTCTTATCCACGATCCAGAGCAGCGAGTAGCAAGGATCACAGTGGCGACGGCGGACGACATCGCGGCGGCCACCGAGATGCTGCCCGTCGTCAATGAAAATGACGAGTGCGAACCGCTATGCGGCCTGGCTGTGTTGGGCTGGAGATGGGCCGTGCGTGGGCTGCGAGCGTGCAGGAAAGAGGGAGAGGGAGAGAACTGGGCCGGCTGGGCTGCGGCATGGTTGCTCTGCTACTCTTTTTTTTGCAAACCCTTCTTATTTTCTTTTTTGTATTTCCATTTTGAATCTGTTTGTATATTTCAAAAATACCAGAAGGTTTTATAAAACTAGTAAAATATTGTAGGGCCCTCTTAGTCCATTTGGGTTCCATACATTTTTGGTACTTTTCAAAATATAAAACCATTTGAATGTTTCAAAGAGAGGGGAAGATTAGGGTTTACGGTTTTGTCGTATTTTTCTTCAATGCATTATTAAGGAATGATGCTTACAATGCACAAACAAACCCTAAT
This sequence comes from Avena sativa, assembly GCA_916181665.1. Taxonomy (NCBI): domain Eukaryota; kingdom Viridiplantae; phylum Streptophyta; class Magnoliopsida; order Poales; family Poaceae; genus Avena; species Avena sativa. Next base: position 106,880,944 of record OV702293.1, read on the forward strand.
ATAGATTATCTAAATCTGGGGTGGTACAAACAATCAGACACAACATTACATGGCATAGTCCCAGGGAAGGGCATATACCCTCTGGGCAAGATATGGCTTGACGTCATCTTCGGCCAGCCCAAAAACTTCAGGCACGAGCGGCTTGAGTTCGAAGTGGTGGACTAGACATCACAGTACCATGCCATCCTCGGCTGCGTGGCATTCGCATGATTCCTGGCAGTACCGCACTACGCGTACCTGCTACTGAAGATGCCAGGACCCAGGGGCATCATCATCGTCTAGGGAAGCTTCAACAATCTGACCACTGCGACATAGACTTCAACAAAATCTCCCAGTCGTTCGGCATGCAGGAGGAGCTCACGAGGCTCAAAGAGGTGACAGACAACGGGGCACCCCCAGTCACCAGGAAAAACGCACCTGATATGTCATTAGATTCCACGGTCAACACAAAGAAGGTGTAGGTCCACTCGACGGACACCTCCAAGACGGCGTTGATCGCCAATGACCTCAGTCCTGCATAGGAAAGAGCACTCGTCGAATTCCTCCGTGAGTGCTGGGAAATTTTCGCCTGGTGTCCTGCGGACATGCCAGTAGTTCCTAGGGAGTTCACCGAGCACCCACTCAATGTGTTCCCTGATGCGAAGCCAGTCAAGCAGTTGATTCGACGACTTTCTGAACCAAGAACCGAAGCGGTTGGAATCAAAGTCAACAAATTGGTCGATGCCAACTTCATACGGGAAATCAAGCAGAGCGACTGGCTAGCCAACACTGTACTGGTCCCCAAAAAGGACAAGGACATCTTGCGGATGTGCGTGGACTTCACATCGCTCAACAAGTATTGTCCCAAGGACCACTTCCCTTTACCTTGAATCGATCAAATCATCGATATGACTGCAGGATGCGAGAAACTCTCCTTTCTCGACGCCTACTCAGGCTACAACCAGATTCAGCTGAAGGTCGAAGATCAGGAGAAAACGGCGTTCATTACGACGTTCGGAATGTTCTGGTACAACACCATTCCCTTCGGGATGAAGAATGCAGGTGCCACGTATCAGAGGTGCATGCAGGCGTGCCTGAAAACCAGATCGGTCGCAACATCGAAGTCTATGTCGACGACATAGTAATCAACATTAGGGAGGCCAAGACGCTGATTGACGATCTCCGTGAGACGTTCAATAACCTTGATCACTACAAGATCAAGATAAACCTGGAAAAGTGCGCCTTCGGCATTCCATCGGGCCATCTACTCGGCTAATTCATCTCCTAGCAGGGGATTGAGGCGAATCCGAAGAAAATCAGGGCCATACTATCCATGGAGAAGCCGAAGAACCTCAAAGGTGTCCAGCAACTGGCCGGGCGCATCGCGGCACTAAGCAGATTCATCAGCCGCATGGGCGAGAAGGCTCTACCCTTTTACCAGCTGCTGCGCAAGGCGGACTAGTTCGAGTGGACACCCGAAGGAGACGACGCATTCGAGGACCTCAAGCGACTACTCTCCACCTCACTTGTCTTGGTCACACCAAAGGAACGAGAGCCTTTGCTGCTATACATTGTAGCTATGCACCAGGTGGTAAGCACCGTACTCGTGGTCGAACGACCCGAAGATGGCAAGACCCACGGGGTCCAACGCCCAATCTACTACCTCATCGAGGTACTAACCCCAACAAAGCAGAGGTACCCTCACTACCAGAATCTCGACTACAGCGTATTCATGATGGCTCATCGGCTGAGCCACTACTTCCAAGAGCATCAGATCATGGTCATCAACGACGCCCCACTGTCCAACATCCTTAAAAACCCTGAAGCCATGGGACGCGTATCCCTATGGGGCATCGAGCTGTCTCCTCTAGACATAGTCTACAAGCGGCGCAAGGCCATCAAATCTCAGGTCCTCCCTGACTTTCTCGTCCACTCGATGGAACTCCAGCTGCCGAACACTCCGGACATGACGCAATCATGGACAATGCACTTCGACGGCTCCAAGCACAAGGCTAGATCAAGGGTCGGCGTCATACTGACGTCCCCTCATGGCGACAAGATGAAATACGTCCTTCATATGAAACTTCACGCCTCCAACAATGAGGCCGAATACGAGGCCCTCATCCACGCCATGAATATGGCCAAGATCTTCGGAGCAATGCGCGTCGTCATCTATGGTGACTCGAACCTTGTCGTCCAGCAGACGATGAACGAGTGCGACGCTCATAGCGCCAACATGATTGCATACCACGCGCTCTACAACTCACTCAAAGGGGACTTTGATGGTTGCGAGCTTTGGCACGTTGGAAGGGATAGCAAACAATAGGCCGGTAGACTCGCCAACATCGGCTCCACCTGTGCACGGGTTCCACCAGGTGTGTTCCTCGAACAAATCTGCGTACCCTCTATCACGAGAAAATCCCCAAAGGGTTGAACCGAAAAAGCAGAGCACTCGGGGGCTGCGCCACCCGAAGGACAGTAGGGAACCAAAAAGCTCGACCCCGAGGTCGACATGGTCAGCTTGATGCTAGTCATGGCGGTTCAAGAGACATGGACGCAGCCGTACCTTTGATACATGATAAACAATGAACCGCTCGATGACCCGACAGATGCCCGGCGCATATCTCGCTGATCAAAAGCCTTCACCATAATCAACGGCGAGTTGTACAAGCACGGCATTTTGCGTGTGCTCCAATGGTGCGTCACCACCGGTGATGGAAAAAGCATCCTCCAGGACATCCACAAGGGTATCTATGGCCACCATGAAGGCAGCCGCACTCTTTTCGCCAAAGCTCTACGAGCTGGGTTCTATTCGCCAGCCGCCATAAATGACGCCAAGGACATCGTCCAAAGGTGCAACGCCTGTCAGAGATACGCGGACAAGCCGCACGCACCAGGATCCGAGTTAAGGCCCATACTGTTGGCCTATCCCTTCTCCCTATGGGGCCTCGACATGATCGGCAAACTGCCAAAGTCCTCGTCAAGAGGCCACGTCTTCCTCCTGGTCGCAGTTGACATATTCACCAAGTGGATCGAGGCCATGCCCGTCACCAACCAAAGTGGCAAAACTGCCATCAAGTTCTTCGAATCCATGGTCTATAGATTTGGCGTGCCTCACAACATCATCATGGACAACGGCTTGAATTCATCTCAAAGTAATTTCAAGCCTTCTGCGGGAACCTCGGCATCAACATATCCTACGCCTCAGTGGCGCACCCATAGACCAACGACAGGTCGAGAAAGCCAACGGCCTCATAGGGAACGGCACAAAAAGCGCATGTTGAGCCCATTCGAAAGACTTGCAGGATCCTGGTAAGATGAGCTACCCTCCGTTCTCTGGAGCTTGCGTACAACGCCAAACATCTCAACCAGCTACACTCCCTTCTTCATGGTGCACGGAGCCAAAGCCGTGCTACCTGCCGAGGTACGCGACAAGGACTCATGGGTCATTGCCTACAGCAAAGCCGAATCATCAGCCACACTCAAAGACGCCGTCGACACACTCGACGAGGCACGCGACATCGCCGCGGCTCGCTCAACGGTCTACCAGCAGAGCCTTCGCAACTACCACAGCCGCCGACTGCGTCCAAGGTCCTTCGTCGAGGAGACCTCATCCTACGACTCAAGCAAGAGCGGTCGAAGAAGCTCGAGTCACCCTGGGAAGGACCCTACATCGTCACCGAAGTCATCCTAGGTGGTGCCTACTGCCTCATGGACGTCGCATCAGGAGTAGAATACTCCAACCCCTAGAATGTCGCACAACTGCGATGCTTATACCCCTAGCTACCTCTTTTACTTTCAATAAGGCTACTCAGCCGAACAATGTACTTCCTCGTTCGCTATGAGTAAAAGCTAAGTTCCTTAGTCCAAATATCTTTTTCTTTACATTACTTCTAGCTAAACACACTCGAGGGCTATGCCTCACCCGACGACTACGTCAACTGAAAACAAACGCATACAACCCGAGTAGCTAACCACGTCAGGATAACGAAAGGGACATGCAAACTACAGAGCACCACGTGCCAATATACACATAACACTTTACAAAGGGCGTTACGAGCCCACTCGAATAAATAAAAAAAATTACATTAAGTTTTTTCTTTATAGGATCTACCTATTCTAGAGCATTACATTCGCCCGCTGTTCGAACTAATCTACAATCTCCTCAACATGATGCACCACAGCCGCATAATGTGGGCGAATGTCCCATAGACTGCCATCTTGTCGAAGGGGCGGCCTAGTCACCACCTCCGCAAGACTGACATCACGACAATGCAACCAAACGAGCGACAAGGCAGCCTTCACCCCAGCAAGCAGCTGATGCTGCACCAACTCTTTGACTTGGCCTACATTCTGAAATTTTGCAAGAAGGCCCCAAAAGGTGGAAGGTGCAGCATCCAAGGGGAACATGAAGGACCAAATAGCCGCTAACGAAGTCCTCGCCTGCCTAAGGACTCGAAGAACCTGGTGCACGCGATCTTGCACCGTCGCAAGCACAATGGCCCGATCATGGTCCATCCAGAAGAAGCCACCAGCCACCATGTCCTGTTGCGTCAGGTAGTTCATCCGAATTGCAACACGCTCCTTCTCTTCTATCGGAATGATATTAACATCTGCACCAAGCACGGAATAAGAAGGCATACAAATAGGTTGCACCCTAAAAGAACATCAGCAGTCAAAGACTTACATTGAAGTTTCTCCCCCATCTGCCGCAACTCCCCAAGCAAGAACTCCACCCTGGCCGTGACTCGCTCAGCCTTGGACTTCCACACATCCGTGTGGCCTCGAATTCTAAGGATGTCCTTCTCCAAGCTTCGGACACGATCATGAAGAAAAGCCAACTGCGACGCATCATCCAAAGATGGTCACGGCTCAGGAGCAGTCGGAGTGACAACCGGAACCTCACCCGAAGGACCCTAAAGGAAAATAAATCAAGCATGAACATGACAAGCATTTCTGGTAGCAGCTCGAAAGACAAACTTATATACATAAATAAAGCCACCTCGTGGCATAGTTGGGTTTGTTCATCAGCAAAAGGTTACAGATGGAAGCAAAAGAGTAAACTACATCATATAAATTACAAAGGCCTAAGCTCCCACATCCAGGGTGGCCTCGGAGCCAGACTTCATGCTCTTGACCTCCTGCTGCTTCGCCGCGTAGTCAGCCAGGAGATCGATGAGCTTCGGCCCATAGCGCTTACAACAAGAAAGGAGGGTGAAAGCTACCTTAGAGCCATCTGCAGCCGTCGACATCTGTGACGTGATGTGCGGCAGGTCTAGCTTAGCCCCGGACGCCATAGCGATGGCCAGCCCCATGGAAGCGCCAAGGCCCTTCTACTTGCGCTTGTACTCCACCGAGGCCTCCTCTGACAGAGCATCCGCCAGGGCATCGACGTCGTCAAGGACAACGTCCTTGGGGACGACCTCCTTGTAGAAGGGCGCAAGCACTTTCCTGGATTTCTCCAAGGAGCCAACGACAGTGCCGCAGCAATCTTCGACCACAGCAGCAGCATCACCCAAAGCATCTCCATGCTCCAGCGCATCACGATCAAACATGATGCCTGAAGCATTTGAAATAAGCAAGGAAGAAAAATTCAAATGAGAAAGGACAAGCCGTAGTCGAAAGAACACAACACCCAAACAAGGAAAAAGAGACTCACCAGAAATAGCCTTGGCTGCAGCCATAAGCTTATCAGCCATCGCCTTCTCGTGGGCGGCTGCTGCGGCCACGAGCTGCTGCTCACGGTCGGCAGCCTCCCTTTGCAGGCGCTCCTTGGCTTCAGCAGCATCCGCTTCCCTCTTCTCTGCCTTGCTGAGGCTCTTTTCCAGAGCGTTCAACCTTCGGAGTGCATAATTATTTTCATCTTCAACATAAAACAACACAGGATCAATACAAGAAAAATCTTGGAGCAGACAAACAAAAACCGGGGCTGCTGAGTAAGGAGATTGGCACCGTGCACAAAGGTATATATAAGAAACAAAACACAAGTCAGTAAATAAAGGTCTCGGGGTTCCCCCCTCAAACCGAAAAGATCAACAAGTCAAAAAGAAAAGAGCCCAGGGGCTCCCTCCATGGAGTATGCAACGTAACACTTACGTGTTAAGTTGTGGACTCTGAAGGTTTGCGAGCTACCTTCTGAGTCACGACCGCCCGAGCTTCTCGCTTAGTGGAGTTCGGGCCATAATCCTCAAAGTCGGCCACCACCTGGGGAATAGAAGTCGTCGACTTCAATTCCGCCATAGCTTCTTGAGTGTCCCCGCCAAGGGACTCCTCCGAAGAGTTGCTCCAAGCAACAATCAGATTAGCGACACATCGTTATTGCAAAGACAAACAATAAGAAAAGGCCTAGACAAAGCAACTTACGACTCTATGTCCGATAAGTTGAAGATGGGAGCCGCTTTCTGCTTCTTCTTTTTGGCCGGAGGCTGCGGATCCACCGCCCGAAGAGGCACGGCAGGAAAAGGTGCAGACGACGCACCATCATCCTCACCATGCTGCTCGAGGAACAGCGGACGTCTTGGAGTTGGAGGGTTAGACGCGTCCGAAGACTCGCTCCGGGTGCGCTTTCGAGTCCGCCCTTCACTCGCCTCGAGGGCATCCGTCGTAGGAGATTGCGCCAGAGGAAGTTTGGACTCGAAATCCACAACTTCTTTGTCCGGCGCAACCAGAAACTTCTCAGGCAGAGGGGGCATCATGCCAGCCACCTTGAGATCCTGCAAATCAAAGACGCAAAAGAACATGATTAGTGACACTAATCATAAGCAAATAGCTGTCAAAAAAGTGCAACGCGCATGACACAAGTATCCACGTGAGGAACTGCATTTGCAGCACTAAACGGGGCGGTCAAGGATTTCCCCGGGAGGTCCTCATCGGCCTTGTTATTTAGAAGAGGCCAAAGGGCTTTATCAAGATCACCCTTGGACAACTCCTCGGATGAGACCCTTTTCGGGTCGTTGCGGACAGTATAGAGAAACATCGGATGCGCCCTCGCTTGGAGCGGCTGCACCTGACACTTGAGGAAGGAGCGGATGATGTCCACACCATTGACATATTTCCCAGCCACCATCTGGAGCGCCTCCACGCGACGGTAGAGCTCTTCCACCTCTGCTGTTTCACCCTCCAAGATGTGGTCCTTCCACGATATCTTCGGGACAATCTTCTGAGAGGAGTCGAAAGGGGCGAGGTCTAACATCCCAAAAATATCAAACTTAGATCATCAAAACACTAATCATCAAGTTTAGGGTTAACAAAAACTTTTCTAAATGAATTCATGAATGCATGTATATGTGTATGCATGGATTTTGAATTTCTTTAAAAACCACCTTGTTTGTGTGATCCATTGCTTGTAAAATGTTTCTTAGGTGAAAAGAACATCATCTAAAACATTTCCCACACTTTTCCTTAAGACAAGTAAATCAAAACAAATTTATTAAGTGAATGGTCATTTTGACCAATTTAACTCCCATGCCTACTTTGGCTGTCTCAAACTTTCAAAACCTAACAGAAACTTTTCTGAATCTTTGCACCCCTTGAATGTACTCATAACAGAGTATCAAGGCCCACTTTGTGATCATCCAGAAACTTTCAAATGCATAGTTTAAATGACAATTCAAAATTGAATCTTCTTCATATGGGAAGATCCCACTTTTTCAAAACCCACTCAAACAAGCTCAACTTTCAAAACCCAAGCATCTGCAGACTCACCAGAACCAATATAGCAAACCCACCAAAATTCATTTCAAAATTCAAAACTTAATTTCATGCGGCCATTTCATCAAACAGGTTGCAGACACAAATCAAACAAAACATCAAACACTATAGTGTGCAGTGTTTTGAGCCTAACTTGTTCCCTAGTTAGCTCACACACAACCCAGTAGATCATCTAGAAAGATTAGCCCAACACTAGCACCCCTGTGAGCTTGCCATTGTCATTAATGGTGAACAGCCGAGCACCCCCATGTCACCCCATTGTGGACAGCAGGCTAGAGGAAGAACTAGTCGTGCCAACCTTGTCTGGGAGGCAGCCCACCGTCCACCGCCACTGCCTGTCCCAGCCGCGAGCGTTGCCAAGCCCTGGACCACGCGCACGAGACACGCCCAGACCATGCCGAGCGTGCGCCAGAGCACCACCCTCGACCATCACCCACAGACCGCGCGCCGCCCTCACCGCGTGCATACACGATCACCACCGACCCAGGAGACCGCCAGACACCCCCGTTTGCCGCCCCGTGCCATACAGCCACCGCCCGCCGTCGAAGACGCCGCCTCTGCCGCGCAGAGCGCCGCCCGTTCCAGACCAAACCGCACCGTCCCATGCCTCGTGATCATGTCGTTGAGCATCGCCAGGAGACACAGCACCGTCCCCTACCCTTGCCCATGCCTATAGCCTCCTGTAACGTCGCCCCCGACGAGCTCACCGTGCGCCCCGACGGTCCCCTCGCTCGACTATAAATGGAGGCCACCCCCGCATGATTTATTCACACCATCTCACTCCCCTCTCCCCACTGACCGTGCCACACCATCCTCAGAGCAAGCCGAGCACCACCTCGCCGGATTTCACTGGAGCCTGCCGCTGCCGGAGAAGAAGGGAGCCAGCGATTGGAGCCGCCCCAGGAGAAGCCACCGGTACCAGGAGGTTCGCCGTCGTCGACTTTGTCATTCGCCCGCCTCGCCGACACTCGCCCGTACACCGGTGAGCCCCCAGCACCCCTCACTGGCCGCGCTAGGTTTCGTTCTCGCCAGAGCTATCTCGCGTCGACGATGACCCTCAGCCGTTGGATTAGAACTAGATCGAACGATCCACGTTGCCCCATACCGCTTCGCCCAGCCCCGTGTCACTGACGAGTGGGGACACCCACTTAAGCAGCCCGCGGGAGCACTGCGCTTAGCAGGCCGGCCCGTTAGAATTTCCCGCGCAGCCCAGCAATTCAAATTAAACCTTTTTCTTTTTAAATTCAAACACACTTCTGTACCCAACTTCAAAAATCAACCCAGATCTATTCATTGCACCAAATTGGGTGAAACCAATTTTGTTGGAAAGGTCTGTGAATGCTTAATCCAAGCCCGTTGGATTCAAGTCATTTGGATCTGTAGATCACCCATAGCAAATATAACAAGGCAGAAGCTTTTCTGCATTCAAACATTTTTCAAATTTAAACCATAAAAGCTTTTGAGTTGATTCCAACTCTCAAAAATCACATTTAACCATACCTTTCAGAATATATAAAAATATATAGGTTTCCTTGCAGAAATAATGTTCAAGTAATAAAAGAATGCTTCATAAGCATTTCTAATCACTTTAGTTAATTAAAATAAAAAGGTAAAACCTTATTAAATTGTGACACCACTTTAAATCACATTCCCATGGACTACAATATGTGGTGATGACATGTGTCAAAATGATCCCATGTTTAGTTTGGAGAATATTAAATCTTAAGTAGTTTTTCAATGAGTAGAAATTACTTTTCTAAAAATAAGAAGATTTAAACCAAGCTTTAACCTTGTAATGTTAGAGATGATGCTAGATCATCTATAGGACCCTTTTGTGTGATGATTGCAAGTAGTTAAGTATTGTTTGGTGATTGTGTACCTCGTATTTATTCATAGATGCTAGTACCGACCAAGGATACAAGGAGGAAGGAGGATACTACGAAGAGGAAGCTGAGGAGAACTTCAACCACTGCTCTGCACAAGGCAAGCTAACACTTGCAAGATACTATACCTATGCAAGCTAATTACTATGCAAGCCTAATACTACTAGCGAATGTGCAAGCTAACACTTGCAAGATACCCTACTGATGCCACAAACCCATACTTGTGATATGAATACTATATGCCTTAAGCATATGTGATCATACCTACTTGCTAAACCAATCCTAGTTTTATGGCAAGCTTCTTACTTTATTTCTTTATCAAAGCTTACTTAGAGTCTACCTAAGAGTTTGGTAGATACTAGACAGTTGTGCTGAAGGTTGCTTAAAGAGCATAAAATTTGGCCTAATCTAGAAACCTTGATATCAGCCTAAGATATAAGGTTAGACTTAGTGAAACTCCACCAGTTACCACCCCTCACTATTACCACCCCCACCTGTAGATGCTAGTGCTAAGCATAAAACTTGATCAACTTTTAGATGGGAGTACTTGGTGGAAAAATGGTTATGAAAACCTTGGAATGATGGATCATTCTATTGAAATGTTTTGGACATGTGTTTCCAAACACTTGATGATTTTGGTGATGAAAATGTTGAGGCATGAGCCTTAGCCCTTTATAAAACTGATGGTTGTCTGGATGCGATACCATTCCAATTTTAGCGTACAACCACAATACCCGAATATTGGGTAGGGCTTGACTGGAAACTTATATTCCTTAGTATTAGTTCCCCCACGGCCAAGGTCTGATCTGAGGCTACCTTGTGAAGATTGTCCACCTGTGCAGTACCCAAGATGACAGTGGTCATGGTTGGGAGGCCAAACTCACAGGAGAGGTGCTTATACTAGGGCGTGTAATTGAAAGGTTAGGATTGAAAATTCTGGGTGTTGACAAGTTGGTATCAGAGCCATCCTGACCATAGGAGACCCTAGTTAGGTTGGACGTTGAACCAAAAAACTTAGTTTCAAAAACCAAAGAAAACAAATATTTACAAAAACCTATTCTCATTCTTATCTCTTTAATTCTTTCATAAAACTTCATGTTCCTCAAAAACTCTTGCAAAATAGATAAAATTTTGACACACTTGATCACTCTGCTAATCTACTTATCCTCTATTTTTATAGATGGACGTGAAGTACAACAAGTTTTATCAACTCGAAAATGGGGGAGACCTTATCTTTGAGAGGGATCTGGATCAGCTTTCGGAACTTCTGGAGCGTCCGCATCCCGAGTTCTTCGGAGCTCAGCTCAATGATCAAGGAGGAGAAGATCTGCAGTGGCTAATTTTTGCAAGTCTCCGAGGAAAGATTGAACCTCCCACTCCGGAGGGAATTCAGTTTACCTTGAGGGAAAACAACTGGCTCGATGGACCTGCCAGAGCAATGCAGGAAGCTCTTTCCCGTCTATGTGGGCAGAGCATCAATCAGATCAAGGGTACTCGCTTTGAGTTTTGCCCAAGGCGTGATGCAAATGGACAACCACTGGAAGCCCCATACCACCCCGAGCTGAAGACTCAATTGGACCACCTTAGCTTCATGATGTATGATCGTCAACAAGAGTTGGACAACTGCCGTGACTATTGCAACCACAAGTCTGCCATCATCAAGACGAAGGATCAGACCATCGCCATGCTAGCAAAGGATCGCAAGTCTCGCCGCCGTCAGCTCGACAAGAAGGAGCGCATTATTGCCCGTCTTCGCCATCGCATCTCATCTCTGGAAGAGACCATCCACGAGAGAGACATGCAGCTAGAGGACAGGGAGAATGCCGGAGAGGATCTTCGTGGAGACCCTTACTCCTATCTCAGCGATGAAGATGATTTTCTAGAGGATCAGGCCATGGACTTCTTCACCGATGAGGATGATTTCGCCTTCATCGATGATGCGGAAGATGATGAAGCCACAGACTCCGAGCAGTAGTAGCACTGAGCACTAGAGTAGTGAGTAGTAGTCGCTCCCACTGTATCGTAGATTTCAGAATGGTTCTTAAAACCATCTGTTTTTCCTTGTTGTGGTGTGTGTTGTACTGTGTGCTATGAGTGAATGAATGAAAAAGCAAGTTGCTAGAAAACTTGAGTCAAACTCCAAAAACTTTTCAAAAACCCAAAACCTTAGCAATTTCCCTCTTTTCTCATGATCTATATCAATCTTCAGATGCCACGTGGAGGAAGTGGTTCAGCCCCGGACCCGATGTTGCAGATCCTGCAAATGTTGACTTCTGACCGCGAAGCTGAAAGAGCCGAACATCAAGCCAACCTAGCCACTCTGCAACAGATAGCCCAGCTAGCCCACAACAACCAAGGCCATGGAAACCAGGACAACCACGGATCTAAGCTCAAGAATTTCCAGAATACCAACCCACCCGTTTTCACCAAGTCGAAAGAACCCCTAGATGCCGATGATTAGCTGCAAACCATGGAAAATAACTTAGAAGTAGCCGGAGTGGAAGCCAACGAGAAAGTCTTGTTCTCCACCCATTATCTAGCCGGAGATGCCAGGGCATGGTGGAACAGTGTTCGTGCAATGATCGGAGGCCAGATGATGACCTGGGAGGAATTCAAGGTCAAGTTTAGCAGAACCCATGTGCCACCAGGTTTGATCAAGAGAATGAGAGACGAGTTCAGAGAGTTGAAGCAAGGAAGGATGACTGTAGTGGAATACCGTGACAAATTTTTGTCATTAGCTAGGTATGCCCAGACGAAATAGACACCGAAGCCAAGAAGAAAGAAAGATTCCTGAATGGTTTGCATGACGAGATGCAGACGGTGTTAGTCAATATCCCCTTTGTTGATATTGAAGCCCTTGTAGACTCTGCTATCCAGATGGAAGGAAAGATCAACCAGGCCAATGAAAACCGCAAGCGTCGCATGATGCATCAACCAGGAACCCATCAGACCCCAAAGTATCTCCCAACCCATCTCCAGGATTTGCCCCAAGAACCAACAGACCCCCTATGGCCCGTCCGACCTATCCCAACCGTGGAAACCCTAGACCCGGAGGAAATCACAACAACCCCGGCAACTCTAGCAATTTCACCCGTTCCCCACCCAAATTCAACACCAACAATACTACCACCAACCCCAACACTGCCCCGAGGACTGGAAGCAATGCTGTGCTTGTCGCAGCCAAGGACAAGTCACAAGTGACCTGCTATGACTGTGGAAATAAAGGCCACTATTCCAATGAGTGCCCCAACAAGAAGAATGCTACAGTCCCCAACGCCAATGTCCCAGCTCAGCAGCAGCGTCATGTCCAGCCAGGGAGAAGATTTTCCCTTGGGAATTCACTCAACCGCAATGGCCGTCTTTTTCTCATGCATGCTGAAGAAGCTCAGGAAGCGCCAGACGTCGTGCTGGGTATGTTTTCTGTTAATTCAGTACTTGCAAGAGTGTTGTTTGATTCTGGTGCATCGCATTCATTTGTCACCAAAGAATTTGCCTGCACTAGTAAAATTCAACCAACCAAATTGAAGCATGTGATGATTGTACAAATTCCCGGATCAACCACCAAGGCTAGGCAAATTTGCAAAGCCGTCCCTATCCGAATCCATGGCATAGATTTTTATTCTAATCTAATAGTACTCGGAACTAAAGGTTTGAAAGTAGTACTAGGAATGGATTGGATGTCCAAACATAAAGGATTGATTGACTGTGCCAAGAAAGCCATCACCATGACCAGTACCGCCGGAATATCAGTCGAGCATACATCTGAAACCTTACCTCGCCAATTCAAGTGTAACAGGAGTATAGCCCAACCTACCATTGACCAAGTTCGGATAGTCTGCGAATACCCTGATGTATTTCCAGATGTTTTGCCCGGTATGCCCCCAGATCGGGATATCGATTTTATCATCGAACTAATCCCCGGAACAGGACCCATAGCCCAGAGACCCTATAGTATGAACCCGTCAGAACTAGAAGAACTAAAGAAGCAACTGGATTCCATGCTAGAAATCGGATTGATTCAACCGAGTGCGTCCCCATGGAGATCACATGTCTTGTTTGTGGACAAGAATGATGGAGGTAACCGTTTGTGTACGGATTATCGGAAGTTGAATGATGTCACCATCAAGAACAAGTACCCCTTGCCTAAGATAGAAGATTTGTTTGATCAGTTGACCGGTGCCCAGGTGTTTTCTAAGATTGATCTTAGGACTGGCTATCATCAACTCAAAATTCGTGCAGAGGATATTCCAAAGACTGCCTTTACCACCAGATATGGAGTATATGAGTATACAGTCATGTCCTTTGGATTAACCAACGCCCCCGCTTATTTCATGAACCTCATGAATAAGATTTTTATGGACTTCCTGGATAAGTTTGTCGTTGTTTTCATCGATGACATTCTGATTTATTCCAAATCAGAAGAAGAACATGAGATACACCTAAGGACCATTCTTGGAACCCTTAGAGAGCATTAGTTGTATGCAAAATTTAGCAAATGTGAATTCTGGTTACAGGAAGTAGGATTCCTCGGTCGCATTGTATCAGCCGGAGGAATTGCCGTTGACCCTGCCAAAGTGAAAGATGTAGAAGATTGGCAAGCCCCAACCACTCAAACCCAAGTTCGTGCTTTTCTCGGATTGGCGGGATATTACCGCAAATTCGTAGAAGGATTCTCGAGTATCGCCCGACCCATGACCCAATTGCTGAAGAAGGACAAGAAGTTTGAATGGACCGACAAATGTGAAGCGAGTTTTCAAGAACTCAAGAGGAGATTGATTTCAGCCCCAATCTTGATCATGCCGGATATCACGAAGCCCTTCGATGTGTATTGTGACGCATCCAAGATTGGTCTCGGATGTGTGCTAATGCAAGAAGGCAAAGTTATATCTTATCTATCGCGACAATGGAAGCAACATGAACAAAATTACCCAACCCATGACCTCGAACTCGCAGCCGTAGTTCTAGCCCTAAAGACATGGAGACATTACCTGATGGGAAACCGTTGTGAGATTTATTCGGATCACAAGAGCCTAAAGTATATATTCACTCAGAAGGAGCTGAATATGAGGCAGAGAAGATGGATTGATCTAATCAAGGATTACGACCTGGACATTCACTATCACCCTGGAAAAGCCAATGTGGTAGCCGATGCCCTTAGCAGATTGTCGTGCCGCTTGAACTCCATGATTTTGAAGGAGAAACCAAGTTTGCACAAAGAGATGGAAGATTTTTGAGTGGAATTAGTAAGTGAAGGATTTTTGGCTAGCATAGAACTTCAGCCCACTTTGATCAGTCAGATTAAAGAGGCGCAAAAGGGAAATGCAAGTATCGACGGAATCAAGCGTCGTATCGGTACAGGCAAAGTACCCGGATTCACCGAGGACGAAGAAGGAGTTCTGTGGTACAAAGGACACCTTTGTGTACCAGCAGATTCGGAGTTGAAAGAAGTTATCTTGAAGGAGGCTCACGATACTCTTTATTCTATCCATCCCGGAGGAACTAAGATGTATCAAGATTTGAAAGAGCAATTTTGGTGGCATAAGATGAAGAGAGAAATCGGAAGCTATATCGCCAAGTGTGATATATGTCAACGAGTCAAGGCAGGACATCAAAGACCCGCTGGATTGTTGCAACCTTTGCAAATTCCGGAATGGAAATGGGATTCTGTAGGAATGGACTTTATCATTGGACTACCTACTTCTAGTAGGGGAAATGACTCTAGTTGGGTCATAGTGGACAGATTGTCCAAAGTCGCCCATTTCTTGCCCGTCAAAACTACCTATCAGAGTTCGAAGCTAGCGGAGTTGTACATCGCTAGGATCGTTAGTTTGCGTGGAGTCCCCACGAATATAGTATCGGATCGAGGAACTCAGTTTACCTCGAGATTCTGGAAGAAAGTCCAAGAAGGTTTAGGAACCCGCCTAGATTTCAGTACCGCGTATCACCCTCAGACCGATGGACAAACAGAGCGAGTAAACCAAATACTCGAAGATATGCTTAGAGCATGTGTGCTAGAATATGGATCCACGTGGGAAGACTGTCTGCCGTTTGCAGAATTTTCATACAACAATAGTTACCAAGCCAGTTTGCAAATGGCCCCATTTGAATTTATGTACGGAAGAAAGTGCCGCACCCCTTTGAACTGGTCGGAAGTAGGAGAGAGTCAGATTTTCGGACCCGACATCCTACGAGAAGCAGAAGAGAAGGTTCACAAGATTCATGAACACCTCAAGACAGCCCAATCCCGACAAAAGAGTTACGCCAACAAGAGACGTCGAGACCTCGCCTTCAACATCAGAGATTTTGTTTATCTGAAAGTGTCGCCATTGAAGGGAATGCAACGTTTCCAACTCAAAGGAAAGTTAGCCCCCAGATATATCGGACCTTTCAAAATTCTGAACCGTCGAGGAGAAGTATCGTATCAACTGGAACTACCTGAAGAGATGTCAGCGGTGCACAATGTGTTCCATATCTCGTTACTTCGCAAATGTCTCGAAGTCCCCGAGAAGACCGAAGTGTTCAAGAATATCGATCACCAGACCATAGAGATCAACGATGATCTGACCTATCCCGAAGTACCCATCCGTATATTGGACGAAGCCTTTCGAACTACCAGAACCCGAAGCATCAAGTTTCTCAAGATTCTGTGGAGAAACCACACAGAAGAGGAGGCTACCTGGGAATGCGAAGATCACATCAGAACGGAGTTTCCAGATCTCTTCAAATCCTAGGTAATCTTTTCGTCCTTTTTCAAATCTCGGGATGAGATTTTGTTTAAGGGGAGAAGGTTTGTAACATCCCAAAAATATCAAACTTAGATCATCAAAACACTAATCATCAAGTTTAGGGTTAACAAAAACTTTTCTAAATGAATTCATGAATGCATGTATATGTGTATGCATGGATTTTGAATTTCTTTAAGAACCACCTTGTTTGTGTGATCCATTGCTTGTAAAATGTTTCTTAGGTGAAAAGACCATCATCTAAAACATTTCCCACACTTTTCCTTAAGACAAGTAAATCAAAACAAATTTATTAAGTGAATGGTCATTTTGACCAATTTAACTCCCATGCCTACTTTGGCTGTCTCAAACTTTCAAAACCTAACAGAAACTTTTCTGGATCTTTGCACCCCTTGAATGTACTCATAACAGAGTATCAAGGCCCACTTTGTGATCATCCAGAAACTTTCAAATGCATAGTTTAAATGACAATTCAAATTTGAATCTTCTTCATATGGGAAGATCCCACTTTTTCAAAACCCACTCAAACAAGCTCAACTTTCAAAACCCAAGCATCTGCAGACTCACCAGAACCAATCTAGCAAACCCACCAAAATTCATTTCAAAATTCAAAACTTGATTTCATGCGGCCATTTCATCAAACAGGTTGCAGACACAAATCAAACAAAACATCAAACACTATAGTGTGCAGTGTTTTGAGCCTAACTTGTTCCCTAGTTAGCTCACACACAACCCAGTAGATCATCTAGAAAGATTAGCCCAACACTAGCACCCCTGTGAGCTTGCCATTGTCATTAATGGTGAATAGCCGAGCACCCCCATGTCACCCCATTATGGACAGCAGGCTAGAGGAAGAACTAGTCGTGCCAACCTTGTCTGGGAGGCAGCCCACCGTCCACCGCCACTGCCTGTCCTAGCCGCGAGCGTTACCAAGCACTAGACCACGCGCACGAGACACGCCCAGACCATGTCGAGCGTGCGCCAGATCACCAGCCTCGACCATCACCCACAGACCGCGCGCCGCCCTCACCGCGTGCATACACGATCACCACCGACCCAGCAGACCGCCAGACACCCCCGTTTGCCGCCCCGTTCCATACAGCCACTGCCCGCCGTCGAAGACGCCGCCTCTGCCGCGCAGAGCGCCGCCCGTTCCAGACCAAACCGCACCACCCCATGCCTCGCGATCATGTCGTTGAGCATCTCCAGGAGACACAGCACCGTCCCCTACCCTTGCCCATGCATATAGCCGCCTGTAACGTCGCCCCCGACGAGCTCACCGTGCGCCCCGACGGTCCCCTCGCTCAACTATAAATAGAGGCCACCCCCGCACGATTTCTTCACACCATCTCACTCCCCTCTCCCCACTGACCATGCCACACCATCCTCAGAGCAAGCCGAGCACCACCTCGCCGGAATTTCATTGGAGCCTGCTGCTGCCGGAGAAGAAGGGAGCCAGCGATTGGAGCCGCCCCAGGAGAAGCCACCAGTACCAGGAGGTTCGCCGTCGTCGACTTCGTCGTTCGCCCGCCTCGCCTACCCTCGCCCGTACGCCGGTGAGCCCCCAGCACCCCTCACTGGCCGCGCTAGGTTTCGTTCTCGCCGGAGCTGTCTCGCGTCGACGATGACCCTCAGCCGTTGGATTAGAACTAGATCGAACGATCCACGTTGCCCCATACCGCTTCGCCTAGCCCCGTGTCACTGACGAGCGGGGACACCCACTTAAGCAGCCCGCGGGAGCACTGCGCTTAGCAGGCCGGCCCGTTAGAATTTCCCGCGTAGCCCAGCAATTCAAATTAAACCTTTTTCTTTTTAAATTCAAACACACTTCTTTACCCAACTTCAAAAATCAACCCAGATCGACTCAGTGCACCAAATTGGGTGAATCCAATTTTGTTGGAAAGGTCTGTGAATGCTTAATCCAAGCCCGTTGGATTCAAGTCATTTGGATCTGTAGATCACCCGTAGAAAAAATAACAATGCAGAAGCTTTTCTGCATTCAAACATTTTTCAAATTTAAACCATAAAAGCTTTTGAGTTGATTCCAACTCTCAAAAATCACATTTAACCATACCTTTAAGAATACATAAAAATATATAGGTTTACTTTCAGAAATAATGTTCAAGTAATAAAAGAATGCTTCATAAGCATTTCTAGTCACTTTAGTTAATTAAAATAAAAAGGTAAAATCTTATTAAATTGTGACACCACTTTAAATCACATTCCCATGGACTACAATATGTGGTGATGACATGTGTCAAAATGATCCCATGTTTAGTTTGGAGAATATTAAATCTTAAATAG
Source organism: Avena sativa (assembly GCA_916181665.1). Lineage (NCBI taxonomy): Eukaryota > Viridiplantae > Streptophyta > Magnoliopsida > Poales > Poaceae > Avena > Avena sativa. Next base: position 106,899,563 of record OV702293.1, read on the forward strand.
TTTTTCAATGAGTAGAAATTACTTTTCTAAAAATAAGAAGTTTTAAACCAAGCTTTAACCTTGTAATGTTAGAGATGATGCTAGATCATCTATAGGACCCTTGTGTGTGATGATTGCAAGTAGTTAAGTATTGTTTGGTGATTGTGTACCTCGTATTTATTCATAGACGCTAGTACCGACCAAGGATACGAGGAGGAAGGAGGATACTACGAAGAGGAAGCCGAGGAGAACTTCAACCACTGCTCTGCACAAGGCAAGCTAACACTTGCAATATACTATACCTATGCAAGCTAATTACTATGCAAGCCTAATACTACTAGCGAATGTGCAATCTAACACTTGCAAGATACCCTACTGATGCCACAAACCCATACTTGTGATATGAATACTATATGCCTTAAGCATATGTGATCATACCTACTTGCTAAACCAGTCCTAGTTTTATGGCAAGCTTCTTACTTTATTTCTTTATCAAAGCTTACTTAGAGTCTACCTAAGAGTTTGGTAGATACTAGACAGTTGTGCTGAAGGTTGCTTAAAGTGCATAAAATTTGGCCTAATCTAGAAACCTTGATATCAGCCTAAGATATAAGGTTAGACTTAGTGAAACTCCACCAGTTACCACCCCTCACTATTACTACCCCCACCTGTAGATGCTAGTGCTAAGCATAAAACTTGATCAACTTTTAGATGGGAGTACTTGGTGGAAAAATGGTTATGAAAACCTTGGAATGATGGATCATTCTATTGAAATGTTTTGGACATGTGTTTCCAAACACTTGATGATTTTGGTGATGAAAATGTTGAGGCATGAGCCTTAGCCCTTTATAAAACTGATGGTTGTCTGGATGCGATACCATTCCAATTTTAGCGTACAACCACAATACCTGAATATTGGGTAGGGCTTGATTGGAAACTTATATTCCTTAGTATTAGTTCCCTCACGGCCAAGGTCTGAGCTGAGGCTACCTTGTGAAGATTGTCCACCTGTGCAGTACCCAAGATGACAGTGGTCATGGTTGGGAGGCCAAACTCACAGGAGAGGTGCTTATACTAGGGCGTGTAATTGAAAGGTTAGGATTGAAAATCCGGGTGTTGACACGAGGCCAAAATCTTGTCTGTCCACCTTGGCGTCGCGGATGTAAAACTACTTCTTCGGCCAGTACTAGACGGACTCGCACCTAGAAAAAGAGAAGAAAAGAAGAGAATATCAAATAGATATGATGGAGCCGCCGAGCGGATAGACTCCGCTGGTGCCGGAATGCCTCTTCACCGAATAGAGCTTCCGGAAAAGGCCAAAGTGCGGCTCGATACCGAGCCAGCACTTGCAAAGAGTGATGAAACAGGCGATATGGAGGCGAGAATTGGGAGACAGATGATGTAACTGAATCCCGTAAAAGAAGAGGAGACCACGAAAAAAATCATGAACAGGAAGAGAGAGACCACAGATGACAAAGGCGTAAAACATGAGCCGAAACCCTTCGGGTGGACGCGGGATTACCTTGTCGCCGGGGAGGATGGTGTCCTCCTTGTTCTGGGGAATCAGCCCAGAATCGTGCAGCTTGCGCAAGTCCTCGTCGCGCATCTTTGTGCGCTTCCACCCGTCGTTAGTGGCACGGGCCATGGTGGCGATCTTCTTGCCACCGCCGCCGGCGCTCGACCCAGCTCCGGCAGCGGTCTTCTTGGTCTTGCCCATCTTGTAGCAGCGACGGTGGCGTGTGCGTGCAAGAAGGAAGAGGGAAAACATCGAAGAATATCCAGAGCACAGTGAAGGGCAGAGAAGCTCGTTAAAATGGAGGCAATGGAGATGGACAAATGACACAGGGTAAAATAAAACTACTGTTTATGCACGGTATGAAAGGACGAAGACAAGCATAGTAGCCGTTGATCCAGAAGCCCTAGCGCGCACCTCAAATCTAACCCTACACGTGTCAACACTACACTGAACCGTTGCCAGTACGTCATCCACTATGCACGGAAACCGAGGAGACACCCTAATTTTCGCCATGTCTGCGCGTTACTAGTCAACTTCATGTCAGGCGGTGGGACCCACGATCGTCTTGTTGCATCATTTCTGCTGCCGCAGACGGTTGAGATCACCAATCTTCAGCACTCACATCATCAAGGCCAATCCAGCAATGGCTGGAAGTTTTTGGCTGATCAATCAAGTACTTACTCGAATCTACGATTCGAGAAACTACTCGGGGGCTACTCCTATCATGAGCGCTGGCCGCGCACCTGAGAAATGACTAAGGTAACTACACCATGCAAATATATTCGAGTCCTACCTCGATTCTGCCAATATGGACTTGGGGGGATACTCCCATAGGCAGGATTGGTTGAGCATCCGAAAAAATTGTGTCCTTCAGACCTAAGCTGAAAACGACTGAAATAAAGTCTCTCCTCGAGTCTATGACTCGAAAGATACTCGGGGGCTACTCCCATAGGGAGCTCTGGCCGTGCACCCTATGAATTCTCGACTACGATCCTTTGGATCAAATATGACAAAAAAAATTGACAACATTGCCCAAACCAACGCTCAGTGAGAAGCATTCTCATTGTCCACCAAAAACACCTCTACGGTGATAAAATTTTGGATGTTGTGTCTGCGATGCAAAGATAAGCCCTACAGGTATCATTTGATGGCCTGGTAACACACCTGACTGCGCTCTGCCAGTGAATTTCCGTGTGAATAGGAACGATGAAAATCCCGACGGACGTGTTGGGTATATCACTTAAAATCACTGGGATTCGACTCTTATAAGTCCACAACGGCCTGAGTCGAATCTCACTAGCAATCGTTCCAATTCGAGTCCGGGGACTCGAGTTTGATGAAGATCGTGTTGTTTTCTCCTATGATAGTTAACTGGCCCTGGTCCGTTGGGTGATCCAGGAACACGCGTCAATAATCCCTATGAACTAAAACATTTCTCTTTAAAATAAATAGGTTCCACTGCACCCGAAAGATTGAAGAGTCCTTAGCCGAATCTATGATTCGACTGAACACTCGGGGGCTACTGACATGGATATACCCCACGGGTACATGACATTGGTATACCTGGTCCGTTCCAAGGATGGCTCACGACAAGACACGCGGCCCATGAAGACTTCCGATGGCCCAAGCCCATGACGTTTTCGACTCCTTGGAGGACAAGTCTAGATTAGATAGAATTTCAAAGGTACTAACCCTAATTTATAACCGACTCGACATAAGCCCGGGACTAGCCTATCTATATAAAGTCTAGGAGGATACATTGAGAAGGATCTTTTCCACCATCGCATACACACCTCCATGCCAGATTGCATATGCGCACCCCTGTAACTTTCGGTTCCGCCATAATCAATAGCAGACAAGCAGGACTAGGGTTTTCCCTCCGGGGGCCTAAACCTGAGTAAATCTCGTGTCCCGCATTGCTTTTCTGTTAACCATTCCGCGATCTCCAGCATCCCCATCTTCTCCAAAACCCAAGTCTATTACAATGGGCATTAACGAGAGCGAACCTCGTCACTAACCCACTAACCCCTCTTTTACTTTTGATTTATTCTTTTCTGTTGTGTTGCAGGTGCAAAACTACTGATGGAAGACCAATGAAGACTAAATTAGGAAATAAATAGGTTGTAGTTTAGGACTTCTTTCTATTACTTTTTGTAATTTCATTTCTCTTTTCTTTGTAAATAATACTATATTACCTACTTCTTATTCAATGAAGTTTATTTATTTTTTTTACAATTATTTTTGTAATGTAACCTTTTATTCATTCATTCAATTTGATTTGTTGTTACTGATTAGAGAAGAGAACAAGAAGTATCATTTTGTTTATTATATAAAGGAAATAAATATTCATATTTATTTTAAATATAAGAATTCTTTTGTATTATATTATTGGAATGCCTTTATTGTAAAGAATGTTGTAACATGTTTTTATTATAATAAGAAATACTTCTATTCCTTGTTTGCAATTCTTATTACAGTTAATTTTGAATGTTCATCTCTTATATGATTAAATATATTTTATATCACAATTTTTATTTTATTGTTTATATATTATTTACTTAACATGGAAATATTCCCAAGTATTCAAATTTGAATTTCAATTCTCTATTTCAAACATGAATTGAATTGTTTTCCCAAGACACAATAATATATTAGAGGTCATGTTGAAATCCATACACTTGCGCTGACATTCTCATCACAACAATAGAGATCCCGATCCCTCTAAAGTTCTATGCATTTTGCGCGAAAATTCCCCGGATTTTCTTATGCATGAATGCAATGCACACACATGTGTCCTCACTATTTATAGGTGCTAATCCTGGGATGTTACATGATCTTGATCATGAATGGAGCTCACAAGATCTAAACATGATAGCACAAAGGAGGAGAAACAACCATCTAGCTACTGTATGGATCCATAGCCCAAGGGTGAACTACTCACGCATCATACCGGGGGCTGGAATGGTGATGAAGAAGGCCTCCGGGATGATCTCTCCCCTCCGTCAGGGTGTTAGGAAGAGCTTCAGATCCCCCCCCCCCCCCGATCTAGGGACGATGGTGGCGGCATGTACGGACTGTTTCGTGGAGATCTGATCGGGTACTTAGGGTTTTGGCATCGGGGGGCTTTTATAGGCGAAGAGGCAAGGCAAGGGGGTACCTGAGGCGCCCACACCATGTGGCAGCGTTCCCTAGGATGGACCGCGCCACCCTAGGGTGTGGCGGCCTCGTGTACCTCCTTCGGTTGTCCTTCGGTCTCTGTGTTCTCCTTGGTGAAATATTGATTTTGGCTTTTGTCCCGTCCAATTCCGAGAGTATTCCTTACTAGCTTTTCTGAAACCAAAAACAGCAGAAAACACGCAACTGGCACTGCGACATCTTGTTAATAGGGTAGTCCCAAAAAAATATAAAAATACCTCAAAGTGTAGAAAAAGCATAGCAAAGTGGATACTAAACAAGCATAGAACATCAAAAAATATAGATATGTTTACAACGTATCAAGCATCCCCAAGCTTAACTCCTACTCGTCCTCGAGTAGGTAAGTGATAAAAAGAATAATTTTTGAGGTGACATGAAACATCACAATCTTGATCAAAACATTTTCAAGCATTGAAAGCTAGGATCAAAGTACTCTAAACATGAGCATGGAAGATGAAGTTCTAACAATAAGACATAGTAACTATGTTGCAACATAAAAGGATACAAACAAAGATCATGAATAATAATGCATTGAAAGATGTTTGTTTGTTTCTCATATAGAAAACATAGCATAGTGGTATTCATCTTGTCGCTCATGGAGTAGCAAAACATAAATGCATAGAACACCTTCAAAGTTCATAACGGTGCTTAGATACAAATAGTTCAAGAACAAGCAATATCAACATTATGAATCAATCAATAGGTTTTGGGACAATGCACATAGAACTAAGAATGACAACTATGCTCTCTTAATTGGTGCCTAAGGATAGAAGGTGGAGTATCAATATAAAAGTGTAAGAAAGGCTCTTCACAGGGAAGCAGGGATTTCAAGTTTCATAAAGAGTTTCCAAAAATTATGGTACTTGTTAGCTTTCAGCTCTCATTGCCCCTATCATAAGCATCTTGAAGTGATTAAGGTTAAAGTGAACAAAGTATGGAGTATATGCTTGATAAAATATAAGTTAACAATCTCATGTCCCTTGAGTACGAGGGTCGTTCCTCATGCTACTCAACTTTAGTTACCGGTAAGTTCTTGTCATTGTAAGTATATGTGTATCATAGAGAACCGCCACGGGGGTACCCCTTTACCCATGACACAGGAGTTATCCCATATCAAAATGACAAGGCAATATACAGTGAGCATCTCAGCAATACTTTTATTTACCATGAGAATGGTGCATATATTTTTTCTCTCTTTTTTCTGTATATTTTTTTCTGAGGATGCTTCATGGATTGCTGATTATGGTGATGCTACAAGTTTCCACCATGATTAGGCATGGCTTAGTCTAGTGTCCCATGCTTTTCTCTAACACATATACATAACTCCATGGACTTACAAGCTCCCCTTTTATTTCACACCGCCGACATCCATAAAAAAAGAGCATGCTATCAACTTGGTATATATTTACAGGTGTTGAAAGTGTTTCTTGTGACAACATGGTTCTGCTAATTCCCAACTTATAAGTGCAAGCATATAGAACATAGATGACACAATGGTTCAAGTTTATTAGGGGAAAGAAAAATAAAGTGTTCCATCAAGTTTGTGAGAGCTTTAATCACTAATTTTCACATAACAAGTTTAATTTGGAAGATAGATAAAACAAGAATATACGTGGAATGGTGTAACACACCATGCATAGGAATTTATAGTGGAAACTTTGGAATAACTTGGTTTCTTGGGAGTTGGATGCATGAGTAGATCTTACTCAATACAAGTGGAGGCTAGCAAAATACTGGGAGCGACCAACTAAGAGAGCAATAATGGACATAATCATGCAGAGCGACAAAACATTATCAATCAGAGCATCAAGTGGTAACACAAGTCAAAAACTAAATGATCATAGAGGCTAAGGTGACTGGTTCATAGTCATAACATGGTGTGAGCATGTGCCAACTCAACCCAAACAAAACATCAAAGGAGAATACCACAATATTATGCTTTTGTATGCTAAAACAACGCATGATTCTTTCAAGGCACACTAAGCAATCTCAATTATTTGGAACAAGTCATGCTACAACAATATTCACTAAGTATAAGGTCAAAACAACATCTAGCATGACATGATAGAGTCTAAGACACAGTCAAAACAAGCTCCCTTTTGTATCACTATAAGCATAAAACTTTCTACTCTTTTCCAACACCAATCAACTTATTTGAAACGTCACAGCGAAAGCGGGGGTCCAAATAATTTATTCAAAAAAACTAAGAAAACGAAAACTAAGACGCTCCAAGAACAACACAACAATGCATGAAACAATAAAAACGAAGTGTCTAGAAAGAGACCTGAGATTTTGATGAAGAAAGGGATGCCTTGGGAACCCCAAGCTTTGAAGCTTGTACCTCTTGAATATTTCTTGGGGTGACACGGGGTGGCATCCCCAATATTGAATTTTTGTCCATTCTTCATCTCATTGCATCATTCTTCCCCTACACTTGGAAATTTCCTTCATACAAAACTTCACACAATCTTCATTAGCAACATTAGTGCATTCAAGATAATAAACCTTTGGGTTTAATTTAAAAAGAAAAACTTTAATTCAAAACACAAGATACTGTAGCAATTCCCTTAAAAATCTCAATTCGCCAAAAAGAACTCAAAAAGAAATTGATAAAGGCAAATGCAAATAATGGCAGAAATCTGTCAAAACAGACCCGTAGGTAAAAACTGATTTTTTGAAGACCTTATGTTGCTCAAATCGAAAAGTGTTGAACTAAAGAAAGTTAGCTAACAACCTGGGAAATTTACTTAGAAAATTACAACTCAATCCGACATACAGAGATTTTTCATAAATTTTTATAGTGAAGCACAAAAATCTGTTTCAGGACAGCAACTTTCCCAAATCTTACTTCTCTCTCATTAGAGGTTATTCTTGGAACAAAAATCAAACAAAAAGGATAAGGAGAGGTTATTACAGAAGTAGTAACTTCTAAGACTCAATAAAACTATTGGGTTATCTCCCAAGAAGTAATTTTCTTTAACGCCTTTAAGTTAGGCATAGAAAGATGCTCACATAAGAAATATGAATTGAAGTAAAAGAGAGCATCAAGAAGCAAATTCAAAACACATTTAAGTCTAACCCACTTCCTATGTATAGGAATATTTTAAGAAAATAAATTAAATAAGAACATAGTAAATAGAATGGGTAGATAAAAAAAGAGCAACTTCAAAACTTTTAGCACATAGAGAGGTGTTTCAGTACCATGAAAACTTCTACAACCATATTTTCCTCTCTCATAATAATTTTCAGTAGCCTCATGAATAAACTCAAAAATATAACTCTAACATAAAGTATGCTTTTCATGATCTACAAACACATAATTTTTATCAAGCTCAAAAATAGTGGGATTAAAACCTTCAAACCCACTTTTAACAATTTTATAACAAGATGACTGATCATTCTCAGGAGGTATGGGGTTCCAAGATAAAGTCAAGACCCCTCCAATCTCATTTTCAATAGTAGTACTATTCATATTTTCAACCAATATAGGACCATCATCTATAGCTTTATCATAATCATTTTCTAGGCAAAACTCTTTAGTACCATGCATAACAGGAGCATAATTATTATCACAAGTTTTAACCATAGTAGACATTTCAAAAGAATCCACGAGAACATAACATTAATCCTCCTTTGGTAGGCATGGGGTACAATCAAATAATGTAAGGGATAAAGAGTTACTCTCGTTAGAAGGTAGGCATGGGTAGCTAATGCATTCTTCCTCCTTTTGTTCATCACTCTCCTCCTCTTTTTCATCTAATGAGCTTCCAGTTTCGGCAATTTCTTCTTCCATAGGCTCCTGCAAGGTATTAGTCTCTTCCATTTGTGAAAAGCATCTATTAATATATTCAAGAATATAGCCATTTTCTTCCTTGTAATTATCAAAGAAAAATTTAAGTATATCATAAACCTCATATTTATAAGGTGAATCATCAGTATTTTCAAGCAAACTAGCAAGTTAAAATGCACCCTTCCAAACGATAAATTCTTCAATTTGTTCCACATCATAAAAGTCATAATTTCCTTTAACATAAGAAGATATGGTAACATTATCATTATACTCACATTGAAAAGGGAGGTGTTATACCTCCTATAGAAACAAGATTTATCATAGCAATAAGTAAAATTATAAGTAGATCACACATTTCTACCAATGGTATTCAATTTATCAATTTGTTCCCATAAGTGTTTCCCTTTTTGTGAAAAGAGATTTTCCTTATAATAATATATTTGTTCTTCCGTGAACCTAGCTTGCCAATAAGAACTTGTTTCAAATAAACCAACCATTGATAGAAAGCATGACAAAGCAAGGCAATAACAAACCAACAACTATAGTAGAAACTAATTTTTTGTGTGTTTTGATAAGAAAAAGCGAACCAAACAAAACAAAACTAATTTTTTGAAATTATTGATAAAAATAAGCAAGCAAAACAAAGCAAAAGAAAATCCTTGACGTGGCTCGAAAAATCCTTGACGTGGCTCAATAGTAGAGCTTCGTTGGGAGACCTCATGAGGAAGGTATGATGAGCACGGCAGCAAGTTTTCCCTCAGTTATGAAACCAAGGTTATCGAACCAGTAGGAGCAAGGAAACAACTCCAAGGTGTTTCTAGCAACTTGGAATCCTGCACAACACAAACTCAAGACTTTGCCCCAACTTACAGTGAGGTTGTCAATCTCACTGGTTTGCTGAACAAAGGATTAAACGTATACTATGGAAGGTAATGGTTGCTTGTAGAAAGTAAACAATAATAGAAGAAGATGTAACAATGGTAAAGATTGGACGGGGTCCACATTTCACTAGAGGTGTTCTCCTTAAGATAAATAACATAACATGCTGGGTAAACAAATTACAGCAGGGCAATTGATAGGACTGAGCAAGGCATAACAATGCAAATACTAGACATCATGATTCCTATGAGATTTGATTGGGCATTACAACAATATACATAGACCACCATTTAACTGCATCTATGACTAGTAATCCACCTTCGGGTTATGATCCGAACCCCCTCCATTATTAAGTTACAAGCAACGGATAACTGCATTAAGCAATGTGTGTAAAGTAAACAATACAATTATTCCATGAACAAAAGATTGTTGTTTTCTCCCTAGTGGCAACGGCACATCTACAACCTTAGAGATTCCTTTCACTTCCCCAGATTACTAGAGGCATGAACCCACTACCAAGCATATATACTCCCTCTTGGAGTCACTAGCATCTACTTGGCCAAGATAGCTACCAGCAACGGAGAGTATACAAGATCACAAATAACACAGACATGATAGAATCATTAATCATAAGACATGATAGAATCAATAATCAATCTGACATAGTAATCTCAATATCCATCGGATCCCCGCAAACACAACATGTATGATTACAAATAGATGATCTTCATCATGAACAGAGCTCACAAGGTGTAAACATGATAGCACAAAGAAGGAGAAACAACCATCTAGCTATTGTATGGACCCATAGTCCAAGGGTGAACTAATCACGCATCATATCGGAGGCTGGCATGGTGATGAAGAAGGCCTCCAGGATGATCTCTCCCCTCCGGCAGGGTGCCGGGAAGATCTTCAGATCCCGCCGATCTAGGATGATGGTGGCGGCGGCTACAGACTGTTTCATGGAGATATGATCGGGTACTTAGGGTTTTGGCATCGCAGGGCTTTTATAGGCGGAGAGGCGAGGCAGGGAGGTACCCGAGGCGCCCACACCAGGTAGCGGCGTTCCCTAGGAGGGACCGCACCACCCTAGGGTGTGGTGGCCTCGTGTACCTCCTTCAGTTGTCCTTCGGTCTCTGTGTTCTCCTTGGTGAAATATTGATTTTTGCTTTTGTCCCGTCCAATTCCGAGAATTTTTCCTTAGTAGCTTTTCTGAAACCAAAAACAGTAGAAAACACGCAACTGGCACTACGGCATCTTGTTAATAGGTTAGTCCCATAAAATGTATAAAAATACCTCAAAGTGTAGACAAAGCATAAAAAAGTTGATACTAAACAAGCATGGAACATAAAAATTTATAGATATGCTTATGACATATCAGGGGCACATTGGACTCAGAAGGTAAGTGTATATATAACATAAGACATAAAGAAAACCCCTTTCCTATCGATGACATAAGAAATGCAGTAAAGGTTGTTGAAGAGGGGGAGTTCATTCCCGATAGAGAGAATGACGAGCTCACACTCGCCCTTGGGAATCCAGAACACAAAGGCCGAACACGAGGCATAATAGGCTCCCAACCATGGAGCATTGGGTTTCCCGTAGAAATGAAGAAATATCCTTATAGTAGTCATAAGAGGAGAAAGGACAAGGAGGAAATTGAAGCAAATAATCAGGCAGACCGGATGCATAAAATTGAACAACAATTAAAGCGACAACAAGATCAAATTAACGCACTTAGCCAGCAAGGTACTATCGGCCCATATCAGCGGCACATGCTAGAACCTGCATTCGATGCTACCGTCCAATCAAATAATCAGAAAAGCAGTGTGGCTTCCACCGAGTTCCTCGGTGATGACGATGATGATGGTGCATCGACAATGGCTCGTGTTGGCTACCCAGTGGATGATATCACGGAGATGACACATTGCGAGCTACATGTGAAAGTTTTGAACATAACAATGAAGTTGGTGGTCGGCTATGCCTTACCAATTGGACCTGAACAAACTTAACATTATCGTCCGGTTCAAAGGGCTACGCTGTTGTCGGGGTGGATGAAGTTATGCACAGATTTCACTAGTTGAAGCTTGGCTACCCTGCAGGTGAAGGGGATGTGACTGAACTGGGAGAAGCAACAAACATCACCATTTTATGGCCAAAGAAATATATCGTGCTTCCAAATCAGACGCCAAGGCAATCTTTGTCGCCTCCTCACCCATATCCGCTAGCACAACAGTCATCTCCGTCACCTCACCCATCTCCAGCACAACGGCCGTCTCCAGCGCAGCCGTCGCCACCGCGCCAGCCATCACTGCCATGCTAGCCATCGCGCCGCCTCAGGAAAAAAGCGTAAGCGTACCACCGCTACTCTGTGGAGTGGTAAGCGATCACCGACACGTAAACAGTAGCCTCTACCAGAGCTTGCGATTTTACTCTAGAGGAGACTGCAGCGATCATCAAGGCGGAAACAACAGAGTTTTTTGCTAAACTGAAGCGGCCGAAAGAGCAAGAGTTCCCTAGCACCGAAGAAGATAAAGCCCGAGTGCTCAAAATGCTAAAGGCCCTTCACCAACCCGAGCCAAAGCTGTCATCAGACTATGAGCGCTCTATTCTCAAGTCACATGCGGCACAGAATTTGTCGAAGATCACTAGTGCAAGCGGGAAATCAGTTCCCCAGCTCAGAGAACAAAAAACAATCGTGCCCTCTTCTCAAGGTGATTTCCCATACCAATGTGGGGTCGAGAAATTATGCCGTGGAAGAGCAGTATGATCCAGAGGTAATTACACTATATGGAGAAGCGGCCACTGCTCAAGGTATGAGTATTGCTAACTACTTATCCTAGTTAGAGTACTTCCCCGCGACTGAAGTAGTATACAAATACCAGTACGCAAATCCTCTCGTCAAACCTAAGGAGGTAAAGAATCTACCAACAAAAGTGTGAAGATTGCATAACTGGTACATTAATGCCACAAAGGTCGGGGCAAACTGGATAATGCTGGGGGTTAAAAAATAGCATTAGGGGAAATAAGATGACGTGGTAATGATTGAATTTGTTGAACTATTTCAATTACTCAATCAAGATGCCTTGGACAAATCGACCGTCAGTGCTTATTGTCTGTAAGTACTAATTATGTAATTAAGTCTCTAGCTACCTCACCTCATTTATTGCATGTATAATCATACTATATTATGCAGAATGAAGATTCTCGAATGCAGAAGAGGACAAATCTATGACATTGGGTTCATTGAACCATATTTTTTCATAAAGATAATCTCTAACATCCCAAAAATATTGATCAAGGATTATTAAATTCCAATCACCAAAATTAGGGTTAACAAAAACTTTTGTTAATTAAAATCAATATGAATGCATGTGTGTATGTGATGATTGCATGAATGGACTTGTGTGATTGTTGTGAATAGCAAGGATTGGTTTAAACATGAAAACAACATCATCTAAATCATTTCCAAGAAGAATCAAAACAATAGAAATTCAAAACAAACAAAATAAGCAAATGGTCATTTTTGCCAATCTTGCTCACTAGGCCACTTTGAGTGTTTCTAGTCCAAGATTTCGAACATAAACAATTCCATTTCTTTTCACCCCTTGCTAGACCAAGTGAAAGTGAACCCAAGACCACCTTGCAAACCAACAGAAACATTTGGCAACCATATTCAAATGACATTTCAAAATTGAATCTATATCATATGTGAAGATCACCATTTCTCAAAAACCAACCAAACAAGTGCACCTTGACAAAACCAACTAACCAGAGACTACCTAGTATGTGACTAGTACACCCACCAAATTTCATCCAAAAATTCAAATTCAAATCTCTTTCCGCCATTTCATCAAACACCTTATAAACACAAATTAAACATCAAACACTATAGTGAGCAGTGTTTGTGCCTAACTTGTCTCCTCTATAGCTCACAACACACTCTCGGTAGATCATCTAGTTAATTTAACAAGCCCTAGCTCACTTTAAGCTTGACATTGTCATCAATGGTGACCATGCCCGAGCTCAAATGGCCACCCCATTGTCGACAGCAAGCCAGGAGCCTCCCTAGCCTCAACAACCTTGTCTGGGACACAAGCCACCATCCATAGCCACCCCATGTCCAATTCCCAAGACTTGCCAGCCCCTGGACCACTCAGAACGAGCACACCCAGCCTCTCTACAAGCATGCCGAGAGCGTGCCAGAGCACCGCGCTCGACATGCTCGCACAGACCATGCCCCGCCTTAGCCGCCCTCGTGCATGATCACCACCGCCCCAGGAACCGCCCGGACATGCCCATTTGCCACCACGCGGATCATAGACGCTGTGCGCCATTAAAATGCCCGTTGGACCCACCCAGAGCATCACAGCGTTCCAACCAATTTTCACCACCCCATGCCTCGCCACCATGCCGTTGAGATTCGCCAGGAGGCAGCGCACCGTCCACTACCCCTAGCCATGTCGTTAGCTCGTTGTGCAGACGACCACGACGAGCTCCACCCGCACCCTTTGGTCCCCTCTTCGCACTATAAATAGAGGCCTTCCCCGTTCGATTTCAGCACACCATCTCACTCCCCTCTCTCAGAACCACCCCACCTCATCCCCAGAGAAAGGCGAGCACCAGGTGGCTGGAATTTCGCCGGAGCTTGCCACTTCTGGAGGAGAAGGGCATCGTCGATTCGAGCCACCCCAGGAGGAGCCACCGGTACGAAGAGGATCGCCATCATCGAATTCGTCGTTCGCCCCCATCACCAACCCTCACCTGAGCCCCGGTGAGCCCCCCACAGAACCCCACTGGCCGCGTTAGGGTTCAGTCTTGGGGGCGCTGCCCGACGGAGACGACAAGCCCTAGCCGTAATATTAGATGTTAATCCTACGATCCAGATTGCCCCGTACCCCTTCGCACCCCCCTGTCTCGCTGACTGGTGGGGACATCCACTTAAACCCACCCACGCGCGCTGTGCGTAGTGGGCCGGCCCAGTTAACTTCCCGCGCGACCCAGTAGTTTGAATTTAGGTTTTATCAATTAAGTTTCAAACATAGTTCTGTCTCTAGATTCAAAAATCAATCCAGAGAGTTTCACTGAACCAAATTGCATGAAACTAATTTTGCTAGAAAGGTACTGAAATTATTAATCCAAGCCCGTTGGATTCAAATCATTTGGATTTGTAGATCACCTATAGTAAAAAATAACAAGGCAGAGACTTTTGTGCATTCAAACATTTTTCAAAATTCAACCACAAAAGATTTTGAGTTGATTCCAACTCTCAAAAATCACATTTAACAAGACCTTTCTGAATATATAACAATATCTAGGTTTACTTGCAGAAATAATGGACAAGTAATAAAAGAATGCCCCATAGGCATTTCTAGTCACTTTATTTAATTATAATAAAAGGGTGAAACCTTATTAAATTGAGACACCACTTTAAATCACATTCCTAAGTACTGAAATATGTGGTGATGACATGTGTCAGCATGATCCCATGTTTTAGTTGGAGAATATTAAATCTTATGTAGTTTTTCAATGAGTAGAAATTACTTTTCTAAAATAAAATAATTGAAACTAGTGCTTTATTTCTTGTGATAATAGTGATGATGCTAGATCATCTAGTGAAAACCTTGGTGTGATAAATAGAACTAGTTAAGTATTGTTTGGTGATTGTGCACCTCGTATTTATTTATAGACGCTAGTATCGACCAAGGATACAAAGAGGATGGAGAATACTACGAGGAAGAAACAGAGGAGAACTTCAACCACTGCTCTGCACAAGGCAAGATACTAACTGAGCAAGCTAGAACTTTTCAAGCTAACCCTTGCATTATAACTATGCTAACTAGATGCATTAGACATGCATTAGTTCGACCACTTGATTATACCAAACCCAGTTTTACATGAAAGCCTAATTCTTTTATTTCCTTATCAAAGCTTTTTATTTGAGTTTTACTTAGTGAATTGTAGATTTTATAAACATGTTTAAAGTTAGCATAAAGAGCATAAAACTTGGCCTAAGTTATATAATCTCTATGTCATCCTAAGGCATGAGATTGAACTTAGATCATTCACACTTGATTATCACCCCTCATTAGTGTTTATCCCCCACTTGTAGTTGCTAGTGCTAAGCATAAAACTTGATCACTGTAGATGGGAATACTTTGTGAATATGATTATGAAAACCTTAGAATGATGAGTCATTCTACTGAAATGTTTTGCCATGTGTTCTTGAACACCAGATGATTTTGATGATGAAAATTTTGAGGCATGAGCCTTAGCCCTTTATAAAAACTGATGGTTGTCTGGATGTTATACCATTCCAATTTTACCGTACAACCACAATAACCGAAATTTGGGTAGGGCTTGACTAGAAATTTATATACCTTAGTATGGGTTCCCTTGCGGCCAAGGTTTGAGCTGAGGCTACCTTGTGAAGATTGTCCACCTGTGTAGTTCCCAAGATGATAGTTGGTCATGGTTGGGAGGCCAAACTCATAGGAGAGGTGCCTATACTAGGGCGTGTAATTGAAAGGTTAGGATTGATTATCCGCATACTGAGTATGGTGAATTTAGGATTGTTCCTAACAGATGTATCGAATATTATGGTGAAAGTGTACCACCTATGTACAGTGTCAAACTATTCAAATAGACGCGTCAGCGGTTATGGATAGTTGGAGTGGCCATACTGTTCCGTCGTCAGATATTTTAAAAATGACTTATGAATTGAAGCATGACTTTGACTTGACCACACCATGGTTGTGATATGAAAATATAAGTTCCCACTTAGGTGTTATAAAACTTTCAACTAGCTTTCTTTGCTTCTGAACTCAGTTAAGGTAAACCTGGCTTTTTGCAAAACAACCTAGAGCTTAGTATTCCTACTCAAAACCACTTCACTTGTTAGTATTAGTTTGCGAGTACTTAAAGAGTACTCATGGCATTGTCCCTGGCTATTCCCGTGGCTAGACTATGAAGAGGACTATCAGGAGGATGGACCGCAGGAAGGTTACGACAACTAGGATCATCTCCCATCATCAGCATTGCCTATGACCATGAAGATGGAGCCTCGCCCACGCTACCGTTATTATTATATTATTCCGCTACTTGATTTGTACTAAGACTGGATCATGAGATCATTTATTTGTTGTAAGACCTTATGTATGGTTTGTAATTGATGATGTACTGTGATATCCAATCTGTTATGTCACACAAAAATGGTAATCCTGCGATTGCGATGTATGGCATAATAGGGATTTGGGATTAAAAATCCGGGTGTTGACATAATATCAAAAAAAGATCCCAGGATACAGAGGATAATATTATATATGCGTTAAGGTTTCAAGAAACCAGAAGGGAAATAATATTTCCTTACAACTTCGAGTGAGTGTTATTGTCTTGTATACACTTTCTATTTCACTTACTCGATGTTAAGTGTATAATTGATGAGTTATGCATGTACAGATTCCACTATATTCTGCTAATCATTCAACTCGACAAAGGGCATGTACTATTCATGGAATCAAAACATAAACCCCTTAAGACATCGGCGGACATGCAGACGATGCTCCAGCGGTAATTCTAATCATTATGGCACTATATTGGCAACATTCGTGCATTTCCTGATATCAAGTAATTAATAACTCATTTTATTCGTTTTCTTCACCGGGCAGCGCTTGGAAACGGTTCACCAAGAAGGCTAGGGGTGTTTAGAAAGAGGAGCTTACATTTAAACCACTAGATGTAAGTACCACTAGCTAGATCCACGCATCTCTTTGATTCTAGTTTTGTTACCATTATCATGCTTGATTATTATTTTGATTGAACCATGTTCTGATAAAGTGCCTGACGTAGGGACCCGTGAATAATTTATGTGGATAATATCTTTACGAGTTCATACATCAAACATACTATAAGAAGAGCAGAAATTTAGAGCAACTTCACGTACATAAACAATTTTCATAGTTTTTTATTACCATAAAATTGTGTTTAGTTTCATTCATATAGGTTGACTCCTTCTTTATATCAGATCGAATGGCTGTTGGACGGTCTTCTGCCAAAGGATCGTGTACGAGCAATTCAGGAGGAATTGGCGAGATCTTTGGATGCAAAAGTCATAAACCCAAAAGAACAATACCATGTGGAGTTGGGTGTATAAGGCAATAGGGACCGTACAAAGAGCTTATTTTGTATGTATATATGCATGAAACCTGTGTCTCGAATGTAATATGTTCGACACTTCGATATCTATAGTCACGATGATGGTGTGTAATATAATGGTTTCTTTATTGATGAGTGCAAAACACAAAATAAAAAAGGAAACAATATAAATGAATTCTCTGCCACAACACAAAAAGTGGCCTAAATGAATTCTCTGTCACGGCACAGAAATGTGCCAAATTGCTGCCGTGGTAGAGGCAGATCTGTTCTGGTTCGTGTCACAAACCGGGACGGATGCTCCTACCCCCTGGCGCCATGCAGCAGCCACGTGGAGCCCTTTTTGTCCCGGTTCTTAGTCCAACCGGGACTAAAGGGTGGGGGCTTACAAACCGGGACCAAAGGCCCTTTTTCTACTAATGAATGCATTGTACAACTTATATATATTTCCTCCTATCCATATTAATCTCAAATTTGACTAGATTCAGATGTATCTAGTTAGGTATTTAGAGTAGATTCATTCATATTTATACAAAATTGAGAACATTAATATAGACCTAAAAAGATAGTTTCTTCTCTAGATGATGTGGAGGCTTAGCAAAGACATAATTATATGTTCCCGCAGTATGTAACCTTTTAAACCTGCCGATTTTGACCAAGTATGGTAATTCCAGGGAGAGGCCTGAGACAATGGGATCACATTTCTCCTTAACTTTTTCTCCTTTGTGCTGAGGCTTTTTGGCTTTACTAAATAAGGCAGAGAATGAAGGTCTGATTTGTGGTATCAAAATTGCAGCGGCTGCTCCCCGCATCAACCATCTTCTTTTTGCAGACGATTCTCTCTTGGTTTTGGAAGCCAATGTCCAAAGTGTGGAAACCATCAAATCTATTCTTCAAATTTATGAGGAGGGCTCCGGGCAAATGATCAATAGGGATAAATATTTCGTCATGTTCAGCTCAAATGCAACAAGAAATACAAAAAATCTTTTGCTGCAAAGCCTTGGTTTGGGGTCTGAAGCAACGAAGGGCAAATATCTTGGATTGCCAACATATATTGGACGATCAAGAACAAAGTGCTTTGCATATACTAAAGAAAAAATTTGTAAACTAATACAGGGATGGAAAGAGAAGCTCATGTCCATGGATGCGAAGAAAATCCTCATTAAGGCTATGGCTCAAGCTATACCCACATATGCTATGGCTTATTTTGATCTTACTAAATCATTATGCGATGATATTGTCAGCTTGTGTGTAGGTATTGGTGGTCACAGAACGACGACATGAAGAAAATGCATTGGGTCGGATGGGAAATAATGAAACTTCATAAGGATGAGGGAGGTCTGGGTTTCCAGGACCTATACTCTTTCAATCTTGCGATGTTCGCTCGGCAAAGCAGGCGTATACTCCAACCTTCTGATTCTTTGTGTGCTCAAGTCCTACGCGCCAAATATTTCTAGGACGGTAATTTGCAGATAGCTAAACCTGTTGTGGGAATGATTTATGTTTAGCGAAGTATTCTGAAAGGACTAGAGGTCCTAAAGGAGGGTATGATTTGGCGGATTGGTGATGGTGCCAATGTCCGCATATGGAAAGATCCATGGCTACCTTCTGGAGTGACCCACTGAGCTACGGCACACAAAGGAGATTGTGAGCTGAGTATGGTAGCCGAATTCATAAATGAAACCACATGTACATGGAATAGAGACCTTATTATGCAATATTTCTCCCTGTGGACGTGCCTATTATCTTGAGTATTCTACTGCG
Organism: Avena sativa; assembly: GCA_916181665.1. Lineage (NCBI taxonomy): Eukaryota > Viridiplantae > Streptophyta > Magnoliopsida > Poales > Poaceae > Avena > Avena sativa. The sequence continues at coordinate 106,918,837 of OV702293.1, forward strand.
AGAAAACACTGAAGATTTTGTGGCATGGCATTTTTATACAAAAGGAGTTTTTCGGTGAAGTCAGCCTATAAATTTCATCGAGACGAGACTTTTCAGAAGCATTCCCTTAGACCACCATGGACGCGTTCCATCCTATCAACCCTACCACCAAATGTCCATCTGGCTAAGTTCTTGCAACCTACTTGGTCAAGGCAGAGCCCATATGTCATGTGGTTGCACTAGAAGATTCTCAACACTAAATGTCTCAAATCCCTTTGTTCTTGGGTGGCCATCCACAAGTGTGAAACACAAGGTAAATCATAGACATGGGCCTTGTGTAACCACTCAACACAAACCAATCTTTCCATTACACCTAGGTGATTCATTCACATGTTGTTTTATTAATCAAAACATAGTCATAGATTTTTTATAACAACATAGTAAGAATATTCCACCCTTGTTTTCTACTAGCCAGTCTAAGCATACTAGTATAGAAAGTTTCTTATCTTAGGGACAACTACCAAGACAACATATATATGATTTCCCATGGCATAGCATATACTTAGAAAAATCTCCATGCAAATCCTACACAAAATAATACTAATGCATATATAAAATAATAGGACAAAAAATATGAAGCATCACTTGACTTGCTAGCTAGGAGAATAGAAACAGTCCTCACAATCACAATCACCAAAATCTACACATAAAATCATAACACCAAATTCACATTCAATATTCAAACAAAAATATATATGAATGCATGCAAATGCAATGGAATGATTTTTCCATACTAAACAATTAAAACTAATAGTACTGAACAAAAAGTAAAGTTTCTAAGAACTAAATAAACCAAGAATTATTTTAAAACAATTTCCTAAACATTTTATATAGCCAAAATAAGCCTACAAATGGTTCTTTATAAAATCCCAATTTTACAGAAGAAAATGGCCAAACTAAGTCCATAGATGTGTAGGGCTCATTTTTCTGAATCCATTGATATATTATTTGTAATTTTTTCACAAACAGATTAGAAGTTATTAAATTTAGAAGTTTGAATATCTAATAGATCAAAAAACAGATTTTAAATAGAAATTACAGACGCGTGGTAGCGTCTGATTCACTGGTACCGCTTCGGCCCGATAGCGCTCGCGGGCCGTTAGATTTAAGTTAGATCGCGCGGCCAGGATTGCTCGATGCCGATTCATTTGAGTGATCTAATCTACAACTTTGGATCTAGATCCAACGGGTCTGGACGATGCGACCATAGCGGGGCGGCGCTGATGGTTAGTGCGGAGACGCTGGATCTGCCGGTGATGCTCTGGTGATGCTAGGAGGTAAGGGGATGGTGAAGCTCGACGTGTACTTGGTTTCGACAGGGGCGCACGAACACGGGTGTAGGGGATCGTCGGAGATGCTGCTGGCGCTGGGTGCGTACGGTGGTTGACGGCGACGGCTCTACGAAACAAAACAGGACAAACGGAAGGCAGCATTAGATGTGCGCGAGGACGGCGATCAAGATAGTATCAACCAGAGGGAGAGGGGTGGAAGGAGCTCACTGGGATTGGTCGCCAGACACGAGTTCACCGTCGGGTGCGTGCTGTCGAAGACGGAGGCGAGCTCCTAGGCCACGAGCGGGCAAACAGTAAGCGTTAGTAAGTGCGTATGAAGATGGCGAGTAAGATAGGGTGAACTATAGGGCAAGGGGGGTCGAGGCTCACCGAGATTTGTCATAGGAGTTCGTCGGAACAGTGACGACACGAGGTGGAATTTGCGAAGCCTGGCGGCGCTCAGAGGTTGTGGTGTGGGGGAAAATGGAGAGGGGGTCGAGGGGGTTAAGTAGCAGGTCGAGGGGGAGAGAATTACGCCTGCAATTAATCGACTTGATTCGAATTGAATCGGACGAAACGACATCGGCAGAGCGGGTCGTCACGTGGGGATTTGGGGATGATGAGATGATGTGGCGATGGGGTCGTGCTGTCAGCGAGCGGTGAGAAGAGAAAGGGGGAGGGGGATCCCGGGTGGGCTTGCTGGGCCGCAAGTGAGGTTGGTCCAGATAGGTAGCGCCAGGTTTTTATTTTTTTCTTTCTGCCTTTTGTTTTCTAATTTGATTTTTCCAAATGGCATTTGAATGATCATTTCAAATCTGTTTGAATTTAAACCTTCACCAAAATTTTGTATGGTGAACCTAGCATTCAAATGTGTGACAAACACATGCAATCACTCAAAAACCATTTTGAGGTCATGAAATAAAATAAAAACCATGCCCCATAAATATATAATAAAAGGTGTATAAATATGGTTTTATTTAGGGTTTAGCTTTGAAATTTTTGGTGCAAGATCAAAATGCCATGATGTTATGAATGCAATAACATGATTTTTTATTTTATTAAATGTGGGATGTTATAATAGCAAATTTTCTCCTCTAAAGCTGGGGAACTGAAAATATCATATTCATCATTATAATCATCATGTATTGGAGGTATAGTATCATCAAAGCAAATTTTCTCCTCTAAATCTCGGGAACTAAAAAGATCATTTTCATAAAAACTAGCTTCCCCAAGATTAGACTTTTCCATATCATTAGCAATAATGGTGTTCAAAAAAATTAATTTCCTCTTCAAACACTTCATGTCCTAACTCAGGAAAAATACTATAAAGCTCTCTAAATTTGTTGTTGTTTTCCATTAAGCCTAACTAGTGAAAACAAGAAACAAAAAGATATAATTGTAGAATCTAAAGGAAATAACTTCGAGCACTCACACACCAGCAATAGTACTAGAAGATAGCTTATTTTCCAAAGGATGTGAGTACCTTTTACCTTACCTCCCCGACAACGTCGCTAGAAAAGAGATTGATGTCTACACACGCTTATATTCTTGTAGACAGTGTTGGGCCTCCAAGTGCAGAGGTTTGTAGAACAGCAACAAGTTTCCCTTGAGTGGATCACCCAAGGTTTATCGAACTCAGGGAGGAAGTGGTCAAAGGTATCCCTCTCAAGCAACCCTGCAATCAAGGTACAAGAAGTCTCTTATGTCCCCAACACACCCAATACACTTGTCAGGTGTATAGGTGCACTAGTTCGGCGAAGAGATAGTGAAATACAAGTAATATGGATGATTATAAGTGGTAATTGCAATCTAAAATAAATATGGTAGCAAGCAAACATGTAGCATGTATAGTTGTAAACGGTGTTTCAATGCTTAGAAACAAGGCCTAGGGAACATACTTTCACTAGTGGACACTCTCACATAAATATCTTCTCTTCATTATGCTTCTCTGAACTACTCTCCAGTTGGACAACTCCAATCCATGGTAGGGCTACAAAAGCTCTCCTTAAAGTTTGCATTCCCCATCTAGGTAACCCCAACCCTATCACTTTGAGCGCTAGATGGTTCCAACAAACACCACAATTTCATAGAGACATCCAGCTCAAATTATACTCATGATAAGTATTTATGTAATCTTTAGCCTAAGTGCCACATGGTGTGCACACTGTCAACTTCACACACGTGGGGATAACCGGAGATCAAAATTAAAGCACTTGAGATAGAGTAGATCTACTTGATTACAAATCTCATGACCATAATAAGATCACGCATAGAGAGAGAGATGAACACATAGCTACCGGTAGAGCCCTTAGCCTCGAGGGAGAACTACTCCCTCCTCATCATGGGAGTCAGCAATGGCGATGGAGATGGTGGTAGAATCGATGGAGATGGCTCCGGGGGCAATTCCCTGTCCTGGCAGGGTGTCGGAACAGAGACTTCTGTCCCCCGAATCTTCTCTTCGGTGGCGGCGGCGCTACGTAACTTTTTGTGGAGATCTGATCCATGTTGGGTTTACGTCTCGGGGAGACATATACGTAGGCAAAAGGGCAAGGTCGATGGAGCCTCGAGGGGCCCACAGCATTGTGGCACCCCGGATTTACGGTCCGAGAATTTCCGTTATGCATGCAATTCATGTTCCCATGATCAGTGAGCCGTGAGCATAACCGACCAGTATCATTACATCATCTATAAAGTAACGAGTACAAAACTTTAAAAGTGGCCATTATGGCAATTACAACAAAAGTAGAGGCAGTCTTCAAGCGCAGAGCCCATGTCATGCCTTAACCTACAGGCAACTGACTGGGAAGACGGCATAGCTCGCATAGACGTCCGCACCTTCGTCACTTCTTAACATATGTAATCTGGCCAAGTAAATAGCCAGGGACAATGTCGGTGAGTACTTTGAATGTACTCGCAAACCACCGAGACAAGGTAACAAGATAATGCATTTTTGGTTGTGGCGAGATAGCTCTACACTATAGTTGTTTCTGAAAAAGTCTAACAATGGCATCTCTATATCTTTGTTGAAAAAGAGTTTTTGGAAAATATGCCTCGTTTTTAAAAACCCAGATATCACAATATCCTCGTTAAAAACTTTTTTGAAAGCATTTTTATGGTAAAACCCCCTTTTTAGAACATCTTCGACCATCTCTGATCAAAACCGAACTCGTTCTTTTCTTTCCTAGTGACCAAGTCACATCCTTTTTATTCATCTTAAACATATCCGAAGGGTACTCCAAGAAATCACCTTTCTAACCATCCTTGACCGTGGACACAACTATTAGAATAGATTAGACTCTGCAAAGTTTCTGCACTTTACCCACAAGAATCAATACATCCGCTGGGATACAACCACGCCCCGATACACACGGTAAACGGGGGTTCGGATAATCAAACCTTACTTTTCATTTGTCCATCCCTAGCAACGGCGGCTTTTCCTTTTGGGTTGTTCTCTCCGGCATGAGTATGTGGCACGACGGCCATAGTCCTCCCTCCCGTACAAGCCTATTCCCCAAACCGTAGTTTGGCATATAGTAATTTGACTCCACTTCCTTCCTTACTTACCAAAAAGTCACACCATCCGCGAGAGACCCAATTTTTGCACCAATACCTTGTCCATGATAGTCCGTATTTTAGGGGATTTCTCCCCTTTAGCGAGTACGAGCAGCCCGGCTAAAGACCACAAACTACGAGTTAAGCCCCAGCGACTGGGGTAGTGTGGTTGCACGGATAAATTGTTCTGGTAAAGGCGTAGAACATCCGTTCTCTTTCTCTTGCTTGACTTTCTCTTCATCCTCCTCATATCTTCTTTAGTAAACCCTCCACTTGGAAACGATGCCTCTTTCCGAGGGTTTTATTTTGAAAACTTTGTAGTAGGATAAAACCCAAAATAGTTTTAGCACTAAAAACCCGTAGTTGCCAAGAGGGAAGATGCTAAACATCTTAGCCTCAATCCAACGGGGTAGAGATGGGTGTCAAATGTGTAGGTGTCCTAATGGACACCAATTTATAACTTGGAGGAGCCAAGTTACTCACGCCTTTTTAATTGAAACAAACCATGCTTTAATCATGAGATTCATAAATGAGATATAAAACAATTGATAGAAAGGAGTAGGTTAACATAGGAGTTCAGGAATGGTGGCTTGCCTGTGACCAGCGAGATGTCCCTTGACTTTCTTATAATACCAGAATACCAAAAGTGCCAATACCAATAATAAATCGAATAACCCAATGTTTCCTTCTTCTCAGCGTCTCACAAATGCAACTATCGTCGTTATCGAGCATACATGCAAGCAAACAACACCAACATCAATACAAGGCATAGAATCATCAAACCATACAGCAAGAAAAGGATAATTACATGATATACATCAGTAGGGTGTTGGAGGTTTGATTTGATTGGACTACGAGAATATTTGGAGGCACAGGAGAAAAGCATCCTTTTGGATTTAAAGTCTAGGAACTACCTAAGAGAGGGGTTTTTGACCAAGGGATTTATCTGTATGATACCATTGTATAAAAATGGTACCATGTGATAGGTATTGATAAAATGAGTCCAACAAAAGTTGTTTCACTATTTTATCAATTTCAATTGATTTATGGTGATTTTTATTGTGGACAAAACTCTAGCTTTAGGAAATAATTCACTAGACAATATCTGGAGCTCCAAAATTATTTCCTTGGGTGATTAGGTAGTATTTAGTGGACTGAATCAAGAGGTGTTATAATCACCTCAAAATAATTACCAGAATGCCCTTGAGAAATTCCCAAAGATAGTACTGGCTGGGATTTGTCTTTTTCATAATATTTAATCTACAGAAGCTTTTCATGTGATTACAAGGGTACTTTTTAGGTACTTAAAATACCTTTCAGTAGAAATTGTAATCAACCTTTTTGGAGTTACAGAGCTACTGATATGAATTTATTGGTGAATAAACAATACACAGAACAGTTTAATTCACCAAAATTCTACAGTGGTTTATAAAATTATGAGCTACTGGATTTTGAAAGATATTGTTATTTTTGTCCAATGGGAGTTGGAATTGGATAAAAACCTCACTTGGTTTGACCTAGGGAATTATCTAAAGGCATAAAAGGCCTGATTTTGTTATTTTTGCTGCCAGTTATCTAGGAAGAAAATGGGTATGGGGCCAGTGGGGCATGGAAGGTATGGACTATACCTTCCAATATAGATTGGTTTTAAGTCATTTAGGTAAAATAAACTCTCTAGAGATAATTATTAGTGAACTGGACAGATCCTAGTAGATGATTTATCATATTTATTCTAAATATTAATTTGGTCCAGCACCAAGTCTACATGTTAGAATAGATACTTCAGTACCTGTGCAAAATACTATCTAAATTTGGTTGGGTCATTTCCATTTTAGTTTGCATTTAAACTAAACAGATAGTTTTTAGATCTGGGCAAAAAGGAATAAAAGGGCAAGTGTTCTGGGCCAGATCTGGGAAGCAGATGGGCCGCGCAGGGGAATTCGGCCCACCTGGGCGGTTGCGCGCGTGGGAGTCGAGATTCGAAAGGGCCGCGGCGGGGCCCGGCCGTCAGCGACATTGATGGGGCGAAGGGGTATGGAGGCTCCCAAGGCCGTCCTATTAGATACGCATCGACAGCCCTAGGTCATTCCCTCGTCACGCGACGGTGGCGGGAGGAAACCCCAAAAGAGGGAGAGAGGGTGGCGGGGGAGGGTCACCGGGGCCGTCTTCGGCGAAGGGGAGGACACATGGCGATGCGGTGAGGTGCGGGGGTCCCGGGGATGGGCGACATGAGGTGGTTCTCCCTCGGAGCGAGCTCGCGCGGTGGTGCTTGAAGGGAGCTCGCCGGAGCTCATCGGCACGGCTCCAGGGGCTGCTGGAGGTCAACAAAAAGGGTACCATTAGCTTCAGAAGCAGAAGGGGAGTGCTGCTAGGTAACATGTAGAGGGAGAAACAGAGGAGGAGGGAGTGGTGCTTGTGAGAAGAGGGGAGTCCGAAGCTTTTTTTCTTCCCTTCTCTCGGGAAGGTACGAGCCAGGGGGAGAGGGAGCTCTGGGTGTGAGTGGGGGTTGTTGGGGCCAAATGAGAGAGGGGAGAAGGGATTCCAGGGTTCCTGGCCCTATAAACCAAGGTAAAAGGGTCCATGGTGGACTTAGCTTATGGGAGATCTTAGGGAGGGTGCTGGATAGGCATTGGGCAGTAGGGGTGGTGGTGGGAGGTGTGTGGGACCAGCTGCTCGACTAGGGAGGACAGGGGATAGTTGGGTGGAGATATTTTTCTAGTTTGTAATGACAAGCCTTCTCTCTCTCTCTTCCAAGAACTAGAGACAAGGGAGGGGTGTGCTACAGTAACTTGGCTACAATGCACGGCCAGTGCTACGGTCACTTGGCTACAAGTCCTAGAAGAGAATTGATGGGGTTTGAGTTGGTTTGAATCAAGTTTTGCTTGGTTTAGCAAAATTGATCAAATGGATGCTTGTGAAGGAAGTTGAAAAATTTGCATTGGGCAAAGTGGGGAGAGAGTATTGTTAGATGGATATGGTCAAAGTACCTCCCTAGGATTTATTTGGAAATTTTCTAATGAGTTTAAGCCCACTGAAAAGCAGTTGTTCAAAAAGTGCAGAAGTTGTTTCTAGAAGCTCAAGTGGTAAATTTACATTGGCCAAGCTTGGTTTTTGATGTGATATGGTCCTAAATTCCATATTACACATTGGATAATTTTATTTGAATTTATTGGGTTGGGAAAGTATTTTTAGGGAATTATTTCTTGTTTCTGCAATTTAAGAAAAAGGGCAAAAAGAAAAAATAAAGAATCTCAAAAATATTTATTTTTGTGTTGTAAAGTTGGGATATGAGGTGGAGAACTCAATTATGCATTGAGTTGGTAAAGTGGTTTGGGTAAAAACAAACTTTCCTTTGTAGACAAAGGTTTTGATAATTTTGCAAGATAAGGAATTTAATTTGTTTGATGATCCAAATAATTATGGGAATTATTTGGGGAGGGTTATATTCAAGGTGGAGGTTGTATAATTGATGTATGCATCATGTTCAACCTTGGGTTTTTAAGAAATGTGGTGAAAAAGATGGAAACTAGATTTGGGAGGATCTAGGGTTTAGTTATTTTTATGCCACTTAAACAGGGTTGGATTAGGGAGCTCAGAGCTCACCTTGGTACAAGGGATAAATTTATAGCTAGACCAAGTTATATAGATGATCAAGGAATCAAGAGTTTGGCTTGTTTGCATTTGAGGTTGTCTAGAAGAGATGGCAAACTTTGTTGAAAATAAAGCCGCCATAGCATATACATCAGGTAGCCTCCTAAACCATGTGGGTTTAAGAAGCACAAGGCTACAATGGGAACAAGGGAAGTGGGGGTTAATAGGCCATAGTTATTAGATCATAACCATTCAAATATTTGGTCAAGGGTAGGAAGCATATAGATGTGAGCTTCTGCCAAACTAGGAAACATGATAAGATTTACAGAAAAGATTATTATCTTGACTACAAAACCATCATGGATGAGTGGGAACCAGAATGGGTTATCCAAGGTAAAGAGTGGGATTTGGTATTACTAATGATGTACTACAATATGGTTCAAATACATTCTCAAGAATGAACATGGGTTGGAAAAGGTAGAGCTCCAGAGATTGAATCTAGATTAGAAATCCAGACAGCCATTTTGGCAGATTTGGAGATTTTGACTAGTATGCAAGAGGGAAACTTTTGAGAGGGTGGCAAAGGTTTATCCTTTCCATTAAGTGGTTGATGTTCATGTATATATTGAATAGAGGGGATCCAAACTTGGATTGGTTCTTCTCTAAGTAGGAAACTTTTAGATGGGGGTTATCCCTGGGTTGATCTGATTTGGAGATGAGATGGCCACTTTGGTGGCTTAGCATAGATCCATATTTGGATGCTTAGTTTGAGATTGATGATCACAAGAAAATATTGGGTCCTAGGGGATGAGCTACTAGATTATCTCACTCTGGTTCCTAAGAAAACAAGGCAGTCTGCAGATCAAGGCAATTCATCAAACAGCAGATCAAGGCAAATTCATCAAACAGAAAATCAAGGCAATTCATCTTATCACTGGTCCAACTACCACTAGGGTTACCATCAAGACTAGCTTGAGGTTGGGTGTTCTTTGAAGGGAGATAAGGATCATCTTGTGCGGTGACCCAGCATACCACTACATGATGTAGTACACTATAGTCGTTGACATAACACCAATTAAACAACGTTCACTAGTATTACATCCCTCAGAGTGGTACAATAGAAACACAATAGGTCCAATACATGGCTAAAGGTTACAACTCACTCTATACACAAGATCCAGAGGTCACTCTAGGTTAAGATAGAGAGAGAACTTCTTACAAAGAATAATCAGAAATGAACAACTCATAAGTAATATACTAATAGTCTAGTTCCTGAACTATTTGGGCTTGTATTGCGGCTATTGCAATACCCTATAGAAGTAGGTTCTATGACCAGATATTATATTCCTATCTAATCAGCAACATCGTCTTCACTTGAGTTGATGTATATGTTGACTTTCTTGACTTCATTGAAGAACTTGAGCTTTTGATGACGATTCGTGGAGCATAGCTTGATGTAGATGTCATCTTAATGGCTTCAGAATCTAGCAAGGGTTAAGAAGATACGTTGAGTACGAGCGTACTTGTCAAGTCCACTAGAAAAGTAGTGTTTGATGCACTATATCTACAGCCACAGATCGTAGGTCGTAGGCAATGCAAATTTTTGTAAACATTTCTTCAAAGGTTGCTTTTATTCTGAAAATCTATGTCTGTCAGCCTTCACGGGTTTACTAGAACTTTCATGGAGTTCCTTTCCCGCCGTGTTCGCAGCTCCTTCCCGGAACAGGGAGTAACAAGTTATAGTTCTTACACTCTACAGAGGTACGTTACTTTACCCATGAGAGATCAACTCTTTGTTGCACAACTGGGCAGCTTATTCCCGTCCACAATTCCATGATGTGTGGCCCAGAATATGATCAAAGCCAATCATTGCCCCCTTCGCGACCTCGCATGCCTCCTTGGTGTACACCATGCCCGCATATTGGATTACGGCAATGGTTTGTACATACCGTTAGATGCCAGAACTATCGTGGGACGTTGAGGGTTACCACCCATATGTTGCATATCCTCTACAAATTACCAATTAATGTGCATACTACGAGTGATAACAGCCACGACCTGCACATCTGGCTACATGCAAGAATAAAAAGATACAGCTGACTTCTTCGTCCCATTCCAGATATCATGGTTAACACGTGATATATGGCGCAAGAATCACTGGCGACATTGGTTGTTAAGTCCTAGATAATATGTTCCTTTACCACCGGGACTTTCATAGTAGGTTATTACCTCATGGTAAAATAACCTATAATCACATTATTATGAAAATAGTATTTTAGGACCTTTTTCAAATGCAGGTGATGACAACACTAGATTTGTAAAATATTTTACAGAAAATAACCAAAGGACATGAGCAAGTGTGAACTTGCCTTTTGTGATTGCAAGATTATGCACTCACGGTCTTCAAGATAATATAAGATCCAATATCTGAATCAGCATCATTGGTCCGGTAAGGACTAATGTTTAAAGAAGCAGAATACTTTTATGCATAAGTAATGTAATGCATTTTATAAACGCGGATCCCGGGGATAATGTTGTTCTAGGGTTTGGATACTGGAAGTGATGTCTTTGGAATGTGTTGTACTTTTAGTTAAGTTTCACACGTGTGCTTCTTGTTATGGCTTCTGAGTGTGTGAAACAACCTGTAATTAATATAACATAAAACAATGAGATGCACACCAACGTGAAATGTTACTCAAGATTGCTTACATTATAATTGTTTATCTTTAAATTTTTACTTTACAAATAATGGCCTTACTAAGGAACTTAAGTTCTTACAATCCTAAGTATACAAGCATAAGATAAAGTAATGTGATCCTGATTAACTGTCATATGTTGTCTGAAGTGGCAAAACTAATAAATTTTGAAGAAAAGATTTCTTTCTTAAGGTTTAATCAATCTTTGTGGTTAATAAAATATGGTTGATAGAATGTGATTGATGTTGTTTATGTTTGCTTGGATAGTTTGAATTTGAGATGCTTTATTACTTGATTATAACAGACCAAAGTTAACTATAAAATACTTACAAAATCTTTAGCATAGTATTTGAAAATATTGTAGACTACAGTTAACTTTAAAGACATAGATGGTTTTAAGGTATATTTCTTATGTTAGTGGTACCATGTGTACTCTGTAATGTTTCATTAAAGTTACTTAAGGATGATTATTCTCCTATTTATGTACTGGTCTCTTAATTTTATAATGGAACAAGATCACTTCTTGCCATATAAAGGTGTGGTTATAGTTTGTGAATAAGTAAATAGTACTAGTGACTACTCATGATTATCTTTGGATTTATTCCATTATAAGGTTTGTGAGTGGAATAATGGTAAAAGGTTGTATTTGACTAAAATATCATTCTTGAAGATTTATAATTGTTAAAAGTCTTTTTAGAAAATAAAATACACATATGGTTGAAGGATAATTCAATAAAATTGAATTTATAATATTTTTAACCTTTATAACTTCATATTATTAATATTTAAGACTAATATTATTTATAGACTCAATTGACTATTTTTAGAAATATTAGCAATTTTTATTTACCCTTATCTTAATTATTAATTAAAGAAATAGGTTTAAATTTAAGTTGTTAAAGTGTTTTAAATTTTTATTTACTTCAAAAATGGAATGTGATATTATTAACATGTAAGTATTACTTTTGTGATCAATTTGGTATATTACATTTATTTTTATAATTTATAAATAATAAGGTATGAGTTTTATAATATTTATTACTTTATAAATACTTAATAAATACTATATATTTAATTAATTGAAATAATAATGTATGCTTATAGTTTTAAAGTATTGTTTTTTATTTTTCTAAGATTTTTGGTATTTTATTTATATTTTTAAGATTTACCAATATTAAAATATGAATTTTCAAAGTATTATTACTTATAAAACCTTTATTAAATAATATTTATTTAAATAATTGTAACATTAATATTTGATAATAGTTTTAAGTTGTATATTTTATTTTTCTAAAAATTTGCATATATTACACATATTTTTCTGAACTATAAAACAAAAGTTATTGATTTAATAAGATTTAATGATATTATTTCATTCTTGAAATATTTAAATTTGGGCTTATATCATTTTATTTATTTCTTAAACAGAAAATAACTTTTTGTACCGAGGCTAAGCCTACCCAAGGTCACTGACTGGTGGGCCAGTGGCCACATCATCATCCACGAATGCAAAGACAAGGTCAAACTGGCTGACTAGGCAGAGGGTGATGTTGGCATGACGTCGCTATGCCGTCGGCACAACCACCGCCGTCAGTGGGTGGTCATCGGCGACGATCTACGGTGACCTAGCAAACTAAACTAGCCTAGTACGAGTCAACACAACATGCTGAACCCTAGAGTTGCGGCGCCGCTCAGAAATGGTCATCGAAGCCTCGGCTTTGACGAGCTCCGACGGTGGTCGACGGTGGCATAAGGCGTGATGACGATTTACAATGAGATGGGGATATTTAGGGGTACTGGAGGGTTCAGAAACTCACCCTGATGACGATTGAAAGGTCGATGAGGACCGGCACAGTCGGAGAGGAGCACACGGTCGACTTCTCCGGCGAACCTCGACGGAAAGGAATGTTAAAATTCGCACCCACCCGAGCTCCCCTCGGTCTAAAAATGCTGTTAGGATGAAGAGGGGAACATGGCGGTTCTCCTCGACCACTCCATAGGTTCTGAGGTGGACTCTATCAATGGCGATTCGTGATTCTGACGAGCTAGGGTTTCGGCCCTTTTCTAAATAGAGAAGATAAGGACGAGTGGAGATGCGGAGTGAGAGGATGAGGATGAGGGCTTCGTCATGGTGTTCTTATCCTCGCAGAGCGACCTCGGCGGTGGCGGGAATCACAGCGGTGACGGTGAATGGCATCGGCGCCACCCACACAGCTGCTTGCCTGCGTGAGGATGACGAAGGGGTGACAGGCGATGAAACGGTATGGGCCAGACTTGGGCCAAGTGGGTCGCAGTGTGACGCGCGTGAGCGACGGATAGGGCAAAGAGAAACTGGGCCATGGGCCAGAATTGTCTGCTGTTTTCTTCCTTTATTCTATTCTATTCTCAATTTCCTGTTTAATTTTCAGATTTGTATTTTAATCTTTAATTTGAACTTTTATAACAAAGTTTATTTGTTGAATACTTGCATCAACAATTAATATTGATTGAGATTTATTTTGTAAACCTTTATCATAAATATATTTTTATATTTCTTTATTTTATTTATATGTATCCCTTTTAATATTTTGTAGAAGCCTTTGTTATTAAGCTTCTTTTTATAATAAACCATGGCTTTATTAAATGATATTTCCTTATTTGTTTATAAAACTTAATTCTAGTTAGCTCATAGTTTGGATGGAAATTTTTATATAATGATCCTATATCATTATTTGATGTATTAAATACAAAGTAAATTATTTGGTTAATATTACTCCCATCAATTTAGGAAATAGCAATGTATAGATTCTATTATAATTAACATAGATATTAGGGTTTGAATTGTAAGTGCTTACTCTAGAGTTTAGGGTTCTTAATATACTTATGTTCTTTTGTTGATAAAAAATTATGACTAAGCATATTGTCTTTTTTGTTTGTGATCTTTAATGATATCACCTTCTAAAATAGAAAGTTATTAACTAGAATGTCTGATGGAAAAGAATTGATAAATATAACTCCTAATCACATATAATTATGATAATTGGGATTGACAGAGATGTTCTTAAGTGATTTTCTATAGGAAATATTCTTATAAAGCATTGTGGAAATAATATTATTTATCCAATAGATGATATGGATGTTAATATTGAATATGGATTTAGGGTTTAGTGTTCACCAACAATTCCTATCTTCCATAATTCATAACTCTGGACTTCTGATTAAGGAATTCCTTTCCTAGATATCCTACTCCTCCATATCCATCATCATGTGCTAACATGATGAGCTTTACTTCACAAGAATATTCTTATCCACCTTTTATTCTTCTAAACCCATTGATAAATCCAATGAGTTTGACATTAAAGCTTTTAATAATCTTCACTTGTCCAGACTTGGTTATATCAACTACACTTCTGTTGATAACCTCCAATCCAACAAGTAGCTACTTCTAACTCCATTCCTATTCTTCCATAATCATCCACCACTAATATTACTTCAGTAGATGTATTTATAATTAGATATACATCAAATCCTACTTTACCTTAAATGTTTAATATTTCCCAAGAGGAAAATACTGACTCTATAATTCAGTGTTACTCTATCATCATCTTAACCATACAATCTTATCTTTACTTGACTCCAATATCTCATATTATAGTTCAATCATGTTTTACCCACCAATGTTACTTATACTGGGTATAAGCATTCCATCTTGGTGACTAAAATATGATCATTGTAATTCTCTGATCCTATATGGCTTAGGTTTCTAGTTGGCTAATCAAGGCTTCCATTCTTAAAACATTATAGTTGTATTATAATTATCTTCTGTTTATCTCTATTGGACAAAAAAATATAATTTATTTAGTATACATACTTGATCCCATAAGATTACTCATATTAACTAGCTTTAATATTCATCCTTGTAATCTTTACCCCAGATACTCTTCTATCATTCATAAGTGAGTTAACTCCATCGATAATCCTATTGATTTAATTCTCTTACAACACTCCCATCCTATAGATGATATTTAAATCAAGCATTACCACTTACCTTTCCTTACTATTTTCTTTATAAGCTTTAAGTGAATCCTATTATAAGAACATGAGTTAATAGCTCAAGTATTGATAGGTTAAGAATTGGTGAATCAATAGTTGATTACTCAACATTGATGAACAACAAATATTAAGATAAGATTCAGTAGAGATGACAAAGATTGATTTGGAAAGAAAGATATCTGGTGAATAATCCTGACTTAATTTCCTTGCTACCTAGTATCACTAAAGGATTACGGTTAGGTATTACCATGATACTCATAGTAGGAATAGATAAGAATAAGATAGGCCAGGATTAGTTATTTACATTCTTATTACTTGGGTTACATTCTTAACTTGGTATTAATGGGTTGTTGTAATGAATGCTATGAGATGATCCCTTAAGGATCAGATATTAATCATTAAGCAATGCATTATGATTTATTTTTATTATATTTGATCTACCCTTAGATCAAAACATGTTTACCCAAATAAGGTTTTAGCAAAGGTTATATTGAAACTTATCTCAGTCAACTTGATGTTCTACTTTAATTCCATCAAGTTGAGAGAAGCTTCAATCACTTTGACAAGTTTTATTTAAAAGCACAAAAATTATTCGGATTTTCTATGCATGAATGCAATGCACACAACTATGTTCAGTTTATTTCTAAGCCCAATGCTGGGATGTTACATCTTGGTATTCCTACCAAGATTGGAATAAAAAGGTTTTTAATAATGGTTTTGGAAAACCTAGGGATAAGAGTAGCTAGAAGTTCTGTCTTGAAAACATAAGGATATTATATATAGGTCTCCATAGTTTTTGTTAATATAAACTAGTAAAGTATTTTGTTGAGTCAAAATCATCTTGGCTCAGTTTTTTGAAATGCCAGAACATTTGAGAATATGAAAGATGAGCCAAGACATCTCTTTTGTAAAATAGCTTTCTGTAAACTAGTGTTGAGATGAGGAGTACATCACCTGATACACAAAGAGTTGTATGAGCACAAGCAAACAAGTAAGCAAACACTGCAACATATAACCAGAAAAAGTTTTGTTCCCCTGATTTTTCCTTTTTGGACACTAAATCAGGGTTGCTGAAATTCGGATGTTACAACCATGGGCTGGCGCGGCCTAGGGTGGGCCCGTGCCACCCTATGGTGTGGCCGCGTCGTGGCTCCCCTTCGTCTCTCCTTCAGGCTCCGTGTTGTGTCTTGAAAAATAGGAATTTTGAATTTTGGATTTTCCTTACTAGCTTTTCTGAAACCAAAAACAGCAGAAAACAGGCAACTGGAATTGTGGCATCTTGTCAATAGGTTAGTTCCAGAAAATGTATAAAAATACCTCAAAGTGTAGACAAAACATAACAAAGTTGGCACAAAACAAGCATGGAGCATAAAAAATTATAGATACATTTACGACGTATCAGCGAACAACCCCAAGATCCGGCCAAGATCAAGGGAAATATTTTGTACCTCTCAATGCATAGATGTGGTAGATGAGGCAGCGCGTCGTCGTGGTGCCATATGTTCTCCTCGTCTCGTCTGGCTCCGGCGAACTTCTCAATCCTGGGACCACCTCGTCGCTGATTTCGTGCTCCTCCTCCTCGCCCCTGGCTTTGCCAACCAACGCCACCCACGAGCACCGCAGATGTTGTGCCTTTGTTGTCACACACACATACAAGGTGGAATAGGAGCAAGAGAGATGCTACTCTGAGTCTTGCCGCCACGGAACAGGAAGATGGGAATATCCAAGTATGGCGAAATCCTAGGAAGCAGCACTAGATCCTAGAACCCGTATCTGGTCCACTGCCACCCACCTTCCTTTATATAGGCGAGTAGGTGAGGGCACACAACACTTGTGTCCCTTGGTCCTAAACCCTATCCCTAGTCAAAGTGGTTCCAACCCATTGACATATGTCTCTGTCCGTATAAGTCCAACTTGCTGGCTCGTGATAATAGGATCAACATCCGACTAGTCCCACTCTCTTAAGTGTGCGATCTCGTAGGCTTACGGTAAGTCGGACATAGATCAGTTATCTTTCTGTCTGAGCCGTAGCCCAGTGACTTCTCGACTAGAGCTAATAGTCGGTGGCGGCCTCTAGCAAGACTTTACGCCTCCTGGTTTGCAAAAATTCCCTTAATGTGACAATCTATCCGAGTCCCTTTGCTTCACGATATTGGTGATAAACCTCAGGGGAGATTCCGTCATCCCAGTGCCGGTTTACTCTCTTCTTGTTGCAGTGATAACTATTTCCCTCCAGCTTCACCAACTCAAACTACCTCGGTCAACACTTGATCGAGTAGCGCATGGCCATGCTTCTGAATCATATCACATGAGAGGGCCCAGAGAATATCTCTCTGAGATGGAGGGGAAATTTTCGTCTTGGCTGATCCACGTCACACAGCTTGCGTCTAAGTCGGCCAAGACCACCCGTATTACTCCTAGTTACGATGAGCGTTAGATGGAGTCAAAGTCAGATCTTCCATAACTCGGATCGTGTGATCCCCTCAGGTCTAAGGATTCCATTGTCTTAGTCAGAATGTATGATAGTGTGCTCATGTCCTACTAACATTTGGATCGGTCCAGCTATCATACCTCTTCTGACTAGCCAATGCAAGGCGGATAGCATCTCCATGCATATGACAAGTGAAACATTGTCATCTTCCGACTTACAAATTAGTCCCGGCAGTGGGTTTCCGTCCCAACCTCAAACGACTAAGGACAAGCTAGCTAGAGCTAGATATAAGTATGTGGTTCCAGACCTGCAACAATTGCAGTGACACATACATCTAGCTCTATGCCGGATTTCGGGTTAAAAATACAAGGAGAAATTTGAGCCTCCACGGCATCATTCCTAACATGAGGCCTAGGGATCTCTCGCAGGCGCCAAGGAGTGCGAGGAGAAACTCGATGCCCGAGAGTCATCCATGGCCATCCACGAGGAGAAGGTTAGCCTTGCCCATGAGGAGGCAAAGATCCGGTAGCAGGAGTTGCAGAAGCGCGAGGGTGACCTCGAGTTGAGTTAGTAGGTGCTTCTAGAATGGGAGAAAGCCATCACCTCTCGTTCTGCCAATCTTGAATCCAAAGAGGCTTACCTTAGCGAGGAGAACGAGCGCCTTTCCAAAATGAAAGCCAAGGTGTAAAAGGACCTGATGGAGCTCGAGGAGGCGCATGCATGGCTTCATGACCAGCAGAAGGTCCACGAGGACCAACTCCTTGCAGAGCAGCATGCTTTGCCTGAAATGAAGTGGGACCTGGAAGCAAAGATTCAAGCTAACCACGCTGATCTCAAGAAGGCAAAGTGGGCGACGCACCCAAAGTTGGAGGAGATGAAGCGGCTCTATAGCAATCTTAACGACACCATTGACGATGAATGTGGCTAGCTATTGGGTCCTACCAGTCGCCGCATCTTTCGAAACCTTCTTCTTCTCGCCCCCGTCCTCTACCTCGTCGTTGTGCTCCAGCCGATAGGCTCCAAGGTGTCTAGCAAGCTCGTGAAAGAGCCTAATAATCACGCGGACTCCCTTGCCACTATTTTAGTGCAAGGTGTTCAAAGATGTGGATCCCAACCCTTCCGATGAGGGGGCATCCGACATGGAGCGTGATGAGGCATCAGGGAAGGAAGCTGAGGCTAGGGCTTCACAGGTGTAATCACCTTCCTCTCGTATCCCGGGGATGTCTTCTGTGTATCTTCTAATATTCGTAATAGACACATGTGTCAGTTCAAACTATTCCCATCGTTGGTTTGTAATATATCGGGTTTGCATGTGCCACCTATGCTCTGCTCCTTTGTAGCATCCCAATTGTCTAACAATTGCAATGCTACTTCCTAGTCTACATAATGTTATTTCCTACATGTTTTTTATTCCATATCATTATATCATGCTCATGACACCATGCCACCTTGCATTTGAGCATCATATAAAACTCCTCTTATTTGGTTCTTATCCCATATGCATTTATATTGAATCACTTGTATTTGCCTCTTGATATATTATATTTGTTTCTTGATAAATTGCTTCATTCCCAAGTTCAGTTGGGGCATATCTATTATAATTCCACCACCTTTGCCACCTTCCTTTGGTTCCATCCATCATCTCTACCATACTGAATATATATGATAACTTGCATTACTTTGGAATTTAACTCTAGCTCATAAATAGTTGGTATGGGTCCTTTATTCATCTTCATGCTTCCATAAATTATACATGTTGTTTTCACAATATTACTATGGAAGCCTACATAGACACCTTTGCATGCTATGTAGTAGTAGAAGCCATGTTTCTTTTCAACCATGGTTTCATTATTTTGTGAGCTTGTTTGATTCAACAAGGATATATTAAATTATAGTGGAAAATACACACTATATAGGCCTCGTAATTCAAATGGTCTCATTGCTATATAAAACTATGTTTGGGATTCTTGGTTCCTTTTGAGCCATAAGTCAATGATAACTTGAGCCTAGTTTGTTTTCCAAAACTAGGCCTAGCTTTTGTTCATTCATGCACATGGGATCTTCCCATCTCTCCCCCCTCTCTTTTAAATTTTTTGGTTTTATTTGAATTGGAAATGGTTTGAGCAAGCTCGCATAAGGTTGAAAATACTAACCTAATCTTCCAAGTTTTGCCACCCTTTTCCTTCCCTGGTTTTTATAATGGTTTGGTTTCAAACAATTTTTGAAAAGGGACAAAACTATTAAAATAGAAAGGAAATAAAACAAAAATTATCTATCTACTATCTCTATCTATCCCAAAACCATACCCTTTTGAATCGATGGGCAAAGCCAGCCATCTAAGCTTCTAGCCTAGCTAGCTAGTGAAACCACACCACGTGCAGAAGCGAACAAGGTCTTGGCCCTATTCCTCTTCTCCCTGGTCGCCCACGTGATTGCTCACGCTGCTGTCATGCGCTCCTCTCTCCATCCGCTGCTTAAAGCAGAGCAGCTGCAGAGCTTTCCCCTATCCTAACTAACCACCCCAGATCGAGATCTGGGAGATGCCTCCGATCTTCTCCTCCCTAAGAAAAGCCATTCCACACATAAACCCTAGCTACCTAGCTCCGGCCACCACCTCTCCACGGCAACCTGGAGCTTCCCAAGGCAGGCCAAGTGCATTAGCAAACTCCCTGGCTTCCTCTTCTTCAACCTGAATGCAGAGCTGCACCATAAGAGCAAGGGAAGCCGCTCACCGCCATCGTGTCATCGTGGTCACTGCCTCGCACTACTAGGAAAACGGCTATAGGTAATCCACACATCCGTGGCGCACGTGCTAGTGGTGCCCCACGGGTAAAATAGGCGTAGTGCACTGTCCACAGGTGTCCTACGGCTAACTATCGTAAGCGTGGCACACATGGGAGTGGTGTACCACGGATATGTCTGGGCCAGGCCACAGGTGGCCGCAGACCACATACCAGTAGAGCACTAGGTCAAGGTGCGCTACGGGTGTGAAACTTAGTCGTAGCGCAACCTGACCTAGTGCGCTACGGATATGTGTTTTGCAGCAGTTCGGTCAACTTAGACGTAGGGCACTCTGCCCTAGTGCCCTACGGCTAAGTGCCCTGTACCAACTCCACCACCCCCCCCCCCTCGTGGATCGGCTTTTTAGCCTTGAAAAAATAAAAAGAAATTAAAAACACTTCAAAAAATAAAATTCTTTCATATTTAGGTAGATAATGTGGTCTAGTTTCTAGAAAAATTAACAAACAAGAATTTTGACTTTTTTGCAAAAAAAAATTCATGCCACGGTAAAATGGTCGTAACTTTTGCATACGATGTCAAAAAAAGTTTAATATACCAAAATGACAGGAACGAGATTTCGCATCCGCTCGCAACCACCTCTGGTTGTTTAGCGATTTTTTAGATTTTCAAAATTCGAAAATAATAAAAAGTTATAGTTAAAAGACCGTTTTTCCTGTAGAAAAAAAAATAGAGAGCAACTTACCCGTAACGCATCACCCCTAGAGCGCCATGACTAAGTTGGGCGGGATTCGTAATTCGAATCACCACCCCGCCCACCTACCCTCTACTTTTCCCTCCCCCTTCTCTCCTTTTCCTTTTCCTCCTCCTCCTCCTCCTTCTCATTTTCCTTATCCTTCTCCTCCTCCTTATACTTCTCATCCTCCTCCTTTTCCTTTTCCTTTTCCTTCTGCTTCTCCTCCTCATCCTCCTCCTTCTCCTTCTCCTCCTCCTCCTTGAAGTGAAGATGGTGACGGCGGCCAACTCCTTCTTATCCTCCTCCTCCTTGTAGTGACGATGGCGATGGTGGGCTCCTTCTTCTTCTTCTCCTCCTCCTCCTCCTCCTTTTAGTGATGACGGTGATGGCCGGCTCCTTCTCCTCCTCCTTGCAGTGACGACGATGGCGAGCTATCCGACGAGGCAACGATCACGGTGGTGACCACTCCGACGAGGCGGTTACGGTGACCACTCCGACGAGGCAACGGCTCGCACCGACGAGCAACGAAAGCAGGGGCGGCGAGATCCAAATCTCCTACTTTTTTATTTTGAAATTTGTACCCGTGACACGCAGCACCCAGTGCGCCACGGCTAGCTTTTCATACGCGTGGCGCACAACACCTAGTGTGCCACGGTTAACTTTTCATAAGCATGGTCCACCACCTAGTGCGCCACGGCTAACATTTAGCTGTAGCGCGCGCCTTGTGGCGCACCCCTAGTGCGCCACAGATGTGCTTTACAGGTGTGCCACAAATTAGTTGTTTCCTAGTAGTGGCCATCTAGTACATCTTCTAGTCGTCTCCGTTGCTCTAGAGCTCCGCAGATGTCCTATGAACCATCCTGGTGAGCTACTGCCTCCCTCTAGCCCATCGCAGTGCCTCCTCCGTCCAGAACCTCGCCAATTTTGCTCTGCCACTCTGTCGTGCGATCCCATCAGCCAACCATCGCGCGCCATGATAGACAACATGCGCAGACAGTCTGTTGTAGTTCCTTTGTTCCCACATAAACTCCATCCACCTCAGCTCTTCTCCGGCATAGTTCCACACACGCTTTTAATCTCGGCACAACCGTCTCTCTCTATAAGCAAACAGAACAAGAACCGGATCACCGTAGCGCTCGGGATCTTCTTCTAAAATCATCAGGAACTCACAGACTTCTGTCGGTTCGTTAGTTAGCCGTGTGATAACCCTCTAATCCTCACAAAATCTTGTCCTCTATGGTCCACCTCTGATGCTTCCCATCGCATCCCTGCGAAAACGGTGCTTACCTCTTTCTAACAAACCTAACCACACCCGTTCTAGTGCACCACAGACCTAGAAATTATCCTCGCAAGATCGATCGAGCTAGCAGTTTGTTAGTGCAGAAAAAATTTAGTTTTTGATACTTCTTATGGCCTCTGTTCTCTAGCCGTTTCCGTGTCACACTAATGTCATACAGGGAAACCTCGAACACAAAACTTGTAGACCATGATCTCTTCTACAACTTTTCTTTTTGCAGCGTAGCGAAATTTGTAGCGGTTCTCTTGCCATCTTCAACAAAAGTTGGAGTCAGCTAGCTATTTTCGCGATCGTTTTTCAGTTCCGTTAGATTACCTCCAGACACTTTTATAAACAAAACCTCCACTTTCCTTGTTACCAACCCGCGGTCCCATGTCTGCCACTTGTCACACCCATGCGACATTGCCTTGTCAGCAACTAATCAGCGCGTGTGGCACGCATGTCATGGACTATGGCTAAGAGAGCACATGTACAAAAAGTTCCGGAAGACTTTTTCCTAATAAATAAAATTCCTGGAAATCGGTAAATACAAACAAATTCATATCTTTTAAAATAATTTGACTTAGAAGAAACTTTTAAAATGAAATATGAATGTTTGTCAAATATGAATTCAAATACATTTTCAAATTTGACTAGAGTTAACTCTATCTAGTCAAACATTTGACTTTGACCCCTTTTTAAATAATTTTGACTCTAATATTGATTTAAATTAATAAATCTAAATAATATTAAAAAATATGTTTTTGAATCTTAAAAATGCCAGGAATATGAATATGCTATTTAAAATATCATTCGATTAATTTAAAATTTCGAAATAATTTAAATGCTAATAAATGCATTTTCTTAATAAATTCATAACTTTAATTCCATAACTCTGAATTCGATAAATGATATATCTAAATCGATTAGTTCGACAAGCCCGTTCTAACTATGCATTCCATGATATGAATGCAAGCATGAATCATATAAATATTAAGTATGGAACAATGTTTATGGGAGCAAAACATGACTAAAATCTAAATAAAATGCTTTATTCTTGTATCCCACACTTCACCCATTCCATGATATGATACATCATGTAAATTGTGCAGCATGGCATCCTTGTTTGCTTTTTGCATATGATTTATATGTTTGTGCAATGTATTTATTTCGACCCCCTTGTATGTTTGGTTTTTATCTGAATAGATGCTAAGCAAGGAGAGTATCAGGAGCCTTAGGAGTATTACCCGGATCCATCTTATTCTGCAACTGAACTTCCGGGCAAGCATTTCCCCATGCTTGCTCTACATATAGGACCTACTGCATATATCTTATTTTTGCATCATAATCGCGTCCCGAATAAAATTGAATCCTAAGTATTGCATAGACTTTACTTTTAAACCGCACCGAAGCTTGTGCCCTTCATCATATGAGCCACTACTATAGGAGTTATTTGAGCCATGCGAGTCGTAAAATTGCATGAGTAGGGTTTGTGAGTTTCTTTGAATAACGAGGTACCTAAACAACTAAATTGAGTATTAATGGGATAACTAATAAAAGAGGCACCGGTGGGCAATATCTTCTATTTGGTTATTTATGCTCACTTGTGTTCGTAGGACCCCGAGTACTTGATTCTTGTTCCTTGACTATCGCACTATCCGCATGTGGGACCATGAATCCCCTTAGTCCTAGCTTGAGTCATATTTAATTTTTTGGGTCCACAAAATAGTTTGGGGCGTTATTACTATCCTATACTTATGCCATGTTTTACTGCGTATTTACTATTGTTCCTCGAGGACCATTTACTACTGTACTATTTAGGAATTGTGATACGTGTTGCGGTATCGACAAGACCAGCCACACTTTTGGTTTCCCAGTCGTTTACAGTCATCGACACAAACCTCTAGGTCTGTCTTGGAGACGTCCAACTTCGTCATGGGTTTCTTAGTGGGGTGGCCCCCTAAAATCAACTTTGAATCTTGTGAATTCTTTGTCGTGATGCCTCGTTAGTTTTTTTATTTGGTTTTTCCGAGGTTGATCATGTGTGTGTTGCTATTTGTGCACCCTTGCAGGGTAAATCGTGTGATCGTTTATGCGGTATCTACAAGACCAGTCACACTTTCAGTTTCCTAGTCGTTTACAGTCGTCGACACAAACCTCTGGGTCTGTCTAGGAGCCGGCCAACTTCGTCGCTGGTAGCTTAGTGGGTTGGCCCCATGAAATCAACTATGAATCTTGCAAATGATTTGTCGTGATGCCTCATTGGGTTTTCATTTTGTTTTTCCAAGGTTGATCGTGCGTTTGTTGCTATTTGTGCACCCCAACAAATAAAGATATCTTCGCATGGCAGCCTTCTGACATGACCGGAGTACCTAGGGAACTGGCCGAACACTCTCTTAATGTGTACCCTGATGCTAAACGCATCAAACAGTCCTTACGATGTTTTGGTAATGAAAAGTGCAAAGCTATAGCTAAAGAATTAGCGCGACTAGAATTAGCTATATTTATCGTAGAGGTCATCCATGCTGAATGGTTGGAAAATATTATAGTCGTCCCTAAAAAGGACACTATTGATTTAAGGATGTGCATTGATTATACTGCCTTAAACAAGGCTTGTTCTAATGATATGTTCCTTTTGCCAAGAATCGATCAAGTTATCGACTCCAAGGCAGGGTCGGAATTACTTTGTTTTCTCAACGCATATTCTGCATATCACCAAATACTAGTGAAAGAATCAGATGAACTCAAGACGTCTTTCGTCACACGTTCTGAAACCTTCTACTACAAAACTATGCCTTTCGGCTTAGAGAATGCGGGAGCTACATATCAACACACCATGCAACATTACCTATGATCAAATCGAATGCAATGTCCGTGTATATGTATATGACATATCAGTGATGTCCTAAAATAAGGAAACACTTATTTCCGACTTAGAGGAAATATTTTCTAGCCTACGAAAATTCAACATAATTCTAAATCCGAAGATGTGCTTGTTTGGAATCCTAGCTGGAAAATTGTTAGGTTTCATCGTGTCTGAAAGAGGCATAGAGGTGAACCGGGACAAAATCAAGGCATAGAGGAAACAGGCCGACTCTCCTGAAGGACGTGCAACGTCTCACTGGTTGCATTGCAATAGTGAGCCGGTTCATCAGCCGGCTCGGAGAAAGAGCCGCACCTTTATACAAACTTTAAAGAAAACTGACAAATTTGTCTGGACCAAAGAAGCCGACGCTACTCTACAAAGTTTGAAAGATCTACATTCAAATCCACCAATTCTCGCAGCACCAGAGCCACAGGAGCCTATGTTATTTTGCATCGCAACGACTAACAAGGTCGTAAGTGTGGTAACATCAGTGGAGCGCATGGAAGAAGCCCATGAGCATAGGGTGCAACGTCCAACTTATTACCTAAGTGAATTCCTGATAGAGTCGAAGCAAAGGTATCCATATTACCAAAAGATAGCATATGGAGTATTCTTTGATGCCAGAAAGCTACGACATTACTTTTAAGATCATAAGATCACAGTGGTGAGCACTACTCCCCTGCGAGATATAATCAACAATCGTGATGCATCCCGTCCTATGGACGCACCTCCATCTACAACACCTAGTCCCCCAAGTGGACCAATGACTCGCGCCCGTGCCAAGCTCCTACAAGCCAAGGTTAACTCGCTCCTTTCCTCATGTGATTTTGGACTACCTTTGGATGGCTTGCTACTTCATGCATCTACGTTGTGTATCCTCAGATATGAAGCAACACCACCACACCAAGCCACCAAGGAAGCAGGACCAGGAGAAGAAGCTGCTGGAGCTCTGCACACCGGAGTCTCCGGTGTAGACCGGAGTCTCCGGTCTCCTACACCGGAGTCTCCGGACCTTCCTCCGGTCCAGACCAGAGACTCGAGCCCGGGACAGTCTGATACCCCCTCCGGAGACGGGTCCGGAGATTGACCGGAGTCTCCGGCCCAGACCGGAGTCTCCGGACCCCAGACCGGAGTCTCCGGACCGACCAACGCCAGGCATGTTAAAGCCTTTTGGTCCTGGCCCATGTAACCCCCAATTTCGCCCAAACTTCCAGTTTTATTCCAGAACTACCCCTGTTTATGTGGTTGGCCTATATATAGCCCCACCCCTCATATGTAAACCCTAGACTTGGATAATGATAGATTAAGACACCCCTTGTGGATCTTTTAATCTATTGGTCTCATGCTCCTTGATAAGGAGCACCTATTGTCCACCCTCCTCTTGGATCTTGCCTAGTGCGTTCAAGTTGTACAAGGCCTTGGGTTCTCGGTTTCTCGCCCCCAAGTCGTCAAGATCTCACCAAGCACCTCATCCCCCGTTGTTGGCGTGGAGAGCGAGCTTCGCCCAACACCGATCCCAGGGATTATGTTGGACCGGTTGCCACCGGTGTGAGGGATAGGCGTGTATCGTGTTTTGGTTTGCGTGTGTTCGTGGTTTTCATCTCCTCCCTCGATTTCATCCTCCGACCACCGCTTTTCCCCCTCGTTCCTCGTGGAATTCGTGAAAGATCGGGCCAACCCCGGGGTTACCCCTAACATCTTGGTATCAGAGCAAGGTTGATCACGAATTTCCCCCCAATTTTTCTTCTATCCACCATAAATTCGAAAATTTCCCAAAAAACAACCCCAATTTGCCTTTGGATCGATCTGTCGATTGGGAGTGTTTTTGGTGGTTTTGATCCGACCAAATCTTGTCTAAGGTGTTGGTTCAGCTTTTGCCTGTGTTTCCCAGCCCAATTTTGGCCAAATTTTCGCGGATTTGAGGACTCTAGGCGTGGATTTCCGCTCAAGAACACGAGCAGACCTCCCACACCGGAGTCTCCGGCCCTGTGCACCGGAGTCTCCGGTCTACACCGGAGTCTCCGGCCCAAGACCGGAGTCTCCGGCCCTGGATGCTAGTTTTGCCCATTTCTCCTCTTTTCCTGCATTGGCTAATCTCTCCACTTGTTGTTTGTGTTCCGTGTGCGTGTCACCAACTAACAGATAGCTTCCGCAACATCGCCGCGCTCTTCGACACCACGGACCCCAAACTCTTCCCCGCCCCATCGACACAAGATCATCACCATCAACTAAGGTATAACTTGTGTCAACCCTTGTAGCCATATCTTCCTTTGTGTGTACCTATCCTATGAGAGCAACTCATTTTGTGTTTGTCTAAGCATTGTGCACTTGCCATTGGAAAGTGAGAGTATGAGGGCAAATAAAAAAGTTAACATAGTAGCATAGCAAGGGACAAAAAGAAAAAAAAGAATCAAAAAAAAAGAGAAAAAGCAAAAGAAAAATAGAAAGATACATAGTATCCCAATACAAAGAGAGAATCAAGCTTGTAAGAAAAAGAGAGAGGAAGAAGCGCGCCAAGGCAAGTGCACGAATCCGTTGCTTACCCTCTTTTGGCAAACGAGTTGTGGTCTCTCCTTGCGTTGGCACGACACCCGAGCGTAGTCTTTGTTAGGCCATTTCGTGCTCACTTTCATAGTCGTGCTAACCCCATTTTTCTCCACGCGTGTGTGTAGTCGTAGGTTCTCGTCACCTTTTGAGTTGACCATTTCCTTTTGACTTGAGTTTTGTTGGATTTTCTCCACTTTTGACTCTCCTTTGCGTTCGGTTGGTTCTTTGGCTTTCCCCCAATCCTACCAATCCACCAAAAGCTTTTGAGAGTTGTAGCTCCTTTGTGTGTGAGTTTCTTTGCCATTTCACTTTGCACGTTGTTCGTTTCTTTGTGTGGCAATTGGTTTGATATAATCTCCAAGGTGAGGTAAAAGCACCTTTACTCCCCATATACAACCCTTGTCGGCTTTGCATCATGGACAGGAATGGCGAGCCGTCCCAACCACCACCACCACCTCCGGAGGACGACAATCCATACATGACAAGATGGGACCATTGGAAGGTTCGAGGAGAATTCAACCACCGTTGTGAAGCCCTTGAGCAGCGCCAAGATGAACAATTTAGCGAATCCCGAGTGGAGTTCAAGAACATCGACAACCGCTTCGAAGAAGTCCGTGGCCAAATGCATGCCATGCAACACAACCTCGGTCATCAAAATGAAGCTCTTGGTCGCGCCCTCGCCTCAACGGATGAGAAGCTTCAAACGCTTAGTCAAGGAACAAAGACCGTGGAAGAGTACTTCAAGCAAATGGAGCTCAACATGATCCGTGCCAACATCGAAGAGCGGGATGAACAAACAATGGCACGTTTCCTCAATGGCTTGAACCATCCTATCAAGCGCATCACCGAGTTCCAACGGTACAACAACATGGTTGAGCTTGTGCACATTGCATCAAAGGCCGAACGTCAAGTGCAAGAGGACATCAAGTTCAATAAGCCAAAGACATACTTCACATACAAGCAAGCTCCAACCACTACTCCGACAACACCAAGTGGAAGCTCCTCAAATACCACCAAGCTTCCATTCAAGCCAACACTTCCTCAAGGAAAACCGCCCCCAAGTGGCAAATACACAAGAGATGAACAACCATTCAATGGTGAGTGCTACAAGTGTGGAGGCAAAGGACACAAGTCGTCCGCATGTGGGAACAAGAAAGTTTTGTTCATCCATGACAACGGCGATGAAGAATACTTGAGTGAAGATGAGTTTGATGCAAGGGTCAAGGCAGCTATGGCAAGGCAACATTTCGAAGAGGACCAAGAGCTACTCATGTGTGAGCATGACGCAAGTCCATCGCTTGTGGTCACAAGGGTCTTAACTACTCAAGCCAATGAGAATGAAGACCAACGATCAAACATCTTCCAAACTCGCGCCGGTATCAATGGGAGGTCCATCAAAGTTGTCATCGGTGGAGGGAGTTGCCACAATCTTGCAAGCACGGAATTGTGTGAGAAACTCAACCTCACCCTCCATCCGCATAAACACCCCTACCATATCCAATGGCTAAGTGACCAAGGATCCGTCAAGATCAAGCACACTGTCTCGGTAACGTTCTCAATTGGACCATACAAGGACACGGTGGAATGTGACGTGGTCCCAATGACGGATTGCCATATGCTTTTAGGCAGGCCGTGGCAATTTGACAAGCATGCTTGGCATAATGGTCACTCAAACACTTATACCTTCAAATGGCTTGACAAAACTTGTGTGTTGCAACCAATGACTCCTAGCCAAATAATTGCGGATAATGCAAAGGCTTTAGCGAGGGCGCAATACACAAAACCATCTTGTGAGAAGAGTGGTGAGCGAGAGAACCACACTATAGTGAGTGAGTGCCACAAGCCAAACTCGAGTGGAAAAACTAAGAGTGTTCTTCTTGCCACCAAAAGTGAGATGAGAGAAGTGCGGAACAACCCATCCATTTTGCACTATGTCCTTGTATGCAAGGGACTAGCGCAAGGAACTAATGACTTGACAAATGTTCCTCCTTCTTTGATGGCTGTTTTGCAGGAATTCCAAGATGTATTTCCCGAAGAGCTTCCTCATGGACTACCTCCTCTTCGTGGAATCGAGCACCGCATCGACCTCATACCCGGCGCCCCACTACCAAACCGCGCCGCGTATCGCACGAACCCGGAAGAGACGAAGGAGATAGAACGACAAATCAACCAACTCGTCTCCAAAGGTTTGATCCAAGTAAGCACTAGTCCAAGCGCGGTTCCCGTGATTCTAGTCCCAAAAACGGATGATACGTTGCGGTTATGCATGGACTGTCATCCAATCAATGCTATCACCGTGCGTTATCGACATCCTATACCGCGTCTTGATGACATGCTTGATGAGTTATGTGGAGCCACTATATTTTCGAAAATTGATCTTCGTAGTGGTTACCATCAAATTCGCATGGCCGAAGGTGATGAGTGGAAAACCGCCTTCGAGACCAAGGTTGGTCTCTATGAATGGTTGGTTATGCCTTTTGGCTTATCAAATGCTCCATCTACCTTCATGCGCCTCATGAACCATATTTTGCAATCTCTCATTGGGAAGAGTGTAGTTGTTTACTTTGATGACATCCTTGTCTATAGCAAGTCACTAAAGGAGCATGTTACTCACGTTAAGGAGGTCCTTCAAATCCTTCGTCATGCAAAGCTTTACGCTAATCTCCCAAAGTGCACTTTTGCAAAAGACAAGCTGATTTTCCTTGGTTTTGTTGTGTCTTCCAATGGCATTGAAGTTGATGTCTCAAAAGCAAGGACATACGAGATTGGCCCATCCCTACAAATGTTAGTGAACTTCGAAGTTTTCATGGGTTGGCTGGCTTTTACCGTCGCTTTGTGAAAGACTTTTCTACCATTGCTTTCCCCCTCAACGAATTGACCAAGAAAAATGTCACGTTCATTTGGGGAAAAGCACAACAAAAGGCTTTTGATGAGCTCAAAAAGAGGCTCACAGAAGCACCACTTCTTGCATTACCGGATTTCACAAAAACCTTTGAGATTGAATGTGACACTAGTGGTATTGGCATTGGTGGCGTCCTTATGCAAAATGGGCGTCCTGTTGCTTACCATAGTGAGAAACTTGATGGCGCACGCCTCAACTATCCCATTTATGACAAAGAACTTTTTTCCTTGGTTTGAGTCCTTCAAGTGTGGCAACACTATCTTTGGCCCAAAGAATTTATCATCCATTCCGACCATGAGTCGTTGAAGTATCTTAAGGGCCAAGCCAACTTGAGTAAAAGGCATGCAAAATGGGTTGAGTTCATGGAGTCGTTTCCTTACATTGTCAAATACAAGAAGGGCAAAGAAAATGTGGTAGCGGACGCCTTGTCTCGCAAAAACACAAGCCTTCTTACACGACTCGAAGTAAATGTCTTGGGTCTTGATGACATCAAATCTTTGTACGCGTCCGACCCTTTCTTTGGACCAATTTTTGCAACATGTTCAATACACAAAGGGATGGATGATTTCTATTTGCATAAGGGTTTTCTTTTCAAACAAAACAAACTTTGCATTTCAAAATCGTCTCTCCAACTTTTGCTTCTTCAAGAGTCCCATGGTGGAGGCCTTATGGGTCACTTTGGCCGTGACAAGACTTATGACATGCTCTCCACTCACTACTTTTGGCCAAAGATGAAGCGCGACGTGGAGCGCCACGTCCAACGATGCACTACATGTATCCAAGCTAAGTCTAAGTCCAACCCCTTTGGTCTTTATATGCCATTGCCTATTCCTCATGCACCTTGGTCGGACATTAGCATGTACTTTGTGTTAGGCTTGCCTAGATCTAAACATGGTCATGATTCTATATTTGTAGTAGTGGATCGCTTTTCAAAAATGGCACATTTCATTCCGTGCCATAAGACCGATGATGCTTCACATGTAGCAAATTTGTTTTTTAGGGAAATAATTCGGCTACACGGTGTACCAAGAACAATCGTCTCCGACCGCGACGTAAAATTCATGAGTTACTTCTGGAAGACTCTCATGGCCAAGCTCGGCATCAAGCTCCTCTTCTCGTCCGCCTCGCATCCTCAAACCGATGGACAAACCGAGGTTGTCAATCGAAGTCTTGGCACATTCCTCCGGGTGTTGATAAAGAAGAACCTTAAAGACTGGGAGGAATGTATTCCACATGCCGAGTTCTCCTACAACCGCGCCAAGCACTCCACCACCATGAGGAGCCCGTTCATGATCGTCTATGGCTTCGAGCCCCTCACCGTGCTCGATATTCTTCCTCTACCTCTTCATGAACGTGCCAATATGGACGTGGTCAAGCGTGCCCAAACAATGAAGAAACTCCATGAAGACACAAGAGCTACGATCGAGAAACAAGTCCTTCGCCAAGCATCAAAGCTAAACAAGAACAAGAAAGAGATGATCTTCGAAGAAGGCGACCTTGTGTGGATACACTTGAGTAAAGACCGCTTCCCCAAGGACCGCGACTCCAAACTAAAGCCAAGAGGTGATGGACCCTTCAAAGTGCTAAAGAGGATCAACAACAACGCCTACATCATAGATATCCCAACATCCAAGTATCTTGTGAGCCCGACATTCAATGTCAAGGACCTATCACCCTACCATGGCGAAGATGAAGTTGAGAAGGTTGAAGAGTCGAGGACGACTCTTTCCCAAGGGGGGAGAGCTGATGCAGCCCGTCCTATGGACGCACCTCCATCTACAACACCTAGTCCCCCAAGTGGACCAATGACTCGCGCCCGTGCCAAGCTCCTACAAGCCAAGGTTAACTCGCTCCTTAACTCATGTGATTTTGGACTACCTTTGGATGGCTTGCTACTTCATGCATCTACGTTGTGTATCCTCAGATATGAAGCAACACCACTACACCAAGCCACCAAGGAAGCAGGACCAGGAGAAGAAGCTGCTGGAGCTCTGCACACCGGAGTCTCCGGTGTAGACCGGAGTCTCCGGTCTCCTACACCGGAGTCTCCGGACCTTCCTCCGGTCCAGACCGGAGACTCGAGCCCGGGACAGTCTGATACCCCCTCCGGAGACGGGTCCGGAGATTGACTGGAGTCTCCGGCCCAGACCGGAGTCTTCGGACCCCAGACCGGAGTCTCCGGACCGACCGACGCCAGGCATGTTAAAGCCTTTTGGGCCTGGCCCATGTAACCCCCAATTTCGCCCAAACTTCCAATTTTATTCCAGAACTACCCATGTTTATGTGGTTGGCCTATATATAGCCCCACCCCTCATATGTAAACCCTAGACTTGGATAATGATAGATTAAGACACCCCTTGTGGATCTTTTAATCTATTGGTCTCATGCTCCTTGATAAGGAGCACCTATTGTCCACCCTCCTCTTGGATCTTGCCTAGTGCGTTCAAGTTGTACAAGGCCTTGGGTTCTCAGTTTCTCGCCCCCAAGTCGTCAAGATCTCACCAAGCACCTCATCCCCCGTTGCTGGCGTGGAGAGCGAGCTTCGCCCAACACCGATCCCAGGGATTATGTTGGACCGGTTGCCACCGGTGTGAGGGATAGGCGTGTATCGTGTTTTGGTTTGCGTGTGTTCGTGGTTTTCATCTCCTCCCTCGATTTCATCCTCCGACCACCGCTTTCCCTCTCATTCCTCGTGGAATTCGTGAAAGATCGGGCCAACCCCGGGGTTACCCCTTAACAAATCGTGAAGCCATGGGACGTGTCGCAAAGTGAGGAATAGATCTTGTAGCTTTCGACATCGAGTACAAGCCAAGAACAACAATCAAATCCCAAATACTCATCGATTTCATCGCTGATTGGATAGAGACAGCAGAAAATACAAGTCCTCTAGACTCGGAATTTTGGACCCTACATTTTGACGGGTCAAAATCACGAGGAGGCTCGGGGGCTGGCGTGGTGCTCAGGTCACCCCAAGGAGATAATATGTTCTATGTATTACAGATACACTTCACGACAACCAATAATATTGCCGAGTATGAAGCACTGTTACATGAAATACGCATGGCCAAAAATATTGGCACAAGTAGACTCATGCGTTACGGAGACTTGGATTTAGTTGCTCAGCAATTATCCGATATCTGCAATGCAAACAAGCACATGGTAGCTTAAAAAGTTGTTGTAGATCAATTATCTAAATCGTTTGAGGGTTTTGAGGTTCAACACATCCCTCGAGCAGAAAATGAGGAAGCAGATGCTCTATCAAGAATAGGCTCTGCACGGAAACAAGTCCCGGATGGTGATTTTCTAGAGAACCTAAAAGTTCCCTCTATCACAGGAGTTGATGAGGACTATCTGACAAAATCCGACTCACCTTTAGTATCAGTTCTGGCTGTAATTCCCAGGTAGAAAAAACCCTATCTAGATTTCCTGATAGACAGAAAATTACCCCAAGACGAAGTTCTGGGACGACAGATTGTCCGACAAGAAAAATCCTATACGATAACCAACGGTGAGCTCTATAAGCGGACTGTTTTGGGGGTTTTCCAGCATTGTATTTCTCCAGAAGGAGTGGAAATCTTACGAGAAATCCATGAAGGCGAGTGTGGTCACCATGCTGAAGCCAAATCCTTAGTGGAAAAAGCTTTTCAACATGGACTCTTTTGGCTCAAAGCTTAGGCAAATGCCGAGAAACTGGTCAAAACATGCAGAGGATGCCAAAAGTACGCCCGTCAAGTACATTTTCTAGCTGATCAGTTGCGAACAATCCCTATTACATGGCCATTTGTGGTCTAGGGGCTTGATATGGTAGGGTCGTTTCGAACGACAAAGTGTGGATTTACTCACCTACTAGTTAGGGTGGATAAATTTACCAAATGGATTGAGGCTAAACCCGTAACAAATTGCGATGGAGCCACAGCCAGAAGGTTTGTTGAGGACATAATCATCAGATTCGGATATCAGCACAGTATTATTACAGACAACGAGAGCAACTTTTCCATGGGAGAATTGTCCGAATTCTATGAAGAGCAAGGGATCTGACTTGATATTGCATCAGTCGCACATCCACAAGCTAATGGACAAGTCGAAAGGGAAAACGGTCACATTTTACAAGGACTCCAATCTCGTCTCGAGGCACCACTTCGTCGGGCCACGGGGGCTTGGGCGGAAGAATTACCGTCTGTGATAAGGAGCTTACGTGCAACTCCTAAGAGGTCAACTGGATATACTCCTTTCTTCTTGGTCTATGGTGCAGAAGCAGTTATTCCGAGTGATTTAATTCATCAGTCTCCTAGAGTAAAAGCGTGTATCAAAGAAGATGCATAAGTGTCTCGACAAGATGACCTCGACATTGCTGAAGAAGTTTGCGTCGTTGCTGAGCAGATATCTACAGCCTATCAGTAGAATTTATGCAAGTATCATAGTCAAAGAGTGCAAAATCATTCATTTAGGAAGGGTAATTTGGTTCTCCGACTCGTGCAAAAAAAGAAAGCACAGATTTCCTGGATCTAGGAAGGGCTTTTTATGATCATCCGAGTTATGCATAATGGGTCATATTATTTAACCGATATGAGACCAGTCAAGGAAAGACCTGATACTCGGAAGAGAAAGAGAGCTGGCGGTAGTATAGATTCGGATGAATTAGACCGTCCATGGAATATTGCACAGCTACATCCCTTCTATTCTTAGTTATATTTCCTTGTAATCATATATGTATATGTTCAAAGAGAAATAAAGTATTGGTTTCCTCATATATTATTTTTAAGTAGTTCTTTACCATATTATTTCCAAAAGAGCATGTCGTTTTCAAAAATCCCAGGATGCTTGGAAGTACTTTGTTCTCATGTTCATTCTGGTTATGATTTTTAAATATCTATAAAAATGTTCCCTTAGGGTGTAAATCTCATTTTAGGTTTATGCTTTGGTTTTTTATCTAATTGCTTAGATGCGGGCATATTCCGAGTAATGAACTGTTGGTAATGGAGGTTGGCTTTGTTTCCGAGTTTAAACTGGTTTAGCAATTGTGCTTCGTTGACTCGG
Source organism: Avena sativa (assembly GCA_916181665.1). NCBI lineage: Eukaryota > Viridiplantae > Streptophyta > Magnoliopsida > Poales > Poaceae > Avena > Avena sativa. Next base: position 106,954,552 of record OV702293.1, read on the forward strand.
TAGAGTTTACATGCTAAAGGTTGATCGGCTCATGAAAGGAACGAGGCAGAGAGCTAGATAAAACAAAAGGTGTAGACACAAAGTGCTTAAGAAATTTTCGAGCACAGACACATTAAATATATACAAAAATGCTAAGTAGTAAAGCATTAGTTCTTACATACCATCACATTCAAAAACAAAATATTATTCCCATCATTACTGACGAAATGAAAAGTTTAGTATAATGCATCAAATGGTTTATGTTGCAGATTCAGGCGGCGGTGGAGACCTTGGAACGCTGGGGTCGACATCATTGCCACCTTGCTCAAGAGACTCGGAAGTTCTTCATCTTTAGTGAGGCGATCTTCCGGCTCTTTGGGAGAAGTAGGCATAGTGACAGACTGGAAGAATGGTGTCGTGTAGTTCGTCATCTCCACCATACGACAAGATTATTGGATGGCCTTGTGCCAGATTTTCATCTCACTGTGATGTATCATCACCATGGTGAGATCAGTCTGTGCAGCGCTCCGGGCATAGGAAATGTTCCAATCTTCAATGAGCTTCAGAATCTCCTTCGCTTTGTCCCTCATCTCAAGCACTGGCAAGTTGTTCAGGGCAGAAAGTCTAACCAACAACCCACCTCTTTAAGAGTCTGGTGGAAGTAGAAAAGAACATCTCCGACCAATTTGATGCGCTCGAGGTGAGGATCAGAGGTAGAGAATTCGAAAAGATGCAGAGGATCTGGGAAAGAACCAAAAATCAATATCTGACCAAAGAAACATCAGAAATCAAAGGAAGAGTAAAATCGGATATGTTACCTAGCACATAGTGGTTCCACTGAGAATGCTCCTATTGGAGACACTTCATTTCTTCTTCTGTGGCCTAGGCTAGACCCTTCTAGTTGTCGAAGTCCTTCCTCAAATCATCAAGTTGTTTATCATAGAGGGCCACCAGCTTCTCGAGCCTCTCAATCTCCATATTGCTTGATTTCAGGATGGCTTTCACGGATTTCTCTGACTCAACTTTAAGCTTCTTCAACTCATCTCGGAGTTTATGATTCTCCATTTGGCAGATTAAAGTTCTCGGCCTCCTCCACCATCTTGCTAGACTTCTTTAGCAATTCTGCAAAGGAAAATTATCAGTCGGTAGAAATATTCGACTATGACAATAGCTATGATTGATAGTCGGAAAAGATTACCTTCCGCCTCATCTCTCTAAATCTGCAGCTTGGAATTCTCAAGACGCAAAGCCTTAATATCTTTGCGCTTATTGCAAATGTTCTTGAGAAAATCCTGGTTGTATGATGTAACTTTCTATAAGTTAAAGAAGGAATACCGTCAGAAGGCTACTAAGACTCGGGCTGCAACTTTAACTAAGTCAAAATCCAGCACGAGCCTTGGGGGCTACACTATATCGTTCTTTCTCTTATAGTTGCCATATTGGATTTTTTTTCTTAGTTTTTTTGCAGGGAGTATTTTTGCTTAGTTGGAGGTGAGAGAGAATGAGAAGATTATCTTCCCTTAGCTAAGGTATGATCTATTAGAAATAAGAGGATACTATTTTCTCTATTATACCACATGTATTCACTTAGAAAAACATTTTTTTACTAAAATATAGTTAATTATCATTAATTGCTACAAATGGCAATAAGAGATAATCACTAGTAGAAAACAGGACTAATCCAAGCATTCCTCCCGGTTCGAGCGGCCAGTGCGTCGCTCGGGAGGCGGGGGGCCTCCGTCCCGGTTCGTAAGGGAGCATGCGTCCTGGTTTGTAACACAAATCGGGACTAAAGGTATCGCGTGTCTGGCGCGATACCTTTAGTCCCGATTTGTGTTACAAACCGAGACACATGCGCGCTTCCTATAAATACATCGCCCCAGCCCTCTGCCTCCCCTCTGTTTTTTCTTGGTGGATGGTGTGAGAGGTGTGTGCTAGTTTATTTTTTTCCTATGCATGCGAGGTGTTCGATGAAATGTTTGAGTGAACAATCCCGTTTAATTTCTCACAAAATAAAAATATAGGAGGTGCATAAGCCAAACTTGAGCTTTCTCCTCTCTCTTTCCTCCTCGATCGAGGTTAGCAACCTTATCTTTTCATCTATCATTATTACAATGCATGTGTCGATGGAAATTGGTCATTTCACTATTTATGATGTTCTATAATGGTTTTGATAAACTTAATTATATGATGCAGATGAACAGTCGGGAATGGATGTATGGTGACTGGCATTAACCGGGTACATTAAGGGCGTGGATAAATTTATAGATGTGGCAACGACAAACAATGAGAATGGTTTTATGCGTTGTCCATGTGTTCAATGTCAGAACAACAAAGAGTACTCTTCCTCGAAAATAATTTGCGTCCACCTGGTTATGAAAGGTTTCATGTCCAGCTATAATTGATGGACCAAGCACGGGGAAATATCCGTTATGATGGAAGACAATGAAGAAGAAGATGATGACAATAACTATCATCATTTGTTTCCTAAATAGTTACATCAATTATTTTTTTAAACAGAAAATGGTTTTGAATTAGTTATTCAAATTCAAACACTTTTTATGTTTAAAGTTTTTTAATATTCCAAATTAATATGGAAAAAAATTAGTTAAGTCATTTTTAATTTAAAATGGTTAATTGTTTAAATAGTTACATCAATTATTTTAAAAAACAGAAAATGGTTTTGAATTAGTTATTCAAATTTAAACACTTTTTATGTTTAAAGTTTTTTAATATTCCAAATAAATATGCAAAAAATATTATCTAAGTCATTTTTAATTTAAAATGGTTAATAGTTTAAATAGTTACATCAATTATTTTTAAAAACAGAAAATGATTTTAAATTAGTTATTCAAATTAAAACACTTTTTATTTTTAAAGTTTTTTAATATTCCAAATTAATATGCAAAAATATTAGTTAAGTCATTTTTAATTTAAATAGTTACATCAATTATTTTTAAAAATAGAAAATGGTTTTGAATTAGTTATTCAAATTCAAACACTTTTTATGTTTAAAGCTTTTTAATATTCCAAATTAATATGCAAAAAATATTAGTTAAGTCATTTTTAATTTAAAATGGTTAACAGTTTAAATAGTTGCATCAATTATTTTTTGAAAACAGAAAATGGTTTTGAATTTGTTATTTAAATTCAAAAACTTTTTATGTTTAAAGTTTTTTAATATTCCAAATTATTTATCATTTAAAAACCATTACAAATTTAAACCCCTAAATAAAAAATAAGGCGGGAACCGAGAAAAAATCTGGAAAAACTTTGAAAACTTGCCCTTTAGTCCCGATTAGAGCCACCAAACGGGACTAAAGGCCCCTGCGCACACTGCTTAGGGCCCAGCCCTAAATTGGCCTTTAGTCCCGGTTGGAGCCTCCAACCGGGACTAAAGGGTGGAGCATACGTCCCAGATGGAGCCACCAACCGAGATATTCAACCCTTTAGTCCCGGTTGGTAGCTCCAGCCGTGATGTATACTGTAACATCTCAAAAATATTAATCAAGGTTATCAATCCCAATCACCCAAATTTAGGGTTAACAAAAACTTTTGTTAATTAAAATCATTATGAATGCATGTGTGTATGGGATGAATGCATGAATGATTGAATGGACTTGTGTTATTGTTGTGAATAGAAAGGAATGGTTTAAAGATGAAAACAACATCATCTAAATCATTTCCAAGATGAATTAAATCAAGATAAATTCAAAAACAAACTATATGAGCTAATGGTCATTTTTGCCAATCTTGCTCACTAGACCACTTTGAGTTTTTCTAGTCCAAGATTTCAAACAGAAACAAATACCTTTCTTTTCACCCCTTGTTAGACTAAGTAAAACTGAACCCAATCCCACCTTGCAAACCCACACAAACATTTGGCAACCCTATTCAAATAACAACTCAAAATTGAATCTAGTTCAGATGGTAAGATCACCATTTTTCAAAACTCAACCAAACCAGTGCACCTTGACAAATCCAATCAACCAGAGACTACCTAGTATCTGACATTGCACCCACCAAGTTTCAACCAAAAATTCTAATATGAAATTCTTTCGGCCATTTCATCAAATACTTGGAGACACAAAACCAATTTGGCCAAACTTCACTGTTTTGAGCAGTGATCACCCCAAACATTGTTCCCCATTGATCACACTTGTCTCCCTAGTGCCAACTAGTGCATTGAACCAACCTAGACCCTACCCAATGCAACATGTCGTGCATGCCCGAGCCAACCCCAGCCATCCCACCATGGCTAGCTAGCAGGAGCAAGCGCCGCGCCTAGCCACCGTGTCCAGGAAGCACGCCATCGTCCACCACCACCCCCTGTCCAGCCCTCGAGCCTTGCCAAGCCGTGGACCACCGAGAACGCACGTGCCCAGTTTGTCTCTGCCATGCCGAGAGCGCTCCAGAGCGCCGTGCTAGACACGCTCGCATAGACCACGCCCCGTATTCGCTGCCCGTGCCTACGATCCCCACCGTCCCAGGAACCTCCCTGATAACCTTGTTCGCCGCCGCACGACCAGGAGCACCCGTCCGTCGTCAAAAATGTCGTCGATGCTGCTCAGAGAACCAGCGCGTTCCAACCGAACCGCACCGCCCCTTGCCGCACCATCAAGCCATTGATAACCAACAGGAGACCGCGCATCGTCCCCTACCTTCAGCCATGCCCGTAACTCGCTGTAACCACGACCCTGACGAGCACTGCCCATGCCGCTCGGACTCTCTCGCTCGGCTATAAAAGGAGGCCTTCCCCGTTCATTTTCTTCACACCATTCCACTCCCCACCTCTCACTGATCCTTGCCACTTCTTCCCGGAGCAAGGTGAGCGCAGCATCGCTGGAATTTCGCCGGAGCCTGCCGCTGCTGGAGGAGAAGGGCGCCATCGATTAGAGCCACCCAGGAGGATCCGCCAGTACCAAGAGAACCGCCTCCGTCGACTTCATCGTTCGCCCCCATCGCCGACCATGGCCTGAGCCCCAGTGATCCGCCACAGACCCCCACTGGCTGTGCTAGCGTTCGAGCCCATCATGTTCTGTTCGACGAGGACGATGGTCGTGAGCCGTTGATCCTCGATCTAATCATATGGTCGTATTTAGCCCGTACCCCTTCACACCCCCTGTCCCACTGACACATGGGGACACAACTTAACCATCCCACGTGTGCTGTGCGCAGTGGGCCGACCCAGTTAGAATTCCTGCGCGACCCAGTTAGTTTGAATTTAGATTTATCTATTTAGTTTCAAACTTACTTCTGGCAGTAGATTCAAAATTCAATTCAGAGAGTTTCACTAAACCAAATTGCATGAATCCAAATTTGTTAGAAAGTTATGGAAATTCTTAATCCAAGCCCATTGGATTCAAACCATTTGAAATTATAAAACACCTATAGAAAAAATAACAAGGCAGAGACTTTTCTAGTCACTTTAATTAATAAAAATAAAAATGTTAAACCTTATTAAATTGTGACACCACTTTAAATCACATTCCCAAGTATTAAAATATGTGGTGATGACATGTGTCAACATGATCCCATGTTTTAATTGGAGAATATTAAATCTTAAGTAGGTTTTCAATGAGTAGAAATTACTTTTATAAAAAGAAATAAATAAAACTATTGCTTTAATCCTTGTGATGATTGTGATGATACTAGATCATCTAGTGTAACATCCCAAAAATACTAAACTTGGATCATCAATATCTAATCATCAAAATTAGGGTTAACAAAAACTTTGTTAAATAAAATTATGAATGCATGCATATGAGTATGCATTGAATTTGAAATTCTTTGGAACCACCTTGTTTGATTGTTTCATTGCTTGTAAAATGTTTCTTAGGTGAAATAAACATCATCTAAAACATTTCCCACACTTTTCCTAAAGACAAGTAAATCAAAACAAATATATTAAAGGAATGTTCACTTTGACCAATTTAACTCCCATGCCAACTTTGGCAGTCTCAAACTTTCAGAACCTAACAGAAACTTTTCTGGATCTTTGCACCCCTTGAATGTACTCCTAACAAAGTATCAAGGCCCACTTTGTGATCATCCAGAAACTTTCAAATGCATAGTTTAAATGACAATTCAAAACTGAATCTTTATCATATGGGAAGATCCCACTTTTTCAAAAACCACTCAAACAAGCTCAAATTTCAAAACCCAAGCATCTGCAGACTCACCAGCACCAACCTAGCAAACCCACCAAAAATATTTTCAAAATTCAAAACTTGATTTCATGTGGCCATTTCATCAAACAGGTTGCAGACACAAATCAAACAAACATCAAACACTATAGTGTGCAGTAAAATTGGCCTAACTTGTTCCCTATTTAGCTCACAACCAGCTCAGTAGATCATCTAGGAAGATTAACCAAGCACTAGCACCACTGTGAGCTTGCCATTGCCATCAATGGTGAACAGCCGAGCACACCCATGTCACCCCCATGTCGACAGCAAGCTAGGAGGAGACACAAGCCTAGCCAGCATGTCTGGGAGGCAGCCCACCGTCCACCGTCACTCCCTGTCCACCGCTCGAACCTTGCCAACCACTAGACCACACGCACGGACCGCGCCCAGACCGCCAGCGACCATGCCGAGCGTGCGCCAGAGCGCCACCCTCGACCGAAGCCCACAGACCGCACGCCGCCCTCGCCGCGTGCATACACAATCCCCACCGACCCAGGAGACCGCCAGACATCCCCGTTCGCCGCCCCGTGACGCACAGCCACCTCTCGCCATCAAAGACGCCGCCTCTGCCGCTCAGAGCATCGCATGTTCCAGACCAAGCCACACCGCCCCACGCCTCAAAACCATGTCGTTGAGCATCGCCCGGGAACACCGCACCGTCCCCTACCATCGCCCATGCCAATAGCCGCCTGTAACATCGCCCCCGACGAGCTCACTGTGCGCCCCGTCAGTCCCCTCGCTCGACTATAAATAGAGGCCACCCCTGCTCGATTTATTCACACCATCTCACTCCACTCTCGTCACTGATCGTTCCACACCGTTCCTGGAGCAAGGCGATCACCACCTCACCGAAATTTCACCGGAGCCCGCCGCCTCTGGAGAAGAAGGGAGCCATCGATTTCGTCCACCCCCGGAGCTACCGCGACCACCCCTGAGTCCGCCATCGTCGACTTTGTCGTTCGCCCGCCTCGCCGTCCCTCGCCAGCACCCCGGTGATCCCCCAGCAACCCTCGCTGGCCGCGCTAGGTTTCTTTCTCGTCGGCGTTGTCCCACGTCGACGATGACTCCCGGCCATTGGATTAGAATCAGATCGAACGACCCACGTTGCCCCGTACCGCTTCGCCCCCTGTCTCACTGGCAAGTGGGGACATCCACTTAAGCAGCCCGCGGGAGCACTGTGCTTAGCAGGCCGGCCCAGTAACTTTTCCCGCGCAGCCCAGTGATTTGAACTAAATCTTTTTCTTTTTAATTCAAACACACTTCTGTACCCATTTTCAAAAATCAATCCAGATCGATTCAGTGCACCAATTTGAATGAAACCAATTTTGTTGGAAAGGTCTGTGAATGCTGAATCCAAGCCTGTTGGATTCAAGTCATTTCGATCTATAGATCACTCATGGTAAAAATAACAAGGCAGAAGCTTTTCTGCATTCAAACATTTTTCAAATTTAAACCATACTAGCTTTTGAGTTGATTCCAACTCTCAAAAATCACATTTAACCATACCTTTCATAATATATAAAAATATATAGGTTTACTTGCAGAAATCATGTTCAAGTAATAAAAGAATGCCCCATAGGAATTTCTAGTCACTTTAATTAATTAAAATAAAAGGGAAAAACCTTATTAAATTGTGACACCACTTTAAATCACATTCCCTTGGACTATAATATGTGGTGATGACATGTGTCAACATGATCCCATGTTTGGGTTGGAGAATATTAAATCTTAAGTAGTTTTTCAATGAGTAGAAATTACTTTTCTAAAAATAAAAGGAATTAAACCAAGCCTTAACCTTGTAATGTTAGAGATGATGCTAGATCATCTATAGGACCCTTGTGTGTGATGATTGCAAGTAGTTAAGTATTGTTTGGTGATTGTGTACCTCGTATTTATTCATGGACGCTAGTACCGACCAAGGATACGAGGAGGAAGGAGGATACTATGAAGAAGAAGCCGAGGAGAACTTCAACCGCTGCTCTGCACAAGGCAAGCTGATGCTATACCTATGCAAGCTTATATTGGCATTGATGCAATCTAACACTTGCAAGATACTTTACCTATGCAAGCCAATACCTGCTTGTTACCATGCCTACTATATGCTCTAAGCATATATGATCATACCCACTTGTTAAACCAATCCTAGTTTTATTTGCGAGCTTCTTACTTTATTTCTTTATCAAAGCTTACTTAGAGTTTACTTAAGAGTTTGGTAGATACTAGAAAGTTATCTGAAGGTTGCATAAAGAGCATAAAATTTGGCCTAAGATTAGACACCTTGATATCATCCTGAGAAATAAGGTTATACATAGTTGAAACTCCCCTAGTTGACCACCCCTCATTATTACTTACCCCCACTTGTAGATGCTAGTGCTAAGCATAAAACTTGATCAACTTTAGATGGGAATACTTGGTGAGACAATGGTTATGAAAACCTTAGAATGATGGATCATTCGATTGAAATGTTTTGGACATGTGTTTCCAAACACCTGATGATTTTGGTGATGAAAATGTTGAGGCATGAGCCTTAGCCCCGTTTTTTTAAAACTTATGGTTGTCTGGATGCGATACCATTCCAATTTTATCGTACAACCACAATACCCGAGGATTGGGTAGGGCTTAACTGGAAACTTATGTACCTTAGTGTTAGCTCCCTCACGGCCAAGGTCTGAGCTGAGGCTAGCTTGTGAAGATTGTCCACCTGTGCAGTACCCAAGATGACAGTTGGTCATGGTTGGGAGGCCAAACTCACAGGAGAGGTGCTTATACTAGGGCGTGTAATTGAAAGGTTAGGATTGATTATCCGCATACTGAGTATGGTGAATTCAGGATTTGTTCTTGACGGATGTATCGAATGTTATGGTGAAAGTGTACAATCTCTGCAGAGTGTCAAACTATTCGAATAGCCGCGTCCGCGGTTATGGACAGTTGGAGTGGCCATACTGTTCCCCCGTCAGACTTTTCAAAATTGACTTGTGAAATGAACTAAGACTTTGACTTGACCACAACAGAGTTGTGACATGAGTTACAAGATCCCACTTAGGAGTTATAAAATTGTGACTAGCTTTAGAACTTAGTAGAGATAAATCTGGCTTTTGCAAAACAACCCTAGAGCCTAGTGTCCTATTATCCAAAAACCCCTTTACCTGTTAGTATTAGTTTGCGAGTACTTAAAGACTACTCATGGCTTTGTCCCTGGCTATTCCCATGGCCAGACTATGAAGAGGAGTACCTGGAAGATGGACCCCAGGAAGGTTAGGACAACTAGGATCATCTCCCATCGTCAGCATTGCCTGTGACCCCGAAGATGGAGCTTCGCCTATGCTACCGTTATTATTACGTATTTCGCTGCTTGATGTTGTATTAAGAACTGGATCATGAGATCCCTATTCATGTAAGAACTTATGTATCGTTTGTAATGGATGATGTACTATGGTATCCAATTCTGTTATGTCTCGCAAAAATGGTAATCCTGGGATTGCGATGTATGGCATAACAGGCATCTGGGATTAAAAAGCCGAGTGTTGACAAGTTGGTAGCAGAGCCATCCTGACCATAGGAGACCCTAGTTAGATTGTACGTTTGAATCAAAAACTTATTTTCCAAAACCAAAGAAAACAAATATTTACAAAAACATATTCTCATTCTTATCCCTTTGATTCTTTCATGAAAATTCATGTTCCTCAAAAACTCTTGCAAAATACATAAAATTTTGACCCACTTGATCATTCTGCTAACCTACTCATCCTCTATTTTTACAGATGGACGTGAAGTACAGCAAGTTTTACCAACTGGGGAATGGAGGAGACCTTATCTTTGAGAGGGATTTGGATCAGCTTTCGGAACTTCTGGAGTGTCCGCACCTCGAGTTCTTCGAAGCTCAGCTCAATGATCAAGGAGGAGAAGACCTGCAGTGGCTAATTGTTGCAAGTCTCCGAGGAAAGATTGAACCTCCCACTGCGGAGGGAATTCAGTTTACCTTGAGGGAAAACAACTGGCTCGATGGACTTGCCAGAGCCATGCAAGAAGCTCTTTCCCGTCTGTGTGGGCAGAGCATCAATCAGATCAAGGGTACTCGCTTTGAGGTTTGCCCAAGGCGTGATGCAAATGGACAACCCCTGGAAGCCCCATACCACCCCGAGCTGAAGACTCAATTGGACCACCTTAGCTTCATGATGTACGATCGTCAGCAAGAGTTGGACAACTGCCGCGACTACTCCAACCACAAGTCTGCCATCATCAAGACGAAGGACCAGACCATCGCCATGCTAGCAAAGGATCACAAGTCTCGCCGCCGTCAGCTCGACAAGAAGGAGCGCATCATTGCCCGTCTTCGCCACCGCATCTCATCTCTGGAGGAGACCATCCACGAGAGAGACATGCAGTTGGAGGAAAGGGAGAATGCCGGAGAGGATCTTCGTGGAGACCCTTACTCCTATCTCAGCGATGACGATGATTTTCTGGAGGATCAGGCCATGGACTTCTTCACCGATGAGGATGATTTCGCATTCATCGATGATGATGAAGATGATGAAGCCACAGACTCCTAGGAGTAGTAGCACTTGAGCACTAGCGTAGTGAGTAGTATTCGGTCCCACTGTATCGTAGTTCTCAGAATGGTTCTTAAAACCATCTGTTTTTCTGTGTTGTGGTGTGTGTTGTACTGTGTGCTGTGAAAGGATGAATGAAAAAGCAAGTTGCTAGAAAATCTGAGTCAAACCTTTAAAACTTTTCAAAGTCCCCGAAACCTTAGAAATTTCCCTCTTTTCTCATGATCTATCTCAATCTTCAGATGCCACGTGGAGGAAGTGGTTCAGCCCCGGACCCGATGTTGCAGATTCTGCAAATGTTGACTTCTGACCGCGAAGCTGAAAGAGCGGAACGTCAAGCCAACCTAGCCACCCTGCAGCAGATAGCCCATCTTGCCCACAACAACCAAGGCCACGGAAATCAGGACAACCATGGATCTAAGCTCAAGAATTTCCAGAACACCAACCCACCTATTTTCACTAAGTCGGAAGAGCCCCTAGATGCCGATGATTGGCTGCAAACCATGGAAAATAACTTAGAAGTAGCAGGAGTGGAAGCCAACGAGAAAGTCCTGTTCGCCACCCACTATCTAGCCGGAGATGCCAGAGCATGGTGGAATAGTGTTCGTGCAATGACCGGAGGCCAGATGATGACCTGGGAGGAATTCAAGATCAAGTTTAGCAGAACTCATGTGCCACCGGGTTTGATCAAGAGATTGAGAGACGATTTCAGAGAGCTGAAGCAAGGAAGGATGTCTGTAGTGGAATACCGTGACAAATTTTTGTCATTATCTAGGTATGCCCCTGATGAAATAGACACCGAAGCCAAGAAGAAAGAAAGATTCCTGAATGGTCTTTATGACGAGATGCAGACAGTGTTAGTCAATATCCCCTTTGCGGATATTGAAGCCCTTGTCGACTCCGCTATCTAGATGGAAGGAAAGATCAACCAAGACAATGAGAACCGCAAGCGTCGTATGATGCATCAGCCAGGAACCCATCAGACCCCAAAGTATCGCCCCAACCCATCTCCAGGATTTGCCCCGAGAACCAACCGACCCCCGATGACCCGTACCACCTATCCCAACCGTGGAAACCCTAGACCCGGAGGAAACCACGACAACCCCGGCAACTCTAGCAATTTCAATCGTGCCCCACCCAAGTTCAACAACAACAATGCTACCGCCAACACCAACCCTGCCCCTAGGACTGGAAGTAATGTTGTGCCTGTCGCAGCCAAGGACAAGTCGCAAGTGACTTGTTATGACTGTGGAAATAAAGGCCACTATTCCAACGAGTGCCCCAAAAAGAAGAATGCTATGGCCCCCAATGCCAATGCCCTAGCTCAGCAGCAGCGTCGTGTTCAGCCCAGAAGAAGATTTGCCCCAGGGAATTCACTCAACCGCAATGGCCGTCTTTTTCTCATGCATGCAAAAGAAGCTCAGGAAGCGCCAGACGTCGTGCTGGGTATGTTTTCTATTAATTCAGTACTTGCACGAGTGTTGTTTGACTCTGGTGCATCGCATTCATTTGTCACCGAAGAATTTGCATGCACTAGTAAAATTGAACCCATCAAATTGAAGCATGTGATGATTGTGCAAATTCCCGGATCAACCACTAAGGCTAGGCAAATTTGCAAAGCCGTCCCTATCCGAATCCATGGCATAGATTTTTATGCAAATCTGATAGTACTCAGAACTAAAGGTTTGGAAGTAGTACTAGGAATGGATTGGATGTCCAAACATAAAGGATTGATTGACTGTGCCAAGAAAGCCATCACTATGACCAGTACCGCCGGAATATCAGTCGAGCATATATCCGAAACCTTACCTCGTCAATTCAAGTGTAACAAGAGTATAGCCCAATCTACCATTGACCATGTCCGGATAGTCTGTGAATACCCCGATGTATTCCCAGATGTTTTTCCCGGTATTCCCCCATATCGGGATATCGAGTTTATCATTGAACTAATCCCCAGAACAGGACCCATAGCCCAGAGACCCTATAGTATGAACCCGTCAGAGCTCGCAGAATTGAAGAACCAACCGGATTCCATGTTGGAAATTGGATTAATTCAACCAAGTGCGTCCCCATGGAGATCACCTGTCTTGTTTGTGGACAAGAAGGATGGAGGTAACCGTTTGTGTACGGATTATCGGAAATTGAATGATGTCACCATCAAGAACAAGTACCCCTTGCCCAAGATCAAAGATTTGTTTGATCAGTTGACCGGTGCCAAAGTATTTTCTAAGATTGATCTTAGAACTAGCTATCATCAACTCAAAATTCGTGCAGAGGATATTCCAAAGACTGCCTTTACCACCAGATATGGATTGTACGAGTATACAGTCATGTCTTTCGGATTAACAAATGCCCCCGCTTATTTCATGAACCTCATGAATAAGATTTTTATGGACTTCCTGGATAAGTTTGTCGTTGTTTTCATCGATGACATTCTGATTTATTCCAAATCATAAGAAGAACATGAGCTACACCTAAGGACCATTCTTGGAACCCTTAGAGAGAATTAGCTGTATGCCAAGTTTAGCAAATGTGAATTCTGGTTACAGGAGGTAGGATTCCTCGGTCACATTGTATCAGCCGGAGGAATTGCCGTGGACCCTGCCAAAGTGAAAGATGTAGAAGATTGGCAAGCCCCAACCACTCAAACCCAAGTTCGTGCATTTCTCGGATTGGCGGGATATTACCGCAAATTCGTAGAAGCATTCTCGAGTATTGCCAGACCCATGACCCAATTGCTGAAGAAGGACAAGAAGTTTGAATGGACCGACAAGTGTGAAGCGAGTTTTCAAGAACTCAAGAGGAGATTGATTTCAGCCCCAATCTTGATCAAGTCGGATATCTCGAAGCCCTTCGATGTGTATTGTGACGCATCCAAGATTGGTCTCGGATGTGTGCTAATGCAAGAAGGCAAAGTTATATTTTATCTATCCCAACAATTGAAGCAACATGAGAAAAATTACCCAACCCATGACCTCGAACTCGCAGCCGTAGTTCTAGCCCTGAAAACATGGAGACATTACCTAATGGGAAATCGTTGTGAGATTTATACGGATCACAAGAGCCTAAAGTATATAGTCACTCAGAAGGAACTGAATATGAGGCAGAGGAGATGGATTGAGCTAATCAAGGATTACGATCTGGACATTCACTATCACCCTGGTAAAGCCAATGTGGTAGCCGATGCCCTTAGCAGATTGCCGTGCCGCTTGAACTCCATGATTATGAAGGAGCAACCAAGTTTGCACAAAGAGATGGAAGATTTTTGAATGGAATTAGTAAGTGAAGGATTTTTGGCTAGCATAGAACTTCAGCCCACTTTGATCAGTCAGATTAAAGAGGCGCAGAAGGGAAATGCCAGTATCGACGGAATCAAGCGTCGTATCGGTACAGGCAAGGTACCCGGATTCACCGAAGACGAAGAAGGAGTTCTGTGGTACAAAGGACGCCTTTGTATACCAGCAGATTCTGAGTTGAAAGAAGTTATTTTGAAGGAGGCTCATGATACTCTTTATTCTATCCATCCACGAGGAACTAAGATGTATCAATATTTGAAGGAGCAATTTTGGTGGCATAAGATGAAGAGAGAAATCGGAAGCTATATCGCCAAGTGTGATATATGTTAGCGAGTCAAGGCAGGACATCAAAGACCCGCTAGATTGTTGCAACCTTTGTAGATTCCGGAATGGAAATGGGATTCTGTAGGAATTGACTTTATCACTGGACTGCCTACTTCTAGTAAGGGAAATGACTCTATCTGGGTCATAGTGGACAGATTGTCCAAAGTCGCCCATTTCTTGCCCGTCAAAACCACATATCAGAGTTCGAAGCTAGCGGAGTTATACATCGCTAGAATCGTCAGTTTGCACGGAGTCCCTAAGAACATTGTATCAGATCGAGGAACGCAGTTTACCTCAAGATTTTGGAAGAAAGTCCAAGAAGGTTTAGGAACCCGCTTAGATTTCAGTACCGCGTATCACTCTCAGACCGATGGACAAACAGAGCGAGTAAATCAAATACTCGAAGATATGCTGAGAGCATGTGTGTTAGAATATGGATCCAAGTGGGAAGACTGTCTGTCGTTTGCAGAATTTTCCTACAACAACAGTTACCAAGCCAGTTTGCAAATGGCCCCATTTGAGTTCATGTACGGAAGAAAGTGTCGTACCCCTTTGAACTGGTCGGAAGTAGGAGAGAGTCAGATTTTCGTACCCGACATCCTACGAGAAGCAGAAGAGAAGGTTCACAAGATTCGTGAGCACCTCAAGACCGCCCAATCCTGACAGAAGAGTTACACCGACAAGAGACGTAGAGACCTCGCCTTCAACATAGGAGATTTTGTTTATCTGAAAGTGTCTCCATTGAAGGGAATGCAGCGTTTCCAACTCAAAGGAAAGTTAGCCCCCAGATATATTGGACCTTTCAAAATTCTGAACCGTCGAGGAGAAGTATCGTATCAATTGGAGCTACCCAAAGAAATGTCAGCAGTGCACAATGTGTTCCATATCTCGTTACTTCGCAAGTGTCTCGAAGTCCCCGAGAAGACCGAAGTGTTCAAGAATATCGACCATCGGACCATAGAGATAAACGATGACCTGACCTATCCCAAAGTACCCATCCGTATTTTGGAAGAAGCCTTTTGAACTACCCGAACCCGAAGCATCAAGTTTCTCAAGATTCAATGGAGCAACCACACAGAAGAGGAAGCTACCTGGGAGCGCGAAGATCACATCAGGACGGAGTTTCCCGATCTCTTCAAATCCTAGCTAATCTTTTTGTCCTTTTTCAAATCTCGGGACGAGATTTTGTTTAAGGGGGGAAGGTTTGTAACATCCCAAAAATACTAAACTTGGATCATCAATATCTAATCATCAAAATTAGGATTAACAAAAACTTTGTTAAATAAAATTATGAATGCATGCATATGAGTATGCATTGAATTTGAAATTCTTTGGAACCACCTTGTTTGATTGTTTCATTGCTTGTACAATGTTTCTTAGGTGAAATAAACATCATCTAAAACATTTCCCACACTTTTCCTAAAGACAAGTAAATCAAAACAAATATATTAAAGGAATGGCACTTTGACCAATTTAACTCCCATGCCAACTTTGGCTGTCTCAGACTTTCAGAACCTAACAGAAACTTTTCTGGATCTTTGCACCCCTTGAATGTACTCCTAACAAAGTATCAAGGCCCACTTTGTGATCATCCAGAAACTTTCAAATGCATAGTTTAAATGACAATTCAAAATTGAATCTTTATCATATGGGAAGATCCCACTTTTTCAAAAACCACTCAAACAAGCTCAAATTTCAAAACCCAAGCATCTGCAGACTCACCAGCACCAACCTAGCAAACCCACCAAAAATCTTTTCAAAATTCAAAACTTGATCTCATGTGGCCATTTCATCAAACAGGTTGTAGACACAAATCAAACAAACATCAAACACTATAGTGTGCAGTAAAATTGGTCTAACTTGTTCCCTATTTAGCTCACAACCAGCTCAGTAGATCATCTAGGAAGATTAACCAAGCACTAGCACCACTGTGAGCTTGCCATTGCCATCAATGGTGAACAGCCGAGCACACCCATGTCACCCCCATGTCGACAGCAAGCTAGGAGCAGACACAAGCCTAGCCAGCATGTCTGGGAGGCAGCCCACCGTCCATCGTCACTCCCTGTCCACCGCTCGAACCTTGCCAACCACTGGACCACACGCACGGACCGCGCCCAGACCGCCAGCGACCATGCCGAGCGTGCGCCAGAGCGCCACCCTCGACCGAAGCCCCCAGACCGCGCGCCGCCCTCGCCGCGTGCATACACAATCCCCACCGACCCAGGAGACCGCCAGACATCCCCGTTCGCCGCCCCGTGACGCACAGCCACCGCTCGCCGTCGAAGACGCCGCCTCTACCACTCAGAGAGTCGCATGTTCTAGACCAAGCCACACCGCCCCACGCCTCAGAACCATGTCGTTGAGCATCGCCAGGGAACACCGCACCGTCCCTACCATCGCCCATGCCAATAGCCGCCTGTAACATCGCCCCCGACAAGCTCACCGTGCGCCCCGTCGGTCCCCTCGCTCGACTATAAATAGAGGCCACCCCTGCTTGATTTCTTCACACCATCTCACTCCCCTCTCGTCACTGATCGTGCCACACCATTCCCGGAGCAAGGCGAGCACCACCTCACCAGAATTTCACTAGAGCCCGCCGCCTCTGGAGAAGAAGGGATCCATCGATTTCATCCACCCCAGGAGCTGTCGCGACCACCCCTGAGTCCGACATCGTCGACTTCGTCGTTCGCCCGCCACGCCGACCCTCGCCAGCACCCCGGTGAGCCCCCAGCAACCCTCACTGGCCGCGCTAGGTTTCTTTCTCGCCTGCGTTGTCTCGCGTTGACGATGACTCCCAGCCGTTGGATTAGAATCAGATCGAACGACCCACGTTTCCCCGTACCGCTTCGCCCCCCTGTCTCACTGGCAAGTGGGTACACCCACTTAAGCAGCCTGCGGGAGCACTGCGCTTAGCAGGCCGGCCCAGTAACTTTTCCCGCGCAACCTAGTGATTTGAACTAAATCTTTTTCTTTTTACTTCAAACACACTTCTGTACCCATTTTCAAAAATCAATCCAGATCGATTTAGTGCACCAATTTGAATGAAACCAATTTTGTTGGAAAGGCCTGTGAATGCTGAATCCAAACCCGTTGGATTCAAGTCATTTGGATCTATAGATCACTCATGGTAAAAATAACAAGGCAGAAGCTTTTCTGCATTCAAACATTTTTCAAATTTAAACCATACTAGCTTTTGAGTTGATTCCAACTCTCAAAAATCACATTTAACCATACCTTTCAGAATATATAAAAATATATAGGTTTACTTGCAGAAATCATGTTCAAGTAATAAAAGAATGCCCCATAGGCATTTCTAGTCACTTTAATTAATTAAAATAAAAGGGAAAAACCTTATTAAATTGTGACACCACTTTAAATCACATTCCCTTGGACTATAATATGTGGTGATGACATGTGTCAACATGATCCCATGTTTGGGTTGGATAATATTAAATCTTAAGTAGTTTTTCAATGAGTAGAAATTACTTTTCTAAAAATAAAAGGAATTAAACCAAGCCTTAACCTTGTAATGTTAGAGATGATGCTAGATCATCTATAGGACCCTTGTGTGTGATGATTGCAAGTAGTTAAGTATTGTTTGGTGATTGTGTACCTCGTATTTATTCATAGACGCTAGTACCGACCAAGGATACGAGGAGGAAGGAGGATACTATGAAGAAGAAGCCGAGGAGAACTTCAACCACTGCTCTACACAAGGCAAGCTGATGCTATACCTATGCAAGCTTATATTGGCATTGATGCAAGCTAACACTTGCAAGATACTTTACATATGCAAGCCAATACCTGCTTGTTACCATGCCTACTATATGCTCTAAGCATATATGATCATACCCACTTGTTAAACCAATCCTAGTTTTATTTGCAAGCTTCTTACTTTATTTCTTTATCAAAGCTTACTTAGAGTTTACTTAAGAGTTTGGTAGATACTAGAAAGTTATCTGAAGGTTGCATAAAGAGCATAAAATTTGGCCTAAGATTAGACACCTTGATATCATCCTGAGAAATAAGGTTATACATAGTTGAAACTCCCCTAGTTGACCACCCCTCATTATTACTTACCCCACTTGTAGATGCTAGTGCTAAGCATAAAACTTGATCAACTTTAGATGGGAATACTTGGTGAGAAAATGGTTATGAAAACCTTAGAATGATGGATCATTCGATTGAAATGTTTTGGACATGTGTTTCCAAACACCTGATGCTTTTGGTGATGAAAATGTTGAGGCATGAGCCTTAGCCCCCTTTTTTTAAAACTGATGGTTGTCTGGATGCGATACCATTCCAATTTTATCGTACAACCACAATACCCGAGGATTGGGTAGGGCTTAACTGGAAACTTATGTACCTTAGTATTAGCTCCCTCACGGCCAAGGTCTGAGCTGAGGCTACCTTGTGAAGATTGTCCACCTGTGTGGTACCCAAGATGACAGTTGGTCATGGTTGGGAGGCCAAGCTCACAGAGGTGCTTATACTAGGGCGTGTAATTGAAAGGTTAGGATTGATTATCCGCATACTGAGTATGGTGAATTCAGGATTTGTTCCTGACGGATGTATCGAATGTTGTGATGAAAGTGTACAATCTCTGTAGAGTGTCAAACTATTCGAATAGCCGCATCCGTGGTTATGGACAGTTGGAGTGGCCTTACTGTTCCCCCGTCAGAATTTTCAAAATTGACTTGTGAATTGAACTAAGACTTTGACTTAACCACAATAGAGTTGTGACATGAGTTACAAGATCCCACTTAGGAGTTATAAAATTGTGACTAGCTTTAGAACTTATTAGAGATAAATCTGGCTTTTGCAAAACAACCCTAGAGCCTAGTGTCCTATTATCCAAAAACCCCTTTACCTATTAGTATTAGTTTGCGAGTACTTAAAGAGTACTCATGGCTTTGTCCCTGGCTATTCCCATGGCCAGACTATGAAGAGGAGTACCTGGAAGATGGACCCCAGGAAGGTTACGACAACTAGGATCATCTCCCATCGTCAGCATTGCCTGTGACCCCGAAGATGGAGCTTCGCCTACGCTACTGTTATTATTACGTATTCCGCTACTTGATGTTGTATTAAGAACTGGATCATGAGATCCCTATTCGTGTAAGAACTTATGTATCGTTTGTAATGGATGATGTACTATGGTATCCAATTCTGTTATGTCTCGCAAAAATGGTAATCCTGGGATTGCGATGTATGGCATAACAGGCATCTGGGATTAAAAAGCTGGGTGTTGACATCTAGTGTGAGCCTTTGTGTGCTAAATAGAAGTAGTTAAGTATTGTTTGGTGATTGTGTACCTCGTATTTATTTATAGAAGCTACTACCGACCAAGGATACGAAGAGGAAGGAGACTACTACGAAGAAGAAGCCGAGGAGAACTTCAACCACTACACTTCACAAGGCAAGCTTACACTTGCTACTTTGCAAGCCATCATAGCAAGCTACCACTTGCATGTTACCTATGCAAGCCTCACAATAAAAGTTAACTTTGCAAGTTAACAGTTGCATGATAACTATGGAAACTAGATGCCTTAGGCATATGTGATTATACCACTTGATTATACCAAATCCCAGTTTTACTTGCAAGATTTATTACTTTATTTCTTTATCAAAATTCTTTGTTTACTTTTAGAAAATGCTTGTGAAGTTTTGGAAAGACATTAGAGGTAGCATAAAGAGTATAAAACTTGTCCTAAGTTAGGTATAACTTGATGTTATCCTGAGGCATGAGATTATACTTAGATAAGTCACACTTGATTATCACCACTCATTAGTGACTACCCCCAACTTTAGTGGCTAGTGCTAAGCATAAAACTTGATCACTTTAGATGGGAATACTTGGTGAAAATGATTATGAAAACCTTAGAATGATGAGTCATTCTAATGAGATGTTTTGACATGTGTTAATGAACACAAGGTGAATTTGATGCTGAAAATGTTGAGGCATGAGCCTTAGCCCTATATAAAACTGATGGTTGTGTCTGGATGCAATACCATTCCAATTTTACCATACAACCACAATACCCGAATTTGGGTAGGGCTTGACTGGAAGTTTATATACCTTAGTATGGGTTCCCTTGTGACCGAGGTTTGAGCTACGGCTACCTCGTGATGATTGACCACCTGTGCAGCTCCCAAGATGACAGATGGTCATGGTTGGGAGGCCAAACTCATAGAAGAGGCGCCTATACTATGGTGTGTAATTGAAAGGTTAGGATTGATTATCCGCATACTGAGTATAGTGAATTCAGGATTATTCCTGATGGATGTATCGAATATTGTGGTGAAAGTGTACTACCTCTGCAGCGTGTCAAACTATTCGAATAGCCACGTTTGCGGTTATGGACAGTTGGAGTGGACATACTGTTCCGTCGTCAGATGTTTTCAAAATGACTTGTGAAATGAATCATGACTTTGACTTGACCATAATAGGGTTGTGATTATGAAAACTGAGTTCCCACTTAGGTGTTATAAAACCTTAAACTAGTTTTCTTTAGTTCTGAACTTAGCTAGAGATAAACCTGGCTTTTTGCAAAACAACCTAGAGCTTAGTGTTCCTACTTGAAACCTCTTTACGTGTTAGTGATAGTTTGCGAGTACTTAAAGAGTACTCATGGCTTTGTCCCTAGCTATTCTCGTGGCCAGACTATGAAGAGGACTATCAGGATGATGGACCACGGGAAGGCTACGACAACTAGGATCATATCCCATCGTCAGCATTTCCTGTGACCATGAAGATGGAGCATCGCCCATGCTACCGTTATTATATTATTCTACTACTTGATTGTACTAATACTGGATCATGAGATCCTTTATTTGTAAGACCTTTATGATGGTTTGTAATGGATGATGAACTACGGTACCAATCTGTTATGTCTCGCAAAAATGGTAATCCTATGATTGTGATGTAAGGCATAACTGGCATTTGGGATTACAAATCCAGGTGTTGACAAGTTGGTATTACAGCCATCCTTCCCATAGGAGACCCTAGTAAGAATGGACGCTTGAATCAAAAACTTAGTATCAAAACAAAGGAAGTGAGTATTTATGAAAACCTATTCTCATTCTTACCACTTAGATTCTTTCATGAAAATTCATGTTCCTCAAAAATTCTTGCAAACTTACATAAAATTTGACACACTTGATCACTCTACTAACTTATTCATCCTACATTCTTATAGATGGACGTGAAGTATAGCAAGTTATATGAGTTGGGCAATGGAGGAGATCTCATCTTTGAGCGTGATTTGGACCAACTCTCGGAACTTCTGGAGCGCCTGCACCCCGAGTTCTTTAGAGCCCAGCTCAACGATCAAGAAGGAGGAGAATTGCAATGGCTGATTGTTGCAAGTCTCGGAGGGAAGATTGAAGCCCCCACCTCAGAGGGAGTCCAGTTCACCTTAAGAGAGAACAAATGGCTAGATGGACTTGCCAGGGCCATGCAGGAAGCTCTCGCCCGTCTGTGTGGGCAAAGCACCAATTAGATCAACGGCACCTGCTTTGAGTTCTACCCAAGGCGTGATGTTATGGGACAGCCACTGGAGGCACCATATCACCCCGAGATGAAGCATCAGGTGGACCATCTCATCGTCATGATGTATGAACGACAGAAGGAGTTGGACAATGCCCGCTCCTACGCCAACCACAACTATTCCATCATAGTCAAGAAGGACCAGACCATTGCCATGCTTGTGAAGGATCGCCAGTCTCGTCGCCGTCAGCTTGACAAGAAGGATCGCATTATTGCCCGCGTCACAAGGTGACAGACTTGGAGGATACCATCCACGAGCGGGACATGCAGCTTGAGGAGAGGGAGAATGCAGGGGAAGATATCCGTGGAGACCCCTACTCCTATCTCAGTGATGATGATGACTTCATAGAGGATCAAGCCATGGATTTCTTCACCGATGAGGATGACTTCGCCTTCATTGATGATGATGAAGATGATGATGATGAAGACACCAATTCCGAGGAGTAGTAGCACTTGAGCACTAGAGTTAGTGAAGTTGTATCCAGTCCCATTGTATCGTAGTTTCAAAGAATGGTTCCTAAAACCATATGTTTCCTTATTGTAGTGTGTGTTTGTATTGTGTGCTATGAATGAATGAAAAGCAAGTTTCTAGAAAAATCGAAGTCAAACTTCAAAAACTTTTCAAAAACAAAACCCCGAACCTTAGAAATTTCCTCTTTTCTCATGATATATCTCAATCTTCAGATGCCTCGCGGAGGAAGATGTTCATCCCCGGACCCAATGTTGCAAATCTTGCAAACGTTGGTTTTGGACCGCGAAGCTGAAAGAGCCGAATGTCAAGCCAACTTAGCCACCCTCCAACACATAGCTCAGATGGCCAACAACAATCAAGGCCATGGAAACCAGGACAACCATGGATCCAAGCTCAAGAACTTTCAGAACACCAATCCACCCATCTTTAGTAAGTTTGAAGAGCCCTTAGATGCAGATGATTGGCTGCAACCATGGAGAACAAC
The DNA here is from genome assembly GCA_916181665.1 of Avena sativa. NCBI lineage: Eukaryota > Viridiplantae > Streptophyta > Magnoliopsida > Poales > Poaceae > Avena > Avena sativa. The sequence continues at coordinate 106,977,394 of OV702293.1, forward strand.
TTAGAAGTCGCGGGAGTAGAGTCCAACGAGAAAGTACTGTTTGCCACCCACTATCTGGCGGGAGATGCAAGAGCTTGGTGGAACAGCGTTCACGCCATGACAGGAGGACAAATGATGACTTGGGATGAATTCAAATTCAAGTTCAGCAGAACCCATGTGCCACCGGGTTTGATCAAGAGGATGAGAGATGAATTCAGAGAATTGAAGCAAGAGAGGATGACAGTAGTTGAGTACCGCGACAAATTTCTTTCATTAGCTAGGTATGCACCCGATGAGATTGACACTGAAGCCAAGAAGAAGGAGAGATTCTTGAATGGTCTGCATGATGATATGCAGACAGTGTTAGTCAATATTCCATTTGCTGAAATTGAAGCCTTAGTGGATTCGGCCATCCAGATGGAATGGAAGATCAACCAAGCCAATGAGAACCGCAAGCGTCGAATGATGCATCAACTAGGAACCCACAATACCCCAAAGTATCGCCCCAACCTGTCTACAGGATTTGCCCCAAGAAACAATAGACCCCCGATGAACCTCCCAACCTATCCCAACCGTGGAGGAGGAAACCGAAGGCCCGGAGGAAACAACAACAATCCTGGCAACTCCAACAATTTCAACCGTGCACCTCCCAAGTTCAACAACAATAATGTCGCCAACAACACCAATACTGCCCCAAATATTGGAAGCAATGTTGTGCCTGTTGCAGGAAAGGACAAGTCTCAGGTGACTTGTTATGAATATGTAACCAAGGGTCACTATTCCAATGAGTGCCCCAAGAAGCTTGCAGCAGCCCCCAATGTGAATGCCCCAGCTCAGCAGCAACGCCGTGTTCAGCCTGGAAGAAGATTTGCCCCATGGAATTCGCTCAACCGCAACGGCCATCTATTTCTAATGAATGCTGAAGAAGCCCAAGAAGCGCCAGATGTCATGCTGGGTATGTTTTCTGTTAACTCAGTACTTGCAAGAGTGTTGTTTGATTCTGGAGCATCGCACTCGTTTGTTACTGAAGAATTTGCATGCACTAGTAATATTCAACCAACCAAATTGAAGCATGTTATGATTGTTCAAATCCTGGTTCGACCACCAAAGCTAGGCAAATTTGCAAAGCCGTACCCATCTGAATCCATGGCATAGATTTTTATGCTAATCTAATAGTACTCGGAACTAAAGGTTTGGAGGTAGTACTAGGAATGGATTGGATGTCCAAACACAAAGGATTAATTGAATGTGCCAAGAAATCCATAACCATGATCAGTACAGCCGGAATATCAGTCGAGCATGTATCTGAAACCTTGCCCCGTCAATTCAAGTGCAACAAAAGTATAGCCTAGCCAACCATTGACCAAGTCCGGATAGTCTATGAATACCCTGATGTATTTCCAGATGTTTTTCTTGGTATGCCCCCAGATCAGGATATTGAGTTTATCATTGAACTAATACCTGGAACCGGACCCATAGCCCAGAGACCATATAGTATGAACCCGTCTGAACTAGCAGAACTGAAGAAGCAACTGGATGCTATTCTGGAGATAGGACTGATTCAACCAAGTGCTTCACCATGGAGATCACCTGTTTTGTTCGTGGACAAGAAAGATGGAGGTAACCGTTTGTGTACGGATTATCGGATGTTGAATGATGTCACCATCAAGAACAAGTACCCATTGCCAAAAATAGAAGACATGTTTGACCAGTTAACTGGTGCCAAAGTGTTTTCTAAGATTGATCCTAGAACTGGCTATCATCAACTCAAGATTCGCGCAGAGGATATTCCAAAGACTGCCTTTACCACCCGATATGGATTATACGAGTATATTGTCATGTCTTTTGGATTAACCAATGCCCCCGCTTACTTCATGAACCTCATGAATAAGATTTTTATGGACTTACTGGATAAGTTTGTCGTTGTTTTTATCGATGACATTCTGATTTAGTCCAAATCAGAAGACGAACATGAGATACACCTAAGGACCATTCTGTGGTACAAAGGACGTCTCTGTGTACCAGCAAATTCGGAGTTGAAAGAAGTTATTTTGAAAGAGGCCCATGATACTCTTTATTCTATCCACCCCGGAGGAACGAAGATGTATCAGGATTTGAAGGAACAATTTTTGTGGCATAAGATGAAGATAGAAATCGGAAGCTATATCGCCAAGTGTGATACATGTCAGAGAGTCAAGGCGAGACATCAAAGACCCGCAGGACTGTTGCAACCATTACAGATTCCAGAATGGACTTTATCGCCGGATTGCCTACTTCTAGTAAGGGAAATGACTCTATCTGGGTCATAGTGTGCTGATTGTCCAAAGTCGCCCATTTCTTACCAATCAAGACCACATACCAGAGTTCGATGATAGCATAGTTATACATTGCTAGAATCGTCAGTTTGCACGGAGTCCCCAAGAACATTGTATTGGATCGAGGAACCCAGTTTACCTCGAGATTCTAGAAAAGGGTCCAAGAAGGTTTAGGAACCTGACTAGATTTCAGCACAGCGTATCACCCTCAGACTGATGGACAAACGGAGCGAGTAAATCAAATACTCGAAGATATATTGAGAGCATGTGTGCTAGTGTATGGATCTAAATGGGAAGAATTTCTGCCTTTCGCAGAATTTTCATACAACAACAGTTATCAAGCTAGTCTGCAAATGGCCCCATTTGAATTCATGTATGGAAGGAAGTGTCGCACCCGTTTTAATTGGTTCGGAAGTAGGAGAGAGTCAGATTTTTGGACCCGACATCCTATGAGAAGCAGAAGAGAAAGTTCACAAGATTCGTGAGCACCTCAAGACTGCCCAATCAAGATAGAAGAGTTACGCCGACAAGAGACGTCGAGACCTCGCTTTCAATATCGGAGATTTTGTGTATCTCAAAGTGTCGCCTTTGAAGGGAATGCAGCGTTTCCAGCTCAAAGGAAAGTTACCCCCAGATATATCAGACCCTTCAAAATTCTAAATCGTCGAGGAGAAGTATCATATCAATTGGAACTGCCATAGGAGATGTCAGCAGTACACAATGTGTTCCATATATCGTTACTTCGCAAATGCCTTGAAGTTCCAGAGAACACTGAAGATTTCAAGAACATTGATCACCGAACCATAGAGATCAACGATGACCTGATGTATCCCGAAGTACCCATCCGTATTTTGGAGGAAGCTTTTAGAACCACCAGGACCCGAAGCATCAAGTTTCTCAAGATTCAGTGGAGCAACCACACTGAAGAAGAAGCTACCTGGGGGCGAGAAGATCACATCTGGACGGAGATTCCCAATCTCTTTAAATCCTAGGTCATCTTTTTTCTTCTTTTTCAAATCTCGGGATGAGATTTTGTTTAAGGAGGGAAGGTTTGTAACATCCCAAAAATAAAACAATGATCATCAAACTCTAATCACTAAAATTATGGTTAACAAAAACTTTGAGGAATTAAAATTATATGAATGCATGTGTGTATGTGATGATTTGATAAATGCATGAATGAACTTGTGTGATTAACCTAAATAGCAAGAAATGGTTTAAAGATGAAAATAACATCATATAAAACATTTCCAAGCAGAAACAAATAAAGAGAAAATCAAAAACAAATCAATTATGGCAAATGGTCATTTTTGCCAATCTTGCTCACTAGGTCACTTTGAGTGTTTCTAGTCCAAGATTTCAAAAAGAAACTTTTCCAGTTATTTTCATCCCTTGCTAGACCAAGTAAAAATGAATCAAAGCCCACCTTTCAAACTTGCAAAAACATTTGGCAACCTCATTCAAATCACAATTAAAAATTGAATCTTTATCATATGTGAAGATCACTCATTTTCAAAACCCAACCAAACCAGTGCCCCTTGACTAATCCAACTAACAAGAGACTCCCTAGTATGTGCCTAGCAAACCCACAAAGTTTGAATCCAAAATTCAAATTTGAATTTCTTTCGGCCATTTCATCAAACACCTTCTGGGTACAAATCAGATTAAACAACAAACACTATAGTGAGCAGTGTTGTGCCAACCTTGTCCCCTCCCTAGCTCTCACTACACTCTCAGTAGATCATCTAACTATTTTAACCAGCTCTACCTCACTATAAACTTGACAATGCCATCAGTGGTGACCATGGCCGAGCCCATTTGCCAACCCCAACGTCGACAGCAAGCTACAAGCCTAACTAGCCTTGCCAACCTTGTCTAGCAGGCACTCCACCATCCACCGCCACTCCCTGTCCAAGCCCCGAGCACAGGCAGCCACTGGACCACCCAGAACGCATGTGACCATTCTCTCTGCGGCCATGCCGAGAGCGCGCCAGTGTGCCACACTCGACCAACGCCCACACACCACGCGCCGCCCTCGCCGCTTGCAAACATAATCACCATCGCACCAGGAACCTCCCAGACATGCTCATTCACCGCCGCATGACCAGGAGCACCTGTGCGCCATTAAGACTTCCGTCGGAGCCGCCTAGAGCGTCGACGGTTCCGACCGATCAGCACCGCCCCACTCCTCGCCACCATTCCGTTGAGCTTCGCCAGGGAGCACAGCACCGACCCCTATCATCGCCCATGTCATTATCCCTCTATGCCGTTGACCACGACGAGCTCAGCCGGCGCCCGTTGGTCCCCTTTAGCCACTATAAAAGGAGGCCTCCACCGCTTGTTTTCTTCACACCAGTTCACTCCCCACCTCTCACTGATCACACCCACTCACTCCAGGAGCAAGGAGAGCACCAGGTGGCCGGAATTTCACCGGAGTTCGCCACTGCAGAGGAGGAGAGGCGTCCTCGATTGGAGCCGCCCCAGGAGGAGCTCCCGGTACCAGGAGGATCACCGTCGTGGACTTCGTCGTTTTCCCCCGTCGCCGACCATCACCTGAGCCCCGGTGAGCCTCCCACGACCCCCACCTGCCGCGCTAGGGTTCTGTCTCGCCGGCGCTACCGACGTGGACGATGAACCAGAGCCGTTCGATTATAGTTAGATCGTGCGGCCTAGATCACCCTGTACCGCTTCGCCACTCATGGTCTCACTGACGAGTGGGGACAGCCACTTAACCAGCCCGCGCGTGTGTTGTAAATAGTGGGCCGGCCCAGTTAAACGTCCTGTGCGACCCAACAATTCAAATTTACTTTTATTCGTTTAATTTCAAACACAGTTCTGTACCTAGATTCCAAAATCAACCCATCTCGATTCACTGAACCAAAATGCATGAAACCAATTTTGTTAGAAAGGTACTGGAATGCTTAATCCAAGCCTGTTGGATTTAAACCATTTAGATTTGTAGATCACCCATGGTAAAAATAACAAGGCAGATGCTTTTCTGCATTCAAACATTTTTCAAAATTCAACCATAAGAGCTTTTGAGTTGATTCCAACTCTCAAAAATCACATTTGACCATACCTTTCAGAATATATAAAAATATATAGGTTTACTTACAGAAATAACGATCAAGTAAATAAAAGAAGGCCACATAGGCATTTCTAGTCACTTCAATTAAATAAAATAAAAAGGTTAAACCTTATTAAATTGTGACACCACTTTAAATCACATTCCCATGTACTGAATATGTGGTGATGACATGTGTCAACATGATCCCATGTTTGAGTTGGAGAATATTAAATCTTAAGTAGTTTTTCAATAAGTAGAAATTACTTTTCTCAAAATAAAATAAATGGGACAAGTGCTTTAATCTTGTAATGTTAGGTATGATGCTAGATCACCTAGTGTGAACCTTTGTGTGATGATTAGAAATAGTTAAGTATTGTTTGGTGATTGTGTACCTCGTATTTATTTATAGACACTAGTACCGACCAAGGATACGAGGAGGAAGGAGGATACTACGAGGAAGAAGCCAAGGGGAACTTCAACCACTGCTCTGCACAAGGCAAGCCTAATACTACTAGTTGAATTAGCAAGATATTAACTGAGCAAGCTAGCACTTGCAACTTAGCAAGCTTATACTACTATCTTAGCAAGCTAAACCATGCAAGTTTTACTTGCAAGCTTACACCACTTGATACCCAAACCTAGTTTTACTTCCAAGCTTAATACTTTATTTTCTTTATCAAAGCTTTCTCTTAGAGTTTACTTAGTGACTTGTAGATTCTAAAAAGATAACTGAAGTTAGCATAAAGAGCATAAAATTTGGCCTAAGTTAGATAATCTTGATGTCATCCTAAGGCATAAGATTGAATTAGTAAATCCCCACTGGTTTATTACCCAGCATTAGTAATTACCCCCACTTGTAGATGCTAGTGCTAAGCATAAAACTTGATCACCTTTAGATGGGAATACTTGGTGAAAATTGTTATAAAAACCTTAGAATGATGAGTCATTCTACTGAAATGTTTTGACATGTGTTCTTGAACACCAGATGATTTTAATGATGAAAATGCTAAGGCATGAGCCTTAGCCCTTTATAAAACTGATGGTTGTCTGGATGCGATACCATTCCAATTTTACCGTACAACCATAATACCCAAAAAATTGGGTAGGGCTTGACTGGAAAATTATATACCTTAGTATGGGTTCCCTTGCGGCCAAGGTTTGAGCTGAGGCTACCTTGTGAAAATTGTCCACCTGTGCAGTTCCCAAGATGACACTTGGTCATGGTTGGGGGCCAAACTCACAGGAGAGGTGCCTATACTAGGGCGTGTAATTGAAAGGTTAGGATTGAATATCTGCATACTGAGTATGGTGAATTCAGGATTGATTCCTGAAGGATGTATCAAATGTTGTGGTGAAAGTGTACAATCTCTGCAGAGTGTCAAACTATTTGAATAGCCGCGTCCGTGGTTATGGATAGTTGGAGTGGCCATACTGTTCCATCATGAGATGTTTTCAAAATGACTTATGAAATGATTCATGACTTTGACTTGACCACAACAGAGTTGTGATCTGAAATTCAAGTTCCCACTTAGGTGTTATAAAACTTTCAACTAGCTTTCTTTGCCTTAGAACTTAGTAGAGGTAAATCTGGCTTTTTGCAAAACAACCCTAGAGCTTAGTATATCCTATTCAAAACCACTTCACTTGTTAGCTTGCGAGTACTTAAATAGTACTCATGGCTTTCTCCCTGGCTATTCCCGTGGCCAGACTATGAAGAGGAGTATCAGGAGGACGGACAGCAGGAAGGTCACTCGTCAGTGAGACCAAGAGTGGCGAAGGGGTACGGGGTGATCTAGGCCATAGGATTAGAAGCTAGATCTATAGATGTGGTTCATCGTCCAGGCCTGAACAGGACACGACGAGGTTGAACCATAGCGCGGCCAGTGGGGGTCGTGGATGGCTCGCCGGGGCTCAAGCGATGGTCGGCGACGGGGGCGAATGACGAAGTCGACGACGGCGATCCTCTTGGTACCGGCAGCTCCTCCTGGGGCGGCTCCAATCGATGGCGCCTCTCCTCTTCTACAGCGGCAGACTTCGGTGAAATTCCGGACACCTGGTGCTCGCCTTGCTCCGGGGGTGAGTGGGTGTGATCAGTGAGAGGTGGGGAGTGAGATGGTGTTCTCAAATTGAACGGGGGTGGCCTCATTTTATAGTGCCTGAAGGGGACCGACGGGCGCGAGCTGAGCTCATCGTGGTCGTCGGCACAGCGGGATACTGGCATGGGAGACGGTAGGGGGAGGTGTTGTGCTCCCTGGCGAAGCTCAACGGCATGGCTATGGGGGGTGGGGCAGTGTGGAACGGTCAGAACGTCGCGGCGCTCTGGGCGGGTCCGATGGTGGTTTTAATGGCGTACAGTGTCCATGGTCCGCGCGGCAGCGAACGGGGTTGTCTGGCGGGTTGCTGGGGTGCTGGTGATCACGCACGCAAGCAGCGAGGCCGGCGCACGGTCTGTGGGCTTGTGTCGCGGGTGACGCTCTGGCGCTCTCTCGGCACACTCGCAGAGAAGCTTGGCATGCTCGGGTAGTGTGGTCCAGGGGCTGGTAGTGCTCGAGGCCTTGACAGGGGGAGGCGATGGACGGTGGGGAGTGTCGCAGACAAGGTTGGCAAGGCTAGAGCTTCTCCTAGCTCGCTGGCAACATGGGGGTGGCAAGTTAGGCTCGGCTTGGTCACCGTTGATGGCTATTGCATGCTCACAGTGGTGCTAAAGCTAGTTAACTTAGTTTGATCATCTACTGAGAGTGTAGGGTGAGCTAGAGAGGGAACAAGGTTGGCCAAAATCAATTATCCTAATAGTGTTTGATGTTTGTTTGTTTGCTGATTACAAGGTGTTTGATGAAATGGACGAAAGAGATTCAAATTTGAATTTTGGATTCAAACTTGGTGGGTGTGTTGGTTACATACTAGGGAGTCTGTGGTTAGTTAGGTTGGTCAAGGGGCACTGGTTTGGTTGGGTTTTGAAAATGTGGGATCTTCACATATGTTATAGATTCAATTTTAAATTGTCATTTGAATGGGGTTGCCAAATGTTTCTGTAAGTTTGAAAGGTGGGATTTGATTCACTTTTACTTGGTCTTGCAAGGGGTCAAAATAAATGGAAAGGTTTTTGTTTGAAATCTTGGACTAGAAACACTCAAAGTGGTCTAGTGAGCAAGATTGGCAAAAAGGACCATTTGCTTATTTGTTTTGTTTTTTATTTTCTCTTGATTTGTTTCTGCTTGGAAATGTTTTAGATGATGTTGTTTCATATTTAATCCATTCCTTGCTATTTAGATCAATCTCACAAGTCCATTCATGCATTCATACAATCATAATGATTTGAATTAACAAAAGTTTTTGTTAACCCTAATTTTGGTGATTGGAATTTTATAATCATTGTTCAACATTTTTGGGATGTTACAAACCTTCCCTCCTTAAACAAAATCTCGTCCCGAGATTTGAAAAAGAAGAAAGAAGAAAACTAGGATTTAAAAAGATTAGGAAACTCTGTCTTGATGTGATCTACTCGTTCCCAGGTAGCTTATTCTTCAGTATGGTTACTCCACTGAATCTTGAGAAACTTGATGCTTCGGGTCCTGGTGATTCTAAAAGCTTCCTCCAAAATACAGATGGGTACTTCAGGATACGTCAGGTCATCGTTGATCTCTATGGTGTAGTGATCAATATTCTTGAAAACTTTAGTCTTCTCTGGAAATTCAAGGCATTTGCGAAGTAACGATATATGGAACACATTGTGCACGGCTGACATCTCCTCTGGAAGTTCCAACTGATACGATACTTCTCCTCGATGATTCAGAATCTTGAAAGGTCTGATATATCTGGGGGCTAACTTTCCTTTGAGCTAGAAACGTTGCATTCCCTTCAAAGGTGACAATTTGAGATACACAAAATCTCCGATATTGAAAGTGAGGTCTCGACGTCTCTTGTCGGCATAACTCTTCTGTCTTGACTGGGCGGTCTTAAGGTGCTCACGGATCTTGTGAACTTTCTCTTCTGGTTCTCGTAGGATGTCGGGTCCGAAGATCAGACTCTCTCCTACTTCTGACCAATTCAAAGGGGTACGACACTTCCTTCCATACATGAACTCAAATGGGGCCATTTGCAAACTAGCTTGATAATTGTTGTTGTAAGAAAATTCTGCGAATGCCAGACAGTCTTCCCATTTAGATCCATACTCTAGCACACATGCTCTCAACATATCTTCGAGTATTTGATTTACTCATTCCGTTTGTCCATCGGTTTGAGGGTGATACGCTGTGCTAAAATCTAGTCGGGTTCCTAATACTTCTTAGACTTTCTTCTAGAATCTCGAGGTAAACTCAGTTCCTAGATCCGAACGATGTTCTTGGGGACTCCGTGCAAACTGACAACTCTAGCGATGTACAACTCCGCTAGCTTCAAGCTCTGGTAGGTAGTCTTGACTGGTAAGAATTGGGCTACCTTGGTCAATCTGTCAACTATGACCCAAATAGAGTCATTTTCCCTACTAGAAGTAGGAAATCCGGTCCCATTTCCATTCCAAAATCTGCAATGGTTGCAACAGTCCTGCGGGTCTTTGATGTCCCTCCTTGACTCTCTAAAAAATGTCACACTTGGTGATATAGCTTCCGATTTCTCTCTTCATCTTATGCCACCAAAATTGCTCCTTCAGATCCTGATACATCTTCGTTCCTCCGGGGTGGATAGAATAAAGAGTATCATGGGCTTCTTTCAAAATAACTTCTTTCAACTCTGAATCTGCTGGTACATAGGGACGTCCTTTGTACCACAGAACTCCTTCATCTTCGGTGAATCCGGGTACTTTGCCTGTACCGATACGATGTTTGATTCCATCGATACTAGCATTTCCTTTCTGAGCCTCCTTGATCTGACTGATCAAAGTGGGTTGAAGTTCTATGCTAGCAAAAATCCTTCACTTACTAATTCCATTCTGAAATCTTCCATCTCTTTGTGCAAACTTGGTTGCTCCTTCAGAATCATGGAGTTCAAGCGGCACGGCAATCTGCTAAGGGCATCTGCTACCACATTAGCTTTATTGGGGTGATAGTGAATGTCCAGATCATAGTCATTGATTAGCTCTATCCATATTCTCTGCCTCATATTTATCTACTTCTGAGTGAACATATACTTAAGGCTCTTGTGATCCGAATAAATCTCACAACGATTTCCCATAAGATAATGCCACCATGTCTTCAGGGCTAGAACTACGGATGCTAGTTCAAGATCATGGGTGGGATAATTCTGTTCATGCTGCTTCAGTTTTCGTGATAGATAAGATATAACTTTTCCTTCTTGCATTAACACACATCCAAGACCAATCTTGGATGCGTCACAATAAACATCAAAGGGCTTCGTGATATCCGGCATGATCAAGATTAGGGCTAAAATCAATCTCCTCTTGAGTTCTTGAAAACTCGCTTCACATTTGTCCGTCCATTCAAACTTCTTGGCCTTCTTCAACAATTGGGTCATGGGTCTTGCGATACTCGAGAATCCTTCTACAAACTTGCGGTAGTATACCGCTAATCTGAGAAATGCACAAACTTGGGTTTGATTGGTTGGGGCTTGCCAATCTTCCACATCTTTCACCTTTGCAGGGTCAACGGAAATTCCTCCGGCTGATACGATATGTCCGAGGAATCCTACCTCCTGTAACTAGAATTCACATTTACTAAACTTGGCATACAGTTGATGCTCATGTTCTTCTTCTGATTTGGAATAGATCAGAATTTCATCGATGAAAACAATGACAAACTTATCCAGGAAGTCCATAAAAATCTTATTCATGAGGTTCATGAAATAAGAGGGGGCATTGGTTAATCCAAAAGACATGACTGTGTACTCATACAGTCCATATCTGGTGGTAAAAGCAGTCTTGGGGATATCCTCCGCTCGAATCTTGAGTTGATGATAACCAGTTCCAAGATCAATCTTAGAAAACACTTTGGCACCAGCCAACAGGTCAAACGGGTCTTCTATCTTTGGCAAGGGGTACTTGTTATTGATGGTGACATCATTCAACTTCTGATAATTCATACATAAATGGTTACCTCCATCCTTCTTATCCACAAACAAGACAGGTGATCTCCATGGTGATGCACTTGGTTGAATCAATCCTATTTCCAGCATAGCATCTAGTTGCTTCTTCAACTCCACTAATTCAGACGGGGTCATGCTATATGGTCTCTAGGCTATGGGTCCAGTTCCAGGGATTAGTTCAATGATAAACTCGATATCTCGATCTAGGGGCATACCGGGCAAAACATATGGAAATACGTCGGGGTATTCACAGACTATCCAAACTTGGTCAATGGTTGTCTAGGCTATACTCTTGTTGAATTTGAATTGACGGGGCAAGGTTTCAGATACATGCTCGAGTGATATTTCGGTTGTACTGGTCATGGTTATGGCTTTCTTGGCACAGTAAATTAATCCTTTATGTTTCGACATCCAATCCATTCCTAGTAATACTTCCAAACCTTTAGTTCCGAGTACTATTAGCATAGCATAAAAATCTATGCCATGGATTCGGATAGGCACGGCCTTGCAATTTTGTCTAGATTTGGTGGTTGAACCGGGTATTTGAACTATCATAACATGCTTAAATTTGGTGGGTTGAATCTTTCTAGTGCATGCAAATTCTTAAGTAACAAACGAGTGCGATGCTCCAGAATCAAACAACACTCTTGCAATTACTGAGTTAACAGAAAACATACCCAACACGACATCTGGCGCTTCTTGGGCTTCTTCAGCATGCATGATAAAGAGACGGCCGTTGCGGTTGAGCGAATTACCTGGGGAAAATCTTCTTCCAGGCTTAACACGACGCTTCTGCTGAGATGGGACATTTGCATTGGGGGATGCGGCAATCTTCTTGGGGCAGTCATTGGAATAGTGACCTTTGGTTCCACAGTCATAACAAGTCACCTAAGACTTGTCCTTTGCTGCAACAGGCACATCATTGCTTCCAGTCCTTGGGGCAGTGTTGGTTTTGGTGGCGGCATTGTTGTTGTTGAACTTAGGCGGTGCACGATTGAAATTGCTGTGGTTGCCGGGGTTGTTGTGGTTTCCTTCGGGCCTTGGGTTTCCACGGTTGAGATAGGTCGGACGGTTCATCGGGGGTCTGTTGGTTCTTAGGGCAAATCCTGGAGATGGGTTGGGGCGATACTTTGGTGTATGATGGGTTCCTGGTTGATGCATCATGCGACGCTTGTGGGTCTCATTAGCTTGGTTGGTCTTTCCTTCCATTTTAATGGCAGAGTCCACTAAGGCTTTAATATCAGCAAAAGGGGATATTGACTAATATCGTCTGCATCTCATCGTGCAGACCATTCATGAATCTCTCCTTCTTCTTGGCTTTAGTGTCTATCTCATCCGGTGCATACCTAGCCAATGAATAGAATTTGTCACGGTACTCAACTACGGTCATCCTGCCTTGCTTCAGTTCCCTGAATTCATCTCTCATCCTCTTGATCAAACCCAGTGGCACATGGGTTCTGCTGAACTTGACTTTGAACTCTTCCCAAGTCATCATATGTCCTGTAGTTATGGCGCGAACTATGTTCCACCATGCTCTTGCATCTCTAGCCAGATAGTGGGTGGCGAATAGTACCTTCTTGTTATCTTCCACTCCTGCAACTTCCAGGTTGTTTTCCATGGTTTGCAGCCAATCATCTGCATCTAGGGGATCTTTAGACTTAGTGAAAATAGGTAGATTGGTGTTCTAGAAATTCTTGAGCTTGGATCCATGGTTGTCCTGATTTCCATGGCCCTGATTGTTGTTGGCCATCTGAGCTATCTGTTGAAGGGTAGCTAAGTTGGCTTGACGTTTGGCTATCTCAGCTTCGTGGTCCGAAACCAACATTTGCAAGATTTGTAGCATCGGGTCTGGGGATGAAGTGCTTCCTCCGCGAGGCATCTGAAAATTGAGATAGATCATGAGAAAAGGGGGAAATTTCTAAGGTTCAGGGGTTTTGTGTTTGAAAAGTTTTCAAAGTTTGACTTAGATTTTGCTAGCAACTTGCTTTTCATTCATTCATAGCACACGATACAAACACACACCACAACAAAGGAAAATAGATGGCTTTAAGAACCATTCTGTGAAACGACGATACAGTGGGACCGAATACAACTCACTAACGCTAGTGCCCAAGTGCTACTACTCCTCGGAGTCAGTGTCCTCATCATCCTCAGCATCATCGATGAAGGCGAAGTCATCCTCATCGGTGAAGAAGTCCATGGCCTGATCCTCCAGAAAGTCACCATCATCACTGAGATAGGAGTAGGGGTCTCCTCGAAGGTCTTCCCCTGCATTCTCCCTCTCCTCCAACTACATATCTCTCTCGTGGATGGTCTCCTCTAAATCCATGATCCGGTGGCGAAGATGGGCAATGATGCGCTCATTCTTGTCCAGCTGACGGCAACGAGACTAGCGATCCTTCACTAGCATGGCAATAGTCTGATCCTTCTTGGCCGCGATGGTGTACTTGTGGTTGGCGTAGGAACGGGTAGTGTCTAACTCCTTCTGGCGGTCATACATCATGAAGCTGAGGTGGTCCAATTGACTCTTCAGCTCGTGGTGATAAGGGGCCTCCAGTGGCTGTCCCATAACATCACGCCTTGGGTAGAACTCAAAGCGGGTACCCTTGATCTGATTGATACTATACCCACACAGACAGGCAAGAGCTTCCTGCATGGCCCTGGCAAGTCCATCGAGCCAGTTGTTCTCTCTCAAGGTGAACTGAATTCCCTCTAAGGTGGGGGATTCGATCTTTCCTCGGAGACTTGCAACAACTAGCCACTTCAAATCCTCTCCTTCCTGATCATTGAGCTGAGCTCCGAAGAACTTGGGGTGCGGACGCTCCAGCATCTCCGACAGCTGGTCCAGGTCACGCTCAAAGATGAGGTCTCCTCCATTCCCCAATTGATAAAACTTGTTGTACTTCACGTCCATCTATAATAATATAGGATGATTAAGTTAGTAGAGTGATCAAGTGTGTCAAATTTTATGTAATTTTGCAAGAAATTTTTAGGAACATGAATTTTCATGAAAGAATCTAAGTGGTAAGAATGAGAATAGATTTTCATAAATACTCACTTCTTTTGTTTTGAAACTAAGTTTTTTGATTCAAACGGCCATTCTAAACTAGCGTCTCCTATGGTCAGGATGCCTCTGATACCAACTTGTCAACACCCGGATTTTTAATCCCAGATGCCTATTATTCCATACATCGCAATCCCAGGATTACCATTTTTGCGAGACATAACAGATTGGATATCACAGTACATCATCCATTACAAACCATACATAAGGTCTTACACAAATAAGGATCTCATGATCCAGTCTTAATACAATTCAAGCAGCGGAATAATGTAATAATAATGATAGCGGGGGCGAAGCTCCATCTTCATGGTCATAGGCAATGCTGACGATGGGAGATGATCCTGGTTGTTGTAACCTTCCTGCTGTCCATCCTCCTGATACTCCTCTTCATAGTCTGGCCACGGGAATAGCTAGGAACAAAGCCATGAGTACTCTTTAATTACTCGCAAACTAATACTAACAAGTGAAGTGGTTTTTGAGTAGGATAAACTAAGATCTAGGATTGTTTTGCAAAAAGCCAGATTTACCTCTACTGAGTTCAGAAGCAAAGAAAGCTAGTTGAAAGTTTTATAACACCTAAGTGGGAACTTGAATTTCATATCACAACCCTGTTGTGGTCAAGTCAAAGTCATGAATCATTTCACAAGTCATTTTGAAAACATCTGACGACAGAACAGTATGGCCACTCCAACTATCCATAACCATGGACGCGGCTATTTGAATAGTTTGACACTCTGCAGAGATTGTATACTTTCACCACAACATTTGATACATCCGTCAGGGACAATCCTGAATTCACCATACTCAGTATGCGGATAATCAATCCTAACCTTTCACCATACAGGCCCTAGTATAGGCACCTCTCCTGTGAGTTTGGCCTCCCAACCATAACCAACTGTCATCTTGGGAACTGCAGAGGTGGACAATCTTCACAAGGTAGCCTCAGCTCAAACCTTGGCCACAAGGGAACCCATACTAAGGTATATAAATTTCCAGTCAAGCCCTACCCAAATTTCGGGTATTGTGGTTGTACGGTAAAATTGGAATGGTATCGCATCCAGACAACCATCAGTTTTATAAAGGGCTAAGGCTCATGCCTTCACATTTTCATCATCAAAATCATCTGGTGTTCAAGAACACATGGCAAAACATTTCAGTAGAATGACTCATCATTCTAGGGTTTTCATAACCATTTTCACCAAGTATTCCCATCTAAAGTGATCAAGTTTTATGCTTAGCACTAGCAACTACAGGTGGGGGTAAACACTAATGAGGGGTGGTAATCAAGTGTGAATTAGCTAAGTTCAATATCATGCCTTTGGATGACATCAAGATTATCTAACTGAGGCCAAGTTTTATGCTCTTTATGCTACCTTCAAAATATCCTTCTAATATCTACAAGTCACCAAGTAAACTCAGATAAAAGCTTTGATCAAGAAATAAAATAGTAAGCTTGCAAGTAAAACTAGGATTGGGTATCATCAAATGTATCTAACAAAGCATGCTTAATGCATTGCATAGGTTATCTAACTTTCATAGTTGCAAGTGTTAGCTTGCTCAGTTAATAGCTTGCCTTGTGCAGAGCAGTGGTTGAAATTCTCCTCGGCTTCTTCCTCGTAGTATCCTCCTTCCTCCTCGTATCCTTGGTCGGTACTAGCATCTATAAATAAATACGAGGTACACAATCACCAAACAATACTTAACTATTTCTATCTATCACACCAAGGTTTTCACTAGATGATAGAGGATCATCTTAAACATTACAACCACTAAGGCAAATAGTTTTATTTCCTTTATTTTAGAAAAGTAATTTCTACTCATCGAAAAACTACTTAAGGTTTAATATTCTCCAACTAAAACATGGGATCATGTTGACACATGTCATCACCACATATTTAAGTACATGGGAATCTGGTTTAAAGTGGTGTCACAAGTTAATAAGGTTTAACTTTTTTATTTTAATTAATTAAAGTGACTAGAAATTCCCATGAGGCATTCTTTTATCACTTGATCATTATTTCTGCAAGTAAACCTATATATTTTTATATATTCTAATAGGTATGGTTAAATGTGATTTTTGAGAGTTGGAATCAACTCAAAAGCTTTTATGGTTGAATTTTGAAAAATGTTTGAATGCAGAAAAGCTTCTGCCTTGTTATTTTTACTATAAGTGATCTACAAATCCAATTGGTTTGAATCCAACGGGCTTGGATTAAGCATTCCAGTACCTTTCTAACGAAATTGGTTTCATGCAAATTGGTTTAGTGAATCAAGCTAGGTTGATTTTTGAATCTAGGCACAGAACTAAGTTTGGAACTAAAAGAATAAACCTAAATTTGAATTACTGGGTAGTGCGGGAGAGCTAACTGGGCCGGCCCACTACGCATAGTGTGCGGGGGGGCTGGTTAAGTGGTTGTCCCCACTCGTCAGTGAGGCAGAGAGTGGTGAAGGGGTATGGGGTGATCTAGGCCGTAGGATTAGAAGCTAGATCTACGGTTGTGGTTCATCGTCCACGCCTGAATAGGACGCGGTGAGGTTGAACCCTAGTGTGGCCAGTGGGGGTCGTGGGAGGCTCACTGGGGCTATGGCGATGGTCGGCAACGGGGGTGAACGACGAAGTCGACGACGGCGATCCTCCTGGTACCGTAAGCTCCACCTAGGGAGGCTCCAATCGACGGCGCCTCTCCTCTTCTGAAGCAGCGGACTCCGGTGAAATTCTGGCCACCTGGTGCTCTCCTTGCTCCGAGGGTGAGTGGGTGTGATCAGTGAGAGGTGGGGAGTGAGATGGTGTGCTCAAATCGAACGGGGGTGGCCTCCTTTTATAGTGCCTGAAGGGGACCGACGGGCGCGGGTTAAGCTCGTCGTGGTCATCGGCACAGCGGGCTACTGGCATGGGCGACGGTAGGGGGCAGTGATGTGCTCCCTAGCGAAGCACAACGGCATGGCTATGCGGCGTGGGGCGATGCGGAACGTTCGGAACGTCGTGGCGCTCTAGGAGGGTCTGACGGTAGTTTTAATGGCGTACAGCGTCCATGGTCCGCGCGGCGGCGAACGGGGTTGTCTGGCGGGTTGCTCGGGTGCTTGCGATCACGCACGCAAGCGGCAAGGGCGACGCACGGTCTGTGGGCTTGTGTCACGGGTGACGCTCTGGCGCGCTCTCGCCATGCTCGCAGAGAAGCTTGGCATGCTCGGGCATTGTGGTCCAGGGGCTGGCAGTGCTCGAGGCTTGGACAGGGGGAGGCGATGGACGGTGGGGAGTGTCCCAGACAAGGTTGGCGAGGCTAGAGCTTCTCCTAGATCACTGCGACATGGGGGTGGCAAGTTAGGCTAGGCATGGTCACCATTGATGGCTATTGCATGCTCACAGTGGTGCTAAATCTAGTTAACTTAGTTTGACCATCTACTGAGAGTGTAGGGTGAGCTAGAGAGGGAACAAGGTTGGCCAAGATCACTGCTCCTAATAGTGTTTGATGTTTGTTTGTTTGCTGATTACAAGGTGTTTGATGAAATGGCCAAAAGAGATTCAAATTTGAATTTTGAATTCAAACTTGGTGGGTCCGCTGGTTACATACTAGGGAGTCTCTGGTTAGTTGGATTTGTCAAGCGGCACTGGTTTGGTTGGGTTTTGAAAATGTGGGATCTTCACATATGTTATAGATTCAATTTTTAAATTTTCATTTGAATGGGATTGCCAAATGTTTCTGTAAGTTTGAAAGGTGGGCTTTGATTCACTTTTACTTGGTCTTGCAAGGGGTGAAAACAAATGGAAAGGTTTCTGTTTGAAATCTTGGACTAGAAACACTCAAAATGGTCTAGTGAGCAAGATTGGCAAAAATGACCATTTGCTTATTTGTTTTGTTTTTTATTTTCTCTTGATTTGTTTCTGCTTGGAAATGTTTTAGATGATGTTGTTTTCATCTTTAATCCATTCCTTGCTATTTAGATCAATCTCACAAGTCCATTCATGCATACATACAATCATAATGATTTGAATTAATAAAAGGTTTTGTTAACCCTAATTTTGGTGATTGGAATTTGATAATCATTGTTCAACATTTTTGGGATGTTACACTCCTGGGCTACTGACTTCCCTGTGGAACTCCTCCCCTCCTAGATCTTGGATGGATTTTCTAGCAACCAGATACTGGTGATGTGGTGGTGTGGTTTTCTTGGCTATGAAGTGAAATGGATATTTCTGGTGCTAGTATTGTACTGCGGCTGGTGTTCTATTTCTTGTGTGCTTTGATGGATGAGGTGAAGTTCTTGAATCCTTGCTTGGGTGCATAAACAGATAGTACTCTAGCAACTGTGTTGTGGCTGCTCGCTCTCTTATCTACTTCCCAAACTCTCCTTGTTGTGTTGACACCATAGCTGTTGCATGCAGTGACTGTGTTGTGTGCCTGATTGTGTCATCTGTGGATCAGATCAA
The DNA here is from genome assembly GCA_916181665.1 of Avena sativa. Lineage (NCBI taxonomy): Eukaryota > Viridiplantae > Streptophyta > Magnoliopsida > Poales > Poaceae > Avena > Avena sativa. The sequence goes on from OV702293.1 coordinate 106,996,284, forward strand.
GTGAAAACTGGATATTTGCTGTCGATTTACATTTTTACCATTTTATCTGGCTTTGGTAAAACTTTCCCCTTACTAGCCAATGATGCATTAGTTTGAGGCAAAATCTACTGATAAGAACAGATCTTATATTTTGGTCGTATTCTAATTACTTAGTGATGATCTAGCAGTGCACTTCACTGTAATTCTGAGAGTAAAACAATAACCCACTAACCCCTCTTTTACTTTTGATTTATTCTTTTCTATTGTGTTGCAGGTGCAAAACTACTAATGGAAGACCAATGAATACTAAATTAGGAAATAGATAGGTTGTAGTTTAGGACTTCTTTCTATTACTTTTTGTAATTTCATTTCTCTTTTCTTTGTAAATAATACTGTATTACCTATTTCTTATTCAATGAAGTTTATTTATGTTTTTTACAATTCTTTCTGTAATGTAACCTTTTATGTATTCATTCAATTTGATTTGTTGTTACTGAATAGAGAAGAGAATGAGAAGTATCATCTTGTTTAGTATATAAAGGAAATAAATATTCATATTTATTTTAAATATAAGAATTCTTTTGTATTATATTATTGTAATGCCTTTAATATAAAGAATGTTGTAACATGTATTTATTATAAAAAGAAATACTTTTATTCCCTGTTTGCAATTCTTATTCCACTTAATTTTGAATGTTCATCTCATATATGATTGAATATATTTTATATCACAATTTTATTTTATTGTTTATATATTATTTACTTAACATGGAAATATTCCCAAGTATTCAAATTTTAATTTCATCTCTCAATTTCAAATATGAATTGAATTGTTTTCCCAAGACATAAGAATATAGTAGAGGTCATGTCGAAATCCATACACTTGCGCTGACGTTCTCATCAGAACAAGAGAGATCCCGATCCCTCTAAAGTTCTTTGTGTTTCGCGCGAAAATTCCCCGGATTTTCTTATGCATGAATGCAATGCACACACATGTGGCCTCATTATTTCTAGGTGCTAATCCTAGGATGTTACAGACTCCCCCCTTAAACTCAACTTTGTCCCCAAAGTTTGCACTCTCTTACGTTTGGGAAGGTAGAGCTGACCTCTTCGGACCATAGTGGCTCTTTAATCCATGATAAAGATAATTGGGTTATCTTCATCAAAACTATTCCTTGAGTTCACTTATATCTTAATAATGGTCAATCATCAATCACATTGATTACTTTGAATACAACATTCATGTTCTGATCATGTGCCTTTAAGTGTCTTCAAATTAGGACATCTATTTGAGAAGGATCTATGTTTTGAGAAAGTCTCCCTATGGTAATATTTCGGTTTGGACTATAACCGATAATAGCCTTGGTTCTAATACTACCTATTACTGGTACACTTCATCCTTGTGGCTTATTTACTAAGAATGTTTTGGACTCATTTAGTCCAAGTCACTCACGGTTTCATATACCTTGTAATAGGCCTATTTTGATACTCTATACCAAACTAAGAATAATTAGATTCTTGATTACTTACTATTTGGATTTTTTTAATGTTAAAATACCTTATCCTTTTCAAGTTTTTAATCTTATATTTATTTAGTAGGTTTTCTTAAAAACTTATATATTACTACTCCAACTTCCTTATTACTAAGCTAAAGATCTTCCTTTTACTATCTTGAGGTATAAGTCTTAACTTCCACATTGCTTTGTTTCCAAAAGGTTTAATTATCCTTATGAAGATAAAATATATCTAAATCATGATTTAAGATTTCTTCTTACTTTCCTCCAGATATCGAACCTTTATACTACCTTACTGTTAACTCGTCCCCTTGGAGTTTTGTAATATTCTATGACTTCTTGTCATACCTCCACATTGTTTACATGGTTAGGATGTTGGTCAATTTGCAAGCCCGACTTCGTGAAGCATCTTGGAAAATGATTGCTCTAATTTCATACTTCTTCAGATTTACTTAACTTAGGCCAAGTTTTATGCTCTTTAAGTTGTACAAAGTTGATTCATCTAACTAAACCAACCAAATACCAGCTACGGTAATGTGTACTTCTGATGCTACTCTTTTAGAAGCTTTAGGATTTTTTTAATGGTCTTATAAAGAAACATATGGTAGATCCACACATTTGTGGTTATCAATATGTATTCTCCGACATCTTAAGTGCATAAACTTGGCAATTTGTACAGCTAATAATGTGTTGACTTACCATTTGCCCTGTTATGGTTGACACTGTTGTTAACTTGATTCGTGGCTTCATATTTTTGTTTCCCAAAAGAATTCCCACCTGGGTTCTTAGAAGATGTGCCTTCTGCCATTTTCCCTTTTGACGGTGATACTCCAATTTCTAAATCGGCTCCTTCATCGGATTCTAATATCAGACAATTACTCCTTATATGTCCTGGTTGTCCACATTCGTAACATACATTTTTTTTATAACCACTAGTGTTCCTCTTCTTTCCACCCCTTAGTGGCGATTCACCACCCTCCACTAACGATTCACATATTGGTGGCCTATTTGGACAATAGGGTCTGATATGTCCTGCTTCCCCACACCTGGACAAGTCACTTGAGCTTTGTGACATTCACTAGTCTGATGTCCCTTGGTTCCACAATTTCCACAAATGTGTCTTCGGTGAATTGCTCTTGATAAATTGGTTCCTTTTTTGGGTTCCTTGTTTTTTTCTTCTACTACACCCTTCTCCTCATCCTCTAGAATAGGTGCACTATCCAATAATTCCTGGAACTCCTTTGCACGGATAATCCTAAGTTGTGTCTTCATTATTGCCTGTAATCCTTTCATGAATCTCTTTTGTCATTTGGCCTCCTTATTAACTTCCTCACAAATGTAACGAGATAGCCGGTTAGACTCTCGCACATGCTTCAACACTAGAAGATTATTTTTCTCTACATCTTCACTAACTTTCCCTTTTATGATGTTCCTGTGGACAAATGCCTCTCGAAATTTCTTCTTAAACTCCGTCCATGTACAAACACCTTCTCCAGACAACTTGTACTTCGATTCCTCCCACCATAGTGCTGCAGTTTCAGACAATAAGTATATGGCATAACGTACCTTCTCTTCATCCTTATAGCCCACATTGTGAAGTTTACGGGATGTGTCCATCAACCAATTTTCTGCCTCCATAGGATCTTCAGTCATAGAGAAACTCCAGGGTTTGGTTTGCAAGAATTCCACCAGTTTATTTCTTGGTTGAAGTTCTTTAGATGTACTATAAGATTTATTTTGAGGCTCTAACCCCATCCTACTTCCTTCCTCCATACCCCACATATACTAGATAAACTCTCCATTGGTGGGTGAGTATGGTCTCAGAGTTGATCTTTCCTTTAGAGTTGTGTAGATGACCTCCTTTGGTTTGTCATCCATCATCATATGAGCCTTCATTTCTACTTTATCTCGATGGTAACTCGTCTCTCCCTCACGCAGCCCCATTTTTTCCTCTAGACATGTAACATTAAGTAAGAACTTCATGTAACATCATGCATATGCTCATCAAGTTCAAACTTCATGCACGGATATAGCCACACAATAAAATCCAAGAAATCCAAATAGTATAACTAACAAACATACATCAAAACCTGTAGAAGTAGTACTTTGAGTAAAACATCTCTCGTACTCCAATTTTGATGTTATACACTTCAATCTTCATATGAATTAATGTATAGGTCTCTAGGGTTCTAAACAACTTATGTGGACCATACCACACCTTGCCTTAATATTTACCCATGCTGCTTAGTTGCAACTGGATAATTTTTGAACAAAGTGGTCTCGAGTTGGTTTTTAACTAACCTCTGACCTCACCTTTGGACCTAAAATTTACCGCCAAACTCATATTTTGTGATAAATTATTCTTACATGGTCTCTTCAAATGACTAACCAAATTCTACATAAGACCTTAAAACCAAAGATTATTTGTGACATTCATGACCTCTAGCATGGTCCTATACTATGTATTTATTATTCTATTTCATGACTATTTACCAAGTACTTAACATTCTTTACACATATCATGGTTTCGGAGCTAATATCACCATGATATTTTTATCATTTACCTATCCATTACCTTTATACATGCCCTAATGTCCTCATTATGTTACCTATTGTTATCAACTAACAGTAAGATTTTGTTATCTTACATGGATTCTATGGATAGACTACACCATTTGAACTACTCCCTAAGATATCCTTACTACATCCTAAGATACTTCGTGATTTGAACTTACTTAATATATCTTAATGGTGTCCTACCTTCTTTGAACTAGCACTATACCGAGAAAATATAAGTAACTACTCCTAAGTAGGATGATCAACGCATCTAGTGACAAGTTATCCTCAAGTGAATACTCGTCACAAATCATAAGAACACTTGGCTTAGATAAGATGGCTTCCTATAGTCACTATCCAACCTACAGATCTTCCAAAAAGGATTTTAATCCTAGGGTCAAAGCATATGCTCTGATACTAGCTGTGGTGACCCAGCATACCACTGCATGATGTAGTACACTATAGTCGTTGACATAACACCAATAAAACATCGTTCACTAGTATTACATCCCTCAGAGTGGTACAACAGAAACACAGCAGGTCCAAGACATGACTATAGATTACATATGACACATTACAAAAGATCCAGAGAACTTCCTCGAGACAGTGAGGAAGATATTATATAGAAGAAAACCAGAGATAACAACTTGAAGTCTATGCAAGAACACTTCTACTATATATCTATGGCTTGGCATTGCTACTAAAGCAATGCCCTCTAGAAGTAGGTTCTACTATCTAGGGATTTATTTATATAGAATGGTCCATCTTGACTTCAAAAACTTCAGATGCAAACCCAGCCCCCCTGAATCTTTCTGAATCTCCTCCACCTGAACCTCGCCTCGAGCGTATCAAGCTCGTCGAACATATCTTGTACGACTTCCGCCAGACTCTTGAAGAGGCTGGCGAGTCGGTCAAGCTTTCCTACTTGCACACAATGTCAGTGCAAGAGGTGAGGGACAAGGCCAAGGAGATTCCGAAGCTTATCGAGGACTAGAAGATCTCGTACGTTTGGACTGCTGCTCAGACTACGCTTACCATGGTGATGAGCCACCACAACGAGATGGCAATCTGGCATGTCACCAAAGGTATCGCCGAGGAGGACGATGAGGGCAACCCACAGGACATCAAAGCAATCCAAGATTCCTATGCAGGTTATGCTTGTCGTGTGGCGGAGATAACCAACTATATGACACATTTCTTCGAATTCGTCGTCATGCCTCCCTCACCTCAAGAGCCAGAAGACAGCTTTGCAGCTTTCGAGTCTGAGATCCAGGGCGATAATGTTGTCGACTCCAGCGCTCCACCTTCTTCATCACCACCACCTGTCTCTGCAGCATTAACAGTTTTTTATGCATTATTCTGAACTTCTGGCAATGTAATGATGGAAACAATTTTTTTGGCTGTGTTGGTCTGTAAAAACTAATGCTTTTTACTATCGTAGCACTTATGTTTATATTTTTTATGCTTGTGCTTTGAAAATTTCTGAAGCACTTTTTGTTTTATGCATATACTTGTCGTTTTATCTGGCTCTCTGCCTCGTCCCTTTCATGGGCCGGCCAACCTTTATCACGGAAACTTTGTCGAGCAACAGAGCGCAATTGCTAAACTAGTTTAAACTCGGAAACAAAGCCGAATTCTAGTACCAACAACTCATTACTCAGAAAATACCCAAGTCTAAGCAATCAGATAAAAAACCAAAGTATAGACAATAAATTGAATTTTTTACCCTAAGGTAACACTTTTTAGACATTCAAAAATCGTAACCAGAATGAACATGAGCATAAAGTACTTTCAAGCATTCTGGGATTTTTGAAAATGACATGCTCTTTTGGAAATAAAATGGCAAAAACTTCCCAAATATAACATATGAGGAAACTAATACTTTATTTCACTTTGAACATGTACATATATGATTACAAGGAATATTCTATAGACATTCTATTTCATCCGAGTATGTGCTACCGTCAGCTCTCTTTCTCTTCCGAGTATCCGGTCTTTCCTTGACCGGTCTCATATCGGTTAAATAATACGACCCATTATGCAGAACTCTGCTAATCATAAAAGGTCCTTCCCAAATTGGGGAAAGTTTGTGCTTTCTCTTTTGCACAAGTCGGAGAACCAAATCACCTTTTTCTGAAAGAACGGTTTTGCACTCTCTGACTATGATACTTGCGCAACTTCTGCTGATAGGATGTAGATCTCTGCTTAGAAGTGACGCGTACTTCTTTGATTATATCGAGATCATCTTGTCGAGAAACTTCTGCATCTTCTTCGATATACGCTTTATCTCGTTGATACTGATGAATTAGATCGCTTGGAAGAACTGCTATTGCACCGTAGACCAAGAAGAAAGGAGGATAGCCAGTTGACTTGTTAGGAGTTGTACGTAAGCTCCATATCACAGACGGTAATTCTTCCGCCCAAGCCCTTGCGGCCCGATGAAGCGGTGCCTCAAGACGACGTCGGAGTCCTTGAAAAATAAGGCCATTAGTTCTTTCGACTTTTCCATTAGCTTGTGGATGTGCAACTAATGCAATATCGAGTTGGATTCCTTGTTCTTCGCAGAATTCGGCAAGTTCTCCCATAGAAAAATTGCTCCCGTTGTCAGTAATTATACTATGCGGATATCCGAATCGGATGATCATGTCCTGAATGAACTTTCTGGCTATGGATCCATCACAAATTGTTATGGTATTATCCTCAATCCACTTTCTAAATTTATCCACCATCACTAATAGGTGGGTAAATCCAAATTTTGCCATGCGAAACAGCCCTACCATATCAAGCCCCTAGACCGCAAACGGCCATGTAATAGGGATTGTTCGCAACTGTTCAGCCGGAATGTGTGTCTGATGGGCGTACTTTTGGTAGCCTCTAAACGTTTTGACCAGTTTATCAGTATCCGCCTTAGCTCTAAGCCAAAAGAATCTGTGTCAAAAAGCTTTTGCCACTAAGGATCTGGCTGCAGCATGGTGACCACACTTGCCTTCGTAGATTTCTCTTAAGATTTCCGCTCCTTCTTCCGAAGAAATACATCGCTGAAACACGCTAGAGACACTCCGCTTATAGAGCTCAACATTTATTATAGTACATGATTTTGCTCGTTGGACAATCTGCCGGCTCAATACTTCGTCTTCGGGTCATTTTCCGTCTATCAGGAAATCCAGATAGGGTTTTGTCCAGCTGAGAATTACTGCCAGAACTGCTATTAAAGGTGAGTCGGATTTCTTCGGATAGTCCTCATCAACTCCTACTATGGAGGGGACCCCTAAATTCTCTAAGAAAGCGCCATCTGGTACTTGTGTCTATGCAGATCCTATCCTTCATAGAGCATCTGTTTCCTCATTTTCTGCCTGAGGGATGTGTTGAACCTCAAAACCCTCAAACGATTTACATAGTTCATCCACAACAGCTTTGTATGCTTCCATGTGCTTGTTTGCGTTGAAAATATCAGATACTTGCTGAGCAACTAAATCCGAGTCTCCATAACACATCAGTCTTGTTATGTCAATGTTTTTGGCCATGCGTATTCCATGTAACAATGCTTCATACTCGGCAATATTGTTGGTTGTCGTGAAGTGTATTTGCAACACATAGAATAGCTTATCTCCTTGGGGTGATTTGAGCACCACGCCAGCCCCCAAGCCTCCTCGTGCCTTTGATCCGTCAAAGTGAAGGGTCCAAAATTACGAGTCTGGAGGACTTGTGTTTTCTGTCGTCTCTGTCCAATCAACAACAAAGTCGGCAAGTATTTGGGATTTGATTGTTGTACGCGGTTTATACTCAATGTCGAAAGCTGCAAGCTCTATTCCCCACTTTGCGACATGTCCTATGGCGTCACGGTTATTGATTATATCTCGCAGGGAGCGGTGCTCACCACTGTGATATTCTGCTCTTGAAAATAGTGGCGTAGCTTTCTGGATACAAAAAACACTCCATAGGCTAGCTTTTGATGATGTGGGTACCGTTGTTTCGATTCGGTCAGGACCTCACTCAGGTAATAAGTTAGTCGTTGCACCTTATGCTCGTCACCTTCTTCCTCGCGCTTATGACCTTGTTGGTCGCTGCAATGTAGAGTAACATAGGCTCCTGAGGTTCTGGCGCTGCGAGAACTGGTGGGTCTGAAAGTAAGTCTTTCAAACTTTGCAGGGCAGTTTCGGCTTCCTGGGTCCAGACAAATTTATTGGTTCTCTTCAAGAGTTTGTAAAAAGGTGCGGCTCTTTCGCCGAGCCGGCTGACGAACCGACTCAACGCCGCAATGCAACCAGTGAGATGCTGCATGTCCTTCAGGAGAGTTGGCCTGGTAATATTTAGTATAGCCTTGATTTTGTCCCGGTTCACCTCTATGCCTCGCTGAGAGACGATGAAACCTAACAATTTTCTGGCTGGGATTCCAAAGAAACACTTCTTTGGATTTAGCATCATATTGAATTTTCGTAGACTAGCAAATGTTTCATCCAAGTTAGAAATTAAAGTTTCCTTCTTTTTGGACATAACTGCTATGTCGTCTACGTATACATGGACGTTGCATCCGATTTGGTCATTGAGACAATGTTGCATAGTACATTGATATGTTGCTCCTGCGTTCTTTAAGCCAGAAGGCATAGTTTTGTAGCAGAAGGTTCCAAAAGGAGTGACGAAAGACGTCTTAATTTGATCCGACTTTTTCATCGGTATTTGGTGATATCTGGAATATGCGTCGAGAAAATAGAGTAGTTCTGACCCTGTCGTTGAGTCGATAACTTGTCGATTCATGGCAAAGGAAATGGATCTTTTGGGCATGCCTTGTTCAAAGCGGTATAATCAACACACATCCTTAAATTAATGGTGTCCTTTTTAGGGACGAGTACAGGATTTGCCACCCAATCTGTATGGATGACCTCTGTTATAAAATCCGCTAATTCTAGTCGGGCTAATTCCTTGGCTATTTCTTTGCGATTTTCATCACCAAACCATTGTCAAGACTGTTTGACGGGTTTAGCGTCAGGGTACACATTAAGTGAGTGCTCGGCAAGTTCCCTAGGTACTCCGGTCATGTCAGAAGGCTGCCATGCAAAGATATCACTATTAGCTTTGAGGAACTCGACAAGCGCGCTTTCCTATGCGCGGTCTAAGCCTACCCCTATGTTCGTCGTCTTGGAGGGATCATCGTCCTTGAGTGACGTTTTCTTCGTCTCTTCTAACGACTTGAACTGCAAACTTGGATTTAACACCTCATTCTTCGTAGCGGGCATATCGGACGGATTGATGGTCTTCTTGATCTCCTGTTACTCATGGGCGTGCAGGACGGCTTCGGCGATGCCAGCAGATCCTTCGTCGAACTCTCGTGCCTTCCTCGGATTTCCCCGTACGGTGATTACGCCTTTTGGACCTGGAAGTTTGATCATGTTGTAGATGTCACAGGGATGAGTCATGAATGCCCAGTAAGCCAGACGTCCGAAGATGGTGTGGTAAGCATTTTTGAATGGTACCACCTCAAAAGAGAGTGGCTCAGTCCGGTATCGGGTTCCGAATGTTACGTCTAGAGTAATCTCACCCACACAATCCGCATGTCTCCCTAGTACAATGCCATGGAAAGTTACACTACTGTAACTCAACTGGCTCTCGCCCAGCTTCATGCGGTGCCGCGTCTCGATGTGGAGGATATTGATGCTGCTCCCACCGTCCATGAGTGTTTTAGAAAACTCATAGCCATCAATAAGAGGGTTAACGCCAAGAGAGTACTTTCCCAGACGAGGTGTTTTCCTCGGGTGATCTGAGCGATCAAAGGTGATGGTTACATCCGACTAATCCAGAAACTGTGGAACAGCCGGAACCGTGGCATTGAGCTCACAGAGAACCGCCTTCTTTTTCTTAGAAGGTTGGGATCCAAGGAAGCATACGTAGGCATCTTTCTTAGTCGGAAAAGTCTTGTTTCCATCCAACTTGGGATCTGCAGCGGTATCTGCTTCTTCCATGTCGGAATCTTCCTTGGGCTCCTTTCCTTTCTCGGAATTTTGCTTTCCTTTTAATTGCTTGGCTCTGTAGCCAGCGGATTCGTCTTTCTTGATGTCGTCATTGAAATGACACTTGGCATTTGTGTGGGTAGATCCTCCATTACTATCCAAGAGGTGGACACAGGGATTATTGGCAATGTCTGGCTAGGTATAGGTTCTTCCGGGTTGCTGATCTCCTCTGCCCTGGATTCGGGAAGTTCCATGGCCTCTACCATGGCCTCCTCCGCGCCCTCCTCGTCCTCTGGATCCGAACGTTGCATTGACAACTGTGTTGTCCGGAGCCGGTTTTTCGTCCGAGGTGTTTTTGCGCTTCTGAGCTTGTTTTGGTTGTTTGGCCGCATTGGGATTGGCCAGAATATTTAGCAACCCTTCTGAATCATCATCGGCATCAGCATATTTGCTTGTCGTCTCTATCATTTCTCCCAAATCTGTGACGTGGTCATGCTTTAGTCTATGACGCAAAACTCTGACTAGGAGTCCTGCAATAAAAGCTTCTATTGCAGTTTGTTTGTTTACTCCCCCGCGGGAGTTCTTCGTGTCAATCCATCATCCGAGGTAATCCCGGCAGGTTTCTCCGGGTCTTTATGTGCAACCCTGCAAGTCTCCGACTGTGTAGGACCTCTTGTATGTTCCCTCAAAGTTTGAAAAGAACGCACTTTGCATATCATACCAGTTGTGAATTGAATTCTCTGGCAGTTCATTGAGCCACGGTCAAGCCGTCTTCCTCAGCATAAGCGTTAGATATCGGACTGCAACCAGGTTGTTTCCTCCTTTGGAAATGCAGCAGGCCTAGAACAAATCCTGGAGCCAGGTATCTGACCGAGCCGCACCGTCATAGGGTTGAATGTGTTTGGCGATACCAAAATCAACTGGAAATTTGGTTTGACGTATGCATGGGCCAAAGCACTTGGGTCCCACGTATACATCATCTTCCTCGTACCATCGCGCCTCTATGTTTGATTCAATGCGATGGCGAGCATCATTTGGCGAGAGAGATCTGCGCCTTGGAGGCTCACGGCTTCTGCGCGGCGGAGTCGGATTTCTGCTTCTCCTCTCACCATTGCCGCCTCCGCCCCTGCGGCTTCCATGGATACGTCGAGATCCTTCATGGTCGCTTCTAGGAGGCGATGGTGGCCCTGGTGGATTATTTCCGGCTGGGTTACGCGATGGTGGCGGTGGAGCCTCATTATGCGGACTCTGATGCCTACTTCTTCGGGCGTCGTCCCTACTTGATTCAGGATGATCCGGATCATATCTTCATCTGGCATTGACAGCTGGACGGCTTGGTGGTGGCACCCTTAGCCGATCTTGTTCTTCTTGCTGGCGGAGTGTTTCCGGGTCTTGTCTATAGCGGTTGTTTTGCTGATGAGGGACCATTTCCCTGATGGCATCTTCGGACGTAGCCGGAATAACTCTTGCCTAGTCACGCGCCGGCCGGCGATAGTGGCCATTTGAGCCAGTTCTTGAATTCTCCTCTTCCCCACGGGGATGATAGCGCTGATTCGTATCCCTGTGGAGCCTTCCAGCAGCGCTTTGGTCAGCGCCAGTGTGGCAAAACTCGGACTTTGAAGCCAGCTTGCCACTAAATGACGCGGCCGTTTTCTGCTGCTTTAATCCTTTGTCCAGCAACACGATGCACTGATGGACTTGCTGTGGAGATGGATTGTTGGCGAGGATGGCTCGACCTGCAGCAGCGTTTTCCAACGGTGTGTTGTAGACTCGGATCTTCTCTCCAGTTTTTCCATCAAATAGATCTTTCTGGATACCCAGGTTATTGTTGGAAAGAAAAGGACCTCCCCTTGTCTTGTTTGGGTGTCTCTTGAAATCTGACTAATATTTGGCAGGATCACTGTCTAACTGCTATCTAAGCTCGATGATGCACGCAACCTCTTCAAGCAGAAACAGATGGTGATTTTCTTGGTCCTCAGCCCTTTTCTCCAGCGGATCCGGCATAAGATCCGAAGTCGTTGGGATTGGAATTGTGAGAGCATCTCCGTAAATTTCACGTGCACCCTTGGTGACGACATGTCCATCCATAGGAGGGTCGATCGGCATGGTATTAATCGGATCTCCATCCTGATTCTCCATCTCGATCTCTTCATCAACTTTTTCTTTGTTGGTTTCCTCGATGTCCGGCCCTGCCGGTGTCGGATTCTTGTTCTTCTTCTTCTTCTTTGACCGCCCAGTAACCTTGACGTGCATACCAGTGGCAAAGACGGCTTTTGGTCCGGTATCGGGGGATAAACTTCCATCGGTACTTTCCGTAGTGGTTGGCTTGTGAACCTCAGAGGAATCTCCGGTGTCCATCTCATCCTGGGAGGTGTAGCTTTCATCCATGCTACCGTATGGACTAGGAGGATTTTCCGGCTCACCTTGCGTTGGCTTGGAGGCGTGTTCTTGCTCGTACTCCTCCATCTCCTTGTCGAAGTCTCGAAGTTCCTGCGACTTATTGACTCCTTAGAGGAGCCAAGTAAGTCGGCGTTTTCTTCGATTGCGTCTAGGAATAAATCGCTGCCGGCTCCAGCATCGACAGAGTCGGATCCAGGGATTATGTGGTACATGAAACAGTGTTTCTTCTTGTTTACGTTCTTGAGGTACTGGTATAACTTGGTTTCCGCTTCAACATCGGCAGAGCCGGACCCGTAGCAGATGTATTCCTCATCTGTGCATCCGATATCGCTGGAGAGATCAGATCCAGATTATTCTTCCACTTCTTATTCCACTATAGGAGTGGGCTGGGTGGGTTTGATTTTCTCCGAGATCTTAAACTCTTCCGCATCTGCGGACAAAGTAGATCCGGATTTTTCTTCTGCCATGATCATCACTTCAAGGGTGGTAGGGTGGGTTCAGCGAAGCCGAGGTAAATATCGATCTCGATGATAGACATGATCGTGTAGGTCGTCACGGGCTTTGAATCCAGAATCCAGGTCTCATCGAGAAGGACGAGAGGGACATCACTGGCGTAAACCACGTGACCCATGGCGATGTTTTTGAAGGGGTTCGTAGCATGGAAAACAAAAATTTTCTATCGCATACAAACAAACAAGCCAAGATCTATCTACTAGATTGCAGCAACGAGTCGATAGTGGAACTCACCCTCGAAGATTCCAAAGCGGTTAACGAGAGCAGATTCTCGTGGGTGATGTAGTCGTACTCTTTCCGATCTCAAGATCGCGTAGACGATCCTTCCGGCGCCGCGTTCCCGCAGCGCTCCCGCAGTCGGTCACACGTTCGGTACTCGACGAAGACCTTCCTCTCCCTTGTTCCAGCAGGCAGCGGAGGTTGTAGCACTCTCCTCGCGATTCCGGCAGCACAACGGCGTGGTACCGGAAGTAGAGGGGAGATCCCGCAGGGCTTCGCCTTAAGCCGGTGCGAGTATGGTGGAGCTTATGAGAGAGGCTATTAGTGGTCTAGTAATTAGACACACCAATTAGAGGGCTCTAAACCAATTAGAAGGCTCTAAACCGAATAGCTCTAAACCGGGGTTTAGATCTAGGGTTTAGGTCTAGAGGATAGGAAGTAGTGTTGTCTTGTGTTGTGTTGGGAGGGGAGCCCTGCCCCTCCCTTTATAGGTGGGAGGGCTGGCGCGCTAGGGGAGGGAGGGAGTCCCTCCCCAACTCGGCCTAGGGCTGGCCGCCGGCTTGGGGAGGAGGACTCCTCCCCCAATTCGGTTTCCTCCTCTCCTCCCACTTCCCAAAACTGCCGTTTGACTTTCAAACTAGCCGTTTGACTTTTTCAATTTAGGATTCAATTTAATCCTTTATTTGGGACAGCAAGAACACTTAGTACATGATGCAATCATTCCAACATGCAATGACACATTCATGTACCCCTTCCCCTCCGGAGTGCCGGACAATCCGGAACCTTCTAGAATATCCCCGATGAAAACACCGGAATCATTCCCGAACTCCGAAACGGGACTTTCCTTATATGAATCTTATTCTCCGGACCATTCCGGATCACCTCGTGATATCCCGGATCCCATCCGAGACTCCGAACAACATTCGGTCTCTTTCTCATAATACCATAACTACTCAAACAACGTCGAATCCTTAAGTGTGTCTCCCTACGGTTCGTGAATTATGCGGACATGATCGAGACACTTCTCCGAACAATAACCAATAGAGGAATCTGGAAATTCATATGGCTCCCACATATTTCTACGATTACTTTGCGATCGAATGAACCACTTACATACGATACCAATTTCCCTTTGTCTCACGATATGTTACTTATCCGAGGTTATGATCGTCGGTATCTCTGCATACCTAGTTCAACCTCGTTACTGATAAGTACTCTTTTCTCGTTCCCGTGATATGTGATCCCTTGTGACCAAGTCACATGCTTGCAAGCTAATTGGATGACATTTCACCGAGAGGGCCCAGAGAATATCTATCCGTCATGTGGATGGACAAATCCCACTCTTGATCCATGTGTTTCAACCAATACTTTCTGAACACCCAATGCCACTTTTATAGCCACCCTGTTACGGTGTGGTGTTTGATGACATCAAAGCATCCATCCAGTAAAGGCAATATGCATGATCTCATGGTCGAAGGAATTAGGTTACTATGTATCAGAAAGCATATAGCAATTGAACTATTGAAATGACTTGATCTTTATGCTACGCTTGTCTATAGGAGTATGTCCATCACATCATTCTCCTAATGATATGACCCTGTTGTTAATAACATCTCTATGTTCATGATCAGGAAACAATGATCATATATTAACCAACAAGCTAGTTTAACAAGAGGCTTTACTAGGGACTCTTATTTTAGTTTACAAATCACACAAGTATTAATGTTTCCGGTTAATACAATTATAGCATGGTATGTAAACATTTATCATAAATACGAAGATATGATAATAACCACTTTATTATTGCCTCTTGGGCATATCTCCAACAGTCTCCCACTTGCACTAGAGTCAATAATCTAGTTTCAAACCTTTGTGTTTTCAACACCTATGGCTTTCCGGTGTTGTATGCACACGATTGCTAGTGGTCAACTGATCTCCGGATCTGACACTTCCAGGTCCGTGTGTAATTGCATGTCTTTGCGTCTCTACGCATCACTCATTCTCTAATGAGATGGCTTTGTATAAATTTGGTCTTTTGGTGTGACCTTTAGTTCTTTGGGGTTAAAACATGTTGACAATATTGTCGTACAATATATCTTCATAGTATTATCCCGCTGTGAACTACACCTAGTTTGATAACAAACTACTTGACACAAATGCCCTCTTTTGCTGCTATAATAGCAGTCATATACTTAGCCTTTTGTTGTAGTATCTGTCACAATGTCTTAACTTTGGAAATCATCCAAATCCATTATGGAACTCACTTTCCATTATATTGTGCCACCCTTAGTTTAGATTGAGATAAACTTAATTTATACTTTGTGACAAAGCTAGTATCAATGTAGTACTTTTACAATGAACTAACCATCTATTTGTCACTTCTACAAATAATATATTCTTAGTTCTTCCAAAAGATCATAAGAATATCCTTACTATTGTCCAATGATCATCTTACGAATCATTCTGGTATATGCTCACAACATTTAGAGCATAGGACATATCTGGATTTGTACATATCACAGTATGATTGATATAAATACTCTTTGTGATTTCATACATCAAGTATCAATCTATACTTGATTATTTGTTTCACTTTACCAAATGTCAATACACTTGAATATATCATCAACATTGAACTCATTCAATCCTTTCTGTGCGACAAGAACCTTCTCTTGTAGTTTCTATATTGAACTCATTCAATATCTTATCTATGTACTTCTGGCACAACCATATTAGCGTCTATTGATGCCAAATATTTGGGTTTTGCCTAAGTCTTTCATCGGGATGAAATTCTTAATATGTGTTAATAAAAGATACATTATTTCCAATCAACAATATGTCTTCCACATAATGTATTAGAAACATGTCTTAGCGCTCCCACTTAATTTCTTGCAAATGCAAGCATCTTCATTGTCTCTGATGAAATTAAACCCTTTTAACAGTTTCATCATAGTGAAGATTCCAACTCCGCTATGCTCACTCTAACCATTGAAGTTTGCATATGCTTTTAGCATCCTTTGAATTGACAAAACCCTATGGACCGTGTTTATGCACATGTCCTAGGTAACGATTCTATTAGAAGAACTTGTTTTGTTTATTCAACTACCATATAACAAATTATATGTAGTGGTTGCTTTCATTAATCCGTCTAGACTAAATATCACTATGATAGATCAAATCTTGTCATAGTCAACCTTTGAACATTGTTGTGAACTCTTTCCCAACATGTCGACTATTTCATAGATGTAAAACATCCATGTCTATTTCTTTATAGATCCAGACACAACTGTAAGGTCTTACACCTTTCTCGAGGGTCCTTCAAGTTCAAAACTTGATTTCTCGTGTATGGAACTATCACGGATTTTATGGCTTCAAGCCATTTGACGGAGTCAGGGCCCATCATCGCTTCTTTGCATGTAGTTGGTTCATTATTCTCAAATAATGATTCAACCCTCAAATCTTGGTATTTGATTGTTTACCCGATCTACTTGTTTCAATAGGAACTTAGATCTCCGTGACCACAACCTTTGAGGCACGTGAGCCATGAGCATTGTTGCCGCCTCCGGAACACTTTTCGGCGCTGCGCAACTTTGCACATACAGCTAAGGTTCTTTTAACCTTATCAAAGTTCTATTGTCCTCCCACTTAACTTTTCACGAAAAATTCCTTCCAAAAGAAACTTGACGTTCTAAGCAACAAACACTTTTGTCTCCGGTGTTTATGGAGGAATACTTAATAGTCATACAAAGACAGGTTCATCCGACTTTGGTTGCAAACATCTTTCTTATGCATAGCATACCAATGTTTTAAGAAAGGACAACTTGGGTTTTATCCCAAACCATAACCTTATATGGTGTCATTTCAACGGATTATGATGGAGCTCTTTTCAGTGGAAAAACGGTAATCTCTAAAGCTTTTAATCTTTAAAATGCAATGGCAGTTTTATGAATTACACCTTTCGATCTTACCATGTCAAACAAGGTTTAATTACATATCTCGAACGCTCCATACTCTTATGGTGTTTCGGGAAATGCAAATCCACGGAACGATTCTTTAAATCTTAGGTATTATGCTAAACTTGTAACTCAAATATCTTCCTTTATGATCTTTATCATAAACTGTTTATATTCTTGTTACAATGATTTTGCACTTCATCTTGAAAGTCTTTGAACTCTTCAAATATTTCACACTTCATCCTTATTAAGTAAATATTCATATATTCACTCAAATTTTCGGAGAAAGCATATGAAGTTGAAATCCATCGCTCTTGACTACACATAACGGACTTTGTACAACAATATGTACAAGTTCCAATAAGCTAGTCATTCGTTCCCTTTTGGCCTATGAACGAAGTTTTAATTATCTCTAGGAAAGTTTCACAAGCGTTATTTGATCAAAATCAAAAGACTCCAAAAATTCCATCCACATGGAATTTCTTCATGTTTTCTTTCCAATATAATTTAAACGGCGATGTCACTTCCTAAGTGATCTTTCAATCAATTTGTCTTTCGACATTTTTAGCACTAGTTTTATGGATGTGATTTTCTCCAACGAGATTTGTGAATCATCCATCTTTTATGGATTACGGCAATTATTTGAACAACCCTTTTGTTCTCATAACACCTGATAAAACAAATCTTGAAGGCAAGCTTTGATGTTTAACAAGCAACGCAATAACCCTTTATTTGTTCTCGATGAACATCATCACATATTCTTTTGCTTGTTACTTAGGCCATTGTAGTTCATGAATTGTGTTGTTTCGTATGACGATTCACACCAACAAATTCAGTATCAAATACTTAAGAACCACATTTTAATAAGCAAAGAATATAGCCACAACATGTACATCATCTATATACTTAAACTGAACAATTCTAGTTTTTTTTTTCTTTTCTGCCATATATTTATGAGATTCCCTTTCAGTATTTCCTTTTCAGTTTGAAAGAATCTATTAACATCAATAGTGGAGTCATACATATGACATATAGTCCAAAGCGTGTATAATTAAATACCAATGTCTTTGGACTTGCACTTTGAAGTAGATCACCATCATCAAATGTTTGGTGTTCTTTCAAATTCCTTTCATTAGTAATCTCTTGGTGTAGTAAACATTTTACCTACATCAAATATTCACCCTTATCATGGAATCGTCCATGATCAAGCTACTTTTAGCTTATAACGATGAATTATGAGTATAATGTTGCTATCCAAAACCTTTTGGAGGATTAGGACAACAAGTGTCTCCAACCTTTTTGCAAATTCTCATCAAATATGAGAACATGACTTTTGCCATATTATACTCTATCATGTTGCAACCAAAACTTCGTTTCAGATATCACAATATCTTCCACACATCATGGTTTCTGAAACAACTCTTTCAGATCCTAGATAACCTTGATATTAAGGGAATCCTTTGAATATCAAGAATCATGGATACAAACATGATACTTATATACTAACACTTGGAATTGTTACTCTTGATTTAATACTAATTATTAAACTTCATGGAGTAACCGGAACTTACTGAAAGTTTGCAATAGGACTTTTAAACTTTAGATTAACACTTAAAACAATACGATACCAGTTCGTAAAGTAACTAACCAGAATTCTATAGTTCTATTATCTCAATTATAACTAAGCGCAAGGTGGTAAACGGATGCCAATGACTACAACAACTATGCAAATTCACTTTGATTTAGTTTATGATAAATTGAGTTCTAATTAATAATTAAATTAATCTAGGTGAACTCCCACTCAAAACAATATCCCTCACATTGTTTTAGTGATCACACGAACCAAATCCACCACATCAAAACCGATCATCACGAGAGTTGATATAGTTTCAATGGCGAACAATCGACATGTTCATCATATCTACTATATGATTCATGCTTTACCTTTCGGCGATCCGTGTTCCTGAGGCCATGTCTGTACATGCTAGGCTCGTCAAGACAAACCTTAGCTTCCGCATAAGCAAATCTGGCTTGCTTACGTTGTAGTCACCCGCGGAATCAAAGACACCCGATCATCACGTGGTGTTTCGAAGCAGCAAGCTTTGGCAACGGTGCATACTAAGGGTGAACACTTTAGAACTTGAAATTTATGTGTATGAGGGATCATCTTATAATGCTACCGTTGTCTACTAAGCAATACAAGATGCATAAAGGATTAACATCACATGCAATTCATAATATGTGATATGATATGGCCTTTCTTCTTTGTGCTTCCGATCTCCATCTTCAAGCACGAACATGATCTCCATCATCACCGGCATAGCATCAAGGTCAATGACGCTTCTTCATGGTTGTCGTCCACCAGCTTCAACTATTACAACTATTTTGAATAGACACGCAGGTCTTAACAGAAATTAAAGACAACCATATGGCTCCTGCCGGTTGCCAACTTACAATAAGGAACATTGCATACATCAAATATAATCACAATCATGGCCATATCACATCACTGCACACCCCTGCAAAACAAAGTTAGACGCCTCTACTTTCTTTGCATATTTTACGTGGTTTGGGGCTTTCAATAAGTGTCGTTCTAACTTACGAACAAGAACCACAACATTGATACTAGCATTGTTGATCACCCGTTGTAAATTGGATCTTTACTATGCTAGGAGAAACAGGCACCCGCAAAGCCACTTATGCAATACAAGTTGCATGTTAAGCGTGGAGCAAGTCTCATGAACGATGTCATGTAAGGTTAGCCCGGGCCGCTTCATCCCAACATACCGCAAGATGCAAAGTACACAAAAAGCAATCGACAATAAAAGCATCAACGCCCACAATGACCATTGTGTTCTACTCGTGCAACAGATCTACATATAGACACGGCTCTGATACCACTGAAGGGGTTCGTAGCATGGAAAACAAAAATTTTCTATCGCATACAAACAAACAAGCCAAGATCTATCTACTAGATTGCAGCAACGAGTCGATAGTGGAACTCACCCTCGAAGATTCCAAAGCGGTTAACGAGAGCAGATTCTCGTGGGTGATGTAGTCGTACTCTTTCCGATCTCAAGATCGCGTAGACGATCCTTCCGGCGCCGCGTTCCCGCAGCGCTCCCGCAGTCGGTCACACGTTCGGTACTCGACGAAGACCTTCCTCTCCCTTGTTCCAGCAGGCAGCGGAGGTTGTAGCACTCTCCTCGCGATTCCGGCAGCACAACGGCGTGGTACCGGAAGTAGAGGGGAGATCCCGCAGGGCTTCGCCTTAAGCCGGTGCGAGTATGGTGGAGCTTATGAGAGAGGCTATTAGTGGTCTAGTAATTAGACACACCAATTAGAGGGCTCTAAACCAATTAGAAGGCTCTAAACCGAATAGCTCTAAACCGGGGTTTAGATCTAGGGTTTAGGTCTAGAGGATAGGAAGTAGTGTTGTCTTGTGTTGTGTTGGGAGGGGAGCCCTGCCCCTCCCTTTATAGGTGGGAGGGCTGGCGCGCTAGGGGAGGGAGGGAGTCCCTCCCCAACTCGGCCTAGGGCTGGCCGCCGGCTTGGGGAGGAGGACTCCTCCCCCAATTCGGTTTCCTCCTCTCCTCCCACTTCCCAAAACTGCCGTTTGACTTTCAAACTAGCCGTTTGACTTTTTCAATTTAGGATTCAATTTAATCCTTTATTTGGGACAGCAAGAACACTTAGTACATGATGCAATCATTCCAACATGCAATGACACATTCATGTACCCCTTCCCCTCCGGAGTGCCGGACAATCCGGAACCTTCTAGAATATCCCCGATGAAAACACCGGAATCATTCCCGAACTCCGAAACGGGACTTTCCTTATATGAATCTTATTCTCCGGACCATTCCGGATCACCTCGTGATATCCCGGATCCCATCCGAGACTCCGAACAACATTCGGTCTCTTTCTCATAATACCATAACTACTCAAACAACGTCGAATCCTTAAGTGTGTCTCCCTACGGTTCGTGAATTATGCGGACATGATCGAGACACTTCTCCGAACAATAACCAATAGAGGAATCTGGAAATTCATATGGCTCCCACATATTTCTACGATTACTTTGCGATCGAATGAACCACTTACATACGATACCAATTTCCCTTTGTCTCACGATATGTTACTTATCCGAGGTTATGATCGTCGGTATCTCTGCATACCTAGTTCAACCTCGTTACTGATAAGTACTCTTTTCTCGTTCCCGTGATATGTGATCCCTTGTGACCAAGTCACATGCTTGCAAGCTAATTGGATGACATTTCACCGAGAGGGCCCAGAGAATATCTATCCGTCATGTGGATGGACAAATCCCACTCTTGATCCATGTGTTTCAACCAATACTTTCTGAACACCCAATGCCACTTTTATAGCCACCCTGTTACGGTGTGGTGTTTGATGACATCAAAGCATCCATCCAGTAAAGGCAATATGCATGATCTCATGGTCGAAGGAATTAGGTTACTATGTATCAGAAAGCATATAGCAATTGAACTATTGAAATGACTTGATCTTTATGCTACGCTTGTCTATAGGAGTATGTCCATCACATCATTCTCCTAATGATATGACCCTGTTGTTAATAACATCTCTATGTTCATGATCAGGAAACAATGATCATATATTAACCAACAAGCTAGTTTAACAAGAGGCTTTACTAGGGACTCTTATTTTAGTTTACAAATCACACAAGTATTAATGTTTCCGGTTAATACAATTATAGCATGGTATGTAAACATTTATCATAAATACGAAGATATGATAATAACCACTTTATTATTGCCTCTTGGGCATATCTCCAACAGTTTTGCCGATTCCTGCATGCGCAGATTCCTCCTGGTGGGCGCCAACTTTTGTCGGATTGTCGACAAGTACGCCATAGGGGGTCCTAGTGGCATTGGAAAGATGGGGTGTGAGATGTCGGATGTTCTAGGAGCGGTGAGCACAAGTTTACCCAGGTTCAGATCCAACTGTGGTGATCGGATCCTACTCCTACTTGCAACCCAGTAATATATCGGCATAAGCCGGATGTTACAAAGGATTACAAGAGAGGTTCGCTTGTGCGAGTTGATTGTGGTGTTATGATTGGTTGTGTTTCTGTAAAGGCTCCCATAGGGCTGGTTTATATAGATACCAGGGCCTAGGGTTACAGGAGAGACCTATCCGGCTACGTTACAGAGTCGGTAACTAGATACAACTTGGATTACAAGTAATACTACAGGCCTAAGTCGGTAAATCTTTTGGGCCACCCTGCTCAGTGAGTCCTATGGGTATATCCAAAAAGTATATCCCCAACATTTAATTCTTTAGAAGAACTCCTCTTCTAGGTTCGTCATTGGTTGCTCTAAAATCTAGCAAGGGTTAAGAAGATATGTTGAGTACGAGCGTACTCAGCAGGTTCACTAAAAGGAGTGTTTTATGCACTATCTACAGCCACAGACCAAAGGTCATAGTCCATGCAGGTTTTTGTAAACATTTCTTCAAAGGTTGCTTTTATTCTGAAAAGCTATGTCCGTCAGCCTTCACAAGTTTACCAGAACTTTCGTGGAGTTCCTTTCTTGCAGCGTTCGCAGCTCCTTCCTGGAACAGGGAGTAACAAGTTATAGTTCTTACACTCTGCAGAGGTGCGTTGCTTTACCCATGAGAGACCTTATCCTTGTTGCACAACCAAGTCATGAGCTTGTCCACACTTCCTTGGTATGGGGCTCAGTCTAAGATCCAAGCCAATCACTGTCCTTCTCCACGACCCTGCATACAGCGCGATTGTTGTATGCCCAGACTCAAGGTAGACCTTTCCCCGTATAAAAAAGCTATACCTTAGTCATATACACACAACAACCATTAACACTAGAAATCTGTCTTTTGTAAGCACAGATCCAAGGTAGACCTTTCCCCATATAAAACGGCTATACCCATGATCTGCAACTTACAAATGCCCAGAACAGTGTTCGATGCATGCGAAAGGGAGCCAATCCAGCTGACTTCCCCAGTGCCCATATAGATCTCATGGTTAACGTGTAATATACGACGCAAGAATCACTGGCGACATTGGTTGTAAGTCCTAGGTATTATGTTCCTTTACCACCAGAACTTCCATAGTAGGTTATTACCACTTTGGTAAATAACCCATAATCATATTATTATGAAAATAGTTTTTTATGACCATTTTGAAATGCAGGTGAAGACACCACTGCATTTGCAAATACTTTACAGAAAATAATCAAAGGACATGAGCAAGTGTGAACTTTCCTTTTGTGATTGCAAGATTATGCAATCACGGTCTTCGAGACAATAGAATATCCACTATCTAAAATCAGCATCATTGGTCTAGTAAGGACTAATGTTTAAAGAAGCAATATGCTATTATGCATAAGTAATGCTATGCATTTTTATAAAACTCCAAAGAGTATCCCCAGTACTTTAAATGAAGTGAACTTAGGTGATTCCTTTAAGATTTGGTTCATCTTTAAATTTTACTTCACAGGAAATGCATTTATAAGGAACTTAAGTCTTGATATACAAGATATAAAAGTAGAGTGCAATAGCAATCTAAGATTGAGATTAGTTTCTATTTGGTGATTATGATGAAAGTCTATGTATTGGATTGTTTAAGGGTTGAAGGTAACTATTATAGAATTATTGTTTGAAGTGGAAAAAAGAATAACTTTCGAAGAAAAGGTTTCTTGGATAAGGTTTAACCAATATTTATGGTTGATAGAATGTGATTGATGTTGTTTGTTCTTGCTCAATAGTTTGGACTTGAGATGCTTTAGGTCTTAATTAAAATAGACCAAAGTTAACTATAAAAACATAAGTATTTTATTAGACATGATGTTTATAAGATTTTGAGACTAAAGTTAACTTTAAAAGGGTAAATACACTTAAGGTGTAAGTTTTAATTGTTCTCAATTTGTGGATTTATGATAAGTAAGACTAAGGTATGGAGTTATTCACTTTATATTTAAGTGAATGATTAGCTTAAAGTAATACGCAACTATTCATTGTAAGTATAATTTGGATGATAGTATTAAAGTGTTAGATTTAAAGTCATGTTAATTATTATTTAGATATTAAGATCATTTCCTCTTAATATTATTGTATAAAATTATCTAAAAGGTTTTGGTTTTGAATTTTGATTTAAGGTTTCAAAATATATTATAAAATTAATAATTACACTTAAATTTTATTATAAACCGTAGTTATGGTTTAGAACTTTAGTAATTAGATTTTAAAGTTTTAATATTTCTAAAGAAATATAATTAATCTTACTTTATAAATGTTTTTCAAAGAATTTTCAAAAATACATAATAGATAGGGATTTATTACTTTAAAATATTAAAAACTTTTTAAATAATATATTCAATATTTTTATAGTGTAGTAAATTTATTCAAGACCTTAAAATGATTTTTTATTTAATTTTAGGTATTATTTTTATGTTTATAAAATTCCATAAAGAATTAAGTGTTTTTGAATACTTACTTCAAAAAATTAGGCTAGTATTTTATTAAAATAGTAGAAATTTTTTATACTAAAAATGATTTCTTTTTAAAATTAATTTTTAGGATTTTTGCTTATTTTATGAAATCTCACTTAAGATTTAATGATGTTAATATTTATTTGTATTTTATTTAACTTAAATAAGTAAAGTTATATTTTTCTTAGGTGGATATTATTTTTTATATATGAATGGTATTTTTAAGATTTTCCTACATTTTTCTAGGGCTTGAATATTATTAAGGGTATTGTGGTAATTTAATATTGTACAATTAATGTATATTACTTTTTTTAATTTAACTTGGTGAATAAGACAATCTGGCCTTTAGGCCGACTCGTCCCACCTAGGCCCATTGTCGTGGTGGTGGCACGGCAGATGCAATGGGTAGACTAAAGTATGGGGCCAATGGATGCTAGTGGGATCTGGGGAGGGAAGACGTAGTGACTTCTACACACAACTGACTAGAACTTGGATCTTTATTTCTCCTCTATCGTGTTACAAGTGCTCCTAGAGATGTATCAAGGAGAGGAGGAAGAAAGCTACAATGCAAGCCTTAAGCTGACAAATGAATCGATCCCTGCTCCAGGAGCCTGTGCCCCTCCTTATAAAGGGGTCCCTTGGTTCCTCCGAGGTCTGACGTGGCAAGCATATTCTTGGAATATGCTTGTCCCAAAGTGGTAACTCGGCGGACTCCTTTCCGTGTCCCCCTTCTATCGGCGGCAAAGACCCAGAAGCCCTCACATGTGAGTCTCGGGCTTCCTCACTGTCACCTCCATGACGCTTGTCTGCCCCTCTGTAGCTCTGCTCTTTGTCCTTAGTGCTTGGCCCTGTGTAGATTCCTCCTAGCCTGTAACTAGGGTTTGACTCTGGGATCCTTCTCCTTCTCCTGCAAGTTTCCCGTTACTCGGCCTCGTCTCGCATAACTCGGCTCGGCCTTCACCTACATACGAACTGATCAATCCTATTCGGCCGACTTAATTCATACGTCGGCCGAGTAAGGTGTTAATCACTCGATTCTTGCCATGCCATGGCTCATTCGGCCGATTCTTACATGACTCGGGTGACTTAGCTTATAATTTGGCCTATGATAAGAAAGGCTCATTCCTTCTTTCCGCTATCTTGACCCTACCTGGGGTCATCCCCCCAACATTAGTCCGCGAAGCTGGTGCGGTCCTGCCGGAAACTTCGGCCGGGCCACATCAGTTTCCAGACATTAATTCCTTCTCATTGCTTATCCGAGGTATTTCTTAGCCGACGTTCTTTTTCAGCTTTCCTCAATCTCTTTATCCTCTCCTTCCGAGGTAAGCACTCTCTTCCGAGTTATTCTCTATTTCTCATGGTATCTACTTGGCTTCTCGAGTAAACTTCGTCCTATGTGTACCAATCATTACTGCTGCCTGGTTTTTTGTTCCGCTACAGTGTTTACTGACATGCTACAATGGGTACTGCGCCCGTCGCGTCAGTGCAGTGACGCTTTGATAAACTCAATGGTAAGATGGCTTGATCCCATCTCGCAGCGTGTGGCCCTCGATGTGGATCCACTCTCTATCCGTGGTTGCGCGATACACGCGATTACGTGGTTCCTGTGGCACAGCCACGATCCCACTATCGCTTACCACACGCGGTTATAAGGAGGGGAGTGGGGGTGGGTCAATTCACTTTTCCCCTCCCCACTTCCTTCGTCTTCTTCCTCGCGCCGCCACCACCCTTCGTGCTCCAGTAGCCGCGCCACTGCAGTTTCTCCTCGACGGACCCGCTGCAGCTTTCTGGTTCCCGTGACCTCACTGTTGCGCCCCTGCTCTTGCATTTTTGCTGGTGAGCTTCTCTACAGCGTCACCGCTAGGTTTATGCATTAGGGGTTTCCCCAGTTTTCTTTGATTTCCTGTGGTGGTTCTTTCTCTGTTCTGCCGCCGCGTCCGTCGCCGTCACGACGGGGCCCTGCACTTCTAGGCCTCTCCCCGCCGCCAGTTACTATTCAGTTGATTCCTCCGACGAGCCCATGTCTAGCTCCGCCAGCGGCGCTCTCGTCAGGGAAGAAGACCTTGCGGCGGGTCCAGAACAGGGTTCTTGGAAAGGTTCCACGGTTACTCGCCGGGAGGTCGAATGGCTGATCAAGACTCGCTGAATCCCTGCCGAGGTAAGTTGTTGCTTACCCGGTAAATAATCCTCCCCCGTACTTGATGAGGGTGAGTTCGTAGTTTTTATGTACCACTTTGCTCGTGGATTCGGCCTCCCTCTTAATGACTTTGCTAGGAGTTTCTTAGATTACTTCGGCCTTCAGCCGCATCACCTGCCGGCTAATGCCGTAGCTTCTCTGTTGGCCTTTATCTCGGATTTGGAGGGGTACTTCGGCCTTTGGCCTTCTGTAGACGTATGGTCTAAATTCTTTCAGATTCGAGCTAACGTGGTGCCGGATAAATCTCTCCATCCCTCTGAGAAATCTCTCACCCAATGCGGGGCTGCCTCCATTACACCTCGGAAAAACTCTGTGTTCCCCCGTGTTGCAGGCATCGAGTTTTGTAAAAAGTGGCATAGATCATTTTTTTCTATGTGAAGAACACTGGGAAGGAAGATAAGATTCGATAAGATTCGTCTCCCCGCTTTATCTATCGGTCCTCCTTCGAAGAAGAACTGGCTCTATAATCCGAGGAATACTCATGCCCTTGCCGAGGCATTCGAGCTCCGGCTTAAGGAATTGACTCGTGTCGGGCTTCAGGGTGAAGACTTGATGACTGCGTTTGTTAGCAGCCGAATCTGTCCTTTCCAGCTTCGCTCCCACAAGCTCTGCTACATGAGTGGTCCTTTGGATCCCAACCGAGTTTCTACGGTTGAGCTCGATGATTATCAGATTTATAAATGTGTCCGGACTATTTTCAAGACTGAGATGCTCGAGGAATGGACGTGGGGAATGAGGCCATTTTCTCGCGGGAATCCTCCTCCTCAGGTAAATCAAACATAGTGTTTTCTTCCGAGTTAATCTTCCATTATTTTTTGCTGACTCTCATCTTCTTTTCTCGCAGAGGTTTGTAGAGCAGACTACAAAAGACGACGAGGTTTTGGCTCTTTCTTGGACAGCTGACCGCAATACCCTGGACAACGGAGAACCTGATCTGGAGGAGTTCATTCCTAAACCGGAAGCTGATCCTGTTCGCGTCCGGAGCAGGACCTCGGCCCGAGCTGATGAAGGTGATTCGGACGACGTCCAAATTCTCGAGGTAGTTGTCGTGGTGCCTATCTCTTACGCATTTCCGGCTCCTTCTTTCCCAGCTAATCAAGCTGGCCAGGTGCACGACGTCGAGCATCTTGCTTACGAAGCTCCTGTTGCTTCGAAGAAGCGCACCGCTTCGACAGATCCTTCCGGTGCTGCCCCATAGAAGCGAATCAAGAAATCTTCTCAACACATTCCGAGGCGTAAGACCATGCCTGGGGTTACTGGGTAAGTTTCCCTTTATATTTTTATTTGCATTTCTTGTTTCTCTCTTTCTATTTCTGAATCAACTTCTACTTTCTTGCAGAGCACCACTCTCCGCAAAGCCAAGCGGTCCGAGTATGACGTCTCATACTACTCGGTTGCC
This sequence comes from Avena sativa, assembly GCA_916181665.1. NCBI lineage: Eukaryota > Viridiplantae > Streptophyta > Magnoliopsida > Poales > Poaceae > Avena > Avena sativa. Next base: position 107,024,449 of record OV702293.1, read on the forward strand.
TTCTCCCCCACCTCCGGAGGATGTTCGGGTTCCGAGCCCTCCTCGTGTTGATTCTCCTTCTGCGCCGACTAATGCATCTCCTCATCGAGATGAGCCCATTGCTCCCCCTGTTGTTTCTGATGATGTCCCAATGCCGGACCACCCTGCCGACCGTGCTATCCCCCTCAAAACTCCCAAGATTTCCCCCAACGATCCTTCGACCACCATCGTTCTAGCTCCTGCTCCAATTCCCACCGAGGATACCACTAACTCGGCCCCCTTTGGGGACTGTTGTTCCTCCTGCTGCCAAGGATGTGGCTCCCAGTGCTGAAGTTGTTGCCCCTGCCAAAGTCTCTACCAAGAGCAAGAAAGTTGTTGTCGCTAAATCCTTGCCATCTCAGAAGGGGCCAACAAGCTCTTCTCAGCCCACCATTGTTGATATACTTCGTAAGGGAGCTTCCACCACTAAACCTGGTGTCGCCCTTAGTGCCGACACTCAGCTTATTCTCCATAAGAGTCCGGCGGCGGCGGCAGTTACGCAACAGGCCCGAGGTAAAGTGTTGACACGTACTGAGAGCAGGAACAGCCTCGGCTCACTGGTGGAATATTCCAATAACTGGAATGCTGTTGATCAACTTGAAGGCAATCCGAGTAGCCAACCATTCCAGCTTTCCGACATCAGTAGTCGCTTGCATATGGCTGCTAATATTGTCCTTGAAAGTGATAAGATGAACGAGGTAAGCGCCTCCGTTGATACTTCATCTATTATTCATATGATATCATACACATACTAGTCCCCGAAGCTTGCAACCGGATGATTTGTTATTCGTTTGGAAGCTTTAACCTGTTTCAAATACACTACTTGCCAAGTCAATTTTCTTTGTGATTCGGATTAACCGTGGTCTAGAATATCCAGCCATCCAGATCTAAGTCAAGTTTTACATGATTCGGGTCTGTTTTACTTCTGAATATCCAGCCATCTAGATCTGAGTCAAGTTTGACTTGATTCGGATCTGTTTTACTTTTGTTTATCTAGCCATCTAGATTCGAGTTAAGTTTTACTTGATTCGGATTTGTCTTACTTTCGAATATCCAGCCATCTAGATCCGAGTCAAGTTTTACTTGATTCGGATCTGTCTTACTTTTGCATATCCAGCCATCTAGATCCGAGTCAAGTTTTACTTGATTCGGATCTCTCTTACTTTTGAATATCCAGCCATCTAGATCCGAGTCAAGTTTCACTTGATTCGGATCTGTCTTACTTTTGAATATCCAGCCATCTAGATCCGAGTCAAGTTTTACTTGATTTGGATCTGTCCCTACTTTGTGTAACTTGTTGTCATCTTCAGGTTGCCCATGATCGGCGGACAACCGAATTTCAAAGGTTGCTCTTTGCGCACAAGAAATTTCAAGATAAGTTTGAGAAAATTGTCCCTGTTGTGAAGAAAACTGGTAAAATATTTGGTTCGTTTAGTTTATCTTACCCTTGTACAAAATTTAGTTTTTGTACCAACTTGTACCTTGCTGTTATGCAGCTAGTGTCAACAATCTGAATACTCGTCTTACCAAAAAGGTCAGTGCTCTTGAAGGTTAGTTACTCCTTTTGCCTTTTAGTTTGTTGCCTTTTGTTCGAGGTATATCTTTGGGTATCTTACAACCGCCCGGCTTTGGTATAGCCGAGTTACAAACACTTGCAGCGTCGCATCAAGAATGCATACCCATGCCTGATATGATGCTGAATTTTTTAGAACAAGCTGCCGCTCACTCGGCACAACTTAAGGAAAGGGATGACGAGATAACCCGGTTACGCGCCGAGGTTGGATCTCTTAATCTCTCCCAGAAGTCTAAGTTAGAGAAGGTTGGTTAGGAGTTCTCTGAGGAAAAGAACCGACTAAGTGTGCAGCTGCAGAAGGAAAAGGAACTTCTCGATGTTGTCGAGCTAAAGAACCAGGCGATGAGCAAAGAAATCACTCGTTTTGAGAAAAGTAGGGCCAACTGGTCCCGGGATCTCCAGAAAATGCTGAGTTACATCCATCGTGAGTTTCTGTATCTCGTCGAGTTATTATTTTCCCCTTGCTTATTTTAACTTATCTGATGTCCTTTCGTGTAGAACATTTTCCAGAAGCTAAACCTGTGAGCTCCAAGGCTGTGATTTCTGCTCGCGAGCGCCGAGGTGTTCCCGTTGTTCCGAATCAAGAATATTCCATGGAGGATTTCCTGATTGTTGTTACCGCTGCTGTTGGGCCAATGAAAGTTATGGGAAGAGATCTGGTGCAAGCATCTATTCGAGCCTACCATGTTCTCTGGACGAATGAGCCGGATATTGATGAAGTAGAAGTGCTTGTGTCCCCGCCAAGGGACTCCTCCGAAGAGTTGCTGCAAGAAACAATCAGATTAGCAACACATCATGATTGCAAAGACAAACAATAAGAAAAGGCCCAGATGAAGCAACTTATGACTCGATGTCCGATAAGTTGAAGACGGTAGCCGCTTTCTGCTTCTTCTTCTTGGTCGGCGGCTGCGGAGCCACCGCCCGAAGAGGCACGGCAGGAAAAGGTGCAGATGATGCACCATCAACTTCACCATGCTGCTCAAGGAACAGTGGACCTCTTGGAGTTGGAGGGTAGACGCATCCGAAGACTCGCTCCGGGTGCGCTTTCAAGTCTGCCCTTCACTCGCCTCGGGAGCATCCACCGTAGGAGATTGCGCCGGAGGAAGTTCGGACTCAGAATCCACAACTTCATTGTCCGGCGCAACCGGAAACTTATCAGGCAGAGGGGGCATCATGCCAGCCACCTTGAGATCCTGCAAATCAAAGACGTAAAAGAACATGATTAGTGACACTAATCATAAGCAAATAGCTCTCAAAAAAGCGCAACGCGCATGACATAAGTATCCACCTGAGGAACTGCATTTGCATCACTAAAGGGGGCGGTCAAGGATTTCCTCAGGAGGTCCTCATCGGCCTTGTTCTTAAGCAGAGGCTGAAGGGCTCTATCAAGATCACCCTTGGACAACTCCTCGGATGAGACCCTCGTCGGGTCTTTGCGGCCAGTATAGAGAAACATCGGACGCGCCCTAGCTTGGAGCGGCTGCACCCGACGCTTGAGGAAGGTGCAGATGATGTCCAAGCCATTGACCTCTTTACCAGCCACCATCTGGAGCGCCTCCACGCGACGGTAGAGCTCTTCCACCTCTGTCGTTTCACCCTCCAAGACGTGGTTCTTCCACGATCTCTTCGGGACGATCTTTTGAGAGGAGTCGAAAGGGGCGAGGCCAAAATATTGTCCGTCCACCTTGGTGTCGTGGATGTAAAACCACTTCTTCCGCCAGTACTGGACGGACTCGCACATAGAAAAGGAGAAGAAAAGAAGATAAGATCGAATAGAGATGATGCAGCCGCCGAGCGGATAGACTCCGCCGGTGCCGGACTGCCTCTTGATGGAATAGAGCTTCCGGAAAAGGCCAAAGTGCGGCTTGATACCAAGCCAGCACTTTCAAAGAGTCATGAAGCAGGCGATATGGAGGAGAGAATTGGGAGACATATGATGTAACTGAATTCCGTAAAAGAATAGGAGTCCACAAAGAAAATCATAAACAGGAAGAGAGATGTTGGAATTATGCCCTAGAGGCAATAATAAAGATGTTATTATTATAATTCTTGTCCATGATAAAGTTTATATTCTATGCTAGAATTGTATTAAGCGGAAACTTTGATACTTGTGTGGTTTATGAACAACATTGTGTCCCTACTACGCCTCTATGGACTAGCTCATTGATTAATGATGGTTAAGGTTTCCTAACCATAGACATGAGTTGTCGATTAATAATGAGATCATGTCATTAGGAGAATGATATGATGAACAGACCCAAATTAAGCAGAGCAACTAGATCGTGTCATCGTGTTCATCTTGGTGAAGCTTTTTCCTATGTCAAGTATTGTATTCCTTAGACCATGAGATAATACAACTCCCTGGTATCGGAAGAAAGCTTTGAGGTCATCAAACGTCATCCTATGTGAGGGTGATCATAAAGGTGTCTCTCAGGTGATCGGAAAGTACTTGTTGGGTTTTATGTATCGAGATGGAATTTGTCCCTCCCGAGTCGGAGAGATATACTTCGGGCCGACTCGGTAATCAATATCAACACTGCTTGCAAGCACGTGGTTAAGGAGTTAATCACAAAGTGATATCGGATTACGAAATGAGTAAAGTACTTGCTGTGAACGAGATTGAAATAGGTATGCCGATACCAACGATCAAATCTCGGGAAAGTAAAATATCGCGTGACGAAGGGAATACATATATGGGATTAATTGAATCCTGGCATCATATGATCATCGGTGAATATGTGGGAGTCAATATGGGTTTCTAGATCCCGCTGTTGATTCTTGATAGAAGATCATGTCTTCATAATCTCGAACCCGTAGGGTCACACACTTAACATGCATCGACGCTAGGATAGAATGGATAATTGGTTTATGAGTTTTTGTTCAGAGTCTCGGATGAGATCCAGGACATGACGAGAGGTTCCGGAATGGTCCAGAGAATAAGATTCATATAAAGGAAAGCAGTTTTTGGATTTCGGAATCGTTTTGGAGTTTATCGGTATTGTATCGGAAGGTTCTAGAAGCTTCCGGAGTGGGACCAACATGGGCCCACTTGTCGGAGGCCTGCGTGAGCCTAAGGGGTAGTGCCCTGGCCGCTTTGGGCCAGGGGCACAAGTCCCCATAGGCCCATCCGGCCAAACCCTACGGGAAACCCTAGGGAACCCTTCTAGAAGGAAGGGGGAAAACTTGCCCCCCACTCCACCCTTGGGGCCGCCGCCCTAGGGCTTGGAGGAGGGGCCAAGGGGGCCGGCCAGCCCCCTATATAAGGTGGGCAGGGGCGCACCCTCCCCCCCTACTCCTCAACCCTAGCTGCTAGCTGCTGCCCTTCCTCTCTCTCTCCCGACTGCGCATAGGCGAAGCCCTGCCGCAGAAACTCTCCACCATAGCACCACGCCGTCGTGCTGCAGATCCAATCCATCTCTCCACCCCACTTGCTGGACCAAGGAAGGAGGAGACGTCGCGGCACTATACGTGTGCATCCCTCGGAGGCGCCGCCACTTGCGGCATAGGATCGGATCGGATCGGATCGCGAGGAGGAGACGGCTAGTACGACTACATCAACCACGTTCTGTTGAATGTTTCCACTGTGTGATTTCTTCAAGGGTATGAAAATCTCATCTATCTCTCTCGTTGATTGCATCTCCTAGATTAGATCTTGGCTTTCTTGTTCGCATCCGTAGAAATTTTTTGATTTACTATGCTGCAAAACCCTTCAGTGGTATCAAAGCTAGATCTATGCGTAGATGTGTTTCACGAGTAGAAGACAACATGCTTGTTGCGGGCGTTGATGTTTTCTGTTGCAAGCCTCTTGTTGTGTATTTCTTATGGCGCGGCATAGTGAGATCGAAGCGGTCCAGGCCAACTTTACGCGACCTCATTCGCGAGACCGGCTCCGCACTTGACGTGTGGCTTGTTCCACACATGCGGCTGGTGGATGCCAGTTTATCTCACTATTGTAGTCATGGGATTTACACCGGATGTTAGCAACCATAATATCACCGTTGTGGCTTTCCGTAGGTAAGAATCGTTCTTAGCTTGTTACTCCCATAAGCCAAGTACAACATGCAACAACAAAGTAGAGGCGTCTAACTTGTTCTTGCAGGGAGTGTTTTGTGATATGTTATGGCCCAAGACATGATGTGTATGAATTGAGATGTATGCAATGATCATGTTTTGTAATATTTCACGACTTGCATGTCGATGAGTTCACAACCGGCAGGAGACGTATGGTTGTCTTTATAATTGTGTATGACCGTGTGTCAACTTCTTATACGTCATGTAATAGCTTTACTTTATCGCTAAGTAGTTAGCAATAGTTGTAGTTGCTATTCGTGGTGGAGGAAATCATGGTGGAGTGATGGAGATCATGCTGGCGCGCACAAGATGGAGATCATTGGGCGGAGATTGGCTATACCATGTCACATAAAATTATATGCATGTGATGTTTATCCTTTTATGTATCTTATTATGCTTAGATTGCGACGGTAGCTTTATAAGATGATTCCTCACTTAAAGATCAAGATAAATTGTGTTCTCCCCATGTATGCACCGTTGTGAAAGTTCGTCGTGTTCAAGCACCTCGTGATGATCGGGTGCTATAAACTCTACGTTCACATACAACGGGTGCAAGCCAGTTTTGCACACGCGGAAATACTTGGGTTTGACTTGACGAGCCTAGCATGTACAGACATGGCCTCGGAACACACGAACCAAAAGGTTAAACATGAGTCATATGAATGATATGATCGACACTTTGTTGTCCACCATTGAAACCACATCTCTTCTCGTGAAGATCGGATTAGGTGTGGTGAATTTGGATCGTGTTCACTAAACAACTTGAGGGATGTTGAATTTAGTGGGAGTTCATCTAGTAATTTGATTAAGTTGAACTAGTTATCATGAACATAGTCTAAATGGTATTTGCAAATTTTGTAGTTCAAATGGTTAAGTCCAACTTCAAATTCAATGTTTTTGCTGAGAAAGAAAAGCTTAAGAACAATGGGTCTAACTTCACCAACTGGTTCCGCAATCTGAGAATCATTCTCGCTGGCGGACAAAAGGACTATGTACTAGAGAAAGCGCTAGGTGACGCCCCTGCTACTGATGCGCCGGCTAATGAAAAAGCTGTTTATCAGTCACGCAAAGATGATTATGGAGTGATTAAGAGTACCATGTTGTTTGCTATGGAATCGGACCTTCAAAATCGTTTTGAGGAGTTCGCCGGGCCCTTTGAGATACTTGAGGAACTGAAAACCATGTTTCAGACTCAGGCCCGTTCTGAGAGATATGAGATCTCTGAGAAGTTCTTTAACTGCAAGATGGAGGAAGGGAGTTCCATTAGTGAGCACGCCATTAAGATGTCAGGCTACACTCAACGTCTTGAGCAACTGGACTGCAAGATTCCAGAAGAGCTCAAAATTGACAGAGTTCTGAAATCACTCCCTCCTAGGTACAAAGGTTTTGTAGTTACTCACAATCAAACTGGTTCCACTAATATGATCACTGAGCTCTTCGCTAAGCTGAAAGCTGTGGAGGTGGACATCAAGAAAGATAATCATGTGTTGATGGTCAACAAGACCCCTAGCTTTAAGAAAGGTAAGGGTGCAAAGAAATCCTTCAAGAAAGGCAGCGGCAAGCGCGTTTCCCCTGCTGAGAAGAAGCTCAAGTCTGGACCTAAGCCGGACACTGAGTGCTTCTATTGCAAGGACAAGGGTCACTGGAAGCGCAACTATCCGAAGTACTTAGCGGACAAGAAGGCTGGCACCATTAAAGGTATATTTGATATACATGTTATTGATGTTTACCTTACTAGCGCTTGTTGTAGTGCCTGGGTATTTGATACTGGTTCAGTTGCTAATATTTGTAACTCGAAACAGGAGCTATGGAATAGACGGAGGCTAGCAAGGGATAAGGTGACGATGCGCGTTGGCAATGGATCAAAAGTTGATGTGATGGCCATCGGCACGCTCTCCTTAGTTTTACCTTCGGGATTAGTTTTAAACCTTAATAAGTGTTATTATGTGCCTGCGTTGAGCATGAACATTATATCCGGATCGTGTTTATTGCAAGACGGTTATTCATTTAAATCGGAGAATAATGGCTGTTCTATTTATATGAATAACATCTTTTATGGTCATGCACCTGTTGTGAATGGTTTATTTCTTCTGAATCTCGAAAGCAATGAAACGCACATCCATAACATTGAGGCTAAAAGATGCAAAGTAGATAGTGATAATCCAACTTATTTGTGGCACTGTCATCTAGGTCATATTGGTGTAAAACACATGAATAAACTCCATTCTGATGGACTTTTGGAGTCTCTTGATTTTGAATCATTTGACACGTGCGAGTCGTGCCTCATGGGCAAGATGATCAAAACCCCGTTCTCCGGAATAATGGAGCGAGCAACGGACTTGTTGGAAATCATACATACCGATGTATGCGGACCAATGAGTGTTTTGACGCGCGGTGGATATCACTATTTTCTCACATTTACTGATGACTTAAGTAGATATGGGTATATCTATTTAATGAAACATAAATCTGAAACGTTTGAAAAATTCAAAGAATTTCAGAACGAAGTGGAAAACCATCGTAACAGGAAAATTAAATTTCTACGATCCGATCGTGGAGGTGAATATTTGAGTTATGATTTTCTCACGCATCTTAAAGCAAGCAGAATCATTTCGCAACTCACGCCACCCCGAACACCACAACACAATGGTGTGTCTGAACACCGGAATCGAACTCGATAAGATATGGTGCGATCAATGATGTCTCTTACAGATTTGTCATTATCATTTTGGGGTTATGCATTAGAAACCGCTGCGTTCACTTTAAATAGGGCACCATCTAAATCCGTTGAGACGACACCGTATGAACTGTGGTTTGGTGCTAAACCTAAGTTGTCGTTTCTTAAAGTTTGGGGATGTGAAGCTTACGTCAAGAAGTTGATGCCAGACAAGCTCGAACCCAAAGCGGAGAAATGTGTCTTCATAGGATACCCTAAGGAAACGATTGGGTATACCTTCTACCAAAGATCCGAAGGCAAAGTGTTTGTCGCAAAGAACGGATCCTTTCTTGATAAGGAGTTTCTCTCGAAAGAAGTGAGTGGGAGGAAGGTAGAGATAGACGAGGTTATTGAACCTTCTCTCGACTTGGAGACTAGCGCAGCACCTGAAATTGTTCCTGTGCCGTCTGCACCAACAGGAGAGGAAGCTAATGACGAGGATCATGAAACTTCGAACGATGCTACTACTGAACTTCGCAGGTCGACAAGGTCACGTACCACTCCTGAATGGTACGGCAACCCTGTCTTAAACGTCTTGTTGTTAGACAACAATGAACCTACGAACTATGAGGAAGCAATGAACCTGCGAACCTTCGGCTTGTCGCAAAAGGGTTTCGACAAGTTCAAGGTGTTGACTACGATGAGACTTTCTCTCCCGTAGCGATGTTTAAGTCCATTCGGATTTTATTAGCAATTGCTGCATTTCATGATTATGAAATATGGTAGATGGATGTCAAGACTGCATTCGTCAATGGAAACATTGATGAAGAGTTGTATATGATGTATCCCGAAGGTTTTGTCGATCCTAAGGATGCTAATAAGGTGTGCAAACTTCAGCGTTCCATTTATGGACTGAAGCAAGCATCTCGGAGTTGGAACCTTCGTTTTTATCAAGTGATCAAGAGCTTTGGATTTGTTCCAAATTGCTACGAAGCTTGTATCTACAAGAAAGTGAGTGGGAGCTCGGTGACATTTTTAGTACTATATGTGGATGACATATTGATTACTGGAAATGACATTGGTATGCTTAACGATGTGAAGAGTTATTTGAATAAATGTTTTTCAATGAAAGACCTAGGAGAAGCTGCTTATATTTTAGGCATCAAAATCTATAGAGATAGACAAAGACGCCTAATAGCTTTAAGCCAAAGTACATACCTAGACAAAGTTCTGAAAAGGTTCAGGATGGATAAAGCAAAGAAAGGTTCATTGCCCATGTTTTCAGGTAAGATATTGAGCAAGGCTCAGTGTCCAGCTATGGTAAACGATAGAGACACTATGAGCAAAGTGCCATATGCCTCGGCCATCGGTTCTATCATGTATGCCATGTTGTGTACTAGACCGGATGTGTCCTATGCTCTTAGTTTGACGAGTAGATACCAAAGTGATCCAGGAGTGGAACACTGGACAGCCGTAAAGAACATCTTAAAGTATTTAAATATTACTAAAGAAATGTTCTTAGTCTATGGAGGTGATGAGCAGCTCGTCGTAAAAGGTTACGTTTATGCTAGTTTCGACACCGACCCGGATGATTCTAAATCTTAGACAGTATACGTTTATATTTTGAATGGAGGAGCTATGAGCTGGAGAAGCTGCAAGCAAAGCGTGATAGCAGGATCTACAACAGAAGCGGAATACATGGCTGCTTCATAAGCGTCAAGTGAAGGAGTTTGGATCAGGAACTTCATCACTGAGCTTGGTGTGGTTCCAAGTGCCTTGGACCCACTGGAGATATTGTGCGACAACACTGGCGCCATAGCACTGGCTAAGGAACCAAGATATCATCCAAAGACCAAGCACATCAACCGCCGTTTTCATATAATTCGAGATTATATAGCAGATGGAGATCTGAAGATTAGCAAAGTACATACGGATCTGAATGTAGCATATCTGTTGACTAAACCTCTTCCACGAGCAAAACATGATCAGCACCTTAATGCCATGGGTGTTAGATTGTTGCCAGATGTAAACTAGATTATGACTCTAGTGCAAGTGGGAGACTGTTGGAATTATGCCCTAGAGGCAATAATAAAGATGTTATTATTATAATTCTTGTTCATGATAAAGTTTATATTCTATGCTAGAATTGTATTAAGCGGAAACTTTGATACTTGTGTGGTTTATGAACAACACCGTGTCCCTAGTATGCCTCTATGGACTAGCTCATTGATTAATGATGGTTAAGGTTTCCTAACCATAGACATGAGTTGTCGATTAATAATGAGATCATGTCATTAGGAGAATGATATGATGGATAGACCCAAATGAAGCAGAGCAACTAGATCGTGTCATCGTGTTCATCTTTGCGAAGCTTTTTCCTATGTCAAGTATTGTATTCCTTAGACCATGAGATAATACATCTCCCTGGTATCGGAAGAAAGCTTTGAGGTCATCAAACGTCATCCTATGTGAGGGTGATCATAAAGGTGTCTCTTAGGTGATCGGAAAGTACTTGTTGGGTTGTATGTATCGAGATGGAATTTGTCCCTCCCGAGTCGGAGAGATATACTTCGGGCCCACTCGGTAATCGATATCAACACCGCTTGAAAGCACGTGGTTAAGGAGTTAATCACAAAGTGATATCGGATTACGGAATGAGTAAAGTACTTGCTGTGAATGAGATTGAACTAGGTATGCCGATACCAACGATCGAATCTCGGGCAAGTAAAATATCGCGTGATGAAGGGAATACATATATGGGATTAATTGAATCCTGGCATCGTGGTTCATCCGATATGATAATCGATGAATATGTGGGAGTCAATATGGGTTTCCAGATCCCGCTGTTGATTATTGATAGAAGATCATGTCTGCATATTTTCGAACCCATAGGGTCACACACATAACGTGCATCGACGCTAGGATATAATGGATAATTGGTTTATGAGTTTTTGTTCGGAGTCTCGTATGAGATCCAGGACATCATGAGAGGTTCCAGAATGGTCCGGAGAATAAGATTCATATAAAGGAAAGCAGTTTTTGGATTTCGGAATCGTTTTGGGGTTTATCGGTATTATATCGGAAGGTTCTAGAAGCTTCCGGAGTGAGACCAACATGGGCCCACTTGTCAGAGGCCCGTGTGGGCCTAAGGGGGAGTGCCCTGGCCACTTTGGGCCAGGGGCACAAGGCCCCATAGGCCCAGCCGGCCAAACCCTAGGGGAAACCCTAGGGAACCCTTCTAGAAGGAAGGGGGAAAACTTGCCCCCCACTCCACCCTTGGGGCCGCCGCCCTAGGCCTTGGAGGAGGGGCCAATGGGGCCGGCCAGCCCCCTGTATAAGGTGGGCAGGGGCGCACCCTCCCCCCTACTCCTCAACCCTAGCTGCCAGCTGCTGCCCTTCCTCTCTCTCTCCCGACTGCGCGTAGGCGAAGCCCTGCCGCAGAAACTCTCCACCATAGCATCACGCCGTCGTGCTACAGATCCAATCCATCTCTCCACCCCACTTTCTGGACCAAGGAAGGAGGAGACGTCGCGGCACCGTACGTGTGCATCTCTCGGAGGTGCCGCCACTTGCGGCGTAGGATCGGATCGGATCGCGAGGAGGAGACGGCTAGTACGACTACATCAACCATGTTCTATTGAACGTTTCCGCTATGCGATTTCTTCAAGGGTATGAAGATATCATCTATCTCTCTCGTTGATTGCATCTCCTAGATTAGATCTTGGCTTTCTTGTTCGCATTCGTAGAAATTTTTTGATTTACTATGCTGCGAAACCCTTCAAGAGAGACCACGGATGACAAAGGCGTAAAACATGAGCTGAAACCGTTCAGGTGGACGCGGGATTACCTCGTCGCTGGGGAGGATGGAGTCCTCCTTGTTCTAGGGAATCAGCCCAGAATCACGCAGCTTGCGCAAGTCCCCATCGCGCATCTTTGTGCGCTTCCACCCGCCGTTAGTGGCGCGGGCTGTGGTGGATATCTTCTTGCCGCCGCCGGCACTCGACCCAGCTCCGGCAGCGGTCTTCTTGGTCTTTCCCCTATTGTAGCAGCGACGGTGGCGGTGTGCGCACAGGAGCCGTCAATCTAGAAGCCCTAGCGCGCACCTCAAATCTAACCCTACACGTGTCAACACTACACTGAACCATCGCCATCACGTCGTCCACTACACACGGAAACCGAGGAGATGCCGTAATTTTCGCCACGTCTGCGCGTGACTAGTCAACTTCAAGTCAGGCGGTGGGACCCACGATCGTCTCATTGCATCATTTTTGTTGTCGCAGACAGTTGAGATCACCAATCTTCAGCACTGGTGTCATCAAGGCCAAGCCAGCAATGGCTGGAAGTTTTCGGCTGATCAATCAAGTACTTACTCAAATCTACGATTCGAGAAACTACTCGGGGGCTACTCCTATCATGAGCGCTAGCCACGCACCTGAGAAATGACTAAGTTAGCTACACCTCGCAAATATCTTCGAGTCCTATGTTGAGTCTGCGACTCCACTATGGACTCGGGGGCTACTCCCGTAGGGAGGATTGGTTGAGCATCCGAAAAAACTGTGTCCTTCGGACCTAAGCTAAAAATGACCGAACTAAAGTCTCTGCTTGATTCTACGACTCGAACAGATACTCGGGGGCTACTCCCATAGGGAGCGCTAGCTGCGCACCCTATGAATTCTTCGACTGCGATCCTTCGGATCAAATACAACAAAATCTTTTTGACAACTTTGCCCAAACCAACGCTAAGTGAGAAGCATTCTCCTTGGCCACCAGAAACACCTCTACGGTGATAAAATTTTGGATGTTGTGTCTGCGACGCAAAGATAAGCCCTACAGATATCATTTGATGGCCTAGTAACACACCTGAATGCGCTCTGCCAGTGAATTTCCGTGTCAACAGGCACGATGAAAATCCCGACGGACGCGTTGGGTATATCACTAAAACATCACTGGGATTCGACTCCTGTAAGTCCACAACGGCCTGAGTCCAATCACACCAGCAATCGTTCCTAATTCGAGTTCGGGGACTCGAGTTTGATGAAGATCGTGTTATTTTCTCCTATGACAGTTAACTGGCCCTGATCCGTCAGGTGAGCCAGGCACAAGTGTCAACAATCCCTATGAACTAAAACATTTCTCTTTAAAATAAATAGGTTCCACTGCACCCGAAAGATTGAAGAGTCCTCAGTCGAATCTATGATTTGACTGAACATTGGGGGGCTACTAACATGGATATACCCCACGAGTACACGAAATTGGTGTACCTTGTTCGGCCCAAGGAAGGCTCACATCAAGACACGCGGCCCATGAATACTTCGGGTGGCCCAAGCCCATCACGTTTTCGACTCCTTGGAGGACAAGTCTAGATTAGATAGAATTTCAAAGGGTACTAACCCTAATTTGTAACTGACTCGACCTAAGCCCGGGACCTGCCTATCTATATAAAGGCCAGGAGGGTACATCGAGAAGGATCTCTTCCACCATCGCATACACACCTCCAGGCCAAATTGCATCTGCGCACCCCTGTAACTTTCGGTTCTACCATAATCAAGAGCAGACAAGAAGGAGTAGGGTTTTCCCTCCGGGGACCTAAACCTGGGTAAATCTCGTGTCCCTTGTTGCTTGTCTGTTAACCATTCCACGATCTCAAGCATCCCCATCTTCTCCAAAACCCAAGTCCTTAACAATGGGCATTAACGAGAACAAACCTCGTCACTAACCCACTAACCCCTCTTTTATTTTTGATTTATTCTTTTATGTTGTGTTGCAGGTGCAAAACTACCGATGGAAGACCAATAAAGACTAAATTAGGAAATAGATAGGTTGTAGTTTAGGACTTCTTTCTATTACTTTTTGTAATTTCATTTCTCTTTTCTTTGTAAATAATACAGTATTACCTACTTCTTATTCAATGAAGTTTATTTCTTTTTTTATAATTCTTTCTGTAATGTAACCTTTTATTTATTCATTCAATTTGATTTGTTGTTACTGAATAGAGAAGAGAACAAGAAGTATCATTTTGTTTGTTATATAAAGGAAATAAATATTCATATTTATTTTAAATATAGGAATTCTTTTGTATTATATTATTGTAATGCTTTTATTATAAAGAATGTTGTAACATGTTTTTATTATAATAAGAAATACTTTTATTCCCTGTTTGCAATTCTTATTCCACTTAATTTTGAATGTTCATCTCTTATATGATTAAATATATTTTATATCACAATTTTATTTTATTGTTTATATATTATTTACTTAACATGGAAATATTCCCAAGTATTCAAATTTGAATTTCAATTCTCTATTTCAAACAAGAATTGAATTGTTTTTCCAAGACACAAGAATATAGTAGAGGTCATGTCGAAATCCATACACTTGCGCTGACGTTCTCATCACAACAAGAGAGATCCCGATCCCTCTAAAGTTCTTTGCGTTTTGCGCGAAAATTCCCCGGATTTTCTTATGCATGAATGCAATGCACACACACATGTGGACTCACTATTTCTAGGTGCTAATCCTAGGATGTTACATGATCTTGATCATGAACGGAGCTCACAAGATCTAAACATGATAGCACAAAGGAAGAGAAACAACCATCTAGCTACTGTATGGACCCATAGTCCAAGGGTGAACTACTCATGCATCATACCGAAGGCTGGCATGGTGATGAAGAAGGCCTCCGGGATGATCTCTCCCCTCCGGCAGGGTGTCGGGAAGAGCTTCAGATCCCCCGATCTAGGGACGATGGTGGCGGCGGCTATGGACTGTTTCGTGGAGATCTGATCGGGTACTTAGGTTTTTGGCATCGGGGGGCTTTATAGGCGAAGAGGCAAGGCAGGGGGCACCCGAGGCGCCCACACCAGGTGGCGGCGTGCCCTAGGGGGCCCACGCCACCCTAGGGTGTGGCGGCCTCGTGGCCCTCCTTCGGTTGCCCTTCGGTCTCTGTGTTCTCCTCGGTGAAATATTGATTTTGGCTTTTGTCCCGTCCAATTCCGAGAATATTTCCTTACTAGCTTTTCTGAAACCAAAAATAGCAGAAAATAGGCAACTAGCACTGTGGCATCTTGTTAATAGGTTAGTCCTAGAAAATGTAAAAAGTACCTCAAAGTGTAGACAAAGCATAACAAAGTGGATACAAAAACAAGCATGGAACATCAAAAAATATAGATATGTTTACGACGTATCAAGCATCCCCAAGCTTAACTCCTGCTCGTCCTCGAGTAGGTAAGTGATAAAAAGAATAATTTTTAAGGTGACATGCACCATCACAATCTTGATCAAACCATTTTCAAGCATTGAAAGCTGGGATCAAAGTACTCTAAACATGAGCATGGAAGATGAAGTTCTAACAATAAGACATAGTAACTATGTTGCAACATAAAAGGATACAAACAAAGATCATGAATAACAATGCATTGAAAGACGTTTGTTTGTTTCACATATAGAAAACATAGCATAGTGGTATTCAGCTTGTCCCTCATGGAGTAGAAAAACATAAATGCATAGGACACCTTCAAAGTTGATAAGGGTGACTAGATACAAATAGTTCAAGAACAAGCAATATCAACATTATGAATCAATCAATAAGTTTTGGGACAATGCACATAGAACTAAGAATGACAACTATGCTCTCTTAATTGGTGCCTAAGGATAGAAGGTGGAGACTCAATATAAAAGTGGAAGAAAGGCTCTTCACAGGGAAGCAGGGATTTCAAGTTTCATAAAGAGCTTCCAAAAATTATGGTACTTGTTAGCTTTCAGCTCTCATTGCCCCTATCATAAGTATCTTGAAGTTATTAAGGTTGAAGTGAACAAAGTATGGAGTAAATGCTTGACAAAATATAAGTTGGCAATCTCATGTCCCTTGAGTACAAGGGTCGTTGCTCATGCTACTCAACTTTAGTTACCGTAAGTTCTTGTCATTGTAAGTATATGTGTATCATAGAGAACCGCCAACGGGGTACCCCTTTACCCATGACACAGGAGCTATCCCATATCAAAATTACAAGTAAATATACAGTGAGCATCTCAGCAATCCTTTTATTTACCATGAGAATGGTGCATATATTTTTTTCTCTCTTTTTCTGTATATTTTTCTGAGGATGCTTCATGGATTGCTCACTATGGTGATGCTGCCAGCTTCCACCATGATTAGGCATGGCTTAGTCTAGCGGCCCAGGCATTTCTCTAACACATATACATAACTCCATGGACTTACAAGCTCCCTTTTTATTTTACACCGCCGACATCCATATACAAAAGAGCTTGATATCAACTGGGTAGATATTTACAGGTGTTGAAAGCGCTTCCTGTGACTGCTAATTCCCAACTTATAAGTGCAAGCATATACAACATAGATGACACAATGGTTCAAGTTTATTAGGGGCAAGAAAAATAAAGTGTGCCATCAAGTTTGTGAGAGCTTTAATCACTAATTTTCACATAACAAGTTTAATTTGGAAGATAGATAAAACAAGTATATACTTGGAATGGTGTAACACACCATGCATAGGAATTTATAGTGGACAATTTGGAATAACTTGGTTTCTTGGGAGTTGGATGCATGAGTAGAGCTTACTCAATACAAGTGGAGGCTAGCAAAAGGCTGGGAGCGACCAACTAAGAGAGCAATAATGGCCATAATCATGCAGAGGGACAAAACATTATCAATTAGAGCATAAAGTGGTATCACAAGTCAAAAACTAAATGATCATAGATTCTAAGGTGACTGGTTCATAGTCATAACATGGTGTGAGCATGTGCCAAGTTAACCCAAACAAAGCATCAAAGGAGAATACCACAATATTATGCTTTTGTATGCTAAAACAACGCATGATTCTTTCAAGGCACACTAAGCAATCTCAGTTGTTTGGAACAAGTCATGCTATAGCAATAATCACTAAGCATAAGGTAAAAACAACATCTAGCATGACATGATAGAGTCTAAGACACAGTCAAAACAAGCTCCCTTTTGTATCATTATAAGCATGAAACTTTCTACTCTTTTCCAACACCAAACAACTTATTTGAAACGTCACAACGAAAGCAGGGGTCCAAATAATTTATTCAAGCAAACTAAGAAAATGAAAACCAAAAACGAAAACTAAGACGCTCGAAGAACAACACAACAGTGCATGAAACAATAAAAACGAAGTGTCTAGAAAGAGACCTGAGATTTTTATTGATGAAGAAAGGGATGCCTTGGGCATCCCCAGGCTTTAAAGCTTGTACCTCTTGAATATTTCTTGGGGTGACACAGGGTGGCATCCCCAAGCTTGAACTTTTGTCCATTCTTCATCTTATTACATCATTCTTCCCCTACACTTGGAAATTTCCTTCATACAAAACTTCACACAATCTTCATTAGCAACATTAGTGCATTCAAGATAATAAACCTTTGGGTTTAGTTTCAAAACAGCAAAACTTTCATCAAAAACACAAGCTACTGTATCAATTCCCTTAAAAAGTTCAATTCGCCAAAAAGAACTCAAAAAGAAATTGATAAGAGGCAAATGCAAATAATGGCAGAAATCTGTCAAAACAGACCAGCAGGTAAAAACCGATTTTTTCGAAGACCTTATGTTGCTCAAATCGAAAAGTGTTGAACTAACGAAAGTTATCTAACAACCTGGGGCATTTACTAAGAAGATTACAACTCAATCCGACATACAGATATTTTTCACAAATTTTTACAGTGAAGCACAAAAATCTGTTTCGAGACAGCAACTTCCCCAAATCTTACTTCTCTCTCATCAGAAGTTATTCTTGGCACAAAAATCAAAGGATAAGGAGAGATTATTACAGAAGTAGTAACTTCTAAGACTCAATAAAACTATTGGGTTATCTCCCAAGAAGTACTTTTCTTTAACGCCTTTAAGTTAGGCATAGAAAGATGCTCACATACGAAATATGAATTGAAGTAAAGGAGCGCATCAAGAAGCAAATTCAAAACACATTTAAGTCTAACCCACTTCCTATGTATAGGAATCTTGTAAGAAAATAAATCAAAGAAGCACATAGTAACAAAAATGGGTAGATAAAACAAGAGCAACTTCAAAACTTTTAGCACATAAAGAGGTGTTTCAGTACCATGAAAACTTCTACAGCCATATTTTCCTCTCTCATAATAATTTTCAGTAGCCTCATGAATAAACTCAACAATACAACTATAAAATAAAGTATGCTTTTCATGATCTACAAACACATAATTTTTATCAAGCTCAAAAATAGTGGGATTAAAACCTTCAAACCCACTTTTAACAATTTTATAACAAGATGACAGTTCATTCTCAAGAGGTATGGGGTTCCAAGATAAAGTAAATACCCCTCCAATCTCATTTTCAATAGTAGTACTATTCATATTTTCAACCAATATAGGACCATCATCTATAGCTTTATCATAAACATTTTCTAAGCAAAACTTTTTAGTACCATGCATAACAGGAGCATAATTATTATCACAAGTTTTACCCATAGTAGACATTTCAAAAGAATCCACGGGAACATAACATTAATCCTCATTTGGTAGGCATGAGGGACAATCAAATAATGTAAGGGATAAAGAGTTACTCTCGTTAGAAGGTAGGCATGGGTAGCTAATCCATTCTTCCTCCTTTTGTTCATCACTCTCCTCCTCTTTTTCATCTAATGAGCTTCCAGTTTCAGAAATTTCTTCTTCCATAGGCTCCTGCAAGGTATTAGTCTCTTCCGTTTGTGCGAAGCATCTATTAATACATTCAAGAATATAGCCATTTTATTCCTTATAATTATCAAAGAAAAATTTAAGTATATCATAAACCTCATATTTATAAGGTGAATCATCAGTATTTTCAAGCAAACTAGCAAGTTTAAATGCACCCTTCCAAGTGATAACTTCTTCAATTTGTTCCACATCATAAAAGTCATAATTTCCTTTAACATAAGAAGAAATGGTAACATTATCATTATACTCACATTGAAAAGGGAGGTGTTATACCTCCTACAGCAACAAGATTTATCACAGCAATAAGTAACATTATAAGTAGAGCACACATTTCTAGCAATGGTATTAAATTTATCAATTTGTTCCCATAAGTGTTTCCCTTTTTGGGACAAGCGGTGTTCCTTATAATAATATTTTTGTTCTTCCGTGAATCCACCTTGCCAATAAGAACTTGTTTCAAAGAAACCAACCATTGATAGAAAGCATGACAAAGAAAGGCAATAACAAACCAACAACTATAGTAGGAACTATTTTTTTGTGTTTTTGATAAGAAATAGCAAACCAAGCAAAACTAATTTTTTGTAATTTTTGATAAAAAGAAGCAAGCAAAACAAAGAAAAAGAAACTAAGCAAAACAAAAACAAAGTAAAGAGAATGATTGTGAAGGACTCCCCTTGTGAAGCTGCCCTTAACTCCCCGACAACAGTGCCAGAAAACTCCTTGACGTGGCTCAATAGTAGAGCTTCGTTGGGAGACCCTAACAGGAAGGTATGATGAGCACGGCGGCAAGTTTTCCCTCAGTTATGAAACCAATGTTATCGAACCAGTAGGAGCAAGGAAACAACTCCAAGGTGTTGCTAGCAACTTGGAATCCTGCACAACACAAACTCAATACTTTGCCCCAACTTACAGTGAGGTTGTCAATCTCACTGGTTTGCTTAAAAAGGATTAAACACATACTATGGATGGTAATGGTTGCTTGTATAAAGTAAATGATAACAGCAGATGATGTAACAGTGGTAAAGATTGGACGGGGTCCACAGTTCACTAGAGGTGTTCTCCTTAAGATAAATAAAATAACATGCCGGGTAAACAAATTACAGCGGGGCAATTGACAGGACTGATCAAGGCATAACAATGCAAATACTATACATCATGATTCCTATGAGATTTGATTGGGCATTACAATAATATACATAGACCGCCATTCAACTGCATCTATGACTAGTAATCCACCTTTAGGTTATGATCTGAACCCCCTCCAGTATTAAGTTGCAAGCAACGGATAACTGCATTAAGCAATGTGTGTAAAGTAAACAATACAATTGTTCCATGAACAAAAGATTGTTGTTTTCTCCCTAGCGGCAACAACACATCTACAACCTTAGAGATTCCTGTCACTTCCCCAGATTACTAGAGGCATGAACCCACTATCGAGCATAAATACTCCCTCTTGGAGTCACTAGCATCTACTTGGCCAAGATAGCTACTAGCAACGGAGAGCATGCAAGATCACAAACAACACAGACATGATAGAATCAATAATCATAAGACATCAACAACCATCTAGCTACTGTATGGACCCATAGTCCAAGGGTGAACTAATCACGCATCATACCAGAGGCTGGCATGGTGATGAAGAAGGCCTCCGGGATGATCTCTCCCCTCCGGCAGGGTGCCAGGAAGAGCTTCAGATCCCCCTGATCTAGGACGATGGTGGCGGCGGCCATAGACTGTTTCATGGAGATCTGATCGGGTACTTAGGGTTTTGGCATCGAAAGGCTTTTATAGGCAAAGAGGCAAGGCAGGGGCACCCGAGGCGCCCACACCAGGTGGTGGCGCGCCCTAGGGGGGCCCAAGCCACCCTAGGGTGTGGCGGCCTCGTGGCCCTCCTTCGGTTGCCCTTTGGTCTCTGTGTTCTCCTCGGTGAAATATTGACTTTTGCTTTTGTCCCGTCCAATTCCGAGAATATTTCCTTACTAGCTTTTCTGAAACCAAAAACAGCAGAAAATAGGCAACTAGCACTGTGGTATCTTGTTAATAGGTTAGTCCCAGAAAATGTATAAAAATACCTCAAAGTGTAGACAAAGCATAGCAAAGTGGATACTAAACAAGCATGGAACATCAAAAATTATAGATACGTTTACGACGTATCAGGGGCACATTAAACTCAGAAGGGAAGTGTATATATAACATAAGACATAAAGAAAACCCCTTTCCCATCGATGACATAAGAAATGCAGTAAAGGTTGTTGAAGAGGGGGAGTTCATTCCCGATAGAGAGAATGACGAGCTCACACTCGCCCTTGGGAATCCAGAACACAAAGGACGAACACAAGGCATAATAGGCTCCCAACCATGGAGCATTGGGTTTCCCGTAGACATGAAGAAATATCCTAATAGAATCCGTAAGAGGAGAAAGGACAAGGAGGAAATTGAAGCAAATATTCAGGCAGACCAGATGCGTAAAATTGAAGAACAATTAAAGCGGCAACAAGATCAAATTGACGCACTTAGCCAGCAAGGTACTACCGGCCCATATCAGCGGCACATGGTAGAACCTGCATTCGATGCTACCGGCCAATCGAATAATCTGAAAAGCAGTGTGGCTTCCACCGAGGTCCCGGGTGATGACGATGATGATGGTGCATCGACGATGGCTCGTGTTGGCTACCCAGTGGATGATATCACGGAGATGACACATTGCGAGCTAGATGTCAAAGTTGTGAACATAACAATGAAGGTGGCGGTCGGCTATGCCTTACCAATTGGACCTGAACCAACTTACCATTATCGTTCGGTTCCACAGGGCTACGCTATTCTCGGGGTGGATGAAGTTATGCATGGATTTCACTAGTTGAAGCTTAACTACCCTGCAGGTGAAGGGGATGTGACTGAACTGGGAGAAGCAACAAACATCACCATTCTATGGCCAAAGAAAGATATCTTGCTTCCAAATCAGATGCCAAGGCCATCTTCGCCGCCGCCTCACCCATCTCCGCCAGCACAACAGCCGTCTCCATCGCCTCACCCGTCTCCAGCGCCATCTCTAGCACAGCCATTGCCACCGTGCCAGCCATCACTACCGCGCCAGCTGCCGCCTCAGGAAAAAAGCGTAAGCATACCACCGCTACTCTGCGGAGTGGTAAGCGATCGCCGACACGTAAACATGAGCCTCTACCAAAAGTACCAAAGGTTCCTCCCAAGAGAGCTTATGACTGTACTCCAGAGGAGACTGCGGCGATCACCGAGGCGGAAACGACGGAGTTTTTTGCTAAACTAAAGCGGCCGAAAGAGCCAGAGTTCCCCAGAACCGAAGAAGATAAAGCCCGAGTGCTAAAAATGCTAAAGGCCCTTCACCAACCCGAGCCAAAGCTGCCATCAGACTATGAGCGCTCTATTCTCAAGTCACATGTGGCACAGAATCTGTCAAGAGCACTAGTGCAAGCAGGAAATCAGTTCCCCAGCTCAGAGAACAAAAAACAATCGTGCCCCCGCTTAAGCTGATTTCCCATACCAATGTGAGGTCGATCAATTATGCGGTGGAAGATAAGTATGATCCAGAGGTTGTTACATTGTATGGAAAAGCAGCTGCTACTCAAGGTATGAGTATTGCTAACTACTTATCCTAGTTAGAGTACTTCCCCGTGACTGAAGTAGTATATAAATACCAGTACGAAAATCCTCTCGTCAAACATGAGGAGGTAAAGAATCTACCAACAAAAGTGTGAAGATTGCATAACTGGTACATGAATGCCACAAAGGTCGGGGCAAACTGGATAATGCTGGGGGTTAAAAAACAATATTACGGGAAAGAAGATGACGTGGTAATGATTGAATTTGTTGAACTATTTAATTATTCAATCAAGACGCCTTGGAAAAATTGACCGTTAGTGCTTATTGTTTGTAAGTACTAATTTTGTAATTAAGTCTGTAGCTATCTCACCTTGTTTATTGCATGTATAATCATACTATATTATACAGAATGAAGATTCTCGAATGCAGAAGAGGAAAAATATATGACATTGGGTTCATTGACCCATATTTTGTTCATAAAGCTAATCTCAAAAAAAATATCCCAGGATACAGAGGATAATATTGTACATGTGTTAAGGTTTCAAGAAACCAAAAGGGAAATAATATTTCCTTACAACTTCGAGTGAGTGTTATTGTCTTGTATACACTTTCTATTTCGTTTACTCGATGTTAAGTGTATAATTGATGAGTTATGCATGCACAGATTTCACTATTCTACTAATCATTTAACCTGAAAAAGGGCGTGTACTAGTCATGGATTCAAATCATAAACCCATTAAGACGTGGGCGGACATGCAGACGATGCTCCAGCGGTAATTCTAATCATTACGTCACTATGTTGGTAACGTTCATAAATTTCCTGATATCAAGTAATTAAATACTCCTTTTATTCGTTTTCTTCACCGGGAAGTGCTTGGAAATGGTTCACCAAGAAGGCTAGGGGTGTTTAGAAAAAGGAGCTTACATTTAAACCACTAGATGTAAGTACCACTAGCTAGATCCGCGCATCTCTTTGATTCTAGTTTTGATACCATTATCATGCTTGATTATTATTTTCATTAAACTCTGTTCTCGTAAAGTGCCTGATGCAGGGACCCGTGAATAATTTATGTGGATAATATATTTACGAGTTCATCCGTCAGACATGTTGTAAGAAGAGCAGAAATTTAGAGCAACTTCACATACGTAAACAATTTTCATAGTCTTTTATTACCATCAAATTGTGTTTAGTTTCATTCATATAGGTTGACTCCTTCTTTAAATCAGATCGAATGGCTGTTGGACGGTCTTCTGCCAAAGGATTGCGTACGAGCAATTCAGGAGGAATTGGCGGGACCTTTGGATGCAGAAGTCATAAACCGAAAAGGAGAATACCATGTGGAGTTGGGTGTATAATGCAATAGGGACCATACAAAGAGCTTATTTTGTATGTATATATGCATGAAACTTGTGTATCGAATGTAATATGTTCGACACTTCGATCTATATAGTCATGATGATGTTGTGTAATATAATAGTTTTTTCATTGATGAGTGCAAAACACAATATAAAAAGGAAAACAATATAAATGAATTCTTTGCCGTGACACAAAAAGTGGCCAAAATAAATTCTCTGTCGCGGCACAGAAATGTGCCAAATTGTTGCCGCGGCAGAGGCAGATCTATTCCAGTTCGTGTCACGAACCGGGACGGATGCTCCTCCCCCCTGACGCCATACAACAGCCACGTGGAGCCCTTTTTGTCCCGGTTCGTAGTCCAACCGGGACTAAAGGGTGGGGGCTTACGAACCGGGACCAAAGGCCCTTTTTCTACCAATGAATGTTTGTACAACTTATATATACTTCCTCCTGTCCATATTAATAGCCTCAACTTTGACTAGATTCAGATGTATCTAGTTAGGTATTTAGAGTAGATGTATTAATATTTAGACAAAATTGAGAACATTAATATAGACCTAAAAAGATAGTTTCTTCTCTAGATGATGTGGAGGCTAAGCAAAGACATGATTATACGTTCTCGCACTATGTAACCTTTTAAACCTGCCGATTTTGACCAAGTATGGTAATTCCAGGGAGAGGCATGAGACAAGGGGATCCCATTTCTCCTTAACTTTTTCTCCTTTGTGCCGAAGGCTTTTCGGCTTTACTAAATAAGGCAGAGAATGAAGGTCTGATTTGTGGTATCAAAATTGCAGCTGCTTCTCCCCGCATCAACCATCTTCTTTTTGCAGACGATTCTCTCTTGGTTTTGGAAGCCAATGTCCAAAGTGTGGAAACCATCAACTCTATTCTTCAAATTTATGAGGAGGGCTCCGGGCAAATGATCAATAGGGATAAATATTTCGTCATGTTCAGCTCAAATGCAACAAGAAATACAAAAAATCTTTTGCTGCAAAGCCTTGGTTTGGGGTCTGAAGCAACGAAGGGCAAATATCTTGGATTGCCAACATATATTGGACGATCAAGAACAAAGTGCTTTGCATATACTAAAGAAAAAATTTGTAAACTAATACAGGGATGGAAAGAGAAGCTCATGTCCATGGATGCGAAGAAAATCCTCATTAAGGCTATGGCTCAAGCTATACCCACATATGCTATGACTTATTTTGATCTTACTAAATCATTATGCGATGATATTGTCAGCTTGTGTGTAGGTATTGGTGGTCACAGAACTACGACATGAAGAAAATGCATTGGGTCGGATGGGAAATAATGAAACTTCATAAGGATGGGGGAGGTCTCGGTTTCCAGGACCTATACTCTTTCAATCTTGCGATGTTGGCTCGGCAAAGCAGGCATATACTCCAAGCTTCTGATTCTTTGTATGCTCAAGTCCTACACGCCAAATATTTCTAGGACGGTAATTTGCTGACAGCTAAACCTGTTGTGGGAATGATTTATGTGTGGCGAAGTATTCTGAAAGGACTAGAGGTCGTAAAGGAGGGTATGATTTGGCGGATTGATTGATGATGTTGCCAATGTCCGCATATGGAAAGATCCATGGCGACCTTCTGGAGTGACCCGCAGATCTACGGCACACAAAGGAGATTGTGAGCTGAATATGGTAGCCGAATTAATAAATGAAATCACATGTACATGAAACAGAGACCTTATATTATGCAATATTTTCTCCCTGTGAACGTGCCTATTATCTTGAGTATTCCACTGCGAGAAAACACTGAAGATTTCGTGGCATGGCATTTTTATACAAAAGGAATTTTTCGGTGAAGTCAGCCCATAAAGTTCATGTTGACATGGAAAAAAGAGCTAACGTAAATCAATTTGAATAGGGATCAACTCAAGCATCGATACAACATGATGTTTTTGGTAAAATCTGGAATATACTGTTCCCTACAAAGGTTCATCATTTCTTTGTTGAATAAAACCTTGTCTGTCTTCAGTTTTCTATGTAGTTCGGTAGGTTCAGTTGCTTTTGTCCGTCAGACTGTTTTTGCAATAGGTAGTTTCAGTTTTCAGCTAATTAGTTGTAGATTATCTAGTTTGACTAAGCTGTGGGATGGCACGGCAGAAACAATCAGCTAGGTACGTAGTCCACCCACTGCACGATTAGATCGTGGGATGGCACGATCGCCTGTGATCGTTGCGTGTGTTTTGGTCGGGCCGTTGGAGGCTGGTTCTCTCTGTAAGTCAATAAGAGGAGATAAACCAAAAAAGCGGCAATGATGTACGCAGCACAAACAATTATGTCGCGTGTGTCTTGTATTCTTCAGACTCTGAGAGTTTGTGAGATTTACGAGAGAGAGAGGGAGGTGTTTGACATTTGGTACCAGAGCCTAACCCCATGGTTGGGACTCCACCA
The DNA here is from genome assembly GCA_916181665.1 of Avena sativa. NCBI lineage: Eukaryota > Viridiplantae > Streptophyta > Magnoliopsida > Poales > Poaceae > Avena > Avena sativa. Next base: position 107,050,824 of record OV702293.1, read on the forward strand.
CTGGCGGTGTCCGGATCTCGTAGCCCACGTCGTGTGCGCTCACCGAGCCACGGACGGAGCAGGGGTCGGAGAGGCAGCGGTGAAGTAGTTGTGCGGGAGACGATCGTGCGGGAGGGTGGCGGCGGCAGTGCCGTGTCATGGCCCACGCTCACCAAGACCAATTACACAGAGTGGGCCATTCTCATGCGCGTCAAGATCTAGGGGGGCAGCCTCTGGGATGATGTCGACCCGGACAACGCGCCGGAGCAGCAGGAACGGCAGGCGCTTGGCGCCATCCTGACCTCAGTGCCACCCGAGATGGTCCAGGCGCTCGCTGCCAAGGACAATGCCAAGGCGGCCTGCGACGCGATCAAAACCATGAGAGTTGGGGTGGATCATGTCCGCGAGGCTCGTCGGCAGAAGCTGTGGAAGGAGTTTGATCGGATCGCGTTCAATAGCGGCGAGTCGATCGAGGACTTCTCCCTGCGCATGATGAACCTCATCACTGAACTGCAATCGTTGGGTGACTCGACGACCGAGCTCGATGCCGTGCAGAAGATTCTTTGCATGGTGCCACCCAGGTATGCACAAATGGCATGTTCGATTGAAACCTTGTTGGATCTGAAGGACTTGTCGATCGAAGAGCTGAGCGGCCGCCTCGTGGCTTCGGAGGGCCGTGGCGAGCTAGAGCAAGACGCGGCTGGCCGTTTACTCCTCACCGAGGAGGAAAGGCGCACTCGTCAAGGGAACCACGGGCTAGGAAAAGGTTCCTCTGGCGGCGGTGGAAAGGGGAAGAAGCCCCAAGCCTGCCCCGCCGGCAAGGACGGCGGCGGCAAGCGCGATGCCGGCAGGAAACCGCTGCGCCGCAACGGCAAGTGTAACTACTGCGGCATCGACGGCCACTGGGCGCGCGAGTTCCGCAAGGCCAAGCGTGACCGTGGTGAGGGCAAGCAGGAGGAGGCCAACCTCGCTCAAGAACAAGGGAGCGACGACGACTCCAATTCCGGCCTACTCATGGTCGAGGAGGTGCCGTTGTCCGTCACAGACACGGGCGAGCACGTCTTCCTAAACGAAGAGCGTGCACGCGCTGTTCTGCACCGCTCCCCTGATGACGTTGACGTGTCCTGGTATCTGGACACGGTCGCGTCGAATCATATGATCGACGACAAAGCTGCGTTGGCCGAGCTCGACAAAAGCGTGTCGGGCACCGTCAAGTTCGGTGACGGATCCCTTGTGGCCATCAAGGTACGGGGCATCGTTCTATTCACCATCGCTAGAGATGAACACCGGGCACTGATGAAAGTCTACTGGATTCCTCGCCTGAAGAGCAACATCATCTCCATTGGCCAGCTAGACGAGATCGGCTGTCCAATGCTCGTGAAGGATGGGTACATGACCGTGCGCGACCACCAGCAGCGCATACTCGCCAAGGTGCCACGGGCGCGGAACCGCCTCTACGTCGTCCATCTTCATCTTGTCAGGCCGGTGTGCCTGGCCATGCACGCCGCTGAGGACGTCTACGCTGGCATGCCAGGTTCGGCCACTAGCATTTTGATGGGCTCACTAGATTGGCGCGCCAAGGACTGGTACGAGAAATGCCTCTAATCGAGCATGCCAAGCAGATGTGCGACGCCTGTCTTGCCGAGAAGCAGCGTCGAGTCCCATTTCTGTAGTTGGCAAGCTTCCGAGCCACGGAGCCACTGGAGTTGGTTCATGGTGATCTCTGTGGACCCATCTCGCCGCCAACGCCGGGCGGGAAGAACTTGTTGGGAATATGCCCTAGAGGCAATCATGTATGATGAGATTTCCCATTGTATTCATAAAGATATTAAGTAGTCCTTGTATAAACATCTGATGTGTATCATTGAATATGTGATTCGGTTGTGGAACTATGCATTCATGCTGTTTGTACTAAATATCCTTGGTCATTGAGGTTGTGCTGGACACACAACTTAGACCAATGTGAAAGTTGGCTTGATGACTCGGTTCCACTTGTCATGAGCATGGAGATGCTATTCCAACTTACACAGACTCGGCTAAAGAGTTTAGGGAGTCGGATTGACCCAAATTGAGGTACAACGAACAAGTTGTCATTTGTATATCTCAATCAATGTAATCCTTAGACCTGAGGTTGTTGCATAGTCCGAGTTGAGGATCACCGACTTAGGTTCTGTCAAACGCTGATCCGTAACTGGTCAATTAAAAAGGCAGAGTTCGGGTCAACTGAGAATCAAGCTGCGTGATGTGAATAACCAAGATGGGATTTTGCCCCTCCACTTGGAGAGATATTCTCTGGGCCCTCTCGTGAGATATGATTCGCAAAGCATGGCCATGCACGACTCAGTTAAGTGTTAACTGAGGTGATCGACTAAGAGTTAGTCGGGTGAATCACTTATCTCGGATCGAGAAGAGAGTCGGACTATTTAAGAGATGACATATATTCGTCTATAGTCTCACAAGGTATATCGTGAGGCAAAAGGGACTCGGACGTAAGTCGCATTGGAAAGGCAAGTCGTCATGACTCTTTGGTACTTGGGAGTCGGCACGTTCTGCTAGGAGCCGCTACCGACTGATCGATTGAGAGTCGGACTCCAATCGTGTCCAAGTAGCCATGAGCCTGTGGGGTCACACACTTAAGAGTGGGAGCAAGTTCGGATTGGATCTGAACATGTAATCTGGTTGGGTTGGACCTAAACCGTATTAGGACTGAGTTAGTGAGTTGGACTCACGGTGACTAGTGTTATATGGGCTTTAGTGAATGGGTCGTGCGAGCAGAGCCCACGTTCACTCCCTATATATAGTGGAGCACCGTAACCCAGAAAGGTTAATCGTTGTTCGGTTAGGTCATTCCATGTGTTGGAAACCCTAGCTCCACAGCAGTCCTGCCGACGAAACAAACCTAGAAATTCGCCGCCGGTGCTCCTCCTTGTACGTGTGGATACCAGCAGAGGTGTTGTGCGATCAGCACCAGGACGATCGGATCATGAGTACTGCACTGCATCAACTGACGCGCTACATCAGTAATCCGCAACTGCGCGTCTAGTGGTAAACCTCGTGGCCTTCTACCTCAGCTAGTTCTTGGGATCACCACGTTAGAGGAAAAGGTTTTGTTTTATCTCTGTGTGGCCCAACAGTGGTATCAGAGCGATAGCTTCTGGTTTTAGGCTCGAGATCTCGCATATGTGATATGCGGTTGGCTATAGATGAGATCTATGTGCTGTTTGGTGGTCGATCTATGAGATAGATCGGTTTTGTACGAAGTTGATTGGATCAACTGTGCTTGGGGAATAGTAGATCTGATTTCCGTGATCATACTACTGAGATCGTGGAACGACATACCCCTACCGGTCGGCTTCTGCCATCGGAGTAGACTGTGACACGTAAATCCAGAAGCGGTGATCGAAGATCAAAGAGTTTGATCGAATCGGAACGATGGTCGGGATCCATGTTCGGATCATAGATGAGATCTATGTTTTCGGAAAAATCATCGAGCACTGCCCGCACCCGCGAGGGGCGCTGCCCCTTCGATCCCCGCCCGCTATCCGGCTAGCGGGACCGTCGGCTTCGCCCTGTCGTAGCGTCTTAGATGTCGTTGCGAGTTTCACAACGCTGGTAGATATTGTATCTATGCATAACTTGTTTTTGCAGGAAGATGTGAATGGTATGGTTCATGTGCATGTGATGTATGTGTGTAATCCATACGTGATCTGCGAATCACGGTTTTTGTCAGCCGGCTGGAGCCTAGGTGCTGTCATTTTATTGTATAACGACCTGCGTGTCGGATTCTCTATGTAATTTACTTTACTAAGCTAGTGTAGCTGTTTGGAGAACCCGGAAGGCATGCAAGGCGTTGTACATGTCGGCGACATGGAGTAAGACGGCAAGTGACAAGAGTTGGCACGAGTCGGGTTACAGGCTTTGTGGAGATGGAGATCGCCATGAAGAGAGCCATACCATTTCACATTATAAATGCTTTGTTTTGTATTATTGTTATGTATCAGTTTTACCTCTATTAGATAGTCGGTAAAATTTAATCCCTCAAAGAAGGTCTAGTCGGTTTTCCCGCCAGTGTTTGCACCATCACAAGTCGGACATTTTTGGTAGTGGGCTCATAAAATTGAGGTGCTGCCAATTCTTTCCGACTAGGTGGGTTCGAGTCGGACTCTTACTGCGGAAACACTCAGTAAGCTAGACGGGTCTATCACAACGGTTGTTGGGCTTGGGGAAAAGTCAGATGGGAGCCGGGGCATGTGATGCCACCCGTCCAACAGGAGTCGCATGAGATGCGATTGACAAGGAGTTGTCTACCTAGATCACTTGGCGGCAAGCGGTGATGCTAAAGCTCACTAGACGACTTGCTTATTTAGGATCCTGAATCACTAAGTAACCATCGGAGGGGTGTTGGTTCTAGTGGGAGCATAAAATATTAAAGTATTTAATATGCTTGCTCTTTTATGAATACATGTCTTAAGTGTTTTGCATATTTTCTGTTGTAGATCATGGCACCAAGTAGCAGTCACTCTCAGATATCCGGTTTTGTGTTGAGAACTATCCTTGAGAAAGATAAACTGAACGACACTAATTTTACCAACTGGTATCGAAATCTGAGAATTGTTCTCAAACAAGAAAAGAAGGACCATGTCCTAGACAACCCACTTCCAGATGAGCCAAATGAGAATGCGACTGTCGCTGCCACCAATGCCTACCATCGGGCTAAGGATGAGTCCACGGATATTAGTTGTCTTATGCTTGCTCACATGGAACCGGACTTGCAAAAGCAGTTCGAGCATGTTTAGGCCTACGATATGATCGAAAGCCTCAAAAGTATGTTCCAGGCTCAGGCGAAGACTGAGAGGTATCAAGTCTATCAGGCTTTGCTGAGTTGCAAGCTTAAGGATGGTGATCCACTGAGTCCGCATATGATCAAAATGGTTGGTTATGTGCAGTCTCTGGAGAGGCTTGGCTACCCCATTAGTGAAGAGTTTGCTACAGATATAATTCTGAACTCTCTTCCTAGTGCATATGGGCAGTTCATTTCGAACTACCACATGCATGGTATGGATAAGAAGCTCACTGAATTACATGGGATGCTCAAGCAGGCACAGGCGGATCTCAAGAAGGGCGCCAGTCAAGTGTTGATGGTGCAGAATAAGGCTAAGTTCAAGAAGAGTTCTTGGACTAAGAAGAAGGCTAAGTCAGGAGGAAAGCAGGCTCAGGACCCGGTCCCAAGCACTTCCTCAGGGACTAAGTCATCTCCTTCAGCCGGATCCACTTACTTCTACTGCAAGGCGGATGGCCACTAGAAGAGGAACTGCAGCAAGTACTTGGCCGACAAAGCCAAGAGTGGAGGTATGACTTTCGACTCAGGTATACTTGTTTGCAATGTTATAGACATATATCTTGCTGATGCACCTAATAGTTCTTGGGTATATGATACCGGATCAGTTATTCACATCTGCAACTCGTTGCAGGGACTGGTAAGAACTAGGAGCGTAGCAAGAGGCGAGGTTGATATTCGAGTCGGCAACAAAGCAAGAGTTGCTGCGTTGGAAGTCGGCACGGTGCAACTTCATTTACCTTCTGGATTCATTATGGAACTGAATAATTGTTATTATGTTCCAGTGCTTAGTCGAAACATTATTTCTGCTTCATGTTTGATGAGGCAAGGCTATGAGTCGAATATCAAGAATAATGGTTGTTCTTTGTATTTGAATGATATGTTTCACGGCTTTGCACCCGTCCAGGACGGGTTATTTATTTTGAATCTTGATGGTGAGTCGGTTTATAACATAAATGTTAAAAGGTTGAAACCAAATTATTTGAATATGACTTACTTTTGGCACTGTCGGCTTGGTCATATAAGTTGGAAACGCATGAAGAAGCTCCATGATGATGGACTCCTAACTTCGTTCGACTTGGAGTCGTTCGAGACATGCGAATCTTGCCTACTCGGCAAAATGACCAAGACACCTTTTGCAAAGAGTTGCGAAAGGGCGTCCGACTTGTTGGGACTAGTACATAGTGATGTATGTGGACCAATGAGCACGACAACCAGGGGTGGTTATGAGTACTTCATTACCTTCACTGATGATTTGAGTAGGTATGGATATATCTACTTGATGAAACATAAGTCGGAAGCCTTTGAAAAGTTCAAAGAATTCCAGAATGAAGCACAGAATCAACTCGGCAAGAAAACAAAGTTTCTTCGGTCGGACCGAGGAGGCGAGTATATGAGCCATGAGTTTGATGACCATCTGAAAAGTTGTGGAATAGTTCCTCAACTTACTCCGCCAGGAACGCCACAAAGGAATGGTGTTTCAGAAAGGCGGAATCGAACCTTGTTGGACATGGTACGATCAATGATGAGTCGGACAGATCTGCCTTTATCATTTTGGGATTATTGTCTAGAAACAGCGGCGTTCACACTAAACAGAGTACCATCAAAATCGGTAGAGAAGACACCGCATGAGATGTGGACAGGCAAAAAGCCGAGTTTGTCTTTTCTTAAGATTTGGGGTTGTGAAGCATTTGTCAAGCGACTTCAGTCGGACAAGCTTACGGCCAAGTCAGATTAATGAATTTTCGTGGGGTATCCGAGGGAAACCTTGGGTTACTACTTCTACAACCGAGAAGAGGGCAAAGTGTTTGTCGCTCGGAACGGTGTCTTCCTTGAGAAAGAGTTTCTCAGTCGGGGAGTAAGTGGGAGCACGGTGCAGCTCGAAGAAATTCGAGAGGAACCGGCTAGTAGCAAGTCGGCAAAAACCTTGGAGGTTGAGCCGGTCGTGGCAGCTGAGCTGGCAGCAGCACCTGTACTACGAAGATCGGCAAGATTACGAAGTGTTCGTGATGTGTTACTGTTAGACAGTGATGAGCCGGCAAATTATTCGGAAGCGATGGTGGGATCTGATTCCGAGTCATGGCTTGGAGCCATGAGATCCGAGATAAAGTCCATGGATGAAAATCAAGTTTGGAACTTGGTTGATCTGCTAGACGGTGCAAGATCCGTCGAGTGCAAATGGGTCTTTAAGAAGAAAACTGATATGGATGGAAATGTTTCAATCTATAAAGCACGCCTTGTCGTGAAGGGGTTCCGACAAGTTCAAGGAGTTGATTACGATGAGACTTTCTCGCCCGTAGCGATGCTTAAATCAGTTCGGATCATGTTAGCTATAGGAGCCTATTTCGACTACGAGATATGGTAGATGGATGTCAAAACGGCTTTCCTTAGCGGAAATTTAACCGAGGACATGTATATGATACAGCCCGAGGGTTTTGTTGATCCGGCTAATGCTGACAAGGTGTGCAAACTTCAGAAATCCATTTATGGGTTGAAGCAAGCATCTCGGAGTGGGAATATTCACTTTGATGAGGTAGTCAAATCGTTTGGCTTCATCAAGAGTGATCATGATTCTTGTTTATACAAGAAGTTTAGTGGGAGCAAAGTAAATTTTCTAATCTTATATGTGGATGACATATTACTGATTGGAAATGATATCCAGATGTTGCAAGAAACCAAGGAATCATTGGAAAGGAGTTTCTCAATGAAAGACTTGGGTGAGGCAACATACATCCTCGGAATCCGGATCTATAGAGATAGATCAAGGAGGCTCATTGGATTGAGTCAGAGTACTTATTTGGACAAAGTGTTGAAGAAGTTCAACATGGAATCGTCTAAGAAGGGGTTCTTACCGATGTCCCATGGTGTAAAACTTAGCAAGACTCAGTGTCCTTCGACAACTGATGAGCGAAGTCGAATGAGTGCGATTCCATATGCTTCTGCAGTAGGATCCATCATGTATGCCATGATTTGTACTAGGCCGGATGTTTCCTATGCTCTAAGTGTTGTGAGCAGATACCAGGCTGATCCTGGAGAGATCCACTGGACAGCGGCTAAAAATATCCTAAAGTACTTGAGAAGGACTAAGGATATGTTCTTGGTTTATGGTGGTGAAGATGAACTCAGTGTAAAGGGTTACACGGAAGCGAGTTATCTTACCGACTCTGATGATTCTCGTTCACAATCCGGATACGTGTTTATTATAAACGGAGGTGCTGTGAGCTGGAAGAGTTCCAAGCAAGAGACTGTGTCTGCGTCTACAACAGAGGCTGAGTATATTGGCGCCTCGGAGGCTGCAAAGGAAGCTGTTTGGATGAGGAATTTCCTCATGGATCTTGGTGTGGTTCAGGGCTCGTCCAATCCGTTAGACGTGTATTGTGACAAAAATGGTGCTATTGCACAAGCTAAGGAACCTAGACAACACCAGAAGAACAAGCACATACTCATGCGGTACCACCTGATTCGCCAGTTCATGGATCAGGGTGATATCAAGTTATGCAAGGTACACACGGATGCAAATATGCGGATCCGCTAACAAAGCCGTTACCACAGCCAAAGCATGAGGCGCACCTGAGATCCATGGGCATTAGATGCTTAGACATGTGATGTCGGAAGATTGACTCTAGTGCAAGTGGGAGACTGTTGGTAATATGCCCTAGAGGCAATCATGTATGATGAGATTTCCCATTGTATTCATAAAGATATTAAGTAGTCCTTGTATAAACATCTGATGTGTATCATTGAATATGTGATTCGGTTGTGGAACTATGCATTCATGTTGTTTGTACTAAATATCCTTGGTCATTGAGGCTGTGCTGGACACACAACTTAGACCAATGTGAAAGTTGGCTTGATGACTCGGTTCCACTTGTCATGAGCATGGATATGCTATTCCAACTTACACAGACTCGGCTAAAGAGTTTAGCGAGTCGGATTGACCCAAATTGAGGTAAAACGAACAAGTTGTCATTTGTATATCTCAATCAATGTAATCCTTAGACCTGAGGTTGTTGCATAGTCCGAGTTGAGGATCACCGACTTAGGTTCTGTCAAACACTAATCCGTAACTGGTCAGTTATAAAGGCAGAGTTCAGGTCGACTGAGAATCAAGCTGCGTGATGTGAATAACCAAGATGGGATTTTGCCCCTCCACTTGAAGAGATATTCTCTGGGCACTCTCGTGAGATATGATTCGGAAAGTATGGCCATGCACGACTCGGTTAAGTGTTAACCGAGGCGATCGACTAAGAGTTAGTCGGGTGAATCACTTATCTCGGATCGAGAAGAGAGTCAGACTATTTAAGGTATGGCATATATTCGTTTATAGTCTGACAAGGTATATCGTGAGGCAAAAGGGACTCGGACGTAAGTCTCATTGGAAAGGCAAGTCGTCATGACTCTTTGGTACTTGGGAGTCGGCACGTTCTGCTAGGAGATGCTACCGACTGATCGATTGAGAGTCGGACTCCAATCGTGTCCAAGTAGCCATGAGCCTGCGGGGTCACACACTTAAGAGTGGGAGCAAGTTCGGATTGGATCTGAACCTGTAATCTGGTTGGGTTGGACCTAAACCGGATTAGGACTGAGTTAGTGAGTTGGACTCACGGTGACTAGTGTTATATGGGCTTTAGTGAATGGGTCGCGCGAGCAGAGCCCACGTTCACTCCCTATATATAGTGGAGCATCGTAACCCAGAAAGGTTAATCGTTGTTCGGTTAGGTCATTCCATGTGTTGGAAACCCTAGATCCATAGCAGTCCTGCCGACGAAACAAACCTAGAAGTTCGCCGCCGGTGCTCCTCCTTGTATGTGTGGATACCAGCAGAGGTGTTGTGCGATCAGCACCAGGACGATCGGATCGTGAGGACTGCACTACATCAACTGACGCGCTACATCAGTAATCCGCAACTACGCGTCTAGTGGTAAACCTCGTGGCCTTCTACCTCAGCTAGTTCTTGGGATCACCACGTTAGAGGAAAAAGTTTTGTTTTATCTCTGCGTGGCCCAACAGAACTACTTCATCCTCCTGGTGGATGATCACAGCAGACACATGTGGGTGTATCTGCTTCGTGGCAAGGATGAAGCGGCTGACTCAATTCGTCGTTTCTGTCAGGAATATGCAACTTGTATTACTCTGGGGGCCAAAGGCCACAATATATAATATAGGTATAGGTGCAAATATGCAGGAAGCCCCCTAACATATGGGGAAACTACAATATACAAATATACATCTAACCCCCCCCCCCCTCAAACTCATGGTGGATCCTGAGTTTGGAGAGTAAGAAATCATGCTGCGCTCTGGTCTGTGCCTTCGTCAAGAAATCCGCCAACTGTAAATCTGAAGGCACATACTGAAGCGCAACAACCTGAGCCTGCACCTGAGCACATGTATAGAAAGCATCAACACCAATATGCTTGGTAAGCTCATGCTTGACCGGATCACGTGCAACACTAATAGCACCTGTACTGTCAGACAAAACCAGAGTGGGTGTGGTAAGAGAGACCCCAAAATCCGCAAGTAACCACCATAACCAGGTCACCTCAGCAGTCAACAAGGACATAGCACGCAACTCAGCCTCAACACTCGAACGGGAAACCGCTGTCTGTTTCTTCGTCTTCCAAGCAATGAGCAAACCACCAAGAAACACACAGTAAGCAGAAAGTGAACAGCGATCCGAAGGATCACTCACCCACGTAGCGTCCGAATAGCACTAGAGCTGGAGGGAACAAGGAAAGAAAAGGCGACGAGTGATCATACCACGAAGATAACGAAGAACATGGAGAAGATGACTATAGTGAACAGTGGTAGGAGCAGAAACAAACTGACTCAGAAGATGAACATGATAAGAGATGTCAGGACGAGTGACAGCAAGATAAACAAGACTCCCAACAAGATGACGATAACGCGTCGGATCAGGAAGAGGATCACCATCAGTAGGTTGAAGCTTAACATTAAGCTCCATAGGGGTCTCAATAGTGCGCGCATCCCCAAGAGCAGCACGAGCAAGAATATCCTGAATATACTTTTCCTGGGAGATGTAAAAGCCATCAGAAGTGGAGGAAACCTCAATCTCAAGAAAGTATCGAAGAGGACCAAGATCAGGCATAAGAAACTGATCACGAATACGAGCCTTAACAAAGGCGATATACTCAGAATCATCACCAGTAATGATCATATCATCAACATAGAGAAGAAGAAGAGTGCGTCCACGAGGAGAAGTGTGAACAAACAGCGCTGGATCATGAGCACTAGGGGAGAAACCAGCAGCAGTCACTACAGAGGCAAAGCGCTCAAACCAGGCACGAGGAGCCTGTTTGAGGCCATAAAGAGAACAGCGAAGACGACAAACCATCCCTGCGGGAACAGAATAACCAGGAGGAGGCTGCATATAAACCTCCTCACTCAACTCACCATTGAGGAAGGCGTTCTGAACATCAATCTGGGACACAGACCAGTGACGAATAGAAGCAACAGCAAGAAGAGTATGCACAGTGGTCATATGAGCCACAGGATCAAAGGTCTCATCATAATCACGACCATGCTCCTGCTGAAAACCACGAGCCATAAGACGCACTTTATAGCGCTCAAGAGATCCATCAGAGCGGGTCTTAATCTTATAGACCCACTTACACGTGATTGGACGAACACCGGGAGGGGGAGAGACAAGATCCCAGGTGCCAGTGCGCTCAAGCGCAGCAATTCAACCATGGCCAGCTGCCATTCAGGATGATGCTCAGCATCCCGATAAGAATTCGGCTCGGAGGCAGCATAAAGACCATACTGACTAGGAGAGTAACGGTTGGGGGCACGACGCTGACGAACAGGACGAGTAGAACGAGGCTCATCAGAGGAAGACGACTCAGGAGACAACGATGAGGAAGAAGGAATAGCAGAGGAAGGCTCTGGAGAACAAGGAGAACTAGGAGAACTAGCCGGAGCAGAGGAGGATGGTGTCGAAGAAGAGACATCAGGGGGAGGGGATCCTGAAGAAGACACAACAGGAGTAGAAGGAGGTGTGTCAGGAAAAAGAAGAAAAGAGATATCTTCCACCGGGTAGGTACCAGCGGTGGGACGAGGATAGAAAGGATGCGACTCATCAAAAGTAACATTACGAGAGATACGCATCCGACGACCAACGGGGTCCCAACAGCGATAGCCCTTATGATCATCACTGTATCCAAGAAAGACACACTCAACAGACTGAGCGGTCAGTTTGGTGCGTTCGTGAGGAGCAAGGAGAACATAGCAAACACATCCAAACAAGCGAAGCATGGAGTAGTCTGGAGACTGTCCAGATACGCGCTCAAGAGGGATACCACCCTGCAAGGCGGCAGAAGGCTGAATATTGATGAGGTAAGCCGACGTAGCGACAGCCTTAGCCCAGAAATGCGGCGGGAGAGAAGAAGCAATCATCATGGCATGAGTGGTCTCAAGAAGATGGCGATGCTTATGCTCAGCAACGCCATTCTGGGCATGTGCGCCAGGACAGGAGAACTGAGCAAGGGTGCCCTGCTCAGCAAGAACACCTCGCAACATCTGGGAGATATACTCACCAGCAGAATCAACATGAAACACACGAATGGGGGTAGAATACTGAGTACGGACCATGGCCGCAAAACGCTGATATATGGAGAGCACTTCACTGCGAGAAAAATCATCGATGAATAAAATATAGTAGCGATGGCCCCCTTTCGAAGCGAAAGGAGCCGGACCCCAAACATCGGAATGAACTAAATCAAAAGGTCGCTGAGATACAGACGCGCTAGTAGGATAGGGAAGCTGAATCTGTTTACCCAACCTACAGCCCTGACAATGCAAAGACCATCTCCTGAGACAGACCCCAGAAGACCACGATGAACTAATGACGACAGGCGATAGTCACAAAGGTGACCAAGATGATGATGCCACTGCTGAAAGGAGCTGGTACCAGAGGCGACGACCGGAGAAGAACTGGCAGATGAAGTGGAAGCGGAAGGAACACGAAGCCAGTCTAACTCCCAAAGTCCTGAAGAGTCACGGCTGTGAGGGACAGCTCCAACCAGGGCATGTATGTGACAGTCCTAGACAACACAAGAATAAGCATCAAGAATGAAGCGACAACCAGAGTCAGTAAGCTGGCTAGCAGAGAACAGATTCATCTTAAGAAGAGGAACATGAGAAATATCAGGAATAGAAAAAGAAGAAGTAGAAAGGGTGCCCCGACTAGAAACAGGAAGAGAGGTACCATTAGCCGTGAAAACACGGATAGAAGAAGGGAGAGAACGAAGAGCAGACAGAAAATAAGACTCAGAGGTCATATGAAAGGAAGCTCCAGAATCCAGATACCATGGGGACGTACCTGACTGTGTAGAAGGTGGTGGTCGCGCAGTGCCTGAAGAATCAGTCACAGAACCAGCAGTGCCTGTCGAAGAAGAGCATGTAGCAGCAAGCAGACTACGAAGACTCCTGATAATGTCCTAATCAGAGAGAGCAGCTGCTGAAGATCCGAAAGGAGCCGACTTCCCACGAGCCTGGTGCTGCTGACGTAAACTGGGATCCCGTGTATAATAGGTGGCCCAAGTGTGGTCATCCTTGTTACAGTAAGAGCAGTGACGAAGAGAACCCCGGCGACCCTGACCACGAGCCTGTTGATGCTGACTCTGACCCTGTGACTGCTGGTGCTAACTCTGACCCTGACCTGGAGGAGTGGGTAGTATCGGCGGCGGCACAGAGGACCGCGGCTGAGTCGAGGGAGCAGACGGCATAGGAGGACCACAAGTAGCAAGCACAAATGGAATCGCAAGAAGACCAGCACCACGGAGACGGGTCTCCTCAGCCCGAAGCTCAGACAACACCTCAGAGAGCGGAACACGACCACGAGCATTCAGTTGAGCACGCCGGGGCTCAAACTCCTGGCGGAGCCGAGACAGAAACTCATAGAGGCGGTGAAACTCCAAATCCGAGCGCACAATCTGGCAACACGAGAATGTGCCACAAACAGCAGTACGGAGAGAATCAAGCTGACGCCAGATAGCAGCACTCTGAGTATAGAACTCATCAATAGTGGAATCACCCTGCTGAAGAGCATGCTCCTGGCGAACCACACACAGGTAAAGAGCATCCCCAGACGGCTGATAGTGCTGACGAAGATGTGCCCACTGAGCGCCAACAGTAGGGAGACTCTTGAACTCAGCAGCATACTGGGGCAGAACACTGGAGGTGAGAACAGCAGCAGCACGAGCATCCTCATCGACCCACTGAGAGTAGGCAATCAAAGCATGGCGATAGGCCTCGATATCAGAAGAGTACTTCTTGAACTTCAGGTCATAAGCAGCAACAACACTATCATCAGCACTCTAAGCAGCATCCTCGGCCTCCTGAGAAGCATCAGCACCGAGAATAATCGGCGTCGGCGGAAGAGGAGCCACAGGGGTAGGGGCACAGCGGACAGGAGACCCCGCTAGAGAGCACACCCCAAAGACGGAGACCGCGCATGTGAACGCGCATAAAGGCAGCGAAATCGGGATAATTCGCGCCATCAAAGATCACCGGGCAGCGAGGAATCGCAACATAACCCGATGAAGAAGACATCTCTCTCTTTTTTTGACTAGATCTGACTGGAAGTCAACACTCGCAAACCAGCAATCTCCGGCCAATTCCGCCTAGAACAGGGAACCACCGGTGATCTGAGCACTGTAACAAGGTAGATCGGGGCGGCACGAACCAATTACAGGGGAAATCGAGACCAGAAGCTCGGGCGAGGCGGGTCCCGCTTGGCCCGAGGTGGCGATGGGGTCGAGAAGATCGAGCAGAGGCGGGGCGGGGTCGACGAGTGGCCCGAGGTGGCGATGGTGTCGAGCAGATCGAGGCGGGGGTGAGGTCCCGCATGGTCTGGTGTCAGGAAGTTGGCGAGGAAGAGACGGCACAGACGGGGTCCCGCGTGGTCGGTCGGGCGGTGTCAGGGAGTTGGCGGTGTCGGGGTGTCGCTGTCGGGGTGTCGGGCAGTGTCAGGAAGACGAGACGGGACCTGGGCAGAGACGACCCGCGCGTGGAGGCCCCGTATGGCCCGCGTGTGGAGATTGCAGAGATCCAGACGCGTTCAGAGACCAACCAGGACGCGAGACCCAGACGCGCGTGGGGATCTGTCGATCTGAAGAGCAGAAGCCGATCTGGAGCAGCGACCAGGTGGGGATCGACGGGGTGATTGTCGATCTGAAGATGGATCTGGATCGGGATCGGATCAGACGGAATACGCAGACGAAATGGGCGGCGACCGGCGGCGGCGGCGACGACGGCAAGGCCGTCGGCGACAGGGACGGTGGCGGCTGGCGAAGTTGCGAGAAGGAAGAGGCTAACCTAGCTTTGATACCATGTCAGGAATATGCAACTTGTATTACTCTGGGGCCAAAGGCCACAATATATAATACAGGTACAGGTGCAAATATGCAGGAAGCCCCCTAACATATGGGGAAACTACAATATACAAATATACATCTAACAGTTTCCAGGCCAGAGTGGAGCGTGAAACTGGGCGCAAACTGAAAACGCTCAGGACGGATTGCGGCCGGGAGTTCAACTCGAAAAACCTCGCTGCATACCTCGGTGATCTCGGTGTCCAGAAACATCTCACCGCTCCATATACGCCTCAACAGAACGGTGTTGTGGAGCAGAGGAACCAGACATTGGTGAGCACGGCGCGCTGCATGCTGAAGGCCATGAGTGTGCCAGCATAGTTCTGGGGCGAGGCCGTTTCCACAGCGGTTTTCGTGCTCAACCGTGGGTACACCAGAAGCGTGAAAGGGAAGACGCCAATTGAGGCTTGGAGTGGCCAAAAGCCGTCAGTTGACTTTCTGCGTGTGTTCGGATGCGTCGCGCACGCAAAAGACACACGGCCTCATCTAAGCAAGCTCGAAGACAGGAGCAAGCGCATGGTGTTCCTCGGGTACGAGAACGGCAGCAAAGTGTATCGCCCGTTTGATCTAGTTGGTGGCAAGGTTCAGGTGTCACGCGACGTCGTGTTTGATGAAGCACGGGCATGGGATTGGCAGGAGACAACCGCCTCTGCTCCAGCCATGAGTTTTGTGATCGATCCCCTGTCTTCACTGTCAGGTGGCTCGGTTTCAGCAGCTGCACCAGCATCACCAAGTGCAGGCTCACCTTCAGGAGCTGCGTGGGCGTTCCCAAATACAGGCTCACCTGCCACACCAGCTCAATCCAATGCCTCGACATCGCCAGATGCAGGGAGTGTTGGGTGCGGTTGCTCGACACCACCATCTGCTGCAGCGTCAGACTCGCTTACAGTCCAACATGCAGTGACAGCGCCAGCAGCCCCGCGCTTGTGCACACGATGACGATGCGGGGCAAGGACGGCATGTTCTTTCCAAATCGGAAGTACATAGATTCACCACTGTCACCTGAAGAGGATGGAGAGGATGATTGACGAGGATCCAGACTTTGAGCTGCATCTGGCACTAGGAGAGGAACCGGGCTCATTTGCTGAAGCAGAACAACATGAGTGCTGGCAACGTTCCATGGTTGAAGAAATGGGCTCGATAGAGGCCAACCACACTTGGCGTCTGGTAGATCTTCCCCGTGGCCACCGTCCGATCGGTCTGAAATGGGTTTATAAGGTGAAAAAAGATGCCGATGGAAGATTTGTGAAGCACAAAGCGTGCTTGGTGGCAAAGGGCTATGTGCAGAAGCAAGGTGTCGATTATCAAGAGGTTTTCACACCTGTGGCAAGACTGCAGTCAGTGCGCCTTCTTCTTGCTCTGGCGGCACGGGCAGGATGGACAGTGCATCACATGGATGTGAAATCGGCGTTTCTGAATGGAGAACTCGAAGAGGAGGTGTATGTGTCACAGCCTCCTGGTTTCATCATCGCCGACGAGTCCAGCAAGGTACTGAAGCTGGATAAAGCACTGTACGGGCTGAAATAGGCCCCTCGAGCTTGGAACACCAAGTTGGATGCCTGTTTGTCAAAACTAAATTTTAGCAGGTGTCCCTCTGAGCATGGAGTTTATGCAAGGGGAACAGTAGAGTCTCGGCTTGTCGTTGGGGTTTATGTTGATGATCTGATTATCACTAGATCGGATGAGGAGGAGATCAGCAAATTCAAGGGTGAGATGAAAAAGCTGTTCGAGATGAGTGATCTAGGACATCTGAATTACTACCTGGGCATCGAGGTCCGTCAGCATAGTGGCGGAATTGATCTCTGTCAGGCTGGTTATGCTGCAAAAATTCTTGACAGAGCAGGCATGACGGGTTGCAACCCTTGCCATGCACCCATGGAGCCCCGGTTCAGGTTGAGCAGGACAAGTTCAGCACAACCAGTGGACAAAACTGAAGTTAGAAGTATTGTCGGAATGCTGCGGTATCTCATCCACACCAGGCCTGATCTCTCCTTTTCAGTTGGCTTTGTGTCGCGTTTCATGGAGACATCGACGACGGAGCACATGGCAGCAGTCAAGCACATCCTGCGATACATTGCAGGAACTCTGAATTGGGGAGTGCACTACTCCTGTGGCACTGACAATGCACCCCTGATCGGCTACAGTGACAGTGATTTGGGTGGTGATGTGGACACGCGCAAGAGCACTACTGGTGTCATGTTCTTCCTCGGCAACAACCTAGTGAGCTGGCAATCACAGAAGCAGAGAATTGTGGCTCTCTCATCATGTGAGGCTGAATATGTTTCAGCAACAACTGCAGCCTGTCAAGGAATATGGCTTGCACGGTTGCTCAGCGAGATCAAGGTTGAGGATGAGAAATCCATAGTACTAAATGTCGACATTAAGTCGGCTATATCACTCAGCAAGAACCATGTTTTCCATGACCGAAGAAAACATATTGATATCAGGTATCATTTCATTCGGGAGTGTGTGGAGAATAGGAAGGTGCAGATCGAGTTCGTCAGATCAGAAGAGCAGCTCGATGATGTGCTTACTAAGGCACTTGGGCGTGGCAAACTTCAGGAGCAGCGAGCAAAGATTGGCATGAAGGAGATCATGAAGACACACAAGTTTTAGGGAGTGATTGTTGAATAAAACCTTGTCTGTCTTCAGTTTTCTCTGTAGTTCAGTAGGTTTAGTTGATGTTGTCCGTCAGACTGTTGTCGGCAACAGGTAGTTTTAGTTTACTAAGCTATGGGATGGCACGGCAGAAACAGTCAGCTAGGTACGTAGTCCACGCACTGCACGATTAAATCGTTGGATGGAACGATCGCCTGTGATCGTTGCGTGTGTTTCGGCCAGGCCATTGAGGTCGGTTCTCTCTGTAAGTCAATAAGAGGAGATAAACCAGAAAAGCTGCAATGACGTACGCAGCACAAACAATTCTGTCTCGTGTGTCTTGTATTCTTCAGACTCTGAGAGTTCGTGAGATTTACGAGAGAGAGGGAGGTGTTTGTGCTGACATTCTTGTGGATATTTGCACATAATAGTCATCCAATGTACATGAATCCTGCTAGAACAAGAGTGGAATTGGCGATTAATGATAAATTTCTGTCTATTGGTTTCCTATGGTGCTGTTGGACTGAACGTGTAGCACTCCGGGTAAAACCACTATTAGAAAATCGCGTGTCTTATCTTTGTGCATCATCATGACATTAGCATGCATCTATTTGCCCAAAACTATTTTGCTTAAAGCCTAGTTTTTCTTTCTACAAAGATCCCTCTCTATTTCAAAAGTATTACCCGGACCCTTCCGGATATTTTGTTTGTCTAAAAACAAATTAAAAAAGTCTTTTAAATAATACATAAAATTTTATATTATTTTTAGGAGGCAACCAGCCAGGCCCAAAAGCCCAGCCGGCCACCTCCAAACCTAACCCTAAATCCCCTCCCACCAAACCCTAGCCTCCCTCTTCCACCCACTCCCCACTCCCTGCCGCCGCCGAACTCACACAACACCACGCACGCACTCTGCAGCGCAACACACACAACACAGCGCGTGCTGCAGCAGATGCTGCCCTAGACCCTACTGCAACCTGGTCCCACCCCGCGCGCTGCATCGCTCGCGAGCCAACCACCTCGCTGCTCGATGTACGCCTCCGCACAGAAGCCCCGCGCTACACGCACCTCACCCGCCCCACTCTCCTACCTGGCCCCACCACACGCCCCTCTATCTCTCTTCCTTGACCCGGTCCACGAACCACCCCGCACGAGGCCGCCTCCCTCAACTCCCATAGCGACCGCCGCCGCCACCTCCCTGCGACCTTGCGCTCTCTGCATCACTCACACGCGCCTCCTCGTCCCCGACATCTACCGAGCGCTGCCGTCATCGCTCACCACCCTGCAACCGCGTCGAGCCGCCTCTCTCTTGCGTCGCCCGCACGCGGGTTCTCTGCCTCCCCACCGACCCGCGATCCCCAAACCCCTCCTCTGCCTCGTCTGTGGTACCCCGCCGCCGGATCCGTCCGTCTTTCCTAGCGCTCGCCGTCGACCGCCTTCCGCCTTCCACCACCACCACGCCACCCCCGGGCCCCCACGAATCCCGTGCCCCTTGTGTCGTGGCCTCACTGTCATCGGGCTCCTTTTCTCCAGCGCCCTACGGCTGTCGCTGAACCTCGCAAGCGCATGCAGCCGTGGCCTTGCTCTAGCTCTGTCCGCTGTTGCGCTCGTCTCCAGTCTTCCCTGCAGCGACCGTGGCTCCGCCCTCCACAGTAGCCGGCCGCCTCATTCCCCTGTAGCACAACGCCATAGTCGGCCGTGGGATCCTGCCCACCTAAAGCACGGCGTCTTCCTCTTGGAGCAACCCCGCACAGTTTGGTGCTCGTCAACATGCTGTGAAGCCCCATTTTGATTTTTATCCGTGTGTTGCCAGATGCAGACGTCTTGCGCTCGGTAAAATGTCCATATACATTTTGCTCATGTTTTTCTATCCGGTGTGGCCAATGCGTTTCGACGGGTTTCTACTTTATTAAGTTGAGCTCCTTCGCCACTTATCTCCGCACATCAGTCAGGCGTGGACCGAAGATCCCCTTCAGGGAATCCGAGGAACCTCCGACCCGAAACGACAAGACCATCGCCACGGACTCGAGACCCCTGATCAGAAGTCCAAACCCTGAAGACCGATCCCGGTGTGCTAGAACCCCGTCGAATCCCCGAACCAAGATCGCCGAGTCCTTCATGTGTGACCCCTTTTCCCGAGAACCCTATATTTTTGTAATATATATAATATACTTGTTGCATATTAAATTGTCATCCTTGCACACATATAATGTGGTTTGGGGGCATTATGCCGATTCACCTCATAAATAAATATGAAGACCATGTGCGGGCTATTCTAGTCTTAGTTTGTCTCCATTTAAATTTGTGTAGCATACCGGTGCTATCTTTTGCCTTGTTAATACAACATTTAAATAGCGGGGTACCTAATCAATATGAACCTATTAATTAATTGTCGGAGCCCCGGTTCCTCTTAACATTGTCTAATTGTATCGTATCTTTGCCATGTCATACATCATACATGCATCATGCCCGATCTTCTGCCGTACTATTAAATAGTGCATCCGGTGTTTCTTCTAATGTTTTGCTTCTTGACGGATTAGGCCGATGAGTTGATACGAGTATCGACCCGATCTTCGGATGAACCTTCGGCAATGTTTTCAGGCGAGCATGATCCCTCCTTCTACCTATTTTACATTTATAGTCTTTATTTCCTCCTATTGATCTATTGCTATCTGTGTTGCGATGCTATTTATTCCGTACCTCGTTATACTTCCTTATAGCCCTTATATTGCCATGGACACCTCCTATTACCTGTTTTTTGGTAGATAGTCGGCCTTGCGAGTCATAGTTGCTTGCGCAGGTGATGTGTCGCGCCGTCGGTCTTCCACAATTGTTGGAGAAATGCCTTATGCTTTATGTTGGACATGATCATGGCTTTAATTACAGTTTAATAACTAAATTGAAAGTAGGTAAATAATGCAGAGGCACAGGTGGGTAATAGATGTTTTTTGGTTTTTAACCGTCCACTTGTGTCTCGTAGGACCCCGAGTACTTGATACATGTTCCGTGAATATTCGCACTATCCGCATGTGGGACCATAAATCCCCTTAGCCAGAGCTTGAGTCATATATTATTTCTTGGGGCCACAAAGTAGTTTGGGGCTTTAATATTATCCTGTACTTATGCCATGCTTTACTGCTTTATTTACGATTGCGCGTGGAGGGCCTTTACTGTTTAGGTAAGCGGAGTGTTTTCGCGGTATCGACAAGCCTAATCACACTTTCGGGTTCCCAGTCATTTACAGCCGTCGTCACAAACCTCTGGATCCGTCTCGGAGCTGGCCAACTTTGTAGTGGGTAGCTTGGTGGGGTGGCCCCCTGAAATATTATATGAATCTTGCGATTTCTTTGTCGTGATGCCTCGTCGGGTTTTCATTTGGTTTTTCCGAGGTTGATCGTGCGTGTGTTGCTATTTGTGCCCCCCTGCAGGGTAAAACTTTCTGAAATCCATGTCCGCGGTTATGGACGACTTGGAGCACAGTATCTCAATCATAGACAACTATAACTAAAGTAGTTCTATAAATTTGACTTTATAATGACTAGTAATCAGCTTCACTACAACGGAATGGTTAAATAAAAGTACCAACAACTGCTGGTTTGGGATGCCTCATGCTATATGTATCTGACTAGTAAGTACTACAACTACAACGGAATGGTTAACTAAAACTGCCCACTTCTTATTATATCAGGATGACTCATGCTATCTATATCTAACTAGTAATTGCCGCAACTATAACAGAATGAATAAAACTGTCAACTATGCGAGTTCCTCGGTTGACTTCCTCGTTTGGTCTCGAGGGGGAAATACCAGGATGGGTATGCTTGGTGCTAGTTTTAGGTTGGATCCGAATAGGTCTTTCTTATCCCTATCTGATAGCCGCCAGTTGTATTGCGTCTCTATAGGTTGTTTAGTGCATGATGTGCTGCCGCTTCAGTCTACCATACCTATGTAGGCGCGGATCGCCGAATTCTAGTCTCGTCGTGTACTGACCTCAGTATTGACCACTCTCTTTTTCTTTTGCCCTTTGTCGACACCCCTTTTGTGTAAGCAGGTTTTGAGATCGACGTCGTTAGCAGGGTTACCCTTTCGCCTTGGCCTGGGTAGGGTTATGGACTCCATTGGTTATTCTTCAGGGCTCTTAGCTCAATTTGCATCTTGTCTGTACTCGGACGCTGTATCGTTTTCAAGGTGATTTGGATCTTTCTACTGTATATCTGTATTCTTGACACATGGAGTCGTGTTGTATATATCCGTTTTGTGGGTTCCATCATGGACTACTGTGTAATGATATTACTTCGTTTTCCACCCGCACGAAAGTGCCTGGTGGGCACCTTTGAATCTTTTCTATGCGGGTTTGGCGGGAATCGCGAAACTTGCATAGGGCCGATCCGAGGGTGTTACAGAGTGGTATCAGAGCTCAGAATTTGCGATACCCCGTTGGTCGAGCCTGTAGGATAACCTAGCTGACGGACGTTGTAGAGTGTCAAAACTATTTTTGAAAATCGGTTGGATAGATCTGATTAGGTCTGCTTTTACTCCTTACCTCTCTTTTATTCTCCTCTTACCTTTGCGTGATTTGAATCTACTTTCTTATCTTTTCATCGAGTCCAGAAATTCTCGTGTTTGGGTTTCCGTCGTACCTTTAGGGTTTCTCTTTTTCTTCTTGTAACGGTGCTTCGACATTCGGTCTTCATGTTATCTGAAGAATTTTCCTCTGTTATACCTTTTAGTGGACCAGAATTCACTAAATTTTTTCTTTCTATCCTACGGTGTTTTCCAAAACAACGAAGTCATCCACATCAGATTTGATGAGAATCTCCATCCCTCCTTTGTTTCTGAACCTCGCTTGTCGAGATCTTCAGTCTGAATTTCGAGAGTTGGTTGCATAATTCTCCTATTCATGTGTAGAGTAATGCTTTGGGTACGCGATGGACTGATCACCATCCGACTACTCTTATCATTCGCTCTTATGCATTGAATCGGTGGATCAAGCAATTTTACTCCATCCGCAAAAGTTAAAGGTGGCCTTATTTTTCGAGACCTTTGCCTTCGTCCTTTATTACCGGTGTGTTCGCTCGATGAACATGATCAACGACCTCTTGTTGGTGGTGTCGCCGATTTCAAGGGAGAAAGAACCCTTGTTAGTGGTGTCGCGAAGATCTACACGAAACGAGAAGATTCAGATCGTCGGTCTTCTTACCCGTACCATGAGGCGGATCTCGAGGGCGAGATCCATTGTTAGTGTTGTCGAATTGTAGCACCCTGGGTAAAACCACTACTAGAAAATCGCGTGTCTTATCTTGTGCATCATCATGACATTAGCATGCATCTATTTGCCTAAAACTATTTTGCTTAGAGCCTAGTTTTTCTTTCTACAAAGATCCCTCTCTATTTCAAAAGTAATCCCCGGACCCTTCCGGATATTTTGAATGTCTAAAAACAAATTACAAAAGTCTTTTAAATAATAAATAAAATTTTCTATTATTTTTAGGAGGCAACCAGCCAGGCCCAAAAGCCCAGCCGGCCACCTCCAAACCTAACCCTAAATCCCCTCCAACCAAACCCTAGCCTTCCTCTTCCACCCCACTCCCCACTCCCTGCCGCCGTCGGAGTCACACAACACCACGCACGCACTCTGCAGCGCAACACACACAACACAGCGCGTGCTGCAGCAGATGCTGCCCTAGACCCGCCTGCAACCTGGTCCCACCCCGCGCGCTGCATCGCTCGCGAGCCAACCACCTCGCTGCTCGATGTACGCCTCCGCACAGAAGCCCCGCGCTACATGCTCCTCACCCGCCCCACTCTCCTACCTGGCCCCACCACACGCCCCTCTATCTCTCTTCCTTGACCCGGTCCGTGAACCACCCCGCACGAGGCCGCCTCCCTGAACTCCCATAGTGACCGCCGCCGCCACCTCCCTGCGACTTCGTGCTCTCTGCATCACTCACACGCGCCTCCTCTTCCCCGACATCTACCGAGCGCTGCCGTCATCGCTCACCACCCTGCAACCGCGTCGAGCCGCCTCTCTCTTGCGTCGCCCGCACGCGGGTTCTCTGCCTCGCCACCGACCCGTGATCCCCAAACCCCTCCTCTGCCTCGTCCGTGGTACCCCGCCGCCGGATCCGTCCGTCTTTCCTGGTGCTTGCCATCGACCGCCTTCCGCCACCACCACGCCACCCTCGGGCCCCCATGAATCACGCGCGCCTTGTGTCGTGGCCTCACTTCCGTCGGGCTCCTCTTCTCTAGCGCCCTTCGGCCGCCGTTGAACCTCGCGAGCGCCTGCAGCCATGGCCTTGCTCTAGCTCTGTCCGCTGTTGCGCTCGTCTCCGGCCTTCCCTCCAGCGACCGTGGCTCCGCCCTCCATAGTCGTCGGCCGCCTCATTCCCCTGTAGCACAACGCCATGGTCGGTCGTCGGCTCCTGCCCACCTAAAGCACGACGTCTTCCTCTTGGAGCAACCCTGCACAGTTTGGTGCTCGTCAACATGCTGTGAAGCCCCATTTTTATTTTTGTCCGTGTGTGGCCAGATGCAGACGTCTTGCGCTCGGTAAAATGTCCATATACATTTTGCTCATGTTTTTCTATCCGGTGTGGCCAATGTGTTTCGACAGGTTTCTACTTTATTTAGTTGGGCTCCTTCGCCACTTATCTCCGCACATCAGTCAGGCGTGAACCAAAGATCCCCTTCAGGGAATCCAAGGAACCTCCGACCCGAAACGACAAGACCATCGCCACGGACTCGAGACCCCTGATCCGAAGTCCAAACCCTGAAGACCGATCCCGGTGTGCTAGAACCCCGTCGAATCCCTGAACCAAGATCGCCGAGTCCTTCATGTGTGACCCCTTTTCCCGAGAACCCTATATTTTTGTAATATATATAATATACTTGTTGCATATTAAATTATCATGCTTGCACACATATAATGTGGTTTGGGGGCATTATGCCGATTCACCTCATAAATAAATATGAAGACCATATGCGGGCTATTCTAGTCTTAGTTTGTCTCCATTTAAATTTGTGTAGCAAACCGGTGCTATATTTTTCCTTGTTAATACAACATTTAAATTGCGGGGTACCTAATCAATATGAACCTATTAATTAATTGTCGGAGCCCCAGTTCCGCTTAACATTGTCTAATTGTATCGTATCTTTGCCATGTCATATATCATACATGCATTATGCCCGATCTTCTGCCGTAGTATTAAATAGTGCATCCGGTGCTTCTTCTAGTGCTTTGCTTCTTTACGGATTAGGCCGATGAGTTGATGCGAGTATCGACCCGATCTTCGGATAAACCTCTGGCAATGTTTTTAGGCGAGCATTCTCCCTCTTTATACCTATTTTACATTTATAGTATTTATTTTTTCCTATTGATCTATTGCTATCTGTGTTGCGATGCTATAGATTCCGTACCCCGTTATACTTCCCTGTAGCCCTTATATTGCCATGGACACATCCTATTACCTGTTGTTTGGTAGATAGTCGTCCGTGCGAGTCGTAGTTGCTTGCGCAGGTGATGTGTCGCGCCGTCGATCTTCCACAGTTGTTGGAGAAATGCCTTATGCTTTATGTTGGAGATGATCATGACTTTAATTACAGTTTAATAACTAAAATTAAAAGTAGGTAAATAATGCAGAGGCACAGGTGGGCAATAGATGTTATTTGGTTTTTAACCGTCCAGTTGTGTCCCGTAGGACCCCGAGTACTTGATACCTGTTCCGTGAATATTCGCACTATCCGCATGTGGTACCATGAATCCTCTTAGCCAGAGCTTGAGTCATATATTATTTCTTGGGGACACAAAGTAGTTTGGGGCTTTGTTACTATCTTGTACTTATGCCATGCTTTACTGCTTTATTTACGATTGCGCGTGGAGCGCCTTTACTGTTTAGGTAAGCGGGGTGTTTTCGCGGTATCGACAAGCCTAGTCACACTTTATGTAACATTCCAAAAATATCAAACTTAGATCATCAAAACACTAATCATCAAGATTAGGGTTAACAAAAACTTTTCTAAATAAACTCATGAATGCATGCATATGTGTATGCATGGATTTTGAATTTCTTTAAAAACCACCTTGTTTGTGTGATCCATTGCCTGTAAAATGTTTCTTAGGTGAAATGAACATCATCTAAAACATTTTCCACACTTTTTCTAAAGACAAATAAATCAAAACAAATATATTAAGTGAATGGTCATTTTGACCAATTTAACTCCCATGCCTACTTTGGCTATCTCAAACTTTCAAAACCTAACAGAAACTTTTCTGGATCTTTGCACCCCTTGAATGTACTCATAACAAAGTATCAAGGCCCACTTTGTGATCATCCAGAAACTTTCAAATGCATAGTTTAAATGACAATTCAAAATTGAATCTTCTTCATATGGGAAGATCCCACTTTTTTCAAAAACCACTCAAACAAGCTCAACTTTCAAAACTCAAGCATCTGCAGACTCACCAGCACCAATCTAGCAAACCCACCAAAATTCATTTCAAAATTCAAAACTTGATTTCATGCGGCCATTTCATCAAACAGGTTGCAGACACAAATCAAACAAAACATCAAACACTATAGTGTGCAGTGATTCTTGCCTAACTTGTTCCCTAGTTAGCTCACACACAACTCAGTAGATCATCTAGAAAGATTAGCCCAACACTAGCACCCCTGTGAGCTTGCCATTGTCATTAATGGTGAACAGCCGAGCACCCCCATGTCACCCCATTGTGGACAACAGGCTAGAGGAAGAACTAGCCGTACCAACCTTGTCTGGGAGGCAGCCCACCGTCCACCGCCACTCCCTGTCCCAGCCGCGAGCGTTGCCAAGCCCTGGACCACGCGCACAAGCCGCGCCCAGACCATGCCGAGCGTGCGCCAGAGCGCCACCCTCGACCAGCGTCCACAGACTGCGCGCCTCCCTCACCGCGCGCACACACGATCACCACCGACCCAGGAGACCGCCAGACATTCCCGTTTGCCGCCCCGTGCCATACAGCCATCGCCCGCCGTCGAAGACGCCGCCTCTGCCGCGCAGAGCACCGGCCGTTCCAGACCAAACCACACCGCCCCATGCCTCGCGACCATGTCGTTGAGCATCACCAGGAGACACAGCACCGTCCCCTACCCTTGCCCATGCCATTAGCCGCCTGTAACGTCGCCCCCGACGAGCTCACCGTGCGCCCCGACGGTCCCCTCGCTCGACTATAAATAGAGGCCACCCCCGCACGATTTCTTCACACCATCTCACTCCCCTCTCCTCACTGATCGTGCCACACCATTCTCAGAGCAAGGCGAGCACCACCTCGCCGGAATTTCACTGGAGTCTGCCGCTGCCGGAGAAGAAGGGAGCCAGCATTGGAGCCACCCCAGGAGAAGCCACCGGTACCAGGAGGTTCGACGTCGTCGACTTCGTCGTTCGCCCGCCTCGCCGACCCTCGCCCGTACCCCGGTGAGCCCCCAGCACCCCTCACTGGCCGCGCTAGGTTTCGTTCTCGCCGGAGCTGTCTCGCGTCGACGATGACCCTCAGCCGTTGGATTAGAACTAGATCGAACGATCCGCGTTACCCCATACCGCTTCGCCCAGCCCCGTGTCACTGACGAGTGGGGACACCCACTTAAGCAGCCTGCGGGAGCCTTGTGCTTAGCAGGACGGTCTGTGAATGCTTAATCCAAGCCCGTTGGATTCAAGTCATTTGAATCTGTAGATCACCCATAGTAAAAATAACAAGGCAGAAGCTTTTCTGCATTCAAACATTTTTCAAATTTAAACCATAAAAGCTTTTGAGTTGATTCCAACTCTCAAAAATCACATTTAACCATACCTTTCAGAATATATGAAAATATATAGGTTTACTTGCAGAAATAATGTTCAAGTAATAAAAGAATGCTTCATAAGCATTTCTAGCCACTTTAATTAATTACAATAAAAGGGTAAAACATTATTAAATTGTGACACCACTTTAAATCACATTCTCATGGACTACAATATGTGGTGATGACATGTGTCAACATGATCCCATATTTGGTTTAGAGAATATTAAATCTTAAGTAGTTTTTCAATGAGTAGAAATTACTTTTCTAAAAACAAAAGATGTAAACCAAGTTTTAACCTTGTAATGTTAGAGATGATGCTAGATCATCTATAGGACCCTTGTGTGTGATGAGTGCAAGTAGTTAAGTATTGTTTGGTGATTGTGTACCTCGTATTTATTCATAGACGCTAGTACCGACCAAGGATACGAGGAGGAAGGAGGATACTACGAAGAGGAAGCCGAGGAGAACTTCAACCACTGCTCTGCACAAGGCAAGCCTAATACTACTAGTTGATTGAGCAAGCTAGTAACCTTGCAAGCTAACACTTGCAATGTAGCAAGCTTATACTGATATTGATGCAAGCTAACCCTTTCCAGATACCCTACTGATGCCACAAACCCATACTTGTAATCCTACCTACTTGTTAAACTAATCCTAGTTTTATGGCAAGCTTCTTACTTTATTTCTTTATCAAAGCTTACTTAGAGTCTACCTAAGAGTTTGGTAGATACCAGACAGTTGTGCTGAAGGTTGCATAAAGAGCATAAAATTTGGCCTAAGCTAGAAACCTTGATATCAGCCTAAGATATAAGGTTGGACTTAGTAAAACTCCACTAGTTACCACCCCTCATTAGTACTACCCTCACCTGTAGATGCTAGTGCTAAGCATAAAACTTGATAAACTTTTAGATGGGAATACTTGGTGGAAAAATGGTTATGAAAACCTTGGAATGATGGATCATTCTATTGAAATGTTTTGGACATGTGTTTCCAAACACTTGATGATTTTGGTGATGAAAATGTTGAGGCATGAGCCTTAGCCCCTTTATAAAACTGATGGTTGTCTGGATGCGATACCATTCCAATTTTAGCGTACAACCACAATATCCGAATATTGGGTAGGTCTTGACTGGAAACTTATATACCTTAGTATTAGTTCCCTCCCGGCCAAGGTCTGAGCTGAGGCTACCTTGTGAAGATTGTCTACCTGTGCAGTATCCAAGATGACAGTGGTCATGGTTGGGAGGCCAAACTCACAGGAGAGGTGCTTATACTAGGGCATGTAATTGAAAGGTTAGGATTGATTATCCGCATACTGAGTATGGTGAATTCAGGATTTGTTCCTGACGGATGTATCGAATGTTGTGGTGAAAGTGTACAATCTCTGCAGAGTGTCAAACTATTCGAATAGCCGCGTCCGCGGTTATGGACAGTTGGAGTGGCCATACTGTTCCCCCGTCAGACTTTTCAAAATGACTTGTGAAATGAATTGAGACTTTGACTTGACCACAACAGAGTTGTGACCTGAATTACAAGATCCCACTTAGGAGTTATAAAATTGTGACTAGTTTTGGAACTTAGTAAAGATAAACCTGGCTTTTTGCAAAACAACCCTAGAGCCTAGTGTCCTATTATCCAAGAACCCCCCCTTTTTACTTGTTAGTATTAGTTTGTGAGTACTTAAAGAGTACTCATGGCTTTGTCCCTGGCTATTCCCATGGCCAGACTATGAAGAAGAGTACCTGGAAGATGGACCCCAGGAAGGTTACGACAACTAGGATCATCTCCCATCGTCAGCATTGCCTGTGACCCCGAAGATGGAGCTTCGCCTATACTACCGTTATTATTACGTATTCCGCTGCTTGATGTTGTATTAAGAACTGGATCATGAGATCCCTATTTGTGTAAGAACTTATGTATCATTTGTAATGGATGAAGTACTATGGTATCCAATTCTGTTATGTCTCGCAAAAATGGTAATCCTGGGATTGCGATGTATGGCATAACAGGCATCTAGGATTGAAAAATCCGGGTGTTGACACTTTCGGGTTCCCAATCATTTACAACCGTCACAAACCTCTAGGTCCGTCTCGGAGCCGGCCAACTTCGTAGCGGGTAGCTTGGTGGGGTGGCCCCCTGAAATATTATATAAATCTTGCGATTTCTTTGTCGTGATGCCTTGTCGGGTTTTCATTTGGTTTTTCCGAGGTTGATCGTGCGTGTGTTGCTATTTGTGCCCCCCTGCAGGGTAAAACTTTCTGAAATCCATGTCCGCGGTTATGGACGACTTGGAGCGCAGTATCTCAATCATAGACAACTATAACTAAATTAGTTCTATAAATTTGAATTTATAATGACTAGTAATCAGCTTCACTACAACGGAATGGTTAAATAGAAGTACCAACAACTGCTGGTTTTGGGATGCCTCATGCTATATGTATCTGACTAGTAAGTACTACAACTACAACGGAATGGTTAACTAAAACTGCTCACTGCTTATTATATCAGGATGACTCATGCTATCTATATCTGACTAGTAATTGCCGCAACTATAACGGAATGAATAAAACTGCCAACTGTATGAGTTCCTCGATTGACTTCCTCGTTTGGTCTCGAGGGGGAAATACCAGGATGGGTATGCTTGGTGATAGTTTTAGGTTGGATCCGAATAGGTCTTTCTTATCCCTATCTGATAGCCGCCAGTTGTATTGAGCCTCTATAGGTTGTTTAGTGCATAATGCGCTGCCGCTTTAGTCTACCATACCTATGTAGGCGAGGACCGCCGAATTCTAGTCTCGTCGTGTACTGGCCTCAGTATTGACCGCTCTTTTTTTCTTTTGCCCTTTGTCGGCACCCCTTTTGTTTAAGCAGGTTTTGAGATCGACGTCGTTAGCAGGGTTACCCTTTCGGCTTGGCCTGGGCAGGGTTATGAACGCCATTGGTTATTCTTCAGGACTCTTAGCTCAATTTGCATCTTGTCTGTACTTGGACGCTGTATCGTTTTCAAGGTGATTTGGATCTTTCTACTGTATATCTGTATTCTTGACTCATGGAGTCATGCTGTATATATCTGTTCTGTGGGTTCCATCGTGGACTATTGTGTAATGATATTACTTTGTTTTCCACCCGTACGAAAGTGCCTGGTGGGCACCTTTAAATCGTTTCTATGCGGGTTTGGTGAGAATCGCTAAAATTTGCATAGGGCCGATTCGAGGGTGTTACAGAATGCAACCGAGGGGACCACAATGAACAGAGAAAGTCGATTGAACAGTTTCAATTCTCGGCCAGGCACCATGTCAATGAACGGAATCAACATCTGAAAAAACAAACACACACGTCCATGCCCATTGGGAGGCGTTAGTCAGACCCATCTGCAGAATTTGTCAAGACTAATATAGATGCATCATTAGGGAAGGAACCAACACTTGTGTATGGGGTGCCATTTGCGGGGATAGTTCTGCGGAGATGCAGTTTGCTGCTGCTGGACCGCTTCATAAAATCTTTGATGCCATGCATGCTGAGCCAATGGCACTCTCAAATGCTTGTCAAGTTGCTAAACAGATGGGAGTGGGACGTGTTATGTTTGAAACTGATTGCATGAACCTTGAGCGAGCCATGACGTCTTCAAATTATGATCTTACATCTATCGATGCTCTCATTTCTGATTTGAAGTTTAGAATGGCGATATGTTCTATTGAAGCTAGTGTTATCTTTGCTGCTCGCAATTGTATTAAGTCGGCTCATAAGGAAAATGATAGGACTCCCCCGGGGGATCGCATCCTCGGGTCCTCCTCCCGTGCGGTGACAGCGGTGGGCTGGGGCCCACCCACGATCTTAATTGCATCGTCTTCTTTCTCTTCCTTTTTCCCCTCACGCGTTCTCTTCTCCGCCATACCACTCTGCTACATGCTGCGAGGTGTGCCATCGGGGCGCCGCTAGGCCGCCGCGCGCCTCCCTTTCCTCTCGCCGAAACTGCCTCTCGCCAGAGCGCCGCCTCCTTGCCCCTTGCTTAGCCCAGGCGACGGTGCGGTCTGAGATTGAGGCGCCGTCAGATCTCTGCCGCCGTCCACTCCCTCGCACACCGCCCCTCCCATCTCCGGCGACGTCGCCGGTGGATGCTGCCGGCGCCCACCAGCCCCTGACTTCTGCTCGTCCCCTGATAGCCATGGCCGACCTCCTTAAAGTGCACCCCATGCGAGAGCCGCGGGAGGCCGCCACCCGGCTCTGACTTCAATAGGCGACGGGAGCTGCGAGGTGTGCCGCCGGGGCGCCTCTAGGCCGCTGCGCGCCTCCCTTTCCTCTCACCGAAACCGCCCCTCGCCGGAGCGCCTCACTAGATCTCACATCACCGGAGCACCGTCCTGATGGTGTGTTTGTACCGGTGGTGTTGCCGTTGTCGTTCTAGCTATATGAAGGCCACCTGTGTTGCTACTGAAGGCCAGCGACGCTGCTACCTACCGCCACCGACCATGCTACCTACGGCGTCGAGATTTGCTACATGGGGTTGGCGGCGCTGCTACCTACTGCCACTGCTGCTGCTACGTACAATGTCGAGGTTTTGCTACATGGGGTTGACGGCGTTGCTACGTGCGACCGACGGCGGTGCTACAAACGTATCTTGGTTTTTGCTACAATAACTCTGGCGAGATCTCCGACGAGATCGGATTTGCTATAATATGATATTTTATTTGCTACATATATATTGTGGTTTCGCTACAATAGCGTATAGTTTTTGCTACCCGGTCTCCAATGAGGTCTACTGGTGAAAGGCGCCGGCGAGTCTCCGGCGAGGTCGGATATGCTACATTAGAAAGCTTTTTTGCTACACGGTCGCCCGCGAGATCTCCGGCTAGGTCCAGTCTAATTTTCTTTTTTTAGATCGAACCATTTTCTGCTACATGTAACAAAAGCGGGACTAGTTGTAGCAAAAAAGGAACTTTCTGTAGTAAAAATAAGATTTTGATCTAAAAAGAGGACACGTGATTTACTGAAAACCGGAGGATAAAATGGACAAATATCCGAAAAACGCCTAAAACTATCTGGCTCATAAGCTAACGGCTTATAGGTGTAGCCCACGAAGACCATTTGGTACGAACAACAAGCTACTCCCTTAGTTTCAAAATATAAGATGTTTTAGATTTGTGAAGAAAACGAATCTAGACTTGTTTTAATACATAGGTTCACTCAACTTTGGGGTAAATCTATATATAAAAAAGTCTAGATTCATCTTCTTCATAAACCTAAAATATCTTATATTTTAAACGGAGAGAGTACCTTATTAAGAAACAGTAAAACTCACCTAGCTAGAAGCCTTCACAGCGTTTTGATGCTCATGGCCGTCCGATATGGATGTTGAGCGTCTTAGATCTCCCGGTCGTCGCTAGGTTTGGCCTGACGTAAACAGGCTGCTACTCCCAATATCGATCTAGCTAGCCTGTGGTTTACCGGGCCATATCCATTTACCAGTTTGTTTAGATGGCCTTTTCTTGCTTACAAGCAGCGGCCCACCGAGGGTTCCGCTGGTCTGCAACAGACGACGATGCCAACGACAGATACGCTCCGCCTTTTCTGCTCCGCCGCTCAGGCTCACCAAGTCACCACCACCATTATTGATTCACGTCCACTCTTCCTCTCTCTATATGCTCTATCTCTCTCTGTCCAAAGATCTACCAAGCGGTCAAGCACAGGCAAACAGCAGACCTTGAATATCTTCTGTCTCAGTTGTGCTCGACTTACAGCGATTTCAGTGCGTGGACAGTTGACCAGCGAATACTGTTGTTCAGAGCTTAATTTATTACTGTAGTATATCTCAGTATACACGATTTGGAGCTACAAGTCTACAACATGTACAAGTTTGGTTGAAAACGTGTGATGAGAACACATCCCTCTATTGGTCCTGTTTCGGTTTGTGATGCAAAGCCTATATGATCTGGACTCTATACAACATATTTGGACCATGAGAACCTGATAACCATTGCTAAGGTTGAAACTAATGAACTGAAAGCTGCGAGATGTATATTTGTGTAACGGTGCCATTGCACTATGAAGATCTCTTTTTTGATAGTTACCTATTCAATTTTTTTCATAGTTTTGTGATAATTTTATTAGAAAAAGGGATCACCTCGGTTGTTTATCTCATTTTAAAGCATCCTGCAAAGTCTAAACCCTGTGTTTATCTGGTCTTTATTCTAGCTGATTTTAAAAGAGACAAGACTATATCGACTTGTCAGATTGTTAGTAATTTCCGCCTCTATTGCCCTTCGCTCGTGTAATTGTGCATGCTGCATTGTACAAGATTAGTCTCTTTATACACCTGAAATCATTTTTTTTGGAAGACAAACATTACGCTATATTATTTCTGTACAAGATATTGTGGAGGATATATTATAGTTATCTTTTCATTGATCTGGTGTCTTGCTGGCAAATTTATTTTGAGACATAATAACCAGATTTTGGCTGAGTATATCTCGCAAGTTTCAGAAATCTCTGTTGAAGGAGGATACTTCATTATTGCACTATACGGAGGGCATGTTGTCAGGTTTTTTCTGGTAGTGGATATTCCAAATTTTTGTTAGCTTGGAGTATTATGAATAACTCTAAAGGTCCATACAAGAAGACTATATTTACCTTTTTTTAACATATTCTGGACCGAGGAACATGCTGAACAAATTACTATGTAGATAGCATACATTAACAAAAGAAGGGTCTATAGTCAAGGTATTTGAACGTCGTGAGGAAATTCACACTACTTCCTAAAACTAAACTATAGTGTATTTCCATGATTATTTTATACATATTTTCTTGGTTTGTAGACTTTTTTGTTGACATATTGAATTCATAACTTTGTTTCTAACCAAAACCATTTCAACACAACTGATATATTGTCTCATATATTGTATATGTTCTTTAATATCTTTACATTTGAGGTTCCTAGTGATGACCCTGGTCGGGTACGGTTGTGCGGATTAATAATCTGTTGCTTTGACTTCACAGAAAGGTGTTGTTATAGCTAACACATCACAATCTGGACTGTATTTTTCCGATTAACAGATGATTCCAAAGTCCAGACAAGTGGAGAATACCTTTTCTTGACTCGTTTCCATAGCAGATTATGTTTAAGAAAAAAACCCAGGACTTCATCTTGATTTCTCAAATCACCTGTAAGTTTGTCTGAAATATCAGTTCACATGAGAACCAAGCGCTGGCTTGGTGACTTGACCTCATAGTGGTGAGCTCGCCCACCCAGGTTGAGTCGCAAGTGCGACCGAATTAAACTGGGTGCTATCTAGCACGTATAGATTCGCTATTGGAGTGGTCTCAACGTTAACCAAGGAAGGAATACTTTTCCCGTTGGTCAACTTTTTTAAATATCAGTTCTCGTGATATTCAAGAAAGAAAAAAAGTTCTCGTGATATTATTCCAAGCCTAACATTTTGCAAACATGATAGTATTATTTTCTTGTGTTATAATGGTGGGTAAAAATGTTTCAAACATACGCTAACTTTGTAATGAAGATTACATACCCTAACTTTTATAATTTTAGCAAACATGATAATATTTCATTTAATTCTTGTGGAACTATGGGTTAAAAAATTCCATTACATACGCTAACTTCGTTATGAAGATTACTCAGCCATATTCATAATTTCATTATGATATTTTTATCCTTTTTGTCTACTCCTCGTGTGTGCCAATTTTTTTGTTTTATGAATCACAAGAAATTTGCAATTTATATTTTTTCTGTACATGACAGTGTCGTGCCCATTATAGGAGAACATATTATTTTATGAGTTCCTGCATATTGCATTGAGGACGTCCATGGTTATTTTTTTGCTCCATTTTTATGTAACCATTTCATACGAGATATAACTAAAACAACCTTTTGTGTCCTAATTAATAAATGCTAAGAAAACTTTTGTGTTCTAATTGATAAAGGCTCCATATTGTTTTTTTGCTCTTGATAATGTAGAACTGCAAGATAATAAATTTTGTTTTGCGAACACGAGTTGAGAAAAAAATTCCCCCGACTTCATGATGTTTGTATTTTCAAGCTACTTATTGTTTGATGGCAAAATGAATCAAGATAAGTTAATTTATGACAAGTCCTTATTGTTTTATAATTGTGTTCTTTAGTCTTTGTCATCACTATTTACTTACCATGTTACAACTGTTTTATTTGATAATATTCTTTGATGTCTATATCTA
Source organism: Avena sativa (assembly GCA_916181665.1). Taxonomy (NCBI): domain Eukaryota; kingdom Viridiplantae; phylum Streptophyta; class Magnoliopsida; order Poales; family Poaceae; genus Avena; species Avena sativa. The sequence goes on from OV702293.1 coordinate 107,086,649, forward strand.
TGAACGATTTTGAACCATATGAATATGAATTTGTCACATGTTATTATATTGTTTTGGTTCTAAATTTTTCAAATGTTTTTGTTCTCATGCTCTTTAGATAGACGGGCGCGGCGACGCGCGCTTTTATGGTCTAGTTATAATTCTATAACGCGTCTAGTGACCGGCAATTTGGCCGTGTCTTAATGGGGCTTTTTTTTGCCTCGCTGATACCACGCCACGACAGTACCAGTGCTTGTTTGCATAACCCCCACGACACTAAGGGGGAAAACAACGCTTCCTTCTGTCTGCGAGATCTGCCGTGCTTCTCCCCTCGCTCCCCGTCCCGACACCTGATCCTTCTCTCCACCGGTCAAGCTCCTCGGCGATGGTCGTCTGCAGATGCCGCAAGGTAATTAATCATCTCTCCACCTATCTGGCGATACCCCTGCGGTTTCTTGCGTGTTCTTTCTGTTGTGTATAGGCGTGTGATGGTTGATTTTGGATCTGGGCGGGGTAAGTACGGGTGCCGGATTTGGTGATGGCATGGTCTGGATCCGACAGGGAACCGCGAATGCCACGTTTTCGAATTTTTAGTTTGGGGTTCTTTGATTTGTTGCTGCTGTGTAGAGATTTGTCGTTGCAGCCTGAATTTTTGTTGATAGGACGTGCGGTGCTTATTTTGTATTTTCAGGCGACGAGAGTTTATTGCTTCGTCCATCAGGTTCCCGTCTGCGGCGAGTGCATCTGTTTCCCGGAGCATCAGCTATGCGTGGTGAGCTTCTCGACTTGGTCCCCATCCCAATTGGCTCAGGCAAAAGAGCATACAGACATAAAATAGAGAACAGTAGTTGATATATTACTTTCTGATTGCTCATTGTGCTGTATCCTGTTTAGTGATTACAGTCCATCACAAGTGTGCCTGTCATGTTAGCTTAATTGTATGTTGCCATATAATTTTGGTTAGTTTGTACAACATTATGCTATTGCTTGCTGGACCTTGGTTAGGTGATACAACATTATGCTTGCTGGACCTCAGTTTCCTTTAAAAATATGCAGCTTACTGCAGGCCGCCCCTGCTTGTTCTCTGCTCCCTAGAACGCATAACCTACTAAAGACATTGCTGAAATACGTGCACAAAAACGATCTTTTGTGACGGGACATTGTGGATACAGTGGGTCCATTGGTGGTTCTGTGATGAATTCAATATGCCGGAGAGGTATTTAATTATATGGGATAACTTGCCTGCGGAGTAGGGGCAGGATTGACATGACGAGGATTAGAATAGTGTTCGGGGGTGGTAGCTTCTCTGCTGCCAGTCCATCATAGTTCCTCCACTCAGTTTCAGTTGTGGATGCAGCTTTAACCTGGTCTAAGTACATCGGTGACTATAGGAGAAGTCGCTGCTGGATTCTCGACTTGCCTGCCTGTAAGCAGCAATGCTATAATAGTGGCATGGCGACGAAGTGGATTGGGAGAGACTCAATTGGGGATTTTGGTCATGTTCTTTTAGATGGATTGCAGCATGGATGCACCTTCATAATCGAGGACAGCATGAGGAGGGCACGTCGAGGGGCAGGGGAGGGGGAATAGTGGTGCTAGGGGTCGCTCGATGATGAGGCAATGGACCAGAAGATCTGTGAAATTGCCTGTCCTGCATATGGGATAGCTGGCGAGGACTCCCTGAGGTACTCCCTCTATTCCAAAATAATTGAAGTTTAAAGTTTGACCTAAGTCAAACTTCTCTAAGTTCTCCCGAATATATGAAAATGTGTCAATCTACCACGTCAAATCTATATAGTACGACAATATGTTGTACGGAGTATGGTAAATCTAATAAAACTAAATTGGTTTTGTAGATGTTAATATATTTTTCTACAAACCTGGTTAAACTTAAAGTAGTGTGACTTAGGACAAACCTAGAAGTTCCATCATTTTGGAACAGAGGGAGTGATAATGATCGGGTGGACAGTTGGCAAGAAATATAGCTGTGGGATGTAAAATGTAGTTCTTCACATTGTCTTGAAGATGGATGGCATGTGAGTAGTCATTAACAAAGAGGTGTTGAGACAACATTTTTGTATCCTCAGGTGGACAGTTGGCAAGAAATATAGCCGTGGGATGTAAAATGTAGTTCTTCACATTGTCATGAAGATGGATGGCATGTGAGTAGTCATTAATAAAGAGGTGTTGAGACAAAAAAATTGTATCCCTGGCGCTGCTGCTAGTTATTAAGAATGGGAGAATCCCAATATTATCTGGCACTTTCCTGCATGGCTTGGAGCGTAATATGGAATTTCAGCAAAACTAATTGTAGCCATGCTCAAGCCATCAATCGATAAGGGGCATCCATTTTTTGACCCTATCAAGTTTGGCCCGAAAGGGCAGCCCTACAGTTTCCACCTCTGCTCTGCTTACTCAAACTTTTGGAATTCCTTATCGCTGCACCTCTGCTGTAATAAGTTTTGACGATCTAGCAATCAGACCGGTCCTCTCCTGCCCCCGCATCACTCCGAGGGGCGGCTCCAGAGGCGGAACCTGTCCGTCGCCGGAGGATGCTGGCGGGCGAAGTCCTCACTGGCGGACGGAAGCGGCAGGGCCCCAGTTCAGATGGCCGTTGCGCTGGATCTCGGCGCGGCGGCTCTGCGGGAGCATGTGGTGGCGCTGCGGGCTTCTGCTTGCGTGGGGAGGTTAAGAAGTAACGTCGCTGGGCCTGCGTGTGCTGCGGAGGCGGTGGCCGGCCACTGGTGGCACGCGGCGGAGGTGTGGGTGCCCAGATCTGGGCCCGTGGCACCCCCTCTGCCCCAATCAGTCTTCTCCCTCCTCACACCCCTCCTGGCTGCCACTGGTGGAGGATGCCGGGTGGGCAAGCATGCAAGCAGCATGGCCCTGTGGGTGGTAGCTGCTCTGCTGTGCGCCGGCTGATCCTGGTGGCGGAAGCTGCAGGCTGGTGCGGTGGCGGCCATAATCTGTGGCGGCACAGTGCAGGTGGCTGAGTGCCACATGCTTGACGCGCTCCTGACGGTGACTGGCCTGCTGGTGCCACGCTGGCCGGTGCCTTCCTTGACGGCAATGTTTTGTAGGCTCCCCCCCCCCCCCCCCCCCCCCCGCCCGCGCGAGTTGCTTGTCTTCTCCAGCGACCTACTTCCCCACTTCGCATCTGCCCCTGCATCAACGATCTTTAGAGGTCATTGTTCATGAGTCGCGGCGAGATCCCCATGTGCAACAGCCTGCGCTGTCAACAGCGACGCCTGGGGGTGCCGTTACCTCCTTGAAGGCATTGGCATGACCCTGACTGGACTTCCTCCTCGAGCACCGGGGGAAACCCTAGGTCCGTCCTGCTGGACTGGGCAGCGATGGTGTCTCAGCGTGGTTCCCCTCTTGAAGGCGTTGCCTTGATTGTATTACTTTTACAAATTATATCCTTAAATTTGTTTAAGTAATCATATTGTATTAATTTTACAAAACTGTTTTAATAATTCTGTAGGTAAAAAACTATGCTGAATGGGTTGTCAATTCTGATTATGACTGGCCACAACACTGCTCGTTTTGTAATTCGGTTCTTGAAGCTGGAAGTGAAGAAACTACACGATTGGGTTGCCTGCGTATGTACTGCTACCAATAGAATCTTTGAATCATTTGTCTCTTGGAGCTATCTTTATTAAATATAACAATATATGTTTTCTTGTTGACATCCTCTAGATGTGATGCACACAAAATGCTTGATATCACATATCCAAAGTTTTCCAACCCAAACAGCGCCAGCAGGATTTGTCTGCTCCTCATGTTCCATACCTGTAAGTTATTCTCTCTCTGGCTCCATATGGTATCAGTCTGAGGCTCCAACAGTTCTTTGACCTTATATATTATGTACATAATTTCCCCGAAAGATATGGCCTCCTTTGAGTATTAAAGATACAGGATCTCGCCTTCACGCAAAACTGAAGGAAGTAGTAGCCAAGGTTAGTCCTTCACATCTCTTCCTGCTTGCAAGATCAAATTTACTGATTTTCCTTCAGCAATATGCCTCTGTTTGTATATCTTTGCTAATAAATGCTTATTTAGTGCAGTATTGCACATTGCATATGTACTACTCCTCCTGTAGCTAATTATATTTACTGGAAGATTATTTTTGACTTTTTGTCCACAGCTTGACAAAGCTTGCACTTTTCCTCACATATTGCAGACTGGATTGGAGAAAAATGTATTTGGAAATCATCTTGTGACCGTGCCTAAAGCTGATGCCGGCACCACCCCTGCATTTGCTTCAGATCCCCTTAAGCGTCTATCAGGTTCTGGTGAATCTAATGGTGCAAAGACAGTTAACTGTTCAAAAGATGCAAGTTTATCATCAGTTGTACTCTCCAAGGATGATAAGCATCCTGCTGGAATGTACTCTTCTGGGACTCCTAGTCACGTGGAACAAGAAATAGTCGAGATAGATGGTCCTAGTCCCATAACAACCCAGCTCCTAGAACAGGAGCCAAGTTTCATCAGAAGTCCAATCCCGCACGGGGTAAGTCATGACATGACCTTGTTTGTATTTTGGGGCTTGGTTTATCTTCTCTTCAGCTTTTGCTTACGCAGCCTTTGTGATCCTATTCCTTTATTCTGTAGCCTGGTGCCACGACAAGAAAAGGTGCTAACTATGTTGAGAGACAAAGTTCAGAGATGTCTTACTACGCTGATGATGAAGATGCAAACCGCAAAAAGTATACTAAAAGGGGTAAGCTGTAAGCATCAATATCAAAGAACTATGTTCTGCATTTATCTTTATACCAGGTCCAAGATTTCTTGAGTTATACCGAGATTTTGTTATCATATTATTTGAATAAAAAAGAATAAAGAGCTCATTTCTGTCTCCACCAAATCACAAATTAATTGCCACTAGTCATGTTGCCAATCACCTTTGAAATGATTGCTATCATATTTTATTGCAGCTTGATGTGTTAATCTGGTTCTCTATCCACCCTTCTTTTAAAATGCACCTCTATGCCTGGGGTCGTGATACATCTAACATAAAATATACATGTGAATGCTGGAATGTGTCAGACTGGTTAGTTTGGTTCATAACTGGTCAAATTCAAGTCTGCACATTTGCTTGAACGGATGGTAGTGCTTGGCTGCTTGCTTCTTACAAAACTTCAGTTTACAGGTACATTCCGTCACAAATTTCTTAGGATGCTGCTACCTTTCTGGTCTAGTGGACTACCGACATTACCAGTTACAGCACCCTCTAAAAAAGAGAATGATGCTCCAGAAGGCCGCTCACGACATCAGAGATCATCACGAATCGATCCCACAAAAATCTTACTTGCACTGGCAATCATGTAAGGTTTCTGCCTACAATTGCTCTTTGCCTACTTCTATTCTCCTGGAATTAATACTTAATTTCGTTAGCTGAATGTGTACTAGTAAATTATGTCTGCCTACTATTTGCACCACAATTCATTTACATGCTCACAAGTGATAGGAAATAGTCGCTGATCCGATGTGAATACCTTAAAGGGGACATTATATGTTACTTCTGTATATCAACTGTACAGCTTGGAAGATCAGTCTGTTCCCAGCTGGCAACACACTACCAGTTATCATTTGATCTAATATACTGTTATTAAATACTCCCTCCATCCCAAGGCTTAAGGCATATAACTTTTTTGAAAAGTCAAGCCATGTAAAATTTGACCAAAATTTTAGAAAAAAATATCAAGAACTATTATAATATATAGATACCATGTGAAAATATATTTCATGATGTATGAAAGGGTATGGATTACGTATTGTAAATATTAATATTTTTTTAAAAAAACTTGGTCAAAATTTAGGTATTTTGACTTTTGAAAAAAGTTATATGCCTTAAGCCTTGGGACAGAGGTAGTAATCATTTGTGACCTAAAGACATGAATAAATGTAGGCATGGTTGTCAGCACTGTTAGCTTACCGCTTTAAAGTCTCTGCTTCTGTGTTTGAGTAATTGCGACGGGCATCAGAATTTGTTATCTGAGTTCTGGACTATTCGCAAGGTAGCTAACTTCCCATTTTGATTTTGTTGCACCTTTACTATAAGAGTGGTCGTCTATGATATCCATTTCTACACTCTAGAGTTATGTGTATAAGTAATAAATAAATACTGTATTTCTCAGGTTCATTCATTCTGTTCAGCTTTGATCTTGTGACATCCTAATTACTAAGCAATTTTGTGTGGTCTAGAATGAAAGAACAAAGTAAAGCTAATAGTTTTTGTTGCTGGTGGAATCTCCTTTGTATTTTCATACAACCTCTAAATGTGCTTCATCCCCTTACTTCAACTAGTTTATGTTAGATACTGAGTTCTTAGTACTTTAATGGACTTGAACTAATGTGCTAAAAATATATGTTAATACAGGGCATGCATAGCAACGATGGGTATTCTCTACTACCGTTTGTCACAACGCAGTCTTTCTGATAACTTTGGGGAGGATGAGGCTCAGTAGTGTTGTTGAAACTTTCAACTCACAGTTCGTTTCTGGTGTTGCCTTGCTGCTGATTCAAGGGTTTTTGCCCTCACTGTATTATTCTCTTTTACATTATTTCTGGTTTTTCTGGGTGGTTGGGCGTGGGAAGGTTGGGGTAGATATGTCACATATAAGAGTTATAGTAGATTCTTTTTATATGCTGGTTCATGCTCATGTTCTGTATGTATAATGTTATAACGTTATCTGTTATCTTAACGGGAAATGCCACCTTCAGAACAGTTAGAGATGTTAATTTGATCGACCCAATTTATAGCTATGCTATTTGTCCAGTAGATTATTCATGTGTAGAGGCTTTTATGCCTAACATGGCAGGAGATCACGAGATTTTATTTTTTGGTGAACAGACGTGTTATTTATTCTAGTAGCTATAAAAGTGCGAGACTGCAGAGCCAAGTGATATGACAACAAAATTTGATTTTGCAAACTAATATTCCCGTAAATATTTCCATAATAGTAGTACATGTTGCAAATACTTGACATATCATAAAGTTTAATATGGTAAATAAATAATTCAACATAAAAATTTATTACAAGTTCAATATGGCAAATAAATAATTCAACATACAAATTCACTACAAGTTTAGGAAATTAATCAAACGGATTCAAAAATTTAATATAGCAAAAAAAGACAATTAAATAAACAATCTAGCTTGCTCCTTTGAGTTTTCACAAATGCTTCACCGGATCATCATCTTGTAGTTGACTATGGATGTTTGTGTCTCGAACTTCTTGCCGTCTAGCGAGAAAAGAAGCAAACGCAGGTGACACTTGGTGATCAATATTTGCAAGAGGACCTTGAGGATAATATGGTTTAGTGTCAAACACTTTGAGGATAATATGGTTTAGTGTTAAACACTGGATAATATGGTTTAGTGTCAAACACTCGAGTCTCCTGCTCGCAAACCTCCTGCTGTGTGGCAAACCAAGCTTTCTTTTCTTCAGGCACAGAGTTTGAGATTATCTTCACAAATATTGACCATTTTGGGTAGATGCCATCTGCCAAGTAGTAGCCCTTGTCATATTGATGGCCATTGATCTCGAACTGCACTGGAGGAGCTTTGCCTTCAACAAGCTTGGTAAACATATTTGAACACTTTAACATGTTGATGTCATTGTGTGATTCCGCCATACCGAAAAAAGCATGCCAAATCCATAGATCTTGATCTGCCACGGCCTCAAGAACCACACTGCATGATCCTTTGTGACCTCTGTACATGCTCCGGTGCGCGAATGAATAGTTCTTCCATCCCAGTGCATACAGTCAATGCTTTCAAGCATTCTAGAAAAATCCCTTAGCTGCATTATGTTCCAAAATCCGAGCCCTGTCTTTTGCATTGGGTGTTCTCAGGTAATTCTTTCCATACACTGCCACAATTGCCCTACAAAACCTGTACATGCAGTCGATGGCTGTATACTCAGCTATGCGGAAGTAATCGTCCTGTGTGTCTCCAGGAATTCCATATACAAGCATCTGGAGAGCAACTTTGCATTTTTGGATTGTGGAGAAACCAAGCGTGCCAACTGCGTATCTCTTTAGTTTGAAGTAGTCATCGAACTCTCAATTGCTCGACGATCTTCAGGAAAAGCTTTTGACTCATTCTGAAACGATGCCAAAATGTGACATCGTCGTGCAATGGGTTGTCAATGAAGTAGTCGGCATAGAGCATGTTGTAGCCTTCCATCCTCTGCCTCGGCTTGCTCTTGCGCCGCCTAGGCTACGAACCCCTAGCAGACGGTTTCTCCTTGGCGTCGGCTATCATGCCCAGGAGGGCAGCGACGATCATGGGATGATCGTCGTCGCCGAAGGTGTCTCGAGTGCCAGCAGCAACGACGACTTCATTGTTCATCAGAACGGCCAACATCTCTTCCTCATCCGAATCCATGTCTTTGGCAAATCACCAAACACCTAGTGGACAGGGTGCGGTGACCCAGCGTACCACTGCATGTGTATTACACTATAGTCGTTGACATGACGTTCACAGAACACCGTTCTATAGATATCACATCTCTTAGAGTGGTACAACAGAAACATTGCGGGTCCATATTACAAACATACACACATTATGATTATTACAATACCAGAAGTTTCAGACTTCGAAAAGATTCAACTTACAAACCAAAATATAAAGTGTTTCAGCGGAATTTTAAAAAATAACAACTCCAACTAAGAGTTGAGCTCAGCAGCTTATTCTATAGGTTTCATGCTGCTCGGCTCCGTCGGTTACTACTAACTAGAGCACTAGTTCGACTCATTTCCATCTACTCCATAGCGGATTTCGTAATCCACTCCTTCAACACCTCCTGACAGGTCAGGCTCCTTGTAGAACACATCTTCTTGGCATTCAGTTGCATACATAGGTGTGTCTTCGGAATCTTCTGAGTCTAAGCAAGGGATCAAAGAAAAGGATGAGTAACAGCGTTACCCAGCAAGTTCATTATATGCAAGGTGGGAAGTTTGATGCTCTAACTACCACCTCGGACTATAAGTCCTTGGCACTATGCAGTTTTTGTAAATCTTTCTTTAAAGATTGATTTTATTATGAAAATCTATGACCATCAGCCTTCACAGGTTGACCAGAACTTTCATGGAGTTCCTTTCCTGCCGCATTCGTAGCTCCTTCCCGGAACAGGGAGTAACAAGTTACAGTTCTTACACTCTGCAGAGGTGCGTTACTTTACCCATGAGAGATCAACTCCTTGTTGCACAACCGGACGTACTTTCCCGTCCATAGTTCCATGATGTGGGGCCCAGTAGGTGATCCAAGCCAATCACTGCCCCCTTCGCGACCTTGCATGCCTCCTTGGTGTACACCATGATCACACATTGAATTACGGCAATGGTTTGTACAAGCCGTTAGATGCCAGAACTATCGTGGGACGTTGAGGGTTCCCACCCATATGCTGCATATCCTCTACGAATTACCAATTAATATGCACGCTACGAGTGATAACAGCCACGACCTACACATCCGGCTACATGAGAGAGAGGAAGAAGATACAGCTGACTTCTTTGTCCCATTCCAAATCTCATGGTTAACGCGTGATATACGGCGCTAGAATCACTGATGTCATGTGTTATTAAGTCCCTAATTGATCATTATTGTTGCAAATAGAACCCTAAGTTCTATTCCTCCATTATATCATCACTTAGGATGATACCTAAGATTTCTTTATTTGAGAAAATAATATTTTCTTTTTTTGGAGTATAGATAATAACACACAACTTGCAAATATTTTGATAAAGACTCTTCAAAGGACATGAGCAAGTGATGAACTTTCCTTGTGATTGCAAGGTAGTGAAGTCGGATGCTTGCACTGGACCTTGAGCTTCTATGTCTACAAAACATCATTATTGCCCGGTAAGGACAATATTTAAAGAGGCAAAATGATTATGCAAAGTAATGTAATGCATTATTTTTTTTTCTACCCATTATTTTAGTTTTAAGAAAATTCCTTTAGGTAGTAAAGGATTTATAAATATTAATTTTTTAAATATTTATTGAATATTTTTTTATTTTTTCATCTTATTTGAAATTTATTTCTTTAATAATTACTTTTAAGAATTATCATTTAAATACAAGAGTGATATTAAATATTTATTTAGTATTTTTATAAAATACTACAATATTAACATATAATAAAAAATATTTTTATTTATTTTTATCATTTGTCTTTAATTTTATAAAATTCTATAAGGAATATATATATTATAAAATTCTTAATAAAAATTACATACATAAAAATTTATTTCTTTATTTATTTAGATAGATTGGTTTATTGTGAAACCAAAAATATTTTATAATTTCTAGATTTTTATTTTATTTTCTATAATTTATTTAAGTTCAGGGGTATTTTGGTCTTTTCTTAATTATTAAAACTTTCTTTAGGTTAATGGGCTGGCTTTATTGGGCTTAATGGGCTTATTGGGATGCTTTGTCCCAAGTTGCTATGACCAAAAGGGCTCCCCGAAGGGGTTTTGGCCCTCTCAGCCCACTCCCTCTGTCTCTTTCTCGTTCTCATCTCCCCTATCCCTCGACCCCGTGGGGTACTAACGCCGCCGTTGTCGATGCCCGCCACCGTGGCCTTCCTTGGCCACTGCCGTGGTGCAGGGCGAGGTTGGCGACTATGCTGGTTCATCTCCTCCGCTTCGATTTGATTTTGGAGCCCTCCTATGGCCAGGCTCGCCCCGTTCCCGAACCCTAGGGTTTGGGGTTGGGTGCTGCCACCGCCGCTACGGACCCTCCTGTGGTGGTGTGCGGTGTTCGTGTGTTGCTGTGGCCGCTGCCGTGGCGGGTGCAGGTTGCAGCACCCTCTGGGTGCTTCCCGTGCCGCCGCGAGCACTTCGACCCTTCTGCTTCCTCTTTAATTCGTCAGCGAGGACCCCGGGTGAGTTGTGCCTCTGTGGATCCTAGTTCATCTTATCACCTTGAATCCCTCTGTGTTTATCTAGTGGCCAGTCTTAGTTTGTGCTTGTATTTCTACTAGAGTTCATCTCTGGTGCTTGTAAGATGCTCCTATGGTCTGGTTATGATGTTTAGTGGGGATTTGGGTGCTCTGCACCTCAGTGCTTGTGGTCACCCCTTTGATTGTGTGGTGCTGTTGCTGGTTTGAGGCTAATGCTGGATTAAATGCTAGGGTTGCATAGTATTGCCTCTGGTTGGTACTCTGGTGACTTGATGTGTTTATCTGTTGTCAGTATCTTGATACTGACAGTGATCCAGTTAGTGATGATTCACTGCCCCAGTTATTGTTGGCTTGCCAGATTATGCTTGGTCTGAATTTTATTCGATAGAATCAAATGATTATTTGAACATGAATAGATAAATAGGGTATGATCCTTGTATCTGGTATCAGGGAAATGATTTGATAGTTGATTTGTGTAGATTAGACTATTTGATTGTCTTAGTGATAAGACATCAGTGCTTATGAAACCTTCTTAGAATGGTACATAAGTAGATCTTGTTGCTAACTATACTTATGGTCATTTCTGGAATTTGATGGATGTTGATAGATAAGTTGGGAAGCTTATTGTTTGATCAAGCCAATGATGCTAGTCTGAGGCTCTAGGAACTAAGTTCCTATGTTGCTGTCATTTTCAAAATTGATTAAAGCATCAGTTGCTTACTAGATCTTGGATCCTAGTTGGTTAAGTGTATGGTTTTGTTTGTGGCTTATCAAATCTGAGGTGCTACTCCTTCTTGGAGATGTGCCCAGATTTTGTAAGAACAAATGATAGAATATAGAAGTTACCTTTGGTATCACCAATTCTGTGAGGCTGGTCTCAGAATTTGGTGTTTTTAATAGAGTTTGGTTTTGATCTTTATATTTAAAACCTCTAGGATAGATTCACCCCACTTGGGTGATTATTGAGAGGTTGTCTTATGCATCAGCACATATATTCTGCTTGGATAAGATAAACAGATCATGTGGTTGTTTATGATACTCACCACAAAATTTATGATTGTGATGGCTTGATGTGCTGGTGGTGTTGCTGGTCTGATCCAGTCCTTCACCTCTTGATGATGTTCTTATTTTCCCCTGATGCTTGTGCTTGGCCTTGATCAACTCTGCTCCTCCTAGCTCCTGTGAGCTTGGCCTTGCTGTCCACCTGATCCACCCCTCCTTATGTCACCATCAAGTGATGTGTGGCTTGATCTGGTGTGAGATGGTGTTGGCTGGTTTGTTTGGCTCTGGCTAAACTCGCCGTTCTTGTGTGGTGTGAGCAGTGGAGAGATGCACTAGTGCTTCCCACGGCTATGCTTGGTCCTTTTTACTTGCTTGGACTGCTGGGGCTATGTCGACAGCACACCCATGCAGTTAGATGGCTGAGTGTCAACACCCGGATTTTTAATCCCAGATGCCTGTTATGCCATACATCGCAATCCCAGGATTACCATTTTTGCGAGCCATAACACATTTGGATATCACAGTACATCATCCATTACAAACCATACATAAGGTCTTACCCAAATAAGGATCTCATGATCCAGTTCTTAATACAATTCAAGCAACGGAATAACATAATAGTAACGATAGCGTAGGCGGAGCTCCATCTTCAGGGTCACAGGCAATGCTGACGATGGGAGATGATCCTAGTTGTCGTAACCTTCCTGCGGTCCGTCATCCTGATGCTCCTCTTCATAGTCTGGCCACGGGAATAGCCAGGGACAAAGCCATGAGTACTCGTTAAGTACTCGCAAACTAATACTAACAAGTTAATGGGTTTTTTGTAGTAGGATATACTAAGCTCTAGGGTTGTTTTGCAAAAAGCCAGATTTACCTCTACTAAGTTCAGAAGCAAAGAAAACTAGTTGAAAGTTTTATAACACCTAAGTGGGAACTTGAATTTCATATCACAACTCTGTTGTGGTCAAGTCAGAGCCACAAATCATTTCACCATTCGTTTTTGAAAACATGTGACGGGGGAACAGTATGGCCACTCCAACTGTCCATAAACGCGGACGCAGCTATTCGAATAGTTTGACACTCTGCAGAGATTGTACACTTTCACCACAACATTCGATACATCCGTCAGGAACTATCCTGAATTCACCATACTCAGTATGCGGATAATCAATCCTAACCTTTCAATTACATGCCCTAGTATAGGCACCTCTCCTGTGAGTTTGGCCTCCCAACCATGACCAACTGTCATCTTGGGTACTACACAGGTGGACAATCTTCACAAGGTAGCCTCAGCTCAGACCTTGGCCGCAAGGGAACCCATACCAAGGTATATAAATTTCCAATCAAGCCCTACCCAAATTTCGGGTATTGTGGTTGTACGGTAAAATTGGAATGGTATCGCATCCAGATAACCATCAGTTTTATAAAGGGCTAAGGCTCATGCCTCAACATTTTCATCATCAAAAACATCTCGTGTTCAAGAACACATGTCAAAACATTTCAGTAGACTGGCTCATCATTCTAAGGTTTTCATAACCATTTTCACCAAGTATTCCCATCTAAAGTTGATCAAGTTTTATGCTTAGCACTAGCATCTACAGGTGGGGGTAAATACTAATGGTGGGTAATAAACAAGTGTATCTTATCTAAATAAATCTCATGCCTCAGGATGACATTAAGATTATCTAACTTAGGCCAAGTTTTATGCTCTTTATGCTAGCTTCAATTATTTCTAGAATCTACAAGTCACTAAGTAATCTTTTGATCGAAAGCTTTTAATAAAGAACATAAAATACTAAGCTTGCAAGTAAAACTAGGATGGTGTGTCAAGTGGGTATAATCACATATGCTTAAGGCATATAGTTGGCATAGTAACAAGCAAGTAGTAGCTTGCATAAGTAGGGTATCTTGCAAGTGTTAGCTTGCAAGGTTCCAAGTATAGGCTTGCTAGGATATTAGTATAAGCTTGCCTTGTGTAGAGCAGTGGTTGAAGTTCTCCTCGGATTCTTCCTCGTAGTATCCTCCTTCCTCCTCGTATCCTTGGTCGGTACTAGCGTCTATAAATAAATACGAGGTACACAATCACCAAACAATACTTAACTATTTCTAATCATCACACAAAGGTTCACACTAGATGATCTAGCATCATCACTTAATATTACAAGGATTAACACACTTGTCTCATTTATTTTATTTTGAGAAAAGTAATTTCTACTCATTGAAAAACTACTTAAGATTTAATATTCTCCAACTCAAACATGGGATCATGTTGACACATGTCATCACCACATATTTCAGTACATGGAAATGTGATTTAAAGTGGTGTCACAAGTTAATAAGGTTTAACCTTTTTATTTTAATTAATTAAAATGACTAGAAATACATATGGGGCATTCTTTTATTACTTGAACATTATTTCTGTAAGCAAACCTATATATATTTATATATTCTGAAAGGTATGGTCAAATGTGATTTTTGAGAGTTGGAATCAACTCAAAAGCTTTTATGGTTGAATTTTGAAAAATGTTTGAATGCAAAAAAGCTTCTTCCTTATTATTTTTACCATGGTTGATCTACAAATCCAAATGGTTTGAATCCAACGGGCTTGGATTAAGCATTTCAGTACCTTTCTAACAAAATTGGTTTCATGTATTTTGGTTCAGTGAATCGAGCTGGGTTGATTTTTGAATCTAGGTACAGAACTAAGTTTGAAATTAAATGAATAAAACTAAATTTGAATTGTTGGGTCGCGCGGGACGTTTAACTGGGCCGGCCCACTACGCACGCGCGGCTGGTTAAGTGTCTATCCCCACGCGTCAGTGAGACAGTGAGGGGCAAAGCGGTACAGGGTAATGTGGACCGTGGGATCTAGTTCTGATCGAACGGCTCGAGTTCATCGTCCACGCCTGAATAGGCCATGACGAGCACGAACCCTAGCGCAGTAGGTGGGGGTCGTGGGAGGCTCACTGGGGCTCCAGCGATGGTCGACGACGGGGGCGAACGACGAAGTCGACGACGGCGATCCTCCTGGTACCGCCAGCTTCTCCTGGGGCGGCTCCAATCAACGGCGCCTCTTCTCCTCTGCAGCGGCGAACTCCGGCCAAATTCTGGCGATGCGCTGCTCGCCTTGCTCCGGGGGTGAGTGGGGAGTATCAGTGAGAGGTGGGGAGTGAACTGGTGTGAAGAAAACGAGCGGGGGGAGGCTTCCTTTTATAGTGCGGCGAGGGGACCGAAGGTTGCGGGCTGAGCTCGTCATGGTCGACGGCACAGAGGGCTAATGGCATGGGCGAAGATAGGGCGGTGCTGTGCTCCCTAGCGAAGCTCAACGTCGTGGTGGCGAGGCGTGGAGCGGTGCTGATCGGTCGGAACACGTCGACGCTCTAGGCGGGTCCGACGGCGATTTTAATGGCGCACGGGTGCTACTGGTCGCGCGGCGGCGAACGGGCATGTCTGCGGGGTTGTTGGGGTGGTGGTTATCACGCACGCAAGCGGCGAGGGCGGCGCGCGGTCTGTGGGTGCTGGTCGAGGGTGGCGCACTGGCGTGCTCTCGGCTCGCACGCAGAGAGGTTTGGCATGAGCTTGCCCTGTGGTCCAGGGGCTGGCAGTGCTCGAGGCTGGGATAGAGGGTGGCGGTGGACGGTGTTGCGTCTGTGAGACAAGGTTGGCGAGGCTAGTGAGGCTCCTAGCTGGCTGGCGACATTGGGGTGGCAAGGGTGCTCTCGGCATGCTTTCCATTGATGGCATGGTCTGGTTTACAGTGAGCTAGAGGGTTTAAACAAGTTAGATGATCCACTGAGGGTGTAGTGTGAGCTAGATAGAGAACAAGTTAGGCCAAAATTACTGCACACTATAGTGTTTTATGTTCTGTTGTTTGTTGTTAACAAGGTGTTTGATGAAATGGCCGAAAGAAATTCAAATTGGTGGGTTTGCTAGGCACATGCTAGGGAGTCTCTAGTTAGTTGGATTAGTCAAGGGGCATTTTTGGTTGGGTTTTGAAAATGTATGATCTTCACATATGATAAAGATTCAATTTTGAATTGTGATTTGAACGAGGTTGCCAAATGTTTCTGCAAGTTTGAAAGGTGGGATTTGATTCACTTTTACTTGGTATAGCAAGGGGTGAAAAGAATTGGGAAAGTTTCTGTTTGAAATCTTGGACTAGAAACACTCAAAGTGACCTAGTGAGCAAGATTGGCAAAAATGACCATTTGCCTTAATTGATTTGTTCTTGATTTTCTCTTTATTTGTTTCTGTTTGGAAATGTTTTATATGATGTTATTTTCATCTTTAAACCATTTCTTTCTATTTAGGTTAATCACACAAGTTCATTCATGCATTTATCAAATCACCACATACACACATGCATTCATATGATTTAAATTAATCAAAGTTTTTGTTAACCCTAATTTTAGTGATTAGAGTTTGATGATCATTGTTTTATTTTTTTGGGATGTTACACTGAGCTGCTTGTATGCTTGCTGCATAGTTGTGGATATGCTCAGTGGATGATCTACCTTTTTATCTGATTACATTTATGTGCCTGGTGAAACTTTGCCCCTCTTACTGATTGAAATTATTTGACTTGTGGCTTATGGATTATGAAAGATTTAATTCTTTCATATTGGTGAAACTTTCCCCTAAAGATTTACTCAATGAGGATAAGTGGAACAGTGCATCTCACTATCACTACTGAGAGTAAAATTAATATCTTAACCTTTATTTTCTTCCTTTTTGTTTGTTCTTTGTTTTGCAGGTACAAGACTTGAAGATTCCAGATTTAGAATAGGTTTTCTTTTTCTTTATAGAATAGTCCCCTTGTAATATTTATTTTATTCTTTTGTAAATAAAATGTACTAGATAAATAAAGATGTAATTGTACTCTTGTAAAGATTCTTTATTAGTTTTGTAAGTTACATGTTGTAACTTATTGATGAATTGATTGAATGAAATGAATATTCATTTATTTAATTGTCAACCTTATATAAAGTTTCTGGTTACTATGTATTGTTTCTTTATTATCTTCAAAAGTTACATCTTGTAACTTATTCATTGAATAACTATATGAAATAAATATTCATTTACTTGATTGTGTTATATTATTTAAAGTTTGAGTTACTAAATATCATTTCTTGATTAAGTAATATTCTCACACATAATCTTAATCTTTTAAAAATATAAATCCAAATCTCAAGTTTAAATTCAAATTCGTTTCCCAAAATACACTAATCCATAAAGATCATGTCAAAGTTTATAACGATCATTCTCCAAGACTAATCCTAAACTTAAAGAGTGAAAGAAACTTTGATCACTTTAAGTTTTTATTTGGCGAAAAATTTACCCACATTTTCACAGATGAATGCATGCAATTGCACATATTCCTAAATATACCCTTCGTTGGTTCCTAAATGCTGGGATGTTACAGACTTCCCCCCTTAAATTAAACTTCGTCCCGAAGTTTGGTGAAATATACCTGAACAGTTCTGGATAGGCTTTTCTTAAATCATATTCTTTCTCCCAAGTGTCTTCTCTCTCAGGGTGATGTTCCCACTGTACCTTGCAGTACTTGATTGCCCTATTCCTCAACCTTTTCCAGTTTTCTTCTAAAATTTTACAGGGTTTCTCAACATAGGTCAAGTCTGCTTCTAATTCTATATCTTGATGTGTGATTGCATCATCAGGAACTTTCAGACATTTCCGGAGTTGTGACACATGGAAAACATTATGAACTTGAGCCAATCTTGCAGGTAACTCTAAAGCATAAGCTATAGTCCTGTTCTAACTCAGTATTTTGAATGACCCGATATATCTTGGACTCAATTTTCCTTTAACTCCGAACCTTTTAACTCCTTTCATTGGACTTACTTTCAAATATACCATGTCTCCCACTTCAGGATGCCATGATCCTCGACTTTGATCATCATAACTTTTCTGCCTACTTTGAGCTATTTCAGTCTATCCTTGATCTTATCAATGATATCTTGTTTCTCCTTGATATAGTCTGGTGTAAATTCCTTGCTGCTTTCAGGTTCATACCAACATATTGGTGATCTACACTTTCTTCCATACATAAACTGATACGGAGCTGCCTTCAGACTACTCTGATAGCTATTATTGTAGGAAAGTTCTGCCAACGGTAGATGATCTTCCCACGAACCTCCAAAATCTAATGCACAAGCCCTTAACATGTCTTCCAGTATTTTATTGGTTCTTTCCGTTTGACCCACTGTCTCTGGATGATAAGCTGTGCTAAAATCTAACTTTGATCCAAGTGCTTCATGTAATTGTTTCCAAAATGCGGAAGTAAACACTGATCCCCTATCAGTTACGATCTTCCTGGGCACTCCGTGCTTACTTACTATCTCTTTGATATAAACTTTCACTAATTTCTCGACATTATCCTTCTGATTCATCGGAATAAAATGTGCACTTTTAGTGAGTCTATCAACAATTACCCATATCATATCCTTTCGTTTAGGTGTCATTGGCAATCCTGTGATGAAGTCCATACCTATTTTCTCCTATTTCCATTCAGGAATTTCCAAAGGTTGCAATGGTCCTGCTAGACTTTGATGTTCAGCCTTCACCCTTTGGAAAGTATGGCATTCTGATACATATTTTGCAATGTTTCTTTTCATGTTATTCCACCAGAATAATTCTTTCAGATCCATGTACATCTTAGTACTTCCTGTATGTATAGAATATGGTGTTTCATGTGCTTCTCTGAGTATGACATCACGAATCTCAGTCACATCTGGAACACAAAGACGATCTTGGAACCACAAAGACTCATAATCTCCTTGGCAAAAAACTGATGTTTGCCCTTGAGATAGCCTCCGAATTTCTTTAGCAATGAAAGGATCTTCTGCTTGATCTCTAAAAATTTTGTGCTTAAGATCACTTTCCTGCTCTGCAACTACCTGCATAGTAGCTAATCCTCCAAGAATCTTTGTTCTAATGAATTGAAGCTCTATCTTTCCAAGTCCATCTGTAACTCTTTTGGTAGCTCCCGATTGCTAGGCTGAATATCTGCACTTTTATGACTTAAAGCATCTGCTACAACATTTGCTTTTCCTGGAGTATAGTTGATTGTTAAATCATAATCTTTGATTAGTTCCAACCAACGCTTCTATATCATATTCAATTCCTTTTGGGTGAAGAAATATTCAAGACTTTTATGGTCAGTGTATAACTCACATCTGGCTCCATAAAGAAAATTCCTCCATCCTTTCAGCGCAAAGACTACTGCTGCCAACTCTAAATCATGAGTTGGATAGTTGATTTCATGTGGTTTCAGTTGTCTTGAACCATAAGCAATCACTTTCCAATCTTGCATTAACACACAACCCAAACCTTCTTTAGATGCATCACAGTATACTGTAAAATCTTTTCCTGTTTCTGGAACTGCCAGAATTGGAGCGGTAGTTAACCTGGTCTTCAACTCCTAAAAACTTGCTTCACATTTCTCATACCAATTGAATGGTGTATTCTTTCTGAACAATTTGTTCATTGTCCCAGCTATTTTGGAGAAACCTTCAATGAATCTCCGATGATAACAAGCCATACCTAAGAAACCTCGAATTTGTTTCACATTGGTTGGTGCAGTCCATTCTAGTACTGATTGAACTTTAGATGGATTTACAGCAATTCCATCTTTACTGATCACATGACCGAGGAATTCTACCTCATCTAACCAGAATTCACACTTACTGAACTTAGCGTAAACTTTATGTTCTCTTAGAGTCTGCAATGCTATTCTCAAATGATCTGCATGCTCTTCCTTATCCTTGGAATATATCAGAATATCATCAATGAAGACTATGACAAACTTATCCAAATATGGCATAAAGATTTTGTTCATCAGGTTCATGAATATTGCTCGTGCATTGGTCAATCCAAATGGTACTACCAGATACTCATGGTGTCCATATCTTGAGACAAATGCTGTCTTTGGAACATCCTCTGGTTTGATTTTTATCTGATGGTATCCAGATCTTAGATGAATCTTAGAAAATACTCCAGTTCCTTTCACTTGATCAAACAAATCTTGAATTCTTGGTAAGGGATACTTATTCTTTATGGTAACATTGTTCAGATTTCTGTAATCCCCACACATTCTTCTTCCACCATACCTTTTATCCACAAAAATCACCGGTGTTCCCCATGGGGATACACTTTCCTGAATAAATTCTTTTCTGGCTAACTCATTGCGGTGACCCAGCATACCACTGCATGATGTAGTATACTATAGTCGTTGACATAACACCAATGAAACACCGTTCACTAGTATTACATCCCTCAGAATGGCACAACAGAAACACAGCGGGTCCAATACATGGCTAAAGGTTACAACTCACTCTTTACACAAGATCCAGAGAACACTCTAGGTTAAAGAGAGAGAAATAACTTATTACGGAGAAGAATCAAAGATAAACAACGCAAGAACTATTATACTATTAAAACTAGTATTTTAACTAAGGGATTGGCATTGCTGCTATTGCAATACACTACAGAATTAGGTTATTTGGCTAGAGATTATATTCCTATCTAATCAGTAACTTTGTCTTCACTTGAGTTGATGTATATGTTGATTTCCTTGACTTTATTTGAAGAACTTTAGCTTTGAATGATGAGTCCTGGAGCATAACTTGATGTAGATGTTGTCTATTCCAACTTCAGAATCTAGCAAGGGTTAAGAAGATACTTTGAGTACGAGCGCACTCAGCAAATTCACTAGAAAAGGAGTGTTTGATGCACTATAACTATAGCCACAGACCGCAGGTCGTAGGCAATGCAAGTTTTCATAAACATTTCTTCAAAGGTTGCTTTTATTCTGAAAAGCTATGTCCGTCAGCCTTCACGGGTTTACCAGAACTTTCATGGAGTTCCTTTCCCGCAGCGTTCGCAGCTCCTTCCCGGAACAGGGAGTAACAAGTTACAGTTCTTACACTCTGCAGAGGTGCATTACTTTTCCCATGAGAGATCAACTCCTTGTTGCACAACCGGGCAGCTTACCCGTCCACAATTCCATGTTGTGGGGCCCGGTAGATGATCCTAGCCAATCAGTGCCCTCTCCGCGACCTCATATGTCTGCAGGATCCTTCGGGCTAGCTCACCTTTGCTAATCCCCCTTTCGGGCAGGCTAAAATCCTGATGAGTTCCCGAAGACTCTATGACCTGGTGTTGCCCTGGCAAGTGCCATATTAAATGGTCCATCCACTAAACACCATCCACAGATAATCTAGACACCAAAAGTGTGGGGCATAAGGGTGCCCACCCATATGTTGGATCCACACAAGGAATCACAACGTCACGTTAAGGTTGTCTTGCCTCCATACAAGAGGAAAAGGATACAACTAACTTCTCCGTCCCATTCCAAATCTCATGGTTAACGCGTAATATACGGCGCAAGAATCTGTAACATCCTAGCATTAGAGCTTAGAAATAGGCTGAACCCAGGTGTGTGCATTGCATTCATGCATAGAAAATCTAAATAATTTTCGCGCTTTTAAATAAAAACTTGTCAAAAGGATTGAAGCTTCTCTCAACTTGATGGAATTGAATTAGGTCGTTAAGTTAACTGCGATAAGTTTCAATATGACCTTTGCTAAAACCTTATTTTGGGTAAACATGATTTGATCTAAGGGTAGATCAAATGTAATAAGTTTAAACCCTAATACATTATTTAATGAATTATATTTGATCCTTAGGTAATCATATCATAGTATTCATTATAATCAACCATGAGTACCAAGTTAAGGATGTAACACAAATAATAAGAATGTAACAGCTATATCTTAATCTCATCTGTTTATACCATGAGTACCATGGTAATACCTAACCTTAACTCTTTAGTGAGATTGAGTAGGAAGGAAACCAAGTCAATATCATTCACAATATATCTTTCTTTCCATATCAAACTTTAACATCTCTAATTAACCTTATCTTAATATCTGTTGTTCATCAATGTTGAGTAATCAACTATTGATTCACAAATTCTTAAACCATCAATTCTTGACCTAGCAACTCTTGCCTTTATTATAACAATCACTCTAAGTCCTTAGAGAATGAAGTAAGAAGAGGTAGATGGTAATGCTAGTATTAGATATCATCTATAGGATGGGAGTGATTGAAGGAAATGAAATCAATATGGTAACAAAGAATATTACTAGGATGAATCCTGAAGATAGATACCAAGGAGTAATCCTATTGGATTAAGTAAGCATAGTCCATGAATAGCATTCCTTAATCCAATAGAGATACTAAGAAGATAATTTCAATACAACTATAATGTTGTATTGATGAAGCCTTGATTAGCCAACTGGAAACCTAAACCATAAAAGATCAAAGGATTATAATGATCATTCCTTACTCACCAAGATTGAATGCTTATATCATGTATAAGTGACACTGGTGGATAAAACATGATTGAAACCTAGTATAGATATGTTATCCTAGGTTAGCCATTACAGGTCATATTAATATAATGTGAGGTTGAAGTATTAGATACTGGAGTCAAGTAGAGACAAGATAGATGATCAAGATGATGCTAGAGTAACATTGAATTATTGAGTTAGTATTCTCCTTTTGGGAAATACTAAACACTAAAGGTGAAGTAGTTTGATATAGACATCTACTGGAGAAATATTAGTGGTGGGTGATTAAGGAAGTGTATGAATGGAGTAGAAGGAACTACTTGTTGGATTGGAAGTTATCAGTAGTAAAGCAGTTGATATAGCCAAGTATAGATATGAGAAAATTATAAAAAGCTTTAGTGTCAAGCTCATTGTGTTTATAAATAGATTTACAAGAACAATAGGTGGAAAAGAATATTTCTATAAAGTAAAGCACATCATGTTAGCACATGATGAAGGATATAAAGAAGTGATATATCTAGGAAAGGAATTCCTTAATTAGAAGTCCATGATTGTGAATTATGGAAGATAGGAATTCTTGATAAACACTAAACCCTAAATCTATAACCCCGCTTAATATCCATTTCATCTGATTGATCTATCATTTTAATTACACAAAGCTTCATAGGAATATTTTCCTATAGCAAATCACTTAAGCACATCTTTGTCATTTCCATCTATCATGATCACATGCGCTTAGGAACTATCTTAATTAATTCTTCCTCATAAGACATTCTAGAAAATAACCTTATTATTTAAAAAAGAGTGATATGATTAATGATCATAAACATAAAGACAATATGTTTAGCCATTAACCCTTATTCACATCCATAAAAGAAATATGAGAATATAAAATCTTCTAAGAACTTATGGTAAGCATTTTCAATTCAAACCTTAACTCATATGTAGTTGTAATAAAATATATATATTGCTATTTCCTAAATTAATGGGAATAATATTAATCATATTAACTCACTAGAACTTTATTTATCAAATAAAAATAAAGGATCACCATATAAAAATCTCCTAAATATTGTGAGTTAATCAAAATAAAATCTCATTAGTTATTAGTAATGCATTCTATAATAAGTTTATGAATTTCAGCCCAATTAAATTCATATCTGAGGCCCTCATAAATAATAATAGGAAAAGTATCTATATAAAGAAAATAAAGAAAATGTAAACAATATATAATAAAAGTCCACAAAATGACTTTAAATACATTCATTGTTGCTGCAATTGTTTAACAAATTAATTCTACAAAGAAAACTCAAATCATTTGTGCAAATTCAATGCTAAAAATAAAACAGAATATAGAAAAGACATGGGACAAGGAAAAAACAGAAGAAGAATTAAATCTGGCCCACGGCCCATCTTTTCCCTCACTTAACCGTCGCTCACGCACGTTCCATCGAAGCCCAGCTGCAGCCCATCAAGGCCCAGGCCAAACGTACCCTTTCGTCCACTCTATCCTCGTCGTCCACCTCCGGCCACGCCGGAAGCAGCTCGCTGGCGGCACTGCGTCGCTCGCCGGCGTGGAGATGCCCGCCGCTGCCCCTAGTGCCCATAAGTGTGTCGTGTCGTCGCTCAACAACCCTAGCTTCGCTTTATCTCTTTCTTCCCTTGTTTCTCCATTTGACACCGAACCCTAGCTGCAGATGCTCTGATGTTCTCGACGCCTCCGGCCGTCCCAAACCTCGCCGTGATGCCAGGAAGATCTGCCTCGCTCGTCTCTGTTGATTGCCCCGAAGCGTATAAGCAGGCGAGGTCTCCTCTGCTGCAATTCGACCCTCGTTCCCCGCCTCCGGCCGTCGAGCTCGCCATCGATTCCGGCCACTTCGCTCCTCAACAACCCCTCTGTTCGCCTCGTGGTGAGTTCTTGGTCCTTGAGGACCTCCCCTTTGCCTTCCTCCTTTTCTCTACCAAGCCCACGCCGTGTAACTGTCGCCGTCGTTGTCGTTCGCCATCACTGGCCGCACTCCGGTGACCAAAAAATGGCGGCGCCGCCACTGCTAGGTTCGTCGACACGTCCTCTTTCCGATAAGCCCAACCACAACCTCGCACGATCACCAAACCGCCTGAATCGAACTTGATCTGAGAAGATTAGTTCGTATGACGTCATCGTGAGGTCAGGCCGGTGTCATCCCTTGACCAAGTCCACAGTTGACTGGTCCACTGCCCGTGTGGCATCTGACGTGGTCCTAACCCCACTGGTCAGTGACCTGGGGTAATTTTAGTCTAAGTGTAATTTTTTTTGTATCTATTTAGGAATTAGATAAAACAATATTAATTCAAATATAAATACTGTAATAAAATGATTAAATCTTGTTTAATTAATAACTTTTGTTTTATAATTCAGAAAAATATGTTTAATATATGAAAATTTTCAGAAAAATAAAATCTACAACTTAAACTATTATCAAATATTATTATGATGTTTATTTAATAAAGGTTTTATAAGTAATAAAACTTTGACAATTCATATTTTAATAATGGTAAATGTTAAAAATATAAATAAAATACCAAAAATCTTAGAAAAATAAGAATTATAATTTAAAACTATAATCATGCATTATTATTCCACTTAATTAAATATTTGTTATTTATTAAGTCTTTATAAAGTAATAACTATTATAAAAATCATATCTTATTATTTTTAAATCACAAAAATAAGTGTATTGTACCAAAATGATCACAAAAACAATACCTATATGATAAAAATATAATATTCCACTCTTGAGTTAAATAAAAAGTTAAACACTTTAATAACTTAAATTTAAATCTATTCCCTTAATTAATAATTCATAGAAGGGTAAATAAAAATTGCTAATATTTCTAAGATTATATAATTAAGTCTATTAAATAGTATTAGT
This sequence comes from Avena sativa, assembly GCA_916181665.1. Classification (NCBI taxonomy): domain Eukaryota; kingdom Viridiplantae; phylum Streptophyta; class Magnoliopsida; order Poales; family Poaceae; genus Avena; species Avena sativa. Next base: position 107,111,831 of record OV702293.1, read on the forward strand.
CTTCAATAATGATAATATGAAGTCAAAATGGTTCAACATAATTTCAATAAAATTTTATTGAGTTGTCCTTTAACCATAAATGCAGATTATTTTATAAAAGGATTCTTATTTAATATAAAATCTCAAAGAATAATTTGTAGTGAAATAAAACCTATTCCTTTACTTTAACCACAAGTTTATAAACAAATCAAAACACTATAGTGAGTCATAAGTAGTAAATAATGTTGTTTATTTATTCACAAACCTTAACCACACCCTTATAGGGAGATAAATCCCTTTATACATTTATAATGTAAAGAAACCACTACCAAATAAAAGTAATACCATTCTTAAGTAACTGTAAAGAAACATTATGAAGTGAACAAGGTATAAGTATAGTAAGCATTACACCTAAAGTCCATTTATGTTTTAAAGTTAACTTTAGTCTACCATACTTAAAGTATAATGCTAAAAGCTTTATTATATACTTTATAGTTAACTTTGGTCTGTTATAATTAAGTGATAAAGCATCTCAAGTCCAAATTTTTCCAGAAAGCACAAGTAACATCAACCACCTCTGATTAGCCATAAAGATTGTTTGAACCGTAATAAAGGAATCTTTTCTTCAAAAGTTATTCGTTGTGCCACTTCAGTCAACATATCACAGTTAATAGTAAACACCTTACTTTATACTTTACTTATATACTTAGGATTGTTAATACGTAAAGTTCCTTATAAATGCCTATACTTGTAAAGCAAGATTCAAAGATAAGGCAATTCTTATATAAGTAATCTTTGAATAGCATTCCACAACTTTGTATCTTACTGTTATATGATAGTATAATTACATGTTGTTTCACACACACTCACAAGCCTTAATAAGAAGCACTTGTGTAAAACTTAATCTAAAAGGGCAACACATTCTAAGGAAATCATTTCCAGTTTCCAAACCCTAGAACCACGCTATCCCCGAGATTCGAGTTTACGAAAGTGCATTACCTTACTTATGCATAAAATCATCTTGCTTCTTTAAACATTAGTCCTTACCGGACCAATGATGCTGTTTTCAGATATTGGATCTTATATTGTCTTGAAGACCGTGAGTGTATAATCTTGCAATCACAAAAGGCAAGTTCACACTTGCTCATGTCCTTTTATTATTTTCAGTAAAGTATTTTGCAAATCCAGTGTTGTTATAACCTGCGTTTGAAAAAGGTCAGAAAACAATATTTTCATAATAATATGATTATAGGTTATTTACCATGAGGTAATAACCTACTATGAAAGTTTTGGTGGTAAAGGAACATATTATCTAGGACTTAACAACCAATGTCGCCAGTGATTCTTGCGCCGTATATAACGCGTTAACCATGAGATTTGTAATGGGACGGAGAAGTCAGCTGTATCCTTTTCCTCTCGTATGGAGGCAAGATGACCTTAACGTGACGTTGTGATTCCTTGTGCGGATCCAACATATGGGTGGGCACCCTTATGCCCCACACTTTTGGTGTCTAGATTATCTATGAATGGTGTTTAGGGATATAGTCCAGTCAAATGGTACTCGTCCGGGCATCAGCATGTCATAGAGTCTTCGGGGACTCATCGGGGTTTTAGCCTTCCCGAAAGGGGGCTTAACGAAGGTGAGCCATCCCAAAGGATCGTGCAGACATATGAGGTTGCGGAGAGGGCAGTGATTGGCTTGGATCTTAGTCAGGGCCTCATACCAAGGAAGTATGAACGGGTTCACGGCCCGGATGTGCAACAAAGCTAAGATATCTCATGGGTAAAGCAACGCACCTCTGCAGAGTGTAAGAACTATAACTTGTTACTCCCTGTTCCGGGAAGGAGCTGCGAACGCGGCGGGAAAGGAACTCCATGAAAGTTCTGGTAAACCCGTGAAGGCTGACGGACATAGCTTTTTAGAATAAAAGCAACCTTTGAAGAAATGTTTACAAAAACTTGCATTGCCTATGACCTACGGTCTGTGGCTGTAGATATGGTGCATCAAACTCTCCTTTTCTAGTGAACTTGCTGAGTAAGCTCGTACTCAAAGTATCTTCTTAACCCTTGCTAGGTTCTAAAGCTAGTACAGACGACGTCTACATCAAGTCATACTCCAGGAATCATCATCAAAAGCTAAAGCTCTTCAAAGAAGTCAAGAAAGTCTACATATACATCAACTCAAGTGAAGACGAAGTTACTGAGTAGATAGGAATATCATCTCTAGCCATAGCACCTATTTCTGTAGTGTATTGCAATAGCAGCAATGCCAAACCAATAGTTAGATATTAGTCTTATTAGTATGATAGTTTTGGAGTTGTTTATTTCTGATTCTTCTTTGTAAGAAGTTTCTTTCTCTCTCTTTAACCTAGAGTGTTCTCTGGATCTTATGTAAAGAGTTGAGTTGTAACCTATAGTCATGTCTTGGACCTGCTGTGTTTCTGTTGTACCACTCTGAGGGATGTAATACTAGTGAACGGTGTTTCATTGGTGTTATGTCAACGACCATAGTGTACTACATCATGCAGTGGTATGCTACTAATAATAAGGTGTGTATATGTGTAATATGGACCCGCAATGTTTCTGTTGTACCACTATGAGAGATGTGATATTTACAGAACGGTGTTCTGTGGATGTCATGTCAACGACTATAGTATACTACACATGCAGTGGTATGCTGGGTCACCGCACCTTTCAAACCTTAAAAAGTGTTGCTACTGACTAGAACTCGGTTTGCCAAAACCAATTTAGATTTACTTGATGCTCCCAAAGTGATGCCAATACTGATCAACAAGATCCATCATATAATAGAGATTGAAAACTAAAATAAGAAGTGCAAAAAGTAAAAGATGAAACTTCTCATTAATCTTCCATAAAGGCACTCACACCAACGGATACAATAATCAACTAAAGGAGAGATACTTCCACATGCAAACCAAACTATAAGATAACTTCTCTACCAAAGATATGAATCCACTAAAAGGGTAAAAGATAAAACATAATGATTGTGATACCGCAGCACTCCCCCAAGGGGATGCCAAACCTGATGACGAATTAGTCCTTCGGTGGTGGTGGTGTTCCCTTGTTTAGGGTCAGAAAACCCTCTAGCATCACATGAAGCCTGTCATTCTCCTCTTGAAGTATATCCACCTTCATCCTCAAAGCACGGTACTTATCACAAAACTCGTCAGTGGTTCAAAGGGCTTCCCCTGCCTCAGGACAAGATCTGAAGTCTAGAACGGAGGCTATGATCCCCTGCATGTTACGAGAAAAAGCACGTCCAATGTTAATTGCTCCTACAAAAGTAGGTTTCCTTGCCCTCGTCCCTGCGGTGATTTGTTCTTCCAACTTTATTTCCTCCACGGGCTTCTTGCCTTTGTCGTTAGCGGAGACCATGGTGCTCTAAACTTGAGAAGATTTCCTAACAGAAACAGATCGATACAAAAACATGACGAGAACACAATGCACGAACCTCGGGTGATCCAGGGGTTATATATTACGAAGTTTCAAAGCATAAGGAAGGTGCTGATACGAAAACAAGGCGGAGACGGAGCTCGGGGGGTCACACCCCCTCTAGGTGTGGCCAGCTGGGGCCCGCGCCTGGGTGGGTTTGGCCACCCCGGCCTCCGTTTCCTCCTCTGTATTGTCTCGTAACTTTCCGTATGTAATAAAAACATCAAAAATATAAAAATATTATGATTTCATGAACCTTCTGTATTCACCACGTTTACCTATTCAAAGGCGAACTCTGCAGTTTCTGGTGTTTGGTTTCTAATAAATTCTTCCGGAGTCACCATTTGAATAATATCAACATCTTCATTATAAGAATCTCCAAAAATATAATGTTTTAGTCTTTGACCATTCACCACCTGTGCTGTGTCATCCTTCAAAGAAGATATTTTCTTAGCACCTGAACGATATAAGCAGTTCTATACGCCCATAAAGCGTCATTCAACTTTTTAGCCCAATTTTTCCTAGATCTATTGACAGTCTTTTGCAAGATAGATTTAATTTCCCTATTGGAGAGTTCTACCTGCCCACTAGTTTGGGGATGATAAACTAAAGAAATTCTATGGTTTACATCATACTTAGTGAGAGTTTTTATAAAAACCCCATGAATAAAATGAGAGCCTCCATCATTCATGAGATATATAGGCACACCAAACCTAGGAAAAATAACATCCTTAAGCATTTTTAAAGAGGTCTTACCATCAGCGCTGTTTGTAGGTATGGCTTCTATCCACTTTGTAACATAGTCAACAACAACAAGAATATGAGTATACCCTTTTTAAGGAGGAAAAGGACCCATAAAGTCAAATCCACAACAATCAAAAGGTTCAATAACAAGAGAATAATTCATAGGAATTTCATTTCGTCTAGAAATGTTACCAACTCGTTGACATTCATCAAATGATAAGACAAACTTCCTTGAATCTTCGAAAAGGGTAGGCCAGTAAAATCTAGATTGTAAAACCTTTTGTGTAGTCCTATCCCCAGCATGATGTCCTTCATAAGCATTGCCGTGACATTTTCTCAATATCTCTTGTTGTTCAAATTATGGAACACACCTTCGCATAATACCATCCACTCCTTCTTTATATAAGTGTGGGTCATCCCAAAATTAATGCCTTAGATCATAAAAGAATTTTCTTCTTTGCTGGGTTGTAAAGGTTGGAGGAAAATACTTGGAAATAATAAAGTTAGCATAATCAGCATACCAAGGACTCTCATGCGGACTTACCCTTATTGCAGCCAACTGCTCATTTGGAAAACTATCATTAACATGCAAGGGGTCAAAAGAAATGTTTTCCAAACGAGATAAATTGTTAGCAACAGGATTTTCAGCACCTTTCCTGTCTACAATATGCATATCAAACTCTTGTAAAAGAAACACCCATCTAATAAGCCTAGGCTTAGCGTCCTTCTTCGTCATAAGGTACTTGATAGTAGCATGATCAGTATGAATGGTGACCTTTGAATCAACAATATAGGGTCTAAACTTATCACAGGCAAAGATCACAGCTAAAAACTCTTTTTTAGTAGTAGCATAATTCTTTTGAGCAGCATCTAGAGTCTTGCTAGCGTAATGAATAACATTCAACTTCTTATCAATACGTCGCCCAAGGACAACACCCACAGAAAAATCACTAGCATCACACATAATTTCAAAAGGTAAACTCCAATCAGGTGGTTGAACAATAGGAGCAGCAGTCAAAGGTTTCTTCAAAGTTTCAAAAGCTTCCTTACAATCATCATCAAAAACAAAAGGTAAGGGGCTTTGAAATTTTGGAGAAATCTTTAATAATCCTCCTATAGAAACCAACATGACCAAGGATACTACGAATACCTTTTATATCCCTAGGGCAAGTCATCTTTTCAATTGCTTCAATTTTGGCTCTGTTAACTTCAATACCTCTTTCAGAAATTTTGTGTCCAAGAACAATCCCTTCATTGACCATGAAATGACATTTCTCCCAATTAAGAACAAGGTTGGTTTCTTCACATCTTTGCAAAACTTTATCAAGGTTATGCAAACAGTTATCAAAAGAAGTTCCATAGATGGAGAAATCATCCATGAAAACCTCCACAATTTCTTCACAAAAACCAGGAAAGATAGCAGACATACATCTCTGAAAGGTAGCAGGAGCATTACATAAACCAAAAGGCATATGCCTATAAGCATAAGTACCATAAGGACAAGTGAAAGTGGTTTTCTGTTGGTCTTGCACTTTCACAACAATTTGAGAGAACCCAGAATAACCATCAATAAAACAAAAGTGGGTCTTTTTAGACAACCTCTCAAGCATTTGATCAATAAAGGGCAAAGGATAATGATCTTTCTTAGTAACCTTTATAAAATCAATGCACATCCTATACCTAACCACTACTCTCTAGGGTATAAGCTCATTATTTTCATTAGGCACAACGGTAATTCCCCCTTTCTTGGGAACACAATGAACAGGGCTAACCCATTGACTATCAGCAATAGGGTAAATAATACCAGCATCAAGGAGTTTTAATACCTCATTCTTATCACATCCTTCATCTTAGGATTTAGACGGAGTTTGTGCTCAACAACTTGTTTTGCATCAGGTTCTATATTAATAGCATGCTGACATATAGTAGGAGGAATCCCTTTTAGATCATCAAGAGTATAGCCCATAGCTCCTCAGTGTTTCTTCAGTATTTCCAATAACCTCTGTTCTTCCTTTCCTGAAAGTTTAGAACTAATAATAAGAGGATATACTTTCTTATCATCAAGATAAGCATATTTAAGATCATCAGGTAAATGTTTTAATTCGAAAACAGGGTCCCCTTTAGGTGGTAGTGTGCTACCCAAATCTTCCACATGTAGATTATGTTTAAGTTGCTCAGGATGACAAAGAAAAACCTCGTCAATCTCATTTCTTTCCTTCATGAAGACATCTCTCTCATAATCTTCCATATACTGTTGCAAGGCTTTGTTAGGAGCAAGAGAAATAGCAGAAAGTTGTTCAACCCCGATATCCTCATTAGGCAATTCACTTTCATAAGGAGTTTTAGAAAATTTGGAAAAAATAAACTCATAAGACTCTCCATCAAACTTAGTCAAAACTTTTTCCTTCCTACAATCTATGATAGCCCCACATGTATTCAAGAAGGGTGTACCAAATATTATAGGATAGGTTTTACTAGCTTCAGAACCAATTACTAGAAAATCAATAGGATATTTAATCTCACCACAAAGAACCTCCACATCTCTTACAATGCCAATGGGACAGACTGTCTCTCTATTAGCAAGGTGAATAACAAAATCAATGTCCTCAAGCTCACAAGGACCAATTTCATGCATAATTTCTCTATAAAGCTCATAAGGAATAGCACTAGAACTAGCACCAATATCACATCAACCATAATAACAATGATCACCAATTTTAACAGAAAGCACAGGGACACTAGCTTTTCTAGACTTTCTAGGATGAGAGAAAATATTAGAAGCGTCTTCACAGAAGACAATATGCTCATCCTCTATATTTCTAGTGACAAGATCTTTCACAATAGCTACCACAGGCTCAATATTTATTTGCTCATCGGGCTCCACAGTTTTCTTTGCGCTTTTGCTAATAACATTAGCTATGATAGAATGTTCCTTTACCTTAGCAGGAAAATGGATTTTCTCAACACAAGGTTTAGGCAAAATAGGATCAACAGTACAAACCTCTATGCTAGCAGGAACATGGGTAACAATGTCTTTATAAGGAGCATGGTACTTGTCCCACTCTTTTTTGGGAATTTCTATATAAGAGGCAAAGGCCTTAAAACATTTTTCCAGAACTTGAGGATCAAGACCATACTCAGTACTAATATCACAGAAGTTATCAGTTCCCATAAAAGATTTTATGAATTCATAATCATAATTAATACCTGACTTTCTTCCTTTGTCATTCTCTCAAGCTTCAGTGTTCTCTTGAATACGGTCTAGTAGATCCCATATAGCTTCTTCCTTCATACGTGTGAATGATCCAGCACAAGAAGCATCTAGTAAATCTTTATCATGAAGAGAAAGCCAAGCATAAAAATTATTGATAATAATATTGTTAGGGAGTTCATGAATAGGAAATTTAAGCATTATTAACTTCAATCTCCCCAAGCTTGAGCTGTACTCTCTCCATCACGAGGCCAAAAGTTATATATCATATTTCTAAACTTATGAATCTCACTGGGAAGATAGAATTTAGAATATAAGAGAGAAGCCATTTCCTCCCATTCCATGGATTGTCCATTCTTCAGCAGCTTATACCATTCTTCAGCTCTCCCTTTCAAGGATATACATAGTAACTTCTTCTTCACCTGTTCAGTTGTGATACCTGCACACTTAAACAACCCGCATAATTCATGGATAAAAAGCAAGTGATCACCAGGATGAACAGTTCCATCCCCTAAATAATAATTATCCATAACACGATCAACAATACTTGTAGTTATCTTAAAAGGATCTATCTCAACAGGCGGTGGTTCCTCTACTAACCTAATAGTGGTACTAGTTTTCCCAAACAAAAAACCAAGTGGGTTATCCATATTGGAAACAAAGTAACAAACAGAAACAAAAAAGCAATACTCACAGTAGAAGTTTCCTTTACCAATTCCACTTTTCAATAGCGCTTCACTCCTCGGCAACGGCGCTAGAAAATAGTCTTGATGACCCACAAGTATAGGGGGTGTATCGTAGTACTTTTGATAAATAGGAGTGTTGATCCCAACGAGGAGCAGAAGGTGTTGATTAGTGGTATGGAGCAGGAAATCACTGTAAATACTTAGCAAACAGATTTTTAGGGGTTTTCTGATAAACCAACAAAATAAAGTGCAAGTAATAAAGACAACAAACAACTGCAGCAAGTGGCCCAATCCTTTCTTAGCAGAGGACAAGCCAGTGGAAATACTTATAAGGACCAAACGTTCTCGAGGACACATGGGAATTCTATCAAGTGCTTTCGCTTCAAATAGCTGAGTACTCCTCTTTGGTGTTGTAAGTGTTGTGTGGGTGAACCTGTGCTAATGTACCGACCTTACTTGGACTAATACATACTTGTGATTAAACCCCCTGCAAGCATCCACAACTACATGAAAGTAATTAAGATATAAACCTAACCATACCCTTAAACTCTGAGATCCTACACTCCCTTGTGCAAAGGTGTCCTAACGGGGGTTCAGGTTTCTGTCACTCCGGCAACCCTACAATTAGTAGCCAAATACACAATGCATTACCCTAGGCCCATAAATGGTGAAGTATCATGTAGTAGACATTCACATGACACCACTAGAATAATAGCACCACAACTTAAATACTAACCCATTGAATAATAACTCAACACAAATCCACTACTAACAACATGGCTTATCCCATGTCCTCAAGAACTAGACGAACTACTCACAAGATATCATATGGATCAAGATCAAAGATGATATGGTGATGGATAACAATCTGAACATAAACAATAATCCAATGGTTCCACTCACAAGCATCAACTACAATAGTAATTAAAACCGGGAAAGTTTCCCCTAAGAACTAATGTAAGATCCAACACGATTGTTACAGCGGGACGGAGTGGTGATGATGGTGCTGGTGGAGATGATGGTGTGGATGACGATGATGATCCCGATGAAGTCTAGCTTGATGATGGTGTTGATGGCGACGATTTCCCCTCTCCGGGAAGGAATTTCCCTGGCAGAAATCTGTCTGCCGGAGAGCTTTATCTCTCGGTGTTTTGTGCCCCGCAGAGGCGGCGGAAATCTTTCTATGGTTGCCTCCCCGGTATTAGGGTTCCGCGAGGAAGATATATGCGAGAGGGTGGAGTCGGGAGCCGGCCAGGCGGGCCACACCTACCCTAGGTGTGGCCCAGGGGGACCCACGCCTAGGGGGTGTGGCCCGCTATGGCCCAGCTACGCCTCCCCTTCTGTCTTCCTCCGTCTTCTGGGAAAATATAATTTTCCAATATTTTTCTGGTATTTTTCTGATCTTCGCGAAATTGCATCAAAACACCTCTTTTTCCATCAAAAACCTGACTCCGGTAGTCCATCCTCCAAGAATCATCCAACATGCAAAAATATAGGAAAATACATAAGTAAAACCTCATAATAAGGGATATATCAATGGATAGAGGCAAATTATGATATAGAATGGTGATGCAAATTGGGCGTATCAGATTGTCTGGTTTATTCTTTTATATATATATTTGTTGAAATGACATGGCTAGTTTATATTTGCTGAAATTCTAAGACACACACATTGTTATATTCCTTGTTTCATGGTAGGCACACTTGTTTAATGCTTGTTTGCCCCGTTTGTTCGACGTGATGGTCAATATATTTGAACCATTGACCAGTAGTAAACTCCGGTTCATAGCTCATGTGGTATCAATTAAATGAGTAGTTTGCCTTGTTTAACATATTAACTTGTTATTACTTAGTTTTAGACTGTAATTATTTCTATCGCCACCAAAGAGGGGGCTGCAAGATTATGTCTCAAGTTTGTTTTCCATTGTAGATGTCACACTCAAAAGGGAGATGCATGTGATAGATGGAGAAAGCAAATTGAGGATTGTTATCAACTCGATTGTCAACTGAAATGCCGATTTTTCTTTCCATTGAGTTAATAATACATAATAATTTGAAGTAGTTTGAATTTGATGTAATATCTAGATAAATCGCATAGCCCGTGTAGGCATTTAGTTGACGCTGTCGACACATAGAGGTAGGCGGTTCCATACCTGCACTAGCCAGGCCAATTAGGGTACAATATCGTGCTCTTTATTGGCCCGTCTTGTATTAGGTCGACGATGAATAGTAAAAGTGATCACAAGTTGTACACCTTTTATGATATCGGAATGGGTTCCAGAAATGCAAAAACCGTAAAAGTAACAGGCCCGACCCACGGGCGTGCTAAGTAAGAGTAAATGGCCAAAACAGGCCGAATCAGCATCCGTCAAAACAGTAGTAGGCCGAAACAGTAAAAGGCTCAAACAGTAACATGCCGAAATAGTAACCGACGAAAACAGTAACAGGACAAAATAGTGACATCCCATAACAGTAATGGACCAGAACAGTAAAAAGGTCAGAAGCTTAAATGTCCAAAACAGTGACCGGCCAGGCCAGCGAAAGGCCAGAATCATAGCAGGCCAGAACAGTAACAGGTCGAAATGCACCATGAAGGAACAACAACAGGATGAGAAACCTACCAGGCCAAAACAGTAACAAGCCAGAATATGCGCAGGGAGTTTATGGGCCTAAATAATAATGGATGGGCCCGAAAGTTTATGCGCCATAGGTGATTGCGTAAATGAGCCACTCTGAACAGTACAGAGCTATACAGTAATGGGCCAGAATGGCTACCGGACAAAGCATGCTGGCAAAACGGGCCCAATTCAAACAGTATAGGTCAGAATAGTAACGGGTCTGTCTTTTTACGGGCCTCAATAATGGGCCAAATTCAAATAGTGTTCGTCAGAACAATAAAGGGCCTGAAAGTTTACGAGCCGCTAGGGAAGCACCAGTGGGCCCATTTGTAACAGTGCATGACAAAACAATAACATGCCATGATACTGTTGGTCTCTCTTAATGGGCCATCTCACTTAATAATTACCAGGCCTTGGCCAGGCCTTGGTTCTACCACGGTTTCATTGACATTTAACGGCATTAACTGGCCATTAACAGCATACGCCACGTGGTAGTTTGCATGACGTCAACAATCAACACGGCTGGTGAATAGATCTATGACGGAACTAATTTTTGTGGATAAAGGGTGCGATCCGCCATGGTCGAAAAAAATCGTGGTAGAATTATTTGTGATGGGGCCTCTACCATGATGGTCATCTGTCATAGAAGGATTTTCAACCACAAAAAATGGACCTTCAACCACGAAAATCGTCCGTTGTAAAAGGACATTTTTCTTCTAGTGTCATCGGCGGCCCCGAAACTATTAACGGTTGATGGCTGTGAAATATATCCATCCACGTCTACATTTAAACTAGATATTATTCATACTTTTGATGAAATATCTCTCTAAATCCTGCCACTAATGCTTAATGATCAAAGGGGTATGCGATACTATCTTTCTATTTTTTTCCTATGCAGGAAATGACGTTTGATGATGGGAATCACAACATTAAAGTCAATACAGGATTTCCAACAACTAAAAGAAACTAGGAATCGTGTAAAGGAACCACTACATTTAACGAACAACTATACGACGGGAATAAAATTCCGGCCATATAGTTTCCACCGACACCGCTAGGTCAAACAGAACAACTTTCGTGAAGGGACACCTATATAAAGAGGCCTCTCGCGACGGGAAAACGCCCTCCTGCCTCGAGAGTCGAACAGAGCCAGAAGGAGAAGAGAACGCCGCTGGAGGAATAGATCTAGATCCAATCTCAAAACCCTTCTCCACCACCATAGCCATATTCCACCACTTGCAATAGTAGATCTCATCTCCAATTGGCGGCATTGTAAGACTATTACTATCTATCTTATGATTTCCATTAAAATGTTTATGATTGTTGATCTCATCTCTATGTGTGAGTAATTCTCCTTGGGCTAAGGGCTTTAGCCTAGCCATGTACATTGTGCATGTTATTTATCATAGATGGGATCATGTATTAGTTTGTGTGACATAATGATTATTGTATCCTCTCTTGCCTCAATCTAAGGACTTGTCAGGTACCCAAGACCCCGAGGATTGATCCACGTATAGGGAGTGTGAGTAATGACTAATCTGCAAGATGGGAACCCTAGTGACAGAAAGGTTAGTATGATTGTATATGAGGGATTTACTTGGGATTAACGGTGACGTCACTTTGCATATCACTAGATCTCTTTATTCTATGGATGAGACGAATAGGCTATTGCTATAAGTGGTTGCGGAGGAAATATCAGTTATGGATGCACTGCCCATATATAATTATCTTTCTCTAATGATTACATGCATACTTTATTATTATTTTTTATTCCCATAAGATGTTTTGCACAGCTATAGGTGAAACCAAATTCCCTAGACCCTCTCTCTCTCCATCATAAACAACTACAAAATATCGTGAACTCTTGGTCCAGTAAAACACTAAAATAATTCTAAAACTCCCAAAGGTCCGTTAAAGTAACTTTAGTACGCTTTCTGCTCCCCGAGGATTCAATAACCTAGGTCTACTAGGGAAAAAGAGCTATAGTACATCTGTAATCCGGATCGAAGGTATCAACCTTTTTTTTGACGCCGTTGTTGGGGAAGCAATAGCTACCCTGGTAAGGTTATTAGGAACCTTGCTAGTTTTAATTCTTGTCTTTAATTTAGTTAGTTTGCTTCGGGTCTTTATTTGAAAAACGAAAAAATTAGTTAGTCTTTTAATTCTTGTTTTACTATCAAAATTTTTATTTAATAAAATCCAAAAACATAGGTAATATGGCTGAAAATAAACTTGGGGAGTTTGCAACTCCCAACAATGATTATTTGCGTACTCCTATTACCCTCCCAACAATTATTGCTGAGGACTATGAAATTAAGCCCCATTATTTAAGTTTTGTTCAACATAATCAATTTGGAGGCTCTGCTGTTGAGGACGCAGGTATGAACTTGAACACTTTCACCAAAATATGTGATATGATGCACATTAAAGATGTTGAACCCGATGCGGTCAAGTTGCGCTTATTTCCTTTTTGTCTTAGAGGAAGAGCAAAATGATGGTTGCTATCTTTGCCTAGAAATACTATTGCATCATGGGTGGAGTGTACTTCTTTATTATGACTAAAATTTTCCCACTTGCAAAGACTTTGCAACTAAGATCTAATATTACTAATTTTAGACAGGAAGAGCGTGAGCCACTAGCGCTTGCATGGGAGAGAATGAAAGAAGGCATGAGAAACCATCCCAGCCATGGGATGGAAGATTGGTTAATTCTCCACTTATTTTATAATGCTCTTAACCCTGTGTCTAAGTAAATGCTTGATACCGCAGCTAGAGGAACATTTATGGGCAAACAAATTGCCGAAGCAAAGCAAATGCTAGACAATATGCAAGACAACCATGCTCAATGGCATGTGGAAAGATCAAACACAAAGAAGGTGAACTTCGTCACACCGCAAGAAAATGAAGAACTCACTGCTAAGCTGGATGAGCTCATATTATCCATCGAGGGTAAGGAAACCCATGTAAGAGCCGTCCCAGAATCAAATATTGAAGAAATAGACTTCATAGCTCGTAATGATTGTTTTAATTTACCAAACAATAATGTTAATGCTTTACGCACATCTTTTGCTGGCATGCGCCCTTCCCCGATGATTATTATAATAGAATGAGTTTCACCTCTAGAGTTAACAATGGGAAGAATATTCAGCACCCTACTATTCGCTATTTGTTCTATGTTATTGCTAACACCTTGCATGCACGAGAGTTTACAATACTCAATGAGGAGGACATCTTGGTCCTCGCAAAAGATGCTTTCAACAACAACTTGTCACTCAACTTGGCTGCAATTCTTGTGCGCTACTTGGAGCACCAATCCTCCCAAAGCCAAGGGCCAATCACATGTGGAGGCTGTAGGGGTTCGTAGCATGGAAAACAAAACAAATCTATCGCATGAACACACAAAAGCCAAGATCTAATCTACGAGATCGGTGCAACGAGTTTGTAGAGTACTAACCCTCGTAGATCCAAAGCGTTTAACAAGATCAGATTCTCGTGGTTGATGTAGTCGTTCACTTGTCGATCTCAAGGTAGTGTAGACGATCTTTCTGGTGACACGTTCCGGCAGCACTCCCGCAGTCGGTCACACGTATGGTACTCAATGAATACCTTCCTCTCCCTTGTTCCAACAGGTAGCCAAGGTTGTAGATCTCCTCGCGATTCCAGCAGCGCGATGGTGTGGTGGTGGAGGTGGAGGAATAGATCCCAAAGGGCTTCGCCTAAGCTAGAGCGCATATGGTGGATTTAGAGAGGCCCTTGGTGGCTAGGGTTTATACACCGAGGGGAGTGTTGGGGATATGCTAAATGCGTATCACCATTGCATGTCTCTAATCCGGATAACCCGGGTGGCCCATAGTTGGTAGCAAGGACTATGGCCTGCTGGGCAGCCCAGTTAGATGGATCCAGAAGGGAGGCCCATGCCGGATGAAGGAAGGCTACGATGGAGTCATCAGCATACCCAGAGCCTTGGAGTGCAAGACACGTTAGACTAGTTGTATACCGTGTAGGACTCCGTAACCTGTCTGGCTAGGACTTTCCCTATAACCCTAGGATCTGGTGACTATATAAGCCGGACCTAGATGAGCCTTTAGGACAACAACACAACTCATATCGCGCATAGAGAACCGATCCATGTAACCCGACGTATTGCCGTTATAGTGATTTATAGAAGGAGTAGGATTCCGCCACCGTCATGGGATCTGAACCTGGGTAAGTTGTGTCACCTCCTACCCGCCAACCTTCCACCTTACCCCGTCTCTAAACACACTCTGTGAGGACCCCTCCATGGTGTACTCGTTGGCAATACCACGATAGTTGGCGCCCACCGTGGGGTAAGAGGCGCTTTAGGCTCTACAACAGGCGAGGTCCAAGATCTTTGCAAGAATCGGCAAAACTGTACCCATTGGTCGCGTTCTCTTCTCCGGCAATGTTCCGATCGTCCCTCCTGACGAATTCTGGATCCTGGAAAAGATGAACCCCACCCGCTGCTTGATCATTCCAATCAGGGACATCCACCTCTTCATCAGCGAAACCGACTCGGGCACTAGTTCCTTGGAAGTCATAGGATCGTCCAGGCCCGCACGGACCGTCTATGGGCAGGATACGCTCGCGGAAGGATTGAAATCGGATCTCTCTTTGGAGTTTGTCGACTTAGATCAGAAAAAATCATGACCCACCCAAACCGCCCCTATGCAGGAAATAATGGTGGAAGATCACTTCAAATCCACCGGCTTCGCCCGTGCGTCTGGAAAGCACAGATCACACTTCGTCGGCGTGGTGACTATCTTTGATATGGCGCTACACATCTAGAGAGAGGGTGAAAAACCCCGCGATTACCTTGCCAGATGGCCCCGGATACGGGACGATCTGGAACACTACCCCAGTGATGATGCTATCTATCACTTTGTGGAAGGGCTGGACCGCGGTACACTTCTCCGGCATACTCTAAGACGGCAGCAGGCCGCGGGTCTCCTCACCTTTGAGAGCATGATTGGCACCGTCAACAATTACGCGGCTGCCGATGCAGCTACTCAGGCAGAGCTCACCGTCATACCCGAGCCACCTCCACCACAGCCACCGCCGCCACCACCTCCAGCTAACAACTCGGCTGCCTTAGCATCATCCTCCGTCATTGAGGAATCCCCTGCACCCTCCGATTTTGTTCTCTATGCGATCTACGCTGACATCACCGTGGACTCGGAGGAGATGGACATCAACCCAGAGGAGCTCGACTCAGCTATGAAAGAGATGGAGGAGTATATCAAGCGTGAGGAGCAGGCCGACAAGGCCGTCATGTCCTGACTGGTGTTCATATCCATTGGGAGCGTGATGGAAGAAGACCAAACCGTACAAGGTATGCCTAAACCACTGGACAAGGGGAAGGGACCAGCTGATGCCGCTAACAATGATCGTGAAAACACCATGCATCCTCCTCCTCTTAACCCAGCGCAACAGCCGCAGGAACTCAACATCGGTCCGAGTAACGCCAACACCCTAAATCCGCCGCCACCAACATCTACGTTTGCAGCCGCCCAAGTCACTCCAGCTGATAGAGTGATGTACGACAATTTTCTCGTCAAGCCTATGACTGTGGCCCATATACGGAACATAGTCCAGCTTGATGAGAAGCGCCGGCAACTACTGGAGGAGGCGCAAGACATCGCGGAGCAAGGTGTAAAGTTAGATCGAGATCTGGCCAAGACGCAAAAATCGATTGAGACAACCAGGCACTGGAGGCTGAATATAAGACTCTGATTAAGCAACAGAAGGCTAAGAGAGCTCTAGCTCACATTGTCAACGACCCTGGCATACGGCAGAACCTAGGGTGGGCTCCCTCGAAGCTGGCACAGACCAATCCATACATTGATAGTGAAGGCAGGCAGATCATGCCCACACCTATCCTCAACTTGGCTGTTGCCAAGACCCTACTGGAGGAGGATAGATCACCCGTAGCTATGGAACATGTCTATGACCTTGTGGCCAAGGCTGTCAAACAGCAGGAAAAGGCCACCTCTCAGAGGCTCGAGTCTGACCCAGCATATTGCCAGTCTAGCAACCCTAAGAGGCCAAGGGAGAGACCTCCTCACGATGTCGGGTCCCAGACAGGTTCATCAGAATGAAGACGGAGGGACGCACGCAATAGGAAAGATGCTATCCCCATATCCTCCAACCACAGAGGCAAGGATCACCCTTGTTGCCCGTCTCCATCGCCCCGGTCCCCCGACATCATGAAGACTCAAAAGATCACCATCATATGAGCATGCCTCCGCCTAGACACCCTCAGTGCGGCATCGTCATTCGCGACAACACGGAGCAGCCTCATCATGGCAGGGAGTGCAATGGCAATCAGGAACATAAGAGCGGGTCACACCATGACCCTCCGTGTCCGACAAGAAACCGTGACAGATGTGAGGAGTTGCAGGAGGGTAACAGCAAGAAGGCTAACCCACCGCCACCTCCGCTTTCGTCGCCCCCTAGTAGCCACCATGGCAGAGGAGGTCCGCGCCACTCACGCAGCCCTTCCCCTTATGGCAAAAAGAAAAAGGCAAGCCCGGATCCATACGACGCACGTTCACGCTTGGACAAGATTCACGAGGCCCGGGAAGGACAGTACCTGGGATCACGTTGCTTTGGACCTTTAATACGGACCGCAACTTACCCCAAGGGTTTCCAGATTGACAAGACAATCAAGCCCTATGACGGCACCGCCAAGCCAGCCACGTGGTTGTAGGATTACGGAAACACGGTGGAGATCGCCGGGGAAACCTCAATGTTGCCGTCAAATACCTCCCACTGATGCTGACGGGCAAAGCCCGCCAATGGATTGATGACTTGTTGGAGAAGTCCATATGCAATTGGTTGGACATGCAAGAAGCATTCACCAAAAACTTTGAGGGTACGTATAAATGTCCCTGCACTGTTGGCGATCTACAGCGCTGCATGCAAGAGAAAGACGAGACATCTCGAGCCTACCTCTCCTGCTGGCTGGATATGAAAAATTCCTGTGCAGGAATGCATGATCAGACCGCTATATCCACCTACATCGATGGCTTGGAAAAGGGTACTTTACTCCGACATAAGTTGAAGCGCCTGCAGGACAATCACCGGCTAGATCTCAATCAGATGATCTCCTTGGCTAGTGAGTTTGCGGCTGCCGACAATGACGCTCGCAGCTCTTTGCCGGCAATTTCCATTCCAACCCAAGCTAAAAGGAACAATAGCGCTAAGCGGAAAAATCCGCCATAATAAAAGCCAACCTCCAACATGGTCGTAATGACGTTTGTAGGAAGAGGTGATGGCGGACAGCGCGGCCGAGGACAGTGGGCTAATCGTGGGCAACAGTGCGGTAGTAAAACTACCCCGGCAGCGCCTCGCGTTGCCCAAACATACGAGGAATACTGTGATATGCTATGTCTTGTACAGCTCGACGCCAATGGCAAAGCCACCCACACCAACCGCCATTGCAAGTTCGTCAACAATCTCAAAGAAGACCCGGAGTCTGGCTACAAACAAAGCCGGAAGAACCGACCGTGAGGCAAGGGCAAAGGGAAGAAGAAGGAAGAGGAGTCCAAGGATTCAAGTGACATGGACGAGGACGTTGACCCCAAGCACGCCGACAAGTGCGATGGAAAAGGCAAGAACCCCTTCGAGAAGAATGACCCCGTCTACTACACTTTCCTTGGCACCCCAACTATCCGGGCACAGAAAACCTCACTGAGGATACTGATGGCCACCCTACCTCCAGTTCCCCAATACCTGCGCTGGTCGGAAGTTACAATCACTTGGGACAGGAAGGATCACCCCGACATCATTACAAGGGAGAACCAATACGCCATGGTCATCAACCCTTTGATTGACGGCAACGAGTTCACCAAGTGCGTGGTGGATAGCAGAAGCAGCATCAACATTATGTACCTTAGATACACTACACAAGAATTCAAGGAGATCCAGAGGAAGGTCGACGACCCAGAGATGTCGGCATCGAAGAAGCAAATTTCTGACTCCGATCCTGCCTTCAAATCCACCGTCAAAACAAAGTCGGTGGAACTTGTGGTAGGCGATGCCTCCAAGGTCACGGCTATTAGGATGAACCTGGACCCTAAATAGGAAAGCGTGCTCGTCGAGTTCCTCCGTGAGAATAGGGACATCTTTTCCTGGCAACCTGCCGACATGAAAGGTAACTAGGGAAGTTGCCGAGCACAGCTTGAATATTGATCCAAAATGCAAACCGGTGAAAAAACCCTACGACGATTCGAAGACGAGAAAAGACGTGCCATAGGCAAAGAGATAGCTAGGTTACTTAAGGCTAGTTTTTCCAAGAAGTCCTTCACACCCGATGGGTGGCCAATTATGTACTTGTCCCCAAAAAGGGAACCAAAGAATTAAGAATGTACGTTGATTACACAGGCTTGAACAAAGCATGTCCGAAGGACCCGTTTGCTTTGCCTCGCATTGACCAAGTCATTGACTCGATGGCTGGCTTGGAACTTCTCTGTTTTCTATATGCATACTCGGGATACCACTAGATAAAGATGAGGAAGTCGGACCAATTGGCCACTTCATTCACCACACCTTACGGCACGTTTTGCTATGTCACGATGCCCTTTGGGCTGAAAAATGCAGGTGCTACGTACCAACGGACTATGCAGCATTTCCTGCACGACCAAATTGGTCGGAACGTTCACGCCTACATGGAAGATATCGCGGTGATGTCTAAAAAATCAAATTACTTAATCTCCGACTTGAAGTAAACCTTTGATAATCTCCGGAAATACAACATGATGCTTAACCCAAAGAAGTGTGTCTTCGGGGTTCCAGCCGGCAATTGTTGGGCTTCATTGTTTCCTAGCACGGAATCGAGGTCAACCCGGAGAAGATCATGGCCATCCTAAACATCAATCGTCTGACATGAGACGCGATGCTATCAAATCACCTACAAGAGACGCGATGCTATCAAATCACAAGTCTTGGCGGATTTTATTGCAGATTGGACAGAGATGCCAAATGCTACCCTTCTACTAGAGCCAGAATATTGGGTGATGCACTTTGACGGATCAAAGCTACTTGGCTCGGGGGCTGGTGTGCTACTATAGTCACCAACGGGGGAAAACTGCACTATGTTTTGCAGATCCACTTTGAGGCTACAAATAACATGGCGGAATACGAAGCACTCATTCACGGACTTCGCGTAGCCAAAGATATTGGCATCAAGCGCATAGTTTGCTATGGAGATTGCGAATTGGTTGCCTAGTGGGTGGCTGGCACATGGAACCCGTGGAAGCCTATGATGGCAGCATATCGAGACGAAGTGGACGAGATAGCCAAGTGTTTCGAAGGCTATGAAGTCAAGTATGTCAAGAGGGAGGACAATGAGGTGGATGATCTGCCATCAAAGCTTGGATCAGGGCGCAAACCAATTCCGCCTAGCGTTTTGCTGGAACATCTATGGACCCCATCTGTTAAGGGAGCAGACACCAAGAACCCGAATAGAGTTGACTCATTTGTTAATGCGGTAACAATAGTCCCTCCGGCTTGGACAAAATCGTTCATGGAATATCTCGTACACGGAACTTTGCCCATTGACGAAGTTGAAAGTCGGGAAATAGTACGTCGAGCAAAGGGCTATACCATAATTAAAGGGAAGCTCTACAAAAGAAGTACAACTGGCGTATATCTAAAGTGTGTATCCTAGCAAGAAGGTATTGATATCCTTCATGAGATCCATTCCGGAGATTGCGGGCATCACGCCGCTCCTCAATCGTTGGTCTCCAAAGCCTTCCGAAAGGATTTTACTGGATGACCGCGAAGGCGGACGCCGACAAGCTGGTCGAGACATGCATAGGATGCCAGTATTATGCCCGACAACCACATGTACCAGCTCAAGAATTGTGAACTATACCAATAACTTGGCCATTTGCAGTCTGGGAGCTTGACATAGTTGGTCCATTACAGACGGCACCTTGTGGGTTTATGCATCTGCTGGTAGCAGTTGATAAATTCACAAAATGGATTGAAGCTAAACCCATTAGAAAGCTTGATAGGGTGACTTCCCTTAGGTTTGTCCGAGATCTAGTGGTGAGATTTGGTCTCCCACATAGCATCATCACTGACAATGGCAGCAACTTGTCACTCGGAGAAGTGGAATCTTATTGTTGGGAGAAGGGCATCCGACTTGATCTGGCATCTGTGTCACACCCACAATCCAATGGACAAGTTGAGCAGGCCAATGGATTAATTATGTAGGGAATAAATCCACGTCTAGAAGCACCGCTACATAGAGCAGCTGGAGCCTGGGCGGAGGAATTGCCATATGTTTTGTGGATTTTACGAACTACTCCCAATAGATCCACTGGCTACACCCCTTACTTCATGGTATATGGACCAGAAGCAATCCTACCATTCGACATCCTCCATGATTCACCAAGAGTTGCCTCCTATGACAAAGATGATGCTGAAGAATCCAGGCGCCTAGATGTAGACCTTCTCGAGGAAGAGATCATAATGGCACGCCAGAGGTCATTGGTTATCATCGCCTGAGTGCATGGTTCGGACTAAGGGTCTTCCGACTCACAAAAAGTCAAGCATAAAAACCAGAGTAATGGATAAGCCAGCACTTGCTTAAAAAATATTTACATGCTGGAATTAGTTCTTAAACAGCTGGAAGCTTATAGCCAGAGTTTTCCGCCTTAAGTTAAACAACATTGTTTTTCCGCATACATACAACATCCAGAGGTGACAAATATTACATAGTGTTTTCACTTCTCTTGTGCAGGATACTTCGAGGTCGCATCATCGGCCAAAGGAGAGCCATCTTGCCCATCAACAAAGTCAGCAGTTTTCAGGGAATCGAAGGAGCTAGCTTGGTCGGCATCAATTACCTCAAGAGGCACAAAGCTATTCGCATCGACCAATTGGGCAACCCTGGTATCGTAGCCAGCAATCGAAGCCCAGATAGCATCATGATCAATCTTCTGTCCGTCTTCGTCTATGTCCGCCAACCTAGAGGTCAGAGTGGCGATGTCGTCGTCATAGTGGGCCTTGACCATGGCTAGAACCATCCTAGCGCCAGCCAGGTACATGAAGCTTTCCATTTTATGATACGCTCAGGGGATCGGCGTAGGATCTCTGAGTACTTCATTACAGAGTCCACTACCTTAATGTTGATGTCTAAGGGCTTGGCGATCTCTTTGGCCTAGGTGATGGTGGTGCTGATGAAGTTGCTGGCAAGAACCATGCATTCCTTTAGCAGAGGAGTATTATTGGTCAAACCAATAGGAGCTGCATTTCCGACCAAAATGTTTGATTACATGAGTTCAACACAATAAGATCAAAGTACCTGATTTGCAGAAGTACAAGACGAAGAGCACTTACCAAAGATGTTGCTTTCTGCTTGCTTGAGAATTTCCGCCATGGAATCCCGTTCTTTTCGGAGGGTCTTTTGCGCGTCAAGGTTCCGAGTATTTTGCTCATCGGCAACTTTGTTCTGGTCCTTGAGGGTTGCAATCTCCTCCTTAATGCAGATGATCTCCGTGTTTGCAGATTTTTGCACGGCAACTAATGCATCTTCGTGCATCTTCAGCGAGTGAACCCTCTCCTACTTAAGGATCTTGTTTTCGCTATCCAGCTCGTGTATGTGCTTGGATTGCTCAACAATGTCCTTGTTCTTGGCAATAGCTTCTGCAAGTCGGAGAAATGACAGAGCATAATGAGTAGTCAGAATTTAACGACACAAGAACAAGTTGAGAGTGAAACTAAAAAGAAAAAAAGACTCTTGCCCTTGGTGATCCATTCCTTCAAGATGGAAGTTTTACCCTTTTCAGCTTCAAGGTCCTTGCACATCTTGTGGAACTTATCATTGGTGGCAACTCTCCGAGTATTCTCATTCTGCAAAAATAATAAGGCTACTTAGTCTACTTGGAGCATCTAGCCGGATAAATATCCACCTAAAGGCTTGGGGGCTACAGTATAAGTTTTTAACTCAAAGCTATGCTTAGTCTTTATTTAAAGAATCTAGTTGGAACTAATTCTATTTCAACTAGAGGCTTGGGGGATACAGTATTGAAATTTACAAACACTACGTATCCTACTCTAAAAGTATCTAGTCAGAATAATTCATTCAAACTAAATACTTGGGGGTACAGTGCAAAGTTTCTAGCTTAGTCACTCCTAGAGCATTCAAACCCAAAGACCTATGGTTTTTCGTCTAAATCCTCAGGGGCTATAATGGGATACTACGTATGAAATGCAAAAGGCATAGAAAACTTACAAGTGCGATGATCTTTAGGTTGCTGGCGCTCTCAGCAAACAACTTACTAAAAGCAAGTATGTTAACTCGGACAATCTCCACTTGTTTGAGCAACTCCTCAAGGTCGCACGAAGGAGAAGACGGCGCAGCACCAGGAGCTAGAGCTGAGCTACTCGATGTGAGAACCGGATAGACAATCTTGGGAAGCTCAGTTGGCATCTTGGGTGCAACGGTTCCGCCTTTGGCAGAAGTTCCGCCTTCCACTATCTCCTTACAACTACAAGTGGCATCCTTAGCTGGAGTTTCGGCCACTTTGGGAGAAGTTCTCTCTCTTGCGTAGCCTGATTGCTGGCAACGTGGACCTCCGCGGTAGCATTTGGGACCTCCTGAGAAGGAGTCGGGTCCACTTCCATGGCGGAAGGTTTAGATGTTACCTTTGCCGGAGATCCAGCGGGTGCGGCAGAAGGTTGGACGGTCGGAGTAGGAGGAGCGATGGCGGGGGATGCTTGGATAAAAATCTCTTTAATGTTTTTAGAAGCCCTCGATGTTTTGGAGATCTTCTTCAAACTCACACTAGCCTTTTTCCTGAAACATGCAAAATTATAAGTACAGGAATGAGATGAGCAATAGACGATGTCGGATGATAAGAATCTTACACAATAGTTGGTGCCTTGGTCAATGGGATACCAGTTAATCTTCTTTTCTCCGCCTCTAGGGAGGCGATGGATCTCTTAGAGGCTCCACCCTCCGTCTTCTTTTTCTTGCCCCCGTCAGCAGCGTCAGAGGTGGAGCCCTTCCACTTTCACACTAACGGAACATCCTCGTCGGACACAACAGTGACTTCCTTCATCTTGGGGTCATAGACCTGGGAAGCCATGCTGCCTTCGTCCAGATCCCCTAGTTGTTAAGTGAATTCTAAGTGTTAGATGCAAAGATATGTGCAAGACGGAAAAACTGGAGCATATGTCATATACGATAAATAAATAAGTACCTCTAGGCACCTGCCGCCCTCGAACATGTTGTAGGTGATGGTGAAGCCATGCTTCCGATCCTTCACCTTGACTATGTCCTTGAGGTGAAGCTTGACGAAGTACTGGAGAAGTTCTCCTCGGAAATCCGAAGGCTATCTGTAAGACCCCACCTTAAAAAGGTAAAGGTCCATGTGATTGCAATG
The DNA here is from genome assembly GCA_916181665.1 of Avena sativa. Classification (NCBI taxonomy): domain Eukaryota; kingdom Viridiplantae; phylum Streptophyta; class Magnoliopsida; order Poales; family Poaceae; genus Avena; species Avena sativa. Next base: position 107,135,936 of record OV702293.1, read on the forward strand.
CTAGTCCCTGGATCGAATAGCTAGCATCCACAGTTTAAGATGTAATATCAAGAAACAAAGGTCATATTACAACTTATAACCAGGAATAAAATAATACATTACATCTTACATAGCTCATTTGGCTATCACATTACAATGCAGCAGAAATAACTATATAGCATCGAGTCCTTCATCTTCATATGCCACAAGCAATCATGTTGGTTGTAGACTTGTAATCCCTACTCAACAAACTTCACTAACATCAAACAAACCTGCAACATAATAAGTTATAGCCACAAGGGTCAATACATTGGAATTGTATTGGCAAGTGATACTATGGTAGACTAGTGGTATCTAACATCTATATGCATTTGGCTAAGTGTATGTTAGGCTTTCTTTGCTCAAAATAAAGTTTTCCTTATTAGTTGAAAACACTAAGTTTTTGTTTGTCAAAATCACCCAAGGAACAACCAATAGAAATTGGTTAACCTTTACCCTTGTTCAACCACAAGTTTTTAACTTAGAAATTGGGATTAGGAGATCCTTAATAGCTTTAATGTCTTGATGCTAAAATTGTCCATTGCCGGGGACACGGCTAAGTACTTACATTTTACACTCTCGAGAGGTGGTGCACTTTCCCCACAAGAGTCAGCATGCATTGAGACAAGATCTTTCAGAGGCCTTCCCTTAGACTAAATGGACGCGTTCCATTTATCACCCCTACCACCTTCTGTCCATCTGGCTAAGTTATTGCAACCTATATGATCCAGGCAGAGCCCATATTGCCATGTGGTTGCACTAGAAGCTTCTCAACACTTAACATCTCAAATATCTTTGTTCCTGGGTGGCTTTCCACAAGTGAGATACACAAGGTTGCCATCCTGGGCCTTGTGTAACCACTCAACATAACCCATTCATACCATTCCACCCAGGTGATTCATTCACATAGTTGTTTTATTAAGCAAACCACCCTTGTTTTCTACTAGCTAAGCTAAGCATACTAGTAGCAAGCATCTTAACTTGGGGAAAATTCTACTAAGGCATCATCTAATACGATTTCCTAAGGCATAGCACATATATACTTAGTAAAAATTCCATGCAAGTCCTACTCAAAATATCACTAATGCATAGTGAAAATAATAGGACAATATATATAAAGCATCCTTTTTAGTAGAGAGTATAGGTTCACTCCTTGATCTTGCAAATTTCACACTCTTCAAAGTTCACTACAATTCAATCAAGGCACAAATTCAAACTAGCATTCAAACAATTCACCACATAAAATAATAAAAACAACGAAATGCATGGAAGCATGCAAAAGGTTGTTTTATTTGGAAAATTGTTTTCTAACAAGGTTTATCATTTCAAAACACCTACAGGTCATTTATAAAAGTGGCAAAACCATTTAAAACCAAGTTAGTAAAAAATGGGCCGTTTTATATCATTTTTGTGTTGCTAGAAATGCTTTTATTCAAGGAATAATTTTCTAGTGTTAGCAAAATATATTTATAAATTCGAATGTTAGTGTTTAGGGTCAGAGAGATCAAAATAAACCATTTGCAAAAGATTTTACTCAAAAATCGTTTTTAGAATAATTTTTATAACCAAAATAGGCTTACAAATGATTCTGCAAAACACCTAATTTTACAGAAGCAAAATACTAAACTAAGGCCATAGTTGCAAAGCTTACATTTTTCTGAATCCAATGATATAAAATTTATAATTTTTGGTCAAACAAAACAAAAGTTATGAAATTTTCAAACTCAACTATCTAATAGATTCTTTTCTGTTTTTAAAACTATAGTGTAGCCACGTGTCTTATTTCTATTGGCTAATACCGATTCGCTCGGATCAAGAAACATGGGCTGTTGGATTTAAAGGGATCTGTGTGGCTCAGATCAAGCATACTGTTTCAGTTAAGTGATTCTATCATATCCACTAGATTAACATCCAACGGTCCAGAGCATACCAACCACAGATGGGCGGCGCTGGCTGGCGACTGTGGTGGCAGCGCTCGGGCGATGACGTTTTCGACGAATCTAGGAAGCGAGGAAGGAAACGGAGGGGCTTACCAGAATCGCCGAAGCACGTAGATGCTCAACATGGTCTCTGTCGGCCAAGGGGCGCACGGGTTCTATGGGGATTGCTCGCCAGAGTTCTTTCTATCGTCGGGGACGCTCTGTCGTCATCGGGGGCGAGGCTACGAGGCACGCCAAGGCAAAACAAAGGGTGCGTCAGATGCACGAGAGTGAGGAGATTGTAGGAGCATCTACCAGAGAGAAGGGGACGGTCAGTAGTGACCAGGAGAGGTCGTTGGAGTGGATGCAGATGATGGCAGCGCTCAAACTTGGTTGTTGCTGAGGCTGTGGGGCACGCGCAGGCAAGCGGTAGGTGCTGGAAGATGTGCACGGTGTTGGCGAGCACGCTCGTGGAATCCAGGGGGCAAGGGGAGGTAAGGGCTGGCCGGAATTCGCACCGGAGTTTGTCGGAGGCAGCGGCGGGGCAAGAAAAATTAGCGCAACCTGGTGGCGTTCGTGGCATGAGGTTTGAGGGGAACGAGAGAGGAGAGGGAGGCGATTTAATGAGTGTGATCGCTAGAGAGAATTACACCGGTAGTAACGCGAATTGAAGCTGGGGATTTACGGCCAAAAACGGTAGAGGGATTTGGGGGCAGGTTCAGCACGTCGGGGACGATGATGAGGTGGCGCTGGTGGGTCCGGCGCGTCAGCGAGAGGGGTGGGGTGATACGCGGTGAGAAAACGTTTAACGGGAAAGAGAAGGGCTGCCGGGTGGGCTGCGCTGCTGGGCTTGCTGTTGGGCTAGGGCTGCGTAGGTGAGTTGGGCTGCTCTGTTTTCATTTTTTCTTCTGTATTCTTTTTATTTTTTCCTTTTCTATTTCCTGTTTTCAATTCAAACTTTTTTATTTAAGTTTCAGTTTGAATTCAAATATTGACCAAACCTTTTTAGTAGGTTTTACTGTTTAGTAGTGTGTTTACATAATTCACTTTGAATTAATTCAAATATTTTCTTAAGATTTATTATTTAATTAAATTAGGCCTTTTGTCTTTATTCAAATAAAATTTAATATGGTTCAAATCCATATTATTTTATTCAAATAATTCTTTTATTATTTTTAAGTTAATTAGATAACTTTTAATACATTTTGGCAATTTGAATTATTTTTCTCATGATTTAATTAATCATTTATATTAGGGATTTTGTCTTTATTCAAATAAAATTGAATATAGTTAAAAGCGCATATAATTTTATTTAAATAATCTTTATTCCTTTATTTTTATTTGGATTGTCTTTATTCCTTTTTCTTATGAATTTGGTCAAGATTTAATTTGACTTTTAAATATTCCTTATTTATTTATTCCTTTTTTATCTTATAAAATCCATATCTTTTTATTTATAGTTCCAAAATTGGTGATTCCAATTTGTATAATTTTATTTAATATTTGTTTATCTTTTTAAATCCTTTTAGGATTATTTTGATCACAATTTGGTATTTATTTTGAGTTAGGAGATTTATTAGCCTTGGAAAGTAATTCCTTTTATCTTATTAAATTCATAAGTTTTTATCCATGGCTTCAAATTGAATGAAACCAATTTCCATGGTTTTGTAACATTTTTGTTTATCAATTTTGATCATTTATAAATGTTTGTTGTTGAATTTTTATATGGATCAAATCCATAGTCTTGGAGAGATCTTGGAAATGATTTCTTTCATTAGGATTTAGGGTTTTGGTTTATTTTTCCAAGTGCTTTAAATTCAAGATTCTTTCCATGAATAAATGCATTTTATCTTTGAAATATTTGTTTGTTGTGCTAGGGTTGGGTAGGTGAGTTGGGCTGCTTTGTTTTCATTTTTTTCTGTTTTCTTTTTCTTTTTCTTTTTCTATTTCCTATTTTCAATTCAAACCTTTTTATTTAAGTTTCAGTTTGAATTCAAATTTTGAGCAAACCTTTTCGGTAGGTTTTACTGTTTAGTAGTGTGTTTAAATAATTCACTTTGAATTAATTCAAATATTTTCTTAAGATTTATTATTTAATTAAATTAGGCCTTTTGTATTTATTCAAATAAAATTTAATATGGTTCAAATCCATATTATTTTATTCAAATAATTCTTTTATCAATTTCAATTATTTTTCTCATGATTTAATTAATCATTTATATTAGGGATTTTGTCTTTATTCAAATAAAATTGAATATGGTTAAAAGACCATATAATTTTATTTAAATAATCTTTATTCCTTTATTTTTATTTGGACTGTCTTTATTCCATTTGCTTATGGGTTTGGTCAAGATTTAATTTGACTTTTAAATATTCCTTATTTATTTATTCCTTTCTTTATCTTATAAAAAATACATATCTTTTTATTTATAGTTCCAAAATTGGTGATTCCAATTTGTATAATTTTATTTAATATTTGTTTATCTATTTAAATCCTTTAGGATTATTTTGCTCAAAATTTGGTATTGATTTTCTGTTAGGAGCTTTATTAGCCTTGGAAATTAATTCCTTTTATCTTATTAAATTCATAAGTTTTTATCCATGGTTCCAAATTGAATGAAACTAATTTCCATGGTTTTCTAATATTTTTCTTTATCAATTTTGATCATTTATAAATGTTTGTTGTTGAATTTTTATATGGATCAAATCCATAGTCTTGGAGAGATCTTGGAAATGATTTCTTTCATTAGGATTTAGGGTTTTGGTTTATTTTTCCAAGTGCTTTAAATTCAAGATTCTTTCCATGCATAAATGCATTTGATCTTTGAAATATTTGTTTGTTGCTTTCTTATTCAAATTTTGTTCAAGTAGGGTTTTGATGTTTCCATTTAGAAGCAAAAAGTTTCTTTTCACCCTAAATTTCAACAATTGTTTCTTTTGTTTATTTATTTTTCAAATTTCAAAATTTGGAAAATTTTGGGATGTGACAGAATACCACCCTTAAAAGGAATCTCGTCCCGAGATTCAGGAATGCTAGAGGTTACAAGTTGGCTTCAAGACAACTAGGATACTACCACCCTTAAAAGGTTTTCAACTAGATTACATCTTGGCTTACTAGGGATCTTGATGTATCTTCTCTGGACAGTTGTTTGCATAGTGTCCCTTATTTCCACACTTAAAACATGTGAAAGTGTTGATGTCTCTCATAGGTTTGCTTGTCTTGTCTTCAATCTTTTCTGGACAATGTGATGCATAATGGCCTAGATCTTTGCATTTGTTGCACATCACTTGGCTAATATCCTCTTTCATCTTTGGTATCACTGTCTCTTGTTTGTTTTCTTGGCCTTTCTTCTTTTCTGGGCATTCATTAGCATAGTGTCCCTTATCTTTGCAATTGTGACATTTCTCCTGATAATGTCTTTCTTGCTGGTGTTGGGGCATTTCTTCTTTTTCTTGGGTTTCTCCAAAGCTAGGAGGGATCTTAGTTCATGCTCTTCATATCTTACCACAAATGTGGGAAAACTTCCTCGGTTCTTAGAACGATTCCTGGGATAACGTCCATGTTTCCTCTTTTGTCCACCATGGTGGGTCACAATGTATGGAGGTGCATACTGGTATTTGACTTTGTCTTCATCCTTCTTGGTATGGAGGTTTCCAAACATTTGATGTTTTCCATCTTGTTTCATCTGTTGAACTATAGGATAGATGGGCATTGGATAGGGAAACGATTATTTCCTTCACATAGGAAACATGTAACTTGATATGTGGGGCATTGTTTAATTGGATGTTTCTCTTCACAATTAGGGCATTGGTCCTTATGCTCTTTGTAAGTGTGTCCTATGTCTCCAAAAATTTTGCAAGCTTGTGTTCCTTCTATAATATCATCATTGATATCATTTTTGTCACAATCTCCTTGGGAAAGGTTGCTTCTGATGTTGGTCATTTGATTGGTCATCCTTTGCAACAATTGCGATTGAGTTTCCAAGAACTTTAGCATGGTTGGGTCTAACTCAATGTTGTTGGCTAAAAACCGAGTTGTCACTTGATTCAACTGGGCTTGGGTTGCTAGCAGTTGTTCTCTCATGTGCATCTCTTGGTTGTTGTTGTCACCATCCTTGATGTTCGAGTTGTGGTTTCTTGGAGAAGTCATATGTTTGGGTTTGGATTGAGATTAGAATAGGCAAGAGATTTCTAGAGTAAGATTTCTACTCACACACAACAATTCACACAAAGAAATGTGCAAGCAATCACAATCATGCATTCCACTCAAACAACAAGATTCAAACATATTTTAGGCAACAAAATATTTTTGCTACACCACATAAGTTGGTGTGATCAATAAATCGATCTAAACTAAACACTAGTATGGTGGTCCAACTATGGTGTTCACTTGAGATCATCCCATTCTTCTTAGTTGTTTCTTCCTGAACAAGATCATGGTATCCTTGGAAAAATTCTTGCATCTTGGTCACAAAGCTTCAAAAGTGATGATGGTTCCTTCTAAGTTGTGTTTCCTTAGTCTCCAAGTCTTGAGTAATATTTCTTGTCTCACTTGTAGTCCTTAGTGATGTCCAAGTTGAAGTCCTTGGTGAAACTGAAGTTGAAGTCATTGGTGATGTTGAAGTTGAAGTCCTTTACTCATGTTGAAGTTGAAGTCCAAAAAGTTGAAAAGGAAGAGATGTAGAATCAAAAAAAAATATTGAGGAAAGAGTTTTACAAGATTGTTTGTAAATAAGTTTTGAACAAATACAACTCCTATTTTTCTAAGGGGTTTTGTCCAATCCTAGGGTTATAATCCTATAGGCAACACAATGCTCTGATACCATCTGTAAGACCCCACCTTTATAAGGTAAAGGTCCCTGTGATTGCAATTATAGTCCCTGGATTGAATAGCTAGCATCCACAGTTTAAGATGTAATATCAAGAAACAAAGGTCATATTACAACTTATAACCAGGAAGAAAATAATACATTACATCTTACATAGCTCATTTGGCTATCTCATTACAATGCAGCAGAAATAACTATATACCATGGAGTCCTTCATCTTCATATGCCATAGGCAATCATGTTGGTTGTAGACTTGTAATCCCTACTCAACAAACTTCACTAACATAAAAAAAATTTGCAACATAATAAGTTATAGCCACAAGGGTCAATACATTGGAATTGTATTGGCAAGTGATACTATGGTAGACTAGTGGTATCTAACATCTATATGCATTTGGCTAAGTGTAGCTTAGGCTTGCTTTGCTCAAAATAAGGTTTTCCTTATTAGTTGAAAACACTAAGTTTTTGTTTGTCAAAATCACCCAAGGAACAACCAATAGAAATTGGTTAACCTTTACCCTTGTTCAACCACAAGTTTTTAACTTAGAAATTGGGATGAGGATATCCTTGATAGCTTCAATGTCTTGATGCTCAAAATTTCCATTGTCGGGGACACGACTAAGTACTTATATTTTACACTCTCGAGAGGTGGTGCACTTTCCCCACAAGATTCGACATGCATCGAGACAAGATCTTTCAGAAGCCTTACCTTAGACCAAATGGACGCGTTCCATCCTATCATCCCTACCACCTTCTGTCCATCTGGCTAAGTTATTGCAACCTATATGATCCATGCAGAGCCCATATTTCCATGTGGTTGCACTAGAAGCTTCTCAACACTTAACATCTCAAATATCTTTGTTCCTGGGTGGCTTTCCACAAGTGAGATACACAAGGTTGCCATCCTGGGCCTTGTGTAACCACTCAACATAACCCATTCATACCATTCCACCCAGGTGATTCATTCACATAGTTGTTTTATTAAGCAAAACACAAGTCATAGACTTAGAAATATTTAATAACATGAATAAACCACCATTGTTTTCTACTAGCTAAGATAAGCATACTAGTAGAAAGAATGTTAACTTAGGTAAAATTCTACTAAGGCATCATCTAATAGGATTTCCCAAGGCATGGCACATATATACTTAGTAAAAAGTCCATGCAAGTCCTACTCAAAATATCATTAATGCATAGTGAAAATAATAGGACAAAATATATGAAGCACCACTTTCCTTTTTAATAGAGAGTATAGGTTCACTCCTTGATCTTGTAAATGTCACACTCTTCAAAGTTCACTACAATTCAAGCAAGGCACAAATTCAAACTAGCATTCAAACAATTCACCACATAAAATAATAAAAACAAAGAAATGCATGCAAGCATGCAAAAGGTTATTTTATTTGGAAAAGTGTTTTATAACAAGGTTTAACATTTCAAAACACCTACTGTTCATTTATAAAAGTGGAAAAACCATTTAAAGCCAGTTAGTAAAAATGGGCCATTTTAAATCATTTGTTTTTGCTAGAAATGCTTTTATTCAAGGAATAATTTTCTAGTGGTAGAAAAATATATTTATAAATTCAAATGTTAGTGTTTAGGGTCATAGAGTTCAAAACAAACCATTTGCAAAAGATTTTACTCAAAAATCATTTTTAGAATAATTTTTATAACCAAAATAGCCTTACAAATGTTTCTGAAAAAACACCTAATTTTATAGAGGCAAAATACTAAAATAATGCCATAGTTGCAAAGATCACATTTTTCTGAATCCAATGATATAAAATTTGTAATTTTTGGCCAAACAGAACAAAAGTTATGAATTTTTCAAACTCAACCATCTAATAGATTCTTTTCTCTTTTAAAACTACAGTCTAGCCACGTGTCTTATTTCTATTGGGCCAATACCGATTCACTCGGATCAAGCAATGTGGGTGGTTGGATTTAAAGGGATCTGTGCGGTTTAGATCAAGCATACCGTTTAAGTTAAGTGATTCTATCCTATCCACTAGATTAACATCCAACAGTCCAAAGCATACCAACCACAGATGGGCGGCGCTGGCTGGCGACTGCGGCGGCGACGCTCTGGCGGTGACGTTTCCGAAGAATCTAGGAAGCGAGGAAGCAAACGGAAGGGCTTACCAGATTCACCGAAGCGCATCGATGCTCAACGTGGTCTCTATCGGCCAAGGGGCGCACGGGTTCTATGGGGATTGCTCGCCGGAGTTTTTGCTACCGTCGAGCACGCTCTGTCATCGTCGGGGGCGAGGCTACGAAGCACTCCAAGGCAAAAAAAAGGGTGCGTCAGATGCGCGAGAGAAAGGAGATTGTAGGAGCATCAACCAGAGAGAAGGGGGTGGTCAGTAGTTATCAGGAGAGGTCGCCGGAGTGGATGCAGACGACAGCGACGCTCAGACTTGGTTGTTGCCGAGGCTATGGGGAACACGTGGGCAAGCAGGAGGTGCTGGCAGATGTGCATGGTGTTGACGAGAACGCTCGTGGAATCCAGGGGGCAAGGGGAGGTAAGGGCTAGCCGGAATTCGCACCGCAGTTTGTCGGAAGTAGCAGCGAGGCACGCAAAATTAGCACAGCCTGGTGGCGTTTGTGGCATGGGGTTTGAGGGGAACGAGAGAGGAGAGGGAGGCGATTTAATGAACGTGATCGCTGGAGAGAATTAAACCGGAAGTAATGCGAATTGAAGCTGGGGATTTACGGCCAGAAACGGCGGAGGGATTTGGGGGCGGGTTCAGCGCGTCGGGTACGGTGAAGTGGCGCTGGTGGGTCCGGTGTGTCAGTGAGAGGGGTGGGGTGGTACGCGGTGAGAAAACGTTTTGCGGGGAAGAGAAGGGCTGCCGGGTGGGCTGCGCTGCTGGGCCTGCTGTTGTGCTAGGGTTGGGTAGGTGAGTTGGGCTGCTTTGTTTTCATTTTTTTCTGTTTTCTTTTTCTTTTTCTATTTCCTATTTTCAATTCAAACCTTTTTATTTAAGTTTCAGTTTGAATTCAAATTTTGAGCAAACCTTTTCGGTAGGTTTTACTGTTTAGTAGTGTGTTTAAATAATTCACTTTGAATTAATTCAAATATTTTCTTAAGATTTATTATTTAATTAAATTAGGCCTTTTGTATTTATTCAAATAAAATTTAATATGGTTCAAATCCATATTATTTTATTCAAATAATTCTTTTATCAATTTCAATTATTTTTCTCATGATTTAATTAATCATTTATATTAGGGATTTTGTCTTTATTCAAATAAAATTGAATATGGTTAAAAGACCATATAATTTTATTTAAATAATCTTTATTCCTTTATTTTTATTTGGACTGTCTTTATTCCATTTGCTTATGGGTTTGGTCAAGATTTAATTTGACTTTTAAATATTCCTTATTTATTTATTCCTTTCTTTATCTTATAAAAAATACATATCTTTTTATTTATAGTTCCAAAATTGGTGATTCCAATTTGTATAATTTTATTTAATATTTGTTTATCTATTTAAATCCTTTAGGATTATTTTGCTCAAAATTTGGTATTGATTTTCTGTTAGGAGCTTTATTAGCCTTGGAAATTAATTCCTTTTATCTTATTAAATTCATAAGTTTTTATCCATGGTTCCAAATTGAATGAAACTAATTTCCATGGTTTTCTAATATTTTTCTTTATCAATTTTGATCATTTATAAATGTTTGTTGTTGAATTTTTATATGGATCAAATCCATAGTCTTGGAGAGATCTTGGAAATGATTTCTTTCATTAGGATTTAGGGTTTTGGTTTATTTTTCCAAGTGCTTTAAATTCAAGATTCTTTCCATGCATAAATGCATTTGATCTTTGAAATATTTGTTTGTTGCTTTCTTATTCAAATTTTGTTCAAGTAGGGTTTTGATGTTTCCATTTAGAAGCAAAAAGTTTCTTTTCACCCTAAATTTCAACAATTGTTTCTTTTGTTTATTTATTTTTCACATTTCAAAATTTGGAAAATTTTGGGATGTGACACTATCTTTCCTATCCTTGGTGTACTTGTGCATAAGCTTCGTGCGGTGCTGCAGAGGCTAGATCCGCCTGAGAAACCAGCACATGGCTAGGTCCAAGCCAGTCAGACCTGTCTCTACGAACCAGTCGATCTGCCTTACATCGCGATAGGATTCGTCGTCGGAGGGGAGGAGGGCTTGCGATCTCCATGTCGTGGCTTCAGCGGCGGCCCCGTCATTAAAGTCCGGGTACGACGCTTCTCGGCCGTCCAGAGGGATATCTGGGCCATAGAAGTATGATCTTTGCCAGTTTTTGCAGGACTCATGTCCCACGATGTTGGGGAACCGCCGGCTAGGCCAGATCTTAAAGCTAAATTTTCCATAATTTCTGAGCTCCTCCTTCCTCACTCCGGCTTCCATCTTCACGGTGAATAAGTAAATGAACAGATCTAACCTAGGCCTAATTCCTAAGTATCCCTCGCATAATGCCGCGTAGTTGCTAAGCGCGAGGATGCTATTCGGGCAAAGGTTCTGAGGTTGAAACTGGAAGTGTCTGAGGACTTGGATAAAGAAGTCAGAAATTGGGAGGGAGACGCTGCGCATAAACTAGGCCTTGAGGTATACATTTTCTCCGTCTTGGGGAGAAGGGACGACCTCACCGGTCAGCACTGCCCGCCAGACTAGGCCCTCCATCGCAGGGAGGTACCCTTTGATGAGAATCTCCTTTATGTCGCTCTCGGAGATGTCTGAGCCTTGCCATTATCCTTTGTGCGAGTCAGCTTCCTCCTCCAACGGCTCCAGCGTCATTGGAATTTGGTCGCCGCTGGTGGACTCGACCACCACAGTACGTGGCACCACCAGGCCCTCTGGTGGGACATGGACGATGATGGATGGCTTGGTCGTGGCCTCGCCCGACGCCGCCATCGACGGAGCACTGCTGCTGCTGGCCATTGGGGTGGATGGAAGTGATTGGAGATTGGAAAAAGGCTAAGGTTTTCCTATGTGTGCGTGAAGAGCTCGAGGAGAGGTTTGGCTGGAGGAAAACGATGACACGAGGAAGAATGAGGTGAAAAGATAAAAAGCCACCGCAGTTAATATATAGTACTTGGCGTCAAGATTCATGCAGGTTGATCCAATGGTTGATGCATGGACAGCGCATGCATAAGCGTGCGTGGAAATTTCGCCATGTTCCCACCACAACCGCCAACATTTTGTATCCTTCACGCGGGAAAAACGGCTATGATTACGTTCTTTGCATGTGTGAGTTATGAGGCGCTGCAGACCTATGGTCTACGACACTATGCTGACACGTACAGACGAGCGATCCCATCTGAAGATTCCGGCATGGACGGATCCTGTCCGGCTACGAGAAGAGTACGATGGAAAGCTCAGTGATTATCCGACTTACATATCGAAGATGGAGAGTATCGCAGGGTTCTTGGGAGGACTACAAGATGTTTCTCGACTATTTGCCAACATTCATCAACACGAAGCATTCAACCTGAAGAGGCGAGACGGTGCAAGGTCTCAGAGTTCTCCGAGGGCTACTGTTGGGGATATGCTAAATGGGTATCACCATTGCATGTCTCTAATCCGGATAACCCGGGTGGCCCATAGTTGGTAGCAAGGCCTATGGCCTGCTGGGCGGCCTAGTTAGATGGATCCAGAAGGGAGGCCCATGCCGGATGAAGGAAGGCTATGGTGGATTCATCAGCGTACCTGGAGCCTTGGACTGCAAGACACGTTAGACTAGCTGTATACCATGTAGGACTTTGTAACCTATACGGCTAGGACTTTCCCTATAACCCCAGGATCTGGTGGCTATATAAGCCATACCTAGAGGATCCTTTAGGACAAGCACACAACTCATATCGCACACAGCGAACCGATCCCTATAACCAAGCGTATTGCCGTTATAGTAATTTATAGCAGGAGTAGGAATCCGCCACCGTCATGGGATCTGAACCTGGGTAAGCCGTGTCACCTCGTACCCGCCAACCTTCCTCCTTACCCACGTCTCTAAACACGCTCTATGAGGAGCCCCTTCATGGGGTACTCGTCGGCAATACCACGACATGGAGGAGGGCAGCCGGTGGCTAGGGTTTAGACTAGACGGTGGCGGTGGTATAGAGGCTAGGGCGCCGATGACCTGGGATGGGGCAGCGGCCTAGCATTTGGGGTGAGGCCAAGGGGCGCCCCACCCCCTCCTTTTATAGGTCGGAGAGGAGGCTAGGGGAGGGTAGTCCTCCCCCAACTCCTCTTGCTTGGCCGGCGGCAAGGAGGGAGAGGTAAACCTCACCCATGTAGGTTTCCTTCTCTCTCTCCACTTGGTTTTGACTTTCATGTTAGGATTTGACTTTTTCAAACTAGAGTTTGACTATTCAAACTAGAGTTTGACTTCTCTCTTCCCATCGCCCAACCAAGTGACCTAGGGTATGATGCAACAATTCCACATTGTCATGGTACAATCCAAGTACCCATCCCCTAGGGTGGTGGACCTTCTAGAACCTACTAGAAGCGTCTGGTGAAAACACTGAAACCATTTCCTAACCCCGGGAATAGACTTTCCTTATATGAATCTTATTCTTAAGACCATCCTGGATCTCCTCGTGATATCCTGGATCCAATCCGAGACTCCGAACAACATTCGGTCTCCAACTCACATTTAATATCTACTAAACAACATCAAATCCTTAAGTGTGTCTTAATGAGTGCATATTTGCATCATGTTTTACATTGTTATTTTGCATTGTAGATGTAGGATTTTGGTATTTTACGGTGTTTGCGCGCACTTTTATGTTTATTTTCACCAGGATCAGATCAGGTGATGGATCCAATGGAAACAATTTTTGGAGCAGTTGTACTAGAGATAAAGGAGAAGCGGAGATAGAAGAGTTGACGACCAACTATAAGGCGGGCAACCTTATAGTTCCCGCTGTATAGTTGGCGTCGCCTCCGCCTCCTCAAATAGTTTCACCCCGTGAAACTATTTTGGAGAGACGACATACAGAACACCCAAAAATCACCGAAACCTAACCTCTAGAAGGCATTTGGAGGGGGAACTTGCCCTAGGGATCCATCTTTGCCCTACGCAGATCTAGGAGGCTAAGGCATCGATCTACATATTCATCAACCGCTGCATCTTCATCACCACCACCATCTCAATCCATCACATCTAGATCTTGTTGTAATTCTTGCACTAGTTGTGGATTTATACAAGTATTATTCATCAATGATCGCTTCCATTACCATTACTATGATGTTGTCTGCCTCCATGTCTGAGTAGATCATTAGTTATTGGGGAGATGGAGAAACCCTAGTATGAGATTGAAATAAGATAAAGTTTATTATGATATTCATCGCTGTGACCATGTGTTAGATTGTCTGCATCTTGATGTTGGGCGAAGTCGACCTCTCCTATATTTGCCTCTTGTGGGGACTTGATGTAGGGAACTACTTGTTGGTAGACATAGGGATGTTAGAACTTATAGTGACTATAAAGTTGTTGGCACTCCTTACGTATCAACTTGGGAATCGAGGAAACTCACAAAACATTATCCATGCCATGGGATACGTCCTGCGGTATTATGTCCCTTAATAGCGCGGTAATTCAATTGATGTTGATTATTGTCTGTTGTGGTTATGAGGATGATTTGAGCAGTGGTTGCTGCCTCTTTGTCCAAATACGGAGTTCCTCCCACACATACATAGTTGAGAATGTTCATGATAATAATCTTTACCTTAGCCCTTTATAACTCTAGTGGTGTATCCGCCAATCCCTGAGAACGTTTTTGTAGGGTTCGCAGCATAGAAAATAAAAAATTTCCTACAATGGGAACACCTATGTACCAAGATCTATCTACTAGATACAAACAACGGGCGGATGTATATCCGTAGAGAACATACCCTTGAAGACCGACAAAGCTTAACGAGTTCAACTCGTGGTGGATGTAGACGATCTCTTGCCGATCTCAAGATCGAGAGGAAGTCCTAGCGCTGCAAAGCAGCAGCGCATCCGTGCTCGCACACACGTTCAAGACACCGAGCAACCTCCGCCTCATCGCTCCAGCGATGCAGCGGAAGCACAACCCTTTCTTGCCGAATAGCCACCGGGAACATGTATCTTGCTAGTCTGAGACCATGGGGGATAAATTCTAGAGGGGGAGAGAGATCCTTCACGAGGAGGTGTGAGTGAGAAGTGAGGAGAGGGGTGCCTTTTATAGGAGGAGGGGGGCACCCAAGGGGGTGGCCGCCGGCCATGGGGGCTGCCCCCTCCCCTCCTTCATTCATGTGGGTGGACACTCCACTCACAAGAATCCATTCAAATCCCTCCACTCAAAATCCCACTCAAACGTGCCATTAAATTTCCACCAAATTTAATGCAAACTCTCATTAAATAAAACTCTTTTATTTTATTCAGAATTTTGTCAATTACTTTAATGACAAACATTCACAAATAACCCTTGCTAGAATTCCATTTCACATGCATAACCTCTTTATGCAATTTTAACCGAAAACCTGTTTGTTTATTCCTGGGCTTGTTTATTCTTTCAGCATGAAACATTTGCTCCAACTGGATGTTAGTGTCCCTTAAGTGTGTCACCCTACGGTTCGCGAATAATGCGGACATGATCGAGACCCTTCTCCGATCAATAATCAGTAGCGGGACCTAGAGATCCATACTGACTCCCACACATTCAATGATGACTTTCCTGTGATCGTCGGAACCTTTTATGCTTGTATCTTAATACCTTTGTTTCACGATATATTACATGTCCGAGATTCGATCATCGGTATCTCCATACCTAGTTTGATCTCGTTACTGACATGCACTCTTTTCTCGTTCCCGTGATATAACATTCTAGTGATCAAATCACTTGCTTGCAAGCTAACCAATGTGATATCACCGAGAGGGCCCAGAGTATATCTATCCGTCATCGGGATGAACAAATTCCACTCTTGATCCATGATTCTCAACATAACACTTTAGTAGCTTTGAAGCCATCTTTATAATCACCCAGTTATGGTGTGACGTTTGATGTCAACAAGAAACTCTTCCGGTGTTAGTGATTGGCATGATCTCATGGTCTAAGGATTAGGACTACTTCGTAAGTTGTTTATAGCAATATAAACTCAATGACTTTGATCGTAATGCTATACTTCGGATGAATGTTCATCACACCATTACACTAATGTTGTGATCTTGTTATTAACAACATCCAATGTCTATGATCAGGAAACTGTGATCATCTTGTTAATCAACGAACTAGTTTATGAGAGAGGCATAACTAGGAACTTTCTATTTGTTTATTAAACACACATGTATTAACGTTTCCGTATTAATACAATTATATCATGCAAAATAAACATCTATCATATACTTGTAATACACATAATAAACATTTTATTATTGCCTCTCAGGGCATATTCCCTTCAGTCTCCCACTTGCACTAGAGACAATAATCTAGTTACATAGTGATGTATCTAACACCCATGGAGTTCTGGTGTAGATCATGTTTTGCTCTAGGGAGAGTTTTAGTCAACGGATCTGCTACATTGAGATCCGTATGTACTTTACAAATCTTTATATCTCCATCCTTGACATGCTCGTGGATGGAGTGAAACCGGCGCTTAATATGCTTGGAATGCTTGTGAGACCTTGGCTCTTTGGCATTGGCAATGGCACCATTGTTGTCACAATAGATCACCTATGGGTCCAACACGTTTGCAACCACACCTAGTTCGGATATGAACTCCTTCATCCAAACCGCTTCCTGATCCGCTTCTGAAGCAGCAACATATTCGGCCTCCGTTGTTGATCCCACCACCACAGGTTGTTTGGAGCTCCTCCAAATAACCGCTCCGCCATTCATGTGAAATACGTATCCGTATTGAGACTTAGAGTCATCCGGATCGGTGTCAAAGCTAGCGTCGACATAACACTTAGCGATGAGCTCTTCTTCACCTCCGTATACAAGAAACATATCCTTAGTTCTTCGCAAGTACTTAAGGATATTCTTGACCACTTTCCAGTGTTCCGAACCTGGATCCGATTGGTACCTACTAGTCAAACTAATAGCATGTGCCACATCCGGTCTTGTACATAGCATGGCGTACATTATAGAGCCTATGGCTGAAGCATAGGGGACTTTGTCCATTTTCTCTCTTTCTTCCGCCGTAGCCGGACTTTGAGTCTTACTCAATGTCGTGCCTTGTGTCATAGGTAAGAACCCCTTCTTACTATCTTCCATTTTAAACTTATTTAAAATCTTATCAAGGTATGTACTTTGCCATAGCCCTATTAGGCGCCTAGATCTATCTCTATAGATCTTTATGCCTAATATGTATGACGCTTCACCTAGGTCCTTCATTGAAAATTTGCTGTTTAGATAACTTTTAACACTGTTTAAAATATCTATATCATTTATGATCAATAATATGTCATCCACATATAATATTAGAAATGCCACATTTCTCCCACTCACTTTCTTGTAAATACAAGCTTCTCCATAAGTTTTGACAAATCCAAACTCTTTGATCACCTCATCAAAGCGGAGATTCCAACTTCGTGATGCTTGCTTCAATCCATAGATGGATCGCTGAAGCTTGCACACCTTGTTAGCATCCTTAGGATCGACAAAACCCTTTGGTTGTATCATATACAACTCTTCTTCAATATTACCATTGAGAAACGTGGTTTTGACATCCATCTGCCTTATCTCATAATCGAAATATGCAACAATTGCTAACATAATCCTAACTAACTTTAGCATCGCTACGGGAGAGAATGTCTCATCGTAGTCAACTCCTTGAATTTGTCGAAACCCCTTTGCGACAAGTCGAGCTTTATAGACGGTCACGTTACCATCAGCATCAGTTTTCCTTTTGAAAATCTATTTGTTCTCCACGGCCTTTCGGTCGTGAGGTAAGTCCACCAAGTTCCAAACTTGATTTTCATACATGGATTCCATCTCGGATTTCATGGCTTCTAACCATTTGTTGGAATCCGGGCTCATCATCGCTTCTTCATACGTCGCAGGGTCATCATTTTCATCAACCATGAAATTCATGACAGGATTTCCGTACAGCTCGGGAGCTGCACGCGTCCTGCTAGACCTGCGAGGTTCGGTAGTACTCTCTTTTAGAGTTTCATGATCATTATCATTAGTTCCCTCTTCAACAGGTGAAGCCAACTCCGGAACAACTTCCGGCGCTGCGCTACTCGCCATACTTTGAAGAGAAGGTTCAATAACCTCTTCGAGTTATACCTTCCGACTACTCACACCTTGCGCGAGAAACTCTTTCTCTAGAAAGGATCCATTCTTGGCAACAAAAACCTTGCCCTCGGATCTGTGATAGAAGGAATACCCAATAGTTTCCTTAGGGTATCCTATGAAGACGCATTTTTCCGCTTTGGGTTCGAGTTTATCCGGTTGAAGTTTCTTCACATAAACATCGCATCCCCAAACTTTAAGAAATGACAGCTTAGGTTTGTTTCCAAACCACAATTCATACGGTGTCTTTTCAACAGATTTAGATGGTGCCCTATTTAAAGTGAATGCAACAGTTTCTAGTGCATAACCCCAAAATGACAACGGCAATTCCGTCAGAGACATCATAGATCGAACCATATCTAATAAAGTACGATTACGACGTTCCAACACACCATTTCTCTATGGTGTTCCGGCAGGTGTGAGTTGTGAAACAATTCCACACTCTTTCATGTGAGTGCTAAACTCGTAACTTAGATACTCACCTCCACGGTCGGACCGTAGAAATTTGATCTTTCTATTACGATGATTTTCCACTTCATCTGAAATTCCTTGAACTTTTCAAAGGTTTCAGACTTGTGTTTCATCAAGTAGATATAACCGTATCTACTCAAATCATCCGTGAAGTAACAAAATAATGATATCCACCTTGCGCCGACACACTCATTGGACCACATACATCAGAATGTATGATTTCCAATAAATCTGTCGCTCGTTCCATTGAACCGAAAAACGGCGTTCTAGTCATATTGCCCATAAGGCATGGCTCACATGTATCAAATGATTCAAAATCAAGTGATTCCAAAAGTCCATCCGAATGGAGCTTCTTCATGCGTTTAACGCCAATATGACCTAGACGGCAGTGCCACATATATGCGGATATATCATCATTTAGTTTAATCCTTTTAGCATCAACATTATGAATATGTGTAACATTATTATCGATATCCAATAGAAATAAACCATTCATCATCGGTGCATGACCATAAAAGATTTCATTCATATAAATGGAACAACCATTGTTCTCAGATTTAAATGAATAACCACTTCGCATTAAACACGATCCAGATACAATGTTCATGCTAAGTACTGGCACCAGATAACAATTCTTCAAGTTTATTACTAATCCCGATGGCAAGTGGAGAGGTAGAGTTCCGACGGCGATCACATCAACGCTTGATCCATTGCCGACACGCATCTTGACCTCACCCCTTGCTAGCGGTCGCTTGTTCCACATGCCCTGATTCGAGTTACAAATATTAGCAACTGAACCGGTATCTAATACCCAGGTGCTACTGTGAGCACTAGCCAAGTACACATCAATAACATGTATATCATATATACCTTTGTTTGCCTTGCCGGCCTTCTTGTCTGCCAAATACTTGGGGCAGTTGCGCTTCTAGTGGCCAGTCCCCTTACAATAGTATCACTCGGTATCAGACTTAGGTCCAACTCGGGGTTTCTTTTTTGGCACGGCAACCGTCTTGCCGCCCTTAATTCCCTTCCATTTTCCCTTCTTGTCTTTCTTGAAACGAGTGTTCCTATTGATCATCAACACTTGATGTTCCTTTTTGATCTCCACTTCTGCAGTTTTAAGCATTGATAGAAGCTCGGGGAGAGACTTCTTCATGCCTTGCATATTATAGTTCATCACGAAGCTCTTATAGCTAGGTGGCAGAGACTGCAGAATACGATGGATGCCTAAGTCAATGGGAATCGTTATTCCCAAGGAAACAATCTTATCGGCGTAACCCGACATCTTGAGTACATGCTCACTAACGGAGCTATGCTCTTCCATCATGCAGCTAAAGAACTTTTCTGAAGCATTGTAGCTCTCTACAGCAGCATGTGTGTCGAAAATCATTTTAAACTCACCCATTGTATCAAATGCATTGCCGTTTTCGAAACGCTTTCAAAGTTCCGGCTCTAGCCCATACAATATGCCGCAATGAACTAAGTTGTGGTCCTCCTGAAGAGTCTGATAGACATTCTTCTCCTCATCAGGGGCATCCTCAAAGGGTGGGGGGCCTGCGGCGCTTCTAGCACATATTGCTTTTGTGCAGTAGAGAGGAGAATCCTCAAATTCATGGCCCATTCGGTAAAGTTGCTACCGTTCGTTGCAAGTTTCTCTTTCTCCATGAACACATTGAAATTAAAAGCAGGTGGTGCCATCTACAACAGAATTTGTAAAGTTTAGACTAAGTTTATGATAGATTGAGTTCAACTAATCCATATTACGAATGAACTCCCACTCAAAAACAACATCCCTCGTGCCTTTTTGGTGATTACATGAACCAAATCCACTACACCAAGTCCGATCATCACGTGAGTCGGTGTATCTTCAAAGGCGAGCATCAAATGGGCATCATATCTACTATATGACTCATGCTTAACCTTTTGGTCCGTGTTCCGAGGCCATGTCTATACATGCTAGGCTCGCCAAGTTAGAACCTTAGTATTCGCGTGTGTAACTGTTTTACACCCGATATATGGTCGTGGATCCAAGAACACCCGATCATCACGTGATGTCTTGGAGCGACAAAAACATAATCGGTGCATACTAAAGGAAGAACACATTCTTATCTTGATATTTAAATGAGGGATCATCTTATTATGCTAACAAAGCACTAAACAAGCAATATAAGATGCTATCAAACATCACATGTTTATTAGTGGAATGATATGGTTCCCGCATATGATCTCTATCATGTGCACCGTGGTATGATCACTATCATACCTATATGTGTAAGTCCAAGGTCTATGGAGATTACACGTTATGTATGTTGTAAGAGTATCATCTCATACTTCTACTTACAACATCAACATATCATAACACTAGCCCAGCAACAATCTAAACTAGACGCCTCTAATTTATCCATTGCAAGTTCTACGTGGCTTAGGGCTTTCGAGATAGAACCGTTCTTACCTACGAACATGAACCACAATGAGGATAACCAAATTGTTGACAACTCGTTGCAAAATAGATATTGACTATAGTAGGAGAGACATACACCCACTAGCCACTTATGCAAACTAGTTGCATGTCAAGCGTGGAACAGGTCTCATGTGCGAGGACATGTAAAGTTTGTCCGGGCCACTTCATCCCACTATGCCACCAATATCCAAAATTACAACTAAGGAGCAAAAACATGATCATCATCGCCCACATAGTTATATGTGTACTACCCGTGTAAAGCATCTACGCATAGATCCGGCTCTGATACCACTGTAGGGTTCGCAGCATAGAAAACAAAAATTTTCCTACAATGGGAACAACTATGTACCAAGATCTATCTACTAGATACAAACAACAGGCGGATGTATATCCATAGAGAACATACCCTTGAATACCGACAAATCTTAATGAGTTCAACTCGTGGTTGATGTAGACGATCTCTTGCCGATCTCAAGATCGAGAGGAAGTCCTAGCGCCGCAAAGCAGCAGCGCATCCATGCTCGCACACACGTACAAGACACTGAGCAACCTCCGCCTCCTCGCTCCAGCGATGCAGCGGAAGCACAACCCTTTCTTTCCGAATAGCCACCAGGAACATGTATCTCGCTAGTCCGAGACCATGGGGGATAAATTCTAGAGGGGGAGAGAGATCCTTCACGAGGAGGTGTGAGTGAGAAGTGAGGAGAGGGGTGCCTTTTATAGGAGGAGGGGGGCACCCAAGGGGGTGGACGCCGGCCATGGGGGCTGCCCCCTCCCCTCCTTCATTCATGTGGGTGGACACTCCACTCACAAGAATCCATTCAAATCCCTCCACTCAAAATCCCACTCAAACATGCCATTAAATTTCCACAAAATTTAATGCAAAATCTCATTAAATAAAACTCTTTTATTTTATTAAGAATTTTGTCAATTACTTTAATGAAAAACATTCACAAATAACCCCTTGCTAGAATTACATTTCACATGCATAACCTCTTTATGCAATTTCACCCGAAAACCTGTTTCGGCATCTAGTGAAATAAATTCCTGCGCTTGTTTATTCTTTCGGCATGAAACATTTGCTCCAACTGGATGTTAGTGTCCCTTAAGTGTGTCACCCTACGGTTCGCAAATAATGCGGACATGATCGAGATCCTTCTTCGATCAATAATTAGTAGCGGGACCTAGAGATCGATACTGACTCCCACACATTGAACGATGACTTTCCTGTGATCGTCGGAACCTTTTACGCTTGTATCTTAATCCCTTTGTTTCACGATATATTACATGTCCGAGATTCGATCATCGGTATCTCCATACCTAGTTTGATCTCGTTACTGACATGCACTCTATTCTCGTTCCCGTGATATAACATTCTAGTGATCAAATCACTTGCTTGCAAGCTAACCAATGTCATATCACCGAGAGGGCCCAGAGTATATCTATCCGTCATCGGGATGAACAAATTCCACTCTTGATCCATGATTCTCAACATAACACTTTAGTAGCTTTGAAGCCATCTTTATAATCACCCAGTTACGGTGTGACGTTTGATGTCAACAAGAAACTCTTCCGGTGTTAGTGATTGGCATGATCTCATGGTCTAAGGATTAGGACTACTTCGTATGTTGTTTATAGCAATATAAACTCAATGACTTTGATCATAATGCTATACTTCAGATGAATTTTCATCACACCATTACACTAATGTTGTGATCTCGTTATTAACAACATCCAATGTCTATGATCAGGAAACTGTGATCATCTTGTTAATCAATGAACGAGTTTATGAGAGAGGCATAACTAGGAACTTTCTATTTGTTTATTAAACACACATGTATTAACGTTTCCGTATTAATACAATTATAGCATGCAAAATAAACATCTATCATATACTTGGAATACACATAATAACCATTTTATTATTACCTATCAGGGCATATTCCCTTCAGTTTTCTCCCATTGAAGTTTCAAATCTCTTTTACATACGCGATACTTACTTTCTGTATTCAGTTTTATTTACTTTACGCATTTTTCTCTTATACCAAAAACCCAAAAGAACATTTTTATACATTACTCGCATTTTATCTTGTCACTTAGAACTTTATTTAGCAATTCTATTTTCAGTATTTACTTCAAGAATTCTTAGACTTCAGACTCCTGCTCCCTGTGGGATCGATATCTTTATTTTGAAACTAGCTACATCCGATCTGTGCACTTGCAGTCATCAAGCTATTTTTGGTGTTGTTGCCGGGGAGCTAAGCGTTGTAGGTCTTTTAGTTTTTGCTTATTTACTTTAGTTTTGTTAAGTTTTGTTTTGAGTTACAGGTTTCCACCAACATGATGTAGTTTGAGCATATGACTAGTGCTAACCCACTCAACCATTTTGGGAAGCCCTATGATATTTATAAAAGAGATAACTCCAACGAGAAGACGAGGGGGTTTGAAATAAATCCTCTACTACTTGGTATTCTACACAACTGGAGATGAAGAAGATCCTGATCCATATGAGCATATTGCATGCTTCAAAGATATATGTGGCACATTTCAATTAACGAGGTATACCGCCGATGAGGTAAGGGTTAAACTTTTTAGTCAAACTTTGACAAGTACAACTCTCTCATGGTATAGATCTCTACCCTCAGAAGCCATTACTACTTGGGATGATTTATCTTGTGAATTCTTATCTAAATATCACCCATTATCAAAATCTTTTGGAATCAGGAGTCTTATAATGACTTGGAAGAACTGTCCCAATGAAGGACTAGTAAGAGCTTATATAATATTTAAAGATTTACTTAGACAATGTCCTCATCATGATTTACCTGAATGGTATTTATTGAATATCTTTTATGGCGGTTTGATTGAACCTAATAGAATTGAACTAGACTCTTGCGCAAGAGGAGATTTTATGGATTTACCTATAACTAAAGCTTGGGCTTTACTTAATAGAATTCACGATCATAGAGTTTCATGGAATTTTGGTCTAGGAAGTGAAGGAGGCACATAAATAGATCATGAATGTATTCAGGAATATAATAAAAAAGGCCATGTTAACGAATTATCTAAAGAACTTTATTTAGATTTAGATCTTGTATTGCAAGTTGTTAAAGCTTTACAAAACACATCGAAGCTCCAAAGGTGGGTCCGGTCAAGTTTGATCCACCACCTGAACCTGAAAATAAAAGAGAAGTTAAAGCAATTGTAGCCTCCCTAGAACCAATGTATGAGATACCTTTTCCTAACACTGCACAAAAGCATATTTTGGAGTATGAACATGTCAAAGTAGTACAGGAGGAGAAAGAAGAGGAAAGTGTGCCAATAATTGAAAAACATCTAGATAAAACCAAAGATGAAGAGGTAACCAAGGAAGCAATCATGGCTATGTATGCACATTGTAAGATAGTTGAACTTGATGAAGAGACTTCCATATTGGTTCAAGGTAAATTTAAGGTAAAAGATGTGGGTAAGCCTATTATTCCCTGCATATTTAAAGAAACCTCGCATTACGGTTTATGTGATCTTGGCACTAAAGTTAATGTTATATCCTGTAGAGGTCCCAACCTGATAAGGTAGAGATCCCTGTGTTTACAATGCTAGTACCTGGATCAATAGCTAGCATCCACATTTTAAGATGTAATATAAAGAAACAAAGGTCATATTACAACTTATAACCAGGAATAAAATAATTCATTACATCTTACATAGCTCATTTGGCTATCTCATTACAATGCAGGAGATATAACTATATAGCATGGAGTCCTTCATCTTCGTATGCCACAGGCAATCATGTTGGTTGTAGACTAGTAATCCTATTCAACACACTTCACTAACATCAAACAAACCTGCAACATAATAAGTTACAACCACAAGGGTCAATATATTTGAATTGTATTGGCAAGTGATACTATGGTAGAGTAGTGGCATCTAACATCTATATGCATTTGTCTAAGTGTCGCTGAGGCTTGCTTTGCTCAAAATAGATTTTCCTTATCAGTTGAAAAAACTAAGTTTTTGTTTGTCAAAATCACCCAAGGAACAACCAATTGATATTGGTTAACCTTTAACCCTTGTTCAACCACAAGTTTTTACCTTAGAAATTGGGATGAGGAGATCCTTGATTGCTTCAATGCCTTGATGCTCAAGTTGTCCATTGCTGGGGACACGACTAAGTACTTAGATTTTACTCTCTCGAGATGTGGTGCACTTTCCCCACAAGACTCGACATGCATCGAGACAAGATCTTTCAGAAGCCTTCCCTTAGACCAAATGGATGCGTTCCATCCTATCACCCTACCACCTTCTGTCCATCTGGCTAAGTTATTGCAACCTATATGATCCAGGCAGAGCCCATATTGCCATGTGGCTACACTAGAAGCTTATCAACACTTAACATCTCAAATCTCTTTGTTCCTGGGTGGCTTTCCACAAGTGAGATACACAAGGTTGCCAGTCACTGGGCCTTGTGTAACCACTCAACATAACCCATTCATACCATTCCACCCAGGTGATTCATTCACATAGTTGTTTTATTAAACAAAACACAAGTCATAGACTTTACATAATATTATAGTATGAATAATCCACCCTTGTTTTCTATTAGCTAAGCTAAGCATCATAGTGGCAAGAATTCTTAACTTAGGGAAAATTGCACTAAGACATCATCTAATAGGATTTCCCAAGACATAGCATATATATATACTTAGTAAATATTCCATGCAAGTCCTACTCAAAATATCACTAATGCATAGTGAAAATAATAGGATAAAATGTATGAAGCACCACTTAACTTTTTGGTAGAGAAACTAGATTCACTCGTTGATCTTGCAAATGTCACACTCTTCAAAGTTCACTACAATTCAATCAAGGCACAAATTCAACTAGCATTCAAACCATTCACCACATAAAATAATAAAAACAAAGAAATGCATGCAAGCATGCAAAAGGTTGTTTTATTGGGAAAATGTTTTCTAATAAGGTTATAAAAATTTCAAAACACCTAATGGTCATTTATAAGTGTGGAAAAATCATTTGAAAACAAGTTAGTGAAAATGGCCCTTTTAAATCATTTTTGGTTTTCTAGAAATGATCTATCCAAAGGAATAATTTCTAGTGTTAGCCAAATATGTTTTTAAACACAAATGTTTGTGTTTATGGTCAAAGTGTTTAAAACAAATATATTTGCAAAAGGTTTCATTCAAAAATCATTTTTAAATAATAGCAACATTTTTGCTTTACTAGAAATGCTTTTATTCAAAGGAATAATCACTTGTGTTAGTTAAATTTAGTTTTAAATCCAAATGTTAGTGTTTAGGGTCAGAGAGTTCAAAACAAAACATTTGCAAAATATATTACTCAAAAATCATTTTAAAATAAATTTTATACTCAAAATAGTTCTACAAATGTTTCTACAAAATCACATAATTTTACATAAGCAAAATACTAAACTAAGGGCCTAGTTGCAAAGGTTACATTTTCCTGTTTCCAATGATATAAAATTTGTAATTTTTGGATGTGTAGAACAAAAGTTATGAATTTTATCAAATCATTCATATAATAGATCAAATTTTCTATTTTAAATCCAGAGCCTGGCCACGTGGAATGATTCTATTGGCTGGTACCGGTACGTTCGGATCAAGCAACATGGGCCGCAGGATTTAAATGAGATCTCACGGTGCAGATTAGCTCGTACATGTTCGCTTCAGCAATCTAACTCAACCGCTGCATTTAGATCTAACGATCCAGAGAGCTTTTTAATCTAAGGCGGCGCTTGTGTCAATACCCGGATTTTTAATCCCAGATGTCTGTTATACCATACATCGCAATCCCAGGATTACCATTTTTGCGAGACATAACAGATTGGATATCACAGTACATCATCCATTACAAACCATACATAAGGTCTTACACAAATAAGGATCTCATGGTCCAGTCTTAATACAATTCAAGCAGCGGAATAATGTAATAATAACGATAGCATGGGTGAAGCTCCATCTTCATGGTCACAGGCAATGCTGACGATGGGAGATGATCCTAGTTGTCGTAACCTTCCTGCTGTCCATCCTCCTGATACTCCTCTTCATATTCTGGCCACGGGAATAGCCAGGGACAAAGCAATGAGTACTCTTTAAGTAGTCGCAAACTAATACTAACAAGTGAAGGGGGTTTTTGAGTAGGATATACTAAGCTCTAGGGTTGTTTTGCAAAAAGCCAGATTTACCTCTACTAAGTTTAGAAGCAAAGAAAGATAGTTGAAAGTTTTATTACACCTAAGTGGGATCTTGAATTTCATGTCACAATTCTGTTGTGGTCAAGTCAAAGTCACAAATCATTTCATAAGTCATTTTGAAAACATCTGACGATGGAATAGTATGGCCACTCCAACTATCCATAACCGTGGACGCGGCTATTCGAATAGTTTGACACTCTGCAGAGATTGTACACTTTCACCACAACATTCGATACATCCGTCAGGAACAATCCTGAATTCACCATACTCAGTATGCGAATAATAAATCCTAACCTTTCAATTACACGCCCTAGTATAGGCACCTCTCCTGTGAGTTTGGCCTCCCAACCATGACCAATTGTCATCTTGGGTACTGCACAGGTGGACAATCTTCACAAGTTAGCCTCGGCTCAAACCTTGGCCGCAAGGGAACCCATACTAAGGTATATAAGTTTCCAGTCAAGCGCTACCCATATTTCAGGATTGTGGTTGTACGGTAAAATTAGAATGGTATCGCATCCAGACAACCATCAGTTTTAAAAAGGGCTAAGGCTCATGCCTTAACATTTTCATCATCAAAATCATCTAGTGTTCGAGAACACATGTCAAAACGTTTCAGTAGAATGACTCATCATTCTAAGGTTTCATAACCATTTTCACCAAGTATTCCCATGTAAAGTTGATCAAGTTTTATGCTTAGCACTAGCATCTACAAGTGGGGGTAAATACTAATGAGGGGTGGTAAACACGTGTATCTTATCTAAGTTCAATCTCATGCCTCAGGATGACATCAAGATTATCTACTTAGGTCAAGTTTTATGCTCTTTATGCTACCTTCAAATATCTTTCTAATATCTAAGTAAACTCAAATAAAAGCTTTGATAAAGAAATAAAATACTAAGCTTGCAATTAAAACTAGGATTGGGTATCATCAAATGTATCTAACCAAGAATGCTTAATGCATTGCATAGGTTATCTAACTTTCATAGTTGCAAGTGTTAGCTTGCATAATTGCAAGTATAAGCTTGCTTAGATAGTAGCTTGCAAGTATTGGCTTGCCTTGTGCAGAGCAGTGGTTGAAGTTCTCCTCCGCTTCTTCCTCGTAGTATCCTCCTTCCTCCTCGTATCCTTGGTCGGTACTAGCGTCTATAAATAAATACGAGGTACACAATCACCACACAATTCTTAACTACTCTATTTAGCACACAAAGGTTTACACTAGATGATCTAGTATCATCACTATTATAACAAAGATTAAAGCACTTGTCTAATTTGTTTTATTTTAGAAAAGTAATTTCTACTCATTGAAAAACTACTTAAGATTTAGTATTCTCCAACTCAAACAAGGGATCATGTTGACACATGTCATCACAACATTTTTCAGTACATGGGAATGTGATTTAAAGTGGTGTCACAATTTAATAAGGTTTAACCTTTTTATTTTAAGTAATTAAAGTGACTAGAAATGCCTATGGGGCATTCTTTTATCACTTGATCATTATTTCTGCAAGTAACCCTATATATTTTTATATATTCTAGAAGGTATGGTTAAATGTGATTTTTGAGAGTTGGAATCAACTCAATATATTTTATGGTTGAATTTTGAAAAATGTTTGAATGTAGAAAATCTTCTGCCTTGTTATTTTTACCATGGGTGATCTACAAATCAAAATGGTTTGAATCCAACGGGCTCGGATTAAGCACTCCAGAACCTTTCTAACAAAATTGGTTCCATGCATTTTGGTTCAGTTAATCGAGCTGGGTTGATTTTTGAATCTAGGTACAGAACTGGGTTTGAAACTAAATGAATAAAACTAAGTTTGAATTGTTGGGTCGCGCGGGATGTTTAACTGGGCCGGCCCACTATGTACACCGCGTGCGCGGGCTGGTTAAGTGAGCGACCCCACTCGTCAGTGAGACAGCGAGTGGCGAAGCGGTACGGGTAAATCTAGGCCGTGCGATATAGCTCTAATCGAACGGCTGCGGTTCATCGTCCACGTCGAAAAACCCCGGCGAGACAGAACCCTAGCGCGGCCAGTGGGGGTCGTGGGAGGCTCACCGAGGCTCCGGTGATGGTCGGCGATGGGGGCGAACGACAAAGTCGACGACGGCGATCCTCCTGGTACCGGCAGCTTCTCCTAGGGCGGCTCTAATCGACGGCGCCTCCCCTCCTCTGCTGCGGCGAACTCTGGTGAAATTCCGGCCACCTAGTGCTCGCCTTGCTCCGAGAGTGAGTGGGGGTATCATTGAGAGGTGGGGAGTGAGATGGTGTGAAGAGTTTGAGCTGGAAAGGCCTCTATTTATAGTGCGACGAGGGGACCGAATGGCGCGGGCTGAGGTCGTCATGGTCGTTGGCGTAGTGTGCTAACGGCAATTTGAATGGTGCACATCGTGCATGGTCCGTGCGGCGACGAACGAGGTTGTCTGGCGGGGTGCTAGGGTGCTAGCAATCACGTATGCAAGGGGCGAGTGCGGCGCGCGGTCTGTGGGCTCGTGTCGCTGACGGCGCACTGGCGCGCTCTCGGCATGCTCGCAAAGAAACTGGGCGCGAGCTTGGCGGGTGGTCCAGTGGCTGGCTGCGCTCGAGCGTTGGACAGGGGGTGGCAGTGGACGGTGTTGCGTGTCCCAGACAAGGTTGGCGAGGCTAGAGCTTCCTCTAGCTCGCTAGCGACATGGGGGTGACAAGGTTGCTCTCGTCATGGTCACCATTGATGGCTATGCTTGCTCACAGTGATGCTAAGGCTAGTTAGATTAAATTGATCATCTACTGAGAGTGTAGAGTGAGATAGAGAGGGGACAAGGTTGGCCAAAATTACTGCTACTAATAGTGTTTGATGTTTGTTTGTTTGCTGCTAACAAGGTGTTTGGTGAAATGGCCGAAAGAAATTCAAATTTAAATTTTGGATTCAAACTTGGTGGGTTTGCTAGGCACATACTAGGGAGTCTCTGGTTAGTTGGATTAGTCAAGGGGCACTGGTTTAGTTGGGTTTTGAAAATGTGGGATCTTCACATATATTAAAGATTCAATTTTAAATTGTCATTTGAATGGGGTTGCCAAATGTTTCTGCAAGTTTGAACGGTGGGATTTGATTCACTTTTACTTGGTCTTGCAAGGGGTGAAAATAAATGGAAAAGTTTCTGCTTGAAATCTTGGACTAGAAACACTCAAAGTGACCTAGTGAGCAAGATTGGCAAAAATGACCATTTGCTTTATTTGTGTTGATTTTGATTTTCTCTTGATTTGTTTCTGCTTGGAAATGTTTTAGATGATGTTATTTTCATCTTTAATCCATCCCTTGCTATTTAGGTTAATCACACAAGTCCAAACATGCATTCATACAATCCTCACATACACACATGAATTCATATGGTTTGTATTTAACAAAAGTTTTTGTTAACCCAAATTTTAGTGATTAGAATTTGATAAGCATGATCAAGATTTTTGGGATGTTACAGCTTGGCGACGGTGAGCGGCGGCGTTGCTGGGGCAGAAGTGAGGGACAATGGGGAGAGGCTCGCCGGGTTCGCAGGGTTGCAGCAAAGCTCAAGGTGGTCGCCGTTAGTCGAGGGGCGCACGGTGACGGCGGGAATTGCTCGCCGGAGCTGCACTTCTCGTCGAGCACGGTCAGGCGTTGTCGGAGGTGACGCTACGAGGCATGCCGAGGCAAGAGGAGAGGTGCGTTAGATGTGCAAGAGAAAGACAAGTATGTGAGAGTCAATGAGAGGGGGAGGAACGATCAGAGTTTACCAGTAGAGGTCGCCGGAGTCAAGGTAGTCCACGGTGGCGCTCAGACAATGACGAAGCTGAGCTTCTAGGGCACGTGCGGGCAATCTGGGGCCACTGGTAGATGCGCAAGGTGCTGGGGAGTGAGCTCACGTGCACAAGGGGGTAGGGTACGATCGGGCGTCGCCGGAATTTCGAGCTAGAGCTCGTCGGAGCGGTAGCGGTGCAAGGTCAAATTGAGGCAGCCCTGTGGCATTTAGGTGTGGGATAATGAGGGGAAAGAGGGGGAAGAGGGAGGCGCTTAGTAGGGCATGGTTGAAGGGAGGTTTAATCGCGGCAGTAACGCGAATTGATGACACAAAATCAACGCAGAAACGAAGAAGAGAGGGGGAGAACGGGTCACGCGGGGTGGAGATGATGATGTGCTGACGGTGTGGGTCCAGCGCGTCAGTGGGTGAGGGGGTATGGGTTTGAGCGAGAAAAGAAGGAGCTCGCGGGGAGTGTGTTTCCCGGGTGGGCTCTAGTTGGGCTTACTAGGCCAAGTTGGGCTGGATAGGTTAGTGGGTTGATCTGTTTCATATTTTTTCTTTTGTGTTCCTTTTTCTTTTTTCCTTTTCTAATTTCTGTTTTGATTTGATTTAAATGATTTAAGCATCAATTTGAACTCCAAATTTTGCCAAACCTTTTCAGTAGGTTTAAACCAATTATTGAAGGTGTTTAAAAGTCCACCTTGAATTATTTCAAATATTTTATTATGATTTAATACTCATTTAAATGAGGCTTTTGTCTTTATTTAAATAAAATTTGAATATGGTTCTAAACCATATAATTTTATCTAATTAATATTTTATTCATTTTAATTTAATTAGATAAATTTTAATCCACTCTCGCAATTTCAATTATTTTTCTCATGATTTAATTAATCATTTTTATTAAGGATTTTGTCTTCATTTAAATAAAATTGAATATGGTTTAAAAGCCCATATAATTTTATTTAAATAATATTTATTCGTTTATTTTATTTGGATTAACTTTATTCCATTTGCTTATGGATTTGTCAAAGATTTAATTTTTCTTTGCAATTATTTCTTATTTAATTATTTCTTTCTTTGTCCTATAAAATCCATATCTTTTATTTATAGTTCCGAAATTGGTGATTCCAATTTGTATAATTTTATTTAATATTTTTTTATCTTTTTAGATCCTCTTAGGATTACTTTGCTCACAATTTGGTATTGATTTTTGTTAGGAGCTTTATTAGCCTTGGAATTTAATTCCTTTTATCTTATTAAGTTCATAAGTTTTCATCCATGGCTCCAAATTGAATGAAACCAATTTCTATGGTTTTATAATATTTTGGTTTATGATTTTTTGTCATTTATAAATGTTTATTGCTGAATTTTTATATGGATCAAATCCATAGTCTTAGAGATATCTTGGAAATGATTTATTTCATTAGAGTTTTAGGGTTTTGGTTTAAATTTTCCAAATGTTTAAATTTCAAGATACATTCATTAATGAATGCATTTCCCTTGATTAGAATTTTTGTTGGATGCCTTTTTCATTCAAATTTTGTTCAAGAAGGGTTTTTATGTTTCCATTTAGAAGAAAAAAGTTTCTTTTCACCCTAAATTTCAACAATTAATTCTTTTGTTTATTTATTTTTCACATTTCAAAATTTGGAAAATTTTGGGATGTGACATATCCTATGATTTTTATCTATAAATAGAAGAATAAATAGCATCGACTACAATAGAAAATACTGATATGACAATCATGTTAGCCAATAAAAACCTTACAATTCCAATGGGAGTAGTTGAAGATGCAGTTGTCACAATTAACAATAAAAATTTCCTTATTGATTTTGTAGTTGTTGATATGCCAATTGACACTCTTTGCCCAATTATATTTGGAAGAAACTTTTTGAGTGATATAGGTGCCACAATTGACTTCAGAAAGGAGGTTGTATCCCTTAAGCTTGGGGAAGTGGAAAAAGAATTCCATTTTTCCAAATTTAAAAACAAACCTCTAATCATACAAGAAGAAGAGGAGGACAAAACTATTAAAGAAATGGCAGATCTTTTCTTAAATATTCAAGATGAAGAAATAAATGAAGACCCAAATTGTGAAGAAATAATTATGGAGGATAAAACTCTAGAAGAATTAGAAATTGAATTTGATTCATTTCCCAATGAAGAACCTCCAACTGATGAAGTTTCTGAAGAACCAGAAAAGCGAGGGGATGCGGAATTACCACCTCCAGAATTAAAAACTCTACCACATAATCTTAAGTATAGATTCTTAGATGATACTAATAAATTCCCTATTATTATTAGTGATAAACTTTCAGGCGGAGAAGAAGAAGAAATTATGAAGGTACTAAAGGAGCACCACAAGCCCTTTGGGTACTCAATGGATGACTTGAAGGGTATTAGTCCCATGATAGCCTCCCATTGGATATTCATGGAGGAAGGTGCTAAAACAGTTGTGGAATTTAACAGAAGACTGAAGCCTGAAATGAAGGACGTGGTAAGAAAATAAATAGTACGCCAACTTGATGCAGGTATGATCTATACTGTAAAATAAAGTGAATGGTTAAGTCTTGTTCATTATGTTCCTAAGAAAGGCGGCTTTACAGTTGTTCCTAATGAAAACAATGAATTGATACCTACTAGAACTGTTGTTGGACATAGGATGTGCATAGATTTCAGAAAATTGAATAAGGAGACTAGGAAAGATCACTATCCTTTACCATTCATAGATCAAACTTTAGATAGGTTAGCAAACAACACTCATTTTTGTTACTTGGATGGATATTCTGGTTTTTCCCAAATAGCTGTTCATCCTGATGACCAACTTAAAACAACTTTCATTAGTCCTTATTGTTTACATGCTTACCGATGTATGCCTTTTGGTCTATGTAATGCTCCAGCTACTTTTCAAAGATGCATGACTGATATATTTGTAGATTTTATAGAACTTATAATGGAAGTATTTATGGATGATTTTTCTGTCTATGGAACTTCATTTACTAGTTGCTTGGAAAATCTCAATAGAATTTTGCAGCGTTGCGAAGAGACTAGTCTTGTCTTAAATTGCGAGAAGTGCCATTTAATGGTCAAAGAAGACATAGTCCTGGGACACAAAGTATCAGGTAAGGGTATTGAAGTAGATAGGGCTAAACTTGAAGCAATAGAAAGAATGCCACAACCAAGGGACGTAAAAGGTATAAGAAGTTTTCTTGATCATGTAGGTTTTTATAGAAGGTTCATTAGGAATTTTTCTAGAGTTTCTAAACCTTTGACTAATCTGTTGCAAAAAGGGGTAAGATTCAGTTTTGATGATAAGTGCATCATCTATATTTACCCAGCAAGACATCGATCTTATTGAGAGGAGTTTTAGTCTTGATGATTTTTGTTTTCAAGAATTACCATATGAGTTAAAGCCAAATCCTCCCAAGAAGAAGAAGTCCTTGTTGTTGGAGGAGCTTGTCACTCCAAACTAAATAAAAGATAAGTGGAAGGTAAGTTTTCTAACTCTAATAAGTGCTTTGTTTTCACAGTTCCTACTATTAAATTTTTTTCCTTTGGATTCCTCTTGTTTTTCTAAAGTTTTTGTGGGGTTTCTGCAACTATACGACCACAAATATACGACCGGAGAAAATTCTCCCGCCTTATAGTTGTGATATCCCACAAGTATAGGAGATCGTGTGTAGCCTTTTCGATAAGTAAGAGTTTCGAACCCAACAATGAGCTAAAGGTAGGATAAATATTCTCTCAAGTTCTATCAACCACTTATACAACTCTACGCAAACTAAATGTTTGCATTATCTAGGAAATAAAACTAGAGCAACAATACGAGTACTAGAGAAATCTTTGCAGATAATAAATAACAAGAAAGTAAAGCTAGCTTCTGTAGCAATAAAGTACACTAAACTAACAGAACCATGAGTGTGGAATAATGGTGGTAATTGTGGTGGCTTTGTCCAAGTTTAATTGGCGAATAAATCGGGTCCATTGTCTTCGATGCAGTTTTCTATGTGGGAGAAGCTAAATATACATGCGCTTCACCACATGGAATTACATGTAATATATGATTGGATTGTTAGCAAACATCCGTAACTACTAACAATGCATTAAGTTTTCCCCAACCATATCCTTAAGTTAATGGTCCTCTTACTCCCATATGTACAACGTTCCAGTTCACGTCCTTAGGTTTCTGACACTCCGGCAGAACTTCCCCTTCCTCTTATAGATACTACAAACCCTATGATGTTTAATCCATGCATGCACAAATATAATGGACACCAAATGACTGTATCATATCAACATACAACTCTAATGAACCAAAGACGTTTAACCATTCAATCTAAGAACAAAGAAACTACACAAACATGACATAGATCATAGGATTATAACTTATAGCATCAAACACCATGTTTACATAGGATGGTACAGAGGTGTGTGGGAGGATGAACCACTGCATACTAGGAGGATTAGGTGATGGAGATGGCAGTGAATATGGTGAAGAGGGCGGCGGCGGTGGAACGGGGGACTCCTTCCCCGCTGTCGGTATCACGGGGAGCACCGCCCCTTAAGCCCCTTCCTTCATGGCTTCTTGGGAGACCTCCCCCATGGAGATGGGATCCATGGGGAGGCAAAAATGTGGTGATGTAGCCCATCCTACGGACGCACCTCCATCTACAACACCTAGTCCCCCAAGTGGACCAATAACTCGCGCCCGTGCCAAGATCCTACAAGCCAAGGTTAACTCGCTCCTTTCATCATGTGATTTTGGTCTACCTTTGGATGGCTTGCTACTTCATGCAACTACGTTGTGTATCCTCAGCTATGAAGCAACATCACCACACCAAGCCCCCAAGGAAAAAGGACCAGGAGAAGACGCTGCTGGAGCTCTGCACGCCGGAGTCTCCGGTGTACACCGGAGTCTCCGGACCTCCCTCCGGTCCGGCCCCAGGAACCAAGCCCGGGACAGTCAGAAGGACCCTCCGGAGACGGGTCCGGAGACTGAACCAGAGTCTCCGGCCCAGACCGGAGTCTCCGGACCCAACACCGGAGTCTCCGGCCTGCTCGATACCAGGCTTGTCAAGGCCTTTTGGGCCTGGCCCATGTAACCCCTAGTTTCGCCCCAACTTCTAGTTTTATTCCAAAACTACCCCTTTTTATGTGGTTGGCCTATATAAAGCCCCACCCCTCATAAACCCTAGACTTGGATAATAATAGTTGAGGACACCCCTTTGAGGATCTTTAATCTATTGGTCTCATGCTCCTACCAAGGGGCACCCTATTATCCACAACCTCTTGGATCTTGCCTAGTGCGTTCAAGTTGTACAAGGCCTTGGGATCTCGGTTTCTTGTTCCCAAGTAGTCAAGATCTCACCAAGCACCTCGCCCCCGTTGTTGGCCGTGGAGAGAGAGCTTCGCCCAACACCGATCCTAGGGATTATGTTGGACTGGTTACCACCGACGTGAGTTATCGGCGTGTATCGTGTTTTTGTGCGCGTGAGTTCATCGGGTTCTTCGTGTGCATGTGTTCGTGGATTTCATTCTCTCTCCCCCTTCCACCGCTTTCCCCTCGATTCCCGCGGAATTCGTGAAAGATCGGGCCACCCCAAGGGGTTACCCCATAACATATTGGTATCAAGAGCAAGGTTGATCACGAATTTCCCATCAATTTTTCTTCTATCCACCATAAATTCGAAAATTTCCCAAAAAACAGCCCCAATTTTCCTTTGGATCGATCTATCGTTTTGGAGTGTTATTTGTGGTTTTGATCCGACCAAATCTTGTCTAAGGTGTTGGTCCAGCTTTTGCCTGCGTTTCCCAGCCCAATTTTGGCCAAATTTTCGCGGATTTGAGGACTCTAGGCGTGAATTTCCGCTCAAGAACACGAGCAGATCTTCCTCACCAGAGTCTCCGGCCCTGTGCACTGGAGTCTCCGGCCTACACCGGAGTCTCCGGCCCTGGACGCCAGTTTTGACTTTTTTCCTCTTTTCTGCATTGGCTAATCTGTCCGTTTGTTGTTTGTGTTCCGTGTGCGTGTCACCAACTAACAGATAGCTTCTGTAACATCGTCGCGCTCTTCGACACCACGGACCCCAAACTCTTCCCCACTCCATCGACACAAGATCATCATCAACAACTAAGGTATAACTTGTGTCAACCCTTGTAGCCATATCTTCCTCTGTGTGTACCTATCCTATGAGAGCAACTCATTTTGTGTTTGTCTAAGCATTGTGCACTTGCCATTGGAAAGTGAGAGTGCGAGGGAAAATACAAAACTTAACATAGTAGCATAGAAAGGGAGAAAAAGAAAAAGAATCAAAAAAGGAAGAAAAATAGAAAGATACATAGTCTCCCAATACAAAGAGAGCATCAAGCTTGTAAGCAAAAGAGAGAGGAAGAAGCGCGCCAAGGCAAGTGCACAAATCCGTTGCTTACCCTCTTTTGGCAAACGAGTTGTGGTCTCTCCTTGAGTTGGCACGACAACCGAGCGTAGTCTTCGTTAGGCCATTTCGTGCTCACTTTCATAGTCGTGCTAACCCCATTTTTCTCCACGTGTGTGTAGTCGTAGGTTCTCGTCACCTTTTGAGTTGACCATTTCCTTTTGACTTGAGTTTGTTGGATCTTCTCCACTGTTGACTATCCTTTGCGTTCGATTGGTTCTTTGGCTTTCCCACAATCCTACCCATCCACCAAAAGCTTTTGAGAGTTGTAGTTTATTTGTGTGTGAGTTTCTTTGCAATTTCACTTTGCACGATGTTCACTCCTTTGTGTGGCAATTGGTTTGATATAATCTCCAAGGTGAGGTAAAAGGCTAACTCTACGCACCCTTATTCTCCATATACAACCCTTGTCGGCTTTGCATCATGGACAGGAATGGCGAGCCGTCCCAACCACCACCACCTCCGGAGGACGAAACACAATACATGACAAGATGGGACCATTGGAAGGTCCGAGGAGAATTCAACTACCGTTGTGAAGCCCTTGAGCGGCGCCAAGATGAACAATTTAGCGAAGCCCGAGTGGAGTTCAAGAACATCGACAACCGCTTCGAAGAAGTCCGAGGCCAAATGCATGCCATGCAACACAACCTCGGTCATCAAAATGAAGCTCTTGGTTGCGCCCTCGCCTCAATGGATGAGAAGCTTCAACGCCTCATTGATGGGTTAGCAAGGCCACGATCGCGAGACTCAAGATCATCACGGCACTCCTCAAGTGAATCAAGCGCACCTCGCCGTCATGCTTCAAGGCACCGGGATGGACCCATCCTTCAATCCATGAGCTCTTCTCAAGCGGTACCATCTCCTCGACACGCCGCGCCATCAAGCTATGATGGTGACCTCTCCGCAAGACCTCCAAGACGTGAAGCGGACCGGCCACAACCAAGGGCACTTGTGATTCAACAAGAGCAACCTCACATGGAACACCAAGCCCATCGCCATCGACATGTTCTTTCAACAACAAGTGAAGCATCCGAAGTGGAAGAACAGGATCGCCGTCAGCGTGAAGCACTCGAAGATCCACCAAGGCGTCATCATCGACATGAACGTCAACGTCGACATCATGATCATCATGACGAGCCTCCTCCACATAAGGAAGAAAGAGAGCAGCCCATTGCGCATGCGGCTCGACGTCCTCCTCGCCACATGGAGCAAGATAATGCTCCTCGGCATCAAACACGACAAGAACAAGAGCAAGCTCCCCAAGCTCGTCGTGGGGATCAACAACCTACTCCTCGTCCTCAACCGCGCCAACAACACGAGCAAGCTCCCCAAGCTCGTCGTCAAAACCAGTTCCACCACCAAACGCGGCACCTCAACAACCGCAAGAGCAACGCCACCATCACCAAGCAAGACATGAGAGCTCGGATGATGAAGATGGCCGCCAAAATCATGGAAACCATCGTCACCGGAACCGCAATGAAGAAGAAACTTTTGGCAAGCTCAAGTTTACCATGCCCAAGTTCACCGGTTCCAATGAACCCGAAGAATACCTCTCGTGGGAACTCAAGGTTGACAAGATCTTCCGCATGCACAACTATACCAATGAGAAGATGATGGTCATGGCATCCCTCGAGTTTGATGAGTATGCCAACCTTTGGTGGGAACAATTCCAACTCGCTCGTGAATCAAAAGAAGAGCCCCCAATCTCAACTTGGCAATATATGAAGGCTCATATGAGATCCCGCTTTGTTCCTTCGCACTACACGCGTGACCTTTTCAACAAGCTTCAAACGCTTAGTCAAGGGACAAAGACCATGGAAGAGTACTTCAAGCAAATGGAGCTCAACATGATCCGTGCCAACATTGAAGAGCGTGAACAATGGCACGTTTCCTCAATGGCTTGAACCATCCAATCAAGCGCATCACCGAGTTCCAAAAGTACAACAACATGGTTGAGCTCGTGCACATAGCATCAAAGGCCGAGTGTCAAGTG
The DNA here is from genome assembly GCA_916181665.1 of Avena sativa. Lineage (NCBI taxonomy): Eukaryota > Viridiplantae > Streptophyta > Magnoliopsida > Poales > Poaceae > Avena > Avena sativa. Next base: position 107,175,291 of record OV702293.1, read on the forward strand.
AAAGAGGACATCAAGTACAACAAGCCAAAGACGCACTTCACATACAAGCAAGCCCCAACCACTACTCCAACAACACCAAGTGGAAGATCATCAAGTACCACCAAGCTTCCCTTCAAGCCAACACTTCCTCAAGGAAAACCGCCCCCAAGTGGCAAATACACAAAGGAAGAACAACCATTCAATGGTGAGTGTTACAAGTGTGGAGGCAAAGGACACAAGTCGGCCGCATGTGGGAACAAGAAAGTTTTGTTCATCCATGACAACGGCGATGAAGAATACTTGAGTGAAGATGAGTTTGATGCAAGGGTCAAGGAAGAAATGGCACGGCAACATTTGGAAGAGGACCAAGAACTACTTGTGTGTGAGCATGACGCAAGTCCATCGCTTGTGGTCACAAGGGTCTTAACTACTCAAGTCAATGAGAATGAAGACCAACGATCAAACATCTTCCAAACTCATTCCGGTATCAATGGGAAGTCCATCAAAGTTGTCTTCGATGGTGGGAGTTTCCACAATCTTGCAAGTACGGAATTGTGTGAGAAACTCAATCTCACCCTCCATCCACATAAGCACCCCTACCATATACAATGGCTAAGTGACCAAGGGTCCGTCAAGATCAAGCACACTGTCTCGGTAACGTTCTCAATTAGACCATACAAAGACACGGTGGAATGTGACATGGTCCCCATGACGGTTTGCCATATGTTGCTAGGAAGGCCGTGGCAATATTACAAGCGTGCTTTGCATGATGGTCACTCAAACACTTATACCTTCAAATGGCTTGAAAAAACTTGTGTGTTGCAACTAATGACTCCTAGCCAAATAATTGCGGACAATGCAAAGGCTTTAGCGAGGGAGCAATACACAAAACCATCTTGTGAGAAGAGTGGTGAGTGAGAGAACCACACTATAGTGAGTGAGTGCCACAAGCCAAACTCGAGTGGAAAAACTAAGAGTGTTCTTCTTGCCACCAAAAGTGAGATGAGAGAAGTGCGGAACAACCCATCCATCTTGCACTATGTCCTTGTATGCAAGGGACTAGCGCAAGGAACTAATGACTTGACAAACATTCCTCCTTCTTTGATGGCTATCTTGCAGGAATTCCAAGATGTATTTCCCGAAGAGCTTCCTCATGGACTACCTCCTCTTTGTGGAATCGAGCACCGCATCGACCTCATACCCGGCGCTCCACTCCCAAACCGTTCCGCGTATCGCACGAACCCGGAAGAGAAGAAGGAGATAGAACGACAAATCAACCAACTCGTCTCCAAAGGTTTGATCCAAGTAAGCACTAGCCCAAGCGCGGTCCCCGTGATTCTAGTTCCAAAAACGGATGATACATTGCGGTTATGCATGGACTGCCGTCCAATCAATGCTATCACCATGCGTTATCGACATCCTATACCGCGTCTTGATGACATGCTTGATGAGTTATGTGGAGCCACTATATTTTCGAAAATTGATCTTTGTAGTGGTTACCATCAAATTCGCATGGCCAAAGGTGATGAGTGGAAAACCGCCTTCAAGACCAAGCTTGGTCTCTATGAATGGTTGGTTATGCCTTTTGGCTTATCAAATGCCCCATCTACCTTCATGCGTCTCATGAACTATATTTTGAGATCTCTCATTGGGAAGAGTGTCGTTGTTTACTTTGATGACATCCTTGTCTATAGCAAGTCACTAGAGGAGCATGTTACTCATGTTAAGGAGGTCCTTCAAATCCTTCGTCATGAAAAGCTTTATGCTAATCTCCCAAAGTGCACTTTTGCAAAAGACAAACTGATTTTCCTTGGTTTTGTTGTGTCTTCTAATGGCATTGAAGTTGATGTCTCAAAAGTTAAGGACATACGAGATTGGCCCATACCTACCAATGTTAGTGAACTTCGTAGTTTTCATGGGTTGGCTGGCTTTTACCGTCGCTTTGTGAAAGACTTTTCTACCATTGCTTGCCCCCTCAACGAATTGACCAAGAAAAATGTCAGTTTGTTTGGGGAAAAGCACAACAAAAGGCTTTTGATGAGCTCAAAAAGAGGCTCAGCGAAGCACCACTTCTTGCATTACCGGATTTCACAAAAACCTTTGAGATTGAATGTGACGCTAGTGGAATTAGCATTGGAGGCGTCCTTATGCAAAATGGGCGCCCTATTGCATACCATAGTGAGAAACTTGATGGCGCACTCCTTAACTATCCCATTTATGACAAAGAACTTTTTTCCTTGGTTTGTGTCCTTCAAGTGTGGCAACACTACCTTTGGCCCAAAGAATTTATCATCCATTCCGACCATGAGTCATTGAAATATCTTAAGGGCCAAGCCAATTTTAGTAAAAGGCACGCCAAATGGGTTGAGTTCATGGAATCTTTTCCTTACATTGTCAAGTACAAGAAGGGAAAAGAAAATGTTGTAGTGGACGCCTTGTCTCGCAAAAACACAAACCTTCTTACGCGACTCGAAGTAAATGTCTTGGGTCTTGATGACATCAAATCTTTGTATGCGTCCGACCCTTTCTTTGGACCCATTTTTGCAAAATGTTCAATAGAAAAAGGGATTGATGATTTCTATTTGCATAAGGGTTTTCTTTTCAAACAAAACAAGCTTTGCATTCCGAAGTCATCTCTCCAAATTCTGCTTCTTCAAGAGTCCCATGGTGGAGGCCTTATGGGTCACTTTGGCCGTGACAATACATATGACATGCTATCCACTCACTACTTTTGGCCAAAGATGAAGCGCGACGTGGAGCTCCACGTCCAACGATGCACTACATGTATCCAAGCTAAGTCTAAGTCTAACCCCTTTGGTCTTTATATGCCATTGCCTATTCCTCATGCACCTTGGTCGGACATTAGCATGGACTTTGTGTTAGGCTTGCCTAGATCTAAACATGGACATGATTCTATATTTGTGGTAGTGGATCGCTTTTCCAAAATGGCACACTTCATTCCGTGCCATAAGACCGATGATGCTTCACATGTAACAAATTTGTTTTTCAGGGAAATAATTCAGCTACACGGTGTACCAAGAACAATCGTCTCCGACCGCGACGTCAAATTCATGAGCTACTTCTGGAAGACACTCATGGCCAAGCTCGGCATCAAGCTCCTCTTCTCGTCCGCCTCGCATCCTCAAACCGATGGACAAACTGAGGTCGTCAACCGAAGCCTTGGCACACTCCTACGTGTGTTGATAAAGAAGAACCTTAAAGACTGGGAGGAATGTATTCCACACGCCGAGTTCGCCTACAACCGCACCAAGCACTCCACCACCATAAGCAGCCTGTTCATGATCGTCTATGGCTTCGAGCCTCTCACCGCGCTCGATATACTTCCACTTCCGCTTCATGACCGTGCCAATATGGACGTTGTCAAGCGTGCCCAAACAATGAAGAAACTCCATGAAGACACAAGAGCTATGATCGAGCAACAAGTCCTTCGCCAAGCATCAAGGCTAAACAAGAACAAGAAAGAGATGATCTCGAAGAAGGCGACCTTGTGTGGATACACTTGAGTAAAGACCGCTTCCCTAAGGACCGCGACTCCAAACTCAAGCCAAGAGGTGATGGACCGTTCAAAGTACTAAAGAGGATCAACAACAACGCCTACATCATCGATATCCCAACATCCAAGTATCTTGTGAGCCCGACATTCAATGTCAAGGACCTCTCATCCTACCATGGAGAAGATGAAGTTGAGAAGGTTGAAGAGTCGAGGACGACTCTTTCCCAAGGGGGGGAGATAATGCAGCCCGTCCTACGGACGCACCTCCATCTACAACACCTAGTCCCCCAAGTGGACCAATGACTCGCGCCCGAGCCAAGCTCCTACAAGCCAAGGTTAACTCGCTCCTTTCCTCATGTGATTTTGGTCTACCTTTGGATGGCTTGCTACTTCATGCAACTACGTTGTGTATCCTCAGCTATGAAGCAACATCACCACACCAAGCCCCCCAAGGAAGAAGGACCAGGAGAAGACGCTGCTGGAGCTCTGCACACCGGAGTCTCCGGTGTACATCGGAGTCTCCGGACCTCCCTCTGGTCCGGCCCTAGGAACCAAGCCTGGGACAGTCAGAAGGCCCCTCCGGAGACGGGTCCGGAGACTGAACCGGAGTCTCCGGCCCAGACCGGAGTCTCCGGACCCAACACCGGAGTCTCCGGCCTGCTCGATGCCAGGCTTGTCAAGGACTTTTGGGACTAGCCCATGTAACCCCTAGTTTCACCCCAACTTCTAGTTTTATTCCAAAACTACCCCTGTTTATGTGGTTGGCCTATATAAAGCCCCACCCCTCATATGTAAACCCTAGACTTGGATAATAATAGTTGAGGACACCCCTTTGAGGATCTTTCATCTATTGGTCTCATGCTCCTACCAAGGGGCACCCTATTATCCACAACCTCTTGGATGTTGCCTAGTGCGTTCAAGTTGTACAAGGCCTTGGGATCTCGGTTTCTCATGCCCAAGTAGTCAAGATCTCACCAAGCACCTCGCCCCCGTTGTTGTCCGTGGAGAGAGAGCTTCTCCCAACACTGATCCTAAGGATTATGTTGGACCAGTTGCCACCGGCGTGAGTTATCGGCGTGTATCGTGTTTTTGTGCGCGTGAGTTCATCGGGTTCTTTGTGTCCGTGTGTTCGTGGATTTCATCCTCTCTCCCCCTTCCACCGCTTTCCCCTCGATTCCCGCGGAATTCGTGAAAGATCGGGCCACCCCAAGGGGTTACCCCATAACACGTGGCTTTGATGGCTGCAAATTCGTGGGTGCAGGTGTCTCCAACGAATTAGGTTTCCTCCCTTTATATAGCTTCTCGGATTCCTGTCACCCCATCTTGGGCTGCAGTAAATCAGACCTAGCGGGCCCGTCCGGACTCGGAATCAGCTAAAGTTTATATCCAGAACGATTGTAGCGAAAATTCCTACAACTTTGTAGTTGAAGAGTTTTCTGTTTGATGTCGTCTTCGACCCGAAACGTGACCATCTTCAAAAAGAGTTCTGAGACCGATTTCTGGAGAGTCCCAATTTGACTCCAACAAGGGTTCCACTTGTATTCTTGATAATTCCTACACATCAAAGTGTAAAACAAGAACATTGTGCACTTTTGCAACTATTAGTAGGTTAGTCCAAATAACTCATGAATTTTATATAAAAAGAAGTGTGAAAAGCATAATAATAGCATAAAACCATCAAAAATTATAGATACGTTATGGACGTATCAATATCCCTAAGCTTAGTTCCTTCTCGTCCTCGAGTAGGTAAACGATAAAAACAATATAATTTTTGAGGTGACATGCACCATCATAATCTTGATCAAACCATTTGCAAAGCATGGATAGCTAGGATCAAAGTACTCTAAACATGAGCCTCGGTTTTACTAGGAAAAAAATGGATATGATGGGGTCATTCAAAAGAGGTGGGCATGAAATATATAGTTCTAACAATAATACATAGCAACCAAGTTGCAGCATGAAAAGGTTACAAACAAAGTGTAGAGGTCCCAACCTGATAAGGTAGAGATCCCTGTGTTTACAGTGCTAGTCCCTAGATCAATAACTAGCATCCACCGTTTAAGATGTAATATCCAGAAATAAAGGTCATAATACAACTTTATAACCAGGAATAAAATAATTCATTACATCTTACATAGCTCATTTGGCTATCTCATTACAATGCAGCAGAAAATAAGTATATAGCATAGAGTCCTTCATCTTCAAAGTGCCACAGGAAATCATGTTGGTTGTAGACTTGTAATCCTATTCAACACACTTCAATAACATCAAACAAACCTGCAACATAATAAGTTACAGCCACAAGGGTCAATACATTTGAATTATATTGGCAAGTGATACTATGGTAGAATAGTGGTATCTATCATCTATATGCATTTGGCTAAGTGGAGCTTAGGCTTCATTTGCTCAAAATAGATTTTCCTTATCATTTGAAAACACTAAGTTTTTGTTTGTCAAAATCACCAAAGGAATCTACCAATAAAATTGTTGATCCTTTAACCCTTGTTCAACCACAAGCTTTTAACTTAGAAATTGGGATGAGGAGATCCTTGATAGCTTCCATGTCTTGATGCTCAAATTGTCCATGTCCGAGCACACGGCTAAGTACTTAGATTTTACTCTCTCGAGAGGTGGTGCACTTTCCCCACAAGACTCGACATGCATCGAGACAAGATATTTCATAAGCCTTCCCTTAGACCAAAATGGACGTGCTCCAAACCTATCACCCCTACCACCAACTGTCCATCTGGCTAAGTTATTGCAACCTATATGATCCAGGCAGAGCCCATATTTCCATGTGGCTGCACTTGAAGCTTCACAACATTTGACGTCTCAAATCTCTTTGTTCCTGGGTGGCTTTCCACAAGTGAGATACACTAGGGTAGGCCATAAATATGGGGCCCTGCGAAACCACTCAACATAAACCTTTCACACCATTCCACCCAGGTGATTCATTCACATAGTTGTTTTATTAAACAAAACGCAAGTCATGGACTTAGAAATATTTCATAGCATGAATATAATCCACCCTTGTTTTCTACTAGCTAGGCTAAGCATGATAGTAGTAGGGATCTTAACTTAGGGAAAATTCTACTAAGGCATCATCTACTAGGATTTCCCAAGGCATAGATTATACTTAGAAAATTACATGCAAGTCCTACTCAAAATATCACTAATGCATAGTGAAAATAATAGGACAAAGTATAAAGCACCACTTGCCTTTTTGGTAGAGAATATAAGTTCACTCCTTGATCTTGCAATAGTCACACTCTTCAAATTTCACTACAATTCAATCAAGGCACAAATTCAATCTAGCATTCAAAAAATTCACCACATAAAATAAAGAAAACAAAACAATGCATGCAAGCATGCAAAAGATTGTTTCATATGGAAAGGTGATTTCTAATAGGTTATAAACATTTTAAAACACCTATTGGTCATTTATAAAAGTGGCAAAACCATTTGATATTAAGTTAGTGAAAATGGCCATTTTAAATCATTTTTGTTTTGTTAGAATGATTTAAATCAATGTAATAATTTCTAGTGTTTGCCAAATATATTTTTAAACACAAAATGTTAGTGTTTATGGTCAAAGTGTCTTAAAACAAATCCATTTACAAAAGGTTTCACCAAAAAATCATTTTTAAATCAAAGCGTCATTTTATTTTACTAGAAATGCCTTTAATCAAAGTAATAATTTTCTAGGGTTAATCAAATACATTTGTAAATCCAAAACTTATTTTTTAGGGTCATAGAGTTTAAATAAAACCATTTTCAAAAGGTTGTACTCAAAAATTATTTTTAAAACATAATCAACAATTTTTGTTTTACTAGAACTGCTTTTATTCAAGGAATAATTCCTTAGTGTCACAAAATATACTTTTAAATCTAAAAGTTGTTTTTTATGGTCAGTAGGTTCAAAAAAAACCATATACAAAATATTTTACCCTAAAAACATTTTTAGAATAAATTTTATACACAAAATAAACCTAAGCATGTTTTTTGCAAAAACAAACAATTTCAAAGAAGCAAAATACTAAATTAAGGGCACGGTTGCAAAGTATTCTTTTTCCTGATTCCAATGATATAAAATTTGTAAATTTTGGACGTGTAGATCTAAAGTTATGATTTTTTGAAATCTAAACATCTAATAGACCAGTTTCTGTTTTTAAAACAAAACACATGCCACGTGTCTGTTTCTTATTCGCTGGTACCGGTTCGTTTGGATTGAGCTACGAGGTGTGTTGGATCTAAGTGAGATTGCACGGTGCAGATTAGCTCGTACCTCTTTGTTAAGTCATTCTATTATATCCCTACGATCTAGATCCGACGGTCCTCAGCGCATTACCAAGAACTGGCGGCGCTAGTGTCTGACGCGCGGCGGCGGCGCTCAGGCGATAGTTGTACGGCGAATCTAGGAAGCGAGAGGAGGAGTGGGAGGTCTCACCGGGTTCGCAGGATCATGGTGATGCTCGAGGTGGCCGCAGGAGGGATAGGGGCGCATGGGGTTATCACCGATTTCTCGCCGGAGTTGCCTACTGGCTCAGGCACGCAAGGAAGTCGACGGGGGCGAGGATACAGAGCATGCTAAGACAAGCCAACAGTGGAGTTAGACGCATAGAATATTGTTGAGTACAGGAGCATCATTCATAGGGGAAGAGGAGGTCGGGATATACCAGGGAACGTCGCCGGAGTTGGAGCAGACCGCGGCGGTGCTCTGGCGTTGACTTTGCCGATGTTGTGAGGCATGCGCGGGCTAGAGGTAGGTACCGAGAGATGCGCCTGACGATGGGGAGTAAGATAGTATGTGCTAGGGAGCAAGGGGGTGTGGGATGGCCAGAATCGGTCGGTGAACTCGTAGAAGGCAGCGATGAATTGAGCTAAATTCAGCGCAGCCTGGTGGCATTCAGGTGCGATCAAGCGAGGGCAAATGGAGAGGGGCAGAGGGGGTTAATCGAGCATGGTCGCAGGGGAGAGTAACTGCGGTGTTAATGCGAATTAACGGGATTAACCACGGCCAGAAACGGCAGCGAGGAGAGAGAGGGCGGGGTCAGCGCGAGGTTGGGGAAGATGACTTGGCTGTGTGGGTCCGCATCGTCAGTGAGAGTGCAGGTGTGGGTGCAGGTAAGAAAACGTTTCGGGGAGGGAGTGGGAGGTGGGCTTCGCTGGTCCAGATGGGCTGGGGTTTGGGGTAGGGTTAGTTGGGCTGGACCCTTTTCATTTTTTTTCTGGTTTCTTTTTCTATTTTCTATTTCTGTTTTGAATTTATTTAAATGGTTCAAACACTTGTTTGAATTCAAAACTTTTCCAAACTTTCAATAAGTTTTGTCTGTTTATTAATTGATTTAAATAATTATTTTTTAGAATATTTCTTATATTCTCATATGCTTTGTTATGTATTTAAATTAGACACTTGTCTTTATTCAAATAAGATTTTAAAAAATATATTTTCAAACTTCTATTTAAATTCCAATTTTCACCAAACCTTTTTGAGTAGGTTTTATTTATACAAAAGTGTGTTTAAATAATTCACTTTGAATTATTTAAAATATTTTAGTATGATTTATAATTTATTTAAATTGGGCATTTGTCTTTATCAAAATATGGTTTTAATCCCATATAAATTTTATTCACATAATTCTTTTTAAGTTAAATAGACAACCTTTAAATCCACTTTGGCAAATTCCAATTTATTATTTTCTCATGATTTAATTAATCATTTACCTTAGGGATTTTGTCTTTATTTAAATAGAATTGAATTTGATCAATGTCATATAATTTTATTTGAATATTTCTTGTCCCTTTATTTTATTTGGATTATCTTGATTCCATTTGGTTATGGATTTAACTCAAGGTTTAATTTGTATTCTAAATAATTTTCTTGGGATTTATTATTTAGTTTAGGAAATTTGTCTTTATTTAAATAAAATTGTATATGGTTCAAAGCCCGTATAGTTTTATTTAAATAATATTTATTTCTTTTTATTATTTAATATCTTCCATTTGTTTATGGTTTTGGCCAAGATTAAATTTGGCTTTTAAATATTCCCTATTTATTTCTTTCTTTCTTTATCTTATAAATTTCGTATCTTTTTATTTATAGATCCAAAATTGGTGATTCCAATTTGTAAAATTTTATTTAATATTTTTTTATCCTTTTAAATCTCTTTAGGATTGTTTTGCTCACAATTTGGTATGGATTTTATATAGGAGCTTTATTAGCTTTGATATTTATTTTCTTCACCTTATTAAATTCATAAGTTCTAATCCGTGGCTCCAATTTAAATGAAACCAATTTCTATGATCTTATAATATTTTTGTTTATCATTTTTTGATCATTTATAAATGTTTGTTGCTGAATTTTTATATGGATCAAATCCATTGTCTTAGAGAGATTTTTGGAAATGATTTATTCCATTAGGGTTTTAGGGTTTTGGTTTAACTTTTCCAAGTGTTTAAATATCAAGATACATTCATTGATGAATGCATTTCACTTGATTGAAATTTTGTTAGATTCCCTTTTCATTCAAAGTTTGTTAAAGATGGTTTTTGATGTTTCCATTTGGAATCAAAAAGTTTCTTTTCACCCTAAATTTCAACAATAATTTATTTTGTTTATTTATTTTTCACATTTCAAAATTTGGAAAATTTTGGGATGTGACAGGCTACCACCATTAAAATAAATCTCGTCCCAAGATTTGGGAAGGCTAGAGGTTACAAGTTGGCTTCAAGGCAACTAGGGTACTACCACCCTTAAAAGGTTTTCAACTAGATTACATCATGGCTTACTTGGGATCTTGATGTATCTTTTCTGGACAGTTGTTGGCATAATGTCCTAGCTCTTTGCATTTGAAATACATCACTTGGATAATATTCCTTCTTTTCCTTTGGTATCATTGCCTCTTGTTTGTTTCCTTGGTTCTTCTTCTTTTCTGGACATTCACTGGCATAGTGTCCCATCTCTGTGCAATTGTAACATTGCACTTGGCTTTTGTCCTTCTTCTTTTTAGGTCTCCAAAGCTAGGAGTTCTTATAGTTAATGTTCTTCATATTTCACCTCAAAGGTGGGAAATCTTTATCTCTTCTTGGGGCAGTTACTAGAGATGTGGCGTTCTTCTCCACAAGAGTAGCAACACTTTGTGGTCACTTTGGATGTGGCTCTATGACGCATGGTTCTAATTTTGCCTTCATCCTTCTTGGTAGAAGTTGTCCCCTTATGGAGGTTTCCAAACATTTGATGCATTCCATCTTGTTTCATTTGTTGAACTATAGGATAGATAGGGCATTGGATAGGGACATGATTATTTCCTTCACATAGGAAACATGTAACTTGAGATGTGGGGCATTGTTTAGTTGGATGTTTCTCTTCACAATTGGGGCATTGGTCCACATGCTCTTTATAAGTGTGTCCCATGTCTTCATAAATATTGTAAGCTTGAGTTCCTTCCATAATATCATCCTTGACATCATTGTTGTCACAATCTCCTTGGGAAAGGTTGTCTCTCAGGTTGATCATTTGATTGGTCATCCTTTGCAACAATTGAGATTGGGTTTCCAACAACTTATGCATGGTTGGGTCTAGCTCATTGTTGTTATCTAAAAACTGAGTTGTCACTTGATTCAACTAGGCTTCGGTTGCTAGAAGTTGTTCTCTCATGTGCATCTCTTGGTTGTTGTTGTCACCATTCTTGATGTTGGAGTCTCTTGGAGAAGTCATCTGTTTGGGTTGGATTGGGATTAGAGTAGGCAAAAGATTCCTAGAGAAAGAATTCTAATAACACACAACAATTCTCACAAACAATGTGCAAGAAATCACACACAAACATTCCACTCAAACAACAAAGTTCAAACATATTTTTAGGCAACAAAATATTTTTGCTACACCACATAAGTTGGTGTGATTGATCTAAAATAAACACTAGTATGGTGGTCCAACTATATGGTTCAATTGAGACCATTTCCTTCTTCTTAGTTGTTTCTTCTTGAATGAGATCATGGTTTCCTTGGAAAAATTCTTGCATCTTGGTCACAAAACTTCAAAGGTGATGATGGTTTCTCCTAAGTCTTCAAGTCTTGAGTAACATTCTTGTCTCACTTGTAGTCCTTAGTGATGTCCAAATTGAAGTCCTTGGTGAAACTAAAGTTGAAGTCATTGGTGATGTTGAAGTCTTTGGTCATGTTGAAGTTTTTGTCCATCAAGTTGAAAAAGAAGAGATGTAGAATTAAAACCAAAAAGTTTGAGGAAAGAGTTTACAAGATTGTTTGTAAATAAGTTTTGGAACAAATACAACTCCTATTTTCCTAAGGGGTTTTGTCCAATCCTAGGGTTACAATCCTACAGGCAACACAGTGCTCTGATACCATCTATAGAGGTCCCAACCTGATAAGGTAGAGATCCCTGTGCTTACAATGCTAGTCCCTAGAACAATAGCTAGCATCCACAATTTAAGATGTAATATCCAGAAACAAAGGTCATAATACAACTTTATAACCAGGAAAAAATAATTCATTACATCTTACATAGCTCATTGGGCTATCTCATTACAATGCAGCAGAAAATAACTATATAGCATGGAGTCCTTCATCTTCAAAGTGCCACAGGCAATCATGTTGGTTGTAAACTTGTAATCCTATTCAACACATTTCACTAACATCAAACAAACCTGCAACATAATAAGTTACAGCCACAAGGGTCAATACATTTGAATTGTATTGGCAAGTGATACTATGGTAGAGTAGTGGTATCTATCTTCTATATGCATTTGGCTAAGTGGAGCTTAGGCTTGCTTTGCTCAAAATAGATTTTCCTATCCTTTGAAAACACTAAGTTTTTGTTTGTCAAATCACCCAAGGCATCTAACAATAGACATTGGTGATCCTTTAACCCTTGTTCAACCACAAGCTTTTAACTTAGAAATTGGGATGAGGAGATCCTTGATAGCTTCTATGTATTGATGCTCAAATTGTCCATTGTCGGGGACACAGCTAAGTACTTAGATTTTACTCTCTCGAGAGGTGGTGCACTTTCCCCACAAGACTCGACATGCATCAAGACAAGATCTTTCAGAAGCCTTCCCTTAGACCAAAATGGACGCTCTCCAAACCTATCACCCCCTACCACCAACTTTCCATCTGGCTAAGTTATTGCAACCTATATGATCTAGGCAGAGCCCATATTGCCATGTGGCTGCACTTGAAGCTTCTCAACATTTGACGTCTCAAATCTCTTTGTTCATGGGTGGCTTTCCACAAGTGAGATACACTAGGGTAGGCCATAAATATGGGGCCTTGCGTAACCACTCAACATAAACCTTTCACACCATTCCACCCAGGTGATTCGTTCACATAGTTGTTTTATTAAACAAAACACAAGTCATGGACATAGAAATATTTCATAGCATGAATATAATACACCCTTGTTTTCTACTAGCTAGGCTAAGCATGATAGTAGTAGGTATCTTAACTTAGGGAAAATTCTACTAAGGCATCATATACTAGGATTTCCCAAGGCATAGTTTATACTTAGAAAATTACATGCAAGTACTACTCAAAATATCACTAATGCATAGTGAAAATAATAGGACAAAGTATGAAGCACCACTTGCCTTTTTGGAATAGAATATAAGTTCACTCCTTGATCTTGCAATAGTCACACTCTTCAAATTTCACTACAATTCAATCAAGGCACAAATTCAATCTAGCATTCAAACAATTCACCACATAAAATAAAGAAAACAAAACAATGCATGCAAGTATGCAAAAGATTGTTTTATTTGGAAAGGTGATTTCTAATAGGTTATAAACATTTTAAAACACCTATTGGTCATTTATAAAAGTGGCAAAACCATTTGATATTAAGTTAGTGAAAATGGCCACTTTAAATCATTTTTGTTTTGGTAGAATGATTTAAATCAATGTAATAATTTCTAGTGTTTTCCAAATATATTTTTAAACACAAAATGTTAGTGTTTATGGTCAAAGTGTCTTAAATCAAATCCATTTACAAAAGGTTTCACCAAAAAATCATTTTTAAATCAAAGCGTCATTTTATTTTACTAGAAATGCCTTTAATCAAAGTAATAATTTTCTAGGGTTAATCAAATACATTTTTAAATCCAAAACTTAGTGTTTAGGGTCGTAGAGTTAAAATAAAACCATTTGCAAAAGGTTTTACTCAAAAATTATTTTTAAAACATAATCAACAATTTTTGTTTTACTAGAAATGCTTTTATTCAAGGAATAATTCATTAGTGTCACAAAATATACTTTTAAATCTAAAAGATGGTTTTTATGGTCAGTAGGTTCAAAAAAACCATTTACAAAATATTTTACCCTAAAAACATTTTTAGAATAAATTTTATACACAAAATAAGCCTGAACATGTTTCTGCAAAAACAACCAATTTTACAGAAGCAAAATACTAAAGTAAGGGCATGGTTGCAAAGTATTATTTTTCCTGATTCCAATGATATAAAATTTGTAAATTTTGGACGTGTAGATCTAAAGTTATGAATTTTTCAAATCTAAACATCTAATAGACAAGTTTTTGTTTTTAAAACAAAACATAGGCCACATGTCTGTTTCTTATTCGCTGGTACCGGTTCGTTTGGATTGAGCTACGAGGTGCGTTGGATCTAAGTGAGATTACACGGTGCAGATTAGCTCGTACCTCTTCGTTAAGTCATTCTATTACATCCCTACGATCTAGATCTGACGGTTCTCAACACATTGACCAAGAATTGGCGGCGCTAGTGTCTGACGCACGGCGGCGGCGCTCAGGCGAAGGTTGTACGTCGAATCTAGGAAGCGAGAGGAGGAGTGGGAGGTCTCACCGGGTTCGCAGGGTCACGGTGATGCTCGAGGTGGCCGCAGGAGGGACAGGGGCGCATGGGGTTATCGCCGATTGCTCGCCGGAGTTGCCTACTAGCTCGGGCACGCAAGGTCGTCGACGGGGGCGAGGATACAGAGCATGCTAAGACAAGCCAACAGTGGCGTTAGACGCGTAGAAGATTGTTGAGTACAGGAGCATCATTCAGAGGTGAATAGGAGGTCAGGATATAACAAGGAACGTCGCCGGCGTTGGAGCAGACCGCGGCGGTGATCTGGCATTGATGTTGCCGACGTTGTGAGGCATGCGCGGGCTAGAGGGAGGTACCGAGATTTGCTCCTAGCATTTGGGAGTAAGCTAGTATGTGCTAGAGAGCAAGGGGGGGTGTGGGATGGCCAGAATCGGTCGGTGAACTCGTCGGAGGCAGCGGCAAAGTGAGCTAAATTCAGCACAGCCTGGTGGAGTTCGGGTGCGAGCGAGCGAGGGCAAATGGAGAGGGGGCAGAGGGGGTTAATCGAGCGTGGTCGCAGGGGAGAGTAACTGCGGCGTTAACGTGAATTAACGGGATTAACCACGGCCAGACACGGCAGCGAGGAGAGAGAGGGCGGGGTCAGCGTGAGGTTGGGGATGATGACTTGGTTGTGTGGGTCCGCATCGTCAGTGAGAGTGCTGGTAAGAAAAAGTTTCGGGGAGGGAGTGGGAGGTGGGCTTCGCTGGGCCAGATGGGCTGGGGTCTGGAGTAGGGTTAGTTGGGCTGGAACCTTTTCATTTTATTTTATTTTCTGGTTTCTTTTTCTTTTTCTATTTTTATTTATGTTTTGAATTTATTTAAATGGTTCAAACACTTGTTTGAATTCAAAACTTTTCCAAACTTTCAATAAGTTTTATCTGTTTATTAATGGATTTAAATAATTCATTTTTATAATATTTCTTATATTCTCATATGCTTTGTTATGTATTTAAATTAGACACTTGTCTTTATTCAAATAAGATTTTAAAAAAAATATTTTCAAACTTCTATTTAAATTCCAATTTTTACCAAACCTTTTTAAGTAGGTTTTATTTATTCAAAAGTGTGTTTAAATAATTCACTTTGAATTATTTAAAATATTTTAATATGATTTAATATTCATTTAAATTGGGCATTTGTCTTTATCAAAATATGGTTTTAATCCCATATAAATTTTATTCAAATAATTCTTTTTAAGTTAAATAGACAACCTTTTAATCCACTTTGGCAAATTCCAATTTATTATTTTCTCATGATTTAATTAATCATTTACCTTAGGGATTTTGTGTTTATTCAAATAGAATTGAATTCGATCAATGCCATATAATTTTGTTTGAATATTTCTTATCCCTTTATTTTATTTGGATTATCTTGATTCCATTTGCTTATGGATTTAAATCAAGGTTTAATTTGTCTTCTAAATAATTTTCTTGGGATTTATTATTTAGATTAGGCAATTTGTCTTTATTTAAATAAAATTGGATATGGTTCAAAGCCCATATAGTTTTATTTAAATAATCTTTTATTTATTTTTATTATTTAATATCTTCCATTTGTTTATGGTTTTGGCCAAGGTTAAATTTGGCTTTTAAATATTCCCTAATTATTTATTTCTTTCTTTATCTTATAAAATTCATATCTTTTTATTTATAGATCCAAAATTGGTGATTCCAATCTGTATAATTTTATTTAATATTTGTTTATCCTTTTAAATCTCTTTTGGATTGTTTTTCTCACAATTTGGTATGGATTTTCGATAGGATCTTTATTAGCTTTGATATTATTTTCTTTACCTTATTAAATTCATAAGTTCTTATCCATGGCTCCAATTTAAATGAAACCAATATCTATGATCTTATAATATTTTTGTTTATCATTTTTTGATCATTTATAAATTTTTGTTGTTGAATTTTTATATGGATCAAATCCATAGTCTTTGAGAGATTTTTGGAAATGATTTATTCCATTAGGGTTTAGGGTTTTGGTTTAACTTTTCCAAGTGTTTAAATATCAAGATACATTCAATGATGAATGCATTTCACTTGATTGAAATTTTGTTAGATTCCCTTTTCATTCAAAGTTTGTTAAAGATGGTTTTTTATGTTTCCGTTTGGAATCAAAAAGTTTCTTTTCACCCTAAATTTCAACAATTATTTTTTATTTATTTTTCACATTTCAAAATTTGGAAAATTTTGGGATGTGACAGGCTACCACCCTTAAAAGAAATCTCGTCCCAAGATTTGGGAAGGCTAGAGGTTACAAGTTGGCTTCAAGGCAACTAGGGTACTACCACCCTTAAAAGGTTTTCAACTAGATTACATCTTGGCTTACTTGGGATCTTGATGTATCTTTTCTAGACAGTTTTTGGCATAATGGCCTAGCTCTTTGCATTTGAAACACATCACTTGGCTATTATCCTTATTTTCCTTTGGTATCATTGCCTCTTGTTTGTTTCCTTGGTTCATCTTCTTTTCTGGACATTCACTGGCATAGCGTCCCATCTCTGTGCAATTGTAACATTGCACTTGGCTTTTGTCCTTCTTCTTCTTTTTGGGTCTCTCCAAATCTAGGAGTTCTTCTAGTTCATGTTCTTCATATTTTACCTCAAAGGTGGGAAATCTTTCTCTCTTCTTGGGGCAGTTACTAGAGATGTGGCCTTCTTCTCCACAAGAGTAGCAACACTTTGTGGTCACTTTGGATGTGGCTCTATGAGGCATGGTTCCGATTTTGCCTTCATCCTTCTTGGTAGAAGTTGTTCCCTTATGGAGGTTTCCAAACATTTGATGCATTCCATCTTGTTTCATTTGTTGAACTATAGGATAGATAGGGCATTGGATAGGGACATGATTATTTCCTTCACATAGGAAACATGTAACCGGAGATGTGGGGCATTATTTAGTTGGATGTTTCTCTTCACAATTGGGGCATTGGTCCACATGCTATTTATAAGTGTGTTCCATGTCTCCACAAATATTGCAACCTTGAGTTCCTTCCATAATATCATCCTTGACATCATTGTTGTCACAATCTCCTTGGGAAAGGTTGTCTCTCAGGTTGATCATTTGATTGGTCATCCTTTGCAACAATTGAGATTGGGTTTCCAACAACTTTTGCATGGTTGGGTCTAGCTCATTGTTGTTGGATAAAAACTGAGTTGTCACTTGATTCAACTGGGCTTGGGTTGCTAGAAGTTGTTCTCTCATGTGCATCTCTTGGTTGTTGTTGTCACCATTCTTGATGTTGGAGTCTCTTGGAGAAGTCACCTGTTTGGGTTGGATTGGGATTAGAGTAGGCAAAAGATTCCTAGAGAAAGAATTCTGATTACACACAACAATTCACACAAACAATGTGCAAGCAATCACAAACAAACATTCCACTCAAACAACAAAGTTCAAACATATTTTAAGGCAACAAAATATTTTTGCTACACCACATAAGTTGGTGTGATTGATCTAAACTAAACACTAGTATGGTGCTCCAACTATATGGTTCACTTTAGATCATTTCGTTCTTCTTACTTGTTTCTTCTTGAATGAGATCATGGTTTCCTTGGAAAAATTATTGCATCTTGGTTACTAGATACAAATATTTCAAGAACAAGCAATATCAACCTTATGAATCAATCAACAAGTTTTGGGACAATGCACATATATAAGGATCGTATGGGCACCTAGAGGGGGAATAGGTGCGACTTAAAATTTTCTTGTTTTTCAATTTAGGGTTTGACAAGAAAGGTAAATTCTCTAGATTATGCAACTAAGGTGAATTTACCTATATGTCAAGCAAGCGACAACTAGCACAACACTAAGCAAGAACAAGTAAGTAAAGTGCGGTAAAGGATAGAAGTAACCAAAGTGGAGGACGCGGAGACACAAGGATTTGTTTCCCCTAGTTCCTTCCTTTTGAGGGGAAGTACGTCTATGTTTGGAGAGGGGGTGGTATCTAACCACCTACGCCACTAAAGGCCTCCCTTGTTCTCCGATGAACCTCACCCCAACGGGATCGATCCACCTTCCACTATATCGGCAACCTTCGAGCTAGAAGCCGACACCTTTACAACAAGTTTACGGCACACATCCACAACTTAATTGGAGGCTCCCAAATACAAGCAAGCTGTTAAGACAATCAAAGACAAGCTTGTAAGAACCAAATCTAGAACTAGGGTTTCCAAAGAAAACACTAGAGCAATGGGGGCCCTCAAGTGAATGAGGGGGAAATGAAGATCTCTTTTTGGTGAAGTAGTAGATCAAGGCCTCCTCCTTCGATTCTCCAAAGATCAAAGACTTTGGATGGTGGAGTGAAGAGATCTTGGCGATTTGGTGGCTCAAATGGAGGTAGTAGTCTTCAATGCAACGAGCACCTTGTCCCAAGGTAGGTGGAGGGGTATTTATAGCCTTCTGAGCAGATCTAACCGTTGTGCATTTATTGCAGCGGTAGTACCGGAACTTCAAGCGGTAGTACCGGAAAACTCTGGTACTACCGGGCCTGGTACCGGAGATGTGTAACCAAGACACGCAGGCCCCAAACTCCCAATGGTACCAAGTTGTGGTACTACCGCACAACGGTAGTACCGCCCCTGGGGCGCGGTACTACCGGACACGTGCGGTAGTGCCGCATATTGGTACCGGGGGGAAGGCAGTGGAATTTTCAACTTTCCAAAAATCCTCTGTCGCGCTACTACCGCATTTTGGTACCTAGGCGGGCAGTAGCTTTTGGCAACTTGCAAAAAGCTTCTGCCGCGCTCGGTACTAAAATGCGGTACTACCGCATTTTGGTACCTAGCCTGGCAGAGGCATTTGGCAAATTGCCAAAACCTACTACCGCGCTAGGTAGCAAAAATCGGTACTACCGCTTTTTGGTACCTAGCCTGGCAGAAGGTTTTGGGCAGTTTGTCCAAACACACTGCCAAGCCTAGTACACCCGGTACTCTGCAAACCCCTTTTTGATACACCTTGTGGTACACTTGGCAAATAATTAGTCTGATATGGTGTTGTTATAAACACCAAAATCACTAGGGATAGGAAATGCCCTTTCAATCTCCCCCTTTTTGGTGTTTGATGACAACACACATTTGCATGATAATATTGTGATGACAAACAAGGTTTTGGAAAATAGAGATGGGGCTCCCCCTAGATAAGTAGAATCTAGCCCCCTTTTATTCTACAAGCTACCTAGGAG
Organism: Avena sativa; assembly: GCA_916181665.1. Classification (NCBI taxonomy): domain Eukaryota; kingdom Viridiplantae; phylum Streptophyta; class Magnoliopsida; order Poales; family Poaceae; genus Avena; species Avena sativa. Next base: position 107,194,800 of record OV702293.1, read on the forward strand.
TGTAAAGTCGCACTTAGAGCACATACCTTTGCATAATAAAGTGTGATGAGAGATATTGATAACGAATAGATAATGTCATCACACACACCACATAAGATGGATCCATATGAGAATACCCATACCACACAAATGATGGATCCATAAGATAACCACATAGTCTCACCGTACATAGCACAAATAGTTAGTTCACAAGATTCACACATAATAAGAGGCGAGAAAATAAAGTTCACAAGCGAATAAAAATCAATGGCAAGAACGAGCTTGTGACTTCTCCCATGCAAATCCTGCATGCCTAATGTGCAACTTCTCCCCCTTTGGCATCAAGATGCCAAAAACGGACAAGAGCAACACAAACGTCCCGGATATCACTCGTCATCATCATCCCAGGCATCCCAGGCATCATCATGAGTCGGCGGGGCACGGAAGGAGGAGGTGGCATCATCATCCCAGTGGCTGTGCTTGGAGATCCATAGGTCTTCCGGGGTGATGTTATTCTCGGAGCCCTTAGAGACGGTCAAACCTTGAGCCACCATCAATTCCTTCTGACGAGCACAAGATTTCTTGGCATAAACATGAGCCTCATACATGCACTTCTTATTGTCAACTTGCAAGCAAAATACTTTCTTGAGCTTAGCCTCAATCCTCTTGGCCCAAGATGGTTCAGCAGGCTTGCGGCGTGAGATCACAAAGTCAGCATCCTGGGCATCATCGTCATTACCGGATCCCTCCTCAAGTGGGTTCCCATCCTCATCAACAAGTTGACCATCCGCATTGCGAGGTTTGGGATGGGTCTTGATCAACAGATTCTTGTGTCGATGAGTGACAAAGGAGTTGAGAAGTACTGTCACGGGCAATTGATGGGCACTTGCTAAGAATGAGAGCCATGATATCGGGAGCAAAAGGAGGCACCCTCCGAGTGTAGGTGGCACAGACCATCTCATTCCAAATAATATCCATCACATCCATTGGTTGGCCGGAACCACGGTGGTGAAAGGTGGTGATTCATGAGATCCACCATGAATGCATGCATCTCATCAACATTTCCAGCTCGGGGGGCAATGGTCTCACGGAATATATTGTGCAAGATGTCATATGTGTGAAGAAGCCCCTTGATCTTCCTAGAAATACCGTGCCCCCGGATGTACAGTGGAGCAAGAACATCCTTCTTCATGGGGCGATCATTGTTGTGACAACGAAAGCCAACAGGAGTGTCCTTACGATGGTCCTCGTACCCAAGGATTGCCGCAAACTCAGCCAAGGTTGCTTGCCTTACAACGCCCTCGGTCATCCAGGTGATAGTCCAAGACTGACCCTTTGAAAAGTGAACGGTGGCATAAAACTAAGTAATGAGCATTGGGTCATAGTTGCACCAGAACTGCATAATGGGAAGCAAGCCAATGTTTGTGCAAATCTCAAGGGCTTCACCAAAGCACTGCAGGTTCTTCTTCACATGATTCGTCTCAATCCACTTCTGAGGGACCACAAGCTTTTCATCCTTCAAGAATATCTCATGGAACACACGCTCTTGGAAATCCTTATAAAAGAGGCTATTTTTTTGAGCATGAGAGCGAGCAGCAACATATGGATTGACAGACCTCAGGGAATGAAACTCAACCTCAGACAAATCAGACAGTAGCTTTGGCCTAGATGGCCCAGAACTTTGACTCTTGCGATGACTCGAGGGAGGAGGGGGAGGAGGAGCCTTACCACAGCCAACACTTTGCTTAACTCCCCCTCCACATCGACCACGGGTGGTTTTCAGCTTCAGACGGGTGCTAGGTTGAGGCATGATCTTTTCTTCTGACTATGTCTCAGGCTCAGACTCTGACTCATAGTCCTCGATCTCAGGATGAGCTTTGGAGAGTTTTTGTGAACCTCGGGACCCCCTGCACCTATGAAAGAATGAGGGAGATAGCAGTGGGGTAAGGGCACAAGAACCCGAGACAAACAGATGACGAAACTCAAGTTTTAGAGGAAATATTGCTGTCAGTACTGGGCGGTAGTACCGGATCTCACGGGCGGTAGTACCGGAAAATATTTCTTGTACTACCGGTCATGCGACCACAGTGAAGATCTGGTATTATCGATCCATGGACGGGCAGCAAAATTTATACAAAATGAGAATTCCATCGGACAAGGAGTAATATCAGGTATCGAGAACACGGTACAACCTCAAAAACACTTGTTTTAACCAAGAATCAAAGTCCTCCTAGATTCAATGGAGCAAACATGTGAGAAGAAGAGAAGGGCGGTAGTACCGGTGTCCATGGCGATGGAGAATGAGGAGGAGCCCGCGAGGAGGCCGGATCCAGAGCGGATCCGGGGAAAGGAGGAGGGGGCGGGGCTCTGGCGGCATTCTCTGCTCCGGCGGCGACGGTGGTTAGGAGTGGAGATGGGGGAACAATGAGGCACTGAGAGGTGCCCCTCCCTGCGTCTCCACCCTTAACCCAGGCGCAGAGCGGTAGTACCGGGCGTACGAGCGGTAGTACCGCGTACAAACAGTAGTGCCGCGAGCCGGTAGTACCGCAGAAAACGACTGGCACCTGGAAAGTTTCTAGAAAACGACCTGGAAACTGACCCCTGGGCGGTATTACCACTAGTTTTTTACGGTAGTACCGCGTATTTTGACCGGTAGTACCGTAACCACCAGAACAGAGAGCCAGTTATAAAGTGGAAGGTTCTTGTGCAGAGTAGGTGATTTTTGTCAAAGGATAAGAAAGGATTGGGTCAAGTGAATCACACTGATATGGGCATATGCACTCTAAAATGGGGAAAAACATATGAAGATCCAAACGAGAGTGCATGACCATAAGAACAAACCCTACGATAGAATGACAAACATGAGTAAGCACCAACATCTCGAATGAGAGAGGGCGGTGGCCTAGGCCACCATATTTGAGTATACTCGGCATGGCACCACGAAGATATATCTTGGGTCCATTACCGAAACTCATCATTTAAGCTCACATATCACAAAATGATATTAAGAGGAATGATTTTGATTGCTTTGGGAATAATGGGGGGAGGGATAGTCCAATCAATTAGGACCGCACTCCCCCTATATCCATGCCTACACCTAAACCAAATACGGGTTAAGTCATAGATGAGAATGCAAGATGATCAAGTCAAGCTCCTTGAATCTATGATATTTAGTTCATTCCTCAAGTAGCAAAACCTTGCTTCATCAAGTGGCTTCATGAAGATGTCGGAAAGTTGGTCTTTGGTTGGCACATATGATAGATCAATATCACCTCGAGCAACATGATCTCTAATGAAGTGATGGCGAATCTCAATATGCTTTGTCCTCGTGTGATCCACCGGGTTGTAGGCAATCTTGATAACACTTTCATTGTCACATAGAAGAGGCACTTTGTCACAATGGACACCGTATTCCTTTAAAGTTTGCCTCATCCATAGCAATTGGGTGCAAGCACTAGCAGCTGCCACATACTCGGCTTCGGCGGTGGAGAGAGATATACAATTTTGCTTCTTAGAAGACCAACATACCAAGGACCTACCAAGGAATTGGCAAGCCCCGGATTTTCATTTTCTATCATCCTTATCACCCGCCCAATCCGAATCCGTGTATCCACAAAGAGCAAATGTTGACCCTCGAGGATACCAAAGACCATAAAATGGGGTATGAACTAAATATCGAAAGATTCTCTTGACCGGAATTAAATGGCTTTCTTTAGGAGCCGCTTGATATCTTTCCCACACACCTACACTCAACACAATATCGGGTCTAGATGCACAAAGGTAAAGCAAAGAACCAATCATAGACCGGTATACCTTTTGATCCACATCTTTACCATTTGGATTTTGTTCTAGATGAGTCTTTGTAGCCATGGGACTAGGAGCTACATTTAAATCTTGCATTTTGAATATCTTGAGCATATCTTGGGTATACTTGGCTTGGTTGAATAATGTCCCTCCTCTAACTTGCTTGATCTCAAAGCCAATAAATACTCTCAACTCCCCCATCAAAGACATCCGGAACCTACTAGTCATAAGCTTTGAGAATTCATCATTAAAAGCTTTGTTAGATGAGCCAAACATAATATCATCAACATATATTTGGCATACAAAAAGTTCCCCATTGACCTTCTTAGTAAAAAGAGTGGGATCGATTTTCCCAACCTCAAATCCACGGTCAAACAACAACTCTCTAAGGTTCTCATACCACGTGCGTGGGGCTTGCTTGAGCCCATAGAGCGCCTTATCAAGTTTGTAGACATGGTTTGTAAAGTTGGGATCCTCAAATCCTGGGGGTTGCTTTACATATACCAACTCATTCAATGGACCATAAAGAAATGCACTTTCTACATCCATTTGTTGCAACTTAAAGTTATGATGTGCCGCATAAGCAAGAAGGATACGGATGGACTCAAAGCGAGCCACGGGTGCATACGTCTCTCCATAGTCAATGCCTTCAATTTGAGAGAACCCTTGTGCAACCAATATAGCCTTGTTCCTTACTATAATTCCATGCTCATCTTGCTTGCTCTTGAATATCCACTTCGTGCCTATAACATTGCGGCAATCCTTTGGCTTCTCAACTAACTTCCATACTTTGTTTCTCTCAAAGTTGTTGAGCTCTTTGTGCATAGCTTCCAACCAATCCGAATCTTCAAGATCTTCCCACACTTTCTTTGGTTCAATCATGGAGATGTGTGCTTGGTGTTCACTGAACCTCTTCATTTGTGCTCTTGTGGAAATGCCTTTCCTTAGGTCACCAACCACATTTTTTTAGAGAGTGGTCTCTTAATTCCAACATTCTCTCCTTTCTAGCTTCGCAACGAGCGTGGATCTCCTCGTTGTTTCTTGGGGGACCCTCTTCATCATTTTGGTCCTCGTCTTGACCATCAACTTGACCTTGATCATCGTGGGAATTATTCTCTTCATTAAGAGGCAAAGATTGACCTTGGTCTTGATCAAGCACTCTTCTAGCATCGATTTTAGCTTGTCTCAAGGCAGTTTGTATGGATCTTCCTTTAACAATTGACTTAGCACCACTTGACATCCTGGAGAATGAATCAAGCTCCTTGACTAGAGTTTTCACTTTGATCAACATGTTGAGGGTCCACATCTTGTCTTTGGCTTGAGTCATTGCCTTCCTCGGTGGATGGAGCATGTTGATGTTGTGAAGATGAGGGATCCACTTGAGTGGAGCATAGTTCTTCTAGATCCACCATAAGGGGTTCCTCAACGGGGCGGGTATATCCCACACCCATTCTTCCTATGGCATCCTGAGGCATTTCATCATCTGCATCACAAGCATCAACATGCCCCCCTTGGGGACCATCATATTCTTCGAAGATCACACTACAAGATTCTATGATGGCTCCGGAGAGCTTATCATAGATTCTATAAGTGTGAGATTCGAGACCATAGCCAACAAAAATACCCTCTAATGCTTTAGACTCGAATTTGGACAAACGAACACCTTTTATGAGATAGAAACACTTACAACCGAACACCCAGAAGTAAGATATGTTGGGCTTGTTACCGGTAAGTATTTCATATGGAGTCTTGTTTATTTCTTTCCGGGGGTAGAGCCGGTTTGATGCATGGAAAGCGGTGGAGATGGCTTTGGCCCAAAAGTTGTATGGAGATTTAAACTCCGCCAACATGGTCCTAGAAATCTCAATAAGAGTCTGGTTCTTCCTCTCGGCCAGACCATTTTGTTGAGGGGTATATGCAATGGAATATTGCTGTTTTATCCCCTCATCACTAAGGAAATCATTCAAGGTGTAGCTCTTGAACTCGGTGCCATTATCACTTCTTATAATCAACACGGGAAGATTGTATTAACGTTGAACCATGTTGATGAAGTGGATGAAGGTCTTTTGGCTCTCACTCTTCAACTTGAAGAAATATACCCAGGAGTATCTTGAAAAGTCATCAACAATCACCAAACAATATTTCTTCCCACCAAGACTTGCATGAGATGGAGGACCAAAGAGATCCACATGAAGGAGCTCCAAGATCTTGGTTGACTTGATGCGGTTCTTTGGCTTGTGGGGAGCGTCATGCATTTTTCCTAGAACACAAGCCCTGCAAACACAATTTTTGGCAAAGGAAACATTTTCTTTTAGTCCAACATTATGGCCCTCCTTGTGGAGACTTTTCAAAGTTCTCATATTGACATGGGCTAGTCGGCGATGCCATAACCAACCCACATCGTCCTTTTCGAATAAGCACATCGCACTTGTAGTGGTTGGCCCTGAAAAGTCCACCACATACAAATCATGTTCGACGTACCCAACGAAAGAGACCTTGAGAAACTTGCTCCACATGAGGACAACAATATCATTATCAATAAAGACGGCAAAACCCATCTTTCCAAGAGCACAGACTGAAATTAAATTGTATCCAAGGGTCTCAACAAGCATGACGTTCACGAGTGTAATGTCGTGAGCAACCACTACCTTGACGAAACCCATTACCTTAGACTTTGACTTGTCGGCATATGTCACGGTGATTTGATCATCATTTGGCTTTAAGTCCTTGACAATAGACGAGATTCCGGTCATATGACTTGTGTAACCACTATCAAGCACCCACTTTGACCCTCCGGAAGCATAAGTCTACAAAAGATCAAGCTAATTTTTAGGTACCCATTTTCAATGGGTCCTCTTTTGTTAGCGACAAGGGTCTTGGGGACCCAAATAGACCAAGCAATATAACCATCATATGGGCCAACATATTGTGCATACTCATCACCATAATAATCACGCATAAGAACATAGTGAGGGTTAGCACTTCCCGCAAAGTCATCATGAGACATAGTTTTACCACTTGTGGTCTTACTATCCACAATGGTTCTGTTTCTCTCTTGTGTGGGCTTGTCCTTCTTCTTGTTGTTGTTCTTATTCTTGGCTTTGGAGACAAAGCCAATGCCCCCTTTCTCACCACTAGGCCTTTGCTTACACAAAAGTTCATCAATGGACTTGTTTCCTTGTGGAAATGTGGCCTTGGCTAGCTCCCCCTTCAACCTAGCATTTTCTTCAAGAATAGTTGTACTACTATAAGGAATGAAATTACTAGGTGAAGGAATATTGGTCAATTGAGTTTGAAGCGTTTCATAGGACTTTGTGAGAGACAAGAGTTCACTTTCCAATGCCTTGTGAGCTTTGTCGAGTGAACTAAAGTCCTCAGAAAGTTTTTTATGAACCACACCAAACTCAATCTTGTCCTTTTTAGCATTTTTATATTTAGCAATAGCATGATCACGTTCCTTGATGAATCTATTAACAATGACATCATTGGCCTCATCAAGCCCTTCAATTTTTAGTTAAAGAGACATTCTAGTCTCTTATTCTTCTTCAAAAGCATTATTTAGGGCTTCTAGTTCAATCATGTGTTCATGTCCAAGTTTACATCTTACATCTAGAAGCTCTTGTGTGTGGGAAAGTTGATCTAAGATGCTCCCAAAATGTGTCTTGGCCTCCCCTTGTAAGTTAGTCACAAACTCATCAAAAGCAATTAATTCCCGCTTTACTTCAAGAGACATCTCATCATCAATTTCACCATTAGCTAAGGGGGTGGAGTGAGATGATGAGGATACCTCCATTCCTCTTGCCATAAGGCAAGTGACGTTCTTGTTGGGAGAATTCTCATTTGGAGAATCGAAGAGGGAGAATGTCAGAGTAGAAGTAGTGGCTAGAGCAGCCACACCACTTGATGTTTCCTCTTCCTCATCTTCATTGTCTAAGGAGTATTCTTCATGAGTGATCAATACAATCTCACCCTTCTTCTCATTGTTGGAATTCTTCTTGATGAAGGGTTTCTTGTAAGGAGCTTTGGAAGCTATCTTTCGCACTAGTTTGCCACCATGATCTTCTCTTCTCTCATAGGGACAAATGGCCAAGAAGTGATTTTTGTCGCCACAATTGTAACAAGTTCTCAATCTTGGCATATTGCCTCTTAGTCCATTGGGGTTGATTTTTCGTTGCATTTCCATCTTGGCCTTTGCGGGGTTCTTCAAGAAGTTGTTTGCATAGAAAGCCATATATTGACCATGAAACTTCTTGACATCATCGGGGTTGCTCATGGATAGGCCATCATCACTATCATCACCATCCCCATGTTCAACAACTTTGGCCTTCAATGCAAGGTTGACAACATTGGTCATTCCAAGGGCCTGAGCACGGGCATCTTTGGCATTCTTGGCGGCAACCTTGAAAGAGGCCATCTCTTGCATAACTTCATCGGAGGTCATGAGGTGGTAGTTGTGTCTTCGTTGTAGGCTCTTCAAGTCAGTGGGCTCAAAGGGCATGAGTGCACTCACATATTTTCTTTTTATCCATGCATCATCCACATGTGAGGTGCCCACATTCCTAAACGCGGTGGCGGTGGATTTGAACCTACGATACATGTCTTCATGATCTTCATCTTCCTTCATATAGAAGCCTTCGGCTTCATTGCTTAGTGCATCGTACCGGTTACTCCTCATGCTCTTATTCCCAACAAACAACACTGTGAGAGAATGCCAAGCTTCCTTGGCGGTGCTGAGGTGCTCAATGTGTGGGTAATCCTTTGTACCCAATCCTTGTTGAATCATGTGCAAGGCGGTGGCATTGAGTTGACTATTGACAACTTATCTTCTTGTCAAGTTGTCTGGATCCTGATGTAGCCCGACCTACGGTCGTTACCACATCTTGGTCTCCAACTTACGCCAAGTCGTCATGGATTCCAAAGGTGAATCCCTTCCTCTATGCGAGCCCCCTTCCTACCCTATCGAATGGTATGCTACTTCATACTCCGTCACATATGCATGATAGGTTCACATTGACAAGTACGGAGGCAAGGGAGGAAGCCCGGAGCATCAAGCCCGACAAGACGGAGGCTTGGAAGAGGAGACGGAAGAAGACATGTCGGCAGCTGCCAGGTCCAAGCGGTACTACCGGTCGGCGGAACCGGTACTACCGGTCAGCGGTACTACCGCCCCTACTACCGCCCGGTACTGAAGCCTGCGCCATCGCCACTGGATGCCCCGGTACTGGCTTGCGGTACTACCGGCCGCAAGCGGTACTACCGGATACCATGAGCGATACTACCGGTGATGACCGGTACTACCGGTCCCAAGTCCGGTACTACCTGTCATGTCAGTGCCTGCGCACACTAGTTGGGCCACAGCCCATGTATCCCCCTTTACTTACCTATTCGCCTAGTTTATCCCCAAACTACCCTTGTTTATGTGGTTGGCCTATAAATAGAGCCCCCACCCCTCATGTATCCCTTAGGCATAGATGATAGACTAAAGACAACCCCCATTGTGGAATCTCTAGTTTTGCCTCATCCCCTTTACCAAGGGGACCGACTATCGTCACCAACCTCGATTGGACTTTGCATCACGCATCCATCGTTGAACAAGGCCTTGGAGTTCGATGTCTCATCTCCAAGTTGTCAAGACCCTCCCCAAGGTGTTCTTCCCTCTCCGATGTGGATTTGAGGGAGCACGTTGACCGATCTTTCCTTGCGAGGATTCTATCGGACCGGTGGCCGCCGTTCGGGAGCAATCGGCCTTGTATCGTGTGAGTTTTGCGTGTGTTCATCGTGTTCTTCGCGAGGTGTGTGTTCGCTTCCGCTACCTTCTCCCTTTCCCCTCGCTTTCCCATCGATTTGACCACGAGATCCGTGAAGATCGGGCCACCCAAGAGGTTAACCCCTCCATCATCTGGTATCAGCAGCTTTTGGTTGCCTCGGATTTCTCATCGATTTGGTCTTTTCCCCATAAATTCGAAAATTCCACCAAAAATAGCCCCAATTTGGTTTTGGATCGATCTGTAATTTGAGTGAGTTTTGGTAGGTTTTGATCCGTGAATTACTTGCTAAACTTGTTGATCTACCTTCCCTTGCGTTCCCATAGCCTAATTCCTTGATTTCCCCCGTCGATTTGGTGTTTTTTCTGAAGATTTTCCGTCCAAATCGCCCAAAAATCGCGAAAACGCGTCAAATCTGGGCGTCCCAGGTCCAAGCGATACTACCGGTCCCAAAATCCGGTACTACTGCTCACAACCGGTACTACCTCTCATCCAAGCGGTACTACCCCCCAGTACTGAACAGAAAAAACAGATTCCCAGATTTCAGCCGCTCACCGTTTTGAGCATAACTTTTGCATTCGAACTCGGATTTTGGTGTTCTTTAGCTCGTTTCGAAGAGAAGAAGGAGCTCTACATCATCATCCACATTGTTCATGCTATATACTCCATCCAAATTCCGTGAGCAAGGCGGAACCCAAAAATAAAGGGTGAAGATCGTCGACAAAAGGTATAAACATTCCGCGACTTCTCCCCACTTGCATTCCTTTATGAACCCCACTATCTTTGCGAGCAACAAACACCTATTGAGACTAGTTCCTCTTATGATTGCTTGGGCTATGCACATTTGATACCTTGTAGAATTACGAGCAAACATTGTGAGCGCTATCTCATATAGTTATCTTGTATAGTTGTTGGCACAAGGAAGAGGCAAGTGAAAAATAGAAAGAAAAAGAAAAAAAAGAAAAAAAATATAGAAAAAATGAAAAGAGAAAAAGAAAGAATTATACATGTGCCTCATAGAATAGGAAGCGCAAGCTCGATGAACATCATATAGGTGGTACTTATTGTGCATATCTTGTAGCCCACCAATTTTGTGCAATCGAACTAGCGTCTCTCCTTGTACTTGTGTGACACGAGCTTATAGTATTCGCTAGGTAATCATTTGGTTCTTAGCTCACTTTCTCCGTCGCACAAGTCCCATTTATCCCACCGTGTGTGTTTCCTTGTACATATTTCCTATCTTGTGGATTGACTTGTTTTGCTTTGTGATCATTGTGGTTCTTTACTTGTCATTACAACATCTTGATTTCGGATTGGTTCTTGACATGCCACTTTCCATACCTATCCACCATAGGCCTTGTGTGTGTTTGTTTTTTTGTTGGTAGTTGGTTTTGGTGTTCCACGTGAACTTCACTTTGCTTGGTTTATTGCTCTCAAGTGTGGCCACTTGCACGATACGATCTTCCAAGGTAAAGTAAGGTTCAACGTTGTATCCCTAACACCCTCTACCACTTCCATATACAACACTTGGTCTTGTGAAGCATGTCTAGGGACTCCGGGACCGAGGATGATTTCTATGAAGAATCCACGATGAGCCACCATGCCTATGTCTCCACAAGCATGGATAACATGATGGAGCACTACACCAAAAATGGCTCCACATGCTTGGGTGACATGGAGTGCGACAACAACAACGACTCCCCAAGCATGGGCGACTTCAAGAACGACAACGCGAAGCTCCTCACGTTGCACCGACCAAGACGGAGCCTCCAACTCGAGTGCGCCAAGGTCCATCATCAAATGGACAAATTCCAAAGCGACCTCCACAACTTCAAGAAGGACATGGACAACGACTTCGACAAAAACATGAGGATGGTCGCCAAGACTAATGATGCTTTGCGCTCATTAGAAAAACTTACAAGGAAGAGTGTCAAGGTCAAGGGCCATCGTCGTGAGCGTCATATGGATGACCAAGTGCGCCACCTACATCAACCATCGGCAAGGCACGCCAATGACCTCCGTCGACACCATCATACGGCACCTTCAACTACTCGTGCCACCACCATAATGGCACCAAGAGCAAGCCTTCCTCCACGCCATCAAGCTTCGATGCCTACGCTTGACTTCCCCGACCTTGCCAATGAGGAAAATATAGACCTCTACTTCTCCAAGTTGGATAGCATGAGCCTACCTCCACCACTACTACGAGATGGCCACAAGACGGTCGAGCATGGGATTTTCCCTTCGACCATGGAGGAGAGCGATGATGCCCACCTTATGGCATCCAACCTTGAAGGCGACAAGGTCAAGAATGGTGATCATGGGATTTTCCCTTCACCAAAGGAGGCGCATGGAGTTGAGGAACCCGAGCCTACCCCTATAAGCTTGAGTGATGATGTGGTACCAATCCCATGTGAGTATGAGAGCCACTTATCCCACTTGAGTGAGAACAAGAGTGAGATGAGTGACTCCACCTTATGTGAGATTGAGTGCTTCCACTTTGAGGGCATGAGTGATACACCGAGTGAGTTGAGAGTGGTAGTTGATAGGTCAAGTGAAACCATTCCTATTTCTAACAACTTACCCTCTACCTCTAGTGTGTTCTCTTATGTTGTGATAGGTTCCATGGATGAAGAAGCGCCAAGCTATGAAGCGATGATGCCTCAATTGGAGAAGATGTACATGGTGCACGAAGATGATGCTACGCCATGGCTACATCAAGAAGACGAAGTCGTCCACAAGGAGGCCACTACTTCCACAACACCCACTTCATATGAGAGGTATGACCAAGGTAACAATAAGGGTGTTGATGATGCCATGATCCCACTAGTGGACATGATGAATTGTGAGGATATGCATGTTATGGATGATACTTGTGACATTACATATGCTTCACTCATATTCCCATGTGATGATTTGCCTTTGCATAATATTGCTCATGTGGAATTGTTTGATTGCGATACCATGCTATAAACATGCCATGCTATGCATCTTGTGTGTATCCTCCAATTGCTTCGGACTTGCTTTGTCATGCTAGTCATTCAATTTCTCCCGTTGCTTGCAATAAGATGAATGCTTTCTATTTCACTTGTTTTACTTGCAACAACATTGATCATATGCGTTATCATGAGATGGCCCCCATAGCTTTCTCAATTTTTGGAGATTTTGATGATTGCCATGATAAGCATGTTCCCCACTTGCATACTCACCATGCATCTATTTCATACTTAATTGACATTAATGGTGATGTGCACAAGAAGAGATACGTCATGATGGATGATGTGTATCTCTACCATGCACACACGTTCTTCCTTTTGTGTTTGATGTGTGTAGGTACCCGCATTATCATGTCAACCTCGGTTGAGCACGAGTTGACAAAAAGATCTCTTGAGAGCATCCCACAAGTGAGTTCAAGATTGAACCCAACTCTGATACCTTTTCCATGATTTGCATCTTTCATGTTGGCAAATTGCTCTTTCCTATGGTTTGATTGCAAGCATGTTGATGGTATTATCTCACCTTGTGACATTCATGCTTCTTCGCTTTTAGATAATGATGCTTTGTGTGTTGCAACAAAAATGTTGAACAAATTACCTTTCCGATGTTTTGTGTGTAACCACAATTCCATTAAGAACATGTATTGTCATGAGAGCTTCCGAGAATCTCGTCTTGTTGTTGCAACAACCATAAGGACCACTTGCTCTTTCATTTGGTTTGTTTGCAAACACGTTACTTTGGCTTCCGCTTGGGATACTCATATTCCCATGATATTTTCTATCGATGATTTGTGTGTGACATCCAACATGTCGAACAATTTCTCTTTCCAATGGTTGGTTGGCACACATAATGAGGTTGTTTTGGACATTCTTCCTTTTGTGTTTTTGCCAAATTCTCCAAGCTTTGCATCAAAGATGTTGATAAAATTTCTATTCGATTGCTTTGAGTGCCACAATAAGATGTTATATGGAGTTTTTGAGTTTCCACATTTGGATGATGTTCAAACGATTTCCATGCACATTGACCTTGCATATGCATCCCGTTTGCTATACTTGAGTTGTGCTAATCGTGTTGTGAACAAGAATGGACATGCCACAAATGACATGCTCCTCTATCACACACAAACATATGTTGCTTGGTCTTTGTTGTATGAAGGTACAAATGCATACACGTCAACCCCTATGGACCATGTGTTGACAAGACGAACCGAAGAGAGTTACCTATGGCCACCCTTCATCGAGCTATCTCTACAAGCTAAGGTGACTTCCTTCTACTTGAGGACTCATGCTATAATCTTCATGAATTGGCTACGCTTTGAGTGTTTCTTTGCTTTTGTTGTGAGCTTTGTAGGCTTCAAGGAAGGTGAAGGAACATTGAAGTGTTGTCAACTCAATCTTCCCGAGGACGACTATATGGTGAACCCCAGGATCAAGAAGGTCTCTCGACCGCTTCTACTTTGTGATGAGCATGTAGAGTCGAGGACGACTCTTTTTGAAGGGGGGAGCTAATGTAGCCCGACCTACGGTCGTTACCACATCTTGGTCTCCAACTTATGCCAAGTCGTCATGGACTCCAAAGGTGCATCCGTTCCTCTATGCGAGCCCCCTTCCTACCCTATTGAATGGTATGCTACTTCATACTCCGTCACATATGAATGATAGGTTCACATTGACAAGTACGGAGGCAAGGTAGGAAGCCCAGAGCATCAAGCCCGACAAGACGGAGGCTTGGAAGAGGAGACGGAAGAAGACATGTCGGCAGCTGCCAGGTCCAAGCGGTACTACCGGTCAGCGGAACCGGTACTACCGGTCAGTGGTACTACCGCCCCCTACTACCGCCCGGTACTGAAGCCTGCGCCATCGCCACTGGATGCCCCGGTACTGGCTTGCGGTACTACCGGACGCAAGCGGTACTATCGGATACCATGAGCGGTACTACCGGTGATGACCGGTACTACCGATCCCAAGTCCGGTACTACCGGTCATGTCAGTGCCTGCGCGCACTAGTTGGGCCACATCCCATGTATCCCCCTTTACTTACCTATTCGCCTAGTTTATCCCCAAACTACCCTTGTTTATGTGGTTGGCCTATAAATAGAGCCCCCACCCCTCATGTATCCCTTAGGCATAGATGATAGACTAAAGACAACCCCCATTGTGGAATCTCTAGTTTTGCCTCATCCCCTTTACCAAGGGGACCGACTATCGTCACCAACCTCGATTGGACTTTGCATCACGCATCCATCGTTGAACAAGGCCTTGGAGTTCGATGTCTCGTCTCCAAGTTGTCAAGACCCTCCCCAAGGTGTTCTTCCCTCTCCGATGTGGATTTGAGGGAGCACGTTGACCGATCTTTCTTTGCGAGGATTCTATCGGACCGGTGGCCGCCGTTCGGGAGCAATCGGCCTTTTATCGTGTGAGTTTTTCATGTGTTCATCGTGTTCTTCGTGAGGTGTGTGTTCGCTTCCACTACCTTCTCCCTTTCCCCTCGCTTTCCCATCGATTGGACCACGAGATCCGTGAAGATCGGGCCACCCAAGAGGTTAACCCCTCCATCAGATCCCCAATATAGAGTCCTTGTTCAATGATGTTCCATAGTTCAATGCAAGAGCTGCGCACATGAGTTTTCATTAGATATTGCCATTGAGAAAAATTAGTAGATGCTTCAAGCTTAGGTGGGTCACCTCTATTGTTTATATGAGGGTGAGGAATTGGGGGTCGGGAGAGTACCCTGACTCACGGTGCTCACCCTTCCCACCATCCTTTTGTGTGGAGGAGTTAGTGTTGTCTTGATTACCCCCCACCATCATACCCTTAGGAGTTACCGGAGTATTCCCTTTAGGTAAAACTGATGGAGGCTCCTCTTGAGGAGAAGGGGATGATGAGCCGTCTTTGTCTTTAAGAAGTTGCTCAAGCATTTTCTTGACTTCGTTGACCAAGGAAGAGCTCAATCTTGTTTCCAATTTTTTGAGATCTTCCATGGTCACCGTGGTGTGCTCACCACCACCTTCCCCATCATGGCTACCCATATTCTCTTAGGCGGTAAATCCCGAATAAAGAGCTGAGGCTCTGATACCAATTGAAAGGATCGTATGGGCACCTAGAGGGGCGTGAATAGGTGCTACTTCAAATTTTATTCTTTTTCAATTTAGGGTTTGACAAGAAAGGTAAATTCTCTAGATTATGCAACTAAGGTGAATTTACCTATATGTCAAGCAAGCGATAACTAGCACAACACTAAGCAAGAACAAGTAAGTAAAGTGCTGTAAAGGATAGAAGTAACCAAAGTGGAGGACGCGGAGACACAAGGATTTGTTTCCCGTAGTTCCTTCCTTTTGAGGGGAAGTACGTCTACGTTTGGAGAGGGGGTGTTATCTAACCACCTACGCCACGAATGGCCTCCCTTGTTCTCCGATGAACCTCACCCCAACGGGATCGATCCACCTTCCACTATATCGGCAACCTTCCAGGTGGAAGCCGGCACCTTTACAACAAGTTTACGGCACACATCCACAACTTAATTGGAGGCTCCCAAATACAAGCAAGCTGTCAAGACAATCAAAGACAAGCTTGTAAGAACCAAATCTAGAACTAGGGTTTCCAAAGAAAACACTAGAGCAATGGGGGCCCTCAAGTGAATGAGGGGGAAATGAAGATCTCTTTTGGTGAAGTAGTAGATCAAGGCCTCCTCCGATTCTCCAAAGATCAAAGACTTTGGATGGTGGAGTAAAGAGATCTTGGCGATTTGGTGGCTCAAATGGAGGTCGTAGTCTTCAATGCAATGAGCACCTTGTCCCATGGTAGGTGGAGGGGTATTTATAGCCTTCTGAGCAGATTTGATCATTGTGCATTTATTGCAGCGGTAGTACAGGAACTTCAAGCGGTAGTACCGGAAAACTCTGGTACTACCGGGCCTGGTACCGGAGATGTGTAACCAAGACACGCAGGCCTTGATAGGGAAAAGGTGTCCGATCTTTCGATGAGATGGTGATAGTCGATTTGGTGGAGTTCGGGCTTGACGATCCGACTACACGTGCAAGCACGAGCGCCAATCCAATCGCTAGGCCAATCTCCTGGAGGTTACCGATCCTGCGGGAACATGATCAGCCTGACCAGCGAGGGTCTTAATTCCTACCTGAAATCGAGAACAAGTAAGAACTAATATTGCAATCAAGATATTGCGGATTAAGATGAAAGCTTTATTGAAAAGGGTGGGATCCTGTATAGGTGCGAAGTACAAGAGGCCTCTGCGACGCTCGAGCCTTGGCGAAGTTGCTATGATGGCTAACTTAATGTCTAAACAAAATCCGAGTCTATGGTGATGGCTAAGGGGAGTATTTAAGGAGGAAAAGGTAGGGTTTCGGCCAGCCATAGAAGTGGTGGCCAAATCCAACCCTAGAAGTCCTTTTCTCCTCAAATACGGACTCTAAAAAGTGGCTATTTAAAATCCTGTGAAATTACATGGGCCTGGCCCAAAATAAAGGTGTCGCAGCACCATATTAAGCTATGGACGAATTTGTGAAGTATTAATCTTGAATATTTCATCCAAGCCTTCTTTCTTCATTATGGTGGCCTCAAAGTTCTAAAATCTTCATTCGTGGCCTTCTCTTGAATCATCACTTGCTTGCTGCCATCTCCATGCATGACCATGCTCCAATGCTTGTCCCTCTAATCCATGCTTGGTCCATCATTCCTAAAAGTAAGAAATACATCTGATTTAGGAGGCATCATATTCTCATGTATGTGAGCAATAGTTCCAAGAAACGAAAGTACCTGATAGTTAAGTTGTTTGGCACGAGATCGAGTGATAGGTCCTTGTATGTGTGTAGCTGTAGGTACAACGGTTGTATCAATAGATGGGATGTCCACATCATGCTCCCCTTCTCCAATTGAAGTCGCCCTCGACGCAAGCTCATCTTCCTCACCAAAGTAAGGCTTCAAATCTGCAATGTTAAACATAGGACTAACCGTACCAAAGTCTGCAGGCAACTCAAGTTTATATGCATTATCGTTTATTTTCTCTAACACCTTAAAAGGACCAGCAGCACATGGCATTAACTTAGACTTGCATAAATCAGGAAAACGATATTTACGCAAATGTATCCAAACAAGATCTCCAACATCAAACACAACATGCTTTCTCCCTTTATCCCCAACAAGTTTATACTTAGCATTCATGTGTTATATGTTATCTTTAGTAGTCTTATGCAAGTTTAATATCATTTCAGCGTGTTGAGTAGCATCCAAATTATTTTGCACCGAAGAAGGTAAAGGCAATAAATCAATAGGTGCACGACGAACAAAACCATACACGATCTCAAACGGGCACATCTTTGTGGTAGAATGCAGCGAACGATTATAAAAAATTCTATATGAGGTAAACACTCTTCCCACAATTTTAAGTTCTTCTTTAAAATAGCCTGCAACATAGTACACAAAGTTCTATTTACTACTTCAGTTTGTCCATCAGTTTGGGGATGAGATATAGTACTAAACAGCAATTTAGTCCCCAACTTAGCCCATAAACATCGCCAAAAGTGGCTAAGAAATTTAGTATCACGATCAGAAACAATAGTATTTGGCACACCATGTAAACGAACAATTTCACGAAAGAACAAATCAGCAATATGCGCAGCATCATCCGTTTTATGACAAGGAATAAAGTGTGCCATCTTAGAAAACCGATCCACAACAACAAAAATACTATCCCTCCCCTTTTGTGTACGTGGCAATCCCAAAACAAAGTCCATAGAAATATCCTCCCAAGGAACACTTGGAACAGGAAGAGGCATATATAAACCATGTAGATTAAGGCGAGACTTAGCTTTTTGACAAGTAGTGCAGCGTGCCACAAATCTCTCAACATCTTGACGCATACGTGGCCAAAAGAAGTGTGCAGCAAGAACATCCTCCGTTTTCTTGACACCAAAGTGTCCCATCAATCCTCCTCCATGCGCCTCCTGTAACAACAAAAGACGAACAGAACTATCTGGAATACATAGTTTGTTAGCACGGAACACAAATCCATCATTGAAGACGAACTTGTTCCATGTTCTACCATCTCTACAATTCTGCAACACATCTTTAAATTCAGCATCATGCACATATTGTTCCTTAATAGTTTCCAATCCAAATATTTTGAAGTCAAGTTGAGATAACAAAGTATAACGGTGCGACAAAGCATCAGCAATAATATTATCTTTACCCTTTTTGTGTTTGATAACATAAGGAAAAGACTCAATAAATTCAACCCACTTTGCATGACGATGATTCAACTTAGCTTGACTACGAATATTCTTCAAAGATTCATGATCAGAATGTATAACAAATTCTTTAGGCCATAGATAATATTGCCAAGTTTCTAATGTCCGAACCAACGCATATAATTCTTTATCATAAGTAGAATAGTTCAGACTAGCCCCACTCAATTTCTCACTAAAATATGCAACAGGTTTTCCCTCTTGTAATAACACACCTCTCAAACCAATTCCACTAGCATCACATTCAAGCTCAAAAGTCTTATTAAAATCAGGAAGTTGGAATAAGGGAGCATGTGTTAGCTTATCTTTCAATATGACGAAGGCCTGTTGTTGTGCATCGCCCCAAGCAAAGGGCACATCCTTCTTGGTAAGTTCATTCAGCGGCGCGGCAATTGATCCAAAGTCTTTGACAAAGCGCCTATAAAAACCAGCAAGGCCAAGAAAACTCCTCACTTGTGTGACCGTCTTGGGCTGCGGCCAATTCTCAATAGCTTCAATCTTGGCTGGATCCACTTCAATACCCTGTGATGTAACAACATAGCCAAGAAACGCAACTCGATTGGTGCAAAAGGTGCACTTCTCAAGATTACCAAACAAACGTGCATCACGTAAAGCATTGAAAACAACACGTAAATGGTCCAAATGATCCTCTAAAGATTTGCTATAAATCAGAATATCATCAAAGTAGACTACCACAAAACGTCCAATGAAAGCACGTAAAACTACGTTCATTAATCTCATGAAAGTGTTGGGTGCATTAGTTAAACCAAACGTTATCACTAACCACTCATATAAACCAAACTTAGTTTTAAATGTGTTTTCTATTCATCTCCCAATTTCATACGAATCTGGTGGTAACCACTACGCAAATCAACTTTATAAAACATGGTAGAGCCACTCAATTCATCAAGCATGTCATCCCAACATGGAATAGGATGACGATATCGAATAGTAATATTATTGATAGCTCTACAATCAGTACACATGCGCGAAGAACCATCTTTCTTAGGTACCAAAATAATAGGAATAGCACAGGGGCTAAGGGACTCACGAATATGATCTCTATCGAGTAGTTTCTGAATTTGGCGTTGTATCTCCTTTGTCTCCTCTGGATTGGTTCTATATGGCGCGCGGTTGGGCAACGTAGCACCAGGAATTAGATCAATTTGGTGCTCAATTCCTCTAATAGGAGGTAGTCCTGGTGGCAACTCAGCGGGAAAAACGTCCTCATATTCCTGCAAAAGGTTAGCAATAGCGGGTGGCAAAGAAGGAGGCATATCCTCAAATGAAAACAAAACCTGTTTGCAGACAATTGCATAACATTGAGTATTGTTTACATCTAGTTCAGCAATATCAATTTTATTTGCAAGCATACATGGACTCTTCAAACAAATTTCAGTAGCATGTTTAGAATTAGATTTAGTGTTCTTTGGTGGTACAAAATCTGCAGCAACAATCTAATTCTCACTTTTATTTTTCTCCTCGATTTTAGCTCTACTAGCTCTAGCAAG
Source organism: Avena sativa (assembly GCA_916181665.1). Lineage (NCBI taxonomy): Eukaryota > Viridiplantae > Streptophyta > Magnoliopsida > Poales > Poaceae > Avena > Avena sativa. Next base: position 107,215,115 of record OV702293.1, read on the forward strand.
ATCATCTTTTAAAATCTGTTCGGGAGTCATAGGTTTTAGACCAATTTTCTTTCCATCATGCATAAGAGAATAGTGATTAGTTTTGCCATTATGAACAGATTCTCTATCAAATTGCCATGGTCTACCAAGTAACAAAGAACAAGCTTGCATAGGTACAACATCACAATCAACAAAATCAGAATGCACCAATAGTAAAATGCACGCATACCGTTCTTGTTACCTTGATCTTGCGAGAACTCTCAAACCATTGGATGTAATATGAATGTGTGCGTTGTCTTATTGGAAGTGCAAGCTTCTCTACCATGTCAACACTAGCCAGATTATTACAACTCCCTCCATCAATGATGATCCTTATAGCTCTTTCCTTGACAACACCACGTGTTTGGAACAGGTTATGGCGTTGATCATGCTCAGATTTGCTCAATTGTACACTCAACACACGTTGTGTAATTAGTCTCTTGTATTGATCAACAGTTTTAGCTCCCATTACCTTTGTCTCTTCATCAGACTCACAATTGTCTCCATCTCGAGCAGAAATAAGAGCTAATGTATCTTCATCAAAGTCACTCGCTGAATCATATTGACCATCATCACACACCATCATAACACGTTGTGTTGTGCACTATCTCTCAATATGACCAAAACCCCAGCACTTGCGGCATTGTATATCCTTTGTTTTACCCGTGAAAGCCATAGAAGATGCACTACGAGAAGGAGAATTGGAAGACGGTGGAGGAGCAGCTGACGGAAATATTGTGGTGGCCTTGGATGTGGTAGTAGCTGGTGGAGAATCACGAGAAGAAGGCGCTGATTTTCGGGATGTCCAAGTGGATGTGCGACCTGCAGAATTATTAGTCCTCCTCCATGGTGTTTGGCGATCTTGTACTTCATGTTCAGCTTTGCAAGCAAGATGAAACTAACGAGTGATGGAATTATATTCCTTATAGTCTAATATGTGTTGAATGTCCTTGTTTAATCCACCAAAGAAACGTGCAAGCATTTGTTCGGTACTTTCAACAATACCACACCAAACCATCCCCGTTTGCAATTCCTGATAATATTCTTCTACAGAATTTTTCCCTTGTTCCAAACGTGTCAGATTCTTTAGTAAATCACATTGATAAGTGGGAGGCACAAAACGAACACGCATAGCAGTTTTTAAAGCAGTCCAAGTACGAGGAATTGTAGTAGGATTTAAACGACAATACTCAGACCACCAAAGGGAAGCAAATTTAGTAAATTCACATGTAGCAGCACTAACACACATATTTTCAGGATATTTTAAACATGCAAAACGTTGTTCTACTTCCATCTTCCATGTAAGATATGCATCAGGATTATATTTACCCTCAAAAGATGGAATATTTAATTTAAGCTTTGCAACATGATCATCATCACATACCGGTGGTCGAGCGTTGCGGTGGTAATGTCGGGGTCGGACAGCAGGGTGTGGAGGTTGTTCAACCTCCTCGTCAAATAGATCATCATCGTCGAGGTCGTAGTAGTACACGTCGTCTGCCCCCAATGTCGCAGCAGCCGCGGTGGAAGCTTGAGGTGCCTCAGCTGCAGCGGTAGCCGGCGGAGGTGCGGCGGCCGCTGAACCAGCAGTACGATCCGTGATCGGAATGCGCCGTGCGCCATGCCGAGGTGCTAATGGGGCAGGTGCGGGTGCGGGTGCCGGCAATCTGTCCAAAACCTCCTTGAATCGAGTGTCAAGCTTGTCGTTGAAGGATTTCTCGAGTCCATCGATCTTGTCCATGGCGTTGGTGAGCTTGGTGTCAAACTCCTATAGTCGTGCATCCACATCTTCAGCGCGACCGACCAATAGCTTGGAGAAGTGGGCATGTAGTTCTTGGTTCGTCATTGTGGCAGGGTTACGCGAAGTATCTGTCATGGTTAGTCCTTTAAAAATAACAGGTATATATGCCTATAACTACGGAAATATGGTGGAAGGCATGCGTTAATCCGTCAAGCAATATACAAAGCTCTTACAAGTTCTTACCCAACAGCAGGAAAAGGCGATGTGCAACCGCGAGGAGCAGTGGGTCCAGAGATTGAACCGAGCGATTACCAGGAGTCGAGACACCGCACGTGGAGAAATCTGTGGAGCTCTGGGAAGGCTTAGCAAAGGGGTTAGCAATTATCAAAACAGCAATGCAAATGTTGAAAGAATGCTCAACGACGGTACTGTGCTGGTCCTAGGCTAGACCGTACTAGATACGTGAGCCTAGATCACCAACGATGTCACGACGCGACACAACAAGCAATGTATGATGATATGGCACCCTAAAAAGCGAACCGAGATGTCGAAAATCACTATGATGGCGAGTGTCTAGAACTGATCTACGGGGTCTAGAAACAGGTTAGCCCCAAAAAAAATTGAAAATTTTGTATTCTGCTCCGGAAAGCGCGCAGGCACCAAAAAAATATCGCTATAACGGCCGATGGAGAAAAGTGATCCCCGAGCCGAAAATCAGTATAGCCAGAAAAAATTCGGAGCGGTTCCAGACTATTTTTTTTTGCTCTCCTTCTGGACTTACGACTGAACTTCTAACTCGACACGGACTTTAGCTCAATACGGAAACAACAAGAAAGGAGAGTAAAAAGAAATAACTAGGAAACAATAACTCAACTCGGACTCATGCCGCGGCAGGAAAGCGGTGGCGGAGTTTTAGGGTTTATGGTGGCTGGGTGTATGGCGGCGGAATTTGGTGGCGGAATATGGTGGCGGTGATCTGTGAGTGTGGCGGTGACTACTGTGATCAGAACTCGAAACTCTAAGGAACGAGACACCAAGACCAGCAACTCGACACGACGATGCAGACACAAATTCAACAATGCAAAACTGAAAAGATAATGCAAGGCATAGATTGGTGATGGGATGGATCTAAACTCTAACTGTGTTTTTGGCTTTTTTGTGGGTTATAGGTAAAACAGATCTAATCTATGAAAACAGTAAAATCTCCCCGAGCAACCTGAAATCTGATACCACTTGATAGGGCAAAGGTATCTGATCTTTCGATGAGATGGTGACAGTCGATTTGGTGGAGTTCGGGCTTGACGATCCGACTACACATGCGAGCACGAGCGCCAATGCAATCACTAGGCCAATCTCCTGGAGGTTACCGATCCTGCAGGAACACGATCAGCCTGACCAGCGAGGGTCTTAATTCCTACCTGAAATCGAGAACAAGTAAGAACTAATATTGCAATCAAGATATTGCGGAATAAGATGAAAGCTTTATTGAAAAGGGTGGGATCCTGTATAGGTGTGAAGTACAAGAGGCCTCTGCGACGCTCGGGCCTTAGCGAAGTTGCTATGATGGCTAACTTAATGTCTAAACAAAATCCGAGTCTATGGTGACGGCTAAGGGGAGTATTTAAGGAGGAAAAGGTAGGGTTTCGGCCAGCCATAGAAGTGGTGGCCGAATCCAACCCTAGAAGTCCTTTTCTCCTCAAATACGGACTCTAAAAAGTGGCTATTTAAAATCCTGCAAAAATTACATGGTCCTGGCCCAAAATAAAGGTGTCGCAGCACCATATTAAGCTATGGACGAATTTGTGAAGTATTAATCTTGAATATTTCATCCAAGTCTTCTTTCTTCATTATGGTGGCCTCAAAGTTCTGAAATCTTCATATGTGGCCTTCTCTTGAATCATCACTTGCTTGTTGCCATCTCCATGCATGGCCATGCTCCAATGCTTGTCCCTCTAATCCATGCTTGGTCCATCATTCCTAAGAGTAAGAAATACATCTGATTTAGGCAGCATCATATTCTCATGTATGTGAGGAATAGTTCCAAGAAAAGAAAGTACCTGATAGTTAAGTTGTTTGGCACGAGATCGAGTGATAGGTCCTTGTATATGTGTAGCTGTAGGTACAACGGTTGTATCAATAGATGGGATGTCCACATCAGGCCCCAAACCCACAAACGTACCAAGTTGTGGTACTACCGCACAGTGGTAGTACCGCCCCTGGGGCGTGGTACTACCGGACACGTGCGGTAGTGCCGCATATTGGTACCAGGGGGAAGGCAGTGGCATTCTCAACTTGCCAAAAACCCTCTGCCGCGCTAGGTACTAAAATGTGGTACTACCGCATTTTGTTACCTAGGCGGGTAGTAGCTTTTGGCAACTTGCAAAAAGCTTCTACCGCGCTTGGTACTAAAATGCGGTACTACCGCATTTTGGTACCGGGGCGGGCAGTAGCTTTTGGCAACTTGAAAAAAGCTTCTGCCGCACTAGGTACTAAAACGCGGTACTGCCGCTTTTTAGTACCTAGCCTGGCAGAGGCATTTGGCTACTTGCCAAAACCTACTATCGCGCTAGGTAGCAAAAAGCGGTACTACCTCTTTTTGGTACCTAGCCTGGCAGAAGATTTTGGGCAGTTTGTCCAAACACACTGCCAAGCCTAGTAGCAAATTCCAGTACACCCGGTACTCTACAAACCCCCTTTTGATACACCCTGTGGTACACTTGGCAAATAATTAGTCCGATATGTGTGTTGTTATAAACATCAAAATCACTAGGGATAGGGAATGCTCTTTCAACATAGAACTAAGAATGGCAACTATGCTCTCTTAATTGGTGTCTAAGGATAGAAGGTGGAGACTCAATATAATAGTGGAAGAAATGCCCTTTATAAAGGGAATCAGAGATTTCAAGTCTCATAAAGAGCTTCCAAAAATTATGGTATTTGTTAGCTTTCAGCTCTCATTGCCCCTATCATAAGCATCTTGAAGTGATTAAGGTTAAAGTGAACAAACTATGGAGTATATGCTTGACAAAGTATAAGTTGGCAATCTTATGTCCCTTGAGTACGAGGGCCGCTCCTCATGCTACTCAACTTTAGTCACTGGTAAGTTCTTGTCATAGTAAGTACATGTGTATCATAGAGAACCGCCAACGGGGTACCCCTTGCATATGATATAGGAGTTATCCCATATCAAAATGACAAGGCAAGCAGACAATGAGCATCTCAGCAATCTTCTTATTTACCATGGGAAAATGGTGCTTTTTCTCTCTTTCCTCTTTTCTCGTCTATTTTTCTATCTCTTTTTTTATAAGAAGAATTCTTCATAGATTGCTCACTATGGTGATGCTGCAAGTTTCCACCATGATTAGGCATGGCTTAGGCTAGCGGCCCAGGCGTTTCCCTAACACACACACATAACTCCATGGACTTACAAGCTCCCCTTTTATTTCACACCGACGACATCCATAAACAAAAGAGCATTAGGTAGATATTTACAGGTGTTGAAAGCGTTCCCCGTGACAGCACGGTTCTGCTAATCCCAACTTATAAGTGCAAGCATATACAACATAGATGACACAATGGTTCAAGTTTATTAGGGGCAAGAAAAATAAAGTGTGCCATCAAGTTTGTGAGAGCTTTAATCACTAATTTTAACATAACAAAATGAATTTTTAATTGGAAGGTAGATAAAACAAGAATATACTTGGAATGGTGTAACACACCATGCATAGGAATTTATAGTGGACACTTCGGAAAAACTTGGTTTCTTGGGAGTTGGATGCATGAGTAGAGCATACTCAATACAAGTGGAGGCTAGCAAAAGACTGGGAGCGACCAACTAAGAGAGCAATAATGGCCATAATCATGAAGAGCGACAAAACATTACTAATCAAAGCATAAAGTGGTACCACTAGTCAAAAACTAAATGATCATAGAGGCTATGGTGACTGGTTCATAGTCATAACATGGTGAGAGCATGTGCTAAGTTAACCCAAACAAATCATCAAAGGAGAATACCACAATATTATGCTTTTGTATGCTAAAACAACACATGATTCTTTAAAGGCACATTAAGCAATCCCAATTGTTTGGAACAAGTCATGCTACAACAATAATCACTAAGAATAGGGTCAAAACAACATCTAACATGACATGATAAGTTCTAGGGCACAGTCAAAACAAACTCCTTTTGTACCACTTATAAGCATGAAGCTTCCTACTCTTTTCCAACCCAATCACCTTATTTGAAACAACACAGCGAAAACAGGGTCCAACCACTTTATTCAAGCAAACAAAAACCAAAAACAAAAACTAATACGCTCCAAGAACAACACAACAGTGCATGAAATAATAAAAATGAAGTGTCTAGAAAGACCTAAGATTTTTATTGATGAAGAAGGGAATGCCTTGGGCATCCCTAAGCTTTGACGCTTGTACCTCTTGAATTTCTTGGATTGACACGGGGTGGCATCCCCAAGCTTGAGCTTTTGTCCATTCTTCATCTCATTACATCATTCTTTCCTTACACCTGAAAATTTTCCTTCATACAAAACTTCACACAATCTTCATTAGCAACATTAGTGCATTCAAAAGATAATAGATCTTTGGGTTTAGTTTCAAAACATCAAAACTTTCACTAAACTGTAGAAATTCCCTCAAAAAGCTCAATTTCCCAAAAAGAACCCAAAAAGGAATCAATAAGAAGCAAATGCAAATAATGGCAGAAATCTGTCAAAACAGACCAGCAGGTAGAAACCGATTTTTTCTAAGATCTTCTGTTGCTCATATCAAAAAGTGTTGAACTAACAAAAGTTAGATAACAACCTGGGAGATTTATTCAGGAAATTACAGCTCAATCCGACTTACAGAGATTTTTCAAGAATTTTTACAGTGGAGCACAGAAATCTGTTTCAGGACAACAACTCCCCAAATCTTACTTCCCTCTCATTAGAGGTTATTCTTGGCACAAAAATCAAATAAAAAGGATAAGGAGAGGTTATTACATAAGTAAAAACTTCCAAGACTCAAGAAAACTATTGGGTTATCTCCCAAGAAAAACTTTTCTTTAACGCCTTTAAGTTAGGCACAAGAAGCAAGATTCAAGTATTTTCGAATAAAGAAGCATTAAGAGCAACTTTTGTTTTAATAGGAGAGGCAAAAGGTATTCTATACCTTTATTTAATGGGAACTGGTATTTAATGGTTCCTTCCTTCAGTTGAAAAGCTTCCATGGGAAATTTTTTTGGTTTCATAGGCATGAACACAAGTGTTCAAGGTCGACCCCTACTTAACCATTAGTCATATTTCCAATCACTTTCCTTTTTGAAAACATTTTTAGGTAACAAGTACAACTAATTTTTTTTAACTCGCAATCCCTATCCATGCTAAGATAGAGACCAACTTAAAACTGAAAGTAAAAACTACTTAGAGATAAAGCAAACAAGTGCACACAAGAATATTCACCCACACGCTATTGCTCCCCGGCAACACGGCACCAGAATAAGTCTTGATATCCCACAAGTATATGGGATCGTGTGTAGCCTTTTTGATAAGTAAGAGTGTCGAACCCAATGAGGAGCTAAAGGTAGGATCAATATTCTCTCAAGTTCTATCAACCACTGATACAACTCTACGCACACTAAATGTTTGTATTTTCTAGGAAATAAAACTAGAGCAACAATACGAGTATTAGAGAAAGCTTTGAAAGATAATAAATAACAAGAAAGTAAAGCTAGCTACAGCAGCAATAAATTACACTAAACTAACAGAACCATGAGTGTGGAATAGTGGTGGTAATTGTGGTTGCTTTGTCCAAGTTTAATTGGTGAATAAATCGGGTTCATTGTCTTCGATGCAGTTTTCTATGTGGGAGAAGCTAAATATGCATGCGCTTCATTACTTGGATTTACATGTACTATATGATTGGATTGTTAGCAAACATCTGTAACTACTAACAATGCATTAAGGTTTCCCCAAGTTAATGGTCCTCTTACTCGCATACGTACAATGTTCCGGTTCGCGTCCTTAGGTTTCTGTCACTCCGGCAGAACTTCCCCTTCCTCTTATAGACACTACAAACCCTATGATGTTTAATCCATACGCACACAAATATAATGGACACCAAAGGACTGTATCATATCAACATACAACTCTAATGAACCAAAGACATTCAACCATTCAATATAAGAACAAAGAAACTACACAAACATGACATAGATCATAGGATTATAACTTATAGCATCAAACACCATGTTTACATAGAACGGTACAGAGGTGTGTGGGAGGATGAACCACTGCATACTAGGAGTATTAGGTGATGGATATGGCGGTGAAGATGGTGAATAGGGCGGCGGCAGCGCGGGGGACTCCTTCCCTGTCGCCGGTATCAGTGGGGAGCACTGCCCCTTATCCCTCTTCCTTCATGTCTTATTGGGAGCCCTCCCCCATGGAGATGGGATCCATGGGGGAGGAAAAAACGTGGCTTTGATGGCTGCAAATTCATGGGTGGATGTGTCTCCCACGAATTAGGTTTCCTCCCTTTATATAGCTTCTCGGATTCCCGTCACCCCATCTTAGGCTGCACTAAATCGGGCCTTGCTAGCCCATTCGTACTCGAAATCAGCTAAATTTTATATCCATAATGATTGTCGTGAAATTTCCTACAACTTTGTAGTGGAAGAGTTTTCCATTTGACACCTTCTTCGATCCGAAACGTGACCATCTTCAAAAAGAGTTCTGAGACGGATTTCTGGAGAGTCCCAATTTAACTCCAACAAGGGTTCCACTTGTATTCTTGATAATTCCTATACATCAAAGTGTAAAACGAGAACATTGTGCACTTTTGCAAATATTAGTAGGTTAGTCCAAATAACTCATAAACTTTATAAAAAGAAGTGTCAAAAGCATAATAATAGCATAAAACCATCAAAAATTATAGATAAGTTATGGACGTATCAAGTTTGTCGTCAGACGTTCTGTATCCCCTTTACAAAATAATTTTTGTATGTAGTAACTATAGGGATGCAACTATACGGCCGGATAAAAATCTCTCGCTGTATAGTTGGTCGCTAAACGTTCTATATCCTTTTGCAAAAGACTTTTCTGGTTACCATATCTATACGGCCGTAGAAAATTCTCCCGCCGTATAGTTGGTCGACAAAGATTCAGTACCCTTGACCCATTTTTGTTATTTTTCTACTAAAAAAACGTTTTTGTCGGTTCTTAGTCGGTAATCTAACCGACCTAGGCTAGAAAAATTTGGAAGTTTCTGTCCGGAACCAACTATACGGCCGCAACTATACGGGACACGACTGTATAGTTGGTCGTTACGGCACAGGACTCCTTCAAATCCGCGATTTCTTTTTCTAGTTGGTTTGGATTGTTTTCTTGGAGGACAATTTGGTGTTTCGCACGAGTTTTACCAACCTATGACCGCTCTTATATACTTCCCATGTTTCTCTCTCTAATCACAAATCACCAGGAACAAATTCAGCTATGCTCTATCGTGTCCAAGGCCGTGGAAAACCTATGGGGCTCATTGCCCCTAGGGACCTTTCTAGCAACCAGTCAATGGAGGACGGCGATGAGGAGGTGGAGAGGTTTAGCCTGGGGTACAAAGAGTATGTCGAGCCAAGCTTCTACAACAGCGACCCCGATGAAGGGGTGAGCGACGTTTACATCTGCCGCGACGTCTATGACCCCCCGAAGATTGACTAGGTGGCGATGAAAAGGATCCAAGAAGAGACGGAGAGATGCAAGCCGCACGGAAAAGGACGTGTGGAGATAGTCAAGTTCATCACTATAGATCTGAGGCCAAACAAGCGTAAGGAGAAACCTAATATTGATGCAGGTGCTAGCAAGGAACCGGCATTGCCCCGCTCGAGGCCTACCACCGGTACTCGCATAAGGGTGAAGCCTCAAGAGGAGTGGAGGAGCAGCTTCTACTTCCCCGATCCATCAATAATGGATGAGGAAGAAGAAGTTGTTCCCAGAATAAAGGATTGTGTGCGGGCACTGGAAGTATATCAGAAGCAGGAACTACTCCATCACGCAGATGTCCGTCACCGCCTCAAGGAGATAGAGGAGAAGGGTGATCTTCTCCCAATAGTGACCAAGATCCTTGATAGGATGGATACACTGCAATCTGATTTACGCAGGTGCTACAGCCGCATCACCGCTTTGGAGGACACCAACAAGAAGCTACGCACCGCAGTTCTACATGCTATGGAACCACAGTGACCTTCAATAAAGCATGGTATCAAATAATCGCAAGGGATTATTTGATCCCTCTTGGCTTGATTCCAAGCTTGGGGAGATCTTTAAGACCTTGTAATGTATCTTACAAGTTTTTATTTCTATTCTAGTTTTGCATTATTTCGAGCTCATAAATACAGTTTGCATCATTAGATTCCCTTCATGAATAGTTGATCCCTCTTATGAATTTCTAAGTTTATTATAATATATGGAGTATTATTGAGTTTGAGTTTATATTAATGGATATATGAATGACTTGAATATGATTTTACTTGCACTTGATGATAGCAATAGGAGTCTTCCACACCATTGTTATTAATGGAACATATAAAGATAGTTTGATCAATATGTTGTAGGTAATTGGTTTGATTTACAAAAAGGAGAAACTATCTAATTAATTAAGATAAAAAAGAAAACCTTGAACAAAGGAGAAAATAAAAGTGCTATCAAATAGAGTGAGAACAAGTTTAAGGTGGAATACTCAAGTTATAAAGATGCTTCATATATGTTTGGAATTTGATAATTGAGATTGTTAAACTTTGAAATTCCTACATGAAGGGGAATATCCTTTGCACATCACTTAAACAAAAGTGTGAGCACGAATATATGTAGAAAAAGAAGAAAAAAGAAAGATGAAGAAAAAGAGTGAATGTGCAAAGAGCAAATAGGCATATACCACCATATTGTAGTAATACAAAGAGACGTTTGAGATTTTGAATCCCAAGTGAATATGTGAATCCTAAAAACACTTGGGACTACCTCACTAACTCATTTGGTTGAACCGGATACTGTAAGATCCCTCCTTTATAAAGGAAAAGGATCCCTGTGGTTGCAATGCTAGTCCCTGGATCAATGCTAGCATCCACAGTTTAAGATGAAGTACACAGAAACAAAGGTCATTATTACAGTCATTCTAGAGACAAACATAGTCTTTTACAACTCCATGTCCATAGGCCTAGTATAAGAGTTTAAATGAGTAAATATATAAATAAGTCTTCATCTTCATGTGCCACAGGAAAGCATGTTGAGTGTAGACTCATGACTCCTAATCATCATCAGAATAACCTGCAACATCACAAGTTACAGCCACAGTGGGTCAATACATTGGAATAGTATTGCCAACTGATACCTTAGTAGAATATTGGTCGACTAGATACTATATGCAATTTGGCTAAGTGTAGCTTAGGCTTGCTTTGCTCAAAATAGGTTTTGCCTATTAGTTGAAAACACTAAGTTTTTCTTTGTCAAAAACTTTTCCCAAGGAACCACCAATAGACATAGGGGTCCTTCACCCTTGTTCAACCACAAGTTTTACTTAGAAATTGGGATGAGGAGATTCTTGATAGCTTCCATGTCTTGATGCTCAAATTGTCCAATACCAGGGACATGGCTAAGTACTTAGATTCTTCCATCTACAGTGGTTGTGCACTTTCCCCACAAGACTTGATTTTCACCAAGACAGGACCTTTCAGAAGCCTTCCCTTAGACCAAATGGACGCGCTCCAACCTATCAATCCCACTACCACCAACTGTCCAAATGGCTAAGTTATTGCAACCTATATGATCCAGGCAGAGCCCATATTGCCAAGTGGCTGCACTAGAAGCTTCTTAACATTTGGCCTCTCAAATCCCTTTGTTCCTGGGTGGCTTTCCACAAGTGAGATACACAAGGTAAACCATAGAAATGGGCCTTGTGTAACCACTCAACATAACCCATTCACAACCATTCCACCCAGGTGATTCATTCACTTAGTTGTTTTATTAAGTAAAAACATAGTCCAAAGACTTAGAAAAATTTATTCATATCATGAACATATAGCCACCCTTGGTTGCTACTAGCTAGGCTAAGCATGGCATAGATAAGCATCTTAACTTAGAAATTTCTAGCAATTCTACAACTACTAGGATTTCCCAAGCATAGCATATAAGTAAAATATAACCATGCAAGACTAGCAAAATATTTCTAATGCATAGTTGAAAAACATAGGGATAAAATCATGAAGCACCACTTGCCTTCGTAGTTTGGAGAGTAGCTACAATACTCACAATCACAATCACTATTTGCACCAAAATCTACACATAAAATGATAGCACCAAATCACATACAAAATAATTACAAGCAAAAATATATGGATGCATGAAACATGATATGTGATGATTTTCTAAACCCAACAAGACAAGTGCACAGTACTAGTTCATAAACAAGTTCAAAACTTGCCAAATAATCTTTATTTGAATACTAATACATGTTTCTGTAAATAAAACCATTTAAACAGAAACAAAACATTAAATACGATGCATATATGGAAAGGGATTTCTCTCCTGATTCCATTGATATAAAATTCATCAAATTTGGACGTGGGAATCAAAAGTTATGATTAAAACAAAATCAAACATCTAATAGATTCAAATCAGAAATTTAAAACGAAATCTGTGCCACGCGGCGCTATCTTACTGGCTGGTACCGCTTCGCGTGGATCACGATTATGAGCCGTTGGATCTGACTTAATCGCACGGCTCAGATCTGAACTTACCGCTTCGCCTAAGATCTATCCTACGCGTTAGATCTAGATCCTACGGTGTTTGATCAAACAGCCAAAGACCGGCGGCGCGCAGCGACGGCTGGCGGCGGCGTGCTCTATCTATGGCGGCGCGGCGGCTACAGGGGGTTTGGGGTCATCAGAGATGCTTACCAGACTCACGGCGGTGTGCTGAAGCTCAACGTGGCGGTGGCTGGTCAAGGGGCGCACAGATGCAGCGGCAGGGTCTCGTCGGAGTTGCTGGCGGCGTCAGGTGCTTGTTGTCGAAGACGTTGCCGAGGTTCTGCATCGGCCTAGCACGAGCCAGATGGGTTAGTAGGTGCGCAAGGTCTTGGCGATCATGATGGCATCAAAGGGAAGGCAAAGGGCGGTCGCGTTTTACCTGGATTGCACGTCGAAGTTGGAGACGGCGTCGGGAACTCGCGGTGCTCGTTGGAGTCGACGACCTGGGGCAGTACAGGACAAACCAAGGGTGTCAGTAGGAGCGCAAGAAGGTTGCAAAGTAGTTCGCATGAACCAGAGAGGAAGGCGCGTAGAGAGCTCACCAGGATTGGTCGCCGGAGTGGGTTCTGTCTGCGGCGAGGCAATGCCAATTACTGGCAGCCTGGAGGCGCTTAGGGCTGGTTTTGTTGGGGGAAATGTCCGCGAGGGGGAGAGGGACTTATAGCCAGAGCGGGGGCAAGAATCACGCGAGGAAACGCCGGCAATAACTCGGTTTTAAAACGCGGCAGTGAATGGCGGAGGAAACAGCCGGCGACGTGGTCGTGGGCGTGATTTGGGGAAGACGGTGGTGAGCTAGCGAGGGTCCACCGGTCAGTGACTCATTAGGTAGCGCGGGTGCGGTGAGAAAAACAGGAGGAGAGGGAAATCCCGGGTGGGCTGGCTGTTGGGCTTGATTCGCTTGTTGGGCCAAAATCCTGGCGCCAGCCTTTTTCCTTTTCTTAATTCATTTCCTAGTTCCGTTTTGATTTTCTGAAATGATTTTCAAACCTCATTTCAAATCAGTTTGATTTCAAACTTTCTCTGGTCTTTTGTATAGTGAACTTTGTACTCAAATATGTGTCAAACACATCTGTGCACTCAAACCTACTTAGGTCATTTGAAAAATAAAATAAAATCAAATAAGTCTCTTCCATTTCTGGGTGACATTTCTTAAGCTGACTCACATGAAACACATTATGAACTGCTGACAAAGATTCTGGCAATTCAATCTCATAATCAACTTCTCCTTTACGACTCAGAATCTTGAATGGCCCAACATATCTTGGGGCCAATTTACCTTTGACACAAAATCTTTTCACTCCACGGAGTGGTGACACTCTAAGATAGGCTCTATCACCAACTTCATAGGTGACTTCTCTACGCTTAGGATCTGCGTAGCTTTTCTGCCGGGACTGTGCTATTTTCAATCTGTCTTTAACCAATTTGACTTTTTCTTCAGCTTCTTTGATTAGTTCTGGTCCGAACAAACTTCTTTCTCCCACACCATTCCATAGCAATGGGGTGGTACACTTTCTCCCATAGAGAAACTCAAATGGTGCCATCTCAATACTATCTTGATAGCTGTTGTTGTAAAAAAATTCTGCGTAAGGCAGACTTTCATCCCAACTGGCTCCATAGTCTAGAGCACACGCTCTCAACATATCTTCAAGAATCTAATTAGTCCTTTCTGTCTGTCCATCAGTTTGAGGATGAAAGGCAGTACTGAATTCCAACCTCTGTCACATCCCAAGATTTTCCAAATCTTGTTATGTGAAAAATAAATAAACAAAATAAATTATTGTTGAATTTTAGATTGAAAAGAAACTTTTGTTTCTAAATGGAAACCTAAAATCCCATCTTGAACAAACTTTAATTAAAGTTTGAAACCAACAAAATTCAAATCAAGAGAAATGCATTCCTCAATGAATGTATCTGGAAATTTAAACACTTGAGAAATAAATCCAAACCCTAAGCCCTAATGGAAGAAAATCATTTCCAAGTTATCTCCAAGCCTATGGATTTGATCCATATAAAAATTTGTCAACAAACATTTACAAATGATCAAGAAAGACAAATAGAAATATTATAAAGCCATAGAAATTGGTTTCACTTAATTTGGAGCCATAAATAAAATCTTATGAATTTAATAAGGTAAGGATATTTAATTCCCAAAGCTAATAAAGCATCTATCTATAAATCCATACCAAATGGTGAGCAAATAATCCTAAAGATATTTAAAAGGATAAATAAATATCAAATAAGATTTCACAAATTGGAGTCACCAAGTTTGGATCTATAATAAAAAGATATGGATTTTATAAGATGAAGAAAGAAATATTCAATAAGGAATATTTAAAGACCAAATTAAATCTTGACCAAGATCATAAGCAAATGGAATGAATAGAATCCAAACCCAAATAAAATAAAAGGATAAATAATTTCTAAAATAAAATAAAATGGCATTAACCATTCTATCCCTATTTTAATAAAGACAAATCTCTAATAAGAATAATTATATAATTCATGAGAAAATAGTATTCTGGAATTTACCCAAGTGGAATAAAAGTGAATCAATTGACCTAAATAAGATCAAATAAAACTTCCAAATAAAATTTAGGGAATTAAAACTATATTTAATCCCATTGGACTTAAAACAAATACCCAATTCAAATGATTTATGAATCATATTAAATACTTTCCAAATAATTCAAGATGAATTATTTGACACCCTATTAAACAAATAAAAACCTACTGAAAAGATTTGGAAGGTTTAAGAATTTAAATGGTGTTTGAAAATATTATTAAACTTTATTTTATTTAAAACAAGGGCCTTTTTGAATAATTAAAAAGACCACAAAAAGAATAAAATTTTATTCCAAAATTGACTTCAGAATATATTACTAATCAACATTTAAATCTACACAAAATTTGGCAAAGGTTTGAATTCAAATGAGTGTTTGAATTAATTAAACAAAACCAGAACAGAATTAAAGAAATGGAAAAAGGAAAAAGAATCAGAACAGGAAAAAATATAGAGCAAGGTCGACCCAGCCTAGCTAGCCCAACAAGTCCCAGCAAGCCCATTCCCCACCCCACCCGCAGCGAACCGTTTTCACCCACGAATCAACCCACAGCATCGCTGACCGATGGACCCCATCTCCCCACTCCTCTCTCTCGCTGCCAAGCGGACCCCACGCCCATGTCAGCGTCTTCCTCGCGACGACCCCTTCTTCCCCCAACGCCGCTGTCGTTGCAGCACTAACTTCTCTGCTTGATTCCGCCCTAATGCCGCGTTAATTCCTTGCTGTAACCATGCAGTATTAATCGCCCATGTTACCTCTCTCTTTTCTCCTCAGACGCCACACACTCTCCGCCCTCAGGCTGCCCGTATTCCTCGCGACGACCTCCCTGTCTCCGTCGGACTCCGACATCGATTCCGGCCAAACCCTGCCGCCCCTCGCCTCCTCGACCACGCTAACTTGCTCCCCACCTCCTGGCGAACCTCCCCGTAGCTCCAACTTGCCCGTGAGTGCTCTGCAACATCGTCAACATCTCCAACAGAGCGCCACCGTCGTGTGCTACCTCTCCGGCGAAGCCCCTGGTAAGAATCTGACCGCCCTAACCCCTATCCTTCACACGCACATGCTCGCCGTGACCCCGCGCATCTAACTACACTATCTTTTCTCTCTGACGTGCACCGTACCTCCACCGTCGTCTTCAACAGGACGAGCCCGAGCCAGAGGACAACTCCGGCGAGAAATTGCCTTCGTCCTCGTGCACCCCCTGCCTCCCCGAGAGCACGTTGAGCATCAGCATCATTCAGCGAATCAGGTGAGCCCCCTCTCTCGCTTTCTCGCTTCCTGCATCGCCGGCGACGCCACTGCCAGGCCGCCGCCGCGCGTCAGAGTCCAGCGCCACCAGTTCTAGGTCATTAGACTAGGACCGTTGGAACTTGATCCTGAGGCTTAGATAGAATCACTTATAAATGAAGGGGTATTCGATCTGTGCCGTGCGATCCCACTTAGATCCAACGGTGTTCAGTGCGTGATCCGAACGAACCGGTACCAGCCAGTAGGAAAGTGCCAGGTGTCCCTGTCCGTTTAATATAAAAATAGAAATGTCTATTAGATGATCCAATTTGAAAAATTCATAACTTTCAAACCACACGTCCAAATTTTGCAAATTTTATACCAATGGAATCATCAAGACAAGTACTTTCTGACCATGCACTTTGTTTAGTAAAATGTTTCTGTTAAATTGATTGTTTTGCAGAAACTTGTGTATGCATGTTTAGAATATAAAAATTGTTCTAAAATGATTTTTGAGATAAAACCTTTGGCAAATGGTTTGTTTTGAACCCACTGACCATAGAAATCAATTTGTGGTTTCAAAAATATATTTGGTGAAGCAAAAGGGTAAACCTTTGATTTAAACCATTTCTAGTCAAATAAAAATAATGTTTATTTATTAAAAATGCTTTTGGGAGAAAATCTTTGGAAGATGTTTTGGAATAAACTCTCTGACCCCAAACACCAAGTTTTATGATTTGAAAATGTATTTGGTGAACCCTATTAAAAATTATTACTTTGCTAAAGACATTTTCAACCACATAAAATAATGACTTGGTTTAAAAATGGTTTATGAAGTGAAATCTTTTGCAAATGATTTTGCCAGTTTATAAAATGATCATTAGGTGTTTTAAAATGTTTATAACCTATTAGAAACCACTTTTACAAATAAAACAATCTTTCGCAAGTTTGCATGCATTGTTTTGTTTCTATCATTTTATGTGACGAATTGCTTGAATGGTAGATTGAAATTGTGCCTTGCTTGATTAATTGTAGTGATTTGAAGAGTGAGATCATTGCAAAGACAAGGAGTGAACTTATATTCTCTACCAAAAAGGCAAGTGATGCTTCATACTTTTGTCCCATTATTTTCACTATGCATTAGTGATATTTCTAAGTAGGACTTGCATGGAATTTTGCTAAGTATAAACTGTGCTATGGGAAATCCTAGTAGATGAAACCTTAGTAGAATTCTCCTAAGTTAAGATTCCTACTACTATCATGCTTAGCTTAGCTAATAGAAAACAAGGGTGGAATATATATTCATACCATGGAAAATTTCCAAGTCAAGGACTTGTGTTTTATTTAATAAAACAACTAAGTGAATGAATCACCTGGGTGGAATGGAAGGAATGGTTTGTGTTGAGTGGTTCACAAGGCCCATTTCTATGGTTTACCTTGTGTATCTCACTTGTGGATGGCCACCCAGGAACAAAGAGATTTGAGATGTCAAATGTTGAGAAGCTTCAAGTGCAGCCACTTGGCATTATGGGCTCTGCCTGTATCATATAGGTTGCAAGAACTTAGCCAAATGGACAGTTGGTGGTAGGGGATGATAGGTTGGAACGCGTCCATTCTGGTCTAAGGGAAGGCTTCTGAAAGATCTTGTCTTGGTGAAACCAAGTCTTGTGGGGAAAGTGCACCACCTCTGCAGAGTGTAAAATCTAAGTACTTAGCCATGTCCCTGGCAAAGGACAATTTGAGCATCAAGACATGGAAGCTATCAATAATCTCCTCATCCCAATTTCTAAGTTAAAATCTTGTGGTTGAACAAGGGTTAAAGGATCACCAATTTCTATTGGGAGATGCCTTGGGAAAGATTTTATCAAGCAAAAACTTAGTGTTTTGAAATGATAAGGAAAATCTATTTTGAGCAAAGCAAGCCTAAGCTCCACTTAGCCAAATGCATATAGATGATAGACTCCACTATACTACATAGTATCACTTGCCAATACAATTCAAATGTATTGACCCTTGTGGCTGTAACTTATTATGTTGCAGGTTTGTTTGATATTAGTGAAGTTATTGATTTAGGATTACAAGTCTAAAACAAACATGTCTGCCTGTGGCACTTTGAAGATGAAGGACCCCATGCTATTGTTATATTCTGCTGCATTGTAATGAGATAGCCAAATGAGCTATGTAAGATGTAATATATTATCTTATTCCTGGTTATAAATTTGTATTATGACCTTTGTTTCTTGATATTACATCTTAACTGTGGATGCTAGCTATTGATCCAGGGACTAGCATTGTAAACACAGGGATCTCTACCTTATTAAAGGTTGGGAACCTTACAACCTCGTTCCCAATGACTCATGCAATTGTCTCCAAAAATGAGAAGTGAATTGTGTTCCTCTATCAGACACAATACTCTTGGGTACTCCATGTAGACACACAATTCTGATCATATAGATCTTAGCTAACTTAGCACTTGTATAAGTTGTCTTTACGTGTATGAAATGAGCCACTTTAGTTAGGCGATCCACTACTACCCAAATAGAATCATATCCTGACCTGGTCCTTGGTAATCCGGTAATGAAATCCATACCAATCTTGTCCCACTTCCAATCAGGAATAGGTAGTGGTTGAAGCAATCCTGCTGGTTTCTGGTGTTCCGCCTTCACTCTACTACATACATCACACAAAGAAATATGTTCGGCGATGTCCTTCTTGAGATTATTCCACCAAAATCTTTCCTTCATATCCATGTACATTTTGGTGTTACCCGGATGAATAGAATATGGTGAGTTGTGTGCTTCCTGTAAAATCAGTTTCCGAAGCTCCGGATCTTGTGGAACACAGATACGTTTTCCATGCCATAAAGTACCCTGTTCGTCTTCATGGAATCCTTTGCCTTTTTCTTTGCCAATCTTTTCCTTAATCTCTTCAATTTCCTTATCAGTCTTCTGGGCTTCTTTAATCTTTTCCAACAGAGTAGGTTGAACATCCAAGGTCATGAGATGTCTTTCAGGCACAATCTCCAATCTGAGGTCTCTAAATTGGGCACACAGATCATCTGGCAATTCTCCCTTAGTAAGGCCATTCACAAAAACCTTACGGCTTAGAGCATCCGCTACAACATTTGCTTTACCAGGATGGTATTGCAAACTCAAGTCATAGTCCTTGATAAGTTCTAGCCATCTTCTTTGTCTCATATTAATTTCTTTCTGGGTGAAGATATACTTCAAACTTTTGTGATCTGTGAACACTTCACATCGCTTTCCCAAAAGATAATGCCTCCATGTTTTGAGTGCATGGACAACAGAGGCTAACTCTAAATCATGGGTAGGGTAGTTCACCTCATGAGTTTTGAGTTGTCTCGAGGCATAAGCCACAACTTTCCCTTCTTGCATAAGTATTGCACCTAATCCATGATGAGATGCATCACAATATACTTGGAAATCCTTCTCCAAATCTGGCAAACACAAGACTGGTGCTGTCACAAGTCTCTTCTTCAATTCTTGAAAGCTGAGTTCACAACCTTCAGACCAAGCAAATTTCTTGTCTTTCTTTAGCAATTCTGTCATAGGTTTAGCTACTTTAGAGAAATTCTCAATGAACCTTCTGTAGTAACCTGCTAAGCTAAGGAAACTACAAACTTCTTTTACTGATTTAGGTGATTCCCATTCAGTCACAGCTGAAACTTTAGCAGGATCAACAGCTACACCATCTCCTGACACAACATGTCCAAGAAATCCAACTTCATTTAACCAAAATTCACACTTGCTGAATTTGGCATATAACTTATGCTCTCTAAGCTTCTCTAGTATCAAACGTAGATGTCCTTCATGCTCTTCTATGCTCTTGGAGTAGATCAAAATGTCATCGATGAACACGACAACAAACTTATCAAGGAACTCCATGAACACCTTGTTCATCCTATTCATGAAATATGTTGGGGAATTGGTTAGACCAAAAGGCATCACGGTATACTCATACAAACCATACCTTGTGGTGAAAGCTGTTTTAGGTATGTCTTGCTCCCTTATCTTGAGCTGGAAATAACCTGACCGGAGATCAATCTTTGAGAACACACAAGCTCCTTCTAACTGATCAAACAAGTCATTGATTCTAGGCAAAGGGTATTTGTTCTTGATAGTCACCTCATTGAGTGAACGGTAATCTATGCATAACCTTTGACTTCTATCTTTCTTTTCCACAAACAAAATTGGTGCTCCCCAAGATGAGGAACTTGGTTGGATAAAACCTTTCTGCAACTGTTCTCCAAGTTGCTTCTTCAGTTCTTTCAACTCATCAACTGACATCTTGTGCGGCCTCTTTGCTATTGGTCCAGATCCTGGTAGCAAATCAATGAGAAATTCCACATCTCTATCAGGTGGCATTCCCGTCAATTCTTCCGGAAACACATCTGGATACTCACTCACAATAGGCACGCTATCTATGCTAACCCCCTTAAGAGAATTTAGCTTACTCCCTTTCGATTCAAAGTTAGACTTGAATCTAATCCGTTTCTTTTCCGGGGTTGTGAGTGCAACAGTACGATTAGCACAATCTAGTACTCCTTCATACTTAGCCATCCAATCCATTCCCAATATTACATCCAGTCCTTGAGAATCTAGGATTATCAGACTCACTGGAAACTTATGCTTTCCAAACTCTATCACTAGATCCCGGCATCCAAGACTTACTATCATATCTCCACCTGGAGAACTAACTTTTATTGGACACCCAATGTTTTCAGTTGGAAACCCATGTCTATCAACAAATGCTTTTGATATGAATGAATGCCATACTCCAGTATCAAAAAGAACAAGTGCTGGAATAGAATTGAGTTTGAACTTACCAGCAACAGCATCTGGCTCCTCATAGATTTCCTCCACATTGATGTGGTTCACTTGTCCCTTTTGAAAAGGGTTGGGCTTGTTGGGTCCTTCAACTTTATTTTCTGGTCATTCATTTGCATAATGCCCCATCTTCTTGCACTTGAAACACTCAACCTGACTAAGATCCTTCTTGACAGGCTGGCTTCCACTGCCACTTCCACTACCACTGTGGTGGCTCTTGTATCCACCCTTGTGATTCTTGTACTTGTCATTGTCATGACTACGGTGATGCTTGTTGTCATGATGACGGTTGTGGTTGTGGTGCTTGTTGAATTTCCCATGCTTGTGGGATCCTGAACTCCCACTATCATCATAATGGGAACGTTTGTGAGACGATCCCGAGCTGTGCTTGTCAGAGTGCTTTCTCTTCCTACTTTCAACTTGCTTCATTTTGTTCTCCAAAATATCAGCCTTGTCACAAAGAGACTGGTATGTGGGAACATAGGCCACAGCTAACTGCAGGTTCAGTTCATCATTCAACCCTTCAAGGAACTTTTCCTTCCTCTTAGCATCAGTGTCAACTTCATCCGGTGCATAACGCGCCAGATTGTTGAACTCTTCAATATATTCAGCCACGCTGCGGTGGCGCTGCTTCAGGTTATGGAACTCTTTCTTCTTCAAACTCATCACTCCGGATGAGATGTGAGCAGTACGGAAACCATCTTCAAAGATAGCCCATGTCACATCCTCAATGGGAGTGGTGATTTGGAAGTTATCCCACCAAGTAGCTGCTGGTCCTTCCAACAAGTGAGCTGCAAATCTGACTTCCTCTTCATCAGTACAGCCAACTGTTACCAAGTCCTTGTTCACAGAGCGTAGCCAATCATTGGCCACCATAGGATCAGTTGTTCCTGAGAACTTTGCTGGCCTCAATCTCAAGAACCTGGTAAGCATGTCAAACCCGGTGGGTTGTTCTGATTGTTGTTGTTGTTATTATTATTGTTATTGTTGTTGTTGTTGTTCTGGTTCTGGATGAACGTAGTCATCATCTGCATCAGCTGAGTCTGAGCTGTCATCATTTGCTGCATCTCAGGGGTGATGTTGTTGTTGTTGGGGTTGGGATTGGCACGACGGGGAGGCATCTGTGGTTTGTTCAATAGAGATAAGAATGAGATACCCATAGATGCTAACATGCACAATACATCACATAAACAATCACCAAACATGCATCATAATAATAATAGTTCAATCAACATAATCGACAAGTTTGCAAAGTAAACACACCAATAGCAAGCCATCCACATGTTGGATGGTCATTGCGACTCAATAAAAAGCATGATAAATAAATGATAAATGAGTAGTCATCACTACTCCTCGACATAAACCTCCTCCTCAACAAATGTAAGACCTGCATTCTCCATAGCGGTCTTGTATTGCTCGACATTGGTGGTCAAGGTCTCTACTTTGGCTTTGAGAGCCCTCTTCTGAGAACGAAGTCTCTCAATCACAGTCTGCTGATGCTCGAGCTCGAAGTCCTTGGCCTCCAGTTCTGCAGTCATGTCTCGAATCCTCTTGTTCCTATCTTGGACTCGCTTCTCTTGACTCTTGAAATTTCTGTCCTGACTCTCGAACTTGGCCTCCATCTCCTTGACTATCTCATCTTGCTCCGCGAAGAGCTTGTCTTTCTCACGAAGCTGCACCTGGAGTTCGTCATTGTTGAGCATGACGTTGGTCCTATCAGTGTCCACGTGCCTAAGAAGAACCTCTAAGTCCTGGAGGTATAGACGAATCGGCTCTGATGTCTCCCTCGAAGTGTCCTCGAAGTCAATGGCCTCACCATCCTTATCACGTCTACCTAAGGTGTGGAAGTGAGTACCTCTAACCTGTCGAGAGTGTCTCCCTAACAGACGTCCAATCAAGTCCTGCATGACTACCTCTAGGCCTCTCTCCTTGTCATCGTGCATGAGCTTGAAGATGATTGCCTCCGTGGTAGGCTCAGTCTGGCGTCCGGGCTGATTGACCTTGAATCCCCAAAGGTCTTTTCTCTCAAACTTGGTGAGGGGAAGTACCATGATGGTAGGAAGAGGGAGATTGAGCAAACTAGTGAGCTCAATAATACGAGGACCAAAACGAGTTCCCTGGAACTCTTCAACAGTGCTGATGGTAACATTAGGCATCTATTTAATAAGATAGAAAAAGTTAGAATCAACACAATTTTAAGACAAGGCACAAGACAAGGCATCACATGCATAACTTTGGAAATCAAAACACACAAGTCATGGCATACATGGATTCATTACAACAACCAAGGTTCAACTTATTTTAAACAACATTTGGAAAATAAAATGATAAGTGTGGTGGTCCAACTAACGAAGTACGTTACAATCCCATCTCACTTGCCAAGTTGGCTAACAAGGCATCCCTAGAGGCAATCTGTTTATCTTGATCACATGACTCCATTCCTAAGTCTATGATGTCTTTCCTTAAACTTTGATTGGTAGCCTCTAGATCTTGGGTATGCTTCTTTTCTTCCCTAAGATCATTCTGGGTGTTAAGCATTCTGCACTTGATTCTATCACCAAGTTCTTTGATGGCCCTCCAAGCTGCATCCCTTGATGGATCAAAGAATGTGGTGTGCATCATTGTGTCGGTGACCATGCAGAATCCTGAGTCTTTGTGGTTGTCTTCCTTGTTTTTATACAAGTGAAGTTGCACCTACCAGTACTCAACTCCTTCATCCATCACAGGAAAACCTTTGTACATAGCTGCACCATGTATTCCCATTGCAACCATGAGGTCCTTGAGAGCCTTGGGGAATTCTGTCTCACATTCCAAAGTCATAGTCATGAGTGGTCCCTTCCTTACGGCTTCGTTGATGGAGTTCATCTACAAATAGAGATGAGAAAGAAGATTAGAAAAGTTTACGAGAAGAAAAGACAAGTGTGGAAGTTGTCAAAATTTTTCCTTAGTGGTTTCCAATCCTAGGGTCATAATCCTACAGGCAACACAGTGCTCTGATACCATCTGTAAGATCCCTCCTTTATAAAGGAAAAGGATCCCTGTGATTGCAATGCTAGTCCCTGGATCAATGCTAGCATCCACAGTTTAAGATGAAGTACACAAAAACAAAGGTCATTATTACAGTCATTCCAGAGACAAACATAGTCTTTTACAACTCCATGGCCACAGGCCTAGTACAAGAGTTTAAATGAGTAAATAGATAAATAAGTCTTCATCTTCATGTGCCACAGGCAAGCATGTTGAGTGTAGACTCATGACTCCTAATCATCATCAGAATAACCTGCAACATCGCAAGTTACAGCCACAGTGGGTCAATACATTGGAATAGTATTGGCAACTGATACCTTAGTAGAATATTTGTGGACTAGATACTATATGCAATTTGGCTAAGTGTAGCTTAGGCTTGCTTTGCTCAAAATAGGTTTTGCCTATTAGTTGAAAACACTAAGTTTTTCTTTGTCAAAACTTTTCCCAAGGAACCACCAATAGACATTGGGGTCCTTCACCCTTGTTTAACCACAAGTTTTACTTAGAAATTGGGATGAGGAGATTCTTGATAGCTTCCAAGTCTTGATGCTCAAATTTTCCAATACCAGGGACATGGCTAAGTACTTAGATTCTTCCATCTGCAGTGGTTGTGCACTTTCCCCACAAGACTTGATTTTCACCAAGACAGGACCTTTCAGAAGCCTTCCCTTAGACCAAATGGACGCGCTCGAACCTATCAATCCCACTACCACCAACTGTCCAAATGGCTAAGTTATTGCAACCTATATGATCCAGGCAGAGCCCATATTGCCAAGTGGCTGCACTAGAAGCTTCTTAACATTTGGCCTCTCAAATCCCTTTGTTCCTGGGTGGCTTTCCACAAGTGAGATACACAAGGTAAACCATAGAAATGGGCCTTGTGTAAACACTCAACATAACCCATTCACAACCATTCCACCCAGGTGATTCATTCACTTAGTTGTTTTATTAAGTAAAAACATAGTCCAAAGACTTAGAAATATTTATTCATAGCATGAACATATAGCGACCCTTGGTTGCTACTAGCTAGTATAAGCATGGCATAGATAAGCATCTTAACTTAGAAATTTCTAGCAATTCTACAACTACTAGGATTTCCCAAGCATAGAATATAAGCAAAAATATAACCATGCAAGACTAGCAAAATATTTCTAATGCATAGTTGAAAAACATAGGGATAAAATCATGAAGCAACACTTGCCTTGGTAGTTTGGAGAGTAGCTACAATCCTCATAATCACAATCACTATTTGCACCAAAATCTACACATAAAATGATAGCACCAAATCACATACAAAATAATTACAAGCAAAAATATATGGATGCATGCAACATGATATGTGATGATTTTCTAACCTCAACAAGACAAGTGCACAGTACTGGTTCATAAACAAGTTCAAAACTTGCCAAATAATCTTTATTTGAATACTAATACATTTCTCAAATAATTAATATACACAAAATAGGTCTACACATGTTTCTATAAATAAAACCATTTTAACAGAAACAAAACATTAAACACATTGCATATATGGAAAGGGCTTTCTATCCTGATTCCATTGATATAAAATTCATCAAATTTGGACGTGGGAATCAAAAGTTATGATTAAAACAAAATCAAACATCTAATAGATTCAAATCAGAAATTTAAAACGAAATCTGTGCCACGCGGCGCTATCTTACTGGCTGGTACCGCTTCGCGCCGGATCACTCTTCTGAGCCGTTGGATCTGACTTAATCGCACGGCTCAGATCTGAACTTACCGCTTCGCCTAAGATCTATCCTACGCGTTAGATCTAGATCCTACGGTGTTCGATCAAACAGCCAAAGACTGGTGGCGCGCGGCGACGGCTGGTGGCGGCGCGCTCTGTCTACGGTGGCGCGGCGGCTACAGGGGGGTTTGGGGTCGTCGGAGATGCTTACCAGACTCGCGGCGGTGTGCTGAAGCTCAACATGGCGGTGGCTGGTCAAGGGGCGCACAGATGCAGCGGCAGGGTCTCGTCGGAGTTGCTGGCAGCGTCAGGTGCTTGTTGTCAAAGACGTTGCCGAGGTTCTGCGTCGGCCTAGCACGAGCCAGATGGGTTAGGAGGTGCGCAAGGTCTCGGCGATCATGATAGCAACGAAGGGAAGGCAAAGGGCGGTCGCGTTTTACCTGGATTGCACGTTGGAGTTGGAGACGGCATCGGGAACTCGCGGTGCTCGTTGGAGTCGACAACCTGGGGCAGTACAGGACGAACCAAGGGTGTCAGTAGGAGCGCAAGAAGGTTGCAAAGTAGTTCGCATGAACCAGAGAGGAAGGCACGCACGGAGCTCACAAGGATTGGTCGCCGGAGTGGGTTCTGTCTGCGGCGAGGCAATGGCAATTATTGGCAGCCTGGAGGCGCTTCGGGCTGGTTTTGTTGGGGGAAATGGCCGCGAGGGGGAGAGGGTCTTATAGCCAGAGCGGGGGCAAGAATCACGCGAGGAAACGCCGGCAATAACTCGGTTTTAAAATGCGGCAGTGAATGGCGGAGGAAACAGCCGGCGACGTGGTCGTGGGCGTGATTTGGGGAAGACGGTGGTGAGCTGGCGAGGGTCCACCGGTCAGTGACTCATTAGGTAGCGCGGGTGCGGTGAGAAAAACAGGAGGAGAGGGAAATCCCGGGTGGGCTGGCTGTTGGGCTTGATTCGCTTGTTGGGCCAAAATCCTGGCGCCAGCCTTTTTCCTTTTCTTAATTCATTTCCTATTTCTGTTTTGATTTTCTGAAATGATTTTCAAACCTCATTTCAAATCAGTTTGATTTCAAACTTTCTCTGGTCTTTTGTATAGTGAACTTTGTACTCAAATATGTGTCAAACACATCTGTTCACTCAAACCTACTTGGGTCATTTGAAAAATAAAATAAAATCAAGCCTTTGGAAGATATAACAAAAGGCATAAACTTTGGTTTTATTTCATACTTGTTTTGAAACTTGGCTCAAGCCTTTGGAATCACTTAAGTTAGGATTCTAAACAATACTGAGTGAATATTAGTACCTTTCTCAATAGCAAGTAGCACAAAGGCTAGAGCATTCATACATAAAATGATGAGCACATATGCTCCTGTTTTGAAATGATTTTGAAATGAAATCCTACATGATCATGGATGCATGGATGATATGCATGAGTTTTTGAAACATGATTTTAGGGATGTTACAGATACTTTTACATCATGTTGACAATAATCTTTTGTGAACTATTAATTGCTAAGGTGTGGAGGTCTTCTAATATTATTCGGGTGGTTTGAGTAAAGGTACTATTCATGAACTTATTTATATGTATCCTTTATGATAAACACATGTTGCAACTGCCACATTTATTTTATTGACTCAGCTTCATGAATATGAGGATCACATCCATTAAGCTAAACTTGCTCGGGACGAGCAAGGGTCTAAGATTGGGGAAGTTGATGAGTGCATATTTGCATCGTGTTTTACATTGTTATTTTGCATTGTAGATGTAGGATTTTGGTATTTTACGGTGTTCAAGCGGACTTTTTATGTTTATTTTCACCAGGATCAGATCATATGATGGATCCAAAGGACACAATTCTTGGAGCAGTTGTACTAGAGAGAAAAGGAGCCAAAAAATACGTAAATCGCTTATTTGGGAAATATTAATAACACCAGAAGAAAACCCGAAGCGAGAAGCGGAGACAGAAGAGTTGACGACCAACTATACGGTGGGCCGCCGTATAGTTCCCGCCGTATAGTGGGCGCCGCCTCCGCCTTCTAAAATAGTTTCACCCCGTGCAAGTGGTTCAGAGAGACGACATATAGAACACCCAGACATCGCCAAAACCTAACCTCCGGAAGGAATCTGGAGGGGGAACTTGCCCTAGGTATCCATCTTCTCCCTACGCAGATCTAGGAGGCCAAGGCATCGATCTACGTCTTCATCAACCGCTGCATCTTCATCACCACCACCATCTCCATCCATCCCATCTAGATCTTGTTGTAATTCTTGCACTAGTTGTGGATTTATACAAGTACTATTCATCAATGATCGCTTCCATTACCATTACTATGATGTTATCTGCCTCCATGTCTGATTAGATCATTAGTTCTTGGGGAGATGGAGAAACCCTAGTATGATATTGAAATAAGATAAAGTTTATTATGATATTCATCGTTGTGACCATGTGTTAGATTGTATGCATCTTGTAGGGACTTGATGTAGGGAACTATTTGTTGGTAGATGGAGGGAAGTTAGCACTTACATTGACTATAAAGATGTTGGCACTCCTTAAGTATCAACTTGGGAATCAAGGAAACTCACAAAACACTATCCATGCCATGGGATATGTCCTGCATGATTACGTCCCTTAATAGTGTGGTAATTCAATTGATGTTGATTGCTGTCTGCTGTGGTTATGAGGATGTGATGGCGCCTGGAAGCGCTTCGTCGGGAAACCCCAACAGCAAGGTGTGAATCAGCACAACAGCAAGTCTTCCCTCGGTAAGAAACCGAGGTTATCGAACCAGTAGGAGGAAGGAAACGTCTCAAAGGTGTTGCAAGCAACGTGGAAACCTGCACAACACAAACTCAAGA
Organism: Avena sativa; assembly: GCA_916181665.1. Classification (NCBI taxonomy): domain Eukaryota; kingdom Viridiplantae; phylum Streptophyta; class Magnoliopsida; order Poales; family Poaceae; genus Avena; species Avena sativa. The sequence continues at coordinate 107,243,897 of OV702293.1, forward strand.
CTTTGCCCCAACTAACAGTGAGGTTGTCAATCTCACCGGTTGCTGTAACAAAGGATTAAATGTATGGTGTGGAAGGTGATGATGGTTTGCAACAAGTAAATAGTAACAGTGGAGGATGTATCAATGGTAAAGATTGGACCGGGGTCCATAGTTCACTAGAGGTGTTCTCCTTAGATAAACAAACATGGCATGCTGGGTAAAAAAATTATAGCAGGGCAATTGATAGGACTGAGCAAGGCATAACAATGCAATACTAGACAAAAAAGATCCTATGAGATTCGATTGGGAAATACAACAATATACATAGACCGCCATCCAACTGCATCTACGACTAGAAGTCCACTTCAGGTTATCATCTGAACCCCCTCCAGTATATTAAGTTGCAAGCAACAGACAACTGCTTTAAGCAAAGTGTGTAAGGTAAACAATCCACTTGTTCCATGAACAAGAGACCGTTGTTTTCTCCCTAGTGGCAACAGCACATCTACAACCGTAGATATTTCTGTCACTTCCCTTGATTAAGTAGAGGCATGAACCCACTATCGAGCATAAATACCCCCTCTTGGAGTCACTAGCAACTACTTGGCCAAGATAGCTACTAAAAACGGAGAGCATGCAAGATCACAAACAACACAGACATGATAGAATCAATAAGACAAAACCATTAATCAATCTGACATAGTAATCTCAATATCCATCGGATCCCTGCAAACACATCATGCATGATTACAAATAGATGAGATCTTGATCATGAACGGAGCTCACAAGATCTAGACATGAAAGCACAAGGAGGAGATACAACCATCTAGATACTACATGGACCCGTAGTCCAAGGTGTAACTACTCATGCTTCATACCGAAGGCTGGCATGATGAAGAAGAAGGCCTCCGGGATGATCTCCCCTCCGGCAGGGTGCCGGGAAGAGCTTCATATCCCCTCGATCTAGGGACAATGGTGACAGTGGCTACAGACAGTTTCGTGGAATATTGATCAGGTGCTTAGGGTTTTGGCTTCGGGGGGACTTTATAGGCGAAGAGGCGAGGCAGGGGCCACCAGGGCGGTTGCACCCCCCCCCCCAGGTGCGGCTAGGGCTAGCACACGCCGCCAGGGGTGTGGCCCCATGGTGAGACTCCTCTGTCTCGTACTCTGGCTTCGTGTTCCCCGTGGTAAAATATTGACTTTGGCTTTTGTACTGTCCAATTCTGAGAATATTGATTTTGTGCCTTTCTGGAACCAAAAACAAAAGAAAACAGGCAGCTGGCACTATGGCAACTTGTTAATAGTTTAGTTCCAGAAAACATATAAAAACACCTCAAAGTGTGGATAAAGAAAAGCAAAGTAAATACTAAACAAGCATGGAACATCAAAAATTATAGATACGTTTCCGACGTATCAAGCAACCCCAAGCTTAACTCATGCTTGTCCTCGAGTATGTAACTGATAAAAGAATATTTTTTTAGGTGACATGCACCATCAAAACCAAGATCAAACCATTTGTAAGCATTGAAAGCTGGGATCAAAGAACCTAAACATGTGCATGAAAGATGGAGTTCTAACAATAAGACAAAGTAACTATGCATGCAACATGAAAGGCTACAAACAAAGATCATGAATAACATGCATTGAAAAACATTTGTTTGTTTCACATACAAAAAACATGGCATAGTGGCATTTATCTTGTCCCTCATAGAGTAGCAAATAGATGCATAGGACACCTTCGAAGTTCATAAGAGTGACTAGATACAAATACCACAAGAACAAGTAATATCACAATATACATCAATCAATAAGTTTTGGGAAACTGTACATAGAACTAAGAATGGCAACTATGCTCTCTTAATGGTGCCTAAAGATAGAAGGTGGATACTCAATATAATAGTGGAAGAAAGGCCCTTCACAAAGGGAAGCAGGGATTTCAAGTTTCAAAAAGAGCTTCCAAAAATTATGGTACTTGTTAGCTTTCAGCCCTCATTGTCCCTATCATAAGCATCTTGAAGTGGTTAAGGTTAAAGTGAACAAACTATGGAGTATATGCTTTACAAAGTATAAGTTGGAAATCTCATGTCCCTTGAATACGAGGGCCGCACCGCATGCTACTCAACTTTAGTCACCTGTAAGTTCTTGTCATAATAAGTACATGTGTATCATAGAGAACCACCAACAAGGTACCCCTTGCACATGGTACATGAGTTATCCCATAACCAAAATGACAAGGCAAGCAGACAATGATCATCTCAGCGATCTTTTTATTTACTATTTGCATAGATTTTTATTGAGGATGCTTCACAGATTGCTCATTATGGTGATGCTACAAGTTTCCACCATGATTAGGCATGGCTTAGGCTAGCAGCCCAGGCGTTTTCTCTAACACAAAATACAAAACTCCATGGACTTATAAGCTTCCTTTTTATTTCACACCAGCGACATCCATAGACAAAATATCATGATATCAACTGTGTACAAAGTACAAGTGTAATGTTGAAAACGTTCCCCATGACAGCATGGTTCTGCTAATTACAACGTATAAGTGCAAGAATATACAACATAGATGACACAATGGTTCAAGTTTATTAGGGGTAAAGAATATAAAGTGTGCCATCAAATTCGTGAGGGCTTTAATCACTAAGTTTTCACATAACAAAATATTTTTTAATTGGAAGATAGCTGAAAACAATAATATACTTGGAATGGTGTAACACACCATGCATAGGAATTTATAGTGGACACTTTGGAATAACTTGGTTTCTTGGGAGATGGATGCATGAGTAGAGCTTACTCATACAAGTGTTGGCTAGCAAAAGACTGGGAGCAACCAACTAAGATAGCAATAATGGACATAATCATGCAGAGCAACAAAACATTACTAATCAAAGCATAGAGTGGTACTACAAGTCAAGGAATAAATGATCATAGAGGCTATGGTGACTTGTTCATAGTCATAACATGGTGTGAGCATGTGCCAAGTCAACCCAAACAAAGCATCAAAGGATAAAACCACAATACTATGCTTTTATATGCTAAAACAATGCATGATTCCTTCAAGGCACACTAATCAATCCCAATTATTTGGAACAAGTCATGCTACAGAAATAATCACTAAGCATAAGGTCAAAACAACACCTAGCATGACATGCTAAAGTCTAAGTCACAGCCAATGCAAGCTCCTCTTGCACTTTCAAGAAAGAACTTTCTACTCCTTTCCAACACCAATCAACTTATTTACACAACACATCGAGAACGGGGGTCCAAACTACTTTATTCAAGCAAACTAAATAAACTAAGAAAAGCAAACGAAAACTAAGACGCTCCAAGAACAACACAACAGTGCATGAAACAATAAAAACGAAGTGTCTAGAAAGACCTGAGCTTTTTATTGATGAAGAAGGGGATGTCTTGGGCATACCCAAGCTTTGACGCTTGTACTTCTTGGATATTTCTTGGGGTCACATCGGGGTGGAATCCCCAAGCTTGAGATTTTGTCCATTCTTCATCTCATTACATCATTCTATCTCTACACCTGAAATTTTATCCTTCATACAAAACTTCACACAATCTTCATTAGCAACATTAGTGTATTCAAAAGATAATAGACCCTTGGGTTTAGCTTTAGAACAGCAAAACTTTTCACTAAAAACACAAGCTATTGTATCAATTCCTTCAAAAATCTCAATTTCCCAAAAAGAACCCAAAAAGGAATCAATAAGAAGCAAATGCAAATAATGGCAAAAATCTATCAAAATAGACCAGTAGGTAGAAACCGATTTTTGCGAAGAACTTATGTTGCTCAAATAAAAAAGTGTTGAACTATAGAAAGTTAGCTAACATACTGGGGGATTTATTCGTAAATTTTCAGCTCAATATTACTTACAGAGACTCCTGACTAATTTTTATGGTGGAGGACAGAAATCTGTTTCGGGACAGCAACTCCCCAAATATTACTTCCCTCTCATTAGAGGTCATTCTTGGCACAAAAAGCAAACAAAAAGGATAAGGAGAGGTCATTACTGAAGTAATAACTTCCAATACTCAATAAAACTCTTGGGTTATCTCCCAACAAGTACTTTTCTTTAACGTCTTTAAGTTAGGCACAAGAAGCAAGAAATCAAGTATTTTCAAATGAGGAAGCATTACCTCTCTTGCTCCTACATTTCTTACCTTTCTTCTTCTCTTTAAGGAAAATACAATTGCTTACTAGTGGAGAAAAATGCATAATGCCTTTTCCCACATCTGTTATTGCTCCAAGGTGTTTCAGTAGGGATCTTCCAAGTGTAATCTGTCCTTTGCCTACACATTCAATAACAAGATAATCAGTAGACACCATTTTCCCTGAGATTTTTGTAAACACATCTTCAGCTATTCTAATGGGTAATAAAGTTGCATTATTAGTAAGAGATATTTCTTCTCCTCCTTTAGAAAGTCCCCAAAGACTCAAAGACTCATAAATATCTTTAGGCATAAGGCAAAATTCAGACATGATATCATAGCGAGCATCAAAAGTTGCACTATTTATAGTGACTTTGATTGTGGGAAACCACTTTGAAGGCTCGGAATTCATTGGAACATAATTATGGTACTTCCTAAGTGTGTGATAGCAACTGTTCAAAGAAGCAGTACGGGACTCAAGAGTGTTCAACCTAGCAAAAATGTATATAAAAGAGGAATCAGACTTGCCAGGCATATTATAAATTATAATCAATTTCTTTATGGCATCAAAAGCTTCATCCTCAGTACATTGTAAAATATCTTTCTCAGCCACATCATCCAAAGCATATCTATAACAAAGAGCAATACCGTGGTAGAAACTATTAATAACCAAGCTAAGACTCATCTTAGGCTTAGTTTCCCTTTGTAAAGCAGAGATTCTAGACCAAGCTTCTTTGAAACTCTCTTCACTTTTTTGCTTAAAAGTGAAGATCTCTTCCATAGGTGTCATAAAGGTTGGACCAAAACTAGACATGGTAGCAACTAGGGCAGGAACTAATTTTTTTGTGTTTTTGATAGGAGAAAGCAAACCAAACTAAACTAATTTTCTTGGAGTTTTTGATAAAAAGAAGCAAACAAAACCAAGCAAAAGAAACTAAGCAAACTAAAAACAAAGTAAACAGAAAGGTTGAGGAGGACTCCCCTTTTGAAGACGTCCTTAGCCTCCCGGCAACGGCACCAGAAAACTTTGAAGGCGTGTTGTTGACGTGGGAGCTTCTTCTTCTTTAATTCCCCGGCAACGGCGCCAGAAAACTTGTTGATGGTGCCTAGAAGCGCTTCGTTGGGAAACCCCAAGAGCAAGGTGTGAAGCAGCATAGCAGCAAGTGATCCCTTAGTAAGAAACTGAGGTTATCGAACCAGTAGGAGGAAGGAAATTTCTCAAAGGTGTTGCAAGCAACGTGAAAATCTGCACAACACAAACTCAAGACTTTGCCCCAACTAACAGTGAGGTTGTCAATCTCATCGGTTGCTGCAACAAAGGATTAACTGTATGGTGTGGAAGGTGATGATGGTTTGCAGCAAGTAAACAGTAACAGTGGAGGATGTATCAATGGTAAAGATTGGAGCGGGGTCCATAGTTCACTAGAGGTGTTCTTCTTAGATAAACAAACATGGCATGCTGGGTAGACAAATTATAGCAAGGCAATTGACAGGACTGAGCAAGACATAACAATGCAATACTAGAAAAAAGATCCTATGAGATTCGATTGGGCAATACAACAATATACATATACCGCCATCCAACTGAATCTATGACTAGAATTCCACCTTCAGGTTATCATCTGAACCCCCTCCAGAATTAAGTTGCAAGCAATAGACAACTCCTTTAAGCAAAGTGTGTAAGGTAAACAATCCACTTGTTCCATGAACAAGAGACAGTTGTTTTCTCCCTAGTGGCAAAAGCACATCTACAACCGTAGAGATTTCTGTCACTTTGTAACATCCCAATTTTAGCAACTATGATTTAATGGCAAAAAGGCAAAAATCAGGGGGAACAAAAACTTTTTCTTGTTAAGTGTTGCAATGTTTGCTTACTTGTTTGTTGGTGTTCATACATTTTTTTGTGTATTAGGTGAAGTACTCCTCATCTCAACCCTAGTTTACAAAAAGATATTTTACAAAAGAGATTTCATATTCTCAAATGTTCTGGCATTTCAAAACCTGAGCCAAGATGACCTTGACACAACAAAATACTTTACTAGTTTCTATTAACAAAACTATGGAGACCTATATATTATCTCCTTATGTTTTCAAGACCGAACTCCCAGCTACTCTTATCCCTAGGTTTTTCCAAAACCTTTATTAAAAACCTTTTCATTCCCAATCTTGGTAGGAATACCAAGATGATCCTTATCTCCCTTTGAAGCACACCCAACTCAAAATACCCACCCATACCTCAAGCTAGGCTTGATGGTAACCCTAGTGGTAGTGGGATAAGTGATAATATGAATTACCTTGATCTGTTGTTTGATGAATTGCCTTGATCTGCTGATTGCCTTGTTTATTTAGGAACTAAAGTGATCTAATCTAGTAGCTCATCCCTTAGGACTCAATCTATGTTTGTGATCATCCATCTCAAACTAAGCATCCAATTCTGGATCTATCCTAAGCCACTAAAGTGGCTATCTCATCTTATAATTAGATCCATCCAGGGTTAATCACTCCTGATAGTTCCCAACCTAGTGAAGAACCAATCCAAGTGTGGATCCCCTCTATTCAACATATACCTAAACATCAACCAATAAATGGAGAGGATAAACCCTTTCCAACCTCTCAAATGTTTCCATCTTGCATACTAGTCAAAATCTCCAAATCTGCTAAAATGGCAATCTGGATTTCTTATCTAGATTCAATCTTTGGAGCTCTACCTTTTCCAACCTATGTGCATTCTTGAGAATGTACTTGAACCAACTTGTAGTACATCTTTATTAATACCAAAGCCTACTCTTTCCCTTGGCTAAGCTATTCTATTTCCCACTCATCCATGATGGTTTTGTAGTCAAGATAATAATCTTTTCTACAACTCTTATCATCTTGCCTACTTTGGCAGAAGCTCACATATATATGATACATCCCCTTGAACAAATACTCGCATGGTTATGATCTACTAATCATGGACTATCAATCCCCACTTCACTTGTTTCCATTGGAGCCTTGTGCTTCTTAAACCCGCATGGTTTAGGAGGCTAATTGATGTATATGCTATGGCAGCCTTATTTTAAACAAAATTTGACATCTCCTCTACACCACCTCGAATGCAACCAAGCCCAACCCTTGCTTAAATGATCAACAATATAACTTGGTCTATATATCCATATACCTCTTGTACCCAGGTGAGCTCTGAGCTCCCTAATCCAACCCTGGTTAGGTGGCATCAAAATAACCAAACCCTAGATCCTCCCAAATCTAGTTTCCACCCCTTTTACCACATATAATTCAAACTCAAGGTTGACCTTGATGCCCACATCAAGTTTACATCATCTACCTTGGATGTAAGCATCCCCAAATAATTTCCCCTAATTATTTGGATTATTAAACTATTTTATTTCCTTTACTTACCAATTTCTCAACAACCTTGTCTTTAAAGGCAAGTTTGCTTTTCTCCAAATCACCCTGCCAACTCAAGGCACATTTGATGCCTATATATCATATCCCATCTTCCCAACTCAAAAATAAATATTTTTGAGATTCTTTATTATCTCTTTTTGCCCTTTTTTAAATGGCGGAAAAAAGAAATAATTCACTAAAAATACTTTTCCACCTCAGTAAATCCCAATAAAATTATCCAATGTGTGTTATGGTATTTAGGACAATATCACATCAAAAACCAAGCTTTCCCAATGTAAAAATATTATCTTAGCTTCCTTAATCTACTTCAGCACTTTTTGAAGAAGTGCATTTAAATGAGGTTATAATCTTTGGAAAAATCCCTTTTAAATCATGAAGAGATTATTTGACCTCCTCTACCTACCAGTACTCTCTCCCCGCCTTGTCCAATGCAAATTTATCAACTTCCTTCACAAGCCTCCATCTAATAAATTTTTCTAAAACAATGCAAACTTGTTTCAAACTAAAACCAAACCAGCTCCAAACTTGTCAAGCACTCCTCCACAACAGCACACACCCCTCTAATTGAGCCACACTGTAGCTGACCACTATAGCTCCCCCTCCCTTGTCCCATGTGCTTGAGAGGGAGAGAGAGAGAGAGAGGCATCCATATCTTGCAAAAGATCTCCCTCTCTTAAAAGCCATAGCCACCACTCCCCTCCCCCTCTCTAGTCGTGCCTGACCCACACCACCCCCCAGCACCACCCCAAGCAGCCAATGGGCAACCAACACCCTTACCCTTGTCCAAATGGATTTTATCCACCCACCACCACCCCCTCTCGGTTTATAAGGCCACAGGCCACCCCAGCTCACCCCTCGGCCCTCATTTTCCCCCTCTCCTCCCCACTTACCTCCCCAGAGCTCCCTCTCCCCTTCTCAGCCCTACCCAAGAGAGGGAGAAGAATAGAGTTTCGGCCATTTCTAAGAACAAGCTCGAGGTGCCCTCCCCCTTTCTCCTCTCCAGCTGCATGTGACCTCCAGGCCACCCCTAACCATGCTCTACCAGCCCCAAGCTTCCTTGCTCCTCCCTCCCTCTGCATGCTCCTCGAGAGGAATATCTACACCTCTCGGCCATGGCAAGAAAATCAGAGCCCCGAGCTTCCCTCTCCACTCTTTCCCCTCTGCATGTCACCTTACATCATTCTATTCCCTCCCCTGACTCTACCCCTGCCTTTTTCTGGATCCAGGATGGCCCTTCGATGATTCCCTGACGGAGGCCGGAGCTGCAACCGTCGGCGTCACCATAGGAACCCTAGTCCATCGCCGAACCTGCTGTTCCAGCCCATCCATGGAGCCGTCGCGCCACGCCACCTCTCCCCTGCCATCCCTCCATTGTCGGCGAGGTTCCCTGGTGCGCCACCGTGCTGCCCCGAGCCGCTAGGGTTTCCCTTCCCCAGCGTCCAGGCACAAGGAGGACGATGACCTCTGGGCCATCAGATCTGCCTAAATCTAACGGCCGTCGCCCCTCCATACCCCTTCGCACGCGGGCGGCCAGGCTGGGCCGCCACTGCTCCCCACGGCCCACTGGGGTAAAGGATACCCCCCCTATCCTCTCTCTTTTCTTTAAACTAATTTCCAGATCTAGTTTTGACAGTTTGGTTTAAATCTAAATAAAAAGGTAAAATGCTAAAAAATTAGATCTAAAATTTCTCAAGTACCTGGGTATATTACCCAACTTGCATAACCAGTTTTGTGCCAAAATAATGTTTAGAATAAATATGATAAATCATCTACCAAGATCTGTCCAGATCACTAATAATTTTCTCTAGGGAGTTTTACAAATCTAAATAACCTGAAACCACTTTGTACTGAAAGGTACTATGCCTACCTTTCATGTCCAACTGGCCCCGTACCCATTTACTTCCTAGATGGTTGGTAGCAAAAATATAAAAATCAAGACTTTTTTGCCTTTAGAAAATTCCCTGAGTCAAACCAAGTGAGGTTTTGACCTAATTCCAACTCCCAGCTGACACACATATCCGTATATTTCATAATCTAGCAGCCCATAATTTTATAAATCTCTGTTGAATTTTGGTGAATTAAACTATGATGTGCATGATTTATTCACTAGTAAAATCACCACAGTAGCTCAGTAACTCCAAAAAGGATGATTCCAATTTCTACGGAAAGGTATTCTCAGTACCTAACATGTCTCATTGGAATCACATCAAAATCCTCTGTAGATCAAATATGATGAAAAAGACAAATCCCATCTAGTACTGTTTCTAGGAATTTCTCAAGGGCATTCTGGTAATTTTTTTGAGGTGATTCCAACTCCTCTTGAATCAGTCCACTACTACCTAATCACCAACGGAAATAATTTTTGGAACTCCATAACAGTTCTGGTGAATTATTTCCAAAAACTAGAGCTTTAATCACTATAAAATCCATTATAAATCAAGGGAAATTGATAAAATGGTGAAACCACTTTTATTGGATTCATTCTATCAATACCTATCTGATGATATCATTTTTATACAATAGTATCATACAGATCAAGTCCTTGGTAAAATACCCCTTTCATAGGTAATTCCTAAACTATAAATCCAAAAGGACCCTTTTTCCCTAATGCCTCCAAATCTTTTGCTAATCCTATCAAACCAAACCCCCAACATCCTATAGATGTATATCATGTATTTATCTTTTGCTTGTTGTATGGTTTGATGCTTGTATTCCTTGTATTGATTGTGGTGTTGTTTGTTGCATGTATACTCGATAACGGCGATAGTTGCGATTGTGTGACACCGAGAAGAAGGAAGCACCGGGTTTCTATTATTATTAACTGTATTGGTATTCTGGTATTATAATGAAGTCAAGGGACATCTCGCTGGTCACAAGAAATCCACCATTCATGAACTCCTATATTTACCTACTAATTTGTATCAATTGTTTTATATCTCGTTTATGAACTGCACGATTAAATTGCATAGTTTGTTTAAAATAAAAGGCGTGAGTAATTTGGCTCCTCCAAGTTATGGATGAGTGTCCATTAGGACACTGTCAACACCCGGATTTTTCAATCCTAGAGGCCTGTTATGCCATACATCGCAATCCCAGGATTACCATTTTTGCGAGACATAACAGAATTGGATAACATAGTACTTCATCCATTACAAACTATACATAAGTTCTTACACAAATAGGGATCTCATGATCCAGTTCTTAATACAACATCAAGCAGCGGAATACGTAATAATAACGGTAGTGTAGGCGAAGCTCCATCTTCGGGGTCACAGGCAATGCTGACGATGGGAGATGATCCTAGTTGTCGTAACCTTCCTGGGGTCCATCTTCCAGGTACTCCTCTTCATAGTCTGGCCATGGGAATAGCCAGGGACAAAGCCATGAGTACTCTTTAAGTACTCGCAAACTAATACTAACAAGTAAAGGGGGTTTTTGGATAATAGGACACTAGGCTCTAGGGTTGTTTTGCAAAAAGCCAGGTTTATCTCTACTAAGTTCCAAAGCTAGTCACAATTTTATAACTCCTAAGTGGGATCATGTAATTCAGATCACAACTCTGTTGTGGTCAAGTCAAAGTCTCAATTCTTTTCAGAAGTCATTTTGAAAAGTCTGACGGGGGAACAGTATGGCCACTCCAACTGTCCATAACCACGGACGCGGCTATTCGAATAGTTTGACACTCTGCAGAGATTGTACACTTTCACCACAACATTCGATACATCTGTCAGGAACAAATCCTGAATTCACCATACTCAGTATGCGGATAATCAATCCTAACCTTTCAATTACACGCCCTAGTATAAGCACCTCTCCTGTGAGTTTGGCCTCCCAACCATGACCACTGTCATCTTGGGTACTGCACAGGTGGACAATCTTCACAAGGTAGCCTCAGCTCAGACCTTGGCCGGGAGGGAACTAATACTAAGGTATATAAGTTTCCAGTCAAGCCCTACCCAATATTCGGGTATTGTGGTTGTACGCTAAAATTGGAATGGTATCGCATCCAGACAACCATCAGTTTTATATAGGGCTAAAGCTCATGCCTCAACATTTTTATCACCAGAATCATCAAGTGTTTGGAAACACATGTCCAAAACATTTCAATAGAATGATCCATCATTCCAAGGTTTTCATAACCATTTTTCCACCAAGTATTCCCATCTAAAAGTTGATCAAGTTTTATGCTTAGCACTAGCATCTACAGGTGAGGGTAGTACTAATGAGGGGTGGTAACTAGTGGAGTTTCACTAATTCCAACCTTATATCTTAGGCTGATATCAAGGTTTCTAGCTTAGGCCAAATTTTATGCTCTTTATGCAACCTTCAGCACAAATGTCTGGTATCTACCAAACTCTTAGGTAGACTCTAAGTAAGCTTTGATAAAGAAATAAAGTAAGAAGCTTGCCATAAAACTAGGATTGTTTTAACAAGTAGGTAGGATTACAAGTATGGGTTTGTGGCATCAGTAGGGTATCTGGCAAGGGTTAGCTTGCATCAATATCAGTATAAGCTTTCTAAATTGCAAGTGTTAGCTTGCAAGGTTACTAGCTTGCTCAATCAACTAGTAGTATTAGGCTTGCCTTGTGCAGAGCAGTGGTTGAAGTTCTCCTCGGCTTCCTCTTCGTAGTATCCTCCTTCCTCCTCGTATCCTTGGTCGGTACTAGCGTCTATGAATAAATACGAGGTACACAATCACCAAACAATACTTAACTACTTGCACTCATCACACACAAGGGTCCTATAGATGATCTAGCATCATCTCTAACATTACAAGGTTAAAGCTTGGTTTAAATCTTTTATTTTTAGAAAAGTAATTTCTACTCATTGAAAAACTACTTAAGATTTAATATTCTCTAAACCAAATATGGGATCATGTTGACACATGTCATCACCACATATTCTAGTCCATGGGAATGTGATTTAAAGTGGTGTCACAATTTAATAAGGTTTGACCCTTTTATTTTAATTAATTAAAGTGGCTAGAAATGCTTATGAAGCATTCTTTTATTACTTGAACATTATATCTGCAAGTAAACCTATATATTTTTATATATTCTGAAAGGTATGGTTAAATGTGATTTTTGAGAGTTGGAATCAACTCAAAAGCTTTTATGGTTTAAATTTGAAAAATGTTTGAATGCAGAAAAGCTTCTGCCTTGTTATTTTTACTATGGGTGATCTACAGATCCAAATGACTTGAATCCAACGGGCTTGGATTAAGCATTCACAGGCCTTTCCAACAAAATTGGTTTCATCCAATTTGGTGCATTGAATCGATCTGGGTTGATTTTTGAAGTTGGGTACAGAAGTGGGTTTGAATTTAAACAGAAAAGGTTTAATTTGAATTACTGGGCTGCGCAGGAAATATTACTGGGCCGGCCTGCTAAGCACAGGGCTCCCGCGGACTGCTTAAGTGGGTGTCCCCACTCGTCAGTGACACGGGGCTGGGCGAAGCAGTATGGGGAAACGTGGATCGTTCGATCTAGTTCTAATCCAACGGCTGAGGGTCATCGTCGACGCGAGACAACTCCGGCGAGAACAAAACCTAGCACGGCCAGTGAGGGGTGCCGGGGGCTCACCGGGGTACGGGCGAGGGTCGACGAGGCGGGCGAATGACGAAGTCGACGACGGCGAACCTCCTGGTATCGGTGGCTTCTCCTGGGGCGGCTCCAATCGCTGGCTCCCTTCTTCTCCAGCAGCGGCAGGCACCAGTGAAATTCCGGCGAGGTGGTGCTCGCCTTTCTCTGAGAATGGTGTGGCACGATCAGTGAGGAGAGGGGAGTGAGATGGTGTGAAGAAATCGTGCGGGGGTGGCCTCTATTTATAGTCGAGCGAGGGGACCGTCGGGGCGCACGGTGAGCTCGTCGGGGGCGACGTTACAGGAGGCTAATGGCATGGGCAAGGGTAGGGGACGGTGCTGTGTCTCCTGGTGATGCTCAATGACATGGTCGCGAGGCATGGGGCGGTGTGGTTTGGTCTGGAACGGCCGGTGCTCTGCGCGGCAGAGGCGGCGTCTTCGACGGCGGGCGGTGGTTGTATGGCACGGGGCGGCAAACGGGGATGTCTGGCGGTCTCCTGGGTCGGTGGTGATCGTGTGTGCGCGCGGTGAGGGCTGCGCGCGGTCTGTGGACGCTGGTCGAGGGTGGCACTCTGGCGCACGCTCGGCATGGTCTGGGCGCGGCTTGTGCGCGTGGTCCAGGGCTTGGCAACGCTCGCGGCTGGGACAGTGAGTGGCGGTGGACGGTGGGCTACCTCCCAGACAAGGTTGGCATGGCTAGTTCTTCCTCTAGCCTGCTGTCCACAATGGGGTGACATGGGGGTGCTCGGCTGTTCACCATTAATGACAATGGCAAGCTCACAGGGGTGCTAGTGTTGGGCTAATCTTTCTAGATGATCTACTGAGTTGTGTGTGAGCTAACTAGGGAACAAGTTAGGCAAGAATCACTGCACACTATAGTGTTTGATGTTTTGTTTGATTTGTGTCTGCAACCTGTTTGATGAAATGGCCGCATGAAATCAAGTTTTGAATTTTGAAATGAATTTTGGTGGGTTTGCTAGATTGGTGCTGGTGAGTCTGCAGATGCTTGGGTTTTGAAAGTTGAGCTTGTTTGAGTGGTTTTTGAAAAAGTGGGATCTTCCCATATGAAGAAGATTCAATTTTGAATTGTCATTTAAACTATGCATTTGAAAGTTTCTCGATGATCACAAAGTGGGTCTTGATACTTTGTTATGAGTACATTCAAGGGGTGCAAAGATCCAGAAAAGTTTCTATTAGGTTTTGAAAGTTTGAGATAGCCAAAGTAGGCATGGGAGTTAAATTGGTCAAAATGACCATTCACTTAATATATTTGTTTTGATTTACTTGTCTTTAGGAAAAGTGTGGGAAATGTTTTAGATGATGTTCATTTCACCTAAGAAACATTTTACAAGCAATGGATCACACAAACAAGGTGGTTTTTAAAGAAATTAAAAATCCATGCATACACATATGCATGCATTCATGAGTTTATTTAGAAAAGTTTTTGTTAACCCTAATCTTGATGATTAGTGTTTTGATGATCTAAGTTTGATATTTTTGGGATGTTACAAACCTTGCCCCCTTAAACAAAATCTCGTCCCGAGATTTGAAAAAGGACGAAAAGATTACCTAGGATTTGAAGAGATCGGGAAACTCCGTCCTGATGTGATCTTCGCGTTCCCAGGTAGCTTCCTCTTCTGTGTGGTTGCTCCACTGAATCTTGAGAAACTTGATGCTTCGGGTTCTGGTAGATCGAAAGGCTTCTTCCAATATACGGATGGGTACTTCAGGATAGGTTAGGTCATCGTTGATCTCTATGGTCCGGTGATCGATATTCTTGAACACTTCGGTCTTCTCGGGGACTTCGAGACACTTGCGAAGTAACGAGATATGGAACACATTGTGCACGGCTGACATCTCTTCAGGTAGTTCCAGTTGATAAGATACTTCTCCTCGACGGTTCAAAATTTTGAAAGGTCCGATATATCTGGGGGCTAACTTTCCTTCGAGTTGGAAACGAAGCATTCCCTTCAATGGCGACACTTTCAGATAAACAAAATCTCCGATGTTGAAGGCGAGGTCTCGACGTCTCTTGTCGGCGTAACTCTTTTGTCGGGATTGGGCTGTCTTGAGGTGCTCACGAATCTTGTGAACCTTCTCTTCTGCTTCTCGTAGGATGTCGGGTCCGAAAATCTGACTCTCTCCTACTTCCGACCAGTTCAAAGGGGTGTGGCACTTTCTTCTGTACATGAATTCAAATGGGGCCATTTGCAAACTGCTTGGTAACTGTTGTTGTATGAAAATTCTGCAAACGGCAGACAGTCTTCCCACTTGGATCCATATTCTAACACACATGCTCTCAGCATATCTTCGAGTATTTGGTTTACTCGCTCCGTTTGTCCATCGGTCTGAGGGTGATACGCGGTACTGAAATCTAGGCGAGTTCCTAAACCTTCTTGGACTTTCTTCTAGAATCTCGAGGTAAACTGAGTTCCTCGATCCGATATGATGTTCTTGGGGACTCCGTGCAAACTAACGATTCTAGCAATGTACAACTCTGCTAGCTTCGAACTCTGATAGGTGGTTTTAACGGGCAAGAAATGGGCGACTTTGGACAATCTGTCCACTATGACCCAAATAGAGTCATTTCCCCTACTAGAAGTAGGTAGTCCGGTGATAAAGTCCATTCCTACAGAATCCCATTTCCATTCCGGAATTTGCAAAGGTTGCAACAATCCAACGGGTCTTTGATGTCCTGCCTTGACTCGCTGACATATATCACACTTGGCGATATAGCTTCCGATTTCTCTCTTCATCTTATGCCACCAAAATTGCTCTTTCAAATCTTGATACATCTTAGTTCCTCCGGGATGGATAGAATAAAGAGTATCATGAGCCTCCTTCAAGATAACTTCTTTCAACTCTGAATCTGCTGGTACACAAAGGCGTCCTTTGTACCACAGAACTCCTTCTTCGTCCTCGGTGAATCCGGGTACTTTGCCTGTACCGATACGACGCTTGATTCCGTCGATACTAGCATTTCCTTTTTGCGCCTCTTTAATCTGACTGATCAAAGTGGGCTGAAGTTCTATGCTAGCCAAAAATCCTTCACTTACTAATTCCATTCGAAAATCTTCCATCTCTTTGTGCAAACTTGGTTGCTCCTTCAAAATCATGGAGTTCAAGCGGCACGGCAATCTGCTAAGGGCATCTGCTACCACATTGGCTTTACCAGGGTGATAGTGAGTGTCCAGGTCGTAATCCTTTATTAGCTCAATCCATCTTCTCTGCCTCATATTCAGCTCCTTCTGAGTGAATATATACTTTAGGCTCTTGTGATCCGAATAAATCTCACAACGATTTCCCATCAGGTAATGTCTCCATGTCTTTAGGGCTAGAACTACGGCTGCGAGTTCGAGGTCATGGGTTGGGTAATTTTGCTCGTGTTGCTTCAATTGTCGCGAGAGATAAGATATAACTTTGCCTTCTTGCATTAGCACATATCCGAGACCAATCTTGGATGCGTCACAATACACATCGAAGGGCTTCGTGATATCCGGCATGATCAAGATTGGGGCTGAAATCAATCTCCTTTTGAGTTCTTGAAAACTAGCTTCACATTTGTCGGTCCATTCAAACTTCTTGTCCTTCTTCAGCAATTGGGTCATGGGTCGGGCGATACTAGAGAATCCTTCTACAAATTTGCGGTAATATCCCGCCAATCCGAGAAAAGCACGAACTTGGGTTTGAGTGGTTGGGGCTTGCCAATCTTCTACATATTTCACTTTGGCAGGGTCAACAGCAATTCCTCCGGCTGATACAATGTGACCAAGGAATCCTACCTCCTGTAACCAGAATTCACATTTGCTAAATTTTGCATACAGCTGATGCTCTCTAAGGGTTCCAAGAATGGTCCTTAGGTGTAGCTCATGTTCTTCTTCTGATTTGGAATAAATCAGAATGTCATCGATGAAAACAACGAAAAACTTATCCAGGAAGTCCATAAAAATCTTATTCATGAGGTTCATGAAATAAGCGGGGGCATTGGTTAATCCAAAAGACATGACTGTATACTCATACAATCCATATCTGGTGGTAAAGGCAGTCTTTGGAATATCTTCTGCACGAATCTTGAGTTGATGATAGCCAGTCCTAAGATCAATCTTAGAAAACACCTGGGCGCCGGTCAACTGATCAAACAAATCTTCTATCTTAGGCAAGGGGTACTTGTTCTTGATGGTGACATCATTCAACTTTCGATAATCCGTACACAAATGGTTACCTCCATCCTTCTTGTCCACAAACAAGACAGGTGATCTCCATGGGGACGCACTTGGTTGAATCAATCCGATTTCCAACATGGAATCCAGTTGCTTCTTCAGTTCTTCTAGTTCTGACGGGTTCATACTATAGGGTCTCTGGGCTATGGGTCCTGTTCCGGGGATTAGTTCGATGATAAACTCGATATCCCGATCTTGGGGCATACCGGGCAAAACATCTGGAAATACATCGGGGTATTCAAGACTATCCGAACTTGGTCAATGGTAGGTTGGGCTAGACTCTTGTTACATTTGAATTGGCGAGGTAAGGTTTCAGATATATGCTCGACTGATATTCCGGTGGTACTGGTCATGGTGATGGCTTTCTTGGCACAGTCAATCAATCCTTTATGTTTAGACATCCAATCCATTCCTAGTACTACTTCCAAACCTTTAGTTCCGAGTACTATTAGGTTAGCATAAAAATCTATGCCATGGATTCGGATAGGGACGGCCTTGCAAATTTGCCTAGCCTTGGTGGTTGATCCGGGAATTTGTACAATCATCACATGCTTCAATTTGGTTGGTTGAATTTTACTAGTGCAGGCAAATTCTTCGGTGAAAAATGAATGCGATGCACCAGAATCAAACAACACTCTTGCAAGTACTGAATTAACAGAAAACATACCCAGCACGACGTCTGGCGCTTCCTGAGCTTCTTCAGCATGCATGAGAAAAAGACGGCCATTGCGGTTGAGTGAATTCCCTGGGGCAAATCTTCTCCCTGACTGGACACGACGCTGCTGCTGAGCTGGGACATTGGCATTAGGGGCTATAGCATTCTTCTTGTTGGGGCACTCGTTGGAATAGTGGCCTTTATTTCCACAGTCATAACAGGTCACTTGTGACTTGTCCTTAGCTGCGACAGGCACAGCATTGCTTCTAGTCCTCGGGGCAGTGTTGGGGTTGGCGGTAGCATTGTTGGTGTTGAACTTGGGTAGGGCACGGGTGAAATTGCTAGAGTTGCCGGGGTTGTTGTGATTTCCTCCGGGTCTAGGGTTTCCACGGTTGGGATAGGTTGGACGGGTCATAGGGGGTCTGTTGGTTCTTGGGGCAAATCCTGGAGATGGGTTGGGGCGATACTTTGGGGTCTGATGGGTTCCTGGTTGATGCATCATGCGACGCTTGCGGTTCTCATTGGCCTGGTTGATCTTTCCTTCCATCTGGATAGCAGAGTCGACAAGGGCTTCAATATCAACAAAGGGGATATTGACTAACATTGTCTGCATCTCGTCATGCAGACCATTCAGGAATCTTTCTTTCTTCTTGGCTTCGGTGTCTATCTCGTCCGGGGCATACCTAGATAATGACAAAAATTTGTCACGGTATTCCACTACAGTCATCCTTCCTTGCTTCAACTCCCTGAACTCGTCTCTCATTCTCTTGATCAAACCTGGTGGCACATGGGTTCTGCTAAACTTGACCTTGAATTCCTCCCAGGTCATCATCTGGCCTCCGGTCATTGCACGAACACTGTTCCACCATTCATGCTTCTTCGCTTTTAGATAATGATGCTTTGTGTGTTGCAACAAAAATGTTGAACAAATTACCTTTCCGATGTTTTGTGTGTAACCACAATTCCATTAAGAACATGTATTGTCATGAGAGCTTCCGAGAATCTCGTCTTGTTGTTGCAACAACCATAAGGACCACTTGCTCTTTCATTTGGTTTGTTTGCAAACACGTTACTTTGGCTTCCGCTTGGGATACTCATATTCCCATGATATTTTCTATCGATGATTTGTGTGTGACATCCAACATGTCGAACAATTTCTCTTTCCAATGGTTGGTTGGCACACATAATGAGGTTGTTTTGGACATTCTTCCTTTTGTGTTTTTGCCAAATTCTCCAAGCTTTGCATCAAAGATGTTGATAAAATTTCTATTCGATTGCTTTGAGTGCCACAATAAGATGTTATATGGAGTTTTTGAGTTTCCACATTTGGATGATGTTCAAACGATTTCCATGCACATTGACCTTGCATATGCATCCCGTTTGCTATACTTGAGTTGTGCTAATCGTGTTGTGAACAAGAATGGACATGCCACAAATGACATGCTCCTCTATCACACACAAACATATGTTGCTTGGTCTTTGTTGTATGAAGGTACAAATGCATACACGTCAACCCCTATGGACCATGTGTTGACAAGACGAACCGAAGAGAGTTACCTATGGCCACCCTTCATCGAGCTATCTCTACAAGCTAAGGTGACTTCCTTCTACTTGAGGACTCATGCTATAATCTTCATGAATTGGCTACGCTTTGAGTGTTTCTTTGCTTTTGTTGTGAGCTTTGTAGGCTTCAAGGAAGGTGAAGGAACATTGAAGTGTTGTCAACTCAATCTTCCCGAGGACGACTATATGGTGAACCCCAGGATCAAGAAGGTCTCTCGACCGCTTCTACTTTGTGATGAGCATGTAGAGTCGAGGACGACTCTTTTTGAAGGGGGGGAGCTGATGTAGCCCGACCTACGGTCGTTACCACATCTTGGTCTCCAACTTATGCCAAGTCGTCATGGACTCCAAAGGTGCATCCGTTCCTCTATGCGAGCCCCCTTCCTACCCTATTGAATGGTATGCTACTTCATACTCCGTCACATATGCATGATATGTTCACATTGACAAGTACGGAGGCAAGGTAGGAAGCCCAGAGCATCAAGCCCGACAAGACGGAGGCTTGGAAGAGGAGACGGAAGAAGACATGTCGGCAGCTGCCAGGTCCAAGCGGTACTACCGGTCAGCGGAACCGGTACTACCGGTCAGTGGTACTACCGCCCCCTACTACCGCCCGGTACTGAAGCCTGCGCCATCGCCACTGGATGCCCCGGTACTGGCTTGCGGTACTACCGGACGCAAGCGGTACTATCGGATACCATGAGCGGTACTACCGGTGATGACCGGTACTACCGGTGATGACCGGTACTACCGGTCCCAAGTCCGGTACTACCGGTCATGTCAGTGCCTGCGCGCACTAGTTGGGCCACATCCCATGTATCCCCCTTTACTTACCTATTCGCCTAGTTTATCCCCAAACTACCCTTGTTTATGTGGTTGGCCTATAAATAGAGCCCCCACCCCTCATGTATCCCTTAGGCATAGATGATAGACTAAAGACAACCCCCATTGTGGAATCTCTAGTTTTGCCTCATCCCCTTTACCAAGGGGACCGACTATCGTCACCAACCTCGATTGGACTTTGCATCACGCATCCATCGTTGAACAAGGCCTTGGAGTTCGATGTCTCGTCTCCAAGTTGTCAAGACCCTCCCCAAGGTGTTCTTCCCTCTCCGATGTGGATTTGAGGGAGCACGTTGACCGATCTTTCTTTGCGAGGATTCTATCGGACCGGTGGCCGCCGTTCGGGAGCAATCGGCCTTGTATCGTGTGAGTTTTTCATGTGTTCATCGTGTTCTTCGTGAGGTGTGTGTTCGCTTCCACTACCTTCTCCCTTTCCCCTCGCTTTCCCATCGATTGGACCACGAGATCCGTGAAGATCGGGCCACCCAAGAGGTTAACCCCTCCATCAGATCCCCAATATAGAGTCCTTGTTCAATGATGTTCCATAGTTCAATGCAAGAGCTGCGCACATGAGTTTTCATTAGATATTGCCATTGAGAAAAATTAGTAGATGCTTCAAGCTTAGGTGGGTCACCTCTATTGTTTATATGAGGGTGAGGAATTGGGGGTCGGGAGAGTACCCTGACTCACGGTGCTCACCCTTCCCACCATCCTTTTGTGTGGAGGAGTTAGTGTTGTCTTGATTACCCCCCACCATCATACCCTCAGGAGTTACCGGAGTATTCCCTTTAGGTAAAACTGATGGAGGCTCCTCTTGAGGAGAAGGGGATGATGAGCCGTCTTTGTCTTTAAGAAGTTGCTCAAGCATTTTCTTGACTTCGTTGACCAAGGAAGAGCTCAATCTTGTTTCCAATTTTTTGAGATCTTCCATGGTCACCGTGGTGTGCTCACCACCACCTTCCCCATCATGGCTACCCATATTCTCTTAGGCGGTAAATCCCGAATAAAGAGCTGAGGCTCTGATACCAATTGAAAGGATCGTATGGGCACCTAGAGGGGCGTGAATAGGTGCTACTTCAAATTTTATTCTTTTTCAATTTAGGGTTTGACAAGAAAGGTAAATTCTCTAGATTATGCAACTAAGGTGAATTTACCTATATGTCAAGCAAGCGATAACTAGCACAACACTAAGCAAGAACAAGTAAGTAAAGTGCTGTAAAGGATAGAAGTAACCAAAGTGGAGGACGCGGAGACACAAGGATTTGTTTCCCGTAGTTCCTTCCTTTTGAGGGGAAGTACGTCTACGTTTGGAGAGGGGGTGTTATCTAACCACCTACGCCATGAATGGCCTCCCTTGTTCTCCGATGAACCTCACCCCAACGGGATCGATCCACCTTCCACTATATCGGCAACCTTCCAGGTGGAAGCCGGCACCTTTACAACAAGTTTACGGCACACATCCACAACTTAATTGGAGGCTCCCAAATACAAGCAAGCTGTCAAGACAATCAAAGACAAGCTTGTAAGAACCAAATCTAGAACTAGGGTTTCCAAAGAAAACACTAGAGCAATGGGGGCCCTCAAGTGAATGAGGGGGAAATGAAGATCTCTTTTGGTGAAGTAGTAGATCAAGGCCTCCTCCTTCGATTCTCCAAAGATCAAAGACTTTGGATGGTGGAGTAAAGAGATCTTGGCGATTTGGTGGCTCAAATGGAGGTCGTAGTCTTCAATGCAATGAGCACCTTGTCCCATGGTAGGTGGAGGGGTATTTATAGCCTTCTGAGCAGATTTGATCATTGTGCATTTATTGCAGCGGTAGTACAGGAACTTCAAGCGGTAGTACCGGAAAACTCTGGTACTACCGGGCCTGGTACCGGAGATGTGTAACCAAGACACGCAGGCCTTGATAGGGAAAAGGTGTCCGATCTTTCGATGAGATGGTGATAGTCGATTTGGTGGAGTTCGGGCTTGACGATCCGACTACACGTGCAAGCACGAGCGCCAATCCAATCGCTAGGCCAATCTCCTGGAGGTTACCGATCCTGCGGGAACATGATCAGCCTGACCAGCGAGGGTCTTAATTCCTACCTGAAATCGAGAACAAGTAAGAACTAATATTGCAATCAAGATATTGCGGATTAAGATGAAAGCTTTATTGAAAAGGGTGGGATCCTGTATAGGTGCGAAGTACAAGAGGCCTCTGCGACGCTCGAGCCTTGGCGAAGTTGCTATGATGGCTAACTTAATGTCTAAACAAAATCCGAGTCTATGGTGATGGCTAAGGGGAGTATTTAAGGAGGAAAAGGTAGGGTTTCGGCCAGCCATAGAAGTGGTGGCCAAATCCAACCCTAGAAGTCCTTTTCTCCTCAAATACGGACTCTAAAAAGTGGCTATTTAAAATCCTGTGAAATTACATGGGCCTGGCCCAAAATAAAGGTGTCGCAGCACCATATTAAGCTATGGACGAATTTGTGAAGTATTAATCTTGAATATTTCATCCAAGCCTTCTTTCTTCATTATGGTGGCCTCAAAGTTCTAAAATCTTCATTCGTGGCCTTCTCTTGAATCATCACTTGCTTGCTGCCATCTCCATGCATGACCATGCTCCAATGCTTGTCCCTCTAATCCATGCTTGGTCCATCATTCCTAAAAGTAAGAAATACATCTGATTTAGGAGGCATCATATTCTCATGTATGTGAGCAATAGTTCCAAGAAACGAAAGTACCTGATAGTTAAGTTGTTTGGCACGAGATCGAGTGATAGGTCCTTGTATGTGTGTAGCTGTAGGTACAACGGTTGTATCAATAGATGGGATGTCCACATCATGCTCCCCTTCTCCAATTGAAGTCGCCCTCGACGCAAGCTCATCTTCCTCACCAAAGTAAGGCTTCAAATCTGCAATGTTAAACATAGGACTAACCATACCAAAGTCTGCAGGCAACTCAAGTTTATATGCATTATCGTTTATTTTCTCTAACACCTTAAAAGGACCAGCAGCACATGGCATTAACTTAGACTTGCATAAATCAGGAAAACGATATTTACGCAAATGTATCCAAACAAGATCTCCAACATCAAACACAACATGCTTTCTCCCTTTATCCCCAACAAGTTTATACTTAGCATTCATGTGTTATATGTTATCTTTAGTAGTCTTATGCAAGTTTAATATCATTTCAGCGTGTTGAGTAGCATCCAAATTATTTTGCACCGAAGAAGGTAAAGGCAATAAATCAATAGGTGCACGACGAACAAAACCATACACGATCTCAAACGGGCACATCTTTGTGGTAGAATGCAGCGAACGATTATAAAAAATTCTATATGAGGTAAACACTCTTCCCACAATTTTAAGTTCTTCTTTAAAATAGCCTGCAACATAGTACACAAAGTTCTATTTACTACTTCAGTTTGTCCATCAGTTTGGGGATGAGATATAGTACTAAACAGCAATTTAGTCCCCAACTTAGCCCATAAACATCGCCAAAAGTGGCTAAGAAATTTAGTATCACGATCAGAAACAATAGTATTTGGCACACCATGTAAACGAACAATTTCACGAAAGAACAAATCAGCAATATGCGCAGCATCATCCGTTTTATGACAAGGAATAAAGTGTGCCATCTTAGAAAACCGATCCACAACAACAAAAATACTAACCCTCCCCTTTTGTGTACGTGGCAATCCCAAAACAAAGTCCATAGAAATATCCTCCCAAGGAACACTTGGAACAGGAAGAGGCATATATAAACCATGTAGATTAAGGCGAGACTTAGCTTTTTGACAAGTAGTGCAGCGTGCCACAAATCTCTCAACATCTTGACGCATACGTGGCCAAAAGAAGTGTGCAGCAAGAACATCCTCCGTTTTCTTGACACCAAAGTGTCCCATCAATCCTCCTCCATGCGCCTCCTGTAACAACAAAAGACGAACAGAACTATCCGGAATGCATAGTTTGTTAGCACGGAAGACAAATCCATCATTGAAGACGAACTTGTTCCATGTTCTACCATCTCTACAATTCTGCAACACATCTTTAAATTCAGCATCATGCACATATTGTTCCTTAATAGTTTCCAATCCAAATATTTTGAAGTCAAGTTGAGATAACAAAGTATAACGGTGCGACAAAGCATCAGCAATAATATTATCTTTACCCTTTTTGTGTTTGATAACATAAGGAAAAGACTCAATAAATTCAACCCACTTTGCATGACGATGATTCAACTTAGCTTGACTACGAATATTCTTCAAAGATTCATGATCAGAATGTATAACAAATTCTTTAGGCCATAGATAATATTGCCAAGTTTCTAATGTCCGAACCAACGCATATAATTCTTTATCATAAGTAGAATAGTTCAGACTAGCCCCACTCAATTTCTCACTAAAATATGCAACAGGTTTTCCCTCTTGTAATAACACACCTCTCAAACCAATTCCACTAGCATCACATTCAAGCTCAAAAGTCTTATTAAAATCAGGAAGTTGGAATAAGGGAGCATGTGTTAGCTTATCTTTCAATATGACGAAGGCCTGTTGTTGTGCATCGCCCCAAGCAAAGGGCACATCCTTCTTGGTAAGTTCATTCAGCGGCGCGGCAATTGATCCAAAGTCTTTGACAAAGCGCCTATAAAAACCAGCAAGGCCAAGAAAACTCCTCACTTGTGTGACCGTCTTGGGCTGCGGCCAATTCTCAATAGCTTCAATCTTGGCTGGATCCACTTCAATACCCTGTGATGTAACAACATAGCCAAGAAACGCAACTCGATTGGTGCAAAAGGTGCACTTCTCAAGATTACCAAACAAACGTGCATCACGTAAAGCATTGAAAACAACACGTAAATGGTCCAAATGATCCTCTAAAGATTTGCTATAAATCAGAATATCATCAAAGTAGACTACCACAAAACGTCCAATGAAAGCATGTAAAACTACGTTCATTAATCTCATGAAAGTGTTGGGTGCATTAGTTAAACCAAACGTCATCACTAACCACTCATATAAACCGAACTTAGTTTTAAATGTGTTTTCTATTCATCTCCCAATTTCATACGAATCTGGTGGTAACCACTACGCAAATCAACTTTATAAAACATGGTAGAGCCACTCAATTCATCAAGCATGTCATCCCAACATGGAATAGGATGACGATATCGAATAGTAATATTATTGATAGCTCTACAATCAGTACACATGCGCGAAGAACCATCTTTCTTAGGTACCAAAATAATAGGAACAGCACAGGGGCTAAGGGACTCACGAATATGATCTCTATCGAGTAGTTTCTGAATTTGGCGTTGTATCTCCTTTGTCTCCTCTGGATTGGTTCTATATGGCGCGCGGTTGGGCAACGTAGCACCAGGAATTAGATCAATTTGGTGCTCAATTCCTCTAATAGGAGGTAGTCCTGGTGGCAACTCAGCGGGAAAAACGTCCTCATATTCCTGCAAAAGGTTAGCAATAGCGGGTGGCAAAGAAGGAGGCATATCCTCAAATGAAAACAAAACCTCTTTGCAGACAATTGCATAACATTGAGTATTGTTTACATCTAGTTCAGCAATATCAATTTTATTTGCAAGCATACATGGACTCTTCAAACAAATTTCAGTAGCATGTTTAGAATTAGATTTAGTGTTCTTTGGTGGTACAAAATCTGCAGCAACAATCTAATTCTCACTTTTATTTTTCTCCTCGATTTTAGCTCTACTAGCTCTAGCAAGATCATCTTTTAAAATCTGTTCGGGAGTCATAGGTTTTAGACCAATTTTCTTTCCATCATGCATAAGAGAATAGTGATTAGTTTTGCCATTATGAACAGATTCTCTATCAAATTGCCATGCTCTACCAAGTAACAAAGAACAAGCTTGCATAGGTACAACATCACAATCAACAAAATCAGAATGCACCAATAGTAAAATGCACGCATACCGTTCTTGTTACCTTGATCTTGCGAGAACTCTCAAACCATTGGATGTAATATGAATGTGTGCGTTGTCTTATTGGAAGTGCAAGCTTCTCTACCATGTCAACACTAGCCAGATTATTACAACTCCCTCCATCAATGATGATCCTTATAGCTCTTTCCTTGACAACACCACGTGTTTGGAACAGGTTATGGCGTTGATCATGCTCAGATTTGCTCAATTGTACACTCAACACACGTTGTGTAATTAGTCTCTTGTATTGATCAACAGTTTTAGCTCCCATTACCTTTGTCTCTTCATCAGACTCACAATTGTCTCCATCTCGAGCAGAAATAAGAGCTAATGTATCTTCATCAAAGTCACTCGCTGAATCATATTGACCATCATCACACACCATCATAACACGTTGTGTTGTGCACTATCTCTCAATATGACCAAAACCCCAGCACTTGCGGCATTGTATATCCTTTGTTTTACCCGTGAAAGCCATAGAAGATGCACTACGAGAAGGAGAATTGGAAGACGGTGGAGGAGCAGCTGACGGAAATATTGTGGTGGCCTTGGATGTGGTAGTAGCTGGTGGAGAATCACGAGAAGAAGGCGCTGATTTTCGGGATGTCCAAGTGGATGTGCGACCTGCAGAATTATTAGTCCTCCTCCATGGTGTTTGGCGATCTTGTACTTCATGTTCAGCTTTGCAAGCAAGATGAAACTAACGAGTGATGGAATTATATTCCTTATAGTCTAATATGTGCTGAATGTCCTTGTTTAATCCACCAAAGAAACGTGCAAGCATTTGTTCGGTACTTTCAACAATACCACACCAAACCATCCCCGTTTGCAATTCCTGATAATATTCTTCTACAGAATTTTTCCCTTGTTCCAAACGTGTCAGATTCTTTAGTAAATCACATTGATAAGTGGGAGGCACAAAACGAACACGCATAGCAGTTTTTAAAGCAGTCCAAGTACGAGGAATTGTAGTAGGATTTAAACGACAATACTCAGACCACCAAAGGGAAGCAAATTTAGTAAATTCACATGTAGCAGCACTAACACACATATTTTCAGGATATTTTAAACATGCAAAACGTTGTTCTACTTCCATCTTCCATGTAAGATATGCATCAGGATTATATTTACCCTCAAAAGATGGAATATTTAATTTAAGCTTTGCAACATGATCATCATCACATACCGGTGGTCGAGCGTTGCGGTGGTAATGTCGGGGTCGGACAGCAGGGTGTGGAGGTTGTTCAACCTCCTCGTCAAATAGATCATCATCGTCGAGGTCGTAGTAGTACCCGTCGTCTGCCCCCAATGTCGCAGCAGCCGCGGTGGAAGCTTGAGGTGCCTCAGCTGCAGCGGTAGCCGGCGGAGGTGCGGCGGCCGCTGAACCAGCAGTACGATCCGTGATCGGAATGCGCCGTGCGCCATGCCGAGGTGCTAATGGGGCAGGTGCGGGTGCGGGTGCCGGCAATCTGTCCAAAACCTCCTTGAATCGAGTGTCAAGCTTGTCGTTGAAGGATTTATCGAGTCCATCGATCTTGTCCATGGCGTTGGTGAGCTTGGTGTCAAACTCCTATAGTCGTGCATCCACATCTTCAGCGCGACCGACCAATAGCTTGGAGAAGTGGGCATGTAGTTCTTGGTTCGTCATTGTGGCAGGGTTACGCGAAGTATCTGTCATGGTTAGTCCTTTAAAAATCACAGGTATATATGCCTATAACTACGGAAATATGGTGGAAGGCATGCGTTAATCCGTCAAGCAATATACAAAGCTCTTACAAGTTCTTACCCAACAGCAGGAAAAGGCGATGTGCAACCGCGAGGAGCAGTGGGTCCAGAGATTGAACCGAGCGATTACCAGGAGTCGAGACACCGCACGTGGAGAAATCTGTGGAGCTCTGGGAAGGCTTAGCAAAGGGGTTAGCAATTATCAAAACAGCAATGCAAATGTTGAAAGAATGCTCAACAACGGTACTGTGCTGGTCCTAGGCTAGACCGTACTAGATACGTGAGCCTAGATCACCAACGATGTCACGACGCGACACAACAAGCAATGTATGATGATATGGCACCCTAAAAAGCGAACCGAGATGTCGAAAATCACTATGATGGCGAGTGTCTAGAACTGATCTACGGGGTCTAGAAACAGGTTAGCCCCAAAAAAAATTGAAAATTTTGTATTCTGCTCCGGAAAGCGCGCAGGCACCAAAAAAATATCGCTATAACGGCCGATGGAGAAAAGTGATCCCCGAGCCGAAAATCAGTATAGCCAGAAAAAATTCGGAGCGGTTCCAGACTATTTTTTTTGCTCTCCTTCTGGACTTACGACTGAACTTCTAACTCGACACGGACTTTAGCTCAATACGGAAACAACAAGAAAGGAGAGTAAAAAGAAATAACTAGGAAACAATAACTCAACTCGGACTCATGCCGCGGCAGGAAAGCGGTGGCGGAGTTTTAGGGTTTATGGTGGCTGGGTGTATGGCGGCGGAATTTGGTGGCGGAATATGGTGGCGGTGATCTGTGAGTGTGGCGGTGACTACTGTGATCAGAACTCGAAACTCTAAGGAACGAGACACCAAGACCAGCAACTCGACACGACGATGCAGACACAAATTCAACAATGCAAAACTGAAAAGATAATGCAAGGCATAGATTGGTGATGGGATGGATCTAAACTCTAACTGTGTTTTTGGCTTTTTTATGGGTTATAGGTAAAACAGATCTAATCTATGAAAACAGTAAAATCTCCCCGAGCAACCTGAAATCTGATACCACTTGATAGGGCAAAGGTATCTGATCTTTCGATGAGATGGTGACAGTCGATTTGGTGGAGTTCGGGCTTGACGATCCGACTACACATGCGAGCACGAGCGCCAATGCAATCACTAGGCCAATCTCCTGGAGGTTACCGATCCTGCAGGAACACGATCAGCCTGACCAGCGAGGGTCTTAATTCCTACCTGAAATCGAGAACAAGTAAGAACTAATATTGCAATCAAGATATTGCGGAATAAGATGAAAGCTTTATTGCAAAGGGTGGGATCCTGTATAGGTGTGAAGTACAAGAGGCCTCTGCGACGCTCGGGCCTTAGCGAAGTTGCTATGATGGCTAACTTAATGTCTAAACAAAATCCGAGTCTATGGTGACGGCTAAGGGGAGTATTTAAGGAGGAAAAGGTAGGGTTTCGGCCAGCCATAGAAGTGGTGGCCGAATCCAACCCTAGAAGTCCTTTTCTCCTCAAATACGGACTCTAAAAAGTGCCTATTTAAAATCCTGCAAAAATTACATGGTCCTGGCCCAAAATAAAGGTGTCGCAGCACCATATTAAGCTATGGACGAATTTGTGAAGTATTAATCTTGAATATTTCATCCAAGCCTTCTTTCTTCATTATGGTGGCCTCAAAGTTCTGAAATCTTCATATGTGGCCTTCTCTTGAATCATCACTTGCTTGTTGCCATCTCCATGCATGGCCATGCTCCAATGCTTGTCCCTCTAATCCATGCTTGGTCCATCATTCCTAAGAGTAAGAAATACATCTGATTTAGGCAGCATCATATTCTCATGTATGTGAGGAATAGTTCCAAGAAAAGAAAGTACCTGATAGTTAAGTTGTTTGGCACGAGATCGAGTGATAGGTCCTTGTATATGTGTAGCTGTAGGTACAACGGTTGTATCAATAGATGGGATGTCCACATCAGGCCCCAAACCCACAAACGTACCAAGTTGTGGTACTACCGCACAGCGGTAGTACCGCCCCTGGGGCGTGGTACTACCGGACACGTGCGGTAGTGCCGCATATTGGTACCGGGGGGAAGGCAGTGGCATTCTCAACTTGCCAAAAACCCTCTGCCGCGCTAGGTACTAAAATGTGGTACTACCGCATTTTGGTACCTAGGCGGGTAGTAGCTTTTGGAAACTTGCAAAAAGCTTCTACCGCGCTTGGTACTAAAATGCGGTACTACCGCATTTTGGTACCGGGGCGGGCAGTAGCTTTTGGCAACTTGAAAAAAGCTTCTGCCGCACTAGGTACTAAAACGCGGTACTGCCGCTTTTTAGTACCTAGCCTGGCAGAGGCATTTGGCAACTTGCCAAAACCTACTATCGCGCTAGGTAGCAAAAAGCGGTACTACCTCTTTTTGGTACCTAGCCTGGCAGAAGATTTTGGGCAGTTTGTCCAAACACACTGCCAAGCCTAGTAGCAAATTCCAGTACACCCGGTACTCTACAAACCCCCTTTTGATACACCCTGTGGTACACTTGGCAAATAATTAGTCCGATATGTGTGTTGTTATAAACATCAAAATCACTAGGGATAGGGAATGCTCTTTCAACATAGAACTAAGAATGGCAACTATGCTCTCTTAATTGGTGTCTAAGGATAGAAGGTGGAGACTCAATATAATAGTGGAAGAAATGCCCTTTATAAAGGGAATCAGAGATTTCAAGTCTCATAAAGAGCTTCCAAAAATTATGGTATTTGTTAGCTTTCAGCTCTCATTGCCCCTATCATAAGCATCTTGAAGTGATTAAGGTTAAAGTGAACAAACTATGGAGTATATGCTTGACAAAGTATAAGTTGGCAATCTTATGTCCCTTGAGTACGAGGGCCGCTCCTCATGCTACTCAACTTTAGTCACTGGTAAGTTCTTGTCATAGTAAGTACATGTGTATCATAGAGAACCGCCAACGGGGTACCCCTTGCATATGATATAGGAGTTATCCCATATCAAAATGACAAGGCAAGCAGACAATGAGCATCTCAGCAATCTTCTTATTTACCATGGGAAAATGGTGCTTTTTCTCTCTTTCCTCTTTTCTCGTCTATTTTTCTATCTCTTTTTTTATAAGAAGAATTCTTCATAGATTGCTCACTATGGTGATGCTGCAAGTTTCCACCATGATTAGGCATGGCTTAGGCTAGCGGCCCAGGCGTTTCCCTAACACACACACATAACTCCATGGACTTACAAGCTCCCCTTTTATTTCACACCGACGACATCCATAAACAAAAGAGCATTAGGTAGATATTTACAGGTGTTGAAAGCGTTCCCCGTGACAGCACGGTTCTGCTAATCCCAACTTATAAGTGCAAGCATATACAACATAGATGACACAATGGTTCAAGTTTATTAGGGGCAAGAAAAATAAAGTGTGCCATCAAGTTTGTGAGAGCTTTAATCACTAATTTTAACATAACAAAATGAATTTTTAATTGGAAGGTAGATAAAACAAGAATATACTTGGAATGGTGTAACACACCATGCATAGGAATTTATAGTGGACACTTCGGAAAAACTTGGTTTCTTGGGAGTTGGATGCATGAGTAGAGCTTACTCAATACAAGTGGAGGCTAGCAAAAGACTGGGAGCGACCAACTAAGAGAGCAATAATGGCCATAATCATGAAGAGCGACAAAACATTACTAATCAAAGCATAAAGTGGTACCACTAGTCAAAAACTAAATGATCATAGAGGCTATGGTGACTGGTTCATAGTCATAACATGGTGAGAGCATGTGCTAAGTTAACCCAAACAAATCATCAAAGGAGAATACCACAATATTATGCTTTTGTATGCTAAAACAACACATGATTCTTTAAAGGCACATTAAGCAATCCCAATTGTTTGGAACAAGTCATGCTACAACAATAATCACTAAGAATAGGGTCAAAACAACATCTAACATGACATGATAAGTTCTAGGGCACAGTCAAAACAAACTCCTTTTGTACCACTTATAAGCATGAAGCTTCCTACTCTTTTCCAACCCAATCACCTTATTTGAAACAACACAGCGAAAACAGGGTCCAACCACTTTATTCAAGCAAACAAAAACCAAAAACAAAAACTAAGACGCTCCAAGAACAACACAACAGTGCATGAAATAATAAAAATGAAGTGTCTAGAAAGACCTAAGATTTTTATTGATGAAGAAGGGAATGCCTTGGGCATCCCTAAGCTTTGACGCTTGTACCTCTTGAATTTCTTGGATTGACACGGGGTGGCATCCCCAAGCTTGAGCTTTTGTCCATTCTTCATCTCATTACATCATTCTTTCCTTACACCTGAAAATTTTCCTTCATACAAAACTTCACACAATCTTCATTAGCAACATTAGTGCATTCAAAAGATAATAGATCTTTGGGTTTAGTTTCAAAACATCAAAACTTTCACTAAACTGTAGAAATTCCCTCAAAAAGCTCAATTTCCCAAAAAGAACCCAAAAAGGAATCAATAAGAAGCAAATGCAAATAATGGCAGAAATCTGTCAAAACAGACCAGCAGGTAGAAACCGATTTTTTCTAAGATCTTCTGTTGCTCATATCAAAAAGTGTTGAACTAACAAAAGTTAGATAACAACCTGGGAGATTTATTCAGGAAATTACAGCTCAATCCGACTTACAGAGATTTTTCAAGAATTTTTACAGTGGAGCACAAAAATCTGTTTCAGGACAACAACTCCCCAAATCTTACTTCCCTCTCATTAGAGGTTATTCTTGGCACAAAAATCAAATAAAAAGGATAAGGAGAGGTTATTACATAAGTAAAAACTTCCAAGACTCAAGAAAACTATTGGGTTATCTCCCAAGAAAAACTTTTCTTTAACGCCTTTAAGTTAGGCACAAGAAGCAAGATTCAAGTATTTTCGAATAAAGAAGCATTAAGAGCAACTTTTGTTTTAATAGGAGAGGCAAAAGGTATTCTATACCTTTATTTAATGGGAACTGGTATTTAATGGTTCCTTCCTTCAGTTGAAAAGCTTCCATGGGAAATTTTTTTGGTTTCATAGGCATGAACACAAGTGTTCAAGGTCGACCCCTACTTAACCATTAGTCATATTTCCAATCACTTTCCTTTTTGAAAACATTTTTAGGTAACAAGTACAACTAATTTTTTTTAACTCGCAATCCCTATCCATGCTAAGATAGAGACCAACTTAAAACTGAAAGTAAAAACTACTTAGAGATAAAGCAAACAAGTGCACACAAGAATATTCACCCACACGCTATTGCTCCCCGGCAACACGGCACCAGAATAAGTCTTGATATCCCACAAGTATATGGGATCGTGTGTAGCCTTTTTGATAAGTAAGAGTGTCGAACCCAATGAGGAGCTAAAGGTAGGATCAATATTCTCTCAAGTTCTATCAACCACTGATACAACTCTACGCACACTAAATGTTTGTATTTTCTAGGAAATAAAACTAGAGCAACAATACGAGTATTAGAGAAAGCTTTGAAAGATAATAAATAACAAGAAAGTAAAGCTAGCTACAGCAGCAATAAATTACACTAAACTAACAGAACCATGAGTGTGGAATAGTGGTGGTAATTGTGGTTGCTTTGTCCAAGTTTAATTGGTGAATAAATCGGGTTCATTGTCTTCGATGCAGTTTTCTATGTGGGAGAAGCTAAATATGCATGCGCTTCATTACTTGGATTTACATGTACTATATGATTGGATTGTTAGCAAACATCTGTAACTACTAACAATGCATTAAGGTTTCCCCAAGTTAATGGTCCTCTTACTCGCATACGTACAATGTTCCGGTTCGCGTCCTTAGGTTTCTGTCACTCCGGCAGAACTTCCCCTTCCTCTTATAGACACTACAAACCCTATGATGTTTAATCCATACGCACACAAATATAATGGACACCAAAGGACTGTATCATATCAACATACAACTCTAATGAACCAAAGACATTCAACCATTCAATATAAGAACAAAGAAACTACACAAACATGACATAGATCATAGGATTATAACTTATAGCATCAAACACCATGTTTACATAGAACGGTACAGAGGTGTGTGGGAGGATGAACCACTGCATACTAGGAGTATTAGGTGATGGATATGGCGGTGAAGATGGTGAATAGGGCGGCGGCAGCGCGGGGGACTCCTTCCCTGTCGCCGGTATCGGTGGGGAGCACTGCCCCTTATCCCTCTTCCTTCATGTCTTATTGGGAGCCCTCCCCCATGGAGATGGGATCCATGGGGGAGGAAAAAACGTGGCTTTGATGGCTGCAAATTCATGGGTGGATGTGTCTCCCACGAATTAGGTTTCCTCCCTTTATATAGCTTCTCGGATTCCCGTCACCCCATCTTAGGCTGCACTAAAT
This sequence comes from Avena sativa, assembly GCA_916181665.1. NCBI lineage: Eukaryota > Viridiplantae > Streptophyta > Magnoliopsida > Poales > Poaceae > Avena > Avena sativa. Next base: position 107,278,376 of record OV702293.1, read on the forward strand.
CGGGCCTTGCTAGCCCATTCGTACTCGAAATCAGCTAAATTTTATATCCATAATGATTGTCGTGAAATTTCCTACAACTTTGTAGTGGAAGAGTTTTCCATTTGACACCTTCTTCGATCCGAAACGTGACCATCTTCAAAAAGAGTTCTGAGACGGATTTCTGGAGAGTCCCAATTTAACTCCAACAAGGGTTCCACTTGTATTCTTGATAATTCCTATACATCAAAGTGTAAAACGAGAACATTGTGCACTTTTGCAAATATTAGTAGGTTAGTCCAAATAACTCATAAACTTTATAAAAAGAAGTGTCAAAAGCATAATAATAGCATAAAACCATCAAAAATTATAGATAAGTTATGGACGTATCAAGTTTGTCGTCAGACGTTCTGTATCCCCTTTACAAAATAATTTTTGTATGTAGTAACTATAGGGATGCAACTATACGGCCGGATAAAAATCTCTCGCTGTATAGTTGGTCGCTAAACGTTCTATATCCTTTTGCAAAAGACTTTTCTGGTTACCATATCTATACGGCCGTAGAAAATTCTCCCGCCGTATAGTTGGTCGACAAAGATTCAGTACCCTTGACCCATTTTTGTTATTTTTCTACTAAAAAAACGTTTTTGTCGGTTCTTAGTCGGTAATCTAACCGACCTAGGCTAGAAAAATTTGGAAGTTTCTGTCCGGAACCAACTATACGGCCGCAACTATACGGGACACGACTGTATAGTTGGTCGTTACGGCACAGGACTCCTTCAAATCCGCGATTTCTTTTTCTAGTTGGTTTGGATTGTTTTCTTGGAGGACAATTTGGTGTTTCGCACGAGTTTTACCAACCTATGACCGCTCTTATATACTTCCCATGTGTCTCTCTCTAATCACAAATCACCAGGAACAAATTCAGCTATGCTCTATCCTGTCCAAGGCCGTGGAAAACCTATGGGGCTCATTGCCCCTAGGGACCTTTCTAGCAACCAGTCAATGGAGGACGGCGATGAGGAGGTGGAGAGGTTTATCCTGGGGTACAAAGAGTATGTCGAGCCAAGCTTCTACAACAGCGACCCCGATGAAGGGGTGAGCGACGTTTACATCTGCCGCGACGTCTATGACCCCCCGAAGATTGACTAGGTGGCGATGAAAAGGATCCAAGAAGAGACGGAGAGATGCAAGCCGCACAGAAAAGGACGTGTGGAGATAGTCAAGTTCATCACTATAGATCTGAGGCCAAACAAGCGTAAGGAGAAACCTAATATTGATGCAGGTGCTAGCAAGGAACCGGCATTGCCCCGCTCGAGGCCTACCACCGGTACTCGCATAAGGGTGAAGCCTCAAGAGGAGTGGAGGAGCAGCTTCTACTTCCCCGATCCATCAATAATGGATGAGGAAGAAGAAGTTGTTCCCAGAATAAAGGATTGTGTGCGGGCACTGGAAGTATATCAGAAGCAGGAACTACTCCATCACGCAGATGTCCGTCACCGCCTCAAGGAGATAGAGGAGAAGGGTGATCTTCTCCCAATAGTGACCAAGATCCTTGATAGGATGGATACACTGCAATCTGATTTACGCAGGTGCTACAGCCGCATCACCGCTTTGGAGGACACCAACAAGAAGCTACGCACCGCAGTTCTACATGCTATGGAACCACAGTGACCTTCAATAAAGCATGGTATCAAATAATCGCAAGGGATTATTTGATCCCTCTTGGCTTGATTCCAAGCTTGGGGAGATCTTTAAGACCTTGTAATGTATCTTACAAGTTTTTATTTCTATTCTAGTTTTGCATTATTTCGAGCTCATAAATACAGTTTGCATCATTAGATTCCCTTCATGAATAGTTGATCCCTCTTATGAATTTCTAAGTTTATTATAATATATGGAGTATTATTGAGTTTGAGTTTATATTAATGGATATATGAATGACTTGAATATGATTTTACTTGCACTTGATGATAGCAATAGGAGTCTTCCACACCATTGTTATTAATGGAACATATAAAGATAGTTTGATCAATATGTTGTAGGTAATTGGTTTGATTTACAAAAAGGAGAAACTATCTAATTAATTAAGATAAAAAAGAAAACCTTGAACAAAGGAGAAAATAAAAGTGCTATCAAATAGAGTGAGAACAAGTTTAAGGTGGAATACTCAAGTTATAAAGATGCTTCATATATGTTTGGAATTTGATAATTGAGATTGTTAAACTTTGAAATTCCTACATGAAGGGGAATATCCTTTGCACATCACTTAAACAAAAGTGTGAGCACGAATATATGTAGAAAAAGAAGAAAAAAGAAAGATGAAGAAAAAGAGTGAATGTGCAAAGAGCAAATAGGCATATACCACCATATTGTAGTAATACAAAGAGACGTTTGAGATTTTGAATCCCAAGTGAATATGTGAATCCTAAAAACACTTGGGACTACCTCACTAACTCATTTGGTTGAACCGGATACTGTAAGATCCCTCCTTTATAAAGGAAAAGGATCCCTGTGGTTGCAATGCTAGTCCCTGGATCAATGCTAGCATCCACAGTTTAAGATGAAGTACACAGAAACAAAGGTCATTATTACAGTCATTCTAGAGACAAACATAGTCTTTTACAACTCCATGTCCATAGGCCTAGTATAAGAGTTTAAATGAGTAAATATATAAATAAGTCTTCATCTTCATGTGCCACAGGCAAGCATGTTGAGTGTAGACTCATGACTCCTAATCATCATCAGAATAACCTGCAACATCACAAGTTACAGCCACAGTGGGTCAATACATTGGAATAGTATTGCCAACTGATACCTTAGTAGAATATTGGTCGACTAGATACTATATGCAATTTGGCTAAGTGTAGCTTAGGCTTGCTTTGCTCAAAATAGGTTTTGCCTATTAGTTGAAAACACTAAGTTTTTCTTTGTCAAAAACTTTTCCCAAGGAACCACCAATAGACATTGGGGTCCTTCACCCTTGTTCAACCACAAGTTTTACTTAGAAATTGGGATGAGGAGATTCTTGATAGCTTCCATGTCTTGATGCTCAAATTGTCCAATACCAGGGACATGGCTAAGTACTTAGATTCTTCCATCTACAGTGGTTGTGCACTTTCCCCACAAGACTTGATTTTCACCAAGACAGGACCTTTCAGAAGCCTTCCCTTAGACCAAATGGACGCGCTCCAACCTATCAATCCCACTACCACCAACTGTCCAAATGGCTAAGTTATTGCAACCTATATGATCCAGGCAGAGCCCATATTGCCAAGTGGCTGCACTAGAAGCTTCTTAACATTTGGCCTCTCAAATCCCTTTGTTCCTGGGTGGCTTTCCACAAGTGAGATACACAAGGTAAACCATAGAAATGGGCCTTGTGTAACCACTCAACATAACCCATTCACAACCATTCCACCCAGGTGATTCATTCACTTAGTTGTTTTATTAAGTAAAAACATAGTCCAAAGACTTAGAAAAATTTATTCATATCATGAACATATAGCCACCCTTGGTTGCTACTAGCTAGGCTAAGCATGGCATAGATAAGCATCTTAACTTAGAAATTTCTAGCAATTCTACAACTACTAGGATTTCCCAAGCATAGCATATAAGCAAAAATATAACCATGCAAGACTAGCAAAATATTTCTAATGCATAGTTGAAAAACATAGGGATAAAATCATGAAGCACCACTTGCCTTGGTAGTTTGGAGAGTAGCTACAATCCTCATAATCACAATCACTATTTGCACCAAAATCTACACATAAAATGATAGCACCAAATCACATACAAAATAATTACAAGCAAAAATATATGGATGCATGCAACATGATATGTGATGATTTTCTAACCTCAACAAGACAAGTGCACAGTACTGGTTCATAAACAAGTTCAAAACTTGCCAAATAATCTTTATTTGAATACTAATACATTTCTCAAATAATTAATATACACAAAATAGGTCTACACATGTTTCTATAAATAAAACCATTTTAACAGAAACAAAACATTAAACACATTGCATATATGGAAAGGGCTTTCTATCCTGATTCCATTGATATAAAATTCATCAAATTTGGACGTGGGAATCAAAAGTTATGATTAAAACAAAATCAAACATCTAATAGATTCAAATCAGAAATTTAAAACGAAATCTGTGCCACGCGGCGCTATCTTACTGGCTGGTACCGCTTCGCGCCGAATCACGCTTCTGAGCCGTTGGATCTGACTTAATCGCACGGCTCAGATCTGAACTTACCGCTTCGCCTAAGATCTATCCTACGCGTTAGATCTAGATCCTACGGTGTTCGATCAAACAGCCAAAGACTGGTGGCGCGCGGCGACGGCTGGCGGCGGCGCGCTCTGTCTATGGTGGCGCGGCGGCTACAGGGGGGTTTGGGGTTGTCGGAGATGCTTACCAGACTCGCGGCGGTGTGCTGAAGCTCAACATGGCGGTGGCTGGTCAAGGGGAGCACAGATGCAGCGGCAGGGTCTCGTCGGAGTTGCTGGCAGCGTCAGGTGCTTGTTGTCAAAGACGTTGCCGAGGTTCTGCGTCGGCCTAGCACGAGCCAGATGGGTTAGGAGGTGCGCAAGGTCTCGGCGATCATGATAGCAACGAAGGGAAGGCAAAGGGCGGTCGCGTTTTACCTGGATTGCACGTTGGAGTTGGAGACGGCATCGGGAACTCGCGGTGCTCGTTGGAGTCGACAACCTGGGGCATTACAGGACGAACCAAGGGTGTCAGTAGGAGCGCAAGAAGGTTGCGAAGTAGTTCGCATGAACCAGAGAGGAAGGCACGCACGGAGCTCACAAGGATTGGTCGCCGGAGTGGGTTCTGTCTGCGGCGAGGCAATGGCAATTATTGGCAGCCTGGAGGCGCTTCGGGCTGGTTTTGTTGGGGGAAATGGCCGCGAGGGGGAGAGGGTCTTATAGCCAGAGCGGGGGCAAGAATCACGCGAGGAAACGCCGGCAATAACTCGGTTTTAAAATGCGGCAGTGAATGGCGGAGGAAACAGCCGGCGACGTGGTCGTGGGCGTGATTTGGGGAAGACGGTGGTGAGCTGGCGAGGGTCCACCGGTCAGTGACTCATTAGGTAGCGCGGGTGCGGTGAGAAAAACAGGAGGAGAGGGAAATCCCGGGTGGGCTGGCTGTTGGGCTTGATTCGCTTGTTGGGCCAAAATCCTGGCGCCAGCCTTTTTCCTTTTCTTAATTCATTTCCTATTTCTGTTTTGATTTTCTGAAATGATTTTCAAACCTCATTTCAAATCAGTTTGATTTCAAACTTTCTCTGGTCTTTTGTATAGTGAACTTTGTACTCAAATATGTGTCAAACACATCTGTTCACTCAAACCTACTTGGGTCATTTGAAAAATAAAATAAAATCAAGCCTTTGGAAGATATAACAAAAGGCATAAACTTTGGTTTTATTTCATACTTGTTTTGAAACTTGGCTCAAGCCTTTGGAATCACTTAAGTTAGGATTCTAAACAATACTGAGTGAATATTAGTACCTTTCTCAATAGCAAGTAGCACAAAGGCTAGAGCATTCATACATAAAATGATGAGCACATATGCTCCTGTTTTGAAATGATTTTGAAATGAAATCCTACATGATCATGGATGCATGGATGATATGCATGAGTTTTTGAAACATGATTTTAGGGATGTTACAGATACTTTTACATCATGTTGACAATAATCTTTTGTGAACTATTAATTGCTAAGGTGTGGAGGTCTTCTAATATTATTCGGGTGGTTTGAGTAAAGGTACTATTCATGAACTTATTTATATGTATCCTTTATGATAAACACATGTTGCAACTGCCACATTTATTTTATTGACTCAGCTTCATGAATATGAGGATCACATCCATTAAGCTAAACTTGCTCGGGACGAGCAAGGGTCTAAGATTGGGGAAGTTGATGAGTGCATATTTGCATCATGTTTTACATTGTTATTTTGCATTGTAGATGTAGGATTTTGGTATTTTACGGTGTTCAAGCGGACTTTTTATGTTTATTTTCACCAGGATCAGATCATATGATGGATCCAAAGGACACAATTCTTGGAGCAGTTGTACTAGAGAGAAAAGGAGCCAAAAAATACGTAAATCGCTTATTTGGGAAATATTAATAACACCAGAAGAAAACCCGAAGCGAGAAGCGGAGACAGAAGAGTTGACGACCAACTATACGGTGGGCCGCCGTATAGTTCCCGCCGTATAGTGGGCGCCGCCTCCGCCTTCTAAAATAGTTTCACCCCGTGCAAGTGGTTCAGAGAGACGACATATAGAACACCCAGACATCGCCAAAACCTAACCTCCGGAAGGAATCTGGAGGGGGAACTTGCCCTAGGTATCCATCTTCTCCCTACGCAGATCTAGGAGGCCAAGGCATCGATCTACGTCTTCATCAACCGCTGCATCTTCATCACCACCACCATCTCCATCCATCCCATCTAGATCTTGTTGTAATTCTTGCACTAGTTGTGGATTTATACAAGTACTATTCATCAATGATCGCTTCCATTACCATTACTATGATGTTATCTGCCTCCATGTCTGATTAGATCATTAGTTCTTGGGGAGATGGAGAAACCCTAGTATGATATTGAAATAAGATAAAGTTTATTATGATATTCATCGTTGTGACCATGTGTTAGATTGTATGCATCTTGTAGGGACTTGATGTAGGGAACTATTTGTTGGTAGATGGAGGGAAGTTAGCACTTACATTGACTATAAAGATGTTGGCACTCCTTAAGTATCAACTTGGGAATCAAGGAAACTCACAAAACACTATCCATGCCATGGGATATGTCCTGCATGATTACGTCCCTTAATAGTGTGGTAATTCAATTGATGTTGATTGCTGTCTGCTGTGGTTATGAGGATGTGATGGCGCCTGGAAGCGCTTCGTCGGGAAACCCCAACAGCAAGGTGTGAATCAGCACAACAGCAAGTCTTCCCTCGGTAAGAAACCGAGGTTATCGAACCAGTAGGAGGAAGGAAACGTCTCAAAGGTGTTGCAAGCAACGTGGAAACCTGCACAACACAAACTCAAGACTTTGCCCCAACTAACAGTGAGGTTGTCAATCTCACCGGTTGCTGTAACAAAGGATTAAATGTATGGTGTGGAAGGTGATGATGGTTTGCAACAAGTAAATAGTAACAGTGGAGGATGTATCAATGGTAAAGATTGGACCGGGGTCCATAGTTCACTAGAGGTGTTCTCCTTAGATAAACAAACATGGCATGCTGGGTAAAAAAATTATAGCAGGGCAATTGATAGGACTGAGCAAGGCATAACAATGCAATACTAGACAAAAAAGATCCTATGAGATTCGATTGGGAAATACAACAATATACATAGACCGCCATCCAACTGCATCTACGACTAGAAGTCCACTTCAGGTTATCATCTGAACCCCCTCCAGTATATTAAGTTGCAAGCAACAGACAACTGCTTTAAGCAAAGTGTGTAAGGTAAACAATCCACTTGTTCCATGAACAAGAGACCGTTGTTTTCTCCCTAGTGGCAACAGCACATCTACAACCGTAGATATTTCTGTCACTTCCCTTGATTAAGTAGAGGCATGAACCCACTATCGAGCATAAATACCCCCTCTTGGAGTCACTAGCAACTACTTGGCCAAGATAGCTACTAAAAACGGAGAGCATGCAAGATCACAAACAACACAGACATGATAGAATCAATAAGACAAAACCATTAATCAATCTGACATAGTAATCTCAATATCCATCGGATCCCTGCAAACACATCATGCATGATTACAAATAGATGAGATCTTGATCATGAACGGAGCTCACAAGATCTAGACATGAAAGCACAAGGAGGAGATACAACCATCTAGATACTACATGGACCCGTAGTCCAAGGTGTAACTACTCATGCTTCATACCGAAGGCTGGCATGATGAAGAAGAAGGCCTCCGGGATGATCTCCCCTCCGGCAGGGTGCCGGGAAGAGCTTCATATCCCCCCGATCTAGGGACAATGGTGACAGTGGCTACAGACAGTTTCGTGGAATATTGATCAGGTGCTTAGGGTTTTGGCTTCGGGGGGACTTTATAGGCGAAGAGGCGAGGCAGGGGCCACCAGGGCGGTTGCACCCCCCCCCCCAGGTGCGGCTAGGGCTAGCACACGCCGCCAGGGGTGTGGCCCCATGGTGAGACTCCTCTGTCTCGTACTCTGGCTTCGTGTTCCCCGTGGTAAAATATTGACTTTGGCTTTTGTACTGTCCAATTCTGAGAATATTGATTTTGTGCCTTTCTGGAACCAAAAACAAAAGAAAACAGGCAGCTGGCACTATGGCAACTTGTTAATAGTTTAGTTCCAGAAAACATATAAAAACACCTCAAAGTGTGGATAAAGAAAAGCAAAGTAAATACTAAACAAGCATGGAACATCAAAAATTATAGATACGTTTCCGACGTATCAAGCAACCCCAAGCTTAACTCATGCTTGTCCTCGAGTATGTAACTGATAAAAGAATATTTTTTTAGGTGACATGCACCATCAAAACCAAGATCAAACCATTTGTAAGCATTGAAAGCTGGGATCAAAGAACCTAAACATGTGCATGAAAGATGGAGTTCTAACAATAAGACAAAGTAACTATGCATGCAACATGAAAGGCTACAAACAAAGATCATGAATAACATGCATTGAAAAACATTTGTTTGTTTCACATACAAAAAACATGGCATAGTGGCATTTATCTTGTCCCTCATAGAGTAGCAAATAGATGCATAGGACACCTTCGAAGTTCATAAGAGTGACTAGATACAAATACCACAAGAACAAGTAATATCACAATATACATCAATCAATAAGTTTTGGGAAACTGTACATAGAACTAAGAATGGCAACTATGCTCTCTTAATGGTGCCTAAAGATAGAAGGTGGATACTCAATATAATAGTGGAAGAAAGGCCCTTCACAAAGGGAAGCAGGGATTTCAAGTTTCAAAAAGAGCTTCCAAAAATTATGGTACTTGTTAGCTTTCAGCCCTCATTGTCCCTATCATAAGCATCTTGAAGTGGTTAAGGTTAAAGTGAACAAACTATGGAGTATATGCTTTACAAAGTATAAGTTGGAAATCTCATGTCCCTTGAATACGAGGGCCGCACCGCATGCTACTCAACTTTAGTCACTTGTAAGTTCTTGTCATAATAAGTACATGTGTATCATAGAGAACCACCAACAAGGTACCCCTTGCACATGGTACATGAGTTATCCCATAACCAAAATGACAAGGCAAGCAGACAATGATCATCTCAGCGATCTTTTTATTTACTATTTGCATAGATTTTTATTGAGGATGCTTCACAGATTGCTCATTATGGTGATGCTACAAGTTTCCACCATGATTAGGCATGGCTTAGGCTAGCAGCCCAGGCGTTTTCTCTAACACAAAATACAAAACTCCATGGACTTATAAGCTTCCTTTTTATTTCACACCAGCGACATCCATAGACAAAATATCATGATATCAACTGTGTACAAAGTACAAGTGTAATGTTGAAAACGTTCCCCATGACAGCATGGTTCTGCTAATTACAACGTATAAGTGCAAGAATATACAACATAGATGACACAATGGTTCAAGTTTATTAGGGGTAAAGAATATAAAGTGTGCCATCAAATTCGTGAGGGCTTTAATCACTAAGTTTTCACATAACAAAATATTTTTTAATTGGAAGATAGCTGAAAACAATAATATACTTGGAATGGTGTAACACACCATGCATAGGAATTTATAGTGGACACTTTGGAATAACTTGGTTTCTTGGGAGATGGATGCATGAGTAGAGCTTACTCATACAAGTGTTGGCTAGCAAAAGACTGGGAGCAACCAACTAAGATAGCAATAATGGACATAATCATGCAGAGCAACAAAACATTACTAATCAAAGCATAGAGTGGTACTACAAGTCAAGGAATAAATGATCATAGAGGCTATGGTGACTTGTTCATAGTCATAACATGGTGTGAGCATGTGCCAAGTCAACCCAAACAAAGCATCAAAGGATAAAACCACAATACTATGCTTTTATATGCTAAAACAATGCATGATTCCTTCAAGGCACACTAATCAATCCCAATTATTTGGAACAAGTCATGCTACAGAAATAATCACTAAGCATAAGGTCAAAACAACACCTAGCATGACATGCTAAAGTCTAAGTCACAGCCAATGCAAGCTCCTCTTGCACTTTCAAGAAAGAACTTTCTACTCCTTTCCAACACCAATCAACTTATTTAAACAACACATCGAGAACGGGGGTCCAAACTACTTTATTCAAGCAAACTAAATAAACTAAGAAAAGCAAACGAAAACTAAGACGCTCCAAGAACAACACAACAGTGCATGAAACAATAAAAACGAAGTGTCTAGAAAGACCTGAGCTTTTTATTGATGAAGAAGGGGATGCCTTGGGCATACCCAAGCTTTGACACTTGTACTTCTTGGATATTTCTTGGGGTCACATCGGGGTGGAATCCCCAAGCTTGAGATTTTGTCCATTCTTCATCTCATTACATCATTCTATCTCTACACCTGAAATTTTATCCTTCATACAAAACTTCACACAATCTTCATTAGCAACATTAGTGTATTCAAAAGATAATAGACCCTTGGGTTTAGCTTTAGAACAGCAAAACTTTTCACTAAAAACACAAGCTATTGTATCAATTCCTTCAAAAATCTCAATTTCCCAAAAAGAACCCAAAAAGGAATCAATAAGAAGCAAATGCAAATAATGGCAAAAATCTATCAAAATAGACCAGTAGGTAGAAACCGATTTTTGCGAAGAACTTATGTTGCTCAAATAAAAAAGTGTTGAACTATAGAAAGTTAGCTAACATACTGGGGGATTTATTCGTAAATTTTCAGCTCAATATTACTTACAGAGACTCCTGACTAATTTTTATGGTGGAGGACAGAAATCTGTTTCGGGACAGCAACTCCCCAAATATTACTTCCCTCTCATTAGAGGTCATTCTTGGCACAAAAAGCAAACAAAAAGGATAAGGAGAGGTCATTACTGAAGTAATAACTTCCAATACTCAATAAAACTCTTGGGTTATCTCCCAACAAGTACTTTTCTTTAACGTCTTTAAGTTAGGCACAAGAAGCAAGAAATCAAGTATTTTCAAATGAGGAAGCATTACCTCTCTTGCTCCTACATTTCTTACCTTTCTTCTTCTCTTTAAGGAAAATACAATTGCTTACTAGTGGAGAAAAATGCATAATGCCTTTTCCCACATCTGTTATTGCTCCAAGGTGTTTCAGTAGGGATCTTCCAAGTGTAATCTGTCCTTTGCCTACACATTCAATAACAAGATAATCAGTAGACACCATTTTCCCTGAGATTTTTGTAAACACATCTTCAGCTATTCTAATGGGTAATAAAGTTGCATTATTAGTAAGAGATATTTCTTCTCCTCCTTTAGAAAGTCCCCAAAGACTCAAAGACTCATAAATATCTTTAGGCATAAGGCAAAATTCAGACATGATATCATAGCGAGCATCAAAAGTTGCACTATTTATAGTGACTTTGATTGTGGGAAACCACTTTGAAGGCTCGGAATTCATTGGAACATAATTATGGTACTTCCTAAGTGTGTGATAGCAACTGTTCAAAGAAGCAGTACGGGACTCAAGAGTGTTCAACCTAGCAAAAATGTATATAAAAGAGGAATCAGACTTGCCAGGCATATTATAAATTATAATCAATTTCTTTATGGCATCAAAAGCTTCATCCTCAGTACATTGTAAAATATCTTTCTCAGCCACATCATCCAAAGCATATCTATAACAAAGAGCAATACCGTGGTAGAAACTATTAATAACCAAGCTAAGACTCATCTTAGGCTTAGTTTCCCTTTGTAAAGCAGAGATTCTAGACCAAGCTTCTTTGAAACTCTCTTCACTTTTTTGCTTAAAAGTGAAGATCTCTTCCATAGGTGTCATAAAGGTTGGACCAAAACTAGACATGGTAGCAACTAGGGCAGGAACTAATTTTTTTGTGTTTTTGATAGGAGAAAGCAAACCAAACTAAACTAATTTTCTTGGAGTTTTTGATAAAAAGAAGCAAACAAAACCAAGCAAAAGAAACTAAGCAAACTAAAAACAAAGTAAACAGAAAGGTTGAGGAGGACTCCCCTTTTGAAGACGTCCTTAGCCTCCCGGCAACGGCACCAGAAAACTTTGAAGGCGTGTTGTTGACGTGGGAGCTTCTTCTTCTTTAATTCCCCGGCAACGGCGCCAGAAAACTTGTTGATGGTGCCTAGAAGCGCTTCGTTGGGAAACCCCAAGAGCAAGGTGTGAAGCAGCATAGCAGCAAGTGATCCCTTAGTAAGAAACTGAGGTTATCGAACCAGTAGGAGGAAGGAAATTTCTCAAAGGTGTTGCAAGCAACGTGAAAATCTGCACAACACAAACTCAAGACTTTGCCCCAACTAACAGTGAGGTTGTCAATCTCATCGGTTGCTGCAACAAAGGATTAACTGTATGGTGTGGAAGGTGATGATGGTTTGCAGCAAGTAAACAGTAACAGTGGAGGATGTATCAATGGTAAAGATTGGAGCGGGGTCCATAGTTCACTAGAGGTGTTCTTCTTAGATAAACAAACATGGCATGCTGGGTAGACAAATTATAGCAAGGCAATTGACAGGACTGAGCAAGACATAACAATGCAATACTAGAAAAAAGATCCTATGAGATTCGATTGGGCAATACAACAATATACATATACCGCCATCCAACTGAATCTATGACTAGAATTCCACCTTCAGGTTATCATCTGAACCCCCTCCAGAATTAAGTTGCAAGCAATAGACAACTCCTTTAAGCAAAGTGTGTAAGGTAAACAATCCACTTGTTCCATGAACAAGAGACAGTTGTTTTCTCCCTAGTGGCAAAAGCACATCTACAACCGTAGAGATTTCTGTCACTTTGTAACATCCCAATTTTAGCAACTATGATTTAATGGCAAAAAGGCAAAAATCAGGGGGAACAAAAACTTTTTCTTGTTAAGTGTTGCAATGTTTGCTTACTTGTTTGTTGGTGTTCATACATTTTTTTGTGTATTAGGTGAAGTACTCCTCATCTCAACCCTAGTTTACAAAAAGATATTTTACAAAAGAGATTTCATATTCTCAAATGTTCTGGCATTTCAAAACCTGAGCCAAGATGACCTTGACACAACAAAATACTTTACTAGTTTCTATTAACAAAACTATGGAGACCTATATATTATCTCCTTATGTTTTCAAGACCGAACTCCCAGCTACTCTTATCCCTAGGTTTTTCCAAAACCTTTATTAAAAACCTTTTCATTCCCAATCTTGGTAGGAATACCAAGATGATCCTTATCTCCCTTTGAAGCACACCCAACTCAAAATACCCACCCATACCTCAAGCTAGGCTTGATGGTAACCCTAGTGGTAGTGGGATAAGTGATAATATGAATTACCTTGATCTGTTGTTTGATGAATTGCCTTGATCTGCTGATTGCCTTGTTTATTTAGGAACTAAAGTGATCTAATCTAGTAGCTCATCCCTTAGGACTCAATCTATGTTTGTGATCATCCATCTCAAACTAAGCATCCAATTCTGGATCTATCCTAAGCCACTAAAGTGGCTATCTCATCTTATAATTAGATCCATCCAGGGTTAATCACTCCTGATAGTTCCCAACCTAGTGAAGAACCAATCCAAGTGTGGATCCCCTCTATTCAACATATACCTAAACATCAACCAATAAATGGAGAGGATAAACCCTTTCCAACCTCTCAAATGTTTCCATCTTGCATACTAGTCAAAATCTCCAAATCTGCTAAAATGGCAATCTGGATTTCTTATCTAGATTCAATCTTTGGAGCTCTACCTTTTCCAACCTATGTGCATTCTTGAGAATGTACTTGAACCAACTTGTAGTACATCTTTATTAATACCAAAGACTACTCTTTCCCTTGGCTAAGCTATTCTATTTCCCACTCATCCATGATGGTTTTGTAGTCAAGATAATAATCTTTTCTACAACTCTTATCATCTTGCCTACTTTGGCAGAAGCTCACATATATATGATACATCCCCTTGAACAAATACTCGCATGGTTATGATCTACTAATCATGGACTATCAATCCCCACTTCACTTGTTTCCATTGGAGCCTTGTGCTTCTTAAACCCGCATGGTTTAGGAGGCTAATTGATGTATATGCTATGGCAGCCTTATTTTAAACAAAATTTGACATCTCCTCTACACCACCTCGAATGCAACCAAGCCCAACCCTTGCTTAAATGATCAACAATATAACTTGGTCTATATATCCATATACCTCTTGTACCCAGGTGAGCTCTGAGCTCCCTAATCCAACCCTGGTTAGGTGGCATCAAAATAACCAAACCCTAGATCCTCCCAAATCTAGTTTCCACCCCTTTTACCACATATAATTCAAACTCAAGGTTGACCTTGATGCCCACATCAAGTTTACATCATCTACCTTGGATGTAAGCATCCCCAAATAATTTCCCCTAATTATTTGGATTATTAAACTATTTTATTTCCTTTACTTACCAATTTCTCAACAACCTTGTCTTTAAAGGCAAGTTTGCTTTTCTCCAAATCACCCTGCCAACTCAAGGCACATTTGATGCCTATATATCATATCCCATCTTCCCAACTCAAAAATAAATATTTTTGAGATTCTTTATTATCTCTTTTTGCCCTTTTTTAAATGGCGGAAAAAAGAAATAATTCACTAAAAATACTTTTCCACCTCAGTAAATCCCAATAAAATTATCCAATGTGTGTTATGGTATTTAGGACAATATCACATCAAAAACCAAGCTTTCCCAATGTAAAAATATTATCTTAGCTTCCTTAATCTACTTCAGCACTTTTTGAAGAAGTGCATTTAAATGAGGTTATAATCTTTGGAAAAATCCCTTTTAAATCATGAAGAGATTATTTGACCTCCTCTACCTACCAGTACTCTCTCCCCGCCTTGTCCAATGCAAATTTATCAACTTCCTTCACAAGCCTCCATCTAATAAATTTTTCTAAAACAATGCAAACTTGTTTCAAACTAAAACCAAACCAGCTCCAAACTTGTCAAGCACTCCTCCACAACAGCACACACCCCTCTAATTGAGCCACACTGTAGCTGACCACTATAGCTCCCCCTCCCTTGTCCCATGTGCTTGAGAGGGAGAGAGAGAGAGAGGCATCCATATCTTGCAAAAGATCTCCCTCTCTTAAAAGCCATAGCCACCACTCCCCTCCCCCTCTCTGGTCGTGCCTGACCCACACCACCCCCCAGCACCACCCCAAGCAGCCAATGGGCAACCAACACCCTTACCCTTGTCCAAATGGATTTTATCCACCCACCACCACCCCCTCTCGGTTTATAAGGCCACAGGCCACCCCAGCTCACCCCTCGGCCCTCATTTTCCCCCTCTCCTCCCCACTTACCTCCCCAGAGCTCCCTCTCCCCTTCTCAGCCCTACCCAAGAGAGGGAGAAGAATAGAGTTTCGGCCATTTCTAAGAACAAGCTCGAGGTGCCCTCCCCCTTTCTCCTCTCCAGCTGCATGTGACCTCCAGGCCACCCATAACCATGCTCTACCAGCCCCAAGCTTCCTTGCTCCTCCCTCCCTCTGCATGCTCCTCGAGAGGAATATCTACACCTCTCGGCCATGGCAAGAAAATCAGAGCCCCGAGCTTCCCTCTCCACTCTTTCCCCTCTGCATGTCACCTTACATCATTCTACTCCCTCCCCTGACTCTACCCCTGCCTTTTTCTGGATCCAGGATGGCCCTTCGATGATTCCCTGACGGAGGCCGGAGCTGCAACCGTCGGCGTCACCATAGGAACCCTAGTCCATCGCCGAACCTGCTGTTCCAGCCCATCCATGGAGCCGTCGCGCCACGCCACCTCTCCCCTGCCATCCCTCCATTGTCGGCGAGGTTCCCTGGTGCGCCACCGCGCTGCCCCGAGCCGCTAGGGTTTCCCTTCCCCAGCGTCCAGGCACAAGGAGGATGATGACCTCTGGGCCATCAGATCTGCCTAAATCTAACGGCCGTCGCCCCTCCATACCCCTTCGCACGCGGGCGGCCAGGCTGGGCCGCCACTGCTCCCCACGGCCCACTGGGGTAAAGGATACCCCCCCCCCCCTATCCTCTCTCTTTTCTTTAAACTAATTTCCAGATCTAGTTTTGACAGTTTGGTTTAAATCTAAATAAAAAGGTAAAATGCTAAAAAATTAGATCTAAAATTTCTCAAGTACCTGGGTATATTACCCAACTTGCATAACCAGTTTTGTGCCAAAATAATGTTTAGAATAAATATGATAAATCATCTACCAAGATCTGTCCAGATCACTAATAATTTTCTCTAGGGAGTTTTACAAATCTAAATAACCTGAAACCACTTTGTACTGAAAGGTACTATGCCTACCTTTCATGTCCAACTGGCCCCGTACCCATTTACTTCCTAGATGGTTGGTAGCAAAAATATAAAAATCAAGACTTTTTTGCCTTTAGAAAATTCCCTGAGTCAAACCAAGTGAGGTTTTGACCTAATTCCAACTCCCAGCTGACACACATATCCGTATATTTAATAATCTAGCAGCCCATAATTTTATAAATCTCTGTTGAATTTTGGTGAATTAAACTATGATGTGCATGATTTATTCACTAGTAAAATCACCACAGTAGCTCAGTAACTCCAAAAAGGATGATTCCAATTTCTACGGAAAGGTATTCTCAGTACCTAACATGTCTCATCGGAATCACATCAAAATCCTCTGTAGATCAAATATGATGAAAAAGACAAATCCCATCTAGTACTGTTTCTAGGAATTTCTCAAGGGCATTCTGGTAATTTTTTTGAGGTGATTCCAACTCCTCTTGAATCAGTCCACTACTACCTAATCACCAACGGAAATAATTTTTGGAACTCCATAACAGTTCTGGTGAATTATTTCCAAAAACTAGAGCTTTAATCACTATAAAATCCATTATAAATCAAGGGAAATTGATAAAATGGTGAAACCACTTTTATTGGATTCATTCTATCAATACCTATCTGATGATATCATTTTTATACAATAGTATCATACAGATCAAGTCCTTGGTAAAATACCCCTTTCATAGGTAATTCCTAAACTATAAATCCAAAAGGACCCTTTTTCCCTAATGCCTCCAAATCTTTTGCTAATCCTATCAAACCAAACCCCCAACATCCTATAGATGTATATCATGTATTTATCTTTTGCTTGTTGTATGGTTTGATGCTTGTATTCCTTGTATTGATTGTGGTGTTGTTTGTTGCATGTATACTCGATAACGGCGATAGTTGCGATTGTGTGACACCGAGAAGAAGGAAGCACCGGGTTTCTATTATTATTAACTGTATTGGTATTCTGGTATTATAAGGAAGTCAAGGGACATCTCGCTGGTCACAAGAAATCCACCATTCATGAACTCCTATATTTACCTACTAATTTGTATCAATTGTTTTATATCTCGTTTATGAACTGCACGATTAAATTGCATAGTTTGTTTAAAATAAAAGGCGTGAGTAATTTGGCTCCTCCAAGTTATGGATGAGTGTCCATTAGGACACTGTCAACACCCGGATTTTTCAATCCTAGAGGCCTGTTATGCCATACATCGCAATCCCAGGATTACCATTTTTGCGAGACATAACAGAATTGGATAACATAGTACTTCATCCATTACAAACTATACATAAGTTCTTACACAAATAGGGATCTCATGATCCAGTTCTTAATACAACATCAAGCAGCGGAATACGTAATAATAACGGTAGTGTAGGCGAAGCTCCATCTTCGGGGTCACAGGCAATGCTGACGATGGGAGATGATCCTAGTTGTCGTAACCTTCCTGGGGTCCATCTTCCAGGTACTCCTCTTCATAGTCTGGCCATGGGAATAGCCAGGGACAAAGCCATGAGTACTCTTTAAGTACTCGCAAACTAATACTAACAAGTAAAGGGGGTTTTTGGATAATAGGACACTAGGCTCTAGGGTTGTTTTGCAAAAAGCCAGGTTTATCTCTACTAAGTTCCAAAGCTAGTCACAATTTTATAACTCCTAAGTGGGATCATGTAATTCAGATCACAACTCTGTTGTGGTCAAGTCAAAGTCTCAATTCATTTCAGAAGTCATTTTGAAAAGTCTGACGGGGGAACAGTATGGCCACTCCAACTGTCCATAACCACGGACGCGGCTATTCGAATAGTTTGACACTCTGCAGAGATTGTACACTTTCACCACAACATTCGATACATCCGTCAGGAACAAATCCTGAATTCACCATACTCAGTATGCGGATAATCAATCCTAACCTTTCAATTACACGCCCTAGTATAAGCACCTCTCCTGTGAGTTTGGCCTCCCAACCATGACCACTGTCATCTTGGGTACTGCACAGGTGGACAATCTTCACAAGGTAGCCTCAGCTCAGACCTTGGCCGGGAGGGAACTAATACTAAGGTATATAAGTTTCCAGTCAAGCCCTACCCAATATTCGGGTATTGTGGTTGTACGCTAAAATTGGAATGGTATCGCATCCAGACAACCATCAGTTTTATATAGGGCTAATGCTCATGCCTCAACATTTTTATCACCAGAATCATCAAGTGTTTGGAAACACATGTCCAAAACATTTCAATAGAATGATCCATCATTCCAAGGTTTTCATAACCATTTTTCCACCAAGTATTCCCATCTAAAAGTTGATCAAGTTTTATGCTTAGCACTAGCATCTACAGGTGAGGGTAGTACTAATGAGGGGTGGTAACTAGTGGAGTTTCACTAATTCCAACCTTATATCTTAGGCTGATATCAAGGTTTCTAGCTTAGGCCAAATTTTATGCTCTTTATGCAACCTTCAGCACAAATGTCTGGTATCTACCAAACTCTTAGGTAGACTCTAAGTAAGCTTTGATAAAGAAATAAAGTAAGAAGCTTGCCATAAAACTAGGATTGTTTTAACAAGTAGGTAGGATTACAAGTATGGGTTTGTGGCATTAGTAGGGTATCTGGCAAGGGTTAGCTTGCATCAATATCAGTATAAGCTTTCTAAATTGCAAGTGTTAGCTTGCAAGGTTACTAGCTTGCTCAATCAACTAGTAGTATTAGGCTTGCCTTGTGCAGAGCAGTGGTTGAAGTTCTCCTCGGCTTCCTCTTCGTAGTATCCTCCTTCCTCCTCGTATCCTTGGTCGGTACTAGCGTCTATGAATAAATACGAGGTACACAATCACCAAACAATACTTAACTACTTGCACTCATCACACACAAGGGTCCTATAGATGATCTAGCATCATCTCTAACATTACAAGGTTAAAGCTTGGTTTAAATCTTTTATTTTTAGAAAAGTAATTTCTACTCATTGAAAAACTACTTAAGATTTAATATTCTCTAAACCAAATATGGGATCATGTTGACACATGTCATCACCACATATTCTAGTCCATGGGAATGTGATTTAAAGTGGTGTCACAATTTAATAAGGTTTGACCCTTTTATTTTAATTAATTAAAGTGGCTAGAAATGCTTATGAAGCATTCTTTTATTACTTGAACATTATATCTGCAAGTAAACCTATATATTTTTATATATTCTGAAAGGTATGGTTAAATGTGATTTTTGAGAGTTGGAATCAACTCAAAAGCTTTTATGGTTTAAATTTGAAAAATGTTTGAATGCAGAAAAGCTTCTGCCTTGTTATTTTTACTATGGGTGATCTACAGATCCAAATGACTTGAATCCAACGGGCTTGGATTAAGCATTCACAGACCTTTCCAACAAAATTGGTTTCATCCAATTTGGTGCATTGAATCGATCTGGGTTGATTTTTGAAGTTGGGTACAGAAGTGGGTTTGAATTTAAACAGAAAAGGTTTAATTTGAATTGCTGGGCTGCGCAGGAAATATTACTGGGCCGGCCTGCTAAGCACAGGGCTCCCGCGGACTGCTTAAGTGGGTGTCCCCACTCGTCAGTGACACGGGGCTGGGCGAAGCAGTATGGGGAAACGTGGATCGTTCGATCTAGTTCTAATCCAACGGCTGAGGGTCATCGTCGACGCGAGACAACTCCGGCGAGAACAAAACCTAGCGCGGCCAGTGAGGGGTGCCGGGGGCTCACCGGGGTACGGGCGAGGGTCGACGAGGCGGGCGAATGACGAAGTCGACGACGGCGAACCTCCTGGTATCGGTGGCTTCTCCTGGGGCGGCTCCAATCGCTGGCTCCCTTCTTCTCCAGCAGCGGCAGGCACCAGTGAAATTCCGGCGAGGTGGTGCTCGCCTTTCTCTGAGAATGGTGTGGCACGATCAGTGAGGAGAGGGGAGTGAGATGGTGTGAAGAAATCGTGCGGGGGTGGCCTCTATTTATAGTCGAGCGAGGGGACCGTCGGGGCGCATGGTGAGCTCGTCGGGGGCGACGTTACAGGAGGCTAATGGCATGGGCAAGGGTAGGGGACGGTGCTGTGTCTCCTGGTGATGCTCAATGACATGGTCGCGAGGCATGGGGCGGTGTGGTTTGGTCTGGAACGGCCGGTGCTCTGCGCGGCAGAGGCGGCGTCTTCGACGGCGGGCGGTGGTTGTATGGCACGGGGCGGCAAACGGGGATGTCTGGTGGTCTCCTGGGTCGGTGGTGATCGTGTGTGCGCGCGGTGAGGGCTGCGCGCGGTCTGTGGACGCTGGTCGAGGGTGGCACTCTGGCGCACGCTCGGCATGGTCTGGGCGCGGCTTGTGCGCGTGGTCCAGGGCTTGGCAACGCTCGCGGCTGGGACAGTGAGTGGCGGTGGACGGTGGGCTACCTCCCAGACAAGGTTGGCATGGCTAGTTCTTCCTCTAGCCTGCTGTCCACAATGGGGTGACATGGGGGTGCTCGGCTGTTCACCATTAATGACAATGGCAAGCTCACAGGGGTGCTAGTGTTGGGCTAATCTTTCTAGATGATCTACTGAGTTGTGTGTGAGCTAACTAGGGAACAAGTTAGGCAAGAATCACTACACACTATAGTGTTTGATGTTTTGTTTGATTTGTGTCTGCAACCTGTTTGATGAAATGGCCGCATGAAATCAAGTTTTGAATTTTGAAATGAATTTTGGTGGGTTTGCTAGATTGGTGCTGGTGAGTCTGCAGATGCTTGGGTTTTGAAAGTTGAGCTTGTTTGAGTGGTTTTTGAAAAAGTGGGATCTTCCCATATGAAGAAGATTCAATTTTGAATTGTCATTTAAACTATGCATTTGAAAGTTTCTCGATGATCACAAAGTGGGTCTTGATACTTTGTTATGAGTACATTCAAGGGGTGCAAAGATCCAGAAAAGTTTCTATTAGGTTTTGAAAGTTTGAGATAGCCAAAGTAGGCATGGGAGTTAAATTGGTCAAAATGACCATTCACTTAATATATTTGTTTTGATTTACTTGTCTTTAGGAAAAGTGTGGGAAATGTTTTAGATGATGTTCATTTCACCTAAGAAACATTTTACAAGCAATGGATCACACAAACAAGGTGGTTTTTAAAGAAATTAAAAATCCATGCATACACATATGCATGCATTCATGAGTTTATTTAGAAAAGTTTTTGTTAACCCTAATCTTGATGATTAGTGTTTTGATGATCTAAGTTTGATATTTTTGGGATGTTACAAACCTTGCCCCCTTAAACAAAATCTCGTCCCGAGATTTGAAAAAGGACGAAAAGATTACCTAGGATTTGAAGAGATCGGGAAACTCCGTCCTGATGTGATCTTCGCGTTCCCAGGTAGCTTCCTCTTCTGTGTGGTTGCTCCACTGAATCTTGAGAAACTTGATGCTTCGGGTTCTGGTAGATCGAAAGGCTTCTTCCAATATACGGATGGGTACTTCAGGATAGGTTAGGTCATCGTTGATCTCTATGGTCCGGTGATCGATATTCTTGAACACTTCGGTCTTCTCGGGGACTTCGAGACACTTGCGAAGTAACGAGATATGGAACACATTGTGCACGGCTGACATCTCTTCAGGTAGTTCCAGTTGATAAGATACTTCTCCTCGACGGTTCAAAATTTTGAAAGGTCCGATATATCTGGGGGCTAACTTTCCTTCGAGTTGGAAACGAAGCATTCCCTTCAATGGCGACACTTTCAGATAAACAAAATCTCCGATGTTGAAGGCGAGGTCTCGACGTCTCTTGTCGGCGTAACTCTTTTGTCGGGATTGGGCTGTCTTGAGGTGCTCACGAATCTTGTGAACCTTCTCTTCTGCTTCTCGTAGGATGTCGGGTCCGAAAATCTGACTCTCTCCTACTTCCGACCAGTTCAAAGGGGTGTGGCACTTTCTTCTGTACATGAATTCAAATGGGGCCATTTGCAAACTGCTTGGTAACTGTTGTTGTATGAAAATTCTGCAAACGGCAGACAGTCTTCCCACTTGGATCCATATTCTAACACACATGCTCTCAGCATATCTTCGAGTATTTGGTTTACTCGCTCCGTTTGTCCATCGGTCTAAGGGTGATACGCGGTACTGAAATCTAGGCGAGTTCCTAAACCTTCTTGGACTTTCTTCTAGAATCTCGAGGTAAACTGAGTTCCTCGATCCGATATGATGTTCTTGGGGACTCCGTGCAAACTAATGATTCTAGCAATGTACAACTCTGCTAGCTTCGAACTCTGATAGGTGGTTTTAACGGGCAAGAAATGGGCGACTTTGGACAATCTGTCCACTATGACCCAAATAGAGTCATTTCCCCTACTAGAAGTAGGTAGTCCGGTGATAAAGTCCATTCCTACAGAATCCCATTTCCATTCCGGAATTTGCAAAGGTTGCAACAATCCAACGGGTCTTTGATGTCCTGCCTTGACTCGCTGACATATATCACACTTGGCGATATAGCTTCCGATTTCTCTCTTCATCTTATGCCACCAAAATTGCTCTTTCAAATCTTGATACATCTTAGTTCCTCCGGGATGGATAGAATAAAGAGTATCATGAGCCTCCTTCAAGATAACTTCTTTCAACTCTGAATCTGCTGGTACACAAAGGCGTCCTTTGTACCACAGAACTCCTTCTTCGTCCTCGGTGAATCCGGGTACTTTGCCTGTACCGATACGACGCTTGATTCCGTCGATACTAGCATTTCCTTTTTGCGCCTCTTTAATCTGACTGATCAAAGTGGGCTGAAGTTCTATGCTAGCCAAAAATCCTTCACTTACTAATTCCATTCGAAAATCTTCCATCTCTTTGTGCAAACTTGGTTGCTCCTTCAAAATCATGGAGTTCAAGCGGCACGGCAATCTGCTAAGGGCATCTGCTACCACATTGGCTTTACCAGGGTGATAGTGAATGTCCAGGTCGTAATCCTTTATTAGCTCAATCCATCTTCTCTGCCTCATATTCAGCTCCTTCTGAGTGAATATATACTTTAGGCTCTTGTGATCCGAATAAATCTCACAACGATTTCCCATCAGGTAATGTCTCCATGTCTTTAGGGCTAGAACTACGGCTGCGAGTTCGAGGTCATGGGTTGGGTAATTTTGCTCGTGTTGCTTCAATTGTCGCGAGAGATAAGATATAACTTTGCCTTCTTGCATTAGCACATATCCGAGACCAATCTTGGATGCGTCACAATACACATCGAAGGGCTTCGTGATATCCTGCATGATCAAGATTGGGGCTGAAATCAATCTCCTTTTGAGTTCTTGAAAACTAGCTTCACATTTGTCGGTCCATTCAAACTTCTTGTCCTTCTTCAGCAATTGGGTCATGGGTCGGGCGATACTAGAGAATCCTTCTACAAATTTGCGGTAATATCCCGCCAATCCGAGAAAAGCACGAACTTGGGTTTGAGTGGTTGGGGCTTGCCAATCTTCTACATATTTCACTTTGGCAGGGTCAACAGCAATTCCTCCGGCTGATACAATGTGACCAAGGAATCCTACCTCCTGTAACCAGAATTCACATTTGCTAAATTTTGCATACAGCTGATGCTCTCTAAGGGTTCCAAGAATGGTCCTTAGGTGTAGCTCATGTTCTTCTTCTGATTTGGAATAAATCAGAATGTCATCGATGAAAACAACGACAAACTTATCCAGGAAGTCCATAAAAATCTTATTCATGAGGTTCATGAAATAAGCGGGGGCATTGGTTAATCCAAAAGACATGACTGTATACTCATACAATCCATATCTGGTGGTAAAGGCAGTCTTTGGAATATCTTCTGCACGAATCTTGAGTTGATGATAGCCAGTCCTAAGATCAATTTTAGAAAACACCTGGGCGCCGGTGAACTGATCAAACAAATCTTCTATCTTAGGCAAGGGGTACTTGTTCTTGATGGTGACATCATTCAACTTTCGATAATCCGTACACAAATGGTTACCTCCATCCTTCTTGTCCACAAACAAGACAGGTGATCTCCATGGGGACGCACTTGGTTGAATCAATCCGATTTCCAACATGGAATCCAGTTGCTTCTTCAGTTCTTCTAGTTCTGACGGGTTCATACTATAGGGTCTCTGGGCTATGGGTCCTGTTCCGGGGATTAGTTCGATGATAAACTCGATATCCCGATCTTGGGGCATACCGGGCAAAACATCTGGAAATACATCGGGGTATTCAAGACTATCCGAACTTGGTCAATGGTAGGTTGGGCTAGACTCTTGTTACATTTGAATTGGCGAGGTAAGGTTTCAGATATATGCTCGACTGATATTCCGGTGGTACTGGTCATGGTGATGGCTTTCTTGGCACAGTCAATCAATCCTTTATGTTTAGACATCCAATCCATTCCTAGTACTACTTCCAAACCTTTAGTTCCGAGTACTATTAGGTTAGCATAAAAATCTATGCCATGGATTCGGATAGGGACGGCCTTGCAAATTTGCCTAGCCTTGGTGGTTGATCCGGGAATTTGTACAATCATCACATGCTTCAATTTGGTTGGTTGAATTTTACTAGTGCAGGCAAATTCTTCGGTGAAAAATGAATGCGATGCACCAGAATCAAACAACACTCTTGCAAGTACTGAATTAACAGAAAACATACCCAGCACGACGTCTGGCGCTTCCTGAGCTTCTTCAGCATGCATGAGAAAAAGACGGCCATTGCGGTTGAGTGAATTCCCTGGGGCAAATCTTCTCCCTGACTGGACACGACGCTGCTGCTGAGCTGGGACATTGGCATTAGGGGCTATAGCATTCTTCTTGTTGGGGCACTCGTTGGAATAGTGGCCTTTATTTCCACAGTCATAACAGGTCACTTGTGACTTGTCCTTAGCTGCGACAGGCACAGCATTGCTTCCAGTCCTCGGGGCAGTGTTGGGGTTGGCGGTAGCATTGTTGGTGTTGAACTTGGGTGGGGCACGGGTGAAATTGCTAGAGTTGCCGGGGTTGTTGTGATTTCCTCCGGGTCTAGGGTTTCCACGGTTGGGATAGGTTGGACGGGTCATAGGGGGTCTGTTGGTTCTTGGGGCAAATCCTGGAGATGGGTTGGGGCGATACTTTGGGGTCTGATGGGTTCCTGGTTGATGCATCATGCGACGCTTGCGGTTCTCATTGGCCTGGTTGATCTTTCCTTCCATCTGGATAGCAGAGTCGACAAGGGCTTCAATATCAACAAAGGGGATATTGACTAACATTGTCTGCATCTCGTCATGCAGACCATTCAGGAATCTTTCTTTCTTCTTGGCTTCGGTGTCTATCTCGTCCGGGGCATACCTAGATAATGACAAAAATTTGTCACGGTATTCCACTACAGTCATCCTTCCTTGCTTCAACTCCCTGAACTCGTCTCTCATTCTCTTGATCAAACCTGGTGGCACATGGGTTCTGCTAAACTTGACCTTGAATTCCTCCCAGGTCATCATCTGGCCTCCGGTCATTGCACGAACACTGTTCCACCATGCCCTGGCATCTCCGGCTAGATAATGGGTGGCGAACAGGACTTTCTCGTTGGCTTCCACTCCTGCTACTTCTAAGTTATTTTCCATGGCTTGCAGCCAATCATCGGTGTCTAGGGGTTCTTCTGACTTGGTGAAAACGGGTGGGTTGGTATTCTGGAAATTCTTGAGCTTAGATCCGTGGTTGTCCTGATTTCCATGGCCTCGGTTGTTATGGGCTAGCTGGGCTATCTGTTGCAGAGTGGCTAGGTTGGCTTGACGTTCCGCTCTTTCAGCTTCGCGGTCAGAAGTCAACATTTGCAGGATCTGCAACATCGGATCCGGGGCTGAACCACTTCCTCCACGTGGCATCTGAAGATTGATATAGATTATGAGAAAAGAGGGAAATTGCTAAGGTTTTGGGTTTTTGAAAAGTTTTTAGAGTTTGACTCAGGTTTTTCTAGCAACTTGCTTTTTCATTCATTCATTCACTCGATACAACGCACACCACAGCAAGGAAAAACAGATGGTTTTAAGAACCATTCTGGAAACTACGATACAGTGGGACCGACTACTACTCACTACGCTAGTGCTCAGTGCTACTACTCCTCGGAGTCTGTGGCTTCATCATCTTCATCATCATCGATGAAGGCGAAATCATCCTCATCGGTGAAGAAGTCCATGGCCTGATCCTCCAGAAAATCATCGTCATCGCTGAGATAGGAGTAAGGGTCTCCACGAAGATCCTCTCCGGCATTCTCCCTTTCCTCTGACTGCATGTCTCTCTCATGGATGGTCTCTTCCAGAGATGAGATGCGGTGGCGAATACGGGCAATAATGCACTCTTTCTTGTCGAGCTGACGGCAGCGAGACTTGCGATCCTTTGCTAGCATGGCGATGGTATGGTCCTTCGTCTTGATGATGGCAGACTTGTGGTTGCAATAGTCACGGCAGTTGTCCAACTCCTGCTGACGATCATACATCATGAAGCTAAGGTGGTCCAATTGAGTCTTCAGCTCGGGGTGGTATGGGGCTTCCAGTGGTTGGCCATTTTCATCACGCCTTGGGCAAAACTCAAAGCGAGTACCCTTGATCTGATTGATGCTCTGCCCACACAGACGGGAAAGAGCTTCCTGCATTGCTCTAGCAAGTCCATCGAGCCAGTTGTTTTCCCTCAAGGTAAACTGAATTCCCTCCGCAGTGGGAGGTTTAATCTTTCCTCGGAGACTTGCAACAATTAGCCACTGCAGATCTTCTCCTCCTTGATCATTGAGTTGAGCTCCGAAGAACTCGAGGTGTGGACGCTCCAGAAGTTCCGAAAGCTGATCCAGATCCCTCTCAAAGATAAGGTCTCCCCCATTCCCCAACTGATAAAACTTGATGTACTTCACGTCCATCTATAAAAATAGAGGATGAGTAGATTAGCAGAGTGATCAAGTGTGTCAAAATTTTATCTATGTTGCAAGAGTTTTTGAGGAACATGAAGTTTTATTAAAGAATTAAAGAGGTAAGAATGAGAATAAGTTTTCGTAAATATTTTTGTTCTTTGGTTTTGAAACTAAGTTTTTGGTTCAACGTCCAATCTAACTAGGGTCTCCTATGGTCAGGATGGCTCTGATACCAACATGTCAACACCCGGATTTTTCAATCCTAGATGCCTGTTATGCCATACATCGCAATCCTAGGATTACCATTTTTGCGAGACATAACAGAATTGGATACCATAGTACTTCATCCATTACAAATGATACATAAGTTCTTACACAAATAGGGATCTCATGATCCAGTTCTTAATACAACATCAAGCAGCGGAATACGTAATAATAACAGTAGCATAGGCGAAGCTCCATCTTCGGGGTCACAGGCAATGCTGACGATGGGAGATGATCCTAGTTGTTGTAACCTTCCTGGGGTCCATCTTCCAGGTACTCCTCTTCATAGTCTGGCCATGGGAATAGCCAGGGACAAAGCCATGAGTACTCTTTAAGTACTCGCAAACTAATACTAACAAGTAAAGGGGTTTTTTGGATAATAGGACACTATGCTCTAGGGTTGTTTTGCAAAAAGCCAGGTTTATCTCTACTAAGTTCCAAAGCTAGTCACAATTTTAGAACTCCTAAGTGGGATCTTGTAATTCAGATCACAACTCTGTTGTGGTCAAGTCAAAGTCTCAATTCATTTCAGAAGTCATTTTGAAAAGTTTGACGGGGGAACAGTATGGCCACTCCAACTGTCCATAACCGTGGACGCGGCTATTCGAATAGTTTGACACTCTGCAGAGATTGTACACTTTCACCACAACATTCGATACATCCATCAGGAACAAATCCTGAATTCACCATACTCAGTATGCGGATAATCAATCCTAACCTTTCAATTACACGCCCTAGTATAAGCACCTCTCCTGTGAGTTTGGCCTCCCAACCATGACCACTGTCATCTTGGGTACTGCACAGGTGGACAATCTTCACAAGGTAGCCTCAGCTCAGACCTTGGCCGGGAGGGAACTAATACTAAGGTATATAAGTTTCCAGTCAAGCCCTACCCAATATTCGGGTATTGTGGTTGTACGCTAAAATTGGAGTGGTATCGCATCCAGACAACCATCAGTTTTATATAGGGCTAAGGCTCATGCCTCAACATTTTTATCACCAGAATCATCAAGTGTTTGGAAATACATGTCCAGAACATTTCAATAGAATGATCCATCATTCCAAGGTTTTCATAACCATTTTTCCACCAAGTATTCCCATCTAAAAGTTGATCAAGTTTTATGCTTAAAACTAGCATCTACAGGTGAGGGTAGTACTAATGAGGGGTGGTAACTAGTGGAGGTTCACTAAGTCCAACCTTATATCTTAGGCTGATATCAAGGTTTCTAGCTTAGGCCAAATTTTATGCTCTTTATGCAACCTTTAGCACAACTGTCTGGTATCTACCAAACTCTTAGGTAGACTCTAAGTAAGCTTTGATAAAGAAATAAATTAAGAAGCTTGCCATAAAACTAGGATTGTTTTAACAAGTAGGTAGGATTACAAGTATGGGTTTGTGGCATCAGTAGGGTATCTGGCAAGGGTTAGCTTGCATCAATATCAGTATAAGCTTGCTAAATTGCAAGTGTTAGCTTGCAAGGTTACTATCTTGCTCAATCAACTAGTAGTATTAGGCTTGCCTTGTGCAGAGCAGTGGTTGAAGTTCTACTCGACTTCCTCTTCGTAGTATCCTCCTTCCTCCTCGTATCCTTGGTCGGTACTAGCGTCTATGAATAAATACGAGGTACACAATCACCAAACAATACTTAACTACTTGCACTCATCACACACAAGGGTCCTATAGATGATCTAGCATCATCTCTAACATTACAAGGTTAAAGCTTGGTTTAAATCTTTTATTTTTAGAAAAGTAATTTCTACTCATTGAAAAACTACTTAACATTTAATATTCTCTAAACCAAATATGGGATCATGTTGACACATGTCATCACCACATATTGTAGTCCATGGGAATGTGATTTAAAGTGGTGTCACAATTTAATAAGGTTTGACCCTTTTATTTTAATTAATTAAAGTGGCTAGAAATGCTTATGAAGCATTCTTTTATTACTTGAACATTATTTCTGCAAGTAAACCTATATATTTTTATATATTCTGAAAGGTATGGTTAAATGTGATTTTTGAGAGTTGGAATCAACTCAAAAGCTTTTATGGTTTAAATTTGAAAAATGTTTGAATGCAGAAAAGCTTCTGCATTGTTATTTTTACTATGGGTGATCTACAGATCCAAATGACTTGAATCCAACGGGCTTGGATTAAGCATTCACAGACCTTTCCAACAAAATTGGTTTCATCCAATTTGGTGCATTGAATCGATCTGGGTTGATTTTTGAAGTTGGGTACAGAAGTGGGTTTGAATTTAAACAGAAAAGGTTTAATTTGAATTGCTGGGCTGCGCGGGAAATGTTACTGGGCCGGCCTGCTAAGCACAGGGCTCCCGCGGGCTGCTTAAGTGGGTGTCCCCACTCGTCAGTGACACGGGGCTGGGCGAAGTGGTATGGGGAAACGTGGATCGTTCGATCTAGTTCTAATCCAACGGCTGAGGGTCATCGTCGACGCGAGACAGCTCCGGCGAGAACGAAACCTAGCGTGGCCAGTGAGGGGTGCTGGGGGCTCACCGGGGTACGGGCGAGGGTCGGCGAGGCGGGCGAACGACGAAGTCGACGACGGCGAACCTCCTGGTACTGGTGGCTTCTCCTGGGGCGGCTCCAATCGTTGGCTCCCTTCTTCTCCGGCAGCGGCAGGCTCCAGTGAAATTCCGGCGAGGTGGTGCTCGCCTTGCTCTGAGAATGGTGTGGCACGATCAGTGAGGAGAGGGGAGTGAGATGGTGTGAAGAAATTGTGCGGGGGTGGCCTCTATTTATAGTCGAGCGAGGGGACCGTCGGGGCGCACGGTGAGCTCGTCGGGGGCGACGTTACAGGCGGCTAATGGCATGGGCAAGGGTAGGGGACGGTGCTGTGTCTCCTGGCGATGCTCAACGACATGGTCGCGAGGCATGGGGCGGTGTGGTTTGGTCTGGAACGGCCGGTGCTCTGCGCGGCAGAGGCGGCGTCTTCGACGGCGGGCGGTGGCTGTATGGCACGGGGCGGCAAACAGGGATGTCTGGCGGTCTCCTGGGTCGGTGGTGATCGTGTGTGCGCGCGGTGAGGGCGGCGCGCGGTCTATGGCCGCTGGTCGAGGGTGGCGCTCTGGCGCACGCTCGGCATGGTCTGGGCGCGGCTTGTGCGCGTGGTCCAGGGCTTGGCAACGCTCGCGGCTGGAACAGTGAGTGGCGGTGGACGGTGGGCTGCCTCCTAGACAAGGTTGGCACGGCTAGTTCTTCCTCTAGCCTGCTGTCCACAATGGGGTGACATGGGGGTGCTCGGCTGTTCACCATTAATGACAATGGCAAGCTCACAGGGGTGCTAGTGTTGGGCTAATCTTTCTAGATGATCTACTGAGTTGTGTGTGAGCTAACTAGGGAACGAGTTAGGCAAGAATCACTACACACTATAGTGTTTGATGTTTTGTTTGATTTGTGTCTGCAACCTGTTTGATGAAATGGCCGCATGAAATCAAGTTTTGAATTTTGAAATGAATTTTTGGTGGGTTTGCTAGATTGGTGCTGGTGAGTCTGCAGATGCTTGGGTTTTGAAAGTTGAGCTTGTTTGAGTGGTTTTTGAAAAAGTGGGATCTTCCCATATGAAGAAGATTCAATTTTGAATTGTCATTTAAACTATGCATTTGAAAGTTTCTCGATGATCACAAAGTGGGTCTTGATACTTTGTTATGAGTACATTCAAGGGGTGCAAAGATCCAGAAAAGTTTCTGTTAGGTTTTGAAAGTTTGAGACAGCCAAAGTAGGCATGGGAGTTAAATTGGTCAAAATGACCATTCACTTAATATATTTGTTTTGATTTACTTGTCTTTAGGAAAAGTGTGGGAAATGTTTTAGATGATGTTCATTTCACCTAAGAAACATTTTACAAGCAATGGATCACACAAACAAGGTGGTTTTTAAAGAAATTAAAAATCCATGCATATACATATGCATGCATTCATGAGTTTATTTAGAAAAGTTTTTGTTAACCCTAATCTTGATGATTAGTGTTTTGATGATCTAAGTTTGATATTTTTGGGATGTTACAGACACCTACCCTATTGACACCCATTTTTAACCCCTTTAGACCGAGGCTAATATGATTAGCATCTTCCCTCTTGGGACCCATGGATTTTCAATGATAAAACTATTTTGGGTTTTACCCTACCACAAAGTTTTCAAAATAAAACCCTTGGAAAGAGGCATCGTTTCCAAGTGGAGTTTTTACTAAAGAAGATGTGAGGAGGATGAAGAGAAAGTCAAACAAGAGAAAGAGAAGGGATGTCCTATGCATTTACCAGAACAATTTATCCGTGCAACCACACTACCCCAGTCGTTGGGGCTTAACTCGTAGTTTGTGGTCTTTAGCCGGGGCTGCTCGTACTCGCTAAAGGGGAGAAATCCCTTGAAATTTGGACTGACTGGGACAAGGTACCGGTGCAAAAATTGGGTCTCTCGCGGACAGTATGACTTAAGGTAAGTACGAATGGGAGTGGAGTCAACATTGCTATCTGCCAAACTACGGTTGGAGGTAGGGGCCAGTATGGGAGGAAGGATTATGGCTGCCGTGCCACATACTCATACCAGAGAGAACAACCCTGAAAGGGCATGTATGCCCCCATGTGTGGTTTTGGTAATTAATGACAATCTCTATGGACTAATGTGTAAATTGAGTTTCACTTGTAGGTTTGTCCATTGGCATCGCTTGGGACAAGTGTTGGTCTCAAGGTTGGAAGATGAAGAAATGTCCAAGGGCTTTGTGCCCATTGGAATCATGAAGAAAGAAGGATCTTGAAGGTCGATCAAGGCATGTGCAAATAGTTGCATCAGGATGGATCAACCTCAAGAAGGGATGAAGAAGGGCAAGCTCAAGATGCGCCATCTCTAGAAGATCTCATGCTTGAAGCTTGCCATCCTCGTGTTCATGGAGTGATGAAGACAAAAAGTTCAAGAAGAGGTTTCCCCATGGAGTATGGGGGAGCAATTTGCAAGTCTTCATCAAGCAAGAGCGAGCAAGAGAAAACAAGAAAGGTGTTCCCACTATAGAAGAACAAGACGGTCTACATCAAGTTCAAGTGGGATGCTCAAGGCAAAGGTATGTTGATAGGGCTTCTCTTTTGCCGGTCTCGTGTTGTTAGTTGGGAGACCGGGTTTAGGATAGATAGCCGTACTATCAAGAGGGGCTCTCAAGTGGGTGTCTCATTTGCATCGTTCGGAGAGAGCTCAAACCTTTGCATTCATAGCATCATCTTTCTTGGTTGTTATTTGGTTCTTGTCCATGAGAGGATCTAGAGCTTGTGGTCATCATCATAACAAGCTCTAGTTCATCAAATAAGGATTTCACTTGCATATCTTATTGCAGTTTTTGATCTTGCGACTTTTCCAGCTCCACACCTTGGGGGATACTTCACATATATATTCATGATATTTTCTCCCAAGGTGATGCCCGCCGAAAGTTCCGGTGGAAGTTCCGGGTCTTCTTCCGCTCACGTTCAGTAACCTTCTATTTTGGATGTGCTATTTGACGGAACTTCAGTTAGAATTTCAACCGGAAGTTTCGCTCCCACTGGAAGTTTCGGCCAGGGACCGGAAGTTCCGCCCAGGCCTAGTTGCCGCCAAAAGTTCCGGTTGAACTTCCGGCTCTTGTTCCGCTCACGTTCAGTAACCTTCTATTTTGAATATGTCTATTTGACGGAACCTCTGTCGGAACTTCCACCGGAAGTTTCGCTCCCACCGGAAGTTCCGGTGAACTGGCGGAAGTTCCGACCAGGATTCGCTTTTTCCGTTTCTCGCTCCGCAGTTTTTGACCGTTGGTTGTTTGCCACCGGAACTTCCGGCCTCCCACCGGAAGTTCCGGCCAGGAGTCGCGAATGCCCATAACAGGCAGATCTCGGAGCCCTTTAAAAGGGGCTTCTCTTCCCCTTCGTGGGGACTAGCTCTTTTCTTGGTTCTTGGCTTTCTCTCTCTCCTCCATTGATAACCTTGAAGAATATTTCCCTCCCCCTTTTCCCTTCCTATGATTCTTGCATCTTTTTGAGGGATTTGAGAGAGGAGATCTAGATCTACAATCCCCCCAAGCTAAATCCCTTCTTTGTGAAGGAATCATTGGGATCTAGATCTTGGAGAGTTTTGTGTTCTTCTCTTCTGTTCTTCCTCCCTTATTCCCCCAATAGCTTTTGTAGCTTTGTTGGAATTTGGGAGATAAGGACTTGCCCTTGCATTTGGTGCATAGGTTTGAGTTCTCCTCGGGGATTCGGCGAGTTCAATCTTGTGGGCTTGTTTCTCTTGGGTTCCTTGGAACCCTAGACGGTTGTGTGGTTGGATTGTTGACCTTTTGTGTTCTTGTAGCCTTTTGTGGTGTTGTTGGCCTTTTGTGGCTTTGTTGTTGGGATCCTCCAATTGAGTTGTGGAGTTAGCCCCAATCTTGTACGGGTTTGGTGACCGCCCTCAAGCGTCCCATAGTGGAGCAAGTGCCCGCCTTTTGTGGTGCGCACTTGGGAGAATAGGGTGAGACTTTTGTGGCGTCGGTGAGTTGCGTGCTTCCGCATCCGGGGTGAGGCCTTGTGTGGCGTTGGGTGAGCATCGAGCCACCACACCTCGAGGTGAGCCATTTGTGGCGTTCGGAGAGCATTGCGCCATCGCACCTCTCCAATGGAGACGTAGCTTCTTTGGAAGTGAACTTCGGGAAACAAATCTTCGTCTCCGCGTCCATCGGTTATCTCTCAACCGAACCCTTTACTTATGCACTTTACATTGTGATAGCCATCGTGCTTGAAGTATTTATTCCTTGCTATCACCTTGTTACTTGTTTTGCTTAGCATAGGTTGTAGGTGCACCTAGGTGAACTTAGTGGCTAGGTTTTGTGCTCAATTAATTAATCGTTAGTTTTATTCCGCATTTACTTGAGCCTAAGCCGTAATAATTTTAAAAGCCTATTCACCCCCCCTCTAGGCGACTTCCTTTGTACTTTCAAACCCAAAAGGAAAAGCCGCCTTTGCAAGCGATGGACAAGTGAAAAGTTAGGTTCGGTTATCCGAACCCCCGTCTACCGTGTGTAGCGGGTCATGGTTGTATCCCGGCAGATGTATTGATTCTTGTGGGTAAAGTGCACAAACTTTGTAGAGTCTAATCTATTCGAATAGCCGTGTCCACGGTCAAGGACGGTTGGAAAGGTGATAGCTAGGAGTACCCTTGGGTTATGTTGACATGAATAAAAAGGATGTGACTTGGTCACGAGAAAAGATAATAACGAGTTTGGTTTTGACCAGAGATGGTCAAAGATGTTTTAAGAAGGGTTTTACTATAAAACTATTTTCAAAGTTTTTAACAAGGATGTGGCATTGTAGAGATGCCATTGTAGATTTCCTCTGAAAACAACTATGGTGTAGAGCTATCTCGCCACAGCCAAATATGCATTATCTTATTACTTTGTCTCGGTGGTTTGCGAGTACATTCAGAGTACTCACCGGAATTGTCCCTGGCTATTTACTTGGCCAAATTGCAGGTGTTACAAAGTGACGAAGGTGTCGACGTCTATGCGATCTAGGCCGTCTTCCCAGTCAGTTGCCTGTAGGTTAAGGCATAACATGGGCTCTGCGCTTGAAGACTTCCGCTACTTGTGTTGTAGTTGCCATAATGGCCCCTTTGTAAGTTTTTGTACTTGTTACTTTATGGATGTTGTAATGATACTAGTCGGTTATGCTCACGGCTCACTGATCATGGGAACGTGAATTGTATGCATAACGGGCATTATCGGACCGTAAATCTGGGGTGCCACACACTTCCCTTGATTAAGTAGAGGCATGAACACACTATCGAGCATAAATACCCCCTCTTGGAGTCACTAGCAACTACTTGGCCAAGATAGCTACTAACAACGGAGAGCATGCAAGATCATAAACAACACAGACATGATAGAATCAATAAGACAAAACCATTAATCAATTTGACATAGTAATCTCAATATCCATCGGATCCCTGCAAACACAACATGCATGATTACAAATAGATGAGATGTTGATCATGAAGGGAGCTCACAAGATCTAGACATGAAAGCACAAGGAGGAGATACAACCATCTAGCTACTACATGGACCCGTAGTCCAAGGTGGAACTACTCACGCTTCATACCGGAGGCTGGCATGATGAAGAAGAAGGCCTCCGGGATGATCTTCCCTCTAGCAGGGTGCCGGGAAGAGATTCAGATCCCCCCCCCCCCCGATCTAGGGACGATGGTGACGGCGGCTACAGACGGTTTTGTGGAATATTGATCAGGTGCTTAACATGATCTCATGGTCAAAGGATTTAGGTTACTATGTATTTGAAAGCTTATAGCAAACGAACTATTGAATGACTTGATCTTATGCTATTCTTAACTATAGGGGTGTGTCCATCACATCATTCTCCTAATGATATGGCCTTGTTATTAATAACATCCAATATTCATGATCATGAAACCATGATCATCTATTAATCAACAAGATAGTCTAACAAGAGGTTTTACTAGGGACTATTTTATCTTTACAAAACACACAAGTATTAAAGTTTCCGGTTAATACAATTATAGCATGGGATGTAAAAATTTATCATAAACATAAATATATGATAATAACCTATTTGTTATTGCCTCTTGGGCATATCTCTAACAGTCTCCCACTTGCGCTAGAGTCAATAATCTAGTTTTGAAAAACTTGTGCATTGAACACCTATGGCTTTCCGGTGTTATATTTACATGATTGCTAGTGTTCAAATAATATTCGGATCCGACACTTTCAGGTCCATGTGTAATTCAATGTCTTTGTGTCTCTACGCATCACTCATTCTCCAATGAGATGGCATTGTATAAATTTGGTCCTTTGGTGGGACCTTTAGTTCCTTTGGAATTAAACCATGTCGATACAATTGTTGTACAATGTATCTTCATAGTATTAGACCACTGTGAACCACACCTAGTTTGATAACAAACTACTTGACACAAATGCCCTCTTTTGCTGCTACAATAACAGTCACATACTTAGCCTTTTATTATAGTATTTATCACAATGTCTTAACATTGGAACTCATCCAAACTCATTATGGAACTTCCTTTCCATTACATTGTGCCACCCATAGTTTAAATTGAGATAAATTTAATTTGTGTCTTGTGACAAAGCTAGTATTAATATAACACTTTACAATGAACTATCAATCTATTTTTCACCTCTACAAAAATAACATATTCTTTAGTTCTTTCAAATATCATAAGAATACCCTTACTATCATCCAGTGATCATCTTATGAGTTATTCTGGTATATACTCATAACATTTAGAGTATAGGACATATCTGGATGTGTACATATCACCGTATGATTTATCAAAAATATTTTGCGTGATTTCATTCGCCAAGTATCAAAATACTTGAATCTTTGTTTCACTTACTAAGTGTCAATACGCTTGAATCTTGATTTAATCCGTTATGTGAGATAAGAACCTTTCTTGTAGTTTCTATATTCAACTATTTCAATATCTCATTTATGTACTCTCGGCATAACCATATTAACGTCTCAATCTATTCATATAGATATTGATGCCAAATATTCGGGTTTTGCCTAAGTCTTACAACGAGATGAAATTATTAACTTGTGTCAACAAAAGATACATCATCTCCAATCAATAATATGTCTTTCACATAATGTATTAGAAATATGTCTCGGCGCTCCCACTTATTTTCTTGCAAATGCAAGAATCTTCATTGTCTCTGATGAAATTAAACCTTTTAATAGTTTCATTATAGTGAAGATTCCAACTTCGTGATGCTTACTTAAACCATTGAAGTTTGCATGCTCTTTTAGCATCCTTTGAACTAACGAAATCCTTTGGATCGTGTCATGTATAGGTCCTAGATAACCATTCTATTAGAAGAACCTTGTTTTGTTTATTCAACTATCATATAACAAAGTTATATAAAGTGGTTGCTACATTAATCCGTCTAGACCAAATATCGCTATGAAAGATCAAATCTTGTCATGGTCAACTCCTTGAACATTTGTCGTGAACTATTTCCCGACATGTCGACTATTTCATAGATGCAAAACATCCATGTCTATTTCTTTATAGATCCAAATACGACTATAAGGTCTTACACCTTTTCAAAAGGTCTTTCAAGTTCAAAGCTTGAATTCTCGTGTATGGAACTATCATGAATTTTATGGCTTCAAGCCATTTGACGGAGTTAGGGCCGATCATAACTTCTTTGTATGTAGCCAATTCATCATTTTCAAACATTAATGATTTACTCTCAAATCTTAGTATTTGATTGCTTACCTGACCTACTTGGTTCAATAGGAACTTAGATGTTCATTACCACAACCTTTATGGTACGTGAGCCATGAGCATTGCTGCTACCTCAGGGACACTTTCCGGCGCTGCGCAACTTAGCACATATTAGCTAAATTTCAATAACTTTATCAAATTTCTATTGTCCTCCCACTTAAATTTTTACGAAAAATTCCTTCTTAATAAATTTGACGTTCTAAGCGATAAACACTTTTATCTTCGGTGTTATGGAGGAATACCCAACGGTTATTTGAAATAACTTACAAAGACATGCTCATCCGACTTTGGTTGTAAACATCTTACTTATGCATAGCATACCAATGTTTAGGAAATGACAACTTGAGTTTTATCCCAAACCATAACTTTATATGGTGTCATTTCAACGGATCACAATGGAGATCTTTTCAGTGTAAAAAGCGGCAGCCACTGAAGCTTTTAATCTTTAAAATATAATGGCAGTTATATAAATTACACCTTTGATCTTACCATGTCAAACAAGGTTTCATTACATATCTCGAACACTCCATACTACTATGGTGTTTTCGGGAAACATGTCTATGGAATGATTCCTCAAATCTTAGGTGTTTTGCTAAACTTGTATCTCAAATATCTTCCTTTATGATCCTATCATAAACTATTTATATTCTTGTTACAATGATTTTCCACTTCATCTTGAAAGTCTTTGAACATTTTCAAATATTTCACACTTCTTCCGCATTAAGTAAATATACACATATAT
This sequence comes from Avena sativa, assembly GCA_916181665.1. Classification (NCBI taxonomy): domain Eukaryota; kingdom Viridiplantae; phylum Streptophyta; class Magnoliopsida; order Poales; family Poaceae; genus Avena; species Avena sativa. The sequence continues at coordinate 107,316,963 of OV702293.1, forward strand.
TCACCCAATTTTTTGGAGAAAGCATATGAAGTTGAAATCCATCACTCACGACTTCACATAACGGGCTACATACATCAATATGTATAAATTCCAATAAGTTAGTCGTTCTTTCTTCTTGGCCTCTGAATGAATTTTTAATTATCTCCAGGAAAGTCTCACAAGCGTCATTTGATCAAAATCAAAAAGACTCCAAAATTCCATCAACATGGAGTTTCTTCATGTTTTTTTCTATTATAATTTAAATGGTGATGCAACTTCTTAAGTGACCTTTCAATCATTTGTCTTTCGACTTTTTTAGCATTAGTTTTATGGATGTGATTTCTTCTAACTAGATTTGTATATCATCTGTCACATCCCAAAATTCTCCTAATTTTGGAATGTGAAATAAATTAATAAGTTTGATTGATTGTTTGACTATGTTGAAAATTCTCAAAGAGAAGAAACTTTTTGAATAGAAAATCCTCTCAACCATGAATTCAAAATCTTATATTCTTTTGTTAAGACCTAAGTAGCCATATAGGAAAAAGGGCATGGATTTATTATGGATTGTAGAATTGGTGTGCAAGATTTCAAAATGAAAATCATGAAGCATTCATAAGCATTTCATTCATGCAAAGTTCTCACAAACTGAATCCAAATCCTGGTATCTAAAATCCTATAGTTGATTTGCCCAAATGTTCCTAAAGGAAATTAAATTGAATTTATAAAACCCACTATTGCTAAGACAGCGATTATTGCTACATTATAGCCTAAAAAGATCCAATTAATATTACAAAATTTTAGAAACAAAATTGAGCTTATTTGGAGCTATTATGAAAAAGTTAAGGAATAAATACAAACAAATAAAGATATAAATAAAATGGAATATACAAGGATTTATAAACCCACTACTTGCAAACTAGTAAAAATATTGCAAATATGATCCTACAATGATCTATTCTATTTTAGAAAAATTTAGAAACAAGAATCATGTCATTTGGAGTTCGTATGCAAAAGATATGAGGAAAACAAGTAAATAGAAAAAGAAAAAAAAACCTAAACGGGCCGGCCCACCCGGACTGACCAGCCAGACGCACGTAGGTGAAGGCCGATCGTATGTGCCAGTTGCTTTAAAAATTGTGCGAAAATACGTTTTCTAGATCTATCTCTATTCAAACTCTTATAACTTTTTATCTACAACTCCGAATCGACTTTCGTTTGTTTCTACTTGTTCCCTACTTCAAGGCCTATCTCTACACCATCCTAAATCTCCATATAAACTCGTGGAACCACAGCTGTACGAGTTTCCCTTCTCGAAATCCCAAATCTACACATGTCCGAATCTTATTTCGCTTTTTAACCCATCTAGACTTCGTCGTTTGCCTTCGGTCAAAAAACAAAAGTTGTAGAACTCGTCGAAATCTTTCAATCCCGACAAACCTCAGCTCTTTTCATCCACCACAGCTGGAGAATTTCGTATCGCAATATTTCAGATATTACGGTGTAAATCCAAGATATACTCGCGCTCGTTTCTTCATATCCAAATTCCTTTGGTGAGAAGGTAGGAATAATGATTCCCCACAACTTTCGTGTTCTAAGTTTTTCAATTTAACCTACGGATTTGTCTCTCTAACACAGATCTGTTTCTTGTCTATTCTGAGCCAAAATCGGGTCAATCTCTTCTTCTAGCCACCGGATCCTATCCAGACGGTCGAGATCCAATCAAACCGGTGCGTGCCATGTCGTCATCCCGGTCAGCTTCCTCATCAATGTCACGTCAACGTCAGGTCAACATCTAGTCCAAGTCAGCATGCAAAGTCAACCTGTCCAGTCAGCGAAATATTCTCTGGAATATTTCGTTCGAATTTAAAATTGCATATTATAGATCTAACTTGTAAAATTCATTAGAAATTCATACCACGTCCAAAAATTGCGTATAATATATCAAATTGAAGATAATTTTACGTAGAATTATCTTATCAGAATAGATCCAACTTTTACTGTAGGTGGTTACTGCAGTAATTTAATTGGTTTTAATGGTCTTTTAGGTTAATAAATTCATAAGAAATTATCTGTAACTCCGAAAAATATGAATAATATATCAAATTGAAGCTACTATAATGTACATTAATAATATCTGGTTGGACCTAGCCTTTGCCGATTATTTAACCCGTAGAAAGTTAATTAGTTTTAATGGCTTTATAAATCATTAAATTCATAGTAAATTAATTGCTTGTCACAAAAATATAAATGATATACCGATGGAAAGCTGGTTCCATGTAGATCATCAATATGCAATTAGTTAAGCCTTTGACTGTAAGGTTTTGCTGTGAAGATTTAAATGGTTTAATGGCTTATTTAGAGTAATAAATTCATAAGAAAATAAATATTGCTCAGAAAATTACAAATAATATGTCCCTGGATTCACAATTCCGTGAAGATTACAGATATAATTTTAGTTTGATTTTTAGGATACAGAAACTATATGAATCATTTAAAACCCGTTAAACACTATTTAAATCATACAAAAAGATCTATAACTCCGATTAGGGTGAATCCAATTGCTAAGGTTTTGTATTGAAAATATCTATACAGAGAAAGTGCATGACAAATTATTTGGTACTGTTAAAATAGAAATTCATATAGAAATATTTAAACCCATTGAAATAGTGTTTTAATCATAAGAAAATATCTATAACTCCTTTTTAGGTGAATCAAATTGCTACTGTCTCTAAATTGCATTACCTATCCAGTAGCATCTAGTTCACAATTAAATATGACAGAAACATCTTTAGTTCGATTAAAGTGGTATACAACATATTAAATCAATACAACTTTAGTAATAAAAGCTTTAGTGCATTAAATGACTTTCCACATGCATCATGTAATCTAACTATATTCAGAACACTAAATGCAACCATTGTGACTCATTAAATCGTCATGCATGCATCTGTTCATCATTGTTTTCTTGTAATGTTGCACTATTGTATGTTTGCAATGTTTTGAATGGCGTTTGTTGTGTTTGCTTCAAACGTTAGATTGCGAGGAGTGCAACTACTGTGATTGCAACTACTATGATTGCAAGTATTGTGGTTATTACGAAAGAGGCCAATATAATTGTAAGGATTATCTAATCGACTATATCTACAACAAAGGCAAGTGGTGCTATCTTGGTCATAAATGTCCTATTGTTTTCCTATGCATTATAGATGCTTTTGTAGAATTGCATCTGTAGGAATTGATGTGTATATGCTATGTTATGTCCTATTATGTGGTAGGGTTTTCCTGTAGATGAACCACCGTTGGTAGATGTGCTTAGCCATGCTATGATGAACGAGGGCTGGGTTACATCACTGAAGTTGTTTCTAAATGTGTTGGTTTGCGAAAACTAAAACAACTTAATCAATGAATCTCCTGGGTGTGATGGGATTGATAATTTTTGGTGGTATGATTGCGGAAAGACACCCAGGACACTGAGAAAGGATTGGTTTCTTTGTTTGGTAGCTTTCGTGTGCAACCATGTGCCAATAATGAAATGGGCGGTTGGTTGAACTCAGTAGGTTGTGGTAACTCGAACCCACGTATCCAGAGATGTAGATAGTGTAGGTTGGACCGGTGTGTGTCGGGTTTGGGGAGCTACTTCCCGAATGGTTCCTTCTTGGACTTCTCCCTATCATCACCCAATATGAGAGTGGTGGTACGAGCTGGGTTGGCCAAGTCACATGGGTAAAGTGTACTAACCCCTGCAGGGTGTATAAACTAAGTGCTTAGCCATGTCCCCAGTTATGGACAATTTGAGCGACCTGATACTGATGCTATGATATTTCTCACTCATCCTTATTTCTTAATTACTTAAAACTTGTTGGGTGAACATAATTGGGTAGGAGCACCTGGGAGTGAACCAGAGTGTCCTATTTATCGTATTGGAAAACTACTTTGTTACAAATGTTAGGATAAAACTGTTGCTTTATGCAAAAGAGCCTGAACTCCGCTTGGCCAAATAAGCATGTAGTTGATAGATCTGTTGTTAACCACTTTAGCCTACTTGCCATACATTCAATGTATTGACCATTCGTGGCTGCAATGTTTCATGTTGCAGGTTATATCGTATCTGAGTGATCGTTCATAGGTCGCGAGACTCCAACCAACAATTGTTCGCATGTGGCACATTTGAAGGATGGAGATCTACCTTGTATTCGTTTTCCGCTGTGTACTTGAATAAATAATGTAAATTCTGGATCATATTCGTTGTATTTATGATGCCCAATTATATTTGGTATCATTTTGTACTGTGTGTGCTAGTGAACCGATCCAGGGATTGACACTATACATATGAACTCAGCCTTATCAGGCGAGGGTGTTACAAGATGGTATCAGAGCTATGTGTTGACTGTAGGATCATGACCTTAGAAATAGATTAGCAATAGAAGACCTCTATTAGGAGAACTATCATATTTTATACTTATTAGAGTTTTTATATTCCTTGTCTATCATTTTCCAACACCTCTCCTTGTTCAAACTTGTAGATGTCCATTCATTTGATTAGTAGAAGAAGTGATCTACCATAAAAACTATAAGAATTGGAAAATGTTATTAGTAGTTTTCTATAAAGAAAATCACTATATGAGAGTTGTCCTACAAGTAAAGAACAAATAACATGACATAAATGAACATCTCACCAAGTTTGGGTAGGTCTGGACCACCATATTTTATCTCTTTAGGAGATCATCGTTATCGTGTTAGCATATTGTTCTTACCAACTTATGTGGTATGACAATATAGGTTGCTTGCTTTTTTGTACTATACCATATTGTGTGATGCCCTGCTTAGGATCTGTTGTTTTGAAACTCTAAAGTTGCTGGAGTTTTCGTGTGGTTTTAAAATTATTTTAATGGTGTGAATTGATTGAAATTCGTGGGATTACTGCTGCAGTTTTCTGCCTGACCTGTTGTACCGCACAATTTTTCATATTTTATTGGTAAATCAGAAAATTTTTAAAAAATAGGATCTGGAGCGAAATTACCTGTAGTACATGCACTAAAATTGGCTAAAATTCCTGACGATTTTAGGTCGGTCAGAAAAAATCGTGAAGTCTGCTGTACCGTTTTGACAGATTTTGTTTGTTGCTTAGATGTTGCTCTATTTTACTCTAGTATTGTTCCCAATACTTTCAAACTATTTTGTGGTTATATACTACTAAGTTTAGACCTATGTATTATTGTTATGCAAGTGCTTACTTGTGTGTTGATTCCTTATGATTGTTTGCTTGTTTGTGACATTGAATGCTTCATATAGTTATGGGTAGGATTATTTTCTTAGTCGTTTCTTTCCTATTGAATCTATTCTTCCCTATCTTGAACCCTTGGAGATATAATGATGTGTTAAGTGGAAGGTTTGACAACACAATGCATTTAGGAAGGAGAATGCTTTATCTAATGGAAAAAAAAGATGTGGGAGTATGAAGTGTTGAAATTATGTTATGTAGTGGATTACGCAACCTGAAAGTTGAAGTATCGATAGTTTTGTTTTAGTAGTAGCTTTGTTGATTGAATACATGGGAGTATACATAGAGCATTAGTTCTTGCCCATGGAAACATTATTCAAGGCAAGTGAGAATGCCCGAGTGATAGAAAAACGTGATTCACCTATCCTCATACAGGGTAATGATTTGGGTGCAGGATGGATTGATCACCATTCCTACTACTCTTATTATTCTCTCTTGTACTGTTGGCTTTGCGAATCTTGAGTACCCATTTCAACCTTAGCAGATAGTCGACGTTGAGCCTAAACCCTAGAATGGTATATTGTTACACCCTTCTAAAAGCACATAGTGCTTAGCGTAGGAATATACGGTAAGAATGAATCTCAACCATGATTAATGGGCACCGTGAAGTAAACGTTCCCTATTTGCCCACCATGAGAGTTTTGCTAGTTTAAGAAGTGCTTTCTCGAAAACTATCAATCATGATGTTTAGAATGTGCTAGAGACATTGTGCCAATAAAAGTCTAAAGGAGAACCAGTCTGAGCTAAGTGAATCCTCGAGAAATGACCTAGTCAATTTTATTTTAAAGGTGGTAGCATCCTAATGGATCCCGAACCTTTCTTTCTTTCTAGCCTTCCCAAATCTCGGGACGAGATTTCTTTTAAGGGTGGTAGTCTGTCACATCCCAAAATTCTCCTAATTTTGGAATGTGAAATAAATAAATAAGTTTGATTGATTGTTTGACTATGTTGAAAATTCTCAAAGAGAAGAAACTTTTTGAATAGAAAATCCTCTCAACCATGAATTCAAAATCTTATATTCTTTTGTTAAGACCTAAGTATCCATATAGGCAAAAGGACATGGATTGATTATGGATTGTAGAATTGGTGTGCAAGATTTCAAAATGAAAATCATGAAGCATTCATAAGCATTTCATCCATGCAAAGTTCTCACAAACTGAATCCAAATCCTGGTATCTAAAATCCTATAGTTGATTTGCCCAAATGTTCCTAAAAGAAATTAAATTGAATTTATAAAACCCACTATTGCTAAGACAGCAATTATTGCTAAATTATAGCCTAAAATATCCAATTAATATTACAAAATTTTAGAAACAAAATTGAGCTTATTTGGAGTTATTATGAAAAAGTTATGGAATAAATACAAACAAACAAAGATATAAATAAAATAGAATATACAAGGATTTATAAACCCACTACTTGTAAACTAGTAAAAAGATTACAAATATGATCCTACAATGATCTATTCTATTTTAGAAAAATTTATAAACAAGAATCATGTCATTTGGAGTTCGTATGCAAAAGATATGAGGGAAACAAGTAAATAGAAAAAGAAAAAAAACCTAAACGGGCCGGCCCACCCGGACCGACCAGCCAGACGCACGTAGGTGAAGGCCGATCGTATGTGCCAGTTGCTTTAAAAATTGTGCGAAAATACGTTTTCTAGATCTATCTCTATTCAAACTCTTATAACTTTTTATCTACAACTCCGAATCGACTTCTGTTTATTTCTACTTGTTTCCTACTTCAAGGCCTATCTCTACACCATCCTAAATCTCCATATAAACTCGTGGAACCACAGTTGTATGAGTTTCCCTTCTTAAAATCCTGAATCTACACATGTTCGAATCTTATTTCGCTTTTTAACCCATCTAGACTTCGTCGTTTGCCTTCGGTCAAAAAACGAAAGTTGTAGAACTCGTTGAAATCTTTAATTCCCGACAAACCTCACCTTTTTTCATCCACCACAGCCGGAGAATTTCGTATCGCAATATTTCAGATCTTACAGTGTAAATCCAAGATATACTCGCGCTCGTTTCTTCAAATCCAAATTTCTTTGGTGAGAAGGTAGGAATAATGATTCCCCACAACTTTCGTGTTCTAAGTTTTTCAATTTAACCTACGGATTTGTCTCTCTAACACAGATCTGTTTCTTGTCTATTCTGAGCCAAAATCGGGTCAATCTATTCTTTTAGCCACCGGATCCTGTCCAGACGGTCGAGATCCAATCAAACCGGTGCGTGCCATGTCGTCATCCCGGTCAGCTTCCTCATCAATGCCACGTCAACATCAGGTCAACATCTAGTCCCAGTCAGCATGCAAAGTCAACCTGTCCAGTCAGCGGAATATTCTCTGGAATATTCCGTTCGAATTTAAAATTGCATATTATAGATCTAACTTGTAAAATTCATTAGAAATTCATACCACGTCCAAAAATTGCGTATAATATATCAAATTGAAGATAACTTTACGTAGAATCATCTTATCAAAATAGATCCAACTTTTACCGTACGTGGTTACTGCGGTAATTTAATTGGTTTTAATGGTCTTTTAGGTTAATAAATTCATAAGAAATTATCTGTAACTCCGAAAAATATGAACAATATATCAAATTGAAGCTACTGTAATGTACATTAATAATATCTGGTTTGATCTAGCTTTTGCCGATTATTTAACCCGTAGCAATTTAATTAGTTTTAATGGCTTTATAAATCATTAAATTCATAGTAAATTAATTGCTTGTCACAAAAATATAAATGATATACCGATGGAAAGCTGGTTCCATGTAGATCATCAATATGCAATTAGTTCAGCCTTTGACTGTAAGGTTTCGCCGTGAAGATTTAAATGGTTTAATGGCTTATTTAGAGTAATAAATTCATAAGAAAATAAATATTGCTCAGAAAATTACAAATAATATGTCCCTGGATTCACAATTCCGTGAAGATTACAGATATAATTTTAGTTTGATTTTTAGGATACAGAAACTATATGAATCATTTAAAACCCATTAAACACTATTTAAATCATACAAAAAGATCTATAACTCCGATTAGGGTGAATCCAAGTGTTAAGGTTTTGTATTGAAAATATCTATACATAGAAATTGCATGACAAATTATTTGGTACTGTTAAAACAGAAATTCATACAGAAATATTTAAACCCATTGAAATAGTGTTTTAATCATAAGAAAATATCTATAACTCCTTTTTAGGTGAATCAAATTGCTACTGTCTCTAAATTGCATTACCTATCCAGTAGCATCTAGTTCACAATTTAATATGACATAAACATCTTTAGTTCGATTAAAGTGGTATACACCATATTAAATCAATACAACTTTAGTAATAAAAGCTTTAGTGCATTAAATGACTTTCGACATGCATCATGTAATCTAACTATGTTAAGAACACTAAATGCAACCATTGTGACTCATTAAATCGTCATGCATTCATTTGTTCATCATTGTTTTCTTGTAATGTTGCACTGTTGTATGTTTGCAATGTTTTGAATGGTGTTTGTTGTGTTTGCTTCAAACGTTAGATTGCGAGGAGTGCAACTACTGTGATTGCAACTACTATGATTGCAAGTATTGTGGTTATTACGAAAGAGGCCAATATAATTGTAAGGATTATCTAATCGACTACATCTACAACAAAGGCAAGTGGTGCTATCTTGGTCATAAATGTCCTATTGTTTTCCTATGCATTATAGATGCTTTTGTAGAATTGCATCTGTAGGAATTGATGTGTATATGCTATGCTATGTCCTATTATGTGGTAGGGTTTTCCTGTAGATGAACCACCATTGGTAGATGTGCTTAGCCATGCTATGATGAATGAGGGTCGGGTTACATCACTGGAGTTGTTTCTAAATGTGTTGGTTTGCGAAAACTAAAACAACTTAATCAATGAATCTCCTGGGTGTGATGGGATTGATAATTTTTGGTGGTATCATTGCGGAAAGGCACCCAGGACACTGAGAAAGGATTGGTTTCTTTGTTTGGTAGCTTTCGTGTGCAACCATGTGCCAATAATGAAATGGGTGGTTGGTTGAACTCAGTAGGTTGTGGTAACTCGAACCCACGTATCCAGAGATGTAGATAGTGTAGGTTGGACCGGTGCATGTCGGGTTTGGGGAGCTACTTCCCGAACGGTTCCTTCTTGGACTTCTCCCTATCATCACCCAATATGAGAGTGGTGGTACGAGCTGGGTTGGCCAAGTCACATGGGTAAAGTGTACTAACCCCTGCAGGATGTATAAACTAAGTGCTTAGCCGTGTCCCCGGTTATGGACAATTTGAGCGACCTGATACTGATGCTATGATATTTCTCACTCATCCTTATTTCTTAATTACTTAAAACTTGTTGGGTGAACATAATTGGGTAGGAGCACCTAGGAGTGAACCAGGGTGTCCTATTTATCGTATTGGAAAACTACTTTGTTACAAATGTTAGGATAAAACTGTTGCTTTATGCAAAAGAGCCTGAACTCCACTTGGCCAAATAAGCATGTAGTTGATAGATCTGTTGTTAACCACTTTAGCCTACTTGCCATACATTCAATGTATTGACCATTCGTGGCTGCAACGTTTCATGTTGCAGGTTATATCGTATCTGAGTGATCGTTCATAGGTCGCAAGACTCCACTCAATAATTGTTCGCCTGTGGCACATTTGAAGGATGGAGATCTACCTTGTATTCGTTTTCCGTTGTGTACTTGAATAAATAATGTAAATTATGGATCATATTCGTTGTATTTATGATGCACAGTTATATTTGGTATCATTTTGTACTGTGTGTGCCAGTGAACCGATCCAGGGATTGGCACTATACACATGAACTCAGCCTTATCAGGCGAGGGTGTTACATCATCCATCTATTATGGAATACGGAAATTATTTGAACACCCTTTTGTTCTCATAATACCTGATCAAAATAACAATTATTGAAATAAATCTTGAAGGTAAGCTTTGATGTTAATGAGCAACACAACAACACTTTGTTTGTTTTCGATGAAAATCATCACATATTCTCTTGCTAGTTACTTAGGCCATTGTAGTTCATGAATTGTGTTGTTTTGTATGATAATTCACACCAAAAAATTCGGTATCCAATACCCAAGAACCACATTGTTTAACAAGTAAATAATACAACCATAACATGTATATCATCTATATACCTGAGATGAACAATTCTAGTCTTTTCTTTTTTGCCAAATATTTCTGAGATTCTCTTTTAGAATTTCCTTTTTTAAAAGAATCTATCAACATCAATAGTGGCGCCATACATATGACACATAGTCCAAATCATTTATAGTCAAATACTAATATCTTTGGACTTGCACTTTGAAGTAGATCACCATCATCAAATGTTTGGCATTCTTTCGAATTCCATTCTTTAGTAATCTTTTAGTGTAGTAAACATTTTACCTACATCTTATATTCATCCTTATCATGGCAATTTTCATGATCAAGCTACTTTAGCTTATAACGGTTAATTGCGAGTATAATGTTGCTCTCCAATAACTTTTGGAGGATTAGGATGACTAGCGTATCCAAACTTTTTCAAATTCTCATCAAATATGAGAACATAAATTTTTCCATATTATACTCTATCATGTTGCAACCAAAACATCGTTTCAGATATCGCAATATCTTCCACACATGATGGTTTCTGAAACAATTCTTTCGGCTCCTAGATAACCTTGATATTAAAACAATCTTTTGAATATCAAGAATCAAGGAGACAAACATGATACTTTAGATACTAACACTTGAATTGTTACTATTGATTTAATACTAACTATTAAACTTCATGGAGTAAACAGATTTTGCTGAAAGTATGCAATAGGACTTTTAAATCTTTAGATTAACACTCAAGATAATATAATAACAGTTTTTAAAGTAACTATCCAGAATTATTTAGTTCTATTATCTCAATTATAACTAAGCATAAGGTGGTGAACGGATGCTCTTGACTACAACAACTATGCAAATTCACTTTGATATAATTTATGATAAATAGTGTTCAACTTTTAATCATATTACTATTGAACTCCCACTCAAAACAATATCCCTCACATTGTTTTAGTGATCACATGAACCAAATCCACTACACCAAGTCCGATCATCACGAGAGATGATGTAGCTTCAAAGGCGAACAATCAACATGTTCATCATATCATCTATATGACTCATGCTTTACCTTTCGGTATTCCATGTTCCGAGACCATGTATGTACATGCTAGGCTCGTCAAGGTTAACCTCAGTATCCACACGTGCAAATCTGGCTTGCACCCATTGTATGCACACGTAGAATCTATCACACCCGATCATCACGTGATGCTTCGAAACGACGAGTCTTAACAACGGTGCCTACTAAGGACAAACACTAAGCATGAACATCTTATAATGCTACCGTAGAGATCTAAGCAATACAATATGCATTAAAAGATTAACATCACATGCAATTCATAATATGTGATATGATATGGCCTTTCTTCTTGTGCCTTCGATCCCCATCTCCAAGCATGAACATGATCGCCATCATCATTGGCATGGCGCCGCTTCATGGTTGTCCTCCACCAATAGCAACTATTACAAATACTTGATGAATAGACACGTGGGTCTTAAACGAAATTTAAAGACAACCATAAGGATCCTGTCGGTTTCCAACTTACAATAAGGATCATTTCATCCATCATATATAACCACAATCATGGCCATATCACATCACAACACAAGCCCTGCAAAAACAAGTTAGATGCCTCTAATTTTTCTTTGCATGTTTTACGTGGCTGGGGCTTTTGCATAAGAATCGTTCTAACTTACTAGCATGAACCACAACGTTCATACAAGTATTGTCAAGTGCCTGTTGTAAATTGAATCTTCACTATGGTGGGAGAGACAGACACCCGCAAAGCCACTTGTGCAATGCAAGTTTCATGTTGAGCGTGGAGCAAGTCTCATGAATGATGTCATGTAAGGTTAGCCCGGACCGCTTCATCCCACCATCCCGCAAGATGCAAAGTACTCAAAAAGCAATCGACAACAAAAGCATCAACGCCTATAATTACCATTGTGTTCTACTCGTGCAATAGATCTACACATAGACACAGCTCTGATACCACTGCAGGGGTTCATACCATGGAAAAAAATATCGCATGAACACGCAAAAGCTAAGATCTAATATACGAGATCAGTGCAACGAGTTTGTAGAATACTAACCCTCGTAGATCCAAAGCGTTTAACGAGATCGGATTCTCGTGGTTGACGTAGTCGTTCACTTGCCGATCTCAAGATCGTATAGACAATCCTTCAGGTGACACATTCCGGCAGGGCTCCCGCAGTCGGTCACACGTACGGTAATCGATGAATACCTTCTTCTCCCTTGTTCCAGCAGGCAGTGAAGGTTGTAGATCTCCTCGCAATTCCAACGGCACGACGGTGTGGTGGTGGAGGTGGAAGAATAGATCCCGCAGGGCTTTGACTAAGCCGGAGCGGGTATGGTGGATTTAGAGAGGCCCTTGGTGGCTAGTGTTTAGACGCCAAGGGGAGGAGGGCATTCGGTGGCTAGGATTTAGACTAGACGGCGGCGGTTTAGAGGCTAGGGCGTCAACGACCTGGGAGGGTGGACGCCTAGGGTTTGGGGTGAGGCCAAGGGGGCGGCCCAGCCCCTCCTTTTATATGTGGGAGAGGAGACTAGGGGAGGTCAGTCCTCTTGCTTGGCCAGCGGCAAGGAGGGAGAGGGAAACCTCTCCTATGTAGGTTTCCTTCTCTCCCTCCACTTGGTTTTGACTTTCATGTTAGGATTTGACCTTTTCAAACTGGAGTTTGACTATTCAAACTAGAATTTGATTTCTCTCTTCCCACCGCCCAACTAAGTGACCTAGGGTATGATCAACCATTCCACATTGTCATGGAACAATCCAAGTACCCATCCCCCCGGGGTGGTGGACCTTCCAGAACCTTCTAGAAGCTTCTGGTGAAAACACCGAAAACATTTCCGAACCCCGAAAATATACTTTCCTTATATGAATCTTATTCTCCGGACCATTCTGGATCTCCTCGTGATATCCTAGATCCAATCTGAGACTCCGAACAACATTCGGTCTCCAACTCACATTCCATATCTACTAAACAACATCGAATCCTTAAGTGTGTCTCCCTACGGTTTGTGAATTATGCAGACATGATCGAGACACTTCTCCGATTAATAACCAATAGAGGAATCTGGAAATTCATATGGATCCCACATATTTCTACGATGATTTCGTGATCGAATGAACCATTTACATACAATACCAATTTCCCTTTGTCTCGCAATACTTTACTTATCCGAGGTTTGATCGTCGGTATCTCTGCATAGCTAGTTCAACCTCGTTATCGATAAGTACTGTTTACTCGTTCCGTGATATGTGATCCCTTGTGATCTAGTCACATGCTTGCAAGCCAATTGGATGACATTCCACCGAGAGGGCCTAGAGTATATCTATCTGTCATATGGATGGACAAATCTCACTCTTGATCCATGTGCCTCAACACATACTTTCAGAATACTCAATGCCACCTTTATAACCACCCAGTTACTAAGTGGTGTTTGATATCATCAAAGTATCCATCTGGTGATGGTGATTAACATGATCTAATGGTCAAAGTATTTAGGTTACTATGTATTTGAAAGCTTATAGCAAACGAACTATTGAATGACTTGATCTTATGCTAGGCTTAACTATAGGAGTGTGTCCATCACATCATTCTCCTAATGATATGACCTTGTTATTAATAACATCCAATGTTCATGATCAGGAAACCATGATCATCTATTAATCAACAAGCTAGTCTAAGAAGAGGCTTTACTAGGGACTCTATTATGTTTACAAAACAAACAAGTATTAATGTTTCCGGTTAATACAATTATAGCATGGGATGTAAACATTTATCATAAACATAAAGATATGATAATAACCTATTTGTTATTGCCTCTTGGGCATATCTCTAACAAAGGCGTCATCACCGTGCTTTTCATTGCCTTGGGAATCGACCTAGGTGAGTTGCAACCATTGCTGGGTGAGCGACGTGTCACTTTCTCTACTTTAAAATCTTGTGGAATGCTCACTAGGAGAGGTGGTAGTTTTTTACTTGCATATTGCTAGAGCTGGGTGTCTATACCACGTTCCTTTGCCTAATGGTCTTTTCTCTATCGAGGAAGGATGTTTTCTATATGATGTGCAGTTTTAATAACACCAACCCGAGGAGGAGATTTTGGATGAGGATGAAGACCAAAAAGAGGAGCAACAAGTTCTTGATCAAGAGGAGTAGCCACCAAACCGGTTCGCTACATATCAAGATTTTCAAGAACTTGGAGGAACTGTGGAGGGGATGCATAATCTCGCCCTAAACCTCCGAGAAACCACTAGTGACTTATCAACTCAATTTGCAAACTAGAGCCATAACTTTTTCCCGCCACTACAATGATTTGAAGGGATTGCCAAAGCCTAAGCTTGGGGAAGTCTCCCCATTATCGTTATTTGGCATTTGTTTTTAATATTTTGAGGAATGCTTTTAATTTGAGTTTATAAGCACTCGTGTTGGTTTCCCCAACACTTTATCTTTAGTCGTTTTTATTTGTTTTCGAAATTTTATAGCCGAGCTTTGTCGCCAATTTTCTATTCTTTAACTCCCTCTCCTTAAAAACAACAAAAAGATTTTTCCATTTATCTTTATTTTCCTTCTTCCTTTTTTCTATTCTCCTTGTTGTTCTCGCATATTTACAGGAGAGTGATCGACTTGGAGTTTTCAAGAAATGAATAAAAAAGGAAGAGAGAGAAGTGGAACCAATCATGAAAGATATGCCTTATGACTCCCCACTTTTGAAGTTTGAGAAACCCATGCTAGTTAGTAGTAAATGTTAAGATATTATATTGGTGGAGTGAGTCTTTATATTGGAGTAAAATTTTGTTTGCATGGGTATTTAGTTGAGTATGTTTTGTTCCATCTCTTCTAGTTAACCAAGTCTTGCCTAAAAATTTGTTAAACAGAAAAAGTATCACAATTGAAGGCTTGGGTGTTGTAGTGTTTAGTCTTGAAATTTTATTCTTAGAGACACTCGACATCACAGAAAATAATGATTAACTTGATAACTCTCTTTGAAAGGATTTGTTCGATTGAATTAATGTTTAGTGGTTTTTGTGAGCATGCCAAAGTTTGACTTGTGAATCATAAGAATGATATAGCTTTATGTGTGTCAAACTTCATGGCATGCCAACAACTCCACTAGCCTACGAACGATCTTCATAGGGGAAACTCTTAGATTTCGGCTATGAGTTGATTAAACATTTGTACCAGCAATGCTATAATGGGTAAGATTCTTGGCATTCTCGTGTAGCTGTGTTCATGATGGCCTCACTCCTCTTACTGGTATGAGTAATCATTATGCAAAAGGAACAAAAACCTTGGTGATGCCACGAGTGTCCATCACACCCCGATAAACTAATTAATTTTTTTGGCATGCTTTGAATTACTTAAGAACTGAAATTCTTGAAGTTAATGAATAGAAAAGTAGTGCTTGAAAAGTCTTAACTTATTGATGTGGGAGAATTGAGATACTTTAGTGTGTATGCTTTTCATGAGAAACTCTCACACTCTCAAATTTACATGATTACACTTTATTGTTCAAAGGCAAGCTTATGAGTTGATTACATGACATGGAATTGAGTTTACTCATTTGAATCATCCATGCTAACAATAATCTTTCTGCACTATAAGGATTCACTAAAACCCATATGATATGCTTGCCACTACTCTATCTATGCTGAGTTTTTTAGATTAATAAAGTGGAGGAAACATGAGACTATCTATCATGAGTAAGATCATCATCTCGTTATTTATTTTAAATGCTGAGTTCCTTTTTGATTTTGGTTTTCTTGCTCGACAATTATCAAGTTTAAGCTTGGGAAGGTTGATGGCTGTGAAATATAGCCATCCACGTCCACATTTAAACTAGATATTATTCATACTTTTGATGAAATATCTCTCTATTTTCCTATTTTACCTGCGCAAGAAATGACGTTTGATGATGGGAATCACAACATTAAAGTCAAAGATACGAGATTTCCAACAACTCAAAGAAACTAGGAGTCATGGAAAGGATCCAGTACCTTTAACGACCACCTATACGCGGGAATAAATTCTGGCTGTATAGATCTGGCCATGTAGTTTCCACCGACACCGCTAGATCAAAAAGAACAACTTTCATGAAGGGGTCCCTATATAAAGAGGCCTCTCATGATGGGAAAATTCCCTCCCTCCCCCCGAGAGTCGAACAGAGCCAGAAGGAGAAGAGAAAGCCACCAGAGGAATAGATCTAGATCCAATCTCAAAACCCTTCTCCACCACCATAGCCATATTCCACCACTTGTAATAGTAGATCTCATCTCCAATTGGTGGCATTGTAAGACTATTACTATCTATCTCATGATTTACATTACAATGTTTATGATTGTTGATCTCATATCTATGTGTGAGTAATTCTCCTTGGGCTAAGGGATTCGGCCTAGCCATGTAGTTTGTGCATGTTATTTATCATAGATGGGATCATGTATTAGTTTGTATGACTTGTCAGGTACCCAAGACCCCGAGGATTGATCCAGGTATAGGGAGTGTGAGTAATGACTAATCTGCAGGATGGGAACCCCAGTGATAGAAATGGTAGTACGGTTGTATGTGAGGGATTTACTTGGGATTAACGGTGATGTCACTACGCATATTATTAGATCTCTTTCTTCTATGGATGAGACTAATAGGCTATTGTTATAAGAGATTGCGGAGGCAATACAGTTATGGATGCACTTCCCACATATAATTATCTTGCTCTAATGATTACATGCATGCTTTATTATTATCTTTTATTCCCATCAGATGTTTTGCATAGCTACAGGTCAATCGGAACGCCCTAGTCACTCTCTCTCCATCATCGACAACAACAAAAGATCGCAAACTCTTGGTCCGGTAAAGCACTAAAAGAATTCAAAAACTCCCGAAGGTCCATTAAAGTAACTTTACTACGCTTTCTGATTCCCGAGGATTCGATAACCTATAGGTCTACTAGGGAAAAAGAGCTATACTACATCCGTAATCCGGATCGAAGGTATCAACAATGTATACCATATGGACAAGAGTGAGGTTTCCAGTAGCCTGCTGCCTCCTGAGCATATGCCGGAGAAGTGTGCCACGTGTGATCCCTTCAACGAAGTGGTAGATCGCATCATTTCTAGGATATCCCTCCAAGTCGGCCCTCAGCCGGAGCCATCTAGCGAGGTAATCTTGGGGGATTCTCACCATCTCTCTAAACTCAACGAGCCAAGTCGAAGATGGTCACGACACCGACAAAGTGCGACCGCTGCTTTCCAGACGCACGGGGTAACCCGACGGATTTTCATTGGTCTTCCACCATTATATCCTGCATAGGGGCGGTTTAGGTGGGCCTTGAATTTTTCTGATCTAAGCCAGCAAAATCCAAAGAGAGACACGACTTTGATCCTTCCGCGAACATATCCTGCCCAAAGGCGGTCTATGTAGGCCTTGACGATCCTCTGGCTTCCTGGGAACTAGTGCCCAAGCCGCTTTCGTCGATGAAGAGGTGGATGTACTTGATTGGAACAATTAAGAAGCAGGTGGGGTTTGACTTTGCCGAGATCCAGAATTCATCAGGAGGGATGATCAGAATGTTGCCAAAGAAGAGGACGTGCCCAATGGCTATGGTGTCGCCGATTTCCGCAAAGCGATTGGACCTCGCTCGGTGTAGAGCTCGAAGCACCTCTTGCCCCACGATGGGTGCCAACTATTGTGGTATTGCTGATGAGTAAGCCATGGAGGGGTCCTCACAGAGCGTGTTTAGAGAGGTGGGGGAAGGCAGCAAGTTGGCGGGTACGACACTACTAGAGAAAAGGCTATAGGAGACATGCTTATGCGAGGCACATTTAGACCATATGCGCCTCCTATAAAATAGGCGAGGCACACTCCTTCTCCATGCACCTCTAGTATAAAAATAGGCGAGGCGCATATGATAAGAATGCACCTCCTATAATCCCTGTACGGACTAAATCTAGCAGCCCCAGATTAAGCGAGGCGCATTCTAATCATATGCGCCTCCTATATATCAGATATGCGAGGCGCATATGGGCAAAATGCGCCTCGCATAAGTTGCGTGGACCCGATGAAAATCGGTGGTCGAATATACGAGGCGCATATAGTCATATGCGCCTCCTATAGTTGACAATATGCGAGGCACGTATTGTCACATGCGCCTCCTATACTCTGCCGGCCCCACCCCATCTCCTACCACAGCCACATGACCCCACCCCGCGTGTCCACCTCGTCCCTCACCAACCATGTTTGCGACCCCTCCCTCGCTCGCTAATCCCTGCCGCCGCCAGGCTCCCTCGTCTTCCCTCGCTTGCTGTCCACCCTCGCCGCATCCTCGTGGCCGCACCCGTAGCAAAGCTCCCCCGCCCCGAGCTTCTCCCCCGGATCCAAGGCACTCCGCCGCGTTTTTTTTCCTCCCTCCCTCACCCGAGATCGGGATCAGAGATCCTTCTCCTCAGATCAGGAGGCGGCAGCTGTACCCGGCGGCGATCCATCCAGCGGATCGGGAGGCAGAAGCCTGACCCTGAAGGTGAGACTCCGTCCCTCTGGGAGACAGGCGCTGCCAAGCAAATGGGAGACAGGCGCTGCCATTTTCACTGCTGCTGCTCCGGCTGCCAGGTTTAGAATTCAAATCCCCACTCCTCCGCTGCTGCTGCCCTGTACCTCTAGCTCTAGTAGTAGTATAGGACCGGTCCGTCTCTCTCTATCCTCTCGCGAAGAAGGAAGGGAAGGAGGCTTCTCTCCAGGGCAGGGCAGGGCAAGCTCTAGCAGGGAGGGGCCGGAGAGCGACTTTGCTGCTGCTCCCGCTGTAAGTAACTCCACCTGCTTCCTTCCTCGCGCGCCCGCCGAGATTCTCCTTCGCCCCACTCCCTGCCGCTCGCTTGCTCGATCTTATGCGTCAGTGAAATCCGTGCTGCTGGGTGCCTGGTGCGAAGCCCGGCGCGGGGAGGAGGAGGAGGATGGAGGGGATTTGTTGCGGGGATTTAGAATTCGGTCCTCAAATGTCTGGTTCCGTGCTGATTGATCCGTATGCTCTGATTTTCGGCCGTTTTGCTCTGGTCTGGGTTGCGGTTCGTTCGCCGGTAGCGGGAGATCCAACGGGACGCCACAGGGGCGCGCGCGGGTTTGCTTCAAATTTTGCTTGCGCGGTTCCTTTTAATCTGTCCATCTGATCTCTACTCTAGGGTTCTGTTCTACTATGGGTTTAGCTCTCCCAGTGTTCCCCGCTAGTGCCAATGCAGCAGCGAGCCTTAGTAGTACTGGGTTTGGGTGATCCCCGTGGATTCCGCATGTGAAATGCAGCTGCTTGTCCTCTAGCTAGCTCAACTTCGAGAGATCACTATGTGCTCTGTTCGGTTAGGTTCAAATTCGTTTGTTTCTTCCGCAGGAGATTTTTCCGAATCCTAATGCATGCATGGTTACCGGCAATTTCCCAATGCAATTGCTTCTCTTCTAGCTTGCTCAGATTCGAGAGATCAGTGTGTGCACTGTTCAGCTGGTTTCAAGTTTGTTTGTTATTAGATTTTCTGAATCCTATTTTCCAATGCAATTGCTAGTCTTCTAGCAAGCTCAAATTCGAGAGATCATCCTGCTCTGTTCTGCTCATTTCAAATCCGTTCGTTTCTACTGCAGCAGATTTTCTGAACCCTTGTGCATGATTGTCTTTTGTCAGAAATTTGATTCAGCTCTTAAATTTGTATTATGTGTACATACACTGGATCCCACTGTGATCAGTTTCAAAATGTTGTGCAGGGATCAAGTGATGATGGGTGCAGAAGCTACCACAAAAACAACCTCCAGCCCCCAGGGGAGGATGCCATCATCGACCCCCTTGTCTATTGGCCACTGAGACCCCTACCAATCTGCCGCTCCAGTGACGCCTCGAGGCCGCCACGATGAAGTCCAACGCCGTCCCATCGAAAGGCAAGGCCGCCTTCGAGCTGAAGTACAGGCTGGTCCAGGCCCTCAACAAGATCGCTGACAGGGAAACCTACCAGATCGGGCTGAGCGAGCTCGAGAAGTCCGTGGACACGCTGTCCCCCGACACGGTCGGCCCCTTCCTCTCCTGCGTGATCGGCATGGAAGGAAGAAGTGGAGGAACTTCCTCGTGATCACCACCTTGTTTCTCTTCATGGTAGGTTATGTGTTCTACTTCATCTAGGTAGAGCTACGTCGTTGGAGTTGTAATGTGATTGTGAACTTGTACTCGGAGGTGTAATGTGATTGTGAACTTGTACTCGAAGGTGTGAACTTGTGGCACAAACACTTGATGTATGAACTTGTATGTCATGATTGATGTGTAATGTATTGTATTCATGTTGGTTCTATTATGCTTTGGCAAATTTCAAGTTTCTGAAAAATTTTGTGCTCTTTATACTGTATTCTGGACTATATTGTATATTTGAATATCTGTATATTATTATTTATAGTGGTCTGTAAAACTTGAATTTCGAAAATATTACCGGAGACGCATATAGGACACTATAGGAGGCGCATATACTATAAATATACGAGGCGCATTGTGAAACATATTCAAGGCGCATATGATATGCGCCTCCTATACTTCACATATGCGAGGCGCATATCGATATGCGCCTCGCATAATAATATAGGAGGCGCATATCGATATGAGCCTCGCATATGTGAAGTATAGGAGGCGCATATCATATGCGCCTCGCATAAAAAATAGCCGAGGCTTGAAGCTAGAGGCGCATATGATATGCGCCTCGCATAAGCTTTTAGGTGCGCCTCGCATAAGATTTTCTCTAGTAGTGCGAGGTAACACACTTTACCTAGGTTCAGATCCCACAACGGTGGTGGAATCCTACTCCTACTATAAATCACTATAATGGAAATATGCTGAGTTACAGGGATTTGTTCGCTATGCGAGGTGATATGACTTGTTTCCCTAAAGGATCCTAGCGGTCCAGCTTATAAAGGTGCCAAAACCTAGGGTTATAGTGAAAAGTCCTAGCCAGATAGGTTACAGAGTTCTACACTAAGACAAACTAGTCTTACATGTCTTGCACTCCAAGGCTCTTGGTTGGATTATATGTGCACCATAGCCTTCCTTTATCCGGCATGGGCCTCCCTTCTGGATCCGTCTAACTGGGTCGCCTAGCAAGCCATGGGCCTTACTACCAATCGTGGGACACCCGAGTTAGCCGGACTAGAGATATGTAATGGTGATACCCATTTAGCATATCCCTAACTGAAATGTCCATTCACGTCCCAAGGTGTGGACGGATGGCTCTGTGTCTTGGCATGCTGCCTATCGTTCTCATGGAATTACTGATCCCGATGTGGAACCCACCAATCACCATGATGTGACGCATTGGCATACTGCTATGGAGCAGGAATTTCAGGCACTTGTTTAGAATGAGACCTGGAAACTTATTCCTCCTCAGCCCGGCATCAACGCCATTGACTC
Organism: Avena sativa; assembly: GCA_916181665.1. Taxonomy (NCBI): domain Eukaryota; kingdom Viridiplantae; phylum Streptophyta; class Magnoliopsida; order Poales; family Poaceae; genus Avena; species Avena sativa. The sequence continues at coordinate 107,338,804 of OV702293.1, forward strand.
TAAGTGGATTGTCAAGATCAAACAACACTTAGATGGTTCTATCGAGCGCTACAGACTGTGGTTAGTTTCCAAGGAGTTCAAGCAGCGCTATGAGTTGGACTACGAAGATACCTTTAGTCATGTTATCAATCCTACCACCATTCGTATGTTCTTGTCCTTGGATGTTTCTCGTGATTGGCATATCCGCGAACTTGATGTTCAGAATGCTTTTATGCATGGTGTCCTAGAGGAGGAGGTATATATGCGACAGCCACCTGGTTTTGTGGATTCTGCATGGACCAGGCATCTCTGTCGCTTGGTCAAGGCGCTTTATGGTCTAACACAGGCTCCTCGTGCCTGGCATGCTCGTCTCGGAAGTATCCTTCGTGATCGATGTTTCACTGAATCTACTACTGACACCTCCCTCTTCATGCTTCGACGCTCTGATCTCATAATGTATCTCTTAGTGTATGTTGATGATATCATAGTGGTGAGCTCTACTCCTTCTGCGTCCGATCGTCTTGTTCAGGGTCTTCGTTTTTGACTTTGTCGTCAAAGATTTGGGTCCCCTTCACTACTTTATTTGTTTGGAGGTCTCCACTGTTGCCCAGGGTCTGGCTCTCACTCATAAGAAGTATGCTCTCGATCTTATTCACCGCGCTAGTTTGCTTAAGTGCAAGGCCGCATTCTGCTAAGGAGTCTACTACCTATCACAACATTGTTGGTGGTATTCAGTACCTTCTCATCACTCGTCCTAACCTATCATTTGTTGTCAATAATGTGTGCTAGTATCTTCAGACTCCTCGCCATTCGTAATGGTTGGCTGTCAAGTGTACTCTTCACTATGTCATCTCGATAGTCTCGCATGGTGTGCATCTTCGGTCATCCTCTTCCAGTGTCCTGTCAGCGTTTTCTTATGCTGATTGGGTGTTGGGGATATGCTATATGGGTATCCTTATAGCATGTATCTTATCCGACTAACCCGGGTGGCCCATAGTCGGTAGCATGGCCTATGGCCTGCTGGGCGGCCCAGTTAGGTGGATCCAGAAGGGAGGCCCATGCCGGATAAAGGAAGGCTACGGTGGAGTCACCAGCGTACCCGGAGCCTTGGAGTGCAAGATACACAAGACTAGTAATAGACGGTGTAGGACTCTGTGACCTGTCCGGCTAGGACTTTTCCCTGTAACCCTAGGACCTGGTGACTATATAAGTCGGGCCTATGGGAGCCTTTAGGGCACGTTCATAGACAATATCAGACAACCTCGCACGGCGAACCTATCTCTGTAACTCGGCGTATTGCCATTATAGTGATTTATAGCAGGAGTAGGATTCCGCCACCGTCGTGGGATCTGAACCTGGGTAAGCTGTGTTACCTCATACCCGTCAACCGTCTGCCTTACCCCACGTCTCTAAACACGCACTGTGAGGACCCCTCCATGGCGTACTTGTCGGCAATACCATGATAGTTGGCGCCCACCGTGGGGCAAGAGATGCTTCAGGCTCTTCACGGGGCGAGGACCAAAATCTTCGCGGGAATCGGCGAAACCGTAGCCATCGGTCGCGTTCTCTTCTCCGGCAATGTTCCGATCGTCCCTCCTGACGATTCTGGATCCCGGCAAATACGAACCCTACGCGGTGTTCGATCGTTCCTATCGGAGACATCCACCTCTTCATCGGTGAAACCGACTCAGGCACTAGTTCCTTGGGAGTCGGAGGAGCATCAAGACCTGCACGGACCGCCTATGGGCAGGATATGTTCGCGGAAGGATCGATGTTGGATCTCTCTTTAGAGTTTGCCGGCAAAGATCGGAAAGCATCAAGACCCGCACGGACCGCCTACGGGCAGGATACGTTCGCGGAAGGATCAATGTCAGATATCTCTTTGGAGTTTGGCGACAAAGATCGGAAAAATTCAAGGCCCACCCAAACCGCCCCTGTGCAGGATATAAAGGTGGAAGATCACTGCAAATCCGCCAGCTTAGTCCGTGCGTCTGGACAGCAGAGATCCAAGTTCAGAGGAGATAGACTTCAGTCCAGAAGAGCTAGACTCCGCTATGCAGGAGATGGAGGAGGAGTACTCGCGCTACGAGCAGGCCAACAACGCCGTCGCGTCCCGAGGGGTGTTCGTCACCATTGGTACGGCGATGGATGAAGATCAACCCGGACGAGCTCCGCCTACGGCGCTGGAAAAGGGGAAGGGGCCACTTATTGTGACGATGATCGCGCAAAAGTCATGCCTCCTCTGCCCAATCCAGTGCAGCAGCCGCAGGAACTCGGCACCGGCCCGAGCAACAACAACACCGCAAACTTGCCGCCTCCAACATCCACGTCTGCAGCAGCCCAAGTTACTCCAGCTGATAGAGTGATGTACGGCAATCCCCTCGTTGAGCCACTGACCGTTGCTCATATCCGGAACGTGACCCAGCTTGATGAGAAGGCCAGCATCTGCTGGAGGAGGCGCAAGCCATCGCGGAGCAAGGCGCTAAGCTAGATCGAGATCTGGTCAACACGCAGAAGTCCATAGAAAAAGCTAGAGCAATGGAGGCCGAGTACAAGACTCTGCTATAGTAGCAGAAGGCTAAGAAAGCTCCGGCTCGCGTCATCAACGATCCTGGTGTACGGGGCAAAATAGGATGGACTCCCTCTAAGACGGCACAGGCCAAGCCATACATTGACAGTGAAGGCAAGCAGGTGATGCCCACCCCACTCCTTAACCTCGCCGTCGCCAAGACCCTTCTGGAGCAGGATAGATCGCCTGAAGCAGTGGAACAGGTCTACGGCCTAGTGGCCAAGGCGGTGAAGCAGCAGGAAAAGGCCACCTCTCAGAGGCTTGAGTCTAACCCAGCGCTCTTCCAGTCTAGCCAGTACAAACCGCCAAGGGACAGATCTCCTCTTGATGTCGGGTACCAGACGGGTTCATCAGAACAAAGACGAAGGGATGCACGCAACAGGAAGGATGCTATCCCAATATCCTCCGACCATGGAGAAAAGGCCCGACCTCGTCGCCCATCGCCACCGCCCCGATCTCCCCGACATCACGAAGATTACAAAGCTCACCATCGTACGGATATGCCCCCACCAAAGAAGTGTGGCATCGTCATCCACGACAACACGGAGGAGACCCGTCATGAGGGAGAACGCAACCAAGGACATAAGAGCAGGTCGCGCCATGACCCTCCATGTCTGAAAAGCAACCATGACAGACGTGAGGCATCGCAGGAGGGTAACAGCAAGAAGGCTAACCCACCTCCACCTCCGCCTCCGTCACCACCAAGCAGTCACCATGGCGGAGGAGGCCCGCGTCGTTCACGCAGCCCATCCCCTGTTGACAAGAAGAAGAACCCGGAGCCATACGATGCGCGTTCGCGGATCGATAAGATCCACGAGGCCCGGGAAGGACCATACCTGGGACCACGTTGCTTTGGACCTGCAATACGGTCCGCAACTTACCCCAAAGGTTTCCGGATTGACAAGACCATCAAGCCCTATGACGGCACCGCCAAGCCAGCCACATGGTTGCAGGACTACGGCAACGCGGTGGAGATTGCCGGAGGCAACCCCAACATCGCTGTCAAGTACCTCCCATTAATGTTGGCAGGTACGGCCCATCAATGGATCGACGACTTGCTAGAGAAATCTATCTACAACTGGTTGGACAGGCAAGAAGCGTTCACCAAGAACTTTGAGGGTACGTACAAGCGTCCCTGCACCATGGGCGATCTATAGCGGTGCGTGCAAGAAAAAGACGAGACATCTCGCGCCTACCTCTCCCGCTGGCTGGACATGAAGAATTCCTGCGCAGGAGTGCACGCTCAAACCGCCATGGCCGCCTTCATCGATGGGTTGGAAAGGGGCACGTTGCTCCGACATAAACTGAAGCGCTTGCAGGACAATCACCAGCTTGACTTGAACCAGATGATTCAGTTGGCTAGTGAGTTCGCAGCTGCCGACAATGACGCTCATGGCTCCTTGCCGGCAACGGCCGTTCCAACTCAAGCTCGGAGGAATAGCAGTACAAAGCGGAAGACCGCCCCAGAAGAAAAGCAATCTACCGACATGGTCTCTATGACTTTTGCAGGACGAGGAGAGGGCGGACAACGTGGCCGAGGAAGGGGAGCTGGTCGTGGACAGCAACAAGGAATTGATACCACCTCGGCGCTGCTCCGCGTTCCCCAAACCTATGAGTAGTACCGCGATATGCCATGCCTCGTACACCTCGACGTCAACGGCAAAGCCACCCATACCAATCGACACTACAAGTTCGTCAACGACCTCAAGGAAGACCCGGAGTCCAGCTACAAGCAAAGTCAGAAGAACAGACCGCGCGGCAAGGGCAAGGGGAAGAAGAAGGAGGAGGAGTCCAAGGATTCAAGTGACATGGACGAGGACGTTGACCCCAAGCACGCCGCCAAGAGCGACGACAAAGGCAAGAACCCCTTCGCGAAGAAGGCCCCAGTCTACCACACTTTCTTGGCACCCCCACCGTCCGACAACAGAAAACCTCTCTGAGGATCCTGATGGTAACTCTCCCCCCAGTCCCCTAGTACCTACGCTGGTCGGAGGTTCCAATAACTTGGGACAGGACGGACCACCCAGAACTTATACCCACGGAGAACCAGTACGCCATGGTCATCAACCCCTTGATTGACAGCGTGGAGTTCACCAAGTGTATGGTGGATAGTGGAAGCAGCATCAACATCATGTACCTGGATACACTACAAAAGATGAACTTGACGGAGGCAAACCTAAGGCAAACCAACACCATCTTCCACGGCGTAGTTCCTGGTCGGGAGGCTCGGTCCCTTGGGTGCATTACACTTCAGGTTGCCTTTGGCGATGTTAATAATTACCGTCAAGAGCGCATGACCTTCGAGGTGGTCCCCTTCAAGAGCGTGTACCACGTCATATTCGGCCGCGACATATTCCCCACGTTCATGGCCAAGACATGCTTCGTCTACAACAAGCTCAAGATACCCGGACCAAACGGCATCATCACCGTATCCGGAAGCTTTACCAAGGCAAGGGACTGCAAGATCAACGAAGCAGCCGTTGCAGAAGCTGTCCTCTACAGTGAAGGATTCAAACAGATCCAGAGCAAGGTCGATGACTCAAAGATGCCCGTGTCGAAGAAGCAGATCTCCGACTCCGCTCCTGCGTTCAAGGCCGCCATCGAGACTAAGCCGGTGGAACTTGTGGTAGGCGATGCCTCCAAGGTCACTGCCATTGGGACGAACCTGGATCCCAAATAGGAAAGTGCGCTCGTCGAGTTCCTCCGTGAGAACGGGGACATCTTTGTCTGGCAACCTGCCGACATGAAAGGTGTACCTAGGGAACTTGCCGAGCACAGCTTAAACATTGATCCAAAATGCAAACCAGTGAAACAACCTCTACGACGCTTTGGAGATGAGAAGAGATGAGCCATTGGCAAAGAGATAGCTAGGTTACTTAAGGCTAGATTTATCCGAGAAGTCCTTCACACCCAATGGGTGGCCAATCCTGTACTTGTCCCCAAAAAGGGAACCAATGAATTAAGAATGTGCGTTGATTACACCGGCTTGAAAAAAAGCATGTCCCAAAGATCCGTTTGCTTTGCCTCGCATTGACCAAGTCATTGACTCGACGGCTGGCTCGGAACTTTTGTGTTTTCTCGATGCATACTCAGGATACCACCAGATCAAGATGAGGAAGTCGGACCAATTGGCCACTTCGTTCACTACCCCATACGGCACGTTTTGCTATGTCACGATGCCATTTGGGCTGAAAAACGCAGGCACTACCTACCAGCGGACAATGCAACGTTGCATTCACGACCAAATTGGTCGGAATTTTCATGCCTACATGGACGATATCGCGGTGATGTCTAAAAAGTCAAACGACTTAATCTCCGACTTAAAACAAACCTTTGATAATCTCCGGAAATACAACATGATGCTTAACCCTAAGAAGTGCGTCTTCGGGGTTCCAGCCGGCAAATTGTTGGGCTTTATCGTTTCCCAGCATGGAATCGAAGTCAACCCGGAGAAAATCAAGGCCATCTTAAACATAAACCGTCCGACATGCCTAAAGGACATTCAACGACTAACAGGTTGTGTTGCAGCAGTTAGTCGGTTCGTCAGCCGACTTGGAGAGAAGGCTCTGCCGCTATACAAGTTGCTGAAGAAGGCGGACAAATTCACGTGGACGGACGAAGCAGATGCAGCATTGAAGCAGCTCAAGGAGATTCTTTCCTCAGTGCCCATCCTTGCAGCACCCGAGCCTGGAGAGCCCCTGTTAATTTACATGGCGGCAACCAACCGGGTTATCAGCATCGTCGTCGTGGTAGAGCGGAAGGAACCAGGCTATGAGCACGGAGTTCAACGACCAGTTTACTATGTGAGCGAGGTCTTAACGGATTCTAAGCAGCATTACCCGCACTACCAAAAGATAGCTTATGAAGTATTCCTTGCTTCTCGGAAGCTGAGGCACTACTTTCAGGAGCACCCAATAATAGTGGTGAGCAAGACTCCACTGTCCGACATAATCAATAACAGCGATGCTATAGGAAGGGTCGCGAAGTGGGGCATTGAACTTGCTGCCTTCGAGATCACCTACAAAATACGCGACGCTATCAAGTCACAAGCTTTGGCGGATTTTGTTGCAGATTGGACGGAGATGCCAGATGCTACTCCGTTGCCAGAACCAGAGTACTGGGTGATGCACTTTGACGGATCAAAGCTGCTCAACGGCTCGGGGGCTGGTGTATTGCTACAGTCACCAACAGGAGACAAGCTACACTACGTTCTGCAGATCCACTTCGAGGCTACAAATAACATGGCGGAGTATGAAGCACTCATTCATGGACTACGTGTAGCCAAGGATATTGGCATCAAGCGCATAGTTTGCTGTGGAGATTCCGACTTGGTTGCCCAGCAGGTGGCTGGCACCTGGAATGCGTGGAACCCTATGATGGCGGCATATCGATACCTAGGGAGCCAAGTATGTGCCTAGGGAGCAAAACGAGGTGGCCGATCTTCTATCTAAGCTAGGATCAGGGAGCAAGCGAATTCCGCCAGAAGTTTTCCTAGAGCACCTGCGCACACCATCCATGAAGGGAGCCGACATCGACAACCCGGATATAGCTGACTCTTTCATCAACATGGTGACTAAGGTCCCTCCGGCTTGGACAAAACCGTTCATGGAATATCTCGAACACGGAATTTTGCCCGACGACAAAGTCGAAAGACGGCAAATAGTATGACGAGCAAAGGGTTATACCATAATCAATGGGCAACTCTACAAAAGGAGAACTACTGGTGTATACCTAAAATGTGTTTCCCAGCTAGAAGGCATGGAAATCCTACGCGAAATCCATTTCGGAGATTGTGGGCACCATGCCGCTCCTCGATCGTTGGTCGCGAAAGCATTCCGGCAAGGATTCTACTGGCTGACCGCGAAGGTGGACGCCGACAAGATGGTTGAGACATGCATGGGATGCCAGTATTATGCCCGACAACCACATGTTCCTGCTGAAGAACTGCGAACAATACCAATAACTTGGCCATTTGCAGTCTGGGGGCTAGACATGGTGGGACCGTTACAGACGGCACCTTGTGGGTTTACGCATCTGCTTGTAGCAGTTGATAAATTCACTAAATGGATAGAAGCTAAACCCATTAGAAAGCTTGATGGGGCAACTGCCCTCAGGTTCGTCCAAGATCTAGTGGTGAGATTTGGTCTCCCACATAGCATTATCACCGACAATGGCAGCAATTTATCACTCGGAGAAGTGGAGGCATATTGCTGGGAGAAAGGCATCTGACTTGACCTTGCATCTGTGGCACACCCACAATCCAACGATCGGGTTGAGCGAGCCAATGGATTAATTCTGCAGGGAATCAAGCCACGTCTCGAGGCACCGCTACATAGAGCAGCTGGATCCTGGTCGGAAGAATTGCCATTTGTGATGTGGAGTTTACGAAATACACCCAACAAATCTAGCGGCTACACCCCTTACTTCATGGTATATGGAGCAGAAGCCATCCTGCCCTCCGACATCCTCCATGATGCACCACGAGTTGCCGCCTACGACGAGGATGACGCTGAAGAATCCAGACGCCTAGATGTGGACCTTCTCGAGGAGGAGCACATTTTGGCATGCCAAAGATCCGCCATCTACTAGCAGAAGCTACGCAGCTACCATAGTCGCCGCGTTCGGCATCGCTCGTTTAAAGAGGAGGATTTGGTGCTCCGACTTAAGCAGAAGAAGTCACACAAATTGTCCCCGCCATGGGAAGGACCGTTCATCATAAGCAAGGCACTGCTTAATGGGTCTTACTACCTTGTTGACAATCGTGAACTAAAGGACAGACCCAACGAGGATCATAAGCGTAAGCTACGTGACCCGGATGATGACTACCCGGAGCTTGATCGGCCATGGAACATAGCACAGCTACGTCCTTTTTACATTTAGCATTTTTTATCTAATTGTGTACCTCTTATATGATCAATGAAATAAAGCTCTTTGGTTCACTCATATTTCTGAGTCTTTTACCTCCTTTAGTGTTCATTTTTGGATCATGTAAAACCTTTATGCACAAGTTTTGCGTTTGCACTTGTGAAAATTCCGTCTACGGGCGTTAGCTTAAGTTTTCTGGTCTACACGTTCTTTGTCGTTTTTTAGGTGGATTCTGGAGTAGTGACTTTTGGCACTTATTGTCGGCGATTTTGTGCTCAGGTTATTGACGGTGCCATTGGGCATCATCACCTAAGCGCATGGTTCCGACAACGAGTCTTCCGACTCACGAAAGGTCAAGCATAAGAACCAAAGTAATGGATAAGCCAGCACTTGCTTAGAAATATATACATGCTGGGAACTAAGTTCTTAAGTGGCAGGAAATAACAATCATTGTTTTCCGCCTTAAGTTACATCATCAAGTTTTTTCCGTGCATACACCAAAGGCAAAACAAATATTACATAGTGTTTTTCACTCTTTGGGCGCAGGAGACTTGGAAGCAGCATCGTCCCCAGCCGGAGAATCACCCTCAATGTCGGCGCTGTGATGAGACTCGGAAGAATCTTGGTTGGCGCTGTCGATGGTGTTCATGGGCATGAAGACATCAATGTCCACCAACTCGGCAACTCTGGTGTCATAACCCGCGAGTGATGACAAGATGGTTTCGTGGTCAATCTCTTTGCCCTCATCATCAACGTCGGGGATACCAGAGGTCACCGTGTCAATGTCGGCATCTTCGTAGTGTGCCTTCACCATTGAGAGCGCCAGCCCGTGCACATGAAGCTTTCCAGCTCGTAACACGCTCGGGGGCTCGGCACAGAATCTTCGAGTACTTCGTCACAGAGTCCGAGGCCTTGATGTATATCTAGAGAGGCTTGGAAATCTCCTTGGCTTGGGTGATGGCGATGTTGATAAAGTTGCTGGCAAGAACCATGCATTCCTTGTCCGAAGGAGGCGAGCGGGTTAAACCCATAGGAGCTGAAAATTCCGAAAATGAGCGCATGAGTTCAATAAACTCTAAGTATCCATACTACAGAAATACAAGGCGGAGGAAACTTACTGAAGATGCTGGCCTTGGCCTTCCAAAGGGTGTCTGCCAAGGATTCCTTCTCTTGTTGGAAGAGCTTAAACGTCTCGCTGTGGCGTTGGTTTTGCTCATCAGCAGCTTGCTTCTGATCTTTTAAGATCGCAAGCTCCTCCTTCAAGCGATTGATTTCCGCGGAGGCGGAATCCTGCAGGGCTTTCGTGGAATCCTCGTGCATCTTCAGCATCTCTTCCCTCTCCTTCTTAAGGATTCTGTTCTCGCTGTCCAGTTGCTGGATGTGCTTGGACTACTCGACAATATCCTTGGCCTTGGCGACATGTTCTGCAAAGTCGGAGAAAACAAAGTACACAGTGAGTACTCGGAGAATGAAGGCATAAAACCAAGACGGAATGCGCAAAAAAGAAAACAGACTCTTGTTTTTGATGATCTGTTCCTTCAAGATGGCAGTTTTACCCTTTTCAGCTTCAAGATCTGCGCGCATCTTCTGGTACTTGTCATTGGCCATGCCCCTCCGAGCATTCTCGTTCTATGGAACAAAGGAAAAAAGTTAAACCGTTGTTTAGTCTACTTGGAGCATCTAGTCGGAATCTTTCCACTTAGACGCTCGGGGGCTACAGCGAGAGTTTTTAACTTAGCAATATGCTTAGCTTTTCTTTAAGCATCTAGTCGGAGCTAATTCAGTTCTCGATTAGAAGCTTGGGGGCTACAGTATAAAGTTTTAACTCGGAAAATGCTTAGCTTTTCTTTAATCATCTAGTCGGAACTGATTCAGTTACAACTAGAAGCTTGGGGGCTACAGTATTGAAAATTATAAACACTGCGTATGCTACTCTTAAAGCATCTAGTCGGAATAGTTTCTTCCATCTAAATGCTTGGGGGCTACAGTGAGAGTTCTTTCTAACTTAGTAACTCTTAGAGCATATAGATGCAAAACCCATGGTTTTCTGTCTACATCCTCGGGGGCTACAGTGGGATACTCATATGAAATGCAAAAGGTAAAGTAAAACTTACAAGTGCAATAATCTTGAGGTTTGTAGCGCTTTCGGCTTGCAGCTTGCCAAAGGAAATGCTATTTCCTTGCAAGATATCCGCTTGTCGGAGAAGCTCCTCAATACCGCACGTCGGAGATGACGACACTCCTCCAGGAACCAGAGTTGTGTTACTCGGCATGAGCGCCGGGTAAACTATCTTCGGGAACTCGAAGGGCTTCTGGGGAGCAGGGGCGCCATCTTCAGCAGAGGTACCAATTCCCACTACCGCCTTGCCGCTACCGATGGCATCCTTAGCCGGAGCTTCAGCCATTTCTAGAGCAGTGCTCTCCTGCGTCGCCTGTTCGCCGACAACAGCGAGTTAGGTAGAGGCGCCAGAATCCACTTCCATGGCGGAAGGGCCTGGTGCCTCCTGGACTTGAGAACTTGTTGGGGCAGAGGAAGGCTTGACGGCAGGAGTAGCAGGGGCGATGGCGAGGGAGGAGTCGCGATGCAGCATATCCTTGATATTTCTAGAAGCCCCCAAAGTCTTGGAGGTCTTCTTGAGGCTGGTTGTGGCTTTCTTCCTGAAACGTGCAAAGTGCATAAGTACAGAAACAAAACAGACAGATAGACAATGTCAGAGAATGAGAAGCTTACACTAGGGGGATGCTTTGGCAAAAATCCCGGTGGCTTTTCTCTTCTCCTCCTCCAGGGCAACGGTAGTCTTCTTGGAGGCTCCACCCTCCATCTTCTTCTTGCCTCCGTCGGCAGCGTCAGAGGTGGAGCTCTTCCGCTTTCGTGCCAACAGGACATCATCATCGGACACGACCGTGACTTCCTTCATCTTTGGATCGTAGATTTTGGAAGCCAGGTTGTCCTCATCTAGATCGCTAAGCTGTTAAGTAAGAAATCACCGTGTTAGATGAGATGGTAATGGCAAGACGGAGAAACTGGAGCATATGTCGTACACAGAAAATACATATCTACCTTTGGGCACTTGCCGTCTATGAACATGTCGTAGGTGATGGTGAATCCACGCTTATTTTCCTTCACCTTGACGATGTCCTTCAGGTGGAGCTTGACGGAGTCACTCGAGAAGCTATCCATGGAGATCCAGAGGGTATCCCTTCGATCGCTGGTATACTCGTGCATGAACTTCGCACGGTGCTGCAGAGGTTGGATTCGCCTGATGAACCAGCACATGGCCAGGTCCAAGCCGGTCAAACCCGTCTCTACGAACCATTCGATCTGCCTTATTGCACGAGAAGCGTCGAGGTCGGAGGGAAGGGAGGCATGGGACCTCCATGTGGAAACTTCAGCGGCGGCTCCATCCGCGAAGTCCGGGTACGTTACTTCTTGGCCCGCCAAAGGAATGTCGGGACCGTAGAAGTACGTCCGCTGCCAGTTTTTGCAGGACTCGTGGCTGACGATGTCGGGGAACCGCCGGCCAGGTCGAATCTTGAAGCTTATGGTGCCGCAGTTCCTAAGCTCCTCCCTACTATGTCCGGCTTCACGTTTGACGGTGAAGAAGTACACGAACAAGTCTAACCTAGGCCTAATCCCTAGGTAACCCTCACAAAGTGCCGCGAAGTTGCTAAGCACTAAGATGCTATTGGGGGAGAGGTTATGGGGTTGGACCTTGTAGTGGTTCAAGACGGAGAGGAAGAAGTGGGAGATGGGCAGGGAAACACCGCGTACCAGCTGTGCCTTGAGGTACACCTTTTCTCTGGCTTGGGGAGAAGGTGTCACCTCGCCGGCCGGCGCCGCCCGCCAGGCGAGCCCCTCCGTCGTGGGGAGGTAGCCTTTGGCGACCATCTCTTGGATGTCGCGGTCGGTGATGTCCGAGCCGCGCCAGTCACCCTTGTGCGAGTCTGGCTCTTCTTCCAGTGGCTCCAGCGCCGCCAGATTATGGTCGCCGCCGGTGGTTTCAATCACCGCCGATGCGGGGATGACCAGGCCCTCTGGGGGAACGACGACGGAGCTCGCCGGCTTCGCCGCGGCTTCGCTCGACGCCGCCATCGATGGGGAGGAGCTGCTACTGGCCATGGAGTGTTGGAAGGATGCGACTGCCGCAGAGGGAGGCTAGGGTTTTCGAGGTTTCTCGCGGAGAGCTCGAGGAGGCGTGCGGCTGGAGGAAGAAGACGATGACGCGAGAGGAATGAGGTAAAAAGTGGAAAGTGTCCCACGGTTACTATTTATAATGCTCTGCGTCAAGATTCGTGCATCTAATCAGACGGTTGTCGCGTAGACGACGTGTTCGTGAACATGTGAGGTAATTTCGCCACGTCTCCAACCGCCACCGCCAACGGTTCGTATCGCTCACGCGGGGAAATTGGATATGATTGCGTTCTCTGCATGTGTGAGTTACGAGGCGTCGCTGACCTAAGCCTACGTCGTCCAAGCTAACACGGGTAGATGAGCCGTTGCATCAAAGATTCCGGCATGGACGGATTTAATCCAACTGCGTAAGAATATGATGGAAGATTCAGCATTTCTCCGGCTTACCGTTCGAAGACGGAGAAAACCTTGCAGGGTTCTTTGGGAGGACTACAAGATGTTGCTTGAAGATCTACCGACATCCATCTAGACGGAGCATTCTATGTGAAGAGGCAAGACGGCGCAAGATCTCGGAGTTCTCCGGGGGCTACTGTTGGGGATATGCTATATGGGTATCCTTATAGCATGTCTCTTATCCGGCAAACCCGGGTGGCCCATAGTCGGTAGTATGGCCTATGGCCTGCTGGGCGGCCCAGTTAGGTGGATCCAGAAGGGAGGCCCATGCCGGATAAAGGAAGGCTACAGTGGAGTCACCAGCGTACACAGAGCCTTGGAGTGCAAAATACACAAGACTAGTAATAGACGGTGTAGGACTCTGTAACCTGTCCGGCTAGGACTTTTCCCTGTAACCCTAGGACCTGGTGACTATATAAGTCGGGCCTATGGGAGCCTTTAGGGCACGTTCATAGACAATCTCAGACAACCTCGCACAGCGAACCTATCTCTGTAACTCGGCGTATTGCCATTATAGTGATTTATAGCAGGAGTATGATTCCGCCACCGTCGTGGGATCAGAACCTGGGTAAGCTGTGTTACCTCATACCCGTCAACCGTCCGCCTTACCTCACGTCTCTAAACACGCACTGTGAGGACCCCTCCATGGTATACTCGTCGGCAATACCACGACATTGGGCTGGCAGTTCTGATGACAGGTGATCCACGGGAGATATGCTATATTCTATGGGCCTAATTTGATCTTCTGGAGTGCTCGCAAGCAAGCCACTGTTTCACGATCTAGTAAAAAGTCTGAGTACAAAGCTTTAGCCAATGCAACTGCTGAGCTCATCTGGGTTCAATTCTTGTTACAGGAATTGGGGATCTCACTGGCCTCTCCGCTGGTTTTGTGGTGTGATAATATTGGAGCTACATACTTATCATCTAATTCGGTCTTCCATGCTCACATGAAGCATATCAAAGTGGATTATCATTTTGTGAGAGAACAAGTCAGATAAAAGCTACATACTTCCTAACATCTTCACGAAGACGTTACCTTTGCCATTGTTTGAGCATTGTCGGTGCAATCTCAGTCTTCTTCACATCAGCTGAGATTGAGGGAGGGTGTTAGACGTATTGTGTTTGTATACGGCTAGAGTTTCTAACCTAGGCTAATTAGAGTCCATACCTTGTACATGTAAACTATTTCTTCTACAAATATATGACCAAGCCGCACCGTCCAAGGTGGCGAGCCCAACTCTCCAATCTAGGTTTTACGTTTTACACATGTCATCGACCCTTCCAGGACAACACTCAAGGCGACGAAGACATTTTCTGCTCACCTCGTCGGGGTCCTGAATGCCAGGGATGGAGTCCAACAACTCCTCCAGGTCAATGATGACCAGATGCTACCAATTAAGCTGTCGCTTTGCCCTACTCGTAATCTCCACCCTTCATATCTTCGGGACGGAACCTGGATCTTTCAGCCATGCCTTTACCTCGATGATCCAGTTGTCTCTTGGTGGCAGAATCTCCACCAGCTCATTGCCAAGGCTGTTGACAACCTGCTTTAGGGCCTCCGGCTCCCAAGCATCTATAGGGAGGCCATCGAAGCCGAGTTTTGAGAAGAAACATAGATAACCCAAGCGATCGTTCCACCCACAGGCGTGATGCCAGCGCATGAAGCTTATTTTATCTCTAAACACTCGAATGAACGAGAAGAACACAGAAAGAGATCACAATCTGAGCCGTGCTCGAATTTGACAAAGAAATCAAAGTGAGGGCACACACCTCAGTCTTCACAACATTGCGCCTAATTCCAAAATGATACCTTAATGACGCTAGCAAATCTGTCGACGACACAACGGGACGTGTTCCCAACACAGTGGCCATGAGAGCACGGTCGTCGAACTCTGGTACCAGAGCTCCCATGCCTAGGGTGCGAGACAGAACGCAGCCTCCAAGGTCATCGCTACGAATATCCTAGTGGGCCTCGCTCCTCTGTTTGAGAGGAACCGACCAGGGAGTCTAGGGAAGAGACGCTGAGCTTTGATCTGGTGATTGGGACGGCGGAGGCGACGACGAGGCCCAATTAGAAGCGTGTGAGGTTGACTGGCCAAGGCGAATAGGTAAGGAGAGCCACTATGAGCTTTAATTTGGAGAGTAGGAGCCGGGGGTGAGCTAAGAATTTGGGGGAGAATAGAAAATGAGAGAAGAAGACTTGCTCTATGTGGAGTTCAACTAATCCACGCGGTAAATAATAATAGAAAAATACTAATAGATCAGATTAAGGAAGAGATAACGGGGTTTCTCACGATCGTATTTAAGTTTAAACAATAGTATTTGTTTTTAATTTACATTTACATTTATTTTATTTTATTCTTTGTAAATAAGTTTCACAACTCATTAGTCTGTATTTCTTAAGAAAAATCATTGATCCGTCATGTTTAATTACAAGAAACTCTAAGGTCCAACTTGCAGAGTGCCCGTGCGTTGCTATGGGAGTAAAAAAATCATATTTGGTATTTGGAAAACTATCTTGTGGAACCATATTGGATGTCTTGCCTTGGTTGAATCCGATCTCCGAAGGGCGTGTTGGTTCTTTGGTCTTATGGTTATTGAGTGAAAATACGAGAAAATTTTGTTTTAGTGTGAATGACATGCATATTCAATATGGTAGAGTGGGTAAAACTAACACCTACTATTGTGGAAATGCTATTTAGAGGTCAGGCTATATGAAGATTCCACTTTTTTGTCCGTCCTGCAATCCTAGATGTTTGTCCACCCCATGATCCCATTTGTTTGTTCTAAGCTACATCATGGTGCATCTAATTCCATTGCAGACTGTTGTACAAAGATTATTCAGATACTTTGAAAAATGTAAACTAGAACATGGTAGGGGCATCAATAGATTATATTTTTATGTTATCACAACTATGTGCCCAGTTAAACGAATATGGAAAAATATCAATTGCTAGGACAAAATTAGGAGCAAACTTGGTATTAGTATCTAAAGATAGCCTGGTGCTTTCAATATACAAACCAACTTCTGAACAAGTATAGGGGTCGTTTTAAACTTTCTTGTTTAGAATTCAGATGGATAGCATCATACTGTGAATCTTTCCTGTTAAACTAAGCTACGAACTGAATCTAAATTGACATTACATTGTTTTAACTTATGTAAGAGAAGAATTCCCCGTGGTAAACAAATGGGAAAATGTTCACTGTCGGTGCTAGAGTCATGTAACCCTATTCCATTTTTGGTGAGCGGGGCTCCGTTTAGGATGATGTAAATTACTAACGGTCTATTCAGATTTATCTTGACAAGAGCTAACATTGATGCTCTCCTTAACAACACCTATTTGCTTCTTCATGTGGCCTCTTTCATCCCACCCTTTGAGTCATTCACTGAAACTTTACATACTCAACATTTCCACAGACTTATTCAACTAAAATAGAGTGGAAATTCAAGAACAAATATAAGAATATCTAAATGTGGTTTTTCTAAAAGAAGTTGAATGTTGTTTCGGCGTATTCCTATGAGAAGCATGTTACTTCCATAGACCTATAAATAGAAGAAACAAACGGAAAAGATATGATGCAATGTGTAATTATCAATGTTCATCTGATCAGCAGTTTTAGGCCGAAACTTGTCAGTCTAGAGGTAATAAGACGGCTGACATCTGTAACAACAAATATTATAAGAACTACCTCACATTAGGATGTTCTCTATTGATTCTCGACTTCTCATGTGTCATAAACACAACTGAGACATACAAAATAATATACAAATGAAATCGTTGTGAGATGGAACTCCTCTCCACTAATATATCAGTTGATCTCATCAAAGTTCTGTTAAATGTGATGGATAGGCAACACAAGATGAGTGGAGAAAAGTGCTATTGAAATATTTTGAAAGTGTTATTACAACTATACAAAATCAAAAGTAATCATGCAAGTTACAATTTAGCATCATATGCAACCTATTTCCAAATGTTAGAAGCAAACGAGGCACTCATGCACACCAACATCGACGGCGGTCTTCATTTGTTGTGTCCGGTCGATCACTGCCTAGGTCACCGCCGTTGATAAGTCTAGAGCATAACCCGGGATTACTTGATCCATGACAAGCATATACATGGACGATAGAGGAAGACATATTTTCAGGTGGTCAAAATGTCTAGCAATCAGTAGATTGTAAGAGCACCCTTTTAAAACCATCGGTTACAAATTACTTAATACAAATCTGAAACAAATGTTTGAGAGCATACAAAAGCCATATATATTTTAAGAAAGCTCACTACTAATTTGGATTCAAATATGCTTACAGTTACCACAAAGTGTTACCTTCAGTGTGCATGTTCAAATATCATCTTCCATCCTCCATCATGCACACAACAATAACTCACAAGTCTTTTCAAATCAGGATCTTATTTAACTTTGCTACGAAAAAATAGACATGAT
This sequence comes from Avena sativa, assembly GCA_916181665.1. Taxonomy (NCBI): domain Eukaryota; kingdom Viridiplantae; phylum Streptophyta; class Magnoliopsida; order Poales; family Poaceae; genus Avena; species Avena sativa. The sequence continues at coordinate 107,356,245 of OV702293.1, forward strand.
TTATCTTTAAAATTTAGGATCTTAACTATGCAGAGAACCTATTTTATTTAGAAGGATATACGGTAGCATGATCTTACCAATTCTGCAAAACAGTGTCCTGAATTGGTAAAATGGTAAATTTGTTGCAAGAAAATCATGATCGATAACTTACATTCAAAAAATGGTACTACACATAAAGTAACAACAATGGTAACCAAAAGATACTTTTGAATTCCATTATGTAGATGTAACATCCCAAAAATGTTGAACAATGATTATCGAATTCCAATCACCAAAATTAGGGTTAACAAAAACTTTTGTTAATTTAAATCAAATGAATGCATGTGTGTATGTGATGATTGTATGAATGCATGAATGGACTTGTGTGATTGATCTAATAGCAAGGAATGGTTTAAAGGTGAAAACAACATCATCTAAAACATTTCCAAACAGAAACAAATCAAGAGAAAATCAAAAACAAATCAAATAAGGCAAATGGTTATTTTTACCAATCTTGCTCACTAGGCCACTTTGAGTGTTTCTAGTCCAAGATTTCAAACAGAAACTTTTCCATTTATTTTCACCCCTTGCAATACCAAGTAAAAGTGAATCAAAGCCCACCTTTCAAACTTATAGAAACATTTGGCAACCCCATTCAAATGACAATTTAAAATTAAATCTATAACATAGGTGAAGATCCCACATTTTCAAAACTCAACCAAACCAGTGCCCCTTGACCAATCCAACTAACCAGAGACTCCCTAGTATGTAACCAACACACCCACCAAGTTTGAACCCAAAATTCAAATTTTAATCTCTTGCGTCCATTTCATCAAACACCTTGTAATCAACAAACAAACAAACATCAAACACTACTAGGAGCAGCGATTTTGGCCAAACTTGTTCCCTCTAGAGCTCATCCTGCACTCTCAGTAGATGATCAAACTAAACTAACTAGCTTTAGCACCACTATGAGCATGCAATAGCCATCAATGGTGACCATGCCGAGCCTAACGTGCCATCCCCATGTCGACAGCAAGCTAGGAGCCGCACCAAGCCTAGCAAGCATGTCTGGGACATTACCGACCATCCACCGCCACCCCCTATCCAAGCCTCGAGCACTGTCATCCCCTAGACCACACTGCACGAGCATGCCAAGCTTCTCTGTGACCATGCCGAGAGCGTCCCAGAGCGCCGCGCTTGACATGCTCGCACAGACCGTGCGCCGCCCTCGCTGCTTGTGTACGTGATCGCCAGCACCCCAGCAACACCGCAGACATGCCCGTTCGCTGCCGCGCGGACCATAGACGTTGTACGCCATTAAAATCACCGTCGGACCTGCCCAAAGTGCTGTGACGTTCCGACCGTTCCGCACCGCCTCACGCCTCGCCATCAAGCCTTTGAGCTTCGCCAGGAGGCAACACACCGACCCCTATCGTCGCCCATGCCATTAGCACGCTGTGCCGACGACCACGACGAGCTCAGCCCGCGCCCGTCGATCCCATTCAGGCACTATAAAAGGAGGCCACCACCGATCAATTTGAGCACACCATCTCACTCCCCACCTCTCACTGATCACACCCACTCACCCTCGGAGCAAGGAGAGCACCAGGTGGCCGGAATTTCACTGGAGTCCGCCACTGCAGAAGAGAAGAGGCACCGTCGATTGGAGCCGCCCCAGGTGGAGCTGCCGGTACTAGGAGGTTCGCCTTCTTCGACTTCGTCGTTCTTCCCCATCGCCGACCATCGCCTGAGCCCTGGTGAGCCCCTATCGACCCCCACTGGTGGCGCTAGGGTTCGCCCTCACCGCGTCCTGTTCAGGCGTGGACGATGAACCACAGTCGTAGATCTAGCTTCTAATCCTACGGCCCTAATCTCCCCGTACCCCTTTGCCACCCCTCTATCTCACTGACGAGTGGGGATAGCCACTTAACCAGCTCGTGTGTGCGCTGTGGTAGTGGGCCGACCCAGTTAAACATCCCGCGCGACTCAGTAATTCAAATTTAGTTTTATTCTTTTAGTTCCAAACTTAGTTATGTACCTAGATTCAAAAATCAACCTAGCTCGATTCACCAAACCAAATTGCATGAAACCAATTTTGTTAGAAAGGTACTGGAATGCTTAATCCAAGCCCGTTGGATTCAAATCAATTGGATTTGTAGATCACCTATGATAAAAAATAACAAGGCAGAAGTTTTTCTGCATTCAAACATTTTTCAAAATTCCATAAAAGCTTTTGAGTTGATTCCAACTCTCAAAAATCACATTTAACCATACCTTTCAGAATATATAAAATATATAGGTTTACATGCAGAAATAATGATCAAGTAATAAAAAATGCCTCATAGGCATTTCTAGTCACTTTATTTAATTAAAATAAAAGGGTTAAACCTTATTAAATTGTGATACCACTTTAAATCACATTCCTATGTACTGAAATATGTGGTGATGACATGTGTCAACATGATCCCATGTTTTAGTTGGAGAATATTAAACCTTAAGTAGTTTTTCAATGAGTAGAAATTACTTTCCTCAAATAAAGAAAATAAAACTATTTGCCTTAAGGGTTGTAATGTTTGTGATGATCCTATATCATCTAGTGAAAATCTTGGTGTGATAGATATAAATAGTTAAGTATTGTTTGGTGATTGTGTACCTCATATTTATTTATAGACGCTAGTACTGACCAAGGATACGATGAGGAAGGAGGATACTAAGAGGAAGAAGCCGAGGAGAACTTCAACCACTGCTCTACACAAGGCAAGCTTATACTTGCAATTATGCAAGCTAACACTTGCAACTATGAAAGTTAGCTAACCTATGCAATGCATTAAGCATGCTTGGTTATAGGGGTGGGCGTTCGGTCATGACCGAAAATTCGGTCTTTGTATTTCGGTCTATTTTAAATTCAGTCCTTGAAAAAATAAAGACCGAATTATACTTGATAGTTTTACTACCCGAAAAATTCGGGTACCTACTAATTCGGGTTCGGGTTCGGTCATGACCGAATAAAAATGGTCAATATTGTCAACACAAAAGATAGACATTACTTATTAAAAATATGACAATATTTCAACTATATTTTAATACATATGTTATCATTTAGTGGAAAAAATAAACGTGCAACAATCCTAATAAAATGTAGCAACTCTACAATAGCACTTTGATGACCATTCAACAATGCCATAATTCATGCACATCCCACAAATTTGGAGTTTCAGATAGTCTCATGTAAAATTCGGTCAGTTCAGTCTATTCAGTTACTTAGGAACTAAAGACCGAATAGACCAAACTAAAATCGGTCTATAAAATTCACTACCCAATTTTCTTGTCGGTCTTTTCGGTTTCGGTCTATTCGGGTTCGGTCTCTGTCTTTTTGGTTTTGGTCTTTGGTTATCGGTTTTTATGCCCACCCCTACTGGTTAGATACATTTTGATGATACCAAATCCCAGTTTTATTTGCAAGCTTAGTTATTTTATTTCTTTATCAAAGCTTTCTTGTTAAGGTTACATGATATTTGGTAGATTTTAGAAAGATATTTAAAGGTAGCATAAAGAGCATAAAATTTGACCTAAGTTAGATAAATCTTGATGTCATCCTGAGGCATGAGATTGAACTTAGCTAATTCACACTTGTTTACCACCCCTCATTAGTGCTTACCCCCACTTGTAGATGCTAGTTCTAAGCATAAAACTTGATCAACTTTAGATGGGAATACTTGGTGAAAATGGTTATGAAAACCTTAGAATAATGAGTCATTCTACTAAAATGTTTTGACATGTGTTCTTGAAACACCAGATGATTTTGGTTATGAAAATGTTAAGGCATGAGCCTTAGCCCTTTATAAAACTGATGGTTGTCTGGATGCGATACCATTCCAATTTTACCGTACAACCACAATACCCGAAAATTTGGTTAGGTCTTGATTGGAAATTTATATACCTTAGTATGGGTTCCCTTGCGGCCAAGTTTTGAGATGAGGCTACCTTGTGAAGATTGTCCACCTATGAAGTTCCCAAGATGACGGTTGATCATGGTTGGGAGGCCAAACTCACAGGAGAGGTTCCTATACTAGGGCGTGTAATTGAAAGGTTAGGATTGATTATCCATATACTGAGTATGGTGACTTCAGGATTGTTTTTGACGGATGTATCGAATGTTGTGGTGAAAGTGTACCACCTCTGCAGAGTGTCAAACTATTCGAATAGCCGTGTCTGCGGTTATGGACAGTTGGAGTGGCCATAATGTTTCGTCGTCAGATGTTTTCAAAATGACTTATGAAATGATTCGTGACTTGACTTGACCATAACAGGGTTGTGATATGAAATTCAAGTTCCCACTTAGATGTTATAAAACTTTCAACTAGCTTTCTTTGCTTCTGAACTTAGTAGAGGTAAATCTGGTTTTTTAAAAAACAACCCTAGAGCTTAGTATATCCTACTCAAAAACCACTTCACTTGTTAGTATTAGTTTGCGAGTACTTAAAGAGTACTCATGGCTTTGTCCCTGGCTATTTCCGTGGCCAGACTATGATGAAGAGTATCAGGAGAACAAACATCAGGAAGGTTAAGACAACTAGGATAATCTCCCATCGTCAGCATTGCATGTGACCATGAAGATGGAGCTTTGCCTACGCTATCGTTATTATTACATTATTCCGCTGCTTGAATTGTATTAAGACTGGATCATGTGATCCTTTATTTGTGTAAGACCTTATGTATGGTTTGTAATGGATGATGTACTGTGATATCCAATCTATTATGTCTCGCAAAAATGGTGATCCTAGAATTGCGATGTATGGCATAACAAACATCTGGGATTAAAAATCCGGATGTTGACCGTAGATCATAAATTCAACTCAAGTAACAACCATGGTAACCAGAAGATCGCCTTTTCAGGATTGGAGGTCCTCGGCAAGGATTGAAAATCTAGTTACCGTGAAGAGTTGAGGTGTTAAAAAATATATGTGTCAAATATCCAACTCATGAGGAACTAAATCTTAGTTGATAGTCCTCAATACATTCAGTGACACTCGCATTCAAATAGTGAAGTATTCCTAAAAACCACAAGAGAAGAAAAAACATGAATTTTCACCATTTAATAAGTGATTAAAGGAATACCATATTATATAAATTAAGCGGAAGCCTATGTATACATCTAAACTTGACCCAAAGGCATCGGTACATACCGTAACATTGCCATCCATTGTCTACCACTTGATACTTGGCATCTTTAGTGCTCTACAGTCCCAAGGAAATATCTACATCAACTGGGCACTACTGATTTTCTAAAAGAGTCAAGTATTGTATTCTTGTTTTATATATAGGCATGTGCCAAGAACAGTATTCAAAAATTCAGAAGACCTGAATGGTCTCAACAATTCCAACCATGGCATAACAACATGGCAAAGAAAGAATATACTCCTATAACAATTCGTAACTGAATGGCCGACCATTGCAACACCCCTCCCGAATGATGCTATGGAACCAAAACTTGATAAGCAATTATAAGTGGTAGTTCATTTAATTTAATTCTTTCCCCGTGATGTAGTGCAACATGTTAATACATGATAGAAATAAACTCCAATAGCTTCTATGTCACTATAGAGTGGAGTACAGCTACTACAGAATGTAGTAGCACACGAATAACAGGGCAGCGGGCTTAACTGAGACAAGAAGTTTTGATTCGAAAAAATCAAGATCGGCAAGTAAATTACACGAGGGACTACTTAGACATGTTCTGATCCTCAATACAGAAGTTCGCATTCCAGCCTTGCTAGCTCCCTCTAACCTGTGGTCGCAGAAAAACATATCAGGGAGATCATCTCTTTTATCAGGTAAATTAATAATGAGATGGGGAGGTAAAATTTGGAGAGCCATGAAATTTTTACATACCAGACTAAAGCTAGTTGCGGTCAATGGATTAATTATCATGTGTATCTGGTCATTGCACCATCAGCGGGAGGCAGACATCGGTGGTGGGAGGCAGAGCTCTGGGCAGCCACGGGGGCTGGATATGGCCAGCGGCATCAAAGGATGCGGCGGCAGGGGTTGAGCGGAGCCAGCTTGCCGTTGGCCACCGGTTGCCGCCAGCGCCGCGCCTTCCTCCCCGACTCGCCGACCGCCTTGGCGTTGGCTAGGTCATTATCGAGCCCTTGGTGCCTCGAGAGATCTAGAGAACATGATGGAAACTGCGGTGGCACGAGGGAACACAGCAGCAGTGGCAGAGGCGTGTGAGGAGGAGGCCCGTACCGCGGTGCTGCTCCTGGAAATCATCCGACGCATGGGCTGCACCGGGTCGGTGGTGGAGTATTTGACTGGGATCCATGGAGGTCGAGAGCTAGGATCCCTGGAGGTGGAGAGCTGGGGTCCATGGTAGTAGCTGGCCCCGGATCCATTGAGCCGGGATCAGAGGTGGTTGCATCAGGGATCCCTATCGGCGGCCGCTGCGTCTCCCATCAGTCGTCATCGCTCAGAGGAGAGGGGGGATCAGGTGGACAATGATGTGGACTGTTTTCTGATTTCCAAATTTCCGAGGGATTAAAATGCAAAAATGGCAGCATACGGGCGATGCGCGAGGCCAACAAAGGTTGTACTAAGGGTGAGACGTATTGTCAACTACGGAACCTGATTTTCTTTTTAAGTAAGCGAAAGCCTATGTATACATCTAAACTTGACCCAAAGGCATAAGTACATACCGTAACATTGCCATCCATTGTCTACCACTTGATACTTGGCATCTTTAGTGCTCTATAGTCCCAAGGAAAGATCTACATCAACTGAGCACTACTGATTTTCTAAAAGAGTCAAGTGTTGTATTATTGTTTTATATATAGGCATGTGCCAAGAATAGTATTTAAAAATTCAGAAGACCTGAATGGTCTCAACAATTCCAACCATGGCAGAACAACATGGCAAAAAAAAAATGTACTCCTATAACAATTCGTAACTGAATGGCCGAGCATTGCAAAACACCCCTCCCGACTGATGCTATAGAACCAAAACCTAATAAGCAATTATAAGTGGTAGTTCATTTAATTTAATTCTTTCCCCGTGATGTAGTGCAACATGTTAACACATGATAGAAATAAACTAAAATAGCTTCTATGGCACTATAGAGTGGAGTACAGCTACGGCACAATGTAGTAGCACATGAATAACAGGGCAGCGGGCTTAACCGAGACAAGAAGTTTTGATTAGAAAAAATCAAGATCGGCAAGTAAATTACACGAGGGACTACTTAGACATGTTCTGATCCTCAATACAGAAGTTCGCGTTCCAGCCTTCCTAGCTCCCTCTAATCTGTGGTCGCAGAAAAACATATCAGGGAGATCATCTCTTTTATCAGGTAAATTAATAATGAGATGGGGAGGTAAAATTTGGAGAGCCATGAAATTTTTATATACCAAACTAAAGCTAGCTGCGGTCAATGGATTAATTATCATGTGTATCTGGTCATTGCACCATTAGCGGGAGGCAGACATCGGTGGTGGGAGGCAGAGCTCTGGGCAGCCACGGGGGCTGGATACGGCCAGCGGCATCAAAGGATGCGGCGGCAGGGGTTGAGCTGCGCCAGCTTGCTGTTGGCCACCGGTTGCAGCCAGCGACGCGCCTTCCTCGCCGACTCGCCGACCGCCATGGCGTTGGCTAGGTCATTATCGAGCCCTTGGTGCCTCGAGAGATCTAGAGAACATGATGGAAACTGCGGTGGCACGAGGGAACGCAGCAACAGTGGCAGAGGCGTGTGAGGAGGAGGCCCATACTGCTGTGCTGCTCCTGGAACTCGTCCGACACACTGGCTGCACCGGGTCGGTGGTGGAGTATTTGACTGGGATCCATGGCGGCCGAGAGCTAGGATCCCTGGAGGTGGAGAGCTGGGGTCCATGGTAGCAGCTGGCCTCGGATCCATTGAGCGGGTATCAGAGGTGGTTGCATCGGGATCCCTGCCGGCGGCCGCTGTTGGGGATATGCTATATGGGTATCCTCATAGCATGTCGCTTATCTGGATAACCCGGGTGTCCCATAGTCGGTAGCATGGCCTATGGCCTGCTGGGCGGCACAGTTAGATGGATCCAGAAGGGAGGCCCATGCCGGATAAAGGAAGGCTACGGTGGAGTCACCAGCGTACCCGGAGCCTTGGAGTGCAAGATACACAAGACTAGTAATAGACGGTGTATGACTCTGTAACCTGTCCGGCTAGGACTTTTCCCTGTAACCCTAGGACCTGTTGACTATATAAGTCGGGCCTATGGGAGCCTTTAGGGCACGATCATAGACAACCTAGCATCGATTCACACAACCTCGCACAGCGAACATATCCCTGTAACTCGGCGTATTGCCCTTATAGTGATTTATAGCAGGAGTAAGATTCCGCCACCGTCGTGGGATCTGAACCTGGGTAAGTTGTGTTACCTCGTACCCGTCAACCATCCGCCTTACCCCATGTCTCTAAACACGCACTGTGAGGACCCCTACATGGCGTACTCGTCGGCAATACCACGACAGTTGGCGCCCACCGTGGGGCAAGAGGCGCTTCAGGATCTTCAGCGAGCGAGGACCAAGATCTTTGCGGGAATCGGCAAAACCGTAGCCATCGTTCGTGTTCTCTTCTCCGACAACGTTCCGATCGTCCCTCCTGACGAGTTCTGGATCCTGGCGAAGACGAACCCTACGCGGTGTTCGATTGTTCCTATCGGAGACATCCACCTCTTCATCGGCGAAACCGACTCGGGCACTAGTTCCCTGGGAGTCGGAGGAGCTTCAAGGCCCGTACGGACCGTCTACGGGCAGGATACGTTCACGGAAGGATCAATGTCGGATCTCTCTTCGGAGTTTGCCGGCAAAGATCGGAAAGCATCAAGGCACGCACGGACCGCCTACGGGCAGGATACGTTCGCGGAAGGATCGATGTCAGATCTCTCCTCGGAGATTGCCGACAAAGATCGGAAAATTTCAAGACCCACCCAAACCGCCCATGTGCAGGATATAAAGGTGAAAGATCACTGCAAATCCGTCGACTTCGTCCGTGCGTCTGGACAGCGGATATCCAAGTTCGTCGGCGTGGTTACCATCTTCGATCTGGCGTGCTGCGTGCAGAGAGAGGGAGAAAACCCCCGCGATTACCTGGCCAGGTGGCTCCGTATACGAGCCGATCTAGCCCACTACCCCGATGATAACGCTTTGTATCACTTCGTGGAAGGACTAGACTGTGGCACGCTTCTCCGACATTCTTTAAGACGGCAGCAGGCAACAAGACGCCTTACCCTCGAAGATATGGTGAGCATCGTCAATAGCTACGCGGCAGCTACGCAGCAGCCCAGATGGAGCTTGCTCTCAGAGACGGAGAACCTCCGATTCAGCAGCCGCCACCACCGCCTCCCACCGCCATCGTCGTAGTAGCACCACCACCTCCAGTCATCGTCGAGGCCGTTGCACCTCCACCGCCCGTCATCAAGGAGGTCCTGGCACCCTCCAACTCTGTCATTGACGCGCTTTAAGCTGATTTTAGTGCAGATTCAGAGGAGATAGACTTCGGTCCAGAAGAGCTAGACTCCGCTATGCAGGAGATGGAGGAGGAGTACTCGCGCGACGAACAAGCCAACAACATCGTCATGTCTCGAGGGGTGTTCATCACCATTGGGACGGCGATGGATGAAGATCAACCCGGATGAGCTCCACCTACGGCACTGGAAAAGGGGAAGGGGCCACTTATTGATGCTGACGATGATCGCGCAAAAGTCATGCCTCCTCCGCCTAACCGAGTGCAGCAGCCGCAGGAACTCGGCACCGGCCCGAGCAACAACAACACTGCAAACTTTCTGCCTCTAGCATCTACGTCTGCAGCATCCCAAGTTACTCCAGCTAATAGAGTGATGTACGGCAATCTCCTCGTCGAGCCACTAACCGTTGCTCATATCAGGAACGTGACCCAGCTTGACGAGAAGCGCCAGCAGCTGCTGGAGGAAGCACAGGCCATCGCGGAGCAAGGCGCTAAGCTAGATCGAGATCTGGTCAACGCGCAGAAGTCCATAGAGAAAGCTAGAGCAATGGAGGCCGAGTACAAAACCTTGCTGCAGCAGCAGAAGGCTAAGAAAGCTCCGACTCGCGTCATCAACGATCCTGGTGTGCGGCGCAACCTAGGATGGGCTCCCTCAAAGCCGGCACGGGCCAAGCCATACATTGACAGTGAAGGCAAGCAGGTGATGCCCACCCCACTCCTTAACCTCGCTGTCGCCAAGACCCTTCTGGAGCAGGATAGATCGCCTGAGTTAGTGGAACAGGTCTATGACCTAGTGGCCAAGGCGGTGAAGCAGCAGGAAAAGGCCACCTCTCAGAGGCTTGAGTCTGACCCAGCGCTCTTCCAATCTAGCCAGTACAAGCCACCAAGGGACAGATCTCCTCTTGATGTCGGGTCCCAGACAGGTTCATCAGAACAAAGACGGAGGGATGCGCGCAACAGGAAGGATGTTATCCCCATATCCTCCGATCATGGAGAAAAGGCCCGACCTCGTCGCCCATCGCCACCGCCCCGATCTCCCCGACATCGCGAAGATTACAAAGCTCACCATCGTACGGATATGCCCCCACCAAAGCAGTGTGGCATCGTCATCCGCGACAACACGGAGCAGACCCGTCATGACGGAGAGCGCAACCACGGGCACAGGAGCAGGTCACACCACGACCCCCCACGTCCGACAAGCAATCGTGACAGGCGTGAGGCGTCGCAGGAGGGTAACAACAAGAAAGCTAACCCACCGCCACCCCCGCCTCCGTCACCACCAAGCAGTCACCATGGCGGAGGAGATCCGCGTCGTTCACGCAGCCCATCCCCTGTTGACAAAAAGAAGAAGAACCCGGAGCCGTACGATGCACGTTCGCGGATCGATAAGATCCACGAGGCCCGGGAAGGACCATACCTGGGACCATGTTGCTTTGGACCTGCAATACGGTTCGCAACTTACCCCAAAGGTTTCCGGATTGACAAGACCATCAAGCCCTATGACGGCACCGCCAAGCCAGCTACATGGTTGCAGGACTACGGCAACGCGGTGGAGATTGCCGGAGGCAACCCCAACGTCGCCATCAAGTACCTACCATTAATGTTGGCGGGCATGGCCCGTCAATGGATCGACGACTTGCCGGATAAATCCATCTACAACTGGCTGGACATGCAAGAAGCGTTCACCAAAAACTTTGAGGGTACATACAAGCGTCCATGTACTGTGGGCGATCTACAGTGGTGCGTGCAAGATAAAGACGAGACATCTCGTGCCTACCTCTCTCGATGGCTGGATATGAAGAATTCCTGCGCAGGAGTGCACGCCCAGACCGCCATGGCTGCCTTCATCGACGGATTGGAAAGGGGCACGTTGCTCCGGCATAAGCTGAAGCGCTTGTAGGACAATCACCAGCTTGACTTGAACCAGATGATTCAGTTGGCTAGTGAGTTCGCAGCTGCCGACGACAATGCTCGTGGCTCCTTGCCGGCAACATCCGTTCCAACTCAAGCTCGGAGGAACAGCAGTACAAAGCGGAAAACCGCTCCAGAAGAAAAGCAATCTACCGACATGGTCGCCATGACTTTTGCAGGACGACGAGAGGGCGAACAGCTTGGCCGAGGAAGGGGAGATGGTCGTGGGCAGCAACGAGGAAGTGAAACCACCTCCGCGCCGCTCCGCGTTCCCCAAACCTACATGGAGTACCGCGATATGCCGTGCCTCATACACCTCGACGCCAACGGCAAAGCCACTCATACCAATCGACACTACAAGTTCGTCAACGACCTCAAGGAAGACCCGGAGTCCGGCTACAAGCGAAGTCGGAAGAACATACCGCGAGGCAAGGGCAAGGGGAAGAAGAAGGAGGAGGAGTCCAAGAATTCAAGTGATGTGGACGAAGACGTTGACCCCAAGCACGCCGCCAAGAGCGACGACAAGGGCAAGAACCCCTTCGCAAAGAAGGCTCCAGTCTACCACACTTTCCTTGGCACCCCCACCGTCCGACAACAGAAGACCTCTCTGAGGATCCTGATGGCCACTCTCCCCCTAGTTCCCCAGTACCTGCGCTGGTCGGAGGTTCCAATAACTTGGGACAGGACGGACCACCCAGACCTTATACCCATGGAGAACCAGTACGCCCTGGTCATCAACCCTTTGATTGACGGCATAGAGTTCACCAAGTGTATGGTGGATAGTGTAAGCAGCATCAACATCATGTACCTGGATACACTGCAGAAGATGCACTTGACGGAGGCAAACCTAAGGCGGACCAACACCATCTTCCATGGCGTAGTTCCTGGTCAGGAGGCCCTGTCCCTTGGGTGCATTACACTTCAGGTTGCCTTTGGCGATGTTAATAATTACCGCCAAGAGCGCATGACCTTCGAGGTGGTCCCCTTCAAGATTGTGTACCACATCATATTCGGCCGCGACATATTCCACACGTTCATGGCCAAGCCATGCTTCGTCTACAACAAACTCAACATACCCGGACCAAACGGTATCATCACCGTATCCGGAAGCTTTACCAAGGCAAGGGACTGCGAGATCAATGAAGCAGCCGTTGCGGAAGCTGTCCTCTACAGGAAAGAATTCAAAGAGATCCAGAGCAAGGTCAATCACTCAGAGATGCCCGCGTCGAAGAAGCAGATCTCCGACTCCGCTCATGCGTTCAAGGCCGCCATCGAGACCAAGCCGGTGGAACTTGTGGTAGGCGATGCCTCTAAGGTCACCGCCATTGGGACGAACCTGGATCCCAAATAGGAAAGCGTGCTCATCGAGTTCCTCCGTGAGAATAGGGACATCTTTGCCTGGCAACCTGCCAACATGAAAGGTGTACCTAGGGAACTTGTCGAGCACAGCTTAAACAGTGATCCAAAATGTAAACCAGTGAAACAACCTCTACGACGCTTTGGAGATGAGAAGAGACGCGCCATTGGCAAAGAGATTGCTAGGTTACTAAAGGCTAGATTTATCCGAGAAGCCCTTCACACCCAATGGGTGGCCAATCCTGTACTTGTCCCCAAAAAGGGAACCAATGAATTAAGAATGTGCGTTGATTACACCGGCTTGAACAAAGCATGTCCCAAAGATCCGTTTGTTTTGCCTCGCATTGACCAAGTCACTGACTCGACGGCTGGCTCGGAACTTTTGTGTTTTCTCGATGCATACTCAGGATACCACCAGATCAAGATGAGAAGTCGGACCAATTGGCCACTTCGTTCACTACCCCATACGACACGTTTTGCTATGTCACTATGCCCTTTGGGTGCTACCTACCAGCGGACAATGCAACATTGCCTCCACGACCAAATTGGTCGGAACGTTCACGCTTATGTGGACGATATCGCGGTGATGTCTAAAAAGTCAAATGAATTAATCTCCGACTTAAAAGAAACCTTTGATAATCTCCGGAAATACAACATGATGCTTAACCCTAAGAAGTGCGTCTTTGGGGTTCCAGCCGGAAAATTGTTGGGCTTCATCGTTTCCCAGCGTGGAATCGAGGTCAACCCGGAGAAAATCAAGGCCATCTTAAACATAAACCGTCCGACATGCCTAAAGGACATTCAACGACTAACAGGTTGTGTTGCAGCAGTTAGTCGGTTCGTCAGCCGACTTGGAGAGAAGGCTCTGCCGCTGTACAAGTTGCTAAAGAAGGCGGACAAATTCACGTGGACAGACGAAGCAGATGCAGCATTGAAGCAGCTCAAGGAGATTCTTTCTTCAGCGCCCATCCTTGCAGCACCCGAGCCTGGAGAGCCCCTGTTAATTTACATGGCGGCAACCAACCGGGTTATCAGCATCATCGTCGTGGTAGAGCGGTGTTGGAGATATGCCCTAGAGGCAATAATAAATGTAGTTATTATTATATCTTTGTGTTTATGATAAATGTTTACATTCATGCTATAATAGTATTAACAAGGAAACATTAATACTTGTGTGATTTGTAAACTAAATTAGAGTCCCTAGTAAAGCCTCTTTATAATACTAGCTTATTGGTTAATAAATGATTGTGGTTTCCCTATCATGAACATTGAGATGTTATTAACAACAAGATCATATCGTTAGGAGAATGGTATGATGGACATACTCCTATAGATAAGCGTAGCATAAAGATCAAGTCATTTTAATAGTTCAATTGCTATATGCTTTCTTGTACATAGTAACCTAATTCCTTCGACCATGAGATCATGCATATCACCATCACCGGAAGGATGCTTTGATGACATCAAACACCACACCGTAACTGGGTGGTTATAAAGGTGGCATTGAGTGTTCGGAAAGTATTGGTTGAGACACATGGATCAAGAGTGGGATTTGTCCATCCATATGACGGATAGATATACTCTGGGCCCTCTCGGTGGAATGTCATACAATTAGCTTGCAAGCATGTGACTGGCTCACAAGGGATCACATATCACGGGAACGAGAAAAGAGTACTTATCAGTAACGAGGTTAAACTAGGTATGCAGAGATACCGACGATCAAAACCTCGGATAAGTAAACTATCGTGAGACAAAGGGAAATTGGTATCGTATGTAAGTGGTTCATTCGATCGCAAAGTAATCGTAGAAATATGTGGGAGCCATATGAATTTCCAGATTGCTCTATTGGTTATTGTTCGGAGAAGTGTCTCGATCATGTCCGCATAATTCACGAACCGTAGGGAGACACACTTAAGGATTCAACGTTGTTTGAGTAGTTATGAAATGATGAGTAAGAGAACGAATGTTGTTAGGAGTCTTGGATGGGATCCGGGATATCACGAGGAGACCCGGAATGGTTCGTAGAATAAGATTCATATAAGGAAAGTCTTGTTTCGGGGTTGGAGAATGGTTCCGGTGTTTTCATCGGGAATGTTCTAGAAGGTTCCGGAATGTCCGGCACTCCGGAGGGGAAGGGTACATGAATGTGTCATAACAAGTTGGAATGATTGCATCATGTACTAGGTGTCATCGCTGAGCGAAATAAAGGGATAAATCAAATCCTAATTTGAAAAGTCAAACGCCAATTTGAAAAGTCAAACGGCTATTTTGCTTGATGGAGGGAGAGTAGGAAACCTATTTGGGGAGGAGTTCCTCTCCCTCCACCCGTCGGCCTTGGAAGTCGAGTTGGGGAGGGACTCCCCTCCCCTTAGCCGCCGCCCTCCACCTATATAAGGAGGGGCAGGGCTGCCCCTCCAGACACACAACTTGCACCCCGCAAACCCTAGCTCCAAGCCGCCGGCGCCGCCACCACCTGCTGCTGCCGCCGCCTAGGGCTAAACCCTAGCCGCCGAGTTGGGGCACCCCCTTGCCCTAGCCGCCGGCCTAGCCTCTTCTCCTTGGTGAGTCTAAACCCTAGATCACCGAGGGCTCTCTCATAATCCACCATACTCGCTCCGGCTTAAGGCGAAGCCCTACGAGATCTCCCCTCTACTTCCGGTACCACGTCGTCGTGCTACCGGAATCGCGAGGAGAGTGCTACAACCTCCGCTGCCTGCTGGAACAAGGGAGAGGAAGGTCTTCGTCGAGTACCGAACGTGTGACCGACTGCGGAAGCGCTGCCGGAACGCAGCGCCGGAAGGATCGTCTACACGATCTTGAGATTGGCAAGAGTACGACTACATCACCCACGAGAATCCGCTCTCGTTAAAAACTTTGGAATCTTCGAGGGTGAGTTATTCTATCAACTCATTGCTACAATCTAGTAGATAGATCTTGGCTTGTTTGTTTGTATGCGGTAGAAATTTTTTGTTTTCCATGCTACGAACCCCTACAGTGGTATCAGAGCCATGTCTATATGTAGATCTGTTGCACGAGTAGAACACAATGGTCATTGTGGGCGGTGGTGCTTTTATTATCAATTGCTTCTTGTGTACTTTGCATCTTGCGGTATGATGGGATGAAGTGGCCCGGGCTAACCTTACATGACATCATTCATGAGACTTGCTCCACGCTCAACATGCAACTTGTATTGCATAAGTGGCTTTGCGGATGTCTGTCTCTCCCATTATAGTATAGATCCAATTTACAACGGGCACTTGATAGTTCAAACATCAACGTTGTGGTTCTTGTTTGTAAGTTAGATCGACACTTATTGAAAGCCCCAAACCACGTAAAACATGCAAAGAAATTATAGGCGTCTAACTTTGTTTTGCAGGGGTGTGCTGTGATGTGATATGGCCATGATTGTGATTATATTTGATGTATGCAATGTTCCTTATTGTAAGTTGGCAACCGGCAGGAGCCATATGGTTGTCTTTAATTTATGTTAAGACCCGCGTGTCTACTCAAAGTAGTTGTAATAGTTGAAGCCGGTGGACGACAACCATGGAGCAGCGTCATTGACCTTGATGCAATGCCGGTGATGATGGAGATCATGTTCGTGCTTGAAGATGGAGATCGGAAGCACAAAGAAGAAAGGCCATATCATATCACATATTATGAATTGCATGTGATGTTAATCCTTTGTGCATCTTGTATTGCTTAGTTAACGACGGTAGCATTATAAGATGATCCCTCATGCACATGAATTTCAAGTTTTGAAGTGTTCATTCTTAGTAAGCACCGTTGCTAAAGCTTGTTGTTTCGAAGCACCACGTGATGATCGGGTGTGTTAGATTCTGCAAGTGTATACAACGTGAGCAAGCCAGATTTGCTCATGCGGAAGCTAAGGTTTGATCTTGACGAGCCTAGCATGTACAGACATGGTCTCGGAACACGGATCACCGAAAGGTATAGCATGAATCATATAGTAGATATGATGGACATGTCGATTGTTCGCCATTGAAGCTACATCAACTCTCATGATGATCGGTTTTGATGTGGTGGATTTGGTTCGTGTGATCACTAAAACAATGTGAGGGATGTTGTTTTGAGTGGGAGTTCACTTAGATTAATTTAACTATTAATTAGAACTCAATTTGTCATAAACTTAGTCTAAACTATTGCAAATATGTTGTAGATCAATGGCGGCCCCTACCATCAATTTTAATGCGTCCCTAGAGAAAGAAAAGTTGAAAAACAATGGAAGCAACTTCGCGGATTGGTTCCGCAATTTGAGGATTGTCCTCAATGCTGGTAATTTGACCTATGTGCTAGATGCACCGCTGGGTGACCCGCCTGCAGCTGATGCTACCGATGAAGTAAAGAACGTTTACCTCGCTCGGAAGAATCAGTACTCCACAGTTCAGTGTGCTATCTTGTATGGTTTAGAATCAGAGCTTCAAAAAAGGTTTGAGAATTCAGACCCACATGATATTGTCCGTGAACTCAAATTGATCTTTGAGACTCACGCGGCAGTTGAGAGCTATGAGGCTTCTGAAAAGTTCTTTAACTGCAAGATGGAAGAGGGCAGCTCCGTTAGTGAGCATGTGCTTAAGATGTCTGGGCACGCAAACAAACTTCAAAGTTTGGGTATAGTGATTCCCAATGCTTTGGGGATTTACCGTGTCCTCCAATCACTACCACCAAGTTACAAGAACTTTGTGATGAACTACAATATGCAAAGCATGAACAAGCAGTTGCCAGAACTCTTCTCCATGTTAAAATCTGCAGAAGTGGAGATCAAGAAAGAGCACCAAGTGTTGATGGTCAATAAGACCACCAAATTCAAGAAAGGCAAGTCTGAGCAAAAGGGACACTTCAAGAAGGGTGGTAAGAAAGTTACCGCACCGACGAAGAAGACCAAGGCTGGACCTAAGCCTGATACAGAGTGTTTTTACTCCAAGGGAGAAGGTCACTGGAAGCGGAATTGCCCAAAGTACTTGGCGGATTTGAAGAACGGCAACATCAAGAAGAAAGGTATATCCGATATACATGTTATTGATGTGTATCTCACTAGTACTCGTAGTAGTGCCTGGGTATTTGATACTGGTTCGGTTGCTCATATTTGTAACTCGAAACAGGTGCTGCAGAATAAACGGAAGCTAGCAAAGAACGAGGTGACGATGCACGTGGGAAATGGATCAAAGGTTGATGTGATCGCGGTCGACACGCTACCTCTTCATCTACCATCGGGATTAGTTTTATACTTAAATAATTGTTATTTGGTGCCTGCGTTGAGCATGAACATTATATCGGGATCTTGTTTATTACGAGACGGTTACTTGTTTAAGTCCGAGAATAATGGTTGTTCGATTTATATGAGTAATATGTTTTATGCACATGCACCTTTGATAGATGGTCTATTCTTATTGAATCTCGATAGTGGAAATACACATATTAATAACATTGAAGCTAAACGTTTGAAATCGAGCGATAATTCGACCTATATGTGGCACTGTCGTCTTGGTCACATTGGAGTGAAGCGTATGAAGAAACTCCATTCCGATGGACTTCTTGAATCACTTGAAAGATGCGAAGCATGTCTGATGGGTAAAATGACTAAGACTCCATTTTCTGGTATGATGGAGCGAGCTACAGACTTATTGGAAATCATACATACCGATGTGTGTGGTCCAATGAGTGTAGCATCGCGCGGTGGTTATCGTTATGTTCTTACCTTCACGGATGACTTGAGTAGATATGGGTATATCTATTTCATGAAACATAAGTCCAAAACTTTCGAGAAGTTTAAAGAATTTCAAAGTGAGGTTGAGAATCAATGTAACAAGAAGATTAAATTTCTACGTTCTGATCGTGGAGGTGAATATCTAAGTTACGAGTTTGGTGAGCATTTGAAGAAATGCGGAATACTTTCACAATTGACACCGCCGGGAACACCACAGCGTAATGGTGTGTCCGAACGTCGTAATTGAACTCTCTTAGATATGGTTCGTTCTATGATATCACTTACAGATTTACCGCTATCATTTTGGGGTTATGCCTTAGAAACAGCCGCATTCACTTTAAATAGGGCACCATCTAAATCCGTTGAAACGACATCGTATGAATTATGGTTTGGTAAGAAACCTAAATTGTCGTTCCTTAAAGTTTGGGGTTGCGAAGCCTATGTAAAGAAGTTACAGCCGGACAAGCTTGAACCCAAAGCGGAAAAATGCGTCTTCATAGGATACCCAAAGGAAACTATTGGGTATACCTTCTATCATAGATCCGAAGGCAAAATCTTCGTTGCCAAGAATGGATCCTTTCTAGAGAAGGAATTTCTCTCGAAAGAAGTGACTGGAAGGAAAGTAGAACTCGACGAGGTTGTTGAACCTTCTATCGAACTTGCGAGTAGCGCAGCACCGGAAGAAGTTCCTGTGGTGCCTGCACCAATAAGAGAGGAAGCTAATGATGATGATCATGAAACTTTGGTTGTAGTTGCTATAGAGCCTCGCAGGTCAACAAGAACTCGTACCACTCCTAATTGGTATGATTCCGTTATGAGTGTCATGTTGGTGGACAACACCGATGACCCTGCGACATATGAGGAAGCAATGATGAGCCTAGATTCCAATAAATGGCAAGAAGCCATGAAATCCGAGATTGGATCCATGTAGGAAAACCAAGTATGGACTTTGGTGGACTTACCGGATGGCCGGAAGGCTGTCGAGAACAAATGGATTTTCAAGAAGAAAACAGATGCTGATGGTAATGTTACTGTCTATAAATCTCGACTTGTCGCAAAAGGGTTTCAAAAAATTCAAGGAGTTGACTACGATGAGACTTTCTCACCAGTAGCAAAGCTAAAGTCTGTGAGGATTATGTTAGCAATCGCTGCATATTACGATTATGAGATATGTCAGATGGATGTCAAAACAGCATTCCTCAATGGAGACATTGATGAAGAGTTGTATATGATGCAACCCAAAGGTTTTGTCGATCCTAAAGATGCTAACAAGGTATGCAAACTTCAACGGTCCATTTATGGATTGAAGCAAGCATCCCGAAGTTGGAATCAACGTTTTGATAAGGTGATCAAAAGTTTTGGTTTTATACAAACTTATGGAGAAGCTTGTATTTACAAGAAAGTGAGTGGGAGCTCTGTAGCATTCTTAATACTATATGTAGATGACATATTGTTGATTGGGAATGATGTATACCTTCTTAATAGTGTCAAGGAATATTTGAATAATAGTTTTTCAACGAAAGATCTTGGCGAAGCAGCTTACATATTAGGCATAAAGATTTATAGAGATAGATCGAGACGCCTAATATCATTGTCACAAAGTACATATTTGGACAAAGTTCTAAAGAGGTTTGGAATGGAAGATAGCAAGAAAGGGTTCTTGCCCATGTTGCCCAATACGACCTTGAGTAAAACTCAAAGTCCAACAACGGCAGAAGATAGAGAAAGGATGAGTAAAACTCCCTATGCCTCAGCCATAGGATCTCTAATGTATGCCATGCTATGTACTAGACCCGACATTGCATATGCTGTTAGTTTGACTAGCAGATATCAAAGTGATCCAGGAGTGGATCATTGGACAGCAGTCAAAAATATCCTTAAGTACTTGAGAAGAACTAAGGATATGGTTCTTTCTTATGGAGATGATGAACAACTCGTTGTTAATGGTTAGACCGATGCTAGTTGTAACACTGATCCAGATGATTCTAAATCACAATCCGGATACGTATTTACTTTGAATGGTACAGCAGTTAGCTGGAGGAGTGCAAAGCAAAGCGTTGTGGCGAGATCTTCAACTGAATCGGAATACATGGCTGCTTCGGAGGCTTCACAAGAAGCGATATGGATGAAAGAGTTCATTACAGAGCTCGGTGTGGTTCCAAGTGCGCTGGACCCAATGTCTATCTACTGTGATAACATGGGCGCCATAACCAATGCGCAAGAACCAAGGTCACACAAGAAGTTGAAGCATATCAAGCTACATTTTCACGCTATTCGAGAACATGTACAAGATGGTGACATAAATATTTGCAAAGTACACATAGATCTGAATGTGGCGGATCCGTTGACTAAACCTCTCCCGAGGGCAAAACATGACCAACACCAAACTGCCATGGGTGTTCGGTATATTACCATGTAATCTAGATTAGTTGACTCTAGTGCAAGTGGGAGACTGTTAGAGATATGCCCTAGAGGCAATAATAAATGTAGTTATTATTATATCTTTGTGTTTATGATAAATGTTTACATTCATGATATAATAGTATTAACAAGGAAACATTAATACTTGTGTGATTTGTAAACTAAATTAGAGTCCCTAGTAAAGCCTCTTTATAATACTAGCTTGTTGGTTAATAAATGATTGTGGTTTCCCTATCATGAACATTGAGATGTTATTAACAACAAGATCATATCGTTAGGAGAATGGTATGATGGACATACTCCTATAGATAAGCGTAGCATAAAGATCAAGTCATTTTAATAGTTCAATTGCTATATGCTTTCTTGTACATAGTAACCTAATTCCTTCGACCATGAGATCATGCATCTCACCATCACCGGAAGGATGCTTTTATGACATCAAACACCACACTGTAACTAGGTGGTTATAAAGGTGGCATTGAGTGTTCGTAAAGTATTGGTTGAGACACATGGATCAATAGTGGGATTTGTCCATCCATATGATGGATAGATATACTCTGGGCCCTCTCGGTGGAATGTCATCCAATTAGCTTGCAAGCATGTGACTGGCTCACAAGGGATCACATATCACGGGAACGAGAAAAGAGTACTTATCAGTAACGAGGTTGAACTAGGTATGCAGAGATACCGACGATCAAAACCTCGGATAAGTAAACTATCGTGAGGCAAAGGGAAATTGGTATCGTATGTAAGTGGTTCATTCGATCGCAAAGTAATCGTAGAAATATGTGGGAGCCATATGAATTTCTAGATTCCTCTATTGGTTATTGTTCGGAGAAGTGTCTCGATCATGTCCGCATAATTCACGAACCGTAGGGAGACACACTTAAGGATTCGACGTTGTTTGAGTAGTTATGGAATGATGAGTAAGAGAACGAATGTTGTTCGGAGTCTCGGATGGGATCTGGGATATCACGAGGAGACCCGGAATGGTCCGGAGAATAAGATTCATATAAGGAAAGTCTTGTTTCGGGGTTGGAGAATGGTTCCGGTGTTTTCATCGGGAATGTTCTAGAAGGTTCCGGAATGTCCGGCACTCCGGAGGGGAAGGGTACATGAATGTGTCATAACAAGTTGGAATGATTGCCTCATGTACTAGGTGTCATCGCTGAGCGAAATAAAGGGATAAATCAAATCCTAGTTTGAAAAGTCAAACGCCAATTTGAAAAGTCAAACGGCTATTTTGCTTGATGGAGGGAGAGTAGGAAACCTACTTGGGGAGGAGTTCCTCTCCCTCCACCCGCCGGCCTTGGAAGCCGAGTTGGGGAGGGACTCCCCTCCCCTTGGCCGCCGCCCTCCACCTATATAAGGAGGGGCAGGGCTGCCCCTCCAGACACACAACTTGCACCCCGCAAACCCTAGCTCCAAGCCGCCAGCGCCGCCACCACCTGCTGGTGCCGCCGCCTAGGGCTAAACCCTAGCCGCCGAGTTGGGACACCCCTTTGCCCTAGCCTCCGGCCTAGCCTCTTCTCCTTGGTGCGTCTAAACATCACCGAGGGCTCTCTCATAATCCACCATACTCGCTCCGGCTTAAGGCGAAGCCCTGCGAGATCTCCCCTCTACTTCCGGTACCACGTCGGCGTGCTACCGGAATCGCGAGGATAGTGCTACAACCTCCGCTGCCTACTGGAACAAGGGAGAGGAAGGTCTTCGTCGAGTACCGAACGTGTGACCGACTGCGGAAGCGCTGCCGGAACGCAGCGCCGGAAGGATCGTCTACACGATCTTGAGATCGGCAAGAGTACGACTACATCACCCACGAGAATCCGCTCTCGTTAGACACTTTGAAATCTTCGAGGGTGAGTTATTCTATCGACTCGTTGCTACAATCTAGTAGATAGATCTTGGCTTATTTGTTTGTATGCGGTAGAAATTTTTTGTTTTCCATGCTACGAACCCCTACAAGCGGAAGGAACCAGGCTATGAGCACGGATTTCAACGACCAGTTTACTATGTGAGTGAGGTCTTGATGGAGTCCAAGCAGCGTTACCCGCACTACCAAAAGATAGCTCATGGAGTATTCCTTGCTTCTAGGAAGCTGAGGCATTACTTTCAGGAGCACCCAATCACAGTGGTGAGCAAGACTCCACTGTCCGACATTATCAATAACAACGACGCTACAGGAAGGGTCGCGAAGTGGGGCATTGAACTCGCCGCCTTCGAGATCACCTACAAGAGACGCGACGCTATCAAGTCACAAGCCTTGGCGGATTTTGTTGCAGATTGGACGGAGATG
The DNA here is from genome assembly GCA_916181665.1 of Avena sativa. NCBI lineage: Eukaryota > Viridiplantae > Streptophyta > Magnoliopsida > Poales > Poaceae > Avena > Avena sativa. The sequence continues at coordinate 107,379,435 of OV702293.1, forward strand.
CCAGACGCTACTCCGTTGCCAGAACCAGAGTACTGGGTGATGCACTTTGACGGATCAAAGCTGCTCAACGGCTCGGGGGCTGGTGTATTGCTACAGTCACCAACAGGAGACAAGCTACACTACGTTCGGCAGATCCACTTCGAGGATACAAACACCATGGTGGAGTATGAAGCACTTATTCATGGACTGCGTGTAGCCAAGGATATTGGCATCAAGCGCATAGTTTGCTGTGGAGATTCCGACTTGGTTGCCCAGCAGGTGGCTGGCACCTGGAATGCGCGGAACCCTATGATGGTGGCATATCGAGACGAAGTGGACGAGATAGCCAAAAGCTTCTTGGGCTACGAAGTCAAGTATGTGCCTAGGGAGCAAAATGAGGCCGCTGATCTGATGTCTAAGCTTGGGTCAGGACGCAAAATAATTCCGCCAGAAGTTTTCCTAGAGCATCTGCGCACACCATCTGTGAAGGGGGCCGACATCGACAACCCGGATAGAGCTGAATCTTTCGTCAACATAGTGACTAAGGTCCCTCCGGCTTGGACAAAACCGTTCATGGAATATCTCGAACACGGAACTTTGCCCAACGACGAAGTCGAAAGACGACAAATAGTACGACGAGCAAAGGGTTATACCATAATCAATGGGCAACTCTACAAAAGGAGCACTACTGGTGTATACCTAAAGTGTGTTTCCCAGCTAGAAGGTATGGAAATCCTACGCGAAATCCATCTCGGAGATTGCGGGCATCACGCCGCTCCTCGATCGTTGGTCGCGAAAGCCTTTTGGCAAGGATTCTACTGGCTGACCGCAAAGACGGACGCCGACAAGCTGGTTGAGACGTGCACATGATGCCAGTATTATGCCCGACAACCACATGTTCCTGCTGAAGAATTGCGAACAATACCAATAACTTGGCCGTTTGCAGTCTAGGGGCTAGACATGGTGGGACCGTTGCAAACGGCACCCTGTGGGTTTACGCATCTGCTTGTAGTAGTTGATAAATTCACTAAATGGATAGAAGCTAAACCCATTAGAAAGCTTGATGGGGCAACTGCCCTCAGGTTTATCTGGGATCTTGTGGTGAGATTTGGTCTTCCACATAGCATTATCACCGACAATGGCAACAATTTGTCACTCAGAGAAGTGGAGGCATATTGTTGGGAGAAAGGCATACGACTTGATCTTGCTTTTGTGGCACACCCACAATCCAATGGTCAGGTTGAGCGAGCCAATGGATTAATTCTACAGGGAATCAAGCCACGTCTTGAGGCACCGCTACATAGAGCAGCTGGAGCCTGGGCGGAAGAGTTACCATCTGTGCTGTGGAGTTTACGGACTACACCCAACAGATCCATCAGCTACACCCCTTATTTCATGGTATATGGAGCAGAAGCCATCCTACCTTCCGACATTCTTCACGATGCACCAAGAGTTGCTTCCTACAACGAGGATGACGCTGAAGAATCCAGATGCCTAGATGTGGACCTTCTCGAGGAGGAGCGCGTTTTGGCATGCCAAAGATCCGCCATCTATCAGCAGAAGCTACGCCAGCTACCATAGTCGCCGCGTTCGGCATCGCTCGTTTAAAGAGGGGGATTTTGTGCTCAGACTTAAGCAGAAGAAGTCGCACAAACTATCCCCGCCATGGGAAGGACCGTTCATCATAAGCAATACGCTACTCAATGGGTCTTACTACCTTGTTGACAATCGTGAACTAAAGGATAGACCCAACGAGGATCATAAGCGTAAGCGACGTGACCCGGATGATGACTACCCGGAGCTTGATCGGCCATGAAACATAGCACAGCTACGTCCTTTCTACACTTAGCATTTTTTATCTAATTGTGTACCTCTTATATGATCAATGAAATAAAGCTCTCTGGTTCACTTATATTTCTGAGTCTTTTACCGACTTTAGTGTTCATTTTTGGATCATGTAAAACCTTTATGCACAAGCTTTGCGATTGCACTAGTGAAAATTCTACCTACGGGCGTTAGCTTAAGTTTTCTGGTCTACACGTTCTTTGTTGTTTTTATGTGGATTCTGGAGTAGTGACTTTCGACACTTATTATTGGCGATTTTGTGCTCAGGTTATTGACGGTGCCATTGGGCATCATCACCTAAGCGCATGGTTCCGACAACGAGTCTTCCGACTCATGAAAAGTCAAGCATAAGAACCAAAGTAATGGATAAGCCATCACTTGCTTAAAAAAATATATACATGCTGGAAACTAGTTCTTAAGTAGCAGGAAATCACAACCATTGTTTTTCGCCTTAAGTTACATCAACAAGTTTTTTCCGCGCACACACCAAAGGTGAAACAAATATTACAAAGTTGTTTTTCATTCCTTTGGCGCAGGAGACTTGGAAGCAGCATCGTCACCAGCCGGAGAATCACCCTCAACGTCGGCACTGTGGTGAGACTCGGAGGAATCTTGGTTGCCGCTGTCGATGATGTTCATGGGCACGAAGACGTCGACGTCTACCAATTCGGCAACTCTGGTGTCATAACCCGCGAGTGACGACAAGATGGCTTCATGATCAATTTCTTTGTCGTCATCGTCGACGTCGGGGATACCAGAGGTCACCGTGTCGATGTCGGCACCTTCATAGTGTGCTTTCACCATTGACAGCGCCATCCTTGCGCCAGCCCGTGCACATGAAGCTTTCCAGCTTGTGATACGCTCGGGGGCTCGGCGCAGAATCTCTGAGTACTTCGCCACGGAGTCCGATGCCTTGATGTTTATCTGGAGGGGCTTGGCAATCTCCTTGGCTTGGGTGATGGCGGTGTTGATGAAGTTGCCGGCAAGAACCATGCATTCCTTGGCTGGAGGAGGCAATCTGGTTAAACCCATAGAAGCTGCAAATTCCGATAAGGAGCGCATGAGTTCAACAATTCAAAGTATCCAGACTACAGAAAATACAAGGCGGAGAAAACTTACTGAAGATGCCGGCCTCAGCTTGCCAGAGGGTGTCTGCCAAGGATTGTTTCTCTTGTTGGAGGAGCTTGTACGCCTCGCCATGGCAGTGATTCTGCTCATCGGCAGCTCGCTTTTGATCTTTCAAGATCGCGATCTCCTCCTTCAAGCGGTTGATTTCCTCGGTGGCAGAGTACTGCAAGGCCTTCATTGATTCTTCATGCATTTTCAGCATGTCTTCTCTCTCCTTTTTAAGGATCTTGTTCTCTCTCTCCAGCTGCTGGATGTGCTTGGACTGCTCGACAATGTCCTTGGCCTTGGCAACATGTTCTGCAAAGTCGGAGAAAGCAAAGTACACAGCGAGTACTCGGCGAATATAGGAACAAAACCAAGACGGAATATGCAAAAAGAAAACAGACTCTTGTTTTTGATGATCTGTGCCTTCAAGATGGCAGTTTTACCCTTTTCGGCTTCAAGATATGCGCGCATCTTCTGGTACTTGTCATTGGGCATTCCCCTCCGAGCATTCTCGTTTTGTGGAAAAAAGAACAACGTTAAACCGTTGTTTAGTCTACTTGGAGCATCTAGTCGAAAAATTTCCACCTACACGCTCGGGGGCTACAGCGAGAGTTTTTAACTTAGCAATATGCTTAGCTTTTCTTTAAGCATCTAGTCGGAACTAATTCAGTTCTCGATTAGAAGCTTGGGGGCTACAGTATAAAGTTTTTAACTCGGATATCTACTTAGGTTTTCTTTAAGCATCTAGTCGGAACTAATTCAGTTACAACTAGAGGCTTGGGGCCTACAGTATTGAAATTTATAAACACTGCGTATGCTACTCTTAAATCATCTAGTCGGAACATTTTATTCCATCTAAATGCTTGGGGGCTACAGTGAGAAGTTTTCTAGCTTAGTCACTTTAGAGCATACAGATGCAAAACCTATGGTTTTCCGTCTACATCCTCGGGGGCTACAGTGGGATACTCATATGAAAAGCAAAAGGCAAATAAAACTTACAAGTGCAATGATCTTGAGGTTTGTAGCGCTCTCGACCAGCAGCTTGCCAAAAGAGATGTTGTTTCCTTGCAATATGTCTGCTTGGCGGAGGAGTTCCTCAAGACCGCACGTCGGAGATGTCGGTGCTGCTCTAGGAACCAGAGTTGTGCTACTCGGCGTTAGCGCCGGATAGACTATCTTTGGAAACTCAAATGGTTTCTGGGGAGCAAGGGCACCGCCTTCGGCAGAAGTACCAGCTTCCACCACCGCCTTGCCGTCACCGATGGCATCCTTAGCCGGAGCTTCAACCATTTGTTGAGCGGTGCTCTCCTGCGTTGCCTGCTCCCCGAGAACAGCGAGTTCGGTAGAGGCGCCAGAATCCACTTCCATGACGGAAGGGCCTGATGCCTCCTTAGCTTGTGAGCTTGTCGGGGCAGACGAGGGCTTGACGGCAGGAGTAGCAGGGGCGATGGCGGGGGAGGTGTCACGATGCAGCATGTCTTTGATATTTCGAGAAGCCCCCAAAGTTTTGGAGGTCTTCTTGAGGCTGGTCGTGGCTTTCTTCCTGAAACATGCGAAATGCATAAGTACTGGAGCAAGACAGATAAATAGACAATGTCGGAGAATGAGAAGCTTACACTAATGGGGGTGCTTTGGCAAAAATCCCGGTGGTTCTTCTCTTTTCCGCCTCCAGGGCGGCGGTAGTCTTTTTGGAGGCTCCACCCTCCGTCTTCTTCTTCTTGCCTTCGTCGGCAGCGTTAGAGGTGGAGCTCTTCCGCTTCCGCGCCAACGGAGCTTCGTCGTCGGACACGACCGTGACTTCCTTCATATTTGGATCATAGATTTGAGGATCCATGCTCATCTCATCTATGTCGCTAAGTTGTTAAGTAAGAAATCACTATGTTAGATAAAATGACATTTGCAAGACGAAAGAACTGGAGTATATGTCAAACATGGAAAATAAAAACCTACCTTTGGGCACTTGCCGTCTACGAACATGTCGTAGGTGATGGTGAAGCCACGCTTCTTATCGTTCACCTTGACGATGTCCTTAAGACGGAGCTTGACGGAGTCGCTCGAGAAGTTGTCCACGGAGATGCAGAGACTATCCCTTCTGTCGTTGGTATACTCGTGCATGAGCTTCGCGCGGTGCTGCAGAGGTTGGATTCGCCTGATGAACCAGCACATGGCTAGGTCCAAGCCGGCCAGACCCGTCTCTACAAACCACTCGATCCGCCTTATGGCCCGAGAAGCTTCGAGGTCGGAGGGAAGGGAGGCTTGGGATCTCCATGTGGAAACTTCAGCGGCGGCTCCGTCAATGAAGTCTGGGTACATAACTTGTCGGCCAGCCAGCGGAATGTCTGGGACGTAGAAGTACGTCCGTTGCCAATTCTTGCAGGACTCGTGGCCGACAATGTCGGGGAACCGCCGGCCAGGTCGAATCTTGAAGCTTATGGTGCCACAGTTCATAAGCTCTTCCTTGCTATGTCCGGCTTCACGTTTAACGGTGAAGAAGTACACAAAAAGGTCTAACCTAGGCCTTATCCCTAGGTATCCCTCGCAGAGTGCCGCGTAGTTGCTAAGCACTAAGATGCTATTGGGGGAAAGGTTCTAAGGCTGGACCCTATAGTGGTTTAAGACGGAGAGGAAGAAGTTGGAGATGGGCAGGGAGACGCCGCGTACCAGTTGAGCTTTTAGGTACACCTTTTCTCCGGCTTGGGGAGAAGGTGTCACCTCGCCGGCCGGTGCCGCCCGCCAGGCAAGTCCCTCCGTCGCGGGGAGGTAACCTTCGGCGACCATCTCTTGGATATCGCGGTCGGTGATGTCCGTGCCGCGCCAGTCGCCCTTGTGCGAGTCTGGCTTCTCCTCCAGTGGCTCTAGCGCCGCCAAATTTGGGTCGCCACCGGTGGATTCGATCACCGCTGATGCGGGGATGACCAAGCCCTCTGGGGGCACGACGACGGAGCTGGCCGGCTTTGCCGCGGCTTCGCTCGATGCCGCTATTGATGGAGAGGTGCTGCTGCTAACCATGGAGTGGAGATTGGGTGTGACTGGTGCGGATGAGAGCTAGGGTTTTTTCGAGGTTTCTCGCGGAGAGATCGAGGAGACGCGCGGCTGGAGGAAGAAGATGATGCGAGGAGAATAAGTTAAAAAGTGAAAATTTCCCCATGGGTACTATTTATCATCCTCGACGTCAAGATTCGTGCAGCTTGATCGAACGGTTGCCACGTAGACGACGTGTTCGCGAACATGCGTGGAAATTTCGCCACGTCCCAAACCGTCGCCGCAACGGTTCGTATCGCTCGCGCGGAAAAATCTGATATGATTGCGTTCTCTGCATGTGTGAGTTACGAGGCGTCGCTGACCTAAGCCTACGTCGTCTTAGCTGGCATGGGTAGATGAGCCGTCACATCGAAGATTCCGACATAGACGGATTCAATCCGACTATGGAAGAGTACGATGGAAGATTCAACATTTTTCCGGCTTACAAGTTGAAGACGGAGAAAGCTTTGCAGAGTTCTTTGGAAGGACTACACGATATTGCTTGAAGATTTGCCGACATAAGCATTCATCTGAAGAGGCAAGACGGCGCAAGATCTCGGAGTTCTCCGGGGGCTACTGTTAGGGATATGCTATATGGGTATCCTCATAGCATGTCGCTTATCCGGATAACCCGGGTGACCCATAGTCTGTAGCATGGCCTATGGCCTGCTGGGCGGCCCAGTTAGATGGATCCAGAAGGGAGGCCCATGCCGGATAAAGGAAGGCTACGATGGAGTCACCAGCGTACCCGGAGCCTTGGAGTGCAAGATACACAAGACTAGTAATAGACGGTGTAGGACTTTGTAACCTGTCTGGCTAGAACTTTTCCTTGTAACCGTAGGACCTGACGACTATATAAGTCGGGCCTATGGGAGCCTTTAGAGCACGATCATAGACAACCTAGCATCGATTCACACAACCTCGCACAACGAACATATCCCTGTAACTCGGCGTATTGCCCTTATAGTGATTTATAGCAGGAGTAAGATTCCGCCACCGTCGTGGGATCTGAACCTGGGTAAGCTGTGTCACCTCGTACCCGTCAACCGTCCGCCTTACCCCACGTCTCTAAACACGCACTGTGAGGACCCCTCTATGGCGTACTCGTCGGCAATACCACGACAGCCGCTGCGTCTCCCATCAGCCGTCGTCGCCCAGAGGAAAGGGAGGATCAGGTGGACAATGATGTGGACCGTTTGTCGATTTCCAAATTTCCGAGGGATTAAAATGCAAAAATAATAGCATACGAGCGATGCACAAGGACAACAAAGGTTGGACAAAGGATGAGACGTATTGTCGACCACGGAACCTGATTTTCTTTTTAATTTTCTATACTATTAAAAATATTGGGACCGTTCGTCGTCCGGCTGAATTTCCGTCTGCCATTAAAATACGCTTTTGCCCCTGGCTTTTCTAGCTATTTACCCACGTTGCCACCGCTAAGTGAATCCCATCCCCTCCCGACCTCCTCCTGGTCGCCATCCCCATCGTCTCTGACACATTGCCTCCGTCGCTCCTCCCCTCCTGACCTCCTCCTAGCCGCCCTCCCCTCCCGACCTCCTCCCCACCGCCGGAGCTTCTCCTTACCTTCGCTCCTACTGCCCCCGCCAGACCTCCTATCCACCGAGATCCATCCCTGTGTCGCCGTCGCTCCTCCCCTCCCAACCTCAGGTCTTCTTCGGGTGGAGCACGGAGAGGCGGTGGTCCTATGCCAACCGACACCTCCCATGTCTCTCCCCCGTGCAATCACCACGCCGGCGCCTCCATGTCCACACCGTCACCGCCTCACCGACTAAAACAGAACAATCGTTGCCCTGAAGCAGGCGTGAATCAGGCGGTGAGGCGGCGACTTCCAAGGTGCAGCCTCGATTAGGACCATGCTGATGAGAAATCGGCGACGGAGAGCATGAAACGGGTCGTTTGGGTATCGATTTGACGGCATGCGGTCCCGATCCGGTGCCAAACATGGTGAATCAACCGGCAGCGCTGCGAAATTCAGGTCAGGGCAAACTCACAAACCACTTATGTAAAAAGAAAGGTTCCAAAATCAACGAAGGAGACGAGCAGGAACTCCTCTGGCGCCCCGATGCCTTCTATGCTCACGAGCAGCTTCGCCCATCCACTCTCAGGTCGCCAGATCCGGAGGTCTCTTCGACCTACATGGACACCCACCTCCTCCGACCGACGGTAGAACGGTACCGTGGAGTCCCACTTCTTGCCAAATACGCCATGATGACATCGGTGCTGCACCTGGGATATGGGGGAGCTGAGGGGCGGGCGCCATGGGGAGGGACTGAGGGCCAGAGGGCTCGCGCTGCACCTTGGGAGGGTTAGAGTTGGCTAAGGGATGGGGAAAATGGGACGCAGAGCAGCTTCCGATTCTGACCACTGATTATCGTGGATGAGGAGCCGTAGCCTTCGTGCCCCTGAAAGCTCTTGGATGGGAGTTACAAGCGTCTGCTATTTTCCTGCAGACTTTAGGCAAAGAGATTGATCGGGTGCTTAGCTGATTTTTAAGAATATAGAAAATGAGTACAAAATAGGGAATTATTGATAGCTAGATGCATTTAGTTTTCAAATTTGATTGTCTTCTACTCAGTAACGCTGAATCTGATGTTTGACCTGTCTATTATCCAACAAAGCATAGCAACAAATGTGTACAAGGTTTTCTCCTAACTCTGGTGGAGATTATTTTGAGACCGAGGTGTAGAACTGCGATATGGTTTACATCAATATGGAAGTGTACTTAATATACAATGTATCTTTCAGGGAGTAATGTTGGTCAATGTTGGACAAATTTATTTACACTGGATTCAGTTTTGACCCCTCTGCTGAACTGTGCTCCATGTTTCAGATCGAGGTGCAGAACTGTGATATGGTTCGCATCAATATGGAAGTGTACTCAATATACAATGTATCTTTTAGGGAGTAATGTTGGTCAATATTGGGCAAATTTATTTACACTAGATTCAGTTTTGACCCCTCTACTGAACTATGCTCCACGTTTCAGTAATTATACATAATATTGCATATCTGTCAGTTCTTTTGACGGTTTGTCAAAAAGTGTTCTTTATGCGGGCAAGTGATTGTTTGTATTTTTGGATGATATAATTGTTTCCACTAAATTTTTATGGTGAAATTGAAGTCAAAAACTGTGGATGCAACACATAGTGCATACTTATATTACCTTCTCACCGAATTACAAAGTTTACTTTGAAAACTGTCCTTTCACCTTCCGTGTGACTTCTGGAGGTTACTGTCTCATTGTTTATTTTTGAAGCGAACTATCTTTGTCACAAGGTTATAACACTAAGCGGATTTTTGCTCGGTCAATATGTAGTCTTTACATATTTTCAAGAACAAAATTGTTAATGCAACTATTAAAAGACAGAGATGTTAAAAAAAGGAAAATAAGGAGGTGGCTATTCGGCTCACGGGTGTATTTGCATCCATTATGAGAAAACATCTTTCGAAATATTAATTTTCTTTAAAAAATGTCTACATATATATCCGAACATTTTATGTTCGTTCACAAGTTTTTGGAATGAAATAACATTCTACGTGTCTCGTACAGAAAAAAATGTCCTGTGAATAGTCGTACACACATGACATATTTTGTATTTTTATATATGACACGTAAAATATTCTTTCATCATGAAAACTTGTAAACGAACATAAAATGTTTGAATATACATGTAGATATTTTTTTTCAAATCTTTTGACATTTTAAAATATGTTTTATCATAATGGGTGCATTTGCACCCGTGAGTTAAAAGGGATTTTTCAAATATCTACTACTAATTTCCAAATAATTAATGTTTGAATCCCAAAAGTTACTGGACGGAAGAAATTACTGGACTCAGAGTACGAAAATTACACGACTTGTGAAAATTACTCGGAGTATGGAAATTTTATAGTATTGGAAGACTAAGCCTGTGCATAATTGGTGTAATTGTATTATACCTATTTTATGAAAGATTGTGCCAAATGCATAGGCGTAGTTTGTGCTAGTATAAGTAGTATAAGTAGAGATATATGGACTCGCGAAGATCTTAAGCCCCGTGATGCGAGCGCACGTACTCCACGCGCGACCAGGGCCCACCCTCTCCACCGGTTCAAGCAACCGTGCTGCTCCCGAACCGCTCCTCCTGAGCTACAGCTGGCTCCCTCTTGCGTGGTCCCACATGCCAGTGACATGTGACGTGCTTGGTATATAGAGTTTGGTGCGCGTAGCAGGTGGCTGTTGGGCAGGACTCTTGGTGGGTTATAAATAGACCCTCCACCCATCGCCTCTCCTCCTCACACCACCCCTCTCGTCTCTCCTCTCTCTCGAGCATAAGGAAGCGAAGCTGTAGTAGTCTCGTCACCCCGCTCACAGACCGCTCGTGAGGCTAGAGAAAGGGGACGAGGCGGAGAAGCCACCAAACCAAACAGAAAAAAGAATACTTTGGAGAAGAACTCTCACGCATAGGTCAGAGAGGAGCGAAGGGAACCCTAGTCAAACAGAGACGGATCTGGCCTCCGCCGCCGACAACGACGACGACAGCGATCGCCTGGTACGGAGATCCCCGCCAACCCATGACTCCTCCTACGATTCGGCGAACCCTAGGACCCACCGCCACGCGGCTTCTATGCGGTGTTGATGAATTGATCGGGGCGGTGGTCGAATGACGAAACCCTAGGATGGATGCGGGCGGGCGGGACGAGACCTTTTCTTCTTCTCTGGAGTTAGGCAGGCTGGGGGCATGGGCTGCCAAATTTGGCCTTTAATTCTGGGGTGTGATTAATATGGAACCGCAATGGGGATCAGGGTTCTGGGCGATTCGCCAAATCTAGTAACTGCTTCCACTGACGATTTTTGGATTTCGCAGCAAATTTCGAGGGGATTTCCTGATTTAAGAGGGGGCTGTAAATACTGTATCCTGGTAGATCGAACACACAAAAGTGGGGTACGTCATGGTGTAGCGGTAGTAATGGAAGGGGTACATGTAAATAATGCGCTCTCTATTTTCTGGTAAGATGAAGTGCTGAACGGTGCTGCATTCGCAACGGTCCATGTGCTGCTGTTATGTTCTTCTAAACACTTCTCTATTGTTAAATTAGTTCTAGTATTTGACCTGGGATTCGGAGCTACAGTGTTGTCCTTATCATTATTTGCTCCCTCTGTTTGAGTTTCCTTTTAATTCATTTGTGTAGTCCAATAATACAGGACAAATTCCACATTCCCATCCTTTGTTCATAAAGGGGAATATTTGTCTATTTTTCAATTATCCTGTGATGTTGTAGTTGGTTGTCAAGCTTGGTTTTGTTGAATAGACTATTGGAAGGTTTGTTTTACAAGGTATTGTTTTTTATTGGTTGTTAGTTATCACCCATTGGGTTGTAGCTGAAACTGTGTAGGATTTACCCTGATTTGTGTTTTATTTATCATTAGTGTATAGCAGAAGGTGTGGAGAGTTGGTTCTGTGTCCTGCTCTGTTAATTAGTTAGGACGCCAGTTCTGATGTAGCTGATGATCTGTCCAATGTGGGTAGCAGAAGGTAATTTGTACTCCTGTTATAGATAAGTTCTAATTGAACATAGGTTAGAATTGTTGCTGTAATGCTAGGTGTCATTTGTCGGATATAGATACATACTTAATCGTGGGTTGAGTTATTGAGTAGTTCACCTGTGTGGGTTGATATGAGTAGCATTTCACATGTCATACGTTTTCTTCAAATGTAGACACAAATGCAAAGTTTGATATTTCTTTTTTGTAGTCGCGGTCGTCAATCTTGGTTGTGTCAACTGTCAAGTACAAATTTTGAAGAGACAGTTATGCTGTTGCGACTGGGTGTCCTGTTGTTAATTAGTTACAGCCCCATTGGCGTTGTAGCTGCCACCATGCAGCATTTTAATTGATTATTTGGATTTATTGGATGTGTCCAGCTGAAGTTACTCCGATTATTGTAAACAGCTTTTTTTGTCTTCTTAAATAATTGTCAATTGAAGGTATCATTTACCATCTATAATATTTGCCCATTTTATTTGATGTTCTATTCAGACTAGTTCTGAATAATTTTTGTGTTCTGTACCAGTTGATCTAGTTTGTATGCCAGGATTATTTGCTGATAGGTACATATTCTGCTTTAGTTAGTTCATTATTTGGTGTAGCTATGAATCATTTATTTGTTGTACATAGTCCTATATAGTACTCCCTCCATTCCAAAATATAAGATGTTTTAGCCTTTTTCTGAAAGGTATGTTTCTAGATGCCTTTTAGTGTGTAGGTTTGGAGTAAAATGAGTGAACCTACATCTAAAAGATGTCTAGATACATGTGTTTCAGAAAAAGGGTAAAACATCTTATATTTTGGAACGGAGGGAGTATATTAGGCTGGTAACACTACATGGACTCCCTCCTTTCCCTTGAACAAGAATGTTTTTTTCTGGTTTTTCACCACAAAACAAGGCGCAAATGCGGTTTAGTATCCGTTGTCTTAAAACTGCCCCTCGGCACATTCGACTCTTCCTCCCAAAGTGCACACACAGTTAAGTCTCGTGCTGTCCCCTTCCTTCATATTCCAGAGTTACCTATTGGGTTTGTAGGGCTGACCCAACTCATAGCCAAGCCTGTATCGTCCACATGCCCCAAGATGTCCAGTTCGTCGTCTAACTGCTAGATGCATGTGTAATAGGATGACTCTGAGAAGCTAGCTTACACGAAATAATTAACTTTGTAGCTAATGTTTGATTGATAGTTTAGGATCCGGCACCGCGCATACGTACTGGCTGACTCACTTCCGAGCCGAGAACCCGCCGAGACGTGCATGTAGTAGCTAAGCAAGCAGCTTAATGGAATACTAGCCAGCTAGCTTCACGTACACATAAACACACCATAAAACGATCGGTTCGTTCTCAGCGATTTGCTGTCTCATTTTAATCTTAGATCATTGTTTCATGTTGAAGATCAAAGATTGATTTTGGGTCGACCCCTGGTACCCATCGGGCCGACGAGGTACTAACTTTTATTCAAATGTGTCGACCCATGGCTCCTCAAATTGGCCTTGACGCCATAGTGCCAGGTCCAAGGCCAGGGCCGGGTCGGCCCATTCCCAGCCTGAATGCGATGCATGCGGGAGAGTCTTTACTGCTGTGCATGCGCGCGTAACAGTTAGTGATAAATAAGGAGACTGGCGCAGAAGAGATTTAAGGGGAAGAAGAGATTTTCCGGGGGCAGGATACTGAAGTATTTTCACTGCAATTCTCTCCTTAATCGGTGCACCAGAAAATAGACGCCTTGTTCACCGGAACAGAGGGAGTAGAATTCAGTCGTTTTTTTTCATTGAAACTTGGGTTTTTGATGGAGATTACCAGATTATACCTAGGACTGGGTGAAGTCACTGAGAAGTTTATAAGTTCTTTCATTGAGATATAATCTTTCGTCCACAACCCGTAATGTAGCCTCTGTTGGTTAGGAAAACCTATTGCTGAGTTGGAAGAAATGGAATCTAGTCTCAGCATGCAAGCTTTTGGTTGTCGTCCTTTGTAGCTGTTGGTCAAGATTGGAAACCTAATCACTGTACTTTTTGTTGAAATTCAACTGGCATTTGCTTTTATCTTGTATATGTGCTATGCTCATTTCTGAAACATAATTTGGGTGTATGACAATGCTATCTATTGCATGGCTGTATAACCTTACCTTTGGAAAATGGCACCTACACTAGCCTTTGCTCTTTAGGTCGTGATGTTAACCTTTCCACCCAACACTATACCCTGTTCTGTAGGGCATACTGTTTGGTTTGTATAATACTGATATGTCATGCTGGTTATTGCTGCAGATACCTTATTGTACAGAAGGTCAGTTATAGCTCTCCTCCATTAGGTCCTATTTCCCAAGAAGATAGTTGCCGAGTTCACGAGTTAAATATTCAAGCTATATGCATTTACACATGACATGGGTTCTCGAGGAAGGATGTTATTTGACCTCAATCAGCTCCCAACAGAAGCTGAAGAAGAAGCTGCGGTTGTTGTGTCCCAACCTCAACTTCCTGTTCCCAATATATACCCCTCAAATTTGCTTCTGCAACAGGGAGTGCCTCAGACACAAGGGATTTTGAACAATTATGCCTTTAAGCATGCATCTTTTGGTTCTGGTTTTCAACCTTTTGTGAGAAGCAAAGTTTCACAAAATGCGAAGACAGAAGAGAATTTGGATGCTACTGCCGCTTCTACGTCTGTGGAAACACTTGCTCATCACGCTGAGCCCTCCAATCAGGTTCCACAAGCAGTTGAAAGAGAAGAGGGAGAGTGGTCTGATGCAGATTGTGCTTCTGATACCGCAGGAAGTAGTGTCAGCAACAAAGAGGAGTCAGCTGGTGTGGCAAGCACTCAAGTGAAAAGAGAATCCCTAGAGAGAGAATCTGCTGCTGCGGAATCTTCTGATGCTATTAAAGGTGACCCTGCTGCTGATCCCAGTGACACTGAAATGGTTGATGTGTCTAAAGATCCAGTTGTACATGCTCCAACAGGACCTGAGAGTACAAAAGATTCTGAATGTAAAGGAAATCAACCTGGGGATGATTTAGACCAGTCCAACAGATCAAAGGATGTCAGAGGAGTAGAATCCAGTTATGCATTCAAGTTGACAAACAACCCTGCAAAGAGACCTAAGTTAGATGAACACAAAGTAGCAATGCTTGGTAAAAAGCGGGCGAGGCAGACTGTGTTCATTAATGTTGAGGATGCAAAACAAGCAGGCACAATGAAGACGATAACACCAAGGAGGCAATCATCTTTTCCAGCACCAATTGTTACACGTACCGTGAAGGAAGGTTCTCGTGGTGTTGGTGAAAGAGCTGCAGAAAAACAGAGTCAACCAGTTGTCAGAGACCAGAAACAGTCTGAACTGATTGGTTCAGGAAGAAGTAACTCTGCAGATCGAAGTGAGCAAAATGGCGAACCCAATGGTGATGTTGAGTTGGGATCTCAGGGCAGGTCAAAGAAAATGAATGCTGAAGAACCCCCCTCAGATTGCTATCAACAATCTGTGCCTCGGCAGGCTTCTTCAAAGCAACCCATGGATTCCAAGCAGTTCAAGGGCAGAACCGTATCTTCTCAGAAAGCAGTTATAACAGGACAAAATACTGCAGACCAGAAACTAGCCAACAAAAGGTCTATTGTTCCCAAAAGACAAGTTTCAGCAAATAGCACACAGTACAATGACACATCTATCGAACGACTTATACGGGAAGTGACAAATGACAAATTCTGGCACAATCCAGGTTAGTTCGTTGGCATTGTCCATGTTTCTTTTGTATATCTTTGTTTAACCAACAAAATTGGTTAATCTGGAAAATTACATACTGTGACCACATTTATTTCTGGGCTTAAGAAATTTTCCTAGTACATCTTTCTCACAAATGCTATTTTATTCTGTTTTAGTGACTTCCGTTAACATAAGAGGCACCTCCCTGTAAATAGTTATAATTTATATATAAAGATGCTGCAATACCTTCTATTGATGTCTCCTTGTGTTCTGTATTTAAGACTGTTCTGGTTTGCTCAAAGTAGAGCTCTTTGTGTTCTCTCATTGTTAATATATATTGTATGGTGGATGCATGCGTAATGCGTTGTATCTAACAGAATGATTGCTTTTAGTTTGACAAGGCAAGTTGTATATTTGTTATGTTAACAGAAGAGGAAGAGCTTCAGTGTGTTCCTGGAAGCTTTGATTCTGCTGAGGAGTACATAAAAGTTTTTGAGCCTTTGCTTTTTGAGGAATGCAGAGCTCAGCTATATAGTTCCTACGAGGAGAGTCTTGAGGCTGTATCAAGGGATGCACATGTAATGGTGCGTGTGAAAAGTGTGGATAGGCGTGAAAGAGGTACAATTTTCACATTTTTTATTGGCGCCTTCTTTGTAGAGCAATTAGAAGAAAGATGTGTTCTTGTATTCCATTGTTATCTCTTCTTGGCTTAAATATTGTTGGTGTATTCAGGATGGTATGATGTCATTGTTCTACCAACACATGAATATAAATGGACTTTCAAAGAAGGCGAAGTTGCAATCTTGTCATTCCCTCGACCTAGTTCAGGTAGCTGCACTGATGATGGGCTCTTTCTTTCATATTAATAATATGTCTATGTATATTCTTTATATTTCACAAATATGTTTGACAACTGTGCTTATATTTCTGTTCTCTAGCAGCCCAGTCTAGTAGATCTAATAGGAAGAGCGGTGCTTCAGTTGAAGAGGCTGAATCAGAAAGTGGACGGCTTGTAGGTACAGTTAGGCGACATATGCCTATTGATACACGTGAACCCATTGGGGCGATTATCCATTTTTATGTTGGGGATTCATTTGATTCTAACAGGTAATCTAGTGTTATGTTATCATTGTTCTTTAGCTGAACTATGCAGTGTTGACCACATTTGTATGCATTTTAAAACGATCTTTTTGAACATTGGTAAACTATATTAAAACATATTTGTTAGTTAATTAAATGCACTGTTACTGCTCATTCTTTAGAATGACAATATTTTGTAATCCTGATGTTTGCTGAGTAAGACTTTGTCCACAGAGTGCGTTGATTTGGAGGACCTGCTGCATGGAGCCCTTTTTTTCAAATCAACATTTTGAAGTCTCAAAAAGTTATGAAAAGATTCTTAGATGTAAATAATGATGACTTCTACCTGCGAGCAAAAAACCAACGCGGAATATTCTGTATTCTGGGCTGTGTAAAAATGATAAATTTTTAGATCTTAGGTAGAACAGTGCAAAATACGAAAACCTTGAGATTGTCATTTTTGTGTAGGCTGCAATACGTCATTATCTAGGATTTTTGTTAGGATTCTTTTATTTTTTTCGGAACATTTTGATTTCTTTTGAAAATAATATCAAAAAGGGTTGGAAGCCCTGCCTTCTAAAGCGATTTTCTGTTTGTCAACCCTGTTATTTTGAATGGGGAGTTGCGTTTGATATTTTTTATAACATGAATATGACTGTTTTCATCGCAGGCATATATGATATAAGTTGCATGCCCAACTTATTTAGGTCAACTGTACTTTGGGCTATATCTTGTTGGACATGATAAATTCTGCAGACACAGTATACATGGTTACTTTGGAATGAGCAGTATTTTTTGTTGATGCACTACCAACACTTTCTTGTCTAGCTTATTAGTTTCGTTTAGCTTCTAAGGTCAGGGTTTTCACACTTACAGTTACATTGAACAGTTAGGCATTCTTTGTCATGGCATCTGCTCTGCAATTTTTTGTTCCAACACATTCTTGTCTTGTTAGTTTTGTTTAGCTTTTAAGGTCAGGTGAACTTGCAGTTATATGAAACAGTTAGGCATACACACAGAACTGTCTGCTCTGCAATTCTTTTCAGCTTTCTAGTTCTAATTTATCTTGTGCTGAGAACATTACCAGCTAGTGGACGAGCCTAACTATACCTGAGTTAAAATTTTATCACCCTAACAGACACTTCTGCGAGGTCCATGGCTATATGCATTTTTTTGAGATATCAGCTGCTAGGTTTGTACATTTGTTAAATGTGTAATACCTTTGCTTGTCTTTTTTGTCTGTATTTGCAGCGAGACTAATGTTCTGAAGAAACTACAACCTCGGAGTACCTGGTATCTAAGTGGTCTTGGTTCTCTCGCGACAACACAGAGGGAATATGTAGCATTGCATGCTTTCCGACGTCTTAATGTGCAGGTTATACATATATTATACCTAATTGTTTTTTTTGGCTTTCTTGGTTAATATTTTTGCTGATGCTGATAAAAATATTCACATCAGATGCAAAACGCAATTCTTCAGCCGAGTCCAGAGCACTTCCCCAAGTATCAAGAGCAGCCACCTGCTATGCCTGACTGTTTTACGCCAAGTTTTTCTGATCATCTCAATCGTACATTCAATGGGCCTCAGCTATCTGCGATTCACTGGGCTGCAATGCACACAGCTGCTGGCACAAGCAATGGAGTGGTTAAGAAACAAGAGCCATGGCCTTTCACATTAGTACAAGGTCCTCCTGGGACAGGGAAAACCCACACTGTCTGGGGAATGCTGAATGTTATTCATCTTGTTCAGTATCAACATTACTATGCTGCTCTGCTAAAGAAACTTGCTCCTGAAAGTTACAAGCAAGTTGGTAGCACCACTAACAGCACTTCAGAGGCTTTTGCTGCAGGGTCTATTGATGAAGTTTTGCAGAGCATGGATCAGAACCTGTTTCGCACTCTTCCCAAGCTTTGCCCCAAACCAAGGATGCTTGTTTGTGCCCCATCAAATGCTGCAACAGATGAGCTGCTTTCTCGTGTTCTAGACCGAGGTTTCATAGATGGTGAGATGAAGGTTTACCGCCCTGATGTTGCTCGTGTTGGAGTTGATACACAGTCTCGTGCTGCCCAAGCTGTTTCAGTCGAGCGACGGACAGAGCAACTTTTAGTGAAGGGCCGTGATGAAGTAATTGGGTGGTTACAGCAGCTAAAAGGCCGCGAGCAGCAGTTATCACAGGAGATAGGGCTTCTACAGAGGGAACTTAATATGATGGCAGTGTCTGGTAGATCCCAGGGTTCAGTTGGGGTTGATCCTGAAGTGCTTGCTCACAGGGATCGTAACCGTGATATTCTCCTTCAAAAGCTTGCTGCCTCTGTAGAAAGCAGGGATAAAGTACTTGTAGAGATGTCACGGCTGCTGATATTAGAAAGCAGGTTCCGTGTTGGCTGTAACTTCAATCTGGAAGATGCTAGGTCTAGTCTAGAAGCCAGTTTTGCCAACGAAGCAGAAATTGTTTTTACAACAGTGTCAAGCAGTGGCCGCAGGTTATTTTCTCGTCTTAGTCATGGTTTTGATATGGTTGTTATTGATGAGGCTGCTCAGGCCAGTGAAGTAGGAGTCCTCCCTCCACTTGCACTTGGTGCTGCTAGATGTGTCTTGGTTGGTGATCCTCAGCAGCTCCCTGCCACTGTTATAAGCAAAGCGGCTGGAACTTTACTCTATAGCAGGAGCCTTTTTGAGAGGTTTCAGCAGGCTGGCTGCCCAACCATTTTGTTGTCTGTGCAATATCGGATGCATCCCCAGATCCGTGAGTTTCCATCAAGATACTTCTATCAAGGGCGTCTTACAGACAGTGAAACTGTTGTCAAATTGCCTGATGAGTCGTATTACAGAGATGCATTAATGTCACCTTACATTTTCTATGACGTCTCGCACGGCCGCGAGTCTCATAGAGGTGGATCATCTTCATACCAGAATGTTCATGAAGCACAGTTTGCATTGCGTTTGTATGAGCATCTTCAGAAGCTTGTGAAAGCTAATGGTGGCAAGAAAGCATCTGTTGGTATAATCACTCCATATAAGTTGCAGTTGAAGTGTCTCCAACGGGAATTCGAAGAGGTTATGAATACTGAGGAAGGGAAAGATATCTACATAAACACGGTTGATGCTTTCCAAGGTCAGGAGCGTGATGTGATTATTATGTCGTGTGTCCGTGCTTCAAACCATGGTGTGGGTTTTGTTGCAGATATACGACGTATGAATGTTGCTCTTACTCGAGCTAGGAGAGCTCTATGGGTACACGTCTAACCTCTTTCAGAAAATACATCAAGAGCATGTACTAAATGTTGCTCCCTCCGTTTCAAAATATAAGATGTTTTAGCCTTTTTCTGAAACACATTTATCTAGACGCCTTTTAGTATGTTCACTCATTTTGCTCCGAACCTACAAACTAAAAGGTGTTTAGATACATGCGATTCAGAAAAAGGCTAAAACATCTTATAATTTGGAAACAGAGGGAGTATTTTAGATGCTCCAGACTTATGCTATGGTACTAATATTACTTGTTTTCTAGGTTGTTGGTAATGCCAATGCTCTTGTGCAGTCAGAGGACTGGGCAGCCCTGGTAGCAGACGCAAAGGCCAGGAAATGTTTCGTTGACTTGGATAGCATCCCCAAGGACTTCCTAGCCATGAAGATTTCATCCAACACTCCAGGAAGGAACACTTCAAACAACATAAGGAACATGAGGGCTGGTGGACCAAGACCGAGGCATCTGGACATGCTTCTGGACTCAAGGATTGGCATGAGGTCTGATGATGATGAGCGTCTCAACGCTGTTTCAAGAAATGCTAGTAACCGGAATTTGGATGACCTGGGACGCCCTGGTGATAGATCTAGGGAAAATTTGCAGTTTGGAATGCCAAGGAGACCGAATTCATCTAATGGTTCAAGGAGAGAAGTCTGAGGAATCTTCAGCTTTGCATGTGTGGAACAATGATGAGCTTTGCGATGAAGCCTGGTTGGAGCAAAGTGTTACCTATCCGGAATATGCACCCTGAGTGGTGTTGAGGAGCTGGTGTTGCTATTGGCAGGGCAATTCCTCATGAAACGAGTAGGCATATGGACGGCGGGTTGCAACCATTGCATTGACGACAAGCTAATCATATAACGCCGTGTTGGGTGGGTTATGGCTCTCATCCTGTAAGAACAAGCAAAGGCTTCCTAAGGTCCTCAGTGTTCTGCAACTGTGCAGGACAGATGAAGTCCTTTTATGTTGACCAGACTCCAGATTTGAACAAGGCTGCAGCCGGATGGTTCCTGTCTGGTATTGCAGTACTTGCTTTAGTGTCTTTTAAAGAATCCATCTTTCACATAGATAAGAATACATGCATGGTATTTTCCATTTTGAAACATGCCAGGAGAGAAAAATCTCACTGGCCCTAGAGCAGGTTAGGTTTCAAGCTTCGCTGTGCCATTGATGCTAATGGCAAACATATTTGCTTGATATACCCCTGTAGGATCAGTATTGCTAACATAGGCAGGACTTTTGTAACATATGACATAAGCTCCCTCTGTGTACAAAGTCCGCATCTAGAAAAGAAGTTCATTATTTGATTCAGCTACCGTATTGTCTGTCACCTGCTGTTCTGTTTGCCATGGTGGTTGGTTGAGTGCTGTGCTGTATATTTGTTCGAAGATGCTGCCATGTTTTCAGTTGTATTCTTTCCTGACTTTGGATCTCAGGTTGGTTTTTGTACTTCTATGTTGATCTGTGGTGCTTTTTTGTTCTTTTGCATTGATCTGTTTGTGTCGTTAGTTGTGCTGTTTTGGTTTAGTTTCTTGTTAGTGTACACTTCTGGGATGTGTGACGAGCATTATTCATGCAAAATTCACAGCTTTATGTATGATGTTTCAGGCTTGGAGCTGTTGAAGTCCTGCTATTTGGAGTAAGTTATGTAGTATGTCTTGTTGATCTTTGCATGGATCCTTGTGGTTTTGTGGTTGTCATCTGAGATATCAGGTTCACATAAGCTGTCCTTTCTTGTTATCTACTCCTTGTGCTGTATTTTGCACTCGCTAGTGGAGTATCAAATTTGCTGGTTCCTGATTTTTCTGGCCTGTGTTGTCTACTAATGTTATTCTTGTCTTGTGTGCAAACTACTCAGAATCAGTGACTTGAAATATACCTGATGATGTTTCAGTATTTGTCCTGTAGAACTTTATAACACTGTAGGGTTATGACTTTCATCTTGGCTTTGGATGCTGCTGGTTGGTGGCGGTCATCTGAGGTTTCAGTTGAGCTCAAAATGCTGTTCCTTGCTGGTTCCCTGTTTGATTCCCCATTTCCCCTTATCATACGGGGTAGATAATACAGATGTGTCCTGTTGTGTTGGAGTTAAATACACTAACGGTCACTATTATCATACTTGGAATTTGCTGAATTTTGCCCGTGTACTTATGAATTGGTCTTGATTTAGTCCTAATCCATATTTGGCATTGAAATTGCGCTGATTTGGACGCCACGTGAAACACCCTCTCGCATCTAGAATGTTTTTTTGGTTAGGATTTAATTAATAGGTTAACTAGATGGATAATCCTTCCGTTGTAATCTCTATGTCGGTTGTTTGTCCAACCAACTTTCCTCACACCCTTCGAGCTAGTTAAATCATTTGCTATTTGTCTCTTATTCTCTCTCAATTTCTTTCAACATGTTATTAGCATGCTCAATATCTGAGCGATTTGAGAGATCGGGAAGAACAGGCAAAAGGTAAGAAAATATTGCCTGTGGCAGTCGCTGTATCTCCGCCCCTTCACGAGGAAATCAAGAATAGAAGCCGTTGGCCTCCTTCGACTAACAATTGAAGGCCACGATCTAGAACACCTAGTGCTAATCGGTAAGAACATCGATTTCATCTCCAAATCAGAGTTCTCATCGTCGATTTCTATGGCCGTGGTCGCTGCAATCTTGCGTCTTTTGCGGCGTCCTGCGGAGAAGTGGTTCCTTGCCGCCCATCGGATTGTGGATGCTGCTACTATCGTGGCACGGTAGCGCCTTCGGCCCTCGGTCACGCTACCCGTAGAGAGACGACACCATCAACGACGCTGTCCAACCAGGATGTTTCGAGCGCTATAGCCCGAGGCGGCGATGACCATGGCGAAGTGGTTCCTTGCCGCCCATCGGATCGTGGATGCTGCTACTATCGTGGCACGGTAGCGCCTTCGGCCCTCGGTCACGCTACCCGTAGAGAGACGACACCATCAACGACGCTGTCCAACCAGGATGTTTCGAGCGCTATAGCCCGAGGCGGCGATGACCATGGCCCATGACCCCTTCTTGGCGGGTGATGCACTCCATCCCGAGGCTTCGAGCGCTATAGCCCGAGGCGGCGATGACCATGGCCCATGACCCTTTCTTGGCGGATGATGCACTCCATCCCGAGGCAGCAGAAACCGGCTTGCTCCAGACCAGAACGCGGCAGCGCTTGTGCCCATGGCCCCCCGGCCACAGCTTCCCGAAACAGGTTGCCGCCTCTAGCGCGCGTGGTGCCCTTGTTAGAAATAATGAGCTAAAATAATTAGATCCATGTATATTTATTTTTTCTAAATCTTAAAGCCCAGATTTGTGGCAGCCCATATATATTTGGGCTATGTTTGTGGCAGATTACATGAGAGTGGAATGGGAGCTAAAGTTTAGTCCCACATGGGAAGTTGAATGAGAGTTGCACCACCTTATAAGATGGAGTGTTGCACCATTTTATAAGTGAGTGACAATAAGAGAGATACACGCGCGCTCCTTTGACACCGCTGCTCGCACGCCCACCTGCCTGCCCGCTCGTCTTGTCACGACACGCGCATCGTGTCAAACATTTAGCTTATTTGGGTCGCTTCCGGATCGTGGGCTACTGTAACCGACCCGAACGTGCGCAACATGGACTCGCCACGTTTGCCTCCGTTAGGGTTTCCTGAGCCGCTCTATATAAAGTCATGCACGGCTACCGCCACAACACATCGAAGTCACGCGACTGCTCGAGTTCTCCATCACGGGTTGTCTTCCATCCAAGTCAGGCGGTGCCGCCTATCGCCGGCTTCGCCGCCATCAGCTTTGATCAGTCTTCCCCAAAGTTACTGATGCGAGTACATCTGCAAGCGAACGGTACGTGCGACGTGCTCCAGTTTGGTTATACATCATGTTCTACGAGTACATGTTTAGATGCTGCTTGTTTCCGTTCATCTTGTTGTTTAGTACATCTAGTATGTTCGAGTTACATGAGCTAGTAGTTGGTTTTGTCATGTTTAATATTCTGGAATTAATCATGGAAATTGTGACTAATATTC
The DNA here is from genome assembly GCA_916181665.1 of Avena sativa. Classification (NCBI taxonomy): domain Eukaryota; kingdom Viridiplantae; phylum Streptophyta; class Magnoliopsida; order Poales; family Poaceae; genus Avena; species Avena sativa. Next base: position 107,402,995 of record OV702293.1, read on the forward strand.
CAACAATCCAAAAACCTTATTGTAGGTAATTTCCTGAATTAATAATGGCTGGTTTTACCGATACACCGAGGCCGGATAAGTTTACCGGTGTGCACTTTAAGAGGTGACAGTACAAGGCCGAGCTTTGGCTGACCACGATAAAAGTGTTCCAGATTAGTAAAGGCAAACCTGAAGGAACTATATCCGATGAGGATCAGAAGAAGTTCGAGGAAGCCAATACTATCTTTGTGGGATGCATTCTGAGCAAATTTGCCGACTTTCTGTGTGATGCGTTTATGCACATAAAAGACGGGAAGAAACTCTGGGACACAGTGGACACAAAGTTTGGTGCTGCAGATGCTGGCAGTGAACTATACATCATGGAGAGCTTTCATGATTTTAAGATGACAAAGGACCTTCCTGTGGTTCAACAAGCTCATGAGATACAGTGCATTGCCAAAGAGTTCGAACTCCTTAAGTGTGCCTTACCCAACAAGTTTGTGGCGGGTTGCATTATTGCTAAGTTGCCTCCTTCATGGAGGAACTTTGCCACAAATCTCAAACACAAGAGACAGGAGATATCAGTTGAAAATCTGATAGCGTCCCTTGATGTTGAGGAGAAGGCTCGGCCTAAGGTCACTACTAAGAAAGGAGAGGGTCATGATACTGCTAACTTTGTGCAGAAAGGAAAATCTGTAGGCAAGAATAAAGGGAACTTCAAGTCCTCCTTTAACAAGACTGTAAATACTACAACCTTCAAGAAGAGAAGACAAATAGGGACAAGAGTGATCTGTCTTGTTTCACTTGTGGAGAGCCCGATCACTTTCCAAGGACTGTCCAGATCGCGCAGACCGTAGAGGGAAAAAGGCCAAGACTGTCAACGTCGTGACCGCTAGCAATACTGATGGATATGGTAATTTATTTACTCTTCTTTCAGTATTTCAATCACCATGTTGGTGGCTTGATACGGGTGCTAATGTTCATGTGTGTGCTGACATCTCTATGTTCACTTCTTATCAGGTCGCTCGGGATTCATCCGTCCTAATGGGGAATAGATCACATGCTTCTGTTCATGGTGTTGGCACGGTGGATCTGAAGTTTACTTCTGGAAAGATCGTGCAACTGAGAAACGTGCAGCATGTCCCTACTATGAACAAGAATCTCGTTAGTGGCTCCCTTCTATGCAAATATGGGTTTAAGGTTGTTTTAGAGTCTAATAAAGTCCTTTTTTCGAAACATGGACAATTTATTGGTAAAGGTTATGAGTTCGAAAGCTTGTTTCGGTTTTCACTTTCAGAGTTTTGTAATAAATCCGTGAATCATATTTGTGGTAGTGTTAATGATGATACCAGTGTTTGGCATTCTCGTTTATGTCATATTAATTTTGGTTTGATGTCTCGGATGTCCAGTGTAACATCCAAAAAATATAAATCAAGATTATCAAGTTCTAATCATCCAAGTTTAGGGCTAACAAAAACTTGTGTTACTAAAATAAATATGAATGCATGTGTGTGTGATGAATGCATGAATGCTTGCAATGACTTGTTTGATTGCTATGAATGGCAAGGATTGGTTTAAAGATGAAACAACATCATCTAAATCATTCCCAAGCAGAATCAAATCAAGAGAAATTCAAATATAAACAATAGAAGCAAATGGCCATTTTTGCCAAACTTGTTCACTAGACCACTTTGAGTGTTTCTAGTCCAAGTTTTCTAACAGAAACAAATCCAATTCTTTTCACCCCTTGCTAGAACAAGTAAAAGTGAATCCAAGCCCACTTTGCAAACCCACAGAAACATCTTGCAAATCTATTCAAATGACAATTCAAAACTGAATCAAGTGTAGGTACTAAGATCACCATTTCTCAAAAACCACTCAAACCAGTTCACCTTGCCAAACCCAAACAACCAGATACTACCAAGTATGTGACCAGAGCACTCACCAAATTTCATTCAAAAATTTCAAACTTAAAATTCTTGCGGCCATTTCATCAAACAGTTGGTGAACACAGAAAACACTGCCTAACTTCTACTGTTTGTGATCAAAGCTTTGTCCAATTCTTGTTCCCAATTCTCACCCTTGTCTCCCCAGTGATGACACAAGCATTGAACAAGCTAGCCCCTACCCCTTTGCACCAGTGCTGAGCCACCCGAGCTTCCCCCTTGCCAGCCGACCATGGCTAGCTACCAGGAGGCAACACCGCGCCTAGCCACCATGTTCAGGAGGCATCCCAACGTCCACCGCCACCCCCTGTCCAGCCCTCGCACGCAGCCAGGCCCTGGACCACCCCAGCACAACCGCACCCTTTGTCTCTGCGCCATGCTGAGAGCACGCCAGAGCGCCGCGCCCGACACGCACGTACACGCTGTGCTGCGCCTCGCCTTGCCGCTAGTGCCTACAATCACCGTGACACCAGCAACCCCCCCGACATCCTCGTTTGCCGTCCCGCGACCCATAGCACCCGTGCGTCGTAAAAACCACCGTCGGTTCCGCTCAGAGCACCAGCCCGTTACGACAAACCTCGACCGCCCCGTGCCGTGCCATTAAGTCCTTGAGCATCGCCAGGAGACCGTGCATCGTTCTACACCCTCCGCCATGCAATTAGCTCGCTGTGCCATCGACCCCGTCGAGCTCTGCCCATGCCGCTCTGCCTCTCTCGCTCGGCTATAAAAGGAGGCCACCCCAGCCCCAATTCGTCACACCATCTCACTCCCCACCTCTCACTGAACCTCCCACACCTCTCCCCGGAGCAAGGCGAGCTCCGCATCACTGGAATTTCACCAGAGTCTACCGCGTAGGAGGAGAAGAGGAGCCATTGATTGAAGCCACCCCAGGAGCCGCCGCGACCATCGTTCGAACCGCCATCATCGACAACGTCGTTCGCCCCAACGCCGACCCTAGCTGGAGCCCTGGTGAGCCTCACACGACCCCCACCGCCGCATTAGGTTTTAGACCTCGCCGAAGCTGGTCGCCGTCGATGATGAGCCTCGGCCGTTAGATTAGATTCTAATCGCACGGTCCAGATTGCCACTTACCGCTTCGCGTAGACAGAGTCGCTGACGCGTGGGGCCATCACTTAAGTCAGCCCGCGCGCTGCGCTGTGCGTAGTGGGCCGGCCCAGTTAGTTCCCGTGCGACCCAGTAGATTCAAATATAGATTTTTATAATTTATTTAAACCCTAGTTATGTCAGTAGATTCAAAACCAATTCAGAGAGTTTCACTGAACCAAATTGCATGAAACCAATTTTTTAGAAAGGTATTGAAATTGTTAATCCAAGACCATTAGATTCAAACAATTTGGAATTATAGATCATATTTAGTAAAAATAACAAGGCAGAGATTTTTCTGCATTCAAACATTTTTCAAAAATCAACCATAAATACATTTGAGTTGATTCCAACTCTCAAAAATCACATTTGACAAGATCCTTCTGAATATGTAAAAAGATCTAGGTTTATTTGCAGTAATAAGGAACAAGTATTAAAAGAATGCCCCATAGGCATTTGTAGTAACTTTAGTTAATTAAAATAATAATGTTAAACCTTATTAAATTGTGACACCACTTTAAATCACATTACCAAGTATTAAAATATGTGGTGATGACATGTGTCAATATGATCCCATATTTTAATTGGAGAATATTAAATCTTAAGTAGTTTTCAATGAGTAGAAATTACTTTTCTAAGATAAAATAAATAAGACTAAGTCTTTATTTTAGGTAATGATTGTGATGATGCTAGATCATCTAGTGTGGACCTTTGTGTACCAAATAGAAGTAGTTAAGTATTGTTTAGTGATTGTGTACCTCGTATTTATTTATAGACGCTAGTACCAACCAAGGATACAAAGAGGAGTACTACTATGAGGAAGAAGAAGAGAAGTTCAATCACTGCACTACTCAAGGCAAGCTAAGCTAAACCATGCAAGTTAATACTTGCAAGCCCCACAATACCAATTAACCTATGCAATGCCTTAGGCATATTTGGTTATACCACTTGATTATACCAAATCCCATTTTTACTTGCAAGCTTTATTATTTTATTTCTTTATCAAAATTCTTTATTGCTTTTACTTAGTGACTTATGAATTTTGGGAAGATATTATAGGTAGCATAAAGAGCATAAAAATTGGCCTAAGTTAGTTAAAACTAGATGTCATACTGAGGCATGGGATTTGATTTTGATAAGTTACACTTGATTTGCACCCCTCATTAGTGATTACCCCCAACTTAGTGGCTAGTGCTAAGCATACAACTTGATCACTTTAGATGAGAATACTTGGTGAAAATGATTATGAAAACCTTAGAATGATGAGTCATTCTAATGAAATGTTTTGACATGTGTTATAAACACCAAATGATTTGATGATGAAAATGTTGAGGCATGAGCCTTAGCCCCTTTATAAAACTGATGGTTGGGTTCGGATGCGATACCATTCCAATTTCACCGTACAACCGCAATACCCGAATTTGGTTAGGGCTTGAATGGAAGTTTATATATCTTAGTATGGGTTCCCTTGCAGAAGAGGTTTGAGGTAAGGCTACCTCATGATGAATGTCCACCTGTGCAGTTCCCAAGATGAAGATGGTCATGGTTGGGAGGCCAAACTCATAGGGGAGGTGCCTATACTAGGGTGTGCAATTGAAAGGTTAGGATTTATTATCCGCATAGTAAGTATGGTGATTCAGGATTGTTCCTGACGGATGTATCGAATGTTGTGGTGAAAGTGTACCACCTCTGCAGAGTGTCAAACTATTCGAATAGCCAGGTCCGCGGTTATGGACAGTTGGAGTGGCCATACTGTTCTGTCATCAGATGTTTTTAAAATGACTTGTGAAATGAATTATGACTTTGACTTGACCACAACAGGGTTGTGACATGAAAACTAAGTTCCCACTTAGGTGTTGTAAAACTTTAAGTTAGTTTTATTTACTTCTAAACTCAGTTATTGATAAACCAAGCCTTTTGCAAATAAACCTAGAGCTTAGGATTCCTACTTGAACCACTTTACTTGTTAGTGATAGTTTGCGAGTACTTAAAGAGTACTCATGGCTTTGTCCCTGGCTATTCCTATGGCCAGACTATGAGGAGGACTACCAGGATGATGGACAACAAGAAGTCTATGACAACTAGGATCATCTCCCATCGGCAGCATTGTCTGTGACCATGAAGATGGAGCCTCACCCACGCTACCGTTATTATATTATTCCGCTGAATTAATTGTACTAAGACCGGATCATGAGATCCTTTATTTGTAAGACCTTTATTATGGTTTGTAATGGATGATGAACTATGGTACCAATCTGTTATGTCTCGCAAAAATGGTAATCTTGGGATTGCGATGTATGGCATAACAGGCATCTGGGATTAAAAATCCGGGTGTTGTCAAGTTGGTATTAGAGCCATCCTAACCATAGGAGACCCTACTTAGAATGGACGCTTCAATCAAAAAACCTAGTTTCAAAACAAAAGAAGTGAGTATTTATAAAACCTATTCTCATTCTTATCACTTAGAGTCTTTCAAGAAAATTCATGTTCCTAAAAAATTCTTACAAAATCTTACATAAAATTTGACACACTTGATCACTCTACTAACTTACTCATCCTACATTCTCATAGATGGACGTGAAGTATAGCAAGTTCTACCAGTTGGGCAATGGAGGAGAGCTCATCTTTGAGCGCGATTTGGACCAACTCTCGGAACTTCTTGAGCACCCGCACCCCGAGTTCTTTAGAGCACAACTCAACGATCAGCAAGGAGGAGAATTGCAATGGCTGATTGTTGCAAGCCTCAGAGGCAAGATGGAAGCACCCACCTCGGAGGGGATCCAATTCACCTTAAGAGAGAACAACTGGCTAGACGGACTCGCCAGGGCTATGCAGAAAGCTCTTGCCCGTCTGTGTGGGTAAAGCATCAATCAAATCAAGGGCACCCGCTTTGAGTTCTACGCAAGGCGTGATGCTATGGGACGTACATTGGAGGTGCCATACCATCCGGAGCTGAAGCATCAGGTGGATCATCTTAGCTTCATGCTTTATGATAGGCACAAGGAGTTGGACAATGCTCGCTCCTACGCCAACCACAACCACGCCATCGCAGTCAAGAAGGACCAGACCATAGCCATCCTTGCGAAGGAGCGCAAGACCTTTCGCCGTCTGCATGACAAGAAGGATCGCATCATTGCTTGCCTTCGTCACAAAGTGACAGACTTGGAGGAGACCATCCATGAGCGGGACATGCAGCTTGAGGAGAGGGAGAATGCAGGGGAAGATATCCGTGGAGACACTTACTCCTACCTCAGTGATGATGATGACTACCTGGAGGACCAAGCCATGGACTTTCACACCGATGATGATGATTCCGCCTTCATTGATGATGATGAAGCCATGATTCTGATGAGTAGTAGCACTTGAGCACTATCGTAGGTGTGAGTTGTATCCGGTCCCACTGCATTGTAGTTTTCACAGAATGGTTCTTAAAACCATCTGTTACCTTGTGTGGTGTGTGTTTGTATTTTGTGCTATGAATGAAAATCAAGTTTCTAGTTGGCAAAACCTGAGTCAAACTCAATGTTTAAAAACTTTTCAAAAACAAGCCTTGATCCTTAGAAATTTCCCTCTTTTCTCATGATCTATCTCAATCTTCGGATGCCTCGCGGAGGAAGCAGCTTATCCCCAGACCCAATGCTGCACATCTTGCAAATGTTGGTTTTTTACCGTGAAACTGAAAGAGCCGAACGTCAAGCCAACTTAGACAGCTTTCAACACATAGCTCAGATGACCCAGAACAATCAAGGACATGGAAACCAGGACAACCATGGATCCAAGATCAAGAACTTTCAGAACACCAATCCACCCATATTTAGTAAGTCTGAAGAGCCATTAGATGCTGATGACTGGCTGCAAACCATGGAGAACAACTTAGAAGTCGCAGGAGTGGAGGCCAACAAGAAAGTACTGTTTGCCACCCATTATCTGGAAGGAGATGCAAGAGCTTGGTAGAATAGCATTCGCACCATGAATGGAGGACAAATGATGTCTTGGGATGAATACAAACTCAAGTTCAGCAGAACCCATGTGCCACCGGGTTTGATTCTACGGATGAGGGATGAATTCAAGGAGCTGAAGCAGGGAAGAATGACTATGGTAGAGTATCGTGATAGATTTCTATCTCTGTCTAGGTATGCCCCTGATGAGAATAGTACCAAAGCCAAGAAGAAGGAGAGGTTCTTGAATGGTCTACATGATGAAATGCAGACAGTGTTAGTCAATATTCCGTTTGCTGACCTGGAAGCCTTAGTGGATTCTGCAATCTAGATGGAAGGCAAGATCAACCAAGCCAATGAGAATCGCAAGAGTCGAATGATGAATCAACCAGGAACCCACCATAGCCCAAAGTATCGCCCCAACCCATCTGCAGGATATGCCCCAAGAAACAATAGACTCCCGATGACCCGTCCAAACTACCCCAACCATGGAGGAGGAAACCCAAGGCCCGGAGGAAACCACAACAACAACCCCGGCCACACCAACAACTTCAACCGTGCACCGCCCAAAGTCAACAACCCCAACAACGCCAATACTGCCCCAAGGACTAGAAGCAATGCTGTGCCTGTTGTAGGAAAAGACAAGTCGCAGGTTACTTGTTATGAATGCGGAACCAAAGGTCACTACTCCAATGAGTGCCCCAAGAAGCTTGCAGCAGCCACCTATGTGAATGCCCCAACTCAGCAGCAACGCCGTGTTCAGCCTGGAAGGAGATTTTCCCCAGGGAACTTGCTCAACCGCAACGGCCGCCTATTTCACATGAATGCTGAAGAAGCCCAGGAAGCGCCAGATGTCATGCTGGGTATGTTTTCTGTTAACTCAGTACTTGCAAGAGTGTTGTTTGATTCTGGAGCATCGCACTCGTTTGTTACAGAAGAATTTGCATGCACTAGTAAGATTCAACCAACAAAATTGAAGCATGTTATGATAGTTCAAATACCTGGTTCAACCACCAAAGCTAGACAAATTTGCAAGGCCGTACTTATAAGAATCCATCGAATAGATTTTTATGCTAATCTAATAGTACTTGTAACCAAAGGTTTGGAAGTAGTACTAGGATTGGATTGGATGTCCAAACTTAAAGGATTAATCGACTGTGCCAAGAAAGCCATAACCATGAGTAGTACCGCTGGAGTATCAATAGAGCATGTATCTGAAACCTTGCCCCGTCAATTCAAGTGCGACAAGAGTCTATCCCAACCAACCATTGACCAAGTCAGAGTAGTCTGTGAATACCCCAACGTATCCTAGATGTATTGCCTGGTATGCACCCAGATCGGGATATCGAGTTTATCATTGAACTAATCCCTGAAACTAGACCCATAGCTCAGAGACCTTATAGTATGAACCCGTCCGAATTAGTGGAGCTAAAGAAGCAACTAGATGCTATGCTGGAGATGGGCCTGATTCAACCAAGTGCGTCGCCATGGAGATCACCTGTTTTGTTTATGGATAAGAAAGATGGAGGTAACCATTTGTGCATGGATTATCGGAAGCTGAATGACATCACCATTAAGAACAAGTACCCACTGCCGAAGATAGAAGATCCGTTTGACCAGTTGACCAGTGCCAAAGTGTTTTCTAAGATTGATCTTAGAACTGGTTATCATCAACACAAGATTCGCGTAGAGGATATTCCAAAGACTGCCTTCACCACCAGATATGGACTGTATGAGTACACTATCATGTCTTTTGGATTAACCAATGCCCCCGCTTATTTCATGAACCTCATGAATAAGATTTTTATGAACTTCCTGGATAAGTTTGTTGTTGTTTTCATCAATGACATTCTGATCTATTCCAAATCAGAAGAAGAGCATGAGCTACACCTAAGGACCATGCTTGAAACCCTTAGAGATCATCAGTTGTATGCTAAGTTTAGCAAATGTGAGTTCTGGTTAAAGGAAGTAGGATTCCTCGGACATATCGTGTCGGCAGGAGGAATTGCTGTCGACCCCGCCAAGGTTAAGGATGTGGAAGAATGGCAAGCCCCAACCACTCAAACCCAAGTTCGTGAATTTCTCGGATTAGCTGGATATTACCGCAAGTTCGTTGAAGGATTCTCGAGCATCGCAAGACTCATGACCCAATTGTTGAAGAAAGATAAGAAGTTTGAATGGATGGATAAATGTGAAGCAAGTTTTCAAGAACTCAAGAAGAGATTGAATTCAGCCCCAATCTTGATTATGCCGGATATCATGAAGCCTTTTGATGTGTTTTGTGACGCATCCAAGATTGGTCTCAGATGTGTGCTGATGCAAGAAGGCAAAGTCATATCCTATCTATCCCGACAACTAAAGCAACATGAAAAGAATTACCCTACCCATGACCTCGAACTAGCAACCGTAGTTTTAGCCTTGAAGACATGGCGGCATTACCTCATGGGTAACCGTTGTGAGATTTATTCGGATCACAAGAGCCTGAAGTATATCTTCACCCAGAAGGATTTGAATATGAGGCAAAGGAGATGGATAGAGCTAATCAAGGACTATGATCTAGACATTTACTATCACCCCGACAAAGCCAATGTGGTAGAAGACGCTCTTAGCAGATTGCCGTGTCGATTGAACACCATGATTCTGAAGGAGCAACCAAGTTTGCACAAGGAGTTGGAAGATTTTAGAATGGAACTAGTAAGTGAAGGATTTTTGGCTAGCATAGAACTTCAACCCACTTTGATCAGTCATACCAAGGAGGCGCAAAAAGGAAATGCTAGTATCGACGGGATCAAACGTCGTATCGGTACAGGAAAGGTACCCGGATTCACTGAAGATGAAGAAGGAGTTTTGTGGTACAAAGGACGTATCTGTGTGCCAGCAGATTTAGAGTTGAAGCAAGCTATTTTGTAAGAAACCCATGATACCCTTTATTCTATCCACCCCGGAGGAACGAAGATGTATCAGGATTTGAAGGAGAATTTTTGGTGGCATAAGATGAAGAGAGAAATCGGAAGCTACACAGCCAAATGGGATATCTGTCAGAGAGTCAAAGCAGGACATCAGGGACCCGCATGACTTTTGCAACCATTGCAGATTCCGGAATGGAAATGGGATTCAGTTGGAATGGATTTTATCACCGGTTTGCCTACATATAGTAGGGCAAATGACTCTATTTGGGTCATAGTGGATAGACTGTCCAAAGTCGCCATTTCTTACCGATCAAGACCACTTATCAGAGTTCGAAGCTAGCAGAATTGTACATTGCTAGGATAGTCAGTTTGCATGAAGTCCCCAAGAACATTGTGTCGGATCGAGGAACCTAGTTTACCTCGACATTCTGGAAGAAAGTCCAAGAAGGATTAGGAACAAGACTGGATTTCAGCACAGCTTATCACCCTCAGACTGATGGAGAAACAGAGCGAGTAAACCAAATACTCAAAGATATGTTGAGAGATTATGTGTTGGAATATGGATCAAAATGGTAAGACTGTCTGCCTTTCGCAGAATTCTCATACAATAACAGTTACCAAGCCAGTCTGCAAATGGCCCCATTTGAATTTATGTATGGAAGGAAGTGTCGTACCCGTTGAATTGGTCGGAAGTAGGGAGAGTCAGATTTTCGGACCTGACATCCTAAGAGAAGCCAAAGAGAAAGTTCACAAGATCCATGAGCACCTCAACACCACCCAATCCAGACAGAAGATTTATGCCGACAAGAGACGTCGATACCTAGCCTTCAACATCGGAGATTTTGTGTATCTGAAAGTATCACCCTTGAAAGGAATGCAGCGTTTCCAACTCAAAGGAAAGCTTGCCCCCAGATATATCGGACCATTCAAGATTTTGAATCGCCGAGGAGAAGTGTCATATCAACTGGAACTGCCAGAAGAGATGTCAGCCGTGCATAATGTGTTTCATATCTCGTTACTTCGCAAATGCCTAGAAGTCCCGGAGAAGACCGGAGTTTTCAAGAATATTAATCACAGAACCATAGAGATCAACGAGGACCTGACATATACTGAAGTACCCATTCGTATTTTGGAAGAAGCTTTCAGGACCACCAGAACTCACAGTATCAAGTCTCTCAAGATTCAGTGGAGTAACAATACTGAAGAAGAAGCTACCTAGGAGCGAGAAGATTACATTAGGACTGAGTTTCCAGATCTCTTTAAATCCTAGTTTTCTTTTTCTCAAATCCCGGGACGAGATTTTGTTTAAGGGGGGAAGGTTTGTAACATCCCAAAAATATTAATCAATATTATCAAGTTCTAATCACCCAAGTTTAGGGCTAACAAAAACTTTTGTTATTAAAATCAATATGAATGCATGTGTGTGTGATGAATGCATGCATGCTTGCATTGACTTGTTTGATTGCTATGAATGGCAAGGATTGGTTTAAAGATGAAAACAGCATCATCTAAATCATTCCCAAACAGAATCAATTCAAGAGAAATTCAAATATAAACAATAGAAGCAAATGGTCATTTTTGCCAAACTTGTTCACTAGACCACTTTGAGTGTTTCTAGTCCAAGTTTTCTAACAGAAACAAATCCAATTCTTTTCACCCCTTGCTAGAATAAGTAAAAGTGAACCCAAGCCCACTTTGCAAACCCACAGAAACATCTTGCAAATCTATTAAAATGACAATTCAAAACTAAATCAAGTGTAGGTACTAAGATCACCATTTCTCAAAAACCACTCAAACCAGTTCACCTTGCCAAACCCAAACAACCAGATACTACCAAGTATGTGACCAGAGCACTCACCAAATTTCATTCAAAAATTTCAAACTTAAAATTCTTGTGGCCATTTCATCAAACAGTTGGTGAACACAGTAAACACTGCTAACTTCTACTATTTGTGATCAAAGCTTTGTCCAATTCTTGTCCCCAATTCTCACCCTTGTCTCCCCAGTGATCACACAAGAATTGAACAAGCTAGACCCTACCCCTTCGCACCAGTGCTGAGCCAGCCGAGCTTCCCCCTTGCCAGCCGACCATGGCTAGCTACCAGGAGGCAACGCCGCGCCTAGCCACCATGTCCACGAGGCAGCCCAACATCCACCGCCACCCCCTGTCCAGCCTGGCCCTGGACCACCCTAGCACAGCCGCGCCCTTTGTCTCTGCGCCATGCCTAGAGCACGCCAGAGCGCCACGCCCTACACGCACATACACGCCGTGCCTCGCCTTCGCCGCCCGTGCCTGCAATCACCACGACACCAGCAACCCCCCAGATATCCCCGTTCATCGCCGCGCGACCTGTACATCCGTGCATCATCAAAACCACCGTCGGTTCCGCTTAGAGCACCAGCCCATTTCGACCAACCTCGACCGCCCCGTGCCGCACCATTAAGTCCTTGAGCATCGCCAGGAGACCGCGCACCGGCCTACACCCTCCGCCATTCCATTAGCTTGCTGTGCCATTGACCCCGTCGAGCTCTACCCATGCCGCTGTGCCTCTCTCGCTCGGCTATAAAAGGAGGCCACCCCAGCCCCAATTAGTCACACCATCTCACTCCCCACCTCTCACTAAACCTCCCACACCTCTCCCCGGAGCAAGGCGAGCTCCGCATAGCCAGAATTTCATTGAAGTCTGCCGCAGAGGAGGAGAAGAGGAGCCGTTGATTGGAGCCACCCCAGGAGCCACCACGACCACCGTTGAACTGCCGTTGTCGACAACGTCGTTCGCCCCCAACACCGACCCTAGCTAGAGCCCTGGTGAGCCTCACATGACCCCCATCGCCGCGTTAGGGTTTATACCTCATCGGAGCTGGTCGTCGTCGATGATGAGCCTCAGCCGTTAGATTAGATTCTAATCGCACGGCCCAGATTGCCACTTATCGCTTCACGTAGCCAAAGTCGTTGACGCATGAGGCCATCACTTAAGTCAGCTCTCGCGCTGCGCTGTGTGCAGTGGGCCGGCCCAGTTAGTTCCCGCGTGACCCAGTAGATTCAAATATAGATTTTTATAATTTATTCAAACCCTAGTTCTGTCAGTAGATTCAAAAACACATTTAGAGAGTTTCACTAAACCAAATTGCATGATACCAATTTTTTAGAAAGGTATTGAAATTGTTAATCCAAGCCCGTTGGATTCAAACCATTTGGAATTACAGATTATCTTTAGTAAAAATAACAAGGCAGAGACTTTTCTGCATTCAAACTTTTTCCAAAATCAACCATAAATGCTTTTGAGTTGATTCCAACTCTCAAAAATCACATTTGACAAGATCCTTCTGAATATGTAAAAAGATCTAGGTTTACTTGCAGTAATAAGGGACAACTATTAAAAGAATGCGCCATAGGCATTTCTAGTCACTTTAATTAAAATAATAATGTTAAACCTTATTAAATTGTGACACTACTTTAAATCACATTCCCAAGTTGTGGTGATGACATGTGTCAATATGATCCCATATTTTAATTGGAGAATATTAATTCTTAAGTAGTTTTCAATGAGTAGAAATTACTTTTCTAAGATAAAATAAATAGGACTAAGTCTTTATTTTAGGTAATGATTGTGATGATGCTATATCATCTAGTGTGAACCTTTGTGTGCCAAATAGAAGTAGTTAAGTATTGTTTGGTGATTGTGTACCTCGTATTTATTTATAGACGCTAGTACCAACCAAGGATACAAGAGGAGGAGGAGTACTACTACGAGGAAGAAGGAGAGAAGAACTTCAATCACTGCACTACTCAAGGCAAGCTAAGCTAAACCATGCAAGCTAATACTTGCAAGCCCCACAATACCAATTAACCTATGCAATGCCTTATGCATATTTGGTTATACCACTTGATTATACCAAATCCCAGTTTTACTTGCAAGCTTTATTATTTTATTTCTTTATGAAAATTCTTTATTGATTTTACTTAGTGACTTGTAAATTTTGGGAAGATATTATAGGTAGCATAAAGAGCATAAAACTTGGCCTAAGTTAGTTAAAACTAGATGTCATACCGAGGCATGGGATTATATTTGGATAAGTCACACTTGATTTGCACCCCTCATTAGTGATTACACCCAACTTAGTGGCTAGTGCTAAGAATAAAACTTGATCACTTTAGATGGGAATACTTGGTGAAAATGATTATGAAAACCTTAGAATGATGAGTCATTCTAATGAAATGTGTTGACATGTGTTATAAACACCAGATGATTTGATGATGAAAATGTTGAGGCATGAGCCTTAGCCCCTTTAAAAAACTGATGGTTGGGTTTGGATGCGATACCATTCCAATTTTACCGTACAACCATAACACCCGAATTTGGGTAGGGGTTGACTGGAAGTTTATATATCTTAGTACGGGTTCCCTTGCGGAAGAGGTTTGAGCTGAGGCTACCTCACGATGAATGTCCACCTATGTAGTTCCCAAGATGACAAATGGTCATGTTTGGGAGGCCAAACTCATAGGGGAGGTGCCTATACTAGGGTGCATAATTGAAAGGTTAGGATTTATTATCCACATACTGAGTATGGTGATTCAGGATTGTTCCTGACGAATGTATCGAATGTTGTGGTGAAAGTGTACCACCTCTGCAGAGTGTCAAACTATTCGAATAGCCGCGTCCGCGGTTATGGATAGTTGGAGTGGCCATACTGTTCCGTCGCCAGATGTTTTCAAAATGACTTGTGAAATGAATTATGACTTTGACTTGACCACAACAGGGTTGTGACATGAAAACTAAGTTCCCACTTAGGTGTTGTAAAACTTTAAGTTAGTTTTCTTTACTTCTAAACTCAGTTAGAGATAAACCTGCCTTTTTGCAAATAAACCTAGAGCTTAGGATTCCTACTTGAACCACTTTACTTGTTAGTGATAGTTTGCGAGTACTTAAAGAGTACTCATGGCTTTGTCCCTGGCTATTCCTATGGCCAGACTATGAGGAGGACTACCAGGATGATGGACAGCAGGAAGTCTATGACAACTAGGACCATCTCCCATCGTCAGTATTGCCTGTGATCCTAAAGGTGGAGCTTCGACCACGCTACCCTTATTATTATTCTGCTGCGTTGATTGTATTAAGACTGGATCATGAGATCCTTTATTTGTAAGACCTTTATTATGGTTTGTAATGGATGATGAACTATGGTACCAATCTGTTATGTCTCGCAAAAATGGTAATCCTGGGATTGCGATGTATGGCATAATAGGCATCTGGGATTAAAAATCCGGGTGTTGACATCTAGTATGAGTTTAATTCCAAATTTCACTATTGCCAAAGGTTCTAAGTGCCATAGTTGTGTGCAATCAAAGCAACCTCGAAAGCCTCACAAGTCTGCCGAGGAGAGAAACTTGGCACCTCTAGAACTCATACATTCTGATCTATGCGAGATGAATGGCGTGTTGACAAAAGGTGAAAAGAGACATTTCATGACATTGATAGATGATGCTACTAAATTATTCTATGTTTACTTGTTGCTCACTAAAGATGAGGCTTTAGACTACTTTAAAATTTATAAGGCCGAAGTTGAAAATCAACTAGAGAGAAAGATCAAGCGTCTTAGGTAGGATCTTGGTGGTTTGTATTTTCCAAAAATATTTGATGAATTCTATGAGGAACACAGAATTATTCATGAGAGGACACCTCCCTAATCGCCGCAATCAAACGGGGTTGCCGAGAGGAAAAACCGCACGCTGACTGACTTGGTGAATTCCATGCTAGCCATTGCTGGTTTATCAAAGGCATGGTGGGGGGAGGCTTTCTTAACTTCATGTCATGTCCTGAATAGAGTTCCTAAAAAGAATAAAGAAAGACCCCTTGTGAGGAGTGGGATGGGAGAAAACCATCACTTTCGTATCTGCGCACTTGGGGATGTTTAGCGTAGGTCAACATTCCGATTCCCAAGAAACGCAAGCTCGGACCTAAGAAAGTGGATTGTATCTTTCTAGGATATGCTCCACATAGTGTAGGCTATAGATTTCTAGTGGTTAAATCTAAGGTACCTGATATGCATGTTGATACCATAATGGAATCTCGTGATGCAACATTCTTTGAGAATATGTTTCCTATGAAAGATATGCATAACATTGGTAGAATTTCTTCTGAAATACTTCCTGAATCTAGTGCATCTATTGAGAATTCTGAACAACCACATGAGGAAGTCCCTGGGAAGGATGACGATGAACCTCTCACGAGGAGTAAGAGACAGAGGGTTGCAAAATCCTTTGGTAATGACTTCATTGTGTACCTTGTGGATGATACTCCCTGATCCATTGTTGAGGCATATGCATCCCCTGATGCAGATGATTGGAAATAAGCTGTCCAAAATGAGATGGACTCGATTCTTTCTAATGGAACTTGGGAATTATCAGAACTACCCTATGGTTGTAAACCTGTGGGATGCAAGTGGGTGTTCAAGAAGAAGCTAAGGACTGATGGTACTATTAAGAAGTACAAGGCGCGTCTTGTAGCTAAGGGCTACAGACAGAAAGAAGGAGAATATTACTTTGACACCTATTCACCTATCGCTAGACTAACCACCATTCAAGTACTACTATCCCTGGCTGCCTCTTATGGTCTTCTCGTTCATCAAATGGACGTGAAGACAACTTTCCTTAATGGAGAGTTGGAAGAGGAGATCTATATGGATCAGCCAGATGGGTTTGTGGTAAAAGGTGAAGATACAAAGGTGTGCAATTTATTAAAATCTTTATATGGCCTGAAACAAGCACCTAAGAAATGGCATGAGAAGTTCGATAGAACTCTACCCTCTGCTGGCTTTGTCATTAATGAGGCTAATAGGTGTGTTTACTATCGCCATGTTGGGGGCGATAGTGTTATATTATGTTTGTATGTGGATGGCATTCTAATCTTTGGTACAAACATGAAAGTGATAAATGAACTCAAGTCTTTCCTGTCAAAGAGTTTTGATATGAAAGATCCGGGAGAGGCTGATGTGATTCTGAACATCAAGCTTATTAAGAACGAGAATGGGATTAATTTAACACAATCTCATTATGTTGAGAAGGTCTTGAGCCGGTTTGGCTTTATTGATGGCAAGACTTCTCCAACACCTTATGATCCCAGTTTGACATTGCAAAAGAATAAGAAGGAACCAACAGATCAGCTGAAATATTCACAAGTTGTTGGTTCTCTCATGTACTTAGAAAGCGCTACAAGACCCGATATCTCTTTTTCTGTGAGCAAGTTAAGTAGGTTCATGTCTAACCCGGGTATTGATCATTGTCATGCACTTGAAAGGGTCATGCACTAACATTGTGGTACAATGAGATATGGGATTCACTATTTAGGGAACCCGTTGTGCTTAAAGGTTATAGTGATTCGAACTGGATCTCTGATGTTGATGAACTCTACGCCACGAGCGGGTATGTGTTTACCCTTGGAGGTGGCGCAGTGTCATGGATGTCTTGTAGAAAAACCATATTGACAAGGTCAACTATGGAATCATAACTTACTGCTTTAGACATAGTCACCGTTGAGTCAGAATGGCTGCGTGAGCTCTTGATGGACTTACATGTGGTTGAGAAACCTATGCCGACAATCCTTTTGAATTGTGACAACCAAACTGTTATTGTCAAAGTGAACAACGATAAGGATAACGTGAATTCATCAAGACACAGGAAGAGACGTTTGAAATATGTCAGGAAATTGAGAAATTCCGGAGTAATAACTGCTAAGTATATTCAAACAGACAAAAACCTGGCAGATCCCTTTACAAAGGGACTATCACGAAATGTGATAGATAGTGCATCGAGGGAGATGGGGTTGAGACCCATAGATATCACACCTTAGTGGTAACCCAACCTATGAGATCGGAGATCCCGTGAATTAGGACCTGGGAAGAACAAGCTGGTGGTTTAACTAAGGAGAGTATTTTGTAACCCTCTCTATGTGAAGATGCATAAATCTTATAATCTGTAAGGCAGGTTGGCAACATGTCTTAATGTGTTTTTGTTGGATTTAACTAGCAAAGATGTCGTCCTACAGGGCATTCTTGAAAGAACACACCTATATGAGCTCGACTGTAAACATCGCGGTCTATGAGACTTGGGTGATCTCTAGTAAATTCATGAAGAGACCAGGGAGTATGACGCATATGCTCCAACCCGCGGGGTAGGCTACTGGCAGCCAGGTACTAGTTATGATTTTGAGTGAAATCTATTGGCACCAAACTTGCAATTCAAGGTTTGTCCATTGTTCAAGTTGTTGATAGACGTAGTTCAAGATTCTAGGCGGAAGTTCAACTTAACAGTCTATGCTGAAATACTAGTATATAAACAAGTAGCGAGGACTGGAAAATCTTCAAATGTGCATTTGATATCTGGTGGGAGATGTTAGAAATAATGGGCTAAAACAATTAGGCCCATGTATATTTTAGATTTTTCCTAAATCTCAAAGCCCAGGTTTGTGGCAGCCCATATGTGTTTGGGCCCATGTTTGTGGCAGCTCACATGGGAGTGGAGTGGGAGCTAAAGTTTAGTACCATATGGTAAGTTGAAGGAGAGTTACACCACCTTATAAGGTGGAGTGTTGCACCACTTTGTAAGTGAGTGGCAATAAAGAGATACACGCGCACGCTCCTTCTCTGACGACGCCGCTCGCTCGCCCGCCCGCTCGTCTCGTCATGACGCGCGCGCTCCATGTGTTGCGGGAATCTCGCCGAGCCGAGCTTTGTTTTGATGCTCAGGAAAATTGTGAGGTTTTGACAGACATGTCAAACAGGTAGATTATTCGGGTCGCTCCCAGATCATGGGCTACTGTAACCAACCCGAACATGCGCAAAGTGGACGCGGCCTCCTCTTTGCTTGCGCCGCAACCGTAGTCTACTCCATCCTGCTTGCCGGCGTGCACCGGTGGACGGGAGAGCAGGTATCTGGAACCACTCGCCTTTGCGATTCTGTACCGAAGAGGGAGAATAAGGTTTTTGGGAAGCGCTCTGCGCGACTGCTCGAGTTCTCCATCATGGGTCGTCTTCCATGCAAGTCAGGCGGTGCCGCCTATCGCCGTCTTCGCCGCCATCTGCTTCTATCAGTCTTCCTCAAAGTTACTGCTGCGAGTACCTCTGCAAGTGAACGGTACGTGCGGCATGATCCTCTTTGGTTATGCATCATGTTGTGCGAGTACATGTTTAGATGCTGCTTGATTCCGTTCATCTTGTTGTTTAATACATCTAGTATGTTCGAGTTACATGAGCTAGTAGCTGGTTTTGTCATATTTAATATTCTTAAATTAATCATGAAAATTGTCCCTAATATTCCAACATCCCTCAGCCTCGTTGTCTCTTCTCCCGGTGGAGGCAGTGCCTAGTGCGCACGGTGACCCTCGGCCCTGTCGCGGCTCTTTCCGCGGCGGCCTTGCTCCCGTACCGGCCTGCTCCTCGTGAGCCTGCGCGATGCCGCACCGTGAAGACTCCAATGATACAGACACCCCAACGGCCTCGGCTGGCTTCACCGGTGGCATTGCCGCGTGGCACGCGCACGCGTCCTAGACCTCCCGCAACTGAGCCCGCCAGTGCTCGCGACCTCGCTCACGTGGCGATGGCCCCTGAGCACGACCTCCCGGAAGCGTGGCGTCGCTGCATTGGAAAACGGCCAGCTGTGTGTGCAACTGCGACACCGGCCAAACCAATCCTCTCTATTGGTAACCGTCCAGTAACAGGATAGATAACCTTATCCCTTTTCCTTTGCATATTGCGTTTCAAGCAATTACCAAACCATTCTAGAACAGTGGTCCAGGCCATTTTGTTACCAAACCAACTTTATCCCTTTGCCTTTGCATGTATGGAAGCACCCGTGTATTATTCTGAGATTTCATAGACCGATATGCTAACGATACTACTTGCTAGTATTTCTCATGATTAGAACCTGTTATTGATAGTATTTGGTTACAATATTGTATTTTTATAGAGTACAAAATATTCCAGAATAAATGAGTGGCATAATTAATTTCCATGTTTGATACATGTTAAGATTATTTACGTCTATTATTTGCAATCGAGATTTCTAATTTCTTGCAAATAAAAATCAATTCATCGTCTTTATTGAGCCTTCGACTCAATACGAGAATGAATTGGTATGCAAAAAAAATCAAAGTGATTTCGTCAAATTGATGTTTTGGGATCACAAGGTATTGTGTAATTTCCCTACCACTACTATTTAGGCCTATATTTTGTCATGTTTTGACATCGTGATTGCTTAATGTGCTCTCCCATACATTTTTATTGTTATGACATAAGGTACTATAAATATGGGTATCTAATGATTTTATCAGATTATATTCTATAGTGCTGAGAGATGGACCCCGAATTTTCTTTGGGGAGTATTTACAACATGTCTTACTTAACAATTTGAAGTTCACGCTATTAATTTCAAGTGCACTTCTTGAAATTATCTTCAATTTTGCATAGTTCATTACAACATGATCATGATGGATTTTAATTTACCAAACGTAAATTAGTATTCTCTGGTTTACCCATGTAGGCAACCAATGGCTGGAAGAGAGTTCGATGTGCTTGAGCTTAATGGCCACAACTACCCCACATGGGCCATGTATATCAAGATCGTCCTTGCATCCCGTGGGATAGTGCGTGCCATCCAGAACCCGGAGAACCCCCTTTCTGCTAGAGTCACACCGCTGAGAGAAGAGCAAAAATATGCTGCCTTGTATATTATAAGGCACCATATCCAACTGAATCATAAGTCCGAGTATTTGAAGGAGGAATCCCCATTTACTTTGTTTTAGGTCCTCAAAACAAGGTATGAAAAGTATAAGGCAGTTGTCCTGCCTAAAGCACTTCATGATTGGACTCATCTTCTATTCCAGGACTTCAAGTTTTTCGGGGATTACAATCATGAGGTTCATAAGATAAGTTCTAAGCTGCGCTTTTGCGAGAAGGAACCTACGAATGCGGAAAATATAGAAAAAACTCTATGAACTATGCTCCTATCTAAAAGGCTCCTCCAGCAGCAATACCGCACTCATGACTACTAGGTCTATTCAGACCTTATTCATATCCTACTTCAGGCTGAAAGTATGATGAGCTTCTTGCTAAGAATGGCTCTTAGAGCCCGGTTGTTTTCCAACCTTTGCCGGAAGTTCATATGAATGTCGTGAACAGAAGAAAGTTTGGTGGTGCATTCAACAACAACCAATCGAACTTCAAGGGTAAGCGTAAGCGCAACCGGAACAAGAAGCCTCGAAACTCGGACCGTAGGAAAGGCACCGCAAAGCCAAAGTATGACAAAACTAGGCTTTGTGACAAGTGTGGATGCTACACATGTCCTATTAATAAGTGCAAGATCCCAAATCATTTGGCTATTCTCTATCATCAATCCCAGGCACACAAAGTACCTCAAGGGAAAAGGTTTGAAGCTAACTTCAACCTTCATCTGGATGGCACCAATGGAGCTGGTTGTTCGCAAGATGTTCCTCTTGGACCTAGCAACACCATGACTCTCCAGCAGCCCGAGTACCCTATGAGAACGGAGGACATGATCGTTGAGTATGTCTCAAACGACGTGTTTGGAGACTTCAACGTCCCACTATCTCCTTAATGATCAATTTTAGTCATGTCCATTTGTGATGTTGTAATAGAACATAATTATTGTATATTATAGTACATTGTATCAGCACTCTGATATAAAATAAGATTGTATGTATTCTATATATTTGAGAAAAGATTTCCATAGATAACTCCAACTCGATATATAGATTTCTACGGGACTCGATCTGATGGATGAGTAACAAGTATTTGAAAAAGTACCCTCTCTATTGTTTGGATTGTACTACACATACATCCAACCTGTAGCACATGTTGCATATAATGCAATTCTATTGGTCACAATTTTCTTGAGTCCAAAATTTCCTTGGTCAACAGACTTTGTCTACCATAGGGAAGCTAATTTTAAGGTTCTCGCACCTCTAAATACAAGCTAAACCACTTCAGTTCCTTGAACACATTTAGGGAGACATTTGTGGTCTTCTCCAACCACCGTGTGGACTTTTTGGTATTTTCGTGGTTATCGTTTATGCATCTACACATTGCAATCCATGTTCTTTTAGTCCACACGAAACCATGCATTTCCCAAGATAATGAGGGAAGTAATTATGTTAAATTCCCGTTATCTACAAACTATAATTAGATAAATTCGCATAGAAAATGTTGCAGAATTCTCCTCACGTGCCTTCAATGAAAATTGCATGGCCATAGGGATTGAAGTTCAGCACTCTATCCATACATCCACACTCATAATGTGTTGGTGGAATCCCTTAATGATAGGACCAAACTCACTACAAGAACTTTGTTAATGAATTCAATTACCAACTTGACATTGGAGTCATGCAGTTTTACACGCTGTTGACCGAATAACTGCATATAGCAGTACTTCCCCTCTGCAATTGATACGTAGAAATCCTGCGAGCATTTCCCATCTGCGTAAGTTCGGAAGTGCTTCATGCATAACGATCTCACCACCATAGCATACATCAAAAGTGCCCACAAACTAAGGATTGATGTGGGGTAGAGATCTCCGTCGATCACAAATTACCTAGAACCCTTCTTATGAGATCCATTCATAGCCAGTATGTTGATTGCTATATCCAAGGATGTATTATTACCAGGGCATTAGGGGGAGAATACAAGTACCACATACAATGCCAAGAAATCATTTGGGACTACGCGTTCCACCATATATCCACGTATACAAGATTTTGAACTATATGTCAACATTCACACATTTTCAACATATTGCAAATAATATGCCAAAACCATTTACTGATCTAAAGGTGTTACAAAATCCTATAATCTAGCTAGAAATGCACCTGAAAGAGTGGAGGTACCAATAAAATCCACTCAACTCCCCGTTCCTGAAGAGGAGGAGTAGTACGGCCTCTAACCAGGATCAAGCTTCCCGCAAGCAATAGAGGAGATTGAGAAGAAATCCTCTAAGTTAGTAAATGAAAGTTAACCTAGCGTTAACAAACACCCTATGGGTAGTATACACCCAGTTGAAGGGAAACCTCCACAACCCAGCTTCAGCTTGCACACACTGGCTGGGACATCAGAACACTCAGACTCACATGTATTGGGAAATCACGAAGAGTCATCATGGGTGGATGCAAGTTCCTCCAACTATATTGATTCTAGAGAATCATACAAAAAAGCCTACAACTGTCGACAAACATTTCTCTTGTATGATTGCCAAAACCTTCACAATGATTCGGATCCATGGACCATGGCCATGGCAGAGTGTAAACCACTCACTCAGACTAAAACAATCAAAGGGTGCAATCCAAGCAGAAAATAACCTCGCTCTTCCAACTAAATTCCCTACATGGGATTCAATATGTTTTCTTATAGAAATAGAATGAAAACAAGGTGGTGAGAAAGCAAGGCTTGTAGCACAAGGCCGGGTTTCCGCAGATCCGAGACCTACTCTCCAGACATGAGTGGAATCCTTATTTTCCGATACCTATATCATTGGCAGTATAAAGTCATCTATTTGTGCAGTTGATAGATGCAGTGACTACATAACCATGTGGATCACTGGATTCGAACATGTATGGTTCACAAAGGAATCTCAATCCGAATCGAACTACAGATGCAACATGATTGTGAAAATCAATAAGTCACTACATGGCTTATTGTTGTCGTTATATTTTGGTACAACCAACGTAGTCAGTTCCTTATACACAAGGAATACTCCTACAATGATGATTAACCATGCATGTTTGTCATGCTCAAGGATTACTCCTACAATGATGAAGCACATGATCATTTAAAAGAAGGCTTTTGAGATGAAGGATTTGGTTAAACCCAAACAATGCTTGATACTACAAGTCGGGCTACCTCACTCAAGTTTTATGGTACAACAAGTTGCCTATATTATAAATATTGGAGAAACCTAAAATGCACAAGTCATATCCATCTCCCATGTTGGTTATTCGATCTCTAGACATAGATAAAGACTCACTCAAACCACGGGATGATGGGACTTTACGTTCCATATCCCAGTGCCATTGGACCCACCAACACAATTGGTTGGGAATCAAGAATATCTTTCAACACCTCCAAGGCACCACACATTATTTGACATCATCAGAGAAATATGAACTCTAATATCATCATAATTGTAACACCCTCGCCTGATAAGGCTGAGTTCATGTGTATAGTGCCAATCCCTTAATCGGTTCACTGGCACACACAGTACAAAATGATACCAAATATAACTGTGCATCATAAATACAACGAATATGATCCATAATTTACATTATTTATTCAAGTACACAGCGGAAAACGAATACAAGGTAGATCTCCATCCTCCAAATGTGCCACAGGCGAACAATTGTTGAGTGGAGTCTCGCGACCTATGAACGATCACTCAGGTACGATATAACCTGCAACATGAAACGTTGCAGCCACGAATGGTCAATACATTGAATGTATGGCAAGTAGGCTAAAGTGGTTAACAACAGGTCTATCAACTACATGCTTATTTGGCCAAGTAGAGTTCAGGCTCATTTGCATAAAGCAACAGTTTTATCCTAACATTTGTAACAAAATAGTTTTCCAATACGATAAATAGGACACTCTGGTTCACTCCCAGGTGCTCCTACCCAATTATGTTCACCCAACAAGTTTTAAGTAATTAAGAAATAAGGATGAGTGAGAAATATCATAGCATCAGTATCAGGTCGCTCAAATTGTCCATAACCGGGGACACGGCTAAGCACTTAGTTTATACACCCTGCAGTGGTTAGCACACTTTACCCATGTGACTTGGCCAGCCCAGCTCGTACCACCACTCTCATATTGGGTGATGATAGGGAGAAGTCCAAGAAGGAACCGTTCGGGAAGTAGCTCCCCAATCCCGACGCGCACCGGTCCAACCTACACTATCTACATCTCTGGATATGCGGGTTCGAGTTACCACAACCTACTGAGTTCAACCAACCGCCCATTTCATTATTGGCACATGGTTGCACACGAAAGCTTCCAAACAAAGAAACCAATCATTTCTCAGTGTCCTGGGTGCCTTTCCGCAATGATACCACCAAAAATTATCAATCCCATCACACCCAGGAGATTCATTGATTAAGTTGTTTTAGTTTTCGCAAACCAACACATTTATAATCAACATCAGTGATGTAACCCATCCCTCGTTCATCATAGCATGGCTAAGCACATCTACCAACGGTGGCTCATAAACAAGGAATGCTAGGGAATAATTTGGGACATAGCATAGCATATACACATCAATTCCTACATATGCAATTCTACAACAACATCTACAATGCATAGGAAAACAATAGGACATTTATGACCAAGATAGCACCACTTGCCTTTGTTGTAGATGTAGTCGATTAGATAATTCTCACAATCCTCATATATATAGTGTTTGCACTCGTAATAACCACAATACTTGCAATCATAGTAGTTGCACTCCTCGCAATCTAACGTTTGAAGCAAACACAACAAACACCATTCAAAACATTGCAAACATACAACAATGCAACAATATAAGAAAACAATGATGAACAGATGCATGCATGACGATTTAATGAGTCACAATAGTTGCATTTAGTGTTCTGAACATAATTAGATTACATGATGCATGTGGAAAGTCATTTAATGCACTAAAACTTTTATTACTAAAGTTGTATCGATTTAATATGGTGTATACCACTTTAATTGAACTAAATATGTTTATGTCGTATTAAATTGTGAACTAGATGCTACTGGATAGAGGTAATGCAATTTAGAGATAGTGGCAATTTGAATCACCTAAAAAGGAGTTATAGATATTTTCTTATGATTAAAACACTATTTCAATGGGTTTAAATTTTTCTGTATGAATTTCTGTTTTAACAGTACCAAATAATTTGTCATGCAATTTCTGTGTATAGATATTGTCAAGACAAAACCTTAGCACTTGGATTCACCCTAATCGGAGTTATAGATCTTTTTGTATGATTTAAATAGTGTTTAATGGTTTTAAATGATTCATATAGTTTCTGTTGTCTAAAAATCAAACTAAAATTATCTGTAATCTCCACGGAATTGTGATTTCAGGGACATATTATTTGTAATTTTCTAAATAGTATTTATTTTCTTATGAATTTATTACTCTAAATAATCCATTAAACCATTTAAATCTTCACGGCAAAACCTTACAGTCAAAGGCTGAACTAATTGCATATTGATGATCTACATGGAACCAGCTTTCCATCGGTATATCATTTATATTTTTGTGACAAGCAATTAATTTACTATGAATTTAATGATTTATAAAGCCATTAAAACTTAAATTGCTATGGGTCAAATAATCGGCAAAGGCTAGATCCAACCAGATATTATTAATTTACATTACAGTAGCTTCAATTTGATATATTGTTCATATTTTTCGGAGTTACAGATAATTTCTTATGAATTTATTAACCTAAAAGACCATTAAAACTAATTAAATTACTGTAGTAACCACGTACAGTAAAAGTTGGATCTATTCTGATAAGATGATTCTACGTGAAATTATCTTCAATTTGATATATTATACGCAATTTTTGGACATGGTATGAATTTCTAATGAATTTTACAAGTTAGATCTATAATATGCAATTTTAAATTCGAACGGAATATTTCAGGGAATATTCCGCTGACTGGACAGGTTGACTTTGCATGCTGACTGGGACTAGATGTTGACCTGACGTTGACGTGGCATTGATGAGGAAGCTGACCGGGATGACGACATGGCACGCACCGGTTTGATTGGATCTCGACCGTCTGGATAGGATCCGGTGGCTAGAAGAAGAGATTGACCCGATTTTGGCTCAGAATAGACAAGAAATAGATCTGTGTTAGAGAGACAAATCCGTAGGTCAAATTGAAAAACTTAGAACACAAAAGTTGTGGGGAATTATTATTCCTACCTTCTCACCAAAGGAATTTGGATTTGAAGAAACGAGCGCGAGTACATCTTGGATTTACACCGTAAGATCTGAAATATTGTGATACAAAATTCTTCGGCTGTGGTGGATGAAAAGAGGTGAGGTTTGTCGGAATTGAAAGATTTCGACGATTCCTACAACTTTTTTTTGACCGAAGGCAAACGACGAAGTCTAGATGGGTTAAAAAGCGAAATAAGATTCAGACATGTGTAGATTCAGGATTTCGAGAAGGGAAACTCGTACAGCCGTGGCTCCACGAGATTATATGGAGGTTTGGGACGGTGTAGAGATAGGCCTTGGAGTAGGGAACAAGTAGAAACAAATGGAAGTCGATTCGAAGTTGTAGATAAAAAGTTATAAGAGTTTGAGTAGAGATAGGTCTAGAAAACAGATTTTTGCACGAATTTTAAAGAAAACTTGGGCACGTACGTACGCTCCTGGCTGGTCGGTCGGGTCGGTCCGGGTGGGCCGGCCTGTTTTTTTTTGTTTTTTTTTGTTTTTTTGTTTCCCTCATATCTTTTGCAGACGAACTCCAAATGACATGATTCTTGTTTCTAAATTTGTCTAAAATCGAATAGATCATTATAAGATCATATTTGTAATCTTTTTACTAGTTTGCAAGTAGTGGGTTCATAAATTCTTGTATATTCCAGTTTATTTATATCTTTATTTGTTTGTATTTATTCCATAACTTTTTCATACTAGCTCCAAATGAGCTCAATTTTGTTTCTAAAATTTTGTAGTATTAATTGGATCTCTTTAGGCTATAATTATCAATAATTTATGCCTTAGAAACAGTGGGTTTTAATAAGTCAATTTAATTACCCTTAGAAACATTTGGGCGAATCAACTATAGGATTTAGATACCAGGATTTTGATTCAGTTTGTGAGAACCTTGCATGGATGTAATGAAATGCTTATGAATGCTTCATGATTTTCATTTTGAAATCTTGCACACCAATTCAATAATCCATAATCAATCCATGCCCTTTTGCCTCTATGGCTACTTAGGTCATAAAAAAGAATATAAGATTTTGAATTCAAGGTTGAGAGGATTTTCTATTCAAAAAGTTTCTTCTCTTTGAGAATTTTCAACAAAGTCAAACAATCAATCAATCTTATTTATTTATTTCACATTCCAAAATTAGGATAATTTTGGGATGTGACAATAATACACTGATGTTGGCTATTTGAATGATCCCCGTAATGTGTACCTACATGGTAGAAGTGTCACTCCGATGATGTCTTTGAAATATACTTTGGTGACTACATCTACCAATCATTCTGAAATACAAAGCCACATTAACATGTGTAGCTTTACAGAATAATAAACCACATACATGAGTCATGTGGTATTAGTTCTCTTGAATCATCGACCATTATCTACACAGATAATGTTGCTTGTGTTGCATAGATGCAAATAGGATACATCAAGAGCAATATCACTAAGCATTTTGCCTCTAAATTGTTTTATATCCATGAACTCGAGAAGGGTCAGGGAATAAACATTTTGCGAGTCAAATCATGCGACAATAACATCGCTAATCTATCCACAAAGTCTCTACCCACTTTAACATTCTAGAAATGTTTTCATGGAATTGGTATTCGACGACTTCATAATTTGCAAGATTTCAGGAGGAGTATCACCCTGGACTACTCTATTCAAAGCATCATATTACACTCTTTTTCCCTTTATGGGTTTACTATCCAGGTTCTCATCAAGGTTTTTAATGAGGTAATATCAACACAAGATCATATGTCCTACTTTCTTTTTTCACCATCGAGGTTTTTAGGAAAGTATACACGATATATATATTGTCCTCTAAACTCTATGGGTTTTACCTTTTATAAGATTTTTATCACATGGACTTGACACATAGGCAATAATCATTATATGTTGTATTATTTTCTCCTTATTTTCCACTGGGTTTGAAAGAGTTTTAACAGCATATACGACCATTATATGTAGCATCATTTTCTCCTTATGGCCATGATTGCCGGTCTGCGATGATGAACTAAAGATCTGGCGTTGATCTGGCGTTATCTTCTTCTTCTGGGATTCATGATGATGACCATCGTGTCGGCTTGATCTGGCGTTATCTTCTTCTGGGATTGTCATCATATTGACGGGGCTTAGCCGGATGACATTTATTGCCGGTTTCACTCCTCCCAGCGTCACACTTCTTTGTCCCTATGGCCATGATTGCCGATGATGGTGTTGGTGGGGAGACAGTTCCTTCATGATGTCTCGCGACGCAACCGTAAGAACCTCACGCGGGTCTGCGATGATGAACTAAAGAGCCAGTTCTTGAATGATTTTCAAACCGAGGGTCAGAACGGTGGTGCCAATCCAGTTCCCTGTGGGGCCTTGTCCACATTAGTGTGACACTAGTGAGATCTCGATACAAGCTTGCCGCTGAAAGATGCGCTGTCTTCTGCTGCTCTAATCCTTTCTCGAGAAATACTACGCACTGCTAGACCTGTTCTAGAGACGGATTATTGGCGAGGATAGCTCGAGCCATGGCTGTGTTTTCCATCGGTGTATTCTAGATCCGGTTTCCCTTGCTATAGAGCAAGGGTTGTCCCACGATGATGTATTTTCCATCAAAGAGGCTCTTGTGGACACCCGGATTTCTGTTGGCCAGAACCAGACCACCTCGAGTCTTGTTGTACTACAACTGCTTGAAATCTAACTTGTACTAGGCAGGATCACTGTTGAGGCGCTGTTTTACCTCGACGAAGTGTGCCGCTTCGTCGAGTAGAAAGCGCTACTTCTCTAGGTCCTCAACCCTTTTCTCCAACTCCTTCGGCATGAGATCTGAATCAGTTGGGATTGGTGTTATTAGTTCTACGTAGATTTCATGGGCACTTTGAGTAACCACGTGGCCATCCACCGAAGGATCTTTCGGAATGGGTTGGATCGGATCACCATCGAGAGTCTCCATCTCAAGTTCTTGGTCGAATTTCTCCTTGATGTCTTCTTTCGCTGGATGATCTGGCTTTGGAGTTCTCTTGTTATTCTTCTTATTTGCTATCCTGTCAACCTTTCCATGGGTGCTAGTGGCAAATATGGCTTTTGGTTTGTTACCCCCAGATATAGTTCTGTCAATACTTTTGGGTTGAATAGGCTTGGAAACTGGGACGTCAGAAGTTTCTCCGATATCCATATCATCGCGCGGAGTGGGATTGTCTTCAATGTAATCCTCATCCATACCATCGTGCGGACTCAGAGGTTCTTCTTATCCTCCCTGCGCAGGTTTAGAGGTGTATTATTAACCGTATTCTTCTAGTTACTTCTTGAACACTTGGAGTTCATCCGATGTCGCCGATTCTATGGGAAATTAGGCATCTGTTTCGACGGCTCGAGTACCGAGTCGTAGTCAGCTCTAGCATTGGCTGAGCCAGATCCAGAACCAACATAGCTGACAAAGCATTGTTTTTCTTGGAGCGTAGAGATCTGAAGTAGGCACGGCTCTCAGCATCGGCATCCGAGAAACTCTGGATTGTCTCAGAAATTTTGTGGAAATTGACTCGCGGATGAGCCATTATCTGGTTTATCCTATGCATTAGAAGTTATTTTCCTACTCCAGCATCGATAAAGCCGGATCCAGAGCTGCTATAGTCTTTGTCGTCGTGAGATCCGATCTCAACAGGGAGAGTAGACCTAGACTTTTTGCCACCATGATCTCTGCATCAGGAGCGGGTTGGTGGGTTTAGAGTTTCTGAGATATGAAATTCTGCCGCCTCCGCAGACAAATTAGATCTAGATTTTTCTTCCACCTCTATCATCACCACTGGGGTGGGTTGGGCGGGTTTAGGGAAACCAAGGTAGATGTCGATCTCGCGATGGGCATGATGGGGGTAGGTCATCACGGGATCCCTAGCCGGAATCCAGGTCTTGTCGAGGAGGACGATAGGGACGTCACTAGCATAGAGGACGCAATCAATGTCGATAGTTTTGCCGATTCCTGCACTCGTAGATTCCGTCCGGAACGAAGGCCCGAAGGTCTCTTGCCTCATAGTGGGTGCCAACTGTCATCAGATTGATAGCAAGTATGCCATGAAGGGGTCCTCGAGGCGTGGGAAAGGGTTCACAGGAGAAACCTATCAAGCTACGATACTAAGTCAATACAATATACAACATGAAGTATAAGTAAATCTACAGACCTAAGTCGGTAAGTATTCTGGGCCTTCGAGTAGCCGAATGGGCCTCTATCTTCTTTCCCTGACTATGCCACCTGTAGAACAAAGCTCTAACCCATAGGTTGACCACCCTGATCAGTGAGTAGCTTTGGATATACCGGAAAGTATATCCCAAAAGTACAAGGAATCCAATTAAGGCATGCGTTTGTGGTGCATTAAATTAGGGAAAAGGTCTTCTGGAGCCAAATTTATTTTCCATTCTGGTCAGAAACTCCTTATCATCAGTGTTAGTTTATCATTTAGTCAAGGGATAATGAAGGATGCTCGATGAATAAATAGTGGGAATGGACTTTTATGCATTGCAAAATAGTGAAACAGTATGGCGATCGTGTTGAGCTACTCCAAGTCTCCAGGAGGAAATATTACACAATGATATTTTCTGAGAAGTGAGATGTGCTAGAAATGTACTCCCTCTGTTTCGTAATATAAGATGTTTTAGATTTTGTGAAACGAATGCATATAGACCATTGTTAGTGTTAAGTTCACTCGGAGGGAGTATATGTATACCTGCCGTGTGATCAGGTAATTGTATTGTACTCATGTACAATCTTATATATGATACATTCCACCCCTAGAGGGTCGAGTGAGTTCCCCAAACCCTAAGTGTTTCACATGGTATCAGCCCTACCGATCCCATCTACCACAATGTCTTCCGCCTTCTCTCTCTCATCGAGCGTTGCCGACATTCTTCCAGCGTCCCTTGCCGCTCACTCCTGCCCACCGTACACCCTCACCGCTCCGTCCTATGCTATGCTCACCGTGTCAACACCCGGATTTTTCAATCCTAGATGCCTGTTATGCCATACATCGCAATCCCAGGATTACCATTTTTGCGAGACATAACAGAATTGGATACCATAGTACATCATCCATTACAAACGATACATAAGTTCTTACACAAATAGGGATCTCATGATCCAGTTCTTAATACAACTTCAAGCAGCGGAATAAGTAATAATAACGGTAGCGTAGGCGAAGCTCCATCTTCGGGGTCACAGGCAATGCTGACGATGGGAGATGATCCTAGTTGTCGTAACCTTCCTGGGGTCCATCTTCCAGGTACTCCTCTTCATAGTCTGGCCATGGGAATAGCCAGGGACAAAGCCATGAGTACTCTTTAAGTACTCGCAAACTAATACTAACAGGTAAAGGTGTTTTTGGATAATAGGACACTAGGCTCTAGGGTTGTTTTGCAAAAGCCAGATTTATCTCTACTAGGTTCCAAAGCTAGTCACAATTTTATAACTCCTAAGTGGGAACTTGTATTTCATATCACAACTCTGTTGTGGTCAAGTCAAAGTCTCAATTCATTTCACAAGTCATTTTGAAAAGTCTGACGGGGGAACAGTATGGCCACTCCAATTGTCCATAACCACGGACGCGACTATTCGAATAGTTTGACACTCTGCAGAGATTGTACACTTTCACCACAACATTCGATACATCCGGCAGGAACAAATCCTGAATTCACCATACTCAGTATGTGGATAATCAATCCTAACCTTTCAATTACACGCCCTAGTATAAGCACCTCTCCTGTGAGTTTGGCCTCCCAACCATGACCAACTATCATCTTGGGTACTGCACAGGTGGACAATCTTCACAAGGTAGCCTCAGCTCAGACCTTGTCCATGAGGGAACTCATACTAAGGGATATAAGTTTCCAGTCAAGCCCTACCCAATATTCGGGTATTGTGGTTGTACGATAAAATTGGAATGGTATCGCATCTAGACAACCATCAGTTTAAAAAAAGGGCTAAGGCTCATGCCTCAACATTCTTATCACCAGAATCATCAAGTGTTTGGAAACACATGTCCAAAACATTTCAATAGAATGATCCATCATTCCAAGGTTTTCATAACCATTTTCACCAAGTATTCCCATATAAAGTTGATCAAGTTTTATGCTTAGCACTAGCATCTACAGGTGGGGGTAGTACTGATGAGGGGTGGTAAACTAGTGGAGTTTCAACTAAGTCCATCCTTATATCTTAGGCTGATATCAAGGTTTTTAACTTAGGCCAAATTTTATGCTCTTTATGCAACCTTCAGAATCTTTCTAGTATCTACAAGTCACTTAAGTCAACTCTAGGTTGAAGCTTTGATAAGGTAATAAAGTAAGAAGCTTGCGAATAAAACTAGGATTGGTTTATCAAATGGGTATGATCTCATATGCTTAAGGCATATAGGAGGCATAGTAACAAGTAGGGGTTTGTTGCATCAGTAGGGTATCTTGCAAGTGTTAGCTTGCATCTATGTCAATATAAGCTTGCTAAATTGCAAGTGTTAGCTTGCACATTCACTAGTAGTATTAGGCTTGCTAAAGTAGAGTGTCTTGCAAGTTTTAGCTTGCATTGGTATAGTATCAGCTTGCCTTGTGCAGAGCAGTGGTTGAAGTTCTCCTCGGCTTCTTCTTCGTAGAATCGTCCTTCCTCCTCGTATCCTTGGTCGGTACTAGCGTCTATGAATAAATACGAGGTACACAATCACCAAAAAAATACTTAACTACTTGCAATCATCACACATAAGGGTCCTATAGATGATCTAGCATCATCTCTAACATTACAAGGTTAAGGCTTGGTTTAATTCATTTTATTTTTAGAAAAGTAATTTCTACTCATTGAAAATCTACTTAAGATTTACTATTCTCCAAACCAAACATGGGATCATGTTGACACATGTCATCACCACATATTGTAGTCCATGAGAATGTGATTTAAAGTGATGTCACAATTTAATAAAGTTTTACCCTTTTATTTTAATTAATTAAAGTGGCTAGAAATGCCTATGGGGCATCCTTTTATTACTTGAACATTATTTCTGCAAGTAAGCCTATATATTTTTATATATTCTGAAAGGTATGGTTAAATGTGATTTTTGAGAGTTGGAATCAACTCAAAAGCTATTATGGTTTAAATTTGAAAAATGTTTGAATGCAGAAAAGCTTCTGTCTTGTTATTTTTACTATGGGTGATCTATAAATCCAAATGATTTGAATCCAACGGGCTTGGATTCAGCATTCACAAACCTTTCCAACAAAATTGGTTTCATTCAATTTGGTGCACTGAATCGATCTGGGTTGATTTTTCAAGTTGGGTTCAGAAGTGTGTTTGAATCAATTTGGTGCACTGAATCGATCTGCACGGGAAAAGTAAATGGGCCGGCCTGCTAAGCGCAGTGCTCCCGCGGGCTGTTTAAGTGGGTGTCCCCACTCGTCAGTGACACGGGGCTGGGCGAAGCGGTATGGGGCAACGTGGATCGTTCGATCTAGTTCTAATCCAACGGCTGAGAGTCATCGTCGACGCGAGACAACGCCGGTGAGAACGAAACCTAGCGCGGCCAGTGAGGGGTGCTGGGGGCTCACCGGGGTACGGGCGAGGGTCGGCGAGGCGGGCGAACGACGAAGTCGACGACAGCGAACTCAGGGGTGGTCGCGGCAGCTCCTGGGGTGGACGAAATTGATGGCTCCCTTCTTCTCCAGAGACGGCGGGCTCCGGTGAAATTCCGGCGGGGTGGTGCTCGCCTTGCTCTGAGAACGGTGTGGCACGATCAGTGAGGAGAGGGGAGTGAGATGGTGTGAAGAAATCGAGCGGGGGTGGCCTCTATTTATAGTCGAGTGAGGGGACCATCGGGGCGCACGGTGAGCTCGTCGGGGGCGATATTACAGGAGGCTAATGGCATGGGCAAGGGTAGGGGACGGTGCGGTGTCTCCTGGCGATGCTCAACGACATGGTTTCGAGGCATGGGGCGGTGCGGTTTGGCCTGGAACGGGCGATGCTTTGTGCGGCAGAG
Organism: Avena sativa; assembly: GCA_916181665.1. Classification (NCBI taxonomy): domain Eukaryota; kingdom Viridiplantae; phylum Streptophyta; class Magnoliopsida; order Poales; family Poaceae; genus Avena; species Avena sativa. The sequence goes on from OV702293.1 coordinate 107,437,866, forward strand.
GCGGCGTCTTCGACGGCGGGCGGTGGCTGTGCGTCACGGGGCGGCAAACGGGGATGTCTGGCGGTCTCCTGGGTCGGTGGGGATGGTGTATGCACGCAGCGAGGGCGGTGCGCGGTCTGTGGGCGCTGGTCGAGGGTGGTGCTCTGGCGCACGCTCGGCATGGCCTCTGGCGGTCTGGGCGCGGTTCGTGCGCGTGGTCCAGGGCTTGGCAACGCTCGCGGCTAGGACAGTGAGTGGCGATGGACGGTGGGCTGCCTCCCAGACATGCTGGCTAGGCTTACTGCTGCTCCTAGCTTGCTGTCGACTATGGGGTGGCAAGGGTGTGCTCGGCTATTCACCATTGATGGCAATGGCAAGCTCACAGTGGTGCTAGTGCTTGGCTAATCTTCCTAGATGATCTACTGAGCTGGTTGTGAGCTAACTAGGGAACAAGTTAGGCCAATTTTACTGCACACTATAGTGTTTGATGTTTGTTTGATTTGTGTCTGCAATCTGTTTGATGAAATGGCCGCATGAAATCAAGTTTTGAATTTTGAAAAGATTTTTGGTGGGTTTGCTAGATTGGTGCTGGTGAGTCTGCAGATGCTTGGGTTTTGAAAGTTGAGCTTGTTTGAGTGGTTTTTTGAAAAAGTGGGATCTTCCCATATGATAAAGATTCAATTTTGAATTGTCATTTAAACTATGCATTTGAAAGTTTCTGGATGATCACAAAGTGGGCCTTGATACTTTGTTATGAGTACATTCAAGGGGTGCAAAGATCCAGAAAAGTTTCTGTTAGGTTCTGAAAGTTTGAGACAGCCAAAGTAGGCATGAGAGTTAAATTGGTCAAAGTGACCATTCATTTAATATATGTGTTTTGATTTACTTGTCTTTAGGAAAAGTGTGGGAAATGTTTTATAGGATGTTTATTTCACCTAAGAAACATTTTACAAGCAATGAAACAAACAACCAAGGTGGTTTTAAAAGAATTCAAAATCAATGCATACACATATGCATGCATTCATAAATTTATTTAGAAAAGTTTTTTGTTAACCCTAAGTTTGATGATTAGCGTTTGATGATCCAAGCTTAGTATTTTTGGGGTGTTACACACCGTCAGCTCGATGTTCTTCGCACCAATCCCTGACTTCCCTCATCCATCATGTATGACCACATCTAATGCCGGGGTAGACTTTTGACTTTGTTGCCAGGGTCAATGTTCTTTTGTTTCCGCAACTGGTGGCTCGAGAGTTGACTCTTGACGAAGGAGCCTGATTTGAACTGAAGTACCTTCAGTGTTATCTTCTACTGGATGGTTTACTTGGATCATATGGGAAGACACAATCTTACCACCTTAGAGTTTTACTAAGGGTCCTTGCGGATGGTGTAGATCTTCTCTCCTGAAGTGATGACTTGGTGCTAGAAGGTTGTTGCAATTCTTCCGTCTCGAGTCGAGATCTTTGGAAAACACCTTATCGCAAACACCTTATAGGATTGGTTGCCTATCAAGACTTCTATAAGTTATCACTATACATGTTAGTGGTTAACGATGCTCCTTGCTAGCCTTCTGTGGAGGTAGAGAGATCCAGCTTCAATACGACCGTCTTCACTTGAACTCTTTTCGTTGCCTAAGGGAGATTGAAGAGTGGACTTGATGTCATCATGTACTCATGCCTCCATGATTTGGATATTTTGGACTTCTATTGAGAAACTTTCCTCCAAATAGACAGGATAGACGAATAAAGTAGTCAGTTATTTGGGCTGGTCAGGAACCCTAATGAGCAAAAAGTTAGTGGAGTTAGGTCTTCACTTCCTATCTTTGTTTCTTGTTACTATTATTTATCCTCTGATAGGGGACTTAATACTTAAACTCGGACCCTTGCTACTATCGGAAAGTGAAATTTGCTTGCAGCGTTTGGTGACAAGCTTGAGAAGTGACTCTGATGAAGTACTCCTGTATTAACATCCTGCTGGTGTGAGGTCTTCAAGAAATCTCAATCTTGACGATGTCGTTCTTCTGGGTCTTGTGATGCTTTCCTTTTAGCGGCCCCTTATTATATTCCCTAGGTAAGTATGAGGTCCTAACAACACCTGATGTTGGGTGCCATAATAGAGGAGAGGGAATATCATCCTAGGGGAATAATATAGATGGTGCATCGATCCCAAACAACAATTTTGACTAGGGCTGATAGGGCCAAATACACATACCATGTGACTAGAGTGATGTGGTCGCAACATTCTCCCAAAAGAGAAAACGTAGACGACACACATCCATGAACACATCGAAGGAAATGTGACCTAGAGGCAAATAATAAATGAGTTTATTAAACACATTCCATTAGTTCATAATAGTTTTATATCATGCTATAACTATATCAATGGGATACACTGATATGGATGTGATATGTAAACAAACCTAGGTCCCTAGTAGCCTCTATTTAACTAGTCCATTGGACAACAAATGGTTAAGGTTTCTTGACCATGTTGGTTATTCGGCACCAATTGCAATGGAGCTATCTCACTAGAGAATGAGATAGTGGACACCATTCCGCAAATATTTGTTGTAACGCGATCATGTCACAAAGTTCATAGTTGAAATTGTTAAAAACATAGTGACTTGTTCCTTAGACCATGAGACCATGTTTAATCACTGTCACCCGGGAGTGCTTAGAGAGTACCAAACGTCACTCTATGAAAGGTGATTATAAATGTGTGATCAGGTACTCGGAGGGGTGGGTTGAGGCGTATGTGTCAAGAGCGGGATTTGTACATCCGTGTGATGGAAGATACTCTAGGTCCACTCAGATAAGTTATATCTAATTGTTGTAGGTCACGGGATATCACTTATCGGTACGAGTTTAAATTAATATTGTCGGTAATGAGATCAAACCCGACATGGTGATGTCGATGATCAAATCTTGGACAATGCAAGTATCGCAGAGACAAAAGGAACATAACACATATTGTTTTAGGTTCAAAATGGTGTAGAATCGTTAGTGTCATAGGAGTCACATGTAGATCCCGGTCCCTTTGTGTATCATTGATAGAGATCATGTCTATGACATTCCCGAACCATAGGGACGCACGCTTAAGGGCATTACGACGCTTGGGGATCTACATGTAAGAAGGAATCCTAAAAGAGGGAGAAAGAAAGAATTAAAATGACAGAAAGGAGTTTTAGATAAATGGGAATTTAAATATATATTTATTATATGTTAATTGTGAATTAATATATTCTAAATATATTTAAATTAAGATTTATAAAGCCAACTTTATTATTAGGCCAAAACCCTGGAGGGATTTGACCTAAAAAAATACTATGAAAATAAATAAATAGAAAAAATAGCAAAACAACAGCCCGCGTGGGCGGCAAATAAGTTGCGCCACACGAGGGCAGAATCTTGTAGTGACCGCCACAGCTGGCCCGCTAGCAGGTGGGGTGGCAACGGGCCATGGGGCAGGATCTGGCCCACCCGGGCTAGGCGGTAGATGCCACCACAAGTGAGGCCAGCCGGCCCACCCAGGCCGCTGGCTGCCGCGTGCCTGGTAGGCCGCGAGGGTGGCTGACACACCCGGGTTGCTTCTCCTAGCTGCAATCTAGGTCGCCGGGTGGCGACTTGGGCCACCTGGGTTTTGCTTACTTTGCTTGCTAGGCTAGTTGGATTCAGCCCATCTGGATGGGACGTTTTTCCTACCCCTTCTCCATTAAGTTTAGTCCCACATGGGGCACCTAAGGGGGAGGGGACTCCTCCCTTCCCCTATATAAAGAGGTTCCCATGGGTGGGATAAAACTCACAATAAATTGAGATATTCCCTTTGGTTGAAATTCTCCTCTTCCTCTCTAAAGTTGCCTCCGCTAGTGTGTGGTCCCAAGTCTAGACTGCACACACAAGGCATTCTCTTCTGCGGCAAGCCGTTGTGCTGCCGGGATGTTAGCCAGGAGATCTACTTCCGCAACCTCGTCGGGATCTGATCCTGGGAGTCATTGTCCTAAACCATATGCCTGTGGCAACTCGGTGGAGCTTCGCGACCTTGAGGTCAGATGGGTACGACTACATCAACCACGCTTCTACATGAGCGTAATGCTCTCTAGGTCTTCAATGGTACTTTATTGCTGTATTTCTTTGTTACTGCATTACCGGTAGATAGAACTCGGGCAAATAGGGTTTCCCACGTAGTAATTTTTTTGATTTTCTACACCGGAACAACAACAGCGGTATCAGAGCCTGATCTATGTGTAGTATGCTAGTACGGATTAGACACATGTAGAAGTGTGGGCATTGATACACTAGTTGTTACCTTCCCACGTGTATTTGTTTATATCGTGGTACTGTGAGATGAAGCAACCCGGACTAACCTTACACATACTCTTGTGCAAGACTGGTTGCATGCTTGACATATGGCTTGTATCGTATAAGTGGCTCGTGGGTGTTTGTCTCTCTCACAGTAGTTGATATAGCATCTATTAAGGAAGGCCCCGAAAGGGGTGTAGTATAAACAACTATTGTATCCATGTTGTGGTGGAAGTTCTTAGGTAGAAGCTTTCTATTGCGAACGCCTTAACAACCGCGTAAAATCTGCATAGATAAAGTAGAGGCATCTAAATTTATGTTGCAGGGAGGGCTTTGTGATGTGATATGGTTAAAGTCGTGAACAAGGTAAGGTAGTTTACTATTTCTATTTCTAAGTAGTATAGTAATAGTAATCGTGAAGATGAATGACAAGACCGGTGGCGTCGTGGACTTGGCGCGAAGCTAGAGGCCTGATGGAGATCATGCCGGAGCACCTGATGGAGATCATGGAGCAAGAACACAACCATGCCACGTCACATTTTGATTATATATGATTTAATCTTTGTGTGCATCTTGTTTGAGTGCTAGTATTAGATACACAATAGTAACATTTGAATAGGATAATCCCTAAATTAATTCCAATGATAGTGTTCCCCTAATGTGTACACCACCAAGAATTTTTTTCGATATGATCCAGGCCATGACAATCGGGTGTTAGGCATATCTACATTCGCATACAGTGGGTGTAAGCCATGTTTCACTGCAATACACACTAGTTAGAGTTGGCGAGCCTAGCATGTGAAGACATGGTCTCAGAACACAAGAGACCGAAATATCGAGTATGAGTCACATCGATGATGTGATTGACATTGGTGAATGTCTACCCTGGCAGCCACATCAAAGGCCATGACGATCGGGGATGATGTGGCGTAAAGGGAGCGTGTAATCACTTAAACTGTCGTTAGGCATGACGATTTAAGTGGGAGCCCATTTGTTAATATGATAACAAGTTTGTCTCCTAATTATGAACTTAGTCTAAGTCCACTTGCAAATATCTTCTAGACAATGGACATCCGCTAAGTTCTCAACTCTTTTGGTCCGTTTATGGACGGGGATAAACTTAAGCTAGATGGGGAAAATTTCATCGACTTGTACCAATGCCTCAGAAGTATCCTCATAGAAAACGATCTTCTTTGTGTCTTTCATGAACCCCTAGAAGATTTCCCCGATGACACCGATGGAAATGAAGATGCGACTCTTTGTAGCCATCGAGAGACTTTTATGATAGTCAAGTACACCATTATCCATGCCATGGAACCTGGCTTGAGAATACCCTTCCATGAAATCGACACATATGATATGCTCGATGGATTGAAGAGTATGTTTGTGGCACCCCGGATTTACGGTCCGAGAGTACCCATTATGCATAAAATTAACGTTCCCATGATCAGTGAGCTGTGAGCATAACCGACTAGTATCATTACAACATCCATACAGTAACAAGTACAAACTTACAAAGTGGCCATTATGGCAAGTACAACACAAGTAGCGGGAGTCTTCAAGTGCAGAGCCCATGCCATGCCTTAACCTATAGGCAACTGACTGGGAAGACGGCCTAGCTCGCATAGACGTCAGCACATTCGTCACTTCTTAACATCTGCAATCTAGCCAAGTAAATAGCCAGGGACAATTCCGTTGAGTACTTTGAATGTACTCGCAAACCACCGAGACAAGGTAATAAGATCATGCATATTTAGCTATGGCGAGATAGATCTATACTATAGTTGCTTTTGAAAACCCTAACCTTGGAATCTCTATATCTTTGTTGAAAAAGAGTTTTTGGAAAATATGCCTCCTTTTTTTTTGAAAATCCGGATATCTCCATATCCTTGTTGAAAACTTTGAAAAACCGTTTTATAGTAAAAGCCTTTAAACATCTTCGACCATCTCTGGCCAGAACCAAACTCATTCTTATCTTTCCTCGTGACCAAGTTACATCCTTTTTATTCATTTCATATCCGAAGGGTACTCCTAGCACTTGCCATTCCAACCGTCCTTGATCGTGGACACGGCTATTCGAATAGATTAGACTGTGTAGAGTTTGTGCACTTTACCCACAAGAATCAATACATCCGCCGGGATACAACCACGGCCCGCTACACATGGTAGACGGGGGTTCGGATAATCAAACCTAACTTTTCATTTGTCCATCCCTAGCAAAGGCGGCTTTTCATTTTGGGTTGTTCTCTCCGGTATGAGTATGTAGCACGACAGCCATAGTCCTTCCTACCGTACTGGCCCCTACCTCCAAACCGTAGTTTGGTAGATAAAAATGTTGACTCCACTCCCATACGTACTTACCTTAAGTCATACCGTCCGTGAGAGACCCAATTGTTGCACCGGTACCTTGTCCCAGACAGTCCGGATTTCAAGGGATTTCTCCCCTTTAGCGAATACGAGCAGCCCCGGCTAAAGACCACAAACTACAAGTTAAGCCCCAACGACTGGGGTAGTGTGGTTGCACGAATAAATTGTTCCGGTAAAGGCGTAGAACATCCCTTCCCTTTCTCTTGCTTGACTTTCTCTTCATCCTCCTTATATATTCTTTAGTAAAACTTCCACTCAGAAACGATGCCTCTTTCCAAGGGTTTTATTTTGAAAAATGTTTAGTAGGGTAAGACCCATAATATTTTTATCATTGAAAATCCGTGGGTTCCAAGAGGGGAGATGCTACGCATCTTAGCCTCGATCTAAGGGGTTGAAAGTGGGTGTCAATAAGGTATGTGTCCTAATGGACACTCATCCATAACTTGGAGGATCCAAGTTACTTACGCCTTTTTTAACTAAAACAAACCATGCATTTGTTCATGAGATCTATAAACGAGATATAAAACAATTGATAAAAGGTGCAGGTTAATATAGGAGTTCAGGAATGGTGGCTTGCCTGTGACCTGGGAGATGTCTCTTGACTTCTTTAGAATACCAGAATACCAAATATAACAATAATAAGAATAATCCGATCCTTCCTTCTTCTCGGCGTCGCACAATCACAACTATCGCCGTTATTGAGAATACATGCAAACAAACAACACCACAATCAATACAAGGCATCCAAGCATCAAACCTTACATCAAGCAAAGGATAATTACATGATATACATCAGTAGGGTGTTGGAGGTTTGATTTGTTTGGATTGGGAGAAGATTTGGAGGCATTAGGGAAAGGCTCCCTTTGGATTTATAATGGATTTTATAGTGATTAAAATTCTAGTTTTAGGAAATAATTCACCAGAACTGTTCTGGAGTTCCAAAAATTATTTCCTTGGGTTATTAGGTATTATTTAGTGGACTGATTCAAGAGGAGTTGGATTCACCTCAAAACAATTACCATAATGCACTTGAGAAATTCCCAAAGACAGTACTGGCTGGGATTTGTCTTTTTCATCATATTTAATGTACAGAAGATTTTTAGGTGATTCCAAGGACACATGCTAGGTACTGAGAATAACTTTCTTTAGAAAGTGGAATCCACTTTTTTGTGGTTACAGAGATACTGTTATGATTTTATTAGTGAATAAACCATGCACAGAATATTTTAATTCACTAAAACTTAACAGAGACTCATAAAATTATGAGTTGCTGCATTATGGAAGATATGGTAATGTGTGTTCAAGGGGAGTTGGAATCAGGTCAAAACCTCACTTGGTTTGACCTAGGGAAAATTTTAAATCAGAAAGGGCCTGATTTTGATATTTTTGCTACCAGCAAGCTAGGAAGCAAATGGGTGTGAGGACAGTGGGACATGAAAGGTAAGGTTTATATATTACAGTAACCATTGGATTTACTCAATTTGTAGTTAGGAAACTTCCTGAGGAATTTATTTAGTGAACTGGACAGATCTTGGTAGATAATTTATCGTCTTTAATCTAGACATTATTTTGGTGCGAAACTGGGTCCGTATGTTAGGGGAGACACACTGGTACTTGAGAAAATTTAGATCTTAAAAGTTTGAATCACCTTTCAATTTTATTGTGAATTAAACCAAACAGCTGCTAGTTAGATCTATAATGTTTCATACAAAAAGGAAAAGAAACGAGGTGGTACTAGAACGGATCTGAGCGAAAAGGGCTGCATAGGGCCAGGAGGCCGGCCCGGCTCGCGGCAGCACGCGCGAGATCTGAGGTTTGAAGCTAACAGGCGAGGCCGTCTCGTCAGCGACCACCGCTAACGAAGGGGTACGGGAGGCACCCGGCCATAGGATTAGAAGGAGATAAGACGGCCAGGGGCCATATTCTACCTGGCGCCGCCGCCCACGGGAAGAAACCCTAGCAGAGAGTGGAGACGCACGAGGAGCTCACCTTGGGCCTCGCTGGGAACTAGGGGGTGGCGGAGGCGACGCGACACGTCGAGGGAAGTCCAGAAGGGGCGACACGGCCTGGTTTAGCGCCCGGAGGTGATTCGCGTGTAGACGCCCACGGTGGTGCTCAGGAGTTCGTCGGGTAGGCGTCCAGAGGAGGTCCTGTGTCAAACGAAAGGCAGGGTTAGTATCAGGAAGAGGAGGGGAGTGCTGCAGGATGACATGCAGGGCCAGTGGAGCACAGGAGGAGGAGCTATGCTCGATTCTCCCTTGGAGGCCGAGAGCTTCTTGCTCTCCTTATCTCGGGCAAGACAGATCAAGGGAGAGGGAGAGGAGCTCTAGGGAAGTGAGTGCAGGGGAGAGGGGGCAAATTAGGGAGAGGGGGCAAATTAGGGAGAGGGGGAGAGCTGGGGTGACCTGTGGGCTTTTAACCCGAGCTAGATGGGTCCATGGTGCACCATGTGCATGGGGATCTTGGGAGGAGGGGTGCTGGCCAGGCATTGGGCAAGGATGGCGGTGGGTAGGTGAGAGAGGGGGCCCTGGTCGTGCTAGGGGACAGACAGGGGGGTGGGGGTGTTGTAGCTGCACAATCTATGATGGTTGGATTGTACATGGCCTTTGTCTCTCTCATAAACAAACACAAAGGACAAGAGGGGTGGTGGTGGGGTACTGTAGTAGTGATGATCAGGATTTTCATGGTTGCTGTGGTGGAGTATTTGATAAGATTTGGTGAGGAGTTGAGTTGGTTTGAAACAAGATTTGATTGAGTTTTCAAACTTGATTAATTGATAGCTTGTGAAGGAAGTTGAAAAATTTGCATTGGGCAAAGTGTGAAAATGGTACTGGTAGGTGGAGTAGGTCAAATAATCTCTTCATGAGTTAAATGGGATTTTTCTAGAGATTATATTCCCATTTTAAATGCACTTCTTCAAAAAGTGCTGAAGTAGATTGTGGAAGCAGATGATAATTTTACATTGGGCATGCTTGGTTTTTGATGTGTTATGGTCCTAAATACCATATCACACATTGGAGAATTTTATTGGGATTTATTGAGTTGGAAAAGTATTTTTGGAGAATTATTTCTTGTTTCCGCCATTTAAGAAAAAGGGAAAAAAGAAATATTAAAGAATCTCAGGAATATTTATTTTTTGAATTGGGAATATGGGATATGTTAAATAGGCATTAAATGTGCCTTGAGTTGCCAAGGTGATTTGGAGAAAAACAAACTTGCCTTTGAAGACAAGGTTGTTGAGAAATTGGTAAATAAAAGAAATAAAATAGTTTAATAATCCAAGAAATTTTGTGAATTATTTGGGGATGCTTATATCCAAGGTAGATGTTGTAAACTTGATTTAGGCATCAAGTTCAACCTTGTTTTGAAGAAAAGTGGTGAAAAGGATGGAAACTAGATAAGGGAGGATCTAGGGTTTAGTTATTTTGATGCCACATAAACAAGGTTGGAGTAGGGAGCTCAAAGCTCACCTTGGTACAAGAGGTATATGGATGGATATACCAAGTCATATATATGATCATGCAAGCAAGGGTTGGGCTTGGTTGCATTTGAGGGGGTTTTGGAGTGATGGCAAACTTTGTTGAAAATAAGGCTGCCATAGCAGATACATCAGGTAGCCTCCTAAACCATGTGGGTTTAGGAAGCACAAGGCTCCAATGGAAACAAGTGAAGTAGGGGTTGATAGTCCATGATTAGTAGATCATAACCAAACAAAGAGTTGGTCAAGGGGAGGTGGCGTATAGATGGGAGCTTCTGCCAGAGTAGGCAAGTTGATAAGATTTGCAGAAAAGATTAGTATCTTGACTACAAAACCATCAAGGATGAGTGGTACATAGAATGGCTTAGCCAAGGGAAAGAGTAGGATTTGGAAGTACTAAAGATGTACTTAAATATGGTTCAAGTACATTCTCAAGAATTCACATAGGTTGGAAGAGGTAGAGGTCCAAAGATTGTGTCCAGATAAGAAATCTAGATTTAGCCATTTTGGCAGATTTAGGGTTTTGGACTAGAGTGCAAGTGTGGAAGGTTTTGGGAGGATGCTAGGTTCCAAACTCATGATCAAGGATATGATGTTCAGGTACTAACTAAGTAGATAAGATTTATGCTTAGATTGGGTCTCCACTGAGTTGGAAACCATCCAGAGGGATTATCCTTGGATTGATCTGAGCATGAGAGGTGATGGTTACTTTAATGGCTTAGGATAGATCCAGATTTGGATGCTTAGTTTGAGATTGATGATCACAAGCAAGGATTGGGTCCTAAGGGATGAGCTACTAGATTAGCTCACTCTAGCTCTTAGGCAAACAAGGCAAACAACAGCTCAAGGCAATTCATCAGACAGCAGATCAAGGCAATTCATCGACCAACAGATTAGGGCAATTCATCTTATTTCTTATCTAACTTATAATAGGGTTACCATCAAGCCTAGCTTGAGGTAAGAAGGGGTATTTTGAGTGGGGTGTATCTTGAAGTAAGATAAGGATCATCTGGATATTCCTACCAAGATTGGAATAAAAAGGTTTTAATAAATGTTTTGGAAAACCTAGAGATAAGAGTAGTTGAAGGTTCTGTCTTGAAAACATAAGGAGATTATATATAGGTCTCCATAGTTTGTTAATAGAAACTAACAAAGTATGTTGCTGGGTCAAAGTCATCTTGGCTCAGGTTTTTGAAATGCCAGAACATTTGAGAATATGAAAGATGAGCCAAGACATCTCTTTTGTAAAATAGTTTTTGTAAACTAGTGTTGAGATGAGCAGTACACAACTAATACACCAACAGTTGCTTGAGCACAAGCAAACAAGTAAGCACACATTGCAAGAAATTTTTTTGTTCCCCCTAATTTTTGCCTTTTGGACATTTAATCAGGGTTGCTAAAATTGGGATGTTACAGACCTTTCACCCTTTAAATAATCTCGTCCTGAGATTAGGGAGGAGTAGGGTTAGGGTGATAACATCTGCTTAACAATTTCAGCCCTGGAAATTATCGGGCGCTAACAAGTTTTACAAATAGCCGACGTGGTTAGTTACGGATCAGAGCCGAGGGGCTTCAGATCGGGTGGTTTAGTTTTAAACAAATGGAAAAGATGCAGTCTTTTCCCCTTAGGACAAGTCTAGGTAGGTTTAACATCGACGGGGTACTTCCTTTTTGAGGCAGGACAGTGAGTTGAGTCTTCTATATTTCTTCATATTGCAGTTGACTTTTCTCTTTTTAAGGTCTTGATACACCGGGGTGTTGGCTAGATGGTCGAACTTGGAGTGGAGGACTTTCCTAGAGTACTTTCTGATTTGGGAGAAGTGATGATTGTCATCCTTCTTGAAGGGTCGAGGATTCGGGTTTTGAGGGGTGGTCATCACTTAGTTCTAGCTAGGGTTCGACTCAGGGGGTCTATCAGGTTTTGGGCGGGAAAGACGCAGTCTTTCCCCCTTAGAGCAGAACTACGGGTGTTTGGTGGAGTCGCCGACTTTCTTGGTTGGATTCTTGTGCTGATGTTGGGGGCTGGTACTGCACTTTTCCTCCGGGGTGGTTATCTTCTGTTTTCGTCGGAACCACTTCAGGAGGTGGAGGGTCTATCAGAAAAGGCGTCTACTAGCTTCCGGGTAGTTAGTTCTGAGCGGGTTACGGTTCCGATGGGTTGGAGGATGCCATTGGAGTTTGGTGGTCTAGGAAACGAGGTCCTTTGGAACGGGGTCGTTCCGGGTTTAGTCTGATGCAACATCTTGGGTAATACTCGAAAAGAAGGATATCACACTTACATATTATCCATTCATTTAGAAGGTCAAGCCGGTCGGTGGCGGAGGTACTTAAGGGGTTACAAAACAGGTCTAGGGCCATACATAGGTGCTACCTATGTCACAGGGGTGAGTCGAGGGAGGAAAACTACTCCATGGGTATCGCTTGGCTCTAGTTTCCCTTCTTGAGTTGTTGCATTGACTTCGACTACTACAGTTCCTCTGGGGTGTGGGGAATATTCAACTCTTCGGCAGTAAAGGTGAGGGTCGTTCCTTCTTCCAGGGTTGCTTCTGCAGGTGGGTCTTCTGGTGGGGTGGACTGGAAGATAGGTTTATACTCATAGAAGTACATCTCTTCATTCTCTGTCTCGGAGTTAGATAGCTTCAGAGGTGGAAGAGGTTAGAGCGGCCACACTCCTTTCCAGACAAGCATTGGTGGCTTGTAGACTTTTCTCCCGGGTACGAAGTATGGCGATATCCATACGCATGAGGATGTTCTGACGACGGGTCTTGTCGAGATTCTCCTGATGGCGTTGCAGGAGGTATTCCATATTCTCTAGCTGATTTCCAATGCAGCAGGTGAGGAAGGATTCGGTGGGAAGACCATCCTTGTCGCGCTTCCCGAACAGGTGGTAAGGGGTATCTTTCAACTCCTCTTCATGGATCTTGCAGAGGCGTGCCATGATATGTTGTATCGCTCGCACGACTCCATCTACCCAGTTTAGGTCAATGAAGGTGAAGATGATTGGCTCGGGGTCGTTCGCACGCTCTGGAATGGTGGCCTTTATGACCCACTGAGCTATGCTTGAATTGCTGCGAGGAAGCTCTGTCCCTTCGATCGTAGGTGGGGGACAATAGATGATCTTCAGTAGGTCATGCAGTTGCTCTTCAAAGGGCCAGAAGCTTTCTCCGACAATGATGCTTTCTGAGCAGGAGGGATCCATCTACAGGGTTTTCTGGTGGAGATAGAGTCTCCGACTTTAGAAGGAAACGGTGCTATGGAGTTAGTCTTCCGAGTGAGAGGGTTGAGGGGATTAGCGAGGTATAGTATAGGGTGGAATGCTATGGTTGGCGATGAGAGGTCAACATGGGTTTATTGGGGTTGAGTGGAAAAGACACCGTCTTTCCATCTTAGAGCTTTACTTTAGGTGGTCGAGGTTTTTCTTAGGTGGCCATCCTGCTGAGGAGAGGTTTCCGGCTAAGGGGTTGCGAGAGTTAGCATCGGGATATGCCATCAAGGTGGTCAAAACTTTTAGGGTCGAACGATCCAGGGCAGAAAATCAACACATTCCAAGCATCAAACACGCGCATGACAAGCAAACAAGGCCTACCATATGTACTTAGGATGTGACTACATGCCGTAAAAAGGGAATCCTATTTTAGAGATGCTAATCCTAGGTACGAACTTTACGGGGGTCTTAGCTTCTGTCCTTCCATCTTTTGTCGTCGGTGCCGTACTTGATAGATTTGGGGGCGATGAAGGACTCCATTGGTGGGGCGATCTTGTAGTGTCTGTCGTCGTTGGTAGCTCCTTTGTTTTGCTTGTCTTGATGTTTCTTCATTCCGAGATCTCCTTCTTCATAGTCTCCAAGTTAGACTTTGTTTTTTTCCATACAATCCCTCCAAAAAGAGGGATCGGGTTCCATTATCAACAGATAACGGAACAACAACCACACATATCCACAACACACAAACGTATTAGTTGAAGTAGACGAGGTGTAGAGTGCTCCATTTTTAAATTGTTTAAGTCAGATAAGATGAGATAAGAAATCTTTCGAAAAGATTTTGAGAAATAGTTTTCGAAAACCAGGGTTTTTAGAAATAGGGGTTGTCCTGTCTAACGTCCATGCCAACTAAGGTCTCCTACAGTCAGGATGGCTCTGATACCATGTCTGTGGCACCCCGGATTTACGGCCCGAGAATACCCGTTATGCATACAATTCACGTTCCCATGATCAGTGAGCCATGAGAATAACCGGCTAGTATCATTACAACATCCATACAGTAACGAGTACAAACTTACAAAGTGTCCATTATGGCGAGTACAACACAAGTAGTGGAAGTCTTCAAGCGCAGAGACCATGTCATGCCTTAACCTACATGCAACTGACTGGGAAGACGGCCTAGCTCGCATAGACGTCAGCACCTTCGTCACTTCTTAACATCTGCAATCTGGCCAAGTAAATAGCTAGGGACAATGCCGGTGAGTACTTTAAATGTACTCGCAAACCACTGAGACAAGGTAATAAGATCATGCATATTTGGCTGTGGCGAGATAGCTCTATACTATAGTTGCTTTTGAAAACCCTAACCTTGGCATCTCTATATCTTTGTTGACAAAGAGTTTTTGTAAAATATGCCTCTTTTTTTTTGAAAATCCGGATATCTCCATATACTTTTTGAAAACTTTGAAAAACCGTTTTATAGTAAAACCCTTTAAACATCTTCGACCATCTCTGGTCAGAACCAAACTCATTCTTATCTTTCCTCGTGACCAAGTCACATCCTTTTTATTCATTTCATATCCAAAGGGTACTCCTAGCACTTTCCATTCCAACCGTCCTTGACCGTGGACACGGCTATTCGAATAGATTAGACTCTGTAGAGTTTGTGCACTTTACCCACAAGAATCAATACATCCGCCGGGATAAAACCACGGCCCGCTACACATGGTAGACGAGGTTCGGATAATCAAACATAACTTTTCATTTGTCCATCCCTAGCAAAGGCGGCTTTTCCTTTTGGGTTGTTCTCTTCGGTACGATTATGTGGCACGACGGCCATAGTCCTTCCTCCCATACTGGCCCCTACCTCCAAACCGTAGTTTGCAGATAGCAATGTTGACTCCACTCCCATCCGTACTTACCTTAAGTAATACCGTCCATGAGAGACCCAATTGTTGCACCGGTACCTTGTCCTAGACATTCCGGATTTCAAGGGATTTATCCCCTTTAGCGAGTACGAGCAGCCCCGGCTAAACACCACAAACTACGAGTTAAGCCCCAGCGACTGGGGTAGTGTGGTTGCACGAATAAATTGTTCCGATAAAGGCGTAGAACATCCCTTCCCTTTCTCTTGCTTGACTTTCTCTTCATCCTCCTTATATCTTTTTTAGTAAAACTTCCACTCGTAAACGATGCCCCTTTCCAAGGGTTTTATTTTGAAAATTGTTTAGTAGGGTAAGATCCATAATAGTTTTATCATTGAAAATCCGTGGGTTCCAAGAGGGGAGATGCTACGCATCTTAGCCTCGATCTAAGGGGTTAAAGTGGGTGTCAATAAGGTAGGTGTCCTAATGGACACTCATCCATAACTTGGAGGAGCCAAGTTACTTACGCCTTTTTAACTAAAACAAACCATGCATCTTTTCATGAGATCTATAAACGAGATATAAAACAATTGATAAAAGGAGTAGGTTAATATAGGAGTTCAGGAATGGTGGCTTGCCCGTGACCTGGGAGATGTCCCTTGACTTCTTTAGAATACCAGAATACCAAATATAACAATAATAAGAATAATCCGATCCTTCCTTCTTCTCGGCGTCGCACAATCACAACTATCGTCTTTATTGAGCATACATGCAAACAAACAACACCACAATCAATACAAGGCATCCAAGCATCAAACTATATAGCAAGCAAAGGATAATTACATGATATACATCAATAGGGTGTTGGAGTTTTGATTTGTTTGGATTGGGAGAAGATTTGGAGGCATTAGGGAAAGGCTCCCTTTGGATTTATAATGGATTTTATAGTGATTAAAATTCTAGTTTTAGGAAATAATTCACCATAACTGTTCTGGAGTTCCAAAAATTATTTCCTTGGGTGATTAGGTATTATTTAGTGGACTGATTCAAGAGGAGTTGGATTCACCTCAAAACAAATACCAGAATGCCCTTGAGAAATTCCCAAAGAGAGTGATGGCTGGGATTTGTCTTTTTCATCATATTTAATGTATAGAAGATTTTTAGGTGACTCCAACGACACATGCTAGGTACTGAGAATATATTTCTGTAGAAAGTGGAATCCACCTTTTTGGAGTTACAGAGCTACTGTTATGATTTTATTAGTGAATAAATGATGCACATAATAGTTTAATTCACTAAAATTTAACAAAGACTCATAAAATTACGAGTTGCTGGATTATGGAAGATACAGTTATGTGTGTTCAAGGGGAGTTGGAATTAGGTCAAAACCTCACTTGGTTTGACCTTGGGAAATTTCTAAAGTCATAGAGGGCCTGATTTTGATATTTTTGCTACCAGCAAACTGGGAAGCAAATGAGTGTGAGGCCAGTGGGACATGAAAGGTATGGTTTATACCTTATAGTTACCATTGTATTTACTCGGTTAGGAGTGAGGAAAATTCCTGAGAAATTTATTTAGTGAACTGGACAGATCTTGGTAGATGATTTATCGTCTTTAATCTAGACATTATTTTGGTACGAACTGGGTCTGCATGTTAGGGGAGACACACTGGTACTTGAGAAAATTTAGTTCTAAAAAGTTTGAATCACCTTTCAATTTCATTTTGAATTAAACCAAACAGCTGCTAGTCAGATCTATAATGTTTCATACAAAAGGAAAAGAAACTAGGTGCTACTGGGCGGGATCTGAGCAGAAAGGGCTGCATAGGGCCAGGAGGCCGGCCCGGCTCGCGGCATCACGCGCGGGATCTGAGGTTTGAAGCTGACAGGCGGGGTCGGCCCGTCAGCGACCGCCGGTGACGAAGGGGTACAGGAGGCGCCCGGCCGTAGGATTGGAAGGAGATTGGACGACCAGGGGCCATCTTCTACCTGGCGCCACCGCCCATGGGCAGAAACCCTAGCAGAGAGTAGAGACGAACGGCGAGCTCACCTTGGTCCTCACTGGCGACTAGGGGGTGGCGAAGGCGACGCGGCTCGTCGAGGGCAGTCCGGCAAGGGGCGACATGGCCTGGTTTAGCGCCCGGAGGTGATTCGCGTGCGGACACCCATGGTGGTGCTCGGGAGTTCGTCGGGTAGGCGTCCAGAGGAGGTCCTGGGTCAAACGAAAGAAGGGTTAGTAGCAGGAAGAGGAGGGGAGTGCTACAGGATGACATGCAGGGCCAGGGGAGCACAGGAGGAGGAGCTATGCTCGATTCTCCCTCGGAGTCTGAGAGCTTCTTTCTCTCCTTCTCTCGGGCAAGACAGATCAAGGGAGATAGTGAGGAGCTCCGGGGAAGTGAGTGGAGGGTAGAGGGGGAAATGAGGGCGAGGGGGAGAGCTGGGGTGGCCTATGGGCTTTTAACCCGAGCTAGACGGGTCCATGGTGCACCATGTGCATGGGGAGCTTGGGAGGAGGGGTGCTGGCCAGGCATTGGGCAAGGAGGGCGATGGGGAGGTGAGAGAGGGGGATCTGGTCGTGTTAGGGGACAGAGAGGGGCATGGGGGGGGGGGTCCTATAGCTGCACAAGCTTCGATGGTTGGATTGTACATGGCCTTTTTCTCTCTCATAAACAAACACAAAGGACAAGAGGGGTGGTGGTGGGGTACTGTAGTGCTATAGTAGTGACGACCAGGATTGTCATGGTTGCTTTGGTGGAGTATTTGATAAGATTTGGTGAGGAGTTGATTTGGTTTGAAACAAGATTTGATTGAGTTTGCAAACTTGATTAATTGGTAGCTTGTGAAGGAAGTTGAAAATTTTGCATTGGGCAAAGTGTCAAAATGGTACTGGTAGGTGGAGTAGGTCAAATAATCTCTTCATTATTTAAATGGGATTTTTCTAGAGATTATATTCCCATTTTAAATGCACTTCTTCAAAAAGTGCTGAAGTAGATTGTGGAAGCAGATGATAATTTTACATTGGGCATGCTTGGTTTTTGATGTGATATGGTCCTAAATACCATAGCACACATTGGAGAATTTTATTGGGATTTATTGAGGTGGAAAAGTATTTTTGGGAAATTATTTCTTGTTTCTGCCATTTAAGAAAAGAGGCAAAAAGAAATATTAAATAATCTCAAGAATATTTATTTTTTGAGTTGGGAAGATGGGATATGATAAATAGGCATGAAATGTGCCTTGAGTTGGCAAGGTGATTTGGAGAAAAACAAACTTGCCTTTGAAGACAAGGTTGTTGAGAAATTGGTAAATAAAAGAAATAAAATAGTTTAATAATCCAAGAAAGTTTGGGAATTATTTGGGGATTCTTATATCCAAAGTAGATGATGTAAACTTGATGTAGGCATCAAGGTCAACCTTGTTTTGAAGAAAAGTGGTGAAAAGGATGGAAACTAGATAAGGGAGGATCTAGGGTTTAGTTATTTTGATGCCACCTAAACAAGGTTGGAGTAGGGAGCTCAGAGCTCACCTTGGTACAAGAGGTATATGGATGGATAGACCAAGTCATATAGATGATCATGTAAGAAAGGGTTGGGCTTGGTTGCATTTGAGGGGGTTTTGGAGTGATGGCAAACTTTGTTGAAAATAAGGCTGCCATAGCAGATACATCAGGTAGCCTCCTAAACCATGTGGGTTTAGGAAGCACAAGGCTCCAATGGAAACAAGTAGGAGTAGGGGTTGATAGTCCATTATTAGTATATCATAAACAAACAAAGATTTGGTCAAGGGGAGGTGGCATAAAGATGGGAGCTTCTGCCAGAGTAGGCAAGTTGATAAGATTTGCAGAAAAGATTAGTATCTTGACTACAAAACCATCAAGGATGAGTGGTACATAGAATGGATTAGCCAAGGGAAAGATTAGGCTTTGGAAGTACTAAAGATGTACTTCAATATGGTTCAAGTACGTTCTCAAGAATGCACATTGGTTGGAAGAGGTAGAGTTCCAAAGATTGTACCTAGATAAGAAATCCAGACAGCCATTTTGGCAGATTTAGGGTTTTGGACTAGAGTGCAAGTGTGGAAGCTTTTGGGAGGATGCTAGGTTCCAAAATCATTATCAAGGATATGATGTTGATGTACTAATTAAGTAGATAGGATTTATGCTTAGATTGGGTCTCCACTGAGTTGGAAACCATCCAGAGGGATTATCCTTGGATTGATCTGAGCATGAGAGGCGATGGTTACTTTAATGGCTTAGGATAGATCCAGATTTGGATGCTTAGTTTGATATTTATGATAACAAGCAAGGATTGTGTCCTAAGGGATGAGATACTAGATTATCTCACTCTAGTTCTTAAGAAAACAAGGCAAACAGCAGCTGAAGGCAATTCATCAGACAGTAGATCAAGGCAATTCATCAACCAGTAGATCAAGGCAATTCATCTTATTTATTATCTAACTTCTACTAGGGTTACCATCAAGCCTAGATTGAGGTAAGATAGGGTATTTGAAGTGGGGTGTATCTTGAAGTAAGATAAGGATCATCTGGGTATTCCTACCAAGATTGGAATAAAAAGGTTTTAATTTCATTCTGGAAAACCTAGAGATAAGAGTAGTTGAAGGTTCTGTCTTGAAAACATAATGAGATTATATATAGGTCTCCATAGTTTGTTAATAGAAACTAACAAAGTATTTTGTTGGGTCAAATTCATCTTGGCTCAGGTTTTTGAAATGCCAGAACATTTGAGAATATGAAAGATGAGCCAAGACATCTCTTTTGTAAAATAGTTTTTGGCCCCCTTCTTTTCAGCTTCTTGGCCAGCTTCTCCCAGAAGCTAACGTCGACCAGCTTCTCCCAGAATCTCATCTTCAAAATTCGTTCAAACTTCTTAACTAGTAGTTTCAATGTCAATTTAAAAGTATAAACGATTTTGGCAGATGAGATTTTGGGAGAAGCTGGTCGAGGGTAGCTTCTGGGAGAAGCTGGCCAAAAAGCTGAAAAGAAGGGGGCCTTTGTAAACTAGTGTTGAGATGAGGATTACACAACTAATACACCAACAATTTCTTGAGAACAAGCAAACAAGACACATTGCAAGAAAAAGTTTTTGTTCCCCCTGATTTTTGCCTTTTGGACATTTAATCAGGGTTGCTGAAATTGGGATGTTACAATGTTTCCATCCGAGGAGAGGTGCATGAAGTATGAGTACATAAAGGACTTTTTATCCATAAATATGGAAGATAACTCTAGCTTGGATAGCCACCTGGACAACATGGAAAGGCTCCATGAACATCTTAAGGATGCTATAGGCGACATGTTGACCGAAGAACTTGCAATAGATGGGGTGTTGTGTTCGCTTCCCCTAGTTACAAGGAAATCACCAAGGAGTATATCGTGACAAGAATTCCGAATACCTTTCGCGAAGTCATAGCCAAGCTAAGAACTATCAAGGTCAAATCCAAAGCTAGGAACGATGTCAACAGAGAAGGTATATGTTGATATACAAGTTATAAATGTTTCCATGAAACACTTATGCAGCTTTCAAGTATTGGATACTTACCCCTAGTTTATTTGATATCAAGACCTCTACGTGAGTTATGGATGGAACGAGGCCCTAATGGGGTGATGACGACAACAATATGGTTGAAGTTCGAAAGCACTCCTTCCCTCGAAGTTTATCATTAGGATTAGAAGATTTGAATAAAAGCTTTGTAATCGAGTTTGTGAACCGTGCAAGCGTGTCTTGATTATTGTGAGATGGTTATTCATATTAATGAGAATCAATCAATTGTTCCTTTTTCTATGAATTATTTCCTTTATGATTTGCATTGAAATTAAAAACATGTTATTATAGTCCTTAATCTATTTTATAATAGAGCATTTATAACATGATAAATTGCTAAGATAAATCCAAGCGTGAATCTAAAATGGTTTTAATCATTCAAAGTTTTTAGAATCAAGGTAGATATAGATTTAACAAGAATGTCAAAGCCTTAGCGATTTGATCCAAGTGACTTTGAATTCAAGTTAATGGAAATATATAATATAAGGACTTGTGAAAAATAGTTTCACAAATTGTGGTGATTGGACTAATCAAATAGTTTTGATATGTCTAATACAACATAATCATAGTGTATAAGATAAAATTAAATTCCACTAGGATTAACGTTAGATAGTAGAGTTATAGATAGAAATAGTGAACTCTCAATGAAACATAAGGAACATCTAAGGATTCGCGGAAACATCAGCATATGAGATATGCCAAGCTCGAGTTTCTAGAGATTTCGACAGTTCGAGATCGTTGTGAATAGTAAGTATTTGTAGTGCGTTCTTAGTAAGACTATGAACACAAATTCTAAACTAATACCCGAAGAGGACAAAGTTTGTATTGTCTCAATGTGGTACTTGTTTGTGGAAGTGTTTTCTTATAGAAGTGTTAGTGGAAGGGAATAAGAATAAGCAAAGGTGTTGACCTTACCTCCAAATTGTTAAGAATGTAAAACATAATATGTTCCAGAAACAAACTTTACAAATAGAGGGAAACTATAATGATGTGATCATAAATGTTTCAGCTAATACTTTATGAGAGTAGGATTCAATATTTTATTCTGCCCCTTGAAGAATTTCACCCTTGATTCACTTGACTTATTATTGGAATAAGGCATACCAACGAACTACAAAGAAATAATGATGGACCTAAATACAAGAAATGACTCAAAGTCATGAAATCCCAAATTAAGTAACATTTAAGATAATGAAGTAGAAGTTACTTGATATCGTTAAGTAATGGAATTTACTTAATCCTTCCCAGTAAACATCAAAGTTGAAAGGATGGAAATGAAACTTAAAAGGAAGACATGAAAGCTTTTAATTTGTCATCAAGATATTTTGACAAATGCTTAATGTCTATTGGATTCAATCAACAGATAAGTCCAATTTGGAAATTGGCTAAGGATTATTCAAAACTGCAAAGTCTTCAAGAGTATGAAGAAAGAGTTTTTAACTAGTAGAATAGGCATGTTTAAGCATTCCATTACTGAAATCAGTCTTCAATCAGGAATTGCTGAAATCTTGTAACAGAAAATTCTCGATTTGATGTCAGATCAAAGAATTTTGGTTTTACAAAGATTATTGAGAAAGGTTTTAAATCGAGTGGGAGCTAAGGAGTTTTCCCGATAGAATATGTGATCGACATATTTGAGTGGGAGATTAGTGACATCCTAGAATATCAAATATTGTTGATAGATTTGAGTGGGAGGATAATAACGTTCGTGAATATGTGAATGACATATTGGTGAACAATGTGTTGGGCATTAGAAATGATTAGATCATTTGGGTGAAATTAGACATAATATGACCCATGTTCTTAGTTGTAAAGAACAAAAATTCTAGAATGATTCCTGAGTTATTAACTGAACAAAGTTAAGTTTGGTGCAAAGGAAGCATGGTCAAATGAAAGTTGCAAGGGTTGCACTTGGATTGAAACTATAAAGATATTCCAGGATGATTACCAAGTATAATTTTGGTTTGAAGAAAGTTCAACTTTAGACTAAGTGTGTTTATAGTTATACATGACATCTTGAAAATCTAGTTGATTAATTGATCGTCATTGTATATAATAGAAAAAAAAGTCTCTTTGTCACCAAAATGCTAAAGGTACATTATATTATAATGGGGATTAATGTCAAATAGGTGACATTAATGATTTGCAAAATAGGACCTTATAAAACTGGTAAAACAGATTCATGACAGTAAGTCATCCATGAGCATCATGATCAATAAATGCATATGAGTTATAGTTTATGATTAGTAGAAATACAAATAGAATATTTGGACTCTAGTGCAAGTGGGAGACTGAAGTAAATGTGCCCTAGAGGCAAATAATAAAGGAGTTTATTAAACACATTCCATTAGTTCATAATAGTTTTATATCATGCCATAACTATATCAATAGGAAACATTATATGGGTATGATATGTAAACAAACCCAGGTCCCTAGTAGCCTCTATTTAACTAGTCCATTGGTCAACGGATGGTCAAGTTTTCCGACCATGTTGGTTCGTCGGCACCAATTAACAATGAAGCTATCTCATTAGAGAATGATATAGTGGACACTGTTCCGCAGATGATTGTTGCAACACAATCATATCACAAAGTTCACAGATGCAATTGTTAGAAATATAGTGACTTGTTCCTTAGACCATGAGACCATATTTAATCATTGTGACCCGAGAGTGTTTAGAGAGCACCAAATGTCACTATGTGAAAAGGTGATTATAAAGGTGTGATCAGGTACTCGAAGGGGTGGGTTGAGGCGTATGTGTCAAGAGCGGGATTTGTACGTCCGTGTGATGGAAGATACTCTGGGCCCACTCGGATAAGTTATATCTAAATGTTTCACAACATGTGACTAGGTCATGGGATATCACTTATCAGTACAAGTTTAAAGTAGTATTGTCGGTAACAAGATCGAATCCGACTTGGTGATGTCGATGATCAAATCTCGGATAATGTAAGTATCACAAAGACAAAAGGAACATAACGCATATTGTTTGAGGTTCAAAACAATGGAGAATCGTGAGTGTCATAGGGGTCACATGTGCATCTTGGTCCCTATGTGTATCATTTATAGAGATCATGTCTATGACATTCCCAAACTGTAGGGATTCTTAAGGGCATTACGATGCTTGGAGATCTACTTGTAAGAAGGAATCCTGAAAGTGGGAGAAAGAAAGAAGGAAAAAGACTAGAAGGAGTTTTAGATAAATAAGAATTTAAATTTATATTTATTATATGTTAATTGTGAATTAATATATTATAAATAAAATTTAATTTAAGATTTATAAAGTCAACTTTATTATTAGGCGAAAACCCCGGAGGGACTTGACCTAAAAACAATGCTAGAAAAAATATAGAAAAATAGCAAAGCAACAAGCCGCATGGGCGGCAAATAAGTTGCTGCCGAACGGGGGCAGTAGCTTGCAGCGATCGCTACAGCTGTCCTACTGGCAGGCGGGGCGGCAACGGGCCACGGGGGTGGGATCTGGCCCACCCGGTCTAGGCAGTAGCTGCCACCGGAGGCGAGCGCTGGGCTACGAGCGATGCCAGCTGGCCCACCCGGGCCGTCGGCTGCCGCGCGCGCCTGGAAGGCCGTGGGGGTGGCTGGCCCACCTGGGCTGCTTCTCCTTGCCGTGAGATGGGCCGCTAGGTGGCACCTCGGCCCACCCTGATTTTGCTGCCTTTGGTTGCTGGGCTGGGTGGATTCAGCCCATCTAGCTGGGACATTTTTCCTGCCCTTTTTAACATCCCAAAAATATAAAATAATGATCATCAAACTCTAATCCCTAAAATTAGGGTTAACAAAAAATTTGATTAATTTAAATCATATGAATGCATGTGTGTATGTGATGATTTTATAAATGCATGAATGATCTTGTGTGATTAACCTAAAATATCAAGAAATGGTTTAAAGATGAATATAACATCATATAAAACATTTCCAAGCAGAAACAAATAAAGAGAAAATAAAAAACAAATCAATTAAGGCAAATGGTCATTTTTGCCAATCTTGCTCACTAGGTCACTTTGAGTGTTTTTAGTCCAAGATTTCAAACAGAAACTTTTCCAATTCTTATCACCCTTGCTAGACCAAGTAAAAGTGAAGCAAAGCCCACATTTGAAACATGCAGAAACATTTGGCAACCTCACTCAAATCACAAGTAAAAATTAAATCTTTATCATATGTGAAGATCACACATTTTCAAAACCCAACCAAACCAGTGCCACTTGACTAATCCAACGAACCAGAGACTCCCTAGCATGTGCCTAGCAAACCCACCAAGTTTGAATCCAAAATTCAAATTTAAATTTCTTTTGGACATTTCATCAAACACATAGTGATCAGCAAACAAACAAACACAAAATACTATAGTGAGCAGTGATTTTGGCCTAACTTGTCCCCTCCCTAGCTCTCACTATACTCTCAGTAGATCATCTAACTATTTTAACCAGCTCTAGCCCACTGTAAACTAGACCATGCCATCAATGGCAAGCATGCCAAGAGCAAACTCGCCACCCCAATGTCGCCAGCCAGCTAGGAGCCTCACTAGCCTCGCCAACCTTGTCTCACATACGCAACACCATCCACCGCCACTCCCTGTCCCAGCCCTGAGCACTGTCGGCCCCTGGACCACACGGAAAGCTCATGCCAAAACTCTCTGCGTGCGAGCCAAGAGCGCACCAGTATGCCACCCTCAACCAGCACCCACAGACCGCGCGCCGCCCTCGCAGCTTGCGTGCGTGATCACCACCGTCCTAGCAACCCCGCAGACATTCCCGTTCGCCGGCGCACGACCAAGAGCACCCGTGTGCCATTAAAATCTCCGGCGGACCCGCCCAGAGCATCGACACGTTCCGACCGATCAGCACTGCCCCACGCCTCGCCACCACGTCGTTGAGTTTCACCAGGGAGCACAGCACCGCCCCTACCATCGCCCATGCCATTAGCACTCTGTGCCGTCGACCATGACGAGCTCAACCCGCGCCCGTCGGTCCCCTTCCGCAACTATAATAGGAAGCCTCCCTCGCTTGTTTTCTTCACACCAGTTCACTCCCCACCTCTCACTGATCACCCCTACTCACCCCTGGAGCAAGGTAAGCAGCGCATCGCCGGAATTTTACCGGAGTTTGCCGCTGCAGAGGAGGAGAGGCGCCGTCGATTGGAGCCGCCTCAGGAGAAGCTGTTGGTACCAGGAGAACCGCCGTCGTCGACTTTGTCATTTCCCCCGTCGCCGACCATCACCTGAGCCCCGGTGAGCCTCCCACGACCCCCACTGACCACGCTAGGGTTCGTGCTCATCGCTTCCTATTCAGGCGTGGACGATGAGCTCGAGCCGTTCGATTAGAATTAGATCCTACGGTCCACATTGCCCATACCGCTTCGCCCCTCACTGTCTCACTGACGCGTGGGGACAATCACTTAACCAGCCCGCGCGTGCGCTGTGCGTAGTGGGCCGGCCCAGTTAAACCTCCCGCGTGACCCAACAATTCAAATTTACTTTTATTCATTTATTTTCAAACACAGTTCTGTACCTAGGTTCAGAAATCAACCCATCTCGATTCACTAAACCAAAATGCATGAAACCAATTTTGTTAGAAATGTACTGGAAAGCTTAATCCAAGCCTGTTGGATTCAAACCATTTAGATTTGTATATCACCCATGGTAAAAATAACAAGGCAGAAGATTTTCTGTATTCAAACATTTTTCAAAATTAAACCATAAAATCTTTTGAGTTGATTCCAACTCTCAAAAAATCACATTTGACCATACCTTTCAGAATATATTAAAATATATAGGTTTACCTACAGAAATAATGATCAAGTAATAAAAGAATGCCACATAGGCATTTCTAGTCACTTTAATTAAATAAAATAAAAGGGTTAAACCTTCTTAAATTGTGACACCACTTTAAATCATATTCCCATGTACTGAAATATGTGGTGACGACATGTGTCAACATGATCCCATGTTTGAGATGGAGAATATTAAATCTTAAGTAGTTTTCAATGAGTAGAAATTATTTTTCTAAAATAAAATAAATGAGACAAGTGTTTTAATCCTTGTAATGTTAGTGATGATGATAGATCATCTAGTGTGAACCTTTGTGTGATGACTAACAATAGTTAAGTATTGTTTGGTGATTGTGTACCTCGTATTTATTTGACGCTAGTACCGATCAAGGATACGAGGAGGAAGGAGGATACTACGAGGAAGAAGCCGAGGAGAACTTCAACCACTGCTCTGCACAAGGCAAGCCTATACTTGCAACCTTGCAAGCTAACACTTGCAAGATACCCTACTTATGCAAGCTACTACTTTCTTGTTACTATGCCAACTATATGCTTTAAGCATATGTGATTATACCCACTTGACAAACCATCCTAGTTTTATTTGCAAGCTTAGTATTTTATTTTCTTTATGAAAAGCTTTCTATCAAAAGTTTACTTAGTGATTTGTAGATTCTAGAAAGATAATTGAAGGTAGCATAAAGAGCATAAAACTTGGCCTAAGTTAGATAATCTTAATGTCATCCTGAGGAATGAGATTTACTTAGATAAGATACACTTGTTTATTACCCACCATTAGTATTTACCCCCACTTGTAGATGCTAGTGCTAATCATAAAACTTGATCAACTTTAAATGGGAATACTTGGTGAAAATGGTTATGAAAACCTTAGAATGATGATTTATTCTACTAAAATGTTTTGACATGTGTTTCTGAACACTAGATGATTTTGATGATGAAAATGTTGAGGCATGAGCCTTAGCCCTTTATAAAACTGATGGTTGTCTGGATGTGATACCATTCCAATTTTATCGTACAACCACAATACCCGAAATTTGGGTAGGGCTTGACTGGAAATTTATATACCTTAGTATGGGTTCCCTTGCGGCCAAGGTCTGAGCTAAGGCTAAATTGTGAAGATTGTCCACATGTGCAGTACCCAAGATGACAGATGGTCATGGTTGGGAGGCCAAACTCACAGGAGAGGTGCCTATACTAGGGCGTGTCATTGAAAGCTTAGGATTGATTATCCGCATACTGAGTATGGTGAAATCAGGATTGTTCCTGACGGATGTATCGAATGTTGTGGTGAAAGTGTATAATCTCTTTAGAGTGTCAAACTATTCGAATAGCCACGTCCGCGGTTATGGACAGTTGGAGTAGCCATACTGTTCCGTCGTCAGATGTTTTCAAAATGACTTATGAAATGATTTATGACTTTGACTTGACCATAACAGAGTTGTGATAGGAAATTCAAGTTCCCACTTAGGTGTTATAAAACTTTCAACTAGTTTTTCTTTGCTTCTGAACTTAGTAGAGGTAAATCTGGCTTTTTGCAAAACAACCCTAGAGATTAGTTATCCTACTATAAAAACCCCCTTAACTTGTTAGTATTAGTTTGCGAGTACTTAAAGAGTACCCATGGCTTTGTCCCTGGCTATTCCCGTGGCCAGACTATGAAGAGGAGTATCAGGATGACGGACCGCAGGAAGTTTACGACAACTAGGATCATCTCCCATTGTCAGCATTGCCTGTGACCATGAAGATGGAGCTTTGCCTACGCTATCGTTATCTTTACGTTATTCCGCTGCTTGAATTGTGTTAAGAACTGGATCATGAGATCCTTATTTGTGTAAGACCTTATGTATGGTTTGTAATGGATGATGTACTGTGATATCCAATCTGTTATGTCTCACAAAAATGGTAATCCTAGGATTGCGATGTATGGCATAACATGCATCTAGGATTAAAAATCCGGGTGTTGACACCTTTTTCCATTAAGTTTAGTCCCACATGCGGCACCTAAAGGGGAGGGGACTCCTCCCTTACCCTACATAAAGAGGTGTCCATGGGTGGGATAAAACACACAATAAATTAAGATATTCCTTTGGTTGGAATAATCCTCTCCCTCTCTACAGTTGCCTCTGCTAGTGCACGATCCCAAGTCCGGACTGCACATGCAAGGCGTTCTCTTCTGCGGCACGCTGTTGCGCTGCCGGGATTCCAGCCAGAAGATCTACTTCCGCAACCTCGGTGGGATCCGAGCCTGGGAGTCATTGTCTTGCACCGTATGCCTATGGCAACTCGGTGGGCCTATTGAAGCTTCCAGACAATCATGCAAGGGCCAGGACAAGGGGTGATTTTTGAGGAGCTTCGTGACCTTGAGGTCAGACAAGTATGACTACATCAACCACGCTTCTGCATGAGCGTAATGCTCTCTCGGTCTTCAAGGGTACGTTATTGCTATCTTCATCCGTTACTGCATTACTAGTAGATAGATCTTGGGCATATAGAGTTTCCCACGTAGTAATTTTTTTTAATTTTCCGCACCGAAACCCAACACACATCAGGCACTTCAGCAAGAAAACATGGCGTACAATAGTTACTAAGGAGTAAAATACTCACGATGCAGGAGAATCCTATCCTAGGACTATAGATCCTAATTATCGAAGTTATTTGTGGTGTTGATCACTGTACTTCGTAGGAATACTTTGTTGTAGAATTTGGAGGCTTCTCTGCCTTGCAACACTCGGTTCTTCTAGCCATGAGGATTCCGTTGGTATTACAATCTTGTAGTTTACCTTAGATCCCGATAACTCCTTTGGTTTGCTTAAGGCTGCTTCTCTTCGTTTCTTAATCCTTGGCTTCACACAGTTCTAAGTCCGACTTAGTTTTAATACATATCTTGGAGAGTGGACGAGAGATAGAATAAAACATCTTCAAATAACTTAAATTAGGAGGGGATAAGATCTAGAATCTTTCAAAAGTTTTGAGAAAGTAGTTTTCAAAAGCCAGTATTTCCAAAATATTTGTTTACCTATTTAACGACCATGATAACTAAGTTGGCTTTTACAACGGACGATTTTTGTGGTTGAAGGCCTTTTTTCATGGTTAGAAATTCTTCTATGACGGATGGTCTTCGTGGTAAAAGCTCCATCCCAAAATAATCTACCACCATGGCGGATCGCACCCTTCAGCCATAGAAACTTGTGTTATCGTAGATATTTTTGCCACTTGCGTTCACTGCTAACGTCATCCAAACTGTCATGTGGCAAACGCCTTTAACAACTAGTTACCGCTATTAACTGCCATAAATCATGGTAGAAGCCAGGCCTAGCCAAGGCCTGCTAATCATTAAGTGGTTGACCCATTAGGCGAGCCCAATAAAAAGATGGTCCATTACTGTTCCTCCCTGCACTTTTTGAAAAGGACCCCTCACATTGCCGAGCCGCGGTCTGTTAAAATTCTGGCCCATTTCTGTTTCGGCCTACATCACTAGTAGAAAAATGGCTTCTTGTAATAACTCGAACACTATGCTCTAAGCAACAAGATGCTATAATCCAAAAGTGGACATGACGTACTACTGTGAGGCCGAGCAGCCACACACAGCAGACCAGGGTATTGGCAGGACACATTACCGGCAAACTATCGTACCCACTTTTATGATTATAGCTTCAAGTGCGAGCGGTGTAGTCGACATGTATGCGAACAAAACATACCCAATGAGCATGTATGTCAGTGACATACAATAGTACATCAGAGCCACACCAACTAAAAGAAATAGAAATAGAAATATTGCAATACCATACATCAAGATCCAAATATTCTAGAAGATATAATAGTTTAGAATACATCCTCATACATCACACATCAGAGTATCAAGCGGAAGCGGAAAACAAGATCCAAGAATGGATAAGAAGCAAACTGGCATAAGATGTCCAGAAATAAGCACATCCTGCCCATAGATCTCATGGATCTCCATCCCCGGAATCTCTACACCTAACAGTCGCTGCCACCATCATCAGTCTCCTAGATACAGTAACCTTCCTGTGGTTATACCTGTCCATCTGACCAATATTTATCGCTTGACACCCTAAGGGGCTCAACAAGTCTTTATGCATCTAAAGGGAAAAACCTGAGGATGATGCAATTACAGCGAAAATAAATCCTAGCAGTTCTATAGAGACACGCTACAACATCCGCCTATCCAAATATAGATGGAAGTTCGTTAATTTAACAATAGGTAATTACCCAACAGATATAATAACATAAATAAACATCGCTTTCCCTCCTTACCATTTCCCGAACGAGAAGGCGGAAGAACATCCCATCTGTTGGCAATTTTATTAATCATTCCATGAATATTACACTATTTACTAGTCATGTTTAGTCAAGTTAAAGGCAGTACTTTAGTTATGGTTGTCTATGAGCGAGAAACTGGGCTCTAGGTAGTCCATAACCACGGACATGGCTTTCAGAAAGGTTTACCCTGTAGGGGTGCACAAATAGCAACACACGCATGATCAATCCCGGGAAAAACCAAATAAAATGCAACGAGGTATCACGACAAAGCATTCGCAAGTTTCAAAAATGATTTCAGGGGGCCACCCCGCTAAGCTATCCGATATGAAATCAGACGGGCTCCACGACAGACCAAGGGGTTTGTGCCAATGGATGTAAATGACTCAGAACCCGAAAGTGAAACTGGTCTTATCGATACCATGAAAATATTCCACATTCCTAAATTGTACAGTAGTAAACACTCCTGGAGCAAAAATAGTAAATAAAGTAGTAAAGCATGACATAAGTACATGATAGTAATAACACCCCAAACTAGTTGTGGCCCCAAGAAATAAAGTGTGAATCAAGGCAAAACTAAGGGGATTCATGGTCCCACATGCAGCTAGTGCGATAGTCAAGGAACAAGAACCAAGTACTCGTGTCCTATGGGACACAAGTGAGCGGATAAAAACAGATCTCAAATATTGCCCACCAGTACCTCTTTATTTAGTTCTCCTATTACTACACAATTCAGTTGTTTAGGTACCCAGTTATTCAAAGACTCTCACAAACCCTACACATGCAATTCTATTACTCGCATGGCTGAAACAACTCCTGTAGTAGTGGATGATAGGATTGAGGAACAAGCTTCGGTGGGGTTTAAAAGTAAATGCTATGCAGTACATGGGATTGCAATTTGATTCGAAATGCGACTCGTGATACAAGAATAAATTAGATGCAATAGGTACTATATGTAGCGCAAGCATGGAGAATTGCTTGCCTGGTAGCTCAGTTGTAGAGTAAGAAGGATCCGGGTAATACTCCCGAGTCTCCTGATAGTTCCCTTGCTCGACGTCTATCAGGATAAAAACCAAACACACAAGAGACATAATGAATAATGTGCGCAATCATATAAAACATACAAGAAGAAAAACAAGGTATTCCATGATGGAATGATAAACAATTGCACGGTATAACATATCATGTCATGGGTGAGGTGTGGGATACAAGAATAAAGCATTTTCTTAGTTATTTAGTCATGTTGTGCTGCCATAAACTTTGATGGACATTAATACTTATATGATGCATGCTTCAATTCATATCACGGAATGGATTGTTAGAACAGGCTCGTTGCACTGATCATTTTAGACATATCGTTTGTCGAATTCAGAGTTACGGAATTAAAGTTATGAATTAAACAAAATAAGGCATATTAATGGCATTTCATAATTCGAAATTTTTAAATGGCCAGAATATATTTAAATAGCATATTCATATTCCTAGCAGTTTTCAGATTCAAATATATATATTATCTGTATTATTTTAAATATGAATTTAAAACTATTAATAATTGTAAATTAATTCGAAAAGGTAAAAAATCAAAGGTTTGACTAGTTTGAATCATATATGAAAATATTTGAATATACATCTAAATTCACATTCACAAATATTTCATATAGGGTTTGAAATCAGATTCAAACGCATTTGGAAGTTATAAATTTATTTGATTTGAATTCATATTCTGAATTTTATTTAAATTAGAAATTGTCCTGGGTTTTCTCACAAAGGGTAAGTCTACCCACTGCTACTTCCAGTTGGGGACAGGGGCTTCCGCGGGGCCAGGCACGCGCGGGTAGCAGGGCGTTAGCACGTGGCTCAATTAGGGACTGCGGGTTGAGAAAACAGAAGGGGAGGGGCCTTTATACAAAAGCTTCCTAAGGCTGCTGACAAAACTAAATAAAATTGAACTAACTCGATATCTAAAACTGCGATCTTTCGATGATGATCTAGAGTGATATGGTGGACAGATCTAGACATATGAGTACTTGTTTTGAAGAGAGTACCAAGGGTTAAAAAACGGTGCAAAAACCTCCGGCTGGGACTATATGTGATGACGGCTAGCTCATCAGATACAGAGGCATCGTGAACATACACGTGCAAGGCAAGTGGGAGGGCGGTGCAGGAGCGTGTCACCATGTTGACACCGACACAAAGAAGACCATGGGCTGGCTCGGTAGTTGTGCCGTGGCTAGGAAAGGCTCAAGGACATGCTGAGCTCGATCGACGAGATCCAGAATGGTTGCGGGACAACGATAACCAAGAAGCAAACAAGCAGAGAAAGGGCATGGGAGGATGAGTATCTCACCGTGAGCTTGTGGCCCAGCAGGGCTAGATCAAGCTTGTAGGAGCAGCTCGGCGAAGCTCAGGACGGACGGGCGTGGAACAATAACTTGCTCAGGAATGCTGCAGTGCTCTAGCCTTCTCCACCGCACTCCATGAACCATACGGCTTCAACGACTCCTTGATCCTCTACTAAACGTGGTGTCATGGATTGGATGGCAGCAGGGAGACGACGACACGATGAGATGGCGTCTAGGGTTAGGCCGGACATGGCAGCGGCTAGAGGAAGGAGGAAGGACGGGAGACCTAGGTAGGTAGGGATATGGCGAGGGGTAGGTGTGGATGGGGAGGGTGTTGTGCTGCCGCTCGCTTTTTCAAAAGTGGGAGGGCATGAGCGGGGAGTGCATGCACTCGGCTGGCGTGGGTCACGTGAGAGAGGCGGGGAAGAGGAATATGGCACTGGACGGTGGGGCATGGTGGCGAGGGGGCTAGGTGAAGGGAGAGGGCATGCATGGGTGTGGTGCTGCTTTTCTGATCACGTTGTGCTAGAGAGAGCGGGAAGGCTACCAGGTGTACACGCCGGGTCCGGCTAGGGTTTAGGGAAAAACGTGTGGGGTGGTGAGAGATGATTTGATCCCTTTGGATCAGATCAAGGGAGATGGTGGTAGTGTCGTCGGATTGTCGACAAGTACGCCATAGGGGGTCCTGAAGGAGTTGAGAAGATGGGGTGTGAGCCGTACGGTGTTCCGGGAGTGGTAAGCACAAGTTTACCCAGATCCAGATCCGACTGCGGTGATCGGATACTACTCCTGCTAGCAACCCAGTAATATATCGGCGAGAGCCGGATGTTATAAAAGTAGAAATCCCTTTCTCCTAGATTCATTCCTTGTCGTTATTCATTGCATCCTCGTACTCCTCGAGCACTCTGCATTCTCCCCATCTGCACACCCAAAAAAAACCTTAGCGTCGCTAGTATTTGACCCTCTTCGGCGAGATGGAACCATCATCAAGCTCCAGAGCGGTAGCAGCAACAGGAACAGCTGCGGCGGATGAGAGGAAGCTACGGGGCCTCTGGGTCCCAAGTGCCATGGACGATGCCGAGCTCCAACCCATGGAGGAGGAGGAATACCTCGTCTCCGGCGCGTGGTGGAGTGACGCTAGAGATGCCGTTCCCACACCGCGCGACGGCGAGCGAGTTCTCTTCGGAACGCACGTCGACCGTTGCCTCAGCCTTCCACCGTCGGAGTTCTTCACCGAAGTTCTCCAATATTACGGTGTGCAACTTAATAATCTCCCCCAATTCCTTGCTCGAGATTAGCACTCACGCAACTCTTAGTGAGGGATTTCTTGGCATTAGGCTGAGTCATACCCTTTTTCGGTACTACTATGGTACCCGGAAGAACTCCATCGGTGCCGGTGTTCATTACACCATCGGCACTCTTAGCTTAGTCCTTAGGAGAAACCAGATTTATCCTAGGATTAACGCTAGTGAATCAGTAAAAAGATGGGCCGAAACCTTCTTTTATCACAAGGATATTCTGGCTCCAAAAAAGGTGGAAGGTCTTCGGCCTTTGTTGAGGTTGCTTCTCCCCACGAAGAATCATGGGACGCGGATGCACCGTAACTTTCCGAAGACTTGATCCTCGCCAAAAGGTGGATTGAATTTTTGATGAAGAACCAAGGGCTCCGTGGATCCGATTTGATCCACTGCTGGCTGGATCCCCGGATTCAGCCATTGCAGCATCACGGAGAGCGCCTGATGCACATGATCACCGGAGACCGAAAGGACAGCCTGAGGTTCTGTCCGACTCGCATCCCTGCGAAGGACTACAAGACCTAGATGCAGTTTTTTTTATCAAGGAGAGGGTGAACAAGAAGATCCCTGAAGTCTCCATGAAGATGTACACAGCTGAACGACCTCTGACTCCAGTGAGTTTTTTGACTCTATCTTTATGCATTTTGCCTTTTCGTCTCGTATTAGACTTTATTTTGCACTGATGTTGTTTACAACTTATCAGCCCTAGCAGCTTCCCAAGTCTGAGCTTGCCCCTCCCGAGGGCTATCCTTCATATGACTCAGAAGCGACGAAGGATGATGAGGTGATGGAAGTTCCTGCCTCTGCTTCCAAGAAGCATAAGGCCAAGGATACTGTTGTTACCGCTGGTGCACAAGTGTTGCCAGTGCTTAAAAGGTAATCACCTTGTGATTTTTAGTACTTTGTACATTGTTTATTTCCAAACCACACCTGACATACATTCTTGTGTTTTTCAGAGCTAAGTTAGTTTTGAAGAGTAAGCTCAAGTTGGAAAGAAAGCCGGCCAAGCAACCGCGCTAGCAAAAGCTTGCATTATCCCCAGCCGTGCCTTCTCCAACTCCTAGCAACACTCAAACCTCAGCACCAGAGGTTTCTGCTCTCCTAGTGCCGGTTCTGTCATCCCTGACGCTGCTGCAACCTCGCAAGCCCTGGTTACCATTGGTAACCAGGCAACTGACAAGGGTGAACCCGTCAAGGGTAATGATCCCATGGTAATATCTCCAGGGAGGATTGACAAGATGACCGGCCCTACTGCCTCCAGCCTGAAGCAGAAGAAGAAGGAGGATATTCTCAAGATCACGCAATCCAGTCTCGAGAAGAAAGTCCTTACTCTAGAGGCAGTGAGCCAAGAGAGGAAGGACATCAAACTGGTGAACCTCCTGGACAAAATTTTGGTCCGGGATAAAAAGATTGAATCTAGCGAGCTTCCAGCGACAAGCGTTTCTCCCCTCTACCTTGCCAAGAAAGTGTTCCATAATACGAAACTCGGATTTGAGAAGTTTCACCTAGAGCACATTGTAAGTTTTCTAATTCTCGTTTGGAGTATTTATTATCATATCCTCTAGCCCCCAAGCATAAAGTCGGATAAAGATCGTAGAATAAAATCTAAGTTGATGGTTATAGGATGCAAAATAACGATATAGTGTAGCCCACAAGGCTCGTGCTGGATTTTGACTTTGTTAAAGTTGCAGCCCGAGTATTAGTAGCCGTCTGACAGTATTCCGTCTTTAACTTACAAAAAGTTACATATTGCAACCATGACTTGATCAAGAACATTTGCAACAAGTGCAAAGATATTAAGGCATTGCCGCTTGAAAATTCCAAGCTGCAGGTTGAGAAGGATGAGGCGGAAGGTAATCTTTTTAGACCATTAACCTTAGTGATTGTCATAGTTGAATTGTTTAGCCGACTAATATTTTTTCCTTTGCAGAATTGCTGAGCCAATCTAGCAAGATGGTGGAGGAGGCCAAAAACTGCAAGGTCTGCCAAATGGAGAATGCTGAACTCCGAGATGATCTTGAGAAGATTAAAAATGAATCGGAGAAATCCTAAGAAATATGGCGATCGAGAGGCTCGAGAAGCTGTTGGCCCTTGCAATAAACAACTTGATCGTTTGAGGAAGGATTTCAACAGCCAGAGGGATCTAGCTTAGGACAAAGAAGAAGAACTAAAGAGTCTCCGGGAGGAGCATTCTCAGTGGAACCACTGTGTGCTAGGTAACATTTACTACTTTAATCTTCCTTTGATTTCTTACCTTTCTTTTAGTCAGATCTTGATTTTTGGTTCTTTCCTAGATCCTCTACATCTTTCCAACTCCTCTTCCTTTGAACCTTTCCTCGGGCGCATCAAATTTTCCGGAGATGTTATTTTCGACTTCCGCCAGACTCTTGAAGAGGATAGCGAGTCGGTTAGACTTTTCGGCTTAAACGACTTGCTAATGCTCGAGATGAGGGACAGAGCGAAGGAGATTCTGAAGCTCATTGAGGATTGGAAGATTTCCTACGCCCGGACCGCTGCATAGACTGCCCTCACTATGGTTATGAGTCACCACAGTGATATGAAATTCTCGCACATCACCAAGGGTAGCGCGGACAGGGACGATGAGGGTAACCCGCACGACATCAAGGCCATCCAAGAATCTTGTGCGGGTTATGCTTGTGTAACATCCCAAATTTCATGATTTGTAAAAGCATGCATTGCATTCATATCATCATAGCACCTAGAGCTTGCACAAAAAATTTCAAAGTTTGAAACTAAATAAAACCATATTTAAGCCCATTTTACTATTCATATGAGGCATGGTTTTATTTTTATTTTCAAAGGACCAAAGTGTTTTTGAGTGGACAAGTGTGTTTGTCACACTTTTGAGTACAAGATTCACAGTGCAAAAATCTAGAAAAGATTTGAATTCAAACAAGTTTGAAAAAGGTTTCAAATTCATTCCTTAAAATCAAATTGGAAAAATAAAAGGACAAAGAAAAAAATAAAACAGGGCGCCACCTATTCGGCCCAGCGCCAGAACCAGCCCAAAAGCCCACTGGTGGTTCACTCTCTCTCTCTCCCTCTCTCACCCGCGCAAACGCTACCCCGCACCTGCTGACACTGGGCCCTGCGCCAGCTCACCTCTTCTTTCCCCAAACCCCGCGTGCGACCACGTCATCGCCGCCGTTTCCTCCCCATTCACTGCCGTGATCAATCCGATTAAAATTCCATTGATTCGCCGAGCGATTGATGCCCCTGCTCTGGCTATATAATCACCACCTCACCGTGGCCATTTCCCCTCAAACTCTCACGCTCAATCGCCCCCAGGCCGCCCGTATTCGAGCTTGCACCGCCGCTGCCCGACGCACTCCGGCGAGCTATTCCAGTGAGTATAGCACGTGCCTCTGTCCCTCGTTCATAAGATTGTGTTCCCCTGATCCATGTGCTCCTTCTGACACCACTGATTCGCCCTGTACTGCCCCAGGTCATCGACTCCGTCAACCACAGTGAACACCCGAGGCACGAACCATCTCTGGCGAGCAATCCTGGTAAGAAACGAGCGCCCCTCGCCTCCTAGTTCAAACCATGTTGTGCGCCTTGTCCTTGCGCAGCCACTGATGCCGTTTGTTTGTCCTATGGTGGCCTAGAACATCGCCGTCGTCTTTGCCAACCCGTGCCCGTCGCCAGAGAGGTCTCCGACGAGCTTTCACGGCCACAGCAGCCCGCCCCTGTCCAAACCAAGGCCATGTTGAGCATCCTCGCAACCGTGCAATGCTAGTAAGCCACCGCACTACCCCTAGCCCCCTCTGGATTCGCCAGAGCATCACTGGCAAAAGTGCCGCCACCGCCAGTATCCATCAGCACCGCCCGAGTTTGGTCGCATGCTCCATGGCCGTAGGATCTAGATCTGACGCTGTAGATAGAATCACTTAGCGAACCGGTATCGCCAGATCTAGGCCACAGGATCTGACTTAGATCTAACGGTCCACGCGCTTGATCCGCGTGAAGCAATACGGGCCAATCAGACATGGCCACGTGTCTGTGTTTTTGTTTTAAAATCTGTTTTTGTATCTATTAGAGAATAAACTTGTAAAATTCATATATTGAGTTCTGGTTGTCCAAAAAATGCAAATAATATATCATTTGATTAATAAAATTAATCCCTACACTACTGTGGCATTGAATTTGTATTTTGCTTTTAGAAAAATAGGATTATTTGCAGAACCAATTATATTCTTATGTTGGCTATATAAAATGTTTATAAAATTTTTTTGAGCCAAATTTGAGTTTGTTTAGACTTTAGATAGATTACTTTGTGTTCAATAATGTTTGGTTTGACTTGCTTAGTATACACAAATCATTTCACTACATTTGCATGCATTCATATATATTTTTGTTTGAATAATTGAATGTGAATTTGGTGCTATGATTTTATGTGTAGATTTTGGTGATAGTGGTGATTGTGATTGTGAGGACTGTTGCTACTCCCCCAACTATCAAGGCAAGTGGTGATTCATGTATTTTGTCCTATTATTTTGACTATGCACTAGTGATATTTTGAGTAGGGCTTGCATGGAATTTTTTCTAAGTATATATACTATGCTATGCCTTGAGAAATCCTAGTAGTTGTAGTCTTAGTGGAATTTCATCTAAGTTAAGAAACTTGTTATGTTATCATGCTTAGCCTAGCTAGTAGCAAACAAGGGTGGAATATTCATGCTATGGAATTTTTCTAAGTCTATGACTTGTGTTTTTGATTAATAAAACAACTAAGTGAATGAATCACCTGGGAGGAATGGTATGATGGTTTTATGTTGAGTGGTTACACAAGGCCCATGTCTATGGTTTACCTTGTGTATCACACTTGTGGAAAGCCACCCAGGAACAAAGGGATTTGAGATGTTTAGTGTTGAGAAGCTTCTAGTGCAACCACATGGCATATGGGCTCTGCCTTGACCACATAGGTTGCAAGAACTTAGCTAGATGGACAGTTGGTGGTAGGGTGATAGGATGGAACGTGTCCATGGTGGTCTAAGGGAATGCTTCTGAAAGGTCTCGTCTCGATGCATGTCGAGTCTTGTGGGGAAAGTGCACCACCTCTCGAGAGGGTAAAACCTAAGTACTTAGCCGTGTCCCTGGCAACGGAAAATTTGAGCATCAAAGACATTGAAGCTATCAAGGATCTCCTCATCCCAATTTCTAAGTTAAAAACTTGTGGTTGAAAAGGGTAAAGGTTCACCAATGTCTATTGGTGGTTCCTTGGGAGTTTTTGACAAACAAAAACTTAGTGTTTTCAACTAATAAGGAAATCTTATTTTGAGCAAAGCAAGCCTAAGATACACTTAGCCAAATTCATATAGATGTTAGATACTACAATTCTACTATGGTATCACTTGCTAATACAATTCCAAATGTATTGACCCACTGTGGCTGTAACTTATGATGTTGCAGGTTACTTTGATGGAGATTAGGGTTGTGAGTCTACACTCAACATGCTTGCCTGTGGTACATGAAGATGAAGACTTATAGTTATTTACTTTATGTTATGAACTCTTGTACTAGCCTTTGGCTATTGAGTTGTAAAGACTATCTTATCGCTAGAATGATGATGTAATAACGAACTTTGTATTTGTGTACTTCATCTTAAACTGTGGATGCTAGCATTTGATCCAGGGACTAGCATTGCAATCACAGCGGCCTTTACCTTATAAAGGTGGGGAATTACAGATGGTATCAGAGCACTGTGTTGCCTATAGGTGACATGGTTGTAACCTACGGGTGCGTGACCTCAGCATACCTAGTACAGCCCAAGGAAGGCCCACGGCGGACATACGCCAGCCCATGAGGATTTTTGGGTGGCCAAGGCCCATGACGCCTTCGGATCCTTGGAGAGCAAGAGTAGCGTAGATAGGAAATTCAAAGGGGTAAAACCCTAGAACTTGTAACCGACTAGGACTATGCCCGGGACCTGCCTAAGTCTATATAAAGGCCAGGAGGGCACGACCTAGATCTCTCGACTCATACTTTCGCATACACACCTCCACGCCAGATTGCATCTGCGCACCCCTGTAACCTTCGGTTCCGCCGTAATCAAGAGCAGACAAGAAGGAGTAGGGTTTTCCCTCCGGGGGCCTGAACCTGGGTAAACCTTGTGTCCCCGTGTTGCTTGTTTGCTAACCGTTCCACGATCTCCAGCATCCCCATCTTCTCCAAAAGCCAAGTCCATAACAATGGGCATTGACAAGATCAAACCTCGTCAATTGGCGCCGTCTGTGGGAATCGGGGGCGCTGATTGTGCGATCGTGACGGTCCCAACCCGATCGATCTACAACTCTGCAGCAACGGAGAGACATCTCCTCTTTGGTGCTTTCGACTTCACCGCCCACTCGCCAGCCACCATGAAGAACTTCGAGCCCGTAGGCGACGGACTCGAAATCCTATTCGGGAGCTTCTGCTTCTAGGTGGGGCAAACTGGCACCCTCCGCCTCCCTGAGCGGGTGCCCCTACCATCAATCAGGCCCGCTTCATGGGCCCCACACCCCGTGCTACGCACAACATCATCAGCAGATGATTCCTACGACAGCAGCAGCTGCAACTCCGATCCGTGTGATCCGCCATCGGATGCAGGGACCTACGGTTCCGGATCAGAAAGCTGCGGCAGCAGCGGGCCAATCTACGAGCGCTACCAATGCTCCGCAGTCATCCAAAGCGACGTGGATCAGCAAACACCCAACCCGCCGCCTAACCCGCCAGAACGAAACGGCGGGAACAGAAGAAGCCAATCTCCCCCACCCGAAGGGGAAAACAACGGCGGCCACGTCATCCGCCTTAGCAAAGAGGGATGGACCCAGGTCCGCGAAGCTGTGGCAGGCAACATAGTACTCCCCGCAGACGCCTCGCGAGATATGCTGATGGCCTACCACCTGCTCCTAATCGAGGAGCACAAGAAGCAGGTCAAGATGCAGGAGGTGCTTGACAAACGCAAGCAAGCAGCCTCAGAGTCCAGCGCGCGACGAGCCGCGCTCTCCGCCATGGGCATCGGCTCCAGCTCGAACGCCAACCCAGGCAACAAGCACCGCTCTCGGATGGAGAACATGGATCCCAAGGAGCGCCGCGAGTTGACGCGAACTCTCCACACATCCTTCATGGAGATAGATGCCGATGGCAACGTCATCCCGAAAACGCCGCAGACTGCGATCATGGCAGCCACTGCGTATCTCGCGGCCCACCCACCTCCCGAGGGGGACCCGAAGAGGGCCATGCATGAGTCCGCACTTACCGGACTCGGACTTGTCGGAGCTGCGCTCCACCAAGACGCTCCTACGGAGCCAAAGAAGAAGGCTCTGGCCAGGCACGACCGGAGCCCCACCCCTTCATCCGAAGAGGAAGAGGAACACGACCTTCCTCGAAGGAAGAAGAGCTCGCGTCACCATAAACGCGACTACGACGCCAGAGACGCGCTCACACAACGCAAAATCGACAAAGCACGAGCCAAGCGCGCATGCTCGTCCGAATCCGAGATGGACGAAGACGAAGGAGAACTCTATGGAGCCCGATGCTTCAGCAGATATGTTCGGCGAACGCGGATGCCACGCAATTTCAAGCTTCCTTCGGATACTCCGAAGTTCGACGGCACGCAAGATCCAA
The DNA here is from genome assembly GCA_916181665.1 of Avena sativa. Lineage (NCBI taxonomy): Eukaryota > Viridiplantae > Streptophyta > Magnoliopsida > Poales > Poaceae > Avena > Avena sativa. The sequence continues at coordinate 107,479,952 of OV702293.1, forward strand.
AAGCATGGCTTAGTGACCATCTGTCATCCGTCAAGCTGCACGGCGGTAATGCGACAGAGATTTCAACAGAATCTCCCAAACATTCGGAATGCAGGAGGAGCTCCTTAGGCTCCGCGAGGTGACGGACAATGGGGCACCCCCAGTCGCACGACAAAACGCACCAGACATGTCTTTCGACTCCACGGTCAACACAAAGAAGGTGCAGATCCACCCAACGGATGCCTCCAAGACGGCGCTGATCGCCAACGACCTCAGCCCCGCATAGGAAGGCGCGCTCGTCGAATTCCTCCGTGAGCGCTGGGAAATCTTCGCCTGGTGTCCTGCGGACATGCCAGGAGTTCCCAGAGAATTCGCCGAGCATGCACTCAACGTCTTTCCAGACACCAAGCCCGTCAAACAGTCCATCCGAAGACTGTCCGAGCCACGAGCCGAAGCTATCGGCAAGGAAATCAACAGACTACTCGCTGTAGACTTCATCAGGGAAATCAAAGAAAGCGAGTGGCTTGCAAACACAGTCATGGTCCCAAAGAAGGACACGGACATCCTGCGGATGTGCGTGGACTTCACGTCGCTAAACAAGCATTGCCCAAAGGACCACTTCCCTCTTCCTCGGATCGATCAGATCATCGATTCGACTGCAGGTTGCGAGAAACTCTCCTTCCTCGACACCTACTCAGGCTATAACCAGATTCGACTCAAGGTCGAAGATCAGGAGAAAACGGCGTTTATCACACCGTTCGGAGTATTCTGCTACAACACAATGCCTTTTGGGCTAAAGAACGCAGGTGCCACGTACCAGCGATGCATGCAGGCCTGCCTCAAGGACCAGATCGGTCGCAACGTCCGAGTCTATGTTGACGACATAGTCATAAAAACCAAGGAGGCAAGGACACTTATCGATGATCTCCGCGAGACGTTCGACAACCTTGACCGCTATAGGATCAAGCTAAACCCCGAAAAGTGCGCCTTCGGCGTCCCATCGGGTCAGCTGCTTGGGTACTTCATCTCCCAGCGAGGGATCGAGGCGAACCCGAAGAAAATCAGAGCCATCATGACGATGGAGAAGCCGAAAAACCTCAAAGGCGTCCAACAGCTCGCAGGACGAATAGCAGCGTTAAGCAGATTCATCAGCCGCATGGGCGAGAAGGCCCTACCATTCTACCAGCTGCTACGCAAATCAGATAAATTCGAGTGGACGCCGGAAGCCAACGATGCATTCGAAAGCCTCAAGCGGCTTCTCTCCACCTCGCCCGTCTTGGTCACGCCAAAGGAGCGCGAGCCTCTGCTGCTGTACATAGCAGCCACACACCAAGTGGTCAGCACCGTGCTAGTGGTCGAACGACCCGAAGAAGTCAAGACCCACAGGGTCCAGCGCCCAATCTACTACCTCAGCGAGGTACTGACACCAACAAAGCAGAGGTACCCTCACTACCAGAAGCTCGCCTACGGCGTGTTCATGACAGCTCGACGGCTGAGCCATTACTTCCAGGAGCACCAGGTAATGGTCGTCAACGAGGCACCCCTGAACAGCATCCTAAATAACCTAGAGGCCACAGGACGCGTGGCCCTATGGGGCATCGAGCTGTCACCCTTGGACATCATCTATGAGAAGCGTCTCGCAATCAAATCTCAAGTCCTTCCGGACTTCCTGGTACATTGGATGGAGCTACAGCTGCCAGACACCCCTGACATATCGCAGTCGTGGACAATGCATTTCGACGGCTCCAAGCGCGAAGCTGGAGCAGGAGCCGGGGTCATATTGACCTCCTCGTAGGGCGACCAGATGAAGTACGTCCTATGGATGAAATTCCGAGCCTCCAACAACGAGGCCGAATACGAAGCCCTCATCCACGGCATGAGGATGGCAAATATATGCGGCGCAACGCGCCTGGTCATCTACGGTGACTCCAACCTCATCGTCCAGCAGACGATGAACGAATGCGACGCACACGCCGAAAACATGATCGCGTACCGCGCGCTTTACAACGCACTCGAAGGAGAATTCGACGGCTGCGAGCTTCGGCACATCGGAAGAGAAAGCAACGAGGAAGCCGACTGACTCGCCAACATCGGCTCCACCTGCGCGAAGGTGCCACCAGGTGTGTTCCTCGAACAGATCTGTGTGCCATCGATCAAGCGAAAATTCCCCAAAGGATCACCCGAAGAAGCAGACCACTCGGGGGCCACACTGCCCGAAGGACATGAAGGACCCGAGAAACTAGACACAGAGGTCGCCACAGTAAACCTAATGCAGGTCATGGCAGTCGAAGAAACTTGGACGCGACCATATCTCCAGTTCTTGATAAACGGAGAACTGCCTGACAGCTCGACAGATGTCCGGCGCATATCTCTTTGGTCAAAAGCCTTCACCATCATCAATGGCGAGCTGTACAAGCGCAGTATTACGGGTGTACTACAAAGGTGCTTCACCATCGGTGATGGAAAAGGCATCCTCCAAGACATCCACGAGGGCATCTGCGGCCATCACGCAGGCAGCCGCTCCCTAGTCGCCAAATCTCTACGAGCCGGATTCTACTGGCCAACGGCCATGAGCGATGCAAAGGACATAGTTCGAAGATGCAACGGGTGCCAACGGTTCGCCGACAAACCGCACGCACCCGGGTCCGAGCTCAGACCCATACCTATAGCCTGGCCTTTTGCTCAATGGGGCCTCGACATGATCGGCAAACTGCCAAAGTCCTCGAAAGGGGGACACGTTTACCTCCTGGTCGCAGTCGACAAATTCACCAAGTGGATCGAGGCCATGCCGGTTACCAACCAGAAAGGCAAAACTGCCGTTAAGTTCTTTGAGTCCATTGTCTACAGGTTCGGCGTACCGCATAGCATCATCACCGACAATGGATCAAACTTTATCTCCGAGGAGTTCCAGGACTTCTGCGAAGGCCTTGGGATCAACATCACGTACGCCTCAGTGGCACACCCGCAAACAAACGGGCAAGTGGAAAAGGCCAACGGCCTAATCGGTGCTGGCATCAAGAAGCGCCTCATGAGTCCACTCGAACGGAAAGCCGGAGCCTGGACGAAAGAGCTACCATCCGTCCGGTGGAGCCTATGGACTACGCCAAACAGCTCCACAGGCTACACACCGTTCTTCATGGTGCACGGAGCTGAGGCCGTGCTACCAGCCGAAGTACGCCACCAGGCCCCCCGGGTCGTCGCTTACAGCAAAGCCGAATCCACGGCTACACTCGAAGACGCCGTCGACACACTCGACGAAGCAAGAGACATAGCAGCAGCTCGATCAGTGGTGTACCAGCAGAGTCTCCGCAACTACCACAGCCGCCGGCTGCGCCCAAGGTCCTTCGTCGAAGGAGACCTCGTCTTGCGACTCAAGCAAGAGCGACCGAAGAAATTCGAGTCACCATGGGAAGGACCCTACGTCATCACCGAAGTCATCCTAGGTGGCGCCTACCGCCTCAAGCACGTGGAGTCTGGAGTCGCATACTCCAACCCATGGAACATCGTGCACTTGCGACGATTCTACCCCTAGCTACCTACCCCTTTACTTTCAATAAGGCTTTTCAGCCAAGGCTATTCATCCAAACAATGTACTTCCTCCATTACGATATAAATAAAGCTAAGTGTCTCGCCCCAAACTTCCGTTCATTATTTGCAACCTTACTTTATGCTACAAACGCAGTCGGGGGCTCCCCCCACCTCACGATTTCATCAACCGAGGATTACGCGTGTACACCTGAGTAGCTGACAACGTCAGGCAAACGAAAAGGACACGTACCCAAACAAAGCACTGCATGCTTACAACAAACAAATCTTTACAACAAAGGGCACAACATGCCCAGTCAAAATATACAAATTTTACATCTATCTCTTTTACAGGTACTACCTATTCTAAAGAATAATCTGAGCACGCTGCTCAAACAAATCTATGACCTGTTCGGCATACTGCCTTACAGCTACGTAATGTGGACGCATGTCCCACTCATCACCATCCGGCCGAGGAGGTGGCCCAGCTGCCACAACAGCCAAATCGACATCAGGCCGGTGCAGCCTTACAAGAGACAAAGCATCCTTCACTCCTGCGATGAGCTGTTGCCGCACCAACTCCTTGACATTGCTCACGCTCCGAAACTTCGACAGAAGACCCGCAAGGCTCGTCGGTACAGCATCCAAAGGAAACATGATGTGCAACACCGAGGCAAGCGACGTCTGCACTTGGCGAAGCACCCGCGAAACCTGGTGCACATGATCCTGCACCGTTGCCAGAGCCATGGCACGGTCACGATCCATCCAGAAGAAGCCACCGGCCTCCATGTCCTGCTGAGTCAAGCAATTGACCCGAACGGCGACACGCTCTTTCTCTTCCCTCGGAGCAAGGTTAACACCTGAGACAATTGTACAAAATAAAGGGCAAGGTCAATAGACTCATCCGAAGAACCGAGCTACAGCTCGAAACAAAGAACAACTTAGATTGAAGCTGCTCAGATAACCGAAGCAGTTCCGCCATCAAGTACTCCTCTCTGGCTGCACCACGATCCGCCTTGGACTTCCAAACATCGGCGTGACCACGCAACCCAAGAAACTCCCTCTCAAGACTACGAACACGGTCCCGAAGAAAGGCGAGTTGCGAAGGATCATCCAAAGATGGCCGCAGTAGCACTGCAGGCGAGGTGTCAACAGGGTCAGCACTCGAAGGAACCTAGAGCAGCAGAAAAAGAAAAGGACACAAACATTCAGACAATGATAGAGCACAACTCAGAAGAATTCATTAAGCATATAAGGCCACTACGTGGCACAAGGACTGTGTTCTTCAAGATATTTACAACAAAAGCAGACTACAAACTATCCTACATCTACAACGCCTAAGATGCGGCACCCTGAGTCGCCTCGGAGCCGGATTGCCTAGCTTTGGCCTCCCCTTGCTGCCGCAGCGCATACTCAGATAGCAAATCAATGAGCTTCGGCCCATATCGCTTGCAGCGAGAAGAGTAGGCATCAAAGGCTACCTCGGATCCGTCTACGGTCGTCGGCATCCGGGAGGTGATCTGGGGCAGGTCCAGCTCCGCTCTAGCTGCCAAAGCCATCGCCAGCCCGACGGATGCGCCGATGCCCTTCTGCTTGCGCTTGTATGCCGCAGGCGCTTCGGCTGACAAAGCCTCCGCCAGAGCATCCACATCATCAAGGGCCGCGCCCTTAGGGACAAGCTCCTTGTAGAAGCGGCCAAGGACCTCCTTCGCCTTGGCAAGAGAGCTGACGACGGTGCTGCAACGATCTTCGACCGCTGCAGTAGCATCATCTAGAGCACTCCCGTGCTCCAGAGCGCCTCGGTCAAACTCGATGCCTGCGGCATCTGAGACAAAAAAAGGGACATGACGAAAAGCAACGCAGAAGAAGACAAGAAAATAAGAAGAAAGAAGCACAAATACAACACTCACCCGAAACAGCCTTGGCAGCAGCCATGAGCTTGTCTGCCACCTCTCTCTCTCGCGCGCAGCCGCAACAGTGGCCAGCTGCTCCTCACGGTCCGCGGCCTCCTGCTGCAGACGCTCCTTAGCTTCGGCTGCCTTGGTCAGCTCTAGCTCGAGGCGTTCCTTCGCACCAACGGCGGCCTCGGCCTTCTTCTCCGATTGACCAAGGATCTTCTTGAGAGCGTCGACCTCACGGAGAGAAGTATTATGCTCCTCTGCATTCGAAACAAGCAAACGTCAGAGAGCAGGATCGGAATAAATGAAAGAAGCACCAAAAACAAACAGGTACATTGAAGTTGTCGGAGGTTAGCCTCTAGCACTAGGCGCTCCTGCACCAGCCGCTTGGCCTCCTCCACAAAAGGCTACCGAGAAAGAAACACCAGTAAGGAAAAAGGACTTGGGGGCTGTGCTCAACATTAAGGAATAAAGGCAAAACCCGAACACGAAGACACTCGGGGGCTCCCCCCCGAAGATTCGATAAAAGAACAAGATACGAAATTTTTCAGACACCCGGGGGCTCCCCCTGTGGTACGAAGCAGAGGTACATACATGCTCTGATGGCGACTCCGAAGGCCCGCTGGCGAAATTCTGAGGCGCAACCACCCGCACCTCCTACAGAGGAGGATTCGGAGCGGCGCCCCCTGACGTTGCCACCGTTTGAGGAGGAGGAGGAGACGCAACTTTCGACTCCCCCATCATCTCCCGAGCACCATCGCTGGAGGAGTCATGGGAGGAATGCCTGCATACGAAGCAATCAGTACAAGTGCAAAATCAAGAAAGAAAAAGGACAGCAGTAAGACAAGAAACTTACGAGTCCAGCGAGCTCAGGTCAAAGACAGGAGGAGTCCTTCGGGCTCTCTTCTCCACCTTCTTCTCTTCCTTTTTCTCTTCCTTCTTTTCTTCCTTCTTCCGCTTCGCTGGTGGGTGTGGCGCTACAGCCCGCACAGGAATGACAGGAATGGGAGAGGAAGAGCCTCCATGCCCGTCACTATGACGCTCAAGGCACAGAGGGTTTCTGGGAGTCGGAGGAGTCGAGGCATCCGAAGACTCGCTGGAGATCCGTGATCGTTTGCGCGTATGGTCCTCACTCGACTCGTCGGCATCTTCCGCCGGAGATCGCGCAGACGGCAGCTCGGACACGGAATCCACCACGTCATTATCCGGGGCATTCGGATATTTTTCAGGCAATGGCGGTACCATGCCCGGCACCTTGAAGCTCTGCAAAACCAAAAGGGACTTTGTTAGCAAACAAAGGAAAATAAATATACAGTCGACAACAAGCGCTACACGCACAAATCTACACCTGTGGAACATCCAATGCCGAAGAAAACGGCGGAGTCAGCGACTTCCCCGGGATTTCCTCTCCAGCCTTGAACTTCAGCAGCGAGTGAAGGGTCCTGTCAAGATCACCCTCAGAGATTTTCTCAGCCGAAACCCTTGTCGGATCACGACGCCCAGAATAAAGAAACATCGGGTGCGCCCTCGCCTGGAGAGGCTGCACCCGACGCTCGAGAAACGTCCGGATGATGTCCACGCCATTCACTTCTTTCTCCGGAATCAACTGGAGATCCTCCACCCGACGGTAAAGGGCCTCTATCTCCTCTGTCTCGCCATCCAAGATCTGGTTTTTCCAGGATCTTTTTGGCTCGATAATCTGGGAGGGGTCGAAAGGAGCAAGACCAAAATGCTGCCCATCAACTGTAGAGTCGCGAATGTAAAACCACCGCCTCCTCCAGTACTGGACAAATTTGGACATAGAGAAAGAAAAGAAGAGAATATTGGCTTTGAGGGAGATGATGCAACCCCCAATGGGATACACACCATCCGAACCGGATTGCCTCTTCACGGAATAGAGTTTCTGGAAGAGGCCAAAATGCGGCTCGATGCCGAGCCAGCACTCGCAAAAAGTGATGAAACAAGCAATGTGAAGAAGAGAATTGGGCGAAAGATGATGCAGCTGGATGCCATAGAGAAAGAGCAGCCCACGAAGGAAGTCGTGGACTGGGAAGAAAAACCCACGCAAAACGAAGGCAAGAAACATAACCCGATACCCAGCGGGGGGACGGGGGATTATCTCGTTGTCGGGGAGTCTGACGGCCTCCCTATCTTGCGGGATCAAACCCTGCTCGCGAAGCTTGCGGAGATCACTCTCCCGCGTCTCTGATCGCCGCCAACCACCATCGGTGACACGGGCAGCGGTGGCGCCTTTCTTCCCTCCGGCGGCGCTGGTACCAACCGCAGATGATGATTTCTTCGGTTTCCCCATCGCGCTACGGCGGCGCCGGCGGTGAAAGCGCAGAAGGGAAGATGAAAATGTGGAAGGAAATCCCAGCGCGCAGCGAGAATCGCTAGAGCACAAGGAGGCAGTGAAAACAAGAACTGATGCGGTGAAAACAAACTACAGCTTTCCCCAATGATTATAACGACGAAGACGACACACGGCAGCCGTCCATCCAGAAGACCTAACGCCAACGGCAGATCTGACCATACACGTGTCAGCATCACAACGAACCGTCGTTACCACGCCGTCCACTACGCGCGGAAATCGAGGCGACGCCGTAATTATCTCCACGCCGCACGTGACCGGTCAATTCAAGGTCAGCAAGTGGGACCCACATTCGTCCAGTCAAGTCATCTCTGGCGTAGCAAACGCTTGAGGTCATTGATCGTCAACACTGATGTCATCAAAAGCTATACTAGCACCAACTACAATTCTTTGTCTCCACAGCTAAGAGTACTCACTCGTATCTTTGATTCGACTAAATACTCGGGGGCTACTCCTATCAGGAGCGCTGGCCGCGCATCCGAAAGACGAATAAAGACAAAATATTTCTTCGAGTCCTACGCCGAGTCTACGACTCCACTACAGACTCGGGGGCTACTCCCATAGGGAGGATGGATTTAAGGATCCGAAATTTTTTGTGTCCTACGGACTTAAAAATAAACAAAGTGCTTGAATAAAAGTCTCCGCCCGAGTCTACGACTCGAACAGACACTCAGGGGCTACTCCCATAGGGAGCGCTGGTCGCGCACCCTATGAATTCTTCGACTGCGATCTTTCGGATCAAACACGCAAAACTTTTTCGGAAACTTTGCCTCAGTAGAATGCTAAGTGAGCAATTTTTCTCCTTGGCCATCCGAAACACCTCCGTGGTGACAAATGTTCGGATGCTGCGTCTGCGACGCAAAGATAAGACCTACAGATATCATCTGGTGGCCTGGCAACGCACCCGACTGCGCTCTGCTAGTATGAATCCGTGCCAGCAGGTGCGATGAAAAATCCCGACGGACGCGTTGGGTACGTCAATTAAATTCACTGGAATTCAACTCCTGTAAGTCCGCGGCCTGAGTCGAATTACGCCAGCATATGTTCCAGTTTCGAGTTGAGGGACTCGAACCTGAGGAAGATCGTGTCGTTTCGTCCTAAGACAGTTAACTGACCCTGATCCATCGGGTAAGTCAGGCACACGCATCAACAATCCCTACACATGAACTATTGAAATACATAGTTGCACCCGAAAGGATGGAAGATTCCTCAGCCGAATTTACGATTCGACTGATCACTCGGGGGCTACTGACATGGTTGTACCCTACGGGTGCGTGACCTCAGCATACCTAGTCCAGCCCAAGGAAGGCCCACGGCGGACGTACGCCGGCCCATGAGGATTTTCGGGTGGCCAAGGCCCATGACGCCTTCGGATCCTTGGAGAGCAAGACTAGCGTAGATAGGAAATTCAAAGGGGTAAACCCTAGAACTTGTAACCGACTAGGACTATGCCCGGGACCTGCCTAAGTCTATATAAAGGCCAGGAGGGCACGACCTAGATCTCTCGACTCATACTTTCGCATACACACCTCCACGCCAGATTGCATCTGCGCACCCCTGTAACCTTCGGTTCCGCCGTAATCAAGAGCAGACAAGCAGGAGTAGGGTTTTCCCTCCGGGGGCCTGAACCTGGGTAAACCTTGTGTTCCCGTGTTGCTTGTTTGCTAACCGTTCCATGATCTCCAGCATCCCCATCTTCTCCAAAACCCAAGTTCATAACAATGGGCATTGACGAGATCAAACCTCGTCAATAGGATTATGACCCTAAGTTGGATTAGACTAAGGAAACCACTAGGAAAAATGCAACTCTTTGCAAATTCCACACTTGTATTTTTTTCTCGTAAACCTCTACTAATATTCTTTCTCATCTCTATTTGTAGATGGCCGCCATCAATGAAGACGTCAAGAAGGGACCACTCATGACCATGACCTTAGAATGTGAGACAGAGTTTCCCAATGCACTCAAAAACCTCATGGTTAGCTTGGGAATACATGGTGAAGCCGTGTACAAAGGATTTCCAGTGATGGATGAAGGAGAATAATATTGGTGGGTGCAACTCCACTTGTACAAAAACAAGGGAGACAACCACAAAGAGTCGGGATTCTGCATGGTCACCAACTCAGAAATGTATATGTCATTCTTTGACTCTGCAAGAAATGCAGCTTGGAATGCTATCAAGGAGCTTGGTAAAAGGCTCAAGTGTAGAATGCTCAACACACAAAATGACCTTAGTGAGGAGAAGAAGTATACCCAAGATTTAGAGACCTCCATAAAACATCTAAGAGAAGATATCATAGACTTACCATATGAGTGAGAATTATGACGTACTCGAATAGTTGGACCACCACACTTGTCGTTTTTCTCGCGTTAATAATTTGATCATACCAACCTATGTGGTACGGGAAGTTTTTGTCTAAGTGCTTGTGGTAGGTTTTGTATGCCATGACTTGTATGTTTTATTGTTGCATGTATGTTTTTGGCTTTGTTTCACTATCTTGTGTTTTTCTCTCTACTTGTATTGTTTCTAATTTTTCTCTATCTTATGCAATAGATGCCTAACCTTGTTATCAGCACTGCCGAGGAGTTCAAGGGAACTCGTTTCGGTTCTCGTCTTGTGGAGCTCACTAGTTTGCTCAACCTCCCACTCCCTAGTATTAAGGCACTTCAGCTCACCAAGTTTGAGAGGAAGGATCTTTGGGGCTTTAGAGTATCGCAACCTGGACGCCAGATGGAGCCACCCACGGAGGAGATTACCTTCAAGCTGATGCATGATGACAAGGAGAAGGGACTAGACGTAGTCATGTAGGAGCTACTTGGACGCCTCGGCGTACGACATTCCACCGAGCTTAGGGACCTTTACTTCCACCCGTTCGGGAGACGTGACAAGAAGGGTGAGGCTATGGTGTATGATGATAGCTACTAGAGAGACGATTGAGCATTTTTGTCTCTACCTCCAGGACCTAGAGAGACTTGTTAGACACCTTGACACCGATAGGACCAACGTCATTCTTAGCAATGACGAGCTTCAGGTTCAGTTGAGGGAGAAGGACAAGCTCTTCGCGGAGCAGGACAAGATCGTCAAGGAGATGGAGTCCAGATTCGAGAGCCAGGACAAGAAGTTCAAGAATCAAGAGAAGCGGGTGCAGGACTGAAACAAGAAGATCAAGGACATGAGAGTCGATATAGAGGCCAAGGACTTTGAGCTAGAGACCCAACAGGGAGTGATAGAGAGGCTGCGCTCGCAAAAGAGAGCCCTTCGTGCGAAGGTCGAAGCTTTGACCACCAGCGTGGAGGAGTACAAGACAGCCATGGAGACAGCCGGAGTTACTCTTGTGGACGTGGAGGTCGATATGGAGGAGTAGAGTTGATTACTCGACTATCTATTTATCTACCGTCCTTTGATTTATCGAGTCGCAATGATCATCCAACATGTGGATGGCTTGCTAGTGTGTTTACTTTTCCAAAACTTGTTGTTTAAGTTGTTTAAACTCTAAGTTTATCTTGTGCTTGATTATTTTGTGATTGTTGTTGTGTGATGTATTATGCATGTTAGCATCTATGGGTTATATCTCATTACTTATCCTTATTGAAAGCACAGATGCCTCTCCGTCGTGCGAATACCAACCAAAACAACAACAACAATAACAACAATCCCGAGATGCAGCAGCTGATGATAGCTCAAACTCAGTCGATGCAGATGATGACCCAGTTCATGGCAAACCAGAATCAAAACAACAACAACAAGAACAACCAAAACAACCCACCAGCCTTTGACATGCTTACAAGGTTTTTGAGGTTGAGGCTAGCCAAGTTCTCGGGAACCACTAATCCAATGGTAGATAATGACTGGTTACGCTCTGTGAACAAGGACTTGGTCACTGTTGGCTGCACCGATGAGGAAAAGGTTAGATTCACAGCACATCTGCTTGAAGGACCAGCAACAACATGGTGGGATAACTTCCAGATCACCACCCCCCTTTAAGACGTGACTTGGGCCATATTTGAAGATGGTTTACGCATCTCCCATATCTCATCAGGGGTGATGAACTTGAAGAAGAAGGAGTTCCACAATTTGAAACAGCGTCACCGCAGTGTGGCTGAATACATTGAGGAGTTCAACAATCTGTCACGCTATGCGCCGGATGAGGTTGATACTAATGCCAAGAGGAAGGAAAAATTCCTCGAGGGACTGAATGATGAGATGAACCTGCAGCTATCTGTTGCCTATGTCCAACATATCAATCACTCTGTGACAAGGCCACCATCTTGGAAAGCAAGATGAAGCAGTTTGAGAACAGGAAGAGGAAGCATCACTTTGACAAGCACAACTCAGGATCGTCTCACAAGCGTTCCCATGGTGATGATAGTGGAGGTTCTGGGTCCCACAAGCATGGGAAGTATAACGGCCACCACAACAGTAACCGTCACCATGACAACAAGCACCACCGTAGCCATGACAATGAAAGATATAAAAACCACAAGAGTGGACACAAGAGCCACCACAGTGGGAATGGCAATGGAAGTCAGCCTGCAAAAAGGGACATCAGTCAGGTTGAGTGCTTCAAGTGCAAGAAAACTGGGCACTATGCAAATGAATGCCCAGAAAATAAGGCTGAAGGAGCCAACAAGCCCACCCCTTTTTAGAAGGGACAAGTGAACCACATCAATGTGGAAGAAATCTATGAGGAATCTGATACTGTGGCTGGTAAGTTCAAGCTTAATTCTTTTCCAGCACTTGTTCTTTTTGATACCGGCGCATCGCATTCATTCATATCAAGAGAATTTGTTGATAAAAGTGGACTTCCAACTGAAACTATTGGGTGTCCTATTAAAGTAAGCTCTCCCGGTCGAGAGATGATAGTGAATTTTGGATGTCATGATCTAGTGATAGAATTTGGAAAGTATAAGTTTCCAGTTAGTCTGATAATCCTAGATTCCCAAGGATTGGAATGTAATTTTGGGCATGGATTGGATGACTAAGTATGAAGGAGTAATATATTGTGCCAATCGTGATGTTACGCTCACAACCCCGTATAAGAAACGGATTAGGTTCAAGTCTAACTTTGAATCTAAAGGGAGTAAGCTAAATTCTCTTAAGGGGGTTAGCATAGTTGGTGTACCAGTTGTGAAGGAATATCCGGATGTGTTTCCGAAGGAATTACCAGGAATGCCACCAGATAGAGATGTGGAGTTTCTGATTGACTTACTGCCAGGATCTGGACCAATAGAAAATAGACCCTACAAGATGTCAGTTGATGAGTTGAAAGAACTCAAGAAACAACTTGGAGAATAGTGGCAAAAAGGATTTATTCAACCAAGTTCTTCGTCTTGGGGTGCACCAGTTCTGTTTGTTGAGAAGAAGGATAGAAGTCAAAGGTTATGCATAGATTACCATTCACTCAATGAGGTGACTATAAAGAACAAGTACCCTTAGCCTAGAATCAATGATCTATTTGATCAGCTAGAATGAGCCTGTGTGTTCTCAAAGATTGATATCCAATCAGGCTAATTTCAGCTAAAGATTAGAGAGAAAGACATACCTAAGACTGCTTTCACCACTAGGTATGGATTGTATGAGTATATCGTGATGCCATTTGGATTGAAAAATGCACCAGCTTATTTCATGAACATGATGAACAAAGTGTTCATGGAATTTCTTGACAAGTTTGTTGTCGTATTCATCGATGACATTTTGAGCTATTCCAAAAGCAAAGAAGGGCACGAGGAACATTTACGTTTGATACTTGAGAAGCTCATGGAGCACAAACTGTATGCAAAGTTCAACAAGTGTGAATTTTGGTTGAGTGAAGTTGGATTTCTTGGACACATTGTGTCGGGAGATGGTATAGCTATCGATCCCGCAAAGGTGTCAGCTATAACTGCGTGTGAATCTCCCAAGTCAGTTAAAGAAGTTCGTAGTTTCCTAGGCTTGGCAGGATACTATAGAAGATTCATTGAGAATTTCTTAAAGGTAGCTAAGATAATGACGGGGTTACTTAAGAAAGAAAAGAAGTTTGACTGGACTGAAGGGTGTGAAGTCAGTTTCCAAGAATTGAAGAAGAGACTAGTATCAGCACCAGTCTTATGTCTGCCAGATTTGGAGAATGTCAACACCCGGATTTTTAATCCCAGATGCCTATTATGCCATACATCGCAATCCCAGGATTACCATTTTTGCGAGACATAACAGATTTGGATACCACAGTACATCATCCATTACAAACCATACATAAGGTCTTACACCAATAAGGATCTCATGATCCAGTTCTTATTACAACTCAAGCAGCGGAAATACGTAAATAATAACGGTAGCGTAGGCGAAGCTCCATCTTCGGGGTCAAAGGCAATGCTGACGATGGGAGATGATCCTAGCTGTCGTAACCTTCCTGGGGTCCATCCTCCAGGTACTCCTCTTCATAGTCTGGCCACGGGAATATCCAGGGACAAAGCCATGAGTCCATCCTCCAACTGTCCATAACCGCGAAAGCGACTATTCGAATAGTTTGACACTCTGCAGAGATTGTACACTTTCACCACAACATTCGATACATCCGTCAGGAACAAATCCTGAATTCACCATACTCAGTATGCGGATAATCAATCCTAACCTTTCAATTACACGCCCTAGTATAAGCACCTCTCATGTGAGTTTGGCCTCCCAACCATGACCAACTTTCATCTTGGGTACTGCACAGGTGGACAATCTTCACAAGGTAGCCTCATCTCAGACCTTGGCCGTGAGGGAACTAATACTAAGGTATATAAGTTTCCAGTCAAGCCCTACCCAATTCTCGGGTATTGTGGTTGTACGGTAAAATTGGAATGGTATCGCATCGAGACAACCATCAGTTTTATAAAGGGCTAAGGCTCATGCCTCAACATTTTCATCACCATAAATCCTCTGGTGTTCGGAAACACATGTCCAAAACATCTCAATAGAATGATCCATCATTCCAAGGTTTTCATAACCATTTTTCCACCAAGTATTCCCATCTAAGTTGATCAAGTTTTATGCTTAGCACTAGCATCTACAAGTGGGGGTAAGTACTAATGAGGGGTGCTAAACTAGTGGAGTTTAACTAATTTCAATCTCATGCCTTAGGATGACATAAATATTATCTAGCTTAGGCCAAGTTTTATGCTCTTTATGCAAACTTCAATTATCTTTCTAGTCTCTACAATTCACTTAAGTAAACTCTAAGTAAAAGCTTTGATAAAGAAATAAAGTATAAAGCTTGCAAGTAAAACTAGGATTGGTTTATCAAGTGGTTATGATCATATATGCTTAAGGCATATAGTTGGCATGGTAACAAGCAAGTATTTGCTTGCACATTCAACTAGTAGTATTAGGCTTGCATCAGTATCAGTATAAGCTTGCTAAGTTAATAGCTTGCAAGTATTGGCTTGCATAGGTCAACTTGATTAGTAAGGCTTGCTAAAGTAGAGTATCTTGCAAGTGTTAGCTTGCCTTGTGCAGAGCAGTGGTTGAAGTTCTCCTCGGCTTCTTCTTCGTAGTATCCTCCTTCTTCCTCGTATCCTTGGTCGGTACTAGCGTCTATGAATAAATACGAGGTACACAATCACCAAGCAATACTTAACTAATTTCAATCATCACACAAAAGGGTCCTATAGATGATATAGCATCATCACTAACATTACAAGATTAAAGTTTGGTTTAATTTCTTTTATTTTTAGAAAAGTAATTTCTACTCATTGAAAAACTACTTAAGATTTAATATTCTCCAAACCAAACATGGGATCATGTTGACACATTTCATCACCACATATTTTAGTCCATGGGAATGTGATTTAAAGTGGTGTCACAATTTAATAAGGTTTAACCTTTTATTTTAATTAAATAAAGTGGCTAGAAATGCCTATGTGGCATTCTTTTATTACTTGAACATTATTTCTGTAAGTAAACCCAAATGTTTTTATATATTCTGAAAGGTATGATCAAATGTGATTTTTGAGAGTTGGAATCAACTCAAAAGCTATTATGGTTTAAATTTGAAAAATGTTTGAATGCAGAAAAGGTTCTGCCTTGTTATTTTTACCAAGGGTGATCTACAGATCCAAATGACTTAAATCCAACGGGCTTGGATTCAGCATTTTAAGACATTTCTAACAAAATTGGTTTCATTCAATTTGGTTTTCTGAATCGAGCTGGGTTGATTTTTGAAAATGGGTACAGAACTAGGTTTGAACTTAAATGGAAAAAGTTGAATTCAAACGAGTGGGCTGCATGGGAAACGATACTGGGCCGACCTCCTAAGCACAGCGCTTACACGGGCTGGTTAAGTTGTTGTCCCCACGCGTTAGTGAGACGAGGGGGTGCAAAGAGGTACGGGGCAATGTGAGCCGTGGGATCTTGTTCTAATCTAACGGCCCTGGTTCATCGTCCATGTCGGGCAGCGCCGGCGAGACAGAACCCTAACGCGGCAGGTAGGGGTCGTCGGGGGCTCACCAGGGCTCAGGCGAGGGTCGGCGAGGCGGGCGAACGACGAAGTCGACGACGGCGAACCTCCTGGTACCGGCAGCTTCTCCTGGGGCGGCTCCAATTGCTGGCTCCCTTCTTCTCCAGCAGCGATGGACTCTGGCCAAATTCCGGCGATGCACTGCTCGCCTTGCTTCGGGACTGAGGCGGGGTGGTTCTGGGTGAGAGGGGAGTGAGATCGTGTGCTCAATTCGGCTGGGGGTGGCCTCTATTTATAGTGGCGAGAGGGGACCGACGGGCGCAAGGTGAGCTCGTCGTGGTCGACGGCACAGAGGGCTATCGGCATGGGCGACAGTAGGGGGCGGTGTTGTGCTCCCTGGCAAAGCTCAACAATGTGGTGGCGAGGCGTGGGGCGGTGCTGATCGGTTGGAACGCGGCGGTGCTCTACACGTGCCCGGCGGAAGTTTTTATGGCGCACAGCGCGCGTGGTCCGCGCGGCGGCGAACGGGCGTGTCTGTGGGGTTGCTGGGACGGTGGTGATCACGTATGCACGCGGCGAGGGCGGCGCGCGGTCTGTGGGTGTCTGTCGATCGTGGCGCACGGGGCGCGCTCTCGGCATGGTTGCTGGCGAGCTGGGCACGGTTTGTGCGTGTGGTCTAGGGGCTGGCAAGGTTCGAGCGCTGGACATAGAGTGGCGGTGGGGTGTTAGCTTGCTCCCAGACATGCTGGCTAGTCTTGGTTCTTCTCTTAGCTCGCTGTCGACATGTGGGTGGCAAGGGTGTACTCGACCTGCTCACCATTGATGACAATGGCTAGCTTACAGTATGCTAGAGATTAGTTTAGGTTGTTAGATGATCTACTGAGGTTGTTGTGAGCTAGAGAGGGAACAAGTTAGGCCAGTATCACTGCTCAAAATAGTGTTTTGATTTTGTTTGATTTGCATCTGCAAGGTGTTTGATGAAATGTCCGCATGAACTCAAGTTTTGAATTTTGAAAAGATTTTTGGTGGGTGTGCTAGGTTGGTGTTGGTGAGTCTGCAGATGCATGGGTTTTGAAATTTGAGCTTGTTTGAGTGGTTTTTGAAAAAGTGGGATCTTCCCATATGATATAGATTCAATTTTAAACTGTCATTTAGACTATGCATTTGAATATTTCTGGATGATCACAAAGTGGGCCTTGATACTTTGTTATGAGTACTATCAAGGAGTGTAAAGATCCAAACAAGTTTCTGTTAAGATTTGAAAGTTAGAGACAACCAAAGTAGGCATGGGAGTTAAATTGGTCAAAATGACCATTCCCTTATTTTGTTTGTTTTGATTTATTTGTCTTTGGGAAAAGTGTGGGGATTGTTTAGATGATGTTTATTTCACCTAAGAATCCTTTTACAAGCAAAGTAACACATAAACAAGGCAATTCAAAAGAATCCAAAAGGGGATGCATACACACATGAATGCTTTCTCATTTTATTTTAGAAAAGTTTTTGTTAACCCTAAATTTGATGATTAGAGTTTGATGATTCTAGTTTAATATTTTTGGGATGTTACAAACCTTCCCCCCTTAAACAAAATCTTGTCCCGAGATTTGAAAAAGTACGAAAAGATTACCAAGGATTTGAAGAGATCGGGATACTCTGTCCTGATGTGATCTTCGCGCTCCCAGGTAGCTTCCTCTTCTGTGTGGTTGCTCCACTGAATCTTGAGAAACTTGATGCTTCGGGTTCAGGTAGTTCTGAAGGCTTCTTCCAAAATACGTATGGGTTCTTCGGGATAGGTCAGGTCATCGTTGATCTCTATAGTCCGGTGATCGATATTCTTGAACACTTCCGTTTTCTCCGGGACTTCGAGACACTTGCGAAGTAATGAGATATGGAACACATTGTGCACAGCTGACATCTCTTCGGGTAGTTCCAATTGATATGACACTTCTCCTCGATGGTTCAGAATCTTGAAAGGTCTGATATTTCTGGGGGCTAACTTTCCTTTGAGTTGGAAATGCTGCATTCCCTTCAATGGTGACACTTTCAGATATACAAAATCTCCTATGTTGAAGGGGAGGTCTCGACGTCTCTTGTCGGTGTAACTCTTCTGTCTGTACTGGGCTATCTTGAGGTGCTCACGAATCTTGTGAACCTTCTCTTCTGCTTCTCGTAGGATATCGGGTCTGAAAATCTGACTCTCTCCTACTTCCGACCAGTTCAAAGGGGTGCGACACTTCCTTCCGTACATGAATTCAAATGGGGCCATTTGCAAACTATCTTGATAGCTGTTGTTGTACGAAAATTCTGCAAACGGCAGACAGTCTTCCCACTTAGATCCATAATCTAACACACATGCTCTCAACATATCTTCGAGTATTTGATTTACTCGCTCCGTTTTTCCGTCGGTCTGAGGGTGATACGCGGTACTGAAATCTAGGAGGGTTCCTAAACCTTCTTGAACTTTCTTCCAGAATCTCGAGGTAAACTGAGTTCCTCGATCCGATACAATGTTCTTGGGGACTCCATGCAAACCGACGATTCTAGCGGTGTATAACTCTGCTAGCTTCGAACTCTGATATGTGGTCTTGACGGGTAAGAAATGGGCGACTTTGGACAATATGTCCACTATCACCCTGATAGAGTCATTTCCCCTACTAGAAGTAGGCAATCCGGTGATAAAGTCCATTCCAACAGAATCACATTTCCATTCCGGAATCTGTAATGGTTACAACAATCCAGCGGGTCTTTGATGTCCAGCATTGACTCACTGACATATATCACACTTGGCGATATAGCTTCCGATTTCTCTCTTCATCTTATGCCACCAAAATTGCTCTTTCAAATCTTGATACATCTTAGTTCCTCCGGGGTGGATAGAATAAAGAGTATCACGAGCTTCCTTGAGAATAACTTCTTTCAACTCAGAATCTGCAGGTACACAAAGGCGTCCTTTGTACCACAGAACTCCTTCTTCATCTTCGGTGAATCCGGGTACTTTGCCTGTACCGATACGATGCTTGATTCCGTCAATACTAGCATTTCCTTTCTGCGCCTCTTTGATCTGGCTGATCAAAGTGGGTTGAAGTTCTATGCTAGCCAAAAATCCTTCACTCACTAATTCCATTCGAAAATCTTCCATCTCTTTGTGCAAACTTGGTTGCTCCTTCAAAATCATGGAGTTCAAGCGGCACGGCAATCTGCTACCACGTTGGCTTTACTGGGGTGATAGTGAATGTCCAGATCGTAATCCTTGATTAACTCAATCCATCTTCTCCGCCTCATATTCAACTCCTTCTGAGTGAATATATACTTCAGGCTCTTGTGATCCGAATAAATCTCACAACGATTTCCCATCAGGTAATGCCTCCATGTCTTCAGGGATAGAACTACGGTTGCGAGTTCAAGGTCATGGGTTGGGTATTTTTGCTCATGTTGTTTCAGTTGTCGAGATAGATAAGATATAACTTTTCCTTCTTGCATTAGCACACATCCGAGACCGATCTTGGATGCGTCACAATACACGTCGAAGGGCTTCGTGATATCCGGCATTATTAGGATTGGGGCTGAAATCAATCTCCTCTTGAGTTCTTGAAAACTCGCTTCACATTTGTCGGTCCATTCAAACTTCTTGTCCTTCTTCAGCAATTGGGTCATGGGTCTGGCGATACTCAAGAATCCTTCTACGAACATGCGGTAGTATCCCGCCAATCCGATAAATGCACGAACTTGGGTTTGAGTGGTTGGGGCTTGCCAATCTTCGACATCTTTCACTTTTGCAGGGTCAACGGCAATTCCTCCGGCTGATACAATGTGACCGAGGAATCCTACCTCCTGTAACCAGAATTCACATTTGCTAAACTTGGCATACAGCTGATGCTCTCTAAGGGTTCCAAGAATGGTCCTTAGGTGTAGCTCATGTTCTTCTTCCAATTTGGAATAATCAGAATTTCATCGATGAAAACAACGACAAACTTATCCAGGAAGTCCATAAAACTCTTATTCATGAGATTCATGAAATAAGCGGGGGCATTGGTTAATACAAAAGACATAATGGTATACTCGTATAATCCATATCTGGTGGTAAAGACAGTCTTTGGAATATCCTCTGCACGAATTTTGAGTTGATGATAGCTAGTCCTAAGATCAATCTTAGAAAACACTTGGGCACCGGTCAACTGATCAAACAAATCTTCTATCTTGGGCAAGGGGTACTTATTTTTGATGGTGACATCATTCAACTTCCGGTAATCCGTACACAAACGGTTACCTCCATATTTCTTGTCCACAAACAAAACAGGTGATCTCCATGGTGACGCACTTGGTTGAATCAATCCAATTTCCAGCATGGCATCCAGTTGCTTCTTCAGTTCTTCTAGTTCTGACGGGTTCATACTATATGGTCTCTGGGCTATGGGTCCGGTTCCGGGGATTAGTTTGATGATAAACTCGATATCCTGATCTGGGGGCATACCGGGCAAAACATCTGGAAATACATCGGGGTATTCACAGACTATCCGGACTTGGTCAATGGTAGGTTGGGCTATACTCTTGTTGCACTTGAATTGACGAGGTAAGGTTTCATATATATGCTCGACGGATATTCCGGATTTACTGGTCATGGTGATGGCTTTCTTGGCACAGTCAATCAATCCTTTATTTTTGGACATCCAGTCCATTCCTAGTAGTACTTCCAAACCTTTAGTTCCGAGTACTATCAGGTTAGCATAAAAATCTATGCCATGGATTCAGATAGGAACGGCTTTGAAAATTTTCCTAGCCTTGGTGGTTGAACCGGGAATTTGGACGATCATAACATGCTTCAGTTTTGTTGGTTGAATCTTACTAGTGCAGGCAAATTCTTCGGTGACAAATGAATGCGATGCACTAGAATCAAACAACACTCTTGCAAGTACTGAATTAACAGAAAACATACCTAGCACGACGTCTGGCGCTTCCTGAGCTTCTTCAGCATGCATGAGAAAAAGACGGCCGTTGCGGTTGAGTGAATTCCCTGGGGCAAACCTTCTTCCTGGCTGAACACGACGCTGCTGCTGAGCTGGGGAATTTGCATTGGGGGCTACAACATTCTTCTTGTTGGGGCACTCGTTGGAGTAGTGACCCTTATTTCCACAGTCATAACAAGTCACTTGCGACTTGTCCTTTGCTGCAATAGGCACATCATTGCTTCCAGTCCTTGGGGCAGTGTTGGTGTTGGCGGTAGCATTGTTGTTGTTGGACTTAGGTGGGGCATTGTTGAAATTGTTAGAGTTTCCATGGTTGTTTTGATTTCCTCCGGGCCTAGGGTTTCCACGGTTGGGATAGGTCGGACGGTTCATCGGGGGTCTGTTGGTTCTCGGGGCAAATCCTGGAGATGGGTTAGGGCGATACTTTGGGGTCTGATGGGTTCCTGGTTGATGTATCATGCGACACTTGCGGTTCTCATTGGCTTGGTTGATCTTTCCTTCCATCTGGATGGCAGAGTCGACTAGGGCTTCAATATCAGCAAAGGGGATATTGACTAACACCATCTGCATCTCATCGTGCAGACCATTCAAGAATCTTTCTTTCTTCTTGGCTTCGGTGTCGATCTCATCCGGGGCATACCTAGCTAATGACAAGAATTTGTCACGGTATTCCACTACGGTCATCCTTCCTTGCTTCAGTTCTCTGAACTTGTCTCTCATTCTCTTGATCAAACCTGGTGGCACATGGGTTCTGCTGAACTTGACCTTGAATTCCTCCCAGGTCATCATTTGTCCTCCGGTAATTGCACGAACACTGTTCCACCATGCTCTGGCATCTCCGGCTAGATAATGGGTGGAGAACAGAACTTTCTCGTTGGCTTCCACTCCGGCGACCTCTAGGTTATTTTCCATGGTTTGCAGCCAATCATCAGCATCTAAGGGCTCTTCTGACTTAGTGAAAACAGGTGGGTTGGTGTTCTATAAATTCTTAGCTTAGATCCATGTATGTCCTGGTTTCCGTGGCCCTGATTGTTGTGGGCTAGCTGTGCTATCTGTTGAAGGGTGGCTAAGTTGGCTTGACGTTCCGCTCTTTCAGCTTCGTGGTCAGAAACCAACATTTGCAGGATCTGCAACATCGGGTCCGGGGATGAACCACTTCCTCCGTGTGGCATCTTAAGATTGAGATAGATCATGAGAAAAGAGGGAAATTTCTAAGGTTTTTGGACTTTGAAAAGTTTTTAAAGTTTGACTCAGATTTTCTAGCAACTTGCTTTTCATTCATTCATTCATAGCACACGATACAAACACACACCACAACAAGGTAAACAAATGGTTTTAGGAACCATTCTGGAAACTACGATACAGTGGGACCGAATACTACTCACTAAGTTTGTGCACTAGCGTAGTTGTGAGTTTTACTAAAAGTGATCTAGGGTGCAAAATTTGATGTAAGCTTTGAAATAATTTTGGAGTAGCGTGAATTTTTATGAAAGAGTCCAAGAGGTAAGAATGAGAATAAGTTTTTGTAAATATTTGCTAGCATGAATTTTTATGAAAGAGTCCAAGAGGTAAGAATGAGAATAAGTTTTTGTAAATATTTGCTTCCTTTGGTTTTGAAACTAAGTTTTTGGTTCAAACGTCTAGTCTAACTAGGGTCTCCTATGGTCAGGATGGCTCTGATACCAACTTGTCAACACCCGGATTTTTAATCCCAGATGCCTGTTATGCCACACATCGCAATCCCAGGATTACCATTTTTGCGAGACATAACAGATTTGGATACCACAGTACATCATCCATTACAAACCATACATAAGGTCTTACACCAATAAGGATCTCATGATCTAGTTCTTATTACAACTCAAGCAGCGGAAATACGTAAATAATAACGGTAGCGTAGGCGAAGCTCCATCTTCGGGGTCACAGGCAATGCTGACGATGGGAGATGATCCTAGTTGTCGTAACCTTCCTGGGGTCCATCCTCCAGGTACTCCTCTTCATAGTCTGGCCACGGGAATAGCCAGGGACAAAGCCATGAGTACTCTTTAAGTACTCGCAAACTAATACTAACAAGTGAAGGTTTTTTTTTAGTAGGACACTAAGCTCTAGGGTTGTTTTGCAGAAAGCCAGATTTACATCTACTAAGTTTAGAAACAACGAATGCTAGTTGAAGTTTTATAACACCTAAGTGGGAACTTGTATTTTATATCACAACTCTGTTGTGGTCATGTCAAATTCTCAATTCATTTCACAAGTCATTTTGAAAACATCTAACGGGGGAACAGTATGGCGACTCCAACTGTCCATAACCACGGACGCGGCTATTCGAATAGTTTGACACTCTGCAGAGATTGTACACTTTCACCACAACATTCGATACATACGTCAGGAACAAATCCTGAATTCACCATACTCAGTATGCGGATAATCAATCCTAACCTTTCAATTACACGCCCTAGTATAAGCACCTCTCATGTGAGTTTGGCCTCCCAACCATGACCAACTTTCATCTTGGTTACTGCATAGGTGGACAATCTTCACAAGGTAGCCTCAGCTCAGACCTTGGCCGTGAGGGAACTAATACTAAGGTATATAAGTTTCCAGTCAAGCCCTACCCAATTCTCGGGTATTGTGGTTGTACGGTAAAATTGGAATGGTATCGCATCCAGACAACCATCAGTTTTATAAAGGGCTAAGGCTCATGCCTCAACATTTTCATCACCATAAATCCTCTGGTGTTCGGAAACACATGTCCAAAACATCTCAATAGAATGATCCATCATTCCAAGGTTTTCATAACCATTTTTCCACCAAGTATTCCCATCTAAGTTGATCAAGTTTTATGCTTAGCACTAGCATCTACAAGTATAAGCTTGCTAAATTGCAAGTGTTAGCTTGCCTTGTGCAGAGCAGTGGTTGAAGTTCTCCTCGGCTTCTTCTTCATAGTATCCTCCTTCTTCCTCGTTTCCTTGGTCGGTACTAGCGTCTATGAATAAATACGAGGTACACAATCACCAAGCAATACTTAACTAATTTCAATCATCACACAAAAGGGTCCTATAGATGATCTAGCATCATCACTAACATTACATGATTAAAGTTTGGTTTAATTTCTTTTATTTTTAGAAAAGTAATTTCTACTCATTGAAAAACTACTTAAGATTTGATATTCTCCAAACCAAACATGGGATCATGTTGACACATGTCATCACCACATATTTTAGTCCATGGGAATGTGATTTAAAGTGGTGTCACAATTTAATAAGGTTTAACCTTTTATTTTAATTAAATAAAGTGGTTAGAAATGCCTATGTGGCATTCTTTTATTACTTGAAAATTATTTCTATAAGTAAACCCAAATGTTTTTATATATTCTGAAAGGTATGATCAAATGTGATTTTTGAGAGTTGGAATCAACTCAAAAGCTATTATGATTTAACTTTGAAAAATGTTTGAATGCAGAAAAGGTTCTGCCTTGTTATTTTTACCAAGGGTGATCTACAAATCAAATGATTTAAATCCAACGGGCTTGGATTCAGCATTTGAAGACCTTTCTAACAAAATTGGTTTCATTCAATTTGGTTTACTGAATCGAGCTGGGTTGATTTTTGAAAATGGGTATAGAACTAGGTTTGAACTTAAATGGAAAAAGTTCAATTCAAACGAGTGGGCTGCGCGGGAAACGATACTGGGCCGGCCTGCTAAGCACAGCGCTTACGTGGGCTGGTTAAGTTGTTGTCCCCACGCGTCAGTGAGACAAGGGGGTGCGAAGCGGTACGGGGCAATGTGAGCCGTGGGATCTTGTTTTAATCTAACAGCCATGGTTCATCGTCCACATCGGGCAGCGCCGGCGAGACAGAGCCCTAACGCGGCAGGTGGGGGTCATCGGGGGCTCACCGGGGCTCAGGTGAGGGTCGGCGAGGCGGGCGAACGACAAAGTCGACGACGGCGAACCTCTTGGTACCGGTAGCTTCTCCTGGGGCGGCTCAATTGCTAGCTCCCTTCTTCTCCAGCAGCGGCGGACTCCGGCCAAATTCCGGCGATGCGCTGCTCGCCTTGCTTCGGGACTGAGGTGGGGTGGTTCTGGGTGAGAGGGGAGTGAGATGGTGTGCTCAATTCGGCTGGGGGTGGCCTCTATTTATAGTGGCGAGAGGGGACCGACGGGCGCATGGTGAGCTCGTCATGGTCGACGGCACTGAGGGTTATCGGCGTGGGCGACGGTAGGGGGCGGTGTGCTCCCTGGCGAAGCTCAACGACGTGGTGGCGATGCGTGGGGCGGTGCTGATCGATCGGAACACGGCGGTGATCTGCGCATGCCCGACGGAAGTTTTTATGGCGCACAGCGCGCGTGGTCCGCGCGGTGGCGAACGAGCGTGTCTGCGGGGTTGCTGGGACGATGGTGATCACGTATGCACGCGGTGAGGGCGGCGCGCGGTCTGTGGGCGTCTGTCGAGCATGGCGCACAGGGCACGCTCTCGGCATGGTTGCTGGCGAGTTGGGCACGGTCTGTGTGTGTGGTACAGGGGTTGGCAAGGTTCGAGCGCTGGACAGGGAGTGGCAGTGGGGTGTTAGCTTGCTCCCAGACATGTTGGCTAGGCTTGGTGCTTCTCCTAGCGCGCTCTCGACATGTGGGTAGCAAGGGTGTACTCGGCCTGCTCACCATTGATGACAATGGCTAGCTTACAGTAGTGCTAGAGATTAGTTTAGGTTGTTAGATGATCTACTGAGGTTGTTGTGAGCTAGAGAGGGAACAAGTTAGGCCAGAATCACTGCTCAAAATAGTGTTTTGATTTTGTTTGATTTGCATCTGCAAGGTGTTTGATGAAATGTCCACATGAACTCAAGTTTTTAATTTTGAAAAGATTTTTGGTGGGTGTGCTAGGTTGGTGCTGGTGAGTCTGCAGATGCATGGGTTTTGAAATTTGAGCTTGTTTGAGTGGTTTTTGAAAAAGTGGGATCTTCCCATATGATATAGATTCAATTTTAAACTATCATTTAAACTATGCATTTGAATATTTCTGGATGATCACAAAGTGGGCCTTGACACTTTGTTATGAGTACTATCAAGGAGTGTAAAGATCCAAACAAGTTTCTGTTAAGTTTTGAAAGTTAGAGACAACCAAAGTAGGCATGGGAGTTAAATTGGTCAAAATGACCATTCCCTTATTTTGTTTGTTTTGATTTATTTGTCTTTGGGAAAAGTGTGGGGATTGTTTAGATGATGTTTATTTCACCTAAGAATTCTTTTACAAGCAAATAAACACATAAACAAGGCAATTCAAAAGAATCCAAAAGGGGATGCATACACACATGAATGCTTTCTCATTTTATTTTAGAAAAGTTTTTGTTAACCCTAAATTTGATGATTAGAGTTTGATGATTCTAGTTTAATATTTTTGGGATGTTACAGAGAAGGATTTCCAAGTCTATTGTGATGCATCTCACCAAGGATTGGGTGGAGTTTTGATGCAAGAAGGGAAGGTTGTGGCTTATGCCTCGAGACAACTCAAAACTCATGAATTGAATTATCCTACTCATGATTTGGAGTTAGCCTCTGTTGTCCATGCACTCAAAACATGGAGACATTATCTTTTGGGAAAGCGTTGTGAAGTGTTCACACATCACAAAAGTTTGAAATATATGTTCACTCAGAAGGAACTCAATATGAGACAAAGAAGGTGGATAGAGCTCATTAAGGACTATGACTTGAGTTTGCAATACCACCCTAGTAAAGCAAATGTTGGAGCAGATGCTTTAAGACGTAAGGTTTATGTGAATGGCCTTACTAAAGGAGAATTGCCAGATGATCTATGTGCCCAATTCAAAGATCTCAGATTGGAGACTGTGCCTGAAGGATATCTCATGTCATTGGATGTTCAACCCACATTTTTGGACAAGATCAAAGAAGCCCAAAAGTTGGACAAGGAGATTGAAGAGATTGAAGGTAAAATTAGTAAGGGGAAGGCTAAAGGATTCCATGAAGATGAACAAGGTACTTTATGGTATGGAAAGCGTATCTGCATTCCGCATGATCTGGAACTTCGGAAATTGATTCTGCAAGAAGCACACAATTTGCCATATTCTATTCATCCAGGTAACACCAAAATGTACATGGATGTGAAGGAAATATGTTGGTGGAACAATCTCAAGAAAGATATTGCGGAACATATTGCATTGTGTGATGTGTGTAGTCGAGTAAAAGCGGAACATCAGAAACCAGCAGGGTTATTGCAACCCCTACCTATTCCTGATTGGAAGTGGGATAAGATTGGAATGGACTTTATCACCGGATTGCCAAGGACTAGATCTGTATATGATTCCATTTGGGTTGTTGTAGATCGGGCCTAACTAAAGTGGCTCATTTCAAACCCGTGAAGACTACCTATACCAGTGCTAAGTTAGCCAAGATCTATATGAACATGATTATATGTATGCATGGAGTACCTAAGAGTATCGTGTCTGATAGAGGAACTCAGTTCACTTTGCATTTTTGGTGACAACTGCATGAATCATTGGGAACAAGATTGGAATTCAGCACCACTTTTCACCCCTAGACTGATGGACAGACAAAAAGGACCAATCCGATTTTGGAGGATATGCTGAGGGCATGTGCCCTAGACTATTGTGCTAGTTGGGATGAAAGCCTGCCTTACACAGAATTCTCTTACAATAATAGCTATCAAGCCAGCATTGAGATGGCACCGTTTGAATTTCCTTATGGAAGGAAGTGTACTACGCCATTGCTATGGAATGGTGTAGGAGAAAGGAATTTGTTCGGACCAGAACTGATCAAGGAAGCTGAAGACAAAGTCAAATTGGTAAAGGATAGATTGAAGATAGCCCAGTCCCGACAAAAGAGCTACGCAGATCCAAAGCGTAGAGAAGTCACCTATGAATTAGGTGATAGAGCTTATCTTAGAGTCTCACCACTTCGTGGTGTGAAGAGATTTGGAGTCAAACGAAAATTGGCACCAAGGTATGTTGGACCATTCAAGATTTTGAGCCACAAAGGAGAAATGGCTTATGAGATTGAATTACCTGAATCACTATCAGCAGTTCACAATGTGTTTCATGTGAGTCAGTTGAAGAAGTGTCATCCAGAGATGGAAGAAACTTCATTGAAGGACACTATACCTTTGGAAGAAGTATAGTTGGAGAGTGATCTCACTTATGAAGAGAAGTCTATCAAGATTCTTGAGACTTCAGAAAGAGTTACTCATACCAATACTATCAAATTCTGCAAAGTGCAGTGGAACCATCATACCGAAGAAGCAACTCGGGAAAGAGAAGATGATCTTCGGAAATACCACCCTCACCTATTTGCTAGCCAATCCGAATCTCGAGGGAGAGATTCATCTTAAGTGGGTTAGATTTGTAACATCCCAAATTTCATGATTTGTAAAAGAATGCATTGCATTCATATCATCATAGCATCTAGAGCTCGCACAAAAATTTTCAAAGTTTGAAACTAAATAAAACCATATTTAAGCCCATTTTACTATTCATATGAGGCATGGTTTTATTTTTGTTTTCAAAGGACCAAAGTGTTTTTGAGTGGACAAGTGTGTTTGTCACACTTTTGAGTGCAAGATTCATAGTGCAAAAATCTAGAAAATATTTGAATTCAAACAAGTTTGAAAAAGGTTTCAAATTCATTCCTGAAAATCAAATTTGAAAAACAAAAGGACAAAGAAAAAAATAAAATAGGGCGCCACCTATTCATCCCAGCGCCAGAACCAGCCCAAAAGCCCACCCGAGGTTCACCCTCCCTGTAAGACCCCACCTTTATAAAGGTAAAGGTCCCTATGATTGCAATGCTAGTCCCTGGATCAAATGCTAGCATCCACAGTTTACGATGAAGTACACAGAAACAAAGGTCATTATTACATCATCAATCCAGAGATAACATAGTCTTTTACAACTCCATAGCCATAGGCTAGTACAAGAGTTTAACTTAACAATATACATAAAAGTCTTCCCATCACACCAATCTACGCCAAGATAAAGAATGTTGGGTTGCCAGGAACAAACCCTATGATCTTCATGTGCCACAGGCAAGCATGTTGAGTGTAGACTCACAACCCTAATCCTCATCAGAGTAACCTGCAACATCACAAGTTACAGCCACAATGGGTCAATACATTGGAATAGTATTGCCAAGTGATACCTTAGCAGAATAATAGTTTCTAGCTTCTACATGAATTTGGCTAAGTGTAGATTAAGCTTGCTTTGCTCAAAATAGGTTTTACCTATCAGTTGAAAACACTAAGTTTTTGTTTGGCAAAAACTCCCAAGGAACCACCAATAGACATTGGTGAACTTTTACCCTTGTTCAACCACAAGTTTTTAACTTAGAAATTGGGATGAGGAGATTCTTGATACCTTCCATGTCTTGATGCTCAAATTGTCCATTACCGGGGACACGGCTAAGTACTTAGATTCTTCCTTCTCAAGAGGTGGTGCACTTTCCCCACAAGACTAGAAATGCATCGAGACAAGACCTTTCAGAAGCCTTCCCTTAGACCAAAATGGACGTGCTCCAAACCTATCACCCCTACCACCAATTGTCCATTTGGCTAATTTATTGCAACCTATATGATCCAGGCAGAGCCCATATTGCCATGTGGCTGCACTAGAAGCTTCTTAACATATGGCATCTCAAATCCCTTTGTTCCTGGGTGGCTTTCCACAAGTGTAATACACAAGGTAGACCATAGACATGGGCCTTGTGTAACCACTCAACATAACCCAGACATACCATTCCACCCAGGTGTTTCATTCACTTAGTTGTTTTATTAAGCAAAACATAAGTCAAAGACTTAGCTATATTTTTCCATAGCATGTATATGTTCCACCCTTGGTTGCTACTAGCTAGGCTAAGCATGGCAATAGCAAGTATCTTAACTTATAGAAAATTCTAACAATTCTACAACTACTAGGATTCCCCAAGCATAGCATATAGATACTTAGCAAAATTATCATGCAAGCCCTATACAAAATATCACTAATGTATAGTCAAAATATTTGGACAAAAATATGAAGAACCACTTTCCTTGGTAGTTGGGGGAGTAACAACAATCCTCACAGTCACAATCACCACTAGCACCAAAATCTACACATAAAATGATAGCACCAAATTCATATTTCACATAATCAAGCAAAAATATACGAATGCATGCAAATGCCATGGGATGATTTTTATAAACTAAACAATACAAGTAAAACAGTACTGAACATTAAACTAAACATTTATACACCAATTAAACTTAATTTGGATTTTAAAACATTTTCCAAACTATTTTTATACACAAAATAGGCCTACAAATGTCACTGCATAAAATTCTATTTTAACAGAAGCAAATCACAAAACAAAGCTTACATATGTGTAGGATTTATTTTTGTGATTCCAATGATATATTATTTTTATTTTTTGGATAAACAGAACAAAAGTTATTGAATTTACAAGTTTAAATAGCTAATAGATGAAAATCCAGATTTTAAATTTAAAACCTAGCCACGCGGCAGCCTCTGATTGGCGCGTACCGGTTCGGACGGATCACCCTTGCGGACCGTAGGATTTAAATAACGATGCACGGCCCAGATCTAATTGTACCGCTTCATCTAAACATCTAATCGTGGCCTTTGGATCCAGATCCAATGGATCAGATCTGATTGACCAAAATCCAGCGGCGCGAATGGCGCTAGCGGTGGCGACGCCTCTGGCGGTGACACACCGGCGAGGTCAGAGGTGCAGGGGGTTGTTGTAACATCCCAAAAATACTAAACTTAGATCATCAAACTCTAATCATCAAAATTAGGGTTAACAAAAACTTTTCTAAATAAAAATATGAAAGCATGCATGTATGTATGCATCCCATTTTGAATTCTTTGGAATTACCTTGTGTATGTATTTCTTTTCTTGTAAAATGATTCTTAGGTGAAATAAACAGCATCTAAACAATCCCCACACATTTCCCAAAGAAAAATAAAGCAAAACAAACAAAATGAGTGAATGGTCATTTTGACCAAATTAACTCCCATGCCTACTTTGGCTGTCTCAAACTTTCAGAACTTAACAGAAACTTATTTGGATCTTTACACCCCTTGATAGTACTCATAACAAAGTATCAAGGCCCACTTTGTTATCATCCAGAAACTTTCAAATGCATAGTTTAAATGACAATTCAAAATTGAATCTTTATCATATGAGAAGATCCCACTTTTTCAAAAACCACTCAAACAAGCTCAACTTTCAAAACCCAAGGATCTGTAGACTCACCAGCACCAACCTAGCACACCCACCAAAAATCTTTTCAAAATTCAAAACTTGAATTTTGCGGCCATTTCATCAAACACCTTGCAGATAGAAATCAAACAAAATCCAAACACTATTGTGAGCAGTGATTGGAGCCTAACTTGTTCCCTCCCTGGTTGCAACTAGGCTTTAGTAGATCATCTAGCTCAAATGCAAACCTATAGCATCACCGTTGTCATCAATGGTGAGCAGGACGAGTGCACCCTTGTCACCCCCATGTCGTTTGCAATGCCATCAATGGTGAGCAGGACGAGTGCACCCTTGTCACCCCCATGTCGTTTGCAAGCTAGGAGAAGAAACCATCCTAGCAAACATGTCTGGGAGCAAGCCAACACCCCACCGCCACTCCCTGTCCAGCGCTCGAGCGTTGCCAACCCCAGAACCACACGCACGGACCATGCCAAGCTCGCCAGCAACCATGCCGAGAGCGCGCCCCATGCGCCACGCTCGACCGACGCCCACAGACCGCGCGCCGCCCTCACCGCGTGCATACGTGATCACCACCGTCCCAGCAACCCCGCAGACACGCTCGTTCACCACCGCGCGGACCACGCACGCTATGCGCATTAAAATCCTCCGTCGGGCACGCGCAGAGCACCGTCGCGTTCCGACCAAACCGCACCGCCCCACGCCTCGCCACCACGTCGTTGAGCATCACCAGGGAGCACCGCACCGCCCCCTACCGTCGCCCATGCCGATAGCCGTCTGTGCCGTCGACCACGACGAGCTCACCTTGCGCCCCGTCGGTCCCCTCTCGCCACTATAAATAGAGGCCACCCCCAGCCGAATTGAGCACCCCATATCACTCCCTCCCCTCATTGATTGTTCCATCATGTTCCCGAAGCAAGGCGAGCAGTACTTCACCGGAATTTCGCCGGAGCCCGCCGCCTCAGGAGAAGAAGGGACTAGCGATTGGAGCCGCCCCAGGAGAAGCTTCCGGTACCAGGAGGTTCGCCGTCGTTGACTTCGTCGTTCGCCCTCCTCGCTGACCCTCGCCTGAGCCCCGGTGAGCCCCCAACGCCCCACACCCGCCACGTTAGGTTTCAGTCTCGCCGGCGTTGCCCAACGTGGACGATGACCCTCAGCCGTTAGATTAGAACCAGATCCCACGGCTCACATCGCCCCATATCGCTTCGCACCCCCTTGTCTCACTGACTCATGGGGACAGCGACTTAACCAGCCCGCGTATGCGCTGTGCTTAGCAGGCCGGCCCAGTACTGCTTCCCGTGCAGCCCAGTCATTTGAAATGAACCTTTTCCATTTTATTTCAAACACACTTCTGCACCTAGATTCAAAAATCAACCCAGCTCGATTCAGTGAACCAAATGGAATGAAACCAATTTTTTTAGAAAGATATTGAAATGCTTAATCCAAGACCGTTGGATTCAAATCATTTGAATCTATAGATCAACCTTGGTAAAAATAACAAGGCAGAAGTTTTTCTGCATTCAAACATTTTTCAAATTTAAACCATAATAGCTTTTGAGTTGATTCCAACTCTCAAAAATCACATTTGATCATACCTTTCAGAATATATAAAAATATATAGTTTTACTTACATAAATAATGACCAAGTAATAAAAGAATGCTACATAGTAATTTCTAGTCACTTATTTAATTAAAATAAAAGGGTAAAACCTTATTAAATTGTTACACCACTTTAAATCACATTCCCATGAACTAAAATATGTGGTGATGACATGTGCCAACATGATCCCATGTTTGGTTTGGAGAATATTAAATCTTAAGTAGTTGTTCAATGAGTAGAAATTACTTTTCTAAAAATAAAAGGAATTAAACCAAGCTTTAATCTTGTAATATTAGTGATGATGCTAGATCATCTATAGGACCCATGTGTGTGATGATTGCAAGTAGTTAAGTATTGTTTGGTGATTGTGTACCTCGTATTTATTTATAGACGCTAGTACCGACCAAGGATACGAGGAGGAAGGAGGATACTACGAAGAAGAAGCCGAGGAGAACTTCAACCACTGCTCTGCACAAGGCAAGCTAACACTTGCAATTTAGCAAGCTTATACTGATATTGATGCAAGCCAATACTTGCTTGCTGCCATGCCCCCTATATGCCTTAAAGCATATATGATCATACCCACTTGATAAACCAATCCTAGTTTTACTTACAAGCTTTATACTTTATTTCTTTATCAAAGCTAGTACTTAGAGATTACTTAAGTGAATTGTAGATACTAGAAAGATAATGGAAGGTTGCATAAAGATCATAAAACTTGGCCTAAGCTAGATAATCTTTATGTCATCCTAAGGCATGAGATTGAACTTAGTTAAACTCCACTAGTTTACCACCCCTCATTAGTACTTACCCCCACTTGTAGATGCTAGTGCTAAGCATAAAACTTGATCAACTTTAGATGGGAATACTTGGTGGAAAAATGGTTATGAAAACCTTGGAATGATGCATCATTCTATTGAAATGTTTTGGACATGTGTTTCTGAACACCAAATGATTTATGGTGATAAAAATGTTGAGGCATGAGCCTTAGCCCCCTTTATAAAACCGATGGTTGTCTGAATGCGATACCATTCCAATTTTACCGTACAACCACAATACCCGAGAATTGGGTAGGGCTTGACTGGAAACTTATATACCTTAGTATTAGTTCCCTCATGGCCAAGGTCTGAGCTGAGGCTACCTTGTGAAGGTTGTCCA
Source organism: Avena sativa (assembly GCA_916181665.1). Taxonomy (NCBI): domain Eukaryota; kingdom Viridiplantae; phylum Streptophyta; class Magnoliopsida; order Poales; family Poaceae; genus Avena; species Avena sativa. The sequence continues at coordinate 107,514,105 of OV702293.1, forward strand.
CCTGTGCAGTACCCAAGATGATAGTTGGTCATGGTTGGGAGGCCAAACTCATAGGAGAGGTGCTTATACTAGGGCGTGTAATTGAAAGGTTAGGATTGATTATCCGCATACTGAGTATGGTGAATTCAGGATTTGTTCCTGACGGATGTATCGAATGTTGTAGTGAAAGTGTACAATCTCTGCAGAGTGTCAAACTATTCGAATAGCCGCGTCCGCGGTTATGGACAGTTGGAGTGGCCATACTGTTCCCCCGTCAGATGTTTTCAAAATGACTTGTGAAATGATTTGAGACTTGGACTTGACCACAACAGAGTTGTGATATGAAATACAAGTTCCCACTTAGGTGTTATAAAACTTCAACTAGCATTCTTTGTTTCTGAACTTAGTAGATGTAAATCTGGCCTTTTGCAAAACAACCCTAGAGCTTAGTGTCCTACTAAAAAAACCCCTTCACTTGTTAGTATTAGTTTGCGAGTACTTAAAGAGTACTCATGGCTTTGTCCCTGGCTATTCCCATGGCCAGACTATGAAGAGGAGTACCTGGAAGATGGACCCCACGAAGGTTACGACAACTAGGATCATCTCCCATCGTCAGCATTGCCCGTGACCCCGAAGATGGAGCTTCGCCTACGCTACCATTATTATTACGTATTCCGCTGCTTGAGATGTATTAAGAACTGGATCATGAGATCCTTATTTGTGTAAGACCTTATGTATGGTTTGTAATGGATGATATGTTGTGGTCTCCAAATCTGTTATGTCTCGCAAAAATGGTAATCCTGGGATTGCGATGTATGGCACAACAGGCATCTGGTATTAAAAATCCGGGTGTTGACAAGTTGGTATCAGAGCCATCCTGACCATAGGAGACCCTAGTTAGATTGGACGTGTGAATCAAAAACTTATTTTCAAAACCAAAGGAAGCAAATATTTACAAAAACTTATTCCCATTCTTATCACCTTGATTCTTTCATGAAAATTCATGTTCCTCAAAAACTCTTGCAAAATACATAAAAAATTGACACACTTGATCACTCTACTAACTTACTCATCTTATATTCTTTTAGATGGACATGAAGTACATCAAGTTTTACCAGTTGGGAAATGGCGGAGACCTTATCTTTGAGAGGGATTTGGACCAGCTTTCGGAACTTCTGGAGTGTCCGCACCCCGAGTTCTTCGGAGCTCAGCTCAATGATCAAGTTGGAGAAGATCTTCAATGGCTAATTGTTGCAAGTCTCCGAGGAAAGATTGAACCTCCCACTGCGGAAGGAATTCAGTTTACCTTAAGAGAGAACAACTGGCTCGATGGACTTGCCAGGGCCATGCAGGAAGCTCTTTCCCGTCTGTGTGGGCAGAGTATCAACCAGATCAAGGGTACCCGCTTTGAGTTTTGCCCAAGGCATGATGCTAATGTACAGCCCCTGGAAGCCCCATACCACCATGAGATGAAGACTCAATTGGATCACCTTAGATTCATGATGTACGATCGTCAGCAAGAATTGGACAACTGCCGTGACTACTGCAACCACAAGTCTGCCATCATCAAGACAAAGGATCAGACCATCGCCATGCTCGCGAAGGATCACAAGTCTCACCGCCGTCAGCTGGACAAGAAGGAGCGCATCATTGCCCGTCTTCGCCACCGTATCTCATCTTTGGAGGAGACCATCCACGAGAGAGATATGTAGTTGGAGGAAAGAGAGAATGCAGGAGAGGATCTTCGTGGAGACCCCTACTCCTATCTCAGCGGTGATGATGATTTTCTGGAGGATCAGGCTATGGATTTATTCACCGATGAGGATGATTACGCCTTCATCGATGACGATGAGGATGATGAGGATGACGACTATACCGACTCCGAGGAGTAGTAGCACTTGAGCACTAGCATAGTGAATAGTATTCGGTCCCACTGTATCGTAGTTTCCAGAATGGTTCTTAAAACCATATGTTTCCCTTTATTGTGGTGTGTGTTGTACCGTGTGCTATGAATGAATGAATGAAAAGAAAGTTGCTAGAAAAATCTGAGTCAAACTTTAAAAACTTCTCAAAGTCCCAGAACCTTAGAAATTTCCCTCTTTTCTCATGATCTATCTCAATCTTCAGATGCCACGTGGAGGAAGTGGTTCATCCCCGGACCCGATGTTGCAGATCCTACAAATGTTGACTTCTGACCGCGAAGCTGAAAGAGCGGAACGTCAAGCCCACCTAGCCACCCTGCAACAGATAGCTCAACTAGCCCACAACAACCAAGGCTAGGGAAATCAGGACAACCATGGGTCTAAGCTCAAGAATTTCTAGAACACCAACCCACCTATTTTCACTAAGTCAGAAGAGCCCCTAGATGCCGACGATTGGCTGCAGACCATGGAAAATAAAATAGAAGTAGCCGGAGTGGAAGCTAACGAGAAAGTTTTGTTCGCCACCCACTATCTAGCCGGAGATGCCAGGGCATGGTGGAACAGTGTTCGCGCAATGACCAGAGGACAGATGATGACCTGGGAGGAATTCAAGGTCAAGTTCAGCAGAACCCATGTGCCACCGGGTTTGATCAAGAGGATGAGAGATGAGTTCAGAGAACTGAAGCAAGGCAGGATGACTGTAGTGGAATACTGTGACAAATTCTTGTCATTAGCTAGGTATGCCCCGGATGAGATCGACACCGAAGCCAAGAAGAAGGAGAGATTCTTGAATGGTCTGCATGATGAGATGCAGACTGTGTTGGTCAATATTCCCTTTGCTGATATTGAAGCCCTTTTCGACTCTGCCATCCAGATGGAAGGAAAGATCAACCAAGCCAATGAGAACCGCAAGCGTCGCATGATGCATCAGCCAGGAACCCATCAGACCCCAAAGTATCGCCCTAACCCATCTTTCGGATTTGCCCCGAGAACCAACAGACCCCCGATGAACCGTCCGACCTATCCCAACCGTGGAAACCCTAGGCCCGGAGGAAATCACAACAACCCCGGCAACTCTAGCAATTTCAACCGTTCCCCACCCAAGTTCAACAACAACAATGTTGCCCCCAACACCAACACTGCCCCGAGAACTGGAAGCAATGCGGTGCCTAATGCAGCAAAGGACAAGTCGCAAGTGACTTGTTATGACTGTGGAAATAAAGGCCACTATTCCAACGAGTGCCCCAAGAAGAAGAATGCCGCAGCCCCCAATACCAATGCCCCAGCTCAGCAGCAGCGTCGTGTTCAGCCAGGAAGAAGGTTTGACCTAGGGAATTCACTCAACCGCAACGGCCGTATTTTTCTCATGCATGCTGAAGAAGCTCAGGAAGCGCCAGACGTCGTGCTGGGTATGTTTTCTGTTAATTCAGTACTTGCAAGAGTGTTGTTTGATTCTCGTGCATCACATTCATTTGTCCCCGAAGAATTTGCATGCACTAGTAAAATTCAACCAACAATCCTTGGTAGTTGGGTGAGTAACAACAATCCTCACAGTCACAATCACCACTAGCACCAAAATCTACACATAAAATGATAGCACCAAATTCATATTTCAAATAATCAAGCAAAAATATACGAATGCATGCAAATGCCATGGGATGATTTTTATAAACTAAACAATACAAGTAATACAGTACTGAACATTAAACTAAACATTTATACACCAATTAAACTTAATTTGGATTTTAAAACATTTTCCAAACTATTTTTATACACAAAATAGGCCTACAAATATCACTGCATAAAATTCTGTTTTAACAGAAGCAAATCACAAAACCAAGCTTACATATGTGTAGGATTTATTTTTGTGATTCCAATGATATATTATTTGTATTTTTTGGATAAACAGAACAAAAGTTATTGAATTTACAAGTTTAAATAGCTAATAGAGGAAAATGCAGATTTTAAATTTAAAACCTAGCCACGCGGCAACCTCTGATTGGCGCATACCGGTTCAGACGGATCACTCTTGCAGACCGTAGGATTTAAATAACGATGCATGGCCCAGATCTAATTGTACCGCTTCATATAAACATCTAATCGTGGCCTTTGGATCCAGATCCAATGGATCAGATCTGATTGACCAAAATCCAGCGGCGTGAATGGCGCTAGCGGCGGCGACGCCTCTGGCGGTGACACACCGGCGAGGTCATAGGTGCACGGGGGTGTTGTAACATCCCAAAAATACTAAACTTAGATCATCAAACTCTAATCATCAAAATTAGCGTTAACAAAAACTTTTCTAAATAAAAATATGAAAGCACGCATGGATGTATGCATCCCATTTTGAATTCTTTGGAATTACCTTGTGTATGTATTTCTTTGCTTGTAAAATGATTCTTACGTGAAATAAACAACATCTAAACAATCCCCACACATTTTCCAAAGACAAATAAAGCAAAACAAACAAAATGAGTGAATGGTCATTTTGACCAAATTAACTCCCATGCCTACTTTGGCTGTCTCAAACTTTCAGAACTTAACAAAAACTTATTTGGATCTTTACACCCCTTGATAGTACTCATAACAAAGTATCAAGGCCCACTTTGTGATCATCCAGAAACTTTCAAATGCATAGTTTAAATGACAATTCAAAATTGAATCTTTATCATATGAGAAGATCCCACTTTTTCAAAAACCACTCAAACAAGCTCAACTTTCAAAACCCAAGCATCTGCAGACTCACCAGCACCAACCTAGCACACCCACCAAAAATCTTTTCAAAATTCAAAACTTGAATTCTTGCGGCCATTTCAACAAACACCTTGTAGATACAAATCAAACAAAATCCAAACACTATTGTGAGCAGTGATTGGAGCCTAACTTGTTCCCTCTCTGGTTGCAACTAGGCTTTAGTAGATCATCTAGCTCAAATGCAAACCTCTAGCATCACTGTAAGCTTGGAAATGCCATCAATGGTGAGCAGGCCGAGTGCACCCTTGTCACCCCCATGTTGACAGCAAGCTAGGAGAAGAAACCAGCCTAGCAAACATGTCTGGGAGCAAGCCAACACCCCACCGCCACTCACTGTCCAGCGCTCGAGCGTTGCCAACCCCTGGACCACATGCACGGACCATGCCAAGCTCGCCAGTAACCATGCGGAGAGCGCGCCCCATGCGCCACGCTCGACCGACGCCCACAGACCGCGCGCCGCCCTCACCGCGTGCATACGTGATCACCACCGTCCCAGCAACCCCGCAGACACGCTCGTTCGCCGCCACGCGGACCATGCACGCTGTGCGCATTAAAATCCTCTGTCGGGCACGCGCAGAGCACCCTCGCGTTTCGACCAAACCGCACCGCCCCACGCCTCGCCACCACGTCGTTGAGCATCACCAGGGAGCACCGCACCGCCCCTACCGTCGCCCACGCCGATAGCCGTCTGTGCCGTCGACCACGACGAGCTCACCTTACGCCCCGTCGGTCCCCTCTCGCCACTATAAATAGAGGCCACCCCTAGCCGAATTGAGCACCCCATCTCACTCCCCTCCCCGCACTGATTGTTCCACCCCGTTCCCGAAGCAAGGCGAGCAGTACTTCGCCGGAATTTCGCCAGAGCCCGCCGCCTCTGGAGAAGAAGGGAGCCAGCGATTGGAGCCGCCCCAGGAGAAGCTGCCGGTACCAGGAGGTTCACCGTCGTCGACTTCGTCGTTCGCCCGCCTCGCTGACCCTCGCCTGAGCCCCGGTGAGCCCCCAACGACCCACACCCGCCGCGTTAGGTTTCAGTCTCGCCGGCATTGCCCAACGTCGACGATGACCCTTAGTCGTTAGATTAGAACCAGATCCCACGGCTCACATCGCCCCATACCGCTTCGCACCCCCTTGTCTCACTGATGCGTGGGGACAACGACTTAACCATCCCGCGTAAGCGCTGTGCTTAGAAGGCCAGCCCAGTACTGCTTCCCGCACAGCCCAGTAATTCGAAATGAACCTTTTCCATTTTATTTCAAACACACTTTTGCACCTAGATTCAAAAATCAACCCAGCTCGATTCAGTGAACCAAATGGAATGAAACCAATTTTGTTAGAAAGATATTGAAATGCTTAATCCAAGACCATTGGATTCAAATCATTTGAATCTATAGATCAACCTTGGTAAAAATAACAAGGCAGAAGCTTTTCTGCATTCAAACATGTTTCAAATTTAAACCATAATAGCTTTTGAGTTGATTCCAACTCTCAAAAATCACATTTGATCATACCTTTCAGAATATATAAAAATATATAGGTTTTCTTACAGAAATAATGACCAAGTAATAAAAGAATGCTACATAGGCATTTCTAGTCACTTATTTAATTAAAATAAAAGGGTAAAACCTTATTAAATTGTGACACTTTAAATCACATTCCCATGAACTAAAATATGTGGTGATGACATGTGTCAACATGATCCCATGTTTGGTTTGGAGAATATTAAATGTTAAGTAGTTGTTCAATGAGTAGAAATTACTTTTCTAAAAATAAAAGGAATTAAACCAAGCTTTAATCTTGTAATATTAGTGATGATGCTAGATCATCTATAGGACCCATGTGTGTGATGATTGCAAGTAGTTAAGTATTGTTTGGTGATTGTGTACCTCGTATTTATTTATAGGCGCTAGTACCGGCCAAGGATACGAGGAGGAAGGAGGATACTACGAAGAAGAAGCCGAGGAGAACTTCAACCACTGCTCTGCACAAGGGAAGCTAACACTTGAAATTTAGCAAGCTTATACTGATATTGATGCAAGCCAATACTTGCTTGCTGCCATGCCCCCTATATGCCTTAAAGCATATATGATCATACCCACTTGATAAACCAATCCTAGTTTTACTTACAAGCTTTATACTTTATTTCTTTATCAAAGCTAGTACTTAGAGCTTACTTAAGTGAATTGTAGATACTAGAAAGATAATGGAAGGTTGAATAAAGAGCATAAAACTTGGCCTAAGCTAGATAATCTTTATGTCATCCTAAGGCATGAGATTGAACTTAGTTAAACTCCACTAGTTTACCACCCCTCATTAGTACTTACCCCCACTTGTAGATGCTAGTGCTAAGCATAAAACTTGATCAACTTTAGATGGGAATACTTGGTGGAAAATGGTTATGAAAACCTTGGAATGATGGATCATTCTATTGAAATGTTTGGACATGTGTTTCTGAACACCAGATGATTTATGGTGATAAAAATGTTGAGGCATGAGCCTTGGCTCCCTTTATAAAACTGATGGTTGTCTGAATGCGATACCATTCCAATTTTACCATACAACCACAATACTAGAGAATTGGGTAGGGCTTGACTGGAAACTTATATACCTTAGTATTAGTTCCCTCATGGCCAAGGTCTGAGCTGAGGCTACCTTGTGAAGATTGTCCACCTGTGCAGTACCCAAGATGACAGTTGGTTATGGTTGGGAGGCCAAACTCATAGGAGAGGTGCTTATACTAGGGCGTGTAATTGAAAGGTTAGGATTGATTATCCGCATACTGAGTATGGTGAATTCAGGATTTGTTCCTGACGGATGTATCGAATGTTGTGGTGAAAGTGTACAATCTCTGCAGAGTGTCAAACTATTCGAATAGCCGCGTCCGCGGTTATGGACAGTTGGAGTGGCCATACTGTTCCCCCGTCAGATGTTTTCAAAATGACTTGTGAAATGATTTGAGACTTGGACTTGACCACAACAGAGTTGTGATATGAAATACAAGTTCCCACTTAGGTGTTATAAAACTTCAACTAGCATTCTTTGCTTCTGAACTTAGTAGATGTAAATCTGGCCTTTTGCAAAACAACCCTAGAGCTTAGTGTCCTACTAAAAAAACCCTTCACTTGTTAATATTAGTTTGCGAGTACTTAAAGAGTACTCATGGCTTTGTCCCTGGTTATTCCCATGGCCAAACTATGAAGAGGAGTACCTGGAAGATGGACCCCACGAAGGTTACGACAACTAGGATCATCTCCCATCATCAGCATTGCCCGTGACCCCGAAGATGGAGCTTCGCCTACGCTACCGTTATTATTACGTATTCCGCTGCTTGAGATGTATTAAGAACTGGATCATGAGATCCTTATTTGTGTAAGACCTTATGTATGGTTTGTAATGGATGATATACTTTGGTCTCCAAATCTGTTATGTCTCGCAAAAATGGTAATCCTGGGATTGCGATGTATGGCATAACAGGCATCTAGGTTTAAAAATCCGGGTATTGACAAGTTGGTATCAGAGCCATCCTGACCATAGGAGACCCTAGTTAGATTGGACGTGTGAATCAAAAACTTAGTTTCAAAAACAAAGGAAGCAAATATTTTCAAAAACTTATTCCCATTCTTATCACCTTGATTCTTTCATGAAAATTCATTTTCCTCAAAAACTCTTGCAAAATACATATTCTTTTAGATGGACGTGAAGTACAGCAAGTTTTACCAGTTGGGAAATGGCGGAGACCTTATCTTTGAGAGGGATTTGGACCAGCTTTCGGAACTTCTGGAGCGTCCGCACCCCGAGTTCTTCGGAGCTCAGCTCAATGATCAAGGAGGAGAAGATCTGCAATAGCTAATTGTTGCAAGTCTCCGAGGAAAGATTGAACCTCCCACTGCGGAAGGAATTCAGTTTACCTTAAGAGAGAACAACTGGCTCGATGGACTTGCCAGGGCCATGCAGGAAGCACTTTCCCGTCTGTGTGGGCAGAGTATCAACCAGATCAAGGGTACCCGCTTTGAGTTTTGCCCAAGGCGTGATGCTAATGTACAGCCCCTAGAAGCCCCATACCACCATGAGCTGAAGACTCAATTGTATCACCTTAGCTTCATGATGTACGATCGTCAGCAAGAATTGGACAACTGCCATGACTACTGCAACCACAAGTCTTCCATCATCAAGACGAAGGATCAGACCATCGCCATGCTCATGAAGGATCGCAAGTCTCACCGCCGTCAGCTGGACAAGAAGGAGCGCATCATTGCCCGCCTTCGCCACCGTATCTCGTCTTTGGTGGAGACCATCCACGAGAGAGATATGCAGTTGGAGGAAAGAGAGAATGCAGGAGAGGATCTTCGTGGAGACCCCTACTCCTATCTCAGCGATGATGATGATTTTCTGGAGGATCAGGCTATGGATTTATTCACCGATGATGATGATTACGCCTTCATCGATGATGATGAGGATGATGAGGATGACGACTATACCGACTCCGAGGAGTAGTAGCACTTGAGCACTAGCGTAGTGAATAGCATTCGGTCCCACTGTATCGTAGTTTCCAGAATGGTTCTTAAAACCATATGTTTCCCTTTGTTGTGGTGTGTGTTGTACCGTGTGCTATGAATGAATGAATGAAAAGAAAGTTGCTAGAAAAATCTGAGTCAAACTTTAAAAACTTCTCAAAGTTCCAGAACCTTAGAAATTTCCTTCTTTTCTCATGATCTATCTCAATCTTCAGATGCCACGTGGAGGAAGTGGTTCATCCCCGGACCCGATGTTGCAGATCCTGCAAATGTTGACTTCTGACTGCGAAGCTGAAAGAGCGGAACGTCAAGCCAACCTAGCCACCCTGCAATAGATAGCTCAAATAGCCCACAACAACCAAGGCCACGGAAATCAGGACAACCATGGGTCTAAGCTCAAGAATTTCCAGAACACCAATCCACCTGTTTTCACTAAGTCAGAAGAGCCCCTAGATGCCGACGATTGGCTGCAGACCATGGAAAATAAAATAGAAGTAGCCGGAGTGGAAGCTAACGAGAAAGTTTTGTTCGCCATCCACTATCGAGCCGGAGATGCCAGGGCATGGTGGAACAGTGTTCGCGCAACGACCAGAGGCCAGATGATGACCTGGGAGGAATTCAAGGTCAAGTTCAGCAGAACCCATGTGCCACCGGGTTTGATCAAGAGGATGAGAGACGAGTTCAGAGAACTGAAGCAAGGCAGGATGACTGTAGTGGAATACCGTGACAAATTCTTGTCATTAGCTAGGTATGCCCCGGATGAGATCGACACCGAAGCCAAGAAGAAGGAGAGATTCTTGAATGGTCTGCATGATGAGATGCAGACTGTGTTGGTCAATATTCCCTTTGCTGATATTGAAGCCCTTGTCGACTCTACCATCCAGATGGAAGGAAAGATCAACCAAGCCAATGAGAACCGCAAGCGTTGCATGATGCATCAGCCAGGAACCCATCAGACCCCAAAGTATCGCCCTAACCCATCTTCCGGATTTGCCCCGAGAACCAACAGACCCCCGATGAACCGTCCGACCTATCCCAACCGTGGAAACCCTAGGCCCGGAGGAAATCACAACAACCCCGGCAACTCTAGAAATTTCAACCGTGCCCCACCCAAGTTCAACAACAACAATGCTGCCCCCAACACCAACACTGCCCCGAGAACTGGAAGCAATGCGGTGCCTGTTGCAGCAAAGGACAATTCACAAGTGACTTGCTATGACTGTGGAAATAAAGGCCACTATTCCAACGAGTGCCCCAACAAGAAGAATGCCGCAGCCCCCAATACCAATGCCCCAGCTCAGCAGCAGCGTCGTGTTCAGCAAGGAAGAAGGTTTGCCGTAGGGAATTCACTCAACCGCAACGTCCATCTTTTTCTCATGCATGCTGAAGAAGCTCTGGAAGCGCCAGACGTCGTGCTGGGTATGTTTTCTGTTAACTCAGTACTTGCAAGAGTGTTGTTTGATTCTGGTGCATCGCATTCATTTGTGACCGAAGAATTTGCATGCACTAGTAAAATTTAACCAACAAAACTGAAGCATGTTATGTCGTCCAAATTCCCGGTTCAACCACCAAGGCTAGGCCAATTTGCAAAGTCGTCCCTATCCGAATCCATGGCATAGATTTTTATGCTAACCTGATAGTACTTGGAACTAAAGGTTTGGAAGTAGTACTAGGAATGGATTGGATGTCCAAACATAAAGGATTGATTGACTGTGCCAAGAAAGCCATCACCATGACCAGTACCTCCGGAATATCAGTCGAGCATATATCTGAAAACTTACCTCATCAATTCAAGTGCAACAAGAGTATAGCCCAACCTACCATTGACCAAGTCAGGATAGTCTGTAAATACCCCGATGTATTTCCAGATGTTTTGCCCAGTATGCCCCCAGATCGGGATATCGAGTTTATCATTGAACTAATCCCCGGAACAGGACCCATAGCCCAGAGACCCTATAGTATGAACTCGTCGGAACTGGCAGAACTGAAAAAGCAATTGGATTCCATGTTTGAAATTGGATTGATTCAACCAAGTGTGTCACCTTGGAGATCGCCTGTCTTGTTTGTGGACAAGAAGGATGGAGGTAACCGTTTGTGTACGGATTATCGGAAGTTGAATGATGTCACCATCAAGAACAAGTACCCCTTGCCCAAGATAGAAGACTTGTTTGATCATTTGACCGGTGCCAAAGTGTTTTCTAAGATTTATCTTAGGACTGGCTATCATCAACTCAAGATTCGTGCAGAAGATATTCCCAAGACTGCCTTTACCACCAGATATGGATTATACGAGTATACTGTCATGTCTTTTGGATTAACCAATGCCCCCGCTTATTTCATGAATCTCATGAATAAGATTTTTATGGACTTCCTGGATAAGTTTGTCGATGTTTTCATCGATGACATTCTGATTTATTCCAAATCAGAAGAAGAACATGAGCTACACCTAAGGACCATTCTTGGAACCCTTAGAGAGCATCAGTTGTATGCCAAATTTAGCAAATGTGAATTCTGGTTACAGGAGGTAGGATTCCTCGGTCACATTGTATCAGCCGGAGGAATTGTCGTTGACCCTGCAAAGGTGAAAGATGTCGAAGATTGGCAAGCCCCAACCACTCAAACCCAAGTCCGTGCATTTCTCGGATTGGCGGGATATTACCACAAGTTCGTAGAAGGATTCTCGAGTATCGCCAGACCCATGACCCAAATGCTGAAGGACAAGAAGTTTGAATGGACCGACAAATGTGAAGCGAGTTTTCAAGAACTCAAGAGAACATTGATTTCAGCCCCAATCTTAATCATCCCGGATATCACGAAGCCCTTCGATGTGTATTGTGACGCATCCAAGATCGGTCTCGGATGTGTGCTAATGCAAGAAGGAAAAGTTATATCTTATCTATCCCGACAACTGAAACAACATGAGAAAAATTACCCAACCCATGACCTTGAACTCGCACCCGTAGTTCTATCCCTGAAGACATGGAGGCATTACCTGATGGGAAACCGTTGTGAGATTTATTCGGATCACAAGAGCCTGAAGTATATATTCACTCAGAAGGAGCTGAATATGAGGCAGAGAAGATGGATTGAGCTAATCAAGGATTACGATCTGGACATTCACTATCACCCCGGTAAAGCCAACGTGGTAGCAGATGCCCTTAGCAGATTGCCGTGCCGCTTGAACTCCATGATTTTGAAGGAGGAACCAAGTTTTCACAAAGAGATGGAAGATTTTAGAATAGAATTAGTGAGTGAAGGATTTTTGGCTAGCATCAAACTTCAACCCACTTTGATCAGCCAGATCAAAGAGGCGCAGAAAGGAAATGCTAGTATCGACGGAATCAAGCATCGTATTAGTACAAGCAAAGTACCCAGATTCACCGAAGATGAAGAAGGAGTTTTGTGGTACAAATGACGCCTTTGTGTACCAGCAGATTCTGAGTTGAAATAAGTGATTTTCAAGGAAGCTCATGATACTCTTTATTCTATTCACCCTGGAGGAACTAAGATGTATCAAGATTTGAAAGAGCAATTTTGGTGGCATAAGATGAAGAGAGAAATCGGAAGCTATATCGCCAAGTGTGATATATGTCAGCGAGTCAAGGCCGGACATCAAAGACCCGCTGGATTGTTGCAACCCTTGAAGATTCCGGAATGGAAATGGGATTCCGTTGGAATGGACTTTATCATCGGATTGCCTACTTCTAGTAGGGGAAATGACTCTATCTGTGTCATAGTGGACAAATTGTCCAAAGTCGCCCATTTATTACCCATCAAGACCACCTATCAAAGTTCGAAACTAGCGGAGTTATACATCGCTAGGATAGTTAGTTTGCACGGAGTCCACAAGAACATCGTATCTGATCGAGGAACTCAGTTTACCTCGAGATTCTGGAAGAAAGTCCAAGAAGGTTTAGGAACCCACATAGATTTCAGTACCGCTTATCACCCTCAGACCGATGGACAAACGGAGCGAGTAAATCAAATACTCGAAGATATGCTGAGAGCATGTGTGTTATAATATGGATCCAAGTGGGAAGACTATCTGCCGTTTGCAGAATTTTCATACAACAATAGTTATCAAGCTAGTTTGCAAATGGCCCCATTTGAATTTATGTACGGAAGGAAGTGTCGCACCCCTTTGAACTGGTCGGAAGTAGGAGAGAGTTAGATTTTCAGACCTGACATCCAAAGAGAAGCGGAAGATAAGGTTCACAAGATTCGTGAGCACCTCAAGACCGCCCAGTCCGGACAGAAGAGTTACGGCGACAAGAGACGTCGAGACCTCGCCTTCAACATAGGAGATTTTGTGTATTTGAAAGTGTCACCATTGAAGGGAATGCAGCATTTCCAACTCAAAGGAAAGTTAGCCCCTAGATATATCGGACCCTTCAAGATTCTGAACCGTCGAGGAGAAGTGTCGTATCAATTGGAACTACCCGAAGAGATGTCAGTTGTTCACAATGTGTTCCATATCTCATTACTTCGCAAGTGTCTCGAAGTTCCAGAGAAGACCGAAGTGTTCAATAATATTGATCACCGGACCATAGAGATCAACGATGACCTGACCTATCCTGAAGTACCCATCCGTATTTTGGAAGGAGCTTTCTAAACCACCAGAACCCAAAGCATCAAGTTTTTCAAGATTCAGTGGAGCAACCACACAGAAGAGGAAGCTACCTGGGAGCGCGAAGATCACATCAGGACGAAATTTCCCGATCTCTTCAAATCCTAGGTAAGCTTTTCGTCCTTTTTCAAATCTTGGGATGAGATTTTGTTTAAGGGGGGAAGGTTTGTAACATCCCAAAAATACTAAACTTAGATCATCAAACTCTAATCATCAAAATTAGGGTTAACAAAAACTTTTCTAAATAAAAATATGAAAGCATGCATGTATGTATGCATCCCATTTTGAATTCTTTGGAATTGCCTTGTGTATGTGTTTCTTTGCTTGTAAAAGGATTCTTAGGTGAAATAAACAGCATCTAAACAATCCCCACACATTTCCCAAAGACAAATAAAGCAAAACAAACAAAATGAGTGAATGGTCATTTTGACCAAATTAGCTCCCATGCCTACTTTGGCTGTCTCAAACTTTCAGAACTTAACAGAAACTTATTTGGATATTTACACCCCTTGATAGTACTCATAACAAAGTATCAAGGCCCACTTTGTGATCATCCAGAAACTTTCAAATGCATAGTTTAAATGACAATTAAAATTGAATCTTTATCATATGAGAAGATCCCACTTTTTCAAAAACCACTCAAACAAGCTCAACTTTCAAAACCCAAGCATCTGCAGACTCACCAACACCAACCTAGCACACCCACCAAAAATGTTTTCAAAATTCAAAACTTGAATTCTTGCGGCCATTTCATCAAACACCTTGAAGATACAAATCAAACAAAATCCAAACACTATTGTGAGCAGTGATTGGAGCCTAACTTGTTCCCTCTCTGGTTGCAACTAGGATTTATTAGATCATCTAGCTCAAATGCAAACCCCTAGCATCACTGTAAGCTTGGCAATGCCATCAATGGTAAGCAGGCCGAGTGCACCCTTGTCACCCCCATGTCGACAGCAAGCTAGGAGAAGAAACCATCCTAGCAAACATGTCTGGGAGCAAGCCAACACCCCACCGCCACTCCCTGTCCAGCGCTCGAGTGTTGCCAACCCCTGGACCACACGCACGGACCATGCCAAGCTCGCCAGCAACCATGCCGAGAGGGCTCCCCGTGCACCATGATCGACCGACACCCACAGACTGCGCGCCGCCCTCGCCGCGTGCATACGTGATCACCACCGTCCCAGCAACCCCGCAGACACGCTCGTTCGCCGCCGCACGGACCATGCACGCTGTGCGCATTAAAATCCTATGTCGGGCACGCGCAGAGCACCATCGTATTCCGAACAAACCGCACCGCCCCATGCCTCGCCACCACGTCGTTGAGCATCACCAGGGAGCACCGCACCGCCACCTACCGTCGCCCACGCCGATAGCCCTCTGTGCCGTCGACCACGACGAGCTCACCTTGCGCCCCGTCGGTCCCCTCTCGCCACTATAAATAGAGGCCACCCCCAGCCAAATTGAGCACCCCATATCACTCCCCTCCCCTCACTAATCGTTCCACCATGTTTCCGAAGCAAGGCGAGCAGCACTTCGCCGGAATTTCACCGGAGCCCGCCGCCTATGGAGAAGAAGGGAGCCAGCGATTGGAGCCGCCCCAGGAGAAGCTGCCGGTACCAGGAGGTTCGCCGTCGTCGACTTCGTCGTTCGCCCGCCTCGCCAACCCTCGCCTGAGCCCCGGTGATCCCCCAACGACCCTCACCCGCCGCGTTAGGTTTCAGTCTCGCCGGCGTTGCCCAACGTCGACGATGACCCTCAGCCGTTAGATTAGAACCAGATCCCACGACTCACATCGCCCCATACCGCTGCGCACCCCCTCGTCTCACTGATGCGTGGGGACAGTGACTTAACCAGCCCGCGTAAGCGCTGTGCTTAGCAGGCCGGCCCAGTACTATTTCCCGCGCAGCCCAGTCATTTGAAATGAACCTTTTCCATTTTATTTTAAACACACTTCTACACCTAGATTCAAAAATCAACCCAGCTCGATTCAGTGAACCAGATGGAATGAAACCAATTTTGTTAGAAAGATATTGAAATGCTTAATCCAAGCCCGTTGGATTTAAATCATTTGAATCTATAGATCAACCTTGGTAAAAATAACAAGGCAGAATCTTTTCTGCATTCAAACATTTTTCAAATTTAAACCATAATAGCTTTTGAGTTGATTCCAACTCTCAAAAATCACATTTGATCATACCTTTCAGAATATACAAAAATATATAGGTTTACTTACAGAAATAATGACCAAGTAATAAAAGAATGCTACATAGGCATTTCTAGTCACTTATTTAATTAAAAATAAAAGGGTAAAACTTTATTAAATTGTGACACCACTTTATATCACATTCCCATGAACTAAAATATGTGGTGATGACATGTGTCAACATGATCCCATGTTTGGTTTGGAGAATATTAAATCTTAAGTAGTTGTTCAATGAGTAGAAATTACTTTTCTAAAAATAAAAGGAATTAAACCAAGCTTTAATCTTGTAATATTAGTGATGATGCTAGATCATCTATAGGACCCTTGTGTGTGATGATTGCAAGTAGTTAAGTATTGTTTGGTGATTGTGTACCTCATATTTATTTATAGACGCTAGTACCGACCAAGGATACGAGGAGGAAGGAGGATACTACGAAGAACAAGCCGAGGAGAACTTCAACCACTGCTCTGCACAAGGCAAGATAACACTTGCAATTTAGCAAGCTTATACTGATATTGATGCAAGCCAATACTTGCTTGCTGCCATGCCCCCTATATGCCTTAAAGCATATATGATCATACCCACTTGATAAACCAATCCTAGTTTTACTTACAAGCTTTATGCTTTATTTATTTATCAAAGATAGTACTTAGAGCTTACTTAAGTGAATTGTAGATACTATAAAGATAATGGAAGGTTGCATAAAGAGCATAAAACTTGGCCTAAGCTAGATAATCTTTATGTCATCCTAAGGCATGAGATTGAACTTAGTTAAACTCCACTAGTTTACCACCCCTCATTAGTACTTACCCCCACTTGTAGATGCTAGTGCTAAGCATAAAACTTGATCAACTTTAGATGGGAATACTTGGTGCAAAAATGGTTATGAAAATCTTGGAATGATGGATCATTCTATTGAAATGTTTTGGACATGTGTTTCTGAACACCAGATGATTTATGGTGATAAAAATGTTGAGGCATGAGCCTTAGCTCCCTTTATAAAACTGATGGTTGTCTGAATGCGATACCATTCCAATTTTACCATACAACCACAATACCAGAGAATTGGGTAGGGCTTGACTGGAAACTTATATACCTTAGTATTAGTTCCCTCACGGCCAAGGTCTGAGCTGAGGCTACCTTATGAAGATTGTCCACCTGTGCAGTACCCAAGATGACAGTTGGTCATGGTTGGGAGGCCAAACTCATAGGAGAGGTGCTTATACTAGGGCATGTAATTGAAAGGTTAGGATTGATTATCCGCATACTGAGTATGGTGAATTCAGGATTTGTTCCCGACGGATGTATCGAATGTTGTGGTGAAAGTGTACAATCTCTGCAGAGTGTCAAACTATTCGAATAGCCGCGTCCGCTGTTATGGACAGTTGGAGTGGCCATACTGTTCCCCCGTCAGATATTTTCAAAATGACTTGTGAAATTATTTGAGACTTGGACTTGACCACAACAGAGCTCTGATATGAAATACAAGTTCCCACTTAGGTGTTATAAAACTTCAACTAGCATTCTTTGCTTCTGAACTTAGTAGATGTAAATCTGGCCTTTTGCAAAACAACCCTAGAGCTTAGTGTCCTACTACAAAAACCCCTTCACTTGTTAGTATTAGTTTGCGAGTACTTAAAGAGTACTCATGGCTTTGTCCCTGGCTATTCCCATGGCCAGACTATGAAGATGAGTACCTGGAAGATGGACCCTAGGAAGGTTACGACAACTAGGATCATCTCCCATCGTCAGCATTACCTGTGACACCGAAGATGGAGCTTCGCCTACGCTACCGTTATTATTACGTATTCCGCTTCTTGATATGTATTAAGAACTGGATCATGAGATCCTTATTTGTGTAAGACCTTATGTATGGTTTGTAATGGATGATGTACTGTGGTATCCAAATCTGTTATGTCTCGCAAAAATGGTAATCCTGGGATTGCGATGTATGGCATAACAGGCATCTGGGATTAAAAATCTGGGTGTTGACTGGTGTGCTGGCGCTTACCGAGGTCGCGAGGACGTGGAGATGCTCAACGTGGATACGGTTGGGGTGGGGGCACACAGACACAGTAGCAAATCCTCGTCGGAGTTCGTCCGCGCATCGGATGCTCACTTTCAGAGTCGAAGACGACGACCTAGGATGCGAGAAAGCAAACAGGTTGCTTTAGGAGGTGCGCAAAGACATGGCGAATACAATCGCATGAAGCAGGGGTCAAGGGGAGCACGGGTTTACCGAAATTGTTTGCCGGAGTTGAGTCGCGCCTCGGGTTTTTGCAAGCGACGACGGGGGCGACGTCCTGGGGTGATGTAGAACAAACCAGAGGTGTCAGAAGGTGCATATGGACAAGGGGATCATGCTCGTATGGACGAGAGACGGGGGGCGCTCGAGACTCACCGGAATTAGTCGCCAGAGTTGCTCGGTGTTGCGGCGGTGCAAGCAAGAATTTGCGGAGCCTGACGACGCTTCTGGCTGGTTGTGTTGGGGGAAATGGCAGCGAGGGAGAGGGGATTAAGTATCCAGAGAAGGGGCGGGGATTACGCACGGAATCAATAGAAATTACTCGAATTAAAACCACGGCAGTGAGTGAGGAAGAAACGGCGGAGAGCGTGGTCGTGGGCGGGGTTTGGGGACGATGATGACGGGGCGTGTGGGACCAGAGCGTCAGTGAGAGGGGGGGTGCGGGAGTGGGTGAGAAACAGAGGGGAGAGGGGAACCCTGGTGGGCTGGTGTTTGGGTTGTTTCTGCTGTTGGGATGGAATGGTGGCGCTGGCCTTTTTCATTTCTTTTCTCCTTTTCGATTTCTTATTTGATTTTCTGAAATCATTTTCAAATGCTATTCAAATGAGTTTGAATTCAAACTTCCTCTAGATTTTTGTAAAGTGACCCAAGAACATATTTGTGTATAAAACATTGTTGTTTGCTCACAAATACATTAGCCCATTGAAAAACCGAATTAAAACCATGCCTCATTTATGTATTTATAATAGGCATACAAATAGTTTTTAATTTAGATTCTTGTTTTGAAACTTTGAGCAAGCTTTGAAATCAACATTCAAACCTTTTCTAGTTGAAACAAAGTATTCTCATGATTTAAAAATGGAAATGAATCCTTTGCCTTTCTTACATAAAATAATAGGCAAACAATTGGCTTCTGTTTGTTTGAAAAGAATTTAAAATGCATGAGGATGCATGAATGATGTGCAAACTTTATAAATCATGATTTTTGGGATGTTACAAATCTAACCCCCTTAAGGTGAATCTCGCCCTCGAGATTCGGATTGGCTAGCAAATAGGTGAGGGTGGTCTTTCCGAAGATCATCTTCTCTTTCCCAAGTTGTTTCCTCTTCGGAATGGTGGTTCCACTGAACTTTGCAGAATTTGATAGTCTTAGTCCGAGTAACTCTTTCCGCAGTATCAATAATCTTGATAGGTTTTTCCTCATAAGTAAGATCACTTTCCAACTGGACCTCTTCCAAAGGTATAGTATCCTTCAAAGAAGTCTCTTCCATCTCCAGATGGCATTTCTTTAGCTGACTCACATGAAATACATTGTGAACTGCAGACAATGATTCAGGCAATTCACTCTCATATGCCACTTCTCCCTTGCGACTCATAATCTTGAATGGTCCAACATACGTTGGTGCCAATTTTCCTTTGACTCCAAATATCTTCACTCCACGAAGTGGTGACACTCTAAGGTAGGCTCTATCACCCACCTCATAGGTGACTTCCCTACGCTTTGGATCTGCGTAGCTCTTTTGTCGGGACTGTGCTATCTTCAATCTGTCCTTTACCAACCTGACTTTCTCTTCAGCTTCCTTGATTAGTTCTGGACCGAACAAATTTCTTTCTCCAACACCACTCCATAACAATGGTGTAGTACACTTTCTTCCATAGAGAAATTCAAACGGTGCCATCTCAATACTGGCTTGATAGCTGTTGTTGTAAGATAATTCTACGTAAGGCAGCCTTTCATCCCAACTAGCACCATAATCTAGGGCACATGCCCTCAACATATCCTCTAGAATCTGGTTGGTCCTTTCTGTCTGCCCATCAGTCTGGGGATGAAAAGCAGTGCTGAATTCCAATCTCGTTCCCAATAACTCATGCAGTTGTCTCCAAAAAAGGGAAGTGAATTGAGTTCCCCTATCAGACACAATACTCTTGGGTACTCCATGCAGACACACAATCCTATTCATATAAATCTTGGCTAACTTAGCACTTGTATAGGTTGTCTTCACGGGTATGAAATGAGCAACTTTAGTTAGGCGATCTACCACGACCCAAATAGAATCATATCCTGATCTATTCCTTGCCAGTCCGGTGATGAAGTCCATGCCAACTTGTCCCACTTCCAATCAGGAATAGGTAGTGGTTGTAACAATCCTGCTGGTTTCTGATGTTCCGCTTTCACTCTACTACATACATCACACAAAGCAATATGTTCGGTGATGTCCTTCTTGAGATTATTCCACCAAAATCTTTCCTTCACGTCCATGTACATTTTGGTGTTACCCGGATGAATGGAATATGGTGAGTTGTGTGCTTCTTGCATAATCAGTTTCTGAAGTTCCAGATCTTGCGGAATGCAGATACGTTTTCCATACCATAAAGTACCATATTCGTCTTCATGGAATCCTTTGGCTTTCCCCTTGCTAATTTTTTCTTTAATCTCTTCAATTTCCTTATCCAACTTTTGGGCTTCCTTTATCTTGTCCAACAATGTGGGTTGAACATCCAATGACATGAGATGTCCTTCAGGCACTATCTCCAATCTGAGATCTTTGAATTAGGCACACAGATCTTCTGGAAATTCTCCCCTAGTAAGGCAATTCACATAAACCTTACGGCTTAGTGCATCCGCTACAACATTTGCTTTACCGGGGTGGTATTTCAAACTCAAGTCATAGTCCTTGATGAGTTCTAGCCATCTTCTCTGTCTCATGTTGATTTCTTTCTGAATGAAGATATACTTCAAGCTTTTGTGATCTGTGAATACTTTGCAACGCTTTCCCAAAAGATAATGTCTCCATGTTTTGAGTGCATGGACAACAGAGGCTAACTCTAAATCATGAGTAGGATAATTCACTTCATGAGTTTTGAGTTGTCTCGAGGCATAAGCCACAACTTTCCCTTCTTGCATCAAAACTGCACCTAATCCCTGGTGAGATGCATCACAATATACATGGAAATCCTTCTCCAAATCTAGCAGACATAAGACTGGTGCTATCACTAGTCTCTTCTTCAACTCTTGGAAACTAAGTTCACATCCTTCAGTCCAATCAAATTTCTTGTCTTTCTTAAGTAACTCCGTCATTGGCTTAGCTACCTTTGAGAAATTCTTAGTGAATCTTCTATAGTATCCTGCCAAGCCAAGGAAACTACGAACTTCTTTCACGGACTTAGGAGATTCCCACTCAGTTACAGCTGACACTTTTGCGGGATCAACTGCTACACCATCTCCTGACACAATATGTCCAAGAAATCTGACTTCATTCAGCCAGAATTCACACTTGCTGAATTTTGCATATAGCTTATGCTCCCTAAGTTTCTCAAGTATCAATCGCAAATGTTCTTCATGCTCTTCATTGCTCTTGGAGTAGATCAAAATGTCATCGATGAATACGACAACAAATTTATCAAGAAATTTCATGAACACTTTGTTCATCGTATTCATGTAGTAGGCTAGTGCATTTGTCAAACCAAATGGCATCACGGTGTACTCATACAATACATACCTAGTGGTGAAAGCAGTTTTAGGTATGTCTTGTTCCCTTATCTTTAGCTGAAAGTAGCCTAATCGGAGATCAATATTTGAGAACACACGGGCTCCTTCTAACTGATCAAACAAATCATTTATTCTAGGCAAAGGATATTTGTTCTTGATAGTTACCTCATTGAGTGAACGGTAATCTATGCATAACCTTTGACTCCTATCTTTCTTTTCCACAAAGAAGACTGGTGCTCCCCAAGATGAAGAACTTGGTTGAATAAATCCTTTTTGTAACTGTTCCCCAAGTTGTTTCTTGAGTTCCTTCAACTCATCAACTGAGATCTTGTAAGGTCTTTTTGCTATTGGTCCTGATCCTGGAAGCAGGTCAATCAGAAACTCAACATATCTATCTGGTGGCATTCCTGGTAATTCCTCCGGAAACACATCTGGATATTCTCTCACAATTAGCATGCTGTCTATGCTAATCCCCTTAAGATAATTTAGCTTACTCCCTTTTGATTCAAAGTTAGACTTGAATCTAATCCTTTTATTATCCGGGGTTGTGAGTGTGACAATACGGTTGGCACAATCTAATACTCCTTCATACTTGGTCATCCAATCCATTCCCAAAATAACATCCAATCCTTGGGAATCTAGGATTATCAAACTAACTGGAAACTCATGCTTTCCAAATTCTGTTACTAGATGACGACATCCAAGACTTACTATCATATCACCACCGGGAGAACTTACTTTTATAGGACACCCAATATTTTCAGTTGGAAATTCATTTTTATCAACAAATGCTCTTGATATGAATGAATGCGATGCGCCAGTATCAAAAAGAACAAGTGCTGGAATGGAATTGAGTTTGAACTTACCAGCCACAACATCAGATTCCTCATATATTTCTTCCACAGTGATGTGGTTCACTTGTCCCTTTTGGAAGGGATTGGGGTTGTTGGCACCTTCAACTTTCTTTTCTAGGCACTCATTAGCATAGTGTCCCATCTTCTTACACTTGAAGCATTCAACCTGTCTGAGATCTTTCTTTATAGGCTGACTTCCACTTCCACTTCCAGCTCCACTGTGGTGGCTCTTGTGTCCACTCTTGTGGTTCTTATACTTGGCATTATCATGACTACGATGGTGCTTGTTGTCATGATGACGGTTGTGGTTGTAGTGATTGTTATACTTCCCATGTTTGTGGGATCCAGAACTCCCACTATCATCATGATGGGAACGCTTGTGAGACGATCCCGAGTTGTGCTTATCAAAGCTATGCTTCCTCTTTCTGCTCTCAACCTGTTTCATCTTGTTTTCCAAGATGGTAGCCTTGTCACAAAGTGATTGGTAGGTTCGAACATAGGCAACAGACAGATGCAGGTTCAACTCATCATTCAGTCCTTCGAGGAATTTATCCTTCCTCTTTGCATCAGTATCAACTTCATCCGGTGCATAGCGCGCCAGATTGTTGAATTCCTCAATGTACTCAGCCACACTGCGGTGACGCTGCTTCAGATTGTGGAACTCCTTTTTCTTCAAATTCGTCACTCCGGATGAGATGTGAGTTGTACGGAATCCATACTCAAAAATAGCCCAAGTCACATCTTCAAGGGGAGTGGTGATCTGAAAGTTATCCCACCATGTTGCTGCTGGCCCTTTGAGCACATGTGCTGTGAACCTGACCTTTTTCTCATCGGTGCAGCCAACAGTCACTAAGTCCTTGTTCACTGAATGTAACCAGTCATTTGCCATCATTGGATCAGTGGTTCCCGAGAACTTTGCAGGCCTTAATCTCAAAAATCTGGTGAGCATGTCAAATCTCGGAGGATTATTCTGATTGTTGTTATTGTTGGTGTTGTTGTTATTGTTGTTGTTATTCTAGTTCTGGTTCTGCATGAACCGTGTCATCATCTGCATCAGTTGAGCTTGTGATGTCATCAACTGCTGCATCTCGGGAGTGACGTTGTTGTTGTTTTGATTGGGGTTGGCACGTCGAGGAGGCATCTGTGGTTTTAATAAGGATAAGAATGAGATACCCATAGATGCTTAACGTGCACAATACATCACATAGAACAATCACAATAACCAAGCATAAAAATAACATAGAGTTTGAACGACATAAACAACAGGTTTTGAAAATGCAAACACACCATAGCAAGCCATCCACATGTTGGATGGTCATTGCGACTCAATAATCAAAGTATGGTAGATGAAAGATAGTCGAGTAGTCTACACTACTCCTCCGCATCGATCTCCACATCAACAAGGGTAAGACCTGCATTCTCCATGGCGGTCTTGTACTCATCAACACTAGTGGTCAAGGCCTCAATCTTGGCCCTAAGAGCCCTCTTCTGTGACCCAAAGCCTCTCGATCACTCCCTGCTGGTGCTCAAGCTCGAAGTCCTTGGCCTCTAACTCCTCCTTCATCTCCCTGATCTTCTTGTTCCTGTCTTGGACTCTTTTCTCCTGGCTCTTGAACTTCTTGTCTTGGCTTTCAAATTTGGCCTCCATCTCTTTGAAGATCTCGTCTTGCTCCGCAAAGAGCTTGTCCTTCTCCCGTAGCTAAACCTGGAGCTCGTCATTGCTAAGTATGACGTTGGTACTATCAGTGTCGAGGTGTCTAAGAAGACCCTCTAGGTCCTGAAGGTACAGACGAATCGGCTCCATCATCTCTCTAGTAGCATCATCATACTCTATAGCCTCACCCTCCTCGTTGCGTCTCCCGAACGGGTGAATGTAAAGACCTCTAAGCTCGGTGGAGTGCCTCCCTACCAGGCGTCCAAGTAACTCCTGCATGACTACATCTAAGACTCTCTCCTTGTCATCATGCATCAGCTTGAAAGTGATAGCCTCCATGGGTGGCTCTGCCTGGCGTCCCGGCTATGTGACTCTGAAGCCCCATAGGTCCTTCCTCTCAAACTTGGTGAGCTGAAGTGTAGTGATGCTAGGTAGTGGAAGGTTGAGCACACTAGTGATCTCAATGAGACGAGTACCAAAACAAGTTCCCTTGAACTCCTCGGTCGTGCTGATAACAACGTTAGGAATCTATTTTTGTAAGACAGAGAAAAGTTAGAACCATCACAAGTGGAGAAAATTCACAAGACAAAATATCACAAGCACATTTTTAGCAACAAACACACAAGTCATGGCATACACAAATCCATTACAAACACCAAAGGTTCAACATAACTTAGACAAAATTTTTGGAAGTAAAAACGATAAGTATGGTGGTTCAACTAACGAAGTACGTTACAATTATCATTCACTAGACAAAATAGCTATCAGGGCATCCTTAGTGGCCATCTGTCTATCTTGTTCACAAGACTCCCATATTAAGTCTATGATGTCTCCCGTTAGTTGTTGGTTGGTAGTATCTAATTCTTGGGTATGCTTCTTTTCTTCTCTAAGGTCATTTTGGGTGTTGAGCATTCTGCACTTGAGTCTATCACCAAGCTCCTTGATGGCATTCGAAGCTGCATTTCTTGCAGAGTCAAAGAATGTTGTCTGCATTTTGGAGTTGGTGACCATGCAAAATCCTGACTCCTTATGGTTGTCTTACTTGTTTTTGTACAAGTGAAGTTGCACCCACCAATACTCTTCTCCTTCATCCATCACAGGGAATCCCTTGTACACAGTTATACCATGAATCCCCATGGTAACCATAAGGTTCTTGAGTGCCTTGGGAAATTTAGTCTCACACTCCAAAGTCATGGTCATGAGTGGTCCCTTCCTGACAACTTCGTTGATGGAGTTCATCTACAAAAGTTTACGAGAAGAAAAAGACAAGTGTGGAAATTTTTCAAAGTGTTGAAGATCTTTACTTAGTGGTTTGTTAGTCTAATCCAACATAGGGTCATAATCCTACAGGCAACACAGTGCTCTGATACCATCTGTAAGACCCCACCTTTACAAAGGTAAAGGTCCCTGTGATTGCAATGCTAGTCCCTGGATCAAATGCTAGCATCCACAGTTTAAGCTAAAGTACACAGAAACAAAGGTCATTATTACATCGTCAATCTAGAGATAACATAGTCTTTTACAACTCCATAGCCATAGGCTAGCACAAGAGTTTAACTTAATAATATAAATAAAAGTCTTCACCTTCATGTGCCACAAGCAACCATTTTGAGTGTAGACTCACAACCCTAATCCTCATCAGAGTAACCTGCAACATCACAAGTTACAGCCACAGTGGGCCAATACATTGGAATAGTATTGGCAAGTGATACCTTAGTAGAATAATAGTTTCTAGCTTCTACATGAATTTGGCTAAGTGTAGCTTAGGCTTGCTTTGGTCAAAATAGGTTTTACCTATCAGTTGAAAACACTAAGTTTTTGTTTGGCAAAAACTCCCAAGGAACCACCAATAGACATTGGTGAACCTTTACCCTTGTTCAACCATAAGTTTTTAACTTAGAAATTTGGATGAGGAGATTCTTGATAGCTTCCATGTCTTGATGCTCAAATTGTCCATTGTCGAGGACACGGCTAAGTACTTAGATTCTTCCTTCGCGAGAGGTGGTGCACTTTCCCCACAAGACTCGACATGCATCGAGACAAGATCTTTCAGAAGCCTTCCCTTAGACCAAAATGGACGCGCTCCAAACCTATCACCCCTACCACCAACTGTCCATTTGGCTAAGTTATTGCAACCTATATGATCCAGGCAAAGCCCATATTGCCATGTGGCTGCACTAGAAGCTTCTTAACATATGGCATCTCAAATCCCTTTGTTCCTGGGTGGCTTTCCACAAGTGTGATACACAAGGTAGACCATAGATACGGGCCTTGTGTAACCACTCAACATAACCCAAACTTACCATTCCACCCAGGTGTTTCATTCACTTAGTTGTTTTATTAAGCAAAACATAAGTCAAAGACTTAGCAATATTTTTCCATAGCATGTATATATTCCACCCTTGGTTTCTACTAGCTAGGCTAAGCATGGAAATAGCAAGTACCTTAACTTAGAGAAAATTAGCATGGAAAACTACTAGGATTTCCCAAGCATAGCATATAGATACTTAGCAAAATTATCATGCAAGCCCTATACAAAATATCACTACTGTATAGTCAAAATATTGGGAAAAAAATATGAATCACCACTTGCCTTGGTAGTTGGGGGAGTAACAACAATCCTCACAGTCACAATCATCACTAGCACCAAAATCTACATATAAAATGATAGCAACAAATTCATATTTCAAATAATCAAGCAAAAATATATGAATGCATGCAAATGCCATGTGATGATTTTTCTAAACTAAACAAGGCAGGTAAAACATCACTAAACATAAACTAAACATTTATCCACCAATTAAACTTAATTTGGCTTTTAAAACATTTTCCATACAATTTTTATACACAAAATAGGCCTACAAATGTCTCTGCATAAAATTCTATTTTAACAGAAGCAAATCACAAAACCAAGCTTACAGATGTGTAGGATTTATTTTTGTGATTCCAATGATATATTATCTGTATTTTTTGGATAAACAGAACAAAATTTATTGAATTTACAAGTTTAAATAGCTAATAGATGAAAATCCACATTTTAAATTTAAGACCTAGCCATGCGGCAGCCTCTGATTGGCGCATACCGGTTCGGCCAGATCACGCTTGCAGACCGTAGGATTTAAATAAGGATGCACGGCCCAGATCTAATCGTACCGCTTCATCTAAACATCTAATCGTGACCTTGGATCCAGATACAATGGATCAGATCTGATTGACCAAAATCTAGCGGCGCGAATGGCGCTGGAGGCGGCGACGCCTCTGGCGGTGACATGCCGGCGAGGTCAGAGGTGCAGGGGGGGTGTGCTGGCGCTTACCGAGGTCGCGAGGACATGGAAATGCTCAACGTGGATACGGTTGGGGTGGGGGCGCATGGACACAGCAGCAAATCCTTGTCGGAGTTCGTCCGCGCGTCGGGTGCTCACTTTCGGAGTCAAAGACGACGACCTAGGATGCAAGAAAGCAAACTACTGGCTTTAGGAGGTGCATAAAGACATGGTGAATACAGTCGCGTGAAGCAGGGGTCAAGGGGAGCACAGGTTTTACTGAAATTGTTCACCGGAGTTGAGCTACGCCTCGCGTGTTTGCAAGCAACAATGGGGACGACGTCCTGGGGCGATGTAGAACAAACCAGAAGTGTCAGAAGGTGCATATGGACAAGGGGATCATGCTCGTATGGACAAGAGACAGGGAGCGCTCGAGACTCACCGGAATCAGTCGCCGGAGTTGCTAGGTGCTGCGGCGGTGCAAGCAAGAATTCGCGGAGCCTGGCGGCACTTCTGGATGGCTGTGTTGGGGGAAATGGCTGCGAGGGAGAGGGGATTAAGTAGCCAGAGCAGGGGTGGGGATTATGCACGGAATCAATGGAAACTACTCGAATTAACACCATGGCAGTGAGTGAGGAAGAAACGGCGGAGGGCCTGGTCATGGGCAGGTTTTGGGGATGATGATGACGGGGTATGTGGGACCAAAGCGTCAGTGAGAGGGGGGTGCAGGAGTGGGTGAGAAACAGAGGGGAGAGGGGAACTCGGGTGGGCTGGTGTTTGGGATGTTTCTGCTGTTGGGCTGGAATGGTGGCGCTGGCCCTTTTTCATTTCTTTTCTCCTTTTCTATTTCTTATTTGATTTTCTGAAATCATTTTCAAATGCTATTCAAATGAGTTTGAATTCAAACTTCCTCTGGATTTTTGTAAAGTGACCCAAGCACATATTTGTGTATAAAACATTATTGTTTGCTCACAAATACATTGGCCCATTGAAAAACAGAATTAAAACCATGCCTCATTTAAGTATTTATAATAGGCATACAAATAGTTTTTAATTTAGATTCTTGTTTTGAAACTTTGAGCAAGCTTTGAAATCAACATTCAAACCTTTTCTAGTTGAAACAAAGTATTCTCATGATTTAAAAATGGAAATGAAGCCTTTACCTTTCTTACATAAAATAATAGGCAAACAATTGGTTTCTGTTTGTTTGAAAACAATTTAAAATGCATGAGGATGCATGAATGATGTGCAAACTTTATAAATCATGATTTTTGGTATGTTACACTCCCTCTCTCCCTCTCTCACCCGTGCAAACCCTATCCTACACCCGCTGACACTGGGCCCTGCGCCAGCTCACCTCTTCTTCCATAAACCCCACGCGCGACCACGTCGTCGCCGTCGTTTCCTCCCCATTCACTTCCACTACAAGGAATCTGCTGATACATGACCCTCCATTTTTGTCACTGAATCGTCATTTTCCACAATATATGACGATCTTATGATGAAAAATAGATCGTCAAAAACTGAGCGTCACTAATTGCACACACCAACATTTTTCACGAAATCGTCATAATCGTCTATGACGATATTGGATCGTCATAACGGTTATGACGATCCAATATCGTCATGGGCTGTCTAGCCTTGCCAGGTCAGATCCTACGTGGCTGATCCGACATGGTAAAATTGTGACGAAATGTGATTGTCATGGTGCAAATTTATCCTAGCCCATTCATGTGTCTTATGTGGGCCGAGTCCAATAATTCATATTTTTTTTAGGACATGTCTTTTTATGATCCATTATTTTGGGCCTTTGCCTTGTCATCTAAATTTTCCTTTTTTATTTTAAGCCTCTTTCTTATCTACAAAACTGGTCCAATACAAATGTGTACGGGCCACGGAATTTTGTAGAATTTTGGGCCGGACTCTTCATGTTCAGCAATTCACATCCCAATTATACAGATCAAGCCGATATATTAAATTAGGCATTTTTATCAACAATATACAAATGAATGAGCACATAGATCTAAATAACTATTACATATTTGATACATAACACCATGACATACAGCCAGGTTTACTAGTTCACACATGACGATATACAAACATCTTCCTAAAACAAAATGATATACAGATATGTCTAGCAAACAAGCATCTTCCTAAATCACGTGAGCAAAATACAAGCATGTTCTATCTAAAGCAACTTGTCCATGTAACCTATACAATGAATTGATAAGACTTCATATCAGTCTTCTGGCTTCTTAAGCAGGCAAGTAGCAGTTGGTAATCCTTGTAAACCTCACTTCAGTCTTCTGGCCGTTATGGGCACTCCACCTAAGAACAATTCTATGAGCAACCATGACATATTTCTTCAAAAATAAAAATAGGAGTATGACAACAGCAGTAGTACCAATGTTGGTAGTAACCATACATGCAGATAATAGGTTGAACTTAAAATCTAGGTGGATGCCTGTTTAAACAAATGTGATAGCCAACAAACAGAATAAAGTAATTTCTATCACAGTTCTCGGTGCTTATGTGAAGCTACCGGTGTGTACATGTCTCAGCAGGGCCAAGTTTAATCATAAAGCAAAACTATGCTAGAATATAATTAACTTCATTGCTACAATCAAACAATTTTATTCAGAGTTTTCTCATGCAGATCAGACCACAACCTATAATACATAAAAAAATAGTGTACAAGGACAACATTCAAGAACTTAAGTACCACACATATCAGCTTACAATGCCCTGGAGATTAAGCTAATAGTAGTACATAAGTAACATCAGCTATGTAGCGATCCACTCATTGCATCAATACTGATCTGATCTTACAAACCCTAGGTTGCAGTACAGGGAGAAGGCAAGAGTGGGCATCACTCACCTGCTGGGAAGACAAGTGCGATGGCAATGATTCTTTACCTTCGCTTGTGCTCCCCTAGATCGTAGCTTTCCATGTGCTGTGTCTTGTCGCCTTCGGACGCCTCATGGTTTATATCATCTTCAACTGTGTATGACAATTCCTCTGTAATCCTAGAAAGCATAGCAGTACAAAGACTAGATTTTTAAGCGCTCGAAAATTGTGATATGCTGACATTTGAGATATACATCATTTACTGGATAGGGTTTAAACTGTAAAGATGCAAGGATATTAAGACAATTAAGGTGTGGCTGATCTAAGAAAAGAAAAAAAGATTAGCCAAAAGCATCTTTCAGTAGACATATCTGGTTAAGGATGACCATTTCCATGGTTACTTCTCACAAAAAGAGAATCTGATAGGCTAATGCTCATACATCTATGCAGTAGCATATTAAATAATTTAATCACATCAGAAATAATATTGGCTTAGAGAAAAGGGGTAAAGTACATCTATGAGCCATACAATTTCTTGTTATTGTATGATCATACAAAATACAGTAAGGTGACATAAGTTACTCGCCAGAACTAGACCAGTGTAGCGTATTATGAGCACATTCTTCAGTATAATACATGTACAAGTATAAATAAGCCTCCTGGACTCTTCATAAGCTAAAGAAATAGTACACGAGTCTCATCAAGAATGAGTTGTATAAAAAAGCACGACTTTGTGTTTGTTTGACATGGAATTACAAGTGATCACTACACTAAACTTGACAAGAAATGAAGCATCGCTACACTAAACTCGACAAGAAATAAACCACATATGAATACTGCATGATGATAAGTGATAGGCCTATATGAATTAGCTAGCATTTAGAAGCAAGAGTTTACGAGTTGAAGCGCTTAAAGATTATAGGAGCAATGTAGCATAAGCTTCAGCTAAAAAGGATCCAAGATCTCCATGATATCACGAAGTGGTGTCCTCAGGTACCAATCAGGAAGTGGGCTACTCCTCCTCACCGGCGTATCCTTCATAGCCCAAACAGGTAGCATGTTCCCAGCATACCTCCCCGCCAAAGCTCAGGGCAAGGCCACTCTCTTGATAAAGAACCCGCCACCACCACAGAGGTCAGTGATGCATGTCTTGTTGATTTCCCTATGTTGAGGCATCTTGGAGATCTACAATAGAGATACAACGCAAAAAGTGTATATGATCCGAGTTCATATAGATCATAGAATCATCATAGTTTACAGAAATAATTTTGGCAAGTTTAAATGAAACATGAAACAATGTTTACAGACATTTATTATGACGTATTATATGATATGGATATGAAGAACATGCAATTCACAAGAGGAAAACAGATTATCTAACAAATTATTTTGTAAGAAAACAAATTATCTAACCGATTAGTTGCAATAAAGTAAATGTAATTCCACTAGTCTAACAGATGATTTGAAATAAAGTAAATATAATTCCACTAGTCTACAGATCATTTGCAATAAAGTAAATGTAATTCCACTAGTTCTGGAAATGTGAGAGCTAGTCTCTTCTGTCTACTACAAATTTAAGTGTGGTGTTCATTCTTTCATGGTTGTACCTTCATTCCTGTTCTAGTTCTATTTTCCATTTGCAATGAGAAACTATGTGATCGAGTGGCTTTACTAAATAAAATCAGTAAACAAAATGAAAAACATCAAGACAGAATAATTGGTGTAGACCGGCACTTTGCATGAAGACGACTCCATAGAATTTACACACGCTCTACACTACTCGGCATAAACACAAACACGATGCGGGCAGCTCCGGCACTATCACAATTGACCGAAAATAGGAGGGGAAAGAGGGGAACCTCATTCCATATCTGGTGCGACGGATGAAGGAGCCTCCTCGGGAGGGCGCTAGAGGAGGAAAAGAGCCTCTGAGGCTCCGGGAAGACAAGAGGAGGAGGTGGGTTGGTGGATACACACCTCGGGTGCCGCCGCGGAAGGCTTGGCGACGCGCTTGGGCGTCCTGCGCAGCCCCTCTCGGCGGTCGTCCTCGCCAAGGCCCACCAACAGCGCGCGCATTGCCGCTTCCATGGCATCTCCCGCCTCTTCGATGCCACCGCCAAGCACCACGAGATCCTCCTCGTCGTCACCACACCCGCACGCAGCAGCGGCGGCGGCTAGGTGCGCCTCCTCGAGGGCTCCCATGGAGCGCGGCGGCATGCATGCGCCCGTCCTCGTATAGTATCCTCCTATTATTAGGCGGCACACAAGGTGGAGATATGAGGGTAGAGGTGGTTTGAGGACGCAGATCTATTTCTCCGATGAGGCTAGGTGGCTGCGCGAGGAACTCTCCAGATAAGGATCGAGATCGAGAGAGGGGGGCGCCGGTGGTGGCGGCGACACATCGAGTTGGTAAGGCTGAATGTGGATCTGAGGACGGAGGGATAGGGTGACCTAGCGGACGGGAGGGATGGGGATGCTTTGTCCAAATTGCCCCTTTCTTTTTCTCTTTTGGTGGGGGCATTCAGGTCTTTTTATCTTTTGGTGCCCCTGTCTGAAATTTGTGAGGAGGAATATCATACGTTGGATCAGACCATCTGGATGGCTGAGATCTGTGGTGGGGCTGATCCGTGGGTAGTTTATCTGTGTCCTCTGATTGGCTTGCTCTATTCTGATAACTGATGTTATGACTAAAATTATGGCATAGCTTTGTTAAAATGACCCCATATTGTGTATACATGTGTATTTTGCGATGGCGAACAATGTTGCAGGAGGAAGTTTTTCTTTTGGACGCATGGAAAATCTATTTTCCATTTTTCGAGCGCAAAAATGGGGCATTTTGTGAAGTAACCACAAAATGGAAGTTTTAGAATACTACCACCCCATTAAAAAAATATCATACCACCTTAAATGGACAATGTTCCAACCAAGGTATCTCAAACCTTTCCTTCCACCCCGGACAAAAAAGACAAATTCCTGCAGAATCGGCAGGAAGTGGGTCTGATTTGAACTACAGGTACATGATCTGATACCCATGATTTTATTTAAAAATAATTTTTAGACTCACAATATGCTATTTCTTCAGATATCTAGTGCAAGTTTAGCAAGACTCGGCCCATACCTAAGAACCTTCATGCACGCAGTTTTGACCATTGTTTGAAACAGGCATAAAAAAATTAAAAAATGGTCCGATCAATTTATTATGTGACATAGTTTCAAGGAAAATACCAAACTTGGTATATTACAAGTGTCTCGAAAAAACCTTCTTAGAGATGACCTATCATGTATGCGGTTTCATGGCTTTCAGGCCAAACGACGAATGTTATGGCTAGAATCGCGATATAGTTTATGATAATGTGCCTATATTATGCACCCATGTGCATCTTGGAATGGAGAACAATGTTGCAGGAGGAAGTTTTCCTTTTCGTCGCACGGAAAAACCATTTTCCATTTTCCGAGTGCCAAAAAACGAGGCGTTTTATGAAGCAACCACCAAATGGAAGTTTCAAAATGGCACCAACACATTTTTAAAAAATACTAGACCAAATTATATGGACAATGTCCTAAATGGGGTATCTCAAACCTTTTCTTCCATTCCTGGGCGAAAAAGACAAAATCATGCTGAATTGGTAGAAAGTGGGTCCGATTTAAACTACAGGTACATGATCTGATGCCCATGATTTTTTAAGAAAATCATTTTAGACTCACAAGTGGTTTTATCAGAGATCCAATGCAAGTTTAGCAAGGCTCATCCCCTAGCTAAGAACCTTCATGCCCGCCGTTTTGATCATAGTTTGAAACGGGCATAAAATATTCAAAAACGGTCCGATCAATGCAAATCCTTCGCGTGGTGTCTTATTATGTGACATAGTTTTAAGGAAAAATACCAAACTTGGTATGTTGCAAGTGTTTCGAAAAAACCTTCTCAGAAATGACATATCATTTCTGAGGTTTAATGTCTTTCGGACAAACGACGAGTGTTACGCTAGAATCGCGGCATAGTTTGTGATAATGTGCCCATATTGTGCACCCATGTGTATCTTGGGATGGAGAACAATGTTGCAGGAGGAAGTTTTCCTTTTCGTCGCACGGGAAAATTATTTTCTATTTTCCGAGTGCCAAAAAACGAGGCGTTTATGAAGCAACCACCAAATGGAGCACCAACATATTTTTCAAAAATCATATACCAAATTATATGGACATGTCCCAAATGGGGTATCTCAAACCTTTTCTTCCACCCCTCGTGAAAAAGAAAAATTCCTGCCGAATCGGTAGGAAATGGGTCGATTTGAACTACATGTACATGATCTGGTACTCGTGATTTTTTGCAAAAATCATTTTTAGACTCATGATATGCTATTTATTCAGAGATCCAATGCAAGTTTAGTAAGACTCATCCCCTAGCTAAGAACCTTCATACCCGTCGTTTTGACCATAGTGAAACGGACATAAATTTTTTAAAAATAATCCAAATAATATAAATCCTTCGTGTGGCATCATATTATATGATATATTTTCTCTATACGAACTCTATAGGTCACATATTATCTCTATACCAGCTCTATAGGCCATTGGCCCATCCGATCCATAAAAGTTTAAAGAAATAAAAACACGAGAAAAATGGTCGAAATGCTAATGCGCTGCACATGCGTTCACCGTGTTAGGCCAACACAGTTTCGCGGCCTTGTTGGGCGAAAGATTTTTGAACGTTGTGCATGAATTTTGATATTTGGCTCATGAATTTTGAAAACTAGTTCATGATTTTCGAAGAATGTTCATGCTTCTAAAAATTTTGGTTCATGATTTTTAAAAATTTGGTTCTTGATTTTTTTTAAACGTGATTTTCAGAAAATGTTTGTATATTTTTGTATATTTGTTCATGAGTTTTGAAAAACCTTCATAAATATTTTAAAATTGGTTTTTGAAAAATAAATTGCACACGTACTAGTATAGGATATTCTCACGTACATGTGAAACACGTAGTAGCTAATGTTCAGTTTTGTTTTCCAATTAGACACGTACTAGTATAGGAACTTGTATCGTGGACTTTTTAAATTCTATAGGTTTCTATTTTCAAAAACGTACACAGAAACTTAGCTACCGGTTCGATAAATAAAACATAGCTACATGAGTACAGCTGAACAATTTTACCCATACCGAAGCGTTTTCGATTGTTGGGCTGGCCCGTCTCCAAAGGGTGGTGTGTAGCATCCCCCAAAAAAAGGAGGCCACGGTGCAGTGAGGCCCAGGTCCAATAGACGATATTGTCCTATATAAGAATGTAACACGTCATGTTTACATTAGCAACTTGGTGGAACAGTGGTTCGAATGCTCGGTTTATTCAGTAAATTTCCCGAGTTCGACCCCTCTGTTTGACTTTTTTTCTGGACTGAAATATGCGAAGTGTTGTTAGCTTTGTGGGCCCTGTCTATAATAGACCACACATAGACCGTGTGGAAAATATGAACATATGAAAAAATTCAGTGTGGCAGACCGTGTGGCAAATGTGAACACATGGAAAAGCCAATTAGATATGACATGTTGTTAGCTTTGTGGGCCCTGTCTATGATAAACCACACATAGACCGTGTGGAAAATATGAACACATGGAAAAGCTGCATATGAAAAAATTCAGTGTGGCAGACCGTGTGGCAAATGTGAACTCATGGAAAAGCCGATCTA
This sequence comes from Avena sativa, assembly GCA_916181665.1. NCBI lineage: Eukaryota > Viridiplantae > Streptophyta > Magnoliopsida > Poales > Poaceae > Avena > Avena sativa. Next base: position 107,550,140 of record OV702293.1, read on the forward strand.
ATTTATACGCCATGACGATTTAGATTGGTCATAGTAGATTACTAATAAGCTTCTAAGTCGTATTGCACAGATTATGAGGATTTCATGTGATGAAATTACGACGATTTTGACACAAATTGTCCTAATTCTATAGGATTTTGACCTCTTCAAACAGTGTATGACCATCTCGTGTGAAATCATCATAAATCTATGACGATTTCATTCCTCGTGCCTATGAGAAGGTCACAAGTTAATACATTTCTTGTAGTGTGCCGCGATCAATCCGATTAAAATCCCATTGATTCGCCGCACGATTGACGTCCCTGCTCTGGCTATATAATCACCACCTCACCGCGGCCATTTCCCCTCAAACTCCCACGCTCAATCTCCCCCAGACTGCCCGTATTCAAGCTCGCACCACCGCTGCCCGACGCACTCCGGCGAGCTATTCCGGTGAGTATAACACGCGCCTTCTGTCCATCATTCATACGATGTTGTTCCCCTGCTCCTTGCGCTCCTTCTGACACCACTGGTTCTCCCTGTACTTCCCCAGGTCGTCGGCTCCATCAACCACCGCGAACATCCGAGGCACCAACCATCTCCGGTGAGCAATCCCGGTAAGAAACGAGCGCCCCTCGCCTTCTAGTTCAAACCATGTTGTGCGCCTTGTCCTTGCGCAGCCACTGATGCCATTTTTTGTCCTATGGTGGCCTAGAACGTCGCCATCGTCTTCGCCAACCCGTGCCCGTCGCCAGAGAGGTCTCCGACGAGCTTTCACGGCCACAGCAGCCCGTCCGTGTCCAAACCAAGGCCATGTTGAGCATCCTCGCAACCGTACGACGCTGGTAAGCCACTGCACTACCCCTAGCCCTCTCTGGATTCGCCGGAGCATCGCCGGCAGAAGCACCGCCGCCGCCAGTAGCCATCAGCGCCGCCCGAGTTTGGTCGCATGCTCTAGGGCTATAGGATCTTGATCTGACGTCATAGATAGAATCACTTAGCGAACCGTTATCTCCAGATCTAGGTCACAGGATCTGACTTAGATCTAACGATCCACGCGCTTTATCCGCGCGAAGCGGTATGGGCCAATCAGACACGGCCACGTGTCTGTGTTTTTGTTTTAAAATCTGTTTTTGTATCTATTAGAGATTTAAACTTGTAAAATTCATATCTTTAGTTCTGGTTGTCCAAAAAATGCAAATAATATATCATTGGAGTCATAAAATTAATCCCTACACTACTGTGGCTTTGAATTTGTATATTGCTTCTGGAAAGTAGGATTATTTGCAGAACCAATTAGATGCTTATTTTGGCTATATAAAATGTTTATAGAATTGTTTTGAGGCAAATTTGAGTTTGTTTAACTTTAGATAGATTAATTTGTGTTTAATACTGTTTGGTTTGACTTTCTTAGTATAGAAAAATCATTTCACTGCATTTGCATGCATTCATATATATTTTTGTTTGAATAATTGAATGTGAATTTGGTGCTATGATTTTATGTGTAGATTTTGGTGATAGTGGTGATTGTGATTGTGAGGACTGTTGCTACTCCCCCAACTATCAAGGCAAGTGGTGCTTCATGTATTTTATCCTATTATTTGACTATGCACTCGCGATATGTTGAGTAGGGCTTGCATGAAATTTTTTCTAATTATATATACTATGCTATGCTTTGGGAAATCCTAGTAGTTGTAGTCTTAGTGGAATTTCCTCTAAGTTAAGAAACTTTTTATGTTATCATGCTTAGCCTAGCTAGTAGAAAAAAAGGGTGGAATATTCATTCTATGGAATTTTGCTAAGTCTATGACTTGTGTTTTTGATTAATAAAACAACTAAGTGAATGAATCACCTGGGTGGAATGGTATGTTGGTTTTATGTTGAGTGGTTACACAAGGCCCATGTCTATGGTTTACCTTGTGTATCACACTTGTGAAAAGCCACCCAGGAACAAAGGGATTTGAGATGTTTAGTGTTGAGAAGCTTCTAGTGCAACCACATGGCATATGGGCTCTGCCTTGACCACATAGGTTGCAATAACTTAGCTAGATGGACAGTTGGTGGTAGGGTGATAGGATGGAACGTGTCCATGCGGGTCTAAGGGAATGCTTCTGAAAGGTCTCGTCTCGATGCATGTCGAGTCTTGTGGGGAAAGTGCACCACCTCTCGAGAGGGTAAAACCTAAGTACTTAGCCGTGTCCCCGGCAATGAACAATTTGAGCATCAAAGACATTGAAGCTATCAAGGATCTCGTCATCCCAATTTCTAAGTTAAAAACTTGTGGTTGAACAAGGGTAAAGGTTCACCAATGTCTATTGGTGGTTCCTTGGGAGTTTTTGACAAACAAAACCTTAGTGTTTTCAACTAATAAGGAAATCTTATTTTGAGAAAAGCAAGCCTAATCTACACTTATCCAAATTCATATAGATGTTAGATACTACTATTCTACTATGGTATTACTTGCCAATACAATTCCAAATGTATTGACCCACTGTGGATGTAACTTATGATGTTGGAGGTTACTCTGATGGCGATTAGGGTTGTGAGTCTACACTCAACATGCTTGCCTGTGGCACATGAAGATGAAGACTTATAGTTATTTACTTTATGTTATGAACTCTTGTACCAGCCTTTGGCTATTGAGTTGTAAATACTATGTTATCTCTGGAATGACGATGTAAAAACAAACTTTGTATCTGTGTACTTCATCTTAAAATGTGGATGCTAGCATTTGATCCAGGGACTAGCATTGCAATCATAGGGGCCTTTACCTTATAAAGGTGGGGTCTTATATCTTGTTGTGTGGCAGAAATGATGGACTATAAAACGCCATTCTTCCTATCTATCGATGTGCCTCCTTCTCCCAAAGAGCCGGAAGATAGCCTCGTCGAAGATGAAGAAGCTTTCGAGTCTCCAAAGCAAGGTGGCGACGGTATCGACTGCAGCCTCCACCACCACCGCCTGAATCTGTAGCATAAAACATTTGATGCATTATCCTGAACTTTCACTTGGTCTGTAATGATCGGAACATTTTTTTAAATATGCTGGTATGTAAGAAATGATGCTTTACTACTTAGCACTTGTTGTATATATTTTGATGTGTATGTACTCAAAATTTTCTTAAGCACTGCGTGTTTACACTTTTCGTTTTATCTGGCTCTCTGCCTCGTCCCTTTCATGAGCCGGCCAACCTTTAGTACGGAAAATCTGCCAAGTTAACAGAGCGCAATTGCTAAACCAGTTTAAACTCAGAAACAAAACCGAACTCCAGTACCAACAATTCGTTACTCGTAATATGCCCGTGTCTGAGCAGTCAGATAAAAAACCAAAGTATAAATACAAAATTAGATTTACACCCTAAGGTAACTTTTTCTATAGATATTCACAAATCATAACCAGAACGAACATGAGCATAAAGTACTTTCAAGCATCCTAGGATTTTTGAAAATGACATGGAAATTTGATGGTAAAAAACTTCTCAAAAATAATATATGAGGAAACCAATACTTTATTTCTCTTTGAACATGTACATATATGATTATAAGAAAATATAACTAAGAATAGAAGGACGTAGCTGTGCAATATTCCATGGACAGTCTAATTCATCCGGGTCTATACTACCGTCAGCTCTCTTTCTCTTCCGAGTGTCAGGTCTTTCCTTGATTGGTCTCATATCAGTTAAATAATATGACCCATTATGCAGAACTCGGCTGATCATAAAAGGTCCTCCCAAATTGGGGAAAGCTTGTGCTTTATTTTTTGCACGAGTCGGAGAACCAAATCACCTTTCCTGAAAGAACGATTTTGCACTCTTTGACTATGATACTTGCGTAACTTCTGCTGATAGGCTATAGATCCCTAATCAGCAATGACGTGAACTTCTTCGACTATGTCGAGATCATCTTGTCGAGACACTTATGCATATTCTTCAATATACACTTTTACTCTAGGAGACTGATGGATTAAATCACTTGGAATAACTACTTCTGCACCATAGACCAAGAAGAAAGAAGTGTATCTAGTTGATCTGTTAGGAGTTATACGCAAGCTCCATATCACAGACGATAATTCTTCCTCCCAAGACCCTGCGACACGACGAAGTGGTGCCTCAAGACGAGGTCGGAGTCCTTGTAAAATGAGAACGTTTTCTCTTTCTACTTGTCCATTAGCTTGTGGATGTGCACAATATCAAGTCGGATCCCTTTTTCTTCGCAGAATTCGGCTAATTATCCCATGGAAAAGTTGCTCCCGTTGTCAGTAGTAATACTAGGCGGATATCCGAATCTGATGATTACGTCCTCGACAAAGTTTCTGGATGTCACTGCATCGCAATTTTTTACGGGTTTAGCCTCAATCCATTTGGTAAATTTATCCACCATCATTAGTAGGTGAGTAAATACACACTTTGCCATTCGTAATGGTCCTACCATATCAAGCCCAGACCGCAAATGACCATGTAATAGGGATTGTTCACAGCTGATCATCTAGAACGTGTGCTTGATGAGCGTACTTTTGGAAGCCTCTGCATGTTTTGACCAGTTTCTCAGCATCTGCCTTAGCCGTGAGCCAAAAGAATCCGTCTCTAAAAGCTTTTGCCACTAAATATTTGGCTGCAGCATGGTGACTACACTCGCCTTCGTGGATCTCTCGTAAGATTTCCACTCCTTCCATAGAAATACAACGCTATAAACCCCCAGAAACACTCCGCTTATAGAGAACACCATTGATTATTGTATAGGCTTTTGCTCGTCAGACGATCTATCGGCCCAAAACTTTGTCTTCGGGTGATTTTCCGTCTATCAGGAAATCCAGATAGGGTTTTGTCCATCTGGGAATTATAGCCAGAACTGCTACTAAAGGTGATTCTGATTTCGTTGGATAGTCCTCATCAACTCCTATGATAGAGGGAACTTTTAGGTGCTCTAGAAAAGCGCCTTCCGGGACTTGTTTCCGCGCAGAGCCTATTCTTGATAAAGCATCCGCTTCCTCATTTTCTGCTCAAGGGATGTGTTGAACTTCAAAACCCTCAAATGATTTAGATAATTCATCCATAATAGCTTTGTAATCTGCCATGTGTTTGTTTGCATTGCAGATATCGGATACTTGCCAAGCAACTAAATCTGAGTCTCCGTAACACATGAGTCTAGTTACGCCAATATTTTTGGCCATGCATATTCCATGTAACAGTACTTCGTATTCGGCAATATTATTGGTTGCCGTGAAGTGTATCTATAACACATAGAATATATTATCTCCTTGGGGTGACTTGAGCACCACGCCAGCCGCTGAGCCTCCTCGTGCTTTTGACCCATCAAAATGTAGGGTCCAAAATTCCGAGTCTAGAGGACTTGTATTTTTTACCATCTCTGTCCAATCAGTGATGAAATCGACAAGTATCTGGTTGTTGTTCGTGGTTTGTACTCGATGTCGAAAGCTTCAAGATCTATTCCCCACTTTGTGACATGTCCTGTGGTGTCGTGGTTGTTGGTTATATCTCGTAGGGGAGCAATACTCACCACTGTGATCTTATGCTCTTGAAAGTAGTGTCATAGCTTTCTGGCAGCAAAGAATACTCCATAAGCTAGCTTTTGGTAATGTGGATACCGTTGCTTGGACTCAATCAGGTCCTCACTCAGTTAGTATGTTGGATGTTGCACCTTATGCTCATGGCTTTCTTCCTCGTGATCCACTGATGTTAGTCGCTGCGATGTAAAGGAACATAGTCTCCTATGGATCGGGTGCTGCAAGAATTGGTGGATTCGAAAGTAGATCTTTCAAACTTTGTATGGCCACGTCGGCTTCCTTGGTCCAGACAAATTTGTCGGTTTTCTTCAAGAGTTTGTATAAAGGTACGGTTCTTTCTCCGAGCCGGCTGACGAACCGGCTCACTGCTGCGATGCAACCAGTAAGTCGTTGCACTACCTTTAGGCGAGTCGGCATGGTAATGCTAAGTATATCCTTGATTTTATCCTAGTTCACCTCTATGCCTCTTTCAGACACGATGACACCTAACAATTTTCTGGCTGGGATTCCAAAGAAGTACTTCTTCGAATTTAGCATTATGTTGAATTTTTGTAGGCTAGCAAATGTTTCCACTAAGTCGGAAATAAGTGTTTCCTTATTTTTGGACATCACTACTATATCATATACGTATACATGGATGTTGCATCCGATTTGGTCGTTAAGGAAATGCTGAATAGTGCGTTGATACATAGCTCATGTATTCTTTAAAGTAAAAGGCATATTTTTGTAGCAGAAGGTTCCAAAAGGTGTGAAGAAAGATGTCTTTTATTGATCCAATTTTTGCATCGGTATTACGTGTTATCCGGAATATGTGTCGAGAAAATAGAGTAATTCCAACCCTGCCATGGAGTCGATAACTTGATTGATTCTTGGCAAAGGGAACAGATCTTTAGGACAAGCCTTGTTTAAGGCGGTGTAATCAATGCACATCCTTAAATCAATAGTGTCCTTTTTATGGACGAGTACATGATTTGCCACCCATTCAGCGTGGATGACCTATGCGATAAATCCGACTAATTCTAGTCAGGCTAATTCCTTAGCTATAGCTTTGCGCTTTTCATCACCGAACTGTCGTAAGGACTGTTTCATGGATTTAGCGTCAGGGTACATATTAAGAGAGTGCTCGGAAAGTTCCCAAGGTACTGCGGTCATGTCATAAGGCTGTCATGCGAAGATATCATTATTAGCTTTCAGGAATTCGATGAGCACGCTTTCCTATGCGCGGTCTAAGCCTACCCCTACATTCGTCATCTTGGAGGGATCATCTTACTTCAACGATGCCTTCTTTGTCTCTTCTGATGCCTTGAACTGCAGCCTTGTCTTCAGCACCTTGTTCTTCATAGCGGGAATCTCGGACGGGTCGATGGTCTTCTTGATCTCCAGGTACTCCTGGGCGTGCAGCATGGTTTCACCAAAGGCGACATATCCTTCTTCGCAGTCTTGCACTTTCTTCGAGTTTCCCCGGATGGTGATAACGCCCTTTGGTCCTGGAAGGTTTATCATGTTGTAGATGTAGCAGGGGCGAGCCATGAACGCCCAGTAAGCCGGACGCCCGAAGATGGCGTGGTAAGCACTTTTGAACGGTACCACGTCGAAGGAGAGTGGCTCGGTCCGATAATTGTCTTGGTTTCCGAATGTCACGTGCAGTGTAGTCCCACCCAGAGAATCCGCCTGTCTCCCTGGTACAATGCCATGAAAAGTCACATTGCTGTGATTTAGCTAGCTTTCATGGATCTTCATGCGGTGGAGCATCTCAATATAGAGGATGTTGATGCTGTTACCACCGTCCATGAGAATTTTAGAGAACTCATAGACGTCAATAAGTGGATTGATGACAATAGGGTACTTTCCCCAACGATGTGATTTCCTAGGTGATCTTTGTGGTCAAAGGTGATGGTTACATCCGACCAATCCAAGAATTGGGGGACAACCGGAACCGTGGCGTTGAGCTCACGGAGAACCGCCTTTTTCTAGCCGAATCCCAAGGAAGCAGACATATGTGTATTTCATTGTGGGATAACCTTTCATTCCATCCGACTTGGGTTATGCGGCATCCCCTTCTTCCATGTCGGAATCTTCCTTGGGCTCCTTGCCTTTGTCGGAATTTTCTTTCCTTTTCATCCCTTGGCTCTATAGCCAGTAGATTCATCTTTTTGATGTAGTCATTAAAACGACACTCAACATTGGTATGGGCAGAACCTCCATTTGTGTCCAGGTGATGAACACAAGGGTTTTTGGTGATGTTGGCCCAGGAATATGGTTTTCTGGGCTGTTGAACTCCTCTACCTTGGACCTGAGAAGTTCCGCGACCTCGTCCCTGGCTGCCTCTGCGCCCTCCTCATCCCCCAGATCTGAACGTTGCGTTGACAGCTGCATTGTTCGGAGCCGGTTTATCTTCCGAGGTGTTCTTGCGCTTCTGAGTTTGTTGCTTCTGCTGCTTGGCCGCATTCGGATTGGCCAGACTATTCAGAAGTCCATCTGAATCATCATCAGTGTCATCATATTTTCTCACCATTTCTATCATCTCTCCCAGAACTATGACATGGTCATGCTTTAGTCTATGACGCAAAAGTCTGACTGGGAGTCCTACAATGAAAGCTTCAATCACAGTTTGCTCGTTTAATCCATCACAGGAGTTCTTTGTGTCGATCCAATGTCCGAGGTAATCCCGGCAGGTTTCTCCGTGTCTTTGAGTGCAACGCTGCAACTCTCTGACTATGCAGGGTCTCTTGTATGTTCCCTCGAAGTTTGAAAAGAATGCACTTTTCATATCATACCAGTTGTGAATCGAGTTCTCTGGTAGTTCATTGAGCCATGATCGAGCCATCTTGCTCAGCACGAGTGGGAGATATCAAACTGCGACCAAGCTATTTCCTCCTTTGGCGATGCAGCAAGCATGGAAAACTCTCAAATCCAAGTATCTGGCCCAGCTGCACCGTCATAGGGCTGAATGTGTTTGGCAATCCCAAAGTCAACCGGAAACTTTGTTTGACGGATACATGGGCCAAAGCATTTGGGTCCCACCTATACATCTTCCTCCTTGTAACGCCGCGCTGCAATGTTGGATTCTATGCGGTGGCGAGCGTCGTTTGGCGAGAGAGACCTTCGCCTTGGAGACTCGCTGCTTGTGCGTGGCGGAGTCGGATTCCTGCTTCTCCTTCCACTGTCGCCACCTCTGCCCCTGCGGCTTCCATGGCTGTGATGAGATCCTTCATGGTCGCTGCCGGGCAGTGATGATGGCTCCGGCAGATTGTTTTCGGCTGAGCAGCGCGATCCTAGAGCCTCATTGTGTTGACTCCGAGGTTGATTTCAGCGGGCTCCATCCCTGCTTGATTCAGGACGATTCGGGTCATTTATTTGTCCGACGTTGCCAACCAGATAGCTGGGGGTGGCATCCTTAGACGATCTTGTTCTAGCTGGCAATGCACCTTTGGGTCTTCCCTATGGTGGTTATTATGCCGACGATGGGTCTAGTGAGGTACCAATGCCCTGAGGGCATCTTGAGAAGCAACCGAAATTACTCCCGACCAGTCTCGTGTGGCCCTGCGAGGATGACCGTTTGATCCAGTCCTTGCGTTTCTTCTTCTCAAGGATGATGACGTTGATCCGTATTCCTACAGGATCTTTCATTAGCGCTGTGGCCTGCGTCAGTGTGACAATATTCGACCTTGAGGCCAGCTTGCCACTGAACAATGCGACTGTCTTTTGCTATTTCAATCCTTTGTAAAGCAATGCTATGCATTGCTGGACCTGATGTGGAGATGGATTATTGGCGAGGATGGATCAAGTATCCATAGCGTTCTCCACTGGCATGATGTAGACTCAGATCTTCTCTCCAGTTTTACCGTTGAATAAATCTGGACATCTAGGTTCCTATTAGCAATAACCGGACCTCCCCTTGTCTTGTTTGGCAGCCACTAGAATTCTGACTGGTACTGGGCAGGATTGCTATCTATCTCCTGTCAGAGCTCGATGATGCGAACAGCTTCTTCGAGCAAAAACAAGCGATGCTTTTCCAGGTCCTCGGCCCTTTTCTCCAGCTCCTCTAGAGTGAGATCCGAAGCAGTTGGGATTGGTATAGTGAGTGCATATCCGTAGATTTCACGTGCATCCTTGGTGACGACATGTCCATCCACAGGAGGATCAATCGATGTGGTGTTAATCGGATCTCCATCCTGATTCTCCATCTCGATCTTTTCGTTAACTTCTTCCTCATTGGATCCCTCTACCGGCCCTACCAGTGTCGGGTTCTTGTTCTTGTTATTCTTCTTTTTTTTTGACCGCCCGTTAGCCTTAACGTGCGTACCGGGAGATAAACTTCCGTCAGTACTTTCCGTCATGGTTTGCTTCTAGACCTCGGATGAATCTTCGGTTCCATATCGTCTTGTGTAGTGTAGTATTTGTCCATGTTATCATATGGACTCAGAGGGTTCTCCGCCTTACCTTGTGCTGGTTTGGAGGCATATTCTTGTTTGTACGCTTCCATCTCCTTCTTGAAGTCTCGGAGTTCCTGCGACGTCAGTGATTCCTAAGGGGAAGTAGGTAAGTCAGTATTTTCTCCAATAGCATCAAGAACTGAATCGTTACCGGCTCAAGCATCGACATAGTCAGATCTAGAGCCCACATAGCGCATGAAGCAATGCTTCTTTTTCTTCATGGTTTCGAGGTAGCGACACAGCTGGTTTCTGCCTCTACCATCTCAAAGCTTTTGATGACTTCGGTTATTGCTTTGTAATTGATGTAGGGGCGCTTCATCATGTGCTTTATCCTGTGCCTAAAGAGTGTTTTTTCTGCTCGAGCATCGGTAGAGCTGGATCCGAAGCGAATATACTCCTCATCCGTGTCTCCGATCTCAACGGGGAGATCAGATCCATTTTTTTCCACGACTTCTTCCACTATGGGAGCGGGCTAGGTGGGTTTAGGTTTTTCTGGGATCTTGAACTCTTCCACCTCTACGGACAGAGCAGATCCGAATTTTTCTTCCTCCATGGTTATCACTCAGGGGTGGGTTGGGTGGGATTAGCGCAGCCCAGATAGATGTCGATCTCATCGATAGACATGATTGGGTAGGTCTCCACGGGTTCCTTAGCCGGAATCCATGTCTCATGGAGAAGAACGAGGGGGACATCTTTGGCGTAAACCACAAGACCCCATGGAGAATGTTTTGTTGATTCCCGCACGCGCAGATTCCACCCGGAACGAAGCTCTGAAGGTCACCTGCCCCACGATGGGTTCCAACTATTGTCGGATTGTCGACAAGTACGCCATAGGGGGTCCTGAATGCGTTGAGAAGATGGAGTGTCAGCCGTACGGTGTTCCGGGAGAGGTGAGCACAAGTTTACCCAGGTTTAGATCTGACTACGGTGATCAGATCCTACTCCTGCTAGCAACCCAGTAATATATCGGCGAGAGCTGGATGTTACAGCGGATTAGAAGAGAGAGCTGCCTATGCGAGTAGGTTGTGGTTGATCTATCTTATGGTTGGTGTTGTGTCCTAAATGCTCTCTCAGGTCCGGTTTATATAGTCACCAAGAACTAGGGTTATAGGAGAGACCTATCCGGCTACGTTACAGAGTCGATAACTAGATACAACTTCAACTACAAGTAATACTACAAGCCTAAGTCGGTCACTCTTTTGGGCCTTGTCGTAGCCAAAAGTGACTCCTCCTCTTTCTCTGGTTGGGCCGGCCGTGAAGCAAAGCTCTAACCCATTGGTGGGCCACCCTGGTCAGCGAGTCCTGTGGGTATAACCGGAAAGTATATCCCCAACAGGTAGATCTCAGTTAGGAATAGGTATTAGAGGGGTAGATTAGGTTAGATATATAGTTTAGGTTAGTTTAGGTATATTTCTCTTATTTCATTCATTTGTGTTAGTTTTTGTTGGAATCAAGCTTAATAGAAAGATTCCAAAAGAACCATAAGAGAAAAACAAACAAAATAAACAAGGATGGGGAGAGGGGGTGAGTTGATGGTGCTTAGTTTGAATTTACCATTTGATTTGAATTCAAACTTGCAAACTCCTCACAAAACCCCAAGCTTTCAAAATGTAAAGGAGATGGTGAGATAAGATACAAGATTGCATGGGCTATGCAAAAGCAATAAATGCCACCATTCTTCTTGTGAAAAATCATAATTCAATGTTGGCATTTTTCTCATGCATGCATTCAAATATTTTAATTGTGGCGAAAACGCAAATGTAAGTTTTCTTCACATAGGGAGGGGATGGAAATAAGCATAGATGAATATAAATGGCAAATGCTTGTGTGTGTACCACTAGGTGGCCACGAGGCTTCTCATATCCAATATTGTGAAAACAACATGGTTCATATATGGAAGCATGTAGATATAGAAGTGGATCCATCCTAACACATATGAGCTGGATTCAAATACCAAAAGAAATTCATGGCTCATATATAGTTTGGATGGTGGAATTATAATATGGTGACAAAGAAAGCTGGTGGAGTTATAAGAGATATTCCCACAACTCAACTTGGGAATTAAGAAATCTAGCAAGAGCCAACTACAATATATCAAGAGGCAAATACAAGTGAAAGGGCATGTATGCCCCCATGTGTGGTTTTGGTAATTAATGACAACATCTATGGAGTAATGTGTAAATTGAGTTTCCCTTGTAGGTTTATCCATTGGCATATCTTGGGCCATGTGTTGGTCTCAAGGTCGAAAGATGAAGGAATGTCCAATTTCTTTATGCTCATTGGAATCATGAAGAAAGAAGGATCTTAAAGGTTGATCAAGATAAGTGCAAAGAGTTGCATCAAGATGGATCAACCTCAAGAAGGAATGAACAAGGGCAAGCTCAAGCCCTCTCTTGAGGATCTCATGCTTGAAGCTTGCCATCCTCATGATCATGGAGTGATGACGACAAGCTCAAAGAAGAGGTTTCCCCATGGAGTATGGGGGAGCAATTTACAAGTCTCCATCAAGCAAGGGCGAGCAAGAGCAATCAAGAAAGGTGTTCCATCTTGAGAAGGTAAATACGGTCTAAATCAAGCTAAAGTGGATAGCTCAAGGCAAAGGTATGATATTGATAGGGCTTCTCTTTTGCCGGTCTCGTATTGTTAGTTGGGAGACCTGGTTTAGGATAGATAGCCGCACTATCAAGAGGGGCTTTCAAGCGGGTGTATCGACCGCATCGTTCGGGAGAGATCAAACCTTTTAATACATATCATCATCTTTCTTGGTTGTTAGTTGGTTCTTGTACATGATAGCATCTAGAGATTGTGGTTATCATCATAACAAACTCTGGTTCATCATTTAAGAATTTCCCTTGCATATCTTATTGCGGTTATTGATCTTGAGAGTTTTCCGGCTCCACACCTTGGTAGATATATCACATATATATTCATGGTATTTTCTCCCTAGGTGATGCCCAATATTTTAATTCATTTTGTTGGATTCTATTCGTCCTTCTCTTTCCAACAAAATTGGTTTCATCTCGTTTGGAGTACGGACGCGAAAGTTATTACAGTTTTGGTTTCTGGAATTTCCCTGACTGGAAGTTTCGACACTAAAAGGAATCTGCTAATACATGACGCTCCATTTTCATCACATAATCATCACCGTGTTTGATATATGATGATCTTATAATGAAAAATAGATAGTCAAAAATTGAGCATCAATAATTGAATACAACTACGTTTTGCACCAGATCGTCATAACCGTTTCTGACGATAATACATCGTCATAAACTCTATGACGATCCAATATCGTCACGGTCTGTCTAGCGTACCCACGCTAGTTCCTACGTGGTAGAGCCTACGTGAAAAAATTGTGACGATAATAGATCGTCATATTGAAAATCAGCCCGGTCCATTTTGGTTGTTTATATGGGCTGAGATCGATCACGCTCTTGGGCCGTGGCCATTTTACGGCCCACATTTGTTTTGGGCAAGGGCCTATTTTGGTCTATTTTTTCCTATTTTACAATTCCATTCAATATAAAATGGGCCATGGGGTTTTTGGAGCACACATATATATATATATATATTTGGTCTGATCCACCTTTTGGCCATTTTAATTACAATTTTTCTTTGATTTTAATAGTAGTTTGTATATTAGATTCAAGCATTGTTCGGCTAGGCCATGACCTTTTTTCAGTCATCTGGGCCGTGGCCTTTTTCTAGTCTTCTGGGATGAATAAGCGTCCATTTTGTTGCCTTTACTTCAGGTCAAATTTTGAATAACCAGACAACTTGGACAAATTTCAAGATAATAAGAAAAGGAATTTGAATAACCAGACAAATTTTGAATTCACAGCCAACATTATAAATAACACATCCAAGTTTGCATAACTTATCGAACCCAAGTGCACATATAGTCACATAAATTATGAAAACAACACATCTAAGTTCATAGCCAAAAGATACATCCAAGTTCAAAGCCACATTTCACACCCAAGTTCACCTCCATAGTTCACACCCAAGTTCATAACCACAACACCAAGTGCACTGCCAAAATAGCACCAATCTTCTACGAAGTTCACTACCAAAATAGCACCAAGTGCACTGGGCAACACTAGTTCCCTATAGGTTTACCTGAAAGCAGTGCCAACAACTGAGCATACCTCACATCATTCTCTTCAGCCCTTTTGAGGGTATGTGCAGCTTCAGATTCTTTGGCCTTCTTCTTCATGGCAAGCATCTCTTCGCACATGGCTCGGTTTGGTGCTCCGACCTCTGCAACTTATCTTCAATATTAAGCACATGAGCAGTAACAGTAGCATTCGAGTTGCTGGTCTTGTTAGTAGAGCTTGACTATAGACCGATATTCTTTAGGAATGTGCTTTTCTTGGTGAGAACCTCGACAACAACCTCTACATCAGACTTGGGCGCTTCGCCTTCTGGTACAAGAGCGTACATCTTTTTTTCCATTTCAATCTGACATAGTATCATACATTTTATCATCAAGTACAATAATAGTAGCCATTGACAATATCTTACTGAATAAATGGTTGTTTCATCAAAGATTTGAGATATGGTAGCAGGTTTTTAGGAGAAAATCACAAGAAGAATGAGCGATATAATAACTATAGCAACCACACTTCTAGCGTTTGGTGCACACACCAACACAGACTCTTACCACCTCCTATGTATTCAAAATCTTACAAAACATTTTCATCAGATGATTACCACCTACTACGCAGGAATTAAAAAACCATAAATAGACTGAAAGTGTGACTTACTATGGCAATTTTAGCCTCCTCTGAAAAGCCATCCTTAGTGCTGTTGTGGGTTACCTTGAACATCTCAACAGCAGACAACTTATCAACCTTTCTTTCCTTCTTCTGAAAATGTTTCAGCAAGAATCAAACCATAAGCTTTTGCGAGAAATTTACTTATGTGTGAAGGGGAAAAAATAGAGTAAAACAACAATGTGCATCATACAATTGCATGAACATGAGCTAGATAGCAGAGCGGACCAGTTTTTTGCCCAAACTTGACTTTTGTTCCATTATCCTTGTTCTTCCTACATGTGTCCCGCAAATTGGTACATCCCATCATCTTTTGCATACAACAAAGCAAATAAGATAGGTGGCATGCACATGGTAAAGCAAGGTACAAACAAACCTTGTGTCTTGGACTTGACCACAGCTCAACCAGCTTTTTCCATTGAGAATCCGTTATGTATGGAATGGGAGATTTGATGCTGACCTGGCTTGCTTCGACTTTATAAAAATACTGCTTCTTGACATGATGAAGTCTATTCTTAGACACATTCTTTAGGATATCATTGCACGAGGCCTGAACATCACTTGAATTGGTGTCCATATGAAATTTTCCCTACCAAGGAAGCAAAGAGGTCAATGGAAAGATTAGTAATCATATGATATGTGTAACAAGGAAGAAAGAACAGTCAGCAACATAGAATCAGCATAGTGAGCTTACAACAACTTTTCCCATATAGTCTTTCACCAGGCTTGTGTCCTTTTCGAATTCATTGAAATGAGGAAGAATCGGCATATGAGTTCTCACAATGAGTCCTGCCTCTGATGCTAGCTTCGTATCCTGCATAGGCTTCTCCGGACGCTTCATCCCTTCAGCTATTTCAATCCTCACCTTTTCTCCCAGCCCCTTGGTCAGCTTTTCTAACCCTGAGACCTTCCTAAAATTCTTGACCACACCAGTTTTATTTACCACAACAATAGTACCTGAAACGGAAACATTCAAACATCATTGGATAGATTCACCCATATATGCTGTCTTTACATTCAAACAATGAACAAGTAAAGGAAGAAAAGTACAAGATGAACTTGCCTTCATCCTTGATTGGCTCCTAACGGTCTCTAGAAAAATCAGCATAGTCTGGAGGCTGATTCCTGTCATAGTGGAGAGAGCTTCCTTCATCAATGGGCACAAACCCATCATCCTGGCATAGTGGGATTTCATCACTGTTAGGTACATCGGTCTCCTTTGCTTTCTGCCTAGTTATTCTAGGAGGAGCAGGTTCTTATGTTTCCAGCATTCTCTTCGATCCTCCAGGAGGTACCGCAAAAACCCTTCCTGGAGCCGTTGTTGTTGATGTTTCTGGACTATTCTTGCTCTTGCTTACTTTCTTGACTACACCCTTCTTCCTCCTAGACTTCTAGGCCTCATATAAATAACAAGTAAAATAGAATTAGGCTTCAATGGCAAGTAACAAGAAATAAAATATAAACAAGGAAAGAACAAAGCATTTAAGTACTCCCACCCCTCCAAACAAGATAAAGAATTTGCACCTCCACATTCTTTTGCACTACGATGTCAACAACTTCCTCTCCATCCATAACTTCATCATCCTTTCGATTGTAAACTTCTGAAGTCCATTTATGGGCTGAAGCAAGCATCTCGGAGTTGGAACATTCGATTTGATGAAGTTGTAAAGGAGTTTAGCTTCATCAAAAACGAACAAGAACCTTGTGTTTACAAGAAGGAAAGTGGGAGAGCGCTGGTATTTCTAATCTTATATGTAGATGAAATATTGCTGATTGGAAATGACATTCCTATGCTCGAGTCTATTAAGACCTCGTTGAAAAATAGGTTTTTGGTGAAGGACTTGGGAGAAGCGGCATATATTCTAGGCATCAAGATCTATAGAGATAGATCAAGGAGGCTAATTGGATTAAGCTAGAGTACATACATTGACAAAGTGTTGAAACAGTTCAACATGGAAGAGGCTAAGAAGGGGTTCTTGCCTATGTCTCACGGTATAAAACTCAGCAAGACTCATTGTCCTTTGACTACTGATGAGCGTGAGCGCATGAGCAGGATTCCATATGCTTTGGCTATTGGATCCATCATGTATGCAATGATATGTACTCGCCCAGATGTTTCCTATGCTCTAAGTGTTGCAAGCAGATACCAGGCTGATCCAGGTGAAGTTCACTGGACAGCTGTAAAGAATATCCTTAAGTACTTGAGAAGGACTAAGGATGTGTTCCTAGTTTATGGAGGTGAGGATGAACTCAGTGTAAGGGATTACACAGATGCGAGTTACCTTAACGACTCAGATGACTCCAGATCGCAATCTGGTTATGTGTTTGTCATGAATGGTGGTGCTGTGAGTTGGAAAAGTTCCAAGCAAGATACGGTGGCCTCCTCTTCAATAGAAGCTGAATCTATTGCCGCCTCGGAGGCTGTAAAGGAAGCTGTTTGGATTAGGAATTTCTTGATCTCTCTTGGTGTGGTTCAGGGCGTGTCCAATGCCATGGACGTTTATTGTGACAACAATGGTTCTATTTCACAAGCCAAGGAACCTAGACAGAACCACAAGAACAAACATATTCACATGTGTTACCATCAGATTCGAGAGTTCGTTGAGGATGATAGTGTCATGATATGCAAAAAACATACAGACTCAAAAGTTGCTGCTCCCATTACAAAGCCACTCCCGCAACCTGCTCATGAGGTGCACCCAAGAGCAATAGGTATTAGATACAATCTAGATTGACTCTAGTGCAAGTGGGAGACTGAAGGAAATATGCCCTAGAGGCAATCATAGAGATGATTATATTTCTTATGTATCCATGAGTTATTGTAATGTTCCTTGAATATCCATATCATGCAACTTGTATTGATTGGCAATTATGTGAATTGTTTGTGACACTCTTTACTTGTATGGTTATCCAAATAGTTGTCCCTAGTCGGAGTTCATGTGAGGACACACATGAATATTATACTATCACATCGATTGGTTGATGACTATGTTTCGCAAGTCATAGATATGGATATGTCAAACCAATGATGTGGACACATGTTATGAACATGGGGTTGGACTGACCCAACATGAGACTGGAAATTAGACTTGCAGCTCTATCTACACATCGTGTACGTTTTGTCCTTAGACCTGACATTCTCTCATGTACTTGAGATGTGGATCGACCTACTTTGGGGCTATCAGATGCTACTCCATAAATGGGTAGTTATAATGGTAGCTTTTGGGTTTTTCCTCTGGGCCACTCGAGTGATCGGATCCAGAAATGCATGGCCGTGCTACATATGGTTAAGAGTTAACCTAGTAAAGGGGTTCCGAATCACAATATCGAGAAAGGGAGGTCAGCTTGGAGCTAGGACAAATATCATGAGGAAAAGGGAAAGACATGTACTAAACCTTGTGATGGTTCATCTGATATGATCTTTGTATGTGTTTAGGAGTTGACACGTCTTGCTAGAGGCCGCTACCAACTTTTGACAGAATAAGTGTATTCGTGTCATGTCGACACATATATGAACCTATAGGTCACACACTTAAGGGGCTGGAAGCCTAATGAGGATTGGATCCGAATTATACCAGGCTTAGGCTACTAATGGGCTGCTAATGTAGAAGCCCACTAGGGACGCCTTTATAAGGGAGGGTAGGGCGAGCTAACCAGGGTTAGACCATTCCACCCAGCCGCCACTCATCACGCCTGTGTTGCACACGCGGACCTAGAAGTCCGGCGTCTGACGCTTACACCCCGCACGTATGGATTCCTCGGAGGTGCTGCATTTGTGGCATTTGGACGAGCCGCGCAAGGGGAGCTGCTCATGGGACGAGGACAACGAGGAGACGTAGAAGGCCTACACTGCCTCGACGCGCTTCATCAAGTTCTACAACTGCACGTCTAGTGGTATTCCCGTGATCTATGACAACAGTATTCCTGGTTTACGCGGTAGAAAATTTTGATTTGTGCTAGTGTAGCCTACCCATATCCCTTCACTAACAACTACTGACAGTGGGCTAAACACAAACACATACCATAGCCGAACATGGTTGTGAATCACAAGATCTAAATGCAGGCCCTAGCATAGAATCCTAGACACGCCAGGAGAGCCAAACCCTAACCCTAGACACACCATGAGAGCCAAACCCTAACCCTAGACACACCATGAGAACCAAACCCTAACCCTAATCGGCTGGGAGTAGAAGGATCAGAGAACTTGCCTGACTTTTGAACTAAGAGGAAGACCACTCCCCTTCTGTGGCCGTCGTCTTTGATGTCATCGTTGTCATCAGTCGTAGCTACTAGCCCATGCCCGTCGTGGGAGCGAGTGCCCGACACGGGGCCAAAGTTGGAGCCATCGCCGCTCGCGTCGTGTGGAGTGGAGGTGTGATATGGGGATGGATGGGTGGGGACTAGGGAGGACTGTGTTGGGTGGAGATGGATGGGTGGGGTGGGGTGGGTTTGTCCAAATTGCCCCTGTCATTTTCTCTTTCGTTACCAAAATTCTCGGGCGGGAGAGGTGGGCGGGAGAGGCAGGATTTTTGGGTTTTGGCGGCAGAATTTTTGGGTTTGGGGTTAATGGTTTTTGGGATATATGGGGTTAAAGGGTTATGGAATTTCCTTTTGCACATAATTTCTCTGAAAAAAATTCTACCCACTTTAAAGGGTTTTATGTACATTTGTGCAATTTATTGCATCTCGGATATCTCTATCCACTTCTCATAAAAAGACCAGTTTTGACCGCCGCATAAAATGACACAACGCGAAGGTTTTCCCGAGATACTATGTCACATAAAATAATGCAACGCAAAGGTTTTCCTTGATACCGTGTCACCTAAATCGACGCCACGCGAAGGTTTTACATTGTTCGGAGCATTTTTGAATTTCTTATGCCTGTTTGCAACTTTGGTCAAAACAACGGGCATGAAGGTTCCTAGCTAGGGGATGGGACTCACTAAACTTGCATTGGATCTATGAAGAAACATCATATTGTGAACCTAAAAATCATTTTTGCAAAAAATCACGAGCACTAGATCAAGTACCTGTAGTTCAAATCAGACCCACTTCCTGCCGATTTGGCAGGAATTTATCTTTTTCACGAGGGGTGGATGGAGATACCCTGGTTGGGAAACTGTCCATGTAAGATGGTCTAGTATTTTTTAAAAATGGGTTGGTACCATTATGAAACTGTCACTTGGTGGGTGCTTCACAAAATGCCCCGTTTTTTGCACTCGGAAAAAGGAAAATGTTTTTTTTGTGTGACGAAAAGGAAAAATTCCTCCCGCAAGATTGTTCGCTACCCCATGATACATATGCATGCACAATATGGGCACATTATCACAAACTATGTCATGATTCTAGCCATAACATTGGTCGTTTTGCCTAAAATCCATGAAACCTCGAACATCATAGCTCATTTCTGAGAAGGTTTTTTCGAGATGCATTCAATATACAAGGTTTGGTAGCTCATGTGGCAATTGATTCCAAGACTAAAGATCACACATGATTCTTAAACCATTTATAAAATCCCTTCACGAGCCATCTTTCTACATTGATGCAACAATCTTTCTTATTCAGCTCTTCTTTGCACAACCTACAATGCCAAAAAAAGTAAATCATCAGGCTTGCAAATGGGTTGCTTCCAACTAAAGAAAAATATAAGGGTGCATGCCCAACAGATGACATACTCTATGTCTGGTAGAACCTCAAGGCAACTCCTTAGCACATACAAATGCATCTTGTCATAGTCATCACCATCCTCCAAGTACTCCGACCCTCCAAGAAGGTTCACACCATGGTTGAAAACTGAGACATCACCAATGTGAAAATCATCCCGCTCTCTATTTCTGCCTGGACGATTGAATCTTGTTTCCACATTATCAAAGTACCTCGAGCAAAATGTAAGGCACCCATTAAAAACATATGCCTCGGCAATCGACCCTTCAGGCATGGCGATGTTTCACACATAATGCTTAAATGTAAGCATCCTTCTTTCGACATGGTACATACAACAATATTATACGGGGCCTCTAAGCATTGCCTCTTTGTGTAAATGCATGGTCAAATGAACCATCACCATGAAGAAGGCAGGAGGAAAGATCTTTTCAATCTTGTAAAGGATAACTACGATTTATTTCTCGAGTCTTTCAAGAACATATATCTTCAGTGTTTTGGAGCACAACTCTCTGAAGAAATTCCCCAGCTCAGCAATTACTTCATATATTTCTTTATCCAAAATTCCATGGAGTCCAGACAGTAAAATCCTTTGGAGGAGGATGTGACAATCATGAGTTTTTAGTCCTTGGATCTTGCATCCATCAGGAGACACGCATTTTGCTAGGTTAGCGGCACACCCATATAGAAATCTCACCGCCCTTATAAATTCACTGAATGCAAGATTTTCGTCTTTACTCATTGTATACCATGCTTTTGGCATCTCAAACAACTCTCCACCTTCAACAGTACGCAGATGCAAATCTTTTCTTATGCCCAAGTCTTCCAAATCAAGCCTAGAGTTAACTGTATCCTTTGACTTCCCATAGATGTTCATAAATGTGCCAAGTAGATTATCACGTATGTTTTTCTCGATATGCATTACATCAAGGTTGTGCCTCAACTTGAGATCTACCCAGTAAGGGAGGTCCCACAAAATAGCCCTCCGGTCCCAATGTTGACCATCCTCATGCTTCCTTTTCTTTCGATGTTTTCCAGGTCTCACATCTTTCACATTGTGAAGCGGTTGCTCGAGCTCTTCTTTAGTGAACTCTGTCGGCTGGTCACGGGTTTCAGTTTTCCATTGAAATCCTTGCTTTCTTTTGCCAAGGATGGTGGCGAGGAAGAAAACGGCGCCCCCGGTCCAACAAATCTTGTTCCTTATTTTTCCCGAGCACAGATCCTTGTCACAATGCACACATGCTTGATAACCAGACGTGAGCCTCCTCGACAAAGTATGCAATGCCAAGAAATCATGGATACACCATATTATCATAGCACGAATATCGAACTTATCAATACTCAGGGAAACATAGGTACGGACACCCTCCCAGAGCTTGAGCAGATCTTCTACCAGGGGCTCCATAAAGACATCAAAATCCTTTCCTAGAGATTTTGGACCCATGATCAACAAAGCCATCATGAAGTTTGACTGATCCATACATGCCCATGGTGGAAGATTGTACGACACAACAAATACCGTCCACATGCTATATTTTGAGCTCATTCCAAATGGATTAAAGCCATCTATGGCAAAATCTTTATGTTTATCATCAAAATCTTTCCATGCCTTTCCGTTAGCTGGATGGCTAAGTTCATTAACCACGGGTTACCTCATTATCTTGTGCCACCGTACATCCTCCGACTGTTGCTTCGAAATGAACATCCTCTATAGCCTTGGAATCAAAGGAAAGTACCTCAACACCTTCTCCAGTATCTGTATCCTCCCATCTGCATCTTTCCACCTAGAGGCATTACACTTTTGGCATTTGTCATGCTTGGCATACGTGTTTCGAAACAATATACAATTGTTTGGGAAGACATGGATTGATTCATAACCAATCCCCAATCTGCCGATTATACTCAATGCTTCATCATAAGTTCTAGTAATTGAGCTTTTAGGGTATTGTAAGGTCAAGATATGGAGTATTGCGTTGAAAGCAACATTGCCTATCCGGTAGAAGGACTTGACGTGGAGTAGCTTCACGGTGAAGGAAAACCTGGACAATGTCCCACCATCACTAGCTGCACGCTTTGCATCCTCTATCGGCTCGGCATAGATTGTCCTATGTCCATCACCTTGTGGTTTTGACTTGTATAGATCCTTAAACAAATCAGGAATTCTGTCATCCTCGTACCCATCCTCCTCAAAATCAGCATCCTTTTGCGGAACATCATCTTCTACAAAAGCACCGCCTTCACCAGCATGGTGTGCCTCTTCATTAGGTTTAGGTTCAACTCTACGTTCTGCGCATAAAGGATCTCCATGATGGACCCACCTATCATACGTCCTTGACATCCTGCGCATCAGCAGATGAGACTCGACATCTTCTAGAGTTTGCTGGACATGATTCATACAACTAGGGAATGGGCAAAGAACTAGAGCATCCTCAGAAGCACTTCTGCAAACAAATCGCATGAACTCGTCCACTTCCCTTAGATGCTTAGTGGAAAGCTTTCTAACTCCTCGTGTAATACTGTCTCTGTCCATCTGTATGTGGAAGACCAAAAAATGTTAGCATTCAATGTTCAACCGAAGTGCACAAACCAAAAGTAGCTAGCAGAAATTAATCCCTCGCCTTTTGGACAAATCTTGTACACACAGATATGGGACAAAATCTATATGATGGCACACTAAGATTAATTAAAAATATAGTGTTGCTAAGAAATATGAATAGCTGAATTTGTTGAATTCACTTACAACTAACAAATTAAAAAATGGACTTTCCTAAATAGTTCCTTTATTCTTCAGTTAACTCTAGGTCTAATCCTACAATGGCAACCACAGAAGAAAAGATAGAAGGGAGAGAGGCACAGACCGTGAGGTGTCCCAGCTCCCTTCTCCGGCGACGGGTGAGACCGTGGACGAGGCGAACGGAGAGGCCCTTCCGAAGCCAGCCACCGATGCAGATGCCCCAGCCCCCTCCATGGGTCACCGCCGTCCCCGCGCTCGCCCCCGCCCCCTCCGCCGGTCACCATCGGCGGGATGGGTCACCGTGGCCCTATTCCCGTTCGTGGGTCACCGCCGCCCCAGCCCCCTTCATCGGTCACCACCAGCAGGATGGGTCACTGTCGCCCCCACCCCCTCCTTTGGTCACCGCCAGCCCTGCCCTCTTCATCGGCAATCAACCTTGCCCATGCCCTCTCTGTCTCATTGTTGATTCTGTCAAAGTCCCGTCCTCTGTGCATGCTTGGTTGATAAGGTGGATCGTATTGTTTTGTTTCATATAGACTTACTCCTCCATAGAAATCAAGATCATTTGAATAGTCCAGCGATACGATGAGTAGAAAATGAGCACTCGATTGTGGGTTCGAGACCCCGCAGCGCCATATTTTTGCCATTTTAACCAAAAACGACCATTCGGTGTACTGGGCCGGCATGGGTCACTAGTTGAGCATCAACCGTTCATTCATTGTATTGGGCCAACATGGTCCATTCGGTGTATAAAAGAAAATGGGAAGCTCTAAAAAATGGAGTAGGTCCCACATGTTGACTCGTAGGCAAAATAGATGAGCTGGCTGCCGCTTCAGGCCATTGCGTCGCACCTAAACGCCTATATGACGATCTAGAAACATTGTAGTTGCACAAATAAGGATAGAGAACACGTTCTGCAGTTTATGACGATTTTCTCTGATGAAATTACGATGATTTGGAACAAAACATCATAAATTTACAGGGTTTTGAGCTCTCCAATGATCCTATGACAATCTTGGAAAAAATCGTCATAGATATATGATGATTTTATTTATGGTCACTATGAGAACATCACAAATCAACACATTTCTTGTAGTGCGTCTAGCCACCGGTAGTACCGCTAGGGTAATTTGCCGCCGACAGTACCGGTTGATGTTCCGGTACTTCTTCCACTCATTTACTGTATCCTCACTGCCTGTTTTATTCTATTTGGCAGAATTTGGACTGGAAGGTTCAGCGGTAATACCGCCCCTGCCGAAAGTTCCGGCCATGGACCGGAAATACCGCTCAGGCAGAAATGCCGCCAGTAGTACCGGGTGAAATTCTAGCTCTCGTTCCTCTCACATACTGTATCCTCTCTGTTCTATGTACTCTATTTGTCAGATCTTCGATTGGAATCTCTGGCGACAGTGCTGCTCTCAGCGGAAGTTCCGGTGAACTAGTGGAAGTTCCGACTAGACCCTTTTTTCTTTCTTTCTTTCGCATCGCAGTTTTCTGACTGTTGGCTGAGTGCCACCGGAAGTTTTGGCTAGGGTCATAAATGCCCATAACGGGTAGATCTAGGAGCTCTTTAAAAGGGGATCCTCTTCCCCTTCATGGGCACTAGGTCTTTTCTTGGTTCTTGGCTTTCTCTCTCTCCTCCATTGTTGACCTTGAAGAGATTCCCCCCTTTCCCTTCCTATGATTCTTGCATCTTTTTGAAGGATTTGAGAGAGGAGATAAAGATCTACAATACCCCCAAGTCAAATCCCTTCTTTGTGAAGGAATCTTTGGGATCTAGATCTTGGAGAGTTTTGTGTCCTCCTCTTGTGTTCTTCCTATCTTATTCCCCAATAGATTTTGTAGCTTTGTTGGGAATTGGGAGAGAAGGACTTTCCCTTTCATTTGTTGCATAGGTTTGAGTTCTCCATGGATATTCGGAGAGTACAATCTTGTGGGATTGTTACTCTTGGGTTCTCGGAACCCTAGATGATTGTGTGGTTGGAGTGTTGACCTCTTGTGGTCTTTATTTCCTGTTGTTGCTTTGATGCCTTTTGTAGCTTTGTAGCCTTTGTGGCTTTGTTGTTCGGATCCTTCAGTTGAGTTGTGGAGATAGCCCCAATCTTGTACGGGTTTTGGTGACTGCCCTCAAGTGTCCCTTAGTGGATCATGAGTAGGCTTTTGTGGCGAGCTCATGGGAGAATAGGGCGAGCCTATGTGGCACCGGTGAGTTGTGTGCCTTCGCATCCGGGGTGAGGCCTTGTGTGGCATTGGGTGAGAATCGAGCCACCACACCCCGAGGTGAGCCATTTGTGGCGTTTGGAGATCATTGCGCCATCGCACATCTCCAACAGAGACGTAGCTTCTTTGGAAGTGAACTTCAGGATACAAATCTTCGTCTCCACGTCCATCGGTTATTTCTCAACCAAGCCGTTTACTTATGCACTTTACTTTGTGATAGCCATCGTCCTTGAAGCATTTCATCTTGCTTTCACCTTGTTGCTTGTATTTCTTAGAATAGGTTGTTGGTGCACTTAGGTGAACCTAGTGGTTAGATTTCGTGCTCCATAAATTAAATGTTAGTTTTATTCTGCATTTATGAGCCTAAACCGTAATAATTTTAAAATCATATTCACCCCCTCTAGGCGATATCCATTGCACTTTCAACATGTAATACAATATAAATGCATATGGGAGAACCAAATAAAAGGGTTTTATATGATGCTCAAATGCAAGGTGGCATGGTGACACGACCATGATATAATGATGATGCAATAAATGACATGTAGGAAGTATCATTTTATTATTCATCCAAGTAGCATTACAGTTGTTAGACAAATGGGATGCTACAACTCTCCCCCACCAAAGAAGAATTTCGCCCCAATATTTTAGGAAGAAGAAGACTCAAAAAAGGTAGGATACTCGGAACGAAGGCCATCCTCGCGCTCCCAAGTGGCTTCATCAATGGAATGATGCGACCACTACACCTTGCCAAACTTTATAGACTTGTTGTGAGTCTTGTGTTCTGTGACTTCAGGAATTTTTAAGGGGTGTTTTTTTGTTGGAGATCGTCTTCTTGGATATCGATGAGCTCATGATCCACGGTACGACCAGGATCTTTGAAGCACTTATTGAGTTGTGAGACATGTAAAACTTCGTGGACCTTGAGTTTTTCAGGAAGATCAAGTGCATAAGCCACTTCTCCTCTTCTTCCATGGATTTTGAAAGGACTGATCTATCTTGGCACGATTTTTCCTTTGATACCAAAATGATGAGTGCCTATCATGGGAGTGACACGGAGGTAAACAAGATCACTAGGAACATACTCCATATCCACATGTTTCATGTCATAGTTACTTTTTTGTCTATTTTGAGAAATTTTCAAGTTCTCAAAAATGATAAGAACCTTCTCTTCTTCTTGTGTGACAATGTCGGGGCCAAATAAGTTCCTTTCACCTACCCATGACCAACCAATAGGAGTTCCGCATTTGCAACCATAGAGGACCTCAAAGGGTGCCATCTTGAGACTTTTCTAGAAGCTGTTGTTGTAGGAGAATTCAGCACAAGGAAGGCATTCCTCCCACTTCATTCTGAAGGAGATCACACAAGCGTGAAGCTTATCTTCGAGAATCTGAATCATCCTTTCCACTTATTCTTGCAACTAAGGGTGATATGCTGTGCTGAAATTTATCTTTGTCCCCAAGCCTTTTTGGAAGCTTTCCCACAACTTGGAGATAAAGATACTTCCATAATCGGAGCTGATTTCGAGGGGAACCCCATATAGAGAGATAATCCTGTTGACATAGAGTTCATCCAGTTGACTGGTAGAGATTGTTTCCTTGATTAGCAAGAAATGACCCACTTTAAAAATCCTATCGATGACAATAAATATTGCATTGTTGCCTTTTTGAGACCTTGGAAAGCCAATTATGAAGTCCATCTCTATTTTATCCCATTTCAATTCTAGAGGCTTCAAAGGTTGAAGAAGACCAGATAGTGTTTGATGAACGGCTTTCACTCTGTGGCAGATGTCGCACTCAGAGACATACTTGGCATAGTCCTATTTCAATCCAGGCCACCAATAGTGTGTTTTCAGATCCATGTACATATTTGTGATGCCTGGGTGGATAGACAAGATAGAATCATGAGATTCTTTAAGAAGCTCTTCTCTCGAGCCTAGAAGTTCTGGAACAACCACCATGTGATCATAGAACAAAGTGCCCTGATCTTCAAGGTGGTAAGACTCATACTTCGGATTCTGAGACTTTATTGCATACTCTTTGCAGAAGGGATCCTCAAGCTGAGAGGAGTGAATCTTTTCTTCCAAAGAAGGATTATCCACCAAGTTTGCAAGGTAGCCTTGGGGGACAAACTCGAGGTTGAGTTGACGGAATTCCTCGCACAAGAGAAGTTCAAGCTTCTTCACCTTGAGATTATTTACATAAGCTTTGCGACTCAAGGCATCAGACATCACAATTGATTTTCCCAGTGTGTAGTTGATCACAAGATCGAAGTCATTGATGGTTGCAATCCATATCCTCTGCCAAAGGTTGAGATCTGGCTAAGTGAATATGTATTTGAGGCTCTTATGGTTAGAAAAGATCTCACAACGGTTTCCAAGCAAGTAGTGCCTCCAAATTTTCAAATCAAAGACAACCGCTGCGAGTTCCAGATCATGAGTTGGATAGTTGACCTCATGGGTTTCAGTTGGAGATAAGCATATATGATGCATGTAAAATGCAAACATGAGCTTTGTAGTTTGTTGACATGTTTACCCACATATTTGAATCATATATAATTTTATATCAATGTTTTACATTGATTTTTGGGGATTTACCAATGATCCCTTTTATTTTGTTTATAACCCTGCAGGGCAGAAATACCTCGTTTTCTATTTTTTTGATGTTTCAGGACCTATACAGAGTAAAATGTACCTCAGCTTTTGGCGATGTCAATATTTTACCACGAGAAGCATCTGGAACACAAGAACCTCGGGAGAAGGGCCAGGAGGCCCAAAAGAGCCTGGAGGGCATGCCCCTGCCTCCGTTTTCTCCTTGGCCATCCGATCGCCTTGACTCTTTCGCGCACGGAGTTCTCTTGACATAAAAACCCATATATAAGAACCCCCCAGGAAGTCCTCGAGACGGAGCACACCAGAGATAAAAACACCACCAAACAAAGTTAGATTCAGCAAACATTGGAGGGGGAAACTCCACAGGAGCCTCCCCTGGAGGGATCTGCACCCTCTACAACATCTCCAGCATCATCACCATGATGAAGAGGGAGTAGTCCACCCCTGGATTATGGGTTTGTGGCAGTAGCTTGATCTATTTCTCTCTTGTTCTTCATAGATCTAGTATCATATGAGCTGCCCAACATGATTATGGTCATATATGTATATGTGGTGGATCTTTATTATATGATTTGATATATGAGATTTTAACCTATTGTATGTAATATGTATTGGTAGATGCATATCATGTACCCCGTTCTTAATTGCTTGTTTTGATCCAACTTGTATGCAAGAACTTGTATGGGGAAAGTGTCTATTAGATGGAGTAGCATGGTGGTAGTGATTGAATTGTGACAACAATATTCAAGATCTACTTTGGTTATTACCTTTGTTTTGTTGCCTCAATAGGGATAAAGTGAAATCGCCACTACAAGAAAAATGTCCTTCTACGACGGACGATTTTCGTGGTTGAAGGCACGTTTTTCGTGGCTGAAGAGTCTTCTACGATGGATGCCCTTCGTGGTACAAGCCTCATAAAAAATGAATCTACCACATTTTTATTGACCGTGGCGGATCACACCCTTCAGCCACAAAAAGTCAATCCGTCGTAGATCTTTTCGCCAGCCCTGTTGACTGTTGACGTCATGCAAACTTCCACGTGGCGAACGCTGTTATCGGCCGTCTACCGCCGTTAACTGTCATGGAAACCGTGGTAGAAAGCCAGGCCCAATGAAGGCATGAAAATTATTAAGTGGGCCGACCCATTATGAAACCCCAACAGTAAGTCCGCATGTTACTGTTTCGTGCAACACTATTTGAAATGGGCCCACAAGTTGGCCATTATATATTCATGCCCTATACTATTTTGGCCTGATGTTATTCCGGCCTTCCATTGTTCCGGACTAATCTGCATCTAGCCTTTTACTGTTCCGGCCTGTTGCGTATCTGACCTTCTCCTGTCCCGATCTGCCGTGAATCTGGTCTTTTACTATTACCAGCCTGCTGTATATCTGGCCATTTACTGTTCCGGCCTGCTGACAATCTAGCCATCTACTTTTCCGGCCTGCTGTGAATTTGGTCTTTTACTGTTCTAGCCTACTGTGAATCTGGCCATTTACTATTCTGGCCTGCTGATAATCTATCCATTTACTGTTTCGTCCTACTAACAATCTAGCCTTTTACTGTTCCAGCCTGTGGATAATCTAGCCTTTCACTATTCTGGCCTGCTGTGTATCTGGACTGGTACTGTCTAGGCCTGCTATAAATTTGGCCATTTACTATTTTCGGCCTGTTGTAAATCTGGCCATTTACTATTGCAGCCTACTGGAAGTCTAGCCTTTTACTGTTCTATCTTGCTGCGATTCTGGCCTTTTACTGTTCTGGCCTGTTGATAATCTTGCATTTTACTGTTTGGTTCTATTAGCATTTAGGCATGTTACTGTTGCAACCCATCAGGGTTTTGGTCATGTACTGATCGAGCATGTCACTATTCTAGACTTTAACTGTTACTGCCATTACTATTCATGTTCACGTCCATGCATCATTTCATTGATCGTTCTGTTCCAGCCCGTTACTATTTTGGCATTTTTTTGAACCACCAACTTATTTTGCATAACAACACACGAATGCAAAGACGCCAA
Source organism: Avena sativa (assembly GCA_916181665.1). Classification (NCBI taxonomy): domain Eukaryota; kingdom Viridiplantae; phylum Streptophyta; class Magnoliopsida; order Poales; family Poaceae; genus Avena; species Avena sativa. The sequence goes on from OV702293.1 coordinate 107,580,100, forward strand.
TTAATACACATGCGAAAATTTAAACTACTTATTACAACAATAAAAGTTTATTATAACACATCATTAAACAAGTTCTGCATTCTAAAAATTACAGAGTGTTGGTATCCTCAATAAGAGATCGGTACATGGCAATTTGCTTCAATGTATCATCTGTCCTATTCTTCAAAATTTCAACTACATATCTAAGAGAAACTACACCCTTTATTTCTGTAAGCAACACAACCTTCATATATATATATAGTTACAGATGATATATATATATCACCTGCAAGAGATGTACTAGGTGGACTGGTAAGTAAGTTGTTTGCTTTAGAAACACAATGGGAGGATGAATGAGAAGACGGATCAGAACTTTCAGTCCTGCCTTCCAAGGACTCCTGCGTCATTTTAACTGTAGTATGTACAATAAGGTGAAAGGGGTTAAAAAGGGGTAAAAAGTAGTATTATATAAATAGAGATCATTCAAAAGCAATCAAACTAGACGTTGCTAAGAAATTTACTAGGCTCGTGTCTAAGAAAATAAAATCTTCTCCACTGTTTACACCAGATAGGGGACCCACTGATCCGAGTATAAAGAAACAATAAATGCATGGGTATTGTACTAGACCCAGGGTCCACATAAACTTGCTAGACTCACCCTCACCAGTGAAAAAGACTCTCTAGACACCACAAATCTCCAACGCTGCACATGCTGGACATCCACTATGTATGAATAAACAACACCATAAGCCAAAAAGTGCAACTTAAGAGCTACTATCGATATACATACTGGACCTTGTCCACAACCCAAAAATCTTAAGGGTGACACATAAATTTTAAGTAAGTATAAACTTGCAGTAGCTTGTTCAGGCTGATAGTTACTCCTTCTCAAGCGGGTTTGACTCATGGTCAATCTGCTAGTAGTATCTAAGTCGAACAGCTAGAACTCTGGTCCTTGTACTCCATTTTCCTTTCTCTGCATTAAGTCATAACATTTAAAACCGAGTTAGCTGGTGTTGAAGGATGAAAGCACTTGGAAAACAGCAAAAAGATAGCATTAAAAATGACCAGATGTATGATTCAAACTAGCTAGCTGGTTTGGAAGGATGAAAGTAGTTGAAAAGATCAAAAATATAGCATTAACAATGACAAGATGGACATTTTCTCAATTAATCATTCGCATATGGAAACACAACAAAACATGAATAGAAATGTCATGGCAGGTTTTCAGGTAGAATGACTTATTAACATAATATGCATACATGCAATATAACTTATTAACATGACAAGAAACTAGCCTAAGTAAAAAACAGAAACCTCACATTTCAGCCTTGCTTGGCGTCAGATTGTCAGTGTTGGATCCTTTATGAGCTATTCTCATGACCCATTCGAGCGCTCGGAAAGAATAACATCTACGAGTTAGTGTTGCAGGAATACACAGATAATGTGAGAATGTAAGAAAGGAAATAATAGCGACAATCTTATGATGTGTATAAGAACTACCATATGTGGGTGCAAACAATATGGAAATAGTATTCAGGATATTGAGTAACATTCTAACACTTTTTTAGCTTATGAGTACCAAAAAATAGAAAACGGGCAAGAGAAATTACCGCCATGCAGCGAGGGAAGGTGGGACACGCATGAGGGCGGCGGGGGCATCGGCTAGGCATTTAGAGGTGGATCCGGTGCGCTGGGCGGTGAAGATATTCCCGAGTGGAAGAGAGTGCCGACGGGAAAGCATCTCCGGTGTGGAAGAGAGCGCCGACGGTGAAGATTCTCCCGTGTAGAAGAGAGCGCCGATGGTGACAGAGCTCCGATGTGGAAGAGAGGGCTAGTGGTGAAGCGGCTAGAGGATGGTGGAGGTTGGAGGGGGTGGGCGGCGAAGAGGCGATGGGGGGATATAGGTGGGATGACACAAATTTACCACCTATACCCCTCTATTATTGCAGTGCTCATCTGATCCTTGTTTCTGGGCTAGGGTTAGAAGAGGAATTTTGCATCACAAAAAACAGGGCGGGATTTTTGAAAAGATGCGCGGGATGTTTCGGCACTGTGCAACTTTTTTAAGGTTGAAGCTTCCAACGTACGCTACTTCGACACAGCTGCTCCTCACGTGCTGGCCCTATTTGGACCCACAAGACAACGACAACATGCTTACCAGCATTTAAATGAGTTTCCACACATTTGCCGAAATTTAAGCATTATATTTTGAAAGATTTCAAACAAGATGGTCAAGGTCATGACCATATCTCTGCAATAGTTTATTATAATGTGTCCATAACTACATGATACCTGCTTGGTCAGTGTTTAGGGGTTGAGGGTTTACAGTTATAGGGTTTAGGGGTTTAGGGTTTAGGTTTTGGGGAATTTTCAATAATGTTCAAGATTTAGGATTATATTCGTGGAATATAATTGTGTTATCATAATTTAATGAAAGTATATATCAAATGTTTATCTACAAGTGGATGATTCCCGTTCCTGGTCAGGGTCGTTTAGGGGTTTAGGGTTTAAGGGTTTAGGGAATTTTCAATACTGCTCAAGCTTTATGCTTATGATGATACCCTGCCTGGTCATGATTGTTTAGGGTTTCGGGTTTTAGGGTTTAAGGGTTTAGTGTTTTGGGTTTTAGGGTTTAGGTTTTAGGTATTAGGTGGTTTAAGGTTTAGGGCTTCAAGAATTTTCAATACAGTTCGAGCTTTATGCATATATTCATGGAATAGAATGACTTGGCAAAAATTTACTAATGAAAGTATCTAAAATTTCGATCTATAAGTGCATGATACGTGGTTGGTTAGAGTTTATGGGTTAAGGGTTTAGTTCTTTAGTATTGAGGGTTTAGGGTTCTCATTTTTTAGGGGTAGTTTAGCGTTCAGGGTTATGCCCGAGCTTAGGGTTAGGGGTTAGGGTTTAGGGTTTTTAGTGGTATAGGGCTTAGGGTTTAGGCTTTATGGGGTTAGGGTTTAGAGAATTTTCAATAATGTTCGACCTGTCGTGAATTAGATTGGTGTTAGTGCAATTTGATGAAGGTATCTCAAATTTTGATCTTAAAGTGCATGATACCTGCTTGGTCAGGGTTTAGGGTTAATAGGGTTTAAGGTTTAGGTTTTAGGGCATTTTCAATAATAATGTTCAAGCTTTATGTTTAGATTCGTGGAATGGAATGACGTTAGCGTAATTTAATGAAAGTATATCTAAATGTTGATGTATAAGTGGATGATATACCTGTTTAATTAGTCAGGGTCATTTAAATATGGATTTAGGGTTTAGGGAATTTTGAATAATGTTCAAGCTTTATGCTTATATTTGTGGAAGAGAATGTTTTTACCGCAATTTAATGAAAGTATCTCGAATTTGGATCTATAAGTGCATGATACCTACTTGGTTAGGGTTTAATAATGGGTTGAGGGGTTTAGGGTTTTAGTATTTAGGGGTTGAAGGTTTAGGTTGGGAAGTTGTTTGGGGTTTAGGGAATTTATGGGTTAAGGGTTTAGGTTTTCGGGGTAGTTTTAGGGTTTCAGGAATTTTCAATGAAGTTCAAGCTTTATGCTTATATTCGTGGAACATAATGACTTAGCAACAATTTAATGATGAAAGTATCTCAAAATTTATCTATAAGTGCATGATACCTGCTTAGTCAAGGTTGGGGGTTGAGGGTTTAGGGTTTTTAGTGTTTAGGTGTATATGGCTTAGTGTTTACTTTTCGGGGGGGGGGGGGGGGGGGTAGGGTTTAGTGAATTTTCAATAATGTCCGAGCTATATTACAATATTCGTGAAATAGAAACGTGTTACTGACACTTAATGAAAGTATCTCAAATTTTGATCTATAAATGTATGATACTTTTAACACCCTCAGATCGGCCCTATGCAAGTTTTAGCAATTCCTGCCAAACCTGCATACAAACGATTCAAAGGTGCCCACCAGGCACTTCCATGCGGGTGGAAAACAAAGTAATACCATTACACAGTAGTCCATGATGGAACCCACAGAACATATATATACAACAACGACTCCATGAGCCAAGAATTCAGATATATAGTACAAAGATCCAAATCACCTAGAAAACAATATAGAGTCCGAGTACGGACAAGATGAAAATTGAGCTAAGAGCCCAAAAGAATAACAATGGCATCCATAACCCTACTCAGGCCAAGCCGGAAGGGTAACCTGCTAACGACGTTGATCTCAAACCTGCTAAAACAAAAGGGGCGTTGACAAAGGGCAAAGGAAAATGAGAGAGGTCAGTACTGAGACCAGTACACGGCGAGACTTAGAATTCAACATCTCTCGCCTACATAGGTATGGTGGAGACAACGTGACATGCACTAAACAACCTATAGAGACTCGATACAACTATCGGCTATCAGAGAGGGATACCAAAGACCTATTCAAATTCATCTTGATATTAACACCAATCATACACATCATGGTGTTTCCCCCTCGAGACCAAACGAGTAAGTCGTACCGAGGAAACTCACACATTTGGCAATTTTATTCATTCCATTATAGTTGAAGCATTTACTATTCAGATATAGATAGAACGAGTCATGCTCATATAATAAGAAGTGGGCACTTTTAGTTAACCATTTCGTTGTAGTTGCATCCCAATTCCAGTACTTGTTGGTACTTTTATTTAGCCATTCTGTTGTAGTGAACCTGATTACTAGTCATTACAAAGTCAAATTTATAGCACTACTTTAGTTATAGTTGTCTATGATCGAGATAGTGTGCTCCATGTCATCCATAACCGTGCACACGGCCTTTAGAAATTTTTACCCTGCAGGGGGCACAAAAACCAACACACGCACGATCAACCTCAGAAAAAACAAATGAAAACCCAACGAGGCATCACGACAAAGAAATCACAAGATTCATATAATATTTCAGGGGGCCACCCCACTAAGCTACCCGCGACGAAGTTGGCCGGCTCAGAGACGGGCCCAGAGGTTTGTGTCAATGGCTGTAAACGACTGGGAACCCGAAAGTGTGACTGGGCTTGTCGATACCGCGAAAACGTTCCACTTACCTAAACAATACAGTAGTAAATTCTCTCCACGAGCAACAATAATAAATAAAGCAGTAAACATGGCATAATCATGGCATAAGTACAAGATAGTAATAAAACCCCAAACTAGTTCGTGGCCCCAAGAAATAAGATTTGATTCAAGCTCTCGCTAAGGGGATTCATGGTTCCACATGCGGATAGTGCGAATAGTCAAGGAATAGGTATCAAGTACTCGGGGTCCTACGGACACGAGTGGGCGGTTAAAAACCAAATAACATATATTGCCCAACAGTGCCTCTGCATTAGTTATAACTATTCCCAGCATTTTAATATCAGTTGTAATTTAAGTCATGATCATCTCCAACATGAAGTATATGGCAACCTTCCAACAACCGTGGAACACCAACAGGACGAAGCAACACCTATGAAAGCATCTACGACTTGCAAGGCCGACTATCTACCACACAACATGAAATAGGAGGTGTCCATGGCAATATAGGGCTGCAAGGAATATAACATGTATGAAATCTAAAGCATCGCAACATAGATAACAATAGATCAATATAAGGAAGTAAAGACTATGAAAACAAAATAAGTAGAAATGGGGAGAATGCTCGCCTGAAAAACATTGCCGAAGGTTCATCCAAAGATCGGTTCGTCACTCTCATCAACTCATCAGCCTAATCCGTGAAGAAGAAATGCACTAAAATAAACACTGGATACACTATTTAATACTACGCCAAAAGATCGGGCATGATGCATATATTATGCGTGGCATGGCAAAGATGCAATGCAATGAGGCAATATTAACCGGAACCAGGATCCTAACAATTAATTAGATGGTTCATGTTGTTTAGATACCCCGCAATTTAAATGTTGTATTAACAAGGAAACATATGGCACCGGTTCTCTACACAAATTTAAATGTACACAATATAAGACAAGAAAATCCCGTATATGGTCTCCATATTTAATTACTAGGTGAATCGGCATAAGGCCCCCAAACCACACAATATATATATGTGATATGAATAATTTATATGCAACAAGTGTATGGAATTTAATAAAATATAGATAAGGGTCACACATGTCGGATCGACGATCTTGGTCTCCGAGGGTTCAATGGGATCGGTCTTCGGGGTTTGAACTTTGGGTCCAGCTTCGAGGCATTGGATCCGAGGGTCCATCGTCCGTGAGGTAGATCTTGTAGAACTGGCGTCATCGCCTTCAGTAAGAGCCTTTATCATTCCATGTTGTAGCTCTATGATTCCGACTTCCTTAATCACTGAAGGCCTCGGTATCGCGCATATCGATCTTGCAAAAACAGAAACACCAATAGGACAAAGATCTAGCTTAGGATACACTTGCAGCTACCCCTTCACTTTATCTCACGCCACCACGTCTTCAACAGTACCTTGCATCTTCAACAATACCAAATTCTCAATGATTAGCCCCTACAGCAACCATGGTATGTGCGTGATTGCTCTGCGTTGGGTAGGGGCGACAGAGGCGGCGCTGCTGGAATAGAGCGTCAACGGGTTCATAGCCACTTGATAGGTAACGACATTGACGGTACATCATGGAGGCGGCGGTCATCATCTCAAACGAGCCCGAATGCGGTCTACAAGGAGAGGTGCAACTAGCAACGTCAGGTCGAGGTGGAGCCACGGAAGAAGGCGCTTGCAATCTTGCTATAGGCGACCGCCGACATCAGAGCCGAAGGAGGTGCTGTCGGGAACAGGGAGGTGGGGAATAGGGACTCTAAGGAGAATGAGGCAGCGGCTGGCGGGGGTTTGCTAGCGGCAGGGACGAGCAGGGCGACGGAGGGCGCCAACCTCGGCGGATGAGGTGGAGCCAGCATACGGCGATGTGGACCGCATGGATTCCAGGCGGTGGCTCTGCTCGACGAGGGTTGGGACGATCCGACCGAAGAGCTCGACGGTGCGGCCTCAGGGGGGTCGGCGACAGGGCGCACAGGGCGGGGATGTAGAGAGACGGCGAGGGGAGGGGAGAGAGTGCCTAACGGCGGACAACAGAGGAGGGGGCGAGCAACATGTCGGGTGTGGGTGCGTGCGTGTTGTGTTGGGTGTGTTAGGTCCAAGGAAGAGTAAAGTGGCGGCAGAGTCTAGGTGGGTAGCGGTTTTGGGTAGGACTAGGGTTTGGGCAGAAATTAGGGTTAGGGTTTCCCCTGGGGTTGTAGGCCGGCTGCTGGCTGGGCCTTTTGGGCCTGGCCTGCTGCTGGTTCCCCCAATTTTTTTTAAAATCTTTTTATTATAACAGATACCAATTTATTTAAAAAGACATTTATAAATAGTTTTAGGTAGAACAAAATATCCAAAAGGCTAGGGTTTTGATTTGAACAAAAGGGGAGGATATTAATATAGACAACAAAATAGGTCTTTTAGCAAAATAGTTTTAGGCAATTAGATGCATGCTGATGCACAAAGTAATAAACACGAGCGATTTTCTAGTAGTGGTTTTACCCGGGGTGCTAAAATTCGACACCACTAACAATGGATCTCGCCCTCGAGATCTGCCTTGTAACTCCCAATTTCAGCAACCCTGAATTGTTGTCCAAAGGGCAAAAATCAAGGGGAACAAAAAAAATTATTGTTACATGTTGAATTCCTTGCTTACTTGTCTTCTTGTGTTTATGCAACTGATTGTGAATTAGGTGATATACTTCTTATCTCAACCCTATTTGACAAAATATATTTTACAAATGAGATATCTGGGCTAACCTTTCATATTCTCAAATGTTTTGGAATTTCAAACTTGAGCCAAGATGACTTTGCCACAACATAATATTTTACTAGTCCTATTAAAAAACTATGGAGACCTAATATAGTCTCCTTGTGTTTTCAAGACAGAACTTTAACTACTCTTACCTCTAGGTTTTTCCTAAAACCTTTCCTAAAACAATTTCACTCCAATCTTTGTAGAAATACCAAGAGGTACTTACCTTACTTCAAAGCACAACCTCTTCAAAACACACATGCTTACCTCAAGCTAGGCTTAAGGATGACTTTAGTAGTAGTTTGACAATTTTGATAAGACGAGTTGCCTTGATCTACTGTCTAATGAATTGGCTTGATCTGCTGATTGCCTTGTTTTCTTAGGAACTAGAGTAAGCTAATCTAGTAGCTCATACTTAGGGATAAAACCAATAGTTGAGACCATAAATCTCAAAATAAGAAACCCAAACTCAATCTACCTTGATCCACTCAAGTGAATCTCAACTATGTTTAACCAAATCGATCCTGAGCTAATCCTTTGTATTAGCACCCAACCCATCAAAGACCAAATACCAGAATTTATCCCCTCCATTCAATATATACCTCAATATAAACCACTTGATAAAGAGGATAAACCCTTTCCACTCCCTCAAATGTTTCCCTCTTGCATACCAGTCAAAATCCTCAAATTTGGCTGTCTAGAATCCTTATCTAGATGGAATCTTTGGTACTCCACCTATTCTAACCCTTGTGCATTATTGAGAATGTAATTGAACCATCTTGTAGTACATAACTAGTAATACCAAATACCACTCTTGCCTTTGGATAAACCCTTCTGGTCCCCCCCATCCATGATGGTTTTGTAGTCAAGATAATAATCTTTTCTACAAACCTAATTTTCTTGCTCACTTTGACAGAAGCCCACACCCATATGCTACCACCCCTTGATAAACTCTTTGCATGGTCTTGATATAATAATCATGTTCTACCAATCCACTCTTCCCTTGTTTCCATTGGACCTTTGTGCTTCTTAAACCCACATGGTTTATGAAGCATCATGAGGTATCTATTATGGCAGCCTTAATTTCAACAAAGTTTGCCATCACTTCTAAATCACCTAAAATACAACCAAGAAAAACTCTTACTTCCATGATCATCTATGTACCTTTTTCTAACTACCCATCAATCCCTTGTACCAAGGTGAGCTCTGAGCTCCCTAATCCAACCATGTTTAGGTGGCATAAAAATATCAAAACCCTAGATTCCCCCAAAATCTAGCTTCTTCCAATTCCCCTAATCCTTCAAAACCAAAGTGTACAATGATGTATAAATAAATTTTACACCATATACCTTGTAGGTAATAACTCACCAAATAATTCCCCTAATTATTTGGATCCTAAATACATTTAAATTCCAAACTTGGCAAAATTCTAGAAATTTTGTCTCTAAAGGCAAGCTAGTTTTTCTCCAAATCACTTTGCCAACTAAATACACAATTGAGTTATATACATCATACCCCACCTTCCCATCTCAAAAATAAATATTTTTGAGATTCTTTATTATTATTTTTTGACCTTTTTTCTTAAAAGGCAGAAACAAGAAATAATTGCTTAAAAATCCTTTTCCATCTCAATAAATTCCAAGAAAATAATAAAATGTGTGATATGGTATTTAGGACCATATCTCATCAAAAACCAACCTTTCCTAATGTAAAAAATCACATTAGCTTCTATAAGCTACTTCTGCACTTTTTGAATAAATGATTTTAAGTGGACTTTAAATCCTTTGAAAAATCCCAAATAATTCATGGGAGCATGCATTGACCCTATCTACACACCAATAATTCTTCCCCACCTTTACAAATAAAAATTATTCAACTTACTTACTAAGCTCCTCTTTGGTAAATTATGGCCAATCAATCAAACCTTGAGCTACAGCACATCCAACCATCACCAAGCTTGGTCAACCAAGTTTGCACATCACTCACCCACCCCTCTATTCGTTCCACACTATATCACCTCCCTATTTTTGGTCCCATGTTTGTATATTAAAGAGAGAGAGGCATATCTTGAAATATCTTGTGAATCAAAGAGGCAGTACACTACTAGAGAAAAGCTTATGCGAGGCGCATATCATATGCGCCTCTAGCTTTGAGCCTCGGCTATTTTTTATGCGAGGCGCATATGATATGCACCTTATAGGAGGCGCATATCGATATGCGCCTCGCATATGTGAATTATAGGAGGCGCATATCGATATGCGCCTCGCATATGTGAAGTATAGGAGGCGCATATAATATGCAACTCGCATATGTTTCACAATGCGCCTCGTATATTTATAGTATATGCGCCTCCTATAGTGTCCTATATGCGCCTCCGGTAATATTTTCGAAATTCAAGTTTTACAGACCACTATAAATAATAATATACAGATATTTAAATATACAATATAGTCCAGAATACAGTATAAAGAGCACAGAATTTTTCAAAAACTTGAAATTTGCCAAAGCATAATAGAACCAACATGAATACAATACATTACACATCAATCATGACATACAAGTTCATACATCAAGTGTTTGTGCCACAAGTTCACACCTCCGAGTACAAGTTCACAATCATATTACAACTCCAACGACGTAGCTCTACCTAGATGAAGTAGAACACATAACCTACCATGAAGAGCAACAAGGTGGTGATCACGAGGAAGTTCCTCCACTTCTTCCTTCCATGCCTCCTCCACTTCTCTTCCGCCACCTCTCTACTCTCATAGCCTTGGTAGTTGTTGCCCGAGAAGTTGTTCACTTGCTTCTGGCAGTCTTTCCACTCCTTGCACACACCTGGAACCCGACCGATATACACGACATAACACTTCTTCGCCATCTCCTACACATAATAAAGATGATATTACTTATGTCAGTGGAAAGCAATAGCTAGCAGTTCACAAGATAGAATCATGCATATATATGGGTGCAACAAAATGTAAGAAATCACGTTCTAATCATCGGCATTTCGAAGAAAGACCAAAAAAAGCAAACCAAGAATGACTTGGATTAGTACCTCATACTTAGGTTGGGCACGGAAATAATAATGCTCGTTGTTCGATCTTGTGCGTCAATTATAATATATATGCCCAAATTACTAGTCTACTTGGCACACCAGATCGGCCATAACATGTTCTAATCATCGACATTTCGAAGAAAGACAAAGAAAGCAAACCACAAGAAGTAGGGAAGCAATGACAAATGAAAGGCAACAAGCACTTAAAATAGTTCGTAACACAAATAACTAGCTAGTGTCTCTCACAATCAAGTTCAACGGTTGACGAAACATATATGTTCACAGTATGATTGCGCACATTACAATAATGAAATCAGAGATCACAAACCAGGCTAGTAATTTTACATGCCAACACAAGAACTGATAGATATTGTGTTGTATACTAGAACAATCATGGAGCCAATAGATGTGTTTCAATCGGCACAAAGAGGTACCTGATCAGTACACCTGCAAGTGAAGAGGTACCAGATGAATACGGAAAAGTACCGTGGTTTTCTCAAGTAACCCATATTCTAAACAGATCTCAACATTTTTTTACTTCTGATGATTCAATGCATTGCAGATCTTCTCAAGCACATGATTTTCAGGGAAGCAACAAACATGATTTCCACTTTCCAGTGAACCAAGATCACTATGGGACATAGCAGATGCAGAAAAATGCAAATTAAAGGATGCAGCTGTATGTATACAACTGATGCGATCTGCGAGACAGAACATATGAGGTGTTGATGGCATCTTTTGCATTACCATGTACATAAGCAGATGGATGGATTGGCATGCTAGGAATATTACAAAGGATCGTGGAGACATAAATCCTAGAGACTTCACATTATATGTTTCAATCAAGCGCAAAGAGGTACTACTAGATTCATACATCTGGGAGCAGATTTAACAAATTCACAAACAAAAACATCAATTTTCTAGTCTAGTAACAAAGAATCGGATAGCAATGGCTATTATATCAACATAACAGCTTTACATATGAAAACTGCCAAACATAATTTGTTCATAGTATGATTGCAGACTTTACAATGCGAATGCAGAAATATGCATACAGCAGATGTCATCTGTGAGACAGGACAAGAGAGGTGTTGATGGCAATCTTTTGCATTGCCTTGGCATCATTTGCATTACCATGGGGAACAGATGAATGAACTGACATGCTGGAAGCATTAGAAATGACTGTGGAGACGTATATCCCGTTATACGTTCCAATAAGCAGAAGAGACACTACTAGATTCATATGTCTAGGAGTAAACGGGGCACCAAATTCACAAATCTAAGTGCACAAAAGCGCGATTCTCTGGTCATCTAGTAAACAAGCAGATCAAAATAAAGAACAACTTTACATGTGAAAAACTTCAAAAAGTATATATGTTCATAGTAGGATTGCACACAGGGGAAGAGGGATAGGGGGAAGGGGAAGGAGAGGGGAAGGGGGTCGAGGCTCACCTCGACGACGGGCTGCTGCAGGCGTGGACGGGGTGGCCGGTGGCAGGCGCTGTCCACGGGCAGCAGGTCTTCAAGCAGCAGCTCCAGGCTTCTCCTCGATGGGGCGGCGGCGGGCTCCTCCTCCACGAGGCGGGGGGCGTCGGGCTCCTCCTTCCACGGGGCGGGCGGGTCGCGAGGGCGAGGTGCTCCTCCACGGGTCACAGGTGAGGTGCTCGTCGACCCCTGTGGATGGTGGCCGAGATGTCAGGGAGAGGGGAAGAGGGATAGGGGAAGGGGAAGGAGAGAGGAAGGGGGTCGGGGCTCACCTCGACGACGGGCTGCTGCAGGCGCGGACGGCGGGCTGCTGCGGGCATGGACAGCGGTAGGAAGGGGACGACGGCGGCACGGCAAAAATGTTAGGTTACTGTGTGCGTGAGAGAGAAAGAGGAATCTCGTTGGTCCTTATTATGCGAGGTACCAGCTTATGCGAGGCCCATCTGGCAATAATGCGCCTCGCGTATTCTACAAACCTATTCAAATAGAGCAGTGCCCTCTTTTCTGTCAAGAAACACATAGGAGCCCATTGGTTACATGCCTTGTGCTAATCTGAACCATGGCCACCCAGGTTCGAATCCTGGTGGCAACAGATTTTTTAGAATTTTTTTTAAAAGCCATTTTTCTTGTAAAAACATTGTCCAAACATAATATAAACTATAAAATATACTACTCATTTTTTGGAAATTTTTAAAAAGACATTTTTCTTGTAAAAACATTGTCCAAACATAATATAAACTATAAAATATTTGTCTTAGTGGAGGAGGAAGAAGTGAGACAAGTGAGTGGGGTGGTAGGGACTCCATGTGCCAAAAGCTGGAAAAAAGGTGGTGTCAGGTTATAGGAGGCGCATATTGCACAATACGAGCCTCCTATAATTCAAACTCTAGGAGGCGCATATAGCAATATGCGCCTCGCCTATGCGGCCACCTACCTCCACCCGGGCCCGCAGGGGTTACTTGAGGCACATATGACTATATGCACCTCGCATATTATCAAATATAGGAGGCCCATATAACCATATGTGCCTCGCATATTCGTGCACCTACCAACACGCGGGCCCACACAGATTATGCGAGGCGCATTCTGCCCATATGCGCCTCGCCTATCTAATATATAGGAGACGCATATGACTTGAATGCGCCTCGCATAATATGGGGCTGCTAGATTTGATCCGTATAGGGATTATAGGAGGCGCATTCTTATCAAATGCGCCTCGCCTATTTTTATACTAGAGGCGCATGGAGAAGGAGTGTGCCTCGCCTATTTTATAGGAGGCGCATATGGTCTAAATGTGCCTCGCATAAGCATGTCTCCTATAGCCTTTTCTCTAGTAGTGGTAGCCACCTCCCCTCCACTCATCTGGTCGAGCACATGGACCACACACCGCCCAGAGAACCCCTCTTGGCCAATCCCCTGCCTCCTCCCCCTCTCATGTCCAAAATGGACATGGTTCACCATGAACCCAGCTAGCTCAGGATAAAGAGCATGAGGCCACCCCAGCGCCTCCCTTCGCCCTCATTCGCCCCCAATGCTCCCCACTTACCTCCCCCGAAGCCCACTCCCTCTCCCAGCTCTGTCTGGCCCGAAGGAGTAAGGAGGGCAAGCTCTCGGTATCCTTGAAGAATCGAGCGTAGACCCTCCTCCCGTGCTCCCCTGGCCCTACATGTCACCCTCCCGACCGCCCCTTGCTTCCCTAAACCTAACCCTTCCTTTCTTTTTTTCCAAGGATCCCCTCCATTGGCGCCACCGTGATGCTTCGACGAGCACAACTCGGGCATTATCACACGAGCAAGGTCCAGCCAAGGAACCTGGCCATGCTTCCCCTAGCCAAGGTAGTCATCATGCGCCGCGTCGCTCCATCGCCTCCCCGCTGTCCCTCCCGCACCCAGATGAGCTCCCTGCCGCTGCCAGAACTCCCCTAGGGTTTCCCCCTTGACGCCGCCACTAGGGAGGAAGACGACGGCCCCATGCTGTCGATCTTCTTCTAATTGGACAACCCAGATCCACCGATACCTCTTCGGCCCTTGCTGTCGCTGACAGGCGGGCTCCACATGCTCCTTTGAATTTGGCCCCCGTGCGCGCCTGGGATGTGCGCTGGGCCGATTCCCCTCTTTGTCCCAACTCCCCCTCAGATCCAGCCCGCCAAGCTTCCTTTTCTTTTTCTTTTTAATTACATATCCGAAGGCTACACTCTAGCTTTAATTCAATATAAAAAGGGAAAATGAACCAAAATGCCCAGATCTAAAGTTCCTCGGACGCACTCATGTTTTCCTAAACATGCAGTACCTCTGTTTTGACCAGATTAATTCTAGTTGTTCTCTATTAAAGAAAATACCATAGGGTGTCCCTTTCATTCAATAAATCTTCCAGAACAATTGGTATATCCAAATGGGGTGAACCCAACTTCCTATGGGTGGTATTTGAAATACCCAACAAATGGACTTGGTCCCAAGTCAAGGTGAACTATGGTTTATCAGTAATAAAAATAACACAAACAGTAGGTTTATGCCTTTAGAAAATTCTCTAGGTCAAACCAAATTGAGTTTTGACCTAATTCTAACTCCCAGTACACTTGAGTACCAATATCCATCAAACCCAAGGAGATCATGATTTATTAAGCATCTAATAAATTTTGGTGAATTAAACTATTCTATATATGGTTTATTCACTAATAAAATCACTATAGTATGTCTGCTAATACAAAAAGGTTTTATATCAATTTCTACAGAAAGGTACTCTAAATATCTAACATGTGACTTTGGAATCATATCAATATATCTTACAGATTAAATCTGATGAAAAGGACAAATATCATCCAGTACTTCCTTTGGGATTTTCCTGAGGGCATTCAACTAATTATTTTCAGTGGATTGCAACTCCCCTTGATTCAGTCCATAA
The DNA here is from genome assembly GCA_916181665.1 of Avena sativa. NCBI lineage: Eukaryota > Viridiplantae > Streptophyta > Magnoliopsida > Poales > Poaceae > Avena > Avena sativa. The sequence goes on from OV702293.1 coordinate 107,595,265, forward strand.
AACTCTACCAAATCACCTAAGGAAATAATTTTTTGAACTCTATAAATATTCTGGTGAATTATCTCCTAAAACTAGAGTTTATTTCACCTTAAAGATAACTGTAAATTAATGGAAATTGATAAAATAGTGAGACCACTTTTGTTGGTTTTATTTTATCAATACCTATCTGCTGATATCATTTTTATAAAATTATATCATACTGAATGTGGCCTTGGTCTAAAAACTCTCCTCAACCTTGTCCCTAAACTACAAATCATATAAGAATTCCTTCAAATGCTTCTAAGGCCATACCAAATCTTCTAACTTCATTATCCTCACAATCCTACTGAATTGTAGCTTTGCTTTTTGTTGTATGTATTGATGCTTGTATGCCTTGTATTGATTGGTGTATTGTTTGATTGCATGTATGCTCGATAACGGCGATAGTCATGAACTGCGTGACGCCGAGAAGAAGGAAGCATCGGGTTAATCTTATTAATATTTTGGTTATTGGTATTCTGGTATTCTATAAGTTTTGAATAGAATGACGCTACCCAAATTAATAAAAGTATGTGAAAATTTGATCTATAAGTGTGCATATGATAGCTGCTTGGTCATGGTTTAGGGTTTTAGTTTTTAGGGTTTAGGGGTTTTGTGTTCGGGTTTTAGGGTTTAGCTAGGTTTATTTAGGGATTTAGGAGTTTAGGTTTTAGGGAATTTTCAATAAAGTTCGAGCTTTATGTTTATATTCGTGGAATAGAGTGACTTCGCAACAATTTAACAATGACAACATATGTAATTTATATCTATAAGTGCATGATACCTTCTTGGTTAGGTTTAGGTGCTATGGGTTTAGGGTTTTTTAGGGTTTAGGGGGATACGGCTTAGGGTTTATGTTTTAGGGGGCTTAGGGTAGTGATTTTTCAATAATGTTCAAGCTATATGCCTATATTCATGAAATATAAAGGCATTAGCGCAATTTGATGGAAGTATCTCAAATTTTGATATATAAGTGCATGATGCCTGCTTGGTTTAGCTTTAGGGTCAAAGGGTTAGGGGTTTAAGGTTTAGGATTTAGGGCTTTTTCAATAATGTTCAAGCTTTATGCTTAGATTCATGGAATGTAATGGATTTAGCATCATTTAATGAAACTATATCTAAAATGTTGATCTAAAAGTGGATGATACATACCTGCTTGGTCAGGGTCGTTTAGGGGTTTAAGGTTTAGGTTTTAGGGCATTTTCAATAATGTTCAAGATTTATGCTTAGATTCATGGAATGGAATGGCATTAGCAATTTAATGAAAGTATATCTCAAATGTTAATATATAAGTGGATGATATACCTGGTTGGTCAGGGTCGTTTAGGGGTTTAGGGAATTTTCAATAATGTTCAACCTTTACGCTTATATTTGTGGAACAGAATGGCGTTACCGCAATTTAATGAAAGTATCTCAAATTTTGATCTATAAGTGCATGATACCTACTTGGTTAGGGTTTAATTATGGATTGAGGGGTTTAGGGTTTAGGGTTTAGTATCTCGGGGTTAAGGGTTTAGGTTTTAGAGGTTGTTTAGGGTTTAGGGAATTTTCATTAATGTTCAAGCTTTATGCATATATTCATTGAATAGAATGGAGTTTCCCAATTCAATGGAAGTATCTCAGATTTGTTCTACAAGTGCATGATACCTGCTTGGTCAGGGTTTATGGGTTTACTAGTGTTTAGGGTTATAGGGTTCAGGGATTTAGTGTTACGGGAATTTTCAATAATGTTCAAACTTTATGGTTATATCTGTGGAATACAATGGCATAACAAATTTTATCACCGTACCAATTTTATGGTTCAAAGACTATATATGGTTCAAAGTCTCACCGCACCAATTTTACCACAAAGTATGAATTATTTGATGAATAATGCCCAAGTTTCTTAAATTTTTCAAGTTCCCAAGCCAGTTTCGCCGAGTTTAACGAGTTTATCTCGGTTTAGAGAAAAATATTCAAATTTTGAACTACAAACGATGGTTTCTACTTCCCATAATTCTGGGTCAGTCACATGCGGGTCACTTGCATTGTGGGTCCACAAAGTCGGTGTAAGGCCGGAGTGGCGAATAGGTAAATACACTTATTGATGAAGGGCAGGGAACCATGTCGATTGGGTGATGCGCGTGGGAGAATGCAAAATTACCACCTATATCCCTCTATTATTGTATTGCTCCTCGGGTTCTTGTTTCCGGAGCAGGGATAGAAGAGGAATTTTGCATTCTAAAAAAGGTGAAGCATGTTTGGGGCTAGATGTTTGAATGAATGGGCGGGGTGTTTGAATGGATAGGTGGGATATTTCGGTGCTCTCTAAATTTTTTGAAGATGAAGCTTCTAAGGTACGCTACTCCCACTCCCACTTGGGGGATGCTATCCCCGTTAGATAGACCCAGACACCTTTATGCTTTCGAGCATTTAATGAGTTGATAGACATATGCCGTCTTTAAAATAAGATGACCAAGGTCACAACTATATTTGATTTTTGACTTGCACATCTATAGTTGCTGATACCGTGTCCATGTTTTGTACTCTGGACATTGGATGCATCTTGGCCAATCAAGCTTTTGTTACAAAGGGAATATCCAATTTTTTTCCAAGTGACAACATTGTTTTTGGTTGTGAAGCAACTTCAAAGATTATGGCTCAATATAACATCATGCCAATTGGCACAAGAAGTAACATGTTTAATGGATAAACCCTATCAATCCTACTAGTTAAATTCTTGCAATAAATTGACAATATGGCAGTTTACTAAAAACATGTCAATTTTTTGGTAACATGGTCTAGATAAATGATGGAGAAGTGTGTTTTGAGGTTTGTGCATAGTGTTTATTATGCTAAATACTATTAATAGTATCTTCTAGAATTAGATGCTAATAGAATGGAAAAGAAGATTCGATGGCTAGCAATGTTGGGATTCGCGAGTCTTGATCCAACAGTCAATATTCAAAGTGGTAAGATAAGATAAGATATGGCTCAAAATGCCACCTTCCATAATTTCACACAAATTAATACATATATTTAACGGACAATACAGGAGTTCCATGAATTTTCAATTCCGTGCTGATTTTGCCACTTGAACTAGTTCATCTCGGTTTAGCCAAAATTAGTCAATCTTTATCTATGGTCACTAACAGGGAGGCCACGTATATGGTGGTGCCCAAAGCAGGGTAGGTCCGAATTTTCAAAGTTATGCATCCCCACCCCTTCATGCTATGTTAACATCCACCCTCCGCCACCTAGACCCTCACCCCCTTGGAAGCCCACAAAACAGATGCGCTCACCACCACTACACATATCACCATCGTGCGCCAGAAGAAGCTTTCCCTACCCGTTGTTGTTCTTGAGACGCACCGGTGGTCAGGTGGATCCCACGGTAGTCCTTCTATCTCTAGCTCGATCTAGTTGGCAATTTATTTCCATTTCACCCGATATGCCTCCTCAAATACATAGTTTAGTTTGTCCTCAGTATACTTGGTCATAGTTGATTCTAGGCTTGATCTATGTTCTTAAGTACCTTCGCCGATTATTGACGTCAATATGTTTGCTAAAATGCATGGGCATATATAGTTTATGTACTCTATCTATTTGTTTCCTGCTTTTCTTTTACTAATTAAGAACCAATCTTGTATGTCATAATTAAATAGATGGATAAATTTGGCATGCATGTTGCTCCATTAGGAAGACCTAAATATATCTTTGGTGTTGTACGATTTATTGAGTTTGTTAGAGATCATTGTGAAAACACAGAAAACATTGCCCCTGCCGCTTGTGTGTGAATCAGAGGGTGCTGCCTTTTAGTATAGTGGAAGACCATGTTTATATGTTTGGGATGCTGAGAACATATGTTAGATGGATATTTCATGGTCAAGCATACAAACCGGGGTAAGAACATCTTTATCATCCAGATCAAGTAGGGGAAGCATATGTTGATCATCTAGATAAACTGATAGAGGCAGCTCCTGAGTATGTAGATCAACTTGTAGAAGGGGGAGGAGAGAAAAAGCGCAAGCTGCATGAAACATGTTTCATTTTAGGTACTCTGCCAGCCCTTCCCCTCCCTCAAATGCTGATCTTCAGAGTATATGTTGTCTGAGCTATAATGTACTTTGTTTCTGATATTAATATATTAGTTCTTCCATTCAATTTTTTTCTACGTGAGACGAATCGGTTTGATTCAATACTGGGCGATTTTCTCGGACCTGGAAGAGGAACACGGGATGATTTTCTCGGTCCTAGGAGAAGAACACGGGACACCAAGGGAAAAAGGAGGAGGTTGGATATGGGTCCCACATAATTTATTATCCCATGCCACGACATGTTGAAAATTTTGCAAAAAACCCGGTAATATCTTCCCACCTCTCCCTTGACACTGTAGAAAAAGTATAGTACTACTTCCCTAGTACTAGTAATAGTACTACTACTCCCACTACACATCCTTTTCCCTTCTGACCAGCAACCTCCAATCGCTATCTCCCATCATCAGGCAAGCAAGTGTCACCTAATCGGGATCTCTTCACCTAATTAGGGTATTTTCCCTCCTCTGCTCTAATCGATTGGGCCATTGGGGTGGGGGTGCAGGTGGGGGTAGGTGAGTCGGGGGGCGGGGGTGACTGATTTTCTTTGGATTCGGGATAGGGATATGGTCACCGCTATTCTGATTAGGGAATTTGATTGGGTTCCAAGTCGGTGTTCTTCACTTTGTAACCTTTAATTTCTACTAATGTGCAATGGATTTTGCGTCAGATTCTATATAGAGAACTATGGGTCATTGGCGCACACGGCCGCTACGGATAGTGATGGTAATGGAGCAGCATATTCGTTGTGTTCTTCCATTCTTTCCCATGATGAAAGTGGTTGTCTGCAACCTGGATGTATCGCTGTGCTCAAAGTTGTCTCTGTTTGCATCCTGTTTTTGTGGAAGCCTCTGTGACACCATATTTTTCTTTATTTACTGTAGCACGGTGGTACATACCTACGAACTTGTGGTGATCCAGGTGCAGCAAAAAGCATGATACCCCTACATGCCGGAGGATCCGGACAGTACCACTACTCACCAAACAAGCACAAGGCCATTGCCCAGCTGGGAGGGCCCAGCTTAAAGAGAAGGGTATTTTTTCTTAATCCACTTACCACGGTGTAGTCTGATTTAATTATTATCCGCTTGGTGTCATGCATGCTTATCAGCTGTTCAGAAACATGTGTGATTTTATTAAGTCTGGCACTATGTTTATGTGAATCCAGATCTGGATCTGTCTGACTATCTCATATGAAGTCATATATATATGACTACTATATACTGTATTGAAATGTTGAGCTCTGTTGCTATTTACTCAGATTGAAGGTGCTACTACGGAGGCTGAGGCTGCTATAGACGCTAGTAGATTTCTCATTCTCCCACCACAAGCGGACATTGTCTATACGACAAGGAAGCTCAAACACAATATCTAGGTTGCCACTGTCCTCACTAAGAAGTGGGTATAATTTGGAAATCCACAATTTCACATATTATAATTTTCCATGTTATTGTTATCAGCTATACTTATTTTAACGCTCATCAGAAGTTCACAAACATCAAAGTTGTTTGCTTTTAAGGCAATGGTTTTGTCTGATATTATTAGATTTACATGATATTTACATAATTTAACCTTTCCACATAATTCCATTCAGTACCACGCACCAGCTTCTCAGCCGTTTCTTCTACCATCCTCTTGTCAAGCTTGTGGATTGAAAGGGGGCCCCTGTATGCCCTTCCAAAGGCAGATGGCAGAAAAATGGTACATGACCACCCTTCGTAAAGGGTACCCCTGGTATCACGTATGGATTCCAAGCGGTTTATAACGACTTGATGTAATATCTTGTATCTCACTCTTCTTGTTGTCGTCTTACTTGTCTATAATTTTTCTCATGAAGGCTATCCCTTGTGTCGCTCGCCCCATTATAAACAAGCTGTTTAGAAACAAAAAGTTTCTAACTCTGTATATCGAGGACCCAAAATGCGTGCGCAACTATATGATGTGGATGTCTCCCTAACGATGGACACCACCTATTTGCGTGGCCGAGGTTGGTCCAAGTATGTCCATGAGACTGTCTAAAGCAGGTGGACGAGGTAACACTTGATTTTTGCAAGCATGGGAAGATACTTGCAAGACATCGTACACCTGTTGACTAAAGGGCCAAGAACAAAGGTACTACTAATTAATTTGCTTCTGTACTCATCACAACCTCTTATGACTTTCTTGCGACTAACTGTTCTGCATCATTGTCTTCACTAATCGTATGACTCTTACCACTTATGTAGTCCGCTTCTAGAAGGGTGCCAGCATCAAGCTGCTAGCACCGGCACCGGCCCTAGTTACTACAACGGCACCTATTGACCTAAGTAGGATAAAGAATAGAGGTAGTAACTTAATTTGCTTGTATACTATGATCACGATCACTATCTAGTAGTGTAAGAACCCATTTTGCTTGTACACATCTCATATGCCTCTCTGACCACTCCTGCACTCCCCTTTCCTCCCCAGAAGGTAACCAACATCAAGCTGCTGGCACCAACACTGGCACCGGCACCAGACCTAGTTCCTGCTCCGACACCTGTTGACCGAAGGAGAAAGATTGGAGGTAGTAGTAACTTAATTTGCTTGTTTACTCATCACATCCTCTGTTCACTGTCTTGTGAGTAACTATTGGAGTATAAGAGCCATTTTGTTTTCACACATCTCATATGCCTCTACCATCCATGCAGTCAGCTTACCTACCCGTGAGAAGAAATCTAGCATCAAGCTTCTGGCGACCGGCGCCAGCACCAGTTCTGGCTCTTGCACCAACCCCTCTTCAATTAACTGCATTGGAAACCAACTCCTGCACCACCACCAGCCCCAGCATAGGCAGCGGAACCATTTCCTGCACTAGTCCTTGTTCCTGCACCAGCACCAGCTACTGCACAAGCCCCAGCACAGGCACCGGCTTAAGCTCCTTGTCAGATCGTATCCTACACAAGTGTCATCTCAAGGTCGCACCAGATTATGTTTGTGAGTGGCGGCAGATAAACTACTCTCAATGTCTTCTCAAGTTTCATATGATTTAGTTCATTTCTCTTATTAATTATGCGTCTATCTCTTGCTTTGACTCAGAAATTGCCTAAGAGTTCCATAAAGCAACTCGAGGCCAAATGAAAGGGCACACTATTCTTCATGATGCATAGCAAAGGAGTGCAAGTCGAGGGATGCTACGCCATTAACTTGATTTATGGGCGCTTGGCATCTACTTCTAGGTGGACCAAGTTCTAGAAAGCAGCCAAACTTACCATTGGAAGAATGATCAAGGTCAATGTATCTCGCTGCCTTGAATGTAGTAGTCTGGTCATGCAGTTCCTAGCTGTCTAGCTCTTTGGTCGCATGCTATCGTAATTAATTATGTGGTTTTCTTATCTCCACTGATCATATATGGGTGATAAAACTATGATAACCTTTTGCTGGATAGGTCAATGACTAGTACATACTGGTATGGTATATTTGTATCTATATGACAGTTCCCTATATGACCAAGATCAACTATTATGACAATGATTGTGTTCCATCTTAATATGTGAGGAGGAGGTTGCACACAAAAGCAGAATTGATTGTCAATTTTGCTTTCTCCAATTATTTGAGCGTGTTTGGAGAAAAGGGCAAACTGATTGTTGGCATGGTTTTTAGAGCTGAAGCAAGAAATGGTTCCCTCAATATTGCTATTGAATTTTAGTGTCTGTATTGCTAAATCAGTCATTTTAAAATGCTTCTAAATTTGTCAAGTGCTGCTGAATATGAACTAGGAATCTGTTGATATTTTCTCTTTCTAGTTCTGTACTGCTAAATCATTCAAATGCTACTAAATTTGTGAAAAGTTCTGTCGTTTATGCTGGGCTGTTTGCACTAGAGATTTTTCCTGTGTTTCATCGGAACCGTTGGTTGTGTTTTGGATAGTGATGAGAGGCAGAGAGGGTAAAGATATAGCGTGATTTCACCAAGTGAAGTCATTGGATACCAGTGCATTTTTTGTGCATGCGGTGTGTGTCTCTGGTTCTTTAGATATTTTTACATGAATATATCTTTCAAAACAAAAGAATTATGGCCTTTTCCGACTCCGTCGACGAGGTCTGGTTCCCTATGTACTGGTATTGAATTTCAGTGTATGTATTGTTGAATCACTCATTTTGAAATATTGTTGAAATTGTCAAGTTCTACTGAATATGAACTAAGAATCTGTCTATTTTCTCTGTCTTATTTTGTAGTACTGAATCATTCAAATGCTACTAAATTTGTGAAAAGTTCTGTTGATGTGATAGGATGATTGCACTAGAGCTTTTGCCTATGTTTCGTGGAAACCGTTGGTTGTGTTTTAGATAGTGATGAGTGTGATTTCACCAAGTGAAGTCATTGGGTACCAGTTCTGACGCATGCGGTGTGTGTCTTTGGTTCTTTTGATATTTTTACGTGAATGTATCTGTGAAAATAATTATCGCTTTCCCCCCTCCGTCGGTGAGGTATTTGCGGATCCACAGCAAAATACAGAGTTTACTAACGAGGAGATGAAAGATAATATCGTTTGATTTCTTTGTTGTAGTGGCAACACACACGGTTATATGTGTGATGTCTTGAGTTCGAATCCTCTGTGCTTGACAAATACTTTTGTGGGTTTACATTATTTTCTTCTAGCAATAGTGCTTTACGGAGAGGCTGACATGGCGGATGCACCAGCCTGCAGCGTTGCTCTTAATTTTCTTCTACAATATTGATTTACGGAGAGGCTGACATGACGGGCCCACCAGCCTGCAGCGTTCCCCTTAATTTTCTTGTAGCAATATTTCTTTGCAGAGAGGCTGATATGGCGGACCCACCAACCTGCAACATCCCACTTAATTTTCTTCTAGCCATATTGCTTTATGGAGAGACTAACATGGTAGACCCACTAGCCTGCAGCGTCCCAATTAATTTTCTTCTAGCAATATTTCTTTGCGGAGAGGCTGACATGGCAGATCCACCAGTATGCAGCGTCCCTCTTAATTTCCTTCTAGCAATATTGCTTTACGGAGAGGCTGGCATAGAGGACCCACCAGCTTGCAGCATCCGTATTAATTTTCTTCTAGCAAGTATTTCTTTACAGAGAGTATGACATGGCAGACCCACTAGCCTACATCGTCCCTCTTAATGCGTGGGTTTGAAAAAAAGAAGTTAAGTACTTGTATAGAGAGGCTGGCATCAGGGACACACTAACCATGACATAACAGAGAGGCTGACATGTGGGCTCTAAAAACAAGACCATACAGGACTGCCACATCTAGCTATGGTGCCAAGGTTAAAACAGCAGACGCAGCCAAAAAAATCCATCATACGCATGTTTCATTTACAGAGATATTGACATGTCATTTAAAAAATATATATGGACATGTGGTATCCACCAGCGAGATCCTATAAACATGGTGCCACATTGAGTAACGTTCCCAAGTTCCAAAGAGGGAGGCGCGAGCGAGAAAAAAGTCCAACATGCACATGTTTCTTCCAATGAGAGGCTGACATGGGGGACCCACCAGCCTATATAAACGGCTGATGCATCGAGCAACATTGCCAAGTTCGTAACAAGTAGGAACGAGTGTGAAAAAATTCCAGCATGCACATGTTTCTTTTAATGAGAGGCTCACACGGGTACCTACCAGCCTGTATAAACGCTAGATGCATCGAGCAACGTTGCCAAGTTCAAAAAATAGAGGCGCGAGCGAGAAAAAAAGTCCAACATGCACATGTATGCTGACATGTGGGACCCTACAGCGTGAACAAACGGCAGATTCGTCGAGCAAGGCTATCTAGTTAGAACATGGTAGCGCTAGAGAAAGAAAAAATTCAATCATATACACACGATTCTTCTAATGTGAGGCTGGCATATGAGACCCACCAACCTGAGTAAACGGCTGATGCATCGAGCAACACTATCAAGTTAACGCGAAGGCGCAACCGAGGGCAAAAATTCTATCATACACATGTTTCTTCTAATGAGAGTATGACACGTGGGGCCAGCTATGTGATTATGCATCTGGAAGCGCTATCAAGTTCGGAATAGGGTAGCGCAACCAAGGGAAAAAAATCCATCATACACACGTTTCTTTTAATGAGAGGATGACATGTGGGACCAGATGTGTGATTAAAAAGCATCATAATCAAGTTCGGAATAGGGCAGCGGGAGCGAAGGAAAAAAATTCTATCATACACATGATTCTTCTACTGAGGGGCTGGCATGTGGGACCCAACATTGTGATTAATGGTAGATAGTTCGAGCAACGTTATCGAGTTCAAATCAAGGAGGCACGAGTCAAGGAAAAACATCATGCACACTTTTATTCTAATGTGAGGATGACATGTGGGGCCAAGCTTCTTGATTAAACTATAGATGCATCTAGCAACTCTATCACGTTCGGAACAGGGTAGCGTGGAGCGAAGGAAAAAATACCATCATACATACGATTCTTTTAATGAGAGGTTAGCATATGGGACCAAACATCGTGATTAACGACAGATAGATCGAGCAATGTTATCGAGTTCATATCAGGAAGACACGAGCCAAGGAAAAAACCCATCATGCACACGTTTCTTCTAGTGTGCGGATGACACGTGAAACCTAGCAGCCTGATTAAACGACAGATGCCTCAAGCGACGCTATCAAGTTTGGAATTGGGAAGGAAAAAAATTCCATCATACACATGATTCCTCTAATGTGAGGCAGACATGCAGGACCCATCAGCCTGACTAAACAGAAGAGGCATTGAACAATGTTATCGAGTTCAAATCAGGGAGGCGCGACTGAAAAGTTTGGTCCACTAGAGTCACTGACGTTTGGGACCCACACGCAAAAAAACTTCGGCGAGTCAACATCTCGAGAGGAAGCGGAAATCTTACTTCTGCCACACGCCCGTCGAGCTTTGTCCATGTTTTTAGTGGTTTCGTCGTAGTAGAGGGGCGCGAAAACAGAAAAAAAAAGTTTTGCATCGGCCACGGTCGAGCCGAGAATTTTCGAGGAAGACGCACCTTCTATGACAACCTATAAGCCCAGTCGTTGCGGAAGGAAACATTTCTTGCAGTGCATGTGCGATAATTATCTTGTGATAGTGAGATAATCTTGTTAGGTCAAAGTAACATATTCGTATTTCAAACATCATGCCATATTACCTAAAGCTATACTCTGATTTGTTCTTAATTCAAGATTTCATAGAGGTTTCCCTTTCTTGAGGAGTATAAGAGAGATGTGTTTCATCTATATGTTAGGACATGATGCCCATATGAATGCTTATCATACATATATAGAAGTTCCATGGATATTTTTCATTCATGAATTGTTTTATGATCACCACAACTTCAAAACACAGTAGACAAGTGAACCCATGAACCCCGGTCCAATTTTAATCATAAGAAACAACTTTCCATTGCAATTACTACCTTTTTTTCTACAATAAAATACAATAATAATTTTCCTACTTGCAATCACTCATAAAAACCCAAAATTAACACCATCTTCACATATTCATATAGTTTGCATTGTTTACTTTATTTATTCAGTTATTTATGTTTTATTTCATATTACTAATACGAAACCTTGTGCTTCACAACCACTTGGTGGAGTTGGGGACACAAGAAAAATTATTTTTCTATATAGGTTGCTAGACAAGGAGAAGGCGAATACCTTCTAAGCCAGTTCCTTGAGAGTTCAATTTAAACCACGGACTCACCCTTGTGGGGAAAAGAAGATTGCTACAACACTCTGTACTTAGAGTCCCTATGAAAACTAGCCATGATTGTTGCCATCAAGATGTATTTTCTGGCGCTGTTGCCGGGGAGCTGCAAGAAGGACATCACTAGTGGAGCCATCATCTTCATCAACTTGTGTGACAACCCAAGCTTGGGGTGGTTGCACCACTGTGAGATTTTTCTTCTCCTTTTATATTTTTAAAGCACTTTACTTTGTTTTGTTTTTAGTCTTTCCTTAAAATACAAAAACACATAAAAATGGAAAATAGAGCTTATTGGCCCTTTAGTGTAAAAAAACTTCCCAAAAGAAGGTGAGATACCCTTTGAATCATTTGAAACAGACCCTACAACTACAAAAGCTATTTATGAAAACCAATTTTATGGGAAACCTGATGAAAATCCCATGCAGCATATGGGGACTTTCAGTGAAATATGCAAAGATTTAAACATGAGTAATAAAAATAATAGCATTATCAAAGTTAAACTTTTCCATATTCACTTGCTAGTAAGGCATTAGATTTGATATTAAAATGGCCACCTGGAAATATTAGCTCTTGGTTTAATGTTAAATCTACTTTTGTTGAAAGATTTGGAACCCTTGAAATAATAGGCCATCTTAGAGAAATGCTTATCATATTTAAACAAAATAAATATGAACCTCTTATAAGATCTTGGGAAATATTTAGAGAACTAGCTTATGGAATGGAACACAGTTTTAGAGATTAGATGTTAATGCATATTTTCTATATAGGGTTAACTAAAAGTTCAATGGCCTATTTAGATAAATAAAGTGGCGGTTCTTTCATGAATATAACATCCAACAATGCTTATATATTGTTAGATGGCCTACTTTTAGAAGTAAAAGTCAAAGAAAGCCTCGAAAACGCTAAAGTGACAGAAGATGTATTTGATGAGAGATATGAATGCTTCAACTTATACAATAGAGATAAATAATTAGTGGAAGTTAAAATGCTAAGTGAAACAAAATAACCTCTACTTTATCTTTATAAATGTAGCTTGCATGAACTCATTAACATATTGCAAAATTTTGCTAATGATCCATCTTTCAAATGTCATCAAGCAGGATTTGGTTCATACATATAAAATTATTTTTTAAAATAAAATATTGAAAGATATAATAATGAAGATATGATACCACCTAAGCTTGGGATTCTTGGTTCCCCAAGATATTAATCACTATTGGAAAAGAGACACATCATGCCATTCTAGATTTAGGATCTACTGTCCTAGTTTTATCCAAAGATCTATATGATTTTCTTGATTTTAAACCCATGGAAAATTCTCTATATATCTTTTACTTGCTGATGATTCAACCAAGCATGCCTTAGGGAACGTTAAAAATATCATGGTTGAATTATATATGACATTTGTACCTGTTGATTTTATTGTCATGGACATGGGGAGCAATACCTCAAGTCCTATAATACTTGGTAGACCTTTATTGAGAACCACAGGTGCAATCATTGATACAAAAGAAGGAACACTTTCCAAAGAAGAAGGAGGTAGCAAAGAAACACAAGCTACCACATGAATTCCATATCACTTAAACAAAGTAAGTAAAGCCTAGCAATATGGCTATAAAGAAAGCGATTCCGGGAGGAAACCCGCTAATTTATTTTTATGCTTGCTTTCTGTTCAAAGAGTCCTTTTTAGTTTATTTGATGTAGAGTAGTAAAAAAGTACCAAGTGGAACTCATCTTGTATGATAAAAAGTTGTAAAACATATGGAGTAGCAAATTCCTGCAGAATAGGTTTTAGTAGAAAAATTCTCTGATTTTTTCTATAACTCAATTTGCTCTCATATTTGCATAGATTGTACAACTTTTCATTCTCTATATGCACAAAAATTGTCTAAAATTTCTAACATGTTTAAGTGGGCGAAATAAATTCGTTTTGCTGCTGGTGAAAATCTAGAGAGATTCTGCCATGTTTTGTTTTAACCATTCCCAAGTGTCCTAAAATGATTGCTATGAGCTATATTATATGCTAGGGATGAGTAGAAACATTATATTCTTCCTGGAAAATTTAGAAAGAATTTTTACTTTGATATATATGCGTAAACTATTATTCTTTTGTGCCACTAATGTCACCACTCAGAAAAGAGATGGGAGGAACGTTTTTTGACAGGGAATAGAGGAACACCACACCAAGAGAAATCCAATAATGGTGAAAACCATAAGCTTGGGAATGCCCAAGGCACCCCACTTAACCTATTAAACTCTCGGTTTTCAAACCTCTAAACTTTGTTTTTCGAGCAACATAAGACTATCGTAGAAACTTGGAGCGTCTGTTTTGTTTATTTTACTTTTGTTTGCAATAAAAGGACCACCGTCATGAGTCATTATGCATTTTTATGATTAAACTACTAAAAATAAACTTTGCCATGATGATATTAAAACTGAATATGAATGCCTTGAAATTAAATAAAAGAGGGGATAAAAGGAAAAAGACTGAAATTCATATTATGCCTAGTTACTAAGCTCAAATACTTTACATGAAGTATATTTGTTTGTGCCTATTAATTTTTACCCTTTCCTCATGTATATCTATGTTCAACCATAAGGAGAAAGGTGAGAATAAATGTTGGCATTATGAACTAGATTGCACACTCTTTAGATCTCTTTTTTCTAAACCTTCACAATGCAAGCTAAGACTTGTTACAAACCCCTTAAACTAGATTAGGCATATCTATCTATTTGTGGAAAAAACTAATTACAAGTATAATATACACGTTCATCATCCAAAATATTCAAAATCATCTCTTTTGTGTAATTTAAAGCTCATAAGAAAGTATGGTTTGGGTTGATACCACTATGGAACTTTATGTGCTTTACATTTTATAAGTTGTTTGTTGGACAAACCATGCTATCATGGCACAAGATTAAAATATCCTTTATTGAAATACCATGTTTGTTCTTTCTTTGTCCTACACTACACATTGGAGTAATCATAAGGAAAGAGGAAATGCTCCTGGGCCGCTAGCCAAACCCATGCATGACGTGGTAGAAACTTACAGCATGGCAATCAATGATGCTCTTTTCAAAAGAAATTTGCCGAGAAGACTCATATATCTGTTGTTCTTGTCTTGTGAAATGTGGAGATATGCCCCTTATGAAAATAACACAAAAGAAGCATGCTTCCTAGCTACCAGACGTATGTTGGGCGTATAGTCACATAGGGCAAGAGGTACCTCAGTGTGCAATTTTTATGACAACCTATGCTATACAATGGTAGGTTGTAGTGTCAGTTCATTGGTAAAGGTTCATGAGACATTCAACTTGGAAAATGTTTAACACATAAACAATATGCAACTTTTCAAACAAAATCTACATGGAACCCCATCCTTATTAGTATTGTTGACATGAACTACACAGCTCAAAACTTTATTTTATATTCTTTATGGAGGGTTTGTATTCAATGCTTACTTTCGATATGAGATGCAAAACATCTCAAGGGAAGACATGAAACTAATAAGTGAGTCTGCTAGTCGGGCATTAAACTAAGAAGTGGGCCCAAAAATAAAAGTAGAGGCATAAAACACCAATGCCAATGATAGGAAGAGTATCTTATTCTATAGGTTCATCAAAGTGTGCTTGAAGGTTTGTTTTATTCCTCATTTGTTTTAGCATACCATTACTTATTGTTTAACATGTTTATAGATGTGCAAAAGATACAACTTGATAGTACACTTTCTTATTATGTTTCATTGGAAATAATTGAACATATGAACTTTGTATGATAATGAAATAAGCAAAGTAACAAACCGGGACAATGTTTCCTAGTGGAGGAAGAAGATAATCCTTATATCCTTCCACCCAAAGCATTACTCTACACATGAATAGGAGAATTATGCAACCAACTCTCGGAATCATACTAAAGACCTCGACAATCGAGTTTTTGGAAACAAAAGAATGATGTAAGTTCTTCTTTAGCCCTGATGCAGATGAGGTCGTCGCATTGAAAAACACCGGAAGATAGAAAGGAAATATTTAGTGAATTTTTGGGTCCACTGGAAGGTACAACAGATGAAACATTCCTCAAATAGCATGAAGACCGAATGTCGAACCACCATTACAAGAGGAGGAAGCGAAACCCTGAAGGTACGACGGAAACCCAACCACGAGAATTCCTAAACTCGAAGAAAAGATAAGAGAGCAGATTCAAAACACGTTGAGGTAAGATGAGAATAGCAGAGGGATAAGGAGTAAAAGCAGACCTAATCAGATCTATCCAACTAACTTTGCAAAATAATTTTGACACTCTAAAATGGCCGTTAGCTAGGTTATCCTACATGCTGGACCAGTGGGGTATCGCAACTGCTGAGCTCTGATACCACTCTATAACACCCTCGGATCGGCCCTATGCAAGTTTTAGTGATTCCTGCCAAACCCGCATAGAAACGATTCAGAGGTGCCCACTAGGCACTTGCGTGCGGGTGGAAAACAAATCAATATCAGTACACAATAGTCCATGATGGAACCCATAGAACAGATATATACCACAATGACTCCATGAGTCAAGAATACAGAGATACAGTACAAAGATCCAAATCACCTTGAAAACGATACAGTGTCCGAGGACGAACAATATGCAAATGGGGCTAAGAGCCCTGAAGAATAACCAATGGCGTCCATAACCCTTCCCAGGCCAAGCTGAAAGGGTAACCCTGCTAACGACGTCAATCACAAACCTGCTTAAACAAAAGGGGTGCCGACAAAAGGAAAAGGAAAAAGTGAGCGGTCAGTACTGAGGCCAATACACGGCGAGACTAGAATTCGGCAGTCCTCGCCTACATAGGTATGGTGGACTGAAGCGGAAGTGAAGCTTGCGCTAAACAACCTATAGAGACTCAATATATCTGTCGGCTATCAGAGAGAGATGAGAAAGACCTATCCGGAACCAACCTGATACTACCACCAATCATATCCATCCTGGTATTTCCCCCTCGAGACCAAACGAGGAAGTCATGCCGAGGAAACTCACACGGTTGGCAATTTTATTCATTCTTTCCACAGTGGTTATCCAACTTACTAGTCATATCAGATACAGATCAAGTTTATAACAATAAACTTTAGTTATAGTTGTCTATGATCGAGAACTGTGCTCCAAGTCGTCCATAACCGCGGATACGGCTTTTTGAAAAGATTTAACCCTACAGGGGTGCACCAAAGTTTTCACACGCACTTCGACCCTTGTTGCCAGATCAATTAACATACTTCCATCGGTATGTCGGCGGGGCCTAGGACATGACTTTTTCTCTAACCCAAAGAAAGTACATGGGGGCCACCCAAAAGATCTACCCATACGAGGTATAGCTAATCCCCCTCGTATGGACCCTGAGGTTGCGTGGACTTGCACGGGAGCAGAGGTCAGAGACAAAATATTCCCGTGACAAAGTGTCGCACCTACGCAACAGTAATAAACGCTCATCGAGCAACAGGTAATAGCATCTCATTCATGGCATACATGGCATAGGTATAGTAGTAATGCATAAAGCCCGAACTAGTGTTGTGGCCCCCGAAACAGTACATTGAAATCAGGTACTAAGCCGATAGGGGTGCCCAGCACCCCACATATGGTTAGCGCGCTCGTCTCGGAACAGGTGTCAAGAACTCGGGTCCTATATGGACACAGGGGGCGGGATAACAACTAGATCTCAACTATTACTCCTCTGTGCCTCTGCATTTAGTATACCTACTTTCAATATTAGTTATTAAACTGTTATTAAAGCCCTGATCATCTCCACCATTACGAATATGCCAACCCCAACATCAGTGGAACATCGATGACATGAAGCAGCGCCTAAGAAAGCGACTATGACTCGCAAGACCAACTGTCTACCCAATCAACAGGCAACAGGAGGTGTCCAAGGCAATATAAAGGCTGCAAGGATATATAAAGGGGTACGGAATCTAAAGCATCGCAACACATATAGCAATAGATCAATAGGAGGAAGTAAATACTATAAATATAAAATAGGTAAAAAGTGGGAGAATGCTCGCCTGGAAAACATTGTCGAAGGTACACCAGAGATCGGGTCGACTCTCGCATCAACTCATTGGCCTAATCCGTGAAGAAGCAATGCACTAAAAGAAACATCAGATGCACTATTTAATACTACGATAGAAGATCGAGCATGATGCATGTATGATGTATGACATGGCAAATGTGCGATGCGATTAGGCAATATTAAATGGAACCAGGGTCCCGACAAGTGATTAGATGGTTTATGTTATTTAGCTACCCCGCAATTTAAATGTTGTCTTAACAACGTGAAATTATATCATTGGTTCGCTACACAAATTTAAATGTAGACAATATAAGGCTAGACTCACTCGCATATGGCCTCCATATTTAATTATGAGTTGAATCGGCATAAGGCCCCAAACCACACAAATATATATGCAAGCATGGCAATTGAGATGCAATAATTTATAAGATGGCATTTATAAAATAGGGGTCTCGGACAGGGGTCACACTTATCGGATTGAAGATCTTGGAGGTTCGACGGGCTCGGGTCTTTGGATATGGCTTCGAATCCATGACGAAGGTCATGGAATCCGGGAAGGCGATCTTGGCGTGTCGAGGGTCTCGGGGTTCGCCGTCGGTGGCATTCGGGTTTCATGTGAGAGATCTTGTCCTGAATTGTGAATCTTGTGCACCATCATACCCCAAACATCTTGCCGAGACAATCACTCCATCATCACCTCGGTACCAGACGACCTTCAGGTTTGTGCAGGAATTTACAAACACACGACACAAGAGGCACTGGTCAACTTGTGTTGTACTATGTAGTACAACCTGTAGAAGCAACATAAAAGATCGATGGGTACCATGGCGACCGGATATTGGACAACGAAAAAAGACAGGACGATGACGGCACTCATAAGTTGACGTAGGCGACGGGGACATGGGCACCTGTCTACAAGGGGAGGTCACGGAGGCCGGTGAGGGCGAGCCCAGACGACGCCCCTTGGCGGGCTTGTTGTGGGGAAGGGCCTAGTGGCGACGAGGCAGAGATCGGCGAAGGGGGTGGCTGGAGCGGTGACGGCTCGGATGGCAGCGGTGGCCTGCGCTGGCCCGAGAGGGAGGGGCCGGCTCGATGGAGGCGACGCGTGCTCGCGGCCAGGAAGCTCGGGCCGGCCAGCGCCATGGAGCAGTAGTGCTCGCGAGCGTCGAGAGAAGAGCAGCGAGGGGGTGGGCTTGGCGCGATGCAGGGGAGCCGCGGAAGGGCGCAGGGTCGCGCGGCCGAGGCAGGCTCCGGCGAGACAGGAGAGAAGGGCGGAGCATCAGGCCATGGGGGAGGCCGAGGAGAACCATGGTAGCGAGGAGAAGGAAAGACCGACGGGGAGCTCGTGGTGAGAGGAGGGTATCCAGGGAGGCAGCCGACGCTGGGCCTCTCCTAGCGGCAGGGAAGAGGGAACAGAAGGAGAGGGGTCATGGGGTAGGAGGCAACGCGTATGGGAGGGGATCGCGGGGTCAGGGTGGGCCGGGGGTCTTTGACTGCATGGGTGCGTTGTGTCGGTGTGTGTGGGTTTGGGTTGTGGGTGGTGGCGTGTGTTGTGTTTGTGTGTGGTGGCGGGCAGGGAGTAGGGTGTGGTAGGTGGGGTTTGGTTTTAGGGTTAGGGTTAGAGCTAGGTTTAGGGTTTTATTGGGTAGTAGGTGGCTGCGGGCTGGGATGTCGGTCCTGGCCTACGGTTGCCTCCCAGATACAAAATATTTTATTTATTTAATATTTAAAATATTTAGAAATAGTTTTTAGGTAAATAAAAAGATCAAGACAGATCTAGGGTTTTGGTTTGGAATAAGGAGAGGAATATCTTAGAAGACAAAATAGGCTTTTCGGAAATAGTTTTAGACAGAGATATGCATGATGATGTCATGATGACGCGCAACATATTAATAACCGCGATTTTCTAGTAGTGGTTTTACCCGGGGTGCTACACCTGGAGAAGGTACAAACTGCCTAAGGGTGGCCAGACGTTACTATGAGCCTCTCATTGAAAGCGCACACTTTGTGCAGTGAAAAGGCGCTCCGGTTGGGCCACGGTACCCGATGTCCCGATGTTGAGGGGAAACGACTCATAGGGTAGGCGCTTATACTGGAGTGGGCATTCCGAAGGTCTTGGCCGGTTACTCGACCCAAGATCGCTGTAGATCAGGGCAGGGTACCCGGATGGTGTGGGTAAAGTGTACAACCCCTATAGAGTGTAAATCTATTCTAATAGCCGAGTCCTTGGTCACAGACGATTGGGAAGGTTGTTGTAGAGCGGTGCTGGTTTTTATTTCAAAAAGGATTTCAGAAAAGAAATGGATTTGGAAATGTTTTGACCATGGGATGGTCAAAAAGGATGTATGTTTTGACCATAGGATGGTCGGAATGGAAGAAGAGAAGTTTGGTCATGGGATGAACAGAAGGAAGAAACAAATGGGTGACCCCGAATCCTAGTGTTTTTCTAAAAACTTTTCAAAAAGGTTTCCATTGTTTTACAAAAGTTTTCAACAAATATATAGAAATATGCTATATCTACAAGAGAAACTAGTTTATAAAAGAACCTCTTATGGAGCCATCCTACCACAGCCATATTGCATATGCTTTCTTATTGTTCTCTTAAGGATATTTACTTGGCCAGACTTTCAGAAGCAAGAGGAACGTTGGAGATTGCTGACATCTATGCGAGCTAGGCCGTCTTCCCAGTCTGTTGCCTGTAGGTTAAGGAATGACATGGGCTCTGTGCATGAAGAGTTCTGCTATTGATAGTTGTAGTCTCCATAATGGCAACAATGTAAGTTTTGTACTCATCACTTTATGGATGTTGTGATGATACTCGTCGATTATGCTCACCGCTCACTGATCATGGGAACGTGAATTGTAGGCATACCAGGGATTCTCGAACCGTAAATCCGGGGTCCGACAGACTTGGTATTAGAGCCATCCTGACTGTAGGAGAACTTAGTTAGCATGGACGTTTGACAGGATAACCCCTATTTTGGAAAACACCGACTTTCGAAAACTACTCTCTCAAAAGCTTTTCAAAAGATTTCTTATCTTCTCTGACTTCTTTTGGAAAACACCCTCTATCTCTCGTCTAACTTCAAATGTTCCATTTTCATCAATAAGTCCGACTTGGAGACCGCGAAGATGGAGGTACCTAGATGAACAAATGCAGAGACAAGCAAACCAAAGGAGCTACCAATGACGAAAGACACTACAAAATCGCCCTACCAATAGAGTCCTTCGTCGCCCCCAAATGATCAAGTACGGCACCAACGACAATAGATGGCAAGACAGAAGTCAATACCCCCGTAACGTCCGTACATAGGATTGATCATCCTTAATATAGGATTTCCCTTATGGCGCGTAGTCGCTCCTTAGTACCTATGGCAAAACCTTGTTTGCTTTTCATGTGCTTGTATGATGCTTGGAATGTGTTGATTGACTGCCTCAGATCATCCGATCCTAAAGCTTAGACCACCCTAATGGTGTATCCCGAAACCAACACCCCTCATCCTATAAACCGGTACCTCTCCTCAGTAGGATGGCCACCTAAAGAAAGCTCCAATAACCCCTATCTGTGTCTCATTTCAACCTGCCTCCAAAGGACCGACGATCCCACTCAACCCTCTGTAAAGTCAATGGGAAGTCCTCGCCATAACACAAACGCCCAAGAATCCGGAAGATAAGGAGGAACGAAGACAAAGAGTCTACTCCGTCATAGTTTCAAAGCAACACAAAGAGTTCGATTTAAGACCCCCTCTCTGAAGCTAACATGCCTCCACGAAGGACCAAGAAGAAGAGTCGCTAACCACTACAAACAACCCCGAGTTAACCATTACGGCTTTGTTAGGTAATCACCGTGGCAAGGTAGTCCTAATAAGGTGTCACTCGAAGTCCTAAATTCAGGTGTCACGCCAATGCTCCAAGACGAAGGATCTACCCCAACCTCGACGACCCTAAAGCTCTCAGGAGGAAAGACTGCGTATTTCCACTCATTTCCAAAAGACCTACTAATAGAAGATATCACAAGAAGATCTCTCCTCCAAGAAAGTGCCCCACGTTCCACCACGAGAGTCATCATAGGAAACTGAAACCCTACCTGCAACTACTACTACCTGTATACCTTGATGAATCTGCATCCATATACCTACCCTCACCTCTAAAACCAAAACTCTGCAGATGGGTCCTTCCCGCTCAGAGAGCATCATCGCTGGAGAAAGCTTCTGGCCCTTTGAAGATCAACTGTTCAACCTACTAAAGATCGTCCGTCGTCCCCCACCTATCATCGAAGGGACAAAGCTTCCTCACTGCAATTCAAGCATAGCTCGGTGGGTCATCAAGGCCACCATTCCAGCTCGTCAGAACGACCCCGAGCCCATCATCTTTACCTTCATTGACACATATGGGTAGATGGAGTCGTACGAGCGATACAACATATCATGGCACGCCTCTGAAAGATCCACGAAGAAGAGATGAAAGACACCCCTTACCACCTGTTCAGGTAGCATGACAAGGATGGACTTCCCACCGAATCCTTCCTCACATGCTGCATTTGAAATCAGCTAGAGAATATGGAATACCTACTGTAGTGCCATCGGAAAGACCTCGACAAGACCCGTTGTTAGAACATCCTCATTCGTATGGATCTCCCCATACTCCATGCCTGGGAGAAGAGTCTACAAGCCACCAACGCTCGTCTGGAAGGGAAAGTGGCAGCTCTAGCCTCATCAACTTCTGAAGATGTTAACTCTAAGACTGAAAATGAAGAGCTGTCCTTCTATGAGTATAAACCTATCATTCAGCCGCCACACCTAGAAGATCCACAACATAATATTTTACTAGTCCTATTAAAAAACTATGGAGACCTAATATAGTCTCCTTATGTTTTCAAGACAGAACTTCAACTACTCTTAACTCTAGGTTTTTCCTAAATCCTTTCCTAAAACAATTTCACTCCAATCTTGGTAGAAATACCAAGAGGTACTTACCTTACTTCAAAGCACAACCTCTTCAAAACACACATGATTACCTCAAGCTAGGCTTAAGGATGACTTTAGTAGTAGTTTGACAAGTTTGATAAGACGAGTTACCTTGATCTGCTGTCTAATGAATTGGCTTGATTTGCTGATTGCCTTGTTTGCTTAGGAACTAGAGTAAGCTAATCTAGTAGCTCATACTTAGGGATCAAACCAATAGTTGAGACCATCAATCTCAAAATAATAAACCCAAACTCAATCTACCTTGATTCACTCAAGTGAATCTCAGATATGTTTAACCAAATCAATCCTGAGCTAATCCTTTGTATTAGCACCCAACCCATCAAAGACCAAATACCAGAATGTATCCCCTCCATTCAATATATAACTCAATATCAACCACTTGATAAAGAGGATAAACCCTTGCCACTCCCTCAAATGTTTCCCTCTTGCATACCAGTCAAAATCCTCAAATTTGGCTTAGTCTAGAATCCTTATCTAGATTCAATCTTTGGTACTCCACCTATTCTAACCCTTGTGAATTCTTGAGAATGTAATTGAACCATCTTGTAGTACATCACTAGTAATACCAAATACCACTCTGGCCTTTGGATAAACCCTTATGGTTCCCACCCATCCATGATGGTTTTGTAGTCAAGATAATAATATTTTCTACAAACTTATTATCTTGCCCACTTTGACAGAAGCCCACATACATATGCTACCACCCCTTGATCAACTCTTTGAATGGTCATGATATAATAATAATGTTCTACAAATCCACTCTTCCCTTGTTTCCATTAGAGCTTTGTGCTTCTTAAACCCACATGGTTTATGAGGCATCATGAGGTATCTATTATGGCAGCCTTAATTTCAACAAAGTTTGCCATCACTTCTAGATCACCTCAAATACAACCAAGAAAAACTCTTACTTCCTTGATCATCTATGTAACTTGTTCTAACTACGCATCAATCCCTTGTACCAAGTTGAGCTCTGAGCTTCCTAATCCAACCATGTTTAGGTGGAATAAAAATATCAAAACCCTAGATTCCCCAAAAATCTAGCTTCTTCCAATTCCATAGTAATCCTTCAAAACCAAAGTGTACAATGATGTATAAATAAATTTTATACCATATACCTTGTAGGTAATAACTCACCAAATAATTCCCCTAATTATTTGGATCCTAAATACATTTAAATTCCATACTTGGCAAAATCCTAGAAATTTTTTCTATAAAGGCAAGCTAGTTTTTCTCCAAATCACTTTGCCAACTAAATACACAATTGAGTTCTATACATGATACCCCACCTTCCCATCTCAAAAATAAATAATTTTGAGATTCTTTATTATTATTTTTTTGACCTTTTTTCTTAAATGGCAGAAACAAGAAATAATTGCTTAAAAATCCTTTTCCATCTCAATAAATTCCAAGAAAATAATAAAATGTGTGATATGGTATTTAGGACCATATCTCATCAAAAACCAACCTTGCCTAATGTAAAAAAATCACATTAGCTTCTATAATCTACTTCTACACTTTTTGAATAAATGATCTTAAGTGGACTTTAAAAGCTTTGAAAAATCCCAAATAATTCCTTGGAGCATGCATTGACCCTATCTACACACCAATACTCCTTCCCCACCTTTACAAATAAAAATTATTCAACTTCCTTACCAAGCTCCTCTTTGGTAAATTATGGCCAATCAATCAAACCTTGAGCTACATCACATCCAACCATCACCAAGCTTGGTCAACCAAGTTTGCACAGCACTCACCCACCCCTCTGGTCTTGCCACACTATATCACCTCCCTATTTTTGGTCCCATGTTCTTATATTAAAGAGAGAGACATATCTTGAAATATCTTGTGAATCAAAGAGGCAGTAGCCACCTCCCCTCCACTCATCTGGTCGAGCACATGGACCACACACCGCCCAGACAACCCCTCTTGGACAATCCCCTGCCTCCTCCCCCTCTCATGTCCAAAATGGACATGGTTCACCATGAACCCAGCTAGCTCAGGATAAAGAGCATGAGGACACCCCAGTTCCTCCCTTCGTCCTCATTCGCCCCGACTGCTCCCCACTTACCTCCCCTGAAGCCCACTCCCTCTTCCCAGCTCTGTCTAGCCCGAAGGAGGAAGGAGGGCAAGCTCTCGGTATCCTTGAAGAATCTAGAGTAGACCCTCCTCCCGTGCTCCCCTGTCCCTACATGTCACCCACCCGACCGCCCCTTGCTTCCGTGAACCTAACCCTGCCTCTCTTTATTCCCAGGATCCCCTCCACCGGCGCCACCATGAAGCTTCGACGAGCAAAAATCGGGCATTATCGCATGAGCAAGGTCCAGCCAAGGAACCTGGCCATGCTTCCCCTTGCCAAGGTAGTCATTGTGCGCCGTGTCGCTCCATCGCCTCCCCGCTTTCCCTCCCGCACCCAGGTGAGCTCCCCGCCGCTGCCAGAACTCCCCTAGGGTTTCCCCCTCGACACCGCCAATAGGGAGGAATATGACGGCCCCACGCCGTCGATCTTCTTCTAATCGGACAACGCAGAGCCGCCGGTACCTCTTCGGCCCTTCCTGTCACTGACAGGCGGGCTCCACGTGCCCCTTTGAATTTGGCCCCCGCGCGCACCTGGGATGTGCGCTAGGCCGATTCCCCTCTTTGTCCCAACTCCCCCTCAGATCCAGCCCACCAAGCTCCTTTTTCCTTTTCTTTTTAATTACATATATGAAGGATACACTCTATCTTTAATTCAATATAAAAATGGAAAATGAACCAAAATGCCCAGATCTTAATTTCCTTGACGCACTCATGTTTTCCTAAACATGCAGTACCTCTATTTTGACTAGATTAATTCTAGTTGTTCTCTATTAAATAAAATACCACAGGGTGTCCCTTTATTTCAATAAATCTTCCAGAAAAATTAGTATATCCAAATGGGGTGAACCCAACTTCCTATGGGTGGTATTTGAGATACCCAACAAATGGCCTTGGTCCCAAGTCAAGGTGAACTATGGTTTATCAGTAATAAAAATAACACAAACAGTAGGTTTATGCCTTTAGAAAATTCTCTAGGTCAAACCAAAATGAGTTTTTACCTAATTCTAACTCCCAGTACACTTGAGTACCAATATCCATAAAAAAAGGAGATCATGATTTATTAAGCATCTAATAAATTTTGGTGAATTAAACTATTATGTGCATGGTTTATTCACTAATAAAATCACTATAGTATGTCTGCTGATACAAAAATGTTTGATTTCAATTTCTACAGAAAGGTACTCTAAATACCTAACATGTGACTTTGGAATCATATCAATATATCTTATAGATTAAATCTGATGAAAAGGACAAATATCATCTAGTACTGCCTTTGGGATTTTCCTGAGGGCATTCTGCTAATTATTTTAAGTGGATTCCAACTCCCATTGTTTCATTCCATAAAACACTACCAAATCACCCAAGGAAATAATTTTTTGAACTGTAGAAATATTCTGGTGAATTATCTCCTAAAACTAGAGTTTATTTCACCTAAAAATTACTATAAATTAATGGAAATTGATAAAATAGTGAAACCACTTTTGTTGGTTTTATTTTATCAATACCTATCTGCTGATATCATTTTTATAAAATTATATCATACGGAATGTGGACTTGGTCTAAAAACTCTCCTCTACCTCACCCCTAAACTTCAAATCATATAAGAATTCCTTCAAATGCTTCCAAGGCCTTACCAAATCCTTCTAACTTCATTCTCCTCACAATCCTACTAAATTGTAGCTTTGCTTTTTGCTGTATGTATTTATGCTTGTATGCCATTGATTGGTGTATTGTTTAATTGCATGTATGCTCGATAATAGCGATAGTCATGAACTGTGTTACGCCGAGAAGAAGGAAGCATCGGGTTAATCTTATTAATATTTTGGTTATTGGTATTCTGGTATTCTAAAGAAGTCACGGGACATCTCGCTGGTCACAGGCAAGCCACCTTCTTTCTCATGAGCCTTTGTCCTACTGTTTTACTATACATGTTTTATCTACTTTTATACAAGGTGCACTGTTTTACTGTGAAATGCTTTATACCTGGTTATGGCTTGCCTTCTCCAACTAATTACCATTTGTACTATTAAGTACAACTCCCTCTGACGACACTTACTTGCCCCTAGTATGGTAGATGGTGTATAACACCATGCCCCTTTGGAAACCCCGTTTTAGTCGAAGTAAAACTATGGGATGGGAAGACCCCGGAAAAGCTTACAAGAATGTTTTATGAGAAAATATTGGCGAGGTTTGGCCTGCCATGTGAGTTTAAAAAGAGAAAAAGTTTTGGTTTTACAAAAAGGTTGGACGAAAGATGGAGGAAAAAGGTTTACGAAAACACAACCGTTGTCTTCCAGTTTTGCCAGAACAATTAACCTGACCACATTACTCTAGAATGGGACAGGGCTGGGCTGGAAGTTTGTCTATGTTGGTATAGGTGCCTCATGACTACTACAAGGGACCTCGGTCCCTGGAGGCTGGGCCTTCACCTATAAAGGCCCATGTGGGACATAGGCCTGGAGAAGGTACAAACTGCCTAAGGGCAACCAAACATTACTATGAGCCTCTCATTGAAAGCGCATACTTTGTGCAGTGAAAAAGGCGCTCCGGTTGGTCCATGGTATCCGACATCCTAGTGTTGAGGGGAAATGAATCATAGGGTAGGCGCTTATACTAGACTGGATATTCCAAAGGTCTTGGCCGGTTACTTGACCCACGATCGGTTTAGTTAGTGCAGGGTACTCGGATGGTGTGGTTAAAGTGTACAACCTCTACAGAGTGTAAATCTATTCGAATAGTCGAGTACTCGGTCATGGACGGATGGGAAGGTTACTATAGAGAGGTGCTGGTTTTTATTTCAAAAAGAATTTTGGAAAAGAAACAGCTTTCGAAACGTTTTGACCATGGGAAGGTCGAAAAGGATGTATGTTTTGACCATGGGATGGTCGGAAAGGAAGAAGAGAAGTTTGGTCATGGGATGACCAGAAGAAAGAAACAAATGGGTGACCCCCAATCCTAGTGTTCTTCTAAAAACTTTTCAAAAAGGTTTCCAATTTTATTTACAAAAGTTTTCAACAAAGATATAGAGATATGCTATATCTACAAGAGAAACTAGTTTATCAAAGAACCTCTTATGGATCCATCCTACCACAACCATATTGCATATCCTTTTTATTATTCTCTTAAGGTGGTTTGCGAGTACACTCAAAGTACTCACCGACATTGTCCCTCACTATTTACTTGGCCAGACTTTCAGAAGCAAGAGGAACGTTGGATATTGCTGACGCCTATGCGAGCTAGGATGTCTTACCAGTCAGTTGCCTGTAGGTTAAGGCATGACATGGGCGCTGCCCTTGAATACTTCTGCTATTGATAATTGTAGTCGCCATAATGGCAACAATGTAAGTTTTGTACTTGTTACTTTCTGGATGTTGTAATGATACTCATCGGTTATGCTCACGGCTCACTGATCATGGGAACGTGAATTGCAGGCATAACGGGGATTCTCGGACCATAAATCTGGGGTTCGACATGCCTCATGGTACGGGGAAGAAGGCCGACGGTCTGAATCTTCTCGCTTCGTTTAGATCCTCGCGACACCACTAACAAGGATTTTTTCTCCAACTTCAAATGGCGACACAACCAACAAGGGGTCGTCGCTCACGTTCATCGAGAGAATGCTCCAAAGCACAAAGGACGAAGGTAAAGGTATTAAAAGTTAAGGCCACCTCTAACTTTTGTGGGTTGAGTAGAATTGCTTGATCGACCGATTCAATGTGCAAGAGCGAATGCTAAGAGTAGTCAGATGGTGATTAGTCCATCGCGCACCCAAAGAATTACTCTTCATATGAGTAGGAGAATTGTGCAACCAACTCTCAAAATTTAGACTGAACATCTCGACAAGTGATGTTTAGAAACAAAGGATTGATGTAGGTTCTTCATCAGATACGATATAGAAGATGTCATTGCGTTGGAAAACACTAGAAGATATAAAGAAAAAAATTAGTGAATTTTTGGTCCACCGAAAGGTACAATAGAGGAAATTACTCAGATAGCATGAAGACCAGATGTCGAAGCGCCGTTACAAGAAGATGGAAGCAAAACCCTAATGGTACGACGGAAACCCAAACACGAGAATTGCTGGACTTGGATTAAAGATAAGCGGGTATATTCAGAACACGCAGAGGTAAGAGGAGAATAGCAGAGGGGTAAGGAGTAATGCAGATCTAATCATATCTATCCAACCGATTTTCCAAAATAGTTTTGACACTCTACAATGTCTGTTAGCTAGGTTATCCTACAGGCTCGACCAGTGGGGTATCATAACTAATGATCTCTAATACCACTCTGTAACACCCTCAGATCGGCCCTATGCAAGTTTTAGCAATTCCCTCTAAACCCATATAGAAATGATTCAAAGGCGCCCACAAAGCACTTTCGTGCGGGTGGAAAACAAAGTAATACAATTATACATTAGTCCATGATGGAACCCACAAAACAAATATATTCAACAATGGCTCCATGTGCCAAGAAGTCAGATATACAGTACAAAGATCCAAATCACCTGGAAATCAATATAGCTTCCAAGTAAGTACAAGATGCAATTGAGCTAAGAGCACTGAAGAATAAAAATGGCGTCCATAAACCTGCCTAGGTTAAGCCAGAAGGGTAACCCTGCTAATGACGTCGATCTCAAACTTGCTAAAACAAAAGGGGCGCCGATAAAGGGAAAAGTAAAAAGAGAGCGGTTAGTACTAAGGACAGTACACGACGAGTCTTAGAATTCGGCGGTCCTCGCCTACATAGGTATGGTGGACTGAAGTGGCAGCGTGGCATGCACTAAACAACCTATAGATACACGATACAATTGTCGACTATCAGATAGGGATAAGAAAGACCTATTCGGAGTCATCATCATACTAACACCAATCATACACATCCCGGTGTTTCCCCCTCGAGACCAAACGAGGAAGGCGTACCGAGGAAACTCACACATTTAGCAATTTTATTCATTCCATTATATTTGTAGCACTTACTAGTCTGATATAGATAGCATGAGTCATCCTGATATAATAAAAAGTGGGCACTTTTAGTTAACCATTCCGTTGTAGTTGTTATACTTACTTGTCAGATACATATAGCATGAGGCATCCTAATTCCAGCAGTTGTTGGTACATTTATTTAGCCATTTCGTTGTAGTGAACCTGATTACTAGTCATTACAAAGTTAAATTTATAGCACTACTTTAGCTATTGTTATCTATGATCGAGATACTCTGCTCCAAGTCGTCCATAACCATGGACACGGCTTTCAGAAAGTTTTACCCTGCAGGGTGGCACAAATAGCAACACACGCACGATCAACCTCAGAAAAACAAAATGAAAACCCAACGAGGCATCACGTCAAAGCAATCACAAGATTCATATAATATTTCAGGGGGCCACCCCACTAAGCTACCCGCGATGAAGTTGGCCGGCTCCGAGATGGACCCAGAGGTTTGTGTCAATGGTTGTAAATGCCTAGGAACCCAAAAGTGTGACTGGGCTTGTTGATACTGCGAAAACATTTCACTTACCTAAACAGTACAGTAGTAAACGCTCTCCATGAGGAACAAGAGTAAATAAAGAAGTAAACATGGCATCAACATGGCATAATCAAACCCCAAACTAGTTTGTGTCCCCAAGAAATAAGATATGATTCAAGCTCTCGCTAAGGGGATTCATGGTCCCACATGCGGATAGTTCGAATAGTCAGGGAACATGTATCAAGTACTCGGGGTCATACATGACACGAGTGGACGGTTAAAAACCAAATAACATCTATTGCCCACTGGTGCCTCTGCATTAGTTATAACTATTCCCAGTATTTTAATATCAGTTGTAATTTAAGTCATGATCATCTCCAACATAAAGTATATGGCAACCTTCCAACAACCGTGGAACACCAACGGCGCGAAGCAACACCTATGCAAGCATCTACGACTCGCAAGGCCGACTATCTACCACACAACAGGAAATAGGAGGTGTCCATGGCAATATAGGGCTGCAAGGAATATAACAGGTATGAAATCTAAAGCATCGCAATATAGATAGCAATAGATCAACAGGAGGAAGTAAAGACTATAAAACCAAATTAGATAGAAAGGGAGAGAATGGTCACCTGAAAAATATTGCCAAAGGTTCATCCGAAGATCGGGGCATCACTTGAATCAACTCATTGGCCTAATCCGTGAAGAAGCAATGCACTAAAAGAAACACCGGATACACTATTTAATACTACGGCAGAAGATCGGGCATGATGCATATATGATGCGTGGCATGGCAAAGATGCGATGCAATTAGGCAATATTAAGGGAACTAGGGTCCCGACAAGTAATTAGATGGTTCATGTTGTTTAGATACCCCGCAATATAAATGTTGTATTAACAAGGCAACATATGGCATCGGTTTGCTACACAAATTTAAATGGAGACAATATAAGACTAAAAAAGCCCATATATGGTCTCCATATTTAATTATGAGGTGAATCGGCATAAGGCCCCTAAACCACACAATATATATGCGATATGAACAATTCATATGCAACAAGTACATGGAATTTAATAAAATAGGGGCTTAGATAAGGGTCACACATGTCAGATCGACGAGCTTGGTCTCCGAGGGTTCGATGGGATCTGTCTTCGGGGTTTGAATTTCGGGTCTGGCTTCGAGGCATTGGATCTGAGGGTCTTGGCATCCGTAAGGTAGATCTTGTAGAACCGGTGTCATCGCCTCTAGTAAGAGCCTTTGGTGTACCATGTTGTAGCTCTATGGTTCCGAGTTTCTTGATCCGTGAAGGCTAGGTATCGCGCACATCGATCTTGCTGAAACATAAACACCAATAGGATAAAGATCTAGCTTAGGATAAACTTGCAGCTACCCCTTCACTTTATCTCGTGCCACCACATCTCCAACAGTATCTTGCATCTTCAGCAGTACCAAATTCTCAAGGGTTAGCCCCTGCAGCTACCATGGTACGTGCGCGCTTTCTCTTCCTTGGGGTAGGGGCGACAGAGGGAGCACTGCTAGCATAGAGCGTCAATGGGTTCGTAGCCAAGACTGGAAAGTGAACAACGTTGACAGTAGATCATGGAGGCGACAGTCATCGTCTCAGATAAGCCAGAGCGCGGTCTGTAGGGAGAGACACAACTGACTACAGCAGGTCGAGGTGGAGCCACGGAACACGACGCTTGCAATCTTGTTGCAGGCGACCGCTGGCATCGGGGCGGAAGGAGGCGCTGTCGGGAACATGGAGGCGGGGCGTAGGGACTCGGAGGAGAACGAGGCAGCGGCCGGCGGGGGTTCGCTGGTGGCAGGGATGAGTAGGGCGATGGAGGGCGCTGATGAGGAGGGAGACATACGGCAACGCGGACCGCGCGGATTCTAGGCGGTGGCTCTGCTCGACGAGGGTTGGGACGATGCGGTCGATCGAAGAGCTCGACGGTGCAGCCTCAGGCGGTTCGATGGCAGGGCACGTGGGTCAAGGATGTAGGGATATGGCGAGGGTAGGGGAGAGAGTGCCTGGCGGTGGCGGACAACAGAGGAGGGGGCAAGCAGGAAGGGAGACGGGGAGGAGGAATGCATGCGGGACACGGGGGTAGGTGGGCTTCGAATGGCAGGGGAGGGCGTGAGTGTCGCGCGAGGGATCGGGATCATGGGCGTCGGGGTGGGGCCAGGAAAGCGTGCGTGTGTGTGGTGTGTGTGTTGTGCAGCATGTCGGGTGTTGGGTGTGTTTAGTCCAAGGAGGAGTAGAGTGGCGGCGGGTTCTAGGTGGGTAGGGGTTTGGGGTAGGAATAGGTTTTGTGAGGAAATTAGGGTTAGGGTTTTCCCTGGGGTTGTAGGCCGGCTGCTGGCTGGGCCTTTTGGGCCTGGCCGGCAGCTGCCTCTTTTTTATTATAATAGATTACAATTTATTAAAAATACATTTATAAATAGTTTTAGGTAGAACAAAATATCCAGAAGGCTAGGGTTTTTATTTGAACATAAGGGGAGGATATTAATATAGAAAACAAAATAGGTCTTTTAGCAAAATAGTTTTAGGAAATTAGATGCATGCTAATGTCATGATGATGCAAAAAAGTAATAAACACGAGCGATTTTCTAGTAGTGGTTATACCCGGGGTTCTATAATAACAAGCCTGCTTTGTTAGGGTTTAGGGTTAAAGGGTTTAGGGGTTTAAGGTTTAGGTTTTATGGTATTTTCAATAATGTTTAGGCTTTATGCTTAGATTTTTGGAAATGAATGGCTTTAGCATAATTTAATAAAAGTATATCTCAAATGTTGATCTATAAGTGGATTTTATATACCAGCCTAGTCAAGGTCGTTTACAGGTTTATGGTTATAGGGTTTAAGGTTTAGGTTTTAAGGAATTTTCAATAATCATGTTCAAGCTTTATGCTTAGATTCGTGGAATGGAATGGCGTTAGCATAATTTAATGAAAGTATATCTCAAATGTTGATATATAAGTGGATGATATACCTCCTTAATTTGTCAGGGTCGTTTAATTAGGGGTTTAGGGTTTAAGGAATTTTGAATAATGTTCAATCTTTATGCTTATATTTGTGGAACAGAATAGTTTTACCGCAATTTAATGAAAGTATCTCGAATTTGGATTTATAAGTGCATGATCCCTACTTGGTTAGGGTTTAATTATGGGCTGAGGGGTTTAGGGTTTTAGTATTTAGGGGTCTAGGGTTTAGGTTTAGGGAATATAGGGGTTGAAGGTTTAGGTTTTCAGGGTTGTTTAGGGTTTGGGGAATTTTCAATGAAGTTTGAGCTTTATTCTTATATTCATGGAATAGAATGACTTAGCAACAATTTAATAATAAAAGTATCTCAAATTTTATCTATAAGTCCATGATACCTTCTTAGTCAGTGTTAGGTGTTGAGGGTTTAGGGTTTTTAGTATTTAGGGGTATATGGCTTAGTGTTTAGGTTTTAGGGGTGTAGGGTTTAGTGAATTTTAAATAATGTTCTATCTATATGCCGATAATCGTGAAATAGAAAGGCATTAGCGCAATTTAATGAAAGTATCTCAAATTTTGATCTATAAATGCATGATACCTAGCCTGCTTTGTCAGGGTTTAGGGTTAAAGGTTTAGGTTTTATGACATTTTCAATAATGTTTAGCTAGGCTTTATGCTTATTTTCATGGAAAAGAATGGCTTTAGCATAATTTAATAAAAGTATATCTCAAATGTTGATCTATAAGTGGATGATATATACCGCCTTGGTCAGGGTCATTTAGGGGTTTAGGGTTATAGGGTTTAAGGTTTCGGTATTACGACATTTTCAATAATAATGTTCAAACTTTATGCTTAGATGCATGGAATGGAATGACGTTAGCGTAATTAATGAAAGTATATCTCAAATGTTAATATATAAGTGGATGATATACCTTGTTGGTCAGGGTCGTTTAGGGGTTTAGGGAATTTTCAATAATGTTCAACCTTTACGCTTATATTTGTGGAACAGAATGGCGTTACCGCAATTTAAGGAAAATATCTCAAATTTTGATCTATAAGTGCATGATACCTACTTGGTTAGGGTTTAATAATGGATTGAGGGGTTTAGGGTTTAGTATCTCGGGGTCAAGGGTTTAAGTGTTAGAGGTTGTTTAGGGTTTAGGGATTTTTCAATAATGTTCAAGCTTTATGCATATATTCCTCGAATAGAATGGTGTTTCCCAATTCAATGGAAGTATTCCAAATTTGTTCTACAAGTGCATGATACCTGCTTGGTCAGGGTTTAGGGGTTTACTAGTGTTTAGGGTTATAGGGTTCAGGGCTTTAGTGTTACGGGAATTTTCAATAATGTTCAAACTTTATGGTTATATCTGTGGAATACAATGGCGTAACAAATTTTATCACCGTACCAATTTTATGGTTCAAAGACTATATATGGTTCAAAGTCTCACTGCACCAATTTTATCACAAAGTATGAATTATTTGATGAATAATGCCCAAGTTTCTTAAATTTTTCAAGTTCCCAAGCCAGTTTCGCCGAGTTTAACGAGTTTATCTCAGTTTAGAGAAAATATTCGAATTTGGAACTGCAAACGATGGTTTCTACTTCCCATAATTCTGGGTCACTCACATGCGGGTCACTTGCATTGTGGGTCCACAAAGTCAGTGTAAGGCCGGAGGGGCGGACAGGTAAATACACTTATTGATGAAGGGGAGGGAACCATGTCGATTGGGTGATGCACGTGGGAGAATGCAAAATTACCACCTATATCCCTCTATTATTGTATTGCTCCTCGGGTTCTGGTTTCCGGAGCAGGGATAGAAGAGGAATTTTGCATTCTAAAAAAGGTGAAGCATGTCTGGGGCTAGATGTTTGAATGAATGGGATGGGTGTTTGAATGGATAGGCGGGATATTTTGGCGCTCTCTCAAAAGTTTGAAGCTAAAGCTTCTAAGGTACGCTACTCCCACTCCCACTTGGGGGATGCTGTCCCCGTTAGATAGACCCAGACACCTGTATGCTTTCGAGCATTTAATGAGTTGATAGACATATTCCATCTTTCAAATAAGATGACCAAGGTCACAACTATAATTGCTTTTTGACTTGCACATCCATAGTTGCTAATACCGTGTCCATGTTTTGTTCTTTGGACACTGGATGCATCTTGGCCAATCAAGCTTTTCTTACAAAGGGAATATCCAATTTTTTTCCAAGTGACAACATTGTTTTTGGTTGTGAAGCAACTTCAAAGATTATGGCTCAAGATAACATCGTGCCAATTGGCACACAAAGTAACTTGTTTAATGGATAAACCCTATCAATACTACTAGTTAAATTCTTGCAATAAATTGACAATATGGCAATTTACTAAAAACATATCCAGAGAAATGATGGAGAAGACTCTAGAACGATGGAGAAGTGTGTTTTGAGGTTTGTGCATAGTGTTTATTATGCTAAATACTATTAACAGTATCTTCTAGAATTAGATGCTAATAGAATGGAAAAGAAGATACGATGGCTAGCAATGTTGGGATTCGCGAGTCTTGATCCAACAGTCAATATTCAAAGTGGTAAGATAAGATAAGATATGGCTCAAAATGCCACCTTCCATAATTTCACACAAATTAATACATATATTTAACGGATAATGCACGAGTTTCATGAATTTTCAATTCCATGCTGATTTTGCCACTTGAACTAGTTCATCTCGGTTTAGCCAAAATTAGTCAATTTTGATCTATGGTCACTAATAGGGGGCCCCGTATATGGTGGTGCCCAAAGCAGGGTAGGTCCGAATTTTCAAAGTTATGCTTCCCCACCCCTTCATGCCGTGTTAACATCCACCCTCCGCCACCTAGACCCTCACCCCCTTGGAAGCCCACAAAACAGATGCACTCACCACCACTACACATATCACCATCGTGCGCCCGAAGAAGCTTTCCCTACCCGTTGGTGTTCTTGAGACGCACCGGTGGTCAGGTGGATCCCACGGTAGTCCTTCTATCTCTAGCTTGATCTGGTTGGCAATTTATTTCCATTTCACCCGATATGCCTCCTCAAATACATAGTTTAGTTTGTCCTCAGTATACATGGTCATAGTTGATTCTAGGCTTGATCTATGTTCTTAAGTACCTTCGCCAATTATTGATGTCAATATGTTTGCTGAAATGCATGTGCATATATAGTTTATGTACTCTATCTATTTGTTTCCTGCTTTTCTTTTACTAATTAAGAACCAATATTATATGTCATAATTAAACAGATGGATATATTTGGGATGCATGTTGCCCCATTAGGCAGACCTAAATATATCTTTTGTGTTGTACGATTTATTGAGTTTGTTAGAGATCATTGTGAAAACTCAGAAAACATTGCCCCTGCCGCTTGTGTGTGAATCAGAGGATGCTGCCTTTTAGTATAGTGGAAGACCATATTTATATGTTTGGGATGCTAAGCACATATGTTAGATGGATATTTCATGGTCAAGCATTTGAACCGGGGTAAGAACAAATTTATCATCCATATCAAGTAGGGGAAGCATATGTTTATCATCTAGATAAACTGATAGAGGCAGCTCCTGAGTATGTAGATCAACTTGTAGAAGGGGGAGGAGAGAAAAAGCGCAAACTGCATGAAACATGTTTCATTTTAGGTACTATGCCAGATGAGAAGGTACTATATCTATAGAATGACAAATTTTCAGGTTGTGTGTCTTTGATGTTTCTCTTTAAATGTATCCATTAATCTACTAATCACAAAAGAAGACAACAGAAGAGGACATTGATGGTAATGACGATGACCTGTTCTGTTTCTGGATGGAGTCGATGCAAGGCTTCTGATCATAAGGGGTGTAATTTTGGTGCCATATGTGCAGCCTCATGACCACTAGACCAGTTGCAAAACTCTTGGGGTGCACCTAAGATCGCTCTAAATATATGTAGCATCTGGAGCTACCTTGTGATTTTTAGGCCTTTGTTAGCAGATCTATAATGGGAACTATTCCGTACATTAGGAGAGTAGTATATATGTGTGTCTGTGTGTGTTCCCTTCCTATGAGGCTTCCCAAGAGGCTTTCGAGGCATCGAGCTGGTGCCCTATGCTAGAACAAACACTATCTTTTCCTCTTCCAGCCCTTCCCCTCCCTCAAATGCTGATCTTCAGAGTATATGTTGTCTGAGCTATAATGTACTTTGTTTCTGATATTAATATATTAGCTCTTCCATTCAATTTTTTTTCTACGTGAGCTGAATCAGTTTGATTCAATACTGGGCGATTTTCTCGGACCTGGAAGAGGAACACGGGATAATTTTCTCGGTCCTAGGAGAAGAACATGGGACACCAAGGGAAAAAGGAGGAGGTTGGATATGGGTCCCGCATAATTTATTATCCCACGCCATGACATGTTGAAAATTTTGCAAAAACCCCGGTAATATCTTCCCACCTCTCCCTTGACACTGTAGAAAAAGTGTAGTACTACTGCCCTAGTACTAATAGTAGTACTACTACTCCCACTGCCCATCCTTTTCCCTTCTGACCAGCAACCTCCAATCGCTATCTCCCATCATCAGGCAAGCAACTGTCACCTAATCAGGACCTCTTCACCTAATTAGGGTATTTTCCCTCCTTCGCTCTAATCGATTGGGCCATTGGGGTGGTGGTGGAGGTGGGGTAGGTGAGCTGGGGGCGGGGGTGACTGATTTTCTTTGGATTCGGGATCGGGATATGGTCACCGCTGTTCTGATTGGGGAATTTGATTGCGTTCCAAATCTTTGTTCTTCACTTTGTAACCTTTAATTTCTACTAATGTGCAATGGATTTTGCGTCAGATTCTATATAGAGAACTATGGGTCAGTGGCGCACATGGCCTCTACGGATAGTGATGGTCCCGCCAGTTCCCTTAAAAGTTGCCTAAAAAGGTAATGGAGCAGCATATTCGTTGTGTTCTTCCATTCTTTCCCATGATGAAAGTGGTTGTCTGCAACCTGGATGTATCCCTGTTCTCAAAGTTGTCTCTGTTTGCATCCTGTTTTTGTGGAAGCCTCTGTGACACCATCTTTTTCTTTATTTACTGTAGCACGGTGGTACATACCTACGAACTTGTGGTGATCCAGGTGCAGCAAAAAGCATGATACCCCTACATGCCGGAGGATCTGGACAGTACCACTACTCACCAAACAAGCACAAGGCCATTGCCCAGCTGGGAGGGCCCAGCTTAAAGAGAAGGGTATTTTTTCTTACTCCACTTACCACGGTGCAGTCTGATTTAATTATTATCCGCTTGGTGTCATGCATGCTTATCAGCTGTTCAGAAACATGTGTGATTTTATTAAGTCTGGCACTATGTTTATGTGAATCCAGATCTGGATCTGTCTGACTATCTCATACGAAGTCATATATATATGACTACTATATACTGTATTGAAATGTTGAGCTCTGTTGCTATTTACTCAGATTGAAGGTGCTACTATGGAGGCTGAGGCTGCTATAGACGCTAGTAGATTTCTCATGCCCCCACCACAAGTGGACATTGTCTATACGACAAGGAAGCTCAAACACAATATCTAGGTTGGCACTGACCTCACTAAGAAGTGGGTATAATTTGGAAATCCATAATTTCACATATTATAATTTTCCATGTTATTGTTATCAGCTATACTTATTTTAACGCTCATCAGAACTTCACAAACATCAAAGTTGTTTGCTTTTAAGGCAATGGTTTTGTCTGATATTATTAGATTTACATGATATTTACATAATTTAACCTTTCCACATAATTCCATTCAGTACCACACACCAGCTGCTCAGCCCGTTCTTCTACCATCCTCTTGTCAAGCTTGTGGATTAAAAGGGGGGCCATGTATGCCCTTCCAAAGGCAGATGGCAGAAAAATGGTACATGACCACCCTTCGTAAAGGGTACCCATGGTATCAGGTATGGATTCCAAGCGGTTTATAACGACTTGATGTAATATCTTGTATCTCACTTTTCTTGTTGTCATCTTACTTGTCTATCATTTTTCTCATGAAGGCTATCCCTTGTGTCGCTCTCCCAATTATAAACAAGCTGTTCAGAAACAAAAAGTTTCTAACTCTGTATACCGAGGACCCAAAAGGCTTGCGCAACTATATGATGTGGATGTCTCCCTAATGATGGACACCACCTATTTGGGTGGCCGAGGTTGGTCCAAGTATGTCCATGAGAACTGTCTAAAGTAGGGGGACGAGGTAACACTTGATTTTTGCAAGCATGGGCAGATACTTGCAAGACATCGTACACCTGTTGACCAAAGGGCCAAGATAAGAGGTACGACTAATTAATTTTATTCTTTACACATCACAACCTCTTATGACTTTCTTGCGACTAAATGTTCTGCAACATTGTCTTCACTAATCGTATGACTCTTACCACTTGTGCAGTCCGCTTCTAGAAGGGTGCCAGCATCAAGGTGCTGGCACCAGCACCGACCCTAGTTACTACAACGACACCTATTGACCTAAGTAGGAGAAAGAATAGAGGTAGTAACTTAATTTGCTTGTATACTGTGATCACGATCTAGTAGTGTAAGAACCCATTTTTCTTGTACGCACCTCATATGCCTCTCTGACCACTCCTGCAGTCCCCTTTCCTCCCCCAGAACGTAACCAACATCAAGCTTCTTGCACCGACGCTGGCACCGGCACCAGACCTAGTTCCTACTCCGACACCTGTTGACCGAAGGAGGAAGATTGGAGGTAGTAGTAACTTAATTTTCTTGTATACTCATCACATCCTCTGATCACTGTCTTGTGAGTAACTGTTGGAGTATAAGAGACATTTTTTTGCACACATCTCATATGCATCTACCATCCCTGCATTCAGCTTACCTACCCGTGAGAAGAAATCTAGCATCAAGCTTCTGGCGACCGGCGCCAGCACCAGTTCTGGCTCTTGCACCAGCCCCTCTTCAATTAACGGCATTGGAACCAACTCCTGCACCACCACTAGCCCCAGCACAGGTAGCGGAACCATCTCCTACACTAGTCCTTGTTCCTGCACCAGCACCATCTACTGCACAAGCCCCAGCACACGCACCAGCGTCAGCTCCTTGTCAGATCGTATCCTACACAAGTGTCATCTCAAGGTCGCACCAGATTATATTTGTGAGTGGTGGAAGATAAACTACTTTCAATGTCTTCTCAAGTTTCACATGATTTAGTTCATTTCTCTTATTAATTATGCGTCTATCTCTCGCTTTGACTCAGAAATTACCTAAGAGTATCATAAAGCAACTCGAGGCCAAATGAAAGGGCACACTATTCTTCATGATGCAGAGCGAAGGAGTGCAAGTCGAGGGACGCTACGCCATTAACTGGATTTATGGGCGCGTGGCAGCTACTTCTAGGTGGACCAAGTCCCGGAAAGCAGCCAAACTTACCATTGGAAGAATGATCAAGGTCGATGTATCTCGCTTCCTTGAATGTAGTAGTCTGGTCATGCAGTTCCTAGATGTCGAGCTCTTTGGTCACATGCTGTCGTAATTAATTATGTGGTTGTCTTATCTCCACTGATCATATATGGGTGATAAAACTCTGATAACCTTTTCTTGGATAGGATCTATGACTAGTACGTACTGGTATGGTATATTTGTATCTATATGACAGTTCCCTATATGACCAAGATCAACTATTATGACAATGATTATGTTCCATCTTAATATGTGAGGAGGAGGTTGCACACAAAAGCAGAATTGATTGTCAGTTTTGTTTTCTCCAATTATTTGAGCGTGTTTGGAGAAAAGGGCAAACTGATTGTTGGCATGGTTTTTAGAGCTGAAGCAAGAAATGGTTCCCTCAATATTGCTATTGAATTTTAGTGTCTGTATTGCTAACTCAGTCATTTTAAAATGCTACTGAATTGGTCAAGTGCTGCTAAATATGAACTAGGAATCTGTTGATATTTTCTCTTTCTAGTTCTGTACTACTAAATCATTCAAATGCTACTAAATTTGTGAAAAGTTCTGTCGTTTCTGCTTGGCTGTTTGCACTAGAGATTTTGCCTGTGTTTCATCGGAACCGTTGGTTGTGTTTTGGACAGTGACGAGAGGTAGAGAGGGTAAAGATATAGCGTGATTTCACCAAGTGAAGTCATTGGATACCAGTGCTTTTTTTGCGCATGCAGTGTGTGTCTCTGGTTCTTTTGATATTTTTACATGAATATATCTTTAAAAACAAAAGAATTATTGCCTTTTCCCACTCCGTCGGTGAGGTCTGGTTCCCTATATACTGGTATTGAATTTGAATGTATGTATTGCTGAATCAGCCATTTTGAAATGTTGTTGAAATTGTCAAGTGCTGCTAAATATGAACTAAGAATCTGTCTATTTTCTCTGTCTTATTTTGTACTACTGAATCTTTCAAATTCTACTGAATTTGTGAAAAGTTCTGTTGATGTGCTAGGATGTTTGTACTAGAGCTTTTGCCTACTTTACGTCGAAACCGTTGGTTGTGCTTTAATAGTGATGAGTGTGATTTTACCAAGTGAAGTCATTGGATACCAGTTCTGGCGCATGCGGTGTGTGTCTTTGGTTCTTTTGATATTTTTAGGTGAATGTATCCGTGAAAAGAATTATCACTTTTCCCCCTCCGTCGGTGAGGTATTTGCGGATCCGCAGCAAAATACAGAGTTTACTAACGAGGACATGAAATATAATATTGTTTGATTTCTTTGTTGTAGTGGCAACACACACGGTTATATGTGTGATGTCTTGAGTTTGAATTCTCTGTGCTTGACAAATATTTTTTTGGGTTTATATTATTTTCTTCTAGCAATAGTGCTTTACAGAGAGGCTAACATGGCGGACGCACTAGCCTGCAGCATTGCTCTCAATTTTCTTCTACAATATTGCTTTACAGAGAGGCTGACATGACGGACCCACCAGCCTGCAGCGTTCCCCTTAATCTTCTTCTAGCAATATTTCTTTGCAGAGAGGCTGACATGGCGGACCAACCAGCCTGCAACATCCCTCTTAATGTTCTTCTAGCAATATTGCTTTACGGAGAGACTAACATGGCAGAC
Organism: Avena sativa; assembly: GCA_916181665.1. Lineage (NCBI taxonomy): Eukaryota > Viridiplantae > Streptophyta > Magnoliopsida > Poales > Poaceae > Avena > Avena sativa. Next base: position 107,637,648 of record OV702293.1, read on the forward strand.
CCACCATCCTGCAGCGTCCCAATTAATTTTATTCTAGCAATATTTCTTTGCGGAGAGGCTAACATGGCAGACCCACCAGCATGCAACCTCCCTCTTAATTTTATTCTAGCAATATTGCTTTACAGAGAGGCTGGTATAGAGGACCCACCAGCTTGCAGCATCCGTATTATTTTTCTTCTAGCAAGTATTTCTTTACGGAGAGTATGACATGGCGGACCCACTAGACTACATCGTCTCTCTTAATGCGCGGGTTTGAAAAAAAGAAGTTAAGTACTTGTATAGAGAGGCTGGCATCAGGGACCCACTAACCAGGACATAACAGAGAGGCTGACATGTGGGCTCTAACAGCAAGACCATACATGACTGCCACATCTAGCTATGGTGCCAAGGTTAAAACAGCAGACGCAGCCAAAAAAATCCATCATACGCATGTTTCATTTACAGAGATATTGACATGTCATTTAAAAAAATATATGGACATGTGGGATCCACCAGCAAGATCCTATAAACATGGTTCCACATTGAGTAACGTTCCCAAGTTCCAAAGAGGGAGGCGCGAGCGAGAAAAAAGTCCAACATGCACATGTTTCTTCCAATGAGAGGCTGACATGGGGGACCCACCAGCCTATATAAACGGCTGATGCATCGAGCAACATTGCCAAGTTCGTAACAAGTAGGAACGAGCGTGAAAAAATTCCAGCATGCACATGTTTCTTTTAATGAGAGGCTGACACGGGGACCTACCAGCCTGTTTAAACGCTAGATGCATCGAGCAACGTTGCCAAGTTCGAAAAATAGAGGCGCGAGCGAGAAAAAAGTCCAACATGCACATGTATGCTGACATGTGGGACCCTACAGCGTGAATAAACGGCAGATTCGTCGAGCAAGGCTATCTAGTTAGAACATGGTAGCGCTAGAGAAAGAAAAAATTCAATCATATACACACGATTCTTCTAATGTGAGACTGGCATATGAGACCCACCAACCTGAGTAAACGGCTGATGCAGCGAGCAACGCTATCAAGTTAACGCGGAGGTGCAACCGAGGGAAAAAATTCTATCATACACATATTTCTTCTAATGAGAGTATGACACGTGGGGCCAGCTACGTGATTATGCATCTGGCAGCGCTATCATGTTCGAAATAGGGTAGCGCAACCAAGGGGAAAAAATCCATCATACACATGTTTCTTTTAATAATAGGATGACATGTGGGCCCAGATGCATGATTAAACAGCATCATAATCAAGTTCGGAATAGGGAAGCGGGAGTGAAGGAAAACATTCTATCATATACATGATTCTTCTAATGAGAGGCTGGCATGTGGGACCCAACATTGTGATTAATGGTAGATAGTTCGAGCAACGTTATCGAGTTCAAATCAAGGAGGCACAAGTTAAGGGAAAACATCATGCACACTTTTCTTCTAATGTGAGGATGACATGTGGGGCCCAGCTTCTTGATTAAACTATAGATGCATCTAGCAACGCTATCAAGTTCGGAACAGGGTAGCGTGGAGCGAAGGAAAAAAATACCATCATACACACGATTCTTCTAATGAGAGGTTGGAATATGGGACCAAATATCGTGATTAACGACAGATAGATCGAGCAATGTTATCGAGATCATATCTGAGAGACACGAGCCAAGGAAAAAAACCATCATGCACATGTTTCTTCTAGTGTGAGGATGACACGTGCAACCCAGCAGCCTGATTAAACGGCAGATGCATCGAGCGACGCTATCAAGTTTGGAATTGGGAAGGAAAAAATTCCATCATACACATGATTCCTCTAATGTGAGGCAGACATGCAGGACCCATCAGCCTGACTAAATAGAACAGGCATTGAACAATGTTATCGAGTTCAAATCAGGGAGGCGTGACCGAAAAGTTTGGTCCACTAGAGTCACTGACATTTGGGACCCACACGCAAAAAAACTTCGGCGAGTCAACATCTCGAGAGGAAGCGGAAATCTTACTTCTGCCACACGCCCATCGATCTTTGTCCATGTTTTTAGTGGTTTCGTCGTAGTAGAGGGGCGCGAAAATAGAAAAAAATGTTTTGCATCGGCCACGGTCGAGCCGAGAATTTTGTCGAGGAAGACGCGCCTTCTATGACAACCTACATGCCCAGTCGTTGCCTAAGGAAACATTTCTTGTAGTGCATATGCGATAATTATCTTGTGACAGTGAGATAATCTTTTTAGGTCAAAGTAACATATTTGTATTTCAAACATCATGTCATATTACTTAAATCTATACTCTGATTTGTTCTTAATTCAAGATTTCATAGAGGTTTCCCTTTCTTGAGGAGTATAAGAGAGATGTGGTTCATCTATATGTTAGGACATGATGCCCATATGCATGCTTATCATACACATATAGAAGTTCCATGAATATTTTTCATTTATGAATTGTTTTATGATCACCACAACTTAAAAACATAGTAGACAAGTGAACCCATGAACCCCGGTCCAATTTTAATCATAAGAAACAACTTTCCATTGCAATTACTACCTTTTTTTCTATAATAAACTACAATAGTAATTTTCCTACTTGCAATCACTCATAAAAACCCAAAATTAACACTATCTTCACATATTCATATAGTTTGCATTGTTTACTTTATTTATTCAGTTATTTATATTTTATTTCATATTACTAATGCGAAACCTTGTGCTTCACAACCACTTGGTGGAGTTGGGGACATAAGACAAATTATTTTTCTGTATAGGTTGCTAGACAAGGAGAAGGCGAATAACTTCTAAGACAGTTCCTTGAGAGTTCAATTTAAACCATGGACTCACCCTTGTGTGGAAAAGAAGATTGCTACAACACTCTGTACTTAGAGTCCCTATGAAAATTGGCCACGATTGTTGCCATCAAGATGTATTTTCTGGCGCTGTTAACGGGGAGCTGCAAGAAGGACATCACTAGTGGAGCCTGTACCACTGTGAGATTTTTCTTCTCCTTTTATATTTTGAAAGCACTTTACTTTGTTTTGTTTTTATTCTTTCCTTAAAATAAAAAAACACATAAAAATGGAAAAGAGAGCTTATTGGCCCTTTAGTGTAAAAAAACTTCCCAAAAGAAGGTGAGATACCCTTTGAATCATTTGAAATAGACCCTACAAATACAAAAACTATTTATGAAAACCAATTTTATGGGAAACCTGATGAAAACCCCATGCAGCATATGGGGACTTTTAGTGAAATATGCAAAGATTTAAACATGAGTAATAAAAATAATAGCATTATCAAAGTTAAACTTTTCCATATTCACTTGCTAGTAAGGCATTAGATTGGATATTAAAATTGCCACCTGGAAATTTTAACTCTTGGGTTAATGTTAAATCTTCTTTTGTTGAAAGATTTGGAACCCCTGAAATAATAGTCCATATTAGAGAAATTCTTATCATATTTAAACAAAATAAATATGAACCTCTTATAAGATCTTGGGAAAGATTTATAGAACTAGCTTATGGAATGGAACACAATTTTAGAGATTAGATGTTAATGCATATTTTCTATATAGGGTTAACTAAAAGTTCAATGGCCTATTTAGATAAATAAAGTGGCGGTTCTTTCATGAATATAACATCCAACAATGCTTATATATTGTTAGATGGCCTACTTTTAGAAGTAAAAGTCAAAGAAAGCCTCGAAAAAGCTAAAGTGACAGAAGATGTATTTGATGAGAGATATGAAATCTTCAACTTATATAATAGAGATAAAAAATTAGTGGAAGTTAAAATGCTAAGTGAAACAAAAGAACCTCTACTTGATCTTTATAAATGTAGCTTGCATGAACTCATTAACATATTGCAAAAGTTTGCTAATGAACCATCTTTTAATGTTCATCAAGAAGTATTTGTTTCATACATATAAAATTATTTTTTAAAATAAAATATTGAAAGATATAATAATGAAGATATGATACCACCTAAGCTTGGGATTCTTGGTTCCCCAATATATTAATCACTATTGTAAAAGAGACACATCATGCCATTCTAGATTTAGGATCTACTGTCTCCGTTTTATCCAAAGATCTATATGATTTTCTTGATTTGAAACCCATGTAAAATTCTCTATAGATCTTCTACTTGCTGATCATTCAACCAAACATGCCTTAGGGAACGTTAAAAATATCATGGTTGAATTATATATGACATTTGTACCTATTGATTTTATTTTCATGGATATGGGGAGCAATACCTCAAGTCCTACAATACTTGGTAGACCTTTATTGAGAACCACAGGTGCAATCATTGATACAAAAGAAGGAACACTTTCCAAGAAAGAAGGAGGTAGCAAATAAACACAAGCTACCACATGAATTCCATATCACTTAAACAAATTAAGTAAAGCCTAGCTATATGGCTATAAAGAAAGCGATTCCGGGAGGCAACCCGGTAATTTATTTTTATGTTTGCTTTCTGTTCAAAGAGTCCTTTTTAGTTTATTTGATGTAGAGTAGTAAAAAAGTACCAAGTGGAACTCATCTTGTATGATAAAAAGTTGTAAAACATATGGAGTAGCAAATTCCTGCAGAACAGGTTTGAGTAGAAAAATTCTCTGATTTTTTCTATAACTCAGTTTGCTCTCATATTTGCATAGAATGTACAACTTTTCATTCTCTATATGCACAAAAGTTTTCTAAAATTTCTAACATGTTTAAGTGGGCGAAATAAATTCATTTTGCTGCTGGTGAAAATCTAGAGAGATTCTGCCATGTTTTGTTTTAACCATTCCCAAGTGTCCTAAAATGATTGCTATGAGCTATATTATATGCTAGGGATGTGTAGAAACATTATATTCTTGCTGGAACATTTAGAAAGAATTTTTACTTTTATATATATGCGTAAACTATTATTCTTTTGTGACAGTAATGTCACCACTCAGAAAAGAGATGGGATGAACGTTTTTTGAGAGGGAATAGAGGAACACCACACCAAGAGAAATCCAATAATGGTGAAAACCATAAGCTTGGGGATGCCCAAGGCACCCCACTTAACCTGTTAAACTCTCGGTTTGCAAACCTCTAAACTTTGTTTTTCGAGCAACATAAGACTATCGTAGAAACTTAGAGCGTCTGTTTTGTTTATTTTACTTTTGTTTGCAATAAAAGGACCACCGTCATGAGTCATTATGCATTTTTATGATTAATCTACTAAAAATAAACTTTGCCATGATGATATTAAAAATGAATATGAATGCCTTGAAATTAAATAAAAGAGGGGATAAAAGGAAAAGACTGAAATTCATATTATGCCTAGTTACTAAGCTCAAATACTTTACATGAAGTATATTTGTTTGTGCCTATTAATTTTACCCTTTCCTCATGTATATCTATGTTCAACCATAAGGAGAAAGGTGAGAATAAATGTTGGCATTATGAACTAGATGGCACACTCTTTAGATCTCTTTTTTCTAAACCTTCACAATGCAAGCTAAGACTTGTTACAAACCCCTTAAACTAGATTAGGCATATCTATCTATTTGTGGAAAAAGCTACTTACAAGTATAATATACACGTTCATCATCCAAAATATTCAAAATCATCTCTTTTGTGTAATTTAAAGCTCATAAGAAAGTATGGTTTGGGTTGATACCACTATGGAACTTTATGTGCTTTACATTTTATAAGTTGTTTGTTGGACAAACCATGCTATCATGGCACAAGATTAAAATATCCTTTATTGAAATACCATGTTTGTTCTTTCTTTGTCCTACACTACACATTGGAGTAAGCATAAGGAAAGAGGAAATGCTCCTGGGCCGCTAGCCAAACCCATGCATGATGTGGTAGAAACTTACAGCATGGCAATCAATGATGCTCTTTTCAAAAGAAATTTGTCGACCAGACTCATATATCTATTTTTCTTGTCTTGTGAAATATGGAGATATGCCCCTTATGAAAATAACACAAAAGAAGCATGCTTCCTAGCTACCAAACGTATGTTGGGCGTATAGTCACATAGGGCAAGAGGTACCTCATCTGTGTGCAATTTTTATGACAACCTATGCTATACAATGGTAGGTTGTAGTGTCAGTTCATTGGTAAAGGTTCATGAGACATTCAACTTGGAAAGTGTTTAACACATAAACAATATGCAATTTTTCAAACAAAATCTACATGGAACCCCATCCTTATTAGTATTGTTGACATGAAATACATAGCTCGAAACTTTATTTTACATTCTTTATGGAGGTTTTGTATTCAATGCTTACTTTCGATACGAGATGCAAAACATCTCAAGGGAAGACATGAAACTAATAAGTGAGTCTTCTATTAGGGCACTAAACTAAGAAGTGGGCCCAAAAATAAAAGTAGAGGCATAAAACACCAATGCCAATGATAGGAAGAGTATCTTATTCTATAGGTTCATCAAAGTGTGCTTGAAGGTTTGTTTTATTCCTCATTTGTTTTAGCATACCATTACTTATTGTTTAACATGTTTATAGATGTGCAAAAGATACAACTTTATAGTACACTTTCTTATTATGTTTCCTTGGAAATAATTGAACATATGAACGTTATATGATAATGAAAGAAGCAAAGTAACAAACTCCAAAGTCCATGTTTATTTTTATCACCTTTATGATCGAGGACGAGCATAGGTTAGGGTTGGGGATTTTGATGCATGTAAAATGCATACATGAACTTTGTAGTTTTTTGACATGTTTACCCATATATTTGCATCATATATAATGTTATATCCATGTTTTACGTTGATTTTTGGAAATTTAACAATGATGCCCTTTATTTTGTTTATAACCCCGTAGGGCAGAAAAACCCTGTTTTCTATATTTTTAATGTTTGAGGACCTATACATAATCAAATGGACCTGATCTTTTGGGGATACAATTTTTTACCACGAGAAGAATCTGGAGCACAAGAACCTCGGGAGAAGGGCCAGGAGGCCCAAAAGAGCCCAGGTGGCGCGCCCAGTATAGGTGGGCGCCCTGCCTCCATTTCTGAGCGCCTTGATTATTTCACCCACAGAGTTCTCTTGATCTAAAAACCCCTATATAAGGACCCCCTGGGAGTCCTCAAGACACAACACACCAAAGACGAAAACACCACCAAACAGAGTAAGATTCAACGAATATTGGAGGGGGAAACTCCGCCGAAGCTGCCTTCGGAGGGATCTCCACCCTCTCCAACATCTCCAGCATCATCACCATGATGAAGAGGGAGTATTCCACCCCTATACTATGGGTTTGTGGCAGTAGCTTGATCTATTTCTCTCTTTTCTTCATAGATCTAGTACCATATGAGCTTCCAAACATGATTATGGTCATATATGTAATTCCTATGTGGTGGATCTTTATTCTATGATTTGATATATGAGATTTGAACCTATTTTGTGTAAGATGTATTGGTAGATGCATGTCATGTACCCTGTTCTTAATTGCTTGTTTTGATCCAACTTGTATGCATGAACTTGTATGGGTAGAAGTGCGTATTAAATGGAGTAGCATGGTGCCAGTGATTGAATTGTGACAATTATATTCAAGATCTACTTTGGTTTTTACCTTTCTTTGCTGCTTCACTAGGGATAAAGTGAAATCATGTGCTATAATTATCTTGTGACAGTGATATAATCTTGTTAGGTCAAGGTAGCATATTTGTATTTCAAACATGGTGTCATATTACTTAAAGCTACACTCTGATTTTTTTATTAATTCAAGAATGCATGTAGGTTTCCCTTTCTTGAGGAGTATAAGAGAGATGTGTTTTTATCTATGTTAGGACGTGCTGCCCATATGAATGCTTATCATACACATATAGAAGTTCCATGAATATTTTTCATTGATGAATTGTTTTATTATCACCACAACTTAAAAGAGAGTAGACAAGTGAACTCATGAACCCCGGTCTAATTTTAATCATAAGAAACAACTTTTCATTGCAATTTCTACCTTTTTTATTTTTTGAAATTTATTATTTCGAAAATACAAAAATACTTTTCCTACTTACAATCACTCATAAAAACCCCAAAACAATTTTATCTTCACATATCTCATATAGTTTGTATTGTTTACTTTATTTAGTTTAGTTATTTATATTTTATTTCATATTACTAATACGAAGCCTTGTGCTTAACAATCACTTGGTGCAGTTGGGGACACAAGACAAATTATTTTTCTTTTATAGGTTGCTTGACAAGGAGAAGGAGAATAACTTGTAAGCCAGTTCCCCAAGAGTTCGATTTAAACCCTCGAGTCACCCTTGTGGGGAAAATAAGATTGCTACAACACTCTACACTTGGAGTCCCAACAAAAAGTGTCCACGATCGTTGCCATCAATATGCAATGACTTGCTTGTCTTGCATGAGGACAACATCGAGTCCTTTAAACGACGCATCACAAAAGATTTGAAAAGCTTTAATGTATCTGGAGGAACCAAGACATGTGTGGATGTGAGCTTTTCCTTGAGAGTTTCAAAGCTTGTTTGACATGCCGGTGACCATAGGAATTTCTTGCCCTACTTGAGGAGATTGGTAAGAGGCTTTGATAGCTTGGAGAAGTTTTAAAAGAATCGGCGAAAATAGCTGGCCAATCTAAGGAAACTACGGACTTCTTTAACGTTCTTCGGAGGGAGCCACTCCACAATTGTCCGAGCAGTTTCCGGGTTGACGGTGATGCCTTTTGCAGAAATGATATGGCTTAGATATGTGACCTCATGCAACCAGAATTCACACTTTGAGAAATTTTCATAGAGGCGGTTCTCACGAATCTTGGTAAGTACACAACGGAGATGTTCCACATGCTCTTCTTCTGTTTTGGAATAAACCAGAATATCATCGAGATAGACTACTATGAACTTGTCAAGTTACTCCATGAAAAATGAGTTCATAAGCCTTGAGAAGGTCAGTACTAGAGAAAAGGCTATAGGAGACATGCTTATGTGAGGCACATTTAGCATATGCGCCTCCTATAAAAATAGGCGAGGCGCACTTTGCGATATGCGCCTCTAGTATAAAAATAGGCGAGGCGCATATGACAAGAATGCGCCTCCTATAATCCCTGTACGGACAGAATCTAGCAGCCCCATATTATGCGAGGCGCATTCTAGTCATATGCGCCTCCTATATATCAGATAGGCGAGGCGCATATGGACAGAATGCGCCTCGCATAATCAGTGTGGGCCCGCGTGTTGGTAGGTGCACGAATATGCGAGGCGCATATGGCTATATGCGCTTCCTATATTTGATAATATGCGAGGCGCATATGGCCATATGCGCCTCAAGTAACTCATGCGGGCCTGGGCGGTGGTAGGTGGCCGCATATGCGAGGCGCATATTGCTATATGCGCCTCCTATAGTTTGAATTATAGGAGGCGCATATTGTGCAATATGCGCCTCGCATAAGCTGGCACCACTTTTTTCCAGCTTTTTGCACATGGAGGCAACTACCACCCCACTCACTTGTGTCACTTCTTCCTCCTCCACCAAGACAAATCTGGTCGCCCCCTCCTCCTCCCCACCTCATTTCCCCCATTGATTCACCATAGAAGCTTGCTCAACATCGATTGGTTGACACCCATATGTAAGTGAAGTCTTTTGCTCCTCTAGATCTACAACATGTCCATTTACTTCTCCTCCGGCTCTCTTGCGCAAGTCGTTGTTGGAGGAAGCGTGAAGGCGTTGCTTGCATGTATGCGTGTTGTCGGAGACACCGACTATATGATTGTGTTGTGGTGCTACTTTTTGTGCAGGGATTTCATTTGAGATGCCAATGTTTCGCCGGAATGTCGATTTATTTCTTTTCCGACGAATTTCTGGCACTCGCGGATGTCCTCTTTTTAGGGGAGGTCATGCCGAATTTTTCCGGCGATCCACGTCCATATATGCTCTAATTATTCTCTTGCTCTTTGTACCACGCAGACGGCCATGGTCCGACCACTGATCAAAAAAACCCGCGTGGATAGGTGGATGACATGCGCGAGGGCCGACATGGAACGTGCAAACAAGACAAAGATAAGATGTCCATGTCGGGACTGCAAGCTGATGTATCTGATAAGGCATGATTCCGGAATGCTGGAGTCACACCTGCTTCGACGTAGTTTCATGGATGGCTACACTCGATGGATACGTGATGATCACGAAGATCAAGATGCCAGTGATGATCACGAAGATCAAGACGCCAGTCACGATCACGAAGATCAGGGTGGTGGCACTGGACATGGACACGAAGATGATCAAGGTGGCATCGGACATGGACACGAAGATGATCAAGGTGGTGCCAACCATGATTCGAGCTGGTTGCGAGACCCTCATGTCCAAGATCTGCTTCTCAAGGAGACGAGTAACGCCCGAGCCGCCGGTAGAGAGAAGGCTAAACTGGAGAAAATGGAGAAAGACGCAGTCACTCCATTGTTTGACGGATGCAACGACGGGGATACCCGTCTAAATGTAACGCTTAGGGCTCTGGAGATGAAGGCGAAACACAAAATGACCGACGAATGTTTCGACGACAACATTGTATTCTAGCACGATATTCTTCCTAAGAAGGGGAACACATGTCCAACTAGTATCGCTGGGGCGAAGAAAGTCGTGTGCCCTCTCAATCTACTGCACGTGAAATACCACGTCTACATAAATGATTGCATCATCTACCGGGGCGAGGACGCGAAGAAGACCACGTGTCCGGTGTGCAAGACCTCTTGATACAAGAGAGGGACCAAGAAAGCTCCTAGGAAGGTGGTGTGGTACTTTCCTCTAACTCCTCGTTTGCAGCGGTATTTTGCAGACCCTAAGGAAACACAGCTCATGCGCTGGCACGCGGAAAGAAAGAGGCCGGAAGACGATGATCCCGAGAAGGAGGAAATGTTGAGGCACCCTTCGGATGCTTGCCAGTGGAAGGCGTTGGACCTACAATATTACCAACATTTTGGGAAAGAGTCAAGGAACCTCAGGCTAGGAGTGAGCACTGACGGACTCAATCCATTTGGAAGCCAGAGCAGCACACACAGCACCTGGCCCGTGTTTGTATGGATCTACAACCTCCCTCCCTGGTTGTGCATGAAGAAGAAGTACGTAACCATGAGTATGCTCGTTCAAGGGCCAAAACAACCTGGTACAGACATAAATCTGTATCTCACGTTGTTGAAAGAGGAGTTGGCCACGTTATGGGAAGAAGGAGCCCGTACATGGGATGCCTTGAGACAAGAGTACTTTGACATGAGAGCGGCGGTGATCACGACGGTGCAAGACTATCTCGGTTACGGATACTTCTCGGGGCAGGTGGTCCAAGGATTCTATGGGTGCGTTAGGTGCAAGGATAATACAACGTACCGCCAGCTACAGAAAGATCCCGGGTCCGGGAAAACCGTGTTCCTTGGGGCTCGGAGGTGGCTTCCCAAGAATCACGCCTGGAGAAAGCTAGGACATCTGTTTGATGGGACGATCGAGCTCCGAGGAATCCCACACCAGAAGAGTGGCGTGGAAATCTACAAGCTGTTGAATAACTGGAAGGAGTTCCCTGCGCCAGGAAAGACCCAGAAGAAGCCAGAGCCGTTGCTGAAGGTATGGAAGGCGAGGTCTGTTTTCTGGGACTTGCCATACTGGAAGATCCTCCGCGTGCCTCATAGCCTTGATCTCATGCATATCACGAAGAACGTGGGCGAGAGTCTGCTTGCCACCCTCCTTAACACCGACAAGACCAAAGATGGGCCGAAGGCAAGGAACGACTTGAAGCATATGGGCATCAGGGATGAACTTCAACCACCACCTAGCGATGATGAGGAGGAGGACGAGGTGGAGGAGACAGAAACACAGAATAGCCGTCGTCGCAAGGGGAAAAAGGTTAAGAAGGGAGAGGTCAAGCTCAAGGCCTCATGCTTCACTCTGAGTAAGAAGGAGGCCATACAGTTTATGAATTGCCTCCTCGGAGTCAAATTTCCGAACGGCTACGCGGGGAAGATAAGCAGATGGCTAGACGAGGCGAAGCAGCGCTTCAGCGGGATGAAGTCTCACGATGTCGCCGTGCTAATGACGCAGGTACTTCCGGTCGCGATCCGAGGTATAATGGACAAGCACATCCGTGAAACACTGTTTGGCCTCTGCAACTTTTTTGACGTCATCTCTCGGAAGTCGATAGGCATTAAGCAGCTCACGAGGCTACAGGACGAGATCGTGGTGATAATGTGCGAGCTCGAGATCTATTTCCCCCCCGCTTTCTTCGACATCATGCTTCATCTGCTTCTCCATGTCGTGGAGGATATCGTCCAGCTCGGTCCTGCGTTTCTGCAAAGCATGATGCCGTTCGAAAGGCTCAATGGACACATCAAGGGATACGTTAAGAACAAGTCCCGTCCAGATGGAAGCATAGCAAACGGCTTCCTGGCCGAAGAGTGCATCTCTTTCTGCTCGAACTTTCTACAAACCGAGACCCCTCTTGGTATGCCATTCAACAAGCACCTCGGGAGGCTCGCTGGATGGGGTCACCGCGAGGGTCGACATGCAAAGCATGTCGACATGGAGGGCCGAACCAAGGACTTTGAAAGAGCAAACCTGGTCGCACTGCAACACCTGCAGGTGGTTGATCCATACAAACATGAGCACAAAGAGTTTATCAAGAAGAATTACGCTGATCAGGGGCGCCAGGTCCCGAGGGAGGAAGATGTTATCAAGGAGCACAACTCTGGTTTCACGCGGTGGTTTAGGGAGAAGGTCATAGCTTATCCACCGCAGGGCGAGTACTCGGAGAAACATAAACTCATTGTCACAGGGCGCCTCGCACAACCTCATGACCTATCAGGCTTACGATATCAACAGATACATGTTCTACACAGAGGAAAAAGACAATAACTGCGATTACCAGAACTCAGGGGTAATCGGGATATTCTACACCAGCGACATCCCGGAAAGATACTATGGAAGGATCGAGGAGATTTGGGAGCTCGACTATGTTACGGAGAAGGTGCCGATGTTCCGTGTCAGGTGGGCCAAGAGCGTCGAGAAAGAAGACCGGTATTTCACCAGGATGGTTATACCGTCAAAGACCACCAGCGCGAACGCACCCGCAAGAAATGAGCCTTGGGTTTTGGCTAGCAAAGTTGACCAATGCTGGTACATCAAAGACCCGTCAAATCCTAGCCGGGTTGTCGTCAGGAGAGGCAAAAGGAACATTATCGGAATGGACGGAGTCGCCAATGAGCAAGACTTTAACCAGAACAGCGACCCGAAGATAGAAGACGGGTATGGCAACCAAACACAGTACACCACAACCCTACCTAAGAAAGGACTTCCGTTCAAGAGAAGTAGTGAAGACGTCCCGGACCTAACCTATGCAACCGCGACAAAGAAGGGCAAGAAGACGACCATTGTCAAGAAACGCTAGCGCGCTCCGACCATTGTCAAGAACCGTCGTGTGTGTAGCCTACTATTATGTATCAAAACATTCTTAATTTTCATTATGTGTGTGTTATAATAATATTGCATTGAGAATATTATGTATCGACAAGACACATTCATTGAGAATACTCACTTTTGTTGTTTTAGCAATATTTGAATATTTAAAATATTTTTAGTATATTTTATAGTTCATATTTGTATGCTTTTACATGAAAATTGGCCTTTAAAAAAATTTCCAAAAAATTGGCCCCCTTAGTATTCGAACCTGGGTGGCCAGCAGTGAAGGACAAGGCATGTTACCACTAGGCTGCTGTGTGTTAGTTGATAGAAACTTGCGCACTGCCCTATTTGTCTAGGATTGCATATTATGCGAGGCGCATTTAGCCCAGATGCGCCTCGCGTAATATTATACGAGGCGCACTTTGCGATATGCGCCTCGCATAACCGGCACACATCGATCAAGTCACGCAGCTACATACACGACTTCACATATCTTAGAGCCCGACGCCACATCGATCGAAGACGTCGCCGCCATGGAGGAGCCCAACGCCGCCCCGTGGAGGAGGAGCCCGACGCCGCCGTCCCCGTGAAGGAGGAGCTCGCCGCCGCCCCGTGGAGGAGGATCCCGACGCCGCCGTCCCCGTGAAGGAGGAGCCCGCCGCCGCCGCCCCGTGGAGGAGGAGCCCGACGCCGCCGTCCGCGTGAAGGAGGAGCCCGACGCCGCCGCCCTGTGAAGGAGGAGCCCGACGCCGGCTTCCCACCCACCCACGCCCCCCACCCACCCACGCCTCTTCCTCTCTCTCCGGTGAGTCCCCGCCCCCCACCCACCCACGCCTCTTTCCCTCTCCTCCCCTTCTAGGGTTTCTCTACCACTTCGACTAGGAGCTCCCCGGCGGGGCGAAGCCGGGTGAGCTCGACATGGCGGAGGAGATGGGCCTTACTGTCCGGCGGAAGAACGACCTGTTCCTGAACGCCGTGGTTCGAGTGCCCCCGATTTGATTTGAGCTCGCATTGATATGTGATCACCCGTATAGTACATTTCAACATCAGCCTATCGATGAAGACGAGCACGGTTGAGCAAATAATCTGCTGGATAGTTTTTACTCAAAATGTTGCATCTGTGTCACCAGGGAGGGTTTTGGGTGCGCTGTATCATGCCCAGATTGGCTAAAGGTGTGTCTGTTCCAAGGTAGACCATGTAGATATAGTTCGGTCTTCTGTTCTTCAGTTATACGAATCTCACTCTATTCTGTTATCTTTTGATAGTTATACATCAGTCATCAGAGTATGCGCTCCTCTGCTTCCTCAGGAGCTTGTTCACGGATGCATGAATCGATCCTGAGTTCTTCTGTTTGTTCTATATTTAATGCATAAAAATTTCAGATCAATTTGACTAATTTTCTTGCCCAAGGTTGGACTATAGGAATTGTTGTAGCTATAATTCAGTCGATTCTAGTTTATAGAAATATTGGAACAACCTAGTTTCCAGCGACTTCCATTTTGACAGGTGTAATCTGGATTAATGTTTCTTTCAAGTATCTGTTAGAAAACATACACATGGCTCCTGGTAATTGTACTATTTTCTCTGATTTGGTGATCAGTAGTGCTTTCACATATTTGAGTCAACTAAGTAGATTTAACTATGCATAGATGCAATATGGGTCATGTGTAGCCCACAATCTGTTGGAGATCTTCCTGAAGAGATAGAAAATGTAAATATGTGATCTTCCTGAAGAGATAGAAAATGTGCATAGATGCAATATGAATGTAAATATGTGCATAGATGCAATATGAATGTAAATATGTGATCTTCCTAAAGAGATAGAAAATGTGCTAGGCCTGCTGGAGCAATACAATATGTACATTTCGAGAACCTTTTCTGATACACCTGTTGTTCTAATGCCGCTTGTATGTGTAATTAAGAACACCTAGATCCAATCTGGCATCATGAGATTTTTTTAGGTAAAATGTAAATACTCTGGTAAGAACATACTAAATCACAGCGAGAATAAAACAATCACTGAAAGAGGAGTTGGCCTCACCACATAGCTTTATATGTTAGAAAATACATGTGTGGCTGGTGGTAGTTGTACTATTATATCTCTGATTTGGTGGTCAGTAGTATTCCCAGATCTCTAAATCATGCTAGCATTTGAACTGTTATGACTAAAAATCTGTTGGTTCTAGCTCGTGAAATTATTGTCTATAGTGAACCAGACTTAATCAGGTTAATCTGTGTATGTATGGGTTGGTGCCTCTGTGTATACAGGGTTAATTTGTATATACAGGGTTGGTGCCTCTTTGTATGTATGGCCTGGAGCATGATATATATACATGGTGTTTGTGTATGCTGGCAGCAAAATGGCTGTGTTTGTGTATGCTGATAGCAAAATGGCTGTGATGATGGCAGTTGATCCTTTTTGTGCAGGTTTTTCTTTTTGAGTTGCCAATGTTTCGCCGTAATGTTGATTCATTTCCGTTCCGGTGAATTTCTGGCACTCCTAGACATAGAAAATTAGCAAAGTTCATGCCAAAATTTTCTGTGAATTTTTGTGCTTATTAGTTTCATTTATTTGTGTGTTTACAAATGTCGGATCCGGGCCCTTCTAGCCAGAAGCCCTTTTGGGAGCAGCAGGCGGAGATGGAATCCCTAGAGGCCCCGGAATTTGTTCCGCGGGACGACGAGATGGAGGAGGACGAGGATACCTCGTCGGGCAATGAGGAGATGGGGGACACCGATGGCGACGCCACTACCACTGATGGCGGCGGTGAAGCTACTACAGACGGTGGTAGCGCATCGAAGAAGTCTCGGAAGGATCGGACCCCGATCGTGGTCGACCTCAAAAGGTCCATCATCACAAGCGTGAGCCCTAAAGGTGCACCTTTGGAGCCAGAAGAATTTGTTGGGGGTTACTCTAACCAGCTCGCGGCAATCCTCCGGAACACCGTCACGATCAACATGGAGAACCTGAAGGCCGAAGAGAACAAGGGTTTCCTCATCCAGCTTTTCCGGAAGCTGCACGCAAGATACGCGTTCCCGGGTGATGAGGAAAACAAGTATAATAATGACAATCTCAAAGGGAATCGGGTGAACAAGTATGCCCTCGGGAGGATGACCAAGGCCTTGTCAAATTGGAAGGCTAGGGTGAAGAATCTGATTTTCGAGGAGAAGCTAAGTTATCCAGAGCTCGTCAAGAAGGAGCCTCTGGTCAAGGAAGAAGAGTACAATGTTTTCAAGGCCAGATGTAACTCCGCCTTGGGCAAGGCCATGACTGAGACGGGAAAGAATATAAGATCTCGAAACATTGGTACCCACCATCTTGGCTCCGGCGGTTATAGAGCCGCGAGGCCCAAATGGGATAAGGAGGACGCCGACGCTCGTGCAAAGGGGTTGACACGTCCCTTTGACGACATAAAGGAGGAGCAGGCAAAGAACTTCGTCAAGGCCCGGTTTGCCCCGCCGAAGAAAGGGGGTTCTGATTATTCTTCGGAGCCCACTGGCCCCTTTGCTCCGAGGGTGAAGGACTTCATGCAAAAATATGTAAGTAGTTTGCATGCAAGTCGATTAATTGCATTCATGATTAATCAATGAAGTCCAGTTTTCTGATCAAATGCTTCGCGTTCCTTGTGCGCAGGACGAGGAGTGTAGGAGCTCCTCATCCCAGGGGTCAGCGCCACCGCCTGTCGCCAAGTGGGACACCACTTTTAATAGGGCGCTGAACCAGACCAAGAGTGTCGATCCCCTGGCGGCCCCGTCGGCTGGTCGTGTGGTTGGCTTTGGCGGCATATCATGGTTCGAGTACTATGGCACCCCGGAGCGGAAGGGCAAGAAGGCCGAAAGCGCCGAGGTAAAACTCCTAAGGGAACAGGTGGAAGCCTTTCCAAATATAGTCCAAGATGCCGTGAACAAGGCTGTGTCGGCTGCCGAGACAAAGTTCCAAGAACATGTCCAGACACAAGTCCAGTCACAAGTCCATTCACATGTGAACGAGAAGCTCAACACCATCCTTCCCGTCTACATGGAAAAGTACAACAAGTGGCAGAAGGGTGGTAAACGAGGGCCGCCACCGGTTCCCAACCTCAACAGCGCCCAATCGGACAATGTGGCACGGCCGGAGGCGTTGGTGACTCCTCCAGCAGGGCCGGTGGTGGTGGGGACTCCTCTAGCTCCGGAGCTTAACTTGCCCACTGCGGCGAAGGCGCCGGCCCGCACCACCGTGCCATCAGGCAGCCACTCCGCCACTTTCCTGGTCAAGCCTATCGGCGTCGGTGCCTCGACATTGGCCGAGTTTGACGCCCTCAAGGTAACTAACTAATTAAAGCGAGAGTTGGGAGGCTCAACCACACCGATGACTTGATCTCTGTTTTTCTAACGCTCGGCCTACATGTCGATCTTTCGCAGGGAGACACTCCTTGCACTCTAATGCATTGGGTGGGCGGCCAGTTGATGGATGTTGCCAAGGGTACTATTGTTCAACCAGAGAACCGCAAAATGCACAATGTCACAATGCCACCTGAAATGATGAGGGTCAAATACAGTATGGTTCTTCCGGGCTACGAGCAAGTGGACCTCCCTCTCAACCTCAAGGATGGGATGATGAGGACACAATAGCGGTCCTCAATACCGGCTTCGGCTACTTGTACCTATGGCCGAAGAGCCAGATCCGTTTGGGGACAGAGGACCAGCTCAACATCACCCTAGAGGCAGCACAACCAGAACATGATGAAGACTTCGAGATGGGAGACTTGGACAACATGGCACAGAATCCCGATGATGATGAAGAAATTGACCCGAACTACGGTGACTAGTTTGTTAACACAAGGTTTTCTGATTTGTATGAGCCGGGACCATCAGGCACACATCAAGTTGCCGAGACCCAACCAGCACCAGCGAAACCCCCTTGCAAGGTGTGTCTCTTCCCAACTAGTCAGGAGACGCCGCCACCTGTCCCCTTCACCGAGCCTCCAAGGCCAGTAGTTCCTTTGATCAGCCCCGACACCCTCCATAAGACGGTTGGTGAGGTGAACGCAGTGGCCGAAGCCGTAAAGAGCAAGAAGGGTCGCAAAAGGAAGCCTAAGGGTGATCGGGGCTAGGTTCCAAATCCTCTTTTCTGGGACGGCGCTGTGGGGCCAGCCAGGAATCAGCAGCACGTGGCAGGTGTACCGATGATGTGTAAATCGATGCTCGAGGTTGCAGGCTCGCATATGCGTAGTATTCATTATGGCTGTCTCACAATTGAGAAGTGCCGCATTCGCGACAACGATCAGTCGTACCTCGTTTTCAAGGCTAAGGTGCCTTCTCATATGCCGTGCTTCGTCACTGTACCCCCCGGGGATATCTTCTATGTGCGGCATACCGACCTGTTTAACATGTTGAACGGGTTTCGACTACACAATACCCTGGTCCGGCTGTTCTCCCTCAATATGGCCATGGAGATCACCAGAGACAAGATCCCGGGCATCCAGATAGTGGATCCCTACTTCATGCGTGACGCCGTCCTGAAAGATGCTGAGGCCATAGATCTGGAGACCGACTACCTCTCAAACTTCCTGCAAACATACTCGGACAAGGATGTGATTCTCCTTCCCTTCCATCCCATCACGGAGGATGATTGGACAGGCTGTGTGCTCATAAGCTTGAATTTGAAACACTCAACAGCCTTGTACCTCGACTCAAACAGTGCGATCCAAAAAAACTACACCAATATCAAGAAAATTCTTGATGGCGCTCTCACCGGCTACGTCCCAGCGGGAGGCGTCAAACCGGCAAGGCCACATGTAAAGTTCGGCGCGCACGTGTTCCGCCACACGACGAAGTTTGCCTGCGTCAAGCAGCCGCCTGGCAGTGGGAAGGATGCCTTCTACGCCATTTACCACATGAAGGCGTTCTTCAATGACATGGAGACCAAAACGCTGCCATCTGACCTCGTGAAGTGGGCTGAAAAGCTTGCATGCATACAGGCTCGCAACCTCAGGCAACACTTCTTCAACATCCAGGAGGAGATCGCGACAATCGTGTACCAGGGAGTCATAAAAACCGGAGGCACCTTCCACGGCGGCTATACACCGTCCAACAGGGAGATAGACGAACGCTTAGCACAACAGGGTGACGGCAGGATGTTCATGCAAATGGCGAAAAATCGGTCGGGCTTCATCAATGCCCCCCCAAAGCCGACTCAAGAGCCGAAGAAGACTTCATGATTGCATTGCATGGGTACCTAGCTGTTAGTTCCGAACTCGTGTTGTAACCTCTTATCACTATGTTAAACTTGCCTAGCAAAACCTCTAGAATATGTTTCGTCAACCGTTGAACTTGATTGTGAGAGACACTAGCTAGTTATTTGTGTTACGAACTATTTTAAGTGCTTGTTGCTTTTCATTTGTCATTGCTTCCCTACTTTCTTGTGGTTTGCTTTCTTTGTCTTTCTTCGAAATGCCGATGATTAGAACGTGTTGTGGTGTCACGTGTATGACTATACCGCTGTTCGATCTTGTGTGCCAAGTAGACTAGTAATTTGGGCATATACTCTACTTGCCGCACAAGATCAAACAGCGAGCATTGTTATTCCGTGCCCAATCTAAGTATGAGGCACTAATCCATGTCATTCTTGGTTTGCTTTTTTTGGTATTTCTTCGAAATGCCGATGATTAGAACATGATTTCTTACATTTTGTTGCAACCATATATATATGCATGATTCTATCTTGTGAACTGCTAGCTATTGCTTTCCACTAACATAAGTAATATCATCTTTATTATGTGTAGGAGATGCCGAGGTGTTATGTCGTGTACGTCGGTCGGGTTCCAGGTGTGTACGAGGAGTGGAAAGACTGCCAGAAGCAAGTGAACAACTTCTCGGGCAACAGCTACCAAGGCTATGAGAGTAGAGAGGTGGCGGAAGAGAAGTGGAGGAGGCATGGAAGGAAGAAGTGGAGGAACTTCCTCGTGATCACCACCTTGTTGCTCTTCATTGTAGGTTATGTGTTCTACTTCATCTAGGTAGAGCTACGTCGTTGGAGTTGTAATGTCATTGTGAACTTGTACTCGAAGGTGTAATGTGATTGTGAACTTGTACTCGGAGGTGTGAACTTGTGGCACAAACACTTGATGTATGAACTTGTATGTCATGATTGATGTGTAATGTATTGTATTCATGTTGGTTCTATTATGCTTTGGCAAATTGCAAGTTTCTGAAAAATTCTGTGCTCTTTATACTGTATTTTGGACTATATTGTATATTTGAATATCTGTATATTATTATTTATAGTGGTCTGTAAAACTTGAATTTCGAAAATATTACCGGAGGCGCATATAGGATACTATACGAGGCGCATATACTATAAATATCCGAGGCGCATTGTGAAACATATGCGTATGCGAGGCGCATATCGATATGCGCCTCGCATATGTGAAGTATAGGAGACGCACATCATATGCGCCTCGCATAGGCTTTTCTCTAGTAGTGGGTTGCAGGAGCATTTGTGAGACCAAAGGACATGACTGTGTACTCATATAAGCCATAGCGAGTTGTGAAAGCCGTTTTGGGAATATCTTCTTTGTGAATCTTGAATTGGTGATAACCACTTCAGTAGCATCCCATTTGTCTAACAATTGTAATGCTACTTACCTACTCTATTTTTCTACTTCCTACATATCATAATTGCATTGCATAATATCATGATCATGTCACCATTCCACCTTGCATTTGAGCATCATATAAAACACCCTTTTATTTGGTTCTTCCCTCATATGCATTTGTATTCTTAATAATTGTCTTGATATATTGTGGTTGGTTCTTGATATATTGCTTGATGCCCAAGTTGAGTTGGGGGCATATCTCTTCTAACTCCACCGCCTTTATTGTCACCAACTTATAATTCCACCATCCCATTTAATTATCAGAAAATGTATCTTTCGTTGGTATTTAACTCAAGATCATGACTAATTGGGTATGGATCCTATCTCTGTTTGAATGCTTCCATATGTGGTCTCATATTGTCTTCACAATATTTTATATGGGAGCTACATGGCTACCTTTTTTAATGTCATGTAATTGTAGAGTCCTTCTTATATTCCTCCATAGATTTATTCAAGATTATGGGTACATTTGAGTTAATAAGGTCATATGAAACCATAGTGGCTCATACACACTAGCTATGGCCTTAATATTACAATGTGCCGATCTTTTTAAATAAGCTAAGAGAAGTATAGAAGTTTCCCTCAAAAAATCTTGTTTGGATTCAATCTAACAAGGAGGCTTGCATAGTGGACAAGCTCCATATGCATGGCTCATGCAATAGGTCTTCTCTATCCCTTCCTTTGGTTTATTTTGTATTTTAAACATGGTTTTGATATTTGAAATCAAATAATGAAACAAATAAAACCAACAAAAAGAAACCTATCTAAACATGCAATCTATCTCTCTTCCTTTTTTTCACTGGTTCTTTTGTTTTGGTTATTTTTGCATGGGTTCAAATTCAAGCAAGAATTTGAAAGGAAAAAACAAAAGACAGAAAACCTATGCTAACCACCCCATATATCCTAAACTCCACCTCCTACCCATGGGCTTCTACACCACATGGTGGCCATGGCATGTGGTTTCATCCAACACATCACCCCCTAACCCCACCCTTCTACCACTCCTTGATCAGCACCAGAACATACCCCACGTATGCTCTTCCCCTGGTCCCCCTAACCTTCCTCTTTGAGCAAGAAAGGAAGAAAGAAGCAAGAGATAGAGCCCTAGATACCCGACCCCTCTCCCTCTTCTAGCTTTATGCATAAGTAATCCCTCATGTGCCCCT
This sequence comes from Avena sativa, assembly GCA_916181665.1. Classification (NCBI taxonomy): domain Eukaryota; kingdom Viridiplantae; phylum Streptophyta; class Magnoliopsida; order Poales; family Poaceae; genus Avena; species Avena sativa. The sequence continues at coordinate 107,659,815 of OV702293.1, forward strand.
GCCCCATACTTCTTATCGGCACAGCCCTAGCCCCAGTACCATCCAGCCCACCTTCCTCCATCTCTTCTTCTTTCTCCCTATCATGGCCATGGCGCCTCTAAACCCTTGCCCCGGCCTCCCCTTATAGCCAAAGTTTTGGATCGCGCCAAGAAGCGCTAGGAGCACCTAGAGCCTTATTCTGCATCACCTATGTCATCCAGTACCCAGAGACCCCATTGGAGCTTGCTATAAATCGCCACCGCCGCCATGTCCGTGAGGAGGCCGAGAAGCCGTTCCGCGAGCCAGTGAAAGGTATCCACCGCCTCCGCGCTATCCAACCCCTTCGATGCTCCCGCTGTGAGTCCCTACATCTTCTAGACATGATCTACCTTCTCATTTTTCCCTGTGCTGCAATTTCCCTCCGTCGAGCACCCTCTACGCGCGCCACCATCTGCCTCACCGCCAGCCTGCAGCCGCCTTGCTGTCACCCACCCCGCGTGCTCTACTGACGCTTGTAGCTTCGCCTTGAACCCTCAACCCCCGTGTACCACCTTCTGATTGGCTGTGATGGCCATGCCGTGTACGCGCTCACCGGCCTCAGCGCCATCCGCTTGCTAGACGAGAAGCAATAGCAGCCGCTCTGCAGACCAACCGAACTGTCCCTGTTTAACGGAAGTTTCTGGATGATGCAAGCCTCCTCCGAAAATTTTGCTAAATGGAACTTGTATCCCTTCCATTCCTCTCTATTTTTCGTTCTTGCACCATCGAGTTTCTCCCCACCGTTTGGTCGCCAATTGTCACCGCAAAACCCTCTGATCCACCGCCGCGAGCTCACTATCGTTCGATAGTTTCGTCAGCTAACACTGCCGTTCAGCACCTTTGGTAGATAAACCCCTGACGTTTATTCCCCGTTACCCGCTATCCCTCTGATACGTCCATTTTGCATCACTATTTTATATCATAATTTACTGTAATTCATTGATATATTTCATATTAAGAGGTGATACTTATGTTGTTTCATATATTTTTGCATGTTGGATGACTTTTGGAGGATGAACTACCGGAGTCAGGATTCTGAGGAAAAAGCGGTGTCCAACAATATTCGCAAAGATCAGAAAATTCCAGAAAATATATGGAAAATCCTATTTTTCCAGAAGACGGAGGAAGCCAGAAGGGGAGGCAAAGATGCGCCACAGGGGGCCCACACCACCCCAGCGGGCCCACCCTAGGCCGCGCCACCAGGTGGTGTGGCCACCCTGGCCCACCTCCCGTGTCGCCCCTTCGCCTATATCTTCTACTCAAAACCCTAATACTTGGGGAGCGACCTCGGGAAGATTCCGCTGCCTCTACGGGGCGGAAACTATATAGAGAGAAAGAGCTCTCCGGCAGGCAGATTTCTGCCGGGGAAATTCCTTCCCAGAGAGGGGAGATCGTCGCCATCAACACAATCATCAAGCTAGACTTCATCGGGATCATCATAATCATGCTAACCACCATCTCCACGATCACCATCATCACCACTCCATTCCACTGTAACAATTGGGTTGAATCTTGCATAGTTCTTAGGGGAAACTTTCCCGATGTTGATTACTTTTGTAGTTGATGCTATTGAGTGGAACCATTGAATTATTGTCTATGTTCAGATTGTTATTCAACATTATATCATCTCTGATCTTGATCCATATGATGTATCGTGAGTATTTCGTTTAGTTCTTGAGGACATGGGAGAAGTCATGTTGTTAGTAGTGGAATTGTGTTGAAGTAATATTGAATGGTTTGATATTCAAGTTGTGTTGCTATTCTTCTAGTGGTGTCATGTGAACATCGACTACATGATACTTCACCATTTATGGGCCTAGGGGAATCCATTGTGTATTTGGTTACTAATTGTGGGGTTGCCGGAGTGACAGAAACCTGAACCCCCGTTAGGAAACGTTTGCACAAGGGAGTGTAGGATCTCAGAGTTTAATGTTGTGGTTAGGTTTTTATATTAATTACTTTCTTGTAGTTGTGGATGCTTGCAAGAGGTTTAATCACAAGTATGTATTAGTCTAAGTAAGGTTGGTACATTAGCATAGGTTCACCCACACAACACTTATCCAACCAAAGAAGATTAATCAACTATATGAAGCGAAAGCACTTGATAGTATTCCCATGTGTGCTCGAGAACGTTTGGTCCTCATAAGTAATACAACCGGATTTTCCTTTGCTGAAGAAAGGATTGGGCCACTTGCTGCAATTATTATTGTTGTCTTTATTTACTTGCACTTTATTTCTTTGCATTACCAAAAAACCCTAAAACTCTGTTTACTAAGTATTTACAGAGAATTCCTGATCCAAACCACTAGTAAACACCTTCTGCTCCTCGTTGGGACCGACACTCCTATTTATCGAAAGTACTACGATACACCCCCTGTACATGTGGGTCATCAAGACTAATTTCTGGCGCCGTTGTCGGGGAGTGAAGCACTATTGTAGAGTGGAACTGGTAAAGGAAACTTCTACTATGAGTATTGCTTTTATTTCTATTTGTTACTTTGTTTCAAATATGGGTAACCCACTTGGTTTCCTATTTGGGAAAGCTACTATCAATTCTAGGGTAGTATATGAACCACCACCTGCTGAGATAGATCCTTTTAAGATACCTACAAAAAATGTTGATCGTGTTATGAATAAATATTTTTTGGGGGATGGAACTATCCATCCTAGTGATCACTTGATTTTTATCCATGAATTGCTGGTTGTTTAAGTGTGCAGGTATCACAACAGAACAAGTTTAGAAAAATTTAATCTCTATATCATTGAAAGGAAGAGCTGAAGAATGGTATAAGCTATTGAAGAATGGACAATCTATGGAATGGGAGTAATTGTACCTATCTTTTATTCTAAATTCTATCCTCCCGGTGAGATTCATAAGGATAGGAATCAAATATATAACTTTTGGCCTCGTGATGGAGAGAGTACAGCCCAATCTTGGGGGAGATTGAAGTTACTAATGCTCAAATGTCCTATTCATGAGCTCCCTAATAAAATTATTATTATTAACTTTTATGCAAGGCTTTCTGTTCATGATGAAGATTTATTAGATGCTTCTTGTGCTGGATCATTCACACGTATGAAGGAAGAAGCTAAATGGGATCTTCTAGACCGTATTCAAGAAAATACTGAAGCATGGGAGAATTACAAAGGGAGAAAGTAAGGTATAAATTATGATTACGAATGCATTAAATATTTTATGGGAACTGATGACTTTCATGATATTAGTACTGAGTATGGTCTTGATTCTGAAAGTATTGCCAATTGTTTTAATTCCTTTGCCTCTTATATTGAAATTCCCAAAAAGGAGTGGAACAAGTACCATGCACCTTTTAAAGATAGTGTTGATCATGTTCCTGCTAGAAATACTGAAGTTTATACCGCTGATCATATTTTTCCTGAACCTTATATTGAGAAAATACCTTTTCCATCTAAGGTAAAGGAACATTCTATTATAGCTAATGTGGTTAGCAAAAGTACAAATAAAGCCGTTGAACCTGATGAACAAATAAATATTGAACCTGTAGTAGCCATTGTGAAAGACCTTGTCAATAAAAATGTAGAAGATGGGCACATTATCTTTTGTGAAGATGCTTCTAATATTGTCTCTCATCCTAGTAAAACTAGGAGAGCTAGTGTCCCTGTGCTTTCTGTTAGGATTGGTGATCATTGCTATTATGGTTTATGTGATATTGGTGCAAGTTCTAGTGATATTCCTTATGAGCTTTAAAAAGAAATTATGCATGAAATTGGTCCTTGTGAACTTGAGGACATTGACGTGGTTATTCACCTTGCTAATAAAGAAACCATTTGTCCAATTGGTACAGTGAGAGATGTGGAAGTTCTTTGTGGTAAGATAAAATGTCCTACTGATTTTCTAGTACTTGGTTCAGCAGCTAGTAAAACTTGTCCTATCATTTTTTGTAGACCTTTTCTAAACACTTGTGGAGCTATTATAGATTGTAAGAAGGAGAAAATTTTAACTAAATTTGATGGAGAATCTTATGAGTTTAATTTTTCAAAATTTGCTAAAGCTCTTATGAAAATGAATTGACTAATGAGGATTTTAGTGTTGAACAACTTGCTTCTATTGATCTAGTTTTTGACCTTAAACCTCTTTTTTATGATTTTAAGTATGCTCATTCTGATGATAAGAGTGTTTCTTGTGACAGTTATATTATTAACTTTATTCATAGTGCTACTAAAAGTTATTATGAGAGAGGGAAGCATGGTTTTATGCATCTCAATAATATTAAGTTTCCCCACTTTATGTTGAAAGCTTTGAAGTTGCATTTGTTTTGCCTTCCTATGATAGTAGCTTTTTGTTTCAATAATTTGTTTTCTTACAAAACTCCCTTGCATAGGAAGTGGGTTATACTTAAATGTGTTGGATATTTGCTTTTTCTATGCTCTCTTTCACTTCAAATCCATATCTCCTATGAGAACATCATTGAAACTATCATGCCCATCTTAATGGCTATAAAGAAAGAGCTTTTGGGAGACAACCCATTTTAGTTTGCTTTCGGTTTTTGTATCTTTGAGTCTGGGAAGTTATTACCTCTGTAATAACCACTCCTTATCCTTTTTGTTTGATTTTTGTGTCAAGATCAGCCTCTTTTGAGAAGTAGGTGAGTTGAGGGGAAGTTGCCGTCCCGGAACAGATTTTTGTGCTTCACTGTAAAAATTCGTGAACAATCCCAGTACATCGGATGGAGCTGTAATTTTTTGTGCTTGTGCCCCAAGTTTTTATCCAACTTTCGTTATTTTTTCACTTTTTGATTTGAGCAACAGAAGATTTTAGGGAAAATCAATCTTTACATGGTAGTCTGTTTTGACAGATATCTACCATTATTTGCATTTACCTCTTAAGTCGATTTCCTTTTAGATTCTTTTTGGGCTTTTGAAAGGAGTTGCTACACTAGCTTATGTTTTGATGGATTTCAGTTGAAATTTGAACCCAAAGGTTTATTGTGTTCGTATACACTATTGTTGCTAATGAACATTGTGTGAAGCTTTGTATGAAAGAGATTTTTAAGTGTTGGAGAGAAGGAATCTTCAGAGTCCGTTTTTGAATAGGTAAAAGTGATGGAAATAAAAGGTTCGCGAAAAACTTTCTCTTTATATTTTTGTAGTTTTTATTCCATATGGAAGATAATGAGTTGAAACAAGGTAGGAAACGGAGCCCGGGTGGTCCACACCACCCAGTGGCGCGGGCCGCACCTGGCCGCGCCCTCCAGGGGGTGTGACCACCCCGGAGCCCTTCTCTGTACCTTTTTTGCCCAGTACCTTCCTTATGTCCTAAACCTTCGTAATATATAATCACCTAGATCCTCTGAGGTCCGTATATCGTGTTCTCTTCGTGTTTTCATTTCTATATATTTTGTTCAAATGTCGTCCCAGGGTTCGCTCTCGGAGGACTATGAGCTGCGACGCCGGCGCGAGCTCCATCGCGATCTTGATCAAGGGACTACCATTGGATGGGTGGAAGAAGAAAGGATCACAGCTAGGTGCGAAGACATGGATCAGAGCGTCAAGGAGGAAATAAAGAACATGTCAGCAGACATGAAGGGACAAACTGCCATGGGATCAAGGGCAAGAAACCTACTTTTGTAGGGGAAATTAACACTGGACGTGCTTTTTCTCATAATATGCAGGGGATGATGACCTCTGTTCTAGACCTTAGTTCCTGTCCTGAGGCAGTGGAAGCCCTTCGAGCCACTGATGAGTTTTGTGTTAAGTACCGAGTCCTAAGGAGAAAGGTGGATATACTTCATGAGGAGAATAACAGGCTTCATAAGATGTTGGAGGGTTTCCTCACCAAGGGAACACCACCACCATCGAACGAGTAATTCATTTTCAGGTTTTGGCACCCCCTTGGTTTGTTCCAAGCTTGGGGGAGTTCCACGGTATCACGTCATTATATATCATATTTTTACCTTTTTAGTAGAGTCATATCATGAATAGAGAAGTTATCATATAGGATGGTTTGCATTGTGGAAGTATCTCTCCTATAGTTGGTTATCTATGTATCCCTTGGTGTGAGTGCCTTTATGGATTATTAATGAGAAGTTTCATCATTTAATTTTTGCACATCTTCTCTTAGATTGCAATCTCTATTATATGATTGACCTTGTTGTTAGTATTGGTATCACTTTGGGAGAATCAAGTAAATTTAAATTGGTTTTGGCAAACCGAGGGCTGGTCGGTAGCAACACCTTTTGAGGTTTTAAAGGAAAAGATAAAAGCACTTACATGTATTTTATTTAATTTTCCTTCTTTCTTGATTGGATCACAAGCTTAGTATTATTTAGTTAAGATCTTTTGTGTTTTCAAGGAAGATTGCATGTTTGTTTCTATCACTTGTATGTTTGCTTGTTTCCGTCAACTCTTATGCTTGCTACCCAGCCTTGCTAGCCAAAACCTGTACTGAGAGGGAATAATTCTCGTGCATCCAATCCTTGAACTTAAACATATGCCATTTATGTCCACCATATCTACCTATTAGCATCATTTCTATTCCAAGTAAATTCTCGAGTTTCATCTATCTTTCAAATAAAAAATTCTTTTGTTATGTGAAAACTAGTTAGTAAATCTCTCACGAACTTGATGGAACACCTCATTTTCTTGCCCCTAATAAACTTGAACTATTGTGTCATCTATGTTGTATATGCTTGCACTTATAAGTTGGGAATTAGCAGAACTGTGCTGTCACGGGGAACGCTTTCAACACCTGTAAATATCTACCCAGTTGATATCTTGATCTTTTGATTATGGATGTCGGCGGTGTGAAATAAAAGGGGAGCTTGTAAGTCCATGGAGTTATGAATATGTGTTAGAGAAAGGCCTAGGAGGCTAGCCTAAGCCATGCCTAATCATGGTGGAAACTTTCAGCATCACCATAGTGAGCAATCTATGAAGCATCCTCAGGAAAAAAATATATAAAAAAAGAGAAGAGAAAAATAATATATGCACCATTTTTATGGTAAATAAAAGGATCGCTGAGATGCTCACTATCTGTTGCCTTGTCATTTGATATGGGATATCTCCTGTGTCATGGGGAAAGGGGTACCCCGTTGGCGGTTCTCTATGATACACATATACTTACAATGACAAGAACTTACCGATAACTAAAGTTGAGTAGCATGAGGAACGACCCTCATACTCAAGGGACGTGAGATTGCCAACTTATGTTTTGTCAAGCATATACTCCATATTTGTTCACTTTAACTTTAATCACCTCAAGATTCTTATGATAGGGGCAATGAGAAATCAAAGCTAGTAAGTATCATGATCTTTTGGAAGCTCTTTATGAAACTTGAAATCCCTGCTTCCCTTTGCGAAGGGTTATTCTTTTTATTTTTATTTGAGACAGTAAACCTATTCCTTTCCATCTCCAGCAAGCATTTGAGTTGTTGTGATTCAATCATTCATATGATGATTTATTCAATCATTTTTCTTATGTTCTTTGTTTTGCACAAAACTCTTATCCTAATGAATATTACTTTGAAAGCTATCGTTGTGAAAAGCCTTTTATGTTTGCGCAAAGGGACTCCTATTATAAACTTCATTACAAAAGCTTTGCTTGAAAACTAAGTATGATTTGTCAACTGTTCTCTGACCAAGAACAAAGTTTGCCATTACCAATTATGATTTGTCTTTATGCATCTTTATTGTGGCTCACATACTCGTTTCAAGTTAAGATATATAATGGTGAGTTGCTTTCTATTATGATCTGTGTATTGGTAAGTGTGATGCTTCTTGTCCGTATTCTTTTTATTGACACTTCACTCCATAAACCTATTGTCATGTTTACTCAGCTCAGTTTTCGCTTGGGGACAAGCGATATCTAAGCTTGGGGGAGTTTATACGTCCATTTTGTGTCAATATTTTATATCATAACTTACTGTTATTCATTGATATATTTCATATTAAGAGGTGATACTTATGTTGTTTCATATATTTTTGCATGTTGGATGGCTTTTGGAGGATGAACTGCCGGAGTCAGGATTCTGATGGAAAAAAGCGGTGTCCAGATGCAATAATCGCGAAGATCAGAAAATTCTAGAAAATATGTGGAAAATCATATTTATCTAGAAAACGGAGGAAGCTAGAAGGGGAGGCAGAGATGGGCCACAAGGGGCCCACACCACCCCTGGCGCAGGCCCACCCTGGGCCGGGCCACAAGGTGTTGTGGCCACCCTGGCCCACCTCCTGCATCGTCCCTTTGCCTATATCTTCTCCTCGAAACCCTAGTACTCGGGGATCGACCATAGAAAGATTTTGCCGCCTCCGTGGGGCGGAAACTACAAAGAGAGAAAGAGCTCTACGGCAGGCAGATTTCTGCCGAGGAAATTTCTTCCCGGACAGGGGTGATCTTCGCCATCAACACCGTCATCAAGCTAGACTTCATCAGGATTATAATCATCATACTCACCACCATCTCCACCAGCATCATCATCACCACTCCATCCCCCTGTAACGATTGGGGTGAATCTTGCATAGTTCATAGGGGAAACTTTCCCGGTGTTGATTACTTTTGTAGTTGATACTATTGAGTGGAACCATCAAATTATTGTCTATGTTCAGATTGTTATTCATCATTATATCATCTCTGATCTTGATCCATATGATGTCTCGTGAGTACTTCGTTTAGTTCTTTAGGGCATGGGAGAAGTCATGTTGTTAGTAGTGGAATTGTGTTGAAGTAATATTCAATGGTTTGATGTTTAAGTTGTGGTGCTATTCTTCTAGTGGTGTCATGTGAACGTAGACTACATGATACTTCACCGTTTATGGGCCTAAGGGAATGCATTGTTTATTTGGATACTAATTGTGGGGTTGCCGGAGTGACAGAAACCTGAACCCCCGTTAGGAAACCTTTGCACAAGGGAGTAGGATATCAGAGTTTAATGCCGTGGTTAGGTTTTATCTTAATTTATTTCTTGTAGTTATGGATTCTTGCAAGGGTTTAATCACAAGTTTGTATTAGTCCAAGTAAGGTCGTTACATTAGCATAGGTTCACCCACACAACACTTATCCAACCAAAGAAGATTAATCAACTATATGAAGCGAAAGCACTTGACAGTATTCCCATGTGTCCTCAAGAACGTTTGGTCCTCATAAGTAATACAACCGACTTGTACTTTGCTGAAGAAAGGATTGGGCAACTTACTGCAATTATTATTGTTGTCTTTATTTACTTGCACTTTATTTCTTTGCATTATCAAAAACCCCTAAAAATCCGTTTACTAAGTATTTACAGAGAATTCCTGATCCAAACCACTAGTCAATACCTTCTTCTCCTTGTTGGGATTGACACTCATGTTTATCGAAAGTACTATGATACACCACTATACTTGTGGGTCATCACCCTCCTCTGGCCCCACTATTCAGCGACACACCAGAGCCCATCTTGTACTTTTGTAATTAGGCACCTGGATTTTCCGGAAAATAACACGCACTCCCTGGCATCGCCCACGTGTCACCCCCTAACTTGCCTGCATGCCTGTAGACCTGCCACACTCCTGAACCCACCTGTCTTTGACTACGGGTAAGCCTGAGTTGAGTAACAAAAGTTTAGCGTTTTGCTAAATTCAAAATAAAATTTTAGAAAATAAATTCAATTCAAATAATTCATATCTTTTGAATAGTTTTGAATTTGAACAAACTTTAAAAATGAAATATGAATGTTTTATAAATGTGAATCCAACCATGATTTCAAATTTGACCAGAGTGGACTCTATCTAGTCAAACCTTTGACTTTGACCCTATTTTATTAATTTTGACTTCAATATTGAATTAAATTCATAATTTAAATAATATATTTTTTTGAATCAGAAATACATGAGGATAATGAATATGTTATTTAAAATATTAATTGAGCAATTTAAAATTTCGAAATAGTTTAAATACTAATAAATGTCCATTTATTGAATAATTCATAACTTCAATTCCATATCTCCGAATTTGATTGATGATATGTCTAAATCAATCAGCGCAATGAGCCTGTTCTAACTATGCATTACATGATATGAATTTAAGCATGCATGATATAAATACTAATATGGTAGAAAGGTTTATGGAAGCAAAACATGAGTAAACAAGTAATAAAATGATTTATTCTTGTACCCCACACCTCACCCATGCCCACTGTTCAAAAAATAGGCCGAATCAACGATTAATAGGCCGATTAATCGCTACTAGGGACATGACCGTGTTAATCGTTTAGCCCGATTAATAGGTCTGATACTCCGATTACTAGGTATGTTCCCGATTAACCACTACACTTGGTCAAAAAGTTGCAAAATTATCAACACATATCCCCCATCCATCCGCTAGCCCGCCCTAATGAAGTAGGTTTTGCGAAGCTCCCTTTCGATCCCTGCCTCTAGGAGCTTGATTTCAGCCATCACCAAGTAGTTTATTTTCGTTGTTGACTAGTTCCTCGTAGTTGCCGACCAGACCTCATATACAAGAGCTCGAGCACCTTAAGGATCTCATCCGGAAGCTTAAGGACGAGGATTCATAAGTGTTTTAGGTGCTAATTTTTGTAGGATGCACCGATTAATAGCCGACCGATTAAACCAGTTAATCGTCCAAATTCCGATTAATCGCTACTCCCAAGACAACCGAGCAGCTAACGATTACCGATTTCCTTAACATTGCCCATGCCATGCTATGTTTTACCATGTAATTGTGCATCATTCCATTATGGGGTACCTTGTTTTTTTGTTGCATATGATTATATGATTGCGCAATGTATTTATGTTGGCCCCTCGTCTGTTTGGTTTTTATCTGGATAGAGATCGAACAAGGAGAATATGAGGAGCCTCACGAGAATTACCCGGATCCTTCCTATTCTGCAACTGAACTGGCAGGCAGGAAATTGCCCATGCTTGCACTATATATAGCACCTATTGCATCTATCTTATTCTTGCATCATATGTTGCGATCCGAATTAAATTGAAATCCCAAGTATTGCATAGCCTTGACTTTTAAACCTCATTGAAACTTGTTCCTCCATCCTATGATCCATTACTACAGGAGTTGTTTGAGCCATGCAAGTTGTGGAATTCCACGTGTAGGGTTTGTGAGAGTATTTGAGTAGTAATGGGATAACTAAAGAAAGAGGCACCAGTGGGCAATATCTACTATTTGGTTCTTTTCGCATGTGGGACCATGAATCCCCTTAGTCTTTGCTTGAGTCACATTTAATTTATTGGGGCCACAAACAAGTTTGGGCGTTATTATTATCCTGTAATGATGCCATGCTTTACTGCTTTATTTACTACTTTTGCTCGAGGAGCATTTACTACTATACTATTTAGGTTCGTGGCATGATTTCACTGTATCGACAAGCCCAGACACATTTTCGGGTTCCTAGTCGTTTATAGCCATTCTATCGAACCCTTGGTCCGTCTCAGAGCACGTCGACTTCGTAGTGGGTAGCTTAGTGGGGTGGCCCCAGAAATCATTTATGAATCTTGCAAATGGTTTTTGATGATGCCTCGTTAGGTTTTCATTAGGTTTTTCCGAGGTTGATCGTGCGTGTGTTGCTATTTGTGCACCCCTGGAGGGTAAACCTTTTTGAAAGCCGTGTCCATGGTTATGGACGACTTGGAGCATAGTTTCTCGATAATAGACAAATATAACTAAAGTACCATCTTTAATTTGACTAAAACCTGACTAGTAATAATGCAATATTCATGGAACGATTAATAAAACTACCAATGGATGGGATGTTCTTCCTCCTTCTTGTTCGGGGAATGAGGAGGAGGGTGAGCGATGTTTATTTATGTTGATATATATATGTTGGGTATTTAGTTGTTGTTTATTTAATGAATGTTTGTCTATATTTGGCTAGGCGGATGTTGTAGCGTGTCTCTATAAAACTGCTAGACTTTATTTTTGTTGGAGATATGCCCAAGAGGCAATAATAGAATGGTTATTATTATATCTTTGTGTTCATGATAAATGTTTTCATAACATGCTATAATTGTATTAATAGGAAACATTAATACTTGTGTGTTTTGTAAACATAAAAGAGTCCCTAATAAGCCTGTTGTTAAACTAGCTTATTGATTAATAGATCATCGTGGTTTCTTGATCATGAACATTGGATGTTATTAATAACAAGGTCATATCATTAGAAGAATGATGTGATGGACACACTCCTATAGATAGCATAACGTAATATCAAGTCATTTAGAGTTTGTTTACTATAAGCTTTCAAATACATAGTAACCTAATCCTTAGACCATGAGATCATGTTAATCACCATCACCGGATGGATGCTTTGATGACATCAAACACCACTTCTGTAACTGGGTGGTTATAAAGGTGGCATTAGGTATTCTGAAAGTATGTGTCAAAGCACATGGATCAAGAGTGGGATTTTTCCATTCATATGACGGATAGATATACTCTAGGCCCTCTCGGTGGAATGTCATCCAATTGGCTTGCATGCATGTGACTAGGTCACAAGGGATGTCATATCATGGAATGAGTAAAGAGTACTTATCGGTAACAAGGTTGATCTAGGTATAGAGATACCAATGATCAAACCTCAGATAAGTAAAGTATCGCGCGACAAAGGGAATTTGTATTGTATGTAAATGGTTCATTCGATCACGAAGTCATCGTAGAAATATGTGGGAGCCATAATGTATCTCTAGATACCACTAAGTGTTATTGACCGGAGAGGTGTCTCGATCATGTCTGCATAGTTTACAAACTGTAGGGAGATACACTTAAGGATTCAATGTTGTTTAGTATATATGGAATATTCATTGGAGACCGAATGTGTTTCAGAGTATCGGATTGGATCCAGGACATCATGAGGAGATCCAGAATGGTCCGGAGAATAAGATTTATATAAGGAAAGTCAATTTTCGGGGTTTGGAAATGTTTTCGGTGTTTTGACCGGAAGCTTCTAGATGTTCTGGAAGGTCCACCACCTCGGGAGGGGGTACATGGAATGCACCATACACTAATGGGGTAGGAGAATAGACCACTAGGTCAAGTCGGCCAAGTACATGGAAGCCATAATCAAACTCTAGTTTGAAAAGTCAAATCCTAGTTTTAAAGTCAAAAGTCCTACTGGAGGAAGGAAAGGAAACCTTGAGGGAAAAGGTTTCCATCTTCCTGCCCAAGCCGCCAGCCACAAGGGGAGTTGGGGGAGGATTCGGCCACCCTAGCAGCCTTCCCTACACCTATATAAGGAGGGGACAGGGTGCCACCCCCTCTCACACCATGACCTAGGCTGCCGCCCCTCTCCAAGTCACTGCCTCCTACACCCTAGCCGTCGACGCCTCCCTCTCCTTGGCGCCTACACCCTAGCTATCGAGGCCCTCTCTCCTCCACCATACCTACTCCGGCTTAGGCGAATACCTAAAGGATCTACTCCTCCACCTCCACCACCACATCGTCGTGCTGCTGGTATCGTGAGGAGATCTACAACCTCCGCTGCCTGCTGGAACAAGGGAGAGGAAGGTCTTCATTGACTACCGTATGTGTGACCGACTGGGGAAGTGCTACCAGAACGTGGCTCCGGAAGGATCGTCTACATGATCTTGAGATCGGCAAGTGATCGACTACATCAACCAAGAGAATCTGATCTCGTTAAACACTTTGGATCTACGAGGGTTAGTTCTCTACAAACTCGTTGCATCGATCTCGTATATTAGATATTGGCTTTTGTGTGTTCTCGCGATAGAAATTGTTTGTTTTCCATGGTGTGAACCCTACAGTGGTATCAGTTCCAGCTCTATGCGTGGATCTGTTGCACGAGTAGAACACAATGGTTTTGTGGGCGTTTATGCTTTTTTTGTCACTTGCTTTTCGTGTACTTTGAATCTTGCGGATGGTGGGATGAAGTGGCCCAGGCTAACCTTACATGTCATCATACATGAGACTTACTCTATGCTCAACGTGCAGCTTGCATTGCACAAGTGGCTTTGCGGGTGTCTGTCTCCCCCACCATAGTGAAGATTCAATTTACAACGGGCACTTGACAATACTTGTATCAGTGTTGTGGTTGATGTTCATAAGTTAGAATGGTTCTTACTCGAAAGACCCAGCAACGTAAAACATGCAAAGAAAATTAGAGGCGTCTAACTTGTTTTTGCAAGGCTTGTGTTGTGATGTGATATGGCCATGATGTGATTGTGATAATATATGATGTATGCAATGATCCTTATTGTAAGTTGGCAACCAACATGCGCCTTATGGTTTTCTTTAATTTCGTTAAGACCTGCGTGTCTATTCATCAAGTAGTTGTAATAGTTGTTGTTGGTGGAGGACAACCATGAAGCGGCGCCATTGAACTTGACGTCACGCCGGTGATGATGAAGATCATGTTCGTGCTTTGGATATGGAGATCAAAGGCACAAGAAGAAACGCCATATCATATCACATATTATGAATTGCATGTGATGTTAATCCTTTTTATGCATCTTGTATTGCTTAGATCACGATGGTAGAATTATAAGATGATCCCTCTCACTAAAATATCAAGTAATAAGTGTGTGTCCTTAGTAGGCACCATTGCTAAGACTCGTCGTTTCGAAGCATCACGTGATGATCAGATGTGATAGATTATACGTGTGCATACAATGGGTGCAAGCCAGATTTGCACATGTGGATACTAAGGTTAACCTTGACGAGCCTGGTATGTACAAACATCGTCTCGAAACACGGAATACCGAAAGGTAAAGCATGAGTCATATGGATGATATGATGAACATGTTGATTGTTCGCCTTGGAAGCTACATCATCTCTCGTGATGATCGAACTTGGTGTAGTGGATTTGGTTCGTGTAATCACCAAAACGACTCGAGGGATGTTGTTTTGAGTGGGAGCTCAAAATGTAATATGATAAAAATTGAACACAATTTATCATAAACTAAAACAAAGTGAATTTGCATAGTTTTTGTAGTCATTGGCATCCGTACACCACCTTACGCCTAGTTTTAGTTGAGATAATATAACTATAGAATTATGGATAGTTATTTTACAAACTAGTATCATATTTTTTTGAGTGTCAATCTAAAGTATAAAAGTGCTATTGTAAACTTTTAGCAAACTCCGTTTACTCTGTGAAGTTTAATAATTGGTATTAAATCAAGAGTAAAAATTCCAGTGTTAGTATCTAAGTATCATGTTTGTCTCCATGATTCTCGATATTCAAAAGATTGTTTTAATATCAAGATCATCTAGGAGCCGAAAGAATTGTTTCAGAAACCATCATCTATGGAAGATATTGCGATATCTAAAACAATGTTTTGGTTGCAACATGATAGAGTATAATATGGCAAAATTTATGATCTCATATTTTATGAGAATTTGCAAAAGATTGGAGACACTAGCTAGTCGTCCTAATCCTCCAAAAGGTTTTGGAAAGAAAATTTATACTTGCGATTCGCCATTATAACCTATAATAGCTTGATCATGAAAATTGTCATGATGAGGATGAAGAAAAGATATAGGCAAAAAATTTACTACACTAAAAGATTACTAAAGAATAAAAGAACTCCAAACATTTCATAATGGTGATCTACTTCAAAGTGCAATTCCAAAGACATTAGTATTTGACTATACACGCTTTGGACTATGTGTCATGTGTATGGCGCCATTATTGATGTTGATAGATTCTTTTAAAAAGGAAAGGAAATGCTGAAAGAGAATCTCAGAAATATTTGGAGAAAAAGAAAAGACTTAAATTGTTTAGCTCAGGTATATAGATGATATGCATGTTATGTCTATATTCTTTGATTGTTAAACGATGTGGTTCTTGGGTATTTGATAACGAATTTGTTGGTGTGAAATGTCATACAAAACAACGCAATTTGTGAACTGCAATGGCCTAAGTAACTGGCAAGAGAATAGGTGATGATGCTCATAGAAAACAAACAAAGTGTTGTTATGTTGCTCGTTAACATCAAAGCTTACCTTCAAGATTTGTTTCAAGAATTATTATTTCGATCAGCTATCATGAGAACAAAAGGGTTGTTCAAATAATTGTCGTAATCCATAAAAGATGGATGATTTACAAATCTGGTTGGAGAAATCACATCCATGAAACTAATGCTAAAAATGTCGCTAGACAAATGATTGAAAGATCACTTAAGAAATGACATCACCGTTTAAATTATATTGGAAAGATAAAATGAAGAAACTCCATGTTGATAGAATTTTGGAGTCGTTTGATTTTGACCAAATGACGCTTGTGAAACTTTCGTGGAGATAATTCAAACTTCGTTCAAAGGCCAAAGAAGAACGAATGACTAACTTATTGGAATTTGTACATATTGATGTATGTAGTTGAAAGTGCAAAGGACGTCTCCTAGAGGGGGGTGAATAAGATTTTTTAATAATATTACGGTTTAGGCTCAAATAAAAGCGGAATAAAACTAACGTTTAATTTATTGAGCACATAACCTAACTACTAGGTTCACCTAAGTGCACCAACAACCAATGCTAAGCAATACAAGCAACAAGGTGATAGCAAGATAAATACTTCAAGCACGATGGCTATCACAAATTAAAGTGCATAAGTAAAGGGCTCGGTCGAGAGATAACCGATGGACGCGGAGACAAAGATTTGTTCCCCGAAGTTCACTTCCAAAGAAGCTACGTCTCTGTTGGAGAGGTGCGATGGCGCAATGCGCTCCAAATGCCACAAATGGCTCACCTCAAGGTGTGGTGGCTCGATGCTCACCAAACGCCACACAAGGCCTCACCCCGGATACGGAAGCACGCAACTCACCGATGCCACAAAAGGCCCACCCTATTCTCCCAAGTGCGCACCACAAAAGGCAGGCACTCGCTCCACTATGGGACTATTGAGGGAGGTCACCGAACCCGTACAAGATTGGGGATATCTCCACAACACAATTAGAGGGTCCCAACAACAAAGCCACAAAAGGATACAATGCCACAAAAGGACAACAAAGCCACAAAATTCCACAAGACCATAAAAGGTCAACAAGACCGCAAAAGGTCAACAACCCAACCACACAACCGTCCAGGGTTCCAAGAATCCAAGAGAAACAAGCCCACAAGCTTGAACTCACCGAATCTCCAAGGAGAACTCAAACCTATGCACCAAATGAAAGGTCAAGTCCTTCTCTCCAAAATTACAACAAAGCTACAAAAGCTATTAGGGGAATAAGGGAGGAAGAACACAAGAGGAGAACACAAACCTCTCCAAGATCTAGATCCCAATGATTCCTTCACAAAGAAGGGATTTGACTTGGGGGATTGTAGATCTAGATCTCCTCTCACTTTTCCCTCAAAAAAATATAAGAATCATGGGAGGGAGAGGGAGTAAGAAAGCTCAAATAGGTCAACAATGATGGGCAAAAAAGAGCACAAAAGATGGGGAACCATTGGGGAAGAAGCCCCCCTTAAATAGGACAAAGAAAAACTGACCGTTTGGGCCAGATTCGCGCACCACCAGAACTTTCGCCCCCTTCCGGAACTTCTGGTAAATAGAAGCACAAGTTACTGAACCTGATCGGAACTTGGGTTGGAACTTCCGCTCAAGCAAAAACACAGGATAGCATTGCACGAAAACTTCAATAACTTTTGATTCCGGACTCTGTTTTTGATGATATTGGGCTCATTTTGAAGAGAACGGAGAGATCTACAAGATTATGAAAATAAACATCATATTCCAGCATGGAAGGATAAAACCAAATTGAGAAAGGTATGACCTCTCTAGAAGCGATGAACTGGTAAAACCTCCAAAACCCAAAACACAAGAAGTTGAGCTTGGAAACTCTGATTGGGAGGAAACCAATTTTGTTGGGAAGATAAAACTAAGAAGAACCCAATAGAATGTGACATATTGGATACCACCAAGGTATAAAATATCAAGTATATATGTGAGATATCTCCTAAGGTGTGGAGCAGAAAAAACCCGCACGATCAAGAATGCAATATGATATGCAAGGAAAATCCTTATTTGATGAACTAGAGATTGTTATGATAATAACCACAATCTCTAGATCCTCTCATGGAGAATAACCAAATAACAACCAAAAAATATGATGCTATGAATTCAAAGGTTTAAACTCTCTCCAAACGATGCGGTCGAGACACCCGCTTAAGAGCCCCTCTTGATAGTACAGCTATCTATCCTAAACTCGGTCTCCCAACAACACGAGACCGGAAAAAGAGAAGCCCTATCAAGATCATAACTTTGCCTTGAGCAATCCACTTGAACTTGATGTAGACCGTCTTGTTCTTCTCATGTGGGAACACCTTTCTTGATTGCTCTTCCTTGATGAAGATGAGTACTTGCAAATTGCTCCCCCATACTTCATGGGGAAACTTCTTCTTTGAACTGGTCTTCATCACTCCATGATCACGAGGATGGCAAGCTTCAAGCATGAGGTCTTCTAGAGATGGCGCATCTTGAGCTTTCCCTTCTTCATCCCTTCTTGAGGTTGATCCATCTTGATGCAACTCTTTGCACTTATCTTGATCAACCTTCAAGCTCCTTCTTTCTTCATGATTCAACCTTGAGACCAACACATGTCCCAAGCGATGCCAATGGACAAACTTACAAGTGAAACTCAATTTACACATTAGTCCATAGAGATTTTCATTAATTACCAAAACCACACATGGGGGCATACATGCCCTTTCAATCTCCCCCATTTTGGTAACTGATGACAATCCCTTAGCAAGGGTTTAAATCAGACAAATAATGTCACGACCTGGGATCAGGGCTAGACAAATACCAGATCTTCATCTGACATAAACCTAACCTAAATCCCGAAGTGCGCAGGGAATGATCGGTAACATTACATAACATACAAGCCATACATTAATAAGGTAAACTCTTAAGAGAGTTACAAACCAGTCATACAAGCCAAGGGTCATAGACCTATCATTACATCAAACCAACAGAAGCAAACAAGTTGTTTCAAACAAAAAACTAAGCAAAGGGCCTAAGAGTCCTTAAACAAAAGTAGCGACCATTCCATAGATCCTAGGCTGATGCTCGGGAACCCCGACTACTCGTCGACTTCGACTTAGAAACAACCATCGGTTGGAGTAGTTTCATCTATAGAAAAACATCAATGAGGCAAGGCTAAGTACAGGGTGTACTCCGCAAGACTTATGGCTAGTGGAGTTGTTTTGCATAAAACCATATTTTGTTTTTCAAAACAAGAAGGAAAATAAGCTCGTCTAGTCAGATCATTTTCAAAGGGAATAAGAAGACTACAACTTTAGCTCTTCGAAGTCATCTTTGATATCCATCAAGTACCATCATCAA
Source organism: Avena sativa (assembly GCA_916181665.1). Taxonomy (NCBI): domain Eukaryota; kingdom Viridiplantae; phylum Streptophyta; class Magnoliopsida; order Poales; family Poaceae; genus Avena; species Avena sativa. The sequence goes on from OV702293.1 coordinate 107,679,116, forward strand.
CTGAACCTCTCTTCCTGGACTACCCCCTCAAACAACCCTGTGGAAGTACTCCAGATCTCACATTAGTTGGACAAGTTTTATCATTCGGTTATAGTTTTCTATGATCACAGAATCCGTTCCCAAGTCGTCCATAACCATGGACACGACTTTTCGAAAAGATTATAACCCTGCAGGGGTGCACAACTTTACCCACATGTACCAACCAATTCTTAATGCCAAATTATTATCCCTCTTCCTTGGAAGGCCGACAGAGAGTGGTTGACCACGACCTTTACCTTTCTTTAGCCGAGACCATGAGTCACTCACTATGGAAATGCCGCCGTAACGGTTCGAGTACCGAAGTCGGTCCCTAGAGATGTGAACAGGGTTTGAGATTACGGATGTCGGGCATGTCCCATTCCCTGCCACGCTTACCTACCTATATGAATGCACATCCTTCACCTCCATCCAAGAACAACCAAGATGCGTATGTCGAATGGAAAGCCTGAGCTATGTGACTCATGGAATCTACTAGGCAAGTTAGTGAGTCGAGGGGGTTTCCAGGCCCCCGTGTGGTTGTACGCTCGTCTTGGTTCAAGAGGCGAGAACTCAGTTCCTAAGGGTGGAAAGTATGGGACTACAAAAACCACAATCCACATGGACTCCCATACAAGACTTAGCATGTTTATTATCCATCTTTGATCAATTCACAACCTCCTAAAATACTAGGTTCGTTCGCATCTCCGATGCATCATCTGAATGATCTATACTGGACAACTAAGCATGGCTAAGCTCAACTGGATTATGGCTTTAGCGATGCTTGTAAGACAAACCCTAGTTATGCTAGGAGGAGTTAATTAGGTATTTAGTTCACAAAGGGAAACATGCATCAGATAGGATTACTCTACCTACTGATAAAAGAATGTTGAACCGAATTCATATGGCGAGAATGAATACTTTGTAAACATAGGATTCATATGTATGAGTGGGGCTTCGCTTGCCTTGTCCGTTGTTGGACTGGTACTACTCTTCGGTGGCGTTGACTTCAACCTCGGGTTCGGTTCTTATTCGCGAAGAACCAATCACCGAAAAAGAGAAAGCAACATTCAACACATGGCATGTGCAATGCTCATACAAATGGATGATATGACAAGTTAAATAGTGTTGAAATGAACCCTAGAACATACTTGGTCATTTTAAACGGGATCCGAGAGGTCCAAACCCAAGAACAGGGGGATCCTCGGAATCACCTGTGGGGTTCAATTGATTCTTCTAATTAAACTTGTCATGAAAGTTAGTTATGAATTTCTCCATTTTTAATTCATTTTAAATCATTTTTGGAATATTTAAAATATTTTTCCAAGTTGGGCCCACATGTCATAAGTTTAATAATTTTAGAAAACATTTTTGGAAAATATTAAATGTCTTACAGTTATGGCCCACCTATCACGGATTTCTTATTTACAGAAAATAATTACTGAAGACAAATAAAACAAAAGAAAAAGGTTTACTGCATCATGCTGATGCCAGCATGACGTCAGCAATTGCCAAGCTCTCAGATCGAGAGCGAGACTAGCGCTAGGGTACGCACGGGGCTGCGCGAAGGGGCGTGTTGGACGCGGGCTGACGCGCTGAGCACGATAGTGGCAGCGCCGCTCCTTATTGGTCACCGGAGCATCACCTCCGACGATCTCCAGCGGCAGTGGCAGCGGGCTCAAGCGGGGAGGGTGGTACAGGGGGAGATAGATGGAACTGCGGTGACCCAGCATACCACTGCATGTGTAGTACACTATAGTCATTGACATGACATCCACAGAACACTGTTACGTAAATATCACATCCCCTCAGAGTGGTACAATAGAAACATTGCGGGTCCATATTACAAACATACACACGTTATTATTATTACAATACCGGAAGTTCAAGACTTCCAAAAGATTCAACTTACAAACCAAAATACAAGTGTTTTAGCGGAAGTTTCAAATTGAAAACTTAAACTCCAAATTGATCTCAACAACTTATTGCTATATAATGTTCATGTTGCTCGGCTCAAGTGGCTACTATAACTATAGTAATTATTCGGACTCTTGGAACTCTCCTCCGTAGACGATGTCGTAATCCTCCCCTTCTACGGCTCCGTACAAGTTGGGCTCTTCATATAAGACCTCCTCTTGATTCTTAGATGCGTACATTGGAGTACCTTCGGTATTCTCAGAGTCTAATTAAGGATTCAAAGGAAAGGATGAGTAACAGCGTTACCCAACAAGTTCATTATATGCAAGGTAGGACGTTTGATTCTCTATCTACCACCTCGGACTATCAGTCTTTGGCATTATGCAATTTTTGTAAATTTTTCTTCAAAGATTGTTTTTATTGTAAAAATCTATGACCATCAGCCTTCATAGGTTGACCAGAACTTTCATGGAGTTCCTTTACTGCCGTGTTCGTAGGTCCTTCCCGGAACAGGGATTAACAAGTTACAGCTCTTACCCTCTGCAGAGGTGTGTTACTTTTCCCATGAGAGATCAACTCCTTGTTGCACAATGGGGCGTACTTTCCCGTCCACAATTCCATGATGTGGGGCCCAGTAGTTGGTCCAAGACAATCACTACCCTCTCCGTGACCTCATATGTCTGCACGATCCTTTGGCTAGCTCACCTTCGTTAAGCCCCCTTTCGTGCAACCCCCTGATGAGTTTCCGAAGATTCTATGACCTAGTGATGCCCGGATTAGTACCATTTAGATGGACTATCTCCCTAAACACCATTCATAGATAATCTAGACACCAAAAGTGTGGGGCGTAAGGGTGACCACCCATATGTTGGATCCACACAAGGAATCACAACGTCACATTAAGGTCGTCTTGCCTCCATACATGAGGAAAAGGATACAGCTGACTTCTCCGTCCCATTCCAAATCTCATGGTTAACGCGTAATATATGGCGCTAGAATCACTGATGTCATGGGTTATTAATTCCTAATTGTTTATCATTAATGCAAGTAGAACTCTGAGTTCTATTGCTTCATTATATCATCACTTAAGATGATATCCTAGATTTAGTATCTTGAGAAAATAAAGTTTTCCTTTTTCTAGAATATTGATGTTAACACACAATTCACAAATACTTTGATAAAGGCTCTTGAAAGGACATGACCAAGATATGAATTTACCTTGTGATGGCAAGGTAGTGAAGTCTGATGCTTGCACTGGACCTTGAGCTTCTATGTCTACAAAAACATCATTATTGCCCGGTAAGGACAATATTTAAAGAAGCAAAAATGATTATGCAAAGTAATGTAATGCATCTTTTAACTTGATATGCATTTTCCCCATTATTATAAATATTCTTTTTAATAATAAAGGATTTATAAATATTAATTTTTAATATTTATAATAGAACATTGTATTCTTTTATTTTATTTCCCTTTTATTTGACTTTTATCGATTTAATAATTCTTTTAAGAATTTATCACTTAAATATCAAAAATTGTTATTAAATATTTGTTTAGTATTTTTCTAAAATACTTCAATATTAATATATGATGAAAGTGATTTTTATTTATTTTTATCATCTTTCAATAATTTTGTAAAATTCCATAAGGAATATATAATTTACAAAATTCTTAATAAAACTTATATGTCTAAAATTTTATATCTCAATTTATTTGGATAGTTTGGATTTTTTGAGAATCCAAAAATATCTTATTTATAATTTTTGGACTTTTATTTTATTTTCTAGAATTTTTTTGAGTTCAGGGGAATTTTGGTCTTTTCCTATTTATTAAGATGATTTTAAACGACTTGGGCTGGCCATCCGGGCTTATTGGGCCCCTGTGGACCAATAGGGCAAAGTCAAAAGAACACCCCGAAGGTGTCTTGTCCCAACCAGCTCATTCTCTCTGTCTCTTCTTCATTCTCATCTCCCCTCTCCCTCGACCCCGTGGGGTTCTGGCGCCGCCGCTGGCGATGCCCGCCGTCGTGGCCCTTCCTGGCCACTACCGTGGTGCAGGGTAAGGTTGGCGACTACGCTCGTCCATCTGGTCTGATTCAATTTGATTCCGGAGCTCCCCTGTGGCCAGGTTCACCCCGTTCCCGAACCCTAGGTTTTGGGTTGGGTGCTACCACCGCTGCCATGGATCCTCCTGTGGTGGTTTGCGGTGTTCGTGTGCTGCAATGGCTGCCACCATGGCTGGTGCGGGTTGCAGCGCCCTCTGGGTGCTCCCCGTGCCGCCGCTAGCACGTCGGCCCTTCTGCTTCCTCTTCAATTCGTCAGCGAGGACCGCGGGTAGGTTTCCTATGTGGATCTTAGTTCATCCTATCATCATGAATCTCTCTGTGTGCATCTAGTGGCTACCCTTGCCTAGTGCTTGCGTTCTGATTAAGGTTCATATCCTAATTAGGGTTCTTGTTCTGATTAGGGTTCATATCCCTCTATTGATCATATCTATGATGATTTGGATTTAGTGGTGATAATCCATGAGCATGATGAATAACTGTTTGCTATGGATTATTATTTGTAGTTGGCTTTGGTGATGCTAGTGGCTTGTCAGACTTATTCTAGTGGTAGTTTACTATGATCCAATGTTAGTGTTTCTACGAAATCCCTACTTGGAAATGTTGTTGATCTGAGAACTTTCCACTGTCGAGATGTTTATACTGACAGTAGTTCTATCAGTAATTGCTTACTGCATTTATAATGATTGGCTTGTATGAGAATATACCTACTGAATATAATCATTATATGCTAATGATTTTCCGTAGATGCATCGATGAGTTTGATGTTGATTCCTGGCATTTGGTTTCAGGAAGATGATATTTAGTGGCTTGCCCCTTTTTATTCGTGAAATCTAAGTAAAGATTGGGATTAGCTTATTAGAACTTGTCCTTGTGATACCATTATAAATTGCCACACAAGTGATTGGGTCCTATTCCTGAGCTTAGCTCTGACAGTGCTTGTGATTCATACTGGCAAGATAAATGAAAGCTTCTTTTAATTCTCCTGCCTATGATGTTTGTCTGAGGCATAGGAACTAATTTCCTAATGGTTGTCCCTAATAGAAATATTCTGGTAGAATTACCAGCTGCTAATTCTTGAAGCTTAATTAGAAAACAATGGGTGTGCTAATGGTTTTGCATGGATCCATAGGATTTATGAATATTGAGGTGCTACTCTTTTAAGAGATGTGTCCAGATTTCATAATCTTTCCTTTGGCTATATTGAAATATAGGATTTGTCCTTTGTGACCAGGATCAATGATGTTGGTTTGAGATCCTGGTTATACTGGTATGTTGATCTTGTGATTATGACTTCAATTTTTTTAAACCTTCTAGGATGTATTCATCCCACTTGGATGAATACTGAGAGGTTAGATATAAAACAACACATGATTCTTTGATATGATAAACAGATTATGTGATGGTTTTATATAACTCACCACAACTGTTGTTGCTGTTGTGGTTGCAACTTGTTGACCTAGTAGCCTGATCTTGCTGGCTTGATCCGTCCCTTCTCTTGTTGATGTCCCTACTGCTTACAGCTTCTGGAACTTGTCCTTGATCTTTCTATCCACCTTCTAGTTCCTGGTAGTTTGATCTTGATCTTGCTGTCCACCTGATCCACCCCCTACTTATGTCACCATCTTGGTGAGTTCTGAGAGGATCTGGTTTGTGGTTTAGTTTGGCAGGTTTGGCTGTGGCTAAGCTGCTGATGTTTGATGTGTATGAAAAAAGAAGATGAGGTTGTGGTGCTTGCCCACGGCTGTGTTGATGGTTTTGTGTGTTTTGAGCTGTTGCTATGAGGATGATAGCACACACCATGCAATCTGGTGTGTGTCCTGCCTGTGTGCTTGCTATGCAACTTGTGGATATGATCTGAATTTGAGATTGATTGTTATCTGGTTACTGTTACCTGGCTGGTCAAACTTTCCCCTCCTTGCGGTCATTTGACTTCTGGTTTAAAATTATGAAAGATACATTCTTTCATATTGGTGAAACTTGCCCCTTTCTATAAAATTACTCAATGATGAATCTTGATCAGTGCACTTCACTGACAAGTCTAAGAGTAAAAACATTACTAACCCTAACCTTCTTTATTTTTTATTTATTTTTGTTTTGCAGGTACCACGACTTGGGAATTCTAGATTTTAGCTTACGTTTATATGTAGAATAGTCATATGTAATCTTCTTAAGTCATTTGTAATTTTAGTTCCATTCTTTTGTAATCTTTATTTTAGTATTTTGTAATAAAGATTATAATATGATCAATAAAGAAATATTGTTCTTTATTTATATACTATTGTAAAAATTATGGATGATTTCCATAAGTTACATTTTTGTAACTTATTTATTAAATATTTTTATGGAATGAATATTCATATTCTTAATTACTTTCTTTATATAAAGTTTGAGTTATTATTGGTTAACTCTTAATTGAATCAAATATTCAAACATTATTCAAAATTCTTTTAAATTATAAATTCAAACATTCAAGTTTTAAATTCAAATTTCATTTCCCAAAACACATAAATCCACAAAGATCATATCAAGGTCTATAGCAATCATCCTTCAAGTCTAAACCTATTCTCAAAGTATGAAAGAAACCTTTATCACTTTAAGTTTTTATTTGGCGAAAAATTTATCCATATTTTCACAGATGAATGCATGCAGCATTTCAAATTCCTAAATCTACCCTTCGTTAGTTCCTACATGTTGGGATGTTATAGACTTCCCCCCTTAAATTAATCTTCGTCCCGAAGTTTGTTGAGATATACCTGAATAGTTCTAGATAAGATTTTCTTAAATCCTCCTCTTTCTCCCACGTGGCTTCTCTTTCAGGGTGATGTTCCCATTGTACTTTGCAATACTTGATTGCTCTGTTCGTCAACCTTTTCCAGCTTTCTTCCAAAACATTACAGGGCTTTTCAATATAGTCAAGTCTGCTTGTAGTTCTATATCCTGGTGTTTGATTGCATCATCCGGAACTTTCAAACATTTACGCAGTTATGACACATGAAAAACATTATGCACTTGAGCTAATCTTGATGGTAACTCTAAAGCATAAGATATAGCTCGGTTTTGGCTCAATATCTTGAATGGTCCGATGTATCTTGGGACTCAATTTTCCTTTAACTCCGAACCTTTTCACCCCTTTCATTGGACTTACTTTCAAGTATACCATGTCTCCCACTTCTGGATGCCATGATCTTCAACTTTGATCCGCATAACTTTTCTGCTTACTCTGGGCTATTTTCAGTCTATCCCTGATCTTATCAATGATATCTTGTCTTTCCTTGATATAATCTGGCGCAAATTCTTTGCTGCTTCTAGGCTCATACCAACATATTGGTGATCTACACTTCCTTCCATATAGAACTTGGTATGGAGCTGCTTTCAGACAACTCTGATAGCTATTATTATAGGAAAATTCTGCCAATGGTAGATGATCTTCCCATGTTCCTCCAAAATCTAGTGCACAAGCTCTTAACATGTCTTCTAGTATTTGATTTGTTCTTTCAGTTTGACCTCCTGTCTTAGGATGATATGTTGTGCTGAAATCTAACTTTGAACCAAGTGCTTCATGCAATTGCTTCCAAAATGCTGAAGTAAACACTGATCCCCTATTAGTTACGATCTTTTTTGGTACTCCATGCTTACTTACAATCTGTTTGACATAAACTTCAATTAGCTTCTCGGCATTGTCTTTCTGATTTACCGGAGTAAAATGTGCACTCTTAGTGAGTCTGTCCACAATTACCCATATCATATCCTTCCGTTTAGGTGTCATGGGAAATCCTGTGATGAAGTCCATACCTATTTCCTCCCACTTCCATTCAGGAATTTCCAAAGGTTGTAATGGTTATGCTGGACTTTGATGTTCAGCCTTCACCCTTTGGCAAGTATGGCATTCAGATACATATTTAGCAATATCTCTTTTCATGTTATTCCACCAGAATAATTCTTTCAAATCCATATACATTTTTGTACTTCCTAGATGTATAGAATAAGGGGTTTCATGTGCTTCTCTGAGTATGATATTTCTAATCTCAGTCACATCTGGAACACAAAGACAGAGGACTCATATTCTCCAAGGCGAAAAACGGATTTTTGACCTTGAGATATCCTCCGAATTTCCTCAGCAATAAAAGGATCTTCTTCTTGATGTCTAAAAAATTCTTGCTTAAGATCACTGTCCTGCTCTGCAACTACCTGCATAGTAGCTAGTCCTCCAAGAACCTCTGTTCTGATGAATTGAAGCTCTAATCTTTCCAAGTCCATTTGTAACTCTTTTGGTAGCTCCCGATTACTAGGCTGAATATCTGCACTCTTTCTGCTTAAAACATCACCTACAACATTTGCTTTCCCTGGGGTATAGTTGATTGTTAAATCATAATCTTTGATTAGTTCCAACCAACGCTTTTGTCTCATATTCAAGTCTTTTTGAGTGAAGAAATATTTGAGACTTTTATGGTCAGTGTATAACTCACATCTGGCTCCATAAAGAAAATGCCTCCATCCTTTCAGTGCAAAAATTACTGCTGCTAACTCTAAATCATGAGTTGGATAGTTGACTTCATGTGGTTTCAGTTGTCTTGAACCATAAGCAATGACTTTCTGATCTTGCATTAATACACAACCTAAACCTTCTTTAGATGCATCACAACATACCGTGAAGTCCTTCCATGTTTCAGGAAATGCAAATATTGGAGCTGTGGTTAACCTGGTTTTCATCTCCTGAAAACTTGCTTCACACTTCTCATCCCAATTGAATGGTGTATTCTTTCTTAGCAATTTGGTCATTGGTCCAGCTATTTTGGAGAAACCTTCAATGAATCTACGATAATAACCAGCCATTCCTAAGAAACCTTGAATTTGCTTCACATTGGTTGGTGCAGTCCATTCTAATACTGACTGAACTTTAGATGGATTAACAACAATTCCATCCTTACTGATCACATGACCAAGGAATTCTACCTTATCTAGACAAAATTCACACTTACTGAACTTCGCATAAAGTTTATGCTCCCTTAGAGTCTGCAATGCTATTCTCAAATGATCGACATGCTCTTCCTTATCCTTGGAATATATCAGAATATCATCAATAAAGACTATGACGAACTTATCCAGATATGGCATGAAGATTTTTTTCATCAAATTCATGAATATTGCAGGTGCATTGGTCAAACCAAATGGTACTACCAGATACTCGTGGTGTCCATATCTTGAGACAAATGCTGTCTTTGGAACATCTTCTGGTTTGATTTTGATTTGATGGTATCCAGATCTTAGGTCGATCTTTGAAAATACTCCAGCTCTTTTCACTTGATCAAACAAATCTTGGATCCTTGGTAAAGGATACTTATTCTTGATAGTAACGTTGTTCAGATTTCTATAATCTCCACACATCCTTCTACCACCATCTCTCTTATCCACAAAGATTACTGGTGTTCCCCATGGAGGTACACTTTCCTGAATCCTTTTCGGGCTAACTCATCAATTTGCTCTTTGAGTTCTTTTAACTCTTTGGGTCCCATCTTATATGGTGCTTGAGATATTGGTGCCGTACCAGGAATTAGATCAATAGGGAACTCTATCTCCCGATCTTGTGGCATTCCCGATAGCTCTGCTGGAAAAACATCTTGAAACTCATTTACTATAGGAATCTCTTCCAATTTGACCTCTTTCATTGAGTTCAACTGCAGATCCACCATAATATGACTTTGCTTATCTGCTTGGTAAACTATCCTTGCTCCACTTGGAGTTTTGATTGAGACAGTTTTCTCCTCGCAATTTATCTGAGCTCCGTGTTCCATCATACAATCCATTCCCGACACTACTGCAATTCCCTTCAAAAGAATCACATAAAGGTCTGCGAAATATGTACAACCACAGATCGAGATAACCTGATCTTGTTTTATGTGGCGTACAATCACATTTTCTCCTGCCGTAACTACGGTCATAGGACTTTCTAACGTTGCCCTTCTAATCCCAAACTTATCACATAATTCTTTAGAAATAAATGAAGTAGTTGCACCAGAATCAAATAGAACTTTGCCGGGATTGGTAAGGATATTGAGCGTACCTATCACGGCATGCTCCGAATTATCCACCTCCTCGAGGGTTGCACAGTTCAGTTTCCTGGTAGGTCTGTTCCTCTTACCAGTGTTGTTATTGCCATTATTTACTCCTTTATTGGTCTGTCCATTTCCTCCACTGGCTTGGCTTCCATCTCGAGCCAGCCAACCACCTTGTGGTTTACTTGGACAATTAGGCTTGATGTGACCTCTCTGACCACAAGCGTGACATACAATTACTGGTTTCAGGCAATCCCTACTAATATGCCCTGGGAGTTTGCAATTGTGACATATAATGTTCTTTTCATTTGGATTTGCACTCCGATTGCGATTGTTGTTGTTATAGGGCCTATTCCTTGGTTTGAATTCTAGATTGGGCTTGGGCTTGCTCGCTTGTATCCTCTTGGTTTCCTTCTTAGCTCTCTTCCTTCTATCCTCTTGGACATTCTTGTAGTCATCTTCGAAGGTAATAGCTGCATCTAGCAACTGCGGATAAGTTTGCTTATTAGCCAACCTCAATTGCATCTTCACAAATGGATTTAATCCACGCAAAAAACGCTTCTTCCTCTTTTCCTCCGTGTTAATCTCTTCCTCAGCATAACGAGATAGTTGACTAAACTCCCGAATATACTTCATAACACTTGTATATCCCTGCTACATCTCCTCAAATTCTCTCCGCTTCAATTCCATAACACTCTCCGAAACATGATATTCACAGAATCTCTGTTTACGCTCTTACCAGGAATACTCCCTTCCTGGTTGTTGCATGGCCAACTGATTTTCCCACCAAGATGCTGCAGGTCCTATCAGAAGATGAGTTGCATACCTCAATTTCTCCTCCTCATTGCAACCTACAGTCTTCAGCTTTCTTTCTGTATCTTCTAGCCAATCTTCTGCATCCATTGGTTCAGGAGCTGATGCAAAAGGTAACGGCCTTGCATTCTGGAAATCAGATAGACTCACTCCTCCACCTTCAGGTGCCCCCTGATTTGCTCGTCTCGACAACTCCTCCATGAACTTGTTCTGGGTCTCTTGCATCATTTGCATGCACTGCATAAACTTTTGCTCCATTAACGGCCTCATTGGTGGTGGTGGTAATGCTCCCTGATTTGCTGCATCTGCATCGGCCTTCTCCTTGGCCTCTCGTTCCATCCGTTGCTGCTCAGTTTCGCTTTCTACACCCGTATCCATGACCCTCTAGTCCTACAACATAAATAGAATACTCATAATTACATCATGCTCATGTGTTCTGAGCTCGACTTTACGCACAGAACTAGTCACACAATGAAAATCCAAAGAAAATCCAAATATGCATTTCACATATTATACGTAATATCATAATAATACAAAGTCATTACAACATATACCATATAGGTATAATCACAAAACTACCTTATTCATCTCACTATCTTATTTCTTGGAGTACAATACCTGGTACTCGATATCACTAACTAGTTGCCTCCTTCTAGTAGTAACTACGCTCATCATACATGCCTGATGACCAACCGTGATGACGTGTTGTTCGTCGCACAGTTTGCGGAACAAATGGCCTTCCAGAAGGAACATACTCTGTATCTGAAGTGTCAGGACTTGAGTCATTACTCAACATGAGTGTATTGACTCCCTCCAGCTCAGCTGAAAAGTCTTCAGAAACATACTCAACATTATCTCCCACTTGCATCTCCTGAGCGTCATTACTTAAGTTGTCAACAGGATACGCAGATCCTGCTGCTTCCCAGGTGCTCCTTTGGGCAAGATAGTTAAACACTGGATAATGTATATTCCCTGGGTTTTGAGAGGATGTTGAAGATTCAAAAACTCTCTCCTCAAGATCTTCTTCTTCATCCTGATTATCTATTGACATGGTATTTCTACTACAGTTACTAGGGTTAATCCTTGCACCCATCCAGCTAGATTGTCCAACATTTCTGTCAGAACCATATGTGGACATCTGGTGTTTATGAGATCCTTCATATGATGCCATTCTCCAACCATCCGAATTCTCAATAGGAAGTTTTGAGTTAGAACCATCCTCTGAGCCCTGTGGTACTGCATACCTCATATCCATAGTAGGATCATGTATAGGTTCAGGTCTTGGTGAATAAGGATATGGTATAAAAGATTCAAGATCTATAGGTATATCCTTAAAGATAGGTGTTGCGCTACTACATGCTTCCTTCTCTAACTGGAATGCTAACTGCTTCCTCCTTTCCGGATCAGTTAGATCCTCTAACATATCATTTTTATCTTCAACAATAACTTGATTTGTCTTGTAAAAAGACGCAACGAGTGTTCGGTATCTATCCATAAACTTGGAAGCTAACTTAGGATGCTTCTTAACCAAAGTAAGATGATCCGGTATAGGCTCCGATTCTATAGAATCATGAGGTATCACCAAAAATGTACTACCTTCTAACTCCTTCGCTTTATGCTCCCAGATATTAGCTATCGCCTCCACAACAGCAACATGATATGCTGCTAAATGACTCCTACCTTCTCCTATAGGTAGATCGTGATATAATCCAAGCTCCTCTGGGAGTTGGATACTCACACGATACTTGGATAACATCTGGCAATCAAGGTAAGTGACAGTGTTCACTGGAATTCTAGTTGGACAACTAAAGATCTTTAAAAGTTGACGAAGTTGGTCTGTGAATGATCCTTGATAATCATCAAGAGTCTCCTCTTTCCTTACCAAAGTCTGTTTTGGAAACTTTGGTGCCATAACTCTGTATATCAGAAAAATAGTTTTGATTAGTAACCAATGATATATTGCATCATAATAAAGAATTATCACAGTAAAACATATAACAGAATATTCTCATTTGAATACCCATTATATTACTTTTAGAGAATTCTTTATCGTTGCTAAGCTTTCCTACAGGTACTACCCTTTACCAGGTTTCCAACCTAAGGTCAAAGCAATTTGCTCTGATACCAACTGCGGTGACCCAGCATACCGCTGCATGTGTAGTACACTATAGTCGTTGACATGACATCCACAGAACACCGTTCCATAAATATCACATCCCTTAGAGTGGTACAACAGAAACATTGCGGGTCCATATTACAAACATACACATGTTATTATTATTACAATACCGGACGTTCAAGACTTCCAAAAGATTCAACTTACAAACCAAAATATAAGTGTTTCAGCGGCAGTTTCAAATTTAAAACTTAAACTCCAAATTGAGCTCAACAACTTATTGCTATATAATGTTCATGTTGCTCAGCTCAAGTGGCTACTAGAACTATAGTAATTATTCAGACTCTTGGAACTCTCCTCCGTAGACGATGTCGTAATCCTCCCCTTCTACGGCTCCGTACAAGTTGGGCTCTTCATAGAAGACCTCCTCTTGATTCTCAGATGCGTACATTGGAGTACCTTCGGGATTCTCAGAGTCTAAGCAAGGATTCAAAGGAAAGGATGAGTAACAACGTTACCAAAAAAGTTCATTATATGCAAGGTAGGAAGTTTGATGCTCTATCTACCACCTCGGACTATCAGTCTTTGGAATATGCAATTTTCGTAAATCTTTCTTCAAAGATTGTTTTTATTATAAAAATCTATGACCATCAGCATTCATAGGTTCACCAGAACTTTCATGGAGTTCCTTTCCTGCCGCGTTCGTAGCTCCTTCCCGAAACAGGGAGTAACAAGTTACAGTTCTTACACTCTATAGAGGTGCGTTACTTTTCCCATGAGAGATCAGCTCCTTGTTGCACAACCGGGCGTACTTTCCCGTCCACAATTCCATCATGTGGGGTCCAGTAGTTGGTCCAAGCCAATCACTTCCCTCTCCGCGACCTCATATGTCTGCACGATCCTTCGGCTAGCTCACCTTCGTTAAGCCTCCTTTTAGGAAGGCTAAAACCCTGATGATTTTCCGAAGACTCTATGACCTAGTGATGCCCAGATTAGTACCATTTACATGGACTATCTCCCTAAACACCATTCATAGATAATCTAGACACCAAAAGTGTGGGGCGTAAGGGTGCCCACACATATGTTGGATCCACACAAGGAATCACAACGTCACATTAAGGTCGTCTTGCCTGCATACAAGAGGAAAAGGATACAGCTGACTTCTCCGTCCCATTCCAAATCTCATGGTTAACACGTAATATACGGCGCTAGAATCATTAATGTCATGGGTTATTAATTCCTAATTGTTTATCATTAGTGCAAGTAGAACTCTGAGTTCTATTGCTTCATTATATCATCACTTAGGATGATATCCTAGATTTAGTATCTTGAGAAAATAATGTTTTCCTTTTTCTAGAATATTGATGTTAACACACAATTCGCAAATACTTTGATAAAGACTCTTCAAAGGACATGAGCAAGAGAGGAACTTGCCTTGTGATGGCAAGGTAGTGAAGTCTAATGCTTGCACTAGACCTTGAGCTTCTATGTCTACAAAAACATCATTATTGCCCGGTAAGGACAATATTTAAAGAAGCAAAAATGATTATGCAAATTAATGTAATGCATTTTTTAACTTGATATGCATTTTACCCATTATTATAAAAAATATTTTTAATAATAAAGGATTTATAAATATTAATTTTTAATATTTATAATAGAACATTGTATTCTTTTATTTTATTTCCCTTTTATTTGACTTTTATTGATTTAATAATTCATTTAAGAATTTATCACTTAAATATCAAAAATTGTTATTAAATATTTGTTTAGTATTTTTCTAAAATACTACAATATTAATATATGATGAAAGTGATTTTTATTTATTTTTATAATCTTTCAATATTTTTTGTACAATTCCATAAGGAATATATAATTTACAAAATTCTTAATAAAACTTATATGTCTAAAATTTTATATCTCAATTTATTTGGATAGTTTGGATTTTTTGAGAATCCAAAAATATTTTATTTATAATTTTTGGACTTTTATTTTATTTTCTAGAATTTTATTGAGTTCAGGGGCATTTTGGTATTTTCCTATTTATTAAACAGATTTTAAACGACTTGGGCTGGCCATCTGGGCTTATTGGGCCCCTGATGCCCAATAGGGCAAAGTCAAAAGAACACACCGAAGGGGTCTTGGCCCAACCAGCCCATTCTCTCTGTCTCTTCTTCATTCTCATCTCCCTCTCCCTCGACCCCGTGGGGTTCTAGCGCCGCCGCTGGCGATGCCCGCCGCCGTGGCCCTTCCTTGCCACTACCGTGGTGCAGGGTAAGGTTGGCGACTACGATCATCAGTCTGGTCCGATTCGATTTGATTCCGGAGCTCCCCTGTGGCCAGGTTCACCCCGTTCCCGAACCCTAGGTTTTGGGTTGGGTGCTGCCACCGCCGCCATGGACCCTCCTATGGTGGTGTGCGGTGTTCATGTGCTGTGGTGGCCACCGCCATGGTTGGTGTGGGTTGCAGCGCCCTCTGGGTGCTCCCCATGCTGCCACACGCATGTCAGCCCTTTTGCTTCCTTTTCAATTCGTCAGCGAGGACCCCGGGTAAGTTGCCTCTATGGATCTTAGTTCATCCTATCATCCTGAATCTCTCTGTGTGCATCTAGTGGATACCCTTGCCTAGTGCTTGCGTTCTGATTAGGGTTCATATCCTAATTAGGGTTCTTGTTCTGATTAGGGTTCATATCCCTCTATTGATCATATCTATGATGATTTGGATTTAGTGGTGATAATCCATGAGCAAGATGAATGACTGTTTGCTGTGGATTATTATTTGTAGTTGGCTTTGGTGATGCTAGTGGCTTGTCAGACTTATTCCAGTGGTAATTTACTATGATCCAATGTTAGTGTTTCTACGAAATCCCTACTTGGAAATGTTGTTGATCTGAGAACTTTCCACTGTCAAGATGTTTATACTGACAGTAGTTCTATCAGTAATTTTTTACTACATTTATAATGATTGTCTTGTATGAGAATATACCTACTGAATATAATCATTATATGCTAATGGTTTTCCGTAGATGTATAGATGAGTTTGATGTTGATTCCTTGCATTTGGTTTCAGGAAGATGATATTTAGTGGCTTGCCCCTTTTTATTTGTGAAATCTAAGTAAAGATTGGGAATAGCTTATTAGAATACCATTATAAACTGGCACACAAGTGATTGGGTCCTATTCCTGAGCTTAGCTCTGACAGTGCTTGTGATTAATACTGGCAAGATAAAATGAAACCTTCTTTTAATTCTCCTGCCTATGATGTTGGTCTGAGGCATAGGAACTAGTTTCCTAATGGCTGTCCCTGATAGAAATATTCTGGTAGAATTACCAGCTGCTAATTCTTGAAGCTTAATTGGAAAACAATGGGTGTGCTAATGGTTTTGCATGGATCCATAGGATTTATGAATACTTGAGGTGCTACTCTTTTAAGAGATGTGCCCAGATTTCATAATCTTTCCTTTGGCTATATTGAAATATAGGATTTGTCCTTTGTAACCAGGATCAATGATGTTGGTCTGAGTTCCTGGTTATACTGGTATGTTGATCTTGTGATTATGACTTTAATTTTTTTTAAACCTTCTAGGATGGATTCATCCCACTTGGATGAATACTGAGAGGTTAGATATAAAACAACACATGATTCTTTGACATGATAAACAGATTATGTGATGGTTTTATATAACTCACCACAACTGTTGTTGTTGTGGTTGCAACTTGTTGATCTAGTAGCCTGATCTTGCTGGCTTGATCTGGCCCTTCTCTTGTTGTTGTCCCTACTGCTTACAGCTTCTGGAACTTGTCCTTGATCTTGCTATCCACATTCTGGTTCCTGGTAGTTTGATCTTGACCTTGCTGTCCACCTGATCCACCCCCTCCTTATGTCACCATATTGGTGAGTTCTGAGAGGATCTGGTTTGTGGTTTAGTTTGGCAGGTTTGGCTGTGGCTAAGCTGCTGATGTTTGATGTGTATGAACAAGAATATGAGGTTGTGGTGCTTGCCCATGGCTGTGCTGATGGTTTTGTGTGTTTGAGCTGTTGCTGTGAGGCTGACAGCACACACCATGCAATCTGGTGTGTGTCCTGCCTGTGTGCTTGCTATGCAACTTGTGGATATGCTCTAAATTTGAGATTGATTGTTATGTGGTTACTGTTACCTGGCTGTTGAAACTTTCCCCTCCTTACTATCATTTGACTTCTGGCTTTAAATTATGAAAGATACATTCTTTCATATTGGTGAAACTTGCCCCTTTTTTATAAAATTACTCAATGATGAATCTTGATCAGTGCACTTCACTGACAAGTCTGAGAGTAAAACATTACTAACCCTAACCTTCTTTATTTTTTATTTATGTTTGTTTTGCAGGTACCAGACTTGGGAATTCAAGATTTTAGCTTACGTTTATATGTAGAACAGTCATATGTAATCTTCTTAATTCATTTGTAATTTTAGTTCCATTCTTTTGTAATCTTTATTTTAGTATTTTGTAATAAAGATTATACTATGATCAATAAAGAAATATTGTTCTTTATTTATTTACTATTGTAAAAATTGTGGATGATTTCCATAAGTTACATTTTTGTAACTTATTTATTAAATATTTTTATGGAATGAATATTCATATTCTTAATTAATTTATTTATATAAAGTTTGAGTTATTATTGGTTAACTCTTAATTGAATCAAATATTCAAACATTATTCAAAATTATTTTAAATTATAAATTCAAACATTCAATTTTTAAATTCAAATTTCATTTCCCAAAACACATAAATCCACAAAGATCATATCAAGGTCTATAGCAATCATCCTTCAAGTCTAAACCTATTATCAAAGTATGAAAGAAACCTTGATCACTTTAAGTTTTTATTTGGCGAAAAATTTACCCATATTTTCACAGATGAATGCATGCAATATTTCAAATTCCTAAATCTACCCTTCGTTAGTTCCTACATGTTGGGATGTTACAGGAACAAAGGGCACTATGATGACGAGGAGCTCACCGTGAGCACGACGGGCTTGACGGCGAGGCGAGGCGAGCTCCAGAACGGCGGGGATCAACGGAGAGCAACGGTGACTGGAGCTCTCGATTCGTCCGATTGATGTCGCGCGAGGGAGAGAAGGGGCTAGGGAGAGAGAGTCGAGAACGACAAACTCGACGGTGGCATTGGCTTGGGCTGGGGTGGCCAGAAACGGCGAGGGCGACGGCGACTGGGGGCTAGGTTTCTTTGGCCATGGCACTGCAGCGAGGGAGGGAGAGGAAGAGGAGAAGTAGGGCACGACTAGGGTTCATCAGCGGCGGCCAGCGGTACTTGTAGACGCTCTGGGGTGGCGGTGCGGATATTGGCGCGCGACGGCCAGCGGTGAGGAGACATGCAGCTGCTACGGGCGAGGCGCGAAGTTGATGACGCTGATAGGAGCGACGAAATGGTACTGGCCTGGGTGGGCTGCAGCTGGGCCAAGGTGGGCTGGCTGCGGTGCGCAGAGCGATGGGGAGAGAGAGAAGAAGCTGGGCTGCGGCCCAGTAGAGCTAGGTTCACTTTTTTTCCAGAAAACTTTTTTCTTTTTCTGTTTTCTGATTTCTCTTTTGTATTTGAACTCAAAATCTGTTTTGAGTAATTCAAAAATATCAGAGACTTTTATAAAGTGTATAAAATACTCAGGGGACCTGGTAAACCATTTGGGATCCATTTATTTTGATGGTTTTCAAAATATTTCTAAACCATTTTGATTAAACCAAAGTGCAAGTATTATGCATGCATGCAATGCTCAAACATGTATTTATTTATATTACACAAAAGTTGGTATGTTATAGCTCTACCCCACTTACAAGAATCTTGACCCGAGATTCCTAGGTTTTAGAAAAGAAGGCAGAGTACTCAGATCAAAGACGATCTTCACGTTCCCAGGTTGCTTCTGACTCAGAGTGATGAGACCATTGAACTTTTAGGAACTTGATGGTTTGGCGACGAGTCTTGCGCTCGGTTTCATCAAGAATACGAATATGGTATTCTCGGTAGGTTAGATCATCTTGGAGATCCAAAGTTTCATGGTGCACACCACGAATGGGATCTTTGAAGCAACGCTTGAGTTGAGACACATGAAAGACACCATGAACCTCTGGAAAAGTTAAAGGTAGATCCAATTTGTAGGCAAGCTCACCCCTCTTGGAGAGAATGCGAAAGGGACCAACATAGCGAGGAGCCAATTTGCCTTTGATACCGAATCGATGGACACCCTTCAGAGGAGTGACCCATAGGTAAACTTGATCACCAACTTCATAATGAGATTCAAGATGATGACGATCATAGTTGGTCTTCTGACGAGATTGAGAGGCCTTAAGACGCTCCCAAATTATGCGAACTTGATCTTCTGCTTCTTGGATCAAGTCCGGACCAAAGAATTGTCTTTCGCCAGTTTCTGTCCGGTTCAGCGGTGTTCGACATGTTCTCCCATACAGGAATTGGAAGGTGCCATGCACAAACTTGAGTGAAAACTGTTGTTGTAGGAGAACTCCGCAAAAGGAAGACATTTCTCCCAGTTCTTTCCAAAGGATATGACACACGCTCTGAGAATGTCTTCAAGAATTTGATTCACTCTTTCGGTCTGACCATCGGTTTTAGGATGATAAGCTATGCTGAAGGAGACCTGAGTTCCCATTGGTTGTTTGATACTGGCCTAGAATTTGGAAGTGAACAAACTTCCACGATCAGATATGATCTTCTTGGGAAAACCATGAAGAACGACTATCCAGGATACATATAGCTCTACCAACTGGCTTGCAGTAATGCTTTCCCGAATAGCAAGGAAGTGAGCAACTTTGGATAGTCGATCAATAACTACCCATATAGCATCTTGTCGAGATTGTGTCTTTGGGAGTCCAGTGATAAAATTCATACCAATTTCATCCCATTTCCAATCAGGAATTTTTAGTGGCTGTAGAAGTCCAGCAGGTATTTGGTGTTCAGCCTTCACACGACGGCAAACGTCGCATTCTACAACAAAGCGAGCAATTTCTGGTTTCATTCCACTCCACCAGAATCTTTGACGGAGATCTTGGTACATCTTGGTACCACCAAGATGAATAGACATAGGGGTTTCATGAGCTTCTAGTAGGATTAGATCTTTGAGTTTCCAACTGTTTGGAACCACTAGCCGGTTACTGAAGTATAGGTTACCTTGAGCATTGATGGAGAAACATTTAGCTTCACCACTTGCTACACGTTCTTTGATCTTGGTAACCTCATCATCTTGCTTTTGAGCTTCCTTGATTTGGTCCTCGAGAGAAGATTTTATTTCAAGGTTAGCAAGGAATCCACAAGGAACCACTTCAAGGTTAAGACGCTTGATTTCCTCGTAGAGAGCAGGTTGAGCTTATGAAATTATCAGATTATTGTAATAAGACTTCCCACTTAGCGCATAAACAACGACATTGTCTTTGTCGGGTCTATAGTTGAGACCCAAATCATAATCTTTGATGAGTTCCAACCATCGTCTTTGCCCGAGATTCAGATCTGGCTGGGTAAAGATATACTTCAGACTGATGATCCGAATAAAGTTCGCAATGGTTACCGATGAGGTAATGTCTCCATTGCTTAAGAGCATGAACAACAACAGCGAGTTCGAGATCATGGGTTGGATAATTGTTCTCATGTGGCTTCAACTTCCGAGAAGCATAGGCCACTACATGACCATCTTGAATCAACACACAACCGAGTCCTTGAAGAGAGGCATCAAAATAGATGAAAAAAATCCTTGCTTGTATCTGGAAGGACAAGCACATGAGCGGTGGTTAGCTTAGTTTTCAAGGCTTGGAACCTTTCTTCCGCCTTTTCTGACCATTCAAACTTCTCATCTTTCTTAAGAAGATCAGTCATAGGCTTGGCTATCTTGGAGAAGTTCTCGATGAATCGGTGGTAATATCCAGCCATTCCAAGAAAACTTCGGACTTCCTTGACTGAAGTATGTGACTTCCATTACAGAATGGTCTGAACCTTATCCGGTATGACAACAACACCACTGGCAGACATAACATAGACAAGGAAGATGAGCTCTTGTAACCAGAACTCATGTTTGGTGAATTTGGCGTAGAGACGATGTTCACGAAGTTTAGTCAACACCAAACACAATGTATACCACGATGGGGAGTAGATTAGAATATCATCAATGTATACCATGATGAACTTGTCGAGATATTCCATGAAGACGGAGTTCATGAGCCTCATAAATGTGGCAGGGGCATTGGTTAACCCGAAGGACATCACTATATACTCGTAAAGACCATAACGAATTGTGAATGATGTCTTTGGGATATCCTGCTTTCTGATCTTGATTTGATGATACCCTGATCTTCAATCCATTTTGGAGAAGATAGTGGCACCACTTAATTGATCAAAGAGGTCATTTATCTGGGGAAGTGGGTACTTATTCTTGATTCTCACTGCATTAAGTGGATGGTAATCAACCACCAATTTTGGAATATTTGTATCCCGCTTCTTGACAAAGATGGTAGGGCAACCCCAAGAGCATGTGCTAGGTTGGATGTAGCCTAGGCCTTCTAGCTCTTCCAGTTGCTTCTTCAACTCAACCAACTCATGAGGAGGCACAAGCTAAGGTCTTTTGGACATAGGAGCGTTTCCAGGAACTAGCTCTATGACAAACTCCACACTTTGATCAGGTGGCATGCCAGGCAACACTTCAGGAAAGACATCTGGAAAATCACAGAATACATGGACATCTTGGACCTCGAGAGTAGGTAGTACATCCATGGCATACAACTCTGAGAAAGGTTTAAGGACTGCTGATGGAGACTTTGAACCATCAGTCCAATACTTGACAGTTATGCTAGCAGGAGAGGTCATAGTAACTGTTATAAGTGCAAATTACATGCCTAGAATGACATCAATGTCACTTGACTTGAGTGCAATGAAAGAAGTGGGAAACTTCTGGTAGGCTATGTCAATCTCATTTCCGTGACTAACCATAGTGGTGAACCAGCTAGAACCCGGGGAATGGATGGTCAAAGGGGTGGACAGGGGTTCAAAATTTACCCCATGCTCCTGAGCAAACAACTTTGACATGAATCTATGCTATGCTCCAGAATCAAACAAGACTGTTGCTTGAATTGAATTGACACGGAGCGTACCCAGAATAATGCGTGGATCTTCCTGAGCTTCCTCAATAGTGACATGGGTCAGGCGACCATGTCCAGCACGTTGAGATTTATCATTCTTTTTTGCCGGTTGATCATTATGACCGACAACCCTTTGGGGACACTCCCTTGAGTAGTGACCAGGCTGACCACGGGAATAGTAGGTAACCCCGGTGTAAGAACTAGCAGGAGGACGAGAATTTTCTCCACCAGTATTTGACTGTGGCTGATGAGAAGCATTTCTAGAAGTCTTGGGTGCATAAGGAGCATGAGGCACAACACTGTATGGAACAAAGACATGGCGCTTCTTGTTAACAGAGGAAGAAGCACGATAATTTCCTTCTTCACGCTTCTGAGAGACTTCCATATCCTTCCTTCCATGCTCCAGAGTAAGAGCCTGATTGTGCAGTTCCTGGAAGGACTGGAACTTGAAGGGCAGCAACTCATAGCGAAGTGCAGGGTTATGTCCCTTACGAAATATCTCTTGCTTATCTTCATCATTGGTTACATCCCTGGTTGCATAGCGAGCCAGACGAGTAAACTCACGCCCATATGTTTCAATATCCATGCGCCCCTGAGTCAGATCCAGAAACTCCCTCCTTTTGATATCCATGATGGGTTTAGGGATATAAGAGGCACGGAATGCTGCAACAAACTCTTCCCAAGTAATAACATGTCCCTAAGCTTGCAGATTCAGAAAACCTTCCCACCAAACACTAGCCTCACCTTCTAGTTGATAGGTGGCGAAGTTGACGCGATCATCTGGATGGACACATAGAGCACTGAACTTGCGCTCTATAGTGCGAAGCCGGGCTCCTTGGGGTGGGTGAAGATTGGAGGAAAAGAGCGGATGAAATATCCAAGTGTGACACAGTCCTCAGGACGACGTTCAGTGTTCTGTGCCACATGCTCCAGAAGGCGTTCTGTAGAGGTCCCAACCTTTATAAGGTGGAGATCCCTGTGTTTACAATTCTAGTCCCTGGATCAATAGCTAGCATCCATAGTTTAAGATGTAATATCAAGAAATAAGGGTCATATTACAACTTATAACCAGGAATAAAATAATTCATTACATCTTACATAGCTCATATGGCTATCTCATTACAATGCGGCAGTAAAACTATATAGCATGGAGTCCTTCATCTTCATATGCCACATGCAATCATGTTGGTTGTAGACTTGTAATCCCTACTCAACAAACTTCACTAACATCAAACAAACCTGCAACATAATAAGTTACAACCACAAGGGTCAATACATCTGAATTGTATTGGAAAGTGATACTATGGTAGAATAGTGGTTTCTAACATCTATATGCATTTGTCTAAGTGTAGCTTTGGCTTGCTTTGCTCAAAATAAGGTTTCCCTTATTAGTTGAAAAACACTAAGTTTTTGTTTGTCAAAATCACCCAAGGAACTACCAATAGAAATTGGTGAACCTTTACCCTTGTTCAACCACAAGTTTTTAACTTAGAAATTGGGATGAGGAGATCCTTGATAGCTTCAATTTTTTGATGCTCAAATTGTCCATTGTCGGGGACACGACTATGTACTTAGGTTTTACCCTCTCGAGAGGTGGTGCACTTTCCCCACAAGACTCAACATGCATCGAGACAAGATCTGTCAGAAGCCTTCCCTTAGACCAAATGGACGCATTCCATCCTATCACCCCTACCACCTTCTGTCCATCTGGCTAAGTTATTGCAACCTATATGATCAAGGCAGATCCCATATTGCCATGTGGCTGCACTAGAAGCTTCTCAACACTTAACATCTCAAATCTCTTTGTTCCTGGGTGGCTTTCCACAAGTGTGATGCACAAGGTAGCATCACCATGGGCCTTGTGTAACCACTCAATGCAAACCATTCTCACCATTCCACCCAGGTGATTCATTCACATAGTTGTTTTATTAAGCAAAACACAAGTCATAGACTTAGAAATATTTCATAACATGAATAATCCACCCTTGTTTTCTACTAGCTAAGCTAAGCATGATAACATGGCAAGTTTCCTAACTTAGGATAATTCTACTAAGACAACATCTACTAGGATTTCCCAAGGAATAGCTTATACTTAGAAAAAATTCCATGCAAGTCCTACTTAAAATATTACTAATGCATAGTCAAAATAATAGGACAAAATATATGAAGCACCACTTGCCTTTTTAGTAGATAAACTAGGTTCACTCCTTGATCTTGTAATTTTCACACTCCTCAAAGTTCACTACAATTCAATCAAGCAAGGGACACATTCAAACTAGCATTCAAACAATTCACCACATAAAATAATGAAAACAAAGCAATGCATGCAAGCATGCAAAGGTTGTTTTATTTGAAAGAGTGTTTTCTAACAAGGTTTAACATTTCAAAACACCTACTGGTCATTTATAAAAGTGGCAAAACCATTTAATAACAAGTTAGTGAAAAATGGCCATTTAAATCATTTTTGTTTTGCTAGAAATGCTTTTATTCAAAGTAATAATTTTCCATTGTTAGCAAATATGTTTTTAAACACAAATGTTAGTGTTTAGGGTCAGAGATTTCAAATCAGCCCATTTGCAAAAGGTTTTACTAAAAAACCATTTTTAGAATAATTTTTATACTCAAAATAGCCCTAATAATGTTTTTATAAAAACACCTAATTTTTCAGAAGCAAAACACCAAACTAAGGTCATTGTTGCAAAATTTACATCTTCTGAATCCATTGATATAAAATTTGTAATTTTTGGCCAAACAGATCAAAAGTTATAGATTTTACAAAATCAAACCACTAATCTATTTTGGTTTTTAAAACAAAAGTTGGGCCACGCGTCACGTTTCTATTGGTCATTACTGTTTTGGCAGGATCTAACTAGAATCGCACGGCTCAGATCACGCGTACCGCTTTAGTTAAGTCATTCTTTCGCATCCACAGGATCTGAATCTAACGGCCTAAATCAAATTAGCCATGAACTGGCAGAGCTGGGACGGATGTGCAGCGGCGGTGCTCAGGCGACGATGGTACGACGGGTCTAGGAAGAAAAGAAGGAAACGGAGGGCTTACCGTGCTCGCGGAGTCGCTGCGGTGATCAAGGTGGCCGTAGTAGGGAAGGGGTGCACGGAGTCGATGTCAATTGCTCGCCAGAGTCACTCCTGGCGTCGGGCACGTTCTATCGTCATCGGGGGGGAGGCTACGAGGCACGCCAAGTAAAAACATAGGGTGCGTCAGATGCGCGAGAGAGAGGCGATTATAGGAGCATCAACCAGAGAGAAGGGGCGGTCCCAGACTTGGTTGTTGCCGAGCCTCTAGGGCACGCGCGGGAAAGTGGGAGGTGCTAGCCGGTGCGCGAGGCGATGGGGATCGAGCTCATGTGAGCCAGGGCAATGGGGGAGGCTGTGTTCGCCGGAATTTATGCTACAGCTTGTCGGAGCCAGAGATGGTTCGGGCAAAAATTGAGTTAACCTAGGGGCTCCGATGGCGTGGGGGTTGAGGGGAAAGAGAGAGTAGAAGGGGACGGTTAAGTACGCGTGGTCGCGGGAGGATTTACTGGCGGCATTAACGCGAATTTACGCGAGGCATCAACGGCAGAAATGGCTGGGGGAGGGGGGAAAGAACTAGTGGCGGGGTCAGCGGGTGAGGAAGATAGTGACATGGCAGTGGTGGGGTCTGGGCATCAGTGGGGGCGCGGGTTGATTCTTTGGTGATAAACGATTCGCGGGGAGGGGGAGAGAGTGTCCCAGGTGGGCTGGTGTTGGGCCTTATTGGGCTGGGGGTCTGCTTAGGTTTAGTTGGGTTGGATTCTTTTCTATTTTTTCTTTCTAATTTCTTTTTCTTTTTCTGTTTCTATTTTTTGTTTTCATTTCATTCAAATGTTTAAAAAAAATATTTGAATTCAAATTCTTCCAGAACATTTTTAGTAGGTTTACACTATTTATTGGTGTGTTTAAATAACTCACTTTAATTATTTCAAATATTTTATTATGATTTAATATTTATTTAAATTAGGCATTTGTCTTTTATTTAAATAAAATCAAATATGCTTTAAACCCGTATAAATTTTATTCAAATATTCCTTTATTCTTTTTAAGTTAATTAGATAACTTTTAATCCACTTTGGCAATGTTAATTATTATTTTCTGATGATTTGATTAATCATTTATATTAGGAATTTTGTCTTCATTTAAATAAAATAGAACATGGTTAAAAGCCCATATAATTTTATTTAAATAATCTTTATTCCTTTATTTTTATTTGGATTATATTTATTCCATTTTCTTATGGATTTGGCCAAGATTTAATTTGACTTTTAAATATTCTTTATTTATTTATTTCTTTCTTTGTCTTATAAAAATCCATATCTTTTTATTATAGTTCCAAAATTGGTGATTCCAATTTGTATAATTTTATTTAATATTTATTTATTTATCCTTTTAAAACCTTTTAAGTTTATTTTGTTCACAATTTGGTATTGTTTTGAAGTAGGAGCTTTATTAGACTTGGAAATTATTTCCTTTTATCTTATTAAATTCATAAGTTTTTATCCATGGCTCCAAATTGAATGAAACCAATTTCTATGGTTTTATAATATTTTTGTTTACCATTTTTTGGTCATTTATTAATGTTTGTTGCTAAATTTTTATATGGATAAAATCCATAGTCTTGGAGATATCTTGGGTATGATTTCTTTCTTTAGGGTTTTGGTTTAACTTTTCCAAGTGTTTTAAATTCAAGATTCTTTCCATGCATGAATGCATTTGATCTTTGAAATATTTGTTTGTTGTTTTCTTATTCAAATTTTGTTCAAGTAAGGTTTGATGTTTCCATTTAGGAGCAAAAAGTTTCTTTTCACCCTAAATTTCAACACTTGATTATTTATTTATTTTCACATTTCAAAATTTGGAGAATTTTGGGATGTGACAGACTACCACCCTTAAAATGAATCTTGTCCCGAGATTCTAGAAGGCTAGAGGTTACAAGTTGGCTTCAAGACAACTAGGGTACTACCACCCTTAAAAGATTTTCAAGTAGATTACATCTTGGCTTACTTGGTATCTTGGTGTAACTTCTCTGGACAGTTGTTTACATAGTGTCCCTTATTTCCACATTTGAAACATGTGACAAGGTTTATGTCCCTCATAGGTTTGCTTGTCTTGACTTTCTCCTTTTCAGGACAATGTGATGCATAATGGCCTAGATCTTTGCATTTATTGCACATCACTTGGCTAATATCCTTCTTCTTCTTGGGTCTCTCCAAAGCTAGGAGGGCTCTTAGTTCATGTTCCTCATAATTCACCACAAATGTGGGAAAACTTGCTCAGTTCTTAGAACGGATCCTAGGATAACGTCCATGTTTCCTCTTTTGTCCACCATGGTGAGTTACAATGTATGGAGGTGCAAACTGAGGTTTGACTTTGTCTCCATCATTCCTGGTAGAAGTTGTTCCTTCATGGAGGTTTCCAAACATTTGATGTTTTCCATCTTGTTTCATCTGTTGAACTATAGGATAGATGGGGCATTGAATAGGGGCATGATCATTTCCTTCACATAGGAAACAAGAAACTTGAGATGTGGGGCATTGTCTAGCTGGATGTTTCTCTTCACAATTTGGACATTGGTCCATATGCTCTTTGTAAGTGTGTTCTATGTCTCCACAAATTTTGCAAACTTGAGTTCCTTCTATAATATCATCCTTGATATCATTGTTGTCACATTCTCTTTGGGAAGGGTCGTTTCTCATGTTGATCATCTGATTAGTCATCCTTTGCACCAATTGGGATTGGGTTTCCAAGATTGCATGGTTGGCTCTAGCTCAATGTTGTTAGCTAAAAACTGAGTTGTCACTTGCTTCAACTGGGTTTGGGTTGCTAGTAGTTGTTCTCTCACGTGCCTCTCTGGGTTGTTGTTGTCACCATCCTTGATGTTGGAGTCTCTTGGAGAAGTCATCTGTTTGGGTTGGATTGGGATTAGATTAGGTAAAAGATTTCTAGAGGAAGAATTTTACTCACACACAAAAAATCACACAAGCAAAGTGCAAGCAATCACAATCATTCATTTCACTCAAACAACAAGATTCAAGCATATTTTTAGGCAGCAAAATATTTTTTCTACACCACATAAGTTGGTGTGATCAATAATTCGATTTAACTAAACACTAGTATGGTGGTACAAATATAGGGTTCACTAGAGATTATTCCATCCTTCTTAGTTGTTCCTTCATGAACAAGATCATGGTATCCTTGGGAGAAAATTATTGCATCTTGGTCATAAGGCTCCAAGGCAATGTCTACAATGTTTCCTCATGAGTTGAGTTTGCTTAGTCTTCAAGTCTTGAGTAATATTTCTTGTCCCACTTGTAGTCCTTAGTGATGTCCAAGTTGAAGTCCTTGGTGATGGTGAAGTCCTTGCTTATGTTGAAGTTTTTGACCATCAAGTTGGAAAGGAAGAGATGTAGAATAAAAACCAAAAAGGTTGAGGAAAGAGTTTACAAGATTGTTTGTACATAAGTTTTGAACAAATACAACTCTTATTTTTCTAAGGGGTTTTGTCCAATCCTATAGGCAACACAGTGCTCTGATACCATCTGTAGAGGTCCCAACCTTTATAAGGTGGAGATCCCTGTGTTTACAATGCTAGTCGCTTTATCAATAGCTCGCATCCACTGTTTAAGATGTAATATCAAGAAACAAGGGTCATATTACAACTTATAACCAGGAATAAAATAATTCATTACATCTTACATAGCTCATATGGCTATCTCATTACAATGCAGCAGATATAACTATATAGCATGGAGTCCTTCATCTTCATATGCCACAGGCAATCATGTTGGTTGTAGACTTATAATCCCTACTCAACAAACTTCACTAAGATCAAACAAACCTGCAACATAATAAGTTACAACCACAAGGGTCAATACATCTGAATTGTATTGGCAAGTGATACTATGGTAGAATAGTGGTTTCTAAAATCTATATGCATTTGGCTAAGTGTAGCTTTGGCTTGCTTTGCTCAAAATAAGGTTTTCCTTATTAGTTGAAAAACACTAAGTTTTTGTTTGTCAAAATCACCCAAGGAACTACCAATAGAAATTGGTGAACCTTTACCCTTGTTCAACCACAAGTTTTTAACTTAGAAATTGGGATGAGGAGATCCTTGATAGCTTCAATGTCTTAATGCTCAAATTGTCCATTGCCGGGGACACGACTATGTACTTAGGTTTTACCCTCTCGAGAGGTGGTGCACTTTCCCCACAAGACTCGACATGCATCGAGACAGTATCTTTCAGAAGCCTTCCCTTAGACAAAATGTACGCATTCCATCCTATCACCCCTACCACCTTCTGTCCATCTGGCTAAGTTATTGCAACCTATATGATCAAGGCAGAGCCCATATTACCATGTGGCTGCACTAGAAGCTTCTCAACACATAAAATCTCAAATATCTTTGTTCCACCCAGGCCTTGTGTAACCACTCAACACAAACCATTCTCACCATTCCACCCAGGTGATTCATTCACATAGTTTTTTTATTAAGCAAAGCCCAAGTCATAGACTTAGAAATATTTCATAGCAAGAATAATCCACCCTTGTTTTCTACTAGCTAAGCTAAGCATGATAACATGGCAAGTTTCCTAACTTAGGATAATTATACTAAGACAACATCTCCTAGGATTTCCCAAGGCATAGCTTATACTTAGAAAAAAATTCCATGCAAGTCCTACTTAAAATATTACTAATGCATAGTCAAAATAATAGGACAAAATATATGAAGCACCACTTTCCTTTTTAGTAGAGAAACTAGGTTCACTCCTTGATCTTTTAATTGTCACACTCCTCAAAGATCACTACAATTCAATCAAGCAAGGCACAAATTCAAACTAGCATTCAAACAATTCACCACATAAAATAATGAAAAAAGCAATGCATGCAAGCATGCAAAGGTTGTTTTATTTGAAAGAGTGTTTTCTAATAAGGTTTAACATTTCAAAACACCTACTGGTCATTTATAAAAGTGGCAAAACCATTTGAAAACAAGTTAGTGAAAATGGCCATTTAAATCATTTTTGTTTTGCTAGAAATTCTTTTATTCAAAGTAATAATTTTCTAGTATTAAGAAATATGTTTTTAAACACAAATGTTAGTGTTTAGGGTCAGAGAGTTCAAATCAACCCATTTGCAAAAGGCTTTACTCAAAAACCATTTTTAGAATAATTTTTATACTCATAATATCCCTAATAATGTTTCTACAAAAACACCTAATTTTTCAGAAGAAAAACACCAAACTAAGTCCGTGGTTGCAAAATTTACATTTTTTCTGAATCCATTGATATAAAATGTGTAATTTTTGGAAAAATAGATCAAAACTTATAGATTTTACAAAATCAAACCACTAATAGATTTATTTCTGTTTTTAAAACAAAAGCTGGGCCACACGTCACATTCCTATTGGTCAGTATCGATTCGGCAGGATCGTGCAACGTGGACCGCACGATCTAACTAGAATAGCACGGCTCAGATAACGTGTAACGATTCAGGATCTGAATCTAACGGCCTAAGTCGAATTAGCCAAGAACTAGCAGTGTTGCGACGGATGCACGGCGGTGGCGCTCCGGCGACATTGGTACAACGATTCTAGCGAGCAAAGAAGGAAACAGAGGGGCTTACCGTGCTCGTGGAGTCGCTGCGGTGCTCAAGGTGGCCTTACACTAGAGGGAAAAAGCCTATCCGTGGCACACGCTTTTTGGGGTTAGTGGCGCACCCCCCGTGCGCCACGAATAAGACGCCACTAACTACTGGAAGTTCGTGGCGCACCGCGACGTGCGCCACTAACTACCATGTTATCCGTGGTGCACCGTCCTAACGTGCGCCACGAATATCAGCTGTGGCGCACCCTATTTCTATGCGCCACTAATAACATGCGCCACTAACTAGATAAATTCGTGCGCCACTAACTTATCTCAGGATTTAAAAAAACCCAGAATATAGCAGAAATACACAGAAAACACAGAAAATATACCAGAATATAGCAATATATCACAGAAATGCACAAAACTCACAGGAATACCCAGAAACTCACTGAAATTCATACAAAGTGCCAAAATACATCAATATAGAGAGTCCAAGTGCTACACACAACCACGGGAGAGTACAAGTTCGAAATCACACATGCATCTCGATACATATTCGATCATCGTCGATCATGACCTAGATTATGACTGAATAGAGGACAACGGCGGCGGCGGTGAGCAAGGAGAAGACCATGATGATCTTCATCCGGTTCTTCTTTCATAGGTGCCTCCTCCACTTGGCTACCGCCAACTCTCGAGTCTTGTACCCCTTGTAGTTGTTGCCGCTGAAGTTGATCACTTGTTGCTCGCAGTCCTCCTGAAGGGTTTCGCAGCATAGTAGTATTATCAGAATGGAGTTTCTTCATGCGTTTTACACCAATATGACCTAGACGACAGTGCCACAAATAAGTAGTATTATCACTATATACTTTGCATCTCTTAGCCTCAATGTTATGGATGTGTGTTTCATCCCTTTCGAGATCCAGAAGAAAAAAACCATTCACAGCAGGTGCATGACCATAAAAGATGTTACTCATATAAATAAAACAACCGTTATTCTCAGATTTGAATGAATAACCGTCTTGCAATAAACACGATCCAGATATGATGTTCATGCTCAACGCAGGCACATAATAACATTTATTAAGGTTTAAAACTAATCCCGAAGGTAATACTAAGGAGAGCGTGCCGACGGCCATCACATAAACTCTTGATCCGTTGCCAACGCGCATCGTCACCTCATCCCTCGCAAGCCGCCGTCTATTCCGTAGCTCCTGTTTCGAGTTACAAATATTAGCAACTGAACTAGTATCAAATACCCAGGCACTACAACGAGGGCTAGTAAGGAAAACATCAATAACATGTATATCCAATATACCTTTGATGGTGCCAGCCTTCATGTCCGCTAAGTACTTCGGACAGTTGCGCTTCCAGTGACCCTTGTCCTTGCAATAGAAGCACTCAGTGTCCGGCTTGGGTCCAGACTTGAGCTTCTTCTCAGCAGGGCAACGCGCTTGCCGCCGCCTTTCTTGAAGGGCTTCTTTGCACCCTTACCTTTCTTAAAGGTGGGGGGCTTGTTGACCATTAACACATGATTATCCTTTTTGATGTCCACCTCCGTAGCCTTCAGCTTTGCAAAGAGCTCGGTGATCGTATCAGTGGAACCAATCTGATTATGAGTCACTACAAATCTTTTGTAGCTGGGAGGGAGTGATTGCAGAACCCTGTCAATCTTGAGCTCCTCTGGAATCTTGCAGTGCAGTTGCTCAAGGCGTTGAGTGTAGCCCGACATCTTTGTGGCGTGCTCACTAACGAAACTCCCTTCCTCCATCTTGTAGTTAAAGAATTTCTCAGAGATCTCATATCTCTCGGAATGGGCCTGAGTCTGAAAGGGCCCGGGATAGTCTTCAAAACGATTTTAAAGGTATGATTCCATAGAAAACAACATGGTGCTCTTAATCACACCATAATCATCTTTGCGGAAATGATAGACAGCTTTCTCATCAGCCGGCGCATCTACAGTAGGGGCGTCACCTAGCGCATTCTCAAGGACATAGTCCTTTTGACCGCCAGAGAGAATGATTCTCAGATTGCGGAACCAGTTGGTGAAGTTAGACCCATTGTTTCTAAGCTTTTCCTTCTCAGCAAAAACGTTGAAGTTGAAGTTGGACTTAGCGATTTGATCTACAATGTTTGCAAGTACAAATTAGACTATGTTCATGATAACTAGTTCAACTTTAATCAAATTACTAGATGAACTCCCACTAAATTCAACATCCCTCAAGTTGTTTAGTGAACATGATCCAAATTCACCACACCTAATCCGATCTTGACGAGAAGAGATGTGGTTTCAATGATGGACAACAAAGTGTCGATCATATCATTCATATGACTCATGCTTAACCTTTCGGTTCTTGTGTTCCGAGGCCATGTCTTTACATGCTAGGCTCGTCAAGTCATACCCAAGTATTTCCGCGTGTGCAAAACTGGCTTGCACCCGTTGTATGTGAACGTAGAGTCTATAGCACCTGATCATCACGTGATGCTTGGACACGACGAACTTTCGCAACGGTGCACACATGGGGAGAACACAGTTTTATCTTGATCTTTAAGTGAGGAATCCTCTTACAATGCTACCGTCGCGATCTAAGCATAATAAGATAAATAAAAGGATAAACATCACATGCATATAACTTTATGTGACATGGTATAGCCAATCTTCGCACAATGATCTCCATCTTGTGCGTGCAGGCATGATCTCCATCACTCCACCATGATTGCCTCCACCACGAATAGTAACTACAACTATTGCTAACTACTTAGCGATAAAGTAAAGCTATTACATGGCATATAAGAAGTTGACACACAGGTCATACACAATTATAAAGACAGCCATATGGCTCCTGCCGGCTGTGTACTAATCGACATGCAAGTCGTGAAACATTACAAAACATGATCATTGCATACAACATACACATCACATCTTGGGCCATACCATATCACAGAAAACACTCCCTGCAAAAACAAGTTAGACGCCTCTACTTTGTTGTTGCATGTTTTACGTGCCTTATGGGAGTAGCAAGCTAAGAACGATTCTTACCTACGGAAAGCCACAACGGTGATATTATGGTTGCCGAACTCCGGTGTAAATCCCATGACAACTATAGTGAGAGAAACTGGCATCCACCAGCCGCATGTGTGGAACAAGCCACACGTCAAGTGCGGAGCCGGTCTCGTGAACGATTTCGCGTAAGGTTGGCTTGGACCGCTTCGATCTCACTATCCCGCGCCATAAGAAGTACACAAACAAGAGGCTTGCAATAGAAAACATCAACGCCCGCAACAACCATGTTGCGTTCTACTCGTGAATCACATCTACGCATAGATCTAGCTCTGATACCCCTGAAGGGTTTCGCAGCATAGTAAATCAAAAAAATTCTACGGATGCGAACGGGAAAGCCAAGATCTAATCTAGGAGATGAAAACAACGAGGGGGAATAGATGAGATCTTCATACCCTTGAAGATTCGCACAGAACGTTCGTCGGAACGTGGGTGATGTAGTCGTACTCGCTTCTCCTCCTCGTGATCCAATCCGATCTAACACCGCAAGTGGCGGTGCCTCCGAGAGATGCACACGTGCAGAACCTCGACGTCTCCTCCTTCCTCGGTCCAGAAAGTATGGTGGAGAGAAGAATTGGATCTATAACGCGACGGCGCGGTGCAAGTGGTGGAGAGTTTCTGCAGCCGGGCTTCGCCTACGTGTAGTAGGGAGGGAGAGAGAGGAGGGCAGCAGGTCGGCTAGGGCTTGAGGAGGAGGTGTGGGAGGGGGTGCACCCCCAGCCCTCTTTATATAGAGGGTTGGGCGGCCAGCCCTTGCCCCTCCCCCAAGCCCTAGGGCCGGCGGCCAAGGAGGGAGGAGTGGGGGGCAAGTTCCCCCCCCTTCTAGAAGCTCCCCTAGGGTTTTGCCCTAGGTTGGCCGGCTCGGCCCTATGGCGCCTTGTGCCCCTGGCCCAATGCGGCCAGGGCACTCCCTTATAGGCCCATTCCCCCTCCCGGCAGGTGGGGCCACGTTGGTCCGCCTCCGAAAGGTTCTAGAAGCTTCCGGTACAATACCGATTAACCCGAAACAATTTTGAACTCCAATAACTGCATTGCCTTATATTAATCTTATTCTCCGGACCATTCCGGAACCTCTCGTGATGTCCCGGATCCCATCCGAGACTCCGAACAAAAACTCATAAACCAATTATCCAATCTATCCTAGCGTCAAGACACGTTAAGTGTGTGACCCTTCGGGTTCGAGAACATGCAGACATGATCTTCTATCAATAATCAACAGCAGGGTCTGGAAACCCATATTGACTCCCACCCATTCATAGATGATCAAATCGGATGAACCACGATGCCAGGATTCAGTCAATCCCATATATATATTCCCTTCGTCTCGCGATATTTTACTTGCCCAAGATTTGATCGTCGGTACCGTCATACCTAGTTCAATCTCGTTCACAGCAAGTACTTTACTCGTTCCGTAATCCGATATAACTTTGTGAGTAACTCCTTAATCACATGCTTGCAAGCGGTGTTGATATCGATTACCGAGTGGGCCCGAAGTATATCTCTCCGACTTGGGAGGGACAAATCCCATCTCGTTACATACAACCCAACAGGTACTTTCCGATCACCTGAGAGACACCTTTATGATCATCCTCTCATAGGATGACGTTTGATGACCTCAAAGCTTTCTTCCGATACCAGGAAGTTGTATTATCTCATGGTCTAAGGAATACAATATTTGACATAAGAAAAGCTTCGCAAAGATGAACACGATGACACGATCTAATTGCTCCGCTTAGTTTGGGTTTGTCCATCATATCATTCTCCCAATGATATGATCTCATTATTAATCGACAACTCATGTATATGGTTAGGAAACCTTAACCATCATTAATCAATGAGCTAGTCCATAGAGGCATACTAGGGACACGGTGTTGTTCATAAACCACACAAGTATTAAAGTTTCCGCTTAATACAATTCTAGCATGGAATATAAACTTTATCATGAACAAGAATTATAATAATAACATCTTTATTATTGCCTCTATGGCATAATTCCAACACCTCCCACTCCTCGTAGACTCCCGGAACACGGCCCCTGTACATCACATAGCAGTTTGCCTTCGCCATCACTGCAGACAAGGCAAAAATATAGACATAGTAGGCATTCATGTTATGCAACGAATAGAACAACATGATAACGAAATATAGCAAAGACATTCATACACCTAAAAAAATAGTAGAACACATAATTAAACAGGTCCAACATAGGCACAAGGAGCCTCAGTAACTTAAGGTTTACGACTCCCACACACAGACACATGTCCAACACAACAGTTTCCTACACATCACAATAATATTCGATCAAGTCCATGACATAGAGACGACACACACGACACACACTAGCCGGTAGTCTTCTTGGGCAAGGGTCAGCATCCCTCTCTCGTCATGAAGGTCCTGTCGTTGCGCTGCAACTCGAGGCGGTCTTCGATATCATAGTTAGTCAGCGGTCTGCCACCGTAGTGGAAGGCCCCTCCTTTTGTCATGACATCTTCATGGATGCATAGACAAATCTGATTCTGGATGCGCCAGAACTGTTCCATGAGGTCCTAATCGTCGATTGTCAACACCTTTTCGGCCCAAACTCGGAGATTAGCCGGCAGCGCCTCCATCCGTGAATCATTCATGTACATCCTTACAGGATGGAAGGCGTATAAGGCCTCCTTCACACTGCCCGCCGGCTGCTTGATGCATGGGAACTTGGTGGCGTGGCTGCAGATGTTCCTGCCATCCTTCTTTCTTTCGCCCCCTTGCAAAACTTGCCTCCTTTGGCGGCGTAGACTTGTATAGCAAGATCCAGAACACGCTTGATTCGGTCCCATCTCTTCGGCTTCGTTTCACTGGATGAGTCCAAGTACGTTTCTTGCAACAACCTTGGGTAGACAGAGATGAGTGTGCAGTATATGCCACTGCGCAAAACAATAGAAATGGAACTATTGGAAGAAGGGTACAAAAGGAATCTAAGGATGTGTTACGATGGATGGAGACCGGTTGTGTGCACTTACTCGGGGAAGGCATGGACAAGCGTAGACTTGTCCTGGTTCTCGAAGAAGAAATTCCTGAGGTATTGCGACACCACTTCCATGTATCCGTCGCTCTCAAGCATTTTGTCGCGCATGTAGTAGGGGTACATAATGGCTATGCCTTTGATTTTCTCCCTATGGATCCTCATCGACATCTGGAGGGCGAAGAGGTGGACCAAGTTGTAGTCCAGACGCTTCGAGTGCATCAGATTGTAGATGTCCTTGTACCGCAGGAAGAACATGTCCGCGGGTGCTGCCTCGATGAAGCCATGTCCATTTGGCACCTTGCATGTGAAGACTGGGTACCCGGGGTTCTTAGCTTTCAGAAGCATGCCCTCGAGATGCAGAATGTTGTGATGCAAATGCTTCATGGATGCATCCGCGACATCGAGCAGCTCCTGAGTCAGAATCGGCTGGCCCGCTATGTGCATCGTTTAAGGTCGGGACGCTTCTGTGAAGGCGGTGTCATGATGTCGAAAAACTGCCTGCTTCTTCTGAGCCGGCTGGCTCGTCGAACCCTTCTTGCTTCGGTTGTGCTTCCGGTACTTCGACTTCTTAGCGGTTGGGTCAGCGGATCCCGCCAGCTGCTCACCGTCCGCCTTGTGTAGTGTGCTGTGGCTGATTATCACTGTAGGAGGACCACCGGCGTCAGCATCGGGCGTCTCCTGGGAACAGCCAAATCGTAGATGCTGCGTGCATGACAAGGGACGGCCAGCCGGTTCACCGTGGGGGGCTGGCTCTCCAAGTGTAGGCATGAACAATCCGTCATTGTCCATGGCGTTGGTGTTGAAGTAGTCATCCACGTTGACCTCCAGATCATCATCGTCATCATGTGCAGCCTCCACGTCATCATTGGGCTATGGCGACGGCGTGTGTGCGGCCAAAGCCTTATGTCGTGTGGTGTTGGCGACGACGAGCGGTACCTTCTTTGGTGCGGTGGCGCGTGCTTTGTCGTCCTTTGCAAGCCGAAGCTGGCTCTTGGGCCATAGCATGGGCCAGCCGTAGCAGCCTTCAAGGTCCTTATGTTCTTCGGCTCCCTCGGGTTGCCTGGGCAGGTCGATTCTTTCGAAACCCTTCAGGGCCCTCACGACCTTGACCCGGAACCAGCCATCAGGGATTGTCTTGTTGTGCATCATGAGACCCTTGGGTTGAATGATGGCTCCCTTGCCTACATCCCTCAACACGCCATCGACCTTGTGAATAAATGTGCAATTGGCGTCCTGCGGGGCAACATATATGTGTGTTAGTTCATTGTGTGTGAGGTCGCGCGCCCTAAGATGAAGCATTCAACAGTTACTGTTGTGAGGGTGTCGAGCTCTGCAAAGTGTGGACACGCGAGGCTGTGTTAGCTCTTGCTCACGCTCATCCGGAAGCAACAGCGTCGGCTGCGGGTTGGTGTTGGGCGCCGGCACCGCTGCAGGCTGAGCATGGGTGTTGGGCGCGGCAGGCTGAGCTTGGGTGTTGGGCGCCGCCGCCGCAGGCTGCCGGGTCACCAACGTGAGAAGAGGATGCACGGAGGGGTTGGAGGGCGGGGTCACAAAGTTTGGCGACGGGTGCTGTTGAGAGTTGCTGCCGCTCACGCTGGGCACCGGTATCGGCCCAACTCCACCCGCCGCATTCCACTTGGCCAAAACCTCCCACAGGTGATGAGGGAACATACTCCGCATCTTCTCTTCCATCTTCGCCTCCATCTTGGACTCCAATTTTGCCGGCAGCTCGGCACTTATGCCTCGAGCTGCTCGATCTTCCGTTCCTACTCTGCCGCTCTCTTGTCCCTCCTCTCCTTCCTGGTCTTTGCGTCCTCTTTGAAGTGGACGCCGACCTTCGTGGTCAGCCCAAAGCCGGCAACACGTCCACTGGACGTCATCTTCTTGTTCTTGGGCCTCTTCTTTTTGGCGTTGACCGCCCTATTGAAAGGAGTGTCCCACGGCTCCCTTACACCCTCTTCGGTACCTGCCACAGCCGTTATTTCAGCTTCCAGCATAAGCATAGGCGGAACCCATTTAGTACTGCTACAAAGGATGGATTCATTACCGATTGCAAGTAATATGAACTATTGAGATCCGCGGTAAGTGTCTTACCAGGAGTTTCTCAAAGTCCTGCATGGCCGGGTCTTCGGTTTTGAACTCCTTTGTTATGGGTAACAGGAAGTAGCGTTCCCGCACAAAGTTCCTCACCTGCGGGTCCGTGAATCGGTCCCACCTGTTTGGTTTGCCTAGACGCTGAAGCTCGGCATCCTCCTTGTCCCAAATCTCCTGGGCTGCTCTGTAGCCTCCACTCTCGAGGTGGTGGTGGCCTATGTTCTGGTCGTAGAGTCTCTTCCCCCATGCCGAGTCGAGTTTCGCGGTATCGGTCTCCAGCGTCTCCTTGAAGAGCACATAGTCATTGTGGTCGAGCATCGGCTCCTTGGCCTTTATCTCCTCCCAGCTTTTCTTCTCGTCGATCCTCTTCTTCACCCGGGCTCTCCAGATGGCCAAGGCAGTGCTCATCTTCGTGAGCGCCGTCTGGTTCATGATATTTCCCTTGACCACCTGGTTGTCAAATTCATCCAGGAAATTGTATCGCCCATGAAGCTTCTCCATGAGGAGCTCGACGAGGTGAATGTTGGCGGGATCTCGGAGGTTCCTCGTGTTGATCGTCACGACCTCCCGGACCATGCACCCGATTTGGACCCCGTAGCCAGCGGCAAGATCTTTTGGCTCCTCGGGCGCGTCGGGCGGGGACACTTGGGTGAACTCCTGGCGCTGACTGCCGAGCGTTGGCGGTGGCCGAGGCTTCCTCACAACCTTCTTCTTACCGCCCCGTTGGTGCGTTCATCGGTATCAGTCGTCTGTTCGCCGCTGCCGGTGCGTTCGTCGGCATCGGTGCGGTCGCCGCCGTCGGTGGTGGGCTCATCCTGGGCCCTCGTCTCATCTTCGCCGTCATCACCTGAAGACGATCCGGCATCGCCTTCATTGTCCGCCATCCCATCTATTTCCTCCTCCTCCTTCCTCCCCTGGGACAACTCCCAAAACTCGAGGTTAGATTGTCGGGCTTGCTCTTCAACACTCGGTCCCGGGTCCTTTGATGTGTCGTCACCATCGTTGACGTGTCCGGTCGATATTGTTGCACTATGCAAGAAAATAGAACTTGTTAGTACATTAGTTCGACCGAAAAATTCGGCAGCACCTCCCCTAAAAATGTCTACGTAGGATTCCCGTTTCTCAACTGAAACAGAAATGAATCAACATTTCGAGAGTAACGGGCACTCATTTGAGATCCCTGCAACAATTCACAAAAAAAGAGGCACAAAATGTGCCTTCGGCGTCCACAGAGGGTCGGCAACATACACAAAACATCCACAAAAGGCATCAAATGGTGCCTTTCCACCATAAAGGTAGACAACCTGCTGATCTTCATAATATAAAGCACTAAAATGCTCCCATTCAGCTTTTGGAGGCCATGTTCACTTAAAAATACATCAAAATATAATCTAGGTGACCTTTCTACAAGACAAGAACAAATTCACAGGGCAACACTATGCTCTACACTAGAAACTTGTGTGCATGTGTAACCAGAAACTATAGCATATCATTCTTCTAATGGTTAGTTGTAGAAAATTATATAACATTTTTTCCAATAGGGTGTGTTTGATTCAAAGGAATGAATCCTATAGAATTCCTATGCATTGCAATCCTGCACTACAATCAAACAACTTATCTTACCAATTCCTGCATTTTTCATTACTAGAGGATTCTAAGTGCCATGCCATTTTATTACTACATTTTTCATTACTGATGAACAAGACTGACTGAAATATTATAGTAGGTGACAGTAGCAGAAGATTGGGCACTCATCTACGATTAATTAGCACCAGACAGTAGCAGCATACTGGGCCTTAATTGGTTGCCTAGCATTACCAACAAACAAACCTGACACTATAATGGGCCAGGAAAATCAAGCACCCCACTGGTGATACCACCAAACTAATAAAAATGCACAATCCATCAAAACAGTTGTAGCAAACAGAAACCTGACATTATGATGGGCTGCATGGTGAAACAAGATTTACAAATCAGCCTGCTAGTAACAAGATTATTACCAGGCCATGT
Organism: Avena sativa; assembly: GCA_916181665.1. Taxonomy (NCBI): domain Eukaryota; kingdom Viridiplantae; phylum Streptophyta; class Magnoliopsida; order Poales; family Poaceae; genus Avena; species Avena sativa. The sequence continues at coordinate 107,720,024 of OV702293.1, forward strand.
TTACAAACCCATAATGCATCAGAGCACATCCTGAAGATTATTACCAGGAAAATAAAAATAATGGATCCTAAGCACAAGTGTTAACTGAACAAATAAATAACCTAAAATACTAAGAGCCTCCTATTAATTCACCATTACAAAGAAATTGCTAGCAATATATATGAGCAGTAAAGAGATTCCCATAAGAAAATGCCATAAGCATACTTGGTTCATTTTTTTCCAGGAATAAGCAATTGCGTACTTTATTTTATACAAGTCAGACATATGTACAAGATCAAACAGGAGCATTTCAGCAACTATTTTTAGTATTTACACTAAAACAGGAGCACCTTAATTATGCATTTTCCAGTAGCTATTTTCAGTATTTATGCAGGAGCTCTAGGAATACAAGGCTGCAGAAATATCAAATATGCAGGAGCTCCTACAGTTATACAAGCATGGAGGAGATGCCAATAAGGAGCTCTAGGAATGCATTTATGTAGTTATACAAGTATTTATGTAGGAGATGCCAATAAGGACTCAAAATCTAACATAAAGAATTTGCTACAACTAAGGACTGAATCTTGGGTCTCAAATACAACTAAGGACTGAATCTTGGGTCTCAAATGCTAACATGGAGAAGATGGAAAACTTTGTTAGTTCACAGTTTTGGGTCTCAAATGCAAATAAGGATTGAATCTTGAGTTATCAGAGATTAGCTACGACATCATTGTAAAGGTATCAAGCAAAGAACAAGCATGATGCTATCTTAGTTACAGTGTATTACCGAGGCAACGATGCAAAATGTGATCTAGTTCAGCCATGCCCTAGAATTTCCTATTTCCGGATTCTACACTTCAGGCAAACTAAAAGGAACCAAATGAGATTGCAAATATCCACTATGGAAAGAACATGATGGACTACATAGAAATAACCAAATGATATATTCATCAATGGTCACCCTTTTCACAGTCTGTGTGTGATGGTGTGCTTAGCACATCTGTGTGTGATGGTGTGCTTTATTTAGAATTTGTAAACTACCAGCATGAACTTTTCCATGTTACAGCCTAGAACCACAATCACATTTTCATATGGTTCAGTACAAACCACAATCACATTTTCATCTGGTTCAAAGAACAGCTGCAGATGCTCTCTAACTGCACATGTACAAAGGTAGGACGACCAAGGCATGTTCTACTGTAGCTATGGAGCACACAAATAACAATGTTATCATCATCAAGCTCCATGCTAGTGGAACATATATCGTCTCTAACAGTAATGATGACATGAAAATCTGATAATTTTATGATCTTTGGTTCCCATGGGAGGACACTTGCCCAACTCTAGAAACCGACAACATGACCTTCAATGTCGCGAGTGTTGAGCTGATCAAGGACCGTCAATCAACATGATCACTCGGTCACACCTCCATGATACTTGACACCTCCTACTCTACCACAAAATAATAAACCATCTACTTTGACTGATCATCGAACAATCAGAAGAAGAAACACAGCTTGGTGGCAGAGATGGAGAGGCAGGGAGGGGAGGGAGAGGCTCACGTGGTGGAGTGTCGTCTTGGTGGCGAGCTTGGCCTTGTCGAGGATGGTGGTGCGGGCGGGCCTCCTCCTCCTCATGCGGGCGGGCCTCCTCCTCCTGGTGCAAGAGGGCCTCCTCCTCCTCGTGCGGGCGCGGGCCTCCTCCCGAGGTGCTCCTCCTCCTGTGGTGGCTGCCGGAGAGGGGAGAGGTTAGAGAGGGGGTGGGAAGAGGGGAGGGGCGGAGGGGAGGGGAGATCGAGGCGAGCGTGGCGGTTAGGGTTCAACGGTTAGGGTTAGGGTTTGTCGGTTCGTCAGCGAGGGGGATGAAGAGAGATGGGAGAGGGCGACGGAGTACCTACGTACGGGAGGCGGTGGCGGGCGGTCCAGCGAGCGGCAGCGCTGGCGGGGGAGCGACGCGAGAGCGCACGTACGTGAATTTGGGGGAGAAGAATGGGAGGGAAGGGAGTGAGGCGACACCGTTATTTTGGATAAGTCTAGGTTGTTCGTGGCGCACCCCCCATATCGGTGCGCCACGGACAATTATCCGTGGCGCACCAATATGGGGGTGCGCCACGGACTCCCCTGACATTACTTAAAACGGCTGCGCGGTGCAGTGTGACAACAACAATTGTATAGCCTAGTGGTTCTGGGGTTGGTTGTGTTGTTTAAAACCTGGAGGTGCCAGGTTCAATTCTTGGCACTCCAACATTTTTTTTCCAATAAAAAATATTCTTTTGCAATTTTTAAGTTCCATATGTATATCACTTACTCATTATAAATAATAATTTTCTACTATTTCTAAAACATAGTAGCTCCAATATTTTGAAGATATAAAGTGAGAACATGTATATAATTGCGGGTAGGTAATAAATTTATTACAAAAAAACCACCAATAATCTTGTGTATATCAACACCCTACTCCAAAAAACCACGTATAGTATTTTGTTGACTTGACGCACATGATTGCGCACGTGCATACATCACACACAAAAACCACGTATAGCGTTGACGTCTCGTCACGATCCTCTTGCACTTCTTCGTCGCGGTAGAGTAATTGAGCCCTGGAACTTGTGGATTTCTTCTCGTGTACGGACATCCTTTAGCGGGGAGGGTGGTCTTCCTTCTAAGATGAGGATACGCGGCTCCCTCCATTCCGATGATGCTCCTTTCCCCCTCCTGACGACAACACGGGTAGGCCTTGTAGGATTGGTAATGAAGAAGCATTGATCAACATGGCTAGCTAGTACCCATGGCTCTTTTTTCGCCTGGTCATTCGCGCCGGCCGCCTTTGATGCTTTAGCTTCGGGTATAACCATGGTTGTAAAATATCGGCCTTCTTTTTCGACGTTCTTGGCCCATCTGACCCAGAACATAGGCATCTTCTCTCCGCAGTAGTCGAGTTCCCAGATCTCCTCGATCCTTTCAAAGAACCTTTCCTTCATGTTGGATTCCTCATCGGCGTAGGATAGCATCATGACCCCCGAGTTCTGGTATCCGTTGTTCTTGTCCTTCTCCTCGGTGTAGAAAGTGTACCCGTTGATGTCGTACACCTGATAGGACCTCACATTCAACGAGGGGCCCTGTGACATGATGAATAAGAGTCTATCATCGCCAGCAGGCGCCTTACCCTCATTAAGAAGGAGCAGCTCCTTCTTGAACCCACTCGTGAAGGTAGAGTTGTGCTCTCTTGTCACGTCTCCCCTCGTCCTCCGTCGTCCCATGTCGTTCAACCTCTTATCAATCAAGCTTTTGTGCTTCTCCACCCAAGGACAAGACCACATGTATGTGCTGTAGAGTGACTCGGTGTGCCCTGTCATAGTCTGGGCGCCGACCCTTTAAGATGGCATGCACTGCTGCGAAGCCCTCGCGGTGACCAACTCCAGCGATCCTGCCGAAGTGCTTGCACTTTGGGAGACCAACAGGTTCCTCGGACTACATATAATTCTGGTAGAACGATATGCACTCGTAGAGCATGAAGCCCTTGGCTATGCTTCCATTCGACTTCACCCTGTTTAGAACGTATCCTTTGAGCACGCCGTCCAGCCTTTTGAATGGCATCATGTTGTGTAGGAACGGCGGACCGGGATGGATGATGTCATCGACGAGGTGGACAATCATATGCAACATGATATCGAAGAATGCGGGAGGGAAGTAGATCTCGATCTCGTTGAGTATCATGACGATATCGTCCTGCAGGGTCTCGAGTTGCTTCATCCCGATCTCCTTCCTAGAGATGACGTCGAAGAAGTTGTAGAGGCCAAACAGCGTCTCACAGACGTGCTCGTCCATGATCCCTTGGATCGCAACTGGGAGTATCTGCTTCATCAGCACGTGACAGTCGTGTGACTTCATCCCACTGAACCTCTTCTTTTGTACGTCCAGGTATCTGGATATCTTCCCTCCGTAACCGATAGGAGTCTTGATTCCTATGAGGGTGTTGAAAAACTGCTCGAGCTCGTCCTCGCTCATAGTGAAGCAGGAAGGGGGCGGTAGTAGTTGTTCGGCTTAGCCCTCTTGCGCCGACCTTGAGTCTCTTCCTCGTCGTCATCATCATCGGGGCGTCCTCCATGTTGAAGCGCTTCCTTGATGTCCAGATGTATCATGTCGTATCTTGCTTTCGGCCCATCTTTGGTCCTATCTGGCATGTTACACAGAGTGGCAAGAAGACTCTCGCACACGTTCTTGATGATGTGCATGAGATCAAGGCTGTGGGGCATGTGGAGGTATTTCCAGTACGGTAGGTCCCAGAAAATAGACCTCTCTTTCAATACGCCGTGTAGAGGCTTCACCATCGGACGCTTCTTTCCCGGCACAGGGCACTCCTTCCAGTTATCTAGCAACTCCTTGATTACCTCGCCGTCCTCCTCTTCGGGGGTCCATTGAGCTCCACCGTACCATCGAACAGATCCGCGCGTTTCCTCCACTCGTGATTCGCGTGTAGCCACTTTCGCATCTTTGGGAACACGATTTTCAAAGACCCGGGATCCCTCGGCAGCTGGATATACGGGGTATTCTCCATGCACCTGACGCAAGCATTGTGTCCATGGTTAACCTGGCATGATACATATGTGTAGCCCGGATAGTCTTGCACCGTCGTGAGAAGAGCGGCCCTCATATCGATGTAGTCTCGAGTGTAGGCATCCCATGTACGGGCCAGCGTCTCCCACAGCGTGGCTAACTCCTCTTTCAACAGCCCAAGATACAGATGCATATCGATAGCCGGTTGTTTTGGGCCCTGAATAAGAATACTCGTGTGCACATACCTCTGCTTGGTGCACAGCCAGGGGGAGGTTGTACGGCCATACGAACACGGGCCAGGTGCTATGCGTGCTACTCTGGTTGCCAAAGGGGTTAAATTTGTCTGTGCTCATGCCCAACCTCACGTTCCTTGGATCGCCCCCGAACTCATCTTCAAACTCCATGTCCAGTGCCTTTCACTGGTTAGCGTCTGTAGGGTGTGTCAGGATCTGGCCCTTCTCGGGACCATCTTCTGGCGGAACCCTTTCCGCGTGCCATTGCATGAGCTTCACTTCCTTAGGGTCCACGAAATACCGCTGCAGACGGGGAGTGATAGGAAAATATCATACAACTTTATGAGGAACTTTATTGTTACCCCTCTTATATTGTGGCTGGCCGCACACCGGACATGTCACTCTATCCTCGTACTCGTCTCGATAAAGTGCGCAGTCATTGATGCATGTGTGATACTTGACGTATGGTAGGTCGAGAGGGCACACGACATTCTTGGCCTCATCGATGCTTCTTGGCAATGTGTTATTCTCGGGAAGCACATCGCCCCAGAATTCCATGTTATCGTTGAAGCTCACGTCAGTCCATCTGTTGTTCACCTTCATCTCCAAATCCTTGAGGGATACATTCAGACGTGTATGCTCGGGCCGACACCCAGGATACAATGGAGTAACAACATCTTTCTCCATTTGTGCCAACTTTGCTTTCTCTCGCTGCCGCTATTGTGTTGTAACCCCCCTTGAGGAGAACTTCTCGAAGATGAGGGTCCTGCAGGGCCGAACTGAGCGGTGTCTGCGGGTCTGTGTCTTCTCCGCCATCGGCGTCTCCTTCATTGTCGTGATCATGTCCGGCATCTCCTTCATCATCATCGTGATGATGATCATCATGTCCGGCATCTCCTTCATCGTCATGATCATAATCATGTTCGGCATCTCCTTCAACATCATCATTTCCGGGTGCCACTTCCTCCTCCATGACATCATTATAGCCGGGCATGAATCCACCCATGAGCAAGTGCTTCTCCAATGTCCCGGAATCAGGTTTGATTAGGGTCCCGAGTTTGCAAGTCTTGCAAGGACATATTATCTCGGTCTTGTTGGTATGAAGCATGAAGGACGTCGCCCGGGCCTTGTATCTAGACACCATACCTTCGCTCATTTGGCACACCATGGTTTCCTGCGCACAAGAGAAATGAATCACACCATACATATGCATGCATGTCTCACCAGAAAATTTCGGCAGCACCTCCCTTGTAAATAGGGCATATGGGTGGTGAAAAAGTTGGCCTAAACAGAAATGAATAAACATTTGGGCAACCATGCACCACACCGGCACCTGCACACAAACACACAAAAGCATACACAAGCATATACACGCGACGAAGACGCCGACGGCCTTCACATACAACAAACATCTGCACCATGCATACACCATCGATCGACGTCCCGGCCTGCGCAACACATGCATATGCATGTCCAACAACTCACAGACAAGCATGTGCCATCCAACACAACTCACCTAGTAGACAAGTTGATGGAGACCGTGTGCGAGGGAGCGTGTGTCTTGTGGAGGCTAACTTGATGGAGATGTGACCAATAAATGATGTATATGTACTTTTAGTGAATCTACATGGTGGAGAGGGACTCCCTCCCCACACCTATCCAAGAGAAAAGGTGTTTGGCAACCTAAAATGGAGATAGAATTGATGAAAATAGGGTGAGGAGGAGGAGGGGGTCGAGCTAGATCTATGGGAAGTAATGGATTGCTTGTGGTGGTATGTAGGAGAAGGTACCACCTTTATGGAGGGTGGGACGACAGGTTCGTGGCGCACCTTGCTTCCGTGCACCACAGACTACCCAGGTTCATGGCGCACCGAAATAGGGTGCGCCACAAACATCCATGAAAATTCTTTAGGGCGCCTGGCCCATCGTAGTTCATGGCGCACGCGCGAAACGATGCGCCATAGACTCCACCCACGTTCGTGGCGCACCCAAGTTTCCGCGCGCCACAGATAGTGGAAGCCGGCCGTTAGATGTGGGCCCTGACTTATGCGTGGCGCACCGATCCGGCGTGCGCCACGGATATGTTGGAGTTAGTGGCGCATAATTTGCGCATGTGCCATAGATAACCTTGTTAGTGGAGCATTCTTTCAGGTGTGCCACGAACAAGGGGCCTGTGGATAAGGGTTTTCCCACTAGTGTTAGTAGGGCAGGAGGTACACGGAGTCGACGTTGATTGCTCACCGGAGTCGCTCCTGGCGTCGGGCATGTTCTATCGTCATCAGGGGCTAGGATATGAGGCACGCCAAGGCAAAACAAAGGGTGTGTCAGATGCGCGCGAGAGAGGCGATTGTAGGAGCATCAACCAGAGAGAAGGGGGCGGTCAGAAGTTACCAGGAGAGGTCGCCGAAGACGGTGGCGCTCAGACTTGGTTGTTGCCGAGCCTCTGGGCCGCACGGACAAGTGGGAGGTGCTGGCAGGTGTGCGAGGCGATGGGGATCGAGCTCGTGTGAGCCAGGGCAATGGGGGTGACTGTGTTCGCTAGAATTTGTGATGCAGCTCGTCGGAGCCAAAGATGGTTCGAGAAAAAATGACGCAGCGTGGGGGCTCTGGAGGCGTGGGGGTTGAGGGGAAAGAGAGAGGAGAAGGGGGAGGTTAAGTACGCGTGGTCGCAGGAGGATTTATTGGCGGCATTAACGCGAATTTACGCGAGGCATCAATGGCAAAAATGGCCAGGAGAGGGGAAAAAGAACTGGGGGCGGGGTAAGTGGGTGAGGAAGATGATGACATGGCAGGGGTGGGGTTTGGGCGTTAGTGGGGGCGGGGGTTGATTCGTTGGTGAGAAAAAATTCGCAGGGAGGGGAGAGAGTGGTCCGGGTGGGCTGGTGTTGGGCCTGATTGGGCTGGGGGTCTGGTTAGGTTTAGTTGGGTTGTATTATTTTCTATTTTTTCTATCAGATTTCTTTTTATTTTTCTATTCTATTTTCTATTTTCATTTGATTCAAATGTTTTAAACAATTATTTGAATTCAAATTCTTCCAGAACCTTTTCAGTAGGTTTAACTATAATAGTGTGTTTAAATAACTCACTTTGAATTATTTCAAATATTTTATTATGATTTAATATTTATTTAAAATAGGCATTTGTATTTTATTTAAATAAAATCAAATATGGTTTAAACCCATATAAATTTTATTCAAATAATCCTTTAATATTTTTAAGTTAATTAGATAACTTCTAATCCACTTTGGCTATTTCAATTATTATTTTCTCATGATTTCATTAATCATTTATATTAGGAATTTTGTCTTCATTCAAATAAAATTGAATATGGTTAAAAGCCCATATAATTTTATTTAAATAATCTTTATTCCTTTATTTTTATTTGGATTATCTTTATTCCATTTGCTTATGGATTTGGCCAAGATTTAATTTGACTTTTAAATTTTCTTTCTTTATTTATTTCTTACTTTGTCTTATAAAAATCCATATCTTTTTATTTATAGTTCCAAAATTGGTGATTCCAATTTGTATAGTTTTATTTAATATTTATTTATCCTTTTAAAACCTTTTAAGTTTATTTTGTTCACAATTTGGTATTGTTTTTAAGTAGGAGCTTTATTATCCTTGGAAATTATTTACTTTTATCTTATGAAATTCATAAGTTTTTATCCATGGTTGCAAATTGAATGAAACCAATTTCTATGGTTTTATAATATATTTTTTTACCAATTTTGGTCATTTATTAATGCTTGTTGCTAAATTTTTATATGGATCAAATCCATAGTCTTGGAGATATCTTGGGTATGATTTCTTTCTTTAAGGTTTTGGTTTAACTTTTCCAAGTGTTTTAAATTTAAGATTCTTTCCATGCATGAATGCATTTGATCTATGAAATATTTGTTTGTTGTTTTCTTATTCAAATTTTGTTCAAGTAAGGTTTGATGTTTCCATTTAGAAGCAAAAAGTTTCTTTTCACCCTAAATTTCAACACTTGATTAATTTGTTTATTTATTTTTCACATTTCAAAATTTGGAGAGTTTTGGCATGTGACACGTTCATTCCTCAGACGGTTGGTCTCAATGTTGTTGAGAACCTCGGCCATTGTGGGAGGTGGCGGAAGTTCCTATTCAGCATTGTTGTTTCCTCGATGGCCAACAGAACCACGAGTACCAGACGACATCCTAATGGAAAAACAGAAACCATGAGAATGGATTCACCAAAAAGGTACATCAAAGGATGACATGAACCATGTATAAATATCATGGTAAAGTTGAACATGTGGATTACGATTATATCAATGGATTAAGCATGGAAGTAGAACAAGCATATGAAACGTATACACTACCAACTTAGATACAAACCGTAACAATGGAATGGAAGCATGATATGATACCAACAAGTCACAAAAGAATAGAGAACAGGATTATAGGAATCCTCAGCAAAGTTGAAAAACAATGCTTCAGTTGCACAAATTTATCTTGGAAACTCTGAGCCTTGCAACCTAGTACGAAATACTAGGGAAAACAACCCAAACCCGTATATCCTAAAAGTTTGAAATGATAGACAAGAAGTCAAACTTTGCAAAGCAAACGAGGTAAGATAACTCAGCAATAAAACAACCTTGGATAAGGAGTAAAAAGAGTCCTATTCAGAGTTTTGCAAATAATTTTAGCTTTAAAATAGTTTTCTCAAATTCTAGACTCAACATCGACCAGCTAGAAGGGTTACCTACAGGTAGTCCTGCTTTGATTCCAAAATCTGTCATGACCCGGGATCAGGGCTAGACAAATACGAGATCTTCTTTTGACATACGCCTAACCAAAATTCTGAAGTGCGCAGGGAATGATCGGTAACATTACAAAACATACAAGCCATACATTAATAAGGTAAACTCTTGAGAGAGTTACAAAACAATCATACAAGCCAAGGGTCGCAGGCCCATCATTACATCAAACCAACGGAAGCAAACAAGTTGTTCTAAACAACAAACTGAGCAAAGGGCCTAAGAGTCCTTAAATAGAAGTAGCGTCCCTTCCATATTTCCTAGGCTGCTGCCCGGGAACCCCGACTACTCGTCGACTTCGACATAGAAACCACCTTCAGTTGGAGTAGCTTCATCTGTAGAAAAACATCAACGAAGCAAGGCGGAGTACATGGTGTACTCCGCAAGACTTATGGCTAGTGGAGTTGTTTTGCATAAAGCGATCTTTTGTTTTTCAAAACAAGAAGGAAAAGAAGCTCGTCTAGTCAGATCATTTTCAAAAGGGATAAGAAGACTACAACTCTAGCTCTTCGAAGTCATCTTTGATATCCATCAAGTACCATCATCAACTGAACCTCTCTTCCCGGACTAGTTTTATCATTGCACAACCCTGAGGAAGTACTCTGGATCTCACATTAGTTGGCCAAGTTTTATCATTCGGTTATAGTTTTTTATGATCACAGAGTCCGTTCCCAAGTCGTCCATAATCGTGGACACGACTTTTCAAAATGATTATAACCCTGCAGGGTGCACAAATTTACCCACATGTACCAACCGATTGTTAATGCCAAATTATTATCCCTCTTCCTTGGAAGGCCAGTAGAGAGTGGTTGACCACGACCTTTACCTTGCTTTAGCCGATACCACGAGTCACGCACTAAGGAAATGCCGCCGTAACGGGTCGAGTCCTGAAGTCGGTCCCTAGAGATGTGAACAGGGTTTGAGATTACGGATGCATGGCATCTCCCATTCCCTGCCACACTTACCTACCTATATGAATGCACCTCCTTCACCTCCATCCAAGAATAACCAAGATGCATATGTCGAATGGAAAGCCCAAAGTTTGTGACTCATGGAATCTACTAGGCAAGTTAGTGAGTCGAGGGGGTCCAGGCCCCCTTGTGGTTGTACGCTCGTCTTGGTTCAAGAGGCGAGAACTCAGTTCCTAAGGGTGGAAAGTATGGGACTACAAAACCCACAACCCACGTGGCCTCCCATACAAGCCTTAGCATGTTTATTATCCATATCTAATCAATTCACAACCTCCTACAATACTAGGTTCGTTCGCATCTCCGATGCATCATCTGAATGATCGATACCGGACCACTAAGCATGGCTAAGATCAACTGAATTGTGGCTTTAGCGATTCTTGTAAGCCAAACCCTAGTTATGCTAGGAGTAGTGGATCAGGTATTTAGTTCACAAAAGGAAACATGCATCAGATAGGACTACTCTACCTACTGATAAAAGACTGTTGAACCGAATGCATATGGCAAGAATGAATGCTTTGTACACATAGGATTCATATGTATGAGTGGGGCTTCGCTTGCCTTGTCCATTGTTGGACTGGTACTGCTCTTCGGTGGCGTTGACTTCAGCCACGGGTTCGGTTCCTATTCGCGAAGAACCAATGACCGGAAAAGAGAAAGCAACATTCAACACATGGCATGTGCAATGCTCATACAATATGGATGATATGACAAGTTAAATAGTGTTAAATGAACCCTAGAACATACTAGGTCATTTTAAACAGGATCCGAGAGGTCCAAACCCTAGAACAGGGGATCCTCGGAATCACCTATGGGGTTCAATTGATTCTTCTAATTAAACTTGTCATTAAAGTTGGTTAACAATGTATGATTATATTGCTATTGTAAAGCTCTTATTTTTATGAACATTTTGATATATTATTTGTATTTTTCTGATTTAAAATGAATTAGTTATCAATTTCTCCATTTTTAATTCATTTTAAATCATTTTTGGAATATTTAAAATATTTTTCCAAGTTGGGCCCACATATCATAAGTTTAATCATTTCAGAAAACATTTTTGGAAAATATTAAATGTCTTACAGGTATGGCCCACCTGTCAGGGATTTCTTATTTACAGAAAATAATTATTGAAAACAAATAAAATAAAAGAAAAAGGTTTACTGCATCATGCTGACACTAGCATGACGTCAGCAATGGCTAAGCTCTAAGATCGAGAGCGAGGCTGGCGCTAGGGTGCACACGGGGCTGCTCCTTATTGGTCATCGGAGCGTGGCCTCTGACGAGCTCCAGCGGCAGCGGCATCGGGCTCAAGTAGGGATGGTGGTATAGGGGGAGATAGAGGGAACAGAGGGCACTGTGACGACGAGGAGCTCACAGTGAGCACGACGGGCTTAACGGCGAGGCGAGGGGAGCTCGGGAACAGCGGGGATCGACGGAGACCGACGATGACCGGAGCTCTCAATTCGTTCGATTGAGGTTGCGTGCGAGGGAGAGAAGGGGATAGGAAGAGAGAGTCGAGCACGGCAAACTCGACGGTGGCGTTGGCTTGGGCTGGGGTGGCCGGAAACAGCAAGGGCGACGGCGACTGGCGGCTAGGTTTCTTTGGCCATGGCGCTGCAGCGAGGGAGGGCGAGGAAGAGGAGAAGCGGGGCACGTCTAGGGTTCATATGTGGCGGCCAGCGGTACTTGTAGACGCTCGGGGGGCCGCGGTGTGGATCTTGGAGCGCGGCGGCCGGAGGCGAGGCGACACGCAGCTGCTTCGGGCTAGGCGCGAGGTTGACGACGCCGATAAGAGCGACAAAACGGACGGGCCCGGGTGGGCCACGGGTGGGCCAAGGTAGGCTGGCTGCGGCGCGCGCGAGCGACGGGGAGAGAGAGAGAAGAAGCTGGGATGCGGACCAGTAGAGCTAGGTTCACTTATTTTTTCGAGAAAACTTTTTTCTTGGTTAAAACCGATCTTGGTTCAACCCTTGGTTGAATGGATAGTTTCTTCTCTTGTAGCCTGAGTGTAATGACTTCTAGACCCTTCTACCCCCCCTGAACCTCCCTCTATCCTTTGTTTCTACCTGTTTCTCCTGCTTGGTACTTGATTTATATAAAATGGGGAGAAGATCTCTATTGGATCTGTTTTGAGGTTCCCCTCTCATCTCTCTCGTGTTATGATTCTTTGGATCCCTCATCTGGATTTCTTGGTAGATCTCCTACCATCTCTGGATCAGATGAGGACACTGGTCTTAAATGGCATCGCCTTTGCTCCTCTTTGCCGACTGATGATCTTGAGCCTTCTAAAGGATTTCTGATGCTTTTTCCTAGTTCCAAAAGGCTGGTGCTCCTCAACCGTAATGAGGTTGTGATTGATGGTAGATACTTGATTCAAGGTGAGGTGGTGGCCTCATGCATTTCTATTGATCTCCAGGTGAAGAGGGTTGTTGTCGGTGCACAGATTTTGCCTAGCCCTTTGGTTAAGAAGTTTTCCACCAATATTGAGAGATTGTGCCTAGATCTCTGGATTTCACCGAGAACCTCCCCTCGGTATGTTCTCCCAAAGATGTTTCTTTGAGTCGGCCTGCCCTGGATTTTTCATTAGGGCGGGATTTTGAGAAGAAGTTTTTTGATAAATCTAGGCATCAAGTTAATTTCGTTGGTGGTTTTAGGAAAAGACCTTTTTATCTAGTTTGTTCTTTTGGAAGAGCAAATTTTAAGTTGGATTTTCATACGGTTGGTCTTGCACTCCAGGCTTGTTTTGGTGGTCAGGCTACAAAATTCCAGGTGAAGCTTCTGCAAGATAGAACTTTTCGTTTCTTGGTTGCTTCAAGGGCAGTGGGTTTTGAAATCTACAATATTTCAAAGTTTTCATGTACCTCTTTTGTGATCCATGTCAACCTTTGGGGTAATGGGGGGCCAAACTGGATTCATGAAGAAAGGGAGTTCTATAAGGAGTCTGCTGGAGAATGGAAAGTTGTCACGTACAAAAAAGAAAATCCCAAAAAATCTCCTTTGTTGAGGCCTTCCAGTAAAGGTGGTTCGGTTTTCCAGCGTCTCAAATTTCCTGCACCTCCTGCGGTTTCTTCGCCTGTGTCTGCGAAACATATTAAAGGCGATTTCAAATCAGGTATTCAAGACAGATCTTATGCTCAGGTTCTCGCTGATGGCGGATTGAAGTCAATTGTAACGCCGGTCAGGTCTTTTGGAGGCGCCAATCGCGCGACATTTAAACTGCCTGGTCTCCTTCCTTTTCTGAAATTCCCCTCTTTCCCAAAATTTATTTGGCCCGACAATTCTTACGAGGGGTGGTTCAAAGCCCAGGCAGTTACACATTCTCGGACCATTATTCACAACAGTTTTCACGAGTTCACCACTTCTTTGCAAAAAACAACTGCTATTTCCCCTGTCTCCTCAACTCCCCCGTCCGCTGAAACCCCATTCCCCTCTTGCTCGTCGCTGGCGAAGACTGTCGTAATGGCGAACATCCCGATTGATCCTGCTCCTTTTTTGCTGAATGGCTTCTAGATTATGTAGGTGGCTGGGAGGAATCGTGTCAAAAGGGTGGTGGTGCCTCGGAGGTCGAGGTCGCATGAACAGTATGCCATTGCTACCATTAATCCCCTCCCCCCTGGTCCAGTTCCGTTCTTGAATATTCGTGATGTCCTGGTTGATTTCCTCAATAATGAGGTTAGAGTTCACTTTAGAGATGTCCAGGCTTGTCCCTTTGGGTCTGCTTATGTGCAGTTTCATCATGTCAGTGATCGGGATAGGCTCATTGCGGCTAGCCCGATTCCGTTTCAAGATGTGCATGTCTCTTTTGTTAAGCACAATGAGGGAGATAACTGGAGGAGGGCTCAGTTTAATAATGAGTGTTGGGTGATGCTAGTTGGGCCTGCTCTTGACCACTGGCATACGGAGGATCTGAATGCTGTTTTTGCTGATATTGGGAAGTTTCTTTTATGGGAGAGGGACCCAAACCAAAAGGGTAGGATTCTTGCAAAGATTCGTGTTACTGACCTGGTAGACATCCCCAAGAGTGTAAGGCTTACCATTGGCGACTTGGTGGAGTCTGAATCATGGACTTTTTCTGTTGAAGTGTTACAAAGTGACTTGCTTGGGTGGGCCCACCTGATGAGGACCCACTTACAGATGACAATGAGGACCCACATCCTGTTCCTGTTCATGGCCCTGTCTTTGGGCCCCAAATTCCACCTCCTCCCCCTCCCCCACCTGGTCCTGGGGTGGTTGGGGACAGTGGTTGGCCCCTTGCAAGATCCTGCCCCTGATGGTGGTAACGATGAAGGTTGGGCCCCCTGGGAAGCTGCTGCTGCTCCTGTTCAAGGCCCTGTCATTGCTCCTGGTGAAGACATGCCTGTTGACAATTAGCATCTTCCACCTCAAGATGTTAACAGTGGAGTTACAGGTGCTATCATTGTCCAAGACTGGGAGTCTGATGATGATGAGTCAGTTAATGAGCCTGAGGCTGCTGAGGAGTAGGGTGTGGCTGTTGAACCACAAGGAGTTGGCATTGGTGAAGGCCTACATAATATTTTCCAGAACTATTTGGCTGATGATGATGAGGCAAACTCTGATGCTGAGGAGGGGGTGGGGAGCCCTATGGACTCAAGTACTGTGGCTGCTGATAAAGATGATTGGATGTTGGAGGATCAGCACCTTCTTTCTCCAAATGAGGCTCATCTTCAGGTAGGAATGGTGAGAACTTTTGTCTCCATTCCTGATGTGCACATTGCTAAGCAGGGTTTTTCCCAACAAGGCTTGGAACTCTGGGAGAATTATTTTGCTCCCCATATTCAGAAGGACACTTCTTCAATGGGCTCTCTCAAGTGTGATATCCCTGTAAGTTGGTTTAACTTTATTACTCTCATGCTTGCTACCCCTGAGAAGTTTAATTGGGTCAAGGGCTTCCTTACTTCTCATTTATGGGAAATTATTAAAGAACCTATTGCTGAGGAGAGTTCCATTTCTTTCATCATCCCTAATGAGAGATTTTCCCAGATGGCTCCTTCTTGTCTGGGCATTGAAGCTAATAAATCTTCCTTCTCCCCCTCCACCCCTACCAGAAAGAGAAAGGGCAAGGAACCTCTTGTTGACACTGAGGTGAGAAGAAGTCCTAGAATTGTTGAACTGAATGGGGGCTTTAAAAGTCACATAAATTGTCTAATTGTTGATTGTCTGGTTTGTAATGCTGTTCCTCCTTGCTTGAATCCTAAAGTGGTTAAAAATCTTGCTGCCTCCTTCTACAAGGTTAAGGATGGGGACCTGGAGAAGAGGTTGCTCAAGAAAGGGAAGGCCAATGAAGTGGCAGTTAAGGCTCCTCCAAAAGGCAGCATTAAAGGAAGTGTTTCCTCTAGCTTGAGCATTGGAGGCAAGAAGAAACCTGGGGCTGCTGGTACCTATGGACAACAAGCCAAGAAGAAGACCTCCTCTTAAGTGATTAATGTATCAAACTAAGTCTTTTGCTGGAGTCTTGTTGACTCCCTGTCATGTGATCTGTTCTTGTGATCTTGTCATGTGTTTGGTACTTGTTGTGGAATATGTCTGTGGTGCCTTGATATGAATTTCCTTTTGCCTATGTGATTGTTGTTTCCACTCTTGGATGATTACATTATTTATATCACCCCATATCTATACTTCCTTTTTGGTTTCTTAATGAATAACAAAAGAATTTGGAAGATCTTGAATTGGAATATCAGAGGAATTAACTCTGAAAAATGGAATGCTCTCAGAAATAAAATTGAGGAGTCTGGATGTGACATTATTTGTCTCCAAGAAACTAAGCGAGAGGATTTTGACAGCTCTTACATCAAAAAATTCTGCCCCCCAAATTTACCAATTTTGAATTTCTTCCCTCCAGAGGAGCCTCTGGAGGTTTGATCACCATTTGGAATGGTTCCTTGTTCTCTGGGCATCTTTCCTTCCACAATGAGTTTTCCATCTCCATTAGCTTGACATCTCTCTTGTCCAATGAATCCTGGATCCTTACCAATATTTATGGGCCATGTTTACCTGAAAAAAAGGCTGAATTTTTGGACTGGTTTGGAAACATTGATATGCCTAATGATTTGGACTGGCTCATTGTGGGAGACTTCAACTTCTGTAGACAGCCTTCTGATAGAAACAATTTGGGTGGAGATGTGAATGGTATGCTTCTCTTTAATGAAGCCATTAATAATTTGGGTCTCATAGAGTTACCACTTAAAGGTAGGAAGTTCACTTGGAGTCTCATAGAGTTACCACTTAAAAAGATCCCCTTTTGGAAAGGTTGGACTGGTTTTTTACTTCTGCTTCCTGGACTCAGAGTTTTCCCTCAACTTTTGTTGCTCCTCTTACAAAACCTACCTCTGACCATCTTCCTTGTGTCATTTCCATTGGCACAATGATTCCCAAAGCCCAGGTGTTCAGATTTGAGAATGATTGGATGCATCATAGGGAATTTAAAGATATTGTTCAAAATGCCTGGAATATTCCTGTGGGTTTTCAGGATTCTG
Organism: Avena sativa; assembly: GCA_916181665.1. Lineage (NCBI taxonomy): Eukaryota > Viridiplantae > Streptophyta > Magnoliopsida > Poales > Poaceae > Avena > Avena sativa. Next base: position 107,737,040 of record OV702293.1, read on the forward strand.
TAAAAAAAGTCAATGCTAAATTCAAAAATGTGAGAAGGGGGCTGAAGCTCTGGGCCAAAAATCTGCCTTGCCTGAAATCACAAATCTGCAATGTTAATGCCACCATTGATTTTCTGAATGTCATGGAGGAAATGAGAACTCTTACTGTCCAAGAATGGAATCTCAGGGATCTCCTGAAAAATCTTATAATATCTCTGTTACAGGATCAAAATACTTATTGGAAACAGAGGGGGAAAATTAAATGGGTTAAGCTAGGTGATGAAAACGCAAAATTCTTTCATTCCAGAGCTACCATAAGCTTTAGGCATAACTAGATTTCCATGCTTAAGGATGTTTCTAATCTTGAGGTTTATGATCATGATGGCAGAGCAAATCTCCTTTGGAATTCCTTTAAAGATAGAATGGGTACTTCTGATAAGCCTGAAATGCACTTCAATCTTAATGACTTGGCTGGGGAATGCTTAAGACAAGAGGAAAGGGATGCTTTGGAAAAGCCTTTCTCTGATGTGTAGATTGATGAGGTCATTAAAGATCTGCCAAATGATAAATCCCCTAGCCCTGATGGTTTTAATAATGAATTCATGAAACATTGCTGGCCTATTATTAAGGAGGATGTGAAACAACTCCTTGTGGATTTCTATGAGGGGCAAACTTCCTTGGAAAGCATTAATGCCTCTTTTATCACCCTCATTCCAAAAATTGCAGCTCCTTTGACTCCTACTGATTTTAGGCCTATTTCTTTGCTAAATAGTGTCTTTAAGATTATCACCAAAATCCTGGGTCATAGACTGCAGAAGGTCATCCTTAAACTTGTTCACAAGAATCAATATGGTTTCCTCAAACAAAGATCTATCCAAGATTGTTTAGGTTGGGCATTTGAATTCCTTGATCAATGTCACAAGTCCAAGGAAGAAATTTTAATTCTTAAGCTTGACTTTGAAAAGGCTTTTGACAGAATTGAGCACTCTGCAATTATCAATATCCTTAAAGCCAAAGGTTTTGGTGATAAATGGATTTCTTGGATTCAGTTGATCTTTGGTTCAACTTCTTCCTCTTTGCTTTTAAATGGAGTGCCTGGGAAAAAAAATTATTGCAGAAGAGGTGTTAGACAGGGGGATCCTTTATCTCATCTACTGTTTGTCTTGGCTGCTGATCTCCTTCAAAGTATCCTCAATAAAGCAATGAATCTTGGTCTTCTTTCTCTTCCCACTGAAGATGTGTTCTGTCCTGATTTCTCTGTGGTTCAGTATGCAGATGACACTTTATTAATCCTTAAAGCTGATTCTGAGCAACTTCTGTGCCTTAAGGCCATTCTTCATACTTTTGCTCTCTCCCCTTGACTCAAAGTTAATTACTCTAAATCCAGTATGATACCAATTAACATGGACTCTGAGAGGCTTGGACACTTTGATAATACTCTTTCTTGCCTCGCTGGCTCTTTGCCTTTCACCTACCTTGGTCTGCCTCTAAGTTTATATAAGCCTGCAGTGGAACATTTCCTGCCTATTGTTCAGAGAGTTGAGAGGAGGTTGTGTGGGATAGCTGATTTTCTTAATTATGGGGGGAAACTACAGCTAGTTAAATCTGTTTTGACTTCCCTTCCCATATATTACATGAGTTGTTTTGATCTTCCTGTCACTATTAAGGAACAGTTGATTAAATATATGAGGCAATGTCTGTGGAGAAAGAAAACATCTGATGTTCAAGATAGAGGTAATGCTCTTGTAGCATGGAAGAAAGTTTGTCGGCCCAAGAACCAGGGGGGATTGGGAGTTCTTGACCTTAATGTTCAAAACTCTGCATTTCTTTTGAAGAATTTGGATAAATTTTATAATCACAAGGATATCCCTTGGGTTCACCTTATATGGAACACTTATTACTGTAATGTTAAACTCCCTGGAAGAAGTCTTGAGGGATCCTTCTGGTGGAAAGCTCATCTGAAATTGATTGACATTTTTAAAGGAATTGCAAAGTGCTTGGTGGGAGATGGAAAATCCACACTTCTCTGGTCTGATATGTGGAATGATAGTTGTCTTCAACATAAGCTTCCTCATCTCCTCTCCTATGCAAAAAACCCACACATCTCTGTCAGTGAGTTCCTGCAGACAGATAATACTCAAGATCTTTTTTACCTCCCTCTGTCACAGCAAGCTTACCAGGAATATCAAAGTCTTGAGAAAATTCTTAATACTGACAGGCAGGGGGAAGCTGATAACTGGAGTTACATTTGGGGCAGTAATTTTTCGGTCAAAAAGGCTTATTGTTTCTTATCTGGTTACCAACCTGTACAGCCACATTTCTCTTGGTTGTGGAAATCCTCTTGTCAACAAAAGCACAAATTCTTCTTCTGGCTCTTACTGCTTGATAGGCTAAACACAAGAAACCTTCTGAAATGGAAATGTTTTTCTCTGGCATCATATGAATGTGAGTTCCATGGCTGCATCAGTGAAGAAACCATTCTACATTTATTTTGGGACTGCCCTTTTGCTATAGCTTGCTGGGCTGAAATCTCGCATGTCCAAGTGGCTGATCAAAATCCTTTTGAAGCTTTAGCCAGTATTCAAAAAGATCTTAAAGTCCCTTTTTGCAATGGAAATTCTTGTACTTGGAGCTTGGGGCATTTGGATTTGCAGAAACAATGAAATCTTCAACAACAAGCATGCTTCGCTTGAGGAATGGAGAGCTATTGTAGCCCAGGAATTAAGATGGGTCCTGTATAGAATTAAGAAGAAGTATTATTAGGGCCTCAAAGATTGGATTGAAAATAATTTAGACAGGAGATAGCTGCTTAGAATGTTATCCCTCTTTTGAGGTGGATTGAGTTTGTAATTTTTTTTGTAACACTCTATGATATATAAAAAAATTGCAGTGCGGCATTTTGCCCTACTATTTTACCATCAAAAAATTTATATAAAATTACACTGTAGGGGCTTCCCCTACGGTAAAGGTGTAAAAAAAACTGTTTTCTTTTTCTGTTTTCCGATTTCTCTTTTGTATTTGAATTCAAATTCTATTTTGAATAATTCAAAAATATCAGAGACTTTTATAAAGTGTATAAAATACTCAGGGGCCCTTGTAAACTATTTTGGGATCCATTTGTTTTGATGGTTTTCAAAATATTTCAAAACCATTTGAATGGTTTGAGAGGGAACAAAATTAGTGTTTTGTTTGTTCTTATTTTGATTAAACCAAAGTGCAAGTATTATGCATGCATGCAATGCTCAAACATGTATTTATTTATATTACACAAAAGTTGGTATGTTACAAATAACGACCAAAGCGGTTGCCCCAACATCAAATACTACACAAGTATGTGATGTTGGTACAACCACAATATATAGAGCAAACTCCCCCACAATCTATGCATGTGTGATGAACTTGAATTTCATTGCATAGATTGCCAACCATTACCGTTGGTTGAGTTTCCTCTATATATTCGACATGCAAAGCAACCACAAAGATGCAATAGCATGAGAGGCTAATGCTTAAGAACACACTCAAAGCAAAGCCCGAATTCCCTTAAACCCTCCAAAACTTCTCCCCCATTGGCATCGATTGCCAAAATAGGTGAAAAGAACTTGGGAGGAAGTAATACTATATTGAAGACCCAAAGGTTGCAATAAATAAATAAGATATAAACTTCAAAAAATGAAGCGAGCAACCAAAATATCCAAAAGGACCAATTGAAAAACCAACAAATGATATCAAATGGAAACAACAACAAAAAAATGTCTAAATGAAATTAGAGAAGCTCCCAAAACTTTGTGCAAAGTTTAGAATACTTGTATTTAAATACGATATGAACATATATGGAATCCTCGCTCCCCCATAAGCATTTAAACCACAAGAAAAGAGAAGTAAGGAAATTGTGCACTCTTAAATGAATTAGAGAAGCTCCCCAAAGATTGTGCACCAATTATAGTAATTGTATTTGGAAACAACGTGCACAACCATGGACTCCTCACTCCTCCAAACTCATTTAACAATGCACTAAAAGGTCAAAAATTTGGAAGCCACCAAAGAATCAAAAAGAAATAATAGGTGGTTTCCAAGAAATGCAAAAACAACCAAAGAATGATCTTATCTTGTGTGTATAAATTTTTAGGTGGAAAATATCACAAAGACAAATGCCCACAGAGAAACATGAACACAAAAAATAGATACACATGAAAGCATATAAAAGGAAAAATGGAAGTCATGGAATATACCAATAAGATGTTTTGCTTGAAATCATGCCCAAGGGCTCAAATATATCTTATTAAACATCAATGAGCTTCAAACACCAACATACTCCATACATTACTACAATTACCATGGGAAGAAGGGATAGAAGGAATATATGGAAAAAGCAACAAGTATCACAAAAAAAATCAACTTTGTAAAAATACTCACTATTTCACATGAGAGATATTGAGGAAACGATATGCAACAAAATTGCTAGATTGACATATTTGGGATTGGTGAATCATGAGCATGATTTTGTATAGTCCCCATTATATGCACTCATCTCAACATACACACATTTGAAATAGAGAGAACTCTTCAAAGCCAAAGCAAGAAATCCAACATATGCAAGTACACAAATTCATGCCGACAAGCAACCTACAAAAGGTTGGGAACAAGATATGTATGCATTAGATAGAGATATTTGTTATCGAGATATAATTGGTAGGAAGAAGAAGATATGAATTCGTTGATCATCCTAGCTTGCATCCAATTGACATGTAGAATCCACTTCTTCCTTGTTCAAGATACAAGAACCCAATATATATCCCAATGTACCTAAAACATAATTAAGTACACTATCGTCCCCAAAAAAATTAGGTCTAAAGTAGTTAGTGAAAATACAATACATAGGAGAGCCTCCACAAAAATATGTGCACATTGATATGAAATTGAATTTCATGCACATCTTAGCCCATATGATTTGGTGGAGTTTCCCCTATATATTGTATCAAAGAAACAAAGCATGCCATAATAAATACAAGTAGTAAATATGCATGCATAAGACTTTCAAGAACCAAAAGGATATACAATTTTAACAAAAACACCAAGAAAACAATCAAGGAAACACAAACATGTGACTTGACACAAGGTGTACAAATTGTATCAAAGAACCAAATCAACACATGAAGGAACACAATATCAACAAATGAATTAGGAAAAAGCTAAAGAGCAAACAAAATAGACAAAAATACCAATGCTCAAGGGTTTATCTCAACCTAAAAGATCAAAACAAGTGACAAAGAATGAGATAAAACCAACTCCCAAAGAGAGCAAGGTTCCAACAACCAAAACACACTCTTCACACTTTTCATGATGGCACACAAAGTACCAACACAAAAAGGATCGAGCTTCCAAGCAAATTTTTTTGATCAAATCAAGAAGCATAAAACAATGTTCTAGATAATAAAGGATAGCTCCCCCATAAGTAGAGCATTATATATAATTTTTCCTTTGAATGGAAAATTCCCACAAATGAGATCATCACTACTACCTACACTAAATAAAACACAAGGGGATACAAATAAATTAAGAAGATCCATAAGAGGCAAGGTAAGCTTGGGATAAAATAGAAAAACATTTTCTTGGCCAAAGATAAGGCAAATAAGCAAAAGCCAAAGTGAATACGATCAATAAAATCTACCATATATGGAGTACCAATTGTCCAAAGACAATAAATATAAGGAAAAATTTCAATAGATAGTTTGCAAGGATATCACAATCATATTCACAACAAGAAGCATATAACAAAGCATGACAAATGATCTTGATGCTTTGAGAGAGATCCTTGATTGCTTCAAATAGTCACACAATCACTAGTGATTGGATTAAATATAAGAAAGTGGTTCCCATGAGGATATATAGATCCAAATATGAGGAAACATATACCAAGAATCACTCTCACACACAAGATCCAAGAAATGAGCAATAAAACATCCAAGCAAATTGGAACTTGTATGAGAAAATCTGCCACATAGGAGATAGATAATTCTCAATATCAATTCTAAGTGGCACAACCTCAATATCAATCCAAGCATACGACTCCCCCATAATGTGATAAACAAATAAATCTCAACAAGAGGCAAAAGAAGATCAAAATATAGGTATTAATGCACATTTATGGAAATGAGTTTATCATGAGAAAGACATACCACATAGAGACTAGATAATCATACAATATACCTATTAAGTGGTTTTCCTCATGTACACACATTTTAGGGTTGTGGAATGCCCAAGCATGACACTCCCCCAAAACGGAATAGTCCATTAATCCCTCAGAAGAGCCAACTAGGATACAAACTAGAAACAATAAAGGCTCCAAACCAAGAAACACAAATACATGGTGTGCCAAACAACATACACAAATATAATTCATATATCAATATAAGTAAGTGGGAAGCACAACATGTACAAACATATACAAGGTACAAAACCAACCCATACATGCACAATGGAGCAAGTAACCATTAATGGAAAGGAGTTAAGCACAAGTTATCGCAAGGAGGAACGTTGGATATATGATATAAGATAGATAGCCCAAATGAATTGACTTTGATAAACAAGAAAATGATGAAGATCCCTCAATTCTTCATAAGGTAGCCAAGTCTCCAATGCCCTCCAACAAACACCTATTGATCAAGTTTTAGCTTGTTGGTCCCCAACCAAGTTGGGTCTTAAGAAGTTAGTCACAATAGGCTTGGCACCCAAATGGTTATTTTTTGACACCACTTTGAGCACCAACAAATTTGGCAAACACATTGTCACCCTCATCCTTACGAAGTTAATAAGCATCATCAATCAAGATAGGATCGGAGGAGGAGTTACCCATGGTTCATGAGGAAGAAAGGTGCCCCTTCTCACGGCATATGTATCAAGTTCTTCTCTTGCCATATTTCTTCTTGGGAGGATCTGCACCATGAAGAAGAGCTTGAGGCTTCTTGGGAAGTGGTCCATCTTGAGCTTGTGGAGGATCTTGAGTCCCCTTCCCTCGTCGCTTCTCACTAAGAGGCTTCTTATTCAACGGGAAATCCCTCACATGATGCCCTTCTTCCTTGCACTTAAAGCACACAATGTTGGCGGGATCTTCACTTGTCCTTGGCCCTTATACTTGTTTCCCTTGTGCTTCAACTTGTTAGTGGGATTGTTCTTGATGTTGGAGTTGAATCCAAGCCCACTCTTGTCACTTGGGGGTCGTCGCACACTCAACATGTTGTTGAGTGTGGTCTTCCTTTCATGACACCTTTTCAAGTCATTCTTCAAAGAAGTGACTTGAGCCTTAAGCTTTTTGATTTCCTCTACATGGTTAGTGTTAACAACAATATTATAGGAGGTAGATGCTACATTTTTAGAGAAACAAGGCAAAGAATGCAATTCATCACAAGATATAACATGGTTATGAGTGGATGAATTACAAGGACTAGCACATGGCAATATAACATTAGGAGTAGATGTAGTGCTAATGTCCACATGAGGCCCACTAGATGTTACCTTTGACACAATGTCCTCATGAGCTAACTCTAGCCTACCATGGGAGACTAGAAGATCCTCATGCGAGGTTGAGAGATTAACTTGACTTTATTCTAATTTCCCATAGTTGCTAGATAGCAAAGCAAGTTGAGCCTTTAGCTCAATGTTCTACTTCAAGATATATGCTTCACAAGAAATAGAGTTAGTAGCACAAGCGTCATTATTTAATGCAAGAAGTGAGGGCAACTTGGAAAGATCTTTAGAATAAGAAGCTTTAAGTTGCTCATGTGACTCGGTGATTTTGATGAGCTAACCCTTGATGACCCTAGAGCCATTGATGAGGTTCTCAAAATCCTCAAGGAGTCTAGCATAAGCAACTTCAAGTTCATCATTTTTAATTTGAAGGGAACGTGCCACCTCAAGATCTCTATCATGAGATTTCTTCACTCTAGATAGCTCTAGAGCAAAGGTCTCCTCAAGAGATTCCTTAGTGGTTTGTTCCTCTTCAAGAGCTTCATTTATGTTTGCAATGTCATTAGCATACTCACGCTCAAGACTACCCATTTTGTCAATAGTATCCTCATGCTCATCAATAAGTTTCATACTTTCTATAGCATAGGTTAATATCTCAATGAAAGTAGAGCAAGCATTTTTATTTGGATGAAGAGCACGAAGGACTAGCCCCCCTTATCTTTTAAAGAAGCAACATCATTGTCTACTTCTACATGATCAACATTCACATCATCATGAGATCTATTAGGATCCAAAGGAGAGGTTACCTTTGAACCCTTAGCCATGAGGCACAAGTGAACATTGGGAGAATGTGATGATGGGGGAATACATGAATCTCCAATCGTAACCTTGCCTTGTCCCACACATTCTTCAATTTCCTCTACATGGTTAGCAACACAAGTACTAGAGGAAATAGAAGCACATTTATCATGGCAACAAGGCAAAGCAAGCATATCATCATGAGATATATTCAAGGCATTTCTACATGATATGCAAGGGCAATCAACACTAGGATGTGAATCACATATGGTCCTACACATTTTCATGCGCAAAGATACAAGATTGCAATGAGATAGAGACAATGGATCATTAATGGAAATCTCACTATCTACATTTCAAGTTCTATCACCACTCACCATATCATTACCTTGTGACAACTCACATGTTGGTGTAGTGGAAGAAGATAAGAACTCATCGCGGCCGAAGGTGGAGGGAACACAATCATCCACATTAAGCTTGGACAGATCATATTTTGCTTGAAGCTTGGTCCATATATCATGAGCGTTCCGGAAAGGCATGATTGAGGAAAGAACTGCAAAGCTCACAACATTAACAAGCACATTAGATGCTTGAGATTCGAGATAAGAGTTTGTCTCCTCCTCCAAAGATATATTTTGGGGATCCTTATGAGGAGACAAGCCCATATCTGGAATTCGCTCAATATTTGGGTCAATGGCCTGGAAATGACTAAGCATGCGAGTATGCCAAACATCATAATGAGTGCCAACAAATGTAAATGTGTGAGAGTGCACTAAACCCCTAGGAGACATCTTTACTCTCGAGGTGGTGAAGCCTAAAAGCGAGAGACCTCGCTCTGGTACCAATTGAAAGTGCAAAGGACATCGCCTAGAGGGGGGTGAATAGGCTTTTTAAAAAATATTACGGTTTAGGCTCAAATAAATGCGGAATAAAATTAACGTTTAATTTATTGAGCACATAATCTAACTACTAGGTTCACCTAAGTACACCAACAACCTATGCTAAGTAATACAAGCAACAAGGTGATAGCAAGATAAATACTTCAAGCACAATGGCTATCAAAAAGTAAAGTGCATAAGTAAAGGGCTCAGTTGAGAGATAACCAACAGACAGGGAGACGAAGATTTGTTTCTTGAAGTTCATTTCTAAAGAACCTACGTCTCCGTTGGAGAGGTGCGATGGCGCAATACGCTCCAAACGCCACAAATGGCTCACATCGAGGTGTGGTGGCTCGATGCTCACCCAACGCCACACAAGGCCTCACCTCGGATGCGGAAGCACGCAACTCACCGATGCCACAAAAGGCTCACCCTATTCTCCCGAGTGCGCACCACAAAAGGTGGGCACTCGCTCCACTATGGGGCTCTTGAGGGCGGTCACCAAACCTGTACAAGATTGGGGCTATCTCCACAAATCAATTGGATGCTCCCAACAACAAAGCCACAAAAGGCTACAACACCACAAAAGTCCAACAAACCCACAAAAGGCTACAAGACCACAAAAGGTCAACAACCCAACCACACAACTGTATAGGGTTCCAGGAACCCAAGAGAAACAAGCCCACAAGCTTGAACTCACTGCATCTCCGAGGAGAACTCAAACCTATGCACCAAATGCAAGGGCAAGTCCTTCTCTCCCAAATTCCAACAAATCTACAAAAGCTATTGGGAGAATAAGGGAGGGAGAACACAAGAGGAGAACACAAAACTCTCCAAGATCTATATCCCAATGATTCCTTCACAAGAAAGGATTTAACTTGGGGGGATTGTAGATCTAGATCTCCTCTCACTTTTCCCTCAAAAAGATGTAAGAATCATGGGAGGTAGAGGGAGTAAGAAAGCTCAAATAGGTCAACAATGGTGGGCAAAAACAAGCTCAAAAGATGGGGAACCATTGGGGAAGAAGCTCCCCTTAAATAGGACAAGGAAAAACTGACCGTGTGGGCCAGATTCGTGCACCACCGGAACTTCCGGTAAATAGAAACACAAGTTACTGAACCTGATCGGAACTTGGGCCGAACTTCTGCTCAAGCAAAAACGCAAGATAGCATTGCACGAAAACTTCAATAACTTTTGATTCCGGACTCCGTTTTTTGATGACCTTGGGCTCGTGTTGAAGAGAATGAAAAGCTATACGAGATTGTGCAAAGAAACATCATAGTCTAGCATGGAAGGATAAACCAATTTTGAACAAGGTATGACCTATCTAGAAGCGATGAACCGGTAAAACCTCCAAAACCCAGAACACAAGAAGTTGAGCTTGGAAACTCTGATTGGGATGAAACCAATTTTGTTGGGAAGATAAAACTAAGTAGAACCCAAAAAAATGTGAAATATTGGATACCACCAAGGATAAAATATCAAGTATATATATGTGAGATATCTCCTAAGGTGTGGAGACGGAAAAACCCGCATGATCAAGAATGTAATAAGATATGCAAGGAAAATCCTTATTTGATGAACTAGAGATTGTTATGATGATAACCACAATCTCTAGATACTCTCATGGATAAGAACCAAATAACAACCAAAAAATATGATGCTATGAATGCAAAGGTTGGAGCTCTCTCCGAACGATGGGATCGAGACACCCGCTTAAGATCCCCTCTTGATAGTATGGATATCTATACTAAAACCGGTCTCCCAACAACACGAGACCGGAAAAAGAGATGCCCTATCAAGATCATACATTTGCCTTGAGCAATCCACTTGAACTTGATGTAGGCCGTCTTGTTCCTCTCAAGTGGGAACACCTTTCTTGATTGCTCTTGCTTGATGAATGTAAGATCCCACCTTTATAAAGGTAAAGATCCTGTGATTGCAATGCTAGTCCCTGGATCAATTGCTAGCATCCATAGTTTAAGATGAAGTACACAGAAACAAAGGTTATTATTACATTATCATTCCAGAGATAACATAGTCTTTTACAACTCCATAGCCATAGGCTAGTACAAGAGTTTAACTTAACAATATAAATAAAAGTCTTCATCTTCATGTGCCATAGGCAAGCATGTTGAGTGTAGACTCATAACCCCTAATCATCATCAGAGTAACCTGCAACATCACAAGTTACAGCCACAGTGGGTCAATACATTGGAATAGTATTGGGAAGTGATACCTTAGTAGAATATTAGCATCTAGTTACTACATGAATTTGGCTAAGTGTAGCTTAGGCTTGCTTTGCTCAAAATAGGTTTTACCTATCAGTTGAAGACACTAAGTTTTTGTTTGGCAACAACTCCCAAGGAAACACCAATAGAAATTGGTGAACCTTCACCCTTGTTCAACCACAAGTTTTAACTTAGAAAATTGGGATGAGGAGATTCTTGATAGCCTCCATGTCTTGATGCTCAAATTGTCCAATACCAGGGACATAGCTAAGTACTTAGTTTCTTCCATCTGCAGAGGTGGTGCACTTTCCCCACAAGACTTGATTTTCACCAATACAGGACCTTTCAGAAGCCTTCCCTTAGACCAAAATGGACGCGCTCCAAACCTATCATCCCCTACCGCCAACTGTCCATTTGGCTAAGTTATTGCAACCTATATGATATAGACAGAGCCCATAATGCCATGTGGTTGCACTAGAAGCTTCTTAACATATGGCATCTCTAATCCCTTTGTTCCTGGGTGGCTTTCCACAAGTGTGATACACAAGGTAAACCATAGATATGGGCCTTGTGTAACCACTCAACACAAACCAACATACCATTCCACCCAGGTGATTCGTTCACTTAGTTGTTTTATTAAGCAAAAACACAAGTAAAAAGACTTAGCAAAATTTCCATAGCATGAATAATAATCCCCCTTGTTTGCTACTAGCTAGGATAAGCATGGCAATGTAGTAAGTATCATAACTTATAGAAAATTCTATCAAGTCTACAACTACTAGGATTTTCCCAAGCATAGCATATAGATACTTAGTAAAATATCATCAAGTCCTAAGCAAAATAACACTAGTGCATAGTCAAAATATTGGGACAAAAATTATGAAGTACCACTTGCCTTGGTAGTTGGGAGAGTAGCAACAATCCTCACAATCACAATCACCACTAGAAACAAAATCTACACATAAAATGATAGCACCAAATTCACATATCAAAATAAATAAGAAAAAATATATGAATGCATTCAAATTCCATGTGACGATTTTTCCAATTCTAACAAGACAAGTAAAACAATACCAAACACTAAACTAAACATTTATACACTAATTAAACTTAATTTGATCTATAGAACATTTTTCAAATAATTTTTATACTCAAAATAGGCCTACAAATGTCTCTGCAAAAATAACCAATTTTACAGAAGCAATTTATTAAACAAAGTGCATGGTTCGATATAATTCTTTCTCCTGATTCCAATGATATAAAATTTGCAAAATTTGGACGTGTGGATCAAAAGTTATGAATTTTGCAAGTTTGAACATCTAATAGAAATGTTTCCGTCTTTTTAAATAAAATAGCGCCACACGGCAGCTTCTGATTCATCGGTACCAGTTCGCACGGATCAGCTAACATGGTGCGTTGAATATAAAGAAGATCGTGCGGCACAGATCTAGCGTACCCCTTCGCTTAAGTGATTCTATCGCAGTCAACGGATCAAGATCTAACGACCGTTGATCTAATGACCACTAACTGGCGGCGCTGTCGGCGGCGAGTGGCGGTGGCGCATTTAGGCGGTGGTGTTCCGGGTAGTATAGGAAGCAAGGGGGATGGGAAATAAGCTCACCAGGTTCTCTGGTTCGTGCTGATGCTCAACGTAGTCTTCCTTGGCCGAGGGGCGCTCGAGATTGCCATGGATTGCTCAATGGAGTTCGCAACGGCGTCGGGCATGCTCTGTTCGTCTTCGCTGGCAAGGGTACATGCATCGCCAAGGCACAAAAATGATTGCGTTAGCTGCGCACAGAAACATCGAGTACGGGTGTATCCATAAGAGGGGAAGGCACAGTCGAACTCTACTTGGGAACGTCGCCGGAGTGGATGCAGACGACAGCGTCGCTCTGTCGTCGAGGTTGCTGACGTTACATGGAACGCGCGGCTAAACGAGCGGCACTGGAAGATGCGCAAGAGGCTAGGGAGTGAGCTTGGGTGGTCGAGGGGGCAAGTCGCAACGGTGTCTGGCCAGAATTGCTTGCGAAGATCGCCGGAGCAGATGGTGCTCAAGCGCAAAATCAAGGCATCCTGGTGGCAGAGGGTGTGTGGCGTCTGGGGGCAAAGGTAGAGGAGACGCGGGCGTTTGATCGTGCGTGATTGCAGTGGCGAATTACTCACGGATTTAAGTTGAATTAAGCCACGTAAATCAAGCAGTAACGGGAGAGAGGGGAGGGAGGAACTGGTCACGGCGGGTTGAAGAGATTACTGATAGGTGGGGCTGCTTCGTTAGCGTGAGAGAGAGAGAAAGAGTGGGGTCCAATTGTCAGCGATGGCGCGGGTTAGTTCCGTGGTGTGAATCGTTTTCTGCGGGGTGGAGAGGGGAGGTGGGCTGTTGGGCTAGATGGGCTAGCTGGCTGTGTTGGGCTAGTTAGCTCGTTAGCTTTATTTTTTTCTCTGTTTCATTTTTTTCTTTTTTTGATTTGATTTTCTGGTTTGAATTTAAATGTCTATTTCAATTCTGTTTCAATTCAAATTTTCTCCAGATTTTTGTATTGTGTTTCTTGTGTCCCGGGGTGTATAAAACATCTATTCATACTCAAATTTATTTTGGTTTTTGAAATAAAGTTTAAAACTATGCCCTTAGTGAAATATTATTAGTAGGCATATGAATGGTTTTGAATTCATTTTTGTTTTGAAAACTTTGACCAAGATTTGGAAATATCAATCAACCCTAAGTTCAAATCATTTCTGGTTAAAACAAATAATCTCATATTAGAGTGTGGAAATAAGGCCATTTCCTTGCTTACATAAAATAATAGACAATAGATGCTTATGTTTTTGAATTATTATTTGAAAATGATCCTAAAATGATTATGAATGAATGAATGATATGCAAACTTTGAAATCATGATTGTTGGGATGTTACAAACTAACCCCCTTAAGGTGAATCTCGCCCCCGAGATTCGGATTGGCTAGCAAATAGGTGAGGGTGGTCTTTCCAAAGATCATCTTCTCTTTCCCATGTTGCTTCTTCTTCGGAATGATGGTTCCACTAAACTTTGCACAATTTGATAGTCTTTGTCCGAGTAACTCTTTCTGCAGTCTCAAGAATCTTGATAGGTTTTTCCTCATAAGTGACATCACTTTCCAATTGGACCTCCTCCAATGGTATAGTATCCTTCAAAGAGGTCTCTTCCATCTCCGAATAGCATTTCTTTAGCTGACTCACATGAAACACATTGTGAACGGCAGACAATGATTCCGACAATTCAATCTCATAAGCTACTTCTCCTTTACGACTCAGAATCTTGAATGGTCCAACATATCTTGGGGCCAATTTTCCTTTGACTCCAAACCTCTTCACTCCACGAAGTGGTGATACTCTAAGATAATCTCTATCACTCACCTCATAGGTGACTTCCCTACGCTTGGGATCTGCGTAGCTCTTCTGTCGCGACTGTGCTATCTTCAATCTGTCCTTTACTAACTTGACTTTCTCTTCAGCTTCTTTGATTAGTTCTGTTCCAAACAAGTTTCTTTGTCCAACACCATTCCATAACAATGGTGTAGTACACTTCCTCCCATAGAGAAATTCAAACGATGACATCTCAATACTGGCTTGATAGCTGTTGTTGTATGATAATTCTGCATAAGGCAGACTTTCATCCCCACTAGCTCCATAATCTAGGGCACATGCCCTCAACATATCTTCTAAGATCTGGTTGGTCCTTTCTGTCTGTCCATCAGTCTAGGGATGAAAAGCAGTACTAAATTCCAATCTCGTTCCCAACGATTCATGCAGTTGCCTCCCAAAATGTGAAGTGAATTGAGTTCCCCTATCTGAAACAATACTCTTGGATACTCCATGAAGACACACAATCCTATTCATATAGATCTTGGAAAACTTAGCACTTGTATAGGTTGTCTTCACAGGTATGAAATGAGCCACTTTAGTTAGACGATCCACTACTACCCAAATAGAGTCATATCCTGATCTGGTCCTTGGCAATCCGGTGATGAAATCCATGCAATCTTGTCCCACTTCCAATCAGGAATAGGTAGTGGTTGTAACAATCCTGTTGGTTTCTGATGTTCCGCTTTCACTCTACTACATACATCACACAAAGCAATATGTTCGGCGATTTCCTTCTTGAGATTATTCCACCAAAATCTTTCCTTCACATCCATGTACATTTTGGTGTTACCCGGATGAATGGAATATGGTGTGTTGTGTGCTTCTTGTAGAATCAGTTTCCGAAGCTCCGGATTTTGCGGAATGCAGATACGTTTTCCATACCATAAGGTACCCTGTTCGTCTTCATGGAATCCTTTGGCTTTTCCTTTGCCTATCTTTTCCTTAATCTCTCCAATTTCCTTGTCCGTCTTTTGGGCTTCCTTAATTTTGTCCAACAAGGTGGGTTGAACATCCAATGGCATGAGATATCCTTCAGGCACAATCTCCAATCTGAGATCTTTGAATTGGGCACACAGATCATCTGGTAAATCTCCCTTAGTAAGGCCATTCACATATACCTTACGGCTTAGCGCATCCGTCACAACATTTGCTTTACCGGGGTGGTATTGCAAACTCAAGTCATAGTCCTTGATGAGTTCTAGCCATCTTCTTTGTCTCATGTTGATTTCTTTCTGAGTGAAAATATACTTCAAACTTTTGTGATCTGTGAACACTTCACATCGCTTTCCCAAAAGATAATGTATCCATGTTTTGAGTGCATGGACAACCGAGGCTAACTCTAAATCATGAGTAGGATAATTCACTTCATGAGTTTTGAGTTGTCTCGAGGCATATTCCACAACTTTCCCTTCTTGCATCAAAACTACACCCAATCCTTGATGAGATGCATCACAATACACTTGGAAATCCTTCTCCAAATCTGGTAGACATAAGACTGGTGCTGTCACTAGTCTCTTCTTCAACTCTTGGAAACTGAGTTCACATCCTTCAGTCCAAGAAAATTTCTTGTCTTCCTTTAGTAACTCCGTCATTGGCTTAGCTACCTTTGAGAAATTCTCAATGAACCTTCTATAGTATCCTGCCAAACCAAGGAAACTACAAACTTCTTTCACTGACTTAGGAGATTCCCATTCAGTTACAGCTGACACTTTTGCGGGATCAACTGCTGCACCATCTCCTGATACAATGTGTCCAAGAAATCCAACTTCATTTAGCCAGAATTCACACTTGCTGAATTTGGCATACATTTTATGCTCTCTAAGCTTCTCAAGTATCAATCGCAAATGTCCATCATGCTCATCATTACTCTTGGAGTAGATCAAAATGTCATCAATGAAAACGACGACAAACTTGTCAAGAAACTCCATGAACACTTTGTTCATCATATTCATGATGTATGCTGGTGCATTGGTCAAACCAAACGGCATTACGGTGTACTCATACAATCCATACCTAGTAGTGAAAGCAGTCTTAGGTATGTCTTGTTCCCTTATCTTAAGTTGGAAATAGCCTGATCGGAGATCAATCGTTGAGAACACACGGGCTCCTTCTAACTGATCAAACAAGTCATTGATTTTGGGCAAAGGATATTTGTTCTTGATAGTCACCTCATTGAGTGAACGATAATCTATGCATAACCTTTGACTTCTGTCTTTCTTTTCAACAAACAAAACTGGTGCTCCCCAGGATGAAGAACTTGGTTGAATAAATCCTTTTTGCAACTGTTCTCCAAGTTGTTTCTTGAGTTCTTTCAACTCATCAACTAACATCTTGTATGGTCTCTTTGCTATTGGTCCAGATCCTGGCAGTAAGTCAATCAGAAATTCCACATCTCTATCTGGTGGCATGACTGACAATTCTACCGGAAACACATCTGGATATTCTCTCACAATACCACATTGTCTATGCTAACCCCCTTAAGAGAATTTAGCTTAATCCCTTTTGATTCAAAGTTAGACTTGAATCTAATCCGTTTCTTATCCGGGGTTGTGAGTGCGACAGTTCGATTGGAACAATCTAGTACTCCCTCATACTTGGTCCTCTAGTCCATTCCCAAAATTACATCCAGTCCTTGGGAATCTAAGATTACCAGACTAACTGGAAACTTATGCTTTCCAAATTCCATCACTAGATCACGACATCCAAGACTTACTATCATATCTCCACCGGGAGAACTTACTTTTATTGGACACCCAATATTTTCAGTTGGAAACCCATTTCTATCAACAAATTCTTTTGATATGAATGAATGTCATGCACCAGTATCAAAAAGAACAAGTGCTGGTATAGAATTGAGTTTGGACTTACCAGCCACATCATCTGATTCCTCATAAATCTCTTCCACATTGATGTGGTTCACTTGTCCCTTCTGGAAAGGGTTGGGCTTGTTGGCACCATCAAATTTCTTCTCAGGGCACTCATTAGCATAGTGTCCCATTTTCTTGCATTTGAAGCATTCAACATCATTGAGATCTTTCTTGACAGGCTGACTTCAACTACCACTTCCACTTCCATTGTGGTGGCTCTTGTATCCACTCTTGTGGTTCTTATACTTGTCATTATCATGACTACGGTGATGCTTGTTGTCATGATGGCGCTTGTGGCTACGGTGGTTGTTGTACTTTCCATGTTTGTGGGATCTAGAATTCCCACTATCATCATGATGGGAACGCTTGTGAGACGATCCTGAGTTGTGCTTATCAAAGTTGTGCTTTCTCTTCCTACTCTCATCCTGTTTCATCTTGTTCTCCAAGATGGTAGCCTTGTCACAAAGTGATTGTTAGGTTGGTACATAGGCAACAGACAGCTACAGATTCAGTTCATCATTCAATCCTTCGAGGAATTTCTCCTTCCTCTTGGCATTAGTATCAACTTCATCCGGTGTATAACGCCCCAGATTGTTGAACTCCTCAATATATTCGGCCACGCTGCGGTGACGCTGTTTCAGGTTTTGGAACTCCTTCTTCTTCAAATTCATCACTCCAGATGAAATGTGAGTTGTACGGAATCCATTCTCAAAGATAGCCCAAGTCACATCCTCAATGGGAGTGGTGATCTCAAAGTTATCCCACCAGGTTGCTGCTGGCATTTCCAGTAGATGTGCTGCAAACCTGACCTTCTCTTCGTCGGTGCAGCCGACGGTCACTTATTCCTTTTTTCACAGAATGTAGCCAATCATTGGACACCATTGGATCAGTGGTTCCTGAGAACTTTGTAGGCCTCAGTATTAGGAATCTAGTGAGCATGTAAAATCCTGGCGGATTATTCTAGTTGTTGTTGTTATTATTATTATTCTTATTATTGTTGTTGTTGTTATTCTGATTCTTCATGAAAGTGGTCATCATTTGCATCAGTTGTGTCTGTGCTGTGATCAACTGTTTCATCTCGGGAGTGACATTGTTGTTGTTTGGGTTGGGGTTGGCACGTCGAGGAGGCATCTGTGGTTTTCATAAGGATAAGAATGAGATACCCATAGATGCTTAACATGCACAATACATCACATAGACAAACACAATAACCAAGCATCAAAACAACATAGAGTTTGAACGACATAAATAACAAGTTTGGAAATGCAAAACACACCATAGCAAGCCACCCACATGTTGGATGGTCATTGCGACTCAATAATCAAAGTACGGTAGATGAAAGATAAATGAGTAGTCAACACTACTCCTCCGCATGAATCTTCACATCAAAAAGGGTAAGACCTGCATTCTCCATAGCGGTCTTGTATTCCTCAACATTAGTAGTCAAGGCCTCTATCTTAGCCATAAGAGCCCTCTTCTGTGAACGAAGCCTCTCGATCACTCCCTGCTGATGCTCAAGCTCGAAGTCCTTGGCCTCCAGCTCTTCCTTCATCTCCCGGATCTTCTTGTTCCTGTCTTGGACTCTCTTGTCCTGGCTCTTGAATTTCTTGTCCTGACTTTCAAACCTGGCCTCCATTTCCTTGACTATCTCGTCTTGCTCCACGAAGAGCTTGTCCTTATCATGAAGCTGAACCTGGAGCTCGTCATTGCTAAGAATGACGTTGGTACTATCAGTATCTAGGTGCCTAATAAGACCCTCTAGGTCCTGAAGGTACAGACGAATCGACTCCATCGTCTCTCTAGCAGCATCCTCGTACTCTATAGCCTCACCCTCCTTGTTGCGTCTCCCGAAGGGGTGAAAGTAAAGACCTCTCAGCTCTGTGGAGTGTCTCCCTACCAGGCGCCCAAGTAACTCCTGCATGACCACATCTAGGCCTTTTTCCTTGTCGTCATGCATCAGCTTGAAAGTGATGGTCTCCGTGGTTGGCTCTGTCTGGCGTCCAGGCTGGGTGACTCTGAAGCCCCAAAGGTCCTTCCTCTCAAACTTGGTGAGTGGAAGTGTCATGATGCTAGGAAGTGGAAGGTTGAGCACACTAGTGAGCTCAATGAGACGAGTACCAAAACGACTTCCCTTGGACTCCTCGGCCATGCTGATAGTAACATTAGGCATCTATTTTTATAAGATAGAGAAAAGTTAGAATCAACATCAAAATAGAGAATATCACAAGACAAAATATCACAAGCATATCTTTTGCAACAAACACACAAGTCATGGCATACACAAATCCATTACAAGCATCAAAGGTTCAACATAACTTAGACAAATTTTTGGAAATAAAACGGTAAGTGTGGTGGTCCAACTAACGAAGTACGTTACACCTCTCACTTACTAGACAAAATATCTATCAGGGCATCCTTAGTAGCCATCTGTCTATCTTGCTCACAATACTCCCAAATTAAGTCTATGATGTCTCCCCTTAGTTGTTGGTTGGTAGTCTCCAACTCTCGGGTATGCTTCTTTTCTTCTCTAAGGTCATTTTGGGTGTTGAGCATTCTGCACTTGAGTCTATCACCAAGCTCCTTTATAGCATTCCAAGCTGCATTTCTTGCAGAGTCAAAGAATGTGGTGTGCATTTCTAAGTTGGTGACCATGCAGAATCCTGACTCCTTGTGGTTGTCTTCCTTGTTTTTGTACAAGTGAGGTTGCGCCCACCAATACTCTTCTCCTTCATCCATCACAGGGAATCCTTTGTACATAGTTGCACCATGTATCCCCATGGTAACCATAAGGTTCTTGAGGGCCTTAGGAAACTCAGTCTCACACTCCAAAGTCATGGTCATGAGTGGTCCCTTACTTATGGCTTCGTTGATGGAGTTCATCAACAAATAGAGATGAGAAAGAAGATTAGAAAAGTTTACAAGAAGAAAAAGACAAGTGTGGAAATTTTTCAAAGTGTTGGAAGTTTTTCCTTAGTGGTTTCTAATCTAATCTTAGGGTCATAATCCTATAGGCAACACAGTGCTCTGATACCATCTGTAAGATCCCACCTTTATAAAGGTAAAGATCCCTGTGATTGCAATGCTAGTCCCTGGATCAATTGCTAGCATCCACAGTTTAAGATGAAGTACACAGAAACAAAGGTCATTATTACATCGTCATTCCAGAGATAACATAGTCTTTTACAACTCCATAGCCATAGGCTAGTACAAGAGTTTAACTTAAAAATATAAATAAAAGTCTTCATCTTCATGTGCCATAGGCAAGCATGTTGAGTGTATACTCATAACCCCTAATCATAATCAGAGTAACCTACAAAATCACAAGTTACAACCACAGTGGGTCAATACATTGGAATAGTATTGGCAAGTGATACCTTAGTAGAATATTAGCATCTAGTTACTACATGAATTTGGCTAAGTGTAGCTTAGGCTTGCTTTTCTCAAAATAGGTTTTACCTATCAGTTGAAAACACTAAGTTTTTGTTTGGCAACAACTCCCAAGGAACCACCAAGAGAAATTGGTGAACCTTCACCCTTGTTCAACCACAAGTTTTAACTTAGAAAATTGGGATGAGGAGATTCTTGATAGCTTCCATGTCTTGATGCTCAAATTGTCCAATACCAGGGACATAGCTAAGTACTTAGTTTCTTCCGTCTGCAGAGGTGGTGAACTTTCCCCACAAGACTTGATTTTCACCAAGACAGGACCTTTCAGAAGCCTTCCCTTAGACCAAAATGGACGCGCTCCAAACCTATCATCCCCTACCACCAACTGTCCATTTGGCTAAGTTATTGCAACCTATATGATCCAGACAGAGCCCATAATGCCATGTGGTTGCACTAGAAGCTTCTCAACATATGGCATCTCTAATCCCTTTGTTCCTGGGAGGCTTTCCAGAAGTGTGACACACAAGGTAAACCACAGATATGGGCCTTGTGTAACCATCAACACAAACCAACATACCATTCCACCCAGGTGATTCATTCACTTAGTTGTTTTATTAAGCAAAAACACAAGTCAAAAGACTTAGGAAAATTTCCATAGCATGAATAATAATCCCCCTTGTTTGCTACTAGCTAGGCTAAGCATGGCAATGTAGTAAGTATCATAACTTATATAAAATTCTATCAAGTCTACAACTACTAGGATTTTCCCAAGCATAGCATATAGATACTTAGTAAAATATCATGCAAGTCCTAATCAAAGTAACACTAGTGCATAGTCAAAATATTGGGACAAAAATTATGAAGTACCACTTGCCTTGGTAGTTGGGAGAGTAGCAACAATCCTCACAATCACAATCACGACTAGCACCAAAATCTACACATAAAATGATAGCACCAAATTCACATATCAAAATAAACAAGCAAAAATATATGAATGCATGCAAATTCCATGTGATGGTTTTTCCAATTCAAACAAGACAAGTAAAACATTACTGAACACTAAACTAAACATTTATATACTAATTAAACTTAATTTGATCTTTAAAACATTTTTCAAATAATTTTTATACTCAAAATAGGCCTACAAATGTCTCTGCAAAAATAACCAATTTTACAGAATCAATTTATTAAACAAAGTGCATGGTTGGATAGAATTCTTTATCCTGATTCCAATGATATAAAATTTGAAAAATTTGGACATGTGGATCAAAAGTTATGAATTTTACAAGTTTGAACATCTAATAGAAATGTTTCTGTCTTTTTTAAATAAAACAACGCCACGTGGCAGCTTCTGATTCGTCGGTACCGGTTCGCACGGATAAGCTAACGTGGTGCGTTGGATCTAAAGAAGATCGTGCGGCACAGATCTAGCGTACCCCTTCGCTTAAGTGATTTTATCGCAGCCGACGGATCAAGATCTAATGGCCGTTGATCAAACGACCACTAACTGGCGGCGCTGGCGGCGGCGAGTGGCGGTGGCGCGTTCAGGCGGTGGTGTTCCTGCTAGTACAGGAAGCAAGGGGATGGGGAATAAGCTCACCGGATTCACTGGTTCGTGCTGATGCTCAACGTAGTCTTCCTTGGCCGAGGGGCGCTCGAGGTTGCCGTGGATTGCTCACCGGAGTTCGCAATGGTGTCGGGCATGCTCTGTTCGTCTTCGTTGGCGATGGTACAGGCAACGCCAAGGGTACGGGTGTATCCATAAGAGGGGAAGGCGCGGTCGAACTCTACCTGGGAACATCGCCAGAGTGGATGCAGACGACGGCGTCGCTCTATCGTCGAGGTTGCTGACGTTACAGGGCACGCGCGGATAAACGAGCGGCACTGGAAGATGCGCAAGAGGCTAGGGAGTGAGCTTGGTGGTTGAGGGGGCAAGGCGCGACGGTGTCTGGCCGGAATTGCTTGCGAAGCTCGCCGGAGCAGAGGGTGCTCAAGCGCAAAATCAAGGCAGCCTGGTGGCAGAGGGTGTGCGGCGTCTGGGGGGAAAGGTAGAGGAGACGCGGGCATTTTATCGTGCATGATTGCAACAGCGAATTACTCGCAGATTTAAGTCGAATTAAGCCACGTAAATCAAGCAGTAACGGGAGAGAGGGGAGGGAGGAACTGGTCGCGGCGGGTTGAAGAGATGACTGACAGGTGGGGCTACTTTGTCAGCGTGCGCGAGAGAGAGAAAGAGTGGGGTCCAATCGTCAGCGACGATGCGGGTTAGTTCCATGGTGTGAATCGTTTTCTGTAGCGTGGAGAGGGGAGGTGGGCTGTTGGGCTAGATGGGCTAGCTGGCTGGGTTGGGCTAGTTAGCCATTTAGCTTTATTTTATTCTCTGTTTCATTTTTTCTTTTTCTGATTTGATTTTCTGGTTTGAATTTAAATGCCCATTTCAATTCTATTTCAATTCAAATTTTCTCCAGATTTTTGTATTGTGTTTCTTGTGTCCTGGGGCGTATAAAACATCTATCCATACTAAAATTGATTTTGGTTTTTGAAATAAAGTTTAAATCTATGCCCTTAGTGAAATATTATTAGTAGGCATATGAATGGTTTTGAATTCATTTTTGTTTTGAAAACTTTGACCAAGCTTTGGAAATATCAATCAACCCTAAGTTCAAATCATTTCTAGGTAAAACAAATAATCTCATATTAGAGTGTGGCAATAAGGCCATTGCCTTGCTTACATAAAATAATTGACAACAAATACTTATGTTTTTGAATTCTTATTTGAAAATTATCCTAAAATGATTATGCATGCATGAATGATATGCAAACTTTGAAATCATGATTTTTGGGATGTTACAATGAAGATGAGGACTTGAAAATTGCTCCCCCATACTTCATGGGGAAACTTCTTCTTGGAACTTGTCTTCATCACTCCATGATCACGAGGATGGCAAGCTTCAAACATGAGGTCTTCGAGAGATGGCGCATCTTGAGCTTGCCCTTCTTCATCCCTTTTTGAGGTTGATCCATCTTGATGCAACTCTTTGCACTTGTCTTGATCAACCTTCAAGCTCCTTCTTTCTTCATGATTCAACCTTGAGACCAACACATGGCCCAAGCGATGCCAATGGACAAACCTATAGGTGAAACTCAATTTACACATTAGTCAATAGAGATTGTCATTAATTACCAAAACCACACATGGGGGCATACATGCCCTTTCAGTAGTCCATTATGTGATGTCGTGAGCGATGGATTTCAACTTCATATGCTTTCTTCGAAAATTTGAGTGAATATATGTGTGTATTTACTTAATGAGGAAGAAGTATGAAACATTTGAAAATGTTCAAAGACTTTCAAGATGAAGTGGAAAACCATTGTAACAATAAAATAAATAGTTTGTGATTGGATCATAAAGGAAGATATTTGAGTTACAAGTTTAGCGTAACACCTAAGATTTTAGTTCAGTCTCCCACTTGTACTAGAGATAATAATCTAGTTACATAGTGATAAATCTAACACCCATTGAGTTCTGGTGTTGATCATGTTTTGCTCTAGGGAGAGTTTTAGTCAACGGATCTTCTACATTGAGATCCGTGTGTACTTTACAAATCTTTATATCTTCGTCCTTGACATGCTCGCGGATGGAGTGAAACCGGCGCTTAATATGCTTGGAATTCTTGTGATACCTTGGTTCTTTGGCATTGGCTATGGCACCATTGTTGTCACAATAGATCACCATTGGGTCCAACACGCTTGCAACCACACCTAGTTCGGTTATGAACTCCTTCATCCAAACTGCTTCCTGAGCCGCTTCCAAACAACAACATATTCGGCCTCCGTTGTTGATCCCACACCACGGGTTGTTTGGAACTCCTGCAACTAACCGCTCCACCATTCATGAGAAATACGTATCTGGATTGATACTTAGAGTCATCCGGATCGGTGTCAAAGCTAGCTTTGACATAACACTTAGCGACGAGCTCTTCTTCACGTCCATACACAAGAAACATATCCTTAGTTCTTCGCAAGTACTTAAGGATATTATTGATCGCTATCCAGTGTTCCAATCCTGGATCAGATTGGTATCTACTAGTCAAACTAATAGCATGTTCCACATCCGTTCTTGTACATAGCATGGCGTACATTATAGAGCCTATGGCTGAAGCATAGGGGACTTTGTCCATTATTTCTCTTTCTTCCGCCATAGCCGGACTTTGAGTCTTACTCAATGTCTTGCCTTGCAACATAGGTAAGAACCCCTTCTTACTTCCATCCATTTTAAACTTCTTTTGAAATATTATCAAGGTATGTACTTTGCGATAGCCCTATTAGGCGCCTAGATCTATCCCTATAGATCTTTATGCCTAATATGTATGACGCTTCACCTAGGTCCTTGATTGAAAATTTGTTGTTTAGATAACTTTTAACACTGTTTAAAAGATCTATATCATTTATGATCAATAATATGTCATTCACATATAATATCAAAAATGCCATATCGCTCCCACTCACTTTCTTCTAAATACAAGCCTCTCCATAAGTTTGGACAAATCCAAACTCTTTGATCACCTCATCAAAGCGTAGATTCCAACTTCGGGATGCTTGCTTTAGTCCTTTGTCAGCATCCTTAGGATTGACAAAACCCTTTGGTTGTATCATATACAACTCTTCTTCAATGTTGCCATTGAGGAATGCAGTTTTGACATTCATCTGTCATATCTCATAGTCGTAATATGCAGCAATTGCTAACATAATCCTAACGGACTTTAGCATCACTACGGGAGAGAATGGCTCATCGTATTCAACTCGTTGAATTTGTCGAAACCCCTTTGCGACAAGTCGAGCTTTATATAAGGTTACATTACCATCAGCATCAGTTTTCATTTTGAAAATCCATTTATTCTCCCTGTGAATACTAAGCAAACAGATTTTTAATAGTTTTCTAACAAGGCAACAAAACAAAGAGCAAGTAATAGAAGTAACGAACAAACAGAGAAAGTGGCCCAATCCTTTCTTAGCAAAGGACAAGCCGATGGAAATACTTATAAGGACCAAACGTTCTTGAGGACACATGTGAATTCTGTCAAGTGCTTTCGCTTCAAATTGCTGAGTACTCTTCTCTGGTGTTTGTAAGTGTTGTGTGGGTGAACCTGTGCTAATATACCACCCTTCCTAGTACTAATACATACTTGTGATTAAACCCCCTGCAAACATCTGTAACTACATGAAAGTAAATAAGATATAAATCTAACCAGAGCCTTAAACTCTGAGATCCTACACTCCCTTGTGCAAAGGTGTCCTAACAGGTGTTCAGGTTTCTGTCACTCCGGCAACCCCACAATTAGTATCCAAATACACAGTGCATCCCCCTAGTCCCATAAATGGTGAAGTGTCATGTAGTCGACGTTCACATGACACCACTAGAAGAATAGCACCACAACTTAAATACTAAACCATCGAATAATAACTCATCACAGATCTACTAATAAGAACATGACTTCTCCCATGTCCTCAAGAACTAAACGAACTACTCACAAGACATCATATGGATCAAGATCAAAGATGATATGATAATGGATAACAATCTGAACATAAACAATAATCCAATGGTTCCACTCAGAAGCATCAACTACAATAGTAATCAACACCGGGAAAGTTTCCCCTAATGAACTAAGCAATATCCAACACAATTGTTACAGCGAGACGAAGTGGTGATGATGGTGCTGGTGGAGATGATGGTGTGGATGATGATGATGATAATGATCCTGATGAAGCCTAGCTTGATGACGGTGTTGATGCCGACAGTCTCCCCCCTCTGGGAAGGAATTCTCTCTTGGTGTTTTCCGCCCCCCAGAGGCGGCGAAAATCTATTTGTGGTTGCACCCCTGATGTTAGGGTTTCGTAGGGAAGTTATAGGCGAAGGGGGAGAGTTGGAGGCCGGGCAAGTGGGCCACACCTGCCCTAGGCGTGGCCTCAGGTGGGCCCATGCCTAGGGGGGTTTGGGCCCCCTGTTGCCCCCCTTCGCTCCTCCTTCAGCTTCCTTCGTCTTTTGGTGAAGTAATATGTTTCCATATTTTTCTGGTACTTTTCTGATCTTCACGAAATTGCACCGAAATGCCTTCTTTTCCATTAGAATCCAGACTCCACCAGTCCATCCTCTAGGAATCATCCAACATGCATAAACAGATGAAAATCCATAAGTAATACCTCATAATAAGACAAATATCAATGAACAGAGGTAAATTATGATATAGAATGGTGATGCAAATTGGGCGTATCAACTCCCCCAAGCTTAGACTTCGCTTGTCCCCAAGCGAATACTGAGCTCAGTAAACATGTCCACAGGTTTATGGAGTGAAGTGTCGATAAAAGAATACGAACAAGAAGCATCACACTTACCATTGCACAACTCATAGAAGAAAGCAGCTCACCATTATATAACATAGATTGCAACCAAGTACAACAGTCACAATAGAGATGCATAAAGATAAAACATAATTGGAATTGGAAAACTTGTTCTTGTTTAGAGAACACCTGGCAAACAGTTTCACAAAAAGCTTTTTGTAGAAGTTTCAAAACAGGAACACTCTTTGCTCAAAAAGGTTTTTCACAAGTGAAGACTTTCAAATTAATACTCAATAGATAAGCGTTTTGTGCAAACAAGGAAGATAAAGAACATGCTTGAATAAATCACCATATGAATGCTTGAAACACAACAACTCAAATTCTTGCTGGAGACAGAGAGGAAGTAGGTTTACTGACTCAAACTGGTAACTAGGAGAAAAGTCCCTTCTTAGAGGGTAGCAGGGATTACAATTCATAAAGAGCTTCCAAAATATTATGGTACTTACTAGCTTTGAGACCTCATTGCCCCTATCATAAGCATCTTGATATGATTAAGGTTAAAGTGAACAAAGATGGATTATATGCTTGATGAAATATAAGTTGGCAATCTCATGTCCCTCGAATATGAGGGCCACTCCTCATGCATACTCAACTTTGGGTCCACGTAAGTTCTTGTCATTGTAAGTATTTGAATATCATTGAGAACCGCCAATGGGGTACCCCTTGCACATGGTACATGAGCTTTCCCATAACCAAAATGACAAGGCAAGCAGACAATGAGCATCTCAGCAATCTTTTTATTTACCATATGCATAGCTTTTTATTGAGGATGCTTCATAGATAGCTCATTATAGTGATGCTGCAAGTTTCCACCATGATTAAGCATGTCTTAGGCTAGCGGCTCAGGCGTTTCTCTAACACAGAATACAAACTCCATGGACATACAAGTCCCCTCTTTATTTCACACCGGTGACATCCATAGACAAAATAGCACGATATCAACTGTGTACAGAGTACAAGTGCAATGATGAAAACGTTCCTCGTGACAGCATGGTTCTGTTAATCCCAACGTATAGATGCAAGCATATACAACTTCGATGTCCACAATGGTTCATGTCTATTAGGGGCAAGTAAATAAAGTGTGCCATCAAGTTCGTGAGAGCTTTACTAACTAGTTTTCACATAACAAAATACTTTTTAATTTGAAAGGTAGATGAAGCTTGATAATTTGCTAGGAATAGCAATAGCTACTAGGTAGATATGGTGGACACAAGTGGCAAAAGTTTTGGGTTTAAAGGATTTTGGAAAATGAGAAGTATGCCTTCTCTAAACAGGTTTTCGGCCAGCAAGGCTGGGTATCAAGCAAGAGAGTTGAAAGAAACAAGCAAACATACAAGTAATAAAGCCAAACATGCAATCTTCCTGGAAGACACAAACAAATCTTAAATAAAGAATACTAAACTTATGAGCCAACAAGAAAGTAAACAAATGATACCAAATACCTGTAAGCTTTTTTCATTTCTTTCTTTCTCTTCCAAATTAATGCCACTGACCAGAAATCGGTTTGCCAAAACCAATTTAGATCCACTTGATGATTCCAAAGTGGTTCCAATACTGAACAACAAGATCCATCATATAATAGAGATTGCAAACTAAAATAAGAAGTGCAAAAAGTAAAAGATGAGACTTCTCATTAATATTCCAATAAAGGCACTCACACCAAGGGATACATAGATAATCAACTAAAGGAGAGATAGTTCCACATGCAAAACAAACTATAAGATAACCTCTCTACCACAGATATGAATCCACTAAAAAGGTAAAAGAGAAAAGATAATGGTGGTGATACCGCGGCACTCCCCCAAGCTTGGAACAAGCCGATGGGATGCCAAACCTGATGAAGAATTACTCCTTTGGTGGTGGTGGTGTTCTCTTGTCATCATCAAACTTCCAAGGCAATGGTTCCCCATACAAAAAGGATGTCCTTGTCTCTACAATCCTGAAACTAGCAGCGGATCTTATGCGATCAAATCTAGCCTCATACTCACAATTTTGATTCTATATGTCATAGAGCTGTGCTTGCAATTGATTGGTGGTCTGGCGGAGTGAAAAAATATCTTTTCGGAGCTCAGCAACTTCTCCCTCGTGCTTGGTAATGAGTTCTGAACTTATCTTGTGAATAACATCCACTTCACGTTTTCCATCTTCTTGTACCTGAAAACTTCTTGTTCCAATGCATCCATCCTATCTTCCAGGCTGCCTTCTCCTTTAGGGCCCTGAACTTCTTTCATCTATACCTTCCCCTCTTTTAGGATCAACTCTTTGGGATGAATCCTCAACTCATACATGTATGGGTTGAGGACATCCATAGAGGAATCCTCCGTGGGTGATCCAGAGGAAGACACTGAGGCTCCAAATATGAGAATTTTCCTGACAGAAACAAATCGAAATGAAAACACGACGAGAACACGATGCAAGAACCTCGGGGGATCCGGGGGGTTATATATTACGAAGTTTCAATGCATAAGGAAGGTTTTGACATGGAAACGAGGCGGAGACGGAGTTTGAGGGTGGCAAACCCCCTCCAGGTGCGGCCGGGCTGGGCTCGTGCCTGGGGTGGATTTGTCCACCCCGGGCTACGTTTCCTCTTCAGTTTGTCTCATAACTTCCCTTATGTATTAAAAACATCAAAAATATAAAAATATTGGGGTTTCACGAACCTTCTATTTTCACCACTTTTACCTATTCAAAGACAAACTCTATAGATTCTGGTGTTTGGCTTCTGATAAATCTTATGGAGTTTTCATTTGAATAACATCAACTTCTTCATTATAAGAATCTCCAGAGATATAATGTTTTAGCCTTTGACCATTCACCACCTGTGTTGTGTCATCTTTTAGAGAAGAAATTTTTATAGCACCTAAAAGGTACACTTCCTGGATAACAAAAGGTCCTTTCCATTTGGAGAGTAGTTTCCCTGCAAAAAATCTGAGATGAGACCTATACAAAAGAATTTCTCACCAACATGGAACTCCCTTTTGAGAATTCACCTGTCATGCCATCTTTTTACTTTCTCCTTAAAGAGTCTAGCATTTTTGTAAGCTAGACCTCTCCAATCATCTAGATTACTCAAGTTGAGCAGTCTTTTCTCACCATCACGTCTAAAGTCTCTATTCAACTCTTTCATTGCCCAATAAGCTTTGTGTTCTAATTCTAAAGGCAAGTGACAAGCCTTCCCATAGACCATTTTATAAGGAGACATCCCCATAGGATTTTTATAAGCAGTTATATAAGCCCACAAAGCGTCATTCAAATTTTTAGACCAAATTTTCCTAGATCTATTGACAGTCTTCTGCAAGATAGATTTGATTTCCCTATTGGAAAGTTCTACTTGCCCACTAGTTTGCGGGTGATAAGATGAAGCTATTCTGTGGTTTACATCATACTTGGCGAGAGTTTTTCTAAAACCCCCATGAATAGAATGAGAGCCTCCATAAGTCATGAGATATCTAGGCACACCGAACCTAGGAAAACTGACATCTTTAAGCATTTTCAAAGATGTCTTACCATCAGCACTGCTTGTAGGTATGGCTTCTACCCACTTTGTAACATAGTCAACAGTGTAGCATCCCAATTGTCTAACAATTGTAATGCTACTTGGTCTAGTAATATAATGTCTACTTCAAATATATAATTGTTGCATCATCAATATATCAGGCTCATGTCGTCATGCCACCTTGCATTTGAGCATCATATAAAACCCTTTTTGTTTTGGTTCTTCTCTCAGATGCATTGTAAATTGTATTTGCCTCTTGATATTGTATTTGGTTCTGGATATATTGTTTAAATGCCCAAGTTGAGTTGGGGGCATATCTTTTATTAACTCCTCCACCTTTCTTGTCATCACCCCATCATTCCACCATTCCACCATATATGAGCATTGAATTTTATTGGGTTTTACCTCTAGCTCATGTGGGTTGGGATGGATCCTATTCTATTTTTCCACATGCTCCCATCTTAGCATCATGTTGTTTTCACATTATTGATATATGAGAGCCACATGGCCACCTTCGCATGCCTTGTGAGTGGAACCCTTTTTCCTAGCTTCCATATGGATTATTATGGATTTATGCTCATGTGGGAATATTTTGGGACTAGTAATCATCTAGTGGAATATACACACTAGCAAGTCCCAATAATAATCAAATGTGATCATCTCCATCTACTCCACTTGGAACTCTCTTTTAAATTGTTTTTGCTTGGCTTCATTCCACTTTTGGAAATGCATAAGAATAATGCCATGTTTATTAATTTATTTCACAAGTTTAAGACATGGCATTAATTATTCTGCATGGGCCATGCAACCATCTCCAACTTTGTCCTCCTTTGCTTGTTTTTGGATTTTTGGGGAGAACCATCTCATCTCTCTCTCTCTCCCTCCTTTTGGCTGATCTAGTTGATCTTGCTCAAACCACATCACCACCTTTTTCTTAACCTCTCTTATTCTTGTCTAAATCTTGTTTGAGCTTGGCATGTTCTCGCTTGATATTGTCAAAGGCAAACATCTCCACCTCATCTCTCTCTCTCATCCTCACCACCTCTTCCCTAGGCCTCAATCTTGAACCTTCTCTCTTAAACCCAAACCCTACACCTATTCCACCTAGTCTTGCATGATCTAGCTGGATGAATGCAAGCATTCAAACCCTATGCCCCCTCTTCTCACCTCTCCTCTCTTTAACCTAACTAAAACCCTAAAACCTATCCCTCATCTAACCCTAAATACAACCATCACCCTCTCTTCTTACCCTCTCCTTCAACCATGCCGAGGTGCCCCTCTCCCTACCTAGCTGGCCCCACCTGGTTCCAAACCCTAGCCCGAGCCACCTATCTACCCCAACCCTAGCTCCAACCCGAGCTCCCTCTCTCCTTTCCTCTCTCTTTTCTCTCTCTTCCTTAAGGGCCCCACCACACCGAGCCTACCTCCTGGCCTCACCCTGCCCCACCTGGACGTCCCCGATCACCTGCCCGTGCCTGCCCTGGCCCCCCAGCTCGAGCACGTGAAGGAGGAGGGAAAGGTGGCCGAGCCACCTTTTCCATCTACCCCATCTCCCCACGGCATCTCCCTCTCCTCTCTGCTATCTACCACCACTCCCGGCTCTCCTCTGCCTCTCCAGATCTGGCCGAGGCGCCCTGGCCTCCTCCCTTCTTCTCCACCGCCGCCAGCTACCCCCAGCGCCGGCCACCGTCGTCATCACCCTACCTCACCGTAGCAGCAGGAGGGCGAGGAGTCTGGACGTTGGGGAAGACCGAGACGACCACCTGCACCGCCCCTGTACCCGCGGACGTGAAGGAGGAGCCCCAGGAGCGCTGGATCCCCACGTGGCCGACGAGAAACCCTAGCTCCAGATCATCTGCCTCGTCGCCGATCGACCGCTCCCCTGCCCGATCCGACGCCACCGACAGCCCCCTAGACATGGTCCGCCTCTCTGTAACCCCCTAGCCTCGCCGGACTTTGCGTCGAACGGCCTCCGCGCGTCGGAGTGCACGGGCGTCTGCACGCTCGCGCTCCGCGTAGCGCCCTATCTAGGCCTCGCCCGTCTCCCTGACAACAACGCCAGCCCACCGCAGCGGTAGCCGCCTACGC
The DNA here is from genome assembly GCA_916181665.1 of Avena sativa. Lineage (NCBI taxonomy): Eukaryota > Viridiplantae > Streptophyta > Magnoliopsida > Poales > Poaceae > Avena > Avena sativa. Next base: position 107,770,030 of record OV702293.1, read on the forward strand.
GCGCGCACGCCAGGTCCGGAGTTCGATCCCGCGCGCCGCGCCCCGCGCCCTGCGAGCACCGATCTGTCAGCGGAGAAGATCCACAGTGCGGCGACCCCTTTTTGCACTTAACCCCCTGCAGCTCTTTCGGCTAAACCCGCGGTCCGCAGACCCCACCAGTCAGCCGCGCCAGCGCTTTTGCAGAAAAACCCCTGGCCTTTTCCTGTCCGTAACCCGCGCTCCAGCCTCGGCCCTACATGTCAGTCTCTGTTCCGCTCGCCGCTGGCGTGTGGGTCAGCAAAGCCCCAGGCCCCACCTGTCATACTCAGTGGCTGGCAGCAGCCGCGGTGAGTAAAGCTTTTCTGCGCGTGTGGCCCCACTCCGTTTGACCCCACCCGTCAGTGTCTAGGGCTAGGACAAGCTGAGTAATAAAATGTTTACTGTTTCTGTTTAAATTCAAACCTTTTTCAAATTAATTCAAATTCAAATATTTAAATCTGTTTTTAAATAACTTTTAAAATACAAACCCAATTAATACATATAATATATGTTTTCAAATCAGAAAAATATGAGGAATTCAAATATAGCCTTCAAAATATATTTTGAACACTTTATTTTCCAAGTTTTTTAAAATTACAATAAAATGCCCTTTTACCTTATTTAATTAATATCTTTTGTTTTATAACTCCAAATTTAACAAATAATATGTCTAAAATGATTAGCTCGACGAGACCTTTCTGTTTATGCATTCCATTATCTGTTTTGCAGCATGCATCATATAAATATAAAGTATACAGCAACTAATATGAGGATAAAATGGGGCCAAAACTCAATAAAATGATTTATTCTTGTATTCCACACCTCACCCATGCCATGCTACTTTATTGCCATGAAAATTGTGCATCATTCATCATGGCATGATTGTTTGCTTGTCGCATTTTATTCATATGCTTGCGCACTTTATTTATGTTGGCCCTTGTTTGTTTGGTTCTTCTTCGAATAGACGCTGAGCAGGGGATATACCAAGAGAACCAGGAGTACCACCCAGATCCTTCTCTCGCTTCAACTGAGCTGCCAGGCAAGCACTACCACATGCTTGCATACATATAGTACCTATTGCCTCTACCTTATTCTTGCATCATTGAGTCGCGATTGCATTAATTTGAATCCCAAGTATTGCATAGCCTTTACTTTTAAACCCCACCGAAGCTTGTTCCTCCATCCCATGAGCCATTACTACCGGAGTTGTTTGAGCCATGCGAGTCGTAGAACAGCATGTGTAGGGTATGTGAGTGTCTGATGGATAACGAGGTACCTAAACAACTTAACCTGAGTAGTAATGGGATAACTAATGAAAGTGGCATCGGTGAGCCATATTTGCTATTTGGTTTTTCAGGCTCACTTGTGTCCCGTAGGACCCCGAGTACTTGATTCCTGTTCCTTGAATATTCGCGCTATCCACATCCGGGAGGCTTATGAACCCCCCTGAGCCAGAGCTTGATTCATTCTTATTTCTTGGGGCCACAAACTAGTTTGAGGTTTTATTTACTATCCTCTACTTATGCCATGCTTTACTGCTTTATTTAAATTGTAAGAGGTACTGCACACTATACTATTTAGGAAAGCGGAGTGTTTTTGCGGTATCGACAAGCCCAGTCACACTTTCGGGTTCCCAGTCGTTTACAGCCATTGGCGCAAACCTTGAGTCCGTCTCGGAGTCGGCCAACTTCGTCGCGGGTAGCTTAATGGGGTGGCCCCCTGAAATATTTCTGAATCCTGTGATCGCTTTGTCGTGACTGCCTCGTTGGGTTTTGATTTGGTTTTTCCGAGGTTGATCGAGTGTGTGTTGCTATTTGTGCACCCCTGCAGGGTAAAACTTTCTGAAAGCCGTGTCCGCGGTTATGGACGACTTGGAGCACAGTTTCTCGATCATAGACAAGAATAACTAAAGTACCGCTTTTAATTTGACTAAATAATTGACTAGTAAATAGTGCAACACTCATGGAATGGTTAATAAAACTGCCAACGGATGGGGGGTTGTTCGTCCGCTTCCTCGTCGGTAAGCGAGGAGGAGGATGGATCTGTGGACATTACCGTTATAACTGTTATAACTGTTGTTATTAATTCATGGACATCCGTCTATCTCTGGTTGGGCGGATGGTTAGCGAGTATCTATAGAATTGTTAGGGTTTATCTTTTGCTGCAATTGCGTCACCCCAGGTTGTGTCCCCTTTAGCGGCATAAAGACTTGCTGAGTACCCCTAGGGTCTCACACGATAAATTATTGGTTCAGATGAACAGGTACCCTCGCAAGATGGATACTGGGTGGAAGAGACGGACGATGTGGGCAACGATCATTCGGTGTAGAGATTCCGGGAACGGGGATCCGTGAGATCTATGGGCGGGATGTGTTTATTTATGGGGCATCTTATGCCGATTTGCTTCTTATCCGTACTCGGATCTTGTTTTCCGCTTCCGCTTGATACTCTGATGTTTGATGTATGAGGAGATATCCTAAACTATTATATCTATCTAGGATTTTGGATCTTGCCGTATGGCGTTGCTATATTTCCTTTCTTTTTAGATGGAATGGCTCTGATGTACTGTTGTATGGTGGCTTGCATACATACTCATTTGTGTATGTAGTTGATCCCTTGGCCTGCCGATTACGCCGCCCGTTCTTGTCCCGATGTTTGGAAATGGTTAGGACGGCCGAAAGGTCTACCTGTGAGTGGCATTTGGGCCCCACCGTACTATTTTAACCATTTCCGCTCATCCAGGCTTGTAACTAGGAGCGTAATTCACCGAGGTAGTTACAAACAGCAACAATAATATGTGTATACCCTTTTGAAGGAGGAAAAGGCCCCATAAATTCAAATCCCCAACAATCAAAAGGTTTAATAACAAGAGAATAATTCATAGGCATTTCATTGCTTCTAGAGATGTTACCTACTCGTTGGCATTCATCACATGATAAGACAAACTTCCTTGCATCTTTAAAAAGGGTAGGCCAATAAAATCCAGATTGTAAAACCTTTTGTGCAGTCCTGTCCCCAGCATGATGTCCTCCATAAGCACTGCCATGACATTTTCTCAATATCTCCGGTTGTTCAAATTCTGGAAAACATCTTCTCATAATACCATCCAATCCTTCTTTATATAAGTGTGGGTCATCCCAAAAGTAATGCCTTAGGTCATAAAATAATTTTCTTCTTTGCTGGGCTGTAAAGGTTGGAGGCAAATACTTGGAAACAATAAAGTTAGCATAATCAGCATACCAAGGACTCTCATGTGGACTTTCCCTTATTGTAGCTAACTTCTCATTTGGAAAACGATCATTAACAGGCAAAGGGTCAAAAGAAATGTTTTCCAAACGAGATAAATTATCAGCACCTTTCCTATCCACAATATCCAGATCAAACTCTTGCAAAAGCAACACCCACCTTATAAGCCTAGGCTTAGCGTCCTTGTTCGTCATAAGATATTTAATAGCTGCATGATCAGTATGAATAGTAACCTTGGAATCAACAATGTAAGGTCTAAACTTATCACAAGCAAAGATTACAGATAATAACTCCTTTTCAGTAGTAGCATAATTATTTTGAGCAACATCCTGAGTCTTGCTAGCATAATGAATGACATTTAGCTTCTTGTCAATACGTTGTCCCAAGACAGCACCCACAGCAAAATCACTAGCATCACACATAATTTCAAAAGGTAAACTCCAATCAGGTGGTTGGACTATAGGAGCAGTTGTTAATGCTTTCTTCAAAGTTTCAAAAGCTTCCTTACAATCATCATCAAAATCAAAAGGTACATCTTTTTGAACAAGATTAGTAAGGGGCTTTGAAATTTTGGAGAAATATTTAATAAACCTTCTATAGAAACCAGCATGACCGAGGATACTATGAATACCTTTGATATCTCTAGGACAAGGCATCTTCTCAATTGCTTCAATTTTGGCTCTATCAACTTCAATACCTCTTTCAGAGATCTTGTGTCCAAGAACAATTCCTTCATTAACCATGAAATGGCATTTCTCCCAGTTAAGAACAAGGTTGGTTTCCTCACATCTCTGCAAAACTTTATCAAGATTGTGCAAACAGTTATCAAAAGAAGTTCCATAGACGGAAAAATCGTCCATGAAAACCTCCACAATTTCTTCACAAAAACCATGAAAGATAGCAGACATACATCTCCGAAAGGTAGCAGGAGCATTACATAAACCAAAAGGCATACGCCTATAAGCATAAGTACCATAGGGGCAAGTGAAAGTAGTTTTCTCTTGGTCCTGTGCTTTCGCAGCAATTTGAGAAAACCCAGAATAACCATCAAGAAAGCAAAAGTGAATCTTTTTGGACAACCTATCAAGCATTTGATCAATACAGGGTAAGGGATAATGATCTTTCTTGGTAACTTTATTAATCTTTCTAAAATCCATGCACATTGTATAACCAACTACTACTCTTTGGGGTATAAGATCATTATCTTCATTAGGCACAACAGTTATTCCCCCTTTCTTGGGAACACAATGAACAGGGCTAACCCACTTACTATCAGCAATAGGATAAATAATACTAGCATCAAGCAGTTTTAATACCTCATTTCTTACCACATCCTTCATCTTAGGATTTAGACGGCGTTGGTGCTCAACAACTGTTTTTGCATCAGGTTCTATATTAATAGCATGCTGACATATAGTAGGAAAAATCCCCTTTAAATCATCAAGAGTGTAGCCCATAGCACCTCTGTGTTTCTTCAATATCTCCAATAACCTTTATTCTTCCTTTCCTAAAAGTTTAGAACTAATAATAATAGGATATATTTTCTTGTCATCAAGATAAGCATATTTAAGATCATCAGGTAAAGGTTTTAACTCGAAAACAGGGTCCCATTTAGGTGGTACTGTGGTACCCAAATCTTCCATAGGTAAATTATGCTTAAGTAACTCAGGCTGATGAAGGAAAGCATCATCAATTCTATTTCGTTCCTTCATGAAGGCATCACTTTCATGCTCTTCCATGAACTGTTGCAAGGAATTGTTAGGAGCAAGAGAAATAGCAGAAAGTTGTTCAACCTTGAAATCCTCATCAGGCAGTTCATTTTCATAAGGAGTTTTGGCAAATTTGGAAAATATAAACTAATAAGACTCTCCAACAAACTTAGTCCAAACTTTTTCCTTCCTACAATCTATGATAGCCCCACATGTATTCAGAAAGGGTCTACCAAAGATAATAGGATAGGTTTTACTAGCTTCTTTACCAAGTACTAGAAAATCAGCAGGATATTTAATCTTACCACAAAGGACCTCCACATTTCTTACAATGCCAATGGGGCAAACTTGCTCTCTATTAGCAAGGTGAATGACCACATAAATGTCCTCAAGCTCACAAGGACCAATCTCATGCATAATTTCTTGTAAAGCTCATAAGGAATAGCACTAGAACTAGCACCAATATCACATAAACCATGTCACATCCCAAGATTTTCCAAATCTTGTAATGTGAAAATAAATAAATAAAATAGATAATTGTTGAAATTTAGGGTGAGAAGAAACTTTTTGATTCCAATTGGAAACATCAAAACCTATTTTGATCAAATAAAATCCTAAAGAGATCTAAAAAGATAAACAAATAATAAATAAATTTATAATAGTTGGAATCACTATTTTTGGACCTTTAAATAAAAAGATATGGTTTTCATAAAGCAAAGGTAGAAATATAAATAAGGATTATTTCATAGAGCCAAATTAAATCTTGGCCAATCTTTTGAAATAAAATATTTTTATTTGATAAAAAGAGTAAAGGTTTATTTAAATAAAATAATGTGGATTTATTAATATCCATTTTGATTAAAGTAAAGGTTTTTCCATTTTAAATAAACACTAAAACTTGTTAATTTATTTTGAATAAGATTTCCAATGTTTTAGTTTTCAAATGAAACCTACTGAATTTTTTTTGATATTATTTAGATTTCAAAAGAGTTTTAAAATAAATTAAAACCTATTTGAATTAAAAGACTTTGGTCTATTTATTTAATTATTAATAGAACTTAAAAGAGTAAAAGAATTATTTTATTTTTGACTTTGAAATATGTTGTTAAATAGAATTAAAATTCACCCAAAGTTTGGTGGTGATTTGAATTTAAATGGAGATTGATTTATATTATTAAATCTTATTTAATTAAAACTAGAACCTATTTTAAATAATTAAAAGACCCTAAAAAGAATAAAAGATTTATTCTAATTATGACTTCAGAATGTATTTCTAATCATTGTTTGTTTATTCACAAAATTTGGCAAAGGTTTGAATTCAAATGAGTGTTTGAATTGATTAATAAAAATCAAAACAGAATATTAGAAATGGAAAAGGAAAAAACATTCAGAACAAAAAAAATGAAACGGAGCAGCCCAGCCCAGCTAGCCCACTAAGCCCACCTCTCCCTCTCTCCCCCGAAACGTTTTCTCACCGCGGAAAGAACCTACTCTGTCGCTGACGACCAGGCCCCACTCCCCCTCTCTCTCACTCGCTACCAAACGGACCCCACGCCACCTCAGCATCGTCTCCCTCGCAGTGACCACGCCTCCAACCCCTCCTCATCATTTCTGGCCGTTGAAGCCGGCGTCAATACGCTTTACTTCCTTCATTACTCCACCCCGCGACCTTGCCCTCTTAACCGCCTCCCTCCCCTCTCCATTTCCCCCCAGTCATCGCCCCACCGGAGCCCCCAGGCTGCCCTGATTTCCTCTTAGAACCCCACTGCCTCCGACGCTCTCCGGCAGCAATTCCGGCCAGCCTCCTCCGCCCCTCGACTCCTCGACCACACGAAAACATTCCCCAGCCTCTAGCGCACACTCCAGTGCCGCCATCTCGCTCTCACTTGCCCTGCAACCTCGACTACGTCTTCAACGAAGCAGCACCGTCGTCTGTCTCCAACTCTGGCGAGTCCTCCTGGTAAGAATAGACCGCCCCTTTCCCTCTCTTGGATTCTCACATGATCGAGACTTCCATACGAACCTAAGGGTGCCCTTTATTTGCCTTAGCATGCCGTATATCGTCGCCCCCGTCGACGAGCAGACGAGCCGGAGGTGTAGCTCAACTCCGGCGAGGAATCCACGTCACCACCGTGCACCCCTTGACTTCTTGCGAGCACGACGAGCATCAGCGACACCACGCGATTCTAGTGAGCCATTCCCCTTGTTCCCTTGCTTCCTATTTCGCCAGCTCCGCCCCTAGCCGAGCACCGCCGCCGCGCGCCACCGTCGTCGCGGCGCCAGATCTTGGCAAGCATGCCGTGCACCGTCCGATCTGGATCGGAGTGACGTGATAGATTTCACTTAAGCCGAAGGGGTATGCGATCTGATCCATGCGATTAAGTTAGATCCAACGCTCCACCACAATCGATCCGAGTGAAACGGTACCGGCGAATAGGAACTAGACACGTAGCCCTGTCTGTTTGAATAAAAACAGAAATTTTCTATGTGATGTGCCAGTTTGAAAAATTCATAACTTTCAAACCACACATCCAAATTTTGCAAATTTTATATCAATGGAATCATCAAGACAATTACTTTCTTACCATGTGCTTTGTTTAGTAAAATGCCTCTGTTAAATTGATTGTTTTTGCAGAAACTTGTGTAGGCATATTTAGAATATAAAATTTGTTCTAAAATGATTTTTGAGATAAAACCTTTGTAAAATGGTTTGTTTTGAACCTACTGACCATATAAATCAATTTGTGGTTTCAAAAATATATTTGGTGAAGCAAAATAATAAACCTTTGATTTAAACCATTTCTAGTCAATTAAAAATATTGTTTATTTGTTAAAAATGCTTTTTGAAGAAAACCTTTGGTAAATGTTTTGGAATAAACTCTCTGACCCCAAGCACCAAGTTTTATGATTTAAAAATGTATTTGGTAAACCCTATAAAGATTGCTACTTTGATAAAGGCATTTTTAACCACATAAAATAATGATTTGGTTTGAAAATGGTTTATAGGTAAAATCTTTTGCAAATAGTTTTACCACTTTATAAAATGACCAATAAGTGTTTTAGAATGTTTATAACCTATTATAAACCACTTTTGTAAATAAAACAAATATTGACATGTTTGCATGCATTGTTTTGTTGCTATCATTTTATGTGATGTTTTGCTTGGATGGTAGTTTGAAATTGTGCCCTTGCTTGATTAAATTGTAGTGATTTGAAGAGTGTTATCATTGCAAAGACAAGGAGTGAACTTATATTCTCTACCAAAAAGGCAAGTGATGCTACATACTTTGTCCCATTATTTTCACTATGCATTTGTGATATTTCTAAGTAGGACTTGCATGGAATTTTTGCTAAGTATAAACTATGCCATGGGAAATCCTAGTAGATGAAACCTTAGTAGAAATTTCCTAAGTTAAGATTCCTACTACTATCATGCTTAACTTATCTAGTAGAAAACAAGGGTGGATTATATTTCATGCTATAGAATATTTCTAAGTCAAGGACTTGTGTTTTGTTTAATAAAACAACTAAGTGAATGAATCACCTGGGTGGAATGGAAGGAATGGTTTATGTTGAGTGGTTCACAAGTCCCATTTCTATGGTTTACCTTGTGTATCTCACTTGTGGATGGCCACCCAGGAACAAAGAGATTTGAGATGTCAAATGTTGAGAAGCTTCAAGTGCAGCCACTTGGCATTATGGGCTCTGCCTGGATCATATAGGTTGCAATAACTTAGCCAAATGGACAGTTGATGGTAGGGGAATGATAGGTGGGAACACGTCCATTCTGGTCTAAGGGAAGGCTTCTGAAAGATCTTGTCTTGGTGAAACCAAGTCTTGTGGGGAAAGTGCACCACCTCTGCAGAGTGTAAAAATCTAAGTACTTAGACATGTCCCTGGCAAAGGACAATTTGAGCATCAAGACATGGAAGCTATCAAGAATATCCTCATCCCAATTTCTAAGTAAAAACTTGTGGTTGAACAAGGGTTGAAGGATCACCAATTTCTATTGGGAGATTCCTTGGGAAAGATTTTTGTCAAGCAAAAACTTAGTGTTTTCAAATGATAAGGAAAATCTATTTTGAGCAAAGCAAGCCTAAGCTCCACTTAGCCAAATGCATATTGATGATAGACTCCACTATATTACCATAGTTACACTTGCCAATACAATTCAAATGTATTGACCCTTGTGGCTGTAACTTGTTATGTTGCAGGTTTGTTTGATATTAGTGAAGTTTAATGATTAGGATTACAAGTCTACAACCAACATGTCTGCCTATGGCACTTTGAAGATGAAGGACCCCATGCTATTGTTATATTCTGCTGCATTGTAATGAGATAGCCAAATGAGCTATGTAAGATGTAATAAATTATTTTATTCCTGGTTATAAAGTTGTATTATGACCTTTGTTTCTTGATATTACATCTTAACTATGGATGCTAGCTATTGATCCAGGGACTAGCATTGTAAACACAGGGATCTCTTCCTTATTAAAGGTTGGTAACCTTACAAACCATAATAGCCATGACTACCAATTTTAACAGAAAGCATAGGGACACTAGCTTTTCTAACTTTCTTAGGATGAGAAATAACATTAGTAGCATCTTCATAGAAGACAATATGCTCATCTTCTATATTTTTAGTGACAAGACCTTTCACAATAGCTACCACAGGCTCGATATTAATAAGCTCATCAGACCCTACAGTTTTCTTTACGCTTTTTCTAACCACATTAGCCATAATAGAGTGTTACCTTACCTTGGAGGGAGAAGGGATCTTATCAACACAAGGTTCAGGCAAAATAGGATCAACAGTACAAACCTCTATACTGGCAGGAACGTGGGTAACAATGTATTTATAAGGAGCATGGTACTTTTCCCACTCTTTCTTGGGAATCTCAATATATGAGGCAAAAGCATTAAAACATTTTGCAAGAACTTGAGGATGAAGACCAAACTTACTGCTAGTATCATGGAAGCTATCAGTTCCCATAAAAGATTTAATGCATTCATAATCATAGTTTATACCTGAATTTCTTCCTTTGTCATTCTCCCAAGCTTCAGTGTTCTCTTGAATACGGTCTAGAAGATCCCATTTAGATTCTTCCTTCATACGTGTGAATGATCCAGCACAAGAAGCATCTAGTAAATCTTTATCATGAAGAGAAAGCCTAGCATAAAATTTATTGAGAATAATACTATGAGGGAGTTCATGGATAGGAAATTTAAGCATTAGTAACTTCAATCTCCCCAAATCTTAAGTTGTACTCTCTCCATCAAGAGGCCAAAAGTTATATATAATATTTCTATCCTTATGGATCTCACTGCGAAGATAAAATTTAGAGCAAAAGAGAGATGACATCTCCTCCCATTCCATGGATTGTCCATTCTTCAGCAGCTTATACCATTCTTCAGCTCTCCCTTTCAAGGATATGGAGAGAAATTTCTTCTTCACCTGTTTAGTTGTGATACCTGCACACTTAAACAACCCGCATAATTCATGGATAAAAAGCAAGGGATCACCAGGATGGACATTTCCATCCCCAAAATAATAATTATCCATAACACGATTAACAATACTTGTAGGTATCTTAAAAGGATATATCTCAACAAGAGGTGGTTCATCTACTACCCTAGCAGTGGTAGTAGTTTTCCCAAACAGAAAACCAAGTGGGTTATCCATATTGGAAACAAAGTAACAAGAGCAATACTCACAGTGAAAGTTTCCCTTACCAGTTCCACTCTTTAATAGCGCTTCACTCCCTGGCAACAACGCCAGAAAATAGTCTTGATTACCCACAAGTATAGGGGGTGTATCGTATTACTTTCAATAAATAGGAGTGTCGATCCCAACAAGGAGCAGAAGGTGCTGAATAGTGGTATGCAGCAGGAAATCCCTGTGAATACTTAGCAAATGGATTTTTAGTGGTTTTCTAACAAGGCAACAAAAAAAGAGAAAGTAACAGAAGTAACGAACAAACGGAGCAAGTGGCCCAATCCTTTCTTAGAAAAGGACAAGCTGGTGGAAATACTTATAAGGACCAAATGTTCTCGAGGACACATGGGCATTCTGTCAAGTGCATTCGCTTCAAATAGCTGAGTACTCTTCTCTGGTGTTTGTAAGTGTTGTGTGGGTGAACCTGTGCTAACATACCGCCCTTCCTAGGACTAATACAAACTTGTGATTAAAACCCCTACAAACATCCGTAACTACAGGAAAGTAATTAAGATATAAATCTAACCACAACCTTAAACTCTAAGATCCTACACTCCCTTGTGCAAAGGTGTCCTAACGTTCAGGTTTCTGTCACTCCGGCAACCCCACAATTAGTAGCCAAATACACAATGCATCCCCCTAGGCCCATAAATGGTGAAGTGTCATGTAGTCGATGGTCACATGACACCACTATAAGAATAGCACCACAACTTAAATACTAAACCATTGAATAATAACTCATCACAGATCCAATAATAACAACATGACTTCTCCCATGTCCTCAAGAACTAAACGAACTACTCACAAGACATCATATGGATCAAGATCAAAGATGATATGATAATGGATAACAATCTGAACATAAACAATAATCCAATGGTTCCACTCAGAAGCATCAACTACAATAGTAATCAACACCGGGAAAGTTTCCCCTAATGAACTAAGCAATATCCAACACAATTGTTACAGCAAGACGGAGTGGTGATGATGGTGCTGGTGGAGATGATGGTGTGGATGATGATGATGATACCGATGAAGCCTAGCTTGATGACAGTGTTGATGGCGACGGTCTCCCCTCTCCGGGAAGGAATTCCCCCTGTAGAAACATGTCTGCCAGAGAGATATTTCTCTCTCAGTGTTTTCCGCCCCCCATAGGTGGTGTAAATCTATCTGTGGTCGCTCCCCTGATGTTAGGGTTCCGTAGGGAAGTTATAGGCAAACGGGGAGAGTCGGAGGTCGGGCAGGTGGGCCACACCTGCCCTAGTTGCGTCCTCAGGTGGGCTCGCGCCTAGGGGGTGTGGGCCCCCTGTTGCCCCCCTTCGCTCCTCCTTCTGGCTTCCTTCGTCTTCTGGTGAAATAATATGTTTCCATATTTTTTTGGTATTTTTTTTATCTTCGTGAAATTGCACCGAAACGCCTTATTTTCCTTCAGAATCCAGACTCCGGTAGTCCATCCTCCAGGAATCATCCAACATGGATAAACAGATGAAAATCCATAAGTAATACCTCATAATAAGACAAATGTCAATGAATAGAGGTAAATTATGATATAGAATGGTGATGCAAATTTGGTGTATCACCTTTCGGTTGTGAGATAAGTCCACCAAGGTCCAAACCTGGTTTTCATACATGGATTCCATCTCGGATTTCATGGCTTCTAACCATTTGTTGGAATCCGGGCTCATCATCGCTTCTTCATACGTCGCAGGGTCATCAATTTCATCGACCATGAAATTCATAACAGGATTCCTTACAGCTTGGGAGCTGCACGTGTCCTGCTAGACCCGCGAGGTTCGGTAGTATTCTCTTTTGGAGCTTCATGATCATTATCATTAGTTCCCTCCTCATTTGGTGAGGCCAACTTCGGAACGACTTCCGGCGTTGCCCTACTCGCCATATTATGGATAGAAGGTTCTACAACCTCTTCGAGTTCTACCTTCCGACTACACACGCCTTTCGTGAGAAACTCTTTCTCTACAAAGGATCCATTCTTGGCAACAAAAACCTTGCCCTCGGATCTGTGATAGAAGGAATACCCAATAGTTTCCTTAGGGTATCCTATGAAGACGCATTTTCCGCTTTGGGTTCGAGTTTATCCAGTTGAAGTTTCTTCACATATACATTGCATCCCCAAACTTTAAGAAATGACAGATTAGGTTTGTTTCCAAACCACAATTCATACGGTGTCTGTTCAACGGATTTAGATGGTGCCCGATTTAAAGTGAATGCAGCAGTTTCTAGTGCATAACACCAAAATGACAGCGCAAAGTCCGTTAGAGACATCATAGATAGAATCATATCTAGTAAAGTACGATTACGACGTTCCGACACACCATTTCACTGTGGTGTTCCGGCAAGTGTGAGTTGTGAAACTATTCCACACTCTTTCATATGAGTGCTAAACTCATAACTTAGATACTCACCTCCACGGTCAGACCGTAGAAATTTGATCTGTCTATTACGATGATTTTCCACTTCACTTTGAAACTCCTTGAATTTCTCAAAGGTTTCAGACTTGTGTTTCATCAAGTATATATCACCGTATATACTTAAATCATCCGTGAAAGTAACAAACTAACGATATCCACCTCGCGCTGACACACTCATTGGACCACACATATCAGAATGTATGATTTCCAATAAATCTGTCGCCCATTCCATTGAACCGGAAAACGGCGTTCTAGTCATCTTGCCCATAAGGCATGGCTCACATGTATCAAACGATTCAAAATTAAGTGATTCCAAAAGTCCATCCGAATGGATCTTCTTCATGCATTTAACGCTAATATGACCTAGACGGCAGTGCCACATATATGCGGATATATCATCATTATATTTAATCCTTTTAGCATCAACATTATGAATATGTGTAACACTATTATCGAGATCCAACATAAATAAACCATTCATCATCGGTGCATGACCATAAAAGATTTCATTCATATAAATCGAACAACCATTGTTCTCGGATTTAAATGAATAACCACTGCGTATCAAACATGATCCGGATACAATGTTCATGCTTAGTGCTGGAACTAGATAACAATTATTCAAGTTTATAACTAATCACGATGGTAAGTGGAGAGGTAGCGTTCCGATAGTGATCACATCAATTCTTGATCCATTGCCAACACGCATCTTGACCTCACCCCTTGCTAGCAGTCGCTTGTTCCACAACCCCTGATTCGAGTTACAAATATTAACAACTGAACCGGTGTCAAATACCCAGGTGCTACTATGAGTACTAGTCAAGTACACATCAATAACATGTATATCATATATACCTTTTATTTGCCTTGTCGTCCTTCTTGTCTGCCAAATACTTGGGGCAGTTGCGCTTCTAGTGGCCAGTCCCCTTGCAATAATAGCACTCAATATCAGACTTAGGGCCAACTCGGGGTTTCTTTTCAGCCACGGCAACCGGCTTTCCGCCTTTCTTTCCCTTATATTTGCACTTCTTGTCTTTCTTGAAACCAGTGGTCTTATTGATCATCAACACTTGATGTTCCTTCTTGATCTCCACTTCTGTAGTTTTAAGCATTGACAGAAGCTCGGGGAGAGACTTCTTCATGCCTTGCATGTTATATTTCATAATGAAGCTCTTATAGCTAGGTGGCAAAGACTGGAGAACACGATGGATGCCTAAGTCAATGGGAATCGTTATTCCCAAGGACACAAGATTATCGGCGTAACCCGACATCTTGAGTACATGCTCACTTACGGAGTTGTTCTCTTCCATCATGTAGCTAAAGAACTTTTCTGAAACATTATAACTCTCTACAACAGCATGGGTGTCGAAAATCATTTTCAACTCACCAATTGTATCAAAAGCATTGCCATTTTCGAAACGCTTTCGAAGTTCTGGCTCTAGCCCATACAATGTGCCGCAATGAACTAAGTTGTGGTCCTCCTGACGAGTCTGATAGACATTCTTTTCTTTGTTAGGGGCATCATCAAATAGTGGGGGGCCTAGCGGCGCTTCTAGCACATATTGCTTTTGTGCAGCAGTGAGGAGAATCCTCAAATTTCATGGCCTAGTCAGTAAAGTTGCTACCGTTCATTGCAAGTTTCTCTTTCTCCGTGAACACATTGAAATTAAAAGCAGGTGGTGCCATCTACAACAGAATTTGTAAAGATTAGACTAAGTTTATGATAGATTGAGTTCAACTAATCCAAATTAAGAATGAACTCCCACTCAAATACGACATCCCTCCTGCCTTTTTGGTGATTACATGAACAAAATCCACTACACCAAGTATGATCATCACATGAGTCGGTGTAGCTTCAAAGGAGAGCATCAAATGGGCATCATATATTTCATATGACTCATGCTTAACCTTTTGGTCCGTGTTCCGAGGCCATGTCTGTACATGCTAGGATCGCAAAGTAAGAACCTTAGTATTCGCGTGTGTAAACTGTCTTACACCCGAAATATGATCGTGGATCCAAGAACACCCGATCATCACGTGATGTCTTGGAGCGACGAAGCACAATCGTTACATACTTAAGGGAGAACACATTTTTATCTTGATATCTAAATGAGGGATCATCTTATTTTTGTAATAAAATGCCAAACAAGCAATATAAGATGCAACAAACATCACATGTTAACAAGTGAAATGATATGGTTCTTGCACTTGATCTCCATCATGTGCATCGTGGTATGATCATCATCATTCCTTTATGTGTAAGGCCAAGATCTATGGAACTTACACGTTATGTGTATTGTAAGAGTATCGACTTAGAGTTTTACTTACAACATCACCATATCATGACACTAGCCCATCAACAATCTAAACTAGACGCCTCTAATTTATCCATTGCATGTTTTACGTGGCTTAGGGCTTTTGAAGATAGAACCATTCTTACCTACGAACATGAACCACAACGACGATAACCAAATTGTTGATAACTCGTTGCAAATTAAATATTGACTATAGTAAGAAAGACAGACACCCGCTAGCCACTTATGCAAAACTAGTTGCATGTCAAGCGTGGAACAAGTCTCATGTGCGAGGACATGTAAAGTTTGTCCGGGCCGCTTCATCCCACTATTCCACCAGTATCCAAAGTACAACTAAGAAGCAATAACATGATCATCATCGCCCACATATACATAAGTGTATTACCCATGCAAAGCATCTACACATAGATCCGGCTCTGATACCACTATAGGGTTCGCAGCATAGAAAACAAAAAATTTCCTACGATGGGAACAACTATTTACCACAATCTATCTAATAGATACAAGAAACGGGTAGATATACATCCGTAGAGAACATACCCTTGAAGAACGACAAAGCTTAACGAGGTTGAACTCGTGGTTGATGTAGACAAACTCTTACCGATCTCAAGATCGAGAGGAAGTCCTAGCGCTGCAAATCAGCGGCGCATCCATGCTCGCACACACGTCCAAGGTACCGAGCAACCTCCGCCTCCTCGCTCCAGCGATGCAGTGGAAGCACAACTCTTTCTTGCTTAAAAGCCACTAGGAACATGTATCTCGCTAGTCCGAGACCATGGGGGATAAAAACTAGAGGGGGAGAGAGATCCTTCACGAGGAGGTGTGAGTGAGAAGTGAGGGCGGGGGGCTCCTTTTATAGGAGGAGGGGGCACCCAAGGGGGTGGCCTCTGGCCATGGGGGCTGCCCCCTCCCCTCCTTCATTCATGTGGGTGGAATCTCCACTCACAAAATGCCCTTCAATTCTCCAGTCAAAAAATCCCACTCAAATTCCCATTAAATTTCCACCAAATTTAATGCACACTCTCTTTAAATAAAACTCCTTTTATTTATTCAGAATTTTGTCATTTACTTTAATGACAAACATTCACATATAACCACTTGCTAGTATTTCATTTCACATGCAGAAACACTTTCTGCAATTTCACCCGAAACCAGTTTCGGTATCTAGTGAAATAAATTACCGTGCTTTGTAATTCTTTTTAGCATGAAACTATTTGCTCCAAATGGTGTCGGTGTCTCTTAAGTGTGTCACCCTGCGGTTCGCGAATAATGTGGACATGATCGAGACCCCTCTCAGATCAATAATCAGAAGCGGGACCTGGAGATCCGTACTGACTCCCACACATTGAACGATGACTTTCTTGTGATTGTGAGAACCTTTTACGCTAGTATCTTTAGCCCTTTGTCTCGTGACATATTACATGTCCGAGATTCGGTCGTTGATATCTGCATACCTAGTTTGATCTCGTTACTGACATGTACTCTTTTCTCGTTCCCGTGATATAACATTCTAGTGATCAAATCACTTGCTTGCAAGCTAATCAATGTGATATCACCGAGAGGGCCCAGAGCATATCTATCCATCATTAGGATGAAAAAATTCCACTCTCAATCCATGGGCCTCAACATAACACTTTAATAGTAATGAACCCATCTTTATTATCACCCTGTTACGGTGTGATGTTTGATGTTATCAAGATACTCTTCCAGTGTTAGTGATTGACATGATCTCATGGTCTAAGGATCAGGATTACTTCGTATGATGTTATAGCAATATAAACTCAATGACTTTGATAGTAATGTTATACTTCGGATGAATGTTCATCACACCATTCCAATAATTTTGTGACATCGTTATTAACAACATCCAATGTCCATGATCAGGAAACCTTGATCATCTTGTTAATCAACGAGCTAGTTTATAAGAGAGGCGTAACTAGGAACTTTTTTTTTGTTTATTAAACACACATGTATTAGCTTTTCCGTATTAATACAATTATACCATGCAAAATAAGCATCTATCATATACTTGGAATATACATAAAAACCACTTTATTATTGCCTCTCAGGGCATATTCCCTTCAGACACACTTAAGGATTCGATGTTGTTTAGTAGATATGGAATATGAGTTGGAGAACGAATGTTGTTGGGAGTCTCAGATTGTATCCAGGACATCATAAGGAGATCCGGAATTGTCCGGATAATAAGATTCATATAAGGAAAGTCAATTTCCGGGGTTTGGAAATGTTTTTGGTGTTTTGACTAGAAGCTTCTAGATGTTCTGGAAGGTCCACCACCTCGGGAGGGGGTATTTGGAATGCACCATACCCTAATGGGGTAGGAGCATAGACCACTAGGTCAAGTCGGCCAAGGACATGTAAGAGATAATCAAACTATAGTTTCAATAGTCAAACTCTAGTTTGAAAAGTCAAATCCTACTTTGAAAGTCAAAACTCCTAGTGGAGGAAGGAAAGGAAACCTTGAGGGAAAAGGATTCGCTCTCCCTCCCCAAACCGTCGGACACAAGGGGATTGGGTGAGGACTCATCCACCCTGGCCGCCTCCCCTCCACCTATATAAGGAGGGGAGGGGGCGCCACCCCCTCTCATGTAACATCCCAATTTCAGCAACCCTGATTAAATGTCCAAAAGGCAAAAATCAGGGGAAATTTTTTTTCTTGCCTTGTGTGCTTACTTGTTTGCTTGTGCTGAAGCAACTGTTTGTTTATTAGTTGTGTACTCCTCATCTCAACCCTAGTTTACCAAAAACTATTTTACAAAAGTGATGTCTTGGCTCATCTCTCGTATTCTCACATGTTCTGTCATTCAAAAACTTGAGCCAATATGACTTTGACACAACCAAATACTTTAACAGCTTCTATTGCCAAAACTATGGAGATATATATATATATATACTCTCCTTATGTTTTCAAGATAGAACCTTCAACTACCATTATCTCTAGGTTTTTCCAAAACCTTTATTAAAACCTTTTAATCCAATCTTGGTAGTAATACCAAGATGATCCTTATCTTACTTCAAGCAAAACTCCTTTCAACCTACCCCTCCTACCCTCAAGATAGGCTTAATGGTAACCCTAGTAGTAGTTAGATAGTAACAAGATGAATTGCCTTGATCTGTTGTCTGATGAATTGCCTTGATCTATTGATTGCCTTGTTTGCTTAGGAACTAGAGTGAGCTAATCTAGTAGCTCATCCATTAGTACCAAATCCTTGCTTGTGATCATCAATCTCAAAGAAAGAATCCAAGTCTGGATCTATCCTAAGCCACTCAAGTGATCATCTCATCTCCTGCTTACCTCAAACCAAGGATAACCCTTCTGGATGGTTTCCAACTCAGTGAAGACCCAATCTAAGCAGGGATAATATATACTTATCCCTCAAATCAACATACTCCATATGATCATGAGTTTGGAACCTAGCATCCTCTCCAAAATCATCTACACTTGCACTATAGTTAAAAATCTCCAAAACTGCCAAAATGGTTGTCTGGATTTCTTCTCTAGATTCAATCTTTGGAGCCCTACCTCTTCCAACCTAGGTGCATTCTTGAGAATGTACTTGAACCATCTTGTAGTACATCACTAGTACTACCAAATCCAATTATTTACCTTATCTAAGCCATTATTTGTCCCACTCTTCCATGATGGTTTTGTAATCAAGATAATAATCTTTTCTGCAAATCTTGTCATCTTTCCTACTTTGGCAGAAGCTCCCATCTATATGCCACCTCCCCTTGCCCAACTCCTTGCTTGGTTATGATCTACTTATCATGGACTATCAACTCCCACTTCACTTGTTTCCATTGGATCCTTGTGCTTCTTAAACCCACATGGTTTAGGAGGCTACCTGATGTATCTGTTATGGCAGCCTTATTTTCAACAAAGTTTGCAATCCCTCCAAAACCCCCTAAAATGCAAACAATCCCAACTCTTGATTCCATGATCATCAACATGACATGGTCTACCCATCCATATACCCCTTGTACCTAGTTGAGCTCTGAGCTCCCTAATCCAACTCTTTTTAGGTGGCATGAGAATAACTAAACCCTAGATCCTCCAAGAACCTAGTTTCCACCCTTTTCACCACTTTTCTTCAAAACCAAGGTTAATATAGATGCCTACATCAATTTTATATCATCTACCTTTGATATAAGCATCCCCAAATAATTCCCACAATTATTTGGATTATTAAACTATTCTAATTCCTCTACTTACCCAAATTCTCAAAATCCTTGTCTATAAAGGCAAGTTTGCTTTTCTCCAAATCACCTTGCCAACTCAAAGCACATTTGATTCCTATATTTCATATCCCATCTTTCAACCTAAAAAATAAATATTTTTGAGATTCTTTATTATTTCTTTCTGCCCTTTTTCTTAAACGGCAGAAATAAGAAATAATTCCCTAAAATATTTTTCCACCTCAATAAATCCCAATAAAATTCTCCAATGTGTGTTATGGAATTGAAGACCGTATCACAACAAAAACCAAGCTTTCCCAATGCAAAATCATCATCTTAGCTTCCATAATCTATTTCTGCACTATTTAAAGAAGTGCATTTAAATGGGATTATAATCATTGGAAAAATCCCATTTAAATCATAGAGAGATTAT
The DNA here is from genome assembly GCA_916181665.1 of Avena sativa. Taxonomy (NCBI): domain Eukaryota; kingdom Viridiplantae; phylum Streptophyta; class Magnoliopsida; order Poales; family Poaceae; genus Avena; species Avena sativa. Next base: position 107,790,092 of record OV702293.1, read on the forward strand.
TTGTCCACATCTATCTACCAGCATTTCCACACAATGTCGAATACAAATTTTGCAACTTTCTTCATAAGCCACCATTTGATCAATTTTTCCAAACCAAAGTAAACTTGAGTCAAACCACAACCAAACTAGCTCCAATATTCCCTAGTACTACTCCCCAGCATCATCACACCCTCCTGGACGTGTGCACTATAGCACTACAGTACCTAGCCCCTCACTTGTCCTATATGATTGAGAGATAGAAGAGGAAATCTTGCAATATCTTTGTAATAAAAGGGACATCAGCTACCCCAATCCCCTCTCCCCTCTCTGGTCGAGCTATAGGCCCCACACCACCCCCAGCACCGCCTCCCTTGCCCAATGACTGGCCATCACCCTCCTCCCAAGCTTCCCCATGCACCTAGTGCACCATGGACCATCTAGCTCGATTTATAATGCCCAAGGCCACCTAGCACCCTCCCTTCAGCTCATTTGCCTCCAACAACCCCCACTCACCTCCCCGAGCTCACCCTCTCCCTCTCCCCTGCCCTATCCTGCCCAGGAGAAAGCATAGAGTATGCTTCGGCCATGACCAAAGCTTGAGCAAAGCTCCTCCCTCCCCTGCTCTGTTCCACCTACATGTGGCCTCCTCACACTCCTCTCCCCCAAATCTACCACCCCTACCCCCAGAGCCTCTCCCCGAACCTGCTGTGACCAGGAGAAGAGGATTTACTCCTCTCGGTCTACTCCAAGCTCTCAACTTAGCAGTCCTTTTTCTGCCCTCCCTACCCTCTCTACTGTCATGTATGACCATCCTGGAGATCGGCACTAACCTCCCCAATCTTCCTTATCCCCTGCAGGCGCCCCAGGAAGCTCCACCGGCGATCTCCCGACAAGCCCGCCCCGGTCATCTTCGCGCGAGACAGCTCCCAGCGGCAAACCTCAGCATACCGCCCCTCTATGGACTCCCCACGAAGAGCCGCGCCCCCTCCGCCTCTCCCCGCAGTCCTAGGGTTTCGCCACCGACGGGCCTGTTCCACAGGGGAAGACGACCCAGGGTCGTCGGATCCCTCTTAATCGGACGGCCGTCAATCCTCCATACCCCTTTGTCCCCTCCCTCTCACTGACGGGCGAGACCTTGCTGTCCGTCACCCAATCCCCAGAGCCCGTGCGGGGACGTGCCCGGATGGGCCAAATCTCCTCTCCGCGGCCCACTTAGCCTCAGACCCCAGCCTAGGGAACCCCTAGTTTTATCCTTTTTACCAGATCTGCAGATGAGTCTGTTTGTTTAATTCATTTTGTAAATGGAAAATGACTCCAACTTACTAGATCTAATTTTTCCCACATACATACATGTTTTCCCAAACAGGCAGACCAAGTTTTGCACTAAATGGTTGATTAGAATAAATATGACAAATCAGCCACTAGGATCTGTCAATACCACTAAATATTTTCTCCAGAAAGTTTGGTAACTCCCAAATGGAGTAAATCCATTTTTATTGAAATCTATCACCCATACCCTTCATGTCCCATTGGCCCCACCCTAGTTTGCTGGTAGAAAAAATATCAAAAACAGAGACATTATGCTCTTTGGATTTTCCCTAGGTCAAACCAAGTAAGGTTCTGAAATAATTCCAACTCCGAGATAACACACAGATACATGTACTTCATAATCCAGTAGCTCATAATTTTATGAGCCTCTGTTGATTTTTAGTGAATTAAACTCTTCTATGCATGGTTTAATCACTAATAAAATCACCCCAGTACCTTTGTAACTCCAAAAAGGTTGATTACAATTTCTGCATAAAGGTATTTCATCAACTAACTTGTGTCCTTGGAATCGCCTAAAAATATTCTGCAAAATAAATCTGATGAAAAACACAAATCTGGTTCATTACTGCATTTGGTAATTTCTCAAGGGCATTCTGTTAATTGTTTTGAGGTGATTCCAACTCCTCTTGATTCAGTCCATCCAACACTACCTAATCACCCAAGGAAATAATTTTTGGAACTCCAAAGAAGTTCTGGTGAATTATTTCCTAAAACTAGGGTTTTATCCACTATAAAATCCATTATAAATCCTAGGAAACAGATAAAATAGTGAAACCACTTTTGTTGGCTTCATTTTATCAATACCTATCTGATGGTAACATTTTTATACAATGGTATCATACAGATCCAGCCCTTGGTCAAAAGCCCATCTCTTAGGTAATTCCAAGACTATGAATCCAAAGAGGACCCCTTTTGCCTATGCCTCCAAATCTTCCTCCATTTCAACCAAATCAAACCTCCAACATCCTACTGATGTTTATCCTATTTTTTCTCTTTTGCTTGCTTTATGGTTTTATGTTTGTATGCCTTGCATTGATTGGTGTATTGTTTATTTGCATGTATGCTCGATAGTGGCGATAGTTGCGATTGTGTGACGCCGAGAAGAACGAAGCATCGAGGTTAGCTTTATTATTGATATTATTGGTATTCGGGTTATCTAACGCCGTCAAGGGACTTCTTGCTGGTCACAGGAAAGCCACCATTCCTGAACTCTTATATTAACCTACTTCTGTTTATCAACTGTTTTATATCTCGTTTATAAATTGCAAGATCACAGGCATGGTTTGTTTCAAATAAAAGTGCGTGAGTAACTTGGCTCCTCCAAGTTATGGATGAGTTTCCATTAGGACACCTACCTATTAACACCTATTTTTTTACCCCTTTAGATCGAGGCTAAGATGATTAGCATCTTCCCTCTTGGAACCCACGGATTTTCAAGAATAAAACTATTTTGGGTTTTACCCTACTGCAAAGTTTTCAAAATAAAACCCTTGGAAAGAGGCATCGTTTCCTAGTGGAAGTTTTACTAAAGCAAATATGAGGTGGATGAAGAGAAAGATAATGAAGAGGAAGATAAGAAGAAGGAAGGGATGTTCTAAGCCAATGTCCGGAACAATTTATCCATCCAACCACATTACCCCAGATGCTGGGGCTTAGCTCGTAGTTTGTGATCCTTAGCCGGGGCTGCACGTACTTGCTAAAGGGGAGAAATCCCTTGAAATCCGGGCTATCTGTAGGACAAGACACTGGTGCAACAATTGGGTCTCTCGCGGACGGTATGCTTTTAGGTAGTACGGATGGAAGAATGTCACTATTGCTATCTGCCAGACTTCGGTCTGGAGATAGGGGTCAGTACGGGAGGAAGGAACAAGGTCGCTATAACCCATACTCGTCCTAGAGAGAAAAACCCAAAAGGAAAATCCACCGTTGCTAGGGATGGGAAAATGAAAAGTTTCAGTTTGATTATCCGAGCCCCTGTCTACCGTGTGTAGCAGGCCATGGTTTTATCCCGGCGGGTGTATTGATTCTTGTGGGTAAAGTGCACAAACTCTGCAGAGTCTAATCTATTCGAATAGCCGTGTCCATGGTCAAGGGCGGTTGGAATGGCAAGTGCTAGGAGGACCCTTCGGTTATGTTGTGATGAATTAAAGGATGTGATTTGGTCACAAGGAAAGGGAAGAAAGAGTTTGATTTTTACCAGTGATGGTCGAAGACGTTTAAAAAGGTCTTTACAACAAAACTGTTTTAAAACCTTTTAACAAGGATGTGGAAATGTCTGGATTTTCAAAAAGGAGGCATATTTTCTTAAAACTCTTTTTCAACAAAGATATAGAGATGCCAATGTTAGGTCTTTCAAAAACAACTATAGTGTAGAGCTATCTCGCCATAGCCCATTATGCATTATCTTTGTTACCTTGTCTCGGTGGTTTGCGAGTACATTCAAAGTACTTACCGGCATTGTCCCTGGCTATTTACTTGGCCAGATTGCAGATGTTAAGAAGTGATGAAGGTGATGACGTCTGTGTGAGCTAGTCCGTCTTCCCAGTCAGTTGCCTATAGGTTAAGGCACGGGCTCTGCGCTGAAGACTTCCGCTACTTGTATTATAATCTCCATAATGGCTACCTTGTAAGTTTGTACTTGATATTGTATGGATGATGTAATGATACTAGTCGGTTATGCTCACGGCTCACTCATCATGGGAACGTGAATTGTATGCATAATGGGTATTCTTGGACCGTAAATCCGGGGTGCCACAGACATGGTATTAGAGCCATCCTGACTGTAGGAGACCTTAGTTAGCATGGACATTAGACAATACAAACCCTATTTATGAAAACACCGGTCTTTGCAAACTATTGTCTCAAAAGCTTTTAGAAATATTTATTATATCATCCTCTCTGATTTAAACAATTTGAAAATGTATTACTCTACATCTCATCTACTCCAAATGTCCCGTTTTCAAAAACAAAGTCCGAATTGGAGCCTATGAAGCCAAAGATCCCGGAACAAAGAGACCCCGAAACAAGCAAAACAAAGGAGCTTCCAACAACGAAAGGCACTACAAGATCGTCCTACCAACAGAGTGCTTCATCGCCCCAGATTAACCAAGTACGGCACCAAAGACAAAAGACGACAGGACAGAAGTTAAGACCCCAGTAACGTCCGTACCTAAGATTTGCATTATGAAACCTAGGATTCCCCCTCTATGGCATGTAGTCACCTCCTTAGTACTTATGTTGTGCCTTGTTTGCTTGTCATGTGCGTGAGTGATGTTTGGAATGTGTTGCTTGTCTGCCGGGAATCATCTGATACAGTAGTTTTGACTACCTAGTTAGTAGAATCCCAACACTAACCATCGCAACCTCCTAGCCAGAAAACTCTCCTCAGTACGATGGCCACCTAAGAAAGTCTCGACAACCCCAAGTAAAGCCCTAAGGTGGAAAGACTGTGCCTTTCCACTCAACTCCAATAAACCCCTGTTGACCTGTCACCGTCAACCATAGCTCTCCACCCAATATTATACCTCACTTTTTCCGCCACCCTCGAACTCGGAAGATTAACTCCATCACCCGTTTCTTTCAATAGCCGGAGACTTCATCTCCACCAAAAAACCCTGCATATGGATCCCAACCGCTCCGAAAGTATCATCGTCGGAGAAAGCTTCTGGCCCTTTGAAGAGGAACTGCATGAGCTACTGAAGATCATCCGTCGTCCCCAACCTAAGATCAAAGGGACAAAACTTCCTCGCAGCAATTCAAGCATAGCTCAGTGGGTCATCAAGGCCACCATTCCTGCACATGAGAATGACCCAGAGCCCATCATCTTCACCTTCATTGATCACAACTGGGTAGATGGAGTCGTGCGAGCAATACAACAGATCATGGCGCGCCTCTTCAAGATCCATGAAGAAGAGCTGAAGGATAACCCTTACCACCTGTTCGGGAAGCGTGATAAGTATGGTCTCCCCACCGAATCCTTCCTCACCTGCTGCGTTGGAAATCATCTTGAGAATATGGAATATCTCCTACAACGTCACCAAGAACATCTCGACAAGACCCGCCGTCAGAACATCCTCATCCAGATGGACCTTGCCATACTACGGACCCGAGAGAAGAGCCTACAAGCCGCCAATGCTCCCCTGGAAAGAAGTGTAGCTGCTCTAACCTTGGAAGGTGTTAACTCCGAGACAGAGAATGAGGAGCTGTCTTTTTATGAGTATAAACCTATCTTACAGCCGCCCCAAGATGTACTAGGACCCTCCACCCGCCTTCCCGAAGACGAAGATAAAGCCAAAGATAATCCTCCAGAATCCCCCACAAGCGGCAACTAGCCTAGTGTAGTACCTATGTATCATCCCACGACCTGTTTTGTAAAACTCTAAGTTCCTTGTCGCCATGCGGCACATACTTGTTTCTATAACCCCTTAAGTACCTCCGCCACCAACCGGTTTGAACCTGCTTAATGTATGGATGTTATGCAAGCCTGATATCCATCTTTGCATGTTTTACCCACGACGTTGCATCAGACCAAACCCCCGTAGTTTTGCTCTAAGGGGGAAAGACTGCGTCTTTCCCGCCCAAAACTCGATAGACCCCGGGAGTTGAAAACTAGTTATCATTAAGCAATGACCACCCCTCCAAACCTAAACCGTCGACCCTACAAGAAGAACGACAATCGGCACTCCTCCGTAATCTAAAGGTACTGCACTCCAAGGTCGATCGCCCAGCCAACATCCCACTGTATCAAGACATTGAAGAAATAAAGTCGACCACGAGGCGAAGGAATGAAGAAGATTCAACTCGCCGGCTCGCCTCAAGGAGGAAATACCCCGTCGACGTTAAACTTACCTAGACTTGTCCTAAGGGGAAAAGACTGCTTCTTTTCCACTCGTTTCATTCAAACACCCCAAACCCGAAGCCCCTCAGCTCCAACACGTGACTAACCACATTGGGTCTTTGTAAAACTTATTAGCGCCTAATAATTTCCAACCGCTGAAATTGTTAAGCGGATGTTATCACCCGAACCCTACTCCTCCCTAATCTCGGTATGGGATTATTTTAAGAGGGAAAGGTCTATAACATCCCAATTTCAGCAACCCTGATTAAATGTCAAAAAGGCAAAAATCAGGGGGAAAAAAACTTTTTCTTGCATTGTGTGCTTACTTGTTTTCTTGTTCTCAAGCAACTGTTTGTGCATTAGTTGTGTACTCCTCATCTCAACCCTAGTTTACCAAAAACTATTTTACAAAAGAGATGTCTTGGCTCATCTTTCATATTATCAAATGTTCTGGCATTCAAAAACCCGAGCCAAGATGACATTCACACAACCAAATACTTTACTAGATTCTATTGCCAAAACTATGGAGACATATATATACTCTCCTTATGTTTTCAAGACAGAACCTTCAGCTACCCTTATCTCTAGGTTTTTCCAAAACCTTTATTAAAACCTTTTAATCCAATCTTGGTAGTAATACCAAGATGATTCTTATATTACTTCAAGCAAAACCCCTTTCAACCCACCCCTCCTTACCTCAAGATAGGCTTGATGGTAACCCTAGTAGTAGTTAGATAGCAACAAGATGAATTGCCTTGACCTGCTGTCTGATGAATTTCCTTGATCTACTGATTGCCTTGTTTGCATAGGAACTAGAGTGAGCTAATCTAGTAGCTCATCCCTTAGGACCCAATCCTTCCTTGTGATCATCAATCTCAAAGAAAGCATCCAAGTCTGGATCTATCCTAAGCCACTCAAGTGATCATCTCATCTCCTACTTACCTCAAACGAAGGATAACCCTTTTAGATGGTTTCCAACTCAATGAAGACCCAATATAAGAAGGGATAATATCTAATTATCCCTCACATCAACATCCTCCATATGTTCATGAGTTTGTAACCTAGCATCCTCTCCAAAATCATCTACACTTGCACTGTAGTTAAAAATCTCCAAAACTGCCAAAATGGCTAAGTCTGGATTTCTTCTCTAGATTCAATCTTTGGAGCCCTACCTCTTCCAACCTAGGTGCATTCTTGAGAATGTACTTGAACCATCTTGTAGTACATAATTAGTACTACCAAATCCAATTATTTCCCTTAGCTAAGCCATTCTATGTCCCACTCATCCATGATGGTTTTGTAGTCAAGATAATAATCTTTTCGGCAAATCTTATCATCTTGCCTACTTTGGCAGAAGCTCCCATCTATATGCCACCTCCCCTTGGCCAACTCCTTGCTTGGTTATGATATACTAATCATGGACTATCAACTCCCACTTCACTTGTTTCCATTGGAGCCTTGTGCTTCTTAAACCCACATGGTTTACGAGGCTACCTGATGTATCTGTTATGGTAGCCTTATTTTCAACAAAGTTTGCAATCCCTCCAAAACCCCCTAAAATGCAAACAAGCCCAACTCTTGCTTCCATTATCATCAACATGACATGGTATAACCATCCATATACCCCTTGTACATAGGTGAGCTCTGAGCTCCCTAATCCAACCCTGTTTAGGTGGCATCAGAATAACTAAACCCTAGATCCTCCAAGAACCTAGTTTCCACCCTTTTCACCACTTTTCTTCAAAACCAAGGTTAATATTGATGCCTACATCCAGTTTATATCACATACCTTGGATATAAGCATCCCCAAATATTCCCCACAATTATTTGGATTATTAAACTATTCTAATTCCTCTACTTACCCAAATTCTCAAAATCCTTGTCTATAAAGGAAAGTTTGCATTTCTCCAAATCACCTTGCCAACTCAAGGCACATTTGATGCCTATATTTCATATCACATCTTTCAAACTCAAAAATAAATATTTTTGAGATTCTATATTATTTCTTTCTTCCCTTTTTCTTAAATGGCAGAAACAAGAAATAATTCCCTAAAGTTACTTTTACACCTCAATAAATCCCAATAAAATTCTCCAATGTGTGTTATGGAATTGAAGACCATATCACAACAAAAACCAAGCTTTCTTAATGCAAAATCATCATCTTAGCTTCCATAATCTGTTTCTGCACTATTTAAAGAAGTGCATTTAAATGGGATTATAATCATTGGAAAAATCCCATTTAAATCATAGGGAGATTATTTGTCCACATCTATCTACTAGTATCATTTCCACACTATGTCCAATACAAATTTTGCAACTTTCTTCACAAGCCACCATTTGATCAATTTTGCCAAACCAAAGTAAACTTCATTCAAACACAACCAAACTAGCTCCAATCTTCCCTAGTACTACTCCCTAGCATCATCACACCCTCCTGGTCGTGTGCACTATAGCACTACAGTACGTAGCCCCTCTCTTGTCATATATGCTTGAGAGAGAGAAGATGAAATCTTGCAAATCTTTGTAATAAAAGGGACAGAAGCTACCCCACTCCCCTCTCCCCTCTCTGGTCGAGATGCATGCCCCACACCACCCCCATCACCGCCTCGCTTGCCCAATGACTGGCCAGCACCCTCCTCCCAAGCTTCCCCATTCACCTAGTGCACCATGGACCATCTAGCTCGATTTATAATGCCCAAGGCCACCAAACACCCTCCCTTCAGCTCATTTTCCCCCAACAACCCCCACTCACCTCCCCGAGCTCACCCTCTCCCTCTCCCCTGCCCTATCCTGCCCAGGAGAAAGCATAGAGCATGCTTCGGTCATGACCAAAGCTTGAGCAAATCTCTTCCCTCCCCTGCTCTCTTCCACCTGCATGTGGCCTCCTCACACTCCTCTCCCCAGATCTACCACCCCTACCCCCAGAGCCTCTCCCCGAACCTGTTGTCACCAGGAGAAGAGGATTTACTCCTCTCGGTCTACTCCAAGCTCTCAACTTAGCAGTACTTTTTCTGCCCTCCCTACTCTATCTACTGTCATGTATGACCATCCTGGAGATCGGCACTAACCTCCCCAACCTTCCTTATCCCCTACAGGAACCCTAGGAAGCTCCACCGGCGAGCTCCTGACAAGCCCGTGTTGGAGATATACCCAAGAGGCAATAATAAAGTGGTTATTATCATGTCTTCACACTTATGATAAATGTTTACATACCATGCTATAATTGTATTAACCGGAAACATTAATACTTGTGTGATTTGTAAACTAAAATAAGAGTCCCTAGTAAAGCCTCTTGTTAAACTAGCTTGTTGGTTAATATATGGTCATGGTTTCCTGATCATGAACATAGAGATGTTATTAACAACAGGATCATATCATTAGGAGAATGATGTGATGGACATACTCCTATAGATAAGCGTAGCATAAAGATCAAGTCATTTCAATAGTTCAATTGCTATATGCTTTCTGATACATAGTAACCTAATTCCTTCGACCATGAGATCATGCATATCACCTTTACTGGATGGATGCTTTGATGTCATCAAACACCACACCGTAACAGGGTGGCTATAAAAGTGGCATTGAGTGTTCGGAAAGTATTGGTTGAAACACATGGATCAAGAGTGGGATTTGTCCATCCACATGACGGATAGATATTCTCTGGGCCCTCTCGGTGAAATGTCATCCAATTAGCTTGCAAGCATGTGACTTGGTCACAAGGGATCACATATCACGGGAACGAGAAAAGAGTACTTATCAGTAACGAGGTTGAACTAGGTATGCAGAGATACCGACGATCATAACTTCGGATAAGTAACATATCGTGAGACAAAGGGAAATTGGTATCATATGTAAGTGGTTCATTCGATCGCAAAGTAATCGTAGAAATATGTGGGAGCCATATGAATTTCCAGATTCCTCTATTGGTTATTGTTCGGAGAAGTGTCTCGATCATGTCCGCATAATTCACGAACCGTAGGGAGACACACTTAAGGATTCGACGTTGTTTGAGTAGTTATGGTATTATGAGAAAGAGACCGAATGTTGTTCGGAGTCTCGGATGGGATCCGGGATATCACGAGGTGATCCGGAATGGTCCGGAGAATAAGATTCATATAAGGAAAGTCCCATTTCGGAGTTGGGGAATGGTTCCGGTGTTTTCATCGGGAACATTCTAGAAGTTCCCGGAATGTCCGGCACTCCGGAGGGGAAAGGGTACATGAATGTGTCATTGCATGTTGGAATGATTGCATCATGTACTAAGTGTTCTTGCTGTCCCAAATAAAGGATTAAATTGAATCCTAAATTGAAAAAGTCAAACGGCTAGTTTGAAAGTCAAACGGCAGTTTTGGGAAGTGGGAGGAGAGGAGGAAACCGAATTGGGGGAGGAGTCCTCCTCCCCAAGCCGGCGGCCAGCCCTAGGCCGAGTTGGGGAGGGACTCCCTCCCTCCCCTAGCGCGCCAGCCCTCCCACCTATAAAGGGAGGGGCAGGGCTCCCCTCCCAACACAACACAAGACACACAAGTTTCCTATCCTCTAAACTAAACCCTAGATCTAGACCCCGGTTTAGAGCTATTCGGTTTAGAGCCTTCTAATTGGTTTAGAGCCTTCTAATTGGTGTGTCTAATTACTAGACCACTAATAGCCTCTCTCATAAGCTCCACCATACTCGCACCGGCTTAAGGCGAAGCCCTGCGGGATTTCCCCTCTACCTCCGGTACCACGCCGTTGTGCTGCCGGAATCGCGAGGAGAGTGCTACAACCTCCGCTGCCTGCTGGAACAAGGGAGAGGAAGGTCTTCGTCGAGTACCGAACGTGTGACCGACTGCGGGAGCGCTGCTGGAACGTGGCGCTGGAAGGATCGTCTACGCGATCTTGAGATCGGAAAGAGTACGACTACATCACCCACGAGAATCTGCTCTCGTTAACCGCTTTGGAATCTTCGAGGGTGAGTTCCTCTATCGACTCGTTGCTACAATCTAGTAGATAGATCTTGGCTTGTTTGTTTGTATGCGATAGAAAAATTTTGTTTTCCATGCTACGAACCCCTACAGTGGTATCAGAGCCGTGTCTATATGTAGATCTGTTGCACGAGTAGAACACAATGGTCATTGTGGGCGTTGATGCTTTTATTGTCGATTGCTTTTTGTGTACTTTGCATCTTGCGGTATGTTGGGATGAAGCGGCCCGGGCTAACCTTACATGACATCGTTCATGAGACTTGCTCCACGCTTAACATGCAACTTGTATTGCATAAGTGGCTTTGCGGGTGCCTGTTTCTCCTAGCATAGTAAAGATCCAATTTACAACGGGTGATCAACAATGCTAGTATCAATGTTGTGGTTCTTGTTCGTAAGTTAGAACGACACTTATTGAAAGCCCCAAACCACGTAAAATATGCAAAGAAAGTAGAGGCGTCTAACTTTGTTTTGCAGGGGTGTGCAGTGATGTGATATGGCCATGATTGTGATTATATTTGATGTATGCAATGTTCCTTATTGTAAGTTGGCAACCGGCAGGAGCCATATGGTTGTCTTTAATTTCTGTTAAGACCTGCGTGTCTATTCAAAATAGTTGTAATAGTTGAAGCTGGTGGACGACAACCATGAAGAAGCGTCATTGACCTTGATGCTATGCCGATGATGATGGAGATCATGTTCGTGCTTGAAGATGGAGATCGGAAGCACAAAGAAGAAAGGCCATATCATATCACATATTATGAATTGCATGTGATGTTAATCCTTTATGCATCTTGTATTGCTTAGTAGACGACGGTAGCATTATAAGATGATCCCTCATACACATAAATTTCAAGTTCTAAAGTGTTCACCCTTAGTATGCACCGTTGCCAAAGCTTGCTGCTTCGAAGCACCACGTGATGATCGGGTGTCTTTGATTCCGCGGGTGAATACAACGTAAGCAAGCCAGATTTGCTTATGCGGTAGCTAAGGTTTGATCTTGACGAGCCTAGCATGTACAGACATGGCCTCAGGAACACGGATCACCGAAAGGTAAAGCATGAGTCATATAGTAGATATGATGAACATGTTGATTGTTCGCCATTGAAGCTACATCAACTCTCGTGATGATCGGTTTTGATGTGGTGGATTTGGTTCGTGTGATCACTAAAACAATGTGAGGGATATTGTTTTGAGTGGGAGTTCACCTAGATTAATTTAATTATTAATTAGAACTCAATTTATCATAAACTAAATCAAAGTGAATTTGCATAGTTGTTGTAGTCATTGGCATCAGTTTACCACCTTGCGCTTAGTTATAATTGAGATAATAGAACTATAGAATTCTGGTTAGTTACTTTACGAACTGGTATCGTATTGTTTTAAGTGTTAATCTAAAGTTTAAAAGTCCTATTGCAAACTTTCAGTAAGTTCCGGTTACTCCATGAAGTTTAATAATTAGTATTAAATCAAGAGTAACAATTCCAAGTATTAGTATATAAGTATCATGTTTGTATCCATGATTCTTGATATTCAAAGGATTCCCTTAATATCAAGGTTATCTAGGATCTGAAAGAGTTGTTTCAGAAACCATGATGTGTGGAAGATATTGTGATATCTGAAACGAAGTTTTGGTTGCAACATGATAGAGTATAATATGGCAAAAGTCATGTTCTCATATTTGATGAGAATTTGCAAAAGGGTTGGAGACACTTGTTGTCCTAATCCTCCAAAAGGTTTTGGTTAGCAACATTATACTCATAATTCATCGTTATAAGCTAAAAGTAGCTTGATCATGGACGATTCCATGATAAGGGTGAATATTTGATGTAGGTAAAATGTTTACTACACCAAGAGATTACTAAAGAAAGGAATTTGAAAGAACACCAAATATTTGATGATGGTGATCTACTTCAAAGTGCAAGTCCAAAGACATTGGTATTTAATTATACACGCTTTGGACTAGATGTCATATGTATGACTCCACTATTGATGTTGATAGATTCTTTCAAACTGAAAAGGAAATACTGAAAGAGAATCTCATAAATATATGGCAGAAAAGAAAAGACTAGAATCGTTCAGCTTAAGTATATAGATGATATACATGTTATGGCTATATTCTTTGCTTATTAAACAATGTGGTTCTTAAGTATTTGATACTGAATTTGTTGGTATGAATCGTCATACGAAACAACAGAATTCATGAACTACAGTGGCCTAAGTAATTAGCAAAAGAATATGTAATGATGTTCATCGAGAACAAATAAAGGGTTATTGTGTTGCTCATTAAACATCAAAGCTTGCCTTCAAGATTTGTTTTATCAGGTGTTATGAGAACAAAAGGGTTGTTCAAATAATTGCCGTAATCCATAAAAGATGGATGATTCACAAATCTCGTTGGAGAAAATCACATCCATAAAACTAGTGCTAAAAATGTCGAAAGACAAATTGATTGAAAGATCACTTAGGAAGTGACATCGCCGTTTAAATTATATTGGAAAGAAAACATGAAGAAAATCCATATGGATGGAATTTTGGAGTCTTTTGATTTTGATCAAATAACGCTTGTGAAACTTTCCTAGAGATAATTAAAACTTCGTTCATAGGCCAAAAGGGAACGAATGACTAGCTTATTGGAACTTGTACATATTGTTGTACGAAGTCCATTATATGTAGTCAAGAGCGATGGATTTCAACTTCATATGCTTTCTCCGAAAATTTGAGTGAATATATGAATATTTACTTAATAAGGATGAAGTATGAAATATTTGAAAAGTTCAAAAGACTTTCAAGATGAAGTGCAAAATCATTGTAACAAGAATATAAACAGTTTATGATAAAGATCATAAAGGAAGATATTTGAGTTACAAGTTTAGCATAATACCTAAGATTTAAGGAATCGTTCCGTGGATTTGCATTTTCCCGAAACACCATAAGAGTATGGAGCGTTCGAGATATGTAATTAAACCTTGTTTGACATGGTAAGATCAAAGGTGTAATTCATAAAACTGCCATTGTATTTTAAAGATTAAAAGCTTTAGAGATTACCGTTTTTCCACTGAAAAGAGCTCCATCATAATCCGTTGAAATGACACCATATAAGGTTATGGTTTGGGATAAAACCCAAGTTGTCCTTTCTTAAACATTGGTATGCTATGCATAAAAAAAGATGTTTGCAACCAAAGTCGGATGAACCTGTCTTTGTATGTTATTTCGAATAACTGTTAAGTACTCCTCCATAAAACACCGGAGACAAAAGTGTTTGTTGCTTAGAACGTCAAGTTTCTTTAAGAAGAAATTTTTCGTGAAAAGTTAAGTGGGAGGACAATAGAAACTTTGATAAGGTTAAAAGAACCTTAGCTATATGTGCAGAGTTGCGCAGCGCCGAAAAGTGTTCCGGAGACAGCAACAATGCTCATGGCTCACGTACCTCAAATGTTGTGGTCACAGAGATCTAAGTTCCTATTGAAACAAGTAGGTCGGATGAACAATCAAATACCAAGATTTGAGGGTTGAAACATTATTTGAGAATAATGAACCGACTACATGCAGAGAAGCGATGATGGGCCCTGACTCCGTAAAATGGCTTGAAGCCATAAAATCCGTGATAGTTCCATACACGAGAAATCAAGTTTTGAACTTGAAGGACCCTCGAGAAAGGTGTAAGACCTTACAGTTGTGTCTGGATCTATAAAGAAATAGACATGGATGTTTTACATCTATGAAATAGTCGACATGTTGAGAAAGAGTTCACAACAATGTTCAAAGGTTGACTATGACAAGATTTGATCTGTCATAGTGATATTTAGTCTAGACGGATTAATGTAGCAACCAATACATATAATTTGTTATGTGGTAGTAGAATAAACAAAACAAGTTCTTCTAATAGAATGGTTACCTAGGACGTGTGCATGACACGGTCCAAAGGGTTTTGTTAATTCAAAGGATGCTAAAAACATATGCAAACTTCAATGGTTGAAGTAAGCATAGCGGAGTTGGAATCTTCACTATGATGAAACTGTTAAAAGAGTTTAATTTCATCGGAGACAATGAAGATGCTTGCATTTGCAAGAAATTAAGTGGGAGCGCTAAGACATGTTTCTAATACATTATGTGGAAGACATATTGTTGATTGGAAATAATGTATCTTTTATTAACACATATTAAGAATTTCATCCCGATGAAAGACTTAGGCAAAACCCAAATATTTGGCATCAATAGACGCTAATATGGTTGTGCCAGAAGTACATAGATAAGATATTGAATGAGTTCAATATAGAAACTACAAGAGAAGGTTCTTGTCGCACAGAAAGGATTGAATGAGTTCAATGTTGATGATATATTCAAGTGTATTGACATTTGGTAAAGTGAAACAAATAATCAAGTATAGATTGATACTTGATGTATGAAATCACAAAGAGTATTTATATCAATCATACTGTGATATGTACAAATCCAGATATGTCCTATGCTCTAAATGTTGAGAGCATATACCAGAATGATTCGTAAGATGATCATTGGACAATAGTAAGGATATTCTTATGATCTTCTGAAAGAACTAAGAGTATAATATTTGTAGAAGTGACAAATAGATGGATAGTTCATTGTAAAAGTACTACATTGATACTAGTTTTGTCACAGAGTACAAATTAAGTTTATCTCAATCTAAACTAAGGGTGGCACAATATAATGGAAAGTGAGTTCCATAATGGATTTGGATGATTTCCAAAGTTAAGACATTGTGACAGATACTACAACAAAAGGTTAAGTATATGACTGCTATTATAGCAGCAAAAGAGGGCATTTGTGTCAAGTAGTTTGTTATCAAACTAGGTGTAGTTCACAGTGGGATAATACTATGAAGATATATTGTACGACAATATTATCAACATGTTTTAACCCCAAAGAGCTAAAGGTCACACCGAAAGACCAAATTTATGCAAAGCCATCTCATTAGAGAATGAGTGATGCGTAGAGACGCAAAGATATGCAATTACACACGGACCTGGAAGTGTCAGATCCGGAGATCAGTTGACCACTAGCAATCGTGTACATACAACACCGTAAAGCCATAGGTGTTGAATACACAAAGGTTCGAAACTAGATTATTGACTCTAGTGCAAGTGGGAGACTGTTGGAGATATACCCAAGAGGCAATAATAAAGTGGTTATTATCATGTCTTCACACTTATGATAAATGTTTACATACCATGCTATAATTGTATTAACCGGAAACATTAATACTTGTGTGATTTGTAAACTAAAATAAGAGTCCCTAGTAAAGCCTCTTGTTAAACTAGCTTGTTGGTTAATATATGGTCATGGTTTCCTGATCATGAACATAGAGATGTTATTAACAACAGGATCATATCATTAGGAGAATGATGTGATGGACATACTCCTATAGATAAGCGTAGCATAAAGATCAAGTCATTTCAATAGTTCAATTGCTATATGCTTTCTGATACATAGTAACCTAATTCCTTCGACCATGAGATCATGCATATCACCTTTACTGGATGGATGCTTTGATGTCATCAAACACCACACCGTAACAGGGTGGCTATAAAAGTGGCATTGAGTGTTCGGAAAGTATTGGTTGAAACACATGGATCAAGAGTGGGATTTGTCCATCCACATGACGGATAGATATTCTCTGGGCCCTCTCGGTGAAATGTCATCCAATTAGCTTGCAAGCATGTGACTTGGTCACAAGGGATCACATATCACGGGAACGAGAAAAGAGTACTTATCAGTAACGAGGTTGAACTAGGTATGCAGAGATACCGACGATCATAACTTCGGATAAGTAACATATCGTGAGACAAAGGGAAATTGGTATCATATGTAAGTGGTTCATTCGATCGCAAAGTAATCGTAGAAATATGTGGGAGCCATATGAATTTCCAGATTCCTCTATTGGTTATTGTTCGGAGAAGTGTCTCGATCATGTCCGCATAATTCACGAACCGTAGGGAGACACACTTAAGGATTCGACGTTGTTTGAGTAGTTATGGTATTATGAGAAAGAGACCGAATGTTGTTCGGAGTCTCGGATGGGATCCGGGATATCACGAGGTGATCCGGAATGGTCCGGAGAATAAGATTCATATAAGGAAAGTCCCATTTCGGAGTTGGGGAATGGTTCCGGTGTTTTCATCGGGAACATTCTAGAAGTTCCCGGAATGTCCGGCACTCCGGAGGGGAAAGGGTACATGAATGTGTCATTGCATGTTGGAATGATTGCATCATGTACTAAGTGTTCTTGCTGTCCCAAATAAAGGATTAAATTGAATCCTAAATTGAAAAAGTCAAACGGCTAGTTTGAAAGTCAAACGGCAGTTTTGGGAAGTGGGAGGAGAGGAGGAAACCGAATTGGGGGAGGAGTCCTCCTCCCCAAGCCGGCGGCCAGCCCTAGGCCGAGTTGGGGAGGGACTCCCTCCCTCCCCTAGCGCGCCAGCCCTCCCACCTATAAAGGGAGGGGCAGGGCTCCCCTCCCAACACAACACAAGACACACAAGTTTCCTATCCTCTAAACTAAACCCTAGATCTAGACCCCGGTTTAGAGCTATTCGGTTTAGAGCCTTCTAATTGGTTTAGAGCCTTCTAATTGGTGTGTCTAATTACTAGACCACTAATAGCCTCTCTCATAAGCTCCACCATACTCGCACCGGCTTAAGGCGAAGCCCTGCGGGATTTCCCCTCTACCTCCGGTACCACGCCGTTGTGCTGCCGGAATCGCGAGGAGAGTGCTACAACCTCCGCTGCCTGCTGGAACAAGGGAGAGGAAGGTCTTCGTCGAGTACCGAACGTGTGACCGACTGCGGGAGCGCTGCTGGAACGTGGCGCTGGAAGGATCGTCTACGCGATCTTGAGATCGGAAAGAGTACGACTACATCACCCACGAGAATCTGCTCTCGTTAACCGCTTTGGAATCTTCGAGGGTGAGTTCCTCTATCGACTCGTTGCTACAATCTAGTAGATAGATCTTGGCTTGTTTGTTTGTATGCGATAGAAAAATTTTGTTTTCCATGCTACGAACCCCTACAGCCCGCCCCGGTCATCTTCGAGCGAGATAGCTCCCGGCGGCAAACCTCAGCATGCCACCCCTCTACGGACTCCCCACGGAGAGCCGCGCCCCCTCCGCCTCTCCCTGTCGCCTCTCTAAGCCCTCAGGTGATGCCCCCGAGCCTCCCCCGCCGTCCTAGGGTTTCCCTCTTAATTGGACGCCCGTCAATCCCCCATACCCATTCGTCCCCTCCCTCTCACTAACAGGCGGGACCTCGACGTCAGTCACCCAATCCCTAGAGCCTGCGCGGGGATGTGCCTAGATGGGCCAAATCTCCTCTCCGCAGCCCACTTAGCCTCAGACCCCAGCCCAGGGAACCCCTAGTTTTATCCTTTTTACCAGATCTGCAGATTAGTCTGTTGGTTTAATTCATTTTGAAAATAAAAAATGACTCCAACTTACTAGATCTAATTTTTCCCACATACATACATGTTTTCCCAAACAGGCGGACCAAGTTTTGCACTAAATGGTTGATTAAAATAAGTATGAAAAATCAGCTACTAGGATCTGTCAATACCACTAAATATTTTCTCTAGAAAGTTTGGTAAATCCAATTGGTATTGAAAGTTATCACCCATACACTTCATGTCCCATTGGCCCCACCCCAGTTTGCTTCATAGTTTGCTGGTAGCAAAAATATCAAAACATAGACTTTCTGCTTTTAGGATTTTCCCTAGGTCAAACCAAGTAAGGTTATGACATAATTCCAACTCCCAGATGAAACAGACATACATTTCCTTTATAATACAGCAGCTCATAGTTTTATGAGTCTCTGTTGATTTTTAGTGAATTAAACTCTTATGTGCATGGTTTAATCACTAATAAAATCACCCTAGTAGATCTGTAACTCCAAAAAGGTTGGTTCCAATTTCTATAGAAAGCTATTTCCATCGCCTAACTTGTGTTCTTGGAATCACCTAAAAATATTCTGTAAAATAAATCTGATGAAAAAGACAAATCTGGTCTAGTACTTCCATTGGGAATTTTTCAAGGGCATTATGCTAATTGTTTTGAGGTGATTCCAACTCCTATTGATTCAGTCCATCCAACACAACCTAATAACCCAAGGAAATAATTTTTGGAACTCCAGAGAAGATCTGGTGAATTATTTCCTAAAACTAGGTTTTTATCCACTATAAAATCCATTATAAATCCTAGGAAATAGATAAAATAGTGAAACCACTTTTGTTGGCTTCATTTTATCAATACCTATCTGATGGTAACATTTTTATACACTAGTATCATACAGATCCAGCCCTTGGTCAAAAGCCCATCTCTTAGGTAATTCCTAGACTATGAATCCAAAGAGGACCCCTTTTGCCTGTGCCTCCAAATCTTCCTCCATTTCAACCAAATCAAACCTCCAACGTCCTACTGTTGTTTATCCTATTTTTTTCTCTTTCGCTTGCTGTATGGTTTGATGTTTGTATGCCTTGCATTGATTGGTGTATTGTTTATTTGCATGTATGCTCGATACCGACAATAGTTGCGATTGTGTGACGCCGAGAAGAAGGAAGCATCGAGGTTATATTTATTATTGATATTATTGGTATTTGGGTTATCTAACTGCATCAAGGGACTTCTCGCTGATCACAGGCAAGCCACCATTCCTGAACTCTTATATTAACCTAATTTTGTTTATCAACTGTTTTATATCTCGTTTATAAATTGCATGATCACAGGCATGGTTTGTTTCAAATAAAAGTGCGTGAGTAACTTGGCTCCTCCAAGTTATGGATGAGTGTCCATTAGGACACGTACCCTATTGACACCTATTTTTTTACCCCTTTAGATCGAGGCTAAGATGATTAGCATCTTCCCTCTTGGAACCCAAGTATTTTCAAGAATAAAACTATTTTGGGTTTTACCCTACTGCAAAGTTTTCAAAATAAAACCTTTGGAAAGAGGCATCATTTCCGAGTGGAATTTTTACTAAAGCAAATATGAGGTGGATGAAGAGAAAGATAATGAAGAGGAAGATAAGAAAAAGGAAAGTTAAGTAAGAGAAAGGAAGGGATGTTCTAAGCCAATGTCCGGAACAATTTATCTGTGCAACCACATTACCCTAGATGCTGGGTCTTAGCTTGTAGTTTGTGGTCCTTAGCCGGGGCTGCTTGTACTCGCTAAAGGGGAGAAATCCCTTGAAATCCGGTTTGTCTGTAGGACAAGGCACTGGTGCAACAATTGGGTCTCTCGCGGACGGTATGCTTTTAGGTAGTACGGACGGAAGATTCTCACTATTGCTATCTGCCAGACTTTGGTCTGTAGATAGGGGTCAGTACGGGAGGAAGGACCAGGGTCGTCATACCCCATACTCGTACCGGAGAGAACAACCCAAAAGGAAAAGCCTCCGTTGCTAGGGATGGACAAATGAAAAGTTTAAGTTTGATTATCCGAGCCCATGTCTACCATGTGTAGCAGGCTGTGGTTTTATCCCGGCGGATGTATTAATTCTTGTGGGTAAAGTGCACAAACTCTGCAGAGTCTAATCTATTCGAATAGCCGTGTCCACGGTCAAGGACGGTTGGAATGGCAAGTTCTAGGAGGACCCTTCAATTATGTTGTGATGAATTAAAGGATGTGACTTGGTCACAAGGAACGGGAAGAAAGAGTTTGGTTTTGACCTTTGATGGTCGAAGACGTTTAAAAAGGGCTTCACAACAAAACTGTTTTAAAACCTTTTAACAAGGATGTGGAGATGTCCGGATTTTCAAAAGGAGGCATATTTTCTAAAAACTTTTTTTCAACAAAGATATAGAGATGCCAATGTTAGGTCTTTCAAAAACAACTATAGTGTAGAGCTATCTCGCCACAGCCCATTATGCATTATCTTTGTTACCTTGTCTCGGTGGTTTGCGAGTACATTCAAAGTACTCACCGGCATTGTTCCTGGCTATTTACTTGGCCAGATTGCAGATATTAAGAAGTGATGAAGGTGATGACGTCTATGCGAGCTAGGCCATCTTCCCAGTTAGTTGCCTGTAGGTTAAGGCACAGGCTCTGCACTAAAGACTTCCGCTACTTGTATTGTAATCGCCATAATGGCTACCTTGTAAGTTTGTACATTATATTGTATGGATGATGTAATGATACTAATCGGTTATGCTCACGGATCACTGATCATGGGAACGTGAATTGTATGCATAATGGGTATTCTCGGACCGTAAATCCGGGGTGCCACATCTCACACCTTTACCTAGGCCGCCGCCCCTCTCCAAGTCGTTGTCACCTACACCCTAGCTTCCAGCACCTACACCCTAGCCTCCAAGGACTTATCTCCTCCACCATACCTGCTCCGGCTTAGGCGAAGCCCTGCAAAATCTACTCCTCCACCTCTACCACCACACCGTCGTGTTGCTGGATTCGCGAGGAGATCTAAAACCTCCACTGCCTGCTGGAACAAGGGAGAGAAAGGTCTTCATTGACTATCGTACGTGTGATCGACTGCGAAAGCGCTGTCAGAACGTGGCGCCGGAAGGATCGTCTACACGATCTTGAGATCGGCAAGTGATCGACTACATCAACCATGAGAACCCGATCTCGTTAGACGCTTTGGATCTATGAGTGTTAGTTCTCTACAAACTCATTTCACTGATCTCGTAGATTAGATCTTGGATTTTGTGTGTTCCCATGATAGAATTTTTTTGTTTTACATGCTGCGAACCCTACAATTTTCGCTGCAATTGTGTCACCCTCAGGTTGTTCCCTTTAGATGCATAAAGACTTGCTGAGCCCCCTAGGGTCTCACATGATAAATATTGTTTAGATGGGCATGTATATCCACAGGAACGCTATAGGGTCGAGTAGACCGATGATGGTGGGAACGACCATGAGGTGTAGAGATTCTGGGGATGGAGATCCGTGAGATTTGTGGGCGGGGTGTTCTGATTTCTAGGCATCTTATGCCAGTTTTCCTCTTATCCGTCAGATCTTATTTTCCACTTCCGCTTGATACTCTGATGTGTGATGTATGAGGATGTATCCTAAACTATTATCTCTATATATGATATTTCTATCTTGTCGTATGGTGTTGAATATTTCTATTTTTTAGATGGTATGTCTCTGATATACTATTGTATGTCGCTGACATACACACTTGTCTATGTTTCGTTCGCATACCCTTGACTATGCCGCTTGCATTTGATACGATGTTCTTGCAAAGTGGATAGGGTGGTTGGCCGGTACATTGCCCTGCTCCGCTTAGACGGGTCCTACACGTGGGTGGCCCTTGGGCCTCCTCGGTAGGACACCTTATGCACTTTGGGTTCATCTTGGCTTATTGCTTAGAGCGTAGTGTCTGAGGTATTACAACTGGTATCAGAGCCATTCAGCCCTTCAGGGTCTCAGCCAAGATGGTCATTGTCAGCCTAGCAAATATTTTTGGTAGTTATGCTAATTATAACATTGTTGGTCATTGGCAGGGAAAGACGCTAGATTACAACACGAATTAGAAGGCTTTCCATAGCACATACAAAGGGCGTGGAAGAGTTTATGCAGTTTGTTCCCTTACATTTTGCCGATGATGCTCACATGCTTTGCCCATGCCTTAGATGTCTCAATCGAGACACTCAATCTCTAGAAAGAGTAGAGGCTCATTTTCTTCTTGATGGGATGGAAAGCACATATGATAGATGGATCCACCATGGATAAGCATTGCATCCTGTACATGAAGATGAACATGGAGGTGAACCTGAAGCTCAACATGGAGGTGAACCTGAAGCTCACATGGAGGTGATGCAGGGGCACACCATATTGGTGGAGGTGATGCAGAGGCACACTATTTGGGTTTACAAGAGGAGGATGACTACGAAGATAATAGAATTCCTGATATTTTTGCTAATTTGTACAAGTCACAACCGCAAGGTCCTGGATAGGACACTATCTTTGATGAGTTGATAGAGGAGGCCAAGCACATAGCTAGTGATGGGGGTACATTGTCAATATTTTCCTTCACCGTGAAGTTATTCCATGCCAAGTCTTTCTACCGGATCAGCAACGTTGCATTGAATGAAATACTCTGTATTTTTACCTTGCAATACCCTAATAGCTCAATACCAAAATCATATGAGGAGGCATTGGGCATAAAAGGCAGGTTGGGCCTTGGTTATGATGCTATCCATGTGTTCCCGAATAACTGTGTATAAATCCAAAAGGACTATGCTAAGCTTAATCATTGCCCCAAGTGCAATGCCTCGAGATGGAAAGATGCTAATGGTAGGAGGAAGATTCTGGAGAAGGTCTTGAGGCATTTTCCATTGATTCCAAGGCTGCAAAAAATGTTCATTTCAAAGAAACAATCAGAGGGAGTATAGTGGCAAAACTGAAGAGGCAACCCATGGAGAATGAACTCAGCCATCCAGCTGACGGGGAGGCGTGGAAAGATTTTGATGATATACATGAAGACTTTGTCGCTGATGCAAGGAATATAAGCTTTGGACTTGCCAAAAATGGTTTTAATCCCTTTGGGAATATGAGCAACTCTTACAGCATGTGGCTTGTATTTGTGGTGGCATACAACCTTCCAACATGGGCATGTATGGATCAGTCCAACTTCATGATGACATTGTTGATCCCTCGTCCAAGCTCTCCAGGAAAGGATTTCGATGTCTTCATGGAGCCCTTGATAGAAGAGATGCAATTGCACTGGAAGGGTGTACGCACATACGATGCCATGTGTCTCGACAAGTTTGATCTGCGTGCTGCAATCATTTGGTGCATCCATGATTTCCCGGCACTAAACACTTTGTCGGGGAGGATTAAAGCTAGTTACTAGGCATGTACGCGGTGTGACAAAGAGTTGTGCTTAGAAGAGATTAAGGAACAAAATCTGCTTTGTTGGGCACCGCCGTTGGCTTCCTCAGTGCCATCCTTAGCGAAATAGCAAAGATTTCAATGGTGATACTGAAAGATGTGACAAGCTAGCAGAATTCACTAAAGAAGAGATACAGCAACAACTTGATAAGGTTAAAGATGTCAGACCAGGTAAGCTTCAAAAGAAAAGGAAGCGTGAGGACGGTTAGTGTTGGAGCGGAGGTCTTGTTTGTGGGACTTGCCATACTATGAAGATCTAAAACTGAGGCATAATCTCGATGTAATGCACATCAAGAAAAACATCTGCGACAATCTGCTTGGGACTTTCAAGAACATACCAGGCAAGACAAAGGACACACTGAGTTCAAGGCTTGATTTGGAGAACATGGGCATACGAGATGATTTGCATTCGCAGCCTGTTGGAGATGATGGAGAATCCTTTGAGATGCCACAAGCGTGGTATACAATGAGTAAACAAGAAAAGATTGGATTTTGTGAATTCATAAAAGCTGTGATTTTTGAATATGGTTATGTGTCTAACATATCCAAGTGTGTTGCTGCCGATAAGTGCAAGCTTCAAGGGCTGAAGACCCATGACTATCATATCCTGCTCCAAAGGATATTACCGGCTGGCCTCTCAGGAACAATTCATGAAGATATATATGAAGAAGTGGCTGAGATTGGAAATTTCTTCAGAGAGTTATGCTACAAAACACTAAATATAGACGTTCTGAACAGACTTGAAAAGGAAATCATAGTTATTCTTTGCAAACTTGAGAAGATCTTCCCTCCATCTTTCTTCGACGTGATGGTGCATTTGGCCGTCCATTTACGAAAAGAAGCAAGGCTTAAAGGCCCAGTGCAATACGGTTGGATGTACCCAATCGAAAGAAGGTTGCTTACATTGAAGCGTTACGTTTGGAACACAGCTAGGCATGAGGGATCGATTGCTAAAGCATATATTGTTGATGAGTGCCTGACATTTTTCTTGAGGTACTTCGATGATGTGGAAACAAGATTCAACCGTCCAGGCATAAATCCCTAGCGGGATGATTCACACATTGGCGATGTGTCTATTTTCAACCATGGTGTGAACTTTATTGGAGCCTCTCAATATGTGGAGGCTGGTGCTGACTATGACAGGATGGTTTGGTATGTGCTCCGAAGTTGCCCGAAGATGAAACCATACATCGAGTATGTCTCTCTTCATCCCCCATAGATAGGTTGTTGTAGTCAATTAAAATGCTTTGCTTTGATGTTGGCATTACATCCTGTCCAAATAAATAATTAGAATCTATTTTCTGTTGGCATTGCAGCCTATGCAAAGAAGAGTTGAACCAACAAGGTGGTTAGATCAACGTTGATAAATGGCTTGCCAAGGGATTTTCTAAATGGTTTCATACTCATGTGAGATCTTTAGCTGGTTTACTTTTGCAGGTTGAAAAAATGCATGATATTTTCTATGTGTGTTACTGACCATGGTTTATTTTCTAAAGATTGTAAAAATTCATGATGTTAGTGCTGACCTCTATGCTTTGGCATGCCAACCAGATCTCGGAGAGACTATATTCAGCATGTGTTGTTGATGGTGTTCGGTACCACACTATTGACCGCGAGAAAAATAGAAAGACACAAAATAGTGGAATCGTTTCTGAGGGAGAACCTGAGAAGGAGATCATTGACTTCTTTGGTCTGCTCAAATCCATCATCAAATTGCAGTAAAACTGCAGCGGTGGCGTCCATCAGTCAATCGTCCTCTTCCGGTGCGGTTGGTTTGACCTTGGTGGTAGGAAACCCGAAATCCAGGATAATGGACACTTCAAAAGCGTTAACACAACAAGGTTTTGGTACAAGAATGATCCCTTCATTCTAACATCACAAGCAACCAAGGTTTTTTATGTGCTAAACACGCTCTTGAAAGGAAATTGGCAAGTGGTGCAGATATTTCAGCATAGGCATCTATGGACTGTAACTAAATGTGTACCAGGACCCTATGTTGTGGGACTATCATACCAAGATGATGATTCTAGGGAAGTTATTGTGCAAGACAAAGATGGTACTATTATAAATAGGTCGAGACATGACCGGGAACATGTGTTAGTTGATGCTATCGTTGTGGAAAAACTAAAGAAAAGTAGGAAGGAGGTTGTTGTTGAAGAAATCGACGACGATGAAGAAAACAAGAATGATCAGACAATGTACCAGTATTGTAGTGATCATGATGAGAACAGGACTAGGAATCATCCTGTTTTCGATGATGATGCATAGTACCACCTGAAGGTAAATTATATCTTCATTTATCTTGCTTTGTAGGTGTTGTTTTGCTTCAAAGTTTCCTAGTGCTTATCTTTGTTGCTGCTATCTTGCTCCAGGTCCATATCAAGCAGCCAACCAGCTCGAAGACCATGCAGAAAGAAGCCAACCAGCTCCAGGACCATGCAGAAAGGTGGACAAGATGGAGATGGAGTTATAGTAGTTACAATGTGCTTTCTTGTGTTACAGCAGTTCCAAGCCTATCTATATCCTAGTACTGCTATTTTATGTGTTAGACTTGTGTTATTTGTACAAGATCATGTCCCAGAATTTGGTTTTATTTGTGTGGAAGACAAAGGCAATGTATTGGTACTGATTTCTTGTGTTACAATAGTTACAATGCCAATGTACTGGTATTGCTATTTTGTGTGAAATACAATACTTATTTGTGTATCCTGGAGTTTTGTGTTGCCACTGCCAAATTGCATTTAAATTGAAGTCAATATGCTGTCGAAGTTCTGTACAAAATTGACGCAAGGTGCTGCAATATTGACCACAATTGTCCAGGTAAAATTGATAGAAATAAACCACAATTGCACTTGCTAGACTTGTCCAGAGTGAACATCACACACTGCACTGAATTACACTTGCTACAGTGCTATAGATAACACAACAATAGATGGCAATAGATGGCAGTTGATACACTCATATTTCAGTTGCTACCCTTCACACAAGTACAATAGATGAAAAAAGCTACAGACAACACCCAAACCATGAAAAGGTTACTGCCTCCATCAGCTTGCATCTTCAAAGCTTTGTTCTTTGGTTCATCGTTGCTC
The DNA here is from genome assembly GCA_916181665.1 of Avena sativa. NCBI lineage: Eukaryota > Viridiplantae > Streptophyta > Magnoliopsida > Poales > Poaceae > Avena > Avena sativa. The sequence goes on from OV702293.1 coordinate 107,817,167, forward strand.
TGCTTCCTTCAAGAAAGCAGCAAGATTTCTTCCTGGAGCCTATCAATTTCTTCATTTCCATCCCAATATGCATCACGTAGATCACAGACTAAGTCTGTGTGATGCTTATCCAAAGGATCATCAACCCACTAAAATCTGGTACACCCTAGGCCACCATCCATCTGACAGATGAAGATGAATAGAGGATAAATAAACCACAAAAGAAAAGAAATTCAAAAGACGGCGGGCTCTAAGAAATTCAAAAGGGGGGGGGGGGGGGGGGGGTGCTCGAAGACTAACCGAGTGAATTATCTAATTTCTGTATCTTCGCCCAGGGTTAACGTCACTCCAAGAAATCCACTACAGCATCTTGTCGCCACAATCACAGAGGACGGCGTGCTCGGAATCGAACGACTGCTGCCGATACAGGATCGACTTGCCCGGGTGCTGGCGGCGACATGACGACGCTCCTAACCTCGAAGAACTGCTCGAGCAGGCTGGGAACTACGCCGCCATGTGAGCTGGCGGAGATGCGCCAGGTCGGAGGAACCCTAGATGCGAGCTACGATTTTGATTTTGGCTGAGATGCAACTGGTTCGACCGCACCTGGTCGGAGGGGATATTTGTGCCGCCAAAAATAATAAGTCCAAAAAAATGAGGACTAGGACTCAAACCCAACACGTCTAGATATGTCGAAATGCCAGTTAACCAGTAGAGCTATCGAAGTGATCTTGTTTGTTACCGTACTTTCTTATTTAGATAGTTGAGTTAGGACAACTTTTTTTTTTTACATCAAACCAAAAGCATTGTATATACTCTAGCAAACCAAAAGAGAAGGATTAATTTGTACATGAGCATTGTACCAAAAGCACATGCATTAAAGCAAACTATCTATATATACTTCAGCATAACATATATATAGAGAGAAAAAAAGCAAATGCATTACATATGTATAGTGCCAGCCTTTCGCTCATTACATAGTATCAAAAGGACAAATTAGATACTACCAGAGGTTCAACGCTCATTATTTGAGCACATTACATAGATCAAAAGGCCATTACATAGGACCAGATTAAAGAGGCTCGACACTCACTACTTGAGCACATTTGTAGCCCAAAAGGCTATTAGATAGTACCAGATCAATAAGAGAGGTTCAAAGCTCATATTACTTGAGCTCATACACATACATACTTCTACTTAATTAGAACATACAGCCTGCTGCTAGCTCATTTCTTGAGCTTTCCAACAAACAACTTGAGACCACCGCTATTGGAGCACACGTGGAACTAAAACATAAAGATATCATTCTCCTTCATGTTGGTATTCTATGCCACAACTTTACAGTTAGTAGTCATCTATGCACCTGCATCCTTCCATTTGCCAATGATCATCCTCACTTCCATAGAAGATCCCTTCTTGAAAAAGGTTGCATATCATTAGCTGGAAGGTTCATATTCTTCAAGATGTATTTTTGGGAAAACTTCCTTGTGAATTACTGCAGGTTAATTATAAGATGCAAAACTTCATTTAGATGTAGTCATTGTCAACATATAAAGATGCAAAAACATCCTTGAGATGTAGTCATTATTTACCATTTTGGATTTGCCTCTCAAAGTATTTGCACCCTATATAGTGCACACATAGAAAATAATTGCGGGGCTCCTTTTGCGAACTTCATATTTCAGAGTTTCAAGTTGTTTAGGGTACATTTTCACTAGGTTCGGAAACACGCAATAGCTGTCAAATTTCTGACCTTCCTTTATCCTGGGACCTACATATAATTAAGAAAATCAAGGAATAAGGCCTATAGTTTGGCCAAAAAGTTTCCCTCAAATTAAAGTATACCAATACCATAGTATTCAAAACTTCAAAAAAACCATAGTTTTCAAGAATGCTTCAAAAAAACCACAGTATATATAGAAAGTGATATATTCCCTAAGTACTTCCAAATTAATGTTATGCCAAATAGGGCCTAAGCATTTTACCTATCCTGCAACTATAATTAATATGCTCCATGGTATATTTTACCTCGACGAGTTAGCTTGACAACAAGTCTAGCAGCAGCAGCATCTTCCTCACCCTTGCCAGCACTACCATGAATCCTAGTTGTAGCACCATCACCTCTGATGAGTGCATATTTGCATCATGTTTTATATTATTATTTTGCACTATAGATGTAGGATCTTGGTATTTTACGGCGCTCGTGCGCATCTTTTATGTCTATTTTTACCAGGATCGGGCTACGATGGACACAATTCTTGGACTAGTTGTATTGGAGCAAAAAGGAGTAAAAAACAACGTAAATCTCTTATTTGGGAAATATCAATAACACCGGAAGAAAACCAGAAGCAATTGGAGGACATAGAAGGTTTAACGACAAACTATATGGCGGGAGCAACTTTTCCGGCCATATTCCCGTCGTATAGTTGGCGCCGCCTCTGCCTTGTCAAATAGTTTCACCCCATGCAACTGGATCAGGGAGACGATATACAGATCACCCAGAAATCGCCGAAACCTCACCTCCGGAAGGCATCTATAGGGGGAACTCATCCACCGGGGATCCATCTTTGCCCTACACAGATCCAGGATGTTAAGGCATCGATCTTCATCATCAACTGCTACATCACCACCATCTCCATCCATCCCATATACATCTTGTCTAGATCATGTTGTAATTTCCATACTCGTTGTCGATTTATACAAGTACTATTCATCTATGATAGATTCCATTGTTTTTGCCATGATGTTGATTGCCTCCATGTCTGAGTAGATCATTAGTTCTTGGGGAGATGGAGAAACCCTAGCATGAGATTGAAATAAGATAAAGTTTATTATGATATTCATCGTTGTGACCATGTGTTAGATTGTCTTCATCTTGATGTTGGGAGAAGTCGTCCTCTCAATATTTGCCTCTTGTGGGGACTTGATGGAGGGAACTATTTGTTGATACACGGAGGTGTGTTAGCACTTATACTGACTATAAAGCTGTTGGCACTCCTTACATATCAAATTGGGAATCGAGGAAACTCACAAAACACTATCCATGCCCGGGTATACGTCCTACGGGATCAAATCCCCTAATAATGCAGTAATTCAATTGATGTTGATTGCTGTGTATTGTGGTTATGAGGATGATTTGAGCAGTGGTTACTGCCTATTTGTCCAAATACGGAGTTCCTCCAACACATACATAGTTGAGAATGTTCATGATGATAATCTTTACCTTAGACCTTTTTATAAATGCTAGAGGTGTATCCGCTACTCCCTGAGAACGCTTTTTCCCATTGCAGTTTCAAATATCTTTTACACACGCGATAATTATTTTCTGTATTCGGTTTACTTTACTTTACTTATTGTTATCTTATACCAAAAACCCCCAAACAACTTTTTACACAACACTCGCATTTTATCTTGTTACTTAGAACTTTATTTTAGCATTTCTATTTTAGTATTTACTTCAAGAGCTATTAGACTTTAGACTCCTTCTCCCATGGGATCAATATCTTTATTTCGAAACTAGCTATAAACGATCTATGCACTTGCAGTCATTAAGATATTTTCTGGCACCGTTGTCGGGGAGCTAAGAGCTATAGGTCTTTTAGTTTTTGATTATTTATTTTTGTCTTGCTAAGTTTTGTTTTGAGTTACAGGTTTCCACCAACATGATGGAGTTTGAGCATTTGACTAGTGCTAACCCACTCAGCCACTTTGGGAAGCCCTATGATATTAATAAAAGAGACAACTCCTACGAGAAGACAAGGGGGATTGAAATAAATTCTCTACTACTTGGTATTCTTCACAAAAAGAAATTTACTGAAGATGAAGAAGATCCTGATCCATATGAGCATATTGCATGCTTCAAGGATATATGTGGCACTTTTCAATTACCGGGGTATACTGCTAATGAGGTAAGGCTAAAACTTTTTAGTCAGACTTTGACTAGGACAACTCTCTCATGGTATAGATATTAACTCCAGAAGACACTACTACTTGGGATAACTTAGCTTGTGAGTTTCTGGAAAAATATTATCCATTATCAAAATATTTTGGAATCGGTGTCTTATAATGACTTGTAGGAACTGCCCTAATGAAGGACTGGTAAGAGCTTATATCATATTTAAAGATTTACTTAGTCAATTTCCTCATCGATTTGCCTGAATGGTAGGTATTGCATATATTTTATGGCGGTTTAACTGAACCTAATAAATTTGAACTAGACTCTTGCGAGAGAGGAGCTTTTATGAATCTTTCCATAACCAAAGCTTGGGCTTTACTCAATAGAATTCGTGATCATAGAGTTTCATGGAATTTTGGTCTAGGAAGCGAAGGAGGCATATAAATATATTATGATTGTATTCATAACTATAATAAAAGGGGCCATGTTAATGAATTATCTAAAGAACTTTATTTAGATTCAGATCTTGTGTTGCAAGTTGTTAAAGCTTTTACAGAACATATCAAAGCTCCAAAAGAGCGTTCGGTCAAGTTTGATCCACCACCCGAACCTGAGTGGAAAAAGAAGTTATAGCAACACTGGCCTCCCTAGAACCAATGTATGAGATACCTTTTCCTAACACTGCACGGAAGCATATTTCAGAATATGAATAGGTCAAAGTAGTACATGAGAAGAAGGAAAAGGGAAGTGTGTTAGAGGTTGAAGAACATCTAGATGAAACCAAATATGAAGAGGTAACCAAGGAAGCAATTAAGGCTATGTATGCACATTGTAACATATTTGAACTTTATAAAGATACTTCCGTATTGGTTGAATGTAAACCTAAGGTAAAAGATGTGGGTAAGCCTATTCTTCCCTGCATATTTAAAGAAACCTCGCAATATGGTTTATGTGATTGATACATTGCAAACATATCTAATTTTTTATGCTCCATGCTTGTTTTGCACAAATTATCTTATGTTTTTGTCTACACTTTGTGGCATTTTTATGAATTTTATGGAACTAACATATTAATATGTGCCACAGAGCCAGTTTCCTGTTTTCTGCTATTTTTGTATTTCAGAAAAGCTAGTAAGGAAATATTCAAAGAATTGGACAATACAAATGCCAACTTTCCTCTTTTTCAGAGACGGAGACGGAGTCCGGAGGAGGGGGGAGACGCACCCCAGGGCGGCCACAACTGGGCCAGGTGCGGCCAGGGGGCGCGCCATCCTAGGGTGTAGGCCCCCTGGCGCTCCACCGACCTTACCTCTCCACCTATATAATCCCCTGAGACGAAAATCCTAAGTACCCGATGAGAATTCCACGAAAAAGTTCATAGTCGCCGCCACCATTGTCCCTAGATCGGGAGGGATCTGAAGCTCTTCCCGGCACCCTTCTAGAGAGGGGATATCATCCCAGAGGCCTTCTTCATCACCATGCCTGCCTCCGGAGTGATGTGAGAGTAGTTCATCCTTGGACTAAGGGTCCATAGAAGTAGCTAGATGGTTGTTTCTCCTATTTGTGCCACCATGTTTAGATCTTGTGAGCTGCCTATCATGATCAAGATCATCTTATTGTAATGCTACATGCTGTGTTTGCTGGGATCCGATGAATATTGAGTATTATGTCAGATTTATTATTGTTCTATCATGTATATGTTATTTTTGATCTTGCATGCTCTCCGTTGCTAGTAGTTACTCTGGCCAAGTATTTTCTTGTGACTCCAAGAGGGAGTATTTATGCTCGATAGTAGGTTCATGCCTCTAGTAATATGAGAGAGTGGCAGAAACTTCTAAGATTGTAGATGTGTTGTTGCTACTAGGGAGAAAACAAAAATCCTTTTTCAAAGGGCAATTGTATTGTTTACATTACACACTTTGCTTAATGCAATTATCTGTTGCTTGCAACTTAATACCCGAGGGTTGTTCTGATGATATCTCGGAGGTGGATTATTAGTCATAGATGCAGTTGGATTATGGTCTATGTATCATGTTTTAATGACCAAGTTAATCTCATAGTGATCATCATGTCATGTACATGCATTGTTATGCATTCTCTATTTGTCAATTTCCCAGCTGCAATTTGTTCACCCAGCATGTTATTTATCTTATGGAGAAACACCTCTAGTGAACTGTGGACCCCGGTCCATTCCTTCCCACTGATATCCCATCTACTGTTTACTGTTTACTTTCTGCAATTACTACAAGCAATTACTTTCTTCCACACTATACGTTTAATCCTTTGTTTTCAGCAAAAACCAGTGTGCTTGACAACCTCACTGACAAGTTGGGGCAAAGTATTTTGGCTGTCTTGTGTGTAGGTTCCATGTTGATAGCAACACCTTCGGAAGTGGTTTATTTCTCCTACTGTTTCGATAACCTTTGTTCCATAACTAAGGGAAAACTTTCTACTGTTCTCATCATACCTTGCTATTGGGATTCCCAACAGGCTCCACATCAACTGAGCCATCACAAGCTTTTATGGCGCCGCTGCTGGGGAGAAAGAAGATTTCTGCAAGGGGAGTCTCTCACTACCAATATCTTTACTTTGTTTTTGTTTTGCTTTGTTTGGTTTTCTTCTTTTTATCAAAAACACAAAAAAATTAGTTCCTTCTTTAGTTGTTTTTTTGTTACCTTGTTCTTAGATCATTATGTTGATCCCTAAGTTCACCCTGAAAGACCTATCAATAGGTAGTGGTTCTATAATTGGGAAAGATAATATAGAAGAATTCTTTAATCATGTTAGTAAGAATAAAGATATTAAGGATAGATCCTTAGCATAACATGCTCCAAATTAGGAAACCGCTGCGGCTTATTTAGTTCACATGTTGGAGGCTAGGTTTTTAAACCTTAACCCCATGTTGCAGCTAATGTTTCTTAAACTTCATAATTTTGAGGACACTGAAAATAGATATTTTATCCTAGAAACTTTGCTTAAAGAATTTAATGATATTGCTATAGAAGCTAGAAAGGTCTTTGATCGTTTCAATATGCTAGGCTCATGTGTAGAAGTTATTGATACACTAGAAAATTTGGACAAAACCAAACCCAAAAATGGGGAGGAAATTAAAATACCAGTACCTTTTAAACTTGTAGGAGTGCATGAAGCCTTGGAAAAGAATTTTGATCGGATTATTCTTGAAAACCAATTTAATGGAAGTAGTGAACCCAAGAGTATTGAGAGAGGATCCTATAGAACTTATTTGGATAATATACATTTCCTTGTTGAAGATATTTCTGGTATTGATCTTGATGCTTCTTTATTCGAAAATACTTGATTATTGCATTTTGTGCCTAGATGAAAGGCGTTAAAGAAAACCACTCTTGGGAGATAACCCAATCTTTATTTTAGTAAGTGTTTATTTTTTGAGTCTTGGAAGTTATTTCCTATGTAATAACCTCTCCTTATCCTTTTGTTGGTTTTTGTTCCAAGAATAGCCTCTAATGAGAGGGAAGTAAGATTTGGGGAAGTTGCTGTCCCGAAACTGATTATGTGCTGTTACCGTAAAAATCCATGCTCTTAGCCAGAATGTTGGATTGAGCTGAAACATTTTTTGCGCATTCCGCTGGTATTTACCCAACTTTTGTTAGTTTTGCACTTTTTTGATTTGAGCAACCTAAGATTTTCAAAAAAATTGGTCTTTACCTGCAGGTCTATTTTGACAGATTTCTGCCATTATTTGCATTTGCCTCTTAATCGATTTATTTTTGAGTTCTTTTGATCACAAGAGATTTTAAAAGGAGTTTCTATAGTAGCTTATGTTTTAATTTATGTTTTACTTGAGTTGAAACTGAACTCAAAGGTTTATTATCTTGCATACACTAATGTTGCTAATGAAGATTGTGTGAAGTTTTGTATGAAGAATGATGTGATGAGATGAAGTATGGACAAAATATCAAGCTTGGGGATGCCACCCGTGTTACCCCAAGATATATTCAAGAGGTACAAGCGTCAAACCTTGGGGATGCCCAAGGCATCCCCTTCTTCATCAACAAAAATCTCAGGTCTTCTCTGAAGACACTATATTTTTATTGCTTCATGCACTATGTGTTGTTCTTGGATCATCTTTATTTTTGTTTTCAGTTTTATTTTGCTTTGTTTGCTTCAATAAGTTGTTTTGATCCCATCAAACTTCTTTTGGATAAGTCACACCCCATTCTTCAATGCCTAGAACACTCTAGTTTTCACTCTTATTGTTCTGTGAGTGTTCTCTTTTGCTAGCACTACGTTTAGCTTTAGTTTTCTTCTTCTTTTTTCTTAGAACTTTTTAGGTCATCTTTGTAGTTAGGTGAGACAAGCTCTCTGGTATTTATTGATTATTATCTTTGTGAGTTGTTTCAAATAAGTTGATTGGTGTTGGAAAAGAGTATAAAGTTTCATGCTTATGGTGGTACAAAAAGAAGCTTGTTTTGACGGCGGCTTAGACTTTATCATGTCACGTTAGATGTTGCTTTGACCATATGCTTATTGATTATTGTTGTAGCATGACTTGTTTCAAACAATTTAGATTTCTTAATGTGCCATGAAAGAATCATGCGTTGTTTTAGCATACAAAAACATACTATTGTGGTATTCTCCTTTGATGCTTTATTTGGGTTGACTTGGCACATGCTTACACCATGTTATGGCTATGAACCAGTCACCTTAGCCTTTATGATCATTTAGTCTTTGACTTGTGATATCACTTTATGCTTTGATTAAATATGTTTTGTCGCTCTTCATGATTATGGCCATTATTGCTCTCTTAGTTGGTCGCTCCCAGTCTTTTGCTAGCCTCCACCTGTACTGAGTATGAGCTCTACTCGTGCATCCAACTCCCAAGAAACAAAGTTATTCCAAAGAGTCAAATATAAACTCCAATGCATGGTGTGTTACACAGTTCCAAGTATATTCATGTTTTTATCTATCTTCCAAATTAAATTTTTGTTATGTGAAAATTAGTGATTAAAGCTCTCATGAACTTGAAGGCACATTTTATTTCTTGCACTTAATAAACCTAAATGATTATGACTATCTTATGATGATTATATGCTTGCAAATTGTAAGTTGGGAGTTAGCAAAACCATGTTTTCATGGGGCACTCTTTCAATATTACACTTATTTATTCAGTTGATATCATGTTCTTTTGTTTATGGATGCCGTCGGTGTGAAATGAGATGGGATCTTGAAGGTCCATGGAGTTTGTATATGTGTTAGAGAAATGCCTGGGCGGCCAGCCTAATCCATGCCTAATCATGGTGGAAACTTGCAGCAAAACCATAGTGGCATTCTATGAAGCATCCTCAAGAAAAAACTATGCAAATAGCAAAAAAAAGGGATTGCTGAGATGCTCACTGTCTATTGCCTTGTCATTTTGATATGGGATAGCTCCTGTGTCATGGGGAAAGGGGTACCCCGTTGGCGGTTCTCTATGATACACATATACTTACAATGATAAGAACTTGCCTGGACCAAAGTTGAGTAGCATGAGGCCTCAGTACTCATACTCAAGGGGCATGAGATTTTCAACTTGTGATTTATCCAGCATATAACTCATATTTTTCCTCAATTTAACCTTAATCACTTCAAGATTCTTATGATAGGGGTAATGAGAGTTCAAAACTAATGAGTACCATAATTTTTGGAAGCTTTATAAACCATTTAATCCATGCTTCCCTCTGCGAAGGGCCTTTATTTTTACTTTTTGTTGAGTCTCCATCTTCTATCTTTATGCACCTATTAAGAGAGCATAGTTGTCATTCTGAGTTGAATGAGCATTGTCCCAAAACTTGTTGATTGGTTCATAATTCTGGTATTGCCTATTCTTAAATTATTTGTATATAGTCACCCTTACGAACTTTGAAGGTGTCCTATACATTTATGTTTTGGTATTTCACGAAGGACAAGCCGAATACCACTTTTTCTATGTTTTCTATATGTGAAACAAGCAAATGTCTTTTAAAGCATTATTCATGATCTTTTGTTTGTGTTGCCTTTCATGTTGCAACATAGTTGCTATGTCTTATTGTTAGAAATATATCTTTCATGCTTATGTTTAGAGTACTTTGATCCCAGTTATCAATGCTTTGCAATACCTTGATTAAGATTGTGATGGTGCATGTCACCTCAAAAATTATTCTTTTTATAACTTATGTACTCGCGGACGAGCAGGAGTTAAACTTGGAGTTAATCCATGCTTGTTTTGCACCATTTATCTTATGTTTTTGTTTACACTTTGTGGCATTATTATGAATTTTCTGGAACTAACATACTAATAAGTGCCACAGAGCCAGTTTCCAGTTTTCTTCTATTTTTGTATTTCAGAAAAGATAGTAAATAAATATTCTGGGAATTGGACGAAACAAAAGCCAACTTTCCTATTTTCCAGAGACGGAGACGGACTCCGGATAAGATGGGCAGACGAACCCCAGGGCGGCCACACCTGGGCTAGGCGCCGCCAAGGGCGGTGCGCCGCCCTAGGGTGTGGGCCCCTTGGCGCTCCACCAACCTCGCCTCTCCGCCTATATATTCTCCCCGAGACGAAAACACTAAGTATACTATGAGAATTCCACGAAAAAATCCATAGCCACCGCCACCGTCCTTCCTAGATCAGGAGGGATTTGAACCTCTTCCTGGCACCCTGCCAGAGAGGGAAGATCATCCCGAAGGCCTTCTTCATCACCATGCCTGCCTCCGTAGTGATGTGTGAGTAGTTCATCCTTGGACTACGGGTTGATACGTCCAATTTGCATCACCATTCTATATCATAATTTGCCTCTATTCATTGATATATTTCATGTTAAGAGGTGATACTTATGTCTTTTCATCTGTTTTTGCATGTTGGATGATTCTTAGAGGATGAACTGTCGGAATCGGGATTCTGATGGAAAAAGAGGTGTTTTGATGCAATTCCGCGAAGATCAGAAAAATACCAGAAAAACTATGGAAAATCATATTTTCGTAGAAGACGAAGAATGCTAGAAGGGGAGGTGGAGATGGGCCACAGGGGGCCCACACCCCCAGGCACGGGCCACCCCTAGGACGTGCCTACAGGGGGTGTGGCCCACCTGGTCCACCTCCGGCTCCGCCCTCTCGCCTATATCTTCCCCTCGAAACTCTAATACACGAGGGATCGACCATAGAAAGATTCCGCCACCTCCGCAGGGCAGAAAACACCGAGAAAGAAAGAGCTCTCCGGCAGACAAATTTCTGTTGGGGAAATCCCTTCTCGGAGAGGGGAGATCATCGCCATCAACACCATCATCAATCTAGAATTCATCGGGATCATCATCATCATCCACACCATCATTTCCAACAACACCATCATCACCACTCCATCCCGCTGTAACAATTGTGTTGAATCTTGCATAGTTCTTAGGAGAAACTTTTCCCGGTGTTGATTACTATTGTAGTTGATGCTTGTGAGTGGAACCATTGGATTATTGTTTATGTTCAGATTGTTATTCATCACCATATCATCTTTGATCTTGATCCATATGATGTCTCGTGAGTAGTTTTTTTAGTTCTTGAGGACAAGGGAGAAGTTATGTTGTTAGTAGTGGATTTGTATTCAGATATTATTCAATGGTTTAGTATTTAAGTTGTGGTGCTATTCTTCTAGTGGTGTCATGTGACCGTCGACTACATGATACTTCACCATTTATGGGCCTAGGGGAATGTATTGTGTATTTGGCTACTGATTATGGGGTTGCCGGAGTGACAGAAACATGAACCCCCATTAGGACAGCATTGCACAAGGGAGCGTAGGTTCTCAGAGTTTAAGGCTTTGGTTAGGTTTATATCTTAATTGCTTTCCTCTAGTTGCGGATTCTTGCAGTGGGTTTAATCACAAGTATGTATTAGTCCAAGTAAGTTCAATACATTAGCACAGGTTCACCCACACAACACTTACATAACCAAAGAAGACTACTCAGCTATTTGAAGCGAAAGCACTTGACAGAATTCCCATGTATCCTCGAGAACGTTTGGTCCATATAAGTATCTCCACCGACTTTTCCTTTGCTAAGAAAGGATTGGGTCACTTGCTGCAGATGTTCGTTGTCTTTATTACTAGCACTTTATTTCCTTGCTTTATCAGAAAACCCCTAAAAATCCGTTTGCAAAGTATTTACAGAGATTTCCTGCTCCATACCACTAGTCAACACCTTTTGCTCCTCGTTGGGATCGACACTCTGATACGTTGGAAACGTATCTATAATTTTTGGTTCTCCATGCTTGTTTAGTATCTACTTTTCTTTACTTGTCCACGATTTGAGGTGCTTTTTACATGTTTTCAGGTACTAACCTATTAACAATTTGCAATAGTGCCAGATGGCTGTTTTCTGCTGTTTTTGGTTTCAGAAAAGTTAGTAAAGAAATATTCTTGGAATTCGATAGGACGAAGAACAAAGTCAAAAACTTTACGTGGGGAACAATAAGTCCAGAGGAGAGCCGGAGGGGCTGGCTAGAGGGGCCAGACCCACCCCAGGCGCGGGGGCAGGTGGGCCCACGCCTGGCTAGGGTTTGGTGGCCCTGGCCGCCTCCTCGGCCTCCCCCTTCGCCTATAAGAAGCCCCCGATGCAGAGACTCTAAGTACACGATCAGAAGTCCATGAAACCGTCTGTAGCTGCCGCCACCATCGTCCCTAGATCGGGAGGGGATCTGAAGCTCTTCCCGGCACCCTGCCGGAGGGGAGATCATCCTGGAGGCCTTCTCTTCGGTATGATGCGTGAGTAGTTCCACCTTGGACTACGGGTCCATGTAGTAGCTAGATGGTTGTATCGCCTCCGTTGTGCTTTCATGTATAGATCTTGTGAGCTCCGTTCATGATCAAGATCTAATCTATTTGTAATCATGCATGTTGTGTTTGTGGGGATCCGATGGATATTGAGATTATTATGTTGGTTTGATTAATGGTTTTATCTTTATGATTCTATCATGTCTGTGTTGTTTGTGATCTTGCATGCTCTCCGTTGCTAGTGGTTATCTTGGCCAAGTAGTTTCTAATGACTCAAAGAGGCGGTATTTATGCTCGATAGTGGGTACACACCTCTAGTTTCCAAGGGAAGTGACAATAATATCTTCGGTTGTAGATGTGTTGTTTATACTAGGGAGAAAACAACGGTCTCTTGTTCATGGAACATGTGGACTGTTTACCTTACACACTTTACTTAAAGCATATGTCTGTTGCCTGCAACTTAATACTGGAGGGGGTTCGGATGATAACCTGAAGGTGGACTTCTAGTCATAGATGCAGTTGGATGGCGGTCTATGTATAGTGTTGTATTGCCCAATCAACCTCATAGGATCCTTGTGACTAGTAATTGCATTGTTATGCCTTGCTCAGTTCCTGTCAATTGCCCCGCTGTAATTTGTTTACCCTTCATGCCATGTTGTTTATTTAAGGAGAGCACCTCTAGTGAACTATGGGCCTCGGTCCAATCTTTACCATTGATACATCTTCCACTATTACTGTTTACTTGCTGCAAACCATTACCTTCCACACCGTACGTTTAATCCTTTGTTACAGCAAACCGGTGAGCTTGACAACCTCACTGATTCGTTTGGGCAAAGTCTTGAATTTGTGTTGTGGAGGTCTCCGTGTTGCTTGCAACACCTGTGTGACGTTTCCTTCCTCCTACTGGTTTGATAAACTTGGTTTCTTACTGAGGGAAACTTGCTGCTGTGCTGCTTCATACCTTGCTCTTGGGGTTTCGAATGAACGCCATCAATCTTTTTCTGGCGCCGTTGTCGGGGAGGCTAAGGACGTCTTCACTAGGGGAGTCCTTCACTTCCTTTATCTTTACTTTGTTTTTAGTTTTCTTTGTTTCTTTTGCTTGGTTTTGTTTGCCTCTTTCCAAAAAAACCAAAAAAATTAGTCTAGTTTGGTTTGCTTGCTTTATTCAAATACACACAGAAAAAATTAGTTCCTACTCTAGTTGGTGGTTTGTTATTGCCTTGCTTGGTCATGATTTCTATCAATGGATGGTTCCTTTGAAACTAGTTCTTATTGGCAAGGTGGGTTCACAGAAGAAAAAATGTATTATTATAAGGAACACCGTTTGTCACAAAAAGGGAAACACTTATGCGAACTAATTGATAAGTTGAATACTATTGCTAGAGATGTGTGCTCTACTTATAATGTTACTTATTGCTTTGATAAAGCTTGTTGCTGCAGGAGGTATAAACACCTACCCTTTCAATGTGAGTATAATGATAATGTTACCATATCCTCTTATGTTAAAGGAAATTATGACTTTTATGATGTGGAACAAATTGAAGAATTTATTGCCTTCAAGGGTGCATTTGAACTTGCTAGTTTGCTTGAAAATACTGATGATTCACCTTATGAATCTGAGGTTTATGAGATTCTTAAAATTTGCTTTGATAATTACAAGGAAGCAAATGGCTATATTCTTGAATATTTTAATAGGTGTTTTCCAGAAATGGAAGATACTAATGCCTTGCAGGAGCCTATGGAAGAATAAATTGCTGAAACTGAAAGCTCATTAGATGAAAAAGAGGAGGAGAGTGATGGTCAAGAGGAGGAAGAATGGATCTACCCATGTCTACCTTCTAATGATAGCAACTCTTTATCCCTTACATTATTTGATTGTCCCACATGCTTACCAAAGGAGGATGAATGTTATGTTCCTGTGGATCCTTTTGAAATATCTACTCTTGGTAAAACCTGTGAAGGTTTTAATCCCATAATTTTTGAGCTTGATAGAAATTAAGTGTTTGTAGCTCATGAAAAGACTTCTTTATGTGATAGTTATATTGTTGAGTTTATTCATGAGGCTACTGAAAATTATTATGAGAGAGGAAAATATGGTTGTAGAAGTTTTGATTGTATTGAAACACCTCTCTTTGCGCTGAAAGTTTTGAAGTTACTCTTGTCTTATCTTCCTATGCTAGTCACTTTGTTCTTTGTGAATTTGTTTGCATACAAGATTCCTATGCATAGTAAGTGGGTTAGACTTAAAGGTGTTTTGAATTTTCTTTTTGATGCTCTCTTTGACTTTAATTCATTATTCTTATGTGAGCATCTTCTCAAGCTATCAAACCTAACTTAAAGGCATTAAAGAAAAGTACTTGTTGGGAGATAACCCAAGAGTTTCCTTGAGTCTTGGAAGTTATTACTTCTTTAATGACCTCTCCTTATCCCTTTTGTTTGCTTTTTGTGCCAAGAATGACCTCTAATGAGAGGGAAGTAAGATTTGGGGAGTTGCTGTCCCGAAACAGATTTCTGTCCTCCACCAAAAAAATTAGTGATGAGGCTCTGTAACTCGGATTGAGCTCAACATTTACGAATAAATCCCCCATATGATAGCTAACTTTCGTTAATTCAAACCTTTTTGATTTGAGCAACAGAAATGTTCGAAAAAATTGTTTCTACCTGTTGGTCTGTTTTGACATGTTTCTGCCATTATTTGCATTTGCTTCTTATTGATTCCTTTTTGAGCTCTCTTCGGGTAAATTGAGTTTATTTGAAGGAGTTACTACAGTAGCTTGTGTTTTTAGTGAAAATCCTTGCTGTTCCAAAGCTTTGTCAGTGGTCTAATAGGTTTTGAATACACTAATGTTGCTAATGAAGATTGTGTGAAGTTTTGTATAAAGGAAAAATTTCAGGTGTAGAGAGAGAATGATGCAGTGAGATGAAGAATGGACAAAAGTTCAAGCTTGGGGATGCCACCATGGTGTCACCCCAATAAATATCCAAGAGGTACAAGCGTCAAAGCTTGGGGATGCCCAAGGCATCCCCTTCTTCATCAATAAAAACTCAGGTCTTTCTAGACATTTCGTTTTTATTGTTTCATGCACAGTTGTGTTGTTCTTGGAGTGTCTTAGTATTCGTTTGCTTTGCTTAGTTTGTTTAGTTTGCTTCAAGTAGTTTGGACCCCCGTTCTCGCTATGTTATTTTGCAAATAAGGTTGCTTGGTGTTTGGAAAGGAGTAGTAAGTTCTTGCCTGAAGTGCATGAGGAGCTTGCATTGACTGTAACATAGACTTTAGCATGACATGCTAGGTGTTGTTTTCGCATTATTCTTAGTGACTATTGCTGTAGCATGTGTTGTTCCAAACAATTGGGATTGCTTAGTGTGCCTTGAAGAAATTATGCGTTGTTTTAGCATGCAAAAGCATAGTATTGTGGTATTCTCCATTGATGTTTTGCTTGGGTTGACTTGGCACATGTTTACAACATGTTATGACTCTCACAAGTCACCATTATCCTCTATGATAATTTAGTCCTTGACTTGCAGTACCACTCTTTGCTTTGATTGGTTTGCTTTGTTGCACTGCATGATTTTGGTCATTATTGCTCTCCTAGTTGGTTGCTCCCACTCGTTTGCTAGCCTCCACTTTGTATGAGTAAGTTCTACTCATGCCTCCAACTCCCAAGAAACCAAGTTATTCCAAAGTGTCGACTATAAACTCCTATGCATGGTGCGTTACACCATTCCAAGTATATTCTTGTTTTCAACTATATTCCAATTAAAAACTATTTTGTTATGTGAAAAATTAGTGATTAAATCCCTCACGAACTTGATGGCACACTTTATTATTTGCCCCTAATAAACTTGAACCATTGTGACAACTTTGTTGTATATGCTTGCACTTATAAGTTGGGATTAGCAGAATCGTGTTGTCACGGGGAACGTTTTCAACATTGCACTTGTACTTTTGTACTGCGTTGCATCGGTGTGAAATAAAGAGGGGATTTGTAAGTCCATGGAGTTTGTATCCTATGTTAGAGAAACGCCTGGGCCGCTAGCCTAAGCCATGCCTAATAATGGTGGAAACTTGTAGCATCACCATAGTGACATCTATGAAGCATTCTTCTTATAAAAAAAGAGACACATTGAGAAAATAGGAAAGAGAAAAAAAAGCACCATATTCCCATGGTACATAAGAAGAATTACTGAGATGCTCATTGTCTGCTTGCCTTGTCATTTTGGTTATGGGAAAGCTCCTGTACCATGTGCAAGGGGTACCCCGTTGGCGGTTCTCAATGATATGCAAATACTTACAGTAACAAGAACTTACCTGGACCCAAAGTTGAGTATGCATGAGGTGTGGCCCTCGTATTCAAGGGGCATGAGATTGCCAACTTATACTTCGTCAAGCATATACTCCAGCTTTGCCACTTTAACTTTAACTACTTCAAGATTATTATGATAGGGGCAATGAGGGATGAAAGCTAACAAGTACCATAATTTTTGGAAGCTCTTTTTGAAACTTGTAATCCCTTCTTCCTTTACATAAAGGCCTTTCTTCCACCACTATTGAGTCTCCACCTTCTACCTTTAGGCACCATTAAGAGAGCATAGTTGTAATTTTGTGTCCAGTGTTCCAAAGCTTATTAATTGATGCATATTGTGTTATTAACTGCTCTTGTGCTATTTGTTTCTAGTCACCCTTGTGAACTTTGCAGGTGTCCTATGCATTATGTTGCTACTCTATGAGGGACAAGTTGATTGCCACTATACTATGTTTTCTGCATGTGAAACAAACAAACGTTTTTCAATACATACTATTCATGATCTTTGTTTGTAGCTTGCCATGTTGCATGCATAGTTACTATGTCCTATTGTTAGAACTCCATCTTCCATGCACATGTTTAGAGTTCTTTGATCCCAGCTTTCAATGCTTGCAAATGGTTGGATCTTTATTGTGAGGGTGCATGTCACCTAAAAAATTATTTCGTTTATCACTTACCTACTCGAGGACGAGCAGGAGTTAAGCTTGGGGATGTTGATACGTTGGAAACATATCTATAATTTTTGATGCTCCATGATTGTTTAGTATCTACTTTTCTTTACTTGTCCACACTTTGAGGTGCTTTTTACATGTTTTCTCGTACTAACCTATTAACAAGTTGCAACAGTGCCAGATGCTTGTTTTCTGCTGTTTTTGGTTTTAGAAAAGTTAGTAAAGAAATATTCTCGGAATTGGACGGGACGAAGGACAAAGTCAATCACTTTTCATCGGGAACAAGAAGTCCAGAGGAGAGCCGGAGGGGCCGGCCAGAGGGACCAGACCCACCCCAGGCGCGGGGGCTGGTGGGCCCGCGCTTGGCTAGGGTTTGGTGGCCCTGGCCGCCTCCTCGGCCTCCCCTTTCGCCTATAAGGATAAAAACCCTGAGTACCCGATCAGAAATCCACGAAACCCTCTGTAGCCGCCGCCACCATCGTCCCTAGATCGGGGGGATCTGAAGCTCTTCCCGGCACCCTACCGGAGGGGAGATCATCCCGTAGGCCTTCTCTCCGGTATGATGCGTGAGTAGTTCCACCTTGGACTATGGGTCCATGTAGTATCTAGATGGTTCTATCTCCTCCTTTTTGATTTCATGTATAGATCTTGTGAGCTCCGTTCATGATCAAGATCTAATCTATTTGTAATCATGCATGTTGTGTTTAAGGGGATCCGATGGATATTGAGATTATTATGTTGGTTTGATTAATGGTTTTATCTTTATGATTCGATCATGTCTGTGTTGTTTGTGATCTTGCATGCTCTCCGTTGCTAGTGGTTATCTTGGCCAAGTAGTTACTAGTGACTCCAAGAGGGGGTATTTATGCTTGATAGTGGGTTCATTCCTCTAGTTTCCAAGGGAAGTGACAATAATGTCTTCGGTTGTAGATGTGTTGTTGCTACTAGTGATAAAACAACGGTCTCTTGTTTTGGAACATGTGGACTGTTTACCTTACACACTTTGCTTAAAGCAGATGTATGTTGCTTGCAACTTAATACTGGAGGGGGTTCGGATGATAACCTGAAGGTGGACTTCTAATCATAGATGCAGTTGGATGGCGGTCTATGTATATTGTTGTATTACCCAATAAACCTCATAGGATCTTTGTGACTAGTAATTGCATTGTTATGCCTTGCTCAGTTCCTGTCAATTGCCCCGCTGTAATTTGTTTACCCTTCATGCCATGTTGTTTATTTAAGGAGAGAACCTCTAGTGAACTATGGACCCCGTTCCAATATTTACCATTGATACATCTTCCACTGTTACTGTTTACTTGCTGCAAACCATTACCTTCCGCACCATACATTTAATCCTCTGTTACAGCAAACCCGTGAGCTTGACAACCTCACTGATTCGTTGGGGCAAAGTCTTGAGTTTGTGTTGTTCAGGTCTCCGTGTTGCTTGCAACACCTGTGTGACATTTCCTTCCTCCTACTGGTTCGATAACCTCGGTTTCTTACTGAGGGAAACTTGCTCCTGTGATGCTTCATACCTTGCTCTTGGGGTTTCCAACGAAGCGTCCCACGACAAGTTGTGGGCGCCATCACACTCCTATTTATCTAAAGTACTACGATACCCCCCCCTATACTTGTGGGTCATCAAGACTATTTTCTGGCGCCGTTGCCGGGGAGTGAAGCGCTATTGAAGAGTGGAACTGGTAAAGGAAACTTCTACTATGAGTATTTCTTTTTATTCCTATTTGTTACTTTGTTTCCAATATGTATAACCCACTTGGTTTTCTGTTTGGGAAAACTACTACCACTTTTAGGGTAGTAGATGAACCACCACCTATTGAGATAGATCCTTTTAAGATACCTACAAGTATTGTTGATCTTGTTATGGATAATTATTATTTAGGGGATGGAACTGTCCACCCTGGTAATCAGTTGCTTTTTATCCATAAATTATGCGGGTTGTTTAAGTGTGCAGGTATCGCAACTGAACAGGTGAAGAAGAAGTTACTGTCTATATCCTTGAAAGGAAGAGCTGAAGAATGGTATAAGCTGCTGAAGAATGGACAATCCATGGAATGGGAGGAAATAGTGCCTCTCTTTTATTCTAAATTCTATCCTCCTAGTGAAATCCATAAGGATAGGAATCTGATATATAACTTTTGGCATCGTGATGGAGAGAGTACAGCTCAAGCTTGGGGGATATTGAAGTTACTAATGCTTAAATGTCCTATTCATGAACTCCCTAAAAATATTATTATCAATAACTTTTATGCTAGGCTTTCTCTTCATGATAAAGATTGACTAGATGCTTCCTGTGCTGGATCATTCACACGTATGAATGAATAAGCTAAATGGGATCTCCTAGACCGTATTCAAGAGAACACTGAAGCATGTGATAATGACAAAGGAAGAAAGTCAGGTATCAACTATGATTATGAATGCATTAAATCTTTTATAGGAACTGATGACTTCCGTGATATTAGTAATGAGTATGGTCTTGATTCTCAAGTTATTGCAAAATGTTTTAAGGCCTTTTCCTCTTATATTGAAATTCCCAAAAAGGAGTGGGACAAGTACCATGCTAATTATAAATACATTGTTACCCATGTTCCTGCTAGCATTGAAGTTTGTAATGTTGATCCTATTTTGCTTGAACCTTATGTTGAGAAAATCCCTTTTCCTGCTAAGGTAAAGGAACACTCTATCATAGCTAATGTGGTTAGCAAAAGTATAAAGAAAACTGTGGAACTCGATGAGCAAATAAATATTGAACCTGTGGTAGCTATTGTGAAAGATCTAGTTACTAGAAATATAGAGGATGATCACATTGTCTTCTGTGAAGATGATTCTAATATTCTCTCTCATACTAGAAAAGCTAGTGTCCCTGTGCTTTCTATGACAATTGGTGGGCATTGCTATTATGGTTTATGTGATATTGGTGCTAGTTCTAGTTCTATTCCTTATGAGCTTTACAGGGAAATTATGCCTGAAATTGGTCCTTGTGAGCTTAAAGATATTGATGTGGTTATTCACCTTGCTAATAGAGATACCGGGTGTCCCATTGGCATTGTAAGAGATGTGGAGGTTCTTTGTGGTAAGATTAAATATCCTGCTGATTTTCTAGTGCTTGGTTCTGAAGCTAGTAAAACCTATCCTATTATCTTTGGTAGACCCTTCTTGAATACTTGTGGGGCTATCATAGATTGTAGGAAGGAAAACGTTTTGACTAAGTTTGATGGAGAGTCTTATGAGTTTAACTTTTCCAAATTTGCTAAAGCTCCTTGTAAAAGTAGCTTGCCTAATGAAGATTTCAGGATGGAACAACTTGCTTCTATTGATCTAGTTTATGACCTTGGACCTCTTTTTGATGATTCTAAGTATGCTCATTCTGATGATAAAGTTGTTTCCTGTGACAGTTATATTGTCAATTTTATCAAAAGTGCTACTGAAATTTATTATGAGAGAGGGAAACATGGTTTTATGCATCTCAATAATGTTAAGTTTCCCAGTTTTATGTTCAAAGCTTTGAACTTGCATTTGTTTTGTCTTCCTATGCTTGTGGCTTTTTGTTTCAACAATTTGTTTTCTAATTATACTCCTTTGCATAGGAAGTGGGTTAGACTCAAATGTGTTGGTTATTTTCTTCTTGATGCTCTCGTTCACTTCAAATATATATCTCCTATGTGAGCATCTTTGAAATTTTCAAGCCCGACTTAAAGGAAATAAAGAAAAGTACTTCTTGGGAGATAAGCCAATAGTTTTGTTGAGTCTTGGAAGTTATTACGTCACTAATAACCGCTCCTTATCCTTTTTGTTTTGGTTTTTGTGTCAAGATCAACTACTTTTGAGAAGTAGAGGAGTTGTGAAAAGTGGCTGTCCTGGGACAGATTTTTGTGATGCATTGTAAAAATCCGTGAAGGAGCTCAGTACTTTGGATGGATCTGTAATTTGTTGTGCTTGTTCTCCAAGTTGTTACCCAACTTTCATTAGTTTTGCATTTTTTATTTGAGCAACTTTCGAAAAAAACAACCTTTACCTGCTGGTCTGTTTTGATAGATTTCTGCCATCATTTGCATTTGCCTCTTATATTGATTCCCTTTCAGATTCTTTTTGGGTTTTTGGAAAGGATTTGCTACAGTAGCTTTTGCTTTGATGGATTTCAGTTTAAGTGTGTACCTAAAGGTTTAGTGTTTTAGCATACACTAATGTTGCCATTGAGGTTTGTGTAAGGTCTTGTATGAAGGGAATTTCCAGGAGAAGGAGAAACCAAACACCAGAATCTGCAGAGTCCGTCTTTGAATAGGTAAAATGTGGTAAAAACAGAAGGTTCGTGAAAACCCTATATTTTTATATTTTTGATGTTTTTATTACATATGGAAGGTTACGAGACGAAACAGAGGAGGAAACGGAGGCCAGGGTGGCCATACCCACCCTAGGCGCGGGCCCCCAGCTGGCCGCGCCTAGAGGGGGTGTGAGCCCCCTGAGCTTCGTCTCCGCCTTGTTTTCGCACCAGTACCTTCCCTATGCATTGAAACTTCGTAATATATAACCCCCCGGATCCCCCAAGGTTCGTGTATCGTGTTCTCGTCGTGTTTCTGTTTCGATCTATTTCTGTCAGGTAGATTCTCAGTTTTGGAGATACAATGTCTTCCTCTGGATCACCCATAGAGGATTCCTCCGCAGATGCCATCAACCCGTATATGTATGAGTTGAAGATTCATCCTAAGGAGTTGATCCTCAAGGATGGGAAGGTGCAGATGAAAGAAGTTCAAGGCCCTAAAGGAGAAGGCAGTCTGGAAGACAAGATGAGAGCATTAGAGCAGGAAGTTTTCAGGTACAAAAATATGGCAGAACGCGAAGTGATGTAATCCATAAGATAAGTTCAGAATTAATCGCCAAGCATGAGGAGGAGGTTGCTGAGCTCCGAGACGAAATCCTCACGCTCCATCAGACCACCAACCAATTACAAGCACAACTCTACGACATACAAAATCAAAACTGTGAGTATGAAGCTAGATTTAATCGCATAAGATCTGCTGCTAGTTTCAGGATTGTGGAAACCAAGACATCCTTTTTGGATGGGGAACCTTTACACTGGAAGTATGATGATAACAAGGGAACACCACCAACACCAAAGGAGTAATTCATCATCAGGTTTGGCAGCCCCTTGGCTTGTTCCAAGCTTGGAGGAGTGACGCGGTATCACATCATTATCTTTTATCTTTTACCTTTTTAGTAGATTCATATCTTTGGTAGATAAGTTATCTTATAGGTTGGTTTGGATTGTGGAAGTATCTCTCCTATAGTTCATTATCTATGTATCCCTTGGTGTGAGTGCCTTTATGGAATATTAATGAGAAGTTTCATCTTTTACTTTTTGCACTTCTTATTTTAGTTTGCAATCTCTATTATATAATTGATCTTGTTGATCAGTATTGGCATCACTTTGGGATCATCAAGTAGATATAAATTAGTTTTGGCAAACTGAGATCTAGTCAGTAGCAACACTTTCTGAGGTTTGAATGGGAAAGAGAAAAAGCTTACAGGTATTTTGTATCATTTATTTTCTTTCTTGATTGGCTCATCAACTTAGTATTCTTTATTTAAGATCTTTTGTTCCTTCAAGGAAGATTGCATGTTTGGCTTTATTACTTGTATTTTTGCTTGTTTTCTTCAATTCTTTTGCTTGCTACCCAGCCTTGCTAGCCAAAAACTTGTTTTGAGAAGGCATACTTCTCATGCATCCAATCCTTTGAACCAAAACTTGTGCCATTTGTGTCCACCATATCTACCTATTAGCATTATTGATATTCCAAGCAAATTCTCAAGTTTCATCTATCTTTCGAATTAGAAATTATTTTTTATGTGAAAACTAGTCAGTAAAGCTCTCATGAACTTGATGGCACACCTTATTTTCCTTACCCTAATAAACTTGAACCATTGTGTCATCGAAGTTGTATATGCTTACATCTATACGTTGGGATTAGCAGAACCGTGCTTTCATGGGGAACACTTTCAACACCTGTAAATACATACCCAGTTGATATCATGCTCTTTTCTTTGCGGATGTCGTCGTTGTGAAATAAAAGGGGAGCTTGTAAGTCCATGGAGTTATGTATGTGTGTTAGAGAAACGCCTGGGCCGCTAGCCTAAGCCATGCCTAATCATGGTGGAAACTTGTAGCATCACTATAGTGAGCAATCTATGAAGCTTCCCTCTTATATAAAAAAGAAGAGACATATTGAAAAGAGGAAAGAGAGAAAAAAGCGCCGTTTTCCCATGGCAAATAAGAGATTGCTGAGATGCTCACTGTCTGCTTGCCTTGTCATTTTGAATATGGGATAGCTCCTGTATCATGTGCAAGGGGTACCCCTTTGGCAGTTCTTTATGATACACATGTACTTACATTGACAAGAACTTACCGGTAACTAAATTTGAGTAGCATGAGGAGCGGCCCTCGCACTCAAGGGACATGAGATTGCTAACTTATATTTCGTCAAGCATATACGCCATCTTTGTTCACTTTAACCTTAATAACCTCTAGATGCTTATGATAGGGGCAATGAGAGCTCAAATCTAGTAAGTACCATAATCTTTTGGAAGCTCTTTATGAACTTGAAATCCCTGCTTCCCTCTATGAAGGGCCTTTCTTCTACTTCTAAGTTGAGTTAGTAAACCTACTTCCTCTCTATCTCCACCAAGCATTTGAGTTGTTGTGTTTCAAGCATTCATATGATGATTTATTCAATCATGTTATTTATCTTCCTTGTTTCCACAAGACTCTTATCTATTGAGTATTACTTTGAAAGCCATCATTGTGAAAAACCTTTTATGTTTGAGCAAAGAGTTCTCCTGTTGTAAAACTTCTACAAAAGATTTATTTGTGAAACTGTTTGCCAGCTGTTCTCTGACCAAGAACAAAGTTTTACAATCCCAAATATGATTTATATTTATGCATATCTATTGTGACTCCTGTACTTGTTGCAAGCTAAGTTATATAATGGTGAGTTGCTTTCTTCTATGAGTTGTGTAATGGTAAGTGTGATGCTTCTTGTTCGTATTCTTTTATCGAAACTTCACTCCATAAACATGTGGACATGTTTACTGAGCTTAGTTTTCGCTTGGGGACAAGCGAAGGTCTAAGCTTGGGGGGAGTTGATACGTCCAATTTGAATAACCATTCTATATCATAATTTGCCTCGATTCATTGATATATTTCATATTAAGAGGTGATACTTATGTCTTTTCATCTATTTTTGCATGTTGCATGATTCTTGGAGGATGAACTGCCAAAGTCAGGATTCTGATGGAAAAAGAGGTGCTTTGATGCAATTCTTCGAAGATCAAAAAAATACCAGAAAAAATATGGAAAATCATATTTTCCCAGAAGACGAAGAATGCTAGAAGGGGAGTCGGAGATGCCCACAGGGGCCCCACACCACCCTAGGCGCGGGCCAGCCCTAGGCCGCGTCTACAGGGGGTGTGGCCCACCTGGTACATCTCCGGCTCCGCCATCTCGCCTATATCTTCCCCTCGAAATGCTAATACCTGAGGGAGTGACCACAGAAAGATTTCGCCGCCTCTGCGGGGCGGAAAACACCGAGAGAGAAAGATCTCTCTAGCAGACAGATTTCTGCTAGGGAAATCCCTTCCCGAAGAGGGGAGATCGTCTCCACCATCTCAAGATAGACTTCATTGGGATCATCATCATTATCCACACCATCATCTCCACCAACACCATCATCACCATTCCATCCCGCTGTAACAATTGTGTTGAATCTTGCATAGTTCTTAGGGGAAACTTTCCCGGTGTTGATTACTATTGTAGTTGGTGCTTGTGAGTGGAACCATATCATCTTTGATCTTGATCCATATGATGTCTCGTCAGTAGTTCATTTAGTTCTTGAGGACATGGGATAAGTCATGTTGTTAGTAGTGGATTTGTGTTGAGATATTATTCAATGGTTTAGTATTTAAGTTGTGGTGCTATTCTTCTAGTGGTGTCATGTGAACGTCGACTACATGATACTTCACCATTTATGGGCCTAGGGGAATGCATGGTGTATTTTCCTACTAATTGTGGGGTTGCCGGAGTGATAGAGACTTGAACCCCTATTAGGACACCATTGCACAAGGGAGCGTAGGATCTCAGCGTTTAAGGATGGGGTTAGGTTTATATCTTAATTGCTTTACTATAGTTGCGGATGCTTGCAGGGGGTTTAATCACAAGTATGTATTAGTCCAAGTAAGGTCAGTACATTAGCACAGGTTCACCCACACAACACTTACAAAAGCAAAGAAGACTACTCAGCTATGTTATGCATTGTTATGCATTCTCTATTTGTCAATTGCCCAGATGTAATTTTTTCACCCAGCATGTTTTTCATCTTATGGAGAAACACCTCTAGTGAACTGTGGACCCTGGTCCATTCCTTCCCACTGATATTCCATCTACTATTTACTGTTTACTTTCTGCAATTATTTTCTTCCACACTATACGTTTAATCCTTTGTTTTCAGCAAAATTAGTGAGCTTGACAACCTCACTGATAAGTTGGAGCAAAGTATTTTGGTTGTGTTGTGTGCAGGTTCCACGTTGCTAGCAACACATTCGTAAGTGGTTTATTTCTCCTACTGGTTCAATAACCTTGGTTCCATAACTGAGGGAAAACTTGCTGCTGTGCTCATCATACCTTGCTATTGGGGTTCCCAACAGGCTCCACATCAATTGAGCCATTAGTGATCTTGGCACCAAAGTTAATTTTATATCTTATGATTTTTATTTAGAAATAAAAGAAGAGATAATACCTTCTAAAATAGAAAATACTAATATGACAATCATGTTAGCCAATAAAAATCTTAGAATTCTAGTGGGAGTAGTTGAAGATGCAATTGTCACAATTGGCAACAAAAAATTTCCTATCGATTTTGTAGTTGTTGACATGCCAGGTGACACTCTTTGCCCAATTATATTTGGAAGAAACTTTTTGAGCGATATAGGTTCCACAGTTGATTTCAAAAAGGAGACTGTGTCTCTTAAGCTTGGGGAAGCGGAAATAGAATTCCAGTTTTCCAAATTTAAAGATGAACCTCCACATATACAAGAAAGAGATAAAGAAAAAACTATTGATGAGATGTCAGCTCTTTTCTTTAGTAATCAAGAAGAAGAAACAAATTAAGACTCAAATTATCAAGAAATAATTATGGATGACAGGTCTCTAGAAGAATTTGAAAGTGAATTTGATTCACTTCCCATATTAGGGCCTCCAAATGATGAGGCTTTTGAAGAGCCAGAAAAGAAAGGGGATGAAGAATTACTTCCCCCGGGATTAAAACTTTATCAGATAATCTTAAATATAGATTTTTGGACAATACTAATAAATTCCCTATTATTATTAGTGCTAAACTTTCAGGGGATGAAGAAGAAGACCTCATGGATGTACTTAAGGAGCATCGCATGGCCTTTGGGTACTCAATGGATGATTTGAAGGGCATTAGTCCCATGATAACTATCCATCAAATATTCATGGAGGAAGGTGCTAAACTAGTTGCATAATTTAATAGAAGGCTGAACCCTAAATTGAAGGAAGTGGTAAGAAAAGAAATAGTATGGCTACTGGATGCATGTATAATCTATCGTGTAAAATAGAGTGAATGGGTAATTCATGTTCATTGTGTTCCGAAGAAGGGCGGTTTTACTGTTGTTCCTAATGAAAACAATAAATTGATACCTACTAGAACTATTCTTGGACATAGGATGTGCATAGATTTAAGGAAATTGAATAAAGAAACTAGGAAAGATCACTAGCCTTTACCATTCATAGATCAAACTTTAGAGAGGTTAGCAAACCACACTCATTTTTGTTACTTGGATGGATACTCTAGTTTTTCCCAAATAGTTGTTCATCATGATGACCAACTTAAAATAACTTTTATTAGTCCTTGTGGTTTACATGCTTATCGATGCATGCCTTTTGGTTTATGTAATGCTCCAGCTACTTTTCAAAGATGCATGACTACTATTTTTGTGTATTTTATACAATTAATAATGGAAGTATTTATGGAAGACTTTTTTGTCTATGGAACTTCATTTACTAGTTGCTTGGATAATCTCAAAAGAGTTTTGCAGTGTTGCCAAGAAACCTTCTTGTTCTAAATTAGGAGAAGTTCTATTTTATGGTTAAAGAAGGTATAGTCCTTGGACATAAGGTATTAGGTAAGGGTATTGAAGTAGACAGAGCTAAGGTTGAAGCGATAGAAAGAGTGCCACAACCTAGGAATATAAAAGGTATAAGAATTTTCCTTGTCCATGTGGGTTTTTATAGAAGGTTCATTAGAAATTTATCTGGGATTTCCAAACCTTTAACTAACGTGTTGCAAAAGGGAGTAAGATTTAATTTTGATGATAAATGCCTTATTGCCTTTGATAAACTTAAATATGCTTTATCACATGCTCCTATTATTAAACTACCTATTTGGCATATGACTTTTGATTTAATATGTGAAGCTAGTGATGCTGCTGTAGGGGTAACTCTAGGACAACGTATAGGTCGCAGATTTAATATCTGTATTTTTCTCCTGTGATAAATTTTGTTCTCATATTGTTGATGAAAAAGTAAGAGTTCATACGGATCGTGATGGCTTAAAATAACTACTTGAGAGGAAAAATCATTAGCCAAGACTGATCCGTTGGATCCTTTTACTTTAAGAATTTGAGTTGCAGATTATGGAGAGCCAAGAAATAAAGATGTTGGATGCAGTGTCCATATTTGCTCAACAAGACACCAATCTTATTGAGAGGAACTTTAGTCCTAGTGATTTTCTTTTACAAGAATTATTAGATGAACTAAGGTCAATTCTTCCCAAAGAGAAGAAGTCCTTGTTGTTGGAGGAGCTTGTCACTCCCGACTAAATAAACGGTAAGTGGAAGGTACGTTTTCTTCCTCTAATAAGTGATTTATCTTTATAGTTTATACTTCTAATTTTTTTACCTTTGAATACCTCTTGTTTTTCTGAAGTTTTTTAGGGGTTTTACTAACTATACAGGCGTAACTATATAGCCGGAGAAAAATCTCCCGCCGTATAGTTGGTCGTTAAAGGTACTGTATCCCCTTCAATAAATATATTTCAGCCTCTGGAAACTATACGACCAAACTATACAACCAAAGAGTAAACCTCCCGTCGTATAGTTGGTCGTTAAACCTTATGGATGGTTCTACCTTTTTCTGTTTTTATTCATCAAAAAATGGTTTTGTCGATTCTAGGTCGGTAACTTAATCGACCCGGACATGAGATATTTTGAAATATCTGCCCATAACCAACTAAACGACCGGAGCTATACGGGACGCGATCATATAGTTGGTCGTTACGCGGCAGAACTTCTCCAAATCCGTGATTTCTTTCCCTATTTCGTTAAGATTCTTTTCTTGGGCGTGAATTTGGTGTTTCTCGCGAGTTTTACCGACCTCTGAGCCCTCTTATATACTGCCATTGTGTCTCTCTCTAATCATAATTGCCAGGAACCAATCTAGACATGATCTATATCGTCCTAGGCCGTGGGGAACCCCTGGGTCTCATTGCTCCTTCCAGGGACCGCTCTCGCAGCCCGTCCATGGAGGACGACAACAAGGATGTGGAGTGGTTTAGCCAGAGGTACAAGGAGTACGTCGAGCCAAGCTTCTACAACAGCGATGCCGATGAAGATTGGAGTGACATCTACATCAGCGGCGATGTCTATGATCCCTCGGAGATTAACTGGGTGGCGATGAAGAGAGATCAACAAGAGAGAGAAGGTCACAAGACGCATGGCAAAGGGCATGTAGAGACGTTCAAGTACATCACCACAGACCCCAGGCCGCACAAGCATAAGAAATTACCTAATGTTGGTGCAGGTGCTAGCAGGGAAGCGACGGTGCCATACTCAAAGCCTACTATGGGCACTTGTATGAGGGTCAAGCCTCAAGAAGAGTGTAGGACCAGTTTCTACTTCCCTGATCTATCAATAATGAACAAGGAAGAAGAATTCCCCAGGACCAAGGACCGCGTGCAAGCACTAGAGATATATCAGAAGAAGGAGCTACTACATCGCATTGAAGTCTGTCAATGCCTCAAGGAGATAGAAAAGAAAGATTATGTTCTCCCATTGTTGACTAAACTCGCAGATAAGATAGACACTTTGCAATCTGAATTGTGCAGGTGCTACAGCCGCATCACTTCCTTGGAAGATACCAAAAAGAAGCTGCGCACCGCGGTGCATGGCTCTATAGTGATCTATAATAATCATGGTATCAAATAATCGCAAGGGATTATTTGATCCCGCCTGGCTTGATTCCAATCTTGGGGAGATCTTTAAGACCTTGTAATATATCTTATAAGTTTTTATTACTATTCTAGTTTTTCATTAGTTCATGTTTAGAAATAAAGTTTGCATCATTAGAATTCCCTTCAGGAATAGTCGATCCCTTTTATGAAATTTAGAGTTTATTATAATATATGGAGCATTATTGATTTTTTACTTGTCTTATTAGATATATGAATGGCTTGAGTATAATTTTACTTGCACTTGATGATAGCAATAGGAGTCTTCCACACCATTGTTATTAATGGGACATACAAAGATAATTTGGTTAATATGTTGTAAGTTCATGGTTTGATATACAAAGGAAAAATTATCTAATGAATTAGAGTTGAAAAAGAAACCTTGAACAAAGGAAAATTAAAAGTGCTATCAAATTAGAGTGAGATCGAGACGATGTAGAATATTCAAGCTATAAATATGCTTCATATACAATTGGAATATGGTAATTGAGATCGCTAAACTTTGAATTCCTACATGATGTGGAATGTATGGCTAGCTCCTTTGCACAACACTTAAACAAAAAGTGTGAGCATATATATAAAAATAAAAGAGAAAAATAAAGAAGAAAAAGAGCGAATGTGTAAAGAGCAAATAGGCATACACCACTATAGTGTAGTGAGACAAAGAAACGTTTGAGATTTTAAATCCCAAGTGAATATGTTAATCCTAAAAACACTTGGGGCTACCTTGCTAACTCATTCGGTCGAACTGAATACTTTTACATCACGTTGAGAGTGATATTTTATGAACTGTTAAATGCTAAGGTATGGAAGCCTGCTAATGTTATTCGAATGGTTCGAGTAAGGTACTATTCATGAACCTATTACTTCGTCTCATATATGATAAATACATGTTGCAAATGCCTCATTTATTTTATCGACTCAGCTTCATGAATGAGGATCACATCCATTAAGCTAAATTTGCTTGGGAAGAGCAAGAGTCTAAGCTTGGGGAAGTTAACAAGTGCGTATTTGCATCATGTTTTATATTATTATTTTACAATGTAGATGTAGGATCTTGGTATTTTACGGCATCTTTTATGTCTATTTTCACCAGGATAAGGATATGATGGACACAATTCTTGGACCAGTTGTGTTGGATCGAAAAGGAGTCAAAAACATCGTAAATTGCTTATTTGGGAAATATCAATAACACAAGAAATAACCCGAAGCAATTGGAGGACATAGAATGTTTAACGACCAACTATTTGGCAGGAGCAACTTTTGCGGCCGTATAGTTCCCGTTTTATAGTTTGCGTCGCCTCTGCCTCCTCAAATAGTTTCACCCCGTGCAAATGGAACTGGGAGAGGACATACAAAACACCCAAAAAGCACCTCACCTCACCTCCGGAAGGCATATGGAGGGGGAACCCATCCACCGGGGATTCATCTGCCCCTACGCAGATCCATGAGGCTAAGGCCTTGATCTTCATCATCAACTGTTGCATCACCACCATGATCTCCATCCATCTCATCTACATCTTGTCTAGATGTTGTTGTAATTTCCGTACTCGTTGTCGATTTATACAAGTACTATTTATCTATGATAGATTCCATTGTGTTTTCCATGATGTTGATTGCCTCCATGTTTGAGCAGATAATTAGTTATTAGGGAGATGGAGAAACAATAGCATGAGATTCAAATAAGAAAAAGTTTATTATGATATTCATCGCTGTGACCATGTGTTAGATTGTGTTCATCTTGATGTTGGGGGAAGTCGACCTCTCAATATTTGACTCTTGTGGGGACTTGATGGAGGGAACTACTTGTTCATAGACGGAGGTGTGTTAGCACTTATAATGACTATAAAGTTGTTGGCACTCCTTACGTATCAACTTGGAAATCGAGAAAACTCACAAAACACTCTCCATGCCATGGGATACGTCCTATGGGATCAAGTCCCTTAATAGTGTAGTAATTCAATTGATGTTGATTGCTATCTGCTGTGGTTATGAGGATGATGTGAGCAGTGGTTATTGCCTATTTATCCAAATATGGAGTTCCACTCACACATACATAGTTGAGAATGTTTATGATAATAATCTTTACCTTAGACCTTTTATAAATTTTAGAGGTGTATCCGCTACTCCTTGAGAACGCCTTTTCCCGTTGCAGTTTCAAATCTCTTTTATGCATGTGATAATTATTTTATGTATTCAGTTTACTTTACATTACTTACTATAATCTTATACCAAAAACCCCAAAACACCTTTTTACACAACACTTGCATTTTATCTTGTTACTTAGAACTTTATTTTAGCATTTCTATTTTAGTATTTACTTCAAGAGCTATTAGACTTCAGACAGCTTCTCCCTGTGGGATCGATATCTTTATTTTAAAAGTAGCTACAAACGATCTATGCACTTGCAGTCATCAACCTCCTTCCTCACTCTTAACTGCACCATCACGTTCGGCTTCGAAGGATGAGCTATGTCGATGGTGTCAGCGGTCTTCTTGGCTGGGACCAAGACAGAAACTTCATGGAGGTACATGGTGTCAACCTAATAAATAGTAAAAAAAGAGCAATTAATGATGATAAATTGCAACATTTGTGAATTATGAAACTATTACACACATTAAAACTAAATTAGGATGTTTAGGTTCAGGGTTTCAGGTTGCAACATTTGCACTAGTAGATATAAATCCCTAGTAAACAGTGCACAATTAGATGATAGACTATTAATTGAACTATAATAACACGTATATGCAGTTATAAATCCCCAGACACATGTGTTTTAGTCAACACACTATGAACAGAACAAATTTTGAAAGAAACGGAGAGAACTATAGGAGCATCTAGTTTGAATCTCAAACAACGATAAGACCTAGGAAATCAGGAGATGTACTGCTGCATGAATCTATCATGAAACAAGATCTAAAATTCATATCACATGGACCCCGGCTTCTCTAGGAAATTGCTAGACGGTAAACCCTAGGAAAATCTCCGCTAGGAAAAATCCCTAAAAAATATCCCTGGCTGTTTTTCTACCCGCCGATTAGATAAAAGTAAACCCTATAAAACTCACCCCGCTTCACTAAACCACGACAGCCATAGGCAAGCAAGCAAAAGATCGGGGAAAAGGATGGCAAGATTAGATTAGGGTTCATCCTTTCAAGCAATCAACAACCAGATGTTCGATCTAGCATAACAACGAAAAACTGGGGGGCTGAATCGATTTTAACCTGAGTCCTGCAGATCTCCGGCTGGCGGACACGACGGTGGTTGATGGGGGCAGAGATTTTGGGGAGAAGGAGAGGCGGTGATGGCGGTGTTTGGGAGAGGGATAGGCAGTGTGGAGAGGAAGAGGGAGAGGCAATGTGGAGACAGAGGAAGTGGGCGTGGGGGAGACAATGTGGAGAGAGAGGTAGTGGGCGCATGGGAGGGGCACACACTGACCTGTGGGACCACCAAAGAAAAAATTGGGGAACCACCGAAAATAAAAAAGAGAGGAACCATCATAGTTTACAAATTTAAACAAGAAAATTCTATGAAGAATTCATTCAATAAATTAAGTATGGGGCACACAGGGTGGGCATTAAAACACAGTACTATGTGATCACCTCATGTGTCCTGGGGCCCACTTTATGTATTTGAACAAAGTCAGAAAATCCCGTGGGGTCGCGTGGCATCCTTCATGAAAAGAGATACTACATCCTGAGTTCTGTGGCTTTTGGAGGGAAATGCGTAGGAAATGGCAAGTGGCATAGCATAGTTTGCCAGAACGAGTCCATATTGGGCACATGCGTGTGCCCTGGTATAGTAAGCAAGTCCTCGGTCGCGGATTTCCAATCCGACCCACTGGGCGACCTATTTTCCATTTCTGGGATGCCAAGACGGATTTTTTTGTGAAGCAGC
This sequence comes from Avena sativa, assembly GCA_916181665.1. NCBI lineage: Eukaryota > Viridiplantae > Streptophyta > Magnoliopsida > Poales > Poaceae > Avena > Avena sativa. The sequence goes on from OV702293.1 coordinate 107,850,985, forward strand.
AACAGGGGGAGCATTCAAGGTTTGGGCGAGACACCTGTGCAGTGATAGGAAACCGCCAACACGCCACCTATCACATGCCATACATGCGTGTTTCCATTCTGAGAATGCATGCGGCTTGCGATGGTGTCCTGCAGAATCCGCTAGAAACTTACCGGATTTGAAATAGGAGTCAACTTTTCGTCGCTCCATAAATTCCATGACAAATGTGTTTAGGTCTACAACACGTTATTTTATGTGCTATTTTTGTCCGTTTCACGTGCAAACCGGTACATCCGCGCTCCCGGTACGGCCATACCGCATGTGTCCCAAGGCCTCGTTTTAGTCAGAAAAGTATTTGAACAAAGTCAAAAAAATCCTGCGGAGTCGCGTGGCGTCATTTAATGTGTACTAGTATCTAGTCCAAAAGAAAAAAATTGGTTACGGAAGATATTTTGAAAAACCCTTCATGAAAAGAGTTACCACATCCGGAGTTCTATGGCTTTTAGAGGGATATGTGTAGGAAGTGGCCAGTGGCATGGCCTTTTTTTTTGCCGGAACGAGGCCATATTGGGAATTTGCATGTGCCCTAGGATGGGAATCAAGGTTCCGGGCGCAGATTTCTAATTCGATCCACGGGCGACCCGTTTTCCATTATGGGGTGCCAAGACGGGTTATTTTTGTGAAGAAGCTACAGGGGGCGCATTCAAGGTTTGGGAGAGACACCTGCGTAGTGATAGGAGACCGCCAATACGCCACCTATCACATGCCATACGCGCGTGTTTGCATTCTGGGAATGCATGCGGCTTCTGACGGTGTCCCTCTGAATCCGCTTGAAACTTACCGGATTTGAACTAGGGGTCAACTTTCCGTCGCTCCATAAATTCCATGAAAAATATTTTTAGGTCTGCGACGCATTATTTTAGGTGCTAGTTTTTGTACGTTTCACAAGCACGTGAACCGGTGCACCCGCACTCCCAGTACGGCCATACCGCATGTGTCCAGGGGCCCCATTTTGGCCAGAAAAGTATTTGAGCAAAGTTAGAAAATCCCGCAGAGTCGCGTTCACGTGGCATCATTTTATGTGTGCTAGTAGCTAGTCCAAAAGACAAAATTGGGTTACAAAAGATATTTTGGAAAACCCTTCACAAAAAGAGCTACCACTTCCGGTGTTCTATGGCCTTTAGGGGGAAATGCGTAGGAAATGGCCAGTCGCATGGCATAGTTTGCCGCAACAAGTCCATATTGGGCACGTGGGTGTGAATTGGGATGTGAAGCAAGGACCCGGTCTTGGATTTACAATCTAACCCACGGGCGACCCATTTTCCACTTTTGGGGTGCCGAGACGAGTTTTTTGTGAAGCAGCTACATGGGCTCATTCAAGATTTGGGAGAGACACCTGTGCAGTGATATGGGACCACCAACACGTCACCTATCACATGCTATACGCGTGTGTTTGCATTCTGTGAATGCATGTGGCTTCCAACGGTGTCCTGGAGAATCCGTTGGAAACTTACCAGATTTGAACTAGGGGTCAACTTTCTATTGATCCATAAATTCCATGAAAAATGTTTTTAGGTATACGAGGCATTATTTCATGTGCTATTTTTTGTCCGTTTCGTGTGCACATGAACCAGTGCACCCATGCTCCCGGTACGGCCATATCACATGTGTCCCGAGGCCCCGTTTTGGCCAGAAAAGTATTTGAACAAAGTCAGAAAATCCCGCGGAGTCGCGTGGCATCATTTTATGTGTGATAGTATCAACTACAAAAGACAAAATTGGGTTATAGAAGATATTTTGGAAAACCCTTAATGAAAAGAGCTACCACATCCGGAGTTCTATGACTTTTAGAGGAAAATGCATAGGAAATGACCAGTGGCATGGCATAGTTTGCCGGAACGAGGCTATATTGGGCATTTGCCTGTGCCACAGGATGGGAAGCAAGGTCCTGGTCATGGATTTCCTATCCAAGCCAAGGGCAACCCGTTTTCCATTTTTCGGGTGCCAAGGCGGGTTTTTTTGTGAAGGAGCTATAGGGAGCGCATTCAAGTTTTGGGAAAGAAACCTGCGCAGTGATAGGAGACCACCAACGGGCCACCTATCACATGCCATGTGCGCGTGTTTGCATTCTGGGAATGCATGCGGCTTCTGACGGTGTCCCTCTGAATCCGCTGGAAACTTACCGGATTTGAACAAGGGGTCAACTTTCCGTCGCTCCATAAATTCAATGAAAAATGGTTTTAGGTCTGCGACATATTATTTTATGTGCTATTTTTTGTCTGTTTCATGCACACACGGACTAGTGCACCCGCGCTCCCGGTATAGCCATACCGCATGTGTCCCGGGGCCCCATTTTGGCCAGGAAAGTATTTAAACAAAGTCAGAAAATCCCGTAAAGTCGCACTGGCGAGACATGTTTGTATTTAAACAAAGTCAGAAAACCCCACAAGGACTTGGTATTGGATTTACAATCCGACCCACGGGCGACCTGTTTTCCATTTTTGAGGTGCCGAGACGGGTTTTTTGTGAAGCAGCTAAAGGGGGAGCATTCAACGTTTGGGCGAGACACGTGTGAAGTGATAGGAGACCACAAACGCGCCACCTATCACATGCCACACGCGCGTATTTGCATTCTGAGAATGCATGCGGCTTCCGACGGTGTCCCTCTGAATCCGCTGGAAACTTACCGGCTTTGAACTAGGGGTCAACTTTCCATCGCTCCGTAAATTCCATGAAAATGTTATTAGGTATGCAAGGCGTTATTTTATGTGCTATTTTATGTCTGTTTCACGTCCACATGAACCGGTACACCCGTGCTCCCGGTACGGCCATACCGCATGTGTCCCGGGGCCCGTTTTGGCCAGAAAAGTACGTGAAAAAAGTCAGAATATCCCGCGGAGTGGCGTGGCATCATTTTATGTGTGCTAGTATCTAGTACAAAAGACAAAATTGGGGTACGGAAGATAGTTTGAAAAACCATTCACGAAAAGAGCTACCACATCCGGAGTTCTATGGCTTTTAGAGGGAAATGCGTAGGACATGGCCAGTGGCATTGCATAGTTTGCCGGAACGAGGCCATATTGGATATCTGCATGTGCCCTAGGATAGGAAGCAAGGTACCGGTCACGGATTTCCATTCTGATCCACGGGCAACCCGTTTTACATTTTTGGGGTGACGAGACGGTTTTTTTTATGAAGGGGCTATAGGGGGCGCATTCATGGTTTGTGCGAGACTTGCGTAGCGATATGAGACCGCCAATGCACCACCTATCACATTTCATACATATGTGTTTGCATTCTAGGAATGCATGCGGATTCTGACGGTGTCCCACCGAATCCGCTGGAAATTTACCGGATTTGACCTAGGTGTCAACTTTCCGTCGTTCCATAAATTCCATGGATTTTTTTAGGTCTGCGACCCGTTATTATATATGCTATTTTTTGTCAGTTTCACGCGCACGCGAACCAATGCACACGCGCTCCCGAACTGGTGCACCCACGCTCCCAGTACGGCCATACCGCATGTGTCCTGGTGCCCCGTTTTGACCAGAAAAGTATTTGAACAAAGTCAGAAAATTCCGCGGAGTCACGTGGCCTCATTTTATTTTATGTGTCCTAGTATCTAGTCCAAAATAAAAAAGTGGGTTACGAAATATATTTTGGAAAACCCTTCACAAAAAGAGCTACCAAATCCGAAGTTCTATGACTTTTAGAGGGAAATGCGTAGAAAATGGCCAGTGGCATGGCATAGTTTGCTGAAATGAGGCCATATTGGGCACGTGCGTGTGGCCTAGGATAGGAAGCAAGGTCCTAGTCACGGATTTCCAATCCGACCCACGGCCAACCCGTTTTCCATGTTTTGGGTGTCGGGACGGGTTTTTTGTGAAGCAGCTAAAGGGGGAAAATTCAACGTTTGGGCGAGACACCTGTGCAATGATAGGAGACCGCCAACGCACCACCTAACACATTCCAAATGCGCGTCTTTGCATTCCAAGAATGCATGCGGCTTCCGACGGTGTTCCGTAGAATCCGCTGGAAACTTATCGGATTTGAACTAGGGGTCAACTTCCCATCCCTCCATAAATACCATGAAAAATGTTTCTAGGTCTACGAGGCATTATTTTGTGTGCTATCTTTTGTCCGTTTCGCGTGCACGCGAACCGGTGCACCCGCGCTCCTGGTACGGCCATACTGCATGTGTCCTGGGGAAATGCGTAGAAAATGTCGTGGCATGGCATATATAGTTTGCTGGGACGAGGCCATATTGGGCACGCGCGTGTGGCCTGGTATGAGAAGCAAGGCCCCGATCACGAATTTATAATCCGACCCACGGGCGATCCATTTTCTATTTTCGAGGTGCCGAGACAAGCTTTTTGTGAAGCAGCTACAGCGGGCGCATTCAAGATTTGGGCGAGACACCTGTGCAATGATAGGAGACCGCCAATGCACCACCTATCTCATGCCAAACACGCGTGTTTGCATTATGAGAATGCATGCGGCTTCCGACGGTGTGTCGCAGAATCCGCTGGAAACTTACCGGTTTTAAACTAGGGGTCAACTTCCCATCGCTCCATAAATTTCATGAAAAATGTTTTTAGGTCTATGACGCGTTATTTTATGTGCTACTTTTTGCCACTACATGTTCCTCTGGCATAAAAAACTGAATTGAAGCAAAAGTCCATTGGGGCACCTCCGTTCAGATCAATGGGTAGACCGCGGGGTTAACAAATTTTGGTTTTGTTGCATCCTTCATCGTGCTACTCAGAGTGCGAGAATCCCTCTAAAATTTGCATATGCCATTATGATAAGCATATAATTAATGTGTGGAGAGGGGCAAGATACATAAATTGAACTAACCAAACATTTTCCGGTAGTTTAATTTATACGCAATAACCAAATGCATTTGTGTAATATATAATAATACTAAAAATAATTTTGATATGAAAATTAAATACACGTTTCAGGGTGTGGTTATGGTATTTATCCATATTTTTCACACTCAAATTTCACCAATAACAAGGTTCTTCACACATTGGTTGTTGATATGAAATATTTTTATATAATTTATTAAGAATTCGAGAGTTTCATATCTCAATATTATCATTAATAAAGGAAAGAAATGACACGTTTAATCATAATATATATTGTTTTCCTCATATTCTAACCTACATCCAAGAATACATTACGCATTGTTGCACATTTTGTTATTATTTTTCCCAAAAAACCCCAAAACTTCCCTCCCACTTGCATGAAATGATAGGCCCCAAAACCATTCCAAAAAAGAAAAAAGGCCCCAAAACCTCAAAACTCTCCCGCCTCCAGCTCCCTCCCCATCTTCTCCCGCCTCCAGCCCGAAAACCCAATTCCATTTGAATTGTCCCGCGACTCACAAAATCTTAACAAAGGACATGCAATGAACAAACCACCACTAACCTAAGATGGAAAGGGGGATGTTGGGGATATGCTTTCCCGGTATACCCACAGGAACGCTGACCAGGGTGGCCCACCAATGGGTTAGAGCTTTGCTTCACGGCCGGCCCAGTCAGAGAAAGAGGAGGAGCCCGTTCCGTCTACGAAAAGGCCCAGAAGAGTTACCGACTTAGGCATGTATTATTATTTGTAGTCCAAGCTATACGTAGTTACCAACTCTGTAACGTAGCCGGATAGGTCTCTTCCTGTAACCCTAGGCCCCGGTGACTATATAAACTAACCCTATGGGAGCCTTTAGGGCATAACCAATCAATCGTACACCACAATCAACTCGCACAGGCGAACCTCTCTTGTAATCAGCTATAACATCCGGCTTACGCAGATATATTACTGGGTTGCTAGCAGGAGTAGGATCCGATCACCGCAGTCGGATCTGAACCTGGGTAAACTTGTGCTCACTGCTCCTGGAACATCCGACGTCTCACACCCCATCCTTCCAACGCCACTAGGACCCTCTATGGCGTACTTGTCGACAATCCGATGACAGTTGGTGCCCACCGTGGGGTAAGTGACCTTTGGAGCATCGTTCCAGGCGGAATCTGCATGTTCATGAATCGGAGAAACCATCGCCATGGGTCGCGTGGTCTACGCCAGTGATGTCCCTCTCATCCTTCTTGATGAGACTTGGATTCCGGCTTCTGAACCCGTGACGATCTGTCAATCGGCAAGATCGATATCTATCCCGGTTTCACTGAACCCGCCCAACCCACCCTTGAGGTGATGACCATGGCGGAAGAAAAATCCGGACTACTTTGTCCGCAGAGGCGGAAGAGTTCAGGGTCCCGGAGAAAAACAAACCCACCCAGCCCACTCCTGTAGTGGAAGAAGAGGTGGAAGAAGAATCCAGATCCGATCTCTCTAGCAAGATCGGATACACATACGAGGATTACATCCGCTACGGATCCAGCTTTGCTGACGTCGAAGCGGAAACCAAGTTATACAAGTACCTCAAGAACATGAACAAGAAGAAGCACTATTTCGTATACCACATAAGCACTGGATCCGACTTTGCCGATGTTGGAACTGGTAGCGACTCGGTCCTAGATGCAATCAAAGAAAATTCCGACTTACCTGGCTCCCCAGCTGAGTCAATCACGTCGCAGGAACTTCGAGACTTCGACAAAGAGATAGAGGAGTACGAACAAGATCATGTCTCCAAGCAAACGCAAGGTGAGCCGGAAACTCCTCCTAGTCCATATGATAGCATGGATGAAAGCTACACCTCGCAGGATGATATGGACACCGGAGATTCCTCCGAGGTCCACAAACCAACCATGACGGAAAGTACCCACGGAAGTTTATCCCTCGATACTGGACCAAAATCCGTCTTTGCCACTGGTACGCACGTTAAGGCTACTGGGTGGTCAAAGAAGAAGAAGAATAATACGACACCGGCAGAGCCGAACATCGAGGAAACCAACGAAGAAAAAGTTGATAAAGAGATCGAGATGGATAATCAGGACGGAGATCCGATTAATACCACCCCGATCGACTCTCCTGTGGATGGACACGTTTTCACCAAGGGTGCACATGAAATTTAAGGAGACGCTCTCACAATTCCAATCCCAACGGCTTCGGATCTTACACCAGAGGCGCTGGAGAAAAGGGCTGAGGACCTGGAAAAGCACCGCTTGTTTCTACTTGAAGAGGCCACGCACCTCGTCGAGATGAGACAAAAGTTAGACAGTGATCCTGCCAGATATCAGTCAGATTTCTAACGACATCCAAACAAAACAAGGGAAGGTCCATTTCTTGCCAACAAGAATCCGGATATCCACAAAGATCTATTCGATGAAAAAGATGGAGAGAAGATCCAAGTCTATAGTACGCCGGTGGAAAACGCTGCTGCAGCTCGAGCCATCCTCGCCAACAATCCGTCTCCACAGCAGGTCCAGCAGTGCGTCGGGTTGCTGGACAAAGGATTAAAGCGGCAGAAAATGGGTGCGTCATTTAGTGGCAAGCTGGCCTCAAAATCCGAGTTTTGCCACATTGGCGCTGACCAAAGCGCTGACGTAAGGCTTCGCAGGGATACGACTCATCGTTATCGTCCCCGTGGAGAAGAAGAGAATTCAAGAACCGGATCAAACGGCCACTCTCGCAGGCCGGCACGTGACTGGGCAAGAGTTATTCCGGCTGCGTCCGAAGATGCCATCAGGGCAATGGTTCCTCATCAGGACCATCGTCGGCAAAACAACCGCTATAGAGAAGACCCGAAAACACGCCGCCAGTGAGAGGATCAATATCGGATAAGTATGCCACCACCAAGCCGTCCGGCTGGCAACGCCGGACGAAGATATGATCCGAATTGTCCCAAATAAAGTAGGGACGGTTCCCGAAGAAATAGGCATCAGAGTCACCATAATGAGGCTCCACCGCCACCACCAAGAAACCCAGCCAGAAATTATCCACCAGGGCCACCATATACTCCCAGCAGCGACCATGAAGGATCACGTCGTAGCCATGGGAGCCGCAGGGGTGGGGGCGGCAATGGTGAGAGGAGAAGCAGAAATCCGACTCCATCGCGCAGAAGCCGCGAGCCTCCAAGGCGCATATCTCTCTCGCCAAATGACGCTCGCCATCGAATCGAATCGAACATAGAAGCATGGCGGTATGAGGAAGAAGATGTGTACGTGGGACCTAAATGCTTTGGTCCATGCATACGTGAGACCAAATTTCTGGTTAAATTTGGCATTGCCAAACATATTCAGCCCTACGACGGTGCATCTCGGCCAGATACTTGGCTCCAGGATTTTTTTCTAGGCTTGCTGCATCGCCAAAGGAGGAAACAACCTGGTTGCAATCCGATATCTCCCACTGATGCTAAGGAAGACGGCTCGATTGTGGCTCAATGAACTGCCACAGAATTCAATTCATAACTGGTACGATATGAAAAGTGCGTTCTTTTCAAACTTCGAGGGAACATACAGGAGGCCCTGCACAGTCGGAGACTTGCAGCGTTGCACCCAAAAACACGGAGAAACCTGTCAGGATTACCTCGAACGCTGGATCGATACGAAGAACTCCTGCGAAGGAGTAAACGAGCAAACTGTGATAGAAGCTTTCATTGCAGGACTTCCAGTCGGACTTTTGCGTCACAGGTTGAAGCGTGACTACGTCACAGATTTGGGAGAAATGATAGAGACATGAAGCAAATATGTTGACGCCGATGGTGATTCAGAAGGACTGCTAAATATTCTGGCCAATCCCAATGCGTCCAAACAGCCAAAGCAAACTCAGAATCGCCAGAACACCTTGGACGAAAAGACGACTCCGGACAACACAGTTGTCAATGCAATGTTCGGATCCGGAGGACGAGGAGGGCATGGAGGCGGCCGTGGTAGAGGCCGAGGAACTTCCCAAATCCAGGGCAGAGGAGACTAGCAACCCGGAAGAACCTATACCTGGGCTGACATTGCCAATAATCCCTGTGTCCACCACTTGGATAGTAACAGAGGATCTAACCATACAAATGCCAAGTGTCGTTTCAATGACGACATCAAGAAAGACGAATCCGCTGGCTATAGAGCCAAGAAACAAAAAGGAAAGAAAAATTTCGAGAAAGGAAAGGAGCCCAAGGAAGATTCCGACATGGAAGAAGCGGAAGCCGCTGCAGAGCCCAAGCCGGATGGAAAGAAAACTTTTCCGCCAAAGAAAGATGCATACGTCTGCTTCCTTGGATCCCAACCAGCTAAGGACAAAAAGGCGGTTCTTTGTGAGCTAAATGCCACGGTTCCGACTGTCCCACAGTTCCTGGATTTATCAGAGGTGACCATCACCTTTGATCGTTCAGATCACCCGAGCAAAACACATCATCGGGGAAAGTATCCTCTAGTTGTCAATCCTCTTATTGATGGATATGAGTTTTCTAAAACACTCATGGACGGTGGGAGCAGCATCGACATCCTCTACATTGAGACACTCCACTGCATGAAGCTACACAAGAGCCAGCTGAGTTACAATAGTGTAACTTTCCATGGCATTGTACCAGGGAGACAGGCGGATTCTCTGGGTGAGATTACTCTGGACGTGACATTCGGAACCCGAGACAATTACCGGATCGAGCCACTCTATTTTGATGTGGTACCGTTCAAAAGTGCTTACCACGCCATCTTCGGGCGTCCGGATTACTGGGCGTTCATGGCCCGTACATGTTATATCTACAACATGATTAAACTTCTAGGTCCAAAGGCGTAATCACCGTACAAGGAAATTCGAGGAAGGCGCAAGATTGCGACGAAGGATCTGCTGCCTTCGCCGAATCCGTGCTACACGCCCAGGAGTACCAGGAGATCAAGAAGACCATCAATCCATCTGAGATGCCCGCTACGAAGAACGAGGTGCTGAAGCCAATTTTGCAGTTCAAGGCGTCGGAAGAGACGAAGAAGACGTTGCTGAAGGAAGATGATCCCTCCAAGATGACGAACATAGGGGTAGGCTTAGGCCACGCATAGGAAAGCGCGCTCGTCGAGTTCCTCAAAGCTAATAGTGATATCTTCGCATGGCAGCCATCTGACATGATCGGAGTACCTAGGGAACTTGCCGAGCACTCTCTTAATGTGTACCCAGACGCTAAACCCGTCAAACAGTACTTGCGACGGTTTGGCGATGAAAAGCGCAAAGCAATAGCCAAGGAATTAGCCCGCTTAGAGTTAGAGGATTTCATAACAGAGGTCATCCATATAGATGGGTAGAAAATCCTATACTCGTCCCTAAAAAGGACACCATTAATTTAAGGATGTGTGTTGATTATATCGCTTTGAACAAGGCATGCCCAAAAGATCTGTTTCCTTTGCCAAGAATCGATCAACTTATCGACTCAACGACAGGGTCAGAATTACTCTGTTTTCTTGATGCATATTCCGAATATCACCAAATACCGATGAAAAAGTCGGATCAAATTAAGATGTCTTTCGTCACTCCTTTCGGAACCTTCTGCTATAAAACTATTCCTTTTGGCTTAAAGAACGCAGGAACAACATATCAATGTACCATGCAACATTGTCTCAACGACCAAATTGGACGCAACATCCATGTATACGTAGACGACTTAGAAGTTATGTCCAAAAAGAAGGAAACTTTAATTTCCGACTTGGATGAAACGTTTGCTAGTCTACGAAAATTCAATATGATGCTAAATCCGAAGAAGTGTTTCTTTGGAATTCTACCCGGAAAATTGTTAGGTTTCATCGTCTCTGAGCGAGGCATAGAGGTGAACCGGGACAAAATAAAGGATATATTAAACATTACCAGGCCGACTCGCCTGAAGGACGTACATCGCCTCACTGGTTGCATTGCAGCGGTGAGTCGGTTCGTCAGTCGGCTCGGTGAAAGAGCCGCACCTTTGTACAAACTCTTGAAGAAAACCGTCAAGTTCGTTTGGACCCCATACGACAAATCTTCCTGCAAAGTTTGAAATATATGCTTTCAAACTCACCAGTTCTCGCAGCGCTAGAACCTTAGGCACCTATGTTACTCTACATTGCAGTGACCAACAACGTCATAAGAGTTTTAATAGTAGTTGACCACGAGGAAGAAGTCCACGAGCATAAGGTGCAGCGGCCAACTTATTATCTAAGTGAGGTCCTGACAGAATCAAAAAACGGTATCCACATCATCAAAAGCAAGCCTATGGAGTGTTCTTTGCATCTAGAAAGCTACGCCACTATTTTTAAGAGCACAAGATCACAGTAGTGAGCATAACTCCTCTGCAAGATATAATCAACAACCGCGACGCCACTGGACGTGTTTCAAAGTGGGGAATAGAGCTTGAAGCTTTCGACATTAAGTATAGCAATCAAGTCCCAAATTCTCGCCGACTTTGTTGTTGATTGGACAGAAACGGCAGAAAACACAGACCCTCTAGACTTGGAATTTTGGACCCTTCACTTTGACGGATCAAAAGCACGAGGAGGCTCGAGGGCTGGCATGATGCTCAAATCACCCCAAGAAGATAAGTTGTTCTATGTGTTGCAAATAAACTTCACGGCAACCAATAATATTGCCGAGTACGAAGCACTGCTACATGGAATACGCGTGGCCAAAAACATTGGCATATCAAGACTCATGTGTTATGGAGACTCGGATTTAGTTGCACAGCAAGTATCCGATATCTGCAACGCAAACAAGAACATGGCAGCATACAAAGCTGTTGTGGATGAACTATCCAAATCGTTCGAGGGTTTGGAGGTTCAACACATCCCTCGAGCAGAAAATGAGGAAGCAGATGCACTATCAAGAATAGGCTCGCGCGGAAACTAGTATCGGATGGATATTTTCTAGAGCATTTAAGGGTCTCCTCCATAGTCGGAGTTGAAGGGGACTATCCGAAAAAATCCGACTTACCTTTAATAGCAGTTCTGGCTGTAATTCCCAGCTGTACAAAACCCTATCTGGATTTCCTGATAGACGGAAAACTACCCAAGACGAAGTTTGAGCCGGCAGATTGTCCGACGAGCAAAAGCCTACACTATAATAAACGGTGACCTCTATAAGCGGAGTGTTTCTGTCGTGTTTCAAAGATCTATTTCTTTGTAAGAAGGAGTGGAAGTGTTAAGAGAAATCCACGAAGACGAGTGTGGTCACCACGCTGCAGCCAGACCCTTAGTGGCAAAAGCTTTTCGACACGGATTCTTTTGGCTTATAGCTAAGGCGGATGCCTATAAACTGGTCAAAACGTGCAAAGGCTTCCAAAAGTATGCCCATCAGGCACACGTTCCGGCTGAACAGCTGCAAAAAATCCCTATTACATGGCCATTTGCGGTCTGGGGGGCTTAATATGGTAGGACCGTTTCGCATGGAAAAATGTGGATTTACTCACCTACTAGTGATGGTGGATAAATTTACAAAATGGATTGAGGATAAACCCGTAACAAGTTGCGATGGAGCCATAGCCAGAAGATTCGTCGAGGATGTAATCATTAGATTCGGATATCTGCACAGTATAATTACTGACAACGGGAGTAACTTTTCCATGGGTGAACTTGCCGAATTATGCGAAGAGCAAGGAATCCGACTTGATATTGTATCAATTGCACATCCACAAGCCAATGGACAAGTCGAAAGAACTAATGGCCTTATTCTACAAGGAATCCGACCTCGCCTCGAGGCACCGCTTCGTGGGCCGCGAGGGCTTAGGCGGAAGAATTACCGTCTGTGATATGGAGCTTACGTACAACTCCTAATAGGTCAACCGGCTATACTTTTTTCTTCTTGGTCTACGGTGCAGAAGCAGTTTTTCCAAGTGATCTAATGCATCAGGCTCCACGAGTTAAAGCGTATATCGAAGAATATGCAGAAGTTTCTCGGCAAGATGATCTCGATATAATCGAAGAAGTACACGTCGTTGTTGAGCAGAGATCTACAGCCTATCAGTAGAAGTTACGCAAGTATCATAGTCAGAGAGTGCAAAACCGTTCTTTCAGAAAAGGCGATTTGGTTCTCCGACTTGTGCAAAAGAGAAAGCACAAACTTTCCCCAATTTGGGAAGGACATTTTATGGTTAACTGAGTTCTGCATAATGATTCATATTATTTAACCAACATTAGACCAGTCAAGGAAAGACCTGATACTTGGAAAAGGAAGAGAGCTGGTGGCAGCATAGACCTAGATGAAATAGACCGTCCATGGAATATTGCACAGCTACGTCCCTTATATTCTTAGTTATATTTCCTTGTAATCGTATATGTACATGTTCAAAGTGAAATAAAGTATTGGTTTCCTCATATTGTTATCTTTGAGACGTTTTTGCCATCTTATTTCCAAAAGAGCATGTAATTTTTTCAAAAATCCCAGAATGCTTGAAAGTACTTTATGCTCATGTTCGTTCTGGTTATGATTTTTAAATATCTAAAAAATATTACCTTAGGGTACAAAGTTTAAATTATTGTCTATACTTTGATTCTTTATCTGATTGCTTAAACACGGGCATTTTCCGAGTAATGAGTTGTTGGTACTGGAAGCCAGCTTTGTTTTTGAGTTTAAACTGGTTTAGCAATTGCGCTCCGTTGCTCGGCAAAGTTTCCCTGCCAAAGGTTGGCTGAACCATGAAAGGTACGAGGCATAGAGCCAGATAAACCGATAAGTATAAGAATAAATAAAAAAAGCAAAGTGCTTCAGAAATTTTCAAGTACATGCATAAAAATATATAAACAAAAGTGCTAAGATAGTAAAAGCATTAGTTTTTACAGACCAGTACAAAACAAACATTGTAAACATCATTACATTGCCATAAGTTCAACATAATGCATAGAAATTTTTTATGCTACAGGCGATGGTGATGAAGCAGGTGGAGCATTTGAGTCAACAGTAGTGTCGCACTCAATCTTAGACTCGGAAGCGTTGCTGATTTCTGGCTCTTGAGGCGAAGGAGGCGCGACGACGGATTCGAAGAATGGCGTCGTGTAGTTGGTCATCTCCGCCACCCGACAAGCGTAACCTGCACAAGACTCTAAGATAGCCTTGATGTCTTGCGGATTACCCTCATCATCCTCCTCGGCAATGCCCTTTGTGACGTGCCAGATTTCCATCTCGCTATGGTGGCTCATCACCATGGTCAAAGCTGTTTGTGTGGTAGTCCGAGCGAAGGAGATCTTCCAGTCCTCAATCAACTTCGGAATCTCCTTAACTTTGACCCTCACCTCATGCACTGACATTGTGTGCAAGGCAGAAAGCTTGACGGCTTCGCCAGCCTCTTCTAGAGTTTGGTGAAAGTCGAACAAGATATCTCCGACGAGCTTAATGCGCTCGAGGCGAGGTTAAGAATTGGAAGAGTCAGAAAGATTCAGGGGGGCTGGGAAAGAATCAAAAAGTCAAAAATTCGGCTAAAACGAAAGTGGAAAAATGAACAACACAAAAAAAAGATTCGGAAATCTTACCAAGCACGGAGTGATTACATTCAGCATGCTCCTTACGGAGGTTGTCTAGTTCACTAGCTGAGGCCTGGGCAAGATCCCTCTGGATATCAAAGTCCTTGTTGAGATCAGCAAGTTCCTTGTCTCGGAGGGCTAGGAGCTTCTCGAGCCTCACGATCTCGTGATTTCTTGACTCCAGGACCACGACTACGGATTCCTCCGATTCCACGGTTAGATTCTCAAGCTTGTCTTGGAGTTCAGAATTTTCTGTCTCCAAGACCTTGAAGTTTTCGGCCTGCTCCACCATCTTGCTGGATTGACATAACAATTCTAGAAAGACAAAGATATCAGTCGGACAAAACAAAAATTCGACTATGACAAAAAAGATAATTGGTAAAGAAGAAGTCAGAAAAGTTTACCTTCTGCTTCATCTTTTTCAACTTTCAACTTTGAATTCTCAAAGCGCAAAGCTTTGATTTCTTTGCGCTTATTGCTAATATTCTTGAGCAATTCCTGGTTGGAAGATGGAATTTTTTGTAAGTTTAGAGACGGAATACCGTCAGACGGCTACTAAGACTCGGGCTGCAAATTTAACTAAGTAAAATTAAAGCACGAGCCTTGGGGGCTACACTCCATCGTTCTTTTGCAAGCTAAAAGCATCAACTCGGATCTAGCGATGTTTATTCGACTTTATGCTTGGGGGATAGAGGATATGATAATAAATGCAAATAAGAATCAGAAACTTAAAATGTGTTCCAGGTGCATCTTCTCAAATCCGAGCTTGGTGCTATGAAACACCTTCTCGGTAAGGGTGAGGGATGGAACATCCGTCACTGGAAGTTCGCCAGATACGATTTTAGCATCCTGGACCAAAATTTGGTCCAGGAGGCTAACTAGCTTGACATCTTCCTCCTCTTGGCTCGCTGCCTCTAGAGTCAAGGTTTGCATCTCAAGACTGGATTGAGCCAGCTTGAGAATCTCTTCCTTCTCTTTCCTATTGAGGCTAGGGACAGAAGTGTCAATCACCTTATCCACCGTTCATGTGTTCATTACCATGGGATCAGTACCCTTTACGGGTTCACCCTTGTTAGTTGCCTAGTCACAAAGGTGACCAGGGATTTCGAGATCTTGCCAGCATCAGGGGATGCAGAAGCTCCCTGTGCTGATGGTGAGGTGGATGGAGTCGACGATGGCACAACAAGGGAAATGACAAGCTTTTGCTGACGCATCTTCTTTCCGGGCTTGCCATCCGGCTTTATCTTGCTCTTCAATACTGATTTAGCTCTAGAACAAGAAAATCCTAAACATTAGGTATGTTCTAGAAAGAAATAAAGGTACATGAGTACTAAAAATGAAAGATAGGGTGCTTACTTTTTAACTACTAGTAGCACTTGGCTACCAGCAGCAACAAATTCCTTCTCCTTACGCTTCTTGGAGGCGGGGGCGGCAACTTCTTGCACCTCATCATCCTCCATCACTTCCGGGTTGTCTGAAGCATAGCCCTCTAGTGGAGCTAGCTCGTACTCGGAGAGTTTCTTGAGCTGACAGAGTCGAAAAAGCATCGATGAAAACAGAGTCGGAGAAAGAACAGAAAAATACGACGAAACGCAAAAGTAGAGTCGAAATATTTACTAGAGTCAAAGGGCGGTTGGACGTATACATCTTTAGGGAAACTTCCGGAACTTTTCGTTCCACTCTTTCCTTGATCAAATATTGCATGAGGGTCTTGTAGTCCTTCGCCGAAAGCAGGCTCGGGATGATCTTCATGATGTCCTTCTTGTCGTCGGTGACTTGGTGCATGACGCGGTCCCCGTGGTACTGCAGAGGCTGAATCCAGCGCTCCAGCCAGCAGTGGATCAAGTTGGATCCACGGAGTCCCTCATGCTTCATCAAATACTCGATCCGCCTCTTGGCAAGGATCAAAATATCTGATAGCTCCGACGCCTCCGTGTCCCATGAATCCTGGTGGGGAGCGGCGCCGTTGACGAACGGCGGAAGACCTTCCGCCTTTCCTAGAGCTAGAATATCCTTATGGTAGAAGAAAGTTCCGGCCCAGCGTTTGACGGACTCACTAGCGTTAATCCTAGGATAGATCCGATTCCTCCTAAGGACTAAGCTAAGAGTGCCGGTGACATAAGGCACACCAGCACTGATGGAATTCTTCTGAGTACCATAATAGTACCAGAAAAGGGTGAGACTTGGCCTAATGCCAAGAAACCTCTCGCACAAAGTTGTGTGAGTACTAAGCTCAAGAAGAGAGTTGGGAGGAAGATTATGGAGTTCCACACCGTAGTAGTTGAGGACCTCGACGAAGAAGTCCGACAATGGAAAGCTTAAGCCACGGTCAACATGAGTGCCGAACAGCACCCTATCGCCTTCGAGCGGCGCGGGGATGGCGTGTCCTGAGGCTCTCCACCACGCACTGGCAAAAATGAACCCCTCATCCTCCATGACTTTGAGTTCCACGTTGTCCATGGCGCTGGGGATCCAAAGACCCCGCATTTTCTTCTCTTCCACCGCCGACGAACCCGCCGCTGCCGCTCCTGAGGACGAGGCGGAAGCCATAGATCCTGGAGGAAGATGGGCTGGTGGGGGAAGGAGAGATTTTTCTCAACGGTGTGTAGATGGGAACTGGTGCGGAGCGCTCGAGGAGTACGAGGAATCAATGAGTGAATCGACGGAGAGGTGAATCTGAGAAGAAAGGTTTTCTTCCCTCTTTATTTGTCTCTGCGCCAAGATTCGTGCGGTGAGACGCGCGATTATCGCCACGCGTATAAGAGAGGGGGAGTTAGCTTCCTCGTGACTCTTCCACCCCCTCAATTTTCACGCAGGCATTGAAATGGCGTTCTGTTCCGTAAGGAACGGACCCACCAACGGTCAGTGACAGGACCTGGCCTGTAAAGTTGTCAGTCAGCACACGGCTGTAAAATCCGGCTTATGTTTCAAACCAAGCAGGGAAAAGATTAAGGTCAGAGAAAAATATATCTGACTCGATCGACTCGGAATCCTACATCAATGAAAGAAGTTTTCAGGAACCCTTCAAGATTCTCAAGACGAAGAAACCATCAAGCTAGATGATTTATCCGACTTCAGATCTTGGAGACTTCCGGGGGATACTGTTGGGGATATGCTTTCCGGGTATACCCACATGACTCGCTGACCAGGGTGGCCCACCAATGGGTTAGAGCTTTGCTTCACGAGCGGCCCAGTCGGAGAAAGAGGAGGAGCCAGGTCCGGCTACGACAAGGCCTAGAAGTGTTACCGACTTAGGCCTGTAGTATTACTTGTACTCCAAGCTGTACGTAGTTACCGACTCTGTAAAGTAGCCAGATAGGTCTCTCCCTGTAACCCCTAGGCCCCGGTGACTATATAAACCGGCCCTATGGGAGCCTTTAGGGCATAACCAATCAATCGTACACCACAATCAGTTCGCATAGGCGAACCTCTCTTGTAATCCGCTGTAACATCCGGCTTACGCCGATTTATTACTGGGTTGCTAGCAGGAGTAGTATCCGATCACCGCAGTTGGATCTGGACCTGGGTAAACTTGTGCTCACTGCTCCTGGAACATCCGACGTCTCACACCCCATCCTTCCAACGCCACTAGGACCCCCTATGGAGTACTTGTCGACAATTCGACGATAGGGGACATTTCAGACAAATCTACACAACCCCAAACATCGTTCTATCCACACATCCCCCACCCACCCGCCTGATCCAATCCCTAATTCCCTACCGACACCACACATCCCCACTCGACGACGGCCACTGACGAGCGGATGAGCAGATAATGACACTCCAACGACGGCCTCCCATGCGTAGACGCTCGCGATGATGGCCACAAGATCTACAAGCGAGTTCCCTCCTCATCCCGACCCCTGCCCCCTGTTCCATGCCTTTATCTTGGCCTGCTTAGGGTTTTCTCGAGCTGGCTAGGGTTCATGGCTAGGGTTAGGGTTTGCTTGGCATGGCTAGGGTTAGGCATTTCGTGGCATGGCTTGTTTGCTCAGCCTACCTAGGGTTAGGGTTTGCTCGGCCTGGCATGGGTCTTGCTGCAACTAGTCCATGATTGCTGTGGATCTTGATTAGCTTAGGCTCTATAGATTGTAGATCTTGTTTAGTGCAATCCATATATGATTACCTACTATGGTTCTTGCTTTCTGCAACTAGTACATATATGAATACGTACTACGGATCTTGCTTGCTATAGATCTTTACCAAGGCATGCCCTTTTATATTTCGTTGGTGAACCTTTGTATTGCCCTGTTATCCTGCTTTGATGAACCTGCACCCCAAAAAAGTTTGGTTACCCTGTTTATCTATACATGCGTACCGCTTTATTGGTACATTTCTATTGTTGTATGAAGGGATTTGTGTAATGATTCCAACCTGTTATTTTGTTAGGTAATACTATCAAGGTTTGATCAACTTCTAGGAATAAGGAGAACCAGGTGATGGTTGATCAACATAAACCTATATTTCTTGGTTCTTTAATTATATCCATATGTTGTATCTGTTGTCACTAATTTTCATATTCATTTTGTTTTGCCAACACAGATCCAACCCATCGACATCTACTTCAAAAAACCCCTCAACATCAGGCATGTCAAAGACTGGGAAGAAGCAGCGGGCCGGTATGCAAGTTCATACTTTAACATCATTGTGTCTAATGCTCATAATCTGGTAATTGAAGTTTAGTGTTCCAGTCTGAATAATTGTGTACCCAAATACTCTACCAGGATTAAATGAAACTAAAAGCTGATGGTTGTTGTGATTAAATAATTTACCTTAGTTGTTTGAGTTATCTTGCTTATATATGCATTTCAACCATTCATCTAATGGTTACTTTTTTATTATACATGTAAAGAAGTGCCCCTTACTGAAATACAGAAGATCAGGGCTACCACAATGATGCGGAACAACTGCATCTTACATTCCCTTGGTATTCTTGCCGTAGTGTCAATGATTAGGAGGAAAAATGCTAGTCGAGGTGGTAGCACATTTTCAAGTGACGAGTCATCTGCCATATCACAAGGCGAGATATCTGACTATAATCCCGGAGATGACCAACTAATTGATGAGGAGGATGAGGAGGTTCAGGTAAGTTTAGAGCAGGAAAGTATATGCAGGTGCATACTATTCATCATTTTTGGAGGGCTAGGATTACTTGCATATGTTTGCTTATGTTTGTTTTCCGATAACCTGTTATGTAATGCCATTTTTTTGCTATTTGTATGAGATATTTAAAGATTCCAAAAGTAGAAGGAAGAAGGGTGCTATTAAAAAGACAAACCCAAGGAGGAGGAGGAGTTTCCAAGAAATACCAAGTTCAATGGCTCCTGGAAGAGTGTTTGTTGATGCTCCAGGACGGACAAAGAGGCCTCTGGAATTTTTTGATGAACCTCCTCCCAAAAGAGTCGCAAGGAGGACAGCAATGGAGGTGCCCGCAACCAATCATGAAGACGCCCCGATCTACAGCAATCATAGCAGCTCAACACGGGTGGATGAACGATCTGAGTCAATGGATGTAGGACGTACTATGCGCAGGGACCTCAGTCCTATTGCATCTGCTGACAGGGGTCATCAGCACTTTGATTCTAATGAGTTTCTTGATCTTGAGGTTTAATTGAGTGATGCAGGCAAGTTTTATTTTGGACAGTTGTCCACACTATCTACTGCATTTGTTATCTTTCTAGACTGTTTTGGATGTGCGCTATTTTCTGACATGATCTTTCTATGTATGATATTCAGGTGCAACCACTATTGCTGTCAAGCGTAAAAGGAAGGGCACATGCCTAGATAAGTTGACCCATGGGTTGGAGACAAGATTACCATTGAGATTACTGAAGGGATGAAATGTCCCGAGAAGCCTTTGTAGGCTGCCAAGTTTCCATCAGAGGGTGTAATGATTACAAGATCCCAGATGCTAATCTTTCCGCATTTCAAGGAGTACAGGAAGGACAAGAATATGGTGTCCAGATTTGTTGGGAAAGTGGGGGTAATATTCTTGATCACGAGTTCGTTGGTTAACTAATAGTAGTGCTTTCTTGATTGTTAAAAGTTCATGATACCTAACCATTCTTGCGCAAGGGTGAAGAGCTTGATGCAATCGACTTCTTTAAGGCGACCCATCACAGCATGACGTATGGTTTATCTGAGGAAGCAAAAGATGCAATAGTAAGTGACTTGTGCATTTCACAGTTGTGAACCATTCTTGCACCTATGATTTTCTGACTCTATGCATCTTTTGGATACTGATCTCCAGGCTGAGATGGAAGCTAAGATTGATATTCCTATGCCATAAGGTGCACCGCGAAAGTCTACTGTTGAGGTGGTTTCAAAAGTTCTTAACAAGGATTACACAAGAAGCACATTCCTGGAGAATGTTGGCCTTCGATCCGGTTCCAGTAGCAAGCTAAACAAGTCCAGTGCAGCTGCTGTATCTGCTCATGTTCTCCATCTAGAAGATCAGCTCAAGAGATCACAGGACCAAAGTGCAGAGATGAAAGAGCAGTTGGCTGCCATCAAGAAGAAATCAGAGGAAGAAGTGGTTGCCATCACGAAGAAGGCAGATGCAGCTAAAGCAGCACAACCTCAACGTGACGAGGATTACCAGGCACTACTCAAGCAGACTGAAGAAAATTATGCCAGGGTTGCTCACATTATGGCTATGTTTGGAGCTAACAACGGGTCTGCTGGGAATTAGAGAGGGTTTTGTTGTGAAGCTGTTGCTGGTCGAATGTTATTTTGTTGTGAAACTTGGTCTTATGTCCTGGGAGGTTTCTCATTTTGATGAATCTGTGAACTTGTTTCTTAACATGTTGGTGAATTTGTGAACTTGTGAACCTGTTCATTTTGCTATATATATGTTGTGATGCTGCTATGAATTTTGAAGTTTTTCAATGTTTTCTATATTCTAGTTATATAATTTCCTAATTTAAATTTTTTTATGTTGTTCTATTGTTGTATGTTAAAAGGCCAAGGCCCAAAGTAGCCTGGAAATATATGGGCTCTTAGAAGGCTACAATGTCGTCGGAACGTCAACAAGTATGCCATAGGGGGTTCTGACGGTGTTGAGAAGATGGGATGTGAGACGTCGGATGTTCTGGGAACAGTCAGCACAAGTTTACCCAGGTTCAGATCTGACTGCGATGATCGGATCCTACTCCTGCTAGCAACCCAGTAATATATTGGAGAGAGCCGGATGTTACAATGGATGTTAAGATATGTTCTCCTATGCGAGTAGGTTGTGGTTGATCTATGATTTGGTGCCCTAAAGGCTCCCATGGGGCCGGTTTATATAATCACCGGGGCCTAGGGTTATAGAAGAGACCTATCCGGCTACGTTACAGAATTGGTAACTAAATACAGCTTGGAATACAAGTAATACTATTGGCCTAAGTCGGCAACTCTTCTGGGCCTTGTCGTAGCCGGAAGTTGCTCCTCCTCTTTCTCTGACTAGGCCGCCCGTGAAGCAAAGCTCTAACTCGTTGGTGGGCCATCCTGGTCAGTGATTCCTATGGGTATACCCGGAAAGTATATCCCCAACAATAGCCCCCGAAAGTCTCCAAGATCCAAAGTCGAATAAATTGTCTTGCTTGATGGTTTCTTCGTCTTGCGAATCTTGAAGGGATCTCGAAAACTTCTTTCAATAATGTAGGATTCCGAGTCATCCGAGTTAGATATGTTCTCCTTTAACTTCAGCCTTTTCCTATCTCAATTCAAAACATGACCCGGATTTTAAACAACGACATGCTGTCTGACAACTTTTCAAGTCCAGGTCTTGTCACTGACAAGGGCCCCATCAGCACGATCGTTGGTGGGCCCGTATTTTACAGAACAGAACACCAATGCCCGCACAAGAATCGAGGGGGCATAGGAGTCGCGAGGAAGCTACCTCCCTCTCTCCTATACGCCTGGCATAAATCGCGTGGTTTGAATGCAAATCTTGGCGCAGAGGTCAATAAGAGAAAGGAAACCCTTTTCTCCCAGATTCATTCTTCACCATTTCATTCATTTCCTCTTTGTACTCATCGAGCCCTCCGCAACCATTCTCATCTACACACTGAAAAAACCGCAACACCGCCAACCTTTGACCCTCTTCGACGAGATGGAAGCACCATCCAGTTCTGGAGCGGCAGCAGCGACGGGAGCGGCGGGATAGGAGAGAAAGTTGCGAGCCTTTGGGTTCCCAGCGCTATGGACAACGTCGAGCTCCAAGTCATGGAGGATGAGGTATACATTGTTGCCAGCCCGTGGTGGAGCAGCGCTGGAGAGGCCATCCCTGCATCGCGCCACGACGAACGAGTCCTCTTCGACACACACGTCGACCGTGGCCTCAGCCTGCCACCGTCGGAGTTCTTCACCGAAGTTATCGAATACTATGGTGTGCAGCTTCATAACCTCCCCCCCAACTCCTTGCTTGAGATTAGTGCTCACGCAGCTCTGAGCAAGGGGTTTCTTTGCATTAGGAAAAGTCTCACCCTTTTCTGATTGTACTATGGTACTCGGAAGAACTCAATCAGTGACGGTGTTCCTTACACCACCGGTACCATTAGCCTAGTCCTTAAGAGAAACCGAGTTTATCATAGGACTAACGCGAGCGAATCTGTAAAAATATGGGTCGGACCTTTCTTCTATCACAAAGATATTCCGTCTCTAGACAAGGCGAAAGGTCTTCCAGCCTTTGTCGATGGTGCTGCTCCCCACCAAGAGTCGTGGGACACGAAAGCGCCGTAACTTCCCAAGCACTTGATCCTTGCCAAGAGGCAGATCGAGTTTTTGATGAGGCACAAGGGGCTCCGTGGATCCGTGATACGTTGGAAATGTATCTATAATTTTTGATGCTCCATGCTTGTTTAATATCTACTTTGCTTTACTTGTCCACACTTTGAGGTGCTTTTTACATGTTTTCTGGTACTAACCAATTAACAAGTTGCAATAGTGCCAGATGCCTGTTTTCTGCTGTTTTTGGTTTCAGAAAAGTTAGTAAAGAAATACTCTCGGAATTGGACGGGACAAAGGACAAAGTCAATTACATTCCGTGGGGAACAAGAAGTCCAGAGGAGAGCCGGAGGGGCCAGCCAAAGGGGCCAGACCCACCCCAGGCGGGGGTGGGCCCAGCCCCGCGCCTGGCTAGGGTTTGCCACCCCTGGCCGCCTCCTCGCTCTCCCCCTTTGCCTATAAGAATCCCCCGATGCAGAAACCCTGAGTACCCGATCAGAAATCCACCAAACCGTCTGTAGCCACCGCCACTATCGTCCCTAGATCAGGGGGATCTGAAGTTCTTCCTGGCACCCTGCCGGAGGGGAGATCATCCCAGAGGCCTTCTCTCCAGTATGATGCGTGAGTAGTTCCACTTGGACTATGGGTCCATGTAGTAGCTAGATGATTGTATCTCCTCCTTTGTGCTTTCATGTATAGATCTTGTGTGCTCCGTTCATCATCAAGATCTAATCTATTTGTAATCATGCATGTTGTGTTTGCGGGGATCCGATGGATATAGAGATTATTAAGTTGGTTTCATTAATGGTTTTGTCTTTATGATTCTATCATGTGTGTGTTGTTTGTGATCTTGCATGCTCTCCGTTGTTAGTAGATATCTTGCCCAAGTAGTTGCTAGTGACTCCAAGAGGGGGTATTTATGCTCGATAGTGGGTTCATGCCTCTAGTTTCCAAGGGAAGTGACAATAATCTCTTCGGTTTTAGATGTGTTGTTTCTACTAGGGATAAAACAATGGTCTCTTGTTCATGGAACATGTGGACTGTTTACCTTACACACTTTACTTAAAGCAGTTGTCTGTTGCTTGCAACTTAATACTGGAGGGGGTTCTGGTGATAACCTGAAGGTGGACTTCTAGTCATAACTGTAGTTGGATGGCGGTCTATGTATCTTGTTGTATTGCCCAATCAACCTCATAGGATCTTTCTGACTAGTAATTGCACTGTTATGCCTTGCTCAGTTCCTGTCAATTGTCCTGTTGTAATTTGTTTACCCTTCATGCCATGTTGTTTATCTAAGGAGAGAACCTCTAGTGAACTATGGACCCCGGTCTAATCTTTACCATTGATACATCTTCCACTATTACTTGTTTACTTGCTGCAAACCATTAACTTCCACACCATATGTTTAATCCTTTGTTACATCAAACCAGTGAGCTTGATAACCTCACTGTTCGTTGGGGCGAAGTCTTGAGTTTGTGTTGTGCAGGTCTCCGTGTTGCTTGCAACACCTGTGTGACGTTTCCTTCCTCCTTCTGGTTCGATAACCTCGGTCTCGACTGACGGAAAACTTGCTGCTTGCTGCTTCACACCTTGCTCTTGGGGTTCCCAATAGGTGACGTAGCCATCAAGCTTTTCTGGCGCCGTTGCGGGGGAGGCCAAGGACGTCTTCATAAGGGGAGTCCTTCACTTACTTTCTCTTCACTTTGTTTTAAGTTTTCTTTTTTTCCATTTTTCTTGGTTTTGTTTGCCTCTTTTTAAAAACCCAAAAATATTAGTCTAGTTTGGTTTGCTTGCTTATTTCAAAAACACAAAAAAATTAGTTCCTGCTCTAGCTGCTGCTTCTGTTTTTGGCTTGCCCACCTTTGCCAAAATGAACTCTGCTGAGAACACCAAGTTGTGTGACTTCACTAGCACCAACAACAATGATTTCCTTAGCACACCTATTGCTCCACCTGCTCCTGATGCTACCTTTTATGAAATTAAGCCTGCTTTGTTGAATCTTGTGATGAGAGAGCAATTTTATGGTGCTGGTTCTGATGATCCTGCTGCCCATCTCAATAGGTTTGTTGAACTTTCTGAGATGCAAAAGTATAAGGATGTAGCTGGAGATATTATTAAGCTCAAGCTTTTTTCCTTTCTCCTTGAGGGGAAAAGCTAAAGAATGGTTGCTTTCTTTGCCTAAAAATAGTATTGATTCCTGGACTAAGTGCAAAGCTGCTTTTATTGGAAAGTACTATCCTCCTACTAAGATTATATCTATGAGAAGTGACATTATGAAATTTAAACAACTTAAGAGTGAACATGTTGCTCCATCTTGGGAAAGAATGAAATCTTTGGTTAAAAATTGCCCTACTCATGGACTCACTGCTTCGATGATTATCCAGACTTTTTATGCAGTTTTGAA
Source organism: Avena sativa (assembly GCA_916181665.1). Lineage (NCBI taxonomy): Eukaryota > Viridiplantae > Streptophyta > Magnoliopsida > Poales > Poaceae > Avena > Avena sativa. The sequence goes on from OV702293.1 coordinate 107,876,431, forward strand.
CTTATCCTCAAGAAATCTATTGGATTCAACTACCGGAGGTACCTTTATGGGCCTCAATTTGGGTGTTGCAACAAGGCTCCTTGATAATATGATGGTTAACTACTCTGAATGGCATGTTGAGAGAGCTCCACATGGTAAGAAGGTAAATTCTGTTAAGAAAACTTCCTCTCTGAGTGAAAAGATTGATGTTATTATGGCTATGCTTGTTAATGGGAAAGATCCTCTAGATCCTAACAGTGTTCCCTTAGCCTCTTTGGTTTCTCAAGAAGAGAAAGTTGATGTGAACTTCATTAGAAACAAAAATTTCAACAACAATGCCTATAGGAATAATTTTGGTAGTAACAACAATTATAGGCCTTATCCTCCTAATAATGGCAATTCCTATGGAATCTTTTACAACAATGCTAGAAGTGCCCCCTCTGAACTTGAAGTCATGCTCAAATACTTTATTAGCAAGCAAACCACTTTCAATAAAACTATAGAGGAACAACTTTTAACTATTGAGAAAAATATATCCTCTTTGTCTGAAGCTCAGTCTTCCTTGGTTAATAAAATGGCTGCTAAACCTGAAACTATGGAAAACACCTTTGCTACTTCTCATGCCATACAAGTTACTATTGATGAAAATGTTAGGCTGCTAGCTCAACTTCATGCTAAGTGGGAAAGGGGAGCTGAAATTGATAGAAAGAATAGTGTGTGCACTATCACTACTAAACCACAAGTAGTCCCTATTCCTATTCCTACTATGCCTAAGCCTATTGAGCCTACTACTAGTGATGCTAAGTTTGACTTTGATATTGATGGTTGCAATATTTCTAAAGTGATTATGTTCTTGCAAAAGCCTGCTAGAAGTCCTGATGCTAGTGATATGCATGTTGCTTTCACTAAACATGTTACAGATGCTCTTGTTAAGATTAAGGAAGAGAAGCTAAAACACAAAGCTTCTATTCCTAGGAAAGTAGAAGATAGTTGGGAACCCATTATTAATATGCAAGTGAATGACTTTGATCTCAAAGCTTCATGTGATCTTGGTTCTAGTGTCTCTATTATGCCTAGGAAGATTTATGAAATGCTTGATTTGCCACCTTTGGAAGATTATTATTTGGATGTTGTCAACACCTGGATTTTTAATCCCAGATGCCTGTTATGCCATACATCGCAATCCTAGGATTACTATTTTTGCGAGACATAACAAAATTGGATACCATAGTACATCATCCATTACAAACGGTACATAAGTTCTTACACAAATAGGGATCTCATGATCCAGTTCTTAATACAACATCAGGCAGCGGAATACGTAATAATAACGGTAGCGTGGGCGAAGCTCCATCTTCGGGGTCACAGGCAATGCTGACGATGGGAGATGATCCTAGTTGTCGTAACCTTCCTGGGGTCCATCTTCCAGGTACTCTTCTTCATAGTCTGGCCATGGGAATAGCCAGGGACAAAGCCATGAGTACTCTTTAAGTACTCGCAAACTAATACTAAAAGGTAAAGGGGTTTTTGGATAATAGGACACTAGGCTCTAGGGTTGTTCTGCAAAAGCCGGATTTATCGCTACGAAGTTCCAAAGCTAATCACAATTTTATAACTCCTAAGTGGGATCTTGTAACTCATGTCACAACTCTGTTGTGGTCAAGTCAAAGTCTCAATTCATTTCACAAGTCATTTTTGAAAAGTCTGACAGGGGAACAGTATGGCCACTCCAACTGTCCATAACCGCGGACGCGGCTATTCGAATACTTTGACACTCTGCAGAGATTGTACACTTTCACCACAATATTCGATACATCCGTCAGGAACAAATCCTGAATTCACCATACTCAGTATGCGGATAATCAATCCTAACCTTTCAATTGCACGCCCTAGTACAAGCACCTCTCCTATGAGTTTGGCCTCCCAACCATGACCAACTGTCAACTTGGGTACTGCATAGGTGGACAATCTTCACAAGGTAGCCTCATCTCAGACCTTGGTCGTGAGGGAACTAATACTAAGGTATATAAGTTTCCAGTCAAGCCCTACCCAATCTTCGGGTATTGTGGTTGTACAATAAAATTAGAACGGTATCGCATCCAGACAACCATCAGTTTTATAAAGGGCTAAGGCTCATGCCTCAACATTTTCATCACCAAAATCATCAGGTGTTTGGAAACACATGTCCAAAACATTTCAATTGAATGATCCATCATTCCAAGGTCTTCATAACCAGTTTTCCATCAAGTATTCCCATCTAAAGTTGATCAAGTTTTATGCTTAGCACTAGCATCTACAGGTGGGGGTAAGCAATAATGAGGGGTGGTAAACTATATGAGTTTCAACTAAGTACACCTTATATCTTAGGATGATATCAAGGGTTCTAACTTAGGCGAAATTTTATGCTCTTTGTGCAACCTTCACATATCTTTCTAGTATCTACCAATCTCTTAAGTAAACTCTGAGTAAGAGCTTTGATAAAGAAATAAAGTAAGAAGCTTGCAAGTAAAACTAGGATTGGTTTAATCAAGTGGGTATGATCACATATGCTTAAGGCATATAGTGGGCATAGTAACAAGTAGTGGTTTGTGGCATCAGTAGGGTATCTTGCAAGAGTTAGCTTGCATCAATATAGTATAAGCTTGCTAAATTGCAAGTGTTAGCTTGCAGGTATTGGCTTGCATTGGTCAACTTGATTAGTAAAGATTGCCTTGTGCATAGCAATGGTTGAAGTTCTCCTCAGCTTCTTCCTCGTAGTATCCTCCTTCCTCCTCGTATCCTTGGTCGGTACTAGCGTCTATCAATAAATACGAGGTACACAATCACCAAACAATACTTAGCTACTTGAAATCATCACACACAAGGGTCCTATAGATGATCTAACATCATCTCTACATTTAAGGCTTGGTTTAATTCTTTTTAATTTTAGAAAAGTAATTTCTACTCATTGAAAAACTACTTAAGATTTAATATTCTCCAAACCAAACATGGGATCATGTTGACACATGTCATCACCACATATTTTAGTCCATGGGAATATGATTTAAAGTGGTGTCACAATTTAATAAGGTTTTACCTTTTTACTTTAATTAAATAAAGTGACTAGAAATGACTATGGGCATTATTTTATTACTTGAACATTATTTCTGCAAGTAAACCTATATATTTTTATATATTCTGAAAGGTATGGTTAAATGTGATTTTTGAGAATTGGAATCAACTCAAAAGCTGTTATGGTTTAAATTTGAAAAATGTTTGAATGCAGAAAATCTTCTGCCTTGTTATTTTTACCATGGGTGATCTATAGATCCAAATGACTTGAATCCAACGGGCTTGGGTTCAGCATTCCCAGACCTTTCTAACAAAATTGGTTTCATTCAATTTGGTGCAATGAATCGATCTGGGTTGATTTTTGAAGTTGGGTACATAAGTGAGTTTGAAATAAAATAGAAACGGTTTAATTCAAATAACTTGGCTGCGCGGGAAAGGTTAACGGGCCGGCCTGCTAAGCGCAGTGCTCCCGCGGGCTGCTTAAGTGGGTGTCCCCACTCGTCAGTGAGACAGGGGGTGCGAAGCGGTACGGGGCAACGTGGGTCGTTCGATCTGATTCTAATCCAACGGCTGAGAGTCATCGTCGACGGTGGGCAATGCCGGCGAGAAAGAAACCTAGCGCGGCCAGTGGGGGGTGTTGGGGGATCACCGGGGTGCTGGCGAGGCTCGGCGAGGCGGGCGAACGATGAAGTCGACGATGGCGAACTCAGCGGTGGTCGCGGCAGCTCCTGCGGTGAGCTTGTCGGGGGCAATGGTACAGACGGCTATTGGCATGGGCGAAGGTAGGGGACGGTGCGGTGTTCCCTGGCGATGCTCAACGACATGGTTTCGAGGCATGGGGCGGTGTGGCTTGGTCTGGAACATGCGACGCTCTGCGCAGCAGAGGCGGCGTCTTCGACGGCGAGCGGTGGCTGTGCGTCACGGGGAGGCGAACGGGGATGTCTGGCGGTCTCCTGGGTCGGTGGGGATTGTGTATGCACGCGGCGAGGGAGGCGCGCAGTCTGTGGGCTTTGTTCGAGGGTGGCGCTCTGGCGCACGCTCGGCATGGTCGCTGGCGGTCTGGGCGCGGTCCGTGCGTGTGGTCCAGTGGTTGGCAAGGTTCGTGCGGTGGACAGGGAGTGGCGGTGGACGGTGGGCTGCCTCCCAGACATGCTGGCTAGGCTTGCTTCTCCTCCTAGCGTGCTGTCGACATGGGGGTGACAAGGTTGGCTTCGGCTGTTCACCATTGATGGTAATGCCAAGCTCACAGTGGTGCTAGTGTTTAGTTAATCTTGCTAGATGATCTACTGATCTGGTTGTGAGCTAGAGAGGGAACCAGTTAGGCAAGAATCACTGCTCACAATAGTGTTTAGATTTTGTATGATTTGTGTCTGCAACCTGTTTGATGAAATGGCCGCATGAAATCAAGTTTTGAATTTTGAAAATATTTTTGGTGGGTTTGCTAGATTGGTGTTGGTGAGTCTGCAGATGCTTGGGTTTTGAAAGTTGAGCTTGTTTGAGTGGTTTTTGAAAAGGTGGGATCTTCTCATATGATAAAGATTCAATTTTGAATTGTCATTTAAACTATGCATTTGAAAGTTTCTGGATGATCACAAAGTGGGCCTTGATACTCTGTTATGAGTACATTCAAGGGGTGCAAAGATCCAGAAAGGTTTCTGTTAGGTTATGGAAGTTTGAGGCAGCCAAAGTAGGCATGGGAGTTAAATTGGTCAAAATGACCATTCCTTTATTTTATTTGTTTTGATTTACTTGTCTTTAGGAAAAGTGTGGGAAAAGTTTTAGATGATGTTTATTTCACCTAAGAAACATTTTACAAGCAAGGAAACACACAAACAAGGTGGTTCAAAGGAATTTCAAATTCAATGCATACTCATATGCATGCATTCATAATTTTATTTAACAAAGTTTTTGTTAACCCTAATTTTGATGATTAGAGTTTGATGATTTAAGTTTAGTATTTTTGGGATGTTACAGATGTCCCACTCAATGATAATGCTAAGAAGAAACTCATGGGGAGTATTAATGATGTTCTCATCATGGTTAATAATGCTTATGCCCTTGTTGATTTCTATGTTTTGGATACTGAATACAATGCTTCTTGTCCTATTACTTTGGGGAGACCTTTTCTTACAACAGTTGGTACCATTATTGATATGAAAGAAGGCACCATTAAATATCATTTTCCATTCAAGAAAGGTATTGAACACTTCCCAATGAGAAGAGAGAAGTTGCTCTTTTCTCCCCCTTTGAAAGCAAGATTTGATGTTAATGCTTCCTCATTTGAAAATACTTGATTCTTCTTGCTTCTTGTGCCTAACTTAAAGCGTTAAAGAAAAGTACTTGTTGGGAGATAACCCAAGAGTTTCCTTGAGTCTTGGAAGTTATTACTTCACTAATGACCTCTCCTTATCCTTTTTGTTTGCTTTTTTGTGCCAAGATTTGGGGAGTTGCTGTACCGAAACAGATTTATGTCCTCCACCAAAAATCTTCGTGAGGAAGATTTGCAACTCGGATTGAGCTCAAAATTTACAAATAAATCCCACAGTATGTTAGCTAGCTTTCGTTAGTTCAACACTTTTTGATTTGAGCAACAGAAGATGTTCAACAAAATCGGTTTGTACCTGCTGGTCTGTTTTGACAGATTTTTACCATTATTTGCATTTGCTTCTTATTGATTTCTTTTTGAGTTCTCTTTAGGTGAATTGAGATTTTTTAAGGATTTAATGCAGTAGATTGTGTTACTAGTGAAAAGCCTTGCTGTTCCAAAGCTTCGCCAGTGGTCTAATATCTTTTGAATACACTAATGTTGCTAATGAAGATTGTGTGAAGTTTTGTATGAAGGAAAAATTTCAGGTGTAGAGAGAGAATGATGCAATGAGATGAAGAATGGACAAAATCTCAAGCTTGGGGATGCCACCATGGTGTCACCCCAAGAAATATCCAAGAGGTACAAGCATCAAAGCTTGGGGATGCCCAAGGCATCCCCTTCTTCATCAATAAAAAGCTCAGGTGTGTCTAGACACTTCGTTTTTTATTGTTTCATGCACAGTTGTGTTGTTCTTGGAGCGTCTTAGTTTTCATTTGCTTTTCTTAGTTTCTTTAGTTTGATTTAGTAGTTTGGACCCCCCCGTTTTTGCTGTTTTGTTTTGCAAATAAGGTTGCTTGGTGTTTGGAAAGGAGTAGTAAGTTCTTGCTTGAAGTGCAAGAGGAGCTTGCATTGACTGTGACTTATACTTTAGCATGACATGCTAGGTGTTGTTTTAGCATTATGCTTAGTGATTATTGCTATAGCATGTCTTGTTCCAAACAATTGGTATTGCTTAGTGTGGCTTGAAGAAATTATGTGTTGTTTTAGCATGTAAAAGCTTAGTATTGTGGTTTTCTCCTTTGATGTTTTGCTTGGGTTGACTTGGCACATGCTCACACCATGTTATGACTATGACAAGTCACTATTATCCTCTATGATCATTTAGTCCTTGACTTGTAGTACCACTCTTTGCTTTGATTAGTATGCTTTGTTGCACTGCATGATTTTGCCCATTATGCTCTCTTAGTTGGTTGCTCCCAGTATTTTGCTAGCCTCCACTTGTATGAGTAAGTTCTACTCATGCCTCCAACTCCCAAGAAACCAAGTTATTCCAAAGTGTCCACTATAAACTCCTATGCATGATGTGTTAAACCATTCCAAGTATATTCTTGTTTCCAGCTATCTTCAAATTAAAAACTATTTTGTTATGTGAAAACTTAGTGATTAAAGCCCTCACGAACTTGATGGCACACTTTATTCTTTGCCCCTAATAAACTTGAACCATTGTGACAGCTTTGTTGTATATGCTTGCACTTATAAGTTGGAGTTAGTAGAACCGTGCTATCACGGGGAACGTTTTCAACATTGCACTTGTACCTTGTTGTACTCAGTTGATATCATGTTATTTTGTCTATGGATGTCACCAGTGTGAAATAAAGAGGGAACTTGTAAGTCCATGGAGTTTGTATCCTGTGTTAGAGAAACGCCTGGGCCGCTAGCCTAATCCATGCCGAATCATGGTGGAAACTTGCAACATCACCATAGTGACATCTATGAAGCATTCTTCTTATAAAAAAAGATAAAAACTTTGAGAAAACAGGAAAGAGAGAAAAAGCACCATATTCCCATGGTACATAAGAAGAATTGCTGAGATGCTCATTGTCTCCTTGCATTGCCTTGTCATTTTGGTTATGGGAAAGCTCCTATACCATGTGCAAGGGGTAACCCGTTGGCGGTTCTCAATGATATGCAAATACTTACAGTGAAAATAACTTACTTGGACCCAAAGTTGAGTATGCATGAGGTGTGGCCCTCGTATTCAAGGGACTTGAGATTGCCAACTTATACTTCGTCAAGCATATACTCCAGCTTTGCCACTTTAACCTTAACCACTTCAAGATGCTTATGATAGGGGCAATGAGGGCTGAAAGCTAACAAGTACCATAATTTTTGGAAGCTCTTTCTAAAACTTGTAATCCCTACTTCCTTTACAAAAAAGGTCTTTCTTCCACCACTATTGAGTCTCTACCTTCTACCTTTAGGCACCATTAAGAGGGCATAGTTGTCATTCTGTGTGCAGTATTCCAAAGCTTATTAATTGATGCATATTGTGTTATTACTTGTTCTTGTGCTATTTGTTTCTACTCACCCTTGTGAACTTTGCAGGTGTCCTATGCATCTATTTGCTACTCTATGAGGGACAAGCTGATTGCCACTATGCTATGTTTTCTACATGTGAAACAAACAAACGTTTTTCAATGCATGTTATTCATGATCTTTGTTTATAGCTATTCATGTTGCATGCATAGTTACTATGTCCTATTGTTAGAACTCCATCTTTCATGCACATGCTTAGAGTTCTTTGATCCCAGCTTTCAATGCTTGTAAATGGTTGGATCTTTATTGTGAGGGTGCATGTCACCTCAAAAATTATTCTGTTTATCACTTACCTACTCGAGGACGAGCAGGAGTTAAGCTTGGGGATGCTGATACGTTGGAAACGTATCTATAATTTTTTATGTTCCATGCTTGTTTAGTATTTACTTTGCTTTACTTATCCACACTTTGAGGTTCTTTTTACATGTTTTCTGGTACTAACCTATTAACAAGTTGCAACAGTGCTAGATGCCTGTTTTCTGCTGTTTTTGGTTTCAGAAAAGTTAGTAAAGAAATATTCTAGGAATTGGACGGGATAGTGCTAGATGCCTGGCTAGGGTTTGCCACCCCTGGCCGCCTCCTCGGTCTCACCCTTCGCCTATAAGAAGCCCCCAATGCAGAAACCCTGAGTACCCGATCAGAAATCCACAAAACCGTCTGTAGCCGCCGCCACCATCGTCCCTAGATCGAGGGGGATCTTATGTTCTTCCCGTCACCCTGCCAGAGGGGAGATCATCCTGGAGGCCTTATCTCCGGTATGATGCCTGAGTAGTTCCACCTTGGACAATGGGTCCATGTAGTAGCTAGATGGTTGTATCTCCTCCTTTGTGCTTTCATGTATAGATCTTGTGAGCTCCGTTCATGATCAAGATCTAATCTATTTGTAATCATGCATGTTCTGTTTGCGGGGATCCGATGGATATTGAGATTATTATGTTGGTTTGATTAATGGTTTTGTCTTTATGATTCTATCATGTCTGTGTTGTTTGTAATCTTGCATGCTCTCCGTTGTTAGTAGCTATCTTGGCCAAGTAGTTGCTAGTGACTCCAAGAGGGGGTATTTATGCTCAATAGTGGGTTCATGCCTCTAGTTTCCAAGGGAAGTGACAATAATCTCTTCGGTTGTAGATGTGTTGTTGCTACTAGGGATAAAACAACGTTCTCTTGTTCATGGAACATGTGGACTATTTACCTTACACACTTTGCTTAAAGTAGTTGTCTGTTGCTTGCAACTTAATACTGGAGGGGGTTTGGATGATAACCTGAAGGTGGACTTCTAGTCATAGATGTAGTTGGATGGCGGTTTATGTATCTTGTTGTATTGCCCAATCAACCTCATAGGATCTTTCTGACTAGTAATTGCATTTTTATGCCTTGCTCAGTTCCTGTCAATTGCCATGCTGCAATTTTTTTACCCTTCATGCCATGTTTTTTATCTAAGGAGAGCACCTCTAGTGAACTATGGACCCCGATCCAATCTTTACCATTGATACATCTTCCACTGTTACTTGTTTACTTGCTGCAAACCATTACCTTCCACACCATATTTTAATCCTGTGTTACAGCAAACCGGTGAGCTTGACAACCTCAATGTTCATTGGGGCAAAGTCTTGAGTTTGTGTTGTGCAGGTCTCCGCGTTGCTTGCAACACCTATTTGACGTTTCCTTCCTCCTTCTGGTTCGATAACCTCGGTCTCAACTGAGGGAAAACTTGCTGCTTGCTGCTTCACACCTTGCTATTGGGTAGGGGTGGGCGTTCGGTCATGACCGACAATTTGGTCTTTGTATTTCGGTCTATTTTAAATTCGGTCCTTGAAAAAATAAAGACCGAATTATACTTGATAGTTTTACTACCCGAAACATTTGGGTACCTACTAATTCGGTTTCGGGTTCGGTCATGACCGAATAACATGGTCAATATTGTCAACACAAAAGATAGACATTACTTATTAAAAACATGACAATATTTCAACTATATTTTAATACATATGTTATCATTTAGTGGAAGAAATAAACGTGCAACAATCCTAATAAAATGTAGCAACTCTACAATAGCACTTTGATGACCATTCAACAATGCCATAATTCATGCACATCTGACAAATTTGGAGTTTCAGATAGTCTCATGTAAAATTCGGTCAGTTCGGTCTATTCGGTTACTTAGGAACTAAAGACCGAATAGACCAAACTAAATTCGGTCTATAAAATTCACTACCCAATTTTATTGTCAGTCTTGGTTTCAGTCTATTCGGGTTCGGTCTCGGTCTTTTCGGTTTCGGTCTTTGGTTATCGGTTTATATGCCCACCCCTACTCTTGGGGTTCCCAATAGGCCAGCATAGCCATCAATCCGACTTCATCCAATGTTGGTTGGATCGCTGGATTTAGCCATTGCAGTTTCACGAGGACCGCTTGATGCACACAGTCACCAGAGATCGGAAAGACAGCCCGAAGGTCAGTTCGACTCGCATATATATGAAACACTACAAGACCCGAATGCATTACATGATCAAGGAGCGGTGGAGAAGAAAATCCCTAAAGTCTCCATGAAAATGTTCGCTGTCGACCGCCCTCTGATCCTAGTAAATATTTCAACTTTGTTTTTAAGCTTATTCGCTCTTTTCCGCCTTGTAATCCGACTTCTCTCTTACTGACTGTAACATCCCAAAAGTATTTATCATCTAAAACGTGAATGCATGTGTGTATGTGATGATTGAATGAATGCATGAATGGACTTGTGTGATTAACCTAGATAGAAATGAATGGTTTAAATATGAAAATAACATCATCTAAAACATTTCCAAGCAGAAACAAATCAAGAGAAAATCAAAAACTAAACAAATAAAGCAAAAGGTCATTTTTTCCAATCTTGCTCACTATGTCACTTTGATTGGTTCTAGTCCAAGATTTCAAACAGAAACTTTTCCATTTCTTTTCACCCCTTGCTAGACCAAGTAAAAGTGAATCAAAGCCCACCTTTCAAACTTGCAAAAACATTTGGCAATCACATTCAAATGAAAATTTAAAATTGAATCTTTATCATATGTGAAGATCCCACATTTTCAAAACCCAACCAAACTAGTGCCCCTTGACCAATCCAACTAACCAGATACTCCCTAGTATGTAACTAGCAAACCCACCAAGTTTGAATCCAAAATTCAAATTTGAATTTCTTTTAGCCATTTCATCAAACACCTTGTCAGCAGCAAACAAACAAACATCAAACACTATTAGTAGCAGTATTTTTGGCCAACCTTATCCCCTCTCTAGCTCACTCTACACCCTCAGTAGATGATCAAACTAATCTAACTAGCCTTAGCACCACTGTGAGCAAGCATAGCCATCAATGGTGATCATGTCGAGAGCACCCTTGCCACCCCCATGCCGCGCCATCAAACCGTTGAGCTTCGCCAGGAGGCAACGCACCGTCCCCTATCGCCGCCCATGCCATTAGCATACTGTGCCGACGACCACGACGAGCTCCACCCGCGCCCGTCGGTCCCCTTTAGGCACTATAAAAAATAGGCCACCCCCATTTGATTTGAGCACACAATCTCACTCCCCACCTGTCACTGATCACACCCACTCAACCTCGGAGCAAGGCGAGCAACAGGTTGTAGAGGTCCCAACCTTTAATAAGGTAGAGATCCCTGTGTTTACAATGCTAGTCCATGGATCAATAGCTAGCATCCACAGTTATGATGTAATATCATGAAACAAAGGTCATATTACAACTTTATAACTAGGAATAAAATAATTCATTACATCTTACATAGCTCATTTGGCTATCTCATTACAATGCAGCAGAAATAACTATAACATGGAGTCCTTCATCTTCAAAATTCCACAGGCAATCATGTTGGTTGTAGACTTGTAATCCTAATCAACACACTTCACTAACATCAAACAAACCTGCAACATAACAAGTTACAGCCACAAGGGTCAATACATTTAAATTGTATTGGCAAGTGATACTTTGGTAGTATAGTGGAGTCTATCATCTATATGCATTTGGCTAAGTGGAGCTTGGGCTTTCTTTGCTCAAAATAGGTTTTCCTTATAAGTTGAAGACACTAAGTTTTTGTTTGTCAAAATCACCCAAGGCATCTACCAATCATTGATTGAAGATCCTTTATCCCTTGTTCAACCACAAGTTTTTAACTTAGAAATTGGGATGAGGAGATTCTTGATAGATTCCATGTCTTGATCCTCAAATTGTCCTTTGCCAGGGACACGACTAAGTACTTAGATTTTACTCTCTCGAGAGGTGGTGCACTTTCCCCGCAAGACTCGACATGCATCGAGACAAGATCTTTCAGAAGCCTTACCTTAGACCAAAATGGACGTGCTCCAAACCTATCATCCCCTACCACCAACTGTCCATTTGGCCAAGTTATTGCAACCTATATGATCTAGGCAGAGCCCATAATGCCAAGTGGCTGCACTTGACATCTCAAATCTCTTTATTCCTGGGTGGCATTCCACAAGTGAGATACACAGGGTAAACCATTGAAAAATGGGCCCTGGTAACCACTCAACAAAAATCCAACCAAGCAATTACCATTCCACCCAGGTGTTTCATTCACTTAGTTGTTTTATTAAACAAAACATAAGTCCTTGACTTAGAAATATTCCATAGCATGAATATAATCCATCCTTGTTTTCTACTAGGTAGGCTAAGCATGATAGTAGTAGGAATATTAACTGAGGGAAAATTCTACTAAGTTTTCATCTACTAGGATTTCCCATGGCATAGTTAACACTTAGAAAATTCCATGCAAGTCCTACTCAAAACATCACTAATGCATAGTGAAAATAATAGGACAAAAGTATCAAGCACCACTTTCCTTTTTGGTATATAATATAAGTTCACTCCTTGATCTTGCAATAGTCACACTCTTCAAATTTCACTATAATTCAATCAAGGCACAAATTCAATCTACCATTCAAGCAATTCATCACATAGAATAATAAAAACAAAGAAATGCATGCAAGCATGCCAAATATTGTTTTATTTGTAAAAGTGGTTTCTAATAGGTTATAAACATTATAAAACACCTATTGGTCATTTATAAACGTGGTAAAACTATCTGATAACAAGTTAGTGAAAATGGCCACTTTAAATCTCTTTTGTTTTGCTAGAATTTATTTTATTCAAAGAATAATTTCTAGTGTTAGCCAAATATATTTTTAAACACAACTGTTAGTGTTTATGGTCAAAGTGTTTAATATTAAATCATTTGCCAAAGGTTTCATCTAAAAACCATTTTTAATTCAATGTAACATTTTATTTTGGTGGAAATGCCTTTAAAAAAAGTAGTAATTTTCTAGGGTTTACCAAATATATTTTTAAATCCAAAAACTTGGTGTTTAGGGTCAGAGAGTTTATTTCCAATCATTTTCCAAAGGTTTTACTCAAAAAGCATTTTTAAAACATAAACAAAAAATTTATTTAACTAGAAATGCTTTTATTCAAAGATTTATTCTTTAGCTTCACAAAATACACTTTTCAATCTACAAGTTGGTTTATATGGTCAGTAGGTTCAAAACAATCCATTTATAAAAGATTCTATCCTAAAAACATTTTTAAAATAAATTTTATATTCAAAATATGCCTACACATGTTTCTCCAAATACAACCAATTTTACAGAAGCAATTTACTAAACAGAGTGCATCATTGGATAGAATTCTTTTTTCTTATTCCATTTATATAAAATTTGTAAAATTTGGACGTGTGGATTAAAAGTTATGAATTTTTCAAGTTTAAACATCTAATAGAAATGATGCTGTTTTTAAATCAAACTACAAGCCACGTGGTGTGTTCTGATTGGTCCATACCGATTCGCACGGATCAAGAGTTACTGGCCGTAGGATCTAAAGGGCAACGCACGGATCAGATCACGCATACCCCTTCGTTTAAGTCATCTGTTTCTATGCATCAGATCTAGATTGAATGGTCCTAATCTAATCGACCAGAAAGTGGCGGAGCTGCGATGACAGATGGCGGCGACGCACTCAGACGAGGACGGTGCCGGCGATACAGGAAGCAAGGGAGAGGATGGGGATCATTACCAGATTCCAAGTGTCGCACTGATGCTCAAGGTGTGCTTGGTTGGCGAAGGGGCGCACGGGGTCGACGGGTATTGCTCGCCGGAGAAGTTCCTGGCGACGGTGTGCTTGGGCTGGCGATGTTGGCAATGATACACGGCTTGGAAAGGCAAGACAAGCAGTTTGTTAGATGCACAAGATGATGGTGGCTACGCGAGAGAGAGAGAGAGAGAGAGAGAGAGAGAGAGAGAGAGAGAGAGAGAGAGAGAGAGAGAGAGTGCACTTGGGGTCCTGGTTCAGTGACTACGCGGGTTTACTTTCTGGTACGAATCGTTTTTTTGCGGGGGAGAAGTAGATGGGCTAACTAGGTTGTTAGTTGGGCTTTGCTGGCTGGGCTGATTCTTTCTTTTTTATACTGTTTATTTTTCTTTTTATGTTTTCATTTTTTGTTTTGAATTTATTCAAACAATTCAAACAACCATTTGAATTCAAATCTTTGCCAAACTTTTAGTAAGTTTTAATGTTGTTTAAACATGTATTTTAAATACCATTTTAGGAATAATTCTTTTATTCTTTTATGGTTTATATTTTATTTAAAAATGGGCACTTGTCTTTTATTCAAATAAGTTTTTATTTATATTTTCAAACTCTTATTTGAACCTTAATTTTTATCAAACCTTTTTCAGTAAGTTTTATTTATTCAAAAGGGTGTTGATTAATTCATTTTGAATTATTTGAAATATTTTAATATGATTTATTAATCATTTAAATTGAGAATTTGTCTTCATTCAAATAAAATCCAATATGGTTTTAATCCCATATAAATTTTATTTCAAATAATTCTTTGATTCCATTTAAGTTAATTAAATAACTTTTATTCTACTTGGGCAAATTCCAATTATTATTTTCCCATGATTTAATTAATCATTTACTTTAGGGATTTTGTCTTTATTCTAATTGAATAGAATTTAGTTAATGCCATATTTTTTTATTTGAATATTCTTTGTCCCTTTTTTTATTTGGATTTGGATTATGTTTATTTCATTTTTTATGGGTTTGGCCAAAATTTAATTTGGCTTTTAAATATCTTTTATTTCTTTCTTTCTTTCTTTGTCTTATAAAATCCATATCTTTATAAATCCAAAATTAGTGATTCCAATTTGTATAATTTTATTTAATGTTTGTTTATCCTTTTAAATCTCTTTAGGATTAGTCTGATCACAATTTGGTATGGATTTAGATAAGAGCTTTATTATCTTTGGAAATATTTTACTTTTGTCATATTAAGCTCATAAGTTTTTATCTATGGTTCCAAATTAAACGAAACCAATTTCTATGGTTTTATAATATTTTTATTTATCATCCTTGATCATTTATAAATGTTTGTTGACAAATTTTTATATGGATCAAATCCATAGTCTTTGAGATATTTTGGAAATGATTTTCTTCCATTCGGGTTTTAGGGTTTTGGTTTAACTTTTCCAAGTGTTTAAATTTCAAGATTCATTCTTTGATGAATGCACTTCTCTTGATTAAAATTTGTTGGGTTCCTTTTTATTCAAAGTTTGTTCAAGTAGGGTTTTGATGTTTCTATTTGGAATCAAAAAGTTTCTTTTCACCCTAAATTTCAAACAATTATTTATTTTGTTTATGTATTTTCACATTTCAAAATTTGGAAAATTTTGGGATGTGACACAGGTGGCCGGAATTTCACCGGAGTTCGCCGCTGCAGAGGAGGAGAGGCACCGTCGATTGGGGCCGCCTCAGGAGGAGCTGCCGGTACCAGGAGGATCACCGTCATCGACTTCGTCATTCGCCCTCGTCGCCGACCCTCGCCTGAGCCCCGGTGAGCCCCCGTCGACCCCCACTGGCCGCGCTCATGATGTATGACCGTCAGAAGGAGTACCAGAGGAGTCATCTGTACCACCTCAACTTCATGATTTATGACCGTCAGAAGGAGTTGGACAATGCCCGCTCCTACGCCACCCACAAGTACGCCATCGCTGCCAAGAAGGATCAGACCATTGCCATGCTAGTGAAGGATCACCAGTCTCATCGTTGTCAGCTCGACAAGAAGGAGCGCATCATTGCCCGTCTTCGCCACCGGATCACGAGTTTGGAGGAGACCATCCACGAGAGAGATGTGCAGTTGGAGGAGAGGGCGAATGCAGGGGAATACCTTCGTGGAGACCCCTACTCCTATCTCAGCGATGATGATGACTTTCTGGAGGATCAGGCCATGGACTTCTTCACCGATGAGGATTAATTCGCCTTCATTGATGATGATGATGAGGAGGAGGAGGATGAGGATGACGAGGACACTGACTCCAAGGAGTAGTAGCACTTGAGAACTAGCATTAGTGAGTTGTATCCGGTCCCAATGTATCGTAGTTTCATAGAATGGTTCTTAAAACAATCTGTTTTCCTTTGTTGTGGTGTGTGTTTGTATCATGTGCTATGAATGAATGAATGAATGAATGAAAAGAAAGTTGCTAGAAAAATATGAGTCAAACTTTGAAAACTTTGAAAACACAAAAACCCTGAACTAGAAATTTCCCTCTTTTCTCATGATCTATCTCAATCTTCAAATGCCTCACGGAGGAAGCACTTCATCCCCAGACCCGATGCTGCAAATCTTGCAAATGTTGGTTTATGACCGTGAAGCTGAAAGAGCCGAACATCAAGCCAACTTAGCCACCCTTCAGCAGATAGCTCAGATGGCCAACAACAATCAAGGCCATGGAAATCAGGACAACCATGGATCTAAGCTCAAGAATTTCTAGAACACCAATCCACCCGTTTTCACTAAGTCAGAAGAGCCCTTAGATGCGATGATTGGCTGCAAACCATGGAGAACAATCTGGAAGTTGCAGGAGTGGAAGCTAACGAGAAAGAGCATGGTGGAACAACGTTCACACAATGACAGGAGGTCAGATGATGACTTGGGAAGAGTTCAAAGTCAAGTTCAGCAGAACCCATGTGCCACCGGGTTTGATCAAGAGGATGAGAGATGAATTCAGGGAACTGAAGCAAGGCAGGATGACAGTAGTTGAGTATCCTGACAAATTTTTGTCATTGGCTAGGTATGCACCAGATGAGATAGATACTGAAGCCAAGAAGAAGGAGAGATTCCTGAATGGTCTGCACAATGAAATGCAGACAATGTTAGTCAATATCCCCTTTGCTGATATTGAAGACTTAGTTGACTCTGCCATTCAGATGGAAGGAAAGATTAACCAAGCTAATGAGAACCGCAAGCGTCGCATGATGCATCAACCAGGAACCCACCATACACCAAAGTATCGCCCCAACCCATCTCCAGGATTTGCCCCAAGAAGCAATAGACCCCCGATGAACCGTCCGACCTATCCCAACCGTGGAAACCCAAGGCCCGGAGGGAATCACAACAACCCCGGCAACCCCCAGCAATTTCAATCATGCCCCAAACAAGTTCAATAACAACAATCTCGCCACCAACACCAACACTGCCCCAAGTACTGGAAGCAATGTTGTGCCTGTTGTAGCAAAGAACAAGTTTCAGCTGACTTGTTATGAATGTGGAACCAAAGGTCACTACTCCAATGAGTGCCCTAAGAAGATTGCTGCAGCCCGTAATGCAAATGCCCTAGCTCAGCAGCAGCGTCGTGTTCAGCCCGGAAGGAGGTTTGCCACAGGGAACTCGCTCAATCGCAATGAACGTCTCTTTCTCATGCATGCTGAAGAAGCCCAAGAAGCACCAGATGTCGTGCTAGGTATGTTTTCTGTTAACTCAGTACTTCCAAGAGTGTTATTTGATTTTGGAGCATCGCACTCGTTTGTTACTGAAGAATTTGCATGCACTAGTAAGATTCAACCCACCAAATTGAAGCATGTTATGATAGTTCAAATACCTGGTTCAACCACCAAACCTAGACAAATTTGCAAAGACGTACCTATCCAAATCCATGGCATAGATTTGTATGATAATATAATAGTACTCGGAACTAAAGGTTTGGAATTAGTACTAGGAATGGATTGGATGTACAAACATAAAGGATTAATCGACTGTGCCAAGAAAGCCATAACCATGACCAGTACAACCGAAATATCAGTCGAGCATATATCTGAAACCTTGCCCCGTCAATTCAAGTGCAACAAGAGTATAACCCAGCCAACCATTGACCAAGTCCGGATAGTCTGTGAATACCCTGATGTATTTCTAGATGTTTTGCCCGGTATGCCCCCAGAACGAGATATCGAGTTTATCATTGAACTAATCCCTAGAACCGGACCCATAGCCCAGAGACCATAAAGTATGAACCCGTTAGAACTAGTGGAACTGAAGAAGCAACTGGATGCCATGCTGGAATTAGGTTTGATCCAACCAAGTGCGTCACCATGGAGATCACCTGTTTTGTTTGTGGACAAGAAAGATGGAGGTAACCGTTTGTGTACGGATTATTGGAATTTGAATGATATCACCATCAAGAACAAGTACCCATTGCCAAAGATAGAAGACATGTTTGACCAGTTGAATGGTGCCAAAGTGTTTTCTAAGATTGATCTTAGAACTGGCTATCATCAACTCAAGATTTGCACAGAGGATATTCCAAAGAGTGCCTTTACCACCAGATATGTATTATATGAGTATACTATCATGTCTTTTGTATTAACCAATGCCCCCGCTTATTTCATGAACCTCATGAATAAGATTTTTATGGACTTCCTGGATAAGTTTGTTGTTGTTTTCATTGATGACATCCGGATTTATTCCAAATTAGAAGAAGAACATGAGCTACACCTAAGGACCATCCTTGGAACCCTTAGAGAGCATCAGTTGTATGCCAAGTTTAGCAAATGTGAATTCTGGTTACAGGAGGTAGTATTCCTCGAACATATTGTATCAGCCGGAGGAATTGCCGTTGATGCTGTGAAGGTCAAGGATGTTGAAGATTGGCTAGCCCCAACCACTCAAACCCAAGTTCGTGCATTTCTCGGATTAGCGGGATACTACCGCAAGTTCTTAGAAGAATTCTCGAGTATTGGGAGACCCATGACCCAATTGCTGAAGAAGGACAAGAAGTTTGAATGGACGGACAAATGTGAAGCGAGTTTTCAGGAACTCAAGAGGACATTGATTTCAGCCCCAAACTTGATCATGCCGGATATCACGAAGCCCTTTGATGTATATTGTGACGCATCCAAGATCGGTCTCGGATTTGTGTTGATGCAAGAAGGAAAAGTTATATCTTATCTATCCTGACAACTGAAGAAGCATGAACAAAATTATCCAAACCATTACCTTGAACTATGTGACACCCCTGTGATCAGGGCTAAACAAATCCCAGACCTCCGTTTGAAATAAGCTTAAACTTGAGCTCGAGAATATCCAGTGAAGAATCGGTAACACGGCCGTGACCCTACGACACAAAATTTATTACAATAAGCTCATAACTGAGCAGAGAACCAAATTATTAAAAGCAGGGGTCACTGACCACAAACATCAAACTTAACAAATGGCCTAAGAGGCCTGAAGCATAACGATGACGTCCCAACCCATAGATTCCAGGCTGCCGGCCGGGAACCCCAAGCTACTCATCAATGTCGATGTAGTACCAAACGGATCTTCAGGGAACACTTACTCTGCCAAAATTATCAACAAAGCAAGGGTGAGTACAGGGTGTACTCTGCAAGACTTATGGCCGGTGGAGTCGTTTTCCATAAAGCCATCTTTGTTTATAAAACGAGAGGGAGAAGAAGCTCGTCTAGTCAGAGTATTTTAAAAGGGGATAAGAGAGCGACATCTCTAAAATATTTATCATCATCTTTTGATATCCACCAAATCCTCATCATCTGAACCCTATCTAGGATCACCCCCTCGTACCCATGAGTAAGCATCCTTAAGCACACGTGGATCGACAAGTTTTACAATGAGGTTATAGTTCTCTATGATCTTGAGTCTGGTTGCCAAGTCATTCATAACCGTGAACACGGCTTTTCGAAAATATTATTACCCTGCAGGGGTGTACAACTTTACCCGCACGTACTAACTTTCTCTTAATGACACTAGTAATAGCCCTCTTCCTTGGAAGGCCGGCAGAGGGTGGTTAGACACGACCTTTACCTTGCTTTCACCGAGACCATGAGTCACGCAATAAGTATGGTTCCACCATAACGGGTCAACTCCCGAAGCCGGTACTTAAAGATGTGAGGCGAGGTTGGTTAACAGGGGCTCCATCGACCCCAAGCAACACGGTCCATACTTACCTACCTTTTATGAATGCACCTGCAGCCGGCAAATCTTTCAAAAGTTTTTCTATGCATATGTCAAATGGAACACCCGAACTATGTGACTCATGGAGTCTAATAGGCAAGTTAGTTGCTCGTGAGGTTGTCCAGGCCCCGTGTGGTTGCACGCTCGTCTTGGTTCCAAAGGCAAGAACTCAGGTCCTAGTGGTGGCGAGCATGGGACTAGAAAAACCACATCCCACCGTGGCCTCCCATACAAGCCTTAGCATGTTTAACTCATATCACTGATCTCATCTCATCCTGTTCTCCTGTCATACTAGATTCTCTACATCTGATACATCATCCGTATGAACCAGCACTGACAGCTATGCATGGCTAAGCAGGACACATATATAAGATCTAGCAGTGCACACAAGCCAAACCTAATTATGCTAGGAGCAGGGGATCAGGTAATATAAGCTCAAAAGGAGCAATGCAACAGATAGGATACTCTATCTATCGGTAAAAGACCACAGTAGAATCATATGCACCATGGCAGAATTGAAATGCTTTCGAAATCATAGGATTATATCATGGTGGGGCTATGCTTGCCTTTGCCAGTTGATAGCAGATAAGCATATCTTCAGAAGCCTTGTACTTGACTTGGTTATAGTTGGTCAAGTATTTTTCGTTGATCTTCGATCTTCGATGGTGTTGATCTCGGTCTTCGATCTTGATCTCGACATTGTATTATATCGGAAAGAGAGGGAAACAATCAACACATGGCATCAATGCAATGCTCAAGCACGTATGATGATATGAAAAGTTAAATTGTATTGAAAAGTAACCCTAAAACATGCTCCACAAATTAATCGGGGTTCCGAGGGGTGAAAACCCTAATTCGGGGAAACTCCGGAACATATGAGAGGGGTTACTATGTTCTTCTAATTAAACTTGTCTTTAAAGTTGTTTAAAAATGCATGATAATATCTTAGATACCTAGGATTCATTTTTCTAAACATTTTGATATATTATTTGTATTTTTCTGACTTATAAATTAAAAGTTATTGAATTTACAATATTCAAAACAATTTCTGAAATTATTAAACCTTTTCTTGATTTAAATAAAACTGGAAATACTTTTTACACAGAGGGTTGGGCTAGCCCTAGAGACAGACAGGTGGGGCACTAGCCACCTCAGCCTCCACGCAGGCAAAGTGGGACAGGGGGTCCGGTTTGACCAGGTTGACTCGCGGCTGGCGTCATGGTGACGTCAGCCTGACGTCACCCGACGGTGAACTTGCAGACGGCAGCAAGGACGGTGACTGCGAGCACGCGGGACTGCGAGGGCTAGCGCGCTGGACCCGCACGGGTGCGTTGATCCAAAAGGCAGCGGCGCCGCCTTGGATTGTTCACCGGAGCGACCTCTCCGACGGCGAGCGGCGGCGGAGCCTGCAGATGCTCACGGCTACGAGGATACAACGAGCGCACAGCGGATCCGAGAGGTTCAAGTGACGCAGGAGCTCACTGGGAGTGTGTAGAGGCCGGTGGCGAAGCGAGGAGGATCATGGTTTGACGGCAAGCGGCAGTGCCTGGCGGCGGCTGGAGGGATCGATTCGACCGATTGGGAGCGCACCGGCTTGTGAAACATGGCGGGGAAGAACGAGGAGACGATGGCGATTCCAACGGTGGCGACGCCTTGGCGAGTGGCGGCCGAAGATGACAGGGCGACGACGAGCTCGACGGCTAGGTTTTTCAGGTCTTGCTTCATAGAGAGAGGGAGCGCGCGGGGAAGAAAGAAAGGATAATGGCGAGCGAGGGTGTCGGCGC
Source organism: Avena sativa (assembly GCA_916181665.1). Taxonomy (NCBI): domain Eukaryota; kingdom Viridiplantae; phylum Streptophyta; class Magnoliopsida; order Poales; family Poaceae; genus Avena; species Avena sativa. The sequence goes on from OV702293.1 coordinate 107,898,229, forward strand.
GGGTCTTATCGGCCTCCAGAGCGGAGGCGGGCATCGCGGCGGCGGCGGACGGCGGCGGAGACGACACGGAGCTACTTGCCAGAGGAGGAAGACGACACAGACAATGCCGAAGCGGTACTGGGCCCGGGTGGGCTAGCTTGGGTCGAGTTTGGGCTGCAGTTTGATGCACGCTGGCGACAGGAAAAGAAGGAGAGAGGGAGGGATGCGAGCTGGGCTGGGCTTGGTTGGCTGCTGCTCATTTTTATTTCCAGAAACAGATTTTCTATTTTTGTTTCTTTATTCTGGTTTGTATTTTCAAATTTATTTCTGTTTTGAATCATTCAAAAATACTAGAGGCTTTCATAAAGTATATAAAATACTCAGGGGCCCTTCTATACAGTTTGGCTCCAATAATTTTGGTAGTTTTCAAAATCAAAACCATTTGAATTGATTTCAAATAGAGAGGAAATGATTAGGGTTTTTCATTTAATTTTCTTTGCATGCAATTTTAGATATGATTCTCATGAAATGCACAAACAAACCCTAATAATGATTAAGTAAAACTGGGGTGTTACAACTCTATCCCCCTTACGAGAATCTCGACCCGAGATTCCAAAGGTAGGAAGAGAGACATAGAGAGAAAGAAACAGGGTCACTCTAAGGATAAGAGGGAAACGCACCTAACAACACAGAGTATCTCATGGTCAACTCATGGATGGAGTGTTCAGAAACAACTCTGAGATGACAACATGAAACACGTCAAGGTAACGGAGGAAACAAGAGGAGATGGTTTCAAGTTGTTAAATAGATGGTCTTCATAAAGATTGAGACCATGGAGCTTCAGAAGGTTTTAAGCTTCTGAACAGGAAAGCTTACAACAGAAGGAACATAACCACAGACTTCGATAGGGAACCTCTACTAAACAGCTTAAGTAGAAAGCTTAGGTTGCAGAGATATGGATCAACAAAACCAAGCTGTTGAACTACTTTTGACACAGAAGGGTCACTTTTTCATTCAACGGGAGGCCAAGACGGGAAGGTGTTTTGGTGGACAGGACTCACAAGATTCGCAAGGATCATGTAGCAAGAGAAACTATTTATTACCGAAATCATAGTCGCTCTTAGAACATGGTTGAGAAAACAAAGGAAACTCTTTGCCAAGATCATGATATTACTTTACACCGCTAAATATGAATAGTTAAGAAGATTCCTGATAACACGAGCAGAAAGAAACTTCATTCTCAGACTTCAATTACTTGGCACAACAAGATGCTTGCCAACATAAAGGGTCTAGAGGATCGACCGAGAGACATTTAGCAACACTACTTTAAATGTTCTCCTTGATGTTCGAGAAATCAGACATCAAGTAAAGGTCGGACTTCAGATACAAAGGAAACCATAAGCACAAATCCTATAGTGGATCATAGAAGAAGCCTCATGAAGAGTGGTTGCTATTGCTGAATCAAAAGAATATGACAAGAGGTCTTTCTGGCTAAGTGTGTCAACCATTACATCAATCTTGCCAGATTTACAAAGAGACCTATGTCAAAACCTTGAGGAGAAACAACCATCGTATCTGCTTGAGATTCAGATTTGCTTAAGTGGTATGATACTTCAGACTCAGCATGTCCGAATAGAAAGTTTGCAACATTTACCGCAAAGGTAAGGTTACTAGATTCTCACGATATGGACTACAGTGCAAAGCTCCAAAAGATGAGCTAGATTGCTATACCCATGTATTAGCAACTTGTCGAAAGACAACTGCACACACATAAAGTACTAACAATAAACCACACATGTGTCCTTAAGTAAAGGGATAAGTCTACTCGAATCCATGGCAGCCTCTTTCAACATTTGCACATGAACTAGAGAAGGTCACTTCTAACATCCAGAACTCATACTTTGAGATGACTCGAAGATGGTTCTCGAAAGTTTCCAACATTAATGCCCAATGTTCCGTATGAATCTGTCTAGCATGGAGAGGATAAGGATGTAATTGATGGGCTCAACAACGAACTTATCAAAACACTTCAATAATATGGACTCATATACTTCATGAACAAGGCGAGAATATTGGTCAGACCAAAGAACATGAAGATGTACTCGAGTGAAATATCACAAGTAGAAACACCATCAACATAGTCCTTCAAACTGGGTTTGATTTGACGATAACCCAAATCAAATCAAAGGTGGGGGAAGATAACATATCCACAAAGGAAATATTATCATTCTTCAGCACAACAAAACTAGACATCCCTTTATGAAGGAACCAAGTTGGATAGAACTTTTGTCTTACAACTCTCCAAGTTGTTGTTTAATATCAACCAACTAGTTCAGGGGTATCCAGTACAGATCCTTGGAGAAAGGAGCAGTTCAGAGAACTTGCTTGCTCAAGAAGTTGACAACATAGTCATGTGGCAACAAGGCGATACTTCCAGAAAGACGTCCAGAATATCATGAACCACCGGTATGTCACTTAGTTCGAGAGGTAACTTCCTTTGTAAGGCAAGGAGACACAGTCTCAAATCTTCGGCACGAGCCTAACTCTTTGACCGAAGAGAGTGTACCAGAATAACAGACTTGGTAACACAATCATTCTTCGCTTAGTGATAGGGTTAACCAATCATGCTAAGAATGACTCAAATGTCCTTAGAGTTCAAAACAATAATAATTGCTTAGAATCTCAGATAGCCACATTATTACGCACACGCATCATTCACGAGCACGAAAGCTCGAGTAAGGGTGGGTAATTATGTGTAAGAGCATCACTTCATTAAGGGGCATGAAACTTAGCATGACCTCTTAGTATAAAAGGGAGTGATACTTAAGATAGAATAGTTGGAAGAGACTGGAGTTTGTTTCTCCTGACATCCCGAAATAGTTTGTCATGACGGACCACAAGAGTATCTCACATCGAAAGACACCAATGCTTATTTACTACTTGGCTACCAACGGGTAGACAAAGGTCGGAAAACAACAAGGGGAAAAGAACATGCTTAGGATGGAATCCCAAGATGTGGATGCATAAGTTAACAACCTTCCGAAAACCAATGCATAGAAGGGGTAGAGTGTGGCAGAGTCACGAATATAGATGCGAGACTCTCGAGGAGTACACTTGTTGTGATCTAGTTCCATTAAAGAACATCTTCCATAGCTAGCGGTAGGGGAAGTCTTTAGTTGTCACAATTCAATCGCAACAAAGACCACAAGCTTGAAGGCTAGAATTGTAATACCAGTCATCCTGAGGTAATGTATGAACATTAACAACATGGGTCAAAGGAATGGATCTTGGTTTAAAGATCAGCTTCATGTACAAGATTCACAACATGACAATCCAGCACAATCAGGGATCTTAGGTTCAAGTCCAAGGGTTAAAACCCGAGAGAGAAGTAACTACTACTTGAGTGACATAGTGTACACTGCAAGGTAGTAATCACAAGGTAGCTTCCAAGAGAAGAAATAACTTCTAAAGTACCCAAACAAACAAAAAGGAGGCACACGAGGAAAAAGGAAACCTCGAAGCCTGGAATAAAACACTATGGAACAAACAATATACTATTGTGGGTCCAAAAGATAGAGAGATCATGATAGAAAGGAATCTCTCAGATGAAGCAGAGCAAGGGGTAACAAGGAATTCACAATACACAAAACTCTAGAGAACTCAACACTAGGTCAACTGGCTGAGAAACGACATGCCCAAAAAGGCACCTAAGTTTTGAAAGACTAGAAGAGATATCAAAACTTTTCCAAAATCAACACCAGATAAGATAAACCAGAAGTTAGAGCGAAACTGGATAAGGAGTAAAAGAAGCATACTAGTGTTTTCGCAAATACTTTTCATCTTTGAAAATAGTTTTCTCAAACACTAGACTCAACATCGTCCAATAGGAAGGTTTTCCTACGGTCAGTACTGCTCTGATACCAAGAACTATGACACCCCCGGGATCAGGGCTAAACAAATCCTAGACCTGCGTCTAAAATAACCTTAACCTTGAGATTGAGAATATCCAGTGAAGAATCGGTAACACGACAGTGACCCTACGACACAAAATTTATTACAGCAAGCTCATAACTGAGCAGAGAACCAAATTATTACAAGAAGAGGTCACTGACCACAAACATCAAACAACGGAAGGCAAATTATGCTACTAAGTATAGCAAACTTAAGAAATGGCCTAAGAGGACTGAAGCATAATGATGACGTCCCAGCCCATAGATTCCAGGCTGCCGGCTGGGAACCCCAAGCTACTCGTCAATGTCGATGTAGTACCAAACTGATCTTCAGGGAACACTTACTCTGCCAAAATTATCAACAAAGCAAGGGTGAGTACAGGGTGTACTCCGCAAGACTTATGGCTGGTGGAGTCGTTTTGCATAAAGCCATCTTTGTTTATAAAACGAGAGGGAGAAGAAGCTCGTCTAGTCAGAGTATTTTAAAAGGGGATAAGAGAGCGACATCTCTAAAATATTGATCATCATCTTTTGATATCCACCAAATCCTCATCATTTGAACCCTATCTAGGATCACCCCCTCGTACCCATGAGGAAGCATCCTTAAGCACAGGTGGATCTGCCAAGTTTTACGATTAGGTTATAGTTCTATATGATCTTGAGTCCGGTCGCCAAGTCGTTCAGAACCGTGAACACGGATTTTTGAAAAGATTATTACCCTGCAGGGGTGTAAAACTTTACCCACACGTACTAACCTTCTCTTAATGCCACTAGTAATAGCCCTCTTCCTTGGAAGGCCGACAGAGGGTGGTTAGACACGACCTTTACCTTGCTTTCGCCGAGACCATGAGTCACGCAATAAATATGGTTTTGCCATAACGGGTAAAATCCCGAAGCCGGTACTTAAAGAAGTGAAGCGAGGTTGGTTAACAGGGGCTCCATCGACCCCAAGCATCCCGGTCCACGCTTACCTACCTGTTATGAATGCACCTGCACCCGACAAATCTTTCAAAAGGTTTTCTATGCATATGTCGAATGGAACGCCTGAACTATGTGACTCATGGAATCTACTAGGAAAGTTAGTTGCTCGTGAGGTTTTCCAGGCCCCGTGTGGTTGCACGCTCGTCTTGGTTCCAAAGGCAAGAACTCAGGTCCTAGTGGTGGCGAGCATGGGACTAGAAAAACCACATCCCACCGTGGCCTCCCATACAAGCCTTAGCATGTTTAACTCATATCACTGATCTCATCTCATCATGTTCTCCTGTCATACTAGATTCTCTGCATATGATACATCATCCGGATGAACCAGCACTGACAGCTATGCATGGCTAAGCAGGACACATATATAAGCTCTAGTAGTGCACACAAGCCAAACCTAGTTATGCTAGGAGCAGGGATCAGGTAATATAAGATCAAAGGGAGTAATGCAACAGATAGGATACTCTATCTATCGATAAAAGGCGATAGTAGAATCGTATGCATCATGGCAGAATTGAATGCTTTCGAAATCATAGGATTATATCATGGTGGGGCTATGCTTGCCTTTGCCAGTTGATAGCAGATAAGAAGATCTTCGGAAGCCTTGTACTTGACTTGGTTATAGTTGTTCAAGTATTGTTCGTCGATCTTCGATCTTCGATGGTGTTGATCTCTGTCTTCGATCTTGATCTCGACATCGTATTCTACCGGAAAGAACCAAAACATGGCATCAATGCAATGCTGAACCACGGATGATGATATGAAAAGTTAAATTGTATTGAAAAGTAACCCTAAAACATGCTCGACAAATTAATCGGGGTTCCGAGGGGTGAAAACCCTAATTCGGGGAAACTCCGGAACATATGAGAGGGGTTACTATGTTCTTCTAATTAAACTTGTCTTGAAAGTTGTTGAACAATGCATGATTATAGCTTAGATAGCTAGGTTTCATTTTTTGAACATTTTGATATATTATTTGTATTTTTCTGACGTATAAATTAAAAGTTATTGAATTTAAAATATTCAAAACAATTTCTAAAATTATTAAACCTTTTCTTAATTTAAATAAAACTGGAAATACTTTTTACACAGAGAGTTGGGCTAGCCCTAGAGACAAACATGTGGGGCACTAGCCACCTCAGTCTCCATGCAGGCAAAGTGGGACAGGGGGCGGTTGGACCAGTTTGACCCGTGGCTGGCGTCACGGTGACGTCAACCTAACGTCACCCGACGCTGAACTTGCAGACGGTAGCAGGGACGGCGACTGCGAGCGCGCGGGACTGTGAGGGCTAGAGCGCTGGACCCGCGCGGGTGCATTGATCCAAAAGGCAGCGACGCCGCCTCGGATTGGTCACCAGAGCGACCTCTCCAACGGCGAGCGGCGGCGGAGCTTGCAGATCCTCGCGGCTACGAGGATACATCAAGCGCACGACGGATCTGAGAGGTCCAAGTGACGCGGGAGCTCACCAGGAGTGTGTAGAGGCCGGTGGAGAAGCGAGGAGGAGCATGGTTCGACGGCGAGAGGTAGTGGCTGGCAGCGGGCGGAGGGATCGATTCGACCGATTGGGAGCGTGCCGGCTTGCGAAACTTGGCGGGGAAGAACGAGGACACGAAGGAGATTCCAACGGTGGCGACGCCTTGGCGAGTGGCGACCAGAGACGACGGAGTGACGACGAGCTCGACGGCTAGGTTTTTCGGGGATTGCTGCAGAGAGAGAGGGAGCGCGCGGGGAAGAAAGAAAGGATAAGAGTGAGCGAGGGCGTCGGCGCGGGTATTATCGGCCTCCAGAGCAGCGGCGGGCATCGCGGCGCGGGGCGCGCATCGCGGGGGCGGCGGACGGCGTCGGAGAAGACACGGAGCTACTTGCCAGAGGAGGAAGACGACACAGATGATGCTGAAGCGGTACTAGGCCCGGGTGGGCTAGCTTGGGCCGAGTTTGGGCTGCAGTTTGATGCACGCTGGCGACAAGAAAAGAAGGAGAGAGGGAGGGATGCGAGCTGGGCTGGGCCTAGTTGGCTGCTGCTCATTTTTTAATTCCAGAAACAGTTTTTCTATTTCTGTTTCTTTATTCTGGTTTGTATTTTCAAATTTATTTCTGTTTTGAATAATTCAAATATACTAGAGGCTTTTATAAAGTATATAAAATACTCAGGGGCCCTTCTATATAATTTGGCTCCAATAATTTTGGTAGTTTTCAAAATCAAAACCATTTGAATTGATTTCAAATAGAGAGGAAAGGATTAGGGTTTTTCATTTAATTTTATTTGCATGAAATTTTAGATATTATGCTAATGCAATGCACAAACAAACCCTAATAATGATTAAGTAAAACTGGGGTGTTACAAACTAGCAGCCGTAGTTCTAGCCCTAAAGACATGGAGGCATTATCTTATGGGAAACCGTTGTGAGAATTATTCGGATCACAAGAGCCTGAAGTATATATTCACCTAGAAGGAGTTGAATATGAGGCATAGAAGATGGATTGAGCTAATCAAGGACTATGATCTGGACATTCACTATCACCCTGGTAAAGCCAATGTGGTAGCAGATGCTCTTAGCAGATTGTCGTGCCGCTTGAACTCCATGATTCTGAAGGAGCAACCAGGTTTGCACAAAGAGATGTAAGATTTCAGAATGGAATTAGTAAGTGAAGGATTTTTGGATATCATCGAACTTCAACCCACTTTGATCAGTCAGATCAAGGAGGCGTAGAAAGGAAATGCTAGTATCGATGGAATCAGACGTTGTATCGTTACAGGCAAAGTAACCGGATTCACCGAGGATGAAGAAGGAGTTCTGTGGTACAAAGGACGTCTTTGTGTACCAGCAGATTTGGAATTGAAAGAATTTATTTTGAAGGAGGCACATGATACCCTTTATTCTATCCACCCCGGAGGGACAAAGATGTACCAGGATCTGAAGGGGCAATTTTGGTGGCATAAGATGAAGAGAGAAATCGACAGTTATATCGCCGTGTGATATTTGTCAGAGAGTCAAGGCAGGACATCAGAGAACCGCAGGACTGTTGCAACCATTGCAGATTCCGGAATGGAAATGGGATTCCATTGGAATGGAATTTATCACCGGATTGTTTACCTGTAGTAGGAGAAATGACTCTATTTGGGTCATAGTTGACAGATTGTCCAAGGTAGACCATTTCTTACTAGTCAAGACCACTTACCAGAGCTCAAAGCTAGCGGAGTTATACATCGCTAGAATCGTCAGTTTGCACGGAGTCCCCAAGAACATCGTATCAGATCGAGGAACTCAATTTACCTCGAGATTCTGGAAGAAAGTCTAAGAAGGTTTAGGAACAAGACTATATTTCAGCACATCGTATCACCCTCAGACTGATGGACAAATCGAGCAAGTATTTCAAATACTCGAAGATATGTTGAGAGCATGTGTGCTAGACTATGGATCTAAATGGGAAGACTGTCTGCCTTTCACAGAATTTTCTTACAACAACAGTTATCAAGCTAGTTTGCAAATGGCCCCATTTGAATTCATGTACGGAAGGAAGTGTCGTACCCCTTTGAATTGGTCGGAAGTAGGAGAGAGTCAGATTTTCCGACCCGACATCCTAGGAGAAACAGAAGAGAAAGTTCTCAAGATTCGTGAGCACCTCAAGACCGCCTAATCAAGACAAAAGAGTTATGTCGACAAGATACGTCGAGACCTCGCTTTCAATATCGGAGATTTTGTGTATCTCAAAGTGTCGCCTATGAAGGGAATGCAGTGTTCCGGCTCGAAGGAAAGTTAGCCCCCAGATATATCGAACCTTTCAAGATTCTAAATCGTCGAGGAGAAGTATCATATAAATTGGAACTGCCAGAGGAGATGTCAGCAGTGCACAATGTGTTCCATATATCGTTGCTTCGCAAATGCCTTGGAGTCCCGGACAAGACTAAAGTTTTCAAGAACATTGATCACTGCACTATAGAGATCAACGATGACCTGACGTATTCGGAAGTACCCATCCGTATTTTGGAGGAAGCTTTCAGAACCACCAGAACCCGAAGCATCAAGTTTTTCAAGAATCAGTGGAGCAACCACACTAAAGAAGAAGCTACCTGGGAGCGAGAAGATCACATCAGGATGGAGTTTCCCGATCTCTTTAAATACTAGGTAATCTTTTTTCTTCTTTTTCAAATCTCGGGACGAGATTTTGTTTAAGGAGGGAAGGTTTGTAACATCCCAAAAATATTGATCATGATTAACAAATTCTAATCACTAAAATTAGGGTTAACAAAAACTTTGATTAAATAAAAACCAAATGAATGCATGTGTGTATGTGATGATTGAATGAATGCATGAATGGACTTGTGTGATTAACCTAAATAGCAAGGAATGGTTTAAAGATCAAAATAACATCATCTAAAACATTTCCAAGCCGAAACAAATAAATAAAAAATCAAAAACAAATAAAGCAAAAGGTCATTTTTGCCAATCTTGCTCACTAGGTCACTTTGAGTGTTTCTACTCCAAGATTTCAAACAGAAACTTTTCCATTTCTTTTCACCCCTTGCTAGACCAAGTAAAAGTGAATCAAATCCCACCTTTCAAACTTGCAGAAATATTTGGCAATCACATTCAAATGACAATTTAAAATTGAATCTTTATCATATGTGAAGATCCCACATTTTCAAAACCCAACCAAACCAGTGCCCCTTGACCAATCCAACTAACCAGATACTCCCTAGTATGTAACTAGCAAACCCACTAAGTTTGAATCCAAAATTCAAATTTGAATTTCTTTCGGCCATTTCATCAAACACCTTTTCAGCAGCAAACAAACAAAAATCAAACATTATTAGTAGCAGTAATTTTTGGCCAACCTTGTACCCTCTCGAGCTCACTCTACACCCTCAGTAGATGATCAAACTAATCTAACTAGCCTTAGCATCACTGTGAGCAAGCATAGCCATCAATGGTGACCAAGCCGAGAGCACCCTTGCCACCCCCACGCCGCACCATCAAGCTGTTGAGCTTCGCCAGGAGGCAATGCACCGTCCCCTATCGCCGCCCATGCCATTAGCACGCTGTGCCGACGACCACTACAAGATCCACCTGTGCCCGTCGGTCCCCTTTAGGCACTATAAAAAGAGGCCACCCCCGTTCTATTTGAGCACACCATCTCACTCCCCACCTCTCACTGATGACACCCATTCACCCCCGGAGCAAGGCAGGCACAAGGTGGCCGGAGTTCGCCGCTGTAGAGGAGGTGTCACATCCCAAGATTTTCCAAATCTTGTAATGTGAAAAATAAATAAACAAAATAAATAATTGTTGAAATTTAGGGTGAAAAGAAACTTTTGTTTCTAAATGGAAACTTAAAATCCCATCTTGAACAAACTTTGGTTAAATGTTTGAATCCAACTAAATTCAAATAAAGTGGAATGCTTTACTCTTAAAATGCATCTTGAAATTTAAACACTTGGAGAATAAACCAAAACTCTAAAACCCTAATGGAAGAAAATCATTCTCAAGTTATCTCTAAGACTATGGATTTAATCCATATAAAAATTGGTCAAACAAACATTTAAAATTGATCAAGAATGACTATTAGAAATATTATAAAACCATATGAATTGGATTCACTTAATCTGGAGCCATAGATAAAATCTTATGAATTTAATAAGATAAGGAAATTGAATTCACAAAGCTAATAAAGCAACCATCTAGATATCCATACCAAATGGTGAGCAAATAATCCTAAAGGAATTTAAAAAGATAAACAAATAATAAATAAAGTTATAATAGTTGGAATCACTATTTTTGGATCTTTAAATAAAAAGATATGGTTTTGATAAGCATAGGTAGAAATATAAATAAGGATTATTTTAAAGAGCCAAATTAAATCTTGTCCAAGCAAATGAAATAAAATATTTCTATTTGTTAAAAAGAATAAAGGTTTATTTAAATAAAATAATAAGGATTTATTAATATCTAATTTTGTTTAAGTAAAGGTTTTCCATTTTAAATAAACATTGAAACTTGTTAAAGTATTTAAATAAGATTTCCAAGTGTTTTGTTTTTCAAGTAAAACCTACTGAAAAGGTTTTGGTATTATTTAGATTTCAAATAGAGTTTTTAAATAAAATAAATCCTATTTGAATTAAAGACTAAGGTCTATTTATTTAATTATTAATAGATCCTAAAAGAATAAAAGAATTATTTTATTTTGGACTTTGGATTATGTTGTTAAACAGAATTTAAATCAACACAAAGTTTGGTGGTGGTTTGATTTGAATTATTTGATTAAAAATCAAAACAGGAATTCAATTCAGAAAAAGAAACAAGTTTGTATAAAAAAAATAGAAACAAACCCAACCCACTAAACCTACCCGGCCCAGCAAACCATTCTGGCCCAGCAAGAGCCCACCCGGGAACCCTCTGCCTTTGTTCTTTCTCACTCGCGTCTGCACCCACACAACAACTGACGGTTGGACCCCACCTCCCCTCTCTATCCTTCGCTGACGACGCGACCCCACCTCCCAGCTTTCTTCCTCACCCGCGCGACGACCCTGCCCCCAATTCCTCCGTCGCCGTTTCTGGCCATTGAAGACAGCGTCAATACGCATTACTGCCACCATTAGTTTTCCCCCTGACCTCGCATACTTAATCACCACACTCCCCTCCTCCTTTTTCCCCAGTCATCGCCCCACCGGAGCCCCCAGGCTGTCCTAATTCATCCACACTCCGCCACTGCTCCGACGAGCTCCGCGAGAAATTCCGGCAGCCCCGCGTCACCCCTTGCCCCCTCGACCACTCTAGCTTGCTCGTCATCACCGTACGCGTCTCCCAGTACCCCCAACCTCCTCGCGCGTGCCCCCCATCGTCGGCAGCTACCTCGACTGAGCGCCACCGCCGTCTGTCTCGTCTCCGGCGACCTCTCCCCGGTAAACCCGACCGCCCCTCTCCCCCTGGTTGATACTCCCGTACTCGCCACGTCTTTGCGCGTCTAACGAAAGCCTCCTTTTCCTCTAGCGGGCACCGTATCTTCACCAACGACAACGGGCAGAGAAGCCCGACGCCAGGGACAACTCCGGCGAGCGATTGCCGTCACCACCGTGCGCCCCTCGACGAGCTACCACCACCTTGAGCATCACCACGACCATGCGAACCCGGTGAGCCCCTCCGTTCCTATCCTCGCTTCCTAGATTCACCAAACCACCGCCACCAGACATGCCGCCGCCACCTGCCGCCGCCAGCGTCGCCACTCGATGGCAAGCGTGTTGTGCACCGTTCGATTTTGATCTAGTGGCTAGGATAGAATTTAACCCGAAGGGGTAAGTTGGCATCTGGGCTGCACGATCTGTTTAAAATCTAACGCCCCTCGTTGCACGATCCGCGCAAAGCGGTACAGACGAATAGCAACACGCCACGTGGCCCTGTCTGTTTTAATAAAAACAGATTTGATCTATTTGTTGTTCAATTTTGTAAAATTCATAAATTTCAAACCACACGTCCAAATTTTGCAAATTTTATATCAATGGAATTAGAAAGACAAGTACTTTCTTACCATGCCCTTTGTTTAGTGAATTTCTTCTGATAATATGATTGTTTTTGCAGAAACTTGTGTAGGCATGTTTGGAATATAAAATTCATTCTAAAATTATTTTAGGGATAAACTCTTTGGCAAATAGTTTGTTTTGAACCTACTGACCATAGAAATCAATTTGTAGTTTCAAAAATATATTTGGTGAAGCAAAAGAATAAATCTTTGAATAAAAGCATTTCTAGCCAAATAAAAATGTTGATTTTGGTTTAAAAATGATTTTGGAGGAAAACCTTTGGGAAATGTTTTGATTTAAACTCTCTAACCCCAAACACCAAGTTTTATGATTTGAAAATGTATTTGGTGAACCCTATAAAAATTATTACTTTGCTAAAGGCATTTTCAACCACATAAAATGTTGATTTGATTTAAAAATGGTTTATAGGTAAAATCTTTTGCTAATAGTTTTGCCACTTTTATAAAATGACCAATAGGTGTTTTCAAATGTTTATAACCCATTATAAACAACTTATCCAAATAAAACAATCTTTAGCATGCTTGCATGCATTACTTTGTTTCTATTATTTTATGTGATGGTTACTTGAATGGTAGTTTGAAATATTGTTTGCTTGATTGAATTGTAGTGATTTGAAGAGTGTGAATATTGCAAGATCAAGGAGTGAACTTATATTCTCTACCAAAAAGGCAAGTGATGCTTCATACTTTTGTCCCATTATTTTCACTATGCATTAGTGATATTTCTAAGTAGGACTTGCATGGAATTTTGCTTAGTGTAAACTATGCCATGGGAAATCCTAGTAGATGAAACCTTAGTAGAATTCTCCTAAGTTAAGATTCCTACTACTATCATGCTTAGCTTATCTAGTAGGAAACAAGGGTGGATTATATTCATACTATGGAATATTTCTAAGTCAAGGACTTGTGTTTTGTTTAATAAAGCAAATAAGTGAATGAATCACCTGGGTGGAATGGAAGGAATGGTTTGTGTTGAGTGGTTACACAAGGCCCATTTCTATGGTTTACCTTGTGTATCACACTTGTGGATGGCCACCCAGGAACAAAGATATTTGAGATGTCAAATGTTGAGAAGCTTCAAGTGTAGCCACTTGGCATTATGGGCTCTGCCTGGATCATATAGGTTGCAATAACTTAGCCAAATGGACAGTTGGTGGTAGGGGATGATAGGTTGGAACGCGTCCATTCTGGTCTAAGGGAAGGCTTCTGAAAGATCTTGTCTTGGGAAACCAAGTCTTGTGGGGAAAGTGCACCACCTCTGCAGAGTGAAAAATCTAAGTACTTAGCCATGTCCCTAGCAAAGGACAGTTTAAGCATCAAGACATGGAAGCTATCAAGAATCTCCTCATCCAAATTTCTAAGTTAAAAACTTGTTGTTGAACAAGGGTTGAAGGATCACCAATTTCTATTGGGAGATGCCTTGGGTGATTTTGTCAAGCAAAAACTTAGTGTTTCCAAATGATAAGGAAAATCTATTTTGAGCAAAGCAAGCCTAAGATCCACTTAGCCAAATGCATATAGATGATAGACTCCACTATATTACCATAGTATCACTTGCCAATACAATTCAAATGTATTGACCCTTGTGGCTGTAACTTATTATGTTGCAGGTTTTGATGTTAGTGAAGTTTATTGATTAGTATTACAAGTCTACAACCAACATGACTGCCTGTGGCACTTTGAAGATGAAGGACCCCACGCTATTGTTATATTCTGCTGCAATGTAATGAGATAGCCAAATGAGCTATGTAAGATGTAATAAATTATTTTATTCCTGGTTATAAAGTTGCATTATGACCTTTATTTCTTGATATTACATCTAAACTGTGGATGCTAGCTATTGATCCATGGACTAGCATTGTAAACACAGGGATCTCTACCTTATTAAAGGTTGGGAACCTTACAGGAGGAGAGGCGTCGTCGATTGGAGCCGCCCCAGGAAGAGCTGCCGGTACCAGGAGGATCGCTGTCGTCGACTTTGTTGTTCGCCCTTGTCGTCGACCCTCGCCTGAGCCCCGGTGAGCCCCTGTCGACCCCCAATGGCCGCGCTAGGGTTCAGCCTCGCCGCGTCCTGTTTAGGCGTGGATTAGAACTAGATCGCACAACCCTAATTGCCCCGTACCGCTTCGCCACTCATTGTCTCAGTGACGAGTGGGGACAACCACTTACTCAGCCCGTGCGTAGTGGGCCGGCCCAGTTAAGCATCCCGTGCAATCCAACAATTCAAACTTAGGTTTATTCATTTAGTTTCAAAATCAGTTCTGTCCCTAGATTCAAAAATCAACCCAGCTTGATTAAATGAACCAAAATGCATGAAACCTATTTTGTTAGAAAGATACTGGAGTGCTTAATCCAAGCCCGTTGTATTCAAAACAATTGGATTTGTAGATCACCCATGGTAAAAATAACAAGGCAGCAGCTTTTTTGCATTCAAACATTTTTCAAAATTCAACCATATAAGCTTTTGAGTTGATTCCAACTCTCAAAAATCACATTTAACCCTACCTTTCAGAATATATAAAAATATATATGATTACTTGCAGAAATAATGATCAAGTAATAAAATAATGCCTCATAGGCCATTCTAGTCATTTTATTTAATTAAAATAAAAAGGTTAAACCTTATTAAATTGTGACACCACTTTAAATCACATTCCCAAGTACTGAAATATGTGGTGATGACATGTGTCAACATGATCCCTTGTTTTAGTTGGAGAATATTAAATCTTAAGTAGTTTTTTAATGAGTAGAAATTACTTTTATAAAATAAAACAAATAAGAAGTCCTTTAATCTTTGTGATAATAGTGATGATGCAAGATCACCTAGTCTGAACCTTTGTGTGCTAAATAGAGTAGATAATAATTATGTGGTGATTATGTACCTCGTATTTATTTATAGACGCTAGTACCGACCAAGGATACGAGGAGGAAGGAGGATACTACGAGGAAGAAGACGAGGAAACTTCAACCACCGCTCTGCACAAGTGTCACATCCCAAAATTTTCCAAATTTTGAAATGTGAAAAATAAATAAACAAAATGAATAACTGTTGAAATTTAGGGTGAAAAGAAACTTTTTGATTCCAAATGGAAACATCATAACCCATCTTGAACAAACTTTTAATGAAATTTGAATCCAACAAAATTCAAATCAAGTGGAATGCATTCTTCATAAATGCATCTTGAAATTTAAACACTTGGAAATAAACCAAAAACCTAAAACCCTAATGGGAGATTTCCAAGATTACTCTAAACCTATGGATTTGATCCATATAAAATTTGTCAACAAACATTTATAAATGATCAAGAATGACAAATGGAAATATTATAAAACCATAGAAATTGGTTTCACTTAATTTGGAGCCATAGATAAAATCTTATGAATCTAATAAGATAAGGAAATTGAATTCACAAAACTAATAAAGCACCTATCTAAAAATCCATACCAAATGGTGAGAAATTAGTCCTAAAGAGATTTAAAAGGATAAATAAATATTAAACAAGATTTTACAAGTTGGAATCACCATTTTTGGATCCTTAAATAAAAATATATGGTTTTTATAAGAAAAGGAAGAAATAAATAAATAAGGACTATATTAAAAGGCCAAATTAAAACTTGGCCAAACAAATAAAATAAAATATTTTTGTTAAATAAAAAGAGTAAAGGATTATTCAAATAAAATCATGAGGATTTATTATTATCCAATTTCATTTAAGTAAAGTCTTTTTCCATTTTAAATGAACATTAAAACATAATAAAGTATTTTTGAATAATAATTCAAAGTGTTTTATTATAAAATAAAACCTACTGAATAGGTTTGGAAAATTTGGGTTTTCAAATGGAGTTTGAAAACATTAATAAATCTTACTTAATTTAATACAAGGGCCTATTTTAAAATAATTAATATACCCTAAAAAGAATAAAAGAGATATTCTAAATTTGACTTTAGAATGTACTAATAAACAGTATTTGATATACACAAAGTTTGGTAGAGGTTTGAAATTGAATGGAGTATGAATTATTTGAATAAAAATCAAAAGAAATAATGAAAATAGAAAAAGAAAAAGGACTCAGAGTAAAAAAAGGGAAACAAACAAACTAACCTAATTGGCCCAGTCTAGCCCATTCCCTAGCCCAACTAAACCACCCCGAGCGAATCGTTTTTCACCAGACTCACACCCGCATCGCCACTGACGACCAGACCCCACCTTGTTTCTCTCTCTCTCTCGCTGACACCCAGACCCCACCCCCCAGTCATCTTCCTCACCCACCGCGGTGACCACGCCCCCTCGACGGCCATTTCTGCCGTCTTAAAAATTGATTCAATACACGTTATTTCCACGACAATTACTCCCTATGACCAAGCTCATTTAACCACCTCCCTCTCTCCCTCCCTTTTCCCCTAGACGCCACACCTCGAGAGCCCGTAGGCTGCACCAATTTCCGCTCAGACCACCGCTGACTCCGACGAGCATCCGCGGTGATCCCGGCCAGCCCACGCCCCCCTTGCTCCCTGGCGCATACGAGCATACTCCCTATCCTCTTGCACACCTCCCAGTGTCGCCCATTCAGCCGCGCGTGCTCTGCATCATCGACAACATCATCACTGAGCAGCGCCGCCGTCTGCTTCGACTCCGGTGATGCCTCCATGTAAGCCACGTCTCCCCCTCCATCTATGGATTACCCTCCAATGCTCTCCTCTCTCTCACGCTTCTAACAGACTCACTGCTTCGCTCTCCCGTGCCCTGTAGCGACGCCCCCGACAACGGCAGAGCATACCCGTGGAGCAACGCAACTCCGGCAAGCGATTCAGGACGAACCCGAGCGCCCCTTTGACGGTGGAGACCACCTTGAGAATCAACACTTCTCGGCGAACGTGGTGAGCCTCCCCATCCTCTTCCTTGCTTCCTGTAACCACTGCAGCGCCGTAGACCGAGAGCGCCGCCGCTCACCATCGCCGCGCCGCCAGTTGTTGGTCATTTGATCAACGACCGTAGGATCTTGACCCATCGGTTACGATAGATCATAACTCGAAGGGGTATCCTTTGATCTAATCCGTGCGATCAACTTTAGATCCAACGCACTGTATAGGCTGATCCGTGCGAAGCGGTATGGACGAATCAGGACGTGACGCGTGGCCTGTGATTTGTTTTAAAAACAGAATTTGTTCTATTAGATGATCAAACTTGTAAATTGCATAACTTTTAATCCACACGTCAAAATTTTATAAATTTTATATCAATGGAATCACAAGAACAAGTACTTTCCAACCATGTTCTTTGTTTAGTAAATTGCTTCTGTTAAATTGTTTGTTTTTGCAGAAACTTGTGTAGGCATATTTTGAACATAAAATTTATTCTAGAAATATTTTAATGGCAATTGGATTGTTTTGAACCTACTGACCATAGGAACCATCTTGTGGATTCAAAAACAGATTTTGTGAAGTCAAAGAATAAATCTTTGAATTGAAACATTTCTAGTCAAATAAAAATGTTGTTTATATGTTAAAAATACTTTTTGGAGAAAAACCTTTGGGAAATAATTTGAATTAAACTCTCTTACCCTAAACACCAAATTTTGATAATTAAAAATATATTTTGATGAACCCTATAAATTATTACTTTGCTAAAAAGCTTTTCCAACAACATAAAATATTGTTTTGGTATAAAAATGGTTTATAGATGAAACCTTTTGCAAATGGTTTTAATATTAAACACTTGACCACAAAACACTAACATTTGTGTCAAATATATATTTGGTAAACACTAGAAATATTCTTTGGATTTAAATCCTTTCTAGCAAAACAAAAAAATGATTTAAAGTGGCCATTTTTCACTAACTTAATATCAAATGGTTTTACTACTTCTGTAAATGACCAATAGGTGTTTTCAAATATTTATAACCCATTAGAAACCACTTTTCCAAATAAAACAATCTTTGGCAAGCTTGCATGCATTTCTTTGTTTTATTATTCTATGTGATGATTGCTTGAATGGTAGATTGAAATTGTGCCTTGCTTGATTGAATTGTAGTGACATTTGAAGAGTGTGACTATTGCAAGATCAAGGAGTGAACTTATATTATCTACCAAAAAGGCAAGTGGTGCTTCATACTTATGTCCAAATATTTTTGCCTATGCATTAGAAATATTTTGTATAGGTCTTGCATGAATATTTTGCTAAGTATCTATATGCTATGCTTGGGAAATCCTAGTAGTTGTATAAATTTTAGAATTTCCTTTAAGTTAAGATACTTGTTATTGCCATGCTTAGTCTAGCTAATAGCAACCAAGGGTGGAATATAACCATGCTATGGAAAATATTGTTAAGTCTTTGACTTATGTTTTTGCTTAATAAAACAACTAAGTGAATGAAACACCTTGGTGGAATGGAAAGAATGGTTTGTGTTGAGTGGTTACACAAGGCCCATTTCTATGGTTTACCTTGTGTATCTCACTTGTGGAAAGCCACCCAGGAACAAAGAGATTTGAGATGTTAAATGTTGAGAAGCTTCAAGTGCAGCCACTTGGCATTATGGGCTTTGCCTGGATCATATTGGTTGCAATAACTTAGGCAAATGGACAGTTTGTGGTAGGGGAATGATAGGTTGCAACGCGTCCATTCTGGTCTAAGGGAAGGCTTCTGAAAGATCTTGTCTTGGTGAAACCAAATCTTGTGGGGAAAGTGCACCACCTCTGCAGAGTGTAAAATCTAAGTACTTAGCCATGTCCCTGGTAAAGGACAATTTGAGCATCAAGACATGGAAGCTATCAAGAATCTCCTTATCCCAATTTCTAAGTTAAAACTTGTGGTTGAACAAGGGTTAAGGTTCACCAATTTCTATTGGTGGTTCCTTGGGTGTTTTGACAAGCAAAAACTTAGTGTTTTCAAAGGATAAGGAAAATATATTTTGAGCAAAGCAAGCCTAAGCTCCACTTAGCCAAATGCATATAGATGATAGACTCCACTATACTACCATAGTACCACTTGCCAATACAATTCAAATGTATGGACCCTTGTGGCTATAACTTATTATGTTGCAGGTTTGTTTGATGTTAGTGAAGTATGTTGATTAGGATTACAAGTCTACAACCAACATGATTGCCTGTGGCACTTTGAAGATGAAGGACCCCATGCTATAGTTATTTCTGCTGCATTGTAATGAGATAGCCAAATGAGCTATGGAAGATGTAAAGAATTATTTTATTCCTGGTTATGAAGTTGTAATATGACCTTTGTTTCTTGATATTACATCTTAACTACGAATGCTAGCTATTGATCCAGGGACTAGCATTGTAAACACAGGGATCTCTACCTTATTAAAGGTTGGGACCTCTACAGATGGTATCCGAGCACTGTGCTGCCTGTAGGATTGTAAACCTAGGATTGGACAAAACCCCTTAGAAAAATAGGAGTTGTATTTGTTCCAAAACTTATTTACAAACACTCTTGTAAACCCTTTCCTCAACCATTTTTGGTTGGATTCTACATCTCTTCTATTTCAAACTTAATGAACAAAGCCTCAACCATGAGGAAAGGACTTCACCAGCTCAATGACTTCAACTTCAACATCATCAAAGACCTCAACTTTATTTTCACCAAGGACTTTAACTTGGATATCACTAAGGACTACAAGTGAGACAAGAAATATTACTCAAGACTTGAAGACTAAGGAAACACAACTTAGAAGGAACCATCATCACCTTTGAAGTTTGTGACCAAGACACAAAATTTCTCCAAGGATACAATGATCTCATTCATAAAGAAACAACCAAGAAGAATGGAAGGATCTCAAGTGAACCCTATAGTTGGACCACCATATTTAGTTTAGATCAAACCCACCAACTTATGTGGTGTAGAAAAAATATTTTGTTGCCTAAAATGTGCTTGAACTTTGTTGTTTGAGTGGAATGTTTGTTTGTGATTGTTTGCACATTTCTTGTGCGCATTGTGATGTGTGTGATTAGAATTATTTCCTTAGAAATATTTTGCCTATTCTAATCCCAATCCAACCCAAACAGATGACTACCCCAAGAAACTCCAACATCAAGGATGGTGACAACAACAACCAAGAGATGCACATGAGAGAACTCATAGTGACCCAAACCCAGCCGAACCAAGTGACAACTCAGTTTTTAGCCAACAACAATGAGTTAGACCCAACCATGCAAAGGTTTTTGGAAACTCAAACCCAATTGATGCAAAAGGTGACAAATCAAATGATCAACATGGGAGACAACTCTTCTCAAAGAGCTGGTGACAACAATGATGTCAAGGATGATATTATAGAAGGAACTCAAGCTTGCAATATTTGTGGAGACATGGATCACACTTCCAAAGAGCATGAGGATCAATTCCCCAATTGTGAAGAGAAACATCCAACTAATCAATGCCCCACATCTCAAGCTACTTGTTTTCTATGTGAAGGAAATAATCATGTCCCTATCCAATGTCCCATCTATTCCATAGTACAACAAAGGAAACAAGGTGGAGTGCATCAATAGTTTGTAAACCCCCATGAAGGAACAACTTCTATCAAGAAGGATGAAGACAAAGGAAAATCTCAGCTTGCACCTCCATGCAATATGACTCACCCTGATGGACATAAGAAGAAACATATGTATTATCCAAGGAAAAGATTAAGGACACAAGGAGACTTTCCCACATTTGAGGTGATATATGAAGAGCATGAACTAGAAGAACTCCTAGCTTTGGAGAAACCCAAGAAGAAGAAGGACAAAAGCCAAGTGCAATGTTGCAATTGCAAAGAGATGGGACACTATGCCAATGAATGTCCAGAGAAGAAGAAGAAGTATAAGGAAATTAGCTAGGCCATTATGTATCAACTTGTCCACAAAGGATACGTGAAGAACTAAACCTTGTCACATATTACAATTGTGGTAACTAAGGACATTATGCAAGCAATTGTCCAGAAAAGATGAAGCACAAGACAAACAAGCCTATGAAGGATCTCAGCCTTGTAACATGTTTCAAGTGTGGAAACAAAGGACACTATGCAGATGTTTGACCAGAGAAATATCATCATGATCCCAAGCAAGCCAAGATGTAATCTAGTTGGAAATGTTTTTTAAGGGTGGTTGTACCCTAGTTTCCTTGAGCCAACTTGTAACCTCTAGCTTTCCCAAATCTCGGGAGGAGATTTCTTTTAAGGGTGGTAGCCTGTCACATCCCAAAATTGTAACATCCCAAAAATATCAAACTTAGATCAACAAAACACTAATCATCAAGTTTAGGGTTAACAAAAACTTTTCTAAATGAATTCATGAATGCATGTATATGTGTATGCATGGATTTTTAATTTCTTTAAAAACCACCTTGTTTGTGTCATCCATTGCTTGTAAAATGTTTCTTAGGTGAAAAGAACATCATCTAAAACATTTCCCACACTTTTCCTTAAGACAAGTAAATCAAAACAAATATATTAAGTGAATGGTCATTTTGACCAATTTAACTCCCATGCCTACTTTGGCTGTCTCAAATTTTCAAAACCTAACAGAAACTTTTCTGGATCTTTGCACCCCTTGAATATACTCATAACAGAGTATCAAGGCCCACTTTGTGATCATCCAGAAACTTTCAAATGCATAGTTTAAATGACAATTCAAAATTGAATCTTCTTCATATGGGAAGATCCCACTTTTTCAAAACCCACTCAAACAAGCTCAACTTTCAAAACCCAAGCATCTGCAGACTCACCAGAACCAATCTAGCAAACCCACCAAAATTCATTTCAAAATTCAAAACTTGATTTCATGCGGCCATTTCATCAAACAGGTTGCAGACACAAATCAAACAAAACATCAAACACTATAGTGTGCAGTGTTTTGAGCCTAACTTGTTCCCTAGTTAGCTCACACACAACCCAGTAGATCATCTAGAAAGATTAGCCAAACACTAGCACCCCTGTGAGCTTGCCATTGTCATTAATGGTGAACAGCCGAGCACCCCCATGTCACCCTATTGTGGACAGCAGGCTAGAGGAAGAGCTAGCCGTGCCAACCTTGTATGGGAGGCAGACCACCGTCCACCGCCACTGCCTGTCCCAGCTGCGAGCGTTGCCAAGCCCTGGACCACGCGCACGAGACACGCCCAGACCATGCCGAGCGTGCGCCAGAGCGCCACCCTCGACCATCACCCACAGACCGCGCGCCGCCCTCACCGCGTGCATACACGATCACCACCGACCCAGGAGACCGCCAGACACCCCCGTTTGCCGCCCCGTGCCATACAGCCACCGCCCGCCATCGAAGACGCCGCCTCTGCCGCGCAGAGCGCCGCCCGTTCCAGACCAAACCGCACCGCCCCATGCCTCGCGATCATGTCGTTGAGCATCGCCAGGAGACACAGCACCGTCCCCTACCCTTGCCCATGCCTATAGCTGCCTGTAACGTCGCCCCCGACGAGCTCACCGTGCGCCCCGACGGTCCCCTCGCTCGACTATAAATAGAGGCCACCCCCGCATGATTTCTTCACACCATCTCACTCCCCTCTCCCCATTGACCGTGCCACACCATCCTCAGAGCAAGCCGAGCACCACCTAGCCGGAATTTCACTGGAGCCTGCCGCTGCCAAAGAAGAAGGAAGCCAGCAATTGGATCCGCCCCAGGAGAAGCCACCGGTACCAGGAGGTTCCCCGTCGTCGACTTCGTCATTCGCCCGCCTCGCCGACCCTCGCCCATACCCCGGTGATCCCCCAGCACCCCTCACTGGCCGCTCTAGGTTTCGTTCTCGCCGGAGCTGTCTCGCGTCGACGATGACCCTCAGCCGTTGGATTAGAACTAGATCGAATGATCCACGTTGCCCCATACCGCTTCGCCCAGCCCCGTGTCACTGATGAGTGGGGACACCCACTTAAGCAACCCGCGGGAGCACTGCGCTTAGCAGGCCGGCCCATTAGAATTTCCCGCGTAGCCCAGCAATTCAAATTAAACCTTTTTCTTTTTAAATTCAAACACACTTCTGTACCCAACTTCAAAAATCAACCCAGATCGATTCAGTGCACCAAATAAGGGTGAAACCAATTTTGTTGGAAAGGTCTGTGAATGCTTAATCCAAGCCCGTTGGATTCAAGTCATTTGGATCTGTATATCACCCATAGCAAAAACAAAAAGGCAGAAGCTTTTATGCATTCAAACATTTTTCAAATTTAAACCATAAAATCTTTTGA
Source organism: Avena sativa (assembly GCA_916181665.1). Taxonomy (NCBI): domain Eukaryota; kingdom Viridiplantae; phylum Streptophyta; class Magnoliopsida; order Poales; family Poaceae; genus Avena; species Avena sativa. The sequence goes on from OV702293.1 coordinate 107,921,860, forward strand.
GTTGATTCCAACTCTCAAAAATCACATTTAACCATACCTTTCAGAATATATAAAAATATATAGGTTTACTTGCAGAAATAATGTTCAAGGAATAAAAGAATGCTTCATAAGCATTTCTAGTCACTTTAGTTAATTAAAATAAAAAGGTAAAACCTTATTAAATTGTGACACCACTTTAAATCACATTCCCATGGACTACAATATGTGGTGATGACATGTGTCAAAATGATCCCATGTTTAGTTTGGAGAATATTAAATCTTAAGTAGTTTTTCAATGAGTAGAAATTACTTTTCTAAAAATAAGAAGTTTTAAACCAAGCTTTAACCTTGTAATGTTAGAGATGATGCTAGATCATCTATAGGACCCTTGTGTGTGATGATTGCAAGTAGTTAAGTATTATTTGGTGATTGTGTACCTCGTATTTATTCATAGACGCTAGTACCGACCAAGGATACGAGGAGGAAGGAGGATACTACGAAGAGGAAGCCGAGGAGAACTTCAACCACTGATCTGCACAAGGCAAGCTAACACTTGCAAGATACTATACCTATGCAAGCTAATTACTATGTAAGCCTAATACTGCTAGCGAATGTGCAAGCTAACACTTGCAAGATACCTTACTGATGCCACAAACCCATACTTGTGAGATGACTACTTTATGCCTTCAGCATATGTGATCATACCTACTTGCTAAACCAATCCTAGTTTTATGGCAAGCTTCTTACTTTATTTCTTTATCAAAGCTTACTTAGAGTCTACCTAAGAGTTTGGTAGATACGAGACAGTTGTGCTGAAGGTTGCTTAAAGAGCATAAAATTTGGCCTAATCTAGAAACCTTGATATCAGCCTAAGATATAAGGTTGGACTTAGTGAAACTCCACCAGTTACCACCCCTCACTATTACTACCCCCACCTGTAGATGCTAGTGCTAAGCATAAAACTTGATCAACTTTTAGATGGGAATACTTGGTGGAAAAAAATGGTTATGAAAACCTTGGACTGATGGATCATTCTATTGAAATGTTTTGGACATGTGTTTCAAAACACTTGATGATTTTGGTGATGAAAATGTTGAGGCATGAGCCTTAGCCCTTTACAAAACTGATGGTTGTCTGGATGCGATACCATTCCAATTTTAGCGTACAACCACAATACCCGAATATTGGGTAGCGCTTGACTGGAAACTTATATTCCTTAGTATTAGTTCCCTCACGGCCAAGGTCTGAGCTGAGGCTACCTTGTGAAGATTGTCCACATGTGCAGTACCCAAGATGACAGTGCTCATGGTTGGGAGGCCAAACTCACACGAGAGGTGCTTATACTAGGGCGTGTAATTGAAAGGTTAGGATTGATTATCCGCATACTGAGTATGGTGAGTTCAGGATTTGTTCCTGACGGATGTATCGAATGTTGTGGTGAAAGTGTACAATCTCTACAGAGTGTCAAACTATTCGAATAGCCGCGTCCGCGGTTATGGACAGTTGGAGTGGCCATACTGTTCCCCCGTCAGACTTTTAAAATGACTTGTGAAATGAATTGATACTTTGACGTGAACACAACAGAGTTGTGACCTGAATTACAAGATCCCACTTAGGAGTTATAAAGTTGTGACTAACTTTGGAACTTAGTAAATATAAAGCTGGCTTTTTGCAAAACAACCCTAGAGCCTAGTGTCCTATTATCAAAAAACCCCTTACCTGTTAGTATTAGTTTGCGAGTACTTAAAGAGTACTCATGGCTTTGTCCCTGGCTATTCCCATGGCCAGACTATGAAGAGGAGTACCTGGAGGATGGACCCCAGGAAGGTTACGACAACTAGGATCATCTCCCATCATCAGCATTGCCTGTGACCCCGAAGATGGAGCTTCGCCTACGCTACCGTTATTATTACGTATTCCGCTACTTGATGTTGTATTAAGAACTGGATCATGAGATCCCTATTTGTGTAAGAACTTATGTATCGTTTGTAATGGATGAAGTACTATGGTATCCAATTCTGTTATGTCTCGCAAAAATGGTAATCCTGGGATTGCGATGTATGGCATAACAGGCATCTAGGATTGAAAAATCCGGGTGTTGACAAGTTGGTATCAGAGCCATCCTGACCATAGGAGACCCTACTTAGGTTGGACGTTTAACCAAAAACTTAGTTTCAAAAACCAAAGAAAACAAATATTTACAAAAACCTATTCTCATTCTTATCTCTTTAATTCTTTCATAAAACTTCATGTTCCTCAAAAACTCTTGCAAAATAGATAAAATTTTGACACACTTGATCACTCTCCTAATCTACTCATCCTCTATTTTTATAGATGGACGTGAAGTACAGCAAGTTTTATCAACTTGGAAATGGGGGAGACCTTATCTTTGAGAGGGATCTGGATCAGCTTTCGGAACTTCTGGAGCTTCCGCATCCCGAGTTCTTCGGAGCTCAGCTCAATGATCAAGGAGGAGAAGATCTGCAGTGGCTAATTGTTGCAAGTCTCCGAGAAAAGATTGAACCTCCCACTGCGTAGGGAATTCAGTTTACCTTGAGGGAAAACAACTGGCTCGATGGACTTGCCAGAGCAATGCAGGAAGCTCTTTCCCGTATGTGTGGGCAGAGCATCAATCAGATCAAGGGTACTCGCTTTGCGTTTTGCCCAAGGTGTGATGCAAATGGACAACCACTAGAAGCCCCATACCACCCCGAGCTGAAGACTCAATTGGACCACCTTAGCTTCATGATGTATGATCGTCAACAAGAGTTGGACAACTGCCGTGACTATTGCAACCACAAGCCTGCCATCATCAAGACGAAGGATCAGACCATCGCCATGCTAGCAAAGGATCGCAAGTCTCGCCGCCGTCAGCTCGACAAGAAGGAGCGCATTATTGCCCGTCTTCGCCATTGCATCTCATCTCTGGAAGAGACCATCCACGAGAGGGACATGCAGCTAGAGGAAAGGGAGAATGCCGGAGAGGATCTTCGTGGAGACCCTTACTCCTATCTCAGCGATGACGATGATTTTCTGGAGGATCATGCCATGGACTTCTTCACCGATGAGGATGATTTCGCCTTCATCGATGATGCGGAAGATGATGAAGCCACAGACTCCGAGTAGTAGTAGCACTAAGCACTAGCGTAGTGAGTAGTAGTCGGTCCCACTGTATCGTAGATTTCAGAATGGTTCTTAAAACCATCTGTTTTTCCTTGTTGTGGTGTGTGTTGTACTGTGTGCTATGAGTGAATGAATGAAAAAGCAAGTTGCTAGAAAACTTGAGTCAAACTCCAAAAACTTTTCAAAAACCCAAAACCTTAGCAATTTCCCTCTTTTCTCATGATCTATATCAATCTTCAGATGCCACGTGGAGGAAGTGGTTCAGCCCCGGACCCGATGTTGCAGATCCTGCAAATGTTGACTTCTGACCGCGAAGCTGAAAGAGCCGAACGTCAAGCCAACCTAGCCACTCTGCAATAGATAGCCCAGCTAGCCCACAACAACCAAGGCCATGGAAACCAGGACAACCACGGATCTAAGCTCAAGAATTTCCAGAATACCAACCCACCCGTTTTCACCAAGTCGGAAGAACCCCTAGATGCCGATGATTGGCTGCAAACCATGGAAAATAACTTAGAAGTAGCCAGAGTGGAAGCCAACAAGAAAGTCTTGTTCGTCCACCCATTATCTAGACGGTGATGCTAGGGCATGGTGGAACAGTGTTCGTGCAATGACCGGAGGCCAGATGATGACCTGGGAGGAATTCAAGGTCAAGTTTAGCAGAACCCATGTGCCACCAGGTTTGATCAAGAGAATGAGAGACGAGTTCAGAGAGTTGAAGCAAGGAAGGATGGTTGTAGTGGAATACCGTGACAAATTTTTGTCATTAGCTAGGTATGCCCCAGACGAAATAGACACCGAAGCCAAGAAGAAAGAAAGATTCATGAATGGTCTGCATGACGAGATGCAGACGGTGTTAGTCAATATTCCCTTTGTTGATATTGAAGCCCTTGTAGACTCTGCTATCCAGATGGAAGGAAAGATCAACCAGGCCAATGAAAACCGCAAGCGTCGCATGATGCATCAACCAGGAACCCATCAGACCCCAAAGTATCGCCCCAACCCATCTCCAGGATTTGCCCCAAGAACCAACAGACCCCCTATGACCCGTCCGACCTATCCCAACCGTGGAAACCCTAGACCCGGAGGAAATCACACAACCCCGGCAACTCTAGCAATTTCACCCGTGCCCCACCCAAATTCAACACCAACAATACTACCACCAACCCCAACACTGCCCCGAGGACTGGAAGCAATGCTGTGCCTGTCGCAGCCAAGGACAAGTCACAAGTGACCTGTTATGACTGTGGAAATAAAGGCCACTATTCCAATGAGTGCCCCAACAAGAAGAATGCTACAGCCCCCAACGCCAATGTCCCAGCTCAGCAGCAGCGTCGTGTCCAGCCAGGGAGAAGATTTGCCCCAGGGAATTCACTCAACCGCAATGGCCGTCTTTTTCTCATGCATGCTGAAGAAGCTCAGGAAGCGCCAAACGTCGTGCTGGGTATGTTTTCTGTTAATTCAATACTTGCAAGAGTGTTGTTTGATTCTGGTGCATCGCATTCATTTGTCACCGAAGAATTTGCCTGCACTAGTAAAATTCAACCAACCAAATTGAAGCATGTGATGATTGTACAAATTCTCGGATCAACCACCAAGGCTAGGAAAATTTGCAAAGTCGTCCCTATCCGAATGCATGGCATAGATTTTTATGCTAATCTAATAGTACTCGGAACTAAAGGTTTGGAAGTAGTACTAGGAATGGATTGGATGTCCAAACGTAAAGGATTGATTGACTGTGCCAAGAAAGCCATCACCATGACCAGTACCGCCGGAATATCAGTCGAGCATATATCTAAAACCTTACCTCGCCAATTCAAGTGTAACAGGAGTATAGCCCAACCTACCATTGACCAAGTTCGGATAGTCTGCGAATACCCCGATGTATTTCCAGATGCTTTGCCCAGTATGCCCCCAGATCGGCATATCGAGTTTATCATCGAACTAATCCCCGGAACAGGACCCATAGCCCAGAGACCCTATAGTATGAACCCGTCAGAACTAGAAGAACTAAATAAGCAACTAGATTCCATGCTAGAAATCGGATTGATTCAACCGAGTGCGTCCCCATGGAGATCACCTGTCTTGTTTGTGGACAAAAAGGATGGAGGTAACCGTTTGTGTACGGATTATCGGAAGTTGAATGATGTCACCATCAAGAACAAGTACTCCTTGCCTAGGATAGAAGATTTGTTCGATCAGTTGACCGGTGCCCAGGTGTTTTCTAAGATTGATCTTAGGACTGGCTATCATCAACTCAAAATTCGTGCAGAGGATATTCCAAAGACTGCCTTTACCACCAGATATGGATTGTATGAGTATACAGTAATGTCCTTTGGATTAACCAACGCCCCCGCTTATTTCATGAACCTCATGAATAAGATTTTTATGGACTTCCTGGATAAGTTTGTCGTTGTTTTCATCGATGACATTCTGATTTATTCCAAATCAGAAGAAGAACATGAGCTACACCTAAGGACCATTCTTGGAACCCTTAGAGAGCATCAGTTGTATGCAAAATTTAGCAAATGTGAATTCTGGTTACAGGAAGTAGGATTCCTCGGTCACATTGTATCAGCCGGAGGAATTGCCGTTGACCCTGCCAAAGTGAAAGATGTAGAAGATTGGCAAGCCCCAACCACTCAAACCGAAGTTCGTGCTTTTCTCGGATTAGCGGGATATTACCGCAAATTCGTAGAAGGATTCTCGAGTATCGACCGACCCATGACCCAATTGCTGAAGAAGGACAAGAAGTTTGAATGGACCGACAAATGTGAAGCGAGTTTTCAAGAACTCAAGAGGAGATTGATTTCAGCCCCAATCTTGATCATGCCGGATATCACGAAGCCCTTCGATGTGTATTGTGACGAATCCAAGATTGGTCTCGTATGTGCGCTAATGCAAGAAGGCAAAGTTATATCTTATCTATCGCGACAATTGAAGCAACATGAACAAAATTACCCAACCCATGACCTCGAACTCGCAGCCGTAGTTCTAGCCCTAAAGACATGGAGACATTACCTGATGGGAAACCGTTGTGAGATTTATTCGGATCACAAGAGCCTAAAGTATATATTCACTCAGAAGGAGCTGAATATGAGGCAGATAAGATGGATTGAGCTAATCAAGGATTACGACCTGGACCTTCACTATCACCCTGGAAAAGCCAATGTGGTAGCCGATGCCCTTAGCAGATTGCCGTGCCGCTTGAACTCCATGATTTTGAAGGAGCAACCAAGTTTGCACAAAGAGATGGAAGATTTTCGAGTGGAATTAGTAAGTGAAGGATTTTTGGCTAGCATAGAACTTCAGCCCCCTTCGATCAGTCAGATTAAAGAGGCGCAAAAGGGAAATGCCAGTATCGACGGAATCAAGCGTCGTATCGGTACAGGCAAAGTACCCGGATTCACCGAGGACGAAGAAGGAGTTCTGTGGTACAAAGGACGCCTTTGTGTACCAGCAGATTCGGAGTTGAAAGAAGTTATCTTGAAGGAGGCTCACGATACTCTTTATTCTATCCATCCCGGAGGAACTAAGATGTATCAAGATTTGAAAGAGCAATTTTGGTGGCATAAGATGAAGAGAGAAATCGGAAGCTATATCGCCAAGTGTGATATATGTCAACGAGTCAAGGCAGGACATCAAAGACCCGCTGGATTGTTGCAACCTTTGCAAATTCCGGAATGGAAATGGGATTCTGTAGGAATGGACTTTATCACTGGACTACCTACTTCTAGTAGGGGAAATGACTCTATTTGGGTCATAGTGGACAGATTGTCCAAAGTCGCCCATTTCTTGCCCGTCAAAACTACCTATCCGAGTTCGAAGCTAGCGGAGTTGTACATCGCTAGGATCGTTAGTTTGCATGGTGTCCCCAAGAATATAGTATCGGATCAAGGAACTTAGTTTACCTCGAGATTCTGGAAGAAAGTCCAAGAAGGTTTAGGAACCCGCCTAGATTTCAGTACCGCGTATCACCCTCAGACCGATGGACAAACGGAGCGAGTAAACCAAATACTCGAAGATATGCTTAGAGCATGTGTGCTAGAATATGGATTCAAGTGGGAAGACTGTCTGCCATTTGCAGAATTTTCATACAACAATAGTTACCAAGCCAGTTTGCAAATGGCCCCATTTCAATTTATGTACGGAAGAAAGTGGCGCACCCCTTTGAACTGGTCGGAAGTAGGAGAGAGTCAGATTTTCGGACCCGACATCCTACGAGAAGCAGAAGAGAAGGTTCACAAGATTCGTGAACACCTCAAGACAGCCCAATCCCGACAAAAGAGTTACACTGACAAGAGACGTCGAGACCTCGCCATCAACATCGGAGATTTTGTTTATCTGAAAGTGTCGCCATTGAAGGGAATGCAACGTTTCCAACTCAAAGGAAAGTTAGCCCCCAGATATATCGGACCTTTCAAAATTCTGAACCGTCGAGGAGAAGTATCATATCAACTGGAACTACCTGAAGAGATGTCAGCGGTGCACAATGTGTTCCATATCTCGTTACTTCGCAAATGTCTCGAAGTCCCCGAGAAGACCGAAGTGTTCAAGAATATCGATCACCGGACCATAGAGATCAACGATGATCTGACCTATCCCGAAGTACCCATCCGTATATTGGAAGAAGCCTTTCGAACTACCAGAACCCGAAGCATCAAGTTTCTCAAGTTTCAGTGGAGCAACCACACAGAAGAGGAGGCTACCTGGGAACGCGAAGATCACATCAGAACGGAGTTTCCAGATCTCTTCAAATCCTAGGTAAACTTTTCGTCCTTTTTCAAATCTCGGGACAAGATTTTGTTTAAGGGGGGGAAGGTTTGTAACATCCCAAAAATATCAAACTTAGATCATCAAAACACTAATCATCAAGTTTAGGGTTAACAAAAACTTTTCTAAATGAATTCATGAATGCATGTATATGTGTATGCATGGATTTTTAATTTCTTTAAAAACCACCTTGTTTGTGTGATCCATTGCTTGTAAAATGTTTCTTAGGTGAAAAGAACATCATCTAAAACATTTCCCACACTTTTCCTTAAGACAAGTAAATCAAAACAAATATATTAAGTGAATGGTCATTTTGACCAATTTAACTCCCATGCCTACTTTGGCTGTCTCAAACTTTCAAAACCTAACAGAAACTTTTCTGGATCTTTGCACCCCTTGAATGTACTCATAACAGAGTATCAAGGCCCACTTTGTGATCATCCAGAAACTTTCAAATGCTTAGTTTAAATGACAATTCAAAATTGAATCTTCTTCATATGGGAAGATCCCACTTTTTCAAAACCCACTCAAACAAGCTCAACTTTCAAAACCCAAGAATCTGCAGACTCACCAGAACCAATCTAGCAAACCCACCAAAATTCATTTCAAAATTCAAAACTTGATTTCATGCGGCCATTTCATCAAACAGGTTGCAGACACAAATCAAACAAAACATCAAACACTACAGTGTGCAGTGTTTTGAGCCTAACTTGTTCCCTAGTTAGCTCACACACAACCCAGTAGATCATCTAGAAAGATTAGCCCAACACTAGCACCCCTATGAGCTTGCCATTGTCATTAATGGTGAACAGCCGAGCACCCCCATGTCACCCTATTGTGGATAGCAGGCTAGAGGAAGAACTAGTCGTGCCAACCTTGTCTGGGAGGCAGCCCACCGTCCACCGCCACTGCCTGTCCCAGCCGCGAGCGTTGCCAGGCCCTGGACCACGCGCACGAGACACGCCCAGACCATGCCGAGCGTGCGCCAGAGCGCCACCCTCGACCATCACCCACAGACCGCGCGCCGCCCTCACCGCGTGCATACACGATCACCACCGACCCAGGAGACCGCTAGACACCCCCGTTTGCCGCCCCGTGCCATACAGCCACCGCCCGCCGTCGAAGACGCCGCCTCTGCCGCGCAGAGCGCCGCCCGTTCCAGACCAAACCGCACCGCCGCATGCCTCGCGATCATGTCGTTGAGCATTGCCAGGAGACAGAGCACCGTCCCCTACCCTTGACCATGCCTATAGCCGCCTGTAACATCGCCCCCGACGAGCTCACCGTGCGCCCCGATGGTCCCCTCGCTCGACTATAAATAGAGGCCACCCCCGCACGATTTCTTCACACCATCTCACTCCCCTCTCCCCACTGACCGTGCCACACCATCCTCAGAGCAAGCCGAGCACCACCTCGCCGGAATTTCACTGGAGCCTGCCGCTGCCGGAGAAGAAGGGAGCCAGCGATTGGAGCCACCGCAGGAGAAGCCACCGGTACCAGGAGGTTCGCCGTCGTCGACTTCGTCGTTCGCCCGCCTCGCCGACCCTCGCCCGTACCCCGGTGAGCCCCCAGCACCCCTCACTGGCCGCGCTAGGTTTCGTTCTCGCCGGAGCTGTCTCGCGTCGACGATGACCCTCAGCCGTTGGATTAGAACTAGATCGAACGATCCACGTTGCCCCATACCGCTTCACCGAGCCCCGTGTCACTGACGAGTGGGGACACCCACTTAAGCAGCCCGTGGGAGCACTCCGCTTAGCAGGCCGGCCGTTAGAATTTCCCGCGCAGCCCAGCAATTCAAATTAAACCTTTTTCTTTTTAAATTCAAACACACTTCTGTACCCAACTTCAAAAATCAACCCAGATCGATTCACTGCACCAAATTGGGTGAAACCAATTTTTTTGGAAAGGTCTGTGAATGCTTAATCCAAGCCCGTTGGATTCAAGTCATTTGGATCTGTAGATCATCCATAGCAAAAATAACAAGGCAGAAGCTTTTCTGCATTCAAACATTTTTCAAATTTAAACCATAAAAGCTTTTGAGTTGATTCCAACTCTCAAAAATCACATTTAACCATACCTTTCAGAATATATAAAAATATATAGGTTTACTTGCAGAAATAATGTTCAAGGAATAAAAGAATGCTTCATAAGCATTTCTAGTCACTTTAGTTAATTAGAATAAAAAGGTAAAACCTTATTAAATTGTGACACCACTTTAAATCACATTCCCATGGACTACAATATGTGGTGATGACATGTGTCAAAATGATCCCATGTTTAGTTTGGAGAATATTAAATCTTAAGTAGTTTTTCAATGAGTAGAAATTACTTTTCTAAAAAATAAGAAGTTTTAAACCAAGCTTTAACCTTGTAATGTTAGATATGATGCTAGATCATCTATAGGACCCTTGTGTGTGATGATTGCAAGTAGTTAAGTATTGTTTGGTGATTGTGTACCTCGTATTTATTCATAGACGCTAGTACAGACCAAGGATACGAGGAGGAAGGAGGATACTACGAAGAGGAAGCCGATGAGAACTTCAACCACTACTCTGTACAAGGCAAGCTAACACTTGAAAGATACTATACCTATGCAAGCTAATTACTATGCAAGCCTAATACTGCTAGCGAATGTGCAAGCTAACACTTGCAAGATACCTTACTGATGCCACAAACCCATACCTGTGAGATGACTACTTTATGCCTTCAGCATATGTGATCATACCTACTTGCTAAACCAATCCTAGTTTTATGGCAAGCTTCTTACTTTATTTCTTTATCAAAGCTTACTTAGAGTCTACCTAAGAGTTTGGTAGATACTAGGCAGTTGTGTTGAAGGTTGCTTAAAGAGCATAAAATTTGGCCTAATCTAGAAACCTTGATACCAGCCTAAGATATAAGGTTGGACTTAGTGAAACTCCACCAGTTACCACCCCTCACTATTACTACCCCCACCTGTAGATGCTAGTGCTAAGCATAAAACTTGATCAACTTTTAGATGGGAATACTTGGTGGAAAAAAATGGTTATGAAAACCTTGGAATGATGGATCATTCTATTGAAATGTTTTGGACATGTGTTTCCAAACACTTGATGATTTTGGTGATGAAAATGTTGAGGCATGAGTCTTAGCCCTTTATAAATCTGATGGTTGTCTGGATGTGATACCATTCCAATTTTAGCGTACAACCACAATACCCGAATATTGGGTAGGGCTTGACTCGAAACTTATATTCCTTAGTATTAGTTCCCTCACGGCCAAGGTCTGAGCTGAGGCTACCTTGTGAAGATTGTCCACCTGTGCAGTACCCAAGATGACAGTGGTCATGGTTGGGAGGCCAAACTCACAGGAGAGGTGCTTATACTAGGGCGTGTAATTGAAAGGTTAGGATTGATTATCCGAATACTGAGTATGGTGAGTTCAGGATTTGTTCCTGACAGATGTATCGAATGTTGTGATGGAAGTGTACAATCTCTGCAGAGTGTCAAACTATTCGAATAGCCGCGTCCGCGGTTATGGACAATTGGAGTGGCCATACTGTTCCCCCGTCAGACTTTTAAAATGACTTGTGAAATGAATTGAGACTTTGACGTGAACACAACAGAGTTGTGACCTGAATTACAAGATCCCACTTAGGAGTTATAAAGTTGTGACTAACTTTGGAACTTAGTAAAGATAAACCTAGCTTTTGCAAAATAACCCTAGAGCCTAGTGTCCTATTATCCAAAAACCCCTTACCTGTTAGTATTAGTTTGCGAGTACTTAAAGAGTACTCATGGCTTTGTCCCAGGCTATTCCCATGGCCGGACTACGAAGAGGAGTACCTGGAGGATGGACCCCAGGAAGGTTACGCCAACTAGGATCATCTCCCATCGTCAGCATTGCCTGTGACCCCGGAGATGGAGCTTCGCCTACGCTACCGTTATTATTACGTATTCCGCTGCTTGATGTTGTATTAAGAACTGGATCATGAGATCCCTATTTGTGTAAGAACTTATGTATCGTTTGTAATGGATGAAGTACTATGGTATCCAATTCTGTTATGTCTCGCAAAAATGGTAATCCTGGGATTGCGATGTATGGCATAACAGGCATCTAGGATTGAAAAATCCGGGTGTTGACAAATTTTTTCCAAATTTTGAAATGTGAAAGATAAATAAAAATAATAATAATTGTCGACATTTAGAGTGAAAAGAAACTTTTTGATTCCAAATGGAAACATCATAACCCATCTTGAACAAACTTTGAATGAAATTTGAATCCAACAAAATTCAAATCAAGTGGAATGCATTCTTCATAAATGCATCTTGAAATTTACACACTTGGAAATAAACCAAAACCCTAAAACCCTAATGGGAGATTTCCAAGATTACTCTAAACCTATGGATTTGATCGATATAAAATTTGTCAACAAACATTTATAAATGATCAAGAATGACAAATGGAAATATTATAAAACCATAGAAATTGGTTTCACTTAATTTGGAGCCGTAGATAAAATCTTATGAATTTAATAAGATAAGGAAATTGAATTCCCAAAACTAATAAAGCACCTATCTAAAAATCCATACATAATGGTGAGCAATTAGTCCTAAAGAGATTTAAAAGGATAAATAAATATTAAACAAGATTTTACAAGTTGGAATCGCCATTTTTGGATCCTTAAATAAAAAGATATGGTTTTTATAAGCAAAGTAAGAAATAAATAAATAAGGACTATTTTAAAAGGCCAAATTAAAACTTGGCCAAACAAATAAAATAAAATATTTTTGTTAAATAAAAAGAGTAAAGGATTATTTAAATAAAATCATGAGGATTTATTATTATCCAATTTCATTTAAGTAAAGAATTTTTCCATTTTAAATGAACATTAAAAACATAATAAAGTATTTTTAAATAATAATTCAAAGTGATTTATTATAAAATAATACCTACTGAAAAGGTTTGGAAAATTTTGGTTTTCAAATGGAGTTTGAAAACATTAATAAATCTTACTTGATTTAATACAAGGGCCTATTTTAAATAATTAATATAGCCTAAAAAGAATAAAAGAGATATTCTAAATTTGACTTTAGAATGTACTAATAAATAGTATTTGTATATACACAAAGTTTGGTAGAGGTTTGAATTTAAATGGAGTATGAATTATTTGAATAAAAATCAAAACAAATAATGAAAATAGAAAAAGAAAAAGGATTCAGAGTAAAAAAAGGGAAAGAAACAAACTAACCTAACAGGCCCAGTCCAGCCCATTCCCCAGCCCAACTAAACCACCCCGAGCGAATCAATTTTCACCCAGACTCACACCCGCATCGCCACTGATGACCGGACCCCACCTTGTTTCTCTCTCTCTCGCTAACACCCAGACCCCACCCCCTAGTCATATTCCTAACCCACCGCGGTGACCATGCCCCCTCGCCGGCCGTTTCTGCCGTCTTAAAAATCGATTCAATACACATTATTTCCGTGTCGATTACTCCCTATGACCATGCTCGTTTAGCCACCTCCCTCTCCCCTCCCTTTCCCCCAGACGCCACACCTCGAGAGCCCCCAGGCTGCCCCAATTTCCGCTCAGACCACCGCTGCCTCCGACGAGCATCCGCGGCGATCTCGGCTAGCCCACGCCCCCTTGCTCCCTGGCGCATACGAGCATACTCCCTAGCCTCTGGCACGCCTCCCAGTGTTGTCCATTAAGCCGCACGTGCTATGCTTCGTTGACAACATCATCATTGAGCAGCGCCGCCGTCTGCTTCGACTCCGGCGATGCCTCCCTATAAGCCACGTCTCCCCCTCCATCTCTGGATGACCCTCCAATGCTCTCCTCTCTCTCATGCTTCTAACGGACTCACTGCTTCGCTCTCCCGTGCCTTGTAGCGACGCCCCCGACAACGGCAGAGCATACCCGTGGAGCAACGCAACTCCGGCGAGCGATTCCGGACGAACCTGAGCGCCCCTTCAACGGTGGAGACCACCTTGAGCATCAGCACTTCTTGGCGAACCTGGTGAGCCTCCCCATCCTCTTCCTCGCTTCCTATAACCACCACAGCGCTGTAGACCGAGCGTGTCGCCGCTCACCGTCACCGCGCGCCGCCAGTTGTTGGTCGTTTGATCAACGACCGTAGGATCTTGATCCATCAGTTACGATAGATCATAACTCGAAGGGGTATCCTTTGATCTGATCCGTGCGATCCACTTTAGATCCAACACACTGTATAGGCTGATCCGTGCAAAGCGGTATGGACGAATCAGTACGTGACGCGTGGCCTGTGATTTGTTTTAAAAACAGAATTTGTTCTATTAGATGATCAAACTTGTAAATTGCATAACTTTTAATCCACACGTCCAAATTTTATAAATTTTATATCAATGGAATCATAAGAACAAGTACTTTCTAACCATGGGCTTTTTTAGTAAATTTCTTTTGATAAATTGTTTGTTTTTGTAGAAACTTGCATAGGCATATTTTGAACATAAAATTTATTCTAGAAATATTTTTATGGTAAAATCTTTGGCAATTGGATTATTTTGAACCTACTAACCATAGGAACCATCTTGTGGATTCAAAAACATATTTTGTGAAGTTAAAGAATAAATCTTTGAATTGAAACATTTCTAGTCAAATAAAAATGTTGTTTATATGTTAAAAATACTTTTTGGAGGAAAACCTTTGGGAAATGATTTGAATTAAACTCTCTGACCCTAAACACCAAGTTTTGAGAATTAAAAATATACTTTGATGAGCCCTATAAATTATTACTTTGCTAAAAATCTTTTCCAACAACATAAAATATTGTTTTGGTATAAAAATGGTTTATAGATAAAACCTTTTGCAAATGGTTTTAAAGATATATTTTGTAAACACTAGAAATATTCTTTGGATTTAAATCCTTTCTAGCAAAACAAAAAAATGATTTAAAGTGGCCATTTTTCACTAACTTAATATCAAATGGTTTTACCACTTCTGTAAATGACCAATAGGTGTTTTCAAATATTTATAACCCATTAGAAACCACTTTTCCATATAAAACAATCTTTTGCATGCTTGCATGCATTGCTTTGTTTTATTATTCTTTGTGATGATTGCTTGAATGGTAGATTGAAATTGTGTCTTGCTTGATTGAATTGTAGTGACATTTGAAGAGTGTGACTATTGAAAGATCAAGGAGTGGACTTATATTATCTACCAAAAAGGCAAGTGGTGCTTCATAATTATGTCCCAATATTTTTGCCTATGCATTAGAAATATTTTGTATAGGTCTTGCATGAATATTTTGCTAAGTATCTATATGCTATGCTTGGGAAATCCTAGTAGTTGTAGAAATGTTAGAATTTCCTTTAAGTTAAGATACTTGTTATTGCCATGCTTAGCCTAGCTAATATCAACCAAGGGTGGAATATAACCATGCAATGGAAAATATTGTTAAGTCTTTGACTTATGTTTTTGCTTAATAAAACAACTAATTGAATGAAACACCTCGGTGGAATGGAAAGAATGGTTTGTGTTGACTGGTTACACAAGGCCCATTTCTATGGTTTACCTTGTGTATCTCACTTGTGGAAAGCCACCCAGGAACAAAGAGATTTGAGATGTTAAATGTTGAGAAGCTTCAAGTGCAGCCACTTGGCATTATGGGCTTTGCCTGGATCATATAGGTTGCAATAACTTAGCCAAATGGACAGTTGGTGGTAGGGGAATGATAGGTTGGAACGCGTCCATTCTGGTCTAAGGGAAGGCTTCTGAAAGATCTTGTCTTGGTGAAACCAAGTCTTGTGGGGAAAGTGCACCACCTCTGCAGAGTGTAAAATCTAAGTACTTAGCCATGTCCCTGGTAAAGGACAATTTGAGCATCAAAACATGGAAGCTATCAAGAATCTCCTCATCCCAATTTCTAAGTTAAAACTTGTGGTTGAACAAGGGTTAAGGTTCACCAATTTCCATTGGTGGTTCCTTGGGTGTTTTGACAAGCAAAAACTTAGTGTTTTCAAAGGATAAGGAAAATCTATTTTGAGCAAAGCAAACCTAAGCTCCACTTAGCCAAATGCATATAGATGATAAACTCCACTATACTACCATAGTATCACTTGCCAATACAATTCAAATGTATGGACCCTTGTGGATGTAAATTATTATGTTGCAGGTTTGTTTGATGTTAGTGAAGTGTGTTGATTAGGATTACAAGTCTACAACCAACATGATTTCATGTGGCACTTTGAAGATGAAGGACCCCATGTTATAGTTATTTCTGCTGCATTGTAATGAGATAGCCAAATGAGCTATGTAAGATGTAAAGAATTATTTTATTCCCGGTTATGAAGTTGTAATATGACCTTTGTTTTTTGATATTACATCTTAACTGTGGATGCTAGCTATTGATACAGGGACTACCATTGTACACACAGGGATCTCTACCTTATTAAAGGTTGGGACCTCTACAACAAGGCAAGCTTATACTTGCAATTATGCAAGCCTATACTTGCAAACTTGCAAGCCTTACTATATAAGTTGACCTAGCAAGCTTATACCCCTTGATGACACACCATCCTAGTTTTACTTGCAAGCTTAGAATTTTATTTCTTTATCGATGCTTTCTATCAAAAGTTTACTTAGTGGCTTGTAGATTCTAGAAAGATAATTGAAGGTAGCATACAGAGCATAAAAGTTGGCCTAAGTTAGATAATCTTGATGTCATCCTGAGGCATGAGATTGAACTTATACCATTCCCACTTGTTTACCACCCATCATTAGTGTTTATCCCCCACCTGTAGATGCTAGTGCTAAGCATAAAACTTGATCAACTTTAGATGGGAATACTTGGTGAAAATGGTTATGAAAACCTTAGAATGATGAGTCATTCTACTGAAATGTTTTGACATGTGTTCTTGAACACCAGATGATTTTGATGATGAAAATGTTAAGGCATGAGCCTTAGCCCTTTACACAACTGATGGTTGTCTGGATGCGATACCATTCCAATTTTACCATACAACCAAAATACCCAAAATTTGGGTAGGGCTTGACTGCAAGTATATATAGCTTAGTATGGGTTCCCTTGCGGCCAAGGTTTGAGCTGAGGCTACCTTGTGGAGATTGTCCACCTGTGCAGTTCCCAGGATGACAGTTGGTCATGGTTGGGAGGCCAAACTCACAGGATAGGTGTCTATACTAGGGCGTGTAATTGAAAGGTTAGGATTGATTATCCGCATACTAAGTATGGTGAATCTAGGATTGTTCCTGACAGATGTATCAAATGTTTGTGGTGAAAGTGTACAATCTCTGTAGAGTGTCAAACTATTCGAATAGCCGCATCCGCGGTTATGGACAGTTGGAGAGGCCATACTGTTCTGTCGTCAGATGTTTTCAAAATGACTTATGAAATGATTTATGACTTTGGCTTGACCACAACAGAGTTGTGATATGAAATTCAAGTTCCCACTTAGGTGTTATAAAACCTTCAACTAGATTTATTTGCTTCTGAACTTAGTAGAGGTAAATCTGGCTTTTTGCAAAACAACCCTAGAGCTTAGTACTTCCTAGTCCAAAACCACTTCACTTGTTATTATTAGTTTGCGAATACTTAAAGAGTACTCATGGCTTTGTCCCTGGCTATTCCCATGGCCAGACTATGAAGAGGAGTATCAGGAGGACGGACATCAGGAAGGTTACGACAACTAGGATCATCTCCCATCGTCAGCATTGCCTCTGACCATGAAGATGGAGCTTCGCCTATGCTATCGTTATTATTACATTATTCCGCTTCTTGAATTGTATTAAGACTTGATCATGAGATCCTTATTTGTGTAAGACCTTATGTATGGTTTGTAATGGATGATGTACTGTGATATCCAATTTGTTATGTCTCACAAAAATGGTAATCCTGGGATTGCGATGTATGGCATAACAGGCATCTGGGATTAAATATCTAGGTGTTGACACTGACGTTCTTAATACTTATTAGCTCGAGGAACTTCCCGAGTCCGAGCTTGCCCCTATCGAGGGTTACGACTCGGAAGAGACAGAGGAAGATGAGGTGAAAGAAGTTCTTGCCTCTGCTTTCAAGAAGCGCAAGGCCCAGGAAACCGTCGTTACTACTGGCACACAAGTGTTGCCAGTAGTTAAAAGGTAACCATCTCGTGGTTTCTAATATTTTGTACATTGTTTTCCTTCTGAAACACATCTGACATTCATTCATATGTGTTCCAGAGAAAAATCTGATTTGAAGAGCAAGATGAAGCCAGAAAGCAAGCCAGGCAAGCAACTACGCCAGCTAAATCTTGTTGTTTCTCCAGTTATGCCTCCTCTGACTCCCAGCAGTGCCCAGACATCAGCACCGGAGGCTTATGCCTCTCCCAATGCTGGTTCCTCCATCCCTGATGCCAGCACCACCTCGAAAGCCCTGGTTACCGTTGGTAGCTAGGCAACTGACAAGGGTGAAACCGTCAACGGTAATGATCCCATGGTGATATCAGTAGGAGAAGTAGATAAAGTGGCCGGCTCTGCATCCTTCGGCCTGAAGCAGAAAAAGAAGGAAGAAATTCTCAAGCTGGCTCAGTCCAATATCGAGAAACAAACCCTCACTCCAGAGGCAGTGAGACAAGAGACGGAGGACGTGAAGCTGGTGAATCTCCTGGACCAAATTTTGGTCCGGGATTCAAAAATCGAGTCTGGCGAGCTCCCAGCAACAGATGTTCCCTCCCTCTCCCTTGCCAACAAAGTGTTCCACAACACGAAACTCGGATTCGAGAAGTTGCACTTGGAGCGCATTATAAGTTTTCCGAATCTTGTTTATAGAATTTATTATCATATACTCTAGCCCCCAAGCATAAAGTCAGATAAAAATCTTAGTATTAAATCCGAGTTGATGCTTATAGGATGCAAAAGAAATGATATAGTGTAGCCGCCAAGGATCGTGCTATATTTTGACTTGGTTAAAGTTGCAGCCTGAGTCTTAGTAGCCGTATGACGATATTCTGTCTTTAAACTTATAGAAAATTGCATCTTCCAACTAGGAATTGCTCAAGAATATATGCAATAAGCGCAAAGAGATTAAGGCTTTGTGCCTTGAAAATTCCAAATCGAAGGTGGAGAAAGATGAGGCGGAAGGTAATCTTTTCCGAGTCCTTTTTTCATTGGTGATTGCCATAGTCAAAACTGTTCGATCGACTAATAAATTTTCCTTTGCAGAATTGCTTAGTGAATCGAGCAAGATGGAGGAGGAATCTGATAACTTCAAGGTCTTGAAGATAGAAAATGCTGAACTCCGGGACGAGCTTGAGAAGCTAAAGGTTGAAATGGAGAAATCCATGAGCGTCATCCTAGAATCAAGCAATATGGAGACCGAGAGGCTCGAGAGGCTATTGGCCGTCCGAGATAAGCAATTAAATGATCTCAAGAAATATTTCGGGAGCCAGTGAGATCTAGCCCAGGCCACAGAAAAATAACTGAAGAGTCTCCGAGAGGAGCTGATGGCTCAAATGATGTAGAGCTTGTTGGGAACCCCAAGAGGAAGGTATGATTGGAACAGCAGTAAGTTTCCCTCAGTTATGAAACCAAGGTTATCGAACCAGTAGGAGAAACAAAACATCTCCCAAGGTGTTTCCAGCAACTTGGAACCTGCACAACACAACTACAATACTTTGTCCCAGCTTACAGTGAGGTTGTCAATCTCACCGGTTTTGCTGAAAACAAAAGATTAAACATATAGTGTGGAAGATAGTAATTTCTTGTGGTAATTTCAGAAAATAAACAGTGAATAGTAGATTGAATATCAATGGGAAGGAATCGACCGGGGTCCACAGTTCACTAGAAGTGTTTTCTCCATAAGATAAATATCTTTTTGGGTGAACAAATTACAGTTGGGCAATTGACAAATTGAGAATGCATAACTATGCATATACATGTCATGATGATTTCTATGAGATTCGTTTGGGCATTACAACATAATACATATACCATAATCCAACTGAATCTATGACTAATAATCCACCTTCAGGTTATCATCTGAACCCCTTGCAGTATTATGTTGCAAGCAACAGATAATTGCATTAAGAAAAGTGTGTAAAGTAAACAATACAAATTCCCTTGGACAAAGGATTGTTGTTTTCTCCCTAGTAGCAATATCACATCTACAACCTTAGAGATTTCTATCACTAACCTAGATTACTAGAGGCATGAACCTTCTATCGAGCATAAATACTCTCTCTTGGAGTTACAAGCATATACTAGCAACGGAGAGCATGCAAGATCACAAATAACATATATATGATAGAATCAATAATCAATCTTGACGTAATACTCAATATCCATCGGATCCCAACAAACACAACATGTAGGATTACAAATAGATGATCTTGATCATGAACGGATCTCACAATATCTAAACATGATAGCACAAAAGAGGATAAACAACCATCTACCTACTGTATAGACCCGTAGTCCAAGGATGAACTACTCACGAATCACTCTAAAGGTGTCAACACCCGAATTTTTAATCCCAGATGCCTGTTATGCCATACATCGCAATCCCATGATTACCATTTTTGCGAGACATAACAAATTGGATATCACAGTAGATCATCCATTACAAACCATACATACAGTCTTACAAGAAATAAAGGATCTCATGATCCAGTCTTAATACAAATCAAGCAGCGGAATAATATAGTAATGATAGCATGGGCGAGGCTCCATCTTCATGGTCATAGGCAATGCTCAGATGATCCTAGTTGTCATAACCTTCCCGCGGTCCTTCCTCCTGATAGTCCTCTTCATAGTATGGCCACGGGAATAGCCAGAGACAAAGCCTTGAGTACTCTTTAAGTACTCGCAAACTAATACTAACAAGTGAAGTGGTTTTGAGTAGGAATACTAAGCTCTAGGTTGTTTTGAAAAAATCCAGATTTATCTCTAACTGAGTTCAGAAGCAAAGAAAGCTAGTTGAAAGTTTTGTAACACCAAAGTGGGAAGTTGAATTTTTATATCACAACCCTGTTGTGGTCAAGTCAAAGTCATGATTCATTTCATAAATCATTTTGAAAACATCTGACGACAGAATAGTATGGCCACTCCAACTGTCCATAACCGCGGACGCGGCTATTCGAATAGTTTGACACTCTTCAGAGGTGGTACACTTTCAGCACAATATTCGATACATCCGTTAGGAACAATCCTGAATTCACCATACTCAATATGCAGATAATCAATCATAACCTTTCAATTACATGCCCTAGTATAGGCACCTCTCCTATAAGTTTGGCACCAATCCTGAATTCATCTTGGGAACTGCACAAGTGGACAATCGTCATGAGGTAGCCTCAGCTCAGACCTCGGCCGCAATCAACCCATACTAAGGTATATAAATTTCCAGTCAAGCCCTACCCAAATTTCGGGTATTGTGGTTGTACGGTAAAATTGGAATGGTATCACATACAGACAACCATCAGTTTTATAAAGGGCTAAGGCTCATGCCTCAACATTTTCATCCGAAAAATCATCTGGTGTTCAAGAACACATGTCAAAACATTTTAGTAGAATGACTCATCATTCTAAGGTTTTGATAACCATTTTCACCAAGTATTCCCATCTAAAGTGATCAAGTTTTATACTTAGCACTAGCAACTACAAGTGGGGGTAAACACTAATGAAGGGTGGTAATCAAGGGTGAAATGATCTAAGTTCAATCTCATGCCTCAGGATGACATCAAATTACCTAACTTAGGCCAAGTTTTAAGCTCTTTATGCTAAATTTAAACATCTTTCTAAAATCTACAAGTCACTAAGTAAACTCAAATATAATGCTTTGATAAAGAAATAAAATAACTAAGCTTGCAAGTAAAACTAGGATTTGGTATCATCAAGTGGTATAGTCATGGCATTCCTAATGCATTGCATAAATTATCTTGTAGGTTTAAGCTTGCAAGTATGACTTGCATGGTTTAGCTTCGATTGCTAAGATAGTAGCTTGCCTTGTGCACTGCAGTTGTTGAACTTCTCCTCTGCTTCTTCCTCGTAATATTGTCCTTCCTCCCCGTATCCTTGTTCGGTACTAGCGTATATAAATAAATACGAGGTACACAATCACCCAACAATACTTAAATAATTCTATTTATCACACCAAGGTTCACACTAGATGATCTAGCATCATCACTATTATCCCAAATATTAAGGCAAAGGTTCTATTTATTTTATTTTAGAAAAGTAATTTCTACTCATTGAAAACTACTTGAGATTTAATATTCTCCAACGAAAATAGAGGATCATGTTGACACATGTCATCACCACATATTTCAGTACTTGGTAATGTGATTTAAAGTGGTGTCACAATTTAATAAGGTTTAACCTTTCTATTTTAATTAATGAAGTGACTAGAAATGCCTATGGGGCATTTTTTTATTGCTTGTCCATTATTTCTGCAAGTACACCTAGATATTTTTATTTATTCAGAAAGTTCTTATCAAATGTGATTTTAGAGAGTTTGAATTAACTCAAAAGCTTTTATGGTTGAATTTTGAAAAATGTTTGAATGCAGAAAAGCTTTTGCCTTGTTATTTTTACTATAGGTGATCTATAAATCTAAATGCTTTGAATCCAACAGGCTTGGATTAAGAATTTCAGTTCCTTTCTAGAAAAATTAGTTTCATGCAATTTGGTTTAGTGAATCACTCTGGATTGATTTTTGAATCTAGGTACATAACTAAGTTTGAAACTAAATTGATAAAACCTAAATTCAAACTATTGGGTCATGCGGGAAGTTAACTGGACTGGCCCACTGCACATAGCGCACGCGGGGATGGGTTTAAGTGGCTGTCCCCACCAGTCAGCAAGACTGGGGGTGCGATGGGGTACGGGGCAATCTAACCATGCGATCAACATCTAATCCAACAGCTGGGGCTTGTCGTCTCCGTCGGGCAATGCCGGTGAGACTGAACCCTAACGCGGCCAGTGGGGGTCTGTGGGGGCTCACCATGGCTCAGGCGAGGGTCGGAGATCGAGGCGAACGACGGAGTCGACGACGGCGATCCTCCTGGTACTAGTGGCTCCTCCTGGGGAGGATCTAATCGACGGCCCCTCTTCTCCTCCTCCGCGGCAGACTCCAGCGATATTCCGGCCACCTGGTGCTCATCTTGCTCTGGGGATGAGGTGGGGTGGTTCTGAGAGAGAGAGGGGAGTGTCATGGTGTGCTGAAATCGAACGGGGATGGCCTCTATTTATCGCGCGACGAGGGGACCGAAGGGTGCGGGTGGAGCTCGTCGGGGTTGTCTGCATAGCGAGCTAACGGCATGGTTGTCGGTAGGGGCGATGCTCTGCCTCATGTCGAAGCTCAATGGCATGGTGGCGAGGCATGGGGCAGTGCTAATTGGTCGGAACGTTACGATGCTCTGGCAGGTCTGATGGAAGTTTTAATGGCGCACGGGCTCTCCTGGTAGCACGGTGACGAATTGGCATGTCCGGGCGGATCCTGGGGCAGTGGTGATCATGTACGCGAGAGGCAAAGGCGGCGCGCGGTGTGTGCTCGCGTGTCGATTGCGGCGCTCTGGCGCGCTCTCGGTATGCTTGCAGAGAGGCTGGGCACGCTCGGGCTGAGTGGTCTAGGGGCTGGCAGTGCTTGGGCATTGGACAGGGGGTGGCGATGGAGGGTGTCTTGTGTCCCAGACAAGGTTGGCGAGGCTAGGTAAGCTCCTAGCTTGCTGTCGACAATGGTGTGGAAAGTTGAGCTCGGCAATGGTCACCATTGATGACAATGTCAAGCTTATAGTGATCTAGATCTTGTTAAATAAGTTAGATCATCTACTGAGAGTGGGTGTGAGCTAGAGGGGAGACAAGTTAGGCACAAACACTGCTCACTATAGTGTTTGATGTTTTGTTTGGTTTGTGTTTACAAGGTGTTTGATGAAATGGACGAAAGAGATTTGAATTTGAATTTTTGGATGAAAATTGGTGGGTGTACTAGTCACATACTAGGTAGTCCCTGGTTAGTTGGTTTTGTCAAGGTGCACTGGTTTGGTTGGTTTTTGGGAATTGGTGATCTTCTCATATGATATAGATTCAATTTTGAATTGTCATTTGAATCAGGTTGCCAAATGTTTTTGTGGGTTTGCAAGGTAGGCTTGGGTTCACTTTCACTTGGTCTAGCAAGGGGTGAAAATAAATGTATTTGTTTCTGCTTGAAATCTTGGACTAGAAACACTCAAAGTGGTCTAGTGAGCAAGATAGGCAAAAATGACTATTTGCTTGTTTTGTTTGTTTTTTAATTTCTATTGATGTGTTTATGCTTGGATTTGATTTAGATGATGTTGTTTTCATCTTTAAACCAATCCTTCCTAATCACAACAATCACACAAGTCCATTCATGCATTCATACAATCATCATATACACACATGCATTCATATGATTTTAATTAACAAAAGTTTTTATTAACCCTAATTTTGGTGATTGGAATTGATAACCTTGATCGATATTTTTGGGATGTTACAAACCTTCCCTCCTTAAACAAAATCTAGTCCCGAGATTTGAGAAAAATAAAACTAGGATTTAATGAGATCCAGAAAGTCTATCCTAATGTGGTCTTCTCACTCCTAGGTAGCTTCTTCTTCAGTGTGGTTGCTCCACTAGATCTTGAGAAACTTGATGCTCTGGGTCCTGGTGGTTCTGAAAGCTTCCTCCAAGATACATATGGGTGCTTCAGGATACGTCAGGTCATCGTTGATCTCTATGGTTTAATGATCAATGTTCTTGAAAATTTCAGTCTTCTCCGGGACTTCTAGGAATTTGCGAAGTAACGATATATGGAACACATTATGCATGGCTGACATCTCCTCGGACAGTTCTAGTTGATACGATACTTCTCTCGATGATTCAGAATCTTAAAAGGTTTGATATATCTGGGGGCTAAATTTCCTTTGAGTTGGAACCGTTGCATTCCCTTCAAAGGCGACACTTTGAGATACACAAAATCTCCGATATAGAAAGCAAGGTCTCGACGTCTCTTGTCGTCATAACTCTTCTGTCTGGATTGGGCAGTGTTGAGGTGCTCACGGATCTTGTGAACTTTCTATTCGACTTCTCATAGGATGTCGGGTCCGAAAATATGACTCTCTCCTACTTTCGAACAATTCAAAGGGGTACGACACTTCCTTCCATACATGAATTTAAATGGGGCCATTCGCAAACTAGCTTGATAACTGTTGTTGTACGAAAATTCAGCGAACGGCAGACGGTCTTCCCATTTAGATCCATACTCTAGCACACAAGCTCTCAACATATCTTCGAGTATTTGATTTACTCGCTCCGTTTGTCCATCGGTCTGAGGGTGATAAGCGGTGCTGAAATCTAATCTTGTTCCCAATCCTTCTTGGACTTTCTTCCAAAATATCGAGGTAAACTGAGTTCCTTGATCCGACACGATGTTCTTGGGGACTTCATGCAAACTGACGGTTCTAGCAATGTATAACTCTGCTAGCTTCGAACTCTGGTAGGTGGTATGGACAAGTAAAAAATGGGCGACTTTGGACAGTCTATCTACGATAACCTAGATAGAATCATTTCCCGTAATAGATGTAGGAAAACCGGTGATAAAGTCCATTCCTACGGAATCCTATTTCCATTCTGGAATCTGCATTGGTTGCAACAGTCCTGCGGGTCTCTGATGTCCCGCCTTGACTCTCTGACAAATATCACACTTGGATATTTATCTCCCGATTTCTCTCTTCATCTTATGCCACCAAAATTGCTCCTTCAAATCCTGATACATCTTCGTTTATCCTGGGTGGATAGAATAAAGAGTATCATGGTCTTCTTTCAAAATAGTCTGCTTCAATTCTGAATCTGCTAGCACATAGATACGTCCTTTGTACCATAAAACTCCTTCATCTTCGGTGAATCCGGGTACTTTCCATGTACTGATATGATGTTTTATTCCGTCGATACTAGCATTTCCTTTTTGCGCCTCCTTGATCTGACTGATCAAAGTGGGTTGAAGTTCTATGCTAGCCAAAAATCCTTCACTTACTAATTCCATTCTAAAATCTTCCATCTCCTTTTGCAAACTTGGTTGCTCCTTCAGAATCATATGCTACCACATTGGCTTTACCGGGGTGATAGTGGATGTCCAGATCAGAGTCCTTGATCAACTCTATCCATCTCCTTTATCTCATATTTACCTCCTTCTGAGTGAAAATATACTACAGGCTCTTGTGATCTGAATAAATTTCACAACAGTTTCCCATAAGGTAATGCCTCCATGTCTTCAGGGCTAGAACTACGGCTGCTAGTTCAAATCATGGGTAGGATAATTCTGCTCATGTTGCTTCAGTTGTCGGGTTAGATACGATATTATTTTGCCTTCTTGCATTAGCACACATCCGAGACCGATCTTGGATGCGTCACAATACACATCAAAAGGCTTCGTAATATTCGGCATAATCAAGATTGGGGTTGTGATCAATCTCTTCTTGAGTTCTTGAAAACTCGCTTCACATTTGTCCGTCCATTCAAACTTCTTATCTTTCTTCATCAATTGGGTCATGGGTCTGGCGATACTCGAGAATACTTCTAGGAACTTGCGGTAATATCCCGCTAATCCAAGAAATTCACGAACTTGGGTTTGAGTGGTTGGAGCTTGCCATTCTTCAACATCCTTCACCTTGGCGGGGTCAACAGAAATTCCTCCGGCTGATACAATATGTCCGAGGAATACTACCTCCTGTAACCAGAATTCAAATTTTCTAAACTT
Organism: Avena sativa; assembly: GCA_916181665.1. NCBI lineage: Eukaryota > Viridiplantae > Streptophyta > Magnoliopsida > Poales > Poaceae > Avena > Avena sativa. Next base: position 107,948,464 of record OV702293.1, read on the forward strand.
GGCATACAACTGATGCTCCCTAAGGGTTCCAAGGATGGTCCTTAGGTGTAGCTCATGTTCTTCTTCTGATTTGGAATAGATCAGAATGTCATCGATGAAAACAACGACAAACTTATCCAGGAAGTCCATAAAAATCTTATTCATGAGGTTCATGAAATAAGAGGGGGCATTGATTAATCCAAAAGACATGACAATGTACTCATACAGTCCATATCTGGTGGTAAAGGCGGTCTTTGGAATATCCACTCCGTGAATCTTGAGCTGATGATAACCAGCTGTAGACGTCCCAACCTGATAAGGTAGAGATCCCTATGTTTACAATGCTAGTCCCTGGATCAAATAGCTAGCATCCACAGTTTAAGATGTAATATCAAGAAACAGTGGTCTTATTACAACTTATAACCAGGAATAAAATAATTCATTACATCTTACATAGCTCATATGGCTATATCATTACAATGCAGCAGATACAACTATATAGCATGGAGTCCTTCATCTTCATATGCCACAGGCAATCATGTTGGTTGTAGACTTGTAATCCCTACTCAACAAACTTCACTAACATCAAACAAACCTGCAACATAATAAGTTATAGCCACATGGGTTAATACATTTGAATTGTATTGGCAAGTGATACTATGGTATAATAGTGGTATCTAACATCTATATGAATTTGGCTAAGTGGAGCTTAGGCTTTCTTTGCTCAAAATAAGGTTTTCCTTATTAGTTGAAAACACTAAGTTTTTATTTGTCAAAAACACCCAAGGAACCACCAATAGACATTGGTGAACCTTTACCCTTGTTCAACCACAAGTTTTTAACTTAGAAATTGGGATGAGGAAATCCTTGATAGCTTCAATGTCTTGATAGTCAAATTAGTACTTAGGTTTTACCCTCTCAAGAAGTGGTGCACTTTCCCCACAAGACTCGACATGCATCGAGACGAGATCTTTCAGAAGCCTTCCCTTAGACCAAATGGAGGCGTTCCATCCTATCACCCCTACCACCTTGTGTCCATCTAGCTAAGTTATCGCAACATATATGATCAAGGCAAAGCCCATAATGCCATGTGGCTGCACTAGAAGCTTCTCAACACTTAACATCTCAAATCTCTTTGTTCATGGGTGGCTTTCCACAAGTGTGATACACAAGGTAGCCATCAACATGGGCCTTGTGTAACCACTCAACACAAACCATTCTGACCATTCCACCCAGGTGCTTCATTCACATAGTTGTTTTATTAAGCAAACCACAAGTCATAGACTTAGAAATTTTTCATAGCATGAATAATCCACCCTTGTTTTCTACTAGCTAGGCTAAGCAGGATAACATGGCAAGTTTCCTAACTTAGGATAATTCTACTAATACAACATATAGGATTTCCCATGGCATAGATTATACTTAGAAAATTTCCATGCAAGTCCTACTAAAAAATATCACTAATGCATAGTTAAAATAATAGGATAAAATATATGAAGCACCTCTTGCCTTTTTAGTAGAGAAACTAGATACACTCCTTGATCTTGCAATTGTCACACTCTTCAAAGTTCACTACAAATCAATCAAGCAAGGCACAAATTCAAAACTAACATTCAAACAATTCACCACATAAAATAATAAAAACAAAGAAATGCATGCAAGCATGCAAAAGATTGTTTTTTTGAAAAAGTGGTTTCTAATAAGGTTCTAACATTTCAAAACACCTACTGGTCATTTATAAAAGTGGGAAAACCATTTAAAATCAAGTTAGTGAAAATAGTCTTTTTAAATCATTTTTGATTTGCTAGAAATTCTTTTATTCTAAGGAATAATTTCCTATTGTTAACAAAATATATTTTAATTACAAATGTTAGTGTTTATGGTCAGTAGGTTCAAAACAAACCATTTGCAAAAGATTTTACTCAAAAATCATTTTTAGAACAATTTTTATATCCAAAATATCCCTATTAATATTTATGCAAAAACACCTAATTTTACAGAATAAAAATACTAAACTAAGGCCATATTTGCAACGTTTACATTTTTCTGATTCCATTGATATAAAATTTGCTATTTTTGGCCAAGCCGATCAAAAGTTATGAATTTTTCAAACTCAAACATGTAATAGATTCATTTCTGTTTTTAAAACAGCAGTTAGGCCACGTGGCTATTTCCTGTTGGACGATACCGTTTCGTTTGGATTGAGCAACGTGGGCCATAGGATCTAATTAAAATCACATGGGACAAATTGATTCGTACCGCTTAGTTAAGTTAATCTATCCTATCCACTGTATCTACATCCAATGGTTCAAAACATGATGACCTAAGTTGGGCGGCGCTGGCAACGGATGCACGGCGCCGGCACTCTGGCGATGGTGGTCTGGTGGTTCTAGGAAGCGAGAGGAGGGGAGGAGGGGCTCACCAGGTTCGCCGTGGCTAGGGGATGCTCGAGGTGGTCTCTGTTGGCCAAGGGGATCACAAGGTTTCTATCGATTGCTCGCGGAGATGCTCCTAGCGTCGGGCACGCACGACCCTTGTCAGAGACGAGCCTGCAAGCCACACGCGGATGATTGCCGAGCACCTGGACATTCATAGGACAGGGGCGAACAAGGTAGTGTGAGTCAGTGGTCGAGGCGTGTACGGGTTTGGTCGCTAGGACTCAGCGAAGTTGTGAGGGTCGTCGGTGGCGCTCAGACAAGGTCAGATTCGACGCTCTGTGGCGCGCACGAGAAAGCAGAGGGTGCTGGCAGATGCGCACGAGGTTGGCGAACAAGCTTGTGCGGGCTAGGGGAAGGGGGCGGTCGGAGCTGGCCGGAATTGGCTCTGGGGCTCGTCGGAGGAGTGGTTGCGCAAGCAACAATTAGAGCAGCCTCGGGGCGCTCAGGTGGGAAAGTGAGGGGAAAGAGAGAGGAGAGGAAGGCGATTTAACGAGCGTGATCAGAGGAGGGATTTACTCGCGGAATCAAGCGAATTGAAGCCAAGGGATTAACGCATGAAATGGCCGGGGAGGAAGGAAGAACAGGTCGCGGGTGAGGAAGATGATGCCAACGTGGCGTGGGTCCACGGGGTCATCTAGGTGAGGGGGTAGAGGACGCAATAAGAAAAGGAAAAGCAGGGGTGTGTTTCCCGGGTGGGCTGGGAGTTGGGCCTGTTGGGTTGGTAGGTGGGTTGTGTCAATGGGTTGGACCTTTTCTATTTTTTTCTTCTCTGTTTCTTTTTCTTTTTCCATTTCTAATTCCTGTTTTCATTTGATTCAAACACTCATTTGATTTCAAACCTTTTCCAAATTTTCATTAGGTTTTTATACTATTTAATAAGGTGTTATTTTTAGTCCACCTTGAATTATTTAAAATATTTCATTATGCTTTAATATTTATTTAAATGAGGCTTTTGTCTTCATTCAAATAAAATTGAATATGGTTAAAGCCCATATAATTTTATTTAAATAATCTTTATTCCTTTTTTTTATTTGGATTATCTTTATTCTATTTTCTTATGGATTTGGCAAAAATTTAAATTGTCTTTGCCATTATTTCTTATTTAATTATTTCTTTCTTTGTCTTATAAAATCCATATCTTTTTATTTATAGTTCCAAAATTGGTGATTCCAATTTGTATAATTTTATTTAATATTTGTTTATCTTTTTAAATCCTTTTATGCTTACTTTGTGTCAACACCCGGATTTTTCAATCCTAGATGCCTGTTATTCCATACATCGCATTCCCAGGATTACCATTTTTGCGAGACATAACATAATTGGATACCATAGTACTTCATCCATTACAAATGATACATAAGTTCTTACACGAATAGGGATCTCATGATCCAGTTCTCAATACACATCAAGCAGCGGAATACGTAATAATAACGGTAGCGTAGGCGAAGCTCCATCTTCGGGGTCACAGGCAATGCTGACGATGGGAGATGATCCTAGTTGTCGTAACCTTCCTGGGGTCCATCTTCCAGGTACTCCTCTTCATAGTCTGGCCATGGGAATAGCCAGGGACAAAGCCATGAGTACTCTTTAAGTACTCGCAAACTAATACTAATAGGTAAGGGGGTTTTTGGATAATAGGACACTAGGCTCTAGGGTTGTTTTGCAAAAAGCCAGGTTTATCTCTACTCAGTTCCAAAGCTAGTCACAATTTTATAACTCCTAATTGGGATCTTATAATTCAGGTCACAACTCTGTTGTGGTCAAGTCAAAGTCTCAATTCATTTCACAAGTCATTTTGAAAAGTCTGACGGGGGAACAGTATAGCCACTCCAACTGTCCATAACCGCAGACGCGGCTATTCGAATAGTTTGACACTCTGTAGAGATTGTACACTTTCACCACAACATTCGATACATCCGTCAGGAACAAATTCTGAATTCACCATACTCAGTATGCGGATAATCAATCCTAACTTTCAATTACACGCCCTAGTATAAGCACCTCTCCTGTGAGTTTGTCCTCCCAACCATGACCACTGTCATCTTGGGTACTGCACAGGTGGACAATCTTCACAAGGTAGCCTCAGCTCAGACCTTGGCCGGGAGGGAACTAATACTAAGGTATATAAGTTTCCAGTCAAGCCCTACCCAATCTTGGGGTATTGTGGTTGTACGATAAAATTGGAATGGTATCGCATCCAGACAACCATCAGTTTTATAAAGGGGCTAAGGCTCATGCCTCAACATTTTTATCACCAAAATCATCAAGTGTTTGGAAACACATGTCCAAAACATTTCAATAGAATGATCCATCATTTCAAGGTTTTCATAACCATTTTTCCACCAAGCATTCCCATCTAAAAGTTTATCAAGTTTTATGCTTAGCACTAGCATCCACAAGTGAGGGTAGTACTAACGAGGGGTGGTAACTAGTGGAGTTTCACTAAGTCCAACATTATATCTTAGGCTGATATCAAGGTTTCTAGCTTAGGACAAATTTTATGCTCTTTATGCAACCTTCAGCACAACTGTCTGGTATCTACCAAACTCTTAGGTAGATTCTAAGTAAGCTTTTATAAAGAAATAAAGTAACAATGCTAGCCATAAAACTAGGATTGTTTTAACAAGTAGGTAGGATTGCAAGTATGGGTTTCTAGCATCAGTAGGGTATCTGGCAAGGGTTAGCTTGCATCAGTGTCAATATAAGCTTGCATAGGTCAACTTGTTTAGTAAGGCTTGCTAAGTTAATAGCTTGCAAGTATTGGCTTGCATTGGTATAGTATCAGCTTGCCTTGTGCAGAGCAGTGGTTGAAGTTCTCCTCGGCTTCCTCTTCGTAGTATCCTCCTTCCTCCTCGTATCCTTGGTCGGTACTAGCGTCTATGAATAAATACGAGGTACACAATCACCAAACAATAGTTAACTACTTGCAATCATCACACACAAGGGTCCTATAGATGATCTAGCATCATCTCTAACATTACAAGGTTAAAGCTTGGTTTAAATCTTTTATTTTGAGAAAAGTAATTTCTACTCATTGAAAAACTACTTAAGATTTAATATTCTCCAAACTAAACATGGGATCATGTTGACACATGTCATCACCACATATTGTAGTCCATGGGAATGTGATTTAAAGTGGTGTCACAATTTAATAAGGTTTTACCCTTTTATTTTAATTAATTAAAGTGGCTAGAAATGCTTATGAAGCATTCTTTTATTTTGAGAGTTGGAATCAACTCAAAAGCTTTTATGGTTTAAATTTGAAAAATGTTTGAATGCAGAAAAGCTTCTGCCTTGTTATTTTTGCTATGGGTTATCTACAGATCCAAATGACTTGAATCCAACGAGCTTGGATTAAGCATTCACAGACCTTTCCAACAAAATTGGTTTCATCCAATTTGGTGCACTGAATCGATCTGGGTTGATTTTTGAAGTTGGGTGATGAAGTGTGTTTGAATTTAAAAATAAAAGGTTTAATTTGAATTGCTAGGCTGCGCGGGAAATGTTACTGGGCCGGCCTGCTAAGCACAGGGCTCCCGCGGCCTGCTTAAGTGGGTGTCCCACTCGTCAGTGACACGGGGCTGGGCCAAGCGGTATGGGGCAACGTGGATCGTTCGATCTAGTTCTAATCTAACGGCTGAGGGTCATCATCGACGCGAGACAGCTCCGGCGAGAACGAAACCTAGCACGGCCAGTGGGGGTCGCTGGGGGCTCATCGGGGTATGGGAGAGGGTCGGTGAGGCGGGCGAACGACGAAGTCCACAACGGCGAACCTCCTGGTACCGGTGGCTTCTCCTGGGGCGGCTCCAATCGCTGGCTCCCTTCTTCTCCGGCAGCGGCAGGCTCCAGTGAAATTCCGGCAAGGTGTTGCTCGCCTTGCTCTGAGAATGGTGTGGCACGGTCAGTGAGGAGAGGGGAGTGAGATGGTGTGAAGAAATCGTGCGGGCGTGGCCTCTATTTATAGTCGAGCGAGGGGACCGTCGGGGCGCACGGTGAGCTCGTCGGGGGCGACGTTACAGGCGGCTAATGGCATGGGCAAGCATAGGGGATGGTGCTGTGTCTCCTGGCGATGCTCAACGACATGGTCGCGAGGCATGGGGCGGTGTGGTTTGGTCTAGAACGGCCGGTGCTCTGCACGGTAGAGGCGGCGTCTTCGACGGCCGGCGGTGGCTGTATGGCACGGGGCTGCTAATGGGGATGTCTGGCGGTCTCCTGGGTCGGTGGTGATCGTGTGTGCGCGCGGTGAGGGCGGCGCGCGGTCTGTGGATGTTGGTCGAGGTTGGCGCTCTGGCGCACGCTCGGCATGGTCTGGGCGCGGCTTGTGCGCGTGGTCCAGGGCTTGGAAACGCTCGCGGCTGGGACAGGCAGTGGCGGTGGACGGTGGGCTGCCTCCCAAACAAGGTTGGCACGGCTAGTTTTTCCTCTAGCCTGCTGTCGACTATGGGGTGGCATTGAGGTGCTCGGCTGTTCACCATTAATGGCAATGGCAAGCTCACAGGGGTGCTAGTGTTGGGCTAATCTTTCTAGATGATCTACTGGGTTGTGTGTGAGCTAACTAGGGAACAAGTTAGGCAAGAATCACTGCACACTATAGTGTTTGATGTTTTGTTTGATTTGTGTCTACAACCTATTTGATGAAATGGCCGCATGAAGTCAAGTTTTGAATTTTGAAATAAATTTTGGTGGGTTTGCTAGATTGGTGTTGGTGAGTCTGCAGATGCTTGGGTTTTGAAAGTTGAGCTTGTTTGAGTGGGTTTTGGAAAAGTGGGATCTTCCCATATGAAGAAGATTCAATTTTGAATTTTCATTTAAACTATGCATTTGAAAGTTTCTGGATGATCACAAATTGGGCCTTGATACTTTGTTATGAGTACATTCAAGGGGTGCAAAGATCCATAAAAGTTTCTGTTAGGTTTTGAAAGTTTGAGACAGCCAAAGTAGGCATGGGAGTTAAATTGGTCAAAATGACCATTCACTTAATATATGTGTTTTGATTTACTTGTCTTTAGGAAAAGTGTGGGAGATGTTTTAGATGATGTTCTTTTCACCTAAGAAACATTTTACAAGCAATGGATCACATAAACAAGGTGGTTTTTAAAGAAATTAAAAATCCATGCATTCACATATGCATGCATTCATGGGTTTACTTAGAAAAGTTTTTGTTAACCCTAATTTTGATGATTAGTGTTTTGATGATCTAAGTTTGATATTTTTGGGATGTTACAAACCTTCCCCCCTTAAACAAAATCTCGTCCCGAGATTTGAAAAAGGACGAAAAGATTACCTAGGATTTGAAGAGATCTGGAAACTCCGTCCTGATGTGATCTTCGCGTTCCCAGGTAGCTTCCTCTTATGTGTGGTTGCTCCACTGAATCTTGAGAAACTTGATGCTTCGGGTTCTGGTGGTTCGAAAGGTTTCTTCCAATATACGGATGGGTACTTCGGGATAGGTTAGGTCATCGTTGATCTCTATGGTCTGGTGATCGATATTCTTGAACACTTCGGTCTTCTCGGGGACTTCGAGACACTTGCGAAGTAACAAGATATGGAACACATTGTGCACACCTGACATCTCTTCAGGTAGTTCCAGTTGATAAGATACTTCTCCTTGATGGTTCAAAATTTTGAAACGTCCGATATATCTGGGGGCTAACTTTCCCTTGAGTTGGAAACACTGCATTCCCTTCAATGGCGACACTTTCAGATAAAAAAAATCTCCGATGTTGAAGGCAAGGTCTCGACGTCTCTTGTCGGCGTAACTCTTCTGTCGGGATTGGGCTGTCTTGAGGTGCTCACGAATCTTGTGAACCTTCTCTTCTGCTTCTCGTAGGATGGCGGGTCCGCAAATCTGACTCTCTCCTACTTCCGACCAGTTCAAAGGGGTGCGACACTTTCTTCCGTACATGAATTCAAATGGGGCCATTTGCAAACTGTCTTGGTAACTGTTGTTTTATGAAAATTCTGCAAATGGCAGACAGTCTTCCCACTTGGATCCATATTCTAACACACATGCTCTCAACATATCTTCGAGTATTTGGTTTACTCGCTCCGTTTGTCCATCGGTCTGAGGGTGATACGCGGTACTGAAATCTAGGCGAGTTCCTAAACCTTCTTGGACTTTCTTCCAGAATCTCGAGGCAAACTGAGTTCCTCGATCCGATACAATGTTCTTGGGGACTCCGTGCAAACTAACGATTCTGGCGATGTACAACTCTGCTAGCTTCGAACTCTGATAGGTGGTTTTGACGGGCAAGAAATGGGCGACTTTGGACAATCTGTCCACTATGACCCAAATAGAGTCATTTCCCCAACTAGAAGTAGGTAGTCTAGTGATAAAGTCCATTCCTACAGAATCCCATTTCCATTCCGGAATTTGCAAAGGTTGCAACAATCCAGCGGGTCTTTGATGTCCTGCCTTGACTCGCTGACATATATCACACTTGGCGATATAGCTTCCGATTTCTCTCTTCATCTTATGCCACCAAAATTGCTCTTTCAAATCTTGATACATCTTAGTTCCTCTGGGATGGATAGAATAAAGAGTATCATGAGACTCCTTCAAGATAACTTCTTTCAACTCAGAATCTGATGGTACACAAAGGCGTCCTTTGTACCACAAAACTCCTTCTTCGTCCTCGGTGAATCCGGGTACTTTGCCTGTACCGATACGACGCTTGATTCCGTGGATACTAGCATTTCCTTTCTACGCCTCTTTAATCTGACTGATCAAAGTGGGTTGAAGTTATACGCTAGCAAAAAATCCTTCACTTACTAATTCCATTCGAAAATCTTCCATCTCTTTGTGCAAACTTGGTTGCTCCTTCAAAATCATGGAGTTCAAGCGGCACGGCAATCTACTAAGGGCATCGGCTACCACGTTGGCTTTACCAGGGTGATAGTGAATGTCCAGGTCGTAATCCTTGATTAGCTCAATCCGTCTTCTCTGCCTCATATTCAGCTCCTTCTGAGTGAATATATACTTTAGGTTCTTGTGATGCGAATAAATCTCACAACGATTTCCCATCAGGTAATGTCTCCATGTCTTTAGGGCTAGAACTACGGCTGCGAGTTCGAGGTCATGGATTGGGTAATTTTGCTCGTGTTGCTTCAATTGTCACGAGAGATAAGAGATAACTTTGCCTTCTTGCATTAGCACACATCCGAGACCAATCTTGGATGCGTCACAATACACATCGAAGGGCTCCGTGATATCCGGCATGATCAAGATTGGGGCTGAAATCAATCTCCTTTTGAGTTCTTGAAAACTCGCTTCACATTTGTCGGTCCATTCAAACTTCTTGTCCTTCTTCAGCAATTGGGTCATGGGTCTGGCGATACTAGAGAATCCTTCTACAAATTTGCGGTAATATCCCGCCAATCCGAGAAAAGCACGAACTTGGGTTTGAGTGGTTGGGGCTTGCCAATCTTCTACATCTTTCACTTTGGCAGGGTCAACGGCAATTCCTCCGGCTGATACAATGTGATCGAGGAATCCTACTTCCTGTAACCAGAATTCACATTTGCTAAATTTTGCATACAGCTGGTGCTCTCTAAGGGTTCCAAGAATGGTCATTAGGTGTAGCTCATGTTCTTCTTCTGATTTGGAATAAATCAGAATGTCATCGATGAAAACAACGACAAACTTATCCAGGAAGTCCATAAAAATCTTATTCATGAGGTTCATGAAATAAGCGGGGGCATTGGTTAATCCAAAAGACATGACTGTATACTCATACAATCCATATCTGGTGGTAAAGGCAGTCTTTAGGATATCCTCTGCACGAATCTTGAGTTGATGATAGCCAGTCCTAAGATCAATCTTAGAAAACACCTGGGCACCGGTCAACTGATCAAACAAATCTTCTATCTTAGGAAAGGGGTACTTGTTCTTGATGGTGACATCATTCGACATTCGATAATCCGTACACAAACGGCTACCTCCATCCTTCTTGTCCACAAACAAGACAGGTGATCTCCATGGGGACGCACTTGGTTGGATCAATCCGATTTCCAACATGGAATCCAGTTGCTTCTTCAGCTCTTCTAGTTCTGACGGGTTCATACTATAGGGTCTCTAGGCTATGGGTCCTGTTCCGGGGATTAGTTCGATGATAAACTCGATATCCCGATCTAGGGGCATACCGGGCAAAACATCTGGAAATACATCGGGGTATTCGCAGACTACTCTGACTTGGTCAATGGTTGGTTGGGTTATACTCTTGTTGCACTTGAATTGACGGGGCAAGGTTTTAGATACATGCTCTACTGATATTCCAGTTGTACTGGTCATGGTTATGGCTTTCTTGGCACAGTCGATTAATCCTTTATGTTTTGACATCCAATCCATTCCTAGTCCTACTTCCAATCCTTTTGTTCCAAGTACTATTAGATTAGCATAAAAATATATGCCATGGATTCGGATAGGTACGGCCTTGTAAATTTGTCTAGCTTTGGTGGTTGAACCAGGTACTTGAACTATCATAACATGCTTCAATTTTGTTGGTTCAATATTACTAGTGCACGCAAATTCTTCGGTAACAAACGAGTGCGATGCTCCAGAATCAAATAACACTCTTGCAAGTACTGAGTTAACAGAAAACATACCCAGCACGACATCTGGCGCTTCCTAGGCTTCTTCAGCATGCATGAGAAACATGCGGCCATTGCGGTTGAGCGAATTCCATGGGGCAATTCTTCTTCCACGTTGAATGCGACGCTGCTGCTGAGCTGGGGCATTCACATTGGGGGCTGCTGCAATATTCTTGGGGCACTCATTGGAATAGTGACCCTTGGTTCCACATTCATAACAAGTCACTTGGGACTTGTCCTTTGCTGCAATAGGCACAACATTGCTTCCATTCCTTGGGGCAGTATTGGTGTTGGTGGCAACATTGGTGTTGGGGTCTATTGGTTCTTGGGGCAAATCCTGGAGATGGGATGGGGCGATACTTTGGGGTAAGGTGGGTTCCTGGTTGATGCATCATTCGCCGCTTGCGGTTCTCATTGTCTTGGTTGATCTTGCCTTCCATCTGAACGGCAGAATCCACTAAGGCTTCAATGTCAGCAAATGGGATGTTGACTAACACTGTCTACGTCTCATCATGTAGACCATTCAGGAATCTCTCCTTCTTCTTGGCTTCAGTATCAATCTCATCCGGTGCATACCTAGCCAATGACAAAAATTTGTCACGTTACTCGACTACTGGCATCCTTCCTTGCTTCGGTTCTCTAAATTCATCTCTCATCCTCTTGATCAAACCCGGTGGCACATGGGTTCTGCTGAACTTGAGTTTGAATTCGTCCCAGGTCATCATCTGTCCTCCATTGATGGTGCGAACGCTGTTCCACCATGCTCTTGCATCTCTTGCCAGATAGTGGGTGGAAAACAGTACCTTCTCGTTGGCTTCCACTCCTGCAACTTCTAAGTTGTTCTCCATGGTCTGCAGCCCGTCATCTGCATCTAGGGGCTCTTCAGATTTAGTAAAGATAGGTGGATTGGTGTTCTGAAAAAAATTAGCTTTGATCCATGGTTCTCCTGGTTTCCATGGCCTTGGTTGTTGTTGGCCATCTGAGCTATCTGCTGAAGGATGTCTAAGTTGGCTTGACGTTCGTCTCTTTCAGCTTCATGGTCAAAAACCAACATTTGCAAGATCTGCAACATTAGGTCCGGGGATGAAGTGATTTCTCCGCGAGGCATATGAAGATTTGAGATAGATCATGAGACAAGAGGGAAATTTCTAAGGTTTTTGTTTTTGAAAGGTTTTCAAAGTTTGACTCGGATTTTTCTAGCAACTTGCTTTTCATTCATTCATTCATAGCACACGATACAAACACACACCACAAGAAGGAAAAACAGATGGTTTTAAGAACCATTATGTGAAACTACGATACAATGGGACCGGATACAACTCACTAACGCTAGTGCTCAAGTGCTATTACTCCTTGGAATCGGTGTCCTCGTCCTCCTCATCATCATTAATGAAGGCGAAGTCATCCTCATCGGTGAAGAAGTCCATGGCTTGATCTTCCAGAAAGTCATCATCGTCACTAAGGTAAGAATAGGGGTCTCCACAGATGTCCTCCCCTGCATTATCTCTCCTCAAGTTGCATGTCCCTCTCGTGGATGGTATCCTCCAAGTCTGTGATCGTGTGACGAATACGGGCAATGATGCACTCCTTCTTTTCAAGCTGACGGCGGCAAGACTAACGATCCTTCTCTAGCATGGAAATGGTATGGTCCTTCTTGACAGCGATGGCATAGTTGTGGTTGGCGTAGGAGCGGGCATTGTCCAACTCCTTCTACCGGTCATACATCATGAAGCCGAGGTGTTCCACTTGGTTCTTCAGCTCAAGGTGATATGATGCCTCCAATGGTTGTCCCATAACATCACGCCTCGGGCAGAACTCAAAGCGGCTACCCTTGATCTGATTGATACTCTGCCCACACAGACGGGCAAGAGCTTCTTGCATGGCCCTGGAAAGTCCATCTAGCCAGTTGTTCTCTCTAATGGTGAACTGAATTCCCTCTGAGTTGGGGGCTTCAATCTTTCCTCGAAGACTTGCAACAATCAGCCATTGTAATTCCTCTCCTTCCTGATCGTTGAGCTGAGCTCCGAAGAACTCGGGGTGTGGGCGCTCTAGAAGTTTCGAGAGCTGGTCCAAGTCACGCACAAAGATGAGATCTCCTCCATTTCCCAACTCATAGAACTTCCTATACTTCACATCCATCTATAAGAATATAGGATGAGTAAGTTAGTAGAGTGATCAAGTGTGTCGAATTTTATGTAAGTTTGCAAGAATTTTTGAGGAACATGAATTTTCATGAAAGAGTCTAAGTGATAAGGATGAGAATAAGTTTTCATAAATACTCACTTCCTTGGTTTTGAAACTAAGTTTTTGACTCAACATCCATTCTAAACTAGGGTATCCTATGCTCATGATGGCTCTGATACCAGCTTGTCAACACCCAGATTTTGAATCCAGATGCCTGTTATGCCATACATCGCAATCCCAAGATTACCATTTTTGCGAGACATAACAGATTGGATATCATAGTACATCATCCATTAAAAACCATACATACAGTCTTACAACAAATAAAGGATCTCATGATCTAGTCTTAATACGAATCAAGCAGCGGAATAATATAGTAACGATAGCATGGGCGAGGCTCCATATTCATGGTCACAAGCAATGCTCACGATGGGAGATGATCCTAGTTGTCGTAACCTTCCTGCGGTCCGTCCTCCTAATAGTCCTCTTCATAGTCTGGCCATGGGAATAGCTAGGGACAAAGCCATGAGTACTCTTTAAGTACTCGCAAACTAATACTAACAAGTGAAGTGGTTTTGAGTAGGAATACTAAGCTCTAAGTTGTTTTGCAAAAAGCCAGATTTATCTTTAACTGAGTTCATAAGCAAAGAAACCTAGTTGAAAGTTTTATAACACAAAAATGGGAAGTTGAATTTTTATATCACAACCCTGTTGTGTTCAAGTCAAAGTCATGATTCATTTCATAAATCATTTTTAAAACACCTGACGACGGAATAGTATGGCAACTCCAACTGTCTATAATCGCGGATGCGGCTATTCGAATAGTTTGACACTATGCAGAGGTGGTACACTTTCACCACAATATTCGATACATCCCTCAGGAACAATCCTGAATTCACCATACCTAGTATGTAGATAATCAATCCTAACCTTTCAATTACACGCCCTAGTATAGGCACCTCTCCTATGAGTTTGGCCTCCCAACCATGACCAACTGTCATCTTGGGAACTTCACAGGTGGACAATCGTCACGAGGTAGCCTCAGCTCACACCTCGGCCGCAAGGGAACCCATACTAAGGTATATAAATTTCCAGTCAAGCCCTACCCAAATTTCGGGTATTGTGGTTGTATGGTAAAATTGGAATGATATCGCATCTAGACAACCATCAGTTTTATAAAGGGCTAATGCTCATGCCTCAACATTTTCATCATCAAAATCATCTGGTGTTCAAGAACACATGTCAAAACATTTCAGTAGAATGACTCATCATTCTAAGGTTTTCATAACCATTTTCACCAAGTATTCCCATCTAAAGTGATCAAGTTTTATACTTAGCACTAGCAACTACAAGTGGGGGTAAACACTAATGAAGGGTGGTAATAAAGGGTGAAATGATCTAAGTTCAATCTCATGCCTCGGGATGAAATCAAGATTATCTAACTTAGTCCAAGTTCTAAGCTCTTTATGCTACATTTAAACATCTTTCTAAAATCTACAAGTCAGTAAGTAAACTCAAATAGAAAGCTTTGATAAAAAATTAAATAACTAAGCTTGCAAGTAAAACTGGGATTTGGTATCATCAAGTGGTATAATCATGGCATGCCTAATGCATTGCATAGATTATCTTATAGGTTTAAGCTTGCAAGTATGACTTGCATGGTTTATCTTAGCTTGCTAAGATAGTAACTTGCCTTGTGTAGTGCAGTGGTTGAAGATCTCCTCTCCTTCTTCCTCGTAGTATTCTCCTTCCTCCTCGTATCCTTGTTTGGTACTAGCGTCTATAAATAAATACGTCGTACACAATCACCAAACAATACTTAACTAATTCTATTTATCACACCAAGGTTCACACTAGATGATCTAGCATCATCACTATTATCACAAAGATTAAGGCAAAGGTTCTGTTTATTTTATTTTAGAAAAATAATTTCTACTCATTGAAAAACTACTTGAGATTTAATATTCTCCAACTAAAATAGAGGATCATGTTGGCACATGTCATCACCACATATTTCAGTACTTGGGAATGTGATTTAAAGTGGTGTCACAATTTAATAAGGTTTAACCTTTCTATTTTAATTAATGAAGTGGCTAGAAATGCCTATGGGGCATTTTTATTGCTTGTCCATTATTTCTGCAAGTACACCTAGATATTTATATTTATTCAGAAAGTTCTTATCAAATGTGATTTTAGAGAGTTTGAATTAACTCAAAAGCTTTTATGGTTGAATTTTGAAAAATGTTTGAATGCATAAAATCTTCTTCCTTGTTATTTTTACTATAGGTGATCTACAAATATAAATGGTTTGAATCCAATAGTCTTGGATTAAGAATTCCAGTTCCTTTCTAGCAAAATTAGTTTCATGCAATTTGGTTCAGTGAATCACTCTGGATTGATTTTGGAATCTAGGTACAGAACTAAGTTTGAAACTAAATTGATAAAACCTATAATAAAACTACTGGGTCATGCAGGAAGTTAACTGGGCCGGCCCACTACGCACAGCGCGCGCGGGTGGGTTTAAGTGGCTGTCCCCACTAGTCAGCAAGACAGGGGGTGCGAAGGGGTACGGGGCAATCTAGACCATGCGATCAACATCTAATCTAGCAGCTGGGGCTTGTCATCTCCGTCGGGCAACGCCGGTGAGACTGAACCCTTACACGGCCAGTGGGGGTCTGTGGGGGCTCACCGGGGCTCAGGCGAGGGTCGGTGATGGGGGCGAACAATGAAGTCGATGACGGGGATCCTCCTGGTATCGGTGGCTCCTCCTGGGGCGGCTCCAATCGATGGCGCCTCTTCTCCTCCTCCATGGAAGACTCCGGCGAAATTTCGGCCAACTGGTGCTCGCCTTGCTCCGAGGATGAGGTGGGGTGGTTCTGAGAGATAGGGGAGTGTGATGGTGTGCTGAAATCAAACGGGGGTGGCCTCTATTTCTAGTGCGACGAGGGGACCGAAGGGTTCGGGTGGAGCTCATCGGGGTCGCCTGCATAGCGAGCTAACGGCATGGCTGTGGGTAGGGGGCGGTGCTCTGCCTCCCAGCGAAGCTCAACGACATGGTGGCGAGGCATGGGGCGATGCAAATTGGTCGAAATGTTGCGATGCTCTGGGCGGGTCCGACAGAAGTTTTAATGGTGCACGGGCTCTCCTGGTCGCGCGACGACGAACGAGCATGTCCGGGCGGTTCCTATGGTGGTGGTGATCACGCACGCGAGTGGTGAGGGCGGCGCGCGGTCTGTGCTCGCGTGTTGAGTGCGGCGCTCTAGAGCGTTCTCGGCATGCTTGCAGAGAGGCTGGGCACGCTCAGGCTAAGTGGTCCAGGGGTTGGCAGTGCTTGGGCATTGGACAGGGGGTGGCGGTGGATGGTGGCTTGTGTCCCAGACAAGGTTGGCGAGGCTAAGGAAGCTCCTAGCTTGCTGTCGACAATGGGGTGGCAAGTTGAGCTTGGCAATGGTCGTCATTGATGACAATGTCAAGCTTACAGTGAGCTAGAGCTTGTTAAATAAGTTAGATCATCTATTGAGAGTGTCCTGTGAGCAAGAGGGGAGACAAGTTAGGCACAAATACTGCTCACTATAGTGTTTGATGCTTTGGTTGGTTTGTGTTTACAAGGTGTTTGATGAAATGGCCGAAAGAGATTTGAATTTGAATTTTTGGATGAAAATTAGTGGGTGTACTAGTCACATACTAGGTAGTCCCTGGTTAGTTGGTTTTGTCAAGGTGCACTAGTTTGGTTGGTTTTTGAGAATTGGTGATCTTCACATATGATATAGATTCAATTTTGAATTGTCATTTCAATCAAGTTGCCAAATGTTTCTCTGGGTTTGCAAGGTAGGATTGGGTTCACTTTCACTTGGTCTAGCAATGGGTGAAAATAAATGGATTTGTTTCTGTTTGAAATCTTGGACTAGAAACACTCAAAGTGGTCGCAAAAATGACCATTTGCTTGTTTTGTTTGTTTTTGAATTTATATTGATTTGTTTTTGCTCGGATTTGATTTAGATGCTATTTTTTTCATCTATACACACATGTATTCATATGATTTTAATTAACAAAAGTTTTTGTTAACCCTAATTTTGGTGATTGGAATTGATAACCTTGATCAATATTTTTGGGATGTTACAGAAGGCTGGCATGGTGATGAAGAAGGCCTTCGAGATGATCACCCCTCTCCGGCAGGGTGTCGGGAAGAGCTTCGGCTCCCCCCCGATCTAGGGACGATGGTGGCGGTGACTATGGACTTTTTCGTGGATTTCTTATCGGATACTTAGGATTTCTGCCTCAGGGTGTTTATATAGACGAAGGGCAAGGTTGGTGGACGCCCGAGGGGCCCACACCATAGGGCGGCGCGGCCTAGGGTGGACTCACGCCAGCCCTAGGTGGGGCCGCCTCGTGGCTCCACTTCGTCTCTCCTTCGGGCTCCGTGTTGCGTCTGTAAAAATAGGAACATCGGCTTTTGTTCCATCCAATTCTGAGAATATTTATTTACTAGCTTTTCAGAAACCAAAAATAGCAGAAAATAGAAACTTGCACTTCAGAATCTTGTCAATAGGTTAGTTCCAGAAAATGTATAAAAATACCTCAAAGTGTAGCCAAAACACAAGATAGTTGATACAAAACAAGCATGGAGCATCAAAAATATAGATACGTTTACGACGTATCAGGAACATTCTCAGTGGAACCAATGTGTGCTAGGTAAGATTTATGACTTTTACTCTTCTATTGATTTTCGAATTTCCTTGAGTCAGATTTTGATTTTTTGGTTATTTCGCAGATCCTCTGCATCTTTCCGACTCTTCTTCCTCTGAACCTCGCCTCGAGCACATAAAGCTTCTCGGATACGTTCTTTTCGACTTCCGCTAGACTCTTGAAGAGGCTGCTGAGTCGGTCAGACTTTACGACTTCCATAAAATGCTAGTGCACGAGGTGAGGGACAGAGCCAAGGAGATTACGAAGCTCATCAAAGACTGGAAGATTTCCTATGCTCGGACTGCTGCACAGACCGCCCTCCCAATGGTGATAAGACACCACATCAACATGGATATCTGGCACGTCACCAAGGGCATCTTCAACAAGGACGATGAGGGTAACCCGCTGGACATCAAGGCCATCCAAGAATCCGTCATTGTGCTTCCTTCGCCCCAAGAGCCGGAAGATAGCCTCATTGAAGGAGCTTCTGAGTCTCAGGATCAAGGTGGCGACGATGTCGACTCCAGTGCTACACGTCTCCTTCTCCACCGCCTGAATCTACAGCATAAACAACTTTGATGCATTATCCTAAACTTATTACTTGGCATGCAATGATGGGAACAATATTTTGTTTTTGAATGCGTGCTAGTTTGTAAGAACTACCACTTTACTCTTTAGCACTTGTTTGTATATATTTTTATGTGTGTGCCCGCAAAATTCTTAATCACTGTTTTGTGTTTACACTTATCGTTTTATCTGACTCTCTGCCTCATCCCTTTCATGAGCCGGCCAACCTTTAGCACGAAAACTTTGCCGAGCAATGGAGCTCAATTGCTAAACATGTTTAAACTCAAAAACAAAGCCAGCTTCCAGTACCAACAATTCATTACTCAGAAAAATACCCACGTCTAAGCAATCAGATAAAAAACAAAAGTATAAACAATAAATTAGATTTACACCCTAAGGTAATATTTTTTAGATACTTTCAAGCATTCTAGGATTTTTGGAAATGACATGCTCTTTTGGAAATAAGATGTCAAAAAACTTCTCAAGAATAACATATGAGGAAACCAATACTTTATTTCACTTTGAACATGAACATATATGATTACAAGAAATATAACTAAGAATAGAAGGGACATAATTGTGCAATGTTCCATGGATGGTCTATTTCATCTGGGTCTGTACTACCGCCAGCTCTCTTTCTCTTCCGAGTATCCGATCTTTCCTTGATTGATCTCATATCGGTTAAATAATATGACCCGTTATGCAGAACTCTACTAATTATAAAAGGTCCTTCACAAATGGTGGAAAGTTTGTGCTTTCTCTTTTGCACAAGTCGGAGAACCAAATCTCCCTTCCTAAAAGAATAGTTTTGCAATTTGATACGTCGAAAACGTATCTATAATTTTTTATGTTCCATGCTTGTTTAGTATCTACTTTGCTTTGCTTTGTCTACACTTTGAGGTGTTTTTATATGTTTTCTGGTACTAACCTATTAACAAGATGCCACAGTGCCAGTTGCATGTTTTCTTCTGTTTTTGGTTCCAGAAAGGCAGAAAATCAATATTCTCGGAATTGGACGGGACAAAAGCCAAAGTCAATATTTTAACCGTGGGGAACACGGAGCTAGAAGATGAGACGGAGGAGGGCCTCAAGGGGGCCACACCCCCTGGCTGCATGGGTGGGCCCACCCCGCGCCTAGGAGGGTGCAGCCGCCTCAGGCACCCCCTCGGCCTCCCTCTTCGCCTATAAGAAGCCCCCGATGCCTAAACCCTAAGTACCCCGATCAATATTCCACGAAACCATCTGTAGCCACCACCACCATCGTCCCTAGATCGGGGGGATCTGAATCTCTTCCCGGCGCCCTGTCGGAGGGGAGATCATCCTGGAGGCCTTCTTCTTCATCATGCCAGCCTCCGGTATGAAGCATGAGCAGTTCCACCTTAGACTATGGGTCCATGTAGTAGCTAGATAGTTGTATCTCCTCCTTTGTGCTTTTATGTCTAGATCTTGTGAGCTCCGTTCATGATCAAGATCTCATCTATTTGTAATCATGCATGTTGTGTTTGCGGGCATCCGATGGATATTGAGATTACTAAGTCAGATTGACTAATGGTTTTGTCTTATTGATTCTATCATGTCTATGTTGTTTGTGATCTTGCATGCTCTCCGTTGTTAGTAGCTATCTTAGCCAAGTAGTTGCTAGTGACACCAAGATGGGGTATTTATGCTCGATAGTGGGTTCATGCCTCTATTTAATATAAGGGAAGTGACGGAAATCTCTATGGTTGTAGATGTACTGTTGCCACTAGGGAGAAAACAAAGGTCTCTTGTTCATGGAACAAGTGGATTGTTTACCTTACACACTTTGCTTAAAGCAGTTGTCTGTTGCTTGCAACTTAATGCTGGAGGCGGTTCGGATGATAACCCTAAGGTGGACTTATAGTCATAGATGCAGTTGGATGGCGGTCTATGTATCTTGTTGTATTGCCCAATCGAATCTCATAGGATCATGAATTTCTAGTATTGCATTGTTATGCCTTACTCAGTCCTGTCAATTGCCCTACTGTAATTTGTTTACCCAGCATGCCATGTTTGTTTATCTAAGGAGAACACCTCTAGTCAACTATGGACCTCGGTCCGATCTTTACCATTGATACATCTTCCACTGTTACTGTTTACTTTCTGCAAACCACTATTACCTTCCACACCATCCAATTAATCCTTTGTTACAGGAACTGGTGAGATTGACAACCTCACTGTTCATTGGGGCAAAGTCTTGAGTTTGTGTTGTGCAGGTCTCCAAGTTGCTAGCAACACCTTTGAGACGTTTCCATCCTCCTACTGTTTCGATAACCTCGGTTTCTTACTGAGGGAAGACTTGCTGTTGTGCTCTACACCCCTTGCTCTACACTCTCTGACTATGATACTTGCGTAACTTCTACTCATAGGCTCTAGATCTCTGCTTAGCAATAACGCGAACTTCTTTGACTATGTCGAGATCATCTTGCCGATAAATTTCTGCATCTTCTTCGATATACGCTTTGACTCGAGGAGACTGGTGAATTAAATCACTTGGAAGAACTGCTTATGCACCATATACCAAGAAGAAAGGAGTGTATCTGGTTGATCTGTTAGGAGTTGTACGTAAGATCCATATCACAGACGGTAATTCTTCCGCCCAAGCCCCCGCAGCACGATGAAGTGGTGCCTCAAGACGAGGTCGAAGTCCTTGTAAAATAAGACCGTTAGCTCTTTCGACTTGTCCATTGGCCTGTAGATGCGCAACTGATGCAATGTCAAGTCAGATCCCTTGTTACTCGCAGAATTTGGCTAGTTCTCCCATGTAAAAGTTGCTCCCATTGTCAGTAATTATACTGTGCGGATATCCGAATCGGATGATCACGTCTTCGACGAACTTTCTGGCTGTGCCTCCATCGCAACTTGTTATGGGTTTTCCCTCAATCCATTTTGTAAATTTATCTACCATCACTAGTAGGTGAGTAAATCCACATTTTGCCATGTGAAACAACCCTACCATATCAAGCCCCCAGATCGCAAATGGCCATGTAATAGGTATTGTTCATAGCTAATCAGCTGGAACGTGTGCCTGACGGGCGTACTTTTGACAGCCTTTGCACGTTTTGACTAGTTTCTCGGCATCCGCCTTAGCTGTGAGCTAAAAGAATCCGTGTCTAAAAGCTTTTTCCACTAAATATTTGGCTGCAGCGTGGTGACCACACTCTCCTTCGTGGATTTCTCGTAAGATTTCTACTCCCTCTTCCGGAGAAATACAGCGCAGAAACCCCTAGAAACACTCCTCTTACAGAGCTCACCATTTATTATTGTATAGGATTTTGCTCGTTGGATGATCTGCCGACTCAGAACTTCGTGTTAGGGTAATTTTCCGTCTATCAGGAAATCTAGATAGGGTTTTGTCCATCTAGGAATTACAGCCAGAACTACTATTAAAGATGAGTCGGATTTCATCAGATAGTCCTCCTCAACTCTTGTGATGGAGAAAACTTTTAGGTTCTCTAGAAAATCGCCTATCCTTGATAAAGCATCGTCTTCCTCATTTTCTGCTCGAGGGATCTGTTGAACTTCAAAACCCTCGAACAATTTAGATAATTCATCCACAACAACTTTGTAAGCTGACATGTGCTTGTTTTCATTACAAATATCGGATACTTGTTGAGCAACTAAATACGAGTCTCCGTAACACATGAGTCTTGTTATGCAAATATTTTTGGCCATGCGTATTCCATGTAACAATGCTTCATACTCGGCAATATTATTTGTTGCCGTGAAGTGTATTTGTAACACATAGAACAACTTATCTCCTTGGGGTAACTTGAGCACCACGCTGGACCCCGAGCCTCCTCGTGCTTTCGACCCATAAAAATGTAGGGTCCCAAATTCCGAGTCTGGAGGACTTGTATTTTCTGCGGTCTCTGTCCAATCAACAACGAAATCAGGCAAGTATTTGTGATTTGATTGATGTTCATGGCTTGTACTCGATGTCAAAAGCTGCAAGCTCTATTCCTCACTTTGCGACACGTCGTATGGCGTCGCGATTATTAATTATATCTCGCATGGGAGCAGTACTCACCATTGTGATCTTGTGCTCTTGAAAGTAGTGTCGTAGCTTTCTGGAGGTGAAGAACACTCCATAAGCTAGCTTTTGATTCTGTCGGGACCTTGCTCAGGTAGTATGTTGGACGCTGCACCTTATGCTCATACCCTTCTTCCTCATGCTCCACTGATGTTACCACACTTATGACTTTGTTAGTTGTCGCAATGTAGAGTAACATAGGCTCTTAAGGCTCTGGTGCTGCGAGAATTGGTGGGTTCGAAAGTAGATCTTTCAAACTTTGCAGAGCAGCATCGGCTTCCTGGGTCTAGACAAATTTGTCAGTTTTCTTCAATAGTTTGTATAAAGGCGTGGCTCTTTCTCTGAGTCGGCTGACAAACCGACCCACTGCTGCAATGCAACCAGTGAGACGTTGCACGCCCTTCAGGCGAGTCGGCCTGGTAATGTTGAGTATAGCCTTAATTTTGTGTCGGTTCACCTCTATGCCCCTTTCGGACATGATGAAACCTAACAATTTTCCGGCTATAATTCCAAAGAAGCACTTCTTCGGATTTAGCATTATGTTAAATTTTCATAGGCTAGCAAATGTTTTCTCTAAGTCGGAAATAAGTGTTTCCTTCTTTTCGGACATCACTGCTATATCATCTACATATACATGAACATTGCGTCTGATTTTATCGTTAAGGCAACGCTGCATTGTGCGTTGATATGTATCTCCTGCATTCTTTAAGCCAAAAGGCATAGTTTTGTAGCAGAAGGTTCCGAAAGGTCTGACGAAAGACGTCTTTAGCTGATCCGATTCGTTCATCGGTATTTGGTGATATCTGGAATATGCATCTAGAAAACAGAGTAATTCCAACCCTGCCGTTGAGTCAATAACTTGATCGATTCTGGGCAAAGGGAACGGATCTTTAAGGCAAGCCTTGTTCAAGGCAGAGTAGTCAATGCACATCCTTAAATCAATAGTGTCCTTTTTAGGGACGAGTACAGGATTTTCCACCCATTCAGCATGGATGACCTCTGCAACAAATCTGGATAATTCTAGCCGGGCTAATTCCTTAGCTATTGCTTTGCGCTTTTCATCACCAAACCGTCGTAACGACTATTTGATGGGTTTAGTGTTAGGGTAAACATTAAGATAGTGCTCAGCAAGTTTCCTAGGTACTCCAGTCATGTTAGAAGGCTGCCATGCGAATATATCACTATTAGTTTTGAGGAACTCGACGAGCCCGCTTTCCTATGCATGGTCTAATCCTACCCCTACGTTCGTCATCTTGTAGGGATCGTCTTCCTTCAGCGAGGTCTTCTTCGTATCCTCCGATGCCTTGAACTGGATGCTTGGCTTCAGCACCCCGTTCTTTGTAGTACGCATGTCGGACGGGTCGATCGTATTTTTGATCTCCTGGTACTCCTGGGCATGCAACACGTCTTCGGCAAAGGCAGCAGATCCTTCGTTGCACTCTCGTGGTTTCTTCGGATTTCCCCGGATGGTGATGACGCCCTTTGGACCTGGAAGTTTTATCATGTTATAAATGTAACAGGGATGAGCCATGAACGGCTAGTAAGCCGGACGCCTGAAGATGGCGTGGTAAGCACTTTTGAACGGTACCACCTATAAAGAGAGTGGCTCGGTCCAAAGTTATCTCGGGTTCCAAATGTCACGTCCAGTGTAATCTCACCCATAGAATCTGCATGTCTCCCTGGTACAATGCCATGAAAAGTTACAATGCTGTAACTCAACTGGCTCTCGTGGATCTTCATGCGGTGGAGCGTTTCGATGGAGAGGATGTTGATGCTACTGCCACCGTCCATGAGAGTTTTAGAGAACTCATAGACATCAATAAGAGGATAGACGACAAGAGGGTACTTTCCCCTACGATGTGTTTTCCTCGGGTTATCTGAGCGGTCAAAGGTGATGGTTACATCCGACCAATCCAGGAATTAGGGGACAGCCGGAACCGTGGCATTGAGCTCACGGAGAACCGCCTTCTTGACCTTTGCCGGCTAAGTCCCAAGGAAGAGGATGTATGTGTCTTTATTTGTAGGGTAATCCTTCTTTCCATCTGACTTGGGATGTGCGGCATTCGCTTCTTCCATGTGGGAATCTTCCTTGGGCTCCTTGCCTTTCTCAGAATTTTTCTTTCCTTTTTGTCGCTTGGCCCTATAGCCAGCAAATTCGTCTTTTTTGATGTCGTCATTGAAACGACACTCGACATTTCTATGGGTTGAGTCTCTGTTACTATCCAGGTGATGAACAAAAGCATATTTGGCAATGTCGGCCCAGGTATAGGTTCTTACGGGTTGCTGATCTCCTCTGCCCTGGATTCGGGAAATTCCGCGACCTCGTCCCCGGCCGCCTCTGTGCCCTCCTCGTCCTCCGGATCTGAACGTTGCGTTAACCGCTGCATTGTCCGGAGCTGGTTTATCGTCCGAGGTATTCTTGCGCTTCTGAGTTTGCTATTTTGGCTGTTTGGCTGCATTGGGATTGGCCAGAATATTTAACATCCCTTATAAATCATCATTGGCATCTGCATACTTGCTCGACATTTCTATTATCTCTCCCAAATCTGTGACATGTTCACGCTTTAGTCTATGACGCAAAAGTCCGACTGGGAGTCCTGCAATGAAAGCTTCAATCGCAGTTTGTTCGTTTACTCCCTCACAGGAGTTCTTCGTGTCGATCCAGTGTCCAAGGTAATCCCGATAGGTTTCTCCAGGTCTTTGAGTGCAACTCTGCAAGTCTCCAACTATGCAGGGCCTCCTGTATGTTCCTGAAGGGATACGGGTAGGCTACACTAGCGCAAATCAAAATTTTCTACCGCGTAAACCAGGATTACTGTTGTCATAGATCACGGGATTACCACTAGACGCACAGTTGCGGAACTTGATGAAGCACGTCGAGGCAGTGCAGACGATCTGCGTCTCCTCCTTGTTCTCGTCCCACTAGAAGCTCTCCTTACGCGCCTCGTCCAAACGCTACAGATGCAGCGCCTCGGAGGTATCCGCACGTACAGGATGGAAGCGTCAGACGCCGGCTGTTAGGTCCGCGCGTGCAACATAGGCGTGAGGAGTGGCGGCTGGGTGGAATGGTTTAACCCTGGTCAGCTCGCCCTACCCTCTCTTATAAAGGCGTCCCTAGTGGTCTTCTACATTAGCAGCCCACTAGCATCCTAAGCCTGGTCTAATTCGGATCTAATCCTTATTATGCTTCCAGCCCCTTAAGTGTTTGACCCTATAGGTTCATATGTGTATAGACATGACACGAATATACTTATTCTGTCAATAGCTGGTAGCAGCCTCTAGCAAGACGTGCAAACTCCTAAACGCATACAAAGATCATATCGGACGAACCATCACAAGGTTTAGTACATGTCTTTCCCTTTGCCTCACGATATTTTGTCTAGCTCCAATCTGACCTCCCTTTCTCGACACCGTGATTCGGAATCCCTTTACTAGGTTAACTCTTAACCATATGTAGCACGGCCTTGCATTTCTTGATCCGATCACTCGAGGGGCCCAGAAATATCTCTCTCAAGTAGAGAGGGGCAAATCCCATCTTGATTGACCATGCCTTGCAGCATGCTTCAAGACAAACCTGAAAGCTACCTTTATAACTACCCAGTTACGGATCAGCGTTTGATAGCCCCAAAGTAGGTCGATCCACATCTCAAGTACATGCGCTAATCTCAGGTCTAAGGACAAAACGTACACGATGTGTAGAGAGAGAGCTGCAACTAATTGCTAGTCTCAAGTTGGGTCAGTCCAACCCCATGTTCATAGCATGTGTCCACATCATTGGTTTGACATCTCCATGTCTATGACTTGCAAAACATAGTCATCAACCAATCGATGTGCTAGTCTAATATTCACGTGTGTCCTCACACGAACTCTGACTAGGGATAAATCTTAAATAACCATACAAGTAAAGAGTTTCACAAACAATTCACATAATTTCCAATCAATACAAGTTGCCTAATATGGATATTCAAAGAACATTACAATAACTCTAGGGCATATTTCCTTCAGTTCCCTCGAAGTTTGAAAAGAACGCACTTTGCATATCATACCAGTTGTGAATTGAATTCTTTGGTATCTTATTGAGCCATGATCGAGTCGTCTTCCGCAACATAAGTGGGAGATATCGGATTGCAGCCAGGCTATTTCCTCCTTTAGTAATGCAGCAAGCCTAGAAAAAATCTTGAAGCCAACTATCTAGCCGAGCTACGCCATCGTAGGGTTGAATGTGTTTGGCAATACCAAAGTCAACCAGAAATTTAGTTCAACGAATGCGTGGGCCAAAGAATTTAGGTCCCATGTATACATCTTCTTCCTTGTACCGCAGCGCCTCTATGTTTGACTCAATGCGATGGCGAGGGTCGTTTGGCGAGAGAGATTTGCGCCTTGGAGGCTCATGGCTTATGCGCGGCGGAGTTGGATTCATGCTTCTCCTTTCACAACTGCCACCTCCGCCTATGTGGCTTCCATGGCTACGATGAGATCCCTCATGGTCGCTATCTGGGGGTGATGGTGGTCCTGGTGGGTTATTTCCGGCTTATGACATGGTGGTGGTGGATCCTCATTATGCTGACTCCGAGGTTGATTTCTTCGGGCCTCGTCCCTACTGGATTCAGGACGGTCCGGATCATATCTTCGTCCAGCGTTACCAGCCGGACGACTTGGGGGTGGAATCCTTATCTGATCCTATTCTCGCCGGCGGCGCACCTCCGGGTCTTCCCTGTGGCGATTGTTCTACCGACGATGTCCCTGATGAGGCACTAATGCCCTAATGGCATCTTCGGACGCAGCCGGAATAACTCTCGACCCGTCGCGCGCGGGCCTGTGATGATGATCCTTCGGTCCTTGAATTTTCTTCTTCTCCCCAGGGACGATAACGTTGATCCATATCCCTGTGGGGTTTTTGATCAGCGCTTTGATCGGCGCCAGTGTGGAAAAATTCCGAATTTGACGCCAGCTTGTCACTGAATGACGTGGACTGCTTCTGCTATTTTAATCCTTTGTCTAGCAACGCTATGCATTGTCGTACTTGCTATGGAGAAAATGCTATGCATTGTCGTACTTGCTCTGGAGACGGTTTATTGGCGAGGATAGCCCGAGCAGCTGCAGCATTGTCCATTGCCGTGCTATAGACTTGGATCTTCTCTCTAGATTTACCATCGAATAGCTCTCTGTGGACATCCGGGTTCCTATTGGAAATAACCGGACCTCCCCTTTTCTTGTTTGGTTGTCCCTTGAATTCTGACCGGTACTGGGCAGGATTTTTGTCAAACTGCTGCTTGAGCTCGACGATGCACGCATCCTCCTAGAGCAAAAACAAGTGGTGTTTTCCAGGTCCTCAGCCATTTTCTCCAGCGCATCCAGAGTGAGATCCGAAGCAGTTGGGATTGGTATCGTGAGAGTGTCTCCGTAAATTTCACGTGCACCCTTGGTGACAACGTCTCCATCCACAAGAGGGTCGATCGGTGTGGGAATAATCGGATCTCCGTCCTGATTCTCCATGTTGATCTCTTCGTCAACTTTTTCTTTGTTGGTTTCCTCGACCTCCAGCTCTGCCGATGTCAGATTTTGGTTCTTATTCTTCTTCTTTGAACGCCCAATAGCCTTAACATGCGTACCGGTGGAAAATATGGCTTTTGGTCTGGTACCAGAAGATAAAATTACATCGGTAGTTTCCGTCGTAGTTGGCTTCTGGACCTTAGACGAATCTCTAGTGTCCATATCATCTTGCGAGGTGTAATATTCATTCATTCTATCGTATGGACTAGGAGGGGCCTCCAGCTCACCTTGTGCTGGTTTGGAGGCGTAATATTCTTCGTATGCCTCCATCTCGTTCTTGAAGTCTCGAAGTTCCTGCGACATTATTGACTCCTGAGGGGAATCAGGTAACTCGATCCTTTCTTTGATTGCGTCAAGAACTGAATTGTTTCCGGCTCCAGCATGAACCAAGTCGGATCTAGAGCTCACATGGTATATGAAGCAATGCTTCTTCTTGTTCATGGTCTCAAGGTAGCGGCACAGCTGGGTTTCTTCCTCTGCCATCTCAAATCTCTCCTTGATCTCGGCGATTGCTTTGTAATCAATGTAGGGGCGCTTCATCATCTACTTTATCTTGTGCCTCAAGAGTGTTTGTTCTGCTCCGACATCGGTAGAACCAGATCCAAAGCGAATATATTATTCATCCGTGTATCCGATCTCAACATGGAGATCAGATCCAGATTTTTCTTCCACCACTTCTTCCATTACAGGAGCGGGCTGGGTGGGTTTAGGTTTTTTCAGGATCTTAAACTCTTCCGCCTCTGCGCATAGAGAAGATCCGGATTTTTCTTCCGCCATGGTCATCACCTCAAGGGTGGGTTGGGCGGGTTCAGTGAAGCCGAGGTAGATGTCGATCTCGCTGATGGACATGATTGTGTAGGTTGTCACGGGCTCCTTAGCTGGAATCCATATCACGTCGAGAAGAACGAGAGGAACATCACTGGCGTAGACCACGCGACCCATAGCGATTGTTTCGCCGATTCCTGCACACATAGGTTCCACCTGGAATAAAGCTCCAAAAGTCACCTGCCCCACGGTGGGCGCCAACTTTCGTCGGATTGTCGACAAGTACACCATAGGGGGTCCTGACGGCGTTGAGAATATGGGTTGTGAGACGTCAGATGTTCTGGGAATGATGAGCATAAGTTTATCCAGGTTCAGATCCGACTGCAGTGATCGGATCCTACTCCTACTAGCAACCCAGTAATATATCGGCAAGAGACGGATGTTACAACGGATTACAAGAGAGGTTCGCCTGTGGGAGTAGGTTGTGGTTGATCTATGATCTGGTTCCCTAAAGGCTCCCATAGGGCCGGTTTATATAATCACCGGGGCCTAGGGTTACAGGAGAGACCTATCCGGCTACATTATAGAGTCGGTAACTAGATACATCTTGGACTATAAGTAATACTACAGGCCTAAGTCGGTAACTCTTTTGGGCTTTGTCATAGCCGCAAGTGGCTCCTCCTCTTTCTCTGACTGGGCCGCCCATGAAGCAAAGCTCTAACCTGTTGGTGTACCACCCTGGTCAGTGAGTCCTGTGGGTATACCAGGAAAGTATATCCCCAACATAAAGCCCAACTAATAATGGATTACTATATGCGTGCATTTTCACATTTTCAAAAAGCAGGAACTAAAAAACAGAGAAATCCCAAAAAATAATTGGACTATAAAAGGCCAAATCCCTAAATCGAAATGGACACCAAAAATCCAAGGCCCATGAGATAATTAGACCGAAAAATCCTAGGACTAAATAAAAAATGTACCAAAGAAGGCCAAGGCCAGAAACTGCAATGGACCCTAAAAGGGCCAAGGCCCAATTCAAGATGCCCGTGAAAAGGTCGAGTCTCAAAAACCTAAAAAGCCCAGGCCTAGTAAGAATTGGGATCATAAAAGGCCAAGGCCCTTAAAGAAAATGAACATAAAAAGGCCAAGGACCAGTAAGAATTGGGCTCGTAACAGGCCAAGGCCCATACAACAGACAGAATGGACTGGGTTCATTTCAGATAACGACATTTTTGAAATGTCACAATTTTGCCACGTCGGATTGCCACTGTTGAGTTGATGAAGCATGGTCGGATCGACAGTGACGTTTTTAAAATGTCGTAAAACCTATGACGGTCTTGGAACATCATAAACGCCTGTGACGTTCCTACCGAAAACGTCACTATCGATCATTGTTGACGGTCAGCTTTCGATGTTCTAAAATATGTCACAAAAACTTCACAAACCGATTATGGTGACGATTCAGTGAAGTTTTTGAAGCATCATGTAATGCAGGATTCCTGGTAGTGTTTATCATCCGTTTATCATGTTTCGTATCTTTTTTGAACTTCACATCTGCAAGGTTCTCTTTGATACGAGAGAATATCATATTTTCATGTATAATATGTTGCTTAGATTTACGAGTTATCATCGGTTCTTACCCAAATCTTTCATCTTTTCAACTGGTATTTCGATCAAACAAGGAAAACAAGTCAATATCTCTTTTCTTATCTAAAGAACCAGATAATCTGAGGTTGATCTTTCGTGTTGGTATATCTTGACTACATTTTCGCTGGAACATCTTCCTTTCATCATATAAGGCTTCGAGAACATAGCATCTGTGTAAAGTTCTCAAAGTGGAAATCCCAACTTTTTGAAGTCACATATCTCAATCACGTCCATCTTCCAAAGACTGTGCTACAATTCTAGAATCATCAAATCACTTGTTAAACCTCACCCATCACCAGTTTCAACCAACACCGGAGCTAGATCCTTGGTTTGACGGATTTTTTGTAGATTTCCTCAAGACTGTTAAATCTCTCTCAGTTATTATCAATAAGAACAAGGAATACTTTGGTCTTCTACTCATCAGGAAATCTTTTAACACCCTCTCGCTTTATCTTCTATCCACAATCCGAAGGATGCCATGAAGATTTTCTAGATCTTTCACAATTCTTCTATTCGAGTTTTGGGTTCTATCCTTAATCTATCTGTAGAACCTTTTATCTGTCTATGTGATCTTCATTCATATCTTTTCCGATCGTTTTCGACTGCCGACACGACGACAACATCACAAAATTCATCTACTTTGGATCCGACGAATTGTTTGCCTCAAATCTTTGTTTTCTTATGGAGCTTCATGAGTTCTTATCAAGATCTTTAGTTTGAAATTGGAAAGTTAGATTGCATTATTTTCTTAGTCTTGTGTGGAGTAATGCTTTGGTGGTGGAATGGAGTAGCTACCATACCACTACCCTTATCATTCGCTCTTGTACATTGAATTGGTGGATCAATGCAATTTTTCTAATTCCATGGAAGTCATAAGTGGCCTTACCATTGAGACTTTTACTTCCGTCCTTGTTTCTGGAGTGTTCTCACAAGAACATAATCAATAATCTATTGTTGGTGGTCTCGTCTATTTCATGATGGAGTAAAATCTTCAATGATCTGGTGGAGGAAAATGTAGAATCTTCTCTGCTCTCTTCATTTTGCGAGAGTTCTACATCATTATACAAGATGGAGGGAAGATATCTTTGACTTCAATTTGTCTAATTCTTTTTTATTGGTAAATACAATTATGTTTGATGCCATGAATAGCAAAATCTATTGCAATAACGTCATGCTTAAGGAAAGAAATAAGCACCTCTACAATAAATCCAGTTCTTCAACTTGTTTCTCAAAATTTCACCATAAACCCGTGTCACTCTTTCTCGAGGAGATAAATCTACAAACCTCCATCGCATGATACTTTGGTTCTTGCCGGTGTCAAGAAGAATCTAATCAGAGAATTCCTAACCAAAAACTTTTCAATTGATATTAAGGAACTCTATTGTTTGAAGGCAATAGTCTTTTTCCAAACTTCATTTCTGAAATCCGAGGAAGGGAACAATGTTATTTTCATAATGGTTGATAACTTCTCCAAAGTTGCTCATTTCTTCCTGCAAAACAAACAATCATATTCACGTGCATCTATTGATCTTTAATCCTAACGATGTGCCTTTCTCTCCTCTCTTCGATAATACATCTTTTCATATTATTTCAAGAAGTGGTTCTGTTCTTTTATTGTGTTCCTCGAGAGCACCTAATCTATGTCCATCATACCTTCCTTATGCCCCCATAATCCTTCAATTATTCAATTCCTTTATTTCCTAGAAGCAAAATGCAAAGGTTTGCAACAAGTCTAGCAAGTTTTGCAAGGTGTATTGGTCGAAATATTCCGCTGAGAAATCAACTTGGGAACATGAGGATCACCTTTGTTCCGAGAACCAGTCTCTCATCATGTTCTTTTCTTTTCCTAGGAATCTTGGGGCGATATTCTTTTTTAGTGAGGGAGAGTTGTAGCATCCTCTAACAATTGTAATGCTACTTACCTACTCTATACTGCTACTTCCTACATATCATAATTGCATTGCATAATATCATGCTCATGTCACCATGCCACCTTGCATTTGAGCATCATGTAAACACCCTTTTATTTGGTTCTTCCCTCATATGCATTTGTATTCTTATTAATTGTATTTGTCTCTTAATATATTGTAGTTTGTTCTTGATATATTGCTTGATGACCAAATTGAATTGGGGGCATATCTATTCTAAATCCACCACCTTTCTTTTCACCAACTTATAATTCCACCATCCCATATTATTATGAGCACATGTATCTTCTGTTGGTATTTAACTAAAGCTCATCACTAGTTGGGTATGGATCCTATCTCTTGTTTGCATGCTTCCATATGTGGTCCTATATTGTTTTCACAATATTTGATATGGGGGATACATGGCTACCTTTTTGAATGTCATGTAATTGTAGAATCCTTCTTATATTCCTCCATGGATTTATTCAAGATTATGGGTACATTTGAGTTAATAAAGTCATATGAAACCATAGTGGCTCATACACACTAACTATGGCCTTAATATTCTAATGTTCCTATCTTTTTAAATAAGCTAAGAGAAGTATAGAAGTTTCCCTCAAGAAATCTTGTTTGGCTTCAATCTAACATCGAAGCTTGCATAGTGGACAAGATCTCTATGCATGGTTCATGCAAGAGGTCTTCTCTATCCTTTCCTTTGGTTTATTTTGTATTTTAAACATGGTTTTGATATTGAAATCAAACAATGAAACAAATAAAACCAACAAAAAGAAACCTATCTAAACATGCTATCTATCTCTCTCCCTTTCTTACATTTGTTAGTTTCTTTTGGTTATTTTTGCATGGCTTAAAATTCAAACAAGAATTTGAAATAAAATAAAAACAAACAAAACAAAAGAGGGAAAACCTAAACTAACCATCCCATCTATGCTAAATTCCACCACTTCCTACCCGTGGACTTCTACACCACATGGTGGCCATGGAATGTGGTTGCCATCCACCACATCACCCCCTAACCCCACCCTTCTACCCCTCCTTGGTCAGCACCAGACCATTCCACACGTCTACCTCCTCCCATGTTCCCCCTCTCCTGCTTCTTTGAGAAAGAAAGCAAGAAAGAAGGGAGAGATAGAGCCCTAGCTACCCGACCCCTCTTCCCTCCTCTATCTTTATGAAAAAGTAAGCCCCCATGTGCCCCTACCCCTCCTTCTTATCACCTTAGCCCCAGCCCCCATACTATCCACCCACCTTCTCTCTCTCTCTCTCTCTCTCTCTCTCTCTCTATATATATATATATATATATATATATATATAGCGACGTGGATTTGCTACTCACGGGCGTAGCTGCGCATAGGCAGAGCATCGTTGGATTTAGGGATCAAATGCATGCAACCTCTAGATGGAAGTGGGGTGGAACATGGATGAGCTAACGGTGTTAGTTTGTGCATGCATGCAAGAATCTAGGGTTTGGCATGGGTTCCAAATTAACATACTGTTTTGGCTACAAAAATTTTAGCATCTAAAATGAGAAGGGATTGAGAACAAGGATTAAATAAGTTAGGGTTTCTCAGCATGTTGTCCATTAGAGTTTGCCTCACCTAAACGAAATTAGATAAGCTTTGTTTTGCATGTTGCTCGTTAGGGTTTGCCTCATGCAAACGAAATTAGACAAGCTTTGTTTTGCTAGGGCTTCATGCATGTAGTATATTAGGGTTAGGGTTTACGTCATGTTGTATATTAGGATTTGCCTAACCAAAACGAAATTAGATAAGCTTTATTTTGTTAGGGCTTCATGCATGTAGTATATTACGGTTTACCGTGTAGTATATTTGGTTTAGTGTTTACCGCATGTTACTCGTTAGGGTTTGCCTCATGCAAACGAAATTAGATAAGGCTTGTTTTGCTAGAGCTTCATGCATGCATGCCAAATGAACACTAACGGAAAATCTTGGGTCTGGATACATGTGCTCCTTATATCAAAAGAGGATAGAATCAACGGTGGATAGACTATGCGCAGCTATGCCCGTGTTTAGAAGGCTATTTCCCATATATATATATATATATATATCTTTCTCTTATTTCTCCCTACCATTGCCATGGTGCCTCTAAACCCAAGCCCCAGCCTCCCCTTATAGCCGAGGTTCTGGATCGTGTCAAGCAGCGCTAGGACCACATGGCGCCTTCCTCTGCATCACCTACATCGTCTAGTACCCGCAGACCCTGTTGGAGATCGCCGGAAATTGTTGCCGCCGTTGTGTCCATGACGAGGCTGAAAAGCTGTTTCGCGATCCCGGCGCAAGGTCTCCACCGCCTCTGCGCAATCCTACCCCTCTGATGCCCCCGAAGTGAGCCCCTGCATCTTCTAGACATGATCTCCCTTCTCATTTTGCCATGTGCTGTCGTCGCCCTCCGTCGAGCACCCTTTGCGCGCCACCGTCTGCCTAACTGCTAGCCTGCAGCCGCCTTGCCGTCATCCAGCATGCATGCTCTGCCAGTGCTTGTAGCTTGGTATCGAACCCTGAACCCCCATGTAGCACCTTCCGATCATATGTGATATCTCTGCCGTGTACGTGCTAGCTGGCCGCGGCGCTCACCGCTCGTTGGACGAGAAGCGACAGCAACCGCTCTGCAGAGCAACCGAACCATCCCTGTTTAACAGAAGTTTCCAGATGATGAAAGCCTCCTTCAGAAATTTTGCTGAACAGAACTTGTAGCCCTGCCATTCCTCTCCATTTTCTTTTCTTGCACCATCGAGTTTCTCCCCGCCGTTTGGTCGCCAACGTCACTGCAAAACCCTCTGATCCGACATCGCAGGCTCACTATCATTCGACAGTTTCTTCAACTAACACCGCCTTCCAACACCTTTTGTAGAAAAACCTTTGGTGTTTATCCGATGCTACCCGCAGTCCCTCCTGTGGCCCCACTAGTCAGCGGCACACCAGAGCCCGTTCAGTACTATTATAAAGAGGTACCAGGATTTTCCGGGAAATACCTCGCACTCTATGGCATCGCCCCACGTGTCACCCCTAACTTGCCTATGCGCCTGTGGACCGGCCGCAATCCTGACCCCACCTGTCTTTGACTACAGGTAAGCCTGAGTTGAGTAACAAAGTTCTGCGTTTTACTAAATTCAAAATAGAATTTCAAAAAATGAATTCAATTCAATTAATTCATATCTTTTGAATAGTTTTGAGTTTGACCAAACTTTAAAAATGAAATATGAATGTTTTCCAAATGTGAATCCAACCATGATTTCAAATTTGACCAGAGTTGACTCATCTAGCCAAACCTTTGACTTTGACTCCATTTGATTCATTTTAACATTAATTTTTTTTTAAATTTAGAAACTCAAATAATATAAACAATATATATTTTTGAATCATAGAAACATGAGGATTATAAATATGATATTTAAAATATTATCTAAGCAATTTAAAATTTTGAAATAATTTAAATACTAATAAATGTACATTTATTGAATAATTCATAACTTTAATTCTATAACTCTAAATTCGATAGATGATATGTCTAAATCGATCAGCTGTATGCGCCTGTTCTAACTATACATTCCATGATATCAATTGAAGCATGAATCATATAAATATTAATGGGAAAGCAAGGTTCGTGGAAGAAAAACATGACTAACAAGTAATAAAATGTTTTATTGTTGTACCCCACACCTCACCCATGCCATGCTATGTTATACCATGTAATTGTGCATCATTCCATCATGGAATACCTTGTTTTCTTATTGCATATGATTACATGATTGCGCAATGTATTTAAGTTTGCTCCTTGTGTGTTTGGTTTTTATCCGGATAGACGCCAAGCAAGGAGAATATTAGGAGCCTTAGGAGTATTACCTGGATCCTTCCTATTCTGCAAATAAACTGCTAGGCAAGCAATTCCCCATGCTTGCACTAAATATAGAACCAATGCTATATTATTCTTGCATCATATGGTGTGATTAGAATTAAATTGAAATCCCAAGTATTTCATAGCCTTTACTTTTAAACCCCACCAAAGCTTGTTCCTCCATCCTATGAGCCATTACTACAGGAGTTGTTTGAGCCATGTGAGTCATAGAATTGCATGTGTAGGGTTTGTGAGAATCTTTGAATAATGAGGTACCTAAACAACTGATTTGAGTAGTGGTGGGATAACTAAAGAAAGAGGCACCGGTGGGCAATATCTGCTATTTGGTTCTTTACGCTCACTTGTGTCCCGTAGGACCCTGAGTACTTGATACATGTTCCTTGACTATCACACTATTCGCATGTGGGACCATGAATCCCCTTAGTCTTAGCATGAGTCAGATTTAATTTCTTGGGGCCACAAACTATTTTGGGGCGTTATTACTATCTTGTACTTATGCCATGTTGTATTACTTTATTTACTACTATTGCTCAAGGAGTGTGTACAACTATACTATTTAGGTTCGTGGCACGATTTCGTGGTAATGACAAGCCTAGTCACATGTTCGGGTTCCCAGTCCTTTACATCCATTCTTGCAAACCCCTTGGTCCGTCTCGAAGCCCGGCCGACTTCGTAGCCGGTAGCTTACCGGAGTGGCCCTCAAAAATAATTTATGAATCTTGTGAATGCTTTGTTGTGATGCCTCATTGGGTTTTCATTTGGTTTTTTCGAGGTTGATCATGCATGCTTTTTTTATTTGTGCACCCCTGCAGGGTAAATCTTTCTGAAAACCGTTTCCACAGTTATGGATGACTTGGAGCATAGTTTCTCGATCATAGAAAAATATTACTAAAGTACTGTCTTTAATTTGACTAAAATCGGACTAGTAATAGTGCAATATTCATGGAATGATTAATAAAACTGCCAACGGATGGGATGTTCTTACGCCTTCTTGTTTGGGGACCGGGAGGAGGGCGAGCGATGTTTATATATGTTGATATATATTTTTTGGGTAATTAATTGTTGATTATTTAATAAACGTCCATCTATCTTTGGTTAGGAGGTTGTTGTAGTGTGTATCTATAGAACTACTAGGCTTTATTTCCACTACAATTGTGTCACCGTCAGGTTGTTTCCCTTAGATGCATAAAGACTTGCTGAGCCCCCTAGGGTCTCACGTGATAGATAATGTTCAGATGGACAAGTATATCCACAGGAAGGCTACTGGGTTGAGGAGACCGATGATGGTGGCAACAACCGTCAGGTGTAAATATTCTAGGGATGGAGATCCATGAGATATGTGGGCGAGATATACTTATTTCTAGGAAAATTATGCCAGTTTTCTTCTTATCCATACTCGGATCTTGTTTCTCGCTTACACTTGATACTCTAATATGTGATGTATGAGGATGTATCCTAAACTATTATCTCTATCTAGTATATTTGTATCTTGTCATATGGTGTTGAATATTTACATTTCTTTTAGATGGTCTATCTCTGATGTACTATTGTATGTCACTGACATACACACTTTTGTATATTTTGTTCGCATACCTATTGACTACGCCGCTCGCAC
The DNA here is from genome assembly GCA_916181665.1 of Avena sativa. Lineage (NCBI taxonomy): Eukaryota > Viridiplantae > Streptophyta > Magnoliopsida > Poales > Poaceae > Avena > Avena sativa. The sequence continues at coordinate 107,986,339 of OV702293.1, forward strand.
TTGATACGATGTTCTTGGAAAGTGGATAGGGTGGTTGGCCAGTACCGTGGCCTGCTCCGCTTAGATGGGGCCTACACGTGGGTGGCCCTTGGGCCTCCTCGGTAGGACACCTTATGCACTTTGGGTTCATCCTGGCTTGTTACTTAGAGCGTAGTGTCCGAGGTATTATAACTTCTCAAATCGATCTTAGAGAATACCGTGGATCCAGCGAGCCGATCAAAGAGATCGTTGATGCGAGGAAGAGGATACTTGTTCTTGATTGTTATAGAATTGAGAGCTCGGTCGTCAAAACAAAGTCGATCAGTCCGATCTTGATTCTTGATAAATATTGTCGGGCTACCCTAGGAGGAAGTGCTATGCTGAATAAAACCCAACTTCTCTTGTTCATCGAGATGACGCTTGAGCTCAGCTAGCTCATTAGGTCCCATTTTATAAGTCCTCTTGGATATAGGATCGGTTATAGGTTCCAGTTCAATCACAAACTCGACCTATCGGTCAGGAGGCATACCTAGTAGATCTTCAAGAAAAACATCAGGGAATTCACAGACCACCGGAACACTTTGGAGAGCATCCATAACATCAATGTTTTAAACACCCAAGGAGTAGAGCTAGAGAGCAGGAGTCTGCCTTGCAGAATAGCCAATGTGGCCTTCAGGGATTTTGAAGGAACCGAGTAATCAGAACAATCGATCACGGCTCCATTTGCATTCAACCAATCCATCCCCAAGATAATATCAATATCCGAGATGCCCAAAATAATCAAATAGGCCAGAAAGGAGGAACTATCAATTTTAATATGGTTTCCATTGCTGATCTTGGAAGATATCATTCGTGCTCCATGAGAAAGAACCATCAGACATTTAGGAAGATCATCCATGTCTAACCCATTCTCATAAGCAAATCTTGCAGAAATGAAAGAATGCGATGCTCCAGCATCAAATAATACCCGTGTAGAAACTGAGTTCACAGGAAGCGTACCCAACACAACTCCAGGAGTATGCTCATCTTGAATGAGGTTAATGTTTTTTACTCAGGTAACAACTGCCCTAGGCTTAGTGTTGATGTTGAGAGCCTGTTGGGGATATACTTTATGGGTATACCCATAGGACTCGCTGACCAGGGTGGCCCACCAACGGGTTGGAGCTTTGCTTCACGGGCGGCCTAGTCAGGAAAAGAGGAGGAGTCACTTCCGGCTACGATAAGTCCCAGAAGAGTTACCGACTTAGGCATGTAGTATTACTTGTAGTCCAAACTGTATCTATTTACCGACTCTGTAACGTAGCCGGATAGGTCTCTCCTGTAACCCTACGCCCCGGTGACAATATAAACCAGACCTATGGGAGCCTTTGGGGAAAAACCGTAACCATATCATAGATCAATGACAACCTACTCGCACATGTGAACCTCTCTTGTAATCCACTATAACATCCGGCTCTCACTGATATATATTACCGGGTTGCTAGCAGGAGTAGGATCCGATCACCAAAGTCAGATCTGAACCTAGGTAAACTTGTGCTCACCACTCCCGGAACACCGTACGGCTCACATCCCATCTTCTCCCTATGGCGTACTTGTCGACAATCCAACGATAGAGCCCATGCTGCAGGTGCCAAAACCATAGCAGTTGAAGCAGGTCTTGGAGGGGGTGGGGGAAGAGCCCTGTTGTTCACCGGACTGTTCCACGGTTGGTGTCCAGTGTCACCACAACCACTCGGGCGAGGAGAAGAGTATCCACGAACTCCACCATACAACGCTCTTGGTTAGTTATTTTTGTAGCCCCTTGGCTCGATGTTAAAGGATTTTGGTGGCCTTAGCATAAATCCTGAAGGTCTTGGCATGCCTAATGGAGTAGGGAGCAATGGTGCGATATGAGGAACCCACAAATGACGCTTAGAAGGAGCGGCCATAGCCGAGTATCCATCACTATCGTGATTGTCCTTCTTTGACTCTTCATAAGCTTGTTTACTTTCGTCTTCTTGAAGAGCCGCTTGCTGGAGCTTGAGCAAAGAGCTTGGGGTTACATGAGTTAGAGCATACTTGATGGAAGCTTTAAGCCCTTGTCGGAATATATTTTGTTTCTTCTTATCATCAGAAACCTCATCACCTCCATAGCGAGATAGGTTTGTGAAGTTCTTGATATAAGTGCTCACATTGTCATTGCCTTGTTTAAGATTCAGAAACACCTCCTTAATTCTCTCCATGACAATTTTTGGCAGATATTGTTCCTTCAAAGCAGCAATGAATTGCCCCCAAGTTGGGTAAAAACCAGGTGGGCTTGACTCCACATAGTTGCCCACGAAAGTGCAGCATCTCCACGCAGCAGGTGAGTCGCGAACTTGAATCGGTCTTGTTCAGCAACATCAGTGGTGTTGAGGTTCCTTGTAATCTCACGGAGCCAATCATCAGCGGCCAATGGCTCGAAAGTCATCTCAACGTGCCGCAGGTTGAACTTTAGGAAGTCCCTAATGGTGCCACAGTGGGGAGTCTATGCAAATTCATTCATGCGAACACTCTCCTCAAAACTCAGCTGGTTCTACGGCAAAGTCCCTAGAGTACTTGCAATGCTTACTAGTGCAGCACCCAACTCTTGAACACTCGGAGCCTCTTCTTTATCATTGTGACACGAAGGAGGCGCCATCCTGTTAATGATGGAAAAACTTGCGTTAGTACCATAATGGATAATTATTAATAATCCAGAATAGCACTAGAATGGAATTAACCATGATTAAAGGATACAATTTACTAAGATGATATTAAAATATCAAGCAAAGTTCATGGCACCTAGAAGATAGTTAGCATATTGCACATGACTGAAAAGGAGTGTGGAACACAAATCTACCAAAGATTTTTTTTGCAAATTTCGGCATTATAATAGAAATTAAGTGCGCAAAACCACTTAATAGACAACGATAGAAACTCCACATCACGTGAAAGCTTACTTAAGAACAAACAACCCTAACAAGATCGCGTCAGTTTACAAAGAGTCGGATAGATCGCGCTAGTTTACAAATAAGCCTGTCGGTATGGGATGTACCAACAGTTGATAACCAAAGGCAGATTGTGAAGAAAAGTTTGATGCGACAGATCGATAAAGGATAAATACATCCTATGGTACTATGGATACCCCAAATACGTGAATACTAGTTTGAATTTTTAGAAGAGGATAGACAAACGTTACACTTCCTTAACAGAAAAGGGTGAGTGGGTGGGTAAGAAGAAAAATGAAAGAAGTCCTACTCCCACGTTTAGTTTTTCCCTAATATATATAACTACCAAAAATATTTTCTAGACCGACAACGACCATCTTGGCTGAGACCATTGTGAGACTCTGGCGCATGGCTCAATAGGATTGATAGGAAACCCATACCAACAAGTTGCAACTTCTTTTCCGAAATCTCATTCGAAAAGAACTCTAAGGTTATGCGTGCTTGGCCTAGAGAAATTCTAGGATGGGTGACCGACCGGGAAGTGGGTACCGGGTGTGCATGAGTGAGGACAAAGTGCGCAGAAAAGACTAGTGTTGGTCTGTGGGGTTAGTTTGGAGATCCTATTGAGATGCCAGAAGTGACAGCCGTCGGTCATGTGAGACCCTGGCGCATGGCTCAATAGGATTGGTAGGAAACCCATACCAACAAGTTGCAACTTCTTTTCCGGAAGCTCATTCGAAAAGAACTCTAAGGTTAAGCGTTCTTGGCCTAGAGAAATTCTTGGATGGGTGAACGATCGGGAAGTGGGTACCGGGTGCGCACGAGTGAGGACAAAGTGCGCAGAAAAGACTAGTGTTGGTCTGTGGGGTTAGTCTAGAGATCCTATTGAGCTTCCAGAAGTGACAGTCGTCGGTCCGGAGTGACCGGGGGTGTTACAAGTGGTATCAGAGCCGACCCTCATGGTTACATGGGCGTGTGCGGGTCAGTGGCGGACATGTGTAGCATGGCGCGTGTGGCCCGGAGTGGACACGGCATGGCAATGTGCCCGCACTGGACGCATAGACATGTGCCCAGAGGGAACGTTCCTGTCTTGTGGTTGATCGACGAGGACGTCGATCTTCTAAGGGTGGTGTATGTGAGACCCTGGTGCATGGCTCAATAGGATTGGTAGGAAACCCATACCAACAAGTTGCAACTTCTTTTTTGGAAGCTCATTCGAAAAGAACTCTAAGGTTAAGCGTGCTTGGCCTAGAGCAATTCTAGGATGGGTGACCGGCCGGGAAGTGGATACCGGTGCGCATGAGTGAGGACAAAGTGCGCAGAAAAGACTAGTGTTGGTCTGTGGGGTTAGTCTGGAGATCCTATTGAGCTGTCAGAAGTGACAGCCGTCGGTCCGGAGTGACCGGGGGTGTTACAAGTGGTATCAGAGCTCAGCAGTTACGATACCGCACTGGTCCAGCCTGTAGGATGACCTAGCTAACGGCCCTTGTAGTGTGTCAAAACTATTTTGGAAAATCGTTTGGATAGATCTGATTAGGTCTGATTTTACTCCTCACCCCTCTGCTATTCTCCTCTTATCTCGACTTGTTTTGAATCTGCTCTCTTATCTTTTCTATGAGTCCAGGATTTCTCGTGGTTTTGGTTTCTGTCGTACCTTCAGGGTTTCGCTTCCTTCCTCTTGTAATGGTGCTTCGACATCCGTTCTTCATGCTATCTGATGAATCTCTCATCTGTTGTACCTTCCAGTGGACCTAAAATTTACTCAAAATTTTCTTTGTATCCTCCGGTGTTTCATATCATCTGCGTCAGAACCGATGAAGAGTCTGCATCACTCCTTTCATTCCAAACCTCGCTTGTCGAGATCTTCAGTCTAATTCCAAGAATGGGTTGCGTGATTTTCTACTGCATGTGCGGAGTAATAGTTTGGGTGCATGATGGATTGGCCCCCATGACGACTACTCATTCTATTCGCTCTTGTACATAGTAGTGGACCAGGATGCACCTTTTCTCTCCTCTCACAGAAGTTAGAGGTGGCCTTACCTTTTGATGGTGCCTTTACCTTCGTCCTTTGTTCTTTGAAGTGTTCTCTCGACGTACGTGAGCAACAAACCCTTGTTGGTGGTGTCGCCGATTTCAAGATGGAGCAAGAATCCTTGTTGGTGGTGTCGCGAGAACCTACGCGAAATGAGAAGATTCAGATCGCCAGCCTTCTTCCCCGAATCATGAGGCGGATCTCGAGGGCGAGATCCATTGTTAGTGGTGTCGAATTGTAGAACCCCGGGAATTACCTAATTAGAATTGCTTGTTCTTTTACTTTTATGCATCATCATAAACATCATACCACTTTGCATGATTCATTTCTTTGTGTGCATGTTGAGATTGCTATCACCATACGTGTTTTGTTTCTCTCTCTATCTCTACCTTTTTTTAGTTTGCAAAATCCGTTCCCTCTTGTTTAATAGAAGGAACCCTATTTTAAATACAAATTTCTTTGGAATATCTCTATCTCTATTTTGTTTATCCTATTTCTTTTAATCTTGTAACATGTCCAAATTGTTTACATGGGCATGACCTTGTCTACTTCCTCTACTTCCCTACTTTTAACTCCAAAAACAAAATCCTCTGTTTATATTCCCTGCAAATTTTAAATGTGCTCAAATAATTTTGCAAGAAAAAAAGCTAAATGAATAAAGGAAAGGTTTCATAATAAGCTAATAAAAATAAGAGGGAGAGAACCAACGTGGTCCTTTTCCTTCTCTAAATACATGAAAATCATGTGGCCTCCACGCTGCCTATTTGGCCCATCTAATCCACCGAACCGAAGCCCACCTACCATCATATCCATCGATCGTGGACACGCATCCCTCCCGTCGCTTTCTTCTTCGTACGGCGCTGCATCCGGAGCTCCACGTCCACCACCTGGCGATGGGATGGCACGATGTTGTCTTGGCCTTCCTATAAAATCCTCCCAGGTGCCTAGCGCTTTGCCTTAGCTCACCTACTCCCCTTCCCCGAGCAGCGCCGCCACCAGGTATCCCTCCTCTGTTGGCCCAGCCCCAAACGCCGAGTGCAGTCCGACGTGACGACGACGAAGTATTCCGGCAAGTTGCGCGCACGTATAAGAACCAGCTAACAACGATAAGCAAGCTAGCTATCTAGCCTGATCAAAAGAACTAGCTCTATCAACTCACACGAGTACGTACGGGAAAAACAATGTTGATGGCTACAGGGCCCTCTCGGTCCTGTTGTTTGTATTGAATCTCACGGTTGTCTTACAAGGCTACTACATGGGTGTATATATACCCGGCAAGACGATGCAACGTCAATACGAATAGGTGTTGGACTACTAGTCCTACTCGGAACACACACACGCACACGACACCATTCCGTGTCCTATCGGGATTATTGTTCCTAACAATCACCCTCCTAAGCACGATGTGCCTAACTTCACAGCTTGGACGCCGATCCTTCCTCGCATCTCCGCAAACTTCACTCGTCCCAAAGATTTAGTTAGGATATCCGCAAGCTGATCATTGGTGCAAACATAGTTGACTTCAATCTTGCTCTCCTCTACACACTGTCGTATGTAGTGATACTTCGTATCAATGTGCTTACTCCTGTCATGATGCACCGGATTCTTGCACAATGAAATTGCAGACTTGTTGTCAATATTGAGAACCACTTGTTCCGCCTCCCGATTGGTGATATCACCAAGTAGACTCCTTAGCCACACACCTTGACACGCCACAGTTGCAGCCGCAATATACTTAGCTTCACAGGATGACTGTGCCACCACTTTTTGCTTTTGTGATAGCCAACTTACTATGCTTCTTCCCAAGAAATATGCCACGCCCGAGGTACTCTTACGGTCGTCAATATCTCCTGCCCGCTATCACTGTAGCCAAGTAGCTTCACCTCCTCCTTCTCTTTCGAGTAGACAATACCAAAGTTTGTATTACCTTTGATATACCTGAGTATATGCTTCACGGCTGTCCAATGCTCCATTGTGGGTGCTTCCATAAAGCGACTCACATAGCCAACGGAATAGGCCAAGTCGGGTCTTGTGTTGATGAGATACCTCAAACTTCCGACAATGCTCCTATACTCCATTGCATCAACCGTAGGTGCTTCACTCCTTTTCCTCAGTTTAAGACGAGGTTCCATCGGAACATGAGTTGGATTGCATTCTTCCATGCCACACTTCTCGAGTATCTTCTTTGCATATGCATCTTGGCATAGTGTGATCTCACCCAGATTTTGATGTACCTCGATCCCAAGGTAGTAGCTCAATAAGCCTAGATCACTCATCTTGAATAACTCCTTCATCTGTAGCTTGAACTTTGCAATCTCCTTCTCATTCTCTCCTGTTATCAATAGATCATCAACATAGATGCCAAATAGTAGATGATCCCTTCCTTTACCTCGCTTATACATCGCATGCTCCAGTGGGCTCTTCTCGAATCCGAGAGAGATCAATGTACGATCAAGCTTGATGTTCCACGCTCGAGGGGCTTGCCGTAGCCCATACAACCCCTTGTGTAGCTTCAAAACCTTGTGTTCTTCTCCCTCTCTGATGTATCCCGGTGGTTGCTTCACATAAACTTCTTCTAACTCCCCATTCAAAAACGCGGATTTCACATCCATGTGATGCAATTTCCAAGATTCTTGAGCTGCGAGAGCGATAAGTAATCTCACCGATTCCATCCTTGCAACGGGAGCGAACACTTCTTCGAAATCCACACCTTTCTCTTGCACATAACCCTTGGCAACTAGTCAAGCTTTGTGTTTCACCAACTTCCCTTCGGCATCCTTCTTGATCTTGTACACCCACTTGAGCGCTATGGCCTTGTGATTGTTGGGTAGATCGACAAGCTCCCATGTATCGTTGTCGCAGATCGACCCCAACTCCCCATCCATAGCCCGACGCCAACACTCCTCCGTATTAGCATCCTCGAATTTCGTCGGTTCCTCGGTGAGTAAACACCGACCTTGTCCTCTCCCTCGCGCACGCGCTGTACGAAGGGTCTCCGGCGGATACAATTCCAGTACACTTCGGAATTTTTCTGGAGTAGGTGGCCGTATCCTTTCTTCCCGTGCACTTGGAGGAGACGTGGAAGCTGACGTAGTACTTGTTTCAGCGTCTACTGAATTTCCTGTAGTTTCTGTCGGTGTACTGCATATTGGCGACGTGACATCGTCGCCCGCGTCCACTTCTGGACTGCCGCTAGTCCCTCCTGGACGGGAGTGTGCAGCTGATGGGCCACTTGCGCCAGGGCTCTCGTCCGCGCATGGACTGGATGGCAACGTCGATCCTCCAGGTGCAGCGCGTGAGCTGCTGCTCGTGCCAGGACTCCCACGCGGAGATACCTCTCCAGGCGTAGCGCTGCTGCTGCTCACTTCCGGACTTCCATCTTCTGAACCAGCGCCTAAATCCGTAACGCCACGGGACGCCGTTTCTTGATCATCTGCATGCGAATCACTGTAGACTATAGTAAATATTTCATCAGAAATTGATTGTACCGGTTCCACAGAGCCCCAATTCCATGATTTCTCCTCCTCGAAGACGACGTCACGTGTCACCACTACCTGTTTTTTCACTGGATTATACGCGCGATACGCCTTCGAACCGTATTCATAGCCGATCATGACCATTGGAGTACTTTGATCCGCCAACTTGCTAGTATGCCCGGTCACCGTCTTCACATGAGCCACGCACCCGAAAGTGCGAAGATGATCAACCGAGGGCTTGCGCCCGTACCATGCTTCGTACGGCGTCATACCAACTACACTCTTAGTTGGTGCCCTGTTCAGCAAATAGACAGCTGTACTAACTGCCTCACCCCAAAACCTGCCTGGCATGCCTTTGCTCTTCATCATGCTGCGTGCCATGGCCACCATGGTTTGGTTCCTTCTTTCCACAACACCGTTTTGCTGCGGTGAATATGGTGCGGTGAGATACCGCCCGATCCCATGAGCTTCACAAAACTCCTTGAATTCTTTGGATTTGAACTCCCCACCCCGATCGGTACGGAGGGCCTTCAACTTTGCCTCGGACTCCACCTCGGCTCCCATCTTCACAATCCTGAACGCTTGCAAAGCTTGATCCTTACTCTTCAGCAACACAACCCACATGTATCTACTGAAGTCATCGACGATGAGCAAAAAGTACTTGTTCCCAGTGGGGGTCGCCGTCGTGATTGGTCCGCATAAGTCTCCATGCACCAACTCAAGAACCTTACTTGCTCGATATTGTCCCTCCCTTGGAAACGGGGCTCGCCTTTGCTTCCCAATGAGACAACCGTCGCACACCTGCTCAACATGATCAACACACGGTAAGCCACGTACCATCTCCTTCTGTCCAAGTTGTCGTAGAGCTTGGAAATTTAGATGTCTGTAGCGAGCATGCCACTTCCACGCCGAGTCTTCCATGCTTGTCATCAAACATACTAGATCCGCCCGATTGAGATTGAGGATGTAGAGTCTATTCTTTGACCTCTCCACCTTCATGATGAGCTGCCTTTGGCGGTCATATCCCCACAGGAACTCGTCCTCCAACACGATCTTGCATCCACGCTCCGCGAGCTGACCAAGACTGATAATGTTGGTCTTAAGCTTGGGATCTCATGATCCAGTTCTTGATACAATTAAAGCAGCGGAATAACGTAATAGTAACGATAGCATGGGCGAAGCTCCATCTTCATGGTCACAGGCAATGCTGACGATGGGAGATGATCCTAGTTGTCGTAACCTTCCTGTTGTCCATCTTCCTGATACTCCTCTTCATAGTCTGGCCACGGGAATAGCCAGGGACAAAGCCATGAGTACTCTTTAAGTACTCACAAACTAATACTAACAAGTGAAGTGTTTTTTAATAGGATACACTAAGCTCCAGGGTTGTTTTGCAAAAAGCCAGATTTACCTCTACTAAGTTCAAAAGAAAAGAAAGCTAGTTAAAGTTTTATAACACCTAAGTGGGAACTTGAATTTCATATCACAACTCTGTTGTGGTCAAGTCAAAGTCATAAATCATTTCATAAGTCATTTTGAAAACGTCTGACGATAGAACAGTATGGCCACTCCAACTGTCCATAACCGCGGACGCGGCTATTCGAATAGTTTGACACTCTGTAGAGATTGTACACTTTCACCACAACATTCGATACATTTGTCAGGAATAATCCTGAATTCACCATACTCAGTATGCGGATAATCAATCCTAACCTTTCAATTACACGCCCTAGTATAGGCACCTCTCCTGTGAGTTTGGCCTCCCAACCATGACCAATTGTTGTTGGAATTATGCCCTAGAGGCAATAATAAAGATGTTATTATTATAATTCTTGTTCATGATAAAGTTTATATTCCATGCTAGAATTGTATTAAGCTGAAACTTTAATACTTGTGTGGTTTTGTGAACAACACCGTGTCCCAGGTATGCCTCTATGGACTAGCTCATTGATTAATGATGGTTAAGGTTTCCTAACCATAGACATGAGTTGTCGATTAATAATGAGATCATATCATTGGGAGAATGATATGATGGACAGACCCAAACTAAGCGGAGCAATTAGATCGTGTCATCGTGTTCATCTTTGTGAAGCTTTTCTTATGTCAAATATTGTATTCCTTAGACCATGAGATAATACAACTCCCTGGTATCGGAAGAAAGCTTTGAGGTCGTCAAACGTCATCCTATGAGAGGGTGATCATAAAGGTGTCTCTCAGGTGATCGGAAAGTACCTGTTGGGTTGTATGTATTGAGATGGGATTTGTCCCTCCCAAGTCGGAGAGATATACTTCGGGCCCACTCGGTAATAGATATCAACACCGCTTGCAAGCATGTGGTTAAGGAGTTAATCACAAAGTGATATCGGATTACGGAACGAGTAAAGTACTTGCTATGAACGAGATTGAACTAGGTATGACGGTACCGACGATCAAATCTCGGGCAAGTAAAATATCGCGAGACGAAGGGAATATATATATGGGATTGATTGAATCCTGGCATCGTGGTTCATCCGATATGATCATCAATGAATGTGTGGGAGTCAATATGGGTTTCCAGACCCCGCTATTGATTATTGATAGAAGATCATGTCTGCATATTCTCGAACCCGAAGGGTCACACACTTAACGTGTCTTGACGCTAGGATAGATTGGATAATTGGTTTATGAGTTTTTGTTCGGAGTCTCGGATGGGATCCGGGACATCACGAGAGGTTCCGGAATGGTCCGGAGAATAAGATTCATATAAGGCAATGCAGTTTTTGGACTTCGGAATTGTTTCGGGTTAATCGGTATTGTATCGGAAGCTTCTAAAACCTTCCGGAGGGGGACCAACGTGGCCACACCTGCCGGGAAGGGGCATGGGCCTATGAGGGAGTGCCCTGGCCGCATTGGGCTACGGGCACAAGGCCCCATAGGGCCCAGCCGGCCAAACCTAGGTGAAACCCTAGGAAAGCTTCTAGAAGGGGGGAAACTTGCCCCCCACTCCTCCCTCCTTGGCCGCCGGCCTAGGGCTTGGGGGAGGGGATAGGGCTGGCGCCCACCCCTCTATATATAGAGGGCTGGGGCGCACCCTCCCCCCACACCTCCTCCACAACCCTAGCCGCCCTGCTGCCCTCCTCTCTCTCTCCCTCCCGACTGCACGTAGGCGTAGCCCTGCTGCAGAAACTCTCCACCTCTTGCACCGCGCCGTCGCGTTGTAGATCCAATCCATCTCTACACCATACTTGCTGGACCAAGGAAGGAGGAGACGTCGAGGAGCTGCATGTGTGCATCTCTTGGAGGCATCGCCACTTGCGGTGCTAGATCGGATCGGATCGCGATGAGGAGAAGCGAGTACGACTACATCACCCACGTTCCGTCGAAGGTTCCGCTATGAGAATCTTCAAGGTTTGAAGATCTCATCTAATCCCCCTCGTTGTTTGCATCTCCTAGATTAGATCTTGGCTTTCCCATTCGCATCCGTAGAATTTTTTTGATTTACTATGCTGCAAAACCCTTCAGTGGTATCAGAGCTAGATCTATGCGTAGATGTGTTTCACGAGTAGAACGCAACATGGTTGTTGTGGGCGTTGATGTTTTCTGTTGCAAGCCTCCTGTTTGTGTTCTTCTTATTACGCGGGATAGTGAGATTGAAGCAGTCCAGGCCAACCTTACGCGACGTCGTTCGCGAGACCGGCTCCGCACTTGACGTGTGGCTTGTTCCGCACATGCGGATGGTGGATGCCAGTTTCTCTCACTATAGTTGTCATGGGATTTACACCGGAGTTTGGCAACCATAATATCACCGTTTTGGCTTTCCATAGATAAGAATCGTTCTTAGCTTGCTACTCCCATAAGCCACGTAAAACATGCAACAACAAAGTAGAGGCGTCTAACTTGTTTTTGCAGGGAGTATTTTCTGTGATATGGTATGGCCCAAGATGTGATGTGTATGTTGTATGCAATGATCATGTTTTGTAATGTTTCATGACTTGCATGTCGATGAGTACACAACCGGCAGGAGCCATATGGTTGTCTTTATAATTATGTATGACCTGTGTGTCAACTTCTTATACGCCATGTAATAGTTTTGCTTTATCGCTAAGTAGTTAGCAATAGTTGTAGTTTCTATTCGTGGTGGAGGCAATCATGGTGGAGTGATGGAGATCATGTCGGCACGCACAAGATGGAGATCATTGCGCGAAGATTGGCTATACCATGTCACATAAAGTTATATGCATGTGATGTTTATCCTTTTATGTATCTTATTATGCTTAGATCACGACGGTAGCATTATAAGATGATTCCTCACTTAAAGATCAAGATAAAACTGTGTTCTCCCTATGTATGCACCGTTGCGAAAGTTCGTCGTGTCCAAGCATCACGTGATGATCGGGTGCTATAGACTCTACGTTCACATACAACGGGTGCAAGCCAGTTTTGCACACAAGGAAATACTTGGGTTTGACTTGACGAGCCTAGCATGTACAGACATGGCCTTGGAACACATGAACCGAAAGGTTAAACATGAGTCATATGAATGATATGATCGACACTTCATTGTCCACCATTGAAACCACATCTCTTCTCGTGAAGATCGGATTAGGTGTGGTGAATTTGGATCATGTTCACTAAACAACTTGAGGGATGTTGAATTTAGTGGGAGTTCATCTAGTAATTTGATTAAAAGTTGAACTAGTTATCATGAACATAGTCCAATTTGTACATGCAAATATTGTAGATCAAATGGCTAAATCCAACTTCAACTTCAACGTTTTTGCTGAGAAGGAAAAGCTTAGAAACAATGGGTCTAACTTCACCAACTGGTTCCGCAATCTGAGAATCATTCTCTCTGGCGGTCAAAAGGACTATGTCCTTGAAAATGAGTTAGGTGACGCCCCTGCTGCAGATGCGCCGACTGATGAGAAAGTTGTCTATCAGTCGCGCAAAGATGATTATGGTGTGATTAAGAGCACCATGTTGTTTGCTATGGAATCGAACCTTCAAAATCATTTTGAAGACTATCCCGGGCCCTTTGAGATTCTTGAGGAGCTGAAAACCATGTTTCAGACTCAGGCCTGTTCTGAGAGATATGAGATCTCTGAGAAGTTCTTTAACTACAAGATGAAGGAAGGGAGTTCTGTTAGTGAGCACGCCATAAAGATGTCGGGCTACACTCAACGCCTTGAGAAACTGTTATTATTATAATTCTTGTTCATGATAAAGTTTATATTTCATGCTAGAATTGTATTAAGCGGAAACTTTAATACTTGTGTGGTTTGTGAACAACACCATGTCCCTCGTATGCCTCTATGGACTAGCTCATTGATTAATGATGGTTAAGGTTTCCTAACCATAGACATAAGTTGTCGATTAATAATGAGATCATATCATTGGGAGAATGATATGATGGACAGACCCAAACTAAGCGGAGCAATTAGATCGTGTCATCATGTTCATATTTGCGAAGCTTTTCTTATGTCAAATATTGTAATCCTTAGACCATGAGATAATACAACTCCCTGGTATCGGAAGAAAGCTTTGAGGTCATCAAACGTCATCCTATGAGAGGGTGATCATAAAGGTGTCTCTCAGGTGATCGGAAAGTACCTGTTGGGTTGTATGTATTGAGATGGGATTTGTCCCTCCCAAGTCGGAGAGATATACTTCGGGCCCACTCGGTAATAGATATCAACACCGCTTGCAAGCATGTGGTTAAGGAGTTAATCACAAAGTGATATCGGATTACGGAACGAGTAAAGTACTTGCTGTGAACGAGATTGAACTAGGTATGACGGTACCGACGATCAAATCTCGGGCAAGTAAAATATCGCGAGACGAAGGGAATATATATATGGGATTGATTGAATCCTGGCATCGTGGTTCATCCGATATGATCATCAATGAATGTGTGGGAGTCAATATGGGTTTCCAGACCCCGCTATTGATTATTGATAGAAGATCATGTCTGCATATTCTCGAACCCGAAGGGTCACACACTTAACGTGTCTTGACGCTAGGATAGATTGGATAATTGGTTTATGAGTTTTTGTTCGGAGTATCGGATGGGATCCGGGACATCACGAGAGGTTCCGGAATGGTCCGGAGAATAAGATTCATATAAGGCAATGCAGTTTTTGGACTTCGGAATTGTTTCGGGTTAATCGGTATTGTACCGGAAGCTTCTAGAACCTTCCGGAGGGGGACCAACGTGGCCACACCTGCCGGGAAGGGGCATGGGCCTATGAGCGAGTGCCCTGGCCGCATTGGGCTACAGGCGCAAGGCCCCATAGGGCCCAGCCGGCCAAACCTAGGTGAAACCCTAGGAAAGCTTCTAGAAGGGGGGAAACTTGCCCCCCACTCCTCCCTCCTTGGCCGCCGGCCTAGGGCTTGGGGGAGGGGATAGGGCTGGCGCCCACCCCTCTATATATAGAGGGCTGGGGCGCACCCTCCCCCCACACCTCCTCCACAACCCTAGCCGCCCTGCTGCCCTCCTCTCTCTGTCCCTCCCGACTGCACGTAGGCGTAGCCCTGCTGCAGAAACTCTCCACCTCTTGCACCGCGCCGTCGCGTTGTAGATCCAATCCATCTCTACACCATACTTGCTGGACCAAGGAAGGAGGAGACGTCGAGGTGCTGCATGTGTGCATCTCTTGGAGGCATCGCCACTTGCGGTGCTAGATCGGATCGGATCGCGAGGAGGAGAAGCGAGTACGACTACATCACCCACGTTCCGTCGAAGGTTCCACTATGAAAATCTTCAAGGGTATGAAGATCTCATCTAATCCCCCTCGTTGTTTGCATCTCCTAGATTAGATCTTGGCTTTCCCATTCGCATCCGTAGAATTTTTTTGATTTACTATGCTGCGAAACCCTTCAGTGGTATCAGAGCTAGATCTATGCGTAGATGTGTTTCACGAGTAGAACGCAACATGGTTGTTGTGGGCGTTGATGTTTTCTGTTGCAAGCCTCCTGTTTGTGTTCTTCTTATTACGCGGGATAGTGAGATTGAAGCAGTCCAGGCCAACCTTACGCGACGTCGTTCGCGAGACCGGCTCCGCATTTGACGTGTGGCTTGTTCCGCACATGCGGATGGTGGATGCCAGTTTCTCTCACTATAGTTGTCATGGGATTTACACCGGAGTTTGGCAACCATAATATCACCGTTTTGGCTTTCCATAGATAAGAATCGTTCTTAGCTTGCTACTCCCATAAGCCACGTAAACATGCAACAACAAAGTAGAGGCGTCTAACTTGTTTTTGCAGGGAGTATTTTCTGTGATATGGTATGGCCCAAGATGTGATGTGTATGTTGTATGCAATGATCATGTTTTGTAATGTTTCATGACTTGCATGTCGATGAGTACACAACCGGCAGGAGCCATATGGTTGTCTTTATAATTATGTATGACCTGTGTGTCAACTTCTTATACGCCATGTAATAGTTTTGCTTTATCGCTAAGTAGTTAGCAATAGTTGTAGTTTCTATTCGTGGTGGAGGCAATCATGGTGGAGTGATGGAGATCATGTCGGCACGCACAAGATGGAGATCATTGCGCGAAGATTGGCTATACCATGTCACATAAAGTTATATGCATGTGATGTTTATCCTTTTATGTATCTTATTATGCTTAGATCACGACGGTAGCATTATAAGATGATTCCTCACTTATAGATCAAGATAAAACTGTGTTCTCCCCATGTATGCACCGTTGCGAAAGTTCGTCGTGTCCAAGCATCACGTGATGATCGGGTGCTATAGACTCTACGTTCACATACAACGGGTGCAAGCCAGTTTTGCACACAAGGAAATACTTGGGTTTGACTTGACGAGCCTAGCATGTACAGACATGGCCTTGGAACACATGAACCGAAAGGTTAAACATGAGTCATATGAATGATATGATCGACACTTCATTGTCCACCATTGAAACCACATCTCTTCTCGTGAAGATCGGATTAGGTGTGGTGAATTTGGATCATGTTCACTAAACAACTTGAGGGATGTTGAATTTAGTGGGAGTTCATCTAGTAATTTGATTAAAAGTTGAACTAGTTATCATGAACATAGTCCAATTTGTACTTGCAAATATTGTAGATCAAATGGCTAAATCCTACTTCAACTTCAACGTTTTTGCTGAGAAGGAAAAGCTTAGAAACAATGGGTCTAACTTCACCAACTGGTTCCGCAATCTGAGAATCATTCTCTCTGGCGGTCAAAAGGACTATGTCCTTGAAAATGAGTTAGGTGACGCCCCTGCTGCAGATGCGCCGGCTGATGAGAAAGTTGTCTATCAGTCGCGCAAAGATGATTATGGTGTGATTAAGAGCACCATGTTGTTTGCTATGGAATCGAACCTTCAAAATCGTTTTGAAGACTATCCCGGGCCCTTTGAGATTCTTGAGGAGCTGAAAACCATGTTTCAGACTCAGGCCCGTTCTGAGAGATATGAGATCTCTGAGAAGTTCTTTAACTACAAGATGAAGGAAGGGAGTTCTGTTAGTGAGCACGCCATAAAGATGTCGGGCTACACTCAACGCCTTGAGAAACTGTTATTATTATAATTCTTGTTCATGATAAAGTTTATATTTCATGCTAGAATTGTATTAAGCGGAAACTTTAATACTTGTGTGGTTTGTGAACAACACCATGTCCCTCGTATGCCTCTATGGACTAGCTCATTGATTAATGATGGTTAAGGTTTCCTAACCATAGACATAAGTTGTCGATTAATAATGAGATCATATCATTGGGAGAATGATATGATGGACAGACCCAAACTAAGCGGAGCAATTAGATCGTGTCATCATGTTCATATTTGCGAAGCTTTTCTTATGTCAAATATTGTAATCCTTAGACCATGAGATAATACAACTCCCTGGTATCGGAAGAAAGCTTTGAGGTCATCAAACGTCATCCTATGAGAGGGTGATCATAAAGGTGTCTCTCAGGTGATTGGAAAGTACCTATTGGGTTGTATGTATCGAGATGGCATTTGTCCCTCCCAAGTCGGAGAGATATACTTCGGGCCCACTCGGTAATCGATATCAACACCGCTTGCAAGCATGTGGTTAAGGAGTTAATCACAAAGTGATATCGGATTACGGAACGAGTAAAGTACTTGCTGTGAACGAGATTGAACTAGGTATGATGGTACCGACGATCAAATCTCGGGCAAGTAAAATATCGCGAGACGAAGGGAATATATATATGGGATTGATTGAATCCTGGCATCGTGGTTCATCCGATATGATCATCGATGAATGTGTGGGAGTCAATATGGGTTTCCAGAGCCCGCTGTTGATTATTGATAGAAGATCATGTCTGCATATTCTCGAACCCGAAGGGTCACACACGTAACGTGTCTCGACGCTAGGATAGATTGGATAATTGGTTTATGATTTTTTGTTCGGAGTCTCGGATGGGATCCGGGACATCACGAGAGGTTCCGGAATGTTCCGGAGAATAAGATTCATATAAGGAAATGCAGTTTTTGGAGTTCGGAATTGTTTCGGGTTAATCGGTACTGTACCGGAATCTTCTAGAACCTTCTAGAGGGGGACCAACGTGGCCCCACCTGCCGGGAGGGGGCATGGGCCTATGAGGGAGTGCCCTGGCCACATTGGGCCAGGGGCATAAGTCCCCATAGGGCCCAGCCGGCCAAACCTAGGGGAAACCCTAGGAAAGCTTCTAGAAGGGGGGACTTGCCTCCCACTCCTCCCTCCTTGGCCGCCGGCCTAGGGCTTGGGGGAGGGGCTAGGGCTGGCGCCCACCCCTCTATATATAGAGGGCTGGGGCGCACCCTCCCCCCACACCTCCTCCACAACCCTAGCCGCCCTGCTGCCCTCCTCTCTCTCTCTCCCTCCCGACTGCACGTAGGCGTAGCCCTGCTGCAGAAACTCTCCACCACTTGCACCGCGCCGTCGCGTTGTATATCCAATCCGTATCTCCACCATACTTTCTGGACCAAGGAAGAAGGAGACTTCGAGGTGCTGCATGTGTGCATCTCTCGGAGGCATCGCCAGTTGCGGTGCTAGATCGGATCGGACCGCGAGGAGGAGAAGCGAGTACGACTACATCACCCACGTTCCATCGAACGTTCCGCTGTGCAAATCTTCAAGGGTATGAAGATCTCATCTAATCCCCCTCGTTGTTTGCATCTCCTAGATTAGATCTTGTCTTTCCCGTTTGCATCCGTAGAATTTTTTTGATTTACTATGCTACGAAACCCTTCAATTGTCATCTTGGGTACTGCACAGGTGGACAATCTTAATAAGGTAGCCTCAGCTCAGATCTTGGCCGCAAGGGATCCGATACTAAGGTATATAAATTTCCAGTGAAGCCCTACCCAAATTTCGGGTATTCTGGTTGTACGATAAAATTGGAATGGTATCGCATCCATACAACCATCAATTTTATAAAGGGCTAAAACACATGTTCGGAAACACATGTCAAAACATTTCAGTAGAATGACTCATCATTCTAAGGTTTTCATAACCATTTTCACCAAGTATTCCCATCTAAAGTTGATCAAGTTTTATGCTTAGCACTAACATCTATAAGTGGGGTATATACTAATGATGCGTAATAAACAAGTGGGGATTAGCTAAGTTCAATCTCATGCCTTAGGATGACATCAAGATTATCTAACTTAGGCCAAATTTTATGCTCTTTATGCTACCTTCAATTTCCTTTCTAGAATCTACAAGTCACTAAGTAAACTTTTGATAGAAATCTTTTGATAAAGAAAATAAAATACTAAGCTTGTAAGTAAAACTAGGATGGTGTGTCAAGTGGGTATAATCACATATGCTTAAGGCATATAGTTGACATAGTAACAAGCAAGTTGTAGCTTGATAAGTCAACAGGTAGTATTAGGCTTGCTAAGATATTAGTATAAGATTGCCTAGTGCAGAGCAGTGGTTGATGTTCTCCTCGGCTTCTTCCTCGTAGTATCCTCCTTCCTCCTCGTATCCTTGGTCGGTACTAGCGTCTATAAATAAATACGAGGTAGACAATCACCAAACAATACTTAACTATTTCTAATCATCACACAAAGGTTCATACTAGATGATCTAGCATCATCACTAACATTACAAGATTAAAGCACTTGTCCCATTTATTTTATTTTAGAAAATTAATTTCTACTCATTGAAAAACTACTTAAGATTTAATATTCTCCAACTCAAACATGGGATCATGTTAACACATGTCATCACCATATATTTCAGTACATGGGAATGTGGTTTAAAGTGGTGTCACAATTTAATAAGGTTTAGGACCTGTTTGGCACCCAAGGTATTTTTAAAGTATTAAGGAAATATTTTGGTTTCTGAAAAAACTGAAGTATTAAATACTTTGAGGTGTTTGGATCCAACAAAAAGTATGGTTTTAAAACTGAAGTATTCTCTAAAACAATGTTTTTTTTGAAGTATTTGAGAAAGAGGTTAGACCCTATTTTTTCTAAAACTGAGAAAAGGGAAAAACTAAAGTATTGCTTTGCTTGGCACTAAAATACTATGGTATTGGTATACTTCAGTTTTAGAAAAACATTGTTGCCAAACTAGGCCTTAACCTTTTTATTTTAATTAATTAAAGTGACTAGAAATGCCTATGTGGCATTCTTTTATTACTTGATCATTATTTCTGTAAGTAAACCTATATATTTTTATATATTCTGAAAGGTATGATTAAATGTGATTTTTGAGAGTTGGAATCAACTCAAAATCTCTTATGGTTGAATTTTGAAAAAAGTTTGAATGTAGAAAAGATTTTGCCTTGTTATTTTTACCATGGGTGGTCTACAAATCTAAATGGTTTGAATCCAACGGGCTTGGATTAATCATTCCAGTACCTTTCTAACAAAATTGGTTTCATGTATTTTGGTTCAGTGAATCGAGCTGGGTTGATTTTTGAATCTAGGTATAGAACTAGGTTTGAAATTAAGTGAATAGATCTGAATTTGAATTAGTGGGTTGCGCGGGATGTTTAACTGGGACGGCCCACTACGCACAGCGCACACGTGGGATGGTTAAGTGAGCGACCCCACTCATCAGTGAGACAGCGAGTGGCAAAGCGATACAGGGCGATCTAAGCTGTGCGATCTAGTTCTAATCCTACGGCTGTGGTTCATCATCCACGCCTGAACAGGGCGTGGCGAGGCTGAACCCTAGGGCGGCCAGTGGGGATAAGTGGGGGCTCACCGGGGCTCAGACGATGGTTGGCGATGGGGGCGAACGATGAAGTCGACGACAACGATCCTCCTGGTACCGGCAGCTTCTCCTGGGGTGGATCCAATCGACGGCATGTCTCCTCCTCTAATGCAAGATCCCATCACCCCCACTTTAATCTCTTGGCGAACATGATGTATGATGCAATATATTATTTTCCCATGATATATTGTTTGACTATGTTGATGTTTGAGTAGTGAATTGTTATTTAAATTGTGATCTAGTTTGTTTTGGTTGCATACAAGTATATGCTATCTTTTATGATGATCTTGATGCACTAGCATATGAGTTTACAAATATGCTGGGGGATGCACAAGGTTGTCACTGTTGCATGGTGATACGATGAGGGATAGAGAGAGTTTGACAAAATCCGAATCCCAATTCTTAGAAATATATGTAGTATTAATTCATGGTTAATAAACAGTGGTATAATCATGGGGACCTTAGATCTAAATGCGGTGGTTTGACTTTATGTATGAATATTCCCTTGTTTGTTCTTATTTAGCCTTGAGATCAATCACTAGTGGTTTATTTGCTCGTATCTATGGCTACACCTAGTTATGGATCCTCCTGCAAGAAACAATAAAAGTACTATATATGTGCTTCACTAATTGTCACAATCAAATGAATGAAATAGAAATTTTCCTAAACATTTGCTCCCATAGATTATCCACATCCACTCCATTATCTCCACTTCATTTGCATTATTTTACTTATTCTATTTATTTCAAATATATTATTATTTTCTAATTAATACCAGAAACAACCACATACATACTTTAGATCCTAGCTTTGCATAGAAGGCCATATAAGTGGGTTATAGGGTTTTAGAGAATAGATAGTTTATCTTCAGCTCCTCGTGGGTTCGACACTCAAATACTTATCGAATTGTACTATAGCGATCCCCTACACTTGGGGGTTATCACTGAATGGGCTTGTCAATACAAAAAAAACGTTCCACATTCCTAAACAGTACATAAGTAAACGCTCCTCAAGCAATAGTAGTAAATAAAGCAGTAAAGCATGGCATAAGTATGAATCAAGCTAAGACTAAGGGGATTCATGGCCCCACATGCTAATAGTGCGATAGCCAAGGAACAAGAATTAAGTACTCGGGTCCTACGGGACACAAGTGAGCGGATAAAAACCAGATTTCAAATATTACCCACCGGTGCCTCTTTCTTTAGTTCTCCCATTACTACACAATTCAGTTGTTTAGGTACCTCGACCCTCACAAAACCTACACATGCAATTCTACAACTGGCATGGCTCAAACTCCTGTAGTAGTGGCTGATAGGATTGAGAAACAAGCTTCAGTGGGGTTTAAAAGTAAAGGCTATGCAGTACTTGGGATTGCAATTTGATTCGTAATGCGACTCATGATGCAAGAATAAGATAGATGCAATAGGTACTATATGTAGTGCAAGCATGAGGAATTTCTTGCCTCGTAGCTCAGTTGCAGAGTAAGAAGAACCCGAGTAATACTCCTGAGTCTCCTGATAGTTCCCTTGCTTGTCGTCTATCGGAACAAAAACAAACGCACAAAGGACATAATAAATAATGTGCGTAAATAAAACATATTAAACAAGAAAAACAAGGTATGCCATTGTAGCCCCAGGGTAAAACCACTATAAAAAATCGCATGTCTTATCTTTATGCATCATCATAACATCATGTATCATTTTACCTAAAACCATTTTCCTAGACGCCTATTTTTTTTTCTAAATTATTCTCCTCTCCTAATTCAAATCAAACCCTCGGTTCGACCCAATATTTTATTTATCTAAAAACAATTTACAAAAATGTTTTAAAATAAAAATAAATAAATGGCATAGACTA
Organism: Avena sativa; assembly: GCA_916181665.1. Lineage (NCBI taxonomy): Eukaryota > Viridiplantae > Streptophyta > Magnoliopsida > Poales > Poaceae > Avena > Avena sativa. Next base: position 108,008,823 of record OV702293.1, read on the forward strand.
GATGACCAGGCCCTGAGGCCCAGACATAGGCTATCTACTACCAACAAGGAAACCCTAACCATAGACAGACGGAAACACACCACGTAGCCACTGCCGCAGCGGAGACACTTGCACATGCACAAAACACTCTGGCTGAGGTACACAACATACCCCAACACGCTAACTACCCAGACTCTCTCACCACCATGGCCTGACTGAGCCACACCACACACCACGCTCGCACCTAAGATCATCTCCACTCGTTGGGAGAATCCAGGCCGAAATTCGGACTTTTTTGGCCGGACAAAACAAGTTTTTGGCCTGGGTACGCCGAGTTTTCCGCTCGCGTACCTAGGTGAGTTCCCGCATCTGGCTAAAATTTAACAAATTTCGGCAAAATTTGGGCAAACTTTGGGCGAATATAAGTGGTTTTGGGCGAACTTTGGGTGAATATGGTCGATATGGACGAACTTTGGGCGAATATGGGCAATATGGACGAACTATGAGCGAACTTTGGGCGAAATATGAGCGGTACAGACGAACTTTGGGCGAATATGCCGGAATTTTGGGCGAACTTTGGGCGAATATGATATATATGGACGAACTAAATTTGGGCGAATATGGGCGATACGGACGAACTTTGGGCGAATATGCCCGAATTTTGGGCAAACTTTGGGCGAATATGGTCTATATGGACGAACTTTGGGCGAAATTTGGACGAATATGGACGATACGGACGAACTTTGGTCAAATATGCCCGAATTTTGGGCGTACTTTGGATGAATATAGTCTATATGGACGAACTTTGGACGAATATGGTCTATATGGACGAACTTTGGGCTAATATGGGCGAATATGGACGAACTTTGGGCGAATTTGGGCGAACTTTGGATAAATATGGACGAGTATATGCTGATTGGGCATCCACTCGCCGAATTCGCTTCGTCCGGCGTTCTCAAGGCGTAAACAGGATCCTGGGTATCGCGGTAGTCCGGATCAAAGTTGACCTAAATTTAGACAAAAACAGGTTTCTAAATACGCGAATGGGCGAAATTTCAGCGTCCGGACCTATTTTCAACGTCCGAATCGCCTGTCCTGAATAGCCAAGTGGAGATACTCTAACCTACGTGCACTCTGCGGCCACACTTCCCCGTCCCGGTCACAACAGAGAGCTTCCGCGGACCCCACCACACTCCCCGGCCGTGTACGATCAACGCACGCGCAGCGTCCTGCCCCACTCTGCTTGGCCCAACCTGACCCGCTCCACGCACCCGCGTCTTCTTCCTGCCGTCGCCACCAACCACCCGCATCGGGCTATCTTCTCCGCTCATCGCACCGCCATGTCACTTGTTAGAGTATAGACTCCCTAGTCAAACATACTGAGTCCACCAACTCTATCCTCGCATGCAACGCGTGCGTCCGTATAGATAGGGATGCTAACCAATTCAGTTAGCATGTGTGCGTGTGTTTCTCTCCCATCTCCTGTACCTCTCAGTCTATATAAAGCTGTACACAGAGATGATGAATTAATACAGTATACAGTGCGTGTGTCGCACAACAACCCTCTTTGTATTTCTAACTTGGTATCAGTTTCTTCGATCCTATGGCCGACGATGCTGGCGCTCCCGCCGCCCATGCAGCTGGGAACGCCGCCGCCGGGCTCGGCGCCGCCCTTGGCGCAGCTCCTCCTCCACCCGGTGCTCTCTCCGCTCATGCGGCCGGCCCCACCGCCGCCGGCCTCGACGCGGCCCTTCCCCAACCTGTCCAGGCGCCGGCCCCCACGGCTGCTGCTCCGCCCGCCATTGCCTAGGTTACTCCCGTCCCTGTCTTTGCTGCCACTCCTCCTGTCTCCTACCAGATGCGAGGCGTGCACGTCCGCAACATCGTCACCCGCACCTTGGAGCTCACCACGGGCTCCTTCACGCAATGGCGCAACCTGCTCTTCCTCGCCGTCGCCGAATACGGCGTCCTCGACCACCTCACGGAGGACGAGGCGCCCGCCGAGCCCGACCGCGAGTGGCTCCTGATCGACCTCATCCTCAAGCGCTGGATCTTCGGCTCCATCTCGCCGGAACTCACCGGGATGATCCTCGACCCCGACCGCACCGCCCGGCAGATCTACGTCGCGCTCTCCAACATCTTCATCAACAACAAGCGCAACCGGGCCGTCCACCTCACCAGCGACTTGCACGAGGTGCGCCAGGGCATGCTAGGTGTCGCCCAGTACTGCGCCCGGATTAAAACCATCGGCGACGCCCTGCGCGACGTCGATCAGCCCGTCGGCGACGACGTCCTCGTCACCGTGCTCACCCGCGGCCTCCACGAGCGCCACGCCATCACAGCCAAGATCCTCCTCGCGAACTCCGGCAAGGTCACCTTCGACGATGCCCGGAACATGCTGCTGTTAGACGAGATGCAATCTCGTGCGACAGATCGCATGGCGTCTCAGTCCGCCCTCATCGCGCTCGGCCGCGGTGGAGGCGGCGGTGGCGGTGGTGGTGGCGGCAGTGGCGGTGGTAGTGGCGGCGGCCCTCCTCCTGGCTTCGGCGGCCCTCCTCCTGGCGACGCCCGGCCCCCGCCCGCCTATGGGGGCGTCAGCACGGTCGGTCCCAACTTCGGCATGCCTTCTCCCTCGCCCAACCAAGGCAAGACCAAGCGGAAGCGCGTGACCAACCACGGCGGCTACACGGCCAACGGCGCCGGCTCTCCGCAGGCCCCCGACCCGCAAAGCTGGACTGGCTACGTTCACGCCTGGCCTGCCCCGTATGCCGGCCCCCGCTTTCCCGGCATCTTCGGCCCCCGCCCACCTCAGCAGGCCCACGTTGTCTTCGCTCCGCCCCAGGGGAACCCGTACGCCGCTCCACCCTCCGTACAACAGGCGCCTCTCTACGGCGTCCCGCCTCCCCTGCCGCCTCAACAGCTGCTGATTCTCACGGCTGGGCAGGCCTTTGGCCAGAACCCACCACCGCACTACCAGCCGTCGCCGTATCAGCCGCCCTCAATCCAACCGGCGTCGCACCCACCCGCCCACAGCTTCGAGCAGTCCGCGCTGATCGGCGCCCTCACCGACCTGTCGCTGCACGGCCAATCCGGCCCCTGGATCGCCGACTCCGGCGCTTCGGCTCACCTCTCGGCACACCATGGTATGCTCTCACGTACTCGACCTGTTTTTTAGCATGCACCGGTTATTGTTGGCGATGGAACTCCTCTTCCCGTTACCCTCCTCGACGACTCTCATCTCTCTACTCCCTCTCGCACTCTTTTTTTACGCAATGTCCTAGTTGCTCCTGCTATAGTCCACAATCTTTTATCTGTACATCGTTTTACCACTGATAATCACCTGTCCATGGAGTTTGATCCCTCTGGTGTTTCCTTGAAGGATCTACAAACGGGGGCTCTTCTTCTGCGATGTAACAGCACCGGCGATCTCTACCCGCTCTCCCTCCCGGCGCCCACCGCTTCACCTCGCTCCGCAATCGCCCTTGTCGCTCCGTCCCCAACCTTGTGGCACCACCGTTTAGGGCACCCTAGTCTTTCCACCAAATTTAATGTTTGTAATAACCACGACGGTCTCTGCACCGCTTGTCAATTAGGAAAGCACTCCCGTTTTCCTTTTTCTTCATCCACTACTTTTACTTTTGCTGCATTCTAAATAATACATTGCGATTTGTGGACCGCTCCTATCCCTAGTGTATCTGGTTGCAAGTATTATCTCATTATTGTTGATGATTTCAGTCATTTTATGTGTACCTTCCCTCTACGCTTAAAATCTGACGTTCATGTCGTTTTCTCCTCCTTCCATGCCTTTGTTCGGACTCACTTTCACACAATGATCGGCACCGTTCAGTGCGACAATGGCCGGGAGTTCGACAACTCCTCTAATCGCACCCTCTTCGCCCCCATGGCACTATTCTCCGCTTTTCTTGCCCCTATACTTCCGCGCAAAACGGAAAAGCTGAACGAGCTATCCGAACAACGATTGACATCATCCACACTATTCTTCTTCAAGCCTCCATGCCTCCCGCGTACTGGGCCGAGGCCCTCCTTTGCGCCACCCACCTGTTCAATCTCTGACCCACCAAACCTCTCAAGCTTCTCACACCCCACGAAGCCCTCTTCCACGTCCCTCCCTCTTACGATCATCTTCGCGTCTATGGCTGTCTCTGCTTTCCCAATACCAGCGCCACCATACCCCATAAATTAGCCCCTCGATCCATTCCCTGCGTCTTCTTAGGCTATGCCCTCGAGCACAAAGGCTACAGATGCCTGGATCGTACGACCGGCCGCGTCTACACTTCTCGTCATATTACGTTCGACGAAGCTCAGTTTCCCTTTGCTGCCGTCCATGCACCGGACTCTGCCTCCTATGAGTTTCCTCACGATCCTATTCTTGCGCCTCAAGACTCTCTCCCTCCTCTCTTTATGTACACCCCGATCCCCTCCCCTCTGCCCACTTCCGTCGCTCCACCCACCGCGGCCGGCAACCCTTCCCCAGCGCCTGCCTCCCCAGCGCATCTTCCAACCACCTCGCCCACACCATCCGGCTCCGCCGATTTTTCTGCCTCAGCCGCGCAACGCGCTGCTATCTCTGCAGCTACCCGCACTCCCTCTCCCGAGCCTGCCCCTCATCCTGCGCCTCGCCCCATCCCACCACCGGCCCATCCCATGCACACTCGATCTAAAAGCGGAATCCTGAAGCCTCGTACTCTCTTCAATCTTTCTGCTGTTTCATCTCTCGCTCCCATACCCACCAATTACCGCTCCACTCTCGCTGATCCCCACTGTTCTGAGGCCATGCGTTCTGAATTTTTTGCCCTGACCGAAAACTCTACCTGGCGCCTTGTTCCCAAACCCCCAGGAGCTAATGTCGTCTCTGGTAAATGGGTGTACCGTCATAAGTTTCATTCCGACGGATCCTTGGCTCGCTATAAAGCGCGCTGGGTCGTCCGTGGCTTCTCACAAGAACACGGCATCGACTATGACGAGACCTTTTCTCCCGTCGTCAAACCTAGCACCATCCGCATCGTTCTTTCCCTCGATGTTTCCTCTCATTGTCCCATCCATCAACTAGACGTCAAAAACGCCTTCCTTCATGGTTACCTCTCTGAGACTGTCTACTGCCAACAACCGAAGGGTTTTGAGGATCCTTCTCTCCCTGATCATGTGTGCTTGCTTCAAAAATCATTGTATGGTTTAAAGCAAGCTCCCCGAGCCTGGTTCACCCGCTTTGCGACCTTCATCGCCTCCATTGGTTTCATCCCTTCTCGCTCTGACTCCTCTCTTTTTATTTATCACTCCGGCTCTCACACAGCTTATATTCTCCTCTACGTCGACGACATCGTCCTTACTGCCTCCTCTCCCACATTTTTACATCAGATCATCTCCACCCTACACACGGAATTTTCCATGACTGATCTCGGCTCCCTTAGTCATTTTTTAGGAATTTCCGTCACCCGCACCACGGCTGGTCTCCACCTCTCTCAACGGCAATATGCGCTAGACATAATTCAGCGTGCCGCCATGCATGATTGTCATCCCGTCAAAACCCCAGTCGATTCCGGCGCCAAACTTTCCCTCCACGACGGCGATCTCCTTGACAATCCCACTCACTACCGCAGCTTAACCGGCGCTCTCCAGTATCTCACCCTCACTCGCCCTGACATTTCCTACGCCGTCCAACAGGCTTGTCTATTCATGCATGCCCCTCGTACCTCTCATCTCAATCTCGTCAAACGCATCATTCGCTACCTCAAAGGCACTCTCGACTTTGGCACCGATATCTCCATCTCATCCACCTCCTCTCTTGTTGCCTATTCCGACGCTGATTGGGCCGGTTGTCCCGACACCCGTCATTCTACCTCTGGTTTCTGCGTTTTTCTTGGTGATAATCTTATCTCTTGGTCTTCCAAACGCCAACTAACCGTGTCCAGGTCAAGTGCTGAAGCTGAATATCGTGCGGTCGCCCATGTGGTTGCCGAATGTTGCTGGATTCGTCATCTTATGCAGGAGCTGCGTCGACCCATCGACAAGTCCATGGTGGTGTATTGTGATAATGTCTCCGCTGTGTATCTGTCGGCTAACCCCGTTCAACACCGCCGCACAAAACACATTGAGATCGACATACACTTCGTCCGCGACAAGGTGCAGGTTGGCGATGTCCGAGTTCTGCATATTCCCACTTCCTCTCAATATGCAGATATATTCACTAAAGGCCTTCCAACAGCGGCCTTTCTAGAGTTCCGTTCCAGTTTCACCTTCCGAGACATTGCCGCTGACACTGCGGGGGGTGTTAGAGTATAGACTCCCTCAGTCAAACATACTGAGTCCACCGACTCTATCCTCGCATGCAACGCGTGCGTCCGTATAGCTAGGGCTGCTAACCAATTCAGTTAGCATGTGTGCGTGCGTTTCTCTCCGATCTCATGTACCTCTCTCTATATATAAAGCTATACACAGAGATGATGAATTAATACAATATACAGTGCGTGGGTCGCACAACAACCCTCTTTGTATTTCTAACTTCACTTCCTCACCAAGCTCCTGTTCCCCGCCACCAGTACCTCGCAGTCGCCGTCACCCGACCGCCCCTGCCGCTCGCCGCCTTGGCTGCCCCGCCTCCAGCACCGTGAGCCGCCGCCCGCCTCCTCGTCGTCGGCCCTTCCCGCAGGCGCCAGTCCGCCATGTCCCCGTCGACCCCAAGCCACTGCCCGACAGCGCCCCTTCTCCCTGGACCTCATCCCCTCTTCTCTGTGGTGCCCCGAGCCCGCGTCACGTCCACCTCCTCCTGGGACCGCACCACCTCGGGCTCGTCCCCGCTCGCCACCGCACAAGCTCCTCCTTTGCCCCGGCCTCTCCTGTTGAGTGCCTCCATGCCAAGCCGCCGTCGTTTTTCCCGTCGACGGCCACTGGCCGTGCTTCTCTCTTTTGTGCACCACTGCCAGGGGCCGGCCATACTCGCCTATGCGCTGTCCTCCAGCAGTTGTTTTTGCTGCCCCGCTTCATCGAGTCAAAGTGTAATAGTCGCTCTGGTTCTGTTCTTGTTGTGTGTGTTTGTTTCCAGACATTTCCAATCAAATCAGAGCATTGACACCTCTCCCTCTGCATGTTCGACCACCAGTGTTTGCTGCTGCCCAATGCAAATTTCGCTTAGAACATGTCGATGAACAGCTATAAGGAGAAAAGCCGACAAGATTCGTCAAGGTCTCCTTTGACGTGGCCAACCCATTGACAAGTTTTCTCCATCGACCATTTAGGCCGGAACCCCAAACTCGTCGACATGGAACGCAGAGGACTTCTACATGGAGCTACAAGTACTACATAACGGATCCAATGGTCGGGACCCCTAAGGTATCTCCTTCTCGGAACCGAAGACCCATCGAATGTCAAGGTCCCCGGAGCCTGAAGATCAATGTCGCCGAACCAAGTTGTGTGACCCCTTTCCGAGACCCCTGTATTGTTGCATATAATTATTCATACTCATATACATATTGTATGGTTTTGGGGCCTTATGGAGACCATATATAGACTTTTCTAGTCTTATATTTTCTTTATTCAAATTTGTGTAGCTAAGCGATGCCATATTTTGCTTGGTTAAGATAACATTTAAAATACGGGATATCTAAACAAAATGAACCATCTAAATAATTGTCAGGACCCTAGTTCCACTTAATATTACCTAATTGCATCGTATATTTTCCATGTCATGCATCATATATGATCATGCCCGATCCTCTATCATAAATTGTGCATCCGGTGTTTCTTCTAGTGCTTTGCTTCTTAACGGATTAGACCGATGATTTGATGCGAGTGTCGATCCAATCTTACTTTTATAGTCTTTATTTCCGGTGTTTTCAGGCGAGCATTCTCCCCCTTGCTACCTATCTTACTTTTATAGTATTTATTTCCTCATGTTGATCTATTGTTATCTGTGCTGCGATGATTTAGTTTTCGTACCTGTGATATCCCTTGCAGCCTCTATATTGCATTGGACACCTCCTATTACCTCTTGTTTGGTAGATAGCCGGCCTTGCGAGTCCTAGTCGCTTGCTTGGGTGCTGCTTCGTGTCGACAAGTACCATAGTTGTTGGAGGAATGCCTCATGCCATATGTTGGAGATGATCATGACTTAATTACAATTTGATATTAAAATGCTGGAAATAGTTATAACTAATTCAGAGGGACCGGTGGGAAATATATGTCATTTGGTTTTTAACCGGCCACTAGTGTCCCGTAGGACCCCGAGTACTTGATATATGTTCCTTGACTATCATACTATCCGCATGTAGGACCATGAATCTCCTTAGCCAAAGCTTGAATTATATCTTATTTCTTGGGGCCACAAAGTAGTTTGAGGCTTTATTACTATCCTATACTTATGCCATGCCTATACCATGTTTACTGCTTTATTTACTACAGTTGGTCGTGGAGAGCGTTTACTACTACAGTGTTTAGGTAAGTGGAATGTTTTTGCGGTATTAACAAGCCCAGTCACACTTTCGGGTTCCCGGTCGTTTACAGCCATTAACACAAACCTCTGGGTCCATCTCAGAGCTTGCTTTGGGTCTAAGAAAGCGTCGTGTCCGAAGCCCCGCCGACATACTGATGGGTGTATGTTAATTGATCTGGCAAAAAGGGTGGAAGTGCTCGTAGAAACTTTGGTGCACCCCTGCAGGGGTTAAATACTTTCGAAAATCCATGTCCATGGTTATAGACGACTTGGAGCATAGTTTCTCGATCATAGACAAATTACACTAAAGATTACTGTTATAATTTGACTTGGATATGATATGACTAGTAAGTTGGATAACCACCATGGAAAGAATAAATAAAACTACCAACTGTGTGAGTTTTCTCGGTAGGACATCCTCGTTTGGTCTCCAGGGGAAATACCAGGATGGGTATGATTGGTGTTAGTATCAGGTTGGTCCCACATAGGTCTTTCTTATCTCTCTCTTATAGCCGACAGTTGTACCGAGTCTCTATAGGTTGTTTAGTGCATGCTTCGCTGTCGCTTTAGTCCATCATACCTATGTAGGCGAGATCCGCCGAATTCTAAGTCTCACCATGTACTAGCCTCAGTACTGTCCGCTCTCCTTTTCCTTTGCCCTTTGTTGGCACCCCTTTTTGTTAAGCAGGTTTGAGATCGACATCGTTAGCAGGGTTATCCTTCTGTCTTGGCCTAGGTAGGGTTATGGAAACTATTGGTTATTTCTCAAGGCTCTTAGCCCAATTTGCTTCTTATTCGTACTCAGATGTTGTATCGATTTCAAGGTGATTTGGTTCTTTGTACTATATATCTTTATTCTTCACTCATGGACCATGGTTGTATATGTATGTTCTGTGGGTTCCATCATGAACTATTGTGTAATGATATTACTTCGTTTTCCACCCGTAGTGCCTGGTGGTCATCTTTGAATCGTTTATATGCAGGTTAGGTAGGAATCACTAAAACTTGCATAGGGCCGATTCGAGGGCGTTACAAGTTGTAGCATCCCAATTATCTAACAATTGTAATGATACTTACTACATCTCATAATTGCATTGCATAATATCATGCTCATGTCACTATGCAACATTGCATTTGAGCATCATATCAAAACCTTTCAGTCGGTTCTTCTCCTCAGTGCATTTGTCTTATTATTATTTTTCTTCTTAATATAATGTATTTGGTTCTTGATAAATTCTATAATGTCCAACATGAGTTGAGGACATATCTTTTACCATCCTTCCACCTACTAACTTGATAAAACCAACTTCCTTTACAATACCATCTATCTACAATTCCAAACATACATACATATGTCGCCATTTGTATATTCTTTGACATTTAAAATCAAGCCATGAATATATTGTATGAATCTTTTCTTTTCATCTACATGTCATATTAAGGTTTGATTCAAACCTTTGTATTCATGCCATGAATCTTGTTGCTTTCATCCATTTATTTTGTTGTTGTTCGTTTTCCATCTATCCAATATTCCAGATGCACCCATAATATCCTTTTTGGGCACATGAAATAATAAAGCCACACTTCTCTTTGTTTTTGAATCTTTGGATATTATGTTTTTGTATGCCTCGTGTTTTGAGATAGTTTTATCGGATTCAAATCCCTCTTTCAACCCTCGAAGCTCTCTACACCAATCTAATCTAGCTAGCTTCCAACACACACACTTACACCTAAAAATAAAACACCACCGTGTGCATCATATGTCCAACGCATTCCTCTCTTTTTCTTTCGGTATCTATCTGGTCGAAGCCAAACCCTCTCGCCGATGCAACCAGCCCGCCTCGCCCAACAGTGGACCGCCAGCCGAGCCCCCCTATTCCTCTTCTTCATGGTGTCAAGCACATGACATACACAATTCCAAACTATGTTCTTCCCTCGCCACTTTTTTCTCGCTAGCTTTAAAGAAACCAACAACAGGCAGAGGCATCTGAAGACACCTCAACAACTCCCCATCCACATCTTGATCAGATCGCCTCCCCTTTTTGTTAGCACAGCCCCTGCCGCCGAGTACTTTCGACGACACCGACGAGGAAATTCCGACGAGATGACACGCACGTATCCGATAACTTCCGCCGAGATGCACGTGCTGCTAGCCGATCGATTCTTTTGATCTAACTAGTACACTCACGCACGCACACGCAAAACAACTTTGATTGCCAAAGGCTCTTGTCGAGCCTTGCTTTCTCTCTTGTATTGCTCAACTCCACGGTGTTGTCCGGTACAAGATTACAAGGCCAGGTGTGTGCATATATATATGCACTACTAGGACCTAATCAACTAGGAGTCGGTGTACTACTCCAAAACCTAGTCTAACACATATACGTATAGTACCTGGACACCTACACCTATTCGGACTGCAATTCCAATACGTGTAGGACACGTGATTATCTAACAATCACCCCCTAATCACGATGTGCTTCTTTACATCGACCTGGGTCCCAAATGCGCCAGCTGCTCCTCGCGGGCGTCATCCACGGCATTGCTTTCGCCGCACCCTTACTTAGTACCCATGTCACCGACTTTGCTTTTGTCGACTTCTCCATGACTTCACGCCGACAACCCTTTTTGTCCGCGCCCTTCTCCATGCCTTCACGCCGACTGTCCTTTTTGTCCGCGCCTTGAGACATTATACTTGGTTCAATGAAGTACTTTCTCATCGGTTCCTCGCATATTTGATCTACTACTTGCCGGTGCTCTTGGATGCAATAGAACAAATAAGTAGGAGGTAACTCAAATTTGTTTTCTTCTAGCTTCTCTATACCACGTGAAAAGCCTTTTGATGGATCTGCACCCCCTATTGTTGGGTCTCCTCCATCTATCTGGCCACCAGTCCACACTCTTGGACCATCGCCTTCTGGCCTTGCTGGCATGTTTGCTGGGCTCGCTTCAGCTCCCCCTCTTTTTCTTATAATTGCTAGGCAAACAAGTGCAGGTATCGCTACGCATGCATCTGTGCACCCTTCCAGTTCCGTATCTTCTGGCCACAGACTAGCCTTTTCTTCAAACTCTTTGTCTTCTGGGAGAATCCCTAGTGCTTCTGGCCTGGTGTCCACGCTTGGAGCTCCCCCTAGGCCTTCAATGTCTTCTGGGCCCGAACTTGCTGACAAGGATAAGCTCGATTGATCCATATTTTCTTCATACTCAAGATCCCACGTGACGTGAAAAGTTGAATATTCCGGTTCGTTGTAGCCCCAATTCCATGAAAACCACCTTATTGGTATAAGGATTGCACAAGCGGTATGTCTTTGAGCCTTCATAGCCTGTCATGATCATTGGAATACGTTTCTCCGCCAATTCCGCCTTTACATGCGCCACACATCCAAAAGTACGAAGATGATCAACCGAGGGCTTCCATCCGTACCATGTTTCGTACGGTGTTGTACCAACTCCACTCTCAGTAGATTCCATGTTCAGCAAATACACAGCCGTATTGACTGCCTCACCCCAGAATTTTCCTGGCAAGCCTTTACTCTTCATCATGCTCCGTGCCATGGTCAACACGGTTTGATGCAGCTCACCCCCCTCATCAATGCGTAGGGCTCTTATCTTTTCCTCCACCTTGAACTCTTCGGCTTCCTTGATCTTCTCGAATGCTTGTTGATCTTGATCCTTATTTTTCAGCAACACAATCCACATGTATTTACTATGATCATCCACCACAAGCATGAAGAACTTATTGCCAGACGGAGTTGCAGGTGAGATTCCAACGCACAGATCGCCATGAACAAGTTCCGAGGCTTCACTTGCCTCAAACTTGGCTTCACATGGGAACGCGGCACTCTGTTCCTCATGTTGCACACACGGTAGATCGTGATCTACTTGCGCCACAATCTCCGCAGCCGGTGATGGAGGATCCTCCTCATCCTTCAACTCAGTTACTTCGAGCATCAGCATCATCGGTCCATCATCTCCTTCCTGGGCGATGAGAGCCCTCTCCTTTTCCTTTGGTGCTTTTCGGCAATCAGCCTTGAAGTGACCGAGCTCGCCGCAGTTATGACACCTTACTTTCTTTATGTCAAACTTCCTCTGCGGCGGGGCGTCATCTTCATCCTCCTGCCCCGCGATATACTTTTTCGCTGGGCGTTGTTTCTCCTTGCCGCTCGTGGAGCCTCCTTGCTTTTCTTTTGAAAGAGTCATCCATTGCTGCTTTGTGAGCATTAGGTGCTCAACCTGTTCTGGATCACCGAAGCTGATCCGGATTCTCTCATCGTGTGCCTTGAATCTTCCGACGAGATCCTCAACCGTCAATGTATTAAGGTCGAGACATTGTTCGATCGATGTAACGATCTGCATGTAGCGTGCCGGCGCCGCACGCAGGAACCTTCTGACGTTCTTGATCTCATCCAATTTCTCGCCATATCCCCTTACTGCGTTGACAAGGGTAACGAAACGGGCGGCAAACTGATCAACCGTCTCGCTCTCCTCCATCTTCAGATCTTCATAGCTTTTTGTCAAAGTTTGAAGATGCGCTTCCTTCACGCGGGCATGACCTTGGTGCAAGATCTTGATCGTCTCCCATGCATCCTTCGCCGATTTCTTTCCGACGAGGTGCTGCATCACGTCCTTCGGCACGACGGAGTAGAGCGCCGTTAACGCTTGGCGATCCTTCCGGTACTTCGCGCCTCCCTTGACGTACTCGTTGCCTCCTGGATCGACGGCCTCCCAAACCTCCTGAGCCTCCATGGCCACCTCCATGTTGAGTGCCCATAGCCCGTAGTCCTTGCGATCGAGGCGCGGATACAAAGCCGCCCCCACCGTCTCTGTCACCGGTGCCGATGCCAAGCTCTCGCCAAACTTCACCATCGTCATGACCTCCTAGTACTTTCAGCAGATCACGAACGACGACCTTGGCTCTGATACCAATTGTTAGCACAGCCCCTGCCGCCGAGTACTTTCCGACGACACCGACGAGGAAATTCCGACGAGATGACACGCACGTATCCGATAACTTCCGCCGAGATGCACGTGCTGCTAGCCGATCGATTCTTTTGATCTAACTAGTACACTCACGCACGCACACGCAAAACAACTTTGATTGCCAAAGGCTCTTGTCGAGCCTTGCTTTCTCTCTTGTATTGCTCAACTCCACGGTGTTGTCCGGTACAAGATTACAAGGCCAGGTGTGTGAATATATATATGCACTACTAGGACCTAATCAACTAGGAGTCGGTGTACTACTCCAAAACCTAGTCTAACACATATACGTATAGTACCTGGACACCTACACCTATTCGGACTGCAATTCCAATACGTGTAGGACACGTGATTATCTAACACTTTTCTCCTCCTCCTTAAACCCTAACCACCATGGACATGCCACCACGGATACCGTCTACTCCGCCTTGCCGCTGAATGTCGCCGCCGTCGGAGCTGCACAAGCAAGGAGGGGAACCATGTTGAGTTGCTCGAGCTCCCCGACACTGCTGAAGCCCTAGGATGCGAGGAGGAAGCCTTGGACGCCAAGGTCGCACACGCCACGTCTCGCCAGGTCAGACGTACTCGTTGCGGTCCTCACCATCACCTTGCAGTCCACTCCCTGAGTGAGCCTCACCTCCCTCCATTCCCCTATCCCTCCATCTTCCACCTTCCTTGCACCGGCGCCACCGCGGCACCATCGCTGCTCGCACGCGCCGCTCTCGCTGACAGCATCAACCACGTCCAAAACTGCCCCTATTCCCATGAGTTTACCGTCCACCCCAGTAATCTTACATCGCATCTCTACGCTTGAACATCTTCCCGGTACCATCAGCTTTCCGACGAACCATTCCACACTCGAAAAGGATCTTGGACGAGTTCAGAATCTTCATTCTGTTCTTCAACATGTCTGTGTTGTTTTCTCCCCTCTATTCATCGATCCCTTCCGTCCAGCTCGATGGATCTCCAGAGACGTTCTACACACCCATATCTTCTCTGCAGATCTACCTGCACGCAGAAACAAATCTCGTTCAAAATGGTGGTCCAGATCTCTCATTCTCATCTCCCCAAGTCAGCCCGATCTACCGATAAAATCGGAAGACGGCTGTGAGGACGACAACATCTCCCAGCACCTCAACTCCCTCCAGTTTTCCAATCGACACAACATCTTTCTGGCGAAACTCAAAACATAAATCTTACTACCCATTTTCCCCTCTTTAGCAGGAATGAAACCTCGTTCAAAACGGGGAAACAAATCTCTTGGAAACTTCCTCCAAATATCGGACCAGCTAGCTCATTTTTTTAGTTCGTCACAATCAATACCGAACCGGTTAGAAGATTTTGCAAAGAAGTCCCTGCCGTTTTGTTTTCTCAACCCACAGCCCTCCATGTCCCACGTCTCCACGTGTCCATCGTCAGCATCTAGACCTGCCTGTCTGTGACCATGGCTAGAACCACCTGAGTAAGAAACGTCCAGAAAAAAAAATCAAAATTTAACTAAAATTGTAGAAAATGTTTAATAATTACATCCACACCTATTTAAATATTTTGAATTTGAAGAAACTTTCAAACGGAAAACTAAATCATTTTCAAATATGAATTCAAACATATATCCAGTTTATTCCAGTTTTGACCCTACCTAGGCAAACCTTTGACTTTGACTATATTTGAATAATTTTAAATTTCAAAATGATTTAAATTCATAATTCTAAATTATGCAAACGATATATGTTTTTGAATCAGAAAAAGCCAGGAATATAAATATGATATTTAAAATATATTCCTGGTATTTAAAATTTTCGAATAACAAATACCACTAAATGTTATTTTCTTAATAAATTCATAACTTTATTTCTGTAACTCCGAATTAGACAAATGATATGTATAAATCGTTCAGCGCGATGACCCATTCTAACTATGCATAATTTTCAAATAATACAAGTGTTATATGTTTTGTGATCAGAAAAGTGTCAACAATATTGATATGCTATCTTAAATAATTTTTGAGTAATTTAAAATTTCAAAATTATTAAAATGCTATTAAATGATTATTTATTAATAAAATCATAACTTTAATTATGTAATTACAAATTCGAAAAATAATATATCTAGATTGATCGGCACGACAGCTCTTTACAACCGTGCATTCCTTACTTGTAGTTGCATCATGCATCGTGGACAATTTGTAAAATCAAAACTATTTATATAAAGAAAACATGATGAATAAAATTGGCAAAAAAGTATTTATTATTAATAATTCCTCACTAATGTTGTATCATCAATGGTCTATGAAAATGGCATCTTCTCAACATGGTTTGCATCATAAACTTTCCATGCCATGCATTATATCATGATCATGTCGGTTCTTCCATCTTAGTTATAATTCTTTCATCGCTTGTTTCTTTTAGTGATTTGCTTCTTTACGAATTAGGTCGTTGAGTTGATGATAGTATCGACAAGTTCTTTGGATATGTATCTTCGACAATGGTCCTTAGGCAGGTGTTTCACTTGAAGCACAAGATGCGATCCCCCCTCTCACCTAGTTTTGGCGAAAACCATGGCAATGTATCTCCCTCATCCAATTGATGGCCTCTCTGATGGATTCCTCGAGCGCTTTTCAGATGGATCCCTTCAATGACACATCCTCCATCGCTCACTCTCTGGATTTATCATTTGCCATCGATTTCATGCGAAAGTTCGTGATATTTTTTCCACCTTGGCTAGTCTTGTCTCTACCACCAGTCGTTTCTTCTTGGTTGATTAATTTGGGAGTGCCACCTTCAGATTGGATGATCTCAATGTTTGTCTTGCATTGTCTGCATCTCTGGGATTTGCATATGATGAGATAGATCTAGAGTTTCTCTCCGAACGAGTGGTCAAGTTTGCAATATGTTCAAAGTCTGTTGGTTTTCTTATTCATAACATGAGATCTTTTTCTTGTGCACAATTTAAATGCTATTTTCATCTTTGGGGTCGTGGTGGTCCTAACTGGCAAAGGGAATTTGATATCAGGCAATCAGATCAAAAGGTCAGGCAATCAGATCAAAAGGTTGAATGGTCTACCTAGCGCAGAACATCTCGTAATATTTCTCATTAGGGTAGATCTGGTCGAGTTTCTCCTAACTATCAACTTCATCCCCATAGACCAATTGGTTTTCGTTCTTTTTTCAGCCGTATTCATCAAGATCTAGATGGATCAAGTACTAGTCCTCCACTCTCGGGTGCCAATGTTGTTTCTATGTGGTTGAGATCTGATACTGGGATACAAAATTCATATGGGGGGAAACGTGGCAACAATGATCGGCAATCATGGGATTCATGTTATGGGAATGTTGCGGTTTCAAACTTCTCTGCTAGGTGGGTTGCGGTGGTCTCTCGGTCACGGGCCTGCCCACCACCAAGTCTGTCCCCTAGTTCCCCTACTCATCCCAGCCCGCTACAAATCTTACCGCCTCTGAATCCTAGAATTGAGCTTGTCTCTAGCCCGTCTACTGTCTTCCCTCGCTACTTAGCATCAGGTCATATCAGGAAAGATTGCAAAAATAAATATCAATGCAGAATCTATTGGAACTATAGCCATATTTCACGGGGTTGTTTCATTAAACACAAGAAAAGGCATATTTTTTGGGTATCAAAATAACATATCTCCTACTAGAATATCGAAAGACGCTGCCACTGTTTTGCCAGATATTCCTCTGCTCCAATCTCTCCCCCACCTTGAACCCTTCGACGCCGTCGACGATGTCATTGTTGACGAGGACATGGCCAACTACCCATGTGATCCTGTGCCTCACCTGCTGCCGGGGTGTAACCTCATGCTGCACAACCCTCATCGCCCCTAGCACGACTATATTGTCATCGGTGGCCGCATGCCTATCAACTGCGACAATTGTGCAATCATCCTGCTGGAGCCTAAACCCAATGACGAGATATTCCAAGGTACTTCCAATCTTGTCAGAGCTCATCTGCACCTGAGAGGTTTAGGAGTTAAGCAGATTAGTAGATGTGCTATGGGAGCCGTGTTGGTTAGGTTTCAGGATTGCATGTATCTTGATAGTGCTACTAGACATATCCCTTATTTCATTGGAGATTATGTTATGAGAGTGATTGAGCGGGATAAGGGTAAAAACCATCGTGCTTCCATGTTCACTCATGATGTCTGGGTCATGCTCTTGAATTACCCACCTGGATGCTGGAATCTGGATACTATAATCTGTACTTTAGCTCCTTAAGGTCGTTTTCTGACCTAGAACAGAGATGACAGTGATAGGGCCAGAGTCTTGAAAAAAAATCAGAGCATATGATCTTGATAAGATTCTTCTTAGCATTGTTGTGGTTTAGATGGTGCTTCTTGGTCATGCCCATGCCACCTGATGAACCCAAAGCTGCTTGGTGCTGTACCTGGTGATGAAGACCCTCTTCCACCCAATGGAGGCGATCCTCACCCCTTTCCTACGATTATTGATGATTTTTCCATATGGCATGCCAATCATGATGGACCTACGGTTGCTCCTATTTTTGCTCAACCATTTGTTAATCCTATGGCTTCACCTGCTGCCCAAGCTGCTGATGATCCTATGGTATCCACCCCCACACAACCTTAGCATGACATGCTACAACCTCTACTTGAGAATGTTGGAGCAGAAGAACTGAATAATGGGCCTGCTGATAACACTGAAAAAAGTGACACTAATGAGGAAATTCTAATGTAATAGCCACCTGCAGATTCACCCACTAGAATTATTTCATAGTCCCCTATCCATCTGAACAATGAAGTTGATCCTTTTTGTCTTCCATCAAGCAAATGTTGTGCAATCTTGCTGCATCAGCAAATAACTTGCTTCCTGTTGTTATGAATGCATAAGTTGTGAGTGCACCCTGTAAATTGGTTGACAGTGAAGCAATGCTAAGCTAGCTAGTAGCAAACCTTCAGGTACCAAAAGGAAGTGCTTCCTTGTTGTCAACACTGTCAGCAATGCTATGCCAGCTAGCAGCAAATCTTCTGTGAAAATTGTGGACCTTGAGGAAGAAGCAGCTCAGAAAACAACTAAGAAAAAGAAAGGCAAAGTACCTGGAAATGTTTAAAAAGCCGGAAGGAGTGGTAGGATTGCTAAACTTACTAAGGGCTACAAAGATGGTAAAGCTGTAGAAGAACCAGAAGCAAAGGAAGCCATGATGAATGCTGCTAGTCAGGAGACCATCTTTGAAGATCATGTCAGGGATAAGTCAGCCCCTCCCCCTCCAGTTCTTCCTATCAGCACTCTGTAACCACTTGGGACTGGTCCTTTCCAAATGCATCCTAGAGATGTGTCTGATGACAGCCTGAATTATGACAGTACCAATGATAGTATTGAATAAGCATTTTGGCAGTGCAGGAATAAGTAGAGCAGTCTAGAAGCTTCTTTCTTTATCACAGTTGCAGTCTAGAAGCTTCTTTCTTTATCATATTTCCTCATATGGCTTTCTAGACTATATTTTGTGTACAAAACCTTGTCAATCTCTCAATACCTGGTTATTATTTTGCCTAGTGTGGGATGTAATAATTATTATGCACTATGTTATTTGGGTACTCTATGTGTGGATGAATGAGTTTGCTTATGTGTAGTATATATGTCTCTGTGTAATACCCAATATTTTTAATACTACCCAGCTCTTGCCCATTTGCAATGTTTTCAATGAATATACTATGGAACATTATGGATTGGAATCAGAGGGGCATTAATTCCTAGCTCAGGTGGGTTGATATTAGAGAAAAAATTGATTTAGATGATTGCATTATTTTATGCCTACAAGAAACTAAAGGAGAAGCTTTTGATCATGCATACTTGAGAAATTTCTGTCCAATAAGGCTTAACCAATTTGCATTTACTCCTTCTGTTGGCAATTCAGGGGCATTATTACTATTAGGAATGGAAATTTGTTCAGTGGAAAAATTATTAGCAGTACTAAATTTCAGTTAACTGTGGAGCTAACTTGCAAATTATCTAGCAATGTGATCTACTTGACTAATGTTTATGGGCCTACTATTGTGGAGGAAATACAAATATTTACCAATTGGCTGTTTAATATTTATACCACACTTATGGAACATTGGAAGATATTGGGAGATTTTAATCTCATGAGGAACCCTGAAAATAGAAATAGAGATGGAGGAGATGTCAACAACATGTTTCTTTTAAACAGAATAATTAATCATCTTGATATTGTTGAAGTCTCACTTAAAGGAAGAGCATACACTTGGAGTAATATGCAACAAACCCCTCTGCTTGAGAAATTGTACTGGATATTTAATCATCTGCTTGGACCACTGCTTTTCCATATACCACTACGATTCCTCTTGCCAGACTGTCATCAGATCATATTCCCATTAAGATTCATATTGGCACAAACATTCCCAAATCAAGAATATTCAGGTTTGAAGATTACTAGATGGATTTTGATGGTTTTAATGGCACTGTTCATTTACACTAGAAGCATACTGGTATTTACAAGAACTCTTCCCAAGACAATACTTCTAGGTTGAAATCTTTGAGATCTAGGCTAAAGAAATGGAGTAAGAATCTTTCTCAACTAAACAAAATTGTTGATTCATGCAACTATGTCCTTGCCTTGCTTGATGGACTAGAAGATCAGAGCCAGTTGTCAATGCAGAAATCAAATTTCAGAGAGGCACTTAAAGAGCATATATCCAAGTTACTTGAGGCCAGAAGAATATATTTGATAAATAGAGATAAAATCATATGGGAACAATTAGGTGGTGAAAATACAAATTTCTTCCAAAAAGTTGCCACCAAAAGCCACAGAAGCAATTATATTGCATGTATTAAAACTAATGATGACAGATTGTCTCTTGATCATTATGATAAGGCTGTTATTATTTGGAATAGTTTTAAGGACATGATTGTATGTTCTCATAATCCTTCCATGATGTTTAATCTGGATAATCTTATCCAACCCAATCATAGTATTGATGTTGGTAACCTGGAGGCTCCTTTAACTATTGAAGATATTGATGGCATTGTCAAAAATATGCATGTTGATAAATCACCAGGCCCTAATGGATTCAATGGAGATTTTCTCAAAAGGTGTTGGAATTCAGTTAAGGAGTAGTTCTATAAATTTTGTTTTGACTTTCATGATGGAAATATGAACATTGAAATCATTAATAACTGCATTTATCACTCTCATCCCTAAAAACAACACTCCTTAAGGTGTGAATGATTACAAACTTATCTCCCTTGTCAGCTTATCTCTGAAGTTTTTGACTAAATTACTGGCAAACAGAATGAAGACTGTTACCATCCCAGCTATTCACATGAACCAATATGGTTTTATCAAGTCCAGGACTATTCATGTCTGTTTTGCACGAGCCTTTGAATATATTCATTTATGTCATAAGTCAAAAAATAGTTTATTATCTTGAAGCTGGGTTTTGAAACAGAATATTATAGAGGGGAATACAGTGCCATCCTTCTCATGTTGAAGCATATAGGATTTGGACAAAGATGGATTGACTGGATAAAATGTATTATTTTCTCTGCTTCCACCTCTATCCTACTGAATGGTGTCCTAGGGAAAAAATTACTGCAAGAGAGGAGTCAGGAAGGGTGATCCCCTTTCTTCTCTGCTATTTGTCTCCACTGCTGAGTTGCTGCAATATGTTGTGAATGATGCTTGGCAATCTGGTTTTCTTGATCTTCCACTTAATCATTCTTATGGACCGAAGTACACAATTATCCAATATGCTGATGACAATTTAATTATAATTCCATCATGTCAGGATTAGTTACTTGTATTAAAAGATTTACTTCAGAGGTTTTCTTTATCTACTAGGCTCATGGTAAATTATGCTAAATCATGTCTGGTGCTTATTAATATTACCACAAAAAGGCTACTCAACTTGCTAACTCATTTGGATCTAAAGTTGAAGCACTTCCTTTCACTTATTTGGGCCTCCCTATGGGGACAACTAAACCAATAATGAAGCACCTTATTGGAATTCTTGAAAGAATTGACAGAAGGCTGGTTGGTATTGCTGATGCTCTTTCTTTTGATGACAGACTGCTTGTTGTCAAATCTATTATAAATGCAATCCCAAATTTGTCCATGTGCACATTAAGCCTTCCTCTTAGATTTCATGATCATGTGGAAGGATCAGCAAGAGGTTTATTATGGAAAGGAAAGGCCATTAAGAAAATAGGAAAATGCCTTATTAAATGGGAGAAGGTTTGTAAGCCCAAAAATCTGGAGGCCTGGGAGTTCTCAATCTGAGAATTCAGAATAAGGCACTAATAGTTCAAAATCTATTCAAATTCATGAATAAGCAGGACATTCCTTTGGTGAATCTTATCTAGCTGGCTCATTATGCAAACAACAAGATTCCCCAGAGATCTAATCCATGTGGATCTTTCTGGTGGAAAGATTGTTTAAAACTTATGAATATCTTCCTTGAGAATTTCATATGTTCTGCTAAGGATGGATCTACTGTCAGACTGTGGGTTGATGCCTGGACTGATGACAACCTAAGAGGTCAATTTCCACAACTTTTCTCATTTGCCAAGGACAAGGATATTCGGTTATAGAAAGCCACAAATATCTGAATTGTTGATTCTATTCTGGACCTTTTTCAACTCCCTCTATCAATGGTGGCACCCAATCAATGTGATCAGCTGCAGACTATTCCATCAAGAGAATTTACTCTACTCTGTCGCCTCAGGAATTTGCTCCTACACCTATGAAATGGATCTGGAAGCCTTGTGTGATGCCCAAACATAAGTTCTTTTTCTCACTTTTGCTTCAAGATAGACTGAATATCAGAGAGATTCTTGCCAAGAAGAATTTCCATGTGGAAACAGAGAATTGTGTTCTTTGTGATGATAATATAACTGAAGATTATATGCACCTGTTTTTCTCTTGTGACTTCTCTCAGAATTTCTGGTGGAAGCAAGGAATGTAATGTGATTCTGATCTAGATATTATGCTCAACATCATGGATGCGAGAAGATATACAAAGCAAAGTTTCAAGGATATACTCATTCCAGGCTTCTAGAGCATCTGGAACCATAGAAATCAGAATATCTTTGACAATCAGCCAATTCATTTTTTTGAGCATTATGACAGTAGAATCCCAGTGGGACCTACTGCCTCTCGATCTGTATTAATAAAATCCCAATAAAGGGGCAGAAGAGTTTACAATAGTTTACATGTGTAATATAGTATTAGCAGCCATAAGCAAGTAAAAAGAAAGTAAATTACAGAGAGGCTAGAATAGCTGATAAGACATGGTGGAAAGAGTCCTTTGTTTTGTACACTTGTAATCCAAAGTCGGTTTTGAACGTATTCTTCCAGGATAGAACTTTAGGTATAATGCCATTGAAATATACATTATTTCTTTCTTTCCAGATACTCCATGCTGCATACATAAAAATTTCCAAGAACATTGGTATGTTATCTCTTTTTTAGATTCAGCAATGATGTCCAAACGATCCCCAAGTTGAACCCAAGTAATATTTAGCAATGACCAACAGCTCCTACTAAAACTGCAGTGAAAGAAAAGATGTTCCACTGTTTCCTCCATATTATCTTGGCAGAGAATACAATTATATCCTGAGTTAAGAATTTGTTGTTTCCTTTTCAACAAGTTTCTAGTGTTTAATCTGTCATAAAACAACAGCCAACAAAAGAATTTGATCTTTGGGATTGATCTTGATTTCCATATCCATGCAAATGCTTCATGCACAATTATGTTCCTGAAACAAAAGTTATAGTAGAACTTAGCTTTGTACTCCTTGCCCCAGGTGTAATTCCATGAGTCTGTTCTATGATTCCCAAAATCTATATCAGAAGCAAGTTGTTGAAGATCTCTGACCTCCTGTTTAGCCTCTAGGGAAAGAGGTAAGTGAAAGCTTTGTGACAGATGTGTGGTATGTAGAAATTCTTGTACAAACACATCCTCCTTCAAACAAAAGTAAAAAGCTCTGGGAAACATTGTTGAAGCTGTCTCATTAAGCCAATTGTCTTTCCAAAATAGCACAGTGGTACCATTGCCAATCTCACATCGAGAAATTCCTCTATAAATTGGTGAGATCTTACAGACATCCTTCCACCAAAAAGATCCACATGGGTCCACTTCATGTGGAATTTTGTTTAGATAATAAGCATTCCACACCAAACCAACACAGGGAATATCTTCCTTATTATAGAACTAGTGTAAAATTTTTAGAAGAAGTGCCTCATTCTGAGTTTTTAAATTTAGAACTCCAACACCACCCTTATTTTTTGGTCAACAAACTTTGTCCCAGGCAATCAGGGAACTTCATTTTTCTCCTTCCTCTGCCTGCTTTGGTTTCTTCTAGAAATCTTTTGTTCTTGTTAGGCATAGGGCCTAGCTTGAAAGATGGCATGACTCAGTGGCTATACACTTTGTGAAAATTTTCTTGTAACCATGTACATAATTTCCTTGTTTTAAAATATATAAAATTCTGACATAGTAGGGGCTTTTCCCTACTGTAAAGTGTCAAAAAATGGTCCTTAGGTGAATATTCTCCCCTTTATACCTATTTTGAATTTATAGTCTTTACTTCCTCCTGTTGATCTATTGCTATCCGTGTCACGTTGCTTTAGTTTTGTACACCATTTATTTTCCTTACAGCCTCTATATTGCCTTGGACACCTCCTGTTACCTATTGTTTGGTAGTCAGTCGGCCTTGTGAGTCGTAGTTTCTTGCTCAGGTGTCGCTTTGCATCGTCGATGTTCCACTAATGTTGGGGGTTGGCACAAGCTTAATGGTGGAGATGATCAAGGCTTCAAATATAACTTGTTAATTAAATGTTGGGAGTAGGTAAAATTAAATGCAGAGGCACATGTGGGTAATAGTTGAGATCTGGTTATTATCCCACCCCCATGTGTCCACCTAGGACCCAAGTTCTTGACACCTGTTTCGAGATCATACACGCTAACCACATGCGGGGTGTATGGGCACCCCTATCAGCTTATTACCTGATTTAAAAGTACTATTCTAGGGGCCACAAACTAGTTCGGACTTTATACGTAACCTACTGTACTTATGACATGTATGAGTTGTTTATTACATGTTGCTCGATGAGCGTTTATTACTGTTACGTAGGTGCAAAACTCTGTCACGGGAATATATTGTCTATGGCCTCTGCTCGCGTGACAAGTGCATGCAACCTCAGGGTCCGTACGAGGATTAGTTATACCTCGTACGGGTAGCTCTTTTGAGTGGCCCCCATGTACTTGCTTTCGGTATGGGAAAGCATCGTGTCCGAAGCCCTTCCTACATACTGATGGGTGTATGTTAATTGATCTGGAAAAAAGGGTGGAAGTGCGTGTGGAAACTTTGGTGCACCCCTGCAGGGTTAAATCTTTTCGAAAAGCCGTGTACACGATTATGGACGACTTGGAGCATAGTTTCTCAATCATAGACAACTTAAACTAAAGTTTACTATTATAATTTAACTTGGATGTGATATGACTAGTAAGTTGGATAACCACCATGGAAAGAATGAATAAAGTTCCAACTGTGTGAGTTTCCTTGGTAGCACTTCCTTATTTGGTCTCGAGGGGAAATACCAGGATGGGTATGATTGGTGTTAGTATTAGGTTGGTCCCGCATAGTCATTTCTTATCTCTCTCTGATAGCCGATAGTTGTACCGAGTATTAATAGGTTGTTTAGTGCATGCTTCGATGTCGCTTTAGTCCACCATACTGATGCATGTAAAATGCATCCATGAACTTTGTCATTTATTGCTAGGAAATCATTATTATTTTGTAACATTATTATATTTATTGGGACTAACCTACTAATAGTCGCAAAAGTGCACAATTTTTTGTTTTACACTTTGTTGTATAGAAAATACAAAAATATGGAAGGAAACCGCGCATTATGGAGAAATCTGGAAATTCCTGGAATCTGTCCTTGCAGAACTCTTTTCTACGACTGCCAGAAACAACCCTGAAGATGATGTCTAGTAGAAACAATGTAGAAAGGAAAGTTGTGGGGAATTTTATGCTCAACAATTTAGACATAAAATTCGCCCCTAATGGAGCACACATGCATTTTTATAGCCATATTACTACGGAGGATAGAAGAAGTTTCTGGACTCCGAAAATATGTGACGTGCTTGACTCAAATTCCTTCTATCTATGATGATTTCAGCCCAACCACGACTTGATGGACTCATTAAGGATAGAGGGGCCTCCTGGGAAGGTTCTTGAGATGTCCAAGAGCCTTCAGATCCAAGGGAAATCCATCCTATGGCCTAGTTTATTGCATCTCCACTACTATATATTGAGAGGAAACCCTACTTTTGGAGGCATCCACCCATAGTCACGAAATTTGCCTCCTTGG
Organism: Avena sativa; assembly: GCA_916181665.1. NCBI lineage: Eukaryota > Viridiplantae > Streptophyta > Magnoliopsida > Poales > Poaceae > Avena > Avena sativa. The sequence continues at coordinate 108,034,594 of OV702293.1, forward strand.
CAACCTCCAAGGAGGGGGAGGAGCTCCTCAAAATCAGCACCAAATCCAAGGAATACGAAAGGGAAAGGGGCTACTACCCCCAATGGCATCGCCGCCCATAGAAGGGCGCTGAGGCCTCCCTGCCGCCGGCACCGCCTCCTCTCACCGCATGGACGCCTCTCCCCCTTGGGGAGGTTCATCTCCATCATCATCTACTACAAGATCCCATCACCCCCACTGTATTCTCTTGGCAAACATGATGTATGATGCAATATATTATTTTTCCATGATCTAATGTATGACTATGTTGATGTGTGAGTAGTTAATTGTTATGGCAATTGTGATCTAGTTTGTTTTGGTTGCATACAAGTATATGTTATCTTCTATGACGATCTTGATGCACTAACATACGAGTGCACACATATGTTGGGGGATGCACGAGGTTGTCACCATTGCATGTTGATAGGATGAAAAATAAATGGAGTTTGACAGAAGATGAATCCCTACTAGTAGGGAAAACCCTACTGCCGGCTAACCAAAATGGCCTACCTCCGGCGAGTTCGGGCTCACCAGCGACCATCTCGCTGGCGGTAAGGACATATGACCGGCGATTCCGAAATTCACCGGGGTATTCTATGCTATCACCGACGAGTAGGCTTATTCGTCGGGGGTAGTGCTCTTACCACCGGCGCCCAACCCGTTTTGGCAAAAATATTATGTATGAGAGCAAAAAAAAGAAAATAGATAGAATACACATTATACAGGAGAATACACAGTATACAAGATAATGACAGCAAAATACATATTAACACAGGAAACAGTAGCATAACATTTATAGGAAAAGTACCCAAATATCACATTCATCATCGACAAACACACAAAGATTCATAATAGTACAATATTACTCAAGTTCTAAACACACACATAGATCCATGTCGAGTTCTAAATTAACACACGCTCCTGGTTACTTAGTCGCGGGTGGTCAACACCCATAGAGTAGGAACCATCATGGGAACATGATTCATGTGAGATCCTTGAAGAATCCTCCATGTATTGTTAAAGTTGACCTCCAACGCAGCCATGTAGCGAAGGACGTGCTCATCCTCTTCCCTGAGATGGTGACATACCACCTCCTTGTTGGCCAGCTCTCTCTTCACCGCCCGTGGCCCACGCAACGACCACCATAGAAGCTCCGGATAAATGGCAGTACCAGGATTCCTCACCAACCTTGTGCTCTGGATAAAGGTAGAATCTCCACGTGCCAGCCTGGCGGAGCTCAGTCCCGGACATTGCTCATCCCTATGAGAACGAAAACGAATTCCTATGAGATCAAATTCCTATATGAGAACAAATTCCTATTTTTTCTCATTACCCCATATGATTGGTAAACTCTTCTCGCCAAAGTCGAAAGGAGAGAAATACTATCCTATATGGCAACATTAAAACACAAGGAAAGGAGCATGGGTCTCGACAGCAACAACTCCTTTCGGACCACCAAACCTCGAGCTGTTCGAGGAATGGTTGCCGACCCTGATCTCCTTTCCTTGGGTTTCATTGTATCGCCAAAGACGAAAGGAAAGAAACTATTCCATGATTCATATAACAATGTCGCCCACATGCTATACGAATAGTGAAGTAATATCTTTACTTTAGACTTTGGGGCTACAATGAGATATTTAAAACCACATAGCTCGCCATTTCATTTAATTCATGCTATCTAATCTCCATGGCAAAGACGAAAGAAGAGAAATACTTCCATGATTCATATAGCATTAGCATGATATGTCAATGGTAAGCCAAAGAAAGGATTCAGTCTCCATGACAATGACTCCTTTTAAGTTTGGTGGTCGAAAGGAGTCATTGTCGTGGACCCATAATCCTTTCCTTGGCTTACCATTGGACATATCATGTCTATGCTATAGGAATCTTGAAAATAATTGTCCTCTTTTGACTTTGGGGATATGAGATGAGATATTTGAACTAAATGAAACAAGACAATCATCCATGTAAACCATAACCCTAGATAGAATGAGATAGTTGAACTATGTAGGACCGATTGAACTCAAGGAAGTGCGAACTATATAGTACCAATTAATAATTGCAAAAACAAACCTAGCAGCCTTGTTCCCTACACTCATTCCCATCGGCCACGGTCTTTAGATCTGGCACTCGTGGCCACGTCCATGTCCTCCCCTACAAGTTTTTTAGCAAGAACAATGGTCCAAATTACAAGTTTTTTAATATTATCAATGGTTATGTACAAATGGTGCAATGATTTGAAAGAAAAAGGAGCAGAATCTTAAGTTTGATTACTAGGCATTTCCTTGAATTGAGAGACACATCAGTGTCTAGCTCTATGATCAACCGAGGCTAGCTCTTCAAGGTTTTAGAAGTTCAACACTATCCAGATACCCTAAAAGCGCTAAAATTATTGAATTTATTGTTATTACTTCCACATCAGGATTTCAGCTAGTTTATGCAGACAGCTTTATTGAACTCCACAATCAGCTATATTGAACTCCACAATCAGCTATGATGAACTCCACAATCAGCTATATCGAAACCTGACTGGGGCAGTGGGTGGAGCTACACAGAATCTTTGTGATTATAACGACATGGGCAGATATCATTTCACATTTCTTCTTGCAATTCCAAATTCGTCCCAAATTTAAACCTATATTGCAGTTCCAAGCAATCATTCCAATTTAATACCATTCTAAATATACAATTAGCACTGAATTAGTAGAAATTTAGTTAACACCTAATAGAGGTAGGGACGGGAGGGGGAGGTGGTCGTCGATGAGGTGGATGTGGTGCTCCTGCTGCGGGCCTCCTTCTCCTATGTTGCCGGCGAGGGGCGCCAGGCCTCCTCCTCCTAGGTCACGGGCGAGGCGAGGTCGATGGGCCGAGCATGGCCGGGGAAGGCGGTGGGTCCCACAGCGGAGGGCCATGGGTAGGGGATGGCAGCAGGTCAAGGCGGCGCTGCCCGCGGGAGGGAGAGGAGGAGGGCGTAGTGGTGGACAACAAGCTAGGGGAGAGGAGGGGCGGAGGCTCCGAGAGAGAGGGGAATCGAGGGGGCACAGCGGGGAATCGATGAGGTGGGAATCGAGTCACAGGCGTGGCCAATCATTCAAAATTTTGCCGGTGGTAACAGGCTCTAGCCCTGGCAAATACGACAAAATTTCGCCTGTTCTAAAGGCCAACCCATCCAGGGGCACGTGGCCTGACACAGCCCCGACGCGCGAACAACCTGTTTGCTAGTGGTATATGGGCTAGCCCCAGCGAACCATGTAACATGAGGAAGGCCTAGAAGGCCTTACCGCCGGCAACCCTGGGCCCACTTCGACGGCAGTAACGAATTCGGCTATAAGGTTTTCCCTACTAGTGCCTAGGTCTTAGAAATATCTGTAGTATTTATTTATGGTTAATCAGCAAGGTTATTATCATGGGGACCTTAGATCTAAATGCGATGGTTGGACTTTATGTCTTAATATTCCCTTGTTTGTTCTTAATTGGCCTTGGGATCAATCACTAATAGTGTATTTTCTTGTATCTATCTCTACACCTAGTTATGGCTCCTCTAGAAGAAACAATAAAAAGACTATATATGTGCTTCACTAATTTTGACAACCAAATGACCGAAATAGAAATTTTCCTAAACATTTACTCCCATAGATTATCCACATCCACTCCACTAGCTCCACTTTATTTGAATTATTTTACTTATAGTATTTATTTCAACTACTTTATTGTTTTCTAGTTAAATACCAAAAACAACCACACACACACTTTAGATCATATCTTTGCATAGAAGGCCATATAAGTGGGTTGTAGATCTTTATAGAATAGATAATTTACCTTCAGATCCTCGTGGGTTCTACACTCAAATAATTATCGAATTGTACTACGGTGATCCCCTACACTTGGGGGTTATCAAGATACTTTTCTGGCACCGTTTCCGTGGAGCATAGCGCTAGGCTTCTATTCTTTTTTGCATTGCTAGTTTATTTGTAGTACCTTGCATGTAAAATTAAAACCCTAAAAAATTATAATCGAAAATTCTCACAATGATATGTATGATATGCTAGTAAAATATGTTGAAAGATTGAATAATCCCTTGGGCACTAACTTTTTGAATGCAAGAAACCATGATGAAAGTGTTAGGGAAGAAGATTACAAAAGGCTAAGCTTGGGGATGCCCATTCATCCAAAATAAAAGGATATAGAATAGAAAGAATAAAAAGTGAAGGAAGAATGGAGTAGCTACTCATCTCCTACTCCCAACAAGGTTAACACACAAATTCCCATGAACAACTCTTCTTATAATGATGTTGATCCTTCATTGCCTAGTAGTCCCCTATGTGGAACAATTATGTCTAATATATGGGAGGATGAAAGTGATATAATTGAGTTATATGATCAATTATTCTCACTAGATTACTTGTCTTTATATGGTAAAACTATTCAAAAATATGAGATTAAGGTTGTTTTTGATGCTTGCAATAATTATGAAAGAGGCAGAAATAAAAACCCTCTTTATGTTCAATTATATTTATGCAAGCTACTGATCATTATGTGCACTGGATACCACAACCTTGCTACTATTTATTCATATATAAAATTCCAATGCATAGGAAGAAAGTTAGACTCAAATGTTAATGTCTATGTGCTTTGTGGTGTGCTCCATATGCTTTCCAATACTATTCTATTTGAGCACACCTTTATATCCATGTAATATGTAAAATAACTTTATCTACTGTTATTTAACAATTATTTTAATATTTTAACTAAATATAAAATTTGGGAGATCAAGTGAGAAGGATTAGCAATGGAGAAGTTGGGGTCGACCTTGAGCATGTGTCGTTCATGCCAATGGAACCATTGCAAATCGTATATCATTAAAAGTTTCCCCACATAAAAAGAAAATAAAAAGAGTGACGACTCTTTTGTAATATATTAATTCTTTAATAAAATGGTTTCCCAATAATTACTATAGTTTGCATCATGGTAGATACTATTATATCATTTGTTTGGAGAATTAACCATTTTGTGGGCAACATGAATATGCAAATATTTCTTTGGTTGAGATGAGTAACATGCATGATGAGGAAGAAGTAGAAGACAAGAACTAACAAGAACACAAGCTTGGGGATGCCCACACATCCCCCTATTCTTCCAAGTATTTCAAGTAATGTCATTCCAAACTCATGTTTTAGTTTTACCTTTATGTTTTTTGTTTGTATGTTTATGGAAACCATGTTTGAGTTACCTTTTTAAATATTATTTTTCATATTCTTTATAAAAAATACCAAAAATATTTTATTTTTATTTGGTTCTTTTTGCTTCTTCTTGCCTTTTGTTTTTAAAAACTTTAAAACATTTTATGGTTCTTTATTTGGTTTTTATTTGCTTCTTGTTTTTCCTTAAAATGAAACAACAAAAAGATTTTATGATTTTTTATTTGGTTCTTGTTTTTATAAAACCCAAACAACAATATTATTTTATGCTTTTTCATTTTTTTCTTCTTGCTTTTCATCTTTCATAAAACAAAAATAACAAAAAGATTTTGTTTCTTCTTTGTTTGCATCTCTTGATTCTATCTTTGCTCTTTTTGCTTATTTTAGGTTTTTTGTTTTTTGGACATTTCTTCTCTGTTAAAATAATTGTTTTATAATTTTTTAATATTTTAAAAAATAAAGTACCAAGTTTTACCCATTCTGGATGTTAAAAGTTGAAACATATATTTGGAGTTGAAATTTTCTGCATGCTAATGTTTACCAAATGATTTTTATGATTTTTTCTATAACTCTGATTGAGCTAAATTTTGTACTGAAGTTACAACTTTTCATCCTATATATGCACACAAATTGGCAAAAATTCCTGAAAGGCTTAAGTGGGAGAAATAAATATGTTCTACAACTGCTATTTTTCTGGACAGAATTAGTCTTTTATTGCAAGACTGGCCCTTTTGAGTTTTGATTTGATTCTTATTGAGTCTTTTGATATCTTATGGATATTGGACACTTAAGTAACGCTCTGGAAACCAAATTTTGTTTGGGTATTTTATCACAACTAGCACTCTATATTTGTACCACTAATGTTACCCCATAGAAAAGAAATGCGAGAAAGTTTTGTGTTGAAGTTTTATTTATTGGGAATGGAGGAACACCACATTAAGAGTTATCCAAGAATGGTGAAGACCATAAGCTTGGGGATGCCGAAGGAACCCCACTGGACCTATCAAACTCCCGGTTTGCAAACCTCTAAACTTTGTTTTTTGAGCAACATAGAATGATCGTAGAAACTTGGAGCGTCTTTGTCTAGTTTTATGTCTAGTTTTCAGGTTTCCTTGAGAATAAATGAAATGACCATGATAGATGTTTTTCATTCTTAGGAAATATCTACTAGAACAATATATCCCATTATTAAATTCCTTGATGAGAATGCGTTTTGTGCTATCAAAAGAAAAGGGAATGAAAGAAAAAAGCTCTAAAATTACAAAGTCATGCTTATTGTTGCTAGCTCAAATACTTTAATGAATAATAATTTGATAGTGCTTTATTTAGTGATATATTTTTCTCATATACATTGATGTTTAATACTAAGCAGCATTGTGTGATGATAAATGTTGGACACTATGGATCCAATGGCATACTTGTAGATATTTTTTCTAGCCTTAAAATCCCTATACAAGCAAACCTTGTTTATCCAAATACCCTTAAAACCATTTCGCACAGCGTACACAATACGTACCTATATAGAATCAATTATATTCCAAGTATATTTCTCATCTGCCTTGTTTTATTTAGCTTCCAAATAATATTGCTCTTATGGTTATGGTTGTCGTAGAGAAGCTAGTTGTCGGGTGACCACGAACTAGAAGGCACAACCACCAAAGGTGGTAATGATTTATGAAACATAAAATGGGTTTGTAAGATAAAGAGGGGAAGAAATGATAACAAGGGGACATGAGATACTCTTGTTCTACTTAGTAATCAATGAGTAAACTGAGGGTCATGGGTATTTCAATACATATGCTCTAGGGAAAAGTGTTGGGAAGGTAGCCACCCGAGGCTTCGGCTAGCCATGGAAAGTGAAAAGTAAAGGTTGTTTTAGATCATATGAAATGATTGAAAGACCCATGAGTAAGTTCTATACTGGTTACTAAGAGGGAAAGACCGTTAACTCATGCCATAAAGAAAATGGTGAAAGTGTTCGACAAAAGTTGAACTTCATGTCTATCTTATTATAATTATTATCTTCTTTGAATTGGAAAGATGCTAATGATAGGAGTAAATGGAACCAAACACTAATAATGAACTATTGATCAATCATAAACTTCATGAAATAGAATTTTTAATCTAAATAGGCCTTTACATATGTTTAATCCATGCTTACTTTTAGTACGAGATATAAAATATCTTAAGGGAAGACATAAAACTAAGAAATGAGTCTTCTAGGTCAAAGGCATGAAATTAAGAAGTAACCCAAAGTAGAAAGGCATAAACAACCCATGCCAATGATAGTAATGAGGCTTCCAACAATTTTGTAGGTTCATCTAAGTATGCTTGAAGGTTTGTTTTACCTCTCATTTGTTTAAACACAAGTCTACTTATTATTGAGCATGTTTGTAGAGTGCGAAAGATATCAATTTATAGCCCACTTTCTTGTTCTTATTCCTTAAATATTAAACCTAGTGAACTTTGTGTAGCAATGAAAAATAAGAAAAGCAACAAACTCCAAAGTCCATGTAAATTTTATCACCTTTATGCTCGAGGACGAGCATAGGTTAAGCTTGGGGATGTTTGATGCATGTAAAATGCATCCATGAACTTTGTTGTTTATTGCTTCAAAATCATTATTGTTTTGGAACATTACTATATTAATTGGGACTAACCTAATAATAGTTGCAAAAGTGCACAAGTTCTTGTTTTACACTTTTTTGTGTTGAAAATACAAAAATATAGAAGGAAACCACACATTATGGAGAAATCTAGAAATTCCCGAAATCTGTCCTTGCAGAACTCTTTTCAAAGATTTCCAGAAACGATCTCGAAGATGCCGACTAATGGAAACAGTGTAGAAAGTAAAGTTGTGGGGAATTTTATGCGCAACAATTTAGACATAAAATTCGCCCCAATCGGCGTCCGGATGCATTTTTAATGGAAAACAATACACCTAACCCAGGGGATCGCTCGCTCGCATCACCCAGCTTCTCAGTGCGCCACGCGGCCCATGACGTGTTAGGAAGCAATGACAGGGTCCACCAGGAAAAGATAAGTCACGATATTTTTATCCTCCTGTGGTTTGTTCTTCTTCTCGAGAGTCATTCACTATCGATCCCCGTGGCCGGTAGGTCCCCAGCGCGCTCCTCAATCGTCGTTGCAACCCACTCCCTCGTGCGCCGCCGGCCCTTCCCATCACCACCTCACGCGCATGCGACCCTCCCCATTTTGCGGATTTGACGCCGACGGCGGATGCCCGCTGCTTCTTGCCTGGACTGACAGGCCTCCCGTAGTCGATATGGTGGTAGCTATGGCCGATTATGGATCTCTTCTATCAGTGATGCTAACCCCATGGTGTGGAGGTGATGCAGAGCCTTGGCCTGCCGTTTGTAGTGCTAGAATTGCAAGAGCTGTTGAGGGAATCCACCACTCGTGCTGGTATCGACGTTCACCACCGACAACTACTGGAACGGTGCTACACAAGCGAGACAACGATGCTACTGGAAGTGGTCGTCGTTGCTACAATGAAGGGTCGCGATTCTACCCAACCAACGAATGTGTTTTGAGATTTTGCTACATGGCGATGCTATAATAATAGAATTTTTTTGCTATTTATGTTCTATGTTTTTGCTACAGTAGCACAAAGTATTTTCTACTAAATTTTTGATGAAAGTGCTCAGCAAAATCGGTATTGTTATGGCAGCCACCGACGATATCTCCGGCGAGGTCATTCTTTTTGCTATATTAGCACTTTTTTGTTGTTTTGCTACAATGCTACACGGTCTCCTATGAGGTCTACCAGAAAAAAAACTCCGGAGAGGTCGGATATGCTACATTAGCACAACATTTTTGCTACATCATCGCCGGCGAGGTCTCTGGCAAAATCTTTAGCGAGGCCAGTCTGTTTTTCTATTTTTTGGACCAAACCATTTTCTACTACATGTTGCAAACGTGGGACTATCTATAGAAAAAGCAGATATTTTTGTAGCAAAAGTGGGATTTTGGGGCTTTTGGGGGACACGTGTCAGTAGGGGGACCCAGAGGATTTAGGGGAATTATCCCCTAGGGGACGCGTAGCACTCCCCATTTTTTATAGCCATATTACTGCGGAGGACAGAAGTAGTTTAGGGACTCCAAAAATATGTGACGTGGTTGACTCAAACTCCTTCCATCTCTGATGATATTTGCCCAACCACGACTTGGTGGACTCATTAAGGACAGAGGGGACTCCTAGGATGGATCTAGAGATGTCCAAGATCCCTTGGATCCAAAGGGCATCCATCCTATGGCCAAGATTGCATCTTCGCCACTATATATTGAGAGTAAACCCTAATTTTAGAGGCATCCACCCATATCCACGAAATCCCCCTAGTTGGCAGCCCCCAAGGAAGGGGAGGAGCTCCTCAAGATCACCACCATCTCCAAGGAAGAAGAAGGGGCAAGGGGCCGCTTCCCCCAAGGGCATCCACATCCCATAGGAGGGTGCCGACACCTCCCTGCCTCTGGTGCCACCTCCTCTCACCGCGTGGCCACCTCTCCCCCTTGGCGAGGCTCATCTCCATCACCATCTACTACAAGATCCCATCATCCCCCACTGTAATATCTTGGAAAACATGATGTATGATGCAATATATTATTGTCCCATGATCTATTGTATGGCTATGTTGATGTTTGAGTAGTGACTTGTTATGGAAATTGTGATCTGGTTTGTTTTGGTTGCATACAAGTATATGCTATCTTCTATGGTGATCTTGCTGCACTAACATATGAGTGCACACATATGTTGGGGGATGCACAAGGTTGTCACCGTTGCATGTTTATAGGATAAGGGATAGATGGAGTTTGATAGAAGCCAAATTCCAAGTCTTAAAAATAAATGTAATATTAATTCATGGTTAATCAACAGGGGTATTATCATGGGGACCTTAGGTCTAAATGCGGTGGTTGGACTTTATGTCTTAATATTCCCTTTGTTCTTAATTGGCCTTGGGATCAATCACTAGTGTTGTATTTGCTCATATGTATGGGTACACCTATTTATGGCTCCTCCTAGAAGAAACAATAAAAATACTATATATGTGCTTCACTAATTGTGACAACCAAATGAATGAAATAAAAATTTTCCTAAACATTTTCTCCCATAGATTATTGATACCTTCAATCCAGATTACGGATGTAGTATAGATCTTTTTCCCTAGTAGACCTAGGTTTATCGAATCCTCGGGAAGCAGAAAGCAAATTGAGAGTACTTAAATGGACCTTCGAGAGTTTTATAATTCCTATTGCTTTTTCACCGGACCAAGAGTTTGTGATCCTGATGTTTTTGTTGTTGTTGACGACGGAGAGAGAGGGCCTAGGGTCTTCTGTTTTCACCAGCAGCTGTGCAAAAAGATCTGATGGGAATAATAGATAATAATGAAATACTCATGTAATTGTTAGATCAAGATAATTATATGTGGGCAGTGCATCCATAAATGTTATCGCCTCCGCAACCACTTATGGCAATAACCTACTAGTCTCATCCATAGAAGAAAGAGAGAAAATGATATGCATAGTGATGTCACTGTTAATCCCAAGTAAGTTCCTCACATACAGCCGTACTACCCTTTCGGTCACTAGGGTTCCTATCCTGCAGATGAGTCGTTACTCACAATCTCCTTACCTGGAGCAATCCTCGGGGTCTGGTACCTAACAAGTGCTTAGATTGAGGAAAGAGAGGGTACTACAATCATCATGTCATACAAACTAATACATGATCCCATCTATGATAAATAACATGCACAAAAGCTACATGGCTAGGCCAAATCCCTTAGCCCAAGGAGAATTACTCACACATAGAGATGAAATCGACAATCATAAACATTGTAATAGAGATCATAGAGTTTATAGAAAATATTCTTACAATATCGCCAATTGAAGATGTGATCTACTATTACAAGTGGTGGAAGATGGCTATGGTGGTGGAGAAGGGTTTAGAGGTTTAGATCTAGATCTACTCCTCCGGCATGTCGGCGGGGAGATTTTAGGGTGAAAGAAGAGATGTTGTGGAGTCTGGGGCTTGTTTCTCGTCACCTGAAGCCTCTTTATATAGGGGTCCCTTCATGAAAGTTGTTCAGTTTGACCTAATGAAGTCAGTGCAAACTATACGGCCGGAACTTGTAACATCCCAAAAATAGTGAACAAGGTTATCAATTTCCAATCACCAAAATTACGGTTAACAAAAACTTTTGTTGATCAAATCAATATGAATGCATGTGTGTATGTGATGATTGTATGAATGAATGAACTTGTGTGATTTAAAGGAAGGAATGGTTTAAAGGTGAAAACAACATCATCTAAAACATTTCCAAGCAGAAACAAATCAAGAAAAAATCAAAAACAAAACAAATAAAGCAAATGGTCTTTTTGCCAATCTTGCTCACTAGGCCACTTTGAGTGTTTCTAGTCCAAGATTTCAAACAGAAACTTTTCCATTTCTTTTCACCCCTTGCAAGACCAAGTAAAAGTGAATCAAAGACCACTTTTCAAACTTGCAGAAACATTTGGCAACTTGATTCAAATTACATTTCAAAATTGAATCTGATTCATATGTGAAGATCCCACATTTTCAAAACCCAACCAAACCAGTGCACCTTGACCAATCCAACTAACCATAGACTCCCTAGTATGTAACCAACACACCCACCAAGTTTGAATCCCAAATTCAAATTTGAATCTCTTGCGGCCATTTCATGAAACACCTTGTAATCAGCAAACAAACATACACAAAACACTATAGTGAGCAGTGATTTGGCCAACCTTGTTCCCTCTCTAGCTCACACTACACTCTCAGTAGATGATCAAACTAAATTAACTAGCTTTACCACCACTGTGAGCTTGCCATAGCCATCAATGGTGATCATGCCGAGCCTAACTTGCCACCCCATATCGACAACAAGCTAGGAGAAGAACCAAGCCTAGCAAGCATGTTTGGGACATGGTCCACCGCCACCCCCTGTCCAAGCCTCAAGCACTGCCAGCCCTTGGACCACACTGCCCAAGCATGCCAAGCCTCTCTGCGAGCGAGCCGAGAGCGCCAACCGCGATACACACCCATAGACCGCGATCCTTCCTTGCTGCTTGTGTCCATGATCGCCAGCATCCCAGCAACACCGCGGACATGCCCGTTCACCGCCACATGGGCCGTAGACGCTGTGCGCCATTAAAACTGCTGTCGAACCCGCCCAGAGCGTCGATGCGTTCCGACCGTTTTGCACCATCCCACGCCGCGTAACCTCGCCGTTGAGCATCACCAGGGAACACAGCACCGCCCCCTATTGTCGCCCGTGCCTTTAGCTCGCTGTGCCGATGACCACGGCGATCTCCACCCGCGCCCGTCGGTCCCCTTCAGGCACTATAAATAGAGGCCACCCCAGCTTGTTCTCTTCACACCATCTCACTCCCCTATCTCTCAGAAGCACCCCACCTCACCCCCGGAGCAAGGCGAGCAGCGCATCGCCGGAATTTGGCCGGAGTCTGCCGCTGCTGGAGGAGAAGGGTGCCGTCGATTTGAGCCGCCCCAGGAGGAGCTGCCGGTACCAGGAGGATCGCCATCATCGACATCGTCGTTCTCCCCCGTCACCGACCATGGCCTGAGACCTGGTGAGCCTCCCACGACCCCCATTGGTCGCGCTAGGGTTCAGTCTCACCGGTGTTGCCCGACGTGGACGATGAACCGCAGCCGTAGGATTAGAGCTTGATCGTGCGGTCCACATCCCCTCATACCTCTTCGCACCCCTCTGTCTCACTGACGAGTAGGGACAACCACTTAACCATCCCGCGCGCGCTGTGCGTAGTGGGCCGGCCCAATTAAACATCCCGCGTGACCCAGTAATTTAAATCTAGGTTTATTCTTTTAGTTTCAAACTCAGTTCTGTACCTAGATTCAAAAATCAACCCAACTCGATTCACTAAACCAAAATACATGAAACCAATTTTGTTAGAAAGGTACTGGAATTCTTAATCCATGCCCATTGGATCCAAACCATTTAGATTTGTAGACCACCCATGGTAAAAATAACAAGGCAGAAGCTTTTCTGCATTCAAACATTTTTCAAAATTCAACCATAAAAGCTTTTGAGTTGATTCCAACTCTCAAAAATCACATTTAACCATATATTTTAGAATATATAAAAATATATAGGTTTACTTGCAGAAATAATGATCAAGAAATAAAAGAATGCCTCATAGGCCATTCTAGTCACATTATTTAATTAAAATAAAAAGGTTAAACCTTATTAAATTGTGACACCACTTTAAATCACATTCCCATGTACTGAAATATGTGGTGATGACATGTGTCAACATGATCCCATGTTTTAGTTGGAGAATATTAAATGTTAAGTAGTTTTTCAATGAGTAGAAATTACTTCTCTAAAAGAAAATAAATAAAACTATTTGCCTTAATGGTTGTAATGTTTGTGATGATCATATATCATCTAGTGAAAACCTTGGTGTGGTAAGTAGAAATAGTTAAGTATTGTTTGGTGATTGTGTACCTCGTATTTATTTATAGACGCTAGTACCGACCAAGTATATGAGGAGGAAGGAGGATACAACGAGGAAGAAGCCGAGGAGAACTTTAACCACTTCTCTGCACAAGGCAAGCTTATACCAATATCTGAGCAAGCTAACACTTGCAACTATGAAAGTTAGATAACCTATGCAGTGCATTAAGCATTCTTGGTTAGATACATTTGATGATACCAAATCCTAGTTTTAACTGCAAGCTTAGTATTTTATTTCTTTATCAAAGCTTTCTAGTTAAAGTTTACTTAGTGACTTGTAGAGTTTAGAAAGATAATTAAAAGTATCATAAAGAGCATAAAACTTGACCTAAGTTAGATAATCTTGATGTCATTCTGAGGCATGAGATTGAACTTAGATAAAATACACTTGTTCACCACCCCTCATTAGTGTTTATCCCCCACATGTAGATGCTAGTGCTAAGCATAAAACTTGATCACTTTAGATGGGAATACTTGGTGAAAATGGTTATGAAAACCTTAGAATGATGAGTCATTCTACCGAAATGTTTTGACATGTGTTCTCGAACACCAAATGCTTTTCATAATGAAAATGTTAAGGCATGAGCCTTAGCCCATTATAAAACTAATGGTTGTCTGGATGCGATACCATTCCAATTTTGCCGTACAACCACAATATCGGAAATTTGGGTAGGGCTTGACTGGAAATTTATATACCTTAGTATGGGTTCCCTTGCAGCCAAGGTTTGAGCTGAGGCTACCTTGTGAAGATTACCCACCTGTGTAGTTACCAAGATGATAGTTGGTCATGGTTGGGAGGCCAAACTCACAGGAGAGGTGCCTATACTAGGGCGTGTAATTGAAAGCTTAGGATTGACTATCCATATACTGAGTATGGTGCATTCAGGATTTGTTCCTGACGGATGTATCGAATGTTGTGGTGAAAGTGTACCACCTCTGCAGAGTGTCAAACTATTTGAATAGCTGCGTCCGCGGTTATGGACAGTTGGAGTGGCCATAGTATTATCTCATCAGATGTTTTCAAAATCAGTTGTGAAATGATTCATGACTTTAACTTGACCATAACAGAGTTGTGATATGAAATTCAAGTTCCCACTATGTGTTATAAAACTTTCAACTATCTTTCTTTGCTTCTAAACTCAGTAGAGATAAATCTGGCTTTTTGCAAAACAACCTAGAGCTTAGTACCAATGTTTTGCTCTCCTTGCTCCGGGGGTGAGGTGGGGTGCTTCTGAGAGATAGGGTAGTGAGATGGTGTGAAGAGAACAAGCTGGGGTGGCCTCTATTTATAGTTCCTGAAGGGGACCGACGGGCGCGGGCGGAGCTCGTCGTGGTCATCGGCACGGCGAGCTAAAGGCATGGGCGAAAATAGGGGGAGATGCTGTGTTCCCTGGTGATGATCAACGGCGAGGTTACGCGGCGTGGGATGGTGCAAAACGGTCGGAACGCATCGACGCTCTGGGCGGGTTCGACAACAGTTTTAATGGCGCACAGCGTCTACGGCCCGTGTGGCGGTGAACGGGCATGTCCGCGGTGTTGCTGGGATGCTGGCGATCATGCACGCAAGTGGCGAGGGTGGAGCGCGTTCTGTGGGTGTGTATCGTGGTTGGCGCTCTGGCGTGCTCTCGGCTAGCTCGCAGAGAGGCTTGGCATTCTTGGGTAGTGTAGTCCAAGGGCTGGCAGTGCTTGAGGCTTGGACAGGGGTGGCGGTGGACCGTGTCCCAAACATGCATGCTAGGCTTGGTTCTTCTCCTAGCTTGTTCTCGATATGGGGTGGCAAGTTAGGCTCGGCATGGTCACCATTGATGGCTATGGCAAGCTCATAGTGGTGGTAAAGCTAGTTAATTTAGTTTGATCATCTACTGAGAGTGTAGTGTGAGCTAGAGAGGAAACAAGGTTGGCCAAATCACTGCTCACTATAGTGTTTTGTGTTTGTTTGTTTGCTGATTACAAGGTGTTCCATGAAATGGCCGCAAGAGATTCAAATTTGAATTTGGGATTCAAACTTGGTGGGTGTGTTGGTTACATACTAGGGAGTCTATGGTTAGTTGGATTGGTCAAGGTGCACTGGTTTGGTTGGGTTTTGAAAATGTGGGATCTTCACATATGAATCAGATTCAATTTTGAAATGTAATTTGAATCAAGTTGCCAAGTGTTTCTGCAAGTTTGAAAAGTGGTCCTTGATTCACTTCTACTTGGTCTTGCAAGGGGTGAAAAGAAATGGCAAAGTTTCTGTTTGAAATCTTGGACTAGAAACACTCAAAGTGGCCTAGTGAGCAAGATTGGGAAAAAAGACCATTTGCTTTATTTGTTTTGTTTTTGATTTTTTCTTGATTTGTTTCTGCGTGGAAATGTTTTAGATGATGTTGTTTTCACCTTTAAACCATTCCTTCCTTTAAATCACACAAGTTCATTCATGCATTCATACAATCATCACATACACATATGCATTCATATTGATTTGATCAACAAAAGTTTTTGTTAACCCTAATTTTGGTGATTGGAAATTGATAACCTTGTTCACTATTTTTGGGATGTTACAAGTTCCGGCCGTATAGTTTGCACTGACTTCATTAGGTCAAACTGAACAACTTTCGTGAAGGGACCCCTATATAAAGAGGCTTCAGGTGACGAGAAACAAGCCCCAGACTCCACAACATCTCTTCTTTCACCCTAAAATCTCCCTGCCGACACGCCGGAGAAGTAGATCTAGATCTAAACCTCTAAACCCTTCTCCACCACCATAGCCATCTTCCACCACTTGTAATAGTAGATCACATCTTCAATTGGCGATATTGTAAGAATATTTTCTATAAACTCTACGATCTCTATTACAATGTTTATGATTATCGATTTCATCTCTATGTGTGAGTAATTCTCCTTGGGCTAAGGTATTTGGCCTAGCCATGTAGCTTTTGTGCATGTTATTTATCATAGATGGGATCATGTATTAGTTTGTATGACATGATGATTGTAGTTCCCTCTCTTGCCTCAATCTAAGGACTTGTTAGGTACCCAAGACCCCGAGGATTGCTCCAGGTAAGGAGATTGTGAGTAACGACTGATCTGCAGGATAGGAACCCTAGTGACCGAAAGGGTAGTTCGGCTGTATGTGAGGAACTTACTTGGGATTAACGGTGACATCACTATGCATATCATTTTCTCTCTTTCTTCTATGGATGACATCACTATGCAATGGTCTGATCCTTCTTGGCGGCAATGGCGTACTTGTGGTTGGCATAGGAGCGGGCATTGTACAAATCCTTATTATGGTCATACATCATGAAGCTGAGGTGGTTCAATTGACTCTTCAGCTCGTGGTGATATGAGGCCTCCAGTGGCTGTCCCATAACATCACGCCTTGGATAGAACTCAAAGCGGGTACCCTTGATTTGATTGATACTCTGCCCACACAGATGGGCAAGAGCTTCCTGCATGGCCCTGGAAATTCCATCTAGTTATTTGTTCTCTCTCAAGGTGAACTGAATTCCCTCCGAGGTGGGGGCTTCGATCTTTCCTCGGAGACTTGCAACAACTAGCCACGGCAAATCCTCTCCTTCCTGATCATTGAGCTAAGCTCCGAAGAACTCAGGGTGCGGATACTCCAGCATCTCTGACAGCTGGTCCAAGTCACGCTCAAAGATGAGGTCTCCTCCATTCCCAAATGATAAAACTTTCTATACTTCACGTCCATATATAAGAATATAGGATGAGTAAGTTAGTAGAGGGATCAAGTATGTCAAATTTTATGTAAGTTTGCAAGAATTTTTTAGGAACATGAATTTTCATGAAAGAGTCTAAGTGATAAGGATGAGAATAAGTTTTCGTAAATACTCACTTCTTTGGTTTTGAAACTAAGTTTTTGATTCAAACTTCCATTCTAAACTAGGGTCTCCTACGGTCAGGATGGCTCTGATACCAACTTGTGAACACCCGGATTTTCAATCCCAGATGCCTATTATGCCGTACATCGCAATCCCAGGATTACCATTTTTGCGAGACATAACAGATTGGATATCACAGTACATCATCCATTACAAACCATACATAAGGTCTTACAACAAATAAGGATCTCATGATCTAGTCTTAATACAATTCAAGCAGCGGAATAACGTAGTAATAACGATAGCGTAGGCGAGGCTCCATCTTCATGGTCACAGGCAATGCTGACGATGGGAGATGATCCTCGTTGTCGTAACCTTCCTGCTGTCTGTCCTCTTGATACTCTTCTTCTTAGTCTGGCCATGGGAATAACCAGGGACAAAGCCATGAGTACTCTTTAAGTACTCGCAAACTAATACTAACAAGTGAAGTGGTTTTGGAATAGGAAGTACTAAGTTCTAGGTTGTTTTGCAAAAAGCCAGATTTATGTCTACTGAGTTTTGAAGCAAAGAAAGCTAGTTGAAAGTTTTATAACACCTAGTGGGAACTTGAATTTCATATCACAACTCTGTTATGGTCAAGTCAAAGTCATGAATCATTTCACAAGTCATTCTGAAAACATCTGACGAGGGAATAGTATGGCCACTCCAACTGTCCATAATCGCGGACGCGGCTATTCGAATAGTTTGACACTCTGCAGAGGTGGTACACTTTCACCACAACATTCGATACATCCGTCAGGAACAAATCCTGAATTCACCATACTCAGTATATGGATATTCAATCCTAACCTTTCAATTACACGCCCTAGTATAGGCACCTCTACTGTGATTTTGGCCTCCCAACCATGACCAACTGTCATCTTCGGAACTACACAGGTGGACAATCTTCACAAGGTAGCCTCAGCTCAAACCTTGGCTACACGGGAACCCATACTAAGGTATATAAATTTCCAGTCAAGCCCTACCCAAATTTGCGGTATTGTGGTTGTACGGTAAAATTGGAATGGTATCGCATCCAGACAACCATCAGTTTTATAAAGGGCTAAGGCTCATGCCTTAACATTTTCATTATGAAAATCATTTGGTGTTCAAGAACACATGTCAAAACATTTCGGTAGAATGACTCATCATTCTAAGGTTTTCATAACCATTTTCACCAAGTATTCCCATCTAAAGTGATCAAGTTTTATGCTTAGCACTAGCATCTACATGTGGGGGATAAACACTAATAAGGGGTGGTAAAGAAGTGTATTTTATCTAAGTTCAATCTCATGCCTCAGAATGACATCAAGATTATCTAACTTAGGTCAAGTTTTATGCTCTTTATGATACTTTTAATTATCTTTCTAAACTCTACAAGTCACTAAGTAAACTTTAGCTAGAAAGCTTTGATAAAGAAATAAAATACTAAGCTTGCAATTAAAACTAGGATTTGGGATCATCAAATGTATCTAACCAAGAATGCTTAATGCACTGCATAGGTTATCTAACTTTCATAGTTGCAAGTGTTAGCTTGCTCAGATATTGGTATAAGCTTGCCTTGTGCAGAGCAGTGGTTAAAGTTCTCCTCAGCTTCTTCCTCGTAGTATCCTCCTTCCTCCTCATATCCTTGGTCGGTACTAGCGTCTATAAATATATATGAGGTACACAATCACCAAACAATACTTAACTATTTCTACTTACCACACCAAGGTTTTCACTAGATGGTATATGATCATCACAAACATTACAACCATTAAGGCAAATAGTTTTATTTATTTTCTTTTAGAGAAGTAATTTCTACTAATTGAAAAACTGCTTAACATTTAATATTCTCCAACTAAAACATGGGATCATGTTGACACATGTCATCACCACATATTTTAGTACATGGGAATGTGATTTAAAGTGGTGTCAAAATTTAATAAGGTTTAACCTTTTTATTTTAATTAAATAATGTGACTAGAATGGCCTATGAGGCATTCTTTTATTTCTTGATCATTATTTCTGCAAGTAAACCTATATATTTTTATATATTCTAAAAGATATGGTTAAATGTGAGTTTTGAGAGTTTGAATCAACTCAAAAGCTTTTATGGTTGAATTTTGAAAAATGTTTGAATGCAGAAAAGCTTCTTCCTTGTTATTTTTACCATGGGTGGTCTACAAATCTAAATGGTTTGAATCCAACGGGCATGGATTAAGAATTCCAGTACCTTTCTAACAAAATTGGTTTCATGTATTTTGGTTTAGTGAATCGAGTTGGGTTGATTTTTGAATCTAGGTACAGAACTGAGTTTGAAACTAAAAGAATAAACCTAGATTTGAATTACTGGGTCACGCGGGATGTTTAATTGGGCCGGCCCACTACACACAGCGCGCGCGTGATGGTTAATTGTTCTCCCTACTCGTCAATGAGACAGAGGGGTGCGAAGAGGTATGAGGGGATGTGGACCGCACGATCAAGCTCTAATCCTACGGGTGCGGTTCTTCGTCCACGTCGGGAAACACCGGCGAGACTGAACCCTAGGGCGGCCAGTGGGGGTCGTCGGAGGCTCACCAGGTCTCAGGCCATGGTCGGTGATGGGGGAGAACGACGATGTCGACGATGGCTATCCTCCTGGTACCGGCAGCTCCTCCTGGGGCGGCTCAAATCAATGACACCCTTCTCCTCCAGCAGCGGCAGACTCCGGCCAAATTCCGGCGATGCGATGCTCGCCTTGCTCCGGGGGTGAGGTGGGGTGCTTCTGAGAGATAGGGGAGTGAGATGGTGTGAAGATAACGAGCTAGGGTGGCCTCTATTTATAGTGCCTGAAGGGGACCGACGGGCGCGGGCGGAGCTCGTCGTGGTCATCGGCACATCGAGCTAAAGGCATGGGCGACAATAGGGGGCGGTGCTGTGTTCCCTAGCGATGCTCAATGGCGAGGTTACACGGCGTGGGATGGTACAAAACGGTCGGAATGCATCGACACTCTGGGCGGGTTCGACAACAGTTTTAATGGCACACTGCGTCTACGGTCCGTGTGGCGGTGAACGGGAATGTCCGCGGTGTTGCTGGGATGCTGGCGATCATGGACGCAAGCGGCGAGGGCGGAGCGTGGTCTGCGGGTGTGTATCGCGGTTGGCACTCTGGCGCGCTCTCGGCTCGCTCGCAGAGAGGCTTGGCATGCTTGGGTAGAGTGGTCCAAGGGCTGGCAGTGCTTGAGGCTTGGACAGGGGGTGGCGGTGGACCGTGTCCCAAACATGCTTGCTAGGCTTGGTTCTTCTCCTAGCTTGTTATCGATATGGGGTGTCAAGTTAGGCTCGACATGGTCACCATTGATGGCTATGGGAAGCTCACAGTGGTGGTAAAGCTAGTTAATTTAGTTTGATCATCTACTGAGAGTGTAGTGTGAGCTAGAGAGGGAACAAGGTTGGCCAAATCACTGCTCACTATAGTGTTTTGTGTTTGTTTGTTTGCTGATTACAAGATGTTTCATGAAATGTCCACAAGAGATTCAAATTTGAATTTGGGATTCAAACTTGGTGGGTGTGTTGGTTACATACTAGGGAGTCTATGGTTAGTTGGATTGGTCAAGGTGCACTGGTTTGGTTGGGTTTTGAAAATGTGGGATCTTCACATATGAATCAGATTCAATTTTGAAATGTCATTTGAATCAAGTTGCCAAATGTTTTTGCAAGTTTGAAAAGTGGTATTTGATTCACTTTTACTTGCAAGGGGTGAAAAGAAATGGGAAAGTTTCTGTTTGAAATCTTGGACTAGAAACACTCAAAGTGGCCTAGTGAGCAAGATTGGCAAAAAAGACCATTTGCTTTATTTGTTTTGTTTTTGATTTTTTCTTGATTTGTTTCTGCCTGGAAATGTTTTAGATGATGTTGTTTTCACCTTTAAACCATTCCTTCCTTTAAATCGCACAAGTTCATTCATGCATTCATACAATCATCACATACACACATGCATTCATATTGATTTGATCAACAAAAGTTTTTGTTAACCCTAATTTTGGTGATTGGAAATTGATAACCTTGTTCACTATTTTTGGGATGTTACAAGTTCCGGCCGTATAGTTTGCACTGACTTCATTAGGTCAAACTGAAAAACTTTCGTGAAGGGACCCCTATATAAAGAGGCTTCAGGTGACGAGAAACAAGCCCCAGACTCCACAACATCTCTTCTTTCACCCTAAAATCTCCCTGCCGACACGCCGGAGGAGTAGATCTAGATCTAAACCTCTAAACCCTTCTCCACCACCATAGCCATCTTCCACCACTTGTAATAGTAGATCACATCTTCAATTGGCGATATTGTAAGAATATTTTCTATAAACTCTATGATCTCTATTACAATGTTTATGATTGTCGATTTCATCTCTATGTGTGAGTAATTCTCCTTGGGCTAAGGGATTTGGCCTAGCCATGTAGCTTTTGTGCATGTTATTTATCATAGATGGGATCATGTATTAGTTTGTATGACATGATGATTGTAGTACCCTCTCTTGCCTCAATCTAAGGACTTGTTAGGTACCCAAGACCCCGAGGATTGCTCCAGGTATGGAGATTGTGAGTAACGAATGATCTGCAGGATAGGAACCCTAGTGACCGAAAGGGTAGTACGGCTGTATGTGAGGAACTTACTTGGGATTAACGGTGACATCACTATGCATATCATTTTCTCTCTTTATTCTATGCCCACCCCTAATTGGGACAAACCTGGATCCCAAATAGGAAAGCGCGCTCGTCGAGTTCCTCCGTGAGAATAGGGACATATTTGCCTGGCAACCTACCGACATGAAAGGTGTACCTAGGGAACTTGCCGAGCACAACATGAATATTCATCCAAAATGCAAACCAGTGAAATAACCTCTACGACGCTTCGGGGACGAGAAGAGATGCACCATAGGCAAGGAGATATCTAGGTTACTTAAGCCTAGTTTTATTCTAGAAGTCCTTCACACCCAATTGGTGGCCAATCTTGTACCTGTGACCAAAAAGGGAACCAAAGAATTAAGATGCTGTGTTGATTACACCGGCTTGAACAAAGCGTGTCCGAAGGATCCGTTTGCTTTGCCTCACATTGACTAAGTCATTGACTCGACGGCTGGTTCGGAACTTCAGTGTTTTCTAGATGCATACTCAGGATACCACCAGATCAAGATGAGGAAGTCGGACCAATTAGCCACTTCGTTCACCACACCTTATGGCACGTTTTTCTATGTCATGATGCCCTTTGGGCTGAAAAATACAGGTGTTACGTCCTCGCGGACCATGCAACATTGTCTACATGACCAAATTGGTCGGAATGTTCATGACTATGTGGACCATTCACAGTGGTGTCTAAAAAGTCAAATGACTTAATCTCCGACTTAAAGGAAACTTTTGATAATCTCCAAAAATACAACATGATGCTTAACCCTAAGAAGTGTGTCTTTGGGGTTCTAGCCGGCAAATTATTGGGCTTCATTGTTTCCCAACGTGGAATCAAGGTCAACCCGGAGAAGATCAAGGCCATCCTCAAAAATAGTCGTCCGACATGCCTAAAGGACATTCAACGGCTCACATGCTGCATTGCAGCAGCAAGCCGGTTCGTCAACCGACTTGGAGAGAAGGCTCTGCTGCTATACAAGTTGCGGAAGAAGGCAGAAAAATTCGCATGGATAGATGAGGCGGCCACTGCGCTTAAGGAGTTAAAGAGGATAATTTCTTCTGCCCCTGTACTTGCAGCACCTGAGCCAATGGAGCCTATGCTGATCTACATGCGGCCACCAACCGGGTTATCATCATCGTCGTCGTGGTGGAGCGAAAGGAACCAACACATGAGTACAGAGTGCAACGACCAGTTTACTATGTAAGAGAGGTCTTGACAGAGTCCAAGTAGCATTATTCGCACTACCAGAAGCTAGCTTATGGAGTGCTCCGTGATTCTCGGAAGCTAAGACACTACTTCCAGGAGCACCCTATCATAGTAATGAGCAAGACTCCACTGTCCGATATCATCAACAAGAACAACACTATAGGAAGGTTCATGAAGTGGGGCATCGATCTCGCCGCATTCGAGATCACCTATAAGAGACGTGACGCTATCAAATCTCAAGCCTTAGCAGATTTTTTTGCAGATTGGATGGAGATGCCGGATGACACTCCTGTGCCAGAACCAGAGTATTGGGTGATGCACTTTGACGGATCAAATCTTCTCAATGTGTCGGTGGCTAGTGTAGTGCTATAGTCACCAACAGGAGAAAAACTGCACTATAACCTGCAAATTCACTTTGAGGCTACAAACAACATGGCAGAATATGAAGCACTCATTCACGAACTTCGCGTAGCCAAGGATATTGGCATCAAGCGCATAGTTTGATGTGGATATTCCGACTTGGTTGCCCAGCAGGTGGATGGCACTTGAATGCGCGGAACCCTATGATGGTGGCATATCAAGAAGAAGTAGACGAGATAGCCAAGTGCTTCAAAGGCTACAAAGTCAAGTACGTTAAGAGGGAGGAAAATGAAGCGGCTGATCTACTGTCAAAGCTTGGATCGGGACGTAAAACAATTCCGCCAGGCATTTTTCTAGAGCATCTATGGACCTCGTCCATGAAGGGAGCGGACCCCGAGAATCCAGATAGAGTGGAATCATTTGTTAATGCAATAACAATAGTCCCTCCGGCTTGGACAAAACCGTTCATGGAGTATCTTGTACATGAAACTTTGCCCATCGACGAGGTCGAAAGCCGGGAAATAGTACGTCGAGCAAAGGGCTATACCATAATTAATGGGAAGCTCTACAAAAGAAGCACCACATGCGTATACCTAAAGTGTGTTTCACAGAAGGAAAGTATTGATATCCTTCGTGAGATCCATCTCGGAGATTTCGGGCATCACACCACTCCTGAATCTTTGGTCTCCAAAGCCTTCCAGCATGGATTCACATGCGCCAGGTCAAGCTGGTTGAAGGCGAAGGCGGACACCAACAAGCTGGTTGAGACATGCATTGGGTGTCAGTTTTATTCTCGGAAACCACATGCGCCAGGTCAAGAATTGCGAACCATACCAATAACTTGGCCGTTTGTAGTCTGTGGGCTTGACATGGTTGTAAAATTCACAAAATGGATATAAGCTAAACCCATTAGAAATCTTGATGGGGCAATTGCCTTTAGATTTGTCCGGGATCTAGTGGTGAGATTTGGTCTCCCACATAGCATCATCACCGACAACGGCAACAACTTGTTACTCGGAGAAGTAGAGGCTTATTGTTGGGAGAAAGGTATCCGCCTTAATCTAGCATTTGTGGCTCATCCACGTTCTTATGGTAAATTTGAATGGGCCAATGGACTAATTTTGCAGGGAATAAAGCCAAGCTTGGATGCACCGCTGCATAGAGCAGCTGGAGCCTAGGCGGAGAAATTGCCATCTGTTTTGTGGAGTTTACGAACTTCTCCCAACAGATCTACCGGCTACACCCCCTTCTTCATTGTATATGGAGCAGGAGAAGTCCTACCATCTGACATCCTCCATGATTCACCAAGGGCTGCTTCCTACGATGAAGATGATGCTGAAGAATCTAGATGCTTAGATGTGGACCTTCTCGAGGAAGAGCGCGTGCTGGCATGCCAGAGATCTGCCAGCTACCAGCAGAAGCTATGCAGCTACCGTAGTCACCGCGTTCAACATCGCTCGTTTAAAGAGGGGGATCTGGTGCTCTGACTTAAGCAGAAGAAGTCACAAAAATTATCCCCGCCATGGGAAGGACCGTTCATCATAAGTAAGGCGCTACTTAATGCTTCCTATTACCTCATCGATAATCGTGAGTTGGAAGATAGGCCAAACGAGGATCATAAAAATAAGCGACGTGACCTGGATGATGACTACCTGGAGCTTGATCAGCCATGTAACATAGCACAACTACATCCTTTCCACACTTATCATATTTTATTATCTACTGTGTACCTCTTATATTATCGATTAAACAAAGCATTTGGTTCACTCATATGCCTGAGTCTTTTACCACCTTGGATCATATAAAACCTTTATGCACAAGCTTTGAATTTGCACTTGTGAAAATTCTGCCTACTGGCGTTAGCTTAAGTTTTCTGGTCTACACGTCCTTCGTTGTTCTTATGTGGATTCTAGAGTAGTGACTTTTGGCACTCGAAGTCAGAGATTTTGTGTTGTTGTTTTTAACGGTTCCATTAGGCATCATCACCTAAGTGCATGGTTCTGACCGAGGGTCTTCCAACTCATGAAAGGTCAAGATAAAAACCGAAGTGATGGATAAGCCAGCACTTGCTTAAAAATATATACAACATAAATGCTGGAACTTGTTCGTGAGTAGCTGGAAAATTATAGTCAAGTTTTCCACCTTAAGAGAACCACATTGTTTTTCCGTGTAAATAATATTGACATAAGAAACAAGTATTACAAAATGTTTCCATTCTTCTGGCGCAGGGGACTTTGAATCTACGTCGTTGGCGGCAGGAGAGCCATCTTGGTCATCGGCAAAGTCGGTGGTCTTCAAGGATTCGGATCTAGTTTGGTCAGTACCAATAGCCTCGAGGGGCACTTAGACATCCGTCTTGACTAATTGGGAGACTCCGGCATTGTATCCGGTGAGAGAAGACCAGATTATATCGTTCACGTCGGGGAGGCCAGATGTCACCATGTCAATGTCGGCATCATCGTAGTGGGCCCTGACCATGGCTAGGGCCATCCTAGCGCGATCCCAGGTACATGAAGCTTTCCATCTTACGATACACTCGGGGGCTCGGCGAAGGATCGTCGAGAACTTCATGACGAAATCCACCGCCTTGATGTTGATGTCCAAGGGCTTGGTAATTTTCTTGGCCTGGGTGATCGTAGTATCAATGAACTTGCCGGCAAGAACAATGCATTCTTTTGGCGGAGGAGCATTGTAAACCAAGCCAATGGGTGCCGCGTTTCCGACAAGAAGGCATGAGTTCACCAGAATCAGATCTAAAGTACCTAACTTACAGAAGTACAAGATGGAGAATTCTTACCAAAGATGTTGCTCTCAGCCTGCTAGAGAAGCTCCGCCATGGAGTCCTGATACATCGTAAACGTATCTATAATTTTTGATGTTCCATGCTTGTTTATATCTACTTTTCTTTGCTTTGTCTACACTTTGAGGTATTTTTATATGTTTTTTGCGACTAACCTATTAACAAGATGCCATAGTGCCAGCTTCCTGTTTTCTGTTGTTTTTGGTTCCGGAAAATTCAGAAAATAAATATTCTCGGAATTGGACGGGACAAAAGCCAAAGTCAATATTTCACAGAGGATAACACGGAGCGAGAAGACGAAATGGAGGAGGGCCTCGATGGGGCCACACCCCCTGGCTGCGTGGCTAGGCCTGGCCCATGCCTAGGGGTGCAGCCGCCTCGGGTACCCGCTCGGCCTCCCTCTTCGCCACTAAGAAGCCCCCGATACCTAAACCCTAAGTAGCCGATAAATCTTCCATGAAACAGTCTGTAGCTTCTGCCACCATCGTCCCTAGATCAGGGGGGATCTGAAGCTCTTCCTGGCACCCTGCCAAAGGGGACAGATCATCCCAGAGGCCTTCTTCATCACCATGCCAGCCTCCGGTATGATGCGTGAGTAGTTCCACCTTGGACTATGGGTCCATACAGTAGCTAGATGGTTGTCTCTCCTCCTTTGTTCTATCATGTTTAGATCTTGTGAGCTCCGTTCATGATCAAGATCTTCTATCTGTAATCATGCATGTTGTGTTTGCGGGGATCCGATGGATATTGAGATTACTATGTCAGATTGATTAATGATTCTATCTTGTTGATTCTATCCTGTCTATGTTGTTTGAGATCTTGCATGCTCTCTGTTTCGAGTAGATATCTTGTCCAAGTAGATGCTAGTGACTCCAAGTGGGAGCGTTTATGATCGATAGTGGGTTCATGCCTCTATTGAATTTGGGGAAGTGACCGAAATCTCTAAGGTTGTAGATGTGTTGTTGCTACTAGGGAGAAAACAATAATCTCTTGTTCATGGAACAATTGTATTATTTACTTTACACACTTCTCTTAAAGCAGTTATCTGTTGCTTGCAACTTAATACTGGAGGGGGTTCGGATGATAACCTGAAGGTGGATTACTAGTCATAGATGCAGTTGGATGGCGGTGTATGTATATTGTTGTAATGCCTAATCAAATATCATAGTATCATGAATGTCTTGTATTACTTTGTTATTCCTTGCTTTGTCCTATCAATTGTCCCGCTGTAATTTGTTGACCCAATATGTTATCTTGTTTATCTTAAGGAGAACACTTGTAGTGATTTATGGACCCCGGTCCAATCTTTACCATTGATACATCTTCCACTAATACTGTTTACTTTCTGCAAGCCACCATTTCATTCCACACCATATATCCATTGTTTTCAGCAAACTGGTGAGATTGACAACCTCACAGTTCGTTGGGGCAAAGTCTTGAGTTTGTTGTGTAGGTTTCCAAGTTGCTAGCAACACCTTTGAGTCGTTTCCATCCTCCTACTGGTTCAATAACCTTGGTTTCTTTCCGAGCGAAGACTTGCTGCCGTGCTCATCATACCTTCCTCTTGGGGTTTCCCAACGAAGATCTACAGTGCTTTGAGCCTCCATCAACGAGTTTTCTAGCGCCGTTGCCGGGGAGTCTAAGGGCGGATTCACAAGGGTAGTCCTTCACAACCTTCCTCTTTACATTGTTTTTGTTTTTCTTAGTTTCTTTTGCTTCGTTTTGCTTTCTTCTTTTTATCAAAAATTCCAAAAAAATAGTTTCGATTGGTTCGCTTTTTCTTATAAAAACACAAAAAATTAGTTCCTACTCTAGTTGCTGTTGTTGTTGGCTTGCTCCACTTTTGCAAAATGAATTCTGCTGAGAACACCAAGTTCTGTGACTTCACTAGCACAAACAACAATGATTTCCTGAGTACACATATTCCTCCACCTGCTCCTGACGCTACCTTTTATGAAATTAAGCTTGCTTTGTTGAATCTTGTGATGAAAGAGCAATTTTTTGGTGCTAGTTCTGATGCTGCTGCCACCCACCACAATAACTTTGTCGAACTTTGTGATATGCAAAAATATAAGGATGTAGATGGAGATATTATTAAGCTCAAATTGTTTCCTTTCTCCATGATAGGAAAAGCTAAAGAATGTTTGCTATCCTTACCTAGAAATAGTATTGATTCTTGGATTAAGTGCAAAGATGGTTTTATCGGAAAATACTATCCTCCTGCTAAGATTATATCTATGAGAAGTGAAATAATGAAATTTAAACAACTTGATAATGAGCAAGTTGCTCAAGCTTGGGAAAGAATGAAATCTTTGGTTAAGAATTGTCCCACTCATGGACTTACTACTTGGATGATTATCTAGACTTTTTATCCAGGGTTAAACTTCTCTTCAAGAAATCTATTGTATTCTGCTACTGGAGCTACCTTTATGACCATTACCTTGGGTGCCGCAACAAAGCTCCTTGATAATATGATGGTTAACTATTCTAAATGGCACACTCAGAGAGCTCCACATGGTAAGAAGGTAAATTATGTTGAAGAAACCTCCTCTTTGAGTGATAAAATTGATGTTATCATGGCTATGCTTGTTAATGTAAAAGCTCATATAGATCCAAATAATGTTCCTTTAGCCTCTTTGGTTGCTCAACAAGAGAAAGTTGATGTGAACTTCATTAGGAATAATAATTTTGGCAACAATTCTTATAGTAGTAATTATAGGCCTTATCCTCCCAATAATGGCAATACTTATGGAAATTCCTACAACAATACTAGAAGTGCTCCCTCTGAACTCGAAGTCACGCTCAAAGACTTTATTAGTAAATAAACTATTTTCAACAAAACTGTGGAGGAAAAGCTTTTGAATGTTGAGAAAAATATTTCCTCTTTGTCTGAAGCACGGTCCTCTTTGATTAATAAAATGGCTGCTAAACCTGAAACCTTGTAAAGTACCTTTGCTGCCACCCATGCTATACAAGTTAATATTGATGAAAATGTTAGATTGTTAGCTAAACTACATGCTAACTGGGAAAGAGAAGCTAAAATTGCTAGAAACAATATTGTGTGTACTATTACCACCACCAATATGGATGCTACCAAACGACAAGAAGTCCCCATTCCTCCTACAAGAATGCCTAAACCCAATAAGTCTACTAACTATGATACTAAGTTTGATTTTGATCTTGATGGTTGCAATATCTCTGAAGTGATTATGTTCCTACAAAAGTTTGCTAGAAGTCCTAATGCTAGTGATATGAGTGTGTCTTTCACCAAACACATTACAGATGCTCTCATTAAAATTAACGAAGAAAAATTGGAACACAAAGCCTCTATTCCTAGGAAAGTAGAAGATAGTTGGGAACCCATAATTAATATGCAAGTGAATGACTTTGATCTCAAAGCTTCATGTGACCTTGGTTCTAGTGTATATTATGCCTAGAAAGATTTATGAAATGCTTGATTTGCCTCCTTTGGAAGATTGCTATTTGGATGTCCCACTTGATGATAATTGTGGCACCCCGGATTTACTGTCCGAGAATTCCCGTTATGCATACAATTCACGTTCCCATGATTAGTGAGCCGTGACCATAACCGACTAGTATCATTACAACATCCATATAATAACGAGTACAAAACTTACACAAGATCCATTATGGCGATTACAACACAGGTAGCGGAAGTCTTCAGCGCAGAGCTCGTGCCTTAACCTACAGGCAACTGACTGGGAAGACTGCGTAGCTTGCATAGACGTCAACACCTCCGTTCCTTCTTAACATTTGCAATCTGGCCAAGTAAATAGCCAGGGACAATGCTGGTGAGTACTTTGAATGTACTCGCAAACCACCGAGACAAGGTAACAAATAGAAATGCATATTTGGTCGTGGCGAGATAGCTCTACACTATAGTTGCCTTTAAAATACCTAACTTTGACATCTCCATATCTTTGTTGAAAAAGAGTTTTTATAAAATATGCCTCCTTTTAGAAAATCTGGACATCTCCACATCCTTGTTAAAAATATTTTTAAACAATTTGGTTGTAAAACCCTTTTTAAATGTATTCGACCATTTCTGGTCAAAACCAAACTCATTCTTATCTTTCCTCGTGACCAAGTCACATCCTTTATTTCATCACAACTTAACCGAAGGGTTCTCCTAGAACTTGCCATTCCAACCGTCCTTGACCGTGGACACGGCTATTCGAATAGATTAGACTCTACAGATTTGGTGCACTTTACCCACAAGAATCAATACATCCACCGGGATAAAACCACGGCCTACTACACACGGTAGACAGGGGCTCGGATAATCAAACTTAAACTTTTCATTTGTCCATTCCTAGCAACGGAGGCTTTTCCTTTTGGGTTGTTCACTCTGGTACGAGTATGGGGTACGATGACCCTGGTCCTTCCCCCCGTACTGACCCCTATCTCCAGACCGTAGTCTGGCAGATAGCAATAGTGACAATCTTCCATCTGTATTACCTAAAATCATACCGTCCACGAGAGAACCAATTGTTGCACCGGTACCTTGCCCATGGCAGCCCGAATTTAAGGGAATTTCTCCCCTTTAGCGAGTATGAGAAGCCCCGGCTAAAGACCACACAATACGAGCTGAGCTCTAGCGTCCGGGGTAATGTGGTTGCACGTATAAAATTGTTCCGGACATTGGCTTAGAACATCCCTTCTCTTTCTCTTGCTTGACTTTCTCTTCATCTACCACACATTTTATTTAGTAAAACTTCCACTCAGAAACAATGCCTCTTTCCAAGGGTTTTATTTTGAAAACTTTGTAGTAGGGTAAAAACCCAAAATAGTTTTAGTATGGAAAATCTGTGGGTTTCCAAGAGGGAAGATGCTAATCATCTTAGCCTCGCTCTAGAGGGGTAAAGTAGGTGTCGACAGTGTAGGTTTCCTAATGGACACTCATCCATAACTTGGCGGAGCCAAGTTACTCACGCACTTTTATTTTGAAAACAAACTATGCAATTTACTCATGCAATCCGTAAACGAGATGTAAAACAATTGATAAACAGGGGTAGGTTAATAGAGGAGTTCAGGAATTGGTGACTTGCCTGTGACCAGCGAGATGTACCTTGACGGCATTAGATAACCAGAATACCAAATATAACAATAATAGGAATAACCCGATCCTTCCTTCTTCTCGGCGTCACACAATAGCAACTATCGCCGTTATCGAGCATACATGCAAACAAACAATACACCAATAAATAAAAGGCATACACGCATCAAACCATACACCAAGTAAAGGATAGATACATGATATACATTAGTAGTATGTTGGAGGTTTGGTTTGATTGGATTGGGAGAATATTTGGAGGCATTAGGGAAAGAATCCCTTTGGATTCAGAATCTAGGAACTACCTAAGAGAGGGTTTTTTGACTAAGGCTGGATCTGTATGATACCATTGTATAAAATTGATACCATTAGATAGGTTTCGATAAAATGAAGGAAACAAAAGTGGTTTCACTATTTTATCATTTTTCCTTGATTTATAATGGATTTTATAGTGGATAAAACCCTAGTTTTAGGAAATAATTCACCAGAATTTCTCTGGAGTTCCAAAAATTATTTCCTTTGTTGATTCAATAGTATTTGGTGGACTGAACTAATAGGAGTTGGAATCACCTCAAAAACAATTACTAGAATGCCCTTGAGAAATTCCCAAAGGCAGTACTGGCTAGGATTTGTCTTTTTCATCAGATTTAATCTACCGAAGCTTTTTAATGGATTCCATGGACACATGCTAGATACCGAGAGTACCTTTCTATAAAAAATGGAATCGGCGAATTTGGAGTTGCAGGGCTACTGTAGTGATTTTAATAGTGAATAAACCATGCACAAAATACTTAATTCACCAAATTTCAACAGAGACTTCTAAAATTATGAGCTACTGGATTCTGAAATATATGATCGTGTGTGTCATCTGGGAGTTGGAATTAGGTCAGAACCTTACTTGGTTTGACCTAGGGAAACTCCTAACGGAAGAAAGGACCTTATTTTGTTATTTTTCCTACCAGCAATTTAGAAAGCAAGTGACTATGGGGCCTGTGGGACATGCAAGGTATGGTTGGTACCTTTCAGTAACTATTGGAGTTACTCCATTTGGGTTTGCAAAACCTTCTAGAGAATTTATTTAGTGATAAGAATAGATCCTAGTATAAGATTTATCATATTGATCCTAAACATCAAAAGGGTTAGGTAGTGGCTCTGCATGTTAGTGGAAACATTATGGTATCCCTAAAAATTTAGGTCTATGTCATTTGAATCTTTTTACATTTTTTCAAAACTATTTCAAATAGTTTGCTAAATTCAGATCTGGGTGGAAATTGAAAAAGGAAAAATAGGGAGGAGTTCCATGGGCTAGATGTGAGGGGGAAGGTAGGCCCGTGAGGCAAAACCAGCCCAGCCGCAGCGCCTGCATGCGCGGGAGGGAGCTGGAGGGCATCGGGGCGAGGCCCATTGGCCCGGGGCGCGTCACTGAAACAGTAAGGAGCGATGGCGGCCGTTGGATCTGGAAGGGGATCGACGATGGCTGGCCGTCTCCATCCTCTGACGATGCCCGACAAGATGTAACCCTAGCAGAGAGGGAAAACGGTGGAGGGGAGGCTTACCGAGGCCGGGAGGAGGCAGGGAGGGGCCAGGGAGACACGGCAGTCGGCGACGACCTCAGGGAGGGGCGGAAGTGCTAGCTTCTCTAAGGGAGTGAGCCTCGCGCGTCTACCCCAAGAGGAGCTCGTCGGTGGCTCGCCGGGGTCACCTGCAGAGACTGTCCTGCACGGGAAGGAGGGCATGGTTAGATGTAGAGGAGGGAGGGGGTTCCAAAAATGTAGCATGCAAAGGGAGGGGAGCTCGGGGTAGAGGGCCTTCCTTGATTTTTGGAAGAGGGCCGAAGCTTCTCTCTCCCTCACTCTCGAGCAGAACAGAGCGGGGAGAGGGAGGTGGTGTTCTGGGGGGTGAGTGGGTGCAAATGGGGGAGAGGGGAGAGGTGCCAGGGTTCCTCGACTTATAAACCCGAGAGGATATGTCCATGGTGGACCTTACTCATGGTGGCCAAGGAGAGGGGAAAACCAGGGGAGGACAGTTTCTGTGGGCATGAGAGATGGGTCTAGGTGGTTTCTGGTTTGAGTTGTGGCAGGGAGTGAGAGGGTAGCTGCTGCACAAGCTTTGATGGTTGGATTGGACAAGGCCTATGTCTCCCTCATAAACAAACAAAAGGGACAAGAGGGTGGGGGTGGGATATTCCAGTGCTACAATGCCAAAGACCAGGAGGGAGTAGGTGCTGCTATGGTGGAGTGCTTGACCAGCTTGGGGTTGGTTTGGTATTAGTTTGAAACAAGCTTTGATTGTTTTTGCAAATTTGATCAAATGAAGGATTGTGAAGGAAGTTGAAAAAGTTGCATTGGGAAAAGTGTGGAAATGGTACTGGTGGGTGGAGTAGATCAAATAATCACTCTATGATTTAAATGGGATTTTTCTAATGATTATAATCCCATCTAAATGCACTTCTTCAGAAAGTTCCGAAATAGATTTTGGAAGCTAAGATGGTGATTTTACATTGGACAAGCTTGGTTTTTTATGTGATATGGTCCTAAATACCATACCACCCATTGGATAATTTTATTGGGATTTATTGAGGTGGAAAAGTATTTTTGGGGAATTATTTCTTATTTCTGTCATTTAAGAAAAAGGGCATAAAGAAATAATAAAGGATCTCAAAAATATTTATTTTTGAGTTGGAAAGAAGGGATATGATAAATAGGCATCAAATGTGCCTTAATTTGTCAAGGTGATTTGGAGAAAAGAAAACTTGCCTTTATAGACTAGGATTTTGAGAATTTGGTAAGTGAAGGAAATAAAATAGTTTAATAATCCAAATAATTGTGGGAATTATTTGGGGATGCTTATATCCAAGGTAGATGATTTAAACTTTATGTAGGCATCAAGGTCAACCTTGGTTTTGAAGAAAAGTGGTGAAAGGAATTGAAACTAGATTCTAGAGGATCTAAGATTTGGTTATTTTGATGCTACCTAAACAAAGTTGGATTAGGGGGCTCAGAGCTCACCTTGGTACAAGGTTTATATGGATGAATAAACCATGTCATCTAGATGATCATGGAATCAAGAGTTGGGCTTGGTTGTATTTGAGGTGGTTTTGGAGTGATGGCAAACTTTGTTGAAAATAAGGCTGCCATAGTAGATATATCAGATAGCCTCCTAAACCATGTGGGTTTAAGAAGCACAAGGTTCCAATGTAAACAAGTGAAGTGGAAGTTGGTAGGCTATGATTAGTAGATTACAACCATGCAAAGAGTTGGTCAAGGGGAGGTGGCCTATAGATGTGAGCTTATTCCAAAGTAGGCAAGATGATAAGATTTACAGAAAAGATTATTATCTTGACTACAAAACCATCATGGATGAGTGGGAATTAGAATGGATTAGCCAAGGGCAAGAGTGGGCTTTGGTATTACTACTGATGTACAACAAGATGGTTCAAGTGCATTCTCAATAATGCACATTGGTTGGAAGAGGTAGAGCTCCAAAAATGATATCCAGATAAGAAATTCAGAATTAGCCCTTTTGGCATATTTGGTGATTTTGACAAGTGTTCAAGAGCGAAATAATTGAGAGGGTGGCAAAGGTTTATCCCTTCCCTCAGGTGGTTGATGTTTAAGTAAAGATTGAAGAGAGGGGCTCCAAACTTGGATTGGGTCTCCACTAAGTTGGAAACTATCTAGAGGGATTATCCCTGGATTGAGATAAGCATGAGATGAGATGATCACTTGAGTGGCTTAGGATAGATCGAAACTTGTATTCTTGCTTTGAGATTCATTATCACAAGCAAGGATTGGGTCCTAAAAGATGAGCTACTAGATTAGCTCCCTCCTAGTTCCTAAGAAAATAAAGGCAAATAGTAGATCAAGGCAAATCATCAGACAATAGATCAAGGCAGTTCATCAACGAGCAGATCAAGGCAATTCATCTTATCCTTGTCCAACTATTACTAGGGTTACCATCAAGCCTAGCTTTAGGTAAGGAGTGGTATTTTGAAAATGTGTTTTTCTTTGAAGTAAGATAATGGTCATCTTGGTATTCCTACCAAGATGAGAATAAAAAGGTTTTAATAAAGGTTTTGGTAAAACCAAGAGATAAGGGTAGTTGAAGATTCGGTCTTGAAAACATAAGGAGAGTATATATATATATGTCTCCATAGTTTTGTTAATAGAAACTAGTAAAATATTTGGTGGTGTCAAAGTCATCTTGGCTCAGGTTTTGAAATGCCAGAACATTTGAGAATATGAAAGATGAGCCAAGACATATCTTTTGTAAAATATCTTTTACAAACTAGTGTTGAGATGAGGAGTTCACAACCCATACACAAATAGTTGCTTGAGCACAAGCAAACAGGTAAGCACACATTGCAAGAAAAGTTTTTTCCCCCTGATTTTTGCCTTTTGGACATTTAATCAGGGTTGCTAAAATTCGGATGTTACAGACCTTTCCCCCTTAAAATAATCTCGTCTCGAGATTAGGGAGGAGTAGGGTTGGGTGATAACATCCGCTTAACAATTTTAGGGGTGGAGAGTACTCTCGTTAGCAGGTCTTGGAATAAACAGGCAGGGTCAGCTACAGTTCGGAGCTTAGCAGCTTCGGGTTTGGATGTTTAGGTTAAACAAGTGGAAAAGACTGCGTCTTTTCCCCTTAGGACAAGTCTAAGTAGGTATACTGTTGATGGGGTACTTCCTTCTCGAGGCGGGACAGTTATTTGAGTCTTCTATATTCCTTCGCATCGCGGTTGACTTTTCTCTTCTTCAAGGCCTTGGTACACCGGGATGTTGGTTAGGGTGATTGACCTTGGAGTGGAGGACCTTCATGAAGTATCTTCTGATTTTGGAGAAGTGTCGTCCGTCGTCCTTCTTGTAGGGTCGAGGATTCGGATTTAGAGGGGTGGAAATCACTTAGTTCTAACTAGGATTCGACTCCGGGGGTCTATTTTGTTTTGGGCGGGAAAGACGCAGTATTTCCCCCTTAAGAAAAAACTAGGGATTTTTGGTGAAGTCACCCTCTTTCCTAATTGGAGTCGTATGCCGATGTCGGGGGATGGCGCTACTCTTTTCTTCGAGGTAGCTATCTCCTATCAACGTCGTCGGAACTGCTTCATGAGATGGAAGGTCTATCGGAAAGGGCGTCTACCAGCTTCCAGGTAGTTAGTTCTGAGAGGGGTACGGGTCCGACGGGTTGGAGGATGCCATTGGAGTTTTGGCGGTCTCAGAAACGAGGTCCCTTGGAATGGGGTTGTTTTGGGTTTGGTCTGATGCAACGTCATGGGTAAAACATGCAAAGACGGGTATCTCCCTTGCATATTATCCATACATTTAGCAGTTTCGAGCCGGTCGGTGGAGGAGGTACTGAAGGGTTACAAAACAGGTCTGTGCAGTAAGGCGACAAGGCACTTAGAGTTTTACAGAACAGGTTCTGGGGCGATACATAACTCTTCCTATGCTGGAATAAGCAAGCTTCCGGGTGCAAAGGCTACTTCGGAGGAACGTCTAGAGTCTTATCGCCGTCCTGGGTGAAAGGTTTCCCCTCAGGTAGTGCTTTCTCGGGGGAAGGGGAGGTTCTCGTGTCGACACCATCAAGTACTTGTCTGGACATTTGCAGGCGAAGTGGCCCGGGTCTCCACAGGTGTAAATTTTTTTTTGTTTAGCTTCCGATCCTCCGGAGGCTTGCTTTGGGATCTTTATGGGGGCAATGGGTATCTTGGCTTTTGTCTTGGTAGGAGTGTTGTCAAGACCATGCTGGGGGCACTCTCAGCTGAAATGACCCGGTTGATCACAAGAGAAGCATGTGCCTTTCTTGGAACGTCCTTCTCTTGATTTCTTTCCAATGTTGATGCGGGGAAGTTGATGATCCTTGCCAATCAGGAGATAGAGGGGGAAGTTGGCCGGAACATGGTCTTGACCTTCACAGAGGAAGCAGGTGACTAGTTGGGTGGGGAAATCTGCAGGGGAGTGAAGAGCTCCACAGTTTGGGAAGTTGCCTAAGCACTGACTAGCTTGATGTCCTTCTTCACCGCAACGGCTGCATCCTTTCTTCGGGGCTCCGATCTGCATGGCCATACTCAGGGTTTTCTGGTGGAGATAAAGTCTCGGGCTGTAGAAGGGAATGGTGCCATAGAGTTAGTTATCTGAGCGGTGGTAGAGGGGGTTAGCGAGGTACAAACCTAGGGTGGAATGCTATGGTTGGCGATGACATGTCAATAGGGTTTTATTGCGGTTGTGTGGAAAGACACCATCTTTCCACCTTAGAGCTTCACTTTAGGTTGTCGAGGCTTTTCTTAGGTGGCCATCCTGCTAAGGAGAGGTTTTCCGGCTAGGAGGTTTCGAGGGTTAGCATTAGGACACGTCAGCAAGGTGGTCAGAGCTTTAGGATCAGATGATCCTAGGCAGACAAACGATCACATTCCAAGCATCCAACACGCACATGATAATCAAGGAAGGCATACCATGGTTACTAAGGGGGTAACTACACGCCATATAGGGGAATCCTACTTTAGGGATGATGATTCTAAGTACGGACGTTACAGGGGTCTTAACTTCGACCGTCCAGTTTGTTGTCGTTGGTGTCGTACTTGATCAATTTGGGGGCGATGAAGGACTCTGATGGTAGGGTGATCTTGTAGTGGATGTCGTCGTTGGTAGCTCCTTTATTTTGCTTGTCTCGATGTCTCTTCATTCCGGGATCTCCATATTCTTAGTCTCCACTTTGGACTTGGTTTTTGAGAACGGATTAGTTGAAGTAGACGAGATATAGAGTAAACCATTTTCAAATTGTTTAAGTCAGAGAAGATGAGATAAGCAATCTTTCGAAAAGCTTTTGAGAAAATAGTTTGCGAAAACCGGTGTTTTCATAAATAGGGGGTTGTCCTGTCTAACGTCCATGCTAACTAAGGTCTCCTATAGTCAGGATGGCTCTGATACCATGTCTGTGGCACCCCGGATTTACGGTCCGAGAATATCCGTTATGCATACAATTCACGTTCCCATGATCAGTGAGCCGTGAGCATAACCAAATAGTATCATTACAACATCCATATAATAACGAGTACAAAACTTACAAAAGCGCCATTATGGCGATTACAACACAAGTAGCGGAAGTCTTCAGCGCAGAGCCCGTGCCTTAACCTATAGGCAACTGACTGGGAAGACTTCCTAGCTCGCGTAGATGTCAACGCCTCTGTTCCTTCTTAACATCTACAATCTGGCCAAGTAAATAGCTAGGGACAATGCCAGTGAGTACTTTGAATGTACTCGCAAACCACCGAGACAAGGTAACAAAGAGAAATGCATATTTGGCTGTGGCGAGATAGCTCTACACTATAGTTTCCTTTAAAAGACCTAACTTTGACATCTCTATATCTTTGTTGAAAAAGAGTTTTTAGAAAATATGCCTCCTTTTAGAAAATCCGGACATCTCCACATCCTTGTTAAAAAGATTTTTAAACAGTTTTGTTGTAAAACCCTTTTTAAACGTCTTCAACCATTTATGGTCAAAACCAAACTCATTCTTATCTTTCCTCGTGACCAAGTCGCATCCTTTATTTCATCACAACTTAACCGAAGGGTCCTCCTAGCACTTGCCATTCCAACTGTCTTTGACCGTGGACACGGCTATTTGAATATATTAGACTCCACAGAGTTGGTGCACTTTACCCACAAGAATCAAATACATCCGTCGGGATAAGACCACGGCCTGCTACACACGGTAGACAGGGGCTCGAATAATCAAACTTAAACTTTTCATTTGTGCATCCCTAGCAACGGCGGCTATTCCTTTTGGGTTGTTCTCTCCGGTACGTGTATGGGGTATGACGACCCTGGTCCTTCCTCCCGTAATGACCCTTATCTCCAGACCGTAGTCTGGCAGGTAGCAATAGTGACAATCTTCCATCCGTACTACCTAAAATCATACTGTCCGCGAGAGACCCAATTGTTGCACCGGTACCTTGCCCATGGCAGCCCAGATTTCAGGGGATTTCTCCCCTTTAGCGAGTACGAGCAGCCCGGCTAAACACCACAAACTACGAGTTAAGCCCCAGCGTCTGGGGTAATGTGGTTGCATGGATAAAATTGATCCGGACATTGGCTTAGAACATCCCTTCTATTTCTCTTGCTTGACTTTCTCTCATCCACCTCACATTTTCTTTAGTAAAACTTCCACTCATAAACGATGCCTCTTTCCAAGGGTTTTATTTTGAAAACTTTGTAGTAGGGTAAAAACCCAAAATAGTTTTAGTATTAAAAAACCGTGGGTTTCCAAGAGGGAAGATGCTAAGCATCTTAGCCTCGCTCTAGCGGGGTAAAGTAGTTGTCAACAGTGTAGGTGTCCTAATGGACACTCATCCATAACTTGGAGGTGCCAAGTTACTCACACACTTTTATTTTGAAAACAAACTATGCAATTCGTAAACGAGATGTAAAACAATTGATAAACAGGGGTAGGTTAATAGAGGAGTTCATGAATGGTGGCTTTCCTGTGACCAAAGAGATGTCCCTTGACGGTGTTAGATAACCAA
This sequence comes from Avena sativa, assembly GCA_916181665.1. Taxonomy (NCBI): domain Eukaryota; kingdom Viridiplantae; phylum Streptophyta; class Magnoliopsida; order Poales; family Poaceae; genus Avena; species Avena sativa. The sequence continues at coordinate 108,074,810 of OV702293.1, forward strand.
AATACCAAATATAACAATAATAGGAATAACCCGATACTTCCTTGTTCTCGGCGTCACACAATCGCAACTATCGCCGTTATCGAGCGTACATGCAAACAAACAATACACCAATCAATACAAGGCATACAAGCATCAAACCATACACCAAGTAAAGTATAGATACATGGTATACATCAGTATGAGGTTGGAGGTTTGGTTTGATTGGATTGGGAGAAGATTTGGAGGCATTAGGGAAAGAATCCCTTTGGATTTGGAATCTAGGAACTACCTAAGAGAGGGGTTTTTCACTGAGGGCTGGATCTGTATGATACCATTATATAAAAATGATACCATCAGATAGGTTCTGATAAAATGAAGCAAACAAAAGTGGTTTCACTATTTTATCATTTTCCCTTGATTTATAATTGATTTTATAGTGGATAAAACCCTAGTTTTAGGAAATAATTCACCAGAATTTCTCTGGAGTTCCAAAAATTATTTCCTTTTGTGATTCAGTAGTATTTGGTGACTGAACTAATAGGAGTTGGAATCACCTCAACAAAATTACCAGAATGCCCTTGAGAAATTCCCAAAGGCAGTACTAGCTGGGATTTGTCTTTTTCATCAGATTTAATGTACATAATCTTTTTAGTTGATTCCAAGGATACATGCTAGATACTACTGAGAGTACCTTTTGGTAGAAATTGGAATCAATCAATTTGGAGTTGCAGGGCTACTGTAGTGACCTTAATAGTGAATAAACCATGCACAGAATAGTTAATTCACCAAATTTCAACAGAGATTTCTAAAATTATGACCTACTGGATTCTGAAAGATATGATTGTGTGCGTCATCTAGGAGTTGGAATTAGGTCAGAACCTTACTTGGTTTGACCTAGGGAAATTCCTAAAGGCAGAAAGGACCTTATTTTGTTATTTTTGCTACCAGCAATTAAGAAGCAAGTGACTACGGAGCCTATGGGACATGCAAGGTATGGTTTGTACCTTTCAGTAACAATTGGAGTTACTCCATTTGGGTTTGCAAAACCTTCTGGAGAATTTATTTAGTGATAAAGACATATCCTAGTATAAGATTTATCATATTGATCCTAAACACCAAAAGGGTTAGGTAGTGCCTCTGCATGTTAGTGGAAACATTAGGGTATCCCTGAAAATTTAAATCTAGGTCATTTGGATCATTTTACGTTTTTAAAACTATTTAAAATAGTTTTCTAAATTCAGATCTAGGAGGAAATTGAAAAAGGAAAAAGAGGGAGGAGTTCCATGGGCCATATGTGAGGGGGAAGGTAGGCCCGTGAGGAAAAACCATCCTAGCCGCAGTGCCTACACGCGCGAGCAGGAGGGCGTCAGGGCGAGGCCCATCGACCCGAGGCGTGTCACCGAAATGGTAAGGAGCGATGGCGGTCGTTGGATCTAGAAGGGGATCGACGGTGGCTAGTCGTCTCCTTCCTCTCATGATGCCTGACGAGATGTAACCCTAGCAGAGAGGGAAAACACCGGAGGGGAGACTTACCGACGATCGGGAGGAGGCAGGGAGGGGCCAGGGAGATGCGGCAATCGGCGACGACCTCAGGGAGGGGAAGAAGTGCTAGCTTCTCTGAGGGAGTGAGCCTCGCGCGTCTGCCCGAGAGGAGCTCGTCGGTGGCTCGCTGGGGTCACCTCCAGAGACTGTTCTGCACGGGAAGGAGGGCATGGTTAGATGCAGAGAAGGGAGGGGGTTCCAAAAATGTAGCATGTAGAGGGAGGGGAGCTTGGGGGAGAGGGCCTTGCTGTATTTTTGGAAGAGGGTCGAAGCTTCTCTCTCCCTCACTCTCGAGCAGAACAGAGCAGGGGAGAGGGAGGTGGTGTTCTGGGGGGTGACTGGGTGCAAATGGGGGAGGGGAGGTGCCAGGGTTCCTGGAGTTATAAACCCGAGAGGAGTGGTCCATGGTGGACCTTGCCCATGGTGGCCAAGGAGAGGGGAAAACCAGGGGAGGACAATTGCTGTGGGCATGAGAGAGGGGTCTAAGTGGTTTATGGTTTGAGTTGTGGCAGGGAGTGAGAGGGTAGTGGATGCACAAGCTTTTATGGTTGGATTTGACAAGGCCTATGTCTCCCTCATAAACAAACATAAGGGACAAGAGGGGTGGGGTGGGATATTGCAGTGCTACAGTGCACACGACCAGGAGGGAGTGGGTGCTGCTAAGGTGGAGTGCTTAACCAGCTTGGGGTTGGTTTGGTGTTAGTTTGAAACAAGCTTTTATTGTTTTTGCAAATTTGATCAAATGAAGGCTTGTGAAGGAAGTTGAAAACGTTGCATTGGGCAAAGTGTGGAAATGGTACTGGTGGGTGGAGTAGATCAAATAATCACTCTATGATTTAAATGGGATTTTTCTAATGATTATAATCCCATCTAAATGGACTTCTTCAGAAAGTGCAGAAATAGATTTTGGAAGCTAAGATGGTGTTTTTACATTGGACAAGCTTGGTTTTTGATGTGATATGGTCCTAAATACTATCACACCCATTGGATAATTTTATTGAGATTTATTGAGGTGGAAAAGTATTTTTGGGGAATTATTTCTTGTTTTTGCCATTTAAGAAAAAGGGCATAAAGAAATAATAAAGGATCTCAAAAATATTTATTTTTGAGTTGGAAAGATGGGATATGATAAATAGGAATCAAATGTGCCTTAATTTGTCAAGGTGATTTGGAGAAAAGCAAACTTGCCTTTCTAGACAAGGATTTTGAGAATTTGGTAAGCGAAGGAAATCTTGGTTTTGAGAAAAGCAAACTTGACTTGATGTAGGCATCAAGGTCAACCTTGGTTTTGAATAAAAGTGGTGAAAGGAATTGAAACTAGATTCTAGAGGATCTAGGATTTGGTTATTCTGATGCTACCTAAACAAAGTTGGATTAGGGGGCTCAGAGCTCACCTTGGTACAAGGGTTATATGGATGAATAGACCATGTCATCTAGATGATAATGGAATCAAGAGTTTGGCTTGGTTGGATTTGAGGTGGTTTTGGAGTGATGGCAAACTTTGTTGAAAATAAGGCTGCCATAGCAGATATATCAGATAGCCTCCTAAACCATGTGGGTTTAGAAGCACAAGGTTCCAATGGAAACAAGTGAAGTGGAAGTTGGTAGGGTATGATTAGTAGATTACAAACATTCAAAGATTTCGTCAAGGGGAGGTGGCCTATAGATGTGAGCTTCTGCCAAAGTAGGCAAGATGATAAGATTTGCAGAAAAGATTATTATCTTGACTACAAAACCATCATGGATGAGTGGGAATTAGAATGGCTTAGCCAAGGGCAAGAGTGGTCTTTTCTAGTTCTACTGATGTACAACAAGATGGTTCAAGTGCATTCTCAATAATGCACATTGGTTGTAAGAGGTAGAGCTCCAAAAATGATATCCAGATAAGAAATCCAGACTTAGCCCTTTTGGCAGATATGGTGATTTTGACAAGTGTTCAAGAGGGAAACAATTGAGAGGGTGGCAAAGGTTTATCCCTTCCCTCAGGTGGTTGATGTTGAGGTAAAGATTTAAGATAGGGATCCAAACTTGGATAGGGTATCCACTAAGTTGGAAACTATCCAGAGGGATTATCCCTGGATTGAGATAAGCATGAGATGAGATGATCACTTGAGTGGTTTAGGATAGATCCAGACTTGGATGCTTGCTTTGAGATTGATGATCACAAGAAAGGATTGGGTCATAAAATATGAGCTACTAGATTAGCTCCCTTCTAGTTCCTAATCAAACAAGGCAAACAACAGATCAAGGTAAATCATCAGACAGTAGATCATGGCAATTCATCAACCAGCAAATCAAGGCAATTCATCTTATCCTTATCCAACTATTACTAGGGTTAACACCAAGCCTAGATTGAGGTGAGGAGGGGTATTTTGAAAAGGGGTTTTGCTTTGAAGTAAGATAAGGGTCATCTTGGTATTCCTACCAAGACGAGAATAAAAAGGTTTTAATAAAGGTTTTGGTAAAACCTAGAGATAAGGGTAGTTGAAGGTTCGGTCTTGAAAACATAAGGAGAGTATATATATATGTATCCATAGTTTTGTTAATAGAAACTAGTAAAATATTTGTTGGTGACAAAGTCATCTTGGCTCAGGTTTTGAAATGCCAGAACATTTGGAAATATGAAAGATGAGCCAAGACATCTCTTTTGTAAACTAGCTTGGATAATGAGCGGACAACCCGTGCTGAACTTCCAGTTGGCAAGGGGGAGGAAAACATACAATGGGAGTACAAAGCCACAAGATTGGCTAATTGACTATGCCACAGCAGTGAAAATAGCTGGCGGAAATTTACAATGGGTGGTAAGATACGTCCCTCAAATGCTGGAAGGACCAGCCAGAGTATGGCTAAACAATTTGCCAACAGGAAGTATCAACTGTTGGTTGGATTTTGAAGAAATGTTTGTCAGCAATTTCACTAGTACCTATAAGCGGCCTGACAGGCATCAACAGCTCGCAATGTGCAAGCAAAACCGAATGAAACAGATAGAGAATTCTTGACTCGGTGGTGCAACCTCAGAAACTCATGCGAAGGGGTCACAGAATATCATGAGATAGCTTGGTTTGCTCAAGGCTGCCGATATGGAAGTGTATTATGGCAAAGCTTGCAAAGAGATATGTCAACCACGTTGGCAGAAACCATCAGAATAGCAGATTCATATGCCTGAGGGGATCCGACTCAACCAGAGTTAATGTCGGCAGAGCATCGGGAGCACCAAGATCAGTATGTAAGGGATGGAGCCGGATCATTGCGGCGCAATGAATACCGAGGTAGAAGAAGGGAAGAGAGGCCAGATTACAGATATGCTTCCAATCAAGTGGTAGCGGTTGTACAGGATCAGCCGAGTCACGGGAACAATCAGCGACAGAAGAATGGTCCTCAGTAGTGGACGCCGAGAAGTGAAGAGAAAAGACAGTGGACGCCAGAACAGAAGAAGCAATGGCAGGAAAGGCCAAAGTACACATTTGGTCCATGCTGGATCAACCGTGTAAGTTCCATACTCCAAACCCGGCCAAGCCGGCTAATCACACCACTCGCCAATGTGCTTGGATGAAAAGTGCAATGGGAAACCCGGCGGGCATGCAAGCACCTTCTCATCAAGCACATCAGCAGCAGTAGCCACAACTATCTGGGGCAAATGCACAGCAGCTAATGTTGCCACCGCCCCCTCCGAGGTATGATAACTCGGATCGGAGGGATGCAGTACATCAAGTGGTAAATCAAAATCAATATGGAAGGGAAAATCCCGGAAAGAATGGGCGTAATGATTACAGGGAGCATCATCAATCGTATTGTGTGTTCACAACAGAAAAGCAAGATAGACAGAGTGTACAGCGCCGGCATATGGAAGTAAATGCAGTTATGCCGGCAGTACCAAGATACGTGTCATGGTCTGATCAAGAGGTAACCTGGAGTATAAAGGATCACACAAAGATAATGCCGAACCCAGGATGGTATGCATTGGTAATTGATTCGACATTTGTCGGTCCTAGCATCAATGTGAAGTTCTCAAAGGTACTCATTGATAATGGAAGTAGTATCAACATCATGTACAAGGATACAATGCATAAGCTCGGAATAACACGGAATATGCTGCAGCCCACAAGGACAACATTCCATGGGATAGTGCCAGGGCTCTCCTGTGAACCCATTGGGAAGGTCCGAGTAGATGTGTTATTCGGCAGAAGGGAGAATTGCAGAGCGGAGAATCTGGAGTTTGAGGTGGTTGACCTAGAAAGTTGCTATCGTGCTTTACTTGGACGGCCAGCACTGGCTAAATTCATGAGCAGCTGTCACATTACCTACTTGAAAATGAAGTTGCCAGGGCCTCAGGGCGTAATAACAGTGGCCGGGGATTACAGAAGATTAATGGAATGTTCTTCAGTCGGGTCAAACCTGGCCGAATCTTTGGTAATTGCAAGGGAGAAAAGAAAGATTCAGGAAGTAGCAGCTCTGGCTCAGTTGGCATAGCTTAATATGTCGGCATTGGCCAACCCGCATGGGAGTGTGTCTTTCCAGCCGACTAAAGAGACGAAAAAGATCCAGATTGATGATCAGTTCCCAGAGCGCACCATCACGATTGGTGCTGGTCTAGATGCCAAATAGGAAAGCGAGCTCACCAACTTCCTCCGTGAGAATCGGGATATCTCTGCGTGGTCAACTCAGGACCTGCAAGGTGTGGCGAGGGAGTTGGCTGAGCACTCTTTGCATGTAAGACCAGGGGCAAGACCAGTGAAGCAACCTCTCCGCTGCTTCGCCGAAGACAGGAGAAAGATAATAGGGGATGAGATAGCTCGGCTACTTGTAGCCAGATTCATCATGGAAGTGCTTCACCCGGATTGGCTATCAAATCCGGTGTTAGTATAAAAGAAAATGGATGACCCTAATGTAGCCGTCGTATGGCGAATGTGCATCGATTACACGAACCTCAATAAGGCGTGTCCCAAAGATCCTTTTCCTTTACCTAGGATAGACCAAGTCATTGATTCGACCGCTGTCTGTGAGCTGTTATCATTTGTAGACGCGTATTCTGGTTTCCACCAGATACCGTTAAACCCGGCTGATCAAATAAAGACTGCGTTTATCACCCCGTATGGGGCTTATTGCTATCGCACCATGCCATTCGGCATGCGTAATGCAAGAGCAACATACCAAAGATGCATGCAAAAATCTCTACATGACCAGATAGGAAAGAATGTGCAGGTGTATGTAGACGATGTGGTTATAAAGACCAAAGAGCGCAAAACGCTCCTAGAGGATATTCGGCAGACATTCGCGAACCTGAGAAGGTTCCGAATGAAAATTAACCCGAAAAAGTGTACCTTCGGTGTGCCAGCTGGGAAATTACTCGGTTTCCTAGTGTCCAGCCTAGGTATAGAGGAAAATCCAACTAAGATCCGCGCAATTTAAAGAATAGAACTGCCGAGGTATCTGAACGATGTACAAAAGTTTACAGGATGTCTGGCTTCTCTGAGTCGGTTCGTATGTCGGCTAGGGGAAAAGGAATTACCTCTATAACAACTGATGAAAAAATCTGACAAGTTCATCTGGACACCGCAGGCCGATAATTCATTTTATGAGTTAAAAAATATGTTGGTCACAGCACCGATTTTGGCTTCTCCATTGTCAAAAGAGCCTATGCTACTCTATGTGGCAGCTACTAACAAAGTGGTAAGTGCGGTAGTTGTCGTGGAGCGGAATGAAGGGGATAAATCAATACAAAGGCCGGTATATTACCTAAGTGAGTTATTGTCGGCCTCGAAGCAGAACTACCCGCACTACCATAAGATGGCTTATGGAGTATACATGTCGACGAAAAAACTCAAACACTACTTCGAAGAGCATCCAATAAAAGTGATTTGTGAAGCACCCATAGCCGAGATATTAAGCAACAAAGATGCAAGTGTCCGAATAGAAAAATGGGCAATCGAGTTGTCACCTTATGATCCGCAATTTGATAGGCGAGATGCAATCAAATCTCAGGCAGTGGCCGACTTCTTTGTGGATTGGGACGAGGTACAATATGAGCCCCCATTGCCAGATCCGAACTATTGGACAATGCATTTTGACGGGTCCAAGCTGAGAAATGGGCTAGGGGTAGGAATGGTACTAACTTCGCTGAAAAAAGATCAGCTAAAATACATGTTGTAGATACATTTCGCTGCATCAAACAATGTGGCCGAGTATGAAGCGCTCGTCCATGGGTTAAAAATGCAAAAGAGATTGGTATACGTCGGATCATGTGCTACGAGGATTCAGACCTGGTAGTACAACAAGTATCAGGCAATTGGGATGCACTAGACGCGAATATGGCCCTGTATAAGTTTCATGTGCAAAAAATCAGTGCTTATTTTGACGGGTGCGAGTTCCATAACATACCTCGGGCGGAAAATGATGTTGTAGATACACTGTCAAAACTCGGATCAACTAGGAAGTCAATTCCCCCGGGCATAGCTCTGGAGAACCTGAGAAAACAATCAATTACACCTTCGCCAGAGTCCGAGTCAATTCGTATCTCGAAAGAACAGATAGAAGGAAATGTCCCAATGGAAATCGAAAAAGAATATGACCCGAATCATTTAAGGGCTAATTCAGCCGACCCACGAGTGAACACGACAAAGCCCAAAGAGGTTATGTCGACTGAAATTATGGAAATTGGCAATATAATTTCCCCAGAGAAAGTTACGTCGACATGGGAACAACCCAATTTCTCATTCCTTAAAGAAGAAATCTTGCCGAGTGGTGACGTCCTGGCTAGACAGATAGTAAGAAGAGCAAAAGCCTACACGATCATAAACAATGAGCTGTATACGAGAAGTGTCACGAGCGTACTGCAATGATGTGTCGACTCGGCAGAAGGGCAGGAAATACTTTTGGATATACATCAGGGAGAATGTGGGCATCATGCCTCGTCTAGAGCCCTAGTGGACAAAGCATTTAGGCATGGATTTTATTGGCCGATTGCGCCGAAGGAAGCAAAAGAATTGGTAGAAAGGTGTAGTGGTTGCCAGAGATACGCCATCAAGATACATCTGCCTTTGTCCGAGTTAAAAACAATACCAATCACTTGGCCCTTTTCTGTATGGTGTTTGGATATGGTAGGTCCATTCAAGCCTGCCCGATGCGGTATGACTCATATTCTGGTCATGGTGGAAAAATTCACAAAGTGGATCGAAGTAAAACCCATAAGAAAATGTGACGGACACACAGTAGTGAAATTCCTCAAAGATATTATCTTGACATATGGATACCCACACAATGTTATCACGGATAATTGCACAAACTTCGTTGAATGAGCTTTTGCTAGGTTCTGCCAAGAGAAACACATAAGACTAGATGTCGCCTCGGTGGCTCACCCGACATCAAATGGGCAAGTAGAAAGATCAAATGGACTAGTATTATCTGGAATAAAACCTCAGCTAATCGAACCACTACAAAGGTCGGCAGGATACTGGAATGAGGAGCTTCCAGCAGTATTATGGAGCCTCAGGACCACCCCAAATAGATCGACGGGATATACCCCATTTTTCTAGTATACGGGGCAGAAGGTGTACTTCCAGCCGACATAATGCATGAATCGCCAAGAGTGGTCCAATACACAAGTGCCGAGGTAAACGAAATATCACGGCAAGACGATGTGGATCTGCTGTAGGAAGCAAGAGAATTGACACTATCAAGATCAGCTATTTATCAGCAAGAGCTCAGATGATATCATAGCAAAAAAGTCAGTCCAAGAGTTTTTAAAGAAGGAGATTTAGTTCTTTGGCTAGTGCAACGCACAACCGGCATGCACAAGCTCTCACCCCCATGGGAAGGACCATTCATCATAAGTAGAGCATTGAACAATGACGCATATTACCTGATCGACGCTCAGTCACCAGAAAAGAACAAGGCAAACATGGTCGGAGATGAATCAAAAATACCATGGAACATAGCCTTACTTCGCCCGTTTTACACTTAGAAGCCCTATATTGCATATTGTGAGGTGATGCACCAAGTCAGAATATCAAGCGTATATCAAACTTCGGCACCTTGAGCGGTGACTCGGGACTGCCCCATATTATTTCCTGTTTTGGACTATGTATCAAACTTCGGCACCCTGAGCAGTGACTCGGGGACTGCACCATGTTATTTCTTATTTTGTACTATGTATTAAACTTCGGCACCCCGAGCAGTGACTCGGGGACTGCCCCATGATGTTCTTTGTGTTGAATCATGAATTACATTTCGAAAACTCGGGTAATAACTCGGGGATTGCTTCATGTCGTTTGATATTTTTTGAGCATGTGTAAAACTTCAGTAACCCGAGCGATAACTCAGGGACTGACTTATATTGCCCGCTGATTTTTATCATACACATAAGAGTTCAATAACTCAAGCAGAAACTCGAGGACTTCCCCAACTTGTCAATCATAAATCGCAAGATGCGATATAAGCTTTCCTCGGTCATCGAAGAAATAACAAGGAGGAAACAGACAACGATTTCTAAAAATCATAGTAACAAGAATGACAACCCCAGCAAGTCGAGGTATAATAAAGGACGTACCCTATCTATCATTTTACCAATGAATACCTTGGAGAGCGTGGTAAGCCAATTTATGGGCTTAGAACATAGTACTTCAAGGAGAAATTTCGAAAACGACAACTATACAACCAAGTTTACATAAGGAACACAAGTTAGATGCCGAGCGAAAATCAGTCATATGGGAAAATACGATCCGGATCTACGAAGATAAAATTTGGCAAAGCAAAGATGCGATAGAGTCAGTTAGATAAACTAACAACAATTACCATTACCAGTGCCTCAGAGGCACAAGGCAAAAGGGTTCACACTAAACCAAAAGGCGGACAATTGTTTCAATGACATCATACGCCCGTCATACCGGGGACTTAAGCGATTAAGAGTTTTTTTTGAACCTAGACACCGGCAGAGGCTGAATCAGTCGTAGGAGGGGCAGTAGCAGTACCAGGAGTCTTGGACACGGGTATCTCGGACGCAGACGAAGTAGCCTTGGTTTCCTTCAGAGGTGTTTCCTTAGGAACTGGATGCTCCGAGGTTGGATGGGCCTCTACAGAGGTTACCTCGGCATCGACGGGCGCCGAAATAACACCTGGGCCAAGCTCTGGCTGCTAGGAGACATCACCTTGGGCCCGAGAAGCTTCGGTTCCTTTGCAAGACGATCGTGCGTCATCATCCTCATCTGAGGTGTCATTGGAATCATTGGCATTATCCGAACCATCCTCTGATTCATCTTGATCGGCCGAGTCACAACCCGATGCGTCTTCAGCTTCAACATCATCAGCCAGGTTGGGAAGAAAACTCGGCCCCTTGATCCAATGATGTAAATCAGCATACTCGATAAGCTGGAAGGCACGGGCTTGACGACGAGCAACGAACTCCGGATTCTCAACCCAAGGAGAGCCGGTGCGCAGATTCATCATAATATCGAGGGAGATCCTCGTACCAAGACAAAACGGTCATAAGTGCCATATCAGCACCAGTTGTTCCAGCAGATTCCCTCCAGAGGTTAAGTTGAGTTTGAGATGCCATTAGCCTCGCCACAAGCACTTCAACTTCATCAATATCCGTCGAGTTCGGCCAGAGAACATGGTAGGCTCGGATAGCTGCTTGCACCAGATCCCTTCCCATAATCTTCATTGGTCCAATAGCAGCACCGACGGCAATCGGGAAATCTTCTATGGAATACTCTGGATTCGAATCAACGGGAACACCTCGGCGCTCTTGAGCAGAAATCACAGCCTTGGATCTCACAGGTTTAGCTTCTGGAAAATGATCTGCACGAAAGAACGACATATGGGTTAAAATAAGAAAAGAGGAAGGATAACTCGACGAGAGACAAAAACTTACGATGGATGTAATTCAGCATTTTGTGGAGATCCTGGGACCAGTCGGCCCTACTCTTCTCAAAGCAAATGATTTCCTCGCTCATCGCCTAGTTTTTTAATTCGGTAGCATCAAGAAGTTCCTTGTCTTTCTGCAACTATAGACTGAGTCGGTTCTTTTCTTCAGAACTCCTGATCAACTTTCTCCAACTCAGACTTCTGTGAAAGCTTGAGAAATTCAACCTCGGAGCGCAACCGGGTTATCTCGTCATCTTTCTCCTTGAGTTGCGCCGAATGAACGGCAGCTTGTTCTAAAAACTGCAGCGTCATATCAGGCATAGATATGCATTCTTGATGCGATGCTGCAAGTGTTTGTAACTTGGCTATACCAAAGCCGGAAGGTTGTAAGGGACCCAAGATTTACCTCGAACAAAGATAGACAAATGAAAAGGCACAAGAAGTAACTAACCTTCAAGAGCGCCAACTTTCTTGGTAAGGCGAGCATTCAGGTTGTTGATACCAGCTGCGCACCAGCAACAAACTAATTAACACGAAAAACTAAATCTATTAGAAAGATAAGAGAAATTACATAGACCAATTGATTTACCAGTTTTCTTCACAACAGGGACAATCTGCTCGTATCTATCTTGCAGTTTCTTGTGTGCAAAAAGCAACCTTTGAAATTCAGCTGTCCGCCGATCATGGGCAACCTGAAAAAAGTAAACAAGTTACGCAAAAGAATAGACAGATCCGAATCAAGTAAACTGGATTCGGATCTAGATGGCTAGATATTCAAAACTAAGGCATATCCGAATCAAGTAAAACTTGACTCGAATCTAGATGGCTAGATATTCAAAACTAAAGCAGATCCGAATCAAGTAAAACTTGACTCGGATCTAGATGGCTAGATATTCAGAACTAAGGTAAATCCGAATCAAGTAAAACTTGACTCGGATCTTGATGGCTAGATATTCAAAACTAAAGCAGATCCAAATCAAGCAACACTTGACTCGGATCTAGGTGGCTAGATATTCAAAATTAAGGCAGATCCGAATCAAGTAAAACTTGACTCGGATCCAGATGGTTATATATTCAAACATAGAATATATCCAGATCAAGTAAATCAGGTAATGCATTTAAAACAAGATGAAGCTTCCAAACGAACAACAAATTATCCGGTTGCAAGCTTCGGGGACTAGTATATATATAATATCGTCCGAATAATAGACAAACTAGCAACGAAGAAGCTTACCTCGTTCATCTTATCACTTTCGAGAACAATCTTAGCAGCCATGTGCAAACGACTGCTGATGTCGGAAAGTTGAAATGGTTGGCTACTTGGATTGCCCTCAAGTTGATCGGCGTCATTCCAGTTGTTCGCATATTCCACCAGTGAGCCGAGGCTATTCCCGCTCCTAGTACGGGTCAGCACTTTACCTTGGGCCTGCTGAGTAACTGCATCCGCCACCGGACTCTTATGAAGAATAAGCTGAGTGTCGGCGGCAAGGGCGACACCGGGTTTAGTAGTAGGAGCCACTTTGCGAAGTGCATCAGCAACGCTAGGCTGAGAAGAGCTTGTTGTCCCCTTTTGAGATGCTGAAGGTTTAGTGACAACAACTTTCTTGATCTTAGTAGAGACTTCGGCGGGGGCAACAACTTCAGCACTGGGAACCGCGTTCTTGGCAGCAGGAGGAACTATAGTTTCCAAAGGGGCCGAGGTGGTGGTATCCTCGGTAGGAGTTGGAGTAGGAGCTGGAACTGCGGTGATCAAAGGATCGTTGGGGAAAACCTCGGCGGTCCTGAGAGGGACAGCAGGATCAGCCGGGTGATCTGATGTGGGGGTTATGTCGGCAACAATGGGGGAGCAATAGGCTCATCTTTTTGAGGCGATACATTGGTCGGCGCAGGAAGAGAATCAACACGATAGGGACTGGGAACCCGAGTACCTTCCGGAGTTGGGGGAGAAGACAGCCGAGTAGTATGGCTTGTCATACTCGGACCGCTTGGCTTTGCGGAGAGAGGAGCTCTACAAGAGAGAAAAAGTTCAATCAGAAACAGAAAGAGAGAAACAAGAAATACAAATGAAAATAAACTCACCCAGTAACCCCAGGCATGGACTTACGCCTCGGGATATGCTGCGCAGACTTCTTGACTCGCTTATTGGGGGCAGCACTGGAGGGATCCGTCGAAGCGGTGCGCTTCTTCGAAGCAACAGGAGCCTTAGAAGCAAGAGGTTTGGCGTCATGCACTTGACCAACTTGATTAGCTGGGAAAGAAGGAGCCGGAAATGTGTAAGAGATAGGCACAGCGACAACTACCTCAAGAATTTGGACGTCGTCCGAGTCACCTTCATCAGCACGGGCTGAGGTCTTGCTCCGGGCACGAACAGGAGCAACATCCGACTTAGGGACAAACTCCTCCGAGTCAGGTTCCCCATTGTCCAGGGTATTGTGATCATCAGTCCAGGGAAGAGCCAAAACCTTGGCATCTTCTGTCTTCTGCTCCATAAACCTCTGCGAGAGACGCAAGTAAGAGTTAGCAAAAGAATATTTGAAAAAGCAACTCAGAAGAGAACACTAGTGTGTAACTTACCTGAGGAGGAGGATTTCCGTGAGAAAATGGCTTCAATCCCCATTTCCATTCTTCGGGCATCTCGGTCTTGAAAATAGCCCGGACGCGCTTATAGATCTAATAATCATCAAGCTCAATCATAGATACTCGGTTGGGATCCAGAGGACCACTCATATAACAGAGCTTATGAGAGTGAAACTGAAAAGGGAAGATTCGGCTGCTGACAAATGCAGTCATTAGATCTTCACCTCGGAGACCACCACGAATCAGTTCTTTAAGCCAGATCTCAAATGCCTCGGCAAGAGCATTGCTTTTCCTCGGATTGTAGATCCAGTTCTTCTTTGAGGGAGGACCAATGGAGAAGGCAGGGAGCCGAATCTTGTCTTCCTTCCCAGTATTCTTAACATAGAAAAATGATTTATGCCACTTCTTGCAAGATTCGAGGCCGGCGAATCGAGGGAACACAGAGTTTTTCCGAGGTTTAATGGATGCAGCCCCGCATTGAGTGAGAGACTTTCCAGAAGGATCAAGAGATTTATCCGGCACTACGTTAGCTCGGATATGGAAGAATTTGGACCAAACATCTAAGGAAGGCCAGAGGTTGAAATACCCTCCGAAGCCGAGATATAGGCCGACAGATAAGCTACAGCGTTAGCCGGCAGGTGATGCGGCTGAAGGCCGAAATAATCGAGGAAGCCCCTAGCGAAGTCGCTGAGAGGGAGGCCAAATCCACGAGCAAAGTGGGACATAAAAACTACATACTCGCCCTCATTGAGTACTAGGGAGGATTCTTTGCTGGGTAAGCGATAACTCACCTCGGCGGGAATTCGGCGTGTTTTGACTAGCCACTCTATCTCACGGCGAGTAACCGTGGAACCCTGCCAGGAGCCACGTTCTGGACCAGCCGCAAGGTCATCTTCCCCGACGAGAGCACCGCTAGCGGAGCTAGACATGGGCTCGTCGGAGGAATCGACAGAGGAAAAACTGGCGGCGGGGAGAGGTCTAGAGGTGCAGGGCCCCGTCGTGACGCTAACGAGCACGACAGCGGAGCAGAAAAAGAACCACCGCGGAGAATCTAGGAAAACAAGAAAGATGCCTAGCACAGAGACCTAGCGGCGGAGCTGTAGGAAAACTCACCGGCGAGAGCGCCAAAAGCGAAGGCACTGCGGCGAGGTCGCGGGAGCCAGAAAACAGCAGCGTGACCATCGAGGGGGACGACAATGGGGCGGCCACTGGAACACGAACAGAGGCGGCGGCGCAAGGAAGAAGATGAAGGGAAAATAAAGGGGGAAAGTGAATCGTCCAACCCCGCTCCCCTCTTTATAACTGCGAAGGGTTAACCGTAGTGGGATCGTGGTTGTGCCACGATAACCGCATAATCGCGTGTATAGCTTAACCGCTCGCAGGTAGTGGAGCCACACCGAAGACAACACGGCGCAGGAGAGGATCGGGCCTTCTGACTGATACGGTAATCAAGGCGTCACTGCGCCAACGCGATGGGCGCAGTAATCACTGTAGCTTGTCAGTGGACACTGTAGAGGAAAAAAACTAGAAAACTATGATGAATGGGACACGTAGGACGAGGCTTACCCAGTAAGCCAAGCAAATATCTCGAACGAAAGGAGATAACTCGGAGCGTAGCCCACAGCAGGAAAATAATGAAATGAGGAAGAGGATAACAGAAAAGGAACGTCGGCTAAGAAATAGCTCGGAAAGAAAGAAAGAAGATAAATTTCTGGAAACTGATGTGGCCCGACCGAGGTTTCCGGCAGGACCACACCAGCTTCGGGGACTAATGTTGGGGGGGTGACCCCGGATAGGGTCAAGATAGGAGAAAGAAGGAAGGAGTCTCCCTTACCTTAAGCCGAATTACTGACCGTGTCGGCCGAATCATGTAAGATCCGTCCGAGATAAGCAGAGCCATGGCAAAGATAGAATGAGTAACACCTTACTCGGCTGACGTATGAGCTAAGTCGACCGAATGAGGTTGATCGACTTGTATGCAGGTGGGGGCCGAGCCGAGTTATGCGATATTAGGCCGAGTAACAGGAAACTTGCAGGAGAAGGAGGTGCCTATAGTCAAACCCTAGTTGCTGGCTAAGAGGAATCTAGACAGAGCCAAGCGCTAAGGACAAGGAGCAGAGCTGCAGAAGGGCAGACAAGCGTCATGGAGGTGACAGTGAGGAAGCCCGAGGCGCACATGTGAAGGTCTCTGGAATATTGCCACCGATAGAAGGGGGACACGGAAATGAGGCCGCCGAGTTACCACTTTGGGACAAGCATATTCAAAGAATATTCTTGTCACGTCAGCCCTAGAAGGAGTCAAGGAACCCCTTTATAAGGAGGGGAACGGGCTCCAGAGAGGGGGATCGATTCATTCCACACAAAAAGGCTCGTGTAGTAGTTTTCTTCTTCTCTATGATACAGCTCTTGGATCACTTGTAGCTCTTGAGAAGAGGAATAAAGATCTACTTATTGGGCAGTTGAGTGTAGAAATCACTACATCTTCCCTCCCGGATCCCTCTAGCATCCATTGGCCCCATACTTTAGCCTACCCATGGCATCTGCCGTGCCACCACCACGACAATCCCCCAGGTTGTTAGCTAAATTTATTTAGTTCAACAATTTTTGATTTGAGCAACAGAAGGTCTTCGAAAAAATCGGTTTCTACCTGCTGGTCTGTTTTGATAGATTTCTGCCATTGTTTGCATTTTCTTCTTATTGATTCCTTTTTGGGTTATTTTTGGGAAATTGAGCTTTTTGAGGAAATTGCTACAGTATCTTGTGTCTTTAGTGAAAGTTTTTTTCTGTTTTGAAACTAAACCCAAAGGTCTATTATCTTTTGAATGCACTAATGTTGCTAATGAAGATTGTGTGAAGTTTCGTATGAAGGAAAATTTTCAGGTGTAAGGAAAGAATGATGTAATGAGATGAAGAATGGACAAAAGATCAAGATTGGGAATGCCACCCCGTGTCACCCCAAGAAATATTCAAGAGGTACAAGCGTCAAAGCTTGGGGATGCCCAAGGCATCCCCTTCTTCACCAATAAAAATCTTAGGTCTTTCTAGACACTTCGTTTTTATTGTTTCATGCATACTTGTGTTTTTCTTGGAGCGTCTTAGTTTTTTTTTTGTTTTTTGTTTGCTTAGTTTGCTTGAATAAAGTAGTTGGACCCCCGCTTTCGCTGTGTTGTTTCAAATAAGTTGATTGGTGTTGGTAAGGAGTAGGAAGTTCTTGCTTTAGTAGTACAAGAGGAGCTTGCTTTGACTGTGACTTAGACTTTATCATGTCATGCTAGATGTCATTTTGACCTTATGCTTAGTGATTATTGGTGTAGCATGACTTGTTCCAAACAATTAGGACTGCTTAATGTGCCTTGAAAGAATCATGCGTTGTTTTAGCATAAAAAAGCATACTATTGTGGTATTCTCCTTTGATGCTTTGTTTGGGTTGACTTGGCACATGCTCACACCATGTTATGACTATGAACCAGTCACCTTAGCCTCTATGATCATTTATTTTCTGACTTGTGGTACCACTTTATGCTTTGATTAGTAATTTTTTGTCGCTCTGCATGATTATGGCCATTATTGCTCTCTTAGTTGGTCTCTCCCAGTCTTTTGTTAGCCTCCACTTGTTTGAGTAAGCTTTACTCATGCATCCAACTCCCAATAAACCAAGTTATTCCAAAGTGTCCACTATAAATTCCTATGCATGGTGTGTTACACCGTTCCAAGTATATTCTTGTTTATGTATCTTCCAAACTAAACTTGTTATGTGAAAGTTAGTGATTAAAGATCTCACAAACTTGATGGCACACTTTATTTTTCTTGCCCTAATAAACTTGAACAATTGTGTCAT
Organism: Avena sativa; assembly: GCA_916181665.1. NCBI lineage: Eukaryota > Viridiplantae > Streptophyta > Magnoliopsida > Poales > Poaceae > Avena > Avena sativa. Next base: position 108,092,607 of record OV702293.1, read on the forward strand.
CTATGTTGTATATGCTTGCACTTATATGTTTGAATTAGTAGAACCATGCTGTCATGGGGAACGCTTTCAACATTGCATTTATACATTATACCCAGTTGATATCATGATATTTTGTTTGCGGATGTTGTCGGTGTGAAATAAAAGGGGAGCTTGTAAGTCCATGGAGTTATGTATGTGTGTTAGAGAAACGCCTGGGCCGCTAGCCTAAGCCATCCCTAATCATGGTGGAAACTTGCAGCATCACCATAGTGAGAAATATATGAAGCATTCTTCTTATTAAAAAAGGAGATAGAGATTGAAAAAAAGAAAAAAAAAGATGAGAAAAGAGGAAAGAGAGAAAAAATCACCATTTTACCATGGTAAATAAGAAGATTGCTGAGATGATCATTGTCTGCTTGCCTTGTCATTTTGATATGGGATAGCTCCTGTATCATGTGCAAGGGGTACCCCGTTGGGGTTCTCTATTATACACATGTACTTACTGTGACAAGAACTTATCGGTGACTAAAGTTGAGTAGCATGAGGAGTGGCCTCGTACTCAAGGGACATGAAATTGCCAACTTATACTTTGTCAAGCATATACTCCATAGTTTGTTCACTTTAACCTTAAACACTTCAAGATGATTATGATAGGGGCAATGAGAGATGGAAGCTAACAAGTACCATAATTTTTGGAAGCTCTTTATGAGACTTGAAATACCTGCTTCCCTTTGAAGGGCTGTAAGATCCCTCCTTTATAAAGGAAAAGGATCCATGTGATTGCAATGCTAGTCCCTGGATCAATGCTAGCATCCATAGTTTAAGATGAAGTACACAGAAACAAAGTTCATTACTACAGTCATTCCAGAGACAAACATAGTCTTTACAACTGCATGGCCACAGGCCTAGTACAAGAGTTTAAATAAGTAAATAGATAACAAGTCTTCATCTTCATGTGCCACAGGCAAACATGTTGAGTGTAGACTCATGACTCCTAATCCTCATCAGAATAACCTGCAACATCACAAGTTACAACCACAGTGGGTCAATACATTGGAATAGTATTGGCAAGTGATACCTTAGTATAATTTTGGTGGTCTAGATACTATATGCAATTTTGCTAAGTGTAACTTAGGCTTGCTTTGCTCAAAATAGGTTTTGCCTATTAGTTGAAATCATTAAGTTTTTCTTTGTCAAAACTTTTCCCAAGGAACCACCAATAGACATTGGGGTCCTTCACCCTTGTTCACCCACAAGTTTTACTTAGAAATTGGGATGAGGAGATTATTGATAGCTTCCATGTCTTGATGCTCAAGTTGTCCTTTTCCAGGGACATGGCTAAGTACTTAGATTCTTCCATCTGTAGAGGTTGTGCACTTTTCCCACAAGACTTGATTTTCACCAAGACAGGACCTTTCAGAAGCCTTCCCTTAGACCAAATGGACGCGTTCCAACCTATCATCCCACTACCACCAACTGTCCAAATGGCTAAGTTATTGCAACCTATGTGATCCAGGCAGAGCCCATATTGCCAAGTGGCTGCACTTGAAGCTTCTTAACATTTGGCCTCTAAAATCCCTTTGTTCCTGGGTGGCTTTCCACAAGTGTGATACACAAGGTAAACCATAGAAATGGGCCTTGTGTAACCACTCAACATAAACCATTCCTTCCATTCCACCCAGGTGTTTCATTCACTTAGTTGTTTTATTAAGAAAAACACAAGTCCAAAGACTTAGAAATATTTTATCATAGCATGAATATTTCACCACCCTTGGTGTCTACTAGCTAGGCTAAGCATGGCATAGATAAGCATCTTAACTTAGAAATTTCTAGCAATTCTACAACTATTAGGATTTCCCAAGCATAGCATATAAGCAAAAATATAACCATGCAAGACTAGCAAAATATTTCTAATGCATAGTAGAAAAAAAAACATAGGGATAAAATATCATGAAGCACCACTTGACTTGGTAGTTTGGAGAGTAGCTACACTCCTCACAATCACAATCACTATTGGCACCAAAATCTACACATAAAATCATAGCAACAAATCACATACAAAATAAATGCAAGCAAAAATATATATGGATGCATGCAATATAATATGTGAGGATTTTCTAAACTCAACAAGACAAGTGCACAGCACTGGTTCATAAACAAGTTCAAAACTTACCAAACAAACTTTATTTGAACACTAAAACTATTTTCAAATACTTTATATACACAAAATCGGCCTACACATGTTTCTGTAAATAAAACCATTTTAACAGAAACAAAACATTAAACACATTGCATATTTGTAAAGGGATTTCTCTCCTGATTCCATTGATATAAAATTAATCAAATTTGGACGTGGGAATCAAAATTTATGATAAAAAAAATCAAACATCTAATAGATTCAAATTTTGTTTTTAAATCTAAATCCTAGCCACGCGTCATGTTCTGATTGGTACGTACCGGTTCGCACGGATCGGTCGATGCATACCGTTGGATTAAAGTGACCGCGCACGGTCCAGATCTAAGCGTACAGTTTCTTTAAGTGATTTATTCCTATGCGCTGGATCAAGATCCAACGGTCATCGATCAAGCGACCACGGATGGGCGGCGCTGGCGGTGGCAACTGGTGGCGGCGTGCTCTGTCTACGGCGGCGCGGCGCTACAGGGGGTTTTGGGGTTGTCGGAGACGCTTACCAGATTCGTGGCGATGCACTGAAGCTCAACGTGGCGATGGCTTGACAAGAGGCGCACGGACACGGCAGTACGAGCTCGTCGGAGTTGCTGACAGCGTCGGGTGTTCGGTGACGAAGTCGTTGGCGGCGCTCCGGGTCACCCTAGCACGAATCAATGGTATCAGGGAGTGCGCAAGGCTACGACGAACACGCTCGTGTGAATCAGAAACGAAGGCGAACACGGGGCTCACCAAATTTTGTCGCCGGAGTTGGAGACGTCGTCGGGAACTTGCAGTGCTTGACGAAGTCGACGACCTAGGGCAGTATAGGATGAACTAGAGGTGTCAGTAGGAGCGCAAGGAGGTTGTGAAGCTGTTCGTATGAACCAGAGAGGAAGGGGTGCACGGAGTTTACCAGGATTGGTCGCCGGAGAGGGTTCTGCCTGCGGCGGTGCAAGGCCGAATACGGGCAGCCTGGTGGCAGAGTGGTGGCGCTAGGTGAGGGGAAATGCTCAAGGTGCAGAGGGGGTTAAGTAGGCAGGAGGGGGGCGGCGATTACGCGCAGGATCAATGGCAATTAAGCTCGCAATGACTGCGGCGAGGTAACGGCGGAGCGAGCGCCTCGGCCGCGCGTGATTGAAGACGCCGACGACGTGGTCGCAGGGTCCACTTGCCAGCGAGTGAAACAGAGAGGAGGTGGGGTCAGGCGGTCAGTGACTTGGCGGGTTCGTCTGCGAGTGAGAGAGAGAGAAGGGTGAACCCGGGTGGGCTTAGTGGGCTGGTTCTGTTGTTGGGCTAGGAAGGTGGCGCCGGCCCTTTTCTATTTCTTTTCTCCTTTTCTTTTTCTGTTTGCAATTTCAGGAATCAAATTCAAATGATTTCAAAAGCTGTTTGAATTCAAATCTTTTCAGGATTTTTGTAGAGTGCAACACTCACAATTATGGGCACAAAACCAAGTGGTCACTTTGAATTGGCCTGGTCACTTGGAATAAAACAAAATAAGCAGTGACATAGACCTAGTTTTAAATAGGTTTTGAAATTGGTTTTCAAATCATATTTGTTTTGAAACTTTGGTTTAAATCCCAGCAATCTAGAAATTCAATCCGAGAGCAACAAAACAACAAAGTTTGGTTCAATGAACAACAATCTCTCGTTGGAGAGTAGCATTTATTTAAATGCTGACCACATAAAATAATGAGCTCATATGCTCCTGTTTTTGAATTGATTTGTTTGAAAAGAAATCCTAAATGATCATGGATGCATGGATGATATGCATGAGGTTTATGTTGATTGGTTACACAAGGCCCATTTCTATGGTTTACCTTGTGTATCACACTTGTGGAAAGCCACCCAGGTGTTTCATTCACTTAGTTGTTTTATTAAGCAAAACACAAGTCTAAAGACTTAGAAATATTTTATCATAGCATGAATATTTCACCACCCTTGGTTTCTACTAGCTAGGCTAAGCAAGGCATAGATAATCATCTTAACTTAGAAATTTCTAGCAATTCTACAACTATTAGGATTTTCCAAGCATATCATATAAGCAAAAATATAACCATGCAAGACTAGCAAAATATTTCTAATGCATAGTAGAAAAAAACATAGGGATAAAATATCATGAAGCACCACTTGCCTTGGTAGTTTGGAGAGTAGCTACACTCCTCACAATCACAATCACTATTGGCACCAAAATCTACACATAAAATCATAGCAACAAATCACATACAAAATAGATGCAAGCAAAAATATATATGGATGCATGCAATATGATAAGTGATGAATTTCTAAACTCAACAAGACAACTGCACAGTACTGGTTCATAAACAAGTTCAAAACTTACCAAACAAACTTTATTTGAACACTAAAACCATTTTCAAATACTTTATATACACAAAATAGGCCTACACATGTTTCTGTAAATAAAACCATTTTAACAGAAACAAAACATTAAACACATTGCATATTTGGAAAGGGATTTCTCTCCTGATTCCATTGATATAAAATTCATCAAATTTGGACGTGGGAATCAAAAGTTATGATTAAAACAAAATCAAACATCTAATAGATTCAAATTTTGTTTTTAAATCTAAATCCTAGCCACGCGTCATGTTCTGATTGGTGCGTACCGGTTCACACGGATCGGTCGATGCAGACCATTGGATTAAAGTGACCACGCATGGTCCAGATCTAAGCGTACCGTTTCGTTAAGTGATCTATTCCTATGCGCTGGATCTAGATCCAACGGTCATCGATCAAGCGACCACGGATGGGCGGCGCTGGCGGTGGCAACTGGTGGTGGCGTGCTCTGTCTACGGCAGCGCGGTGCTACAGGGGGTTTTGGGGTTGTCGGAGACGCTTACCAGATTCGTGGCGATGCACTGAAGCTCAACGTGGCGATGGCTTGACAAGGGGCGCACGGACACGGCAACACGAGCTCGTCGGAGTTGCTGACAGCGTCGGGTGTTCGGTGACGAAGTCGTTGGCGGCGCTCCGGGTCACCCTAGCACGAATCAATGGTATCAGGGAGTGCGCAAGGCTACGGCGAACACGCTCGTGTGAATCAGAAACGAAGGGGAACACGGGGCTCACCGAATTTTGTCGCCAGAGTTGGAGACGTCATCGGGAACTTGCAGTGCTTGACGAAGTCGACGACCTGGGGCAGTATAGGATGAACTAGAGGTGTCAGTAGGAGCGCATGGAGGTTGCGAAGCTGTTCGTATGAACCAGAGAGGAAGGGGCGCACGGAGTTTACCAGCATTGGTCGCCGGAGAGGGTTCTTCCTGCGGCGGTGCAAGGGCGAATACGGCAGCCTGGTGGCAGAGTGGTGGCGCTAGGTGAGGGGAATTGCTCGCGGTGCAGAGGGGGTTAAGTAGGCAGGAGGGGGCGGTGATTACGCGCAGAATCAATGACAATTAACCTTGCAATGACTGCGGCGAAGTAACGGCGGAGCGAGCGCCTCGGCCGCGCGTGATTGAAGACGACGACGACGTGGTCGCAGGGTGCACTTGCCAGCGAGTGAAACAGAGAGGAGGTGGGGTCAGGAGGTCAGTGACTTGGCGGGTTCGTCTGCGAGTGAGAGAGAGAGAAGGGTGAACCCGGGTGGGCTTAGTGGGCTGGTTCTGTTGTTGGGCTAGGAAGGTGGCGCCGGCCCTTTTCTATTTCTTTTCTCCTTTTGATTTTCTGTTTGCAATTTCAGGAATCAAATTCAAATGATTTCAAAAGATGTTTGAATTCAAATATTTTTAGTATTTTTGTAGAGTGCAACACTCACAATTATGGGCACAAAACCAAGTGGTCACTTTGAATTGGCCTGGTCACTTGGAATAAAACAAAATAAGCAGTGACATAGCCCTAGTTTTAAATAGGTTTTGAAATTAGTTTTCAAATCATATTTGTTTTGAAACTTTGGTTTAAATCCTAGCAATCTAGAAATTCAATCTGAGAGCAACAAAACAACAAAGTTTGGTTCAATGAACAACAATCTCTCATTGGAGAGTAGCATTTATTTTAAATGCTGACCACATAAAATAATGAGCTCATATGCTCCTGTTTTTGAATTGATTTGTTTGAAAAGAAATCCTAAATGATCATGGATGCATGGATGATATGCATGAGGTTTATGTTGATTGGTTACACAAGGCCCATTTCTATGGTTTACCTTGTGTATCACACTTGTGGAAAGCCACCCAGGTGTTTTATTCACTTAGTTGTTTTATTAAGCAAAACACAAGTCTAAAGAATTAGAAATATTTTATCATAGCATGAATATTTCACCACCCTTGGTTTCTACTAGCTAGGCTAAGCATGGTATAGATAATCATCTTAACTTAGAAATTTCTAGCAATTCTACAACTATTAGGATTTTCCAAGCATAACATATAAGCAAAAATATAACCATGCAAGACTAGCAAAATATTTCTAATGCATAGTAGAAAAAAACATAGGGATAAAATATCATGAAGCACCACTTGCCTTGGTAGTTTGGAGAGTAGCTACACTCCTCACAATCACAATCACTATTGGCACCAAAATCTACACATAAAATCATAGAAACAAATCACGTACAAAATAAATGCAAGCAAAAATATATATGGATGCATGCAATATGATATGTGATGAATTTCTAAACTTAACAAGACAAGTGCACAGTACTGGTTCATAAACAAGTTCAAAACTTACCAAACAAACTTTATTTGAACACTAAAACCATTTTCAAATACTTTATATACACAAAATAGGCCTACACATGTTTCTGTAAATAAAACCATTTTAACAGAAACAAAACATTAAACACATTGCATATTTGGAAAGGGATTTCTCTCCTGATTCCATTGATATAAAATTCATCAAATTTGGACATGGGAATCAAAAGTTATGATTAAAACAAAATCAAACATCTAATAGATTCAAATTTTGTTTTTAAATCTAAATCCTAGCCACGCGTCATGTTCTGATTGGTGCGTACCGGTTCGCACGGATCGGTCGATGCAGACCATTGGATTAAAGTGACCGCGCACGGTCCAGATCTAAGCGTACCATTTCGTTAAGTGATTGAAGACGACGACGACGTGGTCGCAGGGTGCACTTGCCAGCGAGTGAAACAGAGAGGAGGTGGGTCAGGCGGTCAGTGACTTGGTGGGTTCGTCTGCGAGTGAGAGAGAGAGAAGGGGGAACCCGAGTGGGCTTAGTGGGCTGGTTCTGTTGTTGGGCTAGAAAGGTGGCGCCGGCCCTTTTCTATTTCTTTTCTCCTTTTCTTTTTATGTTTGCAATTTCAGGAATCAAATTCAAATGATTTCAAAAGCTGTTTGAATTCAAATCTTTTCAGGATTTTTATAGAGTGCAACACTCACAATTATGGGCACAAAACCAAGTGGTCACTTTGAATTGGCCTGGTCACTTGGAATAAAACAAAATAAGCAGTGACATAGCCCTAGTTTTAAATAGGTTTTGAAATTGGTTTTCAAATCATATTTGTTTTGAAACTTTGGTTTAAATCCTAGCAATCTAGAAATTCAATCTGAGAGCAACAAAACAACAAAGTTTGGTTCAATAAACAACAATCTCTCATTGGAGAGTATCATTTATTTTAAATGCTGACCACATAAAATAATGATCTCATATGCTCCTGTTTTTGAATTGATTTGTTTGAAAAGAAATCCTAAATGATCATGCATGCATGGATGATATGCATGAGTTTGAAACATGATTTTAGGGATGTTACAAGGGCCTTTCTTCCACTTTTATATTGAGTCTCCACCTTCTATCCTTAGGCACCAATTAAGAGAGCATAGTTACCATTCTTAGTTCTATGTGCATTGTTCCAAAACTTATTGATTGATTCATATTGTTGATATTGCTTGTTCTTGAACTACTTGTATCTAGTCACTCTTATGAACTTTGAAGGTGTCCTATGCATTTATTGCTACTCCATGAGGGACCAGATGAATGCCACTATGCTATGTTTTCTATATGTGAAACAAACAAACATCTTTCAATGCATTGTTATTCATGAATCTTTGTTTGTATCCTTTCATGTTGCATGCTTAGTTACTTTGTCTTATTGTTATAACTTCATGTTTCATGCTCTTGTTTAGAGTACTTTGATCCTAGCTTTCAATGCTGGAAAAAGGTTTGATCTTGTTTGTGATGGTGCATGTCACCTCAAAAATTATTCTTTTTATCACTTACCTACTCGAGGATGAGCAGGAGTTAATCTTGGGGATTCTTGATACGCCGTAAACATATCTATAATTTTTTATGTTCCATGCTTGTTTAGTATCTACTTTGCTTTGCTTTGTCTACACTTTGAGGTATTTTTATATGTTTTCTGGGACTAACCTATTAACAAGATGCCACGGTGCCAGTTGCCTGTTTTCTGTGTTTTTGGTTCCAGAAAAGTCAGAAAATGAATATTCTCGTAATTGGACGGGACAAAAGCTAAAGTCAATATTTCACAGAGGAAAACACGGAGCCATAAGGCAAGACGAAGGAGGGCCTCGAGGGGGCCACACCACCTGGCCACTCGTCCAGGCCTGGCTTGCACCTGGGGGGTGCAACCGCCTCGGTACCCCCTCGGCCTCCCTCTTCGCCTATAAGAAACCCCCGATACCTAAACCCTAAGTACCCGATCAATCTTCCACAAAACTGTCCGTAGACGCCGCCACCATCGTCCCTAGATCAGGGGGATCTGAAGCTCTTCCCGGCACCCTGCTGGAGGGGAGAGATCATCCCGGAGGCCTTCTTCATCACCATGCCAGCCTCCAATATGATGCGTGAGTTGTTCCACCTTGGACTATGGGTCCATACAGTAGCTAGATGGTTGTTTCTCCTCCTTTGTGCTATCATGTTAGATCTTGTGAGCTCTGTTCATGATCAAGATCATCTATTTGTAATCATGCATGTTGTGTTTGCGGGAATCCGATCTATATTGAGATTACTATGTCAGATTGATTAATGATTCAATCTTGTTGATTCTATCATGTCTGTGTTGTTTGAGATCTTCATGCTCTCCGTTTCTAGTAGCTATCTTGGCCAAGTAGATGCTAGTGACTCCAAGAGGGAGTATTTATGCTCGATAGTGGGTTCATGCCTCTGTTGAATCTACGGAAGTGACAGAAATTTCTAAGGTTGTAGATGTGTTGTTGCTACTAGGGAGAAAACAACAATCTCTTGTTCATGGAACAATTGTATTGTTTACTTTACACACTTTGCTTAAAGTAGTTATCCATTGCTTGCAACTTAATACTAGAGGGGATTCGGATGATAACCTGAAGGTGGATTACTAGTCATAGATGCAGTTGGTTGGCGGTCTATGTATATTGTTGTAATGCCCAATCAAATCTCATAGGATCATGAATGTCTAGTATTACATTGTTATGCCTTCTCTATCATGTCAATTGCCTCGCTGTAATTTGTTTACCCAACATGTTATGTTGTTTATTTTAAGGAGAACACCTCTAGTGATATGTGGGCCCCGGTTCAATCTTTACCATTGATACATCTTCCACTGGTATTGTTTACTTTCTGCAAGCCACCATCGCCATCCACACCATACAGTTAATCCTTTGTTTTCAGCAAACCGGTGAGATTGACAACCTCACTGTTAGTTGGGGAAAAGTCTTGAGTTTGTGTTGTGCAGGTTTCCAAGTTGCTAGCAACACCTTTGAGTCGTTTTGTTCCTCCTACTGGTTCGATAACCTTGGTTTCTTTCCGAGGGAAGACTTGCTGTTGTGCTTATCATACCTTCCTCTTGGGGTTTCCCAACTAAAATCTACAGTGATCTAAGCCACCATCAAGTCCCGTTCCTTTTGGAGAGTCTTGTACGCCTCAAGGTTCCGAGCATTATGCTCGTCGGCATAATTCTTGTGCTGCTTGAGGATCGCAATCTCCTCCTTAAGGAGGTCAATCTCCATGTCTACAAATTTTTTCACGGTAGCAAGCGCCTCTTCATGAATATTTAGGGAATCAACCCTCTCCCGCTTCAAGATTTTTTTCTCGTTGTCCAGCTCTTAGATGTGCTTGGACTGATCAACAATATCTTTGGCATTGGCGGTAGCTTCTGCAAGTCTGAGAAATGATACATCACAATGAGTAGTCAGAAGATAACAACATAAGATCAATTTGAGAATGAAACTGACAATTATTTGAGGCGGTTTTACCCTTTTTAGCTTCAAGATCCTTGCGCATCTTGTGGAACTTATCATTGGCTGTGACCCTCCTAGCATTCTTATTCTGCACAAGCAAAAGAAGATTACTTAGTCTACTTATAGCATATAGACGGAATTATTTGGTTCCACCTAGAAGCTTGAGGGCTACAATATGAGTTCTTCACTCAAAGCTATGCTTAGTCTTTATTTAAGCATCTAGTAGGAACTATTTTGTTTCAACTAGAGGCTTGGGGCTACAATATTAAAAAAGTTACAAGTACTGTGTATGCTACTCTAAAAGAATCTAGTTGGAATAATTCATTCAAACTACATACTTGGGGGGCTATAATACAAAGTTTCTTACTTAGTCACTCTTGAGCATTCAGACTGAATGACCTATGGTTTTCCGTCTAAATCCTCAGGGGCTACAGTGGGATATTATATATGAAATGCAAAGGCATAGAAAACTTACATATTCAATGATCTTGAGGTTGCTAGCACTCCCAGCGAACAGTTTTCTAGAGGCAACTGTGTTAACTTAGAGGATCTCTGCATGTTTGAGTAGCTCCTCAAGACAAAATGTTGGATAAGTCGGCGCTGCGCCAGGAGCCACGGTAGAGGTGCTCGGAGTGAGCGCTGGAAAAATAATCTTAGGAGCCTCCGCCTGGATCATGGTCACTGCAGGTCTGCCTCCCACCATCAAACCCTTATTGCTTTTGGTGGCATCCTTAGACGGAGCTTCAGCCACTTTCGAAGACGTTCTTTCCTGCATCGCTTGATCTTCGGCAACTGGGATCACCACGGCAGCATCTGGGAGCTCCTGCGAAGGAGTGTTGTCCACTTCCATGACAGAAGGATCAGATGCTACTGTAGTCGGAGATCCGACAGGTGCAACAGATGGTTGTAGAGCAGGGTTAGGAGGAGCGATGGTGGGAGAGGCTTGGACAAACATATCCTTGATGTTTTTAGAAGCCCCGATGACTTGGAGGTCTTCTTCAAACTCAGGCTAGAATTTTTCCTGAGACGTATAATGTATAAGTACAGGAATAAGTGGAGTACAATGACAATGTCGGAGGGAGGGAAGCTTACACAACACTTGGCGCTTTGGTCAAGGGGATGCTAGTTAATCTTCTTTTCTCCGCCTCCAGGGAGGCGGTGGACTTCTTGGAGGCTCCACCCTCCGTTTTCTTCTTCTTCTTGCCTCCACCGATAGTGTCAGAGGTGGAGCCCTTTTGCTTTCGCATCAGTGGGACTTCGTCGTCGGATAGGACAGTGACTTCCTTCATTTTCTGGCCATGGACTTGGGGATACATACAGGTCTCTACCAAGTCCCCTAGCTGTTAAGTGAAATCAATGGGTTAGACGGAAGTACATATTCAAGTCGGAAGAACCGGAGAATATGTCAAAGAGAATAAATAAAATTTACCTTTGGGAACTTGTCGTCCTCGAACATGTCATAGGTGATGGAGAAGCCACACTTGTGATCCTTTACCTTGACGATGTCCTTGAGGCGGAGCTTGATGGAGTCACTGGAAAAATTATCCTCGAAAATCTGGAGGCTATCTTTTCTGTCCTTCGTGTAGTGACACATCAGCTTCTCACGTTGCTGCAGAAGTTGGATCCGCCTGACAAACCAGCACATTTCCATGTCCAAGCCAGTTAGACCCGACTCTACGAACCAGTCGATCTGCCTTACAGCGCGGGAGGCTTCGTCGTTGGAGGGAAGGAGGGCTTGTGATCGCCATGTCGGGGCTTCAGCAACGGCTCCATCAATAAAGTCTAGCTACGACGCTTCTCGACCGGCCCGAGGAATGTCGAGGCCATAGAAGTATGTGCGTTGCCAGTTCTTGCGGGACTCTGTTCTACAATGTCGGGGAACCGCCGGCCATGCCGGATCTTGAAGATAATGGTCCCATAATTCCTAAGTTCCTCTCTGGTCACTCTAGCTTCCCTCTTCACGGTGAAGAAGTATATAAATAGATTTAGCCTATGCCTAATCCCTAGGTATCCCTCGCACAGAGCCACGTAATTAGTAAGTGCAAGAATATTATTGGGGGATAGGTTCTAAGGTTGAACCCGGAAGTGCTCGAGGAATTGGATGCAGAAGTCGGAAAATGGCAGGGAGACGCCGCGTACGAACTAAGCTTTGAGGTATACCTTTTCTCCAGGTTGGGGAGAAGGGATGACCTCGCCGGCCGGAGCCTCCCGCCAGACCAGGCCCTCCGTCATAGTGAGGTACCCCTTAGCAAGCATCTCCTTGATATCTCTATCGGAGATGTCCGAGCCTCGCCATTCTCCCATATGGGAGTCGTCCTCCTCCTCCAATGGCTCCAACACTGCTGGAATATGGTCGTCACTGGTGGATTCGACCACAGAAGATCGCGGCACCACCACGCCCTCCGGCTGGACATGCACGATGCTGGATGTCTTGGCGGAGGCCTCGCCGGATGTTGTCATTGCTAGTGTGCTGCTGCTTCTCTCCATTGGGAGTTGAGAAGGTGGACTGGAGATTGGGGGAGGCTAGGGTTTTTTCTTATCTATGCCTGCAATGTGCTCGAGGAGAGGCTTGGGATGGAGGAAGACAATGACACATGAGAGAATGAGGTGAAAAGATAAATTACCACCGTGGTTATAATATATGGCTCTAGTGTCAAGATTCGTGCGAAGGTGATCCAACAGTTGATGCATGGACAGTGCATGCGAGAATGTGTGCCGAAATTTGGCCACATTCCCACTGCCGCCGCCAACGTTTCAGATACCTTGCATGGGGAAAACTGCTATGATTGAGTTCTCTACATGTCTTAGTTACGAGGCGTCGCTGACCTATGGCATACGTCACCTCACTGACACGAACAGACGAACAATCCCATATGAAGATTCCGGCATGGACGGATCCTGTCTAGCTACGAGAAGAGTACGATGGAAGACTCAGTGATTCTCTGACTTACGTATCAAAGACGGGGAATATTGCAGGGTTCTTTGGAGAGCTACAAGATATTGCTTGTAGATTTGTCGACATCACCTAGATGGAGCATTTAACCTAAAGAGGCAAGACGGCACAAGATCTCGGAGTTCTCCTATGGCTACTATTGGGGATATGCTAAATGGGTATCACCATTGCATGTCTCTAATTCGGATAACCCGGGTGGCCCATAGTTGGTAGCCAGGCCCATGGACTGTTGGGAGGCCCAGTTAGATCGATTCAGAAGGGAGGCCCATGCCGGATAAAGGAAGGCTACGAAGGTGTCACCGACGTACCTGGAGCCTTGGAGTGCAAGACACGTAAGACTAGTTGTATTCTATGCAGGACTCTGTAACCTGTCCGGCTAGGACTTTTCCCTGTAACCCTAGGACCTGGTTTCTTTATAAGCTGGACCTACGGGAGCCTTTAGGGCATAAATCAACTCACATCGCGCACAGTGAAGCAATCCCTGTAACTCGGCGTATTGCCCTTATAGTAATTTATAGAAGGATTAGGGTTCCGCCACCGTCGTGGAACCTGAACCTGGGTAAGCTGTGTTAGCTCATACCTGCCAACCTTCCGCCTTAACCCACATCTCTAAACATGCACTGTGAGGACCCCTCCATGGCATACTCGTCGGCAATACCACGAAATTCACTAGGAGCAGCAGCATCAGCTAGTTCTTCATCATCTCCACCACTAGCAGCAGCAATAGCATCAGGAGCCGGGGCTGCCTGAGAAATTATAGGTTCAACATATCTAGGGGCTCCGACGAAGAAAAGGTAGTTGATCCCAAGAAACACAGATTGTCCCTTTAGATACTCTGCTCCAGACCTGTTCTACTGGGTCTTTGGATGGACATGCGGACCTCGAGAAAACATGCCACCGCAGCGATGGGTATGTAGAAAGTTGTGTCCCCATATGTTCTATTGTATCAGCAACGCTGTTTAGTGATCCCTTGATATGAATCCACATGAGTTCAACATACTGGTTCCCATCGCCTCTGAGAGGTGCAAGGAACCAGTGCCGTGATCCAAGATCATCATCTACTACTGCACTTCAATCATCGGAGCTGGAATGATGCCCGGGGCTACGTGTGTACCTATGTATTACCTTCAGTTAGTAAGCAGAATTTTGAATGGGAATTTTGCATGCTATATGGCAACATGACTCACCATAGGTTAACGGCTCCCAAACACGCACGTCGTTGCTAGGTTTAGTGACCGCGTAAATGCGTTGTGGTGTGTCAGAATATTAGTTGGAGGTCAAGACGGTGTTGACATACTTCTCCGTCCGCAGATGGTCATCGTGCAAGACTATCCATTCCTTGTCATCTGGGCATCTAATGAATGCGATTGGCTTGCCGAATACCGCTAAAAAGTCATAGTGCCAATTCTGCCACACCAGGCAAGGCTTCTATGAGAGTTGTACCTTCAAGAGCTCAAGTTCTACCATGTTGAACCTATAAGAGAATTTGGAGTGTGCTGGTGGGAACCCGTTGTTGAATGCAGTAATGTTGACACCCTCTAAAGATGGTAGTGTAAATCTCAATGATCTATAGACATTTTTGAGAGTCCAAGTACTCACGTACTGGTTAAAATGATCAGCAAGTCGCCATTGCCACCCACCTAGTTCTAGTCATATCCCATTTCCATATCGTCTACCTCCTTGATATTCACCATTACTGATTGCGACGACTTATGCAGCAGCATCAGTTTTGCATGAATATTCTGCAAAGTTTCTTGTTAGTTGGTAGAACCACGTAGCATGGATTCCATTGCAAATAAAATTTTACACCTAGACCCTCAGATCAAAATATTATATATGATTAACTCCTAAGATCTCGCCTAAATTGTGCCTGTGTCACTATGAAAATACCCAAAATATCAAATAGGAGCACAGCTTCCCCCGAACAAACTCCTGATGATGATCATAAACAACTAGGGACATAATAGTCTTAAATCGTCTAGTTTCTTTATTTTTTTGAAAATAGAATGTCACTTAGCAGGCATTCCATTGCAAATCCACGATATAACTGAATCGATAAGCAAGATACTGAAACTTACATGGCCGTCGCGGTCATTTGGCCATTCGCTGGTATCAGGGTAAAGAAGGAATGGCATGCCGAACAGGAGTTCGTCCATTTCCCGGATCAGGACGCGGTATCCTGGGATGCAGCGAGCGACGCGACCGGCAAAGATGATGTCCAACCCCGTGGAGATCCTATGCACGTTCACAACACTGATGTCTGGCCATACCCAATCCTTGCGGTGGCGGTCACCATGGCCATCCATTTAGTCGTCGTCTGGCTTATGCTTCAGCCTGCTTCTACCCCAAGGTTTACCCATAGCGGCAAATGGAGTCTCGAATCTAGCAAATTAATGGAGGCGGTGTGATCCGGAGGCGGATGGATTCAGGAGGGGATGGAATTAGGGAGGGGAGAAGTTGTTCGAGTAGAGCGAGGAACCACAGCTGCCGGTATCGTCCACGTGGAATACAAGGAAGGGGGCCGTAATTAGTGAGGGTGGGCACAAGAACCGTCTAGTGGAAGTGAAAAAATTATCATAAGGGGAAAATGTAGGGTCCCACCTGTCAGCGAGTGAAGGTTGGCACGCACAAATGTGACTACGTTTGACTTGGATCATGCAAGCCAGACCTCAATTCCACTGCATGCAAGTTGCGCAAAACCAATTTTAGGCAGCACTAGCGTTGCCATGTAAGAGCATCACAGCAGTGCCCTTAGAATGCAACTGCCACATGGAATGATGCACCATTGTGAAAGAAGCTCCATCACCGCATCCACTTGAGTTGTTTGGTCATGTGGATCAAGGTAGTTTTGAAAAGAATCCATGCAATGACTCTATGGACTCCATGTGTCAAATCATTGTCAGAAATCCTTAGAAAGCCCCTGGAATGCAATAGCCACATGGAATGATGCACCAGTGTGACAGAAGTTTCATCACCACATCCACCTGAGTGTGTGTCGTCATGTGGATCATTGTGTTTTTGAAAATAAAAACATGTAAATGACTCTATGGACTCCATGTGTCAAACCATGGTCATAAATCCCAGAAATCCATTGGAATGCAACAGCCACATGGAGTGATGCACCCGTGTGATAGAGGTTGCATCACCACATCCATTGGAGTGTGTATAGTCATGTGGATCATTGTGGTTTTGAAAATAACACATGCAAATGACTCTGGGGACTCCATGTGTCAAACCATGGTAATAAATCCCCATAAATCCACTGGAATGCAGCCGTCACATGGAATTATACACCAATGTGACAAAAGTAGAATCACCACATCCACTTGAGTGTGTGTGGTCATGTGGATTATTTTGGTTTGGTAAATAACACATGAAATGACTCTAGGGACTCCATGTATCAAACCATGACCAGGAAGCCCCTGGAATGCAACTACCACATGGAATGATGAACCAGTGTGATAGAAGTTGCATCACCACATCCATTGGAGTGTGTGTGGTCGTGTGGATAAAGGTGGTTTGGAAAGAACATATGCAATGACTCTATGGACTCTATGTGTCAAACCATGGTCAGAAATTGATGGCTCAGATATGTAGACCTCGTTGGGAACCCCAAGAGGAAGGTATGATGAGCACAGCAGCAAGTTTCCCTCCGTTATGAAACCAAGGTTATCGAACCAGGAGGAGTAAGGAAACAACTCCAAGGTGTTGCTAGCAACTTGTAACCTACACAACACAACCACAGTACTTTGCCCCAACTTACAGTGAGGTTGTCAATCTCACCGGTTTGCTGAAAACATAGGATTAAACGTATAGTGTGGAAGATAGTAATTGGCAGAAAGTAAACAATAAATGGTAAACAGTAGATGGTATATCAATGGTAAGGAATGGACCGGGGTCCACAGTTCACTAGAGGTGTTCTCCATAAGATAAATACCATGCTGGGTGAACAAATTACAGTGGGGCAATTGATAGATTGAGAATGCATAACAATGCATATACTAGACATCTTGATCTCTACAAGATTTGTTTGGGCATTACAACATGATACATAGACCATAATCCAACTACATCTATGACTAATAATCCACCTTCAGGTTATCATCCGAACCCCTCCCAGTATTAAGTTGCAAGCAACAGATAATTTCATTAAACAAAGGGTGTAAAGTAAACAATACAATTGCCCTTGGACAAATGATTGTTGTTTTCTCCCTAGTAGCAACAGCACATCTACAACCTTAGAGATTTATGTCAGCTCCCTAGATTACTGGAGGCATGAACCTACTATCGAGCATAAATACTCCCTCTTGGAGTTACAAGCATCTACTTGGCCAAAGCATCTACTAGCAACAGAGAGAATGCAAGATCACAAATAACATAGACATGATAGAATCAATAATCAATCTGACATACTACTCAATATCCATTGGATCCCTGCAAACACAACATGTAGCATTACAAATAGATGATCTTGATCATGAATGGAGCTCACAAGATCTAAACATGATAGCACAAAGGAGGAGAAACAACCATCTAGCTACTGTATGGACCCGTAGTCCAAGGGTGAACTACTCACGCATCACTCCGGAGGCTGGCATGGTGATGAAGAAGGCCTCCAGAATGATCTCTCCCCTTCGGCAGGGTGCCGGGAATTTTGGGCCATGTAAACCTTTTCCCTCTAACGTGGTGATCCCAAGATCCACCTGAGGTAGAAGGCCACGAGGTTTACCACTAGACGCGCAGTTGCGGATTACTGATGAAGCTCGTCAGTTGAGCAGTGCAGTCCTTTGTGATCTGATCGTCCTGGTGCTGATCATATAGCACCTCTTATGGTATCCACACGCACAAGGAGGAGCACCGGCGGTGAACTGCTAGGTTCATTACGACGGCAGGACTGCTGTGGAGCTAGGGTTTCCAACACATGGAATAACCTAACCGATCAACCATTAACCCTTCTGGGTTACTGTGCTCCATTATATATAGGGAGTGAACGTGGGCTCCTCATGTGGCCCATTCACTAAAGCCCATATAACACTAGTCACCGTGAGTCCGACTCATTGACTCAGTCCAAATATGGATCGGGCCCAACCCAACCAGATTTCTGGTTTAGATCCAATCCGAACTTTCTCCTGCTCTTAAGTGCGTGACCCCGCAGGATCTTGGCTACTTGGACACGATTATAGTATGACTCTCAATCGATCAGTCGGTAGCGGCTCCTAGCAGAACATGCCGACTCCCAAGTACCAATGAGTCATGACGACTTGCCTTTCCAATGCGACTTGCGTCCGAGTCCCTCTTGCCTCACGATATACCTTGTCAGACTATAGGCGAATAATTCTCATCCCTTAAATAGTCCGACTCTCTTCTCGATCCGAGGTAAGTGATTCCTCCGACTAACTCTTAGTTGATCGCCTCGGTTAACACTTAAACGAGTCGTGCATGGCCATGCTTTCCAAATCATATCATCCGAGAGGGCCCAGAGAATATCTCTCCAAAAGGAGGGGGAAAATCCCATCTTGGTTATTCACATCATGCAGCTTGATTCTCAGTCGACCCGAACTCTGCCTTTATAAATGCCCAGTTACGGATCAGCGTTTGACAGAACCTAAGTTGGTGATCCTCAACTTGAACTATGCAATAACCTCAGGTCTAAGGATTACATTGATTGAGATATACAAATGACAACTTGTTCGTTGTACCTCAATATGGGTCAATCTGACTCGCTAAACTCTTTAGCCGAATCTGTGTAAGTCGGAATAGCATCTCCATGATCATGACAAGTGGAACTGAGTCATCAAGCCAACTTTCACATTGGTGTAAGTTGTGTGTCCAGCACACAACCTAAATAACCATGGACATTTAGTACAAACAACATGAACGTATAGTTCCACAATCGAATCACATATTCAATGATATACATCAGATGCTCATAGAAGGACAACTTAATATCTTTATGAATACAATGGAAAATATCAGCATTCATGATTGCCTCTAGGGCATATTCTCAATAGGGAAGAGCTTCAGATCCCCCCGATCTAGGCACGATGGTGGCGGTGGCTATAGACTCTTTCATGGATTTCTGATTGGATACTTAGGGTTTCTGCCTCGAGGTGTTTATATAGGCGAAGGGGCAAGGTCAGTTGACGCTCGAGGGGCCCACACCATAGGGTGGCACGGCCTAGGGTGGAACCGCGCGAGCCCTAGGTGTGGCCACCTCATGTCTCCTCTTCGTCTCCCCGCTAGACTCCGTCTTTGCTCGTGTAAAATATTGACTTCAGCTTTTGTTCCATCCAATTTCAAGAATATTTCTTTACTAGCTTTTCTGAAACCAAAAATAGCAGAAAACAGGAAACCGGCACTATGGCATCTTGTCAATAGGTTAGTTCCGGAACATGTATAAAAATTCCTCCAAGTTTATACAAAACATAAGATAGTTGATACACAACAAGCATGGAGCTTCAAAAATTATAGATATGTTTACGACGTATCAGAAATCCCTAGAAAGCCCCTGGAATGCAACTGCACATGAAGTGATGCACAAGTGTGACAGAAATTGCATCACCAGATCTATTTTAGTATGTGTGGTCATGTGGATCATTGTGGTTTGGACAAGAACACATGCAATGACTCTAGCGACTTCATGTATCAAACCATGCCCAAAAATCCCTAGAAAGCCTGAGGAATGCAACTGCCACATGGAATGATGCACCAGGGTGATAGAAGTTGCATCACCACATCCAATGGAGTTTGGTCATGTGGATCAAGGTGGTTTGGAAAAGAACACATGTAATGACTCTATGGACTCTACGTGTCAAACCATGGTCAAAAATCCCTAGAAAGCCCCTTTAATGCAACTGCCACATGAAGTGATGCACAAGTGTGACAGAATTTGCACCACAACATCCACTGTAGTGTGTGTAGGCATGTGGATAATTGTGGTTTTAAAAGAACATATGCCACGGTCATAAATCCCTAGAAAGCCACTAGAATGCAGATGCCACATGGAATGATGCACTAGTGTGACAAAAGTTGCATCACCATGTCCACTTGAGTCTGTGTGGTCATGCGGATCATTATAGTTTGCTAAATAACACATGAAATGACTCTAGGGACTCCATGTGTCAAACCATGGCCAGATATCCCCAAAAAGCTCCTGGAATGCAACTGCCACATGAAATGATGCATCGGTGTGATGGAAGTTGCATCACCGGATCTATTGGAGCATGTGTGGTCATGTGGATCATTGTGTTTGGAAAAGAACACATGCAATGACTCTAGGGACTCCATGTGTCAAACCATGGTCAAAAATCCCTAGAAAGCCCCAGCATTGCCACTACCAGATTGAGTGATGCACCAGTGTGACAGAAGTTGCATCACCTCATACATTTTAGTGTGTGTAGTCATGTGGATCATTGTGGTTTTGAAAATAACATATGCAAATGTCTCTAGGACTCCATTTGTCAAACCATTGTCATAAATCCCTAGAAAGCCACTAGAATGTAAGTGCCACATGGAATGATGCACTAGTGTGACAAAAGTTGCATCACCACATCCAATCTAGTGTGTGTGGTCATTTGTATCATTGTGGTTTGGTAAATAACACATGAAATGACTCTAGGGACTCCATGTGTCAAACCATGGCTAGAAATCCCAGAAAGCCCTGGAATGCAACTGCCACATGGAATGATGCACGAGTGTTATAAAAGTTTCATCACCACATCCATTGGAGTATGTGTGGACATGTGGATCAAGGTGGTTTGTAAAAGAACACATGAAATGACTCTATGGACTCCATGTATCAAACCATGGTCAGAAATCCCTAGAAAGCCCAGGAATGCAACTACCACATGGAATGATGGACCAGTGTGATAGAAGTTGCATCACCACATCCATTGGAGTGTGTGTGGTCATGTGGATCAAGGTGGTTTGGAAAAGAACACATGTAATGACTCTATGGACTCTATGTGTCAAACCATGGTCAGAAATCCCTAGAAAGCCCCTTTAATGCAACTGCCACATGAAGTGATTCACAAGTGTGACAGAATTTGCACCACAACATCCACTGTAGTGTGTGTAGTCATATGGATCATTTTGGTTTTAAAAGAACATATGCAAATGACTCTAGGGACTCCATGTGTGAAACCATGGTCATAAATCCCCAGAAAGCCACTGGAATGCAGATGCCACATGGAAGATGCACCAGTGTAACAAATGGTGCATCGCCACATCCACTTAGTGTGTGTGATCATGTGGATCATTGTGGTTTAAAAAATAATACATGCAATTTACTCTATGGACTCCATGTGTCAAACCATGGTCATAAATATAGGGTCCCACCTGTCAGCTAGTGAAGGTCGGCACGTGCAAACGTGACTATGTTTGACTTAGATCGTGCATGTATACCTTGATTCCACTGCATGCAAGTGGAGCATAACCACTTTCAAGCAGCGCTAGCGTCTCCATGTAGAACAACCATTTTCCTCCACTTCCACCCCACTACAAACAGTCATGCGCCATTACACACATTAGGAAGGGCGATTCAATCTTGCAGTATGTAGTTTCACTCTTCTCCATCTCCTTTCCTCCTCCACGGACTCATCATCTTCCCCTTCCATGACCTCATCCATTTCCTCCGCCACAATATCACCCTCTTCCTCCGTGTACTTTCCCTCTTGCATATAGTCATGGACTGGAATGATGTCCGAAACGACGGCATGATAGCGACTACGTACTTTGACATAGAAGTCCACGACGGGAAGAATCTCAGTGTTGTCTATACCACCGACCCTGAGATGGTGAATCACACTATTGCCAAGTACAAGAATTGGCTGCAGTCTGAAGAAAGTAGGTTCGTTGGTCTTGACCTCGAGTATAGCCGAGATCAGCGCATGATCGCCATGGTGCAACTCTACATGAGGAGGCACGTCCTCATATACCAGCCTTTTTGCAAGGAGGGGGTGATGGGAACAGGTACATGTTGATGTCATTTTGTTCCTGAACCGTTTGTTTGCAAAAGTTCTTTCTACATTATTTGTCTGAATTCATTTTCATGCAGGTGGGGTGAAAGTATTATGTCGCTCTTTGGTCTTTCTCGTGAACCACTAGATAAAATTTACTAGTGTTGACACCGGGGGTGACACTCGCCTGGTTACCAGCGTGACTGTCAGAATTATCATCCCAGAGGAGTATAGAGTGGACATCCAGGATATTTACTGGATCCTAGGGACGAAGGGCAGCAGGACTGGGATGGCCGATCTTGCCGCCAAACTCATCGACATGTGGTACACTGACATGAAGTACAAATTACCAAAATGTTGTTGGAGGCATTTAGGTCATGATTTATGGGAGGATAAGCCGCTTTCTGAACCTAACCTAAAGTACGCTGCAATTGACGGGTATGTCAGCTATGAGATGTGATATGGGATCCCTTGAGGGGTTGACCCTAGGGTGGCCTGATCTTCACAGATTTGAGGTGGGGAGTGAAGGTAAACCCGATAAACACGATGAACACAATGCAAATGGAAGGTAAAGATACAAACGCACGCAAACACAACCTGATTCGATTTTCTACCATTGGTTCGAATTACCAATCCAATAGAATCTTCGGCGAGAGACCGTGAGGTAGAATCACCAAAGGAGAGATAGGCAAGCATATGATATAATCCAAATCAAAGGAGAGAGTAGAAACCAAGTAGAATCCCAAAAGGCAGAGACCTAACACTACTAGAATCCTTGACAAGGAGAGACCAAACACTTGAGGAGGGTCTTGATGACTTAGAGACAAACACCAAACTCCAAGGCTTTGTACAACTCATAGATTAACTATGGGGTTCCCATCTAGGGTTAGGCATAAGCCTGCATTCATCATCAACTCCAAGTAGATCTGAGCCACAAGGGGGCTATTTATAGAACTAGTGGAGAATGGGGTAGGTAGGATGTAATATTCGGGGCATCAAACCCTTCTTAGTGCACAGATTGGCTTTTCGGCGATAAGTATGGCGTTGCCGTAATTGGCACCAACATTTCTAGTGGGCGTCGGATATTTCGGTCAGCAGCCGAAAGGGCATAGAGAAGGTGGTTTTGGCGGGGCAGATGATTTGCCAGTTCGTTTGCCGGAAGTTCTGGTGGTTCTTTCTGTTTGCCGGGTTTGGCGGCAGGAGTTCTGGCGATGATTCTGTTAGCACTGGGACTAGCACCGAAAACCTTCTTCCGTATTCTCTTCCATGCTTCTTGGGGTCCTTGGTTCCTGGGGTCTTCTTATCGTCTCCTCTTGGTGTCATGGTCATGGACCTGGTCATAGCATTGGAACTTGTCTCAAGTAGGATCCCATTCACATGATAACCAAAGGAGCGTGAGATATGGAACGAATTCAACTTTATGGGTTTGGTTGGTGTAGCATGATGTGGACCAATGGTGAATGCCATGTGTTGGGTTGAGTCATCTCCTCCCACTTGAAAACAAGTCGTCCTCGACGAAGTTCTGTCATCATGTAAGGAGGGAGGTGTACCCATGGTCTTTTGCTTGTATGCGGTTGGATATCCGGTGTGGTAGCCTTCTTCAAATTGGTTTAATATCGTGAAGTTGAGCTTGTCATCAAGGTGTGGTTAGAGATTTTGTAGCGTGTTCCTTGTACGTGGTGGGCGACCTTGAGTACCTTGCAAAACCGACAACAAAGAGAGCGAGTTGTATGAAGGATTGTTAATATGGGTCACACTCAAATCACTCTTCTCACTTTTGGTGGCATGCGACACGGCACTCATGATTTTCCCACTCATTTGACGCTTGTGGCACTCACTCACGTTTTGTTGGTTCGCTCTCTCACAACTCATCTCACAAGGGTCCTTCGCTTGCTTTATCTTGGGCAGCGACATCATGCTGGAAGCTATAACTTGGCTTAGCAACATAGGTTGGAGCACAAACGTCTTGTCATTCCACTTGAAAGAGTATTCGTTGGAGGTACCATCATGTAGATCTCCCTTTTTGTTTTTCCATGGTCTTCCAAAAAGCATGTGACACACGGCTATTGGCATGACATCACACTCGACGGTGTCTTGATAGGGGCCAATATTGAAGGAGATGTTGACCTTGTGTTTGATTTGGATGGTGCCATTGTCATCAAGCCATTTTACATGATATGTTGAGGGTTCTCCATTTATAGTAACTTGAGTTTCTCACAAATTTCGATGCTCTCAAGGTTGTGACAACTTCCTCCATCAATGATTACCTTTATGGACTAGCCATTAATTCCGGCTCGTGTTTGGAAGATATTGAGATGTTCGTCCTCTCTTGGAATGGAGTGGGTTGTCAAGACTTGGGCGATGACAAGTGAAGTACTTGGATCTTGTTCGCATATGAGTGTGTCCTCATCTTGCATTATGGTATCCTTTGTGATTGCGGCTTGAGTCAAAGCTTCTTATTATTCTTCACTCACGGAGTAGGTGGCGCCATGCTCATCCGTTAGCATAACTCTCGTGTTGATGCACTCATAAGACTTGTGTCCCTTTCCTCCACATTGTAGAAAATGACTTGACTATCCGTTGTTGTGTTGGAGGAGGATGCCATGAGGTCTTGGGTTGCTTGGAGCAACTTGGTGCTTGGTTTGTTGACTTGGAGGAGGCATTCATGCTGATTGAAGTGAAGTACGCCATTTGCTTCTCATAAGCATTTTCCTTTTGCAAGTGGTGCTCGGCCTTGGTGGCTTGGTGTAGGAGGGTCACTAGAGTCTTATAAGGTTGGAAATCTATTATTTTGCATATTGGGCGGCTCAATCCATTGAGGAACCATGCTATTGTTTGCTCCTCGAGTTCCTTCACATCGGCTCTCATCATAGTAATCTCCTTTTCCTTGTAAAAGTCTTCAATTGTCTTTGTGCTTGCTTCAAGTTTTGTAGCTTGTCGAAGAGGTCTCCGCGATAGTGCTCGGGGAAAAATCTTGCATACATCATCTTTTTCATCTCGGTCCAAGTGGTAACCGGTGGTTCCTCTAGCTTCTCATGATTGCTTTAGTAGTCCTCCCTCCAAACATTGGCATAGTCCTCAAAATCAAGAGATTCCATTGCAACTTTCTTCTCTTTGGAAAAGTTTTGGACTCTGAAGATCTTGTCGACTTTGAGCTCCCATTCAAGATATGCATCGACATTTTCTTCTCCTTTTAACTTGGGCATAATGAACTTGAGCTTCCCAAACTTGCCATCATCATGCTCATGGTTGTTGTTTTGATGTTCATGATGCATACTTGCGTTACTTGGTGGGAGTGGAGGCGGCGGAGGGTGATCTTGATTGCCTAGGGCGATGGTGGGGGAGGAGCTTGGTGATGCTCGAAGTCCCTTCTTCACCTTGGCTCAGCATCATTAGCATTTATAACTTATCAGTGTCGGTGGTGGTGTTGTGTTGTTGGATCTATCTTGGCGCGAATATGTAT
The DNA here is from genome assembly GCA_916181665.1 of Avena sativa. Lineage (NCBI taxonomy): Eukaryota > Viridiplantae > Streptophyta > Magnoliopsida > Poales > Poaceae > Avena > Avena sativa. The sequence goes on from OV702293.1 coordinate 108,118,273, forward strand.
CATCATCGCTTGTATCCCATGCCGTGCTTGATTTTGTTGATGAGGCATATGGTGGTCATGAGGAGGATAGCAATGCCTATCATTGTGGTTGTCTTCATCATGATGTTCTCGTGGGTGTTGCACATTAATGATTGCTTGTTGAGGTGGTGGACCATGCTCTTAGCGTTGTTGTTGAGATTCAGGAGCATTTGGGTCCACCGCTTGAGCATAATGATGACGAGATTGTAGGTCCCCATTGTGGTGGTGGGGTTCTCCATGGCAGGAGTTGGACCTTGAATACTTGCCATGTCGACTTGAGGAGTGTGTGCGGGAGGAACTTGACGTGCTTGAGAGGTTATCATGTCGGGTGCCAAGACTGGCATTAGCTTGGTGAAGAGCTTGGAATTGCGTGTGGTGCGCCTCTTGACGTTGCCGCCCATGGTACTCAAATTCTCGAAAATTATCATAGAGATGGATCTCAAAGAGATCAAATTAAGTATTGAATTCTTGGCATTGCACCCATATGTTGTAGCGTGTGGCAAAACCGTCTTGGTTGTTGAAGTTGCTATCTCCACTAGCTCCGCTTCCCTTAGACATTGTTCAGGAACACACGTGATAGAGAGGGTGATATCGGTGGAATGGTAATTGCTACCTTGCCTCACCGGAGTCAAAAATTGGAAAAATTGTTCTTGCCTAGAGCAAAGTGAATAGCAGGTACACAAGACACACACAAAGGCCTATGGTGGTAGGTTAGAAAGGTGGATAGAAAATGGAATAACCAAATGAAAAGGTTATTGTCAAAAGTAGTAAAGAACCAAAGATCAAAAGAAAAAAGATATGATCTACAAAAACACGAGGAAAAGACAGACATGGAGACGAGTGGGGTTACCACAAGTATGAAAATGAGAACAAAATTTCCTAACGCCGACTAAGGTCGGGGTCGTGCCAACAAAATGAGAGACTGTAGCTTGTTTGAAACAAGATTGAGAAGCAACGGATTTGCACGCTTGCCTTTCTCTAACTCCCTCTCTTCCTTAAAAGATTTGGAATCTCTTTTGTATTGGTTTCTTTCTTTTTCTTTTGTTTTCTCTATATTTTGATATATCTTTTCTTTCTATTCTATGGAATCAACTTTTGTTATTGCCTAAGCGCTATCACTTTGCAAGAGAAAGCGCACAATGCTTCGGCAAACACAAAATGAGATACTCTCGATAGGCTAGGTATCACACAAAGGAAGAAAGGGCTATACAAGGTTGTGCAAGTTATACTTTTGGTATTGTTGACGACTTGCTACCGGTGTTAGGGAAGATGCTCGGGTGTCGAAGAGCCCGGTATGCACAAATTTGCGGAAGCTTTTTGTTAGTTTTGGTGACACGCACACGAAACACGAACAAACACAAAATGAAAATGGTGAAAATTTGGAGCTAGGGAAGTTTTCGGCACAGCAGCCGGCGGTGCTGGTTCCGTCGCTAGAAATTCCAGTGGGGATTTCGGCGGCGATGAAATTCTCGCGGGAACTTTCGGTGGAAGAATCAGTTCACCAAACTTTTCACCAAAAGTTGTTCGTGACAAACTCCAAAAGGTCAAATCAAGAAATTTCTCAAAAATCCATCGAAATTGGGCTGGGGATAGGTTAGGGAATGTAGATCGACACCCAAAGAAATAGATGTATGGACCAAAACCATGAAAAACTCACCAAATCGAGAGATCGATACAAAAGAAATTTAGGCAATATTTTTTGTATTTTCGAATTTATGGTGGAAATTGAGGAACAAAGTAAAATCCATGGCAACCAAAAGCTGTTGATACTAGTTGATATGGGATCCCTTGAGGGGTTAACCCTAGGGTGGACTGATCTTCACAGATTTGAGGCAGGGAGTGAGGGGAAACCCAATGAACACGATGAACGCAACGCAAACACAAGGTAAAGATACAAATGCACGCAAACACAGCCTGATTCGATTTGATCCCGTTAGTTCGAACAACAAATACAATAGAATCCTCAGTGATAGACCGTGAGATAAAATCACCAAAGGAGAGATCGCCAAGCGGATGATGGAATCCAAATCAAAGGAGAGAGTAGAAACCAAGTAGAATCCCAAAGGGGAAATACCTAGCACTACTAGAATCCTTGACAAGAAGAGACCAAACACTTGAGGAGGGTCTTCATGACTTGGAGACGAACATCAAACTCCAAGGTCTTGTACAACTCATAGATTAACTATAGAGAGGGGTTCCCATCTAGGGTTAGGCATAAGCCTTCATTCATCATCAACTCCAAGTAGATTTGAGCCACAAGGGGGCTATTTATAGTACTAGGGCAAAGGGGTAGGTAGAAGGGAATATTCGGGGCATCAAACCCTTCTAGTGTGCAGACTGGCTTTCTGACGATAAGTCCGGCATTGCCAGAATTAGCACCGACATTTCCGGCGGGCGCCGGATATTCCGGCCAGCTGCCGGAAGGGCATACAGAAGGTGGTTTCAGCAGGGCGGCCGGTTCATTCTAGCGGGGAGTTCCGGTGAGGATTCTAGCGGCGCTGGGCCTGGCGCCAAAAACCGTCTTCTGTCTTCTCTTCCATATTTATTGCTTAGGGTTTTTCGTTCCTGGCATCTTCTTGTCGTCTCCTCTTGGTGTCATGGTCAGGGACCTGGTCATATTATTGACACTTGTCTCAAGTAGGATACCATTCACATGATAACCAATGGAGGGCGAGATATGGAACGAATTCACCTTTATAGGTTTGGTTGGTGTAGCATGATGTGGACCAATGGTGAATGACATGTGTTGGGATGCATCAAGATGTACCGCCCGATCCAAATTTTTCGTTCCAGGCATCGCACCCTTGAACCACCACCAATGCAAGTGTTTTGACCCAGATGCCAGAATGGTGAGGAATCTAACAGTTGGGGCAAGCGCCCGAAGACATCCTGGGATCGGTCTCCTTCTTCGCCAATCATTCCAACAGGCTGGGATGTCTGGTATTAGTGCACGATTGTTGTGTTTGTATGGGGATTGTTATGTTTATGAAACCATGTTCTTTCACAAGTACAATGTGTGATAGATATGTGTGAGCACTTCTGAATTGTTTTGTATTACCTTTTCAAACTATAATTTGGGTTTGTTTATGACTGTATCCTTTGTTATAATAGTAATTATGTCAGTGCCACTATAGGCAAGCATGATGTGCCGAGTTTTCTTGTATCTTATATTATGAATGTGTCCTTAGATTTTGCCCATTTGTGGACAACGACATCTGATCTTGTGGATCCCACCATAATCTCAGATAGCTATATTCAGTAATAAACTTAGGCACTACATGATAGTTCTGGATGTAGCCGCATGCAAAGGGCATAGAAAAAAAGGGGGAATGTAATTCATACTAGTTCATATGGTAGCACAAGGAACAAACTAGATCCATTCTCACATAGAATGCTTACAAAATATAGATGAGATAGTAGTACGAATCAACAACACACTCATTCATCCGCTAGATCCCGTTGAGCATATCATAATAGACATACGTGTCCCTGGCTGCGTACTAGATGGCAACGTGATCCAGGTATCGCCACCCCCATCGATCGTGCAGATGCTTAGGGAAGTCAGCCTTAATCCGGGCGTACTCGCGGGCAATGATATCGGAAGCTAGTCTAGCCATGCCTGCCTTCCATGTATCATCATCTAGTTACCTCCACATAGTCTGGAGATCAACGTGATTGCCAACATGAACCTGCAGATCCCGCTCTAGCTTTGAATTGTCATTCATGATGTCTATGTTGGCGAAGTAGATCTCCCTGCTACGTAGGAACTGCCGAAGCTCCGGGCATACCCATTTGGCGCTGCATACGTGGTACAGGAGGCAGTGGTTAGCATTAATAGTTCCAGGAGCGCCGCCCTCTTCCTATCGCTGGTATACTCCAGGTCAAGGTCAACGATCTTGTACCTGTCCGTCGGCTCCTGGAGCTACCGCTCGTACATTGCAATGACATTGGCCACCTCCGCTGATGCATTGGTGTGTACGACCGTTAGCTAGGAGGTGCCATAGGAATTGATGGTGTGCATAGCGTGAAGTCGCTCCCATCACTGAACACGCCGTACTCATCGTCCATGGAAATAGCTATTGTGGAGGCTATGGCCTGGCGTCGGTGGCGTAGAGTCAGTGGAGGTGGCTGGGATTAGGGTGCGGCGCTGAGAGATTTATTGCGGTGGTTTGGCGTGGTGGAAACATCCTCGATAATTCTTGCGGTGGCTGCGGCGACGGCGGCGGATGGCGTTGGGGATTTTTGCATAGTGCATTGCTGCGGGGCCGGGAGGCCCTTCGTTAATAGGGGAGGGGGAGGAGGGCTGGGGATGGTAAATTACATTTACCATCACTATGGTCTTTACCTACCCCGAAGCAAGTTTTACTGATCGAGAACCGTCGGTTTGACCAATCGGATACCTTGAGACCATGCCATGGAGTCCACCATCCTGTTGCCACTGTGCAGCGAGTGCGCAGTGCTGACGCGATGTAACTATGACTTGACAGAACATAGAGGTAAATTAATTTGTCATCATCATTATGCCTCATGGAATTTATTTGTGATCATTATGCAAGCATGATAAAACAAGGTTGCAACACACACACAAAAGAAGGGTTCAACACACCACATAGTTTCATGTTCTAGAAATGGCAGAACAACATAAAATTAAAATTATTAGATGCCGGATGATGAAATAAGTTCACTTCTTGGCAGGCTTGGAGCGGCCGATCCTAATCCCGAAGTATGGGGATATAAGGATGGTCCTAACATACTCCCTCAAGAATTTTCCATACACAGCATGCTTAGTCTTAGTCGCTGGCTTATGTGTACTCGCGGAGATTTTACTGATGCCAACCGCATGCGGAATCAGGTTTTCAATCCTCGGGTGGACTTGTTTGCTACATAAGGAGCACCTGAGCTCCCCAAGTAGAGTGCGGAAAGGGACATCCCCGCAGTAGATACTCTTCAAGAAATGGTGGCTCTTGTGGTCCCTGTCCTCCTTGTTAGAGTCCATGTCACTTGAATCAACCTGTAATGTTCAAAATGCAAAAGAAATGAGAAACTAAATTTACTTAGTGTACTTGTTAAAAAAAATCGTACAAACTAGTAGTGCATTTAGCAGTCATGCATAGATATTTGAGCAACCATTCCAAGTTACTTTGAAAACCATAGAATATTTTTACAGGTTTATTACGGTTGTCTCCACAGCTTGCTCCTAAATATAGAATGTGGATTAATCCATAACAAACTAAATCTCTGCATGCAGCGGGTTGTACGGTGCATCTGATCATGATCGGTAGAATTAGGAGTACTTGAACAGATTCAGTACTAGTACATCTATAGTCTGACTGGAAAATATGAAAAGTAAACTAGACAGATGGAGAAATAAATGTACCTCATCGTCTCGAGTGAAGTGTTCTTGTCGAACTCCTCACCCTCATTAGGGGCTCCGAAGTCGTCTGCACCCGCGAGCACATAGTCCTCATAAGGGTTGAACTAGACGTACTCGTCGCCCTGGACTGCATGATTCTTCTCCAGATCTACAGCAGGAGGCACCTCATCACTCGTAGCAGGCGCAGGCAGCCCGACGGCAATGCCCGAAGACTCACCTCCAATAAATCGCTTCATGGTGTTGGAAGGGAGAAGGTGGTTATTCGGCCTTGAGCTTTACGGTGAGGTTTGTGGGTTTTGGTAGATCATGGAGAAAGGGCCGATGCGTGCGAGGGAGACGATGCAGAGGATTAGTTTTTAAAGATGGGGCATTGTTAAGTCTCCTCTAGCATCCCTCTACCTCGTGGACCAATTGGTGCCTCGGTAGCTATCTGTTTGGCCTCTGGCTAACGCGTGGACGGTTCATGCGATGGGCCCCAACTGGAAGTGAGATGACCACTCGCGGTACTGTGAGGCGTGTTGTGGTGTGTAGCTGACGTGGAGCAGTAGTAGGCTTTTCAAACGTTATTAGGCGTGACATGACCACTCGACAGATTCTTGAATTTACGGCTCAATCATTTCCTTCTCGTAGAAGGGTCGAAAGGAGGGACGCCTAAAAATCCAATAGTTAAAGCATGGACGGGGTGGCTAGCCAGATCCGTGCGTTGTCACGCTCTAGTGTGAAGGGCACGATGTGTGCATCAAATGCATCGTTCGACCTGCGCTGACACGATAGTACGATGCACCGTACTTGTGCCATGGTGAATGCATTGCAACCAGTTAGATGAGCGCGTCGACACGTGTCCGCCTCGCTGCACTAGAAAACACACCCATTTTTATATTTTATCTACCCTCTTGTATGAAAATCCAGATAGTTTAAAATTTTCATAGAATAAAAGGTAATGCATAGACACGCATATACGAAAATTATACACCTTTGTACACTTTCCCTCTATTTGATTATGGAAGTAAAGTATTGGTAACAAACTCGTCATTTCCAATAGATATAGAGGTCCGGCACATAGAGATAGAGGGGCTATCTTGTCTGTTAGATCACACAGGATTAACCTTGGGTGGGCATGATCTGCGTGACAACCGTATCGACCAATTAGGCCATAGCGACCAAAGTGAGGACGAGTTATCGTGGGAGGGGGAAAAATGAGTACTACCAATTTCACATCAACCCTAAACACAACACACACACACCTTAGACCCCCCCCCCCCCTCACTGCACAGAACATGGATCCACTACATGGATTGATCCCAAACCCGGCACCTAGATCCCTCTTGGCATTTTGCAAAGGAGGTGCAAGAATTGAGCATTCCCTAGGCCCCTAGGAAATTTACACGCATGCTACATCATGGTGGATGGCCATTCCTGAGAGGTTGGTAGTTATCTCTTGGTAAAGGCATATACTATATTTTTTGTGAGTTACGACCCGGTAATGGCGGTTTCTAACTGTTGGTACCCTAAAAAACATCCTCAATTTTTGGGAAAAATATTTTGGGGTGCCCCATGGGGTATCTAGGATGAGTACGTGCCTAGGTTCAGGGTTTCCATAGCCCTCGAGTGCCTGCGCACGCCGGTGGGTTTGCCTCTTTTGCCCACCTCCCGAACCACGGCAAAATGAAATTCAAGAAAGATAAAAAAAATACGAAACCATCATAAAATCATAAAGAAGATAAACCGGGACTTTTGGCACATGGTGGACCTCTGGAAAGGCTATCGAGTGGGAGTTAACATGGCTTTCAACCCTAGACCACCACCTCACTACCCAGAACATGGATCCACTACGTGGATTGATCCCAAACCCGACACCTAGCTCCCTCTCAGAATTCTAAGCAACTTCTCCAACTAGAGATTTCAGGGTTCCATGAAGAAGTCCAGAGTTTCCATTTACCGACTATGAAAAACTAGCATTTTTTCAAAAGAGGTGTAAGAATTGAGCGCTCCCTAGGCATCGAGGAAATTTACATGCATGCTACATCAGGGTGGATGGACATTCCCGGGAGGTTGGTATTTATCTCGTGGTGCAAACATATACTGTATTTTTCCTGAGTTACGATTCGATAATGGCGGTTTCTAACTATATGTGCCCTAGAAAACAACCTCAATTTTCGAGAAAAATGTTTTGGGGTGCCCCATGGGGTACCTAGGCTGGGTACATTCATAGGTTCAGGTTTGCACTAGCCCTCGCGTGGCTGCGCACGCCGGCAGGTTTGCCGATTTTGCCCACATCCCGAACCCCGGCAAAAGGAAATTCAGGAAAAATCAAAACAATACGAAACAAGCTTAAGTAGCCCTGGTATGTCACCCATTACCATCATTAGTTCATAAGCAAGACAAACTGAGACTTTTGGCACACGGGGCACCCCGGATGGCTATTGAGTAGGAGTTAACATGGCTTTCAACCCTAGACCTCCCCCTCACTGTCCAGAACATGGATCCACTAGGTGAATTGACCCCAAACCTGGAATCTAGATCCCTCACAGCATTCTAAGAAACTTTTGGAACTAGAGATTTCAGGGTTCCATGAAGAAATCCAGAGTTTCCATTTATCGACTCTGAAAAACCGACGATTTTGCAAAGGAGGTGCAAGAATTGAGTGCACCGTAGGCCCCGAGGAAATTTACACACATGCTACATCAGGGTGGATGAGCATTCCCGATAGGTTGGTATTTATCTCGTGGTGCAACATATACTGTATTTTTCCTGAGTTACGACCCGGTAATGGCGGTTTCTAACTATAGGTACCCTAGAAAACACCCTCAATTTTTGGGAAAAATGTTTTGGGGTGCCCCATGGGGTACCTAGGCTGGGTACATGCCTATGTTCTGGGTTGCACTAGCCCTCGCATGCCTGTTCATGCCGGCGGGTTTGCCGATTTTGCCCACCTCCCAAACCCCGGCAAAAGGAAATTCAGGAAAAATCAAAAAAATATGAGACTAGCCTGAGTAGCCCTTGTATGTTGATACCATGGATCGGGATTACGGATGTAGTATAGCTCTTTTTCCCTAGTAGACCTAGGTTTATCGAATCCTTGGGAAGCAGAAAGCAAAGTGAGATTACTTCGACGAACCTTTGAGAGTTTTAGAATTCCTTCTATGTTCACTGGACCAAGAATTTGCGATCTTTTTGTTGTTGTTGACGATGGAGAGAGAGGGCCTAAGGTCTTTGGTTTTCACCAGTAGCTATGCAAAACATCTGATGGTAATAATAGATAATAATAAAGTAAGCATGTAATTGTTAGAGCAAGATAATTATATGTGGGAAATGCATCCATAATTGTTATCGCCTCCGCAACCGCTTATAGCAATAACATACTAGTTTTATCCATAGAAGAAAGAGAACTAATGATATGCATACTGATGTCACCGTTAATCCCAAGTAAATTCCTCAAATACATCCATACTACCCCTTCTGTCACAGGAGTTTCCATCTTGCAGGTCAGTCATTACTCACACTCCCTTTACCTAGATCAATCCTCGGGGTCTTGGTACCTGACAAGTACTTAGATTGAGGCAAGAGAGGGTACTACAATTATCATGTCATACAAACTAATACATGATCCCATCTATGATAAATAACGTGCACAAAAATCTACATGGTTAGGCCAAAGCCCTTAGCCCAAGGTGAATTACTCACACATAGAGATGAAATCAACAATCATAAACATTGTAATAGAGATCATAAGGTTGATAGAAAATAGTCTTACAATGTAGCCAATTGGAGAAGAGATCTACTATTACAAGTGGCGGAAGATGGCTATGGTAGTGGAGAAGGGTTTAAAGGTTTAGATCTAGATCTATTCCTCCGGCGTGGCGGCTTCTGGTGGCAGGGAGAGTTGGGTCGAAAAGAAGCGTTGTTTCCCATCGCTTGAAGCCTATTTATATAGGGGTCCCTTCATGAAAGTTGTTCTGTTTGACCTAATGGAGTTGATGCCAACTATATGGCCGGAATAAAATTCCCTCCATATAGTTGGTCGTTAAAGCTTCAACATTCACTTCACGGCTCCTGGTTTCTTTGAAGTGTTGGAAATCTCATATCTTTGGCATTTATGTAGTGATTCCCATCATCATACATCATTATCTAATCAGGGAAAAATAGCAAGAAAGGATTGCATACTCCTTTGATCATTAGACATTAGTGGCAGGGTTTAGAGAGATATTTCATCAAATATATGAATAATATCTAGTTTAACTGCGGACGTGGATGGCTATATTTCAGAGCCATCAACCTCCCCAAGGTTAAACTTGATTGTCCTCGAGCTAGAAAACTAAAATCAAAAGGGAAGTCAGCAATTAAACTGAAATAACAAGATGATGATCTTACTCATGATTGGTAGTCTCATGTTTCCTCCAGTTTATTAGTCCGAAAAACTTTTGCATAGATAGAGTAATGTCAAGCATATCATACGGGTTTCATGAATCCTTATAGCGCAGCAAAATTATTGTAAGCATGGATGATTCAAAAGAGTAAACTTTATTCCATGTCATGTAATCAACTCATAATCTTGCCTTTGAACAATGAAGTATAATCATGTATAATTAAGAGTGTGAGAGTTTGTCATGAAAAGAATACACACTAAAGTATCTCAATTATCCCACATCAATTAATCAAGACTTTACAAGCACTACTTTTTTAGTCATTGTCCTTCAAGAATTTCAGTTCTCAAGTAACTGAGAGCATGCCAAAAAAATCATTAGTTTATCGGGTTGTGATGGACACTCGTGGTATCACTAAGGTTTTTTTCCTTTTGCCTAATGATTACTCATATCAGCTAGAGGAGTGATTCCATCATGTTTACATCTACCCGGGAGTGCCAAGAATCTTACCCATTATAGCATTGCTCCTACATATGTTTAATAAACTGATAGCCTAAATCTAGGAGTTTCCTCCATGAAGATTGTTCGTAGGCTAGCGTTGTTGGCATCCCATAAAGTTTGACACGCATAAATCTATATCATTCTGATGATTCACAAGTCAAACTTTGGCATGCTCACAAAAACCGCTAAACATCTATCAAGTCAATCATTATTTTCCATGGTGTTGAGTGTCTCTAGTAATAAGCTTTCAAGACTAAATACTACAACAACCATTCTCAATTGTGAGACTTTTTCTTATTTCAATTTGTTTAGCAAATTTTTAGGCAAGACTTGGTTAACTACAAGAGCTATAACAAAACATACTCGATTAAATACGCATGTAGACAAATTTTTTATTACAATATAGAGACTCACTCCATCGATATAACATCTTATCATTACTATACTAACTAGCATGGGTTTCTCAAACTTCAAAAGTGGGGAGTCATATGGCATACCTCTCATGTTTGGTTCCACTTCTCTCTTCCCTTTTTTATTTGTTTCTTGGAAACTTGAAGTCAATCACTCTCCTGCAAATTCATGAGAACTTCGAGGTGAAAAGAAAAGAAAGAGGGAAAAATAAAGATAAATGGAGAAATCTTTTTGTGGTTTTTGAGAAGGGGATTTAAAGAATAGAAAATTGGCGGCAAAGCTCGTCTTTAAAATTTCAAACAAAATAAAATAACTAAAGATAAAGTGTTGGGGAAACCAACACGAGTGCTTATAAACTTAAATAAAAGCATAACCTCAAAAGTAAAGCAAATGAACGCCAAAATAAAAATAGAAAACCTCCCAAACTTAGGCTTTTACAAGGCCTTCAAATTACTGAGGTGGGGGGAAAGTTGTAACTCTAGTCCGCAAATTTAGTTGATAAGTTACTTGTTGTTTCTCGGAGGTTCAGAGCGAGATTATGCATCCCCTCCATAGTTCCTCCAATTTCTTGGAAATCTTGATATGTAGCAAACCAGCTTGGTGGATGCTCCTCCTGATGAGGGACTTCTTGCTCCTCCTATTGGTCCTCATCCTCTTCTGAAATATCCTCCTGAGGTTGGAGTTCCTCAACCTGCAAGTCATAAAGAATGCATCCTTCCTTGATAGAGAAAATACCATTAGGCAAAGGAGCGGGGTAGAGACGCCCAGCTCCAGCAATATGTAGATAATAAACACCACTTCTCCTAGTGAGCATTCCAAAAGCCCTCAAAGTAGAGAATCCGACACGTCGCTCACCTAGTACTGGTTGTAACTCACCTAGGTCGATGCCTATGGCATTGTCGATCACAGTGATGACACCTCCACAACTGATTGTTCCTTGGCTTTGGGAGGATTGGTACTCCAACTAGCGCACAAGAATTACGCCCAAGTGAAGTGACAAGTTGTCATAGTTGAAAGCAGATTTTGAGAGGACTAAGATGTCCTCCTCATTGGTCTTGTAAACTCATTACCTTCCTGCAAGGTGTTAGCAATAACATAGAACAAATAGCGAATAGCAGGATGTTGAATATTTTTTTACTTTGCTGACTCTAGAAGTAAATCTCATTCTATTATAGCAGAGTTCAGGGGATGGTTCTATGCTGGTAAAAGATGCGCGTAGAGCTTTAGGATCATTGTTGGGTAAACCAAAACAATTGCACCATTTATCAAGTGATAATGAATAATTGTTATTCATGATTCGGAAATAAATTATATCCCTCCCCATGCCATGTCTTAACGGTGATTTTCAAATAACTAAGAAATTCAATGGTTAACCGGTGATAGGTTGGTGCATCGTGAAATACAAAGTTTTGCAGGCCAACTCGATTGCAAAGTAAATTAAAGTCATCAGAAATACTGAGTTGGTTCAATGTGACGGGGCAAGCCCACTTGGTTGCCTTCACTTCTCGGTTTTTGATCCTGTTGAAATGATCACGGTGGGACTTGTCCTTGAATCGAATCCCCATGCGTTCCTGAGCTGCAGCCCAAGAATAAATAGCGGCAGCAAGATCACATTTCTGGCTTCTTGTGTTTATCTACTAAAAATAAATAAGAAAGACAAATATAAAACTTTTTGATCCAACAATAATAGTCATAGCATATTCCTCATCATATCACACTAAAGAATCTCCTCAACATCTAAGCAAGAGAATCATGGCAAATAGTTCAAAATAAACCTCACCCTACATTAATAATGAGAATATATCGGAGATAAATTTGCGAAAAGTAATTGGAGGATCGGAGGAGAAACGTACCATAGATCACTTGTGTGCAAGGAAATCAAACGAAATTGAGTAGAGGTGAAGATCCCTTGAGGTTTTGAGAGAGTTTGGAGGTAGAAGAGAGAAAATGGATTTATATTTTGATGTTTTGGGTACCTCCCCGTGCGTTTAAGTGATCGTACAAAGCTATATGGCCGCAATTATACGGCCGGAACACTTGTTCCCGCCGTATAGTTGGTCTGACGATAAAAAATTAGGGTTTATAGGGTTACTTTCCTGGCGGCTATAACTATACAGCCGGAACTTTTGTTCCCGCTATATAGTTGGTCATCAAACCTTCTGTATCCCGAGATGAAAAAATTTCGATGGGTCAAATATCTATATGGACGGAGCTATACGGAGGGAATTTTTATTCCCTCCATATAAAAATTTCTATTTCTTCAAGAGTTTCTTTTTAGACTGAAACTTAGCGAAACACCTTGTTTTGATAGAAAAATGACACACTAAATTGTCGACCAACTTTGGCATGTATAAAACGGGAATTTTTAGTACCTCTCATCCTCTCCTTCTCATTGGATTTTTCTAGCACGCTTTATTCTATGTAAAACTTAAAATAAAACTTAAAATCCTAACTCAAACATTTATTTCACATGGGTTGCCTCCCATGCAGCGTTCTTTTATGGTCAATAGCTTGACTTTGATGTTGCTCACTTAGGCCATATGAGTGGAACATCCACTCCAAAATAGTTGGCCTTAAAAGTGATGGCTCCTTCTCATCTTGCTTGGATTTCTTTTTCCTAGGAAAATGAATAACAAAAGGATCCCACGAAGGCAATTGGAGCATCACGTTTCCTTCATGCAAATTAATCAAAGCCTTAATAGTTCTCAAGAAAGGACGGCCTAATATGATAGGAGTAGTAGCATCTTCAGGCATGTCAACAATAACAAAATCAAGAAGAGTAGGACAGCCTTTAATGTATACTAAGGTATTTTATTTAATGCCTACTACTTGTTTGTAAGTAGAATCTGCTAGATGTAATTTTAGTTCGCTGATTTCAAAATAGCCAAGATTTAACTTATTAAAAAGAGTCTTTGGAATTATTGAAACACTTGCACCTAGATCACATAGTGCAACTATTTCAGTAGTCCCAGTTTTTATCTTAATGGTGGGATCAAATATATCATCTAGCTTAATAGGCAATTTTTCAGCAATTTTCTTATAGTCTTTTTCAAGCCCACGTACCTTTATTGATACCTAATTAAAGAAGTGTTAATACATGGCTTCCTCATTTCCTTTACTTACCAGAATCTTGACATTGATCCTTTCTACAAGATCTTCAACTATGTAGTTCAGTGAAGGATCATTGCTATAATCAAGTTCTCCGGGCTCCTCCCTTTGGATTCTTATCATCTTGAGGTCTTCTACTGGATTGGGCTCAGCTTTGCCTGCAAATTTAGCTAGAATGAGAGTTTGACTCTCAGTTATCTTACCTAGTTGTGCCTCAACAATCCTTGTTCTTTTTTGGAGGGCCTGCAAATCATTCCTCAAAGTAATAGCTTGGTTAGAAATTTACCAAGCATAGCATCATGATTCTCCGTAATGTTAATTAATTTTTTGTTTTGCTCATTTTGTGAGTCCATAAAATATTTAAGAGTTTCTTGGAGACTACTTTTACTTGATGCCATATTATTATTAGAGTTGCGTACCGGACTAGAATAATGTTTCTGAAAATTTGGATTATAATTTATTTTCCAAGCAGGGTTATAATCATTACAAGCTATGAAGTCTATTTCTTCAATAGTTGCTTCGGGAGTAGCTCTTACCGAGGTTTCCTTACCTTTAAAGGCTAATATGAGCTCATCCATTTTAGCATTGTGTTCTTCATTTTCTTGAGGTGTGACGTAGTTCACCTTCTTTGTGTTTGATCTTTCCACATGCCATTGGGCATGGTTGTCTTGCATATTGTCTAGCAGGTGCTTTGCTTCGGTAATTTTCTTACCCATAAATGTCCCTCCAGCTGCAGTATCTACCATATACTTAGACACAGGGTTAAGAGCATTATAAAAATAAATGGAGAATTGACCAATCTTTCATCCCATGGCTGGGACAGTTTCTCATGCATTCTTTCATTCTCTCCCATGCAAGCGCTAGTGTCTCACGCTCTTCCTGTCTAAAATTAGTAATATTAGATATAAATTGCATAGTCTTTGCAGGTGGAAAGAATTTAGTCATAAATAAAGAAGTACATTCCACCCATGATGCAATAGTATTTCTAGGCATAGATAGCAACCATTCTTTTTTCTCTTCCTCTAAGAGAGAAAGGAAATAAGCGCAACTTGACCGCGTCGGGGTCAACATATTTAATGTGCATCATATCAGATATTTAAGTAAAAGTATTTAAATGCATACCTGCATCTTCAAAAGCAGAGCCTCCAAATTTATTATGTTGAACCAAACTTAAATGGTGGGCCTTAATTTCATAATCTTCAGCAGCAATTGATGGCTGAGAAATAGGAGTACGCAAATAATCATTGTTGGGAGTTGCAAACTCCCCTAGCTTATTTTCATCCATACTTCCTAAGTTTTTGTATTTTCTTAAACAAGTACTAATGATGATAAAAACATGAATTAAAAGACTAACTAATTTTTTTGGCTTTTCAAATAAATACTGAAAGAAAACTAACAAAATTAAAAACAAGAATTAAAACTAGCAAGTTTCCTACTAACCTCATCGGGGTAGATATTGCTTCCCTAGCAACAGCGCCAGAAAAAGGATTGATACTTTCGATCCGGATTACGGATGTAGTATATCTCTTTTCCCTAGTAGACCTAGGTTTATCGAATACTCGCGAAGCAGAAAGCAAAGTGAGATTACTTAAACAGACCTTCGAGAGTTTTAGAATTCCTTTTGTGTTTTCACCAAACCAAGAGTTTGCGATCTTTTTGTTGTTGTTGACAATGGAGAGAGAGGGCCTAGGGTCTTCGATTTTCACCAGTAGCTGTGCAAAACATCTGATGGGAATAATAGATAATAATAAAGTATGCATGTAATTGTTAGAGCAAGATAATTATATGTGAGTAGTGCATCTGTAATTGTTATCGCCTCTGCAACCACTTACAATAACCTACTAGTCTAATCTATAAAAGAAAGATAACTAATGATGTGCATAGTGATGTCACCGTTAATTCCAAGTAAATTCCTCACATACAGCCATACTACCCCTTTTGTAACTGGGGTTCCCATCCTGCATATCAGTCATAACTCACACTCCCTTTACCTGGATCAATCCTCGGGGTGTTGGGTACCTGACAAGTCCTTAGATTGAGGCAAGAGAGGGTACTACAATCATCATGTCATACAAACTAATACATAATCCCATATATGATAAATAACGTGCACAAAAAAAAGCTACATAGCTAGGCCGAAGCCCATAGCCCAAGGAGAATTACTCACACATAGAGATGAAACCAACAATCATAAACATTGTAATAGAGATCATGAGTTTGATAGCAAATAGTCTTACAATTTCGCCAATTGGAGAAGAGATCTACTATTACAAGTGGTGGAAGATGGCTATGATGGTGGAGGAGGGTTTAGAGGTTTAGATCTAGATCTATTCCTCCGGAGTGGAGGCTTTTGGTGGCAGGGAGAGTTGGGTCAAAAAAAGCATTGTTTCCTGTCGCCCGAAGCCTTTTTATATAGGGTCCCTTTCGGAAAGTTGTTTTGTTTGACCTAATGGAGTCGATGCCAACTATACTGCCGGAATAAAATTCCCGCCGTATAGTTGGTTGTTAAAGCTTCATCATTCACTTCACGGATCCTGGTTTCTTTGACATGTTGGAAGTCTCGTATCTTTGGCATTTATGTACTGATTACCATCATCATACGTCATTATCTATGCAGGGAAAAATAGCAAGAAAGGATTGCATACCACTTTGATCATTAGGCATTAGTGGTAGGGTTTAGATAGATATTTCATCAAATATATGAATAATATCTAGTTTAAATGTGGACGTGGATGGCTATATTTCACAGCCATCATATGTCACCCACTTCCATCATAAAATCATAAAAAAGACAACCCTGGACTTTTGGCATAGGGTGCTCCCCCGGATGGATATCAATCCTAGACCTCCCCCTCACTTCCCAGAACATGGATCCACTAAGTGGATTGATCCTCAATCTGGCACCTATCTCCCTCTCGGAATTCAGAGCAACTTCTCGAACTAGAGATTTCAGGGTTCCATGAAGAAATCTAGATTTTCCATTTACCGACTCTAAAAAACTGATGATTTTGCAAATGAGATGCAAGAATTGAGCGCGCCCTAGGCACCGAAACAATTTACATGCATGATACATCATGGTGTTGGGCCACGTAGGGATAAAAAAACTTTTTACTCTAACGCGGTGATCCCAAGATCTAGCTGAGGTAGAAGGCCGCGAGGATTACCACTAGACGCGCATTTGCGGAATTGATGAAGCACGTCTGTTGAATGCAGTGCAGTCCTCACGATATGGTCCGATAATCCTGGTGCTGATCGTACAGCACCGTTGCCGGTGGTGAACTGCTAGGTTTAGTACAACGGCTGGACTATTGTGGAGCTAGGGTTTCCAACACATGGAATGATCTAACCGATCAACCCTCCTGGGTTTCTGCACCCACTATATATAGGGAGTGAAAATAGGCTCAACTCACTTGTGGACCATTCACTAAAGTCCATATAATATTAGTCACCCTGAGTCTGACTCATTGACTCAGTCCAAAATCCGGCTTGGGTACAACCCAACCAGATTTTTGGTTCAGATCCAATCCGATTCTCAATCGATTAGTCGGTAACGGATCCTAGCAGAACGTGTCGACTCCCAAGTACCAAAGAGTCATGACGACTTGCCATTCCAATGCGACTTTCATCCGAGTCCCTTTTGCCTCACAAAATACCTTGTCAGACTATAGGCGAATATTTGTCATCCCTTAAATAGTCCGACTCTCTTCTCGATCTGTGATAAGTGATTCATCTGACTAACTCTTAGTCGATTTCCTCGGTTACACTTAACCGAGTCATGCATGGCCATGCGTTCCTAATCATATCATCCGAGAGGGCCCAGAGAATATCTCTCCAAGTGGAGGGGCAAAATCCCATCTTGGTTATTCACATCACGTAGCTTGTTTCTCAGTTGACCCGAACTCTGCCTTTATAACTGCCCAGTTACGGATCAGCGTTTGACCGAACCTAAGTCGGTGATCCTCAACTCGTACTATGCAAAAACCTCTGGTCTAAGGATTACATTGATTGAGATATACAAATGACAACTTGTTCGTTGTACCTCAATATGGGTCAATCCGACTCGCTAAACTCTTTAGCCGAATCTTTGTAAGTCGGAATAGCATATCCATGCCCATGACAAGTGGAACCGAGTCATCAGCCTACTTTCACATTGGTCTAAGTTGTGTGTCCAGCACAACCTCGATGACCAAGGATATTTAGTACAAACAACAGGAATGCATAGTTCCACAACTGAATCACATATTCAATGATACACATCAGATGTTTATACAAGGAAAACTTAATATCTTTATGAATACAATGGGAAATATCATCATACATGATTGCCTCTAGGGCATATTCCCAACAGTCTCCCACTTGCAGTAGAGTCAATCTTCGTACATCACATGTCTAAGCATCTAATTCCCATAGCTCTTAGGTGCGCCTCATGCTTTGGCTGTGGTAATGGCTGTGTCAATGGATCTACAATATTTGCATCCGTGTGTACCTTGCATAACTTGATATCACCCTGATCCACGAACTAGAGAATCAGGTGGTACCACATGAGTATGTGCTTATTCTTCTGGTGTTGTCTAGGTTCCTTGGCTTGTGCAATAGCACCATTGTAGTCACAATACATGTCTAACGAATTGGACGAGCCCTCAACCACACCAAGATCCATGAGGAAATTACTCATCCAAACAGCTTCCTTTGCTGCCTCCGAGGCAGCAATATACTCAGCCTCTGTTGTAGATGCAGACATAGTCTCTTGCTTGGGACTTTCCAAGCTCACAGCCCATCCATTTATAATAAACACATACCCGAATTGCGAACGAGAATCATCAAAGTCGGTAAGATAACTCGCCTCTGTGTAACCCTTTACATTGAGTTCATCTTGACCTCCATAAATCAAAAACATATCCTTAGTCCATCTCAAGTACTTTAGGATATTTTTAGCCGTTGTCTAGTGGATTTCTCTAGGATCATCCTGGTATCTTCTCACAACACTTAGAGCATAGGAAAAATCTAGCCTAGTACAAATCATGCCATACATGATGGATCCGACTGCAGAAGCATACGAAATCGCACTCATCCTACTTCGCTCATCAGTTGTCGAAGGACACTGAGTCTTACTCAGTTTTACACCATGGTAAGAACCCTTTCTTAGACGATTCCATGTTGAACTTCTTCAACACTTTGTCCAAATAAGTACTCTGACTCAATCCAATGAGCCTTCTTGATCTGTCTCTACAGATCCGGATTCCGAGAATATATGTTGCCTCACCCAAGTCTTTCATTGAGAAACTCCTTTCCAATGATTCCTTGGTTTCTTGCAACATCTGGACATCATTTCCAATCAGTAATATGTCATCCACATATAAGATTAGAAATTTTACTTTGTTCACACTAAACTTCTTGTATAAACAAGAATCGTGATCACTCTTGATGAGGCCAAACGATTTGAGTACCTCATCAAAGTGAATATTCCAACTCCGAGATGCTTTCTTAAACCCATAAATGGATTTCTGAAATTTGCACACTTTTTAGCATTAGCCGGATCGACAAAACCCTCGGGCTATATCATATACACGTCCTCGGTTAAATTTACGTTAAGGAAAGCCGTTTTGACATCCATCTGCCATAACTCATAGTCGAAATAGGTTGCTATGGCTAACATGATCCGAACTGATTTAAGCATCACTATGGGCGATAAGTTCTCGTTGTAATCAACTCCTTGAACTTGTCGGAACCCCTTCGCGACAAGACGTGCTTTATAGACGGAAACATTTCCATCCATATCACTTTTGTTCTTAAAGACCCATTTGCACTCGATGGGTCTTGCACCATCTGGCAGATCAACCAAGTTCCAAACTTAATTTTCATCCATGGACTTTAACTCGGATCTCATGGGTCCAAGCCATGACTCAGAATCAGATCCCACCATCACTTCTGAATAATTTGCCGGCTCATCACTATCTAATAGTAACACATCACGAACACTTCATAATCTTGCTGATCTTTGTAGTATAGGTGTTTTTGCCGGCTCAGCTACCACGACGTGCTTAACCTCCAAGGTTTTTGCCGACTCGCTACTAGTCGGTTCCTCTCGAATTTCATCAAGTTGCACTGTGCTCCCACTGAATCCCCAACTGATAAATTATTTCTCTAGGAAGACACCGTTCCGAGCGACAAACACTTCGCCCTCTTCTCGGTTGTAGAAGTAGTAACCCAAGGTTTCCCTCGGATACGCCATAAAAATACACTTATCCGACTTGGCCATAAGCTTGTCCGAATGAAGTCGCTTGACAAATGCTTCACAACCCCAAATCTTAAGAAAATACAAACTTGGCTTTTTGCCTGTCCACATCTCATGCGGTGTCTTCTCTACCGATTTTGATGGTCCCTTCTTTTAGTGTGAACGCCGCTGTTTCTAGACAATAACCCCAAAATGATAAAGGTAGATCTGTACAACTCATCATTGATCGTACCATGTCCAACGAGGTCCGATTCCAACTTTCTGAGACACCGTTCCTCTAATGCATTCCCGGCGGAGTAAGTTGACGAACTATTCCACAACTCTTCAGATGGTCATCAAACTCGTGGCTCCTATACTCGCCTCCTCGGTCTGACCGAAGAAACTTTATTTTCTTGCCGAGTTGATTATCTACTTCATTCTGGAATTCTTTGAACTTTTCAAAGGCTTGCGACTTATGTTTCATCAAGTAGATATATCCATACCGACTAAAATCATCAGTGAAGGTAATGAAGTACTCATAACCACCCTGGCTATCGTGCTCATTGGTCCACATACATCACTATGTACTAGTCTGAACAAGTCGGACGCCTTTTCGCAAATCGTTGAAAAAGGTGTCTTGGTCATTTTGCCAAGTAGGCAATATTCGCATGTCTTGAACGACTCCAAGTCGATCGAAGTTAGGAGTCCATCATCATGGAACTTCTTCATGCATTGCCAACTTATATGACCAAGCCGACAGTTCCAAAAGTAAGTCATATTCAGATCATTTGGTTTCAACCTTTTAACCTTTATGTTATAAACCGACTCACCTATTCAAGATTCAAAATAAACCGATCCTGGACGGGTGCAAAGCCGTGAAACATATCATTCAAATACAAAGAACAACCATTATTCTTGATATTCGACTCATAGCCTTGCCTCATCAAACATGAAGAAGAAATAATGTTTCGACTAAGCACTAGAACATAATAACAATTATTCAGTTCCATAATGAATCCGGAAGGTAAATGAAGTTGCATCATGCTGACTTCCAAAGCAGCTACCCTCGCTTTGTTGCTGACTCGAATATCAACCTCGCTTCTTGCTACGCTGCTAGTTCTTACTAGTCCCTGCAACGAGTTGCAGATGTTAATAACTGATCCGGTATCATATACCCAATAACTATTAGGTGCATCAGCAAGATAAATGTGTATGACATTGCAAACAAGTGTACTTGAGTAGGAAGTCATACCTCCACTCTTGGCTTTGTCGGCCAAGTACTTGCTGCAATTCCTCTTCCAGTGGCCATCCTCCTTGCAATAGAAGCAAGTGGATCCGGCTGAAGGAGATGGCTTAGTCCCTGAGGAAGCGCTTGGGACCAGGTCCCGAGCCTGCTTTCCTCCCGACTTAGCCTTCTTCTTAGTCCAAGAACTCTTCTTGAACTTAGCCTTATTCTGTACCATTAATACTTTACTGGCGCCCTTCTTGAGATCCGCCTCTGCCTGCTTGAGCATGCCATGAAATTCAGTGAGCTTCTTATCCATACCATGCATGTGGTAGTTCAAAATGAACTAACCATATGCACTAGGAAGAGAATTTAGAATTATATCCGTAGCAAAATCTTTGCTAATGGGGTAGCCAAGCCTCTCCTGAGACTGCACATGACCAACCATTTTGATCACATGCGGACTCAGTGGATCACCATCCTTAAGCTTGCAACTCAGCAAAGCCTAAGAGACTTGATACCTCTCAGTCTTAGCCTGAGCCTGGAACATACTTTTGAGGCTTTCGATCATATCGTAGGCCTCAACATTCTCGAACTGCTTTTGCAAGTCTAGTTCCATGTGAGCAAGCATAAGACAACTAATATCCGTGGACTCATACTTAACCAGATGGTAGGTATTGGTGGCAGCGATAGTAGCATTCTCATCTGGCTCATTTGGAAGTGGGTTGTCTAGGACATGGTCCTTCTTTTCTTGTTTGAGAACAATTCTCATATTTGACCATAAGTAGCACTAATATTATGAAAGTCATCAGTTCCCATAAAAGATTTAATGCATTCATAATCATAATTTATACCTGACTTTCTTCCTTTGTCATTCTCTCATGCTTCAGTATTTTCTTGAATACTGTCGAGAAGATCCCATTTAGCTTCTTCTTTCATATGTGTAAACGATCTAGCACAACAAGCATCCAGTAAATCCTTATCGTGAAGAGAATGCCTTGCATAGAAGTTATTAATAATAATATTATTGGGGAGCTCATGAATAGGAAATTCGAGCATTAGTAACTTCAATCTCCCCCGAGCTTGGGTAGTACTCTCTCCATCACGAGGCCAAAAATTATATATTTAATTTCGATCTTTATGAGTCTCACTAGGAGGATAGAATTTAGAATAAAAGAGACGTACAATTTCCTCCCATTCAATAGATTGGCCATTCTTCAGCAGCTTATACCATTCCTCAGCTCTGCCTTTCAATGATAAAGAGAATAGGTTTTTCTTAAATAGATCCGTTGTAATACCTGCACACTTGAACAATCCGCATAATTCATGTATAAAAAGCAAATGATCACCAGGATGGATAGTTCCATCTCCAAACTAGTAGTTATCCATAATACGATCAACAATTTTCGTAGGTATTTTAAAAGGATCTATTTCAGGGCGTGGTGGTTCATATACTACCTTAGTAGTGGTAGTAGCTTTCCAAAATAGTAAACCAAGTGAATTATCCATATTGAAATAAAATAACAAATAGAAATAAACAATACTCATAGTAGAAATTTCCTTTACCAGTTCCACTCTTCAATAGCGCAGAGCTCCCCAGAAACGGCGCCAGAAAATAGTATTAATGACTCACACGTATAGGGAGTGTATCATAGTACTTTCGATAAATAAGAGTTTTGAACCCAACGAGGAGTAGAAGGTGTTGACAAGAGGTTTGGATCAAGGATTCATTGTAAATACTTAGCAAACTGATTTTTAGGGGTTTTTGATAATGCAAATAAAGGAAGTGCGAGTAAATAAAAGACAATAATAATAATTGCAGCAAGTGGCCCAATCCTTTCTTCAGCAAAGGACAAGCAGGTTGTATTACTTAAGATGACCAAATGTTCTCGAGGACACATGGGAATATTGTCAAGTGCTTTCGCTTCATATAGTTGATTAATCTTATTTGGTTGGACAAGTGTTGTGTGGGTGAACCTATGCTAATGTACCAACCTTACTTGGACTAATACATACTTGTGATTATACCCCTTGCAAGCATCCCCAACTACAAGAAAGTAATTAAGATAAAAATCTAACGACAACATTAAACTCTGAGATCCTACACTCCCTTGTGCAATGGTTTCCTAATGGGGGTTTAGGTTTCTGTCACTTCGGCAACCCCACAATTAGTATCCAAATATAAAATGCATTCCCCTTGGCCCATAAAGGTGAAGTATCATGTAGTCGACATTCACATGACACAACTATAAGAATAGATAGCACCACAACTTAAATATCAAACCATTAAATATTACTCAACATGATTCCACTACTAACAACATGACTTCTCCCATGTCCTCAAGAACTAAATAAACTACTCACGAGACATCATATGGATAAAGATCAGAGATGAAATAATGATAAGTAACAATCTAAACATGAACAATAATCCAATGGTTCCACTCAATAGAATTAACTACAACAAGTAATCAACACCAGGAAAGTTTCCCCTAAGAACTATGCAAGATTCAACCCAATTGTTATAGCGGTACGGAGTGGTGGTGATGGTGCTGGTGGAGATGATGGTGAGGATGATGATGATCCCGATGAAGTCTAGATTGATGACGGTGTTGATGGTGACGATCTCCCCTCTTCAGGAAGGAATTTCTCTGGCAGAATTCTGCCTGCCGGAGAGCTCTTTCTCTCTTTGTTGTTTCCGCCCCCAGAGGTGGCTGAATCTTTTTGTTGTCTCTCCCCGAGTCTTATGATTTTGGGAGGATTATATACGCCAAAGGGCGATGCTAGAGGTAGGCCAGGGTGGCCACACCACCTGGTGGCGCAGCCGAGGGGGATCCACTCCAGGGGGTGGTGTGGGCCCCCAGTGGCCCATCTCCACTCCTCCTTATGGCTTCCTTCGTCTTCTAGAAAAATAGGAATTTCAGTATATTTTCTAGGATTTTCTGATCTTCGCGAATATTGCATCTAGACGGCGCTTTTTCCATCAGAATCCTGACTCCGGCGGTTCATCCTCAAAAAGTCATCAAACATGCAAAATATATGAAATAACATAAGTATCATCTCTTAATATGAAATATATCAATGAATAATAGTAAATTATGATATAAAATAGTGATGCAAAATGGATGTATCAACATCGTATGTATTGGCTTCAGAATCTAGCAAGGGTTAAGAAGATACATTGAGTACGAGCGTACTCAGCAAGTTCACTAAAAAGGAGTGTTTGATGCATTATATCTAAAACCACAGACCATAGGTCGTAGTCTATGTAGGTTTTCATAAACATTTATTCAAAGGTTGCTTTTGTTCTGAAAAGCTATGTCCGTCAGCCTTCATAGGTTTACAAGAACTTTCTTGGAGTTCCTTTCCTACCGCGTTCGTAGCTCTTTCCCGGAATAGGGAGTAACAAGTTACAGTTCTTACACTCTACAGAGGTGCGTTACTTTTCCCATGAGAGACCTTAAGCTTTGTTGCACGGCCGGGAGTATGTCCCCGTTCAAACTTCTATGGTTTGAGGCCCACCAACCTAAGATCCAAGCCAATCACTGCCTTCTCCGCGACCCCGCATGTCTCCTTGGTGTATTCCATGCCCACATATTGAATTACGGCAATGGTTAGTACAAACCGTTCAGATGCCAGAACTATCATGGGACGTTGAGGGTTCCCACCCATATGCTGCATATCGTCTATGAATTACTAATGAATGCACGCTACGAGGATAACAGCCACGACCTGCGCATCCAGCTACATGAGAGAGGGAAAGATACAGCTGACTTCTCCGTCCCATTCCAAATCTCATGGTCAACGTGTATTATACGGTGCAAGAATCACTAGTGAAATTGGTTGTTAAGTCCTAGGTAATATGTTCCTTTACCACCAAAACTTTCATAGTAGGTTATTACCTCATGGTAAATAACCTATATTCATATTATTATGAAAATAGTGTTTTTTGACCTTTTTGAAATGTAGGTGATGACAACACTGGATTTTCAAAATATTTGATATAAAATAAAAAAAGGACATGAGCAAGTGTGAACTTGCCTTTTGTGATTGCAAGATTATGCACTCACGGTCTTCGAGACAATATAAAATCCAATATCTGAAAACAACATCATTAGTATAGTAAGGACTAATGTTTAAAGAAGCAAAATGCTGTTATGCATAAGTAATGCAATTTGATAAACTCGAATCCCCGGGATAAATGTCGATGAACTAGGGTTTGGAAACTGGAAATGGTTCCTTTAGAATGTGTTTCCCTTTTAGATAAGTTTCACACTTGTGCTTCTTATTAAGGCTTGTGAGTGTGTGTGAAACAACATGTAAGTATAATAAGTAGCATACAATAATAAAGCACTCAACTGTGGAGTGGTATCTAAAGACCCCTTATATGAAGGTTGCTATTTAAGTAGATTCATTTTGGATTTCTTAGGAATTACTTTTAATGTATCTTAAAAGAATAACTTGTGAAGAAAATTTTACTTATCTAAACATAAGCATTTAAACTATCAGTTAACGTTTTTAGGTTTCTTACTAGCTATAGTTCTCAAGAAAGAAAGAATTACTTCATTTGAATAATGACCACACTAGTAGTTGAGACTTATCTATCTTGGTCATTAGATGGTATTATAATTTTTTCACTTTATATTGTTTCTTTAAGGTTAATTAATGGTAACACTTCTATTTTAGTAATGGTTTCTTATCATTATGATTGAATAGAATCATTTATCACTTTATAAATGAGTGTTTATGATTGATAAATATAGAAATATATTATGTAGTTACTTATGAATTATATTTGGATTTTTAGTATGTTTATAACTTGTTGTTGAAGTAATGGTAAAACTTTTTATTTAGTTAAAAATATCATTCTTGAAGATTTTATAATTTTATAAGAATCCTTCTAGAAAATAATATACACTTATGGGTGAATGATAATTCAAAAAATTGTATTTAAAATGTGTTGAACTATTTTTAGTTCGTATTATCAATACTTAAGGCAAGTACTATTATAATACCAAAGATGTACAATATTATAAATATTAGTAATTTTATTTATCCTTCTATCAATTATCAATTAGGGAAATAAATTTTAAATTCAAGTTATTAGTGTAATAAATTTTTATTTACCTCAAAAGTAAAAGATTATAATTTTAAGATGCAGATATTATTTTTGTCATCATTTTGGTATATTATATGTATTTTTATGATTTTTAAATATTAAGATATGATTTTTATAAGATTTATTACTTTATAAACACTTAATATATAATACAAATTTATTTAATTGATATAATATTTTATGTTTATAGTTTTACATTGTAGTTTTTATTTTTATAAGAATTTTAGTATATTATTTGTAGTTTTCTCATTTACCATTATTAAAATATGAATTTTCAAAGTTTTATTAAATAATAATTATTTAAATAGTTAACATAATAATGTATGGTAATAGTTTTTAGTTGTAGATTTTGTTTTCTGAAAATTTGCATATATTAATCATATTTTTCTAAATTATAAAACAAAAGCTATTGAATTTCTAAAGTTTAATCATTTTCTGAAATTATAAACATAGAATAACTAAATGATTTACTGTGTCACTGTTGACGTCATCGCGTGAAGAGGTTATTTTTCACGGGGGTGGATTCTAGCCCCAGTCACTGACTGCTGGGCCATGTGTCCACGTCACACACGACCTTAGCGAGGCAGGGTCCGCCATGGCCTGACTAGGCTTCCCACATGATGGTGGTCAACCGACGCCGTAGACCATCCGATGGAGGCGCTACCGTTCCCATGCGAACATGCAAAGATGCGCGTTCGAACGAGGAGGCCGAGGAGATCCTACTGATGAAAGGGAACGGTGAAATTCCCTGATGCTGGCAATCAACACTAGCATGGTATAGTAGGTTGCAGAGATGCACTAGCTTACCTTGATGCTCATACGATGATCATTGAGGACCGGTGTGGTCGGATGTGGGCTCTCCTACGAGAATTCCGACAAAGATCGATGAAAGGGAATGGAGAAATTCGCTCTCCTTCGAGCTCTTCTTGATGATTTACTCCTCCCAAAGGGTCTACAAGACCTGGCGCTTCTCCGGGACTACTTCATGGACCCTGGCATGCTCTCTAACACCGTCTAGCCGGAGACCTCTGATGATGGAGCTTCAGTGTTGTGAAGAGATAGAGAGGAATAAGGAGATAGGGAACAGGTGTGTGTGAAAGAGGGCAGTGAGGCGGTTCTTCTCAGTGGTTTTATAGTTCAAGGCGAGGTCGGATACAACGGCATGGCATCGGCAACAACCGAGATGCAACAGCGGAGTTGGAGCTTGATGTGGAATCATTTCGTTCTGTACTAGCTGGCGGACACCAAACGAGTCTGGCGAGGCTCTGAGACGTTCCTCGCGTCCAAGATGGTCCAGGATTGCGGTGGCGACGTGGCTCGCCAGCGGCGTGTCTACCATGCGGAGGAAGACTAGAACGACGATTCCCTTCTCATGCGGGCCCGCTTGCCAGAGAGAGAACGAAGGTGTATCCGGGCTGGACCGATACTGGGCTCCGACAAACTAAGCGAGGAACTGTTGCTACTGTTTGTGGGTGTTAAATAGGTGA
Organism: Avena sativa; assembly: GCA_916181665.1. Lineage (NCBI taxonomy): Eukaryota > Viridiplantae > Streptophyta > Magnoliopsida > Poales > Poaceae > Avena > Avena sativa. The sequence continues at coordinate 108,146,094 of OV702293.1, forward strand.
AGGATAAAAACGGGCCATGACCTGAAACTGGGCTGATATGTTCCTTTTCTTTTTCTTTAACATTTTTCTATATTCTATTTTCTTCTCTAGCTTTTTATTCAAGCAATTGTTTCAAATTTTCTTTATGGAATTTCTCCTTTGGACAAGTAATTATATGAAAATGTATTTAGGATTATTAAATAGTTTGTATTACAATAATGTATTTCATTTAGTTACCTTATTTCTAATTTTCAAATCCATAACATATGGGAGGTGATTATTAGGTAGAGCAACTAGGAATTAGGGTTTTAATATTTTTGTTTATTCCAAAATCCTAATGAAAATGATTCTGTTTTCACCATGATAATAGTAATGGTAAAGATTTAACATGATTAATGATATTCATGGAATAAATTTATACTTGGCACCATTTATCAACCATATTATATGGTGGTTTTAAATTCTAGGGTTCTTAAAGTGTGAAATCTCCCTTACTCAATTTCCTCAAAAATGTTATTCATAACAATCCTACTTACTTTCAAAGTAAGCATGGATAATTTCTTAGATAATGGTTCACTACCATCTGAAGTGTGTATTTTCTTGGTAGAATTTATCATATAAGGAGTTGTAGAAAGAATTACTTAAGTGATCAAGATGATTTAGTATCATGTATTAAGATAGGGTTTTCAGCTACAAATACTTACTATAAGTGTTATGGGATTAAATATACTCATCTTCTTTAATGAATATGGTATAAGATCAAGATTTAAGTACGTTACTTATAAGATTATGATTATAATTGATATATTAATTTAAAGTGAGATGTTGAGATTTCTTTCTAATGTGATCTTGATAGTTCCATAGTACTGATTTTTCTGTTAGAGTTTATAGGAATGAGATAGGCATGGAACTTTGATATGACTTGTTATAGTCTTGTTTATAGGATTAAGGTTGAGTGTTTACCAAGAATTCTTATCTTCCATACTTCATAAGTATTGACTCCTAACTAAGGAATTCCTTTCCTAGATATACTACTATTTCACAAGTATTTTCTTACCAATACTTTCTCCTTAGTCCATCTGTAAATCCAATGAGCCTGACACTAAAGCTCTCTCCTCATAGAGATAACTCTCATCTCTAGAATACTTCTTATGAATCGAGGTCCACTTGAATGTTTACTCTCTTTCTTCACAAATTACTTGGTACTCTCCCTTATAAATCTCAGAAGCTTGTCGCTGAAGCTTTCCATAATCTTCTCATATGTACACTTGGTTATATCAAACTACTATTAGTAACTTCCAATCGAAAAATAGTTAGTTTTAACTCCATTCATACACTCCCTTTATCATCCATCACTAATATTCCTCTAATGGATGTATATATCAAATCCGACTTCCTTCAAGTGATTACTATTTTTTAAGAGAAATATACTACTTCTATAACTCAATATTGCTCTAGCATCAGCTTAGTCATATTATCTTACCTTTACTTTCCTCCAGTACCTTATATTCCAAATTCACAAATATATCATTGTGACTTGTCATGATTCACCTAGGATAACATATATATACTAGGGTTTAATCATGTTCTATCCACCAATGTCACTTATGCATCATATAATAATTCACTCTTGGTGACTTAAGCATGATCATTAAAATCCATTGATCATTTAGGGTTTAGGTTTCCAGTTGGCTAATCAAGGCTTTTATCAATACAAAATTACAGTTGTATTATCATTATCTTCTCAGTATCTCTAACTAATTAGAATATATTATTCATTGATTATACCTACTTGATCCAATAGGATTACTCCTAATAACTATCTTCACAATTCATCCTTATAATCCACTAGTTACCATTACATATCTTTACTCAATATAACTCTTCTATCCATTCAGGAGTGAGTTAACTTCCTCAATTATCATATTCCTCTGATTCTCTTCAAACACTCCCATCCTATAGATGATATCTAAAACTAGCATTACTAGTTACCTTTTATTACTTCTTTCTCTAAAGGCTTTAAGGTGAATGCTATGACAATAACAATATTTGATAAATCAAGGATTGATGGGTTGAAGTTTGATAAATCAATAGTTGATTACTCAACATTGATGTTCAATAGATATTAGAGAAAGTTTCAAAAGAGATGATAAGGATTGATGTGAAAAGAATGATGAATAGTCTTAACTTGGTTTCCTTCCTACTCAATACGTGATAAGGAATTTGTGTTTAAGAAATACCATGATGCTCATGGTAGGAATAGATAAGAGTAAGATATGTCAAGATTTAGTTATTAAATTATTGTTACTTGAGTTATATTCTTAACTTGTTATTCATGGGTTGTTGTGATGAACAGTATGAGATGATCTCTTAAGGATATGATATTAATCATTAGGTAATGTGTTGTGGTTTAATTTTATTACATTTGATCTACCCTTAGATCAAATGATCTTTACACAAAATAAGATTTTAGCAAAGCTCATATTGAAACTTATCGCGGTCAACTTGATGATCTACTTCAATTCCATCAAGTTAAGAGAAGCTTCAATGCTTTGACAAGTTTTGTTCAAAAGCGTAAAAATTATTCGGATTTTCTATTCATGTATGCAATGCACACAACTGAGTTCAGCTTATTTCTAAGCTCGAATGCTGGTATGTTACAGGGTGGATGGCCATTTCCCGGAGGTTGGTATTTATACCGTCGTGCAAGAATATACTGTATTTTTCCTGAGTTATGACCCGATAATGGAAGTTTTAACTATAGTACCCTAGAAAACACCCTCAATTTTCAGGAAATTTTTTTTTTGGATGCCCCATGGGGTACCTAGGCTGGGTACATGCCTAGGTTCAAGTTTGCACTAGACCTGGCGTGCTTGTGCACGCCGGCGGGTTTGACGATTTTGCCAACATCCCGGACACCGGTAAAAGGAAATTCAGGAAAACTCAAAAAAATATGAAACCAGCTTCAGTAGACCTTGTATGTCACCCACTACCATCATAAAATCATAAAAAATACAAACCTAGACTTTTGGCACAAGGTCCACCCCCGGATGACTATCGAGTAGGAGTTAACATGGCTTGCAACCCTAAACCTCCCCCTCACTGCCCAGAACATGGATCCACTACGTGGATTGATCGAAAATCTAGCACCTAGCTACCTCTCGACATTCAAAGCAACTTATCCAACTAGAGATTTCATAGTTACATAAAGAAATCCTGAGTTTCCATTTACCGACCCTCAAAAACCGGTGATTTTGCAAAGGAGATGCAAGAATTGAGCAAGACCTAGGCCCCGAAGCAATTTACAAGCATGCTACATCATCGTGGATGGCCATTACTGGGAGGTTGATATTTAACTCGTGGTGCAAGAATATACTATATTTTTCCTGAGTTATGACCAGGTAATGGCGGTTTCTCACTGTAGGTACATTAGAAAACACCCTCAATTTTCGCGAAAAAATGTGTTGGGGTGCTCCATGGGGTACCTAGGATGGGTATGTGCCTAGGTTTAGGGTTGCACTGACCCTCACATGCGTGCGCAAGCCGGTGAGTTTTCCGATTTTGACCACCTCACAAACCCCGACAAAAGGAAATTCTAGAAAAATCAAAAAAATATGAAACCAGCTCGAGAAGCCCTTGTATGTCACCCACTATCATCATAAAATCATAAACAAGACAAATCGGGTATTTTGGCAAATGGTGCACCCCCAGGATGGCTATCGAGTAGGAGTTAACATGGATTTCAATCGTAGACCTCCCCCTCACTACCCAGAACATGGATCCACTATGTGGATTGATCCTAAACCTAACACGTAACTTCCTCTCAGAATTCTAAGCAACTTCTCCAACTAGAGATTTCAGGGGTCCACGAAGAAATCCACAGTTTCCATTTACCGACTCCTAAAACCGACGATTTTGTGAAGGAGGTGCAAGAATTGAGCATGCCCGAGGCCCCGAGACAATTTATACGCATGCGACATCATGCTGGATGGCCATTCTCAAGAATTTAGTATTTATCTCGCTGTGCAAGCATATACTGTATTTTTCTAAGTAAGGACCCGGTAATGGCGGTTTCTAACTATGGCACCCTAAAAACATCCTTAATTTTCGGGGAAAAATGTTTTGGTGTGCCCCATGGGGTACCTAGGTTGGTACGTTCCTAGGTTCGGGGTTACACTGGCCCTCACGTGCATGTGCACGCTGGAAGGTTTCCCGATTTTGCCTGCATTCGGAAACCCGACAATAGAAAATTTAGGAAAAATCAAAAAAATAAGAAACCATCTCGAGTAGCCCTTGTATGTCACCCACTATCATCATAAAATTATAAAAAAGACAAACCGGGACTTTTGGCACACAGTGCACCCCCTGGATGGCTTTCGAATAGGAGTTAACATGGCTTTCAACCCTAGACCTCCCCCTCACTACCCAGAACATGGATCCACTTCGTGGATTGATAGCAAACCCGGCACATATCTCTCTCTAGGCATTCTAAGCAACTTCTCCAACTAGATATTTCAGGGTTTCATGAAGAAATCCAGATTTTCCATTTTCCGACTCCGAAAAACGGCCATTTTGCAAAGGAGGTGCAAGAATTCAGCGCGGCCTAGGCCCCGAGGAAATTTACACACATGCTATATCATGGTGGATGGCCATTCCGAGGAGGTTGGTATTTATCTCGTGGTGCAGGAATATACTATAGTTTTCCTAAGTTATGACCCGATAATGATGGTTTCTAACTATAGGTACCCTAGAAAACACCCTCAATTTTCGGGAAAATGTTTTGGGGTGCCCCATGGGGTACCTAGGATGGGTACGTGCCTAGGTTCAGGGTTGCACTGGCCCTCGCGTGCCTGCACATGTAGGCGGGTTTTCCGATTTTGCCCACCTCCCGAACCCTGGCAAAAAGAAATTCAGGAAAAATCAAAAAAATATGAAACCATCTTGAGTACCTCTTGTATGTCACCCACTTCCATCATAAACAAGAAAAACCGGTACTTCTGTAACATAGTGCGCCCGTGGATGGCTATCGAGTAGGATTTAACATGGCTTTCAACCCTAGACCTCCCCTCACTACCTAGATCATGGATCCACTACATGGATTGATACCAAACCCGTCACCTAGCTCCCTCTCAGTATTCTAAGTAACTTCTACAACTAGAGATTTTCGGGTTCCATGAAGAAATCCAGAGTTTCTATTTACTGACTCCGAAAAACCGGCGATTTTGCAAAGGTGCAAGAATTGAGCGCGCCTGAGGCTCCGAGGAAATTTACACGCATTCTACATCAGGGTGGATGGCCATTCCTGGGAGGTTGGTATTTATCTCGTGGTGCAAGCATATAATATATTTTTCCTGAGTCACGACCCGGTAATGGTAGATTATGAACATAGGTACCCTAGAAAACACCCTGAATTTTTGAGAAAAAATTTCTTGGGTGCCCCATGGGTTACCTAGGCTGGTTACATGCCTAGGTTCAAGTTTGCACTAGCCCTCGCATGCCTATGCACGCCGGCGGGTTTGCCGATTTTCCCACCTCCTGAACCTCAGCAAAAGGAAATTCAGGAAAAATAAAAAAAAATACGAAACCAGCTTGAGTAGCCCTTGTATGTCACCCACTACAATCATAAAATCATAAACAGGACAATACGGGACTTTTGGCACATGGTTCACCCCCCGGATGGCTATCGAGTAGGAGTTAACAAGGATTTTAACCCTAGACCTCCCCCTCACTATTTAGAACATGGATCCACTGCGTGGATTGATCCCAAATCTGGCACCTAGCTCCCTCTCGGCATTCGAAGCAACTTTTCCAACTAGAGATTTCAGGGTTCCGTGAAGAAATCTAGAGTTTCCATTTACCGGCTCCGAAAAACCGGTAATTTAGCAAAGGAGATGCTAGAATTGAGCATGCCCTAGGCCCCTAAGAAATTTACACGCATGCTGCATCATGGTAGATGGCCATTCCTAGGAGGTTGATATTTAACTCGTGGTGCAAGTATATACTGTATTTTTCCTGAGTTATGACCTGGTAATGGCGGTTTCTAACTATAGGTACCCTAGAAAACACCCTCAATTTTCGGGAAAAAATGTTTTGAGGTGACCTATGGGGTAACTATCCTAGGTATGTGCCTACTTTCAGGGTTGCACTGCCCCTCATGTGCCTGCACGTGCTGGTGGATTTGCCGATTTTTCCCACCTCCTAAACCCTGGAAAAAGGAAATTTACGAAAAATCTAAAAATACGAAACCAACTCGACTAGCCCTTGAATATCACACACTATCATCATAAAATCATAAACAAGACAAATCGGGACTTTCGGTACACGGTGCACCCCCTGGATGGCTATTTAGTAGGAGTTAATATGGTTTTCAACCCTAGACCTCCCCCTCACTTCCCAGAACATGGATCCACTATGTGGATTGATCCGAAACCTGACACCTATCTCCCTCTCAGTATTCTAAGAAACTTCTCCAACTAGAGATTTCAGAGTTTCTTGAAGAAATCCAGAGTTTCCATTTACCGACTCCGAAAACCGGTGATTTTGCGAAGGAGGTGCAAGAATTGAGCGTGCCCTAGGCCCCGAGGACATTTACACACATGCGACATCATGGTGGATGGCCATTCCCTGGAGTTTTGTATTTATCTCGTGGTGCAAGCATATACTATATTTTTCCTGAGTTATGACCCAGTAATGGCGGTTTCTAACTGTAGGTACCCTAGAAAACAGCCCTAGTTTTTGGGAAAAAAAATTTGGCATGCCCCATGGGGTACCCAGGTTAGGTACGTGCCTAGGTTCAGGGTTGCACTAGCCCTCGTATTTTTGCGCACACCGGCGGGTTTTCCGATTTTGCCCATGTCCCGAACCCCGACAAAAGGAAATTTAGGAAAAATAAAAAAATAAGAAACCAGCTAGAGTAGCCCTTTTATGTCACCTACTACCATCATAAAATTATAAGCAAGACAAACTAGGACTTTTGGCACACGGTGCACCCCCCAGATGGCTATCGAGTAGGAGTTAACATAGATTTCAAACCTAGACCTCTCCCTCAGTATCCACAACATGGATCCACTACGTGGATTGATTCCAAACCCGACACCTAGCTCTCTCTCGGCATTCTAAGCAACTTCTCCAACTAGAAACTTCAGGATTCCATGAAGAAATCTAGAGTTTCCATTTTCTGACTCCGAAAAAACAGCTATTTTGCAAAGGAGGTGCAAGTATTGAACGCACCATAGGCCCCGAGGCAATTTACATGCATGCTACATCATAGTGGATGGCCATTCCCATTAGGTTGGTATTTTTCTCGTGGTGCAGGCATATACTGTTTTTTTCTGAAGTTACTAACCGGTAATGATGGTTTCTAACTGTAGGTACCCTAGAAAACACCCTCAATTTTCAGGAAAATGTTTTGGGGTGCTCCATGGGGTACCTAGGCTGGGTACGTGCCTAGGTTCAGGGTTGCACTGGCTCTCGCGTGCCTGCGCATGCCGACGGGTTTGCCGATTTTGGCCACCTCTCAAACTACGGAAAACTAAAATTTAAGAAAAATCAAAAAATACGAAACCATCTCGAGTAGCCCTTGTATATCACCCACCACCATCATAAAATCATAAACAAGACAAACCGGGACTTTTGCCACACGGTGCACCCCTCGGATGGCTATCGAGTAGGAGTTAACATGGCTTTCAACCCTAGACCTCCCCTCACTGCACAGAACATGGATCCACTGCGTGGATTGATCCCAAACCTGGTACCTAGATCCCTCTCGGTATTCTAATCAACTTCTCAAACTAACGATTTTAGGGTTCCATGAACAAATCTAGAGTTTCCATTTACCGACTCTAAAAAACTGGCGATTTTGCAAAGGAGGTACAAGAATTGTGCGCGCCCTAGGCCCTGAGGCAATTTACACGCATGCTACATCAGGATGGATGGCCATTCCCAGGAGGTTGGTATTTATCTCGTGGTGCAAGCATATACTGTATTTTCCCTGAGTCACGACCGGGTAATGGCGGTTTCTAACTATAGGTACCCTAGAAAAAAACACCAATGTTTGGGAAAAAATATTTTGGGGTGCCCCATGGGGTACCTTGGCTGGGTAAGTGCCTAGGTTCAAGGTTGCACTAGCCCTCGCGTGCCTGCGCACGACGACGGGTTTGCCGATTTTTCCCACCTCCCAAACCCTGGCAAAAGAAAATTCGGGAAAAATCAAATAATACGAAACCAGCTTGAGTAGCCCTTGTATGTCACCCACTACCATCATAAAATAATAAACAAGACAAACTGGGACTTTTGGCACACGGTGCACCCCCTAGATGGCTATCGAGTAGGAGTTAACATCGCTTTCAACCCTAGACCTCCCCCTCACTTCCTAGAACATGGATCCACTGCGTGGATTGATCCTGTCGGACCCCGGATTTATAGCCCGAGAATCTTCGTTATGCATACAATTCAAGTTCCAATGATCAGTGAGCCGTGAGCATAACCCACTAGTATCATTACAACATTCATAGAGTAACGATTACAAAACTTACATGTTTGCCATTATGGAGATTACAACATCAAATAGCGGAAATCTTCAAGCGTAGAGCCCATGTCATGCCTTAACCTAGAGGCAACTAACTAGGAAGACGGCCTAGCTCGCATAGACGTCTGCATCTCCAGCGTTTCTCTCGATCATCTGAAAGTCTGGCCAAGTAAATAGCCAGGGACAATGTCGGTGAGTACTTTGAATGTACTCGCAAACCACTTTAAGAGAACAATAATAAGGATATGCAATATGGCTGTGGTAGGATAGCTCCAAGGGAGGTTCTTTTCTCAAATAGTTTCTCTTATAGATATAGCATACCTCTATATTTTTGTTGAAAACTTTTGTAAAACATTTTGGAAACCTTTTTGAAAAGTTTTTAGAAAACACTAGGATTGGGTCACCCATTTGTTTCTTTCTCCCCATCATCCCATGACCAAACTTCTTTTCTGCCTTTCTGACCATCCCATGGTCAAAACATATATCCTTTTTGACCATCCCATGGTCAAAACATTTACAAAACCATTGCTTTTCCGAAGTCCTTTTTGATATAAAAACTAGCACCGCTCTATAGCAACCTTCCCAACCGTCCATGACTGAGGACTCGGCTATTCGAATAGATTTACACTCTGCAGAGGTTGTACACTTTACCCAGACCAACTGGGTACCCTGTCCTAATCTACACAGATCATGGGTCGAGTAACCGGTCAAGACCTTCAGAATGCCCAGCCCACTCCAGTATAAGCTCCTACCCTATGAGTTGTTCCCCTCAACACCGGGACATCGGGTACCATGTACCAACCGGAGCGCCTTTTTCACTGCACAAAGTGTGCGCTTTCAATGAGAGGCTCATAGTAACGCCTGGCGGCCCGTAGACCGTTCGTTTCTTCTCTAGACCGATGTCTCACATGGGCCTTTACAGGTGAAGAACCAGCCTCTGGAGATTGACATCCCCTGTAGTAGTTATGAGGCACCTATACCAGAATAGACAAACTTCCTGCCCAGCCCTGTCCCATTCCAGAGTAATGTGGTTGCACGGTTTAATTGTTCCGGCAAAACTTCATAGACCAGTGCGTTTTTGCAAACATTTTTCCTCCATCTTTTGTCCAACCTTTTTGTAAAACCAAAACCTTTTTCCTTTCTCAAAATTCTCTTGGTAGGTCGATCCTTACCAAGGTTTATCCTTAAAATCTTTTTATAAAACTTTTCCGGGTCTTCCCATCCCATAGTTTTTCTTCGGCTAAAACGGGGTTTCCAAAGGGGCATGGTGTTATTCATCATCTACCATACTAGGGAAAAGTAGGTGTCATCAAGGTCTTGTACTAGTAGTACAAACATGTAATGACTTGGAGGAGCCAAGCCACCACCATATATAGCTCATCGTATAATAAAACAATATAGTTTCGATAAACAGTAGGTAAAGCATGCATAAGTAAAACAGTAGGACAAGACTTATGAACAATAAGGTGGATTGCATGTGACCAGCGAGATTTTCCTTGACTTTCTTAGAAAACCAGAATACCTAATACAATAATAATAAGAATAACCTGATGCTTCCTTCTTCTCGACGTCACACAATCGCAACTATCGTCGTTATCGAGCATACATGTAAACAAACTACACCACCATCAATACAATGCATACAAGCATAATTGCATGCAGCAAACAAACAAGTAATACATGATACAATTGAGTAGGTTTGGAAGAATGGATTTGGAACGATTGGAATTGGTCTTGGAACTAGTTGAAGGAATTCCAAGGTGAGTTATCATTTAGAAACTAGTTTGAGAGGGTTTTTAGACCAAGGCCATTTTCTGTATGATACCATTGTATAAAAATGATACCATCAGATATATATTGGTAAAATGAAGCCAACAAAAGTGGTTTCACTATATATCAATTACCATTGATATATAGTGTTTTTATAGTGAATAAAACTCTTGTTTATGGAATTAATTCACCAGAAAAGTTATGGAGCTCCAAAAATTATTTCCTTGGACGATTAGGTAGGATTTGATGGACTGATTTAAGAGGAGTTAGAATCAATTTAAAATAATTACCAGAATACCCTTAGGAAATTCTCAAAGGGAGTACTGGAATCATTTTGTCTTTTTCACCATATTAAATATACAGGAGATTTTGATGTGATTCCAAAAATAAATATTAGGTATTTGAGAAAACTTTCTAAAGAAATTGGAAACAACCTCTTTGGATTCACAGAACTAATGTAGTGATTTTTCTAGTGAATAAATCATGCACATAATAGTTTAATTCAGCATAATTCAACACGGGCTTATAAAATTATGAACTATTGGGGTTTGAAAGATGTGGATATTTATGTGTGCAGGGAGTTGGAATTAGGTCAAAAACATCTCTGGTTTTGCCTAGGGAATTTTCTAAAGGCAAATATGCCCTGTTTTTTACTAACAAACAACCCGTGCGTTGCATCGGAATATAAAACTTTTTCGCTAGAAAAATAAATAACAGAAAAAATCATGGAATATAAAACTTTTTCGATAGGAAAATAAATATCAGACAAAATTGAGAAATAAATTAGAAAAATAACTATTTTATCGGGAGTAGAAGATCGTTCGCTGGAGCTAGCTAATAACGCTCTTTTTATTATTTCAAACTATGGTCTACCCCCTCATTTGGCTCCAGCTAACTTGTCAACCTCAGCTTTGTATTGGCTCTTCCATTTATAATTATTCAAAGCATGCCACAAATCCTATTTAGGCAATTTGCCAACGTATATCCCTCCTTTAGTCAGTCTAATTACCCATCTTTAATCATGGCCACGTTTCAACCAACTTTTACTTAGACTACAAATTCCATCTTTAATCATGCCCATGTTCCCTTGTTTAATCAGGGTGCCACTTGTTTTTCCTGATTTAACTTGCCAATACTTCAGCCAACTTTTCTAGGTATATAAGCCGGTGGGGTTTGGTCTAATGAAGCGGGGTGGGACTAAATTTGAGATGTATTGAATATTAATTATACTTGATGGTTGAAGAAACCGGTGTGTATAATTGACGTTGTATATTGGCCCATGCGCACGTTTGACGATGGTCGAGTCCAGGTTAAGCCCACGAGCCAAATATTCTTTATTTTCACCCAACCCATGTATCCTTCTTGGATTGTGCGAGCTGACCAGAAAAATCTCCAAGTCTATCGATTCTTATTCTATCCAATCGTTCTACCCGACCAGATAAATCTCAAATCCCATTCGATTCATCTTATTTGTTTACCCATCCTCCGTCGAAGGATTCGCCTGCCTCCCGCTTCAGGAGAACAGTCCCCGAGGTAGAGAAAGGAGTCCAACACTGCATTTTTTGGCCACCGATATTTTGATCCATCCCAGCGCACACATACTCATCAAATCGATCCAGATTACCAGATCCAAACATACGCGTTGGTATACAACTTCCTATCTAATCATTTTTTTCATATTTACACACGTATATACAACTCCAGAGATCCAACTGATTGGAAATAGGTAGCAGAGTAGATGATCTCGACGCATCAAATGCAAACCTCCTGTACTGCATCGATGCTGGAGCACCTCCCCGTCCCCAACACTGGCGCACCTCCTTGGCCTCCCTTCCAGGGTCGTGCGCCGTCAAAGATTTCCCCGCGCCGCTCGTTGTCCCCAACATCTCCTGCACACAGCCCCTCCTAATTCCAGCACCACCGATGGGCCCCTCCTCCTCAGCCACCCGTGCCTATCGCCTCCAAACGCCAGTTCTTTGTGCCGAAGCAACGTCCGCCATCCGATGCCCGTACGCGCCTCCTGAACGAATCCTCCTCCGTCGTGCGGCCCCTGTCCAGGAGGCCAGTGCTCCGGAGGAGGTGTTCGTCAGGCTAAAGATGGATCGCCAAAACGGTTGCGGAGAGCGGCGGTGGAGGTGACAGAGACGGAAGGGTAGCGGTGGCGGGGAATCAGTGGGAGGTCATGTTGAAGAGAGCTGGATGTCGGGGATGCCCAGGATTGGGGATTTTTTTCCCATCCTCTGTCTCCTCCGAGTGTGCGACACGAGAGTCCTTCTTGTTAATGTACTGAACATTTCAGTTTTTTTTAGGCGGTAGCAGGACACGTAATTACTCTAAATAACTAAGGTCAAAATCTTTTTGGACGGACCGTGGCTAGAAATGTTGCGTTCTTTATTATCAGGTATAGATTTTTAGTAATGGAAAATCATTGTGCACCTTAACATGAGGTCAAGTCCAGTAAATGGGTTTTTCAAATACCTTCCATAGGGATTTGGGTTTAAATAAAATGGTCCTATAAAACTTACTAGACGATTTAATAACTAATTATGATACATCCTAATTGGGGAATTATCAGAAAATATTTATAAACTTTTTGGGCAAGGAACATGCTCTGCATGGTTGGTAAAACATAGAAGGACATGTGAAAATAGGATCTGGACATTCTAGGTGGTTTTACATTTTCATATGGATTTAAACCAAACTACTAATATACTAGATCTAGAAAATAATAAAAAGGAGGAGGGGAGTACAGGGGTCAAACCAAAGTGGGATGGGCTTCCCAAAGCCAATTTGGCCCACCCACCAGAGCCAGGTGCGCGCGGGGAGGCATTTGAACATGCCTGTGCCGGGCCCACCAGTCAGTGACCGTGGCAGGGCGAAACGGTATGGAGCAGCGGGAGCCGTTTGATTGACTCGAGATGGACGGCTCCCGGCCGTCTTCTACCTCGCGGTCAGGGCATTGGGGCAAAACCCTACCGGACGCATGGGGAGGATAGGGAGCCCTATGGTGCAGGAGAGCCAGCGGGGACGGTCCAGATCGAGGCGGTGCTCCGCGCCGAGCCCAACGATGGGCGGAAACAGGGGATTTCGCGATAGCATCTCGCGCAGATGAACGCCTACAGGGCACGGTCGAGAAGTTGACGGCGGCAAGGACTCTGGCCATCCCTGGAAGAGAGGGAAGCAGGGTTAGATGGAGTAGGTCCAGGGGTCTCGGTATAGCAACATGCAGACCTGGGGAAGTAGAGGAAGGGGGCATGCAAGCAAGATCATGGAGGTAGCCGAAGCTTTTCCTACCTCTTGTGCTTGGGCGAGGAATAGAAGGGGAGAGGAAGAGGGATCTCTAGGGTGTGAGTGGGGGTAGTTGGGGGCGAATGAGCCAGGGGAGAGGCATTGTACTGGCCTGCGGCCTTATAAACCAGAGGGGGAAGTCCATGGTGAACCTAGTGTAGAGGGAGCTTGTGAGGAGGGAGGAGGCCATCTATTGGGCAGTAGGGGTGGTGGAGAGGGGAGTGTGGGGCTTGTTACACGGCCAGAGGGAGAGGAGGAGGCGTGCTGCAGCTGGGGTGGAGATATTTTGTAACACACGAGGGCCACTCAAAATCACTCTTATCTCAAGCACATGGGACAAGGGAGAGGGGTGATACAGTAGCCTTGCTACAGTGTAGCTCGACCAGGGAGGGTTTTGTTTGTTGTGGTGAAGTCCTTGACAAGATTTGATGGGGTTTGGAGTTGATTTGAGTCAAGGTTGGACTAGTTTTGCAAACTTGATCAAATTGGTGCTTGTGAAGGAAGTTGAAAATTTTGCATATGGCAAGGTGGGGAAATGGTTTTGGTATATGGATATGATCAAGATATACCCTAGAGATTTATTTGGGATTTTTCTAAATACCCTAGCTCATCATTTCTTCTATTGTTTCAAAAATGCAAAACTATATTATAGAAGCTCATTTGATAAATTTACATTGGGAAAGTTGAGTTTTTTGTGTGACATGGTTCTAAAAACCATATCACACATTTGTCAATTTTATTTGGATTTATTGAGAAGGAAAAGTATTTTTAATGGATTATCTCTTGTTTCTGCCATTTAAGAAAAAGGGCAAAAAGAAATAATAAAGAATCTCAAAAATATTTATTTTTGAGATGGGAAGATGTAGTATGATGTATAGAACTCAAATGTGCATTGATTTGGCCAAGCTATTTGGAGAAAAGCAAACTTGCCTTTATAGATAGAGTTTCTATGGTTTTGCCAAAAGTGGAAATTAAATATTTTTAGGATCCAAATAATTATGGGAATTATTTGGAGATTTATTACCTCCAAGTTAGATGATGTAAAATTGATCTATGCTTCATTTTCCACTTGGGTTTTGAAGTATTATGGTGGAAAAGGAAGAAACTAGATTTGGGGGGGGATCTAGGATTTTGATATTTTTATGCCACCAAAACATGGTTGGATTAGGGAGCTCAGAGCTCACCTTGGTACAAGGGGTAGATGGATAGATAGACCAAGTTACATAGATGATCATGGAATCAAGATTCGGGCTTAGATGTATTTGAGGTGGTTTAGGAGTGATGGCAAACTTTGTTGAAAATAAGGTTGCCATAACAGATACATCATGAAGCCTCATAAACCATGTGGGTTTAAGAAGCACAGAGCTCCAATTGAAACAAGGGAAAAGTAGATTGATAGACCATGATTAGTATATCATAATCATGCAAAGAGTTGGTCAAGGGGTTGTAGCATATGGATGTGATCTTCTGTCAAAAAGACAAGATGATAAGATTTGTAGAAAAGATGATTATCTTGACTACAAAACCATCATAGATAAGTGGGAACCAGAATGTCTTATCCAAGGGAAAAAGTGGGATTTGGTAGTACTAATGATGTACTAAAATATGGTTCAAGCACATTTTCAAGGCTACACATAGATTAGAATGGGTGGAGTCTCAAATATTGAATCCTGATAAGGATTTCGGACTCAAGCCATTTTGGCAGATTTAGGGTTTTAGACTAGATTACAAGTATAGCTGATTTTGAGAGAAAGCTAGGTTCCAAACTCATGATCAAGGAGATGATGTTGAAGTTTTAACTAAGTAGATAGGATCCATGCTTATATTGGGTCTTCACTGAGTTGGAAACTATCAAAAACATAGATTGGGTCCAAAGGGATGACCTACTAGGTTAGATCACTCTAGTTCCTAAGCAAACAGGGAAATCAGTAGATCAAGGGAATTCATCTTATCAAACTTTTCAAACTACTACTAAAGTTATCCTCATGCCTATCTTGAGGTAAGCATGGGTATTTTGAGGAGGTTGGGATTTAAAGTAAGGTAAGTAACTCTTGGTATTTCTACCAAGATTGTAGTGAAAGGGTTTTAGGAAAGGTTTTGGAAAACCCTAGAGATAAGAGTAATTGAATGTTCTTTCTTGAAAACATAAGGAGACTATATATAGGTCTACATAGTTTTGTTAATAGAACTAGTAAAATTGTTTGTTGTATCAAAATCATCTTGGCTCAGCTTTGGAATGCCAGATCATTTGAGAATATTAAAGATGAGCCAAGACATATCTTTTGTAAAATAGATGTTGTCAAATAGTGTTGAGATAAGAAGTATATCACCTAATACATAATCAGTTGCATGAACACAAGTAATCAAGTAAGCAACATTACAACACTTAATAAGAAAAAGTTTTTGTTGCCCCTAATTTTTTTCCTTTTTGACAAAAAGATCAGGGTTGCTGAAATTGGGATGTTACAGATCCAAAATCTGAAACCTAGCTCCCTGTTCGCATACGAAGAAACTTCTCCAACTGGAGATTTCAGGGTTCCATGATGAAATCCAGAGTTTCCATTTACCTACTCCGAAAAACTGGTGATTTTGCAAAGGAGATGCAAGAATTGAGCACGCCCTAGGCCCCGAAGCAATTGACACGCATGCTACATCATGGTCGATGGCCATTCCCGGGAGGTTAATATTTAACTCGTGGTGCAAGCATATACTGTATTTTTCCTTAGTTATGACCCAGTAATGGTGGTTTCTAACTGTAGGTACCCTAGAAAACACCCTCAATGTTTAGGAAAAAATGTTTTGCGGTGCCCCATGGGGTACCTAGGCTAGGTACATGCCTAGGTTCAGGGTTGGACTGGCCCTCACATGCCTAAGCACGCCGGCGGGTTTGCCGATTTTCCCACCTCCCGAGCCCCGGCAAAAGGAAATACAGGAAAAATCAAAAAAATATGAAACCATCTCGAATAACCCTTGTATGTCACCCACTATCATCATAAAATCATAAACAAGACAAACCTATACTTTTGGCACACGGTGCACCCTCGGATGGCTATTTAGTCAGAGTTAACATGGCTTTCAACACTAGACCTCCCCCTCACTTCCCAGAACATGGATCCACTATGTGGATTGATCCCAAACCCGACACCTAGCTCTCTCATTCTAAGCAACTTCTCCAACTAGAGATTTCAGTATTCCATGAAAAAATCCAGAGTTTCCATTTACCGACTCTGAAAACCGGTGATTTTGCGAAGGAGGTGCAAGAATGAAGCATGCTCTAGGCCTCGAGGCAATTTACACGCATGTGACATCATGGTGGATGGCCATTCTTGGGAGTTTGGTATTTATCTCATGGTGCAAACATATATTGTATTTTTCCTGAGTTACGACCCGTTAATGTCGGTTTCTAACTATAGGTACCCTATGAAACACCCACAATTTTTGGGGAAAAATGTTTTCGGGTTCCCCATGGGGTACCTAGGCTGGATACATGCCTAGGTTTAGGGTTGTACTGGCGCTTGCATGCCTGTGCATGCCTGCGGGTTTGCCGATTTTGCCCACCTCCCGAACCCCGACAAAAGGAAATTTAGGAAAAATCATAGAAAATAAGAAACTAACTCGATTAGCCCTTGTATGTCACCCACTACCATCATAAAATAATAAACAAAAAAACTGGGACTTTTGGCACATGGTGAACCCCCGGATGGTTATCAAGTAGGAGTTAACATGGCTTTCAACCCTAGACCTCCCCCTTATTATCCAAAACATGGATCCACTGCATGGATTGATCCCAAACCTGGCACCTAGATCCTTCTTGGCATTCTATGCAACTTCCCCAACTAGATGTTTCAGGGTTCCATAAAGAAATCCAGAGTTTCCATTTTCCGACTATGAAAAATAGTAATTTTGCAAAGGAGGTGCAAGAATTGAGCGCGCCCTAGGCCCCGGGGAAATTTACACGCATGCTACATCAGGGTGGATGGCCATTCCTGGGAGGTTTGTGTTTATCTCGTGGTGCAACCATATACTGTATTTTTCCTGAGTCATGACCCGTTAATGGCAGTTTCTAACTTTAGGTACCCTAGAAAACACCCTCAATGTTCAGGAAAAGATGTTTTGGGGTGCCCCATGGGGTACCTAGGCTAGGTACGTGCCTAGGTTCAGGGTTGCACTAGCCCTCACATGCCTAAGCATGGCGGCGGGTTTGCCGATTTGCCCACCTCCCGAACCCCGGCAAAAGGAAATACAGGAAAAATCAAAAAAATACGAAACCAGCTCGAATAGCCCTTGTATGTCATCCAATATCATCATATAATCATAAAAAAGACAAACAAGGACTTTTGGCATACGGTGCACCGCCCACATGGCTATTTAGTCGGAGTTAACATGGCTGTCAACCCTAGAACTCTCCCTCACTGTCCAGAACATGGATCCACTGTGTGGATTGATCCCAAACCCGACACCTAGCTCTCTCTTAGCATTCTAAGCAACTTATCCAACTGGAGATTTCAGTATTCCATGAAAAAATCTAGAGTTTCCATTTACCGACTCTGAAAACCGGCAATTTTGCGAAGGAGGTGGAAGAATGAAGCATGCTCTAGGACTCGAGGCAACTTACCATTCTCGGGAGTTTGGTATTTATCTCGTGGTGCAAACATATACTGTATTTTTCCTGAGTTACGACCCAGTAATGTCGGTTTCTAACTATAGGTACCCTATAAAAGAACCTCAATTTTCGGGGAAAAATGTTTTTGGGTTCCCCATGGGGTACCTAGGCTGGGTACATGCCTAGGTTCAGGGTTGCACTGGCGCTTGCATGCCTGTGCATGCCGGCGGGTTTGCCGATTTTGCCCACCTCCCGAACCCCGACAAAAGGAAATCAGGAAAAATCATAAAAAAATAAGAAACCAGCTCGAATAGCCCTTGTATGCCACCCACTACCATCATAAAATAATAAAGAAGATAAACCGGGACTTTTGGCACATGGTGCACCCCTGGATGGTTATCAAGTAGGAGTAAACATGGCTTTCAACCCTAGACCTCCCCCTCACTATCCAAAACATGGATCCACTGCGTGGATTAATCCCAAACCTGGCACCTTGCTCCCTCTTGGCATTCTAAGCAACTTCTCCAACTAGATGTTTCAGGGTTCCATGAAGAAATCCAGAGTTTCCATTTTCCAACTATGAAAAATAGAAATTTTGCAAAGGAGGTGAAAGAATTGAGCGCGCCCTAGGCCCCGAGGCAATTTACACGCATGCTACATCAGGGAGGATGGCCATTCCTGGGAGGTTTGTATTTATCTCGTGGTGCAACCATATACTGTATTTTTCCTTAGTCACGACCCGTTAATGGCGGTTTCTAACTATAGGTACCCTAGAAAACACCCTTAATGTTCAGGAAAAAATGTTTTGGGCTGCCCCATGGGGTACCTAGGCTGGGTACATTCCTAGGTTCAGGGTTGCACTAGCCCTCACGTGCCTGCGCACGCCGACGGGTTTGCCAGTTTTTCCCACCTCCCGAACCCCGGCAAAAGGAAATTCATGATAAATACAAAAATACGAAACGAGCTTAAGTATCCCTTGTATGTCATCCACTACCATAATAAAATCATCAACAAGACAAACCGTGACTTTTGGCACACGGTGCACCGCCCACATGGCTATCGAGTAGGAGTTAACATGGCTTTCAATCCTAGAACTCCCCCTCACTGCCCAGAACATGGATCCACCGCGTGGATTGATCCCAAACCCAGCACCTAGATCCCTCTCGGCATTGTAAGCAAATTCTCCAACTGGAGACATCAGCCTTTCAGGGTTCCATGAAGAAATCTAGAGTTTCCATTTACCGACTCCGAAAAACGGCAATTTTGTAGAGGTGCAAGAATTGAGTGCGCCCTAGGTTCCGAGGCAATTTACACGCATGCTACATCATGGTGGATGGACATTCCCGGGAGGTTGTTATTTTTTAAAATGAGTAATGGTTATTTGAAATCTGGTCAAACACAGGATAAACCCGTTGACTGGATTGAATTTCTAGGGTACAATCTGACCTAACCCTGACGACCAATATCAGCCACCGGATCATAACCCTAGTGGCTAATGGTGGTCGTTATATCGTTTCTTATAGAGGACCCCGCCTCCTTCCCCCTCCTCGGGGTGCTGGTTCTGCATCCCGATGTTTACAGACTGTTCGATCGGGCCGCGTGGACTTTAGGATGTTTCTTTGTACGGCAGATCCACGAGTAGGCTGTTCTGCGACATGGTTCACCGCGCTTACTATTCAAATATATTACTATTTGCACTTCCCTTTTCCATATATCAATAAAGCTCATGACTGAGCACGTCTCTTTCATAGCCATACCCCCTCCTCCACCCCAACTCGCCTTGCCGGACGATGCCACCGGATTTTGCGCGCCATTCCCGGATGACGGCAACTGACTTGAACCTTAAGGTAGGAAATCATATGACTAGCATTTTTATTTATCTTATAA
The DNA here is from genome assembly GCA_916181665.1 of Avena sativa. Classification (NCBI taxonomy): domain Eukaryota; kingdom Viridiplantae; phylum Streptophyta; class Magnoliopsida; order Poales; family Poaceae; genus Avena; species Avena sativa. Next base: position 108,166,148 of record OV702293.1, read on the forward strand.
ATTCCTGCTGTCGGCATAACTAACTACACATTTTTCTCTAATTTCTCGATGAACTTTAGATGTGGTAGCCGCACAGCAAGGAGTACTCAGATCGCCACCCCGTGAATCTAGAGGAGATCCTCACGCGCAACATCTTTGAGACGAACCCGATCGTGTGCTCCCACCGTGGTTGCTTTCACCATTACCCCTACTACGTGATCCTAGGGAACGAGCTCGCATGACGGCATGGCGTATGCGGTTGCATGGAGCCCGACTACAAGTACACCGGCCCGCCGGCAAAGCTCGTGGTCCACCTAGCAATAGATCACCCGATCGAAGTGATAAGGCTCTCTTATGGCTACGCCATTCTTCTCCAAGAACAGGTGCCGTTCCCTGAGTCGACACACCGATAGCTCTTTTTGCAAGGGGACGACGACTTTTTTTGTCGTGACCATCACAACTGGCGTTCCAGGAACCGTTGCTAGGCCAACCATCATGTCTGTGGTATGTGTCAGGTCGGTCTCGTTCGCCTAGCCATTCTACACGGTGAGGATGTGGTCGCACACCCAGCCGTCATTGTCCAATGCAATGCATGTGACAGTCGTGGCACCGAGCTTCCCGACGCCGAGTGAGGTGGAGTTTATAGAGCTGAGGTTGGTCCTTTATGTTCCATCCAAGCACCTTGTCAGTGCTAGACCGGGCAAGCAGATCAATTTATGCATTCACATCAAGACGAACTACATGGAGTTGTAGAACTTATGTTGTTCTTAAATGTAATCCTTAATCAATACCACTCTATGTTGGGTTCGCATCATAGAAAACAAAATTTTCCTACGATGGTAATTGTATACGCCACGATCCATCTATAAAGATACAATCAATGGATGGATATACATCCAGAATACATAGCCTTGAAGACCGACAAATATTTACAAGTATGGACTCATTGGTGATGTAGTCGATCTCTTTTCGATCTCAAGATAAAACATTAATTAACAAACATTCACATAAAACCCCTTGCTACTATTAAATTTCACATGTAGAACCAATTTTAGCAATTTCACCCAAAACAATTTTGGTGTCGAGTGAAATAATTCCTACGCTTTGATATTCTTTTTCTGGCAACTCATTTTCTCCAAATGGTGTCGATATACATTAAGTGTGCCACCCTACAGTTCGCGAATCATGGAGACATGATCGAGACCCCTCTCTGATCAATAATCAGCAGCGGGACCTAGAGATCTGTATGACTCCTACACATTCAATGATGACTTCTTGAGATCGTGAGAACCTTAACATTGCAACTAAATCCTTTTGTCTCGCAATATTTTACATGTCCGAGATTCTATCATCAGTATCCCCATACCTAGTTTGATCTTGTTACCGACATGTACTCTTTTCTCGCTCCCGTGATATAACATTCTAGTGATCCCCATCACTTGCTTGCAATCTATATCAATGTGATATCACCGCGAGGGCCTAGAGTATATCTCTCTGTAATTTGGATGGACAAATCCCACTCTTGATCCATGAGCCTCTACATAAAACTATGGGAGAATCTGAACCCACCTTTATAGTCACCCAGTTACGGTGTGACTTTTGATGTTATCAAGCTACTCTTCATATATTATTGATTGACATGACCTCATGGTCCAAGGACTAAAGTTACTTGTAATGATGTTATAGCAATTTAAACATAATGACTTTAGATGAATGTTCATCACATCATTCCACCAATGTTGTGACCTCAGTATTAACAACATACAATGCCCATGATCAGGAAACCTCGATCATCATGTTAATCAACGAGCTAGTTTTTATGAGAGGCATAACTAGGAACACTTTATTTTGTTCATTATACACTGTATTAGTGTTTCATTTTAATACAATTATAGCATGTAAAATAAAAATCTATCATATACTTGGAATATGACAATAACAACTTTTTTATTGCCTCTCGGGCATATTCCCTTCAGTCTCCCACTTGCACTAGAGTCAATAATCTAGTTTACATTGTGATAAATCTAACACCCATGGAGTTTTGGTGTTGATCATGTTTCACGCTGGGGAGAGTTTTAGTCAACGGATCTGCCACATTCATATCTGTCTACTTTGCAAGTCTTTATATCTCCATCCTTGACATGCTCGCGGATGGAGTAAAACCGACGCTTTATATGCTTGGAATTCTTGTGAGACCTTGGTTCCTTGGCGTTGGCTATGGCTCCATTGTTGTCACAATAGATCACCATTGGGTACAATGCGCTAGGAACCACACCCAGTTCTGTTATGAACTACTTCATCCAAAATACTTCCTATGCTGCTTCTGAAGCAACAACATATTCCGCCTCCATTGTTGATCCCGCCACCACAGGTTGTTTGGAGCTCCTACAACTAACTGTTGTTCCATTCATGAGAAATACGTATCTGGATTGAGACTTAGAGTTATCCGGATCGGTGTCGAAGCTATCATCAACATAACACTTAGCGACGATCTCTTCTTCACCTCCATACAGGAGAAACATATCCTTAGTCCTTCTTAAGTACTTAAGGATCTTCTTGGCTGCTATCCAGTGTTCCGAACCTTGATCAGATTGGTACATACTACTCAAACTAATATCATGTGCCACATCCGGTCTTGTACATAGCATGGCAAACATTATAGAGCCTATGGCTCAATATTAGGGGATTCTATCCATTATCTCTCTTTCTTCTGCCGTAGCCGGACTTTGAGTCTTACTCAATGTCTTTCCTTGTAACATAGGAAGGAACCCCTTCTTACTTTCGTCCATTTTAAACTTCCTTAAAATCTTATCAAGTTATGTAATTTGCGATAGCGCAATCATATGTCTTGATCTATCCCTATAGATCTTGATGCCTAATATGTATGATGCTTCACCAAGGTCCTTCATCAAAAATTTGTTGTTTTAGATAACTTTTCACCTCATTTAAAAGATCTATATCATTTCCAATCAACAATATGTCATCCACATATAATATTAGAAAATCCACAGAGCTCCCACTCACTTTCTTGTAAATTCAAGCTTATCCGTAAGTTTGGACAAATCCAAACCCTTTGATTACCTCATCAAAATGGAGATTCCAACTTCGAGATGCTTGCTTTAGTCCATAGATGGATCGCTGAAGCTTGCATACCTTGATAGCATCCTTGGGATCGACAAAACCCTTTGGTTGTACCATATACAACTATTCCGCAATATTACCATTGAGGAATGCGATCTTGACATCCATCTGCCAAATGTCATAGTTGAAAAATGCAGCAATTGCTAGCATAATCCTCACTGACTTTAGCATCTCTACGGATAGAAATTCTCGTCGTAGTTAACTCCTTGAATTTGTAGAAAACCCTTTTTGACAAGTGGATCTTTTTAGATGGTCATGTTACCATCAGCGTCAGTTTTCTTCTTGAAAATCCATTTATTCTCAATAGCCTTTGGGTCGTGAGTTAAGTCCACCAAGGTCCAAACCTAGTTTTCGTACATGGATTCCATCTCAGATTGCATGGCTTCTAGCCATTTTTTTGAATCCGGGCTTATCATCGCTTCTTCATACGTCGCAGGGTCATCATTTCCATCAACCATGAAATTCATGACAGGATTTCCATACAGCTCAGGAGCTGCACGTGTCCTACTTGAACTGCGAGGTTTGATAGTATCCTCTTTCGGAGTTTCATGAACTTTATCATTAGTTCCTTCTTCATTTGGTGAAGTCAACTCCGAAACAATTTTCGGCGCTGCGCTACTCGCCATTTCATGAGGAGAAGGTTTAATAACCTCTCCGAGTTCTACCTTCCGACTACTCACACCTTTCACGAGAAACTCCTTCTCAAGAAAGGATCCATTCTTGGCAACAAAAACCTTGCCCTCATATCTGTGATAGAAGGAATACGAAATTGTTTCTTTAGGGTATCTTATGAAGACGCATTTTTCCTCTTTGGGTTTGAGTTTATCCGGTTGAAGTTTCTTCACATAAACATCGCATCCCCAAACTTTAAGAAAGGACAACTTAGGTTTGTTTCCAAACCACAATTCATATAGTGTCATTTCAACAGATTTATATGGTGCCCTATTTAATGTGAATGCAGTGGTTTCCAATGCATAACCCAAAAAATAAATTGGCAAGTCAGATAGACATATCATAGATCGAAGCATATCTAACAAGGTACGATTATGACGCTCCGATACACCATTTCGCTGTGGTGTTCCGGCAGTTGTGAGTTGAGAAACTATTCCACACTCTCTCATATGTGTGCCAAACTTGTAACTTAGATATTCACCCCCATGATCAGATCGTAGAAATTTTAATCTTTCAATTATGATGATTTTCCACTTCATTCTGAAATTCCTCAAACTTATCAAAGGTTTCAGATTTGTGTTTCATCAAATAGATCCATATCTACTCAAATCATCCGTGAAAATAACAAAATAACGATATCTACCTTGTGCCGACACACTCATTGGACCACACACATCGGTATGTATGATTTCCAATAAATCTATCGCCCGCTCCATTGTACCGTAAAATGGGGTTCTAGTCATTTTCCCCATAAGGCATGGCTCACATGTATCAAGTGATTCAAAATCAAGTGATTCCAAAAGTCCATCAGAATGAAGTTTCTTCATGCGTTTTATGCCAATATTACCTAGACGGAAGTGCCACATGTATGTGGATATATCATCATTAAGTTTAATCCTTTTGGCATATACATTATGAATATGTATATCGCTATCATCGAGATTCAAAAGAAACAAACCATTCATCATAGGCGCATGACCATAAAATATATTATTCATATAAATTGAAACACCATTGTTTTCGGATTTAAAGGAATAACCGTCTTGCAATAAACACGATCCGGATACAATGTTCATTCTCAATGCAGGCACCAAATAACACTTATTTAGGATTATAACTAATCCCGATGGCAGATGGAGAGGTAGCGTCCCGACGGCGATCACATCAACTTTTGATCCATTGCTGACATGCATCTTGACCTCTCCGTTAGCTAGTAGTCGCTTGTTCTGCAGCCCCTAATTTGACTTACATATATTAGCAACCAATCGAGTATCAAATACCCAGGTGCTACTGCAAGTACTAGTCAAGTACACATCAATAACATGTATATCATATGTACCTTTGTTCATCTTGTCGGTCTTCTTGCAGCCAAATACATGGGGCAGTTGCGCTTCTAATGGCCAGGCCCTTACAATAGTAGCACTTGGTATCATACTTAGGGCCATCTCGGGTCTTCTTCTTGGACGTGGCAACAGATTTGCCACCCTTCCTAAATTTAGCCTTCTATTTACCCTTCTTGTCTTTCTTGAAACTAGTGGTCCTATTGATCATCAACACTTGATGTTCTTTCCTGATATCTACTTCAGCAGTTTTAAGCCTGGATAGAAGCTCGGGGAGAGTGTTCTTCATGCCCTGCATGTTATAGTTCATCACGAAGCTCCTGTAGCTTGGTGGCAGAGATTGGAGAACACGATGTATGCCTAAGTCAATGGGAATCATTATTCCCAAAGAAGCAAGCTTATCGGTATACCTAGACATTTTTTATACGTGCCACTAATGGAGTTGTTCTCCTCCATCATGCAGCTAAAGAATTTTTCGAAAGCATCATAACTCTCCACAGCAGCATGGGTATCAAAAATCATTTTCAGTTCACCCATGGTATGAAAGGCATTGCCATTCTCGAAACGCTTTCGGAGTTTCGGCTCTAGCCCATACAATATGCCGCAATGAACCATGTTGTGGTCCTCCTGACGACTTAAGTAAACATTCTTTACTTCGTCGGGACCATCATCAAGTGGTGGGAGGCCTAGCGGTGCTTCTAGCACATATTGCTTTTGTGCAGCAGTGAGGAGAATCCTCAAATACATGGCCTAGTTGGTAAAATTGCTACCATTTGTTGCAAGTTTCTCTTTCTCCATGAACACATTGAAATTAAAAGCAGTGGTGCCATCTACAATAGAATTTGCAAAGTTTATTTAGACTAAGTTTATGATAGATTTGAGTTAAAATAATCCAAATTATAACTGAACTCCCACTCAAAAACAACATCCCTCGTTTATTTTTGGTGAATACATGAACCAAATCCGCTACAACAAGTCCGATCATCACGTGAGTTGTTGTAGTTTTAAAGGAAATCATCACGATGATCATCATATCAACCATATGACTCATGCTTTACCTTTTGGTTCATGTTTCGAGGCCATGTATGTACATGCTAGGATTGTCAAGTAAGAACCTTAGTATTCGCATGTGTAAAACTGTCTTACACCCATTGTATGTGAACGTTGATTCTATCACACCCTATCATCACGTGGTGTCTCAAAACGACGAACTTTTCAATGATGCATACTAAGGAAGAACACATTCTTATATTGATATTTAAATGAGGGACCATCTTATAATATGCATATAAACATCATATTCTAAAAGTGATATGATATGGTCCTTGCACTTTGATCATTATCTTGTGCATCTTGGTATGATCTTTATTATTCCTATATGTGTAAGGCCAAGGTCTATGGAACTTACACTTTGGCATATTATAATTTCCAATAGTATCAATCCATACTACGAATTAGAATACTACCATATCATAGTACTTGCATGGCAAAACCAAAAAACTAGACGCCTCTAATTTATCTTTTGCATGTTTTACGTGGCTGGGGACTTTCCAAGATAGAACCGTTCTTACCTACGAACATGGAACCACAATGATGATAATCATATTATTGGCAACTCGTTGTAGATTAGATATTGACTATAGTAGGAGAGACAGACACCCGCAAACCACTTATGCAAAACTAGTTGCATGTCACGTGTGGTACAAGTCTCATGTGCGAGGACATGTAAAGTTTGTTTGGGCCGCTTCATCCCACTATGCCACCAATATCCAAAATACACATAAGAAGCAATAACATGACCATCAGCGCCCACATAACCATATGTGTACTACCCATGCAGAGTATCTACGCATAGATCCGGCTCTGATACGATTGTTGGGTTCGCAGCATAGAAAACAAAATTTGCTTATGATGGGAACTGTATACGCAATGATCCATCTATCTAGATACAATGATATACATCCAGAATACATACCCTTGAAGACCGATAAAGCCTTACGAGTATGGACTCATTGGTGATGTAGTCGATCTCTTGCTGATCTCAAGATCGTGTGGAAATCCGGCAGCACTGCAACTTAGCAGAGCATCCGTGATCGCACACATGTCCGGGACCCCGACAACCTCCACGACCTTGCTCCAGTAGTGCAGCGAAAGCAGCAAATCCTCGCTCCAGAAAAAGACACCGGAAACGTGTATAATTAACAAACATTCACATAAAACCCCTTTCTACTACTCAATTTCACATGCAGAACCAATTTCAGTAATCTCACTGAAACAATTTTGGTGTCTAGTGAAATAATTCCTGCACTTTGATATTCTTTTTTTGGCAACTCATTTGATCCAAATGGTGTCGATATCCCTTAAGTGTGTCACCCTATGGTTCGCGAATAATGCAGACATGATCGAGACCCCTCTCCGATCAATAGTCAGCAGCGGGACCTGGAGATCCGTACTGACTCCTACACATTCAATGAGGAATTCTTATGATTGTGAGAACCATAACATTGCAACTAAATCCTTTTGTCTCGCAATACTTTACATGTCCAAGATTCGATCATCGGTATCCCCATACCTAGTTTGATCTTGTTACCGACATGTACTCTTTTCTTGTTCCCGTGATATAACATTCTTGTGATACCCATCACTTGGTTGAAAGCTATATCATTGTGATATCACCAAGAGGGCCCAGAGTATATCTCTCCATCATTTGGATGGACAAATCTCAGTCTTGATTCATGAGCCTCTACATAACATTATCAGAGTATCTGAACCAACCTTTATAGTAATCCAGTTATGGTGTGACGTTTGATGTTATCAAGCTACTCTTGTTATGTTAGTGATTGACATGATATCATGGTCTAAGGACTAAAGTTACTTGTAATGATGTTATAGAAATTTAAACATAATGACTTTGATCGTATTACTATACTTGGATGAATGTTCATCACATCATTCCACAATGTTGTGACCTCGTTATTAACAACATCCAATGTCCATGATCATGAAACCTCGATCATCATGTTAATCAATGAGCTAGTTTATATGAGAATAATAACTAGGAACACTTTATTTTGTTCATTATACACACATGTATTAATGTTTTCTTTTAATACAATTATAGCATGTAAAATAAACATATATCATATACTTGTAATATGATAATAACAACTTTATTACTGCCTCTTGGGCATATTCCCTTCACTCTGGTGTGGAGAGCATACTTGTCAGGAAAATGTATGGTAGTCGCAGTTCTATAATATTCCTTAATAATCGTGTGTGCTCCCACCTACCAGTGTCAGGCTTTCCATGTGCCCCGTGTAGAAGACTTTAGATGTGTTCGTGTTATAACAACCATTGGATTTTGTTGGTAGGGTTGGTGTTCTTTAATTCTATTCCCTCCCCTCGAAGCCACTAGCCTCACTCCACTCCACTATACTCCCTTAGACGCTAGCAGGCGGCACACCACGAGCAACCTCTCCCGCCACCACCCCACTCCTCCACCTCCTTTAATTCATGGCTTCGCGGGTAGACTATGAGGAAACGTGTGAAGATCATAGAGACGATGAAGGCGATGTGAGTTGTCTCATACCAAAAGTTGCAGTCTTTTCGAATAGGTAGATCCGGAGTGGCCACTGTCTATGCAGAAATTGCTAGATAAACTATGGAAGAAGAGTACAGATTTGAAAGAAGCCTTAGTCATCTCACTTCTTGAGAGTGCTAAGATGAGGTTAATGGGCCTTGATGACACACCAATGCTTCGCCGTGATATCCATAGGTTGCAAGACAAGGTTAGCAAAGTCATGAAGGAGAGAGACATGGCACTGGCCCTGAAGGATAAAGCAGAGAAAGACTTGACTGCATCAAGGATTGAACTGCACGATAAGAAAGTCCACGATGTCACAACTACCAATATGGACATGTTCCTGAGGATTAAGGAAGAGAAAGAATTGACTAAGTGCAAGGAGGATGCCAAACAATGGCGCTAATGATTAAAACACTAGAGTGGCAGAATGAAGGGCATCGGGCTAATATTAGCAAGATAATGGATATGTGTGAAAACTAGGTCTGTTTAGATTGAGCTCCCTACTGCTAATTGTAATAGTATTTGTTGACCAAGTGGTCTGAAGTCTAAACTAGTAGGAGCCCAATTTGTCGACCTCGTATGCCATGCCCAATAGGTAACCCTGATCCAGGAAGCGTTATGTAATTTCGTGTTTGTTTGCTATGATTGTTCACAGGAAGGCAGGGGACCGGGATGTGACAAGTTTGTCTCGATCGAAAATCCCTTGACAGGTTTTCACAAAGAGATTGTTCAGGATCTTCGTGATTCTGTGTGGGACGAGAAAGAGGAGATTCATGCACTGGAGCAAGAGATCGAGGAGCTTCGCTAGATGAAGGGGAGACAGGAGCAGGTAGGAGGCATCCAGGCTAAGTTGCAGAAGCAAGATGGTGAGATAGGCGAGCTCAAGATTAGGACAAAAAGTGGTAACAATTTCCTCATTATCTGGGCATTATCTGATGACTTTGTTGTTTATGTTGCCATGGCATTTTCCAGCAGCTGAAATAAATTTCTACTTCATGGGATTGTAGTAGGTTATAACTTGTTTTTCAGCTTAGAACCTTTTAATAAGTGTAATGCTAAAAGCAGGGATTTAATCCGACTGGCACAACCAATAAGTGCTTATCTAAATTATGTTTGTGCCACTACCATACATCGAAATGGAGAAGAAATCCCCCTCAGCCCCGGTGCTGCGATTGTATAGATAGTAGTGGCACATTCACAATTTTGGCTTCAACAAGTGACTTCAGCCGTAACCAAACCTCAAGTCGAGGTACATTTCACTACCAGAGAGGGATCACATAGTCAATGAATGGAGGAGTACGATAACATGAAATAACGCATATTGTCTTAGACACCACTACATGCTTGTTTTGACCAACAAATCCCACGAAAACATAACTCCAGAATTTAACTGAAATACGTAGACAGGTTTGACATCAACACATTATTACGATTCTTCTTAGCCAGCCTTCTTACCCTTCCTAGGTGCCACCTTATTTGCCTCAGTGTCCTCTGTATTCTTTATTGTCCGCCTTCCTCCTCTTCCTAGGTTCCAGCCTTCTTACCTTCACGTACTATGCATCTTCGAGTCAAGGGAAGTCAGGACAATCAGCATCAGAATCGTTTTCTGCATCATCACGCTGCTCTATGGCCTATAAGACGGTAGGTCTTGCATCATTTTTGCCCTTCTTGCTACCACTAAAATCCAAACGCTCCCTCTCCAGAAAAATCTTAAACCTCTTCACATGTGGTGTTCCTCTACCCATTTTTGTTACTGGCTGGCACAACTCAAAACTCAGTTGGACTTGAGGCCACTGAGATGGGTCTGTACAGGGCTCGATCGAACTAGCGTACATAGCTCTGAACTTTTCGAGAGAGAAGTAGTTAGACAAATATTGATCCAAATGTGGTAGAGTTATTTTCTTCACCAAGAAGACCAATGTGTGGTCACGTGGTTTCCCGGTATGCTGCCACTCTAAGCAGGTGCATTCCCGCCGCTCGATCCAAATGTGGTAGAGTTGTGTCCTTCACCCAATTATTCAGGCATTCAACTAAGTTGTTGTTTATGCAATCAACTTTGATGTTAGGGTTGAACTGACTCCTATTCCATAGATGGGAATGATGTGTGGCCAAGTACTGTGGAAGATCTGGGGCTTCCGCAAAAATCTTGCTCATGAAATATTCACAGCGCCCAGCTTTGTAAGATCTAGCAGCAACAAACATGTAACCAAATACGCTGCATGCGTACTGCATGTACAAGTTGAGCATCATGTGGGCATGGCATTCTCTATCCTCAGTTCGCGGGAACATCTCCTTCACTGCATTCGTTGGCCCTTTGCATGCATTTGTGGATATAGCCAATGGATCCATTTGTCCTATTGATCTCCTGAGGTGCCTCATAAAACAGACCCAGTTTTCCTCTATCTCGTATCGAACAACCCGAATGCCACTGGGAACATTTAGTTGTGACCATCTAGTGTAGTTACAGATGCCAGGCAACCTTTCCATTTGCCAGTTAGGATAGTCCTGTCTACACTTAGATATGGCCTACAGCCGTCCTTGAATCCCTGGATGCAAGGTTTAAGATCCATGAAAAATCTGTTGAAATAAATTTTACCACCTTCCTATTTAGTGTAGATCTCCACAACACTCCATGACACCTAGCCTGTACCTCATCCTTGAAGTTTTACAGCATCCTGAAGCTATTAGTCCAATCCCCATGCAAGATTTTCACAGATTTTTCTTTACATTTCCAAACCGTGTAATACGGTAGGACAATGTTGTACTTAGCAACGAGTTTATTCTGATTATTCTTCGTGGTATCCTTAGGGTTATCCTTTAGTATGTACATAACTTGTAACACCACCCACTCTATATCAGCCATCGGCGATTTCAGCATGCTCCCTGTCGCACACATGTGGGGAGGGCCCAATTTGTTCACCTGCAACACATATTAATTTACAGCATAAACGACGTTGCTAGATAGATCTTGCACATCAACTGCAGTTATATTATCGAGTGAAAAAATACAAAGTTCAAATGGTTTGCTCCATTCATTGCCCGAATACCATAATTTCCTTTGATGCGGGTAGGGCTCTGGATACGATCCTCCACGGACAAGGTATTACCATCTGTCCATTCTTCAACTTTATCCTGCAAATGACCTGATACCTCTGGGCAGTGTTCTTCAGTCTATGAACATCGAACTCCCCCTTGATACAAAAATACCAGAACAACATCCTGAACTCATGCATGATGCTAAACTCAATGCTAAACGAAATTATAGGATCCTCGTGGTCATGTATCATCTCTTCTACATTGGGACCCAAGTCATCAAACGGGAATGCCAGCCCCATCCTTAAGTGTCTCATCTATCTCATAATTACCAGATTCTTGATCCTCCATAGTGCCATCTTCTTCATCAGATTCAGAATCTTCACCATCCTCACCAATTCCTAGTACTGCACACATTGTATTCACTCTCAGGGGTGGGGATGCACCATCATTTGCACCTACATGCACTGGAACATTGGCCCAATCTACCTCCCCATTAACTATGTTTTATCCCAGGATTTTTGTTGGTGCTACTACAACCACATCGGGTGATCTTATAATGTCATGCATCACATGTTCGTCTGTAGATAAACAGTAATCAGATTCTATTTCATCTCGATTGTACAAAACCCTCTTACTCTTATTGTGTACATCCTCCTTCCTGATGGAATCCTTCCCGATGGTATCATTTGTGATGGTAGACCCATTAACATCTGCATTGTGTTCCTCATCGAACTAGACTTTTTGCTGCTACTCCTGGGTTGATCTTCTTCCTGCTTCCCCCCCATGGGTTTTGGCTCCTGCGTGCCGGCATCATTGCCTGACCTCTGTGGCTTGTTCCTCTTCGAATTAGCCCTTTTGCTGCCACTATTGGTTGTGTTATCCTTCACGCCGACATTATTGTTGGACCTCTACGGCGTGTTCCTCTTCAAGCTAGCATTTTTGCCGCCACTATTAGGTGTGGTATCCTCCGTGTGAGCCACCTTAGCCTTTTTGTTGCTGCTCCTGGGTGTGTTCACCCCTCGTTCACCACCAGGTTGGCCCTCTTATATTTTTTGCTTCTACTGTTCGGTGTTGCATTATGAATGGATCTCAGGGGTGTACTCTGCAATGTGGTGCCTTTTGTCGTGCAACTCTTGGGTGTCCTATTATCTGGCGTGGTATGCTTTGTGATGGCCTTCTTTGGGGTGCTCTTTCTGGGGATGATCTTCCTTCTCCACTTTATGTTCGAGGAGGTTTCTAGACCATGGGCTTGCTCCTCAACAACAAGTCTTCAAGTAGCCGCAAGAGAGCTTCACCATGGGTTTGACGAGGACCAGCACCCAAGACAGCAGTTCTGGCAACAGCAATAGCGGGAAAGCCTCCTGAATCCTTAGTTTGTGCAACAACAACAGGGATTGGGTCAGTAGTAGGCCGAGTAACAACACCAGAAGATTCCACAATAGAAGCATGTCATGCATCTACAACAGGGTTTTGCACCATGGCAAAACAGGCACTCCTACGAGGACGTTGCACTGCAGAAGCATGGCGAGGACGAGGAACCACATTTTTCTTAATAGTAGCGAGGCTTCGAGTCAGACCACCGTGAGCTTGAACAGTAGGGAGACTAAGAGTGGAAGCAGCTACCACATCTAGTATTCTATAATCCAGGAGAAACATTCGAGCCCTCAGACACCCTTGCAGCAACCTGGATATCAAACTGTCACGCTTTATAGGAACCTTGCTGCCTTGTTCATCCATGAAGCTAAACCGTGTAGTATGCGTCAACCCCATTTTAGTATGTTTACATAGAGAAGCAACCATACCAGGCATAGTCAAATCTGCACCAGTTCTTCTTTAATCGCGACACAATTACCATGATTCCACTTGCCCTTCCCATTTGCTAATTTAGAGTGGTAGACGCTGACGTGTACAGAAACCACATAAGGGGTCTTTGGGGGACCCTAGTTGACAGAAATTTGGGGACACAAAATAAGAACTTGTCTATGAGTGTTCGACTAGCAAACAGTTCTAGGTTTGATCTATATCTTTGATGTCAATAGACAGGTAGGAGTTATAGTTAGTGTGAAAAGTAAAGAGAAGAGTATCTCACCCACAGGTATCCAACACTTCTTTCAGGGTACGATAATCTGCCATCCTCCATGCTGCTCAGCTCGTCCGGCGGCTGAGGAGGGCTAGAGCCTCGAAATGGTGGGCACAACATGCGGAATTAGAGATTGGGATCAGTGAGTGGGAACAACAACTTGGTTCCGGAAGGAAAATGTCCCAAGGGATTGTTCTGGGTGGAGGGTGGATTCGCCGCTGGTGGAGCTAGGGTTCATGCAAAGGAGATAGTGAATTTGTGAATTTCATCAACGCTCTAAGGCGTGGGGTCTAGTTCCTCATTTTTCCTACATGGTTGTCGACTTGGCGCTCGCGTCACGGATAGATTAGTGACATGGAGGTCCTAAACGTCTCCTTCATGAGGCAGTTGACGGAATGTTTGTATTTGGAAAGGGTGGGACGAATTTGGCTTGAAATGGGCCTTCTCAATGTTTGGCAGCCCAAGTTTGTGAACCCCGGCGATTACACGCAACTTGGACCCCATGTTGCACTCGCACGGGAAGTCGGACCCATCATGTTAAAAACCCCGCCGAGTAACCACCGTATGACTCCCTTGGGTAGTTGTTGTTGTAGCCCATAGGAGCAGCGTTGAAAGAGTTCGGTGGCCTTGGAATGAAGCTTGACAGTCTTGGAGGAGGAGGAAGCAGCGGTGCGGTAGTAGGAACCCACACACGATGCTTGGAAGGACTAGCCCCAGAAGAGGACCCAACAGTTTCATGGCTATGCTTCTTGGACTCTTCATATGCTTGCTTAGTTGACTCCTCTTCGAGAGCTGCTTGCTATAGCTTGAGAAGAGAGCTTGTGTAGTGCTGGCATCATTGCCTCACCTCTGCGGCGTGTTCCTCTTTGAATTAGCCTTTTGCTGCCACTATTGGGTGTGTTCTACTTCGCGCCGACATTATTGTCGGACCTCTACAGCGTGTTCCTCTTCAATCTAGCATTTTTTCCGCCACTATTTGGTGTGGTATCCTCCGTGTGAGCCACCTTAGCCTTTTTGTTGCTGCTCCTACATGTGTTCACCACCTCGTTCACCACCAGGTTGGCCCTCTTATATTATTTTCTGCTACTGTTCGGTGTTGCATTATGACTGGATCTCAGGGGTGTACTCTGCAATGTGGTGCCTTTTCTCATGCAACTCTTGGGTGTCCTCTTATCTGGTGTGGTATGCTTTGTGCTGGCCTTCTTCGGGGTGCTCTTTCTGGGGATGCTCTTCCTTCTCCACTTAATGTGGATCCCCTGTAAGTCTCTCCTCTATTCGAAGCTACTGTAACTCAAACAACCATGAGCGAGGCCATCCATTAGGTCAATCATGTTTTCTACAAGTGAATATTTATGATTGTTGACCTACGATTTATGTCCAACCGTTAGCAGGCACGCGAACAAGTACACTTCCCATCTATGACTCATCCTACTTAATGGTATGGCTAAATCACTGGCAACTTTCACTGGTATAGGCTTTTTGCTGTTGTAAGCAAAATAGGCCAAATGTTCTTCCTGGGAGGACCCCCATGCCACCTTCTCATGTAACGCTGCTATCAGGTTAGATACCTATACCACTTCAAGATCGTATGTGTCAACGAGTACATCAATGTCGTCGACGAAATTTTTTGTGCCATCATCTAGTTTAGGAGTGAACTTCTCTACACCAATAGGAAAGTGTACCTTGCCATCATCAGTTTCCTCAGGACCGAAACCACCAAGAGGTTCGATGGCAGTATCACCGGTAGCAAGAGTAGCCTCGCTAACAATATTAGCAGGAGGAGCAACACGAGTAGTACCAGATTACAGACCATGGGCTTGCTCCTCAACAACATGTCTTCGAGTAGCCGCAGCAGAGCTTCACCATGGGTTCGAGGAGGACTAGCACCCAAGACAGCATTTCTGGGAACAACAATAGCGGGGAAGCCTCCCGAAGCCTTAGTTTGTGCAACAACAACAGGGATTGGGTCAGTAGCAGGCCGAGCAATAATACCAGCAGATTCCACAACAGAAGCACGACATGCATCTACAACAGGGTTTTGCACCATGGCAAAACAGGCACTCCTACAAGGAGGTTGCACTGCAAAAAGCATGGCGAGGACTAGGAACCACATTTTTGTTAAAAGCAGCGGGGCTTTGAGTCAGACCACCCTGAGCTTGAACAGTAGGGAGACTAGGAGTGGAAGCAGCTACCACATCTAGTATTCTACAATCCAGGATAAACATTCGAGCCCTCGGACACCCTTTCAGCAACCTGGATATAAAACTGTCACGCTTTATAGGAACATTTCTACCTTGTTCATCCATGAAGCTAAACCGTGTAGTATGCGTCAGCCCCATTTCAGTATGTTTACACAGAGCAGCAACCATACTAGGTATAATGCAAATCTACACCGGTGCTTCTTTAATCGCGACACAATTACCATGATTCCACTTGCCCTTCCCATTTGCTAATTTAGAGTGGTAGACGCTGACGCATACCGAAACCACATAATGGGTCTCTAGGGACCCTAGTTGACAGAAATTTGGGGAAAAAATAAGAAATGGTCTGTGAGTGTTTGGCTAGCAAACAATTCTAGGTTCGATCTATATCTTTGATGTCAATAGACAGCTAGCAGTTATAGACAGTGTGAAAATTAAAGAGAAGAGTATCTCACCTACAGGTATCCAACACTTCGCTGATCTGCCATCCTCCGTGCTGCTCAGCTCGTCCGGCGGCGGAGGCGGGCTAGAGCCTCGGAACGGTGGGCACAACATGCAGAATTAGAGATCGGGATCAGTGAGTGGGCACATCAACTTGGTTCCGGAAGGCAAATGTCCCAAGGGATTGTTCTGGGTGGAGGGTGGATTCACCGCTGGTGGCGCTAGGGTTCATGCGAAAGAGGGAGTGAATTTGTGAATTTATTCAATGCACTAAGGCGTGGGGTCTAGTTCCTCATTTTTCCTACGTGGTTGCCAACTTGGCGCTCACGTCACGAACAGGTTAGTGACATGGAGGTCCTAAACGTCTCCTTCATGGGCTGTTGACGGAATATTTGTATTTGGCAGAGGTGGGACGAATTTGGCTCGAAATTGGCCTTCTCAGTGTTTGGCAGCCCGAGTTTGCGACCCCAGTGATTACACGCAACTTGGACCCCGTGTTGCACTCGCACGGGAAGTTGGACCCCTCATGTTAAAATCCCCGCGGAGTAACCACCGTATGACTCCCTTGGGTAGTTGTTGTTGTAGCCCATAGGAGCAGCGTTGAAAGAGTTCGGTGGCCTTGTCATGAAGCTTGATAGTCTAGGAGGAGCAGGTAGCAACGGTGCGGTAGTAGGAACCCACACACGATGCTTGGAAGGAGCATCCCCAAGAGAGGACCCAACACTGTCACAGGTTAGTTGACTCCTCTTGGAGAGCTGCTTGCTATAGCTTGAGCAGAGAGCTTGTGCTTGCATCATTCAGGGCATACTTGATTGAAGCTTTGAGACATTGGTGGAACCTCTTTTGCCTTTTCTTATGATCACAAACCTCTTCACCTCCATAGCGTGAGAGATTTGCGAAGTTCGATATAAGTATTAACATAATCGTTGCTCGACTTTAGATTCAAAAACACTTCCTTCATTCTTTCCATTAAAACTGCAGGCAGATACTGTTCCTTGAAAGCATCGGTGAATTGCTCCCATAATGGATGAAATCTAGGTGGGCTTTCTCTCAGATAGCTCTCCCACCAAATGGTGGCCTCTCCACGCAGAAGCTGAGTAGCAAACTTAACTCTATCTTGTTTAGCCACATCAGCGGTATCAACAACTTTGTGGTCTCATGGAGCCAGTCGTCAACATCCAGTGGATAGATAGTCGTCTCAAAGTGCCGAGGGTTGAACTTGAGGAAGTCCTTCATTTGCCACGCTGGGGAGGCGTAGCAAATTCATTCTTCCGGACACTCTCTTCAAACCTCTATTGGTTATGTTGTAGTGTCCCTAGAGTAGTTGTTATACTGACTATAGAAGCACCCAACTCTTGAAAACCCGGTGCCTCTTCTTCGGCATTGTGACACGGCAGAGGCGCCATCCTATTATAAATGAAAGAGCTTACATTAGTACCATCATGGATAATTATTAATAATCCAGAATAACAATAAAATGGAATTAACCATGATTAAAGGATACAATTTAATAAGATGATATTAAAATACCACCCAAATTTCGTAGCACCTAGGATATTATTAGCATATCGCACACGATTGAAAAGGAGTGTGGAACACAAATGTACCAAAAAAATTCCGCAATTTTCGGAATTATAATACCACTAAATACGCAAAACCACTTAACAGATGGATATTAGCAACTCCATATCACGTGAAAGCATACTTAAATAATGAACACCCCTAACTAGATCGCGTCGGTAAACAAAGAGTAAGAAAGATCACATCGTTTTACAAAGAGTCAGATAGATCGCATTGATTTACAAAGAGTCAGATAGATCGCCTCAGTTTACAAAAGCCTGTTGGTATGGAAGTCGATAACCAAATGAAGATTACGATAACAAGTTGGATGCAACAGATAGACAAAACAATTTGACACAAACATCCTATGGTACTACGGAAACCCAAAACACGTGAATCCTAGTTTGAATTTTTAGAAGAGGATTGATAAACGTTACACTTTCTTACCAGAAAAGAGTGGGTGGGTAATAAGAAAAATGTGAGCCGTCCTACTCTCATGTTTAGTTTTTCCCTAATGTACATAACTACCAAACATATTTTTTAGACTAACAACGACCATCTTGGATGAGACCCTGAAGGACAGAATGGCTCTTATACCAGTTGTAATACCTCAGACATTACACTCTTAACAACAATTCAGGATGAATCCAAAGTGCATAAGGTGTCATACCGAGGAGGACCAAGTGACATCCACGTGTAGGCCCCATCTAAGCAGAGCAGGGCACAGTACCGACCAACCACTCTATCCACTTTGCAAGAACATCGTATCAAGTGTGACCAGCGTAGTCGACAGTTACACGAACAAAACATACACAAGTGTGTATGTCAGCGACATACAACAATACATCATAGACAAACCGTCTAAAAGAAATAGAAATATTCAATTCCATATGGTAATATCCAAATATCCTAGATAGAGATAATATTTCAGGATAGATCCTCATTCATCACACATCAGAGTATCAAGAGAAAGCGAAAAACAAGATTCAAGTACGGATAAGAAGCAAATTGGCATAAGATGACTTGGAAATAAGCATATCCCGCCCACATGATCTCAAGGATCTCCATCCCCGGAATATCTACACTTGACGGTCGTTGCCAGCATCATCGGTCTCCTCGACCCAGTAGCCTTCCTGTGGATATACCTGTCAAAATGAACAATATTTATCGTGTTAGACCCTAGGACGCTCAACAAGTATTTATGCATCTAAAGGGAACAAACTAAGGGTAATGCAATTGCAGCATAAACCTAACAGTTCTATAGAGACACGCTACAACATCCGCCTAACCAGTGATAGACGAACGCTCATTAATTAAATAACAGTTCATTTCCCAATAGATATATATCAACGTAAGTAGCATCGCTCGCCTTCCTTCCCATATCCCGAACGAGAAGGCGGAAGAATGTCCCATCCATTGGCAATTTTACTAATCATTCTATGAGTATTGCACTATTTACTCGTCAAGTTTTGTAAAATTAAAGGCAGTACTTTATTTATAGTTGTCTATGATCGAGAAACTGTGCTCCAAGTTGTCCCTAACCTCAGACACGTCTTTCAAAAAGATTTATCCTGCAGGGGTGCACAAATAGCAACACACGCATGATCAACCTCAGAAAAACCAAATGAATACCGAACGAGGCATCACGACAAAGCATTCACAAGATTCATAGATGATTTCATGGGGCCACCCCACTAAGCACCCCGCAACGAAGTTGGCCGGCTCCGAGATAGACCCAGGGTTTGTGTCAACGACTGTAAATGACTAAGAACCTGAAAGTGTGTTTTGGCTTGTCGATACCACATAAACGTAGCACAAATCCTAAACACTATAGTAGTAAATGCTCCTCGAGCAATAGTAGTAAATAAAGCAGTATCATGGCATAAGTACATGATAGTAATAACGCTGCAAACTAGTTTATGGCCCCAAGAAATTAAATGTTACTCAAGCTAAGACTAAGGGGATTCATGGTCTCACATGCGGATAGTGTGATAGTCAAGGAATAGGTATCAAGTACTTGGAGTCCCACGGGACACAAGTGAGCATAAAGAACCAAATAGTAGATATTGCACATCAGTGCCTCTTTCTTTATTTATCCCATTACTACTCAGTTCAGTTATGTAGGTACCTCGTTATTCATAGACTCCCACAAACCCTACACATGAAATTATACAACTCGCACGGCTCAAACAACTCTTGTAGTAATGGATCATATGATTGAGGAACAAGCTTCGATCGGGTTTAAAAGTAAAGGCTATGCAATACTTGGGATTTCAATTTAATTCGAAACGCGACATATGATGCAATCGGTGATATATGTATTGCAATCATGGGAAATTGCTTTCCTGGAAGCTCAGTTGCAGAATAGGAAGGATTCGGGTAATACTCCTGAGGCTCCTGATATTCTCCTTGCTCGGCGTCTATCTGGATAAAAACCAAACACACAATGGGCCGAAATAAACACAATGGGCCGAAATAAATACATTGCACAATCATATAAAGCATATGCAACAAGCAATCAAGGTATTCCAAGATGGAATGATGCACAATTACATGGTATAATATAGCATGGCATGGGTGAGGTGTGGGGTACAAGAATAAAGCATTTGATCAAGTTTTTATTCATGTTTTGCTCTCATAAACCTTGCTGGTTATTTAATATTTATATGATGCATGCTTAAATTCATATCATGAAATGCATAGTTAGAACGGGCTCGTCACGCTGATCGATTTAGACATATCATTGGTCGAATTCGGAGTTACAGAATTTAAGTTATGCAATTATTAAGAAAATGGCATTTATTAACATTTATTAATTTGAAAATTTTAAATTTCTCAAATGATATTTTAAATAGCATATTCATATTCCTCATGTTTTTCTTATTCACAATCATATATTATACATATTATTTGCAATTATAGATTTAAAACAATATTAAAGTCAAAATTAATCAAATGGGGTCAAAGTCAAAGGTTTGACTAGTTTGAATGAGTTTTGAAAAGATTTGAATCTACCAATGAATTCATTTTTAGAAACTAAACACATTTCATATTAAACTTTTATTTAAATTCGAATTTATTTAAAAGTTATTAACAATTTTATATTTAAACAAATTATTAAATTTGGTTTTGAATTTGATTTAAAATCTGGGCCAAACTTTTGTTACATGGGTAAGAGCTAGCCAAAGTCACTGACGGTGCAGGTGTCTGGGACAGAGGTGCAACTGGGGCTGGCAGGTGGGCCGCTAGAGGATGCCGGGTTTAGGGATGAAAACCTCAGGGGCTTTTGTGCAAAAACTACTGAGCTGGTCGGGTTTTACTGAACTGAAGTCAGAGTGCTTTCAGTGAGATCTGTCCTACTTCGGAAGAATATGGCGATTAATACTTTGCGAATATGGAAGTGATGTAAAATCAAAAAAGATGGAGGAAAGAAATGGCTACAATTTTGGTTCAGATGGTTTTTACGAAGGAGGGCTATAGCATTGGGAAAACGACAAGATTCAGAGGCGAGCTAGGCGGGTTCAGACTGACGATAAATTCTTCAGCTTCGATAGTGAAGTCTAGCCATTTTCTGGAGATGATGGTGAGCGATCCAAGGCACCAAAAGATCCATGGTTAAACCCCTACCTCTAGTTGGATCTACCAAGTAGATGTGCCATGTTGGGGGTTTTGTCAAAGGAGGAACATGCACGCTGGGATATGGACGGGAATAGAAGGTCACGTCGGGCTCTGCTGTTGGCCGTTGGACAATGCGAGGGTGCAGGTCGCGTGTGCGCATGAGGCTGGGAGCCAATCCACCGTTGGCGATGGTGATTGAGAGGCATAGAAGATGTGAAACGGTGGGGGCTTGGAAGCTAGGGCTCACCTTGATCAATTCCCACCAAGGACGGTGATGGTGATGCTCGGGGACGGACAGAGACGACGATGGTTTGCGGCGGTGCACTCGGCTTCGTCGGAGAGGAAGAAGGGGAAGCAGCTGTGTCACGCCAGGCTCCTACTACAAGCTTCCAGGTGTCAGCAGAGGAACGTTAAGAGACGTCCGTTCTCAGCGGACGGCGGCGTCGACCATGGCGCCGGTCCAAGGTCGGGAAGCTTCTCTGCTGTTCTCGGAAGGTGGAGAGGATGGGGAACGAAAATGGCGGCGAGGGAGGAAAGTGGGTACGCAGCTAGGGTTGGCTTCTATGGTGGATAAGAAGGGAGGCGCGGTGGTAAGGTGACACAGCAGATGGCCACCTGCCTCTCGCCGTTAGCGCTTCAGAGAGAGGTAGGACGACGGAGGAAGATAAACAGGGACGGATTCCTCTTTCCATCGAATCGGTACGGGCGGGGAAGGAAAGTGGGCCAGTCCAGGAGGAAGGAGAGTTGTTGGCTGCTGCGGCTGGACGAAAATTGTGGGCTGCAGACAGGTATGGTTCTTTCCTTTTATTTTTATTTAGAACTAGTTGAATGTCCGTGCGTTGCAACGGATCATCCAAATATTCTATATTTCATGGGACTGCGTATCGAACTTGGTTTCTAATTAAACCATACTTTTTTCTCCATCATATTGTTGACCTCAGTGAAACTATGCTTTAATTTTCATCATTTTATGATAAATAACAAGTTGACAAACATGCACTCATATAAATAGCTTCATCTTGTACACGGGGTTATTTGGTACTTATCTTGCTTGTTGTTTGAATCTTTCAGTGGAATACAATTTAGCAGATATGATGAAGTTAAAAATACAAAAGTCTCCTCTCACAAATGTAACATATATTTTCTATAAAAAATACTATTAGATACATCTATCTCTTACCTCATCAAGATATTACAGACCAAGGTTTTGGTGAGCAATCTTGAGCTGTCTACACACCCACACATTGACATTACATCAACAGATTTGCTAGAACATTTTCTTTAAATGGAGAAAAATATTAGTAGAAGGTTATGTCATATTCCCTAGTAATGTGTTTAGTAAGCTATGAAGCTCAGTACAAATCTACCACGATACATCAGACTTTTATACATGATATGAAGCTTGTAAATAGAAGTTACATCTGAAAAAGCTTAAAAGTCAAAATGAACATGGATTTAAATCTCTTGATAGAAGTCAATTTGTACGTATAGGTTTTACATTCTTTACCTGCATGTCTAGACCCTCATCACACCCTCCACCAGCATCACAAGAACAAAAACATAATGCCAACCTATTAACATTTCTATATCACAATATGTTATTCCCTCGAACATCTTGACTGAACTTCACATAAATGAAAACAGGTTGAATTTTATCTATCAAAAACTATGCCCGATATAGAATAGTGACAACCTATATTCACGAACCAAGTCATCAATCAAATACGTATTAAGAGTGAAGATGCTGCATAGCCAAGTTTTCATCTGTTTCTCCACTTGTGTTCAGTGCACCAGAGAAATGTCATATTCTCATCTCCACCTTCTGTTTTAGGACAGCTGTTCAGAAGTTGTAGATGTCTCATCCATGGGGAATACTTGATTCGTTCCGTTGATTGGTTGCCGGTCTCCTAACGCATAAAGATTGTCACGTTTATGTACTGATTTCCTAATTGTTCCTCGAGTCGAGCTCCTGGACATGAACTGCTCCTGATTTGCCTTCAACATTGACTGAATCTGATTGGCATACTCATCCTTTGCGAGTTTGCGGGAATTGCCTGAGCTTTTCTTTCTCCTGCGTGTCTCAACACAATATCATTCTAACCTTCATGAATAGATTCATGTATATGTAGCAGCGTAAGTGCAGAGAACATCAATTGTAGAAATCATGTTCTGCTTTTGATCTGGCCAAGACGGATACATATGTAGCAGCCATCTCTCCCGTCCTCCGGCCCCTTCCCTCTCCTCTCACCGCCGTCCGCCTACCTCTTCCCTCCCTTGCTGGCCATCCCCATCCCCTCCAATAGAGCTTGGCCCAAACTTCCCCTACTGGCCGCACCCCTCCCTGTTGGCGGTTGGTGCGATGGCGTCTTGGATTTGTCGGGCGTGGGTGGGCGAGGTCCTCTCCCTGCTGGCTGGACTCCCCTTCTTCCACAGGCATGTGTACAACCACGACCACGGCGAATAGGATAAACAATAGGGCGCCATGCGAGGAGTACGAGGTCGTTGACGGCGAACTTGGCTATGAGGGCAGGTAACGGCATGGGCGGAGGACTGGCGAGCTCCAGCTCGGCCTCCCGTGGCTCCAGCCTCCATCCTCTCCTGTTTGTGGGCAGCCTGCCGGCTCGTCGCCCGTGTGTGTGTCCCCGACGAGTACCGTCCCCGACGAGTACCGTCCCCGACGCGGCCACCCTCCTCTCCGTCCGCCCGGTCTAGGAGGGGATAGGGTTGAGGAGCTAAAATCAAATATTGCCGATTTGTTGAACTGCGGGTTGATTTCCCTATTTCAGAGGGGCCAAAACGCAAAACAGCCTCGACGGACGAAAAAACGGGGTGACGAAAACCACCTCTAGACAAATTATATAGTAGAGATATCTATTATTTGTATTTAATCGTTTGAATTGTCTGTTCAAAATTTTAAACATGTGCTGCTTGCATACAAAAGAGAAAGCACATAACAAAAGTTGGGGGTGAAGGGTTTAAGAAAAAAAAAATATAGATAGAGAGAGTTGGTTGAAGGACTAGGTTTGGATGGCCCATGCACATATGATAGATATAAAAGAGATGGTGCATAGCTAGAGAAAAAGGGTGTAGATAGAGTAGGTTTTCCCAATCCTATTCATTTGTTATTTTGTTTGAACACAAAATATTCAAAACCATTCATAACACAACAAGATTCAAAGAAACAAAAGAAGTAGAAGGGGTGGCATAAACGCATGCACCATGCATGAAGGAAATAAATGGCTTAAGCTAGTTTGTGAAAACAAGATAAATTTGAGAGATAGATGGTTTGGTACAACACACCTAAAGAGTGATGCACTCCCAAAGGTAAAAGATCAATCCTCTTGTATATGGCTGATGACTGCAAGTGCACAGATCAATTGTTGCTAGTTTCGAAGTAAAGATATCGATCCCATAGAGAGCTATTGGTAAAGGTCTTTATGCCCCTCGTCACTATCTACCAGAGGATACTTGTAAGTTGCCTCTGATCTCAAGTAAAGAATTTTTGATTGGTTTTTGGTTGTGTGCGGAAAAGTAAATAAAACAATTAAAAGAAAGCAAGTAGAAAGATTGTGCAAAAGCGTGGTTGAACTCAATAGGGCTAAAACGTTCTCGGGGATGTAGGATACACCTCTAGCATGGTATTGTCATAATTAATAATTTAAGATAACATACTTCTTGTGTCATAAAATGTGTGGAGAGAGCTCCATAATAAGATGTTCACTACAAGTCTTGTAGGAAGCCACTTTGTTGAGCCAAGAGTGAGGTCACCTCTAAAAGACTAGTTCAATGTCTGAGAGAAGTCACCCGCAATTAAGGGTTTCCCCGTGGATATCGTAATTAGCTTAGGGTGCCCTCTTTATTCCTCATTTGACCGACTATTTCACGAGCCGACGCCAATCTATCACGGGGCCATTTCGGGTACGATCCCAAAGCACGTCCAAAGGATTTCTCTCTCCCTTTACTCCCAAGGGCAAATGGTATGTGGTCCACTTCGCATACCATCTAAAGAGAGAGATCAAACATAAATCATAAATTGATCATAGACCGACAAGTCATATGGACACAAGAATAGATCATCTTTATTGCAAATTCCTAATTGTGCTAGGGTTTCTACATCTCCCCAAGAACAAAGGAACTACTCACACATGGAGGCAATCAACAACATCATCATAATCAAATGGATGAATGAAAGTGATGAAATAGATCTAATGAAAACCACAATTGAATCTGGAATTACAACAAGATCTAATGGATGAAAGATGGGGGTAATGGTGGTGATGTAGATGCAGCGGTTGATGATGAAGGGGATGATGCATTGTGCTCCAATGATCCGTGAATCAGCAGGGATTTCCCCAGCCAAGTTCCTCCTTCAGGTCCCTTTCAGATGTGTTTTTTTTGGTTTTTGGTGGCTGTGAATGTTGGATCTCTCCGCCGTATTTGGGAGGAGAAAGTATTTGACGAGGCGAACCCGATGGAACATGGTACAGGCGGACGTACGGGAAGGATCCGACTGTACCACTGGTTGTTATAGGCACTGGTTGCTTCCCCTCGTTTGGTATTCTCCCAGGTACGAAGGTAAATCCATAAAATGACTTTTATCACTTAAAAATATCATATTATAGTTTAATATGACACCTATAATTGATATGTTCATATAAGACTTAATGATTCGGGATCTGTTGAAATAAAGACATAAAGTTGCGTGCGAACAAAGTGAAATACAAAGATCCCTAATCTATTTATGCAAAAATAAAAGGTAAACCTGCTTCAATTTTGGACTCGTCAACTCGCCCAAACTAGGCCCTTGCTTGTCCCCGAGCAAGATGGTGGCTTATGGACAAGATCATCATTTTCATGAGACACGGGTCATTACAATAAATTAGGTACAAATTGAAACAGGAATACAATATTGGATGTAAATAAACTTTAGAGGTATTACTATAACCTTACACATTACATGACTTAGAGGCTTCCACACCTTATCTAGTATTAATAAATTTATAAGAAGCTTCTAGTGATTTAACATATCATGTAATCATTGAGTTTATGGGTATCTAGCACTAAGTTTAGTAATGAAGATTCATGATCATTCTTTTTTTATTCTACACTTGACTCTTTTGATAGTTGTTCTATTTTTTTGCTTCTTTCTTATCTTGTCTATCTCTATATATATTTTATTCTATTATTCTTTTCTCTCTTTTTTAGTACAGCCATTTGATCATGCTCACTACTTTGATGGCTGCAAAGAAAACTCTTAATTTTAACATGTTACCAGAATTCTTCTTCTCATGGCCTAATCAATACTTTTATTGGTGTGGAAGTCCCTAAAATCATGACGGCTGTACAAGTACCATAACACTCGACCTATTTTAGTCATCCAATATAATAAACATGAATCATAGAACAACTTCAAATATCATAAAGTCTTGCAACTCAACAGATATAAATCGTCTCTTGAACAAAGGGAACTCGAAGTTGATGCAACTAATGCAAACACTAGAATTAAAGTCTAACATGCGTGGAAAAAGGTAAACATGCTGAAAACTGTAAGATAAATTACAAGGCTCTCACATATACCCCAAGCTTGGAATCAAACCAGGTGGATCAAATAATTACTTGCGTTTATTTGATACTGTGGTGCACCCTTTTAGTCTGTAGAGGTCTTGTTGGGGATTGTAGCCCAAAGTCTCTTGTTTGTTTCCTCCAGGGCAGATATGTAGTGCAAGAACTTCTACAGATCTGAACGAAAGTGGAACATCCCATCAGCGACTTTATTCATCGCGTCATTGAGTTTCTTTTTTTCTTCAAGATCGAAGAGGCGCTTGCGCACAATCTCCTTATGGACGAGTTATCCAAGTTATGAAGGCGGTGTTCGGTGTCCGAGACATGTGCACAAACTGGCATGTCTAGAAAGTTGAACCCCAGTCCTCTTGAGGCTTCACGCTCATTCGTGCATTCATGGTTATCTTATTCGTTGTTGAAGTGTGCTCCATGGTTTCCACGTAGGTTCCTGCATCGGGGTGGTTAATCTTCTTACGCTCTGGCGAGGAGTAGTCAACGGCGATGAGCTTGAGCGACTCCGTGCAACCCTTTCCATGGGGCTTTTTGGCTTCCTCTTCGTCCTTGGGCGTCACCATGGCCAAGTAGGGTGGCTGCTGCCACCCCTCTTTGTTTGCTCCATGAAGGTCTCGTACTCTTCATCATCAGAGTCATACGCATACCGTCTGTCCTTAGGGCTCAAACCATGAGCTTCACGATCGTTGGCTTCAATAGAGCAAGTATGGAAGCTATCCCATGAAGGGGCCATGAGGTTTAGAGGCTTTCCTTTGCCTTGAACAGGGTAACACATGAGGTAGATTGAATCTATTGATATTAGAGGAAGAAAGACATCTATGGAGGCTTATTAAGGGTTAGAGGCAGGAAGAAATAGATATTGGAAGGAAAAGTCTTGGACAAGAAAATAATTACAAAAAATATGGAAAGAAATAAGCGAAAAAGAAAGAAATAGCAATCATAATGACCACCCGTTACAGGCGCGCCCGTACCGGGTCGTTCCCAAGCAAACTCGGTTTACGAAGGCGGTAACCAGCCAACCGACTAAACAGTACTAGAGGGTCCTATCCGTACTGCCTGTCCGTACTGACTTTACCAACCTCAAAAATTCTTTTTTATTGAAAGTCAAATCAAAAGTTAGACGATGCGATACCGCATCAGTAACGACCACTGGTACGGGCGAGTGCGCCCGTACTGCTCGGTCATACCAAAACATCAAAAATTGAAGCAAGAGTACCGTCTATTTGACGATTAGTGGTACGGGCGGGTGCGGCCGTACCGCCCACCCATACCGACTTCACAAACTCGGTAGTGCAATCAGAAAAACAAAAGGAAAACATAAATGCAAAAAGAAATAATAGAAAATTATCGAGAGAAAAGATAAATTCAGATTTCACATACCAGGACCATTCTAGAGAGAACGAGATCATTTAGGTACCTTCTCCCTTCTGGATCATCGTTTTCTTTTTCCCTTCGAACAGAGTTGGTTGAAGGAAATCACCAAAACTATTGCAGGGAAAAATCGAGAATTTTCTTTTCGGTAATGTTGTTCAAACAGATATGTAGATGGATGACACTTCTTTAGGTGGAGCAATTTCTTGCACGTCCACAGATGTCCCCTCTATCTCCTCTTTTCTTGGTAGAATCTGCAAATCAAATTCTTTCAAAAGTAGAGTCCAACAGATCATCCTTGGCTTAACATTAGTCCTTTCTAGGATTTCCTTTAGGAAAATACTTTTAGTATGTACCCTTAATTTGAGTTATTGATATAAGATCTAAATTTATCACACGAGAATACTACCCGTTTAGGGTGCAGCTAGCATGATAAATGATATTAAGATCATCACCATCATACTGGCAAGGAATTGATCTCACAGATTCATGACTAGCCTCGCAAAATAACTCAAATGGTTTTCTCCAATTAGGTGGTTTTATAATGGGAGCTTCAATGAGAGCTTGTTTTAATATGTTGAAAGCGTTTAGACACCTTTCATCAAAATTGAAAACAATCCCTTTTTGAACAAGATTAGTTAAAAGTCTACCTTTCCTAGGAACACAATGAACAAGACTTACGCATTCTTCTAAATGAAAGATGATTCCTGCATCAAACAAATGTATTATTTCTTTTCTTACCTCCTCTTTCATATGAGGTTTGAGTCATTGCTGAAAGTTTATGACTGGCTGAGCTCCTTCCTCCATGAATATCATATGGGTGGCTATTGAAGGACTGATCCCCTTCAAATCACCCACTAAATATCCAAGAGCATTTCTATGCATCTAAAGAACTTTCATTAAATTCTCCTCTTTTTCTGCAAGGTTAGTACTTATAAAAATAGGAAATCTATTTGTCTCATCAAGAAACCTATATTTTAATTCTTTTGGTAAAGTTTTGAGGGTAGGAGGGGGAGGAGCCTCATCTCCATTTCTTATAGGTTCTTCATATTCTCGACTAACATCGGGATCCATGTCAACACCCGGATTTTTAATCACAGATGCCTATTATGCCATACATCGCAATCTTATGATTACCATTTTTGCAAGACATAACAGATTTGGATATCACAGTACATCATCCATTACAAACCATACATAAGGTCTTACACAAATAAGGATCTCATGATCCAGTCTTAATACAAATCAAGCAGCAGAATAACGTAATAATAACGATAGCGTAGGCGAAGCTCCATCTTCATGGTCATAGGCAATGCTGACGATGGGAGATGATCCTAGTTGTCGTAACCTTCTTGCTGTCCGTCTTCCTCATACTCCTCTTCATAGTCTGGCCACGGGAATGGCCAGGGACAAAGCCATGAGTACTTTTTAAGTACTCGCAAACTAATACTTACAAGTGAGGGGTTCTTGTAGTAGGATACTAAGCTCTAGGGTTGTTTTGCAAAAAGCCAGATTTACCTATACTAAGTTCAGAAGCAAAGAAGTCTAGTTGAGAATTTTATAACACCTAAGTGGGAACTTGAATTTCATGTCACAACACTGTTGTGGTCAAGTCAAAGTCACAAATCATTTCACAAGTCCTTTTGAAAACATCTGACAACAGAACAATATGGCCACTCCCAATGTCCATAACCGCACACGGCTATTTGAATAGTTTGACACTCTGCAGAGATTATACACTTTCACCACAACATTCGATACATCCGTCAGGAACAATCCTAAATTCACCATACTCAGTATGCGGATAATCAATCCTAACCTTTGAATTACACGCCCTAGTATAGGCACCTCTCCGGTGAGTTTGGCCTCCCAACCATGACCAACTGTCATCTTGGGTACTGCACAGGTGGACAATCTTCACAAGGTAGCCTCAGCTCAGACCTTGGCCGCAAGGGAACCCATACTAAGGTATATAAATTTCCAGTCAAGCCCTACCCAAATTTCGGGTATTGTGGTTGTACGGTAAAATTGGAATGGTATTGCATCCAGACAACCATCAGTTTTGTAAAAGGGCTAAGGCTCATCCCTTAACATTTTCATCATCAAAATCATCTGGTGTTCAAGAACACATGTTAAAACATTTCAATAGAATGACTCATCATTCTAAGGTTTTCATATCCATTTTTACCAAGTATTCCCATCTAAAGTTGATCAAGTTTTAAGCTTAGCACTAGCAACTAGAGGTGGGGGTAAATACTAATGAGGGGTGGTAAACAAGTGTATCTTATCTAAGTTCAATCTCATGCCTTAGGATGACATCAAGATCTATCTAACTTAGGCCAAGTTTTATGCTCTTTATGCTACCTTCAGTTATCTCTCTAGAATCTACAAGTCACTAAGTAATCTTTTGATATAAATCTTTAATAAAGAGAATAAAATACTAAGCTTGCAAGTAAAACTAGGATGGTGTGTCAAGTGGGTATAATCACATATGCTTAAGGCATATAGTTGGCATAGTAACAAGCAAGTAGTAGCTTTCTAAGCTGCAAGTGTTAGCTTGCTCGGTTAATAGCTTGCTAATTCAACTAGTAGTATTAGGCTTGCAAGGTTGCAAGTATAGGCTTGCCTTGTGCATAGCAGTGGTTGAAGTTCTCCTCAGCTTCTTCCTCGTAGTATCCTCCTTCCTCCTCATATCCTTGGTCGGTACTAGCGTCTATAAATAAATACGAGGTACACAATCACCAAACGATACTTAACTATTTCTAATCATCACACAAAGGTTCACACTAGATGATCTAGCATCATTACTAACATTACAAGATTAAAGCACTTGTCTCATTTATTTTATTTTGGAAAAGTAATTTCTACTCACTGAAAAACTACTTAAGATTTAATATTCTCCAACTCAAACATGGGATCATGTCCACACATGTCATCACCACATATTTCAGTACTTGGGAATGTGATTTAAAGTGGTCTCAAAATTTAATAAGGTTTAACCTTTTTTATTTAATTAATTAAAGTGACTAGAATGGCCTATGAGGCATTCTTTTATTACTTGATCATTATTTCTGCAAGTAACCCTATATATTTTTATATATACTAAAATGTATGGTTAAATGTGATTTTTGAGAGTTGGAATCAACTCAAAAGATCTTATGGTTGAATTTTGAAAAATGTTTGAATGCAGAAAAGCTTTTGGATTGTTATTTTTACCATGGGTGATCTACAAATCTAAATGGTTTGAATCCAACGGACTTGGATTAAGCATTTCAGTACCTTTCTAACAAAATTAGTTTCATGTATTTTGGTTCAGTGAATCGAGCTGGTTTGATTTTTGAATCTAGGTACAAAACTGGGTTTGATATTAAATGAATAAATCTAATTTTGAATTAGTGGGTCACGCGGGATGTTTAACTGGGCCGGCCCACTACGCACAACGCGCGCGCGGGCTGGTTAAGTGAGTGACCCCACTCGTAAGTGAGACAACAAGGGGCGAGCAGTATGTGGCGATTAGTATCGTAGGATCTAACTCTAATCGAACGGCCCTGGTTCATCGTCCACGTCGGGCAACACCGGTGAGACAGAACCCTAGCACGGCCAGTGGGGGTCGTGGGAGGCTCATCCGGGCTCAGGCGATGGTCGGCGACGGGGGAGAACGACGACGTCGACAATGGCGATCCTCCTGGTACCAGAAGCTTCTCCTGGGGCGGCTCTAATCAACGGTGCCTCTCCTCCTCTGTAGCGGAAAACTCCGGTGAAATTCTGGCCACTTGGTGCTCGCCTTGCTCCGGGAGTGAGTGGGTGTGATCAATGAAAGGTGGGGATTGAACTGGTGTGAAGAAAACGAGCGGGGGAGGCATCCTTTTATAGTGACTGAAGGGGACCAAATGGCGTGGGTGGGGCTCGTCGGTGTCAACGGCACAAAGTGCGACTGGCATGGACGATGATAGGGGGCGGTGCTGTGCTCCCTGGCGAAGCTCAATGGCATGGTCTTGCGGCGTGGGGCGGTGCTAAACGGTCGAAATGTTGCGGCGCTCTGGGCGGGTCCGACGGCAATTTTAATGGCGCATGGGCTATCCTGCTCGCGTGGCGGCGAATGGGCATTTCTGTGGTGTTGCTAGAGTGCTCGCGATCACGTATGCAAGCGGCGAGGGTGGCGCGCGGTCGGTGGGCGCGTGTCGAGGTTGGAACTCTGGCGCGCTCTCGGCTCGCTTGCAGAGAGGCTTGGCATGCTCGGGTTGTGTGGTCTAGGGGCTGGCTGTGCTCGAGGCTTGGACAGGGGGTGGCGGTGGACGGTGATGCATGTCCCAGACAATGTTGGCGAGGCTAGTGCTGCCTCTAGCGCGCTGGCGACATGGAGGTGACAATGGTGCTCTCGGCATGGTCACCATTAATGGCTAGGCTTTCTCACAGTGGTGCTAAAGATTGTTGAAGAGGCTAGATGATCTACTAAGAGCTTGTTGCAACCAGAGAGGGAACAAGGTTGGCCAAATTCACTACTGCAAATAGTGTTTGTTGTTTGTTTGTTTGCTGCAAACAAGGTGTTTGATGAAATGGCCGAAAGAAATTCAA
Organism: Avena sativa; assembly: GCA_916181665.1. NCBI lineage: Eukaryota > Viridiplantae > Streptophyta > Magnoliopsida > Poales > Poaceae > Avena > Avena sativa. The sequence continues at coordinate 108,199,319 of OV702293.1, forward strand.
ATTTTAATTTTAGATTCAAACTTGGTGGTTTTGCTAGGCACATACTAAGGAGTATATGGTTAGTTGGATTGGTCAAGGGGCACTGGTTTGGTTGGGTTTTGAAAAGGTGTGATCTTCACATATGTTAAAGATTCAATTTTGAATTGTCCTTTGAATGGGGTTGCCAAATGTTTTTGCAAGTTTGAAAGGTGGGATTTGATTCACTTTTACTTGGTCTAGCAAGGGGTGAAAAGAACTGGAAAAGTTTATGTTTGAAATCTTGGACTAGAAACACCCAAAGTGGCCTAGTGAGCAAGATTGGCAAAAATGACCAATTGCCTTATTTGATTTGTTTTTTGATTTTTTTTCTTGATTTTTTTCTGCTTGGAAATGTTTTAGATGATGTTATATTCATCTTTTAACATTCCTTACTGTTTATTTGAATCACACAAGTCCATTCATGCATTCATCAAATCATCACATACACACATGCATTCATTTGGTTTTTATTTAATCAAAGTTTTTGTTAACCCTAATTTTAGTGATTAGAGTTTGATGATCATTGTTTCATATTTTGGGATGTTACAAACCTTCCCTCCTTAAACGAAATCTCGTCCCGTGATTTGAAAAAGAATAAAAATCTAGGATTTAAGGAGATCGGGAAACTCCATCCTGATGTGACCTTCTCGCTCCTAGGTAGCTTCTTCTTCAGTGTGGTTGCTCCACTAAATCTTGAGAAACTTGATGCTTCGGGTTCTGGTGGTTCTAAAAGCTTCTTCCAAAATACGGATGGGTACTTCAGGATACGTCAAGTTATTGTTAATCTCTATGGTGCGGTGATCAATGTTCTTGAAAACTCCAGTCTTCTCCGGAACTTCAAGGCATTTGTGAAGTAACGATATATGGAACACATTGTGCACTGCTGTCATTTCCTCGGGCAGTTCCAATTGATATGATACTTCTCCTCGACGATTCAGAATCTTGAAGGGTCCGATATATCTGGGGGCTAACTTTCCTTTGAGCTAGAAACGCTGCATTCCCTTCAAAGGCGACACTTTGAGATGCACAAAATATCCAATATTGAAAGCGAGGTCTCAACGTCTCTTGTTGGCATAACTCTTTTGTCTGGATTGGGCGGTCTTAACATGCTCACGAATCTTGTGAAGTTTCTCTTCTGCTTCTCGTAGGATGTCGGGTCCGAAAATCTGACTCTCTCTTACTTCCGACCAATTCAAAGGAGTGCGACACTTCCTTCCATACATGAATTCAAATGGGGCCATTTGCAAACAAGCTTGATAACTGTTGTTGTATGAACATTCTGCAAAAGTCAGACAGTCTTCCCATTTAGATCCATACTCTATCACACATGCTCTCAACATATAATATCTTTGAGTATTTGATTTACTCGCTCCATTTGTCCATCGGTCTAAGGGTGATATGCTGTGCTGAAATCCAGTCGGGTTCCTAAACCTTCTTGGACTTTCTTCCAGAATCTCGAGGTAAACTGAGTTCCTCGATCTAATACGATGTTCTTGGGGACTCCGTGCAGACTAACGATTCTAGCAATGTACAACTCTGCTAGCTTCAAACTTTGCTGGTGGTCTTGACTGATAATAAATGGGCGACTTTGGACAATCTGTCAACTATGACCCAAATAGAGTCATTTCCCCTACTAGAAGTAGGCAATCCGGTGATAAAGTCCATTCCAATGGAATCCTATTTCCATTCTGGAATCTGTAATGGTTCCAATAGTACTGCGGGTCTTTGATGTCCCGCCTTGACTCTCTAGCAAATATCACACTTGGCGATATAGCTTCCGATTTCTCTCTTCATCTTATGCCACCAAAATTGCTCCTTCAAATCCTGATACATCTTGGTTCCTCTGGGGTGGATAGAATAAAGAGTATCATGGGCCTCTTTCAAAATAACTTCTTTCAACTCTGAATCTGAGGTACACAGAGACGTCCTTTGTACCACATAACTCCTTCTTCGTCCTCGGTGAATCCGGGTACTTTGCCTGTGCCGATACGACGTTTGATACCGTCAATACTAGCATTTCCTTTCTGCGCCTCCTTGATCTGACTAATCAAAGTGGGTTGAAGTTCTATGCTAGCCAAAAATCCTTCACTCACTTATTCCATTCGGAAATCGTCCATCTCTTTGTGCAAACTTGGTTGCTCCTTCAAAATCATGGAGTTCAAGCGGCACGACAATCTGCTAAGGGCATCTGCTACCACATTGGCTTTACTGGGGTGATAGTGAATGTCCAGATCATAGTCCTTGATTAGCTCAATCCATCTTCTCTGCCTCATATTCAGCTCCTTCTGAGTGAATATATACTTCAGGCTCTTGTGATCCGAATAAATCTCACAACGGTTTCCCATGAGATAATACCTCCATGTCTTCAGGGCTAGAACTACGGTGCTAGTTCAAGGTCATGGGTTAGATAATTTTGTTCATGCTGTTTCAGTTGTCGGGATAGATAAGATATAACTTTGCCTTCTTGCATTACCACACATCCGAGACCGATCTTGGATGCGTCACAATACACATCATATCCAGCATGATCAAGATTGGGGCTGAAATCAATCTCCTCTTGAGTTCTTGAAAACTCGCTTCACATTTGTCCGTCCATTCAAACTTCTTGTACTTCTTCAAAAATTGGGTCATGGGTCTTGCAATACTCGAGAATCCTTCTACAAACTTGCGGTAGTATCCCGCTAATCCGAGAAATGCACGAACTTGGGTTTGAGTGGTTGGGCCTTACCAATCTTCAACATCCTTCACCTTTGCAGGGTCAATGGCAATTCCTCCGGCTGATACAATATGTTCGAGGAATCCTACCTCCTGTAACCAGAATTCACATTTGCTAAACTTGGCATATAGCTGATGCTCTCTAAGGGTTCCAGGAATGGTCCTTAGGTGTAGCCCATGTTCTTCTTCTAATTTGGAATAAATTAGAATGTCATCGATAAAAACAACGACAAACTTATCCGGGAAGTCCATAAAAATCTTATTCATGAGGTTCATGCAATAAGCGGGGGCATTGGTTAATCCAAAAGACATGACGGTATGTAATCCATATCTGGTGGTAAAGGCAGTCTTTGGGATATCCTCTGCGCGAATCTTGAGTTGATGATAGACAGTTCTAAGATCAATCTTAGAAAACACTTTGGCACCAGTCAACTGGTCAAACAGATCTTCTATCTTTGGCAATGGGTACTTGTTCTTGATGGTGACATCATTAAACTTCCGATAATCCATACATAAGCGTTTACCTCCATCTTTCTTGTCCACAAACAAAGCAGGCGATCTCCATGGTGACACACTTGGTTGAATCAATCCAATTTCCAGCATGGCATCCAGTTGCTTCTTCAGTTCCACTAGTTCAGACGGGTTCATACTATATGGTCTCTGGGCTATGGGTCCGGTTCTAGGGATTAGTTCAATGATAAACTCGATATCCTGATCTAGGGGGCATACCGGGCAAAACATCTGGAAATACATCGGGGTATTCATAGACTACCCGGACTTGGTCAATGGTTGGCTAGGCTATACTCTTGTTGCACTTGAATTGGCGGGGCAAGGTTTCAGATACATGCTCTACTGATATTCTGGCTGTATTGGTCATGGTTATGGCTTTCTTGGCACAGTCAATTAATCCTTTGTATTTGGACATCCAATCCATTCCTAGTACTACTTCCAAACCTTTAGTTCCGAGTACTATTAGATTAGCATAAAAAGCTATGCCATGGATTCGGATAGGGATGGCTTTGCAAATTTGCCTAGCTTTGGTGGTTGAACTAGGTATTTGAACAATCATAACATGCTTCAATTTGGTTGGTTGAATCTTACTAGTGCATGAAAATTCTTCAGTAACAAATGAGTGCGATGCTCCAGAATCAAACAACACTCTTGCAAGTACTGAGTTAACAGAAAACATACCCAGCACGACATCTGGCGCTTCCTAGGCTTCTTCAGCATGCATGAGAAAGAGACGGCCGTTGCGGTTGAGCGAGTTCCCTAGGGAAAACCTTCTTCCAGGCTGAACACGACGCTGCTGCTGAGCTGGGGCATTTACATTGGTGGCTTTGGCAATCTTCTTGGGGCACTCATTGGAATAGTGACCCTTGGTTCCACATTCATAACAAGTCACTTGGGACTTGTCCTTTGTTGCAACAGGCACATCATTGCTTCTAGTCCTTGGGGCAGTGTTGGCGTTGGTGGCAACATTGTTGTTGTTGAACTTGTGTGGGGCACGGTTGAAATTGCTGGGTTTGCTGGGGTTATTGTGGTTTCCTCCGGGCCTTTGGTTTCCATGGTTGGGATAGGTCGGACGGTTCATCGGGGGTCTGTTGGTTCTTGGGGAAAATCCTAGAGATGGGTTGGGGCGATACTTTGGTGTATGGTGGGTTCCTGGTTGATGCATCATGCGACGCTTGGAGTTCTCATTAGCTTGGTTGATCTTTCCTTCCATTTGAATGGCAGAGTCAACTAAGGCTTCAATATCAGCAAAGGGGATTGATGGTGCTGACGTGGGGCACTTCGTTGGAAACCCCAAGAGCAAGGTGTGAAGTAGCAAGTAGCAAGTCTTCCCTAAGTTGAGACCGATGTTATCAAACCAAAAGGAGGAAGGAAACGTCACACAGGTGTTGCGAGCAACGCGGAGACCTGCACAACACAAACTCAAGACTTTGCCCCAACGAATCAGTGAGGTTGTCAAGCTCACCGGTTTCCTGTAACAAAGGATTAAACGTATGTTGTGGAAGGTAATGGTTTGCAGCTAGTAAACAGGTAACAGTGGAAGATGTATCAATGGTAAAGATTGGACTGGGGTCCATAGTTCACTAGAGGTGCTCTCCTTAGATAAACAACATGGCATGAAGGGTAAACAAATTACATCGAGGCAATTGACAGGAACTGAGCAAGGCATAACAATGCAATTACTAGCCAGAAAGATCCTATGAAGTTGATTGGGCAATACAACAATATACAGACCGTCATCCAACTGCATCTATGACTAGAAGTACACCTTCAGGTTATCATCCAAACCCCCTCCAGTATTAGGTTGCAAGCAACAGACAACTGCTTTAAGCAAAGTGTGTAAGGTTAACAGTCCACATGTTCCATGAACAAGAGACCGATGTTTTCTCCCTAGTATCAACAACACATCTACAACCGAAGAGATTTCTGTCACTTCCCTTGGAAACTAGAGGCATGAACCCACTATCGAGCATAAATACCCCCTCTTCGAGTCACTAGCAACTACTTTGCCAAGATAACCACTAGCAACAGAGAGCATGCAATATCACAAACAACATAGACATGATAGAATCATAAAGATAAAACCATTAATCAAACCAACATAATAATCTCAATATCCATCGGATTCCCGCAAACACAACATGCATGATTACAAATAGATTAGATCTTGATCATGAACAGAGCTCACAAGATCTAAACATGATATCACAAAGGAGGAGAAACAACCATCTAGCTACTGTATGGACCCATAGTCCAAGGGTGAACTACTCACGAATCATACCGGAGAGAAGGCCTCCGAGATGATCTCCCCTCCAGCAGGGTGCCGGGAAGAACTTTAGATCCCCCCGATCTAGTGACGATGGTGGCGGCGGCTACAGACGGTTTTGTGGATTTCTGATCAGGTACTCAGGGTTTCTGCATCGGGGGCTTCTTATAGGTGAAGGGGCAATACCGGGAGGCGGCCAGGGCGACCAAACCCTAGCCAGGCGTGGGCCCACCTTCCCTCGCGCCTGGGGTGGGTCTGGCCATCTCCTCCGGCTCTCCTCTGGACTTCTTATTTCCCACGGAAAGTAATTGACTTTGATGTTTGTCCCGTCCAATTCCGAGAATATTCCTTTACTAACTTTTCTGAAACCAAAAACAGCAGAAAACAGGCATCTCGCACTATTGCAACTTGTTAATAGGTTAGTACCAGAAAACATGTAAAAAGCACCTCAAAGTGTGGACAAGTAAAGCAATGTAGATACTAAACAAGAATGGAACATAAAAAATTATAGATATGTTTCCAACGTATCAGCATCCCCAAGCTTAACTCCTGCTCGTCCTCGAGTAGGTAGGTGATAAACAGAATAATTTTTGACATGACATGCACCCATTTGCAAGCATTGAAAGCTGGGATCAAAGAACTCTAAACATGTGCATGAATGATGGAGTTCTAACACTAGGACATATTAACTATGCATGCAACATGGCAAGCTACAAACAAAGATCATGAGTAACATGCATTGAAAAACGTTTTTTTGTTTCACATGCAGAAAACATAGCATAGTGGCAATCAGCTTGTCCCTCATAGAGTAGCAATATAATGCATAGGACACCTACAAAGTTCACAAGGGTGACTAGAAACAAATAGCACAAGAGCAAGTAATAAAACAATATGCATCAATTAATAAGCTTTGGAACACTGCTCACAGAATGACAACTATGCTCTCTTAATGGTGCCTAAAGGTAGAAGGTGAAGAAAGGCCTTTTTGTAAAGGAAGAAGGGATTACAAGATTCAAAAAGAGCTTCCAAAAATTATGGTACTTGTTATATTTCATCCCTCATTGCCCCTATCATAAGCATCTTGAAGTGGTTAAGGTTAAAGTGGCAAAGTTGGCGTATATGCTTGACGAAGTATAAGTTGGAAATCTCATGCCCCTTGAATACGAGGGCCACACCTCATGCATACTCAACTTTAGGTCCAGGTAAGTTCTTGTCACTGTAAGTATTTGCATATCATTGAGAACCGCCAACGGGGTACCCCTTGCACATGGTACAGGAGCTTTCCCATAACCAAAATGACAAGGCAAACAAACAATGAGCATCTCAGCAAGTCTTCTCATGTACCATGGGAATATGGTGTTTTTTCTCTCTTTCCTCTTTTCTCAATGTGTCTCTTTTTTTATAAGAAGAATGCTTCATAGATGTCACTATGGTGATGCTGCAAGTTTCCACCATGATTAGGCATGGCTTAGGCTAGCGGCCTAGGCGTTTCTCTAACACGGGATACAAACTCCATGGACTTACAAGTTCCCTCTTTATTTCACACCGGTGACATCCATAGACAAAAGAACATGATATCAACTGAGTACAACAAGGTACAAGTGCAATGTTGAAAACGTTCCCCGTGACAACACGGTTCTGCTAATCCCAACTTATAAGTTCAAGCATATACAACAAAGTTTCCACAATGGTTCAAGTTTATTAGGGGCAAAGAATAAAGTGTGCCATCAAGTTCGTGAGGGCTTTAATCACTAAGTTTTCACATAACAAAATTGTTTTTTTAATTGGAAGATATATGAAAACAAGAATGTACTTGGAATGGTGTAACACACCATGCATAGGATTTTATAGTGGACACTTTGGAATAACTTGGTTTCTTGGGAGTTGGAAGCATGAGTAGAGCTTACTCATACAAGTGGAGGCTAGCAAAAGACTGGGAGCAACCGACTAAGAGAGCAATAATGGCCAAAATTATGCAATGCAACCAAGCAAACTAATCAAAGCAAAGAGTGGTACTACAAGTCAAGGACTAAATGATCATAGAGGCTAATGGTGACTTGTCATATTCATAACATTGTGTGAGCATGTGCCAAGTCAACCCAAGCAAAACATCAAAGGAGAATACCACAATACTATGCTTTTGCATGCTAAAACAACGCATAATTCCTTCAAGACACACTAAGCAATCCCAATTGTTTGGAACAAGACATGCTACCGCAATAATCACTAAGCATAATGCTAAAACAACACCTAGCATGTCATGCTAAAGTCTAAGTCACAGTCAATGCAAGCTCCTCTTGCACTTCAGGCAAGAACTTACTACTCCTTTCCAACACCAAGCAAACTTATTTGTAAAAAAACATAGAGAGAACGGCGGTCCAAACTACTTTATTCAAGCAAACTAAGCAAAGCAAACGAAAACTAAGACGCTGCAAGAACAACACAACTGTGCATGAACAATAAAAACGAAGTGTCTAGACAGACATGAGCTTTTTATTGATGAAGAAGGGGATGCCTTGGGCATCCCCAAGCTTTGACGCTTGTACCTCTTGGATATTTATTGGGATGAAACCGTGGTGACATCCCCAAGCTTGAGCTTTTGTCCATTCTTCATCTCATTGCATCATTCTCTCTCTAGACCTGAAATTTTTCCTTCATACAAAACTTCACACAATCTTCATTAGCAACATTAGTGTATTCAAAAGATATTAGACCACTGGCAAAGCTTTGGAACAGCAAGGAGTTTCACTAAAAACACAATTTACCTGAAGAGAGCTCAAAAAGGAATCAATAAGAAGCAAATGCAAATAATGGCAAAAATCTGTCAAAACAGACCAGCGGGTAGAAACCGATTTTTTCAAACATCTTCCGTTGCTCAAATAAAAAAGTGTTAAACTAACGGAACTTATCTAACATACTGGGGGATTTATTCGTATATTTTGAGCTTAATACGAGTTACAGAGCCTCCTCACGAATATTTTTTGTGGAGGACATAAATCTGTTTCGGGACAGCAACTCCCTAAATCTTACTTCCCTCTCATTAGAGGTCATTCTTGGCACAAAAAGCAAACAAAAAAGGATAAGGTGAGGTCATTATAGATGTAATAGCTTTCAAGACTCAAGGAAACTCTTGGGTTATCTCCCAACAAGTACTTTTCTTTAACGCCTTTAAGTTAGGCACAAGAAGCAAGAAGAATCAAGTATTTTCAAATGAGGAAGCATTAACATTTATACTTGCAAAATCTTCAACTATGAAAGGTATCTCATCCAAATGGGTTTTGAAGTATCCTTTCTCATCTCTCTTTGATCTACTACCTTCATCAAAAAGATTTTCAGGGGCAACCCAATCAAAGTTCTTTTCAAAGGCTTCATGCAGTCCAACAAGTTTAAAGGGTATGGGTATATTGAATTCTTCTCTAGGCTTATTTTTATAAAAAATACCCACACCATCTACACTTGAACCTATCATATGGAAACTTTCAAAAACCTTTTTGGCTTCCCTAGCAACATCATGGAATTCTTTTGATAAAGTTTCAAGGATGAATTCCCTTTTTTCAACATTCTTCTCTTCTTTTAGTTTTAGGAACAAGAATTGTATGAAGGGGTTAAGGCTAACAAATCTAGCCTCCAACATATGAACTAAAGAAACTGCAGCAATCTCATAATTAGGAGCAAGCTCTGCTATAGATTTATCCTCAATATCCTCATGCTTAGAAACATAATTAAAAAATTCTTGAATATTATCTTTCCCAATTATGGAGCCACTACCTATTGCAAGATCTTTCAGGGCAAACTGGGGGAGCAACATGTTGAGCAAGGTGGCAACTAGGGTAGGAACTAATTTTTTTGTGTTTTTTAATAAGGCAAGCAAACCATACTAGACTAATTTTTTTTTTTGAAAACAAGGCAAACAAAACCAAGAAAAAGAAACAAAGCAAACTAAAAACAAAGTAAAGAGAAAGGAAGTGAAGGACTCCCCTAGTGAAGACGTCCTTAGTCTCCCGGCAATGGCGCCAGAAAACTTGTTGATGGTGCTGACGTGGGGCACTTCGTTGGAAACCCCAAGAGCAAGGTGTGAAGCAGCAAGCAACAAGTCTTCCCTCAGTTGAGACCGAGGTTATGGAACCAGAAGGAGGAAGGAAACGTCACACAGGTGTTGCGAGAAACGCGAAGACCTGCACAACACAAACTCAAGACTTTGCCCCAACGAATCAGTGAGGTTGTCAAGCTCACCAGTTTGCTGTAACAAAGGATTAAAAATATGGTGTGGAAGGTAATGGTTTGCAGTAAGTAAAAAGGTAACAGTGGAAGATGTATCAATGGTAAAGATTGGACCGGGGTCCATAGTTCACTAGAGGTGCTCTCCTTAGATAAACAACATGGCATAAAGGGTAAACAAATTACAGCGAGGCAATTGATAGGAACTGAGCAAGGCATAACAATGCAATTACTAGCCATAAAGATCCTATGAAGTTGACTGGGCAATACAACAATATACATAGACCGTCATCCAACTGCATCTACGAATAGAAGTCCACCTTCAGGTTATCATTCGAACCCCCTCCGGTATTAAGTTGCAAGCAACAGACAACTGGCTTAAGCAAAGTGTGTAAGGTAAACAGTCCACATGTTCCATGAACAAGAGACCATTGTTTTCTCCCTAGTAGAAACAGCACATCTACAACCGAAGAGATTTCTGTCACTTCCCTTGGAAACTAGAGGAATGAACCCACTATCGAGCATAATTACCCCCTCTTGGAGTCACTAGCAACAACTTGTCCAAGATAACCACTAGCAACGGAGAGCATGCAAGATCACAGACAACACAGACATGATAGAATAATAAAGATAAAATCATTAATCAAACCAACATAATAATCTCAATATCCATCGGATCCCCGTAAACACAACATGCATGATTACAAATAGATTAGATCTTGATCATGAACGGAGATCACAAGATCTATACATGAAAGCACAAAGGAGGAGATACAACCATCTAGCTACTACATGGACCCATAGTCCAAGGTGGAACTAATCACGAATCATACCAGAGAGAAGGCCTCCGCGATGATCTCCCCTCCGGCAGGGGGCCGGGAAGAACTTCAGATCCCCCCTATCTAGGGACAATGGTGGCGACGGCTACAGACGATTTCGTGGATTTCTGATCGGGTACTCAGGGTTTCTACATCGGGGGCATATTATAGGCGAAGGGGAGAGACCGGGAGGCATCCAGGGCCACCAAACCCTAGCCAGGCGCGGGCCCACCTGCCCCCGTGCCTGGGGTGGGTCTGGCCCCCCTGTCCGTCCCCTCCGGCTCTACTCTGGACTTCTTGTTCCCCATGGAAAGTAATTTAATTTGACGTTTGTCCCGTCCAATTTCGATAATATTTCTTTACTAACTTTTCTTAAACCAAAAACAGTAGAAAACAGGCATCTGGCACTGTTGCAACTTGTTAATAGGTTAGTACCAGAAAACATGTAAAAAGCACCTCAAAGTGTGGGCAAGTAAAGCAAAGTAGATACTAAACATGCATGGAACATCAAAACTTATAGATATGTTTCCAATGTATCATGGATATTGACTAACACTATCTACATCTCATCATGCAGACCATTCAGGAATCTCTCCTTCTTCTTGGATTCAGTGTCTATCTCATCCGGTGCATACCTAGCCAATGACAAGAATTTGTCACGGTATTCCACTACTGTCATCCTTCCTTGCTTCAGTTCCCTGAATTCATCTCTCATCCTCTTAATCAAACCCGGTGGCACATGGGTTCTTCTGAACTTGACTTTGAACTCTTCCCAAGTCATCAGCTGACCTCCTGTCATTGCGCGAACGCTGTTCCACCATGCTCTTACATCTCCGACCAGATAGTGGGTAGCAAACAACACTTTATCATTAGCTTCCAATCCTGCAACTTCCAGATTGTTCTCCATGGTTTGCACCCAATCATCTGCATCTAGGGGCTCTTCTAACATAGTGAAAATGGGTGGATTGGTGTTTTGGAAATTCTTGAGCTTAGATCCATGGTTGTCCTGATTTCCATGGCCTTGATTGTTGTTGGCCATCTGAGCTATCTGTTGAAGGGTGGCTAAGTTGGCTTAACTTTCGTCTCTTTCAGCTTCGCGGTTGGAAACCAACATTTGCAAGAGTTGCAACATCGGGTCCGGGGATGAGTTGTTTCCTCCGCGAGGCATGTGAAGATTGAGGTACATCATGAGAAAAGAGGGAAATTTCTAAGGTTTAGGGTTTTTGGAGAGCTTTTAAAGTTCTACTCATATTTTTCTAGCAAATTGCTTTTCATTCATTCATAGCACACGATACAAACACACACCACAACAAAGGAAAACGGATGGTTTTAGGAACCATTCAGTAAAGCTACGATACAGTGGGACCGAATACAACTCAGTAACGCTAGTGCTCAAGTGCTACTATTCCTTGGAGTCAGTGTCCTCATCATCCTCATCATCATCGATGAAGGCAAAGTCATCCTCATCGGTGAAGAAGTCCATGGTCTGATCCTCCAGAAAGACATCATTATCGCTGAGATAGGAGTAGGGGTGTCCATGAAGGTCTTCCCCTGCATTCTACCTCTCCTCCAACTGCATGTCTCTCTCGTGGATGGTCTCCTCCAAATCCGTGATCCGGTGGCGACGACGGGCAATGATCCGCTCCTTCTTTCGAGCTGACAGCGACGATACTTGCGATCCTTCACTAGCATGGCAATGGTCTGATCCTTCTTGGCGGTGATGGAGTATTTGTGGTTGGCGTAGGAATGGGCATTGTCCAACTCCTTCTGACGGTCATACATCATGAAGCTGAGGTGGTCCAATTGAATCTTTAGCTCGTGGTGATATGGGGCCTCCAGTGGCCGTCCCATAACATCACACCTTGGGTAGAACTCAAAGCGGGTACCCTTGATTTGATTGATACTCTGCCCACATAGATGGGCAAGAGCTTCCTGCATGGCCCTGGCAAGTCCATCGAGCCAGTTGTTCTCTCTCAAGGTGAACTAAATTCCCTCTATGTTGGGGGATTCAATCTTTCCTCGGAGACTTGCAACAACTAACCACTATAGATCTTCTCCTTCTTGATCATTGAGTTGAGCTCCGAAGAACTCGGGGTGCGGATGCTCCAACATCTCCGACAACTGGTCCAAGTCACGCTCAAAGATGAGGTCTCCTCCATTATGCAACTGATAAAACTTGCTGTACTTCACGTCCATCTATAAGAATATAGGATGAGTAAGTTAGTAGAGGGATCAAGTGTGTCAAATTTTACATAAGTTTGTAAGAATTTTTGAGGAACATGAATTTTCATGAAAGAATCCAAGTGATAAGAATGAGAATAAGTTTTTGTAAATACTCACTTCCTTTGGTTTTGAAACTAATTTTTTGATTCAAACGTCCATTCTAACTAGGGTCTCCTATGGTCAGGATGGCTCTGATACCAACTTGTCAACACCCGGATTTTTAATCACAGATGCCTGTTATGCCATACATCGCAATCCCAGAATTACCATTTTTGCGAGACATTAAAGATTTGGATATCATAGTACATCATCCATTACAAACCATACATAAGCTCTTACACAAATAAGGATCTCATGATCCAGTCTTAATACAAATCAAGCAGCGGAATAATGTAATAATAACGATAGCGTAGGCTAAGCTCCACCTTCATGGTCACAGGCAATGCTGACGATGGGAGATGATCCTAGTTATCATAACCTTCTTGTTGTCCGTCTTCCTGATACTCCTCTTCATAGTCTAGCTACGGGAATAGCCAGGGACAAAGCCATGAGTACTTTTTAAGTACTCGCAAACTAATACTAACAAGTGAGGGGTTCTTGTAGTAGGATACTAAGCTCTAGGTTTTTTTTTGCAAAAAGCTAGATTTACCTCTACTAAGTTCAGAAGCAAAGAAGTTTAGTTGAGAGTTTTATAACACCAAAGTGGGAACTTGAATTTCATGTCACAACACTATTGTGGTCAAGTCAAAGTCACAAATCATTTCACAAGTCCTTTTGAAAACATCTGACGACGGAACAGTATGGCCACTCCAAATGTCCATAACCGCGGACGCGGCTATTTGATTAGTTTGACACTCTGCAGAGATTGTACACATTCACCACAACATTCGATACATCCGTCAGGAACAATCCTGAATTCACCATACTCAGTATGGGGATAATCAATCCTAACCTTTCAATTACACGCCCTAGTATAGGCACCTCTCCCGTGAGTTTGGCCTCCCAACCATGACCAACTATCATCTTGGGTACTACACAGGTGGACAATCTTCACAAGGTAGCCTCAGCTCAGACCTTGGCCGCAAGGGAACCCATACTACGGTATATAAATTTCCAGTCAAGCCCTACCCAAATTTTAGGTATTGTGGTTGTACGTTAAAATTGGAATGGTATCGCATCCAGACAACGATCAGTTTTGTAAAAGGGCTAAGGCTCATGCCTTCATCAACAAAATCATCTGGTGTTCAAGAAAACATGTCAAAACATTTCAATAGAATGACTCATCATTCTAAGGTTTTCATAACCATTTTTATCAAGTATTCCCATCTAAAGTTGATCAAGTTTTAAGCTTAGCACTATCATCTATAGGTGGGGGTAAATACTAATGAGGGGTGGTAAACAAGTCTATCTTATCTAAGTTCAATCTCATGCCTTAGGATGACATCAAGATCTATCTAACTTAGGCCAAGTTTTATGCTCTTTATGCTACCTTCAATTATCTTTCTAGAATCTAAAAGTCACTAAGTAAACTTTTGATAGAAAGATTTAATAAAGAGAATAATACTAAGCTTGCAAGTAAAACTAGGATGGTGTGTCAAGTGGGTATAATCACATATGCTTAAGGCATATTGTTGGCATAGTAACAAGCAAGTAGTAGCTTGCTAAGCTGCACATGTTAGCTTGCTCGGTTAATAGCTTGCTAATTCAACTAGTAGTATTAGGCTTGCAAGGTTGCAAGTATAGGCTTGCCTTGTGCAAAGCAGTGGTTGAAGTTCTCCTCGGCTTCTTCCTCGCAGTATCCTCATTCCTCCTCGTATCCTTGGTCAGTACTAGCGTCTATAAATAAATACGAGGTACACAATCAACAAACAATACTTAACTATTTCTAATCATCACACAAAGGTTCACACTAGATGATCTAGCATCATTACTAACATTACAAGATTAAAGCACTTGTCTCATTTATTTTATTTTGGAAAAGTAATTTCTACTCATTGAAAAACTACTTAAGATTTAATATTCTCCAACTCAAACATGGGATCATGTCGACACATGTCATCATCACATATTTCAGTACTTGGGAATGTGATTTAAAGTGGTCTCACAATTTAATAAGGTTTAACCTTTTTTATTTAATTAATTAAAGTGACTAGAATGGCCTATGAGGCATTCTTTTATTACTTGATCATTATTTCTGCAAGTAACCCTATATATTTTTATATATTCTGAAAAGTATGGTTAAATGTGATTTTTGAGAGTTGGAATCAACTCAAAAGCTCGTATGGTTGAGTTTTGAAAAATGTTTGAATGCAGAAAAGCTTGTACCTTGTTATTTTTACCATGGGTGATCTACAAATATAAATGGTTTGAATCCAACGGGCTTGGATTAAGCATTCCAGTACCTTTCTAACAAAATTGGTTTCATGCATTTTGGTTCAGTAAATCGAGCTGGGTTGATTTTTGAATCTAGGTACAGAACTGGGTTTGAAATTAAATGAATAAATCTAAATTTGAATTAGTGGGTCGCGCGGGATGTTTAACTGGGCCGGCCCACTACGCACAGCGTGTGCGTGGGCTGGTTAAGTGAGCGACCCCACTCATCAGTGAGACAACAAGGGGCGAAGCGGTATGGGGCGATTAGGATCGTAGGATCTAACTCTAATCGAACGGCTTTGGTTCATCGTCCACGTGAGGCAACGCCGGCGAGACAGAACCCTAGCACGGATAGTGGGGGTCGTGGGAGGCTCACCGGGTCTAAGGCGATGGTCGGTGACGTGGGCGAATGATGAAGTCGACGACGGCGATCCTCCTGGTACCGAAAGCTTCTCCTGGGGTGGCTCCAATCGACGACGCCTCTCCTCCTCTGCAGCGGCGAAATCCGGTGAAATTCCTGCCACCTGGTGCTCGCCTTGCTCCGGGAGTGAGTGTGTGTGATCAATGATAGGTGGGGAGTGAACTTGTGTGAAGAAAACAAGCGGGGGAGGCCTCCTTTTATAGTGGATGAAGAGGACCGAATGGCGCGGGTGGAGCTCGTCGGTGTCAATGGCACAAAGTGCTACTGGCATGGGCGACGATAGGGGGCAGTGATGTGATTCATGGCGAAGCTCAACGGCGTGGTCTTGCGGCGTGGGGCAATGCTAAACGGTCAGAACTTTGCGGCGCTTTGGGCGGGTCCAATGGAAATTTTAATGGTGCACGGGCTGTCCTGGTCGTGCGGCGGTGAACGGGCATGTCCGCGGTGTTGCTGGGGTGCTGGCGATCACGTCTGCAAGCGACGAGGGCGGCGCACGATCGGTGGGCCCGTTTCGAGGTTAACACTCTGGCATGCTCTCGGCTCGCTCATAGAGAGGCTTGGCAAGCTCGGGCTGTGTGGCCCAGGGGCTGGCTGGGCTCGAGGCTTGGACAGGGGGTGGCGATGGACGGTGCTACGTGTCCCAGACAAGGTTGGCGAGGCTAGTGCTGCCTCTAGCGCGCTGGCGACATGGGGGGTGACAATGGTGCTCTCGGCATGGTCACCATTAATGGCTAGGCTTGCTCATAGTGGTGCTAAGGATTGTTAAAGAGGCTAGATGATCAACTAAGAGCTTGTTGCAACCAGAGAGGGAACAAGGTTGGCCAAATTCACTATTGCAAATAGTGTTTGTTGTTTGTTTGTTTGCTGCAAACAAGGTGTTTGATGAAATGGCCAAAAGAAATTCAAATTTGATTTTTGGATTCAAACCTGGTGGGTTTTCTAGGCACATACTAAGGAGTATCTGGTTAGTTGGATTGGTCAAGGAGCACTGGTTTGGTTGGATTTTGAAAAGGTGTCATCTTCACATATGTTAATGATTCAATTTTGAATTGTCCTTTGAATGGGGTTGCCAAATGTTTCTGCAAGTTTGAAAGGTGGGCTTTGATTCACTTTTACTTGGTCTAGCAAGGGGTGAAAAGAATTGGAAAAGTTTATGTTCGAAATCTTGGACTATAAATACCCAAAGTGTCCTAGCATAACATCCCAAAAATATGAAACAAGGATCATCAAATTATAATCACTAAAATTAGGGTTAACAAAAACTTTGAGTAAATAAAAACAAAATGAATGCATGTGTGTATGTGATGATTTGATGAATGCATAAATGGACTTGTGTGATTCAACTAAATATCAAGGAATGATTCAAAGATGAATATAACATCATCTAAAACATTTCCAAGAAGAAACAAATCAAGAGAAAATCACAAACAATTCAAATAAAGGAAATGGTCATTTGTGCCAATCTTGCTCACTAGGTCACTTTGAGTGTTTCTAGTCCAAGATTTCAAACAGAAACTTTTCCAATTCGTTTCACCCCTTGCTAGACCAAGTAAAAGTGAATCAAAGCCCACCTTTGAAACTTGCAGAAACATTTAGCAACCCCATTCAAACTACAATTCAAAATTGAATCTTGATCATATGTGAAGATCACACCTTTTCAAAACCCAACCAAACCAGTGCCCCTTGACCAATCCAACTAACCCAATACTCCCTAGTATGTGCCTAGAAAACCAACCAATTTTGAATCCAAAATTCAAATTTAAATTTTTTTCGGCTATTTCATCAAACACCTTGTCAGCAGCAAACACACAAACACAAAACACTATTAGGAGCAGTGATTTTGGCCAACCTTGTTCCCTCTCTAGCTCACTCTATACTCTTAGTAGATGATCTAGCCCAATTAACAAGCTTTAGCACCGCTGTGAGCTTGGCATAGCCATCAATGGTGACCATGCCGAGCCTAACTTTCCACCCACATGTCGACAGCAAGTTAGAAGCAGCACCAAGCCTAGCAAGCATGTCTAGAGCACTGGCCACCATCCACCGCCACTCCCTGTCCAAGCCCCGAGCGCAGCCAGCCCCTGGACCACAAGCCAAGCTCATGCCAAGCTTCTCTGTGTGCAAGCCGAGAGCGCGCCAGTGCGTCGTCCGCGACACCAGCCCATAGACCACACGCCACCCTCTCCGCTTGCAGACGTGATCGCTAGCACCCCAGCACCCCGCCAGACAACCTCGTTCGCCGCCGCATGGACCATGCATGCTGTGTGCCATTAAAATTGCCATCGGACCCGCCCAGAGCGCCGTGATGTTCCGACCATCTTGCACCGCCCCACGCGACACGACCATCCCGTTGAGCGTCGCCAGGGAGCACAGCACCACCCTTATCTCCGCCCATGCCCGTAGCACTCTGTGCCGTCGACACCGACGAGCTCCACCCGCGCCATTCGGTCCCCTTTAGCCACTATAAAAGGAGGCCTCCCCTGCTCGGTTTCTTCATACCAGTTGACTCCCCACCTCTCACTGATATCCCCCACTAACTCCCGGAGCAAGGTGAGCACCAGGTGGCTGGAATTTCACCGGAGTTCGCTGCTGCAGAGGAGGAGAGGCACCGTCGATTGGAGCCGCCCCAGGAGAATCGCTGTCGTTGACTTCGTCATCCGCCCCTGTCGCCGACCATCGCCTGAGCCCCGGTGAGCCTCCCACGACCCCCACTATCCGCTCTAGGGTTCTGTCTCGCCGGCGCTGCCCGACGTGGATGATGAACCAGAGCCGTTCGATTAGAGTTAGATCGTGCGGCCTAGATCACCCCATACTGCTTCGCCACTCGTTGTCTCAATGATGAGTGGGGTCGCTCACTTAACCGTCCCGCGCGCCCTGTGCGTAGTGGTCCGGCCCAGTTAAACATCCCACGCAACCCACTAATTCAAATTTAGTTTTATTTATTTAGTTCTAAACTTAGTTCTATACCTAGATTCAAAAATCAACCCAGATCGATTCACTAAACCAAAATGCATGAAACCAATTTTGATAGAAAGGTACTGAAATGATTAATCCAAGCCCGTTGAATTCAAACCATTTGGATTTGTAGATCATCCATGGTAAAAATAACAAGGCAGAAGCTTTTCTACATTCAAACATTTTTCAAAATTCAACCATGAGAGCTTTTGAGTTGATTCCAACTCTCAAAAATCACATTTAACCATACCTTTCAGAATATATAAAAATACTAGCATGCATACACGTGCACCGCACGTTTTACCATTATGGATGAATTTGGTCGACGAAAAAGGGCTTGCTAGTACAGTAGATTCAAGCCAAAAAATTATTACCAACATTCAGATGTCGAATGTTCAGAAAAGAAGAAATTAATAAGCAATACATTTTTTTAGATGAGCAATCTACATTATTAGGTGGATAGAGAAAAAATAAAAACAGTTTAGTACCAAATCATGGACTGGTAGGACCACTTATTTTATTTTTTACTTTTCATCCTTCCCGTTTTGCCATTCTCTTCCTAGGCATCTTCCGCCCAAGGCCCACGAAGCAGCAGGTCAGCCTGTTTTTCTAGAGAAGAGCAACTGGTTGTTTCTAGAATAAACTGGAGCCAGCTGCTGTTACTGTTTACCGCGAATCCTGCTGATCTTAGCCGTTAGATCAAACTGACCAACGGTTGGAATTGATGCTTTAAACCCAGTTCAAAATTGGTACACTATATAGTGGTATAGATATAGGTTTACTTCCAAAAATAATGATCAAGTAATAAAAGAATGCCACATAGGCATTTCTAGTCACTTTAATTAATTAAAACAAAAAGGTTAAACCTTATTAAATTGTGACACCACTTTAAATCACATTTCCATGTACTGAAATATGTGGTGATGATATGTGTCAACATGATCCCATGTTTTAGTTAGAGAATATTAAATCTTAAGTAGTTTTTTAATGAGTAGAAATTACTTTTCTAAAATAAAATAAATAAGACAAGTGTTTTAATCCTTGTAATGTTAGTGATGATGATAGATCATCTAGTGTGAACCTTTGTGTTATGATTAGAAAAAATAAGTATTGTTTGGAGATTGTGTACCTCATATTTATTTATAGACGCTAGTACCGACCAAGGATACGAGGAGGAAGAAGGATACTACGAGGACGAAGCAGAGGAGAACTTCAACCACTGCTCTGCACAAGGCAAGCTAACACCTTCAACATAGCAAGCTTATACTAATATATTAGCAAGCCAATACTTGCAAGCTACTACTTATAAACTCTACTTGCAAAACTTATAACCACTTGACACACCATCCTAGTTTTACTTGCAAGCTTAGTATTGTACTTTCTTTATTAAAATACTTCTATCCAAAGATTACTTAGTGACTTGTAGATTCTAGAAAGATATTTGAAGGTAGCATAAAGAGCATAAAATTTGGCCTAAGTTAGATAATCTTGATGTTATCCTGAGGCATGAGATTTTACTTAGATAAGATACACTTGTTTACCACCCCTCATTAGTATTTACCCCCACTCGTAGATGCTAGTGCTAAGCATAACACTTGATCAACTTTAGATGGGAATACTTGGTGAAAAATGGTTATGAAAACCTTAGTATGATGAGTCATTCTACTGAGATGTTTTGACATGTGTTTCCGAACACCAAATGATTTTGATGATGAAAATGTTAAGGCATGAGCCTTAGCCCTTTACAAAACTGATGGTTGTCTGGATGCCATACCATTCTAATTTTACCGTACAACCGCAATACCCGAAATTTGGGTAGGGCTTGACTGGAAATTTATATACCTTAGTATGGGTTCCCTTGCGGCCAAGGTCTTGGCTGAGGCTACCTTGTGAAGATTGTCCACCTGTGTTGTACCCAAGATGACAGTTGGTCATGGTTGGGAGGCCAAACTCACAGGATAGGTTCCTATACTAGGGTGTGTAATTGAAAGGTTAGGATTAATTATCCGCATACTAAGTATGGTGAATTCAGGATTGTTCCTGACAGATGTATCGAATGTTGTGGTGAAAGTGTACAATCTCTGCAGAGTGTCAAACTATTCGAATAGCCGCGTCCGCGGTTATGGACAGTTGGAGTGGCCATACTGTTCTTATCTCATATGTTTTCAAAAGGACTTGTGAAATGATTTGTGACTATGGCTTGACCACAACAGGGTGGTGACATGAAATTCAAGTTCCTACTTTGGTGTTATAAAACTTTCAACAAGTTTTCTTGCTTTTGAACTTAGTAGAGTAAATCTAGCTCTTTGCAAAACAACCCTAGAGCTTAGTATCCTACTACAAAAACCCCCTTCACTTATTAGTATTAGTTTCTGAGTACTTAAAGAGTACTCATGGCTTTGTCCCTGGATATTCCCGTGGCCAGACTATGAAGAGGAGTATCAGGATGATAGACCGCAGTAAGGTTACGAAAACTAGGATCATCTCCCATCGTCAGCATTTCCTGTGACCCATAAGGTGGAGCTTTGCCCACGCTATTCCGCTGCTTGAATTGTATTAAGAACTGGATCATGAGATCCTTATTTGTGTAAGACCTTATGTATGGTTTGTAATGGATCATGTACTGTGATATCTAATCTGTATGTCTCGCAAAAATGGTAATCCTGGGATTGCGAGGTATGGCATAACAGGCATCTGGGATTAAAAATCCGGGTGTTGACAAGTTGGTATCAGAGCCATCCTGACCATAGGAGACCCTAGTTAGAATGGACGTTTGAATCAAAAACCTAGTTTCAAAACCAAAGGAAGTGAGTATTTACAAAAACTTATTCTTATTCTTATCACTTAGATTCTTTCATGAAAATTCATGTTCCTCAAAAATTCTTGCAAACTTACATAAAATTTGACACACTTGATCACTCTACTAACTTACTCATCCTATATTCTTATAGATGGACGTGAAGTACATCAAGTTTTATCAGTTGGGGAATGGAGGAGACCTCATCTTTGAGCGTGACTTGGACCAGCTGGCAAAGATGCTGGAGCGTCCACACCCCGAGTTCTTCGGATCTCAGCTCAATGATCAGGAAGGAGAAGATTTGAAGTGGTTATTTGTTGCAAGTCTTCGAGGAAATATTGATCCCCCACTTTC
Source organism: Avena sativa (assembly GCA_916181665.1). Lineage (NCBI taxonomy): Eukaryota > Viridiplantae > Streptophyta > Magnoliopsida > Poales > Poaceae > Avena > Avena sativa. Next base: position 108,220,987 of record OV702293.1, read on the forward strand.
GAGGGAATTCAGTTCACCTTAAGAGAGAACAACTGGCTCGATGGACTTTCCATTGCCATGCAGGAAGCTCTTGCCCGTGTTTGTGGGCAGAGTATCAATCAAATCAAGGGTACCCCCTCTGAGTTCTACCCAAGGCGTGATGCTATGGGATAGCCACTGGAGGCCCCATATCACCATGAGATGAAGATTGAGTTGGACCATCTCAGCTTCATGATGTATGGCCGTCAAAAGGAGTTGGACAATTCTCATTCCTACGCCAACTACAAGTATGCCATCACCGCCAAGAAGGATCAGACCATCGCCATGCTAGTGAAGGATCACAAGTCTCGTCGCCGTCAGCTCGAAAAGAAGGAGAGCATCATTGCCCGTCTTCGCCACCGGATCACGGATTTTGAGGAGACCATCCACGAGAGAGATATGCAGTTGGAGGAGAGGGAGAATGCAGGGGAAGACCTTCGTGGAGACCCCTACTCCTATCTCAGCAATGATGATGACTTTCTGGAGGATCAGGCCATGGATTTCTTCACCGATGAGGATGACTTTGCCTTCATCGATTATGATGAGAATGAGGATGATGAGGGCACTGACTCCAAGGAGTAGTAGCACTTGAGCACTAGCGTTAGTGAGTTGTATTCGGTCCCACTGTATCGTAGTTTCCCAGAATGGTTCTTAAAACCATTTGTTTTCCTTTGTTGTGGTGTGTGTTTGTATCGTGTGCTATGATTGAATTAAAAGGAAGTTGCTAGAAAAATCTGAGTCAAACTTTAAAAACTTTCCAAAAATCCTGAACTTTAGAAATTTCCCTGTTTTCTCATGATCTATCTCAATCTTCAGATGCCTCGCGGAGGAAGCAACTCAGCCCCGGACCCGATGTTGCAACTCTTGCAATTGTTAGTTTCTGACCGAGAAACAGAAAGGGCCGAACGTCAAGCCAATTTAGCCACCCTTCAACGGATAGCTCAGATGTCCACCAACAATCAAGGCCATGGAAATCAGGACAACCATGGATCTAAGCTCAAAAATTTCCAGAACACCAATCCACCTGTTTTCACTAAGTCAGAAGAGCCCCTAGATGCAGATGATTTGTTGCAAACCATGGAGAACAATCTGGAAGTTGCAGGAGTAGAAGCCAACGGGAAAGTGTTGTTTGCTACCCACTATCCGGCCGGAGATGCAAGAGCATGGTGGAACAGCTTTCGTGCAATGACAGGAGGTCAGCTGATGACTTGGGAAAAGTTCAAAGTCAAGTTCAGCAGAACCCATGTACCACCAGGTTTGATCAAGAGGATGAGAGATGAATTCAGGGAACTAAAGCAAGGGAGGATGACAGTAGTGGAATATCGTGACAAATTCTTGTCATTTGCTAGGTATGCCCCAGATGAGATAGACACTGAAGCCAAGTAGAAAGAGAGATTCCTGAATGGTCTGCACGATGAGATGCAGACATTGTTAGTCAATATCCCCTTTGCAGATATTGAAGCCTTAGTTGACTCTTCCATTCAGATGGAAGGAAAGATCAACCAAGCTAATGAGAACCGCAAGCATCGCATGATGCATCAACCAGGAACCCACCATACACCGAAGTATCATCCCAACCCATCTCCAGGATTTTCCCCAAGAACCAACAGACCCCAGATGAACCGTTCGACCTATCCCAACCGTGGAAACCCAAGGCCCAGAGGAAACCACAACAACCCCGGAAATCCCAGCAATTTCAACCATGCACCGCCTAAGTTCAACAACAAAAATGCCGCCACCAACACCAAAACTGCCCCAAGGACTGGAAGCAACGCTGTGACTGTTGCGGCAAAGGACAAGTCCCAGGTGACTTGTTATGGATGTGGAACCAAAGGTCACTACTCCAATGAGTTCCCCAAGAAGATTGTCGTAGCCCCCAATGCAAATGCCCGAGCTCAGCAGCAGCGTCGTGTTCATATCGGAAGAAGGTCTGCCCCAGGGAATTCGCTCAACCGCAACGGTCGTCTTTTTCTCATGCATGCTGAAGAATCCCAAGAAGCTCCAGATGTCGTGCTGGGTATGTTTTCTCTTAACTCAGTACTTACAAGAGTGTTGTTTGATTCTGGAGCATCGCACTCATTTGTTACTAAAGAATTTGCATGCAATAGTAAGATTCAACCAACCAAATTGAAGCATGTTATGATTGTTCAAATACCTGGTTCAACCACCAAAGCTAGGAAAATTTGCAAAGCCGTCCCTATCTGAATCCATGGCATAGATTTTTATGCTAATCTAATAGTACCCGGAACTAAAGGTTTGGAAGTAATACTAGGAATGGATTGGATGTCCAAACACAAAGGATTAATTGACTGTGCCAAGAAAGTCATAACCATGACCAGTACAGCCGGAATATCAGTCGAGCATGTATCTGAAACCTTTCCCCGTCAATTCAAGTGCAACAAGAGTCTAGCCCGGCCAACCATTGACCAAGTCTGGATAGTCTGTGAATACCCCGATGTATTCCCGAATGTTTTGCCCGGTATGCCCCCATATCGGGATATCGAGTTTATCATTGAACTAATCCCTGGAACCGGACCCATAGCCCAGAGACCATATAGTATGAACCCGTCTGAACTAGTGGAACTAAAGAAGCAACTGGATGCCATGCTGGAAATTGGATTGATTCAACCAAGTGCGTCACCATGGAGATCACCTGTTTTGTTTGTGGACAAGAAATATGGAGGTAACCGTTTGTGTACGGATTATCGGAAGTTGAATGATGTCACCATCAAGAACAAGTACACGCTGCCAAAAATAGAAGACCTGTTTGACCAGTTGACTGGTGCCAAAGTGTTTTCTAAGATTGATCTTAGAACTGGCTATCATCAACTCAAGATTCGCTTAGAGGATATTCCAAAGACTCCCTTTACCACCAGATATGGATTGTACGAGTATACTGTCATGTCTTTTGGATTAACCAATGCTCCCGCTTATTTCATGAACCTCATGAATAAGATTTTTATGGACTTCCTGGATAAATTTGTCGTTGTTTTCAGCGATGACATTCTAATTTATTCCAAATCAGATGAAGAACATGAGCTACACCTAAGGACCATTCTTGGAACCCTTAGAGAGCATCAGTTGTATGCCAAGTTTAGAAAATGTGAATTCTGGTTACAGGAGGTAGGATTCCTCGGACATATTGTATCAGCCGGAGGAATTGCCGTTGACCCTGCGAAGGTGAAAGATGTTGAAGATTGGCAAGCCCCAACCACTCAAACCCTTGTTCGTGCATTTCTCGGATTAGTGGAATACTATCGCAAGTTTGTAGAAGGATTCTCGAGTATTGCAAGACCCATGACCCAATTGCTGAAGAAGGACAAGAAGTTTGAATGGATGGACAAATGTGAAGAGAGTTTTCAGGAACTCAAGAGGAGATTGATTTCAGCCCTAATCTTGATCATGCCGGATATCATGACGCCCTATGATGTGTATTGTGACGCATCCAAGATCGGTCTCGGATGTGTGCTAATGCAAGAACGCAAGGTTATATCTTATCTATCCCGACAACTGAAACAACATGAATAGAATTATCTCATGGGAAATAGCAGCCGTAGTTCTAGCCCTGAAGAGATGGAGGCATTATCTCATGGGAAACAATTGTGATATTTATTCGGATCACAAGAGCCTGAAGTATATATTCACTCAGAAGGAGCCGAATATGAGGCAGAGAAGATGGATTGAGCTAATCAAGGACTATGATCTGGACATTCACTATCACCCTGGTAAAGCCAATGTGGTAGCAGATGCCCTTAGCAGATTGTCGTGCCACTTGAACTCCATGATTTTGAAGGAGCAACCCAGTTTGCACAAAGAGATGGAAGATTTCCGAATGGAATTAGTGAGTGAAGGATTTTTGTCTAGCATAGAACTTCAACCCACTTTGATCAGTCAGATCAAGGAGGTGCAGAAAGGAAATGCTAGCATCGAAGGAATCAAACGTTGTATCAGTATAGGCAAAGTACCTGGATTCACCGAATACAAAGAAGGAGTTCTGTGGTACAAAGACGTCTATGTGTACCAGCAGATTCGGAGTTGAAAGAAGTTATTTTGAAAGAGGCCCATGATACTCTTTATTCTATCCACCCCGGAGGAACGAAGATGTATCAGGATTTGAAGGAGCAATTTTGGTGGCATAAGATGAAGAGAGAAATTGGAAGCTATATCACGAAGTGTGATGTATGTCAGAGAGTCAAGGCGGGACATCAAAGACCCGCAGGACTGTTGCAACCATTATAGATTCCGGAATGGAAATGGGATTCAGTTGGAATGGACTTTATCACCGGATTGCCTACTTCTAGTAGGGGAAACGACTCTATCTGGGTCATAGTTGACAGATTGTCCAAAGTAGCCCATTTCTTACCAGTCAAGACCACATACCAAAGTTCAAAGCTAGCGGAGTTTTACATTGCTAGAATCGCCAGTTTGCATGGAGTCCCCAAGAACATCGTATCTGATCGAGGAACTCAGTGTACCTCGAGATTCTGGAAGAAATTCCAAGAAGGTTTAGGAACCCGACTAGATTTCAGCACAACGTATCACCCTCAGAACGATGGACAAACGGAGCGAGTAAATAAAATACTCGAAGATATGTTGAGAGCATGTGTGCTAGAGTATGGATCTAAATGGGAAGATTGTCTCCCTTTCGCAGAATTTTCATACAACAACAGTTATCAAGCTAGTTTGCAAATGGCCCCATTTGAATTCATGTACGGAAGGAAGTGTCGTACCCCTTTGAATTGGACGGAAGTAGGAGAGAGTCAGATTTTTGGACCCAACATCCTACGAGAAGCAGAAGAGAAAGTTCACAAGATTCGTGAGAACCTCAAGACCGCCCAGTCAAGACAGAAGAGTTACGCCGACAAGAGACATCGAGACCTCGCTTGCAATATCGGAGATTTTGTGTATCTCAAAGTGTCACCTTTGAAGGGAATGCAGCGTTTCCAACTCAAAGGAAAGTTAGCCCCCAGATATATCGGACCCTTCAAGATTTTGAATCGTTGAGGAGAAGTATCATATCTATTGGAACTGCCAGATTAGATGTCAACAGTACACAATGTGTTCCATATATCGTTACTTCGCAAATGCCTTGAAGTTCCAGAGAAGACTGAAGTTTTCAAAAACATTGATCACCGGACCATAGAGATCAATGATGACCTGGCGTATCCCGAAGTACCCATCCATATTTTGGAAGAAGCTTTCAGAACCACTAGAACCCAAAGCATAAAGTTTCTCAAGATTCAGTGGAGCAACCACACTGAAGAAGAAGCTACCTGGGAACGAGAGGATCACATCAAGACGGAGTTTCCCGATCTCTTTAAATCCTAGGTAATCTTTTTCTTCTTTTTAAAATCTCGGGACAAGATTTTGTTTAAGGAGGGAAGGTTTGTAACATCCCAAAAATATGAAACAAGGATCATCAAACTCTAATCACTAAAATTAGGGTTAACAAAAACTTTGATTAAATAAAAACAAAATGAATGCATGTGTGTATGTGATGATTTGATGAATGAATAAATGGACTTGTGTGATTCAACTAAATAGCAAGGAATGACTCAAAGATGAATATAACGTCATCTAAAACATTTCCAAGAAGAAAAAAATCAAGAGAAAATCAGAAACAATTCAAATAAAGCAAATGGTCATTTTTGCCAATCTTGGTCACTAGGTCACTTTGAGTGTTTCTAGTACAAGATTTCAAACAGAAACTTTTCCAATTCTTTTCACCCCTTACTATACCAAGTAAAAGTGAATCAAAGCCCACCTTTAAAATTTGCACAAACATTTAGCAACCCCATTCAAACTACAAGTCAAAATTGAATCTTGATCATATGTGAAGATCACACCTTTTCAAAACCCAACCAAACCAGTGCCCCTTGATCAATCCAACTAACCCAATACTCCCTAGTATGTGCCTAGCAAACCCACCAATTTTGAATCCAAAATTCAAATTTAAATTTCTTTCGGTCATTTCATCAAACACCTTGTCAGCAGCAAACACACAAACACAAAACACTATTAGGAGCAGTGATTTTGGCCAACCTTGTTCCCTCTCTAGCTCACTCTATACTCTCAGTAGATGATCTACCCAATTAATAAGCCTTAGCACCAATGTGATCTTGGCATAGCCATCAATGGTGACCATGCCTAGCCTACCTTGCCACCCACATGTCGACAGGAAGCTAGGAGTAGCACCAAGCCTAGCAAGCATGTCTGGAGCACTGGCCACCATCCACCGTCAACTGCCACTCCCTATCCAAGCCCCGAGTGCAGCCAGCCCCTGGACGACAAGGCAAGCTCATGCCAAGCTTCTCTGCGTGCGAGCCGAGAGCGCGCCAGTGGGACGTCCGCGACACCAGCCCACAGACCATGCGCCGCCCTCGCCGCTTGCAGACGTGATCTCCAGCACCCCAGCACCTCGCTAGACAACCTCGTTTGCCGCCGTACGGACCACGCCTGCTGTGCGCCATTAAAATTGCCGTCGGACCCGCCCAGAGCGCCGCAACATTCTGACCGTTCAGCACCGCCCCACGCCGCAAGACCAAGCCGTTGAGCTTCGCCAGGGAGCACAGCACCGCCCCTATCGTCGTCCATGCCAGTAGCACTCTGTGCCATGACGCCGACGAGCTCCACCCGCGCCATTCGGTCCCCTTAATCCACTATAAAAGGAGGCCTCCCCTGCTTGTTTTCTTCACACCAGTTCACTCCCCACATATCACTGATCACACCCACTCACCCCGGAGCAAGGCAAGCACCAGGTGGCCGGAATTTCACTGGAGTTCTCCGCTGCAGAGGAGGAGAGGCGCGTCGATTGGAGCTGCCCCAGGAGAAGCTGCCAGTACCAGGAGAATCGCCGTTGTCGACTTCGTCGTCCGTCGCCATCGCCGACCATCGCCTGAGCCTCGGTGAGCCTCCCACGACCCCCACTAGCCGCGCTAGGGTTCTGTCTCGCCGGCGCTACCCGACGTGGACGATGAACCAGAGCCATTCGATTAGAGTTAGATCATGCGGCCTAGATCACCCCGTACCGCTTCGCCACTCGTTGTATCACTAACGAGTGGGGTCGCTCACTTAACCAGCCCACGTGCACTATGCTTAGTGGGCCGGCCCAGTTAAACATCCCGCTCAACCCACTAATTCAAATTTAGTTTTATTCATTTAGTTCTAAACTTAGTTATGTAGCTAGATTCAAAAATCAACCCAGCTCGATTCACTGAACCAAAATGCATGAAACCAATTTTGATAGAAAGGTACTAAAATGCTTAATCCAAGCCGTTGAATTCAAACCATTTGGATTTCTAGATCACCCATGGTAAAAATAACAAGGCAGAAGCTTTTCTACATTCAAACATTTTTCAAAATTCAAACATGAGAGCTTTTGAGTTGATTCCAACTCTAAAAAATCACATTTAACCATACCTTTCATAATATATTACTTGCAGAAATAATGATCAAGTAATAAAAGAATGCCACATAGGCATTTCTAGTCACTTTAATTAATTAAAACAAAAAGGTTAAACCTTATTAAATTTTGACACCACTTTAAATCACATTCCCATGTACTGAAATATGTGGTGATGACATGTGTCAACATGATCCCATGTTTTAGTTGGAGAATATTAAACCTTAAGTAGTTTTTCAATGAGTAGAAATTACTTTTCTAAAATAAAATAAATAAGACAAGTGTTTTAATCCTTGTAATGTTAGTGATGATGATAGATCATCTAGTGTGAACCTTTGTGTGATGATTAGAAATAGTTAATATTGTTTGGTGATTGTGTACCTCGTATTTATTTATAGACGCTAGTACTGACCAAGGATACAAGGAGGAAGAAGGATACTACGAGGAAGAAGAAGAGGAGAACTTCAACCACTGCTTGCACGAGGCAAGCTAACACTTGCAACTTAGCAAACTTATACTGATATCTTAGCAAGCCAATACTTGCAAGCTACTACTTGCAAGCTCTACTTGCAAAACTTATACCCACTTGACACACCATCCTAGTTTTACTTGCAAGATTAGTATTGTATTTTATTTATTAAAAGCTTTCTATCCAAAGTTTACTTAGTGACTTGTAGATTCTATAAAGATATTTGAAGGTAGCATAAAGAGCATAAAATTTGGCCTAAGTTAGATAATCTTGATGTTATCCTGAGGCATGAGATTTTGCTTAGATAATATACACTTGTTTACCACCCCTCATTAGTATTTACCACCACTTGTAGATGCTAGTGCTAAGCATAACACTTGATCAACTTTAGATGGGAATACTTGGTGAAAAATGGTTATGAAAACCTTAGAATGACGAGTTATTCTACTGAGATGTTTTGACATGTGTTTCCGAACACCAAATGATTTTGATGATGAAAATGTTAAGGCATGAGCCTTAGCCCTTTACAAAACTGATGGTTGTCTAGATGCGATACCATTCCAATTTTACCGTACAACCACAATACCCGAAATTTGGGTAGGGCTTGACTGGAAATTTATATACCTTAGTATGGCTTCCCTTGTGGCCAAGGTCTAAGATGAGGCTACCTTGTGAAGATTGTCCACCTATGCAGTACCCAAGATGACAGTTGGTCATGGTTGGGGGGCCAAACTCACAGGAGAGGTGCCTATACTAGGGTGTGTAATTGAAAGGTTTGGATTGATTATCCGCATACCGAGTATGGTGAATTCAGGATTGTTCCTGACGGATGTATCAAATGTTGTGGTGAAAGTGTACAATCTCTATAGAGTGTCAAACTATTCAAATAGCCGCGTCCGCGGTTATGGAAAGTTGGAGTGGCCATACTGTTCTATCGTCAGATGTTTTCAAAAGGACTTGTGAAATGATTTGTGACTATGGCTTGACCAAAACAGGGTGGTGACATGAAATTTAAGTTCTCACTTAAGTGTTATAAAACTTTCAACTAGTTTTCTTGCTTTTGAACTTAGTAGAGTAAATCTGGCTTTTTGCAAAACAACCCTAGAGCTTAGTATCCTACTACAAAAACCCCATTCACTTATTAGTATTAGTTTTCGAGTGCTTAAAGAGTACTCATGGCTTTGTCCCGGGTTATTCCCGTTGCCAGACTATGAAGAGGAGTATCAGGATGACGGACCGCAGAAAGGTTACGATAACTAGGATCATCTCTCATCGTCAGCATTACCTGTGACCCTGAAGATGGAGCTTCGCCCACGCTATCGTTATCTTTACGTTATTCCGCTGCTTGAATTGTATTAAGAACTGAATCATGAGATCCTTATTTGTGTAAAACCTTATGTATGGTTTGTAATGGATGATGTACTGTGATATCCAATCTATTATGTCTCGCAAAAATGGTAATCCTGGGATTGCGAGGTATGGCATAACATGCATCTGGGATTAAAAATCCGGGTGTTGACACCTAGTGAGTAAGATTGGAAAAAATGACCATTTGCCTTATTTGATTTGTTTTTTTTCTTTATTTGTTTCTGCCTGGAAATGTTTTAGATGATGTTATATTCATATTTGTACATTCCTTACTATTTAGTTGAATCACGCAAGTCCATTCATGCATTCATCAAATCATCACATACACACATGCATTCATTTGGTTTTTATTTAATCAAAGTTTTTGGTAACCCTAATTTTAGTGATTAGAGTTTGATGATCATTGTTTCATATTTTTGGGATGTTACAATCCACCTCGGGTGTGGAGTCAAGGTAATCATCCATTTCAGTTTTTTCTATGTCATGGAGGATATTATAATTATCGACTAAGATTCTTGCTAGATATTCATCAGGAGTCTCAATAACTAATTAGTATAAATTGACAATATTACCTTCTTCCTCACGTTCGTAATCGTGATCATCTAGTTCTTAAATAGCCGGATTATGGTCAAATTTGGAGAAATAAAAATCCATTTTATCTTCACCAAACTTGAGAGACACAGTTTTTCTCCTGCAATCTATCTTTGCTCCTGCAGTATTTAGAAAAGTTTTTTCAAAAATTATAGGACAATAAACATCGGTAGGCATATCAATAAGCATGAAGGGTATTTGTATGGTCCAACATAAATTGGAACATATCTAATTATTTCCATGGGGACTCTAAGTGTTTTATCCGCAAGCATTATAGTCATATCTGTATCCTCTAATTCGGCTGGTGCTAGTTCGTTTTGAATTTTTAAATAAAAGTTAAAAGGAATCACATTAACAGATGTCCCTATGTTGTAGAGGCCATAATAGGAAGTTCCTCCGAAGGTACAAGGGAGAATAGGCTTACCAACTTCTTCAAGTTTTACCTTACCTTTGACGAATTGTGAAGCTTCAATATCTAGCTCAATCACGTTGTTGTGAGCAAACATGGTTAGAATATCTTCCTTTGTTGATTCCCATGTCTCCTGTATATTTACCTCTTCAGTTTTCCTTACCTGTGCCTCTTCTTCTAGCTTCTTTAGGAATATCTCTTCTTCTTCCCATCGATCATCTAACTGCTAAGCCATCATATGTTTCCTTTCCATCCTTGGGAAAGGAAGGGGTTCAACATATGGGGATACCTCCCGCAATGGTTCAATAGGAGCTGTAATTATTGTATCCTCTTCTATAGCTGGCTTGGGTGGAGGAGTGTAATGGATCCAGACCTTCTTGGGAGCCTCAATATGTTCTGTAAAAGACTGAAGGATTTGAAGAACAATATCATCATCAAGTTGAAGTTCATCAACATTTTCTTTCACTTTACCAGATTCTTTATAATCATAGGGACAATCATATTCAATTTATGTATCTCTTTCGCTGCCTAAATAAAATCCCCATGTCTCTCTATTATGGCGAATTCGTTCTAAAAGTTCCCAAGATTTAGCTATAGTTAACTCCATAAAGGAGCCTCCGGAATTAGTGTCAAGCTCATGTTTAATTTCTTGATTAAGTCTCACATAATAGATGTGTAAAATATACCATTCGGGTAAATCATGATGAGGACGTTTATGAAGTAAAGTCTTATACCTTTTGAAGGCCCTTACCAAGCCTTCACCTAGGAGGTTCTTGAAGTTTGTAATTTCCCTTCTTACTTCAGCAGTCTTTACCTTAGGAAAGAATTGAATCACAAATTATCCTTTAAGTTTCTCCCAAGTATGTATTTTCTCTGCAGGGCAAATTCTATACTAAGCTAAAGCAGTGTTGGTTAGAGTTGGATAACAGTTTAGGTTTCAATTGATCATCAGAATACCTCTCAGTTTAAGAGTCCAACATAGCTCGGTAAAATGCATTAAATGAGTGTAAGGATCCTCATCTGGATCATCTCCTGCAAAAGTATTTTCTTTAATGATAGCGATAAAGCAAGGATTAACCTCGTATTCTTGTTCGCTACCACTCAGGAATTCTTTGACAAGTCCTCTATTGAACTTCCCGAGGTATTAAGTTGCATTGAGCTGATTCATTAGTACAAGTGCAGTCATGGTGCTTACTTGAGACTAGTAAGCAACTTTAGTAAAATAAGAAAATAAGAACAAAGACCAAAAGCGCTTAGCTCCCGGGCAACATCGCGAGATAATAGCTTGATGACTGCAAGTGCACAGATCAATTGTAGCTAGTTTCAAAGTAGAGATATAGAACCCACAGAGATCTATTGGTAAAGATCTTTATGCCCCTCGTCACTATCTACCAAAGGATACTTGTAAGTTTCCTTTGATCTCGAGTAAAGAGTGTTTGAAAGGTTTTTGGTTGTGTGTAGAAAATTAAATAAAACAAATAAAATAAAGCAAGTAGCAAGATTGTGCGAAAGCTTGGTTGAACTCAATAGGGCTAACACATTCTCGGAGATGTAGGATACACCTCTAGCATGGTATTATCATAAGTAATAATTTAAGATAACATACTTCTTGTGTCATGAAATGTGTGGAGAGAGCTCCATAATAAGATGTTCACTACAAGGCTCGTAGGAAGCCACTTTGTTGAGCTAAGAGCAAGGTCACCTCTAAATAACCACTATGATGTCTGAGAGCAGTCACCCATACAGAACATGCAATTAAGGGTTTCCCCATGGATATCATAATTAGCTTAGGGATTCCCTATTTTTTCCTCCTTTGACCGCGTAGTCATGAGCTGATGCCAATCTGTCATGGGGCCATTCTGGGTACGATCCCAAAGCACGTCCAAAGGATTTCTCCCTCCCTTTAGTCACAAGGGAAAATGGTATGTGGTTGACTTCACATACCATCTAAAGAGAGAGATCTAACACAATCATAAATTAATCATAGACCGGCAAGTCATATGGACCCAATAATAGATCATCTTTATTGAAAATTCATAATAGTGCTAGGGTTTCTCCATATCCCCAAGAACAAAGGAAGTAATCACACATGGAGGCAATCGACAACATCATCATGATCAAATGGATGAATGAAAGTGCTCAAATAGATCTAATGCAAACCACAGTTGAATCTGGAATTACAACAAGATCTAATGGATGAAAGATGGGGGTAATGGTGGTGATGTAGATGCAGTGGTTGATGATGAAGGGGATGATGTGTTGTCCTCCAATGATCTATGAATCAGCATGGATTTTTCTCCAGCCAAGTTCCTCCTTCAGATCCCTTTCAGATGTGGTTTCTCGTGGTTTCTGGTGGCTGTGAATGTCGGATCTCTCTGTTGTCTTCACCAGGAGAAAGTATTTGATGAGGCGAACCCGATGGCACATAGTACGACACTACAAGAAATGTTCCCTTTCGCAACGACTGGGCCCGTCGGTCGTCATAGAAGGCACGTCTTCCGCGGCGAAAATCTCGGCTCGACTGTGGCCGATGCAAAACTTTTTTTTTGGTTTCGCGCCCCTCTACTCGACGAAACCGCTAAAAATATGGAGGAAGCTGGGTCTCGCATGTTTGTCTTCCCTTTAGTAAGGTTGCTAGGTCTCGCATGTCTGTCTCACATCAGAGGAATCGTGTGTATGATGGAATTTTTTCATTCCCAGTTCCGAACTTGATAGCGTCGCTCGATGAATCCGCTGCTTAATCAGGCTGCTTGGTCCCACGTGTCATCCTCACACTAGAAGAAACGTGTGCATGATGGATTTTTTTCCTTGGCTCGTGCCTCCCTGATATGAACTCGATAATGTTGCTCGATCTATCTTCTGTTAATCATGATGCTGGGTCCCACATGCCAGCCTCTCACTACAAGAATCGTGTGTATGATGGAATTTTTTCCTTCGCTCCCGCTACCATGTTCCGAACTTGATAGCGCTGCTAGATGCATCTACAGTTCAATCATGCATCTGGGCCCCACATGTCATCCTCTCATCAGAAGAAATGTGTGAATGATAAATTTTTTCCTTGGCTCATGCCTCCCTGGTTTGAACTCGATAATGTTGCTCGAACTATCTTCCGTTAATCACAATGCTGGGTCCCACATGCCAGCCTCTCATTAGGAGAATCGTGTGTATGATGGAATTTTTCCTTCGCTCCCGCTACCCTGTTCGGAACTTGATTGCGCTACCATTTAATCACGCATATGGACCCACATGTCATCCTCTCATTAGAAGAAACGTGTGCATGATGGATTTTTTGCCCTCGGTCGCGCTACCCTATTCCGAACTTGATAGCGCTGCAAGATGCATAATCACGTAGCTGGGCCCCATGTGTCATACTCTTATTACAAGAAACATGTGTATGATGGAATTTATGCACTTGGCCGCGCCTCCGTATTAACTTGATAGCGTTGCTCGCTTCATCAGCCGTTTATTCAGGCTGGTGGGTCCCATATGTTAGCATCTCATTAGAAGAATCATGTGTATATGATTGATTTTTTTCCTTCTCTAGCGCTACCCTGTTCCTAACTAGATAGCGTTGATCGACGAATCTGCCATTTGGTCACGCCGCTGGGTTCCACATGTCAGCATTTCATTAGAAGAAACATGTGGATGTAGGACTTTTTTTCGCTCACGCCTCCGTGTTTCGAACTTGGCAACATTGCTCGATGCATCAACCGTTTATACAGGATGATGGGTCCCACATGTAAGCATCTCAATAGAAAGAAACGTGTGCATGCTGGAGTTTTTTCACGCTCGTGCCTCTGTGTTTCGAACTTGGCAACGTTGCTCGATACATCGGCTATTTACACAAGCTTGTGGGTCCCCCATGTCAGCCTCTCAGTACAAGAAACATGTGTATGCTGGACTTTTTACTCGCTCGCGCCTCCCTGTTTGGAACTTGGCAACGTTGCTAGATGCCTCCTCTGTATTAGGTCTCTCTGGTGGGTCCACATGTCAGCCTCCTCTATAGAGGTCACGTGTGTATGTTGGACATTTTTTCCAGTCACGCCCCTGTTTTGATCTTGATAATGTTGTTGGGTCCTAGATGTCAGCCTTCTATGTGCAAAAAACGTGTATGCTAGAAAGTATAAATATTGATAAACCTAGAATTTGAATCGAACTCAAGACTTTAACAAATGGCAACCGCATGTGCTTCCACTATGCCATAACCAACTATGCTACTCCTAAAAGATTAGGTTTAGAAATGTTGAAATCACTTAAAATGAAAAGGCAGCGATCCTGACGATTGCCATAAAAAATGCTACATGGTCTGTATAAATAAAACTTGGGTAGGCAAAGTTTGCACTATACTTTATCAGAATGGAACAGAAAATGCTAAATTAAGAAGATTTTGGGCGATATAAAAAAATTGGGTCCAATCTTGTGAATAAATGGGCTTATTATCATGGGCTTCTTAAGTGTGCTTCATGCTTAAAAAAGTAACAATGTGTTTAGGGTTGCCGGCCCACGGCCGATCTGACCCTAGAATGGATAAATTAGCGAGATTTTTGGCCAGAGTTGGGTCGAAAGTACTATTTTCTAATGAGCTCCTCACTGAAGCTGCAATATTTCGGGCCAGACTCGGGTCGAATTTCTGATGTTTTCGTTAGCTCCTTAGTGAAAATTTAATTTAGTTGGAAAATGTACTAGGGTTTGGCGGCTCTGCTCACCACCAAAGGCTAATTAAGGGAAGATTTTTTTGAAACAAGATTATGGGAAGTTTTTTGTTTGAAGTGGGTTTGAAAAATTCATTTCCATAGGATGAGTAGTAAAAACACATTGTACTAAAGTTCGATGGTCCACCTAATGTGAGACCCCGAATTTACGGTCCGAGAATCCCCGTGATGCCCGCAATTCACGTTCCCATGATTAGTGAGACATGAGCATAACCGACAAGTATCATTAAAACATCCATTAATAACGAGTACAAATACTTACAATAGTGCCATTATGGTTATTACAACATCAATAGCGGAAGTCTTCAATTGCGGATACCATGCCATGCCTTAACCTACGGGCGACTGACTGGGTAGACGTCCTAGCTCGCATAGACGTTAGCAATCTCCATCGTTCTTCTTGCTTCTAAAATTCTGGCCAAGTAAATAGCCAGGGACAATGCCGGTGAGTAATTTGAATGTACTCGCAAACTGATACGTCCAATTTGCATCACCATTCTATATCATAATGTGCCTCTATTCATTGATATGTTTCATATTAAGAGGTGATACTTATGTCTTTTCCTCTGTTTTTGCATGTTGGATGATTCTTGGAGGATGAACTGTCAGAGTCAGGATTCTGATGGAAAAAGAGGTGTTTTGATGCAATTTCGCGAAGGTTAGAAAAATACCAGAAAAATTATGGAAAATCATATTTCCTAGAAGACGAAGGAAGACAGAAGGGAAGGAGGAGATGGGCCATAGGGGGCCCACCCCCCAGGCGCGGGCCACCCCTAGGCCACGCCTACAGGGGGTGTGGCCCACCTGGACGTCCTTAGAC
The DNA here is from genome assembly GCA_916181665.1 of Avena sativa. Classification (NCBI taxonomy): domain Eukaryota; kingdom Viridiplantae; phylum Streptophyta; class Magnoliopsida; order Poales; family Poaceae; genus Avena; species Avena sativa. The sequence goes on from OV702293.1 coordinate 108,236,776, forward strand.
TCCGCCCTCTCGCCTATATCTTCTCCTCGAAACCATAAAACACGGGGAGTGACCACAGAAAGATTCCGCTGCCTCTGCGGGGCGGAAAACAACGAGAGAGAAAGAGCTCTCTGGTAGACATATTTCTGCCGGGGAAATTCCTTCCCCGAGAGGGGAGATCGTCCCCATCAACACCATCATCACCACTCCATTCCGCTGTAATAATCGTGGTTAATACTTGAATAGTTCTTAGGGGAAACTTTCCCGGTGTTGATTACGATTGTAGTTGATGCTTGTGACTGGAACCATTGGATTATTGTTTATGTTTAGATTGTTATCCATTACCATACCATCTTTGATCTTGATCCATATGATGTCTTGTGAGTAGATCGTTTAGTTCTTGAGAACATGGGAGAGGTCATGTTGTTAGTAGTGGACTTGTGTCGAGATATTATTCATTGGTTTAATATTTAAGTTGTGGTTCTATTATTCTAGTGGTGTCATGTGAACGTCGACTACATGATACTTCACCATTTATGGGCCTAGGGGAATGCACTGTGTATTTGGATACTATTCGTGGGGTTGCCAGAGTGATAGAAACCTGAACCACTGTTAGGACACCATTGCATAAGGGAGTGTAGGATCTCAGAGTTTAAGCTGTGGTTAGGTTTATATCTTAATTTCTTTCTTGTAGTTGGGGATGCTTACAGGGGGTTTAATCACAAGTATGAATTAGTCCAAGTAAGGTCGGTACATTAGCACATGTTCACCCATACAACACTTACAACACCAAAGAAGACTACTCAGCTATTTGAAGCGAAAGCACTTGACAGTATTCCCATGTGTCCTCGAGAATGTTTAGTCCTTATAAGTATTTCCACCGGCTTGTCCTTTGCTAAGAAAGGATTGGGCCACTTGCTGTAGTTGTTCGTTGTTTTTATTACTTGCACTCTGTTTCTTTGCTTTATGAGAAAACCCCTAAAAATCCGTTTGCTAAGTATTTACTGAGATTTCCTGCTCCATACCACTAGTCAACACCATCTTATCCTCGTTGGGATCGACACTCCTATTTATCGAAAGTACTACAATACACCCCTATACTTGTGGTTCATCACAAACCACCTCAAAAGAATAGTAATAAAAGTATATGCAATATGGTTGAGGTGGTAGGATGGCTCCGAGGGAGGTTCTTTTCTCAAATAGTTTCTCTTGTAGATATAGCATGTCTATATATTTGTTGAAAACTTTTGTAAAAAATTTTGGAAACCTTTTTGTACAAATTTGGGAAAACACTAGGATTGGGTCACCCATTTGTTTCCTTATTCTGGTCATCCCACGAACAAACTTCTTTTCTTTCTTTCCGACCATCCCAAGGTCAAAACATATATCCTCTTCGACCATCCCATGGTCAAAACATTTCCAAAGCCATTGCTTTTCTGAAATCCTTTTTGAAACCAAAACCAGCAGCACTTTACGGCAACCTTCCCAACCATCCATGTCCGAGGATACGGCTATTCGAATAGATTTACACTCTGTAAAGGTTGTACACTTTACCCACACCATCTGAGTGCCCTGCCCTGATCTACACTGATCATAGGTCAAGTAACCGGTCAAGACCTTCGGAATGCCCACTCCAGTATAAGCCGCTAACCTATGATTTGTTCCCCTCAACACCGGGATGTCGGCTACTGTGGACCAGCCGGAGCACCTTTTTCACTTCAAGAAGTGTGTGTTTTCAATGAGAGGCTCATAGTAACGCCAGGCGGCCCGCAGACCGTTCGTTTCTTCACCTAGTCGATGTTTCGTGGACCATTACATGATAAGACTAGCCTCCAGAGATCGACATCCCCTATAGTAGTTGTAAGGCAACTCATACCAGAGTAAACAAACTTTGATCCCAGCCCCTTCCCATTTAGGAGTAACGTGGTTGCACGGGTTAATTGTTCTGGCAAAACTGCAAGGAACCGGGTTCGTTTTCAAAAAAATTCCTCCATTTTCTTTTCAGAATTTTTTGTGAAACCAAAACCATTTTCCTTTCTCAAACTTCTCTTGGTAGGTCGAACATCACCAAGTTTTATCCGTAGAATCTTTTTATAAAACTTTTCTGGGTCTTCCCATCCCATAGTTTTGCTTCGGCTAAAAATAGGGTCTCCAAAGGTGTATGGTGTTATGCCCCATCTATCATACTAGGGACAATTAGGTGTCATCAAGGTATTGTACTAGTAGTACAAACATGCAATGACTTGGAGGAGCCAAGCCACTACCATATATAGCTCGTCATATAATAAAACAATGTAGTTTCCATAAACAGTAGGTAAAGCATACATAAGTAAAATAGTAGGATAAGGCTTATGAGCAAGACGGTAGGTTGCCTGTGACCAGTGAGATGTCCCTGGACTTATTCAATAGAATGCCATAATACCAAATATAATAATAACTAGTAATACTCCGAGTCTTCCTTCTTCTCTACGGCACACAATCGCAACTATCGCCGTTATCGAGCAAACATGCAAGCAAACAACACCACAATCAATACCATGCATACAAGAAAAAATACATATATAAAGCAACATGTAATCACACGGTATAAAACCGTAGGGTGCTAGATGATTGGTTTGATGAGATTGGTAAAAGATTTGGAGGCATTGGAAGATGATCCCTTTGGATTTATAATCTAGGAATTACCTAAGAGAGTGTTTTTTGAGAAAGGACATGTTATGCATGATACCATTTTATAAAAATTATACCATCAGATAGATATTGATAAAATTAAACCAACAAAAGTGGTTTCACTGTTTTATCAAATACCATTGATTTATTATGCATTTTCTAGTGAATAAAACTCTAGTTTTAGAAAATAATTCACAAGAAAGGATATGGAGATCAAAAAATTATTTCCTTAGATTATTAGTTAGTGTTTGATGGAATGATACACTGAGAGTTGGAATTACTTCAAAATATTTACCAGAATACCCTCAGGAAATTCCCAAAGTCAGTTATATATAGGATTTGTCGTTTTCACCAAATTTAATCTACAAGAGATTTTGATGTTATTCCAAAGGAAAATGTTAGGTATGTGAAATAACTTTCTGTACAAATTGGATGCACTCATTTTGGATTTGCAGAACTACTGTAGTAATTTTATTGGTAATAAGCCCTGCACAGAATAGTATAATTCACCAAAATTCAACCAGGCCTTAATAAATTATGATCTCCCAGGGTTTGATAGATATTATTACTTACGTGTACATGGAGTTGGAATTAGGTCAAAACTCAATTTTGTTTGACCTAAATAATTTTCTCAAGATATAAAAGGCCTGATTTGGTTATTTTTATTCTGGGCAAACCAGGAAGGAAAAGGGCATGGGGTCAAGGTTTCAAGCAATGTATCAGAGATACCTAATAGTACAAAGTGGATTTAAACCATTTGGATTTACCAAAATACCCGAGGGAATTTATGTATGAAAAGGACACAAGTTTGATTTACTATAATTAAGATAGACATTATTTGGGTCCACTTCTTGTACTGCATGTTTAAGGAAACAACAAGGTTTTTATAAAAATTTATCTATTTGTGAAACTACCTATTTTTCATTTTCATTTAGATTTAAACTGAGCATCTTCTAGATCTATAAAATGGTCTAAAGAAAAGAAAAACAAAAAAGGAGGGAGGGGATTCGGCCCACGCGGGGCACCTGCTCTCGTGGCGGGAGTCAGTTTGAAAAGGCCACGGTGGGGACCGCTAGTCATCCTCATAGGGCGCCGAATGTGTACAAGCGCATCCTAGCCGTAGATCTAAGGCAACACCGACTGTGGAAGTTCAACCTCCACCTTAGTCTCAGCTCAACGGAGGGGAAACCCTAGCTGGTTTTGCGTGGCGACAGGGAGCTCAACATGGGCGCGGCGAGACGTCGAGGAGTGGCGGAGGTGATGCGGGGTACCGCCGCGATCACATAGAGGGGCAGCGAGGTGGGGTGTGCACCGAGGAGGGAGCTCGTGAGGAGATTCCGATGGTGCCGACCTTCGGGCTCACCGGTACTACTCTAGATGCAGCTGGATGGAGAAATGGGGAATACTATTAGCACTAGGAGGGACAGGGGAAAACGTGAGTGCCACATGCAGAGGGAGAGGAGCTCGGGGGAGAGGGCTTGCTCGATTTTTAGGGAGGAGGCTGAGGCTCTCTCTCTCTTTCTCCCGGTCAGAGCAAATCAAGGGAGGAAGAGGGGTTGCTGGGGGAGGTGAGTGAGGGGGATAGGGGGCAAATGAGCCAGGGAGAGGCGTTGTACAGGTCCGTGGCCTTATAAACCAAAGGGGGAGGTCCATGGTGGACCTAGTGTAGCAGGAGCTTGTGGGGAGGGAGGAGGCCATCTATTGGGCAGTAGGGGTGATGGAGAGGGGAGTGTAGGGCTTGTTACACGACCAAAGGGAGAGGGGAGGCATGATGATGTAGGTTTCGCAGGATAGAAAACAAAAAAAATTCCTACGATGGGAACAACTAAGTACCAAGATCTATCTACTAGATACAAGAAACGGGTGGATATACATCCCTAGAATACATATCCTTGAAGACCAAAATGTATTAGCGAGGTTGTACTCGTGGATGATGTAGTCGAACACTTGCCGATCTCAAGATCGTGATGAAGTCCATCTGGTCCAGCCGGTCCAGCACCATCAAGTCCAGCACTTCAAACTAGTAATGCATCCGTGATTGCACACACGTTTGAGTACCCAGACAACCTCCGCTCCCTCACTCCAGTGAAGCATCGAAAGCAACAAATCCTTCTAGAAAAAGCCACTGGGAACATGTATCTTGCTGATCCGAGACCATGGGGAAATTCTAAAGGGGGAGAGAGATCCTTCACGAGGAGGTGTGAGAGTGGAGGAGGAGGAGGCGCTCCTTATATAGGGGAGGGGGTATCCCAAGGGCGCATGGCCACCGGCCATAGAGGGTGCCCCTAGCTCTCCATGATTCATGTGGCGGAAGCTCCACTCACATAAAGATGACCCTCCATTTTCTCCACTCAAATTCCCATTCAATTTCACCAAATTTAATGCAAGCTCTCATTTAAATAAAACACTTTTATTTATTTATTCATAATTTTATAATTACTTTAATTAACAAACATTCACATAAAACCGCTTAAAACATTTCAATTTCACATGCATAACCAGTTTCAGCAATTTCAACCGAAACAATTCTGGTGTCTAGTGAAATAAATTCCTGCGCTTTCTTTTTCTTTCTTTGGCATCTTATTTGCTCCAAATGGTGTCGGTTTCCCTTAAGTTTGTCATACTATGGTTCGCGAATAATGTAGACATGATCGACATCCCTCTCCGATCAATAATCAGCAATGGGACCTAGAGATCCGTACTGACTACCACACATTCAACAATGACTTCTGTTATCATGTGAACCTTATACGCATGTAACTCAATCCCTTTGTCTCGTGATATATTACATGTCCAAGATTCGATCATCGGTATCTCCATACCTAGTTTTATATCATTACCGACAAGTTCTCTCTTCTCGTTCCTGTGATATAACTAATGTGATATCACCGAGAGGGCCCAGAGTATATATATCTGTCATCGGGATGGAAAAATTCCACTCTTGATCTATGATCCTCAACATAACACCTTCGTAGCACTGAAACCATCTTTATAGTCATCCTGTTATGATGTGACATTTGATGTTATCAAGATACTCTTCCGGTGTTAGTGATTGACATGATCTCATGGTCTATGGACTAAGATTACTTCGTATGATGTTATAGCAATATAAACACAACGACCTTGATCGTAATGCTATACTTCGAATGAATGTTCATCACATCATTCCAACAATGTTGTGACCTCGTTATTAACAACATCCAATGTCCATGACTAGGAAACCTTTGATCATCTTGTTAATCAACGAGATAGTTTATAAGAGAGGCATAACTAGGAACTTTCTTTTTTGTTTATTGAACACACATGTATTAACGTTTCCGTATTAATACAATTATAGCATGACAAATAAACATTTATCATAAACAAGGAATAACATAATAACACTTTATTATTGCCTCTCGGGCATATTCCCTTTAGTCTCCCACTTGCACTAGAGTCAATAATATAGTTTGAAAACTTTTGCGTATTGAACACATATGGATTTCTGGTGTTCCATATATGCGATTGCATGTGGTTAACATGATCTACGAATCTGACGCTTTCAGGTCCGTGTGTATTTGCATGTCTTTGCGTCTTCACGCATCACTCATTCTCTAATGAGATGGCATTGTATAAATTTGGTCTTTTGGTGAGACCTTTAGTTCCTTGGGGTTAAATCATGTCGATACTATTGGCATACGATATATCTTTAGTGTTAGTCCGTTGTGAACTACACCTTAGTTTGATAAAAAACTACTTGACACAAATGCCCTCCTTTGCTGCTACTATAGCAGTCATATACTTAGCCTTTTGTTGTAGTATCCGTCACAATGTCTTAACTTTGGAATTCATCCAAATCCGTCATGGAAACTTCTTTCCATTTCATTGTGCCACCCATAGTTCAAATTGAGATCAACTTAATTTGTATCTTATGACAAAACTAGTATTATTTTTCAATGAACTATTTGTCTCTTCTACAAATAGAATATATTCTTAATTCTTCCAAAAGATTATAAGAATATCCTTAATATCATCCAATGATCATTTTATGATTCATTCTGGTATATGCTCATAACATTTAAAGCATAGGACATATCTGGATGTGTACATATCACTATATGATTGATCAAAAACATTCTTGTGATTGTACTCATCAAGTGTCAAAGCACTTGAATATTGTTTCACTTATCAAGTGGCGATACACTTGAATCTCGATTCAATTATTTTCCATGCAACAAGAACCTTTTCTTGTCGTTTCCATATTTAACTCCTTCAATATCTCATATATGTATGTTTGGCACAACCATATTAGCGTCACAGTCTATCCATATAGACATTCATGCCTAATATTCAGGTTTTGCCTAAGTTTTCATCGAAATGAAATTCTTAACATTTTTCGATAAAATATACATCATTTCCAATCAACAAGATGTCCTCCACGTAATGTATTAGAAATATGTCTCAGCGCTCCCACTTAATTTCTTGCAAATACAAGCATCTTCATCGTCTCCTGATGAAATTAAACTTCTTTAACAGTTTCATCACGACGAAGATTCCAACTCCGTGATACTTACTTCAACGGTTCAACCATTGAAGTTTGAATGCCCTTCTTAGCATCCTTTGAATTAACAAAACCCTTTGGACCATGTCGTGTACACGTCCTAGGTAACCATTCTATTAGAAGAACTTCGTTTTGTTTGTTCAACTACCATATACCAAATTACATGTAGTGGTTGCTACAATAATCCGTCCAGACTAAATATCGCTATAAAAGATCAAATATTGTCATAGTAAACTCCTTGAACATTGTCATAAAATATTTACCGACATGTCGACTATTTCATAGATGTGAAACATCCATGTTTGTTTCTTTATAGATCCAAATACGACCGATAGGTTTTTACCCCTTTTCGGAGGGTCTTCCAAGTTCAAAAAACACGATTTCTCGTGTATGGAACTATCACGGATTTTATGGCTTCAAACTATTTGACGGAGTCAGGTCCCATCATCGCTTCTTTGCATGTAGTCGGTTCATCATTTTCAAACAACAATGACTTATACTCTCAAATCTTAGCATTTGATTGTTTATCCGTCCTACTTTGTTCAAAAGGAACTTAGACCTCCGTGACCACAACCTTTGAGGAACATAAGCTACGAGCATTATGGCTTCCTCCGGAACGATTTTCGGCGCTGCGCAACTCAACACATTTAGCTAAGTTTCATCAACCTTATTAAAGTTCTATTGTCCCCCCACTTAACTTTTATGAAAAATTCTTTTTTCAAGAAAATTCACGTTTCAAGCAACAAACTCTTTTATCCTCGGTGTTATGGAGGAATACCCAACGGTTTTTCAAAATAACCTACAAAGACACTCATACGACTTTGATTTTAAAACATCTTACTTATGCTTAGCATACCAAAATATAAGAAAGGACAACTTGGGTTTTACCCCAAACCATAACTTATATGGTGTCATTTTAAAGGATCAAGATGGAGATCTTTTTCGTGAAAAAGAGGTAGCCTCTAAATCTTTAATCTTTTAAAACATAATGGCAGTTTTATAAATAACACATATGATCTAACCATGTCAAACAAGGTTTCATTACAAATATCAAACACTCCATATTCCTATGGTGTTTCGAGAGATCCAAATCTAGGTGTTTTGCTAAACTTGCAACTCAAATAAATCCCTTTATGATCAAATCATAAATTATTTATTTTCTTCTAACAATGATTTTCCACTTCAAGTTGAAAGTCTTTGAACGTTTCCAAATATTACATACTTCTTTCTCATTAAGTGAATATTCACTCAAATTTCCGGAGAAAGCATATGAAGTTGAAATCCATCTCTTATGACTATACATAATGGACTACATACATCGACATGTATAAATTCCAATAATTTAGTCGATCGTTCTTCTTCGGCCTTTGAACAAAGTTTTAATTATCCCGAGGATAGTCTCACAAGCGTCATTTGATCAAATCAAAGACTCCAAAAATCCATGAATATGGAGTTTCTTCATGTTTACTTTCCAATATAATCGAAACGACGATGTCACTTTGTAAGTGATCTTTCAATCATTTGTCTTGCGACATTTTAGCATTAGGATTTATGGATGTGATTTCTCCAACTAGATTTGTAAGTCATCCATCTTTTATGGAATACGGTAATTATTTGAACAATCTTTGTTCTCATAATACCCGATTTAAATAATAGTTATTAAAACAATTCTTGAATGCAAGATTTGATGTCAATGAGAAATACAAACAACCATTTGTTTGTTTTCGATGAACATCATCAAATATTCTCCTTCTAGTTACTTAGGCCATTATAGTTCATGAATTGTGTTGTTCTGTATGATATTTCATACCAACCAATTCGGTATCCAATACCCAAGAACCACATTGTTTAACAAGCAAAGAATACAACTATATACCTAAGCTGGATATTTCCTGTCTTTTCTTTTCTGCCAAATATATTTTATAGATTCTCTTTTAGCATTTCCTTTTCCTTTTAAAAGAATATATCAACATCAAAAGTGGCGCCATATACATGACACATAGTCCAAAGCGTGTATATTCAAATACTAGTACCTTTGGACTTGCACTTTGAAGTAGATCACCATCATCAAATGATTGGTATTCTTTCAAAATCCATTCTTTAGTAATCTCTTAGTTTGATAAACACTTTACCTACATCTTCTATTCATCCTTATCATGAAAACTTTCATGATCAAGCTAATGTAGCTTATAAAGGAGAATCGTGAGTATAATGTTACTTTCCAAAACCTTTTTGGATGATTAGGATGTCTAGCATCTCAAACCTTTGAAAATTCTCATCCAATATGAGAACATATATTATATTCTATCATATTGCAACCAAAAACATTGTTTCAAATATCATTATATCTGCCACACATGATGGTTTCTGAAACAATTCTTTCAGCTCCTAGATAACCTTGATATTTAAAAACAATGAAGAATCATGGAGGCAAACATGATACTTTAGATACTAACACTAGAATTGTTACTCTCGATTTAATACTAATTATTAAATTTCACGGAGTAAAGAGAGTTTTCTAAAAGTTTGAAATAGGACTTTAAACTTTAGATTAACACTCAACACAATACGATACTAGTTCATAAAGTAAATATCCAGAATTCTATAGTTCTATTATCTCAATTACAACTAATCATAAGATGGTGAACGAATGCCAATGACTACAACAAATTATGAAAATTCACTTTGATTTAATTTATGATAAATTAAGTTATACTAATCCAAATTAGAAATTAACTCCCACTCAAAAACGACATCCCTCATGTCTTTTTGGTGATTACATAAACCAAATCCACTACACCAAGTCCGATCATCACGTGAGTCGGTGTAGCTTCAATGGCGAGCATCTATATGGGCATCATATCAAACATATGACTCATTCTTAACCGTTCGGTACGTGTTACGAGGCCATGTCTGTACATGCTAGGCTCTCCAAGTAAAAACCTTAGTATTCGCATGTGTAAAACTGTCTTACACCCGAGATATGCTCGTCGATTCAAGTACACCCGAGCATCACGTGATGTCTTGAAGCGGCAAAACATAGTCGATGCCTAATTAAGGAAGAACACATTTTTATCTTGATATCTAAATGAAGGATTATCTTATAATGCTAATAAAACGCCAAACAAGCAATATAGGATGCAAACAAACATCATATGCTACAATGATATGATATGGTTCTTGCACTTGATCTCTATCTTGTGCATCGTGGAATTATCTTTATCATTCCTATATGTGTAAGGCCAAGGTCTATGGAACTTACACTTTGTCATATTATAATTTTCAATAGTATCAATCCATACTAAAAATTATAATACTACCATATCATAGTACTTGCCTGGAAAAACCAAAACTAGACGCCTCTAATTTATGTTTTGCATGTTTTACGTGGCTAAGGGCTTTCGAAGATAGAACCATTCTTACCTACGAACATGGAACCACAACGATAATGATCAAATTCCTGACTGTCGTCGCATTGTCGACAAGTACGCCATAGGGGGTCCTAACAACGTTGAGAAGATGGGGTGTGAGACGTCGGATGTTCCAGGAGCGGTGAGCACAAGTTTACCCAGGTTCAGATCCGACTGCGGTTATCGGATCCTACTCCTGCTAGTAACCTAGTAATATATCGGTGTAAGCCAGATGTTACAGCGGATTACAAGAGAGGTTCGCATGTGCGAGTTGTGATTGTGGTTATTGCTATGGTTATGCTCTAAAGGCTCCCATAGGGCTGGTTTATATAGGCACCAGGACCGAGGGTTACAGGAGAGACCTATCCGGCTACGTTACAGAGTCGGTAACTAGATACAACCTGGACTACAAGTAATACTACAGGCCTAAGTCGGTAACTCTTCTGGGCCTTGTCGTAGCCGGAATTGGCTCCTCCTCTTTCTCTAAGTGGGCCACCCGTGAAGCAAAGCTCTAACCCGTTAGTGGGCCACCCTTGTCAGCGAGTCCTCTAGGTATACCTGGAAAGTATATCCCCAACAGTAACCCCCAAAAGTCTCCAAGATCCAAAGTTGGATAAATCTTCTAGCTTGATGGTTTCTTCGTCTTGAGAATCTTGAAGGGTTCTCGAAAACTTCTTTCAATAGTGTAAGATTCCGAGTCAGTTAAGTCGGATATGTTTTGTTCTGACCTTAGTCTTTTCCTTGCTCAGTTTTGAAACATGAGCCGGATTTTACAGCGGCGTGCGGGCCGACAACTTTTCAGAACAGGTCCTATCACTGACAGGAGTACCGTCAACACGACCATTTGGTGGTCCCGTTACCTACGGAATAGAGCACCATTTTATTTCTCAGGAGAGAATCAAGGTGGCAGAGGAGTCACGAGGAAGAAACCTCCCTCTCTCCTATACGCATGGCGTAAATCGCGCGATTGAAGCATGAATCTTGGCGTAGAGGCAAATAAAAGAGAGGAGAAACCCTTCTCTCCCAGATAAATATCTCCACCATTCTCACTTATTGCCTCCTCGTACTCCTCGAGCCTTCCGCATCCACTCTCATCTACACGCTGCGAGAAAAAAAATCATTCCCCCACCAATCCTTCATCTTCCACAAAGCGATGGCTTCTGCATCTAGCTCTGGAGCAGCGACGGGTACATCAACGACAGACGAATGGAAGTTGCAGGGCCTCTAGGTCCCAAGCGTTATGGACGACGCCGAGCTCCAGGTCATGGAGGATGAGGGATACATCGTCACCGGCGCGTGGTGGAGCGCTTCAGGACACGCCACTCCTACTTCGTGCTGACGGTGAGAGGGTGCTGTTCGGAACGCACATCAACCGTGGCCTCTGCCTGCCACCATCAGACTTCTTCATCGAGTTCCTCAAATACTACGATGTGCAGCTCCATAATCTTCCTCCCAACTCCCTGCTAGAGCTTAGTACTCATGCAGCTTTGTGCGAGGGGTTTCTTAGCATTAGGCCAAGTTTCACCCTTTTCCGGTACTACTATGGCACCCGGAAGAATTCCATCAGTGTCGGTGTTCCTTACACCACCCGGAAGAACCAGGCTGAGTAAGGATGGCCGGTTAAGATGGTCATATGCGGCCGACATGGGAACTATGTCGGCCCATATAAGACAAGTTTGTTAATCTTGCAGGAACCAACGAGCCGAGTCTCACGAGGAAGGGCCGAGTCAGATAGGACGCGTGGCACCTTTCCGAGTGAGTTTTAGGATGGACCATAGTAAAGCATGGTCAAAAGAGAAGGGCGACACCGGGTGACACGAAAGGAGCCGGGTGACGCCTAAAGCAAGGGTTGTCGTACGAAGTTACTGACGCCAAAGGAACTGGAGGCGATGTACGTGAAGACCGTTAGCTTTCTAGCTTTATGAACTAGGCCACTGGGCTTAGTACAAGCCCATGACCCGGCCCGTACAGTAAGGACCAAGATCCAAACAGTAACCCTAGGACCCAAAGGGGTGTAACCTAGCTAGCCATTGCCTATATAAGGAGGGGCATAGCTAGAGTTAGAGGAGGTTGGACCTAGTGGGGAACTAGTGCACAGAACCCTAGTTGATACAGCTCAAGGAGCACTTGTAAACCTTAAGTATCAATAGAATTCCTAAGTGTGGAGAGTTCATCTTGTTCTTCGTGCGCGGCTATAAAGTGCGCACCCTCCCCGGTGACCACAAGCATCCATTCGGCCCCCAACTTAAGCCTACCCATGGCATCTGCCGTGACACCACCATGACAGTTGGGGCCCACCGTGGGGCAGAAGCAGGTGCTTGATGGAGTATTCATCCAGACGGGCAACATCATCGCGAAGACTGGCGAGCGCGTCTACTCCGGCCTCATCCATAGGTTTGGAGCGCTCAACTTCGTCAGCGACAATGCAGGCTGCTTCGGGACTAAGCCATTCCCAAGGGGCGGTCACTTCATCAAGTTCGGCGAGCATCAGGTCTACGTCACGGTGCGCGTGGAGTGCGCGTATCCGGAGCGCGTCATCCTGGCGCCGGATCCACCTGCGGTTCCTGCCGCAGGAAGATTTCACCAGCTCGTCTCCTTTGAGGTAATGATGACAGCTCGTAACCCGGCAGCACCTCCAGTAGCTCCCGTAGTGAATGAGGATCCTGAGGGAGGAAATCAAGAGGAAACGCCAAGGGCTTCAAGAACAGCAAAGGCACCGCTAGAAAAGCCAGAGAACATAGCTAGAAGTAAAGGAGCCAAAGAGCTGCAAGAGGCAATAGACAAGTTGGCAGAGCCAGTAGCACAAACAGCTAATCCGGCGCGTGTGCAAACCGAGTTAGAGGAGGCCAAGGATAAAGGTCCTGGAGAAAGCAAAGGAGTTAGCACAGTTACAACAATATGTGGATATCACAATCCGAGAGCTCAACTCGGCAAATCGAGTCAAGGGCGCAAAGACTCGGCTTTATGCGACAAGGTTAAGGGGGGAGAAACCTCAATGAGGAGCTGGCAGATGGAACGTCAAAGATGACGCCAAAAAATAGCAACGTAACAGCCATGCAGCCAACGTACAATACTGCAGTAGCTAACCTGAGAGCCGCAGAGGCAGCAATGGCAGAGCTACCCCATCTGACAGGTGAAGCAAAGAAAAGGGGACAAGAGCGAGTCAATGAACTGGTGAGAGCAACATGGATGCTGAATGAAGCATACTATAGAAAATCCGGGTATAGTAGGGAGATCACAGATGGTTCACTCGGCAACTCCTATCCCGGCAAGATTAGCAGGTCATATAGCCTCTTCACCCGGAGTGGCACCAAGACCGAGAAAATAAAAGAGTGTGGATTCAGGAAGGAACAAACAAATGATCACATATGACCCGACAATAGCTCAGGGAAACCCAGCACATGCATAGGGAGCAAGAAGGAATAATGCTCAGCGGGATGAGAACTAAGAGAATGCAGGCTGAGAGAGACAAGCAGGACAAATGAATGAAATGGAGGGCAGAATTTTGCGCCTCAGCCTAGGCGTGGAGCTCATTGGCAGGAGGAGGAAATCCAGCCCCGAATAATGCTCCAGCGCAACCCGAAAGAAGACAGCAAAGCGCGGGAAAAGTAGTACAGCAACCTGGAGACCCGAACACAAACAGATACAATGATGGTTACTTGGCGATGGTAAATGATGGATATGAATTGCTGGATCACGCATACCAAGAAATGGGAGCCAGACTTGGAGGCAGAAACCTTCAGCTGGATGATGCAAGGCTGAAGCTTGATCGAATAAAGATGGCAGAACTGATCGAGTCGCAAGGTCCAAAGGGTCCACCATGTTTTGGCCCAAGGATCATGAATGAGCCACCTGTACCAAATTTTCAGCTAGCCAGAGGAACAAAAACTTACGATGGAAGCACAAAGCCAGAAGACTGGCCCATAGATTATGGAACCGCTGTGAAAATTGCACAGGGAAATTTAAGATGGGCAGTGCGATACGTACCGCAGATGCTAGAAGGACCAGTACGGGTGTGGCTGTATAACTTGCCACCCAGAAGCATCAACAGCTAGATCGATTTTCAGGATGATTTTGTGAGAAATTTCACTAGCACCTACAAGAGGTCGAATCGCCCGCAACAGCTAGCAATGTGCAAACAAAGGCCGAATGAAACAGACAGAGAATTCCTCATGAGATAGTGTACAATGCGCAACTCTTGCGAAGGGGTAATCGAGTCAAAGGCTATCACTTGGTTTGCACAAGGGTGTAGACATGGAAGTGTATTGTGGCAAAGGTTATAGAGAGATATGTCGGCAAGCTTGGCAGAAGCAATAAGGATTGCTGACTCGTGTGCGTTAGGAGATACGACTCAGCCTCTTCTCATGTCAGCAGACGGGATGACTGAGACTCGGATCTATGACGCTGCCGGATCGCAAAGGCGCCATGAAAGAGCCGAGTATAGAAGCAAAAGAAGAGATGAAAGGCCAGACTACAAGTATGGTTCGACTCAGGTTGCGGCCGTAAGTCAGGATCATCCAGATGCTGGAAGTAGCCAACATCAAAGGAAAAGTGGGAAACAGCAGTGGATACCAAAGAATGATGGCAAAAAGCCATACTAACAAAGAAAGCCGTATCAGGATAGGTAGAAATATACCTATGAGATGATGTTGGATCAGCCGTGTAAATTTCACATGCCTAGTACGAGTAAGCCAGCCAATCACACAACAAGACAATGCACTTGGTTTCATAAGGGAGATAGAGTGGATTCACCGAGTAAGCAGCTACCACCACCCCCCCTCCACCGCTCACAGGAGGAAATGCCCAAGCTGTTGGAGTTGAGCACATATATGAGAACAGGCAGCCGATGTATCATAATCAAGAAAGAAGAGAGGTTGTGCACCAGGTGCATAACCCAAGAGGTGAGAACGCTCATGTCGGACATGGGACCAGAAATGTGTATAGAGAGCACCACCAGAGTTATTCGTCTTTGTCATAGAGCCGAATGACAAAAAGATTCAGCAGAGACGGATGATGGAGGTGAATGCAACAATGCCGGCAAATCCAAAGTACATGCACTGGTCTGAATAGGAGATAACTTGGAGCATAAAGTATCACCCCAAGGTCATGCCAACCCCAGGAGGTTATGCTCTAGTCTTGGATCCAACTTTCATGGGCCCTGACAGGAATGTAAAATTTTCCAAGGGACTGATCGATGATGGCAGTAGCATCAACATCATGTACAAGGATACCATGCTCAAGCTAGGCATTACTATGAACATGCTGGAGCCGACTAAGACAACTTTCCATGGCATCGTGCCGGGATTGTCCTGTGAGCCAATTGGCAAAATCTTGGTTGACGTCTTATTCGTCAACAAAGAGAATTGTCGCACTGAAGCCATAGAGTTTGAAGTGGTCGACCTGGTCAGCTCATACCATGCCTTACTCGGCAGGCCAGCTATGGCAAAGTTTATGGCTACTCCTCACATTGCTTACTTGAAGATGAAACTGCCAGGTCCATGTGGAGTTATCACAGTTGCAGGAGATTACAAGAGATCTATTGCTTATGCCTCAGCAAGATCTTCGCTAGTCGAATCACTGGTTATAGCACAAGAAAAGCATCAAATGCTGGAGGTGGCAGCATTGGCCAAAGCAGCACAAATGTCCATGCCGGCACTTACTAATCCGCATGGCAGTGTATCATTTCAAGCTACCAAAGAAACCAAGAAGGTACAGGTGGATGAGAATTTCCTAGAGCGCACAGTTACCATTGGGGCTAGGCTAACTGACAAATAGGAAAGCGAGCTCACCAGCTTCCTCCGTGAGAATCGGGATATCTTTGCATGGTCCACATAGGATTTGCAAGGAGTTCTGAGGGAGCTGGATGAGCACTCTCTTCATGTAAGGCCAGATGCCAAGCCGGTGAAGCAACCCCTCCGTCGCTTCGCCAAAGATAGGAGGAAAGTGATAGCTGCCGAGATATCCAGGCTCTTAGCCGCTGGATTCATCATGGAAGTACTGCACCCAAATTGGTTGTCAAATCCAGTCTTGGTCAAGAAGAAAAAAGACAACCCGAATGTGGCAGTGGTGTGGCGCATGTGTATTGATTACACGAACCTCAACAAGGCATGTCCAAAAGATCCATTTCCCCTGCCACGGATCGATCAAGTCACAGACTCTATGGCTGGGTGTGAGTTGTTATCATTTGTGGACCTCGTATTCTGGTGTCCACCAGATACCACTGAATCTGAATGATCAAATAAAGACAACTTTTATGACCCCATATGGGGCTTATTGCTACCATACCATAATATTTGGATTGAGAAATGCAGGTGCAATGTATCAAAGATGCATGCAAAAATGCTTGTAAGATCAATTGGACAAAAATGTTCAAGTGTACGTCGATGACGTGGTGATAAAAAACAAGAAAAGTCATACTCTAATTGAGGACTTGCGTCAAACATTCGCAAACTTCAGAAGATTCCGGATGAAACTTAACCCAAAAAATGTACATTTGGTGTCCCGGCTGGGAAGTTACTCGGATTTCTTATATCCAGCCGAGGAATTGAGGCTAACCCGACAAAGATCAGGGCCATCGAAAGAATGGAATTGCCAAAAACCGTCAACGATGTCCAGAAGTTCACAGGATGCCTGGCCTCGTTGAGCAAATTTATTAGTCGACTAGGTGAAAAAGCCCTACCACTATACCTACTAATGAAAAAATCGGACAAATTCACATGGACACAACAAGCTGATAGCGCTTTCCATGAACTCCAAAATATGTTGGCAACAACACCAATATTAGCATCACCACTATCCAAAGAGCCAATGTTGCTCTATGTCGCCGCAACCAACAGAGTTTTAAGTTCAGTAATAGTGGTTGAACGTGAAGAAGAGGGCAAATCAGTCCAAAGGCTAGTTTATTACTTGAGCAAAGTGCTCTCTATATCAAAGCAAAATTACCCCCATTACGAAAAATGACATATGGGGTATATATGGAAGCAAAGAAGCTGAAGCATATGGGGTGTAATATGTGAGGCACCTATCTCGGATATATTAGGTAGCAAAGATGCTAGTGGCCGAGTCGCAAAATGGGCCATAGAGCTAGCACCATATACTGCACAATATGATAGGCGAGATGCAATCAAATCTCAAGCCATAGCGGATTTCTTCGTGGATTGGATGGAAATGCAATACGAACCACCACTACCAGATCCAAATTACTGGAATATGCATTTTGATGGATCCAAGACGAAAATGGTTATGGGCACCGGGATAGTGCTCACATCGCCAAAGAGGGATCGGCTCAAGTATGTGTTACAGATCCACTTCGCTGCTTCCAATAATGTTGCCGAGTATGAAGCACTTGTCCACGGCATAAAAGCGGCCAAAGAAATTGGCATCAAAAGGACCATGTGTTTTCGTGACTCTGATTTGGTGATCCAGCAAGTATATGGGCATTGCGATGCATTGGATGCAAATATGGCATTATATCATTTTCATGTGCAACAAATTTTGGGATCCTTTGACGGGTGTGAATTTCATCACGTACCCAGAGCAGAGAATGAGGTAGCAGATGTACTATCCAAGTTAGGCTCATCTCGGCAGGCAATACCTCCAGGAATAGCATTGTAGCATCTCAGGAAACCATCAATCAAGCCGTCACTAGAATCCAAGTCAATCAGGCTCACCCCGACGAATTAGGAGACATACATTGTGCCAATGGATATTGACTCAGGGGCAGGTTTGAGTTACTCGGGGACTATTCTTCTCGCCTCAGGGATTGCCATATCACACTCGGGGACTCCTCAGGTTATGTCGGCAGAACATATGTCGGCAGAGCCAATGGAAATTGATGAGGAAACAAATTTGGCACTGCTGGTACCAACATGGGCGCAACCAATATTCAATTACTTAAAAGATGGAACTTTTCTAGATGATGAGATATTGGCAAGGCAAACATAAAGAAGAGCAAAAGCCTACACCATAATCAACAAGGAGCTGTACAACAGAAGTGTGACAAGTGTACTGCAGCGTTGCATAAGTCTAGAGAAAGGCCAAGAAATTTTGTTGGACATTCGCCAAGGAGAGTGTGGGCACCATGCATCATCGAGGATATTGGTGGCCAAATCATTCTGACATGGATTTTATTGGCCAAGTGCACTGGAAAAAGCACAAGAGCTAGTAGGAAAATGCAACGGTTGCTAGCGCTATGCATCCAGGTCACACTTACCAGCATCTGAATTGAAAACTATACCAATCACTTGGCCATTCGCGGTATGGTGCCTGGATATGGTAGGACCATTCAAAGCATCAAGGGGAGGCATGACTCACATACTGGTAATGACTGAAAAGTTCACCAAATGGATAGAAGTAAAACCCATCAAAAAATTGGACGGAAAAACAGCTATCACATTCCTAAGAGACATAATCTTCAGATACGCTTACCCACACAGTGTAATCACAGATAATGGCATGAACTTTGCTGAAGGAGTTTTTGCTTGTTTTTGTGGGAAACACCGAATAAGACTCGATGTAGCATCAATCGCCCATCCAGAATCAAATGGACAAGTTGAGCGTGCTAATGGCTTAGTTTTATCCGGGATAAAACCCCGTTTAATGGAGCCACTCCAGAGATCACCTGTTGGATAGAGGAACTACCCTCAATGCTATGGAGCTTAAGGACAACTCCGAATCAATCAACATGCTATACGCCATTCTTTCTTGTGTATGGGGAAGAAGCAGTTTTGCCTACCGACATAGAGTATGGCTCGCCAAGAGTAAGGCAATACTCGGAAGCCAAGGTAAAAGAGGCCTGAGAGGATGGAGTTGACTTACTCGAAGAAGCAACGGAATTGGCATTGTCTAGATCCACAATATATCATCAAAATCTCCGACGCTATCATAGTCGGAAAGTTCAACCTCGTGTATTCCGAGAAGGAGATATGGTGCTCAGACTATTGTGGCGCACAACTGGAATGCATATGATATCACCCCCATGGGAAGGTCCATTCATTGTAAGCAAAGCATTGCACAATGACTCATATTATCTAATATATGCTCGTGAAGCACAAAAGAACAAGGCAGACAGATCAGTTGATGAGACCAAAAGGCCATGGAATGTGGCAGTACTTCGCCCCTTCTACACTTAGGAGAAGCAGTGTATGTATCACTCGAACTCTCATATGTCGGACGCTTATGCCGGCTATGTGCTGATAATAAAAATGGTATGACTCGAAAAACTGACTCGGGGACTGCCCCTTATGTTTACCTTCTTCTATGTCGGCTGGTGTAACACCTAAAGCTTATCTCAGAACAAGTAATGTTTACTCGGAAAAAATCAATTCTTCGACTATGCTGTTGTCCGAAAACACGGCTTCATCGCAAGCAAGAGGAAAGGATGAGTAAACATGAACACCGGATAAGTAAAAGGAGAAACGCGAGTCGACCCTATGTATGTTCTTAACTAACCCACTGCATATTATATTGCATTATATATTGAATGATCCTAGGTCAAGTGATCCGAGTTTCATATCTGGCAACTCAATCGTTAGCACTTTGAGACTCTAATGTCGAACGCCAAAAATGGTGGACAAGAGCCAAAGTCAAGGAAAAGTGAAACGGCAAAATTAAACTCAGGGATTTGCCCCTGAATGATTCACATTCAAAGTGTAATAAGAAGTTTAAGCCTTATCAAAAGTCACACACCCGAAAATAGGTATAATGTATGTTACATCTGTACCCGGCATACCGGGGATCTCATCAAAGTTAAAGTGTTTTTCTGATCAGCCTAAGAAGTAGCTGGGCTCGGAGGAGTGGTCTTGGAGCTAGGAGCATCATATAGAGCATCTGTCGAGTCAGGGGTATCGATTGCCGAGTCTTCTGGGTCGTCTGAATCGGTGGCCTCGCTATTAGCACCTTCCTCCTCAGCAATCTCAGCAAGGGGTTCGCTGAGGTCGAGAAAGCTGGGTTCATCGCACCAACCATGCACTAGAGCATACTCGACCATGGCGTAAGCTTGCTCCTGGCGTTTCTCGATCAGCTCAGGATCATGGATCCACTTGCCTTCAGCCCTTATGCGTTCAAGAACATCAAGGTTGATGTCCTCGTACCACGAGAGCATGAAGGAAAGGGCTTTGTCTGATGCAGCTCGGCCGGCCGATTCGTGCCATTGATCTAGCATGTCTTCAGTAAGAAGCAGCCTGGCAGCCAGAGGCTCGATGAGTGTGGGCGTGTCTTCATCCAGCCAGATCATTCGGAACGCATGGATCGCTGATTTGAGCAAGTCCACACCACATGACTTGAGGGTCTTGACAGCGCCACAAGATGCTCGTCGATGCTAACCTTGCCATCAGCAGGAGCTCCAGATTCGGCTCGCACTCCCTTCATGGCCCATATCGCAAATATCTCAGCCTCGGGAAAAATAATGTAGAGACAGGGAGCAAAAAATAAAAACATAGTGCAAAAAGAGTAATAACTCACTACTGAGGAAAGAGTTGATAGCGCCGAGCTTGATTTGCCAAATCATGGCCTTGGCTTGGACGACGTCGAGATCCAGGTGGGCCGACTCAACCGCCGACTCGACCTCCTTGAGCAGCTCCTTGGTCTTCTCGGAGCTGGCGGCATGCTGGTCGGCAAGCTCCTCCCGCAGCCCATTTACCTCAGCCTAGTGCTTCTGCTTCATATCCACCATTTATTTCTTCAGCCGAGTCACCTCATCTCACTCCTTCTAGAGTTTGTTTTGGTGCTTCTCTGCTTATCCGAAACAGATCACTCGTCAGCAGCAACAAAGCTATCTCGATCCATCAGGATAAAAGTGGCAAAGGGGTGAGCATGAACACAAAGCAGCCAAAGAATTGCTAAGAGCTTACTTTCTGTCTTGCTGATCTGCGAGTGCAGCGTGTCAATGGTGGACTGGGCAGAAGCTATGGGAAAACAACGAGAAAAGATCAAGGAAATGAAATATAGAAAGGTGCGCCGAATAAATATATGGCGAGTAATAAAATTACCCTATCCTTGAGTCTTGGCTTGCAGCTTCTGATGAGCAAGTTTGAGCTTGCGATACTCCTAGAGGAGAGCCTGGTGCACCTTGGTGCGCTCATTATGTGTAAGTTGCACACTGAAAAAATACAGTGAGCAATTGTGAAATCAAGCTTATGGCCGGATAAGGGTTGACTCCTATCTTAGAGCTTACGGACAAATAAGTTTCTCATTCGACAGTAACCTTGGGGACTAGAGATAATGTATAACAGAAATACTCAATAAACAAAAGAGTAAGGAGATTGCGTACCTCGTTCACTTCATCTGCACGAGCCATTAAGGTAATTGCCTGCTGGGTCATGTCGGAAACGGCCTTGGGACCCAGCTTCATCTTCTTGCCAGCACTGGAGCTAACCTCTTGCTCGCCAACTGCATTCAATGCCACAGCATAACGCTCAGTGGCACCGAGGCCATTCCCGCTAAGTGTCCGAGTGAGAACTTGCCCCTTATTTAGGGAAGTTGCCACATTGGCGCGGGTCGCAGCGGCACTAGCGTGTAGGGTAACAGCCTTAGAACTGCCTCCCGACCCGGCAGTTGTGGATCTGCCCGGCTTACCCGCTGAAGCGAGTATCGTTGTTGTTGTGGTGGGCCGGATCTTAGGAGAGGTGCCTGGGGCATAGACAAGGGTCGTCTTCTTGGTAGATGTGGGCTTGCCAGATGAAGTGCGAGCCGGACCTGAAGCGGAAGGCCGAGTCTGGTTCTTTGACAAAGGAGGAGAGTGAGCAGGTCTGGTTGGTGATAAGATGGGAGCCGACTGAGCGGGCTCAGCGATGTTGCTGACACCAAGATCAGGAAGTTGTTCATGAACACCAACTTGTGGGGTGGTGGCAGAGGAACTAGTGGAGAAGGTCTTCTCGATGCCAATGTTGCTGGCACCAAGATCAGGAACTTGTTCCTGGGGTGCAGCAGATGTGCTGGGCCGATTCTCCTCCGCCGGGTGTGCCACCGGGTCTGACTGACACTGAGAAGCGTGAGCCTCAGTAGTAGGAGCAGCAACTCGGACGGGGCTCTGAACCGTAGAATCAACAGGAGGAGGAGCAGGAGGAGGAGGAGCAGGCCTTAGCGACGAGGCGATGCTAGGAGCAGCCTCGCTGACCAACAAAGGCGCGACACTGAAAATAACAAAAATGCTCATAAGGAAGCAATTACAAAACATGAGAAGGAAAAGTCGAAAGTAAGCAAACAACAAAAGGTTACCCAGAAACGGTCGAGTCACGCGGTGGGCGACGTGTGACTCGGTGCCCAGCTGCTTTGCGAGTTTCTTACAACGTGGTAGCAGTAGGAGAAGCAGGAGTAACCTTGTGCTTCTTGGTCGGCTGAGCACTGGAGGAGGCCCCACATCGCTTACTTGGCTTGGCGACAGGGATTTTGCCGACTCCGCCCACAGCGAGAGGGGGAGTGTCATGTACCTGGCCAGCTGCATAAGTAAATGACAGGCTTACTCGGATAAGTTAGAGGGCTAAGGTCTAAAGGCAAGTACCTCTAGGATCTCACAATCATCATCATCATCATCATCATCGTTGTTAGACCAATCTCGTAAGGGGTTTCGAGTGTGACTCTTACCCGGAGTTGAAGCGGCAACTATATGCGGAATGGGCATGAAGCACTCCAGATCGAACTTGACTTCGTCGGAGTTGGAGCGGTCCTCGTTATAAGCACTAGGAGGGACAGTCCTGTCATCAACCTGGTAAACAAGATTTTGCGAAAGATAAACAGAATAGGTACAGAGAACGAACGAGACGGCAGATGAACATAAGAAAAGCTATGTCAGACAGAAAGTGATTCGGAAACTTACCTAGGGGACAGGCCTGACCCGGCTAAATGGAGGGCAGCTCCAAGCCCAATCCTTCGCCAAGGTCATCTTGAAGATCGAGCTTACTCGGCGGGCCACAGAATCGTGGATGAGCTCCTTCGTGGAGTGCCGAGTGGGGTCATGCGTGCTTCTCATGAAGCACATCTTGTGGATCCTGGCTTGGATGGGACTGACCCGGCGTGCAATAAAAGCACACATGAGATCCGTATCGGCGAGATGGAAGTTCACATTCGGCGACAGCAACCTCTCCAGAATCCCGTTGGCCTCATTCACCCCAGCATTCTAGTTGCACGGGTCAAGCTTCCAGTACTCTTTGTTGGGGATCTCGTCCGAGAAAGGGGGGAGCCGGATGTAATCAGTGGCTCCACTATTTTTCACATAGAAGAAAGTCCTATGCCATTTCTTGCAATAGTCTAAGCTAGTAACCCGAGGAAAGATGGATTCTCTCTCCTGGGCGTGATAATAGCGGCACCGCACCAGGTCAGCCTTTTCTCGGCACGAGGAGCGCCAGGCTCGGGAACTCATTAGATCCTAAAAATAAAATATTTTGCCCACAGAAGAACTATAGGCCAAATGCCAAGATAGGCCTCGCAAGAAGAGATAAAACAAGAGAGGGAGCCAATGGCATTGGTGGGCAAGTGATGGGTCTAAAGATGGAAAATGGAAAGGAAGGAAACAAAGAAATTGATCACGGGCAAGGCGAAACCACGCTCAAAGTTGGAGAGAAAAACCACCATCTCATTGGCCTCGGGTTCGGGGGAAATCTCACCAGAAGGGAGGCGGCAATCCACCTCGAGAGGGATGTGCCTGGTGGAGTGCAGCCACTCGACCTCCTCCGCGGAGACCACAGAGCCCTCCCAGCCGCCGCACTCGCCGGCGGCGACCTCCTGTTCTTCGGCTCCCTCGGCAGCGTCGCGAGCGTCCATGATTTCCCTGGAGTGAGTCTCTTCTGTCGTTGGAAGAGGCTTGGAAGAGCAAGGACCCGTAGTGGAATGGAAATATGAAAAGGGAAATTGCAGAGGAGAAACTATGTAGGAGAAGAATGGCAAAGGGGGAAGTTGGATTTCGGAGCCGCAAGGAAGAAAAAAGAGGCTATGCGGAACTGAACGGGCGAGGGAAGTTATGATCCCCTCACCCCTACTTAAGGGGAGTAAAAACCCCAAATCGTGGGACCCCCCTGCACCGTGCGGCCAACGTGTATCTGTGTATTCGGCCGAGTGAGCCCGTCAGCGAGTGCCACGTTTATACAATACATGGAAAATCCACTGCCACGTCACACAGTGCAGGACGAGAGGTGCAGAGCAATTGGACTGCCACAGTGACGGGGAATTACTGTGTTCCGTCACTGTGCAGTCAAAGCTTGGAACAAAATTTGAGGCAAGTCACCATGATTACCAGCTGTCAGTGACTGAAGCACGCCGAAAATGACTCGGAATTCGCAAAAATGATTCGGCACGAGGCAAAAATGACCCAAAAAGTCAAAGAACAGAACTGAAAACTGTCAGACAGACTCGGCAACATGCAAGATTGCGCCAAACAGTGTGCCCCAATCAGTAAATAAACACAAAAGAAGAAGTTCCAATCACATTAAAGGAACCTGGAGACGCCTAACAGCTAGAACTTCTAGACCTCACCAGCTTCGGGGACTAATGTCGGCGGGATAACCCCCAGTAGGGTCATGAGGAGTAAAACATTGCCCAGCTTGGCTTATGCCGAGTGAAGAAAGAACCATGCCGAGTAAGGACGGCCGGGTAAGATGGTCATATGCGGCCGACATGGGAACTATGTCGGCCCATATAAGATAAGTTTGTTGATCTTGCAGGAACCAACGAGCCGAGTCTCACGAGGAAGGGCCGAGTCAGATAGGACGCGTGTCACCTTTCCGAGTGAGGTTCAGGAGGAACCATAGTAAAGCACGGTCAAAAGAGAAGGGCGACGCCGGGGGACACGAAAGGAGCCGGGTGACGCCTAAAGCAAGGGTTGACGTACAAAGTTACTACATGACGCCAAAGGAACTGGAGGCGATGTACGTGAAGACCGTTAGCTGTCTAGCTTTATGGACTAGGCCACTGGGCTTAGTACAATCCCATGACCCAGCCCTTACAGTAAGGACCAAGATCCAAACAGTAACCCTAGGACCCAAAGGGGTGTAACCTAGCTAGCCATCGCCTATATAAGGAGGGGCATAGCTAGAGTTAGAGGAGGTTGGACCTAGTGGGGAATTAGTGCGCAGAACCCTAGTCGATATAGCTCAAGGAGCACTTGTAAACCTCAAGTATCATTAAAATTCCTAAGTGTGGAGAGTTAATCTTGTTCTTTGTGCGCGGCTAAACCATGCACACCCTCCCCGGTGACCACAAGCATCCATTCGGCCCCCAACTTAAGCCTACCCATGGCATCTGCCGTGACACCACCATGACAATCCTAGAATTAATGCTAGTGAATCTGTTAAACGTTGGGACAGAACTTTCTTCTACCACAAGGATATTCCGGCTCCTTGATATGTCGTAAACGTATCTATAATTTTTTGATGTTCCATGCTTGTTTTATATCATTTGTCTTATGTTTTGTCTTCACTTTGAGGTATTTTTATACACTTTCTAGAACTAACCTATTGACAAGATGCCACAGTGCCAGTTGCATGTTTTCCGCTGTTTTTGGTTTCAGAAAGCTAAAAAATGAATATTCTCGGAATTGGACGGGACAAAAGCCAAAGTTCATATTTTTCCTTGAATGATACAGAAAATCGAAGACGAGACGGGGGAGGACACCAGGGTGGCCACACCCTAGGTGAGTGCTGGCCCATCCTGGCCGCACCCAAAGGGGGTGTGGGCCCCTGGACCTCCACCGACCTTGCCTCCTCCGCCTATAAGAAGACCCCGACTCAGAAACCCTAAAGAATCGACCAGAAAGCCACAAAAAGTTCCTCTATGCCGCCGCCACCGAAGGGGAGATTCGGGGGACAGAAAGTCTCTATTCCGGCACCCTGCTGGGACGGGGAAGTGCCCCCGAAGCCACCTCCATCAATCTCCACCACCATCTCCATCGCTGTTGTTGATTCCCATGATGAGGAGGGAGTAGTTCTTCCTCGAGGCTAAGGGCTCTACTGGTAGCTATGTGTTCATCTTTCTCTCTATGCATGATCTTGATGTGGTCATGAGCTTTGTAATCAAGTAGATCTACTCTATTACTCAAGTGCTTCAATAGATCTCTATTCTCCCCATGTGTGTGAAAGTGACAGCATGCACACCAGGGTGGCACTTAGGCTACAGTCTACATAAATACTCATCGTTCTTTAATAGATCTATGATTTTTCCCACGTGTGTGAAAGTGATAGCGTGCACACCGTGTGTGGCACTTAAGCTAGGTTACATATATATTTATCATGAGTATATTTGTAGTTGGATGTCTCTATGAAATTGTGGTGTTTGTTGGAACGATCTAGCGCTCAAGGTGACGGTGTGGGGTTATTTAGATTGGGAAAGGCGGACTTTGAGGAGTGTTGTTATAGCCCTACCATGGATTAGAGTGTCCAACCGGAGAGTAGTTCAGGGTAGTAACATGAAGAGAATATATTTACTGAGAGTGTTCACTAGCGAAAGTATGATCCCTAGGCCTTGTTTCTAAACACTAAAACACCGTTCACATCTAGATCTGTTGCATGTTTGCTTCCTTCCGTCTTTACCTCATCGTCAAGCTCTTTTCTGGCACCGTTACCACTTGTATTTCACTATCTCTTCGCCGAAATAGTCCACCTATACACCTGACAAGTGTATTGGGTGTGTTGGGGACACAAGAGACTTCTTGTATATTGATTGTAGGGTTGCTTGAGAGGGATAACTTTGACCACTTCCTCCCTGAGTTCGATAAACCTTGGGTAATCCACTTAAGGAAAACTTGCTGCTATTCTACAAACCTCTGCACTTGGAGGCCCAACAACTGTCTACAAGAATAGAAGTGCGTAGACATCAAGCTATTTTCTGGCGCCATTGCCAGGGAGGTAAGGTAAAAGGTACTCATATCCTCCGATTTGAGTTCTCAAAGTTATTTCCTTTAGATTCTGCAATTTTGATTTTTTGTTTCTTGTTTTCACTAGTTATGCTTAATGGAAAAAAACAAAAAAATTAGAGAGCTCTATAGTATTTATCTTGAGTTAGGACATGAAGTGTTTGAAGAGATAATTAAAAACCTATGGAACTTTATTTGCATGCTAATAGCAATGTTATTAGTATGGATTCTTTGGACACCATTATTGCTAATGCTATGGAAACGTCTAAGCTTGGGGAAGCTAGTTTTTATGAAAGTGATCTTTTTAGTTCCCCAGCTTTCAAAGATAGCTATTCTATTTCTTATGATGATACCAAACCTCCAATATATGATGATTACAATGACGATTATGATATTTTTAGTGCACCTGCTATTGAGGAGAAAACTAATTATGATTACAATATGCCTCCTATATTTGATGACTATGGTGATGAGAATAATAATGATAGCTATTTTGTTGAATTTTCTCCCACTACAATTAATAAAAATGACTATGTTTATGTGGAGAGTAATAATTATTGTATACATGTGGCTCATGATAAGAATGTTTTATGCGATATTTATATTGTTAATTTTATTCATGTTGCTACTGAAAGTTATTATGATAGAGGTAAACATGGTCTTATGTATCTCAACAATATTAAGTTTCCCCCTTTATGTTGAAAGTCTTGAAGTTGCACTTGTTTTGCTTTCCTATTCTTGTTTCTTTGTGCTTTCATGACTTGTTTATTTACAAGATTCCTATGGATATGAAGTGGGTTAGCCTTAAATGTGTTTTGAATTTGCTTCTTGATGCTCTCTTTTTCTTCAATTCATATTTCTTATGTGAGCATCTTCTCAAACTATCAAGCCTAACTTAAAGGCATTAAAGAAAAGTACTTGTTGGGAGATAACCCAAGAGTTTTCTTGAGTATTGGAAGTTATTACTTCAGTAATGACCTCTCCTTATCATTTTTATTTGCTTTTTGTGCCAACAAGAACCTCTAATGATAGGGAAGTAGGATTTGGGGAAGTGCTGTCCCAAAACAGATTTTTGTGATCCACCGTAAAAATTTGTGAGGAATCTCTGTAAGTCGGATTGAGCTGATATTTTGCAAATAAATCCTGAAGTATGTTATCTAACTAAAGTTAGTTCAACACGTTTTGATTTGAGCAACATAAGGTCTTCGAAAAAATCGGTTTCTACCTTCTGGTCTGTTTTGACAGATTTCTGCCATTATTTGCATTTGCTTCTTATTGATTCCTTTTTGGGTTCTTTTTGGAAAATTGAGCTTTTTGAGGGAATTGCTACAGTATCTTGTGTTTTTAGTGAAAGTTTTTCTGTTTTAAAACTAAATCCAAATGGCCATTATCATTTGAATACACTAATGTTGCTAATGAAGATTGTGTGAAGTTTTGTATGAAGGAAATTTTTCAGGTGTAGAGAAAGAATGATGTAATGAGATGAAGAATGGACAAAAGCTCAATCTTGGGGATGCCACCCCATGCCACCCCAATAAATATTCAAGAGGTACAAGCGTCAAAGCTTGGGGATGCCCAAGGCATCCCCTTCTTCATCAATAAAAATCTCAGGTCTTTCTGGATACTTCGTTTTTATTGTTTCATGCACTATTGTGTTGTTCTTGGAGCGTCTTTTTTTTATTTTTCATTTTTATTGTTTCATCAATAAGTTGGTTGGATCCCAGCACACTTATTTTGGAGAGAGACACACTCTATTTTCATTGCGTAGAACACTCTAGTTTTCATTCTAATTGTCTTGTGAGTGTTCTCTTTTGCTAGCACTGTGTTTAGCCTTAGTTTTCTTGTGCTTTCAGCTTAGAACTTTTTAGTTCTTCTTATTGGATTTGTGAGACAATATCACTGATCTTTATTGATTATTATCTTTTTGAGTTGTTTCAAATAAGTTGATTGGTGTTGGAAAAGAGTAGGAAGCTTCATGCTTAAGTGGTACAGAAGGGAGCTTGCTTTGGCTAGATGTTGTTTGACCTTATGCTTAGTGATTATTGCGGTAGCATGACTTGTTCCAAACAATTAAGATTGCTTAATGTGCCTTGAAAGAATCATGCGTTGTTTTAGCATACAAAAGCATAGTATTGTGGTTTTGTCCTTTGATGCTTAGTTTGGGTTGACTTGGCACATGCTCACACCATGTTATGACTATGAACCAGTCACCTTAGCCTCTATGATCATTTAGTCCTTGACTTGTGGTACCACTTTATGCTTTGATTGATATTTTTTGTCACTCTACATGATTATGGCCATTGTTGCTCTCTTAGTTGGTCGCTCCCAGTCTTTTGCTAGCCTCCACTTGTATTGAGTAAGCTCTACTCATGCATCCACCTCCCAATAAACCAAGTTATTCCAAAGTGTCCACTATAAATTCATATGCATGGTGTGTTACACCATTCCAAGTATAATCTTGTTTTATCTATCTTCCAAATTAAACTTGTTATGTGAAAGTTAGTAATTAAAGCTCTCACAAACTTGATGGCACACTTTATTTTTCTTGCCCCTAATAAACTTGAACCACCGTGTCATCTATGTTATATATGCTTGCACTTATACGTTGGAATTAGCATAACCATGCTGTCATGGGGAACACTTTTAACATTGTACTTGTACTTTGTACACAGTTGATATCATGCTCTTTTGTTTATGGATGTCGCCGGTGTGAAATAAAAGGGGAGCTTGTAAGTCCATGGAGTTATGTATGTGTGTTAGAAACGCCTGGGCCGCCTAATCATGGTGGAAACTTGCAGCATCACCATAATGACAGTATGAAGCTTTCTTCTTATAAAAAAATAAACATAAGAGGAAAGAGAGAAGAAAGCACCATATTCCCATGGTAAATAAGAAGATTGCTGAGATGCTCATTTTCTGCTTGCCTTGTCATTTTGATTATGGGTTAGCCCCTGTATCATGTGCAAGGGGTACCCCATTGGCGGTTTTCTATGATACACATGTACTTACTATGACAAGAACTTACAGGTGACAAAAGTTGACTAGCATGAGGTGCAGCTCTCGTATTCAAGGGACATGAGATTGCCAACTTATACTTTGTCAAGCATATACTCCATAGTTTGTTCACTTTAACCTTAATCACTTCAAGATGCTTATGATAGGGGCAATGAGAGCTGAAAGCTAACAAGTACCATAATTTTTGGAAGATCTTTTTGAAACTTGAAATCCCTAATTCCCTTTATGAAGTTCCTTTCTTCCACCATTATATTGAGTCTCCACCTTCTATCCTTACACACCAATTAAGAGAGCATAGTTGCCATTCTTAGTTCTATCTGCATTGTCCCAAAACTTATTGATTGATTCATATTGTTGATATTACTTGCTCATGAACTATTTGTATCTAGTAACTCTTATGAACTTTGAAGGTGTCCTATGCATCTATTTGCTACTCCATGAGGGACAAGCTGAATGCCACCATGCTATGTTTTCTATATGTGAAACAAACGAACGTCTTTCAATGCATTGTTATTCATGAATCTTTATTTGTATCCTTTCATGTTGCAGCATAGTTACTATGTATTATTGTTAGAACTTCATCTTTCATGCTCATGTTTAGAGTTCTTTGATCCCAGCTTTCAATGCATGCAAATGGTTTGATCTTGATTGTGATGGTGCATGCCACCTTAAAAATTATTCTTTTTATCACTTACCTACTTAAGGACGAGAAGGAGTTAAGCTTGGGGATGCTTGATACGTCGTAAACGTATCTATAACTTTTGATGTTCCACGCTTGTTTTATATCATTTGTCTTATGTTTTGTCTACACTTTGAGGAATTTTTATACACTTTCAGGAACTAACCTATTGACAAGATGCCATAGTGCGAGTTACCTGTTTGCTGCTGTTTTTGGTTTTAGAAAGCTAAAAAATGAATATTCTCGGAATTGGACGGGACAAAAGCCAAAGTTCATATTTTTCCCTGAATGATACGAAAAATCAAAGACGGGACAGAGGAGGACCTGGCCGCGCCCACAGGGGGTGTGGGCCCCCTGGTCCTCCACCGACCTTGTCTCCTCTGCCTATAAGAAGCCCTCGACTCAGAAATCCTAAAGAATCGACCAGAAAGCCACGAAAAGTTTCTCTACGCCGCCGCCACCGAAGGGGAGATTCGGGGGGTAGAAAGTCTTTGTTCTGGCACCCTGACGGGACGGGGATGTGCCCTTAGAGCCATCTCCATCGATCTCCACCACCATCTCCATCGCCGTTGCTGATTCCCATGATGAGGAGGGAGTAGTTCTTCCTCGAGGCTAAGGGCTCTACCGGTAGCTATATGTTCATCTTTCTCTCTATGCATGATCTTGTTGTGGTCATGATCTTTGTAATCAAGTAGATCTACTCTGTTACTCAAGTGCTTGAATAGATCTCTGCTCTACCCATGTGTGTGAAAGTGACAACGTGCACGCCATGGTGGCACTTAGGCTAGAGTCTACATAAATACTCATCGTTCTTTAATAGATCTATGCTTTTTCCCACGTGTGTGAAAGTGATAGCGTGCACACCGTGTGTGGCACTTAAGCTAGGTTACATATATATTTATCATGAGTATATTTGGAGTTGGATGCCTCTATGAAATTGTGTTGTTTGTCGGAACCATCTAGTGCTCAAGGTGTCAGTGTGGGGTTATCTAGATTGGGAAAGGCAGACTTTGAGTAGTGCTGTTATAGCCCTACCATGGAGTAGAGTGTCCAACCGGAGAAACTTGCACCGTCAAGCTCTTTTCTAGCAATGTTACCACTTGTATTTCACTATCTCTTCGCCGAACTAGTGCACCTATACACCTGACAAGTGTATTGGGTGTGTTGGGGATACAAGAGACTTCTTGTATCTTGATTGCAGGGTTGCTTGAGAGGGATAACTTTGACCACTTCCTCCCTGAGTTCGATAAACCTTGGGTGATCCACTTAAGGGAAACTTGCTGCTGTTCTACAAACCTCTGCACTTGGAGGCCCAACAACTGTCTACAAGAATATAAGTGCCTAGACATCACTCCTGGAAAGGCGGAAGGTATTCCGTCCTTCGTCAATGGTGTAGCTCCCCACCAAAAATCATGGGACGTGGAGGCGCCGGAACTATCGGATATCTTGATCCTCGCCAAGAGGAGGATTGAGTTTCTGATGAAACACAATGGCATCCGTGGATCTGACTTGATCCACTGCTGGATGCATCGCTAGATCCATCCCCTATAACATCACGGAGATCTCCTCATGCACACATTTACCAGCAACAAGATAAATAGCCTGCGGATCAGCCCACATCGTATTCCGACGAAGGATTACAAGACACAGATGCAGTATTTGAGCAAGGAAAGAGTGGAAAGAAAAGTTCCGGATGTCTCCCTGAATATGTTCACATCTAGCCGTCCTCTGACTCTGGTAAATATTTCGACTCGGCATTCGCTTTTTGTCATTCTTTTCTGTTTCTTTCTCCGACTCTATTTTCATCTATGATTTTTCACTTTGTCAGCTCGAGAAACTCCCCGAGTCTGAGCTAGCTCCACTAAAGGGCTATCACTTCTGGTAGCCAAGTGCTGCCAGTAGTTTAAAAGTTTCTGCCTCCGCTTCCAAGAAGCGCAAGGCAAAGGAGGTTGTTATCACTGCTGGTAGCCAAGTGCTGCCAGTAGTTAAAAAGTAAGTGTCAACACCCGGATTTTTAATCCCAGATGCCTGTTATGCCAAACATCATAATCCCAGGATTACCATTTTTGCGAGACATAACAGATTGGATATCATAGTACATCATCCATTACAAACCATACATAAGGTCTTCCACAAATAAAGGATCGCATGATCCAGTCTTAATACAATTCAAGCAGCGGAATAACGTAATAATAACTATAGCGTAGGCAAAGCTCCACCTTCATGGTCACAGGCAATGCTGATGATGGGAGATGATCCTAGTTGTCGTAACCTTCCTGCTATCCGTCCTCCTGATACTCCTCTTCATAGTCTGGCCACGGGAATAGCCAGGGACAAATCCATGAGTACTCTTTAAGTACTCGCAAACTAGTACTAACAAGTGAATTGGTTTTGGAATAGGAAGTACTAAGCTCTAGGTTGTTTTGCAAAAAGACAGATTTACCTCTACTGAGTTCAGAAGCACAAAAAACTAGTTGAAAGTTTTATAACACCTAAGTGGGAACTTGAATTTCATATCACAACCCTTTTCTGGTCAAGTCAAGTCACGAATAATTTCATAAGTCATTTTGAAAACATCTGACCACGAAACAGTATGGCCACTCCAACTGTCCATAACCGCAGACGCGGCTATTCGAATAGTTTGACACTCTACAGAGGTGGTACACTTTCACCACAATATTCGATACATCCATCAGGAACAATCCTGAATTCACCATACTCAGTATGCGGATAATCAATCCTAACCTTTCAATTACACGCCCTTGTATAGAAACCTCTCCTGTGAGTTTGGCCTCCCAACCATGACCAACTGTCATCTTGGGCACTGCATAGGTGGACAGTCTTCATAAGGTAGCCTCAGCTCAAACCTTGGCCGCAAGGGAACCCATACTAAGGTATATAAATTTCTAGTCAGGGCCTAACCAGATTTCAGGTATTCTGGTTGTATGATAAAATTGGAATGGTATCGAATCCAGACAACCATCAGTTTTATAAAGGGCTAAGGCTCCTGCTTCAACATTTTCATCATCAAAATCATCTGGGGTCCAAGAACACATGTCAAAACATTTAAGTAGAATGACTCATCATTCTAAGGTTTTCATAACCATTTTCACCAAGTATTCCCATCTAACGTTGATCAAATTTTATGCTTAGCACTAGCATCTACAAGTGGGGGTAAATACTAATGAGGGGTGGTAAACAAGTGTATCTTATCTAAGTTCAATCTCATGCCTCAGGATGACATCAAGATTATCTAACTTAGGACAAGTTTTATGCTCTTTATGCTACCTTCAGATGTCTTTCTAAAGTCTACCAATTATCATGTAACCTTAATTAGAAAGCTTTGATAAAGAAATAAAATAACTAAGCTTGCAAATAAAACTGGAATTTGGTATCATTAAGAGGGTATAATCACATAGGCTTAAGGCAACTAGTTTGCATAGTTGTCATGCAAGGGTTAACTTGGAAAGTCAATAGCTTGCTTAGATAGCTTGTCTTGTGCAGAGCAGTGGTTGAAGTTCTCCTCAGCTTCCTCTTCATAGTATCCTCATTCCTCCTCGTATCCTTGGTCGGTACTAGCGTCTATAAATAAATACGAGGTACACAATCACCAAAAAATACTTAACTACTTTGACATATCACACCAAGGTTTTCACTAGATGATATATGATCATCACAAACATTACAGTCATTAAGGCAAATAGTTTTATTTCATTTATTTTAGAAAAGTAATTTGTACTCAGTGAAAAACTACTTAAGATTTAATATTCTCCAACTAAAATATGGGATCATGTTGACACATGTCATCACCACATATTTCAGTACATGGGAATGTGATTTAAAGTGGTGTCACAATTTAATAGGTTTAACCTTTTTATTTTATTTAATTAAAGTGACTAGAATGGCCTATGAGGCATTCTTTTATTACTTGACCATTATTTCTGCAAGTAAACCTATATATTTTTATATATTCTGAAAGGTATGGTTAAATGTGATTTTTGAGAGTTGTAATCAACTCAAAAGCTTTTATGGTTGAATTTTGAAAAATGTTTGAATGCAGAAAAGCTTCTGCCTTGTTATTTTTACCATAGCTTATCTACAAATCCAATTGGTTTGAATCCAACGGGCTTGGATTAAGTATTCCAGTACCTTCCTAAAAAATTGATTTCATGCATTTCAGTTCAGTGAATCGAGCTGGGTTGATTTTTTATTCTAGGTATAGAACTGAGTTTGAAACTAAAACAATAAACCTAAATTTGAATTACTGGGTCGCGCGGGATGTTAACTAGGCCAGCCCACTGCGCACAGCGCGTGCAGGATGGTTAAGTGGTTGTCCCCACTCGTCAGTGAGACAGAGAGTGGCGAAGCGGTACGGGGTGATCTAGGCCGTAGGATTAGAAGCTAGATCTACGGCTGTGGTTCATCATCCACGCCTGAACAGGACACGACGAACACGAACCCTAGCACGACCAGTGGGGGTTAGTGGCGGCTCACCGGGGCTCCAGCGATGGTCGGCGATGGGGGCGAACGACAAAGTCGATGATGGAGATCCTCCTGGTACCTGCAGCTCCTCCTGGGGCGGCTCCAATCAACGGCGCCCTTCTCCTCCAGCAGCGGCAAGCTCCGGCGAAATTCTGGCGATGCGCTACTCGCCTTGCTCCGGGAGTGAGGTGGGGTGCTTCTGAGAGAGAGAGGGGAGTGAGATGGTGTGAAGAAATCGAGCTGGGAAGACCTCCATTTATAGTGCAGCGAAGGGACCGAATGGCGCGGGTAGAGCTCGTCGGTGTCGTCATTACAGCGAGCTACTAGCATGGGCAAAGGTAGGGGACGGTGTTGTGTTCCCTGGCGATGCTAGTTTTAATGGCGCGGCGGCAAACAGGCATGTCTGCGGTGTTGCTGGGGTGGTGGCGATCCTATGTGCACACGGCGAGGGCGGTGCGCGGTCTGTGGGCTTGTGTCACGGGTGACGCTCTGGCGCGCTCTCGGCACGCTCGCAGAGAGGCTGGGCACGCTCAGGCTAGGTGGTCCAGGGGCTGGCAGTGCTCGAGTCTTGGACAGGGGTGGCGGTGGACCGTGGTGAGTGTCCTAG
The DNA here is from genome assembly GCA_916181665.1 of Avena sativa. Taxonomy (NCBI): domain Eukaryota; kingdom Viridiplantae; phylum Streptophyta; class Magnoliopsida; order Poales; family Poaceae; genus Avena; species Avena sativa. Next base: position 108,272,998 of record OV702293.1, read on the forward strand.
ACATGCTTGCTAGGCTTGGTGCTTCTCCTAGCTTGCTGTCGACATGGGGGTGGCAAGTTAGGCTCGGCATGGTTACCATTGATGGCTATGGCAAGCTCACAATGGTGCTAAAGCTTGTTAAATGGGCTAGATGATCTACTAATAGCTTGATGTGAACCATAGAGGGAACATGTTAGGCCAAATTCACTGCTCACTATAGTGTTTGATGTTTGTTGGTTTTGTGTTTGCAAGGTGTTTGATGAAATGACCGAAAGAGATTCAAATTTGAATTTTTGATTCAAACTTGGTGGGTGTGTTGGTTACATACTAGGGAGTCTTTGGTTAGTTGGATTGGTCAAGGGGCGCTGGTTTGGTTGGGTTTTGAAAATGTGTGATCTTCACATATGTTATAGATTCAATTTTGAATTGTCATTTGAATGGGGTATCCAAATGTTTCTGTAAGTTTCAAAGGTGGGCTTTGATGCACTTTTACTTGGTCTAGCAAGGGGTGAAAAGAAATGGAAATGTTTCTGTTTGAAATCTTGGACTAGAAACACTCAAAGTGGCGTAGTGAGCAAGATTGGCAAAAATGTCCATTTTCCTTATTTGTCTTGTTGTTTATTTTCTCTTGATTTGTTTCTGCTTGGAAATGTTTTAGAAGATGTTGTTTTCATATTTAAGCCATTCCTTCCTATTTAGATCAATCACACAATTCCATTCATGCATTCATACAATCATCACATACACACATGCATTCATAAAGATTTTAATTAACAATAGTTTTTGTTACCCTAATTTTGGTGATTAGAAAAGATCATCATTGTTCAACATTTTTGGGATGTTACTGTAAGCACCCAATCGATGTTTTCAGTACTTTGTACATTTCTTTCTTTCCAAAGCACAACTGATATTTGGATTTGGGTGCTTTAGAGCTAAAGCAGTTTTGAAGAGCAAAGTGAAGCCAGACAACAAGCCATGCAAGCCACTGCGTCAGCATAAGCTTGTAATCTCCCCAGCAATTCCGCCTCCAACTCCAACTAGTACCCCATCATCAGCACCAAAGGTTTCCGCCTCTCCTGATGCCGACAACATCTCGAAAGCCCTGGTTATCGTTGGTAGCCAGACAACTAACAAGAGTGAACCCGTCAAGGGTAATGATCCCATGGTAATATCTCCATTTCAGTTGGATAAAGTGGCCGGCTCTGCTGCCTCCGGACTGAAACGGAAGAAGGAGGATATCATCAAGATGGCTCAGTCCAGTCTTGAGAAGCAAACCCTCACTCCAGAGGCAGTGAGCCAGGATATGGAGGACGTGAAGCTGGTCACCCTCCTGGAACAAATTTTGGTCCGGGACGCGAAGATAGAGTCTGACGAACTCCCAGCGATGGACGTTCCCTCCATCTCCCTTGCCGAGAAAGTCTTTCAGAACACTAAACTCGGATTTAAGAAGTTTCATGTAACATCCCAGCATTTAGGAACTAACGAAGGGTAGATTTAGGAATTTGAAATGTTGCATGCATTCATTTGTGAAAATGTGGGTAAATTTTCCGCCAAATAAAAATCTAAAGTGATCAAGGTTTCTTTCATGCTTTGAGGTTAGGTATAGACTTCAAGGATGATTGTTATAGACTTTGATATGATCTTGTGGATTAGAGTGTTTTGGGAAATGAAATTTGAATTTTTAAACTTGAGTGTTTAAATTATAATTCAAAAAGATTTTGAATAATGTTTGAGTATTTAATTGAATTAAGAGTTAACCAATAATAACTCAAACTTTAAATGAAAGAAGATAATCAATAAAATGAATATTCTAAAACTTCATTCAATAATGAGTTACAAAATTGTAACCTAAGTAAATAAGTAACAATCTTTACAATAGTAAATAGATAAAATAATAATATTTATTTATTGATAAAAGTGCAATCTTTATTACAAAAGAATGAAAAAAAGTACAAAAGAATAAATTAAATATTACAATTGAATCAGAGAGATATTACAAGTGACTATTCTAAAAAATAAAAATAAAAACCTAAACTAAAGTCTTGATCTTCAAATCTGGTACCTGCAAAATAAACATAAACAAAAGAAAGAAAGTTAAGGTTAAAAGGATATTACTCTCAGACTTGACAGTGAAGTGCACTGATCAAGGTTCATCATTGAGTAATCATATAAAAAGGGGCAAATTTCACCAATATGAAAGAATATATATTTCATCATTTTAATCCATAAGTCAAATAAACAGCAAGGAGTGCAAGTTTCACCAGCCAAGTAATTGGTAACATGGTGAAAGTAGATCTCAAATTCAGAACATATCCACATCTTGTGCAGCAGGCACACAGGCAGCACACACACCAAACTGCATGGGTGTGCTTGCAGCACCACAACAACAACATAATCAAACAAAACCATCAACACAGCCGTGGGAAACCAGTCCCCACACCATTCCATTGTTCTTACACACCAAGCACAGCAGCCAGCAGCTAAACCAAGCCAAAGCCAAGCTAGATCACACCAACCAAAGCCCAGGATCACATCACCAAGATGGTGACACAAGAGGGGGTAGATCAGGTGGATAGCAAGACCAAGATCAAGCCATCAGGATCAGGAGATGAAGGGCTATATCAAGGACAAGCTAGGAGCTGGAAATACCAGGAGAGCATCGGATCAAGCTACCACAAGATCAACCATAGGAAACCCCACATCAAGTGACAGTGGTGAGTAAATAGACCATCACATGATCTATCTGTCTAAGATTAGACAAGCATACATGATCTGTCTTTTATTCCAATTCTCAGAGAACACCCAAGTGGGGTGAATCCATCACTGAACTTTAAACACTAAAAGCAATCAGAAAACTATAAAGATCTAACTTTGATCTCAGGACAACATCATTGATCTAAGCTATCAAACTATACTTCAATTCAAGAATGAATATAGCCAAGAACTAAACCTCTAGGCACATCTCTTCAACTAGAGTAGCACCTTAGGATTTAATCTTATGGATCTATATAAGTTATCAAGCTTACAAGCATTTTTCCCCAACTTTGATTCAAGAAACAGGAGCTGGTATCACTACCAGGACCCATCCATGTGAATCAACAAGATAAAGGCTTAATCCCTAAACCTCAGACCAACATCATGGGTCTTAGGGATTTAAGAAAGGAAAATTTCTACTTATCTTTAATGCCAAACTCATCTTAAGCTTGAACCAACCCAAACAAAGAAATAGAATCTAATCTTGTGTGCCATACAAAGATGGTGTCACAAGAATAGTTCTACATTAATCAGGTTAAGCATTCAATCTTCACAGATTCAACCAACCAACTATAAATCATTTTCCTGTCATCATAGGAATCATAATTAAGAAAATCCCTATGTATATCTTCACTGTTTGAAACCATTTGATCTCAAACTACATATGAATTCTTAAGCCAACAAGTGCTAATACAGTGACTTCATCACACAACACTCACTGTCATTAACCAAGTAATGACAGTGGTGTGTTATTAAACCACTAGAATTCCAAGTATTGCTTCTAGAGAAACTTTACCATCTGACCATATCAAAATTAATCCATACAATCATCTGATAAACCACTAGCATCACCACAGCTAATCATCAGTAGTAAGCCACAACAAGTCACCACTTAACAGGTTCAAGGATCATTAACACATGATCGAATTCATCAGTTACTTAATCAACAATAGGGTATGAACCCTAAGCAGAACCAAGAATCCTAATTAGGACAGGACAGTAACTAGGAAGGCCACTACCAACATCTAGCATGGGAGGGCCTAGCACAGAGAGCACGAGAGGAGAGGAAGCACTCATCGAAGGTCCTCGCTGTAGAATAGAAGAGGAAGAAGAGGGGCCGACGACCATGGCGGCATGGGGAGCACTCCAAAGGGGGCGCTGCGACCCATACAGTGCCACGGCGGCGACCATAGCCACGCCTGGGGGCGAGGAGCATCACCACGACGCAGGACAGCATCGGCGGCGTTAGGACCAACGCCAACCCCAAACCCTAGGGTTCGGGACAGCATCGATCTCATCGCAGGAGGGCTCCTGGTCCAAATCCAATCGGATAGGAGGGAAGAATGGGGTCGAGAACCTCTTCCTGCACCATGGTAGTGGCCAGGGTGGCCCACAGCGGCGCGACTCGCCGGTGATAGCATCGCTGACCACGGGGTCGGGGAAGGAGAAGGAGAGAGGTAAGCTCGAGAGAAACACAAAGATTGATGGGCTGGGTTGGGCCAGGAAACCTTTAGGGTGGTAGTTTTGACTTTGCCTAATGGGCCACAAGGTCCCAATAAAACTAAGCATAAAGCCCAAATCTTTTAGAGCCTGTTTTAATAATTGGAAAAAGACCAAAATGCCCTTGAAATTAAATAAATTTTAGAAAATAAAATAAAAGTCCAAAAATTATAAATAAAATATTTTTGGATTCAAAATAATCTAAACAATCCAAATAAATTAAGAAAAAAAATTTTAAACATATAAATTTTATTAAGAATTTTGTAATTTAAATATTACTTATGGAATTTTACAAAATTATTGAAAGATGATAAAAATAAATAAAAATCACCTTCATTATATATTAATATTGTAGTATTTTATAAATATACTAAACAAATATTTCATAACAATTTTTGGTATTCAAATAATAATTCTTAAAGATATTATTAAATCAATAAAATCCAAATAAAAGGAAATAAATTAAAAAGAGTACAATATTCAATAAATATTAAAGGACTTAATATTATAAATACTTAATAAATTAAAAAGTATTTTTCTATAATATAAATAATGGGGGAGAATACATATAAATTTAAATAATGCATTACATTACTTTTGCATAATCATTTTGCTTCTTTAAATATTGTCCTTACTAGGAAATAATGATGTTTTTGTAGACATAAAATCTCAAGGTCCAGTGCAAGCATCATACTTCACTACCTTGCAATCACAAGGCAATTTCATCACTTGCTCATGTCCTTTGAAGAGTCTTTATCAAAGTATTTGTGAATTGTGTGTTATCATCTATACTATAGAAAAATAAAACAATATTTTCTCAAGATACTAAATCTTAGATATCATCCTAAGTGATGATATGATAGAGGAATAGAACTTAGGGTTCTAATTGCACTAATGATGAACAATTAGGGATTAATAACCCATGACATCAGTGATTCTAGCGCCGTATATTACGCGTTAACCATGAGATTTGGAAAGGGATGGAGAAGTCAGTTGTATCCTTTTCCTCTTTCATGGAGGCAAGACGACGTTAACATGACGTTGTTATTCCTTGTGCAGAACCAACATATGGGTGGGAACCCTTACGCCCCACACTTTTGGTGTCTAGATTATCTATGAATGGTGTTTAGGTATATAGTCCATGTAAATGGTACTATTCCGGGCGTCACTAGGTCATAGAGTCTTCGGGAACCTATCAGGGTTTTAGCCTGCCCGAAAGGGGGCTTAACGAAGGTGAGCTAGCCCAAAGGATCATGCAGACATATTGTCACATCCCAAGATTTTGCAAATCTTGTAATGTGAAAAATAAATAAACAAAATAAATAATTGTTGAAATTTAGGGTGAGAAGAAACTTTTGATTCCAATTGGAAACATCAAAACCTATTTTGATCAAATAAAATCCTAAAGAGATTTTAAAAGGTAAACAAATAATAAATAAAATTATAATAGTTGGAAACACTATTTTTGGATCTTTAAATAAAAAGTTATGGTTTTTATAAAACAAAGGTAGAAATATAAATAAGGATTATTTTATACAGCCAAATTAAATCTTGGCCAAGCTTTTGAAATAAAATGTTTTTATTTGATAAAAAGAGTAAAGGTTTATTTAAATAAAATAATGAGGATTTATTAATATCCAAGTAAAGGTTTTTCCATTTTAAATAAACACTAAAACTTGTTAATTTATTTTAATTAAGATTTCCAAGTGTTATGTATTTTCAAATGAAACCTACTGAAAATATTTTTATATTATTTAGATTTCAAAAAGATTTTTAAAATAAATTAAAACCTAATTGAATTAAAAAGACTATGTACTATTTATTTAATTATTAATAGATCCTAAAATAATAAAAGAATTATTTTATTTTGGACTTTGAAATATGTTGATAAAACAGAATCAAAATTCACCTAAAATTTTGGTGATGATTTGAATTCAAATGGAGATTGAAAAATATTATTAAACCTTATTTAATTAAAACTAGAGCCTATTTTAAATGATTAAAAGACCCCAAAAAGAATAAAATTTTATTCCAAAATTGACTTCAGATTATATTGCTAATCAGTATTTAAACCTACACAAATTTTGGTTGAGGTTTGAATTCAAACTGATGTTTGAATTAATTAAGCAAAATCAAAACAGAAATTAGAAATGGAAAAAGAGAAAATCATTCAGAATAAAAAAAGTGAACAAAGTCGACCCAGCCCAGCTGGCCCAACTGACCCAGCAGCAGCCCAACTAACCCCTCTCTCCCCGAAACGTTTTCTCACCGCAGGAAAATCCCACAGCGTCGCTGACTGCATGGACCCACTTTCTCTTTCTCTCTTAAGCCGACAAGCGGACCCCACCTGCCCCGTCAGCTTCTTCAAGCCCCCGTGCGACCTGTTCTTCCTCTCTTCCCCCGTTCCTGCCGTTGAATTCGTGAGTTTAATTCACATCAATGCCGCGAATGAATTGACCAGCAATCGCGCACGTTAACTCGCCTCTCCCCTCTCTTTCTTTCCCCTCAGACCTCACTCAACCGGAGACCCCAGGCCGCCCTGATTTACGCTTAGACCATGCTCTGCTCCGACGAGCTCGCCATCAAATTTCGGCCACCACCGTCAGCCCCACTGTCGCCTGAGCACACGAGCTTGCTCGCCCGCATCCTCTGCACCTCCCAGCACTTTTCCCTCGCTCGCACGCGCCCCAGAACCTCGACAACGACGACTACTGCACATCGCCGTCGTCTGCCTCGACTCCGGCGAGTCCTCATGGTAAGCACAGTCCCCCCTTGCCCTCCTTTTGATGCACACATGTCCGTGACTCGCGTACGAAGCTAACCGCATCTTCCATTTGCTCCCTCGTGCTCCGTAGCGTCGCCCTCGACGACGACTGACCGCACCCGACGCCAGGCATCCCTCCAACGAGCAATTGCGGTCAACCCCGAGCGCCCCCTGATCTCCCATAGCCACCTCGAGCTTCAGCACATCGCGGCGAACCCAGTAAGCCTCACCATCCTCTCCCTAGCTTCCTACATTGCCGGCGACACCACTGTCAGACCGCGCCACCGCCAGCCACCGTCGCTCTCGCCGCCAGTTCCTGGCAAGCGCCTTGTAGTCGTAGGATCCATTTTGACAGGCTAGGATTAGATCTAGGCGAAGAGGTAAGTTCAAACCAGAGCCGAACGATTTCACTTAGATCTAACGCTCTAGAGAGGTCGATCCACGTGAACCGTTATTGACCAGTAGGAAAGCGCCACGTGGCCCTGTCCGTTTGAAATAAAAATAGAAATGTCTATTAGATGTTCCAATTTAAAAAATTCATAACTTTCAAACCACACGTCCAAATTTTGCAAATTTTATATCAATGGATTCAGAAAGACAAGTACTTTCTGACCATGCACTTTGTTTAGTAAATTTCTTCTGTTAAATTGATTGTTTTTCATAAACTTGTGTATGCATGTTTAGAATATAAAAATTGTCCTAAAATGATTTTTGAGGTAAAATCTTGGGCAAATGGTTTTTTTTCAACCTACTGATCATAGGAATCAATTTGTGGTTTCAAAACTGTATTTGGTGAAACAAAAGAATAAACCTTTGATTTAAACCATTTCTTGTCAAATAAAAATATGGTTTAATTGTTAAAAATGATTTTGGAGGAAAACCTTCGGAAAATGTTTTGGAATAAACTCTCTGACCCCAAGCACCAAGTTTTATGATTTAAAAAGGTATTTGGTGAACCATATAAAAATTGTTGCTTTTGCTAAAGGCATTTTCAACCACATAAAATATTGATTTTGTTCAAAAATGGTTTATAGGTAAAATCTTTTGCAAATAGTTTTGACACTTTATGAAATGACCAATAAGTGTTTTATAATGTTTATAACCTATTATAAACCACTTTTGTAAATAAAACAAAGTTTGGCATGCTTGCATGCATTGTTTTGATACCATTATTTTATGTGATGTTGCTTGAATGGTAAATTGAAATATTGCTTGCTTGATTGAATTGTAGTGATTTGAAGAGTGTGAATATTGCAAAGATCAAGGAGTGAACTTATATTCTCTACCAAAAAGGCAAGTGATGCTTCATACTTTTGTCCCATTATTTTCACTATGCATTAGTGATATTTCTAAGTAGGACTTGCATGAAATTTTGCTAAGTGTAAACTATGCCATGGGAAATCCTAGTAGATGAAACCTTAGTAGAAATTTCCTAAGTTAAGACTCCTACTACTATCATGCTTAGCTTAGCTTAGCTAGTAGAAAACAAGGGTGGAATATATATTCATACTATGGAATATTTCTAAATCTGTGGACTTGTGTTTTGTTTAATAAAACAACTAAGTGAATGAATCACCTGGGTGGAATGGAAGGAATGGTTTGTGTTGAGTGGTTCACAAGGCCCATTTGTATGGTTTACCTTTGTGTATCTCACTTGTGGATGGCCACCCAGGAACAAAGAGATTTGTGATGTCAAATGTTGAGAAGCTTCAAGTGCAGCCACTTGGCATTATGGGCTCTGCCTGGATCATATAGGTTGCAATAACTTAGCCAAATGGACAGTTGGTGGTAGGGGAATGATAGGTTGGAACGCGTCCATTCTGGTCTAAGGGAAGGCTTCTGAAAGATCTTGTCTTAGTGAAACCAAGTCTTGTGGGGAAAGTGCACAACATCTGCAGAGTGTAAAATCTAAGTACTTAGCCATGTCCCTGGAAAAGGGCAAATTGAGCATCAAGACATGGAAGCTATCAAGAATCTCCTCATCCCAATTTCTAAGTTAAAAACTTGTGGTTGAACAAGGGTTGAAGGATCACCAATTTCTATTGGGAGATGCCTTGGGTGATTTTTGTCAAGCAAAAACTTAGTGTTTTCAAATGATAGGGAAAATCTATTTTGAGCAAAGCAAGCCTAAGCTCCACTTAGCCAAATGCATATAGATGATAGACTCCACTATACTACCATAGTATCACTTGCCAATACAATTCAAATGTATTGACCCTTGTGGCTGTAACTTGTTATGTTGCAGGTTTGTTTGACATTAGTGAAGTTTAATGATTAGGATTGCAAGTCTACAACCAACATGTCTGCCTGTGGCACTTTCAAGATGAAGGACCCCATGCTATAGTTATATTCTGCTGCATTGTAATGAGATAGCCAAATGAGCTATGTAAGATGTAATAAATTATTTTATTCCTGGTTATAAAGTTGTATTATGACCTTTGTTTCTTGATATTACATCTTAACTGTGGATGCTAGCTATTGATCCAGGGACTAGCATTGTAAACACAGGGATCTCTATCTTATTCAAGGTTGGGAACCTAACACATATGAGGTCGTGGAGATGGAAGTATTGGCTTGGACCAACTACTGGGCCCCACATCATGGAATTGTGGACGGTAAAGTACGCCCGGTTGTGCAACAAGGAGTTGATCTCTCATGGGAAAAGTAACGCACCTCTGTAGAGTGTAAGAATTGTAACTTTTTACTCCCTGTTCTGGGAAGGAGGTATGAACACGGCAGGAAAGGAACTCCATGAAAGTTCTGGTCAACCTGTGAAGGCTGATGGTCATAGACTTTCATAATAAAATCAACCTTTGAAGAAAGATTTACAAAAATTGCATAGTGCCAAAGACTGATACTCCGAGGTGGTAGATAGAGCATCAAACTTCCTACCTTGCATATAATGAATTTGCTGAGTAACGCTGTTACTCATCTTTCCTTTGAATCCTTGATTAGACTCTGAGAATCCCGAAGATACTCCAATGTATGCATCTGAGAGTCAAGAGAGGTCTTATATGAAGAGCCCAACCTGTATGGAGCCGTAGAAGGGGAGGACTACGACATCGTCTACGGAGGAGAGTTCCAGGAGTCCGAATAATTACTATAGTTCTAGTAGACACTTGAGCCGAGCATCATGAACAATATATAGAAATAAGTTGCTGAGCTCAATTTGGAGTTTAAGTTTTAAATTTGAAACTTCCGCTGAATCACTTATATTTTGGTTTGTAAGTTGAATCTTTTGGAAGTTTTGAACTTCCGGTATTGTAATAATAATAATAATGCGTGTATGTTTGTAATATGGTGTCACATCCCAAAATTCTCCTAATTTTGGAATGTGAAATAAATAAATAAGTTTGATTGATTGTTTGACTATGTTGAAAATTCTCAAAGAGAAGAAACTTTTTGAATAGAAAATCCTCTCAACCTTGAATTCAAAATCTTATATTCTTTTGTTATGACCTAAGTAGCCATATAGGCAAAAGGGCATGGATTGATTATGGATTGTAGAATTGGTGTTCAAGATTTAAAAATGATAATCATGAAGCATTCATAAGCACTTCATTACATCCATGCAAAGTTCTCACAAACTAAATCCAAATCCCGGTATCTAAATCCTGTAGTTGATTCGCCCAAATGTTTCTAAGGGTAATTAAATTGACTTTATAAAACCCACTGTTGCTAAGGCATAAACTATTGATTTATAAATCCACTACTTTAAAACTAGTAAAAAGATTACAAATTTGATCCTACAATGATCTATTCGATTTTAGAAAAATTTAGAAACAAGAATCACGTCATTTGGAGTTCGTATGCAAAAGATATAAGGGAAACAAGTAAATAGAAAAAAGAAAAAGAAAAAGAAAAAAAAAACCTAACCGGGCCGGCCCAGCAAGGGACCGACCGGACCAGGCATGTAGGTGAAGAAGGGATCGATGGTGTGCTTTAAAATGCGTGCGAAAATCTGTTTTCTAGACCTATCTCTACTCAAACTCTTATAACTTTTTTATCTACAACTCCGAATCGACTTCCATTTGTTTATACTTGTTCCCTACTCCAATACCTATCTCTACAACATCCTAAATCTCCATATAATCTCGTGGAGCCACAGCTGTACGAGTTTCCCTTCTCGAAATTCCGAATCTACACATGCCCGAATCTTATTTCGCTTTTTAACCCATCTAGACTTCGTCGTTTGCCTTCGGTCAAAAAACGAAAGTTGTAGGAATCGTCGAAATATTTCAATCCAGACAAACCTCACCTCTTTTCATCCACCACAGCCGGAGAATTTTGCATCGCAATATTTCAGATCTTACGGTGTAAATCCAAGATGTACTCGCGCTCGTTTCTTCAAATCCAAATTCCTTTGGTGAGAAGGTAGAAATAATGATTTCCCACAACTTTCGTGTTCTAAGTTTTTCAATTTGACCTACGGATTTGTCTCTCTAACACAGATCTGTTTCTTGTCTATTCTGAGCCAAAATCAGGTCAATCTCTTCTTCTAGCCACCGGATCCTATCCAGACGGTCGAGATCCAATTAAACCGATTCGTGCCATGTCGTCAACCCGGTCATCTTCCTCATCAACGCCACGTCAACGTAAGGTCAACATCTAGTCCCAGTCCGCATGCAAAGTCAACCTGTCCAGTCAGTGGAATATTTCCTGGAATATTCCGTTCGAATTTAAAATTGCATATTATAGATCTAACTTGTAAAATTCATTAGAAATTCATACCACGTCCAAAAATTGTGTATAACATACCAAATTGAAGATAATTTTACGTAGAATCATCTTATCAGAATAGATCAAAATTTTACTGTACGTGGTTACTGCAGTAATTTAATTAGTTTTAATGGTCTTTTAGGTTAATAAATTCATAAGATATTATCTGTAACTCCGAAAAATATGAACAATATATCAAATTGAAGCTACTGTAATGTACTTTTATAATATCTGGTTGGATCTAGCCTTTGCAGATTATTTAACCCGTAGCAATTTAATTAGTTTTAATGCCTTTATAAATCATTAAATTCATAGTAAATTAATTGCTTGTCACAAAAATATAAATGATAGACCGATGGAAAGCTGGTTCCATGTAGATCATCAATATGGAATTAGTTCAGCCTTTGACTGTAAGGTTTTGCTGTGAAGATTTAAATAGTTCAATGGCTTATTTAGAGTAATAAATTCATAAGAAAATAAATACTATTCATAAAATTACAAATAATATGTCCCTGAATTCACAATTCCGTGGGGATTACAGACATAATTTTAGTTTGATTTTTAGACAACAGAAACTATATGAATCATTTAAAAACCATTAAATACTATTTAAATCATACAAAAAGATCTATAACTCCGATTAGGGTGAATCCAAGTGCTAAGGTTTTGTATTGACAATATTTATACAGAGAAATTGCATGACAAATTATTTGGCACTGTTAAAACAGAAACTCATATAGAAATATTTAAACCCATTAAAATAGTGTTTTAATCATAGGAAAATATCTATAACTCCTTTTTAGGTGATTCAAATTGCCACTGTCTCTAAATTGCATTATCTATCCAGTAGCATCTAGTTCACAATTTAATACGACATAAACATATTTAGTTCAATTAAAGTGGTATACACCATATTAAATCGATACAATTTAGTAATAAAAGCTTTAGTGCATTAAATGACTTTCCACATGCATCATGTAATCTAACTATGTTCAGAACACTAAATGCAACTATTGTGACTCATTAAATCGTCATGCATGCATCTGTTCATCATTGTTTTCTTGTAATGTTGCACTGTTGTATGTTTGCAATGTTTTGACTGGTGTTTGTTGTGTTTGCTTCAAACGCTAGATTGCGAGGAGTGCAACGTGTGCGATTGCAACTACTATGATTGCAAGTATTGTGGTTATGACGAGTGCAACCATTATATATATGAGGATTGTGAGGATTATCTAATCGACTACATCTACAACAAAGGCAAGTGGTGCTATCTTGGTCATAAATGTCCTATTGTTTTCCTATGCATTATAGATGCTTTTGTAGAATTGCATCTGTAGGAATTGATGTGTATATGCTATGCTATATCCCATATTATTCCCTAGTATTCCTTGTTTATGAGCCATCGTATTGGTAGATTGCTTAGCTATGCTATTTAGACGAGGAAGGGAATCACATCATGAAAAGTTATATGTTTTGAAAGGCTTATGTTTTGCTAAATGACAAACCAACATGTTTTAATGAACCACCTGGGCGAAATGGCATTGATTGGGTCATCGAGTGTGGAGTTTGGTGGGGAATGCCGCCTAGGACACTGAGAAATGATTGGTTTCTTTGTTTGGAAGCTTTCGTGTGCAACCATGTGCCAATAATGGAATGGGCGGTTGGTTGAACTCAGTAGGTTGTGGTAACTCGAACCCGCATATCCAGAGATGTAGATAGTGTAGGTTGGACCGGTGCGCGTCGGGATTGGGGAGCTACTTCCCGAACGGTTCCTTCTTGGACTTCTCCCTATCATCACCCAATATGAGAGTGGTGGTACGAGCTGGGCTGGCCAAGTCACATGGGTAAAGTGTACTAACCCCTGCAGGGTGTATAAACTAAGTGCTTAGCCGTGTCCGCGGTTATGGACAATTTGAGCGACCTGATACTGATGCTATGATATTTCTCACTCATCCTTATTTCTTAATTACTTAAAACTTGTTGGGTTAACATAATTGGGTAGGAGCACCTGGGAGTGAACCAGAGTGTCCTATTTATCGTATTGGAAAACTACTTTGTTACAAATGTTAGGATAAAACTGTTGCTTTATGCAAATGAGCCTAAACTCCACTTGGCCAAATAAGCATGTAGTTGATAGATCTGTTGTTAACCACTTTAGCCTACTTGCCATACATTCAATGTATTGACCATTCGTGGCTACAACGTTTCATGTTGCAGTTTATATCGTATTTGAGTGATCGTTCATAGGTCGCGAGACTCCACTCAATAATTGTTCGCATGTGGCACATTTGGAGGATGGAGATCTACCTTGTATTCGTTTTCCGCCGTGTACTTGAATAAATAATGTAAATTCTAGATCATATTCGTTGTATTTATGATGCACAGTTATATTTGGTATCATTTTGTACTGTGTGTGCCAGTGAACTGATCCAGGGATTGGCACTATACACATGAACTCAGCCTTATCAGGCGAGGGTGTTACATATGGACCCGCAATGTTTCTGTTGTACCACTCTGAGGGATGTGATATTTACGGAATGATGTTCTATGGATGTCATGTCAACGACTATAGTGTACTACACCTGCAGTGGTATGCTGGGGCACCACAGATGGTATCAGAGAAAATTGCTTTGACCTTAGGTTGGAAACCTAGTAAAGGGTATTACATGTAGGAGAGGTAGCAACGATAAAGAATTATCTAGAAGAATTATAATGGGTATTCAAATGAGAATATTCTGTTATATGTTTTAGTGCGATAATTCTTTGTTATGATGCAATATATTATTGGTTACTAATAAAAATATTTTTATGATATACAGAGCTATGGCACCAAAGGTTCCAAAATAGACTTTGGTAAGGAAAGAGGAGACTCTTGATGATTATCAAGGATCATTCACAGACCAACTTCGTCAACTTTTAAAAAAATAGTTGTCCAACTAGAATTCTAGTGAATACTATAACTTACCATGATGGCCGGATGTTATCCAAGTATCGTGTGAGTATTCAACTCCCTGAGGAGCTTGGATTATATGACGCTCTACCTATAGGTGAAGGTAGGAGTCACTTAGCAGCATATCATGTTGTTGTTGTGGAGGCGATAGCTAATATCCGGGAGCATAAAGCCAAGGAGTTAGAAGGTAGTACATTTTCGGTGATACCTCATGATTCTATAGACTCGGAGCCTATACCGGATCATCTTACTTTGGTTAAGAATCATACTGAGTTAGCTTCCAAGTTTATGGATAGATACCGAACACTCGTTGCGTGTTTTATAAGACACATCAAGTGATTTTCGAAGATAAAAATGACATGTTAGAGGATCTAACTGATCCAGAAAGGAGGAATCAGTTAGCATTCAAGTTGGATAAGGAAGCAAGTAGTAGTGAAAAACCTATCTTTAAGGATATACCTATAGATTCTAAATCTTTTATACCATATCCTTATTCACCAAGTCCTGAACCTATACATGCGCCTACTATAGATATGAGGTATGCAGTACCATAGGGTTCAGAGGATGATTCTGATTCAGAACTTCCTATTGAGAATTTTGATGGTTGGAGAAGGGGATCATATGAAGGATCTCATGAACACCAGATGTCCACAGATGATTCTGACAGAAATATTGGACAATCTAGCTGGATGGGTGTAAGAATTAACCCTAGTAACAGTAGTAGAAATGCCATGTCGATAGATAATCAGGATGAAGAAGAAGATCCTGAGGAGAGAGTGTTTGAATCATCAAAATCTTCTCAAAACCCAGGGAATATACATTATCCAGTGTGATGGGGATGTGCCTACCGGGGTATACCTAGCAGGACATTTCCGACTAGCCCAGGAACTGGCGAGTGGGCCTGCAGGACGGCGACTGGATCAAGACCTGGCATGGATCCAAGCGACTGGAAGCTGAAGGCCCAGGAGAGTAGATAGGCCCAGTCGGATTAGGTTAAACGAGTACCGAAACCTTAACTGATTCGGTTGAGATATGTAAACCCTAGGGGGGCGTGAGTCTATATAAACCTCCCTACAGGGCGTGTAGAGGATACGTTCCATCATCCACCCAAGCGACTCGCCGCCTAGCCGTCGAGCTCGCCCCATTATACCTCCATCATAATACAATCTAGCAGGAGTAGGTCTTTACCCTCCGGGGGGCCGAACCTGGGTAAAATCCTGTGTCTCCGCCCTCATCTCGCACCGCAGATGGATGGCCGCCCTTGCCCTTCGTTCTACTACTCGCTGCTGATTGCAGCGTCTGTCATGGTCATTCCCATGACAGTGGCGCCCACCGTGGGGCCTGGCTGGTCTGGCCGGTGTTCTGCGGCGAGATCCAATCTACCCATCAACGAGTCGGTCGCCACCGGCCGCATGATAGCGATCGGCGAGATGCTCCAGATCTTGCCGAGCAACTACGTCCCGGCGGCGCGACCCGTCACACACAACATGATCTTGCTAGTCGGCACAATCAGCCTCTTCATCGGCCTCACCGACGTCATCGTCTCGGAGGACTCGGCTCGGATCCGCGAGTCTCCACCATGCGACCGGCTCTCCGAGAGCCAGGTCCGCACGATCCATCGCCTCGCCTCCGAGTACAACTCGGCCCACAGCGACGTGGCCGAAAACACCGCGGCCGCGGAAGACGCGGCCCTCAACGACGACGCCGACTCGGCGACTCCGGCGTCACTCGCCGGGTCCATCACCGTGGCTTCGCCCGCGGGCTCCATCACCCAGGTCTCCAACGTGGGAGACTTCGAGGATCCCTCCATTCTTGGGATCTTCGACTTCGACTTCGGGTCGGAAAACTCTGCCGATCTCTACGACAGGACCGGTCGCCACGCCGCGACCTACATGGCGACTGACACCGATTCGCCGGAGGATCCTTTTTCCACCCCGATCCCTCCCAAAGCCATGGCAACGGAGGTCGAGGAACTCCGCCTGAAGCTGGCGGAGGCAGTCCGCAAGGAGCAAGCCGAGCGCGAAAAATTTCGCCTCGAGCAGGTGACGGCGTAGGAGCTGTCACGTTACCACCAGCAGCAAATCAGGTCGCGCTTGAACCCCACCGTCCAGGGGCGCGCCCTGAACTTGGCGACGAGAACGAACCGGCCCGCATGGCCGAGCGCGCGATCTGCGAGAACGCGCCACCTGGAGGAAGCGCCCGGTCCCCGCTAGGGTCGATGGCGAACGGCGCCCCACCTCCACCCAACCGCGCACCCCCCAGGGACCAGCCGCGGATCGTGGTCTCCTCACGGGAGCGAGACGCGAACGGCCTACCACTATTCTCCACCCCGATGGACAACCTTGTGGCGGGCCGAGCAGCGGCCGACAACATCACGGCCACCGGTGACGGCGCCCTACAGATCCAGTACGTCAAGGCCCTGCTCGCAAAGGCGGTCGAGCAACAAAACGCAGGCGTTGACTCACAGGGCCGGATGTACTCGCGTTCGTCGGGCAGCAGGGCGGCCTCAAGCGGCCGTCCATTGGCGGCAAACACCCTCAACTGCCCGCCACCCGAACCACTGCAGCTCCAACACCGACCCGTGAACGCGGCACTCTCCACCAACGACCCCAGGCCAGCGACCAACTTCGTCGCCGCCAACGGTCAGCCCGTCGAAGCCCGCACCCACATCATCAACAACCAAAGCTGGCGTGCACGCCAGCCCGACGACCTGCGACACACCCTAACCAATCGCCGCGATGGCGAGCCGATGGGGTCGCTAAGCCGACTCGGGCCTCGGTTCTTCGGACCGATGATCCGAGGTGAAAAATACCCGGCGAACTTCAAAGCGCCGAAGGAAATAGAAAAGTACGACCCTTCATACGACCCCTCCGTGTGGCTGGACACCTACCTCATGGCGATGGGGATCGCAGGCCACACCGACCTGCTAGCCGCCCGCTACCTCCCCCTGATGATGTAGGGAGCGTGCAGGCAGTGGATCAACACTCTCCCCCCGGATAGCATCGACTCCTGGGAAGAGATGCGCGATGCCTTTGTGAGGCACTTCGAGGGGTCCTACACCCGCGCCACCACCATCGAGGACCTGGAGCGATGCGTCCAGGGACCCCGCGAGTCGACCCGAAGCTGGGTCCAACGGTGGCAAGAGCTATGGTACAACGCGGCCGGCATCCACCCGGACACCGCGATCCACTGCTTCAAGACCTCGTGCCGCTACGAGCCCTTGGTCGCCAAGCTCAAACAAGCATATCATACACTCGACAACATACCGGACCTCCTCGAGATCGCCAAAAGATACGCGGAGGAAGACCCCAACCAGGAAACCGGCGATGAGTCGGGAGGTCAACACCGCCCGAACAGCAACGACAACGGACGACGGTCCGACCTACACTACAGCAACACTCGCCTCACCGGCAAGCGCCACAATGACGGGCGAGTCGACTTCGTCGCCAACGCTGGTCATGCGCAGCGCGAGCCCAAGAGCTTCCGCCATGACGGAGGACAACGCCGCGACGGCGGCAACTATAAGGAGAAACCAAGGTTCGACCTCGCGGCCCTCCTTAACTAGCCTTGTGCGTTTCACAACAGGGAAGGGAAGCCAGCCACGCACACGATCGCCGACTGCCACTCTCTCAAGGAGATCGAGAAGGCACGGCGAGCACGGGAGGACCCTGACAACAACCCGCCAAACGGCGGAAAATTCGGCAGTGTGGCTGGCTCGCTCCACACCTTCACATGCTTCAACACGAAGCACGAGAAGAAGGTCATCGCCCGCGCCGTCGCTGTCAACGTTGTGGCCCAGGTGGACGTTCCCCAGTTCCTCAACTGGTCGGAGCAGCCCATCACCTGAAGCCGCCAGGACCACTCACCACGCATCGATTACCCAGGCCGAGTCGCCCTGGTGGTCAAGCCCAAGGTGGGAGATTACTGGCTCCCCAAGACATTGATGGACGGAGGCAGCTCCATCAACATCCTGTACCTGGACACCTTCAGGCAACTGCGGCTCCCGCAGTCGATGGTCGAGACGACCTACACCACGTTCCACGGCATCGTCCCCGGTCGGAAGGCGTACCCGATCGGCAAGGTCACGCTGCCAGTCACCTTCGGCACACCAGCAAACTTCCGCACCGAGCGGATCGTCTTCGAGCTGGTACCCTTTGACAACCCCTATCACTGCGTCCTGGGGCGCCAGGCGTTCACCAAGTTCATGGCAGCGGCCCACTACGCGTACAACGCGATGAAGCTCCCCCGGCCGCGCGGCGTCATCACCATCAACGGCGACCCCGGCATGGCCGCCGAGTGCGAGTCCAAAGGAGCCGAACTCGTTGACGCCGTCATCGCGGCTGAGGCCAACCACGCCGATGAGCTCGCCAAGTACGCGAGCAGGGTCAACAACGACGACCCCACCATACTCAAGAAGCCCAATTCGGAGGGCGCCAACACCTCAGCCTTCGAGGAAACGACGCACACCCGCACCATCGAGCTGGTCCCAGGCGACTCCAGCCAGACGGTGATGATCGGGACAGGCATGAGCCCAGCATAGGAAGGCGCACTCATCGAGTTCCTCCGTGAGAACAGGGACATCTTTGCATGGAAGCCCTCTGACATGCCTGGTGTCCCTAGGGAACTCGCTGAGCACAAACTCAACACCGACCCCAAAGTGCGACCCGTCAAGCAGTCGCTACGGGCCTTCAATGAAGAGCGCCGCCGAGCCATCGCCGAGGAGGTGTAGCGTCTACTCGCTGCAGGCTTCATCCGACCAATCAAATACTCCAAGTGGCTGGCAAACCCAGTCCTGGTCGAGAAGAAAAATGGGACCTGGAGGATGTGTATCGACTACACAAACTTAAACAGCGCCTGCCCAAAGGAGCAATTCGTCCTCTCGCGGATCGACCAAATAATCGACTCCACCGCGGGTTCGGAGTCGCTGTGTTTCCTCGACGCCTACTCTGGATACAACCAGATCAAAATGGCTGTCGAGGATGAGGAAAAGACGGCGTTCATCACGCCATTCGGAGCCTTCTGCTACACCGCCATGACCTTCGGCCTCAAGAACGCCGGGGTGACCTACCAGCGGTGCATGCAGGAATGCCTTGCAAGCCAAATTGGCCGCAATATCCACGTCTACATCGACGACGTGGTAGTGAAGTCCGCTCGCCAGAGCGATCTACTCGCCGACCTGGCGGAAACATTCGCCAACCTGCGGAAATACAAGATAAAGCTAAACCCAGGCAAATGCACCTTCGGTGTACCAGCAGGGCAACTACTGGGGTATGTCGTCTCCAAGCGCGGGATCGAGGCGAACCCCACCAAGATCGACACGATCGCTCGACTCGGCAAACCCGAGTGCCTGCGCGACATCCAGAAGCTGGTCGGGCGAGTCGCGGCTCTCAGCCGCTTCATCCCTAGAATTGGGCGAAAAGGCGATGCCCCTATACCTCCTGATGCGGAAGAACCCCACCTTCCAGTGGGACAAGGAGGCGGACAACGCACTTCGCGACCTCAAGAAGGTGCTACTCGCAGCACCGCTACTCGCCGCCCCCGTCAACAAAGAACCCATCCTGGTCTACGTCGCGGCTTCCGAGCGCGTCGTCAACGCCATCATGGTCGTCGAGCGGGCAGAGGAAGGAAAGGAGCGCCCGGTACAACGAATGGTGTACTATATCAGTGAGGTCCTCACCGAGTCGTGCCAGCGGTACCCGCAATACCAGAAACTGGTGTACGCAGTCTTCAGAGCACAACGGCGACTGCCGCACTACTTCCAGGAGCACCCGATCACGATCGTCTCCTCAGCACCGTTGCAGGACATCATCCGCAACCGTGAGGCGACCGGGCGAGTCGCCAAGTGGGCCGTCAAAATCGGCGTCCACAACATCAAGTATGAGCCACGAAAAGCAATCAAGTCGCAGGCTCTCGCGGACTTCATCGCCGACTGGGAAGAATCCCAGCAGCCGGAAAAACTGCCGTACCTCCACTACTGGAGCCTGCACTTCGACGGCTCCAAGAACGCAGACGGTGCAGGAGCAGGGATCGTGTTGACTTCCCCTAAGGGCGACAAGCTCCGCAATGTCCTCTTCCTCGACTTCACCCCCTGCACCAACAACATGGCCGAGTACGAGGCATTACTCCACGGCATGAGAGCTGCCAAGGAGATGAATGTCAACCGCCTACGCTGCTACGGGGACTCCGACCTCGTCGCTGGGAAAGTCGCTGGCACCTGTGACGCCGTCTCTCCCACCATGGCGGCATACCGCCAAGCAGTGGACAAGCTGGGCGGACACTTCGCAGGCTACTCCGTCGAGTGGATCAACAGGCACAAGAACGAGCAGGCCGACACACTCTCTCGCATCGGCTCGGCTCGACTCGCACCACCCGCTGGCGTCTTCCTCGACACGATCACCAAGCCGTCCGTCTCTCCCCCAAGGGAGATCGACATCGGAGTCCCGCTGCAACCAGAGGCAGCCCTGGTTGCACTCATCGCCGAGCCAGAAGACTGGACTAGGCCATACATCGCCTACCTGGAGGGAGGCACCTTGCCGGCAGACGAAACAGACGCCCGGATGATAACGCGACGCTGCAAATCCTTCGTCATCATCGATGGCGAGCTCCACAAGCGCAGCGTGACCGCCGTGTTCCAACGCTGCGTCCAACCCGCCGAAGGACGCAAGATCCTCCACGACATCCACTCCGGCGACTGCGGCCACCACGCTAGAGCCCGCTCTCTGGTCGCAAAGGCTATGCGACACGGCTTCTACTGGCCCACCGCACACGCCGACGCCGTTGACATTGTCCAGCGGTGCGCCGGGTGCCAGAAGTACGCCAACCAGACACACGTGCCGAGCTTAGCGCTCAAGACAATCCCCATCACCTGGCCATTCGCCGTGTGGGGCATGGACATGGTAGGACCTTTCAAAAAGACCCCTCCGGCTTCACCCACCTCCTGGTCACGGTCGACAAATTCACAAAGTGGGTGGAGGCCAAGCCAGTCCGGCAATTCGACGGGAAGACCGCCACCAAATTCCTACGCAAGCTCATATATCGCTACGGGTTCCCAAACAGCATCATAACGGACAACGGCACCAACTTTGCCAAAGGAGCCATGGCCGAGTTCTGCGAGGAACATCACATCCGACTCGACCTCGCGTCAGTCGCCCACCCGGAGTCCAACGGCCAGGTGGAACAGGCCAACCAGAGCATCCTCCACGGCCTGAAGCCGCGGCTCCAAGTACCACTCGAGCGCACCGCCGGGTGCTGGGTCGAGGAGCTGCCCTCCGTCATTTGGGGTATCCGCACCTCGGTCAATAGGTCGACAGGGTTCACCGCCTTCTTCATGGTGTATGGAGCCGAGGCAGTCATGCCCACCGACCTCGAGCACGACTCACCAAGGGTCGTCCACTACACGGAGGCTGCGAACGAACTCGCACGTCAGGATGGAGTCGGTCAACTCGACGAGGCACGCGACCTAGCTCGCTCCCGCACTGCCATCTACCAGCAAGGACTCCACTGCTACCATAGCCGGCGGGTGAAAACTCGCACCTTCCAGGAAGGCGACCTAGTGCTACGCCTCATCCAGGACAATAAGGGCATGCACAAGCTCTCCCCTCCATGGGAGGGACCATTCGCCATCGGGCGAGTACTCGGCAACGACGCCTACTACCTCACCGACGTCCGTGGAGACGGAGAACTCCACATATGTATCCTCCAGTCGCTATGAAATAAAACATATTGGTTACCGCAAATTGTGTCTACTCTCCATGTCTTGTGCCACTCGCACTCGTAGTAACAGCACCAAGCTAACTGCAGGAGTTAACCTCTAGTACAGCGATCGGCACGGCCAAGTAGTGCGCTACGAGGGCACTGGGTTACCCCAGGACTCGTAACGTCCATGAAAAACGCCTACCCGGAGCCCCATTGGAGTCGCCTAGCTCGACTGGCTTAACGAGCCAAGACAACTGCCTTCGCTCCTCACAGCGACCATGATCCTCCGCGTCCTCGACACAGCGACTCGAACGGCCAAGTACCACGCTCGGGGACTGACGACCAGTTCAACGCGAGCGACTAGGGAAAAACGCCAAGTACGAGAGCGTGCCTAGGACTCGCCATGCGACTGACCCAACGGGCCAGGCAGGAGCGATGCGCTCACTCTGACGCGCCCAGTCCTCACCCACCCTAGATCCGCGACTAGAACCACCAAGTACCACGCTCGGGGACTCGGCTACCCGACCTCGTTCGCGCAAGGGAAAGCGGTGAAGTAAAGAGCACTCATGGGAGTCGCCCTGCGACTGGCTTTCCAAGCTCGGGCGAGTCGACCTCAATAACAAAACGCTCGAAACCACAAACACATAAACAAATGAGGTAAACCCCATAAACAGGGAGGACGCGCTCGGGGACTCGTTCAACCCTCAATCTCAAACGCAAGTCAATTCACAAAATAACACGATATCCCATTATAGCAGATCAAAGTTGTTACAAAATACATGTTGCGCCTAATGGCCGAACTGCTACTAACGCACCAGGGCACAACGTTTTACTCCGCAGGCTTCGACGACGACTCGCGGCCACCCTTGCGGTGGCGAATGAAGGGAGTGTACGGGTTCGACGGGTACGTCGTCAGCTCACCCGCCATCGCCGCACGGAAGGGCTGCTCGATCTTGAAGTCCCGGTGCGGCGGCTTGGGGTCGTTGGGCGTGACGGTCGTCTCCTGATAAGGAAGGAGATCGCCCATCGCCCAGACGCGATCGGAGTATACCGCGTCATGGTCCGTCAGCTTCAGCACCTCGGCAATCTCCACCGAGCCCGTCGACAATGGGTAGCCACTCGTCACGTCGTCCAGATCGAAATCCTCTGGGAAGTGGGCGAGCCCAAGGCTGAGCGCCGTCGCCGCCCCGCGCCGGAACGCCGACCGCGTCATGAACTCGACGACCGACGGCGCCTTCTCCAAGTATCGCCACACTTCGACGAGGTCACTGGGAATCACTTCCGTGGGCGACATCTCCTGAAGATACGCCAGAATGCAAGACGTGGACAAAGTGGCCGAGTCGACCAGAGTGGCCACACACTGCCGCGCGTCGTACGACTGCGCCTCCTCCGTGTTGTCGATGATCCGACTTGTGGACAGAGAGTGGCAGTGAGTACATCAACATTCACACAACGCAAATATTACAGGTAGAGGCAGGAACACCTACCAATCAAAGGACGAGTGAGATCCGTGATGAAGCTTTGAAGAGAGGAGTAGTCGTCTTCCAGCCCAGCAACAAGGGCGTTAGAGACCTTACGCTCCTCAGTGGCGGCCGTAACAGCGGCCTTGGCCCGTCCATCCGCTGAACTCGCCTCCTCCTTCACTTCCTTAAGCTCGTGCTCAAGGTCGGCGATCCGCTTCTCAGCAGAGCTCAACGCAGATTGAGCCGCTGTCAATTCACTCGCCGGGACAAGGCCCTGGCGGACCTCCTCTGCCTTCGCAGCAATCGCCTGGAGTCCCTTGTTTGCCTCTTGGACGGCGACAAGTTCCTTCTCCGCGCGACATTTCGCAGCAAGCCGGTCGGCTGATTCACGCTGCAAACCCTGTGCAAAAATCAAACAATTAACAAAAACGAAATACTAAGTGCCCACCCGCTGAAATTCAGTGACTGGACACTGGGGGACTAGAGATCAAAAATCCTAAGTGCCCACCCGCTGAAATTCAGCGACTGGACACTCGGGGACTGGGCGCGAGAAATACAAACAAAACATCAAAAGAATCTGACCACTGCAATTCAGTGGCCCAATCCTCGGGGACTGGACATACCTGGATGGCTGCGCTAAGCATGCCATGAAGCTGTAGCGCGTCCACGGATGCGAGAAGGGCTGGAGTGTGCCCGCGATGCTGCTCAACCTCTATTTTGGCGACCCCAGGTACGCGGCTCGATGGCGTGGTACCACTCGCCATAGCCTCTCGGGCCATGAAGCGGGGGAAGGTCGCGATGGATGCGCCAGCACCAAAAGAGGCCGGCTCGGCCATCCCAGGCGAGGAAGAACCCTCCTTGATCATCATGGCCGCCTCCGCCGCAGGATCACTCGGAGCAATCGTTGTGTCGTCACACACCGTGATGACATCGTCGCCCTTGGCCTTCTTGGCACTGTCTGTAGGGGCAGCAACCTCATCAGCCTTCCTCTTCCGAGAGGGGTCTTCCACGGCGACGACTGGCGGCACTTTGGCCAAGGACAGGTGGCCTATCTTTTTTAACTCCGGTCCTGCAAAATTGGTTACATGAGCAAAGTGGTCCGAGTACTACGAAAAGCAAGGCAGGAGGATAAAACTCACTTGGCGACTGGTATGAACCACAGCCCCGTGCGGATGCTAGCCGGCTTCTCCAGTTCGGGGCCTAGTTTCCGACTGAGGCCCATCTCCAGAACGTCATGCGCCCAAGACACGGACGGCCTCTTCGTTGACGAAGCCGCGATAGGAGCCTCCGAAACGATCTCGGCAGGAGCTCTCCTGGGAGGCGAAGCTGCCGCGGCTGGAGAAACCCCCGACCCAGAGACTGGGGCGAACAGGGGAGGAATCGAGGCCAGAGGTACCTCACTCAGGGCGGCGGTGGCATCCGGTGCTGCCGTCGTGTGCGGCGCTTCATCCCTGGCCAGGCTGGTGGCGTCGGAACTACTCCCCGAACGCGGCGGAGATGCCTGTCTTGTTGGATTAGTCTTCCTCTTCGGAGGGGCCTTCACTTCATTCTTCTTCTTCTTATTCTTCTTCGACGGGTTGGCCTCGCGACGCGAGGAGTGCTCGGGAAGCTCTTCGTCGTCGTCGTCATGACGTTCAAGGATTCTACTCGCCTCGAGTTCGCGTTGACGCTGCCCGCGAGTTTTGTGAACCAGTGGGGCGGCCTCTTCCTCGGACTCTTCATCATCATCGCTCATGTCGCTCTCGGCGCCGCCCTTGGTGGGAGGCGACTCGCCCCCATCCTGGACGGACGAGCTGGAGTTCTCATCGTCTGCGGGCGGAAGCCACCCTTCCACCACTTGAAATAACTACAGCAAGCATGAAGCAATATCAATATAACCGCGACAGCATCAACTGCGACTGCGAATGGTAGAAAGTGACTTACCGTCGGGGCTGGATGCTTCGCGGTGTAGGGGGCAACCCAGCCTTCGCATCCAGGTACACCGCCTGGGTGATCTTCTTCAACACCGGGACGTAGTCCTCGAGTTTCCACTCGGCGAGGCAGGACTTCGTCGAGTCTTCCCGGCCCGTGTACTCGTACATGTAATGGTCACGGCGGGCCAGGGGAACGAGTCTCCGCCCAAGCCAACAGTTGTACAAGTTGATGGTCTGAAGACCCTTCTTCTTTAGGCCGCGGATGGTTTGAAGCATCTCATCCACGACCATCCGCTGGTCTGTTGGGAGCTTGCCGACTTGGAGTCGGCGTGGTTCGGGCCGGTCGGCGGAGTACGTTGGGATCGCCACCTCGCCGTCTGGAGTCGCCTCGGTGACGTAAAACCAGGACTTCTTCCACTCGCTTGCCGCCTTGGCAGGTAGCATAAGGTCAAAAAAAGGAGGCTTTCGACTTGAGCTGGAACGTCAGGCCACCCGCCGCCAGCATTGGGCCGCCTGATTCTTCACGACTAATCCTCCCGTGGAACAGATCTTGCCACAGGGGGAAATAGGGCCTGCATCCCAGGTAGCACTCGTAGAACGCCACGAAGATGGCGAGCTGCTCGATGCTGTGCGGGCCCAGGTCCGATGGCTGAATCCCGTAGTAGGCACAGAAGCGCCGGAAGAAGAGAGATGTGGGAAACCCCAGCCCCCGCTCCAGGTGGCTGGTGAAGCAGACGAATTCTCCCTCGCGCGGGTCCGGAGTCACCTCTCCGACCGCGGCGATGCGCCACCTGCCGGCGCGCAGGATCCCGGCTTCCTCGAAAGACGCCAGTAGCGCTCTCGTGCATTTGGACCTACCCCATGGTTCGGCGGAGGGGGCATTGGCGGAAAGGTTCGTGGTGGTCGGAGGATTTTGGATCGGTTGGATCGCGGTGCGGAGGAAAACGGAGATGCGCGAAATCGGAGGAAATGACGAGAGGGTGGTTCTCCGATCGCCTACCATTTCCCTTATATAGCAGTTGTTACCCGCCAAATCAGGGAGTCGTTACTACGCGGTGATTACGCCAAAAGTTAACGTTGGATTACTCCAACAGCTAGTTTTGACTGCGTCTGGCGGTCCAACTTCATCCATTCGACTCGCCGAACCTATCACTACAACAGTGACTAGATATTTCGCCGACCCGTTCGCCGAGATGCGACCAGAATGACTAGTTTTTTCCTTTATTCAGGAGCCCGCCACCGATTTGACTGGGTGTCCGCCTTGGACCTGTATGCTCTGACTGCCAGCAACCACCTGCGCCCAATCGACGACGGCCTCGGGGACTACTGATGGGGATGTGCCTACCGGGGTATACCCAGCAGGACGTTTCCGACTGGCCCAGGAACTAGCGAGTGGGCCTGCAGGACGGCGAATGGATCAAGACCTGGCGTGGATCCAAGCGACTGGAAGCTGAAGGCCCAGGAGAGTAGATAGGCCCAGTCAGATTAGGTTAAACGAGTACCGAAACCTTAACTGATTCGGTTGAGATATGTAAACCCTAGGGGGGTGAGTCTATATAAACCTCCCTACAGGGCGTGTAGAGGATACGTTCCATCATCCACCCAAGCGACTCGCCGCCTAGCCGTCGAGCTCGCCCCATTGTACCTCCATCATAATACAATCTAGCAGGAGTAGGTCTTTACCCTCCGGGGGGCCGAACCTGGGTAAAACCCTGTGTCTCCGCCCTCATCTCGCACCGCAGATGGCTGGCCGCCCTTGCCCTTCGTTCTACTACTCGCTGCCGATTGCAGCGTCTGCCGTGGTCATTCCCACGACACGGTGTTTAACTATCTTTCCCACAGGAGCACCTGGGTATCAGCAGGATCTGCGTACCCTGCTGACAACTCAAGGAATGAAGCTCAGGATATACAGGCAGGAGATAATGTTGAATATGTTTCTGAAGACTTTTCATCTGAGCTGGAGGGAGTCAATGCGCTCAGGTTGAGTAATGAATCAAGTCCTGACACTTTAGATACTGAGTATGTTCCTTCTGAAAGGCCATTTGTTCCACAAACTGTGCGACGAACGACACGTCATCACGGTTGGACATCAGGCATGTATGATGAGCATAGTTAATACTAGAAGTATGTAACTATTTGGTGGTATCAAGTACCGTGTATTGTACTCCAAGAAGTTAGATAGTTAGATAAATAAGGTAGTGTTATGATTATGCCTATTTTGTATATGTTGTAATGACTCTGTATTATTATAATATTATGTATAATATGTGAAATGCATATTTGGATTTTCTTTGGATTTTCCTTGTGTGACTAGTTCTGTGCGTAAAGTAGAGCTCGGAACACATGTGCATGATGTAATTATGAGTATTCTCTTTATGTTGCAGGACTAGAGGGTCATGGATACGGGTGTAGAAACCAAAGTTGAACAGTAGCGGATGGAACATGAGGCCAAGGAGAAGGCCGATGCAGATGCAGCAAATCAGGGAGCATTGCCACCACCACCACCAATGAGGCCGTTAATGGAGCAGAACTTTATGCAGTGTATGCAAATGATGCAAGAGACCCAGAACAATTTCATGGAGGAGTTGTTGGGACGAGCAAATCAGAGGGCACCTGAAGGTGGAGGAGTGAGTCTATCTGATTTCCAGAATTCCAGGCCGTTACCTTTTGCATCAGCTCCTAAACCAATGGATGCAGAAGATTGGCTAGCAGATACAGAAAGAAAGCTGAAGACTGTAGGTTACAATGATGAGGAGAAATTGAGGTATGCAACTCATCTTCTGACAGGACCTGCAGCATCTTGGTGGGAAAATCAGTTGACCATGCAACAACCAGGAAGGGAGTATACCTGGGAAGAGTTTAAACAGAGATTCCGTGAATATCATGTTCCGGAGAGTGTTATGGAATTGAAGCGAAGAGAATTTGAAGAGCTGCAACAGGGATATACTAGTGTTATGAAGTATATCCGGGAGTTTAGTCAACTATCTCGTTATGCTGAGGAGGAAGTTAACACGGAGGAAAAGAGGAAGAAGCATTTCCTGCATGGATTAAATCCATTTGTGAGGATGTAGGTGAGGTTGGCTAATAATCAAACGTATCAGAAGTTGCTAGATGCAGCTATTACCTTCGAAGATGACTACAAGAATGTCCAAGAGGATAGAAGGAAGAGAGCTAAGGAGGAAACCAAGAGGATACAAGCAAACAAGCCCAAGCCCAATCTGGAATTCAAACCAAGGAATAAGCCCTATAACAACAACAATTCCAATCGGAGTGCAAATCCAAATGCAAATAATATTATATGCCACAATTGCAAACTCCCAGGGCATATGAGCAGGGATTTCCCGAAACCAGTAATTGTATGTCACGCTTGTGGTCAGAGAGGTCACATCAAGACCAATTGTCCAAGCAAACCACAAGGTGGTTGGACGGCTCGAGATGGAAGGCAAGCCAGTGGAGGAAATGGATAGCCCAATAAAGGAGGAAATAATGGCAAGAACAACAATGGCAAGAGGAACAGACCTACCGGGAAATTGAACTGTGCAACCCTCGAGGAGGTGGATAATTCGGAGCATGCAGTGATAGGTACGCTCAATATCCTTACCAATCCGAGCAAAGTTCTATTTGATACTAGTGCAACTACTTCATTCATTTCTGAAGAATTCTGTGATAAGTTAGGGATTAGAAGGGCAACATTAGAAAACCCTATGACCGTAGTTACGGCAGGGGGAAATGTGATTGTACGCCACATAAAACCAGATCAGGTTATCTCGATCTGTGGTTGTACATAATTTGCAGACCTTTATCTGATTCCTTTGAAGGGAATTGCAGTAGTGCTCGGTATGGACTGGATGATGGAGCATGGGGCTCAGATAAATTGTGAGGAGAAAACTGTCTCAATCAAAACTCCAAGTGGATCAAGGATAGTTTACCAAGCAGATAAGCATAGTCATATCATGGTGGATCTGCAGTTGAACTCAATGAAAGAGGTCAAATTGGAAGATATTCCTATAGTAAATGAATTTCAAGATGTTTTTCCAGCAGAGCTACCTTGAATACCACTAGACCGGGAGATAGAGTTCACTATTAATCTAATTCCTCGTACAACACCAATAGCTCAAGAACCATATAAGATGGGACCCAAAGAGTTAAAAGAACTCAAGGAGCAAATTGATGAGTTAGCTAGAAAAGGATTTATTCAGGAAAGTGTATCTCCATGGAGAAAACCAGTAATCTTTGTGGATAAGAGAGATGGTGGAAGAAGGATGTGTGGAGATTATAGAAATCTGAACAACGTCACTATTAAGAATAAGTATCCTTTACCAAGGATCCAAGATTTATTTGATCAAGTGAAAGGAGTGCGAATATTTTCAAAGATCGACCTAAGATCTGGATACCATCAAATAAAAATCAAGCCTGAGGATGTTCCAAAAACAACATTTGTCTCAAGATATGGACACCATGAGTATCTGGTAGTACCATTTGGTTTGACTAATGCACCAGCAATATTCATGAATCTGATGAACAAAATCTTCATGCCATATTTGGATAAGTTCGTCATAGTATTTATTGATGATATTGTGATATATTCCAAGGATAAGGAAGAGCATGCTGATCATTTGAGAATAGCATTGCAGACTCTAAGAGAACACAAACTTTATGCTAAGTTCAGTAAGTGTGAATTTTGGCTAGATGAGGTACAATTCCTCGGTCATGTGATCGGTAAAGATGGAATTGCTGTTAATCCATATAAAGTTTAGTCAGTACTAGAGTGGACTTCACCAACCAATGTGAAACAAATTCGAGGTTTCTTAGGAATGGCTGGTTATTACCGGAGATTCATTGAGGGTTTCTTTAAAATAGATGGACCAATGACCAAATTGCTAATAAAGAATACACCATTCAATTGGGATGAGAAGTGTGAAGCAAGTTTTTAGGAGTTGAAGACCAGGTTAACAACAGCTCCAATCTTAGCAGTTCCTGAAACAGGGAAGGACTTCATAGTATACTGTGATGCATCTAAAGAAGGTCTAGGTTGTGTGTTAATGCAAGATCGGAAAGTGATTTCTTATGGTTCAAGACAACTGAAACCACATGAAGTCAATTATCCAACTCATGATTTAGAGTTAGCAGTAGTAGTCTTTGCGCTGAAAGGATGGAGGCATTTTCTTTATGGAGCCAAATGTGAGTTATACACTGACCATAAAAGTCTCAAATATTATTTTTCCCAAAAGGAATTGAATATGAGACAGAAGCGTTGGTTGGAACTAATGAAAGATTATGATTTAACAATCAACTATACTCCAGGGAAAGCAAATGTTGTAGCCGATGCTTTAAGTAGAAAGAGGGCATATATTCAGCCTAGCAATAGGGAGCTACTAAAAGAGTTACAAATGGACTTGGAAAGATTAGAGCTTCAATTTATTAGAACAAAGGTTCTTGGAGGATTAGCTACTATGCAGGTAGTTGCAGAGAAGGACAGTGATCTTAAGCACGAAATTTTTAGAAATCAAGCAGAAGATCCTTTTATTGCTGAGGAAATTCGGAGGATATCTCAAGGGCAAAAAATCAGTTTTTCTCCTTGGAGATCATGAGTCTTTATGGTTTCAAGACCGTCTATGTGTTCCAAATGTGACTGAGATTCGTGATGTCATACTCCGAGAAGCACATGAAACACCATATTCTATACATCCAGGAAGTACTAAAATGTATATGGATTTGAAAGAACTATTCCGGTGGAATAACATGAAAAGGGATATTGCTAAATATGTATCAAAATGCCATACTTGCCAAAGGGTTAAGGCTGAACATCAAAGTCCAGCAGGAACATTAAAACCTTTGGAAATTCCCGAATGGAAGTGGGAGGAAATAGGTATGGACTTCATCACAGGATTGCCCATGACACCTAAACGGAAGGATATGATATGGGTAATTGTGGATGGCTCACTAAAAGTGCACATTTTATCCCGGTAAATGAGAAAGATAATGCCGAGAAGTTAGTAGAAGTTTACATCAAAGATAGTAAGTAAGCATGGAGTACCCAAAAAGATCGTAACTGATAGGGGATCAGTGTTTACTTCAGCATTTTGGAAGCAATTGCATGAAGCACTTGGTTTAAAGTTAGATTTAAGCACAGCCTATCATTCAGAGACAAGAGGTCAAACAGAAAGAACCAATCAGATATTAGAAGACATGTTAAGAGCTTGTGCATTAGATTTTGGAGGTACATGGGAAGATCATCTACCATTGGCAAAATTTCCTACAATAATAGCTATCAGAGTAGTCTGAAGGCAGCCCCATATCAAGTTCGGTATGGAAGGAAGTGTAAATCACCAATATCTTGGTATGAGCCTGGTAACAGCAAAGAATTTGCACCAGACTATATCAAGGAAAGACAAGATATCATTGATAAGATCAGGGATAGACTGAAAATAGCTCATAGCAGGCAGAAAAGTTATGCTGATCAAAGTCGAAGATCTTGGCATCCAGAAGTGGGAGACATGGTATACTTGAAAGTAAGTCCAATGAAAGGGGTGAAAAGGTTCAGAGTTAAAGGAAAATTGAGTCCAAGATACATCGGACCGTTCAAGATACTGAGTCAGAACAGAACTGTAGCTTATGCTTTAGAGTTACCATCAAGATTGGCTCAAGTGCATAATGTTTTCCATGTGTCACAACTTCGTAACTATTTGAAAATTCCGGATGATGCAATCACACATAAGGAGATAGAACTACAAGCAGACTTGACCTATGTTGAAAAGCCCTGTAAATTTTGGAAGAAAACTGGAAAAGATTGAGGAATAGAGCAATCAAATATTGCAAGGTACAGTGGGAACATCACCCTGAAAGGGAAGCCACTTGGGAGAAATAAGAGGATTTAAGAAAAGCCTATCCAAAACTATTCAGGTACATCTCAACAAACTTTAGGACAAAGTTTAATTTAAGGGGAAAGTCGGTAACATCCCAGCATTTTGGAAATAACGAAGGGTAGATTTAGGAATTTGAAATGTTGCATGCATTCATTTGTGAAAATGTGGGTAAATTTTTCGCCAAATAAAAACCTAAAGTGATCAAGGTTTCTTTCATGCTTTGAGGTTAGGTATAGACTTGAAGGATGATTGTTATATACTTTGATATGATCTTCTGGATTAGAGTGTTTTGGGAAATGAAATTTGAATTTTTAAACTTGAGTGTTTAAATTATAATTCAAAAAGATTTTGAATAATGTTTGAGTATTTAATTCAATTAAGAGTTAACCAATAATAACTCAAACTTTAAATGAAAGAAGATAATCAATAAAATGAATATTCTAAAACTTCATTCAATAATGAGTTACACAATTGTAACCTAAGTAAATAAGTAACAATCTTTACAATAGTAAATAGATAAAATAATAATATTTATTTATTGATAAAAGTACAATCTTTATTACAAAAGAATGAAAAAAAGTACAAAAGAATAAATTAAATATTACAATTGAATCAGAGAGATATTACAAGTGACTATTCTAAAAAATAAAAATAAAAACCTAAACTAAAGTCTTGATCTTCAAATATGGTACCTACAAAATAAACATAAACAAAAGAAAGAAAGTTAAGGTTAAAAGGATATTACTCTCAGACTTGACAGTGAAGTGCACTGATCAAGGTTCATCAT
The DNA here is from genome assembly GCA_916181665.1 of Avena sativa. NCBI lineage: Eukaryota > Viridiplantae > Streptophyta > Magnoliopsida > Poales > Poaceae > Avena > Avena sativa. The sequence goes on from OV702293.1 coordinate 108,306,388, forward strand.
TGAGTAATCATATAAAAGGGGGCAAATTTCACCAATATGAAAGAATATATCTTTCTTAATTTTAAGCCATAAGTCAAATAAACAGCAAGGAGGGGCAAGTTTCACCAGCCAAGTAAATGGTAACATGGTGAAAGTAACTCTCAAATTCAGAACATATCCACATCTTGTGCAGCAGGCACACAGGCAGCACACACACCCAACTGCATGGGTGTGCTGCCAGCACCACAACAACAGCACAATCAAACAAAACCATCAACACAACCGTGGGAAACCAATCCCCACACCATTCCATTGTTCTTAGACACCAAGCACAACAGCCAGCAGCTAAACCAAGCCAAAGCCAAGCCAAATCACACCAACCAAAGCCTAGGATCACATCACCAAGATGGTGACATAGGAGGGGGTAGATTAGGTGGATAGCAAGACCAAGATCAAGCCATCAGGATCAAGAGATGAAGGGCTAGATCAAGGACAGCCTAGGAGCTAGAAATACCAGGAGAGCATCAGATCAAGCTACCACAAGATCAACCACAGGAAACCCCACATCACGTGACAGTGGTGAGTAAATAGACCATCACATGATCTATCTGTCTAAGATTAGACAAGCATACATGATCTGTCTTTTATTCCAATTCTCAGAAAACACCCAAGTGGGGTGAATCCATCACTGAACTTTAAACACTAAAAGCAATCATAAAACTATAAAGATCCAACTTTGATCTTAGGACAACATCATTGATCTAAGCTATCAAACTATACTTCAATTCAAGAATGAATATAGCCAAGAACTAAACGTCTAGGCACATCTCTTCAACTAGAGTAGCACCTTAGGATTTAATCTTATGGATCTATATAAGTTATCAAGATTACAAGTATTTTTCCCCAACTTTGATTCAAGAAATAGGAGCTGGTATCACTACCAGGACCCATCCATGTGAATCAACAAGATAAAGGCTTAATCCCTAAACCTCAGACCAACATCATGGGTCTTAGGGATTTAAGAAAGGAAAATTTCTACTTATCTTTAATGCTAAACTCATCTTAAGCTGAACCAACCCAAACAAAGAAATAGAATCTAATCTTGTGTGCCATACAAAGATGGTGTCACAAGAACAGTTCTACATTAATCAGGTTAAGAATTCAATCTTCTTAGATTCAACCAACCAACTATAAATCATTTTCATATCATCACAGGAATCATAATTAAGAAAATCCCTATGTATATCTTCACTGCTTGAAACCATTTGATCTCAAACTACATATGAATCCTTAAGCCAACAAGTGCTAATACTGTGACTTCATCACACAACACTCACTGTCATTAACCAAGTAATGACAGTGGTGTGTTATTAAACCACTAGAATTCCAAGTATTGCTTCTAGAGCAACTTTACCATCGGACCATATCAAAATTAATCCATAGAATCATCTGATAAACCACTAGCATCACCACAGCTAATCATCAGCAGTAAGCCACAATAAGTCACCACTTAACAGGTTCAAGGATCATTAACACATGATCCAATTCATCAGTTACTTAATCAACAGCAGGGTATGAACCCGAAGCAGAACCAAGAATCCCAATCAGGATAGGACAGTAACCAGGAAGGCCACTACCAACATCTAGCATGGCAGGGCTTAGCACAGAGACCATGAGAGGAGAGGAAGCACTCACCGAAGGTCCTCGCTGTAGAATAGAAGAGGAAGTAGAGGGGCCGACGACCATGGCGGCACGGGGAGAACTCCAAAGGGGGCGCTGCGACCCATACAACGACACGACAACGACCATAGCCACGCCTGGGGGCGAGGAGCATCACCACGGCGCACGATAGGAGCGGTGGTTTTAGGACCAACGCCAACCCCAAACCCTAGGGTTCGGGATGGCATCGATCTCGTCGCAGGAGGGCTCTAGGTCCAAATCCAATTGGACAGGAGGGAAGAACGGGGTAGACAACCTCTTCCTTCACCATGGTGGCGGCCAGGGCGGCCCAAGGTGGCGCGAATCGCCGGCGACAGCACCGCTGACCACAGGGTCGGGGAAGGAGAAGGAGAGAGGTAAGCTCGAGAGAGAGACAGAGAGTGATGGGCTGGGTTGTCCCAGGAACCCTTCAGGGTGGTAGTTTTGACTTTGCCTAATGGACCACAAGGGCCCAATAAAACTAACCATAAAGCCCAAATCTTTTAGAGCCTGTGTAAATAATTGGAAAAAGACCAAAATGCCCTTGAAATTAAATAAATATTAGAAAATAAAATAAAAGTCCAGAAATTATAAATAAAATATTTTTAGATTCACAATAATCTAAGCTATCCAAATAAATTAAGAAATAAAATTTTAAACATATAAATTTTATTAAGAATTTGTAATTTAAATATTCCTTATGGAATTTTACAAAATTATTGAAACATGATAAAAATAAATAAAAATCACTTTCATTATATATTAATATTGTAGAATTTTAGAAAAATCCTAAACAAATATTTCATAACAATTTTTGGTATTCAAATAATAATTCTTAAAGAAATTATTAAATCAATAAAATCTAAATAAAAGGACATAAAATAAAAAGAGTACAATATTCAATAAATATTAACGGACTTAATATTTATAAATCCTAAATAAATTAAAAAGGATTTTTCTATAATTTAAATAATGGGGGAGAATACATATAAAGTTAAATAATGCATTACATTATTTTTGCATAATCATTTTGCTTCTTTAAATATTGTCCTTACCGGGCAATAATGATGTTTTTCTGGACATAGAAGCTCAAGGTCTAGTGCAAGCATCAGAATTCACTACCTTGCAATCACAAGACAAGTTCATCGCTTGCTCATGTCCTTTGAAGAGTCTTTATCAAAGTATTTGTGAATTGTGTGTTATCATCTATACTATAGAAAAATAAAACAATATTTTCTCAAGATACTAAATCATAGATATCATCCTAAGTGATGACATGACGGAGAAATAGAACTTAGGGTTCTAATTGCACTAATGATGAATAATTAGGAATGGGACGGAGAAGTCAGTTGTATCCTTTTCCTCTTGTATGGAGGCAATACGACCTTAACGTGACGTTGTGATTCCTTGTGCGGATCCAACATATGGGTGGGCACCCTTACGCCCCACATTTTTGGTGTCTAGATTATCTATGAATGGTGTTTAGGGATATAGTCCATGTAAATGGTACTATTCCGGGCATCACTAGGTCATAGAGTCTTCGAGAACTCATCAGGGTTTTAGCCTGCCTGAAAAGGGGCTTAACGAAGGTGAGCTATCCCAAAGGATCGTGCAGACATATGAGGTCGTGGAGAGGGCAGTGATTGGCTTGGACCAACTACTGGGCCCCACATCATGGAATTGTGGACGGGAAAGTACGCCAGGTTGTGCAACAAGGAATTGATATCTCATGGGAAAAGTAACGCACCTCTGCAGAGTGTAATAATTATAACTTGTTACTCCCTTTTCCGGGAAGGAGCTACGAACGCGGCAGGAAAATAACTCCATGAAAGTTCTGGTCAACTTGTGAAGGCTGATGGTCATAGATTTTCATAATAAAATCAACCTTTGAAGAAAGATTTACGAAAATTGCATAGTGCCAAAGACTGATAGTCCGAGGTGGTAGATAGATCATAAAACTTCCTACCTTGCATATAATGAATTTGCTGAGTAACACTGTTACTCATCCTTTCCTTTGAATCCTTGCTTAGACTCTGAGAATCCCGAAGATACTCCAATGTATGCATCTGAGAGTCAAGAGGAGGTCTTCTATGAAGAGCCCAACCTTTATGGAGTTGTAGAAGGGGAGGACTACGACATCGTCTATGGAGGAGAGTTCCAGGAGTCTGAATAATTACTATAGTTCTAGTAGACACTTGAGCCGAGCATCATGAACAATATATATCAATAAGTTGCTGAGCTCAATTTGGAGTTTAAGTTTTAAATTTGAAACTTCCGTTGAAACACTTATATTTTGGTTTGTAAGTTGAAACTTTTGGAAGTCTTGAACATCCGGTATTGTAATAATAAGAATGCGTGTATGTTTGTAATATGGACCCGTAATGTTTCTGTTGTACTACTCTGAGGGATGTGATATTTACGGAACGATGTTCTGTGGATGTCATGTCAACGACTATAGTGTACTACACCTGAATTGGTATGCTAGGTCACCGCATTGCACCTGGAACACATTGTAATTTTTCGATTCTTATTTGCAGTGTTTTATTATCATATCCTCTATCCCCCAAGCATAAAGTCGGATAAACATCATTGTATCCTAGTTGATGCTTATAGGATGCAAAAGAACGATGTAGTGTAGCCCCGAAGGCTCGTGCTGTATTTTTGCTTAGTTAAATTTGCAGCCCGAGTCTTAGTAGCCATATGTCGGTATTCCGTCTCTAAATTTATAGAAAATTGCATCTCTCAACCAGGAATTGCTCAAGAATATATGCAATAAACGCAAGGAAATCAAGGCCTTGCGCCTTGACAATTCAAAGTTGAAGGGTGAGAAAGATGAAGCAGAAGGTAAACTTTTCCGACTCCCTCTTTGACACTTTAGTTATTGTCATAGTCAAACTTGTTCTGTCCGACTGATATTTTATCCTTTGCAGAATTGTTGTGTGAATCTAGCAAGGTGGTGGAGAAATTCGAGAACTTCAAGGTCTTGGAAATGGAGAATGCTGAGCTCCGGGACAAGCTTCAGAAGCTTACTGTTGAGTCGGAGAAATCCGTGAGCACCGTCTTGGAGTCAATCAACCATGAGACCGTGAGGCTCGAGAAGCTTATAGCCCTCCGAGATAAACAACTAGATGATCTCAAGAAGGACTTCGATAGTCAGAGGGATCTAGCCTAGGCCACAGAGAGTGAACTGAACAGCCTCCACGAGGATAATGCTTAGTGGAATCATTCTGTGCTAGGTAAGATTTCCGAATTTCTTTATTCGATTAATTTTTCGACTTTCTCTTGAGTCAAATTTTGACTTTTGGTTCTTTCCTAGACCCTCTGAACCTTTCCGACTCTCCTACATATAAAACTCTCCTCGTGCGCATAAAGCTCGTCAGAGATATTCCGTTTGACTTCCGCCAGACTCTTGAAGAGGCTGGCGAGTCTGTCAGACTATCCGACTTGCACAAAATGTCAGTGCAAGGGGTGAGGGACAAGGTTAAGGATATTCTGAAGCTTATTGAATACTAGAAGATCTCCTACGCTCGGAATGCTGCACAGACTTCCCTTACCATGGTGATGAGCCACCATAGCGATATGGAAATCTGGCATGTCACCAAGGTTATCGCTGATGAGGACGATTAGGGTAACCCGTAGAAAATCAAGGCTATCAAAGATTCATGTGCAGGTTATGCTTGCCGTGTGGCGGAGATGACCAATTACATGACGTCATTCTTTGAATCCATCGGTATGCCTCCCTCGCCTCAAGATCCAGAAGACAGCCTTGCTGAAGCAGCTTCCGAGTTCGAGGTCCAAGGCGACAAAGATGTCTACTCCAGCACTCCACGCTCTTCATCACCACCACCTGATTCTGTAGCATAAACATTTATCATGCATTATTCTGAACTTTGGGTATGTAATGATGGAAATAATATTTTGATTATGCTAGTCTGTAAGAACTAATGCTTTCACTATCGTAGCACTTTTGTTTGTATATATTTTTATGTGTGTGCTTGAAAATTTTCTGAAGCACTATTTTTAATGCTTTTACTTGTCGTTTTATCTAGCTCTCTTCCTCGTCCCTTTCATGAGCCTGCCAACCTTTAGCACAGAAACTTTGCCGAGTAATGGAGCTCAATTGCAAAACCAGTTTAAATTGGGAAACAAAGCCGACCTCCAGTACCAACAATTCATTACTCGGAAGATACCCGCGTCTAAACAATCAGATAAAAACCAAAGTATAAACAATAAACTTAATTTTTTACCCTAGGGTAACACTTTTTAGATATTCAAAAATCATAACCAGAATGAACATGAGCATAAAGTACATTCGAGCATTCTAGGATTTCTAAAAATGACATGCTCATTTGGAAATAAGATGGCAAAAAACTTCTCAAAGATAATATATGAGGAAACTAATACTTTATTTCACTTTGAACATGTACATATATGATTACAAGGAAATATAACTAAGAATAGAAGGAACATAGTTGTGCAATATTCCATGGACGGTTTATCTCATCCGGGTTTGTACTACCGCTAGCTCTCTTTCTCTTCCGAGTATGTGGTCTTTCCTTGAATGGTCTCATATCGGTTAAATAATATGACCCATTATGCAGAACTCTGCTGATCATAAAAGGTCCTTCCCAAATCGGAGAAAGTTTGTGCTTTCTTTTTTGCATAAGCCGGAGAACCAAATCGCCCTTCCTAAAAGAACGGTTATGTACTCTCTGACTATGATACTTGCGCAACTTCTGCTGATAGGATGTAGATCTCTGCTCAACAACGACGCAAAGTTCTTCGATTATATCAAGATCATCTTGTCGAGAAACTTTTGCATCTTATTCGATATACGCTTTGACTCTAGGAGACTGATGAATTAGATCATGATACGTCGGAAAATTATCTATAATTTTTGATGCTCCATGCTTGTTTAGTATCTACTTTGCTTTGCTTTGTCTTTCTTTGAGGTGTTTTTATATATTTTCTGGAACTAACCTATTAACAAGTTGCCACAGTGCTAGTTGCATGTTTTCTTCTGTTTTTGGTTCTAGAAAGGCAGAAAATCAATATTCTCGGAATTGGACGGGACGAAAGACAAAGTCAATAACTTTTCATGGGAGACAAGAATCCAGAAGATGAGACGGAGACACAAGCCAGGGCAGCCACACCCCCCTAGGCGCAGCCAGGGTGGGCCCGCGCCTAGGCAGGGTGTGGGCCCCCTGGTGGCCTCCTGGTCTCGTCTCTTCTCCTATAAGATGCCCCTGATGCAGAAACCCTAAGTACCCGATCAATATTCCACGAAACCTTCTGTAGCCGCCGCCACCGTCGTCCCTAGATCGGGGGATCTGAAGTTCTTCCCAGCACCCTGCCGGAGGGGAGATCATCCCGGCGGCCTTCTCTCCGCTATGATGCGTGAGTAGTTCCACCTTGGACTATGGGTCCATGTAGTATCTAGATGGTTGTATCTCCTCATTGTGCTTTCATGTATAGTTCTTGTGAGCTCCGTTCATGATCAAGATCTAATTTATTTGTAATCATGCATGTTGTGTTTGTGGGGATCCGATGGATATGGAGATTATTATGTTGGTTTGATTAATGATTTTGTCTTTATGATTCTATCATGTCTGTTGTTTGTGATCTTGCATGCTCTCCGTTGTTAGTAGATATCTTGGCCGAGAAGTTGCTAGTGACTCCAAGAGGGGGTATTTATGCTCAATAGTGGGTTCATGCCTCTAGTTTCCAAGGGAAGTGACAAAAATGTCTTCGGTTGTAGATGTGTTGTTGCCACTAGGGAGAAAACAACGGTCTCTTGTTCATGGAACATGTGGACTGTTTACCGTACACATTTTGCTTAAAGCAGTTGTCTGTTGCTTGCAACTTAATACTGGAGGGGTTCGGATGATAACCTTAAGGTGGATTTCTAGTCATAGATGTAGTTGGATGGCGGTCTATGTATCTTGTTGTATTGCCCAATCGAATATCATAGGATCTTTCTGACTAGTATTGCATTGTTATGCCTTGCTTAGTTCCTGACAATTTCCCTGCTGTAATTTGTTTACCCTTCATGCCATGTTGTTTATCTAAGGAGAGCACCTCTAGTGAACTATGGACCCTAATCTTTACCATTGATACATATTCCACTATTACTTGTTTACTTTCTGCAAACCACCATTACCTTCCACACCATATGTTTAATCCTTTGTTACAGCAAACTGGTGAGCTTGACAACCTCACTGATTCGTTGGGGCAAAGTCTTAAGTTTGTGTTGTGCAGGTCTTCGTGTTGCTTTCAACACCTGTGTGACGTTTCCTTCCTCCTACTGGTTCGATAACCTTGGTTTCTTACTGAGGGAAAACTTCTGCTGTGCTCCTTCACACCTTCCTCTTGGGGTTCCCAACGTAGTGCTAACCAGCACCATCAAGCTATTTTCTGGCGCCGTTGCTGAGGAGGCTAAGGACGTCTTCACTAGGGGAGTCCTTCACTTCACTTTGTTTTTAGTTTGCTTTGTTTCTTTTGCTTGGTTTTGTTTGCCTATTTTCAAAAAAAAACCCAAAAAAATATTAGTCTAATTTGGTTTGCTTTCTTTATTCAAAAACACAAAAAAATTAGTTCCTCCTCTAGCTGCGGATGCTGTTTTTGGCTTGCCCACCTTTGCCAAAATGAATTCTGCTGAGAACACCAAGTTGTGTGACTTCACTAGCACCAACAACAATGATTTTCTTAGCACACCTATTGCTCCACCTGCTCCTGATGCTACCTTTTATGAAATTAAGCCTGCTTTGTTGAATCTTGTGATGAGAGAAATTTTCTGGTGCTAGTTCTGATAATCCTGCTGCCCATATTAATAGCTTTTTTGAACTTTGTGGGATGCAAAAGTATAAGGATGTAGATGGAGATATTATTAAGCTCAAGCTTTTTCCTTTCTCCTTGAGAGGAAAAGCTAAAGAATGGTTGCTATATTTGCCTAAAAATAGTATTGATTCTTGGACTAAGTGCAAAGATGCTTTTATTGGAAAATACTATCCTCCTGCTAAGATTATATCTATGAGAAGTGACATTATGAAATTTAAACAACTTTATAATGAACATGTTGCTCAAGCTTGGGAAAGAATGAAATCTTTGTTTAAGAATTGTCCCACTCATGGACTCACTGCTTGGATGATTATCCAGACATTTTATGCAGGTTTGAACTTCTCCTCAAGAAACCTGTTGGATTCAGCTGCTGGAGGTACCTTTATGGACATCACTTTGGGTGCTGCAACTAGACTCCTTCATAATATGATGGTTAACTACTCTGAATGGAACATTGAGAGAGCTCCACATGGTAAGAAGGTAAATTCTGTTGAGGAAACTTACTCTTTGAGTGATAAGATTGATGTTATTATGGCTATGCTTGTTATGGGAAAGCTCCTTTAGATCCTAATAGTGTTCCCTTAGCCTCTTTGGTTGCTCAAGAAGAGCAATTTGATGTGAACTTCATTAGAAACAACAATTTCAACAACAATGCCTATAGGAATAGTTTTGGTGGTAACAACAATTATAGGCCTTATCCTCCTAATAATGGCAATTCCTCTGGAAACTCCTACAACAATGCTAGAAGTGCCCCCTCTGAACTTGAAGTCATACTCAAAGACTTTATTAGTAAACGAACCACTTTTAATAGAGCTATAGAGGAAAAGCTTTTAAATGTTGAGAAAAATATATCCTCTTTGTCTGAAGCTCAGTCCTCCTTGATTAATAAAATGGCTGCTAAACCTGAAACCATGGAAAGTACCTTTGCTGCTACTCATGCCATACAAGTTACTATTGATTAAAATGTTAGGCTGTTAGCTCAACTTCATGCTAAGTGGGAAAGGGAAGCTGAAATTGATAGAAACAATAGTGTGTGCACTATCACCACTAAACCACAAGTAGTCTCTATTCCTCCTCCTACTATGCCTAAGCCTATTGATCCTACTACTAGTGATGCTAAGTTTGGTTTTTATATTGATGGTTGCAATATTTCTAAAGTGATTATGTTCCTACAAAAGCTTGCTAGAAGTCCTGATGCTAGTGATATGCATGTTGCTTTCACCAAACACATTACAGATGCTCTTGTTAAGATTAAGGAAGAGAAGTTAAAACACAAAGCTTCTATTCCTAGGAAAGTAGAAGATAGTTGGGAACCCATTATTAATATGCAAGTGAATGACTTTGATCTCAAAGCTTCATGTGATCTTGGTTCTAGTGTCTCTATTATGCCTAGGAAGATTTATGAAATGCTTGATTTGCCACCTTTGGAAGATTGTTATTTGGATGTCCCACTTAATGATAATTCTAAGAAGAAACTCATGGGGAGTGTTAATGATGTTCTCATTATGGTTAACAATGCTTATGTCCCTGTTGATTTCTATGTTGTGGATGTTGAATGCAATGCTTCTAGTCCTATTACTTCGGGAAGACCTTTTCTTAGAACAGTTGGTGCCATCATTGATATGAAAGAAGGCACCATCAAATATCATTTTACATTCAAGAAAGGTATTGAACACTTCCATATGAGGATAGATAAGTTTCTTTTTGCTCCTCCATTGAAAGCAAGGTTTGATGTGAATGCTTCCTCATTTGAAAATACTTGATTCTTCTTGCTTCTTGTGCCTAACTTAAAGGAGTTAAAGAAAAGTACTTGTTGGGAGAGAACCCAAGAGTTTCCTTGAGTATTGGAAGTTATTACTTCAGTAATGACCTCTCCTTATCCTTTTTGTTTGCTTTTTGTGCCAAGAATGACCTCTAATGAGAGGGAAGTAAGATTTGGGGAGTTAATGACCCGAAACAGATTTTTTTCCTCCACCAAAAAAATCCGTGATGAGTCTCTATAACTCGGATTGAGCTGAAACTTTACGAATAAATCCCTCAGTATGTTAGATAACTTTCATTAGTTTAACACGTTTTGATTTGAGCAACAAAAGATTTTCGAAAAAATCGGTTTCTACCTGCTGATCTGTTTTGACAGATTTCTGCCATTATTTGCATTTGCTTCTTATTGATTCCTTTTTGAGTTCTCTTTAGGTGAACTGAGCTTTTTGAAGGAGTTGCTACAGTAGCTTGTGTTTTTAGTAAAAAGTCTTTCTGTTCCAAAGCTTTTCCAGAGGTATAATATCTTTTGAATACACTAATGTTGCTAATGAAGATTGTGTGAAGTTTTATATGAAGGAAAAATTTAGGTGTAGAGAGAGAATGATGTAATTTGATGAAGAATGGACAAAATCTCAAGCTTGGGGATGCCACCATGGTGTCACCCCAAGAAATATCAAAGAGGTACAAGCGTCAAAGCTTGGGGATGCCAAACGCATCCCCTTCTTCATCAATAAAAAAGCTTAGGTCTGTCTAGACACTTTGTTTTTATTGTTTCATGCATAGTTGTGTTGTTCTTGGAGCGTCTTATTTTCATTTGCTTTTCTTAGTTGTTTAGTTTGCTTGAGTAGTTTGTACCCCCGTTCTCAATGTGTTGTTGCAAATAAGTTACTTGGTGTTGGAAAGGAGTAGTAAGTTCTTGCTTGTAAGTGCAAGAGGATCTTGCATTGACTGTGACTTAGACTTTATAATGCCATGCTAGGTGTTGTTTTTACATTATGCTTAGTGATTATTGATGTAGCATGGCTTTCTTCAAGTCATTGGGATTGCTTAGTGTGCCTTGAAGAAATTATGCGTTGTTTTAGCATGCAAAAGCATAGTATTGTGGTATTATCCTTTGAGGTTTGTTTGGGTTGACTTGGCACATGCTCACACCATGTTATGACTATGACAAGTCACCATAGCATCTATGATCATCTAGTCCTTGACTTGTAGTACCACTCTATGCTTTGATTAGTAATGCTTTGTTGCTCTGCATGATTATGGCCATTATGCTCTCTCAGTTGGTTGCTCCTAGTCTTTTGCTAGCCTCCACATGTATGAGTAAGTTCTAATCATACTTCCAACTCCCAAGAAACCAAGTTATTCAAAAGTGTCCACTATAAAATCCTATGCATGGTGTGTTACACCATTCCAAGTATATTCTCGTTTTCAGCTATCTTCCAATTAATAAGTATTTTGTTATGTGAAAACTTAGTGATTAAAGCCCTCACGAACTTGATGGCACACTTTATATTCTTTTCCCCTAATAAACTTGAACTATTGTGTCATCTATGTTGTATATGCTTGCACTGATACGTTGGAATTAGCAGAATCGTGCTATCACGGGGAACGTTTTCAACATTGCACTTTTACTTTGTACTCAGTTGATATCATGCTCTTTTTTCTATGGATGTCACCGGTGTGCAATAAAGAGGGAGATTGTAAGTCCATGGAGTATGTATTTTGTGTTAGAGAAACGCTTGGGCTGCTAGCCTAAGCCATGCCTAATCATGGGGAAACTTGCAGCATCACCATAGTGAGCTATCTATGAAGCATCCTTAATAAAAAGCTATGCACATAGTAAATAAAAAGATCGATGAGATGCTCATTGTCTGCTTGCAAGTCATTCTGGTTATGGGATAGCTCCTTTACCATGTGCAAGGGGTACCCCGTTGGCGGTTCTCTATGATACACAAATACTAACAATGACAATAACTTACAGGTGACCGAAGATGAGTAGCATGAGGTGTGGCCCTCGTATTCAAGGGACTTGAGATTTCCAACTTATACTTTGTCAAGCATATACTCCATAGTTTGTTAACTTTAGCGTTAATCACTTCAAGATGCTTATGATAGGGGCAATGAGGGCTGAAATCTAACAAGTACCATTTTTTTGGAAGCTCTTTTTGAAACTTGAAATCCCTGCTTTCTTTATGAAAGGCCCTTCTTCCACCACTTTTGATTCTCCACCTTCCACCTTTAGGCACCATTTAGAGAGCATAGTTGTCATTATGTGTGCAGTGTCCCAAAGCTTATTGATTGATGCATATTGTGATATTACTTGTTCTTGTTCTATTTGTTGCTAGTAACCCTTGTGAACTTTGAAGGTGTCCTATGCATCTATTTTCTACTCTATGAGGGACAAGCTGATTGCCACTATGCTATGTTTTCTGTTTGTGAAACACAAACGTTTTTCAATGCATGTTATTCTTGATCATTGTTTGTAGCTTGTCATGTTGCAACAATAGTTACTTTGTCCTATTGTTAGAACTCCATCTTTCATGCACATGTTTACAGTTCTTTGATCCCAGCTTTCAATGCTTGCAAATGGTTTGATCTTGGTTTTGATGGTGCATGTCACCTAAAAAATTATTCTCTTTATCACTTACCTACTCGAGGACAAGCAGGAGTTAAGCTTGGGGATGCTTGATACGTCAGAAACGTATCTATAATTTTTGATGCTCCATGCTTGTTTAGTATCTACTTTGCTTTGCTTTGTCTTTCTTTGAGGTGTTTTTATATCTTTTCTGTAACTAACCTATTAACAAGTTGCCACAGTGTCAGTTGCCTGTTTTCTTCTGTTTTTGGTTCCAGAAAGGCATAAAATCAATATTCTCGGAATTGGACGGGACAAAAGACAAAGTCAATAACTTTCCGTGGGGGAAAAGAATCCAGAAGACAAGACGGAGACGCAAAGCAGGGCGGACACACACCCGCTAGGCGCGGCCAAGGGTGGGCCCACGCCTAGGCAGGGTGTGGGCCCCCTGGTCGCATCCCGGCCTTGCCTCTTCGCCTATAAGAAGCCCCCGATGCAAAAACCCTAAGTACCCGATTAATATTCCACAAAACCTTCTGTAGCCGCCGCCACCATCGTCCCTAGATCAGGGGGATGTGAAGTTCTTCCCGGCACCCTGTCGAAGGGGAGATCATCCCGAAGGCCTTCTCTCCAGAATGATGCGTGAGTAGTTCCACCTTGGACTATGGGTCCATGTAGTAGCTACATGGTTGTATCTCCTCCTTGTGCTTTCATGTATAGATCTTGTGAGCTCCGTTCATGATCAAGATCTAATCTATTTGTAATCATGCATGTTGTGTTTTCAGGGATCCGATGGATATTGAGATTATTATGTTGGTTTGATTAATGTTTTTGTTTTTATGATTCTATCATGTCTATGTTGTTTGTGATCTTGCATGCTCTCAGTTGTTAGTAGCTATCTTGGCCGAGTAGTTGCTAGTGACTCCAAGAGGGGGTATTTATGCTCGATAGTGGGTTCATGCCTCTAGTTTCCAAGGGAAGTGACAGAAATCTCTTTGGTTGTAGATGTGTTGTTGCCACTAGGGAGAATACAACGGTCTCTTGGTCATGGAACATGTGGACTGTTTACCTTACACAATTTGCTTAAAGCAGTTGTCTGTTGCTTGCAACTTAATACTGGAGGGGTTCGGATGATAATTTGAAGGTGGAATTCTAGTCATAGATGCAGTTGGATGGCGGTCTATGTATCTTGTTGTATTGCCCAATCGAATCTCATAGGATCTTTCTGACTAGTATTGCATTGTTATGCCTTGCTCAGTTCCTGTCAATTGCCCTGCTGTAATTTGTTTACCCTTCATGCTATGTTGTTTATCTAAGGAGAGCACCTCTAGTGAACTATGGACCCCGGTCCAATCTTTACCATTGATACATATTCCATTGTTACTTGTTTACTTTATTCAAACCACCATTACCTTCCACACCATACGTTTAATCCTTTGTTACAGCAAACCGGTGAGCTTTACAACCTCACTGATTCGTTGGGGCAAAGTCTTGAGTTTGTGTTGTGCAGGTCTCCACGTTGCTTTCAACACCTGTGTGACATTTCCTTCCTCCTACTGGTTCGATAACCTTGGTTTCTTACTAAGGTAAAACTGCTGTTGTGCTGCTTCACACCTTCCTCTTGGGGTTCCCAACAAAGTGGTAGCTAGCACCATCAAGCTATTTTCTGGCGCCGTTGCCGGGGAGGATAAGGATGTCTTCAATAGGGGAGTCCTTCACTTACTTTATCTTCACTTTGTTTTTAATTTGATTTTTTTATTTTGATTGGTTTTGTTTGCCTCTTTTCAAAAAAAAACCAAAAAAAATATTAGCCTAGTTTGGTTTGATTTCTTTATTCAAAAACACACAAAAATTAGTTCCTGCTCTAGCTGCAGCTATTGTTTTTGGTTTGCCCACCTTTGCCAAAATGAACTCTGCTGAGAACACCAAGTTGTGTGACTTCACTAGCACCAACAACAATGATTTCCTTAGCACACCTATTGCTCCACCTGCTCCTGATGCTACCTTTTATGAAATTGAGCCTGCTTTGTTGAATCTTGTGATGAGAGAGCAATTTTCTGGTGCTAGTTCTGATGATCCTGCTGCCCATCTTAATAACTTTGTTAAACTTTGTGTGATGCAAAAGTATAAGAATGTAGATTGAGATATTATTAAGCTCGAGCTTTTTCCTTTCTCCTTGAGAGTAAAATCTAAAGAATGGTTGCTTTCTTTGCCTAAAAATAGTATTGATTCTTGGACTAAGTATAACTTATCTCCATGGGGTGATTTGTGCACCACGGCAACCCCCGTGCCTCCTCGTGCTTTTGATCCATCAAAATGAAGGGTCCAAAATTCTGAGTCTGGAGTACTTGTATTTTCTGTCCTCTCTGTCCAATCAACAATGAAATCGGCAAGTATTTGGGACTTGATTGCTCTACGCGGCTTGTACAAAGTGCCAAAAGATTGAAGATCTATTCCCCACTTTGCAAAACATCCTATGGCGTCGCGATTATTGATTATATCTCACAGGGGAGCAGTACTCACCACTATGATCTTGATCTCTTGAAAGTAGTGGCGTAGCTTTCTGTATGCAAAGAACACTCCATTGGCTAGCTTTTGATGGTGTGGATACTCTTGTTTCGACTCTGTCAGAACCTCACTCAGGTAATAAGTTGGACGATGCACCTTATGCTTGTGGCCTTCCTCCTCGCGCTCTACTACTATTACCACACTTATGACCTTGTTGGTCGCTGCAATATAGATTAACATAGGATCCCGAGGTTCTGGCGCTGCGACAACTGGTGGGTTTGAAAGTAGGTCTTTCAAACTTTGTAGGGCAGTATCAGCTTCCTGGATCCAGACAAATTTGTCGGTTTTCTTCAAGAGTTTGTATAAAGGTGCAGCTCTTTCTCCAAGTCGGCTAACGAACCGACTCACTTCTACGATGCAGCCAGTGAGACGTTGCACGTCCTTCAAGTGAGTTGGCCCGGTGATGTTGAGTATAGCCTTTATTTTGTCCCGGTTCACCTCTATGCCTCGCTCAGAGACGATGAAACCTAACAAATTTCCGGCTGGAATTCCAAAGAAAGACTTCTTCGGATTTAGCATCATGTTGAATTTTCGTAGGCTAGCAAATTTTTCCTCCAAGTCGAAAATTAAAGTTCCCTTCTTTTTGGACATAACTTCTATGCCATATATGTATACATGGATGTTGCGTCTGATTTGATCATTGAGACAACGTTGCATAGCACGTTGATATGTTGCTCCTGCGTTCTTTAGGCCAAAAGGCATAGTTTTTTAGCAGAAGGTTCCAAAAGGAGTGACAAAAGATGTCTTAATTTGATCTGACTCTTTCATCGGTATTTGGTGATATCCGGAATATGCATCGAGAAAACAGAGTAATTCTGACCATGTCGTTGATTTGATAACTTGATCGATTCTTGGCAAAGGGAATGGGTCTTTTGGGCATTCCTTGTTCAAAGCGGGATAATCAACCCACATCCTTAAATCAATAGTGTCCTTTTTAGGGACGAGTATAGTATTTGCCACCCAATCTATGTGGATGACCTCTGTTATGAATCCGGCTAATTCTAGGAGGGTTAATTCCTTGTCTATTGCTTTGCGCTTTTCATCACCAAACCGTCGTAAGGACTGTTTGATGGGTTTAGCATCAGGGTACATATTAAGAGAGTGCTCGACAAGTTCCCTAGGTACTCCGGTCATGTCAGAAGGCTAACATGCGAAGATATCACTATTAGCTTTGAGAAACTCGACGAGTGTGCTTTCCTATGCGAGGTCTAAGCCTACCCCTATGTTCGTCGTCTTGGAGGGATCATCTTCCTTCAGCGACGTTTTCTTTGTCTCTTCCGACGCCTTGAACTGTATGATTGGCTTCAGCACCTCGTTCGTCATAGCGGGCATCTCGGATGAGTTGATGGTCTTCTTGATTTCCTGGTACTCCTAGGCGTGTAGCACGGCTTCAGCAAAGGCAGCAGATCCTTCGTTGCACTGTCGCGCTTTCCTTGGATTTCCCCAGATGGTGATGATGCCCTTTTTACCTAGAAGTTTTATCATATTGTAAATGTAACAGGGATGAGCCATGAACGCCTAGTAAGCCGGACGACCAAAAATGGTGTGGTAAGCACTTTTGAACGGTACCACTTCAAAAGAGAGTGGCTCGGTCCGGTAGTTTTCTCGGGTTCCGAATGTCATGTCCAGAGTAATCTCACCCAGAGAATATGCTTGTCTCCCTGGTATGATACCATGTAAAGTTACACTGCTGTAACTCAACTGGTTTTCATGGATCTTCATGCGGTGGAGCATTTCGATGTAGAGGATGTTAATGCTGCTACCACCGACCATGAGGGTTTTAGAGAACTCATAGCCATCAATAAGAGGATTGACGACCAGAGGATATTTTCCGCGACGATGTGTTTTCTTCGGGTGATTTGAGCGATCAAAGGTGATGGTTACATTTGACCAATCCAGAAATTATGGAACAGCCGGAACCGTGGCATTGAGCTCATGGAGAACCGCCTTCTTGGCCTTAGCCGGTTGAGACCTAAGGAAGTAGACGTATGCATTTTACTTAGTCAGAAAATCCTTATTTCCATCCGACTTTGGCTGTGCGGCATCCGCTTCTTCCATGTCGGAATCTTCCTTGGGATCCTTGCCTTTCTCGGAATTTTTCTTTCCTTTTCGTCGCTTGGCTCTGTAGCCAGCTGATTCATCTTTTTTGATGTCGTCATTGAAATGACACTCGGCATTTGTGTGGGTAGATCGTCCGTTACTATACAAGTGGTGGACATAGGGATTGTTGGCAATGTCGGCCCAGGTATAGGTTCTTCCGGGTTGCTGATACATCGGAAATGTATCTATAATTTTTGATTATCCATGCTTGTTTAATATCTACTTTTCTTTGCTTTGTTTACACTTTGAGGTGTTTTTATATCTTTTCTGGAACTAACCTATGAACAAGTTGCCATAGTGTCAGTTGCCTGTTTTCTTCTGTTTTGGTTCTAGAAAGGCAGAAAATAAATATTCTCGGAATTGGACGGGACATAAGCCAAAGTCATTATTTTTCTCGGAGCAACACGGAACCACGAAGCAGAGTCGGAGGCGGGCCACAGGGTGGACGCACCCCCCTAGGCACGGGCAAGCCCTAAAGGCGCCCACAGCGGGTGTGGGCCTCCTGGACCCCCACCGACCTTGATTCCTGTGCCTATAAGAAGTCTCCGACCCAAAAACCCTAGGGCATCCAGAAGAAATCCACGAAAACCTCTGTTGCGCCGCCGCCACCGAAGGGGAGATTCGGGGGACAGAAAGTCTCTGTTCCGGCACCCTGCCGAGACGGGGAAGTGCCCCCGGAGCCATCTCCATCGATCTCCATCGCCATCTTCATCACCGTTGCTAATTCCCATGATGTGGAGGGAGTAGTTCTTCCTCGAGGATAAGGTCTCTACCGGTAGCTATGTGTTCATCTCTCTCTCTATGCATGGTCATATTTTGATCATGAGCTTTGTAATCTAGTAGATCTACCTTGCTACTCAAGTGCTTCAATAGATCTCTTCTCTCCCCATGTGTGTGAAAGTGACAGCGTGCACGCCATGGTGGGACTTAGGTTTGAGTCTACAAAAATACTCTTTGTGCTTTAATAGATCTATGATTTTCCCCACGTGTGTGAAAGTGATAGTGTGCATACCGTGTGTGGCACTTTGGCTAGATTGAATATTTGTTATGAGTTATATTTCGAGTTGGATGTCTCTATGAAATTGTGGTGTTTGTTGGACTCATCTAGCGCTCAAGGTGACAGTGTGGGATTATCTAGATTGGGAAAGACGGACTTTGAGGTGTGCTGTTATAGCCCTACCGATGATTAGAGTGTCCAACCGGAGAGTAGTTAAGAGTAGTATCATGAAGAGAGGACATTTATATGAGAGAGTGTTCACTAGTGAAAGTATGATCCCTAGGACTTGTTTCTAAACATTGAAACACTGTTTGCATATAGATCTGTTGCATGTTTGCTTGCTTTGTTCTTTACCTCACCATCAAGCTATTTTCTAGAACTGTTACCACTTGTATTTCACTATCTCTTCGCCGAACTAGTGCACCTATACAACTGACAAGTGTATTGGGTGTGTTGGAGACACAAGAGACTTCTTATATCTTGATTGCAGGATTGCTTGTGAGGGAATAACTTTGACCACTTCCTCCCTACGTTCGATAAACCTTGGGTGATCCACTTAAGGGAAACTTGCTGCTGTTCTACAAACCATTGCACTTGGAGGCCCAACAACTGTCTACAAGAATAGAAGTGCGTAGACATCAAGCTATTTTCTAGCACCCTTGCCGGGGATGTAAGGTAAAAGGTACTCACATCCTTTGGTGTGAGTGCTTGAAGTTATTTCTGTTGGGCCACGTAGAGATAAAACAAAACTTTTCCTCTACCGTGGTGATCCCAAGATCTAGCTGAGGTAGAAGGCCACGAGGTTTACCACTAGACGCGTAGTTGCGGATTACTGATGAAGTGCGTCAGTTGATGCAGTGCAGTCCTCACGATCCGACCGTCCTGGTGCTGATTGCACAGCACCTCTGCTGGTATCCACACGTACAAGGAGGAGCACCGGCGGCGAACTGCTAGGTTCGTATCGACGGTAGGACTGCTGTGGAGCTAGGGTTTCCAACACATGGAATGACCTAACCGAACAACGATTGACCTTTCTAGGTTACGGTGCTCCACTATATATAGGGAGTGAACGTGGGATCTGCTCGCGCGACCCATTCACTTAAGCCCATATAACACTAGTAACCGTGAGTCCAACTCACTAACTCAGTCCTAATCCGGTTTAGGTCCAACCCAACCAGATTATAGGTTCAGATCCAATCCGAACTTACTCCCACTCTTAAGTGTGTGACCCCGTAGGCTCATGGCTACTTGGACACGATTGGAGTCCGACTCTCTTCGATCAGTCGGTAGCGGCTCCTAGCAGAACATGCCGACTCCCAAGTACCAAAGAGTCATGACGACTTGCCTTTCCAATGCGACTTACGTCCGAGTCCCTTTTGCCTTACGATATACCTTGTCAGACTATAGGCGAATATATGTCATCCCTTAAATAGTCTGACCCTCTTCTCGATCCGAGATAAGTGATTCACCCGACTAACTCTTAGTCGATCGCCTCGGTTAACACTTAACTGAGTCATGCATGGCCATGCTTTCCGAATCATATCTCACGAGAGGGCCTAGAGAATATCTCTCCAAGTGGAGGGGCAAAATCCCATCTTGGTTATTCACATCACGCAGCGTGATTCTCAGTCGACCCGAACTCTGCCTTTATAACTGCCCAGTTACGGCTCAGCGTTTGACAGAACCTAAGTCGGTGATCCTCAACTCGGACTATGCAATAACCTCAGGTCTAAGGATTACATTGATTGAGATATACAAATGACAACTTGTTCATTGTACCTCAATATGGGTCAATCCGACTCGCTAAACTCTTTAACCGAGTCTGTGTAAGTTGGAATAGCATCTCCATGCTCATGACAAGTGGAACCGAGTCATCAAGCCAACTTTCACATTGGTCTAAGTTGTGTGACCAGCACAACCTCAATGACCAAGGATATTTAGTACAAACAACATGAATGCATAGTTCCACAACCGAATCACATATTCAATGATACACATCAGATGTTCATACAAGGACTACTTAATATCTTTATGAATACAATGGGAAATATCATCATACATGATTGCCTCTAGGGCATATTCCCAACAGTCTCCCACTTGCACTAGAGTCAATCTTCCGACATCACATGTCTAAGCATCCAATGCCCATGGCTCTCAGGTGCGCCTCATGCTTCGGCTGTGGTAACGACTTTGTCAACGGATCCGCAATATTTGCATCCGTGTGTACCTTGCATAACTTGATATCACCTTGATCCACGAACTGGCGAATCAGGTGGTACCGCATGAGTATGTGCTTGTTCTTCTGGTGTTGTCTAGGTTCCTTGGCTTGTGCAATAGCACCATTGTTGTCACAATACACGTCCAACGGATTGGACGAGCCCTGAACCACACCAAGATCCATAAGGAAATTCCTCATCCAAACAGCTTCCTTTGCTGCCTCCGAGGCGGCAATATACTCAGCCTCTGTTGTAGACGCAGACACAGTCTCTTGCTTGGAACTCTTCCAGCTCACAGCACCTCCATTTATAATAAACACGTATCCGGATTGCGAACGAGAATCATCAGAGTCGGTAAGATAACTCGCCTCCGTGTAACCCTTTACAATGAGTTCATCTTCACCACCATAAACCAAGAACATATCCTTAGTCCTTCTCAAGTAGTTTAGGATATTTTTATCCGATGTCTAGTGGATCTCTCCAGGATCAGCCTGGTATCTGCTCACAACCCTTAGAGCATAGGAAACATCCGGCCTAGTACAAATCATGGCATACATGATGGATCCGACTGCAGAAGCATATGGAATCGCACTCATCCGACTTCGCTCATCAGTTGTCGAAGGACACTGAGTCTTGCTAAGTTTTACACCATGGGACATCGGTAAGAACCCCTTCTTAGACGATTCCATGTTGAACCTCTTCAACACTTTGTCCAAATAAGTACTCTGACTCAATCCAATGAGCCTCCTTGATCTATCTCTATAGATCCGGATTCCGAGGATGTATGTTGCCTCACCCAAGTCTTTCATTGAGAAACTCCTTTCCAATGATTCCTTGGTTTCTTGCAACATCTGGACATCATTTACAATCAGTAATATGTCATCCACATATAAGATTAGAAAATTTACTTTGCTCCCACTAAACTTCTTGTATAAACAAGAATCATGATCACTCTTGATGAAGCCAAACGATTTGACTACCTCATCAAAGCGAATATTCCAACTCCGAGATGCTTGCTTCAACCCATAAATAGATTTCTGAAGTTTGCATACCTTGTCAGCATTAGCCGGATAGACAAAACCCTCGGGCTGTATAATATACAAGTCCTCGGTTAAATTTCCGTTAAGGAAAGCCGTTTTGACATCCATCTACCATATCTCATAGTCGAAATAGGCCGCTATAGCTAACATGATCCGAACTGATTTAAGCATCGCTACGGGCGAGAAAGTCTCGTCGTAATCAACTCCTTGAATTTTTCGGAACCCCTTCGTGACAAGGCGTGCTTTATAGACGGAAACATTTCCATCCATATCAGTTTTCTTCTTAAAGTCCCATTTACACTCGACGGGTCTTGCACCGTCTGGCAAATCAACAAAATTCCAAACTTGATTTTCATCCATGGACTTTAACTCGGATCTCATGGATCCAAGCCATGACTCGGAATCAGATCCCACCATCGCTTCCGAATAATTTGCCGGCTCATCACTGTCTAACAGTAACACATCACGAACACTTCGTAATCTTGCCGATCTTCGTAGTACAGGTGCTGCTGCCGGCTCAGCTGCCACGACCGGCTCAACCTCCAAGGTTTTTGCCGACTCGCTACTAGCCGGTTCCTCTCAAATTTCTTCGAGCTGCACCGTGCTCCCACTTACTCCCCGACTGAGAAACTCTTTCTCAAGGAAGACACTGTTCCGAGCGACAAACACTTTGCCCTCTTCTCGGTTGTAGAAGTAGTAACCCAAGGTTTCCCTCGGATACCCCACGAAAATACACTTATCCGACTTGGCTGTAAGCTTGTCTGACTGAAGTCGCTTGACAAATGCTTCACAACCCCAAATCTCAAGAAAAGACAAACTCGGCTTTTTGCCTGTCCACATCTCATGCGGTGTCTTCTCTACCGATTTTGATGGTACTCTGTTTAGTGTGAACGCCGTTGTTTCTAGACAATAACCCCAAAATGATAAAGGCAGAGCTGTCCAACTCATCATTGACCGTACCATGTCCAACAAGGTCCGATTCCGCCTTTCTGAAACACCGTTCCTTTGCGGCGTTCCTGGCGGAGTAAGTTGAGGAACTATTCCACAACTTTTCAGATGGTCATCAAACTCATGGCTCATGTACTCGCGTCCTCGGTCCGACCGAAGAAACTTTATTTTCTTGCCGAGTTGATTCTGTGCTTCATTCTGGAATTCTTTGAACTTTTCAAAGGCTTCCAACTTGTGTTTCATCAAGTAGATATATCCATACCTACTCAAATCATCAGTGAAGGTAATGAAGTACTCATAAACACCCCTGGCTGTCGTGCTCATTGGTCCACATACATCACTATGTACTAGTCCCAACAAGTCGAACGCCCTTTCGCAACTCTTTGCAAAAGGTGTCTTGGTCATTTTGCCGAGTAGGCAAGATTCGCATGTCTCGAACGACTCCAAGTCAAACGAAGTTAGGAGTCCATCATCATGGAGCTTCTTCATGCGTTTCCAACTTATATGACCATGCTGACAATGCCAAAAGTAAG
Organism: Avena sativa; assembly: GCA_916181665.1. Classification (NCBI taxonomy): domain Eukaryota; kingdom Viridiplantae; phylum Streptophyta; class Magnoliopsida; order Poales; family Poaceae; genus Avena; species Avena sativa. The sequence continues at coordinate 108,329,640 of OV702293.1, forward strand.
TCATATTCAGATCATTTGGTTTCAACCTTTTAACATTTATGTTATAAACCGACTCACCATCAAGATTCAAAATAAATAACCCGTCCTGGACAGGTGCAAAGCCGTGAAACATATTATTCAAATACAAAGAACAACCATTATTCTTGATATTCGACTCACAGCCTTGCCTCATCAAACATGAAGCAGAAATAATGTTTCGACTGAGCACTGGAACATAATAACAATTATTCAGTTCCATAATGAATCCGGAAGGTAAATGAAGTTGCATCGTGCCGACTTCCAATGCAACAACTCTTGCTTTGTTGCCGACTCGAATATCAACCTCGCCTCTTGCTACGCTCCTAGTTCTTACCAGTCCCTGCAACGAGTTGCAGATGTGAATAACTGATCTGGTATCATATACCCAAGAACTATTAGGTGAATCAGCAAGATATATGTCTATAACATTGCAAACAAGTGTACCTGAGTCGGAAGTCATACCTCCACTCTTGGCTTTGTCGGCCAAGTACTTGCTGCGGTTCCTCTTCCAGTGGCCATCCGCCTTGCAGTAGAAGCAAGTGGATCCGGCTGAAGGAGATGGCTTAGTCCCTGAGGAAGCGCTTGGGACCGGGTCCTGAGCCTGCTTTCCTCCTGACTTAGACTTCTTCTTAGTCCAAGAACTCTTCTTGAACTTAGCCTTATTCTGCACCATCAACACTTGACTGGCGCCCTTCTTGAGATCCGCCTCTGCCTGCTTGAGCATCCCATGTAATTCAGTGAGCTTCTTATCCATACCATGCATGTGGTAGTTCGAAATGAACTGCCCATATGCACTAGGAAGAGAGTTCAGAATTATATCTGTAGCGAACTCTTCGCTTATGGGGTAGCCAAGCCTCTCCAGAGACTGCTCGTAACCAACCATTTTGATCACATGCGGACTCAGTGGATCACCATCCTTAAGCTTGCAACTCAGCAAATCCTAAGATACTTGATACCTCTCAGTCTTCGCCTGAGCCTGGAACATACTTTTGAGGCTTTCGATCATATCGTAGGCCTCAACATGCTCGAACTGCTTTTGCAAGTCCGGTTCCATGTGAGCAAGCATAAGACAGCTAATATCCGTGGACTCATCCTTAGCCCGACGGTAGGCATTGGTGGCAACGACAGTCGCATTCTCATTTGGCTCATCTGGAAGTGGGTTGTCTAGGACATGGTCCTTCTTTTCTTGTTTGAGAACAATTCTCAGATTTCGATACCAGTTGGTAAAATTAGTGTCGTTCAGTTTATCTTTCTCAAGGATAGTTCTCAACGCAAAACCGGATATCTGAGAGTGACTGCTACTTGGTGCCATGATCTACAACAGAAAAAATGCAAAACACTTAAGACATGTATTCATAAAAGAGCAAGCATATTAAAAAATTTAATATTTTATGCTCCTACTAGAACCAACACCCCTCCGATGGTTGCTTAGTGATTCAGGATCCTAAATAAGCAAGTCGGCTAGTGAGCTTTAGCATCACCGCTAGCCGCCAAGTGATCTAGGTAGACAACTCCTTGTCAATCGTATCTCATATGACTCCGGTTGGACGGGTGGCATCACATGCCCCGGCTCCCATCCGATTTTTCCCCGAGCCCCACAACCGTTGTGATAGACCCGTCTACCTTACCGAGTGTTTCCGCAGTAAGAGTCCGACTCAAACCCACCTAGTCGGAAAGAATTGGCAGCACCTCAATTTTATGAGCCCACTAACAAAAATGTCCGACTTGTGATGGTGCAAACACTGGCGGGAAAACCGACTAGACCTTCTTTGAGGGATTAAATTTTACCGACTATCTAATAGAGGTAAAACAGAGACATAACAATAACACAAAATAAAGCAATTATAATGTGAAATGGTATGGCTCTCTTCATGGTGATCTCTATCTCCACAAAGCCTTAAATCCGGCTCGTGCCAACTCTTGTCACTTGCCCTCTTACTCCATGTTGCCGACATGTACAACGCCTTGCATGCCTTCCGGGTTCTCCAAATAGCTACACTATCTTAGTAAAGTAAATTACATAGAGAATCCGACACGCAGGTCGTTATACAGTAAAATGACAGCACCTAGGCTCCAGCCGGCTGACAAAAAACCGTGATTCGCAGATCACCTATGGATTACACACATACATCACATGCACATGAACCATACCATTCACAACTTCCTGCAAAAACAAGTTATGCATAGATACAATATCTACCGGCGTTGTGAAACTCGCAACGACATCTAAGGCGCTACGACAGGGCGAAGCTGGCGGTTGGCAGCGCCCGATGATTTTTCTGAAAACATAGATCTCATCTACGATCCGAACATATATTCCGACCATCATTTCGATTCGATCAAACTCTTTGATCTTCGATCACCGCTTTTGGATTTACGTGTCACAGTCTACCCCGATGGCGGAAGCCGACCGGTAGGGGTATGTCGTTCCACGACCTCAGCAGTATGATCACGGAAATCAGATCTACCATTCCCCGAGCACAGTTGATCCAATCAACTTCGTACAAAACCGATCTATCTCATAGATCAACCACCAAACAGCACATAGATCTCATCTACAGCCAACCGCATATCACATGTGCGAGATCTCGAGCCTAAAACCAGAAGCTATCGCTCTGATACCACTGTTGGGCCACGCAGAGATAAAACAAAACTTTTCCTCTCACGTGGTGATCCCAAGATCTAGCTGAGGTAGAAGGCCACGAGGTTTACCACTAGACGCGCAGTTGCGGATTACTGATGAAGCGCGTCAGTTGATGCAATGCAGTCCTCACGATCCGACCGTCCTGGTGCTGATCGCACAGCACCTCTGCTGGTATCCACACGTACAAGGAGGAGCACCGGCGGCAAACTACTAGGTTCGTATCGATGGTAGGACTGCTGTGGAGCTAGGGTTTCCAACACATGGAATGATCTAACCGAACAACGATTGACCTTTCTGGGTTATGGTGCTCCACTATATATAGGGAGTGAACGTGGGCTCTGCTCGCGTGACCCATTCACTAAAGCCCATATAACACTAGTCGCCGTGAGTCCAACTCACTAACTCAGTCCTAATCCGGTTTAGGTCCAACCCAACCAGATTACAGGTTTAGATCCAATCCGAACTTGCTCCCACTCTTAAGTGTGTGACCCCGTAGGCTCATGCATACTTGGACACGATTGGAGTCTGACTCTCAATCGATCAGTCGGTAGCGGCTGCTAGCAGAACATGCCGACTCCTAAGTACCAAAAAGTCATGACGACTTGCCTTTCCAATGCGACTTACGACCGAGTCCCTTTTGCCTCACGATATACCTTGTCAGACTATAGGCGAATATATGTCATCCCTTAAATAGTCCGACTCTCTTCTCGATCCGAGATAAGTGATTCACCCGACTAACTCTTAGTCGATCGCCTCGGTTAACACTTAACCGAGTCGTGCATGGCCTTGCTTTCCGGATCATATCTCACGAGAGGGCCCAGAGAATATCTCTCCAAGTGGAGGGGCAAAATACCATCTTGGTTATTCACATCACGCATCTTGATTCTCAATCGACCCGAACTCTGCCTTTATAACAGCCCAGTTACGGATCAGTGTTTGACAGAACCTAAGTCGGTGATCCTCAACTCGTACTATCCAATAACCTCAGGTCTAATGATTACATTGATTGAGATATACAAATGACAACTTGTTCTTTGTACCTCAATATGGGTCAATCGACTCGCTAAACTCTTTAACCGAGTCTGTGTAAGTTGGAATAGCATCTCCATGCTCATGACAAGTGGAACCGAGTCATCAAGCCAACTTTCACATTGGTCTAAGTTGTGTGTCCAGCACGACCTCAATGACCAAGGATATTTAGTACAAACAACATGAATGCATAGTTCCACAACCGAATCACATACTCAATGATACACATCAGATGTTCATACAAGGACTACTTAATATCTTTATGAATACAATGGGAAATATCATCATACATGATTGCCTCTAGGGCATATTCCCAACAATTTCCTTTAGATTCTGCAATTTTGTATTTTTGTTTCTTGTTTTCACTACTTAGGTTAAATGGAAAACAAACAAAAAATAGAGAGCTTTATAATATCTATCTTGAGTTAGGACATGAAGTGTTTGAAGAGAGAATTAAAAAACCTATGGAACTTTATTTGCAAGATAATAGCAATGTTATTAGTATGAATTCTTTGGACACCATTATTGCTAATGCTATGGAAAAGTCTAAGCTTGGGGAAGCTAGTATTGATGAAAATGATCTTTTTAGTCCCCAAGCTTTGGAAGATAGCTATTATATTGCTTATGATGATACCAAACCTCCAATATATGATGATTACAATGATAAATATGATATTTTCAGTCCACCTACACTATTGAGGAGAAAAGTAATTGTGATTACAATATGCCTACTATTGTCACATCCCAAAATTTTCCAAATTTTGAAATGTGAAAAATAAATAAACAAAATAAACAGTTGTTGATTTTTAGGGTGAGAAGAAAAATTTTGATTCCAATTGGAAACATCAAAACCTATTTTGGTCAAATAAAATCCTAAAGGGATATAAAAAGATAAACAATTAATAAATAAAGTTATAATAGTTGGAATCACTATTTTGGATCTTTAAAATAAAAAGATATGGTTTTTATAAAACAAAGTAGAAATAATAATAAGGATTATTTTTAAGGAGCCAAATTAATCTTGGCTAAAGCAAATGAAATAAAATATGTTGCTTGATAAAAAGAGTAAAGGTTTATTTAAATAAAATAATAAGGATTTATTAATATCCAATTTTATTTAAGTAAAGGCTTTTCCCATTTTTAAATAAACACTAAAACTTGTTAAAGTATTTTAAATAAGAATTCCAAGTGTTTTATATTTTCAAATAAAACCTACTGAAAAGGTTTTGGTATTATTTAGATTTCAAATAGAGTTTTTAAATAAATTAAATCCTATTTGAATTAAAGACTAAGGACTATTTATTTAATTCTTAATAGATCCTAAAAGAATAAAAGAATTGTTTTATTTTGGACTTTGGATTATGTTGTTAAACAGAACTAAAATCAATACAAAGTTTGGTGGTGGTTTGATTTGAATTGGAGTTTGAATTATTTGATTGAAAATCAAAACAGAAATTCAAATTGGAAAAAGAAAAAGCTTTCAGTATAAAAAAATGAAACAAGTGGCAGCCCAGCAAACCCAGCCCAGCAGACCAAGCAACTAACCCACCGAGCCCACCCCACTCTCACCCCGAAACGTTTTCTTACTCGCGGTTTAACCCACTCAGTAACTAACTTGGTGACCCCACGACCCCTCTCTCTCTCGCTGAAAACAGACCCCACTGCCCCCATCATCATCGTCTCCACCGCGCCGGCCGTTTCCCCCTTCCTCCACGTCGCTCTGCCATGATTGAATTCGAGTAAATTCGCGTTGATGACAGTCTTAATTCCTCCAGAGACCACGCACCCATAAACACCTCCCTCTTCCCTCCCTTTCCCCTCAGAAACCACTGCAAGAGAGCCCCCAGGCCGTCGTCATTTTCGTTTGCACCGCCGCAGCCTCTGACGAGCTCTCCGAGCAATTCCGGCGCCGACCAGCCGCCCCTTGCCTCCCACTGCATGCAGCCTTGTTCCCCATTGCCTGGCGCATTCCCCAATGCCAGCTGCTTGGCCGCGCCTGCTCCAGAACATCGGCAACCTCAACGCCACTCGCCACCGCCGTCTGTCTCGTCTCCGTCGAGCTTCCCAGGTAAACTCCGACCGCCCGAGCCCTCCCAATGATGCTCCTGTACTCCCCACGCTCGCCCGCGTCTAACCATGCCTTTATTTTGCCTCGGCACGACCTGCAGCCTCACCCCCGTCGTCAAACAGAGCCGCCCGACGCCGTTGCAAGCTCCGACGAGCAATCGTCGTCTCTCCGGTGCGCCCCTCGACTAGCAGACAGCACCTCGAGCTTCACCTCGACCACGCGAACACTGTGAGCCACTCCTCTGTCTCTCTTGCGTCCTGTATCGCCAGCTCCGCCGTAGCCAGAGCGTGCGCCGCCGCCAGCCGCCGCTAGCGCCGCCAGTCATTGGTCCAACGCACTGTGCCCGTTGGATCTTGATCGTCTGGCTAAGATTAGAATTAGACAAAGGGGTATGAGTTGATCAGTGCCGCTCGATCTTAGTTAAATCCAACGGTTCACAGAGCACAATCCGCATGAAATGGTATCAACCAGTAAGAACAAGCCACGTGTCCAGAGACTGATTTAAAAACAGATATTTGAATCTATTGGTTATGCAAACTTGTAAAATTCATAACTTTAATTCTACATGTCCAAATTTTGGAAATTTTATATAAATGGATTCAGCAGAACAAGTACTTTGCAACCATACACTTTGTTTAATGTTTTGATTCTGGAAAATTGGTTGAAATTGCAGAAACATGTGTAGGCATAATTTGAATATAAGAATTGTTCTAGATATAATTTTAAGGTGAAATCTTTACAAAATGGTTTGTTTTAAACCTACTGACCATAGGAACCAACTTATGGATTTAAAAATGTATTTTGTGAAGTTAGGGGATAAATATTTGAATTAGCTCATTTCTAGTCAAATAAAAATATTGATTATGGTTTAGAAATGATTTTTGAGTGAAAACTTTGGGAAATGATTTGATTCAAACCTTCTAACCCTAAAACACCAAGTTTTGAGATTAAGAACATATTTTATGAACCATATAAATTTATTACTTTGCTAAAAGATATTTTCAACTACATAAAATATCACCTTATCATAATATTTGGTTTATGAGATGAACCTTTTGCAAATGGTTTTACCACTTTTGTAAATGACCACATTGAACTTTAAAATGTTTAGAGCCTAGTAGAAACCAATTTTTCAAATAAAACTATCTCTACTAAAAATCATACTACATGCATAGGAAAAATAATAGCACATTTGTGATAGCTCTACTTGCCTAAATTGTAGAAGATGTAGTAGATAAAATAATCCTCACAATAGAGAAGATTGCACTCATCACAATCACAAACGCTGCACTCCTCGCAATCTATCGATCAAAACAAGTGCACAACAAACACACCATTCAAAACAATGCAATTATGCACAATACAACAAAACAATGATGAACAAATGCATGCATGACAATTTAATATGCCACAATGGTTGTAATTAGTTCTTTGAACATTACTAGAATACATGATGCATGCAAGATATCGATTAATGCAATGGGGTATTTGTTATTAATAATTACTTGCCATTATTGGTGTTTTAACAGATCTGTTGTAACTTCTGTCCTTATTGTCGAATTAATTTCATCTAAAGTGTACTTGATAGAGGGCATTAATACGACCAGTAGCAATTGGATTCACCTTAATCGGAGTTGTAAATCTCTATTTACGATTTAAATAGTTTTTAATGGATTTTAAATCATTTATATAGTTTCTATTGCCTAAAAATGAAACTAAAATTATACCTGCAATCTCCACGGAATTGTGATTCCAAGGACATATTATTTGTAATTTTCTGACTAGTACTCGAATTACTATGATTTTAATACTCTAAATAATCCATTAATATATTTATTTAATTGCTGCAGAACCTTTCAGTATTGCCTGAACCATTTGCATATTGATGATCTACATGGAACCAGCTTTCCATCGGTATATTATTTATATTTTTTTGATATGCAAATAATTTACTATGAATTTAATGATTTCTAAAGACACTAAAACTAATTAAATCACTACAGGGTGAATAATCCGCAAAGGCTGGATCCAACCAGATAATATTAATCTACATTATAGTAGCTTCAATTCGATATATTGTTCATATTTTTCGGAGTTACAGATAATTTCCTATGAATTTATTAACCTAAAAGACCATTAAAACTAATTAACTTACTGCAGTACACGCATACTGTAAAGGTTAGATCTAATGTCATATTAATATTCTACACGTTTTTCTGAATCCATTCATATATTATTTGCTATTTTTGGATCTACGAATCTTTTTATATGATTTTTGCAAGTTTACACAATTTCCTACAATTTAAATTCAATTTCAAATCTACAGGAATATTCTACATTGACCAGGACGCTGGGCTGACCTAGCTTGACACGTGGCGAGATCTGATTGGCTCGTACCCCTTCGTTGATAAGCTCTAATCTTGACCGTCGGGATGAGATCCAGTGGCTAGTAGAGGAGACTGACCCGATTTTGGCTCAAAATAGACAAGAAATAGATCTGTGTTAGAGAGACAAATCCGTAGGTCAAATTGAAAATCTTACAACATGAAAGTTGTGAGGAATCATTAGTCCTACCTTCTCACCAAAGGAATTTGGATTTGAAGAAAAGAGCGCGAGTACATCTTGGATTTACACTGTCATATATGAAATATTGCGGTGCGAAATTCTCCGGCTGTGGTGGATGAAAAGAGGTGAGATTTGACGAGATTGAAATATTTCAACGATATCTACAACTTTCGTATTTTGGCCGAAGGCAAACGACGAAGTCTAGATGGGTGAATAAATGAAATAAAATTCGGATATGTGTAGATTCGGGATTTCGACAAGGGAAACTCATAGAGCTGTGGCTCCACGGGTTTATATAGATGTTTAGGACAGTGTATAGATAGATCTTGGAGTAGGGAACAAGTAGAAACAAATGGAAGTCGATTCGAAGTTATAAATAAAAAGATATAAGAGTTTGAATAGAGATAGGTTTGAGAAAAACTGATTTGCACGGAAGTTAAAGCAAACAAGGCATCGATGCCTTCTCCCGTACGCGCGTGTAGCTCTCCGGTGGCTGAATGGGCCGGCCCACTTAGGATTTTTTTCTTTTTCTTTTTTTCTATTTTCTATTTATGTGTTTTCCTCATAACTTTTGCATACGAACTCCAAATGACACGATTCTTGTTTCGAAAATTTTCTAAAATCGAATATATCATTGTAGGATCATATTTATAATCTTTTTAATAGTTTTCAAATAGTGGATATATAAATTCTTGTATATTCCATTTTATTTATATCTTTATTTGTCTGTATTTATTCCCCAAACGAGCTCAATTTTGTTTCTAAACTTTTGTAATATTCATTGGATCTTTTTAGGCTATAATTTAGCAATAATTGCTGCCTTAGCAACAGTGGGTTTTTATAAAGACAATTTAATTCCCTTTAGGAATAAAGGGGTACATATCAATTAGGCTTTTAGGTCTTTATTTCAATTTGAGAATTGTTCATGATGCCATGATGCAATGAAATGCTTAGGAATGACATGTAAAAACAATTTTTTTTCTAGTCACAGTTTCTAAAATCTTGGGATGTGACAGACTAACCCCGTTAAGATGAATCTCGTCCTCGAGATTCGGAATGGCTAGCAAATAGGCGTAGGATATTCTCTTGTCTGGTGTATCTCTTCTTCACCATGGGTAAGCTTTTCGAGCTAACCCCCTTAACATAATTCAAGTTGGCTTCTCCAACTTCAGTTATTGTGCTATATCTGATTCTTCTTTATTCAAGGGTTGTGAGTGAAATTGCTCGTCGTGCATGATCTATCTGTCCTTCATACTTTGACATCCAATCCTTGCCTCGAGTGACGTCCAAGCCTTGTGATTCCAACACATTCAAGCTTGTGGGAAAGTTGTGTACCCCAATCCTTAGGTTCAGTTGATGACATCCAAAAGCTACTACCTCTTCTCCCCAAGGAGAGCTTATTTTGATGGGCTTGTTAATGGTTTCAGTTGGAATTCTGTTTCTATCCACAAATGCCCTTGATATGAATGAATGTGATGATCCATCATCAAATAGAACACATGCTGGAAAGGTATTGAGCTGGAACGCACCAATCACGGCATTAGGGTCTCCTTGAACTTCATCCATACTAATATGATTAATATGTCCCTTCTGAAATGGGTTTGGCTTGTAGCCATCAATCTTATTTTTCTTCTTCTCAGGGCAGTCTCTTGAATAGTGTCCCTTTTGCTTGCATTTGAAACATCCAACCTTGCTTATCTCCTTTCGAAAGAGATTGGTGTTGTGCGCCACAACATTGTTGTCTTCACAGTTGTGATCATTCCCTCCTTCAGAATTGTGGTTGTGAATCATGTGGACATTATGGTGGCGTCCATTTCCTTCGCGGTGCTGATGTCCATTACCATCATGGTCGTCGTATCCATTGCCTTCATGCATGTGATGTTCAGAACCTCCATTTCCATCATCGAGAGCACAAAACTTCCGATGCGGTCTTGAGTTGTAGTTGTTCTTGTGCTTTCTCTTGCGTTTCTCAACTTGACTCTGTTTTTATTCAAGAATTCTTGCTTTGCCCATCAAATCCTGGAAGGTGAGAGTGTAAACTACTGATAGCTGAACGGAAAGCTCATCACTCGGTCCATCTAGAAATCTCTCTTGCCTTTTATCATCAGTGTCAACATCCTCCGGGGCATAGCCAGATAAATTGGTGAATTCTTCTATGTACTCCGACACTGTGCGATCGTACTGGTGTAGATCACGAATTCCTTTCTCTTTAGGATCATGACTCCAGACGAGATGTGGTTTGTCTTGAATCCTTCCTTGAACATCTCCTCAGTGATTGTATCGATGGGGTGGGAATTTGAAAGGTATCCCACAAAGTAGTTGCATGTCCTTCAAGTAAGTGAGCAGCAAATCTCACTTTCTCTTTGTCTGTGCATCCAACTGTTGCTAAGTCCTTATTCACTGTGCGCAGCCAATCAAGTGCTATCATAGGCTCAGGTGTGCTTGAGAATTTTGCAGGCCCCAGTTTCAGAAACCTGGTGAGAGCATCCTCTTGGGGCTGGTTGTTGTCGTTGTTGTTGATATTGTTGTTGTTCTGGGCAGCCATGAATTGTGTCATCACCTAAGCTAGCTGTGCCTGAGCCACTATCAGCTTCTCCATCTCAGTGGGTTAGCTTCGAGGCGGCATCTATTTGGGATAGCATAAATGAGTATAGATAGAAGAGGACTAAGAGAAGTATTTCTACACATAACTATATGAAACAATCAATGTCGCAAACAAGCAAACAATCATAAGAAATCAACACATAAGAAAATACTTGCATAACAATGTGTAACATCCCTAAAATCATGTTTTCAAAGATTTCATATCATGCATGCATGCATATCATTTAGGGAACAAAAAATCAAACTCATTTGAAAGAAAACAGAATTTGAGAGCTATGATTTTATGTGATCAACATTAAATCAAATGCTACTTCCCAATGAGTATTTATTTTTTCAAAAACCAAACCTTGTTGCTCTCAGATTTTTTTGCTTGATTACTGGAGTTTAAACCAAAATTTACAAAACAAATATGGATTTAAAACCATTTTCAAAACTTGTTCAAATCAAGTGCTATGTCACTGATTATTTTGTTTGATCAAAAGGACCAAGATAATACAGAGAGACCACATGATTTTATGCCTAGAAATATGAGTGTTACACTCTACAAAAATCTAGAACAAATTTGAATTCAAATGGCATTTGAATTTGTTTGAAAATGGATTCAGAAAATTAAAACAGAAATAGAAAAAGAATAGAGAAAAGGAAAAAGGCTGGCGCTAGGCTTTTGGCCCAACAGCGAAACCAGCCCAGCAACCAGCCCACCCGGGTTTCCCCCTCTCCCTCTCTTTCTCACAGCGTACACGCATACCCTCTCGCTGACAAGTGGACCCTGTGGCCACGTAACTCCGTCGTCCCCAAAATCCCGCCCGCAGACCACGTCGCCGCTGCCGTTGATGCCGATAATGGCGTGGCGTAATTAGCCTTGATTCCGCGAACGTTTCCTGTCGCACTGCTGCCTACTTAAACCCCTCCCCTCGCCGCTCATTTCCCCTCACTTAGCACAGACTCCACGCCACCAGGCTGCTAGAATTTGCCCTCACATCGCTGCGGTACCGATAGTCTCCGGCGACCGATTGTGGTAAGCTTCGTGCGCGCCTCCCTCTCTGGTTCACGCGAGCTGCTTCGCAACCTTCTTGCGCTCCTTCTGACACCCCTAGTTCGTCTTGTACTGCCCCAGGTCGTCGACTCCAACGAGCACCGCAAACTCCCGACGCCGTCTCCAACTCCGGCAAGAAATTTCAGTGAGATTCGACCGCCCCGTGCTTTACCTTTGATACTATCTTGTTCGCCTGATCGATGCGCACCCGCTGATGCCCTCCGTTTGTGTTAGGGAAGATCAGCACGTCGCCAACGTCGCCGTCCACCTAAACCCGACGCTGTCCTCGACTCCGACGAGCTCCCACGGCCACAGCAGCACGCCCCTTCGCCAACCGAGCATACGTTGAGCATCTCCTCGTCGCGGCGAATCTAGTGAGCATCCTCCCACCTCCCCGGGTGACCTAGTTCGCCGGCTCCGTCACTGACAGAGCGCGCCGCCGCTAGTCGCCGCCGCTAGCGCCGCCAATCTTTGATAGGTTGATCGAGCGCCATAGGATCTAGATCTGACGCATAGGATAGATCACTTAACGAAGGGGTAAGTTTAGATCTGGGCCGCGCGTTTTAGTTAGATCTGACGGTTCACAGACGCAATCTAGCGCGAAGCGGTACCAGCCAATCAGATGCCGCCGCGTGTCAGTGAGTTAGATTTAAAATCAGAAATTTGATCTATTAAAAGTTTAAACTTGTTTAATTCATAACTTTTGATTCCCACGTCCAAATTTGACAAATTTTATATCAATGGAATCAGGAGAGAAAGCCCTTTCCATTTATGCAATGGGTTTAATGTTTTGCTTCTGTTAAAATGGGTGTTTTCACAGAAACATGTGTAGGCATAATTTGAATATAATAATTATTTGAGAAATGTTTTAATGTTCAAATAAAGTTTGTTTGGCAAGTTTTGAACTTGTTTATGAATCAGTACTGTGCACTTGTCTTGTTGAGTATAGAAAATCATCACATATCATTTTGCATGCATCCATATATTTTTGCTTGTATTTAATTTGTATGTGATTTGGTGTTATCATTTTATGTGTAGATTTTGGTGCAAATAGTGATTGTGATTGTGAGGATTGTAGCTACTCTCCAAACTACCAAGGCAAGTGGTGCTTCATGATTTTATTCCTATGTTTTCAAATATGCATTAGAAATATTTTGCTAGTCTTGAATGGATATTTTTGATCTATATGCCATGCTTGGGAAATCCTAGTAGTTGTAGAATTGCTAGAAATATTTCTAAGTCTTAACAATGCCATGCTTAGCCTAGCTAGTAGCAACCAAGGGTGGTTATATTCATGCTATTAATAAATATTTCTAAGTCTTTTGACTATGTTTTGCTTAATAAAACAACTAAGTGAATGAAACACCTGGGTGGAATGGAAAGAATGGGTTATGTTGAGTGGTTACACAAGGCCCATTTCTATGGTTTACCTTGTGTATCTAACTTGTGGAAAGCCACCCAGGAACAAAGGGATATGAGAGGCCAAATGTTAAGAAGCTTCTAGTGCAGCCACTTGGCAATATGGGCTCTGCCTGGATCATATAGGTTGCAATAACTTAGCCATTTGGACAGTTGGTGGTAGTGGGATGATAGGTTGGAGCGCGTCCATTTGGTCTAAGGGAAGGCTTCTGAAAGATCTTGTCTTGGTGAAACCAAGTCTTGTGGGGAAAGTGCACAACCTCTGCAGATGGAAGAATCTAAGTACTTAGCCATGTCCCTGGCAATGGACAATTTGAGCATCAAGACATGGAAGCTATCAAGAATCTCCTCATCCCAATTTCTAAGTAAAAACTTGTGGTTGAACAAGGGTGAAGGACCCCAATGTCTATTGGAGGTTCCTTGGGAAAGATTTTGACAAAGAAAAACTTAGTGTTTTCAACTAATAGGCAAAACCTATTTTGAGCAAAGCAAGCCTAAGCTACACTTAGCAAAAATGCATATAGTATTTAGTCCACCAATATTCTACTAAGGTATCACTTGCCAATACTATTCAAATGTATTGACCCACTGTGGCTGTAACTTGTGATGTTGCAGGTTATTCTGATGATGATTAGGAGTCATGAGTCTACACTCAACATGCTTTCCTGTGGCACATGAAGATGAAGACTTATTTATCTTATTATATTTTTGAACTCTTGTATTAGGCCTATGGCCATGGAGTTGTAAAAGACTATGTTTGTCTCTGGAATGATATGTTATAATGACCTTTGTTTCTGTGTACTTCATCTTAAACTGTGGATGCTAGCATTGATCCAGGGACTAGCATTGCAATCACAAGGATCCTTTCCTTTACAAAGGAGGGATCTTACAGATGGTATCAGAGCACTGTGTTGCCTGTAGGATTATGACCCTAGGATTGGAAACCACTAAGGAAAATTTTTCAACAACTTCCACACTTGTCTTATTCTTCTAGTAAACTTTTCTAATCTTCTTTTCTCATCTCTTTTGATGGAAGGATGCATTGTTAGCCTTTATATTAGGAAGTGAAAGAAGAATTGAGCCTTATTAGTTGGACCACCACACTCATCATTACATTACCAAAAATTTGACTAAGTTATTTTGAAACTAGGTTGCTTGTGTTATGTATGCCATGACTTGTGTGTTTTGATGCCTTGTCTTGTGAATTGTCTTAAATTGTGTTGAACCTAACTTTTTCTATCTTATAAATAGATGCCTAATGTTACTATCAGCACGGCTGAAGAGTTCAAGGGAACTCGTTTTGGCCCTCGTATTATTGAGCTCACTAGTCTGCTCAATCTCCCTCTTCCTACTATCATGATGCTTCCCCTCACCAAGTTTGAGAGGAAAGACCTTTGGGGATTCAAGGTCAATCAGCCAGGACGCCAGACTGAGCCAGCCACGGAGGCCATCATCTTCAAGCTCATGCATGATGACAAGGAGAGAGGCCTTGAGGTAGTCATGCAGGATTTGATTAGAAGTTTACTAGGGAGACACTCTCGAGAGGTTAGGGGTACTCACTTCCACACCTTTGGTAGACGTGATGATGATGGTGAGGCCATTGACTTTGAGGATACTTCAAGAGAGACGGCAGAGCCGATTCGCCTATACCTCCAGGACTTAGAGGTTCTTCTTAGGCACATAGACACTGATAGGACCAACGTCATGCTTAGCAATGATGAACTCTAGGTGCAGCTTCGTGAGAAGGACACGATCTTCGCGGAGCAAGATGAGATAGTCAAAGAGATGGAGGCCAAGTTTGAGAGTCAAGACAGAAAGTTCAAGAGTCAAGAGAAGTGAGTCCAAGATAGGAACAAGAGGATTCGAGACATGACTGCAGAACTAGAGTCCAAGGACATCGAGCTCGAGCATCAGCAGACTGTGATTGAGAGGCTTCGTTCACAAAAGAGGGCTCTCAAAGCCAAAGTAGAGACCTTGACCACCAATGTTGAGGAATACAAGATCGCTATGGAGAATGCAGGTCTTACATTTGTTGAGGAGGAGGTTGATGCCGAAGAGTAGAGATGACTACTCATTTACCTTTATTTATCATGTCTTTGATTAATGAGTCACAATGACCATCCAACATGTGGATGGCTTGCTATTGGTGTGTTTACTTTGCGAACTTGTCGTTTATGTTGTTGAACTATTATTATTGTGATGCATGTTTGGTGAATGTTTATGTGATGTATTGTGCATGTTTGCATCTATGGGTATCTCATTCTTATCTCTATTGAACAAACCACAAATGCCTCCCCGACGTGCCAATCCCAACCCCAACAACAACAACATCACTCCTGAGATGCAGCAAATGATGACAGCTCAGACTCAGCTGATGCAAATGATGACTACTTTCATCCAGAATCAGAACAACAACAACAACAACAACAACAATAACAACAATAAAAACAATAATAACAACAACAACAATCAGAACAACCCATCGGGTTTTGACATACTTACCAGGTTCTTGAGACTAAGGCCAGCAAAGTTCTCAGGAACTACTAATCCTATGGTGGCCAATGATTGGCTATGCTCTGTGAACAAGGACTTGGTAACAGTTGGCTGTACTGATGAAGAGAAAGTCAGATTTGCAGCTCACTTGTTGGAAGGACCAGCAGCCACTTGGTGGGATAACTTCCAAATCACCACTCCCATTGAGGATGTGACATGGGCTATCTTTGAAGATGGTTTACGTACTTCTCACATCTCATCCGGAGTGATGAGTTTGAAGAAGAAAGAGTTCCATAACCTGAAGCAGCGCCACCGCAGCGTGGCTGAATATATTGAAGAGTTCAACAATCTGGCGCGCTATGCACCGGATGAAGTTGACACTGATGCTAAGAGGAAGGAAAAGTTCCTTGAAGGGTTGAATGATGAACTGAACCTGCAGTTAGCTATGTCCTATGTTCCCACATACCAGTCTCTTTGTGACAAGGCTGCTATTTTGGAGAGCAAGATAAAACAAGTTGAAAGCAGGAAGAGAAAGCACTCTGACAAACACAACTCGGGATTGTTTCACAAGCGTTCCCATTATGATGACAGTGGGAGTTCTGGATCCCACAAGCATGGGAAGTTCAACAAACACCACAACCACAACCATTATCATGACAACAAGCACAACCGCAGTCATGACAATGACAAGTACAAGAATCACAAAGGTGGATATAAGAGCCACCAGAGTGGAAGTGGAAGTGGTAGTGGAAGCCAGCCTGTCAAGAAAGATCTTAGTCAGGTTGAGTGTTTCAAGTGCAAGAAGATGGGGCATTATGCAAATGAATGCCCAGAAAAGAAAGTTGAAGGACCCAACAAGCCCAACCCTTTCCAGAAAGGGCAAGTGAACCACATCAATGTGGAGGAAATCTATAAGGAGGCTAGATGCTGTTGTTGGTAAGTTCAAACTCAATTCTATTCCAGCACTTGTTCTTTTTGATACTGGAGCATCGCATTCATTCATATCAAAAGCATTTGTTGATAGAAATGGGTTTCCAACTGAAAACATTGGGTGTCCAATAAAAGTAAGTTCTCCAGGTGGAGATATGATAGTAAGTCTTGGATGTCGGGATCTAGTGATAGAATTTGGAAAGCATAAGTTTCCAGTGAGTCTGATAATCCTGGATTCCCAAGGACTGGATGTAATTTTGGGAATAGATTGGATGACCAAGTATGAAGGAGTACTAGATTGTGCCAATCGTACTGTTGCACTCACAACCCCGGAAAAGAAACGGATAAGATTCAAGTCTAACTTTGAATCGAAAGGGAGTAAGCTAAATTCTCTTAAGGGGGTTAGCATAGACAGTGTGCCTATTGTGTGTGAATATCCGGATGTGTTTCTGGAAGAATTGCCAGGAATGCCACCAGATAGAGATGTGCAATTTCTTATTGATTTGCTACCAGGATCTGGACCAATAGCAAAGAGACCGTACAAGATGTCAGTTGATGAGTTGAAAGAACTCAAGAAGCAACTTGGAGAACAGTTGCAGAAAGGTTTTATCCAACCAAGTTCTTCATATTGGGGAGCCCTAGTTTTGTTTGTGGAAAATAAAGATAGAAGTCATAGGTTATGCATAGATTACCGTTAACTTAATGTGGTGACTATCAAGAACAAATACCCTTTGCCTAGAATCAATGACTTGTTTGATCAGTTAGAAGGAGCTTGTGTGTTCTCAAAGATTGATCTCCGGTCAGGTTATTTCCAGCTCAAGATAAGGGAACAAGACACACCTAAGACAGCTTTCACCACAAGGTATGGATTGTATGAGTATACCGTGATGTCATTTGGTTTGACCAATGCACCAGCATACTTCATGAATATGATGAACAAGGTGTTCATGGAATTTCTTGATAAGTTTGTTGTCGTTTTCATCGATGACATCTTGATCTACTCCAAGAGCAAAGAAGAGCATGAAGGACATTTGCGTTTGATACTTGAGAAGCTTAGAGAGCATAAGTTGTATGCCCAATTCAGCAAGTGTGAGTTTTGGTTGAATGAAGTTGGATTTCTTGGACACGTTGTGTCGGGAGATGGTGTAGCAGTTGATCCTGCTAAAGTTTCAGCAGTAACTAAATGGGAATCTCCTAAGTCAGTAAAACAGGTTCGTAGTTTCCTTGGCTTGGCAGGATACTACAGAAGGTTCATTGAGAATTTCTCCAAGGTAGCTAAACCTATGACAGAATTGTTAAACAAAGACAAGAAATTTTCTTGGTCTGGAGGTTGTGAACTCAGCTTTCAAGAATTGAAGAAGAGACTAGTGACAGCACCAGTCTTATGTTTGCCAGATTTGGAGAAAGATTTCCAAGTATATTGTGATGCATCTCATCATGGATTAGGTGCAGTACTTATGCAAGAAGGGAAAGTTGTAGCCTATGCCTCGAGACAACTCAAAACTCATGAAGTAAACTACCCTACTCATGATTTAGAGTTAGCCTTTGTTGTCCATGCACTCAAAACATGGAGACATTATCTTTTGGGAAAACGGTGTGAAGTGTTCACAGATCACAAGAGTTTGAAGTATATCTTCACCCAGAGAGAAATTAACATGAGACAAAGAAGATGGCTAGAACTCATCAAGGATTATGACTTGAGTTTGCAATACCACCCCGGTAAAGCAAATGTTGTAGCGGATGCTCTAAGCCGTAAGGTTTTTGTGAATGGCCTTACTAAGGGAGAATTGTCGGATGATCTGTGTGCCCAATTTAGAGATCTCAGGTTGGAGATTGTGCCTGAGGGACATCTCATGTCTTTAGATGTTCAACCCACTTTGTTTGACAAGATCAAAGAAGCCCAAAAGGTAGATAAGGAAATTGAAGAGATTAAGGAAAAGATTGGCAAGGGAAAAGCCAAAGGATTCCATGAAGACGAACAGGGTACTTTATGGCATGGAAAACATATCTGTGTTCCACAAGACCCGGAGCTTCGGAAACTGATTTTACAAGAATCACATAACTCACCATATTCTATTCATCCGGGTAACACCAAAATGTACATGGATATGAAGGAAAGATTTTGGTGGAATAATCTCAAGAAGGACATCGTCGAACATATTGCTTTGTGTGATGTATGTAGTAGAGTGAAAGCGGAACATCACAAACCAGCAGGATTGTTGCAACCACTACCTATTCCTGATTGGAAGTGGGACAATATTGGCATGGATTTCATCACCGGATTGCCGAGGACCAGGTCAGGATATGATTCTATTTGGGTAGTAGTGGATCGCCTAACTAAAGTGGCTCATTTTATACCCGTGAAGACAACTTATACAAGTGCTAAGTTAGCCAAGATCTATATGAGCAGAATTGTATGTCTGCATGGAGTACCCAAGAGTATTGTGTTTGATAAGGGAACCCAATTCACTTCTCATTTTTGGAGGCAGCTACATGAGTCATTGGGAACGAGGTTGGAATTCAGCACTGCATTTCATCCTCAAACTGATGGACAGACAGAAAGGACTAATCAGATTCTTAAAGATATGTTGAGAGCATGTGCTCTAGACTATGGAGCCAGTTGGGATGAAAGTCTGCCTTACACAGAATTTTCTTACAATAACAGCTATCAAGCCAGTATTGAGATGGCACCATTTGAGTTTCTCTATGGGAGAAAGTGTACCACCCCATTGCTATGGAATGGTGTGGGAGAAAGAAGTTTGTTCGGACCAGAACTCATCAAAGAGGCTGAAGAGAAAGTCAAGATGGTTAAGGACAGATTGAAGATAGCACAGTCCCGACAAAAGAGCTACGCAGATCCAAAGCGTAGAGAGGTCACCTATGAAGTAGGTGACAGGGCTTATCTTAGAGTGTCACCACTTCGTGGAGTGAAGAGGTTTGGTGTCAAAGGTAAATTGGCCCCAAGATATGTTGGTCCATTCAAAATTCTGAGTCGTAAAGGAGAAGTGGCCTATGAGATTGAATTGCCAGAATCTTTGTCAGCTGTTCATAATGTGTTTCATGTGAGTCGGCTTAAGAAATGCCATCCAGAGATGGAAGAGACTTCTTCGAGGGATACTATACCATTGGAGGAA
Organism: Avena sativa; assembly: GCA_916181665.1. Taxonomy (NCBI): domain Eukaryota; kingdom Viridiplantae; phylum Streptophyta; class Magnoliopsida; order Poales; family Poaceae; genus Avena; species Avena sativa. The sequence goes on from OV702293.1 coordinate 108,349,580, forward strand.
GTCCAATTGGAAAGTGATCTCACTTATGAGGAGAAACCTATCAAGATTCTTGAGACTGCAGAAAGAGTTACTCGGACTAAGACTATCAAATTCTGCAAATTTCAATGGAACCATCATTCCGAAGAAGAAGCAACATGGGAAAGAGAAGATGATCTTCGGAAAGACCACCCTCACCTATTTGCTAGCCAATCCGAATCTCGAGGGCGAGATTCACCTTAAGGGGGTTAGATTTGTAACATCCCTAAAATCATGTTTTCAAAGATTTCATATCATGCATGCATGCATATCATTTAGGGAACAAAAACTCAAACTCATTTGAAAGAAAACAGAATTTGAGAGCTATGATTTTATGTGATCAACATTAAATCAAATGCTACTTCCCAATGAGTAGTTATTTGTTCAAAAACCAAACCTTGTTGCTCTCAGATTGTTTTGCTTGATTGCTGGTGTTTAAACCAAAATTTACAAAACAAATATGGATTTAAAACCATTTTCAAAACTTGTTCAAATCAAGTGCTATGTCACTGATTATTTTGTTTGATCAAAAGGACCAAGCTAATACAGAGAGACCACATGATTTTATGCCTAGAAATATGAGTGTTACACTCTACAAAAATCCAGAACAAATTTGAATTCAAATGGTATTTGAATTTGTTTGAAAATGGATTCAGAAAATTAAAACAGAAATGGAAAAAGAATAGAGAAAAGGAAAAAGGCCGGCGCCAGGCTTTTGGCCCAACAGCGAAACCAACCCAGCAACCAGCCCACCCGGGTTTCCCCCTCTCCCTCTGTTTCTCACCGCGTACGCGCATACCCTCTCGCTGACAAGTGGACCCTGCGGCCACGTCACTCCGTCGTCCCCAAAATCCTGCCCACAGACCATGTCGCCGCTGCCGTTGATGCCGATAATGGCGCGGCGTAATTAGCCTTGATTCCGCGAACGTTTCCTGTCGCGCTGCTGCCTACTTAAACCCCTCCCCTCGCCACTCATTTCCCCTCACTTAGCACAGACTCCACGCCACCAGTCTGCTAGAATTTGCCCTCACATCGTCGCGGTACCGACAGACTCCGGCGACCGATTATGGTAAGCTCCGTGCGCGCCTCCCTCTCTGGTTCACACGAGCTGCTTCGCAACCTTCTTGCGCTCCTTCTGACACCCCTAGTTCGTCTTGTACTGCCCCAGGTCGTCGACTCCAACGAGCACCGCAAACTCCCGACGCCGTCTCCAACTCCGGCAAGAAATTTCGGTGAGATTCGACCGCCCCGTGCTTTCCCTTTGATACTATCTTGTTCGCCTGATCGATGCGCACCTGCTGATGCCCTCCGTTTGTGTTAGGGTGGATCAGAACGTCGCCAACGTCGCCGTCCACCTAAACCCGACGCTGTCCTCGACTCCGACGAGCTCCCACGGCCACAGCAGCACACCCTTCGCCAACCGAGCATACGTTGAGCATCTCCTCGTCGCGGCGAATCTGGTGAGCATCCTCCCACCTCCCCGGGAGACCTAGTTCGCCGGCTCCGCCACTGACAAAGCGCCGCCGCCAGTCGCCGCCGCTAGCGCTGCCAATCTTTGGTAGGTTGATCGAGCGCTGTAGGATCTAGATCTGATGCATAGGATAGATCACTTAACGAAGGGGTAAGTTTAGATATGGGCTGCGCGTTTTAGTTAGATCTGATGGTTCACAGACGTGATCCAGCGTGAAGCGGTACCAGCCAATCAGATGTCGCCGCGTGTCAGTGAGTTAGATTTAAAATCAGAAATTTGATCTATTAAAAGTTTAAACTTGTTTAATTCATAACTTTTGATTCCCACGTCCAAATTTGACAAATTTTATATCAATGGAATCAGGAGAGAAAGCTCTTTCCATTTATGCAATGTGTTTAATGTTTTGATTCTGTTAAAATGGGTGTTTTCACAGAAACATGTGTAGGCATAATTTGGATATAATAATTATTTGAGAAATGTTTTAATGTTCAAATAGAGTTTGTTTGGCAAGTTTTGAACTTGTTTATGAATCAGTACTGTGCACTTGTCTTGTTGAGTATAGAAAATCATCACATATCATTTTGCATGCATCCATATATTTTTGCTTGTATTTATTTTGTATGTGATTTGGTGCTATCATTTTATGTGTAGATTTTGGTACAAATAGTGATTGTGATTGTGAGGATTGTAGCTACTCTCCAAACTACCAAGGCAAGTAGTGCTTCATGATTTTATTCCTATGTTTTAAAATATGCATTAGAAATATTTTGCTAGTCTTGCATGGATATTTTTTATCTATATGCTATGCTTGGGAAATCCTAGTAGTTGTAGAATTGCTAGAAATATTTCCAAGTCTTAACAATGCCATGCTTAGCCTAGGTAGTAGCAACCAAGGGTGGTTATATTCATGCTATGAATAAATATTTCTAAGTGTTTTGACTATGTTTTGCTTAATAAAACAACTAAGTGAAGGAAACACCTGGGTGGAATGGAAAGAATGGGTTATGTTGAGTGGTTACACAATGCCCATTTCTATTGTTTACCTTGTGTATCTCACTTGTGGAAAGCCACCCAGGAACAAAGGGATTTGAGAGGCCAAATGTTAAGAAGCTTCTAGTGCAGCCACTTGGCAATATGGGCTCTGCCTGAATCATATAGGTTGCAATAACTTAGCCATTTGGACAGTTGGTGGTAGTGTGATGATAGGTTGGAGCGCGTCCATTTGGTCTAAGGGAAGGCTTCTGAAAGATCTTGTCTTGGTGAAACCAAGTCTTGTGGGGAAAGTGCACAACCTCTGCAGATGGAAGAATGTAAGTACTTAGCCATGTCCCTGGCAAAGGAAAATTTGAGCATCAAGACATGGAAGCTATCAAGAATCTCCTCATCCCAATTTCTAAGTAAAAACTTGTGGTTGAACAAGGGTGAAGGACCCCAATGTCTATTGGAGGTTCCTTGGGAAAGATATTGACAAAGAAAAACTTAGTGTTTTCAACTAATAGGCAAAACCTATTTTGAGCAAAGCAAGCCTAAGCTACACTTAGCAAAAATGCATATAGTATTTAGTCCACCAATATTCTACTAAGGTATCACTTGCCAATACTATTCCAATGTATTGACCCACTGTGGCTGTAACTTGTGATGTTGCAGGTTATTCTGATGATGATTAGGAGTCATGAGTCTACACTCAATATGCTTGCCTGTGGCACATGAAGATGAAGACTTATTTATCTTATTATATTTTTGAACTCTTGTATTAGGCCTATGGCCATGGTGTTGTAAAAGACTATGTTTGTCTCTGGAATGATATGTAGTAATGACCTTTGTTTTTGTGTACTTCATCTTAAACTGTGGATGCTAGCATTGATCCAGGGACTAGCATTGCAATCACAGGGATCCTTTCCTTTACAAAGGAGGGATCTTACACAATGTTACAGGGGTTTATACCTATCAGTATATATAAACACAAAATAGTTTGAAGGAGTTGGAGACAATACTAGAGTAGAATACAGCAACAAATAAACAACAAACAAAATCTGTCAAAACGGTACAGCAGGTTTCACGATTTTTCTAGGCATCTTAATATCGTTAGGAATTTTAGCCAATTTTGGTGCATATAGTACAGGTAATTACTCTCCATATCCTATTTTTTTAGATTTTTTTGAGTTACCAATAAAATATGAAAAATCGCGCCATATAACAGGTCATGCAGAAAACTGCAGCAGCAAAATCACGAATTTCAATCAATTCACACCATTAAGCTAATTTAAAAACCTCATCAAAATTTCAGAAACATTAGAGTTAAAAACTAACTGATCCTAAACAAAGCATCACACAAAATATCAATACAACCAAGCAAACAACATATATTGTCATACCACATAAGTTGATAAGATCAATATGCTAACACGATAATGATGATCTCCTAAAGAGATATAGTATGGTGGTCCAAATCTAACCAAACATGATGAGATGCTCACTTGTGTCATCCTATTTCTTATTTTACTTGTAGGAAACACTCATACATGTATCAAACGAATGGACGACTACAATTTTTTGATTAAGGAGAGGTTCTGAAAAAGATAGACAAGAAATATAAGAACTCTAATAAATAGAAAATATGATAGTTCTCCTAATAGAGGTATTCTATTACTAATCCATTTCTAAGGTCACGATCCTACAGTCAACACACAGCTCTGATACCATCTTGTAACACCCTCGCCTGATAAGGCTGAGTTCATGTGTATAGTGCCAATCCCTGGATCGGTTCACTGGCACACACAGTACAAAATGGTAACAAATATAACTGTGCATCATAAATACAACGAATATGATGCAAAATTTACATTATATCATCCAAGTACACAGCGGAAACAATAACAAGGTAGATCTCCATTCTTCAAATGTGCCATAGGCGAACAATCGTTGTGTGGAGTCTCGCGACCTATGAACGATCACTCAGAACAGAACAACCTGCAACATGAAATGTTGTATCCACGAATGGTCAATACTTTGAATGTATTATCAAGTAGAACTAATGAGTACAAAGGATCTATCAACTACATGCATATTTGGCTAGGTGGAGTTCAGGCTCATTTGCTAAAAGCAATACAACTTTTCCCTACTTTCAAAATACTTTTCTTTCTTCAAAAAGAATCTTCTAAGGACATACCAGCATAAACCCATGTATAAATAAGACAGTTCAGCTTTTGTATGCTCCTAAACCTATGTTCATCCATCAAGTTTTAGTAATTAAGAAATTGGGATGAGTGAGATCTTCCAAACAGTTCTAGGCCCAGTTGCTCATAGTTGTCCATAACCGGGGACACGACTAAGTACTTAGTTTAGACACCCTGCAGGGGTTGTACACTTTACCCGCATGACCCAGTCAACCCTCTCTTACCATTACACTCATTTTGTGCCATGGTAGGCAGAAAACCAATACGAAACCTTTCAGAAGCAGAACCCTGAGCCCTCAGGACGGACCCATACCAACCTACATCCCCTACATCTTCTAGTCACGTTGGGTCAGGTTCCCACAATTTACTAAGTCCAGACAAATAATTACATGCGGCTGTACTGGAAGCTACTACACAAGAAACCTGTCCAATCTCCGAAGCCTAGGTGTGATTTCCGCAATAAACCATCCAAAAACATCAATCCATCACACCCAGGAGATTCAAATTCCAGTTGTTTTCATTATAACAAAACATAACTTTTCCATAACATAATCAATCATGAATTCCCTTTTGTGCATCTAATAAGCATGGCTAAGCAACTATAATACAATGTCTCAAAGGAATCAATTCATGGAGATATGGCAATCATGCCTGGGTGTCATAGCATAGCATAGTAGTAAAACACCTACACATGCATTACTACTAAAAATCATACTACATGCATAGGAAAAATAATAGGACATTTATGATAGCTCTACTTGCCTTTGTTGTAGAAGATGTAGTTGATAAAATAATCCTCACAATAGAGAATATTGCACTCGTCACAATCACAAACGTTGCACTCCTTGCAATCTATCGATCAAAACAAGTGCACAACAAATACACCATTCAAAACAATGCAATTATGCACAATACAACAAAACAATGATGAACAAATGCATGCATGACAATTTAATATGTCACAATGGTTGTAATTAGTTCCATGAACATTACTAGAATACATGATACATGCAAGAGATAGATTAATGCAATGGGGTATTTGTTATTAATAATTACTTGCCATTATTGGTGTTTTAACAGATCTGTTGTAACATCTATCCTCATTGTCTAATTAAATTTTCATCTAAAGTGTACTGGATAGAGGGCATTAATACGAACCAGTAGAAATTGGATTCACCTTAATCGGAGTTATAAATCTTTTTCTATGATTTAAACAGTGTTTGATGGATTTTAAATCATTTATATAGTTTCTGTTGCCTAAAAATCAAACTAAAATTTTATCTGTAATCTCCACAGAATTTTGATTCCAGGGACATATTATTTGTAATTTTCTGAGCAGTACTCGAATTACAATGATTTTAATACACTAAATAAGCCATTAATCTATTCATTTAATTGCTGCAGAACCTTACAGTATTTCCCTGAACCATTTGAATATTGATGATCTACATGGAACCAGCTTTCCATCGGTATATTATTTATATTTTTTTGATATGCAAATAATTTACTATGAATTTAATGATTTCTAAATCCATTAAAACCAATTAAATCACTACATGGTGAATAATCCGCAAAGGCTGGATCCAACCAGATAATATTAATCTACATTATAGTAGCTTCAATTTGATATATTGTCCATATTTTTCGGAGTTACAGATAATTTCCTATGAATTTATTAACCTAAAAGACCATTAAAAGTAATTAAATTACTACAGTACACGCATACTATAAAGGTTAGATAATATCATATTAATGTTCTACACGTTTTTCTGAATCCATTGATATATTATTTGCTATTTTTGGATCTACGAATCTTTTTATATGATTTTTGCAAGTTTACACAATTTCCTACAATTTAAATTCAATTTCAAATCTACAAGGAATATTCCATGGGAATATTCTACGTTGACCAGGACGCTGGGCTGACCTGGCTTGACACGTGGCGAGATCTGGTTGGCTCGTACCCCTTCGTTGATAAGCTCTAATCTTGACCGTCGGGATGAGATCTAGTGGCTAGGAGAGGAGATTGACCCGATTTTGGCACAAAATAGACAAGAAATAGATCTGTGTTAGAGAGACAAATCCGTAGGTCAAATTGAAAAACTTACAAAATGAAAGTTGTGAGGAATCATTAGTCCTGCCTTATCACCAAAGGAATTTCGATTTGAAGAAACGAGCGTGAGTACATCTTGGATTTACACCGTCATATCTGAAATATTGCGGTGCGAAATTCTCTGGCTGCGGTGGATGAAAAGAGGTGAGATTTGTGGGGATTTAATTATTTCAACGATATCTACAACTTTCGTGTTTTGGCCGAAGGCAAACGACGACGTCTAGATGGGTGAATAAACGAAATAAGATTCGGATATGTGTAGATTCGGGATTTCGAGAAGGGAAACTCATAGAACTGTGACTCCACGGGTTTATATGGATGTTTAGGACGGTGTATAGATAGGTCTTGGAGTAGGGAACAAGTAGAAACAAGCGGAAGTCGATTCGGAGTTATAAAGATAGGTTTGAGAGTTTGAATAAAGATAGGTTTGAGAAAAACTGATTTGCACGGAAATTAAAGCAAACAAGGCATCGATGCGTTCTCCCGTACGCGCGTGTAGCTCTCCGGTGGCTGAATGGGCTGGCCCACTTTAGGATTTTTTTCTTTTTCTTTTTCTTTTTTTCTATTTTCTATTTATGTGTTTCCCTCATAACTTTTGCATACGAACTCCAAATAACACGATTCTTGTTTCTAAAATTTTCTAAAATCGAATAGATCATTATAGGATTATATTTATAATCTTTTTACTAGTTTGCAAATAGTGGATTTATAAATTCTTGTATATTCCATTTTATTTATATCTTTATTTATATGTATTTATTCCCCAAACGAGCTCAACTTTGTTTCTAAAATTTTGTAATATTCATTGGATCTTTTTAGCCTATAATTTAGCAATAATTGCTGCCTTAGCAACAGTGGGTTTTTATAAAGCCAATTTAATTCCCTTTAGGAATAAAGGGGCACATATCAATTAGGGTTTTAGGTCTTTATTTCAATTTGAGAATTGTTCATGATGCCATAATCCAATGAAATGCTTTGGAATGACATGCAAAAACAATTTTTTTCTAGTCACAGTTTCTAAAATCTTGAGATGTGACATAGCATCAACCCAACAGCGGCCCAGCCAGGATACCTCTTCGTTGTCTCGCTGGCAGGTGGGTCCGTGGAGGGACTACGTAGTGAATTCGAAAAACTGCCAGGGGGTTTTCTGCTAAATGTCCGTCGTCATCTTCCTCGCCGACTGGAAGCTGCTCGGTGGCAGTGGCCGATGCCGTCTGCCGCCGTCCTTGCGTCAAGATGCACACCGCCGTCTCCATGAGAGGATAAGGAGGCCACGACGACGCCCTTGCTCGTTCTCATCCTCATTTCTCTCTCGAATGCCCTCCATCTCTCTGCTTTCCTCTGACCTAAAACCTAACCTCGCTGGAACTGCTCATTGCCGACGTTTCCCAGCTCCCCTTGCCCATCTAAGGCCACCATTAGATCCGCCTCGTCGTGTTGAGCATCTCTGCCAAAGGAATTGACACCGCTCGAACCGAATCATCGCTGGAGTTTGCTACTTATCCGATGACGTTCACCGTCGTTGGACTTCCCCCAGCCTCCCCGACCATTCCATCGCAACCATGTTGAGTTCATCGATCTCCCAATAGCCAATATTGGTTTGTTTGCTTCCTATATCATCACCGGGGTGACCATATGTCAGCGCCATCGTGTGATTTCGTCACCGGCCATCTTTTGATGACCCTTAGGAGGCGGCGCTGCCACTATTAGGTTCCGCAAACTCCCCTGCATCGAACCCCTCTAGCCACGCTTCCCAGAAATCCCTCTGTCGCCGTTCCCGAGCGCAACTCCGGTGAGGCTCCGACGAGCGCATGTGGCAGGTGGTGTGGCCACGGTCCCACCTGTTCATGTCTCTGGCTAGGTTAGTTCGGGGTGTAAAAAGATATTAGGTTGGTGTTGATGTCATCGTGGCATCACGCCTGCGTCATCTTTTGACCGAGTCCACTTTTGACTAGTCCATTGCCTAGGTGTCATCCAACGTGGCTAGTACCCCACAGGTCAGTGACTAGGGTAGATTAGGTCTGGGTAAGTAAAGTAATTTCCCGTTTGTAATAATATTTATAATTTAATTAGAAAATGATTTAATCTTGAAAATTTAATAACTTTTGTTTTATAATTCAGAAAAAGATGTTTAATATATGAAAATTTTCAGAAAAATAAAATATACAACTTAAAACTATTATCAAATATTATTATGATGATTGTTTAAATAAATATTATTTAATAAGGTTTTAGAAGTAATAAAACTTTGATAATTCATATTTTAATAATGGTAAATGTTAAAAATATAAATAAAATACCAAAAATCTTGGAAAAATAAAAACAATACTTTAAAACTATAATCATACATTATTATTTCACTTAATTAAATATTTGTTATTTATTAAGCCCTTATAAAGTAATAAGTATTATAAAGATCTTATCTTATTATTTGTAAATCACAAAAATAAGTGTAATATACCAAAATGATCACAAAAATAATACCTATATGATAAAAATATAATATTCCACTTTTGAGTTAAATAAAAAATTAAACACTTTAATAACTTGAATTTAAAGCTATTTCCTTAATTAATAATTCATAGAAGGGTAAATAAAAATTGCTAATATTTCTAAAATTAGCTAATTGAGTCTATTAAATAGTGTTAGTCTTCAATAATGATAATATGAAGTCAAAATGGTTCAACATAATTTAAATACAATTTTATTGAATTGTCCTTTAACCATAAATGTAGATTATTTTATAAAAGGATCATTATCCAATATAAAATCTCCAAGAATGATTGTAATGAGATAAAACACATTCCTTTACTTTAACCATCAGTTTATAAACAAATGAAAACACTATAGTGAGTTCATAAGTAGTAAATAATATTGTTTACTTATTCACAAACCTTAACCACACCCTTATAGGGAGATAAATCCCTCTATACATTTATAATGTAAAGAAACCACTACCAAATAAAAGTAATACCATTCTTAAGTAACTTTAAAGAAACATTATGAAGTGAACAAGGCATAAGTATAACAAGCATTACACCTAAAGTCCATCTATGTTTTAAAGTTAACTTTAGTCTACCAGACTTTAAGTATCATGCTAAAAACTTTATTATATACTTTATAGTTAACTTTGGTCTGTTATAATTAAGTTATAAAGTATCTTAATACCAAACCAACCAAGTTAAAAACCAAGATAGATAAGTCTCAAATACTAATGCTATCATTATTCAAATGGAGTAATTTTTTCTTTCTTAAAGACTATAACTAGAAAGAACACCTCATAAGGTTAACTTAAAAGCTTAAATGCTTCTGCTTAGTTAAGTAAGATTTTCTTCAAATGTTATTCTTTTTGCCACATCAAACATCAAATGACAATTAATAATAATCACATTACATTAAGCTTTACTTATATACCTAGGATTGTTAACACTTAAGTTCCTTATAAATGTCATCACTTGCAAGGTAAAACTTGAAGATAAGATAATTCACATATAAGCAGTCCTTGAGTAGCACATCTCATTAGTATATCTTATTGTTGTATGCCATTATGTTTGCATATTGTTTCACACTCACCAGCCTTAATAAAAAGCACAAGTATGAAACTTATCTAAAAGGACAACACATTCTAAAGTAACCATTTCGAGTTTCCAAACCCTAGATCAACGTTTATCTCGGAATTCGAGTTTACAAAATTGCATTACATTACTTATGCATAACAGCATCTTGCTTCTTTAAACATTAGTCCTTACCGAACCAATGATGCTGATTTCAGATATTGGATCTTTTATATTGTATTGAAGACCGTGAGTGCATAATCTTGCAATCACAAAGGGCAAGTTCACACTTGCTCATGTCCTTTGATTATTTTCTGTAAAATATTTTACAAATCCAGTATTGTCATCACCTGCATTTAAAAAAGGTCAGAAAACACTATTTTCATAATAATGTGTTTCTAGGTTATTTACCATGAGGTAATAACATACTATAAGAGTTCCGGTGGTAAATGAACATATTATCTAGGACTTAACAACCAATGTCGCCAGTGATTCTTGCGCCATATATTACGCGTTGACCATGAGATTTGGAATGGGATGGAGAAGTCAGTTGTATCTTTTCCCTCTCGCATGGAGCCGGATGTGTGGGTCGTGGTTGTTATCACTCGTAGCATGCATATTATATGGTAATTCTTAGAGGTTATGCAGCATATGGGTGGGATCCATCAACGTCCCACGATAGTTCCGGCATCTGAACGGTCTATACTGCCAATAGCCGTAATTCAATAGGTGGGCTGGCATACACCAAGGAGACATACGGGGTCGTGGAGAAGGCAGTGATTGGCTTGGATCTTAGGTTGGGCCTCAAACAAGGAAGTCTGAACGGGGACATACTCCCGGCCGTGCAACAAAACCTAAGGTCTCTCATGGGTAAAGTGACGCACCTTTGCAGAGTGTAAGAACTATAACTTGTTACTCCCTGTTCCGGGAAGGAGTTGCGAACGCGGAGGGAAAGGAACTCCATGTAAGTTCTGGTAAACCCGTGAAGGTTGACGGACATAGCTTTTCAGAATAAATGCAACCTTTGAAGAAATGTTTACAAAAAGTTGCATTGCCTACGACCTACGATCTGTGGCTGTAGATATAGTGCATCAAACACTTGTTTTCTAGTGAACTTGCTGAGTATGCTCATACTCAACGTATCTTCTTAACCCTTGCTAGGTTCTAAAGCCAGTACACACGATGTCTACAAAGTTATGCTCCAGGAATTATCACCAGAATCTAAAGTTCTTCAATGAAGTCAAGAAAGTCAACATATACATCAACTCAAGTGAAGACGAAGTTACTGATTAGATAGGAATATAATCTCTAGACATAAAACCTATTTCTGTAATGTATTGCAATAGCAGCAATGCCAAACCATTAGTTAAGATACTAGTCTTAATAGTATGATAGTTTTTGAGTTGTTTATTTCTGATTCTTCTTTGTCAGAAGTTTCTTTCTCACCCTTTAACCTAGAGTGTTCTCTGGATCTTATGTAAAGAGTTGAGTTGTAACCTATAGTCATGTCTTGGACCTGCTATGTTTCTATTGTACCACCCCGAGGGATGTAATACTAGTGAACGGTCTTTCATTGGTGTTATGTCAACGACTATAGTGTACTACATCATGCAGTGGTATGCTGGGTCACCGCAATTGGGCAATACAACAATATACATAGACCGTCATCCAACTGCATCTATGACTAGAAGTCCACCTTCAGGTTATCATCCGAACCCCCTCCAGTATTAAGTTGCAAGCAACAGACAACTGCTTTAAACAAAGTGTGTAAGGTAAACAGTCCATATGTTCCATGAACAAGAGACCGTTGTTTTCTCCCTAGTAGCAACAACACATATACAACCGAAGATATTATTGTCACTTCTCTTGGAAACTAGAGGCATGAACCCACTATCGAGCATAAATACTCCCTCTTGGAGTCACTAGCAACTACTTGGCCAAGATAACCACTAGAAACGGAGAGCATGCAAGATCACAAACAACACAGACATGATAGAATCATAAAGATAAAACCATTAATCAAACCAACATAATAATCTCAATATCCATCGGATCCCCGGAAACACAACATGCATGATTACAAATAGATTAGATCTTGATCATGAACGGATCTCACAAGATCTATACATGAAAGCACAAAGGAGGAGATACAACCATCTAGCTACTACATGGACCCATAGTCCAAGGTGGAACTACTCACGAATCATACCGGAGAGAGGCCTCTGGGATGATCTCCCCTCTGGCAGGGTACCGGGAAGAACTTCAGATCCCCCCGATCTAGGGACGATGGTGGCGGCGGCTACAGACGGTTTCGTGGATTTATGATCGGGTACTCAGGGTTTATGCATAGTAGGATTCTTATAGGCGAAGGGGCGAGACCGGGAGGCGCCCTGGGTGCCCAAACCCTAGCCAGGCGCGGGGCTAGACCCACACGCGCCTAGGGTGGGTCCAGGCCCCCCTGGATGGCCTTCTGGGCTCTCCCATGGACTTCTTGTTCCCCTCGGAAAGTTATTGACTTTGTCCTTCGTCCCGTCCAATTCCGAGAATATTTCTTTACTAACTTTTCTGAAACCAAAAAACAGCAGAAAATAGGCATCTGGCACTGTTGCAACTTGTTAATAGGTTAGTACCAGAAAACATGTAAAAAGCACCTCAAAGTGTGGACAAATAAAGCAAAGTAGATACTAAACAAGCATGGAGCATCAAAAATTATAGATACGTTTCCAACGTATCATACTCATGTCATACCGCCCGTTAGTGGAGCGCCACGCTTCACCACGCCTCCGATCCAGTTCGCCAGCGGGAGAGGCATAGGGCCACGCACCCCTCTGCGCCCCCGTATGCTCGGGGAATTCCTTGAGGCCGAAGACACGTACTGTTGTCGGCACCACTGATCCAACGATGTCTCGCTCCTCTAAACTTCCAACCCTGACGCAGCTCCCGAATCGCCAAGCAGCCAGGTGGGCTTAACTCCGAACAAAAGGTTGTCTGGAATCTCATGTGGAAACTCGGACTCATCTCCGGCGACAAGGTACCCTCGGACGCGGCGATGGACGCTTACCACAAGGTCTTTGAGACGCCGCTGACGAATGACATGATCGAGGCCGTCGCCGAGCTCTACGGGTGGTCTCTCGCGTCATTGCGAGGATGCTCTCCACCGGTCTCAGGGATGTTGGGTGGTCGCCTCGTCGCGCGTTGACCCCGATAGTCCAACTTCCATTGGGTGTACCATGGTTTTGATGTTGTACAAACCTATGATTTTGGTGTCTAACATGCGAGGTCTGAATGATCAAACGGTTGTTAGGTCGGTTGTTTCTACGATGGCTGCGTCAATTGTATGTTTGCAGGATACTAAGCTTGCGATTGTATCCCTTTCTATTATAAAGGAAACCATAGGCGTGGATTTTGATGCTTACTTCTGCCTTTCTGTGACTGATACTAGATGGGGTATTATTGTAGCTTGGAAAAGTAGGGTGGTGCTGTAACATACCACCTTTTGTGTAATATTAATAAAGACATGTTTGAGCATTGCATGCATGCATAATACTTGCACTTTCGTTTAATCAAATAAGAACCAACAAAAACCCTAATTTTGTTCCCTCTCAAACCATTCAAATGGTTTTCATATTTTAAAAATTACTTCAAACAAATGGAGCCCAAAATGGTCTACAAGGGCCCCTGAGTATTTTATACATTTTATAAAAGTCTCTGATATTTTTCTAATTATTAAAAATAGAATTTGAATTGAAAATACAAACAGAAAAGGAAAAACAGAAAAGAAAAGGTTTTAACAGAAAGAAACCTAACCCTAACTCTATCTTGGTCGTAGCCCAGCAACCTCTCTCTCTCCTCTCCCCTTTCCTGCCGCCCACGCGCGCCCGTAGCCAACCCACCTTGGCCCAGCCGCGGTCTCTGGCCACCCCATCCCAAGCCGACGCCACCGTTGAGTTCGTCGTGCTCGACTCTCTCTTCCTGGCCCCTCCTCTCCCTCACGCGCGACCCCGGCCGAATCGACACCTCCTGCTGCCGTCGGTATCCGTCGATCCCCGCTGTTCCTAAACCCGCCTCGCCTCACCGTCGAGCCAGTCATGCTCACGGTGAGCTCCTCGTCACAACGGTGCCCTCTGTTTCCTCTCTCTCCCCTATACCGTCCTCCCTGCTTGAGCCCGCCGCCGCCGCCGCCGGAGCTTGTCGGAAGCGACGCTCCAGTGACCAATAAGGAACGGCGCCGCCACTAAAGCGCTCAGCCCGTCAGCCCGCATCCAACGCAACCCACCGCGTATCCCCGCGAGCTCCCTAGCGCCAGCCTCGCTCTCGATCTGAGAGCTTGGCCGTTGATGACGTCGTGCTGGCGTCAGCATGATGTAGTAAATCATTTTATTTTATTTTATTTGTTTTCAGTAATTATTTTCTGAATATAATAAATCCCAGACATGTGGGCCCGACTTGGAAAATAATTTAAATATTCCAAAAATGATTTAAAATAAATTAAAAATGGATAAATTCATAACTAATCCATTTTAAATCAGAAAAATACAAATAATATATCAAAATGTTCATAAAAATAAGAGCTATGCAATAGCAATAGAATCATACATTTTTAACCAACTATCATGACAAGTTTAATAAGAACAACCAATTGAACCCCATAAGTGATTTAGAGGATCTCCTCTTCTAGGGTTTTGACCTCTCGGACCCCGTTTAAAATGACCAAGCATGTTCTAGGGTTCATTTCAACACTATTTAACTTGTCATATCATCCTTATTGTATGAGCATTGCACATGCCATGTGTTGAATGTTGCTTTTCATTTCCGGTGATTGGTTCTTCGCGAATAGGAACTGAACCCGAGGCTGAAGTCAACGCCACCGAAGAGAAGTACCAGTCCAACAATAGACAAGGCAAGCAAAGCCCCACTCATACATATGAATCCTATGTTTACAAAGTATTTCATTCTCTCCATATGCATTCGGTTCAACAGTCTTTTATCAGTAGATAGAGTAATCCTATCTGATGCATGTTTCCCTTTATGAACTAAATACCTAATCCACTGTTGCTAGCATAACTAGGGTTTGGCTTACGAGCATCTCTAGTGCCACAGTTCAGTCGAGCTTAGCCATGCTTAGTGGTCCAATGCTGATCATTCAGATGATGCACTGGAGATGTAGATGAATCTAGTATAGTAGGATGTTGTGATATGATCAGAGATGGATAATAAACATGATAAGGCTTGTATGGGAGGCCACGTGGGTTGTGGTTTTTGTAGTCCCATACTTGCCACCCCTAGGAACTGAGTTCTCGCCTCTTGAACCAAGACGAGCATACAGCCACACGAGGGCTTGGAAACCCCCTCGACTCACTAACTTTCCTAGTAGATTCTATGAGTCACATAGTTCGGACTTTCCATTCAACATACGCATCTTGGTTGTTCTTGGATGGGGGTGAAGGAGGTGCACTCATAACAGGTAGGTAAGCGTGGCCGGGAACAATAGATGCACGACATCCGTAATCTTGAACCCCACACACATCATTAGGGACCGTCTTCGGGACTCGATCCATTACGGCGGCATCTCCTTAGTGTGTGACTCGTGGTCTCGGCGAAAGCAAGGTAAAGGTCGTGGCAAGAGGGCTAATAATTTGGCATTAAGAGTCGGTTGGTACGTGTGGGTAAAGTTGTGCACCCCTGTAGGGTTATAATCTTTTTGAAAAGCCATATCCACGATTATGGACAACTTGGGAACGAATTCTGTGATCATAGGAAACTATAACCGAATGATAAAACTTGTCCAACTAATGTGAGTTCCGGAGTACTTCCTCGGGGAAGTTTGAGGGGGTAGTCCGGGAAGAGAGGTTCAGGTGATGATGGTACTTGGTGGATAACAAAGATGACTTCGAAGATCTAGAGTTGTAGTCTTCTTATCCCTTTTGAAAATGATCTGACTAGACGAGTTTCTTTACCTACTTGTTTTGAAAACAAAAGATGGATTTATGCAAAACAACTCCACTAGCCATAAGTCTTGCGGAGTACACCCTGTACTCAGCCTTTCCTCGTTGATGTTTTTCTACAAATGAAGCTACTCCAACTGAAGGTGGTTTCTACGTCGAAGTCGACGAGTAGTTGGGGTTCCCAGGCAGCAGCCTAGGATCTATGGTAAGGCCTCTTAGGCCCTTTGCTAAGTTTGTTGTTTAGAACAAGTTATTTACTTCCGTTGTTTGTTGTACTGATGGGTCTGTGACCCCTGGCTTGTATGACTGGTTTGTAACTCTTTTAAGAGTTTACCTTATTAATATGGTTTGTATATTCTGTAATGTTACCGATAATTCCTTGCGCGCTTTGGAATTTAGTTTAGGCTTATGTCAGATGAAGATCTGGTATTTATCTAGCCCTGATCCCGGTTCATGACAGATTTTCGTATCAGAGAAGGACTGCATGTAGGAAACCCTTCTAGCTGGTCGATGATGAGTCTAGAGTTTGAGAAAACTATTTAAAAGCTAAAACTATTTGCAAAACTCTAAATAGGACTCCTTTTACTCCTTGTCCAAGGTTGTTCTATTTCTAAGTTATCTTACCTCGTTGGTTTTACAAAGTTTCATTTGTTTTCTAGCATTTCAAACTTTTAGGATATATGGGTTTGGGTTGTTTTTCTTAGTACTCCGTACTCAGTTGCAAGGCTCAGAGTTTCCAAGATAAATCCGTGCAACTGAAGCATTGTTTTTCAACTTTGCTGAGGATGCCTATAATTCCCTCTCTATTCTTCTGTGACTTGTTGGTATCATATCATGCTTGCATTCCATCGGTATGGTTTGTATCTAAGTTGGTAGAATATACATTTCGTATGCTTGTTCTACTGCAATACTTAATGCATTGATATAATCTTCATCCACATGTTCACCTCTGCCATGATCTTTCTATATGGTTTCTGTCATCCTTTGATGTACCCTTTTTGGTGAATCCATTCTCATGGTTTCTGTTTTCTCTTCAGGTTGTCGTCTGGTACTCGTCGTTCTATTGGCCGTCGAGGAAACAACAATGCTGAACAGGAACTTCTGCCACCTCCCACAATGGCCGAGGTTCACAACAACATTGAAACCAACCGTTTGAGGAATGAACGCCTTCTGGAGCATGTGGCGCAGAACACTGAACGTCGTCCTGACGACCATGTCACACTTGGAGATTTCATCCGCTCTTTTCCTCCAATATTCACCCAGCACAAGGAGCCCCTTGAAGCTGATGATTGGCTTCACACCATAGAGCGAAAGTTCAGTGCTCTTCGTGTCCGTCCAGATGACCGCGTCAACTTTGCCACCTATCAACTAGAAGGTGAGGCTGGTGTTTGGTGGGAATGTTTCCTGAATCTGCAAGCTCAGGGACATGTTGTTACTTGGGAAGAGTTTGTTGCAGCATTCTGTGCCTCTTATATCCCTAAGCCCATCATGGATCTCAAAAGGAGGGAGTTTTTGGATATGACCCAGGGGCGCAGGGATATTGAAACATATGGACATGAGTTTACTCGCCTGGCTTGTTATAAAACCAGGGATGTGACCAATGATGAAGATAAGCAAGAGTTGTTCCGTAAGGGACTTAACCCTGCACTTCGCTATGAGTTTCTGCCCTTCAACTTCTAGTCTTTCTAGGAACTACACAATCAGGCTCTTACTTTGGACATGGAAGGAAGGATATGGAGGTCTCTCAAAAGCGTGAAGAAGGAAATTCTCGTGCTTCTCCCTCTGGTAACAAGAAGCGCCGTGTCTTTGTTCCATACAATGTTGTGCCTAGTGCTACTTATGCACCCAAGTCTTCTAGCAATGCTTCTCGTCAGCCACAGTCAAATACTGGTGGAGCAAATTACGTCCTCCTGCTGGTTCTTACACCGGAGTTACTTGTTACTCCTGTGGTCAGCCTGGTCACTATTCAAGGGAGTGTTCCCAAAGGGTTTTCAGTCGCAATGATCAGCAGGCAAAGAAGAATGATAAATCTCAAGGAGCTGGACATGGTCGCCTGACCCATGTCACTATTGAGGAATCTCAGGAAGATCCACGCGTCATTCTAGGTACGCTCCAGGTAAATTCAATTCTCGCAACAGTCTTGTTTGATTATGGAGCATCGCATACATTCATATCACAAGATTTTGCGCAAATGCATGATATCACCTTTGAAGCTATGGCCTCTCCTCTAGAAATTAGAACTCCAGGGTCTCGTTGGTAGACCATCTGGGTTACTCATGGGCTTGAGATAGATGTAGCATATCAGAAGTTCCACATTTCCCTCATTGCACTTAAGTCAAATGACATTGTTGTCATTCTAGGCATGGACTGGTTATCCAAATATCAAGCCGTCATTTACTATGCACTTAGAACAGTGATTGTGACCTCTCCTGCTGGCATAACTGTCAAGTATTGGACTAATGGTTCAAAGTCCCCATCGGCAGTTTTTAAACCCTTCTCGGAGTTGTATGCCATGTATGTCCTACCTACTCTCGAGGTCCAAGATGTCCATGTAGTCTGTGATTTCCCAGATGTCTTTCCTGAAGAGTTGCCTGGCATGCCACCTGATCGATGTGTGGAGTTTGTCATAGAGCTAGTTCTTGGAACTGCTCCTATCTCCAAAATACCTTACCATATGCCTCCTCATGAGTTGGTAGAGTTGAAGAAGCAACTGGAAGAGTTAGAAGTCCTAGGCTACATCCAACCTAGCACATCCTCTTGGGGTTGCCCTACCATCTTTGTCAATAAGCGGGATGCAAATATTCCAAGATTGGTTGTTGATTACCGTCCACTCAACGCGGTGATAATCAAGAATAAGTACCCTCTTCCTCGGACAAATGACCTCTTTGATCAATCAAGTGGTGCCACTGTCTTCTCCAAAATGGATTTAAGATCAGGGTATCGTCAAATCAAGATCAGAAAGGAGGATATCCCAAAGATAGCATTCACAACTCATTATGGTCTTTACGAGTATACAGTGATGTCCTTCGGGTAACCAATGCCCCTCCCACATTCATGAGGCTCATGAACTCCGTCTTCATGGAATATCTCGACAAGTTCATCGTGGTATAGATTGATGATATTCTAATCTACTCCAAGACCGAAGAAGAGCACGCCAAACATCTGCGTTTGGTGTTGAATAAACTTCGTGAACATCGTCTCTACGCCAAATTCTCCGAATGTGAGTTCTAGTTACAAGAGCTCATCTTCCTTGGTCATGTTGTATCTGCAAGTGGTGTTGCTGTCATACCAGATAAGGTTCAGACCATTCTGGAATGGAAGTCACCTCATTCAGTCAAGGAAGTCCGAAGTTTCACTACAAGAAATCTGGTGACTAGTGACCTTTTCTTAACGAACATGCATTTTTTGGTCATAGATCTATGACCATTCTGAGCCAATTGGTCGTAGTGAATTTGGGAGGGTCCAAACCTTAAAAAATAACGACCAATTTGCTCAAGAAGGTCACAGTGTCCTAACACCAAATGGTCATGGATGGATAGAACTGGTCTAAAGCGAGTTATTCGCGAGACTACGACCAATTTAGATGGTCATATCATGTAATAACAATATATTATAAAGTATAAAGAAGGTGACTAGACCGCCACCTCAGCAATTCGTTTATGTGTCATGTGGCATGTATATTTGTGTGGGGTCTATGAGTGAATCTGGTATTTTATTATAGTATCAATGACTAGTGGGGTCTACCTGTCATTCTGATGTTTAACAAGTGCCATGAAAATTATAGCAAAAAAGTGAGCCGTGGGGGTTCGAACCCACGACCTCTACCTCATACCCAGGGAACAAAACCACTCTAGCAACAATTGGTTTATGTAAACAAATTGCGCATGATACTTTTTAATGTTGTGAACTAACTAGAATAATTAAGGAAAAACTTAGCAGTGGGGGTTCGAACCCAGGACCTCTCCCTCACGCCCAGGGAACCAGACCAACGTGTCGTTCGTGTTAAGTATCCACACGAAACGTTTTTGTATATTCAGAAAGCAAGCAATCAAATACTAAAAAAAGCGGAGCCACAGGGGTCAAACTCGACACCTCGCGTGCACTGTGGAAATTCCCAGACGTGCTACCGCCGGGCCATAAACATTAGCTTGTAAAGAACCTAGTACCTCAGGCTCTTAATACATCAAGCCACCTACAACTTGTGGCTACTTGGGCTGATCGCTGAGCTGGCCTTGGGCCGATGGCAGCGTGCAAACGCCCACACCTTGTTGGGCTGGTCCGTTTGCCTGGCGGGTTCACCCGACCCGCCACCTCCAGCTTTTTTTCCTTTATTCTTTTTTGAATTATTTTGTATCTTTTTATTCATAATTTCAAATCAAGTCAATTTTTTTTTTGAGAACTTGTAGAATATCATAGAACACTTTTACTTTCTAGGGAATATAAAAGTACAAATTTTTCATATAAAACCTTAATACGTGTAAATAGAGATTTTGAATCATGATTTTGGCAATAGGGGTTTGAAATTGAAAATTTTCATCTAGGGCTTGCGCCTCGCTAAACTTTCCTTAGATCCCTGATAAAACATCATATTATGAACCTAAAAATGATTTTTGCAAAAAATTATGAGCATTAAATCATGGACATGCAGTTCAAACCGGGCCCGCTTCCTACCGATTCGGCAGATATTTGTCTTTTTCGCCAGGGGTGGACGAAATGGTTTGATATATCCTACTCGAGACATTTTCCATGTAAGGTGGTCTAGTATTTTTTTTAAATATGGTTTTAGCATTTTAAATTAACCATTTGGTGGTTGCTTCACAAAATGCACCGTTTTTTGCACTCGGAAAATAAAAAATGCATTTTCTGTACGATGAAAAGGAAAACTTCCTTCTGCAACATTGTTTGACATTCCCATATGCACATGCGTGCATAATATGGAACATTATCACAAACTATGTCGTGATTCTGGCCATAACATTGGTCGTCTAGCCCGAAAGCCATGAAACCTCGAACATGATAAGTCATTTCTGACAAGGTTTTTTCGAGACACTTGCAATATACCAAGTTTGGTATATTCCTTGCAAATATGTCACATAATAAGACACCACGCGAAGGATTTACCTTGTTTGGACCGTTTTTGAATTTATTATGCCTGTTTCAAACTATGCTCAAAACGGAGGGCACGAAGATTCCTATCTAGGGGACGAGCCTCGCTAAAATTTCATTAGATATCTGATAAAACATTATATTATGAACCTAAAAATGATTTTTGCAAAAAATTATGAGCATTAAATCATGGACATGCAGTTCAAATCGGACCCGCTTCCAACCGATTCGACATATATTTGTCTTTTTCGCCAGGGGTGGAAGAAATGGTTTGAGATATCCTACTCGATTCATTGTCCATGTAAGATGGTCTAGTATTTTCTAAAAATATGGTTTTAGCATTTTGAATTAACCATTTGGTGGTTGCTTCACAAAATGCCCCATTTTTTCGCACTCGGAAAATAAAAAATGCATTTTATGTGCGACGAAAAGGAAAAAATCCTCTTGCAATATTGTTCGCCATCCCAATATGCACATGCGTGCACAATATAGGCACATTATCACAAACTATATCGTGATTCTGGCCATAATATTGGTCGTTTGGCCTGAAAGCCATAAAACCTTGAACATGATAGGTCATTTCTGAGAAGGTTTTTTCGAGACACTTGCAATATACCAAGTTTGGTATTTTTTCTTGCAAATATGTCACATAATAAGATACCACGCGAAGAAGTTATCTCGTGTGGACCATTTTTAAATTTATTATGCCTGTTTCAAACTATGGTCAAAATGGAGGGCACGAAGGTTCCTAGCTAGGGGACGAGCCTCGCTAAACTTTTGTTAGATCTCTGATAAAACATCATATTATGAATCTAAAAATGATTTTTGCAAAAAATCATGAGCAGTAAATCATGGACATGTAGTTCAAATCGAACCCGCTTCCTACTAATTCGACAGAGATTTGTCTTTTCTGTGAGGCGTGGACAAATAGGTTTGAGATATCCCGGTTCGGACATTGTCCATGTAACATGGTCTAGTATTTAAAAAAAATGTGGTGGTGGCATTTTAAAACTTTCATTTTGTGGTTGCTTCATAAAACGACCCATTTTCTTATACAAGCTGGAATAAGCCAACCAATGAGAAGACGGAAGCAGACTACCCACAGATCACCCATCTAATCAATCTCGCCCGTACATGACCACCATCCAACGACTAAATTTTCACTTCCTGAAATCGTGTGACGATAGAAAGCCGGGAAACAAAATTAAAGTGGGAGTGCGGGACAGGGGGAGCAAGCTCTCACGAACCCTAACCCCCGTATCTCATTTTCTTCCCTCTCCGGCTCTTCCTGGCGCCACCACCGACAGATCCATAGTCACGCGGCCCTGCCGCCACCTCCCAATCTCCCTGTCCTTCCCCATTGTCGCCCCCATCTATTCTTCTCTACCTAGCCACACCTCTCAGCGGCGGCTGCCATCTCCTACTCTCTACCCCACTTCTCCATAGGCGGCTGGTAGCATAGATGAGGATCTCGATGCCTACCTCTCCCTCCCAAGGCGGCGCTACTGCAAGCATAGTAGTATCCATCACAACCAGTGCTCTCTCAAGAGGAGGACATCCTCTACCTCGATCCGACCCAGCAGTGAAGATGTGGATCTGACGTTTTTCTTGTTGTTTTTTCATGTCCAGAGTCATGTGACCTAGGCTTGGCGTGGGCGAGGGTCACCTGTGGTCTGGATGGAATCTGATGGGCGCGTGGAGCAGGCCGCGTCCACCATCTGCGTCATCTACGACTTACCCAAGCCAAGTGGGTACCCCATCATCGTTTTCCCCTATGTATAACCCTAGGTTGGTCGATCTTGTCGATGCACAGAAGTGGTCAGAGCTCTTTTTTTGTCATGTTTACCAACCTCAGCAAATAGAGTAAGCTTGAATGTGTAAACCATTTGTTGTGTGATAACTACTACGTAGAAAATGTGGCACACATCTCATGGAGAGTTTGTCATGTTTCTCCTGTTTAGATTTATACTGAATGTTGCTCCTGTTTAGATTTATACTGAATGCTGCCTCTGATGGCGAAGTTGGCTCTGCAACCGGTTGTACATCCATCGGGTGTTGGAGCACGTGGTTTACTCAATCACATGTTTACCAACCTCCAGAATTGCTTTGTTTAGTTGCAGTATATTTTGCAATTAGTACTACTCGATACATAGCTGCTGTCGATTACCCATGAAGGCCTTGCTTTTAATTGTGTTTCTTTCCTTTGCAATAGTTAGCTTGGTTTAAGATATTATCCATGATTTAAGAGATTGTCCATGATGCAATAGTTAGCTTTGCAATAGTTACTTTCCTGTGCACTCCTAAAATCATTCACATATTTCTTCATGATGTTAACCTACTTTTTCAGAGATTTTTCCTGGTGCTGCCTATAGTTTCAAGGATTTCTGTACCACAAGCTTCAATTGATTCTCACCCCGCATTACATGGTAGCAATCATTTAACACCATCAATTATACAGTTTGGGAAGACAAGGAAGCTCTATGTTGATCGAGTTGAACTCACAAAGTAATCTATTATGTTTATGTTCTTGATATCCTGTAACTTTCTGTTTAATTGTTCTTGGCGCTCTTCTGATAAGTTATTCAACTAACTTGTTGTTTGTTGTGTTTATATCATCTGGCAGGCATCTGTTGCTAGAAAAACACGAGTTCTTCCATTCTAAGAAGGCACAGTTGATCGCAATCATGCAACATTTAGCTATCTTTCTTTATGTGATTGCGCACGCGTGTATATGCTTGGGATATTTGTAAACCTTAATCTTGTAGTAGTTGTATGATAACTAATTGGGGAGAAATTCAGAAGCTTTCCTCCTTGGAGTTTAGTTGCGTTAACTATGGTACATACATGTTGTCTTATTTTCTGAGTTGGCCTGAATCGTTACCTGAATCTTGCATGTTTTTCTCCTCGAAACAACATTTGGCCTTGAAGAAAGAACTGTAAAATGCTTGTTATCATGTATGCCATCTAAGTTAGAATATAATACTTGTCATTTCGATAAGCTTCATTTCTTGTCAACTTGTGTACCGCCTACTCTATTTATCTATCTATGGCATGCAAATTCATGTTTCAAATGAAGCACCTCTATTTAACTGCTTGAGCATTCTGAATAGGTAAAGGTAATATTCATAATATTCATAGAACTGTTGTACAGAATATTCAAATAATAATTACTAGGTGCTTTAACTGCTTGTGCACAGGTGTTGTCTCATAATATCCACTTTGGGGTTGTTTCATAATATTTATGTTTGAAATGTAGGACCTCTAAGATTCATTTCTATTCCAGTTCTTGTAGTATGCATGCACATTTAAACTGTGAGGTTGTTTTCAATATGGTCGTATTGTCGCAATTTTTTTTACCTGCTAATGCTAACCTATGTAGTGCAGTTGGGCTTGTTTTAGGCATGATGTGCTTTCTTCTTGCCGCTGGATTTGTTGTTTTCTGTAGGTTGTAGTTTTATATTTATTTTCTTTGTGCTACTGCTTCTTGCAGCAAGTGTTGCTCATCATCTATAGTTCTATGCACAAGTGTTGTATCATAATATGATAGTTACGAGGTGCTTTACCATGAAGAACTGAGACCATGTGGACTAGGATGGTGGCAGAGTGGTCGTGGATGGGGGCTATACCTACAGAAGTTGAACTCTATGTTCCAGTATGACAACTACTCCCATGCATGAAGGACTATCCTAGTTATAATTTATTCCTATCTACACTGTAATAATCTATGCTTGCATTGTAATAATATGCGCTTTCATGCCTTCTAGCTACATTGTAACTATGTAAGCTTGTAATGATAGCCTAATATTGGCAGTTATGTGAAATGTTTCATGTATTCTAGTTTTGTTTGAATTATTTACTGTTGAAACATGAATTTTTTTAATTAGTTCAATTAAAGAAGGCCGAAAGTTATACTAGCCCAGGTAATAATTGGGTTGAGAAAATGCCATGCCCTAAATAAAAATGGATTGATAATAGCCAAGCAGACCATGTAAAAAGACTACGGCCTAAACACGAAATGAAGAATAAAAAGGTCAAGGCCCAATTGGAAATGGACTAAGAATAGCCAAGAAGAGTGTAAATAATGCCATCTGTATTGGGCTTGGCCCATATAAAACACCCTAACTGGACCGGGCTAAATCTGATCGACGACCTTCTCAATTGGTCACAGATTTTCCACGTAGGATCTGGCGTGGATAGGGCAAAGAGTCTGTGACCAATACAGTTGGTCGGAGAATCTGTGACCATCTATATTGGTCATAGACCTCTATGACCAATTCAGAAAAAAGGTCGTGGTGTTTAAATAGTGAAGCTGAGCTTTTGACCATCTGTATTTGGTCACAAAAAGGTCATAAATTAAAAACTGTGACCTTCCAGTGACCAATACAGAGGGTCATGTATCACCATATTTCTTGTAGTGTTTTCTTGGAATGGCTGGATATTACCGCCGATTCATCGAGAACTTCTCCAAGATAGCCAAGCCTATGATTGATCCTCTTAAGAAAGATATGAAGTTTGAATGGTCAGAAAAGGCAAAAGAAAGCTTCCAAGCCTTGAAAACTAAGCTAACCACTGGTCTTGTGCTTGTCCTCCCGGACACAAGCAAGGATTTCGTCATCTATTGTGATGCTTCTCTTCAAGGGCTCGGTTGTGCGTTGATGCAATATGGTCATGTAGTGGCCTATGCTTCTCAGCAGCTGAAGCCACATGAGAGCAATTATCCAACCCATGATCTCGAACTCGCTGTTGTTATTCATGCTCTTAAGCAATGGCGACATTACCTCATCAGTAACCATTGCGAACTTTACTCGGATCATCAAAGCCTGAAGTATCTCTTTACCCATCCAGATCTGAATCTCAGGCAAAGAAGATGGTTTGAACTCATCAAAGATTATGATTTGGGTCTCAAATATCAATCGACAAAGCCAATGTCGTTGATGATGTGCTAATTCAGAAGTCTTATTGCAATAATCTGATGATTTCACAAGCCCAACCTTCTCTCTATGAGGAAATCAAGCGTCTTAACCTTGAAGTGGTTCCTTGCAGATTCCTTGCTACCCTTGAAATAAAATCTTTTCTCGAGGACCAAATCAAGGAATATCAAAAGCAAGATGATGAGATTACCAAGATCAAAGAACGTGTTGCAAGTGGTGAAGCTAAATGTTTCTCCATCAATGATCAAGGTACCCTCTATTTTGGTAACCGGCTAGTGGTCCCAAACAGTCGGAACCCAAAGATCTAATCCTACTAGAAGCTCATGAATCCCCTCTGTCTATCCATCCTGGTGGTACCAAGATGTACCAAGATCTCTGTCAAATATTCTGGTGGAGTGGAATGAAACCAGAAATTGTTCGCTTTGTTGTAGAATGCAACATTTGCCGTCGTGTGAAGGCTGAACATCAAAGACCTGCTGGACATCTGCAGCCATTGAAAATTCCTGAGTGGAAATGGGATGAAATCGGTATGGATTTTATCACTGGACCCCCAAAGACACAACCTGGACAGGATTCTATATGGGTAGTTATTGATTAACTATCCAAAGTTGCCCACTTCCTTGCTGTTAGGAAAAGCATTACTGCAAGCCAGTTGTGAGAGCTATATGTATCCCAGATAGACGTTCTTCATGGTGTTCCCAAGAAGATGATATCTGATCGTGGAAGTTTGTTCACTTCCAAATTCTGGGCTAGTATCCAACAAGCAATGGGAACTCAGGTCTCCTTCAGCACAGCTTATCATCCTAAAACCGATGGTCAGACCGAAAGAGTGAATCAAATTCTTGAAGACATGCTCAGAGCGTGTGTCATAGCCTTTGGGAAGAACTGGCAGAAATATCTTCCTCTTGCAGAGTTCTCTTCCAACAACAGTTTTCAATCTATTTTGGGCATGGCACCTTTCCAATTCCTGTATGGGAGAACATGTCGAACACCGCTGAACTGGAAAGAACCCGGCGAAAGACAATTCTTTGGTCCGGACATGATCCAAGAAGCAGAAGATCAAGTTCGCATAATTCGGGAGCGTCTGAAGGACGCTCAATCTCGTCAGAATACCAACTACGATCATCATCATCTTGATGTTCATTATGAAGTTGGTGATCAAGTTTACCTCCGGGTCACTCCTCTGAAGGGTGTCCATCGATTCGGTATCAAAGGCAAATTGTCTCCTCGCTATGTTGGTCCCTTTTGCATTCTCTCCACATGGGGTGAACTTGCCTACCAATTGGATCTACCTTCAACCTTTCCAGAGGTATATGAAGTCTTCCATGTGTCTCAACTCAAGTGTTGCTTCAAATATCCCATTCGTGGTGTGGACCATGAAACTTTGGATCTTCAAGATAATCTAACCTACCGCAAATACCTTGTTCATATTCTTGATGAAACCGAGCACAAGAATCGTCGTCAAACCATCAAGTTCTTGAAAGTTCAATGGTCTCATCACTCTGAGTCAGAAGCAACCTGCAACGCGAAGATCGTCTTTGATCTGAGTATCCTGCCTTCTTTTCTAAAACTTAGGAATCTCGGGTCGAGATTCTTGTAAGTGGGGTAGAGCTGTAACATACCACCTTTTGTGTAATATTAATAAAGACATGTTTGAGCATTGCATGCATAATACTTGCACTTTGGTTTAATCAAATAAGAACCAACAAAAAACCTAATTTTGTTCCCTCTCAAACCATTCAAATGGTTTTCATATATTAAAAATTACTTCAAACAAATGGAGCCCAAAATGGTCTACAAGGTCCCCTGAGTATCTTATACATTTTATAAAAGTCTCTGATATTTTTTTAATTATCCAAAATAGAATTTGAATTAAAAATACAAACAGAAAAAGGAAAAACTGAAAAGAAAAGGTTTTAATAGAAAAAACCTAACCCTAACTCTATCTGGGCTGCAGCCCATCAACCTCTCTCTCTCTCCTCTCCCCTTTCCTGCCGCCCACACGCGCCCGTAGCCAGCCCACCTTGGCCCAGCCATGGCCCACCCGGGCCCGTACCATTTCGTGGCGCCTATCGCCATCGTCAACCTCGTGCCTCGCCCGAAGCTGCCGCGTGTCGCCTCGCCGCCGACCGCCACACGCCAAGATCCGTGCCGCCGCCCCCGAGCACCTACAAGTACCGCTGGTCACCGCCGGACAACCCTAGCCGTCCCCCACTTCTCCTCTTCCTCTCCCTCTCTCGCTGCAGCGCCATGGCCGAAGAACCCTAGCCGCCAGTAGTCGTCGTCCTCGCCGTCTCTGGCCACCCTAGCCCAAGCCAACGCCACCGTTGAGTTCACCATGCTCGACTCTCTCTTCCTAGCCCCTCCTCTCCCTCGCGCGCAACCCCAGTCGGCCGAATCAACACCTCCTGCCACCGTCGGTCTCCGTTGATCCCTGTTGTTCCCGAGATCGCCTCGCCGTCAAGCCCGTCATGCTCTCGGTGAGCTCCTCGTCACAACGGTGCCCTCCGTTTCCTTTATCTCCCCCTATACCGTCCTCCCCGCTTGAGCCCGATGACGCCGCCGCTGGAGCTCGTCGGAGGCGACGCTCCAGTGACCAATAAGGAGCGGCGCCGCCACTAAAGCGCTCAGCACGTCAGCCTGCGTCCAACGCACCCCTCTATACAACCCCGCGAGCTCCCTAGCGCCAGCCACACTCTCAATCTAAGAGCTTGGACATTTCTGACGTCATGCTGGTGTCAGCATGATGCAATAAACCATTTTCTTTTATTTTATTTGTTTTTCAGTAATTATTTTCTGAAAATAATAAATCCCTAATAGGTGGACCCTAACTGTAAAATGTTTTCTAAAATTAATAAAAGTCTGACATGTGGGCACAACTTGGAAAATAATTTAAATATTCCAAAAATTATTTAAAATGAATTAAAAATGGACAAATTCATAACTAATTCATTTTAAATCATAAAAATACATCAAAATGTTCAGAAAAATAAGAGCTAAGCAATAGCAATATAATCATACATTGTTAACCAACTTTCATGACAAGTTTAATTAGAAGAACCAATTAAACCCCATAGGTGATTTCGAGGATCCCCTGTTCTAGGGTTTGGACCTCTCGGACCCCGTTTAAAATGACCAAGCATGTTCTAGGGTTCATTTCAACACTATTTAGCTTGTCATACCATCCATATTGTATGAGCATTGCACATGCCATGTGTTGAATATTGCTTTTCCTTTCTGGTGATTGGTTCTTCGCGAATAGGAACCGAACCCGAGGCTGAAGTCAACGCCACCGAAGATCAGTACCAGTCCAACAATGGACAAGGCAAGCGAAGCCCCACTCATACATAGGAATCCTATGTTTACAAAGTATTTCATTCTTGCCATATGCATTCGGTTCATCAGTCTTTTATCAGTAGATAGAGTAATCCTATCTGATGCATATTTCCCTTTGTGAACTAAATACCTGATCCACTGTTCCTAGCATAACTAGGGTTTAGCTTATGAGCATCGCTAGTGCCATAGTTCAGTCGAGATTAGCTGTGCTTAGTGGTCCAATGCTGATCATTCAGATGATGCACCGGAGATGCGAATGAATCTAGTATGGTAGGATGTTGTGATATGATCAGAGATGTATAATAAACATGCTAAGGCTTGTATGGGAGGCCATGTGGGTTGTGGTTTTCGTAGTCCCATACTTTCCACCCCTAGGAACTGTGTTCTCGCCTCTTGAACCAAGACGAGCGTACAACCACACGGGGGCCTGCAAACCCCCTCGACTCACTAACATGCCTATTAGATTCCATGAGTCACATAGTTCGGGCTTTCCATTTGACATACGCATCTTGGTTGTTCTTGGATGGAGGTGAAGGAGGTGCATTCATAACAGGTACGTAAGTGTGGCCGGGAACAAGAGATGCATGACATCCGTAATCTTGAATCCCGCACACATCATTAGGGACCGGCTTCGGGACTCGACCCGTTATGGTGGCATCTCCTTAGTGCGTGACTCATGGTCTCAGTGAAAGCAGGGTAAAGGTCGTGGTCAACTACTCTCTGCCAGCCTTTCAAGGAAGAGGGCTAATAATTTGGCATTAAGAATAGGTTAGTACGTGTGGGTAAAGTTGTGCACCACTGCAGGGTTATAATCTTTTCGAAAAGCGGTGTCCACGGTTATGGACAACTTGGGAACGGATTCTGTGATCATAGAAAACTATAACCGAATGATAAAACTTGGCCAACTAATGTGAGATCCAGAGTACTTCCTCGGGGAAGTTTGAGGGGGTAGTCCGGGAAGAGAGGTTCAGTAGATGATGGTACTTGGTGGATAACAAAGATGACTTCTAAGAGCTATAGTTGTAGTCTTCTTATCCCTTTTGAAAATGATCTGACTAGACGAGCTTCTTTACCTCCTTGTTTTGAAAACAAAAGATGGCTTTATGCAAAACAACTCCACTAGTCATAAGTGTTGCAAAGTACACCCTGTACTCAGCCTTGCCTCGTTGATGTTTTTCTATAGATGAAGCTACTCCAACTGAAGGTGGTTTCTACGTCGAAGTCGATGAGTAGTCGGGGTTCCCAGGCAGCAGCCTAGGATTTATGGAAGGGTCGCTACTTATGTTTAAGGCCTCTTAGGCCCTTTGTTATTTGTTGTTTAGAACAACTAGTTTACTTCCGTTGTTTGTTGTACTGATGGATCTGTGACCCTGGCTTGTATGACTGGTTTATAACTCTCTTAAGAGTTTACCTTTTAATGTATGGTTTGTATGTTCTGTAATGTTACCGATCATTCCCTGCGCGCTTCGAATTTAGGTTAGGCTTATGTCAGATGAATATCTGGTATTTATCTAGCCCTGATCCCGGGTCGTGAAATGTGCATCTTGATAGCGCACACATTAGCACTAACAGTGTGACGGCTCGGGAAAACCCTCCCAGGGGTGCCGTGGTGGTTGACCTGCATGTATGGGCCTCAGGAGGAAGAGGATAAGATTAACTTCCTTGCAGAGCTAAGAGAGGTGAGACGTGTCCATTCCGGCCTGTGGGTCCTCTATGGTGACATCAACATTATTTACCATGATGAGTATAAGAACAACGACAACCTTGATCGCCGGATGATGGGTCATTTCAGGGTATTCCTGAACGACTGCTCGCTGAAGGAGGTATATCTCCAAGGCAGACGATACACGTGGTCTAACGAGCGGGACTCCCTGGCGCTTGTTAGGTTGGGCAGGGTGTGTTGGAGATATGCCCTAGAGGCAATAATAAATATAGTTATTATTATATCTTTGTGTTTATGATAAATGTTTATATTCATGCTATAATAGTATTAACAAGGAAACATTAATACTTGTGTGAATTGTAAACTTAAATTGAAGTCCCTAGTATAGCCTCTATACTTCACTAGCTTGTTGGTTAATAGATGATTGTGGTTTCCCTATCATGAACATTGAGATGTTATTAACAACAAGATCATATCGTTAGGAGAATGATATGGTGGACATACTCCTATAGATAAGCGTAGCATAAAGATCAAGTCATTTCAATAGTTCAATTGCTATATGCTTTCTGATACATAGTAACCTAATTCCTTCGACCATGAGATCATGCATATCACCTTTACCGGATGGATGCTTTGATGTCATCAAACACCACACCGTAACAGGGTGGCTATAAAGGTGGTATTGAGTGTTCGGAAAGTATTGGTTGAAACACATGGATCAAGAGTGGGATTTGTCCATCCATATGACGGATAGATATTCTCTGGGCCCTCTCGGTGAAATGTCATCCAATTAGCTTGCAAGCATGTGACTGGGTCACAAGGGATCACATATCACGGGAACGAGAAAAGAGTACTTATCAGTAACGAGGTTGAACTAGGTATGCAGAGATACCGACGATCATAACCTCGGATAAGTAACATATCGTGAGACAAAGGGAAATTGGTATCGTATGTAAGTGGTTCATTCGATCGCAAAGTAATCGTAGAAATATGTGGGAGCCATATGAATTTCCAGATTCCTCTATTGGTTATTGTTCGGAGAAGTGTCTCGATCATGTCTGCATAATTCACGAACCGTAGGGAGACACACTTAAGGATTCGACGTTGTTTGAGTAGTTATGGTATTATGAGAAAGAGACCGAATGTTGTTCGGAGTCTCGGATGGGATCCGGGATATCACGAGGTGATCCGGAATGGTCCGGAGAATAAGATTCATATAAGGAAAGTCCCGTTTCGGAGTTGGGGAATGGTTCCGGTGTTTTCATCGGGAACATTCTAGAAGGTCCCGGAATGTCCGGCACTCCGGAGGGGAAGGGGTACATGAATGTGTCATTGCATGTTGGAATGATTGCATCATGTACTAAGTGTTCTCGCTGTCCGAAATAAAGGGTTAATTCAAATCCTAATTGAAAAAGTCAAACTGCCAGTTTTCGGTCAAACTGCCAGTTTTCGGAAAGAGGAGAAAGAGGAGGAGAGGTGGAGGCCGAGTTGGAGGAGGGTTCCTCCCCTTGGCCGGCGCACCTCCCAAGGACGAGTTGGGGAGGAACTCCTCCCCTTGGCCGGCCAAGCCCTCCCACCTATAAAAGGAGGGGCAGGGCCTCCTCCTCTAGACACACAAGTTTCCTATCCTCTAAACTAAACCCTAGATCTAGACCCCGGTTTAGAGCTATTCGGTTTAGAGCCTTCTAATTGGTTTAGAGCCCTCTAATTGGTGTGTCTAATTACTAGACCACTAATAGCCTCTCTCATAAGCTCCACCATACTCGCACCGGCTTAAGGCGAAGCCCTGCGGGATCTCCCCTCTACCTCCGGTACCACGCCGTTGTGCTGCCGGAATCGCGAGGAGAGTGCTACAACCTCCGCTGCCTGCTGGAACAAGGGAGAGGAAGGTCTTCGTCGAGTACCGAACGTGTGACCGACTGCGGGAGCGCTGCGGGAACGCGGCGCCGGAAGGATCGTCTACGCGATCTTGAGATCGGAAAGAGTACGACTACATCACCCACGAGAATCTGCTCTCGTTAAACACTTTGGAATCTTCGAGGGTGAGTTATTCCATCGACTCGTTGCTGCAATCTAGTAGATAGATCTTGGCTTGTTTGTTTGTATGCGATAGAAAATTTTTGTTTTCCATGCTACGAACCCCTACAGTGGTATCAGAGCCGTGTCTATATGTAGATCTGTTGTACGAGTAGAACACAATGGTCATTGTGGGCGTTGATGCTTTTATTGTAGATTGCTTTGTGTGTACTTTGCATCTTGCGGTATGTTGGGATGAAGCGGCCCGGGCTAACCTTACATGACATCGTTCATGAGACTTGCTCCACGCTTAACATGCAACTTGTATTGCATAAGTGGCTTTGCGGGTGCCTGTTTCTCCTAGCATAGTAAAGATCCAATTTACAACGGGTAATCAACAATGCTAGTATCAATGTTGTGGTTCTTGTTCGTAGGTTAGAACGACACTTATGGAAAGCCCCAAACCACGTAAAATATGCAAAGAAAGTAGAAGCGTCTAACTTTGTTTTGCAGGGGTGTGCAGTGATGTGATATGGCCATGATTGTGATTATATTTGATGTATGCAATGTTCCTTATTGTAAGTTGGCAACCGGCAGGAGCCATATGGTTGTCTTTAAATTCTGTTAAGACCTGCGTGTCTATTCAAAATAGTTGTAATAGTTGAAGCTGGTGGACGACAACCATGAAGAAGCGTCATTGACCTTGATGCTATGCCGGTGATGATGGAGATCATGTTCGTGCTTGAAGATGGAGATCGGAAGCACAAAGAAGAAAGGCCATATCATATCACATATTATGAATTGCATGTGATGTTAATCCTTTATGCATCTTGTATTGCTTAGTAGACGACGGTAGCATTATAAGATGATCCCTCATGCACATAAATTTCAAGTTCTAAAGTGTTCACCCTTAGTATGCACCGTTGCCAAAGCTTGTTGCTTCGAAGCACCACGTGATGATCGGGTGTCTTTGATTCCGCGGGTGAATACAACGTAAGCAAGCCAGATTTGCTTATGCGGTAGCTAAGGTTTGATCTTGACGAGCCTAGCATGTACAGACATGGCCTCAGGAACACGGATCACCGAAAGGTAAAGCATGAATCATATAGCAGATATGATGAACATGATGATTGTTCGCCATTGAAACTATATCGGCTCTCGTGATGATCGGTGTTGATATAGTAGATTTGGTTCGTGTGATCACTAAAACAATGTGAGGGATGTTGTTTTGAGTGGGAGTTCACCTAGTTTAATTTCATTAATTAATTTGAACTCAATTTGTCATAAACTTAGTCTAAACTATTGCAAATATGTTGTAGATCAATGGCAGCCCCTACCATCAATTTTAATGCGTTCCTAGAGAAAGAAAAGTTGAAAAACAATGGAAGCAACTTCGCGGATTGGTTCCGCAATTTGAGGATTGTCCTCACAGCTGGTAATTTGACCTATGTGCTGGATGCACCGCTAGGTGACCCACCTGCAGCTGATGCTACCGATGAAGTAAAGAATGTTTACCTCGCTCGGAAGAATCAGTACTCCATAGTTCAGTGTGCTATCTTGTATGGTTTAGAATCAGAGCTTCAGAAAAGGTTTGAAGAGTCGGACCCATATGATATTGTCGAGGATCTCAAATTAATTTTTGAGACTCATGCGGCAATTGAAAGTTATGAAGCTTCTGAAAAGTTCTTTAACTGCAAGATGGAAGAGGGTAGCTCCGTCAGTGAGCATGTGCTTAAAATGTCTGGGCACGCGAATAAACTTCAAAGCTTGGGTATAGTGATTCCTAATACTTTGGGAGTTTACCGCATCCTCCAATCACTACCACCAAGTTACAAGAACTTTGTGATGAACTACAACATGCAGAACATGAACAAAGAGTTGCCAGAACTATTTGCTATGTTAAAATCTGCAGAAGTGGAGATCAAGAAAGAGCACCAAGTGTTGATGGTCAGTAAGACCACCAAATTCAAGAAAGGCAAGTCTAAGCAAAAGGGACACTTCAAGAAGGGTGGTAAGAAAGTTACCATGCCAACGAAGAAGACCAAGGCTGGACCTAAGCCTGAAACTGAGTGCTTTTACTGCAAGGGAGAAGGTCACTGGAAGCGGAATTGCCCAAAGTACTTGGCGGATTTGAAGAACGGCAACATCAAGAAGAAAGGTATATTTGATATACATGTTATTGATGTGTATCTCACTAGTATTCGTAGTAGTGCCTGGGTATTTGATACTGGTTCGGTTGCTCATATTTGTAACTCGAAACAGGAGCTGCAGAATAAACGGAAGCTAGCGAAGAACGAGGTGTCGATGCGTGTGGGAAACGGATCAAAGGTTGATGTGATCACGGTCGGCACGCTACCTCTTCATCTACCATCGGGATTAGTTTTATACTTAAATAATTGTTATTTGGTGCCTGCGTTGAGCATGAACATTATATCGGGATCTTGTTTATTGCGAGACGGTTACTTATTTAAATCTAAGAATAATGGTTGTTCTATTTATATGAGTAATATGTTTTATGCACATGCACCTTTAATAGATGGTCTATTCATATTGAATCTCGATAGTGGAAATACACATATTAATAACATTGAAGCTAAACGTTTGAAATTGAGCGATAACTTGACCTATATGTGGCACTGTCGTCTTGGTCACATTGGAGTGAAGCGTATGAAGAAACTCCATTCCGATGGACTTCTTGAATCACTTGATTTTGAATCACTTGAAAGATGCGAAGCATGTCTGATGGGTAAAATGACTAAGACTCCATTTTCTGGTATAATGGAGCGAGCTACGGACTTATTGGAAATCATACATACCGATGTGTGTGGTCCAATGAGTGTAGCATCGCGCGGTGGTTATCGTTATGTTCTTACCTTCACGGATGATTTGAGTAGATATGGGTATATCTATTTCATGAAACATAAGTCCGAAACTTTCGAGAAGTTTAAGGAGTTTCAAAGTGAGGTAGAGAATCAACGTAACAAGAAGATTAAATTTCTACGTTCTGATCGTGGAGGTGAATATCTAAGTTACGAGTTTGGCGAGCATTTGAAGAAATGTGGAATACTTTCGCAGTTGACACCGCCGGGAACACCACAGCGTAATGGTGTGTCTGAACGTCGTAATCGAACTCTCTTAGATATGGTTCGTTCTATGATGTCACTTACAGATTTACCACTATCATTTTGGGGTTATGCATTAGAAACAGCCGCATTCACTTTAAATAGGGCACCGTCTAAATCCGTTGAAACGACACCGTATGAATTATGGTTTGGGAAGAAACCTAAATTGTCGTTCCTTAAAGTTTGGGGATGCGAAGCCTATGTAAAGAAGTTACAGCCGGACAAGCTTGAACCCAAAGCGGAAAAATGCGTCTTCATAGGATACCCAAAGGAAACTATTGGGTATACCTTCTATCATAGATCCGAAGGCAAAATCTTCGTTGCTAAGAATGGATCCTTTCTAGAGAAGGAATTTCTCTCGAAAGAAGTGACTGGAAGGAAAGTAGAACTCGACGAGGTTGTCGAACCTTCTCTCGAAATTGCGAGTAGCGCAGCACCGGAAGAAGTTCCTGTGGTGCCTGCACCAATAAGAGGGGAAGCTAATGATGATGATCATGAAACTTCGGTTGAAGTTGCTACAGAGCCTCGGAGGTCAACGAGAACTCGTACCACTCCAGATTGGTATGATTCCGTTATGAATGTCATGGTGGTGGACAACACCGATGACCCCGAGACATATGAGGAAGCGATGATGAGCCCAGATTCCAATAAATGGCAAGAAGCCATGAAATCCGAGATTGGATCCATGTACGAAAACCAAGTATGGACTTTGGTAGACTTACCGGATGGCCGAAAGGCTGTCGAGAACAAATGGATTTTCAAGAAGAAAACAGATGCTGATGGTAATATTACTGTCTATAAAGCTCGACTTGTCGCAAAAGGGTTTCGACAAATTCAAGGAGTTGACTACGATGAGACTTTCTCACCAGTAGCGAAGCTAAAGTCTGTGAGGATTATGTTAGCAATCGCTGCATATTATGATTATGAGATATGGCAGATGGATGTCAAAACAGCATTCCTCAATGGAGACATTGATGAAGAGTTGTATATGATGCAACCCAAAGGTTTTGTCGATCCTAAAGATGCTAACAAGGTATGCAAACTTCAACGGTCCATCTATGGATTGAAGCAAGCATCCCGAAGTTGGAATCAACGTTTTGATAAGGTAATCAAAAGTTTTGGTTTTATACAAACTTATGGAGAAGCTTGTATTTACAAGAAAGTGAGTGGGAGCTCTGTAGCATTCTTAATACTGTATGTGGATGACATATTGTTGATTGGGAATGATGTAGACCTTCTTAATAGTGTCAAAGAGTATTTGAATAATAGTTTTTCAATGAAGGATCTTGGCGAAGCAGCTTACATATTAGGTATAAAGATTTATAGAGATAGATCGAAACGCCAAATATCATTGTCACAAAGTACATATTTGGACAAAGTTCTAAAGAAGTTTGGAATGGAAGAAAGCAAGAAAGGGTTCTTGCCCATGTTGCCCAATACGACCTTGAGTAAAACTCAAAGTCCGACATCGGCAGAAGATAGAGAAAGGATGAGTAAGACTCCCTATGCCTCAGCCATAGGATCTCTAATGTATGCCATGCTATGTACTAGACCCGACATTGCATATGCTGTTAGTTTAACTAGCAGATATCAAAGTGATCCAGGAGTGGATCATTGGACAGCGGTCAAAAACATCCTTAAGTACTTGAGAAGAACTAAGGATATGGTTCTTTCTTATGGAGGTGATGAACAGCTCGTTGTTAATGGTTACACCGATGCTAGTTGGAACACCGATCCGGATGATTCTAAATCACAATCTGGATACGTATTTATTTTGAATGGTGCAGCAGTTAGCTGGAGGAGTGCAAAGCAAAGCGTTGTGGCGAGATCTTCAACTGAATCGGAATACATGGCTGCTTCGGAGGCTTCACAAGAAGCGATATGGATGAAAGAGTTCATTACAGAGCTGGGTGTGGTTCCCAGTGCGCTGGACCCAATGTCTATCTACTGTGATAACATGGGCGCCATAGCCAATGCACAAGAACCAAGGTCACACAAGAAGCTGAAGCATATCAAGCTACGTTTTCACGCTATTCGAGAACATATCCAGGATGGGGATATAAAGATTTGCAAAGTACACACAGATCTGAATGTGGCGGATCCGTTGACTAAACCTCTCCCGAGGGCAAAACATGACCAACACCAAACTGCCATGGGTGTTCGGTATATTACCATGTAATCTAGATTAGATGACTCTAGTGCAAGTGGGAGACTGTTGGAGATATGCCCTAGAGGCAATAATAAATATAGTTATTATTATATCTTTGTGTTTATGATAAATGTTTATATTCATGCTATAATAGTATTAACAAGGAAACATTAATACTTGTGTGAATTGTAAACTTAAATTGAAGTCCCTAGTATAGCCTCTATACTTCACTAGCTTGTTGGTTAATAGATGATTGTGGTTTCCCTATCATGAACATTGAGATGTTATTAACAACAAGATCATATCGTTAGGAGAATGATATGGTGGACATACTCCTATAGATAAGCGTAGCATAAAGATCAAGTCATTTCAATAGTTCAATTGCTATATGCTTTCTGATACATAGTAACCTAATTCCTTCGACCATGAGATCATGCATATCACCTTTACCGGATGGATGCTTTGATGTCATCAAACACCACACCGTAACAGGGTGGCTATAAAGGTGGTATTGAGTGTTCGGAAAGTATTGGTTGAAACACATGGATCAAGAGTGGGATTTGTCCATCCATATGACGGATAGATATTCTCTGGGCCCTCTCGGTGAAATGTCATCCAATTAGCTTGCAAGCATGTGACTGGGTCACAAGGGATCACATATCACGGGAACGAGAAAAGAGTACTTATCAGTAACGAGGTTGAACTAGGTATGCAGAGATACCGACGATCATAACCTCGGATAAGTAACATATCGTGAGACAAAGGGAAATTGGTATCGTATGTAAGTGGTTCATTCGATCGCAAAGTAATCGTAGAAATATGTGGGAGCCATATGAATTTCCAGATTCCTCTATTGGTTATTGTTCGGAGAAGTGTCTCGATCATGTCTGCATAATTCACGAACCGTAGGGAGACACACTTAAGGATTCGACGTTGTTTGAGTAGTTATGGTATTATGAGAAAGAGACCGAATGTTGTTCGGAGTCTCGGATGGGATCCGGGATATCACGAGGTGATCCGGAATGGTCCGGAGAATAAGATTCATATAAGGAAAGTCCCGTTTCGGAGTTGGGGAATGGTTCCGGTGTTTTCATCGGGAACATTCTAGAAGGTCCCGGAATGTCCGGCACTCCGGAGGGGAAGGGGTACATGAATGTGTCATTGCATGTTGGAATGATTGCATCATGTACTAAGTGTTCTCGCTGTCCGAAATAAAGGGTTAATTCAAATCCTAATTGAAAAAGTCAAACTGCCAGTTTTCGGTCAAACTGCCAGTTTTCGGAAAGAGGAGAAAGAGGAGGAGAGGTGGAGGCCGAGTTGGAGGAGGGTTCCTCCCCTTGGCCGGCGCACCTCCCAAGGCCGAGTTGGGGAGGAACTCCTCCCCTTGGCCGGCCAAGCCCTCCCACCTATAAAAGGAGGGGCAGGGCCTCCTCCTCTAGACACACAAGTTTCCTATCCTCTAAACTAAACCCTAGATCTAGACCCCGGTTTAGAGCTATTCGGTTTAGAGCCTTCTAATTGGTTTAGAGCCCTCTAATTGGTGTGTCTAATTACTAGACCACTAATAGCCTCTCTCATAAGCTCCACCATACTCGCACCGGCTTAAGGCGAAGCCCTGCGGGATCTCCCCTCTACCTCCGGTACCACGCCGTTGTGCTGCCGGAATCGCGAGGAGAGTGCTACAACCTCCGCTGCCTGCTGGAACAAGGGAGAGGAAGGTCTTCGTCGAGTACCGAACGTGTGACCGACTGCGGGAGCGCTGCGGGAACGCGGCGCCGGAAGGATCGTCTACGCGATCTTGAGATCGGAAAGAGTACGACTACATCACCCACGAGAATCTGCTCTCGTTAAACACTTTGGAATCTTCGAGGGTGAGTTATTCCATCGACTCGTTGCTGCAATCTAGTAGATAGATCTTGGCTTGTTTGTTTGTATGCGATAGAAAATTTTTGTTTTCCATGCTACGAACCCCTACAGGGTGTTGTGCACATCAGACTGGGATGAGCTGCATGGTAACTGCTCCTTGCGCCGTCTTTCCACGGTGATTTCTAACCACTGCCCCCTCCTCCTTGTCTGTACGCCTATGGCCATATGTAGGAAGAGATTCCAGTTCGAGAGTTTCTGGATGAAGTTGGAAGGCTTCAAAGGTGTGGTAAGCAACACTTGGAACACCATTAACGGAGACCCGGACCCCTTCCGATGGCTCGTCGCTAAGATGAAGCGGACAACCCGCCACCTGATGAGCTAGGCAGGTAAGCAGGTGGGATCGGTGAAACTGTAGTTGATGATAGCGCGGGAGGTGGTGTACCGCATGGACGTTTCTATGGACTTTAGGCAACTGACGGTAGATGAGAATACCCTTCGCGTGCAGCTCAAGCGCACCTACCTTGGGTTGGCCTCGCTGGAGCACACTATGGCCCGACAACGGGCAAAAGTTGCTTGGCTCAGGGAAGGAGGTGCTAACACGACTTTCTTCCATCAGAATGCTTCCTACCAGAGGCAGAAGAATGTGATCCATAGCCTAGCGGTGAATGGTGCAGTCCTGGTGGACCATGCTGCCGTGGCCGAGGAAACCTTCGATCACTTCCAAGCGCTCCTAGGTACAGCTGCTTTCCGGGGATTCTTGCTAGACCTAGACTTCTTGGGGACCTACACTAAGGATCTATCGGACATGGATACCCCATTCATAGAGGAAGAGTTCTAGGACGTGGTGAGGCGCCTGCCCCATGGAAAAGCACCGGGCCCAGATGGCTTCACGGCGGAATTTCTCCAGAGTTGCTGGGGACGGTGAAGGCAGACTTCATGCTTGCCTTTGCCAAGCTACATGCGATCAGTGGGTGCGGTTTCCAGGGCCTCAACCAGGCACTGATCACACTGCTGCCAAAGCACACCGAAGTGACCTCCCTGGGGGATTACCGACCGACCATCCTCATCCACATATTTGTCAAGCTCCTAGCGAAGGTTATGGATACGAGGTTGGAGCCTAGGTTGGGCGTCGTGGTTGACTCGAACCAGTGCGCTTTCATCCAGAAACGCCGCATCCATGAAAACTTCATGATGGTTCAACAGACGGCGAGGTTTTTACACCGGCTCAAGGAACCTCGATTCATGCTCAAGCTTGACATCGCGCGAGCATTTGACTTGGTCTCCTGGCCTCTCCTGTTAAAGGTTATCCAAAGGGTGGGGTTCGGACCCAAGTTCAGGGAATTGGTGGCCATCCTGTTATCCACGGCGAGCACCTTGGGTGATGCTCAACAGCAAGCCAGGCCCCCCGATCTGGCATCGGTGGGGCCTGAGATAGAGGGATCCCTTGTCGCCTATGTTGTTTGTGTTGTTTATCAACACACTCAACAAGTTGTTTTATAAGGCCAAGGAGTTGGAGGTGTTGAAGCCTATTACACCTCGGGGGTTTGGGTACGTCCGTGTCGCTCTATGAAAACGATGTGGTTATATTTTGCCACCCAGATGAGACGGAGCTACGCACTGTGCGCGCTATCCTGGGGCTCTTTGGGGAGGCTTCTGGACTACACACCAACTTTGCAAAATGCTCGGTTTCTCCAATTGCGTGTACGGAGGTTGAGGCCCTTCAGGCTGTGATGGATGCGATGGTAAAGGAGTGACAATTAGCACTCTTTCCTATCAAATACCTAGGGATCCCCCTAACTATTGGACGGCTACCGACATCATCACTCCAACCCCTAGTGGGCAGCATCACAGATCGCCTGCCGTCATGGAAAGCCTCCATGATGACGAAGGCTGGTCGGCTTGCTCTAGCTATGTCCATTCTCATGGTGATCCCTCTACACCATATCATTGTTCTAGGGATAAACAAGA
The DNA here is from genome assembly GCA_916181665.1 of Avena sativa. NCBI lineage: Eukaryota > Viridiplantae > Streptophyta > Magnoliopsida > Poales > Poaceae > Avena > Avena sativa. The sequence continues at coordinate 108,392,011 of OV702293.1, forward strand.
AGGTCATGAAACAAGTGGAGAAGATTGTGAGAGGATTTCTTTGGGCTGGGAGAGTGGATGCAAATGGGGGCCATTGCCACATCGTCTGGGACAAAGTTTGCCGCTTTGAGCTTCGGAGGGCTGGGGATTCCTGACCTCGCTCGAACGGCTATTAGTCTTCGATCACGTTGGCTCTAGAGGATGAGCACGAACCCTTAGATGCCTTGGCGAGGTGTAGTAATGCATTTCTCAAGGATCGAGCTACATGTGTTCGATGCCTCCACTACGATGGTAGTAGGGGATGGTAAAACGGCTCTCTTTTGGGAAGATAGGTGGATCGAGGGTAGGACCATCAAGGAGATTGCCCCGGACCTGTTCACGCTGATCCTGAAGCACGCTCGAAAGAGCCGCATGGTGAGAGAGGAGCTGGCCGAGCGTCGTTGGATTGCCGATATACAGGGTGCGCTAAGTTTGCTAGCCCTATGGCAATACATTCAGATGTGGATCGCGTTGCGAGACGTCCAACTCTCGATCGTCCCGGACGCTATCCTATAGAGGTGGACGACAGATGCATAGTATTCGTCCAAATCTTGCTATGAATTCCTCTTTCAGGGGTCCTTACTGTCGAGATCATGGAGGATTAACTGGCACACGTGGGCTCCCCCAAGGGTTAAGTTCTTTGTCTGGCTAGCATGCCAAGACCGCTGCTAGAGGGGTGAGATGCTAGAGAGGAGAGGGCTCCAACACCCTCCGCGCTGCCCGCTGTGTGAACAATCGGAAGAGACCATGAGGCACCTTCTCACAAGGTGCCCCTTCTCACGGACGATATGGCAGGAGGTCCTATCTTGGATTTGATTGACGTCCAGGCCTCCGGTTGAGGAGGACGACTTCGTAGATTGGTGGAAGCTGGCGCTCCTATCTACCCCCCACGCGATGCGCAAAGGGACCTCGTCGCTGGTGATGCTGACGACATGGTGGATATGGAAATACCGCAACGCGGTCATCATAGACAACGCGAGCCCCAACTGCGGTAGTCTCCTCGTCACGGTTCGATCAGAAGCAAGATCTTGGGCTTTGGCTGGCGCGATTGGCTTAAAGGCCTTGATCCCCACTATAGCGTAGGTCTAGTGGGTTGAGTTGTATCTCGGGTGCTTCTCACTTCTGTAGCCTGTGTATATGTACAAAACTCCTTTTTTTATCAATGAATCAAAATGCAAGGCTTTTGCATTTTTGCGAAAAGAGCATCTCCACTCTGCTTCCCACAACGCCAATCCAGGATGATTTTTTGGTCTGGACATTGAAAATTGGCCAGTCGCGTTCCCAGGAACCCGATTTCGTTCGGATTTGGGCCAAGTTTGGTCCGGACTTTTCAGGCCATTCCCGAGTTGCTGGAAACACACTAGAAACGTCGGACAAAACGAAAATGGGCGTGGGCCAACCTTGTCGGCGAGACAGTCTCATTCCCCACACCGACTCGCCTAGACTACAGCGAAGAGCTCTCCCAGCTGCCTCTATCGCCATGACTTCGTCAGCGAAGCTCCACCACGCCGAGTCGTATCCACGCCTCTAGATAGGCTTGCCGCCATCGCCTCTCCTTCCCCCTCGGCCTAGGCCATCTTTCGCTGCCCAAACTTCATCGTAGCTCAGCTTCGCTGCGAGCTCCCACCACCCCGCCGCCAAGTGTTCAGCATTTTGCCGTTTCGGCCATGTACTTCGACAACAAGGAGATGTTCGCCGGGTTGCTGGAGGAGGAGAATGTCGCTTCCACCGAAGATGCAGAACACATGCAGATCCTTGCCTCACTCGCCCGACTGTACGTGCAGACGACAACACCAAAGCATGGAGGTTCGGCGAAGGGTTGCCGGAAGTGCAAGTCAAGGCAGAGGATGGAGGGCTACTGTATGCTGTACGTCGACTACTTTGCCGGCGAGCCGCTGCATAAAGAGGCCATGTTTTGACATCGTTTTAGGAAGAGATGGAAGCTCTTCCTTGAGATCGTGCATGCCATCCAGGAGTTCGACCCCTATTTCGTGTGCAAGAAGGACTGCATCGGCATGGTTGGGTTTTCCTCACTGCAGAAGTGCATAGTGGCGATGAGGTTGCTTGCATATGGAGTGCCGAGTGATAGTGCTGATGACTATCTCCGCATGACCGAGTCCATCGCCAACGATTGCTTATATTGGTTCTGCAAGGAAGTGATTGCAGTGTTTGGGAAACAGTACTTGAGAACACCCACTGCTGAAGACACTGCTCGGATCCTCATAGTCAATGAAAGTATATGATTTCTTGGGATGCTTGGAAGCATAGACTACATGCATTTGCACTAGAAGAACTGTCCATTTGCATGGAAGGGAATGTATAAAGGAGGTTGCACTGTGATACTCGAGGCAGTTGCTACACATGATCTTTGGATCTGACACTCCTTCTTTGGCATAGCAGGATCGAACAACGACATCAACGTCCTTAAATGTCATTGCCAAACTTGTTGAGGGTCATGCTCCCCCTGTGGACTTTGAGATCAATGGTCACCACTACAATAAGGGATACTATCTTGCAAATGGCATCTATCCAAGATGTCCAACATTTGTGAAGACTATCTCAAACCCAATGCTCCCCAAGCATGCTCAGTTTGCCAATGAACATGAATCTTGTAGGAAGGACATGGAGCGTGCATTTGGTGTGCTTCAACAGAGGTTTGCAGTTATCCGGTTCCCTACTATGAATTGGTCGAAAGATCTGATGTGGTAAGTGATAAACTGTTATGTGATCTTGCACAACATGATCATTAAGGATGAGAGGAATGACCCAGTGAGTTTGGTTGAGCAGAACGAGTCATACTAAAGACAGGGACCTCTTGCCGAGCATGATCACCAGGTGCGTCCAACCTAGGTTGCCTTCATCGCCATGCGTCAGGAGATCCGAGATCCGGTAGTGCATCAACACCTGCAGGATGATCTGGTTGAGCACCTATGGATACACAGGGGCAACACGTAGATCCCAAGCATGAACTGGCCGAACTAGGCTGAAATATTTTGTATTGTTATTGTATGCCAAACTATTTTTAATTTTACGCAGAAATATGTTTAAATTTATGCCGAACTTGGCCGAGCATTGCTCTATATTCGTATTATGCCGAACTATGCCGAAAACTGGTCGAATTTGAGCCGAATTAGGGCGGAAAAAGACGTCCTGGGAACTCGGCCTGGGAACGCGAGTGGGAAAATCGGCGTTTCTAGGCCGAAAACGTGTTTCGTCCGGCCATATTTAGGTCCGGATTTTGGCCTGGGAACGGACAACGAGTGGAGATGCTCTGAAGGGCTAGAATGCAATAGGATGACATCGGACGGACCAGAAAATTGAGATTAAATGTCCACGGTTGAGATGCTTCCAACTTATTTTTAAGAGTAAAATATATCCTAAAAATGATGAAACCTTTACTACTTCTACACCTAATAATAACCTAAATGCTAAAAAGTTCTCGGAGGCTAATCTAGACTAATATTAAAAGACCCAGAGGGTCTAATACAGCCTACCATATCCGTACTATGCAATTATCCAACACTTTGAAATCACGTCGTCTTTATCGGGGCTCATCACATGGAGCGGACAACCCTGCTGAAAGAATATGTTGGGCCCCCATGTGTGGTTTTGGTAATTAATGACAATCTTTATGGACTAATGTGTGTATTAAGTTATATTTGTAGGATTTGTCCATTGACATCGCTTGGAGCATGTGTTGGCTTCAAGGTCGATGAAATGCAAAGAAGATATGTTGTGCAAGCTCAATATGCAAGATAAATGATGAGGAATTAAGAAAGGCGTTCCATCTTGAGAAGGGCAAGACCGTCTACATCAAGCTCAAGTGAAATGCTCAAGGCAAAGGTATAATCTTGATAGGTTTTCCCTTTTGCCGGTCTCACGTTGTGTGTGTGAGACCGGGTTTATGATAGATAACCGTACTATCAAGAGGGGCTCTCGTATGAGTAATTCGGTCACATCGTTCGGAGAGAGCTCAAACCTTTGCATACTTGCATCATCGTATTTGGTTGTTATTTGGTCTTATCCATGTGTGGATATAGAGCTTGTGGTAATCTCCATAACAAGCTCTTGTTCATCAAAATCAGATCTCCCATATGTATCATGTTGCGATTTTGATTTATGCGGCTTTTCGGTTTCTCACCAAGTGAGATATCTCACATTATTCTACTTGATACTTTCTCACTTGGTGATAATCAATATTTCCTTTATCCAACGCAATTGGAATTGGGTCAATCGGAGCTTCCAGTCAAAAGTTATTGTTGTTTGAATATTTGCCCGTCAATCTGTTTTCTGGGCTGAGCGGTAGTACCGCCCGGGCAGGCCGGTACTACCGCCCGCCCCTGAGAACGGCCCGTTTTCTTTCTGCCTCGCTGGGTACCTAAATCCGATACTACCGGCCGGCCCGGTAGTACCGCCCGGCTGGGCCTGTAGTACTGGCTGGCCCAGTTTCTTTTCCCAGATCCAGATCTCGCTCTGCTGTTGCCGCTCGTTTTCACTCATGCGCTTGCCACCCCGTGTCACTGCCGCTGGGCCCGCTCGCGAGCTGCTGCGGCTGCGCTGCACGCGCGCCCGCCCACCGCTCGCTGCCATGTCCCCGCGCGGGCCCCTCTGCACTGCGCTGCTACTGCTGCTGCCTGGCCCCGCGCTGCGCTGCACCGCGCTGCTGCGCGTTGACTCGCCCCGCTGCTGCCTCAATGGCTCTGCATCGCGCGCCCGCGTTGCTGCGCTGCCTCACCGCGTGTGGCCTCGCTGGCACTGGCCTGCTGCATGCGCGCAGCTGCGCTGCTGCGGCCCCACCTGGGCCCCACCCTGGCGCTGGCGGCCGCTGGTTTTCCTGCCGACTTTTACCCTTCGCTCGCACGTGCGTTGACTGTCCCTGTGCTGGCTTGGTCTGTTCGGTCCGGTAGTACCGGTCCGATCCGGTACTACCGTTCCGTCTAGAAAAATCGCCCCAACGGGCAGATTTTTGGCCCCTCTTTAAATAGTCTTTTCCCTTTGTCTTTGAGGGTAGCTTATTACTCCTCCTTTTGTCTAAGCTTTGCCCTCATTTTCCTTACTCTTTGAGCTTGATTTATACTCACCCCTCCATTGATTCTTGCATATATTTGAGGGGTAGTTGGAGGTGATCTAGATCTACGTTTTGACCTAACCGATTTATCTCTTTGTGAGTGTATCTTTGGGGATCTAGATTTTGGGAGATTTTGTGTCACTCTTTGATTCCTCCTCTCTTGTTCCCCCAATAGCTTTAGTAGCTTTGTTGGAACTCAAGAGTGAGGGATTTGAGCACCTTTGTGGTGTTCTTGCCATTTGCATTTGGTGCATCGGTTTGAGTTCTCCCCGGAGGAATTTGGTTCGTGTGACTCTTTGGAGCTTGTCCCTCTTGGGTTCTTGGAACCCTAGACGGTTTTGTGGCCTTGGTGGCATTTGTTGAGGCCTTTTGTGGCGTTTGTCGGGAGCCTCCAATTAAGTTGTGGAGAAGTGCCCCAACCTTGTGAGAGGTTCCGGTTGCCACCGACAAGTGTACCGATAGTGGAAGCGTGGATCTATCCCGTTGGGGTGAGATTCACCGGAGAATAAGGGAGGCCTTTTGTGGCGTTGGTGGTTTGATACCACCCCCTCTCCAAACGAGATGTACTCCATGTTGGGAGGAACTCGGTAAAATATCGGTGTCCCCGCGTGCCTCGGTTATCTCTATACCCGAGCTCTTTACTTATGCATATTACATTGTGATAGCCTTCGTGCTTGAAGTAATATATATCTTGCTATCACTTTGTTGCTTGTATTGCTTAGCATAAGTTGTTGGTGCACATAGGTGAACCTTAGTTGTTCTAGGTTGTGCTTAACAAAGTAAACACTAGTTTTATTCCGCCTTTGTTGAGCCACTCTAGGAAAAGTTTTAATCGCCTATTCACCCCCCTCTAGGCGACATCCGTATCCTTTCACCTGCAACGATCGCCCCGCGACTCGCTTTTTTCCTCAAAGCAAAGCGGCAGTTCCAAACAACAGACGCCGTCCACCCACCGCCGCAGCCGCCCTAGCCGCTGCCCTACCGCGCAAGCCACCGCCGCAGGCGCCCCCGGCTGCGTTGCCCCAACGACGCCCCTGCCTGCGCTGCCCCAGCAGTGACGACGCCAGCCCCAGCCACGCAAGCCACCGCCGCCGCCCCTGCAGGCACACGCAGGCCACATCCCCAGCTGCGCACGACGCCAATCCCGCCCCTGCCTGCGTCGCCTGCCACCGCCGCCCCAGCCACGCCATCGGGCAGCACAGGAGCTCGCCTGACGCCCTACGACAAGGTGGCCTGCCTGTCGCCGTCCCGCACGAGAGCCTGCCCGCCAAGCCTCCACGCCACCCCCCGTGCGAGCCTGCACCGGCGGCCTCCTGCACGTCCCCTGCTATTCAGGTTCGACGTCTTCCTCTGCGTCTTGACCAGCATATGAACAGAGAGCTGTTGCAGCATTAATCTGTACCAATGGATTGGCTTCAAAACTTGTCATCAAGGTATGATCAATCAGGAGCATACTTGTAAATAAACCTTTCTTTGAAGATCTATAAACACTTCCCATTCCCATGAATGTAATAAACAGCCTTTTGGCGTGTTGGATGTGGCCTGAAAATAATACTACTCCCTCCGTCCTAAAACAATGTCTCAGATTTGTCAAAATTTAAATAAATCTAGACACTATTTAGTATAATAGTTCATCCAAATTTTGATAAATCTAAGACATGTATTTTAGGACGGAGGTAGTACTAGGTTGTTCCTTTTTAGAAGTTTACTTAGTTATTCACATGCCTAACTCAAATAGCGTGTATTTGAAGACGGCTCATTGATTTCTGAATTTAATATTTCAGTTACTTGCATCTATATATTAACGCAACCTTGGTAAAACCTGAACAACAGTTTTCTTTCATTCTTTTATGGACGTCCACATATATCTTATTAGTACTTCTGTTCTTTGAAAGTTGGAGCTATATTTTGATCCTGAAAGATATTTTTTGAAGCTTGTTATTTTTCATTTCTGTTTGTTATTTCAGGTTACTCATGAGCGTTATCATTTTCATGCAGATTCTACTCTGAAGTCTGAAGTAATTGTTTATGCAAATCCTAGAGAGGTTAAGAAGCAGAGGGATAGGAAGCGGTATGCAAAAAAATAAAAATAAGATCTGCATCATGTAATACCATATCTTTGCAGCATTCCATTTGACTTTTATTTGGTTATACAGAGACTAGCAATGTTGAGATGTTGTAACCTGCTAAAAAGTAAAGCAGACAATATGCAGGGGAAAGCTTTCACCATAGAAGATAGGACGACTGATCTCAATTTTGAATTTTTAAAATAGAATAGTGTGATATTGCGATTGCGCTGCAATCCTATGGCATACATGTTTAATTTTCCTTATACTTGGCTTATTATAATTTAGATATACTTTTCAACAACTATAAGTATTACCACGGGAATGTTTAAAAGGTTAATCCTCATTCAGAAATCCTAATAAAATATTTTTCTTTAGTTCTAACCCATATTATCCGGTAACATGAACCTTATTATCTATTTTGAACGGTGCACGTGCTCGATTAATAGTTAGACAAAAGCGAGACTCTGTTTTGTGCCCGTCGGACGCTCAACTGAATCTCTTGATCACGCGCGCGTCGGACCTCTTTTCCGACAGATTCCCACCTAGGAAGCACCCATGTGGCCACATACAGACCGTCCCCTACCTTCCTCCGTGGGCCCACTGCAGCCTAGCCCACCCGCCGCCGCCGTCCCAAGTTGTCGCCTCCTGGCTAGCCATGCTCGCACGGGCCTCCGGCCGCCGTCGTGCGCCGCTTGCTTGACACTCCTGCCCCACGAACTCGCGCGTCCCGAGGCGTGGCAGAGGATGTCTGCCCATGGGGAGCTCCGGTCATGGCCGCCGGGTCCGCTCGTGCTCCAGGCATAAACGCATCGCCACCGGGAAGTGAAAGCTCGATTTGCTCCTCCATATTTTTGGTCGCCGTCTTGCCGTTCCTCCCAGCGAATTCCACCTTGCAAATTCCCACCGGGTTAGAGAGGGACGGGTAGAGGAAGGGGATGAAGAGAGGAGGAGAGGTGGTAGGTGGAGCGCTGTCAAACTAGTGAGGGGGCAGAGGAGAGCCTCCCATGTCTCGTCGTCGGCCGCGGGGGCAGAGAGGTCTGGGATCCTGGCGAACGAGGATGGAGTGCTGTGGGTGGCGGCTGTCGAGGTGAATGGATAGAGGTGGCGGAGGCAAAGGGGCTGGCGATGTAGGCATGCACGGTGGCGCTGTTGCTGCTTCGAGGAATCCTAGAGGAAGGGACCACGGCGGGCACCGTCACGTTAGGGTCGCAGCCATGCGCGACCGCTAGCATCTCCCGTTGATTCCTCTTTTGTCCCCTCCAATTATTCCATGGACTCCCATCACCCGATCCTTGACTTTCCAATTCAGCAACAATCATATGGGGCCTCGCCGGTTGCCCGTGGGCGACACCAAATCCTCGGATCAACCGCGTGTCCCTAGGTTGGTGACACATCGCATCCAAGAACATGGCCAAGGCCAAGCTTTCGTGACAGCACTCGATTTGGTACAACAAGATTTTCTTTGAATTTTCAGAAACAAGCCATGTATTAGAATGTACTGTGGTCCGTAGAGATGGATGTGCCTCGCCAGGCTGGGTGAATTAAAACGGCGACCATTTACACGTGAACAGAGAGTTTTAGTTCTTTATACTCTTTCTGTCCCATAATATATGTCTCAAATTTGTCAAAACTTAAATGAATCTAGACACTAATTAGTATATATAGATTCATCTAAATGTTGAAAAACTTGAGACATTTATTTTGAGACGGAGAGAGTACTACGATATACGATGCCCAACACCCAAACCAGCCTCACCAGACAAATTATTTTTTAGTTTTTTACTAAATATGTTCGATAGTTTAAGTCTTTTTATAGCAAACTAAAATAGCTTACTAAAAAAACTTATATTGTGGAATAGAGGGAATATTTTAGTAGAGCCGGCTTATTATAGATCCTGTTAGGCCTCATGTAGTGAATGGTGGCGGGGGCAAATCAGAAGTTGTCTTTTTAGTACTAAGTTGTATATGCACCAGTATTAAGTTGTATATAAGTAGCTAAGTTATACATGTACCGGTCCTAAGTTGTATATCTACTAATACTAAATTGTATAGCCACCGATGCTAAGTTGTATCCATAGTGACACTAAATTTCATACGCATACTATTATTAACATGTATACCCACTATTACTAAGTTGTATACCTACTATTTTTCCTAGAATATGTGGAGCGCTGGACACCATCGGTCTCAAGACTATATTCCCTTCGGCTTTTTCTAGAATGTGTTGCACCCTGGATTGGCCACACTAATGTTGATTGAGATGGATTTTGTCGTTTTAACTGCTAATTGTATATCCATCGATGCTAAGTTGTATATATACTGGCGATAAGTTTGTATATATGTCTGTGCTAAATTGATACCTATCGGTACTAAGTTGTATACCTATAAAGGCTAAGTTGCACACATACTGTTATTTCGGCTTTCCCTTCGTCTAGGCATCGCCTGTCTCAAAGCAATATTCTATTTGTCTTCTTGCATCTCGTTTTGTGCCTTCTATCGTACCACAAGCACGACCACATCCATGTTGATTGTGATGGAGTTGTACCTCGTGGCGACGACTACCAAGAAGACCACAAGTTTTTTTTCACACATGTGCTAACTTATATTTTCAACTTGTGCTAAGCTGTATATTCGACTTGTCCTAAGTTTCATACCCACTTTTTGCTAAGTTATTTACGGACTAGGATTAAGTTGCACTTATTTTTCAATATAGTTGTATATCGAACATACATAGTTGTATACCCACTAGGGTTAAGTAATTGTTGGTTTGACTTTTCCTCTGTCTGGGCATCACCCGTCTCTAAGCGACATCCTCTTCGCCTTCTTGAATCTCGTGTTGCGCCTTGTGTTGTGCTTGTGGCATTGGGCACATCCACGTTGTATAGACACCGATGCTAAGTTATATACATACTAACGCTAAGTTGTATACCAACTTGGGTTAAGTTGCACTCATTATGCAATATACCCACTTAGTAAATTGTTGCTTCGGTTTCCCCTTCGTCTAGGCATCACAAGTCTCAAAGAGACATCCTATCCGGCTTATTGCATATCGTGTTGTGCCTTGTGTCGTGCTTATGGCATCGACCACATCCACGTTGATCCTGGTGGAGTTGTACCTCGTGGCGGCAACTGCTAAGAACACAACAAGTTGTTACTTCACACATGGGCTAAGTTTTATTTTGGACTTGTGCTAAGCTGCATACTCACTAGTGCTAAGTTGTATTTTGACTTTTGATAAGTTGCATACCCAATATTTGCTAAGTTATATATCGACTAGGGTTAAGTTGCACCTATTTTCTAACATTGTTGTATATGGAACATACAGAGTTGCATACCCACTAGGGTAAAGTCAATTGTTGGTTTGGGTTCCTCTCCATCTGGGCATCTCCGGTCTCCAAGAGACATCATCTTTGACTTCTTGCATCTCGTGTTGCGCCTTGTGTCATGCTTGTGGCACCGACCACATCCACATTGATCAAGATGGAGTTGTACCCTCGTGGCGGCCGCTACCAAGAAGGCAAGAAGTTGTTTCTTTACACATGTGCTAAGTTGTATACCTCTAGTATTAATTTGTATACCTTATCTCATATGTGAAGTTGGCAACATCTACACTAGAGTGGCTGCAACTTGTTTCAAAAAGTGGTAGCAAATATACCCTGCACAAAATGCAACTTAGTGGAGATATGTATACAACTAAAATACTAGGAGAAACTAACTCTTGGTAGGACTGCAACAACTATACTTTGCACGAAATGCAACCCCATTTGGGGATGAATTTTGAAGTTGTGCACCATCGTCTTGAACTTGTATATCACCAGTCTAAGTTGTCTACCAGTAAGTGGTAGCAAATATACCCTGCACAAAATGCAACTTAGCAAATAAGTTGCATACCCAATATTTGCTAAGTTATATATCGACTAGGGTTAAGTTGCACCTATTTTCTAACATTGTTGTATATGGAACATACAGAGTTGCATACCCACTAGGGTAAAGTCAATTGTTGGTTTGGGTTCCTCTCCATCTGGGCATCTCCGGTCTCCAAGAGACATCATCTTTGACTTCTTGCATCTCGTGTTGCGCCTTGTGTCATGCTTGTGGCACCGACCACATCCACATTGATCAAGATGGAGTTGTACCCTCGTGGCGGCCACTACCAAGAAGGCAAGAAGTTGTTTCTTTACACATGTGCTAAGTTGTATACCTCTAGTATTAATTTGTATACCTTATCTCATATGTGAAGTTGGCAACATCTACACTAGAGTGGCTGCAACTTGTTTCAAAAAGTGGTAGCAAATATACCCTGCACAAAATGCAACTTAGTGGAGATATGTATACAACTAAAATACTAGGAGAAACTAACTCTTGGTAGGACTGCAACAACTATACTTTGCACGAAATGCAACCCCATTTGGGGATGAATTTTGAAGTTGTGCACCATCGTCTTGAACTTGTATATCACCAGTCTAAGTTGTCTACCAGTAGTAATATATCGGTGGCATCACTATTTATGAAGTTGTGTTCCACTATCATGAAGTTGCGTACCCGTTGTGCCTAAGTTCCACATAGTTTGTTATGAAGTTGTATGTTTGTTGCTACTAAGTTGTCTACCTCAAGAACCAAGTTACCAACAATATTAGAGAGTATGATAGACAACTAATAGTGCAATGTTGCAGATCCCGGTGCTATACTATGGAGTTGTTGTCTAGTGTTGCTCAATGACCATTTCATAAATTAAGTTGGCTATAAAATATATGAAAATAGTGATTTTACGTGTATATATGTTGCTTTTGTTTGTATTTTGTTGCTTTTTAATCGACTCTATTTTTGGTAGTAACAATCTATAGTAGATCAATGTTTTGTGTCTCAGTTGTGCATCATTACCGTATACTTGTCTATCGTCATGCCTATGTTGCCTACCAATAGTCCCAAGTTGGCTAGTATTACTACCGTGAAGTTTTGTACTATTGTCGTGAAGTTGCATCTGCTAATAAGTTGATCAATATTTCATGAGGTTGTATTTTTATTGCTACTAAGTTGTCTATCTCAGACACTAAGTTACCAACGATATTATGAAGTATGTAGGCAACTAATAATGCAAAGTTACGGGTCTCAGCATTATGAAGTTGCTAGTTGTTTGTTGCTAAGTAAGTATTTCAGAAATTGAGTTGGCTACAAAATAAGAAAAAGTGTGTAAGCAATTTGTATGAAGTTGCTTTCCGCACATCACTAAGTTATTTTTGTCACAATGCTAAGTTGTTTTCGAGAAAAAAATGGTCGAAACATATACAAATGGGGTCTAGTTTTGAAGATCTCGTCGCGAGAGACCTAACGGTGAAAATGGATCGCAATTCCGACACACATTTTAAGAGATATGACTTTTTGGATTTTCTCCGCATGAAATTAAATGCATAAACTGTCCGTATCTTGAAGTTTCTATTTTTAGGGGTGAGGGCTCAGTTAGATGAACGGGCATCTGGAGGCTCTCTAGTCGTGTCCTAATAATAAATACATTGGTGGGGTTTTAAGGATGGAAAAAGAAAAATGCATTGGAGGTCGTGGAGTTGGATGACGACACCAAAATCCCTTGGTGGTATGGGCTTTAAGGATTTTGTCCTATTTAATCAGGCAATGCTCGGCAAACAGTGTTGGCGGCTGTTAACTGAGCCGTTTTCTCTTTGTGCCAAGGTTCTGAAAGGCCGCTACTATCTTAACACTGACTTTCTGTCAGCAGACAAGCCAAGGAGCTCCTCTTATACATGGTGCTCAATTCTCTTTGGGAGAGAACTATTGATGCAAGGGATCAACTAGGGTGTGGGTAATGGGGAGAGGATTGACATTCTTTAGGACAATTGGATCCCGGGCTTCCATGCTGGTACTTCCTCCACAATCCAGGACCTTCCAACTAGTGTCAACAAGGTTAATTTCATGATGAATGAGACTTATGATGCTTGGGACACGAACAAGCTTCATACTTGTTTCCACAACCAATGGTGAAAGCAATTCAGCAGGTCCCGATCAGCAGAACAGGAGGAGATGATTTCGCCTCGTGGCCGTATGCGAGAATGGGCATCTACACTGTCAAATCAACATACAATTTGGCCAGAACTGCTAAACTGTTCTCCAAGAGGTGTGCCAATGGACATAGTGATGGATCTAATCAGGCCTCGGAGGAGAAAGGATGGAAGGAAATTTGGGCAATTCTCCCAACAAAATGAAGATTGTGCTGTGGCGGATGGCTCATGACTGCCTCCCGACTGGTTTTCAACTACAACATCGGCAGATTCCGGCCGAGGATCATTGTGTCTTCTACGGAAGACCTGAAACAGTCGAGCATATTTTTCTATTATGTCCGTTTGCTAGGACGATCTGGGATTTGGTAAAGGATCACTTTCAGGTGAAAATTGATAGGAAAACTTTCTCCAATATGAAAAGATGGGTATTTGATTTCCTGGACATGGCATCTCCTCTTCATGCGACAACCATGGTGGTCACGTGTTGGCACATATGGGAAGCCAGAAACGACGCAAGAAATGGTCGTGATAGGCTTGAGCCTTTTCGGCTGGTCAACAAGATTACAGCTTATGTGGACAATATTGTGCAATTCTGCTTCAAAAAAACCCGGCTAACAGGTGTGATTCCTCTCCTCATCCTCGTTGTACTCCACCACCAGATGGACAGTTCTGTGTGAACGTAGATGCTGCAGGTTTTAGTGTTGAAAATCGAATGGGCCTGGGCACAGTGGTGCGTGATCAGTCAGGTATCCTCAAACTTGCTTGCAGCGAAGGGATTGATGTCATCACTCTCCCTGAACTGGCAGAAGCAACAGCGGTAAGAAGAGCTCTCACGTTATCTAAGGATCATGGTTTCAGAGACCTTATCCTTGCTTCTGATTGTCTCAGCTTAATTCAAAAGATCTCTGCTTCGGAGAGGGATCGTTCCATGGTGGGCCCTGTAGTGGGAGACATCAAAAGCTTGGCTTCAGGGTTTTCTACTTGTTCGTTCAAACATGTGGGGCGAGAAGTTAATGGCGCGGCGCATATTTTAGCTTGTTCTAGTGAGTCTGGTATCTGTAATCTTTCTATGTCATCCCGGAATGCATCCGGGTAGTACTTTGTAACGATGTTAATTAATCAATAAAGAACCAAAGTTCTCTAAAAAAAATACAAAGCATTTCTCTCTTCATTCGTTTCAATGCGTTTTGATCCGTTTTCAAATATGCCCTCATCCGTCTCTACATAGTCGATAGTGGGTTTACCGATCCCTTGATCTGTTGTGTATTGGTACAGGCAAGAAGAGTAGCAGAGTCCTGTTGGAACTCAACTTCCAATCCTTCGTTCGTCGTATAGTGCAGCCCGGCCCGTAGCAGAGTCCAGATCTATACTGATCGATTGAACCTATCCTCATCAAATAACTAACCATCTAGAGAAGGACGAGGAGGGATTGCCTCTGAACAAGGACGAATCTAGGAGAGAGGAGGCCTTACCGCAGTCGGCTCGTTAGCTAAAAAAGTGCTATAACTACTACAACGACATCGAGGCATTGACGCCGGTGCACGAGCATGGCATGGCTTTTTCGGCGAGGTTTGGTATGTAGCCTGGTCTCCCTCAAAAAAATGACAACCAACGAAACCCGTCTTGCTTTTCTACTACGTTGTCGTTAGTTTTCTTCGGAATCGACCTGGAGAAGAAGGAAAGGAAGATAAAGAGGATAAAGAAGCCGCAGATGTCGGCGCCCGTGAATTGCAAGCTCATCACGACGCCCTTGCCATATTTTTCTAATTCACTGCCCTCGTGGAACGCCCTACCAAAAAGGCTATGCAGCGTGCTGGCGCGTCGGAAACAAATGCGAGGATGGAGGAGACAGACCGCAAGCACCAGCGGCCCCGGCTGCAAGAAGGCAAGGAGGCCGTGTGACTAATTCAAGACGGTAAAACTTGAGATGGTCAAGCGGCAACAAGCCCTGTTCTCATCTTGCTTGCGACCTTAGGACAAGAATCACGCTATATGTAATTCCCTCGGATCGGCCATATGCAAGTTTTAGCGATTCTCGCTAAACTCACGTAGAAACAATTCAAAGGTGTCCACCAGGCATTTGCGTGCGGGTGGTAAACAAATTAATATTATTACACAATAGTCCACGATGGAACCCACATAATATATATACAACAATGATTCAATGAGTCAAGAATACAGATATACAGTACAAAAACTATACAAAATCCAAGTACGTATAAGAAGAAAATGTGGATAAGATCCCTAAAGAATAACCAATGGTGTCCATAACCCTCCCAGGCCAAGTCGATAGGGTAACCCTGCTAACCACGTCGATCTCAAACCTGCTAAACAAAAGGGGTGCCGGCAAAGGTCAAAGAAAAATAGAGCGGTCAGTACCGGCCAGTACACGGCGAGTCTTAGAATTCGGCGGTCCTCGCCTACATAGGTATGGTGTACTGAAGCGGCAGCGCAACATGCACTAAACAACCTATAGAGACTCGATACAACTGTCGGCTATTAGATAGGGATAAGAAAGACCTATTTGGAACCAACCTAATAATAACACCAAACATGCCCCTCCTGGTGTTTCCCCCTCGATACCAAACGACGAAGTCGTACCGAGGAAACTCACATAGTTGGCAATTTTATTCGTTCCATTGTAGTTGCGGCGATTACTAGTCAGGTATAGATATCATGAGTCATCCTGATATCATAACCAGAAGGCAGTTTTAGTTAACCATACCATTATAGTTGCAATACTTACTAGTCGGATACAAATAACATGATACATCCTAATTCCAACGGTTGTTGGCACTTTTATTTAATCATTCCGTTGTAGTGAATCTGATTACTAGAAAATTTAAAGTCAAATTTATAGCACTACTTTAGTTATAATTGTCTATGATCGATATATTGTGCTCCAAGTTGTCCATAACAGCGGATATGGATTTCAGAAATATTTACCCTATAGGGGTGCACAAATCGCAACACAAGCACGATCAACCTCGAAAATACCAAATGAAAACCCAACAAGGCATCACGCAAAAGCAATCACAAAATTTATAAAATATTTCAGGGGGCACCCCACTAAACTACCCGCTACGAAGTCTGCCGGCTCCGCGATGGACCCAGGATGTGTGGAGATGGCTGTAAACAATTTGGAAAGTGTGACTGAACTTGTCGATACAGCGGAAACATGGCACCGGGTTCCTAAACAGTACAGTAGTAAATGCTCTCCACGAGCAACAGTAGTAAATAAAGCAGTAGCATGGCATAAGTATAGGATTATAATAAAGCCCCAAATTAGTTTGTGGCTCCAAGAAATAAGTTATGACTCAAACTATGGCTAAGGAGATTCATGGTCCCACCTGCGGATAGTGCGATAGTCAAGAAACAGGTATCAAGTACTCGGGGTTCAATGAGACACAAGTGGGCGGTTAAAAACCAAATAACATCTATTGCGCACCGGTGCCTCTGCATTATTTACCTACTTTCAACATTAGTTATTAAACTGTAATTAAGCCATGATCATCTCCACCATAAAACATATCGCGACATTCCAACAATGGTGGTACTTGACGACATCGAAAACACCTAAGCAAACACTATGACTCGGAAGGCCATCTAGCAACCAAGAAACAGGCAATAGGAGGTGTCCAAGGAAATTATAGAGGCTGCATGGAATATGACAGGTACGAAAACTAAAGCTTCACAACATAGATAGCAATGGATCAACAGGAGAAAGTAAAGACTAGAAATGTAAAATATGTAGAAAGAGGGAAAATGCTCGCCTGGAAACATTGCCGATGGTTCATCCGAAGATCGGATCGACACTCGCATCAAATCATTGACCTAGTCCGTGAAGAAGCAACGCACTAAAAGAAACACCAGATGCACTATTTAATACTACGACAGAAGATCGGGCATGATGCATGTATGATGCATGACATGGCAAAGGTGTGATGCAATTAGACAATATTTAGCCGGAACCGAGGTCCTGACAATTAATTATTAGGTTCATGTTGTTTAGAAGCCCCGCAATTTAAATGTTGTCTTAACAAGGCAAAATATGACATCGGTTTGCTACACAAATTTAAATAGACCCAATATGAGACTAGAAAAGACCGCATATGGTCTCCATATTTAATTATGAGTTGAATCGGCATAATTCCCCCAAACCACACAAATATGTATGCAAGCATGTACAATTTAAGATGCACAAGTTGATATTACTTCTCTAAAATAGGGCTCGGGAAAGGGGTCACGCATTGGTGTCGAAAGTCTTGGGGTCCGAGGTTCGACGGGATCGGTCTTTGGATCCGAGAGGAAGAAGAAACACCAGTTGGGTCCTCGGGTTCCAGGAGGGAGAGCTCGGCGTTCCACGGTCATCGATTCCGTGTAGTAGATCTTGTTCATGTCGAAGTCCTTGGGGTGTTCCATGATGAAGTACTTGGCGTTCCGCGAGAGAAGATCATGGTGTCCCGGGAAGAAGATCTCCAGGTTCGGGGTATCGATTCCTTGTCAGCGTACTTGGTTGCTGACTTGGTACATCTCGCCTTGTAGTTCTTAGTGCTCTGAACATCATCACATCTTAGGAAGCGGAGAAGATCTTGTCGATGAAAACATAGCTCACGACGAACTTGGCTCGCACGGGGAAGCACTCGAACATAGTCCTTCGGTGGCGGATGACACCGAAAAACTAGAACTGGCCCGGTTGGTTCGGTGTACCCATAGAACATAGTCACACCTGAGCCGAACACGCCATGCAAAAAAAGCAGTGGCACAACAGCAACGCTGGAGCAGGGCTCCTGGTGGCGAGCGACGACCAGCGCAGGGGCAGTGACTTCAGGCAGGGCCGAGCAGGGGCTGTGCGGAGGCGGATCACTACGGGGTGGAAGCAGGGGAGGCGACGGGGCGAACTCGGGTGCGGCCTGCGATGCATGGAGGCGCGGGGTCGCTCCTGCGGGAAGGTGGCCGACGCTGGTTCATGAAGGGAAGGCAGGGCGGCCGACGGCAATGGGTGCAACACTGGAGAGTGTGGCCGAGGCTCTGCGAGAGGAGGCAGCCAAAACAGAGGGGAAGACGACGAGGGTGCGGGTAAGGTGATGGAGAGGTGCTGTTGAGCAAGGGCGGCGTTGGGCGGCTCCCTGGCTGCGGGATCCAGTGGGGGGAGGTGGGGGATCGAGCAGAGGGAGATCCCTGACGGCGGGGCTACTCACAGGTGCGGCGGCGGGGATGGAAGGTTGTAGCCGAGCGGTAACAAGGGAGAGCAGGGGGGTGGAGGTAGGTGGGTCACGACCGAGTGGAGGTAGGGCTGGGGATTGCGAGGCAGAGGGACATGGGGAGGGGGGTGTTGTGTGGGACTAGGATGGGGCGTTGGCGGGAGCAGGATCCTGTGCGCATGCGTGCCTGCGTGTTGTGTGTTCGGTGTGTGGTGTGTGTAATGGCGGGGAGAGGTGAGTGGGGTGGCGGTTAGGGGTGTTACGGTTTGGTGGGACTAGGGTTAGATATTAGGGTTTAATTTGGAGGTGGTCGGATAAGCTTTTGGGATTTTTTATTTTATATTTAAAGACATTTGTAATTAGTTTTTAGACAAATAAAATATCCAGGAAGATCCGGGTGTGACTTTGAATAAACGAGATGGGATTACTGTAGAAAAAAAACTAGGGCTTTTAGCAAAATAGTTTTAGACAAATATGATATGCATGATGTCAACACCCCGTATTTTTCATCCCAGATGCCTGTTATGCCATACATCACAATCACAGGATTACCATTTTTGTGATACATAACAAATTGGATATCATCGTACATCATCCATTACAAACCATACATAAGGTCTTACCACAAAATAAAGGATCTCATGATCCAGTCTTAATACAATCAAGCAGCGGAATAATATAATAACGATAGCGTGGGTGAAGCTCCATCTTCATGGTCACAGACAATGCTGACGATGAGAGATGATCCTAGTTGTCGTAACCTTCCTGCGGTCCATCCTCTTGATAGTCCTCTTCATAGTCTGGACACGAGAATAGCCAGGGACAAAGCCAAGAGTACTCTTTTAAGTACTCGCAAACTAACATAAATAGGTATATGGCTTGAGTAGGAATGCTAAGCTCTAGGTTGTTTTGCAAAAAGCCGATTTATCTCTAACTGATTTTAGAAGCAAAGAAAGCTAGTTTAAGGTTTTATAACAACTAAGTGGGAACTTGTGTTTTCACTTTCATAACCCTGTTTTGGTCAAGTAAAAGTCATGATTCATTTCACAAGTTATTTTAAAAACATCTGACGATGAAACAGTATGGCCACTCCAACTGTCCATAACCGCGACGCGGCTATTCAAATAGTTTGACACTCTGCAGATGTGGTACACTTTCACCACAATATTCGATACATCCGTCAGGAACAATCCTGAATTCACCATACTCAGTATGCGGATAATCAATCCTAACCTTTCAATTACACGCCCTAGTATAGGCACCTCTCCTATGAGTTTGGCCTCCTAACCATGACCATCTGTCATCTTGGGAACTGCATAGGTGGTCAATCTTCACAAGGTAGCCTCAGCTCATACCTTGGCCGCAAGGGAACCCATACTAAGGTATGTAAACTTCCAGTCAAGCCCTACCCAAATTCGGGTATTATGGTTGTACGGTAAAACTGGAATGGTATCGCATCCAGACAACCATTAGTTTTATAAAGGGATAAGGCTCATGCCTCAGCATTTTCATCATCATAAATCATGTGGTGTTCAAGAACACATGTCAAAACATTTCATTAGAATGACTCATCATTCTAAGATTTTCATAATCATTTTCACCAAGTATTCCCATCTAAAGTGATCAAGTTTTATGCTTATCACTAGCCACTAAAGTTGGGGGTAAACACTAATGAGGGGTGATAATCAAGTGTGACTTATCTAAGTTCAATCTCATGCCTCAGGATGACATCAAGATTTATCTAACTTAGGCCAAATTTTATGATCTTTATGCTACCTTTAATATCTTTCCAACATCTACAAGTCACTAAGTAAACAAAAAAGGAAAGCTTTGATAAAGAAATAAAAATAACTAAGCTTGCAAGTAAAACTGGGATTGGGTATATTAAGGTGGTATAATCACATATGCCTAAGGCATCTACTCCCTCTGTCCGCAAATAATTGTACGTCTAGCATTGTCCTAAGTCAAAGTTAGTAAAGTTTGACTAACTTTATAGAAAAACATACTAATATTTATGACACAAAATTGATACCAATAGATATGTTTTCAAATTTTGTTTCATAATTTGTCAATAACATGTAATTTATGTTGTTATATTTTTCTATAAAGTTGGTCAAATTTGATAAAGTTTGATTTAGACAAAATCTAGAAGTACACTTATTTGCGGATAGAGGGAGTAGTTTGCAGCGTTATCATGCAAGTGTTAACTTGCAAAGTTGCAAGTGTAAGATTTCATAGGTAACATACAAGTGGTAACTTGCTAGGATGGCTTGCCTTGTGCAGTGCAGTGGTTGAAGTTCTCCTCTGCTTCTTCCTCGTAGTAGTCTCCTTCCTCTTCGTATCCTTGGTCGGTACTAGCGTCTATAAATAAATACGAAGTACACAATCACCAAACAATACTTAACTAGTTCCATTTATCACACCAAGGTTTTCACTAGATGATCTAGCATCATCAAAAAAATCACAAGAATTAAGGCACTAGTTTTATTTATTTTATTTTTAGAAAAGCAATTTCTACTCATTGAGAAACTACTTAAGATTTAATATTCTCCAACTAAAACATGGCATCATGTTGACACATGTCATTTTTCAGTACTTGGGAATGTGATTTAAAGTGGTGTCATAATTTAATAAGGTTTAACCCTTTTATTTTAATTAATTAAAGTGACTAGAATTGCCTTTGGGGCATTCTTTTATTACTTGTCCATTATTTCTGCAAGTAAACCTAGATATTTTTATATATTCAGAAAGGTATTATCAAATGTGATTTTTAAGAGTTGGAATCATCTCAAAAGCTTTTGTGGTTGAATTTTAAAAAATGTTTGAATGCAGAAAAGTCTCTGCCTTGTTATTTTTACTATAGGTGATCTATAATTCCAAATGGTTTTAATCCAACGGGCTTGGATTAAGAATTTCAATACCTTTCTAGTAAAATTGGTTTCAGGTAATTTGGTTTAGTAAATCTCTCTGGATTGATTTTTAAATCTATAGATAGAACTAAGTTTAAAACTAAATTGATAAACCTAAATTCAAACTACTGGGTCGAGCGAGAACGTTAACTGGGCCGGAACACTATGCACAGCGTGCGCGGGCGAGTTAAGTGGTCGTCCCCACTCGTCAGTGAGATAGAGAGGGGCGAAGGGGTACGGGGTGATTTGGGCCGTAGGATTAGAAGATCTACGACTGAGGTTCATCATCCATGTCTGAATAGAACACGGCGAGCTCGAACCATAGCGTGGCCAGTGGGGGTCAGTGGCGGCTCATCGGGGCTCCGGCAAAGGTCGGGGATGGGCGTGAACGACGAAGTCGATGACGGCGATCCTCCTGGTTCTGGTGGATCCTCCTAGGGCGGCTCCAATCGACGGCGCCCTTCTCTTCCAGCAGCGGCAAGCTCCGGCGAAATTCCGTCCACCTGGTGCTCTCCTTGCTCCGGGGAAGAGGTGGGGTGGTTCTGATAGAGAGGGTAGTGGAATGGTGTGCTGAATTCGAACGGGGAAAGTCTCTATTTATAGTGCGACAAGGGAACCGAAGGGGGCAGGCTGAGCTCGTCGGGGTCGGCTGCACAACGAGTTAACGACATGGCCAAAGGTAGGGGAAGGTGCGCTGCCTCCTGGTGAAGCTCAACGGCTTGATGGTGAGACGTGGGGCGGTGCGAATCGGTTGGAGCACTTCGATGCTCTGGGCAGCTCTGACAAAAGTTTTAATGGCGCACAGGCGGTCCTGGTCGCGCGGCGGGCGAACAGGCTTGTCTGGGCGGTTACTGGGGCGGTGGTGATCACGAACGCGAGCGGCGAAGGCGGGGCGCGGTCTGTGCGAGCGTGTCGAGCGCGGCGCTCTGGCGCGCTCTCGGCACGGTAGCAGAGACATTGGGCGCGGGCGTTCCATGTGGTCCAGTGGCCGACAGGGCTCAGGCGCTGGACAGGGGGTGGCGGTAGACGGTGGAGTGCCTTCTAGACAAGGTTGGCGAAGCTAGTTAGGCGTGTAGCTTGCTGTCGATAGTGGGGGTGGCAAGTGTGCTCGGCCATGGTCACCATTGATGGCATGGTCGAGTTCACACTGAGCTAGGGCTGATTAAACTAGTTAGATGATCTACTGAGAGTATAGTGAGAGCTAGAGAGGCAACAAGGTTGGCACAACACTACTCACTATAGTGTTTGATGTTTAATTTGATTTGTGTTCAGAAGGTCTTTGATGAAATGGCCGCAAGAAATTTGAATTTCAAATTTTTGTATGAAACTTGGTGGATGTACTAGTCACATTCTAGGTAGTCTATGGTTGCTTGGATTTGTCAAGGTGCACTGGTTTGGTTGGGTGTTGAGAAATGGTGATATTCGTATATGAAAAGATTCAATTTTCAAATGTTATTTGAATAGGGTTGCCAAATGTTTCTGTGGGTTTGCAAGGTGGGCTTGGGTTCACTTTCACTTGGTCTAGAAAGGGGTGAAAAGAAATGGATTTGTTTCTGTTTGAAATCTTGGACTAGAAACACTCAAACTGGTCTAGTGAGCAAGATTGGCAAAAATGACCATTTGCTTGTTTTGTTTATTTTTCAATTTCTCTTGATTTGTTTCTGCTTGGAATTGATTTAGATGATGTTGTTTTCATCTTTATCCCATTCCTTGCTATTCACAACAATCAAACAAGTCCAAACATGCATTCATACATTCATCACATACACACATGCATTCATATGGATTTTATTAACAAAAGTTTTTGTTAACCCTAATTTTGGGTGATTGGAATTGATAACCTTGATCAATATTTTTGGGATGTTACAAACCTTTCCACCTTAAACAAAATGTCATCTCGAGATTTGAGAAAAATAAAACTAGGATTTAAAGAGATCAGGAAACTCCGCCCTAATGTAATTTCTTGCTCCCAGGTAGCTTCTTCTTCAGTGTGGTTACTCCTCCGAATCTTGAGAAAATTGGTATTCCGGGTCCTGGTGGTTCTGAAAGCTTCCTCCAAAATACGGATGGGTACTTCAGGATACGTCAGGTCATCTTTGATCTCTATGGTTTGGTGATCAATATTCTTGAACACTTCAGTCTTCTCCGAGACTTCTAGGCATTTTCAAAGTAACGATATATGGAACACATTATGCACGGCTGACATCTCTTCTGGCAGTTCCAGTTGATACGATACTTCTTCTCGATGATTCAAAATCTTGAAGGGTCCGATATATCTGGGGGCTAACTTTCCTTTGAGTTGGAACGTTGCATTACTTTCAAAGGTGACACTTTGAGATACAGAAATCTATGATATTGAAAGCAAGGTCTCGACGTCTCTTGTCAGCATAACTCTTCTGTCTGGATTGGGCGGTCTTGAGGTGCTCACGGATCTTGTGAACTTTCTCTTCTGCTTCACATAGGATTTCGGGTCTGAAAATCTGACTCTCTCCTACTTCCGACCAATTCAAAGGGGTACGACACTTCCTTCCGTACATGAATTCAAATGGGGCAATTTGCAAACTAGCTTGATAACTGTTGTTGTATGAAAATTCTGCGAACGGCAGACAGTCTTCCCATATTGATCCATATTCTAACACACAGGCTCTTAACATATCTTCGAGTATTTGGTTTACTTACTCCGTTTGTCCATCTGTCTGGGGTGATAAGCTGTGCTAAAATCCAGTCGGGTTCCTAATCCTTCTTGGACTTTCTTCCAAAATCTCGAGGTAAAATGAGTTCCTCGATCCGATACAATGTTCTTGGGGACTCCATGCAAACTAATGATTTTGGCAATGTACAACTCTGCTAGCTTCGAACTTTTATAGGTGGTCTTGACAGGTAAGGAATGGGCGACTTTGGACAGTCGATCTACTATGACCCAAATAGAGTCATTTCCCCTACTAGATGTAGGCAAACCGGTGATAAAATCCATTCCAACTAAATCCCATTTCCATTCCGGAATCTACAGTGGTTGCAAAAGTCCTGCGGTCTCTGATGTCCTGCCTTGACTCTCTGATAAATATCACACTTGGCTATGTAGCTTCTGATTTCTCTCTTCATCTTATGCCACCAAAATTGCTCCTTCAAATCCTGATACATTTTTGTTCCTCCGAGGTGGATAGCATAAAGAGTATCATGGGCTTATTTCAAGATATCTTGCTTCAACTCTGAATCTGCTGGCACACAGATACATGCTTTATACCACAAAACTCCTTCTTCATATTCGATGAATCTGGGTAGTTTTCCTATACTGATACGACGTTTGATTCCGTTGATACTAGCATTTCCTTTCTGCGCCTCCTTAATCTGACTGATCATAGTGGGTTGAAGTTCTATGCTAGCCAAAAATCATTCACTTGCTAATTCCATTCTAAAATCTTTCATCTCTTTGTGCAAACTTGGTTGCTCCTTTAGAATCATAGAGTTCAATCGACACGACAATCTACTAAGGGCATCCGTTACCACATTGGCTTTACCGGGATGATAGTGGATGTCCAAATCATAGTCCTTGGTTCACTCTATCCATCTCCTTTGCCTCATATTCAGCTCCTTCTAAGTGAAAATATACTTTAGGCTCTTGTGATCCGAATAAATCTCACAACGGTTTCCCATGAGGTAATGCCGCCATGTCTTCAAGGCTAAAACTATGGCTGCTAGTTCAAGTTCATGGGTAGGATAATTCTGCTCATGTTGCTTCAGTTGTCGGGATAGATAAGATATGACTTGCCCTCTTGCATTAGCACACATCCGAGACCGATCTTGGATACGTCACAATACACATAAAAAGGCTTCATAATATCCGGCATGATCAAGATTGGGGCTGAGATCAATCTCTTCTTGAGTTCTTGAAAAGTTGCTTCACATTTGTCCGTCCATTAAAACTTCTTATCTTTCTTCAAAAATTGGGTCATGGGTGTTGCGATACTCGAGAATCCTTCTACGAACTTGCGATAATATCCCGCTAATCTAAGAAATGCACGAACTTGGGTTTGAGTGGTCGGGGCTTGACATTCTTTGACATCCTTAACCTTTACGGGGTCATAGGCAATTCCTCCAGCTGATACGATATGTCCGAGGCATCCTATTTCCTGTAACCATAATTCACATTTGCTTAACTTGCCATACAACTGATGCTCCCTAAGGGTTCCAAGGATGGTCCTCAGGTGTAGCTCATGTTCTTCTGATTTGGAATAGATCAGAATGTCATCGATGAAAAAAACGACAAACTTATCCAGGAAGTCCATAAAAATCTTATTCACGAGGTTCATGAAATAACTTCTTTCAACTCTGAATCTGCTGGTACATAGAGATGTCTGTTGTACCATAGAATTCCTTCTTCATCTTCGGTGAATCCGGGTACTTTGCCTATACCGATACGATGTTTGATTCCTTCGATATTAGCATTTCCTTTCTGCGCCTCCTTGATCTGACTGATCAAAGTGGGTTGAAGTTCTATGCTAGCCAAAAATCCTTCACTTACTAATTCCATTCGAAAATCTTCCATCTCTTTGTGCAAACTTGGTTGCTCCTTCAGACTCATGGAGTTCAAGCGGCACGACAATCTGCTAAGGGCATCTGCTACCACATTGGCTTTACCAGGGTGATAGTGAATGTCCAGGTCATAGTCCTTGATTAGCTCAATCCATCTTCTCTGCCTCATATTCAGCTCCTTCTGAGTTAATATATACTTATGCTCTTGTGATCCGAATAAATCTCACAATGGTTTCCCATCAGATAATGCCTCCATGTCTTCAGGGCAAGAACTACGGCTGTTAGTTCAAGGTCATGGGTTGGATAATTCTGTTCATGCTGCTTCAGTTGTCGGGATATATAAGATATAACTTTGCCTTCTTGCATTAACACACATCCGTGACCGATCTTGGATGCGTCACAATACACATCAAAAGGCTTCGTGATAACCGGCATGATCAAGATTGGGGATGAAATCAATCTCCTCTTGAGTTCCTGAAAACTCGCTTCACATTTGTCCGTCCATTCAAACTTCTTGTCCTTCTTCAGCAATTGGGTCATGGGTCTGGTGATACTCGAGAATCCTTCTACGAACTTGCGTTAATATCCCGCTAATCCGAGAAATGCACGAACTTGGGTTTGAGTGGTTGGGGGTTGCCAATATTCAACATCCTTCACCTTTGCAGGGTCAACGGCAATTCCTCCGGCTGATACAATATGTCCGAGGAATCCTACCTCCTATAACCAGAATTCACATTTTCTAAACTTGGCATACAGCTGATGCTCTCAAAGGGTTCCCAGAATGGTCCTTAGGTGTAGCTCATGTTCTTCTTCTGATTTGGAATAAATCAGAATGCCGTCGATGAAAACAACGACAAACTTATCCAGGAAGTCCATAAAAATCTTGTTCATGAGGTTCATGAAATAAGCGGGGGCATTGGTTAATCCAAAAGACATGACAGTGTACTCATATAGTCCATATCTGGTGGTAATGGCAGTCTTTGGAATATCCTCTGCGCGAATCTTGAGTTGATGATAACCAGTTCTAAGATCAATCTTAGAAAACACTTTGGCACCAGTCAACTAGTAAAACAGGTCTTCTATCTTTGGCAGTCGGTACTTGTCCTTGATGGTGACATCATTCAGCTTCCGATAATCCGTACACAAACGGTTGCCTCCATCTTTCTTGTCCACAAACAAGACAGGTGATCTCCATGGCGAAGCACTTGGTTGAATCAGTCCTATCTCCAGCATAGCATCCGGTTGCTTCTTCAGCTCCACTAATTCTGACGGGTTCATACTATAAGGTCTTTGGGCTATGGGTCCGGTTCCAGGGATTAGTTCAATGATAAACTCTATATCCCGATTTGGGGGCATACCGGGCAAAACATCTGGAAATAGATCGGGGTATTCACAGACTACTCTAACTTGGTCAATGGTTGGTTGGGCTAGACTCTTGTTGCACTTTAGTTGACGGGGCAAGGTTTCAGATACATGCTCTACTGATATTCCGGTTTTACTGGTCATGGTTATGGATTTCTTTGCGCAGTCGATTAATCCTTTATGTTTCGACATCCAATCCATTCCTAGTACTACTTCCAAACCTTTAGTTCCAAGTACTATTATATTAGCATAAAATTATATGCCATGGATTCGGATAGGTACGGCCTTGAAAATTTGTCTAGCTTTGGTGGTTGAACCAGGTATTTGAACTATCATAACATGCTTAAATTTTGTTGGTTGAATCTTACTAGTGCATGCAAATTCTTCTGTAACAAACGAGTGCGATGCTTCAGAATCAAACAACACTCTTGCAAGTACTGAGTTAACAGAAAACATACCCAGCACGACATCTGGCGCTTCTTGGGCTTCTTCAGCATTCATAAGAAACAGACGGCTGTTGCGGTTGAGCGAATTTCCTGGTGCAAATCTTCTTCCAGGCTGAACACGACGCTGCTGCTGAGCATTGGGGGCTGCTGCAAGCTTCTTGGGGCACTCATTGGAGTAGTGACCCTTGGTTCCGCATTCATAACAAGTCACCTGAGACTTGTCCTTTGCTGCAACAGGCACAACATTGCTTCCAGTTCTTGGGGCAGTATTGGTGTTGTTGGCGACATTGCTGTTGTTGAACTTTGGCGGTGCACGATTGAAATTGATGGGGTTGCCGGGATTGTTGTTGTGGTTTCCTACGGGACTTGGGTTTTTTACTCCACGGTTGGGACAGGTTGGACGGTTCATCGGGGGTCTATTGTTTCTTGGGGAAATCCTGGAGACGAATTGGGGCGATACTTTGGGGTATGGTGGGTTCCTGGTTGATGCATCATTCGACGCTTGCAGTTCTCATTGGCTTAGTTGATCTCGTCTTCCATATGAATGGCAGAATCCACTAAGGCTTCAATGTCAGCAAATGGAATGTTGACTAAAACTGTCTGCATCTCATCATGCAGACCATTCAAGAATATCTCCTTCTTCTTGGCTTCAGTGTCAATCTCATCCGGTGCATACCTAGCTAATGACAAAAATTTGTCACGGTACTCAACTACTATCATCCTCCCTTGCTTCAATTCTCTGAATTCATATCTCATCCTCTTGATCAAACACAGTGGCACATGGGTTCTGCTGAACTTGAGTTTGAATTCATCCCGAGTCATCATCTGTCCTCCATTCATGGCGCGAACGCTGTTCCACCAAGCTCTTGCATCTCCTGCCAGATAGTGGGTGGCAAATAGTACTTTCTCGTTGCCTCCACTCCTGCAACTTCTAAGTTGTTCTCCAAAGTTTGCAGCCAATCATCTACATCTAAGGGCTCTTCAGACTTAGTAAAGATGGGTGGGTTGTTGTTCTGAAAGTTCTTGAGCTTGGATCCATGGTTGTCCTGGTTTCCATGGCCTTGATTGTTGTTGGCCATCTGAGCTATGTGTTGAAGGGTGGAAAAGTTGGCTTGACGTTCGCTCTTTCAGCTTCACAGCCCAAAACCAACATTTGCAAGATTTACAGCATTGGGTCCGGGGATGAAGTGCTTCCTCCGCGAGGCATCTGAAGATTGAGATAGATCATGAGAAAAGAGGGAAATTGTAAGGTTCAGTGTTTTTTTTTTGAAAAGTTTTTGAAGTTTGACTCAGATTTTTCTAGCAACTTGCTTTTCATTCATTCATAGCACATAGTACAAACACACACCACAACAAGGAAAAAACAGATGGTTTTAAGAACCATTCTGTGAAACTACGATACAGTGGGACCGGATACAACTCACTAACGCTAGTGCTCAAGTGCTACTACTCCTCGGAATCGGTGGCTTCATCATCATCATCATCATCGTCATCATCATCATCATCATCAATGAAGGCGAAGTCATCCTCATCGGTGAAGAAGTCCATGGCTTGATCCTCCAGGAAGTCATCATCATCACTGAGGTAAGAGTAGGGGTCTCCACGGATGTCCTCCCTGCATTCTCCCTCTCCTCAAGCTGCATGTCCCTGTCGTGGATGGTCTCCTCCAAGTCTGTGATCCTATGGCGAAGGCGGGCAATGATGCGCTCCTTCTTGTCAAGCTGACGAAAATGAGACTGGCGATCCTTCACCAGCATGGAAATGTTCTGATATTTCTTGACGGCGATGGCGTAGTTGTGGTTGGCATAGGAAAGAGCATTGTCTAACTCCTTCTGCCAGTCATACATCATGAAGCTGTGGTGGTCCACTTGATGCTTCAGATCTGGGTGACGTGGCACCTCCAGTGGCTGTCCCATCACATCACGCCTTGGATAGAACTCAAATTGTGTGTCCTTGATCTGATTGATACTCTTCCCACACAGATGGGCAAGAGCTTCCTGCATGGCCCTGGCGAGTCCATCTATCCAGTTGTTATCTCTTAAGGTGATATGTATTCCCTCTGAGGTGGGGGCTTCAATCTTCCCTCTGAGACTTGCAACAATCAGCCATTGCAATTCTCCTCCTTCCTGATCGTTGAGCTGAGCTCCGAAGAACTCGGGGTGCGGGCGCTCCATATGTTCTGAGAGCTGGTCCAAGTCATGCTCAAAGATGAGATCTCCTCCATTTCCCAAATGATATAACTTGCTATACTTCACATCCATCTATAAGAATGTAGGATGAGTAAGTTAGTAGAGTGATCAAGTGTGTCAAATTTTATGTAAGTTTGCAAGAATTTTTTAGGAACATGAATTTTTGTGAAAGAATCTAAGTGGTAAGAATGAGAATAGGTTTTCATAAATACTCACTTCCTTGGTTTTGAAACTAACTTTTTGATTCAAGCGTACATTCTACACTAGGGTCTCCTATGGTCAGGATGGCTCTGATACCAACTTGTCAACACCAAGATTTTTAATCCCAGATGCCTGTTATGCCATACATCACAATCCCAAGATTACCATTTTTGCGAGACATAACATATTGGATATCACCGTACATCATCCATTACAAACCATACATAAGGTCTTACAACAAAATAAAGGATCTCATGATCCAGTCTTAATACAATCAAGCAGCGGAATAATATAATAATGATAGCGTGGGTGAAGCTCCATCTTCATGGTCACAGGAAATGCTGACGATGGGAGATGATCCTAGTTGTCGTAACCTTCCTACGATCCATCCTCCTGATAGTCCTCTTCATAGTCTGGATACGAGAATATCCAGGGACAAAACCAAGAGTACTCTTTAAGTACTCACAAACTAGCACTAATAGGTAAATGGTTTGAGTAGGAATGCTAAGCTCTAGGTTGTTTGCAAAAATCCGATTTATCTCTAACTGAGTTTAGAAGCAAAGAAAGCTAGTTTAAGGTTTTATAACAACGAAGTGGAACTTGAGTTTTCACTTTCATAACCCTATTGTGGTCAAGTCAAAGTCATGATTCATTTCACAAGTCATTTTGAAAACATCTAACAACGAAACAGTATGGCCACTGCAACTGTCCATAACCGCGGACGTGGCATTTCAAATAGTTTGACACTCTGCAGAGGTGGTACACTTTCACCACAATATTCGATACATCCGCCAGGAACAATCCTGAATTCACCATACTCAGTATGCAGATAATCAATCCTAACCTTTCAATTACATGCCCTAGTATAGGCACCTCTCCTATGAGTTTTGCCTCCCTACCATGACCATCTGTCATCTTGGGAACTGCATAGGTGGTCAATCTTCACAAGGTAGCCTTAGCTCAGACCTTGGCCGCAAGGGAACCCATACTAAGGTATATAAACTTCCAGTCAAGCCCTACCCAATTTCGGGCATTGTGGTTGTACGGTAAAATTGGAATGATATCGCATCCAGACAACCATCAGTTTTATAAAGGGGTAAGGCTCATGCCTCAACATTTTCATCATCAAAAATCATCTGGTGTTCAAGAACACATGTCAAAACATTTCATTAGAATGACTCATCATTCTAAGGTTTTCATAATCATTTTCACCACGTATTCCCATCTAAAGTGATCAAGTTTTATGCTTAGCACTAGCCACTAAAGTTGGGGGTAAACACTAATGAGGGGTGATAATCAAGTGTGACTTATCTAAGTTCAATCTCATGCCTCAGGATGACATCAAGATTTATCTAACTTAGGCCAAATTTTATGATCTTTATGCTACCTTTAATATCTTTCCAACATCTACAAGTCACTAAGTAAACAAAAAAGGAAAGCTTTGATAAAGAAATAAAAATAACTAAGCTTGCAAGTAAAACTGGGATTGGGTATAATAAGGTGGTATAATCACAAATACTAGATGATGTAGCATCATCACAAACATCAGAAGAATTAAGGCACTAGTTTTATTTATTTTATTTTTGGAAAAGTAATTTCTACTCATTGACACATGTCATCACCACATATTTCAGTACTTGGGAATGTGATTTAAAGTGGTATCACAATTTATTAAGGTTTAACCCTTTATTTTAATTAATTAAATTGACTAGAATTTCCTATGGGGCATTCTTTTATTACTTGTCCATTATTTCTGCAAGTAAACCTAGATATTTTTATATATTCAGAAAAGGTCTTATCAAATGTGATTTGTGAGAGTTGGAATCAACTCAAAAGCTTTTGTGGTTGAATTTTGAAAAATGTTTGAATGCAGAAAAGTCTCTGCCTTGTTATTTTTACTATAGGTGATCTATAATTCCAAATGGTTTGAATCCGACGGGCTTGGATTAAGAATTTCAATACCTTTCTAGTAAAATTGGTTTCATGCAATTTGGTTTAGTGAATCTCTCTGGATTGATTTTTGAATCTATAGACAGAACTAAGTTTGAAACTAAATTGATAAACCTAAATTCAAACTACTGGGTCGAGCGCGAACATTAATTGGGCCGGCCCACAACGCACAACGCGTGTGGGGGCGAGTTAAGTGGTTGTCCCCACTCGTTAGTGAGACAGAGATGGGCGAAAGGGTACGGGGTGATTTGGGCCATAGGATTAGAAGTAAGATCTACTGCTGAGGTTCATAGTCCACGTCTGAATAGAATGCGGCGAGCTCGAACCCTAGCGCGGCAAGTGGTGGTCAGTGGCGGCTCACCGGGGCTCCAGAGATGGTCGGCGATGGGGGCAAACGGTACTGGTGGCTCCTCATGGGGCGGCTCCAATCGACCGTGCCCTTCTCCTCCAGCAGCGGCAAGCTCTGGCGAAATTCTGGCCACCTGGTGCTCGCCTTGCTCCAGGTAAGAGGTGGGGTGGTTCTGAGAGAAAGGGGAGTGGAATGGTGTGCTAAATTCAAACGGGGAAGGCCTCTATTTATAGTGCGACAAGGGAACCGAAGGGGGCGTGCTGAGCTCGTCCGGGTCGGCTGCATAGCGAGCTAATGTCATGGCCAAAGGTAGGGGACGGTGCGCTGCCTCCTAGCGAAGCTCAAACGGTTTGATGGCGAGACCTGGGGTGGTGCGAATCGGTCGGAACACTTCGATGCTCTGGGCGGCTCCGACGGAAATTTTAATGGCGCACGGGTAGTCCTAGTCGCGCGGCGGGCGAACGGGCTTGTCTGGGCAGTTCCTGGGGCGATGGTGATCACGTACGCGAGCCGCGAAGGCGGGGCACGGTTTGTGCAATCGTGTCGAGCGCGGCGCTCTGGCGCGCTCTCGGCATGGTCACAGAGACATTGGGCGCGGGAGTTTCGTGTGGTCCAGTGGCTGACAGGGCTCAGGCGCTGGACAGGGGGTGGCGGTGGACGGTGGAGTGCCTTCTAGACAAGGTTGGCAAAGCTAGTTAGGTGTGTAGCTTGTTGTCGATAGTGGGGGTGACAAGTGTGCTCGGCCATGGTCATCATTGATGGTATGGTCGAGTTCACAGTGAGCTAGGGCTGCTTAAACTAGTTAGATGATCTACTGAGAGTGTAGTGAGAGCTAGAGAGGGGACAAATTTGGCACAACACTGCTCACTATAGTGTTTGATGTTTAATTTGATTTGTGTTCAGAAGGTGTTTGATGAAATGGCCGCAAGAGATTTGAATTTGAATTTTTGGATGAAACTTGGTGGGTGTACTAGTCACATACTAGGTAGTCTATGGTTTCTTGGAGTTGTCAAGGTGCACTGGTTTGGTTTGGTTTTGAGAAATGGTGATCGTCTCATATGATAAAGATTCAATTTTCAAATGTCATTTGAATAGGGTTTCCAAATGTTTCTGTGGGTTTGCAAGGTGGGCTTGGGTTCACTTTCACTTGGTGTAGCAAGGGGTGAAAAGAAATGGATTGTTTTCTGTTTGAAATCTTGGACTAGAAACACTCAAACTGGTCTAGTGAGCAAGATTGGCAAAAATGACCATTTGCTTGTTTTGTTTATTTTTCAATTTCTCTTGATATGTTTCTGCTTGGAATTGATTTAGATGATGTTGTTATCATCTTTATCCCATTCCTTGCTATTCACAACAATCAAACAAGTCCAACCATGCATTCATACATTCATCACATACACACATGCATTCATATGGATTTTATTAACAAAAGTTTTTGTTAACCCTAATTTTGGGTTATTGGAATTGATAACCTTGATCAATATTTTTTGGATGTTACACATGATTCCATGATGATGTAAAAAGTAGTAACAACGAGCGATTTTTTAGTAGTGGTTTTACCCGGGGTGCTACAATTCGACACCACTAACAATGGATCTCGCCCTCGAGATCCGAGTATGGATAAGAAGCAAATGTGGCTAAGAGCCCTGAAGAATAACCAATGGCGTCCATAACCATGCCTAGGCCAAGACGAAAGGGTAACCCTGTTAACGACGTCGATCTCAAACCTGGTCAGTACCGAGGCCAGTACATGGCGAGTCTTAGAATTCCCCGGTCCTCGGCTACATAGTTATGGTGGACTAAAGTGGCGGCGCAACATGCACTAAATAACCTATAGATACTCGATACAACTGTAGGCAATCAGAGAGGGATAAGAAAGACATATTTGGAACCAACCTGATACTAACACCAAACATACCACTCCTAGTGTTCCCCCTAGATACCAAACGAGGAATTCGTACTGAGGAAACTAACACAGTTGGCAATTTTATTCATTCCATTATAGTTGCGGCGATTACTAGTCAGGTATAGATAGCATGAGTCATCCTGATATCATAAGAAGTGGGTAGTTGTAGTTAACTATTCCGTTGTAGTTACTATACTTACTAGTCGGATACAAATAGCATGATACATACCAATTCCAGCAGTTGTTGGCACTTTTATTTAATCATTCCGTTGTAGTGAATATGATTACTAGACAATATAAAGTCAAATTAATAGCACTACTTTAGTTATAGTTGTCTATGCTCTATATACTGTGCTCCAAGTCGTCCATAACCGCAGACACGGCTTTCAAAAAGATTTATCCTACAAGGGTGCACAAATAGAAACACACGCACGATCAACCTCAAAAAAACCAAAACCCAACGAGGCATCACGACAAAGCAATCACAAGATTCATAAAATATTTCAGGGGGCCACCCACTAAGCTACCCGCTATGAAGTCGGACAGCTCCGCGACGGACCCAGGGTGTGTGGCGATGGCTGTAAGGGACTGGGAACCCGGAAGTATGACTGGGCTTGTCGATATAGCAGAAAAGTGGCACGGGGTTCCTAACTAGTACAGTAGTAAACGCTCTCCACGAGCAACAATACAAAATAAAGTAGTAGCATGGCATAAGTACATGATAGTAATAAAGCCCCAAACTAGTTTGTGGCCCCAAGAAATAAGTTATGACTCAAGCTCTGGCTAAGGGGATTCATGGTCCCACCTACGGATAGTTTGATAGTCAAGAAACAAGTATCAAGTATTCGGAGTCATACGGGACACAAGTGGGCACTTAAAAACCAAATAACATCTATTGCCCACCCATGCCTTTGCATTTGTTATTAAACTATAATTAAAGCCACGATCATCTCCACCATAAAGCATATGTCGACATTCCAACAATGATGGTACTTGACGACATCGACAACACCTGAGCAAGCACTATGAATCGCAAGGCCATCTAGCTACCAAGAAATAAGCAATAGGAGGTGTCCAAGGAAATTGTAGAGGCTGCAGGGAATATGACATGTACGGAAAATAAAGCATCACAACATATATAGCAATAGATCAACCAGAGGAAGTAAATACTAGAAATGTAAAATTGTAAGAAAGAGGGAGAATGCTTGCCTAGAAACATTGCTGAAGGTTCATCCGAAGATCAGATTGACACTCACATCAACTCATCGACCTTGTCCGTGAAGAAGCAAAGCACTAGAAGAAACTCGATATGCACTATTTAATACCACGGTAGAAGATCGGGCATGATGCATGTATGATGCATGACATGACAAAGGTGCAATGCAATTAGACAATATTCAGCTGGAACTGGGGTCCCAACAATTAATTATTAGGTTCATGTTGTTTAGAAGCCCCGCAATTTAAATGTTGTCTTAATAAGGCAAAATATGACATCAGTTTGCTACACAAATTTAAATAGAGCCAATATGAGACTAGAAAAGACCGCATATGGTCTCCATATTTAATTATGAGGTGAATCGTCATAATTCCCCCAAACCACAAAAATATGTATGCAAGCATGTACAATTTAAGATGCGCAAGTTGATATTACTTTTCTAAAATAGGGCTCAGGAAAGGGGTCACACATTGGTGTCGAAGGTCTTGGGGTCCGAGGGTTCAACGGGATCGGTCTTTGGATTCGAGAGGAAGAAGAAACACTGGTTCGGTCCTCGGGTTTCGGGATGGAGAGCTCGGTGTTCCGCGGTCTTCGGTTCCGTGTAGTAGATCTTGTCCATGTCGAAGTCCTTGGGGTGTTCCTTGATGAAGTACTCGGCGTTCCATGAGAGAAGATCATGGTTTCCCAGGAAGAAGATCTCCAGGTTCGAGGTCTTGATTCCTTGTTGGCGTACTTGGTTGCTGACTTGGTACATCTCGCCTTGTCATCCTTGGTGCTCTGAACATAGTCACGTCTTAGGAAGCGAAGAAGATCTTGTTGATGGATACATAGCAAACGACGACCTTGGCTCGCACGGGGAAGCACTCGAACACAGTCCTTCGGTGGCGGATGACACTGAAAAACTAGAACTGGCCGGTTTGGTTCGGTGTACCCAGAACACATACTCACACCTGAGCCGAACACGCCATGCAACAAAATGCAGTGGCAGAATAGCAGCGCTGGAGCAGGGCTCCTGGTGGCGAGTGACGACCAGCGCAGGTGACTTTAGGCAGGGCCGGGTAGGGGCTATGCGGAGGTGGCTCACTGCAAGGTGGAAGCAGGGGAGGCGACGGGGCGATATTTGGTGCGTCCCACGATGCGTGGAGGCGCGGGGTCGCTCCTGCAAGGAGGTGGCCCGCGCTGGCTCATGAAGGGAAGGCAGAGGCGACCGACGGCGGCGGGTGGAACACCAGGGATGGCATGGCCGAGGGTCTGCGAGAGGAGGCATCCAGAATAATGAGGAAGCCGAAGAGGACACAGGAAAGGTGATGGGGAGGCGCTGTCGAGATGGGGCGGCATTGGGCGGCTCCCTTTCGGCGGGATCGAGCGGAAGACGTGGGGGATCGAGCAAAGGGAGAGCCCTGGCAGCGGGGCTACTCGCAGGTGCGGCGGCAGGGATGGAAGGTTGCGGCCAAGAGGTAATGAGGGAGAGCGCGGGGGGGGGGGGGGTGGAGGGGTGGAGGCAGGTGGGTCATGACCGATAGGGGTGGGTATGGGTGTAACACCCTTGGATCGGTCCTATGCAAGTTTGAGCGATTCCCGCCAAACCCGCATAGAAACGATTCAAAGGTGCCCACCCGGCACTTTCGTGCGGGTAGAAAACGAAGTAATATCATTACACAATAGTCCATGATGGAACCCACAGAACAGATATATACAACAACGAATCAAAGAGTCAAATCACCTTGAAAACGATACAACGTCCGAGTACGGACAAGATGCAAATTGAGCTAAGAGCCCTCAAGAATAACCAATGGCGTCCATAACCCTGTCCAGGCCAAGACGGAAGGGTAACCCTGCTAACGATGTCGATCCAAAAACCTGCTTAAACAAAAGGGGTGATGATAAAGGGAAAAGGAAAAAGAGAGCGGTCAGTACTGAGGCCAGTACACGGCGAGTCTTAGAATTCGGCGGTCCTCGCCTACATAGGTATGGTAGACTAAAGCGGCAACACAACATGCACTAAACAACCTATAGAGACTCGATACAACCGGCAGCTATCAGAGAGGGATAAGAAAGACCTATTCAAATCCAACCTGATGCTAACACCAAACATACCCATCCTGGTATTTACCCCTCGAAACTAATCGAGGAAGTCAACCGAGGAACTCACGCAATTGGCAATTTTATTCATTCCGTTATAGTTGCGGCAATTACTAGTCAAATATAGATAGCATGAGTCATCCTGTTAACATAAGCAGTGGGCAGTTTTAGTTAACCATTCCGTTGTAGTTGCAATACTTACTAGTCAGATACATATACCATGGGATATTCAAAAACCCAGCAGTTGTTGGTACTTTTATTTAGCCATTCCGTTGTACTGAAGCTGATTACTAGTCATTTCAAGGTCAAATTTATAGCACTACTTTGGTTATAGTTGTCTATGATCGAGATATTGTGCTCTAAGTCGTCCACAACCGCGGACGCGGCTTTTAGAAAGTTTTACCCTGTAGGGGGAACAAATAGCAACACAAGCACTATCAACCTTGGAAAAACCAAATGAAAACCCAACGAGGCATCACGACAAAGAAATCAGAAGATTCATATAATATTTTTTAGGGGACCACCCCACTAATCTACCCGCGACGAAGTTGGATGGCTCCGAGACGGACCCAGAGGTTTGTGCCAATGGCTGTAAACGACTGGGAACCCGAAAGTGTGACTAGTCTTGTCGATACCGTGAAAACATTCCACATTTGTTCCTGAATAGTACAGGTGCTCCATGCGCAATAGTAAATAAAGCAGTAAAGCATGGCATAATCATGGCATAAGTACAGGATTGTAATAAATCCCTACACTACTTTGTGGCCCCAAGAAATAAGATATGACTCAAGCTCATGCTAAGGGGATTCATGGTCCCACATGCGGATTGCGCGAATTTTCAAGGAACCGGTATCAAGTACTCGGGGTCCTATGGGACACAAGTGGACGGTTAAAAACCAAATAACATCTATTGCCCACCTGTACCTCTACATTATTTACCTACTTTTAGTTTTAGTCATTAAACGGTAACGAAAGCCATAATCATCTTCAACATAAAGCATATGGCAACCTTCCAACATCTATGGAACACCGACGGCATGAAGCAACACATGCGCAAGCAACTACGACTCGCAAGGCCCGCTACCTACCAAACAACAGGTAACAGGAGGTGTCCATGGAAATATAGAGGCTGCAGGGAAGTGTAAAGTGGTACGGAATCTATAGCATCGCAACACAGATATGAATAGATCAACACGAGGAAATAAAGACTATAAATGTAAGATAGGTAGAAAATGGGAGGATGCTTGCCTGGAAAAAATTGTCGAAGGTTCACCGGAGATCGGGTCGACACTCCCATCAACTCATTGTCCTAATCCGTGAAGAAGCAAAGCACTAGCACAAACACCGGATGCAGTAGTTAATAACAGAAGATCGGGCATGATGCATGTATGATGTATGCCATGGCAGGGATGCGGGGCAATTAGGCCATATTAAGCGGAACCGAGGTCCCGACAATTAATTAGGTGATTGATGTTGTCTAGATACCCAACAATTTAAATATTGTCTTATCAAGGCAAAATATGTCACTGGTTCGATGCACAAATTTAAATGGGACCAATATTAGACTAGAAAGCTCGCATATGGTCTCCATATTAATTATTAGGTGAATCGGCAAAAGCCCCCAAACCACATGATATGAGAGCAAGCATGAATGCTTTAATATGCAACAAGTATATTATATATATTACAAAAATATAGGGGTCTCAAGAAAAAGGGGTCACACATTGGGGAGGCGATCTTGGTCTCCAAGGGTTCGGTCTTGGTCTTCGGATATTTGGTTTCCATGTTGGCGCACCCGAGGTTCTCGGCGAACTTGGTTCGGGGATCTTGGTGAAGGCACGCTCGTATTTTTGAAAACCACGTGAAGATCTTGACGGATACGAAGCCACCCTAGGACGAAGAGGATCTGGTGGACTCAGACAAGACCAACATGGCACCAAAAATAAAGCACATGGACTAGAGCACAGGAAACAGAACCCGAACTTGACAGGTTTGGGATGAAAATAGGAAGCGGGGATCATCCGTTCACAACACCATCCACGGCACAAGTCATCGGGGACAAGCTCGCGTCCTCGCTGTACGGCGCGGGGTTTGACAGAGGAGGAAGCCACGACAAGCACTTGCAGAGGAGGCCGGCTCGAGGTAGAGCCGGGCGCCAGGGCGGCAGACGAGTTGACGGGGGCCGGGCACGGTGGAGGTCGCAGGCCGGAAGGAGGCGCCGTGCTTACAGACGCACCAACGGAGGAGGACGAGAGGCAGGAGGGGGGCTGCGGGGTGCTCGAGGACGATATGCAGGCGGCGAGCGCTGGCCGGAGGCAGAAGGGATATGCCGACAAAGAGAGGCATGTACGGGCGAGGTGCTGGCGGCGTTGGTCAGTGAGTAAGGCAGCGGCGCTGCAGTGAGGAAGGCGGGGACGGGCACTGCTGCAGCACTGAGTTTATGTAGGAGTGCTTCATTGGGAACCGCAAGAGCAAGGTGTGAAGCAGCACAACAGCAAGTTTTCCCTTAGGAAGAAACCGAGGTTATCGAACTAGTAGGAGGAAGGAAACGTCACACAGGTGTTGCAAGCAACGCGGAGACCTCCACAACACAAACTCAAGACTTTGCCCCAACAAATTAGTGAGGTTCTCAAGCTCACCGATTTGCTGTAACAAAGGATTAAACGTATGGTGTGGAAGGTAATGGTGGTTTGCAGAAAGTAAACAAGTAATAGTGGAAGATGTATCAATGGTAAAGATTGGACCGGGGTCCATAGTTCACTAGAGGTGCTTTCCTTAGATAAACAACATGGCATGAAGGGTAAACAAATTACAGCAAGGCAATTGACAGGAACTGAGCAAGGCATAACAGTGCAATTACTAGTCAGAAAGATCCTGTGAGATTCGATTGGGCAATACAACAAGATACATATAGCGCCATCCAACTGCATCTATGACTATAAGTCCACCTTCAGGTTATCATCCGAACCTCCTCCAGTATTAAGTTGCAATAAACGGACAACTGCTTTAAGCAAAGTGTGTAAGGTAAACAGTCCACATGTTCCATGAACAAGAGACCGTTGTTTTCTCCCTAGTGGCAACAGGACATCTACAACCGAAGAGATTTCTTTCACTTCCCTTGGAAACTAGAGGCATGAATCCACTATCGAGCATAAATACCCCCTCTTGGAGTCACTAGAAACTACTTGGCCAAGATAGCTACTAACAACGGAGAGCATGCAAGATCACAAACAACACAGACATGATAGAATCATAAAGAAAAAACCATTAATCAAACCAATAGAATAATCTCAATATCCATCAGATCCCCAGAAACACAACATGCATGATTACAAATAGATTAGATCTTGATCATGAACGGAGCTCACAAGATGTATACATGAAAGCACAAAGGAGGAGATACAACCATCTAGCTACTACATGGACCCATAGTCCAAGGTGGAACTACTCACGCATCATACCGGAGAGAAGGCCTCCGAGATGATCTCCCCTCTAGCAGGGTGCCGGGAAGAACTTCAGATCCCCCGATCTAGGGACGATGGTGGCAGTGGCTATAGATGGTTTCGTGGTGATTTGATTGGGTTCTTAGGGTTTATGCATCGGGGGCTTCTTATAGGAGAAGGGGGAGACCGAGGCGGTGTCCAGGGGTGCCAAACCCTAGCCAGGCGTGGGGTGGGACCCACCCGCGCCTGGGGTGGGTCTGGCACCTCTAGCCGACTCTCTGGCTCTCCTATGGACTTCTTGTTCCCCACGGAAAGTAATTGACTTTAACGTTTGTCCCGTCCAATTCCGAGAATATTTCTTTACTAAATTTTCTAAAACCAAAAACAACAGAAAACACGCATCTGGCACTGTTGCAACTTGTTAGTAGGTTAGTACTAGAAAACATGTAAAAAACACCTCAAAGTGTGGACAACTAAAGCAAAGTAGATACTAAACAAGAATGGAGCATAAAAAATTAAAGATATGTTTCCAACATATCATCATCCCCAAGCTTAACTCCTGCTCGTCCTCGAGTAGGTAAGTGATAAAAGAATAATTTTTGAGGTGACATGTACCCTCACAATAAAGATCCAACCATTTGCATGCATTGAAAGCTGGGATCGAAGAACTCTAAACATGTGCATGAAAGATGGAGTTCTAACAATAGGACATAGTAACTATGCATGCAATATGGCAAGCTACAAACAAAGATCATGAATAATATGCATTGGAAAACGTTTGTTTGTTTCACATGCAGAAAACATAGCATAGTGGAAATCAGCTTGTCCCTCATAGAGTAGCAAATAGATGCATAGGACACCTACAAAGTTCACAAGGGTGACTAGAAAAAAATAACACAAGACCAAGTAATAACACAATATGCAACAAATAATAAGCTTTGGAACACTGCACACAGAATGACAACTATGCTCTCTTAATGGTGCCTAAAGGTAGAAGGTGGAGACTCAATAGTGGTGGAAGAAAGGCCTTTTTGTAAAGGAAGTAGGGATTACAAGTTTTAAAAAGAGCTTCCAAAAATTATGGTACTTGTTAGCTTTCAGCCCTCATTGTCCCTATCATAAGCATCTTGAAGTGGTTAAGGTTAAAGTGGCAAAGCTGGAGTATATGCTTGACGAAGTATAAGTTGGCAATCTCAAGTCCCTTGAATACGAGGGCCACACCTCATGCATACTCAACTTTGGGTCTAGGTAAGTTCTTGTCACTGTAAGTATTTGCATATCATTGAGAACCGCCAACGGGGTACCCCTTGCACATGGTACAGGAGCTTTCCCATAACCAAAATGACAAGGCAAGCAGACAATAAGCATCTCATCAATCTTCTTATGTACCATGGGAATATGGTTCTTTTTTCTCTCTTTCCTCTTTTCTCAATGTGTCTCTTTTTTTATAAGAAGAATGCTTCATAGATGTCACTATGGTGATGCTGCAAGTTTCCACCATGCTTAGGCATGGCTTAGGCTAGCGGCCCAGGCGTTTCTCTAACACAGGATACAAACTCCATGGACTTACAAGTTCCCTCTTTATTTCACACCGGTGACATCCATAGAAAAAAGAGCATGATATCAACTGAGTACAACAAGGTACAAGTGCAATGTTGAAAACGTTCCCCGTGACAGCACGGTTCTGCTAATTCCAGCTTATAAGTTCAAGCATATAAAACAAATTTGTCACAATGGTTCAAGTTTATTAGGGGCAAAGAATAAAGTGTGCCATCAAGTTTGTGAGGGCTTTAATCACCAAGTTTTCACATAACAAAATAGATTTTAATTGGAAGATAGTTGAAAACAATAATATACTTGGAATGGTGTAACACACCATGCATAGGAGTTTATAGTGGACACTTTGGAATAACTTGGTTTCTTGGGAGTTGGAGGCATGAGTACAACTTACTCATTCAAGTGGAGGCTAGCAAAAGACTAGGATCAACCAACTAAGAGAGCAATAATGGTCAAAATCATGCAGTGCAACAAAGCATACTCATCAAAGCAAAGAGTGGTACTAAAAGTCAAGGACTAAATGATCATAGAGGCTAATGGTGACTTGTCATAGTCATAACATGGTGTGAGAATGTGCCAAGTCAACCCAAGCAAAGCATCAAAGGATAATACCACAATACTATGCTTTTGCATGCTAAAACAATGCATCATTTCTTCAAGGCACACTAAGGAATCCCAATTGTTTGGAACAAGACATGCTACAGCAATAATCACTAAGAATAATGCTAAAACAATACCTAGCATGCCATGCTAAAGTCTAAGTCACAGTCAATGCAAGCTCCTCTTGCACTTCAAGCAAGAACTTACTACTCCTTTCCAACACCAAGCAACTTATTTGTAAAACAACACAGCGAGAACGAGGGTCCAAACTTCTCAAGAAAACTAAAAAAACTAAGCAAAGCAAACGAAAACTAAGATGCTCCAAGAACAACACAACTATGCATGAAACAATAAAAACAAAGTGTCTAGACAGACCTGAGCTTTTTATTGATGAAGAAGGGGATGCCTTGGGCATCCCCAAGCTTTGACGCTTGTACCTCTTGGATATTTCTTGGGGTGACACCATGGTGGCATCTCCAAGCTTGATATTTTGTCCATTCTTCATCTCATTACATCATTCTTTCTCTACACCTGAAATTTTTCCTTCAAACAAAACTTCACACAATCTTCATTAGCAACATTAGTGTATTCAAAAGATATTAC
Source organism: Avena sativa (assembly GCA_916181665.1). Classification (NCBI taxonomy): domain Eukaryota; kingdom Viridiplantae; phylum Streptophyta; class Magnoliopsida; order Poales; family Poaceae; genus Avena; species Avena sativa. Next base: position 108,435,727 of record OV702293.1, read on the forward strand.
AACTCTGGAAAAGCTTTGAAATAACAAGGCTTTTCACTAAAAACACAAGGTACTTTAGTAACTCCTTCAAAAAGCTTAATTCACCTAAATAGAACTCAAAAAGGAATCAATAAGAGGCAAATGCAAATAATTGCAGAAATCTGTCAAAACAGACCAACAAGTAGAAAACAATTTTTTCGGACATCTTCTGTTGCTCAAATCAAAAAGTGTTGAACTAACAAACGTTAGATAACATATTGGGGGATTTATTTGTAAATTGTGAGCTCAATACGAGTTACAGAGCCTCCTCACGAATTTTTTTGTTGGAGGACAGAAATCTGTTTCGGGACAGCAACTCCCCAAATCTTACTTCCCTCTCATTAGAGGTCATTGTTGGCACAAAAAGCAAACAAAAAGGATAAGGAGATGTTATTACTGAAGTAATAACTTAGAATACTAAAGTAAACTCTTGGGTTATCTCCCAACAAGTACTTTTCTTTAACGCCTTTAAGTTAGGCAAAAGAAGCAAGAAGAATCAAGTATTTTCAAATGAAGAAGCATTAACATTCATACTTGCAAAATCTTCAACTATGAAAGGTATCTCATCCAAATTGGTTTTGGAGGATCCTTTCTCATCTCTCTTTGATCTACTACCTTCATCAAAAATATTTTCAGGGGCAATCCAATCAAAATTCTTTTCAAAGGCTTAATGGATTCCAACAAGCTTAAAGGGTATGGGTATATTGAATTCCTCTCTAGGCTTAGTTTTATCAGAAATACCCACAACATCTACACTTGAACCTATCATATTGAAACGTTCAAAAACCTTTTAGGCTTCCCTATCAACATCATGGAATTCTTTTGATAAAGTTTCAAGGAGGAATTCTCTTTTTTCAGCATTCTTTTCTTCCTTTAGTTTTAGGAACAAGAATTGTATGAAGGGGTTAAGGCTAACAAACCTAGCCTCCAACATATGAACTAAATAAGCTGCAGAAATCTCATAATTAGGAGCAAGCTCTTCTATAGATTTATCCTCAATATCCTCATGCTTGCTAACATGATTAAAGAATTCTTCAATATTATCTTTCCCAATTATGGAGCCACTACCTATCGCAAGATCTTTCACGGCGAACTTGGGGAGCAACATGGTGAGCTAGAGCAAGGTGGCAACTAGAGCAGGAACTAACTTTTTTGTGTTTTTGAATAAAGCAAGCAAACCAAACTAGACTAATTTTTTTGGATTTTTTTGGAAAGAGGCAAACAAAACCAAGAAAAAGAAACAAAACAAATTAAAAACAAAGTGAAGGACTCCCCTAGTGAAGACATCCTTAGCCTCCCCGGCAACGGCGCCAAAAAAGCTTGATGCAGCACTCAGTTGATGTAGGAGTGCTTCGTTGGGAACCCCAAGAGCAAGGTGTGAAGTAGCACAGTAGCAAGTTTTCCCTCAGTAAGAAACCGAGGTTATCGAACCAGTAGGAGGAAGGAAACGTCACCTAGGTGTTGCAAGCAACGCGGAGACCTGCACAACACAAACTCAAGACTTTGCCCCAATGAATTAGTGAGGTTCTCAAGCTCACCGATTTTCTGTAACAAAGGATTAAACGTATGGTGTGGAAGGTAATGGTGGTTTGCAGAAAGTAAACAAGTAACAGTGGAAGATGTATCAATGGTAGAGATTGGACCAGGGTCCATAGTTCACAAGAGGTGCTTTCCTTAGATAAACAACATGGCATGAAGGGTAAACAAATTACAGCAGAGCAATTGACAGGAACTGAGCAAGGCATAACAATGCAATTACTAGTCAGAAAGATCCTATGAGATTCGATTGGGCAATACAACAAGATACATAGACCGCCATCCAACTGCATCTATGACTAGAAGTCCACCTTTAGGTTATCATCCGAATCCCCCTCCAGTATTAAGTTGCAAGAAACGGACAACTGCTTTAAGCAAAGTGTGTAAGGTAAACAGTCCACATGTTCCATGAACAAGAGACCGTTGTTTTATCCCTAGTGGCAACAAGACATCTACAACCGAAGAGATTTCTGCCACTTCCCTTGGAAACTAGAGGCATGAACCCACTATCGAGCATAAATACCCCCTCTTGGAGTCAGTAGCAACTACTTGGCCAAGATAGCTACTAACAACGGAGAGCATGCAAGATCACAAACAACACAGACATGATAGAATCATAAAGACAAAACCATTAATCAAACCAACTAAATAATCTCAATATCCATCGGATCCCTGCAAACACAACATGCATGATTTCAAATAGATTAGATCTTGATCATGAACGGAGCTCACAAGATCTTTACATGAAAGCACAAAGGAGGAGATACAACCAACTAGCTACTACATGGACCCATAGTCCAAGGTGGAACTACTCACTCATCATACCGGAGAGAAGGCCTCCCAGATGATCTCCCCTCCGGCAGGGTGCCGGGAAGAAATACAGATCCCCTGATCTAGGGACGATGGTGGTGGCGGCTAGAGACGATTTCGTGGAGATTTGATCGGGTTATTAGGGTTTCTGTATTGGGGGCTTCTTATAGGAGAAGGAGGAGACCGAGGCAGCGGCCAGGGGTGCCAAACCCTAGCCAGGCGCGGGGTGGGGCCCACCCGCGCTTGGGGTGGGTCTGGCCCCTCTGGCCGGCCCCTCCGGCTCTCCTCTGGACTTCTTGTTCCCCACAGAAAGTAATTAACTTTGACGTTTGTCCCGTACAATTCCGAGAATATTTCTTTAATAACTTTTTTGAAACAAAAAACAGCAGAAAACAGTCATCTGGCACTGTTGCAACTTGTTAGTAGGTTAGGACCAGAAAACATATAAAAAGCACCTCAAAGTGTGGATAAGTAAAGCAAAGTAGATACTAAACAAGCATGGAGCATCAAAAATTATAGATACGTTTCCAACATATGAGGCACTGCGGCGCGGGGATCGAGCAAGGACAAGGTGGACGAGGAGCTTGGCCGCAAGGAGAGGGAGGCGCAGGCGGCAGCGAGCTTGGGTCCCAGGCGAGGAGGGACCGCGGCGGCAGCGACCGGGGCCGATGGGGAGAGAGGGGATCATGATGGGGTGGGTTGCGTGGTGGTCGGGGTGGGCCGGGAGACGGGCGCCAGGTCGTGTGTTAGGAGTGGGCGACCATGCAGGGTGAGTGCGTGATTGCTGTGTTGCATGTGTGTGCGTCGCGTCGGGGAGTTGGGTCTAGGCGCGCGCGCTGCTGTGTGTGTTGTTTGAGTGGGTGGGTGCGTTTGTGTTGCGGGTCGGTGGGGGTGTGGCCGTGCATGCGTGCCAGATGTGTGTCGAGCGTGGGAAGGTGGGTGGCGCGCGGAGTGCGTGGTGTGGTTCCAGGGTGGCGGCGGCAAGGTTGGAATGGGGTGTAGATTGCTAGGGTTTGGTTTTAGGCAGGGACTAGGTTCAGCCGGCTGGGCCTTTGGGCCTGGCTGGTTTAGGTCTAGATTTTTGATTTATTATTTTAACAAAATATTATATTTGTTTTGTTTTACAGATTTTTAGCAAATAGTTTTTAGGCAAATAGTCTAGCAGAAAAAATATAAGATTTTGTTTTGAAACAAGAGGGGAGGTACTGCAGTAAATAAAAATAGCTTTAGTTAAAACATTTTGAGAGGCAAAATAAATGCATGATACAATGATGGTGCACAAAATATATGATAACATGCAATATTATAACTATGGTTTACCCAGGGTGCTACAATGTGATTGCGAGGCAGAGGGACATGAGGACGGGGGTGTTGCGTGGGACTGGGATGGGGCATGTCGGTGCACTGCGTTGGCGGGATCGGGATCCCGTGCGCATGCGTCCGTGCGTGTTGTGTGTTCGGTGTGTGGCGTGTGTCATGACAGGGAGAGGTGAGTGGAGTGGCAGCTGATGGTGTTAGGGTTTGGTCGGATTAGGGTTAGATATTAGGGTTTAGTTTGGAGGTGGCCGGCTGGGCTTTTGGGCCTGGCTGGATGCTTTCCAATATAAACTTTTTATTTAATATTTAAAAAACATTTGTAATTAGTTTTTAGACAAATAAAATATCTAGGTAGATCCAGGTGTGACTTTGAATAAACGAGATATGGGATTATTGTAGAAAACAAACTAGGGATCTTAGCAAAATAATTTTAGACAAATATAATATGCATGATATGATGATGTACAAAGTAGTAACAATGAGCGATTTTTTAATAGTGGTTTTACCCGGAGTGATACATTCTCTGAGAGGATCCGATGATTACGTCGGTTAGATCCTGTCCATGTCTATAGAACTCGCCACCACTCCATATCTCCGGGGCGACAACCAGCTGTGGCCTGGGGCTGGAGGTGCTCAACAAGGTTAGTTACGACTGATATCACCAGGGCTATCTCGAGGTGGACGAATAGTACCTCACAGTTGATATATATATTGTATAGATATAGGTCCCCGTGTATTTCAGGGTTGTACCTGTAATTGTGTCTATATATTGTTGAAATTATGCCCTAGAGGCAATAATAAAGATGTTATTATTATAATTCTTGTTCATGATAATGTTTATATTCCATGCTAGAATTGTATTAAGTGGAAACTTTAATACTTGTGTGGTTTGTGAACAACACCGTGTCCCTAGTACGCCTCTAAGGACTAGCTCATTGATTAATGATGGTTAAGGTTTCCTAACCATGGACATGAGTTGTCAATTAATAATGAGATCATATCATTGGGAGAATGATATGGTGGACAGACCCAAACTAAGCGAAGCAATTAGATCGTGTCATCGTGTTCGTCTTTGCGAAGCTTTTCTTATGTCAAATATTGTATTCCTTAGACCATGAGATAATACAACTCCCTGGTATCGGAAGAAAGCTTTGAGGTCATCAAATGTCATCCTATGAGAGGGTGATCATAAAGGTGTCTCTCAGGTGACCGGAAAGTATCTATTGGGTTGTATGTATCGAGATGGGATTTGTCCCTCCCAAGTCGGAGAGATATACTTCGGGCCCACTCGGTAATCGATATCAACACCGCTTGCAAGCATGTGGTTAAGGAGTTAATCACAAAGTGATATCGGATTACGGAACGAGTAAAGTACTTGCTGTGAACGAGATTGAACTAGGTATGACGGTACCGACGATCGAATCTCGGGCAAGTAAAATATCGCGAGACGAAGGGAATATATATATGGGATTGATTGAATCCTGGCATCGTGGTTCATCCGATATGATCATCGATGAATGTGTGGGAGTCAATATGGGTTTCCAGACCCCGCTGTTGATTATTGATAGAAGATCATGTCTGCATATTCTCGAACCCGCAGGGTCACACACTTAAAGACGCTAGGATAGATTGGATAATTGGTTTATGAGTTTTTTTTTGGAGTCTCGGATGGGATCCGGGACATCACGAGAGGTTCCGGAGTGGTCCGGAGAATAAGATTCATATAAGGCAGTGCAGTTTTTGGAGTTCGAAATTGTTCCGGGTTAATCGGTATTGTACCGGAAGCTTCTAGAACCTTCCGGAAGGGGACCAACGTGGCCCCACCTTCCGGGAGGGGGCATGTGCCTATGAGGGAGTGCCCTGGCCGCATTGGGCCAGGGGCACAAGGCCCCATAGGGCCCAGCCGGCCAAGAGAGGTTTAAACTCTAGATAGAGCTTCTAGAAGGGGGGGTTTCCTTGCCCCCCACTCTTCCTCCTTGGGGCCGCCGGCCTTGGCTTGGGGGAGGGGATAGGGCTGCGCCCACCCCTCTATATATAGAGGGCTGGGGGCGCACCAACCCCCTATACCTTCCCCTCCAACCCTAGTCGCCCTGCTGCCCTCCTCTCTCCCTCCCGACTGCTTGTAGGCGAAGCCCTGCTGCAGAAATTCTCCACCAATTGCACCGCGCCGTCGCGTTGTAGATCCAACCCATCTCTCCACCATACTTGCTGGACCAAGGAAGGAGGATACGTCGAGGTGCTGCACGTGTGCATCTCACGGAGGCACCGCCACTTGTGGTGCTAGATCGGATCGGATCGCGAGGAGGAGAAGCGAGTACGACTACATCACCCACGTTCCGACGAACGTTCCGCTGTGCGAATCTTCAAGGGTATGAAGATCTAATCCAATCTCTCTCGTTGTTTGCATCTCCTAGATTAGATCTTGGCTTTCCCTCTGTTCGCATCCGTAGAAATTTTTGATTTACTATGTCGCGAAACCCTTCAGTGGTATCAGAGCTAGATCTATTCGTATATGTGTTTCACGAGTAGAACGCAACATGGTTATTGCGGGCGTTGATGTTTTATGTTGCAAGCCTCTTGTTTGTGTTCTTCTTATGACGCGGGATAGTGAGATTGAAGCGGTCCAGGCCAACCTTACGCGACGTCGTTCGCGAGACTGGCTTGTTCCACACATGCGGCTGGTGGATGTCAGTTTCTCTCACTATAGTTGTCATGGGATTAAGACCAGAGTTTGGCAACCATAATATCACCGTTGTGGCTTTCCGTAGGTTAGAATCATTCTTAGCATCTACTCCCATAAGCCACGTAAAACATGCAACAACAAAGTAGAGGCGTCTAACTTGTTTTTGCAGGGAGTGTTTTCTGTGATATGGTATGGCCCTAGATGTGATGTGTATATTGTATGCGATGATCATGTTCTGTAATGTTTCACGACTTGCATGTCGATGAGTACACAACCGGCAGGAGCCATATGGTTGTCTTTATAATTGTGTATGACCTGCGAGTCAACTTCTTATACGCCATGTAATAGCTTTACTTTATCGCTAAGTAGTTAGCAGTAGTTGTAGTTTCTATTCGTGGTGGAGGCAATCATGGTGGAGTGATGAAGATCATGCCGGCACGCACAAGATGGAGATCATTGCGCGAAGATTGGCTATACCATGTCACATAAAGTTATATGCATGTGATGTTTATCCTTTTATGTATCTTATTATGCTTAGATCGCGACGGTAGCATTATAAGATGATTCATCACTTAAAGATCAAGATAAAACTGTGTTCTCCCCAAGTATGCACCGTTGCGAAAGTTCGTCGTGTCCAAGCATCACGTGATGATCGGGTGCTATAGACTCTACGCTCACATACAACGGGTGCAAGCCAGTTTTGCACACGCGGAAATACTTGGGTTTTACTTGACGAGCCTAGCATGTACAGACATGGCCTCGGAACACATGAACCGAAAGGTTAAGCATGAGTCATATGAATGATATGATCGACACTTCGTTGTCCACCATTGAAACCACATCTCTTCTCGTGAAGATCGGATTAGGTGTGGTGAATTTGGATCGTGTTCACTAAACAACTTGAGGGATGTTGAATTTAGTGGGAGTTCATCTAGTAATTTGATTAAAAGTTGAATTAGTTATCATGAACATAGTCTAATTTGTACTTGCAAATATTGTAGATCACATGGCTAAGTCCAACTTCAACTTCAACGTTTTTGCTGAGAAAGAAAAGCTTAAGAACAATGGGTCTAACTTCACCAATTGGTTCCGCAATCTAAGAATCATTCTCTCTGGCGGTCAAAAGGACTATGTCCTTGGGAAAGCGTTAGGTGACCCCCCTGCTGCAACTGCGCCGACTGATGAGAAAGCTGTCTATCAGCCGCGCAAAGATGATTATGGTGTGATTAAGAGCACCATGTTGTTTGCTATGGAACCGGAACTTCAAAATCGTTTTGAAGACTATCTCGGGACCTTTGAGATTCTCGAAGAGCTGAAAACCATGTTTCAGACTCAGGCCCGTTCTGAGAGATATGAGATCTCTGAGAAGTTCTTTAACTGCAAGATGGAGGAAGGGAGTTCCGTTAGTGAGCACGCCATTAAGATGACGGGCTACACTCAACGCCTTGAGCAACTGGAATGCACGATTCCAGAGGAGCTCAAGATTGACAGGGTTCTGCAATCACTCCCTCCCAGCTACAAAAGTTTTGTAGTGACTCATAATCAGATTGGTTCCACTGATACGATCACCGAGCTCTTCGCAAAGCTGAAGGCTGCGGAGGTGGACATCAAGAAGGATAATCATGTGTTGATGGTCAACAAGCCCTCCTTTAAGAAAGGTAAGGGTGCAAAGAAGCCCTTCAAGAAAGGCGGCGGCAAGCGCGTTGCCCCTGCTGAGAAGAAGCTCAAGTCTGGTCCTAAGCCGGACACTGAGTGCTTCTATTGCAAGGACAAGGGTCACTGGAAGCGCAACTGTCCGAAGTACTTAGCGGACAAGAAGGCTGGCACCATCAAAGGTATATTTGATATACATGTTATTGATGTTTTCCTTACTAGCCCTCGTTGTAGTGCCTGGGTATTTGATACTGGTTCGATTGCTAATATTTGTAACTCGAAACAGGAGCTACGGAATAGACGGCGGCTTGCGAGGGATGAGGTGACGATGCGCGTTGGCAACGGATCAAGAGTTGATGTGATGGCCGTCGGCACGCTCTCCTTAGTTTTACCTTCGGGATTAGTTTTAAACCTTAATAAATGTTATTATGTGCCTGCGTTGAGCATGAACATTATTTCTGGATCATGTTTATTGCAAGACGGTTATTCATTTAAATCGGAGAATAATGGTTGTTCTATTTATGTGAGTAACATCTTTTATGGTCATGCACCTCTTGTGAATGGTTTATTTCTTCTAAATCTCGAAAGGGATGAAACACACATCCATAACATTGAGGCTAAGAGATGCAAAGTAGATAGTGATAATACTACTTATTTGTGGCACTATCGTCTAGGTCATATTGGTGTAAAGCGCATGAAGAAACTCCATTCTGATGGACTTTTGGAGTCTCTTGATTTTGAATCATTTGACACATGCGAACCATGCCTCATGGGCAAGATGATCAAAACCCCGTTCTCCGGTATGATGGAGCGAGCAACGGACTTGTTGGAAATCATACATACCGATGTATGCGGACCGATGAGTGTTTCGACGCGCGGTGGATATCGCTATTTTCTCACTTTTACCGATGACTTAAGTAGATATGGGTATATCTATTTAATGAAACATAAATCTGAAACATTTGAAAAGTTCAAAGAATTTCAGAATGAAGTGGAGAACCATCGTAACAGAAAGATTAAGTTTCTACGATCCGATCGTGGAGGTGAATATTTGAGTTATGATTTTCTCACGCATCTTAAAGCAAGTGGAATCGTTTCACAACTCACGCCACCCGGAACACCACAGCGCAATGGTGTGTCTGAACGCCGGAATCGAACCCTATTAGATATGATTCGATCAATGATGTCTCTTACTAATTTGCCGTTATCATTTTGGGGTTATGCATTAGAAACCGCTGCATTCACTTTAAATAGGGCACCATCTAAATCCGTTGAGACGACACCGTATGAACTGTGGTTTGGTGCTAAACCTAAGTTGTCGTTTCTTAAAGTTTGGGGATGCGAAGCTTACGTCAAGAAGTTGATGCCGGACAAGCTCGAACCCAAAGCGGAGAAATGCGTCTTCATAGGATACCCTAAGGAAACTATTGGGTATACCTTCTATCACAGAACCGAAGGCAAAGTGTTTGTCGCAAAGAACGGTTCCTTTCTTGAGAAGGAGTTTCTCTCGAAAGAAGTGAGTGGGAGGAAAGTAGAGCTAGACGAGGTTATTGAACCTTCTCTTGAATTGGAGAGTAGCGCAGCACCTGAAATTGTTCCAGTGCCGCCTGCACCAACGATAGAGGAATCTAATGACAAGGATCATGAAGCTTCGGACGATGCTGCTACTGAACGTCGCAGGTCGACAAGGTCGCGTGCCCCTCCTGAGTGGTACGACAACCCTGTCTTGACTGTCTTGTTAGTAGAAGACAGTGAACCTACGAACTATGAGGAAGCGATGATGAGCCCAGACTCTGAGAAATGGCTAGAAGCCATGAAATCCGAATTGGGATCCATGAGCGAAAACCAAGTATGGAATTTGGTGGACCCTCCTAGCGACCGAAAGGCCGTTGAGTGCAAATGGATCTTCAAGAAGAAAATGGACGCGGATGGTAATGTTACCGTCTATAAAGCACGGCTTGTTGCGAAAGGTTTTCGACAAGTTCAAGGTGTTGACTACGATGAGACTTTCTCTCCCGTAGCGATGTTTAAGTCCATTCGGATTTTATTAGCAATTGCTGCGTTTCATGATTATGAAATATGGCAGATGGATGTCAAGACTGCGTTCCTCAATGGAAACATTGATGAAGAGTTGTATATGATGCAACCCGAAGGTTTTGTCGATCCTAAGGATGCTGCTAAAGTGTGCAAGCTTCAGCGTTCCATTTATGGACTGAAGCAAGCATCTCGGAGTTGGAACCTTCGTTTTGATCAAGTGATCAAGAGATTTGGATTTGTTCCAAATTGCTACGAAGCTTGTATCTACAAGAAAGTGAGTGTGAGCTCGGTGACATTTCTAGTACTATATGTGGATGACATATTGATTATTGGAAATGACATTAACATGCTTAACGATGTGAAGAGTTATTTGAACAAGTGTTTTTCAATGAAAGACCTAGGTGAAGCTGCTTATATATTGGGCATCAAGATCTATAGAGATAGACAAAGACGCCTGATAGCTTTAAGCCAGAGTACATACCTAGACAAAGTTCTGAAAAGGTTCAGAATGGATAAGGCAAAGAAAGGTTCGGTGCCTATGTTGTCAGGTAAGATATTGAGCAAGGCTCAGTGTCCAGCTACGGTAAATGATAGGGAAGCTATGAGCAAAGTGCCTTATGCCTCGGCCATAGGTTCTATCATGTATGCCATGCTGTGTACTAGACCGGATGTGTCCAATGCTCTTAGTTTGACGAGCAGATATCAAAGTGATCCAGGAGTGGAACACTGGACAGCCGTGAAGAACATCCTAAAGTACCTAAATAGGACTAAAGAAATGTTCTTAGTCTATGGGGGTGATGAACAACTTGTCTTAAAAGGTTACGTCGACGCTAGTTTTGACACCGACAAGGATGATTCTAAATCTCAGACAGGATACGTGTATATTTTGAATGGAGGAGCTGTGAGCTGGAGAAGCTGCAAGCAAAGCGTGATCGCGGGATCTACAGTAGAAGCGGAATACATGGCTGCTGCAGAAGCGTCAAGTGAAGGAGTTTGGATCAGGAACTTCATCACTGAGCTTGGTGTGGTTCCAAGTGCATTGGACCCACTGGAGATATTGTGTGACAACACTGGCGCCATAGCACTCGCTAAGGAACCAAGATATCATCCAAAGACCAAGCATATCAACCGCAAGTTTCATATAATCTGAGATTATCTAGCAGATGGAGATCTGAAGATTAGCAAAGTACATACAGATCTGAATGTCGCAGATCCGTTGACTAAACCTCTTCCGCGTGCAAAACATGATCAGCACCTCAGTGCCATGGGTGTGAGATTGTTGCCAAATGTAAACTAGATTATTGACTCTAGTGCAAGTGGGAGACTGTTGGAATTATGCCCTAGAGGCAATAATAAAGATGTTATTATTATAATTCTTGTTCATGATAATGTTTATATTCCATGCTAGAATTGTATTAAGCGGAAACTTTAATACTTGTGTGGTTTGTGAACAACACCGTGTCCCTAGTACTCCTCTAAGGACTAGCTTATTGTTTAATGATGGTTAAGGTTTCCTAACCATGGACATGAGTTGTCAATTAATAATGAGATCATATCATTGGGAGAATGATATGGTGGACATACCCAAACTAAGCGAAGCAATTAGATCGTGTCATCGTGTTCGTCTTTGCGAAGCTTTTCTTATGTCAAATATTGTATTCCTTAGACCATGAGATAATACAACCCCCTGGTATCAGAAGAAAGCTGTGAGGTCATCAAACGTCATCCTATGAGAGGGTGATCATAAAGGTGTCTCTCAGGTGATCGGAAAGTATCTGTTGGGTTGTATGTATCGAGATGGGATTTGTCCCTCCCAAGTCGGAGAGATATACTTTGGGCCCACTCGGTAATCGATATCAACACCGCTTACAAGCATGTGGTTAAGGAGTTAATCACAAAGTGATATCGTATTACGGAACGAGTAAAGTACTTGCTGTGAACGAGATTGAACTAGGTATGACGGTACCGACGATCGAATCTCGGGCAAGTAAAATATCGCGAGACGAAGGGAATATATATATGGGATTGATTGAATCCTGGCATCGTGGTTCATCCGATATGATCATCGATGAATGTGTGGGAGTCAATATGGGTTTCCAGACCCCGCTGTTGATTATTGATAGAAGATCATGTCTGCATATTATCGAACCCGCAGGGTCACACACTTAACATGTCTCGACGCTAGGATAGATTGGATAATTGGTTTATGAGTTTTTGTTCGGAGTCTCGGATGGGATCCGGGACATCACGAGAGGTTCCGGAGTGGTCCGGAGAATAAGATTCATATAAGGCAGTGTAGTTTTTGGAGTTCGGAATTGTTCCGGGTTAATCGGTATTGTACCGGAAGCTTCTAGAACCTTCCGGAAGGGGACCAACGTGGCCCCACCTTCCAGGAGGGGGCATGGGCCTATGAGGGAGTGCCCTGGCCGCATTGGGCCAGGGGCACAAGGCCCCATAGGGCCCAGCCGGCCAAGAGAGGTTTAAACTCTAGATAGGGCTTCTAGAAGGGGGGGGGGTTTCCTTGCCCCCCACTCTTCCTCCTTGGGGCCGCCGGCCTTGGCATGGGGGAGGGGCTAGGGCTGCGCCCACCCCTCTATATATAGAGGGCTGGGGGTGCACCAACCCCCTACACCTTTCCCTCCAACCCTAGCCGCCCTGCTGCCCTCCTCTCTCCCTCCCGACTGCTTGTAGGCGAAGCCCTGCTGCAGAAATTCTCCACCAATTGCACCGCGCCGTCGCGTTGTAGATCCAACCCATCTCTCCACCATACTTGCTGGACCAAGGAATGAGGAGACGTCGAGGTGTTGCACGTGTGCATCTCACGGAGGCACCGCCACTTGTGGTGCTAGATCGGATCGGATCGCGAGGAGGAGAAGCGAGTACGACTACATCACCCACGTTCCGACGAACGTTCCGCTGTGCGAATCTTCAAGGGTATGAAGATCTAATCCAATCTCTCTCGTTGTTTGCATCTCCTAGATTAGATCTTGGCTTTCCCTCTGTTCGCATCCGTAGAAAATTTTGATTTACTATGCCGCGAAACCCTTCATATATATGAGAGCAGCCAGCCCTATTGGGAATGTGCATTGTCCCATTCTATTCTACATGGTATTAGAGGTCCCTCCGGTCCTCCAACCCTAGCCGCTGCCTCCTCCCTAGCATTGTCGGCCCCTCCTCCCTAAACCCTAGCCGCCGCCTCCCCGAGCGCCGCCGGCCTCCTCCCTGTCCTCTCCAGCCGCTGCCTCCCAGTGCGCTGCTGGCCCCTCCTCCCGTCCATCGCTTCCGCCCCTCCCCACCACTATAGCTTCCGCCCCCGACGCCGTCATGGACGATCTCAACTCCCCGTACTCTTGGAACCCCTTCAACAACACCATCTCCGGGCTAAGCAACCCCTTCGCTGGCCCCTCCGTCGCCGTCATCCGTGACGTCCCCATCCTTGAGCGTGTGCCTGTGAAGCTCTCTCAAACCGCTGCAAACTTCTTCCCGTGGAAGACGTACTTCGGCCTCCTATTCCGCGAGTATGATCTCCTCGATCATGTCGATGGCACAATCGACCTCCTTGCCATGCCACACGACCCTGACTGGTTGGCCATCGACGCGACCATCATCCGCTGGTTTTTCCAGACCATCTCCAACGAGATTTTCCGCACCGTCGTCCGCGACGGCGACTCTGCGCACACCGTATGGACCAAGATCACCGGCCTCTTCACCGACAACAAGATCCAGCGCGTCGTGTTCCTCCAACAGGAGTTCTTCGGCACCCACTAGACCGACCTCTCCCTCGAAGACTACTGCCTCCGTCTCAAGAGCCTCTCCGACGAGCTTCGCAACTTGGAGTTCCCGATCGATGACAAGATCATGCTCTCCACGTTGTCGGCCGGCCTCGGCGAGGACCTTAGAAACACCATCTCCAACCTCACGCTCCTCACCACGTCGATGTTCGAGCAGGACGTGGCCTATCTCCGTCTTAATAAGCGCCGGATCAAGCACCTTCGGGCTCGGGCAGCCCACACCATCTTCGTCTGAGGCAACTCCCGGGGTGGACCTGCCCCCACGCCACGCACCTCGGGTCCGCCCTCGAGCTTCTACTCGCCCCCGTCGCTCGCGCCCATACCACCTCCCCACGGTGGTGGCAACGGTGGTGGCAATGGAGGACGCAACGGAGGACATAACGGTCGTGGACGTCGCAACGGTGGTGGCCATGCCGGTGACACCGCCACCATGCCTCGTCCACCGTATAAGATCGCCCCTACGCTGCCATGGATCACCGTTCATAACCCCTAGACCGGGGTCGTCCACGCCTACGCCATTCCCATGTCGCGCGCCCCATACCCGGGCACCATGGGGTAGCGCCGTCCCTGCACCAGGTGCTCTACGCCACGGCGCCCCAGCCCGCCGCCGCGCTCGGTTACGCCGCGCCCCCTCCTCCTCCCGCCTACTACGCTGCGCCCCTGAGCACGGCCCAGTGGGACCCCGCCTTGCTGACCGCCCTCCAGTCCACCTCCACGGCGGGCGCGTATGGCGGTGGCGGGGACTGGTTCATGGACACCGGCGCCTCCGCGCACATGGCCACCCACCACGATAACCTCTCTAATTCCACTCCCTCCTCCACTTCCTCCCGCATAATCGTTGGCAACGGTCATGCTCTTCCTATTACTCACACTGGCTCCGCCTATTTTCCCTCCACCTCCACCCCTCTTTCTCTCAATCATGTCATTGTTTCTCCTCAGTTAATCCAAAATCTTGTTTCTGTTTGTTCTCTTGCTCGGGACAATAATGTTTCTGTGTAATTTGAGGCCTCTGGTTTTTCTATTAAGGATGGTCGTACTCGGATGCTTCTCCACCGCAGTGACAACCCCGGCGATTTGTACCCTGTTTGGTCGTCCTCCACCACCTCCAGCAGTCCACTCGCCCTCTTTGCTGGTGTCAACCTATGGCACGCTCGCCTCGTCCATCCTAGCTCCACCGCCCTATGTCAAATACTGCAAGGATTTGATTTTACTTGTAATAAAACAGATGCTCATTCTTGTGAAGCATGTTGTCTAGGCAAACATGTTTGTCTTCAGTTTACCTCTTCCTCCACAGTCGCGTCTTTTCCTTTTGAGCTTATTCATAGTGATGTTTGGACCTCGCCGGTTCCGAGTAATTCTAGTTATACCTATTATCTTGTGATTTTGGATGATTACTCGCATCTTGTGTGGACTTTTCCTCTTTGCTGAAAATCCGATGTCCCCGCCACTCTCAACGCCTTTTTCGCATACGTCTCCACTCAATTCGGCTGCCCATCCACGCCTTACAAACTGATAATGGCAAAGAGTTCGACAACATCACCATCCGCACCCTTCTCGCCTCCCATGGCGCCATCTTTCGTATCACATGTCGATACAGTTTCCAACAAAATGGTCGTGCTGAACGCATCCTTCGTACTCTCAGCGAATGCATGCGCACCCTATTGTTCCATGCCTACATGTCCCCACGGTTCTGGCCGGATGCCCTCGCCATGACGATTCTTCTCGTCAACATCCACCTCTGTCGCGTGCGTTGGCAATACACGCCGCACCAACTCCTCTTTGGTGTGCCGTCCTCCTACGATGACCTTCGCATCTTCGGCTGTCGCTGCTACCCTAGCACCGCCACCACCGTGTACAAGCTCGCGCCGCGCTCTCTCCCTTGTGTGTTCCTCGGCTACCCGGCCAACACCAAGGGCTACCGCTGCTACAACCCAGTCTTGCATCGTGTCTTCACCTCATGGCACCCTCGACGAGTTGGTGTTTCCGTTTCAGCAGGTACCCTCGATGACGACCCCGGCGCCCGCCAGCCCTCCTGCGGCCGGCCCTCACGCCGACGAGTGACCGCGGCGGCTCCTCCTGGCTTCGCCCTGCCTGGTCCCTCGGCTCCCGCGCGCGCGTCGCCCCTTTCTCGCCGGCCTTCGAGGCTCCGCCCTCGCCCGAGCCCGTGCCCTCGCCCGCGCCTTCACCAGCACCCGCGCCGTCATCACCGCCTGCGATGTCGCCGTCTGTGTCACCCCCGACCAGCACGGCCTCTTCTTTGCCGGCCATGTCGTCGCTCGCTTCGTCGCCCGCTTCGTTGTCCTCTCCTGCTGCTGCCCCAGCCGCGGCCGCTGCTACCCCTACGGGTGTGCTGACCCACGCGCGTGCGGGCATACGTCGGCCGTCCACGCGCTACCCCGCCGATCAGTACGTATGCACAGCGTTTACGTCCGAGCCATCGCCAGTGCCCACCTCTGCACGGGCCACCTTGCGCGACCCGCAGTGGCACGCCGCCATGCAGGAGGAGTACGACACGCTGCGGCGCAATCAGACCTGGGAGCTGGTCCCTCGTCCTCCTCACGCTAACGTCATCACCGTCAAGTGGGTATTCAAGAACAAGATCGTCCCGGATGGCAAGCTGGAGCGCTACAAAGTGCGTTGGGTGGTCTGCGGATTTCGCCAACGCGCCGGCGTCGACTTCACGGATACTTTTGCCCCAGTTGTCAAACCAGGCACGATCCGCACCGTCCTGCACCTCGCCGCCTCTCACGCATGGCCGGTGCACCAGATGGACGTCTCCAACGCCTTCCTTCACGGTCATCTCTCCAAGAAGGTGTACTGCCAGCAGCCCATCGGCTTCATCGACGCCGAGCGCTCGGATCACGTGTGCATGCTCTCTCTGTTACCAGTGCTCCGCGCCTGGTACCAGCGCATCGCCGCGTTCTTCCATCAGCTCGGCTTCCGTTCCACGCGCTCCGATGCGTCGCTCTTTGTCTATCGACAAGGCACCGACACTACCTACCTGCTATTATATGTCGACGACATCATCCTGACGTCATGCACTGATGGGATCCTTCGACAACTCACCGACCGCCTTCGTGTTGAGTTCGCCTTGAAGGATTTCGGCCCGCTCCACTACTTCCTCGGCATCGAGGTTGTCCGGCGCACGGATGGTTTCTTTCTTCATCAGCGGAAGTATGCTCATGAGCTTCTTGAGTGCGCATAGATGCTTAATTGCCACCCCATGCCCACTCCTGTCTACACGAAGGACAAGCTCTCGGCTAGTGATGGGTCGCTGGCCTCTGACGCGCCGTTCTACCGCTCCATCGTCTGTGCCCTGCAGTACTTGATGTTGACACGTCCGGAGCTGCAGTATGCCGTGCAGCAGGTGTGTTTGCATATGCATGCTCCCCGGGAATCTAATTGGTCAGCGGTGAAGCGGATACTCCGCTATATCCGCGGCACCATGGACTTTGGCCTCTTGCTGCACGCCTCGCCTGCCTCGTCTTCGATCGACATCGTCGCCTATTCGCATGCGGACTGGGATGGCTGCACCGACACGAGGCGCTCCATCTCAGGCTACTGTGTCTACCTCGGCTCGTCGCTCGTCTCTTGGTCCTCCAAGAGGCAACCCACCGTGTCTCGTTCCAGCGCCGAGGACGAGTACCGCGCCGTGGCTAACGCCATGGCTGAGTGCACGTGGCTTCGTCAGCTTCTCTCCGAGCTTTGTTGTCCTGTCGACAAGGCCACGATGGTATTTTGTGATAACATATCGGCTGTCTACCTCTCCGCCAACCCCGTTCATCATCGGCGCACCAAGCACATTGAGCTGGATATCCACTTTGTCCGTGAGCAGGTTGCCCTCGATCATGTTTTCTTCACGTGCTGACTTCTCAGCAATTTGCAGACATCATGACGAAGGGATTGCCGTATGACGACATTTCCTGAGTTTCGTTCCAGTCTATGTGTCGCTGCCGACCCTTCAAATGCGGGGTGGGTGGGGGGGGTTGACATATATATTGTATAGATATAGGTCCCCGTGTATTTCAGGGTTGTACCTATAATTATGTCTATATATATGAGAGCAGCCGACCCTATTAGGCCTGTGCATTGTCACATACTATTCTACACTCACCATACTATTCTACACTCACCAACCTCTCAGAGCTGCAGAAATACAACGAGTTGTGTAATCACCAAGACTAGAGTGGCTTTTCACTGATACCGACGACCCAAATTACACGATCGGTGTTTCTGTATCAGAAGGGCAGAGGGGCTTTGCTGAGAGAGGATAACATGTATGATGGCTCTAGTGTCAAAGGCTACCTTTTTCCTCTAATCGTGCAAGTTAATTGATAATAAATATCATATCCCTAATTTGGTCGTAGTACAACTATACAAGCATATATGTGAGTGCCATTCTCCCTGATTCCTATCTACTAGAGAAGCGTTTTTCTTAGAGAACATTGCAACTTGCAGTTTTAGATATATCAAGGATCCAAAATGCTAGCGGTGAAGCTCCTTCGGGTGGGATACTCTCCAACCCGTTCTCTCTCCACCCCTCCTCCGGTTGAGAGTCGCCGCCCTTGTACTGGGCCTCCCCCGACTCCTCTCCGTCGGCTCAGCCGGCCGGAGTTGGAGAAGGAGGAGCGCCGGAGTAGATAGGTTTTGCCACTACTAGGAAAACAACTATAGGTAATCCACACTTCTGTGGTGCATTTGCTAGTAGTGCCCCACGGATAAAATAGGCGTGGCGCATTGCTCATAGGTGCCCTACGGCTAACTGCCATAAACGTGGCGCACATGGGTAGTGCCCCACGGGTAAAATAGGCGTGACGCATTGCCCACAGAGGCCCTACGGCTAACTGCCATAAATGTGGCGCACATGAGCGCCACGGCTATGTGTGGGCCAGGACACAGGTGGCCGCAACACACATACCCGTAGCACACTAGGTCAAGGTGCGCTACGGATGTGTCACTTAGCCGTAGTGCACCTTGACCTAGTGCGCTACGAGCATATGTGCTGCTGCAGCTGGGTCAACTTAGCCGTAGAATACTCTGTCCTAGTGCCCTACGGCTAAGTGGCCTGCACCAACTCCAGACCCCACCCTCCGTGGATCGTCTTTTTAGGTTTTGTAAAAAATAAAAGAAAATAATAAACACTTTCAAAAATAAAATCCTTTCATATTTGATAGGCAATGTGGTATAGTTTGTAGTAAAATTAAAAACAATAATTTCGATTTTATCTGCAAAAAAGTCATGCCACGGTAAAAAGGCCATAACTTTTGCATACGACATCGAAAAAAATCGTATAATATACCAAAATGACGAGAACTAGATTCCGCATCTGCTCTCAACAACCGTTTAGCAATTATTTAGATTTTCATACCAGTCGTTTAGCATTATTTAGATTTTCAAAATTCGAAAAGAGTAAAAAGTTACGGTCAAAAGACTGTTTTTCCTGCAAAAAAAAAGATGGCAACTTACCTGTAGCGCACCACTACCTAGTGCGCTACGAGTAAGTTGGGCGGGATTCAAAATTTAAATTCCCACCCCGCCCACCTTCCCCTTTTCTTTTCCCTCCTCTTCTCTCCTTTTCCTTTTCCTCCCTTCTCCTTTCCTTCTTCTTCTCCTCCTTCTCCTTCTCATTTTCCTCCTCCTCCTCCTTCTCTTTCTCCTTCTCCTTCTCCTCCTCTTCCTACTCCTTGCAGTGAAGATGGTGACGGCGGCCTCCTCCTTGCAGTTTCGACGACAAGGCGACAGGCTCCTTCTTCTTCTCCTCTTCCTCCTCCTCCTTGTAGTTCCGACGACGAGGCCTCATCTTCTTCTCCTCCTCTTCTCCTCCTCCTTGCAGTTCCGACGACGACGACGAGGCGACGACGATGAAGACGAGGCGACGACGACGACCTGCACCGATGAGCGACGGCACTGACGACGAGATCCAGATCTGTCGCTTTTTTTTTGAATTTTGAAATTTGTATCCGTGGCGCACAGCACGTAGTGCGCAACGGTTATCATTTCATACGCGTGGCGCACGACACATAATGCGCCACGGTTATATTTTCATAGGCGTGGCGCACCAGCTAATGCGCCGCAGCTAACTTTTAGCCGTAGCGCGAGGATAGTGGCGCACTGCTAGTGCGCCGCGTATGGTCTTTTCAGGTGCGCCACGAATGGCCAGTCGGAAGCCGATGCGTGTTAGAAGGAGGACCCGATTGCGTTTTTTGCTTATCTTCTATGGTGCTCTTTGTAAAGCGTCTGGACCTATTTTTCTTTTTCTTAGGATCCGGCGTGAAAATGTATAGCTCCACCGTCGTATTTTAATTTCGGGCTTCCAGTCCCTTCTAGGGCTCTCCTGTCCAAAAAAAAAAAATACTACTAGGTGCATTCTCCGTGTGAACGTTGATGCATTCATGTTCTTAAATTCTTTGTTAGATTAACAAGGCATTTTTCCTGTCTTCACCTCCACGGTGATGTGACATGGTACTTGCAGACTTGAACGTTTTGCAAACTTGAATGCCCGTTACTAGGATGAAACATGGGATGCTATGGTAATTGAGAAAACGATCATAGACTAGAAATTTTGATGTAATCAACCATATTTCACTACATTGGGATGTGTACTATATTACTGCAATTTTGGAGATTTTTTTATTTGTATATTTGACATGCCACAACTTAATTCTCCATAATACTGAAAAACCCTACAAATTATGAATACAGGCTTCCAAATTATTCTATTATTTTTCGCTTCTTCCGATACGATCGGCACATGTGCTAACACTAACAGAAAACAGGACTCTAGTCCCAGTTTATAAGAGGCTTTAGTCCCGAATTACAATCCGAAATTAACATATCGGGACTAAAGGCTAACATTTAGTCCCGGTTCTGTTACAAGCTGGGACTAGATTATCTCCACGTTGTCCCGCTACGCGCGCTGGGCTGGAGGATCTTTAGTCCTGGTTCGTAACACGAACCGTGACTAAAGTTTTTCTGTCGCGGTAGTGTTTTGCGCCAACCTGCTGCCGCGGCAGGAGGTGGGGTTTTAGGGTTTCTTTTTTGTGTTCTATTATTTTTCATTTTGTGTTTTCATATACATATTATTCTACGCTACTACATGCTGTATACATTGATGCATATATAATATAATTTCTCTCACGATTACATAAAGACATATAAATATATACACAACCAAGACTAGAACTCGTCTATTTGATTTACACGAAGATCATTACATTACATGGATACTGTCCTTTTGTGTTTATTCATGATTACACGAAGGTCTATCCACGTTGTACTCTCCTTTTGTGTTTATGACGTCTCTTAGCAAAAATCCTGATATCTCCTCTTGAATTGCTAGTAGGCGTTCATTTGGTAGGAGCTTATCCCGCATCGCATCCAACTATATATAAAGAAGTAGATCATTATGAATGGAACTCAACAAAAATTATGGTATAAAATAAATTGTGAATATATTGTTTACATACTCGAATAAAGTTTGTGCCCTGATCCATACACCCACGAATGAACTCGCATACGTAATATCCACATAAATTAGTCTCCTGTGGCTGCATCGCACACTTTTCGATCGAGAATATAATTCAATTAAATAATAATCAAGCATGATATTGTATGGAGACTAGAATTAAAGATATGAGAGGACCTAGCTCTCGTACTACTTACCGAGACCGTACGAAAAGTCAGCTCCTTACGGCATTCACCATGTACCTCCTTTGTGAACCTTATCCAAACCCTGTCTGGCAAAAAAGAAATGAATGCGTTATTAATTACTTTACATCTCAGAGAATGAAAGAAAGAGACATATATAGTGCGGTAATGATTGAAATTACTTTTGGAGGCAATCAAGTATGCTGCGATAGTCTTCCATCGACTTCTTTAACGAGTGAGAGATTTCAACTTTTGCACGGTCAACGCCAATGTTTAGAAGAATCCAGTGAAAGCCGCGCACGTTTATATACACTTAACATCGAGTAAACAAAAATTGAGTATGTACAAGACAGTAAGACTCTCACCCATAGTTGTAAGGAAATAGTATTTGCGTCTTGTAATGTTGCTCCATTAAAAACATTAGCAAGTTATCCTCCGTTTCGTCGAGGTTATTTATTAGCGTATGTCCATTAACTCTGTTTGGGTCAACGAACCCAATGCCGTAGATTGACTTTATTCTACATTCCCGAATTTTCATTCTACATATATAATAGCATACAGAAGGAGATATTGTGAGGATAACGACAGGAAATAAATTGAACGAGCTGAGTTAGTGACTTAATTACTGTCATACAATAGCAACTGAGGAGGGACTTGTCGAGGGCGTCTAGGTTGAATAACTGAAATAGTTCACAAAGTTCAATGGAGATCATGTCTGGACAGAAGTACTCCTCTCCAACTTTACATAGAAGAAACTGTCGCTCTTCCTTTGTGACTTTCAAGTACCAGATATGAAACAACCACATATGTGTTGGCAGATCATCGAATACCTAATAGCTGACCAGAGGCTCCCTGTAGATAAATTTCCATGCTATTGATGCCTTGGTGACATCTCCGCCGCCTAGAATTTCTTCGACGGGCACGTTACACTCCTTGGCTAATTTAATAGCTATTTCCATATCTATTGCACCTTGAGTGGGCTGGGGTAACACCTTGAGCGGGGCGATGGATTGTTTTGCCTGTTGCCGAGCTGGGCAACTTCTTTTGATTTCTCCTGCTTGCAGTACTGCTTGATGAATTCTCTTTTATTGTCTTCGTAAGATAGTGTGTATAGTCATCTTTCCTATTGAACACATGTTGGGGTGGTTGCTCAAGGAATTCCTTGAAGTGCTTCTTGACTTTTGGATCAATTTGCACCTATGTCTCGGGTTGTGTTGGTGCAAAATGGGCCTTCACATTGGCTTGGGAGATCACCGCGCTTTCCTCATCAGTACGGTGATAAGCTAACTTGGAAGGAGACGACGATACTCTTGGGAGGGGATCTTGTCGTTTTCGGTGTTGGGTATCCCTCGACGTATCGGTGTTATTCTTCCGCTTTCTTCCTTTGATTCAGTGGGCGGAGGCGGAGGCGCCGGAGATGGAGATGCACTCGCGATGTGGTCCCTCTTAGGGAGGGGTGGACTATTGTTTCTCAGTGGAGACGGTGGACTCGGAGGTGATGATGTCCTCGGAGGTGATGGGTTGCTTCTCGAAGGAGAAGATTGCCTTGGCGCCCAGCCTGGAAACACGATGTGCTGTTTTTCCAAAGAATGATCCCACCCTCCACTTCTCCCAGTGTTTTCTCCCCTTTTCCTACAGGGATGTCAAGATCCAATGATCGACATGTCGGTTCAACTTCATCCACATCGACACGAGCATAGACAGCTGGAATCTGACTTCCATGGTAGGTCGCTTCTGGTGGACAAGGTAAAGCAAAGCCTAGCGCGACCTTCATAGAAATGTTATTCACTGTCACATGTAGCTCACAAGATGTCCTTGCCTCGACTTCATCCACGGGGTAGCGAACCATCGTTGCACCGGCCGTATCATCTATCACCGGTGCATTATTCTCCATCAACACTAGATTATTAGCTTGTACCTCCGTGGAAGCCACACCGCTTCTCCGCTAAGATGGGACCACCGGACTGTCTAATGTAGGATCTTGCTGTTGGGACAGTACTCTAAGTTCATTAATCTGCTCCTGCTGCATCTTGAACATGGCTTGAAATTCCTCGTTCCTTTTTTCAACCGCCTCCAACCGCGCTGCCTCTTCTGCCTTCTACCGGTTTGTTTTTCTCGACCGGCTTCTATAAGTGTCGATGTCCTGGGGAAACCCTGTCTTCCATGGAACAGATGGTCCAAAGCCTCGTGTTTGTCTGACTTTTCCAGCATTCCCGAGGGCATATGTCAGCTCATCGTTCTCTCTGTCGGGAATGAACTTTCCATCTTTTCTCTATTGTATCACTTTAACAAGTTCATCTTTGGCTTTAGTAATGGCCTTATTTGTAACAATAATCTCCCCGGTTTCAGTGTCATACGACCCCCATGCCCAAGGAACCAATTTTTTGACCTCACGACCCACTAATTTGTAGCTGGCATGACCCCTTTATAACGCATTTCTTTCTCGTTTTTTCCCACTTAGGCATGGCCGTCTTGTGGCCACATGTCCCCAGAGTATGGTGATATTTCTTTTTGGCCGCATTTAACTTATTCTTTTCCGACTATGCCGTAGCTGCTTCTGATTCCTTGTATGTCACAAATGGGCCCCAGTTATCCCGCTGCTTCTCCAGCGGGCCAGTGAATGGCAGAGTCAGCCCCTTCTTGACATATTTGTTGTACAATCTTTTCTTCGAGTCCTTGAACTGTTTGCCCATCTTCTTAAGGGCCCACTTTCTGACTGTCAACCTCAATGCCTCATTGAGTTCACGCGTGTCCAATTCAGGTAGAGAGAAGTGTGTCATGAGTGAATTCCAAAGACCCTCTTTGGCTCTATCATGGAAAAAAGTTTCTCCAACTTGATCTCTTTTCTTTCCTGGCTTATTCCACATTTGAGTGGTGATCGGGATAGAGTCCCTGACTATCACTCCGCACTGATATACAAATACACTTGTGGCCTCTTTTGGCTCCAAAGGTTCGCCCATCTCAGAAACTACATCAATTGTGAAACGCGCAACATCGGCCAACTTTTTGGTCGGGCCTCGTTTCCTTGCAGAAGATTGGCCCGATGTGGAGGTCTAAGAGAAAAAACAGTCGTTAGTACATATATATATATATGAATCAACTAATGCATCTACTAGCTCGTGATCAGCAGAGGCTTTATATACCTCGCTGGACTTTTCTATGGTGTCTCCACCGTCAGCTCCACCGTCGTCTATACCAACGAATTCATCATAGTTGTCTCTTCCGTCGGCTTCATCCAAGTTGAGGTATTGGGAGACATTATCATCTCCATCGTCGTCTGCTCCATCATAATGGTAACCTCCTGTACCCTCATCTATCATCTTGTCCATGTGCTCTTTGTTGTCTCTATCGTCCATACTTAACTAATACAGATGAAAGATAAAATCATTTTTCTTAATGCGATAAATAAAGGAAGATAAAGTAATTCAGCTTAATATACCATATTACACATTAAAGTACCAATTAAACAATGCGATGAAGAAAGATAAAGTACCAATTAAACAACAATACATCTTGAATAATCTAGCTAGTACAACAATAGTAAAAGATAGCACCCTATTACACATCTAGCTCAATGAATACGCCGAGCCCCGGCTACTGAGCCGCGGGAGGTGTGCACCCAAAGAGTAGGTACCATCACCGGAGAATATCTTGGGTAAGGTGCCTAAAAAAGCTGCCAGGTATTGGCGACCCGGACTTCCAAAATATACATGTAACTATCAACACCCGGATATTTAATCCTAGATGCCTGTTATGCCATACATCGCAATCCCAGGATTACCATTTTTTGCGACATAACATATTGGATATCACAGTACAACATCCATTACAAACCATACATAAGGTCTTACACAAATAAGGATCTCATGATCCAGTTCTTAATATAATTAAAGCAGCGGAATAACGTAATAGTAAGGATAACGTAGGAGAAGCTCCATCTTCAGGGTCACAGGCAATGCTGACGATGGGAGATGATCCTAGTTATCGTAACCTTCCTGCTGTCTGTCCTCCTGATACTCCTCTTCATAGTCTGTCCACGGGAATAGCCAGGGACAAAGCCATGAGTACTCTTTAAGTACACGCAAACTAATACTAACAAGTGAAGTGGTTTTGAATAGGATATACTAAGCTCTAGGGTTGTTTTTTAAAAAGCCAGATTTACCTCTACTAAGTTCAGAAGCAAAGAAAGCTAGTTGAAAGTTTTATAACACCTAAGTGGGAACTTGAATTTCATATCACAACTCTGTTGAGGTCAAGTCAAAGTCATAAATCATTTCATAAGTGGTTTTGAAAACATCTGACGATAGAACAATATGGCCACTCCAACTGTCCATAACCACGATCGCGGCTATTCGAATAGTTTGACACTCTGTAGAGATTGTACACTTTCATAACAACATTCGATACATCAGTCAGGAACAATCCTGAATTCACCATACTCCGTATGCGGATAATAAATCCTCACCTTTCCATTACACGCCCTAGTATAGGCACATCTCCTGTGAGTTTGGCCTCCCAACCATGACCAACTGTCATCTTGGGTACTGCACAGGTGGAGAATCTTCACAAGGTAGCCTCAGCTCAGACCTTGGCCTCAATGGAACCCATACTAAGGTATATAAATTTCCATTCAAGCCCTACCCAATTTTCGGCTATTGTGGTTGTACGGTGAAACTGAAATGGTATCGCATCCAGACAACCATTAGTTTTGTAAAGGGCTAAGGCTCATGCCTTGCATTTTCATCATCCAAATCATCTAGTGTTCGGAAACACATGTCAAAACATTTCAGTAGAATGACTCATCATTCTAAGGTTTTCATAACCATTTTCACCAAGTATTCCCATCTAAAGTTGATCAATTTTTATGCTTAGCACTAGCATCTATAAGTGGGGGTAAATACTAATGATGGGTAATAAACAAGTGGGGATTAGCGAAGTTTAATCTCATTCCTTAGGATGACATCAAGATTATCTAACTTAGGCCAAATTTTATGATCTTTATGCTACCTTCCAATATCCTTCTATTATCTACAAGTTACTAAGTAAACTCTAAGAGAAAGCTTTGATAAAGAAATAAAGTATTAAGATTTGCAAGTAAAAATAGGATTGGGTATCATCCAATGGGTATAAGTTTGCAAGTAGAGCTTGCAAGTGGTAGCTTTCTTAATGAATAGCTTGCAAGTATTGGCTTGCTAAGATCTTAGTGTAAGCTTGCTAAGTTGCAAGTGTTAGCTTGCCTTGTGCAGAGCAGTGGTTGAAGTTCTCCTCGGCTTCTTCCTCGTAGTATCCTCCTTCCTTCTCGTATCCTTTGTCGGTACTACCGTCTATAAATAAATACGAGGTACACAATCACCAAACAATACTTAGCTATTTCTAATCATCACACAAAGGTTCATACTAGATGATTGATGACTCTTTGATTGCGCTAGAGAACTTGGTGCTTGATGTGGAGTCTTGTTGGGAACCCCAAGATCAAGGTGTGAAGAGTACAGCAGCAAGTCTTCCCTCATTTGAGACCGAGGTTATCGAACCAGTAGGAGGAAGGAAACGTCACACAGGTGTTGCAAGCAACGTGGAAACCTGCACAACACAAACTCAAGACTTTGCCCCAACGAATCAGTGAGGTTGTCAAGCTCACTGGTTTGCTGTAACAAAGGATTAAACATATGGTGTGGAAGGTAATGGTTTGCAGCAAGTAAACATGTAACAGTGGAAGATGTATCAATGGTAAAGATTGGACCGGGGTCCATAGTTCACTAGAGGTCCACCTTCAGGTTATCATCCGAACCCCCTCTAGTATTACGTTGCAAGCAACAGACAACTGCTTTAAGAAAAGTGTGTAAGGTAAATAATCCACATGTTCCATGAACAAGAGACCGTTGTTTTCTCCCTAGTAGAAACAACACGTCTACAACCGAAGAGATTTCTGTCACTTCCCTTGGAAACTAGAGGCATGAACCCACTATCGAGCATAAATACCCCCTCTTGGAGTCACTAGCGACTACTTGGCCAAGATAACCACTAGCAAAGCATGCAAGATCACAAACAACACAGACATGATAGAATCATAAAGATAGAACACAACATGCATGATTACAAATAGATTACATCTTGATCATGAACGGAGCTCACAAGATCTATACATGAAAGCACAAAGGAGGAGATACAACCATCTAGCTACTACATGGACCCGTAGTCCAAGGTGGAACTACTCACAAATCATACCGGAGAAAAGGCCTCCGGGATGATCTCCCCTCCGGCAGGGTGCCAGGAAGATCTTCAAATCCCCCGATCTAGGGACGATGGTGGCGGCGGCTACAGACGGTTTCGTAGATTTCTGATCAGGTATCGAGAGTTTTTGTATAGGGGCTTCTTATAGGAGAAGGGGTGAGTTCGGGAGGCGACCAGGGTCACCAAACCCTAGCCAGGCGCGGGTCCTCCTAACCCTACGCCTGGGGTGGGTCTGGCCCCCCTGGCCAGCCCCTCCGGCTCTCCTCTGGACTTCTTGTTCCTCACGGAAAGTAATTGACTTTGACGTTTGTCCTGTCCAATTCCGAGAATATTTCTTTACTAACTTTTCTGAAAACAAAAACAGCAGAAAACAGGCATCTGGCACTGTTGCAACTTGTTAATAGGTTAGTACCAGAAAAATGTAAAAAGCACCTCAAAGTGTAGACAAGTAAAGCAAAGTAGATACTAAACAAGCATGGAGCATCAAAAATTATAGATACGTTTCCAATGTATCAGCATCCCCAAGCATCACTCCTTCTCGTCCTCGAGTAGGTAAGTGATAAAAGAATAATTTTTGAGGTGACATGCACCCTCACAATAAAGATCCAACCATTTGCAAGCATTGAAAGCTGGGATCAAAGAACTCTAAACATGTGCATGAAAGATGGAGTTCTAACAGTAGGACATAGTAATTATGCATGCAACATGGCAAGCTACAAACAAAGATCATGAATAGTATGCATTGAAAATTGTTTGTTTGTTTCACATGCAGAAAACATAGCATAGTGGCAATCAGCCTGTCCCTCATAGAGTAGCAATATAATGCATAGGACACCTGCAAAGTTCACAAGGGTGACTAGAAAAAAATAGCACAAGAACAAGTAATAACACAATATGCATCAATTAATAAGCTTCAGAACATTGCACAGAGAATGACAACTATGCTCTCTTAATGGTGCCTAAAGGTAGAAGGTGGAGACTCAATAATGATGGAAGAAAGGCCTTTTCGTAAAGGAAGCAGGGATTACAAGTTTCAAAAAGAGCTTCCAAAAATTATGGTACTTATTAGCTTTCAGCCCTCATTGCCCCTATCATAACCATCTTGAAGTGGTTAAGGTTAAAGTGGCAAAGCTGGAGTATATGCTTGACAAAGTATAAGTTGGCAATCTCAAGTCCCTTGACTATGAGGGCTACACCTCATGGATACTCAACTTAGGGTCCAGGAAAGTTCTTGTCACTATAAGTATTTGCATATCATTGAGAACCACCAACAGGGTACCCCTTGCACATGGTACAGCTTTCCCATAAACAAAATGACAAGGCAAGCAGACAATGAGCATCTCAGCAATTCTTCTTATGTACCATGGGAATATGGTGCTTTTTTCTCTCTTTCCTCTTTTCTCAATGTGTCTCTTTTTTTATAGGAAGAATGCTTCATAGATGTCACTATGGTGATGCTGCAACTTTTCACCATGATTAGGCATGGCTTAGGCTAGCAGCCTAGGGGTTTCTCTAACACATAATACAAACTCCAAGGAATTACAAGTTCCCACTTCATTTCACACTGATAACATCCATTGACAAAAGAGCATGATATCAACAAAGTACAAAAAGTACAAGTGCAATGTTGAAAACGTTCCCCGTGACAGCAAGGTTCTGCTAATCCCAACTTATAAGTGCAAGCATATAAAACAAAGTTGCCTCAATGGTTCAAGTTTATTAGGGGAAAAGAATAAAGTGTGCCATCAAGTTCGTGAGGGATTTAATCACTAAGTTTTCACATAACAAAATAGTTTTTAATTGGAAGATAGCTGAAAACAAGAATGTACTTGGAATGATGTAACACACCATGCATAGGAGTTTATAGTGGACACTTTGGAATAACTTGGTTTCTTGGTGTAGCATCCCAATTGTCTAACAATTGTAATGCTACTAGCCTAGTCTATATAATGGCTACTTCAAATATATAATTGTTGCATCATCATTATATCATGCTCATGTCATCATGCCTCCTTGCATTTGAGCATCATATAAAACCCTTTTGTGTTTTGGTTCTTATCTCATCTGCATTATTAATTGTATTTGCCTCTTGATATTGTATTTGGGTCTTGATATATTGTTTAAATGCCCAAGTTGAGTTGGGGGCATATCTTTCTTTATCTCCACCACCTTTTCTTTCACCACCTTATAATTCCACCATCCAACTAAATATGAGCTTTGCATTTTATTTGAGTTTACCTCTAGCTCATGTGGGTTGGGATGGATCCAATTCTACTTCCCACATGCTCTCATCTATGTACCATATTGTTTTCACATTATTGGTTTAGGAGAGCCACATGGCCACCTTTGCATGCCTTGTGAGTGGAACCCTTTTTCCTAGCTTCCATATGGATTATCATGGATTTATGCTCATGTTGGGGTATTATTGGGACTACTAAACATCTAGTGGAATAAACACACTAGCAATTACCAATTATAATCAAATATGATCATCTCCATCTATTCCACTTGGGACTTTCCTTTAAATTCTTGCTTGGCTTTATTCCACTTGTGGGAATGCCTAAGATTAATGCCATGTGATATTATTGTCTCACAAAAATAAACATGGCATTAAATATTTTGCATGGGCCATGCAAGAACCACCTTTTTTCTTGTCATTTGGATTTTATTTGATTTTAAATGGATCATCTCTATCTCCATCCCTTCTTTTGGGCTTGATCTGTTTTGGTCTTGCTTAAACCTCATCATCATCTCCACCCACCCATCACCACCTTCCTTTCCTTCTCTCTTTGGCCATTTCTTGCTTGAGCTTGTTTTGGTCTTGCTTGATCTTGTCAAAGAGAACCACACCACATATCTCTCTCTCTAGAACACTAATCTACCATACCCCCATCTAACTCTAACCCTAAACCTAACCCATGATCTACCCTATCCCTCCAAACCCTAACCCGAGTCCTCTCTAACCCTAGACCGAGCCCATGCCATCTATACCCCCTGTCTCTCGGCCTCTCTCTTCTCTCTTCTTTGCCGGCCCCACCTGACCACCTGGCCCCACCTAGCAGCCTCTCTGCCCTCCTCCTTTCTTTGGCTTCAAGACAAGGAGAAAAGGAAGGAGAGAAAAGATCTAGCCCCGAACACCCTCCTCCCTTTTTTGCAAAAGCCAGCACCACCCCATGTGCCTCTCTCCTCTCTCCCTTATCTCCCCAACCACCCAGATCACAACCAGGAGGCGCCAGGTCCCCTCTCCCTTCCTTCTTCCTCCTCTCCCTGCCACCTCCCTAGCCGCCATGGCCATCTTCTCCACCTAGTAAACCCTAGCTGCCCACCTGCTGTCCCCGTCGACCTGGCAACCCCAAGGCGAACCCGCAGTACCAGGACCCTTTCCTGCTACCTCACCGTCGACCTGAACCTGCCGCCGTGCCTGTACCTCGCCGGATCGTCGCCGTCGCCACCACGCCGAGAGGGAACCGAGGAAGCCGGCCGCGAGCCACGCCGATGATCCGAACCACCTCGAGCACGTTTGTCTGCACCGAACGGTCGCTGGTGAGCCCCTCTCCCTCCCGGACATCCCCTTCTCCTCTCTAGCTCGCCGTAGCGCCGCCGCCTTCCGTCGAACGCGCTGCGCGCGCGCCGCGCGTCGTGCGCTGGCAGACAGCGTCAGACCGCAGCCCCGACCGCCCTGTTCCTCGCCCTGCCCCGCGCGCTACAGCCCACTCCCGTAGCCGCTCCCTGAACGAAAGACGTAGCCCTAGGTCCCCTCTTCAGTTTTCGTTTTTACCGCAACGTGTTCCGTCCAGCGGTTTCGTCGCCATCGTCGTCGGAACAGGCCAGATCCGCCACCGGCAGGAATTTTTCTGTCAGCAGCGCAGCCACAGCCGATGTCACTTTGCGCTTTGCCCCCTGTAGTTTTTCCCGCCTAAACCCGCAGCCCCGCGGCCCCACCTGCCATCCTCGGTGGTTGCTTTGCAAGAAGACCCCCGGGAAAAACCCCACCACCACGGACAGATCCCTCCCCGCGCGCCTGGATCGCCCACGTGTCCAGCACGCGTTGGCCGCGCGCGCGCAGTGGCCCCGCAGCCCTGGGACCCACCGTCAGTCGCAGAGGGTAGGATAGCTCGCGGTGGAAAAGTTTTCTGCGCGTGTGTTGGTCCCAGTCAGCCAGTGGCCCACCCGTCTGTGTCTGAGGCTAGCTCTGCCTGGGTAAGAAAAAGATTTTCTGGAATCTGTTTTAATTCAAATCTTTTCCAAATTATTTCAAATTCAAAATTCAAATCTGTTTTATTATAACTTTTGATTTATAAATCCAATTTAAACAAATAATATATGTTTTCAAATCAGAAAAATATGAGGAATTCAAATATGCCATTCAAAATATATTTTGAACACTTAAAAATTCAAGTTGTTTTAAATTACAATAAAATGCCCTTTTACCTTATTTAATTAATAACTTTTGTTTTATAACTCCAAATTTAACAAATGATATGTCTAAAATTTTTAGCTCGACGAGACCTTTCTGTTTATGCATTCCATTATCTGTTTTGAAGCATGCATCATATAAATATAACGTGTACAGCAACTAATATGAGGATAAATTGTGGCCAAAACTAAATAAAATGATTTAATCTTGTACTTCACACCTCACCCATGCCATGCTACTTTATTGCCATGCAAATTGTGCATCATTCATCATGGCATGATTGTTTGCTTGTCGCATTTAATTCATATGCTTGCACACTTTATTTATGTTGGCTCTTGTTTGTTTGGTTCTTCTTCGAATAGACGCTGAGCAGAGGATATACCAAGAGAACCAGGAGTACCACCCAGATCCTTCTCTCGCTTCAACTGAGCTGCCAGGCAAGCACTACCACATGCTTGCATACATATAGTACCTATTGCCTCTTTCTTATTCTTGCATCATTGAGTCGCGATTGCATTAAATTGAATCCCAAGTATTGCATAGCCTTTACTTTTAAACCCCACCGAAGCTTGTCCCTCCATCCCATGAGCCATTACTACAGGAGTTGCTTGAGCCATGCGAGTCGTAGAACAGCATGTGTAGGGTTTGTGAGTGTCTGATGGATAACGAGGTACCTAAACAACTGAATCTGGGTAGTAGTGGGATAACTAATGAAAGCGACATCGGTGAGCCATATTCGCTATTTGGTTTTTCAGGCTCACTTGTGTCCCGTAAGACCCCGAGTACTTGATTCCTGTTCCAAGATTATTCGCGCTATCCACATCCGGGAGGCCTTATGGACCCCCCTGAGCCAGAGCTTGATTCATTCTTATTTCTTGGGGCCACGAACTAGTTTGAGGTTTTATTTACTATCCTGTACTTATGCCATGCTTTACTGCTTTATTTAAATTGTGTGAGGTACTGCACGCTGTACTGTTTAGGAAAGCGGAGTGTTTTCGCGGTGTCGACAAGCCCAGTCACATTTTCGGGTTCCCAGTCGTTCACAGCCATTGACGCAAACCTTGAGTCCGTCTCGGAGTCAGCTAACTTCGTTGTGGGTAGCTCAATGGGGTGGCCCCCTGAAATATTTCTGAATCCTGTAATTGCTTTGTCGTGACTGCCTCGTTGGGTTTTGATTTGGTTTTTTCGAGGCATATCGAGTGTGTGTTGCTATTTGTGCACCCCTGCAGGGTAAAACTTTCTGAAAGCCGTGTCCGCGGTTATGGACGACTTGGAGCACAGTTTCTCGATCATAGACAAGCATAACTAAAGTACCGCTTTTAATTTGACTAGACTAGGTACCTGACTAGTAAATAGTGCAACACTCACGGAATGGATAATAAAACTGCCAACGGATGGGGGGTTGTTCATCCGCTTCCTCGTCGGTAAGCGAGGTGGAGGATGGATCTGTTAAGATTACCGTTATAACTGTTATAACTGTTGTTATTAATTCACGGACATCCGTCTATCTCTGGTTAGGCGGATGGTTAGCGAGTATCTATAGAATTGCTAGGGTTTATCTTTTGCTGCAATTGCGTCACCCCAGGTTGTGTCCCCTTTAGAGGCATAAAGACTTGCTGAGTACCCCTAGGGTCTCACACGATAAATATTTGGTTCAGATGAACAGGTACCCTCACAAGATGGATACTGGGTGGAAGAGACGGACGATGTGGGCAACGATCATTCGGTGTAGAGATTGCGGGAACGGGGATCCGTGAGATCTGTGGGCGGGATCTGCTTATTTATGGGGCATCTTATGCCGATTTGCTTCTTATCCGTACTCGGATTTTGTCTTCCGCTTCCGCTTGATACTCTGATGTTTGATGTATGAGGAGATATCCTAAACTATTATATCTATCTAGGATATTTGGATCTTGCCGTATGTCGTTGCTATATTTCCTTTCTTTTTAGATGGAATGGCTCTGATGTACTATTGTATGGTGGCTTGCATACATACTCATTTGTGTATGTAGTTGATCCCTTCGCTTGCCGATTACGCCGCCCGTTCTTGTCCCGATGTTTGGAAATGGTTGGGACGGCCGAAAGGTCTACCTGTGAGTGGCATTTGGGCCCCACCATACTATTTCAACCATTTCCGTTCATCCAGGCTTGTAACTAGGAGCGTAATTCACCGAGGTAGTTACACTTGGGAGTTTGAAGCATGAGTAGAACTTACTCATACAAGTGGAGGCTAGCAAAAGACTGGGAGCAACCAACTAAGAGAGCAATAATGGCCATAATTATGCAATGCAACAAAGCAAACTAATCAAAGCAAAGAGTGGGTACTACAAGTCAAGGACTAAATGATCATAGAGGCTAATGGTGACTTTTCATAGTCATAATATGGTGTGAGCATGTTCCAAGTCAACCCAAGCAAAACATCAAAGGAGAATACCACAATACTATTCTTTTGCATGCTAAGACAACGCATAATTTCTTCAAGGCACACTAAGCAATCCCAATTGTTTGGAACAAGACATGCTACAGCAATAATCACTAAGCATAATGCAAAAACAACACCTAGCATGTCATGCTAAAGTCTAAGTCAGAGTCAATGCAAGCTCCTCTTGCACTTCAAGCAAGAACTTACTACTCCTTTCCAAACACCAAGAAAACTTATTTGCAAAACAACACAGCGAGGACGGGGGTCCAAACTACTAAAGCAAACTAAACAAACTAAGCAAAGAAAAATAAAACTAGTATTCTCCAAGAACAACACAACTGTGCATGAAACAATAAAAGTGAAGTGTCTAGATATACCTGAGCTTTTTATTGATGAAGAAGGGGATGCCTTGGGCATCCCCAAGCTTTGACGCTTGTACCTCTTGGATATTTCTTGGGGTGACACCATGGTGGCATCCCCAAGCTTGAGATTTTGTCCATCCTTCATCTCATTGCATCATTCTCTCTCTACACCTGAAATTTTTCCTTCATACAAAACTTCACACAATCTTCATTAGCAACATTAGCTTATTCAAAAGGTATTAGACCACTGGCAAAGCTTTGGAACAGCAAGGATTTTCACTAAAAACACAATATACTAAAGTAACTCCTTCAAAGAAACTCAATTTACCTGAAGAGAGCTAAAAAGGAATCAATAAGAAGCAAATGCAAATAATGGCAGAAATCTGTCAAAACAGACCAGCAGGTAGAAACGAAGTTTTCTCAAATCAAAAAGTGTTGAACTATCGAAAGTTAGACAACATACTGGGGAATTTATTTGTAAATTGTGAGCTCAATACGAGTTATATAGCCTCCTCACAATTTTTTTTGGTGGATGACATAAATCTGTTTCGGGACAACAACTCCCCAAATCTTAGTTCCCTCTCATTAGAGGTCATTCTTGGCACAAAAAGCAAACAAAAAGGATAAGGAGAGGTCATTACAGTAGTAATAACTTCCAAGACTCAAGGAAACTCTTGGGTTATCTCCAACAAGTACTTTTCTTTAATGCCTTTAAGTTAGGCACACGAAGCAAGAAGAATCAAGTATTTTCAAATGAAGAAGCATTAACATCAAATCTTGCTTTCAAAGGAGGAGCAAAAAGAAACTTATCTCTCCTCATAGGGAAGTGTTCAATACCTTTCTTGAATGGAAATTGATATTTGATGGTGCCTTCTTCATATCAATGATGGCACCAACTGTTCTAAGAAAAGGTCTTCCCAAAGTAATAGGACAAGAAGCATTGTATTCAACATCCAAAACATAGAAATCCACAGGGATATAAGCATTGTTAACCATAATGAGAACATCATTAATACTCCCCATGAGTTTCTTCTTAGCATTATCATTGAGTGTGACATTTAAATAACAATCAGTAAATCAAGCATTTCATAAATCTTCCTAGGCATAATAGAGATACTAGAACCAAGATCACATGAAGCTTTGAGATCAAAGTCATTCACTTGCATATTAATGGGTTCCCAACTATCTTCTACTTTCCTAGGAATATAAGCTTTGTGTTTTAGCTTCTCTTCCTTAATCTTAACAAGAGCATCTGTAATGTGTTTGGTAAAGGCAACATGCATATCACTAGCATCAGGACTTCTAGGAAGCTTTTGCAAGAATATAATCACTTCAGAAATATTGCAACCATCAATGTCAAAATCAAACTTAGCATCACTAGTAGTAGGCTCAATAGGCTTATGCATGGTAGGAGGAGGAATAGGGGCTACTTGTGGTTTAGTGGTTATAGTGCACACACTATTGTTTCTATCAATTTTAGCTTCCCTTTCCCACCTAGCATGAAGTTGAGCTAACAGCGTAACATTTTCATCAATAGTAACTTGTATGGCATGAGCAGTTGCAAAGGTGTTTTCCATAGTTTCAGATTTAGCAGCCATTTTATTAACCAAGGAAGTTTGAGCTTCAGACAAAGAGGATATATTTTTCTCAGCAATCAAAAATTTTCACTGTAAACTAGGAATTTCTCTATTCAGATTCTCAATCTGAAGACTAATGTTTTTCAAGATAATAGATTATTCCTCCATAGTTTTAGTGAAAATCTTGTTTTGCTCATATTGCATTTGCATAAAAATTTTAGTGGATCTCTCAACTTCTAGAATCCTCTCTTCACTAGGCATTCCAGATCTATCCTGATAAGCATTTCCACTAGGAGGGTAAGGCCTATAATTATTGTTGCTACCAAAATTATTCCTGTAGGCATTGTTGTTGAAATTGTTCATTCTAATGAAGTTCACATCAACTTGCTCTTATTGATCAACCAAATAGGCTAAGGGAACACTATTAGGATCTAGAGGAGCTTTCCCATTAATAAGCATAGCCATAATAACATCAATCTTTTCACTCAAAGAGGAAGTTTCCTCAACAGAATTTACCTTCTTACCATGTGGAGTTCTCTCAACATGCCATTCAGAGTAGTTAACCATCATATTATCAAGGAGACTTGTTGCAGCACTCAAAGTGAGTCCCATAAAAGTAGCTCCAGCAGCAGAATCCAACAGGTTTCTTGAGAAGAAGTTCAAACCTGGATAAAAAGTTTGGATAATCATCAAAGCAGTGAGTCCATGAGTAGGGCAATTTTTAACCAAATATTTCATTCTTTCCCAAGTAGGAGCAACATGTTCACTATCAAGCTGTTTAAATTTCATAATATCACTTCTCATAGCAATAATCTTAGCAGGAGGGTAGTACTTTCCAACAAAAGCATATTTGCACGTAGTCCAAGAATCGATACTATTTTTAGGCAAGGATAGCAACCATTCTTTAGCTTTTCCCCTCAAAGAGAAAGGAAAAATCCTGAGCTTAATAATATCTCCATCTACATCCTTATACTTTTGCATCTCACAAAGTTCAATAAAGCTATTAAGATGGGCAGCAGGATCATCAGAACCAGCACCCAAAAATTGCTCTCTCATCAAAAGATTCAACAAAGCAGGCTTAATTTCATAAAATTCAGCATCAGGAGCAGGTGGAGCAATAGGTGTGCTTAGGAAATCATTGTTGTTGGTGCTAGTGAACTTTGGCAAAGGTGGGCAAGCCAAAAACAGCAGTAGAAGCTAGAGCAGGAAATGATTTTTTTTGTGTTTTTGAATAAGGCAAGCAAACCAAGCTAGACTAACTTTTTTTGGGTTTTTTTTTGAAAAGAGGCAAACAAAACAAAGAAAAAGAAACAAAGCAAACTAAAAACAAAGTAAAGAGAAAGGAAGTGAAGGACTCCTCTAGTGAAGACGTCCTTAGCCTTCCCAGCAACAGCGCCAGGAAACTTGTTGATAACTCCTTGATGGCGCCAGAGAACTTGATGCTTGATGTGGAGTCTTGTTGGGAACCCCAAGAGAAAGGTGTGAAGAGTACAACAGCAAGTCTTCCCTCAGTTGAGACCGAGGTTATCAAACCAGTTGGAGGAAGGAAACACCACACAGGTGTTGCAAGCAACACAGAGACCTACACAACACAAACTCAAGACTTTGCCCCTACGAATTAGTGCGGTTGTAAATCTCACCGGTTTGCTGTAACAAAGGATTAAACGTATGGTGTGGAAGGTAATGGTTTGCAGCAAGTAAACAGGTAACAGTAGAAGATGTATCAATGGTAAATATTGGACCGGGGTCCATAGTTCACTAGAGGTGCTCTCCTTATATAAACAACATGGCATGAAGGGTAAACAAATTAGAGCGGGGCAATTGACAGGAACTGAGCAAGGCATAACAATGCAATTACTAGCCAGAAAGATCCTATGAAGTTGATTGGGCAATACAAC
Organism: Avena sativa; assembly: GCA_916181665.1. Lineage (NCBI taxonomy): Eukaryota > Viridiplantae > Streptophyta > Magnoliopsida > Poales > Poaceae > Avena > Avena sativa. Next base: position 108,474,126 of record OV702293.1, read on the forward strand.
AATATACATAAACCGTAATCCAACTGCATCTATGACTAGAAGTCCACCTTCAGGTTATCATCCGAACCCCTCCAGTATTAAGTTGCAAGCAACAGACAACTGCTTTAACCAAAGTGTGTAAGGTAAACAGTCCACATGTTCCATGAACAAGAGACCGTTGTTTTCACCCTAGTAGCAACAACACATCTAAAACCGAAGAGATTTCTGTCACTTCCCTTGGAAACTAGAGGCATGAACCCACTATCGAGCATAAATACCCCCTCTTGGAGTCACTAGCGACTACTTGGCCAAGATAACCACTAGCAACGGAGAGCATGCAAGATCACAAACAACACAGACATGATAGAATCATAAAGATAGAACCATTAATAAAACCAACATAATAATCTCAATATCCATCGGATCCCCGCAAACACAACATGCATGATTACAAATAGATTAGATCTTGATCATGAACGGAGCTCACAAGATCTATACATGAAAGCATAAAGGAGGAGATACAACCATCTAGCTACTACATGGACCCATAGTCCAAGGTGGAACTACTCACAAATCATATCGGAGAGAAGGCCTCTGGGATGATCTCCCCTCAGGCAGGGTGCCGGGAAGATCTTCAAATCCCCCCGATCTAGGGATGATGGTGGCGGCTACAGACGGTTTCGTACATTTCTGATCGGGTATCGAGAGTTTATGTATCGGGGGCTTCTTATAGGCGAAGGGGCGAGTCCGGGAGGCGACCAGGGTCGCCAAACCCTAGCCAGGCGCGGGTCCTCCTAACCCTGCGCCTGGGGTGGGTCTGCCCCCCCTGGCCAGCCCCTCCGACTCTCCTCTGGACTTCTTGTTCCCCACGGAAAGTAACTGACTTTGACGTTTGTCCCGTCCAATTCCGATAATATTTCTTTACTAACTTTTCTGAAACCAAAAATAGCAGAAATAGGCATCTGGCACTGTTGCAACTTGTTAATAGGTTAGTACGAGAAAACATGTAAAAAGCACCTCAAAGTGTAGACAAGTAAAGCAAAGTAGATACTAAACAAGCATGGAGCATCAAAAATTATAGATACGTTTCCAACGTATCAACATATCAATGATCTAGCATCATCACCAACATTACAAGATTAAAGCACTTGTCCCATTTATTTTATTTAAGAAAAGTAATTTCTACTCATTGAAAAACTACTTAAGATTTAATATTGTCCAACTCAAACATAGGATCATGTTGACACATGTCATCACCACATATTTCAGTACATGGGAATGTGATTTAAAGTGGTGTCACAATTTAATATGGTTTAACCTTTTTTATTTTATTTAATTAAAGTGTCTAAAAATGCCTATGTGACATTCTTTTATTACTTGATCATTATTTCTGTAAGTAAACCTATATATTTTTATATATTATGAAAGGTATGGTTAAATGTGATTTTCGAGAGTTGGAATCAACTCAAAAGTTCTTATGGTTGAATTTTGAAAAATGTTTGAATGTAGAAAAGCTTCTGCCTTGTTATTTTTACCAGGGGTGATCTACAAATCTAAATGGTTTGAATCCAATGGGCTTGGATTAAGCATTCTAGTACCTTTCTAACAAAATTGGTTTCCTGCATTTCGGTTCAGTGAATCGAGCTGGGTTGATTTTTGAATCTAGGTATAGAACTAAGTTTAGAACTAAATAAATAAAACTAAATTTGAATTGTTGGGTTGCGCGGGAGGTTTAACTGGGCCGGCCCACTACACACAGCGCACGTGCGGGCTGGTTAAGCTAGTTAGATGATCTACTAAGAGTGTAGTGAGAGCTAGGGAGGGGACAAGGTTGGCACAACACTGCTTACTATAGTGTTTGTTGTTTAATGTGATTTGTGCCCAGAAGGTGTTTGATGAAATGGCCGAAAGAAATTCAAATTTAAATTTTGGATTCAAACTTGGTGGGTTTGCTAGGCACATACTAGGGAGTATCTGGTTGTTTCGATTGGTCAAGGGGCACTAGTTTGGTTGAGTTTTGAAAATGTGTGATCTCCACATATGTTAAAGATTTAATTTGAATTGTAATTTGAATGGGGTTTCTAAATGTTTCTACAAGTTTGAAAGGTGGGATTTGCTTCACTTTTACTTGGTCTTGCAAGAGGTGAGAAGAATTGGAAAAGTTTCTGTTTGAAATCTTGGACTAGAAACACTCAAAGTGACCTAGTGAGCAAGATTGGAAAGAAATGACCATTTGCTTTATTTGATTTGTTTTCGATTTTCTCTTTATTTGTTTCTGCTTGGAAATGTTTTATATGATGTTATTTTCATATTTAAACCATTTATTGCTATTTAGGTTAATCACACAGGTCCATTCATGTATTCATCAAATCATCACATACTCACATGCATTCATTCGGTTTTTATTTAATTAAAGTTTGTGTTAACCCTAATTTTAGTGATTAGAGTTTGATGATCATTGTTTCATATTTTTGGGATGTTATAGTAACGTAGGACATGCTCGTCCTCCTCCCTGACACGACGTTGTACCACCTCATCGGGGGCCGGCTCCCTCTACACCGCGCCTAGACCACTCGGCTGCCACCACAGAAGATCCGGGTCGACGACGACACCTGGATTCCTTACCAGACCACGTCTCCCGGCTGGTAGCACCTCCCAGTGCCAGTACGGCGGAGCCCAGTCTCGTGGATGCCCGGCGACAGAGTTTAGTAGTGCTCCGTTGTTCCTGTCGAGTGAACGAGGATGAGGACGCAACATAATCCTAAACACTAAATAAAACCTATATACTTAAACATGACGATAGTAAATAGTATCAACTACAATAAACTATATTAAACACTAAATAAATTCAACTAAAATCAACTAATTAACTACATTAAACACTAACTAAAATCAACTAAAATCTCTAAACAAAATTACACAAAACTTAAAACTAACTAAATTATAACTAATTAACTAACTACATTGACACTAAACTTCGAACTAACTACCTAATTAACCCTAAATCCTAAAATACACTAACAAATTAACACTAACTAACTAACACTAAGAAAATACACTAACAAAATTATACTAACTAATTAACACTAACAAAATACACTAACAAAATTAACACTAACAAGAGCTCACCTGCGGGGGCGGTGGTCCGGGCGGCGTGGCGCGGTCGGCGGGTCGCAGGAGCGCACGGGCGCGGGCGGCGCGGGCGCCGTGCGGTGGTGGACGGCGCGGCGGTGCGGTGGCGGCGCTAGGGCTCTATCGCAAGGAGGAAGACAGCGCAAATCGATATGTGTGCTTTGGTTCGGTGCTCGAGCCGGGGCGAACGAGGTGGGTATTTATACCCACCCCCCTTTAGCCCTAGTTGGTAACACAAACCGGGACCAAAGGGTAACCTTTAGTCATGTTTTGTGTTACCAACCGGGGCTAAAGGGTTTTTGGCATGCCGCGTTTCGTGCGTAGGGCCACAACCCTTTAGTCCCGGTTTGTATTTAAACATTTTTTGAAAACAAAGTAGCAACTAGGAAATTAATTATTATATATCCAAATTTTCAGAAATAAAAGATCTATATTTAAAACTATTATCCTATTCTGTTATATAGATGTAAATAAAATAATGTTTCCCGTTTTTGAGTTTACATTGTTCGGACCTTTTTTGAATTTTTTATGCCCGTTTCGAATTTTCCCCGCTTGCGTGAAGATAGGGCTTGAGCCCATTAGAACTTGCATTGGATCTTTGAAGAAACAACATATTATGAGTCTAAAAATGATTTTTTTCAAAAAATCACGGGCGTTAGATCATGTACCTGTAGTTCAAACTGGACCCACTTCCTACCGATTCGACAGACATTTGTCTTTTTCACCCTGGAAGCACAAAAAGGTTTGACATCCCCCGGTTGGGAGATAGTTCATGTAAGGTGGTCTAGTATTTTAGAAAAATGGGATGGTAGCATTCTGTAACTGCATTTTGGTGGCTGCCACTACTAGGAAAATGGCTATAGGTAATCAGCACATCCGTGGCTCACATGGTTGAAGTACCCCACGGCTAAAATAGGCGTGGCTCACCTGTGAGCAGTGCCCTACTAGTAACTAGAACAACCGTGACGCACATGGTCATACTGCACCACAGATATGTGTGGGCCAGGTCCCTGCTGGCCGCATGCCAGATACCCGTAGCGCACATAGGGTAGGTGCGCTACGCTTGTTTGTGTTAGCCGTGGCGCACATGGAGGGGGTGCGCTACGCCTAAGCGCATGCCCCTCTGCTCTGTAAACGGGCAGACACATCCGTGGCGCACTCTTGCATGTGCGCCACGGTTGTTATTATTCCCTGTGGCGCACTGGGGCCACGTGCGCCACGGATGTGTCAACCCTTTTTTTTGGCAGCTCCACTTTGTGCACATGTGTGATCATCCACCACCCCACACTTCACTTTCCCCTTCTTCTTCCTCCTTAGATCTAGTCGGGATCCTTCTCCTTCCCACCTCAATTTCTCCACTCATTCACCATTTTTAGCATGTAGAACTTGCCTTGGATGTTATATACGTAATAGAGGAAGCTCTCTGGTCTCTCATCTCCTTTCTCCGGTCTCGCGTGAACCTCTCCTTTCCATCTTCTCGCGATCGGTCTCTCATCTCGGTAAGTTGTCCATGTAAGGATGCTCATATGTATGTAGATGATCAATGCTCATGATGTGTGTATGTGAGGATCGATGGTCCTGTGTGTGTATATGGAGAGTATCGATGATGCTCATGCATGTGTGTATGGAGAGGATAATGATATGTTCATGTGTGTGTATGGATCGGTCTCTCTCTCTCTTGTGTTTGTGTGTGAAAAAGTTGCCATTTGTTTTGCCAAAATGTTGATTCATTTCCATTTTGGCAAGACTTTGGCATTTCGCAAAGGTCCTAATTTAGGATACGTCATGCCGAAATTTTCTATCGACCATTGCATGCATGCATTGATTATGTGGTTCTAATAGACTTCTAATTGTACCGTGTACACAGTGCAGGCAAAAATGGTGCTCATAATGAGTGAAGACATTGTGGCTAGATTTTTGAAATGTGCGACGGCCGACATGATACAAAATAACAAGACGGAGATAAGATGTCCATGCAGAAGATGCAAACTCAACTGGGTGATCGACCCAGATTCTGGGAATCTGCAGGCGCACCTGCTCCGCCATGGTTTCATGGATGGATACACTCGTTGGATAAGCGATGACGAAGACGATGGAGACGGTGAAGGTGGGCAACATGACGATGATCATCATCACGACAAGAACAGGCGAGATGGTGAAGAGTCTCCTGGAGATCGTGAAGGTGCGGAAGCATACCGGGATGATGATGATCTAGATGCCGGAGGAGCAGACGACGATGGAACAACGTCAGGCTGGGTGCGGGACTCTTATGTACAAGAGCTGCTTCTCAAGAAGACGAGTAATGCCAGGGCTGCCGCTAGAGAGAAAGCCAAGCTTGCGCAACTTGAGAAAGACACGGTTACTCCATTATATGAAGGATGCAGGCCCGATAATACCCGGTTGAATGTAACGCTCAAGGCTATGGAGATGAAGGCAAAACACAAATTGAGCGACGCAAGCTTCGACGATATGATGGCATTCTGGCACGATCGCCTCCCAGAGGGGAACACATGTCCAACTAGTATCGAGGACACCAAGAAAATCGTCTTTCCTCTCGATCTACCGCATGTTAGATATCACATATGCATCAACGATTTCATCATTTATCGGGGCGAGGACACGGAGAAAACCACATGTCCGGTGTGCGGCGTGAGTCGATACAATAAAGGGAAGAAAGCACCTCGAAAAGTGGTATGGTACTTTCCTATCACTCCTCGTCTACAGCGCTATTTCGCGGACCCTAAGGAAGCGAAACTCATGCGATGGCATGCGGAAAGGAAGAAGCCAGGAGATGACGATGATGACCCCGAAAAGGATGAGCTGCTGACGCACCCTTCAGATGCTAGCCAGTGGAAAGCATTGGACCTCGAATTCCCAGAATTCGGTGGAGATTCGAGGAACATCAGGCTTGGTGCGAGCACCGATGGACTCAATCCGTTCGGTAGCCAGAGCAGCACGCGCAACACTTGGCCCGTGTTTGTATGGATGTACAACCTCCCTCCATGGTTGTGCATGAAGAAGAAGTACATACAAATGAGTATGGTAATTCAAGGGCCAAAACAACCTGGTACCGACATCAATCTGTATCTCGGGCTGTTGAAAGAGGAGCTAGCCACGTTATGGGAATCTGGAGCCAATACTTACGACGCCATCACACAAGATTATTTCACTATGAGATCCGCGTTGGTCACTACAGTGCAAGACTATCCAGGTTGCGGGTGTATCTCGGGGCAGGTTATCCAAGGATTCTGCGCATGCGTTAGGTGCATGGATAACACAAGCTATCTACAACTAGAGACAGATCTAGGGTCTTCGAAAACCGTGTTCATGGCGCACCGGAGGTGGCTCGACAAGAATGATCCATGGAGAAAACGTGGAGACCTGTTTGATGGCAAATCCGAGACCCGACGAATCCCAGAGCGTAGGAGTAGCGAAGAAGTGGAAGAGTTGCTCAAAAACTGGAAAGATTGTCCTAAGCCTAGAAAGAAGCGAAAGAGGCAGCAAGACAAGCCGCTGATGAAGGTATGGAAAACAAGGTCTGTTTTCTGGGAGTTGCCATACTGGAAGTTTCTCCGCACGCCTCATAGCCTCGACATCATGCATATCACGAAAAACGTGTGCGAGATTCTGGTCACCACCATAATCAACATGCCAGATAGGACGAAAGATGGTCCGAAAGCAAGGCACGACCTGATATTCATGGGTATCCGGAAGGAGCTTCAGTGGCATGATGTCTCTGGGGTCGACGGCGGCTACCCGGTGGGATAACCCTTTTAACAGGTCGATGAACTGGGCCAAGAAAATAGAGCCGGTTACGAAGAAGTCGTCGTCGGCTGGCCGTCTGGCCGGCCTCGGGGGTAAGAATTGGGTGGATCATTTTGGTCCACCGCCGAGGACGCATGTGGCGCCATCGGGAAGGAGCGAGGAGGAAAACCGCGAGGTTCAAGAACTTAAGGAACAAGTGGCGCGGATATCGTAGATCGTCCAAGACAACCTGGCAATCACCCTCATGTCCTTCCTGCCTACCTTAGTGGAGTCAATAGCGAACTGGAGTGCGGGTGGTCGAGTAGGGCCGTGCCCGATTCCAAGCATGGTCAGCAGCCACTCGAACAACACGGTGCCGACGAATCATGCGAACTACGTGTTCGTGACTCCGCCCGCTAGCACCCCGGCGCCGCAAGTGTTGGTGACTCCCCCTGCCATCACCGCGGTGCCAGACATGTTGGTGGCCCCTGCCATCATCGCGGCGGCACCGGAGCTCCAAGCACCCGGTAGGGAGAATACACCGGCGGCCAGCACCGTGCCATCAAGTAGCCCTTCCGTCTCTTGCATGCCTGTCGCCATATGCGGTGCCTCGACATTAGCCGATCTCGACGCCATCACGGTAAACAAATTGCTTTACCGCCTTTCACGCCATCTATTACTCTTATGGTATCTCTGACGATGTCGTACATGTTTTCCGCAGACGGATGTTCCTTTCACTCTCTTATGCTACGTGAACAACGAGCTGAGGGATGTATCCAAGGGTACCATGGTTCAACCCTTGCAGCGCACATTTTACTCAAAGCCGATGCCAGATAGCGTGCATAGGGTTAAAATTAGTCGGGTGCTAAGGGGCTGCGATGACCTGGAACCTCCCATTCAACCCCGAGGAGCGGATGAAGAAGAGCCGGCTGTCCTCAGAAGTTGCTTCGGCTTATTCTTCCAATTTCCAAAGAGCATGATCCATTTGGGGACGGCGGGGCCCATCACGCCACAGACAACAGCACCGCCTGTCGTGCCAGCGACAAGCGGTGGCAAGGCCCCCTTACCGCCCTTGCCGTCACCTCCACACGGTGGGTCGGATGATCATGTTGATGATATGCACATGGCGCAGGATCCGGCCGAGGACGACGAAGACTGGAATGATCACTTCTTCAACACTTAGTTTAGCAACGAAGACCTAGCTGGTGGCCCCACAGAGAAAGCCACTATCACCAAGCGTCTGTTTGGTTCTCAGGAGACGCCTCTAGCTTGCACCTTTACAGAGCCAGCTGATACAACCAACTGGCCCTTTATTCTAAGCCCTGACACACTACATAGGGCGGCCGGTGCTTAGATTGCGGTGCATGCTTGCTCTCCAAAAGGAAAAAGGGCAGGAAAAGAAAATCTAGCAGCTCGAGCCAGCCGGTGGCGTCAACTGCGAATCGGATCAGGTTTCGGGACGGGCCACCAAGACCCGAGGGTATTATGTGGAGGATTCATGTGGCGGGTGAGCCCATGCTACCTAAGAATTTGCAGAGGCTCGCCAGTTCGGAACTGCAGAGTGTGCATGACGGCGTGCTGACGATAGAGAGACGCCTTCTGGCGGAGAAAGATCCCTCGCACCTGGTATTCGTGGTTAAGGTGCCACCAGGCTTGGGCTTTGTCTACAATGCCCCTGCGGATCTGTTCTTCCTGTTGTTCGACGACATCTTCAATATGTTCCACCTATACCCGCTGCACTATACCATTGTCCACCTATTTTCTCTCAGCCTGGTCATGCAGATCATTAGAGAGAACACACCGGGCATCGCTATAGTGGACCCCTACTACATGTGTGACGGATGCTTGGGTTCCCCCGCTGAATGACGTATCGTGGCCTCGTACCTAAAAAAATCCTCGTGGCGAACAAGACAAAGGAATACATTCTCGTGCCTTACTTTTCCGAGTAAGTCGTTATTCACTCGCCATCGTCGATTGGCTTTATTAGATTATCATCATTCTTTTTCCAACACATTCCATTTGAATTTTTTGCGCAGAGATGAACACTGCACGCTCATCTCCTTATCGCCGAAGCATTCCCACGCCACGTATTTCAACTCAGAGAGTCTAGAAAAGAAGAAAAACTACGACAAGATCAAGGAATTTCTGGATGATGCTCTCACTGGCTATGCCTCGACGCAAGGCACCACCTTCGTGCGTACGAAGGTCAAGTTCGGCAGGCACGTCTTTAACCACGTAACGGAGTTCCCCTTCGTGAAGCAGCTGGAGAACAGTAAGAAAGAAGCCTACTACACACTCCATCACATGAGGGCGTTCCTACTTGACCAGCAGAATTCTACGCTGCCAGATCATCTCAAACAGTGTGCCGAAGCAAAGGCCAAGTCCACTGATTCAGATATTAGACAAGAGATGTATCGCATCCAGCAGCAGTTTGGGGCAATCATCTTTCGTGATTTTCATGACTTCGGGGGGATCTTCGATGGAGGAAATATCCCGAATAACCATGACATAGAAGATCGCCTAGAGATGCACGGTGACTATAGGAAGTTCATGACGAGACAAGGCGTCCTCCCGTTCCCTAAGCCAAGCCAGAAGTCTTGATGTTGGCCTAGTTGTAGTTACAAACTATAGATGACCTTTGTGTGTGTGTGGACAAGTGTACATGCTACTACTTATCTTATTAGGTTTATGAATCATCACTTATTTCTTTTGCTTATTATTATTATATATCAATCAATGCTTGGTTTTTTTGCTTACTCTTTGGTCCTTTGCTCACTTTGGTCCTTCTTTTTTCCTTACTCTTTTTTCGAGAATAATGCCGATGATTGAAATGTCGTGGCACACTATATATGTGAATGTGCTACGACGGGATTGTGAGCCTTGTGATATGCACAAGTCCAGGTCTTGTGCATCCTACTTGGCTTACAGTTCCATCGTAGCATATTCCTGTGTCTAATGACCTATGTATATATATGAGGCATTCTTTTTGATTTACTTTGGTCTTTTTCGAGAATAATGCCAATGATTGAAATGTCGTGGCACAATATATATGTGAATGTGCTACGACGGGATTGTGAGCCTTGTGATATGCACAAGTCCAGGTGTTGTGCATCCTACTTGGCTCACGGTTCCATCGTAGCATATTCCTGTGTCCAAAGACCTATGTATATATATGAGGCATTCTTTTCGAGTTACTTTGGTCTTTTTTCGAGAATAATGCCAATGATTGAAATGTCGTGGCACACTATATATGTGAATATGCTACGACGGGATAGTTAGCCTTGTGATATGCACAGGTCCAGGTGTTATGCATCCTACTTGGCTAACTGTTCCGTCGTATCATATTCCTGTGTCCAACGACCTAGCTAGTTATATATGAGGCATTCTTTTTGAGTTAATTTGGTCTTTTTCGAGAATAATGCCGATGATTGAAATGTCGTGGCACACTATATATGTGAATGTTCTATGATGGGATTGTCCGTCTTGTGCTATGCACAAGTCCAGGTGTTGTGCATCCTACTTGGCAGACAGTTCCATCGTAGCATATTCCTGTGTCAAACAACCTAGTTATATATGAGACATGCTTTTTGAGTTTGGTCTTTTTGATTTAGGAGTACTTTCTATAAGTGTATATTCATATGTGACTTTAATTATACATGTTTTTTTCAATCACCGGTTAATTATTATTGTCAACTTGTAGATGACATGGTACGTCATGTACAAGGGACGGGTTCCCGGAGTTTACGATGATTGGAAAGACTGCCTAAGACAGGTGCACCATTTCAGCGGCAATAGCTACAAAGGGTAAAACACTATGGAGGAGGCGGAAGCTATATACACGCGCTATCTAGCGGGAGTTAGGACGAGAAACCGGATGAAGACCTACACCTTCGTCGCTGTGATCATGCTTATCTTCTTTGGTTGTTTATCCCGCGTTTGTGTCTAGCTAGTTTAGATGTCTAGGTGAGCTTCCGAGCTCTAACTTGTTCGAGACACATGTATTCGCATGTCACCAACTACTTTGTAACTTGATCGAAACAATGTATAACTTATGTATTCATGTATAAGACTTATCTATATGTATTTGTTTCAATCTTGTTTTGCGAATTGTGTATATATATATAACTGTATATCTTATATCTGTGTTTATATCTACCTATAATATTGTATATAATTTGTATTGTATATCATCTGGCTCTGAAATTAAAAAAAAGACACCCATGGCGCACATGGCACAGCTTCTGTGGCGCACAGTGTCTAAAGCGCACCTGCGCAAACTAGTGGCGCACTACCACATGCGCCACAGAAGATACGTCTTGTAGCGCACCTGGACAGCTATCCGAGGCGCACTGGCATGTGCGCCACGCCTATCTCGGCACAACCGTGGCGTACCAGGCAGTGCGCCACGACTAGGAGATAGCCGTAGCGCAAGCCTAGTGGCGCACGGGCAGTGCGTCACGGATGGCTTTTCCACGTGCGCCACTAACTGCTGTTTTCCTAGTAGTGTGCTTCACAGAACGACCAATCGTTTTGAGCTCGTAAAATGGAAAATGGCTTTTCCATGCAACGAAAAGGAAAACTTCCTCCTGCAACATTGTTCTCCATCTCAATATCCACATGCATGCACAATATGGAACAATATCACAAACTATGCTGTGATTCAGCACATAACATCGGTCTCTTGGACCAAAAGCCATGAAACCTCGAGCTTGATAGGTCATTTTGTGAAGGTTTTTTCGAGACATAATCAATATCCCAAGTTTCATATTTTTCCTTGCAACTATGTCACATATTATCACACTACGCGAAGGATTTACATTGTTTGGACCCTTTTTGAATTTTTATGCCCGTTTCGAATATTTCCAGTTCTAAACTAAGGTCAAAACGGCTCGCGTGAAGATAGGGGATGAGCCCGTTAGAACTTGCATTGGATCTTTGAAGAAACAACATATTGCGAGTCTAAAAATGATTTTTTCAAAAAATCACGGGCGTTAGATCATGTACCTGTAGTTTAAACCGGACCCACTTCCTACCGATACGGCATGCATTTGTCTTTTTCACCCGGGAAGGACAGAAATGTTTGAGATCCCCCGGTTGAGAGATAGTTCATGTAAGGTGGTCTAATATTTTAGAAAAATAGGATGGAAACATTCTATAACTGCATTTTGGTGGCTTCTTCACAAAACGACCCGTCTTTTTGCGATGGGAAAATAGAAAATGGCTTTTCCATGTGACTAAAAGGAAAACTTCCTGCTGCAATATTGTTCACCATCCAAATATCCACATGTATGCACAATATGGGCATTGTATCACAAAATATGTCGTGACTCAGCACATAACATCGGTCTCTTGGACCAAAAGCCATGAAACCTCGAACATGATAGGTCATTTTGTGAAGGTTTTTTCGAGACATAATCAATATACCAATTTTGATATTTTGCTTGCAACTATGTCTCATAATATCACACCACGCGAAGGATTTACATTGTTCGGACCTTTTTTGAATTTTTTATAACCGTTTCGAATTTTTCCCACTTGCGTGAAGATAGGGGTTGAGCCCTGTTAGAACTTTCATTGGATCTTTGAAGAAACAACATATTGTGAGTGTAAAAATGATTTTTTTTCAAAAAATCACGGGCATTAGATCATGTACCTGTAGTTCAAACCGGACCCATTTCCTGCCGATTCGGCAGACATTTGTCTTTTTCACCCGGGAAGCACAGAAAGGTTTGAGATCCCCGGTTGGGAGATAGTTCATGTAAGGTGGTCTCGTATTTCAGAAAAATGGGATGGTAGCATTCTGTAACTGCATTTTGGTGGCTTCTTCACAAAATGACCCGTCTTTTTGCGCTCGGAAAATGGAAAATGGCTTTTCCATGCAACGAAAAGGAAAACTTCCTCCTGCAACATTGTTCGCCATCCCAATATCCACATGCATCCACAATATGGCACAGTATCACAAACTATGCCGTGATTCAGCACATAACATCGGTCTCTTGGACCGAAAGCCATGAAACCTCGAACATGATAGGTCATTTTGTGAAGGTTTTTTCGATACATAATCAATATCCCAAGTTTGATATTGTTCCTTGCAACTATGTCACATAATATCACACCATGCGAAGGATTTACATTGTTCTGACCTTTTCAGAATTTTTATGCCTGTTTCGAATATTTCCCGTTTTGAACTAAGGTCAAAACGGCTTGCGTGAAGATAGGGGATGAGCCTGTTAGAACTTGCATTGGATCTTTGAAGAAACAACATATTGCGAGTCTAAAAATGATTTTTTCAAAAAATCACGGGCGTTAGATCATGTACCTGTAGTTCAAACCGGACCCACTTGCTACCGATTCGGCATGCATTTGTCTTTTTCACCCGGGAAGGACAGAAATGTTTGAGATCCCCCGGTTGGGAAATAGTTCATGTAAGGTGGTCTAGTATTTTAAAAAATGGGCTGGAAACATTCGGTAACTACATTTTGGTGGCTTCTTCACAAAACAACCCGTCTTTTTGCGCTCGGAAAATAGAAAAATGGCTTTTCCATGTGACTAAAAGGAAAACTTCCTCTTGCAACATTGTTCACCATCCAAATATCCACATGCATGCACAATATGGTCATTGCATCACAAACTATGTCGTGACTCAGCACATAACATCGGTCTCTTGGACCGAAAGCCATGAAACCTCGAACATGATAGGTCATTTTGTGACGGTTTTTTCGAGACATAATCAATATACCAAGTTTGATATTTTTCCTTGCAACTATGTCTCATAATATCACACCATGCGAAGGATTTACATTGTTCGGACCTTTTTTGAATTTTTATACCTGTTTCGAATGTTTCCCGTTTCGAACTAAGGTCAAACGGCTTGCGTGAAGATAGGGGATGAGCCCGTTAGAACTTGCATTGGATATTTGAAGAAACAACATATTGCGAGTCTAAAAATGATTTTTCAAAAAATCACGGGCGTTAGATCATGTACCTGTAGTTCAAACCGGACCCACTTGCTACCGATTCGGCATGCATTTGTCTTTTTCACCCGGGAAGGACAGAAATGTTTGAGATCCCCCGGTTGGGAAATAGTTCATGTAAGGTGGTCTAGTATTTTAAAAAATGGGCTGGAAACATTCTGTAACTACATTTTGGTGGCTTCTTCACAAAACGACCCGTCTTTTTGCGCTCGGAAAATAGAAAAATGGCTTTTCCATGTGACTAAAAGGAAAACTTCCTCTTGCAACATTGTTCACCATCCAAATATCCACATGCATGCACAATATGGTCATTGCATCACAAACTATGTCGTGACGCAGCACATAACATCGGTCTCTTGGACCGAAAGCCATGAAACCTCGAACATGATAGGTCATTTTGTGAAGGTTTTTTCGAGACATAATCAATATACCAATTTTGATATTTTTCCTTGCAACTATGTCACATAATATCACACCATGCGAAGGATTTACATTGTTCGGACATTTTTTGAATTTTTATACCTGTTTCGAATGTTTCCCGTTTCGAACTAAGGTCAAAACGGCTTGCGTGAAGATAGGGGATGAGCCCGTTAGAACTTGCATTGGATCTTTAAAGAAACAACATATTGCGAGTCTAAAAATGATTTTTCAAAAAATCACGGGCGTTAGATCATGTACCTGTAGTTCAAACCGGACCCACTTGTTACCGATTCGGCATGCATCTGACTTTTTCACCCGGGAAGGACAGAACGGTTTGAGATCCCCCGATTGGGAAATAGTTCATGTAAGGTGGTCTAGTATTTTAGAAAAATGGGATGGAAGCATTCTGTAACTGCATTTTGGTGGCTGCTTCACAAAACGACCCGTCTTTTTGCTCTCGGAAAATAGAAAATGGCTTTTCCATGTGACTAAAAGGAAAACTTCCTCCTGCAACATTGTTCACCATCCAAATATCCACATTCATGCACAATATGGGCACTGTATCACAAACTATGCCGTGACTCAGCATATAACATCGGTCTCTTGGACCGAAAGGCATGAAAGCTCGAACATGATAGGTCATTTTGTGAAGGTTTTTTTGAGACATAATCAATATACCAAGTTTGATATTTTTCCTTGCAACTATGTCACATAATAGCACACCACACGAAGGATTTATATTGTTTGGACCTTTTTTGAATTTTGTATGTCTGTTTCGAATTTTTCCCGTTTCGAAGGTCAAAACGGCTTGCATGAAGATAGGGGATGAGCCCGTTATAACTTGCATTGGATATTTGAAGAAACAACATATTGTGAGTCTAAAAATGATTTTTTCAAAAAATCACGGGCGTTATATCATGTACCTGTAGTTCAAGCCGGACCCACTTCCTACCGATTCGGCAGGCATTTGACTTTTTCACCCGGGAAGGACAGAACGGTTTGAGATCCCCCGGTTGGGAGATAGTTCATGTAAGGTTGTCTAGTATTTTATAAAAATGGTATGGTAGCATTTTGTAACTGCATTTTGGTGGCTGCTTCACAAAACGACCCGTCTTTTTGCGCTCGGAAAATGGAAAATGGCTTGTTCGTGCGATGAAAAGGAAAACTTCCTCCTGTAACATTGTTCACCATCCCAATATCCACAAGCATGCAACATTTCCCTCTGAATGGAGCGTTTAGTCCTGGTTGTAGCCACTAACCAGGACTAAAGGGTAACCTTTAGTCATGTTTTGTGTGACCAACCGGGACTAAAGGGTGTTTGGCGCGCCGCATTTCGCGTACAAGGACACAACACAAACCGGAACTAAAGGTGTGTCTTTAAACATTTTTTGAAAAAAAAGTAGAAACTAGGAAATTAATTATTATATATCCAAATTTACAGAAATAAAAGATCTATAATTTAAAACTATTATCCTACTCTATTATATAGATGTAAATAAAATAATTGTTCCCGTTTTTGAATTTACATTGTTCGGACCTTTTTTGAATTTTTTATGCCCGTTTCGAATTTTTCCCACTTGTGTGAAGATAGGGGATGAACCCATTAGAACTTGCATTGGATCTTTGAAGAAACAACATATTGTGACTCTAAAAATGATTTTTTTCAAAAAATCACGGGCGTTAGATCATATACCTGTAGTTCAAATCGGACCCACTTCCTACCGATTCGGCAGGCATTTATCTTTTTCACTAGGGAAGGAAAGAAAGGTTTGAGATCCCCTGGTTGGGAGATAGTTCATATAAGGTGGTCTAGTATTTTATAAAAATGGGATGGTAGCATTCTGTAACTGCATTTTGGTGGCTGCTTCACAAAATGACCCGTCTTTTTGCGCTCGGAAAATGGAAAATGGCTTTTCCATGCAACGAAAAGGAAAACTTCCTCCTGTAACATTGTTCACCATCCCAATATCCACATGCATGCACAATATGGCACAATATCACAAACTATGCCGTGATTCAGCACATAACATCGGTCTCTTGGACCGAAAGCCATGAAACCTCGAACATGATAGGTCATTTTGTGAAGGTTTTTTCGAGACATAATCAATATCCCAAGTTTGATATTTTTCCTTGCAACTATATCACATAATATCACACCACACGAAGGATTTATATTGTTCGGACCTTTTTTGAATTTTTATGCCCGTTTCGAAATTTTTCCCGTTTTGAACTAAGGTCAAAACGGCTTGCGTGAAGATAGGGGATGAGCTCGTTAGAACTTGCATTGGATCTTTGAAGAAACAACATATTGCGAGTCTAAAAATGATTTTTTTCAAAAAATCACGGGCGTTCGATCAAGTACCTATAGTTCAAACCGGACCCACTTCCAACCGATTCGGCAGGTATTTGTCTTTTTCACCTGAGAAGGACAGAAAGGTTTGAGATCCCCCGGTTCGGAGATAGTTCATGTAAGGTGGTCTAGTATTTTATAAAAATGAGATGGTACCATTCTGTAACTGCATTTTGGTGGCTGCTTCACAAAACGGCTAGTCTTTTTGCGCTCGGAAAATGGAACATGGATTTTCCATGCAATGAAAAGGAAAAATTCCTCCTGCAACATTGTTCACCATCCAAATATCCACATGCATGCACAATATGGGCACTGTATCACAAACTATGTCGTGACTCAGGACATAACATCGGTCTCTTGGACCGAAAGCCATGAAACCTCGAACATGATAGGTCATTTTATGAAGGTTTTTTCAAGACATAATCAATATATCAAGTTTGATATTTTTCCTTGCAACTATGTCACATAATATCACACCACGTAAAGGATTTACATTGTTCGGACCTTTTTTGAATTTTATGCCCGTTTCAAACTAAGGTCAAAACGGCTTGCGTGAAGATAGGGTATGAGCCCGTTAGAACCTCATTGGATCTTTGAAGAAACAACATATTGTGAGTCTAAAAATGATTTTTTTCAAAAAATCACGGGCGTTAGATCATGTACCTATAGTTCAAACCGGACCCACTTCCTACCGATTCGGCATGCATTTGTCTTTTTCACCTGGGAAGGACAGAAAGGTTTGAGATCCCCGGTTGGGAGATAGTTCATGTAAGGTGGTCTAGTATTTTAGAAAAATGGGATGGAAACATTCTGTAACTGCATTTTGGTGGCTCCTTCACAAAACGACCCGTCTTTTTGCGATCGGAAAATAGAAAATGGATTTTCCATGTGACTAAAAGGAAAACTTCCTCCTGCAACATTGTTCACCATCCAAATATCCACATGCATGCACAATATGGGCACTGTATCACAAACTATACCGTGACTCAGCACATAACATCGGTCTCTTGGACCGAAAGCCATGAAACCTCGAACATGATAGGCCATTTTGTGAAGGTTTTTTCGAGACATAATCAATATACAAGGTTTGATATTTTTCCTTGCAACTATGTCACATAATATCACATCACGCGAAGGATTTACATTGTTCGGACCTTTTTTGAATTTTCTATGCCCGTTTCAAATTTTTCCGTTTCGAACTAAGGTCAAAACGGCTTGCGTGAAGATAGGGGATGAGCCCGTTATAACTTGCATTGGATATTGAAGAAACAACATATTGTGAGTCTAAAAATGATTTTTTTTCAAAAAATCACGGGCGTTAGATCATGTACCTGTAATTCAAACCTTGACCCACTTCCTACCGATTTGGAAGGCATTTGTCTTTTTCACACAGGAAGGAGAGAAAGGTTTGAGATCCCCCCGGTTGGAAGATAGTTCATGAAAGGTGGTCTAGTATTTTAGAAAAATGGGATGGTAGCATTCTGTAACTGCATTTTGGTGTCCGCTTCACAAAACGACCCGTCTTTTTGCGCTCAAAAATGGAAAATGGCGTTTCGGTGCGACGAAAAGGAAAACTTCCTCCTGCAACATTGTTCTCCATCCCAATATCTACATGCATGCGCAATATGGGCACAATATCACAAACTATGCCGTGATTCAGCACATAACATCGGTCTCTTGGACCGAAAGCCATGAAACCTCGAACATGATAGGTCATTTTGTGAAGGTTTTTTCGAGAAATAATCAATATACCAAGTTTCATATTTTTTATTGCAACTATGTCACATAAGATCACCCCACGCGAAGGATTTACATTGTTCAGACCTTTTTTGAAATTTTTATGCCCGTTTCGAACTAAGGTCAAAACGGCGTGCATGAAGATAGGGGATGAGCCTATTGGAACTTGCATTGGATATCTGAAGAAACAACATATTGTGAGTTTAAAAATGATTTTTTCCAAAAATCACGGGCATTAGATCATGTACCTGTAGTTCAAACCAGACCCACATCCTATCGATTCGGCAGACATTTGTCTTTTTCACCCGGGAAGGACAGAAAGGTTTGAGATCACCCAGTTGGGAGATATTTCATGTAAGGTTGTCTAGTATTTTATAAAAATGGTATGGTAGCATTCTGTAACTGCATTTTGGTGGCTGCTCCACAAAACGACCCGTCTTTTTGCGCTCGGAAAATGGAAAATGGCATTTCCTTGCGATGAAAAGGAAAACTTCCTCTTGCAACATTGTTCACCATCCCAATATCGACATGCATGCAACATTTCCCTCTGAATGGAGATTTTAGTCCTGGTTGTAGCCACTAACCAGGACTAAAGATATTTACCGCCATTTTCCACCGCTTCCTGCCAAGTTTTCCCCCCCTTTCCCTTTGAACGGATCTTTTAGTCCCAGTTGTAGCCACTAACCGGGACTAAAGATATTTCCCGCCAATTCCCACCGCTTCCCGCCATGTTTTCCCGCCCTTTCCATCTATATATAGGCCGACCACGCCATGGCTATCCATACATCCACACCTTCCTCTCTCACGACAAATGGACATCGCCTACTGGGCCATTCTGACCCTCGAGGAGACCGAGGCGCTTTGCGCCTCCAGCTACCCTTGCCCGCCGGGCTACCGACCGCCCGCCGGCTAGATGCTAAGCGCTGGAGGGGTTCCTGTCCCTCCTGTGCCTCAAGGCTCAGCCTTACAGGCGGCCATCACGAACCACTTCTACCACGAGCTTACTCCTGAGTAGCGGATGGATCGCTAGTGGGATCCCGACAACTAAGACACCTGGAATGCCTTCTTCGCTAACCGGCGGGAAAGGGAGCTCGCCAGGTACGAGGTGATGGCCCATCCCCCGTGAACCACAACGAAGCTGGCCTTCGTCTGTGGTGGGCGAACCATACTATCATCAGCGTGATCCGCTACATCGCCGGGGAGACCATCCTTGCCTGCGGTGCCCACAAGTCCACCCGCCATAGAGCCACGAGAAGGCCCCTCCCCCGCCCAGCGGTAGCGGCATCGTCTTCCAGGAGACCCCTCCCCCGCCCGCCGTGAATCCAAGGCCGGAGTGGCAGGTGCCCCTGGTATATGCCATGGCTGGGCTGAGGATCGAGCCGCGTGCGCCTAGCCATGACGACAATGACGACGATGATGACGATGCCGAAGAAGACCCTGAAGCTGCGTACTACAGGACTAGGCATGATTATTACTAAAGGGGGCGGATTTAGTCCTGAGTGTTAGCTAGTCCCGGTTTGTCCCGGTTTTTAATATTAATAAATGTCTTGAGTGTTACCTAGTCCTGGGACTCAATATGAAGATGTTGTATTCTTGTGAATTCGCACAGGTGATCAAATGCTATTTTTTCTACCTTCCTACATCAATCTCAAAAATCTAAAAAATAGGATTAATTCATAAAAGGTTTAATACATTATTACATCACCAACATCCACATCTAGTGTTTTGGTTCTCTTCTAGTCCGTAACCATGGAGCATCTTCCTTATTTAGTGGTATGCTTGGGTTAGTTTTCACTTTGAATGGCGAAATTTCATGAAATTTGTTATAATCTTCTAACATGTCTGTCCTATCCTAAACTCCCACCATGTTTCTTTTTCCTGAAAGAACTATGTGGCGCTTTAGCTCAACATATGATATTGTATTCTTTTGCTTATCTTTCCTCTTTCTCGGTCTAGTAGACATGTCCTTCACATAGAAAACTTGAGCCACATCATTGGCAAGGACGAATGGTTCGTCTCTGTATGCAAGATTATTGAGATCCACTGTTGTCATTCCGTACTGCTGGTCTACCGTTACCCCACCTCCTGTCATCTTGACCCATTTGCATCGAAACAATGGGACCTTGAAATTAGGACCATAGTCAAGTTCCCATATGTCCTCTATGTAACCATAATATGTGTCATTTTCCCATTCTCGTTTGTTGCATCAAATCGGACACCACTGTTTTGGTTGGTGCTCTTTTTATCTTGGGCATGCGTGTAAAATATATACCCATTTATCTCGTACCCTTGGAAAGTCAATATAGTTGAAGATGGAGACCTGGCCAACAAGTACAACTGATCTCCAATAGTGGTGTCATTCATGAGATGTGTCTGCAACCAACCACCGAAAGTCTTCATGTGTCCATCTCTAATCAACCTGTCAGACTGCCCCGTGTAGTTCGAGCATACAATATTCTTGTGTACCTCGATATACGGAGCCACCAAGGTGGAACTTTGCAGAATTGTATGGTGTGCTTTAGTGAAAGAATGTCCATCCATACATATCTTTGCTTTCTTTCCTAGCGTGCCTTTTCCACTAAGTCTCCCCTCATGCCGTGATTCAGGTACACCGATCGGCTTAAGGTCAGGAATAAAGTCAACACAAAACTCAATGACCTCCTCTATTCCATAGACCTTAGAGATGCTTCCTTCTGGCCTAGCACGATTATGGACATATTTCTTTAAGACTCCCATAAATCTCTCAAAGGAGAACATATTGTGTATAAATACATGACCGAGAATGGTAATATCTTCGACTAGGTGAACTAGAAGGTGCGTCATTATGTTTAATAAGGATGGTGGGAACACCAACTAAAAGCTGACAAGACACCAGACCACATCTTTCTGTAACCCTAGTAGACATACTGGATCGATTACCTTCTGAGAAATTGCATTGAGGAACGAACATAGCTTCACAATCGGTACTCTAACATTTTTCGGCAGAAGCCCCCTCAAAGCAATCGGAAGCAACTGCGTCATAAGCACGTGGAAGTCATGAGACTTCAGGTTCTAGATTTTTTTCTTTGCCATATTTATTATTCCCTTTATATTGGACGAGAAGCCAGAGGGGGCCTTGATACTACTCAGGCATTCAAAAAAGATTTCCTTCTCTTCTTTGGTAAGAGCGTAGCTGGCAGTACCTTGAAACAGCTCTGGATGCCTGCCTTCTCGATCTTTCATACGTTGTTGGTCCTGCCGTGCTTCTGGTGTATCTTTATTCTTTCCATACACGCCCAAGAAGCCTAGCAGTATCACGCAAAGAATCTTCGTCAGGTGCATCATGTCGATTGTAGATCGGACCTCTAAGACTTTCCAATAGGGTATCTCCCAAAATATAGATTTCTTCTTCCACATGGGTGCGTGTCCGCCAGCGTCCTTCGGAACAGACTGTCCGCTAGGACCCTTTCCTAAGATTACTTTTAAATCCTTCACCATATCAAATACATCATCACCAGTATGATGGACAGGCTTACTCCAGTGATCTGCTTCACCATTAAAATGTTTGCCTTTCCTTCTTAGGGAATGCGTAGGCGGAATAAAACAACGATTCCCTAGGTACACATTCTTCTTACACTTATCCAAATAAATATTTTCAGTGTCATCTAAATAGTGTGTGAATGCATTGTATCCCTTGTTTGTCCTGAAATGTTACTAAGAGCATGCCAATCATTGATGGTTACGAACAACAATGCTTGTAGGTTAAATTCCTCACATTTGTGCTCATCCCACACACATACACCTTGTCTGTGCCACAACTGTAAAACTTCTTCAACTAATGGCATTAGGTACACATCAATATCGTTGCCGGGTTGCTTTGGTCCTTGGATGAGCACTGGCATCATAATGAACTTCCGCTTCATGCACAACCAAGGAGGAAGGTTATAGATACACAAAGTCATAGGCCATGTGCTATGACTGCAGCTCTGCTCCCAAAAGGATTCATGCCATCTGTACTTAGACCAAACCATAAGTTCCTCGCGTCACCTGCAAAGTCCGGGTAGTTTCTCTCAATTTTTTTCCACTGCGACCCATCATCGGGGTGTCTCAACATCTCGTCTTTCTTACGATCTTCTTTGTGCCATCGCAACAACTTGGCATGCTCTTCGTTTCTGAACAAACGTTTTAGCTGTGGTATTATAGGAGCATACCATATCACCTTGGCAGGAACCCTCTTCCTGGGGCACTCCCCCTCAACATCACCAGGGTCATCTCGTCGGATCTTATACCGCAATGCAGTGCATACCGGGCATGCATCCAAATTCTCGTACTGCCCACTACGGTAGAGGATGCAGTCATTAATGCATGCATGTAACTTCTGTACCTCTAATCCTAGAGGGCAGACAACCTTCTTTGCTTCGTAAGTACTGGCAGGCAGTTCATTATCCTTTGGAAGCAGCTTCTTCATTATCTTCAACAACTTTTCAAATCCCTTGTCAAGCACACCGACCACTGCCTTCCATTTCAGAAATTCCAGTGTGCTACCTAGCTTATTGTGGTCATCTTCGCCATTAGGGTACAACAATTTGTTGTGATCCTCTAACATCTCCTCAAATTTCAACCTCTCCCTTTTGGTATCACATTCTCCGTTTGCATCAGCAATGGCCCAACCAAGATCATCATCTGGCTCATATTTTGCATGTTCTTATGCTTCTTTTTCATCATTGTCTTCCATTGTAGTACCACCGTATTCAGGAGACATAGGATAGCTGTCATCATTCTCTTCGTCTTTGTTGTCTTCCATCATAACCCCTCTTTATCCGTGCTTGATCCAACAATAGCCAGATATGAAACCGGACAGAAACAGATGGCCGTGAAGGACTATTGATGAAGAGTATTCCTTCTGATTCCGACACTCACCACATGGACAACACATCAAACCATTCCTCTTGTTTGCCTCTGCCACAACGAGAAAAGAATGCACGCCTTTAATGAACTCGTCAGAGATTCATTCAGCGTACATCCATTGCCGTCTCATCTGCATTATATAAGTTCATCAAACAAAATCACGATGCTAAGATTAGTACTAGTCTAAAAATAAAAGAATACATCATATACATCAAAAAACTATGCACTGATTTAAAAACTTTCTACTACATCTTTAGTCCCGATTGGACACACCAACCGGTTGGGCCCGACGTGAGCTCGTTTAGTCCCAGATGGTATCTCCAACCGGGACTAAAAGTGGGTGACGACACTATATGTCGTGAGTGGAGACACTATGTCAGTGAGTGGCGACACTGTTTCAGTGGGTGGAGACACTATGACAGGGGTGGGTGTCGACATTATGTCGTGAGTGTCGACACTATGTTGTGCTGCTTAATCTATAAATAGGCTTCCTTGTGAACTATCAACTGCAAGTAAGATCGTGTGCGAGACTAGGGACACCACTACGGCGGAGATTCTCGAAGATGTCTTAGGACTTTGTCCTAAGACATCCTAAGACATCTTCGAGGATCTTGCTGTAGAGGCACACCCTAATATGTGAAATTAGTTAGCTCCACCAGCATACTGATTTAGCTAAAGAAGATATAAATTGAAAGATGGTGTGCGAGAGCAGGGACACCACTATGACAGAGCTTATTGAAGATGTCTTAGGATGCCGCG
Organism: Avena sativa; assembly: GCA_916181665.1. Lineage (NCBI taxonomy): Eukaryota > Viridiplantae > Streptophyta > Magnoliopsida > Poales > Poaceae > Avena > Avena sativa. The sequence continues at coordinate 108,498,108 of OV702293.1, forward strand.
TCCTCAGACATCTTCGAGGAGCTCTCCATAGAGGCACTCCCTAATTTAATTTGATAGCTCCTCGGCGTGTTCATGTATTCTTTCTTACTTGCTTAAACGGCCGATGATTAATTAAACTGCTAGGGTGCCACTATATATTTGTGAGCCTTCATATTTTTGGTTCTTATTTTTGTTGCAATGGATTTTGTGATGGCAGGTAGAAGAAAGAAGGATATTTTGTTGCTCGATGGTGGCATGATGCAATGTGAACCGTCTGAATTTTGATACTACGTCCCAAACCAAGATATATAGATAGGATGAACTCATGTATCTATGTTCTTCGATGAATCAAATGAATTTCGAGAACTATATGTGCCAAATTATTCAGATATATAGAGATAAAATCCACACAAATCTATCCATTTCTAGAGCATGAAATGAGCTAAAACAAGCAATGAAAGATGAAATGATAAAGTTGGTGACATCTTAGGACCCTTAGATAGATGCGGGGGCAAAAAATCTTCACAAATCTTGAGAAAAATTGGCAAGAACTCGAGCTTGAGGGGAGAAATATGAGAGAGATGCTTGTGTGAGCTTCAAATGGCTCGAGCTGGGAGGGGAAGAAGATATAGTCGGGCTCTTTAGTCCCGGTTTGTTAAACGAGCCGGGACTAAAGGTCCACGCATCTTCACCTTTACAGCGCCAGACCCTTTAGCCCCGGTCTGTGAAACGAACCGGGACTAAAGGTCCCCTACGAACCGGGACTAATGTATTTTGGGGCATGCGGCCGTTTCTAGCCATTGAGACCAGGGCATTAGTCCCAGTTTGTACCAGAAGCGGGAATAATGCTCTGGACCAAAGGTCCGTTTTCTACTAGTGTAATAATTACCTAGTCCATGACGAATACAAAACAACTTTGACTTTTTTAGATTGCAAAGCCAATACGATCTTTGCTTTTCACATAATCGTGGGATCGTACGATATCGAATTTGTAATGGTATAGTAAAAATACTATGATACATATCACGATACAAGTAATATACTACCAGATTAAGATAGCATTATGATATGTAGCAATTGTTGAATCGTAAGATACTATGATACGTATTGGGATACTGACAACCATGTGATGTAACCTGTCCTACGGACCTCCTTAAATCTACACCGCCAGGACCCTATACTGGCCTTATGACTCGCGTCCGAGCCAAGCTCTTACGTGACAAGGTTAACCCTCTCCTCTCCTCATGCTGGATGATGGTCAGCACCAGTTCATCTACAAGCCGCGTCGGGGTGAGAAAAAAAGGCAAATTCCTCTCTTTCTACACGCTGGATGATGGTCTCTCATATACACTATTTCTCTAGCCTGTCTAAATTAAATTGCCCTTGATTTGGCCCTCTCGTGGTGATCTTGATCCCCATGATGATACAAATCAAGTATATAAACCAAATCCTATGTTTGGTCTCATTGTAATCTTCGGTCATATGTTGATATAAATTAGGTACATAAATTTAAAAAAATCTTGATTCCGTCCATGGTGATCTTGATACCATGTTGATACAAACCAAGAATAGAAGTAGAATAAAAATCCATATTGCTTTGATCTTATAAAGCCCTATATTGGTAGAAATTAAGATGTGATTTTATCTATATAAGATTATATAGTCTAGCTCCTGAATGTATGAGACACAATTACATGATGATAGTGCTAGCCGTATAGGTTGTAAGAAAGGTCGGTCAGACTTTTTTGGTATATAACCAAACTTCATGCATGCGACCGCATGCCAGAAACTCCAGTTATTCATCTCGCCAACCCAAGCGCTCTACTGGAGTCCATCCCTTAAAATTCCATCGCATAGTCATTCATTATGAATTGCTAATCACAAACCGTTAGACCATTGATTCCATTGTTGCTCGCCTGCATACACGTGCAACCCGCTCATCATTGTTGCTGCACATCTGCCGACCACACATACGTATACACTGCTGCAGGCCACCGGCCGCTGGCGACAAATGCTACCGGCCGCTCGTCATTTACGCCGTACGCGCTGCTTGGCTGCAACAGGCTGACGCCCCGTATATCTTCATCACCAACACAAACACATAAAGGTGAGAAGAAACAAGGTTAAGAGGCAAGGTGAGACTCGCGGTCATGCTCTCCCTCCTTTCTTGATAAGATACATGGTCCTATTAAATTCATACTTGTTTGGCCTTGTGATGATCTTTCATCTCATGTTGATACACTTCAAGAACAAAACTAAAAGAACACCTCCCTTTGGTCTCATGGAGATCGCGATCTAACAGGATAGTAAAAAATAATATGATACATATTGTTAGATGTATATATCTGTATATTGTATTTCCTCCATATGTTAGGGGGCTTCCTGCATATTTGCACCTGTACCTGTACTATATATTGTGGCCTTTGGCCCTCAGAGGAATACAACTTGTCTATTCCTAACATGGTATCAGAGCCGGTTTTAGGGTTCTCGTTTCCACCGGTCCTCTGCCTGTGATTATCGCCGCCGTCAGTTCGCCCCGGTCTTCACCGGTTCCCGTTCTGGCCGCCTGCCTTCATCCTCCCCTTCCTCGATCGGATCTGCTGTGGTCTTCCACTTTCCGACTGGATCTGCCACCGTCCTGCCGTGCTACTCGCCGCCACCTTCTTGCACCGTCTCGCCCCACCGATTGGGCCACGCCACCGCGTGCTACTGCCATGCCACCGCTTGCTACTGCTACTCCTGTACCGTCAGTGCTGCACCGCCTGCACACATACACCTGCATCGCGGTTGACCTCATCTACATCTACCCCTGCACATGTACGTCACTGACCGGACGGGCCCACTCCCGCTGGCCCGCCCGTCACTGACCCCCTGCTTGGGATGCTGCTTGACCCCCTGCTTGGGCCTGACGCCCTCACGTCGCCTGGGACCCTCACGCCGCCCACTTCCGGATTGGACCTCCACGCGCCTGACGCCCTCACGTCGTCTGGGACCCTCACGCCGCCCACTTCCTAGCGCGGAACTGCCTCCCGCCGCCTCCTGCTAGATCGATCTGGCCCCACCCCGTTGACGCCGCCAACTTCCTGGCGCGGCGCTGCCTCCCGCCACTCACCCGGCACGTGCGCTGCTGCTCGCCCGCCCGTCCGGCCCAGGCCCGTGCGCTGCTGGCGGCCAGTGCGCTGCTGCCCGCCTGAACCGCTGGCAGTCCGCCCCCGCTCCGTCTGTGGCCCGGTCGTCTGCAGCCCAACACCGCCTGCATTGTTGCTCTTCGTGGGTTCCGATTGGATCTAAAAAAATAAGTCTTCTTCGTCGGGTTATGTTGCGATTCCTCGCTGCCCGGTGGTCTTTGATGGCGCGAATTACCCTGATTTCGCTGCCTTTATGCGCGTTCTCCGTCTTTGGGGTGTGCTCTCCGGCGAGGTCTCCTGTCCGCCATGCCCCCCTGCTCCTGTGGCTCCTCTTCCGCCGACGCCGATTGTTCTCGGTGCTGATGCTTCTCAAGAGGCCAAGGATGCTGCCTAGAGTGCTGATGATAGTGCGGTTGCTGCTTATGACCTGAAGTTCAAGCAGTACTCTTCTGATCTCGAGGCCTTTCGACACACTCTGGCTGCTTACACTCAGTGGGTTGATGAGGATGCTCGTGCTGCTGCTGTTCTCACCTCCAGTGTTCTGCCCCAGTATGCTGCTGAGTTCATGAGTCTCCCTACTGTTGCTGCTCAGTGGGCTCATCTTTGTCAGCGCTATCAGCCGTATGGGGATGCACTTTACCTGTCTATGGTTCGCCAGGAGCATGCTCTCCAGCAGGGTGATTCTACTATTGATGAGTTCTACACTCACAGTGCTGCTATCTGGCGTCAGCTTGATTCTCTTTGTACTGCTGTTTGTGGCATATGCACGTGTTGCCAGATTGTGCGCTCGGACTTGGAGTTTCACCGCATCTATGAGTTTCTATCTCGGCTCCGCCAGGAGTTTGAGCCCCGGCGTGCTCAGCTGAATGCTCGTGGTCGCGTTCCGCTCTCTGAGGTGTTGTCTGAGCTTCGGGCTGAGGAGACCCGTCTCCGTGGTGCTGGTCTTCTTGCGGTTCCATCTGCGCTTGCTACTCGTGGTGCTCCTTTGCTGTCTGCTCCCTCGACTCAGCCGCGGTTCCCTGTGCCGCCGCCGCTGATACTACCCACTCCTCCAGATCAGGGTCAGGGTCAGCTTTAGCACCAGCAGCCTCAGGGTCAGAGTCAGCACCACCAGGCTCGTGGTCAGGGTCGCCGTGGTTCTCTTTGTCACTGCTCTTACTGCAAAAGGGATGGTCACACTTGGGCCACCTGTTATACACGGGACCCCAGTTTACGTCAGCAGCACCAGGCTCATGGGCAGTCGGCTCCTTCCGGATCTTCAGCAGTTGCTCTCTCTGATCAGGACATTATCAGGAGTCTTCGCGGTCTACTTGCTGCTACAGGCTCTTCTTCGATGGGCACTGCTGGTTCTGTGACTGACTCTTCAGGCACTGTGCGACCACCACCTTCTACACAGTCAGGTACGTCTCCGTGGTATCTGGATTCTGGAGCTTCTTTTCATATGACCTCTGAGTCTTCTTTTCTGTCCGCTCTTCGTTCTCTCCCTTCTCCTGTCCGTGTTTTTACGGCTGATGGTACCTCTCTCCCTGTTTCTAGTCGGGGCACCCTCTCTACTTCTTCTTTTTTTGTTCCTGATATTTCTCATGTCCCTCTTCTTAAGATGAATCTGTTCTCTGCTAGCCAGCTTACTTACTCTGGTTGTCGCGTCATTCTTGATGCTAATACTTGTGTTGTCCAGGACCGTCGCACCCAGGCCCTGGTCGGAGCTGGCTCTCGCAGTCGTGACTCTTCAGGACTTTGGGAGTTAGACTGGCTTCACGTTCCTTCCGTTGCCACTTCATCTGCCAGTTCTTCTCCGGTTGTCGCCTCTACTACCAGATCCTTTCAGCAGTGGCATCATCGTCTTGGTCACCTCTGTGACTCTCGCCTGTCGTCATTAGTTCATCGTGGTCTTCTAGGGTCTATCTCAGGAGATGGGTCTTTGCATTGTCAGGGATGTAGGTTGGGTAAACAGATTCAACTTCCCTATCCTACTAGCGCGTCTGTATCTCAGCGACCTTTTGATTTAGTTCATTCCGATGTTTGGGGTCTGGCTCCTTTCGCTTCGAAAGAGGGTCATCGCTACTATATTTTATTCATCGATGATTTTTCTCGGTACACTTGGTTGTATTTTATGCGCTCTCGCAGTGAAGTGCTTTCCATATATCAGCGTTTTGCGGCCATGGTCCGTACTCAGTATTCTACCCCCATCCGTGTTTTTCGTGCTGATTCTGCTGGTGAGTATATCTCCTAGATGTTGCGAGGCGTTCTTGCTGAGCAGGGCACCCTTGCTTAGTTCTCCTGTCCTGGCGCGCATGCCCAGAATGGCGTTGCTGAGCGTAAGCATCCCCATCTTCTTGAGACCACTCGTGCTATGATGATTGCTTCTTCTCTCCTGCCGCATTTTTGGGCTGAGGCTGTCGCTACGTCAGCTTACCTCATCAATATTCAGCCTTCTGCCGCCTTGCAGGGTGGTGTCCCTCTTGAGCGCCTATCTGGACAGTCTCCAGACTACTCCATGCTTCGCTTGTTTGGTTGTGTTTGCTATGTTCTCCTTGCTCCTCGCGAACACACCAAACTGACTGGTCAGTCTGTTGAGTGTGTCTTCCTTGGATACAGTGATGAGCATAAGGGCTATCGCTGTTGGGACCCTGTTGGTCGTCGGATGCGTATCTCTCATGATGTTACTTTTGATGAGACGCGTCCTTTCTATCCTCATCCCACCGCTGGTACTTACCCGGTGGAAGATATCTCTTTCCTTCTCTTTCCTGACACACCTCCTTCTACCCCTATTGTGTCTTGTTCAGGATCTCCTCCCCCTGATGTCTCTTCTTTGACACCGCCCTCCTCTGCTCCGTCGAGTTCTCCTAGTTCTCCTCGTTCTCCAGAGTCTTCCTCTACTATTCCCTCTTCTTCCTCTGATGATCTGCCCTCTCCTCGTCCTGTTCGTCAGCGTCGTGCCCCCAACCGTTACTCTCCTAGTCAGTATGGTCTTTCTGTTGCCTTCGAGCCGACTTCTTATCGGGATGCTGAGCATCATCCTGAATGGCAGCTGGCCATGGCTGAGGAGGTTGCTGCGCTTGAGCGCACTGGCACCTGGGATCTTGTTTCTCCCCCTCCCGGTGTTCGTCCTATCACGTGTAAGTGGGTCTATAAGATTAAGACTCGCTCTGATGGATCTCTTGAGCGTTATAAAGCGTGTCTTGTGGCTCGTGGTTTTCAGCAGGAGCATGGTCGTGACTATGATGAGACCTTTGCTCCTGTGGCGCATATGACCACTGTGCGGACTCTTCTTGCTGTTGCCTTTGTTCGTCACTGGTCTGTGTCCCAACTTGATGTTCAGAATGCCTTTCTAAATGGTGAGTTGAGTGAGGAGGTTTATATGCAGCCTCCTCCTAGGTATTCTGTTCCCGAGGGGATGGTTTGTCATCTTTGACATTCTCTTTATGGCCTCAAACAGGCCCCTCGTGCCTGGTTTGAGTGCTTTGCTTCTGTAGTGACTGCTACTGGTTTCTCCCCTAGTGCTCATGATCCAGCGTTGTTTGTTCACACTTCTCCTTGTGGACGCACTCTTCTTCTTCTCTATGTTGATGATATGATCATTACTGGCAATGATCCTGAGTATATCGCCTTTGTTAAGGCTCGTCTTCGTGATCAGTTTCTTATGACTGATCTTGGTCCTCTTCGATATTTTCTTGGGATTGAGGTTTCCTCCACTTCTGATGGCTTTTACATCTCTCAGGAAAAGTATATTTATGATCTTCTTGCTCGTGCTGCTCTTGGAGATGAGCACACTATTGAGAACCCTATGGAGCTTAATGTTAAGCTTCAACTTACTGATGGTGATCCTCTTTCTGATCCGACGCGTTATCGTCATCTTGTTGGGAGTCTTGTTTATCTTGCTGTCACTCGTCCTGACATCTCTTATCCTGTTCATATTCTGAGTCAGTTTGTTTCTGCTCCTACCACTGTTCACTATAGTCATCTTCTCCGTGTTCTTCGTTATCTTCGTGGTACGATCACTCGTCACCTTTTCTTTCCTTGTTCCAGCTCCCTCCAGCTTCAGTGCTATTCGGACGCTACGTGGGCGAGTGATCATTCGGATCGCCGTTCACTTTCTGCTTACTGTGTGTTTCTTGGTGGTTCGCTCATTGCTTGGAAGACGAAGAAACAGACAGCGGTTTCCCGTTCGAGTGTTGAGGCTGAGTTGCGTGCTATGGCCTTGTTGACTGCTGAGGTGACCTAGTTACGGTGGTTACTTGCGGATTTTGGGGTCTCTATTACCACACCCAGTCTGGTTTTGTCTGATAGTACAGGTGCTATTAGTGTTGCACGTGATCCGGTCAAGCATGAGCTTACCAAGCATATTGGTGTTGATGCTTTCTATACACGTGCTCAGGTGCAGGCTCAGGTTGTTGCGCTTCAGTATGTGCCTTCAGATTTACAGTTGGCGGATTTCTTCACGAAGTCACAGACCAGAGCGCAGCATGATTTCTTTCTCTCCAAACTCAGTGTTGTGGATCCACCATGAGTTTGAGGGGGGTGTTAGATGTATATATCTATATATTGTATTTCCCTCATATGTTAGGGGGCTTCCTGCATATTTGCACCTGTACATGTACTATATATTGTGGCCTTTGGCCCCCAGAGGAATACAACTTGTCTATTCCTAACACATATCACGATACGAGTAATATACTACCAGATTAAGATACCATTATGATATGTAGCAATTGTTGAATCGTAAGATACTATGATACATATTGGAATACTGACAACCATGTGATGAATCCCGTCCTACGGATGTCCTTAAATCTACACCGCCAAGCCCCCATAGTGTCCTCATGACTCGCGCCTGAGCCAAGCTCCTACATGACAAGGTTAAACCTCTCCTCTCCTCGTGTGATTTCGATACCCCATTGAATAGCTTTCCACTTCATACAAATACATTTTGCATACTTAGGTACGAAGCCCCGACTCATTGATAAGCCACCACGGAAGAGCAACAATGAGCTGAGGCAACCGGTACTCCAAGACCGGAGTATCTGGAGCTACATGTCGGAGTCTCTTCCCGGGACTCGAAACCGACGCCAGGAGCTCCCTATACACCCTTCGGAAACATCCCCAAAGACCGACAAGACTCTGGCGAAGACTCCGCCCCCACTTCCAGAAGCTACATAACTGACCTCGAAGTCTACCCCGGAGACCACCTCGAAGTCTGTGGCCACCCAGGAGTCTTTGACCCTTCATCACCGGAGTATCCGACCTAAGTGAACCAGTCCACTGAAGCCTGTTGTGCCTCATCCCATGTAACACCCCAATTCAACCAAACTTCATGTTTTATGCCCAAACTACCCCTTGTTTAGTGGCTGGTCTACATATTATCCACGCCATCTATTGTAAACACTAAACTTGATAATACAACTAGAAGACCACCCCCTTGAGGAATCTATCTAGTTTTGGTCTCATTCTTCTATTTGGATCTTTCCCTTAGTGCAATTGTACAAGATCTTTACCTTGAGTAATCCCTAGTAAAGCTATCAAGATCTCACCAAGGTTATTATCCCTTACCAATTGGGTTCGAGAGAGAGAGAGTCTTTCTGAACACCAATCTGAGAGACTGTGTTGAGCTGGTAAGCACTAGAGTGAGACAACGACAAGCTTTGTTTTGTGATGCTTGTGTGTATTCGCCTCTTTTTTTGCGTGTGTTTGAATCCATCTCTCTCCCCTCTTCCTTCGCCAATGCACCACAAACCACCGAGAATCGTGAAAGATCGGGCCACTTTAGTGGGTCACCGCTAGCATATTGGTATCAAGAGCCCTTGATTTATCATGAATTTTCCCCATTTTCATGTTTCCACCATAAATTCGAAAATTTCTAAAAAGAGAGCCCCAAGATAGTTTGGATCGATGTATGTATTTGGTGCGTTTTGAGTGGTTTTACTCCATGGAATTTATGTCTTAGGACATGTTCTAGCTTTTCTTGTGTTTCATAGCCTAATTTGGTCAAAATATCCACTAGATTTGAGGTTTGGAGGCGAGGATTTCCGCTCAAGAATATGAGCAGTTTGTCCAGTCGACCCAGATACCGGAGTCTCCAGCCTAGATCGCCTAGTTTTGCATATTTTCCATTCAATTAACTTCCTTTTATTTTTTGTGTTTTGTGTGCATCTCAAAAATGTTGGTAATATGCCCTAGAGTCAATCATGTATGATGTAATTTCCATTGTATTCATAATTTATTAAGTTGTCCCTGTATGAACATCTGATGTATATAATTGAATATGTGATTCAGTTGTGGAACTATACAATCATGTTTTTCAGACTAAACATCCTTGATCATTGAGGTTGTGCTAGACACACAACTTAGACTAATGTGAAAGTCGGCAGATGACTCGGTTCCACTTGTCATGGGCATGGTGATGCTATTCCGACATACACGAATTCGCCTAAAGAGTTTAGCGAGTCAGATTGACCGATATTGAGATACAGCGAACAAGTCGTCACTTGTATGTCTCAATCAATGTAATCCTTAGACTTGAGGTTGTTGCACAATACGAGTTGAGGATCACTAACTTAGGTTTTGTCAAATTTTGTTCCGTCACTAGGAAGTTATGAAGACAGAGTTCGTGTCAACTGAGAATCAAGCTGTGTGATGTGAATAACCAAGATAGGATTTTGACCCTCCACCTGGAGAGATATTCTCTGGGCCCTCTCGGATGATATGATTCGAGAAGCATGGCCATGAACAACTCGGTTAAGTGTTAACCGAGGCAATCGATTAAGAGTTAGCCGGATGAATCACTTATCTCTGAACGAGAAGAGAGTCGGACTATGTAAAGGATGAAAATTATTCATCCGTAGTCTGACAAGGTATATCGTGAGGAAAAAGGGACTCGGACGTATGTCGCATTGGAAAGTCATGTCTTCATGACTCTTTGATACTTTGGAATCGGCACGGTCCGTTAGGAGCCGCTACCGATTTATCGATTGAGAGTCGGACTCCAGTCGTGTCCAAATTGCCATGAGCCTACGTGGTTACACATTTAATAGCGAGAGCAAGTTCAGATTGGATCTGAAGAGGAAATCTGGTTGGGTTGGACCCGAGCATGATTTTGGTCTGAGTCAGTGATCGGACTCACAGTGAATAATATTATATAGGCTTTAGTGAATAGGACACGAGTGAGTGGAGCCCACTTTCACTCCCTATATATAGTGGGGCGCAGAAATCCAGGGGTTAAAGGTTAGGTCATTCCATGCGTTGAAAACCCTAACTCCATAGCAGTCCTGCCACTGTAACGAATCTAGCAGTTCACCGCCGGCGCTCCTCCTTGTACGTGTGGATACCAGCAGATGTGCTGTATGATCAGGACCACAATGACCGGGATCAGATCATATCGTGAGGACTACACTGCATCAATAGACGTGCCACATCAGTAATCCAGAACTACATGTCTCGTGGTAATCCTTGCAGCCTTCTACCTCAGCTAGATCATGGGATCACCGTGTAGGGCAAAAGTTTTGTTTTTCTCCTCGCGGACCAACAAAAAACCAAAAGCAAGCTTCCGCAATGACATCCGCGCTCTACGACACCACCGAACTCAATCTCTTCCCTGCATTAACGATTGCAAGTTTGACATCAGCAAAAGTTCTAACTTTCACCACCCTTGGTAGCCCCTTTTATTCCTTTGTGTGTTGCCTAACCCAGTGAGAGTAGATCATTTTATGTTTGTCGAAGCATTGTATGCTTTCTATTTCATAGTAGTAGTGCATAGGAAATAGAAATTTTTGATTCCATAGCATATAAATAAATAAAAATATCAAAAAAGAGAAAAGAAACATATCCCAATACAAAAGAGAGCCTCATAGTTTGTCAGTAAAATCGCGAGTTAGATCAAGGAAAGTGTACAAATCCGTTGCATCTCAAACTTTAGGCAAATGATCTACGGTGTCTCCTCGTGTTGGTAGACACCATGCTTTTGTCTTTGTCAGGACCATTTTGCTCGTTGCTCATTTTCCATAGTCGTGCTAACCACATTTATATCCACGTGTGTGTTCTAGTTATAGGTTTTTGTAAAAAATTTGTGGATCTTTTCCTTTGACTTGATTCTTTTGTATTTTCCCACTTTTGACAACATCGTTTTCATTGGATTTTTTCGTTTGGATTTCCACCATCCTAACCCATCCACCATGAGATTTTTAGTCGTTCTTAGTGTGAGGTGTATTTGTGATTTTGCTTTTCAAGTCGTTTGGTTCACAAGTGTGGCTACTTGTTCAATATGTAAATTAAAGGTGATGTAAAGGACTAACCCTCCCCCACAAACTACACTTCCATATATAATTCTTCATTGGCTGTGATGGATAGGACCGGAGAAAGTAGTGAAGCCCCTCTACACGAGGAATGACCATACATGACAAGGTATGGCCACTTCATAATACGAGGCAAGTTCAACCCATGTTGCGCCGCTCTTGAGACGCACCAAGATGAACAATTTGAAGAAACTCAAGGTGAGTTCAAGAGGATGGAGAGTCGCTTTTATGGCCTAGAACGACACATGCAAGCTAAGCACCCCAATTTTGGACATAAAAATGAAGCTCTCCAACGTGGCATCGCCGATCAAAATGAAAAACTTCAATGAGCCACCACCGCGATGAACAACTCAAAGAACCATTCTCGCGCATCAAGCTTGTCACTAAACAACTCAAGTGGTTCAAGTTCTTCAAGGCACCGTTCCCCACATTGCCATGATCATCATGCAAGTGCTCCAAGGAAACATGAGGAACCATTCGTCGAACATGCAAGCTCTTTGCAACATGTACCTTCTCCTTAGCACGTCACATCAAGCTCCGATGGTGATTCCTACTCAAGGCCCCACTCAAGGTGTGGAGAACATTGCGAAAGGAATATACCCGAGAGGCAATAATAAAGAGGTTATTATGCTATTCCAGGTTTATAATAGATGTTTATTTTTCATTCTATAATTGTATTAATAGGAAATATTAATACATGTGTGATTTATAAACAGAAAACGGTTCCTAGTAATGCCTCTCTTTTTACTAGCTTGTTGATTAACAGATGATCAAAGGTTTCCTGATCATGAACATTGGATGTTGTTAATATCAGGGTGATATCATTGGAGAATGATATGATGAAAAGTCACCCATAGTAGATTAGCAATACGATCATGTCATCAAGTTTATATTGCTATCACATTCGTAGTAACTCAATGTCCTTAGACCATGAGATCACGTTAATCACTTCCACCGGAACAGTACTTTGATTCCATCAAACGTCACACTGTAACAGGGTGATTATAAAGGTGTCTTCAGGTATTTGGAAAGTGTTAGTTGAGGCTCGTGGATCAACAATTGGATATGTCCATCCAGATGACGAAGAGATATACTCAGGGCCCTCTCGGTGATATCACATTGACATAGCTTGCAAGCAAGTGATTTGATCACTAGAATGTCATATTACGGGTAGGAGAAAAAGAGTACTTGTCGGGAATGAGATTAAACAAGTTATGTATGATACCAAGTGATCAGATCCCGGACAAGTAAAATATCACGAAACAAAAGGAATTTGTTTACAGGGAAAGAGGTTCAGACGATCATCTGATCTTCGTGGAACTAGTGGGAGTCATTATGGATCTCTAGGACCCACTAATGATTATTGATCGGAGAAATTCTCGATCATGTCTACATAGTTATAGAACTCGTAGGGAGACACACTTAAGGTTATTCGATGCATATGAGCAGATAGGAAATACATGGGAAGTCAATGGACATCCCAGAAAATTGTTTTGTCGAATCTGCCAAAATAGTTTTGGGATATCAAAACAAAGAAATGGGTCAAAATGTTAATATGTTCATTAAATGAAGTACTCATTAAATAAATTGTTCATTAAATTGATTTGCATTAAAACAAGGGAATTAAAGTGCTTTAACGGAAGGACCTTTTGTTTTTGAGTGGAGATTAAATGGGAGAAAGTGGAGCTGGGAATAATGTGAGTGGAGAGTCCACCCACATGAATGAAGGGAGGAGAGGGGGGACACTCTTGGCCGCCGGACAAGGGAGGGGCTTGCCCCCTCCCCATATAAAAGGAGGTGGCATCCTCCTCTCTCACACACACACTCTCACTTTCCCCTCTCATATGAAATTTGGTTGGCAGCTTCTCCCCCTTGCATGCCTTGCCCATTTCCACTATAAAAGGTGCTTGTAGAAGCCCTACTCTAGATCTTCACCTCCACCACCTCTACCATGGTGTAGCATTGTTGGAGTTCAGCTACTTCTTCTACCAGGCTGGAGCGAGGGTTCGGGAGTCGTTGGCACACCGAACATGTGACAGATTATGGGGGCATTGCCCATATGTGGCGCTGATCGTTTGCACATCCTCGAGGAGAATCGTGTACATCTACATCAACCACATTTGTTTGCAGGAACATTATCCCGCTTACGGTCTATGTTGGTGATTCCATCTGTAAGCGTTACAATGTATCACCTTGATTCGATCTTGGCAGTTGCAAACCATAGGATTTTTTTTGTTTTCTATGCAACGAACCCCATCATTGGTATTAGACCTATTTCTATACGTAGATTCTTTGTACGGTTAGAACACATGGAGATGTGGGCATTGATACTATTATTATTGCAAATCTTTTGTAATTCGAATATGGGTGGTATAGGGATGAAGTGGCCCGGACAAACTTTACATGTCCTCGCACATGAGACCTGTTCCATGCTTGACAGGCAACTCATTTTGTCTAAGTGGTTAGCGGGTGTCTGTCTATCCCACTATAGTTTTTATCTGATTTACAACGGTCTGCTTAATAACTTGGTTATCACCGTTGTGGCTGAAGTTCGTAGGTAGAACGATTCTATCCTAGAAAGCCATAGCTGCATAAAATATGCAAAAATAAATTAGAGGCATCTAACTTGTTTTTGCAGGGCATATGATGCGATATGGTCTATGATTCTTTTTGTTGTATGCAATGTGTTTTATTGTAAAACAACCGGCATGAGTCATATGGTTGTTATTTTATTTTTATGGCTTGCGTGCCAGAAAATGGAAATCAATGAAATTAGACTACTAGAGAATAACATTTGGTGGTGCCATGCATCTTGGTGACACGCCGGTGGAATAATGGAGATCATGCCATGATGCATGAGATGGAGATTAGATGAGAGAAGGACCATATAATATCACATTATATATGCATGTGATGTTTATCCTTTAATGCATCTTATTTTGCATTGATTTGATCGCCTTGGTAGTATTTGATTGCCTCGGTAGAAATATAAGATGATCCCTCCCACTAAATATCAAGATAATAATATGTTCTTCCTTAGTATGCATCATTAAGAAAGTTTGTCGTCTCGAAGCACCACATCATGATCGGGTGTGATAGATTCTACGTTTGCATAAGACGGGTGTAAGACCGTTTTACATACGCAAATACCAAGGTTCTTACTTGACGAGCCTAGCATGTATAAACATGGCCTCAGAACTTGAACCGAAAGGTAAAACATGAGTCATATGGACATATGATGACCCATACGATGCTCACCATTGGAGATGTGCCACCACTCATGATCATCGGTCGTGGCATAGTGAATTTGGTTCATTTAATCACTAAAATGACTAGAGGGATGTCATTTTGAGTGGGAGTTCACATAAGTAATTTTGAATTATCTTAAACTTTATCTATTATAAACCTAGTCTAAATAGTCTTTGCAAATACATTGTAGATCATTGCACCCCCTGCATTCAATTTTAGTGCATTCCTAGAGGAAGAAAAACTACAAGAAAATGGGTATAACTGCAGCTACTGGTATTGAAACTTGAGGATTTTCCTAATGGGCATAAAGAAGTCCTTTGTGCTGGAAGATCCGCTAGGTGACACTCCTGCTAGTATTGCATCTCAGGATGAGTGCAATGTTTATCACACAAATACACTCTTGTACAGTGTGCGATCCTTCAGTCGCTGGAGCCTGAACTCCAAAAGTGCTTTGAACTTAGCAGTGCTAATGCTATGGTGAAGGGAATCAAAAACATGTTTGAGAGCCAGATCCGTGCCGAGAGATATATGATCTCCGACAAGTTCTTTAGTGCAAATATGAAGGAACACAGCTCTATGAACGAGAACATCATGATGATGGGCTATGTTCATCATCTTATGGCAATAGGATGTGATATCCCGGCTAATCTTACGATGGATAGAGTTCTGCAGTCGCTCCCACCCAGTTGCAAATAGTTTGTACTAAATAACAAGACGTGTGATGCGATTAGATCGATCATCGAACTCACTGCCATGTTGATGGTTGTTGAAGTAGACATAAGGAAAAGGCACCAGGAGGAGATGGATGATCAGATCACCACCTCTGAAGAAAAGGGAGAGACCAAAGGTAATTTCAAGAAGGGAGGCAAACTGTTGCCGCGCCTAAGAAGAAAGCCAAGGGAGTCCCGAAGCCTGATTCTGAATGATTTTACTACAAGGAGGCTGGTCACTAGAAACGGAACTGCCCAAAGTACTTGGGAGATAAGAAGGCGGGAACAAAGGTATACACGATATGTTGGAGATATGCCCAAGAGGCAATAATAAAGTGGTTGTTATCATATCTTCATGCTTATGATAAATGTTTACATACCATGCTATAATTGTATTAACCGGAAACATTAATACTTGCATGATTTGTAAACATAAAAGAGTCCGTAGTAAAGCCTCTTGTTAAACTAGCTTGTTGGTTAATATATGATCATGGTTTCCTGATAATGAACATAGAGATGTTATTAACAACAGGGTCATATCATTAGGAGAATGATGTGATGGACATACTCCTATAGTTAAGCGTAGCATAAAGATCAAGTCATTTAATATAGTTCACTTGCTATAAGCTTTCTGATACATAGTAACCTAATTCCTTTGACCATGATATCATGCTAATCACCATCACCGGAAGGATGCTTTGATGACATCAAACACCACACCGTAACTGGGTGGCTATAAAGGTGGCATTGAGTGTTCGGAAAGTATGTGTTGAGGCACATGGATCAAGATTTGTGATTTGTCCATCCGTATGATGGATAGATATACTCTGGGCCCTCTTGATGGAATGTCATCCAATTAGCTTGCAAGCATGTGACTGGTTCACAAGGGATCACATATCACGGGAACGATAAAAGAGTACTTATTGGTAATGAGGTTGAACTAGGTATGCAAAGATACCGACGATCAAACCTCGGATAAGTAAAGTATCGTGAGACAAAGGGAAATTGGTATCGTCTGTAAATGGTTCATTCGATCACGAAGTAATCATAGAAATATGTGGGAGCCATATGAATTTCCAGATTCCTCTATTGGTTATTGATCGGAGAAGAGTCTCGATCATGTCTGCATAATTCATGAACCGTAGGGAGACACACTTAAGGATTCGATGTTGTTTAGTAGATATGAAATGTGAGTAAAGAGACCGACTGTTGTTCAGAGTCTCGGATGGGATCCAGGATATCACGAGGAGATCCGGAATGATTTGGAGAATAAGATTCATATAAGGAAAGTCCAATTTCGGAGTTCGGGAATGATTCCGGTGTTTTCACCGGAATGTTCTAGAAGGGTCTAGAAGGTTCACCAATCCGGAAGGGGAAGGGTACATGGATGTGTCATGACAAAGTGTAATGGTTGCATCATGTCCTAGGTCACTTGGTTGGAAACTTGGAAGAGAGAAATCAAACTCTAATTTGAAAGTCAAAAAGGCAGTTTGAAAAAGTCAAATCCCAACATGGTTTCCGAGTTAGGGAGGGTTTCTGAGTTAGGTAGGGTCTCCACCTAGGTTGGGAACACCCTTGGATGCCCCCCACCTATATAAGGAGGGGAGGGGCGCACCCCAAGGTATCCCCCTTTCCCTAGGTGCCCAAGAAACCCTAGGTTGGCCACCGCCCCCCTCTCTAGTTGCGACCAATCTAGATCTCCTCTAAACCGCTACCGACTAGCTAAACTCTAGTTTCTAGCTACCTATAAACCTCGGCCCTCTAAACCCTAGATCGCCAGGGATCCCTCTACTCCACCATACTCGCTCCGACTTAGGCGAAGCCCTGCGGGATCTCCCCTCTACTTCTGACACCACGCCGTCATGCTGCCGGAATCGCGAGGAGAGAGCTACAACCTCCGCTGCCTGCTGGAACAAGGGAGAGGAAGGTCTTCATCGAGTACCGTACGTGTGACCGACTGCGGGAGCGCTGCCGGAACGCGGCGCCGGAAGGATCGTCTAAGCGATCTTGAGATCGGCAAGTGAACGACTACATCACCCACAAGAATCTACTCTCGTTAACCACTTTGGATCTTCGAGGGTTAGTACTCTATCAACTTGTTGCACCGATCTAGTAGATAGATCTTGGCTTGATCATAGATTAGATCTTGATTGTGTGTTCATGCGGTAGAATTTTTTTGTTTTCCATGCTACAAACCCCTATAGTGGTATCAGAGCCATGTCTATATGTAGATCTGTTGCACGAGTAGAACACAATGGTCATTGTGGGCGGTGGTGCTTTTATTATCAATTGCTTCTTGTGTACTTTGCATCTTGCGGTATGGTGGGATGAAGCGGCCCGGGCTAACCTTACATGACATCGTTCATGAGACTTTCTCCACGCTCGACATGCAACTTGTATTGCATAAGTGGCTTTGCGGGTGTCTGTCTCTCCCATCATAGTAAAGATTCAATTTAAAACGGGCACTTGATAGTTCAAGCATGAACATTGTGGTTCTTGTTCGTAAGTTAGAATGACACTTATTGAAAGCCCCAAACCACGTAAAACATGCAAAGAAAATTAGAGGCGTCTAACTTTGTTTTGCAGGGGTGTGTTGTGATGTGATATGGCCATGATTGTGATTATATATGATATATGCAATGTTCCTTATTGTAAGTCAGCAACCGACACGAGCCATATGGTTGTATTTTAATTTTGTCTAGACCTGCGTGTCTATTATTGAAAGTAGTTGTAATAGTTGATGCTGGTGGACGAAAACCATGGAGCAGCGCCATTGACCTTGATGCCACGCCGGTGATGATGGAGATCATGTTCGTGCTTGAAGATGGAGATCAGAAGCACAAGAAGAAAGGCCATATCATATCACATATTTTGAATTGCATGTGATGTTAATCCTTTTATGCATCTTGTATTTCTTAGTTCGTGACGGTAGCATTATAAGATGATCCCTCTCAAAAAATATCAGGTTATAGAATGTTCGTCCTTAGTTGGCACCGTTGCCAAAGCTCGTTGTTTCGAATCACCACGTGATGATCGGGTGTGTTAGATTCTGCGAGTGTATACAATGGGAGCAAGCCAGATTTGCTCATGCGGAAGCTAAGGTTTGATCTTGACAAGCCTAGCATGTACATACATGGTCTCGGAACACGGAATACTGAAAGGTAAAGCATGAGTCATATAGATGATATGATGAACATGATGATTGTTCGCCTTTGAAACTATATCATGTCACGTGATTATCGTACTTGGTGTAGTGAATTTGGTTCGTGTGATCACTAAAACAATGTGAGGGATATTGTTTTGAGTGGGAGTTCAATAGCAATATGATTAAAAGTTGAACACTATTTATCATAAATTAAATCAAAGTAAATTTGCATAGTTATTGTAGTCATTGGCATCCGTTTACCACCTTGCGCTTAGTTATAATTGAGATAATAGAACTATAGAATTCTGGTTAGTTACTTAATGAACTGGTATCGTATTGTTTTGAAGTGTTAATCTAAAGTATTAAAGTCCTATTGCAAACTTTCAGTAAGTTTCGGTTACTCCGTGAAGTTTAATAATTGGTATTAAATCAAGAGTGAAAATTCCAGTGTTAGTATATAATTATCATGTTTGTCTCCATGATTCTTGATATTCAAAATATTGTTTTAATATCAAGGTTATCTAGGATCTGAAAGAGTTGTTTCAGAAACCATGATGTTTTGAAGATATTGCGATATCTGAAATGATGTTTTGGTTGCAACATGAGAGAGTATAATATGGCAAAGTTTATGTTCTCATATTTGATGAGAATTTTAAAAAGGTTGGAGACACTTGTCGTCCTAATCCCCCAAAAGGTTTTGGAGAGCAACATTATACTCGCAATTCACCGTTATAAGATAAAATTAGCTTGATCATGAATAGTTCCATGATAAGGGTGGATATTTGATAAAATGTTTACTACACTAAAAGATTACTAAATAATGTAATTTGAAAGAACACCAAGTATTTCATGATGGTGATCTACTTCAAAGTGCAAGTCCAAATACATTGGTATTTAACTATACATGCTTTGGAATATGTGTCATGTGTATGGCTCCACTATTGATGTTGATAGATTCTTTCGAACAAAAAAGGAAATACTGAAAGAGAATCTTAGAAATATATGGCAGAAAAGAAAAGACTAGAATTGTTCAGCTTAGGTATATAGAGGATATATATGTTATGGCTATATTATTTGCTTATTAAACAATGTGGTTCTTAAGTATTGGATACTGAATTTGTTGGTGTGAATCGTCATACGAAACAACACAATTCATGAACTACAATGGCCTAAGTAACTAGCAAAAGAATATGTGATGATGTTCATCGAGAACAAATAAAGGGTTGTTGTGTTACTAGTTAACATCAAAGCTTGCCTTGAAGATTTGTTTTATCAGGTATTATGAGAACAAAAGGGTTGTTCAAATAATTGCCGTAATCCATAAAAGATGGATGATTTACAAATATCGTTGGATAAATCACATCCATAAAAATATTGCTAAAAATGTCGAAAGACAATTGATAAGAAAGATCACTTAGGAAGTGACATCGCCGTTTAAATTATATTGGAAAGAAAACATGAAGAATCTCCATGTGGATGGAATTTTGGAGTCTTTTGATTTTTGATCAAATGACGCTTGTGAAATTTTCCTACAGATAATTAAATCTCTGCTCATAGGCCAAAGGGAACAGATGACTAGCTTATTGGAACTTATACATATTGTTATATGAAGTCCATTATGTGTAGTCAAGAGCGATAGATTTCAACTTCATATGCTTTCTCCGAAAATTTGAGTGAATATATGAATATTTACTTAATAAGGATGAAGTGTGAAACATTTGAAAAGTTTAAAGACTTTCAAGATGAACTGCAAAATCAATGTAACAAGAAAACAAAGAATTTATGATAAGATCATAAAGGAAGATATTTGAGTTATAAAGTTTAGCATAACACCTAAGATTTGAGGAATCGTTCCATGGATTTGCGTTTCCCGAAACACCATATGAGTATGGAATAATCGAGATATGCAATGAAACCTTGTTTGACATGGTAAGATCAAAGGTGTAATTGATAAAACTGCCATTATATTTTAAAGATTAAAGCTTTAGAGACTACCGTTTTTCCACTAAAAAGAGCTCCATCATAATCTGTTGAAATGACACCATATAAAGTTATGGTTTGGGATAAAACCCAAGTTGTCCTTTCTTAAACATTGGTATGCTATGCATAAGAAAGATGTTTGCAACCAAAATTGGATGAACATATCTTTGTATGTTATTTTGAATAATCGTTGAGTATTCCTCCATAACACCAAATACAAAAATGTTTGTCGCTTAGAACGTCAAGTTTCTTTGAGAAAGGAATTTTCCGTGAAAAGTTAAGTGGGAGGACAATAGAACTTTGATGAGGTTCAAAGAACCTTAGCTATATCTGAAAAGTTGCGCAGCGCTGAAATGTGTTCCAGAGGCAACAGCAATGCTCATGGCTCACGTACCTCAAAGGTTGTGGTCACAGAGGTCTAAGTTCCTATTGAAACAAGTAGGTCGGGTAACCAATCAAATACCAAGATTTGAGAGTTAAATCATTATTTGACAATAATGATCCGACTACATGGAAAGAAGCGATGATGGGCCCTGACTCCGTCAAATGGTTTGAAGCCATAAAATCCATGATAGTTCCATATACGAGAGATCAAGCTTTGGACTTGAAAGACCCTCTGAAAAGGTGCAAGACCTTACAATCGTATTTGGATCTATAAAGAAATAGAAATGAATGTTTCACATCTATGAAATTATCGACATGTCGAGAAAGAGTTCACGACAATGTTCAAAGAGTTGACTATGACAAGATCTGATCTTTCATTTAGCGATATTTACTCTAGACAGATTAATGTAGCAACCACTACATATAATTTTGTTATGTCGTAGTTGAATAAACAAAACAAGTTCATCTAATAGAATGGTTACCTAGGACGTGTGCATGACACGGTCCAAAGGGTTTTGTTAATTCAAAGGATGCTAAAAGCATATGCAAACTTCAATGGTTGAAGTAAGCATCGCGGAGTTGGAATCTTCACTATGATGAAACTGTTAAAAGAGTTTAATGTCATCGGAGACGATGAAGATGCTTGCATTTGCAAAAAATTAAGTGGGAGCGCTAAGACATGTTTCTAATACATTATGTGTAAGACATATTGTTGATTCGAAATGATGTATCTTTTTATTGGCATAGGTTAAGAATTTCATCTCGATGAAAGGCTTAGGCAGAACCCGAATATTTGGCATCAATGTCTATATGGATAAATTGAGACACTAATATGATTGTGACAGAAGTACATAGATGATATGTTGAATGAGTTCAATATAGAAACTACAAGAAAGTTTCTTGATTGCACAGGAAGGATTGAATAAAGATTCAAGTATTTTTGATACTTGATATATAAAATCACAAAGAGTACTTTATCAATCATGTTGTGATGTGTACAAATACAGATATGTCCTATGCTCTAAATGTTATGAGCGTATACCAGAATGATTCATAAGATGATTATTGGACGATAGTAAAGATATTCTTATGATCTTTTAGAAGAACTAAGAATATATTATTTTGTAGAAGTGACAAATAGATGGTTAGTTCATTGTAAAAGTATTACATTGATACTAGTTTTGTCACAAAGTACAAATTAAGTTTATCTCTATCTAAACTAAGGGTCGCACAATATGATGGAAAGTAAGTTCCATCATGGATTTGGATGAGTTCCAAAGTTAAGACATTGTGACAGATACTACAACAAAAGGCTAAGTATATGACTGCTATAATAGTAGCAAAAGAGGGCATTTGTGTCAAGTAGTTTATTATCAAACTAGGTGTGGTTCACAGGGGGATAGTACTATGAAGATACATTGTACAACAATATTATCAACATGTTTTAACCCCAAGGAACTAAACGTCTCACCAAAGGACTAAATTTATACAAAGCCATCTCATTAGAGAATGGGTGATGCGTAGAGAGGCAAAGACATGCAATTACACACGGACCTGAAAGTGTCGGATCCGGAGATAAGTTGACCACTAGCAATCGTGTAAATACAACACCGGAAAGCCATAGGTGTTGAATGTACAAAGGTTGAAACTAGATTATTGACTCTATTGCATCTGGGAGACTGTTGGAGATATGCCCAAGAGGCAATAATAAAGTGGTTATTATCATATCTTCATGCTTATGATAAATGTTTACATACCATGGTATAATTGTATTAACCGGAAACATTAATACTTGTGGGATTTGTAAACATAAAAGAGTCCCTAGTAAAGCCTCTTGTTAAACTAGCTTGTTGGTTAATATATGATCATGGTTTCCTGATCATGAACATAGAGATGTTATTAACAACAGGGTCATATCATTAGGAGAATGATGTGATGGACATACTCCTATAGTTAAGCGTAGCATAAAGATCAAGTCATTTAATATAGTTCACTTGCTATAAGCTTTCTGATACATAGTAACCTAATTACTTCGACCATGAGATCATGCTAATCACCATCACCGGAAGGATGCTTTGATGACATCAAACACCACACCGTAACAGGGTGGCTATAAAGGTGGCATTGAGTGTTCGGAAGTATGTGTTGAGGCACATGGATCAAGGTTTGGGATTCGTCCATCCATATGACAGATAGATATACTCTGGGCCCTCTCGGTGGAATGTCATCCAATTAGCTTGCAAGCATGTGACTGGCTCACAAGGGATCACATATCACGGGAACAAGAAAAGAGTACTTATTGGTAACGAGGTTGAACTAGGTATGCTGGAAAATGGAAATCAATGAAATTAGACTACTAGAGAATAACCTTTGGTGGCGCCATGCACCTTGGTGACACGCCGGTGGAATAATGGAGATCATGCCATGATGCATGAGATGGAGATCAGATGAGAGAAGGACCATATCATATCACATTATATACGCATGTGATGTTTATCCTTTAATGCATCTTATTTTGCATTGATTTGATCGCCTTGGTAGTATTTGATTGCCTCAGTAGAAATATAAGATGATCCCTCCCACAAAATATCAAGATAATAATATGTTCTTCCTTAGTATGCATCATTAAGAAAGTTTGTCGTCTCGAAGCACCACATCATGATCGGGTGTGATAGATTCTACGTTTGCATAAGACGGGTGTAAGACCGTTTTACACACGCAAATACCAAGGTTATTACTTGACGAGCCTAGCATGTAAAAACATGGCCTCAGAACTTGAACCGAAAGGTAAAACACGAGTCATATGGACATGTGATGACCCATACGATGCTCACCATTGGAGATGTGCCACCACTCATGATCATCGGTCGTGGCATAGTGAATTTGGTTCATTTAATCACTAAAATGACTAGAGGGATGTCATTTTGAGTGGGAGTACGTTCACATAAGTAATTTTGAATTATCTTAAACTTTATCTATTATAAACCTAGTCTAAATAGTCTTTGCAAATACATTGTAGATCATTGCACCCCCTGCATTAAATTTCAGTGCATTCCTAGAGGAAGAAAAACTACAAGAAAATGGGTATAACTGCACCTACTGGTATTGAAACTTGAGGATTTTCCTAATGGGCATAAAGAAGACCTTTGTGCTGGAAGATCCGCTAGGTGACACTCCTGCTAGTATTGCATCTCACGATGAGTGCAATGTTTATGACACAAAGCATGATGACTACACTTTTTTACAGTGTGCGATCCTTCAGTCGCTGGAGCCTGAACTCCAAAAGGGCTTTGAACTTAGCAGTGCTGATGCTATGGTGAAGGGAATCAAAAACATGTTTGAGAGCCAGATCCGTGCTGAGAGATATATGATATCCGACAAGTTCTTTAGTGCAAATATGAAGGAACACAGCTCTATGAACGAGAACATCATGATGATGGGCTATGTTCATCATCTTATGGCACTAGGATGTGATATCCCAGCTGATCTTACGATGGATAGAGTTCTGCAGTCGCTCCCACCCAGTTGCAAATAGTTTGTACTAAATAACAAGATGTATGATGCGATTAGATCGATCATCGAACTCACTGCCATGTTGATGCTTGCTAAAGTAGACATAAAGAAAAGGCACCAGGAGGAGATGGATGATCAGATCACCACCTATGAAGAAAAGGGAGAGACCAAAGGTAATTTCAAGAAGGGCGGCAAACTGTTGCCGCGCCTAAGAAGAAAGCCAAGGGAGTCCCGAAGCCTGATTCTGAATGATTTTACCACAAGGAGGCTGGTCACTAGAAACGGAACTGCCCAAATTACTTGGGAGATAAGAAGGCGGGAACAAAGGTATACACGATATGTTGGAGATATGCCCAAGAGGCAATAATAAAGTGGTTATTATCATATCTTCATGCTTATGATAAATGTTTACATACCATGCTATAACTGTATTAACCGGAAACATTAATACTTGCGTGATTTGTAAACATAAAAGAGTCCCTAGTAAAGCCTCTTGTTAAACTAGCTTGTTGGTTAATATATGATCATGGTTTCCTGATCATGAACATGGAGATGTTATTAACAACAGGGTCATATCATTAGGAGAATGATGTGATGGAGATACTACTATAGTTAAGCATAGCATAAAGATCAAGTCATTTAATATAGTTCACTTGCTATAAGCTTTCTGATACATAGTAACCTAATTACTTCGACCATGAGATCATGCTAATCACCATCACCGGAAGGATGCTTTGATGACATCAAACACCACACCGTAACTGGGTGGCTATAAAGGTGGCATTGAGTGTTCGGAAAGTATGTGTTGAGGCACATGGATCAAGATTTGGGATTCGTCCATCCATATGACGGATAGATATACTCTGGGCCCTCTCGGTGGAATGTCATCCAATTAGCTTGCAAGCATGTGACTGGCTCACAAGGGATCACATATCATGGGAACAAGAAAAGAGTACTTATTGGTAACGAGGTTGAACTAGGTATGCCGGAAAATGGAAATCAATGAAATTAGACAACTAGAGAATAACCTTTGGTGGCGCCATGCACCTTGGTGACACGCCGGTGGAATAATGGAGATCATGCCATGATGCATGAGATGGAGATCAGATGAGAGAAGGACCATATCATATCACATTATATATGCATGTGATTTTTATCCTTTAATGCATCTTATTTTGCATTGATTTGATCGCCTTGGTAGTATTTGATTGCCTCGGTAGAAATATAAGATGATCCCTCCCACAAAATATCAAGATAATAATATGTTCTTCCTTAGTATGCATCGTTAAGAAAGTTTGTCGTCTCGAAGCACCACATCATGATCGGGTGTGGTAGATTCTACGTTTGCATAAGACGCTTGTAAGACCATTTTACACACGCAAATACCAAGGTTCTTACTTGACGAGCCTAGCATGTACAAACATGGCCTCAGAACTTGAACCGAAAGGTAAAACACGAGTCATATGGACATATGATGACCCATATGATGCTCACCATTGGAGATGTGCCACCACTCATGATCATCGGTCGTGGCATAGTGAATTTGGTTCATTTAATCACTAAAATGTCTAGAGGGATGTCATTTTGAGTGGGAGTACGTTCACATAAGTAATTTTGAATTATCTTAAACTTTATCTATTATAAACCTAGTCTAAATAGTCTTTATAAATACATTGTAGATCATTGCACCCCCTGCATTCAATTTCAGTGCATTCCTAGAGGAAGAAAAACTACAAGAAAATGGGTATAAATGCACCTACTGGTATTGAAACTTGAGGATTTTCCTAATGGGCATAAAGAAGTCCTTTGTTCTAGAAGATCTGCTAGGTGACACTCCTGCTAGTATTGCATCTCAGGATGAGTGCAATGTTTATGACACAAAGCATGATGACTACACTCTTGTACAGTGTGCGATCCTTCAGTCGCTGGAGCCTGAACTCCAAAAGTGCTTTGAACTTAGCAGTGCTGATGCTATGGTGAAGGGAATCAAAAACATGTTTGAGAGCCAGATCCGTGCCGAGAGATATATGATCTCCGACAAGTTCTTTAGTGCAAAGATGAAGGAACACAGCTCTATGAACGAGAACATCATGATGATGGGCTATGTTCATCATCTTATGGCACTAGGATGTGATATCCCGGCTGATCTTACGATCGATAGAGTTCTGCAGTCGCTCCCACCCAGTTGCAAATAGTTTGTACTAAATAACAAGATGCGTGATGCGATTAGATCGATCATCGAACTCACTGCCATGTTGATGCTTGCTAAAGTAGACATAAAGAAAAGGCACCAGGAGGAGATGGATGATCAGATCACCACCTATGAAGAAAAGGGAGAGACCAAAGGTAATTTCAAGAAGGGCGGCAAACTGTTGCCGCGCCTAAGAAGAAAGCCAAGGGAGTCCCGAAGCCTGATTCTGAATGATTTTACTACAAGGAGGCTTGTCACTAGAAACGGAACTGCCCAAAGTACTTGGGAGATAAGAAGGCGGGAACAAAGGTATACACGATATGTTGGAGATATGCCCAATAGGCAATAATAAAGTGGTTATTATCATATCTTCATGCTTATGATAAATGTTTACATACCATGCTATAATTGTATTAACCGGAAACATTAATACTTGCGTGATTTGTAAACATAAAAGAGTCCCTAGTAAAGCCTCTTGTTAAAATATCTTGTTAGTTAATATATGATCATGGTTTCCTGATCATGAACATAGAGATGTTATTAACAACAGGGTCATATCATTAGGAGAATGATGTGATGGACATACTCCTATAGTTAAGCGTAGCATAAAGATCAAGTCATTTAATATAGTTCACTTGCTATAAGCTTTCTGATATATAGTAACCAAATTCCTTCGACCATGAGATCATGCTAATCACCATCACCGGAAGGATGCTTTGATGACATCAAACACCACACCGTAACTGGGTGGCTATAAAGGTGGCATTGAGTGTTCGGAAAGTATGTGTTGAGGCACATGGATCAAGATTTGGGATTTGTCCATCCATATGACGGATAGATATACTCTGGGCCCTCTCGATGGAATGTCATCCAATTAGCTTGCAAGCATGTGACTGGTTCAGAAGGGATCACATATCACAGGAGCAATAAAAGAGTACTTATTGGTAACGAGGTTGAACTAGGTATGCAAAGATACCGACGATCAAACCTCGAATAAGTAAAGTATCGTGAGACAAAGGGAAATTGGTATCGTATGTAAATGGTTCATTCGATCACGAACTAATCATAGAAATATGTGGGAGCCATATGAATTTCCAGATTCCTCTATTGGTTATTGATCGGAGAAGAGTCTCGATCATGTCTGCATAATTCATGAACCGTAGGGAGACACACTTAAGGATTCGATGTTGTTTATTAGATATGGAATGTGAGTAAAGAGACCGAATGTTGTTCGGAGTCTCGGATGGGATCTGGGATCTCACGAGGAGATCCGGAATGGTCTGGAGAATAAGATTCATATAAGGAAAGTCCAATTTCGGAGTTCGGGAATGATTTCGGTGTTTTCACCGGAATGTTCTAGAAGGGTCTAGAAGGTTCACCGATCCGAAAGGGGATGGGTACATGGATGTGTCATGACAAAATGTAATGGTTGCATCATGTCCTAGGTCACTTGGCTGGACACTTGGAAGAGAGAAATCAAACTCTAATTTGGAAGTCAAAAAGGCAGTTTGAAAAAGTCAAATCCCAACATGGTTTCCGAGTTAGGGAGGGTTTCTGAGTTAGGGAGGGTCTCCACCTGTGTTGGGAACACCCTTGGATGCCCCCCACCTATATAAGGAGGGGAGGGGCGCACCCCAAGGTATCCCCCTTGCCCTAGGCGCCCAAGAAACCCTAGGTTGGCCGTCGCCCCCCTCTCTAGTTGCGACCAATCTAGATCTCCTCTAAACCGCTACCGACTAGCTAAACTCTAGTTGCTAGCTACCTCTAAACCTCGGCCCTCTAAACCCTAGATCGCCGGGGATCCCTCTACTCCACCATACTCGCTCCGGCTTAGGCGAAGCCCTGCGGTATCTCCCCTCTACTTCTGACACCATGCCGTCGTGCTACCGGAATCGCGAGGAGAGAGCTACAACCTTCGCTGCCTGCTGGAACAAGGGAGAGGAAGGTCTTCATCGAGTACCGTACGTGTTACCGACTGCGGGAGCGCTGCTGGAACACGGCGCCGGAAGGATCGTCTACGTGATCTTGAGATCGGCAAGTGAATGACTACATCACCCACGAGAATCTGCTCTCGTTAACCGCTTTGGATCTTCGAGGGTTAGTACTCTATCAACTTGTTGCACCGATCTAGTAGATAGATCTTGGCTTGATCATAGATTAGATCTTGATTGTGTGTTCATGCGGTAGAATTTTTTTGTTTTCCATGCTACGAACCCCTACACGATATACTTGTTATTGATGTGTACCTTACTAGTAGTCGAAGTATTACCTGGGTATTTGATACCGATTCGGTTACTAATATATGTAACTTCAAACAGGGAAGTAATAGTCGACCACTTGCAAAGGATGAAGTAACGATGCACATAGGAAATGGATCGAAGGTTAATGTGATTCCGTCGGGATGCTGCCACTTCATATACCATCGAGATTGACAATAAACCTTAATAGTTTTTATTATGTCCTTGCATTGAGCATGAACGTCATATCTGGATCATTTTTATTGCAAGACGGTTATTCATTTGTATCCGAGAACAATGGTCATAACTTTTATATGAATAACATCTTTTATGGGAACACATCTATGTTGAATGGTTTATTTGTCTTGAATCCTGATATTAGTAGTACACATATTCATAATGTGTTGGGGATATACTTTCCGGGTATACCCACAGGCCTCACTGACCAGGGTGGCCTACCAACGGTTTAGAGATTTGCTTCACGGGCGGCCCAGTCAGAGAAAGAGGACGAGCCACATTCGGCTACGACAAGGCCCAAAAGAGTTACTGACTTAGGCCTATAGTATTACTTGTAGTCCAAGCTGTATCTAGTTACCGACTCTGTAACATAGCCGGATAGGTCTCTCCTGTAACCCTAGGTCCCGGTGACTATATAAACCAGCCCTATGGGAGCCTTTAGGGCACAAGACCAACCAGATCATAGATAAACTACAACCTACTCTCACAGGAGAACCTCTCTTGTAATCCGCTGTAACATCTAGCTCTCGCTGATATATTACTGGGTTGCTAGCAGGAGTAGGATCCGATCACCACAGACGGATCTGAACCTGGGTAAACTTGTGCTCACCATTACAGGAACATCCGACATCTCACACCCCATCAGGACCTGGGTAAACTTGTGCTCACTGATTAACAGCTTGTTCAACTGTTTTCTAAGCATATTTCAGTGCATAATCATTTGCATTTGAGGCTTTATTGATCCAATTATGTTACTAAAATGCAAGAAAATAGGCAATGTTGATTATATGATCCACTTTATAGCCCAGTTGCCATATTTGCAGGAAAGGTGCACAAAGGCACCTAAAACCTAGAGCAGTGCAAAAATATTCCAGAGGCAGGACATACACTGTACCAAGCCTTAATACAGCAGCACTAAGCACACAGGAAGTACAAGGCTGGAGAACCAACAGTGCATTGCTAGTGTAGTTGCTGACCAAGCCCAGGGAAAATCTGAGCAAAAGGCTACTGGAGCAGTGCAAGCTATCCTCAAAGGGCAGAGCAGACCATTGCAACTCAAAGCATTACAGTCAGCAAGGCAATACAAAGCTCCTGGCATAGGGAGATCCAAGCTAGTGTAGCACCAGAACTGCTCAGTGCAAAGCTTCTGCCAACAGTGCATTCCATTAGTCAAGGCAGAGCACAGCTAGTTCAAAGCCTAGACCAGGGCAGTGTCAGTGCAAAGCCAGCACACGAGCAGAGCAAGGCCAGTGCAGAGCAGCGCTAATGCAGAGCAAGCTCAGTTCCAAGGCAGACCAAGGCCAGTGCAAGACCAAGCCAGGGCAGAAGCAGCGCCAAGGCAGAGCGAGCAGTGTAAGCCAACAGGACAGGAAGCACAGCACCAGTGCTGAGCCAAGCAGTTCTAACCCAGTGCAGATGCCTAGCAAGGCAGTGCTAGCCAACCTGAAGTGCAGTGCAAAGCCAGTGCACTGCAAGCCAAGGTTGTGCACTGCGATCCAACACTTTGCACTGCAACCCCTGCGCAGTTCATCAGTTTGGAAGAGGAAGAGCATAGGGACCATCTTGGGAAAGAAGAAGAGAAGGCTAAGGACCAAAGAGCAAAAAGGGGCAGTGCACGCGCACTAGAAAAGCAGTAGTGCACACACGCAAGAGGGGGACGGTGGACGATTGGGACCAGGGTGGTGCACACAAGGCATGTGAGGCAGAGCACCGCAGGAGGCGGAGCCTTGTCTCTCTCTCCTATTCCTGGCGATCATCTCTTCCGCGAGTTCTTCTTCCTGGCGCCTAGATCTGGAGCAACTTCTCTGGGGCTCTTCTTCCTCGACAAGCTCTTATTCCCTCTCCTCTGTAATCTCTTGCTGCTCTCTCCCTCTCCTCTCTGTATCTGATCTTCTGTTCGGCTAGAAATTGTTCTGAATTGAAGTTTTAATCTGAACCTCTGTATCTCCTGCTGTGAAATAACCTGAGTATAAGTGTGATTGTGTGTTAATCTATCTTCCTGCCCTTTGCTGCAACGAATTACTGTCTGTGTGCTCGACTCTGCCTTCTCCTTCCTCTGTTTGTTGTCGAATACTGCCTGTCCCTCTATTCTGCACTACTTGATCTTCTTCTACTTTTTGTCTATGTTTCTCTGTTCTGAGCGCATACTGCCTAGTGTTCTAGGAAGTACTGTCTATATTTCTCTCTCTCTCTCTCTCCACTTTGTACTTACTCTGATCTATCTAGAAACTCCTCTGTGTGTGCGATAGTACTGCTCTGATTCTAGATATTCTGCCTGTTCTAGTAAATTGCACTGCCTGTTTCAGTAGTTTCTGTCTTCTTTTACCCTTTGCTGTGTAGTTGTTGTGTGATCATTCTCTCCTTCTACCCCTGTTTCTCCTTGATCCCTGCCTTGTTTCTTCATTGTTCTGTTTATTTTTATTTACTGCTTGATAATCTCCAAAACAATTGTGCTTGCTAAGCTGTGTGAACCCAAACCTATTTAGCTTGATCCCTATGGAAAAAACACGACAACACTCTATACTACTAAAACCTTCATATCAATTTTGGCGTCGTTGCCGGGGATTAACTAAGTTAGGAATGGTAGTAGTGCAGACTTAGTGTTATTTTCTTGTCAACACCCGGATTTTTAATCCCAGATGCCTGTTATGCCATACATCGCAATCCCAGGATTACCATTTTTGCGAGACATAACAGAATTGGATACCATAGTACATCATCCATTACAAACGATACATAAGTTCTTACACGAATAGGGATCTCATGATCCAGTTCTTAATACAACATCAAGCAGCGGAATACGTAATAATAACGGTAGCGTAGGCGAAGCTCCATCTTTGGGGTCACAGGCAATGCTGATGATGGGAGATGATCCTAGTTGTCGTAACCTTCCTGGGGTCCATCTTCCAGGTACTCCTCTTCATAGTATGGCCATGGGAATAGCCAGGGACAAAGCCATGAGTACTCTTTAAGTACTCGCAAACTAATACTAACAGGTAAAGGTTTTTTTTTTGATAATAGGACACTAGGCTCTAGGGTTGTTTTGCAAAAGCCAGATTTATCTCTACTAAGTTCTAAAGCTAGTGACAATTTTATAACTCCTAAGTGGGATCTTGTAACTCGTGTCACAACTCTGTTGTGGTCAAGTCAAAGTCTCAGTTCATTTCACAAGTCAATTTTGAAAAGTATGACGGGGAACAGTATGGCCACTCCAACTGTCCATAACCGCGGACGCGGCTATTCGAATAGTTTGACACTTTGCAGAGATTGTACACTTTCACCACAACATTCGATACATCCGTCAGGAACAAATCCTGAATTCACCATACTCAGTATGCGGATAATCAATCCTAACCTTTCAATTACACGCCCTAGTATAAGCACCTCTCCTGTGAGTTTGGCCTCCCAACCATGACCAACTGTCATCTTGGGTACTCCACAGGTGGACAATCTTCACAAGGTAGCCTCATCTCAGACCTTGGCCGTGAGGGAGCTAATACTAAGGTACATAAGTTTCCAGTTAAGCCCTACCCAATCCTCGGGTATTGTGGTTGTACGGTAAAATTGGAATGGTATCGCATCCAGACAACCATCATTTTTAAAAAAAGGGGGCTAAGGCTCATGCCTCAACATTTTCATCACCAAAATCATCAGTTGTTTGGAAACACATGTCCAAAACATTTTAATCGAATGATACATCATTCTAAGGTTTTCATAACCATTTTCTCACCAAGTATTCCCATCTAAAGTTGATCAAGTTTTATGCTTAGCACTAGCATCTACAAGTGGGGGTAAGTAATAATGAGGGGTGGTCAACTAGGGGAGTTTCAACTATGTATAACCTTATTTCTTAGGATGATATCAAGGTGTCTAATCTTAGGCCAAATTTTATGATCTTTATGCAACCTTCAGATAACTTTCTAGTATCTACCAAACTCTTAAGTAAACTCTAAGTAAGCTTTGATAAAGAAATAAAGTAAGAAGCTTTCAAATAAAACTAGGATTGGTTTAACAAATGGGTATGATCATATATGCTTAGAGCATATAGTAGGCATGGTAACAAGCAGGTATTGGCTTGCATAGGTAAAGTATCTTGCAAGTGTTAGCTTGCATCAATGCCAATATAAGCTTGCATAGGTATAGCATCAGCTTGCCTTGTGCAGAGCAGTGGTTGGAGTTCTCCTAGTCTTCTTCTTCGTAGTATCCTCCTTCCTCCTCGTATCCTTGGTCGGTACTAGCGTCTATCAATAAATACGAGGTACACAATCACCAAACAATACTTAACTACTTGCAATCATCACACACAAGGGTCCTATAGATGATCTAGCATCATCTCTAACATTACAAGGTTAAGGCTTGGTTTAATTCCTTTTATTTTTAGAAAAGTAATTTCTACTCATTGAAAAACTACTTAAGATTTAATATTCTCCAACCCAAACATGGGATCATGTTGACACATGTCATCACCACATATTATAGTACAAGGGAATGTGATTTAAAGTGGTGTCACAATTTAATAAGGTTTTTCCCTTTTATTTTAATTAATTAAAGTGACTAGAAATGCCAATGGGACATTCTTTTATTACTTGAACATTATTTCTGCAAGTAAACCTATATATTTTTACATATTCTGAAAGGTATGGTTAAATGTGATTTTTGAGAGATGGAATCAACTCAAAAGCTAGTATGGTTTAAATTTGAAAAATGTTTGAATGCAGAAAAGCTTCTGCCTTGTTATTTTTACCATGAGTTATATATAGATCCAAATGACTTGAATCCAACGGGATTGAATTCAGCATTCACAGACCTTTCCAACAAAATTGGTTTCATTCAAATTGGTGCACTGAATCAATCTGGATTGATTTTTGAAAATGGGTATAGAAGTGTGTTTGAATTAAAAAGAAAAAGATTTAGTTCAAATCACTGGGCTGCACGGGAAAAGTTACTGGGTTGGCCTGCTAAGCGCAGTGCTCCCGCGGGCTACTTAAGTGGGTGTCCCCACTTGCCAGTGAGACAGGGGGGGGGGAAGCAGTACGGGGCAACGTGGTTCGTTCGATCTGATTCTAATCCAACGGCTGGGAGTCATCATCGACGCGAGACAACACCGGCGAGAAAGAAACCTAGCGCGGCTAGTGAGGGTTGCTGGGGGCTCACCGGGGTGCTGGCGAGGGTCGGCGAGGCGGGCGAACGACGAAGTCGACGATGGCGGACTCAGGGGTGGTCGCGGCAGCTCCTGGGGTGGACGAAATTGATGGCTCCCTTCTTCTCCAGAGGCGGCGGGCTCCGGTGAAATTTCGGCAAGGTGGTGCTCGCCTTGCTCCGAGAACGGTGTGGCACGATCAGTGACGAGAGGGGAGTGAGATGGTGTGAAGAAATCGAGCGGGGGTGGCCTCTATTTATAGTCGAGCGAGGGGACCGACGGGGCGCACGGTGAGCTTGTCGGGGGCGATGTTACAGGCGGCTATTGGCATGGGCGATGGTAGGGGACGGTGCGGTGTTCCCTGGCGATGCTCAACGACATGGTTTTGAGGCGTGGGGCGGTGTGGCTTGGTCTGGAACATGCGACGCTCTGAGCGGCAGAGGCGGCGTCTTCGACGGCGAGCGGTGGCTGTGCGTCACGGGGCGGCGAACGGGAATGTCTGGCGGTCTCCTGGGTCGGTGGGGATTGTGTATGCACGCGGCGAGGGCAGCGCATGGTCTGTGGGCTTCGGTCGAGGGTGGCGCTCTAGCGCACGCTCGGCACGGTCGCTGGCGGTCTGGGCGCGGTCCGTGCGTGTGGTCCAGTGGTTGGCAAGGTTCGAGCGGTGGACAGGTAGTGACGATGGATGGTGGGCTGCCTCCCAGACATGCTGGCTAGGCTTGTGTCTCCTCCTAGCTTGCTGTCGACATGGGGGTGACATGGGTGTGCTCGGCTGTTCACCATTGATGGCAATGGCAAGCTCACAGTGGTGCTAGTGCTTGGTTAATCTTCCTAGATGATCTACTGAGCTGGTTGTGAGCTAAATAGGGAACAAGTTAGGCCAATTTTACTGCACACTATAGTGTTTGATGTTTGTTTGATTTGTGTCTGCAACCTGTTTGATGAAATGGCCGCATGAAATCAAGTTTTGAATTTTGAAAAGATTTTTGGTGGGTTTGCTAGGTTGGTGCTGGTGAGTCTGCAGATGCTTGGGTTTTGAAAGTTGAGCTTGTTTGAGTGGCTTTTGAAAAGTGGGATCTTCCCATATGATAAAGATTCAATTTTGAATTGTCATTTAAACTATGCATTTGAAAGTTTTTGGATGATCACAAAGTGGGCCTTTATACTTTGTTAGGAGTACATTCAAGGGGTGCAAAGATCCAGAAAAGTTTCTGTTAGGTTCTGAAAGTTTGAGACAGCCAAAGATGGCATGGGAGTTAAATTGGTCAAAGTGACCATTCCTTTAATATATTTGTTTTGATTTACTTGTCTTTAGGAAAAGTGTGGGAAATGTTTTAGATGATGTTTATTTCACCTAAGAAACATTTTACAAGCAATGAAACAATGAAACAAGGTGGTTCCAACGAATTTCAAATTCAATGCATACTCATATGCATGCATTCATAATTTTATTTAACAAAGTTTTTGTTAACCCTAATTTTGATGATTAGATATTGATGATCCAAGTTTAGTATTTTTGGGATGTTACAAACCTTCCCCTCTTAAACAAAATCTCGTCCCGAGATTTGAAAAAGGACGAAAAGATTACCTAGCATTTGAAGAGATCGGGAAACTCCGTCCTGATGTGATCATCGCGCTCCCAGGTAGCTTCCTCTTTTGTGTGGTTGCTCCACTGAATCTTGAGAAACTTGATGCTTCGGGTTCGGGTCGTTCGAAAGGCTTCTTCCAAAATATGGATGGGTACTTCGGGATAGGTCAGGTCATCGTTTATCTCTATGGTCCGATGGTCGATATTCTTGAACACTTCGGTCTTCTCGGGGACTTCGAGACACTTGCGAAGTAACGAGATATGAAACACATTGTGCACTGCTGACATTTCTTCGGGTATCTCCAATTGATACGATACTTGTCCTCGACGGTTCAGAATTTTGAAAGGTCCAATATATCTGGGGGCTAACTTTCCTTTGAGTTGGAAACGCTGCATTCCCTTCAATGGAGACACTTTCAGATAAACAAAATCTCCTATGTTGAAGGCGAGGTCTCTACGTCTCTTGTCGGCGTAACTATTCTGTCGGGATTGGGCGGTCTGGAGGTGCTCACGAATCTTGTGAACCTTCTCTTCTGCTTCTCGTAGGATGTCGGGTCCGAAAATCTGACTCTCTCCTACTTTCGACCAGTTCAAAGGGGTACGACACTTTCTTCCATACATGAACTCAAATGGGGCCATTTGCAAACTGGCTTGGTAACTGTTGTTGTAGGAAAATTCTGCAAACGGCAGACAGTCTTCCCACTTGGATCCATATTCTAACACACATGCTCTCAGCATATCTTCGACTATTTGATTTACTCACTCCGTTTGTCCATCGGTCTGAGGGTGATATGCGGTACTGAAATCTAAGCGGGTTCCTAAACCTTCTTGGACTTTCTTCCAAATCTCGAGGTAAACTGCGTTCCTCGATCTGATACAATGTTCTTAGGGACTCTGTGCAAACTGACGATTCTAGCGATGTATAACTCTGCTAGCTTCGAACTCTGATATGTGGTTTTGACGGGCAAGAAATGGGCGACTTTGGACAATCTGTGCACTATGACCCAGATAGAGTCATTTCCCCTACTAGAAGTAGGCAGTCCAGTGATAAAGTCCATTTCTACAGAATCCCATTTCCATTCCGGAATCTACAAAGGTTGCAACAATCCAGCGGGTCTTTGATGTCCTGCCTTGACTCACTGACATATATCACACTTGGCGATATAGCTTCCGATTTCTCTCTTCATCTTATGCCACCAAAATTGCTCTTTCAAATCTTGATACATTTGAGTTCCTCCGGGATGGATAGAATAAAGAGTATCATGAGCCTCCTTCAAAATAACTTCTTTCAACTCAGAATCTGCTGGTATACAAAGGCGTCCTTTGTACCACAGAACTCCTTCTTCGTCTTCGGTGAATCCGGGTACCTTGCCTGTACCGATATGACGCTTGATTCCGTCGATACTGGCATTTCCCTTCTGCGCCTCTTTAATCTGACTGATCAAAGTGGGTTGAAGTTCTATGCTAGCCAAAAATCCTTCACTTACTAATTCCATTCGAAAATCTTTCATCTGTTTGTGCAAACTTGGTTGCTCCTTCAAAATCATGGAGTTCAAGCGGCACGGCAATCTGCTAAGGGCATCGGCTACCACATTGTCTTTACCAGGGTGATAGTGAATGTCCAGATCGTAATCCTTGATTAGCTCAATCCATCTCCTCTGCCTCATATTCAGTTCCTTCTGAGTGAATATATACTTTAGGCTCTTGTGATCCGAATAAATCTCACAACGATTTCCCATCAGGTAATGTCTCCATGTCTTTAGGGCTAGAACTACGGCTACGAGTTCGAGGTCATGGGTTGGGTAATTTTGCTGATGTTGCTTCAATTGTCGGGATAGATAAGATGTAACTTTGCCTTCTTGCATTAGCACACATTCGAGACCAATCTTGGATGCGTCACAATACACATCGAAGGGCTTCGTGATATCCGACATGATCAAGATTGGGGCTGAAATCAATCTCCTCTTGAGTTCTTGAAAACTCGCTTCACACTTGTCTGTCCATTCAAACTTCTTGTCCTTCTTCAGCAATTGGGTCATGGGTCGGGCGATACTCGAGAATCCTTCTACAAATTTGCGGTAATATCCCGCCAATCCGAGAAATACACGAACTTGGGTTTGAGTGGTTGGGGCTTGCCAATCTTCTACATCTTTCACTTTGGCAGGGTCCACGGCAATTCCTCCGGCTGATACAATGTGACTGAGGAATCCTACCTCCTGTAACCAGAATTCACATTTGCTAAAGTTGGCATACAACTGATGCTCTCTAAGGGTTCCAAGAATGGTCCTTAGGTGTAGCTCATGTTCTTCTTCTGATTTGGAATAAATCAGAATGTCATCGATGAAAACAACGACAAACTTATCCAGGAAGTCCATAAAAATCTTATTCATGAGGTTCATGAAATAAGCGGGGGCATTGGTTAATCCGAAAGACATGACTGTATACTCGTACAATCCATATCTGGTGGTAAAGGCAGTCTTTGGAATATCCTCTGCACGAATTTTTAGTTGATGATAGCCAGTTCTAAGATCAATCTTAGAAAATACTTTGGCACCGGTCAACTGATCAAACAAATCTTCAATCTTGGGCAAGGGGTACTTGTTCTTGATGGTGACATCATTCAATTTCCGATAATCCGTACACAAATGGTTACCTCCATCCTTCTTGTCCACAAACAAGACAGGTGATCTCCATGGGGACGCACTTGGTTGAATTAATCCAATTTCCAACATGGAATCCAGTTGCTTCTTCAATTCTGCGAGCTCTGACGGGTTCATACTATAGGGTCTCTGTGCTATGGGTCCTGTTCCGGGGATTAGTTCAATGATAAACTCGATATCCCGATCTGGGGCATACCGGGCAAAACATCTGGGAATACATCGGGGTATTCACAGACTATCCAGACTTGGTCAATGGTAGGTTGGGCTATACTCTTGTTACACATGAATTGACGAGGTAAGGTTTCAGATATATGCTCGACTGATATTCCGGCGGTACTGGTCATAGTTATGGCTTTCTTGGCACAGTCAATTAATCCTTTATGTTTGGACATCCAATCCATTCCTAGTACTACTTCCAGTCCTTTAGTTCCGAGTACTATCAGATTTGCATAAAAATCTATGCCATGGATTCGGATAGGGAAGGCTTTGCAAATTTGCCTAGCCTTAGTGGTTGATCCGGGAATTTGCACAATCATCAGATGCTTCAATTTGGTGGGTTGAATTTTACCAGTGCATGCAAATTCTTCGGTGACAAATGAATGCGATGCACCAGAGTCAAACAACACTCGTGCAAGTACTGAATTAACAGAAAACATACCCAGCACGACGTCTGGCGCTTCCTGAGCTTCTTCAGCATGCATGAGAAAAAGACGGCCATTGCGGTTGAGTGAATTCCCTGGGGCAAATCTTCTTCCGGGCTGAACACGACGGTGCTGCTGAGCTAGGGCATTGGCATTGGGGGCTGTAGCATTCTTCTTGTTGGGGCACTCGTTGGAATACTGGCCTTTATTTCCACAGTCATAACAAGTCACTTGGAACTTGTCCTTGGCTGCGACAGGCACAACATTACTTCCAGTCCTAGGGGCAGTGTTGGTGTTGGCGGTAGCATTGTTGTTGTTGAACTTGGGTGGGGCACGATTGAAATTTCTAGAGTTGCCGGGGTTGTTGTGGTTTCCTCCGGGTCTAGGGTTTCCACAGTTGGGATAGGTGGGACGGGTCATCGGGGGCCGGTTGGTTCTCGGGGCAAATCCTGGAGATGGGTTGGGGCGATACTTTGGGGTCTGATGGGTTCCTGGCTGATGCATCATACGATGCTTGCGGTTCTCATTGGCTTGGTTGATCTTTCCTTCCATCTGGATTGCGGAGTCGACAAGGGCTTCAATATCCGCAAAGGGGATATTTACTAACACTGTCTGCATCTCGTCATGCAGACCATTCAGGAATCTTTCTTTCTTCTTGGCTTCGGTGTCTATTTCATCAGGGGCATACCTAGCTAATGACAAAAATTTGTCACGGTATTCCACTGCAGACATCCTTCCTTGCTTCAGCTCTCTGAACTCGTCTCTCATTCTCTTGATCAAACCCGGTGGCACATGAGTTCTGCTAAACTTGACCTTGAATTCCTCCCAGGTCATCATATGGCCTCCGGTCATTGCACGAACACTGTTCCACCATGCTCTGGCATCTCCGGCTAGATAGTGGGTGGCGAACAGGACTTTCTCATTGGCTTCCACTCCTGCTACTTCTAAGTTATTTTCCATGGTTTGCATCCAATCATCAACGTCTAGGGGCTCTTCCGACTTAGTGAAAACAGGTGGGTTGGTGTTCTGGAAATTCTTGAGCTTAGATACATGGTTGTCCTGATTTCCGTGGCCTTGGTTGTTGTGGGCAAGTTGGGCTATCTGCTGCAGGGTGACTAGGTTGGCTTGACGTTCCGCTCTTTCAGCTTCGCGGTCAGAAGTCAACATTTGCAGAATCTGCAACATCGGGTCTGGGGTTGAACCACTTCCTCCACGTGGCATCTAAAGATTGAGATAGATCATGAGAAAAGAGGGAAATTTCTAAGGTTTCGGGGACTTTGAAAAGTTTTAAAGGTTTGACTCAGCTTTTCTAGCAACTTGCTTTTTCATTCATTCTTTCACAGCACACAGTACAACACACACCACAACACAGAAAAACAGATGGTTTTAAGAACCATTCTGAGAACTACGATACAGTGGGACCGAATACTACTCACTATGCTAGTGCTCAAGTGCTACTACTCCTAGGAGTCTGTGGCTTCATCATCTTCATCATCATCGATGAAGGCGAAATCATCCTCATCGATGAAGAAGTCCATGGCCTGATCCTCCAGAAAATCATCGTCATCGCTGAGATAGGAGTAAGGGTCTCCACGAAGATCCTCTCCGGCATTCTCCCTTTCCTCCAACTGCATGTCTCTCTCATGGATGGTCTCCTCCAGAGATGAGATGCGGTGCCAAAGACGGGCAATGATGCGCTCCTTATTGTCGAGCTGACGGCGGCGAGACTTGCGATCCTTTGGTAGCATGGCGATGGTCTGGTCCTTCGTCTTGATGATGGCAGACTTGTGGTTGGAGTAGTCGCGGCAGTTGTCCACTCTTGCTGACGATCGTACATCATGAAGCTAAGGTGGTCCAATTGAGTCTTCAGCTCGGGGTGGTATGGGGCTTCCAGGGGTTGTCCATTTGCATCACGCCTTGGGCAAAACTCAAAGCGAGTACCCTTGATCTGATTGATGCTCTGCCCACACAGACGGGAAAGAGCTTCTTGCGTGGCTCTGGCAAGTCCATCGAGCCAGTTGTTTTGCCTCAAGGTAAACTGAATTCCCTCCGCAGTGGGAGGTTCAATCTTTCCTCGGAGACTTGCAACAATTAGCCACTGCAGGTCTTCTTCTCCTTGATCGTTGAGCTGAGCTCCGAACAACTCGGGGTGCGGACGCTCTAGAAGTTCCGAAAGCTGATCCAAATCCCTCTCAAAGATAAGGTCTCCTCCATTCCCCAGTTGGTAAAACTTGTTGTACTTCACGTCCATCTATAAAAATAGAGGATGAGTAGGTTAGCAGAGTGATCAAGTGGGTCAAAATTTTATGTATTTTGCAAGAGTTTTTGAGGAACATGAATTTTCATGAAAGAATCAAAGGGATAAGAATGAGAATAAGTTTTTGTAAATATTTGTTTTCTTTGGTTTTGGAAAATAAGTTTTTGATTGAAACGTCCAATCTAACTAGGGTCTCCTATGGTCAGGATGGCTCTGATACCAACTTGTCAACACCCGGATTTTTAATCCCAGATGCCTGTTATGCCATACATCGCAATCCCAGGATTACCATTTTTGCGAGACATAACAGAATTGGATACCATAGTACATCATCCATTACAAACGGTACATAAGTTCTTACACGAATAGGGATCTCATGATCCAGTTCTTAATACAACATCAAGCAGCAGAATACGTAATAATAACGGTAGCATAGGCGAAGCTCCATCTTCGGGGTCACAGGCAATGCTGACGATGGGAGATGATCCTAGTTGTCATAACCTTCCTGGGGTCCATCTTCCAGGTACTCCTCTTCATAGTCTGTCCATGGGAATAGCCAGGGACAAAGCCACGAGTACTCTTTTAAGTACTCGCAAACTAATAATAACAGGTAAAGGGGTTTTTGGATAATAGGACACTAGGCTCTAGGGTTGTTTTGCAAAAGCCAGATTTGTCTCTACTAAGTTCTAAAGCTAGTCACAATTTTATAACTCCTAAGTGGGATCTTGTAACTCGTGTCACAACTCTGTTGTGGTCAAGTCAAAGTCTCAGTTCATTTCACAAGTCAATTTTGAAAAGTCTGACGGGGGAATAGTATGGCCACTCCAACTGTCCATAACCGCGGACGCGGCTATTCGAATAGTTTGACACTCTGCAGAGATTGTACACTTTCACCACAACATTCGATACATCCGTCAGGAACAAATCCTGAATTCACCATACTCAGTATGCGGATAATCAATCCTAACCTTTCAATTACACGCCCTAGTATAAGCATCTCTCCTGTGAGTTTGGCCTCCCAACCATGACCAACTGTCATCTTGGGTACTGCACAGGTGGACAATCTTCACAAGGTAGCCTCATCTCAGACCTTGGCCGTGAGGGAGCTAATACTAAGGTACATAAGTTTCCAGTTAAGCCCTACCCAATCCTCGGGTGTTGTGGTTGTACGATAAAATTGGAATGGTATCGCATCCAGACAACCATCAGTTTAAAAAAAGGGGGCTAAGGTTCACGCCTCAACATTTTCATCACCAAAATCATTAGGTTTTTGGAAACACATGTCCAAAACATTTCAATCGAATGATCCATCATTCTAAGGTTTTCATAACCATTTTCTCACCAAGTATTCACATCTAAAGTTGATCAAGTTTTATGCTTAGTACTAGCATCTACAAGTCGGGGTAAGTAATAATGAGGGGTGGTCAACTAGGGGAGTTTCAACTATGTATAACCTTATTTCTCAGGATGATATCAAGGTGTCTAATCTTAGGCCAAATTTTATGCTCTTTATGCAACCTTCAGATAACTTTCTAGTATCTACCAAACTCTTAAGTAAACTCTAAGTAAGCTTTGATAAAGAAATAAATTAAGAAGCTTGCAAATAAAACTAGGATTGGTTTAACAAGTGGGTATGATCATATATGCTTAGAGCATATAGTAGG
Source organism: Avena sativa (assembly GCA_916181665.1). Lineage (NCBI taxonomy): Eukaryota > Viridiplantae > Streptophyta > Magnoliopsida > Poales > Poaceae > Avena > Avena sativa. The sequence continues at coordinate 108,541,099 of OV702293.1, forward strand.
CATGGTAACAAGCAGGTATTGGCTTGCATAGGTAAAGTATCTTGCAAGTTTTAGCTTGCATCAATGCCAATATAAGCTTGCATAGGTATAGCATCAGCTTGCCTTGTGCAGAGCAGTGGTTGGAGTTCTCCTCGGCTTCTTCTTCGTAGTATCCTCCTTCCTCCTCGTATCCTTGGTCGGTACTAGCGTCTATGAATAAATACGAGGTACACAATCACCAAACAATACTTAACTACTTGCAATCATCACACACAAGGGTCCTATAGATGATCTAGCATCATCTCTAACATTACAAGGTTAAGGCTTGGTTTAATTCCTTTTATTTTTAGAAAAGTAATTTCTACTCATTGAAAAACTACTTAAGATTTAATATTCTCCAACCCAAACATGGGATCATGTTGACACATGTCATCACCACATATTATAGCCCAAGGGTATGTGATTTAAAGTGGTGTCACAATTTAATAAGGTTTTTCCCTTTTATTTTAATTAATTAAAGTGACTAGAAATGCCAATGGGGCATTCTTTTATTACTTGAACATTATTTCTGCAAGTAAACCTATATATTTTTATATATTTTGAAAGGTATGGTTAAATGTGATTTTTGAGAGTTGGAATCAACTCAAAATCTAGTATGGTTTAAATTTGAAAAATGTTTGAATGCAGAAAAGCTTCTGCCTTGTTATTTTTACCATGAGTGATCTATAGATCCAAATGACTTGAATCCAACGGGCTTGGATTCAGAATTCACAGACCTTTCCAACAAAATTTGTTTCATTCAAATTGGTGCACTGAATCGATCTGGATTGATTTTCGAAAATGGGTACAGAAGTGTGTTTGAATTAAAAAGAAAAAGATTTAGTTCAAATCACTGGGCTGCGCGGGAAAAGTTACTGGGCTGGCCTGCTAAGCGCAGTGCTCCCGCGGGCTGCTTAAGTGGGTTGTCCCCACTTGCCAGTGAGACAGGGGGGGGGGGGCGAAGCGGTAAGAGGCAACGTGGGTCGTTCGATCTGATTCTAATCCAACGGCTGGGAGTCATCGTCGACACAAGACAACGCCGGCGAGAAAGAAACCTAGCGCGGCCAGTGAGTGTTGCTGGGGGCTCACCGGGGTGCCGGCGAGGGTCAGAGAGGCGGACGAACGACAAAGTCGACGATGGCGGACTCAGGGGTGGTCGCGGCAGCTCGTGGGGTGGACGAAATTGATCGCTCCCTTCGTCTCCAGAGGCGGCGGGCTCCGGTGAAATTCCGGCGAGGTGGTGCTCGCCTTGCTCCGGGTGAGATGGTGTGAAGAAATCGAGCGGGGTGGCCTCTATTTATAGTCGAGCGAGGGGACCGGCGGGGCGCACGGTGAGCTCGTCGGGGGCGATGTTACAGGCGGCTATTGGCATGGGCGATGGTAGGGGACAGTGCGGTGTTCCCTAGCGATGCTCAACGACATGGTTTTGAGGCGTGGGGCGGTGTGGCTTGGTCTGGAACATGCGATGCTCTGAGCGGCAGAGGCGGCGTCTTCGACGGCGAGCGGTGGTTGTGCGTCACGGGGCGGCGAACGGGGATGTCTGGCGGTCTCCTGGGTCGGTGGGGATTGTGTATGCACGCGGCGAGGGCGGCGCGCCGTCTGTGGGCTTCGGTCGAGGGTAGCGCTCTAGCGCACGCTCGGCATGGTCGCTGGCGGTCTGGGCGCGGTCCGTGCGTGTGGTCCAGTGGTTGGCAAGGTTCGAGCGGTGGACAGGGAGTGACAGTGCACGGTGGGCTGCCTCCCAGACATGCTGGCTAGGCTTGTGTCTCCTCCTAGCTTGCTGTCGACATGGGGGTGACATGGGTGTGCTCGGCTGTTCACCATTGATGGCAATGGCAAGCTCACAATGGTGCTAGTGCTTGGTTAACATTCCTAGATGATCTACTGAGCTGGTTGTGAGCTAAATAGGGAACAAGTTAGGCCAATTTTACTGCACACTATAGTGTTTGATGTTTCTTTGATTTGTGTCTGCAACCTGTTTGTTGAAATGGCCGCATGAAATCAAGTTTTGAATTTTGAAAAGATTTTTGGTGGGTTTGCTAGGTTGGTGCTGGTGAGTCTGCAGATGCTTGGGTTTTGAAAGCTGAGCTTGTTTGAGTGGTTTTTGAAAAAGTGGGATCTTCCCATATGATAAAGATTCAATTTTGAATTGTCATTTAAACTATGCATTTGAAAGTTTCTGGATGATCACAAAGTGGGCCTTGATACTTTGTTAGGAGTACATTCAAGGGGTGCAAAGATCCAGAAAAGTTTCTGTTAGGTTCTAAAAGTTTGAGACAGCCAAAGTTGGCATGGGAGTTAAATTGGTCAAAGTGACCATTCCTTTAATATATTTGTTTTGATTTACTTGTCTTTAGGAAAAGTGTGGGAAATGTTTTAGATGATGTTTATTTCACCTAAGAAACATTTTACAAGCAATGAAACAATCAAAGAAGGTGGTTCCAAAGAATTTCAAATTCAATGCATACTCATATGCATGCATTCATGATTTTATTTAACAAAGTTTTTGTTAACCCTAATTTTGATGATTAGATATTGATGATCCAAGTTTAGTATTTTTGGGATGTTACATTTCTGTTTGTTTCAACAGATGCTTGTGATATGTTTTCCTGTGAATTATGATATACATGTAACAGGTGTATGAGTTATAGAGAAGAAGTGATACTGAATAATTTTGATCCTGAGATAGAGAGAACATTTCTGAGATTAAGAAGAGAAAAACAAGCAACAAGAGTAGGAGTCATGGGTGATAACTAGAGAGTTTTGCTCAGGGACCTGTGGATTCCAAGGGATCAGGGGTTTTCTTCTAGGATTATTTCTCCTATGATTCAGGCCAACAACTTTGAATTGAAGCCAACACTGATCAATATGGTGCAGCATTCTCAGTTTAGTGGTTCAGCACTTGAGGATCCTCATGAGCATATCAGAACATTCCTTGAGTACTGTAATACATTGAAGCAGAATGGAGTTCCACCAGATGCCATCATATTATCTCTGTTTCCATTCTCTCTCAGGGATGGAGCAAGGCAGTGGCTGCATTCTATACCACCTCATCTGACAGATACTTGGGAACATCTGTTGCAGGCTTTTCTTGAGAGATACTTTCCTCCAACTAAAGCAGCTGAGTTAAGAGACAAGATTACCAGATTTATGCAGTATGATGGTGAGAGCTTGTATGATGCATGGCAGAGATACAATACAATGATCAGAATGTGCCCACACCATGGTTTGGAGAAGTGGTTGGTTTTGCATACATTTTACAAGCGACTGACACATCAAACCAGAGCCTATGTTGATTCAGCAGCTGGAGGAGGAATAATTAACAAAACATTGGATGAAGCATTTACTCTGATTGAAAGCATGGCATCCCATCATTTCCAGTGGTCAAGTGAAAGAGCAGTAGCACCTCAAGCCCCTGGAATACATGTTCTGCAGCAAAAAGATTCTCTAGCAGCTCAAATTGAACTGTTGAACAGACAGATGGCTAGTGTGATGTCAAGCTGTGGAGCAACCTTAGTAGCTTCAGTTCAAACTGCTCAGCAAATTTGTGAAGCTTGTGTCAACCTGGTCACTTGATAGCAGATTGTACACTTTATGCAACAATTGGTCCATCTCTATCTGAAGTGAATTATGCTCAAGGACAGAATCAGGGTCCATTCTCTCACAGTTACAATCCAGCTTGGAAAAATCATCCAAACCTGTCTTATAGAAGCAATGTGCAACCAACTTATGGTCAGTCATTTGTTGGCTTCAAAGGAAACAATCAGCAAGCTGCGACACAATATTACAAGCCACCAGAAAATCTAGTTCCACAGAATTCAAGGATGGAAGAGTTGATAGAAAAGCAGATTAAGCTACTGGAATCTATGCAGAATCAGTTCAATGGCAGGAGTAGTAAAGTTGACACCATGTGTGAAAAATTGGGTGAGGAAAAATCAGAAGGAAAATTGCCCTCTCAACCTGAACAGAGTCCAAAGGCACACTGTCAAGCAATCTCAATTACAGGAGCAGTTACTACAAGATCAGGTGCAGGTCTGTTACCAACACCACAAATGTACCAACCTCCTGCATTGAGAAGTGCAACCGCACATGAACCAGTGCCAGAAAAGAGAGGTACTCAACAGGAAAAAGGAAAGGGATCCAATAGTTGAAAGTAGAGAGAAAATAGAAGTAGGAGTACCAGCATAAAAGATCAGAATACCATTTCCAGAAAGGCTAGAGAAAACTAAGGATGAAAAGCAATTCAACAAGTTCTTGGAAATGATGAAAGAAGTGCAAATCACAATTCCCATTCTGGATGCTATAATGCATGTTCCAATGTATGCCAAGTTTCTGAAAGATTTTCTATCAAAGAAGAGAAGCTTGGATGAGCCAGAAATTGTAGCATTGTCTAAAGAATGCAGTGCATTGATTCAAAATTCTCTGCCAACCAACTTAGATGATACAGGAAGCTTCTGTGTTCCTTGCATTATTGGGAACAAAAAAATTATGGCAATGTGTGATCTAGGATCATCTGTCAGTGTTCTTCCTCTGTCAGTTAGTCAGAAACTACATTTAGAAGAAATGCAGGACACAGCTATCACTTTGCAACTAGCAGACAGATCATTCAGGAAACCAGTAGGGATGTTGATGGATATACCAGTTGTTGTGGGTAAATTTGCTTATCCAGTGGATTTCATAGTCTTGGATATGAATGACAAGACTGAAGCAGTAATTTTGGGTAGACCATTCTTAGCTACAGCTAGTGCACTGATTGATGTGCAAGAAGCAAAACTAACTCTGAGATTTGGTCAAGATGAAGTAATGTTTGATATGAAGCATCCCACTCATATTCCACATAGAAATGAACAATGCATGAGAATAGATTCAGTTGGCAGCTGTGTTTCAGAATTGTTCTGTGAATCAAAAGTTGAAAGCATTGAGTTGACTAGGGACAGAATTTCAGATGAAGGACATCACTTTGCTATCTATCAGATTGTTGATGATAGAAAGGATGTAGTTGTAAATTCATCAGAGGAAAAGTTGAATTCAAACCCTTGCCAAGCCACTTGAAGTATGAATTCCTTGGAGCTGACAAGAAATTTCCAGTGATTATGAGCTCTACTTTAACAGATGAACAGACTGCTGAAGTGGTAAATTTGCTAAGAAAATACAGGGAAGTGATTGGATATTCTATTGCAGATATGAAAGGGATAAGTCCAGCTATCTGCATTGAAAGAATATTTCTTGAAGAAGGAGCTGAGCCAACTAGAGAACATCAAATGAGATTGAATCCAACTCTGCAGGAAGTTGTCAAAAAGGAAATTCTCAAGCTATTGGCTGCTGACATAATTTATCCAATTAGTGATAGTGAGTGGGTAAGCCCAAGACATGTGTGCCAAAGAAAGGAGGAATCACTGTTGTGGAAAATGAAAAGGGATAGCAAATTCCAACTAGGAAAACCACAGGATGGAGAATGTGCACTGATTTCAGGAAATTAAATAGTGCAGCCAAAAAAGATCATTTCCCTCTCCCATTCATTGATCAGATGCTTGAAAGATTAGCAGGGCATGAATATTATTGTTACATGGATGGATACTCAGGGTTCTTGCAAATCCCAATTCACCCAAGTGATCAAGATAAAACAACCTTCACTTGTCCCTATGGCACATTTGCTTACAGAAGATAACCATTTGGTCTGTGCAATGCTCCTGGGACATTTTAGAGATGTATGATGTCCATTTTCTCAGAAGAAATTGAAAGAATCATGGAAGTTTTCATGGATGATTTCACTGTTTATGGAAATAGCATTGAGAATTGTATGAAAAATCTTGAAATAGTATTGAAGAAATGTCAGCAGCATTGTTTGGTGCTAAATTGGGAGAAATGTCATTTCATGGTAAAGGAAGGAATTGTTCTTGGACATCTAGTATCAGCAAGAGGTATAGAGGTGGATCAAGCAAAGATTGAGGTGATCTCTCATTTGCCAGAACCAGTAAATGTGAAAGGTGTGAGAAGCTTTTTGGGACATGCTGGATTCTACAGAAGATTTATCAAGGATTTTTCAAAAATTGCCAGACCACTTACCGATCTGCTGAATCAGGATGTAATATTTGTTTTTGATGAGAAATGTTCAAATGCATTTGCCCAACTCAATCAAGCTCTGATTTCAGCTCCAGTTGTCCAACCACCAAACTGGAAACTGTCTTTTGTTCTGATGTGTGATGCAAGTGACTTTGCTGTTGGAGCAGTGCTTGGACAGAAGAAAGACAAGGTTATCCATGTGATCAGTTATACAAGCAGAACTTTTGACAGAGCCCAAGCAAACTACACAACTACAGAGAAAGAGTTGCTGGCAATTGTCTATGCATTTGACAAGTTTAGGCAGTACTTGGTGGGAAACAAATGTGAGGTGTATACAGATCATGCTGCAATCAGATACTTGATGAGCAAGAAAGAAGCAAAACCTAGGCTCATCAAATGGATACTACTCCTGCAAGAATTTCATATAGAAGTAAAGGATAAAAAGGGGACAGAGAATTTTATTGCTGATCATCTGTCAAGAATTCTAGATATTCCAGCAGAAAATTTCCCCATCAATGAGAATTTGCCAGGAGAAGGATTGATGCAAGCATTTCAGTTGCAAGGAAAACTCCCATGGTATGCTGATATAGTCAATTATTTGGTATGCAAAATCATTCCAGTGGATTTCAATTATCAGAAAAAGAAGAAGTTCTTGCATGATGTCAGAGAATACTTTTGGGATGAACCCTACTTATTCAAACACTTCAATGATGGAATAATGAGAAGATGTGTTCCTGAGGAAGAGATAGAGAGTGTAATCTCTGATTGTCACTCTTCCCCTTATGGAGGTCATGCAGGTCCATCCAAAACACAAGCAAAAATTCTACAGGCAGGATTTTTCTGGCCAACAATGTTCAGAGATACATATCAATTTGTCAAGAAATGTGATCCTTGCTAGAGAACTGGAAAGATTTCTAAGATAAATGAGATGCCTCAGCAAGGAATCTTGGAAGTTGAATTGTTTGATGTTTGGGGAGTTGATTTCATTGGCCCTCTGCCACCATCACAAGGATTTAAGCACATCTTGGTTGCTGTTGACTATGTCTCCAAATGGGCTGAGGCAGTTCCCACAGTACATGCTGATTCAAAAGCAGTTTGCAAATTATTCAAGAATGTAATATTTCCCAGGTTTGGAGTACCCAGAGTTGTAATCAGTGATGGAGGTGCACACTTCAATAATTTCTAGCTGCAGAATTTGCTAAAGAAATATGGTGTGGTAAATCACAAAGTAACAACTCCTTATCACCCTTAAGCAAATGGCCAGGTTGAGCTCTCAAACAGAGAAATCAAATCAATTCTTGAAAAAGTAGTCTCCACAGCAAGAACAAATTGGTCAATGAAACTGCCAGACTCCTTGTGGGCATACAGAACTGCATATAAGACACCAATTGGTATGTCACCTTTCAGGCTGGTCTATGGGAAAGCATGTCATTTACCTGTTGAATTGGAGCACAAAGCCAGATGGGCACTGAGGAAATTAAACCTAGACATTGACAAGGCTGGCAAAGCAAGGAAACTACAGCTATGTGAAATAGAGGAGCCGAGGTTGGATGCTTATGACAGTGCTAGAATTTACAAGGAGAAAACAAAGATTTGGCATGACAAGCACATACTCAGAAAGAAATTCTGTGCTGGAGAGCTTGTGCTTGTTTATGACTCAAGATTCCACTTGTTTCCTGGTAAATTCAACTCCAGATGGTATGGCCCTTGCCAAGTGAAGAAAGTATTCAACAATGGTGTAGTACTGATTGAGAGTAAAACATAAGGCACATTCCTGGTCAATGGACAGAGACTCAAGCACTATCATGTTGTTGATCCAATGGAAATTGTTGAAGAAGATGAAGCAAATGGTGATGCTGAAGTGGAAATTCCAGCTGCACAGCAGCTGTGATCATCTCAGGATCTTGGTCAAGCTAATGACCTTAAACAAGCGCTTATCAGGAGGCAACCTGACCTGTAAGTTCATATTTTACTATCTTTCTAGGTTCCATAAATAGTTAGCATGTTGTTTTTGTTTTGTGTTTGTTTGTTTGTCTTTGTTATCCTTTAGGAATAAAAGCAGTTTATCAGAAACAAAAGATAAGCAGAGTGTCCAGGGGGGCAGTGCAGAGAAATACTACTGAGCAAAACATCAATGGGAAAGGAGGACACTAGGCAGAGATTTGTCAATTCATAAAGTAGTGCAAGCTTATGCATGAGCACCAAAGGCAGAGCAGTTTTTCAGCAGAGGCAGTGCCAGTCTTTCACAAGATCAGTAGAGGTAGAGCAAGCTTTCTGCCAAGGCAGAGCAGGCTTCCTACAGAAGCTCATAGGCAGTGCATGCCCCTTGCTGAAGCAGTGCAGATGCAACTTGGTGAGCTGTTTCTTACCCCAACTAAGTTAATTACACTGATAGCAAATTCTAAGTGTGGGGGAGATGCATTTGCTGCATCATCATGTCATTACTGTGCATTCTCTGAGCTGTTGTAACTTTGCAATGCAAACCTCTGTGCTAGCTAAAAATTTCTGTTGAAGCTTCTGGTTCAAGCTTTTAAATTGTACTTTGGCAAACTTTCTTTCAATCTGGAATTTATTTGGCTCTATACCTAACATGTTCATGGAAATCCTCTGTTCACTTGCTTATAATATATATGATATGTTTCGTAATTGCTAGATTTATTTGCTTACTTACACTAAGGAAAATTGAATTATGGAGATAAAAACTAAAACTATGTTATTGTCCATCTCTGAGCCTTATCTGGGCTAGTACAAGCATTAGCATGGTGTGTTCCAGGGAATGGCCATGTGAAGCAAAATGTACTAACCCACTGTTTTTGTGCCAAATCTTAAAACTAGTACAAGCATCAGCATGGTGTGTTCCTGGGAATGGCCATGTGAAGCACAAACTGTACTAAACAATTGCTTATGATACCAAATCTTAAAAAAATATGTACATGCATTAGCCTGGGGTGTTCTTGGGAATGGCCAGGTGAAGCAACAATGTACAACATATATGCAATTATGATCAGCACTAGCATTAGCATGGGGTGTTCCTAGGAATGGCCATGTGAAGCAATGTGTGTTGATCTATAAACTAATTAAGTTGTTGCAAAGTTTTGTTAATAGGTAATTTGGCAGTTTTCTTTCCAAGACACAGTTATGGACATCATCATAGATTTTCCTTCTGTCTCATAGATCAGTTCTTATCAGTGTAGGTAAATCTAGAATACTAGCAATTGACAGCATATTTATATTATAGAGAAAGTGAACATTTTCATTTCCATGATTGTGTTCGAGCAGATGTTACATAAACTCCAGATTGTTTGCAATTTTTTTCCACTGAAAGGTTTAATGCTGAAACCATTTGTTTCTGTCTCTACCTATTTACTTGAGGACAAGCAAAAATCTAAGTGTGGGGGTGTTGATCAACAACTTGTTCAACTTTTTTCTAAGCATATTTCAGTGCATAATCATTTGCATTTGAGGCTTTATTGATCCAATTATGTTACTCAAATGCTAGAAAATAGGCAATGTTGATTATATGATCCACTTTACAGCCCAGTTGCCATATTTGTAGGAAAGGTGCACAAAGGCACCTAAAACCCAGAGCCGTGCAAACATATTCCAGAGGCAGGACATACACTGTGCCAAGCCTCAATACAGCAGCACTAAGCACACAGGCAGTGCAAGGCTGGAGAACCAACAGTGCATTGCCAGTGTAGTTGCTGACCAAGCCCAGGGCAAATCTGAGCAAAAGGCTACTAGAGAAGTGCAAGCTATCCTCAAAGGGCAGAGAAAACCATTGCAACTCAAAGCATTACAGTCAGCAAGGCAATACAAAGCTCCTGGCGTAGGGAGATCCAAGCTGGTGTAGCACTAGAACTGCTCAGGGCAAAGCTTCTGCCAACAGTGCATTCCATTAGTCAAGGCAGAGCACAGCCAGTTCAAAGCCCAGAGCATGGCAGTGTTAGTGCAAAGCCAGCACACGAGTAGAGCAAGGCCAGTGCAGAGCAGCGCTAAGGCAGAGCAAGCTTACTGCCAAGGCAGACCAAGGCCAGTGCAAGACCAAGCCAGGGCAGAAGCAGCGCCAAGGCAGAGCGAGTAGTGCAAGCCAACAGGCTAGGCAGCACAGAACCAGTGTAGAGCCAAGCAGTTCTAACCTAGTGCAGATGCCTAGCAAGGTAGTGCTAGCCAACCTGAAGTTCAGTGCAAAGCCAGTGCACTGCAAGCCAAGGCTGTGCACTGCGATCCAGCGCTTTGCACTGCAACCCCTGCGTAGTTCATCAGTTTGGAAGAGGCAGAGCAGAGGAACCATCTTGGGAAAGAAGAAGAAAAGGCTAAGGACCAAAGAGAAAAAAGGGGCAGTGCACGCACACTAGAAAAGCAGCAGTGCACACACGCAAGAGGGGGACGGTGGACGGTTGGGACCAGGGTGGTGCACGCAAGGCGTGTGAGGCAGAGCACCGCAGGAGGCGGAGCCCTGTCTCTCTCTCCTTCTTCCTGGCGTTCATCTCTTCCGCGAGTTCTTCCTGGCGCCTGGATCTGCAGCAGCTTCTCTGGGGATCTTCTTCCTCGACAAGCTCTTCTTCCCTCTCCTCTGTAATCTCTTGCTGCTCTCTCCCTCTCCTCTCTGTATCTGATCTTGTGTTTGGCTAGAACCTATGCTGAATTGAAGTTGTAATCTGAACCTCTGTATCTCCTGTTGTGAAATAACCTGAGTATAAGTGTTATTGTGTGTTACTCTATCTTCCTTCCCTTTGCTGCAACGAATTACTGTCTGTTTGCTCGACTCTGCCTTCTCCTTCCTCTGTTTGTTGTCGAATACTGCATGTCCCTCTATTCTGCACTGCTTTCTCTTCTTCTACTTCTATCTGTGTTTCTCTGTTATGAGCGCATACTGCCTAGTGTTCTAGGAAGTACTGTCTAGATTTCTCTCTCTCTCTCTGTCCTTACTCTGATCTATCTAGAAACTGCTCTGTGTGTGCGATAGTACTGCTCTGATTCTAGATATTCTGCCTCTTCTAGTAAATTGCACTGCATGTTTCAGTAGTTTCTGTCTTCTTTTACCCTTTGTTGTGTAGTTGCTGTGTGATCATTCTCTCATTCTACCCCTGTTTCTCCTTGATCACTGCCTTGTTTCTTCATTGTTCTGTTTATTTTTATTAACTGCTTGATAATCTCCAAAACAATTGTGCTTGCTAAGTTGTGTGAACCCAAACCTATTTAGCTTGATCCCTGTGGAAAGAACACGACAACACTCTATACTACTAAAACCATCATATCACTCACCATTATCAACGCCGTCAGGACCCCCTATGGCGTACTTGTTGACAATCCGATGACAGTTGGCGCCCACCGTGGGGCAGGTGACTTTTGGAGCTTCGTTCCAGCCGGAATCTGCATGTGCAGGAATCGGCGAAACAATCGCTATGGGTCACATGGTCTACTCCAGTGATGTTCCTCTCATTGTTCTCGACGAGACTCGGATTCCAGTTAAGGAGCCCATGACAACCTACACAATCATGTCCATCAGCGAGATCGATATCTACCTCGGTTTCGCTAAACAAGCTGACGCGGCTCAGTTGTAGAGCTTCGTTGGGAGACCCCAAGAGGAAGGTATGATGAGCATAGCGGAAAATTTTCCCTCAGTTATGAAACCAAGGTTATCGAACCAGCAGGAGCAAGGAAACAACTCCAAGGTGTTGCTAGCAACTCGGAATCCTGCACAACACAAACTCAAGACTTTGCCCCAACTTATAGTGAGGTTGTCAATCTCACTGGTTTGCTGAAAACAAAGGATTAAACGTATAGTGTGGAAGGTAATGATTGCTTGTAGAAAGTAAACGGTAACAGTAGATGATGTAACAATGGTAAAGACTGGACCGGGGTCCACAATTTACTAGAGGTGTTCTCCTTAAGGTAAATAACATAACATGCTGGGTGAACAAATTACAACGGGGCAATTGACAGGAACTGATCAAGGCATAACAATGCAAATACTAGAAATTAATGATTCCTATAAGATTTGATTGGGCAGTACAACAATATATATAGACCGCCATCGAACTACATCTATGACTAATAATCCACCTTCAGGTTATCATCCGAACCCCCTCCAGTATTAAGTTGCAAGCAACGGATAATTGCATTAAGCAATGTGTGTAAATTAATGTCTCACCCCCGGTCACTCCGGACCAACGGCTGTCACTTCTGCAAGCTCAATAGGATCTCTAGACTAACCCCACAGACCAACACTAGTCTTTACTGCTTGTCCTCACTCGTGAGCACCCGGTACCCACTTCCCGATCGGTCACCCATCCTAGAATTGCTCTAGGCCAAGCATGCTTAACCTTATAGTTATTTCCGAATGAGCTTCTGGAAAAGAAGTTGCAACTTGTTGGTATGGGTTTCCTATCAATCCTATTGAGCCATCCGCGAGGGTCTCACAAGTAAACAATACAATTGTTCCATGAAGAAAAGATTGTTGTTTTCTCCCTAGTAGAAACATCACATCTACAACCTTAGAGATTTCTGTCACTTCCCCAGATTCAATAGAGGCATGAACCCACTATCGATAATAAATACTCCCTCTTGGAGTCACTAGCATCTACTTTGCCAAGATAGCTACTAGAAACGAAGAGCATGCAAGATCTCAAACAACACAGACATAGTATCTCAATATCCATTGGATCCCCGCAAACACAACATGCATGATTAAAAATAGATGATCTTGATCATGAATGGAGCTCACAAGATCTAAACATGATATAACAAAGGAGGAGAAACAACCATATAGCTACTATATGGACCCATAGTCCAAGGGTGAACTACTCTCGCATGATACCGGAGGCTGGCATGGTGATGAAGAAGGCCTCCGAGATGATCTCTCCCCTCCGGCAGGGTGACGGGAAGAGCTTCAGATTCCCCCTATCTAGGGACGATGGTGGCGGCGGCTATGGACTATTTTGTGGAGATCTGATCGGGTACTTAGGGTTTTCTCATTGGGGGCTTTTATAGGTGAAGAGCGAGGCAGGAGGGCGGCAGGGGGCCCACACCCTGCCTAGACTCGGCCTAGGGTGGGCCCGCGCCTAGGAGGGGGGTGTGTCCACCCTATGGCGCCCATCCGGTCGCCCTTTGGTCTCTGTGTTCATCTTGGTAAAATATTGACTTTGGCTTTTGTCATGTCCAATTCCGAGAATATTTCCTTACTAGTTTTTCTGAAACCAAAAACAGCAGAAAACAGGCAACTGGCACTATGATATCTTGTTAATAGGTTATTTCGAGAAAATCTATAAAAATACCTCAAAGTGTAGACAAAGCATAGAAAAGTTGATACTAAACAAGCATGGAGCATGAAATTATAGATACGTTTATGACGTATCACCCGCCCGACCCACCCTTTAGGTGATGACCATGGCGGAAGAAAAGTCCAGGTATACTCTGTCCGCGGAGGCGGAAGAGTTTAAGATCCCAAAAAAACCTGAAATCACCCAGCCCGCTCCTGTAGTGGAAGAAGGGGTGGAAGAAAAATCCAGATCTAATCTCCCCGTTGAGATCGGATACACGAATGAGGAGTATATTCGCTTTGGATCTGGTTCTACCGATGCCGGAGCAAAAAACACTCTTGAGGCATAGGATAAATCAGATGATGAAGCGTCCCTACATCGATTACAAAGCAATCACCAAGATCAAAGGTGAGATTTGAGATGGCAGAGGCGGAAACCCAGCTATGCTGCTACCTTCAGACCATGAACAAGAAGAAGCACTTGTTAGCATACCACGTGGGCTTTGCATCTGACTCTGTCGACGCTGGAGCCAGAAACGATTCAGTTCTTGATGCAACCAAAGAAAGTGCCGACTTACATGATTCCCCTTCGGAGTCAATCGTAGGAACTTTGAGACTTCGAGAAGGAGATGGAGGCATACGAAGAAGAATACACCTTCAAACCAGCACAAGGTGAGCCGGAGAACCCACTGAGTCCATAGGACATCATGGATGAAGATTACACCTCACAGGATGACATGGACATCGGAGATTCGTCCGAGGTCCAGAAGCCAACAACAATGGAAAGTATCGACAGAAGTTTATCTCCCGTTACCGGACCAAAAGCCGTCTTTGCCACCGGTATGCATGTTAAGGCTACTGGGAAGTCAAAGAAGAATATGAAGAGCAAAAATCTAACACCGGTAGAGGCGGAGGTCAATGAACGCAACAAAGAAAAAGTTGACGATGAGATCGAGATGGACAATCAGGACGGAGATCTGATTAATCCCACATCGGTCGACCCTCCTGTGGATGGACACATTGTCACCAAGGGTGCACGTGAAATTTACGGAGACGCTCTCACAATACCAATCCCAACTGCTTAAGATATTACACTAGATGCGCTAGAGAAAAGGGCTGAAGACCTGGAAAAACACCACCTGTTTTTGCTCGAGGAGGCCGCGCGCATCGCCGAGCTCAAGCAGCAGTTAGACAACAATCCTGCCCAGTACCAGTCAGAATTCAAGCGACTACCAAACAAGACAAGAGGAGGTCCGCTTCTTGCTAATAGGAACCCGGATATCCATAGAGACTTATTAGATGGTAAATTTGAAGAGAATATCCGAGTCTACAACACACCAATGGAAAACGCCGCAGCTGCTTAGGCTATCCTCGCCAATAATCCGTCTCTAGAGCAAGTCTTACAATTGTAGCATTATTAGATGTTTAGATTTGTAAAATTCATAACTTTAAATCTACACGTCCAAATTTTGCAAACTTTATATCATTGGAATCAGGAAAAAGAATACTTTCCAACCATGCCCTTTTTATAGTGATTTTCTTATGTAAAATTGGTTGTTTTTGCAGAAACATGTTTAGTCTTATTTTGTTTATAAAATTTATTCTAAAAATGTTTTTGGGGTAAAATATTTTGTAAATGGTTTTTTTTGAACCTACTGGCCATAAAAAACAACTTTTATATTTAAAAGTATATTTTGTCATACTAAGGAATAAATCTTTGAATGAAAGCATTTCTAGTTAAATAAAAATGTTGATTATGGTTTAAAAATTCTTTTTGAGTAAAACATTTGGAAAATGATTTCATTTAAACCCCCAGACCCTAAACACCAAGTTTTGGGATTTAAAAATATATTTTATAAACCCTAGAAAATTAATACTTTGTTTAAAGGCATTTCCAACAAAATAAAATATTGCTTTGATTTAAAAATGATTTGCGTGAAACCTTTTGTAAATAGATTTGTTTTAAAACACTTTAACCATAAACATTAATATTGGTGTTTAAAAACATTTTGGCTAACATTAGGAATTATTCCTTGATTAAAATCATTGCTAGCAAAACAAAAATGATTTAAATGGCCATTTTCACTAACTTATTTTCAAATGACCTTGCCACTTTAATAAATGACCAATAGGTGTTTTAAAATGTTTATAGCCCATTAGAAACCACATTTCCAAATAAAACAATATTTTGCATGCTTGCATGCATTGTTTTGTTTTCTTTATTTTATGTGGTGAATTGTTTGAATGTTAGATTGAATTTGTGCCTTGATTGAATTGTAGTGAAATTTGAAGAGTGTGACTATTGCAAGATCAAGGAGTGAACTTATATTCTCTACCAAAAAGGCTAGTGGTGCTTCATACTTTTGTCCCATTATTTTCACTATGCATTAGTGATACTTTGAGTAGGACTTGCATGGAATTTTTACTAAGTATGCTATGCCATGGGAAATCCTAGTAGATGATGCCTTAGTAGAATTTTCGTAAGTTAAGATCCCTAGTACTATCATGCTTAGATTAGCTAGTAGAAAGCAAGGGTGGATTATATTCATGCTATGAGATATTTCTAATTCTATGACTTGTGTTTTGTTTAATAAAAAAACTATGTGAATGAATCACCTGGGTGGAATGGAAAGAATGGTTTGTGTTGAGTGGTTACACAGGGCCCCATATCTATGGCCTACCCTAGTGTATCTCACTTGTGGAAAGCCACCCATGAACAAAGAGATTTGAGATGTCAAATGTTGAGAAGCTTCAAGTGCAGCCACATGGCAATATGGGCTCTGCGTAGATCATATAGGTTGCAATAAGTTAGCCAAATGGACAGTTGGTGGTAGGGGTGATAGGTTTGGAGCGCGTCCATCTTTTGGTCTAAGGGAAGGCTTCTAAAAGATCTTGTCTCGATGCATGCCGAGTCTTGTGGGGAAAGTGCACCACCTCTCGAGAGAGTAAAATCTAAGTACTTAGTCGTGTCCCCGACAATGGACAATTTGAGCATCAAGACATAGATGCTATCAAGGATCTCCTCATCCCAATTTCTAAGTTAAAAACTTGTGGTTGAATAAGGGTTAAAGGATCACCAATTTCTATTGGAAGATGCCTTGGGTGATTTTGACAAATAAAAACTTAGTGTTTTCAAATGATAAGGAAAATCTATTTTGAGCAAAGCAAGCCTAAGCTCCACTTAGCCAAATGCATATAGATGATGGATACCACCATTCTACCATAGTATGACTTGCCAATACAATTCAAATGTATTGACCCTTGTGGCTGTAACTTATTTTGTTGCAGGTTTGTTTGATGTTAGTGAAGTGTGTTGAATAGGATTACAAGTCTACAACCAACATGATAGCATGTGGCACTTTGAAGATGAAGGACTCCATGCTATATAGTTATTTCTGCTGCATTGTAATGAGATAGCCAAATGAGCTAAGTAAGATGTAATGAACTATTTTATTCCTGGTTATAAAGTTGTATTATGACCTTTGTTTCTTGATGTTACATCTTAAACTATGGATGCTAGCTATTGATCCAGGGACTACCATTGTAAACACAGGGATCTCTACCTTATCAGGTTGGGACCTCTACAGATGGTATCAGAGCACTGTGTTGCGTGTAGGATTGTAACCCTAGGATTGTACAAAACCCCTTAGAAAAATAGGAGTTGTATTTGTTCAAAATTATTTACAAACAATATTGTAAACTCTTTCCTCAACCTTTTTGGTTTTGATTCTACATCTCTCCCTTTTCAAACTTGATGGACAAAGCCTCCACCATGAGCAAATACTTCAACATGAGCAAAGGACTTCACCAACTCAAATGACTTCAACCATAGTGTCACCAAGGACTTCAACTTGGACATCACTAAGGACTACAAGTGAGATAGGAATAATACACAAGACTTGAAGACTAAAGAAACACAACTTAGAAGGAATCATCATCACCTTTAAGTTTTGTGACCAAGATACTAGAATTTTTCCAAAGATACAATGATTTTATTCATGAAGAAACAACCAAGAAGAATGAAATGATCTCAAGAAAGTACCATAGTTGGACCACCATACTAGTGATTAGTTTAAACCCACCAACTTGTCTGGTGTAGTAAAAATATTTTGTTGCCTAAAAATATGTTTGAACTTTGTTGTTTGAGTGGAATGCTTGTTTGTGATTGCTTGCATATTGCTTGTGTGAATTGATGTGTGTGAGTAGACTTCTTCTCTAGAAAGCTTTTGCCTATTGTAATCCTAATCCAACCCAAACAGATGACTTCTCCAAGAGACTCTAACAACAAGAATGGTGATAACAACGACAACAACCAAGAGATGCACATGAGAGAACAACTTCTAACAACCCAAGCCCAGCTGAATCAAGTGACAACTTAGTTTTTAGCCAACAACAATAAGTTAGACCCAACCTTGCAAAATATTTTGGAAATCCAATCCCAATTGTTGCAAGGGATGACCAATCAAATGATCAACATGAGAGACAACCTTTCCCAAGGATTTTGTGACAACAATGATGTCAAAAATGATATTATGGAAGGAACTCAAGCTTGGAATATTTGTGGAGACATGGAACACACTTCTAAAGAGCATGAGGATCAATGCCCTAATTGTGAAGAGAAACATCCAACTAAACAATGCCCCACATCTCAAGTTACTTGTTTCCTATGTGAAGGAAATGATCATGTACCTATCCAATGCCCTATCTATCCTATAGTTCAACAAATGAAACAAGAAGGAATGCATCAAATGTTTGGAAACCTCCATAAAGGAACAACTTCTACCAACAAGGATGAGACCAACGCAAATCACAGCATGCACCTCCATACACTGAAACTCACCATGGTGGACAAAAGAGGAAATATGGATGTTATCCTAGGAATCGTTCAAGGAACCGAGGAAGCTTTCCCACATTTGATGTGAGGTATGAAGAACATGAACTAGAGGAACTCCTAGCTTTGGAGAAACCCAAGAAGAAGAAGAAGAAGGGAATTAGCCAAGTGATGTGCCACAAATGCAAAGAGCTAGGCCATTATGCATCACATTGTCCTGAAAAGGAGGAAGACAACACAAGCCAACATATGAGAGACATCAACCTTGTCACATGCTTTAAGTGTGGTGACAAAGGACATTATGCCAATGATTGTCCAGAAAATAAGAATAAGATGCCTCAAGACATCAGCCTTGTCACATGTTTCAAGTGTGGAAACAAAGGACACTAGCCTTCCCAAATCTCAGGATGAGATTTCTTTTAAGGGTGGTAGCCTGTCACATCCCAAAATTTTCCAAATTTTGAAATGTGAAAAATAAATAAACAAAAGAAACAATTGTTGAAATTTAGGGTAAAAAGAAACTTTTTGTTTCAAAATAGAAACATCAAAAACCCTTCTTGAACAAATTTGAATAAAATGGAATCCAACAAATTTCAATCAAGTGAAATGCATTCAGCAATTAATGTATCGTGAAATTTAAGCACTTGGGAAAATAAACCAAAACCCAAGGAACCCTAATGGAAGAAAATCATCTCCAAGATATCTCTAAGACTAAGGATTTGTTCCATATAAAACTTTAGCAATAGACATTTATAAAAGATCAAAAATGTTAAATAAAAATATTATAAAACCATAGAAATTGGTTTCACTTAATTTGGAGCCATGGATAAAAACTTATGAATTTAATAGATAAAAAGAATTTATTTCCAAGGCTAATAAAAACTCCTATCTAAAATCCATACCAAATTATGATCAAAACAATCCTAAAAGGATTTAAAAAGATAAACAAAAAATAAATAAAATTATACAAATTGGAATCACCAATTTTGGGTCTATAAATAAAAAGATATGGATTTTATGAGATAAAGAAAGAAATAAATAAACAAGGAATATTTAAAAGCCAAATTAAATCTTGGACAAATCCATAAAATGAAAGATTATTGAATAATAAATAAGGGGAAAAGTCATTTAAATAAAATCATAAATATTGAATAATATCAAATTTTATTTAAATAAAGACAATTTGCCTAAATAATAAATATCAATAAATTATTTAGAAGTCAATTTAAAATCTTGAATTAAATCCATAATAAAATGGAATAAAGATAATCCAAATCCAAATAAAATAAAGGGATAAATAATATTCAAATAAAATTGTATGGCATTAACCAAATTCAATTCTAATTGAATAAAGTCAAATACCCAATTTAAATGAACATTAAATCATATTAAAATATTTTAAATAATAATTCAAGGTGAATTATTTGCAATAATGAATAAATAAAACCTACTTAAAAAGATTTGGTAAAAAAATGGAATTCAAATAGAAGATTGAAAATATATTTAAAATCTTATTTAAATAAAGGCAAGTGCCTATTTTAAATAAATAATAAACCATAAATGAATAAAAGAATTATTCCAAAATGGTCTTTAAAATACAATAATAAACAGTATGAAAAGCTTGCTGAAAGTTTGGTAAATATCTGAATTCAAATGGTGTTTGAATTATTTGAACAAAAATCAAAACAGAAAATGAAAACAGAAAAACAAAAGAAAACAGAAGAAGAAAAAAATTAAAAGAAGCAGCCCAGCCCAGCTAACCCAATCTGGCCAAACTCGCAGCCTCATCTCCCTTCCCCACGCGAAGCGTTTTCTCACCAGAACATGCACCCGCGCAAACGCTGACCACCGGACCCCACCGTACCCCCTACCCACTCGCGGACAACGGACCCCACTGCCGTGTCATCGTCTTCCTCACCCCGCGACCAATTCCTCCTCCTCTCTCGCCGTTTCTGCTTTGATTCCGTGGAATGAAATTCAATTGAATGTCGTAGTTAAACCTCCCAGCAATCACGCCCATTTATTAGCCCCTATTCCCTCTATCTTTCCCCTCGCTCGCCCTCCCTCTCTGCCACAGGTCTGCCCTGATTTTTCCTTGCACCGCCACTGCCCCAATGACCATTCCCGGCCGATTCCGGCGACACCCAACCTCCCCTTGATCCCTGGCACCCACGAGAGTGTTCCCCAGTGTCTCCTGCATCTTATCATACCATCCACTTGCCCGCGCATGACCCAGAGGCTCGACAACAACGACGCCTCCTCGCCACCGTCGTCTGCTTGAACTCCGATGAGAGGCTACCGACGATTCATCGTGCCCCTTGTCCTCTGGTAGGTCACCTCACAACCTCTGCAACCATGCACACCTCCCTGACATGCTGCCTTACCTTCTTACGCCCCAGTAACTCGCCCCCGACAATGACAGTACGTGCCCGACACCGCCGCTAACTCCGGCGAGGAATTACCATCGTCCACGTGTGCCCCTTCGCCAACCATGGACACGTTGAGCATCGTCACCTTCCTATGAATCTGGTGAGCTACTCCTCCCTCTCCCGCGCTTCCTGGTTTCACTGGAACACATATGCCCGAGCGCCGCCGCCGCGCCACCGTCGCCAGCGCCGCCCATCCTTGGCCGAGCTGCTAGGAGCCGTTAGATCTTGATCCTGTGACGTAGATAGAATCACTTAAGCGAACCGTTATGTTTGATCTGTGCCGCACGATCTATTTTTAATCCAACGCACCACTTTCATCGATCCGTGCGAACCGGTATTAGCCAGTAGAAACGCTCCACGTGGCCAGCTTTTGTTTTAAATAGATAGAAACATTTCTATTAGATGTTTAGATTTGTAAAATTCATAACTTTAAATCTACACGTCCAAATTTTGCAAACTTTATATCATTGGAATCAGGAAAAAGAATACTTTCCAACCATGCCCTTTGTTTAGTGATTTGCTTCTGTAAAATTGGTTGTTTTTGCAGAAACATGTTTAGGCTTATTTTGTGTATAAAATTTATTCTAAAAATGTTTTTGGGGTAAAATCTTTTGTAAATGGTTTGTTTTGAACCTACTTGACATAAAAACAACTTGTAGATTTAAAAGTATATTTTGTGGTACTAAGGAATAAATCTTTGAATAAAAGCATTTCTAGTTAAATAAAAATGTTGATTATGGTTTAAAAATGCTTTTTGAGTAAAACCTTTGGAAAATGATTTGATTTAAACCCCCTGAACCTAAACACCAAGTTTTTGGATTTAAAAATATATTTTATGAACCCTAGAAAATTAATACTTTGTTTAAAGGCATTTCCAACAAAATAAAATATTGCTTTGATTTAAAAATGATTTGCGTGAAACCTTTTGTAAATAGATTTGTTTTAAAACACTTTAACCATAAACATTAATATTGGTGTTTAAAAAGATTTTGGCTAACATTAGGAATTATTCCTTGATTAAAATCATTGCTAGCAAAACAAAAATGATTTAAATGGCCATTTTCACTAACTTGTTTTCAAATGACCTTGCCACTTTTATAAACGACCAATAGGTGTTTTAAAATGTTTATAGCCTTTTAGAAACCACATTTCCAAATAAAACAATATTTTGCATGCTTGCATGCATTGTTTTGTTTTCTTTATTTTATGTGGTGAATTGTTTGAATGTTAGATTGAATTTGTGCCTTGATTGAATTGTAGTGAAAGTTGAAGAGTGTGACTATTGCAAGATCAAGGAGTGAACTTATATTCTCTACCAAAAAGGCAAGTGGTGCTTCATACTTTTGTCCCATTATTTTCACTATGCATTAGTGATACTTTGAGTAGGACTTGCATGGAATTTTTACTAAGTATGCTATGCCATGGGAAATCCTAGTAGATGATGCCTTAGTAGAATTTTCGTAAGTTAAGATCCCTAGTACTATCATGCTTAGCTTAGCTAGTAGAAATCAAGGGTGGATTATATTCATGCTATGAGATATTTCTAATTCTATGACTTGTGTTTTGTTTAATAAAAAAACTATGTGAATGAATCACCTGGGTGGAATGGAAAGAATGGTTTGTGTTGAGTGGTTACACAGGGCCCCATATCTATGGCCTACCCTAGTGTATCTCACTTGTGGAAAGCCACCCATGAACAAAGAGATTTGAGATGTCAAATGTTGAGAAGCTTCAAGTGCAGCCACATGGCAATATGGGCTCTGCGTAGATCATATAGGTTGCAATAAGTTAGCAAAATGGACAGTTGGTGGTAGGGGTGATAGGTTTGGAGCGCGTCCATCTTTTGGTCTAAGGGAAGGCTTCTGAAAGAGCTTGTCTCGATGCATGTCGAGTCTTGTGGGGAAAGTGCACCACATCTGGAGAGAGTAAAATCTAAGTACTTAGCCATGTCCCCGGCAGTGGACAATTTGAGCATCAAGACATGGAATCTATCAAGGATCTCCTCATCCCAATTTCTAAGTTAAAAACTTGTGGTTGAACAAGGGTTAAAGGATCACCAATTTCTATTGGAAGATGCCTTGGGTGATTTTGACAAATAAAAACTTAGTGTTTTCAAATGATAAGGAAAATCTATTTTGAGCAAAGCAAGCCTAAGCTCAACTTAGCCAAATTCATATAGATGATGGATACCACCATTCTACCATAGTATCACTTGCCAATAAAATTCAAATGTATTATCCCTGGTGGCTGTAACTTATTATGTTGCAGGTTTGTTTGATCTTAGTGAAGTGTGTTGAATAGGATTACAAGTATACAACCAACATGATTTCCTATGGCACTTTGAAGATGAAGGACTCCATGCTATATAGTTATTTCTGTTGCATTGTAATGAGATATCCAAATGAGCTATGTAAGATGTAATGAACTATTTTATTCCTGGTTATAAAGTTGTATTATGACCTTTGTTTCTTGATATTACATCTTAAACTATGGATGCTAGCTATTGATCCAGGGACAAGCATTGTAAACACAGGGATCTCTACCATATCAGGTTGGGACCTCTACACAAACGGTGTGCCTTATAATAATACTTTTGTTCTTTCGTGAACCCACATTGCCAATAAGAACTAGTTTCAAAGAAACCATCCATTGATAGAAAGCATGATTATGCAAGGCAACAGACCAACAACTAGAGTAGGAACTATTTTTTTGTGTTTTTGAATAAGGAAAGCAAACCAAGCTAGACTAAATTTTTTTGGGTTTTTTGGAAAGAGGCAAACAAAACCAAGCAAACTAAAAACAAAGTAAAGAGAAAGGAAGTGAAGGACTCCCCTAGTGAAGACGTCCTTAGCCTCCCCGGCAACGGAGCCATAAATCTTTGATGCGTGCACCAAGTGTTGATATGGAGCACTTCATTGGAACCCCAAGAGCAAGGTGTGATGGAGCACAGCAGAAAGTTTCCCTCAGTAGAGACCACGGTTATCGAACCAGAAGGAGGAAGGAAACGTCACACAGGTGTTGCTAGCAACGTGGAGACCTACACAACACAAACTCAAGACTCTGTCCCAACGAATTAGTGAGGTTGTCAAGCTCACCGGTTTGCTGTAACAAAGGATTAAACGTATGGTGTGGAAGGTAATGGTTTGCAGCAAGTAAACAAGTAATAGTGGAAGATGTATCAATGGTAAAGATTGGACCGGGGTCCATAGTTCACTAGAGGTGCTCTCCTTAAATAAACAACATGACATGAAGGGTAAACAAATTACGGCGGGGCAACTGACAGGAACCGAGCAAGGCATAACAATGCAATTACTAGCTAGCAAGATCCTATGAAGTTGATTGGGAAATACAACATTATACATAGACCATAATCCAACTGCATCTATGACTAGAAGTCCACCTTCAGGTTATCATCCGAACCCCCTCCAGTATTAAGTTGCAAGCAACAGACAACTGCTTTAAGCAAAGTGTGTAAGGTAAACAATCCACATGTTCCATGAACAAGGGACCATTATTTTCTCCCTAGTAGCAACAACACATCTACAACCGAAGATATTTCTGTCACTTCCCTTGGAAACTAGAGGCATGAACGCACTATCCAGCATAAATACTCCCTCTTGGAGTCTCTAGCAACTACTTGGCCAAGATAACCACTAGCAACGGAGAGCATGCAAGATCACAAACAACATAGACATGATAGAATCATAAAGATAGAACCATTACTCAAACCAACATAATAATCTCAATACCATCGGATCCCCGCAAACACAACATGCATGATTACAAATAGATTAGATCTTGATCATGAACGGAGCTCACAAGATCTATACATGAAAGCACAAAGGAGGAGATACAACCATCTATCTACTACATGGACCCATAGTCCAAGGTGGAACTACTCACGAGTCATACTGGAGAGAAGGCCTCTGGGATGATCTCCCCTCCGGCAGGGTGCCGGGAAGAGCTTCAGATCCCCCCGATCTAGGGACGATGGTGGTGGTAGCTATAGACGGTTTCGTGGATTTCTGATCGGGTCCCGAGAGTTTCTGCATCGGGGGCTTCTTATTGGCGAAGGGGGAGTCTGGGAGGCGACCAGGGTAGGCAAACCCTACCCAGGCGCGAGTCCACCTGACTCCACGCCTGGGGTGGGTCTAGCCCCCTGGCCAGCCCCTCCGGCTCTCCTCTATACTTCTTGTTCCCCACAGAAAGTTATTGACTTTGGTGTTTGTCCCGTCCAATTCCGAGAATATTTCTTTACTAACTTTTCTAAAACCAAAAACAGTAGAAAACAGAACATCTAGCACTGTTGCAACTTGTTAATAGGTTAGTACCAGAAAACATGTAAAAAGTACCTCAAAGTGTGGACAAGTAAAGCAAAGTAGATACTAAACAAGCATGGAGCATCAAAAATTATAGATACGTTTCCAACGTATTAATTTGGCAAAGTACTTTGGAGAAAAACAAACTTTCCTTTATAGGAGAAGTTTTGAAGATTTGGCAAAAGAAGGAAGGTAAATAGTTATGTTATTCAAATAATTATGTAATTTTTTGAAAAATATTTATATCCAATGTGGATGATGTCAACGTGGTGTATGCGTCAATAGAAACATTTGGTTTTGAAAAATGATCTTGGTTTTCGAGGAAAACAATGACTCGATGATCTAGGGCACCAATATTTTATACCACCTAAACTTGGTTGGATTAAGGAGCTTAGAGCTCACCTTGATGAATGGGATAGATGGATGGATATACAAAGTTATGCATCTGATCATTGTACCAAGAGTTGGGCTTGATTATGTTTGAGGTGGTCTAGGAAGGATGGCAAACTCTGTTGAAAATAAGGCTGCCATAAAGGATTATCATGAAGCCTCATAAATCATGTGTGTTTAAGAAGCATAGAGTTCCATTGGTATCAAGTAAAGTGGGGGATTGGTAGACCATGGTTAGTATATCCTAACCGTTCATAAAGTTGGTCAAGGGAGGATAACATAAGGATGTGAGATTCTGTGAAAGTAGGCATGATAATAAGATTTTCATAAAAGATTATTTTCTTCACTATAAAACCATCAAGGATGAGTGGGTCCCAGAAGGGTTTGGCCAAGGGAAAAGGCGGAATTTGGTAGTACCCAAGATGTACTACAATATGGTTCAAATACATTTTCATAAATGTACACATGTTAAAATAGGTGGAGTCTCAAAGTTCGAATCCAGATAAGGATTCCAGACAACCAAATTTGGCAGATTTGTGGTTTTGGGCAAGTATGAGAGATGAGATGATTTGGAGAGAATGCAAAGGTCCAATATTATCATCAAGTGAGTGATATTGAAGGATAGCTTGTGAAGAGAAGATTCATGCTTCCATTTGGTATCGATATAGTTGAAAGCTAATAAAAAGGATTAGCTCAGGATTGATCTGGTTTCAAGGGGATGAGAAGGTCACTCTGGTGGCTAAGGAGAGATCAAGCTTGGGTAGCTTGGTTAAGATTTAATGATCTCAATTGTTGGTTTAACCCTAAGGTATGAGAACCTAGATTAGCTCACTCTAGTTCCTAAACAAACAAGGGAATCAATAGATCAAGGCAATTCATCAGACTGCAGATCAAGGCAACTCTTCTTATCAAACATTCAAATGCTACTGAGGTTACCATCAAGTCTAGCTTGAGGTAAGGGTGGGTCTTTTTAGAAGGTTGTGTTTTGAAGTAATATAAGGACCTCTTGGTATTTCTACCAAGATTAGAATGAAGGGGTTTTAGGAAAGGTTTTCGAAAACCTAGAGGTAAGAGTAGTTGAGGTTCTGTCTTGAAAACATAAGGAGATTATATATAGGTATCCATAGTTTGTAATTAGAGACTAGTAACACATCTGATAAGACAAAGTCATCTTGGCTCAGGTTTTGAAATGTCAGAACATTTGAGAATATGAAAAGTAAGCCACGACATCTCATTTATAAAATAGTTTTTGTCAACCATGGGTTGAGGTAAGGAGTGTATCATCTAATACACAATCAGTTGCATGAGCACAGGCAAACAAGTAGACAAACATTGCAACACTAGTCAAGAAAAAGTTTTTTTCCCGCAGATTTTTTTCTTTTTTACAATATATCAGGGTTGCTGAAATTGGGATGTTACAATGAGTAGACACATGCCTCATTTGTTCATGTGATCTTCCTTTAAAACGTGTATATCATGGTCTAATTGTTTCATCTATCTAAATCTTTCTAAAAACCAATTGCCCATCTAATTTATATAAGCTCAATCCTACATCTATTCTATGTGTACTCACACATATACTCACTAATCTATCTACTCTCTCTAGCTACCCGTGTGTGAGTGCCACGCACACACACACCATGTTTCCTAGATAAGCAAAGCTAGCTAAAAGCTATACCTAAATAACAACCATGTGTCTATATGTAACCACATAGATAGACTCACCTACCTAATCCCTTTCTTCTCTACCTAAACACCAAACCTCCCAAGCCGTGGGCATGATCATGTGCTTGTGTGCATGTGCTCCCTTCTCTCTCTTTGCTTCTTTTGTTAAAAGCTACAATCCCACCACTCCATCCACTCCTTCTCTCCTTCTTATTTTCCCTCAAGAAGGTCAATCCCAGCTCCAAACCACCACCACGCCTGATCCCCTCTTCCTCCCTCTTTAAGCAAAGTAGAGAGATAGGGAAAAAGGCAAGCCTACCCAACGCTCCTCTCTTTTTGCAAAGAAAGAAAACCCCATGTGCCCTCTACCCTCTACACCTCATCTCCTCCACCACTCCCTCTATAAGAGCATCTCCACTCGCCTACCCAGGACGCCGATCTGGACGCCAAAATTCAGTCCGGACGCCGAAAATCGGCCCAGTCGCGTACCCAGGGACCT
Source organism: Avena sativa (assembly GCA_916181665.1). NCBI lineage: Eukaryota > Viridiplantae > Streptophyta > Magnoliopsida > Poales > Poaceae > Avena > Avena sativa. The sequence goes on from OV702293.1 coordinate 108,568,577, forward strand.
GTTTTCGTCCGGATATGGGCGTGTTTTGGTCCGGCCTACCCAGGATGAACCTAGGTTTCCGGGTACGCCCTAGGGACGCCGGACGCCGCAAAAAAGGGCGTGGGCCAGCTCTGTCGGCGAGACAGTCCCATTCCCACCCACTCCACTCGCCCAGACTGCCGCGAAGAGCTCTGTCGCCATGACATCGCCGGCGGAGCTCCCCCGCGCTGAGACATGCCCACGCCTCTAGCTACGCTCGCCGTTGTTGCCGCCCACCTCCATGCCTTCTCCGCTGCCGCTTTCAACGACCTATCCTTGCCGTAGCTGTGCTTCGGCTCCGTGCGCCCACCACCACACTCGTCAAGTGTTCGACATTTAGCCGGATTCGGCCATGGACTCCGACGGCGACGAGGTACTATCCACTGACTCTGACGAGGGCGAGATACTCGCCATGGATTCTGATGACGAGTAGTTGCTCGCCGTACTCCTGGAGGAGGAGAGCGCCGAGGTCGCCGAAAGTGAAGAGCACTTGCAGATCCTCGCATCGCTCGCCCAACTGTACATGCAGATGGCGAAGCCGAAGCGTGGTGGTTCGGCGCCAGGTCGCATGAAGTGCAAGGCGAGACAGAGGATAGAGGGCTATTGCATGTTGCACACCGACTACTTCGCCGACCAGCCACTCCATGGAGAGGACGTGTTTCGCCGCTGTTTCAGGATGAGCCGGAAGCTCTTCCTCAAGTTCGTGCATGCCATCCGGGAGTTCGACCCATATTTCCTTTGCAAGAAGGACTGCACCGGCTTGGTTGGGTTTTCCATGCTTTAGAAGTGCACCGTGGCGATGAGGTTGCTTGCATATGGAGCGTCGGCTAATGCTGTCGATGACTATCTCCGCATCGCCGAGTCCACCGCCCTTGATTGCTTGTATAGGCTCTGCAGGGCAGTGATTGCAATGTTCGGGGAAGAGTACTTGAGATCACCCACTGCTGAAGACACTACTCGGATCCTCGCAGTCAATGAAAGTTGAGAATTTTCTGGAATGCTTGGAAGCATAGATTGCATGCAATGGGAGTGGAAGAACTGTCCATTTGAATGACAAGGAATGTACAAAGGCCAAAAAGGAGGATGCACTGTGATACTTGAGGCAGTTGCTACACATGATCTTTGGATCTGGCACTCCTTCTTTGGCATGGCAGGATTGAACAACGACATCAACGTCCTCAACTTCTCAGTTGTCCGGTTTCCTGCTATGACCTGGTCGAAAGATCAGATGTGAGAAGTGATGAACTGTTTGTGACCTTGCACAACATGATCATTGAGGATGAGAGGAAGGATCCAATGAGTTTGCTCGAGGGGGACGAGCCATACTATCTACAGGGTCCTCTTGCCGAGCCTGATCATCAGGTGCCTCCAACATGGGCTGCATTCATCGCAATGCGTCAGGACATCCGAGATCCGACGATGCATCAACAGCTCCAGGATGATCTTGTCGAGCACCTATGTTACACTACGCCAAACTCTGTTTAAAATTTCGCCGAACTTTGGTCTTAAAGTGTTCTGTATTCATCGTATGACGAACTATGCCGAAATTTGAACGAATTTGAGCCGAATTCTAGCGGAAAAGGGCGACCCGGGAACTCGGTTTGGGTACGCGAGTGGAAAACTGGGCGTGCCCAGGCCGAAAACTTGCGCCGTCCAGCCAAAGTTTGGTGCGGATTTCGGCCTGAGTTCGGCCAACGAGTGGATATGCTCTAATGATATCTCAATCCAGACCAACCTGCACCTCCCATCCCTCTCTTCTTCCACCGCAAGAACCCCCATGGCCACCTCTTGCCAACCTAAGCCCTAGATCAGCCTCCTTTGTACCTCGTCACTCTGGTGACCAACCATGCCATGCAAGGCGTCCAGGAGCTGTAGCCACTTCCTCTACCTCGTCAAGAACCACCGGGCGCCGCTGAACCTCCCTGGAGAAGCCCCAGCGCCGCAACGTACTGGAGATAGCCAAACTCTTTGCCGATGAGCCTCGCTGTGGATCGTGGCCTCCTCGAGCCAAGCCATCTTCACCAACATCACCGAGGTGAGCAGGTCCATCTCCTAGACATGCCCCTCCTGCCTCTAGCTCGCTGCAGCACTGACGCCCTCCGTCGAGCAACCTCTGTGCGCCTCCGTCGCCTTAGCACTCTCACAGAACACCTCGCTGTTGGCCTCCCTGCGGCCACCTGGGTGCTCGTGGAGCAGCACCGGGTACCCTTGCCCTCCCAGACCACGCCACCATCACCATCTTGAACCATCTCTTGCCGTTCGTCGCTCTGCAGTGCACGCCCACGAAGCCAACATCAGCAGTATGCACAACCTATAGTTCGTCCTAGCCGACAGTTAGCAGCACGCTTTGTGTGTCCCCTGTTCCCGGTGTTCCTGAACTCCTTTTCGGATACTACCTGAACCAAATCTTTAGCCCTAACATCCAGCATCCTCCAGCATCAAACAGCACCCGAATTCAAGCTCTGAAGGAGAATCAATCTTCCGACAAAAGTCGTGCAGTTTTTACGTTTCCTCATTCTTCTGTCACATGCAACTGAACCTGGCGACTTCATTGACATTTTCCGGAGCAGATATTGGTCCTCTAAAGGAACATCCTTAACAAAGGTTGTAGATCTTGAATATATCTAAAACTTTTTTTTTCGTCGTACCAAAATTCTGCACCATTTGGTCGACATCTTCTTCGGAAATCAGAACGATTTCAATCATTTTTTAGATCTCTAATTTCACATTCAGTCAACCCTCCTCCAACCCGCAGTCCCCCACGCCCCCACATGTCACCTCCACACGCCGCAGTCCAGTCAGCAGTCAGCACGCGCCCGAGGCCCACATGTCATGGACCTTGGGCCGGAAAGCCGCAAGTAACAAAAGTCCCAGTTATTTTCTAATTCACACAAAATTCCAGAAAATAATTTATATCTTAATTAATTCATAACTTTCAAATGATTATGAATTTGAACATAATTCCAACATGAAATATGATTTATTTATAAATGTGAATCCAAATATCATTTCAAATGTTTTCAAAACTAATTCAAACTAGTCAAACCTTTGACTTTGACCCCTTTTAAAATAATTTTGACTTTAATATTAATTTAAATTCATAAAACCAAATAATTTGAATAATATATGTTTTAATCAAAAAAATATGAGGAATCTGTTTATGCTATTTATAATATCATTTGAGCAATTTAAAATTTTGAAATAATTTAAATGTTAATAAATGCCAATTCTGAAATATTACATAACTTTACATCCGGAACTCCGAATTCAACAAATGATATGTATAAATCGATTAGCTCGACGAGCCCGTATAAATGTGGTTTCCATGATATGAATTAAAGCAAGCATCATATAAATATTAAGTATGCAGCAATGTTTATGGGATCAAAATATGACTAAAAACTTAATAAAATACTTTATTCTTGTACCCCTCACCTCACCCATGCGATGCTATTGTTATACCATGTAATTGTACATCATTCCATCATGGCATAACTTGTTTGCTTGTTGCATATAATTTATATGATTGTGCTATGTATTTATTTCGGCCCTTATGTGTTTGGTTTTTATCCGGATAGACACTGAGTAAGGAGAATATCACGAGCCTTAAGAGTATTATCCAGATCCATCTTATTCTACAATTGAACTACCAGGCAAGCATTCGCCATGCTTGCACTACATATAGTACTTATTGCATCTATCTTATTATTGCATCATATGTCGCGATACGAATAAAATTGAATCCCAAGTATTACATAGCCTTTACTTTTAAACCCCACCGAAGCTTGTTTCCCTCCATCCTATGAGCCCTTACTACATGAGTTGTTTGATCCATGCGAGTCGTAGAATTGCATGTGTAGGGTTTGTGAGTGTCTTTGAATAATGAGATACCTAAACAACCGAACTGAGTAGTAATGGGATAACTAATGAAGGAGGAACTAATGGGCATTATCTGCTATTTGGTTCTTTAATCCCGCATGTGTCCTGTAGGACCCCGAGTACTTGATACCTGTTCCTTGACTATTGCACTATCCGCATGTGGGACCATGAATCCCATTAGCCAGAGCTTGAATCATTTCTTATTTCTTGGGGCCACAAACTAGTTTGGGCCTTTACTACCATCTTGTACTTAAGCCATGCTACCGTTTTATTTACTACTATTACTTGTGGTGAGCATTTACTGCTGTACTGTTTAGGAACCCTATGCCACGTCTCCACTGTATCGACACGCCCAGTCACACTTTCGGGTTCCCAGTTGTTTATAGTCATCGGCACACCCCTGGGTCCGTCGTGGAGCCGGCCGACTTCGTAGCAGGTAGCTTAGTGGCGTGGCCCCCTGAAATATCTAATGAATCTTGTGATTGCTTTGTCGTGATTCCTCGTTGGGTTTTAATTTGGTTTTTCCGAGGTTGATCGTGGATGTGTTGCTATTTGTGCACCTCTGCAGGGTAAATCTTTCTAAAAGTCGTGTATGTGGTTATGGACAAGTTGGAGCACAGTTTCTCGATCATAGACAAGCATAACTAAAGTATCGCTTTTAAATTGACTAAGACTTGACTAGTAATAGTGCAATATTCATGGAATGATTAATAAAACTACCAATGGATGGGATGTTCTTCCGCCTTCTCGTTCGGGAACGGGGAGGTGGGCGAGCGATGTTTATTTATGTTGACATATATCTATGGGTAATTAACTGTTGTTTAATTAACGAGCGTCTGTCTATCATTGGTTAGGCGGATGGTGTAATGTGTCTCTATAGAACTGCTAGGCTTTATTTTTGCTACAATTGCATCACCCTTAGGTTGTTCCCTTTAGATGCATAAAGACTTGTTGAGTCCCTTAGGGTCTCACACTATAAAATATTGGTTGAGATGGACAGGTATATCCGCAGGAAGGCTACTGGGTTGAAGAGACCAATGATGATGGCAACAAACGTCAGGTGTAGAGATTCCAGGGATGGAGATCCGTGAGATATGTGGGTGGGATGTGCTTATTTTCAGGACGTCTTACACCAATTTTATTTTTATCCGTAATCGGATCTTGTCAACTGCTTCCACTTGATACTTTGATGTGTGATGTATGAGGATGTATCCTAACTATTAGTTATCTAGTACTACCTCCGTTTCAGGGCTTAAGGCGCACACGCTTTCCAAAGCAAAGTTTGACCGAAAAAATTGAACAACAAAATCTTGATTATATTGTACATAATTACTACCGTTGGATTCGTATTGAAAAATACTTTCCAGTGGTACTATTTTTATACCAAAACTCTTTACGTATTTAGAGTAATTCTTAGTCAAAGAAAAAACACGCAAAACGAGGACGCCTTAAGCCCTAAGACGGAGGGAGTATTTTGAATCTTGTCGTATGGCGTTGAATATTTCTATTTCTTTTAGATGGATTGGCTCTGATATACTCTTGTATCTCGTTGGAATACATTCTCATTTATGTATGCTTGACTCGCAATCCAGCCGGCTACGTCTCTGCCACTTGAAGCTATAACCACGAGAACTGGGTAGGGTGGTTGGCTGGTACCGTGCCCTGTTCCGCTCAGATGTGACCTACACGTGGGTGGCCTTTGGGCCTCCTCGGTAGGACACCTTATCCACTTTTGGGTTATACCAGCTTGTGATTTAGAGCATAGGGTCCAGGTAATGACAGGTTGCCTGATCATGAACATTGGATGTTGTTAATAACAAGGTCATATCATTGTAGAATGATATGATGAATATTCACTCGTAGTAGATGTTGCAATACGATCATGCCATCAAGTTTATATTTCTATAAAATTTGTAGTAATTAAATTTCCTTAGGCCATGAGATCACGTCAATCGCTTTCACGAAAAGAGTACTTTGATTCCATCAAACGTCACACCGTAACAGGGTGATTATAAAGGTGTCGTTAGGTGTTTGGAAAGTGTTAGTTGAGGCTCATGGATCAAGAATGGGATTTGTCCATCCGGATGACGGAGAGATATACTCAGGGCCCTCTCGGTGATATCACATTGAAATAGCTTGCAAGCAAGTGATTTGATCACTAGATTGTCATATCATGAGGACAAGAAAAAGAGTACCTATCGGGAATGAGATTAAACAAGGTATGGATGATACCAAGTGATTGGGTCTCGGACGAGTGAAATATCGCGAGACAAAAGGAATTTGATTATAGTGAAAGAGGTTCATACGATCATCCAATCTTTGTGGAACTAGTGGGAGTCATTATGGATATCCAGGTCCCGCTAATGATTATTTATTAGAGAAAGTCCTAATCATGTATACATAGTTATTGAACCCGTAGGGAGACACACTTAAGTTTATTCGACGCATTTGAGTGGGTAGGGAGCACATGGGAAGTCAATGGACATCGCAAAAATTTTTTTATCGCAGAAAATTATTCTATCAAATATGCCAAAATAGTTTCGGGGTATCGAAACAAAGCAAGGGAGCAAAACGATAATGTGTTCATTAAATGAAGTACTCATTAAATAAAGTGTTCATTAAATTGATTTGCATTAAAACAAGGGAATTAAAGTGCTTTAATGGAAAGACCTTTGGTTTTTGAGTGGAGATTAAATGGGAGAAAATGGAGTTGGGAATAATGTGAGTGGAGAGTCCACCCACATGAATGAACGGAGGAGAGGGGGCACCCTCTTGGCCGCCGGCCAAGGGAGGGGATCCCCCCCTATAAAATGAAGTGGCATCCTCCTCTCTCTCACACACACTCTCACTTGCCGCTCTCATATGCCCTTAGGTTGGCATCTTCTCCCCTTGCTTGCCTTGCCCATTGCCACTAGAAATGGTTATTGGAGAATCCCTGCTCGATATCTTCCCATCCACCACCTCTACCATGGCGCAGCGCTGGTGGAGTTCCTAGGGATCCGCTACTTCTGCTGCCTGGCTGGAGCGAGGGTTTGGAAGTCATCGGCACACCAAACGTGTGACCGATTACGGAGGTGTTGCCCGTTTGTGGCGCTGATCTTCTACATGTCCTTGAGCATGGTCGTGTACATCTACATCAAACATGTTTGTTTACATGAACATTATACCTCTTATGGTCTACGAGGGTGAGTCCATCTCTAACCGTTACAAAGTATCGCCTTGATTCGATCTTGGCAGTTGCAAACCGTAGGAATTTTTTGTTTTCTACGCAGTTAACACCACCACACCGCCATCAAGCAAGAGCACTTGTGATCCAAGAGGAACCACCACGTGAAGAACCTCAAGTGGAACATCAATACAATGATCAACCTCAAGATCTTCACTCGACTATAAGTGATGACTCCCATGGGGAATATCAAGCATGCCGTCAATGTGAAGACCTTGAAGATCCTCCAAGACATCATTGTCGACATGATCATTGCGGTGACCCAACATACCACTGCATGATGTAGTACACTATAGTCTTTGACATAACACCAATGAAACACCATTCACTAGTATTACATCTCTCAGAGTGGTACAACAGAAACATGGAGGTCCAAGACATGACTATAGGTTACAACTAAACTCTTTACAAAAGATCCACATAATACTTTAGGTTCTAGAGAAAGAAAGCAACTTTTTACAAAGAAGAATCAGAAATAAGAACTCAAAACTACCAAACTAATATATTAGTATCTACACTATTTGTCTTGCAAATGCTGCTATTGCATTGCTTTACAGAAGTAGGATTTATGGCTAGATATTAAACTCCTAGCTAATCAACAACTTTGTCTTCATTTTAGTTGATGTATATGTTGACTTATTTGACTTCATTGAAGGGTTTGATATTTTTATGATGATCCCCTTGAGCATAAGTTAATGTAGACGTCATATTTATTGGCTTCAGAATCTAGCAAGGGTTAAGAAGATATGTTGAGTACATGCGTACTGAAAAAGTTCATTAAAAAGGAGTGTTTGATGCACTATCTACAGGCACATACAAAATGTCACAGGCTATGCAGGTTTTCATAAACATTTCTTCAAAGGTTTCTTTTATTCTGAAAATATATGTCCGTCAGCCTTCATAGGTTTACCAGAACTTTCGTGGAGTTCCTTTCCTGCTATGTTCGTAGCACCTTCCCGGAACAGGGACTAACAAGTTTTTGTTCTTACACTCTACAGAGGTGCGTTACTTTACCCATGAGATATCTTAGCTTTGTTGCACATCCGGGCTGCAAACCTGTTCATACTTCCTTGGTATGAGGCCCAGACTAAGATCCAAGCCAATCACTTCCCTTCTCCGCGACCTCGCATGTCTGCTTGGTGTACGCCATGCCCACATATTGAATTACGACAATGGTTAGTACAGACCGTTCAGATGCCAGAACTATCGTGGGACATTGAGGGTGCCCACCCATATGCTGCATATCCTCTACGAATTACCAATCACGCTACAAGGATAATAGCCACAGCATGTGCATCCGGCTACATGCGAAAGGAAGAAGATCTAGTTGACTTCTCCGTCCCATTCCAAATCTCATGGTTAACATGTGATATACGGTGCAAGAATCATTGGAGACATTTGTTGTTAAGTCCTATATAATATGTTCCTTTACCACTGAAACTTTCATAGTAGATTATTACCTCTTGGTAAATAACCTATAATCATATTATTAGGAAAATAGTGTTTTCTAACCTTTTTGAAATGCAGGTGATGACAACACTAGATTTGCAAAATATTTGATAGAAAATAACCAAAGGACACGAGGAAGTGTGAACTTGACTTTTGTGATTACAAGATTATGCAATCACGGTCTTCGAGATACTAGAAGATCCAACATCTGAAATCAGCATCGTTGGTCCGGTAAGGACTAATGTTTAAACAGGGAATATGTTGTGATGCATAAGTAATGTAATGCATTTTGTAAAACCCCTAGATAATTCCCCAATCACATGGATGAGTTCAACTTAGATGATTTAAAATTTGGTTTATCTTCAATTTTACTTCACAAGTAAATATATATATATACAAGAAACTTAAGACTAAAATTTAGGATAAAAAGTTAAACATAACAACACATGATTAGAGTTAATTAATATCATGTAATTATTATGGAAGTATATGTTTTAGATTTATAAGTGTTGAAAGAAATAACATAATGTGTTTTTTTTAAGTGGCAAAAAGAATAACTTTTGGATAAAAGATTTCTTTGACAAGGTTTAAATAATCTTGTATGTTCAATAGAATGCGATCGATGTCGTTTGTGTTTGTTCGATGAGATTGGGCTTGAGATTCCTTATAATTCATTTGGAATAGACTAAAGTTAACAATAAAAACTTAAACATACTTTGGACATTATGTTTATAACTTTGTGGTCCAAAGTTAACTTTAAAAACATATGTAGATTTAAGTGTGATGTGTCTAAATCATTATCAAGTTCTAGGATTGTGATAAAGATGATTAAGGATGTAAGATCATTCACTTTCAATTTAAGTGACTGATGAGTTCAAATGTGATTTCTTATTATGAAGGTAATTTCACTTATTAAGGGAAACAAATATGGATGACCTTATTATTCTATTAGAGTTTGAAGTCATCTTTAATAATGGTTAAGAGATAAACAACATTCACTTTTATCATAAGCGAATGATGATTGAAATTTACTTAAAATTATTGGTTTAATTTGGATTTATGCTTTTAAAGAGTTTTCTAAAAGTTAATAGTTTACACTTGAGTATTATTATAAACTTAAGTTATGGCTTTGGAGGTAATATTTAAATGTAAAATATTCAAGTAATTATTTCTTATTTAAGAAATATTTTTAAAGAATTTAAAAAATTGGTATTTTCTAAAATAGTTAAGGATTTATTATATTAAGATCTTTAAAAACCTTTGTAATAATATATTTAGTATTTTCTAGTACAATATATTTCTTTAATATCTTAAAAATGATTTTATAGATTTTTATGTATTATTTTTGTTTTTATAAAATTCCACTAAGGATTAAATGTCTTTGAATATTTGTGTCGAGTTTTTTTTTTAGATAAAATAATTTGGTATTTTTATAAAATAGTAGATTTATTTTTATATACAAAAATGATTTTTATTCATTTTTAGTATTTTAGCTTATTTTATTAAATAACATTTTGCATTTTCGTAGCTTTAATATTTAGTTTTATTTTATTTAACTCAAACAAGTAGTGTCATATTTTTCTTAGGTGGGTATTATTTTTACGAATATTTTGATATATGATATATATTTTTAGGATTTTCTACATTTTTCTATGGCCTATATACTCATAGGGGTAACATGGTCATTCAATTTATTTTCTGTTCTTGTTCTATTAAGTTATTTTTGGAACTAGACCTGGCCTGTGAGCCAGCCCCACCCACTAGCCAATTCGGTCAACCAAACTCGGGTCAAAACTAATCCTATCTCACCCTCTCTCACTCTCTCTTCTCTCACGCACACACGCACCCTCCTCCTCTCTTCCTCTCATTCCTCTTTTGCGGCCAACAATGCGCTGCCAGTGCCCTCACCTACCGCCATGGCCACCATCACCGATGCCCACTATCGCCTCCTACTGACGTTGCCTCACTAGGGTCTCCTCCATCAGTAACCCTCCACCTCCATGCTCCCCTGCGTTGTACGAGCCCCCCCGGCTAAACCTAGCCGTGTGGGTCGGGTTCACCGGTGTAGTCTCTAGTTCAAGTGCTTGTGCCTTCGGCTGTACTCGTGGATGAGCACAAGCACTTCTCCGGCTACTACACCTCCTCCACCATGCCATGATTTCCCCCTGCTTCTATACTAGATGCTCGGCTCTTCGACACCGGTGGGATGACACTTGCCTCTAAAACCACGATATCCACTATTCGCGACTGCATGTTGGTGACACATTGCTGGTGGCTACCTCGACTCCGACACCGGTGGAACGGTGATGCTGTGCACCTCGATGCCCCCTCTTTCTATTCTGATGCCGGTGGGATGGTGCTATGGACGCTACTCCCGGCATCGGCTTTTCTCTACACCCTCGTATGGGCACAGTGAGTTCCTTTCTGGAACCGGTCTTCGAGTCGATGAACTAATGTATGTATAGGACTAGGATTATGGTGATGTGATGGACATAAACCATGTTGTTTGTGTAAACTTGGTGGTGTTGTGGTCTTCTGGACATGCGCCATGTCCATGATTTTCTCAAGTTGAGCTTGTAACATCCCAAAAATACTAAGCTTGGATCATCAAATTCTAATCATCAAAATTAGGGTTAACAAAAACTTTTCTAAATGAAATCATGGATGCATGCATATGTGTATGCATGGATTTTGAAATCCTTTAAAACCACCTTGTTTGTTTGTTTGTAACATTGCTTGTAAAATGTTTCTTAGGTGAAATAAACATCATCTAAAACATTTCCCACACCTTTCCTAAAGACAACTAAATCAAAACACATATATGAAATGAATGGTCATTTTGGCCAATTTAACTCCCATGCCTACTTTGGCTGTCTCAAACTTTCAGAACCTAACAGAAACTTTTCTGGATCTTTGCACCCCTTGAATGTACTCATAACAAGGTATCAAGGCCCACATTGTGATCATCCAGAAACTTTCAAATGCATAGTTTAAATGACAATTCAAAATTTAATCTTTATCATATGGGAAGATCCCACTTTTTCAAAAACTACTCAAACAAGCTCAACTTTCAAAACCCAAGCATCTGCAGACTCACCAGCACCAATCTAGCAAACCCACCAAAATCATTTCAAAATTCAAAACTTGATTTCATGTGGCCATTTCATCAAACAGGTTGCAGACACAAATCAAACAAACATCAAACACTATTGTGAGCAGTGATTCTTGCCTAACTGGTTCCCCATTTTGCTCACACACAACTTAGTAGATCATCTAGGAAGATTAGCCAGGCACTAGCACCACTGTGAGCTTGCCATTGTCATCAATGGTGAATAACCGAGCACCCTCTTGCCACCCCATAGTCGACAACAAGCTAGGAGTAGCAGCAAGCCTAGCCAGCATGTCTAGGAGGCAGCCCACCGTCCACCGCCACTCACTGTCCCAGCCGCGAGCGTTGCCAAGCCCTGGACCATGCGCACAAGCCGCGCCCAGACATGCCGAGCGTGCGCCAGAGCGCCACCCTCGACCATCACCCACAGACCGCGCGCCGCCCTCGCCGCGTGCATACACAATCCCCACCGACCCAGGAGACCGCCAGACATCCCCGTTTGCCTCCCTGTGCCGCACAGCCACCGCCCGCCGTCGAAGACGCCATCTCTGCCGCGCAGAGCATTGCTCGTTCCAGACCAAACCACACCGCCCCATGCCTCGATACCATGTCGTTGAGCATCGCCAGGAGACACCGCACCGTCCCCTACCCTTGCCCATGCCTTTAGCCGCCTGTAACCTCGCCCCCGACGAGCTCACCGTGCGCCCCGACGATCCCCTTGCTCGACTATAAATAGAGGCCACCCCCGCACGATTTCTTCACACCATCTCACTCCCCTCTCCTCACTGATCGTGCCACACCATTATCAGAGCAAGGCGAGCACCACCTCGCCGGAATTTCACTGCAGCCTGCCGCTGCCGGAGAAGAAGGGAGCCAGCGATTGGAGGCGCCCCAGGAGCTGCCGCGACCACCCCTGAGTTCGCTGTCGTCGACTTCGTCGTTCGCCCGCCTCGCCGACCCTCGCCAGCACCCCGGTGATCCCCCAGCGACCCTCACTGGCCGCTCTAGGTTTCGTTCTCGCCGGAGTTGTCTCGCATCGACGATGACTCCCAGCCGTTAGATTAGAACTAGATCGAACGATCCACGTCGCCCCATACCGCTTCGCCCAGCCCCGTGTCACTGACGAGTTGGGACACCCACTTAAGTAGCCCGCGGGAGCACTGCGCTTAGCAGGCCGGCCCAGTAACTTTTCCTGCGCAGCCCAGTTATTCAAATTAAACCTTTTTTATTTCAATTCAAACACACTTCTGTACCCCAACTTAAAAAATCAACCCAGATCGATTCAGTGCACCAAATTGAATGAAACCAATTTTGTTGGAAATTTCTGTGAATGCTGAATCCAAGCCTGTTGGATTCAAGTCATTTGGATCTATAGATCACCCATGGTAAAAATAACAAGGTAGAATCTTTTCTGCATTCAAACATTTTTCAAATTTAAACCATAATAGCTTCTGAGTTGATTCCAACTCTCAAAAATCACATTTAACCATACCTTTCAGAATATATAAAAATATTTAGGTTTACTTGCAGAAATAATGTTCAAGTAATAAAAGAATGCTACATAAGCATTTCTAGCCACTTTGATTAATTAAAATAAAAGGGTAAAACCTTATTAAATTGTGACACCACTTTAAATCACATTCCCATGGATTAAAATATGTGGTGATGACATGTGTCAATATGATCCCATGTTGGGTTTGGAGAATATAAAATCTTAAGTAGTTTTTCAATGAGTAGAAATTACTTTTCTAAAAATAAAAAAAGATTTAAACTTGCAAGACATCCATAGGACCCTTGTGTGTGATGATTGCAAGTAGTTAATTATTGTTTGGACCCTTGTGTCAATATGATCCCATGTTAGGGATGATGCTAGATCATCCATAGGACCCTTGTGTGTGATGATTGCAAGTAGTTAATTATTGTTTGGTGATTGTGTACCTCGTATTTATTCATAGATGCTAGTACCGACCAAGGATACGAGGAGGAAGGAGGATACTACGGAGAAGAAGCTGAGGAGAACTTCAACCAATGCTCTGCACAAGGCAAGCTAAAACTTGCAAGACATTCTACTTTAGCAAGCTTATACTGATATTGATGCAAGCTGATACTATACCTATGCAAGCCTTACCAATCAAGTTGACCTATGCAAGCTAAAACTTGCAAGAAATTCTACTTTAGCAAGCTTATACTGATATTGATGCAAGCTGATACTATACCTATGCAAGCCTTACCAATCAAGTTGACCTATGCCAGCTAAAACTTGCAAGACACTCTACTGATGCAACAAACCCATACTTGTTCTATGACTACTATATGCCTTAAGCATATGTGATCATACCCACTTGATAAACCAATCCTAGTTTTATGTGCAAGCTCCTTACGCTATTTCTTTCTCAAAGCTTACTTATAGTTTACTTAAGTGACTGGTAGATTTGGAAAGATGCTGAAGGTTGCATAAAGAGCATAAAATTTGGCCTAAGTTAGAAACCTTGACATCAGCCTGAGACCTGAGGTTGTCCTTAGTTGAAACTCCACTAGTTACCACCCCTCATTAATACTACCCCCACCTGTAGATGCTAGTGCTAAGCATAAAACTTGATCAACTTTTAGATGGGATTACTTGGTGGAAAAATGGTTATGAAAAACTTGGAATGATGGATCATTCTATTGAAATGTTTTGGACATGTGTTTCCAAACACTTGAGAATTTTGGTGATAAAAATGTTGAGGCATGAGCCTTAGCCCTTTATAAAACTAATGGTTGTCTGGATGCAATACCATTCCAATTTTATCGTACAACCACAATACCCGAATATTGGGTAGGGCTTGACTAGAAACTTATGTACCTTAGTATTAGTTCCCTCACGGCCAAGGTCTGAGTTGAGGCTACCTTGTGAAGATTGTCCACCTGTGCAGTACCCAAGATGACAGTTGGTCATGGTTGGGAGGCCAAACTCACAGGAGAGGTGCTTATACTAGGGAATGTAATCGAAAGGTTAGGATTGATTATCCGCATACTGAGTATGGTGAATTCAGGATTTGTTCCTGACGGATGTATGGAATGTTGTGGTGAAAGTGTACAATCTCTGCAGAGTGTCAAACTATTCGAATAGCCCGTGTCCGCGGTTATGGACAGTTGGAGTGGCCATACTATTTCCCCCGTCAGACTTTTCAAAATGACCTGTGAGATGAACTGAGACTTGGACTTGACCACAACAGAGTTGTGATATGAAATACAAGTTCCCGCTTAGGAATTATAAAATTGTGACTAGCTTTGGAACTTAGTAGAGATAAATCTGGCTTTTGCAAAACAACCCTAGAACCTAGTGTCCTATTATCCAAAAACCCCCTTTACCTATTAGTATTAGTTTGCGAGTACTTAAAGAGTACTCATGGCTTTGTCCCTGGCTATTCCCATGGCGAGACTATGAAGAGGAGTACCTGGAAGATGGACCCCAGGAAGGTTACGACAACTAGGATCATCTCCCATCGTAAGCATTGCCTGTGACCCCGAAGATGGAGCTTCACCTACGCTACCATTATTATTACGTATTCCGCTGCTTGATGTTGTATTAAGAACTGGATAATGAGATCCCTATTTGTGTAAGAACTTATGTATCGTTTGTAATGGATGATGTACTATGGTATCCAATTCTGTTATGTCTCGCAAAAATGGTAATCCTGGGATTGCGATGTATGGCATAACAGGCATCTAGGATTGAAAAATCCGGGTGTTGACAAGTTGGTATCAGAGCCATCCTAACCATAGGAGACCCTAGTTAGACTGGACGTTTGAATCAAAAACTTAGTTTCAAAACCAAAGAAAACAAATATTTACAAAAACTTATTCTCATTCTTATCTCTTTGATTCTTTCATAAAAATTCATGTTCCTCAAAAACTCTTGCAAAATACATAAAATTTTGACACACTTGATCACTCTGCTAATCTACTCATCCTCTATTTTTATAGATGGACGTGAAGTACAGCAAGTTTTACCAACTTGGGAATGGGGGAGACCTTATCTTTGAGAGGGATCTAGATCAGCTTTCGGAACTTCTGGAGCGTCCGCACCCCGAGTTCTTTGGAGCTCAGCTCAATGATTAAGGAGGAGAAGATCTGCAGTAGCTAATTGTTGCAAGTCTCCGAGGAAAGATTGAACCTCCCACTGCAGAGGGAATTCAGTTTACCTTGAGGGAAAACAACTGGCTCGATGGACTTGCCAGAGCAATGCAGGAAGCTCTTTATCGTCTGTGTGGGCAGAGCATCAATCAGATCAAGGGTACTCACTTTGAGTTTTGCCCAAGGCGTGATGCAAATGGACAACCACTGGAAGCCCCATACCACCCCGAGCTGAAGACTCAAATGGACCACCTTAGCTTCATGATGTATGATCATCAGCAGGAGTTGGACAACTGCCGTCACTATTGCAACCACAAGTATGCCATCATCAAGACGAAGGATCAGACCATCGCCATGCTAGCAAAGGATCGCAAGTCTCGCCGCCGTCAGCTCGACAAAAAGGAGCGCATTATTGCCCGTCTTCGCCACCGCATCTCATCTCTGGAGGAGACCATCCACGAGAGAGACATGCAGTTGGAGGAAAGGGAGAATGCCGGAGAGGATCTTCGTGGAGACCCTTACTCCTATCTCAGCGATGATGATGATTTTCTCGAGGATCAGGCCATGGACTTCTTCACCGATGAGGATGATTTTGCCTTCATCGATGATGCTGAAGATGATGAAGCCACAGACTCCGAGGAGTAGTAGCACTGAGCACTAGCATAGTGAGTAGTAGTCGGTCCCACTGTATCGTAGTTTCCTGAATGGTTCTTCAAACCATCTGTTTTTATTTGTTGTGGTGTGTGTTGTACTGTGTGCTATGAGTGAATGAATGAAAAATCAAGTTGCCAGAAAAATCTGAGTCAAACATTTAAAACTTTTCAAAGACCCAAGACCTTAGAAATTTCCCTCTTTTCTCATGATCTATATCAATCTTCTGATGCCACGTGGAGGAAGTAGTTCAGGCCCGGACCCGATGTTGCAGATCCTGCAAATGTTGACTTCTGACCGCGAAGCTGAAAGAGCGGAACGTCAAGCCAACCTAGCCACTCTCCAACAGATAGCCCAGCTATCCCACAACAACCAAGGCCACGGAAATCAGGAAAACCATGGATCTAAGCTCAAGAATTTCCAGAATACTAACCCACCCGTTTTCACCAAGTCAGAAGAACCCCTAGATGCCGATGATTGGCTGCAAACCATGGAAAACAACCTAGAAGTCGTCGGAGTGGAAGCCAACGAGAAAGTCCTGTTCGCCACCCATTATCTAGCCGGAGATGCCAGGGCATGGTGGAATAGTGTTCGTGCAATGACCAGAGGCCAGATGATGACCTGGGAGGAATTCAAGGTCAAGTTTAGCAGAACCCATGTGCCACCAGGTTTGATCAAGAGAATGAGAGACGAGTTCAGAGAGCTGA
Source organism: Avena sativa (assembly GCA_916181665.1). NCBI lineage: Eukaryota > Viridiplantae > Streptophyta > Magnoliopsida > Poales > Poaceae > Avena > Avena sativa. The sequence continues at coordinate 108,585,735 of OV702293.1, forward strand.
AGCAAGGAAGGATGACTGTAGTGGAATACCGTGACAAATTTTTGTCATTAGCTAGGTATGCCTCGGACGAGATAGACACCGAAGCCAAGAAGAAAGAAAGATTCCTGAATGGTCTGCATGACGAGATGCAGACGGTGTTAGTCAATATCCCCTTTGCTGATATTGAAGCCCTTGTCGACTCTGCCATCTAGATGGAAGGAAAGATCAACCAAGCCAATGAGAACCGCAAGCGTCACATGATGCATCAACCAGGAACCCATCAGACCCCAAAGTATCGCCCCAACCCATCTCCAGGATTTGCCCGAAGAACCAACAGACCCCCTATGACCCGTCCGACCTACCCCAACCGTGGAAACCCTAGACCCGGAGGAAATCACAACAACCCCGGCAACTCTAGCAATTTCACCTGTGTCCCACCCAAGTTCAACACCAACAATGCTACCGCCAACACCAACACTGCCCCGAGGACTGGAAGCAATGCTGTGCCTGTTGCAGCCAAGGACAAGTCACAAGTGACCTATTATGACTGTGGGAATAAAGGCCACTATTCCAACGAGTGCCCCAACAATAAGAACGCTGCAGCCCCTAATGCCAATGCCCCAGCTCCGCAGCAGCGTCGTGTCCAGCTAGGGAGAAGATTTGCCCCAGGGAATTCACTCAACCGCAATGGCCGTCTTTTTCTCATGCATGCTGAAGAAGCTCAGGAAGCGCCAGACGTCGTGTTGGGTATGTTTGACTCTGGTGCAAGAGTGTTGTTTGACTCTGGTGCCTCGCATTCATTTGTCACCGAAGAATTTGCCTGCACTAGTAAAATTCAACCAACCAAACTGAAGCATGTTATGATTGTGCAAATTCCCGGATCAACCACCAAGGCTAGGCAAATTTGCAAAGCCGTCCCTATACGAATCCATGGCATAGATTTTTATGCTAATCTAATAGTACTCGGAACTAAAGGTTTGGAAGTAGTACTAGGAATGGATTGGATGTCCAAACATAAGGGATTGATTGACTGTGCTAAGAAAGCCATCACCATGACCAGTACCGCCGGAATAACAGTCGAGCATATCTCTGAAACCTTACCTCGCCAATTCAAGTGTAAAAAGAGTCTAGCCCAACCTACCATTGACCAAGTCCGGATAGTCTGTGAATACCCCGATGTATTTCCCAATGTTTTGCCCGGTATGCCCCCAGATCGGGATATTGAGTTTATCATTGAACTAATCCCCGGAACAGGACCCATAGCCCAGAGACCCTATAGTATGAACCCGTCGGAACTAGTAGAACTGAAGAAGCAACTGTATTCCATGCTAGAAATTGGATTGATTCAACCAAGTGCGTCACCATGGAGATCACCTGTCTTATTTGTGGACAAGAAAGATGGAGGTAATCGTTTGTGTACGGATTATCGGAAGTTGAATGATGTCACCATCAAGAACAAGTACCCCTTGCCGAAGATAGAAGATTTGTTTGATCAGTTGACCGGTGCCCAGGTGTTTTCTAAGATTGATCTTAGAACTGGCTATCATCAACTCAAAATTCGTGCAGAGGATATTCCAAAGACTGCCTTTACCACCAGATATGGATTGTACGAGTATACAATCATGTCTTTTGGATTAACCAATGCCCCCGCTTATTTCATGAACCTCATGAATAAGATTTTTATGGACTTCCTGGATAAGTTTGTCGTTGTTTTCATTGATGACATTCTGATTTATTCCAAATCAGAAGAAGAACATGAGCTACACCTAAGGACCATTCTTGGAACCCTTAGAGAGCATCAACTGTATGCAAAGTTTAGCAAATGTGAATTCTGGTTACAGGAGGTAGGATTCCTCGGTCACATTGTATCAGCGGGAGGAATTGCCGTTGACCCTTTCAAAGTGAAAGATGTAGAAGATTGGCAAGCCCCAACCACTCAAACCCAAGTTCGTGCTTTTCTCGGATTGGCGGGATATTACCGCAAATTCGTAGAAGGATTCTTGAGTATCGCCCGACCCATGACCCAATTGCTGAAGAAGGACAAGAAGTTTGAATGGACAGACAAGTGTGAAGCGAGTTTTCAAGAACTCAAGAGGAGATTGATATCAGCCCCAATCTTAATCATGCCGGATATCACGAAGCCCTTCGATGTGTATTGCGACGCATCCAAGATTGGTCTCAGATGTGTGCTAATGCAAGAAGGCAAAGTTATATCTTACCTATCTCGACAATTGAAGCAGCACGAGCAAAACTATCCAACTCATGACCTCGAACTCGTAGCAGTAGTCCTAGCCCTGAAGACATGGAGACATTACCTAATGGGAAACCGTTGTGAGATTTATTCGGATCACAAGAGCCTAAAGTATATATTCACTCAGAAGGAGTTGAATATGAGGCAGAGAAGATGGATTGAGCTAATCAAAGATTACGACCTGGACATTCACTATCACCCTGGTAAAGCCAACGTGGTAGCCGATGCCCTTAGCAGATTTCCGTGCCGCTTGAACTCCATGATTTTGAAGGAGCAACCAAGTTTGCACAAGGAGATGGAAGATTTTCGAATGGAATTAGTAGGTGAAGGATTTTTGGCTAGCATAGAACTTTAGCCCACTTTGATCAGTCAGATTAAAGAAGCTCAGAACGGAAATGCCAGTATCGACGGAATCAAGCGTCGTATCGGTATGGGCAAAGTACCCGGATTCACCGAGGACGAAGAAGGAGTTCTGTGGTACAAAGGACGCCTTTGTGTACCAACCGATTCGGAGTTGAAAGAAGTTATCTTGAAGGAGGCTCATGATACTCTTTATTCTATCGATCCAGGAGGAACTAAGATGTATCAAGATTTGAAAGAGCAATTTTGGTGGCATAAGATGAAGAGAGAAATCGGAAGCTATATCTCCAAGTGTGATATATGTCAGCGAGTCAAGGAAGGACATCAAAGACCTGCTGGATTGTTGCAACCTTTGCAAATTCCGGAATGGAAATGGGATTCTGTAGGAATGGACTTTATCACTGGACTACCTACTTCTAGTAGGGGAAATGACTCTATCTGGGTCATAGTGGACAGATTGTCCAAAGTCGCCCATTTCTTGCCCGTCAAAACCACCTATCAGAGTTCGAAGCTAGCAGAGTTATACATCGCTAGAATCGTCAGTTTGCACGGAGTCCCCAAGAATATAGTATCAGATCGAGGAACTCAGTTTACCTCGAGATTCTGGAAGAAAGTCCAAGAAGGTTTAGGAACCCGCCTAGATTTCAGTACCGCGTATCACCCTCAGACCGATGGACAAATGGAGGGAGTAAATCAAATACTCGAAGATATGCTTAGAGCATGTGTGCTAGAATATGGATCCAAGTGGGAAGATTGTCTGCCTTTTGCAGAATTTTCCTACAACAATAGTTACCAAGCCAGTTTGCAAATGGCCCCATTTGAATTCATGTACGGAAGAAAGTGTCGCACCCCTTTGAACTGGTCGGAAGTAGGAGAGAGTCAGATTTTCGGACCCGACATCCTCTGAGAAGCAGAAGAGAAGGTTCACAAGATTCGTGAGCACCTCAAGACCCCCAATACCGACAGAAGAGTTACGCCGACAAGAGACGTCGAGACCTCGCCTTCAACATAGGAGATTTTGTTTATCTGAAAGTGTCGCCATTGAAGGGAATGCAGCGTTTCCAACTCAAAGGAAAGTTAGCCCCCAGATATATCGGACCTTTCAAAATTCTGAACCGTCGAGGAGAAGTATCGTATCAATTGGAACTACCTGAAGAGCTGTCAGCTGTGCACAATGTGTTCCATATCTCGTTACTTCGCAAATGTCTCGAAGTCCCCGAGAAGACCGAAGTGTTCAAGAATATCGAACACCGTACCATAGAGATCAACAATGACCTGACCTATCCTGAAGTACCCATGCGCATTTTGGAAGAAGCTTTTCGAACTACCCGAACCCGAAGCATCAAGTTTCACAAGATTCAGTGGAGCAACCACACAGAAGAGGAAGCTACCTGGGAGCGCGAAGATCACATCCGGACGGAGTTTCCTGATCTCTTCAAATCCTAGGTAATCTTTTCGTCCTTTTTAAATCTCGGGACGAGATTTTGTTTAAGGGGGTAAGGTTTATAACATCCCAAAAATACTAAGCTTGGATCATCAAATTCTAATCATCAAAATTAGGGTTAACAAAAACTTCTCTAAATGAAATCATGGATGCATGCATATGTGTATGCATGGATTTTGAAATCCTTTAAAACCACCTTGTTTGTTTGTTGCATTGCTTGTAAAATGTTTCTTAGGTGAAATAAACATCATCTAAAAAATTTCCCACACCTTTCCTAAAGACAAGTAAATCAAAACACATATATGAAATGAATGGTCATTTTGGCCAATTTAACTCCCATACCTACTTTGGCTGTCTCAAACTTTCAGAACCTAACAGAAACTTTTCTGGATCTTTGCACCCCTTGAATGTACTCATAACAAGGTATCAAGGCCCACCTTGTGATCATCCAGAAAGTTTCAAATGCATAGTTTAAATGACAATTCAAAATTTAATCTTTATCATATGGAAAGATACCACTTTTTCAAAAACTACTCAAACAAGCTCAACTTTCAAAACCCAAGCATCTGCAGACTCACCAGCACCAATCTAGCAAACCCACCAAAAATCATTTCAAAATTCAAAACTTGATTTCATGCGGCCATTTCATCAAACAGGTTGCAGACACAAATCAAACAAACATCAAACACTATTGTGAGTAGTGATTCTTGCCTAACTAGTTCCCCATTTAGCTCACACACAACTCAGTAGATCATCTAGGAAGAATAGCCAGGCACTAGCACCACTGTGAGCTTGCCATTGTCATCAATGGTGAATAGCCGAGCACCCTCTTGCCACCCCATAGTCGACAGCAAGCTAGGAGCAGCAGCAAGCCTAGCCAGCATGTCTGGGAGGCAGCCCACCGTCCACCGCCACTCACTGTCCTAGCCGCGAGCGTTGCCAAGCCCTGGACCACGCGCACAAGCCACGCCCAGACCATGCCGAGCGTGCGCCAGAGCGCCACCCTCGACCATCACCCACAGACCGCGCGCCGCCCTCGCCGCGTGCATACACAATCCCCACCGACCCAGGAGACCGCCAGACATCCCCGTTTGCCGCCGCGTGCCGCACAGCCACCGCCCGTCGTCGAAGACGCCGTCTCTGCCGCGCAGAGCATCGCTCAGACCAAACCACACCGCCCCATGCCTCGATACCATGTCGTTGAGCATCGCCAGGAGACACCGCGCCGTCCCCTACCCTTGCCCATGCCTTAGCCGCCTGTAACCTCGCCCCCGACGAGCTCACCGTGCGGCCCGATGGTCCCCTCGCTCGACTATAAATAGAGGCCACCCCCGCACGATTTCTTCACACCATCTCACTCCCCTCTCCTCACTGATCGTGCCACACCATTCTCAGAGCAAGGCGAGCACCACCTCGCCAGAATTTCACTGGAGCCTGCCGCTGCCGGAGAAGAAGGGAGCCAGCGATTGGAGGCGCCCCAGGAGCTCCCGCGACCACCCCTGAGTTCGCCGTCGTCGACTTCGTCGTTCGCCCGCCTCGCCGACCCTCGCCAGCACCCCGGTGAGCCCCCAGCGACCCTCACTGGCCGCGCTAGGTTTCAATCTCGCCAGAGTTGTCTCGCGTCGACGATGACTCCCAGCTGTTAGATTAGAACTAGATCGAACGATCCACGTCGCCCCATACCGCTTCGCCCAGCCCCGTGTCACTGACGAGTGGGGACACCCACTTAAGTAGCCCGCGGGAGCACTGCGCTTAGCAGGCCGGCCCAGTAACTTTTCCCGCGCATCCCATTTATTCAAATTAAACCTTTTTCTATTTCAATTCAAACACACTTCTGTACCCAACTTCAAAAATCAACCCAGATTGATTCATTGCACCAAATTGAATGAAACCAATTTTGTTGGAAAGGTCTGTGAATGATGAATCAAAGCCCGTTGGATTCAAATCATTTGGATCTATATATCACCCATGGTAAAAATAACAAGGCAGAAGCTTTTCTGCATTCAAACATTTTTCAAATTTAAACCATAATAGCTTTTGAGTTGAATCCAACTCTCAAAAATCACATTTAACCATACATTTCAGAATATATAAAAATATATAGGTTTACTTGCAGAAATAATGTTCAAGTAACAAAAGAATGCTACATAAGCATTTCTAGCCACTTTAATTAATTAAAATAAAAGGGTAAAACCTTATTAAATTGTGACACCACTTTAAATCACATTCCCATGGACTACAATATGTGGTGATGACATGTGTCAACATGATCCCATGTTGGGTTTGGAGAATATAAAATCTTAAGTAGTTTTTCAATGAGTAGAAATTACTTTTCTAAAAATAAAAAAAGATTTAAACCAAGCCTTGACCTTGTAATGTTAGGGATGATGCTAGATCATCCATAGGACCCTTGTGTGTGATGATTGCAAGTAGTTAAGTATTGTTTGGTGATTGTGTACCTCGTATTGATTCATAGACGCTAGTACCAACCAAGGATACGAGGAGGAAGGAGGATACTACGAAGAAGAAGCCAAGGAGAACTTCAACCACTGCTCTGCACAAGGCAAGCTAAAACTTGCAAGACATTCTACTTTAGCAAGCTTATACTGATATTTATGCAAGCTGATACTATACCTATGCAAGCCTTACCAATCAAGTTGACCTATGAAAGCTAAAACTTGCAAGACATTCTACTTTAGCAAGCTTATACTGATATTGATTCAAGCTGATACTATACCTATGCAGGACTTACCAATCAAGTTGACCTATGCAAGCTAAAACTTGCAAGACACTCTACTGATGCAACAAACCCATACTTGTTCTATGAATACTATATGCCTTAAGCATATGTGATCATACCCACTTGATAAACCAATCCTAGTTTTATGTGCAAGCTCCTTATGCTATTTCTTTGTCAAAGCTTACTTAGAGTTTACTTAAGTGACTGGTAGATTTGGAAAGATGCTGAAGGTTGCATAAAGAGCATAAAATTTGGCCTAAGTTAGAAACCTTGACATCAGCCTGAGACCTGAGGTTGTCCTTAGTTGAAACTCCACTAGTTACCACCCCTCATTAATACTACCCCCACCTGTAGATGCTAGTGCTAAGCATAAAACTTGATCAACTCTTAGATGGGATTACTTGGTGGAAAAATGGTTATGAAAACTTTGGAATGATGGATCATTCTATTGAAATGTCTTGGACATGTGTTTCCAAACAATTGAGAATTTTGGTGATAAAAATGTTGAGGCATGAGCCTTAGCCCTTTATAAAACTAATGGTTATCTGGATGCGATACCATTCCAATTTTATCGTACAACCACAATACCCGAATATTGGGTAGGGCTTGACTGGTAACTTATGTACCTTAGTATTAGTTCCCTCACGGCCAAGGTCTGAGCTGAGGCTACCTTTTGAAGATTGTCCACCTGTGCAGTACCCAAGATGACAGTTGGTCATGGTTGGGGGGCCAAACTCACAAGAGAGGTGCTTATACTAGGGCGTGTAATGGAAAGGTTAGGATTTATTATCCGCATATTGAGTATGGTGAATTCAGGATTTTTTCCTAACGGATGTATCGAATGTTGTGGTGAAAGTGTACAATCTCTGCAGAGTGTCAAACTATTCGTATAGCCGCGCCCGCGGTTATGGACAGTTGGAGTGGCCATACTGTTTCCCCCGTCAGATTTTTCAAAATGACATGTGAGATGAACTGAGACTTGGACTTGACCACAACAGAGTTGTGATATGAAATACAAGTTCCCGCTTAGGAATTATAAAATTGTGACTAGCTTTGGAACTTAGTAGAGATAAATCTGGCTTTTGCAAAACAACCCTAGAACCTAGTGTCCTATTAGTATTAGTTTGCGAGTACTTAAAGAGTACTCATGGCTTTATCCCTGGCTATTCCCATGGCCAAACTATGAAGAGGAGTACCTGGAAGATGGACCCCAGGAAGGTTACGACAACTAGGATCATCTCCCATCGTCAGCATTGCCTGTGACCCCGAAGATGGAGCTTTGCCTACGCTACCTTTATTATTACGTATTCTGCTGCTTGATGTTGTATTAAGAACTGGATCATGAGATCCCTATTTGTGTAAGAACTTATGTATCATTTGTAATGGATGATGTACTATGGTATCCAATTCTGTTATGTCTCGCAAAAATGGTAATCCTGGGATTGCGATGTATGGCATAACAGGCATCTAGAATTGAAAAATCCGGGTGTTGACAGAGCTACTGACTACTAGCTTATTACCAATAATGGAATACAAGTTTGGATGATTAATAGTCCCTAACGTGTTTTCTTGAGCTTGTTAAATACTAATCCAAATAGTAGAAAATTGTACTAATGGTGGTGCCTCAACTTGGATTCAGTGATCATCCAAGCATTAGTGAAATATTACTTAGTAGTCCTGTTGTATTCATATGTTTAACTGAATCTTTTGATTCAGTGGGTTGCTTAACTGAACTATTTAGTTGAGTACATGCTGGTCTAAATGGTAGCTATTCAGATTAATAGTTTGGAAGCTTGATTAGCTAGGAGGATGATTTGGAGTCCTATTTTATTGATGGTAAATGATTATTTTGAGATTGTTATTTGGATATGGAGGAATCTTAACAATTATGTCTCTCTCAACATTTCATTGAGGAATAGTGTTGTTATGAATTGGTTTGTATATTGATAATTTTTATATATACTTATATTATTAGGTTGGCAGGTTCTATTGAGCAATACTGCTAAATTGAGATGGCTCATTATTATGGTATCTTGTTTGGAACATAATCTGGTGTTGTTCTAGTTGGGTCAGTGACTTCTATAGCTATGGTTGTGTTATTGTGATTGCTTCCCTTGGAGTATGCATGGTGGTGACTCCTAGCTATATGATCTTATTCTATTTCTAACTAGGTAAATGGCCTCAGATATACACCTGGATGACTTGGTGGTATTAATAGGCTAAAAAAATATAAGCCCATAGACATTGATGTCCAATCCGAGATTTAAGAATATATGTTGGATTGTGCAATTTCAGTTTGTTTTAAAAATGATTCCTACTTGACTTGTCTAGGAAGATGATTTGAATTCTTCTGGACTTACATGGTATGGTAGCTTCTGAATTCTTGATGATTCTATTAAATGAAGATTATGGCTTCTGCTGTTTTAGAAATTGCTACTGTGGTGCCTGCACTCTAGAGTGTGCACTATAGTAGTCTGAACAACATGATCTGCTACTAAACTTTATTGCTTGCCAAAGATTATCCTTTAGACGATTTGTTTCCAAAGATTCCTTTAGGGATGTCCCTGGCCTATGATGCAAAGGCCGAGGCACTAAATCTTGATAATAACAATGGTCACTATTGTAATATGTAATGGCTTCTACTATTGTGATATACTACTGTGGTGCCTCACTAGAGTGTGCACAGTAGTATGCTCCATAGTGGTATGATCTAATGTTAGTTGGGCTAGTTTGACATGAACATATGTTATTTGTTTTATAAGTTCTAGAATGATTTTAGCATAACACTTCTATGCTAAACTGAGAGGTTATCTCCCTCCAAACCATTTGCTTGGAGAAAATGATATGAAAAGATGTTATATATAGTCTTGTGGTATCAACCTGCAATTGTAGGATGGACAAGTGATTTGATTGTTGAGGTTGTGGTGGTGGATTTGGTAGCTCTTCTTGATCAGCTGTTTCTTGGTCTTGTGGCCTTCTCCACCTAGATCCAGCTGCTGACTTGCACCTGGCTTGGACTTAATCTGCTCCTTTATGGCTTATCTAAGCAACCAGGGTGTTGGCGATGACCTTGTGGTGCACTACAATGTTTTTGGAGATAACCTATGTAACTATGGGTAGTGATCTAAGAACACACTACAATAAATGTTTACTTCCGCAACGAATGGGCTCGTAGGTCGTCGGAGAAGGCGCGTCTTCCGCGACGAAAATCTCGGCTTGACCGTGGCCGATGCAAAAAAAATTCTGGTTTCGCGCCCGTATACTACGACGAAACCGCTAAAAATGTGGAGGAAGCTAGACCGGCGCTTGGCAGAAGTAAGATTTTCGCTTCCTCGGGAGATGTTGACTCTCCGAAGTATTTTTTTTGCATGTGGGTCCCAGACGTCAGTGACTCTAGAGGACCAAACTTTTCAGTCGTGCCTCCCTGATTTGAACTTGATAACATAGTTTGATACCTCTTCCGTTTAGTTAGGCTGATGCGTCCCGCATGTTTGCCTCACATTGGAGGAATCGTGTGTATGATGGAATTTTTTCCTTTCCTGTTCTGAACTTGATAGCGTCGCTCGATGCATCTGCCGTTTAATCAGGCTGCTGGGTACCACATGTCATCCTCACACTAGAAGAAATGTGTACATGCTGGATTTTTCCTTGGCTCGTGCCTCCCTGATATGAACTTGATAATGTTGCTCGATCTATCTGACTTTAATCACGATGTTGGGTCCCACATGCCAGCCTCTCATTACAAGAATCGTGTGTATGATGGAATTTTTCCCTTCGCTCCCGCTACCCTGTTCCGAACTTGATAGCGTTTCTAGATGCATCTACAGTTTACTCATGAAGCTGGGCCCCACATGTCATCCTCACATTATAAGAAACGTGTGCATGATGATTGCCGAGGTTTCGACTCATCAATGCCCATTGTTATGGACTTGGGTTTTGGAGAAGATGGGGATGCTGGAGGTCGCGGAACGGTTAACACACAAGCAACACGGTGACACGAAGTTTACCCAGGTTCAGGCCCCCGGAGGGAAAACCCTACTCCTGCTTGTCTGCTCTTGATTTCGGCGGAACCGAGAATTAAAGGGGTGCACAGATGCAATCTGGCGTGAGGTGCGTATGAGGTGAGTTGTGGCCCTCCTCGCCGTGCCCTCCTAGCCTTTATATAGATAGGCAGGTCCCGGGCGTAGGTTGAGTCGGTTACAGATTAGGGTTTGTCCCCTTTGAAATTCTATCTATTCTAGTCTTGTTCTCCAAGGATCCGAAGGCGCCATGGGCTTGGGCCACCCAAAATCCTCATAGGCCGCGTATCTTGTCATGGGCCTTCCTTGGACTGGACTAGGTATGCCAATGTTGTGTACCCGTGGGGTATAACCATGTCAGTAGCCCCCGAGTGTTCAGTCAAATTATAGATTCGGCTGAGGACTCTTCAAATTTTCGGGTGTAGTTTGGACCTGTTGGTAAGAGAAAATAACTTAGTTCGTAGGGATTGTTGATGCATGTGCCTGACTCTCCTGATGGATTAGGGCCAGTTAACTGTCATAGGACAAAACAACACGATCTTCTTCAGACTCGAGTCCCCGGACTAGAATCCGGAACGAATGCTGGCATAATTCGACTCAAGCCGTTGATGTCTTATAGGAGTCAAATACCAGTGGTTTTCAAGTGATGTACCCAATGCGTCCGTCAGGATTTTTTATCATGCCTGTTGACACAGTAATTTACTGGCAGAGCGCAGTCAGGTGCGTTACCATGCCATCAAATGATATCAGTAGGTGACGATTGGTGATCTCAACCGTCTGCGGCGGCAAAGTTGACGTGACGGTTTACTGGCTAGGTTAGTCTTCATGACTTCATTGGTGACGATTGGTGATCTCAACCGTCTGCGGCGGCAAAGATGATGTGACGTGATGATCGTGGGTCCCGCCGTCTTACTTGGAATTGACTGGTCACGCGCGAACATGGCGAGAATTGTGGTGTCTCCTCAGTTTTCGTGCATAGTGGACGGCGTGCTGGCGATGGTTCGTTGCTGTGCTAACACGTGTAGGGTTGGATCTTGCTTGCGCACTAGGGCTTCTGGATCAACGACTCGTGTTTGTCGTCTTCGTCCTTTAATACCATGTATCAACGACTCGCCATTTGCTTTCTCGCCATTACCTCCGTTTCCACGAGCACTGCCTATCTCGCCATGTGCACTGGAAGTTCTTTGTTTGTTTCCCTCTTCTTTTCTTTGCATGCACCGCCGCCCTCGATGCTTCACAATGGGCAAGCCAAAGAAGACCACTGCCGGAGCTGGCTCGAGCGCCGCCGCCGGCGGTAAGAAGGTTGCTGCTGCCGCTCGCGTCACCGACAGCAAGTGGAGGTACACGGAGATGCGCGATACCGATTTGCGCAAGCTGCACAATGCAGGTTTGATCCTGTAGAACAAGGATGACGCCATCCTTCCCGGCGATGAGGTAATCCCATGCCCACCCGAAGAGTTTCGGCTCATGTTTCTTGCCTTTGTCATCCGTGGCCTCTCTCTTCATGTTCACGATTTTCTTCGTGGACTCCTTTTCTTTTATGGGATCCAACTACATCATCTTTCTCCCAATTCTCTCCTCCATATCGCCTGCTTTATCACTTTCTGCGAGTGTTGGCTCGGTATCGAGCCGCAGTTTGGCCTTTTCTGGAAGCTCTATTCCATGAAGAGGCAGTCTGGCACCAGCGGAGTCTATCCGCTCGGCGGCTGCATCATTTCTATTCGATCTTCCATTCTTTTCTTCTCCTTTTTGATGTGTGAGTATGTTCAGTACTGGCAGAAAAAGTGGTTTTACATCCGTGACACCAAGGTGGACGGACAAGATTTTGGCCTCGCTCCCTTCGACTCCTCCCAGGAAATCGTCCCGAAGAGATCCTGGAAGAGTCACATCTTGGAGGGCGAAGTAGAAGAAGTTGAGGAGCTCTACCGGCGTGTGGAGGCGCTCCAGATAGTTGCTAAGAAAGAGTTCAATGGTGTGGACATCATCCGCACCATCCTCAAGTGTCGGGTGCAGCCACTCCAAGCGAGGGCGCATCCGATGTTTCTCTATACTGGCCGCAATGACCCGACAAGGGTCTCATCCGAGGAGTTGTCCAAGGGCGATCTCGATAGAGCCCTTCAGCCTCTGCTGAAGTTCAAGGCCGATGAGGACCTCCCGGGGAAGTCCTTGACCGCCCCCTTCAGTGCTGCGAATGCATTCCCTCAGGTGTAGAATTGCGTCATGCACGTTGCGCCTTTTTTCGAGTGATGTTTGCTTATGATTAGTGTTACTAATCACACTCTTTTGACGTCTTTGGTTTGCAGTTTCTCAAGGTTGATGGGATGATGCCCCCGCTGCCTGAGAAATTTCCGTTTGCGCCGGACAATGAAGTTGTGGATTACGAATCCAAACTTCCTCCGACGCAATCTCCAACCCTGGAAGCCCCTGAGCCGAGCGAGGCGCGAACCCGAAAGCGCTCCCAGAGCAAGTCTTCGGATGCATCGACTACGCCAAATCCTAGAGACCCTTCCTTCCTGGAGCAGCATGGTGAGGATGAAGGTGCTTCCTCCGTGCCTATCCCTGCTGTGCCCATTCGGGAGATGGCACCACAGCCTCCGAACAAGAAGAATAAGAAGGAGAAGGTGGTGCCCTCTTCAATTTGTCGGATATTGATTCATAAGTGTCTTTACCTGAATTATTTTCTGTCAGTTGTCTGTGTATTGTAGGTTATTGTCTTGATCAGACTTTTTCTTGCAGCCATTCTTTAGAGGAGCCTCTCAGCGAGAGCGCCTGAGAGGCTATAGGGGAGTCGAAGCTGTCAGCTCCTCCTCCTAAGGTGGTGGCCGACTCTGAGGACGATGCCTCGAACCTCTCCAAGCGAGAAGCTTGAGTAATCATAACTTATAAGACCGCACGTGGAGCTTCTGTGTCCCCGCCTGAACACGTAAGTTTCTCTGCTTTATCTCTTTGGGAGGAGCTCCCGAGCCTTGTTTGGGTGACCTGTTGCTCGCCTCCTCTTGCTAGGCGTAGCCCCCCGAGTCGTTTCTGATGGTTCATTTTGTTTGTGTTTTATTTTGCAGCCCTTCATGCGCAGCGCTAACCTGCTTATCCAGCAGCATCTGGCACTAGAGGCTAGCATGCAACAGCTTCGAGGTACACACTTTGCTCACTCTCGTTTACTTTGTTTGTCACATGGACCATGCTTGTGTTGGTCACATGTGTCTTGATTTTTTACAGATGAAAATAATGCGGCCCTTCGATGGCTGGACGCTCTCGAAAAGAGCCTCGGTCGAGTAGATAAGAAAGATGCGGATGCTACGGAGGCGAAGGAGCGTATGCAGAAGGAGGTTGCTGATGCTGCTAAAGCCAGGAAGCGTCTGCAGAAGGAGGCTTCTGATCGTGAAGAGCAGCTTGCTGCTACAGCGGCTGCTCGCGAGAAGGATATGGCAGATAGGCTAATGGCTACGGCCAACACCTTCTCCGGTGAGTCTCTTTTTACTTGCTTGGGTCTAGTATTTTTTTCAAATCCTCCTCGTATTGTTCTTATTTGTGTCTCTTACCTTCTTTGTTTCAGATTCTTCAGGCATCACATTTGATCATGGTGTGCTGGAGCATGGAGATGCCCTAGCCGATGCGACCACAGAGATTGAAGATCGTTGCGACACTGCTGCTGGCTCCTAGGCGAAGGCCAAGGAAGTTCTCCGACGCTTCTACAAGGAGGTCGTCCCCAAAGGCAGCATATAAGCGCAAGCAGAAGGACATCAGTGCTTCCATGGGGTTGGCGATAGCCATGACGTCAGGAGCGGAGCTGGACCTCCTGCACATAACCTCTCAGATGCTAACGGCTGCAGATAGTTCAGAGGTAGTGTTCGCCCTCTTCGCCTCTCGTTGTAAGTGTTATGGGCTGAAACTCATTGATCTTCTGGCGGAGTATGCGGCGAAGCAGCAGGAGGAGGCCAAGAGGAAGCATTCTGGCTCTAAAGCCACTCTGGATGCGGGTGCCTAGGCCCAAGTGTTGTAGCTAGGATAGTTTATACTTTTGTTAATGTAATCTTTTGTTGATGAACAATCCCCACTTATGCCACGAGGTGGCCTTGATGTATATAAATTATGTTTAGAGCTGTCACCAGAGTTGTTTGTGAGGTTCATGTCTTGATTTTCTTGTCTCTAGGGTCCTTCGGGTGAGGTTCGCCTTGTCACTCCGAATACTACTGAGCCGCGTCCATCCTTGGATGATGCGTCGCAACTGCTTTTTCTTCACGACCGCATCCGCAGCTTGGAGAAGGATATCCTTGGCAATCGAGGCCACACAGATGTGTGGAAGTCGAAGGCTAAGCGATCCACTGCCAGGGAGGAGTTTTTGATGGGGGGAACTGCGGTAGATGAGCGAGCAACTGCAATGTGAGTCTTTTCTAACTACTGTTCTTTCGAGTGGAGCTCTGCATTTTCCTTAGTGTGTGTGTTCTGCAGGTGCGAATCTCTTTCCAGATGAAGAGAAAGAGCGCGTCGCCGTTCGGATGAATTGCCTGACGCAACAACACCTAGAGGTTGGGGGCTTCTTCTGGATGGACCGTGACCGGGCCATCGTCCTTGAGACGGTGCAAGATCGCGTGCACCAGGTTTCTCGGGTGCTGAAGCAGGCGAGGATTTCTCTGGCGTCCACTTGGGCC
Organism: Avena sativa; assembly: GCA_916181665.1. NCBI lineage: Eukaryota > Viridiplantae > Streptophyta > Magnoliopsida > Poales > Poaceae > Avena > Avena sativa. Next base: position 108,601,177 of record OV702293.1, read on the forward strand.
GCCATGTTTCCCTTAGATGATGCACCTTCTAACCTTTGGGGTCTGCTGGCAAAATTTCGGAACGTGGGCCACGTCAAGGAGTTGGTGTGGCGTCAGCTAGTCACTAGGGTGAAGGCTGCATTGTCTCTTGTTCGGTTGCATCGTCGTGATGTCAACCTTGCAGAGGTGGCGACTGGGCCACCCCTTCTTCCTGATGGCACCCTTTGGGATATGCATCCTTATTATGCTGCTGTGGTGCAATATGCTGAGGAGATAGTAGACTTGTTCGAGCATCGGACGAATGGGATTCTCCAAAATAGGTAGTTCCTGTAAAAAAACATGATGTAAAACTTGTATTTTTCGGGTGGGCTCGTAGTGCCCTTTGTAAAATTTGTATATAGTAGCACGTGGTGCTTTGTTGTGTGCATGTCCTTTTCGTTAGCCTGACGTGGTCAGCTACTAAGGTTGTATGTGTTGTTCTCAGTCGACGAGGTCGTGAGGTGAGGTGTAGCCCCCGAGCGTACTATAGAGAAAAGTAATGCAAAGGAAAAGAAATTTCGGCCAAAGGACTTAGCTTTTATTCATAGCATTATCGAGGAGGTACATTTTTCGGCTGAGTAGCCTTATTGAAAGTAAAGAGGTAGATAGGGGTAGAGGCGTCGCCAACGTGTGATGTTCTAGGGGTTAGAGTATTCGACTCCTGTTGCGATGTCCATGAGGCGGTAGGCGCCGCCTGGGATGACTTCTGTGACGATGTAGGGTCCTTCCCAGGGTGACTCGAGCTTCTTCGGCCGCTCTTGCTTGAGTCGTAGAACGAGGTCTCCTTCGACGAAGGACCTTGGGCGTAGCTGACGGCTGTGGTATTTGCGGAGGCTCTGCTGGTAGACCGCTGAGCGATCCGCCACGATGTCGCGTGCCTCGTCGAGTGTATCGACAACATCTTTGAGTGCGGTCGTTGACTCGGCTTCGCTATAGGCGACGACCCATGGGGCCTTGTGGCGTACCTCGACAGGTAGTACGGCTTCGGCTCCGTGCACCATGAAGAAAGGTGTGAAGCCAGTTGAGTTGTTCAACGTTGTACGTAGGCTCCAGAGGATGGAGGATAGCTCTTCTTCCTAGGCTCCTGCAAGCCGTTCGAGTGGGCAGAGAAGACGTTTCTTGATGTTGTTGCCTATGAGGCCGTTGGCCTTTTCGACCTGCCCGTTGGTCTGTAGTGCGCCACAGAGGTGTACGAAATGTTGATGCCAAGGACCTCGCATAAGTCTTGGAACTCCTTTGAGATAAAGTTCGAGCCGTTGTTTGTGATGATGCTGTGTGGCACAACGAACCTGTAGACCATGGACTCGAAGAACTTGACGGTTGTTTTTCCGCTTTGGTTGGTGACGGGCATGGCTTCGATCCACTTGGTGAACTTGTTAACTACGACCAGGATGTAGACGTGGCCTGCTTTCAAAGATTTGGGAAGTTTGTCGATCATGTCGAGGACCCATTGGGCGAAGGGCTAGGCCAGTGGTATGGGACCTAGCTCCGATCCTGGTGCATGTGGCTTGTCCGCGTACCTCTGACAGGTGTTGCATTTTCGGACGATGTCCTTAGCATCATTCATGGCTGTTGGCCAATAGAATCTAGCTCGTAGAGTTTTGGCGACCAGGGCGCGGCTTCCTGCATGATGGCCGAATATGCCCTCGTGGATGTCTTGGAGGATGGTTTTGTCGTCACCGATGGTGACACACCTTTCGAGTACACCCGAAATACTGCGCTTGTACAGCTCGCCATTGTGAAGGGTGAACGCTTTGGACCGGCGAGATATGTGTCCGGCATCTCTCGGGTCATCTGGCAATTCCTTGTTTAACAGGTACCAAAGGTACGGCTGTGTCCACCTCTCTTCAATCGCCATCACCTGCATCAGGCTGTCTAGCTCGGCCTCGGTGTCAAGCTTTTCAGGCTCTTCCCATCCTTTGGGTGGCGCAGCCCCCGAGTGTTCTACTTCTTCGGGTGATCCCTTGAGGAATTTCCTTTTGACAGAGGGTGCATAGATTTGTTCGAGGAACACACATGGTGGCACCCATGCGCAGGTGGAGCCGATGTTAGCGAGATTATCGGCTTCTTCGTTGCTTTCCCTTTCGACGTGCCGAAGCTCGCAGCCATCAAAGTTTCCTTCGAGTGAGTTGTAGAGCGCGCGGTACACGATCATGTTGGCGTTGTGGGCGTCGCACTCGTTCATCGTCTACTGGACGACAAGGTTCGAGTCACCGTAGATTACTAGGCGCGTTGCGCCGCAGATCTTGGCCATACGCATTCCATGGATGAGGGTATCGTATTCAGCCTCATTGTTGGAGGCGTGAAATTTCATCCGAAGGACGTATTTCATCTTTCTTGCCCTGAGGGGACGTCAGTATGACGCCGACTCCTGCTCCAGCCTCACGTTTGGAGCCGTCGAAGTGCATCTTCCATGATTGCATCATGTCTGGAGTGTTCGGCAGCTGGAGTTCCATCCAGTGGACGAGGAAGTCAGAGAGGACCTGAGATTTGATGGCCTTGCACCGCTCATAGACTATGTCTAGAGGGGATAGCTCGATCCCCCACAGGGCTACGTGTCTTGTGGCTTCGGGGTTGTTCAGGACATTGGACAGTGGCGCTTCATTGACGACCATTATCTGGTGCTCCCAGAAGTAGTGGCTCAGCCGCCGAGCCGTCATGAATACGCCGTAGGCGAGCTTCTGGTAGTGAGGGTACCTCTGCTTTGTTGGTGTCAGTACCTCGCTGAGGTAGTAGATTAGGCTTTGGACCCCATGAGTCTTTCCATCTTCCGGTCGTTCGACCATGAGTATGGTGCTTACCACCTGATGCGTAGCTGCGATGTATAGCAGCAGAGGTTCTTGCTCCTTTAGTGTGACCAGGACAGGCGAGGTGGAGAGCAGCCATTTGAGGTCCTCGAATGCGTCGTCTGCTTCGGGTGTCCACTCGAACTTGTCCGCCTTGCACAGCAGCTGGTAAAAGTGCAAGGACTTCTTTCCCATGCGACCGATGAATCTGCTCAGCGCCGCTATGCTCCCAGCTAGTTGCTGGACACCTTTGAGGTTCTTCGGCTTCTCCATGGTCAGCATGGCCTGGATTTTCTTCGGATTCACCTCGATCCCTTGTTGGGAGATGAAGTAGCTGAGTAGTTGGCCAGATGGGATGCCGAAGGCGCACTTTTATGGGTTCATCTTGATCTTGTAGTGATCAAGGTTATCGAACATCTCGCGGAGATCGTCGATTAGTGTCTTGTATTCCCTGGTCTTGATGACTATGTCGTCGACATAGACTTGGATGTTGCGACCTATCTAGTTTTTCAGACACGCCTGCATGCTCCTCTAGTACGTTGCGACTGCGTTCTTCAGCCCAAAGGGCATGGTGTTGTAGCAGAACACCCCGAACAACGTGATGAATGCCGTTTTCTCCTAGTCTTCGACCTTCAGTCGAATATGATTGTAGCCCGAGTAGGCATCAAGGAAGGAGAGTTTCTCACATCCTGCAGTCGAATCGATGATTTGGTATATCCTCGGTAGAGGGAAGTGGTCCTTGGGATAGTACTTGTTGAGCGATGTAAATTCTACGCACATCCGCAGTATGTCCGTGTCCTTCTTGGGGAGCGGCACAGTATTGGCCAGACACTCGCTCTCCTTAATTTATCAGATGAAGTTGGCATCGACCAGTCTATTGACTTTGATTCCAACGGCTTCAGCTCTTGGTTCGGACAGTCATCGTATCGACTTCTTGACTGGATTTTCATCGGGGAACACATTGAGTGCGTGCTCGGCGAATTCCCTGGGAACTCCTGGCATGTCCACAGGACACCAGGCGAACATTTCCCAGCGCTCATGGAGGAATTCGACGAGCGTGCTTTCCTATGCGGGGCCGAGGCCGTTGGTGATCAGCACCGTCTTGGAGGCATCCGTTGGGTGGACCTGCACCTTTTTCGTGTTGACCGTGGAGTCGAACGACATATCGGGTGCGTTTTGCCTAGAGACTGGGGTGCCCCATTGTCTGTCACCTCTTGGAGCCTCGTGAGACGCTCCGGCATGCCGAACAACTGGGAGATTCTGTTAAAGTCTCTATCACAGTGGTCCAATCGGGTGAAGCTTCCTTGGATGGTGATGACGCCCCTGGGCCCTGACATCTTGAGTAGCAGATATGCGTAGTGAGGTACTGCCAGGAATCTTGCGAATGCCACGCACCCAAGGATGGCATGGTACTATGATGGCCAGTCCACCACTTCGAACTCTAGCCGCTCGCGCCTGAAGTTTTCGGGCTGGCCGAAGATGACTTCGAGCCATATCTTTCCCGGGGGATATATGCCCTTACCGGGGACTATGCCGTGGAACGTCGTGTCAGATTGTTCCAGGCTATACAGCGGGATCCGCATTGCTGTTAGGGTGCTAGCGAACACCAGGTTGATGCCGATGCCTCCGTCCATGAAGACGTGGCTCATTTTGAACCCCCCGATCTACGCTGCGAGGGTTCTAGTGAATATCAGGTTGATGACGCAGCCGTCGAACATGATACAGAACTCCGAGCCACTGAGGTACTCAGGGATGGATGGTGGAGAGGCAACTGCCAGGCTCACTTGGCGGGTGATCTTCTTTTGCACCCTGTTGGTTGGTCGTCCCTTCTGAATCATCAGGGACCCTTCTGGCGGTGGATATCCTCCTGTACCATTGTTTGGTGCAGGTGCGATCGCTGGATTCGACAGTCCAACGGGTGGTAGTGGAGGAGCTCCGTGGGCGATGACACCTGGTGCAGGTGGGAGCCCGAAACGAGGGTTCACGATCTGGCATCGCATTTGGGTGAGACCCTCGCTTAGTTTATGGAACTCGCGAAACTCCTTTAGCATGTGGCTGGCTTTCTTTTTTCCATCTTACTTGTCGATGTAGAAGTGGATGGTGCAAGGACCAGATAACTTGTCGTATGCCGAGGGCTCGTCCTCACGGCTGCGATGCTACCATGTTTATGTAGGTCGCCCTCCATCGCAGAAATTGCCTCCGCGGTATCCGCTGCTACGGTTGCCGTCATTGCGTCGGTCGGCGTAGCCAGCCGCAACCATGTCGACTCCATCATGATCATCGTAGACATGCGATCTTTGTTTGCTATGACGTTCGCGCCTGCGGCCATAGTCGTCCTCGTCATCCGAATGCGTTCGGTGGAGGGAATCCTCGCCATCTGCCCACCTGTTGGCGATGTCCATGAGGTGGTCGAGTCTCATGGGCTTGACGCGCCCAAGTTCTTGCTTGAAGTCCGGGCGCTTGACACCGTCCTTGAAGGCATCGATTATCCTTTCCTCAGAGATGTGCGCGGCGGAGTTCTTGATGTGGGACCAGCATAGGATGTACGAGTGACTGGACTGACCGGTACGTTGGCTGCAGGCGCGCAGTTCCTCGATCGAGGATGGCCTCTTGCTGGTGCCCTTGAAGTTGTAGATGAAGCTGTACGACAGCTCTTCCCAGCTTCGGATGGAGCCGGAAGATAGGGTGCTGAGCCAGATCTAGGCTACGCCTGTCAGCTGCAGCCGAAGGCACTGTAGGGCGGTGTTCCTGTTTCTGTTGTGCAGCTTGACGGATGAGAGGTGGTCGCTGAGCCAGGCATTCGGGTCCTGCGTACCTCCGAACTTTGGAGTATCCAAGGGAGCTTGAAATTTTCCGGCATCCTTGTTCACCAAACAAATCTGCTGAAGCATCTGGCTCCGCACATCTCTCCTTCATCATCCTTGTCGGATTCGGTTGAACACGCGCGTTTGTCGCGTGACTTGTCGACCTTGCACTGGGCGAGATCGTTTCGAGCATCGTAGTCGCTGCTGGGGCGCCGTGGCTCTTGCTACGTCATGGAAGACCATGTTCGTCCTTGTTGGATGAGGGTGTAGGGATACGGGTGAACTTTACCGTACCTTTTTTCTTCGGCTCCGCAGGAGTTTCGTCGTGGAGCACAGCTCCGATGAGTCCGAGACCGGCTAGCGCGGACTTGTGCATGGCGATCTTCGGGTCACCCACGGGAGGTGGATGGGACGTGAGGTACATGATGGCTGCCATGATCGCAGCTTGTGGCGTCTTCGGCATGACGTTGCCGTTCATTTCCATTGACATGAAGGACGTGTTGAGGGTCCTCATGACATCGCGGCGTGCGGCGGAGTCCATGTGCTCTGTGCTGGAGCGATGCTTGTTGGCGTTGTTGCCATGCGAGCTTGAGCCTCCTGCTTGCGTTTGTCGAGCTCCTCCATCAGCTTCACTTGCCGGTTATGCTCGCCGATGAGGAGGAGGTGGTATGCCATCAACAGATCCCGTGAAGCATTAACAGGTAGGATGATGTTGCCCGCCACGGCTTCGCGTTCCTAGTGCCATCGGTCCTTGTTTAGGTTCATCTTCTGGTAGGCGGTAGCGTCGCCTTCGTTGGGAATGAGGGGTGGTTCTCCCCCGTTTCTTCCCTTCCCAGCCTGCAGGTTGGGCGGTGGATTGGGTGGTGGGTTGGGTGTACTTGAACCTGGTGGCAGTTCCGATTCGCCCTGGATGACCACAGCGCATAGGTAATGCCCGTGGATTGGGTCGCTGCTGCCGCAGATTTCGGATCTGGAACCGTAGGTTCCTTCGTTTGAGGGAGGGCCGCACAAATCTGAGTTGCAGCTGTTGCTGTCATATGACTCATCTATCAGCGTCGACGTGCGTAACATGCCGATGGGTGGGACCCACGAAGCGGGCCTGATGGATGGTGGTGGCACCCGCTCTGGGAGGCGGAGGGTACTGGTCTTCCCCACTTGGAAGTAGAAGCTACAGAATCTCGAGCCCATCGCCAACGGGCTCGAAATCCCTCATGGTGGCTAGCGAGTGGGCGATAAAGTCGAAGGTGCCGAAGAGGAGATGACTCTCCGTCGCTGATGAGTTGTAGATCTCTCCGGATGGGACCGTCATGATCGCACAATCAGCGCTCCCAGGTCCCACAGACGGCGCCAATTAACGAGATTTCGATTCGTCAATGCCCATTGTTATGGACATGGGTTTTGAGAAGATGGGGATGCCGGAGATCGTGGAACGGTTAACATACAAGCAACACGGGGACACGAAGTTTACCCAGGTTCAGGCCCCCAGAGGGAAAACCCAACTCCTGCTTGTCTCCTCTTGATTACGGCGGAACCGATAATTACAGGGGTGCGCAGATGCAATCTGGCGTGAGGTGCGTATGAGGTGAGTTGAGGCCCTCCTCGCCGTGCCCTCCTAGCCTTTATATAGATAGGCAGGTCCCGTGCCCACGGTTACAGATTAGGGTTTGTCCCCTTTGAAATTCTATCTATTCTAGTCTTGTTATCCAAGGATCCGAAGGCGCCATGGGCTTGGGCCACCCGAAATCCTCACAGGCCGCGTATCTTGTCGTGGGCCTTCCTTTGGCTGAACTAGGTATGCCAATGTTGTGTACCCGTGGGGTATAACCATGTCAATGATTTTTTCCTTGGCTCGTGCTTCCCTGATTTGAACTTGATAATGTTGCTCGATCTACCTACCGTTAATCGCGCTTCTAGGTCCCACATGCTAGCCTCTCATTAGAAGAATCATGCGTATGATGGAATTGTTTCCGTCGCTCCCGCTATCCTGTTCCGAACTTGATTGTGCTGCTAGATGCATCTACCATTCAATCACACAGATGGGCCCACATGTCATCCCCTCACTAGAAGAAACATGTGCATGATGGAATTTTTTCCCTCGGTCACGCCTTCGTTTTAACTTGATAGCATTGCTCGCTGCATCAGCCGTTTAGTCAGGCTGGTGGGTCCCATATGCCAGCCTTACATTAGAAGAATCGTGTGTATATAATTGAATTTTTTCTTCTCTAGCGCTACCCTATTCCTAACTCGACAAATCTGCCGTTTGGTCACGCAGTTGGGTCCCATATGCCAGCATTTCAATAGAAGAATGTGTGGGCCTTTTTTCCCGCTCGCAACTCCGTGTTTCAAACAAGACAACGTTGCTTGATGCATGACCAGACGTTTATACAGGCTGATGGGTCCCATATGTCGGCATCTCATTAGAAGAAACGTACGCATATGTTTGACTTTTTTTCTTGCTCGCGCCTACATGTTTCAAACTTGGCAACGTTGCTTGATGCATCAGCCGTTTATACAGGCTGTTGGGTCCCACATGTCAGCATCTCATTAGAAGAAACGTGTGCATGTTGAACTTTTTTCTCGCTCGCGCTTCCATGTTTCGATCTTGGAAACTTTGCTCGATGCATCAACGGTTTATACAGGCTAGTGGGTCCCTATGTCAACCTCTCATTAGAAGAAACATGTGCATGCTGGACTTTTTTCACGCTTGCTCCTCCCTGTTTTGTACTTGGCAACGTTGCACGATGCACCAGCCATTTATATAGGCTAGTGGGTCCCTCATGTCAGCCTCTCATTAGAAGCGCTCGCGCCTCCCTATTTCGAACCTGCAACATTACTCTTGCCTCCTCTATATTAGGTCTCTCTGGTGGGTCCCACATGTCAGCCTCCTCTGTAGAGGACACATGTGTATGTTGGACATTTTTTTCTAGATGCCTCCCCCTGTTTGAGCTTGGTAACGTTGCTGGGTCCCATATGTCAGCTTTCTCTGTGCAAGAAACGTATTTATGATGGAACAAATGTATAAGTACGATATATATTATATATATAACCCTAGGTTTCGAATCAAACTCAAGTCTTCAACAAATGGCAACTGCATGCGCTTCCACTATGCTAGAACCAACTATGCTACTCATAAATATTAGGATTAGAAATGTTGACATGTTCAACATTAATAAAACTTGGGTAGGCAAAGATTGCACTATACTTAATCAGAATGGCACGAAAAATGATAAATTAAGAAGATTTTGGAAGATATAAAAAATAATTTGGGTCCTATCTTGTGAACAAATAGGATTATTATCCTGGGCTCTTTAGTGAAACTTCTTTAGTGTGCTTCATGCTTAAAAAGTAACAATGTGTTGAGGGTTGGCGGCCCGTGGCCGACCTGACCCAAGAAGGACAAATTCACAAGATTTTGGGCTACAGTTGGGTCGAATGTACTATTTTCTAATGAGCTCCTCACTGAATTTGCAATGTTTTGTGCCGGACTTGGGTCGAATGTCCAATCTTTTCGTTAGCTCCTTAGTGAAAATTCAATGTAGTTAGTAAAATATACTGGGGTTTGGCGGCTCTACTCACCACCAAAGGCTAATTAAGGGAAGTTGTTTTTGAAACAAGATTATGGGGAGTTTTTTGTCCGAAGTGGGTTTGAAAAATTCATTTCCATAGGCTCAGTAGTGAAAATACATTATACTAAAGGTCGATGGTCCACCTGACCTGGTTGTACCTACACTGCATCCAAAAGAATGAAGTTGGAAAGGGAGAAAATTGACCGATATTGTAAGACTTGATATGACCTAGCTAGCAAAGAAATTTGGCAGCGCAGGATTCGAATGTGGAAAGTACTGGAGGGAGTTTGACTGAGTAACATAAAATCCTGTCATATCATCCCTTACAGCGCAGGATAATCATTTTAGCAAAGGTTATATTTCGAGATGTTTGGGTGGCTTTGAAACTGCCCAATCGATTTGATGTACTCAAAACCATGTAATCATGCCATTTAATCTGTAGGTGATAGAGACATAGTGGCCTTGAATTGTGCAGCTTCAGATAGCTCGGGCAAGCACCATCTTATACTGATCACTCGAAGTTGTATGCTTCAGTACGATCAAATTAATAGATGCCGCAATTAGGGCCAACATGTGGCATTATCATCATGCAAAAAGCCAAATAATTCACACATTTAGTTCAGAGTTCAAACACAATAATACAACAAGTTTGTACACTAGCACATCACACTACAATGTCATCACATCATAGCTTGACTTGTTCATTTCACATTCACACTGGAGCAGATTCAGTACCAAATACAATACCAAATTCCTTATCTAAAATTATGCAGAATTAGACCCCCCGACCAACCCATTGAGCAAGAGAAGATGTGGCCACCATCATGAACAGGAGTAGGTCCTGTGCCGTCAACCCTTCCGAGAGACATAGGGAAGATGTTAGGATCACTTGGACAACATGATCCTACATAATTGATATATCTAAGTATAATTTTGCTATGCTAGTTTGTGGTAGATGTGGGCCCGTGCCAACATTACATGGGCTATAGACCTCTCTGGGTTGGCTAGAAACACCATCATCAACTATTGGTTGTGTGAGTAAACACTTGGCCAACATGATCTCACCTAGTTGGATTTAAAACTCATGTAGGATATTCCATTCACTTTCTCTACACTCCATGCTTAAGCATCAGCAGATGCTCATCTGCAAGCTGATGTAGCTTTTGTTATGGTGAGTCTGTTACTTTGTTTGATCTGCTATAGATACTTCCTGAACTTAGCATGTATCTGTATTCCAAATATTGTGATGGTTCATCTACTTAAACCTATAATGATAGTAGATGTAGACTATTGGTGTGTTCTTGTTGTTTTGAAGATTCAGTTGCCTGAATGCACTGTTAATTTATATAGTGCATACACTGCAGTTGGTTTGAGCATTAGGAACATGATAGGAATATTTTTATGAGGTGAACCTTTAGTTAATTTTGGATTCTATGCTATATTGAATAAATCTTATGCATCTTCTAATGTTTAGTTTCTTCAAGTTACTGTTGCCACCAGCCTGTTATTGACAACCTCTAGATTTTGTTCAGTTTCAGTTAGCACCTAAAAACTCTGCACTTGTTTCGTTCAGTTTCATGCAACACTGGTTTAGGTCGTCGTTTGAACCATTCTTGCGATGGAATGACGAACTAGATTAGACGGGATGTAAGGGCACGTAGTCCATGCCCTGCATGTTCGATTTGTAGGATGTCACTAGTAATATCTAGTCGTCTAGAGCAGAGTTCTCAGAATGTATCTCTAAATATTTCTTTTGATTCTGTAACTCTGAATAAATAAATAGAAACAACAGGAAAGCAGATAGGTTTCAGACTGCACAAAAGGTATCTCTCGTTGCAACTCATATACTTAGGATAGTTCAATTTACATTTGCAAAATAGAAACACGTAGTAGTTCAGTTAAGCAGATCAGCACCAAAGAAAGCCTGGCGAGGAGCTGCTCATTTTCCTCCTCCTTCTCTTCAAGTAGTAGGCGACGTACGAGCATGTTCTACCTAATCTTGACCAACTCATTGAGCTATTCCTTGGGATTCCGAAGCAGGTTCATGTTGTTGACACGGAGATCGATATTAGCATTTTTTAGCCTCGCATTATATGTCGAGAGCCCCTCGATGGTGGTTGTATTCCGTCAGGTCGAGGCTTGGATCTTCTTATGTAGTTTCTTCTAGGAAGCGTTGTCCCTTTTTAGCTGGTCGTGCTCCTTAGTAAGGGTCTTCACAGCTGATTTGAGCCGTTCTAATTCTAGTTTTGAGTTTGCATTTTCTCCCTATAGTTGCTTATCTATGCAGACAAGCATCCACCTGAGTGTTTAGTTGTGGCTTCTTTTCCTGGGACAAAGAAAACGTTGTTTCATCCCTATCATGGAATCGGGAAAACAATATCTAGAGTTATACACCAAGCTTTATGCAAAACCAAGGGTGCATAAAAGATCAGGAAAGCCCGATTCCTTGTCGTAAAAACCCTAGTGTATAGTGCTTACCTCCCTGACCCCGGTGAACTGGGCGAATAGGTTTACCGGTGAACCACTAGCTCGGAACAAGGAGAAGAAGATGATGATGAAGGAGAAGAACAATGCTAGAGAACACGATTAAGGAGAAGAAGTCCAAGTCCTACCCGCAGGATCCCTCGCCTGCGGGCACAACCTTCATGACCATATCTTCTAAGTCTATTGTGCGTAAACCATCACGGCGAGCTCTTTCTTTTCTCGCCTCGCGCAATGTCGTGAAGGGATACGGGTAGGCTACACTAGCGCAAATCAAAAAATTTCTACCGCGTATACCAGGATTATTGTTGTCATAGATCACGGGATTACCACTAGACGCGCAGTTGCGGAATTGATGAAGCGCGTCAAGGCAGTGCAGACGTTCCAGGTCTCCTCCTTGTCCTCGTCCCACGAGCAGCCCCTTTGCGCGGCTCGTCCAAACGCTACATATACAGCGCCTAAGAGGTATCCACACGTATAGGGTGAAAGCGTTAGACGTCGGACTGCTAGGTCCACGCGCGCGACACAGGCGTGAGGATTGGCGGCTAGGTGGAATGATCTTAGGTCTGAGGTCTCTAACCCTGGTAAGCTCGCCCCACCCTCTCTTATATAGGCGTTCCTAGTGGGCTTGTAAATTAGTAGCCCATTACTAGCCTAAGCCTGCTCTAATTCGGATCCAATCCTCATTAGGCTTCCAGCCCCTTAAGTGTGTGACCCTATAGTTTCATATGCGTATATACATGACACGAATACACTTATTTTGTCAATAGTTGGTAGCGGCATCTAGCAAGACGTGCCAACTCCTAAATGCATACAAAGATCATATCGGACGAACCATCACAAGGTTTACTACATGTCTTTCCCTTTGCCTCACGATATTTGGTCTAGATCCAAGCTGACCTATATTTCACGATATTGTGATTCGGAATCCCTTTACTAGGTTAACTCTTAACCATATGTAGCACGGCCATGCATTTCTGGATCCAATCACTCGAGGGGCCTAGAGATATCTCTCTCAAGTAGAGAGGGGCAAATCCCATCTTGATTGTCCATGCCTTGCAGCATGTTTTAGGACAAACCCGAAAGCTACCTTTATAACTACCCAGTTACGGAGTAGTGTCTGATAGCCCCAAAGTAGGTGGATCCACATCTCAAGTACATGCGACAATCTCAGGTCTAAGGACAAAACGTACACGATGTGTAGAGAGATAGCTACAACTAATTGCCAGTCTCAAGTTGGGTCAGTCCAACCCCATGTTCATATATGTGTCCACATCATTGGTTTGACATCTCCATGTCTGTGACTTGTGAAACATAGTCATCAACCAATCGATGTGCGAGTCTAATATTCACATGTGTCCTCACATGAACTCCGACTAGGGACAACTATTAGATAACCATACAAGTAAAGAGTTTCACAAACAATTCACATAATTGCCAATCAATACAAGTTGCCTGATATGGATATTCAAGGAACATTACAATAACTCATGGATACATATGAAATATAATCATCTCTATGATTGCCTCTAGGGCATATTTCCTTCAGTCTCCCACTTGCACTAGAGTCAATCTAAAATGTATCTAATACCAATTGCTCTTGTGTGCGCTTCATGCGCAGACTGCGGGAGAGGCTTAGTCAAGGGATCAGCAACATTTGAGTCCGTATGTATTTTGCATATCATGACACTACCATCCTCAACGAACTCTCGAATCTAATGGTAACACATGAGAATATGTTTGTTCTTCTGGTGCTGTCTAGGTTCCTTGGCCTGTGCAATAGCACCATTGTTGTCACAATAAACGTCCAAGGGATTAGACGCGGCCTGAACCACACCGAGAGCGATCAGGAAATTCCTAATCCAAACAGCTTCCTTTACTGCCTCCGAGGCAGCAATATATTCAGCTTCTGTTGAAGAGGAGGTCACCATATCTTGTTTAGAACTTTTCCAGCTCACAGCACCACCATTCAAGACAAACACATAACCTGATTGTGATTTCGAATCATCTGAGTCGTTAAGGTAACTCGCATCTGTGTAACCCTTTACACTGAGTTCATCCTCACCTCCATAAACTAGGAACATATCCTTAGTCCTTTTGTTTGCACACGAACACGTCACTGTGTACCCTCGGCGCCGAGCGTGATGCGCGGCAGCACGCGCCGAGGGAGGCTCGCCGAAAGCGCGATACGCAAGACAGTCCGGCGGGCGCTTTTAAGACCCGAGACCCCGCTCGCCCGGGAGGGACCCCGTCAGGGCGGCGCGGCGGCTATGGGCTGCCCTAGGTCGTCCTGACCGCCCCTAGATCCTCGTGGCTTCGCAGCCTCCAATCTTGAAGAACGACGAAGAACGAGAAGAAAGATACAAGGGAGAGGGATAAAGAGTAGATGAACACAGAAAAGTAGTAGATTTGTTTGTTCGATTGGTGTTGGTTCAATCGGCCGTCACCCCTCATGTATATAAGGAGCGGCTGGACTTTCCGTGCAAGAAAGAAGGCTGGATCCACGTCCAAACCCTAGTTGGGGTCCAACTCGAACAAGCAAACTCGAAATTTGCGTAACTGTTCGGTCAAAAACTTGCCTGTAACTTCTGGACCACTTTTGAGACAGTAAACGAGCCCAGATCAAAATGTCATAAAAAGTAAAGTTGTTCGTCTCGAAACTACAAAGAACTTTCATGTTTTGCACTTTTTCATATGACCTGATCTTCATTGCCTTTTCCTCTTGTTTTCGTATCAAACTCGGATTGCGACCGAACGAATTTAACTCAATTCGTCCGTATTTTAAATCTGTAGCTCGTATACTTGCTCGGAGGAAGATGGTTCCAAAAGAAAAGTTGTTCGCCTCGAAAAAATGAAAAACTTTCATGTTTACGACTTTTTCATCCGAGTTGATCTTGACCGCTCAATCTTGTTCGTAAGCAGATACGTTAGTCTAGCGGGTTTAAGACGAATTTTCGACTTCCATCCACGCCAAAGGTGAGACAAGGTCTGTGGTCCAGCGACCACTCGGTTCCGTCCGTGCCAATTTGGCCTTTGGCAGTAATTTGACTCTAACTTTTGGATACTAACTTGGATTGAGATGATTCAAAAAGCAAAGTTGATTGTTTCGACGAGACGCACAACTTTCGTGTTCTTAACTTTTCCATTTGAAGTCATCTTGAATAAGCCATAGTTGAAGCCTCCATATATCAGTCTTTGAATCTTCTCTGGACACTAGCATAATCGGCTATTAAGCCTGATCATCGCTTGACTTGATATGGTACCTCTTTGATGATGATTAATATTCCTTGTAGTGGACTTTTCCGAGTGTGTGTCTCTCACCATTTTCCTTGATTAGCTACGAGCCTAAAACGAGTGCCAACACATTCCCCCTGTTTTCTGACAGAGCTTGCGTGTCAGAAAATAACTTGCTTCAGTTTTAGTCTAAGGACGATGTCAACACTCCATCGGCCACTGGTTGTCTTATGGTGATAACTTCATATCGGCCATTTTCTGTCTAGATTTGTTGCCAGTTGGGTATAATATCTTCAAATGATTTGCATTGAGAACAACCACTTCATCTTGAATATCACAATTGTCTTTGAACAACTCCCACAATGATCCTCGCCTGGTCTTCATCTAAGTGCTCAAGAAGAATATCACCAACCGTTAGGAAATAAAGATCATTACCTTAAAGAGTATTTGAACACATGAACTTCATGTTCACCCTTTAGTTCAGATTTTCATATAATAGACATTGGATTTTCTTTTTTGTTCTCCGTCACCTGTACTAGATTTTTCATTAGCGGCCAAAATTGTGGTCTCCAATCTGGCCTTATCTATGTTGGCAAAACAAAGCATCGGCTCTTGTGGAATATGGAATATATTATGAATAATATGATAGCCAAATGTTTAGTTGAGCCAACTCATTTGCACTTCAGTTTTCATGTCTAGATATATGAGCAATGATAAATCAATCCAAGATGAAATTCACATCTAGACATGTATCAAGATAAATAACAAGTGATTCGTCAAAACCTTGGTAAACGATGGACATTGTTGCACTACTCACAACGAATCACTAGAAGCCTCAATATTTGTAGCACCTACAGCAATAAAAAGTTCTAGCATGAATACCAAAACTGCAAATTCGGCATGACTTTTTGTGCAAGATATTCTAAGCAGGATGAGACTTCATAGAACAGTACCATAAGGAGATAAATAAACAATACCAACGCATTGACTATTGCTTTTAAAACTTAAGAGTCAAAATGTAATTCCCATGGTACTATATACACAAGATCACTATCAATATCATGCTCAGCATCTACGCCAATAATGAAATTAAAGACAATTTGGCCTTTTATATATTTTAAAGGTTTATAAGCCAAATTATGAACACAAATCATAAGCACAGTTGCTAATGAATGCATACCATGTCTTAGTCTCAGTAACACTAAGGACGATGTTAGAACACCACATCGGCCATAACTGGATAATGATCTAAGGGCGATATAATAAATATCGGCCATATATCTTTGCCCCAATGGACATGTATAACCCATCCACCAAAGTATGTAAAGCCGAAGTAAACAAAAGGACAAATCTGATTATGTACTTCAAGTGTTCGGCCTCTTGGATTAGCAAAAAATTGCAACTAATCAAATGAATAATGATTTGGTAATACCCTTTCATGATGTATAAAATTATGATGCAACCAAGGATCAAAATAAAACCATGGTGGGTAACCAATCATACCCGGGGATGAATTCCATGGCATAGTAATTAAAGGAGAAGTAGAATAATATGGATGATGTGCTGGTCAAAGTTTTTGATAGTGATACCGAATTCTTTGGCCCGATCTCTTGTTGGCTTTATTCTTTTTGCTCTTTGCTTTTGCTGCCCTTCTTATGATAGGATTTCACACATCTTCCTTTCCTTGAGGGTTTACTTTGAGAACCCATGCCATGTTTCTTTTCTTCAGCTCCCCGGCTCTAAGCCGATATAGCTTCCTCTCCTGCCAATGTGATAAGCCGAGTGGGCATCACGGTTGTGGTTTTCTTTCACACAATGGCATGACTTTATTAATCTTGGGCACTTTCGACTTGGATTGTTTAGACTCGACGATTGGGACATTGAAAGTTACTCGCTTCACTTCATTTCCCTTAGTAGCCAATGTTAATTCCGCTGGCTTTTCATTATTTGGAGTCGAGTCTGAAACAACACACTTGCGTCCATCTTTTTTGATTCGGTATACTTTCTTGACCACCTCCTTCTTTACCCATGAACTCCGTACCGATTCTTTTCTATTAAAACGGTCTTTGACATGTGACTGCTGATCAATTGACCTTCTTGGAGCTGCATAATTTGGGTGAGATGATCTAGAATTAGATGGATAACGTGCCCATGAATCATACCTTTCCCATGATGGATATGAATAAAATTTAGCATATGGAGGTATCCATGACATTGGCATTGGTGGCCCAAAAGGAGGAGACGAATTTGTTGCATTGAATTTCTCCTTTCGCCAATCCCTGTCTTTAGAACTTTGCCTTGGGGGCGATCTTGATGCTTTTGCACTACTTGACCGATAAGAACTTTTTGCTTCACTCTCTTTTTTATATTTTTCTAGTAGCTGTGCGAAAGTGACTTTTGGTTTGCTACCATTGTTCTTATTGCGGCCTTTGTCTTTTTGAGCTTTGTACGCATCGATCTTCGAATTTTGTTGTTGCCCCCCAGTGCTTGATGTCTTCATTGTAGCTTCAATGGAACTCTCGCCTTCAAGAACATTTTCAATATGCTCTTCAATAATCTCTTTGCTTGGAAGCTTGATCCCATCATCCTTGGTGTGTACCTGCTCCTCATCGTATGAATCAGCTATAGGAAGCCGATGCAATGTTGTTTGGCCATCAAGACCAATCAAAATAGATTCCTCATCAATTTGTGTTTCAACAAATTTCAATCGTCCTTTATTAATAGCCGATTGTACTATTTGATGAAACGTGTTGCAACTCTCTAT
The DNA here is from genome assembly GCA_916181665.1 of Avena sativa. Lineage (NCBI taxonomy): Eukaryota > Viridiplantae > Streptophyta > Magnoliopsida > Poales > Poaceae > Avena > Avena sativa. The sequence goes on from OV702293.1 coordinate 108,618,830, forward strand.
ATTATGATCGAACGAATCATGCAACTTGCAATATATCCGTCCTTGTAATGATGGCTCAGTATTGTGATCAAGAATTCTAACATAATCGATTTTCAATAGCATTTCAAATATATGATCACACATACTCAAACTGAAGGTACACCTTTCATCTTCTAACTGATCTTGTTGTGAGAATGGTTTTGGAATTGAGCAAATGAATTGTTCAGATTTCACATCATCCAATTCGGCTATGCATTGTTTTTTGCAGTTCTCTTCCGATGTATTTGAATACAAAGTTATACTAGCATCGACTTCCTCAAGAGACAATAACCTTGGCTTTAGGTTTCTGAAACTAAAAATATTAAAACACATATGTCTCACTTGAGACCAAATGTAAGCCAAGTATGAAATAAGCAAAGGTACCCATGTAAATATAAAATACATAGGAAACACTAGGGATAACTTATGCCATGAAAATATGTTACTATCGGTCTCTCTAAAGGGTACGACATGTTGACCGATAAATTCTGTGAAAATTATATTTCTAACAAATAAATTACTTCTCTCAATTGGTCTTTCGTAGCTTATGATAATTTTGCTAACATATGTATCAATATTAAAGTCTTGACCAAATCGGAATATAAGTAAATTATTTGCTAGATGTACCTCTTTAAAGACGTTGGAATCGTGTGATGATCGAAAGTCCTGAACAATATCTTGCTCGGCCTCTAGATAATTCTCCAACGCCTTGCCTTCTTCCTTTTCTGGATTTTGTGCCTCTTCAATTTGATGTGCTTCATCAACTGAACATTGTTCGGCTATACCTTGTTGTTGTTGATGTTCACAAATTTCTTTGGCACGAAACCCATAGGGAAACATGTAAGCTCCTTTACATCCAAAAAAGTCAAGCACGTCAGTTTTGCTAAGATTTCCATGCTCTTGATCAACGAAGCTTGCTTCTTCTGATTCGATAGATTTAACATATGTATTTTCTGATTCGGCTTTTTCAATAACCGAATTACCCATACTTGACGAATCATTGATGTTTTCTTCATGAATTTCACTAGAAAGCAAAGATTCTTCTTTTTGTCTCAGCGTAGGAGAGGTTTCAACTTGATTGCTGCATGTAGGAGATGAATTGATTCCTTCAACTTGAGTAGTATTTTCTTGATGGTCCATTGACTTGCAAGAAACTGCTGCAATTCTTCCTCTTCAAGTTTTTCCTTATATGCTTCATGATCCTCTTTCAGCTTCTTTTTGAGTGCTTCAAACTCCTCATCACGCTTCCTCTTGAGTATCTCAAATAACTGGAGATGTTCCTCCGATAAATCATTAAATGTAATGACCTTATCGGCGTTAACCTCAACAACACATGATTGCCCCCCAATGCTTTTAGATTCTTTCGGCAATGTAGTGTTGCCGAAACTTAGCAATTGAGAAGGGGAAAACCTGATATTTTTTGCCTTGCGCTACTCTTCACGCTTCTTGTTGTATGCCTCATAAGCTTGTATTTTAGCAAGATAATGGGGCCTCTCTTCTAGTTCTCGGTGAAGAGAATTGAGATTTTTAAACTCAGCTGCAAGTTTTTCCTTCCAGTCATTTCTTCCTGCATAATAATGCCCCCCAATACTTTTTGTATCTTTCGGCAATGAGGTGTCACCAAAACATTGCAATTGTGTGGGGGACATATCATACGCTACAGTACTAGATAAAGACACATTAGCTCCTACTGATTTTCCACTTATTCGGCTATAACCATTGTAAATGTGTGGAGCCGAACTATGAATATCACTAGTTGCATATGGTGCTAAAACAGTACTAACATAAGGTGTAGCATATGGTGACTGTGAGTAATCGGGCAAATAACTAACTGTAGAATGTCCAATTTCCCTATCCATTAGCATGTTTGAAGGTGAACCTAGAGATTGCAAGTTATTTGCCGATGAATATAAATATGAAACACTTGGTTGCATGCCATTGAAATTTCTAAAATCACGTGTTTCATGTAGATTAACAGAATTCGTCATGTTGTTCATTGGCATATGAATTTCTGGGGTTGCCGATGCATGAGAATTCGAATTTACATGTTGCAAGTTACTAAGATGATTTGAAGCATGTAGGTTATTTTGCATCGGCTTTTGCACATAGTAAAAACTAGGGCTAGCCGATACAGTACACATATCAAAAGATCTAGCAACATCAACATAAGAGTAATCTGCATCTACGTAGGAAGATTGAGGATTCATGATACCGTTGTAGATTGCAACCTATTGATGACGCTCTATTCGTAGCAAGAACAGGCTAGAGACCGTTCGAAGCTTCGGTCCCTAGCGGAGTCGCCAAAAAGTGTGTTCGCACACGAACACGTCACTGTGTACCCTCGGCGCCGAGCGCGATGCGCGGCAGCACGCGCCGAGGGAGGCTCGCCGGAAGCACGATACGCAAGACAGTCCGGCGGGCGCTTTTAAGACCTGAAACCCCGCTCGCCCGGGAGGAACCCCGTCAGGGCGGCACGGCGGCTATGGGCTGCCCTAGGTCGGCCTGACCGCCCCTAGATCCTCGTGGCTTCGCAGCCTCCAATCTTGAAGAACAAGAAGAAAGATACAACGGAGAGGGATAAAGAGTAGATGAACATAGAAAAGTAGTAGATTTGTTTGTTCGATTGGTGTTGGTTCAATCGGCCGTCACCCCTCGTGTATATAAAGAGCGGCTGGACTTTCCGTGCAAGAAAGAAGGCTGGATCCACGTCCAAACCCTAGTTGGGGTCCAACTCGAACAAGCAAACTCGAAATTTGCGTAACTGTTCGGTCAAAAACTTGCCTGTAACTTCTGGACCACTTTTGAGACAGTAAACGAGCTCAGATCAAAATGTCATAAAAAGTAAAGTTGTTCGCCTCAAAACTACGAAGAACTCTCATGTTTTGCACTTTTTCATATGACCTGATCTTCATTGCCTTTTCCTCTTGTTTTCGTATCAAACTCGGATTGCGACCGAACGAATTTAACTCAATTCGGACGTATTTTAAATCTGTAGCTCGTATACTTGCTCGGAGGAAGATGGTTCCAAAAGCAAAGTTGTTCGCCTCGAAAAATTGAACAACTTTCATGTTTACGACTTTTTCATACGAGTTGATCTTGACCGCTCAATCTTGTTCGTAAGAAAATACGATAGTCTAGCGGTTTTCAGACGAATTTTGGACTTCCATCCACGCCAAAGGTGAGACAAGGTCTGTGGTCCAGCGACCACTCAGTTCCGTCCGTGCCAATTTGGCCTTTGGCAGTAATTTGACTCTAACTTTCGGATACTAACTCAGATTGAGATGATTCAAAAAGCAAAGTTGATTGTTTCGACGAGACGCACAACTTTCGTGTTCTTAACTTTTCCATTTGAAGTCATATTGAATAAGCCATAGTTGAAGCCTCCATATATCAGCCTCTGAATCTTCTCTGGACACTAGCATAATCGGCTATTAAGCCTGATCATCGCTTGACTTGATATGGTACCTCTTTGATGATGATTAATATTCCTTGTAGTGGACTTTTCCGAGTGTGTGTCTCTCACCATTTTCCTTGATTAGCTACGAGCCTAAAACGAGTGCCAACACCTTTTCAAGTACTTAAGGATGTTCTTTACCGCTATCCAGTGACCTTCACCTGGATCAGCCTGGTATCTGCTCGTAACACTTAGAGCATAGGAAACATCTGGGCGAGTACATATCATTGCATACATGATGGATCCAATAGCCGAAGCATATGGAACCCTACTCATGCGCTCACGCTCATCAGTAGTTGAAGGACACTGAGTCTTGCTGAGTTTTATGACGTGAGACATGGGAAGAACCCCTTCTTAGACTCTTCCATGCTGAACCATTTCAACATTTTGTCAATGTATGTACTCTGGCTTAATCCAATTAGCCTCCTTAATCTATCTCTATAGATCTTGATGCCCAGAATATATGCCGCTTCTGCCAAGTCCTTCATCGAAAAACTATTTTTCAATGAGGTCTTAACAGACTCGAGCATAGGAATGTCATTTCCAATCAACAATATGTCATCCACATATAAGATTAGAAATACCAGCGCTCTCCCACTTTCCTTCTTGTAAACACAAGGTTCTTGTTCGTTTTTGATGAAGCCAAACTCCTTTACAACTTCATCAAATCGAATATTCCAACTCCGAGATGCTTTCTTCAGCCAATAAATGGACTTCAGAAGTTTGCATACCTTTCCAGCATTGTTTGGATCGACAAAACCTTCAGGCTGCATCATATACACGTCCTCAGTTAGGATTCCATTTAGGAAAGCCGTCTTGACATCCATCTGCCATATTTCATAGTCGAAGTGTGCAGCAATGGCTAGAATTATCCGTATAGATTTAAGCATCGCTACGGGCGAGAAAGTCTCATCGTAGTCAACTCCTTGAACTTGTCGAAAACCTTTTGCAACAAGTCGAGATTTATGGATGTGAACATTTCCATCCATATCAATCTTCTTCTTATAGATCCATTTGCACTCGATGGATTTAAAACCATCAGGCAGGTTAACCAAGTTCCAAAATGATTGTCTCCCATGGACACTATCTCGGATCTCATGGCGATCAGCCATTTCTCAGAGTCTAGGTCCACCATCGCTTTTGCATAGGTCGCTGGCTCATCATTATCTAACAATAATAATTCCCGCGCTTCGCGGAGCCGCGTCAACCTTCGTGGTTGTGGTGCTTTTGTTGCCACGGGTTCCTCAACTTGTTCTGCTACAATAGCATCACTAGTTGAAGCGTCCCCAACTGGCTCATCTTGAACTTCTTCAAGTCGCACCGACCTTCCACTTGTTCCCTTTGTGAGAAACTCTTTCTCTAGGAAAACACCGCTACAAGCGAAAAACACTTTGGCCTCCTCTCGGTTGTAGAAGTAATACCCTAAGGTTTCCCTCGGATATCCCACGAAAATGCATTTATCCGATTTGGGTGTTAGCTTGTCTGACTGAAGTCGCTTGACAAATGCAGCCCAACCCCAAATCTTTAGAAAAGACAAAATGGGATTCTTTCCAGTCCACATCTCATATGGTGTCTTAACTACGGATTTAGATGGTACCCTATTAAGTGTGAAAGCTGCCGTTTCTAGAGCGTAACCCCAAAATGATAATGGTAAATCCGACTGGCTCATCATAGATCGAACCATGTCCAACAAAGTTCAATTACACCGTTCGGAGACCCCGTTTCTTTGAGGCATTCCGGGCGGCGTAAGTTGTGGAACAATTCTGCAACTCTTAAGATGATCGCTAAACTTGTGACTCAAATATTCACCTCCACGATCAGATCGCAAGGCCTTTATTTTCTTGCCACGTTGATTCTCTACTTCACTCTGAAACTCCTTGAACTTTTCAAAAGTTTCAGACTTATGCGTCATCAAGTAGACATAACCATATCTACTAAAATCATTAGTGAAAGTAATGAAGTAGTGGTATCCTCCTCTGGATGTCGTGCTCATTGGCCCACATACATCAGTATGTATGAGTTCCAACAAGTTTGTCGCTCTTTCGGGTAAACCCGAAAAATGTGACTTGGTCATCTTTCCAAGGAAACAAGCCTGACATGTCTCGTATGATTCAAAATCAAACGAAGTTAGAAGACCATCACCATGGAGCTTCTTCATGCACTTTTCACTTATATGCCCCAAACGACAATGCCATAAATAGGTAGGACTCAAATCATTAGGCCGAAGCCTTTTAGCACTAACATTGTAAACAGATGCATCATCAAGATTTAAAATAAATAACCCATTCACAATGGGAGCATTAGCCATAAACATAACATTCTTAGAGATTACACAACCATTGTTTGCACTCGCGAATGAATAAGCATCCCTCATCAAACATGAAAGTGATAAAATGTTTCGACCCATACTTGGAATGTAATAACAATTATTCAACTCCATAATAAATCCTGATGGAAGGTGAAGTTGCATGACGCCGATGAACAATGCAGCAACCCTTGCTTTATTTCCGACGCGAAAATCCACTTTGGCTTTTTGCACTTCTCTAGTCCTTATTAGCCCCTGCATCGAATTGCAAATATGAGTAACCGATTCGGTATCAAATACCCAAGAGTTAACATAGGAATCAGCGAGAAGAATGTCCACAACATTTACAACAAGCGTACCTGAGTGGGAAGTACTCTTACTTCCACTCTTCTTCAAAGAAGCCTGGTACTTGCTGCAGTTTCTCTTCCAGTGGCCATGTTCATGACAAAAGAAGCACTGCAGGTCCAGCCTTTTGCTTGGGTGCAGACTTAGGGATCGTATCCTTAGCCTTGCCCTTCTTATTCCAAGAAGTACCCTTTTTCTTGAAGCTAGGCTTGTTCTTCACAGCCATCACATGGCTATGCCCTGCACACTTCTTCATGTCACTTTCTGCTGTTTTAAGCATCCCACATAATTCATTAAGGCCCTTCTCCACCCCATGCATATGGTAGTTCGAAATGAACTGCACATAGCTAGATGGAAGAGACGCCAAAATAAAGTCAGTGGCCAACTCTTGGCCTAGTGGAAAACCAAGCTTTTCCAAAGTCTGATTGTAACCAACCATTTTGATCACATGGGGGCCTAGAGTTGCTCCCTCTCCCAGCTTGCATTCGACAAAGGACTTGGCAACATTGTACCTCTCAGTCCTTGCCTGATCTTGGAACATGTCCTTAAGAGAGACGATCATATCGTACACTTCCTGATCCTCAAACTTCTTTTGGAGTTCAGGTTCCATGCATGCAAGCATAAGACAGCTCACCTCAAGAGAATCATCACATGCTCTCTTGTAGGCATTCTTGAGGGCAGCAGATGCATTATCAGCAGGTTCATCGGGGATTGGGGTATCCATAACCGTTTCCTTTTTATCAGACCTAAGAACAATTCTCAGGTTATGGACCCAGTCCGAATAGTTTGTTCCATTTAGTTTATCTTTGTCAAGAATCGAACGCAAAGAGAAAGGTGATGTAGTATTCGGTGCCATTGATCTACAACAGAAAACATGCAAAATACTAAGCCATGTAACCATGAAAGAGTAAAACATATTAAACAATTTAATAGCATATACTCCCACTTAAATCAATATCCCTCTATTGATACTAAGTGATTCAAGATCCACAATTAACAAGTCGACTAGTGAGCTTTAGCATCACTGCTAGAAGACAAGGTAAATCGGTAAGCATCACATGCTAATCATATCACATATGACTCTTGTTGTTGGGTGAAATCTCTATGTCAAAACTAGGCGCCCACCCTTTATGCCCCAAGGTCCTTAACTGTTAAGATGACCTTGTCAAGCTCACCAACCCTTATGCATGTAGGTATCCGATACAAACCCATCCAGCCAAGGAAAACCGTGGGACCCTAATTTCATAGGCCCACCAACGATTGTATAGGGCATAGGATGGTGCAAGGTTTGGTTGGGAGGGCATGGTTTAACTTAAACTTTGTGAGGGATCGTTCTACTTCTATCATCTAAGCATGCATAGTAGTAAAACGCATAAGAATAACATGGTGATCTCCATCGCCAGAGAACCTGTCCACCATGATGATCTACATCTTCATGTTCCATGTGAGCCATCCTCCAAGTGATGAGTCCTCCAAGAACTAATACAAGCTAATACTCCTAACAGCTAGTAATCAAAATTACATAGTATTGGGATCATCACAAGTTGGCACGCAGGCCATTACAACAAATGACAACACATATCGCTCCAGCCGTGTTTCCCTACTCACGACACGCAGGTCATGCAAAATTTCATACATGCATCATACTGATCACATACATCCTGCAAAAACAAGTTATGTATAGAATCGCATTCTACCGGATCATGTGACATCGCAGCACCTAGTTACTTTAATGAGATACAAAAGGGGCTATGATTAAGGGGGGTCTCCCCCTGCGGTGTTCGAAGGGGCAGCGCCCCCCGCGGTATCTTTACGGATTTTCACAATTTTCAAAAATGAGAGATAGAATCTTCACAATTTTCTTTAAGGATTTTGATCGGCAAATCAAATTTACCATAAACCAACTCCTGTCCCGATTCAATCAAACTCCTTTGATCACGGTACATCGATTTTAGATCTTGGTTCCGATTCGATCAATCATATTGATCTTCGCATGATTCAACAGGATTTATGTGTCACTGTCTACCCCGATGGCGGAAACCGACCAGTAGGGGTAAGTCGTTCGACAACCTCAAAATTACGATCACGGAAAGCAAGATCATAGATCAATCCTGAACCACCGCTATATAAACGATCACATCATTCATATCAATCTGTATATCACCATATGCAAACATCCCGAACCTATAACTAAACAGCATCGGCTCTGATACCACTGAAGGGATACGGGTAGGCTACACTAGCGCAAATCAAAAAATTTCTACCGCGTATACCAGGATTACTGTTGTCATAGATCACGTGATTACCACTAGATGCACAGTTGTGGAATTGATGAAGCGCGTCAAGGCAGTGTAGACGTTCCACGTCTCCTTCTTGTCCTCGTCCCACGAGCAGCCCCTTTGCGCGGCTCATCCAAACGCTATAGATCCAGCGCCTCCGAGGTATCCACACGTACAGGGTGGAAGCGTCAGACGCCGGACTGCTAGGTCCGCGCGCGCGCGACACAGGCGTGAGGAGTGGCGGCTGGGTGGAATGATCTCAGGTCTGAGGTCTCTAACCCTGGTCAGCTCGCCCCACCCTCTCTTATATAGGCGTTCCTAGTGGGCTTCTACATTAGCAGCCCATTAGTAGCCTAAGCCTGGTCTAATTCGGATCCCATCCTCATTAGGCTTCCAACCCCTTAAGTGTGTGACCCTATAGGTTCATATGCGTATAGAAATGACACGAATACACTTATTCTATCAATAGTTGGTAGCGGCCTCTAGCAAGACATGCCAACTCCTAAACGCATACAAAGATCATATCGGACGAACCATCACAAGGTTTAGTACATGTCTTTCCCTTTTCCTCATGATATTTGGTCTAGCTCCAAGCTGACCTATCTTTCTTGATACTGTGATTCGGAATCCCTTTACTAGGTTAACTCTTAACAATATGTAGCACGGCCATGCATTTATGGATCCGATCACTCGAGGGGCCTAGAGATATCTCTCTCAAGTAGAGAGGGGCAAATCCCATCTTGATTAACCATGCCTTGCAGCATGTTTCAGGACAAACCCGAAAGCTACCTTTATAACTACCCAGTTACGGAGTAGTGTCTGATAGCCCCAAAGTAGGTCGATCCACATCTCAAGTACATGCGACAATCTTAGGTATAAGGACAAAACGTACACGATGTGTAGAGAGAGCTGCAACTAATTGCCAGTCTCAAGTTGGGTCAGTCCAACCCCATGTTCATAACATGTGTCCACATCATTGGTTTGACATATCCATGTATGTGAATTGTGAAACATAGTCATCAACCAATCGATGTGCTAGTCTAATATTCACATGTGTCCTCACATGAACTCCGACTAGGGACAACTATTAAATAACCATACAAGTAAAGAGTTTCACAAACAATTCACATAATTGCCAATCAATACAAGTTGCCTGATATGGATATTCAAGGAACATTACAATAACTCATGGATACATATGAAATATAATCATCTCTATGATTGCCTCTAGGGCATATTTCCTTCATGTCACTACTAAACACTTCTAAGAGGGAGCCATGGCTGCACAGAGGAAGGGGGCAGGAGCGGGATGAGCATGTGAGAAAGAAGAAAGGGAGGAGGGAGCCTAGTGACGAGTGGAGGTAGATAGTCAAAAGTATAGGCACACCACGATCGTCTCCCCTACTATCTCCAGCTATATCCACCTTGCGATGTGCCTTATAGGATAAGTGTTTCTCACATGTGGCAGAGCATAAACAAAGAACTGCAATGATGCGACCGATTTGATGCTCAATTCAATGACACTTCAGCGCTAATACAATGGTGCACGCGTCTGGCCTACACGTGTCATGATGACATAGTCCTGCATCGAATCACACAGTCAGTCCACTACAATAAAAATGTCCTTTTACAACGGATGATTTTCGTGGTTGAAGGTCCGTTTTTCATGGCTGAAAGGACTTCTACGATGGAAGCCCATCGTGGTAGAAGCCCCATCACAAATGATTCTACCACAACTTTTTCGACCGTGGCGGATCGCACCGTTCGGCCACGAAAAGTTGTTCCGTCTTAGATGTGTTCCCCGACCGTTTTGACGACTGACATCATGCAAACTGCTACGTGGCGAGCGCACCTAATAGGCCCAGCCAAGGTCTGGTAATTATTAAGTGGACTGGCCCATTAAGGAGGCCGAACTGGATCATGGCCCATTACTGTTTTGCCTTGAACTTTTACAAATGGTCCCACTGGTGCAGCCGTAGGAGGCCCGTAAACTTTCTGGCTCGTTACTGTTTCCACATACACTATTTAAAATTGGCCCGTTTGTGTGATCCATAAGGGATTGGGCCCATTACTCTTCCGCTCTGCACTGTTCTAATTTGGCCCCTTTGGGTAGCCCGCTTTTGGCCCGTTATTGTATGTTCCTACACTGTTTGAAGTGGGCCCATTTATGTAGCCCGTGGTGGCCCATAGAATTTTGGGCCCGTTACTGTACCGACCTACAGAAGGCCAGTCTACCCACACTAGCGGGTCGTTGCATTTTGGGCTTTTACTATTCTGGCCTTTTACTCATATGGACTTTTACTGTTCTGACCTTTTAATTTTCTGGCCATTTACTATTCTGGCCTTCTACTGTTCTGGCCTTTTACTGTTTTGTTCTTTCTAATTTTTTGGCCTTTTGCTATTTTTTCCTTTTCCTGTTCTAGCCTTTTACTATTTTAGCCTTTTACTGTTTAGAGTGTACAGGTTAAATGGCCCGCTACCACATGGCGGCACGAAAGGCCCATCACTGTTGATTGGCGGCCCATCAAGGGATGGTACAAACTAAGAAAATTGGGGGCATATTACCAGTACTAGATTATCTACAGTACTAAAAGAATTTTGGAACTATGGAAGAAAAACTTATAACTGTAAAAATATTAAATTCTTACAGGCCAGAAAAAATCCGTAGCTGAAAGAGCATCATCGTAGTACAGCACAAATGATAAACGCACAGAATCTCGGTTTAAAAAATGTTCCTTTTAGGAAGCTCGCATCGCCTCACATGTAACGACGTGCTTACCACATGAATTGCTGAGGAGATTACTGAGTAGTTTCTCTATCAAAGCTTGCCTGTTCTTCAATTCAGATAACTCATTCCATGCTATGGAGACTCTGCATCTGTTATGTTGGTTTCCTGTCCAACTACATCAAGTGGATATCGGAGTGCAGCTCCAAAAAATCTTTCTGCTGGAATGTATGGAACAGTCGACATCATGTACCTACCTGAGCAATACACACTGTCACTGCTGCTCTATGTGTAACATCCTAGTTTCAGCAAGCCTGATCTTTTGTAAAAAAGGCAAAAATCAGGGAGAACAATTTTTTTTCTTGTTACTTGTTGCAATGCTTGTTTATTTTCTTGGTTGTGTTCATGCAGCTGATTGTTTATTATATGATATACTTCTTATCCCAACACTATTTGACAAGAGCTATTTTACAAAAGAGATGTCTTGGCTCATCTTTCATATTCTCAAATGTTCTGGCATTAAAACCTGAGCCAAGATGACTTTGACAAAACAAAATATTCGACTAGTTCTATTAACAAAACTATGGAGGCCTACGTATAATCTCCTTATATTCTCAAGATAGAACTTTCCGCTACTCTTATCTCTAGATTTTCCAAAACCTCTACAAAGATCTTTTCATCCAATCTTGGTAGAAATACCAAGAGGTCCTTATCTCATTTCAAAATCAGAACCTCTTCTAAACACCCATGATTACCTCAAGCTATACTTGATGGTAACCTTAGTCGTAGTTGATAAGTTTGAATAGATAATTGACTCGTTCTGATGTCTGATGATTTGCCTTGATATGCTGATTGCCTTGTTTTCTTAGTCTAGAGTGAGCTAATCTAGTAGCTCATCCCTTAGGATACAATCTATGTTTGTGATCATCAATCTCAAACCAAGCATCCAAATCTGGATCTATCCTAAGCTACTAAAGTGACCATCCCATCTCCTAATTAGATTAATCTAGGGATAATCCCTTTTTGATAGTTTCCAACTCAGTGAAGACCCAATATAAGCATGGATCCTATCTACCTAGTTAACACTTCAACATCATCTCCTTGATTATGAGTTTGGAACCGAGCTTCCTCTCAAAACCAGCTACTCTTGTAATCTAGTCTAAAACCCTAAATCTGCCAAAATGGCTAAGTCTGAAATCCTTATCAGGATTCAATCTTTGAGACTCCACCCATTCTAATCTTTGAGCATTCTTAAAAATGTACTTGAACCATATTTTAGTACATCATTAGTAATGCAAATCACACATTTTACCTTGGATAATCCTTTCTGGTTCCCACTCATCCATGATTGTTTTGTAGTCAAGATAATAATATTTTCTACCAATCTTACCGTCTTGCATACTTTGGCAAAAGCTCACATCTATATGCCACCTCCTCTTTACCAACTCTTTAATGATTATGATCTACTAATCATGTCCTATCAATCCCCACTTCACTTGTTTCCATTGGAGCTTTGTGCTTCTTAAACCCCCATGGTTTATGAGGCATCATGACAACTCTGTTATGGCAGCCTTATTTTCAACAAAGTTTGCCATCAATCGTAAACCAACTCAAATCCAACCAAGCCCAAATATTTCTCCATGATCATCTATATAACTTATTCTAGCTACCCATCTATCCATTGCACCAAGGTGATCTCTGAGCTCACTAATCCCAGCATGTTTAGGTGGCATAAAATTATCAAAACCCTAGATTCTCCCAAATCTAGTTTCCATCCTTTTTCACCACAATTATTCAAAACCCTAGGTTTTCCATGATGGATACATAAATTTTACATCATCTACCTTGGATATGATAATTTTCCGAATAATTTCCATAATTATTTGGAACCTAAAACTATGTAAATTCATTATCTTGCAAAATTCTCAAAATCTCTCCTATAAAGGCAAGTTTTTTTATCCATATTAACTTGCCAACTCAATGCACATTTCAATTTTATACATCATACCCCATATTCCCATCTCAAAAAATAAATATTTTGAGATTCTTTATTATTTCTTTTGCCCTTTTTCTTAAATGGCATAAACAAGAAATAATTCCTTAAAAATACTTTTCCTTCCCAATAAATCCAAAAAAAATTACCCAATGTGTGATATGGTTTTTAGAACGATTTCCCACCAAAATCTCACTTTGTCTAATATAAAAATATCAAATGAGCATCTAGAAACTACTTCTGCACTTTTTGAATAAATGGTTTCTATTGGACTTTAAATTCTTGGAAAAATGTCAAACAATTCCTAAGCTGATGAAATGACCATACCTATGTACCAGTACCCTTAACCCATCTTAAAAAAATATTTATCTAGATTTTTTTGGTAGCCAACAACTTGGTCCAAATTAGTATATGAACAAAACCTTGACCAAAAACCTCACCAAACCACCACCACAACCCCTGATTTGATTCCCCCAGCACTAGGGCACCACTGCTATTCGTCCAACACTGCATCCCTAGACCTGTAGCAGCAATTGGAGGATAGCAAAAGACTGGGAGCAACCAACTAAGAGAGCAATAATGGCCATAATCATGCAGAGCGACAAAACATTACTAATAAAAGCATAGAGTGGTACTACAAGTCAAGGAATAAATGATCATAGAGGCTATGGTGACTTGTTCATAGTCATAACATGGTGTGAGCATGTGCCAAGTTAACCCAAACAAAGCATTAAAGGAGAATACCACAATACTATCCTTTTGTATGCTAAAACAACGCATGGTTCCTTCAAGGCACACTAAGCAATCCCAATTGTTTGGAACAAGTCATGCTACAGCAATAATCACTAAGCATAAGGTCAAAAAAACTCCTAGCATGACATGATAAAGTCTAAGTCACAGTTAAAGCAAGCTCCTCTTGTACTACTCAAGCAAGAACTTTCTACTCCTTTCCAACACCAATCAACTTAATTGAAACAACACAGTGAGAACGGGGGTCCAAACTACTTTATTCAAGGAAACTAAACAAACTAAGAAAAGCAAAAGAAAACTAAGACACTCCAAGAACAACACAACAGTGCATGAGAAAAATAAAATTGAAGTGTCTAGAAACACCTGAGCTTTTTATTGATGAAGAAGGGGATGCCTTGGGCATCCCCAAGCTTTGACACTTGTACCTATTGAATATTTCTTGGGTTGACACCGGGGTGGAATTCCCAAGCTTGATATTTTGTCCATTCTTCATCGCATTACTTCATTCTCTCTCTACACCTAAAAATTTTCCTTCATACAAAACTTCACACAATCTTCATTAGCAACATTAGTTTATTTAAAAGATAATAGACCCTTGGGTTTAGCTTTAGAACAACAAAAATTTCACTAAATAAGAACACAAGATACTGTATAAATTCCCTCAAAAAGCTCAATTTCCCAAAAAGAACAAAAAAGGAATCAATAAGAAGCAAATGCAAATAATGGCAGAAATCTGTCAAAACAGACCAGCAGGTAGAAACCGAATTTTTCTAAGACATTATGTTGGTCAAATCAAAAATTGTTGAACTAATGAAAGTTATATAACATACTGGGGTATTTATTAGTAAATTTTCAGCTCAATCCGACTTACAGAGATTCCTCACGAATTTTTATGGTGGAGCACAAAAATCTGTTTCGGGACAACAACTCCCCAAATCTTATTTCCCTCTCATTAGAGGTCATTCTTGGCACAAAAAGCAAACAAAAAGGATAAGGAGAGGTCATTAATGAAGTAATAACTTCCAAGACTCAATAAACTCTTGGGTTATCTCCCAAAAAGTACTTTTCTTTAGCGCCTTTAAGTTAGGCTCAAGAAGCAAGAATCAAGTATTTTCAAATGAAAAAGCATTAGCATCAAACCTTTCTTTCAAAGGAGGAGCAAAAAGCAATTTCCCTCTCCTCATAGGGAACTGTTCAATACCTTTCTTGAATGGAAATTGATATTTAATGGTGCCTTCTTTCATATCAATGATGGCACCAACAGTTCTAAGAAAAGGTCTTCCCAAAGTAATAGGACAAGAAGCATTCTATTCAACATCCAAAACATAGAAATCAACAGGGACATAAGCATTGTTAACCATAATAAGAAAATCATTAACACTCCCCATGAGTTTATTTTTAACATTATCATTAAGTGGGACATCCAAATAACAATCTTCCAAAGGTGGAAAATCAAGCATTTCATAAATCTTCCTAGGCATAATAGAGACACTAGAACGAAGATCACATGAAGCTTTGAGATCAAAGTCATTCACTTGCATATTAATAATTGGTTCCCAACTATCTTCTACTTTGCTAGGAATAGAAGCTTTGTGTTTCAACTTCTCTTCCTTATTTTTAATAAGAGCATTTGTAATGTGTTTGGTGAAAGCAACATGCATATCACTAGCATCAGGACTACTAGCAAGCTTTTGTAGGAACATAATCACTTCAGAAATATTTCAACCATCAGGATAAAAATCAAACTTAGCATCACTAGTAGTAGGATCATTTGGTTTACTCATTTTTGGAGAAGAAATAGGGACTTCTTGTGGTTTAGTGGCATCCATATTGGTGGTGGTGATGGTGCACACACTATTGTTTCTAGCAATTTTGGATTGTCTTTCCTACTTAGAATGAAGTTGGGCTAACAGTCTAACATTTTCATCAATAGTAACTTGTATGGCATCATCATCAGTAGCAAAGGTAGTTTCCATGGTTTCAGGTTTAGCAGCCATTTTATTAATCAAAGAGGACTGTGCTTCAGACAAAGAGGAAATATTTTTCTCAATGTTTAAAAGCTTTTCCTCCATAGTCATGATGAAAGTGGTTTGTTTACGAATAAAGTCTTTGAGCATGACTTCAAGTTTAGAGGGGGCACTTCTAGTATTGGTGTAGGAGTTTCCATAGGTATTGCCATTATTAGGAGGATAAGGCTTATAATTATTACCATATGTATTGTTGCCAAAATTATTACTCCTAATGAAGTTCACATCAACTTGCTCTTGTTGAGCAACCAAAGAGGCTAAGGGAACATTATTTGGATCTAAAGGAGCTTTCCCATTAACAAGCATAGCCATGATAATATCAATCTTATCACTCAAAGAGGAGGTTTCTTCAACAAAATTTACCTTCTTCCCATGTGGAGCTCTCTCAGTGTGCCATTCAGAATAATTAACCATCATATTATCAAGGAGTTTTGTTGCAGCACCCAAGTTGATGGTCATAAAGTTACCTCCAGCAGCTGAATCCAATAAGTTTCTTGAAGAGAAGTTCAAACCTACATAAAAAGTCTAGATAACCATCCAAGCAGTAAGTCCATGAGTGGGACAATTCTTAACCAAAGATTCCATTCTTTCCCAAGCTTGAGCAACATGTTCATTATCAAGTTGTTTAAATTTCATAATATCAGTTCTCATAGATATAATCTTAGTAGGAGGGTAGTACTTTCCAATAAAAGCATCTTTGCACTTAATCGAAGAATCAATACTATTTCTAGGTAAGGATAGTAACCATTCTTTAGCTTTTCCTCTAAAGAAGAAAGGAAACAACTTGAGATTAATAATATCTCCATCTACATCCTTATACTTTTGCATCTCACAAAGTTCAACAAAGTTATTGAGATGGGCAGCAACATCATGAGAACTAGCACCAGAAAATTGTTCTCTCATCACAAGATTCAACAAAGCAGGCTTAATTTCATAAAAGGTAGGATCAGGAGCAAGTGGAGCAATAGGAGTGCTTAGGAAATAATTGTTGTTTGTGCCAGTGAAGTCACACAACTTGGTGTTCTCGATAGAGTTTATTTTGGAAAAAGTGGAGCAAGCCAACAACAGCAACAACTAGATCAGGAACTAATTTTTGTGTGTTTTTGATAAGAGAAAGCAAATCAAACTAAACTAATTTTATTTGGAGTTTTTGATAAAAAGAAACTAAGCAAAAGAAAAAGAAAGTAAAGAGAAAGGTTGAGAAGGACTCGCCTTGTGAAGACGTCCTTAGCCTCCCTGGCAACGGTGCCAGAAAAAAGGCTTGATGAGTGCGTGAACACTTCGTTGGGAAACCCTAAGAGGAAGGTAAAGATTGGATCGGGGTCCATAGTTCAATAGAGGTGTTCTCCTTAGATAAACAAACATGGCCTGCTAGGTAAACAAATTACAGCAGGGCAATTAACAGGACTGTGCAAGGCATAACAATGCAATACTAGACATCATGATCCTATGAGATTCAATTGGGCAATACAACAAGATACATAGACCGCCATCCAACTGCATCTATGACTAGAAGTCCACCTTTGGGTTATCATCTCAACCCCCTCCAGTATTAAGTTGCAAGAAATAGAAAACTTCTTTAAGCAAAGTGTGTAAGGTAAACAATCCACTTGTTCCATGAACAAGAGAACATTGTTTTCTCCCTACTAGCAACAACACATCTACAACCTTACAGATTTCTATCACTTCCCTTAGATTAAATAGAGGCATGAACCAACTATCGACCATAAATACCCCCTCTTGGAGCAACTACTTGGCCAAGAGAGCTACTAACAATGGAGAGCATGCAAGATCAAAAACAACACAAACATGATAGAATCAATAAGACAAAACCATTAATCAATCTAACATAGTAATCTCAATATCCATCGGATCCCCGCAAAGACAACATGCATGATTACAAATAGATGAGATCTTGATCATCAACGGAGCTCACAAGATCTAGACATGAAAGCACAAAGGAGGAGATACAACCATCTAGATAATACATGGACCCATAGTCCAAGGTGGAACTACTCACGCTTCATACCGGAGGCTGGCATGATGAAGAAGAAGGACTCCGAGATGATCTCCCCTCTGGCAGGGTGCCGGGAATAGCTTCAGATCCCCCGATCTAGGGACAATGGTGGCGGCGGCTACAGACGATTTCGTGGAATATTGATCGGGTACTTAGGGTTTAGGCATAAGGGGCTTCTTATAGGCGAAGAGGGAGGCTGAGGGGGTGCCCGAGGCGGCTGCACCCCCCAGGTGCGGGCCAGGCCTAGCTGCGCTGCTAGGGGGTGTGGCCCGCTCAAGGCCCTCCTCCGTCTTGTCTTCTAGATCTGTGTTCCCCACAGTAAAATATTGACTTTGCCTTTTTACCGTCAAGTTCCGAGAGTATTGATTTTTAGCCTTTCTGGAACCAAAAACAGAAGAAAACAGGAAACTGGCACTATGGCATCTTGTTAATAGGTTAGTACCATAAAACATATAAAAACACCTCAAAGTGTAGACAAAGCAAAGCAAAGTAGATACTAAACAAGCATGGAACATAAAAAATTATAATTACTTTTCCGACATATTACCAGGGTTTCTGCCCCAGAGGGCCGGCGCGAGTTGGAAGACGGCATCGATGCCATCCATCCCATTCTAATCGAACATAGGAGGGATCTCCATACCCTTTTGGCTGCGCATTAGGCTGACAAGTGGGGCATGCAGCCGACATTTGAAAGCCCCCGCAGACGCTCCCCTTGTAACACTAGTTGGGACGGCCCGCGCTAAAGCCTAGCCCCGAATAAGAGACAACCCTCTTTACTTTTAGAAATCCTTTTTCTCTCAGATCTGTTTGATAGCTGCTATCTTTAATTGAGAACAAAAATGTAAAATGAGATGATAATTCCAGATCTGATTTTTATGAAGTACTAAAATGTTCCCTCTAACATTAAGTACAACTAGTGGACCAAATTAATGCTTAAACAAATTTTAGTAAATCACCCACTAAAATGTATCATCTTTACTAATAAAATTCTTCTATGAGTTTCAAATCACCTGTTGTTTTTAATCCTTTTGATACTGCAAGGTATTTGTGGTACCTTGCAGATTACACTGGCCCCATATCAAATTGCTTCCTAGTTAGCCCTCAGTAAAAATAACAAAAATAAGTCTTATCTGCCTTTATGAATTTCTTTAGGTCAAACAAAAAGGTGTTTTGACCAAATTCCAACTCCCATATCACAAGAATAACAATATAATTAAACCCCTGGAGACCAAAATTTATTAAGCATCTACTAAATTTTGGTGAATTAAACTATTTTGTGAATGGATTATTTACTATAAAAATCACTACACTAGTTCTGTAAATCCAAAAAGGTTGATTCCAATTTCTACAGGAAGATATTTCAAATACCTAATATGTGTCCTTGGAATCACATCAAAATTACTTATAGCTTTAATCTGGTGAAAAAGAAAAATAACATCCGGTACTACCTTTGGGATTTTCCTGAGGGCATTATGTTAACTATTTTAAGTTGATTCCAACTCCTCTTGAATCAGTCCACCAAATCCTACCTAATAACCCAAGGAAATAATTTTTGGATCTCTAGAACTTATCTGGTGAATTATTTCCTTAAATTAGAGTTCTATTTACCATAAAAATAATTATAAATCAAAGGAAGTTGATAAATTAGTGAAACCACTTTTTTGGTTCCATTTTATCAATACGTATCTGTGGGTATCCTGTTTGCACATTGATATCATATAGAACTTGGCCATGTTCTAAAACTCCTTATCTAGGTAATTTTGGCATATAAACCTTAGTAGTAATTCCACAAAAGCAACTAAATTGAAATCAATGGCTCTAGTCCCTTTTGGTCAAAACCTATTGAATAAAATAATGTGTTGTAGATTTTCTAGCTGATTTGTATTGTTGTTTGTATGTTTGTATTGATTGTGGTGTTGTTTGTTTGCATGTGTACTCGATAAGGGCGATTGTGTGACGCCGAGAAGAAGGAAACATCAGATTTATTTCTATTATGTTGTTATCGATATTCTGGTATTCTAAAGAAGTCACGGGACATCTCGCTGGTCACAGGCAAGACACCTTCTTGCTCATAATCCTTGTCCTAATATTTTACCTATGCATGTTTTACCTGCTGTTTATCGAAACTGCATTGTTTTATTATACGATGAACTATTTATGGTAGTGGCCTGGCCCCTCCAAGTCATTACATGTTTGTACTACTAGTACAATACCTTTGATGACACCTACTTTACCATAGTATGATAGATGGTGTATAACACCATGCCCCTTTTGAAACCCTGCTGTGGGAATGACAACAGCAGATGCTGCAATCGACAACAAGTTGTAGAACGAGGGGCAAGGGAAGCCAGCCAT
Organism: Avena sativa; assembly: GCA_916181665.1. NCBI lineage: Eukaryota > Viridiplantae > Streptophyta > Magnoliopsida > Poales > Poaceae > Avena > Avena sativa. Next base: position 108,639,098 of record OV702293.1, read on the forward strand.
CTGCGGTGTGAGATGAGGGTGGAGACACAAGGATTTACCTAGGTTCGGCCCCCGTAGGGTAAAGACCTACTCCTACTAGATTGTATTATTGAGAGAGTACAACGGCGAGCTCGACGACTAGGCGGCTAGTCGCAGGGGGTGTATGATGGAACGTGTCCTCTATGCGTACCCTAGGTAGGTTTATATAGACTCACCTCGCTAGAGTTTACAGATCAACAACCGAATTAGTTAAGGATTCATAGGATATTTGAACTAATCCGACTGGTCCTAGCTAAGCTTCTGGGCCTTCAGCTTCCAGTCTCCTGGCTCCTTGTTAAGTCTCGACCCAGTCCCTGTCCTACATGCCCAATCGCTGGCATCTTGGGCCAATAGGAAACATCCTGCTGGGTATACCCCACTCAGCATGTCCCCATCAGTAGTCCCCGAGGCCATCGTTAATTCATCGCAGGTGTTCGTTGGCAGTCAGAGTATGTGGGTACAATTTGGACGCCCAGTCGAATCGGCGGTGGACTCCCTGAATAAAAGAGGGAACTTGTCATCTCAATCGCAATAACGACGACTAGTCGGATCGCAGCATGGCGAATGGGTCGGCGAATAGTCGAATCACTTCTATGGTGATCAAGTCGGCGAGAGGTCGAATCACTGCTAAGGCGATCAGGACGGCAAGTAGTCAAGTCACTGAAGCTAGCGAGTCGAGTAGACGAAGTTAGACCGTCAGCATCGGTCAAACTAGCTGTTGGGTAATCCAACGGTAATATCGGTGTAATCACCGCATGGTAACGGCTCTCCGAGAATGGCAGGTAACAACCGCTATATAAGGGGAGTGACGAGCGTCAAGCGGTCATCCCCACATTTCCTCCGATCTCGCGCGTCTCCTAGCCTTCCATTCCTCCTCAGCGATCAGAGCGCCCCGAGCGATCCAGAAACCTAGATCCTTCGACTGATGGTGCCTCCAGCGGAACCATGGGGGAGATCCAAGTGCACAAAAGTGCCATTGAAGTCATTCGAGGAAGCAGGGATCCTCCATGCTGGGAGGTGGTGCATCCCATGGCCGGAGAGATGGTGCTAGATCCTAGTGACGGAGAGTTCACCTACTTCACCAGCCACCTAGAGAGGGGGCTCGGATTCCCCACCTCCCTCTTCTTTTGCCGCTTCTGCGCCTATTACGGCATCCAGCTGTCAGACCTAGGACCGCACAACATCGAGCAACTCGCCATCTTTGTGGCGTTTTGCGAGTGCTACCTAGGCTGCCGACCGTACTTCCCCCTACGGCGAGATCTATTCCACGGGAGGATCGGACGCGAAGAGGCAGGCGGCCCGATGCTGGCCGCAGGAGGCCTCACCTTTCAATTGAAGTCAAAGGCCTCCTTCTTCGATCTGATGCTGCCAAAGAAGGCGCGAACGAGTGGAAGAAGAACTAGTTCTACGTGATTGAGTCGACACCAGACGATGAGGTGGCTCTTCCGATGTACTCCACCGACTGGCCCGATCCGCGTCGGCTCCAAGTCGCCAAGCTTTTGCATGAACAGCGGATAGTGGTCAACAAAATGCTGCAGACAATCCGTTGCCTAAAGAAGAAAGGCCTCCAGGCGATCAACTTGTATAACTGTTGGTTTGGGCGGCGTCTAGTGCCTCTAGCCAGTCGAGCCCACTTCAGGTATGAGTACATGGGCAAGGAATACCCGACGAAGTCTTGCACCGCCGAGTGGAGGCTCAACGATTACACCTTGGCCTTGAAGAAGATCACTGAGGCAGAATACCTCCACACGAAAGCTGGGGTTCCCCCTTACACCACGAAGCGCAAGGCTCCGACCGTAAGTTCCTAGCTTCTCGTACATTTCGCAGTCGCGGTTCATGCTAATCACATTTTATATTTGCAGTTGTTCCAAGTGGTGGAAGGTTGGCTTTTGCCTGCAGACGACGAAAACTCGATCGAGTCCGCCGAGGATGATAGCGAGTCTTCGTCTGACAAGGGCGGTGTCAGAAGTGACGGTGGCGGCGATGACGATGCTGACAACGATGATGACGACGGCGACGAGGCCGTGGAGGTCACCACACCCATGGTCCGTAAGACCCGTGGTCAGCGACAACGCGAGCTCGAGGCCAGCAAGAGCCTCGAGGCTCACGACGAGAATGATGACGAGCTCGCCGCACACACCTCGTGGCGCGAGGTCACGCCATAGAAGAAGAAACCACCACCCAAGAAGAAGAAGGGGCCAACCAAACCAGCTTCACCGCCTCAGTCCGAGAGTAGCTCCGAAGCTACCTGCACGGCCGAGGAGGCTAGGTCCATCGCGCCGGCACAGATGACTATGGCAGCCAACGCGGCCGTGGTAGAGCATGAGGTGCCGCTGGCGTCACTCCAACTGCCCTTTGACGCCGTCACCGGGCTCGGGGCCGCTCCACTCGAGGGCGCCTCGCCACCGAGGGGAGCGTCAGCAACGATTGCCGCGGACCCTCCTGTCGCGGCTTCGTCTACGAAGAAGCCCTCGGTGACCTAGGTCTAGAGCGTGCTTGAGACAGGCCTCAGCCGGAAGATGGGGCAAAAGTTGGAGAAGCCAGCGAGTATTCGCACCGGCCTTCGTTTCATCCCAATATCCAAGTGAGTACCTGTTTGAGTTGAGAAACCAACTTATGTTTCTCTGGCGAACTCGCTGATGTCGCCATATTGCAGGACTGGTGTGAAGAAGATAGACCACCCCTCGGTGGCCAAGGTCCCATTGGGTTCCCCGAGGGCACAGGTCAATATCTCGAAGAAGAGGAAGGGCGACGAAGTCGCTGCGCCTGTTGAGGGTGCAAAGAAGGCAGAGGGCGATGAGGTCATCACAATTTCAGACGAGCCGGTGGTCGCCCCAAGCGAAGCTCCGACTGGAGAAGATGCGGCCTCGAAGGTTGTAGTGGACGTGGAGTCTCAGCGGGTGGAGCCCGTGGTGTCAGTCGGGGCGTCAGGCCCGACCTCGAGTGGCACGAGGGCTGCAGTAGCGACATTCCCTCGCTTTTTAGCGAGGGCCTCTGCGGCGAGTGCGTCAGCGCCATCGGACCAGGTGCCTGAGGTCGTCGGCACGGAGGTCGACCAACGTCACGAGCGCACTCCTTTCATGCTCCCGTCAGTGGATGCAATGGAGCTTCACGGCATGCTAGGTGCCGCCATCCAAGTATGTCCAGTCCCCGAGGATCTGGCCGCTGAATTTCAGCGGTCAGATCCTTATTGATTTTGATGTCCAGTCCCCGAGTGGCTAGTCGCTGAATTTCAGCGGCTAGGCACTTGGAAATTTTTTTGCTGTCCAGTCCCCGAGTGGCTAGTCGCTGAATTTCGGCGGCTAGGTACTTTGCAATTGTTTCTCTGATTTGTTGTCGTTGTGCAGGGGCTTAAGCGCGAGTCTTTAGAGCTATTGGCAGCCAAGGAGCAACTGGAGAAGGAGCTCCACTCCGTTGAAGGGGCGAACGAGTAGCTTCGGACGACTGCTGGTAAGTGCTTGACATGCTTGTTGTCGAGGATGTCTTTTCCGAATCTCGTACTTATGGTTTTATTGACATAGAGGGTCATGCGTCCGCGGTGGAGAAGGCCCGTGAGGGCCTGGTCCTTGCGAGCGACCTTACGGCTGCCCAATCTTCCTTGAGCGCCACGGAAAAGCGGATCGCCGACTTGGAGTGGGAGGTCAAGGACGCGAATGCGGAGGCGACCTCGGCCGATGAAAGGGCCAAGGCAGCCGTTGCTGCTGCTGCTGAAGAACGGAAGGTGTCAGATGCACTCGTCGCCGGGTTGCAGGATGACCTCTCCGGTCTTCAAGACTTCGTTACGGGGACCTGCCGACCTTTGATTTGTGAGCTCTTTGTTCCTTTGAATGACTGGCGAGTCCCCGAGCATGTGGGTCGTTTTTGTTTTGTTGGAGCCTTCCTTACTGTCTGCTTGTGCGTTGCAAGGACGATTATCGATGATGTGGCCAAAGCGCAGTCGTATGTCGCGGGATAATGTGTCACCACGCTGGTTGACTCTGCCGCTCTGTCAGCGACCTGCATTCGCGCGTACCTTCAGGAGATCTCATCGACAGAGGTGATCCCCAGCGATCTCGTCGATGTCTGGCGCTACTTGGAGAAGGCCCCGGCTGTTGTTGATTTCATGCCGCGGTCGGCCTTCCGTCGTGGTGCTGTGACTGCGCTAAGCCTTGGGCTTGCGCACTTCCTCGATGACTACGACCTTGACGATGTAACCAGCGGGTACCCTTCATCACCGAGCGTCTTCGAGATCTCTGAAGTGCTGAATCTGACCGAGCGGGCTACAGTGTACTCCGACCGGGTATGGGTGATGGGTGACCTTATTCCGTACCAGGAGCGGTTGTTTCCCTGAACGACCCTGAGTCGGCGCACCGCGACTTCAAGGTGGAGCAGCCGTTCCGAGCGTCCATGGCGGGTGCTCTCACGACGTACCCCCAAACCCGTGGGTTCCCTTTATCCGCGCCCGCAGGAGTGGTGGTTCCTCGTCGTCGAAGCCTGCAGAGTAGATTAGGTTGCCGAGTGGCATTAGTTGTAACAACTATGTATCTGCCCTTGTAAGCGAACAAATTTTGCTGCCGTAAGGAATGCATGTATGCTTTTGTCAGTGTTTGATTCGATTTTTGGGTTGTGCGAGTCCACGAGCGTGTCCGCCCTTTTGTGGGGTTTACCTCGTTTTTATGTGTATGTATGTTGTTAAACTGTTAGTCAGTTGATTCAACTCTCCGTGGCTTGGAAAGCCAGTCGCGTGGCGACTCCAAGGGGTGCTCTGTACTTAGCCGTTTTCCCGGGTGGGAACGCGGTCGGATGGCCGAGTCCCAGAGCGTGGTACTTGGTCATTCTAGTAACATGCCCAAGGTAGGTGAGGACGTCGCGTGTTGTGTTAAGCGCGTCGCTCCACCTGACCCGGAGGTTCAGTCGCGTGGCGAGTCTAGTGCGTGCTCTCGTACTTGGCGTTTTCCATAGTCGCTCGGGTGTTAGACTGGTGTCAGTCCCCGGGCGTGGTACTTAGCCGTTCGATTCACTGCACCAAAGATGTGGAGGACTTGATCGCTATTGGAATAGAATGCGGTCGTCTTGGCTCGGGAAGCCATTCGAGCAGGGCAACTCCAATGGGGCTCTAGGTGGGCGTTTTTTGTGGACGATACAAGGCCTGAAATTTTTCGGTGCCCTAGTACCGCACTACTTGGCCGTGCCGGCCGCGTGACCGAGGGTTGACTTCCGCGAGTAGCATAGCGCTGTTCTTACGAGTGCGAGTGGCACAAGGTATGGAGATTGGACACAATATGTGCGAATCGATCTTCTTTATTTCATAGCGGGTAGGAGGTACATGTCTGGAGTTCTAGGAGTAGAACTTTCGTAAGAGATTTACATTCCATGGCCACTTGACGTTGAGCTTTCCGTCGCCTCGGACATCGATGAGGTAGTAGGCGTCGTTGCCCAGGACTCGCCCGATGGAGAATGGTCCCTCCCAAGGGGGAGAGATCTTGTGCATGCCCTTCTTGTACTGGATCAGTCTCAGGGCCAGGTTGCCTTCCTATAAGGTGCGAGTCTGAACTCGCCTGTTGTGGTAGCGACGAAGTCCTTGATGGTAGATGGCAGTGCGGGAGCGAGCTAGGTCACGTGCTTCATCAAGCTGGTCGACCCTGTCCTGGCGTGAGAGCTTGTTGTCACCCTCCGCGTAGTTGACCACCCAAGGCAAGTCGTGCTCGAGGTCGGTTGGCATGACGTCTTTGGCGTCATAGACCATGAAGAAGGGGGTGATCCCTGTCGACCCGTTGACGGAGGTGCGGATGCCCCAGATGACGGAGGGGAGTTCTTCGACCCACCACCCTGGAGTCCGCTCGAGGTGTACTTGTAGTCGCGGCTTCAGGCCATGGAAGTTGCTCTGGTTGGCGCGTTGCGCCTGGCCGTTGGACTCCAGGTGGGCGACCGAGGCGAGGTCGTGCCGTATGTTGTGCTCCTCGCTGAATTCCGCCATGGCACCCTTGGCGAAGTTGGCGCCATTGTCCGTGATGATGCTATGAGGGAACCCGTAGCGATGGATGATCTCGCGTAGGAATTTGGTTGCGGTCTTCCCGTCGCACTTGCAGACTGGCTTGGCCTCCACCCACTTTGTGAATTTGTCGACTACGACTAGGAGGTGGGTGAAGCCAGAGGGGGCCTTCTTGAAGGGGCCTACCATATCCATGCGCCACACGGCGAATGGCCAGGTGATGGGGATGGTCTTGAGCGCCAAACTTGGGATGTGGGTCTGGTTGGCCTACTTTAGGCATCCGACGCAGCGTTGGACGATGTCAACCGCGTCGGCGTGCGCGGTGAGCCAGTAGAAGCCGTGTCGCATGGCCTTGGCGACCAGGGACCGAGCACCGGCGCGGTGGACGCAGTCGCCAGCATGGATGACTTGGAGGATCTTGTGGCCTTCTGCGGGTTGGACGCAGCATTGGAACACGCCGGTCACATGCGTTTGTGGAGCTGGCCGTTGATGATGACGAAGTACTTGCAGCAGCGTACTATCATCCGGACCTCCGTCTCGTCAGCAGGTAAGGTTCCTCCCTATAGTTACGCAACGTATGGCGTAGTCCGGTCGCTTGGCTCCGCGAGCATGGCGACCAGGGGTGCTTCTGGTTGCAGCGGGATTCCGATGTCGATCTCCCTTGTGGGTGAGACGGAAGGCTTGGTGATGGTGTCGAGGAAGACACCGGCAAGTGGCACGAGGCAAGCCTACCTGATACGAGAGAGGGCGTCAGCCTCCTTGTTCTAGCATCGATCGATCCACTTGACGGAGTAGCCGGCAAAGTGGCCTCCCAGCTGGTCTACGGCCTGGCGGTATGCTGCCATGGTGGGGGAGACTACATCGCATGTGTCGGCGACTTTCCCGGCGACGAGGTCGGAATCGCCATAGCAACATAGACGATTGATGTTCATTTCCTTGGCTGCTCGTATGCCGTGGAGGAGCGTTTCGTACTCGGCCATATTGTTGGTACAGGGGGTAAAGTCGAGGTACATGACGTATCGTAGCTTGTCGCCCTTTGGAGATTTGAGGATGATCCCCGCCCCTGCGCCATCTGCATTCTTGGAGCAGTCAAAGTGTAGCGACCACTAGTGGAGGTATGGCAGCTTCTCTGGCTGCTACCTCCTCCCAGTCGGTGAGGAAGTCTGCCAGAGCCTGCGACTTAATTGCCTTGCGGGGCTCGTACCTGATGTTGTGGAATCTGATCTCCACTGCCCACTTGGCGACTCTCCCGGTCGCCTCGTGGTTGCGGATGATGTCCTGCAGCGGTGCTGAGGAGACGACCATGATTGGGTGCTCCTGGAAGTAGTGCGGCAGTCGCCGCTGGGCTCTGAAGACCGCATACACAATTTTTGGTAGTGCGGGTAGCGCTGGCGCGACTCGGTGAGGACTTCGCTGATGTAGTAGACAAGTCGCTGAACCGGGCGCTCCTTGCCCTCTTCTGGTCGCTCGACGACCATGACGGCGCTGACGACTCGCTCGGAGGCCGTGAGGTAGACGAGCATGGGCTCCTTGTCGACGGGGGTGGCGAGTAGCGTGGCCGCGAGTAGCACCTCCTTGAGTGCGTGGAGCGCGTCGTCTGCCTCCTTGTCCCACTTGAACGTGGGATTCTTGCGCATTAGGCGGTAGAGAGGCATTGCCTTCTCGGCTAGACGTGGGATGAAGCCACTGAGAGCCGCGACTCGGCCGACCAACTTCTGGACGTCGCACATGCACTCGGGTTTGCCGTGTCAGGCGATCGTGTTGATCTTGGTGGGGCTCGCCTCGATCCCTTTCTTGGAGATGACATACACCAGCAGCTGTCTAGTAGGTACACCAAAGGTGCACTTTCCTGGGTTTAGTTTGATCTTGTACCTCCGCAGATTCGCGAAGGTTTCTGCCAGGTCGGCGAGTAGATCGCCCTGGCAAGTGGACTTGACCACCACGTCGTTGATGTAGACGTGGATGTTGCGGCCAATTTGGGTCACGAGGCACTCCTGCATGCACCTCTGGTGGGTTGCTCCGGCGTTCTTGAGGCCGAAGGTCATAGCGGTGTAGCAGAATGCTCCGAGTTGCGTGATGAATGCCGTATCTCCTCGTCCTCGACTGCCATTTTGATCTGGTTGTAACCAGAGTAGGCGCCAAGAAAGCACAGTGACTCCAAGCCCGTGGTCGAGTCGATGATTTGATCGATCTGCGGGAGGACGAACTGCTCCTTCGGGTAGATACTGTTGAGGTTTGTGTAGTCGATACACATTCTCCAGGTTCCATTTTTCTTCTCGACCAGGACTGGGTTTGCTAGCACTTCGAGTATTTGATTGGCCGAATGAAGCCTGCAGCGAGTAGACGTTGTACCTCCTCGGAGATCGGCGGCGCTCTTCATTGAAGGGCCGCAGCGACTGCTGAATGGGTCACGCTTTGGGTCGGCGTTGAGTTTGTGTTCAGCGAGTTCCCTCGGGACACCAGGCATGTAGGATGGCTTCCATATGAAGATGTAGTGATTCTCACGTAGGAACTCGATGAGCGCGCCTTCCTATGCTGGGCTCCTTCCCGTTCTGATTGTCACCGTCTGGCAAAGAGTCGCCTGGGAACAGCTCGATAGAGTGAGTGTGTGTCGTTGCCTCGAAGGCGGTGGAGCCGCCGCCCTCCGAGTATTGTGGGGTCGTCATTGTTCATCCCGCTCGTGTACTTGGCGAGCTCCTCCGCGTGGTTGGCTTTTGCGGCTATGACGGCGTCGTCTATCTCGGCGCCTTTGGCCTCGCATTCTGCGGCCATGTCGGGGTCGCCGTGGACAGTGATGATGCCGCACGGCCCTGGGAGCTTCATCGAGTTATACGCGTAGTAGGGTGCTGCCATGAATTTGGCAAACGCCTGCCGCCCCAGGACGCAGTGGTAGGGGATGTTGAAGGGCACCGGCTCGAAGACTATCCGCTCGGTGCGGAAGTTCGCTAGTGTGCCGAATGTGACTGACAGCATCACCTTGCCGATTGGGTACGCCTTTCGACCGGGGATGATGCCATGGAAGGTGGTGTAGGTCGTCTCGATCATCGACTGCGGGAGCCATAGTCGCCTAAACGTGTCCAGGTAGAAAATGTTGATGGATCTTCCGCCGTCCATCAGTGTCTTGGGGAGCCAGTAATCTCCCACCTTGGGCTTGACCACCAAGGCAACTCGCCCCGGATATTCGATACATAGAGAGTGGTCCTGGCGGCTCCAGATGATCCGCTGCTCGGACCAGTTGAGGAAGCGTGGGACGTCGACCTGGGACACTTCTTGACGGCGACGGCGCGGGCGATGACCTTCTTCTCGCGCTGGGTGCTGGACCCGGTGAAGGTGTGGAGCTATCCCACGTCATTGCTGAATGCCCCGCCATTTGGTGGGTGGTTGTTGGGGTCCTCCCGTGCACGACGTGCCTTCTCGATCTCCTTCAGGGAGTGGTAGTCGATGGTCATGTGCATGGCGGGCTTCCCCTCCCTGTTGTGGAACACACAGGGCTGGTTGAGCAGAGCCGCGGGGTCGAACCTTGGCTTTGCCTTGTAGTTGCCGCTATCGCGGCGCTGGCCTCCGTCGCGGCGGAAGCTCTTCGGCTCGCGTGGGGCGTAGCCAGTGTTGGCGAAGAAGTCGACTCACCCATAGCCGCGACGCTTGTAGGTGAGGCGAGTGTTGTTGTAGCGTAGCTCGGGTCGTCTCCCATTGTCGTGGCCGCTCGTGCGGCGGTTTATTCCCGACTCGTCATCGGTTTCTTGGTTCGGGTCCTCCTCCACGTATCGCATGACGATATCGAGGAGGTTCGGTATGTTGTCGAGTGTTTTGAACACCCGCTTGAGCTTGGCGACCAAGGGATCCTAACGGCACGAGGTCTTGAAGCAGTGAATCGTGGTGTCTGGGTGGATTTCGGTTGCGTTGTACCACAGGTCCTGCCACCGCTGGACCCAGCTGCGGGTCGACTCGCGGGTTTCCTGGACGCATCTCTCCAGGTCCTCGATGGTGGTCGCACAGGTGTAGGAGCCCTCGAAGTGCCTGACGAAGGCGTCGCGCATTTCCTCCCAGGAGTCGATGCTGCCTTTGGGGAGGGTGTTGATCCATTCTCGGCACGCTCCCTCCATCATCAGGGGAAGGTAGCGGGCGGCGAGAAGGTCGGTGTGGTCGGCGATTCCGATTGCCATGAGGTACGTGTCCAGCCACACGGTCGGGTCGTACAAGGGGTCGTACTTCTCGATCTCCTTCGGTGCTTTGAAGTTTGCCGGGTATTTTTCGCCTCGGATCATTGGTCTGAAGCACTGGGGACCGACCCGGCTGAGCGATCCCCTTGGATCCTCGTCACGACAGTTGGTGAGGGTATGCGTCAGGTCGTCAGGCTGGCGTGCGCGCCATCTCTGGTTGATGATGTGGGTTCCCGCGTCGACTGGCTACCCATTGGCAGCGACCATGTTGTTTGTCAGTCGCAGGTCGTTGGTGGAGAGTTCCGCGTTCGCGTCTTGCGGCTGGAGCTGAAGGGGCTCGGGGGGTGGCAATTGAGAGTGCTTGCCATCGTCGGGCGGCCGCTCAAGGCCGCCCTGCTTCCTGACGAGTGGGAGTAGACGCGTCCCCGCGAGTCTGCTCCCGCAGCTTGTTGCTCGATGCCCTTGGCGAGTAGGGCCCTGGCATACTGGATCTGCATGGCGCCTTCCCCGGTCACATTGATGTTGTCGACCGCGGCTCGACTCGTGATGACATTGTCCGTCGGACTAGAAAACAGCGGGAGGTCGTTCGCGTCCTGCTCCTGCACAGAGATCATGATCCGCGGTTGGTTTGGAGGGGGCGTGCGGCCAGGCGGTGGTGGGGGAGCGCCATTCGCTGATGCGCCTGGTGGTGGTCGAGCGCTTCCTCCTGGCGGCCCGTTCTCGCAGATCACGCAATCGACAACACGGGCCGGGTCGCTCTCGTCGTCGAAGTTCAGGGCGCGGCCCTGAACGGTGGGGTTCAGGCGCGACCTGATGCGGAGCTAGTGGTAGCACAAGAGCTCTTGCGCCATTACCTACTTGAGGCAAAAAAAATTGCGCTCGGCTTTTTCCTTACGGACCGCCTCCTGCAGTCGCAGGCGGAGTTCTTCGACCTCCATCACCGTTGCAGTCGGTGGGATCGACATGGAGAAGGGGTCTGGCGGGGAGTTCATGCCGCTCGCCATATAGGTCACGACGTTGCGACCGGATCCGGCGTGGAAGTCGCCGGAGTTCTTCAATCCGGAGTTGGAGTCGAAGATCCCAAGGATGGAGCAATCCTTGAAGTCCCCCACGTTGGAGACCGGGGTGATGGAGCCCCCGGATGACGCGGTGACGATGGATCCGGCGATTGACGCCGGGGTCACCGTGTCGAGGTCATCGTTGAGGGCCGCGTCGTCCGCGACCATGCTGGTCTCAGCCAAGTTGTTGTTGGCCGAGTCATACTCATAGGCGAGGCGGTGGATGGTATGGATCTGACTCTCGGAGAGCCGGTCGCGCGGTGGCGACTCGCGGATGCGAGCCGAGTCTTCCGAGACGATGGTGGCGGTGAAGCCGACGAAGAGGATGATTGTTCCAACCATCATGATCACGCTGTGTGTGACAGAGCGCACCGCCGGGACATAGCTGCTCGACAAGGTTTGGAGGATCTCACCGATCGCGATCATGCGGCCGAGGGCGATCGTCTCGTTGATGGGCAGACTGGATCTCGCCGCAGAACACCGGCCTCACCGGCCAGACCCCACGGTGGGAGCCACTGTCGTGGGAATAGCCACGAGGGGCAAGGGCGGCCAGCCATCTGCGGTGCGAGATGAGGGCAGAGACACAAGGGTTTACCTAGGTTCGGCGCCACAGAGGGTAAAGACCTACTCCTGCTAGATTGTATTATTGAGAGAGTACAATGGCGAGCTCGACGACTAGGCGCGAGTCGCATGGGGTGTATGATGGAACGTGTCCTCTGTGCGTACCTTAGGGATGTTTATATAGACTCACCTTGCTAGGGTTTACAGATCTACAACCGAATTAGTTAAGGATTCGGAGGATATTTGACCTAATCCGATTAGGCCTAGCTACGGTTCTGGGCCTTCAGCTTCCAGTCTCCTGGATCCTTGTTAAGTCTCGATCCAGTTGCCGTCCTGCAGGCCCACTCGCTGGCAGCTTGGGCCAATAGGAAACGTCCTGCTGGGTATACCCCACTCAGCATGTCCCCATCAAACCCTATTTTAGCTGAAGCAAAACTATGGGATGGGAAGACCACAAAAAATCTTACAAGAATGTTTTATGAGAAAACCTTGGCGAGGTTTGGCCTACCAAGTGAGTTTGAAAAGAGAAAAGGTTTTGGTTTTACAAAAAGGTTGGACGAAGCATGGAGGAAAAATGTTTACGAAAATGCACCCGGTTCTTTGCAGTTTTGCCAAGAACAATTAACCCATGCAACCACATCACTCTAGAATGGGACATGGCTGGGCTTGAAATTTTTCTATTCTGGTATAGGTGCCACACAACTACTACACGGGATGTCAATATCCTGGAGGGTGGGCCTTCTCTGGTCAAATGGTCCATGTAAAACATCAATCGGGAGAAGGAATGAAGGGTCTACGAGCCTCCACGCTTTACTATGACCCACTCATTTAAAGCGCACACACGGCATACTGGAAAAGGCATTCTGGTTGGCTTGTGAACTATATAGGGTGTCCCAGTGTTGAGGGGAAAACACTCATAGGGTAGGCACTTATATTGGAGTGTGCATATGGAAGGTCTTGACCGGTTACTCGACCCACGATCGGTATAGATCTGGGGAGTGTAATTGTATGGTGTGGGTAAAGTGTACAACCTCTACAGAGTGTAAATCTATTTGAATAGCCGAGTCCTCGGTCATGGACAGTTGGGAAGGTTGTTGTAGAGCGGTGCTGGTTTTTTGATTTCAAAAAGGATTTTCGGAAAACCAATGGCTTTGGAAATTCTTTGACCATGGGATGGTCGGAAAGGATATACGTTTTGACCATGGGATGGTCGGAAAAAGGAGGAAGGGTTTTGGTCATGGGGTAAACCGGAGGAAAAACAAATGGGTGACCCAATTCTAGTGTTTTAAAAAACTTTTCAAAAAGGTTTCCAAATGTTTTTCAACAAAGATATAGAGATATGATATATTTACAAGAGAAACTAATTTAAAAAACCTCTGTTTTAAAAAACCTCTATTTTAAAAAACAATTAACCCATCCTACCACAGCCATATTGCATATCCTTTATTATTGTTCTCTTAAGGTGGTTTGCGAGTACATTAAAAGTACTCACTGGCATTATCCCCATTTATTTACTTGTCCATACTTTCAGAAGCAAGAGGAACGATGGAGATTGCTGAAGTCTATGCGAGCTAGGTCGTCTTCCCAGTCAGTCGCCTATAGGTTAAGGCATGACATGGGCTCTGCGATTGAAGATTTCCACTATTTGTGATGTAATTGCCATATTGGCCATGTTGTAAGATTATGTAATCGATACTTTATGGATGATGTAATGATACTAGTCGGTCATGATCACGGCTCACTGATCATGGGAACATGAAATGCATGCATAATAGGGATTCTCGGACCGTAAATCCGGGGTCCGACACTATGCAAAGAGATCTGCACTTGATGTTGTTGTTTTATGTTCTTCCTTCATATTAATATTTGCAACCTAAAACAAAAATAAATGTCCTATATCATCATTACCAAGGAAACTAAAAACAAAAAAATTTCAAATCAGTCAACTAGTAGCAACAGGGCCTCATACATCTCCATCTTCTGGAATAACTGGAATAGTCTACTTCATATAGGGATGAGATCGTGTGCAACTATCACTTCTGCTTCGTGAAATGTCTCTACTTGATGAAGGCTGACACTAAGATAAAAAAAGTTACAACATCATACGAAGGAACAAAACTACGTGTTCATTCTTAAAAGATTATTTTGGTCTGATATAGCAATGTAAGCACTCAACCCAAGCACCTCAAGTAAACTGATCAAAGTAGAATGTGTGGTTTACGAATGTAATGAATCCATCAAATGAGAGCTCCTTAAACTGATAGAGAAGAATTTACCGAAGAACATAATAAGCATTTAACCATTGTGGTTGATATTAACTAGCCTACCGAATGCGCAGTTGGATCTGAATCTTAGGAAGGTGGAATTATTGTAATCATTGACAAACTACTATAGTAACTCAGTAAAATTTCAAATATTACAATAATGTTCCTCTAATAGACTAGCCAGATCATTTCAGAGAAATGGTGAAACAATCTATCAAACAGTTTGATACATAAACATTCAGATTTAAATTTTTTGAGTGTCTACCCAAAGACCAATTGAACTATCGTGTGCCTCGTACAAAAATTGCCAGACAAGTGGTAGATACCAGAATGAGATTTGAAGTGAATGGTTGATTATGATCCTTCTCTTTCTGTTATATTGCCTCCGACAAAAATAATGCTGAACTAGAATAGATGGCCTGAAACGAGGGGACTTAAATCTTAAAAACTGTGTGTGTGTGGGGGGGGTAGGGGTGCATACAGTAGCTCTATGTAGAGTCTCACAGTTTCTTATATAGTTACAGTTATGTTCGTTGACGATGTCCGCTGCATCATGTAATTGGACTGGTGGTCTCATACTTCAGTGTTGGGCCTCTGCATAAAGGTGCAGCAGATAGTAAACACAAAAAGGTTCCAATCTGATAGATATTAGCATGAAGTGATATGAAAGGAATAGATACTTACTAGATTATAGGGGCCCTTCATTCTACGATTTCTAGTGTAAACTGCACCTATTCATTGTGTAACAACAACAAACTGTTATGAATCATGGGGTAATCAGAATCAAATAAGCCCGACCTATTACTGGAAGCAGTATAACGAATGTAAACGTGTAATGCACAGATAAGAGAACAACATCAAGAAGTAAATAATAGTTAGTGCCATAGCCTATGCCAAAACAAAGAGAAATTATAATGGAATCACTTATGGGCAGGAACTCTAATAAAGGAGATAATGGAAACAAATGTGTTCACCGTTCGCTGGATTATATTTCACCATGACAACCAAATCGTAGTTCAATTCTTTATAGTTAAACATGACTACAAATAGTTTATTTGGTAAGATAAGGATAAGAAGTTAAGCACTTATAAGTTACTACAAAAGTAGTTTCAATACAAAATACAGTTAACTGCTCCATATTTATCATATGAAAATCGAAGGAGATCTAGTTACCTGGGTCAGGATGACGTCTAGGCATCCTGCGCATGTTGCTTTGAGCGTTGGACAACAGCGGCGAAGAAGTAGATCCCTGGTGGTGCTTGTGGAAGCAGAACAGGGGTTGCTCCGAGCGCTGGATGACAGCAGCGAAGAGGAAGATTTAGGGTAAGGTGGTGAAGGTTAGATCTAGGGTTTTCCGTAGAGCTTGCCTAGCTGCGGGCGAGGATTGTGTGTGGGGGTGGGGGGTTAGAGTTGGGGGGGGGTTGGGGGTAGGGAGGTGATAGTGGGGGGTCCGTTGATGGGCTGTACTATTCCGAAAGTCCGGAGGGTAATTTTTCCGATGAGGACCCTACTTACCGTCATATGATGGAGGGGACGCCGATAGAGAGCACAAAGGAGGAGGAGGAATATGGTTTATCTTTAATCTATGATGTACCTGTCGTCTTCAAGAAGAGTTCACTCGATCCACCATTCTTAGGCAAGAAGAAGAGGAAGCAGGAGGATGACGGGTCAGAAATTGTATAAAGGAAGATTGAAGTCAATCTCTTCTTCACTGGCAATAAGAAGAGTAAGGAGAAGGAGGCTTGAAGAAGAATAAGGCGAGAGTTGGGGGATGCCATGGGAAGCGGAAGGACGACGCCAATTGGAAGGTCGTAGAGGAAGGATCCAGGTCCAAGAAGAAGAAGAAGTCTTATGATTAATTTAACCTCTAGTACTACCTATCTGTAATAAGGTTTGGAGATTGAATATCATCAAGTAAAAGTTGGAATTGTGTTGGGGTCTAACACAAGTACTACGCTTGTTATTTCATCTGCCCCACTACGACGCAATAAAACCTCTTGTACTCTGTATACTTCCTCCCCTTAATTTCTGCATGCATTATAGAAAAGAGGGGTGTTAATATAGATAAAGCAACGTCAATTAGTACTCACGTCATTTTAGGTAATTAATACTCCTACTAAAAGGAAGAAACCTGGGAAACCGCATGTATTCGTAGTGATTAAGTGAAATACGGAGTACTACTATCAAAGTCCCTGGATAAAAAATAACCTCTGTACAGCGTACTTACACGTAAATCATCTCTTTTCTCGGCATTGAGTTAAATTATTTAATGTCACATTGATATGAAACTCGACTGCCCCCAATGTGTTATCCCTGGATGGCACCGCAACATGTCAAAAAAGGCTGCGTCGCCTGCAAAATAAAGCAAGCGCGCAACCATCTATACACGATAAATAGAGAGGAGCAAAATAAATTGCCTTGGTAGTAAGGACGTGCTTCTCAGCACCTGTGTTTCTGGCGTGCCCCTAGGAATCGTGTGATGATAGCTGCATCTGAGTAGTACAATACTATTATGTAGTCTTACTTCACGAAGTCATGAGAGCACTCGAGTACTATCTAGTAAAAAGCCATAAATAGCTACCTCCGCCCGCCGCCCACCCACCGCAAAGAGAAAATTCCTCATTTGACACTGATTTAAAATCGGCTTCCCTATTTGACACTAAAAATATTTTCTTTTTTTGAGGGTAAAACAGTAGGGCAAAAAAACCCCACTGCAATTTTTATATATTATAGAGAGTTACAAAAGAATATTTACAAACTCAATCCACCTCAAAGAAGAGGAATAACATTCTAAGCAGCTATCTCCTGTCTAAATTAATTTCAATCCAATCTTTAAGGCCCTGATGATACTTCTTCTTAATTCTATAAAGGACCCATCTTAATTCCTGGGCTACAATAGCCTTCCAGTTCTCAATCGATGCATGCTGATTATTGAAGATTTCATTATTTCTGCAAATCCAAATGCCCCAAGTTCCAAGTATCAGAATTTCCATTGCAAAAGGGACATTAAGATCTTTTTTAATACTGGCTAAAGCTTCAAAGATATTTTGATCAGCCATATTGACCTGTGAAATTTCAGCCCAGCAAGCTCTTGCAAAAGGGCATTCCCAAAACAAATGTAGGCTGGTTTCTTCACTGTTGCAACCCTGGAAAACACAGTCATAAGATGCCAGAGAAAAACATTTCCTTTTCAGAAGGTTTCTTGTGTTGAGTCTATCAAGCAGTAAGAGCCAGAAGAAGAATTTGTGCTTTTGCTGACAAGAAGATTTCCATAACCAAGAGAAATGTGGCTGAACCGGTTGGCAACCAGCTAAGGAGCAGTAAGCCTTTTTGACCGAAAAATTACTGCCCCAAATGTAAGACCAAATATCAGATTCCCCCTGCCTGCCAGTATTGAGAATTTGCTCAAGACTTTGATATTCCTGGTAAGCTTGTTGGGACAGAGGAAGGTAAAAAAGGTCCTGAGTATTTTCAGTATGCAGGAACTCACTGACAGAGATGTGAGGGTTTTTTGCATAGGAGAGATGAGGAAGCTTATGTTGAAGGCAACTATCATTCCACATATCAGACCAGAATAGTGTGGATTTCCCATTTCCAACCAAGCACTTTGCAAGTCCTTTAAAAATGTCAATCAGTTTTAGATGAGCTTTCCACCAAGAGGATCCCTCAAGACTTCTTCCAGGGAGCTTACCATTACAGTAGTAAGTATTCCATATAAGGTGAACCCAAGGAATATCCTTGTGATTATAAAACTTATCCAAATTCTTCAAAAGAAGTGCAGAGTTTTGAACATTAAGGTCTAGAACTCCCAATCTCCCCTGGTTCTTGGGTCTATAAACTTGATTTTGATATCTCTGGCATCTAAACTTGATTTTGTTTCCAATATAACACAACCGTTGGTTTCGTTAGTTAGTTCTGCCAGTCGTTTTTCGATTGGATGAAAATACCCCTCTATATGTGTAACAGATCGAAAGGGAGCTGGTCGATCCAGAATCTCACTCCCGTCTCTGGCGCAAATCCCAAATATGAAACTATAAGTGTCGACGCGGTGGCTCATACCAGAGGTGCCGGCGGTGGCCTGGGCTGAGGGGCATGGAAGGAATGGAGGCTACTGCTGGTGAACTAGGCACGACGGCGGTGGGCGACAGTGGCGCGGGCACGACACGATGACGGCAGACGACAACGACAAGCGACAGCGGCGCGGGAATGGCCGCGTCTGGCATCGCCGACACGAATGCGTCAACCGACAAAGGCGGCATACGCGCGTCCCTAGAGAATTCAACGGCAGGCAAGGGAGGCATACGCGCGTCCCTAGATCATTCAGCGAAGCATGCGTCGGCCAGCAAGGGTGGCGTACCCACGTCCCCGGAGCATTCAACTAGCTCACATGCGGGAGGCAATGCTGCCGACCGGTAAGTTTCCTTTTTTCTGTTTGTTAGCTTACCGGTACATTAAGAGGAGATATGCAATCTCAAAAAAAGAGCAGATATAGATATACGTATCTAGTAGCAATACTTATGCCTAAATTTCTGTTTTTAAGGATGGATCCTAATTCAACATATTTTCTGAAAATTAGATTGATACCCAATCCCCAAAAGTCTCTGTTCAAATTTTTAATATTTTTACACTAAAATCTGATGACAGCACACTGAAACACGAGTGCAAGGCATGACACGCATGATTAATGTTTATTGGTGCAAATGTGTCTTTCTAAAACATTCTTTTTGTCACAAGACTTATCAGGGGAAAAAGAGTCTTTCCATGTTCCTATTTGACACCGTTGTTTAAAATGAACTAGAGTGTCAACTGAGGAAACAAAGCAACTTTAGATGTCAAAATGGGAAGAAGTTTTTTCTAGTGTCAAATAAGGAAGTAGGTTTAAGCCAGTGTCAAATAAGGAATTTTCTCCACCGCAAATGCCTATAGCTACCGAAGTACTGTAAAAAGCGATGTACTACTCGAGTATAAAAGTACATGTATTACCAAAGTATTAGTACAACTGTACAACTACTGCTGCTACTATTCTACTCAGGTTACTACTTCGTAGAGTTTCCAAAATCCGGACCTCTTTTTTCTAAATTAATCCTAGTACCTGTATCTAGGTATGGTTAACCACAAGAAAGAAATAGAACAGTGTTGAGGTTTTGTGTACTGGGGCATTGATCCTAACATTTTCCCTATGGACCAGAATGCTGTAAACTTTGTTTCAACTGGGGCAGGTCCCTTTTCCCTCTAAAAAGAGAGAGAAACAAAAGATCCAGAAGAGATAGGAAGATAGAATAAAATGCAGATCATGTTGAAGACATGCATGCTGTCCTAGATCTCGCCTCTGCAGCACTGTACACTTTTCACCAGACCCCAGACTTAGAGGTCTCTCTCTAGGAGTAGACCTTCACGTGGGTAGATCTATTACTGTACAATGTGATACCTGCTTTACTCTCACCTATCAACATCCCGCAGCCTTGTTTTGACCGACCAGTGTGAAGCATGGTGTTGAAGTAGAGATACCTACTTACTCTATTTTTATGTAGGATCATGGCTCTAGGATGGATCAAGAGACCTCATATTCAATGCTGCATAAAAATTATGGACTGCGGGCACTACATCGGCGAGCCGAGCTTCTAGGGAACTACTCCAG
The DNA here is from genome assembly GCA_916181665.1 of Avena sativa. NCBI lineage: Eukaryota > Viridiplantae > Streptophyta > Magnoliopsida > Poales > Poaceae > Avena > Avena sativa. The sequence goes on from OV702293.1 coordinate 108,658,768, forward strand.
CACCGCATGTCTAGGCGGATTCCACCAAGAGCTCATCGGCGATGGACAAATACGACCTAGAAGTGATAACTATTCCATGCCCCCACGACGCATGTCTCACCATGGCTGTCTACCAGAAGCTCGACGAGCTAGCACCGATAACTGTTCCATGCCCCCCACGGCCACTTTCTCACCATGGTCGCCTACCACGAGCTCGATGTCCACAAGACCGTGTTCCCATACTGCCTGTGCGGTTGCACGGAGGTGGGCTGCATTTTCACCGCCTCGTCGATTGATCTCCTTATGCACCTCGACGACTACCACAAGGTACGAGTTCTTAGGATATCGTACGGCCATCCCATGGAGTTTACAGTAACGATATCGTTACCGTCCTTTCCGCCATCCATGGTCATCATCTACTATGATGACGCTAGCTTGTTTAGCCTCATCATCGGCGAGCTCGGAAAGGCCAACGCCGTTTCCTTGGTGTGCGTCAGGGTGGCCGCGTGCTCATGGCCCATGTACGGGGTGAAGCTATGGGCGACTGGGACGCAGTCGCCGGTGGAATTTTTGACGGACACCATTAATGGGGTAATGGAGCCAACGAGCTGCGCGCCGCCCCGCAGTGTCGTCCTCGAAGATACGAAGTTCCTCACGGTGCCTCCGTGGTACATAACCGTGGCTGTTGGACAGTACCAGAAGGTGTTCTCTTTCTCTGTTTGCATCGACAAAAAGAATTGTCTTAAAATTCTGATAATGATCCCAACACTATGGTAATTATGTATTACTAGTTAATTTATTCTAGAGTTCCACTCGTTTACTTGTTACTGTAGTAGTAGTACTCAGAGATAGGGTCTATTTTGGTACTAGGAAGGGTGTATTTTAGCTATAAAGTAGTTTGCTGATAATGTTTATATTTAGGATTTAAGTGTTCTCTGAAATGATATGTCAAACTTCTATATATTATGCCACACGCACGTGCAACTTACTCATGCTACTACTTTTCCTTGCTTGATTTCAGGGTCCTTTGTGCTAAATGTTTGGACTTGGATATAATTTTCTGTCTTGTGAGGTCCTTGGTGTAACATATATGTACACATCCTATGACCGTGTTAATTGAAACATCTCGCTCCCTCGGGAGATACCCCGGTCAAAAAAATAATGTGCCACCACCCAATTTTCAAAAAAGTAGACAATGACCTTGGTCAATTAGCCTAAAACCCAAGAAAGTATAAACGGAGTACGTGGTATAGTAGGCCATACCATCAAATGAGTTTTTCAAGTATTTTTACTACTTCCCCGACCCATATTAGTTGACTTCGAGTTGTCAAAATTTGGATGAAATTATATACTAAATAGTTTCTAGAGTCATGCAAATTTAGGCAATTTTAAGTCAACTAATATGGGTCGGAGGTAGTAGTAAAATAAATTAAAGAACAAAGAATGCCCCCAACAATTTTTCGTACAAAGTGGACAATTGTTTCTTATAGTTTCCCAAAGTTTAAGGATTTTTCCGTTTTAGAAATTCAAACATGGACCATTGGATCAAGACTGGCAAATCTAAACATTGCTAACCGTTGGATCTTCTTTTCAATTCTTCGCATCTAGAAGATTCTATTGATAGTCTTTAGCACAATGAACACTTTTGTGTGCAACGTCAAAACACACTTCATTGATCAGTTTCAGGTACCTTGTGCTAAATGCATGGACTTGGATGCGATTTTCATTTTTTATGAGGTCCTTGATTTAACTTGTACTTCCACCGACCATGTCGACTGAAGCACCTCGTTCCGGGGGGACCTACCAGAGTAAGAGGAAAATGCAACTATCCCAATTATAACACAAAGTGGACCACAGTTTCTTATATAATTCTATTTTTCAAGCTTCCTAGCTAACTTCACACACTTCACTTACTTCTTTGTAGATTCAACGAAATTAGGTCAAAATTGAGCTATTAGTTAGCATGGTATATTAATTGCTCTTAAATTAAATGTAATTTCATAGGTAGATGGGTGCGTCTTCTTGTAGCAAACAATGTTATCGGTGTGAGTTTTGAACAATCTGGAAAGAACATTGTCAATTTCCTGAGTGATGACGATATTGTTCTTTTCCTTAAAGAAATAAAGTCTGAAGAATATGAATCTGAATGCCACAAGACAGCAAGCTTCTAGACATCTAAGTGGACCAACATGTTGTCGGTAATTGAGATTTCCATGTTTTATGAGTTTTCAAACTCCCTAGCTAACTCTGTCCACTTGAGTGACTTTATGCTGATTTATTGAAATTAGGTCCAATTTGAACAGCCAGTAAATTTTAGGCTGCTTTGATAGTTTAAGAAAAAGATTTTTGAGGTACCCATCGTGGAGTAAATTAATATATCAGAAACCACCAAGAGTTTTGACAACAGGTTCAACTTGTCAAACTTGAGCGTGATCGATTGCTCTCGAATTAAATGGAATTTCACAGTGGTATATGGGTGCATATTCTTGTAGTAAACAATACCGTCGGTGTCAATTTCCATCTATCAAGAAATAACATTCTAATAATTCTGAGTGATGACGGTCGAGATTGTTCATTTCCGAAAAGAAAGTCTGAAGAATATGGATCTAGATGCCACAAGCCAAGCTTTCAACATATATAGTGGACCGACATGTTGTCCTTATGATTAATTCTCATGTTTTAGATGTTTCCAAACATCGGTCGAGCTAACTCTGTCCACTTAAATGCATTTATGTCTATTTACCGAGGTTAGGTGAATTTTTTAACTACAAGTAAATTCTAGGTTGCTTTGAAATTTTACAAAAAAACTTTTGGAAGGTACCCACTAGGGAGTCACAACTAATATATGATAAACCACCAAGATTTTAGACGACAGGTTCAACTTCTTGATAAGACTTTTCTTGTTTACAATTTAACGAAATTTTGAAAACTTGAGCTACACAAGTAAGCGCGATAGATTACTCTTGAATTAAATGTATTTTAAGAGGTAAATGGATGCATATTGTTGCAGTAAACAATGTCATCGATGTGAGTTTCAAACTATGAGTAAAGGACATTCAATTCTAAGTTTTCTCGAGTGATGAGAACATAGTTCTTTTACGTCAAGAAAAGTTCGAAGAATATTGGATCTGGATTCCACAAGCCAAGTTTACATACATATATATTCGACCAATATGCTGTACTTACGATTCCCATGATTTATGACTTTTCAAACTTCCTAGCTAACTGAGCCCAGTTGAATAAATTTATGTCTTTATCGAAATTAGGTCAAATTTGAAACTACAAGTAAATTGTAGATTCCTTCAAAAGTTTACGAAAAAGATTTTGGGGGTACCCACCATCGGGGGCATAATTAAGATAACAAAACACCGAGAGTTTTAACGATGTCTTCAACTTCTTGCTAAGATTTTGCATCTTGACAATTTAACGAAATAAGGTCAAACTTGAGCTACTAGTAAGCGCGATAGATTTCTCTTGAATTAAATGTATTTTAGGAGGTTGTTGGGTGCACATATTATTGTATTAAACAATGCCGTGGGTGTGGGTTTCCAACTATGAGGAAAGACCATTCTCAATTTTCCAAGTGATGGCGAGATTGTTCTTTCCCGTAAAGGAAGTCCGAACAACATGGATGTGAATACCACAAGCCAAGTTTTCAGACATACATAGTGGACCAACATGTTATACTTATGATTTCCCATGTTTTATGATTTCTCAACTTCCTAGCTAACTCCACGCACTTGAATGACTTTATGCCGACTTATCAAAATTAGGTCAAATTTGACTACTGCTATTAAATCGTAGGCAGCTCCATGAATTTTATGAAATGGTGTTTGGAGGTACCCACATCAGGCGGTCAATTAATATATCTGAAACCACAGGGAGTTTTGACGATTGGTTTGACTTCTTGCTAAGGTTTTGCTTCTTGGCAATTTTGAACCCCTCTTGAAAATGACCACGTTAAATAAAGAAAAAAGAAAAAAGAAATTAAAAGATTTACGTATGACATGTCCTATCATGCATGTTGTGTGCGCTACATGCCATAAAAACGTTAACCATGGGATTTGACGAATTTTGGAAAAAATAGCTTCATAATATTATTCTGCCATGCATAGACACTGTTGGGTTTCAAACGGAACGACCAATGTTGTCTAAGATCATACCGATCAATATTGTAGTTTACGACCTGATGGAGTTTCTGTAGTAGATGGGTGCATCTTAGGGTAGTAAGCATTGTTTACCGTGGAAGTTTTCAGACATACTAATAATCGAGCACGTGCACATGCACGTAATTAGAAGTGTGTGAATCTATAGTCACTCGACAATATTGTTCAATAATATAAACTACCGTTTCGGTAGCATAATGATAGCCTACTCACCATATGATTTAAGATTATAGCACGCAAATTACGGGTCTCGAAAGCTAGAAAAAAGAATGAATAGTTTGTGCGAACCTTTTTGGTAGCACCTCTAAATTCATGTTTGTATTTGGAACTGAGGAGACCAAACACCGAGTGTGATAAAAATCTTCAGAAGACATTAAAAAATAATCTATTTTATGCTTCAGGTACTACCCTTACCTGAGCAAAGGTACTCTCATAAGATCTCCATAATGTGAAAAGATATGGCAGTTCTGAAGGTGAGAGAAACAATGGTTGTATGAACCACCAAGATTCATTCAGCAACGAACTCCATTAAAAATGTGGGACGACATGACATGAAAAGAAAGGTGGACATCAAGTTGGACAGTAAACATTGGACCAAGCTAAATCCTGAAACTAAAAGTATGTCAAAATTTAATAAGAAACACCCGATTGATGTTTCATTGCACTCTCAGGAGAGTGTTTATAAAATCGCTGCACATCAGTATCTACCAAAGCATCATGATGTGTACAACTACAAATGATACCAGTACATTGCTTGGACGCAGCTGAGAAAGACCGTTCAATCCTATGGGACGTTGCATACAATTTGCAGCTGAGATATGCATAAACAATTGAACATGCGACCATTACTGATTAAACCATTGGATATTTTTTGTACAATTCATGCAAGCTAGAAGTATGTTGAACACATCTAGAGATAAAATTTAAGATATTACAAAAAATACAAAATTAAGCGATGTGCATAGAATCAATAAGCCAACATGTCGGGACAATCCCGATCTCAGGAAAAAATATCCCAAAAACAATTATCATAGCAAAACTGAATAATCCACCTTCGTTGTTGTGACAGAAGACTTAGGTGATAGCTTTTAACTGATCATACGCATAGAACGCGAGAACCTGGGTGCGGCCGTTTTTGTAGAGGTGCCTGCACCCTCGGCCTCGATGCTATCCTGGTCGTGTCAGCCTTCGCGATTACTCCTACTAGGAGGTCCTCCACGGCGGCCTTTGCTACTGCCCACCCTCATCAGATGCTTCGCTACAAGCTTCCTGATCATCATGTCGTCGTGGAGGAAGTACGCCGGGATACTGGATGCCTCTAACACCACCGCCGTTGATCATGTGGCTTCCCAGGCTGTTGGCGGCAAGGAGCACCTTTCACCCGAGTCTCCGGATCAAGTGTTCTACTAATAATTTCTTTAGGGCCTCTTGTATTCAGTGCCTTCTCCAAATTATTGCAATCACACCTGCAAGAAACTTTAGCGGTCAGCATTTTGATCTGTGGTCATACAGAAAATGTAGAAAATAGGAAGTACAAAATTTCGTTTCAAAGGAGAAAATGTACCCAGTCTAGTAGCTCTGCTAGAGTGTTAAGGTGAAACTGAAGTTATCATCCTTAATCACATATGAATCAACTTCTTTTCTCTTGGCAAAATTTATATTTCCAATATGAAGTACTGTGGCTACAACCTTAAATACAGCTTTCTGTAAAATAATTCAATAATGGTGTATGTCATTATAACCGAAACTTGTATTCCTAATAGCTTTTGTACGAGCCCGTTCTTCCTCACTGATTCCAACTATGTGCATGGGCCCTTCTTGTTGCTAAATAGTATTCTTTTGCATTATTCAAACCTTCGACCTCCATATAGATTGACTGATGGAGGTAATGAGAAGATGTACTATCATCCAATTTGTACCTCTAAGTATCCCCTGCAAGTTACAGGAATCCATTGTAAGGAATTAGCCTTTTATACTACATTGATGTACTGCCAGATTTTGTCATGCTCAACTGATTTATGAATTATACTGTTATGAATAAATTAAGCACGTGCATATCTGAAAGTATAATTTAGTAGTACAATACAATAAACATTATGCGCTGGAGAAAGATCGTGCAGTTAGACAAATTATATACAAAATACAGGTAAAATTTGATATTTATTTTTTCAGTAAAGTTAGATTGTATCAGCTTACAAAGTAGAATCTTGGTGTACATATCACAAGAAGTATTGTATATTTACTGGTGCAAATCACCTTCGCATGATTCCTCGTTTTTGGCAAAGCCAGTGTGGTCACATCAAGAAATTCATTAAGACATTCACTTGGAACCACTAAGAATACTATGAAACAAAAAGATCATCAAATTAGGAAATGAGAAACTATATTGCAATATTTCACGCGCGCACACACACACACCATTTCCTTCAGTAGAACACATGGCATACCGTATATCAGCTAGTTAGTTCATAGCTCACATAACTCAATCAGTCGTGTTGCATTACTATCTTCTAAAGCTTTTGATATATAGACGGAGGTCAAACAATTTATACTGATATGTATTTTCCACGACGAAAGAACTTTAAATTCTGGAGACATTAGCTAATGATGTCAAAGATACAAACATGGTAGGGCAGAATTAAGGATACCTGAAGAAAATGTCGGCGCAGTGGCATGAAGGCGGCCTCTCGTCCGGGGTGCAGCGTGAGCTGGCGGTTTCCTGCGTGTGTCAATTTGTTTTTCTTCAAAATTCCCTGAAGTAAAATAAATAGGATATGCGGAAAACAGGGTATTTATTTCCTCAAGGATTGGACATACAACAGGAAAAACAAGATATTTATTCTCTCAAAACAGAATTAGTACTGCTCCATCTAGATTACAGAGATGTCATTTTCTTGTTCGGCACAAATTCTACAATAGCCAACTTTCGATGTACTTGTAGGCTTTCAGTTATCCATCAAGTTGTCTAAAATACAAATGCGTTGAGATCACTTCACCATTTTTATGACTATCTTGATTCCTCAAATATATCTTTTGAACAAAAACACAGGAGAAGGAATACCATGATATTTTCAGCATCTAGAAAGTGAATAAAGGAATACCTCAGTTTGTAAGAACGAAGCTGTCTCTAAGAACAAAGCTGAACTGCAGGCTTCCTCCTTCAGTCCTCCAACAGGCAGGGCTGGCGTGTGCAGGTGGGAATGATGAAGAGAGAAGCTGCTGCATAAGAAAGATACGAGAGAAGAGAGACGGAAGAGGGGAAGAAGATGAGAGGGATGACATGTGGGCTCCAGGTCCATGCCATTGCTTAATTTTGGGCCCATCATGTTAGTTTAGCTGTTAAAACGCGAGTAGCCAAAAAATATTTACCTATTCGTAACAGCTCATATCCGCAAAAAATCACAAGACACTAACCTGTTGCCCTGGCCCTAGTTGTGGTACTAATAAATGTAATTTACTCGAGAAATGTGGTACATCCTTTCCTAAAACATAATAAAACTTATTTATGATATTATTTATAGCTATTCTATGTGATGAGACAATATAATACTGAGCCAGGATGTGCCCGCTTGCTAGTCTAGCTATAACTCTGGTCAGCGTCCTCGATACAGTTGCGCACTGCAGGATACCGAGGAGGCAACACGCAAACACCCCTTAATCAATGAGCCTCCCATCTTCTCTATCTAGTGCGCACTTCGCAAATTTTCCTTAGCCATTTCTCGCCCGCATAATTGGTTCTTGTAGGCCGCCATCACTCTCCTCCAAGAAACTCCAACAATAATATTTGAATCCTCCATCGCCCCCAGTTCATCCGGACTCAATAGCGGATTTGATGCACAAGATTTGGTACGGTGGCTGGAGCAAGTTTGGGGACGATGCCTTCGGAGAAATCGCTATGCGTATGGACACTACCGGCGCCGTCCAGCTAGCCGCATGCTCCAACGAGTTGCGCTGCCAAGTCACTAGCGGAAAAGGTAGGATATGCCCCAATAACGGCTGCGGGACATTGGTCGCCTTCCACGATTTCCTCAACCACAAAATGGCGTGCCCGCACGGACCGTGCTACTGCCCTGAGCCTGGCTGCAAGTTTGTCGCCCCGCCCACAACGCTCCTCGCCCACCGCGAAAAATCCCACTCAATGGAAGTGCAAAGTTTCCACTACTGCGTGGAACACATGTACATCTCTCATCCTTTGCTGGCACCTGGCTCATGGAGAGTAGAGACCGTCATATTCGGGGACGATGATACATTGTTCGCCGTGCGATTTTACATGCTCCACTCTGGCCTCGCCGTATTCGTCCATTGCGTCAGTGCTGCGGCGTGCAAGTTTCCGCGGTACATGGTGGAGTTGCACTTATATAAATCTTCAATCATGGGAGGGGACCTAGTGGAGTTCGCCAAACATAGCTTGTTTTTCAAGCCGAAGAGCAGCGCGTCGCCGGCTGCCGCCAGGATGACTAAAGATTTACAGAATTTTCTGATTAATAAACATGATAGGTTCATCCTAGATTACTCATTTTGCATCCACAACGTGGTAGATGCTAGATATGACGTCTTGATTCTGATGATCGGCCGTTCAAATTTGGGATTAGGTATTGATGTTGATTCTAGTCAGAGGGGTTTCAGTGTGTCGGAAATATGGATTTTGGCTGCAAAGTAGTACAGTACAATACTAATGTACTAGTACTTGTAATTGGGAGTATATTGTTTCTAGTTCTGCTTGTGCTATTGTATTTTGTATTATGTACTTGTAGTACTTGTTTGGATCAAATTGCTAGAGATGATCTAACATTTCCTTTCAAACATGGCTATGTACTAGGATCTAGCACTACTTTCTTAGATCAAGTAGCTTTTCCTTTAAAATAATGGCCTTGCATATGTAGTCCGTAGGTACTCCCTCCATTTGAAAATATTTTCAAAGGATTTGTGCAACACATGAATAAGGAAAATGTAGGAATAGAATGGCATAACACTTGATATCATGTTGGAATAAAAACTATAGGTATCAGTAAAATTAGCTGTTTTCTTGCACAGTGGGAAAAACACAGTAAATTTTTAGAGTTTAAGTACATAGCATTTAGGAATTTTTCCAAGAGGTCTCGCCTCTTCTTAGAAATCCTATAGGATGGTAGTGTAGGAAAGGAATGTATAGGAATTTTGTAGGATTCATTCCTTTCAAACAAACAAATTTTATAGGATAAATTCCTACAGATATATAATTTTTTTAGAAATCCTTTGAATCAAACATGCCCTAAGATGTTTTAGCTTTTGTGGAACGAGTGTATCTAGACTCTCTAATAGTGTGTAGTTCAGAGTAAACACAAGCTATATAGGGGTCTAGATACACTTGACAAAAGCTAAACCATCTTATATTTTGAAACGGAGGGAGTACTTCGTATGTTTTATTGCATTCAGGTTAGTCATATTTAATTTATCATTTTTCCTTATCATATTTCGCATGCTGCAATTTAGTCCACAGATTCTTACTTCTTTTAGTAACTCCGGGTTCATCTCTCAGCCGGTATTGGCACCGCGCTCATCGAGAGTAGAGAAGATCGGATCAGGGGAAGATGGTACGGTGTTTGCTATGCTATTTGACATACACGAGTCGGGCATAATCGACATATCCATCGTGTGCGTCAGGCAGGACGCGTGCTCGTCTCCCTTGTACAATGTGAACCTCACTGCCTATACCCCGTTAGTAGAGTTAGGGTTTTGGGATATAATCTGCAGTTCCTCCATGCCTAGAATATAATGTGCAGTTCCTCCATGCAGAAGAAAAATCTTTCCCTGCTATTGTACCATGAAATATATTATATTACCTAGGGAGTGCATTACTCAATATGCATCAATCAAGGGGTACAATTCCCAATTGACAAAGAATTGGAAGAAAGTGAGGCTAGCCATAAAGTAGTACCATTATAGTACCAGTTCTTGTACTTTGGAGTATTTTGTACTATATACTTCTAGTACTTGTTTAGTTCAAGGGAAGGAGATGGTCTTGCTTTGCCTTTGTTATGTCGTTTGCTATTGCCAAAGTATTTTGTTGAACTAATAGTGATATACTGTGACATATGCATCAATCGAGGGGTACAATTCCCAATTGACAAAGAATTGGAAGAAAGTGCAGCAGATTGTCTTGCTTTTCTTTAGAAAACCTAGCATTGTCACAACTATCTAGATGAGTCTTGGGCATTTTGGGTTGCATATGGGGATTAACACAGGCATTGACGTAATGAGGTGGTATTCGCATAGAAGCAGACTTGATCCTCAGTTTTGCTTGCTCCAATGATCGAGTATATTTAGATAACAGGGCAAACTGATCGTGTGTCATGGTTTTTGAGCTGGAACAGGAACTTATTCTCTTTGTACTGCTATTGAATTTCAAGCAGGAAAGCTACTGAATCTCTCAAATGTTTTGTCGTTGCTATTACTAAAGAATTTTGTGGAACTAATACGGATATACTGGTACTTGTTTCAATCAAGGGCAGTCAAAAGTCTAGCTTTTCTTTTGAAACATGGACTTGTCACAATCTTGATGAGGCTTGGGAATTTTGAGTTGCATCATGGGTCCAACAAGCATTGATGTGAGAAGAAGGTACTCAAAATAGACTCGATCGTCAGTTTTGCATGCTCCAATGGTCGAGTGTGTTTGGAGAAAAGGGAAAATTGATCGGGCGACAAGGTTTCAAGAGCTGAAACAAGAACTAGTTCTCTCTATACTGCTATTGTGTTTCCGTGTCTGTATTGCTGAATCGCTCACTTTGAAATGATACTAAATTGGGCAAGTGTTGCTGAATGTGAACTGAGAATGTGCCGATAATTTTTCTATCTTATTCTTTACTATAGATTTTATATAAATATCTTCCAAAAGGAATTATCCATTTCTTTCCCTCCCTCTGTGAGATCTTTTTTACGAATCCGGCCGAGCCATAGAAAAATGCAATTTTTATATACCAGGATAAGAAATCTAGCTCATTCGGCCCCTCTTTAGCCTAGAACATTTGAAGTCGGCCTTTTAGGGGTATAAGGGGACTTCTAACCACAGCCTGTTAACACCCGGATTTTTAATCCCAGATGCCTGTTATGCCATGCATCGCAATCCCAGGATTACCATTTTTGCGAGACATAATAGATTGGATATCACAATACATCATCCATTACAAACCATACATAAGGTCTTACAACAAATAAGGATCTCATGATCCAGTCTTAATGCAATTCAAGCAGCGGAATAACATAGTAATAACGATAGCGTAGGCGAGGCTCCATCTTCATGATCACAGACAATACTGACAATGGGAGATGATCCTAGTTGTCGTAACCTTCACGTTGTCCGTCCTCTTGATACTCTTCTTCATAGTCTAGCCACAGGAATAGCCAGGGATAAAGCCATGAGTACTATTTTAGTACTCGCAAACTAATACTAACAAGTGAAGTGGTTTTGGAATTAGGAAGTACTAAGCTCTAGGTTGTTGTGCAAAAATCCAGATTTATGTCTACTGAATTCGGAAGCAAAGAAAGCTATTTGAAAGTTTTATAACACCTAAGTGGGAACTTGAATTTCATATCACAACTTTGTTGTGGTCAAGTAAAAGTCATGAATCATTTCACAATTCATTTTGAAAACATCTGACGACGGAACAGTATGTCCACTCCAACTGTCCATAATCACAGACGCGGCTATTCGAATAGTTTGACACTCTGTAAAGGTGGTACACTTTCACCACAACATTCGATACATCCGTCAGGAATAATCCTGAATTCACCATACTTAGTATGCTGATAATCAATCCTATCCTTTCACTTACACGCCCTATTATAGGCACCTCTCCTGTGAGTTTGGCCTCCCAACCATGACCAACTACACAGGTGGACAATCTTCACAAGGTAGCCTCAGCTCAAACCTTGGCCGCAAGGGAACCCATACTAAGGTACATAAATTTCTAGTCAAGCCCTACCCAAATTTCGGGTATTGTGATTGTACGGTAAAATTGGAATGATATCGCATCCAGACAACCATCAGTAGAATGACTCATCATCAAAATCATCTGGTGTTCAAGAACACATGTCAAAACATTTCAGTAGAATGACTCATCATTCTAAGGTTTTCATAACCATTTTCACTAATTATTCCCATCTAAAGTTGATCAAGTTTTATGCTTAGCACTAGCATCTACAAGTGGGGGTAAACACTAATGAGCGTTGGTAAACAAGGATGAATGATCTAAGTTCAATCTCATGCCTCAGGATGACATCAAGATTATGTAACTTAGGACAAGTTTTATGATCTTTATGCTACCTTCAAATATATTTCTAAAATCTACAAGTCACTAAGTAAACTTTAACTAGAAAGCTTTGATAAAGAAATAAAATACTAAGCTTGCAAGTAAAACTAGGATTTGGTATCATCAAATGTATCTAACCAAGCATGCTTAATGCATTGCATAGGTTATCTAACTTTCATAGTTGCAAGGGTTAGCTTGCTAAGATATTAGCTTGCTCAGTTAATAGCTTGCCTTGTGCAAAGAAGTGGTTGAAGTTCTCATCGACATCTTCCTCGTAGTATCCTCCTTCCTCCTCGTATCCTTGGTCGGTACTAGCGTCTATAAATAAATACAAGGTACACAATCCCCAAACAATACTTAACTATTTCTATTTATCACACCAAGGTTTCACTAGATGATAAAGGATCATCACAAGCATTACAACCATTAAGGCAAATAGTTTTATTTCCCTTATTTTAGACAAGTAATTTCTAATCATTGAAAAACTACTTAAGATTTAATATTCTCCAATGAAAACATGGGATCATGTTGACACATGTCATCACCACACATTTCAGTACATGGGAATGTAATTTAAAGTGGTGTCACAATTTAATAAGGTTTAACCTTTTTATTTTAATTAAATAAACTGACTAGAATGGACTATGAGGCATTCTTTTATTTGTTGATCATTATTTCTAAAAGTAAACCTATATATTTTTATATATTCTGAAAGGTATGGTTAAATGCGATTTTTGAGAGTTGGAATCAACTCAAAAGCTCTTATGGTTGAATTTTGAAAAATATTTGAATGCAGAAAAGCTTCTGCGTTGTTATTTTTACTATAGGTGATCCACAACTCCAATTGGTTTGAATCTAACGGGATTGGATTAAGCATTCCAGTTCAATTCTAACAAAATTGGTTTCATGCATTTTGGTTTAGTGAATCGAGCTGGGTTGATTTTTGAATCTAGGTATAGAACTGAGTTTCAAACTAAAAGAATAAACCTAAATTTGAATTACTGGGTCGCGCGGGAGGTTTAACTGGGCCGGCACACTATGCACAGCGCGCGCGGGCTGGTTAAGTGGCTGTCCCTACTCGTTAGTGAGGCAGAGGGGTGTGAAGCGGTATGGGGGGATGTGGACCGCACGATCAAGCTCTAATCCTACGGCTGTGGTTTATCGTCCACGTCAGGCAACGCCGGTGAGACAGAACTCTAGCGCGGCCAGTGGGGGTCATGGGAGGCTCACCGGGGCTCAAGCGATTGTCGGTGACGAGGGCAAACGATGAAGTCGACGATAGCGATCCTCCTGGTATCGGCAGCTCCTCCTGGGGCGGCTCCAATCGACGGCGCCATTCTCCTCCAGCAGCGGTAGACTCCGGCCAAATTCCGGGGATGCACTTCTCGCCTTTCTCCGGGGGTGAGGTAGGGTGCTTCTGAGAGAGAGGGCAGTGAGATGGTGTGAAGAGAACAAGCTGGGGTGGTCTCTATTTATAGTGCCTGAAGGGGACCGACGGGCGCGGGTTGAGCTCGTCGTTGTCGTTGGCACAACGAGCTAAAGGCATGGGCGACGATAGGGGGCAGTGCTATGCTCCCTGGTGAAGCTCAATGTCAAGGTCATGCGGCATGGGGCGCTGCAAGACGGTCGGAACGTCATGGTGCTCTGGGCGGGTCCGACGACAGTTTTAATGGCGCATAGCATCTACGGTTCGCGCGGCGGCGAACGGGCATGTCCGCGGTGTTGCTGGGGTCCTGGCGATCACGCATGCAAGAGGCGAGGGCGCGGCGCTGTTTGTGGGCGTGTGTCGCGGTTGGTGCTCTAGCGTGCTCTCATCTCGCTTGCAGAGAGGCTTGGCATTCTTGGGCAGTATGGTCTAGGGAATGGCAGTGCTCGAGGCTTGGACAGGGGGTGGCGGTGGACGGTGGAAAGTTTCCTAGACATGCTTGCTAGGCTTGGTGCTGCTCCTAGCTTGTTGTCAACATGAGGGTGGCAAGTTAGGCTCGACATGGTCACCGTTGATGGCTATGGCAAGCTCACAGTTGTGTTAAATCTTGTTAAATGGGCTAGATGATCTACTAATAGCTTGCTATGAAACAGAGAGGGAACAAGTTAGGCCAAAATCACTGCTCCTAATAGTGTTTAATGTTTGTTTGTTTGCTGATTACAAGGTGTTTGATGAAATGGCTACAAGAGATTCAAATTTGAATTTTGGATTCAAACATCGTAGGTGTGTTGGTTACATACTAGGGAGTTTATGGTTAGTTGGATTGGTCAAGGTGCACTGGTTTGGTTGGGTTTTGAAAATGTGGGATCTTCACATATGAATTAGATTCAATTTTGAATTGTGATTTGAATCAAGTTGCCAAATGTTTCTGAAAGTTTGAAAGGTGGGGTTTGATTCACTTTTACTTGGTCTTGCAAGGGGTGAAAAGAAATAGAAAAGTTTCTGTTTGAAAACTTGGACTAGAAACACTCAAAGTGGCCTAGTGAGCAAGATTGGCAAAAATGACCATTTGCTTTATTTGTTTTGTTTTTGATTTTCTCTTGATTTGTTTCTGCTTGGAAATGTTTTAGATGATGTTGTTTTCATCTTTAAACCATTCCTTGCTATTTATATCAATCACACAATTCCATTCATGCATTCATACAATCATCACATTCACACATGCATTCATATTGATTTGATCAACACAAGTTTTTTTTAACCCAAATTTTGGTGATTGGAAATTAACCTTGATCAATATTTTTGGGATGTTACACAGCCCAGAGAAATTTGAGAAACGAGACGATGGAGAATAGCCTATGGCCTATAGCCCATGTATAGTAGCCCATGTATAACAGCCAAACTCTTTTTAATTTGGCCCTTTGGGCATTGCCCCCCATCTCTCAATATTTTTTAAAAAACTCTGTCGGCAGATTTTTTTATAGCGCCAACAGATTTTAGTTTGGCTTCCAGGAGCGCCGCCTTATTGTTTGATGGTAGATAAAATGTTCAAAAAAAGTATTTTCAAGAAGAGAAGTCAATAAGTTAAAATAACAAAGCTTAATGATTCTATTCAATTAGCTATTTTTGTCGTAGTGGCAAGACAACCAGTCAACCGGTGGTGAGGTCTCGAGTTCGAATCCTAGGCAATTTGTGTTAAAATACAGAGTTACTTTTGTGTACACTCAGGCTGACATCTGGGACCCAGATAAACTATTGCTGGATCTAGCAATATTCCCAACATCAGGACGGTAGACTCGACCTGAAAAAACAGTCCAACATATATATACATGTTTAATATAAACATAGGTTAACATGTGGGACCTAGCATGGACACGTTTAATTCAAATAGTGGCTGACACGTGGGACCCAGATAAACCGCTGCTTCATCTATCAATGTTGCCAAGGTCATGACGGCAGACTCGACTCGAAAAAACAGTCCAACATATATACACACGTTTAATTCAAATAGAGGTTGACATGTGGGACCCAACATGGACACGTTTAATTCAAATAGTGGCTAACATGTGGGACCCATCATAGACATGTTTCTTGCACAGAGAGGGATGCAATGTGAGACCCAGCATAGACACGTTTCCTATGCATAAAGGCTGACATGTGGGACCCAGAATCAGATTATAGATTAATATTTTTTGTACTCTATAAAGATGACATCTGAGGCCCAGGTAAACTGTCGCTGCATCATAGACATGTTTCCCTCAAAAAAATCCACCAATGTTGCCAAGGTCATAAAGGCGGACTCAACCCGAAAAAAATAGTCCAACATATACACGTTTCTTCAAATAGAGGCTGACATCTGGAACAAAGTGTAGACATGTTTCCTACACAGAGGTTGGTGACATCTGGGATCCAGCTACGAACCAAAGTCAGAACAACAGAGGAGGCCGAAAAAAGTTCATCATAGCACATTTCATTTTCGAAGAGGCTGACATGTGGGACTCACCAGAGAGACCTTATATAGGTGTTGCATCAAGCAGCATTGCCATGTTCGAATAAGGTAGGCGCGAGCGAGAAAAAAGTCTAATGTGCACACGTTCTTTTAATGAGATGCTGACATGTGTGACCCAGCAGCGTGATCAAATGACAGATTAGTCGAGCAACATTATCTGGTTCGGAATAGGGTTGCTCTAGAGAAGAAAAAAATTCCATCATATACACACTATTCTTCTAATGTGAGGCTAACATATGGGGCCCACCAGCCTGTATAAACGGCTAATGCAGCGAGCAACGCTATCAAGTTAACACGGATGAGTATGACACACGTTTCTTCTAATGAGAGTATGACACATGGGGCCCAGCTGCGTGATTATGCATCTGTCAAGTTTGGAATAGGGTAGCGCGACCGAGGGAGAAAATACATCATACACACGTTTCTTCTAATGAGAGGATGACAGGTGCGTCCAGATACGTGATTAAATGGAAGCGCAATTAAGTTCGGAATAGGGTAGCGGGAGCAAAGGAAAAAACTACATCATACACATGATTCTTCTAATGAGAGGCTAGCATTTGGGACCTAGCATCGTGATTAACGACAGATAGTTCAAGCAACGTTATCAAGTTCAAATCAGGGAGGCACGATCCAAGGAAATTCTTTTATCATTCACATGTTTCTTCTGATGAGAGGATGACTTGTGGGGCCCAGCTGTGTGATTAAATTGTAGATGCATCTAGCGGTGATATCAAGTTCAAAACATGGTAGCGGGAGCAAAGGAAAAAATTCCATCATACACATGATTCTTGTAATGAGGCTGGCATGTGGTACCCAGCATCGTGATTAACGATAGATAGATCGAGCAACGCTATCGAGTTCATATCAGGGAGGCACAAGCGAAGGAAAAAAAATCCATCATGCACATGTTTCTTCTAGTGTGAGGATGACACGTGGGACCTAGTAGCCTGATTACACGGCAGATGCATCGAGCGACGCTATCAAGTTCGGTACAGGGAAGGAAAACAATTCGATCATACACACGATTCCTCTAATGTGAGGCAGACATGCGGGACCCAGCAGCCTGACTAAAAGGAAGAGGCATCGAACAACGTTATCAAGTTCAAATCAGGGAGGCACGACCGAAAAATTTGGTCCGCTATAGTCACTAACGTTCGGAAC
The DNA here is from genome assembly GCA_916181665.1 of Avena sativa. Classification (NCBI taxonomy): domain Eukaryota; kingdom Viridiplantae; phylum Streptophyta; class Magnoliopsida; order Poales; family Poaceae; genus Avena; species Avena sativa. The sequence goes on from OV702293.1 coordinate 108,676,297, forward strand.
CCACACACAAAAATATATTTCGGCGAGTGACCATCTCGCAAGGAAGCTGAAATCTTACTTCTTCCACGCGCCCGTCGAGCTTCCTCCATGTTTTTAGCGGTTTCGTCGTAGTAGAGGGGCGCGAAACATGAAAAAAAAATTCATCGCAGAGAAGGCGCCTTATACGATGACCGACGGGCCCAGTCGTTGCGAAAGGTAACATTTCTTGTAGTGACCGTACAATTTATTTTATTAATAATGCCACTTTAGCGCGGATAGAATGGTGCACATGTCATAATAACACAGTCATGTGTCAAGATTACACTTTTTACGGTGAGGGGATTTCTAGCACTCCTTTCCGATGCATCCCGAGCCCCCAACTCTTATCCCTGCATGCAAGTTTTCAACACAAATAGGCAAGCCGGTGCAACACAGATGCGGCCCAGCAAACATGCCCTAAACCTCCCTAAAACAAAACATGCCCTAAACCATGTCTTTGCGCTTACTTGTAGATCAAGTCTGACCTAGTTTAAATTGTCAAGATGCAAAATCTTTTAGCGTGCGTTCGTGTGTGAAGAAAATACAACAGTACGAAGGGGATGGCTCAGCTACTAACTCGAGAAGGACCCGACCGCTTTTTCTTGCCTAAATTTAGGGCCTTTTGTGCGAAATTGAGGGACCTCTATGTATTTTTTATTTTTTGAGGTCTTCGATGTAAACTGTACTCCCACCAAAAATTTCGAATTTTAACTAGAAGTTTTCTCTTAATTTTTGCAAAAAAACTTTTGAAGCCAACCAAGAATTCAGTATATCGAAAACCATTGAAAAGCTTTTTCGCGGAACTTTCAAAGCAACCTACAATTTACTTGTAGTTCAAATTTGACCTGATTTCGATAATTCGACATTTGTATGAAAAGGAATCAAGGTCAAATTTGTATGAAATTTGGGGCTTTAGAATTTTCTTTTAACTGGAGTGGGTCTCGTAGGAGCATTGAGCTCCAGTTGACACGTTCGGTGGAAGTACAAGTTTCATCAAGGTCCTCAGAAAAATAAAAAGACATCCTCTAGTCCATCACTTGGAAAATTGAGAATGTTCTTTCCCGATAGTTGGGAACTCGCACCGTTGGCATTGTTTACTAAAATAAGATGAACTCATCTATGTATGAAATAATATTTAATTCAAGAGCAATCTATCATGGTTACCGTGGTAGCTCAGGTTTGACCTAATTTCGTTAAATTATCAAGATGAAAAATCTTACCGTGGTAGCTCTCTATGGTAGTTTGTGCTATCTTAAATGACCACCGATGGTTACCTCCAAAAAAATCATGAAACTTTCAAAGGAGTCTACATTTTTCTTGTAGTTCATATTTGACCTAATTTCAATAAATCGGCATAAAGTCATTCAAGTGGGCAAAGTCAACTAGGCCAAAGCTTGAAAAATCATAAAACATCCCAACCGTAAGTACAACATGTCGGTCCACTATAAATATTTGAAAGCTCTCCTTGTGGAAAATTTGGATTCATAGTGTTCATACTTTCTTTACCGAAAGGAACAATCTCATCATAATTGAGAATGTTCCTTATTGTGTGTGTGTGAAGCAAGTACAGTAGTATGCATGGCATGGCTCAGCTGCTCACTTGAGAAGGGCTCGACCGATTTTCCTTACTTAACTTTAGGGCCCTTTGTGCTAAATTTAGAGACATCTATGTAATTTTATCCTTTTAGAGGTCTTCGATGTAGACCGCACTCCCACCGACCATGTCAAATTTTTACTACAAGTATGCTCTTAAAATTTTCAAAAAAAATCTTTTGAAGCCAACCAGAAATTCAGTATATCAACGAAAACCAACTAAAATATTTTTCATAAATCTTTTAAAGCAACCTAAGATTTACCTGTAGTTCAAATTTGACCTAATTTTGATAAATCGGGACAAAGTCTCATTCAAGTCGGCAAAGTTAGCTAGGAACTTTTAAAATTCGCAAAATATGGGAGAATTGAGAATGTGCTTTCCTATAGTTGGACACTCACACCAACGACATCATTTACTAAAAGGTGATGCACCCATCTACCTTCGAAGAAAAGGCAATTAATTCGAGAGCAATCTATCGCGCTTACTTGCAGCTCAAGTTTGACCTAATTTTGTTAAGTTGTCAAGATGCAAAATCTTAGCAAGAAGTTGAACCTATTATCAAAACTCTAGATGGTGGTTTGTGATATATTAAATGACCCCACGATGGTTACCTAAGAAACAAATCGCAAAACTGTCAACACAAACTACAATTTACTCGTAGTTCAAATTTGATCTTAGTTTGATAAATCGACATAGCGCCATTTAAGTGGGTAGAGTTAGCTAGGACGAAGTTTGAAAACTATTCAAACATGGGAATCATATAAGTGGTACACAAGAGGTCAGTCCACTATATATATGACTGGAAATCATGGCTTGTGTCATTCAGATTCATATTATATTATTCAGACCTACTTTACGGAAAGGAACAATCTCGTCGTCACTCAGAAAATTGAGAATGTTCTTTCATGATAGTTGCAAACTCACACCGACATCATTGTTTACTAGAATAACATGCACCCATTCTACCTTCAAAAGGACAATTAATTCAAGAGCAATATATCATGCTTAATGGTACCTCGGTTTGACCTAATTTCGTTAAGTTGTCAAGATGCAAAATCTTAGCAATAAATTGAAACTGTTGTCAAAATTCTCGGTGGCGGGTTGTGATGTATTAAATGACCCCCTCCCAATGGTTAACTCCAAAATGATTCATAGAACTTTCAATGCAATCTATAATTTACTTTTAGTTGAAATTTGATCTAATTTCGATAAATCAACATAAAGTCTTTCAAGCGAATAGAGTTAGATAGGGCGAAGTTAGAAAACTCATAAAAGTTCGAATCTTAAGTACAACATGTCTGTCCACTATATATGTCTGAAAGCTTGGCTTGTGGCATTCGGATCCATATTTTTCAGACTTTCTTTTCGAAAAGGAACAATCTCGTCATCACTGAGAAAATTTAGAATGTTATTTCCCGATAGTTGGAAACTCACAGCGACGGTGTTGTTTGGTGCAAGAAGATGCACCCATCTACCTATGAAAATAAATTTAATTCGAGGGAAATCTAACATACTTACTTGTAACTCAAGTTTGACCTAATTTCGTTAAATCAGTAAGAAGTGAGTGAAGTGTGTGAAGTTAGCTAGGAAGCATGAAAATGGAACTATAAGAAATCATGGTCCACTTTATGTGATAATTGGGGCAGTGGCATTTTCTTCTAATTGTGGAAGGTCCTGTAGGAGCGAGGTTCTTTAGTTAACACGGGTGGTGGAAGCACGAGTTACATCAAGGACCTCATAAAAATAAAAATTATATCCAAGTTCATGCATTTTGCACAAGGTCCCTGAAACTAAGAAGTGAAGTGTGTTTTGATGTTTGCGCATAATAGGGTTCATTGTACATGGTAAAGACTAACAATAGAATCTTCTGGATTCCAAGAATAGAAAAGAAGATCCAACGGCTACCAATGTTTGTATTTGCCAGTCTTGATCGAACGGTCAATGTTCCAAGTTATCCGTACACTATACTATAGTGGTATGGTATTGTAAGGGATAAGACAATATAAAGATTACATAAGAAGTACTACTGCAAATGGATGGTATTTTGAATAACCTTTCCCTCCCAATGTTTGGTAACCAAGTGAAAATTTCTAAACCGGAAAAGTTTGATTTTTTTGCCGCCAAGGACCAAAGTGGTTTCCTTCATATGTACTCCTCCTTCTCCACACCAAGGCGGCTGCCGAACACACCAGAGAAATAGATCTGCCCTCTCAAAAAATAGAGCCTTCGTACAAAGGAACACGTACGCAGCACCACACTATGGACGAGGGAGAGATCAGCCGGGCCGGTGCGCGAGGGGAGAGGGGTGGGGAGATATGAGAGGCAACAAAGGAGAGAGAAAACACACAATTTTTTGTGTGCATGGGTCCTGAAATTTACTACTAGTAGAGGAGTACCTCGTGTCAGGAATCCATCATAACTTTTCTCTGACATCGAACCGCCTCCTCCTCTTCGCTGCTCTCGCGCTGCCTCTTTTTTTAAAGTCTCATTGCCTCCCTTTTGTTCCCCTGTGTAGCGCAAGTTTGACCAAATTTCGATAAATTGTCAAGATGCAAAATATTACTATAGCGTTAATTTAAACTCTCCATCCATACTCTCAGTGGCGCACGTGCGTCGACATGCCTTGTCGTTCCATTTCACACCTTGTGACCAATAGCACGCAGGTTCGAAAGTAAGGAGCTTTTCTTTTCACGTCTGTGCGTGAGCAGGACCAAGGGTATGGATCAGCTACTAACTCGGGAAGGACATGACTGCTTTTCCTTGCCAAACTTTGGGGCCCTTTGTGCGAAATTTAGGGACCTCTATGTATTTTTTTCTTTTTTGAGGTCTTCAATGTAAACCGTACTCCCACCGATCGACCATGTCAAATTTTAACTACAAGTTTTCTCTTAATTTTTTCAAAAAAACTTTTGAAGCCAACCAGTAATTGAGTATATCGAAAACCATTGAAAAGCTTTTTCGTAAAACTTTCAACGCAACCTACAATTTACTTGTATTTCGAATTAGACCCGATTTCGATAAATCGGCATTTGTATGAAAAGAAAGCAAGGTCCAATTTGTATGAAATTTGGGGCCTTGGCATTTTCTTTTAACTCAGATGGGTCTCGTAGGAGCAATGAGCTTTAGTTAACACGGCCGGTGGAAGTACAAGTTGCATCAAGGACCTCAGAAAATGAAAACGACATCCTCTATTCCATCACTTGGAAAATTGAGAATGTTGTTTCCCAATAGTTGCGAACTCGCACCTACAGCATTGATTCCTAAAACAAGATGAACTCATCTACCTCTGAAATGATATTTAATTTGAGAGAAATCTATCGCGCTTACTAGCTCAGGTTTGACCTAATTTCGTTAAATTATCAAGATGCAAAATCTTAGAAAGATGTTGAACCTATTGTCCAAACTCTAGGTGGTAGTTTGTGCTATATTAAATGACCCCCGATGGTTACCTCCAAACAAATCATGAAACTTCGAAAGCAGACTACATTTTTCGTGTAGTTCATCTTTGACCTAATTTTGATAAATCGACATAAAGTCATTCAAGTGGGCAGAGTGAGCTAGGCCGAAGCTTCAAAAATTATAAAACATGGGAACCGTAAGTACAACATGTCGGTCCACTATAAATATTTGAAAGCTCTCCTTGTGGCATTCGGATTCATAGTATTCATACTATCATTACTGAAAGGAACAATATCATCATCACTCGGGAAATTGAGAATGTTCTTTATTGTGTGTGTGTGTGAAGCAAGTAAAGTAGTACGAAGGGTATGGCTCAGCTGTTTACTCGAAAAGGGCCCGGCCGATTTTCCTTGCTTAAATTTAGGGACCTTTTTGCTAAATTTAGGTACCTCTATGTAATTTGTTCTTTTTTTAGGTCTTTGATGTAGACCGTACTCCCATCGACCATGTCCAATTTTTACTACAAGTATGCTCTTGAAATTTTTAAAAAATGTTTTGAAGCCAACCACAAATTCAGTATATCGAAAACCACATAAAATATTTTTCGTAAAACTTTCAAAGCAACCTACGATTTACTTGTAGTTCAAATTTGACCTAATTAAGATAAATCGGCACAAAGTCTCATTCAAGTCGGCAAAGTTAGCTAGGAAGTTTTAAAATTTGCAAAACATGGGAAAATTAAGAATACGACATTGTTTACTAAAAGGTGATGCACCCATCTACCTTTGAAGAAAATACAATTAATTCGAGAGGAATCTATCGCGCTTACTTGCAGCTCAAGTTTGACCTAATTTCGTTAAGTTGTCAAGATGCAAGATCTTAGCAAGAAGTTGAACCTATTGTCAAAACTCTCGATGGTGGTTTGTGATATATTAAATGACCCCATGATGGTTACCTACGAAACAAATCGCAAAACTGTCAATGCAAACTACAATTTACTCGTAGTTCAAATTTGACCTTAGTTTGATAAATTGACATAGCGCCATTTAAGTGGGCAGAGTTAGCTAGGATGAAGTTTGAAAACTTTTCAAACATGGTAATCATATAAGTGGTACACAACATGTCAGTCCACTATATATATGACTGAAAATCTTGGCTTGTGTCATTCAGATCCATATTATATTATTCATACCTACTTTATGGAAAGGAACAATTTCGTCATCACTCGGAAAATTGAGAATGTTCTTTCCTGATAGTTGGAAACTCACAACAATGGCATTGTTTGGTAGAAGAATATGCACCCATTATACCTTCAAAAAGACAATTAATTCAAGAGAAATCTATCGTGCTTACTGGTACTTCGGCCTAGCTAACTCTGCCCACATGCATAATCTTAGCAAGAAATTGAACCTGTTGTAAAAATTCTCAGTGGTGGGTTGTGATGTATTAAATGACCCTCCTCTCGATGGTTACCTCCAAAAGGATTCGTAGAACTTTCAACACAATCTATAATTTACTTGTAGTTGAAATTTAACCTAATTTCGATAAATCGACATAAAGTCATTCAAGTGAATAGAGTTAGCTAGGACAAAGTTTGAAAACTCATAAAATATGTGAATCTTAAGTACAACATGCCGGTCCATTATATATGTCTGAAAGCTTGTCTTGTGGCATTAAGATCCATATTCTTTAGACTTTCTTTTCGAAAAGGAACAATCTCATCATCACTAAGAAAATTTAGAATGTTATTTTCCAATAGTTGGAAACTCATTGTGACGGTGTTGTTTGTTGCAAGAAGATGCACCCATCTACCTATGAAAAGACATTTAATTCGAGGTCAATCTATCGCGCTGAGCCATACACTTCAGCTAGTATCATTTGGTTAATAAATGAAAACATCGTGTTGCTCACTTTTTTTAGAGGTTATTGATGTATTGCATCGAATGCGAAAGGTCTTCATTTTTTTTCAATATTCTCAAAACAGGGTCGACATGCAAATTCTTAGCAATAAATTGAATCATTCCAAATCCTCACTAGTTTTTCCGCTAATTGACCTAAAGTCATTTCGATGGTCGAAAGTAGCCAGAAAGATTACATAAATCTTTAGAATTATTCTTAAGCAGTGTCAACATTCTAAATATGGGGCAGTGTCAAGCTTGTGCGCCGAGACTAATGAGCGCTCGTCTAGTCGACTCATTTGAGGTTGGTTTGTTTTCTTAACGAACTTAGGTAAGAAAATCTTTTTTCCCGTTAATGTTAACAAGATGAACAATATTGTTAAAGAATTTCTTGAGCTATTCGTTAAGATTGGTCACAACAAGGAACATAGAAAGTGTGTTCCCCTGATTTCATGTACGGCAGTTATTTATTGTGTACCATGTCATGTACAAGAGAGAGGGGAGAGAGCGAGAGCTCACCCATGGTTGGATGTCTGTTATGTACGCGAGAAGTGGTACCCCTATATCACTAGAGTTCAAACCACGGGTTTGGCACTTTGGTTCCCGTCTATAGCGAGGCGTGTATGTAGAGTTCATCAAGCTCAAACCCCGTCGGATTAGTCTCAAGACACAGTATTTCAGAGTCGGTCATATATAGAGGTTGTAGGCTATGCGTGCGTGCGTTCATCCATTAGTTTCTATTGAGTTTTGTTCGATTATCCAGAAGTACATATAATGAAAGTCAAACTAGATCACTGAGAGTATGTGCATCGTTGGAATTTTGGGGTGTCTAGAAGAGAATAATTTTCTTCGTAGACCAAGGTCTAAAACTTGAGGGCATCACTTATGTATATGGGTAAACCTATCTTTAAGATGGGACCACTTGATATACCATAAGCTTGTTTATTGCACCATAATGGATATAGTCAAACCTGTCCATAAGATAGGACCCAACACGTAAAAGCTATTATGTAATAGTCTTGTGATTATAATTTGTTTTCTATTATAATGTATACTAGATATCAATATTTTAAAGCTTATGGACTACACATAATCTAAGGGTGGTGACCCTTAAGGTTTTAGCTCGTTGATAGCCACCACTACTTTTTTCCTTATGGACAAGCTTGTGGACAACATAGTGGATGCCTTGAGAGGGTGAGTATAGCTAAATTTTTCTCGACCCTAGGTCCAGTACAAGTCCCATGTCTAAGGGGATCAAATGGCAGGTTTTCTTGATTGTGCATTTCTATCAAGATGAGTGGATCCCTTGGTTGGTCTAAACGGTGGTTAATTTAAATTTTAGGTACTTTTGGAATTAACCACCATTTAACGACCATCAAGATCTCCGTTTTGTAGCGGGGTTTCGCTACAAGATAGATAGGGGCCTTTGGTTAATTTATTGAGTTTTACTATGTTTTAAAAAATAATGAAAATCAAACAAAGGTCACTGATGTTTGGGGCCCATGGGATCTATACCATGGGCCCCAGTTAGTGGTCCAGTTAATCACGAGCGAATGTGAGCACTGGCTCCCCTACTTCTTCCTGCTCCATGAAGCCTCCGCGCTAGGCTTTGAAGGCGCACATGTTTTCCGAGCAATGTCAGCGGATTCAGTCATGTCGGTCGGGCGAATGACGGGAGATCTTGATGCGCAAGGCGGCCGGGTTAGGGTAAGTTCGCCAGAGTTCATGTTCATAGTTTATTTTCTCAACATTAGCTTATAGGGTCTCTGCTGCTTTTAGGGTCTTTCTCTATTCTGTCTGTCTTGATCGACGATGTTTCTTGGGATCAGATGTCGGCATGGATGGTAGACCTCGAGTGGTACGAAATCGTTACTGATACGGATCTCCCACTCTGGTGCGACTTGCTCCCTAGCGTGCATGTCGCCTAATGGCATTCTAGGGAATGAACTACGAATGCGAGAACTGCACGTTCATCCACTGTGTCGATCTACTACACTCACTTTTTATGCAGCACGTGATGATGTCGCTGTGGTTACATCTCGAGATCCGTGATCAGCTCAAATAGGAGGAGAAGGAGCGGCAGTAGATGCATGCCGAGGATATGGCTGCAGAGTTAGCGGATGTATCCAACTCACTGTGCTCGGTTGTGAATAGGATATATGCTCTTAGATTTGGGTAATCAGAGCTGGAAAATAGGGTCTTACCCAAGCACGGTCTACAATCTAGATATTGAGCATTCTCATGATGCTTTTGGTGGCTGGCTGTAGATTTCACTAATAATTAAGTAATCCTCTTTTGTTTACTAGTACTCAACATCTCATAGTATTGCCACTTTAAATTACACTAGGTTAATTAAGATATGAGTAGTTGGCAGTCTGCTTATAGCCTTTCTGGAGTTTATGGTTACTACTATGAATACCGCTACATTTTTTGCACATTTGTGCACCTCCCCCATCGCACAATTTCTTTACCTAGTAGCGTCCATCTTTCCATCGCATCGACGCAATCTTTGGTGAGTCCGCAACCATCGGGATAGTTTTTTATGTGATTGCTATTTGAAATAGTTGATCTATATGCCACATTAGTAATCTGGGATCACCATGGATGTAGACATGGAATTAATTATAAAGTACAATGTAAATAGGGAGGTATATGCTGCCAAGATGAGTCTTATGAGGATGACAGCTTGGCCCCTGGATTTATTTCACAGAGCGGTTCTCTAGTGAATAATGCGGAGTTAATTTGCTGCATATCGTTCATAAATAGATTGTTGTTCACTGGTGTCCTGCATTGCTAAGTTTTTTAAATTATATTTTTCAATTAAGGGGAACACGCCAAATTCTGGGCATTGTATTAATGCACATATCCTTCTTTGCATTGTGAAGTTGATGTGTTTTTCCTAAATTTTACTAGTTTTGCTGCACTTCATTTAGCATCATGCTCATGTCCCATCCGTGGAGGAGGCATTGCATGAAGACATGCCTTAATCATGTTGAACGAGTGACAAGTGTTTTGATGTATGCAGCTTCTTTGCTAGAATTTTAGTAACCTATGCTTTGTCTCCGAAAACATTTTTATAAAGGTTACTTTATTCCTTAAAATGTCCTCTAAATATTTTTATCATTTTGGTTGCATCACGATTTGCAGAAACGAAGTCATTTTGATCTCTTGCCACTTACTAAGGCCAGGACTGCTGATGTGCCAACTAAGAAGGCAAACCCTGAAGTATGGCTCTTCTCATGTTGGTTTTATTTCCCATGTTTGGGCAATATGCCTCATTGGTTCTTTTCCATTTTGTTGCACCACTATGGAGCTTTCATGATGTGTGCATCTGAATTTGGATTTTTTTTAAAACATGAATTTTGATTAATTTTTTATTTTTTATTTGTAGTTTCCACATTATTCATATCTCTCATGGCGTAATGGTGCTGGTCACTACAAGCATTGGACAATTGTCCGTCTCCAATAAAAATACAAAGCTCATCGATACATGATTTCGTTCCTTCAAGAGAAAGAGAAACATCAGGAGGAGCATATTAGGTGCCTAAAAGAAGAAGTGGCCACATCCACTAATCGAATACATTTGACTACATGATGGAATACATCAATTTTAGTTGCACACAATGCCGCTGTTTATTTTAAAAAGTTTGTTGATGACAACTTAGTTCTTGAGTCACCTAATGTGGATGGCAACGACTAGATTGGCCAAGCATCCCACCGGATCTTGGAACATGTACAAATACAAGCTGACAATCTTTTCAATTCGGCTCTAGAAGCAGATGAGACCCTAACAGAAATTCGAGACTCTCCACGCCCATACAGTCCCTATCCTACAAAATATGAGGAAATATATAAACCATATTGACTGCTCTATATTCATTTTGGAAGAGTTTGGGATCTCCTGTGAGGATGATGTTTGTTAAGTGAGTACTAAAACATTTTTTCTCTGCTGGTGTGTGGTGCTGACGAATCTATATATTTGATGTACTATTATGACATAATATATATTGGAGTGGACCCGGTTTTTTGTGAAGATATTTGGCAACAAGAGTCATCTTATTCTAACTTGTGGTTTTTTATATTTCAATTTTTTTCCTTCTGAGATCTTTTAATGATAATGTCAATGCTAGTAGCGAGTGCTTTGTAAGCATGTATCTAGTAGTAAGCAAAAACTTTTAGTTGTAGATTGTGGAATTTGAGGTCGATGTTTGAACTCTAGAACTTGATGTCATTTAACGACAAGCTTCGAAATGCTGGAACATTTTATACCAAGCAATTTATTGTATCAGACGAATACAAAACTTGATGCCTGTAGGCGGGAAAGTGAGCAACTCCAAGGCGGGATCCTCAGTCGTGTTGTACAGCGGGGTTTTTCCACAAAAATAAAGCGGGGTTCCCAAAAAGTAATATATATGTATAGAAGGGCAAAAGTTAGTTTCGAGGAAGCCCTCCCTCAACCGCATTGAGACATCTCATCTGCCCGGCCACTCTCCCTGGACTGGACCGTCCCCGCCGCTCGACCATTGAGCACCACCGCATCGCCATTCTCTTGTATGTACGTCCCCAACCTCCAGCGTTTCCATTTTCTCTGACGGATAGAATACATTTATTTTGGGCATTGCATAGTAAATAAGATGGTGGCTTTTGCAGGAAATGCAATCAACATCGGTTGATGCTTTTGCTGCGTCGTCTGATGCTTGTAAAGCAGAGGTGCATGCTAAAGAAGCACTAGAGGATACATGTCAAGAAAATGCGGAGGACGATGCTTGTACTGTATCAGAATCGCTGGCAGTGTTTATTGATGCTTGGAAAGCGGTGGAGTCGCAGTTGAGATCCTCGTCGGCTCCTGCTAGATCAAATTCAGCTATGTTGGTTGCCGCTGCTAAAGCGACGACCGCATGGGCTGCTAGGAATGCGCCAGCTCGTGGTCGTGGTTCTTCAGCGTCAGCATCTATGGCTCGTCATTTGTCTTTGGCGCCTGCTACATCTGCTCAGAACTCATCGACCCCTTAGTAAGTTCTGCGTTGGATCTTGTCTCCCTACTTCCTACCTCTTTATGTATTCCGCTCCGGGGTTTTTTCTGGAAGCAGTGGATATTGGTTTAAAATACTAGTACTAGGAACATAAAAGCTATTTAATTACAAACTAGCGATACGAATGGGATGGAACTTTCACATGATTCAAACCTCGAAACCTATGATTTACTAATTTTTTGTCATTTTTTTTGAATAGTTTACTTTGTAGTTTAAAATTTGAGCTATTGGCATACCTTGAATCTAAGATGGAAGGTGTATCTTGGGGAAAGTCACCGTGAGACCTAGGTTCAACAAGTCACTGAAGTTGCATCCGTTTTTTCTCCCCTTCTTTATGATAAAATGAGAAAATTCAGGTGGGGGCCTTTCTATCCTCTCCGGTGACCTCTGAAAAAAATCTTCTACATTCCCTTTGCCCTGTTCCGACATGGTGAAGCAGTTTGGTGCTTTTGTACTATTCTAGTTGATTCCTTGCTGTTAGGTAATTTGTTGACACACTCTGCTTTTTAGGTAGTTTTTTCGGACACGTGCAGTTTATAAAATTTTGAAGATAAATTTTCCTGTCAAATTATATGATGCATTGTAGTGTTTACTGATGACTGCAAGCGCACAGATCATTTGTAGCTAGTTTTGAAATAAGGATATCGATCCCACAGGGAACAGTAGGCGAAAGACTAAAATGTTTTTAACTAAAACTAAATGAACTACTTAAGGAATAATTCTAAGATGCAAGAAAGTAGATTTTTTTGGAGTTTTTGGTTGAGTGAAACAGTAAAGTAACATAAAGTAAAACTTGGGATTCAAAATTACAAACGTCTCTTTATCTAACTACAATATAATGGTATATGCCTACTTGCTCTTTACACATTCGCTCTTTTTCTTCATCTTTCTTTTTCCTTTTTCTCTATTTGTTCTCACACTTTTTTTAAGTGTTGTTCAAAGAAGCTAGCCATATATTTCACCTCATGTAGGAATTTCAAAGTTTAACGATCTCAATTACCAAATTCCTAATATATACGAAGCATCTTTATAACTTGAGTATTCTACCTCAACTTTTTCACACCTGATTTGATAGCACTTATAATTTGTCCTTACTTCAAGGTTTTTCTTTTTAATCTTAATTAATTAGATAATCTCTCATTTTTTAAATCAAACCATTGACGTACAACATATTTTTCAAATTATCTTTATGTGTACCATTAATATGAATGGTGTGGAAAACTCCTATTGATATCATAAAGTGCAAGTAAAGTCATCCTCAAGCCTTTCATATATCCAATAAGACAAACTCAAACTTAATAATGCTCCATATATTATAATAAACTTAGAATTTCATAAGAGCGATCAGCTATTCTTGAAGGGATGTCTAATGATGCAATCTTTTATTTCTAAACTCGAGATAATGCGAAACTTAAAGTAATAAACTTATAAGATTGATTACAAGGTTTTAGAGATCTCCCCAAGCTTGGAATCAAGCCAGGCGAGATCAAATAACTCCTTGCTAGTACATATTCCTCCTCCTGGGCAGGAAGAGCATTGTCTTCCTCTCTTGGGTTGCTAACTTTAGCCACGCTTGTGTGGCGGATGCTGAGCTTGGCCTTGTCGTATTGAAGCTTCAAAATTATCCTATTAAGGAATTTCTTCTCATATATCAACTCAAAAATAGTTTTAATCAAGAAACCAACTCTACCATCGATGTCATTGAGCTTTTTCTCAAGGTCTTTTCTCATCATCCCGTAGGAGTCAATTCCTTCTCCAATAGTTTCAACACATACCTTTGAAGCTTTTTCCAATTGATAGATCTTATCATGAATCTCATCTTGCCACACCTCCTTGGGTTTAAGAGGTGGCGGACTAAGAGGAATTTTATAATAAGATCCTATGCTATGACGGTAAGTATTAGGGACATACTCATCCTTGCTCCTTCCCTGATCTGATTGCCTCATCATCTCCATCCTTTGCGGGAACATGTGTTCCCAATTTGGGAGAGGCTTGATCTTGGAGTTGGATGACGATGATGCTTCTTTTGGTTCCATCTCCTGGATCCTCTTCACGGGATTCTCTTCCTTCTTCTTCCAAATCTTTTTGATATGGAAAGGCTGCATGGCTGGAGGCTATAGCTATGCAAAAAACTTAAAGAAAAAGGTTAGATGCAACCGTCTTTAAGAGGGCAGTTCAAAAACCCTAGACTCCAGGCTTAACAAGCAACTATACGGGCGCAGGTTGTATAGATGCCGCCATATAGTTACGAACCGACTATAGATTTTTTGTTATCTAAGGCATTACCAACTATACGGCCGCAACTATACGGCCGGAATATTTCTTCCTATCATATATTTGGTCATTAAACTCTCTTTATCCTTGCATAAAAATTTGGTGATGCGGTGAATAACTATACTGCCGCAATTATACGGCTGGAAATTTATTTCCCGCCGTATAGTTTTTCGTTAGGGTTACAGTATACATCAAAATTTATCTGTTTCTTTGAGAATTCTTTAATAGTCTAAAACTTAATGAAATACCAAGTTTTGACAGAAAAATGACAACTTAAATTTTCGACCAACATTACATTTATTGAACAAGATTTCCGTCATGACCAAATTTATTTTGTTTCACAAGAGCGTCAAGTGTTCCTTTATTCAACCTCGAACTTAGCTAACACTTACCTTGAAAATATTAAAACTTACTCGTCCCTTTATTTCACATGGGTTGCCTCCCATTAAGCGTTGTTTTATGTTCTGTAGCTTGCCCATAGTGTTGCTCACTTCGTCTTGATCTTGTGCTTCTTCCAATTACCATTCCTTCCATATTTTTGCTCAATCAACTCCTCTGGAGTAATTATTCGTACGGTAATTGCACTTATATCTTATTTTTCACGATAATGCTTCAGGCGTAGTCCATTCAGTATCCATGAAAGAGTGGGTGTTTTCCCCTGGAGCTTCACTGCTCCTGATGCATAAGCTTCTTTAACTATATAGGGGCCTTCCCACTTTGATCTGAGCTTCCCTGGAAACAACTTAAGGAGAGAGTTATAGAGCAAAACTTTATCTCCATTTTAAAGAGTTTATCTTCTATTTTTCTATCATGCCATCTTTTTACCTTTTCCTTAAACAATCTAGCATTTTCATAAGCGTCACCTCTAAACTCATCTAAAGCATGTATGTCTAATAGACGTTTTTCTCCTACTGCTTTAAGATCACAGTTTAAGTTCTTGATTTCCTGAAAGACTCTATGTTCCAATTCTAAAGGTAGGTGGAACGCCTTATCGTATACCATTTTATATGGTGTCTTACCCATCGGATTTTTAAATGCAGTTATGTATGCCCAAAGAGTGTCATTTAGCTTGTATGACCAATCTTTTCTTGATTTATCCATCGTCTTATCGAGTATGGTCTTCAGTTCTCTATTAGAGAGTTCCACTTGACGACTCATTTGAGAATGATATGGTGAAGCAACACGGTGAGTTACTACATATTTGCTAAGGATTTTTCTGAAAGTTCCTTTGATAAAATTAGAACCATCGTTAGTAATTAAAAATCGAGGAACTCTAAACCTGGGAAATATGATATCCTTGATCATCTTCATGGAGGTAGCTGCATCTGCATGATTAGTTGGGATAGCTTCAACCCATTTAGTAACATAATAGATGGCAATAAGAATATGAGTGTAGCCATTTGATTCTATAAAGGGTCCCATGTAAATCATTTTCTTGTAGTAATAATACCCACCTAATCAACTTGGGTTTTGCATCATTTTTAAAAATAAGGTGACGCAAATCTTGGTGATCTATATGAATTATTACTCTAGAATTAATAATATAAGACCTAAATTTGTCATAGAAAAAAATTATAGCAAGAAACTCTTTCTCATTAGTAGCATATTTTTTTTCTGAATCTTATTAAGAGTCCTAGCAGCGTAATGAATAACATTTAAATTCTTCCCATGTCGCTATCCTAATACAGCTCCTAAAGCATAGTCACTAGCATCACACATGATTTCAAAACGTTCATCCCATTTTGGAGATTGCCTGATAGGTGCTGAAACTAATTTGTTCTTAAGATTTTCAAAAGCTGCTATGCAGTCATGATGCAGATAGAACAGAGTTTCTTTATCAATAAGGTTAGTGAGAGGAATAGCTATCTTAGAAAAATCTTGTAAAAACCTACATGTCCCGGAAACATTTTTAAGTTTTAATTGTCTTGAGGTATGGGAAGATTTTCCATAGCACTTATATTGGTCTTGTCTATTTCTATACCTTTTTCTGAATCCTTATGTCCAAAAAATTTACCTTCTCTTTCCATGAATCGGCATTGCTCCCAATTCAAAACTAAATTTGATTACCTGCATCTCTGCAAAATCTTAGTTAAATTATAGAGAAAGTTATCAAATGTTGTTCCACAAACAACGAAATCATTTGTTAGAAGTTCTATAGTTTTCTCAATGAGATCGCCAATGATTTTTAAAACACATTCTTTAATGGTTGCGGCTACATTTCATAAGCCAAACAGGATTAATCTTTAAGCATAAGTAACAAAAGGACAAGTGAAAGTTGTTTTCTCTTGATATTTTGGTTGTAAAGTAGTTTGAGAATAACTAGAATAACCATCAAGAAAAAATAAGAATTATTTGTTAGTCTTTCTAAAATTCTATCCATGAACGGTGTAGGTCTGTGATTTTTCTATGTCTCACGGTTTAGTTTTCTAAAATCGATGCACATGCGATACCCAATAATAGGCCTTATAGGGACTAGCTCACCATCCTCATTCATAGCAGCGTCAAAACCCCCATGTCTTTTTATGAAATGAGCTGGGCTAACCCATTTACTATCAGAAATAGGATATATTATGTCGGCATCTAGTAAGCGTATAACTTCTTTTCTAACTACCTCTTTCATTTTAGGATTAAGCCTTCTTTGTGTGTCAACTACAAGTACAACATCTTCAAGCATGGTAATCTTATGTGTCAAGCATCTAGTAATATATTCCTTTAGTATCACTTAGAGTATCCCCATATGCTTCAAGATGTTTGATCAAAACAGAAATAATTTTATTTGTTTCATTTTCTAATAAATTTTTACTAATAATAACAGGACATTTGTTTTCATTATCTAAAAAATCCATACCTCATATTGTCTGGAAGTCATTTTAATTCCATTGGCGGAGGTTCTTCATCACCTTTTCTTACTAGTTCTTCATAGTCATGTGGGTTTTGTTCTTCCGGAATGGAGTCAAGGTAATCATCCATGTCTTCTCTTTCCTCATCATCTAGTGCCTCTTCCCAATTAACTAAGCTCCTTTCTAATTCATCTTGGGGAGTGCTGAAATGAATCGCAGCTAGCTCGGCAATTGTTTTCTCTTCCTTAATATCTTCTATTTCATATGGCCTCTTTTTTAGGTGGGAGAAATGGAATGTCATTTCCTCCTCTCCAAACATCATGGAAATAGTCTCTTCCTTATTATCAATTCGAGCTTTGGTTATAAAGACAAAAGGCCTGCCTAAAAGAATATGCCAAAAAGTATCTCGAGGCATATCAAAAATATGAAAATCGAGAGGGTACATGAGTGGTCCAATAAAAACATAAATATTTCAAATAACACCTTCTGGTTTTATATTAGTTCTATTAAAAAATTTAATAGTGGTGTCCACAAATCCCACAAATGGATTATTTAAATTGTAACGAAGTTCCTCATAAAGCGATGAATGCATAATATTTATAGTGGAAACCGGCTCACAAATTCCGTATAAGGAAGTTTCTCCATAGTATATAGGAGTCATGGGTTTAGAAGTTTCTTTACCTTTTATCTTACCTATAATGAAGTCTGAAGTTTCAGAGTCTAGCATAACTACTTCATTTTCCATGATTCTTGCCTCAATAAGATCCTTAAATATAACAATATTTGCATTGGTAGCTTCGGGGTTCTTTTCTGGTTTCTTCGATCTTCTCCTTATAAGTTCTTCCTCCCTGCACTTTTTCTTAATACTCTCTTGAATAGATTCAGAGGAAAATTCTACTAATGATACGTCCTCTCTTGATCGCTTCTTTTCTTTGAGGGGTTTGTGAGGTTCCCATCCTATAGGTACCTGTAGATGCCCTGAAGAATTCTCAATAATTTTCTTTACCGAATAGGAATCAATACCGAGGATTTTAATCATCGCACAAGTCCTTTCATCTACAAGAAAGTTGTTAACACAAAGCATATTCAGAAGAACTATTCATATTGCTTTCTCTATTTTCATGACTTTCTGTTGTCTCCCTCACTTTCATTATTAATTTCCAAGCTTCATCATAGGTATAAGAAAGGAAACTACCATTAGAAGCGGTATTTAGGCTCGCTCTATTTTTATTGTTAAGCCCTCCATAGAAGGTATAGGTAATTAACCAATCAGGAAAACGGTGATGGGGCAATTCTAGATAGCTTTTATACCTTAGATAGCCTTCGTATAAACTCTTATCAGGATTATTTTTGAAACTAATTATAATACCTCTCATCCTGTGAGCTTTACTTTCTAAGTAATGTTTTGACAATAATTTGGTTGTCAAATCCGTCCACGTCCTTGGTGCTTCTGCACAAAAGGATCTGTACCAGTTGCAAACATTATTAGAGAGAGTTTGTCTAAACAACTGGATTTTAACCTTATCAAGGTCACATCGAATATAATGGAACCAAAAACATCTTCAAAGAATTCTAAGTGTCCATATGGACTCTCTTCATGTGTTCCTGAGAACTTTTTAGAGTTAAGTAACTGAAATAATAAAGGATGGATCTCAATACCATTGGGGTTTATGCTTCTATTGATAGTTACAAAAGCGTCCATGGGAAAACTCATATTCCTTACTGCCTCAAGATGCATTAAATGCTGAGTGTTGTCCAATGTTATGATCCTGCAACTCAAATATAAAATTAGTACAATGAAAGTAAATAACAAAAAGTAAAGTGACTTATAGCGCTAAGCTATATGACAACGGTACCAGAAAATAGCTTGATGACTGCAAGTGCATATATCGTTTGTAGCTAGTTTCAAATTAAAGATATCGATGCCATAGGGAGCAGTAGGCGAAAGACGAAAATGCTTTTAACTAAAACTAAACAAAGTACTTAAGGAATAATTCTAAGATGCGAGAAAGTAGAATTGTTTTTGGGTTTTTGGTTGAGTGAAACAGTAAAGTAACATAAAGTAAAACTTAATGCAAAAAGTAGTAATCGCGTATGTAAGAAAGATTGAAACTGCAATACAGGAAAGGCGTTCTCAGGGAGTGGTGGATACACCGCTAGCAATTTAGACTAAGTGATCAAGATTATTATAACGAATATTCTCATGATATGAATGTATGTGGAAGGAGCTCCATATATGGATGATTAGGCAGCAACCACTGCTCACACCATCCTTCATAACCATAGTGACAGATAAACGACATCAATCATATTATCCCACTATTAAGGGATTTCTCCTGCGGCATGGTCATGGCTTAATGAGTTCTCCTTGCTTCCCCAAGTTAGTATGTAAAGGATTACAACGACTTTATAGTCAGAGTAAGTGCTATCACCCCTCCATCTACCAAAAAGTAATCCCCTTCATCGAGTCCCCGCGAGAGGCAAATATTAAGGAGGTGCACAACTCCCAACATCAATATGAAGACAATTAACACATACATATAATGATGTATAATATAATAATCACTATTTCATCTCAATCATATACTAGTGTTTCACCATCTCCCCAAGAACTAATGATCTTCTCAGACATGGAGGCAAACAACATCATGACAATGGTAATGGAAATGATTATCGATGAATAATATGTTTATAAATCCACAACTAGTGCAAGACTAGATGGGGTGGATGGAGATGATGGTGGTGATGAATATGCAGCAGTTGATGAATATGGAGATCGATGCCTTGGCCTCCTAGATCTGCTTAGGGCGAAGATCGATCCCTAGGGCAAGTTCCCCCTCTAGATCCCTTCCGGAGGTTCCCTTTTCAGTGATTTCTGGTTGTTCTATATCTCTCCTCCCCGAACCAGTTGCACGGGGTGAAACTATTTGAGGAGGCGGAGGCGGCGTCAACTATACGGCTGCAACTATACGGCGGCGACCCGTATAGTTGGCCGTTAACTCTTTTGTGTCCTTTGCTCTCTTCGTGTTTTCTTTTGGTATTATTAATATTTCCCAATTATGCGATTTATGTAGTTTTTGGCTCCTTTTCACTCCAATATAACTGCTCCAAGAATTGGGTCCATTGGATCCATCATCTGATCTAATCCTGGTGAAAATAAACATAAAAGGGCGTGCAAACGCTATAAAATACCAAGATCCTACATCTACAATGCAAAATAATTACCTAAAACATGATGCAAATATGCACTCATCATTTACATAATTATTTTTTAGGGTTTTGCATTGTGCCTTTTGCAGTTTACTTGATTCTCATGATGCACTTGTGCTATTTGCATCAACCTACTAGCTTCAGTGGAAGAACATATGCAACAATCAATGACTTGCCAAGCGATGTAGTTGGTCAGATCCTTGTCAGGCTTCCTCTGCACCCATCCTGCATACTAAGGGCATAAGTCACCGAGAAACATTGGGTGGACTTCACGGGAAGTAATGATTTCAAAAGATAACCTATCACACAACAGAGGAATACCGTTACTTGGATTTTTCACCAACAGCTCCGAGGATGCTCGATTCATAATAGATCATAATCATGACCAATTCATCTTCCAGAAGCTGAATAGCCTAGTGAGAGTACATAAAGTCTTAAAACCATATTGTAACACCTTTGGATCGGCCCTATGCAAGTTTTAGCGTCTCCCGCCAAACACGCATAGAAACGATTCAAAGGTGCCCACTAGGCACTTGCGTGCGGGTGGAAAACGAAGTAATATCATTACACAATAGTCCATGATGGAACCCACAAAACATATATATATATAAACGACTCCATGAGACAGGAAGACAAATATACAGTACAAAGATCCAAATCAACTTGAAAACCATACAACATCCGAGTACGAACAAGATGCAAATTGAGCTAAGATCCTTGAAGAATAACAAATGGCGTCCATAACCCTGCCCAGGCCAAGCCGGAAGGGTAACCCTGCTAATGACGTTGGTCTCAAAAACTTGCTCAAACAAAAGGGGTGCCGGCAAAGGGCAAAAGAAAAAGAGAGCGGTTAGTACTGAGGCTAGTACACGGCGAGACTAGAATTCAGCGGTCCTCGCCTACATATGTATGGTGGACAGAAGCGGCTGTGAAGCATGCACTAAACAACCTATAGAGACTCAATACATTTGTCGGCTATCAGAGAGAGATGAGAAAGACCTATTCGGATCCAACATGATACTACCACCAAACAAACCCATCTTGGTATTTCCCCTCGAGAACAAACGCGGAAGTCAAGCCGAGGAAACTCACATGGTTGACAGATTTATCCATTCATTCCATGGTGGTTATCCAACTTACTAGTCATATCAGATACAAGTCAAATTATAATAGTACTTTAGTTATAGTTGTCTATGATCGAGAACTGTGCTCCAAGTCATCCATAACCGTGGAAAATGCTTCTCCAAAATATTTAACCCTGCAGGGGTGCACCAAAGTTTCCATACGCACCTACACCCTTGTTGTCATATCAGGTAGGTACAAGATCACAAAACATACACCCAACATTATGTCGACGGAGTTTTGGACATGATGTTTCGCAGACCCAAAGCAAGCACATGCGGGCCACCCCACTAAGCTACTCGCAACGAAGTTGACCGGCTCCGGAACGGACCCAGAGGTTTGCGTCAATGGCTATAAACAACTGGGAACCCGAAAGTGTGACTGGGCTTGTCGATACCGCGAAAACACTCTGTATTTTTTCCTAAACAGTACAGGCGCTCCACGTGCAATCATAAATAAATAAGTAAAGCATGGCATAAGTACATGATAGTAATAAAGCCCAAAACTAGTTTTTGGCCCCCAGTATAGTACTTTAAAATCAGGTACTAAATCGATGGGGGTGCCCACAAACCCCACCTATGGTTAGCATGCTCGGTCTCAGAACAGGTGACAAGAACTCAGAGTCCTACGGGACACCAGTGAGCGGTTAAAAACCAAATATCTATTACCCACTAGTCCCTCTGCATTATTTACCTACTTCAAATTTTAGTTAGTAAAAAGTAATTAAATCCATGATCATCTCGACCATTAAGCATGTGCCAACCACCCAACAATGGGGAAATATCGATGACGTGAAGCAGCACCTGAGCATGCAACTACGACTCGCAAGGCCGACTATCTTCCAAACAACAGGTAATAGGGGGTGTCCAAGGCAATATAGAGTTGCAAGGGATATCACGGGTATGAAAACTAAAGCATCGCAACACATATAGCAATAGATCAACATGAATAAATAAAAACTAGAAATGTAAAATAGGTAGAAAGGGGGAGAATGCTCGCCAGAAAACATTGCCGAAGGTTCACCAGAAGATCGGGTCGACACTCGCATCAACTTATCGGCCTAATCCGTGAAGAAGCGAAGCACTAGTAGAAACACCATATGCACTATTTTAATGCTACGACAGAAGATCGGGCATGATGCATGTATGATGTATGACATGGCAAAGATGCGATGCAACTAGGCAATATTAAGCAGAATCGAGACCTCGATAATTAACTAGATGGTTCATGTTATCTAGGTACCCCAAAATTTAATGTTGTATTAACACGGCAAAATTATATCATCGGTTCGTACACACATTTAAATGGGACCAATATGAGACAAGAAAACCCGCATATGGCCTCTATATTTAATTATGAGGTGAATCGGCATAATGCCACCAAACAACATAAAAATGTATCAAAGCATGTATAATTCAGATGCAACAAGTGATAATATCATATTATAAAAATAGGGTCTCGTATAGAGGTCACACATTGGTCCGAAGATCTTGGCGTGCCGGTCTTGGGGTCCATGTGTTGGTTCACACGCACGAAATCCTGAGGCAGACGTAGCAGGGTCACCGAAGATCTTGAGAGAAACTCGGGAACGACCAACCTTCTGTTGGCTTGAGCCAGCCCAACACTTCACCCGACAACGAGCAAACAACAAGGACTCACACACATGTAGGCAGGGATATAAGGAGGCCTCCTGGGCGGCCGGGCGCGTGCAGGGGAACACAGCCGGAGCAAGGTTAGCGGGCGGTTGGCAACGAGGAGCTCCGAGGTGACGCGGATGCCTAGGCTCGCGGACGCATGCACCAGCAGAGGCACGTGCGCGTGTAGAAGACGAGGCAGACGGGAACAGGACGGCCGGATCGGGCTGGCCGCGGTTGGTCACAGGCGAGGACGAGCGAGGCCGGTGCGGCTAAGGGCGGTGGCGAAGGAGGGGTCGACAACGGCGGGAACCTCGCGGGCCAGAGGAAGGCGACCGGCGGCGATGAGGGGAACCGGAGGCGAGCCGACGCAGGGCTTGAGGCGAGAGAGGGCGACGACGGTGCTGGCCGTAGAGGGAAGGGCGCGCTGGCCGGCAGCCGGGGTCGATGCATAGGCAACGGGAGCTTCACGCGATGCAGGTGGCGCGCTGCCGCGGGATGGCGGCCGGGGGAGGGACGGAGAGGCATGGAAGCTCGTGGAGGAGGCGAAGGAGGTTCGGCCTGGACGGAGCGCGGCGGTGCACGCTCGCGGGGAGGAGGAGAAGCGGCCAGGAGTGGGGCCTGGCGAGGAAGGAGGTGACGTGGGTGGGGGATCGACTGTGCGCAAGGCTCGGGGGAGGAACGTGGTCCGTGGGTGGGCTCTCATGCATGGTGTGCATGGTTCTTGTGTGGGGTCGGACGCGAGCAAGTGGGGGACGTGGTTTGCATGCGGATTGCTGCGGAGGCGCCGGGATGGGTGATTGGTGGCGATGTGCTGGTGGCCCTGGGTGTGTCGTGCGTGTGTAGGAGATGTGCGAGTACGTCACAGCGTGTCGTCGTGGGTGCGTGTTGTGTGGAGTGGGGCTAGGGCTGGCGTGCCCGCACGTGGTGTTGCATCGTGCGCTGCTGGCGGCAGCAGGAGGGAGTGTGCTACGCGCGCGAGTGCAGGTTGCGTTTGTGAAGTCTGTGTGTGGCGGCGGCAGGGAATTAGGGTTAGGCTGGGGTAGGATTTCTAGGGTTTCATGTTGGGTGGTAGGTGGCCTATTGGCTGGGCCTATGGGCCTGACCGACTAGGCTGCCTCTCTCGGTAAAATTAGTTTTATATAATTTTTTTTATGTGTCATTTTAAAAGTCTTTTGTAAATACTTTTAGACCGGGGGTTTATAATTTGAATAGAGGAGGGGACAATTAGAAACAAAGATAGGCTTTCGGGAAAATAGTTTAGTGCAGAAATATATATGATGGTGTCATGATGATGCACGGAGATAAAGATATGCGATTTTCTATTAGCGGTTTTACCCAGGGTGCTACGCACATGTACTCGGATGTTGCAATGGTTGGGTGCTACTTCATTGTCCGCAAGGGTCTAACATGATAATTGCCTGGGAATCAACCAGTGGAAGTGAAATAGTGATACCAGAACCACCAATTTGGCGGAGACGTGAGTATTTCAGCGGGACAATTCTCTGTTCAAGAAACCATGGGCAATTTTCTTCACACTGTTGCAGCAATTTCTGGGTTGTTTGGATAGTAACCAATGGTAACCAAGCATTGGTCCATGGTACACATCAGAGTTTGGAAAATGGGAGGACTGGATTGAACGTGCTGAGATTACGGCTAAGACTGATGACAGGCCGGCATCTCTCATAGGGGCATTTTGTACTGGCCAACAATGAAGTCGAGATATATAATTGCCTTAAATAATGTGACAACAAAACTGTGTTATATTGAGTTCCCACATGCGACACATGATATTTCCTGACGCAATTTTGTCATCGCTAAGGGGCATAATGGAGATTTTGCCCTTGTAGTTATAAGAGATTTCACTCTATGAACGTCGTCTAGTGCAATATCATCAAAAGGGAAATGGGAAGCTTGGGTTCCTCATATAAATGTTGAGTTGGATACTCTCCTTGGCCTTGATAAATCATGGGCATCTGATGGGAAAGATTCACTAGGGTTACTCTGCGCATTTGAGGATAGAGATATGGAGGTTATATGGGCGAAGGAGGGAGTATTCGAATTAGATCTCAGAAGCACGGAGCGTAAGAAGTTCAGATCTCCTAAACGTTGGTGTACTTTACATCCGTACTTAATGACACCTAGTTAGTGTAGTCATTCATGTGCAAACCCTTAAATCTTTGTACACCTATGATTTTGCTGATCATTTTATTCATTTCCATCTGCAACCTACGTGATTCAGAGTGCTAAATCAAAGAAACGAAAAGGAAGTCATGTCAGCAACCCAGCTAATTTAGACTGCAACATCTAGGAGATAAAAATAACACTCGGATGAACAAGAAACGCTTGTTTGGGCAAGCATCTGTAAGCCCAGGTTATGTTATTTGGATCTGTATTTTGATGTTTGTTTGTTTTGGTAGCTGATAGAACAGTGGTAGCATTTTTGTTGGTGATGCAGTCACGAAGCTATAGGAGCTAGAATGTTAGATCTGTCAATTCGTTTTGGGGGCATGCGTGTCTGATGAAACATTGTTTCTCTCTATATAGTAATGTATGCTTGATGAAACCTTATTTTATGTGATCTACATATACTCATATAGTTGGTGTTTGTGTTTTGACAGTATATAGTAGTATTTGTTTTGCCGCAGGATTTTTATTTGATATGAATTAGTACTACCATTTAGTTAGTGCGTCCTATAGAAGAGTCTGTCTCGATACCTAAATTATTAGTAGACCTTGTCTTTTTATTTTTGAACCGAATCTACTTTATACATTTATTTTTTTGCCCCTGGATTCCTGAAATAGAGAGAGAACGGCCTATTTTTTTAATTATTATTTGGACAATCTAAAAATTTAAAATAACAATCGGCCGCCAAAACCTACCGCCTATCCCGTTTAAATCGAAGGCATCAGTGGATGTGACTCACACATTAAATTCCTGACCAGATGGCATACGGTCTACACAACCTTTTTCTATTAAAGCTTGTCCGGTAGCCAAATTCAATATCGTAATCGAGCGAAAAAATAACCCACCGACCCTAAAACATTTCGCGCCTCTCGGTTTGAAACATTTGTAGGCAAAATCTCCCACCTAGGTAGTACCATTTTTCTATTTTTACTTGGACGCTCGCCAAATTCAAAATTTTAGTCATGGAGAAAATTTACCGCCTACGCCGTGGAATCAAAGGTATCCATGTTTCTGTACAAAAATATGGATATGGATGATTAGTTGATGTGACTCTACCTTGAATTCCTAGACAGATAGTGTATGGTCTATATGTTATTTCTATTAGTAGATAGACACTATCCAAATTCAAAATCTCAATCGAGCGCAAAAATCACACACCGACCTTGAAGCATTTCACGCCCCTCCATTTCAAAAACTTTTGGCTTCAAAATTACCATTCTACTCATTGTGTAGATGCCCTATCGGCTAGCTATAGTCCGTAGCTTGGGGGCACGATCATATTTATTTTTATTTTCACCTCCATTGTCCCGAATTCGTGCAGTTTTTCTCGTTGGCTCTCCCAAAAATCCCAGGATCCTCCCCCACGCCCTCATCTCCATGCCCACCGCGTGCACTGGCCGGCGGCAATTCCACGGCAGCCTGAGCCGCTTGAGCTGCAGTCTCGTGCACCGTGGTGGAACCGCTTCACCGGCGCCCACCCCACCGGATCTAGTTCAACGAGTCTCTCTTCCACTACACCAGAGCTACGGTCTCGCTGACCGCACCAATGGCGTTGTCGACCTCTCAACCTCTGCTTCCCCGCCGCCCACATCTACCGAGGCGTACCGGAGCCACTTCACCGGTGTCCATCGGACATGATCTAGTTCAACAAGTTCTCTTTCCACCGCTCTAGACCAGCAGCACGGGCGTTGCTATTTGCTGCACCGCATTTGAGTTAGCGAAGCTCTCATCCATCGCACTCAAGTCGGCATCAACAGCCCAAGATCTGCTTCCGCGACCACCCAAGATCTGCTTCCATGACCGCCCAAGATCTGCTTCCCCGCAACCGCAACACCCCTGGTTACCTGGACATCACCCGCTCGGTATTGATGATGCTTAGACACCTCTGATGGGTGTGATAATACAACACTTTTTAGCTATATAAATAGTGTTATTTTCCTATCATATCATGCTCCATCTAACTATTGTTACGCCTGATATGCATGATTACTTATTTTCATTACATTCAATATGAGCTTTGCACATTTACTTAGTTTAGGTAGAACTTTATCCCTCTTTCTTGTCTTTGACATGTGTATATGTGTTGATGATGATTATGGATAAAACAAAGGCAAAAAGAACAAAGAGAGTATAGTATGGAGGAACTGCAGGACCAGACTTAGCCATTTGAAGTGTTGGAAAAAGTGAATTTTTCCAACTTCTGAAAATAAAGATCCAAGACCATGGAGTTGTGGCCCTCAACGAGACGAATCGAACGAGCCGAAGAACGCCCAAAATGAGTTCGTATGAAGAAATCACAACCAAAACACGAAAGAGTCTGCAAGTTCAAGAACCAACTATACGGCCGGTGTTCGTATAGTTTCGGCCGTATAGCTGCCAAAAAGGTCGGAAACGATGGGATTTCACCCTAGAAAATCTCCAGAACCTTCCCCAAGTCATATGACGCTATATTGGGTACGATAGGGAACCCCTGAGGCCTATATAAAGAGGGAGCCAAAGGAAGCCCCCAGTACACCATATACAAGATCTAGATCTCATCTACCGCCTCCACAGCGGCGTCCTGCCGACGTGCCGCCTCCATAGCCTCTAAAGCTCCACCAAGATCAGGATCTTCGTCAACACCATCAATCCATCCAAGCAAGAAGAGGAGAAGAAGTAGGATGCCGCCATCACCATGCTGACGCCACCATCACCGTGCCATCATCAACATCTCCATCGCCGCTACTCCTTCATCCTTCCCCATCATGGTCTCCGTGATGGGCTGTAATATGGCTTGAAACCTCTTTTATTAATGTTATGATGATTTGATTAATTGAAGTGTGGTTTGTTCTTTTTAATTAATATGTTTGAGATTTATCATTACATTGTTCTATTCATGATATTATTCTACTGATTGGAGAAGTCCAATCCATTGTTGAGGAATCTACTAGGGATTCATAGTGTGTCACAAAACTTATCATTAGTCTCTCCTCTTCCATGACTCCTGACAACTCCATGGGTAGAACTAATAGGCTATTTTATAAAAGTGATTTTCAGAGGAAATAGCAGCTTAGGATGCAGTGCCAAGAGTTCCTCAAGATCACTCATGATTAAATAGGTATAGTGCTGCGAATTGGTTGACCCCAATGTGACAAACGAGATATCTTGTGACTAGCACACTACTTGCTTAGGAGTACGGTTTTCCATAGAACTTAATGCCTTTGCTCTGGTTTACCTTGATTGGTCTGTTTACCTTAATACACTATTCTCTTACGAGATGACCCATGTCCGAAGAGTGTGTGGACAATTGAGTTGTCTAGTTGCCACTTACCAATGGTGGGAGACAACGGTATATGAGGGACCGCCACAAGTACAGTTTATAGCTATTCCATAAGCACTTATCATTCACACTGGTATACACAACATTACTTGAGGAATCATAACATTAATATTTTCATCTCATTGCATTCACCTCTTTCAGGTTTCAGTTTTGTTCTAGTTTTCTTCTAGTCCTAGTAGTAGTTGTTACAAATCATCTTAAATTCATTTATCCTAGCAACCTATAGAGTAGACTATTTCCAAACCACGGTTTGGATGCGAATGTAGCCGCATTGACAACGTGGCTGCGGGGTCGTGTTCGCCGAGATCCCATCGGGACAAACTCTTAAATATTTGCCTCTACAAGTATTACAATAACCCTGTTTTGGTGCAGGAACTCATTCATCAAATTGGCCCCGTTGTCGAGGATGAAAGCGTTCAGTTATTTACTCGCACATAGTTTATTTCTGTTTGTTGTTATTATCTTACTGCTTTATTTTATATTGAAAACAATAAAAAAATTACAAAACCAAAAATTTATAAAAACTATTGCTACTAATCTTGTCTTCTGAGATAAATTTTGTTCAATAGATAATACAAGCATTGGAGGAGATAAATGATTCAAGTTCATCAAGGCTAGTTGATAGAGATGAGCAGATAAAAAAATTTCTGGAGCAATTGGAAAGGCATTCATTATGGTTGCATGCTAATGATGGATCTTATTGCACAATTTGTATAACAGATGACCACCTTAATTTTCAATTTAAGTGTTCCAACAATCCTACTCTAGCAAATTACAATAGTGATAAATCCTATGCTAGCTTGGAAGTACAAGAATACATTCTTTTTAAAGGTGCATCTGAAATGTTATTTACACTAGGAAGTATTGATGTTGAAAGTGAAGCACTTGATGGAGTTTTTAATTTAGTATACCTCATATTCTTCTTTTGTGACAATAATTTAAGTAATAATTCATGGGTTTCATATTATTTGAAGCGGTCTAAAACCGCCATGGAGGAAGATAACCTTTTGCAAGACTCACTAAAGAGCGGAGAGGAAAAGGAGCACAAGGAAGAGGAGGAAGAATGGATTGATCACCCGCCCACACCTTCAACTCCTACTTTTGATTCTATCATTGCTATTAAAACACTAGTCGATGAAAAGGAGGAACAAAAAGGTGAGGTTGACAAAGAGTGTCACACTACAACTTTTGTTTATGATGCCTCTCATTCTAGTAGTGATTTTTATGATGCTAAAACTATTGATAATTGTTCTGCAGAGGCCCTGTGCCTAGACACTCACATGGAGAGCATTAATAATAATGAACTAGAGATAGAACCTTGCTATACTAACATGCAAAGTACTGAACTCCCTTCTATGAAGGAAGACTACTATGAAGTGTTCCCCTAGACAGGTGTTGGGGGGATGAGCCTAGGTAGGGTCAACATAGCGGAAAGAAGGAATGAACCTTTCTTACCATAGGCCGAATTATAAGCTAAGTCGGCAGAGTCATGCAAGACTCGGCAAAATGAGCCATGGCATGCCTAAAATCGAGTGATTAGCACCTTACTCGGCCGACGTATGAGTTGAGTCGGCTGAGTAGGATTGATCAGTTCGTATGCAGGTAAAGGCCGAGCCGAGTTATGCGAGACGAGGCCGAATAATGGGAAACTTGCAGGAGAAGGAGAAGGATCCCAGAGTCAAACCTTAGTTATGGGCTAGGAGGAATCTACGCAGGGCCAAGCACTAAGGACAAAGAGCAGAGCCGCAAAGGGGTAGACAAGCGTCACGGAGGTGACAGTGGGGAAGCCCGAGGCTCACATGTGGGGGTATCTGAGTCTTTGCCACCGATAGAAGGGGACCACGGAAAGGAGTCCCCCGAGTTACCACTTTGGGACAAGCATATTCCAAGAATATGCTTGCCACATCAGCCCTAGGAGGAACCGAGTGACCCTTTATAAGGAGGGGCACCGGTTCCTGGAGGAGGGATCAATTCATTTGAGATGATAGGGCTTACATTGTAGTTTTCTTCCTCCTCTCGTTGATACAGCTCTAGGAGCACTTGTAACTCGATCGAGGAGAAATAAAGATCCAAGTTCTAGTCAGTCATGTGTAGAAATCACTACATCTTCCCTCCCCAAATCCCACTAGCATCCATTGGCCCCATACTTTAGCCAACCCATGGTATATGCAGTGCCACCACCACGACAGTTGGCGCCCACCGTGGGGCCAGCAGTGGTGATAGTTGGAGTCAAGATCCGGATCCACAACTACGAGCGGGTTGTTTCCGGCCTAGTCCAGAGATTTGATTTATGTGACTACGTTGGTGACAACGCTGGCAGTTTCAGGAGCAGGGCGCCCCCGCGCAACGGCATCTTCATCAACCTAGGTGCACACAAGATCTATGTCAGCATAGACACCTCCTGCGTCTACTCGCGCCGAGTCATCCATGTAGGAGATCCTTCCCTCAACGATGCCAGCGGTCAGCGTGGCGTTTGCCCCGCAGGCAGCATTGGGGTGACGATGATAGCGCCAGCACCAGCGGCAGGAGCAGGCGCAGGAGCAAGCAAGGACCCGGCGGTAGGAGGACAAGTAACGACGAAGCAAGCAGCTCCAAAGCCAGCCTCTGCAGATCCTCAGGTGACCAGGGCTGCCGGGGAGCAGCAGGTAACTCCAAAAGCGACAAGGGTAAGGTGGCCACCACTGGAGAGGCCGGAGAATATCCTATAGGCAACTATAGATAACTTGACTACCCCTATAGCGCCGATAGATGATCGGCGAATGCACAGGCGGAGTTAGAAGAAACTAGGCTAAAAGTGTTAGAGGAGGCAAAAAAGGTGTCAGCTTTGCAGGAGTCCTTTAACAAGACATTGCGAGAATAAGCTAGAGCAAACAAGCTAGACACGGCCACATACCGAGTAGATGATCTGAGGTTGAGAGGAAAGAACCTCATGAATTATATTAACAAAGAGCATGAAGCTCGACCAGATGATTCGGTTGATCCAGGTTTGCCGAGGTGTAGTACCCCGACAAAGAACCTCAGGGCGGAAAATGCAGCAGCCCTGGAATTGGAGGGGTTAAGCGGGGGAATCCCGACAAAAGCAGCAAGATAGAGTGAATGAGCTGGTACGCATTGCGAACCAGCAGAATGAGGAAATGCTCAGGGCTAACCCGGCAAAACCAGGAGCTTCCCGCAAGGTTCATTCGGCAGGATCTTCCCCCGCATTATCTGTGGTAGCGGCATCCTCACCAGGAAACAATGCGCGGAAAGATAAAGCAGTAACTTCGGGAAAAAGAAACAAGCAAATTGTTCCGTATGACCCGGCGATGGCCGGGAAGATCGATGAGAATAGAGGCAATGGAAGCCGAGGTAATAGAGGTGATAGAAACACCGGCCGTGCAAACAGAGATCACGGAAACCTCGGAAGGGGAAACCATGAGAACAATAACCTGGTGGAGGGAAGGAGGTACCCTCCGTAGGATCATAAGCCGAGGCATGAACCTCGGCAAGAACGAGAAGCAAAACCAGCTCCACATAACCAGGCAAATGACAGATACAATGATGGTTACTCAGAGATGGAGTATGCAGAGCATGGTCGGCAAAGGCACTATGGGATGCAAGAAAGAGCTATCTATAGAAACTTGCCGTCGACTGACGCAAGATTAAAACTGGATAGGCTGTATCGGTCCGAACTATTGGAAGAATAGGGTCTGCCCGGCCCGACGTGTTTCAGACCTCGGATTATGGGCGAACTGCCCGTGCCGAACTTTCAGCTAGTGAGGCACGAAAACATACAATGGGAGCCGCAAGATTGGCTAATTGATTATCCCACGGCCGTAAAAATAGCAGGAGGAAACTTAAGATGGGCTGTAAGATACGTGCCACAGATGTTGGAAGGACCGGCCAGGGTCTGGCTAAATAATTTGCCAACAGGAAGTACTGTTGGCTAGATTTTGAGGAAATGTTTGTTAGTAATTTCACCAGCACATATAAGAGGCCAAACAGGCCACAACATCTCGCTATGTGCAAGCAGAAGCCGAATGAAACGGATAGAGAATTCCTGACTCGGTGGCGTAACCTCAGAAACTCATGCGAGGGGGTTATCGAATCTCAAGCAATTGCCTGGTTCGCTCTGGGGTGCAAATATGGAAATGTATTGTGGCAGAGGTTGCAGAGAGATATGCCAACCACATTGGCGGAAACAATCCAAGTAGCTGATTCATATGCCTTGGGTGATCCGACTCAACCAGAGTTAATGTCAGTAGAACATCGCGAGCAACACGATCATTATGATCGGGATGGTGTCAGATCATCGCGACGCAATGATTATAGAGGAACAAGAAGGGATGGGAGTCCATATTACAGATACAGTTCTAATCCAATGGTAGCGGTTGTGCAGGATCAGCCGAGTCAGGAGAACAATCAACGATAGAAGAATGGTCCTTAGCAGTGGACGCCGAGGAACGAGGGGAAGAAGCAGTGGACACCCGAACATAAGAAACAATGGCAACAAAAGGCCGAAGTACACGTTTGAATCCATGTTAGATCAGCCATGTAAATTCCACACGCAAAACCCAGCCAAGCCAGCCCATCACACAAATTGCCAATGCGCCTGGATGAAAAGTGCAATGGGAAACCCGGTGGCCATGCAAGCACCACCGCATCCAGCGCATCACCAGCAGCAGCCATAGTTAACTGGGGGGAATGCGCAACATCTGATGTTACCACCACCTCCTCCGAGGTATGAGAACCCGGATCGGAGGGATGCAGTGCACCAGGTGACAAATCAGAACCAAGATGGAAGGGGAAACTTCGGGAACAATGGACGCAATGACTACAGGGAGCATCATCAATCCTACCGTGTGTTCACAACAGAACAACAAGACAAACAAAGCGTACAACGCCGGCATATGGAAGTGAATGCAGTTATGCCGGCAGTGCCGAGATATGTGCCGTGGTCTGATCAAGAGATAACCTGGAGCATAAGGGATCATCCAAAGATAATGCCGAATCCAGGATCATATGCCTTAGTACTGGACCCGACATTTGTTGGGCCGAGCATAAATGTGAAGTTCTCAAAGGTGCTCATAGATAATGGGATCAACATCAACATCATGTACAAAGACACAATGCACAAACTCGCAATAAAGCCGAATATGATGCAGCCAACAAGGACTACTTTCCATGGGATAGTTCTAGGGCTCTCGTGCGAACCCATAGGGAAAGTCCGAGTAGACGTATTATTCGGCACAAGAGAGAATTGTAGAGAGGAGAATCTGGAGTCCGAAGTGGTGGATTTGGAAAGTTGCTATCATGCTTTACTCGGACGGCCAGCATTGGCTAAATTTATGAGGAGCTGCCACATTAATTACTTAAAGATGAAGATGCGAGGACCTCAGGGGGTAATAACAGTGGCTGGAGATTATAGAAAATCAATGGAATGTGGTTCAGCTGGGTCAAATCTGGCCGAATAATTCGTAATTTCAAGGGAGAATAGAAGAATTCAAGAGGTAGCAGCTCTGGCTCAGTCGGCACAACTTAATATGCTGGCACTAGCCAACCCGCATGGAAGTGTATCTTTCCAGCCGACTAAGGAGACGAAAAATATCTAGATCGATGATCAATTTCTAGAGCGCACCATCACGATCGGTGCTGGTCTAGATGGCAAATAGGAAAGCGAGCTCACCAACTTCCTCCGTAAGAATCGTGATATCTTTGCGTGGCAACACATGACCTGCAAGGTGTACCGAGGGAGTTGGTTGAGCACCCTTTGCATGTAAAGCCAGAAGCAAGGCCGGTGAAGCAACCTCTTCGCCGCTTCACCGGGGACAGGAGAAAGATAATAGGGGATGAGATAGCTTGGCTCCTTGTAGCCGGGTTTATCATGGAAGTGCTTCATCCGGATTGGCTATCAAATCCGGTGTTGGTAGAAAAGAAAAAGGATGACCCAAATGTAGCCTCCGTATGGCGAATGTGCATCGATTACACGAACCTTAATAAGGCGTCTCCCAAAGATCCTTTTCCTTTACCTAGGATAGACCAAGTCTTTGATTCGACCGCAGGCTGTGAGCTGTTTTCATTTATAGACGCGTATTCTGGTTTTCACCAGATACCGTTAAACCCGGCTGATCAAATAAAGACTGCGTTTATCACCCCGTATGGGGCTTATTGCTATCACACCATGCCATTCGGCCTGCGTAATGCAGGAGCCAGATACCAAAGATGCATGCAAAAATGTTTGCATGACCAAATTGGGAAAAGTGTATAGGTATATGTTGATGATGTGGTTATAAAAACCAAAGAGAGCAACACGCTCCTAGAAGATATTCGGCAGACATTCGCGAACCTGAGAAGAGTCCGAATGAAACTTAACCCGAAAAAATGTACCTTTGGTGTGCCGGCTGGAAAATTACTCGGTTTCCTCGTCTCTAGCCGAGGTATAGAGGCGAATCCGACTAAGATCAGAGCAGTGGAAAGAATGGAACTGCCAAAATGCCTAAATGATGTACAAAAGTTTACAGGGTGTCTTGCCACCTTGTGTAGGTTCGTGATTCGGCTAGGTGAAAAAGCATTACCTTTGTATCAATTGATGAAAAAATCCGACAAGTTCACATGGACACCTCAGGCCAACAGTGCCTTTCATGAGTTAAAACAAATGCTGGTCACGGCACCAATCCTGGCTTCTCCATTGTAAAAAGAGCCTATGCTACTCTATGTGGAAGCCACGAACAGAGTCGTAAGTGCGGTAGTTGTTGTGGAACGAGATGAAGATGGTAAGTCGATACAAAGGCCGGTATATTACCTGAGTGAGGTATTATCGGCCTCCAAGCAGAACTACCCACACTACCAGAAAATGGCTTACGAAGTGTACATGTCGGCCGAGAAACTCAAACATTATTTTGAAGAACACCCAATAAAGGTGATTTGTGAGGCGCCCATAGCCGAGATACTAAGCAACAAATATGCGAGTGGGCGAATAGCAAAATGGGCAATTGAGTTATCACCTTATGCTCCGCAGTTCGATAGGTGAGATGCAATTAAATCTCAGGCAGTAGCTGACTTCTTCATAGACTGGGCCGAAGTACAATATGAGCCCCCATTGCCAGATCCGAACTATTGGACAATGCACTTTGACGGGACCAAGTTAAGAAATGGACTAGGAGAAGGAATAGTGCTAACTTCACCGAAAAGAGATCAGCTGAAATATGTGCTGCAAATACATTTCGCTGCATCAAACAATGTAGCTGAATATGAAGCGCTCGTTCATGGCCTGAAAATGGCAAAAGAGATCGGCATACGTCGGATTTTGTGTGACGGGGATTCAGACCGCGTAGTACAACAAGTATCGGGGAATTGGGATGCACTAGATACGAATATGGCCCTATATAGGTTTTATGTGAAAAAAATCAGTGGCTACTTTGATGGGAGTGAATTCCATCACGTACCTTGGGCAGAAAATGATGCTGCGGACACACTATCAAACATAGGATCGACCAGACAATCAATTCCCCCTAGTATAGCTCTGGAACACCTGAGAAAACCGTCAATAACGCCTTCGCCAGAATCCGAGTCAATTCGTATCTCGGCAGAACAGATTGAAGGATGTGTCCCAATGGAAATTGACAAAGAGCATGATCTGAATTACTCGGGGGTTAATTCGGCCGACCAACGGTTGGATCGGTAAAATCCCACAAATATTATGTCGGTGGAAATAATGGAAATTGACAACATAATTTTCCCAGAAAAAGTATCACCAACATGGGCACAAACCATATTCTCATTCCTCAAAGAAGAGATCATGCCGAACGATGAGGTTATGGCCAGACAGATAGTAAGAAGAGCAAAAGCCTACACAATCATAAATAATGAGATTTATAAGAGAAGTGTGACAAATGTACTACAACGATGCGTTGACTCGGCAGAAGGGCAGGAAATCCTCTTGGATATACATCAATGAGAATGTGGGAATCACGCCTCGTCCAGAGCCCTAGTGGCTAAAGCATTTAGGCATGGATTTTATTGGCCAACTGCGCTGAAGGAAGCAAAGGAATTGGTGACAAAATGTAATGGTTGCCAGAGATATGCCAGCAAGATACACCTGCCATTTTCTGTATGGTGCTTGGATATGGTAGGTCCATTTAAGCTGGCTCGCGGCGGGATGACTCACATTCTGGTCATGGTGGACAAATTCACAAAATGGATAGAAGTAAAGCCAATAAGAAAATGTGACGGGCCCACAGCGGTGAAATTCCTCAAAGATATTATCTTGAGATATGGATACCCGCACAGTATCATCACGGATAATGGCACAAACTTCACTAAAGGAGCCTTTGCTAGATTCTGCCAAGAGAAACACATAAGACTCGATGTTGCCTCGGTGGCTCACCCAGTATCGAATGGGCAAGTAGAAAGATAAAATGGACTGGTATTATCAGGGATAAAACCTCGGCTGATTGAACCCTGCAGAGTTCGGCAGGATGCTGGATTGAGGAACTTCCAGAAGTGCTGTGGAGCCTCAGGACCACCCCAAATAGATTGACGGGGTATACCGTTCTTTCTCATATATGGGGCAGAAGCTGTACTTCCAGCCGACATAATGCATGACTCTCTAAGAGTGGCCCAATACACAAGTGCGAAGTAAATGAAATATCGCCGCAAGATGATGTGGACTTGCTAGAAGAAGCAAGAGAATTGGCACTTTCAAGATCAGCTATTTATCAGCAAGATCTCTAACGATATCATAGTAAGAAGGTCAGTCCAAGAGTTTTTAAAGAAGGAGATCTAGTTCTTGGGCTAGTACAACGCACGACCGGAATGCATAAGCTCTCACCCCCATGGGAAGGCCCATTTATCGTGAGTAAAGCGTTACACAACGATGTGTACTACTTGATCGACGCTCAGGCACCAGAAAAGAACAAGGCAAGCAAGTCTAGAGATGAATCAAAAGGACCATGGAACGTGGCCTTACTTCGTCCGTTTTTCACTTAGAAGACCCGTATCGCATCTAGTGACGTGATGTACCAAATTGATGTATCAGACATGTATCAAAAATAAATCGGGGACTGCCCCATGTTATTCATCATTTTTAATCATGTGAGAAACTTCGGCAACCCAAGTAGCGATTTGGGGACTTCCCCATGTTATTCATCATTTTTAATTATGTCTGAAATTTCGGCAATCCGAGAAGTGACTCGGGGACTTCCCCATGTTTTTCGTCAGCTTTTATGAAACTTCGGCAACCCGAGCAGTGACTCGGGGACTGCCCCATGATATTCGTCATTTTTATCTATGTATGAAACTTCGGCAACCCGAGTAGCGATTCGGGGACTGCCTCATAATTCTTGTCATTTTTTGCATACGTATGAAAACTTGGTGACTCAAGTGATAACTCGGGGACTGCATGACTAATTTATCATCAATCACAAATGCGATATAAAATGGATTTGGCAACCAAAGAAACGATGCAGAGGAGACGACCAACAATCCATACTATGATAGTCACACGAATGATAACATCAGCGATTTGAGATATAACGAGGAAAATACCTTATTTATATCATTTTACCAACAAATAACTTGGAAAAGGTGATAAGGCCATCAGTTTAAAAGATATATGGGCTTAGGACTCATAGTCTTTGAGAGGAAATTGCAAAACCAAAAGTTTTACAACTAAGAATAGATAAAACATAAGATGGAGACCAGACGGAAGTCAGACAAATGAAAAATATGATTTTGGATTTATGAAGTTAAAGTTGGGCAAAGCAAAGATACGAATCACATAAAATCAACTAGATAGAGTAACAACAGTTACTATGGCATAAGATGCCAAAGGCAAAACGATTCACATTGTACCAAAAGGCGGATAACTGTTTTAAGACAGCATACACCCAGCATACCGGGGACTTAAAGAAATAAGAGTTTTTGAACCTAAACATCTGTTGTGGCCGAATCACCCGTTGGAGGAACATTAGTACCACCAGGGGTTTCTGACATGGGTATCTTGGACATAGTCGGGACTACCTCGGTTTCCTTAGAAGGTGCATCCTTAGGAACTGGGGGCTCCAAGGTTGTTTGGTCCTCTATGGAGGTTACCTCGGCATCGACGGAGGCCGCAGTAACGTCTTGGGCATGTTCTGGCTGCTGGGAGACGTCACCTTGGGCTCGAGAAGCTTCAGTTCCTTTGGAGGAGGTTCGAGCCTCGCCATCCCCATCTGAGATATCGTTGGAATCACCCTCATTGTCGGAATCTTCCTCCGAACCTTCCTGATCAGCAGAATCACCACCAGATTCATCTTCCGCCTCAGCATCGTCTTCAGCCGGGTTAGGAAGAAAACTCGTCCCCTCGATCCAATGATGCACATCGGCATACTCGATAAGCTGGAAGGAACGGTCTTGGCAACGAGCAAAGAAATTCGGATTCTCAATCGAAGGATAGCCAGTGCGCAAGTTCATCAGAATATCGAGGGAGAGTTCCTCGTACCATGACAAAACAGCTATAAGCGCCATATCAGCACCAGCCCGTCCAGCAGATTCCCTCCAAAGATTAAGTTGAGTCTAAGATTCCATCAACCTCGCCAGAAGAACTTCTACTTCGTCAATATACGGCTCATTCAGCCAGAGAACATGGTAGGCTGTCACATCCCACAATTTTCCAAATTTTGTAATGTGAAAAATAAATAAACTAAATAAATAATTGTTGAAATTTAGGGTGAAAAGAAACTTTTTGTTTCTAAATGGAAACTTAAAATCCCATCTTGAACAAACTTTGGTTAATGTTTGAATCCAACTAAATTCAAATCAAGTGAAATGCATTCTACATAAATGCATCTTGGAATTTAAACACTTGGAAAATAAACCAAAACCCTAATGGAAGAAAAACATTTCCAGGTTATCTCTAAACCTATGGATTTGACCCACATAAAAATTGGTCAAACAAATATTTCAAAATGATCAACAATTACAAATAGAAATACTATAAAACCATATGAAATGGTTTCCCTTAATTTGGAGCCATAGATAAAATCTTATAAATTTAATAAGATAAGAAAATTGAATTTCCAAAGCTAATAAAGTACCTATCTAAAATTCATACCAAATGGTGAGAAAATAATCTTAAGGATATTTAAAAGGATAAACAAATATTAAATAAGATTATACAAATTGCAAACACTAAGTTTGGATCTATAAATAAAAAGATATAGATTTTATAAGATAAAGAAAGAAATAATTAATAGAGAATATTTAAAGCCAAATTAAAACTTGGCCT
This sequence comes from Avena sativa, assembly GCA_916181665.1. Lineage (NCBI taxonomy): Eukaryota > Viridiplantae > Streptophyta > Magnoliopsida > Poales > Poaceae > Avena > Avena sativa. The sequence goes on from OV702293.1 coordinate 108,716,071, forward strand.
AATCCATAAGCAAACGGAATAGTTATAATCCAAATCCAAATAAAAAGGATAGAGAATTTTTAAATAAAATAAAATGGCATTAACCAAATTCTATTCTATTGGATTAAGACAAATTCCCTAATAAGAGTGATTCATTAAATCATGAGAGAATAATATTTGGAATTTACCCAAGTGGAGTAAAAGTTATTTAATTGACTTAAATGGAATCAAGGAAATCACCTAAATAAAATTTATGGAATTAAAACTATAATTGATTTCATTGGAATAAAGACAAACACCCAATTTAAATGATTAATAAATCATATTAAAATACTCCAAACAATTCCAAGTGAATTATTTGAAACCCTAATAAATAAATAAAACCTACTGAAAAAGGTTTGGTAAAAATTTGAGTTCAAATAAGAATTGAAATTATATTTAAAAACTTTTTTGAATTAAGATAAAGGCCTATTTTAAATAATTAATATACCCTAAAAAGAATAAAAGAATTATTTTAAAATTGACTTTAGAATGTATTATTAATCAGTATCTGAATATACACAAAGTTTGGTTGAAGTTTGAATTCAAATAGTTGTTTGAAATGATTGAACAAAATCAAAACAGAATAAAAGAAATGGAAAAAGAAGAAAAAACAGGAGAAGGAAAAAAAATAAAGCAGCCAGCCTAGTAAGCCCGGCCCACTGGCCCAGCATCATCCCACTCCCCCTCTCTCTACGCGCGAAACGTTTTCCACCAACAGTCGAACCCACTCAGCCGCTGACTACCTGGACCCACTCCTCCTTTCTCTCTCTCGCTGACAACAACGCCCCACCTGTCAGGTTTCTTCCTCACCCTGCGACGACCGCGCCGGCCGTTTCCTGCCATTAATGTCGCGGTTGAATTCGCTTCAATGCCTCGCCTTAATCTCGCCGCGACCATGCTCCCTTAAACACCTGCCCCCCCTCTCCATTTCCCCCCAGGAACCACCCACTCTCTGCCCCCAGGCACCGCCGCGGACTCCGACGAACTCTTCGAGCAATTCCGGCCACTCCTCGCCGCGCCTCGCCCCCTCGACCACACGATCACACTCCCTGGCCTCTGGCTCATCTCCCAGTATGCCGATCTCAGCCGCGCAAGCCCCCTAGCATCGGCAACCTCAACGCCGCTCACCACCGTCTTCGGCTTGGACTCCGGCGACCTCCCCAGGTGAACCCTGACCCCCCCTCTCTCTCAATGACACTCCGAGGTTGTCTGATTCCACGCGGTTCTAACGGCCCCTCCAATCACCTTCTCTTGGTCTGCAGCCCCGTCCCTGTCGACAACAGGACGTGCCCGATGCCATCTCGAACTCCGGCGAGAGATTGAAGACGACCCCATGCGCCCCCTGCTCTCCTACGACCACATTGAGCATCAACATTCCACAGCGAACGCGGTGAGCACATTCTCCCTCTCCCTAGCTTCCTGGAATATCCAGAGCGCTGCCGCCCGAGCGTCGCTGCCGCGCGCCACCGTCGAGCGCCCCCAGACTTTGGTCAATCTCCTGTGAGCCGTTAGATCATCATCTAGTGGCTTAGATAGAACAACTAATCGAAGGGGTACGTAGCCTTCTGGCCCGTGCGATTTGCATTAGATCCAACGATCCTCAGTACTTGATCCAAACGAACCGGTACCAGCCTATCAGAACAAGACACGTGGCCAGCCTGTTTTATAAAAAACCAGAAATAATCTATTAGATGTTCAATTTTGTAAAATCTATAACTTTTGATCCACACGTCCAAATTTGGCAAATTTTATATTAATGGAATCAGCAAGACAAACCCTACCCAACCATGCACTTTGTTTAATGAATTGCTTCTGTTAAATTGGTTGTTTTTACAGAAACTTGTGTAGGCATATTTTGGATATCAAATTTATTCTAGCAATATTTTTATGGTAAAATCATTTGGAAAATAGTTGTTTTGAACCTACTAACCTTAGGAACCAACTTTTAGTTCTAAAAACATATTTTGGATGCTAAGGAATAAATCTTTGAATAAAAGCATTTCTAGACAAATAAAAATATTGATTATGGTTTGAAAATGATTTCTTGAGAAAACCTTTGAAAAATGATTTGATTTAAACTCTCTGACCTTAAACACCAAGTTTTAGGATTTACAATTATATTTGATGAACCCTATAGATTATTACTTTGCTAAAAAGCATTTTCAACCACATAAAATATTGATTTTGTTTAAAAATGGTTTATAGGTAAAATCTTTTGCAAATGGTTTGCCACTTTTATAAAATGACCAATATATGTTTTAGAATGTTTATAACCTATTAGGAACCACTTTTGTAAGTAAAACAATCCTTGGCATGCTTTCATGCATTGCATTGTTTCTATTATTTCATGTGATGTTTGCTTGAATGGTGGATGGAAAATTGCTTGCTTGGTTGAATTGTAGTGGAATTTGAAGAGTGTGAATATTGCAAGATAAAGGAGTGAAACTATAATTATCCACCAAAAAGGCAAGTGATGCTTCATACTTTTGTCCCAATATTTTTCACTATGCATTAGTGATATTTCTAAGTAGGACGTGCATGGAATTTTTGCTAAGTATAAACTATGCCATGGGAAATCCTAGTAGATGAAACCTTAGAAGAAATTTCCTAAGTTAAGATTCCTACTACTATCATGCTTAGCTTAGCTAGTAGAAAAGAAGGGTGGATTATATTCATGCTATGGAATATTTCTAAGTCAAGGACTTGTGTTTTGTTTAACAAAACAACTAAGTGAATGAAACACCTGGGTGGAATGGAAGGAATGGTTTGTGTTGAGTGGTTATACAAGGCCCATTTCTATGGTTTACCTTGTGTATCTCACTTGTGGAATGCCACCCAGGAACAAAGAGATTTGAGATGTCAAATGTTGATAAGCTTCAAGTGCATCCACTTGGCATTATGGGCTCTGCCTGGATCATATAGGTTGCAATAACTTAGCCAAATGGACAGTTGGTGGTAGGGATTGATAGGTTGGAGCGCGTCCATTCTGGTCTAAGGGAAGGCTTATGAAAGATCTTGTCTTGGTGAAACCATGTCTTGTGGGGAAAGTGCACCACCTCTGTAGAGTGTAAAATCTAAGTACTTAGCCATGTCCCTGGTATTGTACAATTTGACCATCAAGACATGGAAGCTATCAAGAATCTCCTCATCCCAATTTCTAAGTTAAAAACTTGTGGTTGAACAAGGGTTAAAGGATCACCAATTTCTATTGAGAGATTCACTGGGTGATTTTTGACAAGCAAAAACTTAGTGTTTTTCAAATGATAAGGAAAATCTATTTTGAGCACAGCAAGCCTAAGCTCCACTTAGCCAAATGCATATAGATGATAGACTCCACTATACTACCATAGTATCACTTGCCAATAAAATTCAAATGTATTGACCCTTGTGGCTGTAACTGATTATGTTGCAGGTTTGTTTGATGTTAGTGAAGTGTGTGTTGATTAGGATTAAAAGTCTACAACCAACATGATTGCCTGTGGCACTTTGAAGATGAAGGACACCATGCTATAGTTATTTCTGCTGCATTGTAATGAGATAGCCAAATGAGCTATGTAAGATGTAATGAATTATTTTATTCCTGGTTATAAAGTTGTATTATGACCTTTGTTTCTTGATATTAGATCTTAACTATGGATGCTAGCTATTGATCCAGGGACTAGCATTGTAAACACACGGATCTCTACCTTATTAAAGGTTGGGACCTCTATAGATGGTATCATAGCACTGTGTTGCCTGTAGGATTGTAACCCTAGGATTGGACAAAACCCCTTAGAAAAATAGGAGTTGTATTTGTTCAAAACTTATTTACAAACAATCTTGTAAACTCTTTCCTCAACCATTTTGGTTTTGATTCTACATCTCTTTCTTTTCAAACATGATGGACAAAGCCTCAACCATGAGCAAAGGGCTTCACCAACTCAAATGACTTCACCTTCAACATCATTAAAGACTTCAACTTTATTTTCACCAAGGACTTCAATTTGGATATCACTAAGGACTACAAGTGAGACAAGAAATATTACTCAAGACTTGAAGACTAAGGAAACACAACTTAGAAGGAACCATCATCACCTTTGAAGTTTTGTGACCAAGACACAGGAATTTTTCCAAGGAAACGATGATATCATTCAAGAAGAAACAACAAAGAATAATGGAAGGATCTCAACTGAACCATATAGTTGGACCACCATATTTAGATTAAATCAAACACACCAACTTATGTGGTGTACCAAAAATATTTTGTTGCTTAAAAATGTGTTTGAAACTTTGTTGTTTGATTGGAATGTTTGTTTGTGATTGCTTGCATATTGCTTGTGTGAATTGTGATGTGTGTGATTGGAATTCTTCCCATGGAAATCTTTTAGCTATTCTAATCCCAATCCAACCCAAACAGATGACTACTCCAAGAAACTCCAACATCAAGAATGGTGACAACAACAACAACCAAGAGATGAACATGAGAGAACTCACAGTAACCCAAACCCAATTGAACCAAGTGACCACTCAGTTTTTAGCCAACAACAATGAGTTAGACCCAACCATGCAAAGGTTTTTGGAAACCCAAACTCAATTGATGCAAAAGGTGACAAGTCAAATGATCAACATGGGAGACAACCATTCCCAAAGAGTTTGTGATACCAAGGTTGTCAAGGATGATATTCTAGAAGGAACCCAAGCTTGCAATGTTTGTGGAGACAAGGATCACACTTCCAAAGAGCATGAAGATCAATGCCCCAATTGTGAAGATAAACATCCAACTAATCAATGCCCCACATCTTAAGATACTTGTTTCCTATGTGAAGTAAATAATCATGTCCCTATCCAATGCCCCATCTATTCCATAGTTCAACAAAGGAAACAAGGTGCAGTGCATCAACAGATTGTAAACCCTTAGGAGGGAACAACTTATACCAAGAAGGATGAAGGCAAAGTCATAACCATGCATCATAAGGCCAAATCCAAAGTAACCACAAAGTGTTGCTACTCTTGTGAAGAAGAAGGTCATATCTCTAGTAACTGCCCCAAGAAGAGAGAAAGATTTCCCACCTTTGAGGTGAGGTATGAAGAGCATGAACTAGAAGAACTCCTAGCTTTGGAGAGAACCAAAAAGAAGAAGAAGGACATAAGCCAGTTGCAATGTTACAATTGCAAAGAGATGGGACACTATGCCTGTGATTGCCCAGAAAAGAAAAAGAACCAAGGAAATAAACAAGAGGAATTGATACCAAAGAAGAAGGATAATAGCCAAGTGATGTGTTTCAAATGCAAAGAGCTAAGCCATTATGCAAACAAGTGCCCAGAGAAGTTTCATCAAGATCCCAAGCAAGCCAAGAAGTAATCTAGTTGGAAATTTTTAAGGGTGGTAGTACCCTAGATGCTTTGAGCCAACTTGTAACCTATAGCCTCCCCAAATCTCGGGACGAGATTTCTTTTAAGGGTGGTATCCTGTCACATCCCAAAATTTTCCAAATTTTGTAATGTGAAAAATAAATAAACTAAATAAATAATTGTTGAAATTTAGGGTGAAAAGAAACTTTTTGTTTCTAAATGGAAACTTAAAATACCATCTTGAACAAACTTTGGTTAATGTTTGAATCCAACTAAATTCAAATCAAGTGAAATGCATTCTACATAAATGCATCTTGGAATTTAAACACTTGGAAAATAAACCAAAACCCTAAAACCCTAATGGAAGAAAAACATTTCCAGGTTATCTCTAAACCTATGGATTTGACCCACATAAAAATTGGTCAAACAAACATTTCAAAATGATCAAGAATGACAAATAGAAATACTATAAAACCATATGAATTGGTTTCCCTTAATTTGGAGCCATAGATAAAATCTTATAAATTTAATAAGATAAGGAAAATGAATTTCCAAAGCTAATAAGTACATATCTAAAAATTCATACCAAATGGTGAGAAAATAATCCTAAGGATATTTAAAAGGATAAACAAATATTAAATAAGATTATACAAATTGCAAAAACCAAATTTGGATCTATAAATAAAAAGATATAGATTTTATAAGATAAAGAAAGAAATAATTAATAGAGAATATTTAAAAGCCAAATTAAAACTTGGCCTAATCCATAAGCAAATGGAATAGTTATAATCCAAATCAAAATAAAAAGGATAGAGAAATTTTAAATAAAATAAAATGGCATTATCCAAATTCTATTCTATTGGATTAAGACAAATTCCCTAATAAGAGTGATTAAATAAATCATGAGAGAATAATATTTGGAATTTACGAAAGTGGATTAAAAGTTATTTAATTAACTTAAATGGAATCAAGGAAATCACCTAAATAAAATTTATGGAATTAAAACTATAATTGATTTCATTGGAATAAAGACAAATACCCAATTTAAATGATTAATAAATCATATTAAAAATACTCCAAACAATTCAAAGTGAATTATTTGACACCCTAATAAATAAAACCTACTGAAAAAGGTTTGGTAAAAATTTGAGTTCAAATAAGAATTGAAATTATATTTAAAAACTTGTTTGAATTAAGACAAAGGCCTATTTTAAATAATTAATATACCCTAAAAAGAATAAAAGAATTATTTTAAAATTGACTTTAGAATGTATTTTTAATCAGTATCTGAATATACACAAAGTTTGGTTGAAGTTTGAATTCAAATAGTTGTTTGAAATGATTAAACAAAATCAAAACAGAATAAAAGAAATGGAAAAAGAAAAAAAACAGGAGAAGGAAAAAAACAAAGCAGCCAGCCCAGCAAGCCCGACCCATTGGCCCAGCATCAGCCCACCCCCCCTCTCTCTACGCGCGAAACGTTTTCCACCAACAGTCGAACCCACTCAGCCGCTGACTACCTGGACCCACTCCTCCTTTCTCTCTCGCTGACAACAACGCCCCACCCATCAGGTTTCTTCCTCACCCCACGCCGGCCGTTTCCTGCCATTGATGCCGCAGTTGAATTCGCTTCAATGCCTCCCCTTAATCTCGCCGCGACCATGCTCCCTTAAACACCTGCTCCCCCTCTCCGTTTCCCCCTAGGAACCACCCACTCTCTGTCCCCAGGCTGCTTCCATTTTGGCTCGCACCGCCGCGGACTCTGACGAACTCTTCAAGAAATTCCGGCCACTCCTCGCCGCGCCTTGCCCCTCGATCACACGAGCACACTACCTGGCCTCTGGCTCATCTCCCAGTATGCCGAGCTCAGCCGCGCAAGCCCCCTAGCGTCGGCAACCTCAACGCCGCTCACCACCGTCTTCGGCTTGGACTCCGGCGACCTCCCAAGGTGAACCCTGACCCCCTCTCTCTCTCTCTCGATGACACTCCGAGGTTCTCTGATTCCATGCGGTTCTAATGCCCCTCCCAATCACCTTCTCTTGGTCTGCAGCCCCATCCCCGTTGATAACAGGACGTGCCCGACGCCATCTCGAACTCCGGCGAGAGATTAAAGACGACCCCGTGCGCCCCTGCTCTCCTACGACCACGTTGAGCATCAGAATTCCACGGCGAACGCGGTGAGCACATTCTCCCTCTCCCTAGCTTCCTGGAATAGCCAGAGCACTGCCGCCCGAGCGTGGCCGCCGCGCACCTCCGTCGAGCGCCGCCAGACTTTGGTCAATCACCTGTGAGCCGTTAGATCATCATCCAGTGGATTAGATAGAACAACTAATCGAAGGGGTATATAGCCTTATGGGCCGTGCGATTTGCATTAGATCCAACGATCCTCAGTGCTTGATCCGAACGAACCTGTACCAGCCTATGGGAACAAGACACGTGGCCAGTCTGTTTTATAAAAAACCAGAAATGATCTATTAGATGTTCAATTTTGTAAAATCTATAAATTTTGATCCACACGTCCAAATTTGGAAAATTTTATATTAATGGAATCAGCAAGACAAACCCTACCCAACCATGCACTTTGTTTAATGAATTGCTTCTGTTAAATTGGTTGTTTTTATAGAAACTTGTGTAGGCATATTTTGGATATAAAATTTATTCTAGCAATATTTTTATGGTAAAATCCTTTGGAAAATAGTTGTTTTGAACCTACTAACCTTAGGAACCAACTTTTAGTTCTAAAAACATATTTTGGATGCTAAGGAATAAATCTTTGAATAAAAGCATTTCTAGCCAAATAAAAATATTGATTATGGTTTGAAAATGATTTCTTGAGAAAACATTTGAAAAATGATTTGATTTAATCTCTCTGACCCTAAACACCAAGTTTTAGGATTTACAAGTATATTTGATGAACCCTATAGATTATTACTTTGCTAAAAAAGCATTTTCAACCACATAAAATATTGATTTTGTTTAAAAATGGTTTATAGGTAAAATCTTTTGCAAATGGTTTGCCACTTTTATAAAATGACCAATATATGTTTTAGAATGTTTATAACCTATTAGGAACCACTTTTGTAAGTAAAACAATCCTTGGCATGCTTTCATGCATTGTATTGTTTCTATTATTTCATGTGATGTTTGCTTGAATAGTGGATTGAATATTGCTTGCTTGGTTGAATTGTACTGGAATTTGAAGAGTGTGAATATTGCAAGATCAAGGAGTGAAACTATAATTCTCCACCAAAAAGGCAAGTGATGCTTCATACTTTTGTCCCAATATTTTTCACTATGCATTAGTGATATTTCTAAGTAGGACGTGCATGGAATTTTTGCTAAGTATAAACTATGCATTGGGAAATCCTAGTAGATGAAACCTTAGAAGAAATTTCCTAAGTTAAGATTCCTACTACTATCATGCTTAGCTTAGCTAGTAGAAAACAAGGGTGGATTATATTCATGCTATGGAATATTTCTAAGTCAAGGACTTGTGTTTTGTTTAATAAAACAACTAAGTGAATGAAACACCTGGGTGGAATGGAAGAAATGGTTTGTGTTGATTGGTTATACAAGGCACATTTCTATGGTTTACCTTGTGTATCTCACTTGTGGAATGCCACCCAGGAACAAAGAGATTTGAGATGTCAAATGTTGAGAAGCTTCAAGTGCAGCCACTTGGCATTATGGGCTCTGCCTGGATCATATAGGTTGCAATAACTTAGCCAAATGGGAAGTTAGTGGTAGGGGATTGATAGCTTGGAGCGCGTCCATTCTGGTCTAAGGGAAGGCTTCTGAAAGATCTTGTCTTGGTGAAACCAAGTCTTGTGGGGAAAGTGCACCACCTCTGTAGAGTGTAAAATCTAAGTACTTAGCCATGTCCCTGGTATTGGACAATTTGAGCATCAAGACATGGAAGCTACCAAGAATCTCCTCATCCCAATTTCTAAGTTAAAAACTTGTGGTTGAACAAGGGTTAAAGGATCACCAATTTCTATTGGGAGATTCCTTGGGTGATTTTTGACAAGCAAAAACTTAGTGTTTTTCAAATGATAAGGAAAATCTATTTTGAGCAAAGCAAGCCTAAGATCCACTTAGCCAAATGCATATAGATGATAGACTCCACTATACTACCATAGTATCACTTGCCAATACAATTCAAATGTATTGACCCTTGTGGCTGTAACTTATTATGTTCAAGGTTTGTTTGATGTTAGTGAAGTGTGTGTTGATTAGGATTACAAGTCTACAACCAACATGATTGCCTGTGGCACTTTGAAGATGAAGGACACCATGTTATAGTTATTTCTGCTGCATTGTAATGAGATAGCCAAATGAGCTATGTAAGATGTAATGAATTATTTTATTCCTGGTTATAAAGTTGTATTATGACCTTTGTTTCTTGATATTACATCTTAACTGTGGATGCTAGCTAGTGATCCAGGGACTAGCATTGTAAACACAGGGATCTCTACCTTATTAATGGTTGGGACCTCTACATAGGCTCGAATAGCTGCTTGCACCAAATCTCTTCCCATAGCTTTCATTGGCCCAATAGCAGCGGCAATGGCAATTAAGAAATCCTCCATGGAGTATTCTTGATTCGGAGCAATGGGAACACCTCGGCGCTCATGAGCAAAAATCATAGCGTTGGAGCACACAGGTTTAGCTTATGGAAAATGATCTACACGAAAGGACGTCAGATAAGTTAAGATAAGCAATGGTAAAAGAATAGCTCGACAAGAGACAGAAACTCACGATGGATGTAACTCAAAATTTTCTAGAGATCCCGGGACTAGTCAGCCCTACTCTTCTCAAAACGAGTGATTTCTTCGCTCATCGCCTGGTACTTTAGCTCAGCAGCATCAAGAAGTTCCTTGTCCTTCTGAAGCTACAGACTTAGTTGGTTCTTTTCCTCAGAGAACTCCTGATCAACCTTCTCTAACTCGGACTTCTGGGAGAGCTTAAGAGATTCAACCTCGGTGCGTAACCGGGTTATCTCGTCATCCTTTTCCTTAAGTTGTGCCGAGTGAGCGGTAGCTTGTTCTAAAAAATGCAGCATCATATCAGGCATAGATATGCATTCTTGATGCGACGCTGCAAGTGTTTGTAACTCGGCTATACCAAAGCCGGGAGGTCGTAAGATACCCAAGATTTACCTCGAACAAAAAGTAGACAAATTAAAAGGCAAAAGGAGTAACTAACCTTCAAGAGCACCAAATGTTTTGGTAAGACGGGTATTCAAATTGTTGATACTAGCTGCATAACAGCAAGGTAGAAGTTGGTAAAGAAACTAAAATTTTCTTACAAGGGTAAAATAAAAGAACCAAATAGTTTACCAGTTTTCTTCACAACAGGGACAATTTTCTCAAATTTATCTTGAAGTTTCTTGTGCGCAAAGAGCAACCTTTGAAATTCGGTTGTCCGCCCATCATGAGCAACCGGAAGACAACAATAAGTTACACAAAGTAAAATAGATCCGAATCAAGTAAACTTGACTCAGATCTAGATGGCTGGATATTCAAAAGTAAAACAGATCCGAATCAAGTAAAACTTGACTCGGATCTAGATGGCTGGATATTCAAAAATAAAACAGATACAAATCAAGTAAAACTTTACTCGAATCTAGATGGCTGGATATTCAAAAGTAAAATAGATCCGAAGCAAGTAAAACTTGACTCGGATCTAGATGGCTAGATGTTCAAAAGCAAACATATCTGACTCAAGAAAAACTTGACTCGGATCTAGATGGCTAGATTTTTATAGCAAGACAGGTCCGAATCAAGTAAAACTTGACTCGAATCTTGATGACGGAGTATTCAAAAACACGGTTGATCCGAATCACGAAGAAATTTGACTTGGTAAGTAGGTATATTTGAAACAAGTTAAAGCTTCCAAACGAATAACAAATCATCCGGTTGCATGATTCGGGGACTAGTGTGTATATAGTATCATATGAATAATATACGAAGTATCGACGGAGGCGCTTACCTCGTTCATCTTATCACTTTCGAGGACAATCTTAGCAGCCATATGCAAGCGACTGCTGATGTCGGAAAGCTCGAATGATTGGCTACTCGGATTGCCTTCAAGTTGATCGGTGGCATTCCAGTTATTGGCATACTCCATCAGAAAGCCGAGGCTATTCCCGCTCTCAGTGCGTGTCAGCACTTTACCTCGGGCCTGTTGCGTAACCGCTGCTGCCGCCGGACTCTTATGAAGGATAAGTTGTGAGTTGGCAGCAAGGGCGGCACCAGGTGTAGTGGTAGAAGCTCCCTTACGAGGTAGATCAGCAATGCTGGGATGAGAAGAGCTTGTTGGTCCCTTTTGAGATGTCAAGGATTTAGCAACAACAACTTTCTTACTCTTGGTAGAAACTTTGGCAGGGGCAACAACTTCAGCACTGGGGGCCACATCCTTGGCGGCAGGAGGAACAACAGTCTCCAAAGGGGACGAGTTAGTGGTACCCTCGGTAGAGATTGGATCAGGAGCTGGAACGACGATGGTCGAAGGATCATTGGGGAAAACCTCAGGAGTTTTGAGGGGGACAGCAGAGTCGGCTGGGTGATCCGGCATTGGAGCATCATCAGAGACAACGTGGGGAGCAATGGGCTCATCTCGACGAGGAGATGCAGTAGTCGGCGCTGAAGGAGAATCAACACGAGGAGGACTCGGAACCCAAACATCCTCCGGAGGTGGGGGAGAAGGCGACCGAGTAGTATGAGATGTCATACTCAGACCGCTTGGCTTTGCGGAAAGTGGAGCTCTCCAAGAAAGTAGAAGTTGATTCAGAAATAGAAAGAGAGAAGCAAGAAATACAAATGAAAATATAAAGGGAAATTTACCCAGTAACCCTAGGCATGGTCTTATGCCTCGGAATGTGCTGAGAAGATTTCTTGATTCGCTTCTTGGTGGCAGCACCAGAAGGATCCGTCGAAGCGGTGCGCTTCTTTGAAGCAATAGGAGCTTCGGGAGCAAGAGACTCGACGTCGTGCACCTAGCCAGCTTGATTATCTGGGAAAGAAGGAGCCGGAAATGCGTAATAGATAGGCACCACGGCAACTACCTCGAGAATTTGGACATCGTCTGAATCACCTTCATCAGCTCGGCCCGAGGTCTTGCTCCAAGCGCGAACAGGAGCAGCTTCCGGCTTAGGAATGAACTCCTCCGGATCAGGTTCTCCGTTGTCCGAGATATTGCGGTCAGCGGTCCAAGGAAGAGCCAAAACCTCGGCATCTTATGTGGTCTGCTCCGCAAACCTCTGCAAGAAAAGCGGATGAGAGTTAGCAAGAAAATAATGGAAGAATAACTCGGAAGAAAACATCTATGTTTATTTTACCTGAGGAAGAGGATTCCCGTGAGAAAATGACCTCATTCCCCATGTCCATTCCTTGGGCATCGCAGTCTTGAAAATAGATCGGACACGTTTATAAATTTGATAATCGTCAAGCTCAACCGTAGAAACTCGGTTGGGATCCAAAGGACCACTCATGTAGCAGAGCTTGTGGGAGCGAAGCTGGAAAGGGCAGATTCGGCTGCTAACAAACGCAGTCATCAAGTCTTCACCCCGGAGCCCATCACAAGTCAACTCCTTAAGTCGGAGCTCGAAGGCCTCGGCAAGAGCATGAGACTTCCTCGGATTATAAAGCCAGTTCTTCTTCGAAGGAGGACTGATAGAGAAAGCGGGGAGCCGAATCTTATCTTCCTTCCCGGTGTTCTTGACATAGAAAAATGATCTATGCCACTTCTTACAAGACTCGAGGCCCGCAACACGGGGAACACGGAGTTTTTCCGAGGTGTAATGGAGGCGGCCCCGCATTGGGTGAGAGATTTCTCAGAGGGATGGAGAGATTTATCTGGCACTACGTTAGCTCGAATTTGAAAGAATTTAGACCATACGTCTACAGAAGGCCAAAGGCCGAAGTACCCCTCCGAAGCTGTGATAAAGGCGGACAGAGAAGCTACGGCATTAGCCGGCAGGTGATGCGGATAAAGGCCGAAGTACTCTAAGAAACTCCTAGCATAATCACTAAGAGGGAGGCTGAATCCACTACCAAAATGGGACATGAAAACTAAGAACTCACCCTCATCAAGTACGGGGGAGGATTCTTTGTCGGGTAAGCGACAACTTACCCCGGCAGGGATTCAGCAAGTCTTGATCAACCATTCAACCTCACGGCGAGTAACCGTGGAACCTTGCTAGGAACCCCGTTCTGGACCCGCCGCAAGGTCTTCTTCCCCGACGAGAGCGCCACTGGCGGATCTAGACATGGGCTCGTCGGAGGAATCGACCGAATAATAACTGGCGGCGGGGAGAGGCCTAGAAGTGTAGGGCCCCATCGCGACAGCGACGGACGCGGCGGCGAAACAGAGAAAGAACCACCGCAGACAATCAAAGAAAACTAGAAGAACCCCTAATGCGGAAACCTAGCAGCGGCGCTGTAGAGAAGCTCACTGGCGAAAACACGAGAGCAGGGCACAGCGGCGAGGTCACCGGAGCCAGAAAGCTGCAGCAGGTCCGTCAAGGAGAAACTATGGCGGCATAGATATTGGAGCATGAACGGTGGCGGCGGCACGAGGAGGAAGACGAAGGGAGTGGGGAGGGGAAAAGTGAATAGACCCACCCCTACTCCCCTCCTTATAACCGCGTCCGGTAAGCAGTAGTAGGATAACCTCATAATCGCGTGTATCGCACAACCGCGGACAGAGAGTAGAGCCACAACGAGGGCCACACGGTGCGAGAGGAGATTGGGCCATCTGACCGTTAAGTTAATCGAGGCGTCACTGCACCAACGCGACGGGCGTAGTAATCACTATAGCATGTCAGCAAACACTATAGTGGAACAAAAAACCAGGCAACAGTGATGATTGGTACATGTAGGACAAATCTTACTCAAGAAGCCAAGTAGATACCCTAGAAAACAGAGAATAGTTCGGAACAAAGTTTATACCTCGGTAGGAGAAGATAAAGAGAAGGAGGATAATTGACAAAGAGCGTCGTCTCAGAAATGCCTCAGATAAGAAATGAGAAGGAATAAATGTCTGGAAACTGATGTGGCCTGGCCGAAGTTTCCGGCAGGACCGCACCAGCTTCGGGGACTAATGTTGGGGGGATGACCCCAGCTAGGGTCAAGATAGCGGAAAGAAGGAATGAACCTTTCTTACCATAGGCAGAATTCATGCAAGACTCGGCCAAATGAGCCATGGCATGCCTAGAATCGACTGATTAACACCTTACTCGATCGACGTATGAACTGAGTTGGCCGAGTAGGATTGATCAGTTCGTATGCAGGTAAAGGCCGAGCCGAGTTATGCGAGACGAGGCCGCATAACAGGAAACTTGTAGGAGAAGGAGAAGGATCCTAGAGTCAAACCCTAGTTATGGGCTAGGAGGAATCTACACAGGGCCAAGCATTAAGGACAAAGAGCAGAGCCGCAGAGGGGCAGACAAGCGTCACGGAGGTGATAGTGGGGAAGCCCGAGGCTCACATGTGGGGGTCTCTGAGTCTTTGCCACCGATAGAAGGGGAACACGGAAAGGAGTCCGCCGAGTTACCACTTTGGGACAAGCATATTCCAAGAATATGCTTGCCACATCAGCCTTAGGAGGAACCAAGGGACCCTTTATAAGGATGGGCACAGGTTCCTGGAGGAGGGATCGATTCATTTGAGATGATAGGGCTTGCATTTTAGTTTTCTTCCTCCTCTCCTTGATACAGCTCTAGGAGCATGTAACTCGATCGAGGAGAAATAAAGATCCAAGTTCTAGTCAGTCATGTGTAGAAATCACCACATCTTCCCTCCCAGATCCCTCTAGCATCCATTGGCCCCATACTTTAGCCTACCCATGGCATCTGCCGTGCCAACACCACGACAAAAGGTAACCAAGGTAAATAGTTAAGAATTATAGATGAATCTTCAATCCTCTCATTGCAGCTATACACGGAGGCATGTTCACCAAGCTTGGTGCATCAACACTCGCTTGAAAGTGAGAACTTGTTCATCTACATGATGCCGATGCACCATAAGCAGGTACGACTCCGACCGAACTCTACTCCAAGATGCTCCAAATTGGTATGTACAATCTTACCTTGAGTTGATATCCCTTGGGATCCAGGTGGGTAATGTATGGAGCATCCAATCCTAGATTTATGGCTTTAAAGAGAGCGCTTCCCGGGAGGCAACCCGGAAGTCATTAGGCGTCTTTCACAGTTTTGTGTCTTGAGTATAGTTGCATTCATGTTGCATTGGGACTTTATTTCTCTGCATGTCTTGCTATTAGAGTAATCTTGTGGTAGTTTTCAAAAGGTATAATTTATTATCACTATATTATGTGTTGCATAAACTCGGTAAAAAGGAAGAGTAAATCAGTTTTAGGTGAATCCTTCAATTATATGAATTTGTTGGTCGAAAATTAAAGTTGTTACTTTACTGTCAAAACATGGTGTTTCATTAAGCTTCAGGTCAAGAAAGAATTATTGAAGAAACGAATTTTTTTTGATGACTACAGTACCTTTAACGACCAACTATACAACAGGAATAAAAATTCCAGCCGTATAGTTTCGGCCATATAGTTATCGATACCATCATCAAATTTTCTTCCCTAGGTAAAGAAGGTTTAACGACCAATTATACGGCTGGGATAAAAAGCCTGGACATATAGTTGCAGCCGTATAAATATCGACACCTGCCTCGAATTCTTATTTCAAGGTACAATAAGCTTAACGACCAACTATACGACAAGGGCAAAAACTCCATACATATAGTTACTCCCGTATAGTTGGGGAAACCCCTCAAACCCCAACTAGAAGGTAACCATTGCTCAAAATTTTATTCTTTCTTCTTCCTTCTTCTTCTAATAACCTTGAAACTCCACATGGGATCTTCTCCCTTGATCGAGGGGAAGGCGAATATCTGTAAGAAATAAAAGTTCTACCTCAGAAACTTCCTAGATTGTAATTATCTGTAGAAGTTCATGTTTTCTTTTTTACTTTCCTTTTATTGGTGGGGTAAACGAACTATGTTCGTATACCAACCCGATGCATTTTATTTTGTGTCTTATTTTCGCAGGGACTTGAACCTTTTCTGACGACGTGTACGGTAGTGCCAATCGTGCAAACACTCGCATGAGCCACTTGGTTGCTTCAATTCACCTATTCATGTCTGGTAAAACCTTCCAACTCAAACCTCTTTCAAATAAACACATAGGGGCTGCACACTTGTGTTTCATATTTTGTCTCACTTACACTTCATCACAATCTAGGAGAAGCGCACTTCTAGAATTAGTTTGTTGACTTAAGCGTGGTGTTTAGATTGATGAACCGACTCAGTGGGACTTGTATTTCTATCACTTGTGAGCTAAACCCATGTCTTCAAAAACACAAAAATATTTTTTTTCTTTCTAGTCATGTTCCTACCAGGTTCTTAAGGAAGTCATACACCGGATCATGAAGCATTCACTAAAGAAAAGGTTCTTTGTCCATCGAAAGAGAGGTTACTAGTACCTCAACGGTAAAATGTGTCACCCTTGCTTTAACTTAAGCTTGGTGAGGTAACCACTTCTTAACTATCTTTTGATAACTTTATTTTCTCTTTTGTTTTCATGATCTTCTCAACTTGGTATTTGAAAAGTTCTTAGATCGGGGAGGTTATTTTGCATGCGTAGAGTCTTGTGCAATGTTCTTTATCTTAAAAAGGTTTTCATGCTATTGTGTATCCCTCTATTTTTCAATGCTTGCTTAGGTGAGTTTTTGTTCATATTTATATAAGGGATATACTTTCTCATGTTAGGCCCCATAGGAGACAAACCATAGCTTTGATACACCTTGTTCAAATTTTATCTATCTTGTGAAAAATATTGTGATCCTCTAAATATACATTGCCATGTTCTCTACATTTTTGAAAAGAAAATAGGTAATAAAGAAGTTCTTTGAAACTTGCTAGTTGTCACTGTTCAGAATTGTCTTAGGTGAATGGTTATGGAGTAGCACGACCCCATATTTTTGGAAATGATGGTCTTAATATATGATTACTAAGTGAGTTGTCAAATAAGAAATGATGTTTAAAAGTTTCGAGATTACATATGCCAAAATTTTGTCTTGGAAATCAAAGTTAAATATTGCTTTATGCGTGTCTTGCACCACTGTCGCACTCAATGGAGGCTAACAACTCTGCTGGCCTATAAATGATCTACCAAGAGAGAAATCTCAGATTTTGGCTATGAGTTTATTAAACATCTATAAAAGCAATGTTATGATGGGTAAGAGTTTTGGCTCCCTCATGGGTCTATGTTGCAAGAGAAAGTTGGAATACCAAAAAGGGAAACCTTGGTAATGGTCACGAGTGTCCTGCCTAGCCTACACAGTCTTGATTGAACATATACCACTCTTTTTCCATGGTCACCTTACTAAGAAATAGATTTTCTATGAGTTCAACAATCGATGTTTGCACTTGAGAGACTTTAATAGATGGCATGAGTGGGCAGCATTGGAAACCTCAATCTCTATTTATGATTGACATTAACCGTTTTCAGCTTTGCCTTATACAAATAAAAATACAAAAATACAATAAAGTGCGTATAGAAGGATCACAAGTTTACTTGCAAGCTAGATTTAACTTTGACATGGGGCATAGAAGTTTTTGACTAATCTCTAATGGTTTGGAATAATATAACTAAGCTTATATTGCCTTGTATGATTATGTGCACTCTTTCTTTAAGTTTGTTGGAAAAACAAGAACACAGTGCATTGATTTCCAATGATAAACAATATCACATCCATTAAGTTATTGATCCCTTTTGATCGAGGACGAGCAAGATCTATTGGGGAAGTAGATGGTTGTGATAATACAACACTTTTAGCTATATAAATAGTGTCATTTTCCTATCATATCATGCTCCATCTAACTATTGATATGCCTGATATGCATGATTACTTGTTTTCATTACATTCAATATGAGCTTTGCACATTTAGTAGTTTAGGTAGAATTTTATCCCGCTTTCTTTTCTTTGACATGTGTGTAGGTGTTCATGGTAATTATAGATAAAACAAAGGCAAAAGGAACAAAGAGAATATAGTATGGAGGAACTGTAGGACCAGACTTTGCCATTTGAGGTGTTGGAAAAAGTGATTTTTTCCAATTTCTCAAAATAAAGATCCACAACTATGGGGTTGTAGCCCTCGACGAGACAAATCCACGAGGCAAAGAACGCCCAAAACGTAGTTCGTATAAAGAAATGGCGACCAAAATATGAAAGAGTCTGCAAGTTCAACGACCAACTATATGGCCGGCGGCCGTATAGGTCCGGCCGTATAGTTGCCAAAAAGATCGGAAACGACAGAATTTCACCCCAAAAAAGCTCCACAACCTTCCCCGAGTCATATGACGGTATTGTGGGTACCCTAGGGCACCCCCAAGGCCTATATAAAGAGGGAAGGAGCCAAAGGAGGCGCCCAATACACCATACACAAGATCTAGATCTCATCTACCGCCTCCACGTTGGCGCCCTGCCGCCATGCCACCTCCATAGCCTCTAAAGCTCCACGAAGATCAAGATCTTCATCAACACCATCAAGCCATCCAAGCAATAATAGGAGGATAAGGATCATGCCAATCCCACCATCACTACGCCGTCATCACCATCTCCATCACCGCTACTCCTTCATCCTTCCCCATCATGGTCTCCGTGATTGGTTGTAATATGGCTTGAACCCTCTTTTATTAATGTTATGATGATTTGAGTAATTGAAGTGTGGTGTGTTCTTGTTAATTAATATGTTTGTGATTTCTCTTTACATTGTTCTATTCATGATATTATTCTAGTGATTGGAGACGTCCAATCCATTGTTGAGGAATTTACTAGGGATTCATAGTGTGTCACAAAACTTATCATTAGTCTCTACTGTTTCATGGTTCCTAACAAGTCCATGGGTAGAACTAATAGGATATTTGCTAAAATTGATTTGCGGAGGCAATAGCAGCTTAGGATGCACCGCCCGGAGTTCCTCAAGAACAATCATGATTACACAGGTATAGTGTCGCGAATTGCTTGACCCCAAAGTGACAAATGGGATATCTTGTGACTAGCACACTACTTGTTTAGGAGTACGCGTTGTCCATAGAACTTAATGTCTTTGCTCTGGTTTATCTTGATTGGTCTTGTTACCTTAATACACTATTCTCTTACGAGATGACTCATGTGTGAAGAGGGTGTGGACAATTGAGTTGTCTAGGTGCCACTTATCAACGGTGGCAAACAACGGTATATGAGGGAATGCCACAAGTATAGTTTATAGCTATTCCATAAGCACTTATCATGCACACCGATATATACAACATTACTTGAGGAATCATAGCATTAATATTTCATCTCATTGTATTCACCACTTTCCAGTTTTACTTTTGTTCTAGTTTTCTTCCAATTCTAGTAGTATTTGTTACAAATCATCTTAAATTCATTTATCCTAGGAACCTATAGAGTAGACTATTTCCAAACCACGGTTTGGATGCGAACATAGCCGTATTGGCAACGTGGCTGTGGGGTCATGTTTGCCGATCTCCCATCGGGACAAACTCTTAAATATTTGCTTTACAAGTACTGCAATAACCCTGTTTTGGTGCATGAACTCAGTCATCATCCTCTCTGACCAAGGTAACCAAATATCCAACCCCTTTTTGTTTTCTCAGTAGTATATAAGGTTAAATCCTATCGCAGTGAACTACATTTTTGTAATCATGCTAGTACACACAAGTCACTGGGCATGCATGTTCTTTGTGCTACATACAAGGTCACTGAACAAGTTGGTTTGCATTCGCTGCTCTAGAAATTTCAATTCATGCACATGTTTGTTATTTTGTCATGCAAATGTTCTTAGATACTCCCTACAACAATATTGCCTGCTATTGTGTAGTTCTTGCAAAATATAAAGTCAGTGAAAAATATTAGTGTGGATTCTGTGCTCCATAGTTACTGAATCTATCCAGTTCGTCCTGAGCTAAGTTCCTACTATTATTTCCTCCATGTCATTGTTCTGCTATCCTGTAGTACCTATTTAAACTCATCGTACTAGTTTGATAATAATTTTGTTGTTGCTATCTGGATATTTAAAAGATGCAACATTTAATATTTTTTTATTTGCATAGAGCTCAAATGGCTACACTGAACATGTTGGTTTGCACATCCTCTTCTACAAGTTCACAAACGCGATGTCATTGCTTCATTATCTATTGTTGGTTCATCCTAAGCAACGACATAACTATCCTCTACTATGTAGTTCATTCATGGTTTGTGTTCCTATTCTGCAAGTTCTAGCATGATGCCATTATAATTTCTGTCTCGTTCATTATTAGCTACTCCTACGAAAGTAATTGCGTGCCCATTGTGTAGCTCACCAAAAATTCTAAGTCACCCAATGTCTCTTGCATTCCAGGATATACTAATGATTTCATATATATTTGTTGAAATAACCTGGCTAGTTTACATTTTCTGAAATTCTAGGAAACACTGTTCAATTGCTCAATTCATCTGTAGGCACACTTGTGTAATGCTTGCTTGTCCTATTCTACAGGTTCAGAAGCAATGCCATTATATTTCATGTCTAATGGTTCGTCCTTAGAAGCAACATAGATGTCCTCTACTATATTTATCGTTCATTCGTAGTTTGCATTCTTGCTCTACTAGGTCTCTTATGATGCCTTTATAATTTCTATTTGGTTGTGTAGCTCAACACGAATTCTGGGTCACACACCATCTCTTGCATTCGAGGATAAACGACTTCTTCCATATATATTTGTTGAAATGACCTGGCCAGTTTATATTTGCTGAAATTTTAAGAAACACTTTGATTGATTGCTCATTTCATTGTATGCACACTTGTCTAATGCTTGCCTGTCCTCTTCTATAGGTTCGCAAGAGATGCCATTATATTTCTAATTTGGTGCTGGTTCTAAGCAACGACATAACTATCCTCTATTGTATAGTTCATTCGTGGTTTGCGCTCCTTCTTTGCAAGTTCTTGCATGATGCCATTATAATTTCTGTCTCGTTCATTATTAGCTACGATAGTAAATGCATGCTCATTGTGCAGGTCACCGCAAAATCCGAGTCACCCAACGTCTCTTGCATACCAGGATATACTACTGCTTTCATATATATTTTTGTTGAAATGACCTGGCTATTTTATATTTGCTAAAATTCTAGGAAATGCTCTGTTCGATTGCTCAATTCATTTGTAGGCACACTTGTGTAATGCTTGCTTTTACTATTCTACAGGTTCACAAGAAATGCCATTATATTTTATATCTAATGGTTCCTCCTATCAGCGACATAACTATCCTCTACTGTATATATAGTTCATTCATAGTTTGCATTCTTGCTCTAGAAATTCTCTTACGATGACTTTACAATTTCTATGCGGTTCCTAGCTACGAAAGTAACTGCATGACCATTGTGTAGCTCACCGCGAATTTTGGGTCACCCAATGTCTCTTGCATTCCAAGATAAACGACTTCTTCCATATATATTTGTTGAAATGACCTGGCCAGTTTATATTTGCTGAAATTATAAGAAACACTTTGAGTGATTGCTCATTTCATTGTATGCACACTTGTCTAATGCTTCCATGTAGTCTTCTACATGTTCGCAAGAGACGCAATTATATTTCTAATCTGGTGCTAGTTCATCCTAAGCAACGACATAACTATCCTCTATTGTGTAGTTCATTCTAGGTTTGTGTTCCTACTCCGGAAGTTCTCGCATGATGTCGTTATAATTTCTGTCTCGTACATTCTTAGCTACGAAATTAACTACATTCCCATTTTGTAGGTCACCGCAAGTTCTGAGTCACCCAACGTCTCTTGCATTCCAGGATATAATACTGCTTCCATATATATTCGTTGAAATGACCTGGCTAGTTTATATTTGCTGAAATTCTAGGAAACACTCTGTTCGATTGCTCAATTCATTTGTAGGCACACTTGTGTAATCCTTGCTTGTCATGTTCTAAAGGTTCACAAGCAATGCTGTTATATTTCATATCTAATGGTTCCTCCTGAGCAGCGACATAGCTATCCTCTATTGTATATATAGTTCATTCATAGTTTGCATTCTTTCTCTACAAGTTCTCTTAAGATGCCTTTATAATTTCTATTCGGTTCCTAGCTACGCTAGTAACTTGATGCCCATTGTGTAGCTCACTGAAAATTCAGGGTCACCCAACGTCTCTTGCGTTCCAGGATAAATGACTGCTTCCATATATATTTGTTGAAATGACCTGGCCAGTTTATATTTCCTGAAATTCTAAGAAACACTTTGATTGATTGCTCATTTCATTGCAGGCACACTTGTCTAATTCTTCCTTGTCCTCTTCTACGAGTTTGCAAGAGACGCCATTATATTTCTAATGTGGTGCTGGTTCATCCTAAGCAATGAAATAACTATCCTCTATTGTGTAGTTCATTCTTGGTTTGCATTCCTGCTTTGCAAATTCTTGCATGATGCCAATATAATTTATGTCTTGTTCATTCTTATCTACAAAAGTAACTGCATGCCCATTGTGTAGCTCACCAAAAATTATGAGTCACCCGATGTCTCTTGCATTCCATGATATACTACTGCTTCCATATATATTTGATGAAATGACGTGGCTAGTTTATATTTGCTAAAATTCTAGGAAACACTATGTTTAATTGCTCAATTCATTTGTAGGCACACTTGTGTAATGCTTGCTTGTCCTGTTCTACATGTTCACTGTAACACTACGGTTTTGAAAAGATCGTAGCTTCTATGTGACATGCCAATCCCCGGATCAGTTCATTGGCTCACAATAGAATAAAGATGAATAACATAGCAAAATATCCGTGTATCATAAATAATGAAGGATCCAGAGTAACATTATTACAATAAAGCTTAGCTCTAGGCTATCTCAACTTATTCAAGTAGCAACATAAATAAAATAACACCTCCATTCTTCAAATGTCCCACAAGTGAATAAGTGCCGAGTGGAGTACCACAACCTAATCGATCACTCAGAATCTGAATATCCTGCAACATGAAATGTAGCAGCCCCAAAGGGTAAACATATGTAATGTATGGCAAGTACAGCTATTAAAGGAGACAATAAACCTAGCATCTACATGCTTATTTGGCTAGTGGAGCTGTGGCTAGCTTGCATTTGCAAATATCTTTGTCCTAATTTGACAAACAATATTTGATTTTCTTTGAAAATATCCCTAATAGATTAACCCATCAACACTAAAGCAATTAGGAAATTAGAATGAGCGAGAAACATGTCATGAACTCAATATCAAGCAACTCAGATGTCCATAATCGGGGACACGACTAATCGATTAGATTATACACCCTACATGAATTAGTACACTTTACCCATGTGACTTGGCCAGCCCATCTCGTACCACCACTCTCATATTGGGTGATGATATAGAGAAGTCCAAGAAGGGACCGTTTGGGAAGTAGCTCCCCAAACCCGACAGGCACCATACCAACCTACCAAAATTCTACATCTTTGGCTACATGGGTTCGAGTTGCCACAACATAATAAGTCCAGCCAATCGCCCATTTCATTATTGGCACATGGTTGTACACATAAGCTACCAAATAAAGAAGCCAGTCATTTTCTCTTGATACTTGGGTGCCTTTCCGCAATGATACCACCAAAAATTATCAATCCCATCACACCCAGGAAGTTCATTGATTAAGTTGTTTTTAGTTTTCACAAACCAACACTTTTAGAAACAACTTTCATTGATGTAACCCAGCCCTCATCCATCATAGCACGTCTAAGCACATCTACCAACAGTGGGTCAACTACAAGAGGTTGAAATGGATCGTATGGGCACCTAGAGGGGGGTGAATAGGTGTTACTCAATTTTTAGTTCTTTTTCAATTTTAGGCTTGACACAAAGTAGATTCTCTAGATATGCAACTACGAGAATTTCCCTATATGCGAACCTAGCTAATAAACACGTAAGGAGAGGAGCAAGGAAACCGTAGTGGAGCACGCAGAGACATAGGGATTTGTTTTACCATAGTTCCTTCCTTGTTAAGGGAAGTACATCTGCATTGGAGGGGTGGGCGGTTCTAAGACCACCACACCACAATAGGCCTCACCTATTCTCCGATGGATCTCACTACAAAAGTCCTGATCCACCTTCTCCACTATTGGTACCCTTCGAGGCGGGAACCGGTGCCTTTACAACTCTACCGGGGCACACACCCACAACTGAATTGGGGGCTCCCGTAATGACAAAAAGCTGTCATAAGAACAAGGTTTATCAATATAAAGAAAAACAAGAATCTAGATATTTGCAAGAAATACTAGATCGGTGATTCTCCAAATGAATGGAGAGGAGATGAAGCGCTTGATTGCAGTAGTTGATGGCCGAGTTCTCCTCCTTCGATTCCCCAAGGGACGGGGCCTTTGGGTGGTTGAAGGTGGATCTCTCTTGGAAGAAGGCTGAAGAACAGATCCTGACTTTTTCGAATGAATCAAGAGTTCTGGCAGGAGGGGAAGACAGGCTTAAATACACCCTGCCTAGATCTTGCCATTCGATAAATTTGGGGGTTGATTATCCGCCCCCTCAGGGGCGGACTATCCGTCCTAAGGGAAAAATCTGCCCCCATGACAAAAACTCCGGGGAAAACTGTGCCCCCCATACAGAGAGCGACGCATTTCTTGCCTTGAAGAAATTCCTCGAGGGGGTGGATTATCCGCCCCCCTCAAGGGGCGGACTATCCGCCCTGGGGAGAAAAACCGACCCAGAGCCGGAAAGTCTGTGGAAAACTCCGCCCCCTCTCTAGGGGTTGCGCCTTGGTAAACTTGAAGTAGATCCTAGGGGGGGATTATCTTGCCAAGCCGGAAAATCCGGCCAAAAATCCACCCCCTCTCTGGGGGTTGCGCCCTAGAGGAAAAGGGGAGGGGCGGTTGTTTTCCCTTTTTAAAATAGATATCTGCAGCACTTCAACACACATTAAATAATCCTTGATATTGTTATGTAACACACAAAACACTAGGGATTATGAAATGTTCTTTCAGTCTCCCCCTTTTTGGTGTTAGATGACAATACTAGGATTTGCAATAAAACATATTAACAACACCTTAAGGAAATGAAAGCGACTCCCCCTCAATGTGTGCATATTTCTAATTCGCATTTGAATACAAATGCACACACTAAATATGAAGCCACTTCCATAACAAAGACAAGTAGAACAAGGTGGGTTAGGAAAAGAAGTCATACCACCGGGATGTGAAAATATCCAAAGTGAATAATGAGATTATTAGGCTCCAAGCACATCCCACAATATTGATGTAAGCAATAGATAATACCATTAGTCCTTATGCCATCCTTATACCATAAGTCCTTATACCATAAGTCCTACATGACAGAGTTTTAAACGAACCAAGCAAAAAAATAACAAATAAGTTCATGCTAAAAGGGCACAAGCAGACAACTAAAAAAATGGAAAAGGTAAGTGCTTGTGCCCGACCCAAGCAAATCCGTTGCGACCTAATAGAACTACTTCTCCCCCTTTGGCATAGAAACACCAAAAAGGAAGAAGAGCGATGCTAGCACCCCACAAGATCACTCCTCCTCGTCCTCGTCGTAGTCATCCCCCTTCCCTTCCTCATCATCATACTCCTCATCATCAGCAGCTAGGGGATTGGGTGCCCTCGGAGGTGGGGGAAACAAGTGACTCTCGAGCTCGCCATAGTTGAACCCAGAACTGTTCCACTTTGCATAGGGCTCCGGAGATGTAGGAGCAGGAGGATGGCCGGTAGCACCGGACACGTGGTGAATAATAAGCTGCTGAGTGTGAGCCATCTCATGGCTCCTACGGTACTCCTCATACTGGCCCTTGTGAGTATCTATGCCAATGCAGAGAATGTGCCGCTAGAACCAATTGAGTTGCTTGACTTCCTAAGCCATTGGAGACTCAGCGGGACGACGACCACTAGCACGTGCATCACACATAAAGGACTCAGGGGCAGTGGAAGGGTGAGCAGTCTTCTGAGACTTGTTGTAGATATTCTTTGACTTGTGCAAACCATCCAAATTAGTGCCAAATTCCTCATGTGGCAGCATATGCTTGATGAGCATCATAATAAAAGGAGCATAAGGGATGGAGAGCCGGTTGAGCATCGCATCAGTCATGTCATGATAGATGAAGTCTATCACATCCAACTTATAACCTTTAGACGATCCAGTATTAGTGGCACACTCGTGAGCAAAGGCAAGTAGCGGAACTAGGTGACCAAAGATCTTGTCATTGTTTCCTCCACTTGGAGTAATGCTGTCCTGAAACATGCCAACAAGGGTGGCATACAAAGGCGAGAGGCCCGCAAAGGTACCAGCAATGCCATTGGGTGTCACACATGGAGCAAGCACAGTGTCCTTGGATGGCCAGAGCGGAGAAATAATGCAGTGTCCTGAAGCTGTGTCCTGACCGTGAAAAGCATACCCAAGAACCTGACCAAAGGTGCGGAAATCAGACTGAATCATTGTTGCCCCTGTCATCCACTTCATGGTGTGAAGCTCATCTCCGCAGATCACAAGTGTTGAGAAAAATTGCTTCACCACCTTGGAATCATAATGACACTGTAGAGTCATAAGGTGATGGAGCCCCATCTTGTTAGTCACATCCAGAGCTTCACGGAGTCGTGCCTTGGACTGGTCCTCAGTCATATTCAGAGGATGCATAGGGCGAATCTTGAGAGGAACATAAACATCATCATGGATAGAGCTAAAGTGAAAGCACCAAAACATAGAATCCTCTGGCTCACCATCACTGTCAGCATCTGCATAGTAATCTGTTTGGCGCATGGATGAATACTCAGCGCTGTCCATGGCATTGTAATTAGGACGAGCCTTCTTGACCTTGCCCTTGCCCTTGCCCTTGCCCTTTCCCTTGCGAGATGCAACCCGATTGGCTTTATTTGCTTCCTCTGCCATCTGTTCAGATTCTCTTGCTAACCTGTGAACCTCTGTTTCGTCAACAAACGTGCCCTCTGCAGTGGGCCTGAGATAATGGGCATGGGGATGACGCTTGTAGGTCTTAGGAGCGCGTGAACCACCTGTGAAAAGCATGGGAGAGCTAGCATGGGGATAAGCACACACAAGTCCAAGAGGCATATTAGAAATAATAGTAGAATAATCCATGGGCCAGAGATGTGCATATGTGAAAATCTGTACCAGACCAGAACAAAAAATTAGTCTCCAGGCCGGACTTTCTGGCCCTAGGGGCGGATTTGCAAAAAATTTCTGGTTTGGCCCAGATTTACCAAGGCAAAAACAGATCGGGCACTAGGGTTGCACTAGTACTGATTCTAACATGCAACGGAAACACCAAGTATCGTCTACCACGAGATTTCCATCAAAACAATGAATCTCATACAAAAGAGATGGATGAGGGAGTTACCCTCACTCATTGGAGGAAGAGCTCGGAGGAGAAGGTACCCGGAGGCGAGGGGAAGAAGATCCAGGGAGGGCCCCGAGAATTCTATGATAGAATCGACTCCGGAGAAGGGCGGAGGCTCCAGCGGCGACTTGGGGTTGGGGGAGGACTGGCTGCTCTGTTTGAGCCTTTCCTCTCTAACCTTGCCCTTATGAGGCAGATTTTGCCCGGGGCGAGATAATCCACCCCCCACTTGGGGCGGATAGTCTGCCCCCTCTGAATTTTCTACAAACTACAGATTTAGGACGGAGCACCCTTGCAAAACCCCTCGAAGGTGTATAGAGGACTTGTATGCAAGAATAGATGGTTCAAGGAGGGGAAAAGCTTGGGTTTAGAGCAACAAACTGTGATGGTACTACACACCCAAAGTTGCAAGAACAAATCAAACAAAAGCCAAATTTGGGTGTGTTATCCATAAAAACAAAATATATGCAAGAAAAACCAAAGAGATCCACAAGGAACCATCTCTTTGCTAGGAAGAGGGCGGTGGACTAAGCCACCATGTTGGAGCGCATGGCATGACACCGCGAAGATGTATCTTGAGTTCAAAACCAATGCTCATCGATGACCCACATATCACAAAATGATATTAAGGGAAATGATTTTTGCTGCTTTCGGCATTATGGGGGGAGGGTTAGCCCAATCAATTAGGACCACACTCCGCCTATGTCTATCCCCGCATCTAAACCAAATACATGAATAAGAGCCAGTGAGTGTGCAAGGGTAGTCAAGCCAAGCTCCTTGAATCTATGATATTTAGCTCATTCCTCAAATAACAAAATCTTGCTTCATCAAGAGCCTTCGTGAAGATATTAGCAAGTTGGTTCTTCGTGCTCACAAAGGATAGTGAAATATCGCCATGATCAACATTATCCCGAATGAAATGATTGCGAATCTAAATATGTTTTATTCTTGTATGCTGCATCGGATTGTAAGCAATTTTGATAGCACTTTCATTGTCACATAAAAGAGGCACTTTGTCACAATTGACACCATATTCCTTTAAAGTTTGCCTCATCCATAATAATTGTGTACAAGCACTTGTAGCAGCAACATATTTAGCGCGCGCCGGTTGAGAGTGATATGCAATTTTGTTTCTTTGAAGACCAACACACTAGAGACCTGCCCAAGAATTGACATGCACCAGAATGATTTTCGATCAGCTTTGTCACTAGCCCAATCTGAATCAGTGTAACCACATAGAGAGAAACTGGAGCCTTTGGGATACCATAAACGAAAATTTGGGGAATGAACCAATTATCTGAAGATTCTTTTGACCGCCAATAAGTGGCTTTCTTTAGGAGCGGCTTGGTACCTTGTACACACTCCTACACTTAACACGATATCGGGCCTAGATGCGCAAAGGTAAAGAAGAGAGCCGATCATGGATCGGTATACCTTTTGGTCCACGTCTTTACCCTTGCGATTAAGCTCAAGATGACACTTTGTTTGCATTGGAGTAGCAACGCCATTGAGATCCGTCATCTTGAAACTCTTGAGGATGTCTTGGATGTACTTAGCTTGATTAATAATAGTTACCTCTCTAAGTTGTTTGATCTCGAAACCAAGAAAGAACCTCAATTCTCCCATCATAGACATCTTAAACCTGGCAGTCATAAGCTTTGAAATTTATCATTAAAAGCTTGGTTAGTAGAGCCAAAAATAATGTCGTCTACATATAGTTGGCATACAAAAATCTCCCCATTAACCTTCTTAGTAATAAGAGTGGGATTGATTTTCCCAACTTCGAATCCACGGTCTAACAAAACCTCTTTAAGGCGCTCATACCACGCACGTG
Source organism: Avena sativa (assembly GCA_916181665.1). Lineage (NCBI taxonomy): Eukaryota > Viridiplantae > Streptophyta > Magnoliopsida > Poales > Poaceae > Avena > Avena sativa. The sequence continues at coordinate 108,745,689 of OV702293.1, forward strand.
GGGCTTGTTTAAGGCCATAGAGCGCCTTATCGAGTTTGTAGACATGGTTCGGAAATTTGGGATCCTCAAATCCTGGGGGTTGCTTGACGTATACCAACTCATGTAGTGGACGACCATTAAGAAACGCACTCTGAACATCCATTTGATGTAATTTAAAATCATGATGAGCGGCATAGGCAAGAAGGATACGGATGGACTCAAGACGAGCCACAGGAGCATAAGTCTCGCCAAAATCAGTTCCTTCCACTTGAGAGAATCCTTGAGCCACTAGCCTTGCTTTATTCCTCACAACAATGCTATTTTCATCTTGTTTGTTCTTGAAAATCCACTTGGTGCCGATAACATTGCGGCACTCTTTGGGTTTGTCTACAAGCTTCCAAACCTTGTTGCACTTGAAGTTATTTAATTCCTCATGCATTGCAACCACCCAATCGGGATCTTCAAGAGCATCAAAGACCTTCTTTGGTTCAACCATAGAAATGTGAGCTTGATGATCACAGAAGCTTGCAAGTTCTGTCCTAGTGGACACCCTTCTTCGTAGATCACCGACAACCTTGTCAAGAGTGTGACACCTTAACTCAAGGTTCCGATCAGCACGAGCCTTGCGACGAGCCTCAATTTCCTTATTGTTTCTAGAGAGAGTTTGTTCAGCATTTGGATCCTTGTTTTGTTAACTACCTTGCCCTTGATCTTGATCTGAGCTGATAAAAGGAGCTTGATGCTGAACAGGTTCTGCAGGGTTGGATAATCTGCTCCTGGGAGGGGCCGGACTATCCGGCCTGGGAGATGTGGCTGCAACTTGCTCTTCCTGTGAATGCCTGACAGAGTTGGTAGTTCCAGGGCCGGATAATCCACCCCTTGGGGTCGGAGAATCCGGCCTGGAATTTTCTTGGCTGTTTTCTTCTTCTTCTGATCCCCTGGGGCGTGTTGGAGTGCCAAGTGTGTTGGGGATATGCTATATGGGTATCCTCATAGCATGTCACTTATCCGGATAACCCGGGTGGCCCATAGTCAGTAGCATGGCCTATGGCCTGCTGGGCGGCCCAGTTAGATGGATCCAGTAGGGAGGCCCATGCCGGATAAAGGAAGGCTACGGTTGGAGTCACTGACGTACCTAGAGCCTTGGAGTGCAAGATACACCAGACTAGTAATAGACGGTGTAGGACTCTGTAACCTGTCCGGCTAGGACTTTTCCCTGTAACCCCAGGACCTGGCGACGATATAAGTCGGGCCTATGGGAGACTTTAGGGCATCGATTCACACAACCTCGCACAACGTCCCTTTAACTCGGCGTATTTCCCTTATAGTGATTTATAGCAGGAGTAGGATTCCACCACTATTGTGGGATCTGAACCTGGGTAAGCTATGTTACCTCGTACCCGTCAACCGTCCGCCTTACCCCACGTCTCTAAACACGCACTGTGAGTACCCCTCCATGGCGTACTCATCGGCAATACCACAACAATTGGCGCCCACCGTGGGGCAAGAGGCGCTTCAGGCTCTTCAGCGGGCGAGGACCAAGATCTTCGCGGGAATCGGCGAAACCATAGCCATCGGTCGCGTTCTCTTCTCCGGCAACGTTCCGATCGTCCCTCCTGACGAGTTCTGGATCCCGGCGAAGACGAACCCTACGCGATGTTCGATCTTTCCTATCGGAGACATCCACCTCTTCATCGGCGAAACCGACTCGGGCACTAGTTCCCTAGGAGTCGAAGGAGCATCAAGACCTGCACGGACCGCCTACGGGCAGGATACGTTCGCGGAAGGATCGATGTCGGATCTCTCTTCGGAGTTTGCCAGCAAAGATCGGAAAGCACCAAGACCCGCATGGACCGCCTACGGGCAGGATACGTTCACGGAAGGATCAATGTCGGATCTCTCCTCGGAGTTTGCCGGCAAAGATCGGAAAAATTCAAGGCCCACCCAAACCTCCCTTGTGCAGGATATAAAGGTGGAAGATCACAGCAAATCCGTCGGCTTCGTCCGTGTGTCTAGACAGCAGAGATCCAAGTTCGTCGGCGTGGTTACCATCTTCGATCTGGCGCGCTGCGTTCAGAGAGAGGGAGAAAACCCCCGCGATTACCTGGCCAGGTGGCTCCGTACACGACCCGATATGGCCCACTACCCCAATGAGGATGCTATGTATCACTTTGTGGAAGGACTGGGCCATGGCATGCTTCTTCGACATTCGCTAAGGCGGCAGCAGGCGTCAGGACGCCTTACCTTCGAAGGCATGGTGAACACCATCAACAACTACATGGAGGCCGAAGCGGCAGCTCAGACAGCACTTGCGCTCATTGACGGAGCCCCTCCGATTCAGCCACCGCCACCACCGCCATCGTCGCAGCGGTGCCACCGCCTCCAGTCATCGTAGCTTCTGTTGCACCTCCACCGCCCGTCATCAAGGAAGTCATGGAACCCTCCAACTCTGTCATTGACGCGCTTTATGCTGATTTCAGTGCAGATTTAGAGGAGATAGACTTCAGTCCAGAAGAGATAGACTCCGCCATGCAGGAGATGGAGGAGGAGTACACGCGCGACGAGCAAGCCAACAATGTCGTCACGTCCCGAGGTGTGTTCGTCACCATCGGGACGGCGATGGATGAAGATCAACCCGGACGAGCTCCGCCTACAGCGCTGGAAAAGGGGAAGGGGCCACTTATTGCTGCTGACGATGATCGTGCAAAAGTCATGCCTCCTCCGTCTAACCCAGTGCAGCAGCCGCAGGAACTCAGCACCGGCCCGAGCAACAAAAACACCGCAAACTTTCCTCCTCCAGTATCTACGTCTACAGCAGCCCAAGTTACTCCAGCTGATAGAGTGATGTACGGCAATCTCCTCGTCGAGCCACTAATCGTTGCTCATATCCGGAACGTGACCCAGTGTGATGAGAAGCGCCAGCAGCTGCTGGAGGAAGCGCAAGCCATCGCGGAGCAAGGCGCTAAACTAGATCGAGATCTGGTCAACGCGCAGAAGTCCATAGAGAAAGCTAGAGCAATGGGGGCCGAGTACAAGACCTTACTGCAGCAGCAGAAGGCTAAGAAAGCTCCAGCTCGCATCATCGACGATCTTGATGTACCGCACAACCTAGGATGGGCTCCCTCGAAGCCGGCACAAGCCAAACCATACATTGACAGTGAAGGCAAGCAGGTGATGCCCACCCCACTCCTTAACCTCGCCGTCGCCAAGACCCTTCTGGAGCAGGATAGATCGCCTGAGGCAGTGGAACAGGTCTATGACCTAGTGGCCAAGGCGGTAAAGCAGAAGGAAAAGGCCACCTCTCAGAGGCTTGAGTCTGACCCAGTGATCTGCCAACCTAGCCAGTACAAGCCGCCAAGGGACAGATCTCCTCTTGATGTCGGGTCCCAGACGCGTTCATCAGAACGAAGACGGAGGGATGCACGCAACAGGAAGGATGCCATCCCCATATCCTCCAACCACAGAGAAAAGGCCTGACCTCGTCGCCCATCGCCACCGCCCCGATCTCCCCGACATCGCGAAGATTACAAGGCTCACCATCGTACGGATATGCCCCCACAACACGGAGCAGACCCGTCATGACGGAGAGCACAACCAAGGACACAAGAGCAGATCACGCCACGACCCTCCGAGTCTGACAAGCAACCATGACAGGCGTGAGGCATCGTAGGAGGGTAACAGCAAGAAGGCTAACCCACCGCCACCTCCGCCTCCGTCACCACCAAGCAGTCACCATGGAGGAGGGGGCCCGCGTCGTTCACGCAGCCCATCCCCTGTTGATAAAAAGAAGAACCTGGAGCCATACGATGCACGTTCGTGGATTGATAAGATCCACGAGGCCCGGGAAGGACCATACCTGGGACCACATTGCTTTGGACCTGCAATATGGTCCGCAACTTACCCCAAAGGTTTCCGGATTGACAAGACCATCAAGCCCTATGACGGCACCGCCAAACCAGCCACATGGTTGCCGGACTATGGCAACGCGGTGGAGATTGCCGGAGGCAAACCCAACGTCGTCGTCAAGTACCTCCCATTAATGTTGGCAGGCACGGCCCGTCAATGGATCGACGACTTGCCGGAGAAATAAATCTACAACTGGCTGGACATGCAAGAAGCGTTCACCAAGATTTTTGAGGGTACATACAAGCGTCCCTGCACCGTGGGCGATCTACAGCGGTGCGTGCAAGAGAAAGACGAGACATCTCGCGCCTACCTCTCCCGCTGGCTGGACATGAAGAATTCCTGCGCAGGAGTGCACGCTTAGACCGCCATGGACGACTTCATCGATGGGTTGGAAAGGGGCACGCTGCTCCGACATAAGCTGAAGCGCTTGCAGGACAATCACCAGCTTGATTTGAACCAGATGATTCAGTTGGCTAGTGAGTTCGCAGTTGCCGACGACGATGCTCGTGGCTCCTTGCCGGCAACGGCCGTTCCAACTCAAGCTCGGAGGAACAGCAGTACAAAGCGGAAAACCGCTCCAAAATAAAAGCAATCTACCGACATGGTCGCTATGACTTTTGCAGGACGAGGAGAAGGCGGACAACATGGCCGAGGAAGGGGAGCTGGTCGTGGGCAGCAGCGAGGAAGTGAAACCACCTCGGCGCCGCTCCGCATTTGCCAAACCTACGAGGAGTACCGCGATATGCCGTGCCTCGTACACCTCGACGCCAACGGCAAGGCCACCCATACCAATCGACACTGCAAGTTCGTCAACGACCTCAAGGAATACCCAGAGTCCGGCTACAAGCAAAGTCGGAAGAACAGACCGCGAGGCAAGGGCAAGGGGAAGAAGAAGGAGGAGGAGTCCAAGGATTCAAGTGACATGGACGAGGACGTTGACCCCAAATACGCCGCCAAGAGCGACGACAAGGGCAAGAACCCCATCACAAAGAAGGCCCCAGTCTACCACACTTTTCATGGCACTCCCACCGTCCGACAACAGAAGACCTCTCTGAGGATCCTGATGGCTACTCTCCCCCCAGTCCCCCAGTACCTGCGCTGGTCAAAGGTTCCAATAACTTGGGACAGGACAGACCACCCAGACCTTATACCCACGGAGAACCAGTACGCCATGGTCATCAACCCTTTGGTTGACGGCATGGAGTTCACCAAGTGCATGGTGGATAGTGGAAGCATCAACATCATGTACCTGGATACATTGCAGAATATGAACTTGACGGAGGCAAACCTAAGGCGTACCAACACCATCTTCCACGGCGTAGTTTCTGGTCGGGAAGCTCGGTCCCTTGGATGCATTACACTTCAGGTTGCCTTTGGCGATGTTAATAATTACCGCCAAGAGCGTATGACCTTTGAGGTGGTTCCCTTCAAGAGCGTGTACCACGTCATATTCGGCCGCGACATATTCCACACGTTAGTGGCCAAGCCATGCTTCGTCTACAACAAACTCAAGATACCCGGACCAAACAACATCATCACCGTATCTGGAAGCTTTACCAAGGCAAGGGACTACGAGATCAACGAAGCAGCCGTTGCAGAAGTTGTCCTCTACAGCGAAGAATTCTAGGAGATCCAGAGCAAGGTCGGTGACTCAGAGATGCCCGCGTCGAAGAAGCATATCTTCGACTCCGCTCCTGCGTTCAAGGCCGCCATCGATACCAAGCCGGTGGAACTTGTGGTAGGTGATGCCTCCAAGGTCACCACCATTGGGACGAACCTGGATCCCAAATAGGAAAACGCGCTCGTCGAGTTCCTCCATGAGAATAGGGACATCTTTGCCTGGCAACCTGCCGACATGAAAGGTGTACCTAGGAAACTTGTCGAGCACAGCTTAAACATTGACCCAAAATGTAAACCAGTGAAACAACCTCTACGATGCTCTGGAGATGAGAAGAGACGCGCCATTGGCAAAGAGATAGCTAGGTTACTTAAAGCTTGATTTATCCAAGAAGTCCTTCACACCCGATGGGTGGCCAATCCTGTACTTGTCCCCAAAAAGGGAACCAATGAATTAAGACTGTGCGTTGATTACACCGGCTTGGACAAAGCATGTCCCAAAGATCCGTTTGCTTTGCCTCGCATTGACCAAGTCATTGACTCGACGGCTAGCTCGGAACTTTTGTGTTTTCTCGATGCATACTCAGGATACCACCAGATCAAGATGAGGAAGTCGGACCAATTGGCCACTTCGTTCACTACCCCATACAACACGTTTTGCTATGTCATGATGCCCTTTGGGTTGAAAAACGCAGGTGCTACTTACTAGCGGACAATGCAAATCTCAAACTTCATGACCAAATTGGTCGGAACGTTCACGCTTATGTGGACTATATCGCGGTGATGTCTAAAAAGTCAAAGGACTTAATCTCAAACTTAAAAGAAACCTTTGATAATCTCCGAAAATACAACATGATGCTTAACCCTAAGAAGTGCGTCTTCGGGGTTCCAGCCGGCAAATTGTTGGGATTCTTCGTTTCCCAACACGGAATCAAGGTCAACCCGGAGAAAATCAAGGCCATCTTAAACATAAACTGTCCAACATGCCGAAAGGACATTCAACGAATAACAGGTTGCGTTGCAGCAGTTAGTCGGTTCGTCAGCCGACTTGGAGAGAAGGCTCTGCCGCTGTACAAGTTGCTGAAGAAGGCGGACAAATTCACATGGACGGACAAAGCAGATGCAACATTGAAGCAGCTCAAGGAGATTCTTTCTGCAGCGCCCATCCTTGCAGAACCTAAGCCTGGTGAGCCCCTGTTAATTTACATGGCGGCAACCAACCGAGTTATTAGCATCGTCGTCGTGGTAGAGAGGAAGGAATCAGGCTATGAGCACGGAGTTCAGCGACCAGTTTACTATGTGAGCGAGGTCTTGACGGAGTCCAAGCAATGTTACCCGCACTACCAAAAGATAGATTATGGAGTATTCCTTGCTTCTCGGAAGCTAAGGCATTACTTTCAGGAGCACCCAATCACAGTGGTGAGAAAGACTCCAATGTCCGATATCATCAATAACAGTGACGCTGCAGGAAGGGTCGTGAAGTGGGGCATTGAACTCGCCGCCTTCGAGATCACTTACAAGAGACGCGACGCTATCAAGTCACAAGCCTTGGCGGATTTTGTTGCAGATTGGACGGAGATGACAGAACCAGAGTACTAGGTGATGCACTTTGACGGATCAAAGCTGCTCAACGGCTCGGGGGCTGGTGTATTGCTACAGTCACCAATAGGAGACGAGCTACACTACGTTCTGCAGATCCACTGCGAGGCTACAAACAACATGGCGGAGTATGAATCACTCATTCACGGGCTGCGTGTAGCCAAGGATATTGGCATCAAGCGCATAGTTTGCTGTGGATATTCCGACTTGGTTGCCCAGCAAGTGGCTGGCACCTGGAATGCGCGGAACCCTATGATGGCGGCATATCGAGATGAAGTGGACGAGATAGCCAAGAGATTCTTGGGCTACGAAGTCAAGTATGTACCTATGGAACAAAACGAGGCGGCTGATCTGCTGTGTAAGCTTGGATCAGGGCAGAAGCGAATTCCACCAGGAGTTTTCCTAGAGCACCTGCGCACACCATCCGTGAAGGGAGCCGATATCGACAACCCGGATAGAGCTGACTCTTTTGTCAACATGGTGACTAAGGTCCCTCCGGCTTGGACAAAACCGTTCATGGAATACCTAGAACACGGAACTTTGCCCGACGACGAAGTCGAAAGACGACAAATAGTACGGCGAGCAAAGGGTTATACCATAATCAATGGGCAACTTTACAAAAGGAACACTACTGGTCTATACCTAAAGTGTGTTTCCCAGCTAGAAGGAATGGAAATCCTATGCAAAATCCATCTCGGAGATTGTCCTCGGTTAAATTTCCGTTAAGGAAAGCCGTTTTGACATCCATCTGCCATATCTCATAGTCGAAATAGGCTGCTATAGCTAACATGATCTGAACTTATTTAAGCATCGCTACGGGCGAGAAATTCTCGTTGTAATAAACTCCTTGAACTTGTCGGAACCCCTTCGCGGCAAGGCGTGCTTTATAGACGGAAAAATTTCCATCCATATCAGTTTTCTTCTTAAAGACCCATTTGCACTCGACGAGTCATGCACCGTCTGGCAGATCAACCAAGTTCCAAACTTGATTTTCATCCATGGACTTTAACTCGGATCTCATGGCTCCAAGCCATGAATCGGAATCATATCCCACCATCGCTTTTGAATAATTTCCCGGCTCATCACTGTCTAACAATAACACATCATGAACACTTCGTAATCTTCCCGATCTTCGTAGTACAGGTGCTGCTACCGGCTCAGCTACCACGACCGTCTCAACCTCCAAGGTTTTTCCCGACTCGCTACTAGCTGGTTCCTCTCGAATTTCTTCGAACTACACTATTCTCCCACTTACTCCTCGATTGAGAAACTCTTTCTCAAGGAAGACACCGTTCCGAGCGACAAACAATTTGCCCTCTTCTCAGTTGTAGAAGTAGTAACCCAAGGTTTCCCTCGGATACCCTACGAAAATACACTTATCCAACTTGGCTGTAAGCTTGTCCGACTGAAGTCTCTTGACAAACGCTTCACAACCCCAAATCTTAAGAAAAGACAAACTCTGCTTTTTGCATGTCCACATCTCATGCGGTGTCTTCTCTACCGATTTTGATTGTACTCAGTTTAGTGTGAACGCCGCTTTTTCTAGACAATAACCCCAAAATGATAAAGTCAGATCTGTCCGACTCATCATTGATCGTACCATGTCCTACAAGGTCCGATTCTACCTTTTCGAAACACCATTCCTTTGCGGCGTTCCTGCGAAGTAAGTTGAGGAACTATTCCATAACTTTTCAGATGGTCATCAAACTCATGGCTCATGTACTTGCCTCCTCGGTCCGACCAAAGAAACTTTATTTTCTTGCTGAGTTGATTCTGTGCTTCATTCTGCAATTCTTTGAACTTTTCAAAGGCTTCCGACTTATGTTTCATCAAGTAGATATATCCATACCTACTCAAATCATCAGTGAAGGTAATGAAGTACTCATAACCACCTCTAGATGTCGTGCTCATTGGTCCACATAGATCACTCTGTACTAGTCCCAACAAGTCGGACGCCCTTTCACAACTCTTTGCAAAAGGTGTCTTGGTCATTTTGCCGAGTAGGCAAGATTCGCATGTCTCGAACGACTCCAAGTCGAATGAAGTTAGGAGTCCATCATCATGGAGCTTCTTCATGCGTTTCCAACTTATATGAACAAGCCGACAGTGCCAAAAGTAAGTCATATTCAGATCATTTGGTTTCAACCTTTTAACATTTATGTTATAAACTGACTCACCATCAAGATTCAAAATAAATAACCCGTCCTGGACGGGTGCAAAGCCGTGAAACATATCATTCAAATACAAAGAACAACCATTATTCTTGATATTCGATTCATAGCCTTGCCTCATCAAACATGAAGTAGAAATAATGTTTCGACTGAGCACTGGAACATAATAACAATTATTCAGTTCCATAATGAATCCGAAAGGTAAATGAAGTTGCATCGTGCCGACTTCTAATGCAGCAACTCTTGATTTGTTACCAACTTGAATATCAACCTCGCCTCTTGCTACGCTCCTAGTTCTTACCAGTCTCTGCAACGAGTTGCAGATGTGAATAACTGATCCGGTATCATATACCCAAGAACTATTAGGTGCATCAGCAAGATAAATGTTTATAACATTGCAAACAAGTGTACCTGAGTCATAAGTCATACCTCTCCACTCTTGGCTTTATCAGCCAAATACTTGTTGCAGTTCCTAGTCCAGTGGCCACCCGCCTTGCAGTAGAAGCAAGTGGATCCGGCTGAAGGAGATGGCTTAGTCCATGAGGAAGCGCTTGGGACCAGGTCCTGAGCCTGCATTCCTCCCGAGTTAGCCTTCTTCTTAGTACAAGAACTCTTCTTGAACTTAGCCTTATTCTGCACCATCAAAACTTGACTGACGCCCTTCTTGAGATCCGCCTCTGCCTGCTTGAGCATCTCATGCAATTCAGTGAGCTTCTTATCCATACCATGCATGTGGTAGTTCGAAATGAACTGCCCATATGCACTAGGAAGAGAGTTCAGAATTATATCCGTAGCGAACTCTTCGCTAATGAGGTAGCCAAGCCTCTAAAGAGACTACACATAACCAACCATTTTGATCACATGCGGACTCAGTCGATCACCATCCTTATGCTTGCAACTCAACAAAGCCTGAGAGACTTGAGACCTCTCAGTCTTCGCCTGAGCCTGGAACATACTTTTGAGGATTTCGGTCATATCGTAGGCCTCAACATTCTCAAACTGCTTTTGCAAGTCCGGTTCCATGTGAGCAAGCATAAGACAGCTAATATCCGTGGACTCATCCTTAGCCCGACGGTAGGCATTAGTGGCAGCGACAGTCGCATTCTCATTTGGCTCATCTGGAAGTGGGTTGTCTAGGACATGGTCCTTCTTTTCTTGTGTGAGAACAATTCTCAGATTTCGATACCAGTTGGTAAAATTAGTGTCGTTCAGTTTATATTTCTCAAGAATGGTTCTCAACGCAAAACCGGATATCTGAGAGTGACTGCTACTTGGTGCCATGATCTACAACAGAAATATATAAAACACTTAAGACATGTATTCATAAAAGCGCAAGCATATTAAACACTTTAATATTTTATGCGCCCACTAGAACCAACACCCCTCCGATGGTTACTTAGTGATTCAAGATCCCAAATAAGCAAGTCGGCTAGTGAGCTTTAGCATCACCACTAGCCGCCAAGTGATCTAGGTAGACAACTCCTTGTCAATCGCATCTCATACGACTCATGTTGGACGGGTGGCATCACATGCCCCGGCTCCCATACGACTTTTCCCCGAGCCCCACAACCATTGTGATAGACCCGTCTAGCTTACCGAGTGTTTCCGAAGTAAGAGTCCGACTCAAACCTACCTAGTCGGAAAGAATTGTCAGCACCTAAATTTTACGAGACCACTACCAAAAACGTCCGACGTGTGATGGTGCAAACACTGGTGGGAAAACCGACTAGACCTTCTTTGAGGGATTAAATTTTACCGACTATCTAAAAGAGGTAAAACAGAGACATAACAATAACACAAAATAAAGCAATTATAATGTGAAATGGTATGGCTCTTTTCATGGTGATCTCCATCTCCACAAAGCCTGTAGTCCGACTCGTGCCAACTCTTGTCACTTGCCGTCTTACTCCATGTCGCCGACATGTGCATCGCCTTGCATGTCATCCCGATTCTCCAAACAGCTACACTAGCTTAGTAAAGTAAATTACATAGAGAATCCGACACGCATGTCGTTATACAATAAAATGACAGCACCTAGGCTCCAGACGGCTGACAAAACCGTGATTCGCAGATCACGTATGGATTACACACATACATCACATGCACATGAACCATACCATTCACAACTTCCTGCAAAAACAAGTTATGCATAGATACAATATCTACCGGTGTTGTGAAACTCGCAATGACATCTAAGGCTCTACGACAAGGCGAAGCCGACGGTCCCAATGATTTTTCTGAAAACATAGATCTCATCTACGATCCGGACATGGATTCCAACCATTGTTCCGATTCGATCAAACCTTTTGATCTTCGATCACCGCCTCTGGATTTACACGTCATAGTCTACCCCGATGGCGGAAACCGACCGGTAGGGGTATGTCGTTCCACGACCTCAGCAGTATGATGACGGAAATTAGATCTACCATTCCCCGAGTACAGTTGATCCAATCAACCTCATACAAAACTGATCTATCTCATAGATCAACCACCAAACAGCACATAGATCTCATCTAAAGCCATACGCATATCACATATGCGAGATCTCTAGCCTAGAACCAAAAGATATCGCTCTGATACCACTGTTGGGCCACGCTGAGATAAAACAAAACTTTTTCCTCTAACATGGTGATCCCAAGATCTAGTTGAGGTAGAAGGCCACGAGGTTTACCACTAGACGCGCAGTTGCGGATTACTGATGTAGCGCGTCAGTTGATGCAGTGTAGTACTTTGCGATCTGATCGTCCTGGTATACAACAGCTCTGCTGGTATCCACACGTACAAGGAGGAGCACCGGCGGTGAACTGCTAGGTTTGCAACAACGGCAGGACTGCTGTGGAGCTAGGGTTTCCAACACATGGAATGACCTAACCGATCAACGATTAACACTTCTGGGTTACTGTGCTCCACTATATATTGGGAGTGAACGTGGGCTCCTTTTTGTGGCCCATTCAATAAATCCCATATAACAATAGTCACCATGAGTCCGACTCACTAACAAAGTCCAAATCTGGCTCGGGTCCAACCCAACCAGATATCTAGTTCAAATCCTATCCGAACTTGCTCCCACTCTTAAGTGTGTGACCCCGCATGCTCTTGGAAACTTGGACACGATTAGAGTCCAACTCTCAATCGATCAGTCGGGAGCGGCTCCTAGCAGAACGTGCCGACTCCCAAGTACCAAAGAGTCATGATGACTTGCCTTTCCAATGCGACTTGCATTTGAGTCCCTTTTGCCTCACAATATACATTGTCAGACTATAGGTGAATATTTGTCATCCCTTAAATAGTCCGACTCTCTTCTCGATCCGAGATAAGTGATTCACCCGACTAACTCTTAGTCGATCGCCTCGGTTATCACTTAACCGAGTCATGCATGGCCATGCTTTCTGAATCATATCATCCGAGAGGGCCCAGAGAATATCTCTCCAAGTGGAGGGGCAAAATCCCGTCTTGGTTATTCACATCACGCAGCTTGATTCTCAGTCGACCCGAGCTCTGCCTTTATGACTACCCAGTTACGGATCAGCGTTTGATAGAACCTAAGTCGGTGATCGTCAACTCGGACTATGCAACAACCTCAGGTCTAAGGATTACATTGATTGAGATATACAAATGACAAATTATTCGTTGTACCTCAATATGAGTCAATCCGACTCGCTAAACTCTTTAGCCGAATCTGTGTAAGTCAGAATAGCATCACCATGCCCATGACAAGTGGAACCGAGTCATCAAGCCGACTTTCACATTGGTCTAAGTTGTTTGTCCAGCACAACCTCAATGACCAAGGATATTTAGTAAAAACAACATGAATGTATAGTTCCACAACCCAATCACATATTCAATGATACACATCAAATGTTTATACAAGGATAACTTAATAACTTTATGAATACAATGGGAAATATCATCATACATGATTGCCTCTAGGGCATAATCCCAAAAAACTCGGCAGGCAAATTCTCATCCCAACTAGAGCCATGAGCCAAAGCGCAAGCTCTCAACACATCCTCCAAAATATGATTCACCCTCTCTATCTGTCCATCTGTCTGAGGGCGGAATGCTATGCTAAACTCCAACCTAGTTCCCAATGACTTGTGCAGCTGGCGCCAAAAGTGTGATGTAAATTGGGTGCCCCTACTCGCTACAATGCTATTGGGAACTCCGTGTAGGCACACAATCTTGTCCATATAAATTTTGGCTAACCTCGCATTGGTGTAGGTGGTCTTCGCTGGTATAAAGTGGGCTACCTTGGTTAAATGGTAGACCACTACCCAAATAGAGTCATATCCAGACCTGGTCCTAGGCAATCCTGTGATAAAATCCATTCCCACTCTATCCCACTTCTAGTCCGGCACGGGCAATGGCTGTAGCATTCCTACTGTCTTCTGGTGTTCCACCTTCACTCTGCTACATACATCACATAATAGGATATGGTCGGCGATATCTCCCTTCATGTTGTTCCACCAAAATCTTTCCATCAAATCCATAAACATCTTTGCATTACCTGAATGTATGGAATACAGCGAGTCATGAGCCTCCTGCAGAATTAGCTTCCTTATCTCTGGATCGTTGGGCACGCACAAACAATCTCCATACCATAAGGTTCCTTGCTCATCCTCACGGAATTCTTTTTCTCGATCCTCCTTCATCTTTTCCTTTATCACCTCTATATCCTGGTCTTCTACTTGAGCTTTCCTGATCATGTCATGTAGCGTTGGTTGGACTTCCATTGCTGCCAAATATCCTTCGGACACTACCTCCATTCTAATCTCCTTGAGTTGCTTACACAAATTCTCGGGTAATTCCCCAACAGTCAATCCATTTGCATATAACTTCCGGCTTAGATCATCCACTACCACCTTGTCTTTTCCTGGGTGATATTGTAGATTTAGATCATAGTCCTTGATAAGTTCCAACATCTCCTTTGCCTCATGTTTAGTTCCTTCTGTGTGAATATGTACTTCAAGCTCTTGTGGTCAGTGTACACGTCGTAGTGTTTTCCCATCAGGTAGTGCCTCCAAAGCTTGAGTGCATGTACAACCGACGCTAATTCCAAACCATGCGTGGGGTAGTTCCTCTCCTGGTGTTTAAGTTGCCGCGAACAGGTAAACATAGAAAAGGTGCGGTCACTAGGCGACGCTTAAATTCCTGAAAGCTAACTTCACACACCTCGGTCCACTCAAACATCTTCTGCTTTTCAGCAGTTCCATCATTGGCTTCGCGATCTTGGAGAAATTCTCTATGAAACTCCTATAGTATCCAGCAAGTCCCAAAAGGCTCCGAATATCGCCCACATTCTTGGGCGCTTCCCATTCAGTAACTTCCGTCACTTTTCTTGGGTCAACGGCAACTCCTTTCCTGACACCACGTGTCTAAGAAATATGACAGTGTTTAAACAAAACTAGCATTTGCTAAATTTGGCATAAAACTTATGTTCCCTCAGCTTCTCGCATGATGTCGTTATAATTTCTGTCTCGTACATTCTTAGCTACGAAAGTAACTACATTCCCATTGTGTAGGTCACCGCAAATTCTGATTCGCGCAACGTCTCTAGCATTCCAGGATATACTACTGCTTCCATACATATTTGCTGAAATTTTAGGAAACACTCTGTTCGATTGCTCAATTCATTTGTAGGCACACTTGTGTAATCCTTGCATGTCTTGTTCTAAAGGTTCACAAGCAATGCCATTATATTTCATATCTAATGGTTCCTCCTAAGAAGCGACATAGCTATCCTCTACTGTATATATAGTTTGTTTGTAGTTTACATTCTTGCTCTACAAGTTATCTTAAGATGCCTTTATAATTTCTATTCGGTTCCTAGCTACGACAGTAATTGTATGCCCATTGTGTAGCTCACTGAAAATTCAGGGTCACCCAGCGTCTCTTCCAGGATAAATGACTGCTTCCATATATATTTGTTTAAATGACCTGGCCCGTTTATATTTGCTGAAATTCTAAGAAACACTTTGATTGATTGCTGATTTCATTGTAGGCAGACTTGTCTAATTCTTCCTTGTCCTCTTCTACAAGTTTGCAAGAGACGGCATTATATTTCTAATCTGGTGCTGGTTCATCCTAAGCAACGACATAACTATCCTCTACTGTGTAGTTCATTCGTGGTTTGTGTTCCTGCTCTGCAAATTCTTGCATGATGCCATTATAATTTCTGTCTTATTTATTCTTATCTACAAAAGTAATTGCATGCCCATTGTATAGCTCACCGAAAATTCCGAGTCACCCAATGTCTCTTGCATTCCACGATATACTACTTCTTCCGTATATACTTGATGAAATGACGTGGCTAGTTTATATTTCCTGAAATTCTAGGAAATACTATGTTCAGTTGCTCAATTCATTTGTAGGCACACTTGTGTAATGCTTCCTTGTCTTGTTCTACATGTTCACTGTAACACTACGGTTCTGAAAAGATCTTAGCTTCTATGTGACATGCCAATCCCCGGATCAGTTCATTGGCTCACAATAGAATAAAGATGAATAACATAGCAAAATATCCGTGTATCATAAATAATGAAGGATCCAGAGTAACATTATTACAATAAAGCTTAGCGGAGACACAGGGATTTGTTTTACCATAGTTCCTTCCTTGTTAAGGGAAGTACATCTGCGTTGGAGGGGTGGGAGGTTCTAAGAACACCACGCCACAATAGGCCTCACACTATTCTCTGATGGATCTCACTACAAAAGTCCTGATCCACCTTCTCCACTATTGGTACCCTTCGAGGCAGGAACCGGTGCCTTTACAACAATACCGGGGCACAAACCCACAACTGAATTGGGGCTCCCGTAATGAAAACAAGCTATCACAAGAACAAGGTTTATCAATATAAACAAAAACAAGGATCTAGATATTTGCAAGAAATACTAGATCGGTGATTCTCCAAATGAATGAAGAGGAGATGAAGCGCTTGATTGCAGTAGTTGATGGTCGAGTTCTCCTCCTTCGATTCCCCAAGGGACGGGGCCTTTGGGTGGATGAAGGTGGATCTCTCTTGGTTGAAGGCTAAAGAAAAGATCCTGACTATTTCGAATGAATCAAGAGTTCTGGCAGGAGGGGGAAGACATGCTTAAATTACACCCTGCCCAGATCTTATCAGCCGATAAATATGGGGGTGGATTATCCGCCCCCCTTAGGGGCGGACTATCCGTCCTGAGGGAAAAATCCACCCCCAGGACGGAAACTCTGGGGAAAACTCCACCCCCCATACAGAGAGTGATGCAGGTCTTGCCTTTAAGAAATTCCTCGAGGAGGAGGATTATCCGCCCCCCTCAAGGGGCGGACTATCCGCCCTGGGAGAAAAACCGCCCCAGAGCCGGAAAGTCCGGGGAAAATTATGCCCCCTCTCTGGGGGTTGCTCCTTGGTAAACTTGAAGCAGATCCTTGGGGGGGGGGATTATCTTGCCAGGCCGGAAAATCCGGCCAAAAATCCGACCCCTCTCTAGGGGTTGCACCCTGCAGGAAAAGGGGAGGGGCGGTTCTTTTCCCTTTTAAAATAGATATCTGCAGCACTTCAACACACATTAAATAATCCTTGATATTGTTATCTAACACACAAAACACTAGGGATTATGAAATGTTCTTTCAATCTCCCCCTTTTTGGTGTTAGATGACAATACTAGGATATGCAATAAAACCTACCAACAACACCTTAAGGAAATGAAAGCGGCTCCCCCTCAATGTGTGCATATTTATAATTTGCATTTGAATCCAAATGCACACACTAAAGATGAAGCCACTTTCATAACAAAGACAAGTAGAACAAGGTGAGTTAGGAAAAGAAGTCATACCACCGGGATGTGAAAATAGCCAAAGTGAATAATGAGATTATTAGGCTCCAAGAACATCCCACAATATTGATGTAAGCAATAGATAATACCATAAGTCCATATGCCATCAATAGAAAAATCCAGAATTCCATATGAGTAGATCCATATGATAAATCCAGAATTCCAGAGATCCATACAGAGTATCACATGACAGAGTTTTAAACGAACCAAGCACAAATAACAAATAAGTTCACGCTAAAAGGGCACAAGCAGACAACAACAAAAAATGAAAAAAGGCAAGTGCTTGCGCCCGACCCATGCAAATCCATTGCGATCTAATAGAACTACTTCTCCCCCTTTGGCATCGAAATGCCAAAAAGGAAGAAGAGGGATGCTAGCGCCCCAGAAGATCACTCGTCCTCGTCCTCGTCGTATTCATCCCCGTCCCCTTCCTCGTCATCATACTCCTCATCATCAGCAGCTGGGGGAGTGGGCGCCCTTGGCGGTGGGGGAAACAAGTGACTCTCGAGCTCGCCATAGTTGAACCCAGAACTGTTCCACTATGCATAGGGCTCCGGAGCTATAGGAGCAGGAGGATGCCTGGTAGCACCGGACACGTGGTGAAGAATAAGCTGCTGAGTGTGAGCCATCTCATGGCTCCTCCGGTACTCCTCATACTGGACCTTTTGAGTATCTATGCCTATGCAGAGAATGTGCCGCTGGAACCAATTGAGCTGCTTGACTTCCCGAGCAATTGGGGACTCAGTGGGACAACGACCACTAGCCCATGCATCACACATAAAGGACTCAGGGGTAGTGGAAGGGTGAGAAGTCTTCTGAACCTTGTTGTAGATATTCTTTGACTTGTGGAAACCATCCAAATCAATGCCAAAGTCCTCATGTGGTAGCATATGCTTGATGAGCATCATAATAAAAGGAGCATAAGGGATGGAGAGCTGGTTGAGCATCGCATCTGTCATCTCATGATAGATGAAGTCCATCACATTCAACTTATAACTTGTAGACGAGCCAGCATTAGTGGCACACTCGTGAGCAAAGGCAATTAGGGGAACCAGGTGACCGTGGATCTTGTCATTTTTTCCTCCACTTGGAGTAATGATGTCCCGAAACATCCCAACAAGGGTGGCATAAAAAGGCGAGAGGCCAGCGAAGGTACCAGCAGTGCCATTGTGTGTCAGACATGGAGCAAGCACAGTGTCCTTGGATGGCCTGAGCGGAGAACTAATGCGGTGTCCTGAAGCTGTGTACCAATCGTGAAACGCATACCCAAGAACCTGACCAAAGGTGTGGAAATCATACTAAATCATTGTTGTCCCTGTCATCCACTTCATGGTGCGAAGCTCATCTCCGCAGATCACAAGTGTTGATAAAAATTGCTTCACCACCTTGGAATCATAGTGACACTGTAGAGTCATAAGGTGATGGAGCCCCATATTGTTCACATCCAGAGCTTCACGGAGTCGTGCCTTGGACTGGGCCTCGGTCATATTCAGAGGATGCATAGGGCGAATCTTGAGAGGAACATAGACATCATCATGGATAGACCTAAAGTGAGAGCACCAAAACATAGAATCCTCTGGCTCACCATCACTGTCATCATCTGCATAGTAATATGTTTGGCGCATGGATGAATACTCAACGTTGTCCATGGCCTTGTAATTAGGACGAGCCTGCTTTCCCTTGCCCTTGACATGGCAAGATGCAACCCGCTTGGCTTTCTTTGCTGCCTCTGCCATCTGTTCAGATTCTCTTGCTAACCTGCGAACCTCTGTTTCGTCAACAAACATGCCCTCTGAAGTGGGCCTGAGATAATGGGCACGGGGACGATGCTTGTAGGTCTTAGGAGCGCGTGAACCACCTGTGAAAAGCATGGGAGAGGTAGCATGGGGATAAGCACACACAAGTCCAAGAGGCATATTAGAAATAGTAGTAGAACAATCCATGGGCCAGAGATGTGCATATGTGAATATCTATACTAGACCAGAACAGACAATTAGTCTCCAGGCCGGACTTTCTGGCCCTAGGGTTGGATAATCCGCCCCTTGCAAAAAAATTCTGGTTTGGCCCAGATTTACCAAGGAAAAAACAGATCGGGCACTTGGGTTGCACTACTACAGATTCTAAATTGCAAGGGAAACATCAAGTATCATCTACCACGAGATTTCCACCAAAACAATGAATCTCATACAAAAGAGAGGGATGAGGGAGTTACCCTCACTTATTGGAGGAAGAGCTCGGAGGAGAAGGTACTGGGAGGCGAGGGGAAGAAGATCCGGGGAGGGCCCGGAGAATTCGGTGGTCGAATCAACTCCGGGGAAGGGCAGAGCTCCAGCGGCGGCTTAGGGTTGGGGAAGGACTGGCTGCTCTGTTTGAGCCTTTCCTCCCCGACCCTGCTCTACTCTGAATTTTTTGTAGAGTACAGATTCAGGACGGAGCACCCTTGCAAAACCCCTCGATGGTGTATAGAGGACTTGTGTGCAAGAATAGATGGTTCAAGGAGGGAAAAAGCTTGGGTTTAGAGCAATGAACTATGATGGTACTACACACCCAATGTTGCAATAACAATTCAAACAAAAGCCAAAATTGGGTCTGTTATCCATAAAAACAAAAGATATGCAAGAAAAACCAAAGAGATCCACTAGGAACCAACTCTTCGTAAGGAAGAGGGCGGTGGCCTAAGCCACCATGTTGGAGCGCATGGCATGACACCACGAAGATGTATCTTGAGTTCAAAACCAATGCTCATCGATGACCCACATATCACAAAATGATATTAAGGGAAATGATTTTTCTTGCTTTCGGCATTATGGGGGGAGGGTTAGCCCAATCAATTAGGACCACACTCCCCCTATGTCTATGCCCGCATCTAAACCAAATACATGAATAAGAGCAAGTGAGTGTGCAAGGGTAGTCAAGCCAAGCTCCTTGAATCTATGATATTTAGCTCATTCCTGAAATAACAAAATCTTGCTTCATCAAGAGGCTTCATGAAGATATCAGCAAGTTGGTTCTTCGTGCTCACAAAGGATAGTGCAATATTGCCACGAGCAACATGATCCCGAATGAAATGATTACGAATCTCAATATGTTTTGTTCTTGTATGCTGCATCAGAATGTAAGGAATTTTGATAGCACTTTCATTGTCACATAAAAGAGGCACTTTATCACAATTGACACCATATTCCTTTAAAGTTTTCCTCATCCATAATAATTGTGTACAAGCACTTGCAGCAGCAACATATTTAGCTTCGGCGGTTGAGAGTGATATGCAATTTTGTTTATTTGAAGACCAACACACTAGATACCTTCCCAAGAATTTACATGCACCAGAAGTTGATTTTCGATCATCTTTGTCACCAGCCCAATCTGAATCAATGTAACTACATAGAGAGAAACTGGAGCCTTTGGGATACCATAAACCAAAATTTGGGGAATGAACCAAATATCTGAAGATTCTTTTTACCTCCACTAATTGGCCTTCTTTAGGAGCGGCTTGGTACCTTGCACACACTCCTACACTTAACACGATATCTGGCCTAGATGCACAAAGGTAAAGGAGAGAGCCGATCATGGATCGGTATACCTTTTGGTCCACATCTTTACCCTTTTGATGCACAAAGCTCAAGATGACACTTTGTTTGCATTGGACTAGCAACGCCATTGAGATCCGTCATCTTGAACCTCTTAAGCATGTCTTGGATGTAGTTAGCTTGATTAATAAAAGTTACCTCTCTAAGTTGTTTGATCTCGAAACCAAGAAAAAACCTCAATTCTCCCATCATAGACATCTCAAACCTGTCAGTCATAAGCTTTGAAAATTCATCATTAAAAGCTTGGTTAGTAGAGCCAAAACTAATGTCGTCTACATATAGTTGGCATACAAAAATCTCCCCATTAAACTTCTTAGTAAAAAGAGTGGGATTGATTTTCCCAACTTCAAATCCACGGTCTAACAAAATCTCTTTAAGGCACTCATACCATGCACGTGGGGCTTGTTTAAGGCCATAGAGCTCCTTATTGAGTTTGTAGACATGGTTCGGAAATTTGGGATCCTCAAATCCTAGGGGTTTCTTGACGTATACCAACTCATGTAATGGACCATTAAGAAACACACTCTTAACATCCATTTGATGTAATTTAAAATTATGAAGAACGGCATAGGCAAGAAGGATATGGATGGACTCAAGACGATCCACAGGAGCATAAGTCTTGCCAAAATCAATTCCTTCCACTTGAGAGAATCCTTGAGCCACTAGCCTTGCTTTATTCCTCACAACAATGCCATTTTCGTCTTGTTTGTTCTTGAAAATCCACTTGGTGCCGATAACATTGCGGCACTCTTTGGGTTTCTATACGAGATTCCAAACATTGTTGCGCTTAAAGTTATTTAATTCCTCATGAATTGCAACCACCCAATCGGGATATTCAAGAGCATCAAAGACCTTCTTTGGTTCAACCATAGAAATGTGAGCTTGATGATCACAAAAGCTTGCAAGTTCTCTCCTAGTTCACACCCTTCTTCGTAGATCACCAACAACCTTGTCAAGAGTGTGACCCCTTAACTCAAGGTTCCAATCAGCACGAGCCTTGCGACGAGCCTCAATTTCCTTATTGTTTCTAGAGGGAGTTGGTTCAGCATTTGGATCCTTTTCTTGTTCACTACCTTGCCCTTGATCTTGATCTGAGCTGATAGCAGGAGCTTGATGCTGAACAGGTTCTTCATGGCCGGATAATCCACCCCTGGGTGGGGCCATACTATCTGGCCTGGGAGATGCGGCTGCAACTTCCTCTTCCTATGAATGCCTGACAGAGATGGAAGTTCCAGGGCCGGATAATCCACCCCTTGGGGCGGGAGAATCTGGCCTGGAATTTTCTTGGTTGTTTTCTTCTTCTTCTGATCCAATGGGGCGTGTTGGAGTGCCAGGGGCGGACTGTTCGACCCTTGGAGGGGGCGGATAGTCTGGCCTGGGACTATCATATTGCCCAGAAGACTGATGATCTTCAGCAGGTTGCGGTGTTGGTGCAGAGTTTTCTCCAGCGGTATGGCTTGTTGATCTTGTGTAGATGAGGGGTCCACTTGAGTGGAGCATTATCCTTCCCAATCCGCCACAAGGGGTTCCTCAGTGGGGCAGAAAAATCCCACGCCCATTCTTCTTATGGCATCTTGGGGTATTTCAACATCTACATCACAAACATCAACTTGCCCCACATGGGAGCCGTCATTTTCATCGCACTCCACACTACAAGATTCTACAACAGTCCTAGTGATCTTGTTGTAGACTATATAAGTGTGGGATTCGGCACCGTAACCAACAAAAATACATTATAAAGCCTTAGACTAAAATTTAGACAAGCGGACACCTTTGATAAGAAAGAAACACTTACAACCGAATACCCTGAGTCTTGTCCAAGATCTTTCGGAGGTAGATCCGGTTAGATGAGTGACAAGCGGTAGATATGGCTTCAGCCCAAAAGTTGTAAGGAGACTTGAATTCAGGCAACATCGATCTTACCATATCCATCAAAGTGCGGTTCTTCCTCTCTGATACACCATTTTGTTGAGGGGTGTACGCAGCGGAATATTGATGTCTTATCCCCTCTTCACTTAGAAACTCATTCAATGTGTAGTTCTTGAACTCGGAGCCGTTGTCACTTCTAATTTCCAAGATGGGAACATTGTGTTGGCGTTGAACCTCATTGGCAAAGTAAATGACCGTTTGTTGAGTCTCACTCTTTAGCTTGAAAAAATAGACCCATGTATATCTTGAGTAGTCATCGAATATGACCAAGCAGTATTTCTTCCTACCGAGACTGGCATTAGATGTAGGACCAAATAAGTCCACATGAAGTAATTCCAAGATTCTCTAAGAAGAAACAACAATCTTCCTCTTGTGGGGAGCGTCATGCATTTTGCCTTCAACACAAGCCCTGCAAACATGATCTTTGGCAAAGGAAACATTGTCTTTTAGTCCAAGGTTGTGGCCACCCTTGTGAAGACTTTGCAATGTTCTCATGTTGACATGGGATAAACGGCGATGCCATAGCCAGCCTACCTAGGCCTTTCCGAATAGGCACATCGGACCCGAAGTGGTTTTCCCCGAAAAGTCCACCACATAGAGGTCATATTCGACATACCCAATGAAAGCGACCTTTAGAGACATGCTCCACAAGAGTGCCACAAAATCATCATCAATGAAATAGCAAAGCCCATCTTACCAAGGGAACGAACAGAAATAAGGTTCTAACCGAGGGTCTCAACAAGCATGACATCCATGAGAGAGATATCATGGGCGACCACAACCTTGCCAAGACCCAATACCTGAGATTTAGACTTATCACCATAGGAGACTGTAATATTATCATGATTGGGTCGCATCTCCATGATGATCTCCTTGCTTTCGGTCATATGACTAGTGCATCCACTATCTAGCACCCATTTCGACCCACCGGAAGCATAGCCCTGCAAGAGAATTACTTCTTGGTTTTAGGTACCCATTTTTCAATGGGTCCTCTCATGTTAGTAACAAGGGTCTTTGGAACACAAATAGACCAAGCAACATATTCATCAAAAGAACCAACATAATAAGCATAAACATCGCCATAATAATCACAAAAGAGTTCATAATTTTGATTGTGAGACCCTGCAAAACCAATATTGTTAGTTTTCTATTTTGTGATATTCTTCTCAGCGGTGCTTGTCTTTGATTGTTCACCCTTGGTCTTCTTCTTGTTGTTCTTCTTCATCTTGGACTTGGTGACATATCCAAGTCCCTCTTTACCAAGATTTTACCTTTGCTTGCCAAGTACCTCATCAAGAACACCCTTATCTTTGGGAGTGATGTCATTGACATACCCTTCTTCCACACTAGCATTTTCCTTGTGAATATATTTGGTCAATCGAATTTGGAGCTGATCATGTGACTCATTGAGAACCGAGAATTCACTTTTCAACACCTTGTGAGCAATGTCAAGTTTCTCCAATTCCTCGAAGAGTCTAGCATGAGCAGCCCCAAAGTCAATATTTTCCTTCTTTTCTTTGGCAACTACATTGTCGCGTTCCTTAACAAGATTTGCCACTATTTATTCATGTGACTCCTCAATGGACTCAAGCCTCTCTTCAAGAGAAACCTGAGCCTCTTCTGCTTCTTCTAGAGTATTTTTTAAGGATGCAATTTCCATTACATCCTCCCTTTCAATTCTGCCCTTTTCTTCAAGGAGCACTTCATTTTGGGCCAGCTGGTCCATAAGAGCATCAAAATGTAATTTGTGATCACCTTGCAAGTTAGTGAAGAAATAGTCCAAAGCAATAATCTCTTCCTTAACCTTAAGACTAGTAGGATCATCCATGTCAATCATAGCCTTAGGAAAAGATGTGTTAGACGTTGATACCTTCGAACCTCTTGCCATAAGACAAGTAGCATTCTTGTTGATGATGTTTTCGTTCAGAGAGTCAAAGAGAGATGTTGGTGTAGATGTGGTGGCTATAGCAGCCACCTCTCAAGAGTCATCGTCCTCGTCTTCATCTTCACTTCCCGAAGAATATTCTTCTTGAGCCACTAGAACAATCTTTGGTTGCTTCTTGAAAGGGGTATTCTTCTTTACAAATTGTTTCTTGCATGGAGCCTTTGAATTTTCCTTGAGAATGAGTCTTCCTCCATTATCTTCCCTACTTTGATATGGACACTTGGCTACAAAGTGCAGTCGGTCTCCACAGTTGAAACAAGTTCTCATCTTGGTACCGTTTTCCTTTCTTCCAAAAGTTTCTAGCATAGAAGGCCATGTATTGTCCATGAATTATTTTTGACATCCTCGGGACAGTCCATACCTTCTATGTCATCTTCATCATGATCAGCCACACTTGTCTTCAAGGACATGTTGACCCCGTTTTGCACCCCCATAGCTCGTGCACGAGCATCTTTGGTATTCTTGGCAGCCACTTTTAAAGCTTCCATTTCTTGCATTACCTCATTGGATGTCATAAGGTGGTAATTATGCCTTCCTTGGAGACTCTTCAAATCTGTGGGCTCAAATGGCATAAGATAACGGACATACTTGTGCTTGATCCACACATCATTAACATGAGAGGCACCATGATTCCTGAAAGTGGTGGCTATTGATTTGAGCCTCCTATACATGTCCTCGTGGTTTTCTCCATCCAACATATAAAATCCTTCAGCTTCATTGCTCAAAGCATCATATCTATTCCTTCTCATACTTTCATTTCCAATGAAGAGCTCGGTGAGGGCATCCCAAGCTTCTTTAGCTTTACTAAGATGTTGAATGTGTGGCATGTCTTTGTCACCCACACCAAGCTGGATCATGTGTAGAGCTGTAGCGTTGAGTTCACTATCAACAACCTCTCTTCTTGTTAGGTTGTTGGGATCTCCAACATGAAGGCCATTATCTATGATTTTCCACAACTCAATGGAGGACCTGCACACATGAGACTTCATCAAAAATTGCCATTGATTAAAAGTAGATGCTGAAAGTTTTGGTGGATCGCCCCTATTATGTATATGTGGGTGTGGGATAGGTGGATTAGGAGAATACACATGGGAAACCTCAGTGTATCCTTCCTTACCCCTATCCTTTTTCGAGGAGGATATCTTGCTAGTGCCATCACGAACCACTTCGTTATCTTTGGAATCGGTTTTACCCGTTTCCTTGGATTGCGGAGTGGTAGCCTAAGAGTTAGATGGAGGTGATGCTGCGGATGTGGAGAGACACATTATCAATTGACGCATCTCTTCCATCTTATCCTCCATTGAACTAACCAAGGTTGTTTCCAACGTCTTGAGATCGTTCATAGTGACTACCTCCGGAGCATCACTCCCATCTCCCTTGGAACCCATACCTCTCTTAGACGGTTAAGATCGAATTAAGAGCCGGGGCTCTGATACCTATTGAAATGGATTGTATGGGCACCTAGAGGGGGGGAGGTAAATAGGTGCTACTCAATTTTTAGTTCTTTTTCAATTTTAGGCTTGCCACAAATTAGATTCTCCAGATATGCAACTACGAGAATTTCCCTATATGTAAACCTAGATACTAAACACGTAAGGAGAGGAGCGAGGAAACCATAGTGGAGCACGCAGAGACACAGGGATTTTTTTACCACAGTTCCTTCCTTTTTAAGGGAAGTACATCTGCATTGGAGGGGTGGGAGGTTCTAACACCACCACGCCACAATAGGCCTCACCCTATTCTCCGATGGATCTCGCCATGAAAGGCCTGATCCACCTTCTCCACTATTGGCACCCTTCGAGGCGGGAACTGGCGCCTTTACAACTCTATCGGGGCACACACCCACAACTGAATTGGGGGCTCCCGTAATGACAACGAGTTTTCATAAGAACAAGGTTTATCAATATAAACAAAAACAAGGATCCAGATATTTGCAAGAAATACTAGATCGGTGATTCTCCAAATGAATGGAGAGGAGATGAAGCGCTTGATTGCAGTAGTTGAAGGTCGAAGCCTCCTCCTTCGATTCCCCAAGGGACGGGTCCTTTGGGTGGATTAAGGTGGAGCTTTCTTGGATGAAGGCTGAAGAACAGATCCTGACTTTTTCGAATGAATCAATAGTTCTGGCAGGAGGGGGAAGACAGGATTAAATACCCCATGCCCAGATCTTGCCATTGTAGAAATTTGGGGGTGGACTATTCGCCCTGAGGGAAAAATCCGCCCCCAGGACGGAAACTCCGGGGAATACTCCACCCCCATATAGAGAGCGACTCAGGTCTTTCCTTGAACAAATTCCACGAGGGGCGGATTATCCGCCCCCCTCAAGGGGCGGACTATCCGCCCTGGGAGAAAAACCGCCCTAGAGCCGGAAAGTCCAGGAGAAATTCCGCCCCCTCTCTGGGGGTTGCTCCTTGGTAAACTTGAAGCAGATCCTAGGGGGATTATCTTGCCAGGCCGGAAAATCTGGCCAAAAATCCGCCCCCTCTGTAGGGGTTGCGCCATGCAGGAAAAGGGGAGGGGCGGATTATCCGCCCCCCAAAGGCAGTTTCTTTTCCCTTTTTAAAATAGATATCTGCAGCACTTCAACACACATTAAATAATCCTTGATATTATTATCTAACACAAAAAACACTAGGGATTATGAAATGTTCTTTCTGAGGTCCCTACCACATAGTAGGATATAGCATAGCGATAGTAGTTCCTAACATGCAACTGCAAAATATACCACAATTCATTAAAAAATATTAGGACAATAATCATGATCAAATTAGCATCTACTTGCCTTGGCTGCACGGTCGAAGGAATAATCCTCACACAAGCAAGAGTTGCACTCGTCACAATCTACACGATACAATTGCAACACATAAACAATCCAAACATAACCATAGATAAATGCACAAATGCATGCATGGCTTGTAAATGCAAGTCTCAGTAGCATATAGGTGTTCTCTGTTGTATATGACTACTAATGATATGCAGGAAATAATTTTGATGCATTGAAAACAATTGATAAGAAAATAGTGATCCAAATAGTGGATTCTTAGGCAAATAACAATCCCAGGTTGTGTGCTGTGTGGTAAAATCTGGGATAAATGCCCACTACATAGGCACGCTAATTTGTGACTAGGGCCAACTGGAATCACTCAAAAAGGACTTACAGAACTTTTTGAGTAATTAAAATACTCCAGAAAGCTTTTTAGTTGTTTCTGCAATTTTTAGTACTGTAAGGCTACATTTTTAATTCATAAATAGATTCCACTTGTTCTGCTGATTCCACAGACATATTATTTGTAACTTTCTGAGTAGTACTTGATTTAATATGATTTTATTTCTCTGAATATTCCATTAATATATTTAATTATTCACGACAAAACCTTGCTGCAAAAGTATATACTAATTGCACAACAATGTTCTAAGTGAAAATATAAATCAAACGGTACCTCATTTGCAAATTTTGGACTTGTAGATTATTTTCTATGAATTTTACAAATTTTAAACAATTTCTAGAAAATTTATCCTATTTAATTAAAGGAAAAAGGGTGCTGACTGGTCAAATGCTGAATGTGCAGTTAACCAGTCCACGGCCAGCGCTCAACAGCCGATCTGGACCGTCCGACGCAGATCCAGCGGCAGAGGGAGGTCGCGAGGGGGGATTCACCGGCGGCGGCGGCAGTGGTTTGCGGTGCGGCGGCTCCGACGATCTCCGACAGCGGCGAGGTGGCCTACGACATGCAGGGGTCAGCGGAGGTCCTCGGGGTGGCCTCGGTGGCGATCCTCGCGTCCTCGAGAAGTGGCAGCAGCGGGCTGGAGGCGCGGTGGCGACGTCCGTCTCCGGCGAGGTCGCGAGGGGGCTTGGGGGTCTGCGCGGCACAGGAAACATGACGAGAAGAGTCAGTCGAGCAAGGGGAAGACGCTCAGGGGAAAAGGGGGTAATGGGGTGGCCGGTCGCGGCGAGGGAGCTTCTCACCGAGGCAATGGTGGCGGCGGTTCTCAAATCCGGCGAGCAATCACCGAGTCTTGGCGACGCGATAGGCTAGGGTTCGAAGGGGGTTCGAGAGAGGGGTTCAAGGCCTATATGGTGATGCAAGCGGGGGCACGGGGTGCGTCTGATTCCGCGAGAAACACGGCCTCAGCGTCCGTACTCGAAAAGAGCTGCAGCAGCACACAGCTGACAGGTGGGGTCCACCTGTCTGCGTCTGCGGGGTAGCGGGCTGGCTGATGTCTGCCGCGCGCGCGACACGAATTGGCTGCCGCTCGGTCGGCTGCGGGCTGCTGGCTGTGGCTGGACCCCGGGTGGGCTGGCGCTGGGCCGCGGGCTGCGTGTACGCTGGCGTTTTCCTTTTTTTCTCAGATGAACAGTTAACTAAATTTGCAGAGATGACAGTCTGTCTCTAAACCCAAACTGAATTTTTCTCTAAACTTCAGCTAGCCATAAGTTTTGATGCACACATCCAAATAAGGTGATTCAAAGTGCTACAGGTTCATGTTGGAACCCTCTATGCGTCTATGCCTTCCAGTTGTCCAAGCAACAACTTTTCAGCAGATGCAAAGTAAAAACCAAGCTAGTTTTTGTATTTGACAATAGGCAGATGCAAGTGGTGTCTTTAGCAAAAGCTTTCAAAATTGAATTTTTGCAAGTATGACTATGATGCAATGACATGTATGATATGCAGTAATAATTCTAAAATTTGTCACATCCCAAATTTTAGAATTATTAAGATGAATCTTGTCCTCGAGATTCGGCATGGCTAGCAAAATAGGTGTGGGTGGTCGTCTCGGAGGTCATCCTCACTCTCCCAAGTGGCTTCCTCTTCGGTGTGGTGGCTCCATTGCACCTTGAAAAATATGATCGTCTTGCTATGGGTGAACCTATTCGCTGTATCCAATATCTTGACCAGCTTCTCCTCATAAGTCAAGTCACTCTCCAGCTGAACCTCCAGTGGCACGGTGTCGGTGTATCCACCATCTCCGGATGGCACTTCTTCAGTTGGGACACATGGAACACATCATGAACATCAGATAGAGCCTCTGGCATCTCCAACTGATATGCAACTTCTCCCTTGCGTGATAATACCATGTATGGTCCTATAAACCAAGGTGCCAGCTTACCCTTGATTCGGAATCTCTTAATCCCACGTAGTGGTGATACTCTGAGGTACGCTCGATCACCGATCTCGTACACCACTTCCTTATGCTTGGCGTCAGCGTAGCTCATATGTCTTGATCACTACTAGAGAAAAGCCTATGCGAGGCGCACCTAAAAGCCTATGCGAGGCGCATATCATATGCGCCTCTAGCTTCAAGCCTCGGGTATTTTTTATGCAAGGCGCATATGATATGCGCCTCCTATACTTTACATATGCGAGGCGCATATCGATATGCGCCTTGCATATGTGAATTATAGGAGGCGCATATCATATGCGTCTCGCATATGTTTTACAATGCGCCTCGTATATTTATAGTATATGCGCCTCCTATAGTATCCTATATGCGCCTCCGGTAATATTTTCGAAATTCAAGTTTTACAGATCACTATAAATAATAATATATAGATATTCAAATATACAATATAGTCCAGAATACAGTATAAAGAGCACAGAATTTTTCAGAAACTTGCAATTTGCCAAAGCATAATAGAACCAACATGAATACAATACATTACACATCAATCATGACATACAAGTTCACACATCAAGTGTTTGTGCCACAAGTTCGCACCTCCGAGTACAAGTTCACAATCACATTACACCTTCGAGTACAAGTTCACAATCATATTACAACTCCAACAACGTAGCTCTACCTAAATGAAGTAGAACACATAACCTACCATGAAGAGCAACAAGGTGGTGATCACGAGGAAGTTCCTCCAATTCTTCCTTCCATGCCTCCTCCACTTCTCTTCCGCCACCTCTCTACTCTCATAGCCTTGGTAGTTGTTGCCCGAGAAGTTGTTCACTTGCTTCTGGCAGTCTTTCCATTCCTCGTACACACCTGGAACCCGACCGACGTACACGACATAACACCTCGGCATCTCCTACACATAATAAAGATGATATTACTTATGTTAGTGGAAAGCAATAGCTAGCAGTTCACAAGATAGAATCATGCATATATATATATATGGGTGCAACAAAATGTAAGAAATCACGTTCTAATCATCGGCATTTTGAACAAAGACCAAAAAAAGCAAACCAAGAATGACTTGGATTAGTACCTCATACTTAGGTTGGGCACGGAAATAATAATGCTCGTTGTTCGATCTTGTGCGTCAAGTAGAATATATATGCCCAAATTACTAGTCTACTTGGCACACCAGATCCGCCATAACATGTTCTAATCATCGACATTTCGAAGAAAGACAAAGGAAGCAAACCAGAAGAAGTAGGGAAGCAATGACAAATGAAAAGCAACAAGCACTTAAAATAGTTCGTAACACAAATAACTAGCTAGTGTCTCTCACAATCAAGTTCAACGGTTGACGAAACATATTCTAGAGGTTTTGCTAGGCAAGTTTAACATAGTGATAAGAGGTTACAACACGAGTTCGGAACTAACAGCTAGGTACCCAGGAAATGCAATCATGAAGTCTTCTTCGGCTCTTGAGTCGGCTTTGGGGGGGCATTGATGAAGCCCGTTCGTCTATCTCCCTGTTGGACGGTGTATAGCCACCGTAGAAGGTGCCTCCGGTTTTTATGACTCCCTGGTACATGATTGTCGCGATCTCCTCCTGGATGTTGAAGAAGTATTGCATGAGGTTGCGAGCCTGTATGCATGCAAGCTTTTCAGCCCACTTCACGAGGTCAGATGGCAGCGTTTTGGTCTCCATGTCATTGAAGAACGCCTTCATGTGGTAAAGGGCGTAGAAGGCATCCTTCCCACTGTCAGGCAGCTGCTTGACGCAGGCAAACTTCGTCATGTGGCGGAACACGTGCGCGCCGAACTTTACATGTGGCCTTGCCGGTTTGACGCCTCCCGCTGCGACGTAGCCGGTGAGAGCGCCATCAAGAATTTTCTTGATATTGGTGTAGTTTTTTTGGATCGCACTGTTTGAGTCGAGGTACAAGGCTATTGAGTGTTTCAAATTCAAGCTTATGAGCACACAGCCTGTCCGATCATCCTCCGTGATGGGATGGTAGGGAAGGATAATCACATCCTTGTTCGAGTATGTTTGCAGGAAGTTTGAGAGGTAGTCGGTCGCCAGATCTATGGCCTCAGCATCTTTCAGGACGGCGTCACGCATGAAGTAGGGATCCACTATCTGGATGCCCGGGATCTTGTCTCTGGTGATCTCCATGGCCATATTGAGGAAGAACAGCCGGACCAGGGTATTGTGCAGTCAAAACCCGTTCAACATGTCAAACAGGTCGGTATGCCGCACGTAGAAGATATCCCTGGGGGGTACAGTGACGAAGCACGGCATATGAGAAGGCACCTTAGCCTTGAAAACGAGGTACGACTAATCGTTGTCGCGAATGCGGCACTGCTCAATTGTGAGACAACCATAATGAATACTACGCATATGCGAGCCTGCGACCTCGAGCATCGATTTACACATCATCGGTACACCTGCCACGTGCTGCTGATTCCTGGCTTGCCCCACAGCGCCATCCCGGAAAAAAGGATTTGGATCCTGTCCCCGATCACCCTTAGGCTTCCTTTTGCGACCCTTCTTGCTCTTTACGGCTTCGGCCACTGAGTTCACCTCACCGACCATCTTATGGAGGGTGCCAGGGCTGATCAAAGGAACTACTGGCCTTGGAGGCTCGGTGAAGGGGACAGGTGGCGGCGTCTCCTGACTAGTTGGGAAGAGACGCACCTTGCAAGGGGGTTTCGCTGGTGCTGGTTGTGTCTCGGCAACTTGATGTGTGCCTGATGGTCCCGGGTCATACAAATCAGAAAACCTTGTGTTAACAAACTGGTCACCGTAGTTCGGGTCAATTTCTTCATCATCATCGGGATTCTGTGCCATGTTGTCCAAGTCTCCCATCTCGAAGTCTTCATCATGTGCTGGTTGTGCTGCCTCTAGGGTGATGTTGAGCTGGTCCTCT
This sequence comes from Avena sativa, assembly GCA_916181665.1. Lineage (NCBI taxonomy): Eukaryota > Viridiplantae > Streptophyta > Magnoliopsida > Poales > Poaceae > Avena > Avena sativa. Next base: position 108,778,288 of record OV702293.1, read on the forward strand.
ATCCCCAAACAGATCTGGCTCTTGGGGCATAGGTACAAGTAGCCAAAGCCGGTTTTGAGGATCACTGCCGTGTCCTCATCATCCCATCCTTGAGGTTGAGAGGGAGGTTCCACTTGATCGTAGCCTGGAAGCACCATACTGTATTTGACCCTCATCATGTCAGGTGGCATTGTGACATTGTGCATTTTGCGGTTCTCTGGTTGAACAATAGTACCCTTGGCAACATCCATCAACTGGCCTCCCACCCAGTGCATTAGAGTGCAAGGAGTGTCTCCCTACGAAAGATCGACATGTAGGCCGAGCGTTGGAAAAACAGAGATCAAGTCATCGTTGTGGTTGAGCCTCCCAACTCTCGCTTTAATTAGTTAGTTACCTTGAGGGCGTCAAACTCGGCCAATGTCGAGGCACCGACACCGACAGGCTTGACCATGCAAGTGGCGGAGTGGCTGCCTGATGGCACGGTGGTGCGGGCCGGCGCCTTCGCCGCAGTGGGCAAGTTAAGCTCCGGAGCTAGAGGAGTCTCCACCACCACCGGCCCTACTGGAGGAGTCACCAACGCCTCCGGCCGCGCCACATTGTCCAATTGGGCGCTGTTGAGGTTGGGAACCGGTGGCGGCCCCCGTTTACCACCCTTCTGCCACTTGTTGTACTTTTCCATGTAGACGGGAAGGATGGTGTTGAGCTTCTCGTTCACTTGTGAGTGGACATGTGACTGGACTTGTGTCTAGACTTGTTCTTGGAACTTTGTCTCGGCAGCCGACACTTTAGGGCTCACGCTTGTGATGATGGACCTTTTGAGGTCGACCACGATCGGGGTCTGATCCTTCCGAGACTTCTTCGATGCGCTACCACCGTCTGTAGTAGCTTCACCGCCGCCATCAGTGGTAGTGGCGTCGCCATCGGCGTCCCCCATCTCCTCATTGCCCGACGAGGTATCCTCGTTCTCCTCCATCTCTTCGTCCCGCGGAACAAATTCCGGGGCCTCTAGGGATTCCATCTCCGCCTGCTGCTCCCAAAAGGGCTTCTGGCTAGAAGGGCCCGGATCCGACATTTCTAAACACACAAATAAATGAAACTAATAAGCACAAAAATTCACAGAAAATTTTGGCATGAACTTTGCTAATTTTCTATGTCTAGGAGTGCCAGAAATTCGCCGGAACGGAAATGAATCAACGTTCCGGCGAAACATTGGAAACTCAAAAAGAAAAACCTGCACAAAAAGGATCAACTGCCATCATCACAGCTATTTTGCTGCCGCATACACAAACACAGCCATTTTTCTGCCAGCATACACAAACACATACATATATCGGATCAGTGCCATACATACAGTATCCTGGTGCAGTTTAACATACATCATAGTCTGATGGACGGTAGGAAACATTAAGCAGACTACAACACAGAACTTGGAGAATTCTCATACAAGCCACAAAATTTCAGTTTCTGGCATGCAGCCCTTGACGCTACATACAGATATGGCGCAAAGATTGAAACGCAAAGAAAACACAGAATAATCAACTTCCAGTTTTCCTAGGAAAAAAATACCAACAGATCATGATTCTCTATAACCTAACATACTGGAACTAGCAGGGATATCCTCGAGAGTCTGCTTTCCATGTAGGAGATGAGTACATGTTGGAGTATAATCAATTTAACACACAAGGTTATTTGCATAGAGTCATAGTTTGTTAAATGAATACAGTACTATTTTGGCTTTGATCTACCTATCCATCGACTGATCTCAACTATCCGATAGTCATAGTGCAAATTGTAGCCAATGCATAGCAATAGTGCATAGATCTTGTGTGGAATAACTAAATGATTATTGACAGTAGCACTGATTAGTTCACTGGCCAAAATAACAATACTTATGTTGTTGTTAAGCAGATTGATGTTAAGACAGACCTTGTATTGTGCAGATATAGCAAGTTACAGGAGTCTAAATTCAGTTAAGAGAGTTGCAACTTTAGTACCTCCATTTCATTTAAAACAGAAGCAAGATGTCAATAAGATCACCGAGTACTCACCCTGCGGTGGATTAGCTATGACCTTCTCCCTAAACCACCGCGTGAAACCGAGTTGTGCTCCTTGATAACATCTTCCTCCCTCGGGACCTGGCGCCCCTGATCAGCGTAATTCTTCTTGATAAACTCTTTGTGATCATGTATGTATGGATCAACCACCTGCAGGTGTTGCAGCGCGACCAGGTTTGCTATTTCAAAGTCCTTGGTTCGGCCCTCCATGTCGACATGCTTTGCACGTCGACCCTCGCGGTGACCCCATCCAACGAGCCTCCCAAGGTTCTTGTTGAATGGCATACCAAGAGGGGTCTCGGTTTGTAGAAAGTTCGAGCAGAAAGAGATGCACTCTTCGGCTAGGAAGCCGTTTGCTATGCTTCCATCTGGACGGGACCTATTCTTAACGTATCCCTTGATGTGTCCATTGAGCCTTTCGAACGGCATCATGCTTCACAGAAACGCAGGACCGAGCTGGACGATATCCTCCACGTCATGGAGAAGCAGATGAAGCATGATGTCGAAGAAAGCGGGGGGGGGGGGGAAATAGATCTCGAGCTCGCACATTATCACCACGATCTCGTCCTGTAGCCTCGTGAGCTGCTTAATGCCTATCGACTTCCGAGAGATGACGTCAAAAAAGTTGCAGAGGCCAAGCAGTGTTTCACGGATGTGCTTGTCCATTATACCTCAGATCGCGACCAGGAGTACCTGCGTCATTAGCACGGCGACGTCGTGAGACTTCATCCCGCTGAAGCGCTGCTTCGCCTCGTCTAGCCATCTGCTTATCTTCCCCGCGTAGCCGTTCGGAAATTTGACTCCGAGGAGGCACTTCATAAACTGTATGTCCTCCTTCTTACTCAGAGTAAAGCATGAGGCCTTGACCTTGGCCTCTCCCTTCTTAACCTTTTTCCCCTTGCGACGACGGCTATTCTGTGTTTCTGTCTCCTCCACCTCGTCCTCCTCCTCATCATCGCTAGGTGGTGGTTGAAGTTCATCCCTGATGCCCATATGCTTCAAGTCGTTCCTTGCCTTCGTCCCATCTTTGGTCTTGTCGGTGTTAAGGAGGGTGGCAAGCAGACTCTCGCCCACGTTCTTCGTGATATGCATGAGATCAATGATATGAGGCACGCGGAGGATCTTCTAGTATGGCAAATCCCAGAAAACAGACCTCGCCTTCCATACCTTCAGGAACGACTCTGGCTTCTTCTGGGTCTTTCCTGGCGCAGGGCACTCCTTCCAGTTATTCAACAGCTTATAGATTTCCGCGCCACTCTTCTGGTGTGGGATTCATTGGACCTCGATCGTCCCATCGAACAGATGTCCTAGCTTTCTCCAGGCGTGATTCTTGGGAAGCCACCTCCGTGCCCAAAGGAACATGGTTTTCCCGGACCTGGGATCTTTCTGTAGCTGGCGGTACGTTGTATTATCCTTGCACCTAACGCACCCATAGAATCCTTGGACCACCTGCCCCGAGAAGTATCCGTAACCGTGATAGTCTTGCACCGTCGTGATCACCGCCGCTCTCATGTCAAAGTACTCTTGTCTCGAGGCGTCCCATGTATGGGCTCCTTCTTCCCATAACGTGGCCAACTCCTCTTTCAACAACGTGAGATACAGATTGATGTCTGTACCAGGTTGTTTTGGCCCTTGAACGAGCATACTCATGGTTACGTACTTCTTCTTCATGCACAACCAGGGGGGAGGTTGTAGATCCATACAAACACGGGCCAGGTGCTGTGTGTGCTGCTCTGGCTTCCAAACGGATTGAGTCCGTCAGTGATCACGCCCAGCCTGAGGTTCCTTGACTCTTTCCCAAAATGTTAGTAATATTGGAGGTCCAACGCCTTCCACTGGCAAGCATCCGAAGGGTGCCTCAACATTTCGTCCTTCTCCGGATCATCGTCTTCCGGCCTCTTTCTTTCCGCGTGCCAGCGCATGAGCTGTGCTTCCTTAGGGTCTGCGAAATACCGCTGCAAACGAGGAGTTAGAGGAAAGTACCACACCACCTTCCTAGGAGCTTTCTTGGTCCCTCTCTTGTATCGAGAGGTCTTGCACACCGGACACGTCGTCTTCTCCGCGTCCTCGCCCCGGTAGATGATGCAATCATTTATGCAGACGTGGTATTTCACGTGCGGTAGATTGAGAGGGCACACGACTTTCTTCGCCTCAGCGATACTAGTCGGACATGTGTTCCCCTTCTTGGGAAGAATATCGTGCCAGAATACAATGTTGTCGTTGAAACATTCGTCGGTCATTTTGTGTTTCTCCTTCATCTCCAGAGCCCTAAGCGTTACATTTAGACGGGTATCCCCGTCGTTGCATCCGTCAAACAATGGAGTGACCGCGTCTTTCTCCATTTGCTCTAGTCTAGCCTTCTCTCTACCGGCGGCTCTGGCGTTACTCGTCTCCTTGAGAAGCAAATCTTGGACATGAGGGTCTCGCAACCAACTCGAATCATGGTCGACACCTTGATCTTCGTGTTCATGACCGGCGCCACCTTGATCATCTTCGTGTCCATGCCTGACGCCACCTTGATCATCTTCGTGTCCATGTCCAGTGCCACCCTGATCTTCGTGATCGTGACTGGCGTCTTGATCTTCATGATCATCACTGGCATCTTGATCTTCACCATTATTGACATCCTCATCATCATATTCGTCATCACGTATCCATCGAGTGTAGCCATCCATGAAACTACGTCGAAGCAGGTGCGACTCTAGCATTCCGGAATCATGCCTTATCAGATACATCAGCTTGCAGTCCCGACATGGACATCTTATCTCTGTCTTGTTTGCACGTTCCATGTCGGCCCTCGCGCATGTCATCCACCTATCCACGCGCGCTTTGTTGATCAGTGGTCGGACCATGGCCGCCTGCGTGGTACAAAGAGCAAGAGAATAATTAGAGCATATATGGACGTGGATCGCCGGAAAAATTCAGCATGACCTCCCATAAAAAGAGGACATCCGCGAGTGCCAGAAATTTGCCGGAAAAGAAATAAATCGACATTCCGGCGAAACATTGGCATCTCAAATGAAATCCCTGCACAAAAAGTAGCACCACAACACAATCATATAGTCGGTGTCTCTGACAACGCGCATACATGCAAGCAACGCCTTCACGCTTCCTCCAACAACGACTTGCGCAAGAGAGCCGGAGGAGAAGTAAATGGACATGTTGTATATCTAGAGGAGCAAGAGACTTCACTTACATATGGGTGTCAACCAATGGATGTTGAGCAATCTTCTATGGTGAATCAATGGGGGAAATGAGGTGGGGAGGAGGAGGGGGCGACCAGATTTGTCTTGGTGGAGGAGGAAGAAGTGACACAAGTGAGTGGGGTGGTAGTTTCCTCCATGTGCAAAAAGCTGGAAAAAGTGGTGCCAGGTTATGCGAGGCCCATATTTCACAATATGTGCCTCGTATAATTCAAACTATAGGAGGCGCATATAGCAATATGCGCCTCGCATATGCGGCCACCTACCACCGCCCGGGCCCGCAGGAGTTACTTGAGGCGCATATGACCATATGCGCCTCGCATATTATCAAATATAGGAGGCGCATATAACCATATGCGCCTCGCATATTCGTGCACCTACCAACACGCGGGCCTACACAGATTATGCGAGGCGCATTCTGTCCATATGCGCCTCGCCTATCTCATATATAGGAGGCGCATATGACTAGAATGCGCCTCGCATAATACGGGGCTGCTAGATTCCGTCCGTACAGGGATTATAGGAGGCGCATTCTTATCATATGCGCCTCGCATATTTTTATACTAGAGGCGCATGGAGAAGGAGTGTGCCTCGCCTATTTTATAGGATGCGCATATGGTCTAAATTTGCCTCGCATAAGCATGTCTCCTATAGCCTTTTCTCTAGTAGTGGATTGTGCTACCTTCAGCCAGTCTCTAATCAAAGTTACCTTCTCCTCAGTGTCCTTCATCAAATCAGGCCCAAATAGCTGACGCTCTCCTACTCCATCCCATAGCAATGGTGTCCGGCACCTTTTCTCATATAGCACATCAAAAGGTGACGTCTTGCTGCTCGTTTGGTAGATGTTGTTGTAGGAAAACTCGTCAGGCAAATTCGCATCCTAACTAGAGACATGAGACAAAGCGCAAGCTCTCAACATATCCTCCAATATCTGATTCACCCTCTCTATCCGTCCATCTGTCTGAGGGTGAAATGCTATGCTAAACTGCAACCTAGTTCCCAATGACTCATGCAGCTGGCGCGAACAGTGTGATGTAAATTGGGTCCCCCTATTCGATACAATGCTCTTGGGAACTCCGTGTAGGCACACAATCTTGTCCATATAAATTTTGGCTAACCTCGCACTGGTGTAGGTGATCTTCGCTGGTATAAAGTGAGCTACCTTGGTTAAATGGTCGACCACTACACAAATAGAGTCATATCCAGACCTGTTCTTGGGCAATCCCGTGATAAAATCCATTCCCACTCTATCCCACTTCTAGTCCATCACGGGCAATGGTTGCAGCATTCATGTTGTCTTCTGGTGTTCCGCCTTCACTCTGTTGCATACATCACATAAGGCCATATTCTCGGTGATATCTCCCTTCATGTTGTTCCACCAAAATTTGTCCTTCAAATCCATATACACCTTTGTATTACCTGGATGTATGGAATATGGCGAGGCATGAGCCTCTTGCAGAATTAGCTTCCTTATCTCCAGATCGTTGGGCACGCACAAACGATCTCCATACCACAACGTTCCTTACTCATCCTCGCGGAATTGTTTTGCTCGATCCTCCTTCATCTTTTCCTTTATCACCTCTATCTCCTCGTCTTCTACTTGAGATTTCCTGATCATGTCCTGTAGCGTTGGTTGGACTTCCATTACTGCCAAATATCCTTCGGACACTACCTCCATTATAACCTCCTTGAGTTTCTTACACAGATCCTCAGGTAAGTCCCCAATAGTCAATCTATTTGCATAGACCTTCTGGCTTAGATCATCCACTACCACCTTGTCTTTTCCTGGGTGATATTCCAGATTCAGATCATTGTCCTTGATAAGTTCCAACCATCTCCTTTGCCTCATGTTCAGTTCCTTCTATGTGAATATGTACTTCAAGCTCTTATGCTCAGTGTACATGTCGCAGTATTTTCCCATTAGGTAGTGCCTCCATACCTTGAGTGCATGTACAACCGACGCTAATTCCAAATCATGCGTGGGGTAGTTCCTCTCCTGGTGTTTAAGTTGCCGCGAGGCATATGACACCACTCTCCCATCTTGCATCAGCATACTCCCAAGTCCCTATCGAGATGCATCATAGTACACTTGGAAATCCTTCTGAAGATCAGGTAAACATTGAACAAGTGCGGTCACTAGGCGACACTTCAATTCCTGAAAGCAATCTTCACACACCTCGGTCCACTCAAACTTCTTCTCCTTTTTCAGCAGTTCCATCATTGGCTTCGCGATCTTGGAGAAATTCTCTATGAACCTCCTATAGTATCCAGCAAGTCCCAAAAGGCTCCGAATCTCGCCCACATTCTTGGGCGCTTCCCATTCAGTAAATTCCGTCACTTTGCTTGGGTCAACGGTAACTCCTTTTCTGACATCACGTGTCCAAGAAATATGATAGTGTTCAACCAAAACTAGCATTTGTTGAATTTGGCATACAGCTTATGTTCCCTCAGCTTCTCCATAATCAGTCGTAGATGTCTCACATGTTCAGCATCATCATTGGAATATATCAGTATGTCATCGATGAACACCACCACGAACTTGTCCAAGTACTCCATAAACACCTTGTTCATCGTGGTCATGAAATATGTCGGAGCATTTGTTAGTCCAAATGACATAACCGTATACTTATATAAACCATACCTCGTGGTAAAAGAAGTCTTGGGAATGTCCTCCCAGATCTTCAATTGGAAATAGCCCGATCTCAGATCAATTTTTCTAAACACCTTTGCTCCTTTCAATTGATCAAACAAATCATTTATGTTCGGCAGGGGGTATTTGTTCTTGATGATCACTTCATTCAGCGAGCGATAGTCCACCACTAACCTCTTTCTACTGTCCTTCTTCTCCACAAACAGAACATGTGCACCCCATGACGACAAACTGGGCTGAATAAATCCTTTGTCCAACTGCTCTCTGAGTTGTTTCTTTAATTCCTTCCGCTCATCCACATCCATATTCTATGTCCTCCTTGCTATAGGTCATGTTCCCGGCATCAGGTCGATGAGAAACTCCACATCCCTGTCAGGTGGCATCCCTGGTAGCTCCTCCAGAAACACGTCGGGGTACTCCCTTATTACAGGTACTGTATCCATGCTAACCCCCTTAAGAGAATTCAACGTACACATTCCCAGTCGTACCGATGACTTGAACCTAATTCTCTTACCATCCGGGGTTTTGAGCAAAACCGCTCGCTGTGCACAATCTATGTGTCCCTCGTGCATAAACATCCAATCCATGCCTATTATTACATCTAAACCTTGTGACTCCAATATTACTAGATGTGCAACGAAACCGTGGGCTCCAATCCTCATAGTTAAGTCGCGGCATCCTACACTAGCTATCATTTCCCCTCCAGGTGAGCATACTCTAATAGACCCTTTTAGAGACTCCATAGGTAACTTGTACTTATCCACAAATGCCCTTGATATGAATGAATGCAATGCACCAGTATCGAAAAGAATAAGTCTAGGGTGGGTGTTTATTGGAAACTTACCAACCACAAGCTCAGGCCCATCTGGGATCTCCTCCACATTCATGTGGTTCACTGTGGCCTTCTGGTTGGTGCATGGCTTTAGTCCCTTCTTCTCTGGACAGTTGTCTGCATAATGTCCTTCCTGGTTACACTTGAAGCATGTCACTTCACTCAAGTTCTTCTTCACATAGTTGCGATCAAGGTTGTGGTCATGTCCATTGTGTCCTCCAGAATGGTGAGTGTGTCCTCCCTTGTGGCTGTGGCGGCTACTCTTGCGGCTCTCATGGCGGTGTACACTGCTTCCATGGCTGTGGCGGTTATGGCTTCCATGGCGTCCATAGTCACTCCCTCCATGCTTGGAGTATCCATCATAATAAGTGCGAGACTTGTGGTGAGAGCCAGAGTGGTGGTTGTTGTGCTTTCTCTTGCAGTTTTCCACCTGTTTGTGCTTTCCGTCCAAAATTCTGGCCTTGTCCATAAGCTCTTGGAAAGTAGGGCAATAGAACACAAACAATTGCAGCGAGAGATCATCAGTGAGGCCATCCGGGAACCTCTCTCTCATCTTGTCATCAGTGTCAACATCCTCAGGGGCATAACGCGACAGATTGTTGAGCTGCTCTATGTATTCAGCCACTGTGCGGTTGGTCTGGCGCAAGTTGCGGAACTCCTTCCTCTTCAGACTCAGAACTCCTGAAGAGACATGGTTGGTCTTGAAACCTTCCACAAACATGGCCCAGGTAACTATGCCCAGCGGGTGGGTGATCTGGAAAGTATCCCACCACGAAGCAGCTGGTCCCTCCAGTAGGTTAGCAGCAAACCTCAATTTTCAGCATCTGTGCATCCAACAGTTACTAGATCCTTGTTCACCGAATGCAACCAATCGAGAGCAACCATTGGTTCAGGTGCAGTAGAGAACTTTGCTGGCCTTGGCCTTAGAAACCTTGCAAGTGCATCATCGTGAGGCTGGTTGTTCCCGTTGTTGTTGTTATTGTTGTTGTTGTTCTGGGCAGCCATGAATTGGGTCATCACCTAGGCTAGCTGTGCCTGAGATGCCATAAGCTGCTCCATCTTAGTGGGTTGACAGCGGGGAGGCATCTGCAGTTCAGCATAGTTAAGCTTAGAATGAATCAATTACAAAAACAAGATTCTACCTATGCATTATGATCAAGCAACAACAAAACAATTACAGACAATCACAAGAAAGCATCACATCAGCAATCAAGCACTATTCCAGGGGTTATCCTAGCAGTATACAGCTACTGGAATAGTTTTAGAGGCGTTGGCAACATTTACAAACATAAACAGGCCAACGAAAGCATAAAACAGAAATCTGCCAGAATAGTCCAGCACTGTTCACTAATTTTTATGCCTGACTTAAACTTGTCAGAAAATTTATCTGATTTTTTTGCATATAGTACAGAGAGTTTCTCATCAAAACCTACTTTTTCAGATTTTTCCCAGTTACCAAAAAAATATGAAAAATCATACAGTACAGCAGGTTCAACAGAAATCTTCAGCAGGAAAACCATGAATTTCAACCAAAACTTTGCCATAACTCATTTATAAATTCGCACAAATATTCCTGAAACTTTAGAGTACACAATAGAGCATCCTAAATAGTTTAAACTAATAGCAACAAAGTTTTACATTGACCGAGGCCTTAAAAACTAACAATGTATCCTAATGATGACTAATTGGTGGCCATCTAACTACTTCATGAAGAGGTTGCAGTAGGTCCTTGCATTCATGAGTTGGCGCTTCAGTCCATGAACCATCCATGGCAGTGACGTATACACTTCCCCTGAATCCTCGCTTGAGACCTCAAAGTCCACCTCTTCGGGATCCTCTTCTTCTTCCTCATCCACTGCTGCAACAACAACTGCTTCGTCTCCTCCACCATCGCTGTCTCCATCCTCATCGTCATCATCATCTTCATCCTCATCATCACTGTTCCCTTTGTTATCATCATGATCATTGCCATCATCTCCATTATTGTCATCATTAGGTGGTGGATTCAACTATGCTTGGAGAGTGGCGATTTGAGAAGCCATATCAACGATGGTCTGATCCCTTTCCATCATCACTTGGTTCCTCTCTTGGACAGTCCCTTTCAGCTGCTCTATGGCCTGATCCTTCTCCTGGACGATCCCATTCAGCTATGCTATGGTCTCATCCTTCTCTTAGACGGCTTCATTCAGCTGCTCTATGGTCTCATCCTTGCCAATAAGCGCTTGCTCCAGAACATTCACAATGACGTGTACGATATCAATTTCTTGTCCTTGAACCACTAGATTGTTGCTGGCAAAATCAGCTATCTCCTTTACCTGCATCACCTTCTGAGCTAGGACTGCATTTTCCACCTCCATATCCTCCATGTGCCTCCGACGGGGCGACATGTTGTTCCGGTTACAACATTCCGATTCTCATCACGCCTTCCGTAGTCACGTTAAGGGGAGTTTTCTGGCAGCAGGTGTCGATGAAGATGGCACCGGCGTGACAGGGCTTCATGCATGGCCAAGTTTATTTCAAGCTACCAGTTGCAATACCGCTTGGTGTAGAACATATGTACATGGTTTGGCAAGGTGAAGTCTCTGAAGATGATAGTGGTGATCTCCAAGGCATCCTCTCCATACCCATAGGTATATAGCCTCCTTCCCTTGAACATGGGCAGCGACAAGCCCAATGACTGTGAGAGCTGTCCCAACTGTCTTGCGAAGGGCCATGGCGACTCGATCCCAGCATACTCAGTCCTGACTTCTCCCATCTATAAATTAAAGAGGAAAGTGTGAGAATAGCAAATGATAAAGATTTACGAGGGTGAAAGGCATAAGATGAAAGATAGAGTTAATATAAGCTTTAGTAATTCTATGGCTTCCTATTCCAAACCTAGATCACGATCCTATAGTCGACACATGGGCTCTGATACCATCTTGTAACACTATGGTTCTGAAAAGACCATAGCTTCTATGTGACATGCCAATCCCTGGATCAGTTCATTGGCTCACAATAGAATAAAGATGAATAACATAGCAAAATATCTGTGTATCGTAAATAATTAAGGATCCAGAGTAATATTATTAGAATAAAGCTTAGCTCTAGGCTAGCTCAACTTATTCAAGTAGCAAAATAAATAAAATAACGCCTCCATTCTTCAAGTTCCAAGTGGAGTACCGCGACCTAATCGATCACTCAGAATCTGAATATCCTGCAACATGAAACGTAGCAGCCACGAAGGGTCAATACATGGAATATATGGCAACTAGAGCTATTAAAGGAGACAATAAACCTAGCATCTACATGCTTATTTGGCAAGTGGAGCTGTGTCTAGCTTGCATTTGCAAATATCTTTGTCCTACTTTCACAAACAATTTTTGATTTTCTTTGAAAATATCCCTAATAGATTAACCCATCAACATTAAAGAAATTAGGAAATTAGAATGAGCGAGAAACATGTCATGAACTCAATATCAAGAAAGTCATATGTCTATAACCGGGGACACGGCTAATCGATTAGATTATAAACCCTGAAGGGGTTAGTACAATTTACCCGTGTGACTTGGCCAGCCCAGCGCGTACCACCACTCTCATATTGGGTAATGATAGGGAGAGGTCCAATAAGGGACCATTCGGGAAGTAGCTCCCCAAACCCGACACACACCGTACCAACCTACCAAAATTCTATATCTCTGGCTAGGTGGGTTCGAGTTGCGACAACCTTCTAAGTCCATCCAACCACCCATTTTATTATTGGCACATGGTTGTACACGTAAGCTACCAAATAAAGAAGCCAATCATTTTCTCTTGATACCTGGGTGCCTTTCCACAAGGATACCACAAACAATTATCAACCCCATCACACCTAGGAGGTTCATTGATTAAGTTATTTTTAGTTTTAACAAACCAACACTTTTAGAAACAACTTTCAATGATGTAACCCAGCCCTCGTCCATCATAGCATGGCTAAGCACATCTACCAACGGTGGCTCAACTGCAAGAGGACTCTACCACATAGTAGGATATAGCATAGCGATAGTAGTTCCTAACATGCAACTGCAAAATACACCACAATGCATTAAAAAATAGTAGGACAATAATCATGATCAAATTAGCATCTACTTGCCTTGGCTGCAGCGGACGAAGGAACAATCCTCATACAAGCAAGAGTTGCACTCATCACAATCTACATGATACAATTGCAACACATAAACAATCCAAACACAACCATATATAAATGCACAAATGCATGCATGGCTTGTAAATGCAAGTCTCAGTAGCATATAGGTGTTTTCTGTTGTATATGACTACTAATGATATGCAGGAAATAATTTTGATGCATTTTGATAAGAAAATAGTGATCCAAATAGTGGATTCTAAGGCAAATAACAATCCTAGGTTGTGCGCTGTGTGGTAAAATCTACAATAAATGCCCAGTACATAGGCAAGCTAATTTGTGACAAGGGCCAATTGGAATCACTCAAAAAGGACTTACAGAACTTTTTGAGTAATTAAAATACTCCAGAAAGCCTTTTAATTGTTTCTGCAATTTTCAGTACTGTAAGGCCACCTTTTTAATTCATAAAAAGATTCACTTGTTCTGCTGATTCCATATAAATATTATTTGTAATTTTCTGAGCAGTACTCGATTTACTATGATTTTATTAATCTAAATATGCCATTAATATATTTAATTATTCACGACAAAACCTTGCTGCAAAATTCTAAACTAACTGCACAGCAATGTTCTACGTGAAAATATGAATACAACGGTACATCATTTGCAAATTTTGGACATGTAGAATATTTGGGATGGATTTTACAAGTTTTAAACAATTTCTGCAAAATTTATCCTATTTAATTAAACGAAAAAGGGCGCTGACTGGTCAAACGCTGACTCAGCGCTGATTGTGCAGTTTGACCAGTCCACGATCAGTGGTCAACAGCCGATCTAGACCGTCTGTCGCAGATCCATCGGCAGAGGGAGGTCACGAGGGAGGGGGGCTTACCGGCGACAGCATTAGTGGTTGGCGGTGCAGCGGCTCCGGCGATCTCCGATGGCGGCGAGGTGGCCTATGAGCGCAGGGGTCAGCGATGGTCCTCGGGGTGGCGTTGGTAGTGCTCCTCGCATCCTCTAGCAGCGGCAGCAGCGGGCTGGAGGCGCGGCGGCGGCGTCCATCTCCGGCGAGGTCGCGAGGGGGCTTGGGGGTCTGCGCGACACGGGAGACACGACGAGAAGAGTCAATCGAGCAAGGGGAAGACGCTCAAGGGAAAAGGGGGGCTGGGGATTATCGGTCGCGGCGAGGGAGCTTCTCACTGAAGCAATGGCGGCTGCGGTGGTTCCCCACTCCGGCGAGCAATCGCCGAGTGTTGGTCGCGCGATAGGCTAGGGTTTCAAGGGGGTTCGAGAGAGGGGTTCAAGGCCTATATGGAGATGCAAGCGGGGGCACGGGGTGCATACGAATCTGCGAGAAACATGGCCTCAGCGTCCGTGCTCGACACGAGCTGCGGCGGCGCGCAGCTGATAGGTGGGTTCCACTTGTCGGCGTCTATGGGGTAGCAGGCTGGCTGCTGTCTGCCGCGCGCGCGACATGAATTGGTTGCCGCTCGGTCGGCTGTGTGTTGTTGGCTGCGGCTGGGCCCCGGGTGGGCCGGCGCTGGGCCGCGGGCCGCATGCGCGCTGGCGTTTGCCTTTTTTCTCTCAGATGAACAGTTAATTGAATTTGCAGAGATGACAGTCTATCTGGAAACCTGAACTGAATATTCTCTAAAGTTTAGCAGGCCATAAATTTTGATCCACATATCCTAATGAGGTGATTCAAAGTGCTACAGGTTCGTGTTGGAACCCTCTATTCATATGCACCTTATAATTGTCCAAGCAACAACTTTTCAGTAGATGCAAAATAAAAACCAAGCTAGTTTGTGTATGTGACAATAGACAAATGCAAGTGGTGTCTTTGGCAAAAGCTTTCAAAACTGAATTTTTGCAAGTATGACTATGATGCAATGACATGTCTGATATGCAATACCAATTCTAAAAATTGGGATGTAAAATTCACAAGCAATGCCATTATATTTCATATCTAATGGTTCGTCCTAAATAGTGACATGTCTATCCACTATATATAGGTCATTTGTGGTTTTTATTCTTTCTCTAAATGTTCTCTTATGATGTCATTATAATTTTTGTTCGATTCCTAGCTACGACAGTAACTGCATGACCATTGTGTATCTCACCGCAAATTCTGGGTCACCCAACGTCTCTTGCATTTCAGGATAATCGACTGCTTTCATATATATTTGTTGAAATGACCTAGCTAGTTTATATTTTCTAAAAGTCTAAGAAACACTTTGATTGATTGTTCATTTCATTATAGGCACAATTGTCTAATGCTTGCTTGTTCTCTTCTACAGGTTCGCGAGAGATGTCATTATATTTGTAATCTGGTGTTGGTTCATCATTAAGCAACGACATAACTATCCTCTACTATGTAGTTCATTCGTGGTTTGCGTTCATACTCTGCAAATTCTGGTATGACGCCATTATAATTTCCA
The DNA here is from genome assembly GCA_916181665.1 of Avena sativa. Classification (NCBI taxonomy): domain Eukaryota; kingdom Viridiplantae; phylum Streptophyta; class Magnoliopsida; order Poales; family Poaceae; genus Avena; species Avena sativa. Next base: position 108,793,546 of record OV702293.1, read on the forward strand.
CCTGGTTCATTCTTAGGTACGATAGTAGCTGCATGTCATTGTGTAGCTTACAGCAAATTCTGAGTCAACCAACGTCTCTTGCTTTTCAGGATATACAACTGCTTCCATATATATTTGTTGAAATAACCAGGCTAGTTTATATTTTCTAAAATTATAAGAAACACGTTGTTTGACTGCTCATTTCATTGTAGACACACTTGTCTAATTCTTGCCTATCCTGTTCTATAGGTTCACAAGCGACACCATTATATTTCTTATCTAGTTATGGCTCGTCCTAAGCAACGTCCTAACTATCCTCTACTGTATAGTTTATTTGTGGTTTGCATTCCTGCTCTACAAGTTCTCGCATGATGTCGTTATAATTTCTGTCTTGTTCATTCTTAGCTACGAGAGTAACTACATTCCATTGTCTAGTTTATTATTATGGTTTATTCTTCTATATATTTGTTGAAATGACCTGGGTAGTTTATATTTGCTGAAATTCTAAGCCACACACATTATTATATTTCTCATTTCATGGTAGGCACACTTGTTTAGTGCTTGCTTGTCATGTTTGTTTGACGTGATGGTCAATATATTTGTAACATTAACCAGTAGTAAACTCCAGTTCATAGCTCCTGTCGTATAAGTTAAATGAGTAGTTTGCCTTGTTTGATGTATTAACTTGTTACTACTTAGTTTCAGACTTCAATTTTTTGTATCACCACCAAAGAGCGGGTTGCAAGATCATGTCTCAAGTTTGTTTTCCAATGTATATGTGATACTCAAAAGGGAGATGTAGGTGATGGAGAAAGCAAATTGAGGACTGCTATCAACTCGATTGTCAACTGAAATACCAATTTTATTTCCCTTAAGTTGATAATATGTAATAATTTTAAGTAGTTTGCATTTGATGTAATATCTAAAATAATTGCATAGGCCGTGTCTGCATTTAGTTGATGCCGTCCACACATAGAGGTAGGCGGTACCATACCTGCGCTAGCCAGGTCGATTATGGTACAGTATCGTACTCTGTATTTGTTCGTCTTATATTAGGCCGTCGATGAACAGTAAAAATGCTCACAAGTTATGTACCTTTTATGATATAAAAATGGGCTCCAGAAATGGATAAACTGTAAAAGACCGTAAAAGTAATGGGGCGGACCCACATGCAATATTAGTAACAGTAACAATCCATAATAGCGGCATGCCGTAAGAGTGGCCGGCCGAAACAGTAAAAGGCTGAAACATTCACTCCTGAAACATTAAGGGACCCGAAAAGTCAAGGGCCAGAACCTTAAATTGCCAAAACAATAACGGGCCAGAAAAGTAACAGGCCGAGTTTGCACCCGGCCAGAATAGTAACAGGTCGAGGAACTTACCATGTTAGAACAATAACGGGCCAGATCATGGGCCCTTCATTTATGAGCCTGAACAGTAACGAGCCTAAAGTATATGTGCCTGGTTCGAACAGTGCATAGCTACACAGTAACGGGACAAAGTGGGCTGGCCAAACGGGCCCATTTCAAGTAGTTCATGGCGGAACAGAAACGGGCCAGACATATATGGACCGTGCAAATGGGCCAATTTCAAACAGCATAGATCGAAACAGTAATGGGTAAGAAAGTTTATGGGTCGCCTTTGATAGCACCTGTGGGCCCATTTGTAACAGTGCAAGACGAAACAGTAATGGGACATGATACTATTGGGCTCTCTTAATGGGCTGGCCCATGATACGTTGGAAACGTATCTATAATTTTTGATGCTCCATGCTTGTTTAGTATCTACTTTGCTTTACTTGTCTACACTTTGAGGTGCTTTTTACATGTTTTCTGGTACTAACCTATTAACAAGTTGCCACCGTGCCAGTTGCCTGTTTTCTGCTGTTTTAGGTTTCAGAAAAGCTAGTAAACAAATATTCTCGGAATTGGACGGGACAAACGTCAAAGTCAATTACTTTCCGTGGGGAACAAGAAGTCCAGAGGGGAGACAGGGAAGCGTGCCAGGGAGGCCAACCTTCCACCCTAGGCGCGGCCAGGGGTGGGCCCGCGCCTGGGTAGGGTTTGACGCCCCTAGTCGCCGCCTTGGCCTCCCCCTTCGCCTATAAGAAGCCCCTGATGTAGAAACCCTAAGCACCCGATCAAATCTCCACGAAACCGTCTGTAGCCGCCACGACCATCGTCCCTAGATCGGGGGGATCTGAAGTTCTTCCCGGCACCCAGCCAGAGGGGAGATCATCCCGGAGGCCTTCTCTCCGGTATGATGCGTGAGTAGTTCCACCTTGGACTATGTGTCCATGTAGTAGCTAGATGGTTGTATCTCCTCCTTTGTGCTTTCATGTATAGATCTTGTGAGCTCTGTTCATGATCAAGATCTAATCTATTTGTAATCATGCATGTTGAGTTTGCGGGGATCCGATGGATATTGAGATTATTATGTTGGTTTGATTAATGGTTTTGTCTTTATGATTATATAATGCATGTGTTCTTTGTGATCTTGCATGCTCTCTGTTGTTAGTATCTATCTTGGCCAAGTAGTTGCTAGTGACTCCAAGAGGGTGTACTTATGCTCGATAGTGGGTTCATGCCTCTAGTTTCCAAGGGATGTGACAGAAATCTGTTCGGTTGTAGATGTGTTGTTGCTACTAGGGAGAAAACAACAATCTCTTGTTCATGGAACATGTGGACTGTTTACCTTACACACTTTTCTTAAAGCAGTTGTCTGTTGCTTGCGACTTAATAATGGAGGGGGGTCGGATGATAACCTGAAGGTGGACTTCTAGTCATAGATGCAGTTGGATGGCGGTCTATGTATCTTGTTGTATTGCCCAATCGAATCTCATAGGATCTTTCTGACTAGTAATTGCATTGTTATGCCTTGATCAGTTCCTGTCAATTGCCCTACTTTAATTTGTTTACCCTTTTTTTTGAATGCAAACTGTGAGGTAAAATCCCCATAGTAATTTATTAATAAACCAAGGGCAAAGTTATTTACAAATATTTACATGCTAAAAGGAAAAGGAGAGTAGTAAGCCTAATGCAAATCTGTGATCCAGCCAGTCAGTTGTTCCCAGTATTTGGATTTGATTCGATATTCATCTCTAAAAATTCTCCCATTTCGTATAAGCCAAATATTCCAGCAGGCTGTGATTAAAAACTCCATAAAGAAAGGCTTTACAAAACTCCTCTTGGCTAGATTAATAGCTGTTTGGATATCACCATTGCCATGTGACCAATCTATCTGTAAATAAGCCCAAATCCTGGAACTGAAATTACACTCAAAGAATAATTGCATTCTCAAAGAATCTATTTGTTTACCCTTCATGCCATGTTGTTTATCTAAGGAGAGCACCTCTAGTGAACTATGGACCCCCAGTCCAATCTTTACCATTGATACATCTTCCACTGTTACTTGTTTACTTGCTGCAAACCATTACCTTCCAAATCATATGTTTAATCCTTTGTTACGGCAAACCGGTGAGCTTGACAACCTCACTGATTCGTTGGGGCAAAGTCTTGAGTTTGTGTTGTGCAGTTCTCCGCGTTGCTTTCAACACCTGTGTGACGTTTCCTTCCTCCTTCTGGTTCGATAACCTCGGTCTGTACTGAGGGAAAACTTGTTGATGTGCTGCTTCACACCTTGCTCTTGGGGTTCCCAACAAGACTCAACATCAAGCACCAAGTTCTCTGGCGCCACCAAGGAGTCATCATCCCACTTAATAATAATCAGGCTTTGGCTAGGCCTCGCTTCTACCACGGTTTTATTGATAGTTAACGGTGCTAACTAGCTGTTAACGGTGTTAGCCATGTGGCAGTTTGCATGACATCAGCAGTCAACGCGGTTGGCGAATAGATCTATGACGGAACGAATTTTCGTGGCCAAAGGGCGTGATCTGCCACTCTAAAAAAACCGTGGTAGAACCATTTGTGATGGGGCTTCTACCATGATGGACATCAGTCGTAGAAGATTTTCAACCACGAAAAACAGACCTTCAACCACGAGCATATTCCTTTGTAAAAGGACATTTTTCTTGTAGTGACATTATGTTCTAATGGCGTGGGGATAGAAATGATGGTGTGGCTGTGTAAGGTCTGATGATGTTCCGTTGATAAACCAGTGTTGAGCTAGTTATCTTTGGCTGGCTTCTCCTAGTTTACTATCTGATGTTGCTTCGCTAGTGTTGACATCACACATTCATGTAGCTGTTTGTGAGCTGCTTGCTGTGCCATGTGGAACAGATCAATTACAGGCTTGATATTTCCTGATGTTTTACCTTCTTTACCTTTTTATCTGGCTTTTGTGAAACTTCCCCTAAGCCTATGATGTTATACTGAGGCCACTAAAAGGATAAGAACATATTTCTATGATTTGGTGAAACTTGCCCCTTCAAAATTAAGCTCAATGAGGAACATAAATAGTGCATTTCACTATTAATTTCTAAGAGTACTAAACTAAACTAACCCCCTCTTTTACTTTTCTATTAGTTTTCTTCCTTTGTTGTTGCAGGGATCAGAATCAAGAATAAGAAAGAAAGAAGATACAAGATGAAGAATTAGTTTAGTTATTAGTTTAGGATATTTATTTTATCCTATTTGTAATCTTTTGTTTTATTTATTTGCAATTTCCTTTTTTATTTAGATTGTTGTATAAACAATGTAATTTATTGTTAATAAAGATTATTTTTCTTTATGTTATTATTCTTATATTTCCTTTTTACTTTAGATAATCAAATTAACAGTGTAATATTGTATAATATTAATAAAATTACATTTTATATTATTGTTATTGTAATATTCTTTTCTATTTGAATAACTGCAAAGACATTGTAATATTTGGTCCAATTACTTTATTATCATCTATCTATTCTAATATCATATTAATTTATTCAACAATTTCCATTCCATTTGCCCATATATTTAAATATTCCAGAATTCAATTTGTGAATTTTCTAAAATCCTTTGAATTCAAATTTGAAATACAAATACATGTTTGAATAACTTCCCCCTAAAAGCAAAGAATTCTTCAAAGGTCTTGTCGAAATCTATCACACGTTCTCTGATGTTCACATGAGTACAAGAGAGATCTCGATCCCTCTATAGCTCCTTTAGTTTTGCGCGAAAATTCCCTGGATTTTATATGCATGAATGCAATGCTGTAACATCCCTAAAATCATGTTTCAAACTCATGCATATCATCCATGCATCCATGATCATATAGAGTTCATTTCAAACAAACCATTTCAAAAACAGGAGCATATGAGCTCATTATTTTATGTGATCAGCATTTGAAACAAATGCTACTCTTCAATGGGAGATTGTTGTTCAAGAAACTAAACTTTGTTGTCTGATTGCTCTCATGTTGTATTGCTATATTGCTAAGGTTTAAACCAAAGTTTCAAAATAAATATGATTTGAAAACCAATTTCAAAACCTATTCAAACTAGTGCTATGCCACTGCTTATTTTATTTTATTCCAAGTGACTAAGCCAAATCAAAGTGACCACTTGGTTTTATGCCTAGAAATGTGACTGTTGCACACTACAAAAATCCTGAAAAGATTTGAATTCAAATGGATTTTGAAATAATTTGAATTTGGTTCCTGAAATTGAAAACAGAAAAAGGAAAGGAGAAAAGAAATGGAAAAAGGCCAGCGCCACCTATCTAGCCCAACTACGAATCTAGCCCATTAAGCCCACCCGGGTTCCCCCTCTCTCTCTCAGTCGCAGACGAACCCACCAGGTCACTGACCACACGACCCCACCCCCTCTCTGTTTCATTCGCTGACAAGTGGACCCTGCGACCACGTCGTCGTCGTCAATCACGCGTGGCCGCGACGCTCGCTCCGCCGTTACCTCGCCGCAGTCACTGCGGGCTTAATTGCCATTGATTCTACGCTTAATCGCTGCTCCCCTTATGCCTATATAACCCCCTCTGCACCGCGGCCATTTCCCCTCACCTAGCGCCACCTCTCCGCCACCAGGCTGCCCGCAATCGCCCTCGCGCCGCCGCAGACAGACGCACTCCGGCGACGAATCTCGGTGAGTACTAACCGCCCCCCAGCCTCTAGTTCAAACCATCGTGACCAGCACGACCTTGCGCGTTTACTGACGGCCTCTGTTTGCTTTCTCATGACCCAGAGCGACGTCTTCGTTCTCACCCGTGAGCACCTGAGCCGCCGCTCGACTCCGACGTGCTATTCAGGTAAAATGAGACCGCCCCTTGCCTCCCCTTTGGTACTGTCTTCATCACCAGGTCCTTGCGCATCTCCTAAACCATCTGGCTTGTGCTAGGTCGACGCAGAGCCTCGGCAACGTCTTCGACAGCAAGCATCTGACGAGCTCCCTCGGCCACTACAGCGTGCCCCTTGACCAGCCATCGCCACCTTGAGCATCAGCATCGCACGGCGAGCTTGGTAAGCCCCTTCCCCCTCTCCCGCACGACCTAGAACGCCGGCAGCAGTTCTGACAGAGGCGTCGCCGCCTGTCGCCGCCGCCAGCGCCGCCACTGGATGGTCAAGTGCTGAGCGCCGTTAGATCTAGATCGTGCGTATACGATAGAACCTAGACGAAGCGGTACGATTCAATCTGAGCTGCGTGATTAAGTTAGATCCAGCGGCTCAGAAGCGTGATCCGGCGTGAACCGGTACGCGCCAATCAGAGCGTGACGCGTGGCTAGAGAATAGATTTAAAACAGGATTTGAATCTATTAGTGGTTTGAATTTGTTTTAGCTATAACTTTTGATCCCCATGTTCAAATTTGATGAATTTTATATCAATGGAATCAGGAGAACAAGCCCTTTCTAAATATGCAATGTGTTTAATGTTTTACTTCTGTTAAAATGGTTTTATTTACAGAAACATGTGTAGGGCTATTTTGAGTATATGAATTGTTTAAGAAATGTTTTAAGGTGTAAATAAATGTTGTTTGGCAAGTTTTGAACTTGTTTATGAACCAGTACAGTACACTTGCTTTGTAGATTTTTAAAAACCATCACATATCATATTGCATGCATTCATATATTTTTGTTTGTATATATTTTGTATGTGATTGTTGCTATGATTTCATGTGTAGATTTTGGTGCCAATAGTGATTGTGATTGTGAGGAGTGTAGCTACTCTCCAAACTACCAAGGCAAGTGGTGCTTCATGATATTTTTATCCCTATGTTTTCTACTAAGCATTAGAATTATTTTTCTAGTCTTGCATGTTATATTTTGCTTATATGCCATGATGGGAAATCCTAGTAGTTGTAGAATTGCTAGGAAATTTATAAGTTAAGATGCTTATCTATGCCATGCTTAGCCTAACTAGTAGCAACCAAGGGTGGTGAAATATACATGCAATGATGAAAATATTTCTAAGTCTTTGGACTTGTGTTTTGCCTAATAAAACAACTAAGTAAATGAAACACCTGGGTGGAATGGAAGGAATGGTTTATGTTGAGTGGTTACACAAGGCCCATTTCTATGGTTTACCTTGTGTATCTCACTTGTGGAAAGCCACCCAGGAACAAAGAGATTTTAGAGGCCAAATGTTAAGAAGCTTCTAGTGCAGCCACTTGGCAATATGGGCTCTGCCAGGATCACATAGGTTGCTAGAACTTAGCCATTTGGACAGTTGGTGGTAGTGGGATGATAGGTTGGAACGCGTCCATTTGGTCTAAGGGAAGGCTTCTGAAAGGTCCTGTCTTGGTGAAAATCAAGGCTTGTGGGGAAAGTGCACAACCTCTGCAGATGGAAGAATCTAAGTACTTAGCCATGTCCCTGGAAAAAGACAACTTGAGCATCAAGACATGAAAGCTATCAAGAATCTCCTCATCCCAATTTCTAAGTAAAACTTGTGGGTGAACAAGGGTGAAGGACTCCAATGTCTATTTGTGGTTCCTTGGGAAAAGTTTTGACAAAGAAAAACTTAGTGTTTTCAACTAATAGGCAAAACCTATTTTGAGCAAAGCAAGCCTAAGCTACACTTAGCCAAATTTCATATAGTATCTAGTCCACCAAAAATTATACTAAGGTATCACTTGCCAATACTATTCCAATGTATTGACCCACTGTGGCTGTAACTTGTGATGTTGCAGGTTACTCTGATGAGGATTAGGAGTCATGAGTCTACACTCAACATGTTTGCCTGTGGCACATGAAGATGAAGACTTTTATCTATTACTTATTTAAACTCTTGTAATAGGCATGTGGCCATGGATTTGTAAAGACTATGTTGTCTCTGGAATGACTTTAATAATGACCTTTGTTTCTGTGTACTTCATCTTAAACTGTGGATGCTAGGATTGATCCAGGGACTAGCATTGCAATCACAGGGATCCTTTTTCCTTTATAAAGGAGGGATCTTACAGATGGTATCAGAGCACTGTGTTGCCTGTAGGATTATGACCCCAGGATTGGAAACCACTAAGGAAAAATTTTCAACAACTTCTACACTTGTCTATTCTTCTCGTAAACTTTTCTAATCTTCTTTATCATCTCTATTTGTAGATGAACTCCATCAACGAAGCCGTAAGGAAAGGACCACTCATGACAATGACTTTGGAGTGTGAGACAGAATTCCCCAAGGCTCTCAAGGACCTCATGGTTGCAATGGAAATACATGGTGCAGCTGTGTACAAAGGCTTTCCTGTGATGGATGAAGGAGTTGAGTACTGGTGGGTGCAACTTCACTTGTATAAAAACAAGAAAGACAACCACAAGGAATCAGGATTCTGCATGTTCACCAATTCAGTGATGCACCCTACATTCTTTGATTCAGCAAGGGATGCATTTTGGAAGACCATCAAAGAACTTGGTGATAGAGTCAAGTGCAGAATGTTCAACATCCAAAATAGCCTAAAAGAAGAGAAGAAACATACCCAAGAGTTGGAGGATACCAACCAAACCTTAAGAGGAGACATTATAGACTTAGTGATGGAGTCATGTGTTCAAGATAGAGTGATTGCTTCTAGAAATATTGTGTTAGCCAACATATCTAGTGAGATAGGATTGTAAGCGTACTTCGTTAGTTGGACCACCACTATCACCTTATTTTCTAGATGTTGCTTAAAATAAGTTGAACCTTGGTTGTTGTAATGGATTCATGTATGCCAAGACTTGTGTGTTTTGATTTCCAAAGATATGCATGTGATGCTTTGCCTTGTGTTCTATCTTAAATTGTGTTGTTCTAACTTTTTCTATCTTATAAATAGACGCCTAATGTTACCATCAGCACTGTTGAGGAGTTCCAGGGAACTCGCTTTGGTCCTCGTATTATTGAGCTCACTACTTTGCTTAATCTCCCTCTTCCTACCATCATGGTGCTTCCCCTCACCAAGTTTGAGAGGAAAGACCTTTGGGGTTTCAAGGTCAATCAGCCCGGACGCCAGACTGAGCCTACCACGGAGGCTATCATCTTCAAGCTCATGCACGATGACAAGGAGAGAGGCCTTGAGGTAGTCATGCAGGATCTGATAGGACGTCTGCTAGGGAGACACTCTCGATAGGTTAGAGGTACTCACTTCCACGTCTTCGGTAGACGTGATGAGGACGGAGAGGCCATCGACTTCAAGGACACTTTGAGGGAGACAGCGGAGCCGATTCGTCTATACCTCCAGGACTTAGAGGCTCTCATTAGGCACGTGGACACTGATAGGACCAACGCCATGCTCAACAATGATGAACTCCAGGTGCAGCTTCGTGAGAAGGACAAGCTCTTCGCGGAGCAAGATGAGATAGTCAAGGAGATGGAGGCAAAGTTCGAGAGCCAGGACAGAAAGTTCAAGAGTCAAGAGAAGCGAGTCAAGGATAGGAACAAGAGGATTCGGGATATGACTGAAGAACGGCAGGCCAAGGACTTCGAGCTCGAGCATCATCAGACGGTGATTGAGAGGCTTCGTTCTCAGAAGAGGGCTCTCAAAGCCAAAGTAGAGACCTTGACAGCCAATGTCAAGGAATACAAGACCGCGATGGAGAATGCAGGTCTTACCTTTGTTGAGGAGGAGGTTGATGCTGAGGAGTAGAGTTGACTACTCATTTATCATTTATTTATCATACTTTATTTGTGTCACAATGACCATCCAACATGTGGATGGCTTGTTATTGGTGTGTTTACTTTGCAAACTTGTCATTTTTGTTGTTGAACTATTATTACTATGATGCATGTTTTGTGATTGTTTATGTGATGTATTGTGCATGAAAGAATCTATGGGTATCTCATTCTTATCTCTATTGAACAAAACACAGATGCCTCCCCGTCGTGCCAATCCCAACCCCAACAACAACAACATCACTCCTGAGATGCAGCAAATGATGACAACTCAGACTCAGCTGATGCAAATGATGACGACGTTCATCCAGAACCAAAACAACAACAACAACAACAACAACAATAACAACAATAACAACAACAACCCACCGGGTTTTGACATGATTACCAGGTTCTTGAGATTGAGGCCAGCAAAGTTCTTAGGAACAACTGATCCCATGGTCGCCAATGATTGGCTACGCTATGTGAACAAGGACTTGGTAACTGTGGGCTGTACTGATGCATAAAAGGTCTGATTTGCAGCACATTTGCTCGAAGGACCAGCCACCACTTGGTGGGATAACTTCCAGATCACCACTCCCATAGAAGATATGACATGGGCTATCTTTGAGGATGGCTTTCGTACTGCTCATATCTCATCTGGAGTGATGAGTCTGAAAAAGAAAGAGTTCCATAATCTGAAGCAGCGCCACCATAGCGTGGCTGAATATATTGAGGAGTTCAACAATCTGGCGCGTTATGCACCGGATGAAGTTGACACCGATGCTAAGAGGAAGGAAAAGTTTCTTGAAGGGCTGAATGATGAATTGAACTTGCAGCTATCAGTAGCCTATGTTCCCACATACCAGTCTCTTTGTGATAAGGCTGCTATTTTGGAGAACAAAATGAAGCAAGTTGAGAGTAGAAAGAGAAAGCACTCGGACAAGCACAACTCGGGATCGTCTCACAAACGTTCCCATTATGATGATAGTGGAAGCTCGGGATCCCACAAGCATGGGAAATTCAACAAGCACCACAACCACAACCGTCATCATGACAACAAGCATCACCGTAGTCATGACAATGACAAATACAAGAACCACAAGAGTGGATATAAGAGCCACCACAGTGGTTGTGGAAGTGGCAGTGGAAGTCGGCCTGTCAAGAAGGACATTAGTCAGGTTGAGTGTTTCAAGTGCAAGAAGATGGGGCATTATGCAAATGAGTGCCTAGAAAATAAAGTCGAAGGACCCAACAAGCCCAACCCTTTTTAGAAGGGACAAGTGAACCACATCAATGTGGAGGAAATCTATGAGGAGCATTTTGCTGTTGCTGGTAAGTTCAAACTCAATTCTGTTCCAGCATTTGTTCTCTTTGATACTGGTGCATCTCATTCATTCATATCAAGAGCATTTTTTGAAAGAAATGAACTGCCGGTAGAAATTATTGGGTGTCCTATAAAAGTAAGTTCTCCTGGCGGAGAAATGATAGTGAATTCAGGATGTCATGATCTAGTCATAGAGTTTGGTAAGTATAAGTTTCCCGTTAACTTGATAATCCTAAACTCCCAAGGATTGGATGTCATTTTGGGAATGGACTGGATGACTAAGCACAAGGGAGTGATAGATTGTGCCAACCATACTGTCTCACTCACAACTCCAGAAAATAAAAGGATCAGATTCAAGACCAACTTTGAAGCAAGGAGTATGCTAAATTCTCTTAAGGGGGTTAGCATAGACAGTGTGCCAATTGTGAGTGAATATCCGGATGTGTTTCCGGAAGAATTGCCGGGAATGCCACCAGATAGAGATGTGGAGCTTCTTATTGATTTGCTACCAGGATCTGGACCAATAGCAAAGAGACCATACAAGATGTCAGTTGATGAACTGAAAGAACTCAAGAAACAACTTGGAGAGCAGTTGCAGAAAGGATTTATTCAACCAAGTTCTTCATCTTGGGGAGCCCCAGTTTTGTTTGTGGAGAAGAAAGATAGAAGTCAAAGGTTATGCATAGATTACCGTTCACTCAATGAGGTGACTATCAAGAACAAATACCCTTTGCCTAGAATCAATGACTTGTTTGATCAGTTAGAAGGAGCTTGTGTGTTCTCAAAGATTGATCTCCAGTCAGGATATTTCCAACTCAAGATAAGAGAACAAGACATACCTAAGACTGCTTTCACCACAAGGTATGGATTGTATGAGTATACAGTGATGCCATTTGGTTTAACCAATGCTCCAGCATACTTTATGAATATGATGAACAAGGTGTTCATGGAATTCCTTGATAAGTTTGTTGTCATTTTCATCGATGACATTTTAGTCTACTCCAAGAGCAAAGAAGAGCATGAAGGACATTTGCGTTTGATACTTGAGAAGCTTAGAGAGCATAAACTGTATGCCAAATTCAGCAAGTGTGAATTTTGGCTAAATGAAGTTGGATTTCTTGGACACGTTGTGTCAGGAGATGGTGTAGCAGTTGATCCTGCTAAAGTTTCAGCTGTAACTGAATGGGAATCTCCCAAGTCAGTGAAAGAAGTTCGTAGTTTCCTTGTCTTAGAAGGTTACTACATAAGGTTCATGGAAAATTTCTCCAAGGTAGCTAAGCCTATGACAGAATTGCTAAAGAAAGACAAGAAATTTGCTTGGTCTGAAGGATGTGAACTCAGCTTTCAGGAATTGAAGAAGAGACTCGTGACAGCACCAGTCTTGTGTTTGCCAGATTTGGAAAAAGATTTCCAAGCATATTGTGATGCATCTCATCATGGTTTGGGTGCAGTACTTATGCAAGACGGGAAAGTTGTGGCTTATGCCTCGAGACAACTCAAAACTCATGAAGTGAACTACCCTACTCATGATTTAGAGTTAGCCTCTGTTGTCCATGCACTCAAAACATGGAGACACTATCTTTTTGGAAAGCGTTGTGAAGTGTTCACAGATCACAAGAGTTTGAAGTATATCTTCACCCAGAAAGAAATTAACATGAGACAAAGAAGATGGCTAGAACTCATCAAGGACTATGACTTAAGTTTGCAATACCACCCCGGTAAAGCAAATGTTGTAGCAGATACTCTAAGCCGTAAGGTTTTTGTGAATGGCCTTACCAAGGGAAAATTGCGCGATGATTTGTGTGCCCAATTTAGAGATCTCAGATTGGAGATTGTGCCTGAAGGACATCTCATTTCTTTGGATGTTCAACCCACTCCGTTGGACAAGATCAAAGAAGACCAGAAGACTGATAAGGAAATTGAAGAGATTAAGGAAAATATTGGTAAAGGAAAAGCCAAAGGATTCCATGAAGACGAACAGGGTACTTTATGGCATGGAAAACATATCTGTGTTCCACAAGATCCGGAGCTTCAGAAACTGATTTTGCAAGAAGCACACAACTCACCGTATTCCATTCATTCGGGTAACACCAAAATGTACATGGATATGAAGGAAAGATTTTGGTGGAATAATCTCAAGAAGGACATCGCCGAACATATTGCTTTGTGTGATGTGTGTAGTAGAGTGAAAGCGGAACATCAGAAACCAGCAGGTTTGCTTCAACCACTACCTATTCCTGATTGGAAATGGGACAAGATTGGTATGGATTTCATTACCGGATTAACAAGGACCCGGTCAGGATATGATTCTATTTGGGTAGTAGTGGATCGCCTAACGAAAGTGGCTCATTTCATACCCGTGAAGACAACTTACACAAGTGCCAAGTTGGCCAAGATCTATATGAGTAGAATTGTGTGTCTACATGGAGTTCCCAGAAGTATTGTGTCTGATAGAGGAACCCAATTCACTTCTCATTTTTGGAGACAGCTACATGAGTCATTGAGGACGAGGTTGGAATTCAGCACTGCTTTTCATCCTCAAACTGATGGACAGACAGAAAGGACTAATCAGATTCTTGAAGACATGTTGAGGGCATGTGCCCTAGACTATGGAGCCAGTTGGGATGAAAGTCTGCCTTACGCAGAATTTTCTTATAACAACAGCTACCAAGCCAGCATTGAGATGGCACCATTTGAGTTTCTCTATGGGAGAAAATGTACCACCCCATTACTATGGAATGGTGTGGGAGAAAGAAGTTTGTTCGGACCAGAACTTATCAAAGAAGCCGAAGAGAAGGTCAAGTTGGTTAAGGACAGATTAAAGATAGCACAGTCCCGACAGAAAAGCTATGCAGATCCTAAGCGTAGATAAGTCACCTATGAAGTTGGTGATAGAGCTTATCTTAGAGTATCACCACTTCGTGGAGTGAAGAGGTTTGGAGTCAAAGGGAAGTTGGCCCCAAGATATGTTGGACCATTCAAGATTCTGAGTCGTAAAGGAGAAGTTGCTTATGAAATTGAACTGCCAGAGTCTTTGTCAGCTGTTCATAATGTGTTTCATGTGAGTCAGCTTAAGAAATGTCATCCAGAAATGGAAGAAACTTCTTTAAAGGATACTATACCTTTAGAAGAGGTTCAGTTGGAAAGTGACCTCACTTATGAGGAGAAACCTATCAAGATTCTTGAGACTGCAGAAAGAGTCACACGGACTAAGACTATCAAGTTTTGCAAAGTTCAGTGGAACCATCATTCCGAAGAGGAAGCAACATGGGAAAGAGAAGATGATCTTCGGAAAGACCACCCTCACCTATTTGCTAGCCAATCCAAATCTCGAGGGCGAGATTCACCTTAAGGGGGTTAGATTTGTAACATCCCTAAAATCATGTTTCAAAATCATGCATATCATCCATGCATCCATGATCATATAGAGTTCATTTCAAACAAACCATTTCAAAAACACGAGCATATGAGCTCATTATTTTATGTGACCAGCATTTGAAACAAATGCTACTCTCCAATGGGAGATTGTTGTTCAAGAAACTAAACTTTGTTGTCTTATTGCTCTCAGGTTGTATTGCTAGATTGCTAAGGTTTAAACCAAAGTTTCAAAATAAATATGATTTGAAAACCAATTTCAAAACCTATTCAAACTAGTGCTATGCCACTGCTTATTTTATTTTATTTTATTCCAAGTGACTACGCCAAATCAAAGTGACCACTTGGCTTTATGCCCAGAAATGTGACTGTTGCACACCACAAAAATCTTGAAAAGATTTGAATTCAAATGGATTTTGAAATCATTTGAATTTGGTTCCTGAAATTGAAAATAGAAAAAGAAAAGGAGAAAAGAAATGGAAAAAGGCCAGCGCCACCTATCTAGCCCAACTACGAATCCAGCCCATTAAGCCCACCCGGGTTCCCCCTCTCTCTCTCACTCGCAGACGAACCCACCAGGTCACTGACCTCACGACCCAACCCCCTCTCTGTTTTATTCACTGACAAGTGGACCCGGCGACACGTCGTCGTCGTCGTCGTCAATCACGCGCGGCCGCGACGCTCGCTCCGCCGTTACCTCGCCGCAGTCACTGCGGGCTTAATTGCCATTGACTCTGCGCTTAATCGCCGCTCCCCTTCTGCCTATATAACCCCCTCTGCACCGCGGCCATTTCCCCTCACCTAGCGCCACCTCTCCGCCACCAGGCTGCCCGCAATCGCCCTCGCGCCGCCGCAGACAGACGCACTCCGGCGACGAATCTCGGTGAGTACTGACCGCCCCCCAGCCTCTAGTTCAAACTATCGTGACCAGCACGACCTTGCGCGTTTACTGATGGCCTCTGTTTGCTTTCTCATGACCCAGAGCGACGTATTAGTTCTCACCCGCGAGCACCTGAGCCGCCGCTCGACTCCTACGTGCGACTCAGGTAAAATGAGACCGCCCCTTGCCTCCCCTTTGGTACTGTCTTGATCGCCATGTCCTTGCGCATCTCCTAAACCATCTGTCTTGTGCTAGGTCGACGCAGAGCCTCGACAACGTCTTCGACAGCAAGCATCTGACGCCCCCAGCAACTCCGACGAGCTCCCTCGGCCACTACAGCGCGCCCCTTGACCATCCATCGCCACCTTGAGCATCAGCATCGCACGGCGATCTCGGTAAGCCCCTGCCCCCTCTCTCGCGCGACCTAGAACGCTGGCAGCAGTTCTGACAGAGGCGTCGCCGCCTGTCGCCTCCGCCAGCGCCGCCACTGGATGGTCAAGTGCTGAGCGCCGTTAGATCTAGATCGTGCGGATACGATAGAACCTAGACGAAGCGGTACGATTCAATCTGAGCCGCGTGAACCGGTACGCCCCAATCAGAGCGTGACGCGTGGCTAGAGAATAGATTTAAAACAGGATCTGAATCTATTAGTGGTTTGAATTTGTTTTAGCTATAACTTTTGATCCCCATGTTCAAATTTGATGAATTTTATATCAATGGAATCAGGAGAACAAGCCCTTTCTAAATATGCAATGTGTTTAATGTTTTACTTTTGTTAAAATGGTTTTATTTATAGAAACATGTGTAGGGCTATTTTGAGTATATGAATTGTTTAAGAAATGTTTTAAGGTGTAAATAAATGTTGTTTGGCAAGTTTTGAACTTGTTTATGAACCAGTACAGTACACTTGCTTTGTAGAGTTTTAAAAACCATCACATATCATATTGCATGCATTCATATATTTTTGTTTGTATATATTTTGTATGTGATTGTTGCTATGATTTCATGTGTAGATTTTGGTGCCAATAGTGATTGTGATTGTGAGGACTGTAGCTACTCTCCAAACTACCAAGGCAAGTGGTGCTTCATGATATTTTTATCCCTATGTTTTCTACTAAGCATTAGAATTATGTTGCTAGTCTTGCATGTTATATTTTGCTTATATGCCATGATGCTTATCTATGCCATGCTTAGCCTAACTAGTAGCAACCAAGGGTGGTGAAATATACATTCTATGATGAAAATATTTCTAAGTCTTTGGACTTGTGTTTTGCCTAATAAAACAACTAAGTAAATGAAACACCTGGGTGGAATGGAAGGAATGGTTTATGTTGAGTGGTTACACAAGGCCCATTTCTATGGTTTACCTTGTGTATCTCACTTGTGGAAAGCCACCCAGGAACAAAGAGATTTTAGAGGACAAATGTTAAGAAGCTTCTAGTGCAGCCACTTGGCAATATGGGCTCTGCCAGGATCACATAGGTTGCTAGAACTTAGCCATTTGGACAGTTGGTGGTAGTGGGATGATAGGTTGGAACGCGTCCATTTGGTCTAAGGGAAGGCTTCTGAGAGGTCCTGTCTTGGTGAAAATCAAGGCTTGTGGGGAAAGTGCACAACCTCTGCAGATGGAAGAATCTAAGTACTTAGCCATGTCCCTGGAAAAGGACAACTTGAGCATCAAGACATGAAAGCTATCAAGAATCTCCTCATCCCAATTTCTAAGTAAAACTTGTGGGTGAACAAGGGTGAAGGACTCCAATGTCTATTGGTGGTTCCTTGGGAAAAGTTTTGACAAAGAAAAACTTACTGTTTTCAACTAATAGGCAAAACCTATTTTGAGCAAAGAAAGCCTAAGCTACACTTAGCCAAATTGCATATAGTATCTAGTCCACCAAAAATTATACTAAGGTATCACTTGCCAATACTATTCCAATGTATTGACCCACTGTGGCTGTAACTTTTGATGTTGTAGGTTACTCTGATGAGGATTAGGAGTCATGAGTCTACACTCAACATGTTTGCCTGTGGCACATGAAGATGAAGACTTTTATCTATTACTTATTTAAACTATTGTAATAGGCCTGTGGCCATGGAGTTGTAAAGACTATGTTGTCTCTGGAATGACTGTAATAATGAACTTTGTTTCTATGTACTTCATCTTAAACTGTGGATGCTAGCATTGATCCAGGGACTAGCATTGCAATCACAGGGATCCTTTTTCCTTTATAAAGGAGGGATATTACAAATGCACACACATGTGGCTTCAATATTTCTAGTTTCTAATCATGGGATGTTACAGTGTCTCCCCTTTAAACTCAAATCCGTCCGTGAAGTTCATACTCTCTTTCGTTTCGGAAGGTAGAACTGACCTCTTCGGACCATAGTGGTTCTTAAAATCCATAATAAAGATTATTGATGTATCTTCATTCGAACTTCTCCTTGAATCCTCTTCTTATTGAAATGGGCCAACTGATAATCCCATTTGATATAAGTATTACTTTTGAATTCAACACTTCTTCCTTGATTAGGTTCTTTTGAGCATCTTTGTATTCGAACATCTATTTAAGAAGTATCAAGGTTTTTAGAAAGTCCACTATGGTAGGATTTTGGTTTAGAGTCTGGTCAACTGTAACCTTGGCTTTACTATTAACCTATTTATGGTATACTTAGTCCTTATGGCTCTACTATCACCCCTACCACCTTCTGTCCATCTGGCTAAGTTATTGCAACCTATATGATCCAGGCAAAGCCCATATTGCCATGTGCTGCACTAGAAGCTTCTCAACGCTTTAACATCTCAAATCTCTTTGTTCCTGTATGGCTTTCCACAAGTGTGATACACAAGGTTCACCAGTTCACTGGCCTTGTGTAACCACTCAACATATCCCATTCATACCATTCCACCCAGGTGATTCATTCACTTAGTAGTTTTATCAAGCAAAAACATAAGTCAAAAGATTTAGAAATATTGCATAGCATGAATAATCCACCCTTGTTTTCTACTAGCTAGTATAAGCATACTAGTAGCAAGAATCTTAGCTTAGGGAAAATTCTACTAAGGCATCATAAACTAGGATTTCCCAAGGTATAGTTAACACATAGAAAATTCCATGCGAGTCCTATTCAAAATATAACTAATGCATAGTTAAAATAATAGGACAAAATGTATGAAGCACCACTTGCCTTTTCAGTAGAGAAAGTAGGTTCACTCCTTGATCTTGCAATTTTCACACTCTTCAAATTTCACTACAATTCAATCAAGCAAGCACAAATTCAAAACTAGCATTCAAACAATTCACCACATAAAATAATAAAAACAAAGCAATGCATGCAAGCATGCAAAAGATTGTTTTATTTGAAGAAGTATTTTCTAACAAGGTTTAACATTTGAAAAAGTGGCAAAATCATTTGAAAACAACTTAGAGATAATAGGCCATTTAAATCATTTTTGTTTTGCTAGAAATGCTTTTATACAAAGGAATAATTTATAGTGTTAGCCAAATATGTTTTTAAATACAAATGTTAGTGTTTCTGGTCAAAGTGTTTAAAAAAAATCCATTTGCAAAAGGTTTCACTCAAAAATCATTTTTAAATCATAGCAACATTTTGTTTTACTAGAAATTCTTTTATTCAAAGGAATAATTTTCTAGTTTTAATCAAATATATTTTTAAATCCAAAATTTAGTGTTTAGGGTCAGAGACTTCAAATCAAACCATTTGCAAAAGGTTTTACTCAAAAATCATTTTTTAGAATAATTTTCATACACAAAATAGTCCTATAAATGTTTTTGCAAAAACACCTAATTTTCCAGAAGAAGAATACTAAACTAAGGGCATGGTCGCAAAGTTCACATTTTTCTGAATCCAATGATATAAAATTTGTAAATTTTCTACGTGTAGTACAGAAGTTATGAATTTTACAAAATCTAACATCTAATAGATCATTTCCTTTTTTTAAACAACAGTCATGCCATGCGTCAGATTCTTATTGGTCAGTACCGTTTTGTGAGGATCGTGGTACGTGGATTGTTGGATCTAATTAGATCTGTGCGGCTCAGATCATCTAATAACGGTTCGCTAAAGTCATCTAACACAACCACATGATCGGGATCTAACGGCTCACAGCGACTCGACCAGAGATGGGCGGCGCTGGAAAATGGTGAGCAGAGGTGGCGCTCAGATGATGGTGGTCCGACCAAAACAGGAAGCAAGGAAGAGGGTAAAGGTTCTCACCGGTTTCGCAGGAGAGTGGAGAAGCTCAACGTGTTCGTCGTTGGTCGAGGGGTGCACGGTCGTGTCGACAATTGCTCACCGGAGAAGCTCCTAGTGACGGGTGCGCTCAGGCGTCGTTAGCGGTGAAGCTACAATTCGTGCCAAGGCAAGGTAAGGGTTGCGTTAGATGTGTGAGGCGAAGGCGAGTACACGAGCATCATCGAGAGAGAAGGGGCGATTAGGGATTACCGGGGGATCTCGTCGGAGTTGATCTAGCTGTCGGTGGCGCTCAGACGAAGACGGAGGCGAGGCTGTGGGGCATGCGCGGGCGAACGGAGACCACTGGCAGGTGCGTGAGATGATGGGGATCAATATTGTGTGATCTAGGAGGTAGGAGAGGGTTGGGGCTCGCCGGAATTCGACGGGGAACTCGTCGGATGCGGTGGGGTTTCAAGCAAAATTATGGACAACCTGGGGGCTCCGGTGGTGTGATGACTGGGGGGAAAGGGAGAGAGGAGGGAGGCGATTTAGCGAGCATGGTCGCTGGAGAGAATTAAGACGGCATCAACGTGAATTCAAGCCGAGAATTAACAATAGAAATGGTGGGGGAATTTGGGGGCGGGGTTAGTGGGTGAGGAAGATGATGACTGGGCAAAGGTGGGACCTGGGCGTCAATGGGGGTGCGGGTTGTTTTGTTGGTGAGAACAATTCGCGAGGAGGGGGAGAGAGTGGGTGCCGGTGGGCTCTAGTTGGGCCAGAAGCTTTGCTAGGCTTGGTAGGTTAGTGGGTTGGTATGTTTTATACTTTTTTCTTTTCTGTTTCCTTTTTCTTTTTTCCATTTCTAAATTTTGTTTTAAATTCAAATCTTTTGATTTATGATTCAGTTTGAATTCAGATTTGACTAAACCTTTTCAGTAGGTTTATACTGTTTAGTAATGTGTTTAAAATTCCATTTTTAGAATAATTCAATTATTCTATTATGGTTTAATAATTCATTTAAATTAGGTCTTTTGTCTTTATTTAAATAATTTGAATATGGTTCCAAACCATATAATTTTATTTAAATAAATCATTTATTCTTTTTAAGTTAATTAGATAACTTTTAATCCACTTTGGCAATATCAATTATTATTTTCTCATTATTTAATTAATCATTTTTATTATGGATTTTGTCTTCATTTAGATAAATCAAATATGGATAAAAGTCCATAATTTTTTATTTAAGTAATCTTTATTCCTTTATTTTATTTGGATTATCTTTATTGCATTTGTTTATGGATTTGGCCAAGATTTAATTTGTCTTTTAAATATTCCTTATTTATTTCTTTCTTTGCCTAATAAAATCCATATCTTTTTATTTATAGCTAAAAAATTGGTGATTCCAATTTGTATAATTTTATTTTATATTTGTTTATCTTTTTTTAGATCCTTTTAGGATTATTTTGTTCACAATTTGGTATGGATTTTAGCTAGGAGCTTTATTATCTTTGGAAATTAATTTCTTTTATCTTATTAAATTCATAAGTTTTTATCCATGGCTCCAAATTAAATGAAATCAATTTCCATGGTTTTATAATATTTTTGTTTATCATTTTTGATCATTTAAAAATGTCTGTTGATAAATTTTATATGGATCAAATGCATAGTCTTAGAGAGATCTTGGAAATGATTTCTTCCATTAAGATTTGGTGTTTTGGTTTAACTTTTCCAAGTGTTTAATTTCAAGATATATTCATTGATGAATGCATTTCACTTGATTGAAATTTTGTTGGATGCCCTTTCATTCAAATTTTGTTCAAGAAGGGTTTTGGTGTTTCAATTTAGAAGCAAAAAGTTTCTTTTCACCCTAAATTTCAACAATTATTTCTTTTGTTTAATTATTTTTCACATTTCACAAGTATTAATGTTTCTAATTATTACAATTATAGAATGTGATGTAAACATTTATCATAAACATGATGACATGATAATAACCACTTTATTATTGCCTCTTGGGTATATCTCCAATAGCCTCCCTCTTGGGTATGCATTCAACACCTATGTCTTTCTAGTGTTGTATATACACGATTCCTAGTGGTAAACATAACCTTCGCATCTGACACTTTCACCATGTTTCAAAACACTCGAATCTCATTTTCACTTACCAAGTGTCAATAAACTTGAATCTTGATTCAATCCTTTCCATGTGGCAATAACCTTTCTTTTCATTTCCATACTGAACTCATTCAATATCTCATCTATGTACATTTGGCAGAATTATATTAGTGTCTCAATCTATCCATAAATACATTGATGCCAAATATTCAGGTTTTCCCTAAGTCTTTCATCGAGATGAAATTATTAACATGTGTCAATAAAGATACATCATATACAATTAACAATATGTCTTTTACATAATGTATTAGAAATATGTCTCTATGCTCCCACTTAATTTTCACGCAAATTCCTTCTCAAGAAACTTGATGTTCTAAGCGACAAACACTTTTGTCTTCAGTGTTATGGAGCAGTACCCAACGGTTATTCAAAATAAATTACAAATACATGCTCATCCGACTTTGGTTGTAAACATTTTACTTATGCCTAGAATACCAAAATTTAAGAATGGAAAACTTGGGTTTTATCCCAAACCATAACTTATATGGTGTCATTTCAATGGATCATGATGTAGCCCTTTTCAGTGTAAAAGCGGTAGTCTCTAAAGCTTTAATCTTTTAAGATATAATGGAAGTTTTATAAATGAAACCTTTTATCTTACCATGTCAAACACGATTTCATTACATATCTTGAACATTCCATACTCCTATGGTGTTTCGGGAAAGGAAAATCCATAGAATGATTCCTCAAATCTTAGGTGTTTTGCTAAACTTGTAACTCAAATATCCTTCATGATCCAATCATAAAGTCTTTAAAATGATTTTCTACTTCATCTTGAAAGTCTTTGAACTTTTTCAAATGTTTCATACTTCTTCCTTGTTAAGTAAATATACATATATATTCACTCAAATATTCGGAGAAATCATATGAAGTTGAAATCCATCGCTTACAACTACACACAATGGACTACATATATCAATATGTCCAAATTACAATAAGTTAGTCATTCGTTATTTTTGGCCTATGAACGGAGTTTCAATTATCTATAGGAAAGTCTAACAAGCGTCATTTGATCAAAATCAAAAGACTCCAAAATTCCATCAACATGGAGTTTCTTCATGTTATATTTCGAATATAACTTAAATAGTGATGTCACTTCTTAAGTGATCTTTCAATCATGTGTCTTGCGATATTTTTAGCATTAGTTTTATGGATGTTATTTCTCCAACTAGACTTGTATATCATCCATCTATTATGGAATATGGAAATTATTGGAACAACCTTTTGTTCTCATAATACTTGATCAAAATAACAATTATTAAAACTAATCTTGAAGGCAAGCTTTGATGTCAACGAGAAACACAACACTTTATTTGTTTTTTATGAACATCATCACCTATTCTCTTGCTGGTTACTTAGGCCATAGCAGTCCATGAAATGTGTTGTTTTGTACGAGATGTCACACCAACAAATTCGGTATCCAATACCCAAAAACCACATTGTTTAACAAGCAAAGAATACAGCCATAACATGTATATCATCTATATACCTGAGCTGAACAATTCTAGTCTTTTCTTTTTTTGCCAAATATTTCTTAGATTCTCTTTCAGCATTTCTTTTTCTTTTGAAAAGAATCTGTCAACATCAACAGTGGCGCCATACACATCATACATAGTCCAAAGCGTGTATAGTCAAATACTAATGTCGTTGAACTTGCACTTTGAAGTAGATCATCATTATCAAATGTTTGGCGTTCTTTCGAAATCCATTCTTTAGTAATCTTTTAGTGTAGTAAACATTTTACCTACATATTTTATTCATCCTTATCATGAAAATTTTCATGATCAAGCTAATATAACTTATAACTGTGAATCGCGAGTATAATGTTGCTCTCCAAAACCTTTTGGAGGATTAGGACGACCAACGTCTCCAACCTTTGCAAATTCTCATCAAATATGAGAACATAAGTTTTTCCATATTATACCCTATCATGTTGCAACTACGAATGCGAGCACTGCACGTTCATCCACTGGGTCGATCTACCGCACTCAATTTTTATGCAGTGCACGATGATGGTGTTGTGGTTACAGCTCGAGATCCTGTATAAGCTTAGAGCTTGAAAATAGGTTCTTAACCAAGCACAATCTGCAATCTAGATATTGAGCATGTTCATGATGCTTTTGGTGGCTGGCTGTAGATTCCACTAATAATTAAGTAATCACCTTTTCTTTACTAGTACTCAACATCTCATAGTACTGCCACTTTAAATTACACTAGGTTCATTAAGATGGGAGTAGTTGACAGTCTTCTTACAGCCTTTCTGGAGTTTGTGGTTATTGCTATCTCTATCTATATATGAATACCGCTACATTTTTTGCACATTTGTGCACCTCTCCCATCGCGCACCTTCTATACCCAGTAGCGTCCACCTCTCCATCGCATCAGCGCAATCTTTGGTGAGTCCGCAACCATCCAGATAGTTATTTAGGTGATTGATATTTTAAATAGTTGATCTATATGCCACATTAGTAATCTGGGATCACCATGGATGTAGACATCGAATTAGTTATAAGGTACAATTGAAATAGGGAGGTATATGCTGCCAAGATGAGTCTTATGAGGATGGGAGCTTGGGACCTGGATTTATTTCACAGAGCGGTCCTCTGCTAAACAATGCAGAGGTAATTTTCTGCATATTATTCATAAACAGATTGTTGTTCGCTTGTGTCCTGCATTGCTGAGTTTTTGAAATTATATTTTTTGGTTAAGGGGAACATGCCAAATCCTAGGCATTAGGTTAATGCACATATCCTTCTTTGCATTATGAATTTGATGTGTTCTTTCCTAAAATTTACTGGTTTTGCTGCACTTCATTTAGCATCATGCTCATGTCCCACCCATGGAGGAGGCATTGCATGAAGACATGCCTTAATCATGTTCATCGAGTGACAAGTGTTTTGATGTATGCGGCTTCTTTGCTATAATTTCAGTAACCTATGCTTTGTCTCCGAAAACGTGTTTTTATAAAGAGAGCTTTATTCCTTAAAATGTCCCCTAAATATATTGATCATTCTAGTTGCATCAAGATTTGCAGAAACGAAGTCATTTTGATCTCTTGCCACTTACTAAGGCCAGGACTGCTGATGTGCCAGCGAAGAAGGCAATCCCTGAAGTATGGCTCTTCTCATGTCAGTTCAGTTTACCATATTTGGGCAATATGCCTCATTGGTTCTTTGCCATTTTGTGATATGTGCAGCTGAATTTCAGCGTGTGATGCTAGGAATGCGTCAGCTCGTGGTCGTGCTTCTTCAGCGTCAGCGGCTGTGGCTCGTCATTTGTCTTTGGATCCTGCTCCATCTGCTCAGAACTCATTGACTCCTTAGCAAGTTCTGCATTAGATGTTGTCTCAATGAATCCCTCCCTCTTGTATGTATTCTGCTCTGGGTTTTTTCTGGAAGCAGTGGATATTGGTTTAAAATACTAGTAAAGGGAACATAAAAGCTATTTAATGACAAACTAGAGATCTGAATGCGATGGAACTTTCACAGGATTCAAACCTAGGCACCCATCATTTACTGATTTTTTGTCAAAAAATTTCCAATAGTTTTACTTTGTAGTTTAAAATCAGAGCTACTATCATATCTTGAATATAAGATGGAAGGTGTATCTTGGAGAAAGTCACCGTGATACCTGGGTTCACCATGTTACTGAATCTGCGTCAATTTTTCTTCCCTTCTTTATGATAAAATGAGAAAATTCAGGTGGGGGCCTTTATGTCCTTTCTGGTGACCTTTGAAAAAAATATTCTCCATTCCCTTTACTCTGTTCCGACATGGTGAAGTATTTTGGTGCTTTTTTACTATTCTAGTTGATTCCTTGTTGTTTAGGTATTTTGTTGACACACTCTGCTTTTTATGTAGTTTTTTTGGACATGTGCAGTTTATGATATTTCGATGATAAATATTGTTGTAAAATTATATGATGCATTATGGTGTTTACTAATGATTGCAAGAGCATAGATAATTTGTAGATAGTTTTGAAATAAAGATATCGATTCCACGGGGAGCAATAGGCGAAAGAATAAAATGCTTTTAACTAAAACTAAACGAAGTACTTAATGAATAATTCTAAGATACAAGAAAGTAGAATTGTTTTCGGTTTTTGGTTGAGTGAAACAGTAAAGTATCGTAAAGTAAAACTTAATGCAGAAAGTAGTAATCGCGTATGTAATAAATATTGAAATTACAATAGGGGAAAGGCGTTCTTAGGGAGTGGTGGATACACCGCTAGCAATTTAGACTAAGTGATCAAGATTATTATAACGATTATACTAATGATATGCATGTATGTGAGAGGATCTCCATATATGGATGATTAGGCGGCAACCACTGCTCACACCATCCTTCATAACCACATCTAACAAATAAACGACGTTAATCGTATTATCCCGCTATTAAGGGATTTCTCCCGCGGCATATACATGGCTTAATGACTTCTCCTTGCTTCCCCAAGTTAGTATGTGAAGGATGACAACGACTTTATAGTCACAGGAAGTGCTTGTCAACACCCGGATTTTTCAATCATAGATGCCTGTTATGCCATACATCGCAATCCCAGGATTACCATTTTTGCGAGACATAACAGAATTGGATACCATAGTACATCATCCGTTACAATGATACATAAGTTCTTACACAAATAGGGATCTCATGATCCAGTTCTTAATACAATTTCAAGCAGCGGAATACGTAGTAATAATGGTAGCGTAGGCGAAGCTCCATCTTCAGGGTCACAGGCAATGCTGACGATGGGAGGTGATCCTAGTTGTCGTAACTGTAACACCCTCAGAATCGACCCTATGTAGGTTTCAGCGATTCCCTCCAAACCCGCATAGAAACGATTCAAAGGTGCCCACCAGGCACTTTCGTGCGGGTGGAAAACGAAGTAATATCATTACACAATAGTCCTCGATGGAACCCACAGAACAGATATATACAACAACGACTCCATGAGTCAAGAATACAGATATACAATACAAGATCCAAATCAATTTGAAAATGATACAGCGTCCGACTACGGACAAGATGCAAATGGGGCTAAGAGCCCTGAAGAATAACCAATGGCGTCCATAACCCTGCCCAGGCCAAGCCGGAAGGTTAACCCTGCTAACGACGTCGATCTCAAAACCTTCTAAAAACAAAAGGTGTGCCGACAAAGGGCAAAGGAAAAAGAGAGCAGTCAGTACTGAGGCCAGTACACGGCGAGACTAGAATTCGGCGGTCCTCGCCTACATAGGTATGGTGGACTGAAGCGGCAGCCCGGCATGCACTAAACAACCTATAGAGACTCGATACAACTAGCGGCAATCAGAGAGGGATAAGAAAGACCTATTCGGAACCAACCTGATACTACCACCAAACATACCCCTCCTGGTATTTCCCCCTCGAGACCAAACGAGGAAGTCAACCGAGGAACTCACACCGTTGGCAGTTTTATTTATTCAGTTATTGTTGCAGCAATTACTAGTCAGGTATAGATAGTCATCCTGATATAATAAGCAGTGGGCACTTTTAGTTAACCATTCCGTTGTAGTTGCAACACTTACTAGTCAGATACAATTAGCATGAGATATCCCAAACCCAGCAGTTGTTGGTACTTTTATTTAGCCATTCCGTTGTAGTGAAGTTGAGTACTAGTCATATCAGATACAAGTCAAATTATAACAGTAAACTTTAGTTATAGTTGTCTATGATCGAGAACTGTGCTCCAAGTCGTTCATAACCGCGGACATGGCTTCTCGAAAAGATTTAACCCTGCAAGGGTGCACCAAAGTTTCCACACGCACCTACACCCTTGTTGGTAGATCAGGTAGGTACAAGATCACAAAACATACACCCAACGGTATGTCGACGGGGTTTCGGACACGACGTTTCCCAGACCCAAAGCAAGCACGGGGGGCCACCCCACTAAGCTACCCGTAACGAAGTCGGCCGGTCTCCGAGACGGACCCAGGGTTTGTGTCGACGGCTATAAACGACTGGGAACCCGAAAGTGTGACTGGGCTTGTCGATACAGCGAAAACGTATCACGGGGTTCCTAAACAGTACAGGCGCTCCACGCGCAATCGTAAATAAAGCAGTAAAGCATGGCATAAGTACAGGATAGTAATAAAGCCCCAAACTACTTTGTGGCCCCCAGTACAGTACTTTGAAATCAGGTACTAAATCGTGGGTGTCAACACCCGGATTTTTCAATCCTAGATGCCTGTTATGCCATACATCGCAATCCTAGGATTACCATTTTTGCGAGACATAACAGAATTGGATACCATAGTACTTCATCCATTACAAACGATACATAAGTTCTTACACAAATGGGGATCTCATGATCAAGCAGCGGAATACGTAATAATAACGGTAGCGTAGGCGAAGCTCCATCTTCGGGGTCACATGCAATGCTGACGATGGGAGATGATCCTAGTTGAGTAACCTTCCTGGGGTCCATCTTCGAGGTACTCCTCTTCATAGTCTGGCCATGGGAATAGCCAGGGACAAAGCCATGAGTACTCTTTAAGTACTCGCAAACTAATACTAACAAGAGAAGGGTTTTTTTTGGATAATAGGACACTAGGCTCTAGGGTTGTTTTGCAAAAATCCAGGTTTATCTCTACTAAGTTCCAAAGCTAGTCACAATTTTATAGTTCCTAAATGGGATCTTGTAATTCAGGTCACAACTCTGTTGTGGTCAAGTCAAAGTCTCAATTCATTTCACAAGTCATTTTGAAAAGTCTGACGGGGGAACAGTATGGCCACTCCAACTGTCCATAATCGCGGACGCGGCTATTCGAATAGTTTGACACTCTGCAGAGATTGTACACTTTCACCACAACATTCGATACATCCGTCAGGAACAAATCCTGAATTCACCATACTCAGTATGCGGATAATCAATCCTAACCTTTCGATTACACGCCGTAGTACAAGCACCTCTCCTGTGAGTTTGGCCTCCCAACCATGACCACTGTCATCTTGGGTACTGCACAGGTGGACAATCTTCACAAGGTAGCCTCAGCTCAGACCTTGGTCGGGAGGGAACTAATACTAAGGTATATAAGTTTCCAGTCAAGCCCTACCCAATATTCGGGTATTGTGGTTGTACGCAAAAATTGGAATGATATCGCATCCAGACAACCATCAGTTTTATAAAGGGCTAAGGCTCATGCCTCAACATTTTCATCACCAAAATCATCAAGTGTTTGGAAACACATGTCCAAAACATTTCAATAGAATGATCCATCATTCCAAGGTTTTCATAACCATTTTTCCACCAAGTATTCCCATCTACAGTTGATCAAGTTTTATGCTTAGCACTAGCATCTACAGGTGGGGGTGGTACTAATGAGGGGTGGTAACTAGTGGAGTTTCACTAAGTCCAACATTATATCTTAGGCTGATATCAAGGTTTCTAGCTTAGGCCAAATTTTATGCTCTTTAAGCAACCTTCAGCACAACTGTCTAGTATCTACCAAACTCTTAGGTAAACTCTAAGTAAGCTTTGATAAAAAAAAAATTAAGAAGCTTCCCATAAAACTAGGATTTGTTTAGCAAGTAGGTATGATCACATATGCTTAAGGCATATAGTATTCATATCACAAATATGGGTTTGTGGCATCAGTAGGGTATCTTGCAAGTGTTAGCTTGCATTGGTATAGTATCAGCTTGCATCAATATCAGTATAAGCTTGCCTTGTGCAGAGCAGTGGTTGAAGTTCTCCTCGGCTTCCTCTTCGTAGTATCCTCCTTCCTCCTCGTAGTATCCTTGGCCGGTACTAGCGTCTATGAATAAATACGAGGTACACAATCACCAAACAATACTTAACTACTTGCAATCATCACACACAAGGGTCCTATAGATGATCTAGCATCATCTCTAACATTACAAGGTTAAAGCTTGGTTTAAAACTTCTTATTTTTAGAAAAGTAATTTCTACTCATTGAAAAACTACTTAAGATTTAATATTCTCCAAACTAAACATGGGATCATTTTGACACATGTCATCACCACATATTGTAGTCCATGGGAATGTGATTTAAAGTAGTGTCACAATTTAATATGGTTTTACCCTTTTATTTCAATTAATTAAAGTGGCTAGAAATGCTTATGAAGCATTCTTTTATTACTTGAACATTATTTCTGCAAGTAAACCTATATATTTTTATATATTCTGAAAGGTATGGTTAAAGTGATTTTTGAGAGTTGGAATCAACTCAAAAGCTTTTATGGTTTAAATTTGAAAAATGTTTGAATGCAGAAAAGCTTTTGCCTTGTTATTTTTGCTATGGGTGATCTACAGATCCAAATGACTTGAATCCAACGGGCTTGGATTAAGCATTCACAGACCTTTCCAACAAAATTGGTTTCATTCAATTTGGTGCACTGAATCGATTTTGGTTGATTTTTGAAGTTGGGTACAAAAGTGTGTTTGAAATTAAAAAGAAAATGTTTAATTTGAATTGCTGGGCTGCGCGAGAAATTCTAACGGGCCGGCCTGCTAAGCACAGGGCTCCCGCGGGCTGCATAAGTGGGTGTCCCCACTCGTCAGTGACACGGGGTTGGGCAAAGCGGTATGGGGCAACGTGGATCGTTTGATCTAGTTCTAATCCAACGGCTGAGGGTCATCGTCGACGCGAGACAGCTCCGGCGAGAACGAAACCTAGCGCGACCAGTGGGGGGTGCTGGGGGCTCACCGGGGTACAGGCGAGGGTTGGCGAGGCGGGCGAACGACGAAGTCGACGACGACGAACCTCCTGGTACCGGTGGCTTCTCCTGGGGCGGCTCCAATCGCTGGCTCCCTTCTTCTCTGGCAGCGGCAGGCTCCAATGAAATTCTGGCGAGGTGGTGCTCGGCTTTCTCTGAGGATGGTGTGGCACGGTCAGTGGGGAGAGGGGAGTGAGATGGTGTGAAGAAATCGTGCGGGGTGGCCTCTATTTATAGTCGAGCGAGGGGACCGTCGAGGCGCAAGTTGAGCTCGTCGGGGGCGACGTTACAGGCGGCTAATGGCATGGGCAAGGGTAGGGGACGGTGCTGTGTCTCCTGGCGATGCTCAATGACATGATCGCGAGGCATGGGGAGGTGCGGTTTGGTCTGGAACGGGCGGCGCTCTGCGCGGCAGAGGCGGCGTCTTCGACGGCGGGTGGTGGCTGTATGGAACGGGGCGGCAAACGGGGATGTCTGGTGGTCTCCTGGGTCGGTGGTGATCGTGTATGCATGCGGTGAGGGCGGCGCGCGGTCTGTGGGTGATGGTCGAGGGTGGCGCTCTGGTGCACGCTCGGCATGGTCTGGGCGTGTCTCGTGCGCGTGGTCCAGGGCTTGGCAACACTCGCGGCTGGGACAGGCAGTGGCGATGGACGGTGGGCTGCCTCCCAGACAAGGTTGGCACGGCTAGTTCTTCCTCTAGCCTGCTGTCCACAATGGGGTGACATGGGGGTGCTCGGTTGTTCACCATTAATGACAATGGAAAGCTCACAGGGGTTCTAGTGTTGGGATAATCTTTCTAGATGATCTACTGGGTTGTGTGTGAGCTAACTAGGGAACAAGTTAGGCTCAAAACACTGCACACTATAGTGTTTGATGTTTTGTTTGATTTGTGTCTGCAACCTGTTTGATGAAATTGAAGGGTTTCACAGCATAGTAAATCAAAAATTTCTACGGAAGCGAACAGAGGGAAAGCCAAGATCTAATCTAGGAGATGCAAACAATGAGAGAGATTGGATTAGATCTTCATACCCTTGAAGATTCGCGCAGCGGAACGTTCGTCGGAACGTGGGTGATGTAGTCGTACTCGCTTCTCCTCCTCGCGATCCGATCCGATCTAGCACCACAAGTGGCGGTGCCTCCGTGAGATGCACACGTGCAGCACCTCGACGTCTCCTCCTTCCTTGGACCAGCAAGTATGGTGGAGAGATGGATTGGATCTACAACACGACGGCGTGGTGTATATGGTGGAGAATTTCTGCAGCAGGGCTTCGCCTACAAACAGTCGGGAGGGAGAGAGGAAGGCAGCAGGGCTACTAGGGCTCGGAGGGAGATGTGTGTTAAGGGGAGGGGCGCACCAGCCCTCTATATATAGAGGGGGAGGGGGCAGCCAGCCCTAGCCCCTCCTCCAAGCCTATCTCTAGTTTAAACGATTTAAACTCTCCCCTTATCTAGAAATCCTATCTTATCTCTAGTTTAAACGATTTAAACTTATCTAGGATCGGCTGGGCCCTATGGGGCCTTGTGCCCCTGGCCCAATGCGGCCAGGACACTCCCTCATAGGCCCATGCCCCCTCCCGGAAGGTGGGACCACGTTGGCCCCCTTCCGGAAGGTTCTAGAAGCTTCCTGTACAATACCGATTAATCCGGAACAATTCCGAACTCCAAAAACTGCACTGCCTTATATGAATCTTATTCTCCGGACCACTCCGGAACCTCTCGTGATGTCCCGGATCCCATCCGAGACTCCGAACAAAAATTCATAAACCAAGTATCCAATCTATCCTAGCGTCGAGACACGTTAAGTGTGTGACCCTGCGGGTTCGAGAATATGCAGACATGATCTTCTATCAATAATCAACAGCGGGGTCTGGGCACCCATATTGACTCCTACACATTCATCGATGATCGTATCGGATGAACCACGATGCCAGGATTCAATCAATCCCATATATATATTCCCTTCGTCTCGCGATATTTTACTTGCCCGAGATTCGATCGTCGGTATCGTCATACCTAGTTCAATCTCGTTCACAGCAAGTACTTTACTCGTTCCGTAATCCGATATCACTTTGTGATTAACTCCTTAACCACATGCTTGCAAGCGGTGTTGATATCGATTACCGAGTGGGCCCGAAGTATATCTCTCCGACTTGGGAGGGACAAATTCCATCTCGATACATACAACCCAACAGATACTTTCCGATCACCTGAGAGACACCTTTATGATCACCCTCTCATAGGATGACGTTTGATGACCTCAAAGCTTTCTTCCGATACCAGGGAGTTGTATTTTCTCATGGTCTAAGGAATACAATATTTGACATAGGAAAAGCTTCGCAAAGATGAACACAATGACATGATCTAATTGCTTCGCTTAGTTTGGGTCTATCCACCATATCATTCTCCAATGATATGATCTCATTATCGATTGACAACTCATGTCTATGGTTAGGAAACCTTAACCATCATTGATCAATGAGCTAGTCCATAGAGGCGTACTAGGGACACGGTGTTGTTCACAAACCACACAAGTATTAAAGTTTCCGCTTAATACAATTCTAGCATGGAATATAAACTTTATCATGAACAAGAATTATAATAATAACATCTTTATTATTGCCTCTAGGGCATAATTCCAACAGAAATGGCCGCATGAAATCAAGTTTTGAATTTTGAAAAGATTTTTGGTGGGTTTGCTAGATTGGTTATGGTGAGTCTGCAGATGCTTGGGTTTTGAAAGTTGAGCTTGTTTGGGTGGGTTTTGGAAAAGTGGGATCTTCCCATATGAAGAAGATTCAATTTTGAATTGTCATTTAAACTATGCATTTGAAAGTTTCTGGATGATCACAAAGTGGGCCTTGATACTCTGTTATGAGTACATTCAAAGGGTGCAAAGATCCAGAAAAGTTTCTGTTAGGTTTTGAAAGTTTGAGACAGCCAAAGTAGGCATGGGAGTTAAATTGGTCAAAATGAGCATTCACTTAATATATTTGTTTTGATTTACTTGTCTTTAGGAAAGGTGTGGGAAATGTTTTAGATGATGTTATTTTCACCTAAGAAACATTTTACAAGCAATGGTTCACACAAACAAGGTGGTTTTTAATGAAATTCAAAATCCATGCATACACATATACATGCATTCATGAATTCATTTAGAAAAGTTTTTTGTTAACCCTAAACTTGATGATTAGTGTTTTGATGATCTAAGTTTGATATTTTTGGGATGTTACAAACCTTCCCCCCTTAAACAAAATCTCATCCCGAGATTTGAAAAGGACGAAAAGATTACCTAGGATTTGAAGAGATCTGGAAACTCCGTTCTGATGTGATCTTCGCGTTCCCAGGTAGCCTCCTCTTCTGTGTGGTTGCTCCACTGAATCTTGAGAAACTTGATGCTTCGGGTTCTGGTAGTTCGAAAGGCTTCTTCCAATATACGGATGGGTACTTCGGGATAGGTTAGGTCATCGTTGATCTCGATGGTCCGGTGATCGATATTCTTGAACACTTCGGTCTTCTCGGGGACTTCGAGACATTTGCGAAGTAACGAGATATGGAACACATTGTGCACTGCTGACATCTCTTCAGGTAGTTCCAGTTGATACGATACTTCTCCTCGACGGTTCAAAATTTTGAAAGGTCCGATATATCTGGGGGTTAACTTTCCTTTGAGTTGGAAACGTTGCACTCCCTTCAATGGCGACACTTTCAGATAAACAAAATCTCCGATGTTGAAGGCGAGGTCTCGACGTCTCTTGTCGGTGTAACTCTTTTATCGGGATTGGGCTGTCTTGAGGTGTTCACGAATCTTGTGAACCTTCTCTTCTGCTTCTCGTAGGATGTCGGGTCCGAAAATCTGACTCTCTCCTACTTCTGACCAGTTCAAAGGGGTGCGACACTTTCTTCCGTACATAAATTCAAATGGGGCCATTGGCAAACTGGCTTGGTAACTATTGTTGTACGAAAATTCTGCAAACGGCAGACAGTCTTCCCACTTGGATCCATATTCTAATACACATGCTCTAAGCATATCTTCGAGTATTTGGTTTACTCGCTCCGTTTGTCCATCGGTCTAAGGGTGATACGCGGTACTGATATCTAGGCGGGTTCCTAAACCTTCTTGGACTTTCTTTCAGAATCTCGAGGTAAACTGAGTTCCTCGATCCGAGACTATGTTCTTGGGGACTCCGTGCAAACTAACGATCCTCGCGATGTATAACTCCGCTAGCTTCGAACTCTGATAGGTAGTTTTGACGGGCAAGAAATGGGCTACTTTGGACAATCTGTCCACTATGACCCAAATAGAGTCATTTCCCCTACTAGAAGTAGGTAGTCCAGTGATAAAGTCCATTCCTACAGAATCCCATTTCGATTCCGGAATTTGCAAAGGTTACAACAATCCAGCGGGTCTTTGATGTCCTGCCTTGACTCGCTGACATATATCACACTTGGCGATATAGCTTCCGATTTCTCTCTTCATCTTATGCCACCAAAATTGCTCTTTCAAATCTTGATACATCTTAGTTCCTCCGGGATGGATAGAATAAAGTGTATCATGAGCCTCCTTCAAGATAACTTCTTTCAACTCTGAATCTTCTGGTACACAAAGGCGTCCTTTGTACCACAAAACTCCTTCTTCGTCCTCGGTGAATCCGGGTACTTTGCCTGTACCGATACGACGCTTGATTCCGTCGATACTGGCATTTCCCTTCTGCGCCTCTTTAATCTGACTGATCAAAGTGGGCTGAAGTTCGATGCTAGCCAAAAATCCTTCACTTACTAATTCTACTCGAAAATCTTCCATTTATTTGTGCAAACTTGGTTGCTCCTTCAAAATCATGGAGTTCAAGCGGCACGGCAATCTGCTAAGGGCATCGGCTACCACATTGGCTTTTCCAGGGTGATAGTGAATGTCCAGGTCGTAATCCTTGATTAGCTCAATCCATCTTCTCTGCCTCATATTCAGCTCCTTCTGAGTGAATATATAATTTAGGCTCTTGGGATCCGAATAAATCTCACAACGGTTTCCCATCAGGTAATGTCTCCATGTCTTTAGGGCTAGAACTACGGCTGCGAGTTCGAGGTCATGGGTTGGGTAATTTTGTTCATGTTGCTTCAATTGTCGCGATAGATAAGATATAA
Source organism: Avena sativa (assembly GCA_916181665.1). Taxonomy (NCBI): domain Eukaryota; kingdom Viridiplantae; phylum Streptophyta; class Magnoliopsida; order Poales; family Poaceae; genus Avena; species Avena sativa. The sequence continues at coordinate 108,829,317 of OV702293.1, forward strand.
CTTTGCCTTCTTGCATTAGCACACATCCGAGACCAATCTTGGATGCGTCACAATACACATCGAAGGGCTTCGTGATATCCGGCATGATCAAGATTGGGGCTGAAATCAATCTCCTCTTGAGTTCTTGAAAAGTTGCTTCACATTTGTCAGTCCATTCAAACTTCTTGTCCTTCTTCAGTAATTGGGTCATGGGTCAGGCTATACTCGAGAATCCTTCTACGAATTTGCAGTAATATCCCGCCAATCCGAGAAAAGCACGAACTTGGGTTTGAGTGGTTGGGGCTTGCCAATCTTCTACATCTTTCACTTTGGCAGGGTCAACGGCAATTCCTCCGGCTGATACAATGTGGCCGAGGAATCCTACTTCCTGTAACCAGAATTCACATTTGCTAAATTTTGCATACAACTGATGCTCTCTAAGGGTTCCAAGAATGGTCCTTAGGTGTAGCTCATGTTCTTCTTCTGATTTGGAATAAATCAGAATGTCATCGATGAAAACAACGACAAACTTATCCAGGAAGTCCATAAAAATCTTATTCATGAGATTCATGAAATAAGCGGGGGCATTGGTTAATCCAAAAGACATGACTGTATACTCATACAATCCATATCTGGTGGTGAAGGCAGTCTTTGGGATATCCTCTGCACGAATTTTGAGTTGATGATAGCCAGTCCTAAGATCAATCTTAGAAAACACCTGGGCACCGGTCAACTGATCAAACAAATCTTCTATCTTAGGCAAGGGGTACTTGTTCTTGATGGTGACATCATTCAACTTTCGATAATCCGTACACAAACGGTTACCTCCATCCTTCTTGTCTACGAACAAGATAGGTGATCTCCATGGGGACGCACTCGGTTGAATCAATCCGATTTCTAGCATGGAATCCAGTTGCTTCTTCAGTTCTTCTAGTTCTGACGGGTTCATACTATAGGGTCTCTGGGCTATGGGTCCTGTTCTGGGGATTAGTTCGATGATAAACTCGATATCCCGATCTGGGGGAATACCGGGCAAAACATCTGGAAATACATCGGGGTATTCACAGACTATCCGAACTTGGTCAATGGTAGGTTGGGCTAGACTCTTGTTACACTTGAATTGGCGAGGTAAGGTTTCAGATATATGCTCGACTGATATTCCGGTGGTACTGGTCATGGTAATGGCTTTCTTGGCACAGTCAATCAATCCTTTATGCTTGGACATCCAATCCATTCCTAGTACTACTTCCAAACCTTTAGTTCCGAGTACTATTAGATTAGCATAAAAATCTATGCCATGGATTCGGATAGGGACGGCTTTGCAAATTTGCCTAGCCTTGGTGGTTGATCCGGGAATTTGTACAATCATCACATGCTTCAATTTGGTTGGTTGAATTTTACTAGTGCAGGCAAATTCTTCGGTGACAAATGAATGCGATGCACCAGAATCAAACAACACTCTTGCAAGTACTGAATTAACAGAAAACATACCCAGCACGACGTCTGGCGCTTCCTGAGCTTCTTCAGCATGCATGAGAAAAAGACGGCCATTGCGGTTGAGTGAATTCCCTGGGGCAAATCTTCTCCCTGGCTGTACACGACGCTTCTGCTGAGCTGGGACATTGGCGTTGGGGGTTGTGGCATTCTTCTTGTTGGGGCACTCGTTGGAATAGTGGCCTTTATTTCCACAGTCATAACAGGTCACTTGTGACTTGTCCTTGGCTGCGATAGGCACATCATTGCTTCGAGTCCTTGGGGCAGTGTTGGGGTTGGTGGTAGTATTGTTGATGTTGAACTTGGGTGGGGCACGGGTGAAATTGCTAGAGTTGCCGGGGTTGTTGTGATTTCCTCCGGGTCTAGGGTTTCCACGGTTGGGATAGGTCGGATGGGTCATAGGGGGTCTGTTGGTTCTTGGGGCAAATCCTGGAGATGGGTTGGGGCGATACTTTGGGGCCTGATGGGTTCCTGGTTGATGCATCATGCGACGCTTGCGGTTCTCATTGGCCTGGTTGATCTTTCCTTCCATTTGGATAGCAGAGTCTACAAGGGCTTCAATATCAACAAAGGGGATATTGACTAACACCGTCTGCATCTCGTCGTGCAGACCATTCAGGAATCTTTCTTCCTTCTTGGATTCAATGACTATTTCGTCCGGGGCATACCTAGCTAATGACAAAAATTTGTCACGGTTTTCCACTACAGTCATCCTTCCTTGCTTCAACTCTCTGAACTCGTCTCTCATTCTCTTGATTAAACCTGGTGGCACATGGGTTCTGCTAAACTTGACCTTGAATTCCTCCAAGGTCATCATCTGGCGTCCGGTCATTGCACGAACACTGTTCCACCATGCCCTGGCATCTCCGGCTAGATAATGGGTGGCGAACAAGACTTTCTCGTTGGCTTCCACTCTGGCTACTTCTAAGTTATTTTCCATGGTTTGCAGCCAATCATCGGTGTCTAGGGGTTCTTTCGACTTGGTGAAAACGGGTGGGTTGGTATTCTGGAAATTCTTGAGCTTAGACCCGTGGTTGTCCTGATTTCCATGGCCTTGGTTGTTGTGGGCTAGCTGGGCTATCTGTTGCAGAGTGGCTAGGTTGGCTTGACGTTCCTCTCTTTCAGCTTCGTGGTCAAAAGTCAACATTTGCAGGATCTGCAACATCGGGTCTGGCGCTGAACCACTTTCTCCACGTGGCATCGGAAGATTTAGACAGATCATGAGAAAAGAGGGAAATTACTAAGGTTTTGGGTTTTTGAAAAGTTTTTGGAGTTTGACTCAAGTTTTCTAGCAACTTGCTTTTTCATTCATTCACTCATAGCACACAATACAACACACAGCACAACAAGGAAAAACAGATGGTTTTAAGAACCATTCTGGAATCTACGATACAGTGGGACCGACTACTACTCACTACGCTAGTGCTCAGTGCTACTACTCCTCGGAGTCTGTGGCTTCATCATCTTCAGGATCATCGATGAAGGCGAAATCATCCTCATCGGTGAAGAAGTCCATGGCCTGATCCTCCAGAAAATCATCGTCATCGTTGAGATAGGAGTAAGGGTCTCCACGAAGATCCTCTCCGGCATTCTCCCTTTCCTCCAACTGCATGTCCCTCTCGTGGATGGTCTCTTCCAGAGATGAGATGCGATGGCGAAGAGGGGCAATAATGCGCTCCTTCTTGTCGAGCTGACGACGGCGAGACTTGCGATCCTTTGCTAGCATGGCGATGGTCTGATCCTTTGTCTTGATGATGGCAGACTTGTGGTTACAATAGGCAGGGCAGTTGTCCAACTCTTGTTGACGATCATACATCATGAAGCTAAGGTGGTCCAATTGAGTCTTCAGCTCGGGGTGGTATGGGGATTCCAGTGGTTATCCATTTGCATCACGTCTTGGGAAAAACTCAAAGCGAGTACCCTTGATCTGATTGATGCTCTGCCCACACAGACGGGAAAGAGCTTCATGCATTGCTCTGGCAAGTCCATCGAGCCAGTTGTTTTCCCTCAAGGTAAACTTAATTCCCTCCGCTGTGGGAGGTTCAATTTTTCCTCGGAGACTTGGAACAATTAGCCACTACAGATCTTCTCCTCCTTGATCATTGAGCTGAGCTCCGAAGAACTCGGGGTGCGGACGCTCCAGAAGTTCTGAAAGCTGATCCAGATCCCTCTCAAAGATAAGGTCTCCTCCATTCCCAAGTTGATAAAACTTGCTGTACTTCACGTCCATCTATAAAAATAGAGTATGAGTAGATTAGCACAGTGATCAAGTGTGTCAAAATTTTATCTATTTGCAAGAGTTTTTGGGGAACATGAAGTTTTATTAAAGAATTAAAGAGGTAAGAATGAGAATAAGTTTTCGTAAATATTTTTGTTCTGTGGTTTTGAAACTAAGTTTTTGGTTCAACGTCCAATCTAACTAGGGTCTCCTATGGTCAGGATGGCTCTGATACCAACTTGTCAACACCCGGATTTTTCAATCCTAGATGCCTGTTATGCCATACATCGCAATCCCAGGATTACCATTTTTGCGAGACATAACAGAATTGGATACCATAGTACTTCATCCATTACAAACGATACATAAGTTCTTACACAAATGGGGATCTCATGATCCAGTTCTTAGTACAACATCAAGCAGCGGAATACGTAATAATAACGGTAGCGTAGGCGAAGCTCCATCTTCGGGGTCACAGGTAATGCTGACGATGGGAGATGATCCTAGTTGTCGTAACCTTCCTGGGGTCCATCTTCGAGGTACTCCTCTTCATAGTCTGGCCATGGGAATAGACAGGGACAAAGCCATGAGTACTCTTTAAGTACTCGCGAACTAATACTAACAAGAGAAGGGTTTTTTTTTTGATAATAGGACACTAGGCTCTAGGGTTGTTTTGCAAAAAGCCAGGTTTATCTCTACTAAGTTCCAAAGATAGTCACAATTTTATAGTTCCTAAATGGGATCTTGTAATTCAGGTCACAACTCTGTTGTGGTCAAGTCAAAGTCTCAATTCATTTCACAAGTCATTTTGAAAAGTCTGACGGGGGAACAGTATGGCCACTCCAACTGTCCATAACCGCGGACGCGGCTATTCGAATAGTTTGACACTCTGCAGTGATTGTACACTTTCACCACAACATTCGATACATCCGTCAGGAAAAAATCCTGAATTCACCATAATCAGTATGCGGATAATCAATCCTAACCTTTCGATTACACGCCCTAGTATAAGCACCTCTCCTGTGAGTTTGGCCTCCCAACCATGACCACTGTCATCTTGGGTACTACACAGGTGGACAATCTTCACATGGTAGCCTCAGCTCAGACCTTGGCCGGGAGGGAACTAATACTAAGGTATATAAGTTTCCAGTCAAGCCCTACCCAATATTCGGGTATTGTGGTTGTACGCAAAAATTGGAATGGTATCGCATCCAGACAACCATCAGTTTTATAAAGGGCTAAGGCTCATGCCTCAAAATTTTCATCACCAAAATCATCAAGTGTTTGGAAACACATGTCCAAAACATTTCAATAGAATGATCCATCATTCCAAGGTTTTCATAACCTTTTTTCCACCAAGTATTCCCATCTACAGTTGATCAAGTTTTATGCTTAGCACTAGCATCTACAGGTGGGGGTGGTACTAATGAGGGGTGGTAACTAGTGGATTTTCACTAAGTCCAACATTATATCTTAGGCTGATATCAAGGTTTCTAGCTTAGGCCAAATTTTAGGCTCTTTAAGAAAACTTCAGCATAACTGTCTAGTATCTACCAAACTCTTAGGTAGACTCTAAGTAAGCTTTGATAAAAAAATAAAGTAATAAGCTTTCCATAAAACTAGGATTGGTTTAGCAAGTAGGTATGATCACATATGCTTAAGGCATATAGTATTCATATCACAAATATGGGTTTGTGGCATCAGTAGGGTATCTAGCAAGTGTTAGCTTGCATTGGTATAGTATCAGCTTGCATCAATATCAGTATAAGCTTGCCTTGTGCAGAGCAGTGGTTGAAGTTCTCCTCGGCTTCCTCTTCGTAGTATCCTCCTTCCTCCTCGTAGTATCCTTGGTCGGTTATAGCGTCTATGAATAAATACGAGGTACACAATCACCAAACAATACTTAACTACTTGCAATCATCACACACAAGGGTCCTATAGATGATCTAGCATCATCTCTAACATTACAAGGTTAAAGCTTGGTTTAAAATTTCTTATTTTTAGAAAAGTAATTTCTACTCATTGAAAAACTACTTAAGATTTAATATTCTCCAAACTAAACATGGGATCATTTTGACACATGTCATCACCACATATTGTAGTCCATGGGAATGTGATTTAAAGTAGTGTCACAATTTAATAAGGTTTTACCCTTTTATTTCAATTAATTAAAGTGGCTAGAAATGCTTATGAAGCATTCTTTTATTACTTGAACATTATTTCTGCAAGTAAACCTATATATTTTTATATATTCTGAAAGGTATTGTTAAATGTGATTTTTGAGAGTTGGAATCAACTCAAAATCTTTTATGGTTTAAATTTGAAAAATGTTTGAATGCAGAAAAGCTTTTGCCTTGTTATTTTTGCTATGGGTGATCTACAGATCCAAATGACTTGAATCTAATGGGCTTGGATGAAGCATTCACAGACCTTTCCAACAAAATTGGTTTCATTCAATTTGGTGCACTGAATCGATCTAGGATGATTTTTGAAGTTGGGTACAGAAGTGTGTTTGGAATTAAAAAGAAAAGGTTTAATTTGAATTGCTGGGCTGCGCGGGAAATTCTAACGGGCCGGCCTGCTAAGCACAGGGCTCCCGCGGGCTGCGTAAGTGGGTGTCCCCACTCGTCAGTGACACGGGGTTGGGCGAAGCGGTATGGGGCAACGTGGATCGTTTGATCTAGTTCTAATCCAACGGCTGAGGGTCATCGTCGATGCGAGACAGCTCCGGCGAGAACGAAACCTAGCACGGCCAGTGGGGGGTGCTGGGGGCTCACCGGGGTACGGGCGAACGACGAAGTCGACGACGGCCAACCTCCTGGTACTGGTGGCTTCTCGTGGGGCGGCTCCAATCGCTGGCTCCCTTCTTCTCCGGCAGCGGCAGGCTCTAGTGAAATTCCGGCGAGGTGGTGCTCGGCTTGCTCTGAGGATGGTGTGGCACGGTCAGTGGGGAGACGGGAGTGAGATGGTGTGAAGAAATCGTGCGGGGGTGGCCTCTATTTATAGTCGAGCGAGGGGACCGTCGGGGCGCAAGGTGAGCTCTTCGGGGGCGACGTTACAGGCGGCTAATGGCATGGGCAAGGGTAGGGGACGGTGCTGTGTCTCCTGGCGATGCTCAATGACATGATCGCGAGGCATGGGGCGATGCGGTTTGGTCTAGAACGGGCGACGCTCTGCGCGGCAGAGGCGGCGTCTTCGACGGTGGGCGGTGGCTGTATGGCACGGGGCGGCAAACGGGGATGTCTGGCGGTCTCCTGGGTTGGTGGTGATCGTGTATGCACGCGGTGAGGGCGGTGCGCGGTGTGTGGGTGATGGTCGAGGGTGGCGCTCTGGCGCACGCTCTGCATGGTCTGGGCGTGTCTCGTGCGCGTGGTCCAGGGCATGGCAACGCTCGCGGCTGGGACAGGCAGTGGCGGTGGACGGTGGGCTGCCTCCCAGACAAGGTTGGCACGGCTAGTTCTTCCTCTAGCCTGCTATCCACAATGGGGTGACATGGGGGTGCTCGGCTATTCACCATTAATGACAATGGCAAGCTCACAGGGCTGCTAGTGTTGGGATAATCTTTCTAGATGATCTACTGGGTTGTGTGTGAGCTAACTAGGGAACAAGTTAGGCTCAAAACACTGCACACTATAGTGTTTGATGTTTTGTTTGATTTGTGTCTGCAACCTGTTTGATGAAATGGCCGCATGAAATCAAGTTTTGAATTTTTAAAAGATTTTTGGTGGGTTTGCTAGATTGGTTCTGGTGAGTCTGCAGATGCTTGGGTTTTGAAAGTTGAGCTTGTTTGGGTGGGTTTTGGAAAAGTGGGATCTTCCCATATGAAGAAGATTCAATTTTGAATTGTCATTTAAACTATGCATTTGAAAGTTTCTGGATGATCACAAAGTGGGCCTTGATACTCTCTTATGAGTACATTCAAGGGGTGCAAAGATCTAGAAAAGTTTCTGTTAGGTTTTGAAAGTTTGAGACAGCCAAAGTAGGCATGGGAGTTAAATTGGTCAAAATGACCATTCACTTAATATATTTGTTTTGATTTACTTGTCTTTAGGAAAGGTGTGGGAAATGTTTTAGATGATGTTATTTTCACCTAAGAAACATTTTACAAGCAATGGTTCACACAAACAAGGTGGTTTTTAAAGAAATTCAAAATCCATGCATACACATATACATGCATTCATGAATTCATTTAGAAAAGTTTTTTGTTAACCCTAAACTTGATGATTAGTGTTTTGATGATCTAAGTTTGATATTTTTGGGATGTTACAATGGGGGTGCCCACACACCCCACCTATGGTTAGCGCGCTCGATCTCGGAACAGGTGTCAAGAACTCGGGGTCCTACGGGACACCAGTGAGCGGTTAAAATCCAAATATTGTCTATTACCCACCGGTGCCTCTGCATTTACCTACTTTCAATTTTAGTTGTTAAACAATAATTAAAGCCATGATCATCTCCAACATTAAACATACTGCAAAACTCCAACAACTGTGGTACTTGACGACACGCAACAACACTTGAGCAAGCGACTATGACACGCAAGTCCAACTATCTACCAAACAACAGGTAATAGGATGTGTCCAAGGCAATATAAGGCTGCAAGGGATTTCACGGGTACGAAAACTAGAGCATCGCATCATAGATAGCAATAGATCAACAGGAAGAAATAAAGACTATAAAAGTAAGATAGGTGGAAAGAGGGAGAATGCTCGCCTGAAAAACATTGCCAAAGTTTCATCCGAAGATCGGGTCGACACTCGCATCAACTCATCAGCCTAATCCGTGAAGAAGCAAAGCGCTAAAAGAAACACCGGATGCACCATTTAATACTACGGCAAAAGATCGAGCATGATGCATGTATGCTGTATGGCATGGCAAAGATGCGATGCAATTAGGCAATATTAAGCGGAACCGGGATCCCGATAATTAAGTATATGGTTATAGTTGTTCTAGATACCTGCAATTTAAATATTGTCTTAACAAGTCACAACATGTCACCGGTTCGCTACACAAATTTAATTGGGGCCAATATAAGACTAGATTCGCCCACATATGGCCTCCATATTTAATTATTAGGTGAATCGGCATAAGGCCCTCAAACCACACTATATGTACGCAAGCATGGCAATTTAATATGCAACAAGTATATGTCATATATATTGTAAAATAGGAGAGGTATCGGAAAAATGGTCACACATCGAGGATCGATGATCTTGGGGTTCCGAGGTTTTGCGGGATCGGTCTTTGGTTCCATGTGGGCGATCTTGGCGTCCGAGGGTTTCTCCGAGTGCGTGGTGCGTCCATGTGGTAGATCTTGTCAGTTTCATGAAGGAGGCCTTGTCGCTCGACAACCTTCTGTGACGACCTTGGGACTCCGGCATCGAACGTCAGTATCGAACTTGTGTCAGCGTAAGCAGTACATCGGGTCCATCTTTCTTCTTGACAACATCACGGCTAAATGTTGGGCCACAACACGTCACGGATTCATCACCGACTCGACAGGGTAATCCAACACAGCACTAGGCCGAGCGGATGCTCTGCATCTTGCGGGCGAAGTTGAGAACCTGGTGGCACAAGGATGCTTAGGTTCCGCGTGTGGCAGCACCTGGTAGACACGCGTGGTGCAGGATTGCTACCACCGGAGGCCTCCCTGTAGATACACGAGGGCAGGGCCTTGGTCGTCGGAGAGGCCTGCAAGGCTAGGGCTCAAGGGTTGCAAAGCTCAGGGGCTCCAAGGCAGCCTCTGCCAGCGGTGACGAGGACGCAGGCCGGACGGAGGGGGTCGCGGGCGAGGAGGCCACGCGGCAGCGACGGGGCGTTTAGGCGGGGAGATCCTGCAGGCAGCCGGCAGGAGAGGAGAGGGCGGACGATGCGGGGCGGAGGTCACGGATGGCCGGCAGGGAGCTCGGGCTCAAGGCAGACGCACGATGAGGGAAGGCCAACGACGGTGGACGTGGTCGCGGCCGAAGGTGACGGGCCCGTGGAGGAAGATGACGATGGGCATGGCCGCGCGGGAAACCAGGGAGGTCACGAGCAACGGGGGTAGCAGGTTCTTGGGGCGCGGCGGCGCTAGCGGTGGTTGCAGAGAAGGGTACGGAGGTCGTAGAGAGGCGGCCCAATAGAAGACGGCGAGGGTGCGGTGCAGGGGACGGACGGCTTGCCATGGGTAGGGGCCGGCGGCGGCGGATGCGAGCAGAGAGGCGGGTTTGGTGGCTTGCGGGATTGGGTTTCGTGGGGGATAGAGAGGAGGCGACGGGAAACGGGGCAGGTGCGGGGTGGGCGGTCGATAGGTGTGGGCCAGGAGTGGAACATGGATCGGGGTTTGTCCGAGAGGAGCGTGGAGTGCGGGTTGTGTGGGTCTAGCGCAGGCGCGTGGGTGGGGTGCTGGCGGCGGTGGGTGGGATTGGTGTGGATAGGTTAGATGGCTAGGGTTTCTAGGGACTAGTAGGTTTAGGTTTTGGTCCAACCGGTTGGGCCTTTGGGCCTGTCCGGTTTAGGTATAGGTTTTATTTATTTATATTTAAAATATTTTTAGTTTTATGTTCTTTTGTTTAAAAATCATTTTGGTAAATATTTTTACATGATTTACAGAACAAGGGATATAATTTGAATAAGAAGATGATATGTAAAGTACAAAATAATATAGGGTTTTACTAAAATAGTTTAGAGACAAGGTATGGAAGATGATGATGTCATGATGATGAAAAATAGAAACAACAAGCATTAATATAATTAGGGTTTATCCGGGGTGCTACAGTAACCTTCCTGGGGTCCATCTTCCAGGTACTCCTCTTCATAGTCTGGCCATGGGAATAGCCAGGGACAAAGCCATGAGTACCCTTTAAGTACTCGCAAACTAATACTAACAGGTAAGGGGTTTTTGGATAATAGGACACTAGGCTCTAGGGTTGTTTTGCAAAAAGCCAGGTTTATCTCTACTAAGTTCCAAAGGTAGTCACAATTTTATAACTCCTAAGTGGGATCTTGTAATTCAGGTCACAACTCTGTTGTGGTCAAGTCAAAGTCTCAACTCGTTTCACAAGTCATTTTGAAAAGTCTGACGGGGGAACAGTATGGCCACTCCAACTGTCCATAACCGCGGACGCGGCTATTCGAATAGTTTGACACTCTGTAGAGATTGTACACTTTGACCACAACATTCGATACATCTGTCAGGAACAAATCCTGAATTCACCATACTCAGTATGCGGATAATCAATCCTAACCTTTCGATTACACGCCCTAGTATAAGCACCTCTCCTGTGAGTATGGCCTCCCAACCATGACCAACTGTCATCTTGGGTACTGCACAGGTGGACAATCTTCACAAGGTAGCCTCAGCTCAGACCTTGGCCGTGAGGGAACTAATACTAAGGTACATAAGTTTCCAGTCAAGCCCTACCCAATCTTCGGGTATTGTGGTTGTACGATAAAATTGGAATGGTATCGCATCCAGACAACCATTAATTTTATAAAGGGGCTAAGGCTCATGCCTCAACATTTTCATCACCAAAATCATCAAGTGTTTAGAAACACATGTCCAAAACATTTCAATAGAATGATCCATCATTCCAAGGTTTTCATAACCATTTTTCCACCAAGTAATCCCATCTAAAGTTGATCAAGTTTTATGCTTAGCGCTAGCATCTACAGGTGGGGTAATACTAAGAAGGGGTGGTAACTAGTGGGGTTTTAACTAAGTTCAATCTCATGTCTTAGGCTGAGGTCAAGGTTTCTATCTTAGGCCAAATTTTGCTCTTTATGCAACCTTCAGCACAACTTTCTAGTATCTACCAAACTCTTAGGTAGACTCTAAGTAAGCTTTGATATAGAAATAAAGTAAGAAGCTTGCACATAAAACTAGGATTTGGTTTATCAAGGGGGTATGATCACATATGCTTAAGGCATATAGTAGTCATATCACAAGTATGGGTTTGTGGCATCAGTAGGGTATCTTGCAAGGGTTAGCTTGCATCAATATCAGTATAAGCTTGCATAGTTACTAGCTTGCCTTGTGTAGAGCAGTGGTTGAAGTTCTCCTCGGCTTCCTCTTCATAGTATCCTCCTTCCTCCTCGTATCCTTGGTCGGTACTAGCGACTATGAATGAATACGAGGTACACAATCACCAAACAATACTTAACTACATGCAATCATCACACACAAGGGTCCTATAGATGATCTAGCATCATCTCTAACATTACAAGGTTAAGGCTTGGTTTAAATCTTTTTATTTTTAGAAAAGTAATTTCTACTCATTGAAAAACTACTTAAGATTTAATATTCTCCAAACTAAACATGGGATCATGTTGACACATGTCATCACCACATATTGTAGTCCATGGGAATGTGATTTAAAGTGGTGTCACAATTTAATAAGGTTTTACCCTTTTATTTTAATTAATTAAAGTGGCTAGAAATGCTTATGTAGCATTCTTTTATTACTTGAACAATATTTCTGCAAGTAAACCTATATGTTTTTATATATTCTGAAAGTTATGGTTAAATGATTTTTGAGAGTTGGAATCAACTCAAAAGCTATTATGGTTTAAATTTGAAAAATGTTTGAATGCAGAAAAGCTTCTGCCTTGTTATTTTTACCATGGGTGATCTAGAGATCCAAATGACTTGAATACAACGGGCTTGGATTCAGCATTCACAGACCTTTCCAACAAAATTGGTTTCATTCAAATTGGTGCATTGAATCAATCTGGGTTGATTTTTGAAGTTGAGTACAGAAGTGTGTTTGAATTGAAATAGAAAAAGATTTAATTTGAATAACTGGGCTGCGCGGGAAATTCTAACTGGCCGGCATGCTATGCGCAGTCCTCCCGCGGGCTGCTTAAGTGGGTGTCCCCACTCGTCAGTGACACGGGGCTGGGCGAAGCGGTATGGGGCAACATGGGTCGTTCGATCTAGTTCTAATCTAACGGATGGGAGTCGTCGTCGACGCGAGATAACTCCGGCAAGAACGAAACCTAGCGCGGCCAGTGAGGGTTGCTGGGGGCTCACCGGGGTACTGGCGAGGGTCGGCGAGGTGGGCGAACGACGAAATCGACGACGGCGAACTCAGGGGTGGTCGCGGCAGCTCCTGGGGCGGCTCCAATCGCTGGCTCCTTTCTTCTCCGGCAGCGGCAGGCTCCAGTGAAATTCCGGCGAGGTGGTGCTCGCGTTGCTCTGAGAATGGTGTGGCACGATCAGTGAGGAGAGGGGAGTGAGATGGTGTGAAGAATTCGTGCAGGGGTGGCCTCTATTTATAGTCGAGCGAGGGGACCGTTGGGGCGCACGGTGAGCATGTCGGGGGCGACGTTACAGGCGGCTAATGGCATGGGCAAGGGTAGGGGACGGTGCTGTGTCTCCTGGCGATGCTCAACGACATGGTCGCGAGGCATGGGGCGGTGTGGTTTGGTCTGGAACGGCCGGTGCTCCGCGCGGCAGAGGCGGCGTCTTCGACGGTGGGCGGTGGCTGTGCGGCACGGGGCGGCAAATGGGGATGTCTGGCGGTCTCCCGGGTTGATGGCGATCATGTATGCACGCGGCGAGGGCGGCGTGCGGTCTGTGGATGCTGGTCGAGGGTGGCGCTCTGGCGCACGCTCGGCATGGTCTGGGCGTGGCTTGTGCGCGTGGTCCAGGGCTTGGCAACGCTTGCGGCTGGGATAGTGAGTGGCGGTGGACGGTGGGATGCCTCCTAGAGAAGGTTGGCACGACTAGTTCTTCCTCTAGCTTGCTGTCCACAATGGGGTGACATTGGGGTGCTCGGCTGTTCACCATTAATGGCAATGGTAAGCTCACAGGAGTGCTAGTGTTGGGCTAATCTTTCTAGATTATCTACTGAGTTGTGTGTGAGCTAACTAGGGAACAAGTTAGGCAAGAATCACTACACACTATAGTGTTTGATGTTTTGTTTGATTTGTGTCTGCAACCTGTTTGATGAAATGGCCGCATGAAATCAAGTTTTGAATTTTGAAATGATTTTTGGTGGGTTTGCTAGATTGGTGCTGGTGAGTCTGCAGATGCTTGGGTTTTTAAAGTTGAGCTTGTTTGAGTGGGTTTTGAAAAAGTGGGATCTTCCCATATGAAGAAGATTCAATTTTGAATTGTCATTTAAACTATGCATTTTAAAGTTTCTGGATGATCACAAAGTGGGCCTTGATACTCTGTTATGAGTACATTCAAGGGGTGCAAAGATCCAGAAAAGTTTCTGTTAGGTTCTGAAAGTTTGAGACAGCCAAAGTAGGCATGGGAGTTAAATTGGCCAAAATGACCATTCACTTAATATATATTTTTTTGATTTACTTGTATTTAAGGAAAGTGTGGGAAATGTTTTAGATGATGTTCATTTCACCTAAGAAACATTTTACAAGCAATGGATCACACAAACAAGGTGGTTTTTAAAGAAATTCAAAATCCATGCATACACATATACATGCATTCATGAGTTTATTTAGAAAAGTTTTTGTTAACCCTAATCTTGATGATTAGTGTTTGATGATCTCAGTTTGGTATTTTTGGGATGTTACAAACCTTCCCCCCTTAAACAAAATCTCATCCCGAGATTTGAAAAAGGACGAAAAGATTACCTAGGATTTGAAGAGATCGGGAAACTCCGTCCTGATGTGATCTTCGCGTTCCCAGGTAGCTTCCTCTTCTGTGTGGTTGCTCCACTGAATCTTGAGAAACTTGATGCTTCCTGTTCGGGTAGTTCGATAAGCTTCTTCCAAAATGCGGATGGGTACTTCAGGATAGGTCAGGTCATCGTTGATCTCTATGGTCCGGTGATAGATATTCTGGAACACTTCGGTCTTCTCGGGGACTTCGAGACACTTGAGAAGTAACGAGATATGGAACACATTGTGCACAGCTGACATCTCTTCAGGTAATTCTAGTTGATACGATACTTCTCCTCGACGGTTCAAAATTTTGAAAGGTCTGATATATCTGGGGGCTAACTTTCCTTTGAGTTGGAAACGCTGCATTCCCTTCAATGGCGACACTTTCAGATAAACAAAATCTCCGATGTTGAAGGCGAGGTCTCGACATCTCTTGTCGGCATAACTCTTCTGTCGGGATTGGGCGGTCTTGAGGTGCTCACGAATCTTGTGAACCTTCTCTTCTGCTTCTCGTAGGATGTTGGGTCCGAAGATCTGACTCTCTCCTACTTCCGACCAGTTCAAAGGGGTGCGACACTTTCTTCCGTACATGAATTCAAATGGGGCCATTTGCAAACTGGCTTGGTAAATATTGTTTTTAGAAAATTCTGCAAACGGCAGACAGTCTTCCCACTTGGATCCATATTCTAGCACACATGCTCTAAGCATATCTTCGAGTATTTGGTTTACTCGCTCCGTTTGTCCATCGGTCCGAGGGTGATACGCGGTACTAAAATCTAGGCGGGTTCCTAAACCTTCTTGGACTTTCTTCCAGAATATCGAGGTAAACTGAGTTCCTCGATCCGACACTATGTTCTTGGGGACTCTGTGCAAACTAACTATTCTAGTGATGTACAACTCCGCTAGCTTCGAACTCTGAAAGGTGGTTTTGACGGGCAAGAAATGGGCGACTTTGGACAATCGGTCCACTATGACCCAGATAGAGTCATTTCCCCTACTAGAAGTAGGTAGTCCAGTGATAAAGTCCATTCCTACAGAATCCCATTTCCATTCCGGAATTTGCAAAGGTTGCAACAATCCAGCGGGTCTTTGATGTCCTACCTTGACTCGCTGACATATATCACACTTGGCGATATAGCTTCCGATTTCTCTCTTCATCTTATGCCACCAAAATTGCTCTTTCAAATCTTGATACATCTTCGTTCCTCCGGGATGGATAGAATAAAGAGTATCATGAGCCTCCTTCAAGATAACTTCTTTCAACTCCGAATCTGCTGGTACACAAAGGCGTCCTTTGTACCACAGAACTCCTTCTTCGTCCTCGTTGAATCCGGGTACTTTGCCCGTACCGATACGACGCTTGATTCCATCGTACTAGCATTTCCCTTCTGCGCCTCTTTAATCTGACTGATCAAAGTGGGCTGAAGTTCTATGCTAGCCAAAAAATCCTTCACTTACTAATTCTATTCGAAAATCTTCCATCTCCTTGTGCAGACTTGGTTGCTCCTTCAAAATCATGGAGTTCAAGCGGCACGACAATCTGCTAAGGGCATCGGCTACCACATTGGCTTTACCAGGGTGATAGTGAATGTCCAGGTCGTAATCCTTGATTAGCTCAATCCATCTTCTCTGCCTCATATTCAACTCTTTCTGAGTGAATATATACTTTAGGCTCTTGTGATCCGAGTAAATCTCACAACGATTTCCCATCAGGTAATGTCTCCATGTCTTCAGGGCTAGAACTACGGCTACAAGTTCGAGGTCATGGGTTGGATAGTTTTTCTCGTGTTGCTTCAATTGTCGAGGGAGATAAGATATAAATTTGCCTTCTTGCATTAGCACACATCCGAGACCAATCTTGGATGCGTCACAATACACATCGAAGGGCTTCGTGATATCCGGCATGATTAAGATTGGGGCTGATATCAATCTCCTCTTGAGTTCTTGAAAACTCGCTTCACACTTGTCTGTCCATTCAAACTTCTTGTCCTTCTTCATCAATTGGGTCATGGGTCGGGCGATACTCGAGAATCCTTCTACGAATTTGCGGTAATATCCCGCCAATCCGAGAAAAGCACGAACTTGGGTTTGAGTGGTTAGGGCTTGCCAATCTTCTACATCTTTCACTTTGGCAGGGTCAACGACAATTCCTCCGGCTGATACAATGTGACCGAGGAATCCTACCTCGTTTAACTAGAATTCACATTTGCTAAACTTTGCATACAACCGATGCTCTCTAAGGGTTCCAAGAATGGTCCTTAGGTGTAGCTCATGTTCTTCTTCTGATTTGGAATAAATCAGAATGTCATCGATGAAAACAACGACAAACTTATCCAGGAAGTCCATAAAAATCTTATTCATGAGATACATGAAATAAGTAGGGGCATTGGTTAATCCAAAAGACATGACTGTATACTCGTACAATCCATATCTGGTGGTAAAGGCAGTCTTTGGAATATCCTCTGCACGAATCTTGAGTTGATGATAGCCAGTTCTAAGATCAATCTTAGAAAACACCCGGGCACCTGTCAACTGATCAAACAAATCTTCTATCTTGGGCAAGGGGTACTTATTCTTGATGGTGACATCATTCAACTTTCGATAATCCGTACATAAACGGTTACCTCCATCTTTCTTGTCTACAAACAAGACAGGTGATCTCCATGGTGACGCACTTGGTTGAATTAGTCCAATTTCTAGAATGGAATACAGTTGCTTCTTTAGTTCTTCTAACTCCGATGGGTTCATACTATAGGGTCTCTGGGCTATGGGTCCTGTTCCGGGGATTAGTTCAATGATAAATTCGATATCCCGATCTGGGGGCATACCCGGCAAAACATCTGGAAATACATCGGGGTATTCACAGACTATCCAGACTTGGTCAATGGTAGGTTGGGCTAGACTCTTGTTACACTTGAATTGGCGATGTAAGGTTTCAGATATATGTTCGACTGTTATTCCAGTGGTACTGGTCATGGTGATGGCTTTCTTAGCACAGTCAATCAATCCCTTATGTTTGGACATCCAATCCATTCCTAGTACTACTTCCAAACCTTTAGTTCCGAGTACTATTAGATTAGCATAAAAATCTATGCCATGGATTCGGATAGGGACGGCTTTGCAAATTTGCCTAGCCTTATTGGTTGACCCGGGGATTTGCACAATCATCACATGCTTCAGTTTGGTTGGTTAAATTTTACTAGTGCATGCAAATTCTTCGGTGACAAATGAATGCGATGCACCAGAGTCAAACAACACTCTTGCAAGTACTGAATTAACAGAAAACATACCCAGCATGATGTCTGGCGCTTCCTGAGCTTCTTCAGCATGCATGAGAAAAAGACGACCATTGCAGTTGAGTGAATTTCCTAGGGCAAATCTCCTTCCTGGCTGAACACGACGCTGTTGCTGAGCTGGGGGATTGGTATTAGGGGCTGTAGCATTCTTCTTGTTGGGGCACTCGTTGGAATAGTGGCCTTTATTTCCACAGTCATAACAGGTCACTTGTGACTTGTCCTTGGCTGCGACAGGCACAACATTGCTTCCAGTCCTCGGGGCAGTGTTGGGGTTGGCGGTAGCATTCTTGGTGTTGAGCTTGGGTGGGGAACGGGTGAAATTTCTAGAGTTGTCGGGGTTGTTGTGATTTCCTCCGGTTCTAGGGTTTCCACGGTTGGGATAGGTTGGACGGGTCATAGGGGGTCAGCTGGTTCTTGGGGAAAATCCTGGAGATGGGTTGGGGCGATACTTTGGGGTATGATGGGTTCCTGGTTGATGCATCATACGACGCTTGCGGTTCTCATTGGCTTGGTTGATCTTTCCTTCCATCTGGATGGCTGAATCGACAAGGGCTTCAATATCAGCAAAGGGGATATTGACTAACACCGTCTGCATCTCGTCATGCAGACCATTCAGGAATCTTTCTTTCTTCTTGGCTTCGGTGTCTATCTCGTCCGGGGCATACCTAGCTAATGACAAAAATTTGTCACGGTATTCCACTACAGTCTTCCTTCCTTGCTTTAGCTCTCTGAACTCGTCTCTCATTCTCTTGATCAAACCTGGTGGCACATGGGTTCTGCTAAACTTGACCTTGAATTCCTCCCATGTCATCATCTGGCCTCCGGTCATGGCACGAACACTGTTCCACCATGCCCTGGCATCTCCAACAAGATAGTGGGTGGCAAACAGGACTTTCTCGTTGGCTTCGACTCCTGCTACTTCTAAGTTATTTTCCATGGTTTGCAGCCAATCGTCGGCGTCTAAGGGTTCTTCTGACTTGGTGAAAACAGGTGGGTTGGTATTCTGAAAGTTCTTGAGCTTAGATCCATGGTTGTCCTGATTTCCATGGCCTTGGTTGTTGTGGGCTAGCTGGGCTATCTGTTGCAGAGTGCCTAGGTTGGCTTGACGTTCCGCTCTTTCAGCTTCACGGTCAGAGGTCAACCTTTTGCAGAATCTGCAACATCGGATCCGGGGCTGAACCACTTCCTCCACGTGGCATCTGAAGATTTGTATAAATCATGAGAAAAGAGGGAAATTTTATAAGGTTTGGGGTCTTTGAAAAGTTTTTAAAGGTTTGACTCAGATTTTTCTAGCAACTTGCTTTTTCATTCATTCATTCATAGCATACAGTACAACACACACCACAACAAGGAAAACAGATGGTTTTAAGAACCATTCTGGAATCTACGATACAGGGGGACCGAATACTACTCACTACGCTAGTGATCAAGTGCTACTACTCCTCAGAGTCTGTGGCTTCATCATCTTCATCATCATCGATGAAGGCGAAATCATCTTCATTGGTGAAGAAGTCCATGGCCTGATCCTCCAGAAAATCGTCGTCATCACTGAGATAAGAGTAAGGGTCTCCACGAAGATCCTCTCCGGCATTCTCCCTTTCCTCCAACTGCATGTCTCTCTCGTGGATGGTCTCCTCCAGAGATGAGATGCGGTGGCGAAGATGGGCAATAATGCGCTCCTTCTTGTCGAGCTGACGGCGACAAGACTTGCGATCCTTTGCTAGCATGGCTATGGTCTGATCCTTCGTCTTGATGATGGCAGACTTGTGGTTGCAATAGTCACAGCAGTTGTCCAACTCCTGCTGACAATCATACATCATGAAGCTAAGGTGGTCCAATTGAGTCTTCAACTTGGGGTGGTATGGGGCTTCCAGTGGTTGTCCATTTGCATCATGCCTTGGGAAAAACTCAAAGCGAGTACCCTTGATATGATTGATGCTCTGCCCACACAGACGGGAGAGAGATTCCTGCATTTCTCTGGCAAGTCCATCGAGCCAGTTGTTCTCTCTTAAGGTAAACTGAATTCCCTCCACAGTGGGAGGTTCAATCTTTCCTCGGAGACTTGCAACAATTAACCACTGCAGATCTTCTCCTCCTTGATCATTGAGCTGAGCTCCGAAGAACTCGGGGTGTGGACGCTCCAGAAGTTCTGAAAGCTGATCCAGATCCCTCTCAAAGGTAAGGTCTCCTCCATTCCCCAAATGATCAAACTTGCTGTACTTCACGTCCATCTATAAAAATAGAGGATGAGTAGATTAGCAGAGTGATCAAGTGTGTCAAAATTTTATGTATTTTGTAAGAGTTTTTGAGGAACATGCATTTTTATGAAAGAATCAAAGAGATGAGAATGAGAATAAATTTTTGTAAATATTTGTTTTCTTTGGTTTTGAAACTAAGTTTTTGGTTCAACGTCCAGTCTAACTAGGGTCTGCTATGGTCAGGATGGCTCTGATACCAACTTTTCAACACCCGGATTTTTCAATCCTAGATGCCTGTTATGCCATACATCACAATCCCATGATTACCATTTTTGCGAGACATAACAGAATTGGATACCATAGTACATCATCCGTTACAACGATACATAAGTTCTTACACAAATAGGGATCGTAGTAATAACGGTAGCGTAGGCGAAGCTCCATCTCCAGGGTCACAGGCAATACTGACGATGGGAGATGATCCTAGTTGTCGTAACCTTCCTCGGGTCCATCTTCCAGGTACTCCTCTTCATAGTCTGGCCATCAGAATAGCCAGGGACAAAGCCATGAGTACTCTTTAAGTACTCGCAAACTAATACTAACATGTAAGGGGTTTTTGGATAATAGGACACTAGTCTCTAGGGTTGTTTTGCAAAAAGCCAGGTTTATCTCTACTAAGTTCCAAAGCTAGTCACAATTTTATAACTCCTAAGTGGGATCTTGTAATTCAGGTCACAACTCTGTTGTGGTCAAGTCAAAGTCTCAATTTGTTTCACAAGTCATTTTGAAAAGTCTGATGGGGGAACAGTATGGCCACTCCAACTGTCCATAACCACGGACGCGGTTATTCGAATAGTTTGACACTCTGCAGAGATTATACACTTTCACCACAACATTCGATACACCCGTCAGGAACAAATCCTGAATTCACCATACTCAGTATGCGGATAATCAATCCTAACCTTTTGATTACACGCCCTAGTATAAGCACCTCTCCTGTGAGTATGGCCTCCCAACCATGACCAACTGTCATCTTGCGTACTGCACAGGTCGACAATCTTCACAAGGTAGCCTCAGCGCAGACCTTGGCCGTGAGGGAACTAATACTAAGGTACATAAGTTTCCAGTCAAGCCCTACCCAATCTTCGGGTATTGTGGTTGTACGATAAAATTGGAATGGTATCGCATCTAGACAACCATCAGTTTTATAAAGGGGCTAAGGCTCATGCCTCAACATTTTCATCACCAAAATCATCAAGTGTTTAGAAACACATGTCCAAAACATTTCAATAGAATGATCCATCATTCCAAGGTTTTCATAACCATTTTTCCACCAAGTATTCCCATCTAAAGTTGATCAAGTTTTATGCTTAGCACTAGCATCTACAGGTGGGGTAATACTAAGAAGGGTTGGTAACTAGTGGGGTTTTAACTAAGTTCAATCTCATGTCTTAGGCTGAGATCAAGGTTTCTATCTTAGGCCAAATTTTATGCTCTTTATGCAACCTTTAGCACAACTGTCTAGTATCTACCAAACTCTTAGGTAGACTCTAAGTAATCTTTGATAGAGAAATAAAGTAAGAAGCTTGCACATAAAACTAGGATTTGGTTTATCAAGGGGGTATGATCACATATGCTTAAGGCATATAGTAGTCATATCACAAGTATGGGTTTGTGGCATCAGTAGGGTATCTTGCAAGGGTTAGCTTGCATCAATATCAGTATAAGCTTGCATAGTTACTAGCTTGCCTTGTGCAGAGCAGTGGTTGAAGTTCTCCTCGGCTTCCTCTACGTAGTATCCTCCTTCCTCCTCATATCCTTGGTCGGTACTAGCGTCTATGAATAAATAGGAGGTACACAATCACCAAACAATACTTAACTACTTGCAATCATCAATCACAAGGGTCCTATAGATGATCTAGCATCATCTCTAACATTACAAGGTTAAGGCTTGGTTTATATATTTTTATTTTTAGAAAAGTAATTTCTACTCATTGAAAAACTACTTAAGATTTAATATTCTCCAAACTAAACATGGGATCATGTTGACACATGTCATCACCACATATTGTATTCCATGGGAATGTGATTTAAAGTGGTGTCACAATTTAATAAGGTTTTACCCTTTTATTTTAATTAATTAAAGTGGCTAGAAATGCTTATGTAGCATTCTTTTATTACTTGAACAAAATTTCTGCAAGTAAACCTATATGTTTTTATATATTCTGAAAGGTATGGTTAAATGTGATTTTTGAGAGTTGGAATCAACTCAAAAGTTATTATGGTTTAAATTTGAAAAATGTTTGAATGCAGAAAACCTTCTGCCTTGTTATTTTTACCAGGGGTGATCTAGAGATCCAAATGACTTGAATCCAACACTTGGATTCAGCATTCACAGACCTTTCCAACAAAATTGGTTTCATTCAAATTGGTGCACTGAATCGATCTGGGTTGATTTTTGAAGTTGAGTACATAAGTGTGTTTGAATTGAAATAGAAAAAGATTTAATTTGAATAACTGGGATGCGCGGGAAATTCTAACGGGCCGGCCTGCTAAGCGCAGTGCTCCCGCGGGCTGCTTAAGTGAGTGTCCCCACTCCTCAGTGACACGGGGCTGGGCGAAGCGGTATGGGGCAACGTCGGTCGTTCGATCTAGTTCTAATCTAACGGCTGGGAGTCATTGTCGACGCGAGATAACTCCGGCGAGAACGAAACCTAGCGCGGCCAGTGAGGGTCGCTGGGGGCTCACCGGGGTACTGGCGAGGGTTGGCGAGGCGGGCGAACGACGAAGTCGACAACGGCGAACTCAGGGGTGGTCGCGGCAGCTCCTGGGGCGGCTCCAATCGCTGGCTCCTTTCTTCTCCGGCAGCGGTAGGCTCCAGTGAAATTCCGGCGAGGTGGTGCTCGCCTTGCTCTGAGAATGGTGTGGCACGATCAGTGAGGAGAGGGGAGTGAGATGGTGTGAAGAATTCGTGCGGGGGTGGCCTCTATTTATAGTCGAGCGAGGGGACCGTCGGGGCGCACGGTGAGCTCGTCGGGGGCAACGTTACATGCGGATAATGGCATGGGCAAGGGTTGGGGACGGTGTTGTGTCTCCTGGCGATGCTCAACGACATGGTCACGAGGCATGGGGCGGTGTGGTTTCGTCTGGAACGGCCGGTGCTCTGCGCGGCAGAGGCGGCGTCTTCGACGGCGGGCGGTGCCTGTGCGGCACGGGGCGGCAAATGGGGATGTCTGGCGGGCTCCTGGGTTGATGGCGATCATGTATGCACGCGGCGAGGGCGGCGCGCGGTCTGTGGATGCTGGTCGAGGGTGGCGCTCTGGCGCACGCTCGGCATGGTCTGGGCGCGACTTGTGCGCGTGGTCCAGGGCTTGGCAACGCTTGCGGTTGGGACAGTGAGTGGCGATGGACGGTGGGCTGCCTCCTAGACAAGGTTGGCACGGCTAGTTCTTCCTCTAGCTTGCTGTCCACAATGGGGTGACATTGGGGTGCTCGGCTGTTCACCATTAATGGCAATGGCAAGCTCATAGGGGTGCTAGTGTTGGGCTAATCTTTCTAGATGATCTACTGAGTTGTGTGTGAGCTAACTAGGGAACAAGTAAGGCAAGAATCACTGCACACTATAGTGTTTGATGTTTTGTTTGATTTGTGTCTGCAACCTGTTTGATGAAATGGCCGCATGAAATCAAGTTTTGAATTTTGAAATGATTTTTGGTGGGTTTGCTAGATTGGTGCTGGTGAGTCTGTAGATGCTTGGGTTTTGAAAGTTGAGCTTGTTTGAGTGGGTTTTGAAAAAGTGGGATCTTCCCATATGAAGAAGATTCAATTTTGAATTGTCATTTAAACTATGCATTTGAAAGTTTCTGGATGATCACAAAGTGGGCCTTGATACTCTGTTATGAGTACATTCAAGGGGTGCAAAGATCCAGAAAAGTTTCTGTTAGGTTCTGAAAGTTTGAGACAGCCAAAGTAGGCATGGGAGTTAAATTGGCCAAAATGACCATTCACTTAATATATTTGTTTTGATTTACTTGTCTTTAAGGAAAGTGTGGGAAATGTTTTAGATGATGTTCATTTCACCTAAGAAACATTTTACAAGCAATGGATCACTCAAACAAGGTGGTTTTTAAAGAAATTCAAAATCCATGCATACACATATACATGCATTCATGAGTTTATTTAGAAAAGTTTTTGTTTACCCTAATCTTGATGATTAGTGTTTGATGATCTAAGTTTGGTATTTTTGGGATGTTACAGTGCTATCACCCCTCCGTCTACCAACAAGTAATCCGCTTCATCGAGTCCCCACAAGAGGAAAATATTAAGGAGGTGCACAACTCCCAACATCAAGATGAAGACAATTAACACATACATATAATGATGTATAACATAATAATCTCTATTTCATCTCAATCATATATTAGGGTTTCTCCATCTCCCAAAGAACTAATGATCTACTCAGACATGGAGGAAAACAGCATCATGCCAATGATAATTGAAACGATTATCGATAAATAGTACTTGTATAAATCCACAACTAGTGCAAGAATTACAACAAGATCTAGATGGGATGGATGGAGATGATGGTGGTGATGAAGATGCAGTTGTTGATGAAGATGGATATCGATGCCTTGGCCTCCCAGATCTGCTTAGGGCGAAGATGGATCCCTAGGGCAATTTCCCCCCAGATCCCTTGCAAAGGTGAGGTTTTCGGCAATTTGTGGGTGTTCTGTATGTCTTCTCCCTGAACCAGTTACATGGGGTGAAACTATTTGAGGAGGCGGAGCTGACACCAACTATACGGCCGCAACTATATGGCAGCGGCCCGTATAGTTGGTCGCGAACTCTTCTGTGTCATTTTCTTTCTTTGGGTTTTCTTCTAGTATTATTAATATTTCCCAAATAAGCGATTTACGTAGTTTTTGCCTCCTTTTCACTCCAATATAACTCATCCAAGAATTGCGACAATCGGATCCATCATCTGATCTAATCCTGGTGAAAATAAACATAAAAAGTGCATGAGAACACCGTAAAATAACAAGATACTACATCTACAATGCAAAATAATTACCTGAAACATGATGCAAATATGCACTCATCAACTTCCCCAAGCTTAGAATCTTGCTCGTCCAGAGAAAGTTTAGCTTAATGGATGTGATCCTCATATTCATGAAGCTGAGTCGATAAAGTAAATGAGGCAGTTCCAGTATGTGTTTATCATAAAGGATACATATAAATAAGTTCATAAATAGTACCTTACTCGAACCATATGAATAATATTAGCAGGCTTCCACACCTTAGCAATTAACAGTTTATAAAAGATTATTTTCAACATGATGTAAAGGTATTCGGTTCAACTGAATGACTTAGTGAGGTAGTCCCAAGTGTTTTTAGGATCAACATATTCACTTGGGATTCAAAATTACAAACGTCTCTTTGTCTTACTACAATATAGTGGTATATGCCTACTTCCTCTTTGCACATTCGCTCTTTTTCTTCATCTTTCTTTTTCTTATTTTTCTATTTGTGCTCAAACTTTTGTAAGTGTTCTGCAAAGAAGCTAGCCATATATTCCACCTCATGTAAGAATTTCAAATTTTAATGATCTCAATAACCAAATTCCAAATATATATGAAGCGTCTTTATAACTTGAGTATTCTACCTCACCTTGTTCACACTCTATTTGATAGCACTTATAATTTTTCCTTTGTTCAAGGTTTTTCTTTTTAATCTTAATTAATTAGATAATCTCTCCTTTTTGTAAATCAAACCATTGACCTACAACATATTGATCAAATTATATTTATGTGTTCTGTTAATACGAATGGTGTGGAAAACTCCTATTGCTATCATCAAGTTCAAGTAAAGTCATACTCAAGCCTTTCATATATCCAATAACACAAACTCAAACTTAATAATTCTCCATATATTATAATGAACTCAGAATTTCATAAGAGGGATCATATATTCCTGAAGGGAAGTCTAATGATGCAATCTTTTATTTCTAAACTCGAGTTAATGCAAAACTAAAAGTAATAAACTTAAAAGATTAATTACAAGTTTTTAGAGATCTCCGCAAGCTTGGAATCAAGCTTGGCCATGTCTTATTGAAGCTTCAAAATTATCCTATTAAGGAATTTCTTCTCATCTGTCAACTCAAAAACAGTTTTAATCAAGAAACCAACTCTACCATCGATGTCATTGACCTTTTTCTCAAGTTATTTGCTCATCATCTAGTAGGAGTCAATTCCTTCTCCAATAGTTTCAACACATGGATTTGAAGCTTTTTCCAGTTGATAGATCTTATCATGAATCTCATCTTGCCACACCTCTTTGGGTTTAAGAGGTGGCAGACTAAGAGGAAGTTTATAATAAGATCCTATGTTGTGACGGTAAGGATAAGGGAGATACTCATCCCTGCTCCTTCCGTGATCTGATTGCCTCATCATCTCCATCCTTTTGCGGGAACATGTCTTCCCAATTTGGGAGAGGCTTGATCTCCGAGCTGGATGGCGATGATGCTTCTTTTGGTCCCATATCCTTGATCCTCTTCACGGGGTTCTCTTCCTTCTTCTTCCAAATATTGTTGACATGGAAAGGCTGCATGGCTTCTCTGCACGGATGTTGTTAGAGGGGTGTGTAGGGAGATGTCGATGGTTTTTTGAGGCTGGAGGCTGTAGCTCTGTGAAAACTTAATGAAAAATGTTAGATGCAACCGTCTTTAAAAGGTCAGGACAAAAACCCTAGCGGCCAGGAATAACGAGCAACTATACGGGCGCAGGTCGTATAGATCCCGCCGTACAGTTGCGAACCGACTATATATTTTTTTTCTTATCTAAGGCGGTACCAACTATACGGCCGCAACTGTACGGCTGGAATATTTCTTCAGCCGTATAGTTGATCGTTAAACTCTCTGCATCCTTGCATAAAAATTTGGTGATGTGGTGAATAAATATATGACCAAAATTATGTGTTACAGGTTACAGTATACATCAAAATTTATCTGTTCCTTTGGGAATTCCTTAATAGTCTAAAACTAAATGAAATACGAAGTTTTGAAAGAAAAATGACAACAAATTTTCGACCAACATTACATTTATTGAACGAGATTTTCATGATGACCAAATTTATTTTGTTTCACAAGAGCTTCAAGTGTTCCTTTATTCAATATCAAACTTAGCTAAAGCTTACCTTGAAAATATTAAAAATTACTCGTCCCTTTATTTCACATGGGTTGCCTCCCATGAAGCGCTCTTTTATGTTCTGTAGCTTGACCATAGTGTTGCTCACTTCATCTCTATCTTATCCTTCTTCCAGTTACCATTCCTTCCATATTTTTGCTCAATCAACTCTTCTGGAGTAATTATTCATTCGGTGATTTCACTTATATCTTCTTTTGCACGATAATGCTTCAAGCGTTGTCCATTCACTATCTATAAAAGAGAGGGTGTTTTCCCCTGGAGCTTCACTGCTCCTGATGCATAAGCTTCTTAACTATATAGGGGACTTCCCACTTTGATATGAGCTTCCCTCGAAATAACTTAAGGCGAGAGGTATAGAGCAAAACTTTATCTCCATTTTTAAAGACTTCATCTTCTATTTTTCTATCATGCCATGTTTTTACTTTTCCCTAAACAATATAGCATTTTCATAAGCCTCACTCCTAAACTCATCTAAAGCATGTATGTCTAATAGACGTTTTTCTCCTACTTCTTTAAGAACATAGTTTAAGTTCTTGATTTCCAAAAAGGGTCTATTTCCAATTCTAAAGGTAGGTGGAACGCCTTACGGTATACCATTTGATATGGTGTCATACCCATCAGATTTTTAAATTAAGTTCTGTATGCCCAAAGAGTGTCATTTAGCTTGTATGACCAATCTTTTTCTTGATTTATCCACCGTCTTATCGAGTATGGTCTTCAGTTCTCTTTAGGGAGTTCCACTTTACCATTCGTTTGAGGATGATATGGTGAAGCAACACGGTGAGTTACTCCATATTTTCTAAGGATTTTTCTAAAAGTTCCTTTCATAAAATGAGAACCACTGTCTGTAATTAAAAATCTAGGAACTCCAAACCTGGGAAATATGACATCCTTTATCATCTTCATGGAGGTAGATACATCTGCATGATTAGTTGGGATATCTTCAACCCATTTAGTAACATAATCGACAGCAACAATAATATGAGTGTAACCATTTGATTCTATAAAGGGTCCCATGTAATCCATTCCCCATACATGAAATGGTTAAATTATAAGGCTATAATGCATTGCCATCTCTTGTCCTGTGCCTATATTACCTTTTGTCTGGCAAGCATCACGGTATTCCACATACCTTTGTGCATCCTTGAACAAGGTGGGCCAATAGAATCGGGATTGAAGTACCTTTTCTGCAGTTCGCCTACCAGCATGATGTCCTCCATACGAGCTGCCATGGCAAGCTTGCAAAATTGCACTCATTTCATGGTTAGGAACACACTTTCGAATCATTCCATCAGGTCCATGATGATAAAGAAATGGATCATCCCAAAGTAATGTCTGAGATCATTAAATAATTTCATTCTTTTGTTTCTTGTCATACCAGGATGTAAAAAAATTACTACTAGATAATTAGCATAATCTGCATACCACGGATCAAAAACTTCAATTTTTGCTAAGTATTCTCTCATAAATGACTCATTTATAGGTATGTGTTCGGTAATTATTCCCTCCATCCTAGATACATGATCTGCTACTGGATTATCCTTACCCCTCCTATCTACTATTTGTAAATCATATTCTTCTAGTAATAATACCCTCCTAATCAACCTTGGTTTTGCATCCTTTTTCAAAAGAAGGTGACACAAAGCTTGGTGACCTGTATGAATTATTACTCTAGAATTAATAATATAAGACCTAAATTTGTCATAGGCAAAAATTATATCAAGGAACTCTTTCTTAGTAATAGCTTAATTTTCTTGAATCTTATTAAGAGTCCTACTAGAGTAATGAATAACATTTAAATTCTTCCCTTCTCGCTATCCTAATACAGCTCCTAAAGCATAGTCACTAGCATCACACATGATCTCAAAAGGTTCATCCCATTTTAGAGATTGCATGATAGTTGCTGAAACTAATTTGTTCTTAAGATTTTCAAAAGCTGCTATGCAGTCATGATGTAGATAGAACAAAGTTGCTTTATCAAGAAGATTAGTGAGAGGCATAGATATGTTAGAAAAATCTTCTATAAAACAATGCATGTCCCAAAAACATTTATAAGTTTTAATTGTCTTGAGGTATGTGAAGATTTTCTATAGCACTTATATCGGTCTTGTATATTTCTATACCTTTTTCTGAAACCTTATGTCCAAAAAATTTACCTTCTCTTTCCATGAATCAGCATTGCTCCTAATTCAAAACTAAATTTGATTACCTGCATCTCTACAAAACCTTAGTTAAATTATAGAGACAGTTATCAAATGTTGTTCCACAAACAACGAAACCATTTGTTAGAACTTCCATAGTATTCTCAACAAGATCATCAATGATTTTTAAAACACATTCTTTAAAGGTTGCATCTACATTATATAAGCCAAATGGGATTAATCTATAATCATAAGTACCATAAGGACAAGTGCAAGTTGTTTTCTCTTGATCTTCGGGATGTATAGCAATTTGAGAATAACCGGAATAACCATCAAGAAAACAAAAGTAAGAATTATTTCTTAGTCTTTCTAAAATTCTATCCATGAACGGTATAGGTCTGTGATTTTTATGTGTTTCACGATTTAGTTTTCTAAAATTGATGCACATGTGATACCCAACACTAGGCCTTATAGGGACTAGCTCACCATCCTTATTCATAGCAGCGTTAAGACCCCCATGTCTTAGTATGCAATGAGCTGGGCTAACCCATTTACTATCAGAAATAGGATATATTATGCCGACATCTAGTAAGCATATAACTTATTTTCTAACTACCTCTTTCATTTTTAGGATTAAGCCTTCTTTTTGTGTCAACTACAGGTACAACATCTTCAAGCATGGTAATATTATGTGTCACAATGGATGGATCTATTCCTTTAATATCACTTAGAGTATGCCCAAATGCTTCAAGATGTTTGATCAAAACTGAAATAAGTTTATTTGTTTCATTTTCAAATAAATTTTTACTAATAGTAACAGGACATTTGTTTTCATTATTTAAAAATTCACACCTCATATTGTCTGTAAGTCGTTTTAATTCAATTGGCGGAGGTTCTTCGTGACCTTTTCTTACCAGTTCTTCATAGTCTTATGGGTTTTGTGCTTCTAGAATGGATTCAATGTAATCATCGATGTATTATCTTTCCTCATCATCTAGTGCCTCTTCCCAATTAATTAAGCTCATTTCTAATTCATCTTGGGGAATGCTGAAATGAATCGTGGATATCTTGGCAATTGCTTCTGGAATGGAGTCAAGTTAATCATCCATGTTTTCTCTTTTTTAGGTGGGCAAAATGTAATTTCATTTCCTCCTCTCCAAACATCATGGATATAGACTCTTCCTTATTATCAATTCTAGCTTTGGTTATAGAGAAAAAAGGCCTTCCTAAAAGAATAGGACAAAAAGTATCTCAAGGCATATCAAAAATATGAAAATCGAGAGGGTACATGAGTGGTCCAATAAAAACATAAATATTTCGAATAAAACCTTCTGGTTTTATATTAGTTCTATTAAAAAGTTAATAGTGGTGTCCACAAATTCCACATCTGGATTATTTAAATTGTAACGAAGTTCCTCATAAAGCGACGAAGGCATAATATTTATAGCGGATACCGGATCACAAATTCCGTACATGGAAGTTTCTCCAAAGTATATAGGAGTCATGGCTTTAGAAGTTTCTTACCTTGTATCTTACCTATAATGAAGTCTGAAGTTTCAGAGTCTAGCATAACTACTTCATTTTCCATGATTCTTGCCTCCATAATATCCTTAATTATAACAATATTTGCATTGGTAGCTTCGGGGTTCTTTTTCGGTTTCTTCGATCTTCTCCTTATATGTTCTTCCTCCCTGCACTTTTTCCTAATATTCTCTTGAATATATTCAGAGGAAAATTCTACCAATGATACATCCTCTCTTGATCGCTTCTTTTCTTCGAGGGGTCTGTGAGGTTCCCATCCTGTAGGTACCTGTAGATGTCCTGCATAATTCTCAATAATTTTGTTTACTAAATAGGAATCAATACCGAGGGTTTTAATCATCGCACAAGTCCTTTCATCTGCAAGAAAGGCGTTAACACAAAGCATATTCAGAGAACTATTCATATTGCTTTCTCTATTTTCATGACTTTCTGTTGTCTCCCTCATTTTCATTATTAGTTTCCAAGCTTCAACATAGGTATAAGAAAGAAACTACCATTAGAAGCTGTATATAGGCTCGCTCTATTTTTATTGTTAAGCCCTCGATAGGAGGTATGGGTAATTAACCAATCAGGCAAACAGTGATGGGGGCAATTGTCTAGATAGATTTTATACCTTAGATAGCCTTCGTATAAACTCTTATCAGGATTATTTTTGAAACTAATAATAATACCTCTCATCTTTTGAGCTTTGCTTTTTGAGTAACATATTGACAAGAATTTTGTTGTCAAATCTGTCCATGTCCTTGGTGCTTCTGCACAAAAGGATATATACCAGTTGCAAACATTATTAGAGAGAGTTTGTCTAAACAACTGGATTTTAACCTTATCGAGGTCACAATCATTGAATATAAAGGAACCAAAAACATCTTCAAAGAATTGTAAGTGTCCATATGGACTCTCTTCATGGGTTCCTGAGAACTTTTTAGAGTTAAGTAACTCAAATAATAAAGGATGGATCTCAATACCATCGGGGTTTATGCTTCTATTTACAGTTACAAAAGCGTCCATGGGCGAACCCATATTCCTTACTGCCTCAAGCTGCATTAAATATTGAGTGTTGTCCATTGTTATGATCCTGCAACTTGAATAAAAAATTAGTACAACAAAATTAAATAACTAAAAATAAAGTGACTTATAGCGCTAAGCTCCACGACAACGGCACCTGAAAATAGCTTGATGACTGCAAGTGCACAGATCGTTTGTAGCTAGTTTTGAAATAAAGATATCGATCCCACAGGGAGCGGTAGGAGAAAGACTAAACTGCTTTTAACTAAAACTAAACAAAGTACTTAAGGAATAATTCTAAGATGCAAGAAAGTAGAATTGTTTTTGGGTTTTTGGTGTAGTGAAACAGTATAGTAACATAAAGTAAAACTTAATGTATAAAGTAGTAATCGCGTATGTAAGAAAGATTGAAACTGCAATACGTGAAAGGCATTCTCAGGGAGTGGTTGATACACCGCTAGCAATTTAGACTAAGTGATCAAGATTATTATAACGAATATTCTCATGATATGAATGTATGTGGGAGGAGCTCCATATATGGATGATTAGGCAGCAACCACTACTCACACCATCCTTCATAACCACAGCTGACAGATAAACGACATCAATCATATTATCCCGCTATGAAGGTATTTCTCCCGCGGCATGTTCATGGCTTAATGAGTTCTCCTTGCTTCCCCAAGTTATTACGTAAAAGGATGACAATGATTTTATAGTCAGATTAAGTGCTATCACCCCTCCGTCTACCAAAAAGTAATCCCCTTCATCGAGTCCCCATGAGAGGCAAATATTAAGGAGGTGCACAACTCCCAACATCAAGATGAAGACAATTAACACATACATATAATGATGTATAACATAATAATCTCTATTTCATCTCAATCATATACTAGTGTTTCACCATCCCCCCAAGAACTAATGATCTACTCAGACATGGAGGCAAACAGCATCATGACAATGGTAATGGAAATGATTATCGATGAATAGTACTTACATAAATCCACAACTAGTGCAAGAATTACAACAATATCTAGATTGGGTGGATGGAGATGATGGTGGTGATGAATATGAAGCAGTTGATGAATATGGAGATCGATGCCTTGGCCTCCCAGATCAGCTTAGGGAAAATATGGATCCCTAGGGCAAGTTCCTCCTCCAGATCCCTTCCGGAGGTGAGCTTTTCGGCGATTTCTAGGTGTTTTGTATGTCGACTCCCTGAACAAGTTGCATGGGGTGAAACTATTTGAGGAGGCGGAGGCGGCGCCAACTATATGGCCGCAACTATACGACGGCGGCACGTATAGTTGGTCGTTAACTCTTTTGTGTCCTTTGCTCGCTTTGTGTTTTCTTTTGGTAAATCACATATTTCCCAAATACGCGATTTACATAGTTTTTGTCTCCTTTTCACTCCAATATAACTGCTCAAAGAATTGTGTCCATTGGATCCATCATCTGATATGATCTTGGTGAAAATAAACATAAAAAGGGCGTGCGAAGACCCTAAAATACGAAGATCCTACATCTACAATGCAAAGTAAGTACCTAAAACATGATGCAAATATGCACTCATCATTTACATAATTCTGTTTTTAGGGTTGTCCATTGTGCCTTTTGTAGTTTACTTGATTCAGATGAGGCACTTGTGCTAATTGCATCAACCTACTAGCTTCAGTGGAAGAATATATAAAACAATCAATGACTTGCCAAGCGATGTAGTCGGTCAGATTCTTGTCGGGCTTCATCCGCACCCATCCTGCATACTAAGGGCATAAGTCACCCAAAAACATTGGATGGACTTCATGGGAAGCAACGATTTCAAAAAGATAACCTGTCACACAACAGAGGAATACCGTTACTTGGATTTTTCACCAACAGCTCCAAGGACGCTCAATTCATAACATATCATAATCATGAACAATTCATCTTCCAGAAGCTGAACAACCTAGTGATATTACATAAAGCCTTCAAACCATATGTACTCGGATGTCGCAATGATAGGGTGCTACTTCATTGTCCGCAAGGGTCTAACATGATAATGGCATGGGAATCAATCAGTGGAAGTGAAACAGTGATACCAGAACCACCAATTTGGCGGAGACGTGAGTATGACAGCAGGACAATTCTCTGTTCAAGAAACCATGTGCAGTTTTCTTCACACTGTTGCAGCAATTTTTGGGTTGTTTGGATAGTAACCAATGGTAACCAAGCACTGGTCCAGAGGTACCCTTCAGAGTTTGGAAAATGGGAGGAGTGGATTGAACGTACTGGGATGATGGCTAAGACTGATCACAGGTCGACATCTCTCATGGGGGGCTTTTTGTACTGGCCAACAATGAAGTCCAGATATATAATTTCCTTCAATAATGTGACAAAAAAACTGTGTTATATTGAGTTCCCACATGTGACACATGATATTTCCTGATGCATTTTTGTCATCGCTAAGGGGCATAATGGAGATGTTGCCCTTGCGATTATAAGAGATTTTGCTCTATGAACATCTTCCAGTACAATATCGTCAATAGGGAAATGGAAGCTTGGGTTCCCCATATAAATGTTGAGTTGGATACTCTCCTTGGCCTTGAGAAATCATGGGCATCTGATGGGAAAGATTCAGTAAGGTTACTCCGCGCATTTGAGGATAGAGAAATGGTGGTTATATGGGCAAAGGGAGTATTCGAATTAGATCTCAGCAACATGAAGAGTAAGAAGTACAGATCTCCTAAACGTTGGTGTACTTTACATCCCTACTTAATGACCCCTGGTTAGTGCATTCATTCATGTGCAACCCTTGAATCTTTGTACACCTATGATTTTGCTGATCATTTCATTCATTTCCTTCTGCAACCGACGTGATTCGGAGTGCTAAATCAAAGAAACAAAAAGGATGTCCTATCAACAACCCAGCTAATTCAGACTGCAACATCAAGGAGATGAAAATAATACTCGGCTGAAAAATAAACGCTTGTTTGGGGAATCATGTGTTATCCCAAGTTATGTTATTTGGATCTATAGTCTGATGTTTGTTTGTTTTGGTAGTTAATGGAACAGTGGCGGCATTTTTGCTTGTGCTGCAGTCACGGAGCTGCAGGAGCTGGAATATTAGAGATGTCTGTTAGTTTTGGGGGCCTATGCGTGTTTGATGAAACATTGTTTCTCTCTATATAGTATTGTATGCTTGATGAAACCTTATTTTATGTGATCTACATATACTCATATAGGTGGTGTTTTTGTTTTGTTAGTATACAGTAGTATTTGTTTTGCGGCAGGCTTTTTATTTGATCTGAATTAGTACTACCATTTGGTTAGTGCTTCCTATAGAAGAGTCTGTCCCGACATCTAGATTATTAGTAGACCTTATCTTTTTTATTCTTGAACCAAAGCTACTTCAAAAGGCACTGATGGCATGAAGGGGAAACTGAAAACTAGAGTTATATTTGGGGCAGTAATATTTTTTCAGTCCAAAAGGCTTACTATTCATTATCTGGTTATCAGCCTTTTCAGCCACATTTTTCCTGGTTGTGGAAATACTCCTGTCAACAAAAGCATAAGTTCTTCATCTGGCTCTTGCTCCTTGATAGGATAAACACACGGAACCTTCTGAAAAGGAAACGATTTACTCTGGCTTCATATGAATGTGTGTTTCATGGCTGCACCAGTGAGGAAACTATTCTACACTTATTTTGGGGTTGTCCTTTTCCAAAAGCTTGCTGGGCTGAAATTTCACATGTCCAAGTGGCTAATCACAATCTTCTTGAAGCTTTAGCCAGTATTAAAAAAGATCTTAAAGTCCCTTTTGCAATGGAAATTATTATCCTAGGAGCTTGGGGCATATGGATGTGCAGAAACAATGAATTTTCAACAACAAGCATGATTCTCTTGAGGAATGGAGGGCTATTGTCGCCCAGGAATTAAGATGGGTCCTGTATAGAATTAAGAAAAATAATTATCAGGGCCTCAAAGATTGGATTAGAAATAATTTAGACAGGAGATAGCTGCTCAGAATGTTATCCCTCTTTTGAGGTGGAATGAAACTTGTAAATACTTCTTTGTAACTCTATATGAGTTATAAAAATTGCAGTGGGGTTCTTTACCCTACTGTTTTACCCTAAAAACTACTTCAAACGTTTATTTTTTTGCTCCGACCAGGATTCCTGAAATAGAGAGAGAACAACCTATTTTTTAAATTATTATTTGGAAAATCTGCAAATTCAAAATCACAGTCGGCCGCCAAAACCTACCGCCTATCCCATTTGAATCAGAGATATCAGTGGATGTCACTTATGCCTTAAATTTCTGACCAGATGGCGTACGGTCTACACAACCTTTTTCTATTAAATCTTGGCCGGCAGCCAAATTCAAAATCGTAATCGAGCGAAAAAATAACCCACTGACCCCAAAACATTTCATTCCTCTCGGTTTGAAACATTTGTAGGCAAAATCTCCCATCCACGTAGTACCATTTTTTATATTTTTACTTGGATGCTAGCCAAATTCAAAATTTCAGTCAGGCAACAAAATTTACCACCTACGTCGTGGAATCAAAGGTATCTAAGTTTTTGTTCAAAAATATGGATATGGATGATCAGTTGATGTGACTCTACCTTGAATTCCTGGACAGATAGCATACAGTCTACTACATTATTTCTATTAGTAGATGGACACTAGCCAAATTTAAAATCTCAATTGAGCGGCAAAATCACACACCGACCTTGAAGCATTTTGCGCCCCTCCGTTTCAAAAACTTTTGTTTTCAAAATTACCATTCTACTCAATCGTAATTATTTTTATTTTCACCTCCATTATCTCTAATTCGTGCAGTTTTCTCGCTGGCCCTCCCAAAAATCCTAGGTTCCTCCCCCACGCCCTCATCTCCATCCCCACCGCATGACGTGGCCGGCGGCAATTCCACGGTGTCCTAAGCCACTTGAGCTGCAGTCTCGTGCACCGCAGTGGAGCCGCTTCACCACCGCTCACCCCACCAGATTTAGTTCAACGGGTCTCTCTTGCATTGCACCAGAACTGCGGTCTTGCTGACTGCGCCAATGGCATTGTCAACCTCTCAAGCTCTACTTCCCCGCCGCCGAAAGCTACCCAACCGTACCGAAGCCACTTCACGAGTGTCCACCGAACGGGATCTAGTTGTTGTCCAAAGTCCTCTATAACATCCCAAATTTCTCTATAACATCCCAAATTTCAGCCACCCTGAGTTGTTGTCCAAAGTCAAAAATAAGGTCGAACAAAAACTTTTTCTTGTTAAATGTGCATTATTTGTTGACTTTCTTGATTGTGTTCTTGCAACTTATTGTGTATTAAATGTTATACCTCTTATCTCACCACTAGTTGGCAAAAGCTATTTTACAAAAGAGATGTCTTGGCTCATATTTCATATTCTCAAATGTTCTGGCATTTCAAAACCTGAGCCAAGTTGACTTTGAAAAAACAAAAATATTTTTACTAGTTCTATTAACAAAACTATGGAGAACTAAAATATAATCTCCTTATGCTTTCAAGACAGAACCCTCAACTACTCTTACCCTTAGGTTATGCAAAACCTCTACTCAAAATCTCTTCATTCCAAACTTTGTAGAAATACCAAGAGGTACTTACCTTACTTCAAAACCTAACCAAATTCAAAATACCCATCACTACCTCAAGCTAGGCTTGATGGTAACCCTAGTATTAGTTGGATAAGTTCGATAGGATGAATTGCCTTGATCTGTTGTGTGATGAGTTTCCTTGATCTGCTGATTGCATTGTTTGCTTAGGAACTAGAGTGAGCTAATATATTAGCTCATACCTTAGGACCCAAACCATGCTTGTGATCATCAATCTCATATCAAGCATCCAAGTCTAGATATATCCTAAGCCACTAAGGTGATCATCTCATCTCCTAATCATATCAATCAGGGATAATCCCTTTTAATAGTTCCAACTCAGTGGAGACCCAATCTAAGAATGGATCCTATCTACTTAGTTAACACTTCAAAATAATCTCCTTTATCATGAGGTTGGAACTTATCATCCTCTCAAAATCATCTATACTTGCACTCTATTCTAAAACCCTAAATCTGCCAAAATGGCTGTCTAGAATTCCTATCTAGATTCAATCTTTGGAGCTCGACCTTTTCCAACACATGTGCATACTTGAGAATGTATTTGAACCATCTTGTAGTACATCACTTGTACTAGCAAGGACCACTCTTACCCTTGGATAAACCATTCTGGTTCCCACTCATCCATGATGGTTTTATAGTCAAGATAATAATCTTTCCTACAAATCTTATCATCTTGCCTACTTTTGCAGAAGCCCACATCTATATGCTACCACCCCTTGACCAACTCTCTGCATGGTTATGATCTAATAACCACGGCCTATCAGCCCCACTTCCCCTTTCCCCATTGAAGCTTTGTGCTTCTTAAACCCACATGGTTTAGGAGGCTACCTGATGTATCTGCTATGGCAGCCTTATTTTCAACAAAGTTTGCCATCTATTCTAGACCACCCCAAATACATCTAAGCCCAACTCTTCCTCCCATGATGATCTATAAAACTTGGTCTATCCACCCATATATCCATTGCATCAAGGTGAGCTCTGAGCTCCCAAATCCAACTATGTTTTGGTGGCATGAAAATAACAAAAACCTAGATTCCCAAAAATCTAGTTTCTTTCCTTTTCACCAAAATACTTCAAAACCCAAGTGTAAAATGATGTAAAAATCAAGGTTACAACATCTAACTCGGTTAGGATATTTACCTAAATAATTCCCATGATTATTTGGAGCCTAAAACTATTTAAATTCTTTTTCTGGCAAAACCCTAAAACCTCTGTCTATAAAGGCAAGTTTGTTTTTCTCCAAATCACCATGCCAACTCAATACACAATTGAGTTCTATATATCATATCCCATCTTCCCATCTAAAAAATAAATATTTTTGAGATTCTATATTATTTATTTTTGCCCTTTTCCTTAAATGGAAGAAACAAGAAATAATTCCTTAAAAATACTTTTCCTTCTCAATAAATTCCAAATAAATTCGCAAATGTGTAATATTGTATTCATAACCATTTCACATCAAAAACTCACCCTATCTAATGTAAAATTATTACATTAGCTTCCATAATCTACTTCAGTCCTTTTTAAGTAAATGCATCTAAATGGGGTTTTAATCATTATAAAAATCCCTAATAATTCCTAGTGTTATGCAATGACCCTATACACACACTGGTACCTTTTTCTCACCTTGCCCAATGCAAATTTTCCAACTTCCCTCACAAGCTACCATTAGATCAAGTTTGAAAAATGAATCAAACATTGATTCAAACCAACTTGAAATCCATCCAATATTGCTAGGAAATTTCCACAGCACCGTACACTCCCTCCTGGTCGAGATACACTGTAGCGTGTCACTGTTCATTCTAGTCCTATAGCGTTTGGAGACAAGAGGAGAGGAAGGTGTGGCCACTAAATATTGCCTTGCAAATATCTCCACACCAACAGCTGCCACTCCCTCTCTGGTCGAGCACCTGGACCCCACCACCTCCCAGCACCACCCCTATTGCCCAATTCCTGCCTAGCACCCTCCCTAACCTCCCCCATAAGCCAAGTCCACCATGGACCCTTGGTTGATAAGGCCAGAGGCTTGCCAGCCCCTCTCTCATCCCTCATTCGCTCCCTCCTCACTCCACTCACCCCTCAGACAGCCCTCTCCCTCTCCCATGCGATGTGATGCCCGAGAGATGGAGGAGAAGGCACTTCGGCCTTCTCAAATAAATCGAGCTCTGAGCTCCACCCCTCCTCTTTCCCACTATGCATGTGGCCTTGCCGACGTCCCCTTGCCATTCTAGATGTAACCATACCCTTTTCCTGCCCTAGGACCGCTTCTGGATGCCTCCCCGATGAGCTCCCGAACGTGCACCAGCGGGCGTACTCACGCGAGCCTCTTTCTGGAAGCAAATGGAGTCGTGTCGCCCATCCTCGGAGTCGTCGCTGTCGACCGCGGCCTCCCGTCGCATCCGCATCGCCTCCCGAGCCCTCTGGTGATCGCCCCACTCCTCTCCGACGAACCTAGGGTTCGTTCCCTGCCGGCAGTGTCCCGACGAGGACAACAAGCAAGCGTCGTCAGATCTACTTAAAACCAACAGCCAAATCTCCCCCTTACCCCTTCGGCCGCCGTCCACCGCTGACAGTCTGACCCTGCCTGTTAGCTTGTTCAAACACACCTCCCACATAGCGCTCCGCCTGGGTGGGCCGTATCCCCCTCTTTGCGGTCCATGTTCCCCAAATCCCAGCCCACAACTCCCTGGCTTTTATTTAATTTTCCCATATCTGAAAAAAATGACCATCTGGTTTAAATGTTTTTTAAAATAAAAAGGGCCTAAATAAATTCAGGACAAACCCGAAAGCTACCTTTATAACTTCCCAGTTACGGAGCAGCGTCTGATAGCCCCAAAGTAGGTCGATCCACATCTCAAGTACATGCGACAATCTCAGGTCTAAGGACAAAACGTACACGATGTGTAGAGAGAGATGCAAGTCTAATTGCCAGTCTGAAGTTGGATCAGTCCAACCCCATGTTCATAACATACATCCACATCATTGGTTTGACATCTCCATGTTTATGACTTGCGAAACATAGTCATCAACAAATCGATGTGCTAGTCTAATATTCAAGTGTGTCCTCACATAAACTCTGACTAGGGACAACTATTAGATAACCATACAAGTATAGAGTTTCAAAAAGAATTCACATAATTGCCAATCAATAAAAGTTGCATGATATGGATATTCAAGGAACATTACAATAACTCATGGATACATAAGAAATATAATCATCTCTATGATTGCCTCTAGGGCATATTTCCTTCATCAATTCACATTCCCATGATCTGTGAGCCATGAGAATAACCTACAAGTATCATTACAACATCTAGAATGAACGAATACAAGTACTTACATTAATACCATTATGGCAATACAACATCAATAGCGGAAGTCTTCAAGCGCAGAGCCCATATCATTCCTTAACCTATAGGTGACTGAGTGGGAAGACGACCTAGCTCGCATAGACATCAGCAATCTCCATCGTTCCTCTTGCTTCTGAAAATCTGGCCAAGTAAATAGCCAGGGAGAATGCCGGTGAGTACTTTGAATGTACTCGCAAACCGCTGAGACAAGGTAACAAAGATAATGCATATTGGGTTGTGGCGAGATAGCTCTACACTACAGTTGTTTCTGAAAAGCCTAACATAGGAATCTCTATATCTTTGTTGAAAAAGAGCTTTTGGAAACCATGCCGCCTTTTAGAAAATCCTTATATCTCCCTATCCTTGTTAAAAACCTTTTTTTAAACAATTTTACAGTGAAACCCTTTTTAAAATAGCTTCGACCATCTATGGTCAAAACCAACCTCAATTTTATCATTCCTCGTGACCCAGTCACATCCTCCTTATTTCCTCTGAAACCATGTCAAGTGAACTCCTAGCAATCACCTTTCCAACCATCCTTGAACATGGACTCTGCAGAGTTTGTGCACTTTACCCACAAGAATCAATACATCCACTGGTATACAACCACTGCCCGCTAGACACGGTAGACGGGGGTTCGGATAATGAAACCTAACCTTTCATTTGTCATCCCTAGCAACGGCGGATTCTCCTTTTGGGTTTGTTCTCCCCGGTTACGAGTATGTGGCCCCGGCCATAGTCCTCCCTTCTGCACCTCCGTATACCCAAACCCGCGGCTTAGCAATATACAATAACCTCGGTGACTCCACTTCCTTCTCCACTCCTAAAGCATACTGTCCGCGGGAGACCCAATTGTTGCACCGGCAGTCCTGCCGAGACAGGCTCACTCTTGCCGAAGCAAGCTACAGGCCCCAAATTCTAAGATTTGTTGTAGAGCCTACCCGGGATTCCAGGGATTTCTCCCCTTAAGCAAGTACAAGCAGCCCTGGCTAAAGACAACAAACTACGAGCTAAGCCCCAGCTCCTAGGGTAGTGTGGTTGCACGGGTAAATTGTTCTGATAAAGGCATAGAACATCCCTTTTCTTTATCTTGCTCGATCTTTCTCTTGTTCTCTTCATCTTTTATTCGCAAAAACATCCACTCGGAGATGATGCCTCTTTGCAATGGTTTTATTTTGAAAACTTTGTGGTGGGGTAAAACCCAAAAATAGTTCTTTCATTGAAAACTGTAGTTTCCAGAGATGGAACATGCTAAGCATCTTAGCCTCGATATAAAGGGGTAAAGCAGTAGGTATAAAACAAGGTGGGTGTCCTGATAGACACCAATATCATAACTTGAAGGGACCAAGCTATTAGCACAGTATTTGATAAACATGATATGTAGATAAGAATTCCTTTTGTAAAGGAGATACAAAACAAGTATAAAACAGGGTAGGACTAGTATAACCCGATTCTTCCATCTTCTCGGCGTCTCACAATTCACAACTATTGTTGTTATCGAGTATACATGCAAAGACACAATACAACAT
This sequence comes from Avena sativa, assembly GCA_916181665.1. Classification (NCBI taxonomy): domain Eukaryota; kingdom Viridiplantae; phylum Streptophyta; class Magnoliopsida; order Poales; family Poaceae; genus Avena; species Avena sativa. The sequence continues at coordinate 108,871,494 of OV702293.1, forward strand.
TCAATACAATGCTTACAAAAATCAAACCATACAAAAATCAAAGGATAATCGCATGATATACAATAGTAGGGTGCTAGATGGTTAGTTTTATGAGATTGGTAAAAGTTTTGGAGTCATTGGAAGATGATCCTTTTGGATTTGTTGTCTCGGAACTACCAAAGAGAGGGGTTTTTGACATGGGATATGTTCTGTTTGATACCATTGTATAAAAATGATACCATCAGATAGATATTTATATAATGAATCCAACAAAAGTGGTTTCACTATTTTATCAATTTCCATTGATTTATAGTGATTTTATAGTGATTAAAACTCTAGTTTGAGGAAATAATTCACCGAAATAGGTTTGTTGCTCCAAAAATTATTTCCTTGTATGGTTAAGTAGGATTTGATAAACTGATTCAAGAGGAGTTGGAATCAAATTAAAATAATTAATATAATGCCCTCAGGGAATTCCTAGAGGCACTACTGGTAGCATTTAGTATTTTTCCTCATATTTAAAATGCAGGAGATTTTGATGTGATTCCAAGGAAACATGGTAGGTTATTTGAATATCTCTTTGTAGAAATTGGATTCACCATATTTGTATGAACAGAACTACTGTGATGAATTTATTTCTGAAATAACCATGCATAGAAGATATTAATTAACCAAAATTCAATACAGGGATAATAAATTGTGGTGTCCTGGATGTTGATAGGTAGTTATATGCATGTTTCAAGAGAGTTGTAAATAGGTCAGTACCCTTTATGGTTTTACCTAGAGAATTTGTACAACGCAGAAATGGGTTATTTTTGTTATTTTCACCAGGGGCAAACTAGGAAGCCATTTCGGTGGGGCCAGGATGTAATACAAGGTATTTGCAATACCTTTCAGCAGCAAAAGGATTTATCTCAATTAGAATTATAAAACTCACGGAAATAATTATCTTGTGAAAAGGACACAAGTTGGTCCTATTCTGATGACAATTAACGTAGATATTATTAAGGTCCAAATTTTGTACTGCATGTTAGGGGAATTTCTCGTGGTTTTACATTTTCATTTTGAATTAAACCTTGGGTCTAATTTCCAGATCACAGACAAAATGACTAAAGCCAAGTGGTGGCGGGCTAGATCCACAGTGGAAATGGGTCGCATAAGGGATCCGTCCCACCTGGGGAAGCGACACGCGTGGGTACAAAATTTGAACGGGACGTGGCAGGGCCCGATGGTCATCCGGGGTGAGGCGACGAAGAGGTAGGGGGAGATCCAGGCTATTCGGGTAAGGTAGATCTGACGGCCACGGGGCGTCGTCTTCCTCTAGACGAGGTCGCAGGAAGGGAAACCCTAAGGGGTGTTTGAGAGATAGGGGAAGCTCACCAGGGGACACGACGACCAAGGTGTGGTAGAGGATGGAGAGTTGTTGAAAGGAATATGCCCAAGAGGCAATAATAAAGTGGTTATTATCGTATTCCTTATTTATGATAAATGTTTATTTTGCATGCTATAATTGTATTAATACAGAAACATTAATACATGTGTGTTTAATAAACAAAAAGGAAGTTCCTAGTTATGACTCTCTTATAAACTAGCTCGTTGATTAACAAGATGATCAAAGGTTTCCTGATCATGGACATTGTATGTTGTTAATAACGAGGTCACAACATTAGTGTAATGATGTGATGAACATTCATCCGAAATATAGCATTACGATCAAAGTCATTGAGTTTATATTTCTATAACAACTTACGAAGTGATCCTAATCCTTAGACCATGAGATCATGTCAATCACTAACACCGAAAGAGTTTCTTGATAACATCAAATGTTACACCGTAACTGGGTGATTATAAAAATGGATTCAGAACTACTAAAGTGTTATGTTGAGACTCATGGATCGAGAGTGGAATTTGGTCATCCCGATGACGGATAGATATGCTCTGGGCCCTCTCAGGAATGTTATATCACGGGAACGAGAAAAGAGATTTGATCACATTGATTAGCTTGCAAGCAAGTGATTTGATCACTAGAATGTTATATCACGTGAACGAGAAAAGAGTGCATGTCGGTAACGAGATCAAACTAAGTATGGATATACCGATGATCGAATCTCGGACTGTAATATATCGTGAAACAAAGGGATTAAGATACTAGCGTAAAAGGTTCCGACGATCATAGGAAAGTCATCGTTGAATGTGTGGGAGTTAGTATGGATCTCTAGGTCCCGCTTCTGATTATTGATCGTAGAAGGGTCTCGATCATGTCCGTATTATTCACGAACCATAGGGTGGCACACTTAAGGGACACTTACATCCAATTGGAGCAAAAGTTTCATGCTAGAAAGAATAACAAGCGCAGGAATTTATTTCACTAGACACCGAAACTGTTTCGGTTGAAATTTCTGAAACTGGTTCTGCATGTGAAATTGAATACTAGCAAGGGGTTTTATGTGAATGTTTGTTAATTAAAGTAATTAAAAAAATTCTGAATAAATAAATAAAAGTGTTTTATTTAAATGAGATCTTGCATTAAATTTGGTGGAAATTTAATGCATGTGAGTGGATTTCTGAGTGGAGGCTCTTTTATGGGAGTGGAGGCTTTTCATTTTGATTGGGAGATCCACCCACATGAATGTGGGAGAGGTGGGGGCAGCCCCCATGGCAGGGAGCCATGACGCTTGGGTTCCCCCCCTCTCCCCTATAAAAGGCCCCCCTCTCATCCTCTCAAAGGACACCTCCTCGTGAAGGATCTCTCTCCCCCTCTAGAATTTATTCCCCATGGTCTTGGACTAGCGAGATACATGTTCCTGGTGGCTATTCGGCAAGAAAGGGTTATGCTTCCACTGCATCGCTAGAGCGAGGAGGTGGAGGTTGCTCGGTGTCTTGTACGTGTGTGCGAGCACGGATACGCTTTTGTTTTGCGGCTCTAGGACTTCCTCTTGATCTTGAGATCGGCAAGAGATCGTCTACATCAACCATGAGTTTGGACTCGTTAAGCTTTGTCGGCCTTCAAGGGTATGTTCTCTACGTATGTATATCCACCCGTTTCTTGTATCTAGTAGATAGATCTTGGTAATAGTTGTTCCCATCATAGGAAAATTTTGTTTTCTGTGTTGCGAACCCTTAAGTGGTATTAGAGTCGGATCTATGCATAGATTCTTTGCACGTGTAGTACACATATGAGTATGTGGGCGATGATGATCATTTTATTGCTTCTTAGTTGTACTTGGGATATTGGTGGCATAGTGGGATGAAGCGCCCCGACAAACTTTACATGTCCTCGCACATGAGACCTGTTCCACGCTTGACATGCAACTAGTTTTGCATAAGTGGCTAGCGGGTGTCTGTCTCTCCTACTATAGTCAATATCTAATTTGCAACGAGTTGTCAACAATTTGGTTATCCTTGTTGTGGTTCATGTTCGTAAGTAAGAACGGTTCTATCTTCGAAAGCTCTAAGCCACGTAAAACATGCAATGTATAAATTAGAGGCGTCTAGTTTAGATTCTTGCTGGGCTAGTGTTATGATATGGTGACGTTGTAAGTAGAAGTATGATATGATATTCTTACAACACACATAACGTGTAGGTTCCATAGACCTTGGCCTTACACATAGAGGTATGATAGAGATCATACCACAGTGCACATGATGGAGATCATATGCGGGAACCGTATCATTTCATTTACAAACATGTGATGTTTGATTGCATCTTATATTGCTTATTTGTGGTTTTATTAGCATAATAAGATGATCCCTCATTTAGATATCAAGATAAGAATGTGTTCTTCCTTAAGTATGCACCAACAATGTTTCGTCGCTTCAAGACATCACGTGATGATCAGGTGTTCTTGAATCCACGAGCATATCTTGGGTGTAAGGCAGTTTTACACACGCGAATACTAAGGTTCTTACTCGAGCCTAGCATGTACAGACATTGCCTCGGAACACGGACCGAAAGGTTAAGCATGAGTCATATGTTTTGATATGATGACTATATGGATGCTCGCCTTTGAAGATATACCGACTCACGTGATGATCGGACTTGGTGTAGTGGATTTGGTTCATGTAATCACCAAAAATACACGAGGGATGTCGTTTTTGAGTGGGATTCATTTCTAATTTGGATTAGAAGAACTCAATTTATCATAATTTAAATCAAAGTGAATTTGCATAATTTTTTGTAGTCATTGGCATTCATTCACCACTTTATGCTTAGTTGTAATTGAGATAATAGAACTATAGAATTTTGGATATATACTTTACGAACTGGTATCATATTGTGTTGAATGTCAATCCAAAAGGGTTTTGGAAAGTAACATTATACTCAAGATTCATCCTTATAAGCTACATTAGCTTGATCATGAAAGTCCTCATGATAAGGATGCATAGAAGATGTATGCAAAGTGTTTACTAACCAGATTACTAAAGAATGGATTTTGAAAGAATACCGATGATTTGATGATGGTGATCTAATTCAAAGTGCAAGTCCAAAGGTATTATTATTTGAATATACATGCTTTGGACTATGTGTCATGTATACGGCGCCACTGTTGATGTTGATAGATTCTTTTAAAAAGGAAAAGGAAATGCTGAAAGAGAATCTATAATATATATTTGGCAGAAAAGAAAAGATTGGAAATATCCAATTTAGGTATATGGATGATATACATGTTATGGTTGTATTCTTTGCTTGTTAAACAATGTGGTTCTTGGGTATTGGATACCGAATTGGTTGGTATGAAATTTCATACGGAACGACGCAATTCATGAACCACAATGGCCTAAGTAACTAGCAAAATAATATGTGATGATGTTCATCGAAAACAAACAAACCGTTGTTTGTATTTCTTGTTGACATCAAAGCTTGACTTCAAGATTTGTTTTAATAACAATTATTCAAATCAGGTATTTTGATAACAAAGATTGTTCAAATAATTACCGTATTCCATATAAGATGGATGATTTACAAATATAGTTAGATAAATCACATCCATAAAAAATAATGCTAAAATGTCGCAAGACAAATGATTGAAAGATCACTTACGAAGTGACATCACCGTTTAAATTATATTGGAAAGAAAACACGAAGAATCTCCATTTTCATGGATTTTTGGTGACTTTGATTTGATCAAGTGACGCTTGTGAGACTTTCCTCGAGATAATTGAAACTTCGTTCAAAGGCCAAACAAGGATGAACGACTAAATATTGGAATTTATACATATCGATGTATATAGTCCAATATGTATAGTCGTAAGCGATGGATTTCAACTTCATGTGCTTTCTCTGGAAATATGAGTGAATGTTCACTTAAGGAGAAAGAAGTATGAAATATTTGAAAACATTTCAAAGACTTTCAACATGAAGTGGAAAATCATTGTAACAAGAAAATAAATGATTTATGATTTTATCATGAAGGGATTTATTTGAGTTGCAAGTTTAGCAAAACACCTAGATTTGCATCTCCCGAAACACCATAGGAATATGGAGTGTTTGAGATTTTTAATGAAACCTTGTTTGACATGGTTAGATCAAAGGTGTTATTTATAAAACTGCCATTATGTTTTAAAGGATTAATGCTTTAGAGACTACCGCTTTTACACTGAAAAGACCTCCATCTTGATCCGTTGAAATGACACCATATCAGTTATGCTTTGGGGTAAAACCCAAGTTGTCCTTTCTTAAATTTTGGTATGCTAAAAGTAAGTAAGATGTTTACAACCAAAGTTGGATGAGCATGTCTTTGTAGATTATTATGAATAACAATTGGTTATTCCTCCATAACACCGAGGACAAAAGGGTTTGTCGCTTAAAATATGAAGTTTCTTGAAAAAAGGTATTTTTCACAAAAGTTATGTGGGAGGCCAATAGAACTTTGATAAGGTTAACGAACCTTAGCTAAATGTGTTGAGTTGCGCAACACCAGAAATCGTTCCGGAGGCTGCCATAATTATCATAGCTTATGTGCCTCAAAGGTTGTGGTCAAGGAGATTTAAGTTCCTATTGAACCAAGTAGGTCGGATAAACAATCAAATGCTGAGATTTGAGAGTAAATCATTATTGTTTGACAATGATGAACCGAATACATGCAATGAAGCGATGATGGACCCTGACTCCGTCATATGGCTTGAAGCCATAAAATCCGTGATAGTTCCATAGACGAGAAATCAAGTTTTGAATCTGGAAGACCCTCCGGGAAGGTGTAAAAACCTATCGGTCGTATTTGGATCTATAAAGAAATAGACATGGATATTTCACATCTATGAAATAGTCGACATGTCGTAAAGTATTTTATGACAATGTTCAAGGAGTTGACTATGACAAGATTTGATCTTTCATAGCGATATTTAGTCTGGACGGATTAAAGTAGCAATCACTACATATAATTTGGTATAGGTAGATGAATAAACAAAACAAAGTTCTTCTAGTAGAATGGTTACCTAGGACGTGTACATGACACGGTCCAAAGACTTTTGTTAATTCAAAGGATGCTAAAAGGGCATGCAAACTTCAATGGTTGAAGTAAGCATCACGGAGTTGGAATCTTCATCGTGATGAAAAGAAGTTTTCATCTGGAGACGATGAAGATGCTTGCATTTGTAAGAAATTAAGTGGGAGTGCTAAGACATATTTCTAATACATTATGTGGAGGACATATTGTTGATTGGAAATGATGTATCTTTTATTGACAAAGGTTAAGAATTTCATTTCGATGAAAGACTTAGGCAAAACCCGAATATTTAGCATGAATGTCTATAGCGGATAGACTGGGACGATAATATGGTTGTGCCAAACATACATATATGAGATATTGAAGGAGTTCAATGTAGAAACAACAAGAAGCGGTTCTTGTCGCATGGAAAGGAATTGAATCAAGATTCAAGTGTATAGAAACTTGATAAGTGAAACAAGATTCAAGTGCTTTGACACTTGATGAGTGAAATCACAAGAATGTTTTGATCAATCATACCATGATATGTACACATCCAGATATGTCATATGCTCTAAGTGTTATGATCATATAGTAAGGATATTCTTATGATATTTTGGAAGAACTAAGAATATATTTGTGTAGAGGTGATAAACAATTACAAATAGTTCATTGTAAAGCGTTACATTGATACTAGTTTTGTCACAAGATACAAATTAAGTTCATCTCAATTTAAACTATGGGTGGCACAATGAAATGGAAAGAAAGTTTCCATGATGGATTTGGATGAATTCCAAAGTGAAGACATTGTGACGGATACTACAACAAAAAGGCTAAGTATATGACTGCTATAGTAGCAGCAAAGGAGGGAATTTGTGTCAAGTAGTTTGTTATCAAACTAAGGTGTGGTTCGCAACGGGCTAACACTAAAGATATATTGTACGACAATAGTATCGACATGGTTTAACCCCAAGGAACTCAAGGTCTCACAAAAAGACCAAATTTATACAATGCCATCTCATTGGAGAATGAGTGATGCGTGAAGACGCAAAGACATGCAAATGCACACTGACCTGAAAGTGTCAAATCTGTAGATTATGTTAACCACTTGTAGTAGCGTATATGAACAACAGAAAGCCATAGGTCTTCAATACGCAAAGTTTCTAAACTAGATTATTGTCTCTAGTGCAAGTGGGAGACTGAAAGGAATATGCCCGAGAGGCAATAATAAAGTGGTTATTATCATATTCCTTATTTATGATAAATGTTTATTTTGCATGCTATAATTGTATTAATACAGAAACGTTAATACATGTGTGTCTAATAAACAAAAAGGAAGTTCCTAGTTATGCCTCTCTTATAAACTATCTCGTTGATTAACAAGATGATCAAAGGTTTCCTCATCATGGACATTGGATGTTGTTAATAACAAGGTCACAATATTAGTGTAATGATGTGATGAACATTCATCCGAAGTATAGCATTACGATCAAAGTCATTGAGTTTATATTGCTATAACAACTTACGAACTGATCCTAATCCTTATACCATGAGATCATGTCAATCACTAACACCGGAAGAGTTTCTTGATGACATCAAACGTCACACCATAACTTGGTGATTATAAAAATGGCTTCAGAACTACTAAAGGGTTATGTTGAGGCTCATGGATCGAGAGTGGAATTTTTTCATCCCGATGACGGATAGATATTCTCTGGTCCCTCTCGGTGATATCACATTGATTAGCTTGCAAGCAATTGATTTGATCACTAGAATGTTATATCACGGGAACGAGAAAAGAGTGCATGTCGGTAACGAGATCAAACTAAGTATGGAGATACCGATGATCGAATATCGGACATGTAATATATCGTGAAACAAAGGGATTACGATACTAGCGTAAAAGGTTCCGATGATCATAGGAAAGTCATCGTTGAATGTGTGGGAGTTATTATGGATCTCTAGGTCCCGCTTCTGATTATTGATCGGAGAAGGGTCTTGATAATGTCCACATTATTCGCGAACCGTAGGGTGGCACACTTAAGGGACACTGACATCCAATTGGAGCAAAAGTTTCATGCCGGAAAGAATAACAAGCGCAAGAATTTATTTCACTAGACACCGAAACTGTTTCGGTTGAAATTGCTGAAACTGGTTCTGCATGTGATATTGAATACTAGCAAGGGGTTTTATGTGAATGTTTGTTAATTCAAGTAATTAACACAATTCTGAATAAATAAATGAGAGCTTGCATTAGATTTGGTGATAATTTAATGCATGTGAGTGGATTTTTGAGTGGAGGCTCTTTTATGGGAGTGGAGGCTTTTCATTTTGAGTGGGAGATCCACCCACATGAATGTGGGAGAGGTGGGGGAAGCCCCCATGGCTGGGCTCCATGCCCCTTGGGTGCCCCCCTCTCATCCTCTCAAAGGACACCTCCTCGTGAAGGATCTCTCTCCCCCTCTAGAATTTATTCCCCATGGTCTTGGACTAGCGAGATACATGTTCCCGGTGGCTATTCGGCAAGAAAGGGTTGTGCTTCCGCTACATCGCTAGATAAAGGAGGCGGAGGTTGCTCGGTGTCTTGTACGTGTGTGCGAGCACGGATGCGCTGTTGTTTTGTGGCGCTAGGACTTCCTCTCGATCTTGAGATCGGCAAGAGATCGTCTACATAAACCACGAGTTTGGACTCGTTAAGCTTTGTCGGTCTTCAATGGTATTTTCTCTACGGATGTATATCCGCCCGTTGCTTGTATCTAGTAGATAGATATTGGTACATAGTTTTTCCTATCGTAGGAATTTTTTGTTTTCTATGCTGCGAACCCTTTAGTTGCATGTCAGGAGGAGTCCGACGAGGGGGGACATGATCGGATCTCCTTCGGGGAGGTAGATATGGAGCTCGACGTGATCGGTCGGCTCGGTTGCTTGCTGGAGCACGCTGCAGGGAGTTTGCATGCCACCGGAGGGTGTCTAGGAAGAGTGAAGAGGCTGGGCAGGTTTTGTGAGGGTCGCATGCACGACTGCTGGCGCTCGCGCGGTTGAGTTTCACCGGGGAGGCTTCACCATGGTAATGCACTTGCGGTGGCGCCCCTGTGTCCCTGCGATGAAATGAAGAGCAATGGGGGGTATATTAGATGCAGGGGAACACCATGAGAGGGAAAGGAATGAAAGGTGTGGTCAGGACTGAGTGCAGGCCTTCCTTCTTCTTCCATGCCCGTGAGGAGGGTGTCCTCTCCTTCCATGGCGAGGGAGGATAACGGGGCGGGGAGGGGCGAGTGGGGATGGTATGGTGGTGGCCAGGAGGAGAAATGAGAGATTAGGTGCGGGATGGGGAGGTCTCTGGCCCTTTAATGGCAAACGGGGATCCTGATGGTGGACATGGCCAATGGAAGAGAATGGGGAGGGTGCTGGCTCTGGATCGACCAGTGGGGGAGGTGGAGAGAGGAGTGTGGGGCTTGTGGCTCTACCAGGGAGAGGCAGGGGTGGGTGCTTCTCAACTTTTAGTCTAGGGAGTGGTATACACATTAATAGCATTCTCTCTCCCTTCTTCCAAAATAAAAAGGACAAGGGGAAGTTGATGGTTACTGTAGTGCTACAGTGCACACGACCAGGAGGGAGTGTGGTTCCTGGACAAGTTGACTTGACCAGATTGGCAAGGGTTTAGTAGGTTTTAAGGATGTGATTTTGAAGGATTTCAAATAATGGACAAATATGGGTTTGTGAAGCAACTTTTTATCTTTGTATTGGGCAGGGTGAACGAAGGATATTGGTTAGGATATAGAGTCAAGGGAACACTCCTGGATTTACTTGAGATTTTTCAGTAGAGTATTGATCCACTTAAGATCATTTATGCAGAAAGTGCAGAAATAGTTTATAGAAGCTTATTTGATATTTTTACATTGGACAAGGTTGGTTTTTGATGTTATATGGTACTAAATACCATATTACACTTTGGAGAATTTTATTGTAATTTATTTGGATATAAAAGTATTTTTAAGCAATTATTTCTTGTTTTTGCCATTTAAGAAAAAGGGCAAAAATAGATAATAAGGAATCTGAAAATTATTTATTTTTGAGAAGGGAAGGTGTGTTATGATGTATATGACTCAATTGTGCATTCAGTTGGCAAGGTGATTAGGGGAAAACAAAAATTGCCTTTATAGGAGAGATTTTGAGAATATTGCAAGGTAATAAATTTAAGTAGTTTGAGGATCCAAATAATTATGGGAATTATTTGGGGTATTATCATAACCAAGGTATATGAGGTAAACATGATTTATACATAACTGACAACTTGATTCTTGAGTCAAATATGGTGATAAAGGAATAAACTATATTTTGGGGGAATCTAGGGTTTTGATATTTTTATGCCACCTCAACATGGTTGGATTAGGGAGCTCAGAGGTCACCTTGATACAAGGGGTAGGTGCATGGATAGACAAAGTTATATCGATGATCATGCAATCAAGAGTTGGGCTTGTTTGTATTTGATTTGTTTTAGGAGTGATGGCAAACTTTGATGAAAATAAGGCTGCCATAGCAGAGTTTTCATGATACCTCATAAACCATGGGGGTTTAAGAAGCACAAAGCTCCAGCGGAGACAAGTGAAGTGGGGATTGATAGGTCATGGTTAGTAGATAATAAAAATGCAAAGAGTTGGTTAAGGGGTGGTAGCATATAGATGTGAGCTTCTTCCAAAGTAGGCAAGATGATAAGATTTGTAGAACAGATTATTATCTTGACTACAAAACCATCATGGATGAGTGGGAACCATCATGGTTTATCCAAGGGAAAGAGTGGGCTTTGATATTACTAATATGTACTACGCGATGATTCAAGTACATTTCCAAAAATGCACATAGATTCGATTAGAGGAAGTTCTAAAGATTGAATCTAGTTAAAGATCCCATACTTAGCCAATTTGGCAGATTTGAGGATGTTAACTAGTATGAAAGAGGGAGACATTTGAGAGAGTGTCAAGGGTTTATCCTCTCTATAAATTGGCTGATATTGAGGTATGAATTGAATAGAGGGGATACATGATGGTATTTGTTCTTTGATGGGTTGGATGCTAATACAAAGGATTAGGTCAGGATTCATTTGGATAAGTAGATTTGGGACTCACTTGTGGAGATCAGGATAGACTTAGTTTGAGATACTTGGTTTGAGATTTATGATCTTAGATATTGGTCTGATCCCTATAAACTTATCCAACTACTACTAGGCAAACAACAGATCATGGCAATTGATCCTATCAACTTATCCAACTACTACTAGGGTTACCTTCAAGCCTATCTTGAGGTAACCATGAGTGTTTTGAAGAGGTTATGCTTTCAAGTAAGGTAAGTACCTCTTGGTATTTCTACCAATATTGGAGCGAAAAGGTTTTAGGAAAGGTTTTGGAAAAACCTAGAGGTGGGAGTAGTTGAAGCTCTGTCTTGAAGACATAAGGAGATTATATGTAGGTCTCCATAATTTTGTTAAAAAGAAACTAATAAAGTATTTTCTTTTATCAAAGTCATCTTGGCTTAGTTTTGAAATGCCAGAACATTTCAGAATATAAGGATGAGCCAAGACATCTCTGTCGTAAAATAGCTTTTGTAAACTAGTGTTGATACAAGGAGTATATCATCTAATACACCATGAGGTGCAATGAACACAAGCAAACAAATAAACAAGCATTGCAACAAGTAACAAGAGAAGTTTTTGTTCCCCCTGATTTTTGCCGTTTTGATAAAAGATCAGGGTTGCTGAAGTTGGGATGTTACAGAGCTTTCCCCCTTAAAATAATATCGTCACGAGATTAGGGAGGAGTAGGGTTAGGTGATAACATCCGCTTAACAATTGCAGCGGTGGAATTATTAGATGCTAACAAGTTTTACAACAAACATGCATGGTCAGCTACGGGTCACAATTGAGTGGCTTCGGATTGGGGCGGTTTAGATTTAAACAAATGGAAAAGATGTAGTCTTTTGCCCTTAGGACAATTCTAGGTAGGTTTAGCGTCAACAGGGTCCTTTCCTCTTGCATCGACAAGAAGAGTTGAGCCTTCTTCATTCTTTTACCACGATAGTCAGCTTTTCTACCTTTCTTGGTTTGATACACTAGCGTGTCGGCTGGACGGTCGACTTGGTGATGGAAAGCTTTCCCTATGTATCTTATGATTCTGGAGAAGTGTCGATTAGTGTCTTCTAGGCGGGGTCCACTATTCTGATTTAGAGGGTTTTTATCACCTAACAATGACTAGGGTTCGACTCCAGGGTTTTATCGATTTTTGGGCGGGAAAGACGCAGTCCTTCCCCCTGAGAGCAAGAGTAGGAGGGCTTAATGTAGTAGCGAACCTTCTTTATCGGAATCGTAGGTTGATGCTGGAGGAGCGCTGCACCGTTCGTCCGCAGTGGGTATCTTCTATCGACATTGTAGGAACCACTTCATGAGTTAGGAGGTCTACCAAAAAGGGGCGTCTACTAGCTTCCGGGTGGTTAGTTCTGAGCTAGTTAGGGGACCGATGGGTTGGACGATGCCATTGGAGTTTAGCAGTATAGGAAATGAGGTCCTTTGGAATGAGGTCATTCCAGGTTTGGCTGCTGCAACATCGTGGGTAAAACAAGGAAGAGGGGATCTCAGACTAGAATACTAGCAAGGTGAGTTCTCGCGTCTTGTCGCCGTCCTTGGGTCGGGTATCGACTTTGGTTACTATAGTTCCTCGGGGTAAGCAGATTCAGAGCTCTTTGAAGAGAGTAGTTAGCGGAGATAGAAGAGAAAGGACTTCGTGATGTCTTTAGAGAACTCGATGCTTTGGGGTTGCTATCTACTCCTTGGAGGGTTGTATTGGTGGCGTCAGGTAGTCTTGCCTTATTAAATTTGAGCTTTGCGTGTACTGGGAGGACCGAGCAAACTTCTGAAGATTGTTGATGACGTCTGCTTTTTTGTTTCCTCTGATGACTTTCGAGGTGGTGCTTGGGTCAGGTTCTTGGATTGGAGATCTTCATGTGTTATCCTATCGTAGGCGGTCTTCTAGAATTGAGTGGAAAGACGCAGTCTTTCCACCTTAGGGATTTATTTATGGTCATCGATGTTGGGGTAGATCCTTCGTTTTGGGGCATTGGCGTGACACTTGAATTGGGGTCTTCGAGTGACACCTTATTGCGACTACCTTGCTAACGTGGTTACCTAACAAATCCGTAAGGGTTAACTCGGGGTTGTTTTAGGGGTTAGCGATGCTTCTTCTTGGTCCTTCCTAGGGGTGGAGGCAGTTTAGCTTTAGAGGGGTGGTCTTAACTCGAGCTCTTTGTGTTGCTTTGAAACTATGACGGAGTAGACTTTTTGTCTTTGGGACTCCTTATCTTCCTGATTCTTGGGGCGTTTGTGTGATGGCGAGAACTTCCTATTGATTTGACAGAGTGTTTTATAGGATCGTTGCTCCTTTGGGGGCGATTAGAACTAGGTACGGGTAGGGGTTATCTTGTATTTATTTATGTGGCCATCCTGCGGAGGAGAGGTTTCCAGTTATGGGTTTACGAGGGTTAGTGTTGGGATACACCAACAAGGTGGTCATACGATAAGATCGAGTGATCCGAGGCAGACAAGCAACACATTTCAATCATCAAGAAAGTTCTCGACAAGCCAAAAAGGCGTACCATAAATACCAAGGAATGACTTCGCGCCATAGGGGAATCGTATTTTAGGGATGCTAATCCTAAGTACGGACGTTTACGGGGTTCTTGACTTCTGTCTTGCCATTTGTTATCGTTGGTGCCGTACTTGATCGATTTGGGGTCGATGAAGGACTCTTTTGATTGGGCGATCTTGTAGTGTCTTTCGTTGTTGTTAGCTCCTTTGGTTTGCTTGTCTCGGTGGCTCTCCATCTCGGGATATCCGTCTCATAGTCTCCAAGTCATACTTTGTTTTTGAAAATGGAACTTTTGAAGTAGAAGAGATATAGAGTAATCTATTTTCAAATCATTTAAGTTAGAGAAGATGAGATAAGAAATCCTTCAAAAAGCTTTTGAGAAAATAGTTTTTAGAAGCCGGGTGTTTTTTCAAAATAGTGGTTGTCCTGTCTAACGTCCATGCTAACTAAGGTCTCCTACAGTCAGGATGGATCTAATACCAAGTCTGTAGCACCTCGGATTTACGGTCGGAGAATGCCCGTTATGCCTACAATTCACGTTCCCATGATCAGTGAGCCGTGAGCATAACCGACAAGTATCATTAAAATATCCATAATGAACAAATACAAGTACTTACATTAATTCCATTATGGCGATACAACATCAATATCGGAAGTCTTCAAGCACAGAGACCATGTCATGCCTTAACCTACAGGCGACTCACTAGGAATACGTCCTACCTCGCATATACGTCAGCAATCTCCATCGTTCATCTTGCTTCTAAAAATCTAGCCAAGTAAATAGCCAGGGACAATGCCGGTGAGTACTTTGAATGTACTCGCAAACCACCGAGACAAGGTAGCAAAGATAATGCATATTGGGATGTGGTGAGATACCTATACACTATAGTTGTTTCTGAAAAGCCTAACATAGGCATCTCTATATCTTTGTTGAAAAAGAGATTTTGGAAAGAATGCCTCCTTTTAGAAAATCCGGATATCTCCATATCGTTGTTAAAAACCTTGTTGAAAACAGTTTTACAGTAAAACCCTTTTAAAAACATATTTGACCATCTCTGGTCAAAACCAACCTCATTTTTATCGTTCATATGACCCAGTGACATCCTCCTTATTTCTTCTGAAACCATCTCAAGGGTACTCCTAGCAATCACCTTTCCAACCGTCCTTGACCGTGGACACTGCTATTCGAATAGATAAGACTCTGCAGATTTTGTGCACATTATCCAAAAGAATCAATACATCTGCCGGGATACAATGCGCCTTTTCCTTTTGGGTTTATTCTCCCCAGCAACGAGTATGTGGCCCCGGCCATAGTCCTCCTTTTTGCACTTCCATATACCCAAACCCGCAGCTTGGAAATATACAATAACCTCAGTGACTCCAATTCCTTCTCCACTCCCGTAGCATACCATCTGCGGGAGACCTAATTGTTGCACCGGCACTCCTGCCGAGACAGGCTCACCCTTGTTGATGTAAGCTATAGGCCCCAAATCCGAAGATTTGTTATAGAGCCTACTCGGGATTCCAGGGATTTCTCCCCTTAAGCAAGTACAAGCAACCCCGGCTAAAGAAAACAAACTACGAGCTAAGCCCCAGCTCCTGGGGTAGTGTGGTTGCACGGGTAAATTGTTCCGGTAAAGGCGTAGAACATCACTTTTCTTTCGGTTGCTCGATTTTATTTTTCTTCTCTTCATCTTTTATTCTCAAAAACATCCACTCAGAGATGATGCCTCTTTCCAAGGGTTTTATTTTGAGAACTTTCTGGTGGGGTAAAACCCCAAAATAGTTTTATCATTGAAAACTATAGTTTCCAAAGAACGAAGATGCTAAGCATCTTAGCCTCGATCTAAAGGGGTAAAGTAGTAGGTATACAACAAGTTGGTTGTCCTGATGGACATCAATATCATAACTTGGAGGGGACAAGCTATTAGAATAGTATTTGATAAACAAGATATGCAGATAGGAATGATGTTTGCAAAGGAGATAGAAAACAAGTATAAAACAGGGTATGACTACTATCGGAGTTCAGGAATGGTGGATTTTGTGTGACCAGCGAGATGTCCCTTGATGGTGTTAGAAAACCAGAGCACCAATAATAACAATAATAGAATAACCCGATGATTCCTTCTTCTCGGCGTCTCACAATTCGCAACTATCGTCTTTATCGAGTATACATGCAAACAAACAATACCACATTCAATACAATGCATACAAACATCAAACCAAACAACAAGCAAAGGATAATCACATGACATACGGCAGTAGGGTGTTGGATGGTTAGTTTTATGAGATTGGTAAAAGGTTTGGAGTCATTGGAAGATGATCCTTTTGGATCTGTAGTCTCAGAACTATCAAAGAGAGGGTTTTTGACCATGGATATGTTCTGTATGATACCATTGTATAAAAATGATACCATTAGATAGATATTGATAAAATGAATCCAACAAAAGTGTCTCCAAAAATTATTTCCTTGGATTGTTAAGTAGGATTTGATGGACTGATTCAATAGGAGTTAGAATCAAATTAAAATAATTACTATAATGCCCTCAGCAAATTCCAGAGGCAGTACTGGTAGCATTTTTTATTTTTCATCATATTTAAAATACAGGAGATTTTGGGGTAATTCCAAGGACACATGGTAGGTACTTTGAATATCTCTCTATAGAAATTGGATTCACCTTTTTTGGATGAACATAACTACTGTGATGAATTTATTTCTGCAAAACCTTTCACAAAAGATACTAATTCACCAAAATTCAATACAGGCTTAATAAATTGTGGTCTCCTGGGTGTTGATAGGTAGTTGTATGCATGTTTCAAGAGAGTTGGAAATATGTCAGTACCCATTATGGTTTTACCAAGAGAATTTGTGCAAGGCAGAAATGGGTTATTTTTGTTATTTTCACCAGGGGCAAACTAGGAAGCCATTTGGATCGGGCTAGGATGTCAAACAAGGTACTTTCCATACCTTTCAACTGCAAATGGATTTATCTCAAATGGAATAACAAAACTCACATAAATAATTATCTTGTGAAAAGGACACAAGTTGGTGCTGGATTGAATACAGTTAATGTAAACATTATTAAGGTCCAAATTTTGTACTGCATGTTAGGGGAAACATCATAGATCATGAATAAATAGATTTGGGAATTTCAGGTGGTTTTACATTTTCATTTAAAATTAAATCTTGGGTCTATTTTCCAGATCTCTGAGAAAATGACTAAAGCCAAGTGGTGGCGGGTTAGATCCACAGCATAAATGGGCCACGGGAGGGATTCGTCTCACCCGGGGAAGCGACCCACGCGGGTTCCGAATTTCAACGGGTTGTGGCGGGGCCCATTGGTCAGCTGGGTGAGGCGACGAAGAGGTAAGGGGATATCCAAGCCATTCGGGTAAGGTAGATCTGACGGCCATGGGGCGTCGTCTTGCTCTAGACGGGGTCACGGGAAGGGAAACCCTAAGGGGAGTTTCCAAGGAGCGCGACACGTCGGGAGGAGTCCAAGGAGGGGCGCCACGGCCGGAACTCCTTTGGGGAGGTAGATCTGGAGCTCGACGGGAGCGCTCAGCTTGGTTGCTCACCGGAGCATGCTGTAGGGAGTTTGCATGCCACCGGAGGGTGTCCAGGAAGGGTGAAGGGGCTAGGCTGGTGTAACATCCCAGCATTAGAGCTTAAAAATAAGCTAAACACAGATGTGTGCGTTGCATTCATTTATAGAAAATCTGAATAATTTTCGCACTTTTTGAATAAAACTTGTCAAAGTGTGGAATCTTCTCTCAACTGGATGGAATTGAAGTAGATCATCAAGTCGACTGCGATAATTTTCAATATGATCTTTGTTAAAATATTATTTTGGGTAAAGCATATTTTATCTAAGGGTAGATCAAATATAATAAAAGTTAACCCTAATACCTTACTTAATGGTTTATATTTGATCCTTAAGTAATCATACCCTAGTATTCATTAAAATAGCCCATTAAAACCAAGATATGAACATAATTCAAGTAACAAGAATATAATAACTAACTCTAGACACACCAGATCATTATTCATTTCTACCATGTGGATCATGGTAAATACATAACATTAATTCTTAATCGCTTGTTGAGTAGAAAGGAAATCAAGTCTAGATCATTCATCACGTATCTTTCTATCCATATATATCTTTGCCATTTCTATTGAATCATATTTTAATATCTGTTGTTCATCAATGTTGAGAAATCAACTATTGATTCACCAATTCTTAACCTATCAATTCTTGATCTATCAACTCTTGTCTATATCATAGCATTCGCCTAAGGCCTATAAAGAAAGAAGTAAGAAGAGGTAAATAGTAATGCTAATTTTAGATAACATCTATAGAATGGGAATGCTTGAAGTATATTAAATCAATATGATAATTAGTGGAGTTAACTCACTCCTGATTGGATAGAAGATTTATTGAAATAGAGATATTGGGTAACAAAGAAGATAAGTATAATACAGCTATATCATGTTCTATCCACCAATGTCATAAATGATCAAAGGATTATAATGATCATGCTTTAGTCACCCAAGGTTAAATCATTATATCATGTATAAGTAACATTGGTGGATAGAACATGATTGAACTCTAGTATAGATATTTTATTCTAGGTTATCCATGATAAGTCACTATGATATGATTGGAAGTTTGAATATAAGATACTGGAGTAAAGTAAATATAAGATAGTATGATTAACCTGATGTTATATCAACAATGGATTACAGAAGTAGTATTTTCCTCCTTGGAAAGACTAAGCACTTAAGGTGAAGTAGGATTTGATGTATACATCTGTTGAAGTGATAATAATGAAGGGTGATAAGGGAAGTATATGAATGGAGCTTGAAGTAATTACTTGTAGGAATAGGGGTTATCGTTATTAGAGCAGTGGATATAACCAAGTATAGATATATTAAGATTATGAAAAGCTTTAGTGTCAAGATCACTGGATTTACAAAGGATTTAGACGAACAAAAGGTGGATAAGAATATTCTTGTGAAGTAAAGCTCATTAGGTTAACACATGATGATATATAGGAAGAAGAAGTATATCTAGGAAAGTAATTCCTTAAGTAGAAATCAAGAATTATGATTATGAAGGATAGGAATTATTGGTAACACATTCAACCTTAAATCTGTAATCAAAATTATTTTCTATTTTATCTATTGGATCAATCATCTTATTTCCAAAATGTTTCATAGTAATATTTTCCTATAGAAAATCACTTAAGCAAATCTTTGACATTTCCAATTATCATAACCATATGTGCTTAGGAGTTATCTTTATCAATCCTTTTCCATAAGACATTCTAGAAAATAACTTACTATTTTAATGGGTGATATCATTAAAGATAACAAACATAAAGATAATATGTTTAACCACTAATCTTTACTCATATCAACAAAAGAATATAAGTATATTGAGTGCCCTAGACCCTAGGTGAAGCATTTACAATTCAAACCCTAACTCCTATGTGAGTTATAAATTCATTGCTATTTCTAGATTCATGGTAATAATACTAGCCATATTAATTCTTTAGAATATCATGCATCAATTAATGATATAGGATCATTGAATCAAATTTATCTCCAAAGTATAATTCATTAAAACCAAATTTTATAAATAAATAAGAAAATATTATATAATAAAATCCCTAATAGTATATTAATTAAAAAAAACTTCTATGAAAGGAAATAAAGAAAATATTTATCATAAAGGTTCACAAAATAAAACTCAATCAATATCAATTGTTGCTGCAAGTATTCAGCAAATAAACTTTATAAAGAAAAGTACAAATAAAATGTTAAAATACAAATTTGAAAATAAAACAGAAAAACAGATAAGACAAAAGGAAAAAGGGAAAACAAGCAGTGCCAGCCCATGACCCATTTCCTCACCTCTCTATCTGTCGCTCACTAGTCGCAGCCAGACTTTTTTGCTCGCTTCATCATGTACCAATAGAAGCCCAATCCCAAATACCGTTTTGTCGGGTCTATCGTCGTCGTCCACCTCGCGTTGCCGCCGAAGCAGCTGCGTGGCGCGAGCGCTGTCGCTCGCCGGCGTTAAGATGCTCGCTATCGTCTGCTGGGAGGATAAGAAATCCACCGTGAAGCCCGCGTCCTCATCCTCTCACTCGCGCATCTCCACTCCTACTTATCCTCTCTGTTTAGCAAAGGGCTAAAACCCTAGTTCACCGGACCCACTCCTTGTCGCCGGTAGAAACCACTCCAAAGGCCATGGGGTAGTCTAGGATAAGCGTCTCGCCGTTCTTGTCGCTAGAGAGGAAGTAGTGAAGTAAGGGGCGTTCAGAATCGTGAGGATTTCGCCATTCCCTTCCGCCGGTCGTCGTCGGAGTTCGTGAAAATTAGATCATACCGGAGCACCATCATCTTCATCGATCGCTATACCAACATCAGGTAAGGTTGCGCATCTCTAGGCCCTAATTTCGCTTGCTGATTCTCGCTATAGACCTAGTTTCGTTGAGTGCCGCCGTTGGCCGCCATAGAAGCTCGTCGCCGGTATATTTCCGGTGACCACTAAGTAGCAGTGTCACCACCAATAGGTTCGCCTTGGTTGCCTCTGTCTAACAGCATCGGCCTTGTTCACCAGAGCACAGTAGTTCGCCGCCGGTGAACATTCTATGGTGGTGGCAGCCATGCTGATGTCAGCATGACATCGTGCTGATGTCACTTTGCCACCTTAGTATTGTTTGACCTGGTCTTTGTCTCGCGTGTCATGTGATGTGGCCCTGGTCCCATCTGTCATTGACTAAGAGTAGAAATAGGCTCAGTAACAATTGAATTTACTAAAATGGGATATGTGATGTGGCCATTGGCCCACCAGTAAGTGAGTATGTCTAGGTTTAGCTCGGTATAAAAAGTATTTCCTGTTTAATAAATGAGTAAATGATATAAACCCAAATCTAAATATTCCACAAATAAAATAAAATCATTAAATCTTATTAAATCAATAAATTTTGTTTTATAATTCAAAAAAATATGTGTAATACATGAAAATGTTTAGAAAAATAAAATCTACAACTTAATACTATTATCAAACATTATTATGAGAGTTATTTAAATAATTATTATTTTATAAAGATTTTAAAATTAATAAATCTTTGATAATTCATATTTTAATAATGGTAAATAATAAGAATATAAATAAATACCTAGTAAATCTTAGAAAAATAGGAACTATAATTTAAAACTATTGTCATGCATTATTATTCCACTTAATTAAATATTAATTATTATTTAAGTATTTATAAAGTAATAAAGTTTATAAAAATCATATCTTATTATTTATAAATCACAAAAATACATATAATATACAAAATTGATCCAAAAAAGAATACCTACATGTTAAAAATATAGTATTCCACTTTTGAGGTGTATAAAAAATTTAAAACACTTTAACAACTTAAGTTTAAACCTACTTCCTTAGTTAATAGTTCATACAAGGTTTAATAAAAATTCCTAATCTTTCTAAAATTAGCCAATTAAGTCTAATAAATAGTATTAGTCTTAAATATTAACAATATAAAGTCAAAATGGTTCAACACATTTTAAATACAATCTTATTAAGATATTATTTAATCACAAATTTATAAACATACCAACGCACCATAATGAATCCATAAGTAGTAAATAATATTGTTTACTTACTCACAAACTATAACCATACTCTTATAAGGAGATAAATCCTTTTATACATTTACAAAGTTAGAAAACCACTACTCAAATATAAGTGTTACCACTCTTAAAATATCCTTAAGAAAATTTTATGAAGTGAACAAAATACAAATGTCATTATTATTACATCTTAGGATCCAACTATGTCTTTAAAGTTCACTTTAGTCTACAAAACTTTAAATATAATACTAAGAGACCTTATTATGTGTTTTATAGTTAACTTTGGTATGTTATAATTAAGTCGTAAAGCATCTCAAGTACAAACTATTCAAGCAAGCACAAATAACATCGACCACATTTGATTAACCATAAAGATTTTTTAAACTTTAGAAAAGAAATATTTTCTTCAAATGTTATTCTTTTTGCCACTTCAATCAACAGATGACAACTAATCACAATCACATTACTTTATACTTTACTTGTATATTTAGGATTATTGGCATTGAAGTCCTTTATAAATGACTTTACTTGAAAAGTAAAATTTGAAAATGAACAATTATTGTATAAGCAATCTTTGAGTAGCATTCCACATCTGTGTATCTCATTGTTTTATGATCTATATTTACATGTCGATTCACCCACTCTCACAAACCTTAATAAAAAGCACAAATGTTAAACTTATCTAAAAGTACTACACATTCTAAAGAAACCATTTCGAGTATCCAAACCCTAGAACAACGTTTTACCCGGGATTCGAGTTTACGAAATTGCATTACATTACCTATGCATAATAGCATTTTGATTCTTTAAACATCAGTCCTTACCGGACCAATGATGCTGATTTCAGATATTGGATCTTATATTGTCCTGAAGACCATGAGAGCATAATATTGCAATCATAAAAGGCAAGTTCACACTTGCTCATGTCCTTTGATTATTTTCTATAAAGTATTTTACAAATCCAGTGATGTCATCACCTGCATTTGAAAAAGGTCAGAAAACACTATTTTTATAATAATGTGATTATAGGTTATTTACCATGAGGTAATAACCTACTATAGAACTTCTGGTGGTAAAGGAACATATTATCTAGGACTTAACAACCAATGTCGTCAGTGATTCTTGCGCCGTATATCACGCATTAACCATGAGATTTGGAATGGTACAGAAAAGTTAGATGTATCTTCTTCCTCTCGCATGTAGCCGGATGTGCAGGTCGTGGCTATTATCACTCGTAGCATGCATATTAATTGGTAATTCGTAGAGGATATGCAGCATATGGGTGGGAAACCTCAACGTCCCACGATAGTTCTGGCATCTAACGGTCTGTACAAACCATTGCCGTAATTCAATGGGTGGGAATTGTGTACACCAAGGAGGCATGCGGGGTCGTGAAGGGGGCAATGATTGGCTTGGATCATCTACTGGGCCCCACACCATAGGAAGTGTGGACGGGAAAGAATGCCCGGTTGTGCAAGATTTGATCTCTTGTAGGTAAAGTGGCGCACCTCTGCAGAGTGTAAGAACTATAACTTGTTACTCCCTATTCCGGGAAGGAGCTGCAAACGCGGCTGGAAAGGAACTCTATGAAAGGTCTGGTAAACCCGTGAAGGCTGACGAACATAGCTTTTCAGAATAAAATCAACCTTTCAAAAAATGTTTACAAAAACTTGCGTTGCCCGACCTATGGTTTGTGGCTATAGATATAGTGCATCAAACACTCCTTTTCTAGTGAATTTGCTGAGTACGCTCGTACTCAACATATCTTATTAACCCTTACTAGATTCTAAAGCCATTACGACAACGTCTATATCAAGTTATGCTCCAGGAGTCATCATCAAAAGCTCAAGTCTTCAATGAAGTCAAGAAAGTCAAAATACACATCAACTCAAGTGAAGATGGAGTTACGGATTAGATAGAAATTTAATCTCTAGCCATAGAACCTACTTCTGTAGAATGTTGCATTAGCGGCAAAACCAGCCAAATAGTTTGGTGCTGACTTTGTTAACATATTAGTTGTGAGTTATTTATTGATGATTCTTCCTTGGAATAAGTTTCTTTCTCTCTCTTGAACTTAGATTGTTATTTGGATCTTATGTAAAGAGTCGAGTTGTAACCTTTAGCCATGTATTGGACCCGCTGTGTTTCTGTTGTACCACTCTGAGGGATGTAGTACTAGTGAACTGTGTTCCATTGGTGTTATGTCCATGACTATAGTATACTACATCATGCAGTGGTATGCTGGGGCACCGCAGCTGGTATGAGAGAATATGTTTTGACCTTAGGTTGGAAAGCTAGGAAATGGGTAGAACCTGTAGGAAACAGACCTACAATAATAAAGAGTCCTCTAGTGATATGATGGATATTCAACGGAGAATAGTCCTGTCATGTTGCTAGTGCGTTAATTCTTTAGTATGATTGCAATTCCGATCATTACAAGAGTTTTAACTCTATGTGACTAATGATGATTTCTTATCTACAGTTCTACATGGCACCTCGATATCCACCCTAGAATGTTCAAGTGATGAATAGGACGTTAAACGACTACAGAGGGGATTGGACAGATAATCTCCGACAACTTCTATGGAGTCTGGATTGTGAATCACGACTTTTGGTCAAGATTTACAGTTACTATGATGGGCAGGTATTAGCTAAATACCATGTCATGATCATGTTACCAAAGAAGTTAGGACTGAAGGGAGAAATTCCATCGGGAGAGGCAAGGTGCATGGCATCTGCATATCATATTGCCGTAGCAGCATCCATAACCATGATTTGAGAACAGAAATCCCAAGCTCTAGAATGTAGTACTCACACCATTATACCCCATGAAACTTTCAACACGGAGATTGAGTTAGATCACTCCACTCTATTCCAAACTGAACCTACTCTAGTCGTAGATTATATGGATCTTTATCGGTCTTTGCTAAACACTTACCATAACACTCACCAAGTCCTAGTTCAGGAGATGGATATGGTCATTGAGGATTTTACTGATCCTGATAAAGCAATGACACGTAGGAAGAAGTTAGATAGAGAAGCTAGGCATCCCAAACACATATTTTCCGGAGAAGTGTATGAGGAAACTGAGTTTGATGATCCACAATCAGAAAACTATGCCTACTAGCAAAATAAACCCCAGCCACCTGAAGATCTATGGACCAAGTATATCTCCGAACAAAAGGAATGGGCAGGAGCTATTCCATGTAACCCTGAGCAAAACCAGTATGAATGGGGAGTAGAATCTCAATGTGGAACTATAGGAAATCTAATACCTTGTGATACAAGTACCGGAGAAGAGACCAACTATAACCATAGAGAACCTTATGGACTATATGGGGGTAATACCAATCCAATCGACTTAGAAGAGTATTCTGGAAGTTATTATACTAATATGCACGAATGGATCCAAGAAAATACGAAAGAACCCTCTTACTTTGAGGAAGCGTTGCCGGAAGAGCAGGTATATCCTGTAGAAGATTACGCCAACTCTAGTCATTTTTCAATGACTCATCTCAGTCTAGGTACTTGTAATCAAGAATACGTACCTCCTGGATGCTCTTATGCTCCAGAAGGAAGTCGTAGGACTTCACATCATAATGGACGGAACTCCACGCAGCACTAGAGGAAGATGAAAGTAAGAATGTAACGAAGTCCCAAGGGATGATTTCTTGAATAATGTACATAGAGGGTAATGAGTATTGTAGTTTGAAGGGTTTGCTGAAATAATTGAGGATATACTCACAAGAACAAGAAGTTCTTGTAAGATAGTTGTGTGATGTATATGAGAGGCAAACTGTTGGAACGGTCAGTTTATCTGTAAATTATTTAAAACCTATGTATAATAAATGATATATGTTTTGTTGTTTGTCGACTTTTGGATTTTTTTTGAATCTTCTTGATTGGATAGATCTGTACATAAAGTTTGACTTGGTGTGCAAATGCATGATTTAACACCCAGTTATTACTTGATGCTATAGACCTAGATAGGAATGAAAATTCATGTAAGGGAGTGACGGATTCCGTATACCAAGGAGGTTTACATGAAGAAAAAAGCAATGAGAAGTAGTGAAATTTAGTTCACCTGAAATATTAGTTGTTACTCAAAACTTAATAAAGCAGCTATACCATATTCATGGAAGTATCATGAATAAGTTCAACTAAAAAGGTTTTAGAATGTGATGGTAATCCAACTAAGATAATTCAGAATGGGAATGCTTGAAGTAAATTAAATCAATATGATAACTAGTGGAGTTAACTCACTCCTGATTGGATAGAAGAGTTATTGAAATAGATATATGGGGTAACAAAGAAGATAAGTATAATACAACTATATAATTATATTGATGAGGCCTTGATAAGTGTAACATCCCAAAAATATGAAACAATGATCATCAAACTCTAATCACTAAAATTAGGGTTAACAAAAACTTTGATTAATTTAAATCATATGAATGCATGTGTGAATGTGATGATTTGATAAATGCATGAATGAACTTGTGGGATTAACCTAAATAGCAAGAAATGGTTTAAAGATGAAAATAACATCATATAAAACATTTCCAAACAGAAACAAATCAATAGAAAATAAAAAACAAATCAAATAAAGCAAATGGTCATTTTTGCCAATATTGCTCACTAGGTCACTTTGAGTATTTCTAGTCCAAGATTTCAATCAGAAACTTTTCCAATTCTTTTCACCCCTTGCTATACCAAGTAAAAGTGAATCAAAGCCCACCTTTCAAACTTGCAGAAACATTTGACAACCTCATTCTAATGACAAATCAAAATTGAATCTTAATCATATGTGAAGATCACACATTTTCAAAACCCCAACCAAACCAGTTACCCTTGACTAATCCAACTAACCAGATACTCCCTAGTATGTGCCTAGCAAACCCACCAAGTTTGAATCCAAGATTCAAATTTGAATTACTTTCGGCCATTTCATCAAACACCTTGTTAGCAACAAACAACAAAACATCATACACTATTTGTAGCAGTAAATTTGGCCAACCTTGTTCCCTCTCTGGTTGCATCAAGCACTTAGTAGATCATCTAGCCTCTTTAACAATCTTTAGCACCATTGTGAGCAAGCCTAGCCATTAATGGTGAACATGCTGAGCGCAAACTTGCCACCCCCATGTCGCCTGTGAGCTAGAGGAAGAACTATCTTCGGTAACCTTGTCTGGGACACACATCACCGTCCACCGCCACTCCGTGTCCCAGCCCCGAGCAGTTCCAGCCCCTGGACCACAGGGCAAGCTCACGCCAAACCTCTCTGCGGCCATTCCGAGAGCGCGCCAGTACGCCACCCACGACCAGCATCCATAGACCGCGCGCCGCCCTTGCCGCTTGCGTGCCTGATCGCCAACACTCCAGCACCCCACCAGACAACCTTGTTCGCCGATGCGCGACCAGGAGCACCCGTGCGCCATTAAATACGTCGTCGGACCCGCCCAGAGCATCGACGCGTTCCGACCGATCAGCACCACCCCATGCCTCGCCACCATGCCGTCGAGCTTCGCCAGGGAACACAGCACCGCCCCCTATCGTCGCCCATGCAATTATCCCTCTGTGCCGTCGACCATGACGATGTCATCCCACAACCTTCGGTCCCCTCGCCGCACTATGAAAGGAGACCTCCCTGCTTGTTTTCTTCACACCAGTTCACTCCCCACCTCTCACTGATCACACCCACTCACTCCCAGAGCAAGGAGAGCACCAGGTCACCGAAATTTCACCGGAGTTTGCGGCTACAGAGGACGAGAGGCACCATCGATTGGAGCTGCCCCAGGAGAAGCTGTCGGTACCAGGAGGACTACCGTCGTCGACATCATCATTCGCCCCCATCACCGACCATTGTCTGAGCCCCGGTGAGCCTCCCACGACCCCCACTAGCCGCACTAGGGTTTGTGCTCGTCGCGTCCTGTTCAGGCGTGGACGATGAACTCGAGCCATTCGATTAGAATTAGATCCTACGGCCTCGATCATCCCATACCGCTTCGCCCCTCACTGTCTCACTGACGCATGGAGAAAATCACTTAACCAGCCCGTGCGTGCGCTGTGCATAGTGGGCCGACCCAGTTAAACCTCTCGCGCGACCCAACAATTCAAATTTACTTTTATTCATTTAATTTCAAACACAGTTCTGTACCTAGATTCAAAAATCAACCTAGCTTGATTCACTGAACCAAAATGCATGAAACCAATTTTGTTAGAAAGGTATTGGAATGCTTAATCCAAGACCGTTGGATTCAAACTATTTAGATTTTTAGATCACCCATGGTAAAAATAACAAGGCAGAAGATTTTCTGCATTCAAACATTTTTCAAAATTCAACCATAAGAGCTTTTGAGTTGATTCCAACTCTCAAAAATCACATTTGACCATACCTTTCAGAATATATAACAATAGAGAGGTTTACTTATAGAAATAATGACCAAGTAATAAAAGAATGCCTCATAGGCATTTCTAGTCACTTTATTTAAATAAAATAAAAAGGATAAACCTTATTAAATTGTGACACCACTTTAAATCATATTCCCATGTACTGAAATATGTGTTGATGAAATGTGTCAACATGATCCCATGTTTGAGTTGGAGAATATTAAATATTAAGTAGTTTTCAATGAGTAGAAATTGCTTTTCTCAAAATAAAATAAATGGGACAAGTGTTTTAATCTTTTAATGTTAGTGATGATGATAGATCACCTAGTGCGAACCTTTGTGTGATGATTAGCAATAGTTAAGTATTGTTTGGTGATTGTGTACCTCGTATTTATTTATAGACGCTACTACCGACCAAGGATACGAGGAGAAAGGAGGATGTCACATCCCAAGATTTTAGAAATTTGGACTAGAATTTTTTTTTGCATTTGCATGACATTCATGAGCATTGCATTGCATATTTGCATCAAGAAAAATCCCTAAATAAAAATAAAGCACTAAAACTCTAAATAGTATATGACACTTTGTTCCTAAAGGGTATTAAATTGGTTTTATAAAAACCCACTATTGCTAAGGCAGCGATTATTGCTAAATTATAGCCTAAAAAAATCCGATTAATATTACAAAATTTTAGAAACAAAATTTAGCTCATTTGGAGCTATTATGAAAAAGTTATGGAATAAATACAAACCAATAAAGATATAAATAAAATGGAATGTACAAGTATTTATAAACCCACTACTTGCAAACTGGTAAAAAGATTACAACTATGATACTACAATGATCTATTCTAATTTAGAAAATTTTAGAAACAAGAATCGTGTCATTTGGAGTTCGTATGCAAAAGATATGAAGAAAACAAATAAATAATAATAAAAAAAGAACTAACTGGGCCAACCGGCCCGTCCATCTAGGCCAGCCGACCGGAGCAGCACGCGCGTACGTGAATTAGGATCAAATGCTTTAAATTCCGTGCAAGTTAGTTTTTGTCAAACATATCTCTATTCAAACTCTTATAACTTTTAATCTATAACTCTAAATCGACTTCCGTTTGTTTCTGCTTGTTCCCTACTCCAAGACCTATCTCTACACCATCCTAAATATCTATATAAACTCGTGGAGCCACAGCTCTATGAGTTTCTCTTCTCGAAATCCTGAATCTACACATACCCGAATCTTATTTCGCTTTTTAACCCATCTAGGCTTCGTCGTTTGCCTTCGGTCAAAAAACGAAAGTTGTAGATCTCGTCGAAATCTTTCACTCCCGACAAACCTCACCTCTTTTCATCCACCACATCCGGAGAATTTCGCATCACAATATTTCAGATATGAAGGTGTAAATCCAAGATGTACTCGCGCTCGTTTCTTCAAATCCAAATTCCTTTGGTGAGAAGGTAGGACTAATGATTCCTCACAACTTTCATCTTGTAAGTTTTTCAATTTGACCTACGGATTTGTCTCTCTAACACAGATCTGTTTCTTGTCTATTCTGAGCCAAAGTCGGGTCAATCTCCTCTCCTAACCACTGGATCTCATCCTAATGGCCAGGATTAGATCGATTCCGCGAAGGGATACGAGCCAACCGGATCTCGCCATATGTCAACGTCAGGTCAGCATCTAGTTCCAGTCAGCATGCAAAGTCAACCTGTCCAGTCAGCGGAATATTCTCTGGAATATTCTGCTCGAATTTAAATTTGCACATTATAGATCTAAAATTCATTAGAAATTCATACCACATCAAAAAATTGCGTATAATATATCAAATTGAAGAAAATTTTACGTTGAATCATCTTATCAGAATAGATTTAACCTTTGCAGTACGTATTTACTGTAATGATTTAATTAGTTTTAATGGTCTTTTAGGTTAATAAATTCATAGGAAATTATCTGTAACTCCAAAAATATGAACAATATATCAAATTGAAGCTACTATAATGTACATTAATAATATCTGGTTGGATCCAGCCTTTGCCGATTATTGACCCCGTAGCATTTTAATTAGTTTTAATGGCTTTATAAATCATTAAATTCATAGTAAATTAATTGCTTGTCTCAAAAATATAAATGATGTACCGATGGAAAGATGGTTCCATGTAGATCATCAATACGCAAATGGTTCAGGCTAATACTGTAAGGTTTCGCAGCAATTAAATAAATAGTTTAATGGCTTATTTGGAGTAATAAATTCATAAGAAAATAAATACTATTCAGAAAATTAAAAATAATATGTCCCTAAAATCACAATTCCGTGGAGATTACAGATATAATTTTAGGTTGATTTGTAGGCAGCAGAAACTATATGAATCATTTAAAACCCATTAAACACTGTTTAAATCATACAAAAAGATCTATAACTCCGATTAGGGTGAATCAAACGCCTACTGGTTCGTATTAACGTCCTCTATCCAGTGAACCCAAGAAACAAATTTAATTCGACAGTTAGAAAAGGCGTTAAAACAGAACTATTAAAAACCCTATATTGGCAAGTAATTATTAATAACAAGTACTTCATTGCATTAATTGGCCTCTTGCATGCATCATATACTTCAATATTGTTTAGAGAACTAAAGTAACAAACAATGTGAGTTATTAAATTATCATGCATGCATTCGTTGCATTTGTTTGATCCCTATGTGCTATTGTTTATGATTGTATGCAATTGTTTGCTCGATAGATTGCGAGGAGTGCAACGTGTTTGATTGAAACTACTAGGATTGCAAGTATTGTGGTTATGACGAGTGCAACCATTATATCTATGAGGATTGTGAGGATTATCTAATCGACTACATCTACAACAAAGGCAAGTGGTGCTATCTTGGTCATAAATGTCCTACCGTTTTCCTATGCACCGTAGATGTTTTTGTAGAATTGCATATGTAGGAATTGATGTGTATATGCTATGCTATGTCCCATATTATTCCCAAGTATTCCTTGTTTATGAGACATCATATTGGTAGATTGCTTAGCTATGCTATTTAGACGAGGAAGGGAATCATACCATGAAAAGTTATTTGTTTTGAAAGGATTTTATTTTGTTAAATGACAAACCAACATGATTTTAATGAATCACCTGGGCGGAATGGCATTGATTGGGTCATCGAGTGTGGATTATGCTGGGGAATGCCGCCCAAGACACTGAGAAATGATTGGCTTCTTTGTTTGGTAGCTTTCATGTGCAACCATGTGCCAATGATGAAATGGGCGGTTGGTTGGACTCAGTAGGTTGTGGTAACTCGAACCCACGTATCTAGAGATGTAGATAGTGTAGGTTGGACCGGTGCGTGTCGGGTTTGGGGAGCTACTTCCTGAACGGATCCTTCTTGGACTTCTCCCTATCATCACCCAATATGAGAGTGGTGGTACGAGCTGGGCTGGCCAAGTCAGATGGGTAAAGTGTACTAACCCCGGCAGGGTGTATAAACTAAGTGCTTAGCCGTGTCCCTGGTTATGGACAATTTGAGCGACCTGATACTGATGCTATGATATTTCTCACTCATCCTTATTTCTTAATTACTTAAAACTTGTTGGGTGAACATAATTGGGTAGGAGCACCTAGGAGTGAACCAGAGTGGCCTATTTATCGTATTGGAAAACTACTTTGTTACAAATGTTAGGATAAAACTATTGCTTTATGCAAATGAGCCTGGACTCCACTTGGCCAAAAAAGCATGTAATTGATAGATATGTTGTTAACCACTTTAGCCTACTTGCCATACATTCAATCTATTGACCATTCGTGGCTGCAATGTTTCATGTTGCAGGTTATATCGTATCTGAGTGATCGCTCATAGGTCGCGAGACTCCACTCAACAATTGTTCACCTGTGGCACATTTGGAGGATGGAGATCTACCTTGTATTCGTTTTCCGCTATGTACTTGAATAAATAATGTAAATTCTGGATCATATTTGTTGTATTTATGATGCACGGTTATATTTGGTATCATTTTGTACTGTGTGTGCCAGTGAACCGATCCAGGGATTGGCACTATACACATGAACTCAGCCTTATCTGGCGAGGGTGTTACAGAGGATACTACGAGGAAGAAGCCGAGGAGAACTTCAACCACTGCTCTGCACAAGGCAAGCCTATACTTGCAACGTTGCAAGCTAACACTTGCAAGATACCCTACTTATGAAAGCTACTACTTTCTTGTTACTATGCCAACTATATGCCTTAAGCATATGTGATTATACCCACTTGACACACCATCCTAGTTTTATTTGCAAGCTTAGTATTTTATTTTTCTTTATTAAAAGCTTTATATCAAAAGTTTACTTAGTGACTTGTATATTATAGAAAGATAATTGAAGGTAGCATAAAGAGCATAAAACTTGGCCTAAGTTAGATAATCTTAATGTCATCCTGAGGCATGAGATTTACTTAGATAAGATACACTTGTTTATTACCCACCATTAGTATTTACCCCCACTTGTAGATGCTAGTGCTAAGCATAAAACTTGATCAACTTTAGATGGGAATACTTGGTGAAAATGGTTATGAAAACCTTAGAATGATGAGTTATTCTACTGAAATGTTTTGACATGTGTTTCTGAACACCAGATGATTTTGATGATGAAAATGTTGAGGCATGAGCCTTAGCCCTTTATAAAACTGATGGTTGTCTGGATGCGACACCATTCCAATTTTACCGTACAACCACAATACCCAAAATTTGGGTAGGGCTTGACTTGAAATTTATATACCTTAGTATGGGTTCCCTTGCGGCCAAGGTCTGAGCTGAGGCTATCTTGTGAAGATTTTCCACCTGTGTAGTACCCAAGATGACAGATGGTCATGGTTGGGAGGCCAAACTCACAGGAGAGGTGCCTATACTAGGGCGTGTAATTGAAAGGTTAGGATTGATTATCCGCATACTGAGTATGGTGAATTCAGGATTGTTCCTGACGGATGTATCGAATGTTGTGGTGAAAGTATACAATCTCTACAGAGTGTCAAACTATTCGAATAGCCGCGTCCTCGGTTATGGACAGTTGGAGTGGCCATATTATTCCGTCGTCAGATGTTTTCAAAACAACTTGTGAAATGATTTGTGACTTTGACTTGGCCACAACAGAGTTGTGACATGAAATGCAAGTTCCCACTTAGGTGTTATAAAATTCTCAACTAGCTTTCTTTGCTTTTGAACATAGTAGAGTAAATCTGGCTTTTTGCAAAACAACCCTAGAGCTTAGTATCCTACTACAAAAACCCCCTTCACTTACTAGTATTAGTTTGCGAGTAATTGAAGAGTACTCATGGCTTTGTCCCTGGCTATTCCCGTGGCCAGACTATGAAGAGGAGTATCAGGATGAAGGACCGCAGGAAGGTTACGACAACTAGGATGATCTCCCATCGTCAGCATTGCCTGTGACCATGAAGATGGAGCTTCGCCTACCCTATCGTTACTATTACGTTATTCCGCTGCTTGAATTGTATTAAGAACTGGATCATGAGATCCTTATTTGTGTAAGACCTTATGTATGGTTTGTAATGGATGATGTACTATGATATCCAAATCTGTTATGACTCGCAAAAATGGTAATCCTGGGATTGCGATGTATGGCATAACAGGCATCTGGGATTAAAAATCAGGGTGTTGACAAGTTGGTATCAGAGCCATCCTGACCATAGGAGACCCTAGTTAGAATGGACGTTTGAATCAAAAACATAGTTTCAAAACCAAAGGAAGTGATTATTTACAAAAACTTATTCTCATTCTTATCACTTGGATTCTTTCATGAAAATTCATGTTCCTCAAAAATTCTTGCAAAGTACATAAAATTTGACACACTTGATCACTCTACTAACTTACTCATCCTATATTCTTATAGATGGACGTGAAGTACAGCAAGTTTTATCAGTTGGGGAATGGAGGAGACCTCATCTTTGAGCGTGACTTGGACCAGCTGTCAGAGATGCTGGAGCGTCCATACCCCGAGTTCTTCGGAGCTTAGATCAATGATCAGGAAGGAAAAGATTTGCAGTGGCTAGTTGTTGCAAGTCTCCGAGGAAAGATTGAACCTCCCACTACAGAGGGAATTCAGTTCACCTTAAGAGAGAAGAACTGGCTCGATGAACTTGCCAAGGCCATGTAGGAAGCTCTTGCCCGTCTATGTGGGCAGAGTATCAATCAAATCAAGGGTACCCGTTTTGAGTTCTACCCAAGGCGTGATGCTATGGGACAGCCACTAGAGACCCCATATCACCATGAGATGAAGACTCAGTTGGACCACCTCAGCTTCATGATGTATGACCGTCATCAGGAGTTGGATAATGCACATTCCTACGCCAACCACAAGTACGCCATCGCCAAGAAGAAGGATCAGACCCTCGCCATGCTAGTGAAGGATCGCAAGTCTCTTCACCATCAGCTCAACAAGAAGGAGCGCATCATTGACCGTCTTCGCCACCAGATCACGGATTTGGAGGATACCATCCACGAGAGAGACATGCAGTTGGAGGAGAGAATGCATGGGAAGACCTTCGTGGAGACCCCTACCCCTATCTCAGCGATGATGATGACTTTCTGGAGGATCAGGCTATGGACTTCTTCACCGATGAGGATGACTTCGCCTTCATCGATGATGATGATGATGATGAGGACACTAACTCCGAGGAGTAGTAGCACTTGAGCACTATTAGTGAGTTGTATTCTGTCCCACTGTATCGTAGTTTTCTAGAATGGTTCTTAAAACCATCTTTTTCCGTTGTTGTGGTGTGTGTTTGTATCTTGTGCTATGAATGAATGAAAAGCAAGTTGCTAGAAAAAAATCTGAGTCAAACTTTAAAAACTTTTCAAAAACTCCTGAACCTTAGAAATTTCCCTCTTTTCTCATGATCTACCTCAATTTTCAGATGCCTCGCGGAGGAAGCGGTTCATCCCCGGACCCGATGTTGCAGATCTTGCAACGGTTGGTTTCTGACCGCGAAGCTGAAAGAACCGAACGTCAAGCCAACTTAGCCACCCTTCAACACATCGCCCAGATGGCCAACAACAATCAAGGCCATGGAAATCAGGACAACCATGGATCTAATCTCAAGAATTTACAGAACACCAATCCACCTATTTTCACTAAGTCAGAAGATCCCCTAGATGCAGATGATTGGTTGTAAACCATGGAGAATAACCTGGAAGTTGCAGGAGTGGAAGCTAACGAGAAAGTATTGTTTGCCACCCACTATCTGGCCGGAGATGCAATAGCATGGTGGAACAGCGTTCGTGCAATGACAGGAAGTCAGCTGATGACCTGGGAAGAGTTCAAAGTCAAGTTCAGCAGAACCCATGTGCCATCGGGTTTAATCAAGAGGATGAGAGATGAATTCAGGGAACTGAAACACGGAAGGATGATAGTAGTAGAATACTGTGACAAATTCTTGTCATTGGCTAGGTATGCACCGGATGAGATCGACACTGAAGCCAAGAAGGAGAGGTTCTTGAATGGTCTGCACGATAAGATGCAGACGGTGTTAGTCAATATCCCCTTTGCAGATATTGAAGCCTTAGTGGATTCTGCCATTCAGATGGAAGGAAAGATCAATCAAGCTAATGAGAACCGCAAGAGTCGCATGATGCATCAATGAGGAACCCACCATACACCCAAATATCGCCCCAACCCATCTACAGGATTTTCCCCAAGAACCAACATACCCCCGATGAACCGTCCGACCTATCCCAACCGTGGAAACCCAAGGCCCAGAGGAAATCACAAAAACCCCGGCAACTCCAACAATTTCAACCGTGCCCCACCCAAGTACAACAACAACAATGCCGCCACCAACACCAACACTGCCCCAAGGACTGGAAGCAATGTTGTGCATGTTGCAGCAAAGGACAAGTCCCAAGTGACTTGTTATGAATGTGGAACCAAGGGTCACTATTCCAATGAGTGCTCCAAGAAGATTGCTGCAGCCCCCAATGCAAATGCCCCAGCTCAGCAGCAGCGTCGTTTTGAGCCTGGAAGAAGGTTTGCCCCAGGGAATTCGCTCAACCGCAACGATCGTCTCTTTCTCATGCATGTTGAAGAAGCCCAAGAAGCACCAGATGTCGTGCTGGGTATGTTTTCTGTTAACTCAGTACTTGCAAGAGTGTTGTTTGATTCTGGAGCATTGCACTCATTTGTTACTGAAGAATTTGCATGCACTAGTAAGATTCAACCAACCAAGTTGAAGCATGTTATGATTGTTCAAATACCTGGTTCAACCACCAAAGCTAGACAAATTTGCAAAGCCATCCCTATCTGAATCCATGGCATAGATTTTTATGCTAATCTAATAGTACTCGGAACTAAAGGTTTGGAAGTAGTACTAGGAATGGATTTGATGTCCAAACACAAAGGATTAATTGACTGTGCCAAGAAAGCCATAACCATGACCAGTACAGCCGGAATATCAGTCGAGCATGTATCTGAAACCTTGCCCCGTCAATTCAAGTGCAACAAGAGTATAGCCCAGCTAACCATTGACCAAGTCCGGATAGTCTGTGAATACCCCAATGTATTTCCAAATGTTTTGCCCGGTATGCCCCCAGATCGGTATATCGAGTTTATCATTGAACTAATACCTGGAACTGGAGCCATAGCTCAGAGACCATATAGATGAACTCGTCTGAACTAGCAGAACTGAAGAAGCAACTGGATGCCATGTTGGAAATTGGATTGATTCAACCAAGTGCGTCACCTTGGAGATCACATGTTTTGTTTGTGGACAATAAAAATGGAGGTAACCTTTTGTGTATGGATTATCGAAAGTTGAATGATGTCACCATTAAGAACAAGTACCCACTACCGAAGATAGAAGATTTGTTTGACGAGTTGACTGGTGCCAAAGTATTTTCTAAGAATGATCTTAGAACTGGCTATGATCAACTCAAGATTCGCATAGAGGATATTCCAAAGACTGCCTTACCAACCGATACGGATTATATGAGTATACGGTCATGTCTTTTGGATTAAACAATGCCCCCTCTTATTTCATGAACCTCATGAATATGATTTTTATGGACTTCCTGGATAAGTTTGTCATTGTTTTTATCGATGACATTCTGATTTATTCCAAATCAAAAGAAGAACATAAGCTACACCTAAGGACCATTCTTGGAACCCTTAGAGAGCATCAGCTATATGCCAAGTTTAGCAAATGTGAATTCTGGTTACAGGAGGTAGGATTCCTCGGACACATTGTATCAGCCGGGGGAATTGCAGTTGACCCTGCGAAGGTGAAGGATGTTGAAGATTAGCAAGCACCAACCACTCAAACCCAAGTTCGTGCATTTCTCGGATTAGCGGGATACTACCGCAAGTTCGTAGAAGGATTCTCGAGTATTGCTAGACCCATGACCCAATTGCTGAAGAAGGACAAGAAGTTTGAATGGACGGACAAATGTGAAGCGAGTTTTCAAGAACTCAAGAGGAGATTGATTTTAGCCGCAATCTTCATCATGTCGGATATCACGAAGCCCTTTGATGTGTATTGTGACGCATCCAATATCGGTCTTGGATGTGTGCTAATGCAAGAAGGCAAAGTTATATCATATCTATCCCGACAACTAAAGCAGCATGAACAAAATTATCCAACCCATGACCTTGAACTCACAGCCGTAGTTCTAGCCCTAAAGACATGGAGATATTATCTGATGGGTAACCGTTGTGAGATTTATTCGGATCACAAGAGCCTGAAATATATATTCACTCAGAAGGAGCTGAATATGAGGCAGAGAAGATGGATTGAGCTAATCAAGGACTATGATATGGATATTCACTATCACCCCGGTAAAGCCAATGTGTTAGCAGATGCCCTTAGAAGATTGCCGTGCCGCTTGAACTCCATGATTTTGAAGGAGCAACCAAGTTTGCACAAAGAGATGGAAGATTTCTGAATGGAATTAGTGAGTGAACGATTTTTGGCTAGCATAGAACTTCAACCCACTTTGATTAGTCAGATCAAAGAGGCGGAGAAAGGAAATGCTAGTATCGACGGAATCAAACGCCGTATCTGTATAGGCAAAGTACCCGGATTCACCGAAGATGAAGAAGGAGTTCTGTGGTACAAAGGACGCCTTTGTGTACCAACAGATTAGAAGTTGAAGGAAGTTATTTTGAAAGAGGCCCATGATACTCTTTATTCTATCCATCCAGGAGGAACATAGATGTATCAGGATTTGAAGGAACAATTTTGGTGGCATAATATGAAGAGAGAAATCGGAAGCTATATCACCAAGTGTGATATCTGTCAAAGAGTCAAGGCAGGACATCAAAGACCCGCAGGACTGTTGCAACCTTTACAGATTCCAGAATGAAATGGGAGTCAGTCGGAATGGACTTTATCACCGGATTACCTACTTCTTGTAGGGGAAATGACTCTATTTGGGCCATAGTGGACAGATTGTCCAAAGTAGGCCATTTCTTACCAGTCAAGACCACATACCAAAGTTCGAAGCTAGCAGAGTTGTACATCGCTAGAATCGTTAGTTTGGACGGAGTCCCCAAGAACATTGTATCGGATCGAGGAACTCAGTTTACCTCGAGATTCTGGAAGAAAGTCCAAGAAGGTTTAGGAACCCGACTGGATTTCAGCACTGTGTATCACCCTCAGACCGATGGACAAACAGAGCGATTATATCAAATACTCGAAAATATGTTGAGAGCATGTGTTCTAGAGTATGGATCTAAATGGGAAGACTGTCTGCCTTTTGCAGAATTTTCATACAACAACAGTTATCAAGCTAGTCTGCAAATGGCCCCATTTTAATTCATGTATGGAAGGAAGTGTTGCACCCCTTTGAATTGGTCGGAAGTGGGAGAGAGTCAGATTTTCGGACCCGACATCCTACGAGAAGCAGAAGAGAAAGTTCACAAGATTCGTGAGCACCTTAAGACCGCCCAATCCAGACAGAAGAGTTACGCCGACAAGATACGTCGATACCTTGCTTTCAATATCGGAGATTTTGTGTATGTCAAAGTGACGCTTTTGAAGGGAATGCAACGTTTCCAGCTCAAAGGAAAGTTAGCCCCCAGATATATCGGACCCTTCAAGATTCGGAATCGTCGAGGAGAAGTATCATATCAATTGGA
This sequence comes from Avena sativa, assembly GCA_916181665.1. Classification (NCBI taxonomy): domain Eukaryota; kingdom Viridiplantae; phylum Streptophyta; class Magnoliopsida; order Poales; family Poaceae; genus Avena; species Avena sativa. The sequence goes on from OV702293.1 coordinate 108,910,707, forward strand.
AATGCCAGAGGAAATGTCAGCAGTGCACAATGTGTTCCATATATCGTTACTTCGCAAATGCCTTGAAGTTCCGGAGAAGGTTGAAGTTTTCAAGAACATTGATCATCAGACCAAAGAGATCAATGATGACCTGATCTATCCCAAGTACCCATCCGTATTTTGGAAGAATCTTTCAGAACTACCAGGACCCGAAGCATCAAGTTTCTCAAGATTCAGTGGAGCAACCACACCGAAGAAGAAGCTACCTGGGAGCGAGAAGATCACATCAGGACGGAGTTCCCCGATCACTTTAAATCCTAGGTAATCTTTTTCCTTCTTTTTCAAATCTCGGGACGAGATTTTGTTTAGGGGGGGGGGAGGTTTGTAACATCCCAAAAATATGAAACAATGATAATCAAACTCTAATCACTAAAATTAGGGTTAACAAAAACTTTGATTAATTTAAATCATATGAACGCATGTGATGATTTGATAAATGCATGAATGAACTTGTGGGATTAACCTAAATAGAAAGAAATGGTTAAAATATGAAAATAACATCATATAAAACATTTCCAAACAGAAACAAATCAAGAGAAAATCAAAAACAAATCAAATAAAGAAAATGGTCATTTTTGCCAATCTTGCTCACCAGGTCATTTTGAGTGTTTCTAGTCCAAGATTTAAATAAGAAACTTTTCCAATTCTTTTCACTCCTTGCTAGACCAAGTAAAAGTGAATCAAATCCCACCTTTCAAACTTGCAGAAACATTTAACAACCTCATTCAAATGACGAATCAAAATTGAATCTTTATCATATGTGAAGATCACACATTTTCAAAACCAAACAGGTGGGACCGATTCACGGACCCGCAGGTGAGGAATTTGTGCGAGAATGCTGCTTCCTATGCCCCATAACAAAGGAGTTCAAAACCAAAGACCCGGCCGCGCAGGATTTTAAGAAACTCCTGGTAAGACACTTACCGCGGATCTCAGTAGTTCATATTATTTGCAATCGGTAATGAATCCATCCATTGTAGCTGTACTAAATGGGTTCGCCTATGATTGTGCAGGAAGCTGAAATAGCGGCCGCGGCAGGTATTGAAGAGGGTGTAAGGGAGCCGTGGGACACTCCTTTCAAAAAGGCAGTCAACGCCAAAAAGAAGAGGCCCAAGAACAAGAAGATGACGTCCGGTGGACGTGTTGTCGGCTTTGGGCTGACCACGAAGGTCGGTGTCCACTTCAAAGAGGACGCAAAGACCAGGAAGGAGAGGAGGGAGAAGAGAGCGGCAGAGTAGGAATGGAAGATCGAGCAGCTTGAGGCAGAAGTGGCCGAGCTGCCGGCAAAATTGGAGGCCAAGATGGAGGCCAAGATGGAAGAGAAGATGCTGAGTATGTTCCCTCATCACCTGTGGGAGGGTTTGGCCAAGTGGAATGCGGAGGGTGGAGTTGGGCCGATACCGGTGCCCAACGTGAGCGGCATCAACTCTCAACAGCACCCGTCGCCAAACTTTGTGACCCCGCCCTCCAACCCCTCCGCGCATCCCCTTCTCATGTTGGTGAGCCTGCAGCCGGGGGCGGCGGGGCTCAACACCCAAGCTCAGCCTGCAGCGGCGCCGATGCCCAACACCAACCCATAGCTGGCGTCGTTGCTTCGGGATGAGCGGGAGCAAGAGCTGATGCAGCTTCGCATGTCCACACTTGCCGAGCTCGACGCCCTCACAACAGTAAGTGTTGAATGCTTCATCGTAGGGCTCGTGACCTCACACACATATATGTTGTCCCGCAGGACGCCAATTGCACATTTCTTCACAAGGTCGACGGCATGTTGAGGGATGTAGGCAAGGGCGCCATCATTCAACCCAAGGGGCTCATGATGCACAACAAGCCAATCCCTGCTGGCTGGTTCCGGGTCAAGGTCGTGAGGGCCCTGAAGGGTTTCGAAAGAATCGACCCGCCCAGGCAACCCGAGGGAGCCGAAGAACATAAGGACCTTGAAGGCTGCTATGGCTGGCCCATGCTATGTCCCAAGAGCCAGCTTTGGCTTGTGAAGGACGACAAATCACGCGCCACCGCACCAAATAAGGTACCGCTCATCGTCGCCAACACCACACGACATAAGGATTTGGCCGCACACACGCCGTCGCCACAACCCAATGATGACGCGGAGGCTTCTCATGATGACGATGATGATTTGGAGGTCAACATGGGTGACTACTTCAACACCAACACCATGGCCAACGATGGATTGTTCATGCCTCCACTTGGAGAGCCAGCCCCCCACGGTGAACCGGTCGGCCGTCCCTTGTCATGCATGCAGCGTCTGCAGTTTCGCGGTTCCCAGGAGACGCCCGATGCTGACGCCAATGGTCCTCCTACGATGATAATCATCCCCAAGACACTACACAAGGCGGCCGGTGAGCAGCTGGTGGGATCCGCTGACCCAGCCGCTAAGAAGTCGAAGTACCGGAAGCATAGCCGGAGCGAGAAGGGTTTGACGAGCCAGCCGGCTCAGAAGAAGCAGGCAGTTTTTCGACATCATGACGCCGCCTTCACAGAAGCGCCCCGGCCTTACACGATGCACATAGCGGTCCAGCCTATTATGACTCAGGAGCTGCTCGATGTTGCGGATGCATCCATGAAGCATTTGCATCACATCATTCTGCATCTCGAGAGCACACTTTTGAAAGATAAGAACCCCGGGTATCCAGTCTTCACATGCAAGGTGCCAAATGGACATGGCTTCGTCGAGGAAGCACCCACGGACCTGTTCTTCCTACGGTACGAGGACATCTACAATCTGATGCACTCGAAGCGTCTGGACTACAACTTGGTCCGCCTCTTCGCCCTCCAGATGTCGATGAGGATCCATAGGGAGAAAATCAAAGGCATAGCCATTGTGGACCCCTACTACATGTGCGACGAAATACTTGCGAGCGACGGATACATGGAAGTGGTGTCGCAATACCTCGAGAATTTCTTCTTCAAGAACCAGGACAAGTCTACGCTTGTCCATGCCTTCAGCGAGTAAGTGCACACAACCGGTCTCCATCCATCGTAACACATCCTTAGATTCCTTTTGTACCCTTCTTCCAGCAGTTTTGTTTCTATTGTTTTGCGCAGTGGCATATACTGCATAGTCATCTCCATCTACCCGAGGTTGTCGCAAGCAACGTACTTGGACTCATCTAGTGAAACGAAGCTGAAGAGATGGGACCGAATCAAGAATGTCCTGGATCTTGATATACAAGTCTACGCCACCAAGGGAGGCAAGTTTAGCAAGGGGGCGAAAGAAAGAAGGATGGCAGGAACATCTGCAGCCACGCCACCAAGTTCCCATGTGTCAAGCAGCCGACAGGCAGTGTGAAGGAGGCCTTCTACGCCTTCCATCATGTAAGGATGTACATGAATGATTCACGGATGGAGGCGCTGCCGACTAATCTACGAGTTTGGGCCTAAAGTTGTCGACAATTGATGATTCAGACCTCATGGAACAGTTCTGGCGCATCCAGAATCAGATCTGTCTATGCATCCATGAAGATGTCATGACAAAAGGAGGGGTCTTCCACTACGGTGGCAGACCGCTGACTAACCGCGAGATCGAATACTGCCTCGAGTTGCAGCACGACGATAGGACCTTCATGACAAGAGAGGGCTGCTGACCCTTGCCCAAGAAGACTACCGGCTAGTGTGTGTCCTGTGTGCCGTCTGTATGTCATGGAGTTGATCGACTATCATTGTGATGTTTAGGAAACTGTCGTGTTGGACATGTGTGTGTGTGGGAGTCGTAAACCTTAAGTTACCGAGGCTCCTTGTGCCTATGTTAGACCTGTTTAATTATGTGTGCTACTATTGTTTTACGTGTATGAATGTCTTTGCTATATTTCTTATCATGTCGTTCTATTCGTTGCATAACATGAATGCCTACTATGTCTATATTTTTGCCTTGTTCGCAGTGATGGCAAAGGCAAACTGCTACGTGGTGTACAGGGGCAGCATTCCGGGAGTCTACGAGGAGTGGGAGGACTGCGAGCAATAAGTGATCAACTTCAGCGGCAACAGCTACAAGGGGTACAAGACTCGAGAGTTGGCGTTAGCCAAGTGGAGGAGGCACCTATGGAAGAAGAACCAGATGAAGATCATCATGGTATTCTCCTTGCTCACCGCCACCGGTGCTGTCCTCTATTCAGTCATAGTCTAGGTCATGATCGACGATGATCGATATGTATCGAGATGCATGTGTGATTTCGAACTTGTACTCTCCCATGACTTGTGCGTAACACTTGGACTCTCTATATTGATGTATTTTGGCACTTTGTTTGAATTTCAGTCAGTTTCTGGGTATTCCTGTGAGTTTTGTGCATTTTTGTGATATATTGTTGTATTCTGGTATATTTCCTGTGTATTTCTGCTATATTCTGGTATTTTTTTTGAAATCCCGAGACAAGTTAGTGGTGCACGAATTTATCTAGTTAGTGGCGCATGTTATTAGTGGCGCATAGAAATAGGGTGCGTCACAGATGATATTCGTGGCGCACGTCAGGACGGTGCACCAAGGATAACATGGTAGTTAGTGGCGCACGTCACGTTGTGCCACGAACTTCCTGTAGTTAGTGGCGTCTTATTCGTGGCGCATGGGGGGTGTGCCACTAACTCCAAAAAGCGTGCGCCATGGTTAGGCTTTTTCCCTCTAGTGCCAATTGGAGGCCTAAGTCATAAATGATCAAAGGATTATAATGATCATGCTTTAGTCACCCAAGGTTAAATAATTATATCATGTATAAGTAACATTGGTGGATAGAACATGATTGAACTCTAGTATAGATATGTTATTCTAGATTAGCCATGATAAGTCACTATAATATGATGTGAAGTTTGAATATAAGTTACTACAGAAAAGTAAATATAAGATAGTATGATTAACCGGATGTTATATCAACAATGCATTAAAGAAGTAGTATTTTCCTCTTTGGAAAGACTAAGCACTTAAGGTGAAGTAGGATTTGATGTATACATCTGTTGAAGTGATAATAATGAAGGGTGATAAGGGAAGTATATGAATGGATCTTGAAGCAATTACTTGTACGAATAGGGGTTATCATTAGTAGAGCAGTGAATATAACCATGTATAGATATATTAAGAATATGAAAAGCTTTAGTGTCAAGATCATTGGATTTACAAAGGATTTAGAAGAACAAAAGGTGGATAAGAATATTCTTGTGAAGTAAAGCTCATCAGGTTAACACAAGATGATAGATAGGAAGAAGAGTATATTTAGGAAAGGAATTTCTTAAGTAGAAATCAAGAATTATGATTATGAAGGATAGGAATTCTTGGTAACACATTCATCCTTAAATCTATAATCAAAATTATTATCTATTTTATCTATTGGATCAAACATCTTATTTCCAGTATGTTTCATAGGAATATTTTCCTATAGCAAATCACTTAAGCACATCTTTGACATTTCCAATTATCATAACCATATGTTCTTAGGAGTTATCTTTATTAATCCTTTTCGATAAGACATTCTAGAAAATAACTTTCTATTTTAATGGGTGATATCATTAAAGATCACAAACATAAAGATAATATGTTTAACCACTAATCTTTACTCATATCAACAAAATAATATAAGTAAATTGTGTGCCCTAGACCCTATGGTAAGCATTTACAATTCAAACCCTAACTCCTATGTGAGTTATAATAAAATATATACATTGCTATTTCCAGATTCATGGAAATAATACTAGCCATATTAATTCTTTAGAATAGCATGCATCAATTAATGATATAGGATCATTGAATCAAATTTATCTCCAAACTATAATTCATTAAAACCAAATTTTATAAATAAATAAATAAGAAAATATTATATAATAAAAGCCCTGATAGAATATTAATTAAAAAAAGAGACTTCTATGAAAGGAAATAAAGAAAATATTTATCAGAAAGGTTCACAAAATAAATCTCAATCAATATCAATTGTTGCTGCAAGTATTCAGCAAATAAACTTTATAAAGAAAAGTTTAAATCAAATGTTAGAATACAAATCTGAAAATAAAACAGAAAATAGATAAGAGAAAAGGAAAAAGGAAAAACAAGCAGTGCCAGCCCACGACCCATTTCCTCACCTCTCTATATGTTGCTAACTAGCCGAAGCCAGCCTTTTTTGCTCGCTTTGTCACGGCCCAATAGAAGCCCAAGCCCAAATACCGTTTTGTTGGGTCTATCATCGTCGTCCACCTCGCACTGCCGCCGAAGTAGCTGCGTGGTGCGAGCGCCGTCGCTCGTCAGCGTCAAGATGCTCGTCATCGTCTGCTGGAAGGATAAGAACGCCACCGCGAAGCCCTCGTCCTCATCCTCTCACTCGCGCATCTCCAATCCTCCTTATCCTCTCTGTTTAGGAAAGGGCAGAAACCCTAGTTCACCGGAGCCACTCCTTGTCGCTGGTAGAAACCACTCCAAAGGCCATGGGGTAGTCGTGGAGAAGCGTCTCGCCATTCTTGTCGCTAGAGAGGAAGCAGTGAAGCAAGGGGCATTCGGAATCGTGAGGATTTTGCTATTCCCTTCCGCCAGTCATAGTCGGAGTTCTTGAAAATTAGACCATACTGGAGCACCATCGTCTTCATCGACCGCTATACCAATATCAGGGCAAGCTTGCGCATCTCTAGACCCTAATTTTGCTTGCTGATTCTCGTTGTAGACCTCATTCTATTGTCCGCCATAGAAGCTCGTCGCCGGTATATTTCCGGTGACCACTAAGTAGCGGCGTCACCACCAATAGGTTCGCCTTGGTTCCCTCTGTCTAACAGCATCGGCCTTGTTCACCGGAGCACAGTAGTTCACCGTCGGCGACCATTCTCTGGTGGTGGAAGTCATGCTGATGTCAGCATGACATCGTGTTGATGTCTCTCTGCCACCTTAGCATTGTTTGACCTGGTCTTTCTCTCGCGTGGCATGTGATGTGGCCCTGGTCCCATTTGTCATTGACTAAGAGTAGAAATAGGCTCAGTAATAATTGAATTTAGTAAAATGGGATATCTGATGTCGCCATTGGCCCACCAGTCAGTGACTATGTCTATGTTTAGCTTGGTATAAAAAGTATTTCCTGTTTAAGAGTAAATTATATAAACCCAAATCTTGTTAAATCAATAACTTTTGTTTTATAATTCAGAAAATTATGTGTAATATATGAATTTTTTTAGAAAAATAAAATCTACAACTTAAAACTATTATCAAACATTATTATGATAGTTATTTAAAAAATTATTATATAATAAAGATTTTATAAGTAATAAAGCTTTGATAATTCATATTTTAATAATGGTAAATAATAAGAATATAAATAAATACCTAGTAAATCTTAGAAAAATAGGAACTATAATTTAAAACTATAGTCATGCATTATTATTACACTTAAGTAATAAAGTTTATAAAAATCATATCTTATTATTTATAAATCACAAAAATACATGTAATATACCAAAATGATCCCAAAAATAATACCTACATGTTAAAAATATAATATTCCACTTTTTAGGTAAATAAAAAATTTAAATCACTTTAACAAGTTAAGTTTAAACCTACTTCCTTAGTTAATAATTCATACTAGGGTTAATAAAAAATGCTAATCTTTCTAAAATTAGATAATTAAGTCTAATAAATAGTATTAGTCTTAAATATTATTGACAATATAATGCCAAAATGGTTCAACACATTTTAAATACAATCTTATTAAGATATTATTCAATCACAAATTTATAAACATACCAAAGCACCATAATGAATCCATAAGTAGTAAATAATATTGTTTACTTAATCACAAACCATAACCATACTCTTAAATCCTTTTATACATTTACAAAGTTAGAAAACCACTACTCATATATAAGTGTTACCACTCTTAAAATATCCTTAAGAAAACATTATGAAGTGAACCAAATACAAATGTCATTAGTATTACATCTTAGGATCCAGCTATGTCTTTAAAGTTCACTTTAGTCTACAAAACTTTAAATATAATACTAAGATACCTTATTATGTGTTTTATAGTTAACTTTGGTCTGTTATAAATAAGTCGTAAAGCATCTCAAGTCCAAACTATTCAAGAAAGCACAAATAACATCGACCACATTTGATTAACCACAAAGATTGTTTAAACTTTAGAAAAGAAATATTTTCTTCAAATGTTATTCCTTTTGCCACTTCAATCAACAGATGACAACTAATCACAATCACATTACTTAATACTTTACTTGTATATTTAGGATTATTGGCATTGAAGTCCCTTATAAATGACTTTACTTGAAAAGTAAAATTTGAAAATGAACAATTATTGTATAAGCAATCTTTGAGTAGCATTCCACATCTGTGTATCTCATTGTTTTATGATTTATTTTTACATGTTGATTCACCCACACTCACAAACCTTAATAAAAATCACAAATGTGAAACTTATCTAAAAGGACCACACATTCTAAAGAAACCATTTCCAGTATCTAAACCCTAGAACAACGTTATACCCAGGATTCGAGTTTACGAAATTGCATTACATTACCTATGCATAATAGCATTTTGCTTCTTTAAACAGTAGTCCTTACCATACCAATCATGCTGATTTCAGATATTGGATCTTATATTGTCCTGAAGACCGTGAGAGCATAATCTTGCAATCACAAAAGGCAAGTTCACACTTGCTCATGTCCTTTGATTATTTTCTGTAAAATATTTTACAAATCCAGTGTTGTCATCACCTGCATTTGAAAAAGGTCGGAAAACACTATTTTCATAATAATGTGATTATAGGTTATTTACCATGAGGTAATAACCTACTATGGAAGTGTCGGTGGTAAAGGAACATATTATATAGGACTTAACAACCAATGTCGCTAGTTATTCTTGTGTCATATATCACGCGTTAACCATGATATTTGGAATGGGACAGAAAAGTCAGATGTATCTTCTTCCTCTCGCATGTAGCCAGATGTGCAGGTCGTGGCTGTTATAACTCGTAGCATGCATATTAATTGGTAATTCGTAGAGGATATGCAGCATATGGGTGGGAACCCTCAACGTCCCACTATAGTTCTGGCATCTAACTGTCTTTACAAACCATTGCTGTAATTCAATGGGTGGGCATGGTGTACACCAAGGAGGCATGCGGGGTCGAGAAGTGGCAGTGATTGGCTTGGATCATCTACTAGGCCCCATACCATAGGAAGTGTGGACGGGAAAGATAGCTTTTCAGAATAAAAGCAACCTTTGAAAAAATGTTTACGAAAACTTGCATTGCCTATGACCTATGGTGTCTGGCTGTAGATATAGTGCATCAAACACTCCTTTTCTAGTGAATTTGCCGAGTACGCTCATACTCAACGTATCTTCTTAACCCTTACTAGATTCTGAAGCCATTACGACAATGTCTATATCAAGTTATGCTCCAGGGGTCATCATCAAAAGCTCAAGTCTTCAATGAAGTCAAGAAAGTCAAAATACACATCAACTCAAGTAAAGATGGAGTTACGGATTAGATAGAAATTTAATCTCTAGCCATAGAACCTAATTCTATAGAATGTTGCATTAGCGGCAAAACCAGCCAAATAGTTTGGTGCTGACTTTGTTAACATATTAGTTGTGAGTTATTTATGGATGATTCTTCCTTGGGAGAAGTTTCTTTCTCTCTCTTTAACCTATATTGTTCTTTGGATCTTATGTAAAGAGTCGATTTAAACCTTTGGCCATCTATTGGACCCGCTGTGTTTCTGTTGTACCACTCTGAGGGATGTAATACTAGTGAACGTTGTTTCATTGGTGTTATGTCCACGACTATAGTATACTACATGATGCAGTGGTATGCTGGGTCAGCGCAGCTGGTTCCGTGATGGTCGCATGCACGCCTGCTAGCGCTCGCGCGATTGAGTTTCATCGGGGAGGCTTCACCATGGGCATGCACTTGCAGCGGCGCCCCTGTGTCCCTGCGATGAAACAAAGAGCAATCTTCAGATGCAGGGGAACACCATGAGGGGGAAAAGGATGGAAGGGGTGGTCGGGACTAAGTGCATGCCTGAGATGAGGGTGTCCTCTCCTTCCATGGCGATGGAGGAGAAGGGGGCGGGGAGGAGCGAGTGGGGATGGTGTGGTGGTGGCCAGGAGGAGAAATGAGAGAGAAGGTGCGGGGTGCGGAGGTTTCTGGCCCTTTAAAGGCAAATGGGGAGGCTCATGGTGGACATGGACTATGGAAGAGCATGGGGAGGGTGCTGGCTCTGGATAGGCCAGTGGGGGAGGTGGAGAGAGGAGTGTGGGTCCTGTGGCTCGACCAGGGAAATGAAGGGGTGGTTGCTGCTCAGCTTTTAGTCTAGGTAGTGGTATACACATTAATAGCATTGTCTCTCCCTTCTTCCAAAATAAAAAGGACAAGGGGAAGGTGATGGTTACTGTAGTTCTACATTGCACTCGACCAATAGGGAGTGTGGTTGCTGGACAAGTTTACTTGACCAGATTGACAAGGGTTTAGTAGGTTTTAAGGATGTGGTTTTGAAGGATTTCAAATAATGGCCAAATCTGGGTTTGTGAAGCAACTTTTTATCTTTGTACTGGGCAGGGTGAACAAAGGATACTGGTTAGGATATTGAGTCAAGGGAACACTCCTGGATTTATTTGATATTTTTCAGGACATTATTGATCCACTTAAGATCATTTATGCAAAAAGTGCAGAAGTAGTTTCTAGAAGCTTATTTTATTTTTTTACATTGGACAAGTTTGGTTTTTGATGTTATATGGTCCTAAATACCATATTACACTTTGGAGAATTTTATTGTAATTTATTTGGATATAAAAGTATTTTTAAGCAATTATTTCTTATTTCTTCCATTTAAGAAAAAAGGCAAAAAGAAATAATAAGGAATCTCAAAAAAATATTTATTTTTGAGATGGGAAGGTGGGGTATGATGTATAGGACTCAATTGTTCATTAAGTTGGCAAGGTTATTAGGGTAAAAACAAACTTGCCTTTATAGGAAAGATGTTGAGAATATTGCAAGGTAATGAATTTAAGTAGTTTGAGGATCCAAATAATTATGAGAATTATTTTTGCTATTATGATAACTAAGGTAGATGAGGTAAAATTGATTTATACATCATTGACAACTTGATTCTTGAGGAAAATATGGAGAGAAAGGAAGAAACTATATTTTGGTGAATTTAGGGTTTTGATATTTTTATGCCACCTAAACCTGGTTGGATTAAGGAGCTCAGACCTCACCTTAATACAAGGGGTAGTTGGATGGCCAGACAAATTTATATAGATGTTCATGGAATCAAGAGTTGGGATTTGTTGGATTTGAGTATGTTTAGGAGTGATGGAAAACTTTGATGAAACTAGGGCTGCCATAACAGAGTTGTGATGATGCCTCATAAACCATGGGGGTTTAAGAAGCACAAAGCTCCAATGGAGACAAGTGAAGTGGGGATTGATAGGTCATTATTATTAGATCATAAACATGCAAAGAGTTGGTCAAGGGGTGGTATCATATAGATGTGAGCTTGTGCCAAAGTAGGCAAGATGATAAGATTTGCATAACAGATTATTATCTTGACTACAAAACCATCATGGATGTGTGGGAACCAGAATGGTTTATCCAAGGGAAAGAGTGGGATATTATAGTACTAATGATGTACTACAATATTATTCAAGTGTATTTCTAAAAATTCACACGGATTAGATTAGAGGAAGTTCCAAAAATTGAATCTAGTTATAAATTCCAGACTTAGCCAATTTGGCATATTTGAGAATTTTAACTAGTATGTAAGAGGGAGACATTTGAGAGAGTGGCAAGGGTTTATCTTCTCTATCAAGTGGTTGATATTGAGGTACAGATTGAATAGATGGGATACATGATGGTATTTGGTATTTGATGGGTTGGATGCTAATACAAAGGATTAGCTCAGGATTGATTTGGGTATGTAGATTTGGGACTCACTTGTGGAGATACTTGATTTGATATTTATGATCTCAGCTATTGGTTTGATCCCTAAGGATGAGCTACAAGATTATCTCACTCTAGTTCCTAAACAAACAAGGCATACAACAGATCAAGGCAATTCATCCTATCAACTTATCCAACTACTACTAGGGTTACCTTCAAGCCTATCTTGAGGTAACCATGGGTGTTTTGAAGAGGTTGTGCTTTGAAGTAAGGTAAGTACCTATTGGTTTTTCTACCAGGATTGGAGATAAAATGTTTTAGGAAAGGTGTTGGAAAAACCTAGAGGTGGGAGTAGTTTAAGCTCTATCTTGAAGACATAAGGATATTATATGTAGGTCTCCATAGTTTTGTTAAAAGAGACTAATAAAGTATTTTGTTTGATCAAAGTCATCTTGGCTTAGTTTGAAATGCCAGAACATTTGAGAATATAAGGATGAGCCAATACATCTCTATTGTAAAATAGCTTTTGTAAACTAGTGTTGACATAAGGAGTATATCACCTAATACACCATCAGGTGCAGTGAACACAAGCAAACAAATAAACAAGCATTGCAAAAAGTAACAAGAAAAAGTTTTTGTTCCCCCTGATTTTTGCCATTTTGAAAAAAGATCAGGGTTGCTGAAGTTGGGATGTTACAGACCTTTCCCCCTTAAAATAGTCCCGTCCTGAGATTAGGGAGGAGTGAGGTTGCGTGCTAACATCCTCTTAACAATTTCAGCGGTGGAATTATTAGATGCTAACAAGTTTTACAACAAACGGGCATGGTCAGCTACGCGTCGGAGTTGAGTGGCTTCGGATCGGGGCGGTTTAGATTTAAACAAATGGAAAAGATGCAGTCTTTTCACCTTAGGACTATTCTAGGTAGGTTTAGCGTCAACAGGGTCCTTTCTTCTTGCGGCGAGATGACGACTTGAGCCTTCTTCATTATTTTACCACAATAGTCAGCTTTTCTTCCTTTCTTGGTTTGATACACTGGCGTGCCGGTTGGACGGTCGACTTGGTGATGGAGAGATTTCCCTAGGTATCTTCTGATTCTGGAGAAGTGCCAATTACTATCTTCTAGGCGGGGTCCACGATTCTTATTTAGAGGGTTTTTATCACCTAACAATGACTAGGGTTCAACTCCAGGGTTTTATCGAGTTTTGGGCGGGAAAGATGCAGTCTTTCCCCCTTAGAGCGAGAGTAGGAGGGCTTGATGTAGTCGCGAACCTTCTTTATCGGAGTCATAGGTTGATGCTGGAGGAGCGCTGCACCGTTCGTCCGCAGTGGGTATCTTCTGCTTACATTGTAGGAACTGCTTCATGAGTTAGGTGGTCGACCAGAAAGGGGCGTCTACTAACTTCCGGGTGATTAGATGAGCTAGTTAGGGGTCTGATGGGTTGGAGGATGCCATTGGAGTTTGGCGGTCTAGGAAACGCGGTCCTTTGGAATGAGGTCATTCCATGTTTGTTCTGATGCAACGTCGTGGGTAAAACATGGAAGAGGGGACCTCAGACTAGAATACGAGCAAGTTGAGTTCTTGCATCTTGTCGTTGTCCTTTGGTCGGGTATTGACTTTGGTTACTATAGTTCCTCGGGGTTAGTAGAGTCAGAGATCTTTGAAGAGAGTAGTTAGCGGAGATAAATGAGAAAGGAGTTCATGACGTCTTTAGAGAACTCGATGCTTTGGGGTTGCTTTCTACTCCTTGGAGGGTTGTATTGGCGGCGTCAGGTAGTCTTGTCGTCTTAAAATTTCAGCTTTGCGTGTACTGGGAGGACCGAGCAAACTTCTGAAGATTGTTGATGATGTCTGTTTTTTTGTTTCCTCTAACGACTCTCGAGGTGGTGCTTGGGGCAGGTTCTTGTATTGGATATATTCATGTGTTATCTTGTCGTAGGAGGTCTTCTAGTGTTGAGTGGAAAGACGCAGTCTTTCCACCTTAGGGATTTATTTATGGTCGTCTAGGCTAGGGTAGATCCTTCATTTTGGGGCATTGGCGTGACACATGAATTGGGGTCTTCGAGTGACGCCTTATTTCGACTACCTTGCTAAGGTGGATACCTAACAAAGCCGTAAGGGTTAACTCAGGGTTGTTTTTGGGGTTAGCGATGCTTCTTCTTGGTCCTTCATAGGGGTGGAGGCAGTTTAGCTTTAGAGGGGTGGTCTTAACTCGAACTCTTTGTGTTGCTTTGAAACTATGACGAAGTAGACTCTTTGTCTTCGGGCCTCCTTATCTTCTAGATTCATGGGGAGTTTGTGTGATGGCGAGAACTTCCTATTTATTTGACAGAGGGTTGTATAGGATCCTTGCTCCGTTGGGGCGATTAGAACTAGGTACGGGTAGGGGTTATCGTGTATTTCTTTATGTGGCCATCCTGTTGAGGAGAGGTTTCCAGTTATGGGTTTACGAGGGTTAGTGTTGGGATACACCAACAAGGTGGCCATACAATAAGATCGAGTGATCCTAGTCAGACAAGAAACACATTTCAAGCATCAAGCAAGCTCTTGACAAGACAACAAGGCGTACCATAAATACCAAAGAATGACTATGCGCCATAGGGGGATGCTAATCGTAAGTACAGACGTTACGGGGTTCTTGAATTCTGTCTTGCCATTTGTTGTCGTCGGTGACGTACTTGATCGATTTGGGGGCAATGAAGGACTCTTTTGGTTGGGCGATCTTGTAGTGTATTTCGTCGTTGTTAGCTCCTTTGGTTTGCTTGTCTCGGTGGCTCTTCATCTCGGGATCTCTGTCTCATAGTCTCCAAGTCGGACTTTGTTTTTGAAAACGGAGCTTTTGAAGTAGACGAGATATAGAGTAATACATTTTCAAATCGTTAAGTCGGAGAAGATGAGATAAGAAATCCTTCAAAAAGCTTTTGAGAAAATTATTTTTGAAAGCCGGGTGTTTTTCCAAAATACTGGTTGTCCTGTGTAACATCCATGCTAACTAAGGTCTCGTACAGTCAGGATGGCTCTGATACCAAGTCTGTAGCACCCTAGATTTATGGTCCGAGAATGCCCGTTATGCCTGCAATTCATGTTCCCATGATCAGTGAGCCATGAGCATAACCGACAAGTATCATTACAACATCCATAATGAACGAATGCAAGTACTGACATTAATGCAATTATAGCAATACAACATTAATAGAGGAAGTCTTCAAGCGTAGAGCCCATGTTATGCCTTAACCTATAGGCGACTCACTAGGAAGACGGCCTAGCTCGATTAGACGTCAACAATCTCCATCGTTCCTCTTGCTTCTAAAAATCTGGCCAAGTAAATAGCCAGGGACAATGCCGATGAGTACTTTGAATGTACTCGCAAACCACCGAGAAAAGGTAACAAAGATAACGCATATTGGGTTGTGGCGAGATAGCTCTATACTACAGTTGTTTCTGAAAATCCTAACATAGGCATCTCTATATCTTTGTTGAAAAAGAGATTTTGGAAAGCATGTCTCCTATTAGAAAATCCAGATATCTCCATATCCTTGTTAAAAACCTTGTTGAAAACAATTTTATAGTAAAACCCTTTTTAAAACATCTTCGACCATCTCTGGTCAAAACTAACCTCATTTTTATCGTTCCTCGTGACCCAGTCACATCCTCCTTATTTCCTCTGAAACCATCTCAAGGGTACTCCTAGAAATCACCTTTCCAACCATCATTGACCGTGGACACGGCTATTCGAATAGATTAGACTCCATAGAGTTTGTGCACTATACCCACAAGAATCAATACATCTGCCGGGATACAACCATGGAATGCTACACACGGTAGACAGGGGTTCATATAATCAAACCTAACATTTCATTTGTCATCCCTAGCAATGACATCTTTTCATTTTGGGTTCGTTCTCCCCGTCAACGAGTATGTGGCCCCCGTCCATAGTCCTCCCTTCTGCACTTCCGTATACCCAAACCCGCAGCTGGCAATATACAATAACCTCGGTGACTCCACTTCCTTCTCCACTCCTAAAGCATACCATCCGCAGGAGACCCAATTGTTGCACTGACACTCCTGCCGCGACAGTCTCACTCTTGCCGAAGCAAGTTAAAGGCCCCAAATCTGAAGATTTGTTGTAGATCCTACCCAGGATTCAAGGGATTTCTCCCCTTAAGCAAGTACAAGCATCCCTGGCTAAAGACAACAAACTACGAGCTAAGCCCCAGCTCCTGGGGTAGTGTGGTTGCACGGGTAAATTGTTCCGGTTAAGGCGTAGAACATTGATTCGTCATAAACGTATCTATAATTTTTGATGTTCCATTCTTGTTTAGTATCTACGTTGCTTTGTCTACACTTTCAGGTTTTTTTATATGTTTTTCTGGACTAACCTATTAACAAGATGCCATAGTGCCAGTTGCCTGTTTTCTTCTGTTTTTGGTTCCAGAAAAGGCAGAAAATCAATATTCTTGGAATTGGATGGGACAAAATCCAAAGTCATTATTTTTCCCGGAACAACACGGAACCACGAAGCAGAGTTGGAGGACGACACCAGGGTGGCTGCCCTCCCTAGGCGCGGGCCAGCCCTAGTGGCACCCATAGGGGGTGTGGGCCCCCTGGCCCTCCATCGACCTTGCCTCCTTCGCCTATAATAAGCCTCCAACCCAAAAATCCTAAATCATCTAGAAGAAGTCCACGAAAACCTCCATAGCGCCACCGCCACCGAAGGGGAGATTCGGGAGACAGAACGTCTCTGTTTCGGTACCCTGCCGGGACGGGGAAGTGCCCCCGGAGCCATCTCCATCGATCTCCACCACCATCTCCATCACCGTTGCTAATTCCCATGATGAGGAGGGAGTAGTTCTTCTTCAAGGCTAAGGTCTCTACCGGTAGCTAGGTGTTCATCTCTCTCTACGAATGATCTTGTTGTGGTCATGATCTTTGTAATCAAGTAGATCTACCTTGATACTCAAGTGCTTCAATAGATCTCTGCTCTCCCCATGTGTGTGAAAGTGACAGCGTGCACGCCATGGTGGCACTTAGGCTAGAGTCTACATAAATACTCATTGTGCTTTAATATATCTATGCTTTTCCCCACGTGTGTGAAAGTGACAGCATGCACACCGTGTGTGGCACTTGAGCTAGATTATATATTTATATTTGTGATGAGTTATATTTGGAATTGGATGTCTCTATGAAATTCTGGTGTTTGTTGGAACCATCTAGCGCTCAAGGTGACAGTGTGGGGTTATCTAGATGGGGAAGGCGGACTTTGAGGTGTGCTTTTGTAGGCCTACCATGGATTAGAGTGTGCAACCAGAGAGTACTTATCTATTCGAATAACAGAGTCTTAGTTTTGGTTTTTGGTTTTTGTTTGCTTAGTTTTCTTGAGTAAGTTGGTTTGATTAAAACACACTTATTTTGGAGAGAGACACACTCTGTTTTCATTTCCTAGAACACTCTAGTTTTCATTCTTATTGTTCTGTGAGTGTTCACTTTTGCTAGCACTGCGTTTAGCCTTAGTTTTCTTGTGCTTTCCGCTTAGAAATTTTTAGTTCTTCTTTGTGGACATGTGAGACAAGCTCATTGATCTTTATTGATTATTATCTTTGTGAGTTGTTTGAAATAAGTTGTTTGGTGTTGGAAAAGAGTAGGAAGCTTCATGCTTAAGTGGTACAAAAGGGAGCTTGCTTTGACTGTGACTTAGACTTTATCATGTCATGCTAGATGTTTCTTTGACCTTATGCTTAGTCATTATTTCTGTAGCATGACTTGTTCCAAACAATTAGAATTGCTTAATGTGCCTTGAAAGAATCATGCGTTTTTTTAGCATACAAAAGCATAGTATTGTGGTATTCTCCTTTGATGCTTTGTTTGGGTTGACTTGGCACATGCTCACACCATGTTATGACTATGAACAAGTCACCATAGCCTCTTTGATCATTTATTACTTGACTTGTAGTACCACTCTATGCTTTGATTAGTAATGTTTTGTCGCTCTTCATGATTATGGCCATTATTGCTCTCTTAGTTGGTCGCACCCAGTATCTTGCTAGCCTCCACTTGTATGAGTAAGCTCTACTCATGATTCCAACTCCCAAGAAACCAAGTTATTCCAAAGTGTCCACTATAAATTCCTATGCATGGTGTGTTACACCATTCCAACTATATTCTTGTTTTATCTATCTTCCAATTGAAAAGTATTTTATTATGTGAAAACTCAGTGATTAAAGCTCTCACAAACTTGATGGCACACTTTATATTTCTTGCCCCTAATAAACATTAACCATTGTGTCATCTATGTTGTATATGCTTGCACTTATACATTGGAATTAGCAGAACCGTGCTATCACGGGGAATGCTTTCAACATTGCACTTGTACTTTGTACTCAGTTGATATCATGCTCTTTTGTTTATGGATGTCGTCGGTGTGAAATAAAAGGGGAGCTTGTAAGTCCATGGAGTTATGTATTTTGTGTTAGAGAAACGCCTGGGCCGCTAGCCTAAGCCATGCCTAATCATGGTGGAAACTTGCTGCATCACCATAATGAGCAATCTATGAAGCATCCTCAATAAAAACCTATGCAAATAGCAAATAAAAAGATCGTTGAGATGCTTATTGTCTACTTGCCTTGTAATTTTTGTTATGGGATAGCTCCTGTACCATGTGCAAGGGGTACCCCGTTGGAGGTTCTCTATGATACACCTGTACTTACTATGACAAGAACTTAAAGGTGACTAAAGTTGAGTAGCATGCGGTTCGTCCCTCATATTCAAGGGACATGAGATTGCCAACTTATACTTTGTCAAGCATATACTCCATAGTTTGTTCACTTTAACCTTAATCACTTCAAGATGCTTATGATAGGGGAAATGAGAGCTGAAAGCTAACTAGTACCATAATTTTTGGAAGCTCTTTTTGAGACTTGAAATCCCTGCTTCCCTTTATGAAGGGCCTTTCTTCCACCATTATATTGAGTCTCCACCTTCTATCCTTAGGAACCAATTAAGAGAGCATAGTTTCCATTCTTAGTTCTATGTGCATTGTCCCAAAACTTATTGATTGATTCATAATGTTGATATTAATTGTTCTTGAACTATTTGTATCTAGTCACTCTTATGAACTTTGAAGGTGTCCTATGCATCTATCTGCTACTCTATAAGGGACAAGCTGAATGCCATTATGCTATGTTTTATGTATATGAAACAAACAAACGTTTTTCAATGCATGTTATTTATGATCTTTGTTTGTAACCTTTCATGTTGCATGCATAGTTACTTTGTCTTACTGTTAGAACTCCATCTTTCATGCTCATGTTTAGAGTTATTTCATCCTAGCTTTCATCCCCTTAAAATGGTTTGATCTTGATTGTGATGGTGCATGTCACCTCAAAAATTATTCTTTTTTATCACTTACCTACTCGAGGACGAGCAGGAGTTAAGCTTGGGGATGCTTGATATGTCGTAAACGTATCTACAATTTTTGATGTTCCATTCTTGTTTAGTATCTACTTTGCTTTGTTTTGTCTACACTTTGAGGTGTTTTTATATGTTTTTCTAGACGAACCTATTAACAAGATGCCATAGTGCCATCTGTTTTTGGTTCCAGAAAAGGCAGAAAATCAATATTCTCGGAATTGGATGGGACAAAAGACAAAGTCATTATTTTTCCCGGAGAAACACGGAACCACGAAGCAGAGTTGGAGGAGGACACCAGGGTGGCCGCACCCCCTAGGCGCGGGCTAGCCCTAGTGGCGCCCACAGGGGGTGTGGGCCCCCTGTCCCTCCCCCGACCTTGCCTCCTTCGCCTATAAGAAGCCTCCGACCCAAAAAACCTAAATCATCCAGAAGAAATCCACGAAAACCTCCGTATTGCCGCTGCCATGGAAGGGGATATTCGAGAGACAGAAAGTCTCTGTTTCGGCACCCTGCCGAGACAGGGAAGTGCCCCCGGGGGCATCTCCATCGATCTCTAGCACCATCTCCGTCACCGTTGCTGATTCCCATGATGAGGAGGGAGTAGTTCTTCCTCGAGGCTAAGGGCTCTACCCGTAGCTATGTGTTCATCTCTCTCTCTATGCATGATCTTGTTGTGGTCATGAGCTTTGTAATCAAGTAGATCTACCTTGCTACTCAAGTGCTTCAATAGATCTCTGCTCACCCCATGTGTGTGAAAGTGACAGCGTGCATGCCATAGTGGCACTTAGCCTGAGTCTATATAAATACTCATTGTGCTTTAATAGATGTATGCTTTTCCCCACGTGTGTGAAAGTGACAGCGTGCACACCGTGTGTGGCACTTGAGATAGATTATATATATATTTGTTATGAGTTATATTTGGAGTTGGATGTCACTATGAAAAATGTTGTGTTTGTTGGAACCATCTAGCGCTCAAGGTGACAGTGCGGGGTTATCTAGATTGGGAAGGCGGACTTTGAGGTTTGCTTTTGTAGGCCTATCGTGGATTAGAGTGTCCAACCGGAGAGTAGTTAAGAGTAGTATCATGAAGAGAGGATATTTATATGAGAGAGTGTTCACTAGTGAAAGTATGATGCCTAGGCCTTGTTTCTAAACATTCAAAACACCGTTTTCATCTAGATCTATTGCATGTTTGCTTGCGTCCATCTTTATTTCAGCTTCACACACATTACCCCACGTCAACAACAAGTCAGAAGATATTTTGTGGCACTGTTACCGCTTGTATTTCACTATCTCTTCGCCTAACTAGTGCATCTATACACCTGACAAGTGTATTGGGTGTGTTGGGGACACAAGAGACTTCTTGCATCTTGATTGCAGGGTTTCTTGAGAGGGATACCTTTGATCAGTTCCTCCCTAAGTTCGATAAACCTTGGGTGATCCACTCAAGGGAAACTTGTTGTTGTTCTACAAACCTCTGCACTTGGAGGCCCAGCAACTGTCTACAAGAATAGAAGTGCGTAGACATCAAACATCCCTTATCTTTTTCTTGCTCGATCTTTATCTTTCGTCTCTTCATCTTTTATTCTAAAAAACATCCACTCGGAGACGATTCCTCTTTCCAAGGGTTTTATTTTGAAACTTTGTGGTGGGGTAAACCCAAAAATAGTTTCATCATCGAAAAACCGTAGTTTCCAAAGAGGGGAGATGCTAAGCATCTTACCCTCAATCTAAAGGGGTAAAGCAGTAGGTATACAACAAGGTGGGTGTCCTGATGGAAACCAATATCATAACTTGGAGGGGCCAAGATATTAACACACTATTTGATAAACAAGATATGTAGATAAGAATGCCGTTTTTAAAGGAGCTACAAACTAAGTATAAAACAGGGTAGGACTAGTATCGAAGTTCAGAAATGGTGGATTTCCTGTGACCAGCGAGATGTCCCTTGATGCCGTTAGAAAACCAGAGCACCAATAATAACAATAATAGAATAACCCGATGCTTCCTTCTACTCGGCGTCTCACAATTCGCAACTATTGTCGTTATCAAGTATGCATGCAAACAAACAATACCACATTCAATACAACACATACAAACATCAAACCATACAACAAGCAAAGGATAATCACATAATATACAACAGTAGGGTGCTAGATGGTTAGTTTTATGAGATTGGTAAGATTTGGAGTCATTGGAAGATGATCCTTTTGGATTTGTAGTCTCGAAACTACCAAAGAGAGGGGTTTTTGACCATGGATATGTTCTTCATGATACCATTGTATAAAAATGATACCATCAGATAGATATTGATAAAATGAATCCAATAAAAGTGGTTTCACAATTTTATCAATTTCCATTGATTTATAGTGATTAAAACTCTAGTTTTAAGAAATAATTCACTAGAATAGTTTTGGTGCTCCAAAAATTATTTCCTTGGATGGCTAAGTAAGATTTGATGAACTGATTCAAGAGGAGTTGGAATCAAATTAAAATAGTTACAATAATGCCCTTAGGAAATTCCCAGAGGCAGTACTACTACCATATTGTATTTTTCATCATATTTAAAATACAGGAGATTTTGATGTGATTCCAAGGACACATGGTAGGTACATTGAATATCTCTCTATAGAAATTTGATTCACCATTTTTGGGTGAACAAAACTACTGTGATGATTTTATTCCTGAAATAAACATTTATGGAATATATTAATTCACCCAACTTCAATACAGGGCTTAATAAATTGTTATCTCCCGGTTGTTGATAGGTAGTTGTATGCATGTTTCAAGAGAGTTGGAAATAGGTCAGTACCCATTATGGTTTTACCTCGAGAATTTGTACAAGGAAGAAATGGGTTATTTTTGTTATTTTCACGAGGGGCAAACTAGGAAGCCATTTGTGTGGGGACAGGATGTCATACAAGGTACTTGCCATACTTTTCAGCAACAAAAGGATTTGTCACAAATGTAGTAATAAAACTCACAGAAATAATTATCATTTGAAATGGACACAAGTTGTTGCTGGATTTATTACAATTAATGTAGACATTATTAAGGTCCAAGTTTTGTACTGCATGTTAGGGAAACATCATAGATCATCAAATAAATAGATTTGGGAATTTATGGTGGTTTTACATTTTCATTTCGAATTAAACCTTGGGTCTATTTTCCAGATCTCAGAGAAAATGACTAAAGCCAAGTGGTGGCGGGCTAGATCCATAGCGAAAATGGGATGCATGAGGGATTCGGCCACCCGGGGCAGCGACGCGCGCGAGTACCGAATTTTAACGGGCCGTGGCGGGGCCCATTGGTCTGCCGGGGTGATGTGACGAAGAGTTAAGGGGAGATCCAGGCTGTTCAGGTAAGGTAGATCTGACGACCACGGGGTGTCGTCTTCCTCTAGACGGAGTGGCGGGAAGGGGAACCCTAAGGGGAGTTTGAGAGACAGGGGAAGCTCACCAGGGGCCACGATAGCCAAGGGGTGATGGAGGATGGAGCACGACGTGTCGGGAGGAGTCCGACGAGGGGCAACACGGTCAGAACTCCTTCGAGGAGGTAGATATGGAATTTGACGGGAGTGGTCGTCTTGGTTGCTCGCCGGAGCATGCTGTAGGGAGTTTTCATGCCACTGGATGGTGTTTAGGAAGGGTGAAAGGGCTGGTTCCATGAGGGTCGCATGCACGGCTGCTCGCGCTCGCGCGGTTGAGTTTCATAGGGGAGGCTTCACCACGGGCATGCACTTACGGCGGCGCCCCTGTATCCCTGCGACAAAATGAAGAGCAATGGGTGTATATCAGATGCAGGGGAAAACCATGAGGGGGAAAAGAATGGAAGGGGTGGTCGGGACTGAGTTCTTGCCTTCCTTCTTCTTGCATGCCCGAGAGGAGGGTGTTCACTCCTTCCATAGCGAGGGAGGAGAAGGGGGTGGGGAGGGGCAAGTGGGGATGGTGTGGTGGTGTCCAGGAGGAGAAATAGGAGAGAAGGTGCGGGGTGGGGAGGTCTCTTGTAACATCCAAAAAAATAAAACAATTATCATCAAACCCTAATCACTAAAATTAGGGTTAACAAAAACATTGATTAATTAAAATCATATGAATGCATGTGTGTATGTGATGATTTGATAAATGCATAAATGATCTTGTGTGATTAACCTAAATAGCAAGAAATGGTTTAAATATGAAAATAACATCATATAAAACATTTCCAAGAAGAAACAAATAAATAGAAAATCAAAAACAAATCAATTAAGGCAAATGGTCATTTTTGCCAATCTTGCTCACTAGGTCACTTTCAGTGTTTCTAGTCCAATATTTCAAACGGAAACTTTTCCAATTATTTTCACCCCATGCTAGATCAAGTAAAAGTGAAGCAAAGCCCACATTTCAAACTTGCAAAAACATTTGGAAACCTCATTCAAATCACAAGTAAAAAATTGAATCTTTATCATATGTGAAGATCACACATTTTCAAAACCCAACCAAACCAGTGCCCTTTGACTAATCCAACTAACTAGATACTCCCTAGTATGTGCCTAGCAAATCCACCTTGTTTCGGCCATTTCATCAAACACCTTGAATCTCTTTCGGCCAATTCATCAAACACCTTGTTTGCATTAAACAAACAAACAACAAACACTATAGTGAGTAGTGAATTTGGCCAACCTTGTTCCCTCTCTAGCTCTCACTACACTCTCAGTAGATGATCTAGCCCAATTAACAAGCCTTAGCACCACTGTGAGCTTGGCATAGCCATTAATGGTGACCATGCCGAGCCCATTTGCCAACCCCAATGTCGCCAGCGAGCTAGAGGAAGAACTAGACCCACCAACCTTGTCTAGAACACGCAACACCGTACATCGCCACTCCCTGTCCTAGCCCCGAGCGCAGCCAGCTACTGGACCACCCGCCAAGCACGCGCCCAGTCTCTCTGCGTGCGAGATGAGAGCGCGCTAGTGCGCCACGCTCGACCAGCACCCATAGACCGCGCGCCGCCCTTGCCGCTTGCGTGCGTGATCTCCAACACTCCAGTACCCCGCCAGACATCCTCGTTCACCGCCGCGCCACCAGGAGCACCCGTGCGCCATTAAATTTGCCGTCAGACCCGCCCAGAGCGTCGACGCGTTCCAACCGATCAGAACCGCCCCACGCCTCGCCAGCACGCCGTTGAGCTTCGCCAGGTAGCACAGCACCGCCCCCTACCGTCCCCCATGCCATTATCCCTCTGTACCGTCGACCAAGACGAGCTCAGCCCGCGTCCGTCGATCCCTTTTAGCCACTATAAAAGGAGACCTCCCACACTTGTTTTCTTCACACCAGTTCACTCCCCACCTCTCACTGATCACACCGACTCACTCGCGGAGCAAGGTGAGCACCAGGTGGCCAGAATTTCACCAGAGTTTGCCGCTGAAGAGGAGGAGAGGCGCCGTTGATTGGAGCCTCCCCAGGAGAAGCTGCCGGTACCAGGATAATCGCCGTCGTCGACTTTGTCATTTGCCCCTGTCGCCGACCATCGCCTGAGCCCCGGTGAGCCTCCCACGACCCCCACCGACCGCGCTAGGGTTCTATCTCGCCGGCGTTGCCTGATGTGGACGATGAACCAGAGCCGTTCAATTAGAATTAGATCGTGCGACATAGAACACCCCGTACCGCTTCGCCCCTCACTATCTAACTAACGCATGGGGACAGCCACTTAACCAGCCCGTGCGTGTGCTGCGCGTAGTGGTCCAGCCCAGTTAAACGTCCTGCACGACCCAACAATTCGAATTTACTTTTATTCATTTAATTTCAAACACAGTTCTATACCTAGATTCAATAATCAACCCAACTCGATTCACTGAACCAAAATGCATGAAACCAAATTTGTTAGAAAGGTACAGGAGTGCTTAATCCAAGCCCGTTGGATTCAAACCATTTAGATTTTTAGATCACCCATGGTAAAAATAACAAGGCACAAGCTTTTCTACATTCAAACATTTTTCAAAATTCAACCATAAAATCTTTTGAGTTGATTCTAACTCTCAAAAATCACATTTGACCATACCTTTCAGAATATATAAAAATATATAGGTTTACTTACTAAAATAATGATCAAGTAATAAAATTATGCCACATAGGCATTTCTAGTCACTTTAATTAAATAAAATAAAAAGGTTAAACCTTATTAAATTGTGACACCACTTTAATTCACATTCCCATGTACTGAAATATGTGGTGATGACATGTGTCAACATGATCCCATGTTTGAGTTGGAGAATATTAAATCTTAAGTAGTTTTTCAATGAGTAGAAATTACTTTTCTCAAAATAAAATAAATGGGACAAGTGCTTTAATCTTTTAATGTTAGTGATGATGCTAGATCACCTAGTGTGAACCTTTGTGTGATGATTAGAAATAGTTAAGTATTGTTTGGCGATTGTGTTCCTCATATTTATTTATAGACACTAGTACCGACCAAGAATACGAGGAGGAAGGAGAATACTACTAGGAAGAAGCCGAGGAGAACTTCAACCACTGCTCTGCACAAGGAAAGCTAACACTTGCAAGATACCTACTTATGCAAGCCTAATACTACTAGTTGATTTAGCAAGATATTAATTGAGTAAGCTAAAACTTGCAACTTAATAAGCTTACACCACTTGATACCCAATCCTAGTTTTACTTGCATGCAAATACTTTATCTTCTTGATCAAATCTTTCTCTTATAGTTTACTTAGTGACTGGTAGATTCTAGAAAGATAACGGCAGGTAGCATAAAGAGCATAAAATTTGGCCTAAGTTAGATAATCTTGATGTCATCCTAAGGCATGAGATTGAACTTAGGTAATCCCCACTTGTTTACCACCCCACATTAGTATTTACCCCCACTTGTAGATGGTAGTGCTAAGCATAAGACTTGATCAACTTAGATGGGAATACTTGGTGAAAATGTTTATGAAAACCTTAGAATGATGAGTCATTCTACTGAAATGTTTTGACATGTGTTCTTAAACACCAGATGATTTTTGATGATGAAAATGTTGAGGCATGAGCCTTAGCCATTTATAAGACTGATGTTTGTCTGGATGCGATACCATTCCAATTTTACCGGATAACCACAATACCCGAAAATTGGGTAGGGCTTGACTGGAAATTTATATACCTTAGTATGGGTTCCCTTGCAGCTAAGGTCTGAGCTGAGGCTACCTTGTTAAGATTGTCCACCTGTGTAGTTCCCAAGATGACAGTTGGTCATGGTTTGGAGGCCAAACTCATAGGAGAGGTGCCTATACTAGGGCGTGTAATTGAAAGGTTAGAATTGATTATCCGCATACTGAGTATGGTGAATTCGGGATTGTTCCTGACGGATGTATCTAATGTTGTGGTGAAAGTGTACAATCTATGCAGAGTGTCAAACTATTCGAATAGCCGCGTCCGCTGTTATGGACAGTTGGAGTGGCCATACTGTTCTATCGTCAGATGTTTTCAAAATGACTTATGAAATGGTTTATGACTTTGACTTGACCACAACAGAGTTGTGATATGAAATTCAAGTCACCCCTTAGGTTTTATAAAACTTTAAACTAGATTTCTTTGCTTTTGAACTTAGTAGAGGTAAATCTGGCTTTTTGGAAAACAACCCTAGAGCTTAGTATATCCTATTCAAAACCCCTTCACTTGTTAGTATTAGTTTGCGAGTACTTAAAGAGTACTCATGGCTTGTCCCTGTCTATTCATGTGGCCAGACTATGAAGAGGAGTATCAGGATGACGAACCGCAGGAAGGTTACGACAACTAGGATCATCTCCCATCGTCAGCATTGCCTGTGACCCCGAAGATGGAGCTTCGCCCACTCTATCGTTATCTTTACTTTATTCCGCTGCTTGAGTTGTATTCAGAACTGGATCATGAGATCCTTATTTGGGTAAGACCTTATGTATGGTTTGTAATGGATGATGTACTGTGATATCCAAATCTGTTATGTCTCGCAAAAATGGTAATCCTGGGATTGCAATGAATGGCATAACAGGCATCTGGGATTAAAAATTTGGGTGTTGACAAGTTGGTATCAGAGCCAGCCTAACCATATGAGACCCTAGTTACAATGGAAGTTTGAATCAAAAACTTAGTTTCAAAACCAAAGGAAGTGAGTATTTACAAAAACTTATTCTCATTCTTATCACTTGGATTCTTTCATGAAAATTCATGTTCCTCAAAAATTCTTGCAAAGTACATAAAATTTGACACACTTGATCACTCTACTAACTTACTCATCCTATATTCTTATAGATGGACGTGAAGTACAGCAATTTTTATCAGTTGGGGAATGGAGGAGACCTCATCTTTGAGCGTGACTTGGACCAGCTGTCGGAGATGCTGGAGCATCCGCACCGTGAGTTCTTCAGAGCTCAGCTCAATGGTCAGGAAGGAGAGGATCTGCATTGGTTAGTTGTTACAACTCTCTCAGGAAAATTTAAACCTCCTACTTGGGCAATGTAGGAAGCTCTTTCCCGTCTGTGTGGGCAGAGTATCAATCAGATCAAGGGTACCTGTTTCGAGTTCTACCCAAGGCGTGATGCTATGGGACAGCCACTGGAGGCCCCATATCACCATGAGCTGAAGACTCAGTTGGACCACCTCAGCTTCATGATGTATGACCATCAGAAGGAGTTGGACAATACCCGTTCCTACGCCAACCACAAGAACACCATCGCCGCCAAGAAGGATCAGACAATCGCCATGCTAGTGAAGGTTTGCAAGTCTCGTCGCCGTCAACTCGACAAGAAGGAGCGCATCATTTCTCCTCTTCGCCACCGGATCACGGATTTGGAGGAGACCATCCACTAGACAGACATGCAGTTGGAGGAGAGGGGGAATGCAGGGGAAGACCTTCGTGGAGACCCCTACTCCTATCTTAGCGATGATGATGACTTTCTGGAGGATCAGGCTATGGACTTCTTCATCGATGAGGATGACTTTGCCTTCATCGATGATGATGATGAGTATGATGAGGACACTGACTCCAAGGAGTAGTAGCACTTGAGCACTAGCGTTAGTGAGTTGTAGTCGGTCCCACTGTATCGTAGTTTCCTAGAATGGTTCTTAAAACCATCTGTTTTCCTATGTTGTGGTGCGTGTTTGTATCATGTGCTATGAATGAATGAATGAAAAGCAAGTTGCTAGAAAAATCTAAGTCAAACTTTAAAAACTTTTCAAAAACCCCTGAACCTTAGAAATTCCCCTCTTTTCTCATGATCTACCTAAATCTTCAGATGCCTAGAGGAGGAAGCAACTCATCCCCGGACCCGATGTTGCAACTCCTGCAAATGTTGGTTTTTGACCGCAAAGCCGAAAGATTCGAACGTCAAGCCAACTTAGCCACCCTTCAACTGATAGCTCAGATGGCCAACAACAATCAAGGCCATGGAAATCAAGACAACCATGGATCTAAGCTCAAGAATTTTCAAAACACCAATCCACCTGTTTTCACTAAGTCAGAAGAGCCCCTAGATGCAGATGATTGGTTGCAAACCATGGAGAACAATCTGGAAGTTGCAGGAGTGGAAGCTAATGAGAAAGTGTTATTTGCCACCCACTATCTGGCCGGAGATGCAAGAGCATGGTGGAACAGCGTTCGCACAATGACAGGATGTCAGCTGATGACTTGGGAAGAGTTCAAAGTAAAGTTCAGGAGAACCCATATGCCATCGGGTTTAATCAACAAGATGAGAGATGAATTTAGGGAACTGAAACAAGGAAGGATGACAGTAGTAGAATACCGTGACAAATTCTTGTCATTGGCTAGGTATGCACCGGATGAGATCGACACTGAAGCCAAGAAGAAAGAGAGATTCCTGAATGGTCAGCATGATGAAATGCAGACAGTGTTAGTCAATATCCCCTTCGCAGATATTGAAGCCTTAGTGGACTCTTCCATTCATATAGAAGGAAAGATCAACCAAGCTAATGAGAACCGCAAGCGTCGCATGATGCATCAACCAGGAACCCACCATACACCAAAGTATCGCCCCAACCCATCTCCAGGATTTTCTCCAAGAAACAACAGACCCCCGATGAACCGTCCCACCTATCCCAACCGTGGAAACCCAAGGCCCGAAGGAAACCCCAACAACCCCGGCAACTCCAGCAATTTCAACCGTGCCCCACCCAAGGTCAACAACAACAATGCTGCCACCAACACCAACACTACCCCAAGGACTGGAAGCAATGTTGTTCCTGTTGCAGCAAAGGACAAGTCGCAAGTGACTTGTTATGAATTTGGAACCAAGGGTCACTATTCCAATGAGTGCCCCAAGAAGATTGCCGCAGCCCCCAATGCAAATGCCCCATCTCAGCAGCAGCGTCGTGTTCAGTTCGGAAGAAGGTTTGCGCCAGGGAACTCGCTCAACCACAACAGGCGTCTCTTTCTCATGCATGCTGAAGAAGCCCAGGAAGCGCCAGATGTCGTGCTGGGTATGTTTTCTGTTAAGGTACTTGCAAGAGTGTTGTTTGATTCTGGAGCATCGAACTCATTTGTTAATGAAGAATTTGCATGCACTAGTACGATTCAACCAACCAAATTGAAGGATGTTATGATTGTTCAAATACCTGGTTCAACTACCAAAGCTAGGCAAATTTGCAAAGCCGTCCCTATCCAAATCCATGGCATAGATTTTTAAGCTAATCTAATAGTACTCGGAACTAAAGGTTTGGAAGTAGTACTAGGAATGGATTGGATGTCCAAACATAAAGGATTAATTGACTGTGCCAAGAAAGCCATAACCATGACCAGTACAGCCGGAATATCAGTCGAGCATGTATCTGAAACCTTGCCCCGTCAATTAAAGTGCAACAAGAGTATTAGCCCAGCCAACCATTGACCAAGTCCGGATAGTCTGTGAATACCCCGATGTATTTCCAAATGTTTTGCCCGATATGCCCCTGGATCGGGATATCGAGTTTATCATTGAACTAATACCTAGAACCGGACCCATAGCCTAGAGACCAAATAGTATGAACCCGTCTGAACTAGCGGACTGAAGAAGCAACTGGATGCCATGTTGGAAATTGGACTGATTCAACCAAGTGCTTCACCATGGAGATCACCTGTTTTGTTCGTGGACAAGAAAGATGGAGGTAGCCGTTTGTGTACGGATTATCGGAAGTTGAATGATGTCACCATCAAGAACAAGTACCCATTGCCAAAAATAGAAGACATGTTTGACCTGTTGACTGGTGCCAAAGTGTTTTCTAAGATTGATCTTAGAACTGGCTATCATCAACTCAAGATTCGCGTAGAGGATATTCCAAAGACTGCCTTTACCACCCGATATGGATTATACGAGTATACTGTCATGTATTTCGGATTAACCAATGCCCCCGCTTACTTCATGAACCTCATGAATAAGATTTTTATGGATTTCCTGGATAATTTTGTCGTCGTTTTCATTGATGACATTCTGATTTATTCCAAATCAGAAGAAGAACATGAGCTACACCTAAGGACCATTCTTGGAACCCCTAGAGAGCATCAGCTGTATGCCAAGTTTAGCAAATGTGAATTCTGGTTATAGGAGGTAGGATTCCTCGGACATATCGTATCAGCCGGACGAATTGCCGTTGACCCTGCGAAGGTGAAGGATGTTGAAGATAGGCAAGCCCCAACCACTCAAACCCAAGTTCGTGCATTTCTCGGATTAGCGGGATACTACTGCAAGTTCGTAGAAGGATTCTCGAGTATTGCCAGACCCATGACCAAATTGCTGAAGAAGGATAAGAAGTTTGAATGGACGGACAAATGTGAAGCGAGTTTTCAAGAACTCAAGAGGCGACTGATTTCAGCCCCAATCTTGATCATGCCAGATATCATGAAGCCCTTTGATGTGTATTGTGACACATCCAAGACCGGTCTCGGATGTGTGCTAATGCAAGAAGGCAAAGTTATATCTTATCTATCCCGATAACTGAAACAACATGAACAGAATTATCCAACCCATGACCTTGAACTAGCAGCCGTAGTTCTAGCCCTGAAGACATGGAGGAATTACCTTATGGGTAACCGTTGTGAGATTTATTCGGATCACAAGAGACTGAAGTATACATTCACTAAGAAAGAGCTGAATATAAGGCAGAGAAGATGGATTGAGCTAATCAAGGATTATGATCTGGACATTCACTATCACCCCGGTAAAGCCAATGTGGTAGCAGATGCCCTTAGTAGATTGTCGTGCTGCTTGAACTCCATGATTTTGAAGGAGCAACCAAGTTTGCACAAAGAGATGGAAGATTTCCGAATGGAATTAGTGAGTGAAGGATTTTTGGCTAGCATAGAACTTCAACCCACTTTGATCAATCAGATCAAAGAGGCGCAAAAATGAAATGCTAGTATCGACGGAATCAAACGTCGTATCGGTACATTCAAAGTACCTGGATTCACCGAAGACGAAGAAGGAGTTATGTGGTACAAATGACGTCTTTGTGTACCAGCAGATTCGGAGTTGCAAGAAGTTATTTTGAAAGAGGCCCATGATACTCTTTATTCTATCCACCCCAGAGGAACAAAGATGTATCAGGATTTGAAGGAACGATTTTGGTGGCATAAGATGAAGAGAGAAATTGGAAGCTATATCGCCGAGTGTGATATATGTTAGAGAGTCAAGGCGGGACATCAAAGACCCGCAGGACTGTTGCAACCCTTACAGATTCCGGAATGGAAATGGGATTCAGTTGGAATGGACTTTATCACTGGATTGCCTACTTCTAGTAGGGGAAATGACTCTATCTGAGTCATAGTTGACGTATTGTCCAAAGTCGCCCATTTCTTACCAGTCAAGACCACATTCCAGAGTTCGAAGCTAGCGGAGTTATACATCGCTAGAATCGTTAGTTTGCACGAAGTCCCCAAGAACATCGTATCGGATCGAGGAACCCTGTTTACCTCGAGATTCTGGAAGAAAGTCCAAGAAGGTTTAGGAACCCGACTGGATTTCAGCACAACATATCACCCTCAGACCGATGGACAAACAGACCGAGTAAATCAAATGCTCGAAGATATGTTGAGAGCATGTGTGCTAGAGTATGGATCTAAATGGGAAGACTGTCTGACTTTCGCAGAATTTTCATACAACAACAGTTATCAAGCTAGTCTGCAAAAGTCCCCATTTGAGTTCCGGTATGGAAGGAAGTGTCGCACCCCTTTAAATTGGTTGGAAGTAGGAGAGTGTCAGATTTTCGGACACGACATCCTACGAGAAGCAGAAGAGAAAGTTCACAAGATTCGTGAGCACCTCAAGACCGCCCAGTCAAGACAGAAGAGTTACGCCGATAAGAGACGTCGAGACCTCGCTTTCAATATCGGAGATTTTGTGTATCTCAAAGTTTCGCCTTTGAAGGGAATGCAGCGTTTCCAGCCCAAAGGAAAGTTATCCCCTAGATATATTGGACCCTTCAAAATTCTGAATCGTCTAGGAGAAGTATCATATCAATTGGAGCTGCCAGAGGAGATGTCAGCAGTACACAATGTGTTTCATATATCGTTACTTCGCAAATGCCTTGAAGTTTCGGAGAAGACCAAAGTTTTCAAGAAGATTGACCACCGGACCATAGAGATCAACGATGACCTGACATATCCTGAAGTACCCATCCGTATTTTGAAGAAGCTTTCAGAACCACCAGAACCCGAATTATCAAGTTTCTCAAGAATCAGTGGAGCAACCACACTGAGGAAGAAGCTACCTGGGAGCGAGAAGATCACATCAGGACGGAGTTTCCTTATCTCTTTAAATCCTAGGTATTCTTTTTTTTCTCTTCCTTTTTCAAATCTCGGGACAAGATTTTGTTTAAGGGGGGAAGGTTTGTAACATCCCAAAAAAATAAAACAATGATCATCAAATCCTAATCACTAAAATTAGGGTTAACAAAAACTTTGATTAACTAAAATCATATGAATGCATGTGTGTATGTGATGATTTGATAAATTCATAAATGATCTTGTGTGATTAACCTAAATAGCAAGAAATGGTTTAAAGATGAAAATAACTTCTTATAAAACGTTTCCAAGCAGAAAAAAATAAAGAGAAAATCAAAAACAAATCAATTAAGGCAAATGGTCATTTTTGCAATCTTGCTCACTAGGTCACTTTGAGTGTTTCTAGTCAAAGATTTCAAACAGAAACTTTTCCAATTCTTTTCACCCCTTGCTAGACCAAGTAAAAGTGAATCAAATCCCACATTTCAAACTTGCAGAAACATTTGGCAACCTCATTCAAATCACAAGTAAAAATTGAATCTTTATCATATGTGAAGATCACACATTTTCAAAACCCAACCAAACCAGTGCCCATTGACTAATACAACTAACCAGATACCCCCTAGTATGTGCCTAGCAAACCCACCAAGTTTGAATCCAAAATTCAAATTGGAATCTCTTTCGTCCATTTCATCGAACACCTTGTTTGCATCAAACAAACAAACAACAAACCCTATAGTGAGTAGTGAATTTGGCCAACCTTGTTCCCTCTCTAGCTCTCACTACACTCTCAGCAGATGATATAGCCCAATTAACAAGCCTTAGCACCACTGTGACCTTGGCATAGCCATTAATGGTGACCATGCCAAGCTCATTTGCCAACCCCAATGTCGCCAGCGAGCTAGAGGAAGAACTAGCCCTGCCAACCTTGTCTGGAACACGCAGCACCGTCCACCGCCACTCCCTGTCCCAGCCCCGAGCGCAGCCAGCCACTAGACCACCCTCCAAGCACGCGCCCAGTCTCTCTGCGTGCGAGCCGAGAGCGCGCCAGTGCGCCACGCTCTACGAGCACCCACAGACCGCACGCCGCCCTTGCCGCTTGCATGCGTGATCACCAACACTCCGGTACCCCGCCAGACATCCCCGTTCACCGCTGCACGACCAGGAGCACCCGTGCGCCATTAAATTTGTTGTCGGACCCGCCCAGAGCATTGACGCGTGCCAACCGATCAGCACCACCCCACGCCTCGCCACCACGCAGTTGAGCTTCGCCAGGGATAACATGACTTCCCCCTACCGTCGCCCATGCCATTAGCCTTCTGTGTCGTCGACCACGACGAGCTCAGCCCGTGCCTGTCGGTCCCCTTCAGCCACTATAAAAGGAGACCTCCCACGCTCGTTTTCTTCACACTAGTTCACTCCCCACCTCTCACTGATCACACTCACTCACTCCTGGAGCAAGGCGAGCACCAGGTGGCCCGAATTTCACCGGAGTTCGCCGCTGCATAGGAGGAGAGGCGCCGTCAATTGGAGCCGCCCCAGGAGCAGCTGCTGGTACCAGGAGAATCACCGTCGTCGACTTTGTTGTTCGCCCCCATTGCCGACCATCGCCTGAGCCCCGGTGAGCCTCCCACGACCCCCACCGGCCGCGCTAGGGTTCTGTCTCGCCGGTGTTGCCCGACATGGACGATGAACCAGAGCCTTTCGATTAGAATTAGATCGTGCAACCTAGATCACCCTGTACCGCTTCGCCCCTCACTGTCTCACTGACACGTGGGGACAACCACTTAACCAGCCCGCGCGTGCGCTGTGCGTAGTGGGCCGGCCCAGTTAAATGTCCCGCGTGACCCAACAATTCAAATTTACTTTTATTCATTTAATTTCAAACACAGTTCTGTACCTAGATTTAAAAATCAACCCAACTCGATTCACCAAACCAAAATGCATGAAACCAATTTTTTTAGAAAGGTACTGGAATGCTTAATCCAAGACCTTTGGATTCAAACCATTGAGATTTGTAGATCACCCATGGTAAAAATAACAAGGCACACGCTTTTCTGCATTCAAACATTTTTCAAAATTCAACCACAAATGCTTTTGAGTTGATTCCAACTCTCAAAAATCACATTTGACCATACCTTTAACAATATATAAAAATATATAGGTTTACTTACAGAAATAATGATCAAGTAATAAAAGAATGCCACATAGGCATTTCTAGTCACTTTAATCAAATAAAATAAAAAGGTTAAACCTTATTAAATTGTGACACCACTTTAAATAACATTCCCATCTACTGAAATATGTGGTGATGACATGTGCCAACATGATCCCATGTTTGAGTTGGAGAATATTAAATCTTAAGTAGTTTTTCAATGAGTAGAAATTACTTTTCTCAAAATAAAATAAATGGGACAAGTGCTTTAATCTTGTAATGTTAGTGATGAAGCTAGATCACCTAGTGTGAACCTTTGTTTGATGATTAGAAATAGTTAAGTATTGTTTGGTGATTGTGTTCCTCGTATTTATTTATAGATGCTAGTACCGACCAAGGATACGAGGACGAAGGAGAATACTACGAGGAAGAAGCCGAGGAGAACTTCAACCACTGCTCTGCACAAGGCAAGCTAACACTTGCAAGATACCTACTTATGCAAGACTAATACTACTAGTTGATTTAGCAAGCTATTAACTGAGAAAACTAACACTTCCAACTTAGCAAGCTTACACCACTTGATACCCAATCCTAGTTTTACTTGCAAGCTAAATACTTTATATTCATTGTCAAAGCTTTCTCTTAGAGTTTACTTAGTGGCTGGTAGATTCTAGAAAGAAAACTGAAGGTAGCATAAAGAGCATAAAATTTGGCCTAAGTTACATAATCTTGATGTCATCCTAAGGCATGAGATTGAACTTAGCTAATCCCCACTTGTTTACCATACCTCATTAGTATTTACCCCCACTTGTAGATGCTAGTGCAAAGCATAAGACTTGATCAACTTAGATGGGAATACTTGGTGAAAATGGTTATGAAAACCTTAGAATGATGAGTCATTCTACTGAAATGTTTTGACATGTGTTCTTGAACACCAGATGATTTTTGATGATGAAAATGTTGAGGCATGATCCTTAGCCCTTTATAAAACTGATGGTTGTCTAGATGCGATACCATTCCAATTTTACCGTACAACCACAATATCCTAAAATTGGGTAGGGATTGACTGGAAATTTATATACCTTAGTATGGGTTCCCTTGCGGCCAAGGACTGAGTTGAGGCTACCTTGTGAAGATTGTTCACCTGTGCAGTTCCCAAGATGACAGTTGGTCATGGTTGGGAGGACAAACTCACTGGAGAGATGCCTCTACTAGGGAGTGTAATTGAAAGGTTAGGATTGATTATCCGCATACTGAGTATGGTGAATTCAGGATTGTTCCTGACGGATGTATCGAATATTGTGGTGAAAGTGTACAATCTCTGCAGAGTGTCAAACTATTCGAATAGCCGCGTCCGCGGTTATGGGCAGTTGGAGTGGCCATACTGTTCTATTGTCAGATGTTTTCAAAATGACTTATGAAATGGTTTATGACTTTGACTTGACCACAACAGAGTTGTGATCTGAAATTGAAGTCCCCCCTTAGGTGTTAGAAAACTTTCAACTAGCTTTCTTTGCTTTTGAACTTAGTAGAGGTAAATCTGGCTTTTTGCAAAACAAACAGAGAGCTTAGTATATCCAATTCAAAACCCCTTCACTTGTTAGTATTAGTTTGCGAGTACTTAAAGATTACTCATGGCTTGTCCCTGGATATTCCCGTGGCCAGACTATGAAGAGGAGCATTAGGATGACGGACCGCAGGAAGGTTACAACAACTAGGATCATCTCCCATCGTCAGCATTGCCTGTGACCCCAAAGATGGAGCTTCGCCCATGCTTTCGTTATCTTTACGTTATTCCGCTGCTTGACTTGTATTCAGAACTGGATCATGAGATCCTTATTTGGGTAAGACCTTATGTATGGTTTGTAATGGATGATGTACTGTGATATCCAAATATGTTATGTCTCGCAAAAATGGTAATCCTAGGATTGCGATGTATGGCATAACAGGCATCTGGGATTAAAAATCCGGGTGTTGACATCTCTGGACATTTAAAGGCAAACGGGGAGACTCATGGTGGACATGGCATATGGAAGATCATGTGGAGGGTGCTGGCTCTGGATAGGCCAGTGGGGGAGGTAGAGTGATGGCGCCCGGTGTTGACGTGGGAGTGCTTCATTGGAAACCCCAAGAGGAAGGTGCGAAGAGCACAATAGCAAGTCTTCCCTCATTAAGAAACCGAGGTTATCGAACCAGTAGGAGGAAGGAAACGTCTCAAAGGTGTTGCAAGCAACATGGAAACCTACACAACACAAACTCAAGACTTTGCCCCAACAAACAGTGAGGTTGTCAAGCTCACCGGTTTGCTATAACAAAGGATTAACTGTATGGTGTGGAAGGTGATGATGGTTTGCATCAAGTAAACAGTAGCAGTGGAAGATGTATCAATGGTAAAGATTGGACCGCGGTCCATAGTTAACTAGAGGCAAACATGGCATGCAGGGTAAACAAATTACAGCAGGGCAATTGACAGGACTGAGCAAGGCATAACAATGCAATACTAGACAAAAATATCCTATGAGATTCGATTGGGCAATACAACAATATACATAGACCGCCATCCAACTGCATATATGACTAGAATTCCACCTTCAGGTTATCATCCGGACCCCCTCCAGTATTAAGTTGCAAGCAACAGACAACTGCTTTAAGCAAAGTGTGTAAGGTAAACAATCCACTTGTTCCATGAACAAGAGACCGTTGTTTTCTCCCTAGTGGCAACAGCACATCTACCACTGAAGAGATTTCTATCACTTCCCTTGGAAAATAGAGGCATGAACCCACTATCGATCATAAATACCCCCTCTTGGAGTCACTAGCAACTACTTGGCCAATATAGCTACTAACAACGGAGAGCATGCAAGATCACAAACAACACAGACATGATAGAATCAAATAGACAAAACCATTAATCAATCTGACATAGTAATCTCAATATCCATCGGATCCCCGCAAACACAACATGCATGATTACAAATAGATTAGATCTTGATCATGAACGGAGCTCACAAGATATATACATGAAAGCACAAGGAGGAGATACAACCATCTAGCTACTACATGGATACGTAGTCCAAGGTGGAACTACTCACGCTTCATACGGAGGCTGGAATGATGAAGAAGAAGGCCTCCGGGATGATCTCCCCTCTGGCAGGGTGCCGAGAAGAGCTTCAGATCCCCTCGATATAGGGACGATGGTGGCGGCGGCTAGAGACGGTTTCATGGAGTTTCAATCGGGTGCCTAGGGTTTCTGCATCGGGGGCTTCTTATAGGTGAAGAGGCGAGGCAGGAGGGGCACCAAGGCGGCTGCACCCCCCCCAGGGGCGGTGTGGGCCAACCCGCTTGGCCAGGGGGTGTGCCCCCCTGGTGGGTCTCCCCCGTCTCGTACTCCGGCTTCGTGTTGCCCATAGTAAAATATTGACTTTGGCTTTTGTCCCATCCAATTCCGAGAATATTTATTTTCTACCTTTCTCGAACCAAAAACAGAAGAAAACAGGCAACTGGAACTGTGGCAACTTATTAATAGGTTAGTACCAGAAATCATATATAAACACCTCCAAGTGTGGACAAAGCAAAGCAAAGTAGATAGTAAACAAGCATGGAGCATCAAAATTATAGATACGATTTCGACGTATCATAGGGCGAGGAGTGTGGGGCTTGTGGCTTGACCAGAGAGAGGAAGGGGTGGCTGCTGCTTAGCTTTTAGTCTAGGGAGTGGTATACATATTAATAGCATTGTCTCCCCCTTCTTCCAAAATAAAAGGGACAAGGGTAAGATGATGGTTACTCTAGTGCAACAGTGCACACGACCAGGAGGGAGTTTGATTGCTGGACAAGTTGACTTGACCAGATTGGCAAGGGTTTAATAGGTTTTATGGATGTGGTTTTGAAGGATTTCAAATAATGGCCAAATTTGGGTTTGTGAAGCAACTTTTGATATTTTTAATGGGCATGGTGAACCAAGGATACTGGTTAGGAGATAGGGTCATGGGAACACTCCTGGATTTATTTGAGATTTTTCAGGAGATTATTGATCAACTTAAGATCATTTTTTCAGAAAGTGCAGAAGTAGTTTCTAGAATCTTATTTGATTTTTTTACATTTTACAAAGTTTTTTTTACTGTGATATGGTCCTAAATACCATATTACACTTTGGAGAATTTTATTGAAATTTATTTGGACATAAAAGTATTTTTAAGCAATTATTTCTTGTTTCTCCCATTTAAGAAAAAGGGCAAAAAGAAATAATAAGGAATCTCAAAATATTTATTTTTTATATGGGAAGGTGGGGTATGATGTATAGGACTCAATTGTGCATTTATTTGGAAAGGTGATTAGGGGAAAACAAACTTGCCTTTATAAGAAATATTTTGAGAATATTGCAAGGTAATGAATTTAAGTAGTTTGAGGATCCAAATAATTATGGGAATTATTTTGGGTATTATGATAAACAAGGTAGATGAGGTAAAATTTATTTATACATCATTCACAACTTGATTCTTGAGGGAAATATGGTGAGAAAGGAAGAAACTATATTTTGGGGAATCTAGGGTTTTGATATTTTTATGCCACCTAAACCTGGTTGTATTAGGGAGCTCAGAGCTCACCTTAATACAAGGGTTAGGTGGATGGATAGACAAAGTTATGTTGATGATCATGGAATCAAGATTTGGGATTTGTTGTATTTGAGTTGGTTTAGGACTAATGGCATACTTTGATGAAAATAAGGCTGCCATAACAGAGTTGTCATGATGCCTCATAAATCATGGGGGTTTAAGAAGCACAAAGCCCCAATGGAGACAAGTGAAGTGGGGGTTGATAGGTCATGATTAGTAGATCATAAACATGCAAAGATTTGGTCAAGGGGTGGTAGCATATAGATGCGAGCTTCTGCCTAAGTGGCAAGATGATAAGATTTGTTGAACAGATTATTATCTTGACTACAAAACCATCATGGATGAGTAGGAACCAGAATGGTTTATCCAAGGGAAAGAGTGGGATTTCATAGTACTAATGATGTACTGCAATATGATTCAAGTACATTTCCAAAAATGCAGACAGATTGTATTAGACGAATTTCAAAATATTGAATCTAGTTAAAGATTCTAGATAGCCAATTTGGCAGATTTGAGGATTTTAACTAGTACGCAAGAGGGAGACATTTGAGAGAGTGGCAAGGGTTTATCCTCTCAATAAGTGGTTGATATTGAGTTATAGATTGAACGGAAGGGATACATGATCATATTTTGTGTTTGATGGGTTGGATGCTAATACAAAGGATTAGCTCAGGTTTGATTTGGGTAAGTAGATTTGAGACTGACTTGTGGAGATCAGGATAGACTTAGTTGGAGATTTATGATCTCAGCTATTGGTTTGATCCCTAAGGATGAGATACTAGATTAGCTCACTCTAGTTCCTAAACAAACAAGGCAATTCATCCTATCAACTTATCCAGCTACTACTAGGGTTACCTTCAAGCCTATCTTGAGGTAACCATGGTTGTTTTGAAGAGGTTGTGATTTGTAGTAAGGTAAGTATCTCTTGGTATTTCTACGAAGATTGGATGGAAAATGTTTTAGGAAAGGTTTTGGAAAAACCTAGAGGTGGGAGTAGTTGAAGCTCTGTCTTGAAGACAGAAGGAGATTATATGTAGGTCTCCATAGTTTTGTTAAAAAGAAACTAATAAAGTATTTTGTTTTATAAAAGTCATCTTGGTTCAGTTTTGAAATGCTAGAACATTTGAGAAGATATATGTAGGTCTGCAAGACATCTCTGTTGTAAAATAGCTTTTGTAAACTAGTGTTGAGATAAGGAGTATATCACCTAATACACCATCACGTGCAATGAACACAAGCAAACAAATAAACAAGAATTGCAACAATTAACAAGAAAAAGTAATTGTTCCCCCTGATTTTTGCCGTTTTGACAAAATATCAGGGTTGCTGATGTTGGGATGTTACATGGATCCCTCTATAGCTCTTTTAGTTTTATACGAAAATTCCCTGGATTTTCTATGCCTGAATGCAATGCACACACATGTGGCTTCACTATTTCTAGTTTCTAATTTTGGGATGTTACAGTGTCTCCCCCTTAAACTCAAATTCGTCCCCGAGGTTCATACTCTCTTTCGTTTCGCACGGTAGAACTAACCTCTTCAGACCATAGTGTTTCTTCAAATCCATAATAAAGATTATTGTTGTATCTTCATTCAAACTTCTCCTTGAATCCTCTTATGATTGAAATGGGCCAACTGATAATCCCATTTGATATAAGTATTACTTTTGAATTCAACACTTCTGCCTTGATTATGTCCTTTTGAGCGTCTTTTATTTGAACATCTATTTAAGAAGTGTCAAGGTTTTTAGAAAGTTCCACTATGGTAGGATTTTGGTTTAGAGTCTGGTCAACTATAACCTTGGATCTACTATTAACCTATTTATGGTATACTTAGTCCTTATGGATTGCTAATAATGATTTGGACTTATTTAGTACAACTCACTCATCGTTTCCTATTACTAATATAGGTCTGTTTTGGTACTCTATATATATCGTTCGCAACATGGAAAACAAAAAATTTCTATCGCGGAAACAGACAAATGCCAAGATCTAATCTACGAGATCGGTGCAACGAGTTTATAGAGAACTAACCCCCATAGATCCAAAGAGTTTAACGAGATCGAATTCTCGTAGTTGATGTAGTCGATCACTTGCCGATCTCAAGATCATGTAGACGATCCTTCCGGGGCCATGTTTCGGTAGTGCTTCCGCATTCGTTCACATGTACGGTAGTCGATGAAGACCTTCCTCTCCTTTGTTCCTGTAACATCCCAATTTCAGCAACCCTGTTTAAATGTCCAAAAGGCAAAAAACAGGGTGAACAAAAACTTTTTATTGCAATGTGTGTTTACTTGTTTGCTTGTGCTCAAGCAACTGTTTGTGTATTAGTTGTGTACTCCTCACCTCAACACTAGTTTACAAATACTATTTTACAAAAGAGATGTCTTGGCTCATCTTTCATATTCTCCAATGTTCTGGCATTCCAAAACCTAAGCCAAGAGGACTTTGACACAACAAAAAATAATTTACTAGTTTCTATTAACAAAACTATGGAGAACTATATATAAAATCCTTATGTTTTCAATACAGAGCTCCCAGCTACTCTTATCTCTAGGTTTTCCAAAAACCTTTATTAAAACCTTTTCATCTCAATCTTGGGAGAGATACCAAGATGTTACTTATCTTACTTCAAAGTAAAACCCCTTTCAACATACCCATCCTTACCTCAAGCTAGGCTTGCTGGTAACCCTATTATTAGTTAGATAAGTAATAAGTTGAATTGCCTTGATCTGTTGTTTGATGAATTGCCTTGATCTACTGTCTGATGAATTGCCTCGATCTGTTGATTGCATTGTTTGCTTAGGAACTAGAGTGAGATAATCTAGTAGATCATACCTTAGGACCCAATCTATGCTTGTGATCATAAATCTCATATCAAGCACCCAAGTCTAGATCTATCCTAAGCC
The DNA here is from genome assembly GCA_916181665.1 of Avena sativa. Taxonomy (NCBI): domain Eukaryota; kingdom Viridiplantae; phylum Streptophyta; class Magnoliopsida; order Poales; family Poaceae; genus Avena; species Avena sativa. The sequence continues at coordinate 108,953,419 of OV702293.1, forward strand.
ACTAAGGTGATCATCACCCCTCCTAATCAGATCAATCCAGGGATAATCCCTTCTAATAGTTCCAACTCAGTGAAGACCCAATCTAAGCATGAATCCTATCTACTTAGTTAACACTTCAACATAATATCCTTGATCCTGGGTTTGGAACTTAGCATCCTCTCAAAATCATCTCAACTTGCACTCTAGTCTAAAACCCTAAATCTGCCAAAATGGCTAAGTCTGGATTTCTTATCTAGATTCAATCTTTGGAGCTCTACCTTTTCCAACCTTTATGCATTACTAAGAATGTACTGGGAACCATCTTGTATTACATCATTAGTAATACAAAATCCCACTCTTGATCTTGGGTAAAACATTCTTAATCTAACTCATCCATGATGGTTTTGTTGACATCATGGTAATCTTTTCTGCAAAACTAGTCAACATGCCTACTTTGGCAGAAGCTCACATCTATATGCCACCTAACCTTAACCAAATATTTGCATGGTTATGATCTACTAACCATGGCCTATCAACCCCCACTTCCCTTGTTACCATTGAAGCTTTGTGCTTCTTAAACCCATCTGGTTTAGGAGACTACCTGATGTGTCTGCTATGGCAGCCTTATTTTCAACAAAGTTTGCCATCTCTTCTAGATCTCATCAAATGCAACCAATCCTAACCCTTGCTTCCATGATCACCTATATGACTTGGTCTATCCACCCATATATCCCTTGTACCAAGGTGAGCTCTGAGCTCCCTAATCCAACCCTGTTTAGGTGCCAACAAAATAACCAAACCCTAGATCCTCCCAAATCTAGTTTCCATCCTTTTCACCACCTTCCTTCAAAACTCAAGGCTGACCTTGATGCCTACATCAATTTTACCTCACCTAACTTGAGTATAATCATTTTCCAAATAATTTCCATAATTATTTGGGGCCAAGAACTATTTAAATTGATTATCTTGCAATTTTTCAAAATCTTTGTCTATAAAGGCAAGTTTGTTTTTATCCAAATCACCTTGCCAACTCAAGAAAAATTTGATGCCTATTTATCATATCCCATCTTTCCAAGTCAAAAATAAATATTTTTGAGACTCCTTATTATTTCTTTTTGCCCCTTTTCTTAAATGGCAGAAACAAGAAATAATTCCCTAAAAATACTTTTCCACCTCAATAAATTCGAACAAAATTATCCAATGTGTGTTATGGTATTGAGGACAATTTCACATCAAAAACCAAGATTGTCCCATGTAAAATTATGAAATAAGCTTCTAGAAACTACTTCTAGACTATTTGAATATTAAGTTTAAGTGCACCTTTAATCATTAGAAAAAACCCAAATAAATCTTGGAGGTGTACAATGACCATATCCATCTACTAGTAACAGTTCCCCATCTTGGCCAATGTAAATTTTTTTACTTCATTCATAACACAAGTTTTAATCAAATTTGGCAAACTAATCAAAACCATTAGCCAAACCCCATAAAAGCTTGTATAATACACCACCATAGCACACCTCCCCCCGGTCGTGGCATTGTAGATCTACAGTGACAAAACCCTAGTTCTTGTCCTTTTGCTCTTGTTGAGAGGGAGACAAAGCCTCCTTGTCTTGTCCCCTCTTATTAATGCCATAGCAGCAGCTACCCTCTCACCCCCTGTCACATAGCACGACCAGAGGCACCCACACCTCTCTCTCCACCTCCCCTCTTTCCCTATCCTCGAGCAGCACCACTCCTCCATGCTCAAAATGGACCTAGTCCATCAAACACCTCCCCACTTGGGTTATTAGGCCAGAGGCACTTACAACACTCCCCCACTGCCCCATTTCACCTCCCTCCCCTCCAGCTACCCCTTCCCAAGCTCTAGATCCAGATCACTAGATCCCTATCGCCATGGGAAAAGAGAGAAGCTCCTCTCGGCCTTCCTCAAAGAGTTGAGCATGTCATCGTCCCAAGACACTCCCCTTCCTCTCTCTCTGCTGATTTCTAACCTCCACGACCTAACCTATCTCCCCTTGCTCTCTGTTGTTCCAGGAAAGGCCGAAGGCCACCACCATCGGCATCCACTCGAAGGAATCTCCCTTCCATGAGTGTGGGTCGCTCGAGCCTCTGCAACCCCGCCAGGATCATCCCTACGCCCTACACGACCTTGCCGCATCCTCCTAGTCGCCTCTCCATCAACATGCAGGACTCCCTCCGGCGTGAACTGAAGCCTACTCCGACGGCGCAGACGCCATGACAACCTCCACGGAAGAACCCCATCGTCCCGCCCCTCGTTCTACTCGCCAAGGTGGACCGCTTCACCTCCGACCATCCCCGTCGCCTATCGAGCCCCTAGGTGAGCCTCTACTCCTCCCAAACGTGAGCGGCCGCCGTCGACCCAGTCACACCGAGGAGGTCGATGGGGCACCGTCAGATTGACTCTAATTCGGCGGCCCTCATTCCTCCTTACCCCTTCGCCCTCTTCCCTCTTTGATGAGCGGGCCTGGCGAGGCCCTCTTCAAACTCCCCTTCCCACGCGCTGCTCTGGCCTGGGTAGGCCGAATCCACTGAGCGGCCCAGTTCCCCCGTAGATCTATTCCATGCCAAAATGTCCCAGTTATTCCTTTTTATCCCAGATCCAGAAAATTAGCCTTCTGGTATAAATCTTTTTGAAAATAAAAAGGGACAGAATAAATTTAGCTAATATTTTTCTCCAGTACCTAAGTCCACAGCCAAACATGCAGTGCAAGAATTGGACCAAAATCACATTTAGTTTATTCATAATAAATCATCTACCAAGATGTGTGCTTTACCTTGATAATTTCTTACAAGGAGTTTGGTAAATCTAAATGGAGTATTACCAATTGGCACTCAAAGTTATTAACCATACCTTGCATGCCATTGCTGACTTTAGGATATTCCATAGGAAAAACCAAAGATTGGTTTTGACCTAATTCAAACTCCTTGAACACCTATATATCAAAACCTTTCAAATCCCAGGAGCTCAATTTTTATTGAGGCTTAATTGAATTATGGTGAATTAAACATTTTTGTGCATGGTTTTTTCACCAATAAATTCACTATTTGAGTTCTGTAAATCCAAAAAGGGTGATTCCAATTTATGCAGAAAGGTATTTTAAATACCTAACAAGTGTCTCTGGAATCACCTAAAAAGCTTTTGTAATTTAAATCTTAGGAAAAAGACAAATCTCATCTAGTACTTTCCTTGGGAAATTCTTAAGTGCATTCTGGTAATTGTTTTGAGGTGATTCTAACTCCTCTTGAATTAGTCCATCAAATATTATCTAATCACCCGAGGAAATAATTTGTGGAACTCTAGAACATGTCTGATGAATTATTTCCTAAAACTAGAGTTTTAATCCCTATAAAAACCACTACAATTATTGAAAATTGATAAAATAGTAAAACCACTTTGGTTTTATCAATACCTATCTGATGGTATCATATTTATCCAATGTAACATACAAAACTTGTCCGTGCTCAAACCCCCTCTCCTAGGTATTTCCTAGACCTCAAATCCGAAGGGATCATCCATGCGCTTGCGGCGATGCTCCTGCAAGGGGAAAAGAGGGGTGAGGAGGAGGATGAAAACAAGGGGAGAAGAACCAAGGGGACAGGAGGGCAATGGGTGTTCAAAAACTGTGGGATCTTGACCTCCCGAACTAGGTAATGGCGTGGCGGCGGAAATCTCTAGCGAGATCGGGAAGGCAGCTAGGGTTGTAGAGGCTCGATAAAAAAGCAGCAAGACGTGGGCATGGTATTTTATAGGGATGGATGGCATGCACGGGAGGGGGAGACTCCTAAAGAATCTCGCAGGTTTGGCGGCGAAATCACGATTAGGTTCGAAGGCATGTTCACAAAGGAAGGGGATGAGCGGTGGGTCCACCGGTCAACGGCGGAGGAGTGCATGACATGTAGGCCCCACGTCAGGAAAATAAAGGAAGTGGGGGCGATGCAGGTTGTTGTTGTTGCTCCTGATTGGCCGGAGATGGGCCTTTGGCGGCATTGCGCGGCTGCTGGCTGCCGCTCCAGCCCTGCCTCTTAGCTGCTGCCTGCTGCTGCTCCCGACGCTGCGCGCGCCATAGATAGGCTGGTGGTGCAGGTGGGCTGGGCCGGGGAGGTCCGCGGGTTAGGGTAGGTTTAGTTTATTTATTTTTTCCTTTTTCTTTTTCCATTTATTTCTTTCCTTCATAACTTTCTCATATGAATTCCAAATGATCTGAAGTTTGTTTTCAAATTTTTATAAATTCAAGTAGATCATCATAGGGTGGTATTTAAAAAGTTTTGCTACCTTATCAATAATGGTTTTAATAAATACTAATTAATTCCCTTCAAGAATAAAGTGCCACATGGAATTTAGGGTTTTATTCCTTTATTTCTATTTAGGAATTTCTCATGATGCAAATATGCAATCCAATGCTCATGAATGAAAAGAAAATGCAAAATAATTTTCTAGTCCCACTTTCTAAAATATTGGGATGTGATAGTGGTATATATTTTTTAGGATTTGTCTACATTTTTATATGGCCTATATACTCATAGGGGTAACATGGTCATTAAATTTATTATTTGTTCTTGTTCTATTAAGTTATTTTTGGAACTGGACTTGGCCTATGAGACAGTCCAACCCACTAGCCATTTCGTCCCACCAGACTCTGGGTCAACCCTTATCTTGGCTCACCCTCTCTCACTCTCTCTTCTCTCACGCACACACGCAGCCTCCTCCTCTCTTCCTCTCGTTTCTCTCCTGCGATCGATGTGCCGCCAGAACCCCTATTGGAGATATGCCCAAGAGGCAATAATAAAGTGGTTATTATTATATATTTTTGTTTATGATAAATGTTTACATCACATGCTATAATTATATTAACCAAAAACATTAATACTTGTGTGTTTTGTAAACATAAAAGAGTCCCTAGTAAGCCTCTTATTGAAACTATCTTGTTGATTAATAGATGATCATGGTTTCCTGATCATGGACATTGGATGTTATTAATTACTAGACAATATCATTAGTATAATGATGCGATGGACACACACCCATAGTAAGAATAACATAAGGTCAAGTTATTAAGTTCGTTTTGTGATATGTCATAAATGTAGCTATAATTTTTGATGGTCCTTGCTTGTTTTGTACCAACAATCATATGTTTTTCTACACTTTGAGGCATTTTTATACATTTTCTAGAACTAACCTATTGAAAAGATGCCACAGTGCTAGTTGCCTATTTTCTACTGTTTTTGGTTTCAGAAAAGCTAGAAAAGAAATATTCTCGGAATTGGGCGGAACAGAGCCAGAAGTTCCTATTTTTCCAGACGCAACACAGAGCCCGAAGGAGAGACGAAGTGGAGACACGAGGTGGCCACACATAGGGCTGGCGCGAGTCCACCCTAGGCCACGCTGACCTATGGTGTGGGCCCCTCGGGCGTCCATCGACCTTTCCCCTTCGCCTATATATACGTCTCCCCGAGATGAAAACCCTAACCAGATCAGAATTCCACAAAAAGTTCCGCAGCTCCACCGCCACCGAATACGAGATTTGGGGGACAGAAGTCTCTGTTCTAGTACCCTGCCGGGACAGGGAATTTCCCCCGGACCCATCTCCATCGACTCCACCACCATCTCCATAGCTGTTTCTGACTCTCATGATGAAGAGGGAGTATTTCTCCCTCGAGGCTAATGGCTCTACAGTTAGCTATGTGTTCATCTCTCTCTCTATGCGTGATCTTATTGTGGTCATAGGCTTTGTAATATAGTTGAATAATGGTCTTATTGTGGTTATAGCCCTACATCGTCCAACCGGAGAAGAGTTCAGAGTAGCATAATGAAGAGAAGATATTTATATGAGAGTGTCCACTAGTGAAAGTATGATCCTTGGGCCTTGTTTCTAAGCATTGAAACACCGTTTACAACTAGTTTCATTACATGTTTTCTTGCTGTCATTTTTATTTCAGATTGCAATTACCACTTATAATCATCCATATTAGTTGTATTTCACTATCTCTTTGCCGAACTAGTTCACCTATACACCTGACAGGTGTATTGGGTGTGTTGGGGACACAAGAGACTTCTTGTATCTTGATTGCAGGGTTGCTTGAGAGGGATACTTTTGACCTCTTCCTTCCTAAGTTTGATAAACCTTGGGTGATCCCCTTAAGAGAAACTTGCTGCTGTTCTACAAACCTCTACACTTGGAGTCCCAACAGTGTCTACAAGAATAGAAGCGTGCGTAGACATCAAGCTCTATTCTAGCGTCGTTGCTAGGGAGGTAAGGTAAAAGGTACTCACATCCTTTGGCTACTAAGCTATCTTCTAGTACTGTTGCTGGTGTGTGAGTTCTCGAAGTTATTTCCTTTAGATTCTGCAATTATATCTTTTTGTTTCTTGTTTTTATTTTCACTAGTTAGGATTAAGGAAAAAAAATTAGAGAGATTTTTAGTATTTTTCCTGAGATAGAACATAAATGGTTTGGAGAGAAAATTAAAAAAACTATGGAACTTTCTTTTCATGCTAATAGCAATGTTATTAGTACGAATTTCTCAAACACAATTGTTGCTAATACTATGGAAACATCCAAGCTTAGGGAAGCAATTGTTTATGAAAATGATCTTTTTAGTTCCCCATCTTTAGAGAAGAAAATTTGCTCTGATAATACTTTATCTCCCATATGTGGTAATTCTAATGATGCTTGATTTCAAATACACATACTGAAAGTGTCCCTTTTAAAATACCTATGGAAATTGTTGAATGTGTTATGAATAACTACTATTTTGGAGATGGAACTGTCCATCCTGGTAATCATTCACTCTTTATACATGAATTATGCGAGTTGTTCAGGTGCGCAGGTATTTTAATGGACCAAGTTAAGAGGAAGTTATTATCTTTATCACTTAAGGACAAAGCAAGGGAGTGGTATGAGCTACTAGATGATCCTCGTCATTTGGAGTGGAAGGAACTTGAATCTCTCTTTTTCTCTAAATTTTATCCTCCTCATGAAATTCATAAAGACAGGAATTATAGTTATAATTTTCATCCTCATGATGGAGAAATTATTTCCCAAGCATGGGGGAGATTGAAGTCACTAATGCTCAAATTTCCCTTTCATGAGTTTCCAAGTAATATTGTTATTGATAATTTTTATGCAAGGCTTTCAGGACATTACAAGGACTATATATATGCCTATTTAGAGGGATACTTCACAAGTAAGGAGGTCAAAGCTAAGTGGGATCTTCTTGAAACAATTCAAAGCAATACGAAGATTGGTATAACGACAAAGGTAAAGAACTAGGTATAAACTATGAGTATGATTGCATTAAGTCTTTCGCTGAAACTGCTAATTTTCAAGAGCTTAGTGCTAAATATGGTCTTGATCCTCAAATTATTTATGATTGATGTAGAACCTTTGATTATCATATTAATGCTCCTAAAGAAAATTGGGACATTTATCATGAACCTTTTAAAAACACTTGCATGAAAATGAAATTGTTATTAATGATAGCAATAAACATGCTCAAACCTCTAAAAGTATTATTTCCTATAAGCATGTTATTTTTTGGAGTACATAGACCTTGTGAAAAGAATTAAATCAAAGAAGAATAATGTATCCACCACATGAATGAAAAAACTAGAACATGGTATGGGGTCTAAATGATCTTGGTAAAAATGTATGTGCCCTCTATTCTTTTATTTGTGAACTTTGCTATAAAGTGGGTCATTTCAATTTTCAATGCTCAGGCCATAATAATAACCTTTCTAATCCAATGAGTACTGCAAGTTTGTATTGTGATGACATGATCACTCCTAACCAGCATGATGAACTTACATTATTTTTGGGGTGTGAAGAGCTATCAAGAAAAACTTCTTTGGTAGATATGAGTGCTTTTCATATGAATAGCGTCCTGCAAGGTTGTCATATTTACGGTGTTGATAATTTCCACGCAAATACTTACATACAAAATATTATAAAAGATGATATTTTACCAAATTATTACAGGACTAATATGTGTTTTGTTCCTTTTAATGAAAAGTAGGAATCCTCCAAAGTTTCTTCCATTGTCTCTAACCATAAACCAGGGTATGTGGAGAAGCTTCCTTTCAAGCCAATCCCTCCTAAAGAGGGGAAGAAGAAGAAAAAGAAGAGGAGGTGTAAAAGGAGAGAGGAAACGGTATTTTCGCCTAAGAATGTTGCTCCTATTATAGTTTTTGTTGGTGAGTCCGAACTCGATGATGTTCCTATGCCTGTTACCTATAGTAGTGATCATGATTGGGAAAAGCACACTACTTTTGATATTGAAAATCTCTTTGGTACCAATTCTGAAAATGATGATATTAATAATTTTTGTACTATTAGTACTATCCATGTTCCTTCCAATGATGATATGTTTACAAATGAATACACTTTGCAAGATAGCTATTCTATTGCTGATGATGATCCTATACCTCCAATGTATGATGAATATGATATTTTCAGTCCACCTACTATTGAGTAGAAAATTAATTATGATTACGATACACTTCCTATATTTGATGACTGGTTATGAAAATAATAATGATAGCTATTTTTTTGAATTTTCTCCCACTACGATTAATAAGAATGACTATGGTTATATGGAGAGTAATAATTATTTTATGCATGTGGCTCATGATAAGAATGTTTTATGTGATAGATATATTGTTAATTTTATTCATGATGCTAATTAAAGTAATTATGAGAGAGGGAAACATGGTTTTATGCATCTCAATAATATTAAGTTTCCCCTCTTTATGTTGAAAATTTTGATGTTGCACTTGTTTTGCTTTCCTATGCTTGTTGCTTTGTGCTTTCATGACTTGTTTCTTTACAAGATTATTTTTCATAAGAAGTGGGTTAGACTTAAATTTGTTTTATATTTGCTTCTTGATGCTCTCTTTTACTTTAATTCATATTTCTTATGTGAGCATCGTTGAAATTATTATGCATCTTAATGGATATAAAGAAAGAGCTTTTAGGAGACAACCCATTATATTTTTTCTTTCAATTTATTTTTGTTATTTGAGTTTTGGAAGTTATTGCCTCTGTAATAACCTCTACTTGTCCTTTTTATTTGGTTTTTGTGCCAAGAATAGCCTCAAATGCGAGGGAAGTAAGATTTGGGGAAGTTGCTGTCCCGTAATAGATTTCTGTGATTCGCTGTAAACAATCGTGAAAAATCCCATAATGTCTTACTGATCTATAATTTTCTGTGTGCATTCCCCTGGTATTTACCCAACTTTATTTAGTTTTGCACTTTTCAATTTGAGTAACATAAGATTTTCGAAAAAAATCGGTCTTTACCTGTTGGTCTGTTTTGATAGATTTTTGCCATTATTTGCATTTGCCTCTTAATCGGTTTCTTTTTGAGTTCTCTTTGATCACTTGAGCTTTTAAAAGGAGTTGCTACAATATCTTATGTTTTAATGGAAGTTTCACTTGAGTCAAAACTGAACCCAAAGGCTTATTATCTTTCATACACTAATGTTGCTAATGAAGATTGTGTGAAGTTTTGTATGATGGTTTTCAAGTGTAGGGAGAGAATGATGTGATGATATGAAGTATGGACAAAATATCAAGCTTGGGGATGCCACCCGTGTCACCCCAAGAAATATTCAAGAGGTACAAGCGTCAAATCTTGGGGATGCCTTGGGCATCCCCTTCTTCATCAACAAAAATCTCAGGTTTTATTTCAAGATACTATATTTTTGCTTCATGCACAATGTGTTGTTCTTGGAGCGCCTTTGTTTTTGTCTCTAGTTTTCCTTTGTTTTATTATCTGCAATAAGTTTGTTGGATCTCATCACACTTATTTTGGAGAGAGACACGCTCTGTTTTCATTGTTTAGAACACTCTAGTTTTCACTCTTAATGTTCTATGAGTGTTCTCCTTTGCTAGCATTGCGTTTAGCTTTAGTTTTCTTCTTCTTTTCACTTATAACTTTTTAGTTATTCTTTGTAGTTAGGTGAGACAAGCTCTCTGATCTTTATTGATTATTATCTTTGTGAGTTGTTTCAAATAAGTCGATTGGTGATGGAAAAGAGTAGAAAGTTTCATACTTATAGTGGTACAAAAAGAAGCTTGTTTTGACTATGGCTTAGACTTTATCATGTCATGTTAGATGTTGCTTTCACCATATGCTTAGTAGTTATTTTTATAGCATGACTTGTTTCAAACAATTGAGATTGCTTAATGTGCCATGAAAGAATCATGCGTTGTTTTAGCATAAAAAAGAATAATATGGTGGTATTGTCCTTTGATGCTTTATTTGGGTTGATTTGGTGATACGTCCAATTTGCATCACCATTCTATATCATAATGTGCCTCTATTCATTGATATGTTTCATATTATGAGGTGTTACTTATGTCTTTTCCTCTGTTTTTGCATGTTGGATGATTCTTGGAGGATGAACTGCTGGAGTTAGATTCTGATGGAAAAAGAGGTGTTTTGATGCAATTTCGCTAAGATCAGAAAAATACCAGAAAAATTATGGAAAACCATATTTTCCCAGAAGACGAAGGAAGCCAGAAGGGGAGGCGGAGATGGGCCATAGGGGGCCCACACACCCCTAGGCGTGGGCCACCCCTAGGCCGCGCCTATAGGGGTGTGGCCCACTTGGCCAGCCTCCGGTTCCGCCCTCTCGCCTATATCTTCTCCTCGAAACCCTAAAACACGGGGAGTGACCACAGAAACATTCTGCTGCCTCTACGGGGCAGAAAACACTGAGAGAGAAAGAGGTCTCCGGCAGACAGATTTCTTCCGGGGAATTCCTTCCCGGAGAGGGGAGATCGTCGCCATCAACACCATCATCAAGGTAGACTTCATGGGGATCATCATCATTATCCACACCATCATCTCCACCAACACCATCATCACCACTCCATCCCGCTCTAACAATCGTGTTGAATACTTGCATAATTCTTAGGGAAAACTTTCTCGGTGTTGATTACTATTGTAGTTGATGCTTGTGAGTGGAACCATTGGATTATTTTTTATGTTCAGATTGTTATCTAGTACGATATCATCTTTGATCTTGATCCATATGATGTATTGTGAGTAGTTCGTTTAGTTCTTGAGGACATGGGAGAAGTCATGTTGTTAGTAGTGGATTTGTATTGAGATATTATTCAATGGTTTAGTATTTAAGTTGTGGTGCTATTCATCTAGTGGTGTCATGTGAACATCAACTACATGATACTTTACCATTTATGGGACTAGGGGAATGCATTGTGTATTTGGCTACTAATCATGGGGTTGCCGGAGTGACAGAAACCTGAACCCGCGTTAGGAGACCTTTGCACAAGGGAGCATAGGATCTCAGAGTTTAAGGCTGTGGTTAGGTTTATATCTTAATTGCTTTCCTGTAGTTGTGGATGATTGCATGGGGTTTAATCACAAGTATGTATTAGTAAAAGTAAGGTCGGTACATTAGCACAGGTTCACCCACACAACACTTACAACACCAAAGAAGACTACTCAGCTATTTGAAGCGAAAGCACTTGACAGTATTCCCATGTGTCCTTGAGAACGTTTGGTCCTTATAAGTATTTCCACAGGCTTGTCCTTTGCTAAGAAAGGATTGGGCCACTTGCTGCAGTTGTTCGTTTTCTTTATTACTTGCACTTTGTTTCTTTGCTTTATCAGAAAACCCCTAAAAATATGTTTTCTAAGTATTTACAGAGATTTCCTGCTCCATACCACTAGTAAACACCTTTTGCTCCTCGTTGGGATCGACACTCCTATTTATCGAAAGTACTACGATACACCTCCTATACTTGTGGGTCATCAAGACTATTTTCTAGCGCCCTTGTCGGGGAGTGAAGGGCTATTAAAGAGTGGAACTGGTAAAGGAAACTTCTACTATGAGTATTGCTTTTTATTTCTGTTTGTTACTTTGTTTCCAATATGGATAACCCACTTTCTTTTCTGTTTGGGAAAACTAGTACAACTGTTAGGGTAGTAGATGAACCATCACCTGTTGATATAGATCCTTTTAAGATAACTACAAATATTGTTGATCGTGTTATGGATAATTATTATTTAGGGGGTGGAACTGTCCACCCTGGTTATCACTTGCTTTTTATCCATGAATTATGCGGGTTATTTAAGTGTGCAGGTATCACAACTGAACAGGTGAAGAAGAAGTTACTCTCTATATCCTTGAAAGGGAGAGCTGAAGAATGGTATAAGTTGCTGAAGAATGGGCAATCCATGGAATGGGAGGAAATAGTACCTCACTTTTATTCTAAATTTTATCCTCCCAGTGAGATTCATAAGGATAGAAATCTGATATATAAATTTTGGCCTTGTGATGGAGAGAGTATAGCTGAAGCTTGGGGGAGATTGAAGTTACTAATGCTTAAATGTCCTATTCATGAACTCCTTAACAATATTATTATCAGTAAATTTTATGCTAGGCTTTCTCTTCATGATAAATATTTATTAGATGCTTCTTGTGCTAGATCATTCACATGTATGAAGCTAAATGCGATCTCCTAGACTGTATTTAAGAGAACACTGAAGCTTGGGAGAATGAAAAAGGAAGAAAGTCAGGTATAAACTATGATTATGAATGCATTAAATCTTTTATGGGCACTGATGACTTCCATGATATTAGTAATGAATTTGGTCTTGAATCCCAAAGTATTGCCAATTGTTTAAAGGCTTTTTCATCTTATATTGAGATTCCCAAAAAGAAGTGGAATAAGTACCATGTACCTTATAAAGATGTTGTTAGTCATGTTCCTATTAGAAACACTGAAGTTAGTACTATTGATCATATTTTGCATGGACCATATGTTGAGAAAATACCTTTCGTAGCTAAAGTAAAGGAGTACTCTATGATGATTAGTGTAAATAACAAAGGTACAAAGAAAACTGTGGAACCTGGTGAGCAAATGAATATTGAACCTATGGTAGCTATTGTGAAAGATCTTGTCACTAGAAATATAGAGGATGAGCACATTGTCTTCTGTGAAGACGCTTCTAATATTATTTCTCATCCTTGTAAAGCTAGAAAAGCTAGTGTCCCTGTGCTTTCTGTGAGAATTGGTGATCATTGCTATTATGGTTTATGTGATATTGGGGCTAGTCTAGTGCTATTCCTTATGAGCTTTACAGGGAAATCATGCATGAAATTGGTCCTTGTGAGATTGAGGACATTGATGTGGTTCTTCACCTTACTAATAAGGAAACCATTTTCCCTATTGGAATTGTAAGAGATGCGGAGGTTCTCCGTGGTAAGATTAAGTATCCTGCTGATTTTCTAGTGCTTAATTCAGTAGCTAACAAAACTTGTCCTATCATTTTTGGTAGACCCTTCTTGAACACATGTAGAGATATTATAGATTGAAAAAAGGAAAAAGTTTTGACTAAGTTTGATGGAGATTCTTATGAGTTTATTTTTTCTAAATTTGTTAAAGCTCCTTGTGAAAAAAGCTTGCCTAATAACGGTTTCAGGATGGAACAACTTGCTTCTATTGATCTTGTTTATGACCTTGGACCTCTTTTTGGTGATTGTAAGTATGCTCATTCTGATGATAAATTTTTTCTTGTGACAGTTATATTGTCAAATTTATTCAAAGTGCTACTGAAAGTTATTATGAGAGAGGGAAACATGGTTTTATGCATCTCAATAATGTTAAGTTTCCCCGTTTTATGTTGAAAGCTTTGAAGTTGCATTTGTTTTTTCTTCCTATGCTAGTGGCTTTTTGTTTCAACAATTTTTTTCTCATGATACCCCCATGCATAGGAAGTGGGTTAGACTCAAATGTGTTCATTATTTGCTTCTTGATGCTCTCTTTCACTTCAAATATTTATCCCCTATGTGAGCATCATTCAAACTATCAAGCCTAAATTAAAGGCATTAAAGAAAACTACTTCTTGGGAGATAAACAAATAGTTTTGTTGAGTCTTAGAAGTTATTACCTCAGTAATAACCGCTTCTTATCCTTTTTCTTTCGGTTTTTTGTGTCAACTTCAACTACTTTTGAGAAGTAGAGGAGTTGTGAAAAGTGGATGTCCTGGGACAGATTTTTGTGATGCATTGTAAAAAATCGTGAAGGAGCTCAGTACTTCGGATGGTGATGTATTTTTCTATACTTGTTCTCCAAGTTGTTACCCAACTTTCATTAGTTTTGCACTTTTTGATTTGAGCAACAAATGGTTTTCGAAAAAATCAATTTTTACCTGCTTTTGACAGATTTTTGCCTTCATTTGCATTTGCCTCCTATATTGATTCCCTTCTAGATTCTTTTGGGTTTTTGGAAAGGAGTTGGTACAGTAGATTTTGTTTTGATGGATTTCAGTTGAAGTGTGAACCTAAAGGTTTATAGTTTTTGCTTACACTAATGTTGCCATTGAAGTTTGTGTAATGCCTTGTGAGAAAAGGAATTTCCAGAAGAAGGAGAAAAGGAGTCTGCAAAGTTCGTCTTTGAATAGGTAAAAGTGGTGAAAACAGAAGGTTCGTGAAAGCCTAATCTTTTTATATTTTTTATGTTTTTATTACATACGGAAGGTTACGAAACGAAATAGAGGAGGAAACAGAGTCTGGGGTGGCCACACCCACCCTAGGCGCGGGCCCCAGCTGGTCACGTCTGGAGGGGGTGTGATCCCCCTGAGCTTCGTCTCCGCCTCGTTTTTGCACCAGTACCATCCTTATGCTTTGAAACTTCGTAATATATAACCCCCCGGATCCCCCGAGGTTCGTGTATCGTGTTCTCATCGTGTTTTCGTTTCGATCTGTTTCTGTCAGGAAATCTTCTCAAAGTTTAGGGCACCATGGTCTCCGCCACCGACAAAGGCAAGAATCTCGAAGAGGATGATCCTAAAAACCCCAAAGAGGAGGAGATCTTCGTTGGGGATGAAGAAGACATGGAGAAGGACGAGCATCCGGACACCCGCGCTACTATCGCAAGCATTGGAGTGGTGGCAAATCCTACCAAGCTTAGGAGGACAGCACGGATGTCTATAGGAGGGAAACCTCCACGTCTTGTCTTCGTTCCACGGTCACCTCATCCACATACCAATAATCCCTTCCATACTCTTATACATGAGCAAAAATTCCAACAAGTGCCCAAAGGGAACTTGCCTTCGGTTTGGGATCTGCCTCGCTCTAACCATGCAGGGAAAGAACACACTAAGAATGAAGATTGGGGAAAGAATAAAAAGGAATGGGACTCTCGGTCTGATATGATCATGAACCGCATGGAGCAAAATTCGGAGTTGATTCGTACTCTGACCTTCGAGATTGAGGATTTGAGGAAACTGATTGAGGAGCTTATCAAGAGAACACCACCACCACCAAAGGAGTAATTCGTCATCAGGTTTGGCATCCCCTTGGCTTGTTCCAAGATTGGGGGAGTGTCGCGGTATCACATCATTATCTTTTATATTTTACCTTTTTAGTAGATTCATATATTTGGTAGAGAAGTTATCTTATAGTTTGGTTTGCATTGTGGAATTATCTCTCCTTTAGTTGATTATCTATGTATCCCTTGGTGTGAGTGACTTTATGGAATATTAATGAGAAGTTTCATCTTTTACTTTTTGCACTTCTTCTTTTAGTTTACAATGTCTATTATATGATTGATCTTGTTGATCAGTATTAACATCACTTTTGGATAATCAAGTAGATCTAACTTGGTTTTGGCAATCCGAGCTATGGTCAATAGAAACACTTTTTGAGGTTTGAAAGGAAAAGAGAAAAAGCTTATAGGTATTTTGTATCATTTATTTTCTTTCTTGATTGGCTCATAAGCTTAGTGTAACGTCCCAATTTCAGCAACCCTGATTTTCAAGACAGAACACACAACTACTCTTATCCCTAGGTTTTCAAAGGTCTTTACTAAAACCTTCTCATCCCAATCTTGGTAGAAGTACCAAGAAGTCCTTGTCTCACTTCAAAACAAAACCTCTCAAAAATACCCATCTTTACCTCAAGCTATGCTTGATGGTAACCTTAGTAGTAGTTGATAAGTTTGAATAGATGAATTGCCTTGATCTGCTGTCTGATGAATTGCCTTGATCTGCTGATTTCATTGTTTGCTTAGGAACTAGAGTGAGCTAATCTAGTAGTTCATCCCTTAGGACCCAATCTATGTTTGGGATCATCATTCTCAAACCAATCATCCAAATCTGGATCTACCCTAAACCACTAAGGTGATCACCTCATCTCCTAACTAGATCAAACAGGGATAATCCCCTTTGTTAGTTCCCAACTCTGTGGAGACCCAATATAAGCATGGATCCTATCTACATAGTTAACGCTTCAACATCATATCCTTTATCATGAGTTTGGAACCTAGATTTCTCTCAAAATCATCTACCCTTGAGCACTAGTCTAAAAGCCTAAATCTGCCAAAATGGCTAAGTCTGGATTTCTTATCTAGATTCAATCTTTGGGGTTGTACCTCTTCCAACCTATATGCATTCTTGAGAATGTACTTGAACCGTCTTGTAGTACATATTTAGTAATACCAAATACCACTCTTGTATAATCCCTTCTAATTCCCACTCATCCCTGATGGTTTTGTAGTCAAGATAATAATCTTTTCTGCAAATCTTATCCTCTTACCTAGTTTGGCAGAAGCTCACATCTATATGCCACCTCCCCTTGACCAAATATTTGCATTGGTATGATCTACTAACCATGGCCTATCAAACCCCACTTCCCTTGTTTCCATTGAAGCTTTGTGCTTCTTAAACCCACATGGTTTACGAGGCTACCTGATGTATCTGCTATGGCAACCTTATTTTCAACAAAGTTTGCCATCTCTTCTAGACCACCTCAGATGCAACCAAGCCCAAATATTTCTTCCTTGATAATCTATATAACTTGGTCTAGCTATCCTTCTATCCCTTGTGCCCAGGTGAGCTCTGAGCTCCCTGATCCAACCATGATTTGGTGGCATGAAAATAACAAAACCCTAGATTCCCAAAAATCTAGTTTCTTTCCTTTTCACCAAAATCCTTCAAAAACAAAGTGTACAATGAGGTATAAATCAAGATTACATCATATACCTTGTTTATGATATTTCCCCAAATAATTCCCATAATTATTTGGAGCCTAAAACTATTTAAATTCTTTTTCTGGCAAAACCCTAAAACTTCTGTCTATAAAGAAAAGTTTCTTTTTCTCCAAATCACCTTGCCAACTCAATACACAATTGAGTTATATATATCATATCCCCTCTTACCAACTCAAAAATAAATATTTTTGAGATTATTTATTATTTCTTTTTGCCCTTTTTCTTAAATGGCAGAAACAAGAAATAATTTGTTAAAAATAATTTTCCACTTCAATAAATTCCAATAAAATTCTCCAATGTGTAATATTTGAATTGAGATTGTCCAACATTGTTCAATGTAAAAATATGAATTGATATTCTAGAAACACCTTCTGGACTATTTGAATATTTAAGTTTAACTGGACTTTTAATCTTTAGAAGAATCCCAAATAATTCCTAGTGATGCATATTAACCATATCTATCTACAAGTACCAATTTACCTACCCTGTCTAGTGCAAGATTTTGGACTTCCTTCATAACCCTAGTTTTTCTCAAATGGACAAACTAACCCAAAGCTTTCCATCAAAACCAAATCCAACCATCCCCAAGCTTGTCAAACACCTCACTCCAGCACTCAGCACTCCCTTCGTCGACACCACTGTAGCACTATAGTTCCCCACTATCTTTACTCTTGTCCTTTGTGTTTTTTATGAGAGGGACAAAGGCCATGTATTTTTCAAACCATCAAAACTCTTGCAAAAGGCACACCACCCCTTCCCCTTCTCCCTGGTCGAGCTACTGGTCCCACACGACCACACCACCACCCAAGCCAGCCAATGGATGAGCACCACTCTCCCCAAAGCTTCACATGGACTATGCCCATCATAAACCATACCCTCCCCAAATAAATGTCCAGAGGCCCTTCCAGCATGCCTATGCCCCTCATTTCCACTCCTCTCCCTCCCACCTACCACCCCCAGGCTCCCCTCCTCCTCATATGCCCTATCTTGGCCAGAAGAAAGGAAGAAGAGCAAGCTTTGGCCCTCTCTCCAAATCGATCTAGGTGCTCTCTCCTCCGCCCATCTCGCGTTGCATGTCTCCCTGATGAAACCCCTGTACACTACTAGGAAATGGGTCATTCGTGGCGCACCTGAAAAGGGCATCGGTGGCACACTAGCTGTGCGCCACTATCCTCGCGCTATAGATATCTCTTACCCGTATCGCACTGCCTGGTGCGCTACATTTATATGGGGATAGGCGTAGCACACCTGCCAGTGCGCCACGGCTAGGAAGGCAGGTGCGCTACATGCATTATTTCTTGTGGCGCACATGGCAGTGCGCCACTGATCTGCGCATGTGCGCTTTAGTTGCAGTGCGCCACTAAAGCCATGCCATGTACGCCACGGGAATTTTTTTTGTTTTTTTAATTTCAGAGCCAGATGATATACAATACAGATTATATACAATATTACAGGCAGATATACAGACACAGATATAAGATATATAGTTATATATATAAATACACAATTTGCAATACAAGATTGAAACAAATACAGATAGATAAGTCCCAAACATGAATACATAGTATAAGTTACATTGTTTCGATCAAGTTACAAAGTAGTTGGCGACATGCGAATACATGTGTCTCGAACAAGTTAGAGCTCGGAAGCTCGCATAGACATCTAAACTATCTAGAAACAAGCGTGGGATAAACAACCAAAGACGATAAGCATCACCACGACAAAGGTGTAGGTCTTCATCCGGTTCCTCGTCCTAACTCCCTCTAGATAGCGCGTATATCTAGCTTCTGCCTCCACCATAGTGTTGTACCCTTTTTAGCTATTGCCGCTGAAATGGTACACCTGTCTTCGACAGTCTTCCCAATCATCGTAGACTCCGGGAACCCGTCCCTTGTACACGACGTACCACGTCATCTACAAGTTGGCAATAATAATTAACCGGTGATTGAAAAAACATGTATAATTAATGTCGCATATGAAGATACACTTAGAGAAAGTACTCCCAACTCAAAAAGACCAAAATAACTCAAAAGCATGCCTCATATATAACTAGGTTGTTCGACATAGGAATATGCTATGATTGAACTGTCCGCCAAGTAGGATGCACAACACCTAGACTTGTGCATAGCACAAGGCGGACAATCCCATTGCAGCACATTCACATATATAGTGTGCCATCACATTTCAATCATCGGCATTCTCGAAAAAGACCAAAATAACTCAAAAATAATGCCTCATGTATAACTAGGTCGTTGGACACAGGAATATGCTATGATGGATCTATAAGCCACAGGAATAACATCTGGACTTGTGCATAACACAAGGCTTACAGTCCCATCACAGCACATTCACATATATAGTGTGCCACAACATTTCAATCATCGGCATTATTCTTGAAAAAGACCAAAGTAACTCAAAAAGAATGCCTCATATATATATATACATAGGTCGTTGGACACAGGAATATGCTATGACGGAACAGTCAGCCAAGTAGGATGCACAACACCTGGACTTGTGCATATCACAATGCTAACTATCCCGTCATAGCACATTCACATATATAGTGTGATAGGACATTTCAATCATCGTCATTACTCTCGAAAAAGACCAAAGTAACTTAAAAAGAATGCCTCATATATATATACATACGTCGCTGGACACAGGAATATGTTACGATGGAACCTTGAGCCAAGTAGGATGCACAAGACCTGGACTTGTGCATATCAAAAGGCTCATAATCCCGTTATAGAACATTCACATGTATAGCGTGTCACGACATTTCAATCATCGGCATTCTCAAAAAAAGACTAATAAAGTAAGGAAATAAGAAGGACCAAAGTGAGAAAAGGACCAAAGAGTAAGCAAAAAAACCAAGAATTGATTCATATATAATAATAATAAGCAAAAGAAGTAAGCGATGATTCATAAACCTAATAAGATAAGTAGTAGCATGTAGACTTGTACACACACAAAGGTCATCTATAGTTTGGAACTACAACTAGGCCAACATCAAGCCTTCTGGCTCGGCTCAGGGAATGGGAGGACGCCTTGTCTCGTCATGAACTTCCTATAGTCACACTGTATCTCTAGGCGATATTCTATGTCACGGTTATTCAGGATATTTCCTCCGTAGAAGATCCCCCTGAAGTCATGACATCACGAAAGATTATTGGCCCAAACTACTGCTGGATGCGATACATCTCTTGTCTAATATCTGAATCAGTGATTTTGGCCTTGGCTTCGTCCCACTTTTTGAGATGATCTGGAAGCATATAATTTTGCTGGTCTAGTAGGAACACCCTCATGTGATGGAGTTCATAGTAGGCTTCCTTCTTACTGCATGGGTCCCTGCGACAAGGTGAATATGATATTTTTCGTGTCAGAAGAATGCGATCGCGGGGATTATCAAGGAGCGTCTGCCTAAACCAACGCGTGAAATCTAAGTTGTGCTCTTTGATTATTTCTCCCTGTGTCCTCTGTATGCCCCAGTCACTGTACTTCTTCTCGATTAACCTTTTGTGCTTCTGTACCCTAGGATCGACCAGTTCTAAATGTTGTAGCGCGACGAGGTTTGCTTGATCAAAGTCTGCGCGTCGACAATCAAAATCTGCATGTAGTACGCGACGACCCTCTCAGTGACCAGATCCGTCAAGCTTGCCAAGGTTCCTATTGACGGGAACACCGGCGTTCTCGATGTCTAGATAATTCGTGCAGAAAGAGCTTCACTATTCGTCCAGAAAGCCCTTGGCCATGCTTCCATCTAGACGTGACCTGTTGTGATATGTGTCCGTTCATCCTTTCGAATGCCATCATGCTATGGAGGAACATCGGCCCGAGTTGGACCAGCAGATGTACCATAATGTCGAAGAATGCAGGCGGGAAGTAGACCTCAAGCTTAGTATCACCATGATCTCCTCCCGTAGCCTCCCGAGCTGATTCACGCCAATCGACTTCCTAGAGATGACGTCAAAAAACTTTCAAAGGCCAAACAACGTTACACGGACGTGCTCGTCCATTATCCCTCTTAGTGCAACTGAAAGTACCTGCGTCATTAGCACATCACAGTCGTGAGACTTCATGCCACCGAACCTCTGCATCGCCTCGTCTAGGTATCTGCTTATCTTGCCCGCGTAGCCATAAGGAAATTTGACTCCTAGAAGGCACTTGAAAAACTTTTTGATCTCATCCTGGCTTAGAGTGAAGCAAGAAGGAGGGAAGTAATATTCGTTCTTCTTGAACTTTTTACCCTTCCGATGACCTTGTGTCGCCTCCGACTCATGATCATTGTCATCTTCCTGATCATTAGGAGTAGTGCGTCCTCCGTGAAGCTCCATCTAGATGCCCATGAATATTAGGTCGTGCCTTGCTTTCGGACCATCTTTCGTCCTATCTGGCATGTTGATTATGGTGGCGACCAGTCTCTCGCACACGTTTTTCGTGATATGCATGATTTCAAGGCTATGAGGTGTGCGGAGAAACTTCTAGTATGGCAAGTCCTAGAAAATAGACCTCGTTTTCCATACCTTTAGCAGCGGCTTGTCTTGCTGCCTCTTTCGCTTCTTTCTAGGCTTAGGACAATCTTTCCAGTTTTTCAGCAATTCTTCCACTTCTTTGCTGCTCCTCTACTCTGGGATTCCTCCGGTCTCGGATTTGCCATTGAACAGATCTCCACGTTTTCTCCATGGATCATTCTTGCCGAGCCACCTCCGGTGCGCCATGAACACGGTTTTCGAAGACCCTGGATCTTTCTCTTGTTGGAGATAGCTTGTGTTATCCATGCACCTAATGCATGCGGATAATCCTTGGATAACCTGCCCCGAGATATACCCGCAACCTGGATAGTCTTGCATCATAGTGACCAACGCGGCTCTCATAGTGAAATAAGCTTGTGCGACGGCGTCATAAGTATTGGCTCCAGATTCCCAAAATGTGGCTAGATCCTCTTTCAACAGACCGAGATACAGATTGATGTCGATACCAGGTTGTTTCGGCCCTTGAATTAGCATACTCATTTGTATGTACTTATTCTTCATGCAAAGCCATGGAGGGAGGTTGTACATCCATACAAACACGGGCCAAGTGCTGTGCGTGCTTCTCTGGCTACCGAACGGATTGAGTCCATCGGTGCTTGCACCAAGCCTAATGTTCCTCGAATCTCCACCGAATTCTAGGAATTCGAGGTCCAATGCTTTCCACTAGCTATCATCTGAAGGGTGCGCCATCAGCTCGTCCTTTTCTGGGTCATCGTCATCTCCTGGCTTCTTCCTTTCCGCATGCCATCGCATGAGCTTCGCTTCCTTAGGGTCCGCGAAATAGCACTGCAGACGAGGAGTGATAGGAAAGTACCATACCACTTTTCGAGGTGCTTTATTCCCTTTCTTGTACCAACTCACGCCACACACCGGACCTGTGATTTTCTCCGCATCCTCGCCCGGATAAATGATGCAATCGTTGATGCATACGTGGTATCTAACGTGCGGTAGATCGAGAGGACAGACGATTTTCTTGGCATCCTCGATACTAGTTGGACACGTGTTCTCCTTCATAAGACGATCGTGCCAGAATGCCATCATATCGTCGAAGCTTGTGTTTTGCCTTCATCTCCATTGCCTTGAGCGTTACATTCAACCTGGTATCATCGGGTCTGCATCCTTCGTACAATAGAGTAACCGCGTCTTTCTCAAGTTGCACAAGCTTGGCTTTCTCTCTAGCGGCAGCCCTGGTGTTACTTGTTTGCTTGAGAAGCAGCTCTTGCACATAAGGGTACCGCACCCAGCCTGACGTTGTTCCATCGTCGTCTGCTCCTCCGGCATCTAGATCATCATCATCCTGGTCTGCTTTCGCAACTTCATCATCTCCAGGATACTCTTCATCATCTTGCCCGTCCTCGCCGTGATAATCATCTTCATGTTGCCCACCTTCACCGTCTCCATCATATTTGTCATCGCTTATCCAACGAGTGTATCCATACATGAAACCATGGAAGAGAAGGTGCGCCTATAGATTCCCGGAATCTGGGTTGATCAACAAGTTGAGTTTGCATCTTCTGCATGGACATCTTATCTCCGTCTTGTTATTTCGTATCATGTCAGACGTCGCACATTTCAAAAATCTATCCACAATGCCTTCGCTCATTATGAGGACCATTTTAGCCTGCGCGGTGTACACGGTACAATTAGAAGTTTATTAGAACCACATAATCAATGCATGCATGCAATGGTCGATAGAAAATTTCGACATGACCTATCCTAAAATAAGGACCTTTGCGAAATGCCAAAGTCTTGCCAAAATGGAAATGAATCAACATTTTGGAAAAACAAATGGCAAATCATTCACACACAAACACAAGAGAGAGACCGATCCATACACATGAACATATCATCCTCTCCATACACACATGCATGAGCATCGATCCTCTCCATATACACACATGCATGAGCATCGATCCTCTCCATATACACACACATGAGCATCAATCCTCTCCATACACACACGATCATCGATCATCTACATACATATGAGCATATCATCCATATACACATGAACACATCCTTACATGGACAACTTACCGAGATGAGAGACCGATCGCGAGAAGATGGAAAGGAGAGGTGCGCGCGAGATCGAAGGATAGCTTCATCTATTATGTATGTAACATCCAAGGCAAGTTCTACATGCTAAAAATGGTGAATGAGTGGAGAAATTGAGGTGGGAAGGAGAAGCATCCCGACTAGATCTAAGGAGGAAGGAGGGGAAAGTGAAGTATGGGTGGTGGATGATCACATGTTCATAAAGTGGAGATGCCAAAAAAAATGGTCAACACATCCGTGGCGCACATGGCCCCAGTACGCCACAAGCATTAAAAGCAACCATGGCGCACATTCCAGGAGTGTGCCACAGATGTGTTTGCCCGTTTACTGAGCATAGGGGGCTTAACTTAGGCGTAGCGCACTTGCCTCATGTGCGCTACGGCTATCACTAACAACCTTAGCGCACTTACCCCATGTGCGCTACGGGTATGTGGCATGCGGCCAGCAGGCCCCTGGCCCACGCATATCTGTGGCGCACTATGACAACGTGTGCCACAGTTGTTCTAGTTACTAGTAGGGCACTGTCCACTGGTGAGCCACGCCTGTTTTACCCGTGGAGCACTTTAACCACGTGAGCCACGGATGTGTGGATTACCTATAGCCCTTTTCCTATTAGTGGTACTCCCTGCACCTAACCATATCCTTTTCTTAGCCCAGGACCCTCTATACCAGCATCGCCGTTGAGCTCCGGAGTGACCCGTACTGGCCCCTCATCCCGACTGTCGTCTTGCACCACGTCGCCCAACACACTCCCAGTCGTCTCCCAAGGCCTAGGTAAGCCTCACCATGCCTCCCAGCCCCGCCCTAGGGTTTTCTCCCTGGCGTGCCATCGCTGGGAAGAAGACAAGCGGCGATAGCTGGATCCGATCTAATCGGACGGCTGTGGTCGCCCCTTACCCCTTTGATCCGATCCCTGCGGGCAGGCCATCCGCTGGGCCGCGGCTGGTTACGCACTGCCTGCGCGCGCCCATCGCAGTTGGGCCGGCCTTCCTCTGTGCGGCACGTTTTCCCTCTAGATCTAGCCCGAACACCTACTATCCTCTTATTATTTTCCTATATCTAGGAAAATTTGGTCTTAGGTTTAAATAGAAATAAAAAGGGAAACTCCCTAAATAAATTTAGTTAATATTTTTCACAAGTACCTATGTCAACACTGTAACATGCAGACTTGGTTTTGGACCAAGATACTGATTATATAAATCATAGAAAATAAATTATCCAAGTGTATCTCTTCCACTAACAAATGCTTTCAGAGAGTTTGGTAAATCCAAATGGAGTAAATCCATTTGGTACTGAAAGGTCCCAGCCATACCTTGCATGTCCCACTAGTCTCACCTATTTTGGCTTCCTCGTTTACCCACAATAAAAATAACAAAATCAAGCCTTTTTTGCCTTTAGAAAATTCCCTAGCTCAAATCAAATGAGGTTTGACATAATTCCAACTCCCAGTGGACACACAGAACTATATTCATCAAATCACAGTATATCATAATTTTATGAACCACTGTTGAATTTTGGTGAATTAAAATATTCTATGTATTGTTTAATAACTAATAAATTGATAGCAGTAGCTCTGTAACTCCAAAAGGGTTGATTCCAATTTCCACAAAAAGGTATTTTTAGTACCTAACCAGTGTCCTTAGAATCACATCAAAATCTTATGTATATTAAATATGATGAAAAATACAAATATCCTCCAGTACTGTTTTTGGGAATTTCTCAAAGGCATTCTGCTAATTGTTTTGAGGTAATTCCAACACCTCATGAATCAGTCCACTAAATACTACCGAATCACCCAAGGAAATGATTTTTGGAGCTCCAGAATTTGTCTGGAGAATTATTTCCTAAAACTAGAAGTTTTATCGACTATAAATACATTATAAATCAATGGAAATTGATAAAATAGTGAAACCAATTTTGTTGGATTCATTTTATCGATATCTATCTGATGATATCATATTAACTCAATGTTAGCATATAGAACTTGACCTTTCTCTAAAACCCCCCTATCTAGTTAGTTTTGGATTATAAATCCTCAATAGAAAACCCACAAATGCAACCCAAGCATTTCCCTTGTATCCCCAACCAAATCATCAATCCTTACTGATCTATAAACTTGTCTTGCCAATTTCTTGTTGTATGGTTTGATGTTTGTATGCCTTGTACTAAATGTGGTGTTGTTTGTTTGCATGTATGCTCGATAACGGCGATAGTTGCGATTGTGTGTCGTCGAGAAGAAGAAAGCCTCAGAGCGTTATTCTTGCTATCATTATTATTATTGGTTTTCTGGTATTCTAAAGAAGTCACGGGACCTCTTGCTAGTCACAGGCAAGCCACCATATTGCTCATACGCCTTGTACAATTATTTTATCTATGCATGTTTTAACTACTCGTTTATGCAAAGTGCATCGTTTTACTATATTATATTATGTGGGGAATCTTTGGCTCCTCCAAACCATTACCCCTTATTACCATTAGGTACAACCCAATTTTATGATACCTACATGCCCCTAGCATGATAAGATGGTGACTTGACACCATAACCCCTTAGAGACCCGTTTTAGCCGAAGCAAAAGCATAGGATGGGAAGACCCCAGGAAAAAGGTTTACAAAAAAATGTTTTATGAGAAAACCTTGGGAGGCTTGGCCTACCAAGTGATGTTGAAAATGAGAAAGGTTTTTGTTTTACAAAATGGTTGAAAAATTGATGGAGGAAAAATGTTTACGAAAATGCACCCGGTTCTTTGCAGTTTTGCTAGAACAATTAACCCATGCAACCACATTATTCTGGAATGGGAGGGGGCTAGGCTAGAAGTTTGTCTAATCTGGTATAGGTGCCTCACACTACTACAGGGGCAAACAATCCCCAGAGGGTGGGCCTTCTCTATCCAACAGTCCATCTGTAGCATCGACCGGGAGAAGGAACAAAGGGTCTATGGGCCTCCGCACGATACTATGAGCCCCTCATTGAAAGAGCAAACCCATCGAGGTGCAAAACGCGCTCTGGTTGGCTGGTTAATATATAGGGCGTCCCAGTTTTGAGGGAATTAACCACATAGGGTAGGCACCTATATCAGAGAGGGCATCCGGAAGGTCTTGACCGGTTATTCGACCCACAATCGGTGTAGATCAGGGACGGGTAATCGGATGGTGCGGGTATAGTGTACAACCTTTGTAGAGTGTAAATCTATTCGAATAGCCGTGTCCACGGTCATGGATGGTTGGGAAGGTTGCTGCAGAGCGGTGCTGGTTTTGATTTCAAAAATTACTTCGGAAAAGAAATGGCTTGAAAGTGATTTGACCATGAGATGGTCAAAAAATGGAGGAAGGAGTTTGGTCATGAGATGACCGGGAGGAAAAACAAATGGGTGACCCAAATCCTAGTGTTTTCTTAAAACTTTTCAAAAGGTTTCCAAATGTTTTACAGAAGTTTTTCAACAAAGATATAGGGATATGCTATATCTAAAAGAGAAACTAATTTACAAAAGAACCTCTTATGGATCCATCCTACCACAGCCATATTGCATATCTTTTATTATTGTCTTCTTAAGGTGGTTTGCGAGTACATTCTAAGTACTCAGCGGCATTGTCCCTGGCTATTTACTTGGCCAGATTTTCAGAAGCAAGAGGGACAATGGAGATTGCTGACGTCTATGCGACCTAGGCCATCTTCCCAGTCAGTTGCCTATAAGTTAAGGCATGACATGGGCTCTGTGCTTGAAGACTTCCGCTATTTGTGTGGTAATCGCCATAATGTCCACTTTGTAAGTATTTTTATTTGTTAAATTCTTGGATGTTGTAACGATACTTGGTAAGGGGGAAACTTGGGGCAAGTTCCCACCTCTCCCTCTTGGCCGCCGAGTTGGGGAAGGACTCAGACAAGGGTGGGAACACTGGCTGCAGCCCCCATCTATATAAAGAGGGGTATGGGGGCGCACCCCTGCTCCCTCACCTCAACCCTAGCCGCCTGACTCCTCCCTCCTCCACCATCTTGCTCCGGCTTAGGAGAAGACCTGTAGGATTCTTCTCCACCACCATCACACCATTGTGCTGCTGAGATTCCCAGGGGATCTACTACCTACGATGCCCGCTGGAACAGAGAGAGGAAGGTCTTCATCGACTTTGTACGTGTGACCGAGTGCGGAAGCGCTGCCGAAACGCGGCGCCGGAAGAATCATCTACACGATCTTGAGATAGGCAAGAGATCGACTAGATCAATCACGAGATCTGATCTTGTTAAAACTTTGGATCTATGAGGGTTAGTTCTCTTCAATCTCTTTGCACCGATCTTGTAGATTATATCTTGGTTTCGCCATAGATTAGATCTTGGTTTTATGTGTTCTTGCAATAGATTTTTTTTTGTTTTCCATGCAACAAACCCTATAGTGGTATCAGAGCCGACTCTATGCGTAGATCTGCTGCATCAGTAGAACACAACGGTTTTGTGGGCATTGATGTTTTTGTTGTCGCTTGCTTTTCATATACTTTGCATGTTGCGGGATGGTGGGATGAATCGTCTTGGGATAACCTTACATGTCATCGCACATGAGACTTGCTCCACGCTCAACGTGCAACTTGTATTACACAAGTGGCTTTGCGGGTGTCTGTCTCTCCCACCATAGTTAAGATTAAATTTACAATGGTCACTTGACAACACTTGTATCAGCGTTGTGGTTCATGTTTGTGGGTAAGAACGGTTCTTATTTGAAAGCCATAAGACGCGTAAAACATGCAAGGTGTCTAACTTGTTTTTGCAGGGGCATGTGATGTGATATGGCCATGATGTGATTGTGATTATATTTGCTGTATGCAATGATCCTTATTTTAAGTTGGCAAGTGGCAGGAGACTAATGGTTGTATTTAAAACTGTTAAGAACTATGTGTCTATTCATCATGTAATAGCTTTATTACAAGTAGTTGTAATAGTTGCTGCTGGTGATGGACAACCATGAAGAGGCGCCATTGACCTTGATGCCACGCTGGTGATGATGGAGATCATGTATGTGTTTTGGATATGGAGATCAAAGGCACAAGGAGAAAGGCGCCATTATGAATTGCATGTGATGTTAATCCTTTTTATGCATCTTGTATTGCTTAGATCGCGATGGTAGCATTATAAGATGATCCCTCTCACTAAATATCATGTAATAAAGTGTTCATCCTTAGTAGGCACCATTGTTAAGACTCGTTGTTTCAAAAAATCTCGTGATGATCGGGTGTGATAGATTCTATGTGTGCATACAATGGGTCCAAGACAGATTTGCACATGCGGATACTAAGGTTAATATTGACGAGCCTAGCATGTACAGACATGGTATCAGAACACGGAATACCAAAACATAAATCATGAGTCATATGAATGATATGAGGAACATGTTGATTGTTCGCCTTTGAACCTACATCTTCTCTCGTAAACATCGGACTTGGTGTAGTGGATTTAGTTAGTGTAATCACTAAGACAATGTGAGGGGTTTTATTTTGAGTGGGAGTTCACCTAGTTAGAATTAAATTTGAACTCAATTTATCATAAACTTAGTCTAAACTCTTTGCAAATATGTTTTAGATCATGGCGACCCCTACCGTCATTTTTAATGCATTCCTAGAGAAAGAAAAGTTGAAATACAATGGAAGAAACTTGACATAATAGTTCTGTAACATAAGGATTGTCCTTGATGATGGAAATTTGACCTATGTGTTGAATGCACCACTTGGTGACCCATCTGCAAACACTGCGTCTCAGGATGAGCGCAATGTGTATGACACAAAGCGTGATGACTATAATCTTGTAAAATATGCGATCCTTATGTCAATGGTGCCTGAACTCAGAGAACGCTTGGAACTTAGAAGCATTGCTGCTATGGTGGAGGAACTCAAAGCCATGTTTGCATCCAAATCCATGATGAGAGATATATGACTTTAGTGAGTTTTTTAGTGTTAAGATGAAGGAACACATCTCTATGAATGATCCCATCATGATCATGATGCACTATATTCAATGTCTCAAGACACTAGTATATGTCATCCTAGTTGATCTTGTGATGGATAGAGTTTTGCAGTCGCTCCCAACTAGCTACAAAGAGTTTGTACTGAATTACAAGATAAGTGGTGCGATTGGATCTCTCACTGAACTTGCTGCCACTTTGTTGGCTGCCGAAGTAGAAATAAAGGAAAAGATTGAGACCAAGGGTACCTTCAAGAAGGGCGGCAAATCTGTTCCTACACTTGAGAAGAATACCTGAGATGGCCCTAGCCATGATGAAGAATGCTTTTGTTGCAATGAGTGTGGTCACTGGAAGCAGAATTTCCCCAAGTACCTGGCAGATCTGAAGAACGGCAACATCAAGAAGAAAGGTATATTTGATATACATATTATTGATGTGTATCTTACTAGTAATCGTAGTAGTGCCTAGGTATTGGATACTGGTTCCATTGCTCATATTTATAACTCGAAATAGGTGTTGTAAAATAAAAAAATACTAGCGAGAGACGAGGTGACGATGCGCGTTGGAAATGGATCCATGGTTTATGTGATCTCCGTAGGCACGCTCCCTCTTTATCTACCATCGGGATTAGTTTTAAATCTAAATAATTGTTATTTGGTGCCTGCGTTAAGCATGAACATTATATATGAATCTTGTT
The DNA here is from genome assembly GCA_916181665.1 of Avena sativa. Lineage (NCBI taxonomy): Eukaryota > Viridiplantae > Streptophyta > Magnoliopsida > Poales > Poaceae > Avena > Avena sativa. The sequence continues at coordinate 108,983,669 of OV702293.1, forward strand.
TATTCCAAGACGGTTACTCACTTAAGTCTGAGAATAATGGTTATTCGATTTATATGAGTAATATCTGTTATGGTCATGCACCTGAGATTGATGGTATATTCTTATTGAATATCGATAGTAGTGATACACATGTTCACAACATAGATGCTAAATGAATAAACTCGAATGATAATTCCACATACATGTGGCACTGCTGTCTTGTTCACATTGGAGTGAAGCGCATGAAGAAACTCCATTCCGATGGACTTCTTGAATCACTTGATTTTGAATCACTTGACAGATGCGAAGCATGTCTAATGGGAAAAATGACTAAGACTCCATTCTCTGGAATAATGGAGCGATCTATGGACTTATTCGAGATAATACATACCGATGTGTGTGGTCCAATGAGTGTAGAATCGCGTGGTGGATATCGTTATGTTCTTACTTTCACGGATGACTTGAGTAGATATGGGTATATCTACTTTATGAAACATAAGTCTGAAACTTTTGAGAAGTATAAGGAATTCCAAAGTGAAGTACAAAATCAACATAACAAGAAGATTAAGTTTCTGCGATCTGATCATGGAGGTGAATATCTAGGTTACGAATTTTGCATGCATTTAAAGAAATGCGGAATACTTTCATAGTTGGCACCGCCGAAAACACCACAGCGTAATGGTGTGTCTAAACATTGTAATCGAACCCTCTTAGATATGGTTCGGTCTATGATGTCTCTTACAGATTTATTATTATAATTTTGGGGTTATGCATTAGAGACAGCCGCATTCACTTTAAATAGGGCACCATCTAAATCCGTTGAAAGATCACCGTATGAAATGTGGTTTGGTAAGAAACCTAAGTTGTTGTTCCTTAAAGTTTGGGGTTGCGAAGCTTATGTAAAGAAGTTACAGACCGACAAGCTTGAACCCAATGTGGAGAAATGCGTCTTCATAGGATACCCTAAAGGAACAATTGGGTATACCTTCTATCATAGATCCGAAGGCAAATTTTTTGTTTCCAAGAATGGATCCTTTCTTGAGAAAGAGTTTCTCTCGAAAGAAGTGACTGGAAGGAAAGTAGAATACGACAAGGTTATAGAACCTTCTCTTAGATTTGAGAGTAGCACATCACTAGAAGATGTTCATGTGCTGCCTGCACCAACAAGAGAGGAAGATAATGATGTTGATCATGAAACTTCGAACAAAGTTGCTACCGAAACTCGTAGGTCGACGAGGGTTTGTACCACTTCTGATTGGTATGATCCTTTCATGGATGTCATGTTGGTGGACAACACCGATGACCCTACGATGTAGGAGGAAGAAATGATGAGCCTATATTCCAACAAATGACAAGAAGCCATGAAATCAGAGATTGGATCCATATACGAAAACCAAGTGTGAACTTTGGTAGACTTACCTGATGGCCGCAAGGCTGTCGAGAACAAAGACTTTATTTTAGTAAACATAGATGAAAAAACTAATGACCAAGCACATCAAACTAAAACAAGGTACTTACCATAGAACTTTTCGGTGTGACATAGCAGCTCATGTTTTTGTCGGTAGGTTCATTGAAACAGATCAGTGTGTTTCCAGTGCGGCGTCGGTGAACATTATTGTGTGCAGTGCACAGTGGCATCGGTGAAGCAGATCCGATGCGGTGTGGTTCAGGTTCGGTGCCTGAGGGAATTGACGCACGTCCCTTGGTGGTACAAGGGAGTTGGCCCACGTCGAGGCCGACGAAGAGCTTCTAGTTGATCATGGTGGCTCTAGTGGTTCCGATGTGAAGTGGCAGGGGTGGGTGAGGGGTAGGGGTGGGGGAGGGCATTAGAGCAAGGCCAGCAGTTCCCTTTGGGAGAAGGAGGGAGTAGTAGTTATTACTGAAAATTCTTAGAATAGGGGAGATCTTTTGGGAGTACTGCTGGAGTCGGGAAATTTTTAGGGGAGAGGGGGAGTCCATGATTATTAGATATAGGGAGAAATTTTAGGAGAATTCGTGGACTCTATTGAAGTACTAGTAGTATTCTATTACCACTGATTTCATTTTTTTGAACATTATTTTGTACCTACTATTGACAAGACGTCTCCGACAGGAACGGTGGGCGACAGTGAAGATCGTTGGTTTGCGTGAAATTTACTACTACATGATATGTGTGACAGTATGAATTGCACATCAGTAAATGCTAATCCGTGAGCGGATATACACGATATTACAATACTACTACTATACTTCTCTTCAACTTCCTAATCTTGCGGATACTGCAAGTGATTTGATAATAGTTCGAACAACGTGATTACAATTTCTACTAGAATGACGACCGTTTTATAGCATGACTACCTTATGCCTCTAATTAACCCTACTACCTTGTGCCTCTAATTAAACCTAACAATAATCCAAACATTGCGATTATGAATGCGGTGAGGATAGCAATAATATTGAATGCATATTTTAGGCATATATCCTTCTCAGTAACATATCTTTTGATCTTCCTAACCTTAAACCTATACCCATCCGTATGGATCTTGTCTTCGTGGATGATATCTATGATCTGTAGCTCCATTTGCATCTTCACTTCTTTGACTCTATGCTTCTCTTCTCCATTCCCATTCTTTTATAACTCTAACTTCATCATTGCTTGATCCATCTTCGTTAACTCATGGGATTTTTCTTGTCGTATCTTTTTAAGTTCGATTCTTCGATTACGAACATTCTTCCTGAGATCAAATTACATCGGCACGATTTAAAAAAAAACAAGATTGCAAATGAGTAAACAGTATGTTGAGGAGAGAAGCCACGTGACAAATGCAATCTTCCTAAAATCAAAAGTGTACCTTGTTAGAATCTTCAGGAGCAACATTAGCATGAGCTCGAGCGGACCAGAGGTTGTGACAATGAGGAAGCGGGGCAGCGGGTCTAATGGTGGTGGTGGCAGGTCTGGATATCGAGCTCCCCTCCGCTCGAATGATGAGTAGCGGCCGTTTAGAGGGCACCAGAGAAGGAACAAGGGAAACTTATGAATGATGGTGTGTGTGTCTGAGCGGTTAGAAAAAAGAAGTCATTGACGAAGAAAAGAAGAGGGGTAGATTTTGATCTAGTAACATACTAGTACTAGTAGTTGCAGTACTAGTAGTATTAAATTATACTAGTAAGTCGTCACATGCCTTGCATGTGAATATCAATGGGATCTTCATCAAATGGTTAGCAATTTTTTGATTTTCCAATATTCATCAAAGAGTCAAAGTTCAAAGTTATTCGTACATCATATAGTGACGAATAAGTTGCATGTTCCTTGCACACGTGAGAATCAGATAATAGAAGTATGACATATCATTTTTATATATAACTATAATAGGTGATGCTCCAAAATAATTATAATTTTGAGTTTCGTCCATAAAGTATCATGTGTATATTGGTTCTTGTACTCTGTATCGTGTATAAATCAACCTATTAGCTACCTAATACTCGACATATATGCTCTGGATAAATGATGAAGAAGATTCCAAAATTATTAAGAAGTGTGTTGTGAGATTTTTGCATAGCGATCATTGTGCTAAAGATTTTCAATAGAGAATCTTCTAGAAGCTAGAATGGGTAAGAGATCCAACGGTTTGCAAAGATGGGATTTGCTGGTCGATCTGATCCAATAGTCAAAGTTTGATAAAAAAATATTCGTACACTATATAGAGCTAAGATTATATAATAGGTAAAGCTCCCAAAATTTTAAAACTATATAAAGTATGGTTTTATATTTGGTTCTTGTAGTTTGTATCATCTTGAAGTCAACGTTTATTATTAGATATACCTAATACTTGAAAAATATTGGTAGCATGATCCAGAGAAATGATGGAGAATATTAATTTTATAACAATGGATGTAACATCCCAAAAATATTAATCAAGATTATCAAGTTCCAATCACCCAAGTTTAGGGCTAACAAAAACTTTTGTTAATTAAAATCAATATGAATGCATGTGTGTGTGATGAATGCATGAATGCTTGCAATGACTTATTTGATTGCTATGAATGGCAAGGATTGGTTTAAAATGAAAACAACATCTTCTAGATCATTTCAAGCACAATCAAATGAAGATAAATTCAAATACAAACAATATAAGCAAATGGTCATTTTGGCCAAACTTGTTCACTAGACCACATTGAGTGTTTCTAGGACAAGTTTTCTAACAGAAACAAATACAATTCTTTTCACCCCTTTCTAGAACAAGTACAAGTGAACCCAAGCCCACTTTGCAAACCAACAAAAACAGATTTCAAATCTATTCAAATGACAATTCAAAACTGAATCAAGTGTAGGTACTAAGTTCACCATTTCTCAAAAACCACTCAAACCAGTTCACCTTGACAAACCCAAGCAACCATATACTACCAAGTATGTGACCAGAACACTCACCAATTCTCATTCAAAATTACAAACTTAAATTCTTGCGGCCATTTCTTCAAACAGCTGGTGAACACAGTAAACACTGCCTAACTTCTACTATTTGTGATCAAATCTTTGTACAATTCTTGTCTCCAATTCTCACCCTTGTCTCCCCTAGTGACAACCACAACATTGAACACGCTAGCACCCCTATCCACTGCCACCCCATGTCCAGCCTTCGCACGCAGCCAGGCCCTGGACCACAAAGAACGCGTCGTGCCCACTGTCTCCACACCATGCCGAGAGCACGCCAGAGCGCCGCGCCCGACACGCACATACACGCTGTGCCTCACCTTTGCCACCCGTTCCTGCACTCACCGCAACACCAGCTACTCCTTAGACATCCCTGTTCACCGCTGCGTGACCCGTAGCACTCATGCATCATCAAAACCACCGTTGGTGCCGCTCAGAGCACCAGCCCGGTCCGATCAACCTCGACCGCCCCGTGCCGCGACATTAAGTCCTTGAGCATCACCAGGAGACCGCACACCGGCCTACACCCCCCGCCATGCCATTAGCCCGCTGTACCGTCGACCACGACGACGTTTTCCCATGCCACTTTGCCTCTCTCGCTCGGCTATAAAAGGAGGCCACCCCTGCCCCAATTTTCCACACCATGTCACCCCCACCTCTCACTAAACCTCCCAAACCTCTCCCTGGAGCAAGGTGAGCTCTGCATCGCCGGAATTTCACCGGAGTCTGCCGCAGAGGAGGAGAAGGGAGCCATTGATTGAAGCCGCCCCAGGAGCCGCCGTGACCACCGTTCAAACCGCCGTTGTCGACAACGTCGTTCGCCGATAACACCGACCCTAGATGGAGCCCTGGTGAGCCTCACACGACCCCCACCGCCGCGTTAGGGTTTAGACCTCGCCGGAGCTGTTCGTCTTTGACGATGAGCCTCGGCCGTTAGATTAGATTCTAATAGCACGGCCCAGATTAGATTCTAATAGCACGGTCCAGATAGCCGTTAGATTAGATTCTAATAGCCTCGGCCGTTAGAGTCGCTGATGCGTGGGGCCATCACTTAAGTCAGCCCGTGTGATGCGCTGTGCGTAGTGGGCCGGCCCAGTTAGTTCCCGCGCGACCCAGTAGATTCAAATATAGATTTTTATAATTTATTTAAACCCTAGTTCTATTAGTAGATTCAAAAATCAATTAATAGAGTTTTACTGAACCAAATTGCATGAAACCAATTTTGTTAGAAAAGTATTGAAATTGTTAATCGAAGCCCATTGGATTCAAACCATTTGAAATTATAGATCATCTATAGTAAAATTAACAAGACATATACTTTTCTGCATTGAAACATTTTTCAAAAATCAACCATAAATGCTTTTTAGTTGATTCCAACTCTCAAAAATCACATTTGCCAAGATCTTTCTGAATATGTAAAAATATCTAGGTTTACTTGTAGGAATAATGGACAAGTAATAAAGAACACCCCATAGGCATTTCTGGTCACTTTAATTAATTAAAATAATAATGTTAAACCTTATTAAATTGTGACACCACTTTAAATCACATTCCCCAAATATTAAAATATGTGGTGATGCCATGTGTCAACATGATCCCATATTTTAATTGGAGAATATTAAATCTTAAGTAGTTTTTCAATTAGTAGAAATTCCTTTTCTAAAATAAAATAAATAAGACTAAGTCTTTATTTCATGTGATTATTGTGATGATGCTAGATCATCTAGTGTGAACCTTTGTGTGCCAAATAGAAGTAGTTAATTATTGTTTGGTGATTGTGTACCTCGTATTTATTTACAGACGATAGTACCAACCAAGGCTACGAAGAGGAAGGAGACTACTACTAAGAAGAAGGAGAAGAGAACTTCAATCACTGCAATACTCAAGGCAAGCTACTAACTATGAAAGCTTAGCTAAAACCATGCAAGCCACCCTTGCAAGCTAGATAACCTATGCAATGCATTAGTCATGCTTTGGTTATGCAACCTTGATTATACTAAATCCAAGTTTTAGTTGCAAGATTTATTCTTTTATTTCTTTATCAAAGTTATTTACTACTTCTAGGCAGTATTTAGTGAGTTTTGGAAAGATATTATAGGTAGCATAAAGAGCATAAAACTTGGCCTAAGTTAGATAAAACTAGATGTCATACTGAGGCATGAGATTAGATTTGGATAAGTCACAATTGATTAACACCCCTCATTAGTGATTACCCCCAACTTTAGTGGCTAGTGCTAAACATAAAACTTGATCACTTTAGATGGCAATACTTGGTGAAATTGATTATGAAAACCTTAGAATGATGAGTCATCCTAATGAAATGTTTTGACATGTGTTATGAATACCAGATGATTTGATGATGAAAATGTTGAGTCATGAGCCTTAGCCCTTTATAAAACTGATGGTTGGGTTCGGATGCGATACCATTCCAATTTTACCATACAACCACAATACTCGAAATTGGGTAGGGCTTAACTGGAAGTTTATATATCTTAGTATGGGTTCCCTTGCGTAAGAGGTTTGAGCTAAGGCTACCTCATGACGACTGTCCGCCTGTGCAGTTCCCAAGATGATAGATGGTCATGGTTGGGAGGCCAAACTCATAGGGGAGGTGCCTATACTAGGGTGTGTAATTCAAAGGTTAGGATTGATTATCCGCATACTGAGTATGGTGATTAAGGATTGTTCCTGACGGATGTGTAGAATGTTGTGGTGAAAGTGTACCACCTCTACAGAGTGTCAAACTATTCGAATAGCCGCGTCCGCGGTTATGGACTGTTGGAGTGGCCATACTGTTCCATCGTCAGATGTTTTCAAAATGACTTGTGAAATGAATTATGACTTGACTTGACCACAACAGGGTTGTGACATGAAAAATAAGTTCCCACTTAAGTGTTGTAAACTTTAAGTTAGTTTTCTTTACTTCTAATCTCAGTTAGAGATAAACCTGGCTTTTACAAATAAACCTAGAGCTTAGGATTCCTACTCGAACTATTTTACGTGTTAGTGATAGTATGAGAGTACTTAAATAATACTCATGTCTTTGTCCCTGGATATTCCTATGGCTAGACTATGAGAAGGAATACCAGGATGATGGACATCAGGAAGTTTATGACAACTAGGATCATCTCCCAACATCAGCATTGACTGTGACCCTGAAGATGGAGCTTCTACCACGCTACTCTTATTATATAATCCCGCTGTGTTGATTGTATTAAGACTGGATCATGAGATTCTTTATTTGTAATACCTTTATTATGGTTTGTAATGGATGATGAACTATGGTACCAATATGTTATGTCTCACAAAAATGGTAATCCTGGGATTGTGATGTATGACATAACAGGCATCTGGGATTAAAAATCCGGGTGTTGACAATGGTGAAGTGTGTTTTGAGGTTTGTGCATAGCATTCATTATGCTAAAGACTATCAATAGTATCTTCTAGCAGATGCTATAATAAAATGGAAAAGAATATCCGACGGCTGACAATGTTGGCATTCATGAGTCGTAATCCAACAGTCAATATTCAAAGCTAATCGTACACTATATAGTGGTAATATACAATAGGAGTTTAGGGTTCCGGGTTTAATTTCAGTGTTCTGGGCTTGGGTTTTAGGTGTTTAGGTTTTATGGCATTTTCAATAATGTTCAAGCTATATGCTCATATTCGTGGGATAGAATGCGTTAGCGTAATTTAATGAAAGTGTATCTCAAGTGTTGATATGCGAGGAGATGATACCTGTTTTGTCGATGTTGTTTAGGGGTTTAGTTTTTGGATTTAGGGGTTTTAGGGTTTAGAGTTTAGAGGTTTAGGGTTTAGGGAAATTTCAATAATGTTCAAGTTTTATGCTTATATTCGTGGAACAGAATGGTGTTACCGCAATTTAATGAAAGTATCTCAAATTTGGATCTATAAATGCATGATACCCTGCTTGGTTAGGCTTTAATTATGGGTTGAGGGTTTAGGGTTTATGGTTTTAGTATTTAGGGGTTTAGGGTTTATGTTTTAGGGGTTGTTTAGGGCTTTGGGCTTTGGGATTTTTCAATAATGTTCATGCTTTATGCTTATATTCGTCAAATAGAATGGACTTACACAAAGTGGATGATATATACCCGCTTCTTAGTCAGGGTCGTTTAGGGGTTTAGGGTTTACAAAATTTTAAATAATGTTCAATCTTTATGCTTATATGTGTGGAACATAATGGCGTTACCACAGTTTAATGAAAGTATTTCAAATTTGGATCTATAAGTGCATGATACCTACTTCGTTAGGGTTTAATTATGGGTTTAGGGGTTTAGGGGTTTAGGGTTTAGGGACTTCTCAATAATGTTCAAAATTTATTGTTATAATCGTGGAAGATAATGGCATTACCTCAATGTAATGAAAGTATCTCAAAAATTGGATATATATATATAATTCTAGGATAAACCTGCTTGGTTAGGGTTTAATTATGGGTTGAGGGGTTAGGGTTTAGTGTTTTAGTATTTAGAGGTTTAGGGTTTAGTTTTTATGTGTTATTTAGGGCTTAGGGAATTTTCAACAATGATCTTCATTCATGGTTATATTCGTCGAATAGAATGTTGTTGATCAATTTAATAAAATTATCTCAAACTTTGATATATAAGTGTGCATGTTAACTACTTAATTTGTCCAGGTTTAGGAGTTTAGTGTTTAAGGTTTTAGGGTTTAGGTTTTGTTGGTTAGGTTTTTCTGGTTTTAGGGCTCGGTGTTTAGGGTTTTTAGGAATTTGAAATGATGTTTGAAGTTTATGCTTATATTCGTGGAATAGAATTACTTAGCAACAATTTAATGACATTATAACTCAATTTTTTATTTAAAAGTGCATGACATATACCTCCTTGGTCAGGGTTAGGGTTTAGGCATATATGGCTTAGGGTTTAGGGTTTAGGGGGTTAGGATTTAGGGAACTTCCATTAATGTTCGAGTCAAATGGATATATTCGTGAAAAAGAATGGTGTTAGCGCAATTTAATGAAAGTATCGATCTCAAATTTTTATCTAGAATTGCATGATTCATGCTTGGTGAGGGTTTAGGGCTGAGGGGTTTAAGGTTTAGGTTTTAGGGCAATTTCAATAATGTTCAAGCATTATTCTTATATTCGTGGAATGAAATGGCGTTAGCTTAATTTAATGAAAGTGACAACAATGTTTTTGTGTGAAGCAACTATAAGGTTTCATAAATTGATATTACCAAGTGTCATAAATTTTCAAGATTTGTAACTATATATCTGTGCAATAATATGGCTTTACGGCAATTTGCTGAAAGTATCTCAAGAGTGGAACTACAAGTGTGTTATAGCTAGGTCACGTGCGTTTCAAACCATTTTAAGCTTCCTGTTTTGCAAGATTCAACATCTCGATCTGAAAACCTATTATAGTCAAAATTTGGCCCCTTTTTGAAAAATTTAGGGACGAAATTAGCTATTGTGGTGTACGATGTATGAACATTCACGGATTTCAGACGTGACCAAAAAAGTTTGAATTCTACTGAAATTTGCCTCCAGAGTCACAGTACAGCCGTACAAAGGCACACATATTCAGTGCAGCGCCTGGCTGTGGACGAGGGAGAGATCAGCCGGCCGGTCCGTGAGGGGTCTTCGAGGAGAGATGGATGGTGATAGAGGTGGCGAATGAGAGAGAAAAAACAAATTTGATTTGCAAATTTATTACTCCTTCTAGTAGTAGAGTGTGTACGCTATAAAAGTTGTAGTACTACTAGTACCTCATGTTAGAAACCCATCATCACGGAGTGCTCTGATATCGCACCGCCTTCAACTCCTCCGCGTTGCTTCCCTCTTGCTCTTCTGCTCTTCAGTTTCCCCCCTCCACTCTAAGACATATTCTTTGTTGTAGTACTAACCCTCTATATATCCCAAACTAGAACAAATATAGGAGTAGTAATTATTTTTCAAAGTCAACAAATCCAAAAATTGATCAAATATATAGAGAAAAATTACCAACGTCTACAATATCTAATGCGGACCATATGAACTTATATTTCATAATATTTCTAACAATACTGATTAGGGATTATAAACTTAAACACATTTTTCTATGTAGTTGGCCAAATTTAAAAGTGTGACTTTGAGCAAAAACTTGCTTCCCAAACATCGGGAGGGAAGGTTATTCAAAATATTGGCCATTCGCAGTAGTAAGGGCCTGTTTGATTCAAAGAATTTTAATAGGAAATTTGTAGGATTAAGTCCTATGGGAAATTTACTACGATGGTGATTTGTAGGATTGATTTCTGTAGGAATTTTTCCTAATAATTACTACTAGATTTCACAGGAAATCAAACATGCAGTCCTACCTCTTTTTCAGAATCCTTTTTCAAACGAACTTTGATTCATAGGAACTCATGTAGAATTGGAGTGCTCATGACATTGCAATGCTACATTTTTCCTATTCCTACGTTTTTATCCTATGAATCAAATATGCCATAATTCTTATCTTATATTTATCTTGTCTTGTATCTTACAATCCACGACACTAGTAGAGCAAGTGGATGACACACCTGCGTGGTCATGATTGTCTAGGGGTTTAGGGAATTTTCAATAATATCCAAGCTTTATGGTTATAATTGTGGAATATAATGGCGTTACCACAATTTAATGAAAATATCTCAAATTTGGATCTATAAGTGCATGATACCCTACTTGGTTAGGGTTTAATTTTGGGTTGAAGGGTTTAGGGTTTTAGTATTTAGGGGTTTTAGATTATTTATTAGGGTTTAGGGTCTGGGTAATTTTCAATAATGTTTAAGATTTATGCTTATATTCATCGAATATAATGGCGTTGCCCAATTTAATGTAAGTATCTTAAATTTGATCTAAAGTGCATGATACTAGTTTGGTCAGGGTTTAGAGGTTTAGTGTTTAGGTTTTTATGGTTTCAGGAAATTTCAATAATGTTCAAGCTGCTTTATGCTTTTAATCGTGGAATAGAATGGCATTACCGTAATTTAATGGAAGTATCTCAAATTTGAATCTATAAGTGCATGATACATGCTTATTTAAGGTTTGACTATGGGTTGAGTTGTTTAGGGTCTAGTGAATTTTCAATAATGTTCAATCTTTATGCTTATATTCATGGAATATAATAGTGTTACCATAAATTTAATGATAGCATCTCAAATTTTGATCTATAAGTGCATGATACATGCTTGGTTAGGGTGTATGTGGGTTGATGGTTTAGGGATTTAGTATTTATGTGTTTATGGTTTTTGTTTTAGGGGTTGTTTATGGTCGAGGGTTTAGGGAATTTTCAATGATGTTCAAGCTTCATGCCTATATTCAGCGACTAAAATGGTGTCACCCTAATTAAGAAAAGTATCTGAGAATTAATTTGATCTACAAGTGTGCATGATAGATACTTGATCAAGTTTTAGTGGTTTAGTGTTTTGGGTTTTAGGGTGTAGGGTTTAGTGTTTCAGGTTTTAGGGTTGTTTTATAGTATTGATAATTTAGGGTTTTGGTTATTTAGGGTTAGTTACGGGTTTAGGGGTTAGGAATTTTCAATAATATGTCTGAGCTTAGGGTTAGGAGTTGAGGGTTTATGTTTTTAAGGGTATATATAGGGGTCTTATGATTTAGGATTTATTAGGGGATTAGGGTACTTTAGGGAATTTTCAATAATATTCGAGCTTTCGTGAATTGGAATGACATTAGCGCAATTTAATGGAAGTATCTCAATATTTGATCTATAAGTGCATGGTACCTACTTGGTTAGGGTTTAGGGTTATATGGTTAATGGTTTAGGTTTTAGGGAATTTTCAATAATGTTGAAGCTTTTATGCTTAGATTCGTGGAATGGAATGGAGTTAGCGTAATTTAATGAAAGTATATCTCAAATGTCGATCTATAAGTGGATGACATACGTGCTGCTTAGTCAAGGATGTTTAGGGGTTTAGGATTTAGGTAATTTTCAATAATGTTCAAGCTTTATGCTTATATGTGTGGAACATAATGGTGTTACCACAATTTAATGAAAGTATTTCAAATTTGGATCTATAAGTGCATGATACCTACTTGGTTAGGGTTTAATTATGGGTTTAGGGACTTTTCAATATTGTTCAAACTTTATGGTTATATTCGTGCAAGATAATGTTGTTACCGCAATGTAATGAAAGTATCTCAAATTTGGATATATATATATATATAATTGTAGGTTAAACCTTCTTGGTTAGGGTTTAATTATGGGTTGAGGGGTTAAGGGTTTAGTGTTTTAGTATTTAGGAGTTTAGGGTTTAGGTTTTATGTGTTGTTTAGGGTTTGTTAATTTCAAAAATGATCAGGCTTCATGGCTATATTCGTCGAGTAGAATGTTGTTGCCTAATTTAATAAAAGTATCTCAAACTTTGATATATAAGTGAGCATGATAACTGCTTAATTTTTCAGGGATTAGGAGTTTAGTGTTTAAGGTTTTAGGGTTTAGGTTTAATGGGTTTAGTTTTTCTGGTTTTAGGGCTAGGGTTTTAGGAATTTTCAATGAAGTTCGAGCCTTATGCTTATATTCATGGAATAGAATGACTTAGCAACAATTTAATGAAATTATAACTCAATTTTTGATCTATAAGTGCATGGTATAAATACGTGGTTGGTTAGGTTAGGGTTTCTAGGGTTTAGGGGATAGTTCTTAGGGTTTAGGGAATTTCCATTATATGTTCGAGTCTTATGGATATATTCATGAAAAAGAATGGCGTTAGCATAATTTAATGAAAGTATCGATCTCAAATTTTGATATAGAATTGCATGGTACATGCTTGGTGAGGTTTTAGGGTTTAGGGGTTTAAGTTTTAGGTTTTAGGGCAAATTCGATAATGTTCAAGCTTTATGCTTATATTCCTGGAACGGAACGACGTTAGCGTAATTTAATGAAAGTATATGTCAAATGTTGATCTATAGGTGGATGATATACCTACTGCTTAGTCATGGTCGTTTAGGGGTTTAGGATTTATAGGATATTCAATAATGTACAAGCTTTATGCTTATATGTGTGGAACATAATGGCATTGCCGCAATTTAACAAAAGTATTTCATAAAATCCAATTTAATAAAATAATCTCAAAATTTTGATATATTAGTGTGCATGATAGGTGCTTGTTGGTGAGGTTTAGGGGTTGAGTGTTTCGATATTTAGGTTTTATGGTTTTAGGTTTTAGGGGTTTAGGGTTTTGGGTATTTCTAATAAATTTCAAGCCTAATTCTTAAATTTGTGGAATAGAATGACTTAGGAACAATTTAATGAAAGTATCTCAATTTTTGATCAATAAGTGCATGGTACCTTCTTGGTTATTGTTTATGGGTTGAGGGTTTATGGTTTTTAGGGTTTAGGGGTATAGGGCTTGGAGTTTAGGTTTTGGAGGGGTTAGGGTTAAGGGATTGTTTAGTAATGTTCGATTTGTATTGCCTATTTTCGTGAAATAGAATGGTGTTACTGAATTAAGTAAAAGTATCTCAAAATTTGATATATAAGTGTGCATATGACAGCCGTTTGTTGGTCAGGTTTTATGGGTTTAGTGTTTAGGTTTTATATCATTTTCAATAATGTTCAAGCTATATGCTTATATTCATGGAATAGAATGGCGTTATCGTAATTTAATGAAAGTATATCTCAAATGTTGATCTTCGAGGAGATGATACCTGCTTTGTTGAGGTTATTTTGGGTTTAGGGTTTAGGATTTAGGGGTTTTAGGATTTAGAGTTTAGAGGTTTTGGGTTTAGGAAATTTCAATAATGTTCAAGTTTTATGCTTATATTCGTGGAATAGAATGGCGTTACCATAATTTAATGAAAGTATCTCAAATTTGGATCTATAAGTGCCTGATACCCTGCTTGGCTAGGGTTTAATTATTGGTTAAGGGTTTAGGGTTTATGGTTTTAGTATTTAGGGGTTTAAGGTATAGGTTTTAGGGGTTGTTTAGGGTTTTAAGTTTTGGGATTTTTCAATAATGTTCACCCTTTATGCTTATATTCATCAAACAGAATGGCGTTACCAATTTATATTAATAAAAGTATCTCGAATTTGATCTATAATTGCATGATACCTGCTTGGTAACGTTATAGGGGTAGTGTTTAGGGTTTTAGGATTTCATGGTTTAGGGTGTAGGTTTTAGGCTTTAGGGGTTTAGCGTTTAGGGAAATTTCTATAATAATCAATCTTCATGCTTATATTCGTCGAATAGAATGGTGTTGCCCTATTTAATGAAAGTATCTCAAATTTTATCTATAAGTGCATGATACCTGCTTGGTTAGGGTTTGGTGTTTAGGGTTTTATGTTTTAGGGGTTTAGTGTTTCGGAAATTTTCAATAATGTTTAAACTTTATGGTTATATTCTTGGAATAGAATGACGTTACTAATTTTATCACGGGACCAATTTTATGGTTCAAAGACTATATATGGTTCAAAGTCTCATGCACCAATTTTATCACAACGTATGAATTATTGATGAATAATGCCGAAGTTTCTTAAAATTTTCAAGTTCAAAAGCTAGTTTCGCCGAGTTTAACAAGTTTATCTCGGTTTAGCGAAAAATGTTCGAATTTTGAACTGCAAACTATGGGAATATCTACTTCCCGTAATTATGGGTCACTAACAAGCGGGGAACTTGCATTGTGGGTCCATAAAATCAGTGTAAGGCCAGAGGGAGTGCATGTAAATACGCTTATTGAAGAAGGGCAGGGAACTAGGTCGACAGGGTGATGCACGTGGGGGAACGCAAAATTACCACATATATCCCTCTATTGTTGCATTGCTCCTCGGGTTCTTGTTTCCAGAGCAGGGATAGAAGAGGAATTTTCATTCTAAAAAAGGTGAAGTATGTTTGGGGATGGAATGGATGGGCAGGATATTTCGGCGCTCTCTCAAAATTTTGAAGCTAAAGCTCCTAAGATATATTACTCCTATTCCCACTAGTGGGAGGCTGTCCCCGTCAGATAGACCCAGACGCATGTACACCTTTGAGCATTTAATGAGTTAATAGGCATCTGCCGTCTTTCAAACAAGATGACCAAGGTCACAGTCGTAGTTGCTTTTTTTGACCTGCACAACCATAGTTCCTGTTACCGTGTCCATGTCTTGTTGTACGTTGGATGCATCATGGCCAATCAAGCTTTGCTTACAAATGGAAAATCCAATCTTATTTTTCAAAGTAACAACATTGTTTTAAGTTGTGAATCAACTTCAAAGGTTCTGGCTCAATATGACATCGTGCCAATTATCACACAAACTAACATGTTTAATGGATAAACCATTCAATCTTACTAGATAAATTCTTGCAATAAATTGACAACATGGCAATTTACTAAACCATATCAATTTCCTTTGCTTGTACATATTCTCATCTCTGTCGACGCGATGTACATGCAGAGATAATAAAACGTGGGCAGGGGAAGAGGGCAACACGGAAGAGAGAAGAGGAGTTGAAGGCGGTTCGATGTCAGATCAAAGTTTATTATGATGGGTCCCTGACACAAGGTACTCCTGCGGACATATAGTGTACACTCTACTAGTAGTAAATTTCAAAACCCATGCACGCAAAAAAAATATTGTGTTCTTTCTCTCTCCTTTGTTGCCTTTCATCTCTCCACCCCACTGCCCTCGTGCATCGGCCCGACTGATCTCTCCCTCGTCCATAGTGTGGCGATGCGCATGTGTGCCTTCGTACGGTGGCTATGTTTCTTTTTATGAGGGGGTGGCTCTATTTCTCTAGCGTGTTCGGCAGCCGTGTTGGTGAGTTGGTGTGGAGTAGGAGTAGTACATAGGAAGGAAACCACTTTGGTCCTTGGCGGCAAAAAAATTCAAACTTTTCCGGTTTTGAAATTTTCACTTTCTTCGCTAACATCGGGAGGGAAGGTTATTCAAAAGATTGGCCATTCACGGTAGTAATTATTATCTTATCTTTATCTTTTCTTATCTCTTACAATACCATAGCACTACAAGTGGATGATATCTGTGGCTGGCCAGGGTCATTTAGGGGTTTAGGAAATTTTCAATACTGATCAAGCTTTATGCTTACCATCGTGTAATATAATGGCGTTTACTTCAGTTTAATGAAAGTATCTCAAATTTTGATCTATAAGTGCATGATACACTGCTTGGTTAGGGCTTAATTATGTGTTGAAGGGTTTAGGGTTTTAGTATTTAGGGGTTTAGGGTTTATTTATTAGGTTTAGGTAATTTTCAACAATGTTCAGCTTTATGCTTATATTCGTCGAATATAATGGCGTTTCCCAATTTAATGCAAGAACCCCAAATTTGATCTAAAAAGTGCATGATAATTTTTTGGTCGGGTTTTAGGGGTTTAGTGTTTAGGGTTTTATGGTTTGTGGAATTTTCAATAATGTTCATGCTTCTTTATGCTTTTAACCGTGGAATAGAATGGTGTTACCACAATTTAATGAAAGTATCTCAAATTTGAATCTATAAGTGCATGATACCCTGCTTGGTTAGGGTTTAATTATGGGTTGAATGGTTTAGGGTTTTAGTATTTATGGGTTTAGGGTTTATTTGTTAGGGTTTAGGTAATTTTCAACAATGTTCAAGCTTTATGCTTGTATTTGCGAATATAATGGTGTTGCCCAATTTAATGCAAGTATCACAATTTTGATAGAAAAGTGCATGATACTTGTTTGGTTAGGGTTTATAGGTTTAGAGGGTTTTATGGCTACTATAATTTTCAATAATTTTCAGGCTGCTTTATGCTTTTAATCGTGGAAT
This sequence comes from Avena sativa, assembly GCA_916181665.1. NCBI lineage: Eukaryota > Viridiplantae > Streptophyta > Magnoliopsida > Poales > Poaceae > Avena > Avena sativa. The sequence goes on from OV702293.1 coordinate 109,000,799, forward strand.
AGAATGGCGTTACCGTAATTTAATGAAAGTATCTCAATCTTGAATCTATAAGTGCATGATACCTTCTTGGCTAGGTTTTATTTATGGGTTGAGGGGTTTAGGGTTTAGGGAATTTTCAATAATAATGTTCAAGCTTTATGCTTATATTCATGGAATATAATAGCCCTACCGCAATTTAATGAAAGTATCTCAAATTTTGATCAATAAGTCCATGATACATGCTTGGTTAGGGTGTATGTGGGTATGAGGGTTAGGGTTTTACTATTATTTATGGGTGCATGTGGGTTAAGTGCATGATAATAAAGGTATCTGCAAATTAATTTTATCTATAAGTGTGCATGATAGCTGCTCTGTCAAGGTTTAGGGGTTTAGTATTTTGGGTTTTAGTGTGTAGGGGTTTAGTGTTTGAGGTTTTAGGGTTTACTAGGGTTTTATAGTATTGATGGTTTAGGGTTTTGGTTTTTTATGGGTAGTTTAGGGTTTAGGTATTTTTCAATAATATGTTTGAGATTAAGGTTAGGGTTTTTAGGGGTATATATAGGGGGCTTATGGTTTAGGATTTATTAGGGGATTAGGGTACTTTAGGGAATTTTCAATAATGTTCGAGGTTTCATGAAGTAGAATGACGTTAGCGCAATTTAATGAAAGTATCTCAAAATTTGATCTATAAATGCATGACACCTCCTTGGTCAGGGTTTAGCTAGGGTTATATTGTTAAAGGTTTAGGTTTTAGGGCATTTGCAATAATGTTCAAGCTTTATGCTTAGGTTCGTGGAATGGAATGGCATTAGCGTAATTTAATGAAAGTATATCTCAAATGTTGATCTATAAGTGGATGATATATATACCTACTTCTTAGTCAGGGTCGTTTAGGGGTTTAGGGTTTATGGGTTTAGGGTTTAGGGAATTTTCAATAATGTTCAGGCTTTATGCTTATATGTGTGGAACATAATGGCGTTACCGCAATTTAATGAAAGTATTTCAAATTTGGATCTATAAGTGCATGATACCTACTTGGTTAGGGTTTAATTATGGGTTTAGGGTTTAGGGACTTCTCAATAATGTTCAAACATTGTTGTTATATTCGTGGAAGAGAATGGCGTTACCGCAATTTAATGAAAGTATCTCAAATTTGGATATATATATATATAATTGTAGGATAAACCTTCTTGGTTAGGGTTTAATTATGGGTTGACGGGTTTAGTGTTTTAGTATTTAGGGGTTTAAGGTTTAGGTTTTATGTGTTGTTTAGGGTTTAGGGAATTTTCAACAATGATCTGGCTTCATGGTTATATTCGTTGAATAGAATGTCATTGCCCAATTTAATAAAAGTATCTCAAACTTTGATATCTAATTGTGCATGATAACTACTTAATTTGTTAGGGTTTAGGAGTTTAGTGTTTAAGGTTTTAGGATTTAGGTTTTATGGTTTTAGTTTTTCTGGTTTTAGGGCTAGGGGTTTAAGGTTTTAGGAATTTTCAATGAAGTTCGAGCTTGGTCAGGGTTAGGGTTTCTATGGTTTAGGGGTACAGGGCTTAGGGTTTAGGGAATTTTCATTATATGTTCGAGTCGTATGGATATATTCATGAAAAAGAATGGATTTATCATAATTTAATGAAAGTATCGATCTCAAAGTTTGATCTAGAATTGCATGATACATGCTTGGTGAGGGTTTAGGGTTTAGAGGGTTAAGGTTTAGGTTTAGGGAAATTTCGATAATGTTCAAGCTTTATGCTTATATTCATGGAATGCAATTGCATTAGCATAATTTAATGAAAGTGACTACAATGTTTTTGTGTGAAACAACTATAAGGTAGTATAAGGATAAAATGACACCAGTGTAGCCTATTTAATTTATATTACCAGGTTTCATAAATTTTAAAGTTTTGTAGCTATATATCTGTGCAATAATCTGGCTTTATGGCAATTTTCTCAAAGTATCTCAAGAGTGGAACTACAAGTGTGTTATAGCTAGCTCACATGCGTTTTAAACTATTTTAAGCTTCCTGTTTTGCAACATTCAACATCTCGATCTGAATGCCTATTGTAGTCAAAATTTGGCCCCTTTTCCAAAAAATTAGGGACGCAATTAGCTATTGTGGTGTACGATGTATGAACATTCATGGATTTCAGACGAGACTAGAAAATTTTGAATTCTACTCAAATTTTCCTCCAGGGCCCAAAGTGGTTCCTTCCTGTGTACAACAAAGGCAGATGACGAGCACGCCAGAGTCACAATATATCCGTACCAAGGAACACGTGCGCAGCGAAGCGCCTGTCTTTGGACGAGGGAGAGATCAGCCGGCCGGTGCACGCGGGTTCGCCGAGGAGAGATGGATGGTGTGAGAGGCAGCAAATGAGAGAGAAAAAACAAATTTGTTTTGCAAATTTATTACTCCTTCTAGTAGTAGAGTGTGTACGCTGTAAAAGCTGTAGTACTACTAGTACCTCATGTCAGAAACCCATCATCATGGAGTGCTCTGATATCGCACCACCTACAACTCCTCCTAGCTGCTGCCCTCTTGCTCTACGGTTTCCCCCTCCACTCCGAGACATATTATTTGTTGTAGTACTACTCCCTCTATATATCCCAAACTAGAACACATATAGGAGTAATAACTATTTGTCGAAGTCAACAAGTCCAAAATTTGATAAAATATATAGAGAAAAATTACCCACGTCTACAATATCTAATGCGCACCATATGAACATATATTTCATAATAGTTCTAACAATACTAATTAGGGATTATAAACTTAAACACATTTTTCTATGTAGTTGGCCAAATTTTAAAAAGTGTGACTTTGAGTAAAAACTTGCTTCCCAAATATTGGGAGGGAAGGTTATTCAAAAGATCGGCCAATAGCAGTAGTAAGGGCATGTTTGATTCAAAGGATTTGCATAGGAAATTTGCAGGTTTAAATCCTATGGGGAATTTTACTACGATGGTCATTTGATTTGCAGGATTGATTCCTGTAGGAATTATTCCTAAGGATTACTGCTAGATTTCATAGGAAATCAAGCATGCACTCCTACCAATTTTTAAAAATCCTTTGTTTTTACTACGGTGGATTCAAACGAACTTTGGTTCATGGGAATTCATGTAGGATTAGAGTGGTCATGACATTGTAATCCTACATTTTTCCTATTCCTATGTTTTTATCATACGGATCAAATGTGCCCTAATTCTTATCTTATCTTTATCTTACAATACACCATACTACTAGAGCAAGAGGATATTACACCTTCCTTGTGATGATCATCTAGGGGTTTAGGGAATTTTCAATAATGTTCAAGCTTTATGCTTATAATTGTGGAATATATTGGTGTTACCGCAATTTAATGAAAGTACCTCAAATTTGGATCTATAAGTGCATGATAACTAGCTTGGTTAGGGTTTAATTATTGGTTGAAGGGTTTAGGGTTTTAGTATTTAGGGGTTTATGGTTTATTTATTAGGGTTTAGGGTTTAGGTAATTTTCAATAATGTTCAAGATTTATTCTTATATTCGTCGAATATAATGGTGTTGCCCAATTTAATGTAAGTATCTCAAATTTGATCTAAAAGTGTATGATACTTGTTTGGTCAGGGTTTAGGGGTTTAGTGTTTAGGTTTTCTGGTTTCAGGAAATTTCTATAGTGCTCAAGATGCTTTATGCTTTTAATCTTGGAATAGAATGGCGTTACCAAAATTTAATGGAAGTATCTCAAAATTGAATCTATAAGGGAATGATACATGTTTAATTCGGGTTTGAATATGGGTTGAGGGGTTTCGGGTTTAGGGAATTTTAAATAAATTGCGAGCTTTATGCTTATATTCATTGAATATAATAGCGTTACCGCAAATTTAATGAAAGCATCTAAAATTTTGATCTATAAGTTCATGATACATGCTTGGTTAGGGTGTATGTGGGTTGAGGATTTAGGGTTTTAGTATTTATGGGTTTATGGTTTATGTTTTAGGGGTTGTTTATGGTCGAGGGTTTAGGGAATTTTCAATGATGTTCAAGCTTTATGCCTATATTCATCGACTAGAATGGTGTTACCCAAATTAATAAAAGTATCTGAAAAATAATTTGATCTATAAGTGTGCATGGCAGCTGCTCGATCAAGGTTTAGTGGTTTAATGTATCGGGTTTTAGGGTTTTGGGGTTTAGTGTTTTAGGCTTTAGAGTTTAGGTGTTTAGGGGTTTAAGGTTTCAACAATTTTCAATAAAGTTTGAGCTTTATGCATATATTCATGGAATATAATTGCTTAGCAACAATTTAATAATGATAACATCTCAAATTTTTATCAATAAGTGCATGATACCTGCTCGGTTAGGGTTGTTTATCGGTTGAGGGTTTAGGGTTTTATTGTTGAGGGTTTAGGTTTTTGGGTTTAGGAATTTTTCAACAATATGTCCAAGCTTTGGGTTAGGGGTTAAGGGTTTAGGTTTTTTAGGGGTATAGGGCTTAGGGTTTAGGATTTAGGGGATTAGGGTACTTTAGGAAATTTTCAATAATGTTCGAGCTTTCGTGAATTAGAATAATGGCATTAGTGCAATTTAATGAAAGTATATCAAATTTTGATTTATAACTGCATGATACTTGCTTGGCGAGGGTTTAGGGGTATAAGATTTAAGGTTAAGGTTTTATGGCATTTTCAATAATGTCCAAGCTTTATGCTTAGATTCGTGGAATGGAATAGTGTTAGAGATACGTTGGAAACGTATGTATAATTTTTTATGCTCCATGCTTGTGTAGTATCTACTTTGCTTTACTTGTCCACACTTTGAGATGCTTTTTTACATGTTTTCTGGTACTAACCTATCAACAAGTTGCAACAGTGCCATGTGCCTATTTTCTGCTGTTTTTGGTTTCAGAAAAGTTAGTAAAGAAATATTCTCGGAATTGGACAGGACAAAGGACAAAGTCAATTACATTCCATGGTGAACAAGAAGTCCATAGGAGAGCCGGAGGGGCCGGGCAGAGGGTTAAGGTTTAGGTTTAGGGAAATTTCGATAATGTTCAAGCTTTATGCTTATATTCATGGAATGCAATTGCATTAGCATAATTTAATGAAAGTGACTACAATGTTTTTGTGTGAAACAACTATAAGGTAGTATAAGGATAAAATGACACCAGTGTAGCCTATTTAATTTATATTACCAGGTTTCATAAATTTTAAAGTTTTGTAGCTATATATCTGTGCAATAATCTGGCTTTATGGCAATTTTCTCAAAGTATCTCAAGAGTGGAACTACAAGTGTGTTATAGCTAGCTCACATGTGTTTTAAACTATTTTAAGCTTCCTGTTTTGCAACATTCAACATCTCGATCTGAATGCCTATTGTAGTCAAAATTTGGCCCCTTTTCCAAAAAATTAGGGACGCAATTAGCTATTGTGGTGTACGATGTATGAACATTCATGGATTTCAGACGAGACTAGAAAATTTTGAATTCTACTCAAATTTTCCTCCAGGGCCCAAAGTGGTTCCTTCCTGTGTACAACAAAGGCAGATGACGAGCACGCCAGAGTCACAGTATATCCGTACCAAGGAACACGTGCGCAGCGAAGCGCCTGTCTTTGGACGAGGGAGAGATCAGCCGGCCGGTGCACGCGGGTTCGCCGAGGAGAGATGGATGGTGTGAGAGGCAGCAAATGAGAGAGAAAAAACAAATTTGTTTTGCAAATTTATTACTCCTTCTAGTAGTAGAGTGTGTACGCTGTAAAAGCTGTAGTACTACTAGTACCTCATGTCAGAAACCCATCATCATGGAGTGCTCTGATATCGCACCACCTTCAACTCCTCCTAGCTGCTGCCCTCTTGCTCTACGGTTTCCCCCTCCACTCCGAGACATATTATTTGTTGTAGTACTACTCCCTCTATATATCCCAAACTAGAACACATATAGGAGTAATAACTATTTGTCGAAGTCAACAAATCCAAAATTTGATAAAATATATAGAGAAAAATCACCCACGTCTACAATATCTAATGCGCACCATATGAACATATATTTCATAATAGTTCTAACAATACTAATTAGGGATTATAAACTTAAACACATTTTTCTATGTAGTTGGCCAAATTTTAAAAAGTGTGACTTTGAGTAAAAACTTGCTTCCCAAATATTGGGAGGGAAGGTTATTCAAAAGATCGGCCAATAGCAGTAGTAAGGGCATGTTTGATTCAAAGGATTTGCATAGGAAATTTGCAGGTTTAAATCCTATGGGGAATTTTACTACGATGGTCATTTGATTTGCAGGATTGATTCTTGTAGGAATTATTCCTAAGGATTACTGCTAGATTTCATAGGAAATCAAGCATGCACTCCTACCAATTTTTAAAAATCCTTTGTTTTTACTACGGTGGATTCAAACGAACTTTGGTTCATGGGAATTCATGTAGGATTAGAGTGGTCATGACATTGTAATCCTACATTTTTCCTATTCCTATGTTTTTATCATACGGATCAAATGTTCCCTAATTCTTATCTTATCTTTATCTTACAATACACCATACTACTAGAGCAAGAGGATATTACACCTGCCTTGTGATGATCATCTAGGGGTTTAGGGAATTTTCAATAATGTTCAAGCTTTATGCTTATAATTGTGGAATATGTTGGTGTTACCGCAATTTAATGAAAGTACCTCAAATTTGGATCTATAAGTGCATGATAACTAGCTTGGTTAGGGTTTAATTATTGGTTGAAGGGTTTAGGGTTTTAGTATTTAGGGGTTTAGGGTTTATTTATTAGGGTTTAGGGTTTAGGTAATTTTCAATAATGTTCAAGATTTATTCTTATATTCGTCGAATATAATGGTGTTGCCCAATTTAATGTAAGTATCTCAAATTTGATCTAAAAGTGTATGATACTTGTTTGGTCAGGGTTTAGGGGTTTAGTGTTTAGGTTTTCTGGTTTCAGGAAATTTCTATAGTGCTCAAGCTGCTTTATGCTTTTAATCTTGGAATAGAATGGCGTTACCAAAATTTAATGGAAGTATCTCAAAATTGAATCTATAAGGGAATGATACATGTTTAGTTCGGGTTTGAATATGGGTTGAGGGGTTTCGGGTTTAGGGAATTTTAAATAAATTGCGAGCTTTATGCTTATATTCATTGAATATAATAGCGTTACCGCAAATTTAATGAAAGCATCTAAAATTTTGATCTATAAGTTCATGATACATGCTTGGTTAGGGTGTATGTGGGTTGAGGATTTAGGGTTTTAGTATTTATGGGTTTATGGTTTATGTTTTAGGGGTTGTTTATGGTCGAGGGTTTAGGGAATTTTCAATGATGTTCAAGCTTTATGCCTATATTCATCGACTAGAATGGTGTTACCCAAATTAATAAAAGTATCTGAAAAATAATTTGATCTATAAGTGTGCATGGCAGCTGCTCGATCAAGGTTTAGTGGTTTAATGTATCGGGTTTTAGGGTTTTGGGGTTTAGTGTTTTAGGCTTTAGAGTTTAGGTGTTTAGGGGTTTAAGGTTTCAACAATTTTCAATAAAGTTTGAGCTTTATGCATATATTCATGGAATATAATTGCTTAGCAACAATTTAATAATGATAACATCTCAAATTTTTATCAATAAGTGCATGATACCTGCTCGGTTAGGGTTGTTTATCGGTTGAGGGTTTAGGGTTTTATTGTTGAGGGTTTAGGTTTTTGGGTTTAGGAATTTTTCAACAATATGTCCAAGCTTTGGGTTAGGGGTTAAGGGTTTAGGTTTTTTAGGGGTATAGGGCTTAGGGTTTAGGATTTAGGGGATTAGGGTACTTTAGGAAATTTTCAATAATGTTCGAGCTTTCGTGAATTAGAATAATGGCATTAGTGCAATTTAATGAAAGTATATCAAATTTTGATTTATAAGTGCATGATACTTGCTTGGCGAGGGTTTAGGGGTATAAGATTTAAGGTTAAGGTTTTATGGCATTTTCAATAATGTCCAAGCTTTATGCTTAGATTCGTGGAATGGAATAGTGTTAGAGATACGTTGGAAACGTATCTATAATCTTTTATGCTCCATGCTTGTGTAGTATCTACTTTGCTTTACTTGTCCACACTTTGAGATGCTTTTTTACATGTTTTCTGGTACTAACCTATCAACAAGTTGCAACAGTGCCATGTGCCTATTTTCTGCTGTTTTTGGTTTCAGAAAAGTTAGTAAAGAAATATTCTCGGAATTGGACAGGACAAAGGACAAAGTCAATTACATTCCATGGTGAACAAGAAGTCCATAGGAGAGTCGGAGGGGCCGGGCAGAGGGTTAAGGTTTAGGTTTAGGGAAATTTCGATAATGTTCAAGCTTTATGCTTATATTCATGGAATGCAATTGCATTAGCATAATTTAATGAAAGTGACTACAATGTTTTTGTGTGAAACAACTATAAGGTAGTATAAGGATAAAATGACACCAGTGTAGCCTATTTAATTTATATTACCAGGTTTCATAAATTTTAAAGTTTTGTAGCTATATATCTGTGCAATAATCTGGCTTTATGGCAATTTTCTCAAAGTATCTCAAGAGTGGAACTACAAGTGTGTTATAGCTAGCTCACATGCGTTTTAAACTATTTTAAGCTTCCTGTTTTGCAACATTCAACATCTCGATCTGAATGCCTATTGTAGTCAAAATTTGGCCCCTTTTCCAAAAAATTAGGGACACAATTAGCTATTGTGGTGTACGATGTATGAACATTCATGGATTTCAGACGAGACTAGAAAATTTTGAATTCTACTCAAATTTTCCTCCAGGGCCCAAAGTGGTTCCTTCCTGTGTACAACAAAGGCAGATGACGAGCACGCCAGAGTCACAGTATATCCGTACCAAGGAACACGTGCGTAGCGAAGCGCCTGTCTTTGGACGAGGGAGAGATCAGCCGGCCGGTGCACGCGGGTTCGCCGAGGAGAGATGGATGGTGTGAGAGGCAGCAAATGAGAGAGAAAAAACAAATTTGTTTTGCAAATTTATTACTCCTTCTAGTAGTAGAGTGTGTACGCTGTAAAAGCTGTAGTACTACTAGTACCTCATGTCAGAAACCCATCATCATGGAGTGCTCTGATATCGCACCACCTTCAACTCCTCCTAGCTGCTGCCCTCTTGCTCTACGGTTTCCCCCTCCACTCCGAGACATATTATTTGTTGTAGTACTACTCCCTCTATATATCCCAAACTAGAACACATATAGGAGTAACAACTATTTGTCGAAGTCAACAAATCCAAAATTTGATAAAATATATAGAGAAAAATTACCCACGTCTACAATATCTAATGCGCACCATATGAACATATATTTCATAATAGTTCTAACAATACTAATTAGGGATTATAAACTTAAACACATTTTTCTATGTAGTTGGCCAAATTTTAAAAAGTGTTACTTTGAGTAAAAACTTGCTTCCCAAATATTGGGAGGGAAGGTTATTCAAAAGATCGGCCAATAGCAGTAGTAAGGGCATGTTTGATTCAAAGGATTTGCATAGGAAATTTGCAGGTTTAAATCCTATGGGGAATTTTACTACGATGGTCATTTGATTTGCAGGATTGATTCCTGTAGGAATTATTCCTAAGGATTACTGCTAGATTTCATAGGAAATCAAGCATGCACTCCTACCAATTTTTAAAAATCCTTTGTTTTTACTACGGTGGATTCAAACGAACTTTGGTTTATGGGAATTCATGTAGGATTAGAGTGGTCATGACATTGTAATCCTACATTTTTCCTATTCCTATGTTTTTATCATACGGATCAAATGTGCCCTAATTCTTATCTTATCTTTATCTTACAATACACCATACTACTAGAGCAAGAGGATATTACACCTGCCTTGTGATGATCATCTAGGGGTTTAGGGAATTTTCAATAATGTTCAAGCTTTATGCTTATAATTGTGGAATATATTGGTGTTACCGCAATTTAATGAAAGTACCTCAAATTTGGATCTATAAGTGCATGATAACTAGCTTGGTTAGGGTTTAATTATTGGTTGAAGGGTTTAGGGTTTTAGTATTTAGGGGTTTAGGGTTTATTTATTAGGGTTTAGGGTTTAGGTAATTTTCAATAATGTTCAAGATTTATTCTTATATTCGTCGAATATAATGGTGTTGCCCAATTTAATGTAAGTATCTCAAATTTGATCTAAAAGTGTATGATACTTGTTTGGTCAGGGTTTAGGGGTTTAGTGTTTAGGTTTTCTGGTTTCAGGAAATTTCTATAGTGCTCAAGCTGCTTTATGCTTTTAATCTTGGAATAGAATGGCGTTACCAAAATTTAATGGAAGTATCTCAAAATTGAATCTATAAGGGAATGATACATGTTTAGTTCGGGTTTGAATATGGGTTGAGGGGTTTCGGGTTTAGGGAATTTTAAATAAATTGCGAGCTTTATGCTTATATTCATTGAATATAATAGCGTTACCGCAAATTTAATGAAAGCATCTAAAATTTTGATCTATAAGTTCATGATACATGCTTGGTTAGGGTGTATGTGGGTTGAGGATTTAGGGTTTTAGTATTTATGGGTTTATGGTTTATGTTTTAGGGGTTGTTTATGGTCGAGGGTTTAGGGAATTTTCAATGATGTTCAAGCTTTATGCCTATATTCATCGACTAGAATGGTGTTACCCAAATTAATAAAAGTATCTGAAAAATAATTTGATCTATAAGTGTGCATGGCAGCTGCTCGATCAAGGTTTAGTGGTTTAATGTATCGGGTTTTAGGGTTTTGGGGTTTAGTGTTTTAGGCTTTAGAGTTTAGGTGTTTAGGGGTTTAAGGTTTCAACAATTTTCAATAAAGTTTGAGCTTTATGCATATATTCATGGAATATAATTGCTTAGGAACAATTTAATAATGATAACATCTCAAATTTTTATCAATAAGTGCATGATACCTGCTCGGTTAGGGTTGTTTATCGGTTGAGGGTTTAGGGTTTTATTGTTGAGGGTTTAGGTTTTTGGGTTTAGGAATTTTTCAACAATATGTCCAAGCTTTGGGTTAGGGGTTAAGGGTTTAGGTTTTTTAGGGGTATAGGGCTTAGGGTTTAGGATTTAGGGGATTAGGGTACTTTAGGAAATTTTCAATAATGTTCGAGCTTTCGTGAATTAGAATAATGGCGTTAGTGCAATTTAATGAAAGTATATCAAATTTTGATTTATAAGTGCATGATACTTGCTTGGCGAGGGTTTAGGGGTATAAGATTTAGGGTTAAGGTTTTATGGCATTTTCAATAATGTCCAAGCTTTATGCTTAGATTCGTGGAATGGAATAGTGTTAGAGATACGTTGGAAACGTATCTATAATTTTTTATGCTCCATGCTTGTGTAGTATCTACTTTGCTTTACTTGTCCACACTTTGAGATGCTTTTTTACATGTTTTCTGGTACTAACCTATCAACAAGTTGCAACAGTGCCATGTGCCTATTTTCTGCTGTTTTTGGTTTCAGAAAAGTTAGTAAAGAAATATTCTCGGAATTGGACAGGACAAAGGACAAAGTCAATTACATTCCATGGTGAACAATAAGTCCATAGGAGAGCCGGAGGGGCCGGGCAGAGGGTTACCCTGGGTGCAGAAACCCTGGGTACCCGATCAAATATCCACGAAACCGTCTTTAGCCGCTGCCACCATCGTCCCTAGATCAGGGGGATCTGAAGTTCTTCCCGGCACCCTGCCAGAGGGGAGATCATCCCGGAGGCCTTCTCTCTGGTATGATGCGTGAGTAGTTCCACCTTGGACTATGGGTCCATGTAGTAGCTAGATGGTTGTATCTCCTCCTTTGCGCTTTCGTGTATATATCTTGTGAGCTTCGTTCATGATCAAGATCTAATCTATTAGTAATCATGCATGCTGTGTTTGCGGGGATCCGATGGATATTGAGATTATTATGTTGGTTTGATTAATGGTTTTGTCGTTATGATTCTATCATGTCTGTGTTGTTTGTGATCTTGCATGCTCTCCATTGCTAGTAGCTATCTTGGCCAATTAGTTGCTAGTGACTCCAAGAGGGGGTATTTATGCTCGATAGTGGGTTCATGCCTCTAGTTTCCAAGGTAAGTGACAATAATATCTTCGGTTGTAGATGTGTTGTTGCTACTAGGGAGAAAACAACAGTCTTTTGTTCATGGAACATGTGGAATGTTTGCCTTACACACTTTGCTTAAAGCAGTTGTCTGTTGCTTGCAACTTAATACCGGAGGGGGTTCGGATGATAACGTGAAGGTGGAATTCTAGTCATAGATGCCGTTGGATGGCGGTCTATGTATCTTTTTGTATTCCCCAATCAACCTCATAGGATCTTTCTGACTAGTAATTGCATTGTTATGCCTTGCTCAGTTCATGTCAATTGCCCTATTGTAATTTGTTTACCCTTCATGCCATGTTTTTTATCTAAGGACAGCACCTCTAGTGAACTATGGACCCTAGTCCAATCTTTACCATTGATACATTTTCCACTATTACTTGTTTACTTGTTGCAAACCATTACCTTCCAGACCATACATTTAATCCTCTGTTACAGCAAACCGGTGATCTTGACAACCTCACTGTTCGTTGGGGCAAAGTCTTGAGTTTGTGTGGTGCAGGTCTCCGCGTTGCTTGCAACACCTGTGTGACGTTTCCTTCCTCCTTCTGGTTCGATCACCTCGGTCTCAACTGAGGGAAAACTTGTTGCTTGCTGCTTCACACCTTGATCTTGCGGTTCCCAACAGGATGTGCGTAGACAGTCGTCAAGCTTTTCTGGCGTCGTTTCCAGGGAATAAATAAAGAAGCTCCCACATCAACTAGGCTCCATCAGTTAGCATAATTTATTGAAAATATATCTGAAATGTTGATCTATAAGTGGATGATATACCTGCTACTTAGTCAGTGTCGTTTAGGGGTTTAGGGTTTAGAGAATTTTCAATAATGTAACATCCCAATTTCAGCAACCCTGATTTGTTGTCCTAAAGGCAAAAATCAGGGGGAACAAAAACTTTTTCTTGTTACATGATGCAATGTTTATTTACTTGTTTGACTGTGTTCATGCAACTGATTTTGTATTAGGTAATATACTGCTTATCTCAACCCTAGTTGACAAAAGCTATTTCACAAAAGAGATGTCTTGACTCATCCTTCATATTCTCAAATGTTCTAGCATTTCAAACTTGAGTCATGATGATTTGAATACAAAAAAAAATTATTAGTTCTATTAACAAAACTATAGATACCTATATACTATCTCCCTGTGTTTTCAAGACAGAACTTCAACTACTCTTACCTGTAGTTTTTCCAAAACCTTTATTAAAACCTTTTTCCTCCAACCTTGGTAGAAGTACCAAGAGATACTTACCTTACTTGAAAGCACAACCTCTTCAAAACAACCATGCTTATCTCAAGCTAGGCTTGAGGGTGACTTTAGTAGTAGCTTGGAAAGTTTGATAAGATGAATTGCCTTGATCTACTAATTGCCTTGTTTGCTTAGGAACTAGAGTGAGCTAATATAACAGCTCATCCCTTAGGACACAATCAATGTTCATGATCATCAATATCAAACCAAGCATCCAAATCTGGATCTATCCTAATCCACTAAAGTGGACATCACATCTCCTAATCATATAAATCAAGGGATAATCCCTATTGATAGCTTTCTACTCAGTGATGACCCAATCCAAGCATTGATCCCCTCTACTCAATATGTACCTCCACATCAACCACTTGATGGGAAGGATAAACCATTGCCACTCGTCCAGTTTGTTTCCCTCTTGTAATCTAGTCTGGAATTCTTATCTAGATTCAATCTTTGGAGCTCTACCTATTCCAACCCATATGTATTCCATGATAATCTATATAACTTTGTCTATCCATCCATTTACCCCTTGTATCAAGGTGAGCTCTAATCTCACTAATCCCATCTTGTTTAGGTGGCATAAAAATATCAAAACCCTAGATTCCCCAAAAATCTAGTTTCTTCCTTTCTCACCATATTCCCTCAAGAATCAAGTTGTAAATGATGTATAATTCAAGTTTACATCATCTACCTTGGTTATGATATTCCCCCAAATAATTTCCATAATTATTTGTATCCTCAAACTATTTATGATATTCCCCCTCCACTCAGTGCTCGACTTAGAGGCCCCCACCTCCTCTCTCCACCTCCATCATTGACCAATCCATGGCGCTCACCCCTCCCCAAGCTCCCTCGTAGACATGATCCACAATGTAACTTTGCCCTTTTGTTTTAAACCAAGAGGCTAGAGCACCACCACCATGCTCCCTCATTTCTGTCCCTGGCCACAACCACACCCTCCCCGAGCTCCCCCTTCCTCTCCCGTGCTCTGGCTTTCTCGAAGGAAAGGAAAGGAGTAGCTTCGTCTATTGCTAAAAATATGAGCTTATCTCTCTCTCCTCTTCTCCTCCCCGGCTGCATGTCACTCTGTAGTGATCCCCTCCTACTCCTCCTTCTGACCATGCCTTTATTTTTTCCCAGGACCACTGCTACCGACCACGCCGACAAGCTCGGGTGAAGCTCCCTTCGGCCCTCACCGCGCGAGCCACCTTCCGTCAACGACTCCCTCACTACCGCCCCTCCCCGAGGTCGGTGTCACCTCCTGTGTATTCCCTCGCCACCTCCCCGTCGCTGGCGCGCCTCTGGCGAGCGCCCCCGTGCCTCCACAGGTCGCGCTAGGGTTGCCTACTGTCGGCCAGGACGCGAGGAAGGAGACAGCGTCGCGGCCGTCGATCTCCTTTAGATCGAACGGTCAGTATCTCCCGATACCCCTTCGAAAAGGTGGGCCGCGGGCCAACGCGCCCTCCCTCGCGGTTCCCCTCTATCTTCCGCGCATGTAGTGCCGCCTTGCTTGGCCGGCCTCGCACAACGCGACCCAGTCCGCCCAGGTCCGGCCTGCCACCCTCTTTTCTTTATCCTTTTTAATTTCAGATCTACAGAATACATGTTCAGTTTAAATACAAATAAAAAAGGGAAAGTGTACTTATCTGAGAAGATGTATATTTTACAAGGTCAAGTACCTTGCCAAAAAAATATTCAGGATTATATTCACAATTAAAACCCCAACATGTGTCTAGGTTACTCCAAATTGCATTAAGAGAGTTTGGTAATTCCTAATGGCATGAACCCAATTGGTACTGAAGTGTCTTAGCCATACCTTTCACATACCACTAGCCCCACATAAAATAGTTTCCTAGTTTTACATTAGTAAAAATAACAAAAATAGGGCATTTAAGCCTTTATAATAATCTCTAGGCAAAACCACAAATGGTTTTGACCTGATTCCAACTCTCTAGACATCCAATTACCAATACATATCAAAACCCAGGAGCCCAAAATTTATTGAGCTCTCTTTGAGTTTGGTGAATTAATCCTTTCTATGCATGGGTAATTCACCAATAAATTCATATACTTATTTATGTAAATCCAAAAAGGATGATTCCAACTTCTATATAAAGGCATTCAAAGTACCTAACTTGAGGATTTGGAATCACATCAAAAGAACTTATACATTTAATATGGTGAAAAGACAAAAAAAACATCCAGTACTGCCTTGTGATTTTCCTGAGGGCATTCTGGTAAGTTTTTTGAGGTGAATCCAACTATCAGTGAATCAGTCCATCAAATACAATCTAATCATCCAAGGAAATAATTTTTGGAACTCCATAATAACACTGGTGAATTATTTCCTAAAACTATAGTTTTCTTCACTATAAGATCCATTATAAATCAATGGTAATCGATAAAATAGTGAAACCACTTTTGTTGGATGCATTTTATAAATACATATCTGATGATATCATTTTTACACAATTATATCCTGCTGAATATGTCCTTGTTCCAAACCCCCCCTACTACCTAGTTTTTAGACTATAAAACCCATATAGATTTCCTTCAATTGCTCCAAGACACTTTCCAATATTTCCAAATCCATTATCCCAACCCTACTGAATTGTATCATGTATTACTTGTCTGTTTGCTGTATGGTCTGATGGTTGTATATATTATATTTATGGTGGTGATGTTTGCTCGATAACGACGATAGTTGCGATTGTGTGCCGTCGAGAAGAAGGAAGCCTCAAAGCGTTATTATTTCTATCACTATTATTATTTGTTTTCTGGGTTACTAAAGAAATCACGGGACATCTCGCTGGTCATAGGCAATCCACCTTCTTGCTCATAAGCCTTTGTCCTACTGTTTTACTTATGCATGTTTTTATCTACCTTTATACAAAGTGCATTGTTTTATTGTGAAATGCTTTATACCTGGTAGTGGACTGGATCCTCCAGATGATTACATTTTGTACTATTAAGTACAACCCCTTTGCATGACACCTACTTGCCCCTAGTCTGATAGATGGTGTATAACACCATGCCCCTCTGGAAACCACGTTTTAGCCGGAACAAAACTATGGTATGGGAAGACCCCGAAAAACCTAACAAAAATGTTTTATGAGAAAACCTTAGCAGGGTCTGGCCTGCCAAGTAAGTTTGAAAAGGAAAAAGGTTTTGGTTTCAGAAAAATTTTGGACGAAAGATGGAGGGAAAATGTTTATGAAAATGCACCTGGTTCTTTGCAGTTTTGCCAGAACAATTAACCCGTGCAACCACATTACTCTGGAATGGGACGGGGCAGGGCTGGAAGTTTGTCTAGTATGGTATAGGTGCCTCGAACTACTACGGGGGAGAACAAATCCCTGGAGGTTGGGCCTTCACCTGTATAGGCCCATGGAATCATCGGCCTGGGAAGGTACATACTGTCTAAGGACGGACAGACGATACTCTGAGGCCCTCATTGAAAGCACACACCCGACAAGGTGCAAAACGCGCTCCGGTTGGTTTGGAACTATATATAGGGCGTCTCGGTTTTGAGGGGATTAACCTCATACGGTATGCATTTATACTAGAGCGGGCATCCGGAAGGTCTTGACAGGTTATTCGCCCCACGATCAGTGTAGATCAGGGAAAGGTAATCAGATGATGTGGGTAAAGTGTACAAGCTCTGCAGAGTGTAAATGTATTCGAATAGCCGAGTCCTTGGTCATGGACGGTTGGGAACGCTGCTGTAGAGCGGTGCTGGTTTTGATTTCAAAAAGGACTTTGGAAAAGCAATGGCTTGGAAATGTTTTAGACCCTGGGGTGGTCGAAAAAAGGAGGAATGAGTTTGGTCATGAGATTCCATGAAGGAAAAACAAATGGGTGACCCAAATCCTAGTGTTTTTCTTAAAACTTTTCAAAAAGGTTCCTAAATGTTTTACGAAAAATTTCAACAAAGATATAGAGATATGTTATATCTACAGGAGAAACTAATTTATAAAAGAACCTCTTATGGAGCCATCCGACCACAGTCATATTGCATATCCTCTGTTATTGTTTCCTTAAGGTGGTTTGCGAGTACATTCAAAGTACTCACTGGCATTGTCCCTGGATATTTACTTAGCTAGACTTTCAGAAGTAGGAGGAACGATGGAGATTTCTGACGTCTATGCGAGCTAGGCCGTCTTTCCAGTCAGTCGCCTTTAGGTTAAGGCATGACATGTGCTCTGCTCTTGAAGACTTCCGCTATTTGTGTTGTAATCGCCATAAGGGCCACTTTGTAAATTCTGTAATCGTTACTTTCTAGATGTTGTAATGATATTTGTCGGTTATGCTCACGGCTCATTGATCATAGGAACGTGAATTGTATGCATAACTAGTATTCTTGGACCGTAAATCCGGGGTGCCACATAATTAGTATCAGAGCCATCATGACTATAGGAGACCTTAGTTATCATGGACGTTAGACATGACAACCCCTACTTCTAAAAACACCAGCTTTCAAAAACTAATTCTCAGAAGCTTTTCAAAAAGATTTCTTATCTCATCTTCTCTTACTTAAACTATATGAAAATGGATTACTCTACCTCTCGTCTATCTGCAAATGTCTGTTTTCAAAAACAAAGTCCGACTTGGAGACTATGACGACGGAAATCCCAAAGAGAAGAGACACCGAGACAAGCAAACCAAAGGAACTACCAACGAAGAAAGACACTACAAGATAGCCCTACCAACGGAGTCCCTCATCACCTCAAAGGCTAAAGTATGGCACCGACGACAACATATGGCAAGACAGAAGTCAAGACCCCCATAATGTCCGTACCTAGGATTAGCACCCCTAGTAGAGGATACCCCTTATGGCGTGTAGTCACCCCTTAGTACTTATGGTACACCTTGTTCTCTTGTCATGTGATTGTATGATGCTTGGAATGTGTTGCTTGTCTGCCTCGGATCACTTGATCCTATGATAGGACTACCTCATTTATGTCTCAAGCCACGACCCTTCGTAGGACATAACCCATAAACTGGACCCTCTCCTCAGCAGGTTGGCCACATAAATAAACCTCTGAAAACCCCTACTCGTACCTTAGTTCTAATCGCCCCAATGGAACAATGACCCTATTTAACCCCCTTCCGAAGCAACAGGGACTACTCGACATCACAAAAACACCCCAAGAAGACAGAAGATAAGGATGACGAAGACAACAAGTCTACTCCGCCATCGGTCCAAAGAAACACAAAGTGTACAAGTGAAGACAACTCCTATGAAGATAAATTTCCTCCAGCCCAACTAAGGACTAATAAGAAGCATTGCTAACCGCTTAAACTACCTCGAGATAACCCATGCAGCTTCGTTACGTAACCACCATAGGAAGGTATTCACAATAAGGCGTCACCAGAAGACCTCAATTCAAGTGTCACGCCAACACTCCAAAACGAAGGATATACCCCAACCTCGATGACCATAAGCAAAGCTCTCAGGTGGAAAGACTATTTCTTTCCACTCAAATCCAGATGACCGCCTAAAAGAAGATAATCCAGGAATATCTCCAATCCAAGAACCTGCCCCAAACACCACTCGAGAGTGGTCAGAGGAACAGAAAAACAGACCTCATCAACAATCTTTGGAAGTTTTCCCGATCCATCCTAGTAACTACAAGCACAGAACAAAGACCATGAGTCTACCCGATGTCTCCAATACTAACCTCCAAGGAGATTAAAGAAACCCAAAGCATCGAGTTTCTCTAAAGATGTCGTGAAGCCCCCTTCTTTGCTTTTGCTACTCACAACCCTCGTTGCTGAAGAGATGAATGTCCCTCATACCTCCGAGGAAATACAGTAACCAGAGTTGGTACCCAAACCAAGGACGGCTACAAGATTCAAGGAGCACTCTCGAAATAGTCCTTCGTACCCTACCAACTCACTCTTCCATCCTCTAGAAAGTAATGGATCATCACGAAACCTGTTCAGTAAGGCGTCAAGTACCATCGCCGTTGGCCGGTGCAAATCTGCCGAATTCTGGATGACCCGTTGGAGGATATGCAAGCATGATGTACTTCCTTGCGTGTTTTACACACGACATTGCATCAGACCGAACCCGAAAATACCCCTTTATAAAGGACCGCGTTCCAAGACCACCAACATCCAGCGGTGACCCTGAACCTATTAGACCATTAACTAGCTCAGAACTAACAAACCGGAAGCTAGTCCAACGCCTCTCCCTCTACGACTATTGTGCCAAGAAGTGGCATCGAAGCCTCCCACAAACCGGTTTTGACAAGGTCCACAGAGGATAACCACCTCCGAACGAAAGGCAAAAATCAGGGGGAACAAAAAAAAATTGTTACATGTTGCAATGTTTGTTTACTTGTTTGCCTGTGTTCATGCAACTAATTGTGTGTTAGGTATTATACTGCTTATCTCAACCCTAGTTGACAAAAGCTATTTCACAAAAGAGATGTCTTAGCTCATCCTTCATATTCTCAAATGTTCTGGCATTTGAAACTTGAGTCATGATGATTTGAATACAACAAACAAATTTATTAGTTCTATTAACAAAACTATTGAGACCAATGTACTATCTCCTTATGTTTTCAAGACAGAACTTCAACTACTCTTACCTCTAGTTTTTCTAAAAACTTTCTTAAAACCTTTTTACTCCAACCTTGGTATAAGTACCAAGAGGTACTTACCTTACTTCAAAGCACAACCTCTTCAAAACACCCATGCTTACCTCAAGCTAGGCTTGAGGGTGACTTTAGTAGTAGCTTGGCAAGTTTGATAAGATGAATTGCCTTGATCTACTGATTTCCTTGTTTGCATAGGAACTAGAGTGAGATAATCTAATATATCATCCCTTAGGACCCAATCAATGTTCATGATCTTCAATCTCAAACCAAGCATCCAAATCTGGATCTATCCTAAGCCACTAAAGTGGCCGTCACATCTCCTAATCAGATTAATCTAGGGATAATCCCCTTTGATAACTTTCTACTTAGTGAAGAACCAATCGAAGAATTGATCCCCTCTACTCAATATGTAACTCCACATCAACCCGTTGATGGGAAGGATAAACCATTGCCACTGCCCCAGTTTGTTTCCCTCTTGTAATCTAGTCTAAAACCATAAATCTAGTCTAAAATGGTTAAGTCTGGAATTCTTATCTAGATTCAATCTTTGGAGCTCTACCTATTCCAACCTATGTGTATTCTTGAGAATGTACCTGAACCATCTTGTAGTACATCATTAGTACTACCAAATCCCACTCTTGCCCTTTTCTAATGGATTCTGGTTCACACTCATCCATGATGGTTTTGTAGTCAAGGTAATAATCTTTTCTCCAAATCTTATCAGCTAGCCTACTTTGGAAGAAGCCCACATCTATATGCAACGTCCCCTTGACCAACTCTTTTTATGGTTATGATCTACTAACCATGGTATATGAATCCATACTTCAATTGTTTCCATTGGAGCTTTGTGCTTCTTAAACCCGCATGGTTTATGAGGCATCTTGACAACTCTGTTATGGCAGCCTTATTTTCAACAAAGTTTGCCATCACTCCTAAACCAATTCCAATCCAACCAAGACCAACTATTGCTTCCATGATAATCTATATAACTTTGTCTATCCATCCATCTACCCCTTGTATCAAGGCGAGCTCCGAGCTCACTAATCCTAGCTTGTTTAGGTGGCATAAAAATATCAAAACCCTAGATTCCCCAAAAATCTAGTTTCTTCCTTTCTCACCATATTCCCTAAAGTATCAAGTTTTAAATATGTATAATTCAAGTTTACATCATCTACCTTGGTTATGATATTCCCCCAAATAATTTCCATAATTATTTGGATCCTCAAACTATTTATTTTCTATTTTAGGCAAAATACTTAGAGGTAAGTTTGTTTTTATCCAAATAATCTTGCCAACCCAATGCACAATTGAGTCCTATACATCATACCCCACCTTCCCATCTCAAAAATAAATATTTTTGAGATACTATATTATTTCTTTTTGCCCTTTTTCTTAAATAGCAGAAATAAGAAATAATTCCTTAAAAATACTTTCTCCATCAATAAATTCCAATATAATTATCCAATGTATGATATGGTATTTGGAACCATCTCACACAAAAAAACAACCTAGTCCAATGAAAAAATATCAAATTAGCTTCTATAATCTACTTATGCACTTTTTGAATAACTGAAAATAAATCCCTATGGTATATCTTGATCATACCGATCTACCAAAACCATTTCCGCACCTTGACTTATGGAAATTTTGAACTTCCTTCACAAGCATCGTTTTGATCAATTCTTGGAAACACAATTCAAAATTGAGTTAAACCAACCCAATTTCTCACCAAGCTTGGTCAAGCAAGTGGCACAGCATACCACCTCCCTCTTGGTCGTGCACTGTAGCCCTAGCTACTGTAGCACCTCCCCCTATTTTTGTCCCTAATGTTTCTATAAGAGGGAGAGAGGTATACCTTACAAAATATCATCACAACAACATCCACCCCCTCCCCCTCCACTAAGTGATCGACGCAAACGCCCCCACCACCTCTCTCCACCACCCTCGTTGCCAAATCCCTGGCGCTCACCCCTCTCCAAGCTCCCTCATAGACATGATCCACCATGAACCTTTTCCCTTTTGTTTATAAGCCAAGAGGCCAGAGCACCACCTTCTGCTCCCTCATTTCAGTCCCTGGCCACCACCACACCCTCCCCGAGATCCCCCTTCCTCTCCCGAGCTCTTCCTTGCTCGAAGGAAACCCTAGGAGTAGCTTTGGACATTGCTAAAAAAATGAGCTTAGCTCTCTCTCATCTTCTCCTCCCCGACTGCATGTCACTTTATAGTGATCCCCTCCTCCTCCTCCTTCTAACCAAGACTTTATTTTTGCCCAGGACCACCGCTACCGACCGTGCCGGCAAGATCCGGCGAAGCTCCCTTTGGCCCTCACCGTGCGAGCCACCTTCCAACAATGAATCCCTCGTTGCTGCCCCTCCCCAACGTCGGTGTCACCTCCTGGATCGTCCACATCACCTCCCCGTCGCTAGCGCGGCTCCGGCGAGCGCCCCTGCACCTCCACAGGCCATGCCACGGTTTCCTGCCGCCGCCTAGGATGCGAGGAAGGAGACGGAGTCGCGGCCATCGATCTCCTTTAGATCGAACGGACAGCATCGCCCGATACCCTTTCGGCAAGGTGGGCCGCGGGCCGACGTGCCCTCCCTTGTCGTTCCCCTCAACCTTCTGCGCGCGTGGTGCCTCCTTGTTGGGTCGGCTTCGCTCTCCGCGGCCTAGTCCGCCTAGGTTCGGCATGTCCTCCCACTTTTCTTTATACTTTTTAATTTCAGATCTGCAGAATACATGTTCGGTTTAAATACTAATAAAAAAGGGAAAGTGGACTTATCTGGCCAGATGTATATTTTGTCAAACATGCAGACCAAGTACCTTTCCCAAATAATACTCAGGATTATATTCACAATTGAAATCCCAACATGTGTCTAGATTACTCCAAATTGAATTCAGAGCGTTTGGTAATTCCAAATGACATGAAAACAATTGCTACTAAAGTGTCTTAGCCATACCTTGCATGTCCCACTATCCCCACATAAAATGTCTTTCTAGTTTTCCATTAGTAAAAATAACAAAAATAGGGCATTTAAGCCTTTATAAAAAATCTCTAGGCAAAACCACAAATGGTTTTGACCTGATTCCAACTCTCTGTACATCCATTTACACATACATATAAAAAACCAAGAGCCCAAAATTTATTGAGCTCTCTTTGAGTTTTGGTGAATTAATCCTTTCTGTGAATGGGTAATTCACCAATAAATTCATAGCCTTATTTATGTAAACCCAAAAAGGATGATTCCAATTTATACAGAAAGGAATTCAAAGTACCTAACTTGTGTCTTTGGAATCACATAAAAATCGCTTGTAAATTTAATATGGTGAAAAAGATTAATAAACATTCAGTACTGCCTTGGGATGTTCTTGAGGGCAATATGTTAATTTTTTTGAGGTGAATCCAACTCTCAGTGAATCAGTCCATTAAATACTATCTAATCAACCAAGGAAATAATTTTTGGAACCCCAGAACAACTTTGGTGAATTATTTCCTATAACTAGAGTTTTCTTCACGATAAAATCCATTATAAATCAATGTTAATTGATAAAATAGTGAAACCACTTTTTTTGGATGCATTTTATCAATACCTATCTCATGATATCACTTTTACAAAATGGTATCCTACTAAATATGTCCTTGTTCCAAAACCCCTCTACTACCTAGTTTCTAGACTATAAAACCCATATAGATTTCCTTCAATTGCTCCAAGACACTTTCCAATCTTTCCAAATCCATTATCCCAACCCTACTGAATTGTATCATGTATTACTTGTTTATTTTGTGTATGGTTTGATGGTTGTATATATTGTATTGATGGTGGTGATGTTTGCTTGCATGTTTGCTCGATAACGGTAATAGTTGCGATTGTGTGTCGTTGAGAAGAAGGAAGCTTCGGAGCGTTTATTATTGCTATCATTATTATTATTGGTTTTCTGGGTTTCTAAAGAAATCACGGGACATCACGCTGGTCATAGTAAAGCCAGCTTCTTGCTCATAAGCCTTTGTCCTACTGTTTTACTTATGCTTGTTTTTATCTACCTTTATACAAAGTGCATTGTTTTATTGTGAAATAGTTTATACCTGGTAGTGGACTGGATCCTCTAGTTGATTACCTTTTGTACTATTAAGTACAACCCTTTTGCATGACACCTACTTCCCCTAGTCTAATAGATGGTGTATAACACCATGCCCCTCTGGAAAACCCATTTTAGCCAAAGTAAAACTATGGGATGGGAAGACCCCGGAAAAGCTTAAAAAATGTTTTGTGAGAAAACCTTTGCAAGTTCTGGCCTGCCAAGTAAGTTTGAAAAGGAAAAAGGTTTTGGTTTCACAAAAAGTTTGGACGAAAGATGGAGGGAAAATGTTTATAAAAATGCACCCGGTTCTTTGCAGTTTTGCCAGAACAATTAACCTGTGCAACCACATTACTCTGGAATGGGACGGGGCTAGGCTGGAAGTTTGTCTAATCTGGTATAGGTGCCTCAAACTACTACGGGGGAGAAAAAATCCCCGGAGGCTGGTCCTTCACCTCTAAAGGCTCATGGGAATCATCGGCCTAGGGAAGGTACATACTGTCTAAGGACGACCAGACGATACAATGAGCCCCTCATTGAAAGCGCACACCTAACGAGGTGCAAAACACGCTCTGGTTGTCTTGGAACTATATATAGGGCGTCCCGGTTTTGAGGGGATTAATCTCATAGGGTATGCATTTATACTAGAGCGTGAATCCGGAAGGTCTTGACCGGTTATTCGCCCCACGATCGGTGTAGATCAGGCACGGGTAATCGGATGATGTGGGTAAAGTGTACAACCTCTGTAGAGTGTAAATCTATTCGAATAGCTGAGTCCTCGGTCATGGACGGTTGGGAAGGTTGCTGTAGAGCAGTGCTGATTTAAAAAATGACTTTCGAAAAGCAATGGCTTGGAAATGTATTGGACCCTGGGGTTTTCGGAAAAAGGATGAATGAATTTGGTCATGAGATGACCGGAAGGAAAAATAAATGGGTGACCCAAATCCTAGTGTTTTTCTTAAAACTTTTCAAAATGGTTTCTAATTTTTTTACAAAAGTTTTTCAACAAAGATATAGAGATATTCTATATCTATGGGAGAAACTAATTTATAAAAGAACCTCTTATGGAGCCATCCTACCACAGACATATTGCATATCCTCTGTTATTGTTTCCTTAAGGTGCTTTGCAAGTACATTCGAAAGTACACATTGGCATTGTCCCTAGATATTTACTTGGCCAGACTTTCAGAAGTAAGAGGAACGATGGAGATTTCTGACGTCTATGCGAGCTAGGTCATCTTCCCAGTCAGTCGCCCGTAGGTTAAGGCATGACATGGTCTCTGCGCTTGAAGACTTCCACTATTTGTGTTGTAATCGCCATAAGGGCCACTTTGTAAGTTCTATAATCGTTACTTTCTAGATGTTCTAATGATATTGGTTGGTTATGCTCATGGCTCACTGTTTATAGGAACGTGAATTGTATGCATAAAGGGTATTCTCGGACCGTAAATCCGGGGTGCCACAGAATTGGTATCAGAGCCATCCTGACTGTAGGATACCTTAGTTAGCATGGACGTTAGACAGGACAACCCCTACTTCTGAAAACACCGGCTTTCGAAAACTAATTCTCAAAAGATTTTCAAAAAGATTTATTATCTCATCTTCTCTGACTTAAACTATTTGAAAATGGCTTAATCTACCTCTCATCTATCTTCAAATGTCCATTTTCAAAAACAAAGTCTGACTTGGAGCCTATGATGACGGAAATGCCGAAGAGAAGAGACACCGAGACAAGCAAACCAAAGGAACTACCAACGAAGAAAGACACTACAAGATCGCCCTACCAACGGAGTCCCTCATCACCTCAAAGGCTCAAGTACGGCACCACCGACAACAGATGGCAAGACAGAAGTCAAGACCCCCATAACGTCCGTACCTAGGATTAGCACCCCTAGTAGAGGATTCCCCTTATGGCGTGTAGTCTCCCCTTAGTACTTATGGTACACCTTGTTCTCTTGTCATGTGATTGTATGATGCTTGGAATGTGTTGCTTGTCTGCCTTGGATCACTTGATCCTATGATATGACTACCTCATTTATGTCTCAAGCCACGACCCATCGTAAGACATAACCCATAAATTGGACCCTCTCCTCAGCAGGTTGGCCACATAAATAAACCTCTGACAACCCCTACTTATGGCTTAGTTCTAATCGCCCCAATGGAACAACGACCCTATTTAAGCCCCTGCTGAAGCAACATGGAGTTCTCGCCATCACCCAAACGCCCCAAGAAGACGGAAGATAAGGATGCCGAAGACAACAAGTCTACTCCGGCATCGGCCCAAAGAAACACAAAGTGTACAAGTGAAGACAACCCCTCTGAAGATAAATTGCCTCCAACCCGACTAAGGACTAATAAGAAGCATTGCTAACCTCTAAAACTACCCCTAGATAACCCATGCGGCTTCATTACATAACCAGCATAGGAAGGTAATTGCAATAAGGCGTCACCCGAAGACCTCAATTCAAGTGTCATGCCAACACTCCAAAACGAAGGATCTACCCCAACCTCGACGACCATAAGCAAAGCTCTAAGATGGAAAGACTACGTCTTTCCACTCAAATCCATCAGACCGCCTACGAGAAGACAATCCAGAAAGATCTCCAATCCACGAACCTTCCCCAAACACCACCCGATTCTTACCAGTAACTGCAAGCTCAGAACAAAGACGACGAGACTACCTGATGTAGCCAATACTATCCTCCAAGGAGATTAAAGAAACCCAAACATCGAGTTTCTCTGAAGAAGTCGTGAAGCCCCCTACTCTACTTTTGCTACTCACGACCCTCGCTGCTGAAGAGCTAAATGTCCCTCATACCCCTGAGGAAATACAGTAACCAAAGTTGGTACCCATCCCAAGGATGGCTACAAGATTCAAGGAGCACTCTCCAAATAGTCCTTCGTACCCTACCAACTCACTCTTCCAACCTCTAGAAAGTGATGGATCGTCTCGAGACCTGTTCAGTAAGGCGTCAAGTACCATCTCCATTGGCCGGTGCAATATGCCGAATTCTGGATGACCCGTTGGAGGATATGCAAGCATGATGTCCTTCCTTGCATGTTTTACCTATGATGTTGCATCAGACCGAACCCGAAAAGATCCCTTTATAAAGGACCGCGTTCCAATACCACCAACATCCAGCGGCAACCCTCAACCTATTGGACCCCTAACTAGCTCAGAACTAACTAACCGGAAGCTAGTCCAACGGCTCCCCCGCTATGACTATTGCTCCAAGAAATGGCATTGACGCCTTCCACGAAGCGGTTTTTACAAGGTCCATAGAGGATAACCACCTCTGGACGAAAGGTGCAGCGCTCTTCTGCAGCATCATAATACGACTCCAACCAAGAAGATCTGAGATAACACAAAGCACCCTTAGAATGGCTCTAAGGGGGAAAGACTGCGTCTTTCCTGCCCAAAACATAAGTAACCCCGAGAGAGTCTACCCCCAAACGCCTCCAGGTGAAGACCACCCCTCCAAATCAGAGTCATCGACCATGCAAGAAGGGTAACAATCGACACTTCTATAGAATCAGAAGATACTTCAGGAAAGTCCTACACTCCAAGGTCGACCTCTAGCCACCACTCCCGGCGATTCAAGACAAAGAAGTCAGAAAAGCTGACTATCGTGGTAAAGGAATTAAGAAGACTCAACTCGTCGGCTCGCCATAGGAAGAAAGGACCCTATCTACGCTAAACCTACTTAGAATCATCTTAAGGGGAAAAGACTTCGTCTTTTCCATTTGTTTAATCTAAACAGCTTAATCCGAAGTCACTCAGCTCCGACCCATAGCTGACCACGCCAATTTGTTGTAAAACCTGCTAACATATAATAATTTCACCACTGAAATTGTTAAGCGGATGTTATCACCCAACCCTCCTCCTCCCTAATCTCGGGAAGAGATTATTTTAAGGGGGAAAGGTCTATAACATCCCAATTTCAGAAACCCTGATTTGTTGTCCAAAAGGCAAAAATCAGGGGGAACAAAAACGTTTTCTTGTTACATGTTGCTATGTTTGTTTACTTGTTTGCCTGTGTTCATGCAACTAACTGTGTATTAGGTAATATACTTCTTATCTCAACCCTAGTTGACAAAAGCTATTTCACAAAAGATATGTCTTGGCTCATCCTTCATATTCTCAAATGTTCTGGCATTTCAAAGTTGAGTCATGATGATTTGAATACAACAAACAAATTTATTAGTTCTATTAACAAAACTATAGAGACCTATATACTATCTCCTTATGTTTTGAAGATAGAACTTCAACTACTTTTACCTCTAGTTTTTCCAAAACCTTTCTTAAAACCCTTTTCCTCCAATCATGGTAGAAGTACCAAGAGGTACTTACCTTACTTCAAAGCACAACCTCTTCAAATCACCCGTGCTTACCTCAAGCTAGGCTTGAGGGTGACTTTAGTGGTACCTTGGCAAGTTTGATAAGATGAATTGCCTTGATCTACAGATTGCCTTGTTTGCGTAGGAACTAGAGTGAGATAATCTAATAGCTCATACCTTAGGACCCAATCAATGCTCGTAATCATCAATCTCAAACCAAGCATCCAACTCTGGATCTATCCTAAGCCACTAAAGTGGCCGTCCCATTTCCTAATCAGATCAATCCAGGGATAATCCCTTTTGATAGCATTCTACTCAGTGAAGACCCAATCCAAGCATCGATCCCCTCGCCGCAATATGTACCTCAACATCAACCACTTGATGGGAAGGATAAACCATTGCCACTTCCCTAGTTTGTTTCCCTCTTGTAATCTAGTCTAAAACCATAAATCTGCCAAAATGGCTAAGTCTGGAATTCTTATCTAGATTCAATCTTTGGAGCTCTACATATTCCAACCTATGTGTATACTTGAGAATGTACTTGAACCATCTTGTAGTACATCATTAATACTACCAAATCCCACTCTTGCCCTTGGATAATCCATTCTTGTTCCCACTGAACCATTATGGTTTTGTATTCAAGGTAATAATCTTTTCTGCAAATCTTATCATCTTGCCTACTTTGGCAGAAGCCCACATCTATATGCAACCTCCCCTTGACCAAATATTTGCATGGTTATGATCTACTAACCATGGTATTAGAATACATACTTCACTTGTTACCATTGGAGCTTTGTGCTTCTTAAACCCCCATGGTTTATGAGGCATCATGATAGCTCTGATATGGCATCCTTATTTCAACAAAGTTTGCCATCACTCCTAAACCAATTACAATCCAACCAATACCAACTCTTGCTTCCATTATAATATATATAACTTTGTATATCCATCCATCTACCCCTTGTATCAAGGCGAGCTCTGAGCTCACTAATCCCAGCTTGTTTATGTGGCATAAAAATATCAAAACCCTAGATTATCCAAAAATCCAGTTTCTTCCTTTCTCACCATATTCCCTCAAGAATCAAGTTGTAAATGATGTATAATTAAAGTTTACATCATCTACCTTGGTTATGATATTCCCCCAAGTAATTTCCATAATTATTTGGATCCTCAAACTATTTATTTTCCATTTTAGGCAAAATCCTCCAAACCTTGTCCTTAAAGGCAAGTTTGTTTTTCTCCTAATAATCTTGCCAACTCAATTCAAAATTGAGCCCTATACATCATACCCCACCTTCCCATCTCAAAAATAAATATTTTTGAGATTCTTTATTATTTCTTTTTGCCCTTTTTCTTAAATGATAGAAATAAGAAATAATTCCTTTAAAATACTTTCTCCCTCAATAAATTCCAATATAATTATCTAATGTGTGATATGGTATTTGTAACCATCTCACACCAAAAACCAACCTAGTCCAATGTAAAAATATCAAATTAGCTTCTATAATCTACTTCTGCACTTTTCGAATAAATGAAAATAATGGTATCTAAAATACTCTGACAAATACCAAATAAATCCATGAGGTATATGTTGATCATACCAATCTACCAAAACCATTTCCCCACCTTGAATTATGGAAATTTTCAACTTCCTTCACAAGTATCATTTTGATCAATTCTTGCAAACACAATTCAAACTTGAGTTAATCCAACCCAATTTCTCACTAAGCTTGGTCAAGAAAGTGGCACAACATACCACCTCCCTCCTGGTCGTGCACTGTAGCCCTATCTACAATAGCACCTCCACCCATTTTTGTCCCTTATGTTTGTACAAAAGGGAGAGACGTATACCTTACAAAATATCATCAGAACAACATCCACCCCCTCCCCCTCCACTTAGTGCTCGACTCAGAGGCCCCCAAAACCTCTCTCCACCTCGCTCATTGCCCAATCCCTGGCGCTCACCCCTTCCCAAGCTCCTTCATAGACATGATCCACCATGGACCTTTGCCCTTTTGTTTATAAGCCAAGAGGATAGAGCACCACCTTCCTGCTCCCTCATTTCACTCCCTGGCTACCACAACACCCTCCCCGACCTCCCCCTTCATCTCTCGTGCTTTGCCTTGCTTGAAGGAAAGGAAAGGAGTAGCTTTGACCATTGCTAAAAATATGAGCTTAGCTCTCTCTCCACTTCTCCTTCGCGGCTGCATGTCACTCTATAGTGATCCCCTCCTCCTCCTCCTTCTGACCATGCCTTTATTTTTGCCCAGGACCACCGCTACCGACCGCTCGGCAAGCTCCGGTGAAGCTCCCTCTGGCCCTCACCACCTTCCAACAAATAATCCCTCACTGCCGCCCCTCCCTGAGGTCGGCGTCACCTCCAGCGTCGTACCTGCCACCTCCCCATCGCCGGCGTGCCTCCGGGGAGTGCCCCCGCACCTCCACATGTCGCGCTAGGGTTTCCTACCACCGGCCATGATGCGAGGAAGGAGACAACGCCGCGGCCGTCGATCTCCTTTAGATCGAACGGCCAACGTCTCCTGATACCCCTTCGGCAAGGTGGGTCGTGGGCCAACGCGCCCTCCCTCGTGGTTCCCCTCTACCTTCCACGCGCGCGGTGTTGCCTTGCTGGGCCGGCCTTTCACTGCGCGGCCCAGTCTGCCTAGGTTCGGCCTGTCCTCCCTCTTTTCTTTATCCTTTTTAATTTCAGATCTGTAGAATACATGTTCAGTTTAAATACAAATAAAAAAGGGAAAGTGGACTTATCTGACCATTTGTATATTTTACAAGGTTTATGTGTGTTTTGTCAAACATGCAGACCAAGTACCTTGCCCAAATAACATTCAGGATTATATTCACAATTAAAATCCCAACAAGTGTCTAGATTACTCCAAATTGAATTTAGAGAGTTTTTTATTTCCAAATGGAATGAACGCAATTATTACTGAAGTGTCTTAGTCATTCCTTGCATGTCCACTGGCCCCACATAAAACGGCTTCCTAGTTTTCCATTAGTAAAAATTACGAAAATAAGGCATTTAAGCCTTTTTAAAAATCCTATGCAAAACCACAAATGGTTTTGACCTGATTCCAAATCTCTGTACATCCAATTACACATACATATCAAAACCCAGGAGCCCAAAATTTATTGAGCTCTCTTTGAGTTTTGGTGAATTAATTATTTGTATGCATGGGTAATTCAAAAAATAAATTCAATGCCTTAGTTATGTAAATCCAAAATGGATGATTCCAATTTCTACATTAATTCATTCAAAGTACCTAACTTGTGTCTTTGGAATCACATCAAAAGCTCTTATATATTTAATATTGTGAAAAAGACAAATAAACATCCTGTACTGCCTTGGGATTTTTCGGAGGGCATTCTGATAATTGTTTTGAGGCGAATCCAACTCTTAGAGAATAAATCCATCAAATACTATCTAATCATAGAAGGGAATAATTTTTTGATCTCCAGAACAACTCTGGTAAATTATTTCTTAAAGTAGAGTTTTCTTCACGACAAAATCCATTATAAATCAATGGTATTTGATAAATAGTGAAACCCCTCTACTACCTAGTTTCTAGACTATAAAACCCATATAGATTTCCTTCAATTGCTCCAAGAAACTTTCCAATCTTTCAAAATCCATTTATCCCAACCCTACTGAATTTTATCATGTATTACTTGCTTGTTTGCTGTATGGTTTGATGGTTGTATATATTGTATTGATGGTGGTGATGTTTGCTTGCATGTTTGCTCGATAATGGCGATAGTTGCGATTCTGTGCCGTCGAGAAGAAGGAAGCCTTGGAGCGTTATTATTGCTATCATTATTATTATTTGTTTTCTGGGTTTCTAAATAAATCATGGGACATCACGCTGGCCATAGGAAAGCCATCTTCTTTCTCATAAGCCTTTGTCCTACTGTTTTACTTATGCATGTTTTTATCTACCTTTATACAAAGTACATTGTTTTATTATGAAATGCTTTATACCTGGTAGTGGACTGGATCCTCCAACTGATTACCTTTTGTACTATTAAGTACAACCCCTGTGCATGACACCTACTTGCCGCTAGTCTGATAGATGGTGTATAACACCATGCCACTCTGGAAACCTCGTTTTAGCCGAAGCAAAACTATGGGATGGGAGACCCTGGAAAAGCTTCAAAAATGTTTTATGAGAAAACCTTGGCAAATTCTGGCCTGCCAAGTAAGTTTGAAAAGGAAAAAGGTTTTGGTTTCACAAAAAGTTTGGAGGAAAGATGGAGGGAGAATGTTTATGAAAACGCACCCGGTTCTTTGCAGTTTTGCCAGAACAATTAACCTGTGCAACCACATTACTCTGGAATGGGACGGGGCTAGGCTGGAAGTTTGTCTAATCTGGTATACGTGCCTCGAAATACTACGAGGGAGAACAAATCCCCGGAGGCTGGGCCTTCACCTATAAAGGCCCATGGGAATCATCTGCCTGGAAGGTACATACTGTCTAAGGATGGCCAGATGATACTATGAGCCCCTCATTGAAAGCGCACACCCTACAAGGTTCAAAACACGCTCCGGTTGGATTGGAACTATATATAGGGCATCCTGGTTTTGAGGGGATTAACCTCATATACTAGAGCGGGCATCCGGAAGGTCTTGGCCGGTTATTCACCCCATGATCGGTGTATATCAAGGACGGGAAATCGGATGATGTGGGTAAAGTGTACAACCTCTGCAGAGTGTAAATCTATTCGAATAGTCGAGTCCTCGGTCATGGACGGTTGGGAAGGTTGGTGTAGAGCAGTGCTGGTTTTGATTTCAAAAAGGACTTCGGAAAAGCAATGGCTTGGAAATGTTTTGGACCCTGGGGTTGTCGGAAAAAGGAGGAATGAGTTTGGTAATGATATGACCGGAAGGAAAAACAAATGGGCGACCCAAATCATAGTGTTTTTCTTAAAACATTTCAAAAATGTTTCTAAATGTTTTACGTAAGTTTTTCAACAAAGATATAGAGATATGCTATATCTACAGGAGAAACTAATTTATAAAAGAACCTCTTATGGAACCATCCTACCATAGTCATATTGCATATCCTCTACTATTGTTTACTTAAGGTGGTTTGCGAGTACATTCAAAGTACTCGCTGGCATTGTCCTTGGCTATTTACTTGGCTAGACTTTCAGAAGCAGGAGGAATGATGGAGATTTCTGACGTCTATGCGAGCTAGGCCGTCTTCCCAGTCAGTCGCCTGTAGGTTAAGGAATGACATGGAATCTGCGCTTGAAGACTTCTGCTATTTGTTTTGTAATCGCCATAACAGCCACTTTGTAAGTTCTGTAATCGTTACTTTCTGGATGTTATAATGATACTGGTCGGTTATGCACACAGCTCACTGATGATGGGAACATGAATTGTATGCATAACGGGTATTCTCGGACCGTAAATCCAGGGTGCCACAAATAATGTTCTAGCTTTATGCTTATATTTGTGGAACATAATGGTGTTACCACAATTTAATTGAGGTATCTCCAATTTGGATCCATAAGTGCATGATACCTACTTGGTTAGGGTTTAATTATGGGTTGAGGGGTTTAGGGTTTTAGTATATACGAGTTGAGGGTTTAGGTTTTGGGGTTGTTTAGGGTTTATGGAATTTTCAATAATGTTCAAGCTTTATGCATATATTCGTCCAATAGAATGGTGTTGCCAAATTTCCTGAAAGTACCTTAAATTTGATCTACAAGTGCATAATAAAAACGGAGTACTGTAGTAGTAACATGCACGTGGATCTGGTGTTGTAATGCAATTCGATGGCGGAGATCATGCACGATTCCAAAGTCCAGACCAATGCGCTCACACCCACACGTGTCTACTCGAAGGAAACCAATCGTACCTGCATATATAAACCACCTCGGCCTCCTTGGTCTCTTCCAAGAGCGTCGAGTTCTCCCCTAGTCTGTCTAGTCAGAAAAACCTTGGCCGCACCTGCCCTAAGAGCTCCTTTCGCAGCACCACCTTCCCCACTTCCTTTGCTACACCATGAAGGGAACCCGTGGAGATGATCCAGAGGCGAAGCCAGCTGGAGGCATAACACATGGCTCTGTGGTCGTCGCCGCCATGGCCGGCCCGGATTCTCCGGGCACACACCCCTCTTATCACCGGGCCGTCACTCTTTCTGGCTCCGTCCATTCGGTCACCGCTATCATTGAGGAGAAGTGAACGAGAAGGTCGTGGTGCCAGCGGCATACCTTGATGAGGGGCATGCAGGCGAAGGCGAAAGTTTCTTCGTCCTAGAGGAACACGAGAAGTACGCCCAAGCCATCATCGACCCCTTCATGGAAGCAGTCAAGGAGAGGGATGGATTTGAGGAATAGGTCTCCGACGAGGAAACCGAGGTACTACTCTTATTCACTATTCTCAAATTTTACTATTCATACTCAGGTTTTTCTTGATCTATAGATGCCACCTTCTTGTTGAAGACATATCAGATTCTCTGGTTCGAAGAGTCGATCCTTTTGCAGATTTGATTAGATCTGCTGATCTGCCATCTAGCAATTTTACATATGTTTGTTGTTGTTCATTCGGTCTTCTTGTGCTATATATTTGATTGATCTGTCACATAATTGTTGTAAGCATATTTCTTTTTAGGCGGTTTAGGGATTGCTGTTACTAGATTGTTGATTAATGTCACATAAATTTCTATCATTAAAATGTACATGAATATTGTTTGATTCTATAGTCAATAAATATTGTTCCATTCTTGTTATTATTCTTAGTACAAAATTTAGGAAACACGTGATTACAGTGTATAATATAGCGATGATACGTGAACTAAAATATCAACTTTGAATATTATATGTTGTCATTCATATTCATAAATACCAATGCTTGAGTTTTATTTCAATTACATCTTTTACGGCATGTTTGATTCAAAGGATCTATATAGGATATTGTAGGATTTAATCCCATAAATTTTTTTTTGTGGGATATATAGAATCCTTTGTTTTTCTTATCCTACGAATCATACAGGCTCTTATATGAGTTCTTATGTACTTAAAAATTCACAGGAAGAATTTGACGACATGGGCGAAGACAAAGACCCTAGGGACAGAAAGAGCCACTATGTACTTAGGCAGTTGCGGAGTGGGAAAACTCCTTTCCACTATAATGGGATGCTATTTTTCCCATTTTGTGGCAAAGTCATCAACAAGGACATCGACAGCATGATCCAGCATTCGGTGGGCATCGACCGTGGCCACGACTGTAAGCATAAGGCGAAGACCTTGGCAAAGCATGCAACATATGGAAAATTCCTCCTGAAATATGTCAAGACTGGCATGTTTCCCCTCTAGTAGGTGTTGTGAAGATGGGAGGCTCAACATTATCTTGGTTGGATTGCTTGATGGAGATATCCTGTACTTTGCATTTCCAAATCTGCTCAAGTATCCATGTCCAAATGCAACTGGGATAATGTTTCATGTTCATGCTAAGCTTTGTGCTACTCGTCTTAATGCATTGCAGAAAGAGGATGCGTTGAAAGAGACTTGTACACAGAATATAGTTGTGTATCCTATTTTCCCAACAGTAGTATTAAACATGGACCACTTTATGTGAAATTTAGGGTTATTATATTCTAGGCCATATTCTGCACATTTCCATCACTCAAAATATTTATTTCTTTTAGAAAACTAAATTTTATTCATACAGTTAGTTAGAATCTCGCATTGTTTACCCTGCCAATATATAACCATATCTATCAAATATGGGCACATTTTACCAGAACTCGCGATGTGGAGAGGACCATAATGTTCATACTCTACGTGGCAATCCATATCACAAGGCAAGTTTTCTAACAAGTTGTCCAAAAATGATGTCTACATTTTTTTCATGTTGAGAGGGTTGACTAGGACATTAGATGTTCTCATGCACCTGAGAACTAGCAAATCCGTTTATTAAACTAAACTGAGTTTACCTATCTAGAAAAAAACTGAGTTTACCCTTTATTGTTCTTCATTGGAACCCGCTTCTTTGTGTGATCTCCATCGTGCTCCCACCCGAACAGTGCCACTTGTACTGAAAATCTGGCTAAAAGTCGATGGTGACATGACGTGGTCCCTACCTTTCTGGACACCACTGCACGACATCGAAATCATTGTGGGTAAGCTTACAATAGAAGTAAGAGAGATGAGATGCGTAGAAGAGCCGAACGGGTGCCTTTGATGAGGAGAGATCATCATCGATGATGCCAGCGAGGAGATTTTGCGTGCCCCGCATATCAGAAGTCAAGTTTATTTGAGAGAGAGTCAGAAGTCAAGTACCCACATGTAAGAGCTACCCTCTCATAGTCTTGTTATTAAAATTTGTTTTCTATTTCTATGTGTACTAGATAGCAATATTTTAATGCTTATGGACTACCCATAATCTCAAGGGTGACCCCTTAATAAGATTTTTAGCTTGTGATTTATTCAACAAGTACTACACTAGTTCCCATATCCCTCTCCTCCTCTCTACTTTCCTCTATCCCCACTCTGACTCACCCTCCACGCCGCCCAGTTTCCAGAGTTTGTGTTCTTCATCTGGTCCCTCTTTTCCAGAGCCCAAACCAACGAATCCCAACCACCGTCGCCTCTTTAGGTGCATTGAGATGGCTGGATCTAGAAAGGACAATGATGATGATTCTCGACTATTTCAGGAGGTGGTTACCGCAGGCCCCCTTGAAGAACTCACAGCTAGATCCGACGTCATCACAGCGGCGAGCCTCGTCGGTTCGTCCAAACTTCATCTTGACTCAGCAAAATATAGTGCAACTCTGCTAGTTTCTTAGCCGTTCGGCCTCCCATGTGTTATGAATTATCACCCGACTAAGATACTGCGGGATTGCATGTTAGATGGCGGGAGCCTCCTCTGTAAGTTGTCGTTGTTGGACATGTTCTCCTTAGATGCTGTCATCCCAAACGACATGAATAAAGAGTGGGCAGGCGCCAATGGTGATTGGATCACCACGGTTGGCCTCCAATATAGCTGGGAACTTGTCAACGTGTACACTCGTTGCAAGATTCTTCTCCCACCGGTGCCGTTTGAATCCACTAATCGCATAGATACTTTCTTGGATCATGGCCATCGTATGATACTGCAGAAGATAGATATTTGCCAAGTTCCAACATTTTCTAAGAGATATCAAGATTACACTCTTGTTTCCCTTTTGTACGGCTCAGTTCTCGTTCATCACGGCCATCAAGATGTATGGATAGTTCTTCCGAATGACCCCTTGACCTATTCCAGTTACACCGATGTAATTATCCACAGAAGACTAGTGTTCGCCATAACTGAGACTGGCAGTGTTTATGCATGGAGTCCTTATTATCCTGGTAATTACACCTCCCTATATAGCGCTCTAGATTCATATTCATGGATGTATCTTATTTTACAAATCTGCCATATGGCATTGTTTCATATTCTATGATTGTTACCCTCTTTGTCTAAAAGTATTTCCCTATGAGTTTAGAGCATTTATATCTATAGGATTTTTCCTAAGGATTTCTATGTATATTAGTAGTATTACATTCGGCAGGGTTGCTTCGTGAACGAATCCATAATATTCACATATTTATTCACACATATTTCTGCCTTCTTTCGCATGGTTCAACCAGATTTCTTGTATTACACATTCCCGCGATTATGATTCCAATGTGAATTATTATATCATGATATCCGATTATTGTATTTTCCTATTCCTTCATTTTTAAAAATATTGCGAACCAAACATTTTTAAAGAACTGCATTTTTCTTTTCCAGCTCATGCTCTGCACCTGATGCCACCAGCCGTGGTTAACTGGGTGGATGAACTCGAAGGCGCTCTAGGCCACAACCATGAGTATGATTATGGTATGTGGTGGTTAGCCAGTTCTCTAGACGGTTCCAGCCTTCTACTTGTCTTTACCCGGGGCATTGCCAGTGAGCAAGATGTTCAATGTCCGATTTGTGCTAATACGGCTCGTCCTAATGTTGTTAGTGGCGGTCGCACTTTTTACACATATTCTTATGGATTTGTCTGCCTGGTGTTCTCGAAAGACCCTGATGTGTTACTACATCGAGGTAAGACATGGACAAGGGTTACTGGCCTTGGAACATACTCTCTTTTACTTGGAGTGAACTATCCGATCATCGTGCCGGTAGTCGGTGTCGATGTTTCCCAAGGATAACGGACGAGAAGCAACTCTTTCTATGTTGGAGATATGCCCTAGAGGCAATAATAAAAGTAGTTATTATTATATCTTTGTGTTTATGATAAATGTTTACATTCATGTCATAATTGTATTAACCGGAAACATTCATACTTGTGTTATTTGTAAACTAATTAGAGTCCCTAGTAAAGCCTCTTTATAATACTAGCTTGTTAGTTAATAGATTATCATGGTTTCCTGATCATGAACATTGAGATGTTATTAACAACATGATAATATCATTAGGAGAATGGTGTGATGGACATACTCCTACAGATAAGCGTTGCATAAAGATCAAGTCATTTAAAATAGTTTGTTTGCTATAAGATTTTAGATACATAGTAACCTAAATCCTTTGACCATGAGATCATGCTAATCGCCATCACTAGAAGGATGCTTTGATGACATCAAACACCACTTCATAACTGGGTGGTTATAAAGGTGGCATTGAGTGTTCGGAAAGTATGTGTTGAGACACATGGATCAGGAGTGGGATTTGTCCATTCATATGACGGATAGATATGCTCTGGGCCCTCTCGGTGGAATGTCATACAATTAGATTGCAAACATGTTACTGGCTCACAAGGTATCACATATCACATGAACAAGTAAAGAGTAATTATCGGTAACGTGGTTGAACTAGGTATGCAGAGATAAAGATGATCAAACCTCGTATAAGTAAAATACCGCGAGACAAAAGTAAATTGGTATCATATGTAAATGGTTCATCCTATTGCAAAGTAATCATAGAAATATGTGGGATCCATATGAATTTCCAGATTCCTCTATTGGTTATTGATCGGAGATGAGTCTCGGTCATGTCTGCATAATTGACCAACCGTAGGGAGACACACTTAAGGATTCGATGTTGTTTAGTACATATGGAATGTAAGTAGGGAGACTGAATGTTGTTCGGAGCCTCGGATGGGATCCAGGATATCATGAGGAGATCCGGAATGGTCCGTAGAATACGATTCATAAAAGGAAAGTCCAATTCCGGAGTTCGGGAATGATTCCGATGTTTTCACCGGAATGATCTAGAAGGGTCTAGAAGGTTCACCGGACCGGAAGAGGAAGGTTACATGAATGTGTCATTACTAAGTGGAATTATTGCATCATGTCCTAGGTTACTTGGATGGCCATTTTAAATAAAGAAAGAAATTAAACTCCTAAATTAAAGTCAAAAGGCAAGTTTGAAAAGTCAAACTAGGACAATGTTTCCTAGTGGAGGAAGGAGAGGAAACCTCCTCTCCCTCCACCATGCGCCTAGTAGGAGAGGGAGTTGGGGAAGGATTCAAACTCCCCTCCCTAGCTACCCCTCCCTCTCATAAATAGAGGGGAGGAGGTGCCCTCCAAGAACACAACCACCACAGCCCCTCCGCCTCCCTAGTCGGTGCCGACCACCTCCTCATCTCTGGCTTCTAAACCCTAGACCCCGGGGAACCCTAATACACTATAACCTGCTCTGGCTTAAGGCGAAGCCCTGCAGGATCTTCCCTCTACTTCCGACACCACGCCATCGTGCTGCTGGAATCGCGAGGAGAGAACTACAACCTCTGCTGCCTGCTGGAACAAGGGAGAGGAAGGTCTTCATCAAGTACCGAACGTGTGACCAACTGCGGGAGTGCTACCGGAACGTGGCACCGGAAGGATCGTCTACGCTATCTTAAGATCGGCAAGTGTATGACTACATCACCCACGAGAATCTGCTCTCGTTAACCGCTTTGGAATCTTCAAGGGTGAGTACTCTAATCGACTCATTGCTAAAATATAGTAGATAGATCGTGGCTTGTGTGTGTTCATGCGGTAGAATTTTTTGTTTTCCATGCTACGAACCACTAAAGTGGTATCTGAGTCGTGTCTATATGTAGATATGTTGCGTGAGTAGAACACAATGGTCATTGTGGGCGGTGGTGCTTTTATTATCAATTGCTTTTTGTGTAATTTGCAATCTTGCGGTATGGTGGGATGAAGCGGCCCGGGCTAACCTTACATGACATCATTCATGAGACTTGCTCCATGCTCAACATGCAACTTGTATTGCATAAGTGGCTTTGCGGGTGTCTGTCTCTCCCATCATAGTAATGAATCAATTTACAACGGGCACTTGATAGTTCAAGCATCAACATTGTGGTTCTTGTTCGTAAGTTATAACGGTACTTATTGAAAGTCCCAAACCACGTAAAACATGCAAAGAAAATTAGAGGAGTCTAACTTTGTTTTGCAGCGATGTGCTGTGATGTGATATGGCCATGATTGTGATTATATATGATGCATGCAATGTTCCTTATTGTAAGTCGCAACCGGCAGGAGCCTTATGGTTGTCTTTTAATTTCGTTAAGACATGCATGTGTATTATTCAAAGTAGTTGTAATAGTTGATGCTGGTGGACAACAACCATGGAGCGGTGCCATTGACCTTGACGCCACGCCGGTGATGATGGAGATCATGTTTATGCTTGAAGATGGAGATTAGAAGCATAAGAAGAAAGGCCATATCATATCACATATTTTGAATTGCATGTGATGTTAATCCTTTTATGCATCTTGTATTGCTTAGATAGCGACGGTAACATTATAAGATGATTCCTCTCACAAAATTCTCAAGTATAGTGTTCACCCTTAGTTAGCACCGTTACCAAGACTCGTCATTTTGAAGCACCACGTGATGATCGGGTGTGATAGAATCAACTGTGCATACAACGGGAGAAGCCAGATTTGCTCATGCAGAAACTAAGGTTAATCTTGACGAGCCTAGCATGTAGAGACATGGTTTCGGAATACGGATCACCGAAAGGTAAAGCATGAGTCATATAGTAGATATGATGAACATGTTGATTGTTCTTCTTTGAAACTACATCACCTCTCGTGATGATCTGTTTTGAGCTAGTGGAATTGGTTCGTGTGATCACTAAAACAATGTGAGGGATATTGTTTTGAGTGGGAGTTCATCTAGGTTAATTTAACTATTAATTAGAACTCAATTTGTCATAAACTTAGTCTAAACTTTTGCAAATATGTTGAAGATCAATGGCGGCCCCTACCATCAATTTTAATGCGTTTCTAGATAAATAAAAGTTGAAAACAATGGAAGCAACTTTGCGGATTGGTTCCGCAATTTGAGGATTGTCCTCAATGCTGGTCAGTTGACCTATGTGCTGGATGCACCGCTGGGTGACCCACCTGTAGAAGATGCTACCGATGATGAGAAAAATGGTTTTCGTACTCGGAAGAATCAGTACTCCATAGTTAGTGTGCTATCTTGTATGGTTTGGAATCAGAGCTTCAAAAAAGGTTTGAGAACTTTGACCCACATGATATTGACCATGAACTCAAAATGATATTTGAGGCTCACGCGGCAGTTGAGAGTTATGAAGCTTATGAAAAGTTCTTTAACTGCAAGATGGAAGAGGGAAGCTCCGTCAATGAGCATGTGCTTAAGATGTCTGGGCATGCTAACGAGCTCCAGAGCTTGGGCATAATAATTCCTAATGCGTTGGGGATTCATCGTGTCCTCCAATCACTACCACCAAGTTACAAGAACTTTGTGATGAACTACAACATGCAGTGCATGGACAAGACGTTACCAGAACTCTTCTCTATGTTGAAGTCTGCGGAAGTGGAGATCAAGAAATAGCACCAAGTTTTGATTGTCAATAAGACCACCAATTTCAAGAAGCAAGGCAAGCCTAATAAAAAGGGTAACTTCAAGAAGGTCAGCAAGAAAGTTGCCACGCCTATAACGAAGAAGACCAAGGTTGGTCCTAAGCCTGATACTAAGTCCTTTTACAGCAAGGGAGAAGGTAACTGGAAGTGTAATTTACCCAAGTACTTGGTGGATCAGAAGAACGACAACATCAAGAAGAAAGGTATATTCGATATACATGTTATTGATGTGTATATTTCTAGTAATCGTAGTAGTGCCTGGGTATTTGATACTGGTTCAGTCGCTCATATTTGTAACTCAAAACATGTGCTGCAGAATAAA
The DNA here is from genome assembly GCA_916181665.1 of Avena sativa. Classification (NCBI taxonomy): domain Eukaryota; kingdom Viridiplantae; phylum Streptophyta; class Magnoliopsida; order Poales; family Poaceae; genus Avena; species Avena sativa. The sequence continues at coordinate 109,043,328 of OV702293.1, forward strand.
CGGAGACTAGCGAAAGACGAGGTGACGATGCGCGTTGGAAACAGATCAAAGGTTGATGTGGTCGCGGTCGGCACTCTCCCTCTTCATCTACCATCGGGATTAGTTTTATACTTAAATAATTGTTATTTGGTGCTTGCGTTGATCATGAACATTATATCGGGATCTTGTTTATTGCTAGACGGTTACTTTTTTAAGTCCGAGAATAATGGTTGTTCTATTTATATGAGTAATATCTTTTATGGTCATGCACCGTTGATAGATGGTCTATTTTTATTGAATCTCAATAGTAGTGATACACATGTTCATAATATAGAAGCTAAACGTTTGAAATTAAGCAATAATTCTACATACATGTGGCACTGTCGTCTTGGTCATATTGGAGTGAAGCGTATGAAGAAACTCCATTCTGATGGACTTCTTTAATCACTTGAAAGATGCGAAGCATGTTTGATGGGAAAATGACTAAGACTCCATTTTCTGGTTTGATGGAGCGAGATACGGACTTATTGGAAATCATACATACCGATGTGTGTGGCCCAATGAGTGTAGCATCGCGTGGTGGTTATCATTATGTTCTTACTTTCACGTATGACTTGAGTAGATATGGGTATATCTATTTAATCAAACATAAGTCCGAAACTTTCGAGAAGTTTAAGGAATTTTAAAGTGAAGTGGAGAATCAACATAACAAGAAGATTAAGTTTCTACGATCTGATCATGGAGGTGAATATCTAAGTTACGAGTTTGGCGAGCATTTGAAGAAATACGGAATACTTTCACAATTGACACCGCCGGGAACACCACAACATAATGATGTGTCCGAACGTCGTAATCGAACTCTCTTAGGTATGGTTCGTTCTATGATGTCACTTACAGATTTACCTTTGTCGTTTAGGGGTTATGCATTAGAAACAACCGCATTCACTTTTAAATAGGGCAAGATCTAAATCCGTTGAAACGACATCGTATGAATTATGGTTTGGGAAGAAACCTAAATTGTCGTTCCATAAAGTTTGGGGTTTTGAAGACTATGTAAAGAAGTTACATCCCAACAAGCTTGAATCCAAAGAGGAAAAATGTGTCTTCATAGGATACCTGAAGGAAACTATTGGGTATACCTTCTATCATAGATCCGAAGGCAAAATCTTTGTTGCCAAGAATGGATCCTTTCTAGAGAAGGAGTTTCTCTCGAAAGAAGTGACAGGAAGGAAAGTAGAACTCGACGAGGTTGTCGAACCTTCTCTCATATTTGAGATTAGCGCAACACCGGAAGAAGTTCTTGTGGCGCCTACACCAATAGGAGAGGAAGCTAATGATAAAGATGATGCAACTTCGGTCGAAGTTACTACGAAACCTCACAGGTCGACGAGGAATCGTACCACTCCCGATTGGTATGATCCCATTATGAATGTCAGGCTGGTAGATAACACCGACGACCCTGCGACATATGAGGAAGCGATGATGATCCCAGATTCCAATAAATGGCAAGAAGCCATGAAATCCGAGATTGGATCCATGTAGGAAAACCAAGTATGGACTTTCGTGGACTTACCGGATGGCCGGAACGCTGTCGAGAACAAATGGATTTTCAAGAAGAAAACAGATGTTGATGGTAATGTGACCGTCTATAAGGCTCGACTTGTTGCAAAAGGGTTTCAACAAATTCATGGTGTTGACTACGATGAGACTTTCTCACCTGGTAGCGAAGCTAAAGTCTGTAAGGATTTTGTTAGCAATCGCTGCATATTATGATTATGAAATATGGGAGATGGATGTCAAAACGGCATTCCTCAATGGAGACATTGATGAAGAGTTGTATATGGTACAACCCAAAGGTTTTGCCGATCCTAAAGATGCTAACAAGGTATGCAAACTTCAACTGTCCATTTATGGATTGAAGCAAGCATCCCGAAGTTGGAATAAACATTTTGATAAGGTAATCAAAAGTTTTGGTTTTATACAAACTTATGGAGAATGTTGTATTTACAAGAAAGTGAGTGGGAGCTCTTTAGCATTCCTAGTACTATATGTGGATGACATATTGTTGATTGGGAATGATGTAGACCTTCTTAATAGTGTCAAAGATTATTTGAATAATAGTTTTTCAATGAAGGATCTTGGCGAAGATGTTTACATATTAGGCATAAACATTATAGAGATAGATCGAGACGCCTAATATCATTGTCACAGAGTACATATTTGGACAAAGTTCTAAAGAAGTTTGGAATGGAAGATAGCAAGAAAGGGTTCTTTCCCATCTTGCCCAATACGACCTTGAGTAAAACTCAAAGTCCCGCTACGGCAGAAGATAGAGAGAGGATGAGTAAGACTCCTTATGCCTCAACCATAGGATCTATCATGTATGCCATGATATGTACTAGACCCGACATTGCTTATGATGTTAGTTTAACTAGCAGATATCAAAGTGATCTAGGGGTTGATCATTGGATAGCGGTCAAAAACATCCTTAAGTACTTGAGAAGAACTAAGGATATGGTTCTTTCTTATGGAGGTGATGACCAAATCGTTGATAATGGTTACACCGATGCTAGTTAGAACACGGATCTGTATAATTTAAATCTCAATCTGGATACGTATTTACTTTGAATGGTGCAGTAGTGAGCTGGAGGAGTGCATAGCAAAGCATTATGGCGAGATCTTCAACTGAATCAGAATACATAGCTGCTTCGGAGGCTTCACAAGAGGCGATATGGATGAAGGAGTTCATTACGAAGCTCGGTCTGGTTCCCAGTGCGCTGGACCCAATGTCTATGTATTATGATAACATGGGTGCCATAGCCAATGCGCAAGAACCAAGGTCACACAAGAATCAGAAGCATATCAAGCTATGTTTTCACGCTATTCGAGAGCATGTCCAAGATGGTGACATAAAGATTTGCAAAGTACACATAGATCTGAATGTGGCGCGTCCATTGACTAAACCTCTCCCGAGGGCAAAACATGATCAACACCAAACCTCCATGGGTTTTCAGTATATTACCATGTAATCTAGATTAGTTGACTCTAGTTCAAGTGGGATATTGTTGGAGATATGCTCTAGATGCAATAATAAAAGTAGTTATTATTATATCTTTGTGTTTATGATAAATGTTTACATTCATGCTATAATTGTATTAACCGAAAACATTAATACTTGTGTGATTTGTAAACTATTCGAGTCCCTAGTAAAGCCTCTTTATAATACTAGCTTGTTGGTTAATAGATGATCATGGTTTCCTGATCATGAACATTTAGATGCGATTAACAACAAGATCATATCAGTAGGAGAATGGTGTGATGGACATACTCCTATAGATAAGCCTAGCACAAAGATCAAGTCATTTAAAATAGTTTGTTTGCTATAAGCTTTCAGATACATAGTAACCTAATTATTTCGACCATGAGATCATGCTAATCACCATCACTAGAAGGATGCTTTGATGACATCAAACACCACTTCGTAACTGGGTGGTTATAAAGGTGGAATTGAGTGTTCAGAAAGTATGTGTTGAGACACATGGATCAGGAGTGGGATTTTTCCATTCATATGACAGATAGATATGCTCTGGGCCCTCTCGGTGGAATGTCATCCAATTAGATTGCAATCATGTTACTGGCTCACAAGGGATCACATATCACATGAACAAGTAAAGAGTAATTATCGGTAACGTGGTTGAACTAGGTATGCAGAGATACCGACGATCAAACCTCGGATAAGTAAAATATCGCTAGAAAAAAAGTAAATTGGTATCATATGTAAATGGTTCATTCTATCGCAAAGTAATCGTAGGAATATGTGGGAGCCATATGAATTTCTAGATTCCTCTATTGGTTATTGATCGGAGGTGAGTCTCGGTCATGTCTGCATAATGCACGAACCGCAGGGAGACACACTTAAGGATTCGATGTTGTTTAGTACATATGGAATGTAAGTAGGGATACCGAATGTTTTTCGGAGCCTCGGATGGGATCCGGGATATCACGAGGAGACCTGGAATGGTCCGGAGAATTAGATTCTCATAAGGAAAGTCCAATTCTGGAGTTCAGGCATGATTCCGGTGTTTTCGCTGGAATGATTTAGAAGGGTCTAGAAGGTTCACCGGACCAGAAGGGGAAGGGTACATGAATGTGTTATGACTAAGTGGAATGATTGCATCATGTCCTAGGTCACTTGGATGGGAATTTGAAGTAAAGGAATTAAACTCCTAAATTGAAAGTCAAAAGGCAAGTTTGAAAAGTCAAACTGGGACAATGTTTCTTGGTGGAGGGAGGAAAGGAAACCTGCTCTCCCTCCAACACGCGCCTAGTAGGAGAGGGAGTTGAGGAAGGATTCAAACTCCCATACCTAGATGCCCCTCCCTCACAATAGAGGGGAGGGGTGACCCCATGAACACAACCACCACAGCCCCTCCCCAAGCCACCGCCACGCCGCCGCCAGTCGCCGTCGTCGCCAGCTGCTGCCGTCGCCCAGTTCTGCCGTCTTGTACCTCTGCCGCTACACCAAGTCGTCGCCGCCCTAGTCGTCGCCGACCACCTCCTCCTCTACGGATTCTAAACCCTATACGTAGGGGAACCCTACTACTCCACCATAACCCGCTTCGTCTTAAGGAGAAGCCATGTGGGATCTTCCCTCTACTTCCGACACCACGTCATCGTGTTGCCGGAATCGCGAGGAGAGAACTACAACCTCCATTGCCTACTGGAACAAGGGAGAAGAAGGTCTTCATTGAGTACCGAATGTGTGACCGACTGCGGGAGCACTGCCGAAACGTGGCACCGAAAGGATCGTCTACCCAATCTTGAGATCGGCAAGTGTACGACTACATCACCCACGATAATCTTCTCTCGTTAACCGCTTTGGAATCTTCGAGGGTGAGTACTCTAATCGAATCGTTCCTAAAATAGAGTAGATAGATCTTGGCTTGTGTGTGTTCATGCGGTAGAATTTTTTGTTTTCCTTGCTACGAACCCCTACAATCTATACGTCGCACTATGCAATATGCCTTTATGAGCCACCGCATCCTGAAATATGCCACTTGAGTCTGAATTGACAGACGCCTCTTTTGGTTTCTCAACAAACACTGCCTTCTCATCATATAATATGATAAATGAACGCATCGACATTTAATTCATGAAGACTACGCTTTGGTCTATCCCAAGCTTCGCTAACGCCCTAGATTGGAACCAGTCTGGCTGTGAATTTCAAAAAGGAAAAAGGCCATGTGGCCAACATATTTACTACTGAAATGTTGTACATTACCGTAGTAGTAATCTGTATGTAATGGGAGTAGCTCCCAGTTGGTCGTTGAACTATTTCTTTTATAGTATTCTATATGGAGTAGTATAATTTGTAAATCTAGTTCTATGATCTTGTATCTTTACTTGATTAAACATCATTTTGTACAGAATATCTGTTTAATACTCCATAAGTTGACTCGCGTCTGACTAGCACACTGCATGCAGCGGTCACTATGATGAGTGTCCCTAGTCTCCAGGTCGCAGCACAAGTTGTACTGTACGTAGTCTTCTCCATCCCATATAAGTATACGAGAATAGAGTGGATTACTTACTAGAGTACTAGTACTAGCGAATAGAAACTGGTCAAACTGATGCGACAAGACAATAAATGCAGCATCCGCCCACAAGTTCCCAAGCATCACTAGAGCAAACGCGCCCCCCAAACCCCCACCCCCTAGGACCCCACCTCGGTTCACTCTCTTCTCTCTCTCTCCACCGCCATTGCTGTGAAGCACCCTTCTTGTTTCAGCTGCATATCAGGAATTGAGACAGAATGGATCTTCCAGATATTCGGCAGGCAAGACGAATGGTTCTTCCACATGCTGGATAATCTTAAAGAGCCCAAGGTCCACCATATTATAGAGACTGCCACATTGTCTTCCAGCATGGAGATCGTGGTGGCCACAAAGTATGCATCCACTTCTGACCCTTCGGGGGCACCAACTTCTTCGGCGGCTCGATCAGCATCCTTCGCTGCACTGTCTACTCCGCTGGAGGCTCCGTCTTCGGCGGCGGACCTGGCAGCATCTCCCTCGGCACTATCTTCTCCCGCGTTGGCACCAATATCTCCGACAGCGGCACCAAATTCTTGTGCAGCCAAGTACCAACACCCACGGAAATGTATTCTCTGGCAGCAGCACCATCCAACAAGATTGTGAGTACTGCTAAACTCACTAGGATGCATGCAGGTGTAAGTAGTTTGCTATTTTTTAGTTCCTTTGTACTCACTCCTAACCAAATTTTAATGGACTCAACTTTGTCTAGATACACATGCATATTTTATAAAACTGTTAACTACTAGTACGAATAACTTTGAACATTGACTGTTAGATCAAGACGGCAAATCCCAATATTTGCCACAATGTGTAGCCAAAAGCGGTTCCATATTTGCTTTTGGAACTAGTTCCCTATACGATGGAGGTGGTTCCAAATTCAGGAAAAGAGGGAACCGAAGCAAGAGGGTTCTCCGATGCTAATTGTGGTTCCAAATTGCTTATCCAACCGTATGTGTGACGTGTGTCCTCTGCTCTCATATCTTGACAAAAAATAAGGCTATTCTTGTCAGCGGTGAGATCGCATGATGCAGAAATTTAGAATAGCTACATTGTGGAGCTCTAGCCAAATTGCATTGTGAAGCCAAATTCAGTTTTTTTTTGGATTTAGCTATAGCAACATTGTGGCTACCCAACTTTGTCTAGGTACGCACTACTACTAATAATTTTGAACATTTACCATTAGATCAAGACTAGCAGATCCCAAATTTTACATATTATAATTTTAGTCATGATATGTTGTACTAGTATTTATAATATGTTGTATTATTTATAACTGGCCACTTGTTTAAAAGTACACAAGATGATTGCAAAAAATGAAGCAGCTATGCTATGAAGCTAAAAAATAGATCTGTACTCTGAAGTCTGAACTTGTGCTACAGTTTGATTTCTATGCTGTTGATTCATATATATTGTGCTCAAATTTATGTAGGACTATGCTCTCTTCAACTTCGATGAGCAACTTCCTTTAACTACTTATGATTGCGAATCTACCCCCTTCCCCTGTTTTAAGTTCAGAATTGAGAGGAATACACTGGCTAAAAAGTCAATGGTGTCCGACAAGCATCTTAAGGTTGGGTTACATATAGCGAAAGCGCGAGGGCCAGGCCGCCCTAAAAGGGTTCGCCACCAATTGGCCCCTCGTTAGCCCTCTCGATTCTACGTGCAACTCGACGAAGAAGACATGTACATGCTAGTCATCCCCAGCGAGTTAAAGAAGCGGCTGAAGGGGATTGGCAGGCTTATCATGCTGAATACTTGCCCTGAGTGTGGCTGGTCTGTGCACATCTAGCGCGATAAGAACAGTGATAAGGTTGTATTCAATGAACGTTGGTTATGTTTTATAGATGGGCACGAACTGTAGATTGATGATATCCTGGGGTTCAAGGTAATAGATGATTCCACGTTTAAGGTGGATATCTATGACCATAACACCTACACCAAGAGATTGATCATTTGTGCTATGGTAAGTAGCAATAAGATAAAATTTAGTATTGATCATTCCACGACTAATGATGATTGTGAGGTCATTGGCCATGTTTTACTTGGGTGGTCTGTATGCCGATAATGATTTTTGTTGTTTGCTTGATTGATCTCTTTACTGGAGGATTATGGTTTTGTTAGATGTCTTCGTTTAGGTATTATTTTGCAATTCGATCTGTAGTAGCTCAAGACATTCCCTAATTGAGGCCAAATTTTCTGCAGTGTTCAAGCAAGAAGTTCAAGGTTGGACATAGCTCACTATGGAAGAAGACAAGAGAGAACTCTACTGCCAGTCTGATGCAGAGGCCACTGAAGCAGGGTGAGTACGCCCATTGGGAGAAGACCACCGACAGCTTCTCCAACGTGCTGAGTGAATCCGGGTTAAATATGCTTGCCATCCCCAATTTATTTTTTCCTTGTTTTGAGGGTGAGTGTTCTCCGACCATCAAGCTGAATACCTCCATTTCCTGCATCTGGGATGTCCACCTGAAGGAGGAAGATGGCAACATAATCATGGACGCATGATAGCCAGAGTTTGCCAATGCACATGCTTTGAAGAAAGGATAACTCCTGGTATTCAAGAAGCTTACCAACAGATCCTTGAAAGTAATTTTATTTGATAAAAATTGCTGCTAGAAGGTGATCAGATGTATAGGTTATAACCCATGACCCATCATTGGAAGAACAATATGAATCACGGCTATATTAAGTTGGTGCATGTTCGATTCAAATCGCAACTGTTCTGTATAGAGGCGGTCTAAGTATACCCTCTCTTTGCGTACTCGATCTTAGAAATATGTATGTGGCCTGATTATTTGAGAGTAGAATATGGTCTCACTTTTCTTTCTAATCATGACCTTGCTATAACTATTGAATTTCAATGTCTGCATTGCTAAGTCTGCTAATTATTTTGATCTATTGTCTATGTACTGCTGAATTGGTCACTTTGAAATGCTGTTGAATATGTCAAGTGCTGATGAGTATGAATTGGGAACCTGTCGATATTTTTTCTCTTATTATGTACTACTGAATCTTTTGAATACTACTGAATCAGTCAAATGTTATGTCCTTGCTATTACTAAAATATTTTGTAGGGTTGAAAGAAGAATTTAATTCTCTATGTACTGCTATTTAATTTCAGGTATCTTTTGCTAAATCAGTCACTTTGAAATGCTGTTGAATCCGCTTCTAAATATGAACTGGGAATCTGTCGATATTTTTTTATCTTATTCTGTACTGCCGAATCATTCAAATGCTACTGAATCTGTCAAAATTTTCGTCGTTGTTGCCTGGATATTTCCGTAGATCATTTTCCTTTCTGTCATCAGAATCGTTGGATGTGTTTTGGACAAAGATGAGAGGGGTAAAGATACATCGTGATTTCTCATTCGGATATCAGTCTAGTTTTGGACTGGGCGGAGCGTGTGTCCCTCATTCTTTAGGTTTTTCACATGAATATATCTGTCGAAAGAATTATCCCTTTTTTCCTCATTCCATGGTTGTTTTCGCACACAATTGTTTTTTTGTTTTGATATTATTTTTCCATCCCTTAGTGAGGTCTTTGTTTCGAGTCCCGCCTTAGCAGATGAGATGAAAGGTATCACATTTGGCCCCTGTTTAGCCTTGAACATTTTAATTCGCCCTTTAGGGGTTAGGGGAATGCTAAGCACTACCTAGTAAAATTAGATAAAGGCCCATGTTGCATAGCCCTGAACATTTTAATTCAGCCTTTTAGGGGTCACTTCTAAGAAATTCCAGTTAAATTTGAGAAAGGAGCCCATGGAGTATAGCACATGTAGATAGCCAAACTCTTTTTAGTTTAAATTTAGAATAAAAAACTCTGCCTACCCATATTTTTAAGAAACTACTCCATCATGTGGCATTATATAAATTGAGATGCCAGGAGCGATGCCCTTATATATTTTAAAGTAGATATGCATGGAAACAAAATATTTTTAAGAAGACTAATACATAAGGTGTAGTACTAATAAACGTTTAATATTATATTTTCTACACTTATCTTTAGTGTAGCAGTAAGGCACTCAATTTATGTCAATTTAATTTAATGAATGTCTTTAGTTCGAATCCCTAGTGTATACATATATATATCTTCATTTTACATTTTATAATTCTAGCAATTTGCATTACACAGAGGCTGACATCGCATACCCACCAACTGTGGAGTCCATCGAATTTAATGGGTAGGTTTAAAAAAAGGTAAATACCTCTACAAAAAGGCCGGCAATGGGCCCCAATAGCAAGACCATATATGGTTGCCGCATCGATCAACATTTCCAAGGTCTAAATAGCGTAGGCGGCCAAATGCTGAAAGGAAGGTACTCATTAGCTTTGAGCTCTCATTGCCTCTATCATAGGCATCTTCATGTGGTCAAGGTGAAAGTTAGGTCCACTCTGAATCATATGCTTGACAGAACATAGACTGGAAATCCCAAGTCCCTTGAGTACGAGGGTCGCTCCGCATGCTACTCAATTTTGGTCACCTGAAAGTTCTTGTCACTGTAAATACATGCATATCATCGAGAATCGCCAACAGGGTACCCCTTGAACATGGTACATGAGCTTTCCCATAACCAAAATGACAAGGCAAGCAGACAATAAGCATCTCAGCAATCTTTTTATTTACCATATGCATAGCTTTTTATTGAGGACGCTTCATAGATGCTCATTATAGTGATGTTGTAAGTTTCCACCATGATTAAGAATGTCTTAGGCTAGCGGCCTAGGCGTTTCTCTAACACAATGTATAAACTCCATGAACTCACAACCTCCCCTTTTATTTCACATCGTCGACATCCATAAACAAAAGAGCAAGGAATCAACTCGATAGGATATCCAACAAGTGTTGAAAGCGTTCCCCGTGACAGCACGGTTCTGCTGACTCCCAGTATATAAGTAGCAAGCATATAACATTAATTAGCAAAACCATTTTCACAACCTTGTTGAGTCACCACTTATTCTATGAGCACCTTCTTGAGAGCATAGTTGTCATTCTTGTGTTTGTTGCAAAACTTGGTTAATCATGTCATGACTTTGCTGCTTGTATCTCTGATATCTTTACTTCTAGTCTTCACTTGAACTTCAGAGGTGCATTGACATTTATATTGTGCTCTTCAAACAAAGGAAAGCGAGATACCACTCTATCATACCTTATTATGAGCATTGCAATGTTTCTTATGTTTGTGTTTCATGCTACTTATTATTATTGAGTTGGCTTCTCTTCATAGCTCGCCATGACTATTGAGTAGACTTAGTTGCATATTTCTTATTATGAATTGTCTAAGCATCTACTCCTGTGCTGAGAATATTTACGTCATATGAAGCAAAGTGTTCGTGAAAGTTCTTTTATCGCATTCAGCTTTCAACTGAACTGCTTGAGGAAAAGCAATAAGCTAAGCTTGGGTGGAGTTGATACGTCCAAAATGTATCTACTTTCTCGAACACTTTGCTATTGTTTCTTCTCTAAACTTGTGTGATTTGGATACAAGTAACATGAACTGACACTCTTTTCTGCAGAATTACCTTGGTGTCTTGTTTTTGTGCAGAAAATGAACTTTCAGGAAAAATCCCAAAAAATATGCCAAAAATTACATTTCACCAGAAGATCCACGGAGCCAGAAGAAGAGACGGAGGGGAGGCCTGGGGGCCAGACCCACCCTAGGCGCGGGCCCACCTGACCCCACGCGTGGTGGGGGTGTGGCCACCCAGGCAGCTCCTCAGCCTCCCTCTGCGCCTATAAATTGCCTTTCGACATAAAAACCGAGGGGAGTTCGATAGTTTTCCAGAAAGAGTTCCGCTCCGCCACCGCCACCAGAAACCAAGATTCGGATCCATAAACTCCGTTCTGGCACCCTGCCGGGACAGGGAATTTGGAGAGGATCATCGCCATCGTCATCACCAACGCATCTCCATCAACCATCTATGTTTCCCTCATCCATGAGTGAGTAATCCCCCACTGTAGGCTTGGGGATGGTAGGGATTCGATGAGTTCAATCACGTAATCGAATAAGATCTGTTAGGGCATAGTGCCTAGTATATCTATTTGTGCTATTTGACTTTGTTGCAACTTGTTGTGCTTAACGCTTGTCACTAGGGCCCGAGTGCCATGATCTTAGATCTGAGCTTATTATTGAATCATTATGATAGTATTGTTTGTGACCTTATCTGCAAGTTGTGTACACATATCATTGTCTGGATCCAAAGGCCCCAAAGTGACAATAGTTGGGACAACCGGAGGGGATGGCTGTGGTGTGAGGATCACATGTGTTCACGGAGTGTTAATGCTTTTCTCTGGTGCTCTATTAAAAGGAGCACCTTAATTGCCAGTAGTTCCCTAGAGGCCCCGTTGCCACGGGCTGGCTGGACAGAAGATGTTGTGCAAGTTCTCATTGCGAGCATGTATGACTATATTTGGAGCACATGCCTAGGATTGTTTAGTACTTGGATGCTTTTTATTATTTATCGGCAATGCCCTAGATCTTAAAGTTACATGTTTAGACTCGTCCATGCAACGCTCGTCCATCCATCCCTATGCCTACTGCACTCGAATCCTACTATTATCGTTACTGTTACTATTGCTCCTGTTTTTGCTGTTCTTATTGTCGTTGCTTTGTTGTTGCTACTGATAAACTTCTGTGAGCAAGAACTATTTCCAGGTGCAGCTGAACTGAAAAATCAGTTGTTAAGGCTTGCAAGTATTCTTTGGCTCCCCTTGTGTCGAATCAATAAATTGGGTAATACTACCCGCGAAGACTGTTGCGATCCCCTATACTTGTGGGTCATCACTTTTTCACTAGATTAATTTAAACCACTCAATCCTAAGCAACTCAGCTTTGACCCAAAGTTGACCAAGCCAATCTACGGTAACCCCCCTTTTTTCATCTAAACAATTCCACCACTGAAATATGTTAAAACGATGTTCTTACCTAACCCAACTCCTCCCTCATCTCGGGACGAGATATTTTAAGGGGGAAAGTTCTATAACAACCCTGATCTTTTTTCAAAAAGGCAAAAATCAGGGGGAACAAAAACTTTTCTTGTTAAGTGTTGAAATGCTTGTTTCTTGATACTTGTGTTCATATATCTGATTGTATATTAGATCACATACTCCTTACCTCAACACTAGTTGACAAAAACTGTTTTTCAAAATAGTTTTCTTGGCTCACCTTTCATATTCTCAAATGTTATGGCATCTCAAACCTGAGCCAAGATGACTTTGATAAAAAAAATATTTTATTATTTTCTCTTTAACAAAACTATGGAAAACTATATATAATCTCCTTATGTTTTCATTACAGAACTTCAACTACCCTTATCTCTAGGTTTTCCAAAACCCTTCATAAAACCTTTTCATTCCAATCTTGGTAGAGATACCAGAGGTACTTACCTTACTTAAAATTCTCAACCCCTTCAAAATACCCATGCTTACTGATGATGTGTAGCTCAGATCACTGTAGAGCTTCGTTGGGAGACCCCAAGAGGAAGGTATGATGAGCACAGCAGCAAGTTTTCCCTCAGTAAGAAACTAAGGTTATCGAACCAGTAGGAGGAAGGAAACGAATCAAAGGTGTTCCTAGCAACTTGGAAACCTGCACAACACAAACTCAAGACTTTGCCCCAACGAACAGTGAGGTTGTCAATCTCACCGGTTTGCTGAAAACAACGGATTAACTGTATGGTGTGGAAGGTAATGGTGGTTTGTAGAAAGTAAACAGTAACAATGGAGAGATGTATCAATGGTAAAGATTGGACCGGGTTCCATAGTTCACTAGAGGTGTTCTCCTTAAGATAAACAACATAACATGCTGGGTAAACAAATTACAGCGGGGCAATTAAAAGGATAGAGCAAGGAATAATAATCTAATACTAGACATTCATGATCATATGAGATTTGATTGGGCTATACAACAAGATACATAGACCGCCATCCAACTGCAACTATGACTAGTATACCACCTTCAGGTTATCATCTGAAGCCCCTCTAGTACTAAGTTGCAAGCAACAGATAACTTCTTTAAGCAAAGTGTGTAAGGTAAACAATCCACTTGTACCATGAACAAGAGATCATTATTTTCTCCCTAGTAGCAACAACACATCAACAACCTTAGAGATTTCGTTCACTTCCCTAGATTAAATAGAGGCATGAACCCACTATCGAGCATAAATACTCCCTCTTGGAGTCACTGGCATATACTTGGCCAAGATAGCTACTAGAACGGAGATCATGCAAGATCTCAAACAACATAGACATGATAGAATCAGTAAGATAGAATCATTAAACAATTTGTCATAGTAATCTCAATATCCATCGGATCCCCGCAAACACAACATGCATGATTACAAATAGATGATCTTGATCATGAACGGAGCTCACAAGATCTAAACATGGTAGCACAAAGGAGGAGAAACACCCATCTAGCTACTACATGGACCTGTAGTCCAAGGTGGAACTACTCACGCTTCATACCAGAGACTGGCATGGTGATGAAGAAGGCCTCTGAGATGATCTCTCCCCTCCAGCAGGGTGCCGGGAAGAGCTTCAGAGCCCCCTGATCTAGGGACGATGGTGGCGGCGGCTACAGACTGTTTCGTGGAAGATTGATCAGGTACTGAGGGTTTAGGTATTGGTGGCTTCTTATAGGCTAAGAGGGAGTCCGAGGGGGTGCCCGAGGAGGCTGCACCCCCCCTAGGCATGGGACAGGCCTGGCCGCGCAGCCAGGGTGTGTGGCCCCCTCGAGGCCCTCCTCCGTCTCGTCTTCTGGATCCGTGTTCCCCACAGTAAAATATTCATTTTCTGCCTTTTCTGGAACCAAAAAGCACAAGAAAATAGGCAATTGGCACTATGGCATCTTGTTAATAGGTTAGTCCCAGAAAACATATAAAAATACCTCAAAGTGTAGACAAAGCAAAGAAAAGTAGTTACTAAACAAGCATGGAACATCAAAAATTATAGGTACGTTTTCGACGTATCAAGCATCCCCAAGCTTAACTCCGGCTCGTCCTCGAGTAGTTAAGTGATATAAAGAATAATTTTTGAGGTGACATGCACCATCAAAATCAAACCATTTGCATGCATTGAAAGAAGGGATCAAAGTACTCTAAACATGAGCATGAAAGATGTAGTTCTAGCAATAAGACAAAGTAACTATGCATGCAACATGAAAGGCTACAAACAAAGATCATGAATAACAATGCATTGAAAGACGTTTGTTTTTTTCACATATAGAAAACATAGCATAGTGGCATTCAGCTTGTCCCTCATGGAGTAGCAATAAATGCATACGACACCTTCAAAGTTCATAAGGGTGACTAGATACAAATAGTTCAAGAACAAGCAATATCAACAATATGAATTAATCGATAAGTTTTGGGACAATGCACATAGAACTAAGAATGACAACTATGCTCTCTTAATTGGTTCCTAAGGATAGAAGGTGCAGACTCAATATAATAGTGGAAGAAAGGCCCTTCATAAAAGGGAAGTAGGGACTTAAAGTCTCATAAAGAGCTTCCAAAAATTAGGGTACTTGTTAGCTTTCAGCTCTCATTGCCCCTATCATAAGCATCTTAAAGTGATTAAGGTTAAAGTGAACAAACTATGGATTATATGCTTGACAATGTATAAGTTGGCAATTTCATATCCCTTGACTACGAGGGCCACTCCTCATGCTACTCAACTTTAGTCACCGGTAAGTCCTTGTCATAGTAAGTACATGTGTATCATAGAGAACCACCAACGGGGTACCCCTTGCACATGATACAGGAGCTATCCCATAATCAAAATGACAAGGCAAGCATACAATGAACACCTCAGCAATTTTCTTATTTACCATGGGAAAATGGTGCTTTTTTCTCTGTTTCCTCTTTTTAATATGTCTATTTTTTTTATAAGAAGAAAGCTTCATAATTTGCTCACTATGGTGATGCTGCAAGTTTCCACCATGATTAGGCATGGCTTAGGCTAGCGGCCCAAGCGTTTCTCTAACACACATACATAACTCCATGGACTTACAAGCTCCCCTTTTATTTCACATCGACGATATCCATAAACAGAAGAGCATGCTATCAACTGTGTACAAGTGCAATATTGAAAGCGTTCCCCATGACAGCATGGTTCTGCTAATTCCAACGTATAAGTGCAAGAATATAAAACATAGATGACACAATGGTTCAAGTTTATTTAGGGGTAAGAAAAATAAATTGTTCCATCAAGTTCGTGAGAGCTTTAATCACTAAGTTTTTCATAACAAGTTTAATTTGGAAGATAGATAAAACAAGAATATACTTGGAATGGTGTAACACACCATGCATAGGAATTTATAGTGGACACTTTGGAATAACTTGGTTTCTTGGGAGTTGCTTGCATGAGTAGAGCTTACTCATACAAGTGGAGGCTAGCAAAAGACTAGGAGCGACCAACTAAGAGAGCAATAATGGCCATAATCATGCAGAGCGACAAAAAATTACTAATCAAAGCATAAAGTGGTACCATAAGTCAAAAAATAAATGATCATAGAGGCTAAGGTGCCTGGTTCATAGTCATAACATGGTGTGATCATGTGCCAAGTCAACCCAAACAATGGATCAAAGGAGAATACCACAATACTATGCTTTTGTATGCTAAAACACCGAATGATTCTTTGAAGGCACATTAAGAAATCCTAATTGATTGGAATAAGTCATGCTACAGCAATAATCACTAAGCATAAGGTCAAAACAACACCTAGCATGACCTGATAAAGTCTAAGTCACAGTAAAAAACAAGCTCCTCTTGTACTACTAAAGCAAGAACTTCCTACTCCTTTCCAACACCAATCAACTTATTTGAAACAACACAACGAGAATGGGGGTCCAACTAATTTATTCAAGCAAACTAAGCAAATAAAAACCAAAAACGAAAACTAAGACGCTCCAAGAACAACACAACTTGAACATGAAACAATAAAAACAAAGTGTCTAGAAAGACCTGAGTTTTTTATTGATGAAGAAGGGGTTGCCTTGGGAATCCCCAAGCTTTGACGCTTGAACCTCTTGAGTATTTCTTGAGGTGAAACGGGGTGGCATCCCCAAGCTTGATATTTTGTCCATTCTTCATCTCATTACATCATTCTCACCTTACACCTAGAAATTTTCCTTCATACAAAACTTCACGCAATCTTCATTAGCAACATTAGTGTATTCAAAAGATAATAGTCCTTTGGGTTTTAGTTTTAAAATAGCAAAACTTTCATTAAAGACACAAGCTACTGTAGCAATTCCCTCAACAAGCTCAATTTCCCAAAAAGAATCCAAAAAGGAATCAATAAGAAGCAAATGCAAACGATGGTAGAAATCTGTCAAAACAAACAAGCAGGTAGAAACCAATCTTTTAGAAGAACTTATGTTGCTCAAATAAAATTTGTTGAACTGACGAAAGTTAGATAACAACCTGGGGGTTTTATTCAGAAAATTGCAGCTCAATCCGACTTACAGAGATTTTACACGAATGTTCACGGTGGATCACAAAAATCTGTTTCGGGACAGCAACTCCCCAAATCTAAATTCCCTCTCATTAGAGGTTATTCTTGGCACAAAAATCAAATAAAAAGGATAAGGAGAGGTCATTACAGAAATAGTAACTTCAAATACTCAAGAAAATTATTGGGTTATCCCCCAAGAAGTACTTTTCTTTAACGTCTTTAAGTTAGGCATAAGAAGCAAGAATCAAGTATTTTCAAATGAAGAAGCATTAACATCAAACCTTGCTTTCAAAGGAGGAGCAAAAATCAACTTCTCTCTCCTCATAGGTAAGTGTTCAATACCTTTCTTGAATGGAAATTGATATTTAATGGTGCCTTCTTTCATATCAATGATGGCACCAACAGTTCTAAGAAAAGGTCTTCCCAAAGTAATAGGACAAGAAGCATTGTATTCAACATCCAAAACATAGAAATCAATAGGGACGTAGGCATTGTTAACCATAATAAGAACATCATTAACACTCCCCATGCGTTTTTTTAGCATTATCATCAAGTGGGACACCCAAATAGCAATCTTCCAAAGGTGGCAAATCAAGCATTTCATAAATCATTCTAGGCATAATAGAGACACTAGAACCAAGGTCACATGAAGCTTTGAGATCCAAGTCATTCACTTATATATTAATGATGGGTTCCCAACTATCTTCTACTTTCCTAAGAATAGAGGCTTTGTGTTTCAACTTTTCTTCCTTATTCTTAATAAGAGCACCTGTAATGTGCTTGGTGAAAGCCACATTAATATCACTATCATTAGGGATTCTAGCAAGATTTTGTAGGAACATAATCACTTCAAAAATATTGCAAACATCAAGATCAAAATAAAACTTAGCATCACTGGTAGTAGATTCATTGGGTTTAGGCATTCTGGTAGGAGGAATAGGGACTTCTTGTGGTTTGGTGGCATCCATATTGGTGGTGGTAATAGTACGCACACTATTGTTTCTAGCAATTTCAGCTTCTCTTTCCCACTTAGCATGTAGTTGAGCTAACAGTCTAACATTTTCATCAACAGTAACTTGTATGGCATGAGTAGCAGCAAAGGTACTTTCCAAGGTTTCAGGTTTAGCAGCCATTTTATTAATTAAAGAGGACTGTGCTTTAGATGAAGAGGAAATATTTTTATCAACATTCTTGAAGCATGACTACAAGTTTAGAGGGAGAACTTCTAGTATTATTGTTGTAGGAGTTTCCATAAGTATTTCCATTATTAGGAGGATAAACCATATAGTTATTACCATAAGCATTGTTGCCAAAATTATTATTCCTAATGAAGTTCACATAAACTTGCTCTTATTGAGCAACCAAAGAGGCTAAGGGAACATTATTTGGATCAATATGAGCTTTTCCATTAACAAGCATAGCCATGATAACATCAATCTTATCATTCAAAGAGGAGGTTTCTTCAACAGAATTTACCTTCTTACCATGTGCAGCTCTCTCAGTGTGCCATTCAGAATATTTGACCATCATATTATCAAGGAGCTTTGTTGCAACACCCAAAGTAATGGTCATAAAGGTACCTCCAGCAGCTGAATCCAACAGGTTTCTTGAAGAGAAGTTTAAACCTGCATAAAAAGTATGGATAATCACAAGCAGTCAGTCCATGAGTGGGACAATTCTTTACCAAAGATTTCATTCTTTCCCAAGCTTGAGCAACATGTTAATTACAAAGTTGTTTAAATTTCATTATTTCACTTCTCATAGATATAATCTAAGCAGGAGGATAGTATTTTCCAATAAAAGCATCTTTGCACTTAATCCAAGAATCAATACTATTTCCAGGCAAGGATAGAAACCATTATTTAGCTTTTCCTCTCAAGGAGAAAGGAAACAAATTAACCTTAATAATATCTCCATCTACATCCTTATATTTTTGCATCTCACAAAGTTCAACAAAGTTATTGAGGTGGGCAGCAGCATCATCAGAACTAGCACCAGAAAATTCTCTTTCATCACAAGATTCAACAAAGTAGGTTTAATTTCATAAAAGGTAGCATTAGGAGCAGGTGGAGCAATAGGTGTACTAAGGAAATCATTTTTGTTTGTGCTAGTGAAGTCACACAACTTGGTGTTCTCAGCAGAGTTCATTTTTGCAGAAGTGGAGCAAACCAACAGTAGCAGCAACTAGAGTAGGAACTAATTTTTTTGTGCTTTTGATAAAAGAAAGCAAACCAAACGAAACTAATTTTTTCTGAGTTTTTGATAAAAAGAGGCAAACAAAACAAGGCAAGAGAAACTAAGCAAAACAAAAACAAAGTAAAGAGAAAGGTTGTGAATGACTCCCCTATTGAAGCCGTCCTTAGCCTCCCCGGCAATGGCGCCAGAAATAGCTTGATGATGTGTAGCTCAGATCACTGTAGAGCTTCGTTGGGAGACCCCAAGAGGAAGGTATGATGAGAACAGCAGCAAGTTTTCCCTTAGTAAGAAACCAATGTTATCGAAATAGTAGGAAGAAGGAAACGACTCAAAGGTGTTGCTAGCAACTTGGAAACCTGCACAACACAAACTCAAGACTTTGCCCCAACGAACAGTGAGGTTGTCAATCTCACCGGTTTTCTAAAAACAAAGGATTAACTGTATGGTATGGAAGGTAATGGTGGTTTGCAGAAAGTAAACAGTAACAGTGGAAGATGTATCAATGGTAAAGATTGGACCGGGGTCCATAGTTCACTAGAGGTGTTCTCCTTAAGATAAACAACATAACATGCTAGGTAAACAAATTATAGTGGGGCAATTGACAGGACAGAGAAAGGCATAATAATGCAATACTAGACATTCATGATCCTATGAGATTTGATTGGGTAATACAACAAGATACATAGACCACCATCCAACTACATATATGAATAGTAATCCACCTTCAGGGTATCATCCGAACCCCCTCCAGTATTAAGTTGCAAGCAACGGATAACTTCTTTAAGCAAAGTGTGTAAGGTAAACAATCCACTTGTTACATGAACAAGAGATCGTTGTTTTATCCCTAGTAGCAACAGTGCATCTACAACCTTAGAGATTTATGTCACTTCCCCAGATTAAATAGAGGCATGAACCCACTATCGAGCATAAATACTCCCTCTTCGAGTCACTAGCATCTACTTGGCCAAGATATCTACTAGAACGGAGAGCATGTAAGATCTCAAACAACACAGAGATGATAGCATCAATAAGATAGAATCATTAACCAATCTGACATAGTAGTCTAAATATCCATTGGATCCTCGCAAACACAACATGCATGATTACAAATAGATGATCTTGATCATGAACGGAGCTCACAAGATCTAAACATGGTAGCACAAAGGAGGAGAAACACCATCTAGCTACTACATGGACACGTAGTCCAAGGTGGAACTACTCACGCTTCATACCGGAGGCTGGCATGGTGATGATGAAGGCCTCCGGGATGATCTCTCCCCTTCGGAAGGGTGCTGGGAAGAGCTTCAGATCCCCTCGATCTAGGGACGATGTTGGCGGCGGCTGACTATTTCGTCGAAGATTGATCGGGTACTTAGGGTTTAGTTATCGGGGCCTTCTTATAGGCGAAGAGGGAGGCCGAGGGGGTGCCCGAGGCAGCTGCACCCCCCCAGGCGCGGACCAGGCCTGGCCGCGCGTCCATGGGGTGTGGCCCCCTCGAGGCCCTCCTTTGTCTCGTCTTCTCGATTCGTGTTCCCCATGATAAAATATTGACTTTTGGCTTTTGTCCTGTCCAATTCCGAGAATATTCATTTTCTGCCTTTTATGGAACCAAAAACAGAAGAAAACAGGCAACTAGCACTGTGGCATCTTGTTAATAGGTTAGTCCCAGAAAACATATAAAAATACCTCAAAGTGTAGACAAAGCAAAGCAAAGTAGATACTAAACAAGCATGGAACATCAAAAATTATAGATACGTTTTCGATGTATCAAGCATCCCCAAGCTTAACTCCTGCTCGTCCTCGAGTAGTTAAGTGATATAAAGAATAATTTTTGAGGTGACATGCACAATCAAAATCAAAATCAAACCATTTGCATGCATTGAAAGCTGGGATCAAAGTACTCTAAACATGAGCATGAAAGATGTAGTTCTAACAATAAGACAAAGTAACTATGCATGCAACATGAAAGGCTACAAACAAAGATCATGAATAACAATGCATTGAAAGACGTTTGTTTGTTGCACATATAGAAAACATAGCATAGTGGCATTTAGCTTGTCCCTCATGGAGTAGCAATAAATCCATACGACACCTTCAAAGTTCATAAGGGTGACTAGATACAAATAGTTCAAGAACAAGCAATATCAACAATATGAATTAATCAATAAGTTTTGGGACAATGCACATAGAACTAAGAATGACAACTATGCTCTCTTAATTGGTGCCTAAGGATAGAAGGTGCAGACTCAATATAATAGTGGAAGAAAGGCCCTTCATAAAAGGGAAGCAGGGATTTCAAGTCTCATAAAGAGCTTCCAAAAATTATGGTACTTGTTAGCTTTCAGCTCTCATTTCCCCTATCATAAGCATCTTGAAGTGATTATGGTTAAAGTGAACAAACTATGGATTATATGCTTGACAAAGTATAAGTTGGCAATCTCATATCCCTTGAGTACGAGGGCCACTCCTCATGCTACTCAACTTTAGTCACCGGTAAGTTCTTGACATAGTAAGTGCATGTGTATCATAGAGAACCACCAACTGGGTACCCCTTGCACATGATATAGGAGCTGTCCCATAATCAAAATGACAAGGCAATAAGACAATGAACATCTCAGCAATTTTCTTATTTACCATGGGCAAAATTGTGCTTTTTCTCTTTTTCCTCATTTTAATATGTCTCTTTTTTTATAAGAGGAAAGCTTCATAGTTTTCTCACTATGGTGATGCTGCAAGTTTCCACCATGATTAGGTATGGCTTAGGCTAGCGGCCCAGGTGTTTCTCTAACACACACACATAACTCCATGGACTTACAAGCTTCCCTTTTATTTCACATCGACGACATCCATAAACAAAAGAGCATGCTATCAACTGTGTACAAGTGCAGTATTGAAAGCGTTCCCCATGACAGCATGGTTCTGCTAATTCCAATGTATAAGTGCAAGCATATACAACATAGATGACACAATGGTTCAAGTTTATTTAGGGGCAAGAAAAATAAAGTGTGCCATCAAGTTCGTGAGAGCTTTAATCACTAAGTTTCACATAACAAGTTTAATTTGGAAGATAGATAAAACAAGAATACACTTGGAATGGTGTAACTCACCATGCATAGGAATTTATAGTGGACACTTTGGAATAACTTGGTTTCTTGGGAGTTTGATGCATGAGTAGAGCTTACTCATACAAGTGGAGGCTAGCAAAAGACTAGGAGCGACCAACTAAGAGAGCAATAATGGCCATAATCATGCAGAGCGACAAAACATTACTAATCAAAGCATAAAGTGGTACCACAAGTCAAAAAATAAATGATCATAGAGGCTAAGGTGACTGGTTCATAGTCATAACATGGTGTGAGCATGTGCCAATTCAACCCAAACAATGCATCAAAGGAGAATACCATAATACTATGCTTTTGTATGCTAAAACAACGCATGATTCTTTCAAGGCACATTAAGAAATCCTAATTGATTGGAACAAGTCATGATACAGCAATAATCACTAAGCATAAGGTCAAAACAACACCTAGCATGACCTGATAAAGTCTACGTCACGGTCAAAACAAGCTACTCTTGTACACGATCAAAACAACACCTAGCATGGCTGGCTGGATTTTAAATCACTCGACTGAAGCCCCTTGAGGAACATGATGCTATCCACTAGAGTTAACTATGTTTGCTAAAGAAGATCTGGACAAATTAACTTGCAATACTGCACAAATTTCATCTGATGTATGCTTCAGTCATCATATTTAACATTGGACACATATTCTATTTTTCACTACTCTTATCTGATGAATGCATCTCTGAACACTCAAATTATCTTGATGAATTGCAGGTTAGTCTTGAATCTGTAGTCCGAGAATGTATATATACCTTTATTGATCTGTGAAGAAGGTGAGAATATTTTTTCATGGGTTCACATTATTCTTGCATGGACCTTAGAATGTTATATTATGAGATAGAATCTTTTGTTTCTATGCCGTTTAAATTCGATGTTATAAGCTCCTTATTCTGAATGTTGACAAGGAGGATTGATCACTTCTTATTTTTGTAGTTGTGGACCTGAATTAACTTGACGTGGTCAGAGTGATTCTCATAAGAAAAGACACACAAGACAGGATTTTGCCTACGTGAAAGTTAGCACCTTTTATTTGCTATCTTTTCTTTTCTTATTTTAAAGGATTTGCAGCGAGCAGCAACGTTGAGATAACTAACTTGACTGAGTTTGTCACCACATTGCGCTCTGCACCTAACGTTCCACGCCTGCACATGTAGCATGATCAGCTACCAAATTGCTCAACACACCACTTGGTTGATGCATGGACTATGCAAACCTTACTAATAACGTTATTCTGAACAAAAAACTGAACACTACTGACAAGCCAAGTAAGTACAGGTTTGGAATAAGTAAATCTAACACTTTTGCTGATCTTTGCCTTCCTGCTATGATGGAAGTCCGTTCCATTTGATTTTTTTATTTGCTATGTGTGATAAAAACTTTTGTGGTTGTGCTCTCATATTAGAATGTTCCAATCTATCGATGTAAGCAATATGTTTTCTCTTAGTTATTGTTACAAACTATTCTTCTTTCATTGCTCTAGAATTGCTTCATATTTACATTGTGTTTGCATAAGTGATAATATTATATTTACTTATTTCATTTTTTGCATAGCTTTTCTACACAACTTTTCTACACAACTTTCACGCCATTTACAACATTAAGTGGAAAAGAACGGACAAACTGCACAAACATCTATAGAGCGCCAAATTCAATCCTTGCAACAATGTTGACCACTGCCAAGATTCAGAGACCTCTCTTGATTGGTCTTGCCTTATGTCCAACATTAGTTTTCTCAAGTCATTTTATACAGATTGTAAAAACTTTAGTCGGTCATTTCTAATAGTATTATTAGTGAGTTGTTCTCATTGAAAACTTAATCATAATTTTTATTTTTATTGTCTATATACACATGTATTTCTTATTGTATTCTTCCACCCTGTCATACATCATCCATCATAATGAAATTATTTTGCCTTTGCATAGAAGACATGAATAGCAATGATATTCAACTTTATTTTATTCTTTCTACAAACTCCCGCAACAACGCGCGGGGTATTATCTAGTATAATCTAGTAGATCATCCTTTAGGACCAGATCTATGTTTGTGATCATCAATCTCAAACCAAGAATCCAAGTCTGGATCTAACCTAAGCCACTAAAGTGACCATCTCATCTCCTAATCAGCTTAATCTAGGGATAATCCCTTTTATTAGTTTCCCAGTCAACGAAGATCAAGTCTAAGCATGGATCCTCTCTACTAAATCAAAAAATCAACACCATCTACTTGATTAGTAGTTTGGAGCCTCGCATCACCTCAAAATCCTTTCCTCTTGTAATCTAGTCTAAAACCCTAAATCTGCCAAAATGGCTAAGTGTGAAGCCTTATCAAGATTCAATCTTTGAGACTCCACCCATTCTAACCTCTGTGCATTTTTGAGAATGTACTTGAACCATATTTTAGTACATAATGAGTACTACCAAAGCCCACTCTTTCCTTTGGCTAAGACATTATGGTTCCCACTAATCCTTGATGGTTTTGCAGTCAAGATAATAAACTTTTCTGCACATCAAGTCAACATTCCTACTTTGGCAGAAGCTCACATCCTTATGCTATCACCCCTTGACTAACTATTGGCATGGTTGTGATCTACTAACCATAGTCTTTCAATACATAGTTCACTTGTTTCCATTAGAGCATTGTGCTTCTTAAACCCACTTGGTTTATGAGGCATCATGACATATCTGCTATGGCAGCATTGTTTTCAACAAAGTTTGCCACCACTCCTACATCACCTCCATTTCAACCAACCCCAACTCTTGGAATCATGATCATATATACAACTGGTTCTACCCATCCATCTATCCCTTGTACCAAGGAGAGCTCTGAGCTCCCTAATCCAACCTTGTCTAGGTGGTACAAAAATATCAAAACCCTTGATTCCCCTAAATCTAGTTTTCCTCCATTATCACCATAATTCTTCAAAAACCAAGATAGAAATGATGTATAAATCAAGTTTACATCATCTACCTTGGATATGATAACTCCCCGAATAATTCCCATAATTATTTGGATCCTAAAACTATTTAACTTCCACTTTTAAGAAAACCCTTGAATCCTTGTCTAGAAAGACAAATGTGTTTTTCTCCAAATTCCTTGACAACTCAATGCACAATTGAGTTCTATACATCATATCTTACCTTCCCATCTCAAAAATAAATATTTTTGAGATTCTTTACTATTTATTTTTGCCCTTTTTCTTAAATGGCAGAAACAAGAAATAATTCATTAAAAATACTTTTCCATCTCAATAAATTCGAATAAAATTCTCCAATGTGTAATATGGTAGTTAGAACCATTTCACACGAAAATACCACCTTGTCTAATGTAAAAATACCACAATAGCTTCTATAAACCATTTCTGTACTTTTTGAATAATTAATAGAAAGTGGACCAGAAGGCATCCATTAAATCCCAAATAAATATTGGAGGTGTAAATTTACTATACATATCTACTAGTACCATTTCCCCACCTTGCCCAATGTAATATATTTAACATCTTTCACAAACCCAAGGTTGATCAATATTTTTCCACATCAACCAAACCTTGATTTAAACTCAATCAACCCTTACCCTATTTGGTCAACCAAACTTGCAAAGTGCACCACTCATCCCTCTGGTCGACCACCACTGTAGCATGCGACTGTAGATCACCCCTCTATTTGTCCTTAATGCTTGGAGAGAGATGCCATTTTACTCATTTACTAGCAACCACCACTCCACCATACTCCCTCTATGTATCTCCACCGACCAAGACACCTCCTGCCCCTCCTCCCTTCCACCTGGCCACACCCAAGCCAGCTCTACCCCACCTTCATGTCCAAAATGGACATTTCTCCCCTAGCACTCTCCCATTGCTTTAAAGGGGCCAGAGGCCACTAACCCTGTTGCTGCTTCCTCATTTCCCCCTGGACTCCAGAGAACCTCCCCACGATCTCCCCTATCCTCCCATGATCTATCTTGCTCGAGAGAGAGATAGGGAGAAAGAAGAGTCAGCCATGGAAAAGAATCAAAGCACAACTCCATCCCCTCTCCTCCTCTCCCTCTACATGTCCCTCTCCCAAACACTCCTTGCTCCCCTCTATCTAACCATGCCCCTATTCTTGTTCAGGACACCCTCTATAGCTGGCCCTGGAGTGCACCGACAAGCTCCTTCTCGGCCAACCTCGCGCGAGCAAGCTCCCGACACGGAAACGCCTGCTGTCGCCCATCGCCGGACTTGCCAGGAACAACCGCGTTGCCCTATCGCCTTCCCTGCCAGCCTTCGTGCCTTAGGTGAGCTCCCCACGGAGATCCCGTCCGCCCCTACGGTTACTTCCCGTGCCCTCTGTCGGGAGGAAGACGGTGAGCCCTGGCCGTCGATATGGATTTAATCCAGTGGCCAGGAGCTCCCATACCGTTTCTCCGCCTTCGCTGTTGACGGGCTGGACCGGCCCGCCAGGGCCCGACTCCCTCCAGCGCGCGTGGCTTCCCCTTGTTGGGCCGAAGCCAGCCCCGTGCAGCCCATCTCCCCTCATTCACCTTTTTCCTTTTTAAATTTAAATCTACATATCTGATTCATACCTATTTGGTTAAATTTGAAATAAAAATGGAAAATGACCACATTTGGTCAAATCTCATTTTTCCTAGATATTAAATGTTTTCCCTAACATGCGGTACAACTAGTAGACCAAATTGATGATTAAATCAATTATATAAAATCACCCACTCAAAGGTATCCCTTTCACTAAATAAATCTTTCTTGGAGTTTCACCAATCCATTTTAAATGAATCCTTTTGGTACTGCAAGCCATTGTTCATACCTTGCATATCACCTTGACCCCTTAACCATTTTCTTCCTAAGTTGACCTTGGTAAAAATAACAAAAACAGCACCAGTAGGACTTTAGTAATTTCTCTAAGTCAAACCATAAATGGTATTGACCTAATTCTAACTCCCAGTAGACACACATTTCTATATCCTTCAAACTCTGGGAGCCCAATATTTATTGAGATCTTCTTGAATTTTGGTGAATTAAATATTCATGTGCATAGTTTATTCACCAATAAATTCACCATGGTAGATCTGTATATCCAAAAAGTTTGATTACAATTTCTATAGAAAGGTATTTCAAATACCTAACATGTGTCTTTTGAATCACCTCAAAAGCTTCTGTAGAATAAATCTAGTGAAAAGGGTAAAAACCCTCTAGTACTGCATTTGGGATTTTCCTGATTCCGTCCACCAAACACTACTTAACCACCCAAGGGAATAATTTTTGGAGCTCCAAAACTATTCTAGTGAATTACTTCCTAAAACTAGATATTATTCACTATAAAAATCATTATAAATCATTGGTAATTGATAAAATAGTGAAACCACTTTTGTTGGTTTCATTTTATCAATACCTTTCTGATGATATAATTTTTGTATATTGATATCATACATAAATGGACCTTGGTCTAAAAACACTCTCTTACCTAGTTTATAGATTATAACATACTCATGGAATCTCCTTTAAAAATGCCCCAAGAACTTTTCCCAATTCTTGCAAAGTACTTCCTCTGAACACCTACTAATTTGTAAATAGGACAAGTACTTTGTTTGTTGTATGCTAGGATTCTTGTATGCCTTGATGATTGATTGTGCCTATTGCTTGATTGCATGTGTGATCCTCGACAGCGATAGTTGTAGTTGTATCAAGGACGAGAGGAAAGGGTCGTATTTTTCTATTGGGTATTATTGGTATTTTATTGAAGAAGTCCAGGGACCAAGACCATGTTACTGATCATCAAGCAATCCACCTTCTTTCTCATAATCCCTTGCCCTACTTTTATACAAATGCATGTTTTATGTACTTGTTTATATAAATTGCATGGTTTTACTAGAATAATTTCATATGTGGAAATGTTTGGCTCCTCCAAACCATTACACCTTTTGTAATACTAAGTACAACCCCCTTGCCGACACCTACTTGCCCCTAGTATGGCAGATGGTGTTTTAGCACCATAACCCCTTGGTGAAATGGATCGTATGGGCACCTAGAGGGGGGGTGAATAGGTGCTACCCAATTTTTAGTACTTTTTCATTTTTAGGCTGGACACAAAGTAAATTCTCTAGATATGTAACTATGAGAATTTCCGTATATGCAAACCTAGCTACTAAGCACGTAAAGAGAGGAGCGAGGGAACCGTAGTGGAGCACGCGGAGACACGGGGATTTGTTTTACCGCAGTTCCTTCCTTGTTAAGGGAAGTACATCTGCGTTGGAGGGATGGGCGGTTCTAAGACCGCCACGCCACAATAGGCCTCACCCTATTCTCCGATGGATCTCGCCACGAGAGGCCTGATCCACCTTCTCCATTATTGGTACCCTTCGAGGTGACCAATGCCTTTTACAACGATACCGGGGCACACACCCACAACTGAATTGGGGGCTCCTGAGATGACAATAAGCTGTCACAAGAACAAGTTTTATCAATATAAACAAAACAAGGATCTAGGCATTTGCAAGAAATACTAGATTGGTGATTCTCTAAATGAATGGAGAGGAGATGAAGTGCTTGATTGCTGATGATGAAGATCGAGTTCTCCTCCTTCGATTTCCCAAGGGACGGGGCCTTTGGGTGGATCTAGGTGGAGCTCTCTTGGATGAAGGTTGCAGATCAGATCTTGACTTTTTCGAATGAACCAAGAGATCTGGCAGGAGGGGGAAGGCTGGCTTAAATACCCCCTGCCCAGATCTGGCCGTTGAACAAGTTTGGGGGCGGATTATCCTCCCCCCACTAGGAGCAGACTATCTGCCCCCTAGGAAAACTCCGCCCCTAGGACGGATATTCCGGGGAGAAAGTCCGCCCCCTCTCTGGGGCTGGCGCCTGCAGAACTTGATGAAGATCTTGGGGGCGGATTATCCGGCCCCCTCCAGGGGCGATTATCCGGCGTGGCCGGAAAGTCGGGCCAAAACTCCGCTCCCTCTCTGGGGCTTGCGCCTTGGCAGTGAACATGAGGGGCGGATTATCCGGCGGGGCCAGAAAATCCGGCCGAAACTCCGCCCCCCTTCTAGGGCCTGCGCCTATCTGGGAAAAAAGAGGGGCGGATTATCCGCCCCCCAAAGGCATATTCCTCTTCCTTTTATCCTTAGAGAGAGCTGCAACACTTCAACACACATCAAATAATCCTTGATATTGTTATCTAACACACAAAACACTAGGGATTATGAAATGTTCTTTCAATCTCCCCCTTTTTGGTGTTAGATGACAATACTAGGATTTGCAATGAAACTGGATAACGCCACCTTAACAAAAATGAAAGAAGCCCCCCTAGATGTGTGCATATTTACAAAATGCATTTGAATACAGATACACACACTAGGGAGAACACAACTTTCATAGCAAAGATAATTGAAACAAGGTGGGTTGGGAAACAAGGTCATACCACCGGGATGTGATTATAGCCAAAGAGAATAATGATATTGTTAGACTCCAAGCACATCCCAAAATATTGATGCATACACTAGATAATCCCATGATTCCATATGCCATCAAACAGACTCCATAGATAAATCTAGAATTCCATGAGAGTAGACCCACAATATAAATCCGGGATTCCAGAAAACCAAACAGAGTAGAGCACGACATAGTCTTACATAATCCAAGCACAAATAGAAAATAAGTTCACGCTAAAAAGAGCACAAGCAAGCAAACAAAACGACGGAAAGACAAGTGTTTGCGCCCGACCCTTGCAAATCCATGAGACCTAATAGAACTACTTCTACCCCTTTGGCATCGAAACGCCAAAAAGAAAGAAGAGCGATGCTAAGGCCCCTGAAGATCATGCCTCCTCATCCTCATCGTATCCATCCTTGTCCCCTTCCTCTTCATCATACTCATCATCATCGTCATCAGCTGGAGGAGTGGGTGCCCTCGGAGGTGGAGGAAAAAGGAATCTCTCGAGCTCACCATAGTTGATCCCTGAAGTGTTCCTCTGAGCATACGGTTCCAGAGCAGTGGGAGGAGGTGGATGGCCAGTGGCACCTGAGACATGGTGAAGAATAAGCTGGTGAGTGTGATCCCTCTCATGATCCCTCCGATACGCCTCATAATGGCCCTTGTGAGTGTCAATTCCCATGCAAAGGATGTGTCGCTGGAACCAAGTGAGCTGTTTAACCTCGTGTTCCATTGGGGACACCGCGGAACGACGACCACTAGCCCGTGCATCACGCATGAAGGACTCAGGGGCAGTGGAAGGGTGATGGGTCTTCTGAGTGTTGTTGTAGATTTTCTTGGGCTTGTGAACCCCATCCAAAGCAGTGCCAAAGTCCTCATGAGGCAACATATGAATTATGAGCATCATAATGAAAGGAGCATATGGAATAGAGAGCCTGTTGATCATAGCATCCGTCATATCATGATATATGTAGTCCATGACATCCAGTTTGTAACCTGTAGCTGAACCAGAGTTGGTGGCACACTCGTGAGCAAAAGAAAGGAGAGGAACTAGATGGCCACGAATCTTGTCATTGTTGCCACCACTCGGAGATATGCAATCCCTAAATATGCCAACGAGGGAGGCATACAATGGAGGGAGTCCAGCAAAAGTACCAGCAATACCATCAGGAGAAAGGCAAGGAGCAAGCACAATATCCTTGGATGGCTTCAGAGGAGAAATGATACGGTGGCCAGAAGGGGTGTCACGGCCATGGAAGGAATATCCACGAACCTGCCCAAAACTACGGAAGTCCGACTGAATCATTGTTGTCCCGGTCATCCACTTCATAGTACGGCGCTCATCACCGCAAATCACAAGTGTCGAGAAAAACTGCCTCACCACGGAGGAATCATAGTTGCATTGGATAGTCATAAGGTGGTGAAGCCCCATCTTGTTGGTCACATCCAATGCCTCAAGGAGCCTTGCCTTGGATTGAGCCTCAGTCGAATTGATGGGGTGCATGGGGTGAAGCTTGAGAGTGGCATACACATCATCATGAATATCCTGAAAGTGTTCATTCCAAAACATAGAGTCATCTGGGGGACCATCACTGTCAGCCTCATCATAGTAATCAGTCTGGCGAATGGAGGCATACTGAAGACTGTCCATAGCCTTGTAGTTGGGCCGAGACTGTATGCCCTTGTGAGATGCAGTCCTCTTTGTTTTCTTTCCTGCCTCTGCCATCCATTCAGCCTCTCTTGCTGCTCTGCTAACTTCGGTTTCGTCAATGAACGTCCCTTCTGTAGTGGGCTTGAGATAACGGGCACGGGGACGACGAGAGAAGGTCTTGGTAGGCTTGGAACCACCTATGAAAAGCATGAGAGGGATAGAATGGAGATAAGCACACACACAAGTCCAGGAGAAATTTTAGAAATAGTAGAAAACAATCCATAAGCCAAAGATTTGCATTGCAGGAATCAGGACCAAACCAGACCATATGTAAATCTCCAGGCCGGATTATCCGGCCATGGCAGGGGCAGATAATCCGCCCCCCGCAGAAAATTTCTGGAACGGCCTAGATTTACCATAGCAAAACAGATCGGGCACTAGGGTTGCAATACTACTGATTCTAGCAAGCAAGGAAATCACCAAGGATCTTCTACAACGAGATTTCCACCAAAAAAATGCATCCCATACAAAAGGAGAGATATGAGGAAGTTACCCTCACTCATTGGAGGAAAATCTCGAAGGAGAAGATACCTGGAGGCGAGGTGAAGAAGATCTGGGGAGGGCCCGGAGAATCCGGTGGTCAAATCGACTCCGCGAGGGGCGGAGGCTCCAGCGGCGGCTGGGGCCTGAGCTAGGGTTGGGAGAGGGCTGGCTTCTCTGTTTGAGCCTGGCCTCCCCGACCCAGCCCTTAAGACGCATAAGTCACCCGGGGCGGATAATCCCCCCCCCCCCACTTAGGGCGGATAGTCAGCTCCCCTCTGAATTTTCTGTTAATAACAGGTTCAGGCCGGAGCACCCTTGCAAAACCCCTCGCTGGTGTATAGAGGACGTGTGTGCAAGAATAGATGGTTCAAGGGGGGAAAGAAGGCTTGGGTTTAGAGCAACAAACTGAGATGGTACTACACACCCAAATTTGCAAGAACCAAATCAAACAAAAACCAAAGTTGAGTGTGTTTTCCATAAGAACAAGAAATATGCAAAAAAATCCAAAGAGAGCCATTAGAAACCAACTCTTCTCAAGGAAGAGGGCGGTGGCCGAAGCCACCATGTTGGAGCGCATGGCATGCGAAGATGTATCTTGAGTTCAAAACCAATGCTCATCGATGACCCACATATCACAAAATGATATTAAGGGAAATGATTTTTCTTGCTTTCGGCATTATGGGGGGAGGGTTATCCCAATCAATTAGGACCACACTCCCCCTATGTCTATGCCTGCATCTAAACCAAATACATGAAAAAGAGCAAGTGAGTGTGCAAGGGTAGTCAATCCAAGATCCTTGAATCTATGATATTTAGCTCATTCCTCAAATAACAAAGTCTTGCTTCATTAAGGGGCTTCGTGAAAATATCAGCAAGTTGGTTCTTCGTGCTCACAAAGGATAGGGCAATATCGCCACGAGTAACATGATCCCGAATGAAATGGTTGCGAATCTCAATATGTTTTGTTCTTGTATGCTGCACGGGATTGTAAGCAATTTTGATAGCACTTTCATTGTCACATAATAGAGGCACTTTGTCAAAATAGACACCATATTCCTTTAAAGTTTGCCTCATCCATAACAACTGTGTACAAGCACTTGCAGCAACAACATATTCAGCTTCGGCGGTTGAGAGTGAAATACAATTCTATATCTTTGAAGACCAACACACTAGAGACCTGCCCAAGAATTGACATGCACCAGAAGTTGATTTTCTATCATCTTTGTCACCAGCCCAATCTGAATCAGTGTAACCACATAGAGAGAAACTTAAAACCTTGGGATACCATAACCCAAAATTCGGAGAATGAACCAAATATCTGAATATTCGTTTGACCGCCACTAAGTGGCCTTCTTTAGGAGCGGTTTGGTACCTTACACATACTCCTACACTTAACACGATATTGGGCCTAGATGCACAAAGATAAAGGAGAGAGCTAATCATGGATCGGTATACCTTTTGGTCCACGTCTTTACCCTTGGGATTAATCTCAAGATGACACTTTGTTTGCATTGTAGTAGCAACGCCATTGAGATATGTCATCTTGAACCTTTTGAGCATGTCATGGATGTACTTAGCTTGATTAATAAAGGTTCCCTCTCTAAGTTGTTTGATCTCGAATCCAAGAAAGAACCTCAACTCACCCATCATCGACATCTCAAACTTGTCAGTCATAATCTTTGAAAATTCATCGTTAAAAGCTTGGTTAGTGGAGGCAAAAATAATATCATCTACATAAATTTGGCATACAAAAATCTCCCCATTGACCTTCTTAGTAAAAAGAGTGGGATCGATTTGCCCAACTTTGAATCCACGGTCCAACAAAAGCTCTTTAAGGTGCTCATACCATGCACGTGGGGCTTGTTTAAGGCCATAGAGCGCCTTATCGAGTTTGTAGACATGGTTCGGAAATTTGGGGTCCTCAAAACCCGGGGGCTGCTTGACGTATACCAACTCATGTAGTGGACCATTAAGAAACGCACTCTTAACATCCATTTGCTGTAAATTAAAATTATGATGGGCGGCATAGGCAAGAAGGATACGGATGGACTCAAGACGAGCCACATGAGCATAAGTCTCGCCAAAATCAATTCCTTCCACTTGAGAGAATCCTTGAGACACGAGTCTTTCTTTATTCCTCACAACAATGCCATTTTCATCTTGTTTGTTCTTGAAAATCCACTTGGTGCCGATAACATCGGGGCAATCCTTGGGTTTCTCTACGAGCTTCCAAACTTTGTTGCGCTCGAAGTTATTTAATTCTTCATGCATTGCAACAACCCAATCAGGATCTTCAACAGCATCAAAAACCTTCTTCGGTTCAACCATGGAAATCTGAGCTTGGTGATCACAGAAGATTGCAAGTTCTCTTCTAGTAGACACCCTTCTTCGTAGATCACCAACAACCTTGTCAAGAGTGTGACCCCTTAGTTCATGGTTCCGATCAGCACGAGCCTTGCGACGAGCCTCAATGTTCTTATTGTTTCTAGAAGGAGTTGATTCAATATTTGTATCCTTGTCTTGTCCACTACCTTGCCCATAATCTTGATCTGAGTTGACAACACGAGCTTGCTGCTGAACTTGTTCTTCAGGGCCGGATAATCCGCCCCTTGGTGGGGCTAGACTATCCGGCCTGGGAGATGAGGCACCAGTTTCCTCTTCCTGAGAATGCCTGACAGAGCTGGGAGATCTAGAGCCGGATAATCCACCCTCGGGGGGCGGAGAATCCGGCCTGGAGTCTTCTTGGCTGTTGTCTTCTTCTTCGGATCCCCTGGAACAAGTTGGAGTGACAGGGGCAGATTGTCCGCCCCTTGGAGGGGGCGGATAGTCCGGCCTGGGACTACCATTTTGTCCAGGTGACTGATGATCTTCAGTAGGTTGCGGTGTCGGTGCAGACTTTTCTCCAACAGTAGGAGCTTGTTGATCTTGTGTAGATGAGGGCTCCACTTGAGTGGAGCATTTTCCTTCCCGATCCGCCACAAGTGGTTCCTTAATGGGGCGGAAAAATCCCACGCCCATTCTTCTTATAGCATCTTGGGGTATTTCAACATCTGCATCACAAACATCAACTTGTCCTACATAGGAGCCGTTATTTTCATCGAGCTCCACACTACAAGATTCTACAATAGTCCCAGTGAGCTTGTTGTAGACTCTATAAGTGTGGGATTCGGCACCGTAACCAACAAAAATACCTTCTAAAGGCTTGGACTCAAATTTAGACAAGCGGACACCTTTAATAAGAAAGAAACACTTACACCCAAATACCCTGAAGTATGAGATGTTGGGATTATGACCGGTAAGTATTTCATATGGAGTCTTGTCCAAAAATCCCAAGGGACGGGGCCTTTGGGTGGATCTAGGTGGAGCTCTCTTGGATGAAGGTTGTAGATCAGATCTTGACTTTTTTGAATGAACCAAGAGATCTGGCAGGAGGGGGAAGGCTGGCTTAAATACCCCCTGCCCAGATCTGGCTGTTGAACAAGTTTGTGGGCGGATTATCCGCCCCCTACTAGGGGCGGACTATCCGCCCCCTGGGAAAAGTCCGCCGCCAGAGCGGATATTCCGGGGAGAAAGTCCGCCCCCTCTCTGGGCTGGCGCCTGCAGAACTTGATGAAGACCTTGGGGGGCAGAATATCCGGCCCCCTCCAGGGGCGGATTATCCGGCGTGGCCGGAAAGTCCGGCCGAAACTCCGTCCCCTCTCTGGGCTTGCGCCTTGGCAGTGAACATGAGGGGCGGATTATCCTCCCCCCCTGAGGGGCGGATTATCCGGCCCCCCTGAGGGGTGGATTATCCGGCGGGGCCGGAAAATCCGGCCAAAACTCTGCCCCCTTCTGGGGCCTGCGCCTATCTGGGAAAAGAGAGGGGTGGATTATCCGCCCTTGGTGGGGGCGGATTATCCGCCCCCCAAAGGCAGATTCCTTTTCCTTTTATCCTTAGAGAGAGCTGCAACACTTCAGCAC
The DNA here is from genome assembly GCA_916181665.1 of Avena sativa. NCBI lineage: Eukaryota > Viridiplantae > Streptophyta > Magnoliopsida > Poales > Poaceae > Avena > Avena sativa. The sequence goes on from OV702293.1 coordinate 109,079,252, forward strand.
ACATTAAATAATCCTTGATATTGTTATCTAACACACAAAACACTAGGGATTATGAAATGTTCTTTCACTTGGAGACCCCGTTTTTAGCCTTAGCAAAAAGTATAGGATGGGAAGACCCCGGGAAGATGTTTATAAAATGTTTTATGAGAAAATCTTGGTGATGTTTGACCCACCTAGAGAGGTTTGAAAAATGAGAAAGGTTTTGTTTTACAAAATGTATGGAGGAAAAATGTTTGCAAAAACGCACCCAGTTCTTTGCACCTTTAGATATAACAACTTCACCCGTGAAACCACATTACTCTGGAATGGGACAGGGCTGGACTGGAAGTTTGTCAACTCCGGTATAAGTTGCCTGCAACTACTATGGGGAATCCCAAAAATCCCGGAGGGTCGGCCTTCTCCAAAAAAACAGTCCATGCGTAGCATCAATCGGGAGAAGGAACTAAGGGTCTACGGACCTCCATGCGATACTATGAGCCCCTCATTGAAAGTGCACACCCGTCGAGGTGCAAAACACGCTCCGGTTGGCTTGGGAACTATATAGGGCGTCCTAGTGTTAAGGGGAATAACAATCATAGGGTAGGCACTAGTATCAGAGCGGGCATCCCGAAGGTTTTGATCGGTTACTCGACCCACGATCGGTGTAGATCAGGCAGTGTAATATGATGATGTGGGTAAAGTGTACAACCTCTGCAGAGTGTAAATCTATTAGAATAGTCGTGTCCGCGGTTAAGGACGGGTTGGACAAACTACTATAGAGAGGTGCAGGTTTTGATTTCAAAAAGGATTTCGGAAAAGCAATGGCTTGATAATGTTTTGACCATGCGATGGTCGGAAAAGGAGGAAGGAGTTTGGTAATGGGATGGCCGGAAGTAAAAAAACAAATGGGTGACCTAAATCCTAGTGTTTTCCAAAACTTTTCCAAAAGGTCTCCAAAAAGGTTTATAAAAGTTTTCAAACAAAACCTTGTAGATGCTATATCTACAAGAGAAACTAGTTTATAAAAGAACCTCCTATGGAGCCATCCTACTACCACAGCCATATTGCATATCTTGTATTATTGTTCTAAAAAGGTGGTTTGCGGGTACATTCAAAGTACTCACCGGCATTTTCCTGGCTATTTACTTGGCCAGATTTTCAGAAGATCTAGAACTATGAGAAGATGACGTCTATGCAAGCTAGGCCATCTCCAGGTCAGTCGCTTGTAGATTAAGGCATGGCATGGGATCTAAGATGAAGTTTTCCGTAATTTAATGTTGTAATCGCCATAATGGCAACATTGTAAGTTTTGTAATCGTTACTCTATGGATGTTGTAATGATACTAGTCGGTTATGCTCACGAGTCACTGATCATGGGAACGTGAATTGTATGCATAACGGGGATTCTCGGACTGTAAATACAGGGGTCCCACATAAAGAGTCGAGTTGTAACTTATAGTTATGTCTTGGACCTGCTATGTCTCTGTTGGACCACTCTGATGGATGTAATACTAGTGGAACAGTGTTTCATTGGTGTTATGTCAACGACTATAATGTACTACATCATGCAGTGGTATGCTGGGTCACCGCAAAACAACTCCGCATGAGGAGTAGATACGGCTGAAGTAGATAGTGATCCTACAGACCAAAACTTGAAAATTATGCGAGCAAGACTAATTAGGGTAACCGACTTAGTTGCACAGTATGACCGCTTGGTATTGAGTCACCCAATCCTTACCCAAAATGACGTCAATGTCAGTTGACTTGATGACAATAAGAGAAGGGGAATAATTGATATGCAACATCAATTAGATTTCCATGGCAAACCATGGTGGTCTACCAACTATAACTAGGAGACTGAACCAACAGAGGAGTAGACAGCCCCTCAAAACTTATCCCATGCAATTGAGAAAAATCTTGTGACATGAATGACTGCAATGCTCTAGAATCAAACGAAACTTTAGCTAGAATTTGATTGATATGAAGCATACCCAAGATGACGCTTGGATCTTCCTGAGCCTCTTTGGCAGAAATATGGGTCAGACTACCATGTCCAGTAGCGTGAGGCTTGGTATACTTCTTTGGTGGTGGAGCTCTCTCAGTAGAATCATTTTGAGGACACTCTCTTGCATAATGCCCGGGATGGCCATAATTGAAGAAGATAAAACCTAGTGAGGTACCAGCAGTAGGATGGTAGTTTGTCCCACTAGCATTGCTTGGAGGAGGATTCGGACAAGGAGCATATCCAGAAGACCTTGGTGTGTAAGGAGAATGAGGCAGAACACTATAAGGAACAAAGACACTACGCTTATTAGTGCTTGAACCATCTTTTGTGGAACCCTCATGAGGAATCTTATGAGCTTCCTCATACTCCACCTTTACACTCTCTCCCTTCATAGCCTTGTTGAAAAGAGCTTGAAAATTGCCAAAGTCTAGGAGATTAATATCACAGCGAATTTCAGGATCTAATCCTTTATGGAATAAAGATTTCTTCTTAACATTAGTAGAGACCTGCTCAATGAGATTGAGAATTTCGTCAGAGAGCATTTCTGGTGTGTCTTCAGTCTATACCAGATGTAGCTATGCATTGAGTTTATTCACACATTGAAGAGTAGGATCAAATTTGTCTCCACATTTAAAACAGAGTTTGTTGGCACGCATGTAGTCACGCAGCTGCCTATCCTTCTAGAAATCCCAGTTTCCTATCTTCAGTGCAGGTTTGATAGTTTCACCCCTAGGAGCAGCAAGTTCAGGTCATGCTATAGCTACAGTATGTTGTACCCACTTCCTTGAATTTGCAGCTACTTCTTGTTGGACTATGGCTAATAGAATTGCCCTCTCAACCGTCTCAGGTACTTGTTCCTCCACTACACCCCCAATCTTTGGTTTTAGCCCTTTGATGAATTAGGAAATGAAGAACTATTCGTCATAGTTCGGATTGTGCAGAGAAATTTGATATGACAATGTCTCAAATTGAACCCGATACTCCCCGACCGTGCCTTGTTGCTTTAGATATAGAAACTGTTTCAGAAACTTGTGATGTTCGTCTTCCCCGAACTTCTCCTGAAATGTCGCCATCAGTATAGGCCATGTTCTTATCTCACGACATATCATGTAAGCCTTGATCTAGAGTGTCGTGTTTCCATCCATATGCAGTGTAGCAGGAAACTAACCAGAGGGATGGATGAACATTTAAGAGGCATAAGTATTTGAGACATTTGTCCTTCAAAATGTGCGGTTAATCGTCGTCGAATTGTGGAAACGATATCCCCAAATTATTCTTCGTTGTTGGGTCCTGACTGGAATTTGTTCTACCGCCACCTACGCCATCGGGACCACTGTTAGGGATATACTTTTTGGGTATACCCATAGGACACGCTGACCAGGGTGGACCACCAATGAGTTAGATCTTTGCTTCACGGGTGGCCCAGTCAGAGAAAGAGGAGGACTCAATTCTGGCTACGACAAGGCCCAGAAGACCTACCGACTTAGGCATGTAGTATTACATGTAGTCCAAGATGTACTTAGTTACCGACTCTCTAATGTAGCTGGATAGGTCTCTCATGTAACCCTAGGTCATGGCGCCTTTATAAGCCGAACCTATGGAACCTTTAGGGCACAATATCTACAATAACCACAACCAACTCACATAGGTTAATTTCTCTTGTAATCCTTTGTAACGTCCGGCTCTCGCCGATATATTACTGGGTAGCTAGCAGGAGTAGGATCCGATCACCGCAGTCGGATCTGAACCTAGGTAAACTTGTGCTCACCGCTCCTGAAACACCGTACGGCTCACACCCCATCTTATCAATGCCCTTAGGACACCCTATGGCGCACTTGTCATCAAATCTGACGGTAGTTGGTGCCCACCGTGGGTCAAGTGACCTTTGGAGCTTTGTTCCGGGCGGAATCTGCGCATGCAAGAATCGGCAAAACAATGGCCATCAGTTGCGTGGTTTACGCCAGTGACGTCCCTCTTGGTCTTCTCAATGAGACCTGCATTCCGGCTAAGGAGCCCGTGGCGACCTTCACAATCATGCCAATTGGAGAGATCGACATATATCTTGGTTTCACTGATCACACCCAACCCACCCTTAAGGTGATGACCATGGTGGAAGAAAAGTCCGGATCTACTCTGTCCACAGAGGCAAAAGAGTTTAAGTTCTCGGAAAAAACTGAACCCACCTAGCCCGCTCCTGTAGTGGAGAAGTGGTGGAAGAAAATTCGTATCTGATCTCCCTATTGAGATCGGGTACATGGATGAGGAGTATATTCGCTCCGTATCCGGTTCTACCGATGCTGGAGCAGAAAAAACACTCTTGAGGTATAGGATAAATCAGATGATGAAGCGCCCCTACATCAACGATGAAGCAATCGCTAAGATCAAGCAGACCTTTGAAGAGTCGGAGACGGAAACCCAAATGTTTTGTTACCTTGAGTCCATGAAGAAAAAGAAGCACGTCTTCGTACACTACGTTGGCTCTGGATCCGACTCTGTCGATGCTGGAGCTGGTAACGATTCAGTTCTTGATGCAATCGAAGAAAATACTTATACTTGCTTCCCCTTGAGAATCACTGATGTCGCAGGAACTCCGAGACTTTGAGAAGGAGATGGAAGCGTACGAAGAGGAGTACACCTCTAAACCAGCGCAGGGTGAGGCGGAGAATCCTCTGAGTCAGTATGATAGCATGGACGAAGACTACACCTCAAGATGACATGGACACCAGAGATTCCTCCAAGGTCCAAAAGCCAACCATGACAGAAAGTACCGATGGAAGCTTATCTCCTGGTACCGGACCAAGAGTCGTCTTTGCCACCGGTACGCATGTAAAGGCTATGGGGCGGTCAAAAAAGAAGAAGAACAGCAAAAACCCGACACCGGCAGAGCCGGTAGAGGAAGCCAATGATGAAGAAGTTGATGAAGAGATCGTGATGGAAAACCAGGATGGAGATCCGGTTAATACCACACCAATCGACCCTCCTGTCGACGGACACGTTGTCACCAAGAGTTCACATGAAATCTATGGAGACGCACTCATGGTACCAAACCCAACTACTTCGGATCATACTCTAAAGGATCTGCAGAAAAGTTCTGAGGACCTAAAAAATCATCGCTTGTTTTTTATCGAGGAAGCTGCACGCATTATCGAGCTTAAACAATAGATAGACAACAATCATGCCTAGTACTAGTCAGAATTCAAGCAACTTCCAAACAAGACAAGAGGTGACCCAGTTCTCGCTAATAGGAGCTCAGATGTCCACAAAGATCTATTTGACGGTAAAAAGGGAGAGAAGATCTGAGTCTACAGCACACCAGTGGAGAATGCTGTAGCTGCTCGATCTATCCTCACCAATAATCCTTCTCCAGAATAGGTCCAATGGTGTGTAGCATTGCTATACAAAGGACTGCAACAGGAGAAGACAGCCGCATCGTTCAGTGGAAGCTGGAGTCAAGGTCGGAACTTTGCCTCTTGGATGCGGGCCAAAACGCTAAAGAAATACCCCATAGGGATATGGATCAGCGTCATCGTCCTCTCCCTCGGGAAGAAGAAAATTCAAGGACCGGATTAAACGGTCATCATCGCAGGGCCGAGCGGGACTGGTCGAGAGTTATTCCAGCTGTGTCTTGAGATGCCATCAGGGCATTAGTCCCTCACCAAACCCTTTGTTGGCAGAATAATCACCACAGGGAAGACCCAGAGGTGCGCCTCCAGCAAGAACAAGATCGTCTAATGATGCCACCCCCCCCCAGCCGTCCGGTTGAGCCTCGTGGCAACAATGACAACGTCGGACGAAGGAATGACCCGGATTGCCCTGAAACAAGCAGGTATGGAGCCCGACGTAACCAGCCCTGGAGCCAGCATAATGACGCTCCAGGACCTCGCCTCTCAGCTGGAAATAACCCACCAAAGCCACCGTCACCACACAGCAGTGACCATGAAGGATCTCATCACAGCCATGGGAGCCGCAGGGGTGGAGGAGGCAATGGCAGAAGAAGAAGCGGAAATCCGACTCCACCGCCACACAGAAGTGGCGAGCATCCGAGACGTAGGTATCTCTCACCCAACGACGCTCGCCACCGCATTGAGTCAAATATAGAATCACGGCTTTATGTGGAGGAGGACATGTATGTGGGACCCAAGTGCTTTGGCCCACGTATCCATCAAACCAAGTTTTCAGTTGACTTTGGCATAGCCAAACATATTCAACCCTATGACAGTGCGGCTCGATTCAGGATTTCTTCCAAGCTTGATGCATCAGCAAAGGAGGAAACAGCTTGGTCGGAGTCCGGTATCTCCCACTTATGCTGTGAAAGACGGCTCGATCATGGCTCAATGAACTACTAGAGAACTCAATTCACAACCGGTATGATATGCAAAGTGCATTCTTTTCAAAACTTTGAGGGAACATACAAGAGGACCTACATAGTCGGAGACTTAAAGCATTGCACTCAAAGACCCGGAGACACTTGTCGGGATTACCTCGGACGCTGGATCAACATGAAGAACTCCTGTGAGGGAGTAAACGAGCAAACTGTGATTGAAGCTTTCATCGCAGGACTCCCGGTCAGATTATTGTGTCATAGACTGAAGCGTGACCATGTCACAGACTTGGGAGAAATGATAGAAACGGCGACCAAGTACGCTGACGCCAATGACGTTTTAGATGGACTGCTGAATATTTTGGCCAATCCACATGCGGACAAGTAGCAGAGGCAACAAACTCAAAATCGCAAGAATATCTCGGAAGATAAACCGGTTCTGGATAATGCAGCTATCAATGCAACATTCTGACCTATAGGACGAGGAGGGCACGGAGGCGGTCGGGGACGAAGCCACAGAACTTCCCGAGTCCATGGTAGAGGAGACCAACAGCCCGAAAATCATACTCCTAGGTTGACATTGCCAACAACCCTTGTGTACATCACTCGGACTGGAATGGAGGTTCTACCCACACTAATGTTGAGTGTCATTTCAATGATGGCATCAAGAGAGACGAATCCGCTAGCTAGAGGTCTAAGCGATGCAAAGGAAAGAAAAATTACGAGAAAGGCAAGGAGGCCAAGGAAGATTATGACATGGAAGAAGAGGATGCTGCATAGCCCAAGTCAGATGGAAATAAGGATTATCCCACAAAGAAAGACACATATGTCTGCTTCCATGGAACTGAGCCGGCTAAGGTCAGAAAGGAGGTTCTGCATGATCTCAATACCACGATTCTGGATGTTCCCCAATTTCTGAATTGGTCAGACGTAACCATAACCTTTGACCGAAGCGATCACCCAAAGAAAAAAAATCATTGGGGAAAGTATCCTCTAGTTATCAATCCTCTTATTAACGGCTATGAGTTCTCTAAAACTCTCATGGATGGTGGCAGCAATATCAACATCCTCTACACTGAAATGCTCCGCTGCATGAAGATCCACGAAATCTAGTTAAACCATAGCAATATGACATTTGATGGGATTGTACCAGGAAGACAAGCGGATTCCCTAGGTGAGATTCAGAACTCTAGACAATTACCGGACTGAGCCACTCTCCTTTGAGGTGGTACCATTCAAAAGTGCTTACCATGCCATCTTCGGACGTCCGTCCTACTCGGTGTTCATGGCGTGTCCCTGCTACATATACAACATGATGAAACTTCCGGGTCCCAATGGTGTCATCACTATCCGGGGACGGAGAAATCACGAGATTGCAAAGAAGGATCTGCCGCATTTGCTGAAGTCGTTCTACACACCCAAGATTACCAGGAGATCAAGAAGAACACCGACCCATCTGAGATGCCTGCTACGAAGAACGAGGTACTGAAGCCGAGTCTGCAGTTCAAGGCATCAGAAGAGACGAGGAATACGTCGCTGAAGGAAGATGATCCCTCCAAGACGACGAACATAGGGATGAGTTTAGATCCCAAATAGTAAAGTGCACTCGTCGAGTTCCTCAAACCTAATAAAGATATCTTCGCATGGCAACCTTCTAACATGACCGAAGTTCCTAGGGAACTCGCCGAGCACTATCTCAATATTTACCCTGATGTTAAACCCGTCAAACCGTCCTTATGATGGTTTGGTGATGAAAAGCGCAAAGCTATAGCTAAGCAATTAGCACGAATATAATTAGCCAGATTTATCACAGAGGTCATCCATGTTGAATGGGTGGCAAATCCTGTACTCGTCCCTAAAAAGGACACTGTTGATTTAAGGATGTGCATTGATTATACCGCCTTGAACAAGACTTGTCCTAACAATCTGTTCCCTTTTCCAAAAATCGATCAAGTTATCGATTCCACAGCAGGGTCAGAATTACTCTGTTTTCTCGACACATATTATGGATATCCCCAAATACGGATGAAAATATCGGATCAACTCGTCTTTCGTCACTCCTTTCGGAACCTTCTGCTACAAAACTATGCCTTTTGGCTAAAAGAACACAGGAGCTACATATCAATGCACTATGCAACGTTGCCTAGCAGTGATGACCAAAGATAAGGAAACACTCATTTCCGACTTAGAGGAAACATTTGCTAGCCTACAAAAATTCAACATAATGTTAAATTCGAAGAAATGCTTCTTTGGAATCCCAACCAAAAAACTGTTAGGTTTCATCGTGTTTGAAAGAGGCATCAAGGTAAACCGGGACAAAATCATGGCTATATTAAACATAACCAGGCCGACTCGCCTGAAGGACGTGCACGACTCACAGGTTACATCGCAGCAGTGAGCCGGTTCGTCAGCCGGCTCAGTGAAAGAGCCGCACCTTTATACAAGCTCTTGAAGAAAACCGACAAATTTGTCTAGACCAAAGAGGCTGACGCCACCCTGCAAAGTTTGAAAGATCTACTTTCAAATCCCCCAATCCTCGCAACTTATGTTACTTTACATCGCAACGACAAACAAGGTCGTAAGTGTAGTAACATCAGTGGAGCGTGAGGAATAAAATCATGAGTATAAGGTACAACGTCCAACTTATTATCTAAGAGAGGCCCTGACAGAGTCGAAGCAAAGGGATCTACATTACCAAAAGCTAGCCTATGAGGTATTCTTTGCTGCCAGAAATCTATGACACTATTTTCAAGAGCACATGATCACAGTGTGAAAGAACATTTCATAATCCCTAGTTTTTTGTGTTAGATAACAATATCAAGAATTGTTTTAATGTGTGTTGAAGTGCTGCAGATATCTATCTTGAAAAAGGAAAAGAAACTGCTTTTGGTGGGCGGATAATCCGCCGCTACCAGGGGCGGATAATCCGCCCCACCCCATTTCCAGAAAGGCACAACCCCCAGAGAGGGGGCGGAGTATTGGCTGGATTTTCCGACATGGCCGGATAATCCGCCCCTCAGGGGGCCGTATAATCCCCCCTAGGTTCGGCTTCAAGATTTCCAAGGCGCAACCCCCAAAGAGGGGGCCGAGTTTCCCCCAGACTTTCCGGCCCTGGGGCAGATTTTCTCCCCAGGCCGGATAGTATGCCCCTTGAGGGGGCGAATAATCCGCCCCCTCGAGGAATTTCACAAAGTCAAGACATGTGTCGCTCCCTGTATGGGGGGCGGAGTTTTCCCCGTAGTTACCCTCCTGGGGGCAGATTTTTCCCCCAGGGCGGATAGTCCTCCACTAGGGGGGCGGATAATCCGCCCCCAAATTTCTCCATCGACAAGATCTGGGCAGGGTATATTTAAGCCTGCCTTCCCCCTCCTTCCAGAACTCTTGATTCATTCGAAAAAGTCAGGATCTGTTCATCATCCTTCAACCAAGAGAGCTTCACCTTCATCCACCCAAAGGCCCCGTCCCTTGTGGAATCGAAGGAGGAGAACTCGGTCTTCAACCACTGCAATCAAGCGCTTCATCTCCTCTCGATTCATTTGGAGAATCACTGATCTAGTATTTCTTGCGAATATCTAGATCCTTGCTTTTGTTTATATTGATAAACCTTGTTCTTGTGACAGCTTTTTGTCATTACGGGAGCTCCCAATTCAGTTGTGGGTGTGTGCCCCAGTAGAGTTGTAAAGGCACTGGTTCCCACCTTGAAGGGTACCAATAGTGGAGAAGGTGGATCAGGCCTTTTGTGGCGAGATCCATCGAAGAATAGGGTGAGGCCTATTGTGGCGTGGTGGACTTAGAACTACCCACCCCTCCAACGCAGATGTACTTCCCTTAACAAGGAAGGAACTAAAGTAAAACATGCTCCACTATGGTTTCCTCGCTCCTCTATTTATGTGCATATAGGGAAATTCTCGTAGTTGCATATCAAGAGAATTTACTTTGTGTCAAGACTAAAATTGAAAAAGAACTAAAAATTGAGTAGCACCTATTCACCCCCCCCCTCTAGGTTCCCATAAGATCCATTTCAATTGGTATCAGAGCCCGGCTCTTAATTCGGGCTTAACCGCCTAAGAGAAGTATGGGTTCCAAGGGAGATGGGAGTGATGCTCCGGAGGTAGTCACCATGAACAATCTCACGACGCTGGAAATAACCTTGGTTAGTTCAATGGAGGCTAAGATGGAAGAGATGCATCAATTGATAATGCGTCTCTCCACATCCGCAGCATCACCTCCATCTACCTCTGAGGCTACCACTCCGCAATCCAAGGAAACGGGTAAAACCGATTCCAAAGATAACGAAGTGGTTAGTGATTGCACTAGCAAGAGCTCCTCCTCGAAAAAGGATAGTGGTAAGGAAGAATACAATGAGGTTTGCCATGTGTATTCTCCTGATCCACCTATCCCACACCCACATATACATAATAGGGGTGATCCACCCAAACTTTCAGCATCTACTTTTAATCAATGGCAATTTTTGATGAAGTCTCATGTGTGCAGCTCCTCCATTGAGTTGTGGAAAATCATAGAGAATGGTCTTCATGTTGGAGACTCCCACAACCTAACAAGAAGAGAGGTTGTTGATAGTTAACTCAATGCTACATCTCTACAAATGATCCACCTTGGTGTGGGTGGCAAAGACATGCCACACATTCAACATCTTAGTACAGCTAAGGAAGCTTGGGATGCCCTCACTGAGCTCTTCATTGGAAATGAAAGTATGAGAAGGAATAGATATGATGCTTTGAGCAATGAAGCTGAAGGATTTTATATGTTGGATGGAGAAGACCACGAGGACATGTATAGGAGGCTCAAGTCAATAGCTACAACTTTAAGGAATCATGGTGCCTCTCATGTTGATGATGTGTGGATCAAGCGCAAGTATTCCAGTGCTCTTATGCCATTTGAGCCCACAGATTTGAAGAGTCTCCAAGGAAAACATAATTACCACCTTATGATATCCAATGAGGTAATGCAAGAAATGGAAGCTTTCTAAGTGGCTTCCAAGAATGCCGAAGATGCTCGTGCACGAGCTATGGGGATGCAAAAGGGGGTCAACGCGGCCTTGAAGACAAGTGTGGCTGATCATGATGAAGATGACATAGAAGGTATGGACTGTCCCGAGGATGTAAAAAGGATTTATGGACAATACATGGCCTTCTATGCTAGAAACTTTTGGAAGGATCCGGCCAAGGCCAAATCTGAACTAGAACGCAAGAGTGGAGCAAATGGAAGAAAGGAAAACTGTCCAAAGCTGAGAACATGTTTCAACTATGGAGACCGGCTGCACTTTTTTGCCGAGTGCCCATATCAAAGTAGGGAAGATAATGGAGTAAGACTTATTCTCAAGGAAAAGTCAAAGGTCCACGCAAGAAATAATTTGTAAAGAAGAATGCTCCGTTCAAGAAGCAACCAAAGATTGTTCTAGTGGCTCAAGAAGAATATTCTTCGGGAAGTGAAGATGAAGACGAGGATGATAGATCTCGAGAGGTGGATGCTATAGCCACCACATCTACACCTACATATCTCTTCGACTCTCTGAACGAAAACGTCATCAACAAGAATTCTACTTGTCTCATGGCAAGAGGTTCCGAGGTATCAACTTCTAACACTTCTTTTCCGAAGGCTATGATTGACATGGATGATCCTACTAGTCTTAAGGTTAAAGAAGAGATTATTGCTTTGGACTATTTCTTCACTAACTTCGAAGGTGAGCACAAAATACATTTTGAGGCTCTTATGGACTAGCTAGCCCAAAATGAAGCGATCCTTGAAGAAAAGGGCAGAATTGAAAGGGAGGATGCAATTGAAATTGCGTCCTTAAAAAATGCTCTAGAAGAAGAAGAATAGGCTCGGGCTTCTCTTGAATAGAGGCTTGAGTCTATTGAGGAGTCACATGAAGAAATAGTGGCAAAGCGTGTTAAGGAGCGTGACAATGCAGTTGCCAAAGCAAAGAAGCTAAAGAAAGAAAAGATTGACTTTGGGCTGCTCATGCAGGACTCTCCGAGGAATTGGAGAAAGTTGACATCGCTCACAAGGCATTGAAAAGTGAATTCTCCATTCTTAGTGAGTCACATGATCAGCTCCAAAGTCGATTGACCAAGTATGATGTTCCTAGCACATCTAAATCAACATATATTCACAAAGGAAAAGCTAGTGTGGAAGAAGGGCATGTCAATGACACCACTCCCAAAGATAAGGGTGTACTTGATGAGGTACTTGGCAAGAAAAGGTCAAATCCTGGTAAAGAGGGACTTGGATATGTCACCAAGTCCAAGAATAAGAAGAACAAGTAGAAGAAGACTAAGGGTGAACAATCAAAGACAAGCACCACTGAGAAGAATGTCACAAAAGACAAAACTAACAATATTGGTTTTGCAGGGGCTCACAATCCAAATTATGAACTCTTTTGTGATTATTATGGCGATGTTTATGATTATTATGTTGGTCCTTTTGATGAATATGTTGCTTGGTCTCTTTGGGTCCCAAAGACCCTTGTTACTAACATGAGAGGACCCATTGAAAAATGGGTACCTAAAACCAAGAAGTAATTCACTTGTAGGGCTATGCTTCCGGTGGGTCTAAATGGATGTTGGATAGTGGATGCACTAGTCATATGACCAGAAGCAAGGAGATCATCACGGAGATGCGACCCAATCATGATAATATTACAGTCTCCTATGGTGATCAGTCTAAATCTCAGGTATTGGGTCTTGGCAAGGTTGTGGTCGCCCACAATATCTCTCTCATGGACATCATGCTTCTTGAGACCCTCGGTTACAACCTTCTTTCTGTTCGTGCCCTTGGTAAGATGGGCTTTGCTATTTTCATTGATGATGATTTGGTGGTACTCTTGTGGAGCAAGTCTCTAAAGGTCGCTTTCATTGGGTACGTCGAAAATGACCTGTATGTGGTGGACTTTTCAGGGAACACCACTTCGGGTCCGATGTGCTTATTCGGAAAGGCCGACGTGGGTTGGCTATGGCATCACCGTTTAGCCCATGTCAACATGAGAACTTTGCAAAGTCTTCACAAGGGTGGCCACATCCTTGGACTAAAAGACAATGTTTCCTTTGCCAAAGATCGTGTTTGCAGGGCTTGTGTTGAAGGAAAAATGCATGACTCTCCCCACAAGAGGAAGACCATTGTTTCTTCTAAGAAAATTTTGGAATTACTTCATGTGGACTTATTTGGTCCTGCATCTCATGCCAGTCTCGGTGGGAAGAAGTATTGCTTGGTCATAGTCAATGATTACGCAAGATACACATGGGTCTATTTCTTCAAGCTAAAGAGTGAGACTCAACAAACAGTCATTGACTTCACCAATGAGGTTCAACGTCAACACAATGTTCCCATATTGGCAATAAGAAGTGATAACGGCTCCGATTTCAAGAACTATAGATTGAATGAGTTTCTAAGTGAAGAGGGGATAAGACATCAATATTCCGATGCGTACACCCCTCAACAAAATGGTGTAGCCGGGAAGAAAAACCCAGCCCCATGGAAGCGTCGATGCCCTTCTGCTTGCGCTTGTAGGCTACAGGCGCATCCACTAACAGCGCATCCGCCAAAGAGTCGACATCCTCAAGGGCAGCGCCCTTGGTAACGAGCTCCTTGTAGCAGCGCATGAGGATCTCCTTGGCCTTGGCAAGGGAGCCAGCAGCCGTGCCCGTGCTCCAAGACATTGTGATTAAACTCAATGCCCGAGGCATCTGAAGCAAAAGAAATACAAAGAAGGAATCGAATAAGGGAATGGAGGCAGATCAGCCGAAAAAAGCAAAGACAGGAAAAACACTCACCCGAAATGGCCTTGGCAGCAGCCATCAGCTTTTCGGCAACCTCTTTATCACGCTTAGCTGCAGCAGCGGCGAGCTGCTCCTCGTGATCCGTAGCTTCCCGCTGCAGCCACGTCAGCTAACTCCTGCTCGAGGCGCACCTTCACCTCAACGGCATCCTCGGTTTTCTTCTTCGCTCGCCAAAGGCTCTTTTTGAGTGCATCAAGCTCGCGGAAGGCAGTGTTATTCTCATCTGCAAAAGTAACAAGAACATACATGAGCTCCACAAGCAGACGAAAAAGAATAGGATCAATTTAGTATGTACCCTGAAGCTGCCGCATGCTGGCCTCCAGTGCCAGGTGCTGCTGCACAATTAGGTTCGCACCTTGCACAAAGGGCTGCGAGAAGAAACACAATATCATAAAAAGGGCTCGGGGCTGCGCCCAAGAAACGAGTAAGACATCAAACACATGAAAAATTCTCGGGGGCTCCCCCGAGACACGCAGAAAAGAAGCAAAGATCAACAGATCATCCGAAAATAATACTCGGGGGCTCCCCCTACAGCAAGAGAGGAAACAACTTACATGCTTAGACGGAGACTCCGAAGGTCCCGGTGTAGTCTTTTGGGAGACGATCACTCGAGCCTCCTGCGGAGAGGGGTTCGGAGCAGCGCCCCCAGAGGTGGGCACCGTTTGAGAGGGAGGAGGAGTCATCTTTGACTCCCCCACTGCCTCCTGAGTGGCATCGCTAAAAGATCCCTTGAAGGAGTGGCTGCAAGGAAAGCACCAATCAAAAGCCTGAAAACAAGAAAACAAGAAGACAATAAAGTAGCGAAAGGCAATCGAAGATACTTACGAGTCCATGTCGCTCAAGTCAAAAACGAGCAACGCCCTCTTCCCTTTCTTCTCTTCCTTCTTCCTCTTGGCCGGCGGCTGCGGCGCTATAGCTCGCACAGGAACGACCGGGATGGGAGAGGAAGAAGCACCGTCACCTCCACTGTGACGGACAAGGAACGGCGGGTCCCTAGGCATTGGCGGAGTCGAGGCATCCGAAGATTTGCTCGAGCTCCATGCCCACTTCTAGGTCTACCCCTCGCTCGCCTCGGGGGCTTCCTCAGTTGGTGACTGCGCCGTCGGAAGCTCGGACTCGGAGTCCACAACCTCGTTGTCCGGCGCATCCGGAAACCGTTCGGGTAGTGGAGACACCATTCCAGGCACCTTGAGCTCCCGCGGAATGAAGATATAAACTTTCATGACAAATAATTACAAGGCAAAGCATTCGAAAAAGGCGCTACACGCACGTCACAAATATACACCTACGAAACCAATCGAGAGGCACTGAAAGGGGGCATCCGTGATTTCCCTAAAATGTCCTCGTCGGACTTGTACTTCAATAGTGGCCGAAGAACTCTGTCGAGGTCCCCCTTGGCGAGCTCTTCAGCCGAAACCCTCGTCGGATCATGGAGGCCAGAGTAAAGGAACATCGGATGCGCCCTGGCCTAGAGCGGCTGCACCCAATGTTTGAGGAAGGTGCGGATGATGTCCACACCGTTCACCTCCTTCTCCGGAACCACCTGGAGGGCCTCCACCCGACGATAGAGCTCCTCTATCTCCTCCACCTCGCCCTCCAGGATATGATTCTTCCAGGATCTCTTCTTCAAGATCTCCTGGGTGGAGTCGAAAGGGGCAAGGCCGAAGTCTTGCCCATCCACTATGGATTCGCGGATATAAAACCACTTCCTCCGCCAGTACTGGACGGACTCAGACATAGAAAAAGAGAAGAAAAGAAATGTGGATCGAAGAGAAATGATGCAGCCACCAATCGGATAAACTCCGTCGGGCCGGACTACCTCTGCACGGAATAGAGCTTCCGGAAGAGGCCAAAGTGCGGCTCGATACCGAGCCAGCACTCGCAAAAAGTGATGAAGCAGGCGATGTGGAGAAGAGAATTGGGCGAAAGATGATAGATTTGGATGCCATAGAAGAACAATATTCCACGGAGAAAATCGTGGACTACGAGCGAGAGGCCGCGAAGAACAAAAGCAAAGAACATCACCCAAAACCCTGCGGGTGGACGGGGCGTTACCTCATCAACGGGGATCCTGACAGCCTCCTTGTCCTAAGGGATTAAACCCGTCGCACGAAGCTTGCGCAGGTCACCCTCGTGTGTCTCCATACGCCGCCATCCACCTTCGGTGATAAGAGTGGCGGCGGTGCCCTTCTTATCGCCAGCGGTTGCACTTGTGCCTGCCCCGGTGGAAGCCTTCTTCGATTTTCCCATCGCGGCGCGTCGACGGTGGCAATGTGCGCGCAAGAACAAGGAAGGGAACGATCGGAGAACGTCCAGCACGCGACAAGAAAAGCTCAATAAAATGGAAGCAGTAGAAAGCAAATGGCTAAGGTGAAAACAAATTATAGTTTTCCCCACAGTTATAAGGACGAAGAGGATGAACGGGGACCGTTCATCTGGAAGCCCTAACGTCAGGATCAGATCCAACCGTCCACATGTGAGCATAGCAGCGAACCGTCGCTCGTACGCCGTCCACTACGCATGGAAACTGAGGAGACGCCGTAATTCTCGCCAGGTCGCACATGACCAGTCAACTCCAAGTCAGAAAGTGGGACCCACGTCCTTCTGGTAACGTCACCTCTGGCGCTACAGACGGTTGAGGTCACTGATCGTCAGCACTGACATCATCATACAACACTAGCAATAGTTAGAAATTTTCGGCTAACAGCTAAAAGTACTCACTCGAATCTGCGATTCGAGCAACTACTCGGGGGCTACTCCTATCAGAAGCGCTGGCCGCGCACCTGAGGCATGATTAAGGTACTACACCAAGATTGATTCTTCGAATCCTACGTCGAGTCTATGACTCCACTACGGACTCGGGGGCTACTCCCATAGGGAGGATTGATTCAAGCATCCGAAAAATTGTGTCATACGGACCTGAAGTCAACAACGGTTGAATTAACGTCTCTGCTCTAGTCTGCGACTCGAACAGACACTCGGGGGCTACTCCCATAGGGAGCGTTGGTCACGCACCCAATGAATTCTTAGACTGCGATCCTTCGAATCAAAATGCAAAAACTTTTTGGAAACTTTTTGAAATCCGTGCCAATAGGCGCGATGAAAATCCCGACGAACGCGTTGGGTACATCATTTGAAAACTACTGGGATTCGACTCCTGTAAGACCTCGGCGGCCTGAGTCCAATTACGCCAGCATATGTTCCGAATTCGAGTCTACGGACTCGAGTCTGAAGAAGATCGTGTTGTTTTGTCCTAAGACAGTTAACTGACCCTGATCCGTCAGGAGAGTCAGGCACACGCATCAACAATCCCTACACACTAAAATCATTTCTTTTCTCTAATGAATAGAAACAACTACACCTAAAAGATTGAAGAGTCCTCAGCCGAATCTACGATTCAACTGAACACTCGGGGGCTACTGACATGGTAATACCCTACGGGTACACGACATTAGCATACCTGGTCCAGCCCAAGGAAGGCCCACAAGAATATACAAGGCCCATGAAGATTTTCGGGTGGCCCAAGCCCATGACATCTTTGGAACCTTGGATAGCAAGACTAGAACAGATAGAATATTCAAAGGAGCAAACCCTAAACTTGTAACCGACTCGATCTGTTCCCGGGACCTGCCTATCTCTATATAAAGGCTAGGAGGGAACGACGAGGAGGATCTCTCTCACCTCACGGCATACACACCTCCATGCTATATTGCATCTGCGCACCCTTGTAACTTTTGGTTCCGCCGTAATCAAGAGCAGACAAGAAAGAGTAGGGTTTTCCCTCCGGGGGCCTGAACCTGGGTAAATCTCGTGTCCCCTGGTTGCTTGTCTGTTAACCGTTCCGCGATCTCCAGTACCCGCATCTTCTCCTAAACCCAAGCTCATAACAATGGGCATTGACGAGATTAAACCTCGTCATCTTTTGCATTTCATATGAGTATCCCACTGTAGCCCCTGAGGATTTAGACGGAAAATCATAGGTCTTTGCATCTGAATGCTTTAAGAGTGGCTAAGCTAGAAAACTTCTCACTGTAGCCCCCAAGTATTTAGTTTGAATGAATTATTTCGACTAGATACTTTAAGAGTAGCATACATAGTGTTTGTAAATTTAGATATTGTAGCCTCCAAGCTTCTAGTTGAAAACTAAATTAGTTCCGACTGATGATAAAAGAAAGACTAAGCATATGACTGAGTTAAAAAACCTTGTACTGCAGCCCCCCAAGCTTCTAGTTGAAAACTGCATTAATTCCGACTAGATGCTTAAAGAAAGACTAAAGCATATTGCCAAGTATAAAACTCTCACTGTAGCCCCCAAGCCTCTAGGTGGATAGTTATCCGGCTAGATGCTCCAAGTAGACTAAATAGCTTTAAATGCTCTTTTCACAGAATGAGAATGCGCGGAGAGGAGTCGCCAACGAGAAGTTCCACAAGATGTGTGCGGAGTTGGAAGCTGAAAAGGGTAAAACTGCTTTCTTGAAGGAACAAATCACCAAGAGCAAAAGTCTGTTTTTCCTTTCGTTTTCGTACTCCGGCTTGGTCTTGTGCCGCCATTCTCCGACTACTCATTGTGTATTGTTCTTTCTCCATCTTGCAGAAACCATCGCCAAGGCCAAGGATATTTTCGAGCAATCCAAACACATTGAGTTGCTGGATAGCGAAAACAAGATCCTTAAGCAGGAGAGAAAGGATACGCTGAAGATGCACGAGGACTCCACGAAGAAGAGAGTTTAGACTTCTCATTCTCACTTCAAGCATAGTTTGTCTCAGCTTACAGTCGCGGCATAAGTAGTGACCCTTCATATCGCTAGCACGCAAGCCTACACACGCACACTTTGCACTTAGCCCCTCCTAATAGTGCCACCCTCTACTTACTGCCCCTCATGGCGCAATCACCGCTGAGGCATGACAGCCTGCGTGATAGACGTTGGCGAGGGAGGATCATCCCCGTCGTCGGAGTCTGGGAGAGAACCCAAAATCTCCCACACAGACGTCCCAACGGCTCACCACAGATCATGCCTAATTATATCCAAAATCGAACGAGACCTAGAATCCACATAACGACCCACGTCAGCGCGTAGCCCTCTTTCCGTTAGTTATTTTCATAGATGTAGCATTACTGATGTGACTATGATTCAAAATTTAAGGAATCAATCAACTTTGAGATATGTGAGATACTAAGAAAAAGAAGCTTCATATTCTAGACCCTGCGATCCATTTGGAGAAACCTGCTGCAAAAAGTTGCGGGCTATCTTGGTATTTTATTTCCGATTAACAATGTTTCCACATATTTTGACAACCTAATTTTTTTAATCTAACTAGTATCTGAGATATGTGTGTAATGCTCCCTCTACTGGTATGAATGCCAGAGTAGGAGACTTGCCCACGATGGGTTTTGTAGGGAAGAAGAAGATAGTGCGCGAGCTAAGGAGAGGAGAAATAGCTTTCGTATCCATTCTTCTTACTTGCATTCATTCGATTACATCTTACTTCTTATCACCGCGCAGCACACGTACACCCTCATGTTTACCTGACCACCCTGGCCCACACTTAACTTGCATGCACACACCCTCGCACCACCTGCATTTACCCTTTGGTTCCTAGGTGGTGCTGCCCAGGCCTAAGGTTCGACGGTGGGCATGATAGCCCCCCCCCCCCCCCCCCCGAAATTTTTGCTTGTCCCCAAGCAACCACAAGTGGAAACTTGGTCTTCATTATGTCCCAATCTTCCCAGGTAGCTGCATCTGCTGGTATGTTGGTCCACTTGATCAACACCTAAAGAATTGTTGTGTTGCCCTTCTTGACCAACAACTTATCCAGGATACCCTCCGTCTTAGTGTCTTGTGTGTCCAGATTTGATACTTTGGG
Organism: Avena sativa; assembly: GCA_916181665.1. Classification (NCBI taxonomy): domain Eukaryota; kingdom Viridiplantae; phylum Streptophyta; class Magnoliopsida; order Poales; family Poaceae; genus Avena; species Avena sativa. Next base: position 109,099,221 of record OV702293.1, read on the forward strand.
CAGCTTTGCAAACACTGGTGAGAAATCTTCTCTGTAGTCTTTCAACTGGGAGACATGAAACACATCATGTATTTGGTTTCTTTGTGGTAGTGCTAACTTGTAGGCCACCTATCCTACCTTTTCTACCATTTCAAACAGCCCAAAATATGTGTATGCCAGCTTGGGGTATGGTCGGTTGACCACAATAGTTTGTGCATATCGTTGGAGTTTGAGCAATACCTTCTTTCCCACATAGAATGAGCACTTTTTTTTTGTTGGCGATCAGCATTAGTTTCATTCTATTCTGTGATGTTGCTAAGTGTGTTTTCAAGATCTCTAGTTGTTGTGTCCTCTCATGGACCACTGCCTCAACACCTTGATATGAGATTTGTTGATTTATTGACAGAGCTCCCAAGTTAGGTTCATGATCATACAAAGCTTTGAACGGTGAGCAACCTAGTGATGTGTGCTCATTCGAATTGTACCAGAACTCGGCTAAAGGTAACCATTTCTTCCATTTGCCTGGAGCTTCATGTGCAATGCAGCTCAAATACATCTCAAGACATTGGTTAACTCGCTCAATTTTTCCATCAGGTTGTGGATGGTAAGCTGTAGTGAACTATAATTGGTTCCCAATGTCTTGAACGGCAATTTCCAGAAGTGACTAGTAAAGATACGATCACGGTCTGACATGATAGAGTGAGGCATACATGTAGTTTTACTATAGAATCAACGAATACTCTGGCCACTTGAGGAGCGGTGTAGGGATGCTTCATTGGAATAAAGTGAGAGTACTTCGAGAATCTGTCAACGACCACAAGGATGAAGTTGGCGCCCTCAGACGGCGGCAGCCCCTCAATGAAATCCATAGTGATATCCTGCCACGCGCCTGCTAGAATCGGTAGCGGTTGTAGCAGGCCCTGGGGATGTGTAGTAGAGTGTTTAGCGTGCTTGCACACATCGCATTGCCCAACAAAGCACACATCGTATTGCCCAACAAACTCTGTAACAGCCACTTTAAGTCCATGCCATGCAAAGAGCTTTTTGATGCGCTGATAGGTGGCCTGAACATCGGAGTGGCCACCCATAGCGCTAGTGTGCAAGGCGGCTATCATCTTTGTCTGGAGCGTTGAATTTGTGCCTATCCAAATCCTGCCTTGTTTTCTGATGATGCCTTGGGTGAGTTCAAACCCGTGCTCATCTGGAATCGAAATAGTTAGTTCTGCTAGTCGGCGCTTAGCATCCTGGTTTGTGGCATAAGAGTTAGCAATTTCCTGGAGCCAAGTTGGCTGACCTGACGAATAGGTTTGGACAACTAGAAAATCCACGACGCGTGACAGTGCGTCTGTTGTGTTATTGTCGGCCCTATTTTGTAAATGATCTTGAACTGGAGGCCCATGAGGCGCGCCATTGCCTTGCGTTGGAGTGGCGAGTGAAGTATTTAATCCTCCAGTAAACAAAGACTGTGATGGTCCATCTTGATGATGAACTCGCCTCTTTGTAGGTATGGGCGCCATCTGTCCACTGCCATTAAGAGAGCTAGGAACTCCTTCTCATATATCGAGAGCTGCCAATGATGTCGCTCAGAGGTTTGCTCAAGAAGACGAGAGGATGATTGTCTTGCATCAGCACCGCCCCGATCCCTGAGTCACATGCTTCCGTTTCAACAACGAAAGGCTTGTGGAAATATGTCAATTGGAGCACAGGAGTGTTCATCATGGAAGATTTCAGTTGCAAGAATGCTATTGTGGCTACTTCATTCCACAAAAAACCTTTTTTTCTTCCACAGATTTGTCAGCGGTCGTGCAATGATGGGATAGTTGCGCATGAATTTTCTATAGTAGCCCGTGAGACCTAGGAACACTCTTAGTTCTGTGATTGTTGTTGGTAAGGGACATCCTTGCATATCTTATGTCTTCCGTGGATCAGTGACCACCCCTGATGCTGACACTATATGTATCAAGTACTCCTGAGTGTCACACGCAAATGAACACTTGCTCGCTTTGACGAACAGATGGTTGTCGAGCAACTTGAAGGACCTCACGAAGATGCTGCACGTGTTCTTCTAGCGACGCGCTATAGACCAATATGTCGTCCATGAACACGAGGACAAATCTCCGAAGACAGGGGCGTAGTACCGTGTTCATGACGCACTGGAACATCGCTGCCATGTTGCACAATCTGAATGGCGTGACTCCGAACTGGTAGTGGCCTTGATGGGTTTAAAATGATGTATTTGCTTCATCCTCTAGCAGCATCCTAATTTCTTGATACCCTGCCTTGAGGTCCATCTTCGAGAAGATTTTTGCTCCGGCCAACTCATCCAACGGCTCATCGATGATGGGCATGGGGAAGACGTTTTTGATCGTGAGCTCGTTGAGACAACAATAATCTATACAAGACATGCACGTGCCATCTATTTTCTGCACCAACAACCAGACCCGTACCGGACGCATGTGCACAAGGTTCGACTGCACAGGGCCTCCAGATTAGAAGGGCCTCAATTTTTATCTTAAACAAATACTTAATAACACTAATCATCGGTTCAGTTAGGCCTAGTAATTCATTGAGTACTGTTGTCTTCTGCCTAAAAGTTAGCAACCAAATTAACTCGATAGGCCCCAACTCACGCACGTCTCTCTTTTCCCATTCTTTCTCTTGCTGCGTGAGCCTAGTTCCAATCATCGCAAATCATCGATTCGTCTTCCAATCGTCGCTCCTACGCGGAATAATGCCGTCGCAGTTTCCCCAGAATAGATTTGCACCCTCCTCAATCTAGAATCTAGTAATATCTATTTGGTGTTTTCATTCATTTAAATATCCCATCTCTTCTCTTCTGCCAGCTTCCTCTGATCCCTTGCTGCCTACTGTGGTATTGTCGCCCTTGCAATATGGGTGCATGGATTGGAGTTAGAGGCCCGGCCACGAGTGTTTGGTCACCGAACGCCGATTCGTCAAGAGGAGGAGAAATTGGACTACGAGAGCCACGCGCCGGTGCCGTTTGACGCTATGCTTAAGGTCGTTTCACCCCATTTTGTTTCCATTTTCAGATTTTGATACATGGTATTTTGGAGATGGTTTATATATTACAAAATCATGTTTTTCTTGTCGCCAATGTTCATGTCGAGGGCCTAATTTCTGGTTTTGCACCGAGCCTCCATTTTCTCGGATACGGCCTTGCCAACAACACTAGTGAAGTGAAAGGTGACATGCTTGGCACTATTATTCCTGCATGTAGCATTGCAGCCACTTGACGTTCGATCTCGTCCTTGTAAGCTGGTGAGTATCGATATGGTATGGCATTGAATGGTGATGCCTCAACCTTTAACGGAATTGTGTGGTCACATTCTCGTGGTGTTGGTAGATTAGTAGGTTCCACAAAGATAGCTTGAAATTCTGATAGCGGCCTTTGTATTGGTTCTGGGTGTTCAGAGTTAGCATACTTATCTACTCCGTCAGTTTAGACAATTGCCAAAGCCCACACATCATTTCCCTTTGTCCACTTGGCCAGCTGCTCTGCTGAAACTTCATGGATGGATGTTGCTGGTGAAGTTTTTAGGCCTTGTAGAGTCACTTGAGCACCATTGTGAGGAAATGAAATAAGATTTTGTGCCCAATATGTTGTCATGGGGTTGTGCTGTTTGAGCCAGTCCATGCCGAGGATTGCGTCATAGGCTTCCAAGTCCAAGACTCTCATAGAAGTGATAAAAGTAGCAACATGTGACCACCAAGTAAATTCTGGCACAATCTGTGTGGAGTACATCTATTCTCCATTGGCTACCTTGACAACAATTGGCGGAATAGTTTGAGCTTTACATTGTGTCTTGGCCAACAGATGTGAATGGATGAAAGAACTGCTGCTTCCCGAATCTACCAGAACAATGAATACTTGATTTCCCATTGTTGACCTTAGTCTGATTGTTCCAATTCCTTCTGAACCTGCCATTGCATGGATATATAGGCTCAACAACTGTGGTTTTGTCATATCTTGCATCTCGAGCATGTTCAATACTTCTTCAACTAGCATCACTAGGCATTCCCCGCATTTGCCACGTTCTCTACCTATAGCATTCAGTGTTGTTGCTTGTTTGTGGCTAACAACATGTGATGGATCGAAATAATCTCCACACATGAAGCATAGACCGTTTGCTCGACGGTAATCACGCGTTTGCCTATATTTCCGTAAGTCACCAGTGGCCAATTTCAATGCAGGTTTGGGTGGCACATCAGTTTTGCCCACTGCTGTCTCTGAGCGATCGAATTGGTGTTGTAATTTCTTTGGAGCATCATCTAGTAACTCCTGCTACACTTTTGGTACCAAATAGGCTCTCTCCAATGTTTATGGAATGTATGACTCCACCGCAGCTCGTAACCCAAACTTGAGGCCCTGCATGAACTGAGATGAAGAATTGGCTGTCGTAATTGGGGTTGAACATAGACACATGGTACACCAGTCTTTAAAACTCCACAATGTATTCACTGATTGCCCCGGTTTGCTTCTGTTGCAGCGATGCTTTCATGAACTTGCGCTGATCGTCACCCCCAAATTCTGCCTCCACCACGGTGATGAAATGGGCCAAGCTGTGAGCTCATGGCGTTGCTTATATGCTTGCAGCTACACCGCGGCGTTGCCATCCAGGTATAGGGTGGCCATGGTAATCCATAGCATGCGACTGATGTTGGACACACGGAAATAGTCAAAACATTGATCACGCCAAATCCTCGGGTTCTCACCAACGAAACGTGGGAAGTTCATCTTCAGCATCTACCATGATCCGTGGGTTCTCACCATGATCCGTGTTGGTTTGGTCGTCTCTACCGTCGCTCGCGCCTCGCTGTCCACCGCGGCCCGGGCCTCCCATTCTACGGCCGCCAGTGCCACCTCCTTCGCCTCCGCCAATGCCTCCCAGAAATCCCTCTATACCACAATTCCCATCCGTCGAGAAGCCTCCGCCATTCACGCCCGCACTGAAAGACGCCCCGGCGGCGTTGCCCGACCATCGAGCCTGTGTGATGTGGAAAGTGGAGTTGCCTGACTTGAAAATCTCACCGGGATCTGGCTCTTCCTCATCTGGTGGTGGCTTGTCAGGCGCACTCAGATTGTCGATCTGCAGCTTGGTCATCAGCGACTACAGGATGCGCGCGGTGTCATCGTGCTTGAACGCATGGTTAGCGATGGCTGTCGCCTGGTGGTCGAGCTGTGCGTGCATCTGCTTCTATGATGTGTCAACCCCCGCGACGACGCCATGAAACATGTCCAAACTTGCCTGGATTTGCTTAAGTGTAGCACTTGTCTCACCTGTCGCTTACCAATCGTAGCGAGGATGAAACGGTTCTGCACAGATGGCTTGGACGGAGCCGTTGCATTCCCTTGTACTCCCTCCGTTTTAAATATAAGATGTTTTAGGTTTACGAAAAAAATTATGTAGACTTGTTTTAGTACGTAGATTTATTCGAATTCTGAGTGAACCTACATACTAAAAGTAGTCTAGATACATTTGCTTCACAAGCCTAAAATATCTTATATTAACGGAGGGAATACGATCGAGTCAACCGACGCGAATATTTACCGCAATCGAGAACTGAATCGACCTAGATCGAATATTTCCCCAATCGCAAATTGCAACCTGATGAAGGAATTACAAACTCAAAATCGGAAGAGGAAATCGCACGCACACAGCAAACGCGCCCAGAAATCTAGTGAGTCTGATCCAAACGTGCCCAGAAATCTAGTGAGTGTTAGACTGTATATACGTAGCGTGTCTGTATATAACTGTATATGACTTGTACTGTACATCTGGGTACTTCTATATAATGAGATAGTCGCACCCATGTTTAGAGTGTCGAGCAGTTCCCCAAACACATTGTTTTACATGGTATCAGATCAGGTTACGATGCCGTCTTCCGCTGCCCTACCCCTAGCCGCCGCCGTCTCATCCGCCGCCGCGCCGGCCCTAGCTATCGCCGCCCCTCCTTCCGCCGCGACGGCTCCGCCCCTGTCTCGCCCTTCCTCGTCTCCACTCCCCTCGCGTGGTGGCAGCCTCGCTTCCCTGGGTCGGTGCAGCCCTCGATGGTCTTGATTATGAAGACACATTCAGTCCAGTTGTCAAACCTACTACCATTCGTTTGCTGCTCTCTTTGGCTGTTACTCGAGGATGGTCTCTCCGTCAGCTTGATGTGCAGAACGCCTTTCTGCACGGAGTTCTGGAGGACGAGGTTTATATGCGTCAGCCACCTGGTTTTGTTGATCCTGCACGTCCTCAACATCTCTGTCGCCTGGTGAAGGCTCTCTATGGACTGAGGCAGGCTCCTCGTGCATGGTATGCACGCCTTAGCTTGGTTCTTCGGGCTCATGGTTTTGTTCCCTCCACGGCTGACACATCACTTTTCCTTCTGCAGCGTCCTGAGGTCACGATGTACATGCTGGTCTATGTGGGTGATATCATCCTTATTAGCTCGTCTGATGCTGCTGTCGAGCATCTTGTTTCTGCGCCGAGTGGAGATTTTGCTGTCAAGGATTTGGGTGCTCTACACTACTTCCTTGGTCTGGAGGTCTCACGGTCTTCTGCTGGGTTGACTCTCACTCAGCATAAGTACTCTCTAGACTTGCCGCCGTGTTGGTATGTTGAAGTGCAAGCATGCTACCACTCCTATGTCTGCCACTGATCGGTTGTCTACGCTTGATGGAGATCCTCTTTCGCCTGATGATGCTACTAAGTACCGCAGCCTCGTTGGTGGTCTGCAATACCTCACTATCACCAGACCGGATGTCTCTTATGCAGTCAACCGTGTATGCCAGTACCTTCATGCACCTAGGGCGTCTCATTGGTCAGTTGTGAAGCGGATTCTGCGCTATGTCTGTCTGACCGCCTCGTATGGCTTGCTACTTCAGCCTTCTCCATCTTGTGAGCTTTCGGCCTTCTCAGATGGAGATTGGGCTGGTAGTCCTGATGATAGGCGATCCACGGGGGGCTATGCAGTATTCTTTGGTCCTAATTTGATCGCCTGGAATGCTCGCAAGAAGGCTACAGTATCTCGCAGTAGTACTGAAGCTGAATACAAGGCGGTTGCTAATGCCACAGCTGAGCTTATATGGGTCCACTCTTTATTGAGAGAGTTGGGAGTCTCTCAAGATCAGCCTTCGATACTTTGGTGTGACAACATTGGTGCTACATACCTCTCATCGAATCCGGTATTCCATGCCCAAATGAAACACATCAAAGTTGACTATCACTTTGTCAGGGAACGCGTTGCATAGAAGCTACTCTGTATCAAGTTCATCTCCTCCAAGGATCAACTTGCTGACATCTTCACGAAGCCTCTTCCACAGCCTCAGTTTGTAGAATGTAGGCGCAATCTTAACTTGCTTTGTACTTCAGGCCACAGTTAAGACTGAGGGAGGGTGTTATACTATATATACGTAGCGTGTATATATATTTTTGAGGGTAAAACAGTAGGGCAAAAAACCCCACTGCAACTTTTATAGATTATATAGAGTTACAAAAGAAAATTTACAACCATATTCTACCTCAAAAAAGAGGGATAACATGCTAATCAGCTATCTCCTGTCTAAATTGGTTTCAATCCAAATCTTAAGGCCCTGATAATACTTCTTCTTAATTCTATAAAGGACCCATCTTAATTCCTGGGCTACAATAGCCTTCCAGGTCTCCATCGATACATGCTGATTGTTGAAAATTTCATTATTTCTGCAAATCCAGATGCTCCAAGTTCCAATAATCAGAATTTCCATTGCAAAAGGGACCTTGAGATCTTTTTTAATACTGTCTAAAACTGTAAAGATGCTTTGATCAGCCGAATTGACCTGTGAAATTTCTGCCCAGCAGGCTCTTGCAAAGGGGCATTCCCAAAACAAATGTAAACTGGTTTCTTCACTATTGCAGCACTGGAAGACACAATCATAAGATGCCAGAGAAAAACATTTCCTTTTCAGAAGATTTCTTGTGTTGAGTCTATCAAGCAGTAAGAGCCAGAAGAAGAATTTGTGCTTTTGTTGACAAGAAGATTTCCATATCCAAGAGAAATGTGGCTGCACTGGTTGGTAACCGACTAAAGAGCAGTAAGCCTTTTTGACCGAAAAATTACTGCCCCAAATGTAAGACCAACAATCAGATTCCCCTTCCCTGCCAGAATTGAGAATTTGATCAAGACTTTGGTATTCCTGATAAGCTTGTTGGGACAAAGGAAGATAAAAGAGATCCTGAGTATTTGCAGTATGCAGGAACTCACTGACAGAGATGTGAGGGTCTTTTGCATATGAAAGGAGGTGAGGAAGCTTATGTTGGAGGCAACTATCATTCCACATATCAGTCCAGAATAGTGTGGATTTCCCATTTCCAACCAAGCAGTTTGCAAGTCCTTTAAAAATGTCAATCAGTTTTAGATGAGCTTTCCACCAAAAGGATCCCTCAATCCTTCTTCCAGGTAGCTTATCATTGCAATAGTAAGTATTCCAAATCAAGTGAACCCAAGGAATATCCTTATGATTATAAAACTTATCCAAATTCTTCAAAAGAAGAGCAGAATTTTGAACATTAAGATCAAGAACTCCCAATCCTCCCTGGCTTTTGGGTCTACAAACTTTCTTCCATGCAACAAGAGCAGTACCTCTAGCTTGAACATCAGAAGTTTTCTTTCTCCACAAGCATTGCCTCATATATTTAATCAACTGCTCCTTGATAGTGACAGGGAGATCAAAACAACTCATGTAATATAAGGGAAGGGAAGATAGCACAGATTTAACTAACTGCAATTTCCCCCCATAATTCAAGAAGTCAACTATTCCACACAACCTTCTTTCAACTCTCTGAACAATAGGCAAGAAGTGTTCCACAGCAGGTTTATTCAAGCTCAGGGGCAAACCAAGGTAGGTAAAAGGCAAGGAACCAGTGAGGCAAGAAAGGGTATTGGCAAAATGCCCAAGCCTCTCAGAATCCATATTAATTGGCATCATGCTGGACTATATATAACTGTATATGACTTGTACTGTACCTCTGGGTACTTCTATATAATGAGATAGCCGCACCCATGTTTATGGTGTCGAGCAGTTCCCCAAACACATTGTTTTACAGTGAGTCTGATACCAAATGCAATGCTCCCTCTACTGGTATGATTATCAGAGATCTTCGCATTCATGGATGTTGATAATATCCTTCCATTTAGTATCCCCTTAGGATAGCATAGCCTTAACATTAACCCAGATGCTAAAAAACATATGGAAGCGGGTCGACATGACCGAGCACCCGTCCATGGACCGTCCATCACGTACGAATCTGGAAGGGTCCGACCTAAACCAACCTGGGAGCCGTTGCGTCGCGGCGTCACTTTCGTTGTTCCCCATTTCATCGAGGGATTCGATAGGTCGTCTTTGACGGAGAGAGGCTGCGCCTGCATCGGCAGCTGGTGTAGGGGGGCGGCGAGGTGCTCCGGTGAGAGGAGTGACTCGGCCAGATTTGCAAGAGAGGCAAGCGGTGAGGCTCGACGGAACGATCGGCTCGACGAGATCTGCGAAGGGGCGCCCGGCGAGGGGGAGACGATCTCGTCGGTGGAGGCGTCGGCGAAGGGAGGATCCGGTGGAGCTCGTCGGTGAATCAGTAAGGGCCTCGCGTTGAGCACCGCCAATCGAGCACCGCGCATCGAGCACGGTGAGATAGACGATCTCGTCGGGTGGACCTCGTCGGCAGGGGGAGGGATTTTTGAGATATATATTGTATAGATATAGGTCCCCGTGTATTTCAAGGTTGTACCTATAATTGTGTCTATATATATGAGAGCAGCCAGCCCTATTGGGTTTGTGCACTATCCCATATTATTCTACATGGTATCAGAGCAGGAGGTCCTAGGATCAAATCCTGGCCAACGCAAGAATTAAAAACAAATATTGCGGCTCCCCAAATAAGCGTCACAATAGGCCAAAGGGCAAAGACGTAGGGTGAGTGTTGAAATATATTGCCTAGCCCATTACATGGTATCAGAGGTCCCTCTGGTCCTCCTATGTGACATCCCAAAAATATGAAACAATGATCATCAAACTCTAATCATTAAAATTAGGGTTAACAAAAACTTTGATTAAATAAAAACCAAATGAATGCATGTGTGTATGTGATGATTTGATAAAGGCATGAATGGACTTGTGTGATTAACCTAAATAGCAAGGAATGTTTCAAAGATGAATATAACATCATCTAAAACATTTCCAAGTAGAAACTGAAGGGATACAGGTAGGCTACACTAGCGCAAATCAAAATTTTCTACCGTGTAAACCAGGATTAATGTTGTCATAGATCACGGGATTACCACTAGACGCGCAGTTGCGGAACTTGATGAAGCGCGTTGAGGCAGTGTAGACGATCTACGTCAACTCCTCGTTCTCGTCCCACGAGCAGCTCCCCTTGCGCGACTCGTCCAAGCGCTACAGATGCAGCGCCTCTGAGGTATCCACGCGTACAGGATGGAAGCGTCAGACGCCGGACTGCTAGGTCCGCGCGTGCAACACAGGCGTGAGGAGTGGCGGCTGGGTGAAATGGTCTAACCCTGGTCAGCTCGCCCCACCCTCTCTTATATAGGCGTCTCTGATGGGATTCTACATTAGCAGCCCATTAGTACCCTAAGCCTGGTCTAATTCAGATCTAATCCTCATTAGGCTTCCAGCCCCTTAAGTCTGTGACCCTATAGGTTCATACACGTATAGACATGACACGAATACACTTATTTTGTGAATAGTTGGCAGTGGCCTCTAGCAAGACGCGCCAACTCCTAAACGCATACAAAGATCATATCGGACGGACCATCACAAGGTTTAGTACATGTATTTCCCTTTGCCTCACGATATTTGGTCTAGCTCCAAGCTGACCTCCCTTTCTCGATACTGCGATTCGGAATCCCTTTACTAGGTTAACTCTTAACCATATGTAGCACGGCCATGCATTTCTGGATCCAATCACTCGAGGGGCCCAGAGATATCTCTCTCAAGTAGAGAGGGGCAAATCCCATCTTGATTGACCATGCCTTGCAGCATGCTTCAGGACAAACCGAAAGCTACCTTTATAACTACCCAGTTACAGAGTAGCGTCTGATAGCCCCAAAGTATGTCGATCCAGATCTAAAGTACATTCGCCAATCTCGGGTCTAAGGATAAAACGTACACAATGTGTAGAGAGAGAGCTGCAACTAATTGCCAGTCTCAAGTTGGGTCAGTCCAACCCCATGTTCATAACATGTGTCCACATCATTGGTTTGACATCTCCATGTCTATGACTTGCGAAACATAGTCATCAACCAATCTATGTGCTAGTATAATATTCACATGTGTCCTCACATGAACTCCGACTAGGGACAACTATTAAATAACCATACAAGTAAAGAGTTTCACAAACAATTCACATAATTGACAATCAATACAAGTTGCCTGATATGGATATTCAACGAACATTATAATAACTCATGGATACATAAGAAATATAATCATCTCTATGATTGCCTCTAGGGCATATTTCCTTCAGAAACAAATCAAGAGAAAATCAAAAAAAAATCAATTAAAGCAAATGGTCATTTTTTGCCAATCTTGCTCACTAGGTCACTTTGAGTGTTTCTAGTCCAAGATTTCAAACAGAAACTTTTCCAATTCTTTTCACCCCTTGCAAGACCAAGTAAAAGTGAATCAAAGCCCACCTTTCAAACTTGTAGAAACATTTGGCAACCCCATTCAAATGACAATTCAAAATTGAATCTTTAACATATGTGAAGATCACACATTTTCAAAACCCAACCAAACTAGTGCCCCTTGACCAATCCAACTAACTAGATACTCCCTATTATGTTCCTAGCCAACCCACCATGTTTGAACCAAAAATTCAAATTTGAGTTTCTTGCGGCCATTTCATCAAACACTTGGATACAGAAAATTAAACTCGCCAAACTTCACTATTTTGAGCAGTAATTTGGCTAAGCATTGTTCACCATTGATCATCCTTGTCTCCCCCAGTGCCAACCAGTGCCTTGACCACCCCTATCCCCTACCCATTGCACCATGCCATGCCAACCGGAAGACACCCTGGCCAGCCGACCATGGCTAGCTAGCCAGAGCAAGCACCAAGCCTAGCCACCATGTCTAGGATGCATGCCACCGTCCACCGCCACCCTCTGTCCCAGCCCCGAGCATTGCTAGCCCCTGGACCACATGGCAAGCTCATGCCAAGCTTCTCTGCGTGCGAGCCGAGAGCGCGAGAGTGCGGCACACTCGACCAGCGCCCACAGACCGCGTGCCGCCCTTGCCGCTTGCAGACATGATCACCACCGCACCAGGAACCTCCTAGACATGCTCGCACCGCCCCACACCTCACCATCAAGCCGTTGAGCTTCTCCAGGAGGTAGTGCACTGTACCCTACCTTCGGCCATGCCGTTAGCTCGTTGTGCAGTCGACCCCGACGAGCTCCACCCGCGCCATTCGGTCCCCGTCAGCCACTATAAAAGGAGGCCTTCCCCGCTTGTTTTCTTCACACCAGTTCACTCCCCACCTCTCACTGATCACACCCACTCACTCCCGTAGGAAGGCGAGCACCAGGTGGCCGGAATTTCACCAGAGTTCGCCGCTGCAGAGGACGAGAGGCGCCGTCAATTGGAGCCGCCCCAGGAGAAGCTACCGGTACCAGGAGAATCGCCGTCGTCGACTTCGTCGTTCGCCCCCGTCGTCGACCATCGCCTGAGCCCCGGTGAGCCTCCCACGACCCCCACCGGCCATGCTAGGGTTCTGTCTCGTCGGCGCTGCCCGACATGGATGATGAACTAGAGCCATTCGATTAGAGTTAGATCGTGCGGCCTAGATCACCCCATCCCGCTTCGCCACTCGTTGTCTCACTGACGAGTGGGGTCGCTCACTTAACCAGCCCGCGCGTGCGCTGTGCATAGTGTGCCGGCCCAGTTAAACCTCCCGCGCAACTTCAAACCCAGTTCTATACCTAGATTCAAAAATCAACCCAGCTCGATTCACTGAACCAAAATGCATGAAACCAATTTTGTTAGAAAGGTACTAAAGTGCTTAATCCAAGACCGTTGGATTCAAAACATTTAGAATTTTAGATCACCCATGGTAAAAATAACAAGGCAGAAGCTTTTCTACATTCAAACATTTTTCAAAATTCAACCATAAGAGCTTTTGAGTTGATTCCAACTCTCAAAAAGCACATTTAACCATACCTTTCAGAATATACACAAATATATAGGTTTACTTACAGAAATAATGACTAAGTAATAAAAGAATGCCACATAGGCATTTCTAGTCACTTTAATTAAATAAAATAAAAAGGTTAAACCTTATTAAATTGTGACACCACTTTAAATCACATCCCCATGTAGTGAAATATGTGGTGATGACATGTGTCAACATGATCCCATGTTTGAGTTGGAGAATATTAAATCTTAAGTAGTTTTTCAGTGAGTAGAAATTACTTTTCTCAATTAAAATAAATGGGACAAGTGCTTTAATCTTGTAATGTTAGTGATGATGCTAGATCATCTAGTATGATCCTTTGTGTGATGATTAGAAATAGTTAAGTTTTGTTTGGTGATTGTGTACCTCGTATTTATTTATAGACGCTAGTACCGACCAAGGATACAAGGAGGAAGGAGGATACTACGAGGAAGAAGCCGAGGAGAACTTCAACCACTGCTCTGCACAAGGCAAGCTAATACTTGCAAGATACCCTACTTATGCAAGCTACTACTTGCTTGTTACTATGCCAACTATATGCCTTAAGCATATGTGATTATACCCACTTGACACACCATCCTAGGTTTACTTGCAAGCTTGGTATTTTATTTTCTTTATTAAAATCTTTCTATCAAAAGTTTACTTAGTGACTTGTAGAATCTAGAAAGATAATTGAAGGTAGCATAAAGAGCATAAAATTTGGCCTAAGTTAGATAATCTTGATGTCATCCTAAGGCATGAGATTGAACTTAGTTAATCCCTACTTGTTTATTACCCATCATTAGTATTTACCCCACTTCTAGCTGTTAGTGCTTAGTATAAAACTTGATCAACCTAAGATGGGAATACTTGGTGAAAATTATTATGAAAACCTTAGAATGATGAGTCATTCTACTGAAATGTTTTGACATGTGTTTTCGAACACCAGATGATCTTGATGATGAAAATGTTAAGGTATGAGCCTTAGCCCTTTATAAAACTGATGGTTGTCTGGATGTGATACCATTCCAATTTTACCGTGCAACCATAATACCCGAAATTTGGGTAGGGCTTGACTGGAAACTTATATACCTTAGTATGGGTTCCCTTGTGGCCAAGGTCTGAGCTGAGGCTACCTTGTGAAGATTGTCCACCTGTGAAGTACCCAAGATGATAGTTGGTCATGGTTGGGAGGCCAAACTCACAGGAGAGGTGCCTATACTAGGGCGTGTAATTGAAAGTTTAGGATTAATTATCCGCATACTGAGTATGGTGAATTCAGGATTGTTCCTGATGGATGTATCGAATGTTGTGGTGAAAGTGTACAATCCCTGCAGAGTGTCAAAGTATTCGAATAGCCGCATCCACGGTTATGGACAGCTGGAGTGGCCGTACTGTTCCCACTTCAGATGTTTTCAAAATGACTTGTGAAATTATTTGTGACTTTGACTTGACTACAACAATGTTGTGACATGAAATTGAAGTTCCCACTTAGGTGTTATAAAACTCTCAACTAGATTTCTGTTTTTGAACTTAGTAGAGGTAAATCTGGCTTTTTGCAAAACAACCCTAGAGCTTAGTATATCCTATTCAAAACCACTTCACTTGTTAGTATTAGTTTGCGAGTACTTAAAGAGTACTCATGGCATTGTCCCTGGCTATTCCCGTGGCCAGACTATGAAGAGGAGTATCAGGAAGAAGGACATCAGGAAGGTTACGACAACTAGGATCATCTCCCATCGTCAGCATTGCCTATGACCATGAAGATGGAGCTTCGCCTACGCTATCGTTATTATTACGTTATTCCGCTGCTTGAATTGTATTAAGAACTGGATCATGAGATCCTTATTTGTGTAAGACCTTATGTATGGTTTGTAATGGATGATGTACTATGATATCCAATCTGTTATGTCTCGCCAAAATGGTAATCCTGGGATTGCGATGTATGGCATAACAGGCATCTGTGATTAAAAATCCGGGTGTTGACAAGTTGGTATCAGAGCCATCCTGACCATAGGAGACCCTAGTTAGAATGGACGTTTGAATCAAAAACTTAGTTTCAAAACCAAAGAAGTGAGTATTTACAAAAACTTATTCTCATTCTTATCACTTAGACTCTTTCCTGAAAATTCATGTTCCTCAAAAACTCTTGCAAACTTACATAAAATTTGACACACTTGATCACTCTACTAACTTACTCGTCCTATATTCTTATAGATGGACGTGAAGTATAGCAAGTTTTATCAGTTGGGGAATGGAGGAGACCTCATCTTTGAGCATGACTTGGACCAGTTGTCGGAGATGCTGGAGCATTCGCACCCCTTGTTCTTTGGAGCTCAGCTCAATGATCAGGAAGGAGAAGATCTGCAGTGGTTAGTTGTTTCAAGTCTCCGAGGAAAGATTGAGCCCCCCACTATAGAGGAAATTCAGTTCACCTTAAGAGAGAACAACTGGCTCGATGGACTTGCCAGGGCCATGCAGGAAGCTCTTGCCCGTCTATGTGGGTAGAGTATCAATCAAATCAAGGGTACCTGCTTTGAGTTCTACCCAAGGCGTGATGCTATGGGACAGCCATTGGAGGCCCCATGCAACCACGAGCTGAAGAGTCAATTGGACCATCTTAGCTTCATGATGTATGACCGTCAAAAGGAGTTGGACAATGCCTGTTCCTACACCAACCACAAGTACGTCATCACCGCCAAGAAGGATCAGACCATTGCCATGCTAGTGAAGGATCGCAAGTCTCGTCGCCGTCAGCTCGACAAGAAGGAGTGCATCATTGCCCGTCTTCGACACCGGATCATGGATTTAGAGGAGACCATCCACGAGAAAGACATGCAGTTGGAGGAGAGGGAGAATGCAGGGGAAGACCTTCATGGAGACCCCTACTCCTATCTCAACGATGATGATGACTTTCTGGAGGATTAGGCCATGTACTTCTTCACCGATAAGGCTGACTTTGCCTTCATCGATGATGATGAGGATGATGGGGACACTGACTCCAAGGAGTAGTAGCACTTGAGCACTAGCGTTAATGAGTTGTATTCGGTCCCACTGTATCGTAGTTTCCCAGAATGGTTCTTAAAACCATCTGTTTTCCTTTGTTGTGGTGTGAGTTTGTATCGTGCGCTATGAATGAATGAAAAGCAAGTTGCTAGAAAAATCTGAGTCAAACTTTAAAAACTCTTCAAAAACCCTGAACCTTAGAAATTTCCCTCTTTTCTCATGATCTACCTCAATCTTCAGATGCCTCACGGAGGAAGCAACTCAGCTCCGGATCCGATGTTGCAACTCTTGCAAATGTTGGTTTCTGACCGCGAAGCTGAAAGAGCCGAACGTCAAGCCAACTTAGCCACCCTTCAACAGATAGCTCAGATGGCCAACAACAATCAAGGCCATGGAAATCAGGAAAACCATGGATCTAAGCTCATGAATTTCCAGAACAGCAATCCACCTGTTTTCACTAAGTCAGAAGTGCCCCTAGATGCAGATGATTGGTTGCAAACCATGGAGAACAATCTGGAAGTTGCAGGAGTGGAAGCTAACTAGAAAGTGTTGTTTGCTACCCACTATCTGGCCGGAGATGCAAGAGCATGGTGGAACAGCGTTCGTGCAGTGACAGGAGGTCAGCTGATGACTTGGAAAGAGTTCAAAGTCAAGTTTAGCAGAACCCATGTACCACCGGGTTTGATCAAGAGGATGAGAGATGAATTCAGGGAACTGAAGCAAGGAAGGATGACAGTAGTGGAGTACCATGACAAATTATTGTCATTGACTAGGTATGCACCGGATGATATAGATAATGAAGCCAAGAAGAAGGAGAGATTCCTGAATGGTCTGCACGATGAGATGCAGACGGTGTTAGTCAATATCCCCTTTGCTGATATTGAAGCCTTAGTTGACTCTGCCATTCAGATGGAAGGAAAGATCAACCAAGCTAATGAGAACCGCAGGCATCGCATGATGCATCAATCAGGAACCCACCATACACCAAAGTATCGCCCCAACCCATCTCCAGGATTTGCCCCAAGAACCAACAGACCCCCGATGAACTATTCGACCTATCCCAACCGTGGAAACCCAAGGCCCAGAGGAAACCACAACAACCCCAGCAATCCTAGCAATTTCAACCGTGCACCACCCAAGTTCAATAACAACATTGCTGCCACCAACACCAACACTGCCCCAAGGACTAGGAGCAATGATGTGCCTGTTGCAGCAAAGGACAAGTCGCAAGTGACTTGTTATGAATGTGGAACCAAGGGTCACTATTCCAATGAGTGCCCCAAGAAGATTGCCGCAAACCCCAATGCAAATTCCCCAGCTCAGTAGCAGCGTCGTGTTCATCCCGGAAGAAGGTTTGCCCCAGGAAATTTGCTCAACCACAATGGCCGTCTCTTTCTCATGCATCCTGAAGATGCCCAAGAAGCGCCAGATGTCGTGCTGGGTATGTTTTCTGTTAACTCAGTACTTGCAAGAGTGTTGTTTGATTCTGGAGCATCGCACTCATTTGTTACTGAAGAATTTGCATGCACTAGTAAGATTCAACCAACCAAATTGAAGCATGTTATGATTGTTCAAATACCTGGTTTAACCACCAAAGCTAGACAAATTTGCAAATGCATCCCTATCCGAATCCATGGCATAGATTTTTATGCTAATCTAATAGTACTTGGAACTAAAGGTTTGGAAGTAGTACTAGGAATGGATTGGATGTCCAAACACAGAGGATTAATTGACTGTGCCAAGAAAGCCATAACCATGACCAGTACATCCGGAATATCAGTCGAGCATGTATCTGAAACCTTGCCCCGTCAATTCAAGTGCAACAAGAGTCTAGC
Organism: Avena sativa; assembly: GCA_916181665.1. Taxonomy (NCBI): domain Eukaryota; kingdom Viridiplantae; phylum Streptophyta; class Magnoliopsida; order Poales; family Poaceae; genus Avena; species Avena sativa. The sequence goes on from OV702293.1 coordinate 109,117,249, forward strand.
CCAGCCAACCATTGACCAAGTCCGGATAGTTTGTGAATACCCCGATGTATTTCCAGGTGTCTTGCCCGGTATGCCCCCAGATCAGGATATCGAGTTTATCATTGAACTAATACCTAGAACCGGACCCATAGCCCAGATACCATATAGTATGAACCCGTCTGAACTAGTGGAACTGAATAAGCAACTATATGCCATGCTGGAAATTGGACTGATTCAACCAAGTGCGTCACCATGGATATCACCCGTTCTATTTGTGGACAAGAAAGATGGAGGTAACTGTTTGTGTACGGATTATCGGAAGTTGAATGATGTCACCATCAAGAACAAGTACCCGTTGCCAAAAATAGAAGACCTATTTGACCAGTTGACTGGTGCCAAAGTGTTTTCTAAGATTGATCTTAGAACTGGCTATCATCAACTCAAGATTCGCGTAGAAGATATTCCAAAGACTACCTTTACCACCCGATATGGATTATACGAGTATACTGTCAGGTCTTTTGGATTAACCAATGCCCCCGCTTATTTCATGAACCTTGTGAATAAGATTTTTATGGACTTCCTGGATAAGTTTGTCATTGTTTTCATCGATGACATTCTAATTTATTCCAAATCAGAAGAAGAACATGAGCTACACCTAAGGACCATTCTTGGAACCCTTAGAGAGCATCAGTCGTATGGCAAGTTTAGCAAATGTGAATTCTGGTTACAGGAGGTAGGATTTCTCGGACATATTGTATCAGCCGGAAGAATTGCCGTTGAACCTACGAAGGTGAAGGATGTTGAAGATTGGCAAGCCCCAACCACTCAAACCCAAGTTCGTGCATTTCTCGGATTAGCGGGATATTACCGCAAGTTTTGCGGTGACCCAGCATACCACTGCATGATGTAGTATACTATAGTCATGGACATAACACCAATGAAACACCGTTCACTAGTATTACATCCCTCAGAATGGCACAACAGAAACACAGGGGGTCCAATACATGGCTAAAGGTTACAACTCACTCTTTACACAAGATCCAGAGAACACTCTAGGTTAAAGAGAGAGAAAGAACTTCTTATAGAGAAGAATCAAAGATGAACAACGCAAGAACTAGTATACTATTAAGACTAGTATTTTAACTAAAGGGTTGGCATTGTTGCTATTGCAATACTCTACAGAATTAGGTTTTTGACTAGAGATTATATTTCTATCTAATCGGTAATTCTGTCTTCACTTGAGTTGATGTATATGCTGGCTTCATTGAAGATCTTTGGCTTTGGATGACGAGTCTTGGAGCATAACTTGATGTGGATGTTTTCTATTTCGGCTTCAGAATCTAGCAAGGGTTAAGAAGATACTTTGAGTACGAGCGTACTCAGCAAATTCACTAGAAAAGGAGTGTTTGATGCACTATAACTACAGCCACAGACCATAGGTCATAGGTAATGCAAGTTTTCATAAACATTTCTTCAAAGGTTGCTTTTATTCTGAAAATCTATGTCCGTCAGCCTTCACGGGTTTACCAGAACATTCATGGAGTTCCTTTCCCACCGCGTTCGCAGCTCCTTCCCGGAATAGGGAGTAACAAGTTATAGTTCTTACAATCTGCAGAGGTGCGTTACTTTACCCATGAGAGATCAACTCTTTGTTGCACAACCGGGCAGCTTATTCCCGTCCACAATTCCATGATGTGGGGCCCAGAAGATGATCCAAGCCAATCACTGCCCCCTTCGCGACCTCGCATGCCTCCTTGGTGTACACCATGCGCACATATTGGATTACGGCAATGGTTTGTACAAACCGTTAGATGCCAGAACTATCGTGGGACGTTGAGGGTTCCCACCCATATGCTACATATCCTCTATGAATTACCAATTAATATGCACGCTTCGAGGATAACAGCCATGACCTGCACATCTGGCTTCATGCGAGAGGAAGAAGATACAGCTGACTTCTCCATCCCATTCCAAATCTCATGGTCAACGCGTAATATACGGCGCAAGAATCATTGGCGACATTGGTTGTTAAGTCCTAGGTGATATAGTTCTGAGCAGTGGTATTCCAACTGTCAGATTTAATAGATTAGCTGATCACCCTGGATCAGTAACCAATAGCTCACAATATTATTGACAATAGTGTTTTCTGATCTTTTTCAAATGCAGGTGATGACAACACTGGATTTGTAAAATACTTTACAGAAAGTAAACAAAGGATATGAACAAGTGTGACTTGCCTTTTGTGATTGCAAGATTATGCACGGTCTTCGAGTTAGTATAAGATCCAAAATCTGAAATCAGCATCATTGGTCCGGTAAGGACTAATGTTTAAAGAGGCAGTATGCTTTATGCATACGTAATGAGATGTACTTTTATAAACATGAATGTTGGAAATAATGTTGTTCTAGGGTTTGGATTCCAGAAATGGTTACTTTAGAATGTGTTGTTCTTTTAGATAAGTTTCACACCTGTGCTTCTTATTAGGGCTTGTGAGTGTGTGTGAACAGCACATATTTATGCAGCAATAAAATATATATCTATGAAATGCTATTCAAAATTGTTTACACTTTAATAGTTTATCTCCAAACTTTACTTTATAAGTAGAGTCACTTATAAATAGCTTAAGTGTTATTGCTCCTAGGTATACAAGTGAAGTATGAAGTAATGTGATCTTGATTATTTGTCATATATTGTCTGAAGTGGCAAAACGAATAAATTTTGAAGAAAAGATTCCTTTTCTAAGGTTTAAACAATCTTTGTGGTTAGTTAGTGGTGGTCGATGTTATTTGTGTTTGCTTGAATAGTTTTGGCTTGAGATGTTTTATAACTTAACTAGTTCAGACCAAAGTTAACTATAAAATATATAATAATGCTTATAGTGTTATTTTAAGATTCCTATAGACTAAAGTTAACTTTAAAACAAAGATAGTTTGAAAGTATAATGCTTATGATATTTTTATCTTGTGTACCTGGTAATGTTTCCTTAAGGTTACTTAAAAATGGTTATTCTTTTACTTGGTGTAGTGGTTTCTTGATTTTATAATGGAGTAGTATCATTTACCATTTATAGATGAGTGGTTATAGTTTATAAACCAAGATATAATATTACTTAATTACTTATGGACTTACTATAGTGTTGTGGTAGTTTTTTTAATCTATTGGTTAAAGTAGATATAAAGGATCTCATTTATTCACAAGTTGTTCTTTAAGGTTTTTATTATGAATAGGAATCCTTTTAGAATGTAATCTTCACTTAAGGTTGAAGATAATTTAATAAAAAGGTATTTATAATGTTTTAAACCATTATGGCTTCATATTATTAATATTTAAGACTAATACTATTTATTAGACTTAATTGACTCATTTTAGAAATATTAACAAATTTTATTTACCCTTATATGAATTTTTTAAACTAAGGAAATAGGTTTAAATTGAAGTTATTAGAGTACCTGAACTTTTTATTTAACCCAATAGTGAAATATTGTATTTTTAACATGTATATATTATTTTTGTGATCATTTTGGTATATTATATTTATTTTTATGATTTATAAATAATAAGATATGATTTTTATAAGATTTAATATTTTTTAAAAAATACTTAAAATAAATAATAAATATTTAAGTAAGTGAAATAATAATGCATGATTATAGTTTTAAATTATAGTTTTTATTTTTCTAAGATTTTTGGTATATTATTCATATTCTTAATCTTTATTATTATTAAAATATGAATTATCAAGGTTTTATTACTTTTAAACCTTTATTAAATAATATTTATTTAAATAATCATCATAGTAATATTGGATAATAAGTTTAAGTTGTAGATTTTATTTTTCTACAAATTTTCATATATTATACACATTTTTCTGAATTATAAATCAAAATTTCTTAATTAAACAAGCTTTAATCATTTGTTTGATTTCATATTAATAATTAAGTTTATAAAAACAAGAATTTTACTTTTTACACCGCACCTACATCTAGCCTAAGTCACTGACCAGTGGGCCAGTGGCCACCTCAGCGCACAGGTTAAAGAAAATGCATTTGTTACCGACTGATTGGCTACCCCCAGTCAATGACATATGGGCCTTAGGCCATGTCACATGCCACGTGAGACAAAGACCAGGTCAAACAGGGTACTAGGTCCAGGGTGGCGTCGGTGTGGCGTATCTATGGCGTTAGCACCACCACCACCGTTAGTGGTTTGTTGCCGGCGACAATCCACGGCGCCCTAACAAGCGAAAATAACCTAGTTTGAATCAGCGCAACGCGCTGGACCCTAAAGTGGCGGCACCGCTCGGAGGCGAGCTCTCCGACGTGGAGTGTTTAGGAACTCACCCAGATGACGATAGAGAGGTTGGCGAGGACAGGCGTGGTCGGAGGTGAGCTCTCCGACGAGGATTCCGATGAACTACCGCAAAGAGGAACAACAAAATTCACCCTCTCTAGTGCTCCCCTTGATGCAAGATTCTACTCAGAGGATCTACGGAGGACGGGGCTTCTCCATGGCTGCTTGGAAGAGTGTGGGGAGATGTGGTTCGACGGTGAGATGTGGCTCCGGTGAGCTAGGGTTTTTGCCCCATTTGAATCCGAGAGGATAAGGAGGGATTGTGGATAGGGATTGAGGCAGGGCGTCGCGGTGGCCTTCTTATCCCTCTCTGGAACGACGGCGAGCATCTTGATGCATGGCTGACGATGACGACGGCATCGGCGGCGGCGAGCTCCTCCAGCGAGCTGCCTGTGTGCGTGAGGATGACGATGATGTTGCTTTTGTGGAAAACCCCCTAGCATTTATTTCTTCTCAACCCGTGATCCTTCCCTGGCCCCACTCGTCATTCATAGGAGAGAATGAGTTGGGCTGGTTATTGGGCCCTTGTGGGCTGCACCTGGGCGACAGGTAAGCAGGTAGGAGTTGGGCCACGGCCAAGTCTTGTTATTATTTGTTTTCTATTTTCTGTTTTCCTTTTCAGATTTGTATATAATCTTTAATTTGAACTGTTCTTTGTAGAATTTATTTGCTGGATAATTGTAGTAATACTAAAATATATTTAGTATCATTTGTAAACTTTTATTATATAATCTTTTTATATTTATTTTTATTTTCTCTATATGAACCCCTTTTAATATTTTATAGAAGCTTTTCTTATTATTTTTCTTTCCTATTTTAACCATGTATTTATTAAATGATACCTTCTTATTTGTTTATAAAACTTAAAACTTAACTCTAGTTGGCTCATAGTTTTGAATGGAAATTTTTATATGTATAATAATCCTATATCATTATTTGATGCGTGAAATATAAAATAAATTAATATGGTTATTACTACTTCCATTAATTTGGAAAATTGCCAATGTATATATTCTATTATGATAAACAAATAGGTTTAGGGTTTTGAATTATGAATATTTACCCTAGGGTTTAGGGTTTTTAATATACTTAGATTCCTTTATGGATGTGAGTAAAGATTTAATAACTAAGCATATTGTTTTCTGTTTGGGATATTTGATGACATCAACTTTAAGACTAGAAAGTTATATTTAGAATGTTTTATAGAAAGAAATTGATAAAGATACTCATAACCACATATAATTATGATGGTTGGAATTGGCAGAGATGTGCTTATGTGATTTGTTATAGGAAAATATTCCTATAAAGTGATATTAACATAAGATGATGAATCAATTCCCTGAATGGACATTACACTTGGTTTAAGATTTAGAGTTGGTTGTTTAATAAGAATGTCTATTTTTCCATTCTTCACCCTCCTTGACATTTAATTAAAGAATTCCTTTCCTAGATATAATACTTCTTTCTATCCATCATCATAGTTAGTATGATGAGCTTTACTTCACAAGAATGTTCTTATTCACCTTTTATTCTTCTAAACTCATGGATGAATCCAATGAGTTTGATACTAAAGTATTTCATAGTTTTCTCATATCTTTGCTTGGTTATACCCACTACTCTACTTTTGATAATCATCAATCCAACAAGTAGTTCTTTCAAACTCCACTCATAATCTTCCTTAATCATCCATTACTAATATTTCTTCAGATGTATGTATGTATCCAACTATCTTTCTCTAAGGCTTACTATCCTTTAAGATGAATAACACTTCTTCCATAACCCTATGCTAAACTAGCTTTAATTGAATAATATCATCCTACATTTACTTTACTCCAATAACTCACACTCCAACCCTACATTTTATTTATGTGGCTTGTAATGACTACTCTAGGATAACTTATCTCTACTAGGGTTTCAATCATGTTCTACCCACCAATATCTTTTATACTAGATATAGGTAGACCATCCTGGTGAGTAAGGCATGATCAATATAAGCCTTTAATCATTTATAGCTTAAGTTCTTAGTTGGCTAAACAAGGCTTTATCAATACTACTTTTCAATTGTATTGAAACTATCTTCTTAGTATCTCATATTGGATTAAGGTTATTCATGGACTATGCCCTCTTTAAAAGATTTAAGTAGATGTTATGATAAGATCAAGAAATAGTAGATCAAGGATTGATAGTTAAAGAATTTGTATATCAATGGTGGATTACTCAACATTGATGAACAACAGATATTAAGATAAGTTCCATAAAATTGATGGAAAGAAAGATATATAGTGAATGATCTGGACTTAGTCTCTTTCCAACTCAATCTCATTAAAGAGTTAAAGTTAAGTATTACTATGGTACTCATAGTAAGAATAGATAAGAATAAGATAGGTCAGGATTAGTCATTACATTTTTCTTACTTTAGTTTGTAATCTTAACTTGGCACTTATGAATTGTTGTGTTGAATATGATGATAGAATCCCTTAAGGATCAGATATTAATTATTTAAGCAATGTATTATGAGTAGCATTTATTATATCTGATCTACCCTTAGATCAAATCATGTTTACCCAAATAAGGTTTTAGCAAAGTTCATATTGAAACTTATCGCAGTCAACTTGATGATCTTTTCAATTCTATCAAGTTAAGAGAAGCTTCAATCACTTTGACAAGTTTTGTTCAAAAGCGCAAATATTATTCAGATTTTCTATGCATGAATGCAATGCACACATCTGGGTTCAGCTTATTTCTAGGCTCTAATGCTGGGATGTTACAAGTTTGTAGAAGGATTCTCAAGTACTGCAAGACCCATGACCCAATTGCTGAAGAAGGACAAGAAGTTTGAATGGATGGACAAATGCGAAGCGAGTTTTCAGGAACTCAAGAGGATATTGATTTCAGCCCCAATCTTGATCATGCCGGATATCACAAAACCCTTTGATGTGTATTGTGACGCCTCCAAGATCAGTCTCGGATGTGTGCTAATGCAAGAAGACAAAGTTATATCTTATTTATCCCGACAACTGAAACAACATGAACAGAATTATCCAACCCATGACCTTGAACTAGCAGCCATAGTTCTAGCCCTAGAGACATGGAGGCATTACCTTATGGGTAACCGTTGTGAGATTTATTCGGATCACAAGAGCCTGAAGTATATATTCACTCAAAAGGAGCTGAATATTAGGCAGAGAAGATGGATTGAGCTAATCAAGGACTATGATCTGGACATTCACTATCACCCCGGTAAAGCCAATGTGGTAGCAGATGCACTTAGCAGATTGCCGTGTCGCTTGAACTCCATGATTTTGAAGGAGCAACCCAGTTTGCACAAAGAGATGGAAGATTTCCGAATGGAATTAGTGAGTGAAGGATTTTTGGCTAGCATAGAACTTCAACCCACTTTGATCAGTCATATCAAGGAGGCGCGGAAAGGAAATGCTAGTATAGACGGAATCAAACGTCGTATAGGTACAGGCAAAGTGCCTGGATTCACCGAAGACGAAGACGGAGTTCTGTGGTACAAAGGATGCCTCTGTGTACCAGCGGATTCAGAGTTGAAAGAAGTTATTTTGAAAGAGGCCCATGATACTCTTTATTCTATCCACCCCGGAGGAACGAAGATGTATAAGGATTTGAAGGAGCAATTTTGGTGGCATAAGATGAAGAGAAAAATCGGAAGCTATATCGCCAAGTGTGATATTTGCCAGAGAGTCAAGGCGGGACATCAAAGACCCACAGGACTGTTGCAACCATTACAGATTCCGGAATGGAAATGGGATTCCGTTGGAATGGACTTTATCACCGGATTGCCTACTTCTAGTAGGGGAAATGACTCTATCTGGGTCATACTTGACAGATTGTCCAAAGTAGCCCATTTCTTACCAGTCAAGACCACATACCAGAGTTCGAAGCTAGCACATTTGTACATCGCTAGAATTGTTAGTTTGCACGGAGTCCCCAAGAACATCGTATCTGATCGAGGAACTCAGTTTACCTCGAGATTCTGGAAGAAAGTCCAAGAAGGTTTAGGAACCCAACTGGATTTCAGCACAGCGTATCACCCTCAGACCGATGGACAAACGGAGCGAGTAAATCAAATACTTGAAGATATGTTGAGAGCATGTGTGCTAGAGTATGGATCTAATGGGAAGATTGTGTGCCTTTCGCAGAATTTTCATACAATAACAGTTATCAAGCTAGTCTGCAAATGGCCCCATTTGAATTCATGTATGGAAGGAAGTGTCGCACCCCTTTGAATTGGTCGGAAGTGGGAGAGAGTCAGATTTTCGGACCTGACATCCTACGAGAAACTAAAGAGAAAGTTCACAAGATTCGTGAGCACCTCAAGACCGCCCAGTCAAGACAGAAGAGTTACACCGACAAGAGACGTCAATACCTAGCCTTCAATATCGGAGATTTTGTGTATCTCAAAGTGTCTCCTTTGAAGGGAATGCAGTGTTTCCAACTCAAAGGAAAGTTAGCCCCCAGATATATCGGACCCTTCAAGATTCTGAATCATCGAGGAGAAGTATCATATCAATTGGAACTGCTAGAGTAAATGTCAGTAGTACACAATGTGTTCTATATATCGTTACTTCGCAAATGCCTTGAAGTTCCAGAGAAGACCGAAGTGTTCAAGAAAATTAATCACCGGACCATAGAGATCAACGATGACCTGACATATCCCGAAGTACCCATCCGTATTTTGGAAGAAGCTTTCAGAACCACCAGAACCCGAAGCATCAAGTTTCTCAAGATTCAGTGGAGCAACCACACTGAAGAAGAAGCTACCTGGGAGCAAGAAGATCACATCAGGTAGGAGTTTCCCGATTTCTTTAAATCCTAGGTAATCTTTTTCTTCTTTTTCAAATCTCGGGAAGATATTTTGTTTAAGGAGGGAAGGTTTGTAACATCCCAAAAATATGAAACAATGATCATCAAACTCTAATCATTAAAATTAGGGTTAACAAAAACTTTGATTAAATAAAAACCAAATGAATGCATGTGTGTATGTGATGATTTGATAAAGGCATGAATGGACTTGTGTGATTAACCTAAATTGCAAGGAATGGTTCAAAGATGAATATAACATCACCTAAAACATTTCCAAGTAGAAACAAATCAAGAGAAAATCAAAAACAAATCAATTAAAGAAAATGGTCATTTTTGCCAATCTTGCTCACTAGGTCACTTTGAGTGTTTCTAGTCCAAGATTTCAAACAGAAACTTTTACAATTCTTTTCACCCATTGCAAAACCAAGTAAAAGTGAATCAAAGCCCACCTTTCAAACTTGCAGAAACATTTGGCAACCCCATTCAAATGACAATTCAAAATTGAATCTTTAACATATGTGAAGATCACACATTTTCAAAACCCAACCAAACCAGTGCCCCTTGACCAATCCAACTAACCAGATACTCCCTATTATGTGCCTATCCAACCCACCAAGTTTGAACCAAAAATTCAAATTTGAGTTAGTTGCGGCCATTTCATCAAACACTTGGAGACAGAAAATCAAACTGGCCAAACTTCACTGTTTTGATCAGTAATTTGGCTAAGCATTGTTCACCATTGATCACCCTTGACTCCCCTAGTGCGAACCAGTGCCTTGACCACCCTAGCCCCTACCCATTGCACCATGCCATGCCAACCCGAAAGCACCCTTGCCAGCCGACCATGGCTAGCTAGCCAAAGCAAGCACCAAGCCTAGCCACCATGTCTGGGATGCATGCCACCGTCCACCTCCACCCTCTGTCCTAGCCCCGAGCATTGCCAGCCCCTAGACCACATGGCAAGCTCATGCCAAGCTTCTCTGCGTGTGAGCCGAGAGCGTGCCAGTGCGCCACACTCGACCAGCGCCCACAAACCGCGTGCCGCCCTCACCGCTTGCAGACGTGATCACCACCACACCAGGAACCGCCCTGACATGCTCGTTCACCGCCGCTTGACCAGGAGTGCATGTGCGACATTAAGACTTCCGTCGGAGCCGCCCAGAGTGTTGACGTGGTCTGACCGATTCGCACCACCCCACGCCTCGCCATCAAGCCGTTGAGCTTCGCCAGGAGGCAATGCACCGTCCCCTACTTTCGGCCATGCCGTTAGCTGGCTGTGCAGCTGACCCCGACGAGCTCCACCCGCGCCATTCGGTCCTCTTCAGCCACTATAAAAGGATGCCTTCCCCACTCGTTTTCTTCACACCAGTTCACTCCCTACCTCTCACTGATCACACCCACTCACTCCCGGAGCAAGGCGAGCACCAGGTGGCCGGAATTTCACCGGAGTTTGCCGCTGTAGAGGAGGAGATGCGTCGTCGATTGGAGCCGCCCCAGGAGAAGCTGCCGGTACCAGGATAATCGCCATCATCAACTTTGTCGTTCGCCCATGTCGCCGACCATTGCCTGAGTCCCGGTGAGCCTCCCACGATCCCCATCGGCCGAGCTAGGGTTCTGTCTCACCGGCGCTGCCCGACATGGACGATGAACCAGAGCCATTCGATTAGAGTTAGATCGTGCGGCTTAGATCACCCTGTACCGCTTTGCCACTCGTTGTCTCACTGACGAGTGGGGTCGCTCACTTAACCAGTCCGCACGTGCGCTGTGCATAGTGGGCTGGCCCAATTAAACCTCCCGCGCAACCCAACAGTTCAAATTTAGTTTTATTCATTTCATTTCAAACCCAGTTCTATACCTAGATACAAAAATCAACCCAGCTCGATTCACTGAACCAAAATGCATGAAACCAATTTTGTTAGAAAGGTACTGGAGTGCTTAATCCAAGCCCATTGGATTCAAACCATTTAGAATTGTAGATCACCCATGGTAAAAATAACAAGGCAGAATCTTTTCTGCATTCAAACATTTTTCAAAATTCAACCATAAGAGATTTTGAGTTGATTCCAACTCTCAAAAAGCGCATTTAACCATACATTCCAGAATATATAAAAATATATAGGTTTACTTACAGAAATAATGACTAAGTAATAAAAGAATGCCACATAGGCATTTCTAGTCACTTTAATTAAATAAAATGAAAAGGTTAAACCTTATTAAATCATGACACCACTTTAAATCACATCCCCATGTACTGAAATATGTGGTGATGACATGTGTCAACATGATCCCATGTTTGAGTTGGAGAATATTAAATCTTAAGTAGTTTTTCAGTGAGTAGAAATTACCTTTCTCAATTAAAATAAATGGGACAAGTGCTTTAATCTTGTAATGTTAGTGATGATGCTAGATCATCTAGTATGAACCTTTGTGTGATGATTAGAAATAGTTAAGTATTGTTTGGTGATTGTGTACCTCGTATTTATTTATAGACGTTAGTACCGACCAAGGATACAAGGAGGAAGGAGGATACTACGAGGAAGAAGCCAAGGAGAACTTCAACCACTTCTCTACACAAGGCAAGCTAACACTTGCAAGATACCCTACTTATGCAAGCTACTACTTTCTTGTTACTATGCCAACTATATGCCTTAAACATATGTGATTATACCCGCTTGACACACCATCCTAGTTTTACTTGCAAGCTTAGTATTTTATTTTCTTTATTAAAAGCTTTCTATCAAAAGTTTACTTAGTGACTTGTAGATTCTAGAAAGATAATTGAAGGTAGCATAAAGAGCATAAAATTTGGCCTAAGTTAGATAATCTTGATGTCATCCTAAGGCATGAGATTGAACTTAGTTAATCCCCACTTGTTTATTACCCATCATTAGTACTTACCCCACTTGTAGCTTCTAGTGCTAAGTTTAAAACTTGATCAACTTTAGATGGGAATACTTGGTGAAAATGATTATGAAAACCTTAGAATGATGAGTCATTCTACTGAAATTTTTTGACATGTGTTTCCAAACACCAGATGATCTTGATGATGAAAATGTTAAGGCACGAGCCTTAGCCCTTTATAAAACTGATGGGTGACTAGATGCGATACCATTCCAATTTTACCGTACAACCACAATACCCAAAATTTGGGTAGGGCTTGACTGGAAATTTATATACCTTAGTATGAGTTCCCTTGCGGCCAAGGTCTGAGCTGAGGCTACCTTGTGAAGATTGTCCACCTGTGCAGTACTCAAGATGACAGTTGGTCATGGTTGGGAGGCCAAACTCATAGGAGAGGTGCCTATACTAGGGCGTGTAATTGAAAGGTTAGGATTGATTAACCGCATACTGAGTATGGTGAATTCAGAATTGTTCCTGACAGATGTATCGAATCTTGTGGTGAAAGTGTACAATCTCTGTAGAGTGTCAAACTATTCAAATAGTCGCGTCCGTGGTTATGGACAGTTGGAGTAGCCATATTGTTCCCCTGTCAGATGTTTTCAAAATGATTTGTGACTTTGACTTGACCACAACAATGTTGTGACATGAAATTCAAGTTACCACATAGGTGTTATAAAACTCTCAACTAGATTTCTTTGTTTTTGAACTTAGTAGAGGTAAATCTGGCTTTTTGCAAAACAACCCTGGAGCTTAGTATATCCTATTGAAAACCACTTCACTTGCTAGTATTAGTTTGTGAGTACTTAAAGAGTACTCATGGCTTTGTCCCTGGCTATTCCCGTGGCCAGACTATGAAGAGGAGTATCAGGAAGAAGGACAGCAGGAAGGTTACGACAACTAGGATCATCTCCCATCGTCAGCATTGCCTGTGACCATGAAGATGGAGCTTCGCCTACGCTATCGTTATTATTACGTTATTCCGCTGCTTGAATTGTATTAAGAACTGGATCATGAGATCCTTATTTGTGTAAGACCTTATGTATGGTTTGTAATGGATGATGTACTATGATGTCCAATTTGTTATGTCTCGCAAAAATGGTAATCCTGGGATTGCGATGTATGGCATCACAGGCATCTATGATTAAAAAGTCGGGTGTTGACATCCTACCCTAGCCACCGCCTCCTCCCTGGCATCGCCGACTCCTCCTCCCCAAACCCTAGCTGCCGCCTCCCTGAGCGCCACCGGCCTCCTCCCTCTCCTCTCCAGCCGCCGCCTCCCAGTGCGTCGCCGGCCCCTCCTCCCCTCCACCGCTTCCGCCCATCCCCACCACTACAGCTTCCGCCCCCGACGCTGTCATGGCCGATCTCAACTCCCCGTACTCCGGGAACCCCTTCAACGACGTCGTCTCCGGGAGCAGCAACCCCTTCGCCGTCCCCTCCATCGCCGTCATCCGTGACGTCCCCATCCTCGAGCGCGTGCCAGTGAAGCTCTCTCACACAGCTTCAAACTTCTTCCCGTGGAAGATGTACTTAGGCCTCCTCTTCCGCGAGTATGATATCCTCGATCATGTCGATGGCACCATTGACCTCTTTGCCATGCCGCACGACCCCGACTGGTTGGCCATCGACGCGACCATCATCCGCTGTTTTTTCCAGACCATCTCCAACAAGATTTTCCATACCATCGTCCATGACGGCGACTCCGCGCACACCGTCTAGACCAAGATCACCGGCCTCTTCACCAACAGGAATTCTTTAGCACCCACCAGAACGACCTCTCCCTCGGCGACTACTGCCACTGTCTCAAGAGCCTCTCCAACGAGCTTCGCGACTTGGAGTTCCCGATCGATGACAAGGTCATGCTCTCCATGCTGTCGGCCGGCCTCAGCGAGGACCTCAGCAACGCCGCCTCCAACCTCACGCTCCTCACCGCGTCGACGTTCGAGCAGGTCGTGGCCTATCTCCGTCTTGAGGAGCGTCGGATCAAGCACCTTCAGGCTTGGGAGGCCCACACCGCCTTCGTTGCCGGCTACTCCCGGGGTGGACCTTCCCCCACGCCCTGGGTCCGCCCCCAGGCTTCTACTTGCCCCTGCCGCTCGCGCCCATACCACCTCCCCACGGTGGCGGCAATGGTGGTGGCAACAATGGTGGCAACGGAGGACGTAATGGTCGTCGACGTCGCAACGGTGGCGGCAACGGTGGTGGCCATGCCGGTGACACCACCACCACGCCTCGTCCATCACAGCAGATCGCCCCCACACCGCCATGGATCGCCGGTCATAACCCCTGGACTAGGGTCGTCCACGCCTACACCATGCCCGTGCAGCGCGCCCCATACCCGGGCACCATGGGGCAGCGCCCGGCCCTACACCAGGCGCTCTACTTTGCGGCGCCCCAGCCCGCCAACGCGCCCGGTTACGCCGCGCCCCCGAGCACGGCCCAGTGGGACCCGCCTTGCTGACCGCTCTCCAATCCGCCTCCACGGCGGGAGCGTATGGCGGTGGCGGGGACTGGTTCATGGACACCGGCGCCTCCGCGCACATGGCTGCCCACCACGGTAACCTCTCTAATTCCGCTCCCTCCTCCACTTCCTCCAGCATAATCGTCGGCAACGGTTATGCTCTTCCTATTACTCACACTGGCTCCGCCTATTTTCCATCCACCTCCACCCCTCTTTCTTTCAATAATGTCATTGTTTCTCCTCGGTTAATCCAAAATCTTGTTTCCGTTCGTTCTCTCACTCGCGACAATAATTTCTCTATGGAATTTGACGCCTCTTCTTTTTCTGTTAAGGATGGTCGTACTCGGATGCTTCTCCACCGCAGTGACAGCCTCGGCGATTTGTACCCTGTTTGGTCGTCCTCCACCACCACCAGTCCACTCACCCTCTCCGACGGCGTCGACCTATGGCACGCTCGCCTCGGCCATCCTAGCTCCATCGCCTGCATCCAATACTGCAAGGATTTGATTTTACTTGTAATAAACGGATGCTCATTCTCGTGAAGCATGTCGTCTAGGCAAACATGCTCATCTTCCGTTTCACTCTTCCTCCACAGTCGCGTATTTTCCTTTTGAGCTTATTCATAGTGATGTTTGGACCTCGCCGGTTCCGAGTAATTTTGGTTATACCTATTATCTTGTGATTTCGGATGATTACTCGCATTTTGTGTGGACTTTTCCTCTTCGCCGAAAATCCGACGTCCCCGCCACTCTCACCGCGTTTTTTCTCATACGTCTGCACTCAAGTCGGCCGCCCCATCCATGCCTTACAAACTGATAACAGCAAAGAGTTCGACAACATCACCATACGCACCCTTCTCGCCTCCCATGGCGTCATCTTTCGTCTCACGTGTCCATACACTTCCCAACAAAACGGTCGTGCTGAATGCATCCTTCGTACTCTCAACGACTACGTGCGCATCCTTTTGTTCCATGCCTACATGCCCCCACGGTTCTGGCCGGATGCCCTCGCCACGGCGACTCTTCTCGTCAACATCCGCCCCTGTCACGTGCGTTGGCAATACATGTCGCACCAGCTCCTCTTTGGTGTGCCGCCCTTCTATGATGACCTTCGCATCTTCGGCTGCCGCTGCTACCCTAGCACCGCCGCCACTGCCGCGCACAAGCTCGCGCCGCTCTCTCTCCCTTGTCTGTTCCTCGGCTACCTGGCCAACACCAAGGGTTACCGCTTCTATGACCTGGTCTCGCATAGTGTCTTAACCTCACGACACGTTTACTTTGATGAGTTGGTGTTTCCGTTTCAGCAGGTATCCTCGACGACGACCCTGGCGCCCGCCGGCCCTCCGCGCCAACAAGTGACCGCGGTTGCCCCTCCTGGCTCGCTGACCTTCGAGGTTGCGCCCTCGCTCGCGGCCGCGCCGGTGCCCTTCTTCACGCCTTCACCAGTGCTCGCGCCATCATCACCGCCCACGATGCCGCCGTCTATGTCACCCCCGACCAGTGTGGCCTCTTCTTCTCCGGCCCCGTCGTCGCCCGCTTCGTCGTCCTCTCCCGTCACTGCCCCAGCCACGGCCGCTGCTCCCCCTATGGGTGTGCTGACCCGCGCGCGTGCGGGAGTATGTCGGTCGTCCACGCACTATCCGGACGATCAGTACGTCTGCACGGAGTCTACGTCTGAGCCATCGCTAGTGCCCGCCTCTGCCCGGGCCGCCTTGCACGACCCGCAGTAGCACGCCGCCATGCAGGAGGAGTACGACGCGCTGTAGGGCAATCGGACCTAGGAGATGGTCCCTCGTCCTCCTCACGCCAACGTCATCACCGACAAGTGGGTCTTCAAGCACAAGCTCGGCCCGCATGGAAAGCTGGAGCGCTACAAAGCACGTTGGGTGGTCCGTGGATTTCGTCAACGCGCCGGCGTTGACTTCACGGATACGTTTGACCCGGTTGTCAAGCCGGGCACGATCCGCACCATTCTGCACCTCGCTGCCTCTCGCGCGTGGCCGGTGCACCAGATGGACGTCTCCAACGCCTTCCTTCACGGTCATCTCTCCGAGAAGGTGTACTGCCAGCAGCCCATCGGCTTCGTTGACGCCGAGCGCCCGGATCACGTGTGCTTGCTCTCTCGGTCCTTGTATGGACTGAAGCAGGCGCCCTGCACCTGGTACCAGTGCATCGCCGCGTTCCTGCATCAGCTCGGCTTCCGCTCCACGCGCTCTGATGTGTCGCTCTTTGTCTATCGACAAGGCACCGACACTACCTACCTGCTATTATATGTCGACGACATCATCCAGACGACATGCACTGATGGGCTCCTTCAACAGCTCACCAACCGCCTTCGTGCTGAGTTCGCCTTGAAGGATCTTGGCCCGCTCCACTACTTCCTCGGCATCGAGGTTGTCCGATGCATGGACGGGTTCTTTCTTCATCAGCGGAAGTATGCTCATGAGCTTCTTGAGCACGCAGGGATGCTTAATTGCCATCCTGCGCCCACTCCTATTGACACGAAGGCCAAGCTCTCGTCTAGTGATGGGTCGCTGGCCTCTGGCGCGCCGTTCTACCGCTCCATCGTCGGTGCCCTGCAGTACTTGACGATGACTCATCTGGAGCTGCAGTATGCCGTGCAACAGGTGTGCTTGCAGATGCATGCTCCCCGGGACGCTCACTCGTCAGCGGTGAAGCGGATACTCCGCTATATCCACAGCACCATGGACTTCGGCCTCTCGCTGCAGGCCTCGCCCGCCTCGTCCTCGAACGACATTGTCACCTACTCGGTTGCGGACTGGGCTGGCTGCCCCGACATGCGGCGCTCCACCTCGGGCTACTACGTCTACCTTGGCTCGTCGCTTGTCTATTGGTCCTCGAAGAGGCAGCCCACCGTGTCTCGCTCCAGCGCCGAGGCCGAGTACCGCGCCGTGGCTAACGCAGTGGCTGAGTGCACATGGCTTCGTCAGCTTCTCTCCAAGCTTTCTTGTCCTGTCGATAAGGCCACGGTGGTATTTTGTGATAACGTATCGGCTGTCTACCTCGCCGCCAACCCAGTTCATCATCGGCGCACCAAGCATATTGAGCTGTGTATCCACTTTGTCCGTGAGCAGGTTACCCTCGGTCACGTTCAAGTTCTTCATGTGCCGACTTCTCAGCAAT
This sequence comes from Avena sativa, assembly GCA_916181665.1. Taxonomy (NCBI): domain Eukaryota; kingdom Viridiplantae; phylum Streptophyta; class Magnoliopsida; order Poales; family Poaceae; genus Avena; species Avena sativa. Next base: position 109,134,913 of record OV702293.1, read on the forward strand.
TTGTAGACATCATGACGAAGGGATTGTCGTCGACGACTTTTCCTGAGTTTTGCTCCAGTCTATGTGTCGGTACCGACCCTTCGACTACGGGGGGTGTTGAGATATATATTGTATAGATATAGGTCCCCATGTATTTTAGGGTTGTACCTATAATTGTGTCTATATATGAGAGCAGCAAGCCCTATTGGGTATGTGCATTGTCCCATATTATTCTATAGGAATAATGGACCTCGTTGGCGGATTGGAAGGGCCTCGCATAGAGCACCGCGCATCGAGCACCTACATCGAGCACCTCGCATCAAGCACGGTGAGAGAGACGAGCTCGTCGGTAGAGGCGTAGGTGTAGGAGGAGTCGGTGGAGCTCGTTGGCGAATCAGGAGGGCCTCACGTCGAGCAAATTCGTCGAGCACATACATCGCATCGAGCACATACCTTGCATCGAGCAACTCATGGAGAGAACCTTCATCTGAGTACTTTGCATCGAGCACCTACATCAAGTCTGGGAGGTTCTGCCTCGAGGTAATTATGCAAATCCCACCCAATTTGTTTTGCACGAACCCATGTCATGTTCTCCTATCGATTCTTGTCTCATAGGTAACTAGCACTCGCTCTGAATGATGATGGATTCAAACTCGTGTAGGAAATTAGCAAGCTCTAGGGAATTTTTTAGATGCCAGGATTTTTCTATGTAGAGAAATTTTTGCAAGGTCTGTGAAAGTTATACTCGTCGTATGGAACTAGTGTCGATCTGGGTTTTTTTATCCAGGGGTGATTCAGTATTTTGTGTAAGAATTAGCAATTCCGGTGAAAATCGTTATCACTCGTTGCATGGATGACGAGTGTCGGTTTTTTCGTGTGGTTTGCAGTAGGAATTAGCTAGGCATGGAAATTTTTACTTAGCCACGGAACTTAGTGTTGATCCTGACTATCTAGGGAGATTCAAAAATAGTGTAGGAAACTTAACTAATTTGATTTCACGAGATTCCAGGTATTTTTGGAGGGGGAAGCTTTTTGGGGTTTCTGAATATTACTTAACTTACACAACTAGATTAAGTTTGTTTTTGCCGACTGCAATATGACTGAGTTTTCATCCCATAGTTCATCCCATATTTTTTTGGAATCTAATTAACCAAGTTGAATTCTGAATATAAACTAAGTTGCTGGCTGCAGCACATTAAGTTGGTTCCACGCAATAACTAAATTGTTTTTTCTGAATATAAACATGAACAAACTTGTTTTACTAAAAAATTTGCCGACTTCAATATGACCAATTTAGTTTGTGCCACCTGATAACTAATCTGGTTCCAACTAATAACTAAATTTGTTTGGAAATCATAAACTAAGCCGAAGAATGTATCATAACTAAATCGGCTCCACCTAGGACCTAAGTTGGCACCCCAACACAGGATTAGTTGGTTCAACCACACAACCAAGTTGGAACACTAAGTTGGTTCCTGGGGGTAACTAAGTTGGTCCCTAGAGAGATTTTTCTATGTAGAGAATTTTTGCAAGGCCTGTGAAAGTTATACTCGTCATATGGAACTAGTGTCGATTTGGTTTTTTATCTAGGGGTGATTCAGTTTGTTGTGTAAGAATTAGCAAGTACAGTGAAAACATTATCACTCGCTACACGGATGACGAGTGTCGGTTTTTTCGTGTGGTTTGCAGTAGGAATTATCAAGGCATGGAATTTTTTTACTTTTTGCCACATAACTTAATGTTGATCCTGACTATATAGGGAGATTCAAAAACTAGTGTAGGAAACATAACTAATTGACCACAACTAGATTAAGTTTGTTACGAGATTCCAGGTTTGGGGGGGGGGGGAGCTTTTTGGGGTTTCTGAATATGACTTAACTAACACAACTAGATTAAGTTTGTTTTTGCCGACTGCAATATGACCAAGTTTTTATCCCATGTTTTTTTTGGAATCTAATTAACCAAGTTGAATTCTGAATATAAACTAAGTTGTCGGCTGCAGCACAGTAAGTTAGTTCCACGCGATAACTAAATTGTTGTTTCTAAATATAAACATGACCAAGATTGTTTTACTAAACTTTTTGCCGACTTCAATATGACCAATTTAGTTGGCGCCACCTGATAACTAATCTGGTTCCAACTAATAAATAAGTTTGTTTGGAAATCATAAACTAAGCCGAAGACTGCATCATAACTAAATCGGCTCCACCCAGGACCTAAGTCGGTTCCTGTAGATAACTAAGTTGTTTTTCCAATATGACCAAGTTTGTTTTTCATCCCATATTTTTCTTTTTCGAATCTAGCTAAGTTAACTTAGTTGTTGGCTGTAGAATACTAAGTTGGTTCCTGGAAATAACTCAGTTCATTTCTGGACATAACCTAAGCTGATTCCCCACACCCAGCACAGTTTCGTTAATAAAATTGTCTAACCCTGAATAATTTTTGTTTTTCCCCAAGAGAAAAGTCGAAGTCATAAAATGATGAAAGATAGTGTCAAGCGCACCCGCATGCGTTTACCAGCTCCACAAACTGGACAGCAGGTAAACGTCCTCTTTTCATTCTAGGATATCCGTCTTTTTTGTGTTTTTTTTACAAAACTGTGTGTGTTTTTTGTTCCAGAGCTAACTAATTTTTTTGGTGGGGTAACTGTTAGGATATGCTAAATGAATGTCACCATTACATGTCTCTAATCCGGATAACCCGGGTGGCCCATAGATGGTAACAAGGTCTATGGTCTGCTGGATGGATACTAAAGGGAGGCCCATGCAAAATAAAGGAAGGCTATGGAGGAGTAACCAGCGTACTCGGGGAATTGGATTATAAGACACGTTAGACTATTTGTGTACCGTGTAGGACTCGGTAACCTTTCCGGCTAGGACTTTGCCTGTAACCCTAGGATCTGGCGACTATATAAGTCGTACCTAGACGGGCCTTTAGGGCATAACCTAGACGATACAACTCATACCTCGCATAGCGAACCAATCCATGTAACTTGGCGTATTGCCATTATAGTGATTTATAGTAGGAGTAGGATTCCACCACCGTTGTGGGATCTGCACCTAGGTAAGCTGTGTTATCTCGTACCCGCCAACCTTCCGCCTTATCCCATGTCTCTAAACACGCTTTGTGAGGACCCCTCCATGGCGTACTCATCGGCAATACCACAACAGTTGGCACCCACCATGGGCAAGGGGCGCTTCAGGCTCTACAACAGGCGAGGTCCAAGTTCTTCGCGGGAATCGGTGAAACCGTAGCCATCGGCCGTGTTCTCTTCTCCGGCAATGTTCCGATCGTCCCTCCAAACGAGTTCTAGATCCCGGCGAAGACGGACCCCACCTGCTGCTCGATCGTCCCAATCAGGGACATCCACCTCTTCATCGACGAAACCGACTCAGGCACTAGTTCCTTGGAAGTCGGAGGATCGTCAAGGCCCGCGCGGACCATCTACGGGCAGGATACGTTCGTAGAAGGATCGAATTCGGATCTCTCTTTGGAGTTTGCTGGCTTAGATCGGAAAAATTCAAGGCCCACCCAAACTACCCCTATGCAGGATATAACGGTGAAAGATAGCTGCAAATCAGCCAGCTTCACCCGTGCATCTGGAAAGCAAAGATCACAATTCGTCGGCGTGGTGACTATCTTCGATCTGGCGTGTTGCGTTCAGAGAGAGGGTGAAAACCCCGCGATTACCTAGCCAGGTGGCTCCGTATACGGCCGATCTGGAAGATTACCCCAATGATGATGCTATGTATCACTTTGTGGAAGGGCTGGACCGCGGTACGCTTCTCCGTCATACGCTAAGGCGGCAACAGGCCTCGGGACACCTCACTTTTGAGGGCATGGTTGACACCGTCAATAACTACGCGGCTGTTGATGCAGAAGCTCAGGCAGTGCTCGCCGCAGTACCCGGCACCCCGCCGCCTCAGCCACCGCCTCCAGTCAACATCCCTACAGCCTCAACATCTTCTTTTGTCGTCGAGGAATCCCTCACACCCTCCGACTCTGTTTTGGATGCACTCAACGCCGACATCAGCATGGACTCGGAGGATATGGATATCAACCCAGAGGAACTAGACTCTGCCATGTAGTAGATGGAGGAGGACATCCAGCGCGAGGAGCGGGCCGACAAGGCCATCACATCCCGAGAGGTGTTCGTCGCCATTGGGAGTGTGATGAAAGATGATCAACCCGGACAAGCTCCGCCTAAAGTGCTAGAAAAGGGGAAGGGACAACCTGATGCTGCCGACAATGATCGTGCAAAGGCCATGCCCCCTCCCCCTAACCCAGTGCAGCAGCCACAGGAACTCAACGTCGGTCCGAGTAACCTCAAAACCGCAAACCCGCCGCCTTCGGCATCTACGTCTGCGGCTGCCCAAATTACTCCAGCTGATAGAGTGATGTACGGAAATTTGCTCGTCGAGCCCATGATTGTGGCTCATATACGAAACGTAGTCCAGCTTGACGAGAAGCGCTAGTAGCTATTGGAGGAAGCGCAGGCCATCGCGGAACAGGGCGCAAAGCTAGATCAAGATCTGGCCAAGGCACAAAAGTCAATCAAGAAAGCTAGAGCAATGGAGGCCGAGTACAAGACTCTACTAAAGCAGAAGAAGGCTAAGAAAGCTCTGGCTCGCGTCATCAACGATCCTGGTGTATGGCGCAACCTAGGATGGGCTCCCTCGAAGCCACCACAAGCTAAGCCTTACATTGACAATGAGGGCAGGCAGGTCATTCCCACTCCTATCCTCAACTTAGCCGTCGCCAAGACCCTTCTGGAGCAGGATAGATCACCCATAGTTGTGGAACAGGTCTACGACCTTGTAGCGAAGGCGGTCAAACAGCAGGAAAAGGACACCTCTTAGAGGCTTGAGTCTAACGCGGCATATTGCCAGTCTAGCAATCCTAATCCGCCAAGCGAGCGATCTCCTCATGATGTCGGGTCCTAGACGGCTTCATCAGAGAAAAGACGGAGGGATGCGCACAACAGGAAGGACGCTATCCCCATATCCTCCAACCACGGAGGCAAGGCTCATCCTCGTCACCCATCTCCACCGCCCCGATCTCCCCGACATCGCAAAGACCCAAAGGCTCACCACCATTTAAGCATGCCTTTGCGAAACCACCCTCAGGGCGGCATCGTCATTTGCAACAACGCGGAGCAGCCCCGTCATGATGGAGAGCGCAACCAAGGACACAAGAGCAGGTCACGCCATGACCCTCCGCGTCTGACAAGCAACCGTGACAGACGCGAGGTGTCGCAGGTGGGTAACAGCAAGAAGGCTAACCCACCGCCACCTCCGCCTCCGTCGCAAGTAGCAGCCACCATGGCAGAGGGGGCCATGTCGTTCACGCAGCCCATCCCCTAACGGCAAGAAGAAAAGAACAACCTGGAGCCATACGATGCACGCTCATGCCTAGACAAGATTCACGAGGCGCGGGAAGGGCAGTACCTGGGACCATGTTGCTTTGGACCTGTAATACAGACCGCAACTTACCACAAGGGTTTCCGGATTGACAAGACAATCAAGCCCTATGACGGCACCGCCATACCAGCTACGTGGTTGCAGGATTACGGCAACATGGTGGAGATCGCCGGGGGAAACCCGAACGTTGCCGCCAAGTACCTCCCACTGATGTTGATGGGCACGGACCACCAATGGAATGATGACTTTCCGGAAAAGTCCATCTACAACTGGTTGGACATGCAAGAAGCATTCACCAAAAACTTCGAGGGTACGTATAAACGTCCCTGCACTGTTGGCGATCTACAGCGGTGCGTGCAAGAGAAAGACAAGACATCTCGGGCCTACCTCTCCCGCTTGCTGGATACGAACAATTCCTGCGCAGGGGTGCACGATCAGACTGCCATGGCCGCCTTCATTGATGGGTTGGAACAAGGTACGTTGCTTCAACATAAGTTGAAGCGCCTGCAGGACAATCACAGGCTCGATCTCAACTAGATGATCTAGTTGGCCAGTGAGTTCGCGGCTACCGATGATGATGCTCGCGGCTCCTTGCCGGCAATAGCCATTCCAACCCAATCTAAGAGGAACAACAGCACCAAGCGGAAGAGCCCGCCAGAAGAAAAGCAAACCTCCAACATGGTCGCGATGACGTTTGCAGGACCAAGTGATGGCGGACAGCATGGCCGAGGACAGGGGGCTGGTCGTGGGCAGCAGCGAGGTAGTGAAACTACCCCGGCAGCGCACCGTGTTCCCCAAACATACGAGGAGTACTGTGATATGACATGACTTGTACACCTCGACGCCAACGGCAAAGCTACTCACACCAATTGCCATTGCAAGTTCGTCAATGAACTCAAGGAGGACCCGAAGTTTGGCTACAAGTGAAGCCAGAAGAACAGACCGCGAGGCAAGCGCAGAGGAAAGAAGAAGGAATAGGAGTCCAATGATTCAAGTGACATGGATGAGGATGTTGACCCCAAGCATGTCGAGAAGGGCGATGGCAAAGGAAAGAACCCCTTCGAGAAGAAGGCCGCCGTCTACCACACTTTCCTGGGCACCCCTACTATTCGGGCACAGAAAACCTCGATGAGGATACTGATGGCCACCCTACCCCCAGTTCCCCAGTACCTGCGCGGGTCTAAAGTTCCAATCACTTGGGACAGGAAGGATCACCCAGACCTCATCCCAACGGAGAACTAGTACGCCATGGTCATCAACCCTTTGATTGACGGCAATGAGTTCACCAAATGCATGGTGGACAGTGGAAGCAGCATCAACATCATATACCTGGATACACTGCATAAGATGAACTTGATGGAGAACATCTTAAGACGGGCCAGCACCGTGTTCCATGGCGTAGTTCCTGGACGGGAGGCTTGGTCCCTTGGGTGCATCACGCTTCCGGTCACTTTTGGTGATGTTAACAATTACCGCCAAGAACGCATGACCTTTGAAGTGGTCCCCTTCAAGAGCGTGTACCACGTCATATTCGGACGCGACATATTCCACGCCTTCATGGACAAGCCATGCTTCATCTACAACAAGTCAAGATACCCGGACCAAACGGTATCAACACTGTATCCGGAAGCTTTGCAAAGGCAAGGGACTGCGAGATTGGAGAAGCAGCCTTTGTAGAAGTTGTCCTCTACAGTGAAGAATTCAAGGAGATCCAGAGAAAGGTCGATGCCTCGGAGATGCCGGCATTGAAGAAGCAGATTTCTGACTCGGATCCCGCCTTCAAGGCTACCATCGAAACCAAGCCGGTGGAACTTGTGGTAGGCGATGCCTCCAAGACCACCGCCATTGGGACAAACCTGGACCCTAAATAGGAAAGCGTGCTCGTCGAGTTCCTCCGTGAGAATAGGGACATCTTTGCCTGGCAACCTACCGACATGAAAGGTGTACCTACGGAATAACGAAAGCAAATATCAAATATTCCCACCAAGTAGATGGAATTTGATGATTCACACTTGTGCTCGACGAATCTGTCGATAACCCCTCGAACGGAACTTCTTCTATAACCGGAGCACAGCTTGAATATTGATCCAAAATTCAAACTGGTGAAACAACCTCTACGACGCTTCGGAGAAGAGAAGAGACACGCCATAGGCAAAGAGATAGCTAGGTTACTTAAGGATAGTTTTATCTGAGAAGTCCTTCACACCCTATGGGTGGCCAATCATGTACTTGTCCCCAAAAAGGGAACCAATGAATTAAGAATGTGCGTTGATTACACCGGCTTGAACAAAGCATGTCCGAAAGATCTGTTTGCTTTGCCTTGTATTGACCAAGTCATTGACTCAACGGCTGGCTCTGAACTTTTGTGTTTTCTCGATGCATACTCAGGATACCACCAGATAAAAATGAGGAAGTTGGACCAATTGGCCACTTCGTTCACCACACCTTACGACACGTTTTTCTAGGTCACTATGCCCTTTGGGCTGAAAAATGCAGGTCCTACTTACCAACAGACTATGCAGCGTTGACTAAACGATCAAATTGGTCAGAACGTTCACGCCTATGTGGACAATATAGCGGTGATGTCTAAAAAGTCAAACGACTTAATCTTTGACTTAAAAGAAACCTTTGATAATCTCCAGAAATACAGCATGATGCTTAACCCAAAGAAGTGTGTCTTTGGGGTTCCATCCGGAAAATTGTTGGGCTTCATCGTCACCTAGCGTGGAATCGAGGTCAACCCAAAAAAAATCAAAGCGATCCTAAACATAAACCGTCTAACATGCCTGAAGGACATCCAACGGCTAACGGGCTGCGTTGCAGCAGTAAGCCGGTTCGTCAGCCGACTTGGAGAGAAGGCTCTGCCGCTGTACAAGTTGCTAAAGAAGGCGGACAAATTTACATGGACGGAAGAAGCAGACGCTGCACTCAAGAAGCTAAAGGAGATACTTTCCTCTGCACCTATGCTCGCAGCACCCGAGCCTATGGATCCTATGTTGATTTACATGGATGCCACCAACCGGGTAATTAGCATCTTCGTCATGGTGGAGCAGAAAGAACTAACGCATGAGTACGGAGTGCAACAACTAGTTTACTATGTAAGAGAGGTCTTGACGGAGTCCAAGCAGCGTTACCCGCACTACCAGAAGCTAGCTTATGGAGTGTTCCTTGCTTCTCGGAAGCTAAGGCACTATTTCCAGGAGCACCCTATCACAGTTGTGAGCAAAGCTCCACTGTCCGACATCATCAATAACAGTGACGAAACAGGAAGGGTTGCAAAGTGGGGCATTGAGCTTGCCGCCTTTGAGATCATCTACAAGAGACGCGATGCTATCAAATCACAGGTCTTGGTGGATTTCATTGCAGATTGGACGGAGATGCCGGATGCTACCCCTGTACCAGAGCCAGAATACTGGTTGATGCACTTTGATGGATCAAAGCTACTCAATGGCTCGGGGGATGGTGTACTACAACAGTCACCAACAGGGGAAAAGCTACATTATGTTCTGCAGATCCACTTCGAGGCCACAAATAACATGGCAGAATATGAAGCACTCATTCACGAACTTTGTGTAGCCAAGGATATTGGCATCAAACGCATAGTTTGATGTGGAGATTACGACTTGGTTTCCCAGCAGGTGGCTGGCACCTGGAACACACGGAACCCTATGATGTCGGCATATTGATACGAAGTAGACGAGATAGCCAAGTGGTTTGAGGGCTACGAAGTCAACTATGTCAAGAGGGAGGAAAATGTGGCGGCTGGTCTGCTGTCAAATCTTGGATCAGGGTGCAAACCAATTCCACCTGGAATTTTTATGGAACATCTACGGACACCATCCGTGAAGGGAGCGGATCCATCGAACCCAGATAGAGCTGACTCTTTTGTTCATATAGTAACAAAGGTCCCTCTGGCTTGGACAAAACCATTCATGGAATACCTCGTACACGGAACTTTGCCCATCGACGAGGTCGAAAGTTGGCAAATAGTACGTCGAGTGAAGGGCTATACCATAATCAATGGACAGCTCTATAAAATAATCACGATTGGTGTATACCTAAAGTGTGTTTCCCAGCAAGAAGGTATTGAAATCCTTCGTGAGATCCATCTCAGAGATTGCGGGCATCACGCCGCTCCTCGATCGTTGGTCTCCAAAGCCTTCCGGCAAGGATTCTACTAGCTGACCACGAAGGCGGACGCCGACAAGCTGGTTGAGACAAGCATGGGATGCCAGTATTGTGCCCGACAACCACATGTTCCAGCTCAAGAATTGCGAACAATACCAATAAACATTTTCTGGGGGATAGACATGGTTGGTCCATGACACACGGATTCTTGTGGGTTTACACATCTGCTAGTAGCAGTTGATAAATTTACCAAATGGATAGAAGCTAAACCCATTAGAAAGCTTGATGGGGCAACTGCCCTTAGGTTTGTCTAGGATCTAGTGGTGAGATTTGGTCTCCCACATAGCATTATCACCAACAATGGTAGCAACTTGTCACTTCGAGAAGTGGAAGCTTATTGTTGGGAAAAGGGCATCCTACTTGACTTGGCATCGGTGGCACATCCGTAGTCCAATGGGAAAGTTGAGCGAGCCAATGGATTAATTCTGCAGGGAATCAAGCCACGTCTAGAGGAACCGCTACATAGAGCATCTGGAGCCTGGGCAAATGAATTACCATCTGTTCTGTGGAGTTTACGAACTACACCCAACAGATCCACCAGCTACACCCCTTATTTCATGGTATATGGAGCAAAATACATCCTTCCTTTCGACATCCTTCACGGTTCACCAAGAGTTGCCGCATATGACGAAGATGACGCTGAAGAATCCAAGCGCCTATATGTGGACCTTCTCGAGGAAGAGCGCGTATTGGCATGCCAAGGATCTGCCATCTACCAGCAGAAGCTATGCAGCTACCATAGTTACCGCATTCAGCATCGCTCTTTTAAAGTGGGGGATCTGGTGCTCCAACTTAAGCAGAAGAAGTCACACAAATTATCCCCGCTATGGGAAGGACCGTTCATCATAAGCAAGGTCCTACTCAATGGGTCTTACTGCCTCGTTGACAATCGTGAACTAGAGGATAGAACAAACGAGGATCATAAGCGTAAGCGACGTGACCCGATTGATGACTACCCGGAGCTTGATCGGCCATGGAACATAGCATAGCTACATGCTTTTTACACTTAGCATATTTTTTTATCTATTGTCTACCTCTTATATGATCAATGAAATAAAGATCTTTGGTTCACTAATATGCTTGAGTCGTTTACCTCCTTTAATGTTCATTTTTGGATCATATAGAACCTTTATGCGCAAGTTTTGCATTTGCACTTGTGAAAATTCCGCCTACTGCCGTTAGCTTAAGTTTTCTGGTCTACACGTTCTTTGTTGTTTCTATGTGGATTTTGGAGTAGTGACTTTTGGCACTCGAAGTCGGCGATTTTATGTTTAGGTTCTTGACGGTGTCATTGGGAATCATCACCTGAGCGCATAGTGCCGGATACGAGTCTTGTGACTCACGAAAATTCAAGCATAAAAGCCAAAGTAATGGATAAGACAGCACTTGCTTAAAAAATATATACATGCTGGAACTAGTACTTAAGTAGCAGGAAACATATAGCTATTGTTTTCCGCCTGAAGGTTAAACCCGTAGTTTTTCCGCATACATACACCAGAGGAAACAAATATTACATAAGTGTTTTTCATTCCTCTAGTGCAGGAGACTTTGAGGTAACGTCATCGGCAGCAGGAGAGTCATCCTGATCATCAACGAAGTCGGTGGTCTTGAGGGACTCGGAGGAGCTGGACTGGTCGGTGTCAATAACCTCAAGGGGTACAAACGTGTCTGCATCCACCAACTTGGCAACCCTGGTGTCATAGCCGGCGAGCTATGACCAGATAGCTCCATGATCGATCTTCTGGCCGTCATCGTCTATGTCGGGCAGAATAGAGGTCATCGTGTCGATGTCGGCATTCTCATAGTGATCCTTGACCATCGCCGGCAACATCCTTGCACCACCCCGGGTACATGAAGCTTTCCAGCTTACTATATGCTTGAGGGCTTGGTGCAAGATCTCTGAATACTTCATGACAGAGTCCACTGCCTTGATGTTGATGTTCAAGGGCTTGGAAATTTCTTTTTCTTCCGTGATGGCAGTGCTGATGAAGTTGTCGGCAAGAACCATGCATTCCTTTGGTGGAGGAGGATTATTCGTCAGGCCAATAGGGGCTGCATTTTCGGCCAAACAATGGAGTACATGAGTTCAACACATAGCAAAAGTTCAGAGTACCTAGCTTACAGAAGTACAAGATGGAGATTGTTTACCAAAGATGCTAGCTTCAGCTTATTGGAGCGTCTTCGGCGGATCTTGTCGGAGGATCTTGCAAGCCTCAAGGTTGCGTGTATTCTGCTCGACGCAGCTTTGTTCTGCTCCTTGAGGATTGCAATTTCCTCCTTCAGCCGGTTGATCTCTGTGTTCGCGGACTCCTGCATGGCCTTCATAGAATCTTCGTGCATCTTCAAGGATTCAGTCCTCTCCTGCTTGAGGATTTTGTTCTCGCTATCTAGCAGCTGTATGTCCTTGGATTGCTCGACAATATCCTTTGCCTTGGCAATAGATTTTGCACGTTGGAGAAATGACAGCGCGCGATGAGTAGTCAGAGGTTAATGGCGCAAGACCAAGATTGAGTGCGAAATTGAAAAGAAAAACAGACTCTTGCTCTTGGTGATTTGATCCTTCAAGAGGCGGTTTTACCCTTTTCAGCTTCAAGGTCAGCATGCATCTTGTGGAACTTGTCATTGGCGACACCTCTCCGAGCATTCTCATTCTACAACAAGATAAATATTACTTAGTCTACTTGGAGCATCTAGCCGAATAAGTATCCACCTAGAGGCTTGGGGGCTACAGTACAAGTTTTTAACTTGGCAATATGCTTAGTCTTTCTTTAAAGCATCTAGTCGGAACTAATTCTGTTTCAACTAGAGGCTTGGGGGCTACAGTATTGAAAATTACAAACACCGCGTATGCTACTCTAAAAGTAGCTAGTCGGAATAATTCATTCAAACTACATACTTAGGGGCTATAGTGCGAAGTTTCTAGCTTAGTTACTGTAGCATCCCAATTGTCTAACAGTTGTAATGCTACTTGGTCTAGTAATATAATGGCTACTTCCTATATATAATTGTTGCATCATAATTATATCATGCTCATGTCATCATGCCCCCTTGCATTTGAGCATCATATAAAACCCTTTTTGTTTTGGTTCTTCTCTCATATGCATTATAAATTGTATTTTGCCTCTTGATATTGTATTTGGTTATTGATATATTGTTTAATGCCCAAGTTGAGTTGGGGGCATATCTTTTATTCAATTCCATCACCTTTCTCTGTCACCACCTTATAATTCCACCATCCAACTAAATATGAGCTTTGCACTTTATTGGGTTTTACCTCTAGCTCATGTGGGTTGGGATGGATCCAATTCTTTTTCCCACATGCTCTCATCTTAGCATCATGTTGTTTTCACATTATTGATATGTGGAGCCACCTTTGCATGCATTATGAGTAGTGCCCCTTTTTCCTAGCTTTCATATGGATTATTATGGATTTATGCTCATGTTGGGGTATTTTTGGGACTATTAAACATCTAGTGGAATATACACACTAGCAAGTCCCAATTATAATCAAATGTGATCATCTCCATCTACTCCATCTGGAACTTTCCTTTAAATCCTTTTGCTTGGCTTTATTCCACTTTTGGGAATGCATAGGAATAATGCCATGTTAATATTATTGTTTTCACAAGAATAAACATGGCATTAAATATTTTGCATGGGCCATGCAAGTACCACCACATTCTAGTCTTTTGGGTTTTTATTTGAATCTTTGAGTGGATCATCCCCCATATCTCTCTATACCCCTCTTCATGCTTGATCTTGCTTGATGCATGCAAGCATCTAAAACCCTACACCCATCTCCATCCATTCCATCACCCCATTATCTCACCCATATCTTTTCTTTCAAATAAAACTCTTATGCTTGATCATATGAGGCTTATTCTTTTCTTTCTCTCTTTCTCTCCTAGCCTAGTTCTTCTAAACCCTAATCTCTCTTACCCCTCTCTCTTTTTCTATCTCTTAACCCTAAGACCTCATCTCTCCTCTCTCTAACCTAGCTAACCCTAAACCTAGTCTCCCTCTAATCTAACCCTAGTTACACCATCTCCCCCTCTCACCTCACCTCTCCTCTCACCAACCCGAGCTACCCAACCCTAAACCAAACCCTAGCCCAAGCCTTCCTCCCACCCTAGCTCTCTCTCTCTCTCCCTCTCTTTCTCTCCCTGCCATGAGGGCCCCCCAGCCCGAGCCTCCCCACCGACCCTGCCGTCCCCACCTAGCAGCCTCCAGCACCTACCCTGCTCCTGCCCCGACCCGAGCACGTGAAGGAGAGGAGGAGAAAAGTGGCCGAAGCCACCTTTTCTCTACCCCACTCCCCCACGGCATCCTCCCCTCTCCCTCTGCTATCTACCACCACCTCCCGTCTCCTCGACCTCTCCCAGATCTCCCCAAGCCGCCCCTTCCTCTCCGTCTACCCCTACCACCACCTACCCATCGCTGGTCACCGTCGGCCTCCACCACATCCCGTCGAACCAGGAGGCGTAGGCGAGCAGGAGATTGTCGGCCAGGACGAGGAGGTCCTCTGCAGCAGCTCGGTGCACGACGTCGAGGAGCAGGAGGTCTGTACCCGCCGCACACCGACGCGTCCGCGGCCAAACCCTAGAACCCTGGCCGTCTGCATCGTCGCCGATCGCCAGCTCCTCTGCCCGAACCACCACCGTCAACAGCCCACCGGTGAGCCTCCCTCTCTCCCTGACATGTCCCGCCTCGCCGTACCGCCCTAGCCTCGCCGGTCTTTTCGTCGAACGGTCTCTGCGTGCCGGAGTGCGCTGGCGTCTGCACGCTCTCGCGCCGCGTAGCACCTCACCTAGCCGCGTTAACCTCTACTGTCAACTACCCCTCCCCACCGCAGTGGCTGCCGCTTCCGCGCGCGCAAACCAGGTCCTGGGTTCGATCCCCCCCCCCCCCCCGCGCCGCGCCTGCGTCGGTCGCGCACCGATCGTTCGATCGGTGGAGAAGATCCACAGTACGGGTGCCCTTTTTGCAGTTAGCCCCTCCTTTTGTTTCCGTCTCAACCCGCGGTACGCAGAGCCCACCAATCAGCCTCCCTGGCCCCTTTTACAAAGAGCCCCCCGTAGAACCTTAGCCTTAACCCGCGCTCCCGGGCTTCCCCACGTGGCACGTCCCCGCTGGCGCGCCCGCGTGTGGCCCTGAGGTTGCCGTGGCCCCACCCTTCAGTCGCAGCGACTAGGAAGCGACGTGGTGAGAAAAACCTGTTCTGCCACTGTGTCACCCAGTCAGCATGTGGCCCACTTGTCATTGTCGGTGGCTAGATCTGCGCGAGTGAGAAAAGGATTTCTGTTTTCTGTTTTAAATCAAACTTTTCAAAATTTGTTTTAAATTCAAATTTAAATCTGTTTTTAAATATCTTATAAATTATAATTTCAAATAATACAAATAATATATGTTTTGAAATCAGAAAAATATGAGGAATTCAAATATGCCCTTCAAAATATATTTTGAACACTTTAATTTTCGAGTTGATCAAAATTACAATAAAATGCCCTTTTGCCTTAATTAATTAATAACTTTTGTTTTATAACTCCAAATTTAACAAATAATATGTCTAAAATGATCAGCTCGACGAGACCTTTCTGTTTATGCATTCCATGTTCTGAATTGCAGCATGCATCATATAAATATAAAGTATACAGCAACTTATTTGAAGATAAAAGGTGATTAAAACACCATAAAATGATTTATTCTTGTATTCCACACCTCACCCATGCCATGCTATATTATTGCCATGCAAATTGTGCATCATTCATCATGGCATGATTGTTTGCTTGTCGCATTTTTATTCATATGCTAGTGCACTTTATTTATGTTGGCCCTTGTTTGTTTGGTTCTTCTTCGAATAGACGCTGAGCAGGGGATATATCAAGAGACCCAGGAGCATTACCCAGATCCTTCTCTTGCTTCAACTGAGCTGCCAGGCAAGCACTACCACATGCTTGCATACATATAGTACCTATTGCCACTATCTTATTCTTGCATCATTGAGTCGCGATTGCATTAAACTGAATCCCAAGTACTACATAGCCTTTACCTTTAAACCCCACCGAAGCTTGTTCCTCCATCCCATGAGCCATTACTACAGGAGTTGTTTGAGCCATGCGAGTCGTAGAATAGCATGTGTAGGGTATGTGAGTGTCTGATGGATAACGAGGTACCTAAACAACTTAACCTGAGTAGTAATGGGATAACTAATGAAAGTGGCACCGGTGAGCAATATTTGTTATTTGGTTTTTCGTGCTCACTTGTGTCCCGTAGGACCCCGAGTACTTGATTCCTGTTCCTTGAATATTCGCGCTATCCACATCCAGGAGGCTTATGAACCCCCCTGAGCCAGAGCTTGATTCATTCTTATTTCTTGGGGCCACAAAGTAGTTTGGGGCTTTATTTACTATCCTGTACTTATGCCATGCTTTACTGCTTTATTTAAGATTGTGCGAGGAGCACCTGTACTGTTTAGGTAAGCGGAGTGTTTTCGCGGTATCGACAAGCCCAGTCACACTTTCGGGTTCCCAGTCGTTTACAGCCACTGACGCAAACCTTGAGTCCGTCTCGGAGTCGGCTAACTTCGTTGCGGGTAGCTTAATGGGGTGGCCCCCTGAAATATTTCTGAATCCTGTGATCGCTTTGTCGTGAATGCCTCGTTGGGATTTGATTTGGTTTTTCCGAGGTTGATCGAGTGTGTGTTGCTATTTGTGCACCCCTGCAGGGTAAAACTTTCTGAAAGCCGTGTCCGCGATTATGGACGACTTGGAGCACAGTTTCTCGATCATAGACAAGTATAACTAAAGTACCGCTTTTAATTTGACTAAGTACCTGACTAGTAAATAGTGCAACACTCATGGAATGGATAATAATACTGCCAACGGATGAGGGGTTGTTCGTCCGCTTCCTCGTTGGTAAGCGAGGAGGAGGATGGATCTGTTAATTTTACTGTTGTAACTGTTGTTATTAATTCACGGACATCCGTCTATCTATGGTTAGGAGGATGGTTAGCGAGTATCTCTAGAATTATTAGGTATTATCTTTTGCTGCAATTGCGTCACCCCAGGTTGTGTCCCCTTTAGAGGCATAAAGACTTGCTAAGTACCCCTAGGGTCTCACACGATAAATTGTTCGATTCAGATGAACAGGTAAGCTCGCAAGATGGATACTGGGTGGAGGAGACGGACGATGTTGGCAACGATCATTCGGTGTAGAGATTCCGGGAACGGGGATCCGTGAGATCTGTGGGCGGGATATGTTTATTTATGGGGCATCTTATGCCGATTTGCTTCTTATCCGTACTCGGATCTTGTTTTCCGCTTCCGCCTGATACTCTGATGTTTGATGTATGAGGAGATATCCTAAATTATTATATCTATCTAGGATATTTGGATCTTGCCGTATGGCGTTGCAATATTTCTATTTCTTGTAGATGGAATGGCTCTGAGGACTGTTGTATGGTGGCTTGCATACATACTCATTTGTGTATGTAGTTGATCCCTTCGCCTGCCGATTACGCCGCCCGTTCTTGTCCCGATGTTTGGAAATGGTTAGGACGGCCGAAAGGTCTACCTGTGAGTGGCATTTGGGCCCCACCGTACTATTTTAACCATTTCCGCTCATCCAGGCTTGTAACTAGGAGCGTAATTCACCGAGGTAGTTACAGTTACTCTTAGAGCATTCAGACCCAAAGACCTATGGTTTTCCATCTAAATTCTCGGGGGCTACAGTGGGATACTACATATGAAATGCAACAGACATATAAAACTTAAACTGCAATGATCTTGAGGTTGGTGGCGCTCTCGCCAAATATCTTGCTGGAAGCAAGGCTGTTCCTGTTGGGGATATGCTATATGGGTATCCTTATAGCATGTCTCTTATCCGACTAACCCGGGTGGCCCATAGTTGGTAGCATGGCCTATGGCCTGCTTGGCGGCCCAGTTAGGTGGATCCAGAAGGGAGGCCCATGCCGGATAAAGGAAGGCTACGGTGGAGTCACCAGCGTACCCGGATCCTTGGAGAGCAAGACACACAAGACTAGTGATAGACGGTGTAGGACTCTGTAACCTGTCCGGCTAGGACTTTTCCCTGTAACCCTAGGACCTGGCAACTATATAAGTCAGGCCTATGGGAGCCTTTAGGGCACGTTCATAAGACAACTTCAGACAACCTCGCACAGCGAACCAATCTCTGTAACTTGGCGTATTGCCCTTATAGTGATTTATAGCAGGAGTAGGATTCCGCCACCGTTGTGGGATCTGAACCTGGGTAAGCTGTGTTACCTCGTACCCGTCAACCATCCGCCTTACCCCACGTCTCTAAACACGCACTGTGAGGACTCCTCCATGGCGTACTCGTCGGCAATACCACGACAGTTGGCGCCCACCGTGGGGCAAGAGGCGCTTCAGGCTCTTCAGCGGGCGAGGACCAACATCTTCGCGGGAATCGGCGAAACCGTATCCATTGGTCGCATTCTCTTCTCCGGCAACGTTCCGATCGTCCCTCCCGATGAGTTCTGGATACCGGCGAAGACGAACCCTACGCGGTGTTCGATCGTTCCTATCGGAGACATCCACCTCTTCATCGGTGAAACCGACTCGGGCACTAGTCCCCTGGGAGTCGGAGGAGCATCAAGACCCGCACGGACCGCCTACGGGCAGGATACTTTCGCGGAAGGATCGATGTCAGATCTCTCTTCGGAGTTTGCCGGCAAAGATCGGAAAGCACCAAGGCCCGCACGGACCGCCTACGGGCAGGATACGTTCGCGGAAGGATCGATGTCGGATCTCTCTTCGGAGTTTGCCGGCGAAGATCGGAAAAATTCAAGGCCCACCCAAACCGCCCTTGTGCAGGATATAAAGGTGGCAGATCACTGCAAATCCGCCGGCTTCGTCCGTGCGTCTGGACAGCAGAGATCCAAGTTCGTCGACGTGGTTACCATCTTCGATCTGGCGCGCTGCATTCAGAGAGAGGGCAAAAACCCCCGCGATTACCTGGCCAGGTGGCTCCGTATACAAGCCGATATAGCCCACTACCCCGATGATAACGCTTTGTATCACTTCGTGGAAGGACTGGACCACGGCACGCTTCTCCGACATTCTTTAAGAGGACAGCAGGCAACAGGACGCCTTACCCTCGAAGAGATGGTGAGCACTGTCAACAGCTATGCGACAGCTGACGCGGCAGCCCAGATGGAGCTTGCGCTCAGAGACGGAGAACCTCCGATTCAGCAGCCGCTGCCACCGCCTCCCGCCGCCATCGTCGCAGCAGGAGCACCACCTCCAGTCATCGTCAAGCCCGTTGCACCTCCACCGCCCGTCATCGAGGAAGTCCTGGCACCCTCTGACTCTGTCATTGACGCGCTTTATGCTGACTTCAGCGCAGACTCAAAGGAGATAGACTTCAGTCCAGAAGAGCTAGACTCTGCTATGCAGGAGATGGAGGAGGAGTACTCGCGCGACGAACAAGCCAACAACTCCGTCATGTCCCGAGGGGTGTTCGTCACCATTGGGACGGCGATCGATGAAGATCAACCCGGACGAGCTCTGCCTACGGTGCTGGAAAAGGGGAAGGGGCCACTTATTGCTGCTGACGATGATCGCGCAAAGGTCATGCCTCCTCCGCCTAACCCAGTGCAGCAGCCGCAGGAACTCGGCACCGGCCCAAGCAACAACAACACCGCAAACTTGCCACCTCCAGCATCTACGTCTGCAGCAGCCCAAGTTACTCCAGCTGATAGAGTGATGTACGGCCATCTTCTCGTCGAGCCACTAACCGTTGCTCATATCCGGAACGTGACCTAGCTTGACGAGAAGCGCCAGCAGCTGCTGGAGGAAGCGCAAGCCATCGCGGAGCAAGGCGCTAAACTAGATCGAGATCTGGTCAACGCGCAGAAGTCCATAGAAAAAGCTAGAGAAATGGAGGCTGAGTACAAGACTCTGCTACAGCAGCAGAAGGCTAAGAAAGCTTCGGCTCGTGTCATCAACGATCCTGGTGTACGGCGCAACCTAGGATGGGCTCCCTCGAAGCCGGCACAGGCCAAGCCATACATTGACAGTGAAGGCAAGCAGGTGATGCCCACCCCACTCCTTAACCTCACCATCGCCAAGACCCTTCTAGAGCAGGATAGATCGTCTGAGGCAGTGGAACAGGTCTATGACCTAGTGGCCAAGGCGGTGAAGCAGCAGGAAAAGGCCACCTCTCAGAGGCTTGAGTCTAACCCAGTGCTCTGCCAATCTAGCCAGTACAAGCTGCCAAGGGACAGATCTCCTCTTGATGTCGGGTCCCAGACGGGTTCATCAGAACGAAGACGGAGGGATGTGCGCAACAGGAAGGATGCCATCCTCATATCCTCCGATCACAGAGAAAAGGCTCGACCTCGTCACCCTTCGCCACCGCCCCGATCTCCCCGACGTCACGAAGATTACAAGGCTCACCATCATACGGATATGCCCCCACCAAAGAAGTGTGGCATCGTCATCCGCGACAACGCAGAACAGACCCGTCATGATGGAGAGCACAACCAAGGACACAAGAGCAGGTCACGCCATGACCCTCCGCATCCGACAAGCAACGGTGATAGGCGTGAGGCGTCGCAGGAGGGTAACAGCAAGAAGGCTAACCCACCGCCACCTCCGCCTCTGTCACCACCAAGCAATCACCATGGCGGAGGGGGCCCACGTCGTTCACGCAGCCCATCCCCTGTTGACAAAAATAAGAAGAACCCAGAGCCGTACGATGCACGTTCGCGGATCGATAAGATCCACGAGGCCCGGGAAGGACCATACCTGGGACCATGTTGCTTTGGACCTGCAATACGGTCCGCAACTTACCCCAAAGGTTTCCAGATTGACAATACCATCAAGCCCTATGACGGCACCGCCAAGCCAGCCACATGGTTGTAGGACTACGGCAACGCGGTGGAGATTTCCGGAGGCAACCCCAACGTCGCCGTCAAGTACCTCCCGTTAATGTTGGCAGGCACGGCCCATCAATGGATCGACGACTTGCCAGAGAAATCTATCTACAACTGGCTGGACATGCAAGAAGCATTCACCAAGAACTTTGAGGGTACATACAAGCATCCCTGCACTATGGGCGATCTACAGCGGTGCGTGCAGGAGAAAGACGAGACATCTCGTGCCTACCTCTCCCGTTGGCTGGACATGATGAATTCCTGCGCAGGAGTGCACGCTCAGACCGCCATGGCCGTCTTCGTCGATGGGTTGGAAAGGGGCACGTTGCTCCGACATAAGCAGAAGCGCTTGCAGGAAAATCACCAGCTTGACTTGAACCAGATGATTCAGTTTGCTAGTGAGTTTGTAGCTGCCGACGACGATGCTCGTGGCTCCTTGCCGGCAACGGCCGTTCCAACTCAAACTCGGAGGAACGACAGTACAAAGCGGAAGACCGCTCCAGAAGAAAAGCAATCTACCGACATGGTCGCTATGACTTTTGCAGGACGAGGAGAAGGCGGACAACGTGGCCGAGGAAAGGGAGCTGGTCGTGGGCAGCAATGAGGAAGTGAAACCACCTCGGCGCCGCTCCGCGTTCCCCAAACCTACAAAGAGTACCGCGATATGTCGTGCCTCGTACACCTCGACGCCAACGGCAAGGCCACCCATACCAGTCGACACTGCAAGTTCGTCAATGACCTCAAGGAAGACCCGGAGTCCGGCTACAAGCGAAGTCAGAAGAACAGACTGCGAGGAAAGGGCAAGGGGAAGAAGAAGTAGGAGGAGTCCAAGGATTCAAGTGACATGGACGAGGACGTTGACCCCAAGCACGCCGCCAAGAGCGACGACAAGGGCAAGAACCCCTTCGCAAAGAAGGCCCCAGTCTACCACACTTTCCTTGGCAACCCCACCGTCTGACAACAGAAGACCTCTCTAAGGATCCTGATGGCTACTCTCCCCCCGGTTCCCTAGTACCTGCGCTGGTCGGAGGTTCCAATAACTTGGGACAGGGCGGACCATCCAGACCTTATACCCACGGAGAACCAGTACGCCATGGTCATCAACCCCTTGATTGAAGGCATGGAGTTCACCAAGTGTATGGTGGATAGTGGAAGCAGCATCAACATCATGTACCTGGATACACTGCAGAAGATGAACTTGACGGAGGCAAACCTAAGGCGGACCAACACCATCTTCCACGGCGTAGTTCCTGGTCGGGAGGCTCGGTCCCTTGGGTGCATTACACTTCAGGTTGCCTTTGGCGATGTTAATAATTACCGTCAAGAGCGCATGACCTTCGAGGTGGTCCCCTTCAAGAGCGTGTACCACGTCATATTCGGCCGCGACATATTCCACACGTTCATGGCCAAGCCATGCTTCGTTTACAACAAACTCAAGATACCCGGACCAAACGGCATCATCACTGTATCCGGAAGCTTTACCAAGGCAAGGGACTATGAGATCAACGAAGCAGCCGTTGCAGAAGCTGTCCTCTACAGCGAAGAATTCAAGGAGATCCAGAGCAAGGTCGATGACTCAGAGATGCCCGTGTCGAAGAAGCAGATCTCCGACTTTGCTCCTGCGTTCAAGGCCGCCATCGAGACCAAGCCGGTGGAACTTGTGGTAGGTGATGCCTCCAAGGTCACCGCCATTGGAACGAACCTGGATCCCAAATAGGAAAGCGCGCTCGTCGAGTTCCTCCGTGAGAACAGGGACATCTTTGCCTAGCAACCTGCCGACATGAAAGGTGTACCTAGGGAACTTGCCGAGCACAGCTTAAACATTGATCCAAAATGCAAACCAGTGAAACAACCTCTACGACGCTTTGGAGATGAGAAGAGACGCGCCATTGGCAAAGAGATAGCTAGGTTACTTAAGACTAGATTTATCCGAGAAGTCCTTCACACCCAATGGGTGGCCAATCCTGTACTTGTCCCCAAAAAGGGAACCAATAAATTAAGAATGTATGTTGATTACACCGGCTTGAACAAAGCATGTCCCAAAGATCTGTTTGCTTTGCCTCGCATTGACCAAGTCATTGACTCGACGGCTGGCTCAGAACTTTTGTGTTTTCTCGATGCATACTCAGGATACCACCAGATCAAGGTGAGGAAGTCGGACTAATTGGCCACTTCGTTCACTACCCCATACGGCACGTTTTGCTATGTCACGATGCCCTTTGGGCTGAAAAACGTAGGTGCTACCTACCAGCGGACAATGCAACGTTGCATTCACGAACAAATTGGTCGGAACATTCACGCCTATGTGGACGATATCGCGATGATGTCTAAAAAGTCAAATGACTTAATCTCTGACTTAAAAGAAACCTTTGATAATCTCCGGAAATACAACATGATGCTCAATCCTAAGAAGTGCGTCTTCGGGGTTCCATCTGGCAAATTGTTGGGCTTCATTGTTTCCCAACGTGGAATCGAGTTCAACCTAGAGAAAATCAAGGCCATCTTAAACATAAACCATCCGACATGCCTAAAGGACATTCAACGACTAACAGGTTGTGTTGCAGCAGTTAGTCGGTTCGTCAGCCGACTTGGAGAGAAGGCTCTGCCGCTGTACAAGTTGCTGAAGAAGGCGGACAAATTCACATGGACGGATGAAGCAGATGCAGCATTGAAGCATCTCAAGGAGATTCTTTCCTCAGCGCCCATCCTTGCAGCACCCGAGACTGGTGAGCCCCTGTTAATTTACATGGCGGCAACCAACCGGGTTATCAGCATCGTCGTCGTAGTAGAGCGAAAGGAACCGGGCTATGAGCACGGAGTTCAACGACCAGTTTACTACTTAAGCGAGGTCTTGACGGAGTCCAAGCAACGTTACCCGCACTACCAAAAGATAGCTTATGGAGTATTCCTTGCTTCTGGGAAGCTGAGACATTACCTTCAGGAGCACCCAATCACAGTGGTGAGCAAGACTCCACTGTCCGACATTATCAATAACAGCGACGCTACAGGAAGGGTCACGAAGTGGGGCATTGAACTTGCCGCCTTCGAGATCACCAACAAGAGACGCGACGCTATCAAGTCACAAGCCTTAGCGGATTTTGTTGCAGATTGGACGGAGATGCCAGACGCTACTCCGTTGCCAGAACCAGAGTACTGGGTGATGCACTTTGACGGATCAAAGCTGCTCAATGGCTCGGGGGTTGGTGTATTGCTACAGTCACCAACAGGAGACAAGCTACACTACGTTCTGCAGATCCACTTTGAGGCTACAAACAACATGGCGGAGTATGAAGCACTCATTCACGGACTACGTGTATCCAAGGATATTGGCATCAAGCGCATAGTTTGCTGTGGAGATTCCGACTTGGTTACCCAGCAGGTGGCTGGCACCTGGAATGCGTGGAACCCTATGATGGCGGCATATCGAGACGAAGTGGACGAGATAGCCAAGAGCTTCTTGGGCTACGAAGTCAAGTATGTGCCTAGGGAGCAAAACGAGGCGGCTGATCTGCTATCCAATCTTGGGTCAGGGCGCAAGCGAATTCCGCCAGGAGTTTTCCTAGAGCATCTGTGCACACCATCCGTGAAGGGAGCCGACATCGACAATTCGGATAGAGCAGACTCTTTCGTCAACATGGTGACTAAGGTCTCGCCGGCTTGGACAAAACCGTTCATGGAATATCTCGAACACAGAACTTTGCCGACGACAAAGTCGAAAGATGGCAAATAGTATGACAAGCAAAGGGTTATACCATAATCAATGGGCAACTCTATAAAAGGAGCACTACTGGTGTATACCTAAAGTGTGTTTCCCAGCTAGAAGGTATGGAAATCCTGCACGAAATCCATCTCGGAGATTGCGGGCATCACGCCACTCCCCGATCGTTGGTCGTGAAAGCCTTCCGGCAAGGATTCTACTGGCTGACCGCGAAGGCGGACGCCGACAAGCTGGTTGAGACATGCACGGGATGCCAGTATTATGCTCGACAACCACATGTTCCTGTTGAAGAATCGCGAACAATACCAATAACTTGGTCGTTTGCAGTCTGGGGGCTAGACATGGTAGGACCGTTACAGACGGCACCTTGTGGGTTTAAGCATCTGCTTGTAGCAATTGACAAATTCACTAAATGGATAGAAGCTAAACCCATTAGAAAGCTTGATGGGGCAACTGCCCTCAGGTTTTTCCGGGATCTAGTGGTGAGATTTGGTCTCCCATATAGCATTATCACCGACAACGGCAGCAATTTATCACTCGGAGAAGTGGAGGCATATTGCTGGGAGAAAGGCATCCGACTTGACCTTGCATCTGTGGCACACCCAAAATCCAATGGTCAGGTTGAGGGAGCCAATGGATTAATTCTGCAGGGAATCAAGCCACGTCTTGAGGCACCACTACATAGAGCAGCTGGAGCCTGGGCGGAAGAATTGACATCTCTGTTGTGGAGTTTACGAACTACACCCAACAGATCCACCGGCTACACCCCTTATTTCATGGTATATGGAGCAGAAGCCATCCTGCCTTCTGACATCCTCCACGATGCACCAAGAGTTGCCGCCTACGACGAGGATGACGTTGAAGAATCCAGGCGCCTGGATGTGGACCTTCTCGAGGAGGAGCGCGTTTTGGCATGCCAAAGATCCGCCATCTACCAGCAGAAGCTACGCAGCTACCATAGTCGCCGCATTCAGCATTGCTTTTTTAAAGAGGGGGATTTGGTGCTCCGACTTAAGCAGAAGAAGTCACACAAATTATCCCTGCCATGGGAAGGACCGTTCATCATAAGCAAGGCACTGCTCAATGGGTCTTACTACCTTGTTGACAATCGTGAACTAAAGGATAGACCCAACAAGGATCATAAGCGTAAGCGACGTGACCCGGATGTTGACTACCCGGAGCTTGATCGGCCATGGAACATACCACAGCTACGTCCTTTTTACACTTAGCAATTTTTATCTAATTGTGTACCTCTTATATGATCAATGAAATAAAGCTCTTTGGTTCACTCATATTTCTGAGTCTTTTACCTCCTTTAGTGTTCATTTTTGGATCATGTAAAACCTTTATGCACAAGCTTTGCGTTTGCACTTGTGAAAATTCCGCCTACGGGCATTAGCTTAAGCTTTCTGGTCTACACGTTCTTTGTTGTTTTTATGTGGATTCTGGAGTAGTGACTTTTGGCACTTATTGTCGGCGATTTTGTGCTCAGGTTATTGACGGTGCCATTGGGCATCATCACCTAAGCGCATGGTTCTGACAACGAGTCTTCTGACTCACGAAAGGTCAAGCATAAAAACCAAAGTAATGAATAAGCCAGCACTTGCTTAAAAAATATATACATGCTGGAAACTAAGTTCTTAAGTAGCAGGAAATAACAACCATTGTTTTCCGCCTTAAGTTACATCATCAAGTTTTTTCCGTGCATATACCAAAGGTGAAACAAATATTACATAGTGTTTTTCATTCCTTGGGCGCAGGAGACTTGGAAGCAGCATTGTCACCAGCCAGAGAGTCACCCTCAACGTCCGCACTCTGATGAGACTCGGAGGAATCTTGGTTGACGTTGTCGATGGTGTTCATGGGCACGAAGACGTCGATGTCCACCAACTCGGCAACTCTGGTGGCATAACCCGCGAGTGATGACAAGATGGCTTCGTGATCAATTTCTTTGCTATCATCGTCAACGTCGGGGATGCCAGAGGTCACCGTGTCGATGTCGGCTTCTTTGTAGTGTGCCTTCACCATTGACAGCACCATCCTTGCGCCAGCCCATGCACATGAAGCTTTCTAGCTTGTGACACGCTCGAGTGCTCGGCGCAGAATCTCCGAGTACTTCGTCACGGAGTCCTAGGCCTTGATGTGTATCTGGAGGGGCTTGGCAATCTCTTTGGCTTGGGTGATGGCAGTGTTGATGAAGTTGTCGGCAAGAACCATGCATTCCTTGGCTGGAGGAGGTGATCTGGTTAAACCCATAGGAGCTGCAAATTCCGACAAGGATCGTATGAGTTCAACAATTTAAAGTATCCAGACTACAGAAATACAAGGCGGAGGAAACATACTGAAGATGCTGGCATTAGCCTGCCAGAGGGTGTCCGCCAGGGATTCTTTCTCTTGCTGGAGGAGCTTATACGCCTCTCTATAGCGATGGTTTTGCTCATCAGCAGCTTGCTTCTGATCTTTTAAGATCGCAAGCTCCTCCTTCAAGCGATTGATTTCCGCGGAGGCGGAGTCCTGCAGGGCCTTCATGGAATCCTCATGCATTTTCAGCATTTCTTCCCTCTCCTTCTTAAGGATTTGGTTTTCGCTGTCCAGCTGCTAAATGTGCTTGGACTGCTTAACAATGTCCTTGGCCTTGGCGACCTGTTCTGCAAGTCGGAGAAAACAAAGTACACAGTAAGTACTCGGAGAATGAAGGCACAAAACCAAGACGGAATGCGCAAAAAAGAAAACAGACTCTTGTTTTTGATGATCTGTTCCTTCAAGATGGCAGTTTTACCCTTTTCAGCTTCAAGATCTGCGCGCATCTTCTGGTACTTGTCGTTGGCCATGCCCCTCCGATCATTCTCGTTCTGTGGAAAAAAGTAAAACCGTTGTTTAGTCTACTTGGAGCATCTAGTCGGACACTTTCCACCTAGACGCTCGGGGGCTATAGCGAGAGTTTTTTATTTAGCAGTATGCTTAGCCTTTCTTTAAGCATCTAGTCGGAGCTAATTCAGTTCTCGATTAGAAGCTTGGGGATACAGTATAAAGTTTTTAACTCGGAAAATGCTTAGCTTTTCTTTAAGCATCTAGTCGGAACTACTTCAGTTACAACTACAGGCTTGGGGGCTACAGTATTGAAAACTATAAACATTGCGTATGCTACTCTTAAAGCATCTAGTCGGAATAGTTTGTTCCATCTAAATGCTTGGGAGCTACAGTGAGAGTTTTTTCTAACTTAGTCACTCATAGAGCATATAAATGCAAGCCTATGGTTTTCCATCTACATCCTCGGGGGCTATAGTGGGATACTCATATGAAATGCAAAAGGCAAAGTAAAACTTATAAGTGCAATAATCTTGAGGTTTGTAGCACTCTCGGCTAGCAGATTGCCAAAGGAGATGTTATTTCCTCGCAAGATATATGCTTGTCGGAGAAGCTCCTCAAGACCACACGTCGGAGATGACGGTACTCCTCCAGGAACCAGAGTTGTGCTACTCGGCGTGAGCGCTGGGTAAACTATCTTCGGAAACTCAAAGGGTTTCTGGGGAGCAAGGGCACCGCCTTCGGTAGAGGTACCAGCTTCCACCACCGCCTTGCCGCCACCGATGGCATCCTTAGCTGGAGCTTCAGCCATTTGTTGAGCGGTGCTCTCCTGCGTCGCCTGCTTGCCGACAACAGCGAGTTCGATAGAGGCGCTAGAATCCACTTCCATGACGGAAGGGCCTGGTGCCTCCTTAGCTTGTGAGCTTGTCGGGGTAGACGAAGGCTTGACGGCAGGGGTAGCAGG
Source organism: Avena sativa (assembly GCA_916181665.1). Classification (NCBI taxonomy): domain Eukaryota; kingdom Viridiplantae; phylum Streptophyta; class Magnoliopsida; order Poales; family Poaceae; genus Avena; species Avena sativa. The sequence continues at coordinate 109,162,905 of OV702293.1, forward strand.
GGCGATGGTGGGGGAGGCGTTGCGATGCGGCATATCCTTGATATTTCGAGAAGCCCCCAAAGTTTTGGAGGTCTTCTTGAGGCTGGTCGTGGCTTTCTTCCTGAGACGTGCAAAATGCATAAGTACAGGAACAAGACAGATAGATAGACAAGGCCGGAGAATGAGAAGCTTACCCTAGGGGGTGCTTTGGCAAAAATCCCGGTGGCTTTTCTATTTTCCGCCTCCAGGGCGGCGGTAGTCTTTTTGGAGGCTCCACCCTCCGTCTTCTTCTTCTTGCCTCCGTCGGCAGCGTCAGAGGTGGAGCTCTTCCGCTTTCGCGCCAATGGGACATCGTCGTCGGACACGACTGTGACTTCCTTCATCTTTGGATCGTAGATTTGGGTAGTCAGGTTGTCCTCATCTAGATCGCTAAGTTGTTAAGTGATAAATCACCGTGTTAGACTAAGTGGTGTTCGCAAGACAGAAGAACTGGAGCATATGTCGTACACGGAAAATAAATACCTACCTTTGGGCACTTGTCGTCTACGAACATGTCGTAGGTGATGGTGAAGCCACGCTTCTTATCCTTCACCTTGACGATGTCCTTTAGGCGGAGCTTGACGGAGTCGCTCGAGAAGTTATCCACGGAGATCCGGTGGGTATCCCTTTGATCACTGGTATACTCGTGCATGAACTTCGCGCGGTGCTACAGAGGTTGGATTCGCCTGATGAACCAGCACATGGCTAGGTCCAAGCCGGTCAAACCCGTCTCTACAAACAATTCGAGCCGCCTTATTGCGCGAGAAGCGTCGAGGTCAGAGGGAAGAGAGGCATGGGATCTCCATGTGGAAACTTCAGCGGCGGCTCCATCCGCAAAGTCCGGGTACGTCACTTCTCGGCCCGCCAGAGGAATGTCGGGGCCGTAGAAGTACGTCCGCTGCCAATTCTTGCAGGACTCGTGGCCGACAATGTTGGGGAACCGTCGGCCAGGTCGAATCTTGAAGCTTATGGTGCCGCAGTTCCTAAGCTCCTCCTTACTATGTCCGGCTTCACGTTTGATAGTGAAGAAGTACACGAACAAGTCTAACCTAGGCCTTATCCCTAGGTAACCCTCGCAAAGTGTCGCGAAGTTGCTAAGCACTAAGATGCTATTGGGGGAGAGGTTATGGGGTTGGACCTTGTAGTGCTTCAAGACGGAGAGGAAGAAGTGGGAGATGGGCAGGGAAACGCCGCGTACCAGCTGAGCCTTGAGGTACACCTTTTCTCCGACTTGGGGAGAAGGTGTCACCTCGCCAGCCGGCGCCGCCAGCCAGGAGAGCCCCTCTGTCGCGGGGAGGTAGCCTTCGGCGACCATCTCTTGGATGTCGTGGTTGGTGATGTCCGAGCCGCGCCAGTCGCCCTTATGCGAGTCTGGCTCCTCCTCCAGTGGTTCCAGCGCCGCCAAATTGTGCTCGCCGCCGGTGGACTCGATCACCGCCGATGCGGGGATGACCAAGCCCTCTGGGGGCACGACGACGGAGCTCGCCGGCTTCGCCGCAGCTTCGCTCGACACCGCCATGGACGGGGAGGTGCTGCTGCTGGCCATGGAGTGATGGACGGGTGTGACTGACACTGATGGAAGCTAGGGTTTTCGAGGTTTCTCGCGGAGAGCTCGAGGAGACGTGCGGCTGGAAGAAGATGACGCGAGAAGAATGGGGTAAAAAGTGGAAAATTCCCCATGGTTACTATTTATCATCCTCGGTGTCAAGATTCGTGCAGCTAATCGGACGGTTGCCGCATAGACAACATGTTCGCGAACGTGCGCGGAAATTTTGCCACGTCTCCAACCGCCGCCGCCAATGGTTCGTATCGCTCACGCGGGAAAATCGGATATGATTGCGTTCTCTGCATGTGTGAGTTACGAGGAGTCGCTGACCTAAGCCTACGTCGTCCTAGCTGACACGGGTAGATGAGCCGTCACATCGAAGATTCCGGCATGGACGGATTTAATCCGACTACGGAAAAGTACGATGGAAGATTCAGCATTTCTCTGACTTACAAATAGAAGATGGAGAAAACCTTGCAGGGTTCTTTGGGAGGACTACAAGATGTTGCTTGACGATCTACTGACATCCATCTAGACGGAGCATTCCACGTGAAGAGGCAAGACGGCGCAAGATCTCGGAGTTCTCCAGGGGCTACTGTTGGGGACATGCTATATGGGTATCCTTATAGCATGTCTCTTATCCGACTAACCCGGGTGGCCCATAGTCGGTAGCATGGCCTATGGCCTGCTGGGCGGCCCAGTTAGGTGGATCCAGAAGGGAGGCCCATGCCGGATAAAGGAAGGCTACAGTGGAGTCACCAGCGTACCCGGAGCCTTGGAGAGTAAGATACACAAGACTAGTGATAGACGGTGTAGGACTCTGTAACCTGTCCGGCTAGGACTTTTCCCTGTAACCCTAGGACCTGGCGACTATATAAGTCGGGCCTATGGGATCCTTTAGGGCACGTTCATAAGACAACTTCAGACAACCTCGCATAGCGAACCAATCTCTGTAACTCGGCGTATTGCCCTTATAGTGATTTATAGCAGGAGTAGGATTCCGCCACCGTTGTGGATCTGAACCTGGGTAAGCTATGTTACCTCGTACCCGTCAACCGTCCGCCTTACCCCACGTCTCTAAACACGCACTGTGAGGACCCCTCCATGGCGTACTCGTATGCAATACCACGACAGTTCCTGCGCAGGATATCCGCCTGCTTGAGCAGCTCCTCAAGACCGCATGTGGGAGAAGTCGGCACTGCACCAGAAGCCAGAGCTGAGCTACTCGGTGTGAGCACCAGGTAGACAATCTTTGGAGGCTCTGCTGGCCTCTTGGGTGCAACGGCTCTGCCTACGGCAGAAGTTCCGCCTTCCACCATCGCCTTACTGCTAGCAGTGGCATCATTAGTTGCAGATTCAGCCACTTTAGATGATATGCTCTCTTGTGTCGCCTGCTCGCTGACAACAACAAGTTCTACGGAAACATATGGGTCCACTTCCATGGCATAAGGTCCAGAAATTACCTTTGCTGGAGAGCTTGTCGGCGCAGTAGCAGGCTGGACGCTCGGAGTCGGAGGGGCAATGGCGGGAGAGGACTTACTAAACATTTCTTTGATGTTTTTAGAATCCCCCGATGTTTTGGAGGTCTTCTTCAAACTCATATTGGCCTTCTTCTTGAAACATGCAAAAGTATAAGTACAGGAACAAGACGAGCAAGAGACAATGTCAGATGTTAAGAAGCTTACACAACGGTTGGTGCTTTGGTCAATGGGATACCAATCATTCTTCTTTTCTCTGACTCCAGGGAGGCGGTGGACTTCTTGGAGGCTCCACCATCCGTCTTCTTCTTTTTTCCTCTGTCGGAAGTGTCAGAGGTGGAGCTCTTCCGCTTACGCGCCAGCGGGACATCATCGTCGGACACAACGGTGACTTCCTTCATCTTGGGGTCGTAGACTTGGGCAGCCATACTACCTTCGTCTAGTTCCTTGAGCTGTTAAGTGAAACCCAACGTGTTAGATGCAATGGTTAAGGCAAGACGGAAGAACTTGAGTATATGTCGTGCACGGAAAAATAAGTAAGTACCTCTGGACACATGCCACCCTCGAACATGTTAGAGGTGATGGTGAAGCCATGCTTCCTGTCCTTCACCTTGACTATGTCCTTGAGGCAAAGCTTGCTGTAGTCACTCGAAAAGTTGTCCTCGGAGATGCGGATGCTATCCGTCCTATCCTTGGAATATTCGTGCATCAGCTTCACACGGTGCTGCAGAGGCTGAATCCGCCTGATGAACCAGCACATGGCTAGGTCCAACCCGGTCAGACCCGTCTCTACGAACCACTCGATCCGCCTTATAGCGCGGGAGGCTTCATCTTCGGAGGGAAGGAGGGCTTACGATCTCCATGTCGGGGATTCAGCGGCGGCTCCATCGACAAAGTCCGGGTACGTTCTTTCTTGGCCAGCCAGAGGGATATCTGGGCCGTAGAAATACGTCCTCTTCCAGTTCTTGCAGGACTCATGGCCTACAATGTCGGGGAAGCGCCGGCCAGGCCGGATCTTGAAACTAATAGTTCCACAGTTTCTGAGCTCATCCTTGCTCACTCCGGCTTCCCTCTTGACGGTGAAGAAATATATAAATAGATCTAACATAGGCCTTATTCCTAGGTAACCCTCACAAAGCGCTGCGTAGTTTCGAAGTGCGAGGATGCTATTCAGAGACAGGTTCTGAGGTTGAACCCAGTAGTGGCTAAGGACCTCTATGAAGAATTCGGAGATTGGGAGGGAGACGCCGCGTACCAGTTGGGCTTTGAGGTACACCTTTTCTCCGGCTTGGGGAGAAGGGATGACCTCGCCGGCTGGCGCCGCCCGCCAGACCAGATCCTCCATGCAAGGAGGTACCCCTTGCCGAGCATCTCCTTGAGATCGCCTTCGGTAATATCGGAGCCGCGCTATTCCCCCTTGTGGGAATAGGCCTCCTCTTCTAGCAGTTCCAGCGCCGCTGGAACATGGTCACCGTCGGTGGTTTCAACCACCGCGGAGCGCGGCACTACCACGCCCTCCAGTGGAACATGGATGGAGCTTGTCGGCTTGGCTGTGGCTTCGCCCGACGCTGCCATGGATGGATGTTGGCGTGTTATTGACACCTCATTGGGAGACCCCAAGAGCAAGGTGTGATGAGCACAGCAGCAAGTTTTCCCTCAATAAGAAACCGAGGTTATCGAACTAGTAGGAGGAAGGAAATGAATCAAAGGTGTTGCTAGCAACTTGGAGACCTGCACAACACAAACTCAAGACTTTTCCCTACCGAACAGTGAGGTTGTCAATCTCACTGGTTGCTGTAACAAAGGATTAACTGTATGGTGTGGAAGGTAATAGTGGTTTGCAACAAGTAAACAGTAACAGTGGAAGATGTATCAACAGTAAAGATTGGACCGGGGTCCATAGTTCACTAGATGTGTTCTCCTTAAGATAAAAAAACATGGCATCTTGGGTAAACAAATTACAGCAGGGCAATTGACAGGACTGAGCAAGGCATAACAATGCAATAGTAGACATTCATGATCCTATGAGATTCGATTGGGAATTACAACAAGATATATAGACCACCATCCAACTCCATCTATGACTAGAAATTCAACTTCAGGTTATCATCCAAACCCCCTCCAGTATTAAGTTGCAAGTAACAGATAACTTCTTTAAGCAAATTGTGTAAGTTAAACAATCCACTAGTTCCATGAACAAGAGATCGTTGTTTTCTCCCTAGTGGCAACAACACATCTACAACTTTAGAGATTTCTGTCACTTCCCTTAGATTAAATAGAGGCATGAACCCACTATCTAGCATAAATACCCCCTCTTGGAGTCACTAGCATCTACTTGGCCAAGATAGCTACTAGAAACGGAGAGCATGCAAGATCACAAACAACACAGACATGATAGAATCAATAATACAAAATCATTAATCAATCTGACATAGTAATCTCAATATCCATCGGATCCCCGCAAACACAACATGCATGATTACAAATAAATGATCTTGATCGGAGCTCACAAGATCTAAGCATGGTAGCACAAAGGAGGATATACAACCATCTAGCTACTACATGGACCCGTAGTCCAAGGTGGAACTACTCACGCTTCATACCAGAGGCTGGCATGATGAAGAAGAAGGCCTTCGGGATGATCTCCCCTCTGGAAGGGTGCCGGGAAGAGCTTCAGATCCCCCGATCTAGGGACAATGGTGGCGGCAGCTATAGACGGTTTCGTGGAATATTGATCGGGTACTTAGGGTTTTGGCATCGGGGGTCTTTATAGGTGAAGAGGCAAGGCAGGGGGCATCCAAGGTGGTCACCCCCCCTGGCGTGGGTAACCCTAGCCCGTACCGCCAGGGGGTGTGGCCCCCTGGTGCCTCCCCTCCGTCTCGTATTCTGGCTCCGTGTTCCCCACGGTAAAATATTGACTTTGGCTTTTGTCCCGTCCAATTCCGAGAATATTAATTTTCTGCCTTTCTGGGACCAAAAACAGAAGAAAACAGGCAACTAGCACGGTGGCATCTCGTTAATAGGTTAGTACGAGAAAACGTATAAAAACACCTCAAAGTGTAGACAAAGCAAAGCAAAGTAGATACTAAACAAGCATGAAACATCAAAAATTATAGATACGTTTTCGACGTATCAAGCATCCCCAAGCTTAAGTCATGCTCATCCTCGAGTAGGTAAGTGATAAAAAGAATAATTTTTTAGGTGACATGCACCATCAAAATCAAGATCAAACCATTTGCAAGCATTGAAAGCTGGGATCAAAGAACTCTAAACATGAGCATGAAAGATGGAGTTCTAATAGTAAGACAAAGTAACTGTGCATGCAACATGAAAGGCTACAAACAAAGATCATGAATAACATGCATTGAAGAACGTTTGTTTGTTTCACATACAGAAAACATGGCATAGTGGAATTCAGCTTGTCCCTCATGGAGTAGAAAATAGATGCATAGGACAACTTCAAAGTTCATAAGAGTGAATAGATACAAATAGCACAAGAACAAGTAATATCAACAATATGCATCAATCAATATGTTTTGGGACAATGCACATAGAACTAAGAATGGAAACTATGCTCTCTTAACTCGTGCCTAAAGGTAGAAGGTGGAGACTCAATATAATGGTGGAAGAAAGGGCTCTTCATAAAGGTAAATAGAGATTTCGAGTTTCAAAAATAGCTTCCAAAAATTATGGTACTTGTTAGCTTTCAGCCCTCATTGCCCCTATCATAAGCATCTTGAAGTGATTAAGGTTAAATTGAACAAACTATGGAGTATATGCTTGACAAAGTATAAGTTGGCAATCTCATGTCCCTTGAATACGAGGGTCGCTCCTCATGCTACTCAACGTTAGTCACTTGCAAGTTCTTGTCATAGTAAGTACATGTGTACCATAGAGAACTGCCAATGGGGTACCCCTTGCACATGATACAGGAGCTATCCCATAATCAAAATGACAAGGCAAGCAGACAATGAGCATCTCATCAATCTTCTTATTTACCATGGGAATATGGTGTTTTTTTCTCTCTTTCCTCTTTTCAATATGTCTCTCTTTTTTTATAAGAAGAAAGCTTCATAGATGTCATTATGGTGATGCTGCAAGTTTCCACTAGGATTAGGCATGGCTTAGGCTAGCGGCCCAGGAGTTTCTCTAAAACACATACATAACTCCATGGACTTACAAATTCCCCTTTCATTTCACACCGACGACATCCATAGAAAAAAGAGCATGATATCAACTGTGTACAAAGTACAAGTGCAATGTTGAAAGCGTTCCCCGTGACAGCACGGTTCTGCTAATTCCAACGTATAAGTGCAAGCATATACAACATAGATGAAACAATGGTTCAAGTTTATTAGAGGAAAAAAAATAAAGTGTGCCATCAAGTTTGTGAGAGCTTTAATCACTAAGTTTTCACATATCAAAATACTTTTCAATTGGAAGATAGATGAAAACAAGAATATACTTGGAATGGTGTAACACACCATGCATAGGAATTTATAGTGGACACTTTGGAATAACTTGGTTTCTTGGGAGTTGGATGCATGAGTAGAGCTTACTCATACAAGTGGAGGCTAGCAAAAGACTGGGAGCGACCGACTAAGAGAGTAATAATGGCCATAATCATGCAGAGTGACAAAACATTACTCATCAAAGCATAAAGTGGTACTACAAGTCAAGAACTAAATGATCATAGAGGCTATGGTGACTTGTTCATAGTCATAACATGGTGTGAGCATGTGCCAAGTCAACCCAAACAAAGCATCAAAGGAGAATACCATAATACTATGCTTTTTTATGCTAAAACAACGCATGATTCCTTCAAGGCACACTAAGAAATCCCAATTGTTTGGAAAAAGTAATGCTACAGCAAGTAAGCATAAGGTCAAAACAACACCTAGCATGACATTATAAAGTCTAAGTCACGGTCAAAAGCAAGCTCCTCTTGTACTACTCAAGGAAGAACTTTCTACTCCTCTCCAACACCAATCAACTTATTTGAAACAACACAGCGAGAACGGGGGTCCAAAATACTTTATTCAAGAAAAATAAGAAAACTAAACGAAAACTAAGACGCTCCAAGAACAAGACAACAGTGCATGAAACAATAAAAATGAAGTGTCTAGAAAGATATGAGCTTTTTATAGATGAAGAAGGGGATGTCTTGGGTATCCCCAAGCTTTGACGTGTGTACCTCTTGAATATTTCTTGGGCTGACATGGGGTGGCATCCCCAATCTTGAGCTTTTGTCCATTCTTCATCTCATTACATCATTCTCTCTCTACACCTGAAAAATTTCCTTCATACAAAACTTCACACAATCTTCATTAGCAACATTAGTGTATTCAAAAGATAATATACCCTTGGGTTTAGCTTTAGAACAGAAAAACTTTCACTAAAAACACAAGATACTGTAGCAATTCCCTCAAAAATCTTAATTTCCCAAAAAGAACCCAAAAAGGAATCAATAAGAAGCAAATGCAAATAATGGCAGAAATCTATCAAAACAGACCAGCAGGTAGAAACCGATTTTTTTCGAAGACCTTCTGTTGCTCAAATCAAAACGTCTCAAACTAACGAAAGTTAGATAACATATCGGGGGATTTATTAACAAAATATCAGCTCAATATTATTTACAGAGATTCTTCACGAATTTTTACGGTGCAGCAGAAAAATTTGTTTCGGGACAACAACTCCCCAAATCTTACTTCCCTCTCATTAGAGGTTATTCTTGGCACAAAAAGAAAACAAAAATGATAAGGAGAGGTCATTACTGAAGTAATAACTTCCAAGACTCAAGAAAACTCTTGGGTTATCTCCAACAAGTACTTTTCTTTAATGCCTTTAAGTTAGGCACAAGAAGCAAGAATCAAGTATTTTCAGATGAAGAAGCATTAACATGAAACCTTGCTTTCAAAGAAGGAACAAAAATAAACTTCTCTCCTCATAGGGAAGTGTTCAATACCTTTCTTGAATGGAAATTGATATTTAATGGTGCCTTCTTTCATATCAATAATGGCACCAACAGTTCTAAGAAAATGTCTTCCCAAAGTAATAGGACAAGAAGCATTCTATTCAACATCCAAAACATAGAAATCAACAGGGACATAAGCATTGTTAACCATAATAGAACATCATTAACACTCCCCATGATTTTCTTTTTAGCATTATCATTAAGTGGGACATCCAAATAACAATCTTCCAAAGGTGGCAAATCAAGCATTTCATAAATATTTCTAGGCATAATAGAGACACTAGAACCAAGGTCACATGAAGCTTTGAGATCGAAGTCATTCACTTGCATATTAATAATGGGTTCCCAACTATCTTTTACTTTCCTAGGAATAGAGGCTTTGTGTTTCAACTTCTCTTCCTTAATTTTAATAAGAGCATCTGTAATGTGTTTGGTGAAAGCCACATTCATATCACTAACAACAGGACTTCTAGCAAGCTTTTGTAGGAACATAATCACTTTAGAAATATTGCAACCATCAAGATCAAAATTAAACTTAGCATCACTAGTAGTAGGCCCATTGGGTTTAGGCATTGTGGTAGGAGGAATAGGGACTTCTTGTGGTTTAGTAGCATCCATATTGGTGGTGGTGATAGTGCACACACTATCGTTTCTAGCAGTTTCAGCTTCTCTTTCCCCCTTAGCATGAAGTTGGGCTAACAGTCTTATATTTTCATCAATATTAACTTGTATGGCATGACTAGCAGCAAAGGTACTTTCCAAAGTTTCAGGTTTAGCAGCCATTTTATTAATCAAAGAGGACTGTGCTTTAGACAAAGAGGAAATATTTTTCTCAACATTCAAAGCTTTTCCTCCATAGTATTTGACCATGACTTCAAGTTCAGAGGGCGCACTTCTAGTATTGTTGTAGGAGTTTCCATCGGTATTGCCATTATTAGGAGGATAAGGCCTATAATTGTTGTTACTACCAAAATTATTCCTATAGGCATTGTTGTTGAAATTGTTGTTTCTAATGAAGTTCACATCAAATTGCTCTTCTTGAGCAACCAAAGAGGCTAAGGGAACATTATTAGGATCTAAGGAGCTTTTCCATTAACAAGCATAGCCATGATAACATCAATCTTATCACTCAAAGAGGAGATTTCTTCAACAGAATTTACCTTCTTACCATGTGGAGCTCTCTCAGTGTGCCATTTAGAATAATTAACCATCATATTGTCAAGGATTTTTTTTGCAGCACCCAAGGAGATGGTCATAAAGGTACCTCTAGTAGCTGAATCCAACAGGTTTCTTGAAGAGAAGTTCAAACCTACATAAAAAGTCTGGATAATCATCCAAGCAGTAAGTCCATGAGTGGGACAATTCTTAACCAAAGATTTCATTCTTTCCCAAGCTTGAGCAACATGTTCATTATGAAGTTGTTTAAATTTCATAATATCACTTCTCATAGATATAATCTTAGCAGGAGGGTAGTTCTTTCCAATAAAAGCATCTTTGCACTTAATCTAATAATCAATACTATTTCTAGGCAAGGATAGCAACCATTCTTTAGCTTTTGCTCTCAAAAAGAAAGGAAACAACTTGATCTTAATAATATCTCCATCTACATCCTTATATTTTTGCATCTCACAAAGTTCAACAAAGTTATTGAGGTGGGCAGCAGCAGCATCAGAACTAGCACCAAAAAATTGCTCTCTCATCACAAGATTCAACAAAGCAGGCTTAATTTCATAAAAGGTAGCATTAGGAGCAGGTGAAGCAATAGGAGTACTTAGGAAATCATTGTTGTTTGTGCTAGTGAAGTCACACAACTTGGTGTTCTCAGCAGATTTTATTTTGGCAAAAGTGGAGCAAGCCAACAGCAGCAGCAACTAGAGCAGGAACTAAATTTTTTATGTTTTTTATAAGAGAAAGCAAACCAAACTAAACTAATTTTTTTGGAGTTTTTGATAAAAAAGAGGCAAACAAAACCAAGCAAAATAAACTAAGTAAAACAAAAACAAAGTAAAGAGAAAAGTTGTGAAGGACTCCCCTTGTGAAGACATCCTTAGCCTCACCGGCAACGGCGCCAGAAAAAAGATTGTTGGCGTGTTATTGACGCCTCGTTGGGAGACCCCAAGAGCAAGGTGTGATGAGCACCGCAGCAAGTTTTCCCTCAGTAAGAAACCAAGTTTATCGAACTAGTAGGAGGAAGGAAACGACTCAAAGGTGTTGATAGCAACTTGGAGACCTGCACAACACAAACTCAAGACTTTGCCCCAACAAACAGTGAGGTTGTAAATCTCACTGGTTGTTGTAACAAAGGATTAACTGTATGGTGTGGAAGGTAATAGTGGTTTGCAACAATTAAATAGTAACAGTGGAAAATGTATGAATGGTAAAGATTGGACCGGGGTCCATAGTTCACTAGAGGTGTTCTCCTTAAGATAAAGAAACATGGCATGCTGGGTAATCAAATTACAGCAGGGCAATTGACAGGATTGAGCAAGGCATAACAATGCAATACTAGACATTCATGATCCTATGAGATTCGATTAGGCAATATAACAAGATACATAGACCGCCATCCAACTGCATCTATGACTAGAAATCCACCTTCAGGTTATCATCCGAACCCCCTCCAGTATTAAGTTGCAAGCAACAGATAACTGCTTTAAGCAAAGTGTGTAAGGTAAACAATCCACTTGTTCCATGAACAATAGATCGTTGCTTTCTCCCTAGTGGCAACAGCACATCTACAACCTTAGAGATTTCTGTCACTTCCCTTAGACTAAATAGAGGCATGAACCCACTATATAGCATAAATAACTCCTCTTGGAGTCACTAGCATATACTTGGCCAAGATAGCTACTAGAAATGGAGAACATGCAAGATCACAAACAACACAGACATGATAGAATCAATAATACAAAACCATTAATCAATCTGACATAGTAATCTAAATATCCATCGGATCCCCGCAAACACAACATGCATGATTAGAAATAAATGATCTTGATCATGAACGAAGCTCACACGATCTAAACATGGTAGCACAAAGGAGGAGATACAACCATCTAGCTACTACATGGACCCGTAGTCCAAGGTGGAACTACTCACGATTCATACTGGAGGCTGGCTTGATGAAGAAGAAGGCCTCCGGGATGATCTCCCCTCCGGCAGGGTACCGAGAAGAGCTTAAGATCCCCCCCCCCCCCCCGATCTAGGGATGATGGTGGCGGCAGATATAGACGGTTTCGTGGAATATTGATTGGGTACTTAGGGTTTTGGGATTGGGGGGTCTTTATAGGCGAAGAGGCGAGGTAGGGGCGGCCAGGGTGGTCACACCCCCCCAGGCGTGGCTAACCCTAGCCCGCGCCGCCAGGGGGTGTGGCCCCCTGGTGCCTCCCCTCTGTCTCGTATTCTGGATCCGTGTTCCCCACGGTAAAATATTGACTTTGGCTTTTGTCCCATCCAATTCCGAGAAAATTGATTTTCTGCCTTTCTGGAACCAAAAACAGAAGAAAACAGGCAACTGGCACTGTGGCATCTTGTTAATAGGTTAGTACCAGAAACCATATAAAAACACCTCAAAGTGTAGACGAAGCAAAGCAAAGTAGATACTAAACAAGCTTGGAACATCAAAAATTATAGATACATTTCTGACGTATCAACGGAGCAGTGTTGCTTCTTGCCATTCGTGCAAAGTAAGGTTGGTTGTGAGATTAGATGGAAAGGCTAGGGTTTTTCTCTATGCGCGCGGAGAGCTCGAGGAGGCATTTGGTGGAGGAAGAAGACGATGCGAGGAAGAATGCGGTGAAAGGATAAAAATCACCACGGTAACAATTTATATTACTCGTCATCAAGATTCGTGCAAGTTGATCAAACGGTTGCTATGTGGACAGCGCGTGCACGGAAATTTCGCCACGTTCCCACCGCCGCCGCCAACGTTTTGTATCCTTCGCGCGGGAAAAACGGCTATGATTGTGTACTCTGCATGTGTGAGTTACGAGGCGTCACTGACTTATGGTGTACGTCGCTCTACTGACATAGGAAGGTGAACCATCCCATCCGAAGATTCTGGCTTGGACGGATCCAGTCCGGCTACGAGAAGAGTACGATGGAAGATTCAGCAGTTCTCCGACTTACATGTTGAAGACGGAGGGCATTGCAGGGTTCTTGGGAGGACTACAAGATATTACTTGAAAATTTGCCGATATCCATCTAGAGAGAGCATTTCATCTGAAGAGGCAAGACGGCACAAGATCTCGGAGTTCTCTGGGGGCTACTGTTGGGGATATGCTAAATGGGTGTCACCATTGCATGTCTCTAATCCGGATAACCCGGGTGGCCCATAGACGTTAGCAAGGCCTATGAACTATTGGGTGGCCCAGTTAGATGGATCCAGAAGAGAGGCCCATGCCGGATAAAGGAAGGCTACGGAGGAGTCACCAGCGTACTCGGAGCCTTGGAGTACAAGACACGTTAGACTAGTTGTGTATTGTGTAGGACTCTGTAACCTGTCCGGCTAGGACTTTGCCTATAACCCTAGGATCTAGCGACTATATAAGACGGACCTAGAGGAGCCTTTAGGACATAACCTAGACGATACAACTCATACCTCGCACAGTGAACCAATCCCTGTAACTCGGCGTATTGCCATTATAGTGATTTATAGAAGGAGTAGGATTCGACCACCATCGTGGGATCTGAACCTGGGTAAGCTGTGTTACCTCGTACCCATCAACCTTCCGCCTTACCCCACATCTCTAAACATGCTCTGTGAGGACCCCCTCCATGGCATACTCGTCGGCAATACCACGACAGTAACTTTATGTAGTCATCTTCGGGAACAAATCCTACAGTAGCTATGGATACAACTGATGTGCAACATGCGCTACCAGAAGCAAGACCTGGCCATGTACGACGAACCACAGTGCATCCTTCTTTTCCTTTTTTATGTTCTTTTTTCACACAATGTTTGTCACCGTAAGCATAACCTAAAAAGAACTAAGCACGCGACCTCTCTTTTTTGTTACATATAGGAAGGAATCATGCTTCTTCGGCCAGGTTGTTCAAACTAAACCAACTTTTAGTGCAAGATCAGAAAGATCTGATAGAAGAATGGGGATGGGGAGGCATGCTTAAGGTGTAGGAAAAAGAGATGCCTGTAGACCTTAGTATGTGGGTCTTATCATGTTTTGATCCCATACGGAGCGAGATTGTTATACCAGGAAGGGGGAGCATCCCGGTCAATGCAGACAGCTACACCAAAGTGTTTGGGATCAAGAATGAGGGGAGCCCTGTTAGATATGAAATCGAAACAGAGGCCATTGAGTTCATGAATAAAGAGTACAACATAGAGAGTGGCACAGAACCCGAGTGGGCCGATTGGTGCATGATGATAAAAGGAATGGGAGGGGCTGTAGACATGAAGTTTCTGCGCGCATATTTTGCCGACGTAATCAACTGCTTTGTGAGCCCTACAACAGCATCAAGCATCAGCCCCAGGTGTTACCAAGCATTAATCGACCTTAACCAGTTCCTGCGGAAAAACTTTGCCCAATTTGACATTGATCAAATAATCACAGAAGTAAAGAAAATGGGAGTAAAGAAGAAATCTGTATGTTGCTTTCTCCACCATCTCGTGGTAATTTTGCTCGAAGAAACCCCTCTTTTTTGCGCCCTAAATCTAACACTTTTTGGTAGCCTGTAATATCATTTTTAACTTACCTTTTTTGTCCTTTTTTCGAATGCAGATTCTTTATCTTGATTCCCTGGAGGTTGATGAGGTTGTGGAGTCCGAAGAAGTCTTTCCAATACAGGCTGCAACATGGACCAACAAACTCATACAGGCTGTCATGCGGAAGGATGCAAAAGGGGATGGGGAGTTTGAGAAGTTGAAAGTAAGCATCTATGCCCATACAAAACCAAAAAAGTTCAATGTGTTTGATTTACTCTATTTGTATACATTTGGGTGTCTTAACACGGCTATTTTGTTTCTTTGGGCCTCACAACAACATACAGCTGAAAGAATCTGTCAGTAAGAGACAACCTTTTTGTGGGCTTGACAAGAACCAAAGAATTCGTGTCTGCGAAGCTACCACGGAGATTTTCAAACGAGGTATAATTGGTTTTTCAAATGGATTTTTTTATTTTGAAGTGGCTTTTTTGCTAGATATTGTTAAGTTGATACCCTTTGTTTTCTAAGTGGCTGGTGGATGTTATTAAGTTGAAACCTATGTATACTTTAAGTATACTTTTTAAAAAATACTTTTAAGTTTTGAAGCCAACTTAGTCATCTACAGTAGCCAACTTAGTAAACTTTGGCCAGCCAACTTGGTTCATTAAGTTGGTTCCTTAAAAACTATTTAAAAAAAGAACTCAACTTAATTTTTGTGTGGGAGGAGCTAAAAGTTGTGTTTTGAAGCCAACTTAGACATCTTCAGTAGCTAACGTTTTAGTTTCTGAAAATGTTGGTTCCATAAACCAACCAAGTTGGCTGGCAAGGTTATTTAGTTGGCCACTGAAGAGAACTAAGTTGGCTGCACCCAATACTAAGTTGGCTAAGTTGGCTGCACCCGATAACTAAGATGGCTAAGTTGGTTGAGTTTCTTTTTTCTAAAAAAAAGTTTGTTCTTTTGAAAAGTTGGCTGCTGGAAGTTATTAAGTTTTGGCTACTGAAGTTTATTAAGTTGGCCAATGAAGATAACTAAGTTGGCTGCTGGGGTTCTACTAATTTCTCCCTATGCCTTTTTTTGATTATGCAGAGAAAAAGGAAATTTGCCATCTGCGTGGGCGAGCTATGCACAGACATATCCAATAGGATTGGAACATTTTTCGAGGCTATAGGGAATATATATACAATGAAGAAAGGTCTAGCTATGTTGAGGGGACAAGAAAGAAGCAAAGGACTGATGGATAATTCAACAACGAAGAAGATGACAGCGACCCTGATGATGGTTCTGATGGTGATGATGACAGTGACGATGAGGATGAGGAAGATGGTGACAGCAAGAAAGATGAAGAAGATGGATCTAACAGAGATACAAACAACGGGAATGGAAGAGGGGGAGAATATGAACAAGAGGAAGATCCGGGGTGCAATTTGATCAAGATGCCAAGAAGATCATCTAGAATGACACCAAAGGAAAACCAAGGTTGCCTAGCCAGCAACCTCAGGAAGAGGCCCACTTACATAGAAAATCGTGACGGTGACTGTGGGAGCAAGCCCGATGACCTCTCAGTGCATGGCTTGATTCAAAGAACAAGAAGTAAAGAGGAGGAAGAATGGACAGCAAGGTTACAGGTAGGTCAAGCTCATCAGATAGAAGACCAAAACTAATTTTCAGAGTTAATAGGAATGGTTGCAGCAGAAACAAGAAAACAAGTTGGCCACCTGCACATTGAAGCTCCTGTTTTTTCTAACGACGATGGCAAGAGTAATGCCAATGTTGTCTTCAGTTTGGTAGTAGACAGGGAGCTGAGGGCACGCACTGCAAATGTTCCTATGGTAGATATGATTGGAAGCGACGACGCAATACACAAGCTAACAGTAGAGTGCTTCAACCTTCAGAAACTGGATATAAGAGATGACTAGCAGGCACAGGGGACAACAATACAGAAGATGTCCGCGCAACGTGGCCGCCCATAAGGAGAACCAACAAACACAGCAGCAGTAACTAAAACACCGAAGGCAAAGCCCAAAATAGTCGTTACTGCTGCTGCAGCGGTCCAAGCCACCCAGCCGTGTATGCAAAGTCCACAGTTACTGCAGCAGCCAGTGAAGGGATTGCCACTTCAGCAGGGAGCCCCTACGATCATACAAAAATCCCCTCGCCCCCCTCCAAAAATTGGCAGCACACAACTGAAGATGATCACAACTACACTGATGTGTCGCGCAAGTACTGAAACTACAGGAATATGCAGTCCACACAACACAAAAACGAGTGATGCATGTCCACTACCACCTATACCAAAGTTCACACCACTAGATAAAAAACATCTTGGCAAGATAGAGTGGATCAAGCCTGTGATCCACCATCTTTCGACCTGGGTATTGACAGCCCAGAGGAGGACGAAAACAAGTGCATAATTCCAGGTAATTCAACTTCAGAAATCATAAATGTAACATCCCTAAAATCATGTTTTCAAAGATTGCATATCATCCATGCATGCATATCATTTAGGGATAAAATATCAAACTCATTTCAAGAAAACAGAAGCACTAAGTGCTATTATTTTATGTGAGCATGCATTGATCTAAATGCCACTCTCAAGTGAGGGAATATTTGTTTTAAACTAAGATTAGTTTGCTCTTAAGTTGGTTTGGTTGTGTGTCAAGGCTTGGACAAAAATTTACCAAAACAAATATGGTTTTAAACCATTTGCAAAACCTATTCAAATCTTGAACTATGGCACTGTTTATTTGTTTACTCAAAGAGACCAAGCAAGTACAGAGAGACAACATGATTTTATGCACAAAAGTATGAAGGTTACACTTTACAAAAATCCAGAAAAGATTTGAATTCAATTGCTTTTGAATTTATTTGAAAATGATTCTTGAGAATCAACTCAGAAAAAGAAAAAGAAATAGAAAACCCAACTGGGCCTGGCGCCAGCATTCCAGCCCAGCAAGCAAAATAGCCCACCCGGGTTCCCCCTTTCTCCTATGTTTCTCACCGCACCCGCACACACCCCCTCACGCTGACCACTGGGCCCGTCCACGTCACCATCGTCTTCCCCAAATCTCGCGAAGAACACGTCGCCGCTGGCCGTTGCTGGCGTTGATCGCGCGGCATAATTGCCCTTGATTCCACAAGTGTTTCCTGTCGAGCCCCTGCCTACTTAAACCCCTATGCACTGCGAGTCTTTCCCCTCACTCAGCACCCCCACTCCGCCACCAGGTTGCCGGCAATTCGAGCTGCAACTCCGCTGCCCGACGCACTCCGACGACCTATTCCGGTGAACCCCGTGCTCCCCTTCACCTCTTGTTCATACGAGCTTGTCTGTCTTGCCCGTGCGCATCTTCTCACACTTTCTATTTGCTCTATATCACTACAGGTCGTCGTCTTTGTTCACGGCCGCAACCACCAGAGCCGCCGCTCAACTCCGACGAGCAATAGCGGTAAGAATCGAGCGCCCCTTGTCTTCTCCTTGAAACCATCTTGATCACCATGACCTTACGCACCCCCTAATGCCACTGACTCGTGCTAGGGCGACGCAGAACCTCGGCAACATCGTCGTCTGCAAGCACCCGACGCCGCGCATGACTCCGACGAGCTCCAGCGACATCCACGGTGCGCCCCTTCGCCAACGAAGCGTACCTTGAGCATCAGCAGCACACGGCGAACTCGGTAAGCCACTTCACCCTCTCCCGCACGACCTAAATTGTCGGCAACGTCTCTGACAGAGCCGCCGCCGCCACTCGCCGCCGCTAGCGCCGCCAGTCTTTGGTCGCAAGCTTCGTAGCCGTTAGATCTGGAATTGAGGCTCAGGATTAGATCACTTACTCGAACCGTTACGCACAGATCTGACCGTGCGCTGCCACTTAAATCTAACGGCCCTCATTGATCGATCAACACGAAGCGGTATCGACGAATCAGAACACGCCGCGTGTCTGTAGGTTTGATTTAAAATCTGAATTTAGATCTATTAGATGTTTAAACTTGAAAAATTCATAACTTTTGATTCCCACGTCCAAATTTGACAAATTTTATATCATTGGAATCAGGAGAGAAAATCCTTTCCATTTATGCAATGTCTTTAATGTTTTGCCTATGTAAAAATGGTTGTTTTTGCAGAAACAAATGTAGGCATAAATTGTGTATAGTAATTATTTGAAAATTGTTATGTTGTTCAAGTAAGATTTATTTGGCAAGTTTTGAACTTGTTTAAGATTTAGTACTGTGCACTTGTCTTGTTTGGTGTAGAAAATCATCACATGGCATTTTGCATGCATTCATATATTTTTGTTTGTATATATTTTGTATGTGATTTGGTGCCATTATTTTATGTGTAGATTTTGGTGCAAATAGTGATTGTGATTGTGAAGATTGTTGCTACTCCCCAAACTACCAAGGAAAGTGGTGCTTCATGATTTTATTCCTATGTTTTTCAACTATGCACTAGAAATATTTTGTATAGGACTTGCATGAATATTTTGATCTATATTCTATGCTTGGGAAATCCTAGTAGTTGTAGAATTGCTAGAAATTTCTAAGTTAAGATACTTATCAATGCCATGCTTAGCCTAGCTAGTAGCAACCAAGGGTGGTTATATACATATTCATTCTATGAAAAATATTTCTAAGTCTTTGGACTTGTGCTTTTGCTTAATAAAACAACTAAGTGAATGAAACACCTGGGTGGAATGGAAAGAATGGTTTGTGTTGAGTGGTTACACAAGGCCCATGTCTATGGTTTACCTTGTGTATCTCACTTGTGGAAAGACACCCAGGAACAAAGGGATTTGAGATGCCAAATGTTAAGAAGCTTCTAGTGCAGCCACATGGCATTATGGGCTCTACCTGGATCATATAGGTTGCAATAACTTAGCCATTTGGACAGTTGGTGGTAGTGGGATGATAGGTTGGAGCGCGTCCATTTGGTCTAAGGGAAGGCTTCTGAAAGGTCTTGTCTTGGTGAAAATCAAGTCTTGTGGGGAAAGTGCACAACCTCTGCAGATGGAAGAATCTAAGTACTTAGCCATGTCCCTGGTATTGGACAACTTGAGCATCAAGACATGGAAGCTATCAAGAATCTCCTCATCCAAATTTCTAAGTTAAAACTTGTGGTTGAACAAGGGTAAAGGTTCACCAATTTCTATTGGTAGTTCCTTGGGAAGGTTTTGTCAAAGAAAAACTTAGTGTTTTCAACAAATAGGAAAAAACCTATTTTGAGCAAAGCTAGCCTAAACTACACTTAGCCAAATGCATATAGTATCTAGATGCTAATATTATACTAAGGTATCACTTGCCAATACTATTCCAATGTATTGACCCACTGTGGCTGTAACTTGTGATGTTGCAGGTTATTCTGATGATGAATAGGGGTTATGAGTCTACACTCAACATGCTTGCCGGTGGCACATGAAGATGAAGACTTATTTATCTTATTATATATTTGAACTCTTGTATTAGGCCTGTGGCCATGGAGTTTGTAAAAGACTGTGTTTGTCTCTGGAATGATATGTAATAATGACCTTTGTTTCTGTGTACTTCATCTTAAACTGTGGATGCTAGCAATGATCTAGGGACTAGCATTGCAATCACAGGGATCCTTACCTTTATAAAGGGAGGGATCTTACAGATGGTAACAGAGCACTGTGTTGCCTGTAGGATTATGACCCTAGGATTGGAAACCACTAAGGAAAAAAATCAACAACTTCCACACTTGTCTTTTCTTCTCGTAAACTTTTCTAATCTTCTTTCTCATATCTATTTGTAGATGAACTCCATCAACGAAGCCGTGAGGAAGGGACCACTCATGACTATTACTTTGGAATGTGAGACAGAATTCCCCAAGGCTCTCAAGGACCTCATGGTTGCCATGGGAATACATGGTGCAGCTGTGTACAAAGGTTTTCCTGTGATGGATGAAGGAGTTGAATACTGGTGGGTGCAACTTCACTTGTATAAAAACAAGGAAGACAACCACAAGGAATCAGGATTCTGCATGGTAACCAACTCAGTGATGCACACCACATTCTTTGATTCAGCAAGGGATGCATCTTGGGAGGCCATCAAAGAGCTTGGTGATAGAATCAAGTGCAGAATGCTCAACACTCAGAATGACCTTAGGGAAGAAAAGAGGCATACCCAAGAGTTAGAGGCTACCAACCAACGTTTAAGAGAGGACATCATAGACTTAGCAATGGAGTCATGTGATCAAGATCGACAGATTGCCTCTAGGGATGCCCTATTAGCCAACTTGGCAAGTGAGATGGGATTGTAACATACTTCGTTAGTTGGACCACCACACCTTCATTTTATTTTCCCAAATGTTGTTTAAAATAAGTTGAACCTTGGATGTTTGTAATGGATTCATGTATTCCATGACTTGTGTGTTTTGATTTCCAAAGATATGCATGTGGTGCCTTGTCTTGTGATTTATCTTTAATTGTGTTGATTCTAACTTTTTCTATCTTATAAAATAGATGCCTAATGTTACTATCAGCACGGCTGAAGAGTTCAAGGGAACTCGTTTTGGCACTCGTCTTATTGAGCTCACTAGTTTGCTCAATCTCCCAATTCCTACCATCATGATGCTTCCCCTCACCAAGTTCGAGAGGAAGGACCTTTGGGGCTTCAAGGTTACTCAGCCAGGACGCCAGACTGAGCCAGCCACGGAGGCCATCACCTTCAAGATCATGCATGATGACAAGGAGAGAGGCCTAGAGGTAGTCATGCAGGATTTGCTTGGACGTTTGCTAGGGAGACACTCTCGGGAGATTAGAGGTACTCATTTCCACGCCTTCGGTAGACGTGATGAGGATGGTGAGGCCATTGACTTCGAGGATACTGCTAGAGAGACCGCAGAATCGATTCGTCTATACCTCCAGGACTTAGAGGTTCTTCTTAGGCACCTAGATACTGATAGTACTAACATCATGCTCAGCAATGATGAACTCCAGGTGCAGCTTCGTGAGAAGGACAAGCTCTTCGCGGAGCAAGATGAGATAGTCAAGGAAATGGAGGCCAAGTTTAAGAGTAAGGATAGAAAGTTCAAGAGTCAAGAGAAGAGAGTCCAAGATAGGAACAAGAGGATTCGAGACATGACTGCAGAACTAGAGGCCAAGGACTTCGAGCTCGAGCATTAGCAGGTGGTGATTGAGAGACTTCGTTCATAGAAGAGGGCTCTCAAAGCCAAAGTAGAGGCCTTGACCACCAATGTCGAGGAGTACAAGACCGCTATGGAGAATGCAGGTCTTACACTTGTTGATGAAGAGGTTGATGCGGAGGAGTAGTGATGACTACTCATTTACCTTTATTTACCATGCCTTTGATTATTGAGTCGCAATGACCATCCAACATGTGGATGGCTTGCTATTGGTGTGTTTACTTTTCAAAACTTGTTGTCTTTGTTGTTGAACTTTTACTACTATGATGCATGTTTGGTGATTGTTTATGTGATGTATTGTGCATGATAGCATCTATGGGTATCTCATTCTTATCTCTATTGAAAACCACAGATGCCTCCCCGACGTGCCAATCCCAACCCTAACAACAACAATATCACCCCTGAGATGCAGCAGATGATGAAAGCTCAGACGCAGCTGATGCAGATGATGACCATGTTCATACAGAATCAGAACAACAACAACAATAATAATAACAACAACAACAACAACAATCAGAACAATCCACCGGGTTTTGACATGCTTACCAGATTCTTAAGACTAAGGCCAGCAAAGTTTTCACGAACTACTGATCCTATGGTGGCCAATGATTGGCTACGCTCTGTGAACAAGGACTTGGTAACTGTTGGATGTACTGATGAAGAGAAGGTCAGATTTGCAGCCCACTTGTTGGAAGGACCAGCAGCCACTTGGTGGGATAACTTCCAGATCACCACTCCCATTGCGGATGTGACATGGGCTATCTTTGAAGATGGTTTTCGTACTGCTCACATCTCATCCGGAGTGATGAGTTTGAAGAAGAAGGAATTTCATAACTTGAAGCAGCGCCACCGCAGCGTGGCAGAGTATATTGAGGAGTTCAACAATCTGGCGCGTTATGCGCTGGATGAAGTTGACACTGATGCTAAGAGGAAGGAGAAATTCCTCGAAGGATTGAATGATGAACTGAACCTGCAGTTATCAGTGGCCTATGTTCCCACTTATCAGTCTCTTTGTGACAAGGATGCTATTTTGGAGAGCAAGATGAAACAGGTTGAAAGCAGGAAGAGGAAGCACTCTGACAAGCACAGCTCGGGATCGTCTCACAAGCGTTCCCATTATGATGATAGTGGGAATTCTGGATCCCACAAGCATGGAAAGTACAACAAGCACCAGAACCACAACCGTCATCATGACAACAAGCACCACCGTAGTCATGACAATGACAGGTACAAAAATCACGAGTGGATATAAGAGCCACCACAATGGAAGTGGAAGTGGTAGTGGAAGCCAGCCTGTCAAGAAGGATCTTAGTCAGGTTGAATGTTTCAAGTGCAAGAAGATGGGGCATTATGCAAATGAATGCCTAGAAAAGAAAGTTGAAGGACCCAACAAGCCCAACCCTTTTCAGAAGGGGCAAGTGAACCAGATCAATGTGGAGGAAATCTATGAAGAGTCAGATGTTGTGGCTGGTAAGTTCAAACTCAATTCTATCACATTCATCCATATCAAAAGCATTTGTTGATAGAAATGGGTTTCCAACTGAAAACATTTGGTGTCCAATAAAAGTAAGTTCTCCAGGTGGAGATATGATAGTGAGTCTTGGATGTTGGGATCTAGTAATAGAGTTTGGAAAGCATAAGTTTCCAGTGAGTCTGATAATCCTAGATTCCCAAGGACTGGATGTAATTTTGGGAATGGATTGGATGACCAAGTATGAAGGAGTACTAGATTGTGCCAATCGAACTGTTGCACTCACAACCCCAGAAAAGAAGCGGATAAGATTCAAGTCTAATTTTGAATCGAAAGGGAGTAAGCTTAATTCTCTTAAGGGGGTTAGCATAGACAGTGTGCCAATTGTGAGTGAATATCCGGATGTGTTTCCGGAAGAATTGCCGGGAATGCCACCAGATAGAGATGTGGAGTTTCTTATTGATTTTCTACCAGGATCTGGACCAATAGCAAAGAGACCGTACAAGATGTCAGTGGACGAATGGAAAGAACTCAAGAAACAACTTGGAGAACAGTTGCAGAAAGGATTTATTCAACCAAGTACTTCATCTTGGGGAGCACCAGTTTTGTTTGTGGAAAAGAAGGATAGGAGTCAAAGGTTATGCATAGATTACCGCTCACTCAATGAGGTGACTATCAAGAACAAATACCCTTTGCCTAGAATCAATGACTTGTTTGATCAGCTAGAAGGAGCCTGTGTGTTCTCAAAAATTGATCTCCGATCAGGATATTTCCATCTCAAAGGGAACAAGACATACCTAAGACAGCTTTCACCACTAGGTATGGATTGTATGAGTACACCGTGATGCCTTTTGGTTTGACCAATGCCCCAGCTTATTTCATGAACATGATGAACAAGGTGTTCATGGAGTTACTTGACAAGTTTGTTGTCGTATTCATTGATGACATTTTGATCTACTCCAAGAGCAAATAAGAGCATGAAGGACATTTGCGTTTGATACTTGAGAAGCTTAGAGAGCATAAGCTGTATGCCAAATTCAGCAAGTGTGAGTTTTGGTTGAATGAAGTTGGATTTCTTGGACACGTTGTGTCAGGAGATGGTGTAGCAGTTGATCCTGCTAAAGTTTCAGCTGTAACTGAATGGGAATCTCCTAAGTCAGTGAAAGAGGTTCGTAGTTCCCTTGGCTTGGTAGGATACTACAGAAGGTTCATTGAGAATTTCTCCAAGATAGCTAAGCCAATGACAGAGTTACTAAAGAAAGACAAGAAATTTGCTTGGTCTGAAGGATGTGAACTCGGTTTCCAAGAGTTGAAGAAGAGGCTAGTGACAGCACCAGTCTTATGTCTGCCAGATTTGGAGAAGGATTTCCAAGTGTATTGTGATGCATCTCATCATGGATTGGGTGCAGTACTTATGCAAGAAGGGAAAGTTGTGGCTTATTCCTCGAGACAACTCAAAACTCATGAGGTAAATTACCCTACTCATGATTTAGAGTTAGCCTCTGTTGTCCATGCACTCAAAACATGGAGACACTATCTTTTGGGAAAGCGATGTGAAGTGTTCACAGATCACAAAAGTTTGAAGTATATCTTCACCCGAAAAGAAATTAACATGAGACAAAGAAGATGGCTAGAAATCATCAAGGACTATGACTTGAGTTTGCAATACCACCCCGATAAAGCAAATGTTGTAGCGGATGCTCTGAGCCGTAAGGTTTTTGTGAATGGCCTTACTAAGGGAGAATTGCCAGATGATCTGTGTGCCCAATTTAGAGATCTCAGATTGGAGATTGTGCCTGAAGGACATCTCATCTCATTGGATGTTAAACCCACTTTGTTGGACAAAATCAAAGAAGCCCAAAAGACAGATAAGGAAATTGAAGAGATTAAGGAAAAGATTGGCAAGGGAAAAGCCAAAGGATTCCATGAAGATGAACAGGGTACTTTATGGCACGGAAAGCGTATTTATGTTCCACAAGACCCGGAACTTCGAAAACTGATTTTACAAGAAGCACACAACTCACCGTATTCCATTCATCCGGGTAACACCAAAATGTACATGGATATGAAAGAAAGATTTTGGTGGAATAATCTCAAGAAGGACATCGCCGAACATATTGCTTTGTGTGATGTATGTAGTAGAGTGAAAGCGGAACATCAGAAACCAGCAGGATTGTTACAACCACTACCTATTCCTGATTGGAAGTGGGAAAAGATTGGCATGGATTTCATTACTGTATTGCCAAGGACCCGGTCAGGATATGATTCTATTTGGGTAGTAGTGGATCGCTTAACTAAAGTGGCTCATTTTATACCCATGAAGACAACCTACACAAGTGCTAAGTTAGCCAAGATCTATATGAGTAGAATTTTATGTCTACATGGAGTACCCAAGAGTATTGTGTCTGATAGGGGAACTCAATTCACTTCTCATTTTTGGAGGCAACTACATGAGTCGTTGGGAACGAGGTTGGAATTCAGCACTTCTTTTCATCCTCAGACTGATGGACAAACAGAAAGGACCAACCAGATTCTTGAAGATATGTTGAGGGCATGTGCCCTAGACTATGGAGCCAGTTGGGATGAAAGTCTGCCTTACGCAGAATTTTCTTACAATAACAGCTATCAAGCCAGTATTGAGATGGCACCCTTTGAGTTTCTCTATAGGAGAAAGTGTACCACCCCATTGTTATGGAATAGTGTGGGAGAAAGATGTTTCTTCGGACCAGAACTAATCAAAGAGGCCAAAGAGAAAGTCAAGCTAGTTAAGGACAGATTGAAGATAGCACAGTCCCAACAAAAGAGCTACGCAGATCCTAAGCGTAGAGAAGTCACCTATGAAGTGGGTGATAGAGCTTATCTTAGAGTGTCACCACTTCGTGGAGTGAAGAGATTTGGTGTCAAGGGTAAATTGGCCCCAAGATATGTTGGACCATTCAATATTCTGAGTCGTAAAGGAGAAGTAGCTTATGAGATTGAATTGCCAGAATCATTGTCTGTCGTTCACAATGTGTTTCATGTGACTCAGCTTAAGAAATGCCATCCAGAAATGGAAGAGATTTCTTTGAAGGATACTATACCATTGGAGGAAGTTCAATTGGAAAGTGATCTCACTTATGAGGAAAAACCTATCAAGATTCTTGAGACTATAGAAAGAGTTACTCGGACTAAGACTATCAAATTCTACAAAGTTCAATGGAACCATCATTCCGAAAAATAAGCCACATGGGAAAGAGAAGATGATCTTTGGAAAGACCACCCTCACCTATTTGCTAGCCAACCCGAATCTTGAGGGCGAGATTCACCTTAAGGGGGTTAGATTTGTAACATCCCTAAAATCATGTTTTCAAAGATTGCATATCATCCATGCATGCATATCATTTAGGGATAAAATATCAAACTCATTTCAATAAAACAGAGGCACTAAGTGCTATTATTTTATGTGAGCATGCATTGATCTAAATGCCACTCTCAAGTGAGGGAATATTTGTTTTAAACCAAGATTAGTTTTCTCTTAAGTTGGTTTGGTTGTGTGTAAAGGCTTGGACAAAAATTTACCAAAACAAATATGGTTTTAAACCATTTGCAAAACCTATTCAAATCTTAAACTATGGCACTGTTTATTTGTTTACTCAAAGAGACCAAGCAAGTACAGAGAGACAACATGATTTTATGCACAAAAGTATGAAGGTTACACTTTACAAAAATCCAGAAAAGATTTGAATTCAATTGCTTTTGAATTTATTTGAAAATAATTCCTGAAAATCAACTCAGAAAAAGAAAAAGAAATAGAAAACCCAACTAGGCCTGGCGCCAGCATTCCAGCCCAGCAAGCAAAACAGCCCACCCGGGTTCCCCCTTTCTCCTCTGTTTCTCACCGCACCCGCACACACCCCCTCATGCTGACCAATGGGCCCGTCCACGTCACCATCGTCTTCCCCAAATCTCGCGAAGAACACGTCGCCGCTGGCCGTTGCTGGCGTTGATCGCGTGGTGTAATTGCCCTTGATTCCACAGGCGTTTCCTGTCGAGCCCCTCCCTACTTAAACCCCTCTGCACCGCGAGTCTTTCCCCTCACTCAGCACCCCCACTCCGCCACCAGGCTGCCGGTAATTCGAGCTGCAACTCCGCCACCCGACGCACTCCGGCGACCTATTCCGGTGAACCCCGTGCTCCCCTTCACCTCTCGTTCATACGAGCTTGTCTGTCTTTCCCGTGCGCATCTTCTCACACTTTCTGTTTGCTCTATATCGCTCCAGGTCATCGTCTTCGTTCACGGCCGCAACCACTAGAGCCGCCGCTCAACTCCGACGAGCAATAGCGGTAAGAATCGAGCGCCCCTTGTCTTCTCCTTGAAACCATCTTGCTCACTGTGACCTTACGCACCCCCTAATGCCACTGACTCGTGCTAGGGTGACACAGAACCTCGGCAACATCGTCGTCTGCAAGCACCCGACGCCGCGCACGACTCCGATGAGATGCAGCGACATCCATGGTGTGCCCCTTCGCCAACGAAGCCTACCTTGAGCATCAGCAGCACACGGCGAACTCGGTAAGACACTTCACCCTCTCCCGCACGACCTAAATCGTTGGCAAGCCACCGCCATTCACCGCCGCTAGCGCCGCCATTCTTTGGTCGCAAGCTTCGCAGCCGTTAGATCTGGAATTGAGGCTCAGGACTAGATCACTTACTCGAACCGTTACGCGCAGATCTGACCGTGCGCTGCCACTAAAATCTAACGTCCCTTGTTGATCGATCCACACGAAGCGGTATCGACGAATCAGAACACGCCGCGTGTCTGTAGGTTTGATTTAAAATCAGAATTTAGATCTATTAGATGTTTAAACTTGAAAAATTCATAACTTTTGATTCCCACGTCCAAATTTGACAAATTTTATATCATTGGAATCAGGAGAGAAAATCCCTTCCATTTATGCAATGTGTTTAATGTTTTGCCTCTGTAAAAATGGTTGTTTTTGCAGAAACAAATGTAGGCATAAATTGTGTATAGTAATTATTTGAAAATTGTTATGTTGTTCAAGTAAGATTTATTTGGAAAGTTTTGAACTTGTTTAAGATTTAGTACTGTGCACTTGTCTTGTTTGGTGTAGAAAATCATCACATGGCATTTTGCATGCATTCATATACTTTTGTTTGTATATATTTTGTATGTGATTTGGTGCCATTATTTTATGTGTAGATTTTGGTGCAAATAGTGATTGTGATTGTGAAGATTGTTGCTACTCCCCAAACTACCAAGGCAAGTGGTGCTTCATGATTTTATTCCTATGTTTTTGAACTATGCACTAGAAATATTTTGTATAGAACTTGCATGAATATTTTGATCTATATGCTATGCTTGGGAAATCCTAGTAGTTGTAGAATTGCTAGAAATTTCTAAGTTAAGATACTTATCAATGCCATGCTTAGCCTAGCTAGTAGCAACCAAGGGTGGTTATATACATATTCATGCTATGAAAAATATTTCTAAGTCTTTAGACTTGTGTTTTTGCTTAATAGAACAACTAAGTGAATGAAACACCTGGGTGGAATGGAAAGAATGGTTTGTGTTGAGTGGTCACACAAGGCCCATGTCTATGTTTTACCTTGTGTATCTCACTTGTGGAAAGCCACCCAGGAACAAAGGGATTTGAGATGCCAAATGTTAAGAAGCTTCTAGTGCGGCCACATGGCATTATGGGCTCTACCTGGATCATATAGGTTGCAATAACTTAGCCATTTGGACAGTTGGTGGTAGTTGGATGATAGGTTGGAGTGCGTCCATTTGGTCTAAGGGAAGGCTTCTGAAAGGTCCCGTCTTGGTGAAAATCAAGTCTTGTGGGGAAAGTGCACAACCTCTGCAGATGGAAGAATCTAAGTACTTAGCCATGTCCCTTGTATTGGACAACTTGAGCATCAAGACATGGAAGCTATCAAGAATCTCCTCATCCAAATTTCTAAGTTAAAACTTGTGGTTAAACAAGGGTAAAGGTTCACCTATTTCTATTGGTAGTTCCTTGGGAAGGTTTTGTCAAAGAAAAACTTAGTGTTTTCAACTAATAGGCAAAAACCTATTTTGAGCAAAGCAATCCTAAACTACACTTAGCCAAATGCATATAGTATCTAGATGCTAATACTATACTAAGGTATCACTTGCCAATACTATTCCAATGTATTGACCCACTGTGGCTGTAACTTGTGATGTTGCAGGTTATTCTGATGATGAATAGGGGTTATGAGTCTACACTCAACATGATTGCCTGTGGCACATGAAGATGAAGACTTATTTATCTTATTATATATTTGAACTCTTGTATTAGGCCTGTGGCCATGGAGTTTGTAAAAGACTGTGTTTGTCTCTGGAATGATATGTAATAATGACCTTTGTTTCTGTGTACTTCATCTTAAACTGTGGATGCTAGCAATGATCCAGGGACTAGCATTGCAATCACAGGGATCCTTACCTTTATAAAGGGAGGGATCTTACAATAACACCGATGAACCTGAACGATGAAAGGTTAAATGATGATTGGGCATGGGATGAGGAAACAATAAGAGAAGCATGTGCCGCAGCTGAAAAGGTGGAAAAAGAAAGGGCTTCTACGAAGGATGTCCCTAAGGCTGCAATTGTTGAGCAAGTACAGAGCGGTTTCTAGACGCCAGCAAGGGAGGGAAGTGTCATTGCATTAGACCCTGATTCTTCTGGAAGCACCACTGCAGGAGATCGCCCACAAGTACAAGAAAGAAGAATCATTAGGCAGGCTCCTGCAGTGAAATCACCCTATTTTGCATATGTCGATCAAAGGGTGTACACATGTTTAGCTGATGTGAAAGAACTGTACATCACAGTTACTGCACATGGAAAAAAGAACCAAAAGGGGCCAAGACATCGACAATACACCAATAGTTGTATCATATGAAAAGTATTTCGTTACACTCAGAGATCTCGCAAACTCCATGATGCCCTGTGGACAGTTGTTGAATACTGTAATGGAACTCGGAATAGAGTCCATAATGTTATAGAAACTTAAGAAGGTTAAGAAGCTTGTCGTGTCATTGAGGGTTATGGTAATGACCCACTTACAACAGTACATTTTCATAACATGGTATCATTCACCATCTTTTTTTCTGTTTTTTACATGTTTGCATCTAATGCCTCTCTCCTGTGTTTTCAGAGTCTACTTAAAAATCTGGAATACAACAAGAGAGAGCTGAAAAAGCACTTCAACAAGGCCACTGCCCATCTCGACAGGAAAGATAGTGTAAGTCATTTTTTCCAACTTCAAAGTTGGTCCCTCCCATGTAACTAAGTTGGTTCCAACTCAGACTAAGTCGGCTCCACACCCCTATAACTAAGTTGGTTCCATACTAGGCGAAAAAGTTTTTGGAAGTATTCATACCTAGTCCAAAGGGGAAAAGGAGGAGACGGCCAAAACAGTTGGTTTCATAACTTGATTTATCAAAATATAACTAAGTCAACATAACTAAGTAGGTCCACAACCTTTGGTTTCATACTAAGTTGGCCCCATTTGAGCATACTAAGTTGGTTTTTAATCAGCATACTAAGTTGGTTTTCATACTAAGTTGGCCCCATTCAGCATTCTAAGTTGTTTTCTAGCTTTTTTGTTTCTTTTTTACTCACTTTATTTATCCCTTTTCCCCCTAACACCTTTTCTCCAAAATACACACCATAAACTCTTTTCTGGTCCAACCTTTTTTCCTTTTTTGTTTGTTTTGAAAACACAGGTTATGACGCCCGTACTCGAGAACTTGGCATCGGGCGAGCGTGACCACATCAATCATTACTGGTTGTTTGTTATTAACATAAGGGATAAAAGGTTCGAAGTTCTTGATTCGATTAGGTCATTATCGGACAAGAAGTTCAATGATATTGTCGAGGAATTAGTCGCTCCCATCGAGATCTTATGGGAAGAAAACTATGCAAATTTAGCAGTGCAGATTGGAGCTTACAAAGTTGAAGACATCAAGCCTCCAAAACAGTCGAAAACGTGAGTATATCCAAAATACATGATTTTCCAGCTGCACATATACTTTGAAAAACTCCAAGATCCAAATTTAGTTTTTTTGAACAAACAACCTTCTGTTACAGCAACCAACTTCAAGTTTCTTATTTCTAGGACGAAAAGTTGTTTTTTTCACGTACCATCTAATCACTGTCATTTTTTTTACAAAATCATGCAGCTATGATTGCGGTATATGCACTTTGTTCAATGTTGAACATTGGAACGGGAGGAGCTTACCTGTGTATGGACCAGGGAATTTACCAAATATAAGAAAAGTGCAGACCCACACATGGGTTACCTCGCCAAAAAACAACAACAATTAGAAAACCATACTCAAGAAATAAGGTAAGCAATTGTCTCTTCTTCTAATATATATGCAAAACTAGGGTTATATATAGAGAGTGTGTTCACACCTAATTGTGAGGAAGCAACTAGGTTATATACAAGAACCAACTTGGTTATATAAAGGAACCAACTTAGTTATAAACAGGAACCAACTTGGTCAGGGTCATATTTTTGGTTCAGGAACCAAGTTTGGTTATATGATAACAGTAGCCCCCCAGCATGAGCAGGTAATGTTGAAACCCAAAAAGGAGAATGGCCTCTGCTGTTTTATGAAGCATTTCATACGGACAATTTTCATAGAGACAATGTTCAGGAACCAATTTGGTTACCTCCAGGAATCAACTTGGTTATGTTCAGGAACCAAAAGCATCTAAAAACAACAACTTACATATAGCCAACTTTAGCAAAAAGTAAAACCCAAAGTTATCTAATACAGTAGAACAACATAAATGAGCACACCCCCTATAAAATCCGCTACTCATGGCCCAACCCAGAAGTACACGTACCAGCGTTATGTCCAGGCTCAGAACACAAACTACATAGGTTGATTTTTTTAGGTTGCAACTCAATGCCAGATGGTATCCGTACTTTCTTCCGCCCTTTAGTGTTAGACCTGGGAGGGTTTAGTGTTACAAATTGTTCTCTATTCGGCTCAACCACACCACCGGGGTGCTGAACAGAAGACGCATCCGGCCCTGATGTTGTTTGTCTGGCATGGTCTAGTTGTCGAGCAGTAGCGGGGCCAGGTTGCGTTGCAGTCGCTGGAGAAGGTGCTTCGTGCATCACCCCCCGCACACTTGATGCTGACAAAGTAGCGCCACCCGAAAAAGCACCCAAACTAGGACCATGAATTGTTACAGTTGGCGATGCACAAGGCACACACTGGCTTGTAAACGGAGGTGGCGGTGGGGTTGGCATAGGGCCTGAATGACGACGTTGACTGCCAGGAGGTTTCGGCCGTGGCCCTGTTGGCAAAGGACCTGCTGCCGTTGATCGGTGCACGTTAGGAGCTGAAGAAGCGGGGTGATGCACATTAGGGGTTGTTGTTTGTTGCGATGCGTTAGGAGTTGTTGTTTTTTGTGATGTGCTGGGAGTTGCAGTGTCATGTGACGCATTGGGGGCGCTGTTTGTGCGGGATGGTTTCTTCTTTTTACGAACTTTGTTAAATTGCGCAAACTCAGCTTTCATCTCCCTGATGTGCCTACGAGCAATAGCTTCTGCCTGATCTGATTCACTAAGAATTTTAGCCATTTGCACAAATGATCTAGACAAGTTTGCAAACCTTAGTTTCTGCCGAGATAGTTTAGGCATCATGTCATCTTGTACCTGCTCAGCAGGCAGCACCACATCCTCAACTGCTTGATGAGTCCACCGTTTAAGAATAAACTTTTCCGGTAGTGCATCAATACCTACATGCGTGAACACTTTCAACACATGGAAACAAAGGATGTCATCACGCTAGTACTTGCAACAATCGCGGTTGAATTTTCCAGCATTTGCATTAATCATGTAGGTCCTAGAGCCATAAGGGTAGCACTTGACATTGTTAGGAACCAACAAGTACATGGTTTGGCCTTGTGCTTGCACATTGTAGCGCCCAATAAGCTCGAATTCCACCCTGAACCTCAAGTAGATGTTTTGGGGGATAACTCCAGGTAGGGTCAAGATAGTGGAAAGAAGGAAGGAACCTTTCTTACCATATGCCGAATTATAAGTTGATTCAGCCGAATTATGCAAGGCTCGGCCGAATAAGGCATGGCTTAGCCAAAATCGAGTGATTAATACCTTACTCGGCCGCCGTGTGGACTAAGTCGGCCGAATAAGGTTGATCAGCTCATGCGCAGGTAAAGATCAAGTCGAGTTATGCAAGGCGAGGCCGAGTAACGGGAAGCTTGCAGGAGAAGGAGAAGGATCCCAGAGTCAAACCCTAGCTACTAACTAGGAGGAATCTACACAGATCCAAGCTCTAGAGACAAAGAGAAGAGCCATAGAGGGGCAGACAGGCATCACGGAGGTGACAGTGGGCAAGCCCGAGGCTCACATGTGGGGGTTCTGGGTCTTTGCCGTCGATAGAAGGGGGACACGGAAAGAGGTCCGCCGAGTTACCACTTTGGGACAAGCATATTCCAAGAATATGCTTGTCCACGTCAGCCCTAGAAGGAACCAAGGGATCCCTTTATAAGGAGGGGCACAGCTTCCCGGAGGGGGATCGATTCATTTTACACTAGAGGGCTCAGGTTGTGATCTTCTTCTTCCTCTCTCAGATATAGCTCAAGGAGTACTTGTAACTTGGTTGAGGAGAAATAAAGATCTGTGTTCTAGCTAGTTGTGTGTAGAAATCACTACATCTTCCCTCCCCAGATCCCACTAGCATCCATTGGCCCTATACTTAGCCTACCCATGGCATCTTCCGTGCCACAACCACGACAGTTGGCACCCACCATGGGGCCAGCAGCGGTGCTAGCTGGAGTCAAGATCCGTACGGGAAACTTCATCGACACCGGCGATCGGGTGGTTTCTGGCTTAGTCTAGAGATTTGACATCTCGGACTATGGCAGCGACAACGCTGGCAGTTTCAGGAGGAAGGCACCCCCGTGCAACGGCATCTTCGTCAACCTGGGCACTCACAAGATCTACGTCGGCCTCGAGACCTTCTGCGTCTATCCGTGCCGAGTCATCGTCGCAGGAGATCCTCCCCTCAGTGCTACTGGCGGTCGGCTGGTGTTCGCCCCACAGGCAGCGTAGAGGTGATGATGACAGCTCCTGCACCAGCAGCAGGGGCAGGCGTCGGGCCAAGCAAGGACCCGGTGGCAGGAGGACAGGTAGTGACGAAGCAAGCAGCTCCAAAGCTAACAGCAGCAGATCCTCCGGTGACTAGGGTAGCCGAGGTGCAGGAGGTAACTCCGAAAGCAGCAAGGGTAAGGTGGCCACCTCTGGAGAGGCCATAGAATATCCTCCAGGCAGCTATAGATAACTTAACTACACCTATAGCACCGATAGTTGAACCGGCAAACGCACATGAAGAGTTAGGAGAAACTAGATTGAAAAATGTTAGAAGAGGCAAAAAAGGTGTCGGCCTTGCAGGAGTCCTTTAACAGGACATTGCGAGAATATGCTAGGGCAAACAAGCTAGATATGGCTTCTGGCCGAGTAGATGATCTGAGATTAAGAGGAAAGAACCTCATGAATGATATCAACAAAGAGCATGAGGCTCAGCCAGATGATTCGGTTGACCCAGGTCTGCCGAGGTATAGTACCCTAGAAAAGAACCTCAGGGCAGCAAATGCGGCAGCCCTAGAATTGGAAGGACTAACCGGGGAAGCCCGGCAAAAGCAGCAAGAAAGATTAAACGAGCTGGTACGCATTGCGAACCAGCAGAATGAAGAGATGCTTAGGGCTAACCCGGCAAAACCGGGAGCTTCCCGCATGGTTCATTCGGCAGGGGCAGCGACATCCTCGCCCGGAAATAATGCGCAGAAAGACAAAGCAGTAACTTCGGGAAAGAGAAACAAGCAGATTGTCCCATATGACCCGGCAGTGGCCGGGAAGATCAATGAAAATAGAGGCAATGGAAGCCGAGGTAATAGCGGTGATAGAAACCCCGGCCGCGTAAACAGAGAGCACGGGAATCTCGGAAGGGGAAACCCCAAGAACAGTAACCCGACGGAGGGAAGTAGGTACCTTCCGCAAGATCATCAGCCGAGGCATGAACCTCGGCAAGAGCGAGAAGCAAGACAAGCTCTGCATAATCAGGCAAATGACATATACAATGATGGTTACTTGGAGATGGAAAATGCAGAGCATGGTGGGCAAAACCGTTATGGAATACAGGAGAGAATTATCTATAGGAACTTGCCGTCAACAGACGCAAGATTGAAGCTGGACAGATTGTATCGGTCCGAGCTGTTGGAAGAACAGGGTCCGCCTGGCCCGGCATGTTTTGGACCTCGGATTATGGGCGAACCGCCCATGCCGAACTTTTAGTTGGCAAGAGGCACAAAAACGTACAATGGAAGTACAAAGCCGCAAGATTGGCTAATTGATTATGCCACGACTGTAAAAATAGCCGGGGGAAATTTGAGATGGGCTATGAGATATGTGCCCAAGATGTTGGAAGGGCCGGCCAAAGTTTGGCTGAATAATTTTCCAATGGGAAGTATCAACTGCTGGTTAGATTTTGAGGAAATGTTTGTCAGCAATTTCACTAGTACATATAAGAGGCCAAGAGGCCACAACAGCTCGCAATGTGCAAGCATAAACGGAATGAAACTGATAGAGAGTTCTTGACTCGGTGGTGCAACCTTAGAAATTCATGTGAGGGGGTTATAGAATCTCAAGAAATTGCCTGGTTTGCTCAGGGGTGCAGATATTGAAGTGTATTGTGGCAGAGGTTGCAGAGAGATATGCCAACCACATTGGCAGAAACGATCAGAGTAGCAGATTCATATGCCTTAGGTGATCCGACTCAACCAGAGCTTATGTTGGCTAAGCATCGTGAGCAGCAGGATCATTATGCCCGAGATGGTGCCGAATCATCGTGATGCAATGATTACCGAGGTAGAAGAAGGGATCAGAGGCCAGATTACAGATACAGTTCAAATCAAGTCGCAGCAGCTGTGCAGGATCAGCCGAGTCTTGGGAGCAATCAACGACAGAAGAATGGTCCTCAGCAGTGGACATCGAGGAACGACGGGAAGAAACAGTGGACACCTGAACAGAAAAGACAATGGCAAGAAAGGGCCGAAGTACACGTTTGAGTCCATGTTGTATCAGCCGTGTAAATTCCATACGCCTAACCCGGCCAAGCCAGCCAATCACACCACTCGCCAATGCGCCTGGATGAAGAGTGCAATGGGAACCCGGCAGCCATACAAGCACCACAGCATAAAACGCATCACCAACAGCAGCCGCAGCTGACTGGGGGAAATGCGCAACAACTGATGTTACCTCCACCCCCTCCGAGGTATGAGAATCCGGATCGGAGGGATACAGTTCACCAAGTGATAAATCAGAATCAAGATGGAAGGGGAAACTTCAGGAATAATGGATACAATGATTACAGGGACCATCACCAATCATACTGTGTGTTCACAACAGAACAACAAGATAGACAGAGCATACAACACCGACATATGGAAGTGAATGCAGTTATGCCAGCAATTCCGAGATACGTGACATGGTCTGACCAGGAGATAACCTGGAGCATAAGGGATCATCCAAAGATAATATCGAACCCAGGATCGTATGCCTTAGTACTGGATCTGACGTTTGTCGGGCCTAGCATCAATGTGAATTTCTCAAAAGTACTTATATATAATGGGAGCAGCATCAATATCATGTACAAAGGCACAATGCACAAAATTGGAATAACTCCGAATATGCTGCAGTCAACAAGAACAACATTCCATGGGATAGTGCTGGGGCTCTCGTGCGAACCCATTGGGAAAGTCCGGGTAGATGTATTATTCGGCACAAGAGAGAATTGTAGAGCTGAGATTCTAGAGTTTGAGGTGGTGGATCTAGAAAGTTGCTATCATGCTTTACTAGGACGGCCAGCATTGGCTAAATTTATGAGCAGTTGTCACATCAGTTACTTGAAAATGAAGATGCCAGGACCTCGGGGGGTGATAACAGTAGCTGGAGATTATAGGAAATCAATGGAATGTTCTTCAGCCGGATCGAACCTGGCCGAGTCTTTGGTAATTGCAAGAGAGAAAAGAAGAATTCAGGAAGTGGCAGCTCTGGCTCAGTCGGCACAGCTTAACATGCCGGCACTTGCCAACCCGCATGGGACTGTATCATTCCAGCCGACTAAGGAAACGAAAAAGATCCATATTGATGATCAATTCCCAGAGCGTACCATCACTATTGGTGCTGGCCTGGGTGAAAAATAGGAAAGTGAGATCACCAACTTCCTCCGTGAGAATCGGGATATCTTTGCGTGGTTGACACAAGATCTGCAAGGAGTACCGAGGGAGTTGGCTGAGCACTCTTTGCACGTAAGGACAGGATCAAGGCCGGTGAAGCAACCTATCCGCCGCTTCGCCAAAGACATGAGAAAGATAATAGGGGATGAGATAGCTCGGCTCCTTGCAGCCGGGTTTATCATGGAAGTACTTCATCTGGATTGGCAATCAAATCCGGTGTTGGTAGAAAAGAAAAAGGATGACCCAAATGTAGCCGTCGTTTGGCGAATGTGCATCGATTACACGAACCTTAACAAGGTGTGTCCCAAAGATCCTTTACCTAGGATAGACCAAGTCATTGATTCAACCGCAGGATGCGAGCTGTTATCATTTGTAGACGCGTACTCTGGTTTCCACCAGATACTGTTAAACCCGGTTGATCAAATAAAGACTGCATTTATCACCCCGTATGGGGCTTATTGCTATCGCACCATGCCATTTGGCCTGCGTTATGCAGGAGCCACGTACCAAAGATGCATGCAAAAATGTCTGCATGACCAAATCGGAAAAAATGTGCAAGTGTATGTTGATGATGTGGTTATAAAACCAAAGAGAGTAACATGCTCCTAGAAGATATTCGGCAGACATTCGCAAACTTAAGAAGGTTCCGAATGAAGATTAACCCAGAAAACTATACCTTTGGTGTACCAGCCGGAAAAATACTTGGTTTCCTCGTGTCCAGCCGAGGTATAGAGGAAAATCCAACTAAGATCCGTGCAGTTGAAAGAATGGAACTGCCAAGATGCCTAAATGATGTACAAAAGTTTACATGGTGTCTCGCATCCCTGAGCCGGTTCGTGAGTCGGCTAGGTGAAAAAGCATTGCCTTCGTATAAATTAATGAAAAAATCCGACAAGTTCATCTGGACACCTCAGGCCAATAGCGCTTTTCAGGAGTTAAAAAAGATGCTGACTACGGCGCCTATCTTGGATTCCCCATTGTCAAAGGAGCCCATGCTACTCTATGTGGCAGCAACAAACAGGGTGGTAAGTGCAGTGGTTGTTGTGGAACGAAACAAAGAGGGTAAGTCGATGCAAAGATCGGTATATTACTTGAGTGAGGTGTTATCGGCCTCGAAGCAGAACTACCCACACTACCAGAAAATGGCTTACGGAGTGTACATGTCGGCAAAGAAGCTAAAATATTATTTTGATGATTTGTGAGGCACCAATAGCCGAGATATTAAGCAACAAAGATGCAAGTGGCCGAATAGCAAAATGGGAAATTGAGTTGTCACCTTATGCTCCGCAATTTGATAGGCGAGATGCAATTAAGTCTCAGGCGGTGGCCAACTTTTTTGTAGACTGGGCCGAGGTGCAGTATGAACCCCCATTGCCAGATCCGAATTATTGGACAATGCACTTTGACGGGTCAAAGTTAAGGAATGGGCTGGGAGCAGGGATAGTGTTAACCTCTCCAAAAAAGGATCATTTGAAATATGTGTTGCAAATACATTTCGCTGCATCGAACAATGTAGCCGAGTATGAGGCGCTTGTCCATGGCCTAAAAATGGCAAAAGAGATCGGCATACGCCGGATTCTATGTTACGAGGACTCGGACCTCGTAGTCCAGCAAGTGTCAGGGAATTGGGACGCGCTGGATGCAAATATGGCCCTATATAGGTTTCATGTGCGGAAAATCAGTGGTTATTTTGATGGATGTGAATTTCATCACATACCTCGGGCAGAAAATGATGTTGTAGATACGCTGTCAAAAATCGGATCAACCAGACAGTCAATTCAGCCTGGTATAGCCCTGGAACACCTAAGAAAGCCATCAATTACACCGTCACCAGAATCCGAGTCAATTCGTATCTCGTCGGATCAGATAGAAGGGTGCGTCCCAATGAAAATTGACAAAGAACGTGAACCGAACTACTCGGAGATTGAATCGGCTGACCCACAAATGGATTGGGAAAACCGACAGAGGTTATGTCGGCAGAGATGATGGAAATTGGCAACACAATTTTCCCAGAATAAGTCGTGCCGCAATGGGCACAACCCATATTCTCATTCCTCAAAGAAGAGATCTTGCCGGATGATGAGGTTATGGCCAGGCAGATAGTGAGAAGAGCAAAAGCTTACACGATCATAAATAATAAGCTTTATAAGAGAAGTGTGACAAATGTACTGCAGCGATGCGTTGACTCGACAGAAGGGCAAGAAATCCTCTTGGATATACATCAAGGAGAATGTGGACACCATGCCTCGTCCAGAGCCCTAGTGGCCAAAGCATTCAGGCATGGATTTTATTGGCCAACTACACTGAAGGAAGCAAAAGAGTTGGTCACGAAGTGTAATGGCTGCCAGAGATATGCCAGCAAAATACATCTGCCTTCATCCGAGTTAAAAACAATACCAATCACTTGGCCATTCTCTGTGTGGTGCTTAGATATGTAGGTCCATTTAAGCCGGCTCGCGGCGGCATGACTCACATATTGGTCATGGTGGACAAATTCACAAAGTGGATAGAAGTAAAGCCGATAAAAAAGTGTGACGGGCCCACGGCGGTGAAATTACTCAAAGATATTATCTTGAGATATGGTTACCCACACAATATCATCACAGATAATGGCACAAACTTCGCTGAAGGAGCTTTTGCTAGATTCTAGCAAGAGAAGCACATAAGACTCGATGTTGCTTCGGTGGCTCACCCGGCCTCAAATGGGCAAGTACAAAGATCAAATGGACTAGTATTGTCCGGGATAAAACCTCGGCTGATAGAACCGCTGCAGAGGTCGGCAGGATGCTGGATTGAGGAACTCCTAGCGGTGTTGTGGAGCCTCAGGACCATGCCAAATAGATCGACGGGATATACCCCATTCTTTCTCGTATATGGGGCAGAAGCTGTACTTCCAGCCGACATAATGCATGACTCACCAAGAGTCACTCAATACACAAACACCGAAGTAAATGAAATATCACGGCAGGATGATGTGGACTTGTTAGAAGAAGCAAGAGAATTGGCACTATCGAGATCAGCTATTTATCAACAAGACCTCAGACATATCATAGCAAGAAAGTGAGTCCAAGAGTTTTCAAGGAAGGAGATCTAGTTCTACGGCTAGTGCAGCGCACAGCCGGGCATGCATAAACTCTCACCCCCATGGGAAGGCCCATTTATCGTGAGCAAAGCATTACACAATGATGCATACTACCTAATCGACGCTCAGGCACCAGAAAATAACAAGGCGGATAAGTCCGGAGATGAATCAAAAAGACCGTGGAATGTGGATTTACTTCGTCTGTTTTACACTTAGAGGAAGTGTGTTGTATCTAGCAATATTATGTATCAAATTGATGTATCAGACGTGAATTA
This sequence comes from Avena sativa, assembly GCA_916181665.1. Taxonomy (NCBI): domain Eukaryota; kingdom Viridiplantae; phylum Streptophyta; class Magnoliopsida; order Poales; family Poaceae; genus Avena; species Avena sativa. The sequence continues at coordinate 109,203,865 of OV702293.1, forward strand.
ATGAGATTTCGGTAGCTCGAGCCATGACTCGAAGACTACCCCATATTATTTGTCGTTTTTTAATGAAACTTCGGTAGCTAGAGCAATGACTCGGATACTACCCCATGTTATTTGTCGTTTTTAATGAAACTTCGGTAGCTCGAGCAATGACTCGGGGACTACCCATGTTATTTATCATTTTTAATGAAACTTCGGTAGCTTGAGCAATGACTCGGGGACTACCCCGTGTTATTTGTCGTTTTTAATGAAACTTCGGTAGCTTGAGCAATAGCTCGGAAACTACCCCATGTGGTTTATCATCTTTAGTTATGTATGAAACCTCGGTAACTTGAGCAGTAACTCAGGGACTACCCCGTATTGTTCATCGACTTGATTATGTATGAAACCTCGGTGACCCAACCAGTGACTCGGGGACTACCCCCTCTTGTCTATCATCAATCACATGTGTAATATGAATGATCATTTGGCAACCCGAGCAATAACTCGGGGAGTTCCCCATGAATTTGTACTACCATAATCATACAAGCAACAACCTCAGCAATTCGAGGTATAATCTAGAAAGTACCTTATTTATATTATCTTATCAATGGATAACTTGGAGAAGTAGTAAGTCTATCAGACTAAATGATGTATAAACATAATGCTCGTAGCCCTTGAGACAAGATTGTAAAATCAAGAGTTTTGCGGCTAAAAATAGATAAAACACACGAGATGGACGCCGAACGAGAATCAGACATATGGAAAAATGATTCGAACTTACGAAGTTGAAATTTTGCAAACAAAGATACGGATCACACAAATTCAACTAGAAGGGTAACAACATTACTAAGGCATATGATGCCAACATTAAACGGATCACATAGTACCAAAGGGGAAAGATTGTTTAAGGAAAGCATACACCCGGCATACCGGGGACTTGAACAAGTAAGAGTTTTTAATCTCAAGCATCGGCAGCTACCGAATCACCCGTGGGAGGAACAATAGAGGCAGCAGGAGTTTCCGATGTTGGTACCTCGGACGTAGCCGAGGCTACCTCGGCCTCGCTAGAAGGAACGACCTTAGGAGCAAGGGCCTTAGAGGTTGCTTGAGCCTCTGCAGAGGTTACTTCGGCATCGACGGAGGTCACAGGAACATCTTGGGCAGGCTTTGTCTGTTGCGAGACCCCGCCTTGGGCTTGAGAAGCTTCAGTTCCCTTGGAGGAGGACCGAGCCTCGGCATTTCCTCCTGATCTATCACTAGACTCATTAGCATTATCGGAATCTTCATCCGATTCACCCTCATCACTGGAATCTCCATCAGATTCATCTTCATCCGCAGCTTCAGCATCCTTAGGAAGAAAGCTCGGCCATTCGTTCCAGTGAGGAACATCGGCGTACTCAATAAGCTGATAGGCAGGGACTTGGCGGCGTGCAACATACTCCGGACTTTCGACCCAAGGATACCCAGTGCGCAAATTCATCAAGGTATCGAGGGACCCTCGTACCATGACAAAATAGAAGTAAGCGCCATGTCAGCTCTGGCTCCTCCAACAAACTCTTGCCAAAGATTCAGTCGAGTTTGAGACTCCATCAGCCTCGCCACGAGCACTTCAACTTTCTTAATCTTTGGCTCACTTGTCCAGAGCACATGGTAGGACCGAATAGCCGCTCGCACCAGATATTTTCCCATGACTTTCATTGGATCTATAGCAGTTGCAACCGCAACCAGGAAATCCTCCATAGAATATTCTTGATTCGAAACAATGGGAACACCTCGGCGGCCGCGAGCAGCAACACAGCCTTTGAACTCACGGATTCGGCTTCTGGAAAATGATCTGTAAGAAAACAACGTCACTTAAGTCAAGAAAAGCTATAAGCAAAAGAGTGAATCGACTAGAAAAAGAAACTTACGGTGGATGTAACGCAGCATTTTCTGGAGATCTAGGGCCCAGTTAGCTCTATTCTTCTCAAAACGAGTAATTTCTTCGGTCATCGCCTGGTTCTTTAGCTTGGCGGCATCAAGAATCTCCTTGTACTTCTGAAGCTGCAGACTTAGTCGGTTCTTCTCCTCGAAAAACTCCTGGTCAACTTTCTCTAACTTGGACTTCTGGGCAAGTTTAAGAGATTCAACCTCGGCGTGGAGCCGGGATATCTCGTCATCTTTTTCCTTAAGTTGTGCCGAGTGAGTGGCATCTTGCTGTAAAAAATGTAGCATCATATCAGGCATAGGTATGCATTCTTGATGCGACACTGCAAATGTTTGTAACTCGGCTACACCGAAGCCGGAATTCTGTAAGATACCCAAAATCTAACTCAAACAAAAGTGGATAAATAAAAGGGCAAAGGGTAACTAACCTTCAAGAGCGCCAACCTTCTTCGTAAGCCGAGTATTTAGATTGTTAACATTAACTGCACAACAACACATCACAAATTAGTACAAAAATGGAGTTTTCTACAAAGGTAGAGGGCACTAAAAGCCGAGTAGCTTACTATTCTTCTTCACCACGAGAACCATTTTTTCGCATTTATCTTGAAGCTTCTTGTGCGAGAAGAGTAACCTTTGAAATCCGGCTGTTCGCCGATCATGAGCAACCTGAAACAACAAGTTATACAAAGAAAACCATAAAGATCCGAATCAATAAAAAACTTTACTGGGATCTAGAGGGCTAGAAGTTTGAAACTAAGGCAGGTCCGAAACAAGAAAAAACTTGACTCGGATCTAGAGGGATGGATATTCGAAACTAAGGCAGATCCTAATCAAGAAAAAACTTGACTCGGATCTAGAGGGCTGGATATTCGAAACTAAAGCAGATCCGAATCAAGAAAAAACTTGACTCGGATCTAGAGGGCTGGATATTCGAAACTAAAGCAGATCCGAATCCTGAATAAATTTGACTAGGCTCTAAGTGGTTAGATGTATTTTAATCGACACAACAAACGTTATCTATTGCATAGACAAGTTGCTATATTTGGAACAAGGAAAGATTCCAAATGAATAACAAGTTATTCGCTTGCAAGCTCGGGGGCTAGTGCGTATATAATAGACAAAGTATAAGGTGAGGTGCTTACCTCGTTCATCTTGTCACTTTCGAGGACAATCTTGGCAGCCATGTGCAAACGGCTGCTGATGTCGGATAAATGGAATGATTGGTTACCCGGATTGCCTTCGAGTTGATCAGCAGCGTTCCAATTGTTCGCATACTCTACCAAGGATCCGAGGTTGTTTCCACTCTCAGTGCGTGTCAACACTTTATCCCTGGACTGTTGTGTGACTGCTGCGGTTGCTGGACTCTTATGTAGCATGATACGCGTGTCAGTAGCAATGGCAACCGTAGGTTTAGCTGTAGGGGCACCCTTGCGGAGCATATCAGCAACGCTGGGCTGAGAGGAACTTGATTGCCCGTTTTGAGATGGCAAGGGCTTAGTGGCAACAACTTTCTTGCTTTTGGTAGGAACTTCGGCAGGAGAAACAACCTCGGAACTGGGAACAACATCCTTCGCAGCAGAAGGGGTAAAAGTTTCTAAAGAAGCTGAGGTAGTAGCAACCTCGGAGGATGTCTGAGCAGAAGCTGGAACTGCGGTAGACGAAGGATCAGTGGGAGTGACTTCGGGAATCTTGAGTGGAGTAGCCGAATCAGTCGGGTGATCCGGCATCGGGTATCATCAGAAACAACCGGGGGAGCAATGGGCCCGTCTCGCCGAGGAGAGGAATTAGTCGGCCCTGGAGGAGAATCATCACGAGGAGGACTGGGAACCCAGACATCTTCCGGGGGCGATGGTGAAGGCGGCTGAATAACATGAGATGTCATGCTCGGACCGCTAGGTTTGGCAGAAAGAGGGGAACTACAAAGAAATGAAAATGAATTCGGAAATAATTAGAGAGAAACAAGAAATATGAGTGAAAATATAAAGGGAAACTTACCCAGTAACTCCCGGCATGACTTTGCGCCTCGGAATATGCTGGGAAGACTTCTTAGTTCGTTTCTTGGGGGCAGCATCCGAAGGATCCGCGGAGCGGCGCGCTTCTTAGAAGCAACAGGGGCTTCTGAAGCAAGAGGTTCGACCTCGTGCACCTGGCCAGCCGGATTAGCTAGGAAAGAAGAAGCCGGAAATGCGTAAGAGATAGGCACCACAACAACTACCTCAAGAATTTGGACGTCATCCGAGTCACCTTCATCAGCTCGAGCCAAGGTTTACTCCGGGGGCAAACAGGAGCAGCTTCCGGCTTAGGAATGAATTCCTCCAGATCAGGTTCTCCGTTGTCCGGAGTATTGCGGTCAGCGGTCCAGGGAAGAGCCAAAACCTCAGCATCTTCCGCGGTCTGCTCTGCAAATCTCTATGAGAAAAGAAAACAAGAGTTAGCGAAAGAATAAAGGAAGAATAACTCGGATGAGACTACTCATGTTCAATTTACCTGAGGAAGAGGGTTCTCGCGAGAGAATGGCTTCATTCCCCACTTCCATTCCTCGGGCATCTCAGTCTTGAAGATAGCCCGGACACGTTTATAAATTTGATAATCATCAAGCTCAACCATAGAAACTCGGTTGGGATCCAAAGGACCACTCATGTAGCAAATCTTGTGGGAGCGGAGTTGGAAGGGGCAGATTCGGCTGCTGATAAACGCGGTCATCAGATCTTCGCCCCAAAGCCCGGCACGAGTCAATTCCTTAAGCCGAAGCTCGAATGCCTCGGCGAGAGCATGAGATTTCTTCGGGTTATAGAGCCAATTCTTCTTTGAAGGAGGACCGATGGAGAAAGCAGGAAGCAGAATCTTATCTTCTGCTCCGGTATTTTTGACATAGAAAAATGATCTATGTTGTTTCTTACAAGACTCTAGACCCGCAATGTAGCACCCCGGGTAAAACCACTACCAGAAAACCGCTCGCTATTTTCTGCATCATCATGACATCATCATCATGCCACCTTGCATTGAACTTATAATTAAATTGTTTCTTTATAATTCGGCACTTACATTTGGTTCTTGATAATTGTGTTTGATCTTTGTATTTTGACTCTCTTTATTTTACCCTCCCTCTACTCTATCTCTAGTTGGTGCCATTTGTTATGGAGCCATAATGTCTAAATTATACTCTTGAGTATTGTTGTTTTCTATTTGCAAAAATGCCCAAATTGAGTTGGGGGCATCATCTCTTGATTCTATTCCCTCTCTCTAATTTATGGTCTCCATCTTGTCCATATGATCTAATCTAATTCTACCACATAATGCACATGTGGTATCCATTTTTGTATTCGTATTTTAAATCATTCCATGTGCCATAGTGTGGTTCCAACCATTCAAACTTGACCATGTTCTAATTCTAGTGTTGTTTTCCCTAGGTCTCACTCAATCTACCTCAAGTGCATGTGCCATATTGCTCTCTTTGTATTCAATACATGCACGTGTGCTTTAATCAATCCCAATTTACATGTGTTCTTGTGCATCTTTTGCTTCTTTTATCTTATTTGCATTCATTCAAAACCTTTCCCTAATCACCTATTCATATATCCCCATCAAGCCTCTATTTAAAATCACCTAAAAAATCTCAAAAGTTTTAAGTGAGTTTGCTTGTTTGAATTTGAGACAACACGATACAAACAAACCAAAATGAAAACAGAAAATAATAAGGAGAGAAAATAGACACAAAGGCTCGTGTAGAATTTTGGCCCAAAGCTAGCCCCATCTAGTCTACTTTCGACTATATAAATATTCTAATATTTTACTTTATCCAAACCCTAGCTCTAATCTGAGATCCAGTCTAAAATCCCACACCTCTCTTTGTCCTCCGTCGCCACGAGGTTCTCTGGTTTTCCTCGTCGTCAGCCAGAAGCTAATCTATGATGGCAGCGTACAAGATTCTTCAAGAGTTTAGCTAGCTAAGAAGAACCAAATCGATTCATTCACCACACGCCATCAAATCCTTGTCCTTTGATTCAACCAGTAGCAGGCAGAGAATATCCCAGCTTAGTAGATCGCCGCCGCCTGCTCCCATCGATCTAACTCCACGCCATCACTCCACCTTGTTTTGTTGCTGCCCAGCATCACACTTTTTTCCTAGCGCCACGGCCCAGCAGCACAGCGCGGACACCCGCATGCCCCTTCGATTTGCGCTGGAGCTGCTCCACCATGTGTTCGCTCCGCCGCCAACCACCCCGCTTGAGCCGGTGCCGGCTGAACACCGGTGCCATCGCGACAACAGCAGCAGGAAGCTCCACTTCACCACCTGCCCTTGGCCTTTGCTCCATACCCGTATACTCCTCTTGTTCCGTGCAGCAGCAGCGCCCCGCCTCCACTATTCTCATGTGGGTCAACGCTCGCCGGCCGTTGCATGCAGGCACCAGAACTGGTCGACCAAGGACTGCCGCCCTGCCCGCTCTTGCTCCTACATGTGCGCGCCAAGCGTATCTCGCCATACAGCATTCCAATGAACGCGTCCTCGCTCGCCATGCAGATTCTTGTCTCTGTGTCCACCTGCCAAGACTCCGCATGTGCACAGGGTGTTTGGGTAAATTCCTGGACCATGTCGCGCGCGTCTGCATATGACAATGGAGCTAGCAGTGTCCGCTGCATCCTGGCATGGTGTGCATAGACTTTGAGCAAGTGACAGAGAAAGTCCAGCTGTCTCAGGCTGGCTGCAATTGTCTCTGAGTATGCCTGGTCGTCGGCCACTTCTTCAGTCCTTCGCCCAGGCCACTTCTACCATGTCCGTTGCCGTCTCCGACCGTGCACATGTGCCTCCACAACACTGCCATCCCGATCCGTTGGCATGCAAGATATTGGCATGGCCAGTGTCAATTTCTCGCCATCGATAACGAAGCTGGGACCTCAAGATCTTCTTCTTGTACTCGAAGACCGTCTTCACGGAAACCTAAAGACCAATCCTAGATCCGAAGACCAAGGCTGATCCACAAGACCACCCATCCTCGGTGAACACCAAGATCGCTATTCGATGTGTGACCCCTATCCGAGACCTCTCATATATTTATGATATATGATACTGATCTTGTTGTATATTAAATGAACATGTTTACATACATATTGTGGGTGTTTAGGGGTATCTAGATGATTCGCCTAAATTAAATATAAAGACCATATGCGGGCGAATCTAGTCTTATAATGACTCCATTTAAATTGGTGTAGTGAACCGGTGTCACTATTTGACTTGTTAAGACAACATTTAAATTGCGGGGTGTCTAAACAACATGAACCTATTAAATAATTGTCGGTACCCCGGTTCCGCTTAATATGGCTTAATTGCATCGCATCTTTGCCATGTCATATATCATACATGCACCATGCCCGATCTTTTGCCGTAGTATTAAATAGTGTATCCGGTGTTTTCTCTAGTGCTTTGCTTCTTCACGGATTAGGCCGATGAGTTGATGCGAGTGTCGACCCGATCTTTGGATAAATCTTTGGCTATGTTTTCAGGTGAGCACTCTTCCTCTTTCTACCTATTTTACATTTCTAGTCTTTACTTCCTCCTGTTGATCTATTGCTATCTGTTTGCGATGCTATAGATTTCGTACCCCGTTATACCTCCCTGCGGCCCTTATATTGCCATGGACACATCCTATTACCTGTTGTTTGGTAGATAGTCGGCCTTGCGAGTCATAGTTGCTTGCGCATGTGATGTGTTGCGCCGTCGATGATCCACAGTTGTTGGATTAATGCTTTTCGCATGTTTAATATTGGAGTTGATCATGGCTTTAATTATCGTTTAATAACTAAAATTGAAAGTAGGTAAATAATGCAGAGGCACAGGTGGGCATAGATGTTATTTGGTTTTTAACCGTCCACTTGTGTCCCGTAGCACCCCGAGTACTTGATACCTATTCTTTGAATATTCGCACTATCCGCATGTGAGACCATGAATCCCCCTAGCCAGAGCTTGAGTCATATATTATTTCTTGGGGCCACAAACTAGTTTGGGGCTTTATTACTATCATGTACTTATGCCATGTTTTAGTGCTTTATTTACGATTGCGTGTGGAGCGCGTGTACTATTTAGGAACCCCGTGCCACGTTTTCGCTGTATCGACAAGTCCAGTTACACTTTCGGGTTCCCAGTCGTTTACAACCGTCGCCACACACCCTGGGTCCGTATCGGAGACGGCCGACTTCATTGCGGGTAGCTTAGTGGGGTGGACCCCTAAAATATTATATGAATCTTGCAATTGCTCTGTCGTGATGCCTCGTTGGGTTTTCATTTGGTTTTTCTCGAGGTTGATCGTGCGTGTGTTGCTATTTGTGCCCACCTACAGGGTAAAACTTTCTGAAAGCCGTGTCCGCGGTTATGGACGACTTGGAGCATAGTATCTTGATCATAGACAACTATAACTAAAGTAGTGCTATAATTTTGACTTTATAATGACTAGTAATCAGCTTCACTATAATGGAATGGCTAAATAAAAGTGCCAAGAACTACTGGTTTTGGGTTGTCACCTGTTACCATTGTATCTGACTAGTAAGTATTGCAACTACAACGGAATGACTAAATAAAAGTACTAAAAACTACGGTTTTGGGATATCTCATGCTATTTGTATCTGACTAGTAAGTGTCGCAACTACAACGGAATGGTTAACTAAAAGTGCTCACTGCTTATTATATCAGGATGACTCTTGCTATCTATACCTGACTAGTAATTGCTGCAACGAGAACTGAATAAATAAAACTGCCAACTGTGTGAGTTCCTCGGTTTGACTTCCTCGTTTGGTCTCGAGGGGGAAATACCAGGATGGGTATACTTGGTGATAGTTTCAGGTTGGTACCGAATAGGTCTTTCTCCTCCCTCTCTGATAGTCGCCAGTTGTATCGAGTCTCTATAGGTTGTTTAGTGCATGCTTCGCTGCCGCTTCAGTCCACCATACCTATGTAGGCAAGGACCGCCGAATTCTAGTCTCGCTGTGTACTGGCCTCAGTACTGACCGCTCTCTTTTTCATTTGCCCTTTGTCGGCACCCCTTTTGTTTAAGCAGGTTTTGAGATCGACGCCGTTAGCAGGATTACCCTTCCGGCTTGGCCTGGGCAGGGTTATGGACGCCATTTGTTCTTCTTCAGGGCTCTTATCTCAATTTACATCTTGTCCGTACTCGGACGCTGTATCATTTTCAAGGTGATTTGGATCTTTGTACTGTATATCTGTATTCTTGACTCTTTGAGTCATTGTTATATATATGTGTTCTGTGGGTTCCATCGTAGACTATTGTGTAATGATATTACTTCTTTTTCCACCCGCACAAAAGTGCCTGGTGGGCACCTTTGAATCATTTCTATGCGGGTTTGGCGGGAATCGCTAAAACTTACATAAGGCCGATTCCGAGGGTGTTACAGAGTGGTATCAGAGCTCAGCAGTTACAATACCCCACTGGTCCAGCCTGTAGGATAACCTAGCTAACGGATGTTGTAGAGTGTCAAAACTATTTTGCCAAATCGGTTGGATAGATCTGATTAGGTCTGGTTTTACTACTTGCCCCTCTGCTTTTCTCCTCTTACCTTTGCGTGTTTTGAATCTGCTCTCTTATCTTTTCTTCGAGTCCAGGAATTTTCGTGGTTGAATTTTTGTCGTACCTTTAGGGTTTCACTTCCTCCTTTTGTAACGGTGCTTCGACATCCGACCTTCACGCTATCTGATGAATCTTGCATCTGTTGTACCTTTCAGTGGACCGAATATTCACTAAAAATTTTCTTTCTATCCTCCGGTGTTTTCCGATACGACGAAGTCATCTACATCAGATCTGATGAGAATCTCCATCCATCCTTTGTTTTCAAACCTCGCTTGTCAAGATCTTCAGTCTAAATTCCGAGAGTTGGTTGCATAATTTTACCATTCATGTGCAGAGTAATGCTTTGGGTGCGCGATGGACTGATCACCATCCGACTACTCTTATCATTCGCTCTTGTGTATTGAATTGGTGGATAAAGCAATTCTACTCCTTCCATGGAAGTTAGAGGTGGCCTTATCTTTTGATACCTCTACCTTCATCCTTTGTTTCTCCGGAGTGTTCTCTCGATGAACGTGAGCACCGACCCTTGTTGGTGGTGTCGCGGATTTCAAGACAGAGAAGAACCCTTGTTAGTGGTGTCGCGAGGACCTACGAGAAGCAAGAAGATTCAGATCGTCGGCCTTCTTTCCTCTACCATGAGGCGGATCTCGAGGGCGAGATCCATTGTTAGTGGTGTCGAATTGTAGCACCCCGGATAAAACCACTACCAGAAAACCGCTCGCTATTTTCTGCATCATCATGACATCATCATCATGCCACCTTGCATTGAACTTATAATTAAATTGTTTCTTTATAATTCGGCACTTACATTTGGTTCTTGATAATTGTGTTTGATCTTTGTATTTTGACTCTCTTTATTTTACCCTCCCTCTACTCTATCTCTAGTTGGTGCCATTTGTTATGGAGCCATAATGTCTAAATTGTACTCTTGAGTATTGTTGTTTTCTATTTGCAAAAATGCCCAAATTGAGTTGGGGGCATCGTCTGTTGATTCTACTCCCTCTCTCTAATTTATGGTCTCCATCTTGTCCATATGATCTAATCTAATTCTACCACATAATGCACATGTGGTATCCATTTTTGTATTCGTATTTTAAATCATTCCATGTGCCATAGTGTGGTTCCAACCATTCAAACTTGACCATGTTCTAATTCTAGTGTTGTTTTCCCTAGGTCTCACTCAATCTACCTCAAGTGCATGTGCCATATTGCTCTCTTTGTATTCAATACATGCACGTGTGCTTTAATCAATCCCAATTTACATGTGTTCTTGTGCATCTTTTGCTTCTTTTATCTTATTTGCATTCATTCAAAACCTTTCCCTAATCACCTATTCATATATCCCCATCAAGCCTCTATTTAAAATCACCTAAAAAATCTCAAAAGTTTTAAGTGAGTTTGCTTGTTTGAATTTGAGACAACACGATACAAACAAACCAAAATGAAAACAGAAAATAATAAGGAGAGAAAATAGACACAAAGGCTCGTGTAGAATTTTGGCCCAAAGCTAGCCCCATCTAGTCTACTTTCGACTATATAAATATTCTAATATTTTACTTTATCCAAACCCTAGCTCTAATCTGAGATCCAGTCTAAAATCCCCCACCTCTCTTTGTCCTCCGTCGCCACGAGGTTCTCTGGTTTTCCTCGTCGTCAGCCAGAAGCTAATCTATGATGGCAGCGTACAAGATTCTTCAAGAGTTTAGCTAGCTAAGAAGAACCAAATCGATTCATTCACCACACGCCATCAAATCCTTGTCCTTTGATTCAACCAGTAGCAGGCAGAGAATATCCCAGCTTAGTAGATCGCCGCCGCCTGCTCCCATCGATCTAACTCCACGCCATCACTCCACCTTGTTTTGTTGCTGCCCAGCATCACACTTTTTTCCTAGCGCCACGGCCCAGCAGCACAGCGCGGACACCCGCATGCCCCTTCGATTTGCGCTGGAGCTGCTCCACCATGTGTTCGCTCCGCCGCCAACCACCCCGCTTGAGCCGGTGCCGGCTGAACACCGGTGCCATCGCGACAACAGCAGCAGGAAGCTCCACTTCACCACCTGCCCTTGGCCTTTGCTCCATACCCGTATACTCCTCTTGTTCCGTGCAGCAGCAGCGCCCCGCCTCCACTATTCTCATGTGGGTCAACGCTCGCCGGCCGTTGCATGCAGGCACCAGAACTGGTCGACCAAGGACTGCCGCCCTGCCCGCTCTTGCTCCTACATGTGCGCGCCAAGCGTATCTCGCCATACAGCATTCCAATGAACGCGTCCTCGCTCGCCATGCAGATTCTTGTCTCTGTGTCCACCTGCCAAGACTCCGCATGTGCACAGGGTGTTTGGGTAAATTCCTGGACCATGTCGCGCGCGTCTGCATATGACAATGGAGCTAGCAGTGTCCGCTGCATCCTGGCATGGTGTGCATAGACTTTGAGCAAGTGACAGAGAAAGTCCAGCTACTTTGTCTCGTCTCAGGCTGGCTACAATTGTCTCTGAGTATGCCTGGTCGTCGGCCACTTCTTCAGTCCTTCGCCCAGACCACTTCTACCATGTTCGTTGCCGTCTCCGACCGTGCACATGTGCCTCCACAACACTGCCATCCCGATCCGTTGGCATGCAAGATATTGGCATGGCCAGTGTCAATTTCTCGCCATCGATAACGAAGCTGGGACCTCAAGATCTTCTTCTTGTACTCGAAGACCGTCTTCACGGAAACCTAAAGACCAATCCTAGATCCGAAGACCAAGGCTGATCCACAAGACCACCCATCCTCGGTGAACCCCAAGATCGCCATTCGATGTGTGACCCCTATCCGAGACCTCTCATATATTTATGATATATGATATTGATCTTGTTGTATATTAAATGAACATGTTTGCATACATATTATGGGTGTTTAGGGTTATCTAGATGATTCGCCTAAATTAAATATGGAGACCATATGCGGACGAATCTAGTCTTATAATGACTCCATTTAAATTGGTGTAGTGAACCGGTGTCACTATTTGACTTGTTAAGACAACATTTAAATTGCGGGGTGTCTAAACAACATGAACCTATTAAATAATTGTCGGTACCCCGGTTCCGTTTAATATGGCCTAATTGCATCGCATCTTTGCCATGTCATATATCATACATGCACCATGCCCGATCTTTTGCCGTAGTATTAAATAGTATATCCGGTGTTTTCTCTAGTGCTTTTCTTCTTCACGGATTAGGCCGATGAGTTTATGCGAGTGTCGACCCGATATTCGTATAAATCTTAGGCTATGTTTTCAGGCGAGCACTCTCCCTCTTTCTACCTATTTTACATTTCTAGTTTTTACTTCCTCCTGTTGATCTATTGCTATCTGTGTTGCGATGCTATAGATTCCGTACCCCGTTATACTTCCCTGCAGCCCTTATATTGTCATGGACACATCGTATTACCTGTTGTTTGGTAGATAGTCGGCCTTGCGAGTCATAGTTACTTGCGCAGGTGATGTGTTGCGCCGTCGATGGTCCACAGTTGTTGGAGTAATGCCGCATGTTTAATATTGGAGTTGATCATGGCTTTAATTATCGTTTAATAACTAAAATTGAAAGTAGTTAAATAATGCAGAGGCACAGGTGGGCAATAGATGCTATTTGGTTTTTAACCGTCACCTTGTGTCCCATAGGACTCCGAGTACTTGATACCTGTTCTTTGAATATTCGCACTATCCGCATGTGAGACCATGAATCCCCCAAGCCAGAGCTTGAGTCATATATTATTTCTTGGGGCCACAAACTAGTTTGGGGTTTTATTACTATCATGTACTTATGCCATGTTTTACTGCTTTATTTATGATTGCGCGTGGAGCGCCTGTACTGTTTAGGAACCCCGTGTCACGTTTTCGCTGTATCGACAAGCCCAGTTACACTTGCGGGTTCCCAGTCGTCTACAGCCGTCGCCACACACCCTGGGTCCGTATCGGAGACGGCCGACTTCGTTGCGGGTAGCTTAGTGGGGTGGCCCCCTGAAATATTATATGAATCGTGCAATTGCTTTGTCGTGATGCCTCGTTGGGTTTCATTTGGTTCTTCTCGAGGTTGATCGTGCGTGTGTTGCTATTTGTGCTCCCCTGCAGGGTAAAACTTTTTGAAAGCCGGGTCCGCGGTTATGGACGACTTGGAGCACAGTATCTCGATCATAGACAACTATAACTAAAGTAGTGCTATAAATTTGACTTTATAATGACTAGTAATCAGCTTCACTATAATAGAATGGCTAAATAAAAGTGCCAAAAACTGCTGGTTTTGGGTTGTGACCTGTTACCATTCTATCTGACTAGTAAGTATTGCAACTACAACGGAATGGCTAAATAAAAGTACTAACAATTGCGGGGTTTTGGGATATCTCATGATATTTGTATCTGACTAGTAAGTGTCGCAACTACAACGGAATGGTTAACTAAAAGTGCCCACTGCTTATTATATCAGGATGACTCTTGCTATCTATACCTGACTAGTACTTGCTGCAACGAGAACTGAATAAATAAAACTGCCAATTGTGTGAGTTTCTCGGTTTGACTTCCTCATTTGGTCTCGAGGGGGAAATACCAGGATGGGTATGCTTGGTGATAGTTTCAGGTTGGTACCGAATAGGTCTTTCTCCTCCCTCTATGATAGTCGCCAGTTGTATCGAGTCTCTATAGGTTGTTTAGTGCATGCTTCGATGCCGCTTCAGTCCACCATACCTATGTAGGCGAGGACCGCCGAATTCTAGTCTTGCCGTGTACTGGCCTCAGTACTGACTGCTCTCTTTTTCCTTTGCCCTTTGTCGGCACCCCTTTTGTTTAAGCAGGTTTTGAGATCGACACCGTTAGCAGGGTTACCCTTCCAGCTTGGCCTGGGCAGGGTTATGGACGCCATTGGTTCTTCTTCAGGGCTCTTATCTCAATTTGCATCTTGTCCGTACTTGGATGCTGTATCGTTTTTGAAGGGTTTCACGGTATAGTAAATCAAAATTTTCTACGCATGCGAACAGAGGGAAAGCCAAGATCTAATCTAGGAGATGCAAACAACGAGAGAGATTGGATTAGATCTTCATACCCTTGAAGATTCGCACAGCGGAACGTTCGTCGGAGCGTGGGTGATCTAGTCGTACTTGCTTCTCCTCCTCGCGATCCGATCCGATCTAGCACCACAAGTGGCGGTGCCTCCGTGAGATGCACACGTGCAGCACCTCGACGTCTCCTCCTTCCTCGGACCAGCAAGTATGGTGGAGAGACGGATTGGATCTACAACACGACGGCGTGGTGTATATGGTGGAGAATTTCTGCAGTAGGGCTTCGCCTACAAACAGTCGGGAGGGAGAGAGGAGGGCAGCTAGGGTTGGAGGGGAAGGTGTGGGGATGGTGCGCCCCCACCCCTCTTTATATAGAGGGGGGGTGGCAGCCCTAGCCCCTCCCCCAAGCCCAAACCGGCGGCCCCAAGGAGAAGGAGTGGGGGGCAAGGAAACCCCCCCTTCTAGAAGCTCTCTCTCGAGTTTAAACCTCTCTTGGCCGGCTGGGCCCTATGGGGGCTTGTGCCCCTGGCCCAATGCGGCCAGGGCACTACCTCATAGGACCAGGCCCCCTCCCGTAAGGTGGGGCCACGTTGGTCCCCTTCCGGAAGGTTCTAGAAGCTTCCGGTACAATACCGATTAACCCGGAACAATTCCGAACTCCAAAAACCGCACTGCCTTATATGAATCTTATTCTCCGGACCACTCTGGAACCTCTCGTGATGTCCCGGATCCCATCCGAGACTCCGAACAAAAACTCATAAACCAATTATTCAATCTATCCTAGCGTCAAGACACGTTAAGTGTGTGACCCTGTGGGTTCGAGAATATGCAGACATGATCTTCTATCAATAATCAACAGCGGGGTCTGGACACCCATATTGACTCCCACACATTCATCGATGATCATATCGGATGAACCACGATGCCAGGATTCAATCAATCCCATATATATATTCCCTTCGTCTCGTGATATTTTACTTGCCCGAGATTTGATCGTCGGTACCGTCATACCTATTTCAATCTCGTTCACAGCAAGTACTTTACTCGTTCCGTAATCCGATATCACTTTGTGATTAACTCCTTAACCACATGCTTGCAAGCGGTGTTGATTCGATTACCGAGTGGGCCCGAAGTATATCTCTCCGACTTGGGAGGGACAAATCCCATCTCGATACATACAACCCAACAGGTACTTTCTGATTACCTGAGAGACACCTTTATGATCACCCTCTCATAGAATGATGTTTGATGACCTCAAAGCTTTCTTCCAATACCAGGGAGTTGTATTATGTCATGGTCTAAGGAATACAATATTTGACATAAGAAAAGCTTCACAAAGACGAACACGATGACACGATCTAATTGCTTCGCTTAGTTTGGGTCTGTCCATCATATCATTCTCCCAATGATATGATCTCATTATCAATTGACAACTCATGTCTATGGTTAGGAAACCTTAACCATCATTGATCAATGAGCTAGTCCATAGAGGCGTACTAGGGACACGGTGTTGTTCACAAACCACACAAGTATTAAAGTTTCCTCTTAATACAATTCTAGCATGGAATATAAACATTATCATGAACAAGTATTATAATAATAACATCTTTATTATTGCCTCTAGGGCATAATTCCAACAGTCTCTCACTTGCACTAGAGTCAATAATCTAGTTTACATCTGGCAACAATCTCACACCCATGGCACTGAGGTGCTGATCATGTTTTACACGTGGAAGAGGTTTAGTTAATGGATCTGCGACATTCAGATCCGTATGTACTTTGCTAATCTTCAGATCTCCATATGCTATATAATCTCGGATGATATGAAACTTGCGGTTGATATGCTTGGTCTTTGGATGATATCTTGGTTGCTTAGCGAGTGCTATGGCGCCAGTGTTGTCACACAATATCTCTAGTGGGTCCAATGCACTTGGAACCACGCCAAGCTCAGTGATGAAGTTTTTGATCCAAACTCCTTCACTTGACGCTTCTGCAGAAGCCATGTATTCCGCTTCTACTGTAGATCCCGCGATCACGCTTTGCTTGCAGCTTCTCCAGCTCACAGCTCCTCCATTCAAAATATAAACGTATCCTGTCTAAGATTTAGAATCATCCTTGTCGGTGTCGAAACTAGCATCGACGTAACCTTTTACGACAAGCTGTTCATCACCCCCATAGACTAAGAACATTTCTTTAGTCCTATTTAGGTACTTTAGGATGTTCTTCACGGCTGTCCAGTGTTCCACTCCTGGATCACTTTGATATCTACTCGTCAAACTAAGAGCATTGGACACATCCGGTCTAGTACACAGCATGGCATACATGATAGAACCTATGGCCGAGGCATAAGGCACTTTGCTCATAGCTTCCCTATCATTTACCGTAGCTGGACACTGAGCCTTGCTCAATATCTTACCTGACAACATAGGCACTGAACCTTTCTTTGCCTTATCCATTCTGAACCTTTTCAGAACTTTGTCTAGGTATGTACTCTGGCTTAAAGCTATCAGGCGTCTTTGTCTATCTCTATAGATTTTGATGCCCAATATATAAGCAGCTTCACCTAGGTCTTTCATTGAAAAACACTTGTTCAAATAACTCTTCACACCGTTAAGCATGTTGATGTCATTTCCGATAATCAATATGTCATCCACATATAGTACCAGAAACGTCACCGAGCTCCCACTCACTTTCTTGTAGATGCAAGCTTCGTAGCAATTTGGAACAAATCCAAAGCTCTTGATCACTTGATCAAAACGAAGGTTCCAACTCCGAGATGCTTGCTTCAGTCCATAAATGGAACGCTGAAGTTTGCATACTTTATCAGCATCCTTAGGATCGACAAAACCTTCGGGTTGCATCATATACAACTCTTCATCAATGTTGCCATTGAGGAAAGCAGTCTTGACATCCATCTGCCATATTTCATAATCATGAAACGCAGCAATTGCTAATAAAATCCGAATGGACTTAAACATCGCTACGGGAGAGAAAGTCTCATCGTAGTCAACACCTTGAACTTGTCGAAAACCTTTCGCGACAAGCCGTGCTTTATAGACGGAAACATTACCATCCGCGTCCATTTTCTTCTTGAAGATCCATTTGCACTCAACGGCCTATCGGTCGCTAGGAGGGTCCACCAAAGTCCATACTTGGTTTTCGCTCATGGATCCCAATTCGGATTTCATGGCTTCTAGCCATTTCTCAGAGTCCGGGCTCATCATCGCTTCCTCATAGTTCGTAGGTTCACTGTCTTCTACTAACAAGACAGTCAAGACAGGGTTGCCGTACCACTCAGGAGGGGCACGCGACCTTGTTGACCTGCGACGTTCAGTAGCAGCATCGTCCGAAGCTTCATGATCCTTGTCATTAGCTTCCTCTATTGTTGGTGCAGGCGGCACTGGAACAATTTCAGGTGCTGCGCTACTCTCCAATTCAAGAGAAGGTTCAATAACCTCGTCTAGCTCTACTTTCCTCCCACTCACTTCTTTCGAGAGAAACTCCTTCTCAAGAAAGGAACCGTTATTTGCGACAACACTTTGCCTTCGGTTCTGTGATAGAAGGTATACCCAATAGTTTCCTTAGGGTATCCTATGAAGACGCATTTCTCCGCTTTGGGTTCAAGCTTGTCCGGCATCAACTTCTTGACGTAAGCTTCGCATCCCCAAACTTTAAGAAACGACAACTTAGGTTTAGCACCAAACCACAGTTCATACGGTGTCGTCTCAACGGATTTAGATGGAGCCCTATTTAAAGTGAATGCAGCGGTTTCTAATGCATAACCCCAAAATGATAACGGCAAATCAGTAAGAGACATCATTGATCGGACCATATCTAATAGGGTTCGATTCCGGCGTTCAGACACACCATTGCGTTGTGGTGTTCCGGGTGGCGTGAGTTGTGAAACGATTCCACTTGCTTTAAGATGCGTGAGAAAATCATAACTCAAATATTCACCTCCACGATCGGATCGTAGAAACTTAATCTTTCTGTTACGATGGTTCTCCACTTCATTCTGAAATTCTTTGAACTTTTCAAACGTTTCAGATTTATGTTTCATTAAATAGATATACCCATATCTACTTAAGTCATCGGTAAAAGTGAGAAAATAGCGATATCCACCGCGCGTCGAAACACTCATCGGTCCGCATACATCGGTATGTATGATTTCCAACAAGTCCGTTGCTCGCTCCATCATACCGGAGAACGGTGTTTTGATCATCTTGCCCATGAGGCATGGTTCGCATGTGTCAAATGATTCAAAATCAAGAGACTCCAAAAGTCCATCAGAATGGAGTTTCTTCATGCGCTTTACACCAATATGACCTAGACGACAGTGCCACAAATAAGTAGTATTATCACTATCTACTTTGCATCTCTTAGGCTCAATGTTATGGATGTGTGTTTCATCCCTTTAGAGATTTAGAAGAAATAAACCATTCACAAGAGGTGCATGACCATAAAAGATGTTATTCATATAAATGGAACAACCATTATTCTCCGATTTAAATGAATAACCGTCTTGCAATAAACATGATCCAGAAATGATGTTCATGCTCAACGCAGGCACATAATAACATTTATTAAGGTTTAAAACTAATCCCGAAGGTAAAACTAAGGAGAGCGTGCCGACGGCCATCACATCAACTCTTGATCCGTTGCCAACGCGCATCGTCACCTCATCCCTCGCAAGCCGCCGTCTATTCCGTAGCTCCTGTTTCGAGTTACAAATATTAGCAACTGAACCGGTATCAAATACCCAGGCACTACAACGAGGGCTAGTAAGGAAAACATCAATAACATGTATATCAAATATACCTTTGATGGTGCCAGCCTTCTTGTCCGCTAAGTACTTCGGACAGTTGCGCTTCCAATGACCCTTGTCCTTGCAATAGAAGCACTCAGTGTCCGGCTTAGGACCAGACTTGAGCTTCTTCTCAGCAGGGGCAACGCGCTTGCCGCCGCCTTTCTTGAAGGGCTTCTTTGCTCCCTTACCTTTCTTAAAGGTGGGCTTGTTGACCATCAACACATGATTATCCTTTTTGATGTCCACTTCCGCGGCCTTCAGCTTTGCGAAGAGCTCGGTGATCGTATCAGTGGAACCAATCTGATTATGAGTCACTACAAAACTTTTGTAGCTGGGAGGGAGTGATTGCAGAACCCTGTCAATCTTGAGCTCCTCTGGAATCGTGCATTCCAGTTGCTCAAGGCGTTGAGTGTAGCCCGTCATCTTAATGGCGTGCTCACTAACGGAACTCCCTTCCTCCATCTTGCAGTTAAAGAACTTCTCAGAGATCTCATATCTCTCAGAACGGGCCTGAGTCTGAAACATGGTTTTCAACTCTTCGAGAATCTCAAAGGGCCCGAGATAGTCTTCAAAACGATTTTGAAGTTCCGGTTCCATAGCAAACAACATGGTGCTCTTAATCACACCATAATCATCTTTGCGCGACTGATAGACAGCTTTCTCATCAGCCGGCGCAGTTGCAGCAGGGGGTCACCAAACGCTTTCCCAAGGACATAGTCCTTTTGACCGCCAGAGAGAATGATTCTTAGATTGCGGAACCAATTGGTGAAGTTAGACCCATTGTTTCTAAGCTTTTCCTTCTCAGCAAAAACGTTGAAGTTGAAGTTGGACTTAGCCATTTGATCTACAGTATTGCAAGTACAAATTAGACTATGTTCATGATAACTAGTTCAACTTTTAATCAAATTACTAGATGAACTCCCACTAAATTCAACATCCCTCAAGTTGTTTAGTGAACACGATCCAAATTCACCACACCTAATCCGATCTTCACGAGAAGAGATATGGTTTCAATGGTGGACAACGAAGTGTCGATCATATCATTCATATGACTCATGCTTAACCTTTCGGTTCATGTGTTCCGAGGCCATGTCTGTACATGCTAGGCTCGTCAAGTTAGACCCAAGTATTTCCGCGTGTGCAAAACTGGCTTGCACCCGTTGTATGTGAGCGTAGAGTCTATAGCACCCGATCATCATGTGATGCTTGGACACGACGAACTTTCGCAACGGTGCATACTTGGGGAGAACACAGTTTTTATCTTGATCTTTAAGTGAGGAATCATCTTATAATGCTACCGTCACGATCTAAGCATAATAAGATACATAAAAGGATAAACATCACATGCATATAACTTTATGTGACATGGTATAGCCAATCTTCACGCAATGATCTCCATCTTGTGCGTGCCGGCATGATCTCCATCACTCCACCATGATTGCCTCCACCACGAATAGCAACTACAACTATTGCTAACTACTTAGCGATAAAGTGAAACTATTACATGGCGCATAAGAAGTTGACACACAGGTCATACACAATTATAAATACAACCATATGGTTCCTGCCGGTTGTGTACTCATCGACGTGCAAGTTGTGAAACATTACAAAACATGATCATCGCATACATTATACACATCACATCTTGGGCCATACCATATCACAGAAAACACTCCCTGCAAAAACAAGTTAGACGCCTCTACTTTGTTGTTGCATGTTTTACGTGGCTTATGGGAGTAGATGCTAAGAACGATTCTTACCTACGGAAAGCCACAACGGTGATATTATGGTTGCCAAACTCCGGTGTTAATCCCATGACAACTATAGTGAGAGAAACTGACATCCACCAGCCGCATGTGTGGAATAAACCACACGTCAAGTGCGGAGCCGGTCTCGCGAACGACGTCGCGTAAGGTTGGCCTGGACCGCTTCAATCTCACTATCCCGCGTCATAAGAAGAACACAAACAAGAGGCTTGCAACATAAAACATCAACGCCCGCAACAACCATGTTGCGTTCTACTCGTGAAACACATCTACGCATAGATCTAGCTCTGATACCACTGAAGGGTTTCGCGGCATAGTAAATCAAAATTTTCTACGGATCCGAACAGAGGGAAAGCCAAGATCTAATCTAGGAGATGCAAACAACAAGAGAGATTAGATTAGATCTTCATACCCTTGAAGATTCGCACAGCGGAACGTTCGTCGGAACGTGGGTGATGTAGTCGTACTCGCTTCTCCTCCTCGCGATCCGATCCGATCTAGCACCACAAGTGACGGTGCCTCTGTGAGATGCACACATGCAGCACCTCGACGTCTCCTCCTTCCTCGGACCAGCAAGTATGGTGGAGAGACGGATTGGATCTACAACACGACGGCGTGGTGTATATGGTGGAGAATTTCTGCAGCAGGGCTTCGCCTACAAACAGTCGGGAGGGAGAGAGGAGGGCAGCAGGGCAGCTAGGGTTGGAGGGGAAGGTGTGGGGGGTGGTGCGCCCCCACCCCTCTTTATATAGAGGGGGGCGGCAGCCCTAGCCCTCCCCCAAGCCCAAACCGGCGGCCCCAAGGAGAAGGAGTGGGGGGCAAGGAAACCCCCCCTTCTAGAAGCTCTATCTCGAGTTTAAACCTCTCTTGGCCGGCTGGGCCCTATGGGGCCTTGTGCCCCTGGCCCAATGCGGCCAGGGCACTCCCTCATAGGCCCATGCCCCTCCCGGAAGGTGGGGCCACGTTGGTCCCCTTCTGGAAGGTTCTAGAAGCTTCCGGTACAATACCGATTAACCCGGAACAATTCCGAACTCCAAAAACTGCACTGTCTTATATGAATCTTATTCTCCGGACCACTCCGGAACCTCTCGTGATGTCCCGGATCCCATCCGAGACTCCGAACAAAAACTCATAAACCAATTATCCAATTTATCCTAGCGCCGAGACACGTTAAGTGTGTGACCCTGCGGGTTCGAGAATATGTAGACATGATCTTCTATCAATAATCAACAGCGGGGTCTGGACACCCATATTGACTCCCACACATTCATCGATGATCATATCGGATGAACCACGATGCCAGGATTCAATCAATCCCATATATATATTCCCTTCGTCTCGCGATATTTTACTTGCCCGAGATTTGATCGTCGGTACCGTCATACCTAGTTCAATCTCGTTCACAGCAAGTACTTTACTCGTTCCGTAATCCGATATCACTTTGTGATTAACTCCTTAACCACATGCTTGCAAGGGGTGTTGATATCGATTACCGAGTGGGCCCGAAGTATATCTCTCTGACTTGGGAGGGACAAATCCCATCTCGATACATACAACCCAACAGGTACTTTCCGATTACCTGAGAGACACCTTTATGATCACCCTCTCATAGGATGACGTTTGATGACCTCAAAGCTTTCTTCCAATACCAGGGAGTTGTATTATCGCATGGTCTAAGGAATACAATATTTGACATAAGAAAAGCTTCGCAAAGACAAACACGATGACACGATCTAATTGCTTCGCTTAGTTTGGGTCTGTCCATCATATCATTCTCCCAATGATATGATCTCATTATCAATTGACAACTCATGTCTATGGTTAGGAAACCTTAACCATCATTGATCAATGAGCTAGTCCATAGAGGCGTACTGGGGACACGGTGTTGTTCACAAACCACACAAGTATTAAAGTTTCCGCTTAATACAATTCTAGCATGGAATATAAACATTATCATGAACAAGAATTATAATAATAACATCTTTAGTATTGCCTCTAGGGCATAATTCCAACAGTTTTCAAGGTGATTTGGATCTTTGTACTGTATATCTGTATTCTTGACTCTTTGAGTCATTGTTATATATATGTGTTCTGTGGGTTCCATCGTGGACTATTGTGTAATGATATTACTTCGTTTTCCACCCGCACGAAAGTGCCTGGTGGGCACCTTTGAATCGTTTCTATGCGGGTTTGGCGGGAATCGCTAAAACTTGCATGTGGCCGATTCCGAGGGTGTTACACGCAACACGGGGGAACACAGAGTTTTTTTGAGGTGTAATGGAGGCGGCCCCACATTGGGTGAAAGATTTATCAGAAGTTTGAAGAGATTTATCCGGCACTACGTTGACTCGGATTTGGAAAAATTTAGACCATACATCTACTGAAGCCCAAAGGCCGAAGTATCCCTTAGAAGCCGAGATAAAGGCCGAGAGAGAGGCTACAGCATTAGCCGGCAGATGATGCGGCTGAAGGCCAAAGTAATCTTAAAAGATCCTAGTGAAATCACTAAGAGGGAGGCCAAATCCTCTGGCAAAGTGGGACATGAAAACTACATACTCTCCATCATCGAGTACATGAGAAGATTCTTTGCCGGGTAAGCGACAAT
Source organism: Avena sativa (assembly GCA_916181665.1). NCBI lineage: Eukaryota > Viridiplantae > Streptophyta > Magnoliopsida > Poales > Poaceae > Avena > Avena sativa. The sequence goes on from OV702293.1 coordinate 109,227,550, forward strand.
TTACCTCGGTAGGGATTCGGTGGGTCTTGCGCAGCCACTCGATCTCTCAGCGAGTGACCGTAGAACCTTGCCATGTGCCCCGTTCTAGACCCGCCATGAGCTCTTCTTCCCCAACGAGGGCGCCGCTGACGGAGCTAGACATAGGCTCGTCGGAGGAGTCGACGGAGGAAGAACTGGTGGCATGGAGAGGATTAGAAACCCAAGGCCCCGTCACGGCGGAGACGAGCACGGCGGCGGAGCAGAGAAAGAACCGCTGCGAGAGATGGAGGAAAACAAGTAGAGCGCCTAGGGCAGAGACCTAGCGGTGGCGGCGCTAAATGCTGCGGTGAAGCACGCCAGCAGAGACCCGAAAGCAAGGACGCGGCAGCGAGCTCGCAAGAGCAGGAGAGCGGCAGCGTGGCCGTCAAGGAGGAAGTGCGGCGGCGCAGTCACTAGAGCGCAAACGGCGGCGGCGGCGTTGGGAGGAAGACGAAGGGAGTGGGGAGGGGGAAAGTGAATTGACCCACCCCCACTCCCATACTTATAACCGCATAGGGGGAGCGGTAGTGGGATCGTGGGTGTGCCGCGGTAACCGCGTGAACGCGTGTATCACGCATCCGCGAACAAAGAGTGGAGCCACAGTGAGGGCCACACGGAACGAGAGGAGATCAGGCTGTGTGACCATTCGCGTTTATCGAAGTGTCACTACGTCGACGCGACGGGCGCAGTAATCACTGTAGCGTGGAAGCATACACTGTAGAAGTACAAAAAACGAGACAAATTGGTACACGTAGGATGAGGCTTACTCAAGAAGCCAAGTGGATACCCCGGAAGAAAGAGAATGACTCGGAGAAACGGCTCAGACCTCGGTAGGAGAGGATAAACAAAAGAAAGAAAGCTGAAGAGGAGCATCGGTTAAAAAATACGTCGAACAAGAAATGAGAAAGAATAAAGGTCTGGAAACTGATGTGGCCCGGCCGAAGTATCCGGCAGGACCGCACCATCTTCGGGATTAATGTTGGGGGGATAACCCAAGGTAGGGTCAAGATAGTGGAAAGAAGGAAGGAACCTTTCTTACCATATGTCGAGTTATAAGCTGATTCGGCCAAGTTATGCAAGGCTCAGCCGAATAAGGCATGGCTTAGCCAAAATCGAGTGATTAATACCTTACTTGGCCGACGTGTGGACTAAGTCGGCCGAATAAGGTTGATCAGCTCATGCGCAGGTAAATATCAAGCCGAGTTATGCAAGGCGAGGCCGAGTAATGGGAAGCTTGCAGGAGAAGGAGAAGGATCCCAGAGTCAAACCCTAGCTACTAACTAGGAGGAATCTGCATAGAGCCAAGCGCTAGAGACAAAGAGCAGAGCCGCAGAGGGGCAGACAGGCATCACGGAGGTGATAGTGGGCAAGCCCGAGGCTCACATGTGGGGGTTCTGGGTCTTTGCCGTCGATAGAAGGGGGACACGGAAAGAGGTCCGCCGAGTTACCACTTTGGGACAAGCATATTCCAAGAATATGCTTGTCCACGTCAACCCTAGAAGGAACCAAGGGATCCCTTTATAAGGAGGGGCACGACTTCCTGGAGGGGGGATCGATTCATTTTACACTAGAGGGCTCAGATTGTGATCTCAGCTCAAGGAGCACTTGTAACTTGGTTGAGGAGAAATAAAGATCTGTGTTCTAGCTAGTTGTGTGTAGAAATCACTACATCTTCCCTCCCTAGATCCCACTAGCATCCATTGGCCCCATACTCTAGCCTACCCATGGCATCTGCCGTGCCACCACCACGACAAGATGTCCCTTGTGTAAACAGTCAGTGCATGCTTCTCTATTGGGAATGGGGACCATGGCCTCACCTCAAGCTCATCCGTCCGGTAATCACTGCAGCCCTCTCTACCTAAAATCTTGGTCTGAATCTTCTCATACTGCCTTACAAAGTGCTTGATAGAGTTCTGGGGATTGATGTACCTTTTTAGGACAGCGTTGAATCCCTCACTCCTTTGAGTTGACTACAAGAAACGGAAGAAGCATTCCCTGAAATAACATGGAACCCATGTATGAGCATACTTTTTTAACCAAACAAAAGTTTCATTCCCGGACAATCCCCACTTCACAACCATTGCTGCCAAGTTACTTCGAACTCTTCAACAGTCATACTCTCATCAATGCACTCATTGAACTCCTCACCTAGACCAGGATGACGCCCAAGGAACGACCCTAGCTTCTCATTGCCTTTTTTAATTACGTGCCAACGACAATTTCTATGCACACTATGAGGGAAAATAGCTTTAATCGCATTCTTAATAGCCCAGTCCTGGTTTGTGATTATGTTGCTGGGTTGCTTGCCATGCATTGCTTCGAGGAACTGTCTAAAAAGCCACTTAAAGCCGTCCTCTTTCTCATCTCTAAGGAAACCATAGCCCAGCAAAAATGATTGCCCATGCTATTTATACCAATAAACGACGCAAAAGGCATGCTAAAATGATTTGTACAGAAAGTTGTGTCAAACGACACACAATCATGATATGCTTCCACATAAGCTTTTCTTGCCAAACTATCAACCCAGAATATATTTTCAACTCTGTTCTCTGAATCAAAGGGAATTTTGTAGAAGAATTCTAGGTCTTTTGTCTGCAGCTCTTTGAAGTGCTCAAGTGTTTCACCAGTGTCGAAATCCTTGTTTTCACTCCTGAATTCAGATCGCAAGTTTGATATTGTCTTGGGGCCATATGGTACAAAAGCATCCTCGCCATAAAATTCAGACATGACATCCATCATGCGCCCTGCACATTAGAAAACAACTTAGAAGGATGCCCTGAAACAACTCAGCAAAATAGCAGTAGCAAGTTAGCTAACATTTAGAATCCAATTTAATAATAGTCAGCTTTTTCAAACAAAAAAAACGCGACAAACCTATTTCCAAGTTGCAATTATGCAGACACTTCACGAACTCTTCATAAGCGATGGCCTTTCTATCAAAGGATGATTGTGTTCAGCGATGAAGTAGGTCACCTGCCACTTGTTATCAATGAGTTTGACAAACATTCTAGCTTGGCAATTTGTTTGTTTGATACTTTCCCTATTGCGCTTAACCCTAAATTTGCTGCTACTTTTTTTTGATGAATCACTCTTCCAAGATTCAACATTGCCATCATCAAGCTGAACATGGATGATATCTTCTACAATAGTCATTCTCTCATGTTGCTCCTCCTCTTCTGTTTTAGGTCTACGAAACTTGTTGCACACAAACTGTTGCTTAATGACCTGATCTGTGTTTCTCTCTTTCTGAGATGTATGAGCTTTGATAGAAAAACCCATCTTGAGAGCATAAGCATTATAATGCGCTTTCGCACTCGAAATCATGTCAAACCTCATCCCAAGGAAAGGTTCCTGTGGACTAGATGCAACTTCCTCGTTCATGCCAGCTCCATCAACATCACCTTCCGCCAAGTCAGGGTAGGTGGTCGAATCCATAGGAATAGTAGTCGTGGGAATACTATGGTCACCAGTAGGGGGCAACTCTCTATTATGTTGCGAGCTCCTACCACTTTTCATCAGACTAACCACCAAGTATCGTGCCCTCTCATCAACCACTGGATCTGGAGATTCTCCAACAATCTCTGTCGGCCATGCCTGAGTGCAGTATAACGACTCCATGTCAGGGACATCACCATCTTCTGTAGGGGGGGCATTAAGATCCAAATTTGACATCTGGTACAAAAGATTTTTTTTTGTTAGGATTTCTTTTTGCCTCTGTAATCTATTTGATCCATTTTTCTTACATGCACATCCATGCTGTTTTTTGGATACTTTTTGATTTGGTTCCTGTTTATAACTAAGTTGGTTCTTTTTATAACTAAGTTGGTTCCTTTTATATAACTAAGTTGGTTCCTTTATGTAACTAAGTTGATTCCTTTTATATAACTAAGTTGGCTTTCCTGACTTTTTTTGATTTGTCTGATTTTTTGTGTGTGTTGTTTGTGTTTCTTATCAGATTACTGCACATGAGAGAGGATAGTGTGGGAGGCAAGCAAAACAAGATGCAAAATCGAGAGCAAGCCACCAAAGATGAAAAAATTCAAGATGACAAAAATGAATCAGCAAGTTGAAAAAAGATTCTAGTTTTTGATCACATGGACGCACAAAAAAAGTTATACATGTTAAAAAGCTTCTTATATTGTTCAGTTTTTTTCAAAAACTAAGGCTTTTTCATCATAGGTATGGATGTGCTAGACAAGTTTCTCCAGACAGGGGAACTATGGCTGTGTTGATTGTGTCTATTTTCTGCAAAAACTAGGGGGGGGGGGGGGGGTTGTTGTACAACGATGGGAGGGGAGATGGAGATTTACCTTTTTTTTCCTTGCTGTCTCTCTATCCTTCTTTTTTAGATCTAGAGTTACAACTGGAGGAATTGAGAGCTGGGAGGAGATCTGGGAGCCATGGCGAACTGGAGGAGGAAGAAGAACAGGGGAGGGGGTGGGGGAATATTTTGGTTTCTTTCTTCCAGAAAAAGATGGAGGGGGAAAAGGGGGGAGAGGGAGGGGGGGGGGGGGGGGGTGACAGGTTGGGGGCAAGATGATTTTTTTGTCGCTATCCTGGAAGGCGCATGGGGCTGGGATCAGGCACGCGGAGACTTGGAATCGAAGGAGTCTTTCCGGAATTAGGGCGAGTGCTGGGTAGTACGAACGGGCATCCAGATGCCCGCTAGCGACGTCCTAACGTTAATGGCAAGGTTTAAAAGAAAAAAGGCTAGTGGTGGATACCTAGACACCTAGAGACGAGGAAGGGCGTAGCAAGCGATAAAATGCTTCGGCTGAGAGCTGAGAGGAGAAATAGCTTCCATATACGTTCTTCTTACTTGCCTTCATTCGATACATCTTACGCTTATCACTGCGCAGCACACGCACACCCTCACGTTTACCTGACCATCCTGGCCCACACTTAACTTGCACGCACTCGCGCCACCTGCATTTACCCTTTGGTTCCGAGGTGGCGCCGCCCAGGCCTAAGGTTCGACGGTGGGCATGATATGCTGATGCTGTACAGTAACTTCTTTCTGTGTATGCAAAAGATAGTAAAACCTGTACTATAGAGAAAGACTTCTGATATCGCGCTGCTGATCAGTAATTCCTTTTGCTAATCGCGAGGATACTGGAAGCAACTCAGCTGGAGCTCCTGTGGAGGGTGTGCTTGTGCATTTTGGATTAAACCACCTTCTTAGTGTGAGGCCGTTGATCCTCATCCTCCCGTGGGACTCCTCGCCTTGATATTTAATTCCTAATCTCCTCAGCAGGGAGCCAACTGCTTGACCAACTCTGTTTATAACAATCCAAATAAGTCTCTTCAGATTTATTGGATAATTTTAAGGCATAGAAGAGAATTTATATTCGACTCAGTGGATTAAGACTAGTAAACTAGCTGTTAACAGAGTATAAACATCAAGAAAATGTAGTCGTAAGAGCTCATACTAACTTCCATATTATTTAAAGATGAAAAATTCTGAATATGGACAAGTATTCAGAAAAAATATGTGATCTTCACCTTCCAGCAAGCTTAAGTGTTTTCTCTCTTTCATCAAGATCAACCTGTTTCTTTTCTGTGGGCAATAGAATTGTAACATTCGGTAACCTTGCACCTGCAAGGCATAAAAAATATAAAGGAAGATGTGAATTATACAATAATCTACTGAGTTTTCTTATATTCGCACGTGGAAATCGCACTATTATTTGGTTATAACTCGGAGGTTCCTCCTAGAACTTGGTAGTCAACACAAGTTTATCAATAAGTAAGAAGTTCATTGTGCTTCCCTGGAAAGATTTGATTCAGCGAATATGATCTAAGCCAGAACAACTGGAACCAGACAAAAAGCTTGGAATAAGTTGGACTATCCCGGAATAAATCTTCTTAGCTTAGCAATAATGTTGTATAAAAAAGTTCCAGATTCTGCATATCTGCTTTTGCCGGTTTAAAGGAAAGTATTCGGAATATATATGTATTTACTATTCTTCAAACAGTTATACAAAAAAATTATTGTAAACAAAGTAGATTATTTCACTCATAAAAAAATACTTCAGTATTCACCTGCAGCTAGTCGATGCTTCATTGACTTCAATGTTGTTAGAAGAGAAACCTGACAAAAATTAAGAATAAGTATTTACGGTATTGATTATGTAATATACATAGGTATATATATTCGGCTCGTGCTAGTGTATGTAGTCGTCGCTAGGTGGTCCAATGACCTATTTGTAATTTTTATTACTTTTGGATCTATTTGTACTGCTGTTGATGATTATTAATAGATCGGTGGAATTTCACAAAAAAATTAATATATATTCTTGTTTATCATCCATGTATTTTTGGTTTGTACTTGCATTCAGAAAAACTGTTTAAGTATGTCAAATGTAGAAATTTCGATCATTATTCTCCTCCTAAAATCTTTACTTGCTTAATGAAAACGAATGACAGGAAAGTGCTACATAGTTCCAAAGGCCATCTTTGCAGTAACTAGAAGGCTCAATATCTACAAGTGAAGCAAATAGTCATCTCATATCTAAAACATCATGATGCTATAAAATCTAATGTCAATATATGCATCGATTGGCGAGGGCAGCGGTAGGGTTCAACATCAATAACAGGGAAGACATATTATGTATTAGTAATACCAAATTCTAGTAAGTGTTGTATTCTACGAAAGTAGGAAACTGTTCAATATACCATTTATGTAACAGTGGGTAGCAAACACAGAACTGATTTACTGAAAAATTGTGCTGAGATAAAGTAGAGCACACTAGTGAGGTGAAATCGCATTATATTAATGAAAATATTAAAGCGGCAATAAGCAAACAAAACCTCAGCTGTGTATATCTTTGACTTTCTTGCATCAATGACAATTTGACTATGTTTTGTGGAAGTACTTGCAACTGCTCCTAACAAAGCAGCTTCCTGCGACAACAAATGCTGCATTAATACCTACATAATACTGAAATTGAAACATGGTTTAATTAAAAGATAGCATCTCTACCTCCAGTATTGAAAAAGCACGAATATCATATTCACCGAATCCTTCCAACAGTGAATTTGTATTGGGGTGATGTGGCATATCACAACTTATTCCCATGTTATCAATGAAAGTATTTTTCAATGAACTGTCATGAGGAAACCTCAAACATCCTAGCACTTGAGATAAAACATCACTTGAGGGTAACAGGCCGGTGGTGATTGCGTGACGGAAGACCATAATTGCTGAGGAGGTCCTACAGGAAGATAAGCAAATATAAGCTTCTGACAAAGAAAACTACAGGACTGATTGTAGATATAATGAAAGTATGAGTTAGTGTTAGAATCCAATAAGAACTCAGTTTCCTAGTCCAATGAGAGGCCATATCGGAACCCAGCTACACCCAGTAGATGTCTAACTTCCTTCCCAATTTGATCTGGATTCGAGTAGTAGACCATCCTCTACCCTCCCTCTCCACCACAGCACTCACACACCTAACCCAGCAGTAGAGATGCTATCTCCCTGATATTTCCCCGTGTTCCTCTGCAGCATCCCTCAAGTGGAGCAGCAGCCCAATGGGTGGTAGCACGAGGAAGACAATACACACGTGGGTTTGATAAAGATTAAGGTATATTGTGTCCTTAAGGACCCCGCGCCTGAAGGAAAGAAGGCTTTTAGTACTCCCTCTGACACCGAAGCAAAAGTGCTGATGCATACAAAGTTGTACTAAATCAGGGACTCTTAGTATGGATCGGAGGGAGTAGTAGATTAGTATGGTAAATCTTACATCTAAAGATCTGATTGCATTGCCAAGTTGCAATTTTACGATGCATTTGTGTGAGTCTGGATTTGGATCTATTGTAGTTTGATACCCCAATCCACTTGTGCATGATCTTTGCATTTGTCTGCACGCCATGGAGGATGTTAGCTCTTTGTGTCCACCACTGCCAAGGAGGATGCACCATTGGAAATGAAAATGAGCCCGTGAAGAAGCCGTCCCCAAATTTGTTGCTCGTGGTGAGCACAATCTGGAAACACGATCAACTAGGTGGTTTGTCGCTGTCGCTGGCGGCTGCCAATATGTTTGAATGAAAAAGTGACTGTCACTATTTGGATGGGTTAGGGGACTATATGGTCATTATTGGAGAGGTTGGCAGAGGAGATGGGTCACCAGTAGGCGTGATGAAGGAGCAGATGGACCGACGGTGGTGGGAGGAGTCAGGGGAGGAAAGGGAGAAGAATGGTCCACGGAGGGGCAAAGCTGTCCTTTGGTTTGTCAAAATATATAGTATATAACTACTTCCAAATAGTTTATCCTCCTTATATTCAATTTAGCTTAAGTGGTTTCAGAAAATTAATTTTGATCTATTAACAAGAAGCTTGGCATACATATTTATTTGAATCTAGAGTCCAGCAAGGAGTGTACCATTTATTGTCAATCTGTGGCTTCCCTTGGTTGAATCTGACAATGATGTTATCAAGTGAAAGATCATTGGCGAACATTTGTAGACATAAACCTGCATAAATGGTGTTTCATTAGGAACAATTGACACCAAAAGGAAAAACAGTACAGAAATATAAAATAACTGCCAGGAGCAGACATAAGGAAAGGAGCGGGAGGCATATGACAGGCTGCAGATGGGGCTACAGCGACGGAGGACTATATGAGGAAGGCGATGCGTCGCAAGGCGGAGTGTAACCTTGACTCCACATGTATATCTCCATCTGGTAAGTCCTTTCTTTCTTTTTCAGCACCGGTGTTGTCTTGTAAGTTAAATAATGTAGGAGTTAATTTGGGTAATAACAAAAATGAATTTTTGTTTTGACATGTGTCTTGAGTCGGATGGAATATGACCGTCTTACGGTAATTACTAAAGCTTTGACCATGTCGGTACCACCATATTTAGATGAAGAGGAAGCGTATGCCACATCAGATGGTCAGCTTCTCTCTCATCTAGTGGGTGAGGTGTCGGAGGTTGGATTGGATGAGGACAGGCTTAGCTCATTGTATGAGCTAAAAGCATCGGGCCAGATATCTAAATCTACCTCAAACAAAAAGGGCCAAAAGCCATGGAGAAGGTCAAAAGTTTCAAAATCTCCAATTGTTTCCTAATGAATGGCATGTTTTTGAATAGCAGATGTCTTCATGACTTGGCTAAACATTTACACATTGCTCAATGTTCTTTTTTTCGCGAAAACGCAAAAGCCTTGCGTTTCGATTCATTGATAGAAAAAAGGAGTTTTGTACATATACACAGGCTACAAAAGTGAGCCGCACCCGAGATACAACTCAACCCACTAGACCTACGCTACAGCGGGGATCAAGGCCTTTACCAATCGCGCCAGCCAAAGCCCAAGATCTTGCTTCTAATCGAATCGTGTCGAGGAGACTACCGCAGTTGGGGATCGCGTTGTCGAAGATGACCGCATTGCGGTGTTTCCACATCCACCATGTCGTCAGCATCACCAGCGACAAGGTCCCTTTGCGCATCGCGCGGGGGGTAGATAGGAGTGCCAGCTTCCACCAATCTATGAAATCGTCCTCCTCAACCGGAGGCCTGGCCGTGGATCGAATCCAAGATAGGACCTCGTGCCATATCGTCCGAGAGAAGGGGCACCCTGTGAGAAGGTGCCTCATGGTCTCTTCCTATTGGTCACACAGCGGGCAGCGCGGAGGGTGTTGGAGCCCCCTCCTCGCTAGCCTCTCACCCGTCCAGCAGCGGCCTTGGCATGCTAGCCAGACAAAGAACTTAACCCTTGGGGGAGCCCACGTGCGCCAGTTAATCCTCCACGATCTCGACAGTAAGGACCCCTGAAAGAGGAATTCATAGCAATATTTGGACGAATACTGCGCATCCGTCGTCCACCTCCATAGGATAGTGTCCGGGACGACCGAGAGTTGGACGTCTCGCAACGCGATCCACAGCTGAACGTATTGCCATAGGGCCAGCGAACTCAGCGCGCCCTGTATATCGGCAATCCAGCGACGCTCGGTCAGCGCCTCTCTCACCGTGCGGCGCTTCTGAGCGCGCTTCGGGATCAGCACGAACAGGTCATCCACCTATCTTCCCAACATTGCTCAATGTTCTCGGGATCATAATTTGGATTTTGTGGACATGTTGGAAATGGGTAGACGAGATTTCTCGCAAAGTCTTCTAAACCGACTTTCGGGCGGTATAGACTTCGTGCAGCATTCTCGTCCGCCTCGTGGACGATCTGGGGGCATCCTACTTGGCGTCAGGACATATACTATGGATGTTTTGGCTAGTTCGATGGTGAGTACCATATAAAGTCCATATCCGCAACAAAGGCGATTACTTCACATGGATTCTTGTAGCTTTGTATGAGGCTGCCTAGGATGTTTTTAAGGCTAAGTCCTTCGAGAATTGGTTAATTTAGCGAAAGATAATCTATACCCTATTCTTATAGGGGTGATTTCAATTTGCTATGTTTTCCATTCAAGAAGAGTAAATGCCGGTTTGATGATCATTGGCCCTTCTTATTAGATGTTGTCGTTGACAACTGGATTTAAGAGAGGTTTCAATGACTGGAAGGCAATTTACTTGGGCAAATAGCCTTCCGCGACCTACATACGAAAAGCTAGACCGTGTACTGATGGACTCTGATTGGGAAGAAAAATTCTCTATGATCTCAGTGCGCGCTCTAGAACGTATTGAGGCTCTCTCAGACCATGCTCCCATACTATTGACTACAGGATTGTCTAGACCAAATAGTTCTTGCTGTTTCAAGTTTGAACTTAGATGGTTACACCGTGAGGGATTCCATGACATGGTCAAATCAGTATTGGAAATACATGTTGCTGGACGTACCCCAATACAAAGATGGAACAATAAAATGCGTGCGACACGCAAACACCTTGGTGGATGGGCACGACACACAACAGGTACTCTTAAACAAGAAAAACAGTGACTTCCGTCTATTATTGACGACCTCGAAGCTTTAGTAGAAGTTTGGCCCGCTGATTGTGAATGAAATTGAGCTCAATAGCCAATCAAATGCACAGATAGCACGACTTCTACGCGAGGAGGATCTCAAATGGTATCGACGTTTCAAAACTCAACTCATATTGGAAGGAGATTCGAATACAAGATACTTCCATCTGTTGCCAATGGCAGACATAGGAAGAAACTTATTCGTTCTGTCGTCCAGGAAGAGGGAACAATTAAGGGACATGAGCAATTAAAGTCGTACATTAAGGTTTGTTCGGAGCTCCAGAAGAAGGTAAATTCTCCTTGGATGAGTCCCGAACTGATGATATACCCCAAGTTTCCAATGAGGAAAACAACCTACTTACTACTCCCTATTCTGACGAGGAAGTGGAAAAGGTTTATTTCCAAATGGAACACAACAAAGCCCCTCCTTATGGCGTTTCGGCAGAGTTCTACCAGAACTTCTGGGACGTCATTAAATCAGATCTTCTAGAGTTGTTCAGTTTTCTGCACACTGGACAACTAGATTTTGTTCCGCCTGAATTTCGGTGAGATAATTTTTTTACCTAAGGTTAATGTAGAAGAAAGGATCCAACAATACATGCCTATCTTCCTTTTTAACATTAGTTTTAAAAATTTTACCTAAGTTGCAACAATCAGGCTGAACGCTGAACTCTGAGGCAGATCATGTGGTTCGCCCTTCACAGAATGCTTTTATGCAAGGCCGTAACATCCGGATCGGGTGGTTATCCTACATGAAACAGTTCATGAACTACAAAGGAAAAACTTGAATGAGGTTATTTTAGAAATAAATTTTGAGAAAGGCTATGACAAAGTCAAGTGGTCTTTACTTCAGCAGACTCTTAGAATGAAAGGCTTTTCTGCATAGTGGCATGCTTTAAACCATAGCTTTGTGTCAGGAGGTAGTGTGGCCATTAAAGTAAATGATGACATTGACAAATACTTCCAAACAAAAAAATGGCTAAGAAAAGGCAATGCATTATCACCAATGCTATTCAATATGGCGGATATGCTAGTTGCCATGATTGAGCATGCCAAGCTCGATGGAGAAATTGAAGGTGTGATTCCTCATCTAGTTGATGGTGGCTTATCTATCTTACAAAATGCCAACAATATGATCCTTTCTATTGAACATGATACCCAAAAAACAAGAAATCTGAAGTTAATTCTTTGATCTTTTGAGCAACTTTCAGGTCTAAAAATAAACTTCCATAAGAGTGATTTGTTTTGCTTCAATGAGGCTCAAGACGAGGCCAATCTGTATGCTGAATTATTTGGCTGCGGTCAAGGCCAGTTTCCTATTAGGTATTTGGGCATTCCGAATTTCCGATACATAATCAAAGACTTACAAATGGTGAATGGAAATATTATTCAGGAAAGACTAAAATTAAGATTAAGCAGTTGGAAAGGTAAACTGTTATCGCTGGGGAAGATTGGTTCTCACTAATTCAGTAGTTAGTAATATGGTATTTTACATGATATCCTTCTTCCAACTATCAAAAGGAGTTTAAAACGATTGGATTACTTACAATCAAGATTCTTTTGGGAGGGCGACGAGGGTTCGACTCGTCAATGCCCATTGTTATGTACTTGGGTTTTGGAGGAGGGGACGCTAGAGATCGGCGGAACGGCTAACAGACAAACAACACGGGACACGATGTTTACCCAGGTTCAGGCCCCCGAAGGGAAAACCCTACTCCTGCTTGTCTACTCTCGATTAATGGTGATGCCAAAGGTTACAGGGGTGCACAGATTGGATCTGGCATGGGTTATGATGTGAGTCCTCCTTGACATGCCCTCATGGCTTTTATATAGATAGGCCAGGTCCCGGGGTAGGTCAAGTCGGTTACAAGTTTAGGGTTTTCCCTTTGAATTTCTAACTTGAATTTAGCCATATTCTTCAAGGAATCGCACTCCTCTTGGGCTTGGGCCACCCGAAATCCTCCTGGGCTTCACTATCAGGGGTACGTCGTCTTATGGGCTTCTGCCGGGCCGAACCAGGTAAGCTAATATTAGGCACCCATAGGGCATACCCATGTCAGAGGGTGACAGTGAGAAAAAGAAATATCGACTGGCTAAGTGGAGTGTGGTTTGTCGTCCCAAAGACCATGGTGGGCTTGGTATTTATGATCTTGAGGTCAATAATACAACCCTCCTTGGTAAATGGCTCTTCAAGTTACTTACTGAAGATGGGGGTATGGCAAACTCTCCTTAAACGAAAATATGTTGGCTTGAAAGCTTTGTCCCAGGTATGTTGGAAACCTGGTGACTCGCATTTCTGGGTTGGTCTAATGGAGAAGAAGAATTTCTTCCGCTTTGGATCTTTTTAATCAAGGACAGATCTGAGATACAGTTCTACGAGGATAAGTGGCTAGGCAATGCTACACTCCGGGTACAATATCCTGCTTTGTATGCTATTGTTCGTCATAAGGATGATACAATCGCCATAGTGATGGAGTCTTCTCCTCCGAATGTGACGTTCAGAAGAGATTTACTTGGACCCAGACTTGCTCTTGGGATGCCTTGCTTCAACGCTTGGCATTAAATCCAATTAGCACCTGGGCTAACGAATTTCGCTGGAATCTACATGAGAATGGTTAATTCTCAGTTGGTTCTATGTACAATGCACTAGTCCAACCAAACTTACCAATTGATAATAATAGGAAAATTGGAAGATGAAGGTACCTCTAAAGAATAAAAAAATTCCTGGTATCTTCATGGGGGGGGGGGGGGGGGAGGGGGGGTCATCGCGGTGAGAATCAAGCATTTGTTCTTCCAATGCAATTTTGCCCGCTCTATATGGTCAGTCGTCCAAACAGCTCCAGGCTTGTATCCACCGCGTAGTGTTGCCAATAATTTTGGGAATTGGCTACATTGTATAGATCACAAGTACAAAATTCTTCTTGGGGTGGGATCAATCGCTATTATTTGGTAGCTATGGCTATGTAGAAATGATAAAGTGCTTAATGATAAAAAATCTTCTCTTTTGCAAGTTATCTACCGGTGTACTGGTATGCTCCGTTTATGGCCGTCTCTACATCGTGTGGAGTTTCAAGACCACTTTACGGAGGTTTGTACATGTCTAGAGGATACAGCGAGGGACTTCTTCACCTGACATGGATGGCAGCATAGTCTTCGGATCAGTCCTCCACCACCTTAGGCGTTTTTCAATTTCTCATTATGATATATAGTTCACCTCTTTTATTTTGTTATGCCACTTTGGACTTGCATCGGCTGTGTGTATCGTAGTTATCCAGAGGCCGGGTGTAATACTTAAAACTCTTTAAGTAATAAAGCATCATTTATCGAAAAAAGTATGAAAAAGGAAAACATGTAAGTTCAGAAAAAAAGAAAAATTCCAGCTTTCCCATGCAGCACCAATGAAGAAAATTTACCAGTAAGACAACCAACAATGGTGGGATTGAGGTCAATACCATCTCCTTTTAATTGTTCAAATAGATCAAGACCTAGTTGTGCTTCACCATTTCTGCAGGTCAACCGTTAGTATCTGAAGAATATCGCGAGATTAATTTGAAGCATCCAGGTCTTGCTAGATCAGAATGTATTACCTTTCGCAAGCCACACATAAGACAGAATAGGTTATCTCATTTGGACAGACACCAAGTTCCTTTATCTCATTAAGGACCTTAGCAGATTTCAAAACTTGATCCCCATCACCTTCAATTTCATTTTGTAGTTAATTAAAGCTTTTAATCATCGTTACTTCCATGTTCAAATAAGTAGTTACAAAATAAAAAGTTAGGAGCAAACATATGTGTGTTTCAAGTATAAGGAATAATATGAATGCCCTATACTTCTAGTATAATACATTAGGTTCTCTAATTTGAAAATTTACTTGCATGTCTGTAAATTCATTGTGAAGTGCCACTTGGATCCTTAATAATGAAAATTGAATATTTTAATACAGTGCGGTTTAGCTAAAATTATGATGTAGACCTTGATACAGTAGACATGTAACAGTTTAGATACTCCAAAAACAATAAGATAGTCTACGTGACAGTTGACATGTGTGAGACCCTACCAGCTACACATTCAAGTTTAGTGACATTGGTAGCAAGCTGCTACAAGTATAGGGTCATGTAGTGCATTTTCCTATTTAAGAAAATAGTAGGTAGAAAGTGAACAAATTTTTTGCATTCTCCTTTTAAGAGCACACATACAAAGGGCAGTGATCAAAGCATTCATCATCGGAACTGTTGGAATTAATTTGATCGCCTTAATCTCCTCAAATAGCTGCAGCGCCTTTTTCCAGTCCTTGGCCTGATACAGTGGCAATCAAATCACGATGAGCAAAAACAAATCTGATAATATAATGGATTCAAATAAAAAGTACACGAATGCAAGCATAATACAGAGTTAAGTAATTATGTGCAACATCTTGGACTACTTTAGACACAAAAGTCAAATTAAATGGCTATCTAACTGGGGTAGACACCAATTATGGTGATGCGGCTCTACCAATAGGAAATCACCTTACAGAAAGAGCACGTGCATGGATGCAGGAATCAAACACCTCATAATGACGTCATTGTATTAATTGCTAAATCTGAATTTATAATTATTTATCTTCTAAACTATTAATCTGATTAGCGAACAGTCTTCACTGCCCAGTTCGTGATCCCATGTTGCTATGTGTTGACAGTTTTTTTTCATCGCACCAGTTGTCAGATTTATACTGTGGTTGTCAGGTTAATAGTGAACAATTATAATACATAGTGACCAGATAATTTTATACATGTTTTTAGACATTGCAATATTATGCAGAGATAAGAGAGTGGGTATTCAAGTGTTTAACAACAAATAAGAGATGGTAATATCATACTTGCATTGTTATAATCTAGTAACTAAGTAGTGTATAACCGTCAGTGGTAACAACCAAGCAATTACCGATGGAAAATATAGGTTGTCAAAACATGCAAACATGGGATTTAATTTCAAAAATCTCCTCGTGACTAAGCCAATGGTGAAAACGGAACCTGAGGCACATGCAAGCGCCCATGGAACAATTTACCACGAAACTTACATTGCAGCAAGCGCCCATGCAGGAACTGTATGCCATGATTCCAACATGAAATCCCTTTGCTCTGACATCTTTGATTATTTCGAAAGCAGCATCAGCCCTCTTAGCATGTCCCGCTACATCAACTAGAGCACTGAGAAACATCTGTAGTAGATGGCATTAAGCAGAGAGAAAAGTCAAGTAGGCTGTAGGAGGCAGAACACTACACATATCTCTTAATGTTTCCACTAAGAAATTAACACCTCATCAGGTTGAACTCCGATCTTGTTCATATCTTCATAGATCTTCAATGCAAACCCTAAATCTCCAGTCAAGCTACAGCTTCTCAATGCAATTGTGTAAACTTCTGGGGTACCTTTTATACCGTACTCCTGAAGCATTTTGTAAACCTCACGAGCTCGATCTGCCTAGACAAACAAAAAGATTGACACAACTTGATTTTCAATACTGAAACAATATTTTCTGCTTTCCATTTCTGAGAAGATATTAGTCTGTAAGATAACCACCTGGCCAGCCTGAATACATGTCTTCATGAGTGCTCCAACCGTGACATGATCAGGAAGAATTGTCTTGCATCCTTTCGATTCTGAGGATTCTGCTGTCATTTCTGATAAAACATCAAAAGCTCGAGCAACAGCTCCAGATTCACCACATGCACTGATCAAAGCATTGAAGACAACTCGATCTGGCTTCACCTTCTACTGCAAGTATGACCCAGTAAGTTCATAAAGCATGAAGATGCTTGCAGAGGCTTTTAAATTGAACAAGTATTTCAGGAACATTTATTGCAAAAGTGAAAGAAAACACATCTAACTTAAAAGTTCAACAGACAGAACAATTCACCTTTGAACTCATGATCCCATAGGCACCAAATGCTTTTGCCACTTGTCCAGCTTTAGCACATCCATCAATTAGTGCGCCATATGTGTTAACATTTGGTTCTATTCCAGCACTGACCATCTCATGGAAGACCTAAGATATAAGAACAGCATAAGGGATATAACGCGAGGTACAGTATGTTATCAAGTTTTAAATGGAATCCCTACGTGTGAATTAGTTACTTGGTTACCTCAAACATCGCATCAACTTTTCCACACTTTGCACAAGTTGATATCAGTGTGGTGTAAAGTTTACAATCAGGTTTTAGCCCAGCCTCCTTTAGGAGCACCATAACTTGGAGGGCTCCTGTAAATATAAAACCATTTTGGCATACTCAAGTATCATCTTTACCTCGAGCACATCTGACGAGTAAAGCTAAAGTTTCAAGCAAGATCAGTTACCTTCAAAGTCTTGTGAATTAGCACAAACAGATAAAAGCATATTGAAGGTGCTCATTTTCGGATTTTCAATTAATCTGCAGAAGTGAACAGCTTCCGTAACAGCCCTTTGCTTCTTACAGGCACTCAAAAAGCTGGCATGGTGGATCTAAAAATAGATGTGAATGAGATATTTGAGGAAGGCATTGCAAAAGCTAAATTATAACAGGTAATTACTCACCTTCTTCATATCAAGCAATCCCATCTGCTCCATGATTTCCAACAGATCCACACAGTCCTTCAACCTAACAATACCAATATATCAACTAAAGATTTCATAGATATAAAGATTGCATTTGCAATGAATATTAAGAACAGTAACTTAAGGAATGTTGGAAATGTGTTATAATTATCATTGAATACTATACCTTCCATTCATTAACAAACTCTTGTATCTCCTCATGTAATCCGATGTATCCACTGTGCCGTTTAATCCAAGTGTCTTTGTCGGAATAAAGTTATCTAGATTCTCCTTGCTCAGTAGATCGGAAATACTCCAGCCCATAGTTTTTGCATCATCATGGTCTTTCACTGCTTTCTGATGTTTACTTGCAGGACCGTCCCTCAAACATCCAACTGGAACAAATTTTCCTGAACATAGAGTATGCTTCCAAGGAAAGGGAAGAAATCATGCAAGGGACGATATGAAATACTAAGTAAACTGTATCAGCAGAAGTACAAAGAAGAATTCATAAATTCCAAAGTTCAACCTGGTGTCAACTGAGATCCCCCTACATATGAATCTGCAAACTCAAAAGCTTTTCTTGGTTTGTACAAATTTCCAATGCTTGCCTGGGGAACAAAACTGAGAGGGCATTCGACTGTTCTTTTGAAAGATGAAAGTGATGTCAAATCAACATTTTCCTCATTATCACTCTGATGGTTTCGAAGTAAATGGTCACTGGGACCTTTGCCCTTTCGAGCATATTTTTGTTGTTCTGAGGATAAAAATTGGTACGAGAGTCCACCTTGCCAACCAATTCTGTTAGAGATATACTTGCTTTTATGTTGTCCTTGTGGACAGAAATATGGCGTCGCAATAACATTCATAATGTTTTCTGTAGAATTTGTTGTTTCTTCTGACATCGAGCAACTAACTTCTTCTGGTCCAGATACATCACCTAACTTGTGGAGCATTGTCCCTGGAGTAATAACGGAGACGACCTTTGTTGTCTTATTTACAGTATACACAGAAGAAATACCAGCCCGGCAATCCACCTCATGAGGAGTCATTCCTCCAGAAACAGATAGCTCTGAAAATCTATTTTCATGAGTTTCACAACGTGCATAATTACTATCATATACCAATTGTGGTGTTACTCCAAGGTCCTTATTTATGCTTTTTTCCTGTGTATGTAAAACCTGCCAAATTTGAAGATGAGTACAAGTTAGAAAACAACCGACCTACATAATAAATCACATCGCATTCCTCAAGTTAAAAACTATGAGCCATGTGGTAGTTTACATGTCGATCAATGAACACAATTTCATTTTACTTGTGAGAAATGGATAAGGCTTTTAGTGATTTTATAAGACTAGCTGATTCGAGAACCTGATGAGGACAGTCTAGCCAACTGTAAAGGTAACTACTGACTCTGCTGGCCTATCCCTAAGTTTTCAATCAAGACATAGTAACTGACCTGAAATTGTCTATGCCTTGCGCCGCTCCACCTGAGCCAAACCAGCTGCAAGCCGGCGAGGACAGCGGCCGCCGCGACCACTGAGCCACCCAGCACGTCCACCGCGGCGAGCGTCGAGCCGCTGAGAGAGCATCCCAACGGGCGGCGGGCATAGTACCCTAGCTCAAGCCTCCGGCGAGGCGGAGGCCGCAGCAGAAGCCCTCCACCGCCGCCGCGGCCGTGCCGGCGGGCGGATGGGTGGAGAAAGAGGAGGCGGGGGGAGGAGGTGATGAGGCTGAGGGCCTTGGGCATGGAGGCGGAGACCTCCATGCGGGAGCAGGTGGGGAATGGCGGGGTTTGGAATCGAGGATGATGAGGAGTTTTATCCGGAGCTCAGCGTCTGTGGTGTGGAGGAGGTTGGTTTGCGCGCCAGATTTGGTAACCGCTGGGTTAAAAAGACCACCGCCGGCACCTCCTATAGCGGCGCCCAAAAATAGTACATTAACACATTTTAGTTTCGTGAAATGAGGATATATCCAGTATTTTTTTAAGAGTATAAGTTCACTCATCTATATATAAAAGTTATCTAGATATATTCATTTATAAATCTAAAATGTCTTATATTTCTAGACCGAGGGAGTAATTGAATACCCGGTTGCTGATTCCATGAACGAAAAAATACCTGCTCCAGCGTCGTCCCCGTGGGCGACGACACGGCGCACCCTAGCCTCCCCCTCCTCAACCGTCATCCTCTCTCTCCCCTACCGCCACCGACGGACACTGCCGCGGCAAAGTCCGGGTGGTGCAGGCGGCGGCGGGCCGTCCTTTTCCCGCGTGTGCGGGCCTCGCGGGCGGCTTCTTTAGGTGGCGGCGCACCTTGGGGCGGCGCGTGCTCGGTGCTGGTGCGAGCATGGCGTGGCGGAGGGAGGCGGTTCCTAGGCCGTGGATAGAGCTCTCCGGTAGTGTAGGGCGGCTAGAGGTGAGGTGGGACTAGGGGGAATTGGGCGGCACGGGCCCAGATCTGGGCCAGGTTGGGCCCGATCTGGGTCAGCAAGCCCTGGACAGAGCTTCTCCTTGGACATTTGCCCCGGTTCCTTGTGCACATCCCCGCCGCTTTGCAAATGGGGCACCGGATTTGCATCGGACGGGCCTAGTTCCGGCGGCCGACCTGCAGACCCACCTAGGGCTCTGCATGGTTGCAACTTGCAGGTGGCACGAAGGTGCCATGTTCATCATGCTTGTTGCATCTCTGCTCTCTTCATGCTAATCCGGCTCCGTCCTTGATCGGGTGGTCACCCGGAGCATCTGCTTGGGGTGTCCCCGTGGGCGGCATGGAGACGTCGTATTCTTCATGTTCGTCCCATCTCGATCGTGCAGGCCCAAGTGGTGTTCCTTAGACCGGCGGCAGTCCGGTTGGCCCGGGTGACCACAATGACAATGGCGCGGCTGCTTGGCGGCGGGGATCTGCGGTGGTGGCGGATGTAGGGGTTCGTAGCATGGAAAACAAAAATTTTCTATCGCATACAAACAAACAAGCCAAGATCTATCTACTAGATTGTAGCAACGAGTCGATGGAATAACTCACCCTCGAAGATTCCAAAGTGTTTAACGAGAGCAGATTCTCGTGGGTGATGTAGTCGTACTCTTTCCGATCTCAAGATCGCGTAGACGATCCTTCCGGCGCCGCGTTCCCGCAGCGTTCCCGCAGTCGGTCACACGTTCGGTACTCGACGAAGACCTTCCTCTCCCTTGTTCCAGCAGGCAGCGGAGGTTGTAGCACTCTCCTCGCGATTCCGGCAGCACAACGGCGTGGTACCGGAGGTAGAGGGGAGATCCCGCAGGGCTTCGCCTTAAGCCGGTGCGAGTATGGTGGAGCTTATGAGAGAGGCTATTAGTGGTCTAGTAATTAGACACACCAATTAGAGGGCTCTAAACTAATTAGAAGGCTCTAAACCGAATAGCTCTAAACCGGGGTCTAGATCTAGGGTTTAGTTTAGAGGATAGGAAACTTGTGTGTCTAGGAGGGGAGCCCTGCCCCTCCTTATATAGGTGGGAGGGTGTGGGCGCGCCAGGGGAGGGAGGGAGTCCCTCCCCAACTCGGCCTAGGCTGGCCGCCGGCTTGGAGGAGAGAAACTCCTCCTCCAAGTCGACTCCAACTCCTCTTGCTTGTTTCCCACAGTTTCTTGTTTTTGGCAGTTTGACTTTCAAACTGGACATTTGACTTTTCTGTTTTAGGATTCAATTTAATCCTATATTTGGGACAGCAAGAACACTTAGTACATGATGCAATCATTCCAATATGTAATGACACATTCATGTACCCCTTCCCCCCCGGAGTGCCGGACAATCCGGAACCTTCTAGAATATCCCCGATGAAAACACCGGAATCATTCCCGAACTCCGAAACGGGACTTTCCTTATATGAATCTTATTCTCCGGACCATTCCGGATCACCTCGTGATATCCCGGATCCCATCCGAGACTCCGAACAACATTCGGTCTCTTTCTCATAATACCATAACTACTCAAACAACGTCGAATCCTTAAGTGTGTCTCCCTACGGTTCGTGAATTATGCAGACATGATCGAGACACTTCTCCGAACAATAACCAATAGAGGAATCTGGAAATTCATATGGCTCCCACATATTTCTACGATTACTTTGCGATCGAATGAACCACTTACATACGATACCAATTTCCCTTTGTCTCACGATATGTTACTTATCCGAGGTTATGATCGTCGGTATCTCTGCATACCTAGTTCAACCTCGTTACTGATAAGTACTCTTTTCTCGTTCCCGTGATATGTGATCCCTTGTGACCCAGTCACATGCTTGCAAGCTAATTGGATGACATTTCACCGAGAGGGCCCAGAGAATATCTATCCGTCATATGGATGGACAAATCCCACTCTTGATCCATGTGTTTCAACCAATACTTTCCGAACACTCAATACCACCTTTATAGCCACCCTGTTACGGTGTGGTGTTTGATGACATCAAAGCATCCATCCGGTAAAGGTGATATGCATGATCTCATGGTCGAAGGAATTAGGTTACTATGTATCAGAAAGCATATAGCAATTGAACTATTGAAATGACTTGATCTTTATGCTACGCTTATCTATAGGAGTATGTCCACCATATCATTCTCCTAACGATATGATCTTGTTGTTAATAACATCTCAATGTTCATGATAGGGAAACCACAATCATCTATTAACCAACAAGCTAGTGAAGTATAGAGGCTATACTAGGGACTTCAATTTAAGTTTACAATTCACACAAGTATTAATGTTTCCTTGTTAATACTATTATAGCATGAATATAAACATTTATCATAAACACAAAGATATAATAATAACTATATTTATTATTGCCTCTAGGGCATATCTCCAACAGTCTCCCACTTGCACTAGAATCATCTAATCTAGATTACATGGTAATATACCGAACACCCATGGCAGTTTGGTGTTGGTCATGTTTTGCCCTCGGGAGAGGTTTAGTCAACGGATCCGCCACATTCAGATCTGTGTGTACTTTGCAAATCTTTATATCCCCATCCTGGATATGTTCTCGAATAGCGTGAAAACGTAGCTTGATATGCTTCAGCTTCTTGTGTGACCTTGGTTCTTGTGCATTGGCTATGGCGCCCATGTTATCACAGTAGATAGACATTGGGTCCAGCGCACTGGGAACCACACCCAGCTCTGTAATGAACTCTTTCATCCATATCGCTTCTTGTGAAGCCTCCGAAGCAGCCATGTATTCCGATTCAGTTGAAGATCTCGCCACAACGCTTTGCTTTGCACTCCTCCAGCTAACTGCTGCACCATTCAAAATAAATACGTATCCAGATTGTGATTTAGAATCATCCGGATCGGTGTTCCAACTAGCATCGGTGTAACCATTAACAACGAGCTGTTCATCACCTCCATAAGAAAGAACCATATCCTTAGTTCTTCTCAAGTACTTAAGGATGTTTTTGACCGCTGTCCAATGATCCACTCCTGGATCACTTTGATATCTGCTAGTTAAACTAACAGCATATGCAATGTCGGGTCTAGTACATAGCATGGCATACATTAGAGATCCTATGGCTGAGGCATAGGGAGTCTTACTCATCCTTTCTCTATCTTCTGCCGATGTCGGACTTTGAGTTTTACTCAAGGTCGTATTGGGCAACATGGGCAAGAACCCTTTCTTGCTTTCTTCCATTCCAAACTTCTTTAGAACTTTGTCCAAATATGTACTTTGTGACAATGATATTTGGCGTTTCGATCTATCTCTATAAATCTTTATGCCTAATATGTAAGCTGCTTCGCCAAGATCCTTCATTGAAAAACTATTATTCAAATACTCTTTGACACTATTAAGAAGGTCTACATCATTCCCAATCAACAATATGTCATCCACATACAGTATTAAGAATGCTACAGAGCTCCCACTCACTTTCTTGTAAATACAAGCTTCTCCATAAGTTTGTATAAAACCAAAACTTTTGATTACCTTATCAAAACGTTGATTCCAACTTCGGGATGCTTGCTTCAATCCATAGATGGACCGTTGAAGTTTGCATACCTTGTTAGCATCTTTAGGATCGACAAAACCTTTGGGTTGCATCATATACAACTCTTCATCAATGTCTCCATTGAGGAATGCTGTTTTGACATCCATCTGCCATATCTCATAATCATAATATGCAGCGATTGCTAACATAATCCTCACAGACTTTAGCTTCGCTACTGGTGAGAAAGTCTCATCGTAGTCAACTCCTTGAATTTGTCGAAACCCTTTTGCGACAAGTCGAGCTTTATAGACAGTAATATTACCATCAGCATCTGTTTTCTTCTTGAAAATCCATTTGTTCTCGACAGCCTTTCGGCCATCCGGTAAGTCTACCAAAGTCCATACTTGGTTTTCGTACATGGATCCAATCTCGGATTTCATGGCTTCTTGCCATTTATTGGAATCTGGGCTCATCATCGCTTCCTCATATGTCTCGGGGTCATCGGTGTTGTCCACCACCATGACATTCATAACGGAATCATACCAATCTGGAGTGGTACGAGTTCTCGTTGACCTCCGAGGCTCTGTAGCAACTTCAACCGAAGTTTCATGATCATCATCATTAGCTTCCCCTCTTATTGGTGCAGGCACCACAGGAACTTCTTCCGGTGCTGCGCTACTCGCAATTTCGAGAGAAGGTTCGATAACCTCGTCGAGTTCTACTTTCCTTCCAGTCACTTCTTTCGAGAGAAATTCCTTCTCTAGAAAGGATCCATTCTTAGCAACGAAGATTTTGCCTTCGGATCTATGATAGAAGGTATACCCAATAGTTTCCTTTGGGTATCCTATGAAGACGCATTTTTCCGCTTTGGGTTCAAGCTTGTCCGGCTGTAACTTCTTTACATAGGCTTCGCATCCCCAAACTTTAAGGAACGACAATTTAGGTTTCTTCCCAAACCATAATTCATACGGTGTCGTTTCAACGGATTTAGACGGTGCCCTATTTAAAGTGAATGCGGCTGTTTCTAATGCATAACCCCAAAATGATAGCGGTAAATCTGTAAGTGACATCATAGAACGAACCATATCTAAGAGAGTTCGATTACGACGTTCAGACACACCATTACGCTGTGGTGTTCCCGGCGGTGTCAACTGCGAAAGTATTCCACATTTCTTTAAATGCTCACCAAACTCGTAACTTAGATATTCACCTCCACGATCAGAACGTAGAAATTTAATCTTCTTGTTACGTTGATTCTCTACCTCACTTTGAAACTCCTTAAACTTCTCGAAAGTTTCGGACTTATGTTTCATGAAATAGATATACCCATATCTACTCAAGTCATCCGTGAAGGTAAGAACATAACGATAACCACCGCGCGATGCTACACTCATTGGACCACACACATCGGTATGTATGATTTCCAATAAGTCCGTAGCTCGCTCCATTATACCAGAAAATGGAGTCTTAGTCATTTTACCCATCAGACATGCTTCGCATCTTTCAAGTGATTCAAAATCAAGTGATTCAAGAAGTCCATCGGAATGGAGTTTCTTCATACGCTTCACTCCAATGTGACCAAGACGACAGTGCCACATATAGGTCAAGTTATCGCTCAATTTCAAACGTTTAGCTTCAATGTTATTAATATGTGTATTTCCACTATCGAGATTCAATATGAATAGACCATCTATTAAAGGTGCATGTGCATAAAACATATTACTCATATAAATAGAACAACCATTATTCTTAGATTTAAATAAGTAACCGTCTCGCAATAAACAAGATCCCGATATAATGTTCATGCTCAACGCAGGCACCAAATAACAATTATTTAAGTATAAAACTAATCCCGATGGTAGATGAAGAGGTAGCGTGCCGACCGCGATCACATCAACCTTTGATCCGTTTCCCACACGCATCGACACCTCGTTCTTCGCTAGCTTCCGTTTATTCTGCAGCTCCTGTTTCGAGTTACAAATATGAGCAACCGAACCAGTATCAAATACCTAGGCACTACTACGAATACTAGTGAGATACACATCAATAACATGTATATCAAATATACCTTTCTTCTTGATGTTGCCGTTCTTCAAATCCGCCAAGTACTTTGGGCAATTCCGCTTCCAGTGACCTTCTCCCTTGCAGTAAAAACACTCAGTTTCAGGCTTAGGTCCAGCCTTGGTCTTCTTCGTTGGCATGGTAACTTTCTTACCACCCTTCTTGAAGTATCCCTTTTGCTTAGACTTGCCTTTCTTGAATTTGGTGGTCTTACTGACCATCAACACTTGGTGCTCTTTCTTGATCTCCACTTCTGCAGATTTTAACATAGCAAATAGTTCTGGCAACTCTTTGTTCATGTTCTGCATGTTGTAGTTCATCACAAAGTTCTTGTAACTTGGTGGTAGTGATTGGAGGATGCGGTAAACTCCCAAAGTATTAGGAATCACTATACCCAAGCTTTGAAGTTTATTCGCGTGCCCAGACATTTTAAGCACATGCTCACTGACGGAGCTACCCTCTTCCATCTTGCAGTTAAAGAACTTTTCAGAAGCTTCATAACTTTCAATTGCCGCATGAGTCTCAAAAATTAATTTGAGATCCTCGACAATATCATATGGGTCCGACTCTTCAAACCTTTTCTGAAGCTCTGATTCTAAACCATACAAGATAGCACACTGAACTATGGAGTACTGATTCTTCCGAGCGAGGTAAACATTCTTTACTTCATCGGTAGCATCAGCTGCAGGTGGGTCACCTAGCGGTGCATCCAGCACATAGGTCAAATTACCAGCTGTGAGGACAATCCTCAAATTGCGGAACCAATCCGCGAAGTTGCTTCCATTGTTTTTCAACTTTTCTTTCTCTAGGAACGCATTAAAATTGATGGTAGGGGCTGCCATTGATCTACAACATATTTGCAATAGTTTAGACTAAGTTTATGACAAATTGAGTTCAAATTAATTAATGAAATTAAACTAGGTGAACTCCCACTCAAAACAACATCCCTCACATTGTTTTAGTGATCACACGAACCAAATCTACTATATCAACACCGATCATCACGAGAGCCGATATAGTTTCAATGGCGAACAATCATCATGTTCATCATATCTGCTATATGATTCATGCTTTACCTTTCGGTGATCCGTGTTCCTGAGGCCATGTCTGTACATGCTAGGCTCGTCAAGATCAAACCTTAGCTACCGCATAAGCAAATCTGGCTTGCTTATGTTGTATTCACCCGCGGAATCAAAGACACCCGATCATCACGTGGTGCTTCGAAGCAACAAGCTTTGGCAACGGTGCATACTAAGGGTGAACACTTTAGAACTTGAAATTTATGTGCATGAGGGATCATCTTATAATGCTACCGTCGTCTACTAAGCAATACAAGATGCATAAAGGATTAACATCACATGCAATTCATAATATGTGATATGATATGGCCTTTCTTCTTTGTGCTTCCGATCTCCATCTTCAAGCACGAACATGATCTCCATCATCACCGGCATAGCATCAAGGTCAATGACGCTTCTTCATGGTTGTCGTCCACCAGCTTCAACTATTACAACTATTTTGAATAGACACGCAGGTCTTAACAGAATTTAAAGACAACCATATGGCTCCTGCCGGTTGCCAACTTACAATAAGGAACATTGCATACATCAAATATAATCACAATCATGGCCATATCACATCACTGCACACCCCTGCAAAACAAAGTTAGACGCTTCTACTTTCTTTGCATATTTTACGTGGTTTGGGGCTTTCCATAAGTGTCGTTCTAACCTACGAACAAGAACCACAACATTGATACTAGCATTGTTGATTACCCGTTGTAAATTGGATCTTTACTATGCTAGGAGAAACAGGCACCCGCAAAGCCACTTATGCAATACAAGTTGCATGTTAAGCGTGGAGCAAGTCTCATGAACGATGTCATGTAAGGTTAGCCCGGGCCGCTTCATCCCAACATACCGCAAGATGCAAAGTACACACAAAGCAATCTACAATAAAAGCATCAACGCCCACAATGACCATTGTGTTCTACTCGTGCAACAGATCTACATATAGACACGGCTCTGATACCACTGTAGGGGTTCGTAGCATGGAAAACAAAAATTTTCTATCGCATACAAACAAACAAGCCAAGATCTATCTACTAGATTGTAGCAACGAGTCGATGGAATAACTCACCCTCGAAGATTCCAAAGTGTTTAACGAGAGCAGATTCTCGTGGGTGATGTAGTCGTACTCTTTCCGATCTCAAGATCGCGTAGACGATCCTTCCGGCGCCGCGTTCCCGCAGCGTTCCCGCAGTCGGTCACACGTTCGGTACTCGACGAAGACCTTCCTCTCCCTTGTTCCAGCAGGCAGCGGAGGTTGTAGCACTCTCCTCGCGATTCCGGCAGCACAACGGCGTGGTACCGGAGGTAGAGGGGAGATCCCGCAGGGCTTCGCCTTAAGCCGGTGCGAGTATGGTGGAGCTTATGAGAGAGGCTATTAGTGGTCTAGTAATTAGACACACCAATTAGAGGGCTCTAAACTAATTAGAAGGCTCTAAACCGAATAGCTCTAAACCGGGGTCTAGATCTAGGGTTTAGTTTAGAGGATAGGAAACTTGTGTGTCTAGGAGGGGAGCCCTGCCCCTCCTTATATAGGTGGGAGGGTGTGGGCGCGCCAGGGGAGGGAGGGAGTCCCTCCCCAACTCGGCCTAGGCTGGCCGCCGGCTTGGAGGAGAGAAACTCCTCCTCCAAGTCGACTCCAACTCCTCTTGCTTGTTTCCCACAGTTTCTTGTTTTTGGCAGTTTGACTTTCAAACTGGACATTTGACTTTTCTGTTTTAGGATTCAATTTAATCCTATATTTGGGACAGCAAGAACACTTAGTACATGATGCAATCATTCCAATATGTAATGACACATTCATGTACCCCTTCCCCCCCGGAGTGCCGGACAATCCGGAACCTTCTAGAATATCCCCGATGAAAACACCGGAATCATTCCCGAACTCCGAAACGGGACTTTCCTTATATGAATCTTATTCTCCGGACCATTCCGGATCACCTCGTGATATCCCGGATCCCATCCGAGACTCCGAACAACATTCGGTCTCTTTCTCATAATACCATAACTACTCAAACAACGTCGAATCCTTAAGTGTGTCTCCCTACGGTTCGTGAATTATGCAGACATGATCGAGACACTTCTCCGAACAATAACCAATAGAGGAATCTGGAAATTCATATGGCTCCCACATATTTCTACGATTACTTTGCGATCGAATGAACCACTTACATACGATACCAATTTCCCTTTGTCTCACGATATGTTACTTATCCGAGGTTATGATCGTCGGTATCTCTGCATACCTAGTTCAACCTCGTTACTGATAAGTACTCTTTTCTCGTTCCCGTGATATGTGATCCCTTGTGACCCAGTCACATGCTTGCAAGCTAATTGGATGACATTTCACCGAGAGGGCCCAGAGAATATCTATCCGTCATATGGATGGACAAATCCCACTCTTGATCCATGTGTTTCAACCAATACTTTCCGAACACTCAATACCACCTTTATAGCCACCCTGTTACGGTGTGGTGTTTGATGACATCAAAGCATCCATCCGGTAAAGGTGATATGCATGATCTCATGGTCGAAGGAATTAGGTTACTATGTATCAGAAAGCATATAGCAATTGAACTATTGAAATGACTTGATCTTTATGCTACGCTTATCTATAGGAGTATGTCCACCATATCATTCTCCTAACGATATGATCTTGTTGTTAATAACATCTCAATGTTCATGATAGGGAAACCACAATCATCTATTAACCAACAAGCTAGTGAAGTATAGAGGCTATACTAGGGACTTCAATTTAAGTTTACAATTCACACAAGTATTAATGTTTCCTTGTTAATACTATTATAGCATGAATATAAACATTTATCATAAACACAAAGATATAATAATAACTATATTTATTATTGCCTCTAGGGCATATCTCCAACAGCGGATCCACTGGTGGATGGAGGAGTAGGCACTAGTGCTAGGGTTAGCGGCGACGGTGACACCCTTGCTGCAGTGTGGCGGCGGGGCTTCACGAGTCCTTCTGGGCTCAGAGGGGCCAAAGAGGGTCTGGTTTTCCCTTGCTGTTACATCCGGTCGGCTATCGCCTTCCAGCGGTGGAGGTAGTTCCCTCTCATGTGTCACTGTACCGTCGACCTTCGCCGAAGTTGCCTCTTTTTGGTAGTACTAGTCTCCCATTGTTGGTCACGGTGAGACGGCGACGGTGACTGCAAGACCGTGGTAGCGTGTGCTGGTGGACGGCGAGCTTGGTGGAGCAATTTGAAGTGTCCAGGAGTGTGGTTTTTTGAAGGGTCAGGAGGAATCCTTGTCGTCTTGACACTTATGTGGCGTCGCCTGCGGGTGTCGCCGTCCTTCCTGAAGGGTGTCGGGTGTATCCCTTCCCTACCTCCCGTAGTGTATCGAGGAAAATCCTAGGACCCGTAGCATTAGCATCATATGTATATAGAGCAACCACATAATCAATTGTCACTTATTAGTTAAGATCTGGTGCTCTCAAAATAGTCATATAAGTGCTCGTGGGCAACCCGGCCTCTTAGGGCGTCCCGATGGCGCACGTCGTTAGATGTTGCACGAATAGTTCCTTTTTACTCCAGCTGCTAATTATAGCTATTGGATTCGGTAACTCTCTCATTCACTTGGTTGCTCTATAATTATATCCGTGACATGTAGGTCTATAATCGTGCGCCCCAAAAAATATAGAGAAGGAAAGCTCCTCCTTCACGTCGTGCAGGTCCTTTTCGCTCCGCGTCACCTACGTCCTTTTCATCCGTGTCGGGTCACGGTGAAAAGCTAGATCGAAAAATAGCACACCGCGTCCGCTCTCTCCCACCCCCTCCACCCCGCCCTCGTCATCTCCGACCACCATGGATATGCATCATGGGCCCTTGCGTCGCTGCTCCCTCATGCCGCTTCGCGAGCGGACAAAGACGATAGAGGACGGCAGGAGGCGGTCGTGGCGGCTGCGGTGTTGGCGTGAGGATGCGCTGGAACTGGTGGTGGCCGGCAGGAGGCGTCTTGCGACCATAGAACCAAGCAAGTTCGTCCCCTCCCCTATCCTCTCTCTCTCTCTCTCTCTCTCTCTCTCTCTCTCTCTCTCTCTCTCTCTCTCTCTCTTGTTGTGCACTGTGCGGCGGCGCATCTAGGCGTGTAACATCCGAACCGTCTGCCTGTGCGAGCGGAGGCATCTAGGAATGGCGGGCATGCGGCGGTAGGCTGCAAAGCGCATGGCGGCGAGGTGCAACTTGTAAGCCTCTACAAAACTAGCCTCCTTTAGCTAGCTACAATCTTGATCGATTGGGTGTATTTTTCTTGGTAGCAACACTGCATCCTATGTGTCTCTAAAATTTATCTCTCTATTGCCCCTGGTTTTATGAAATTTAGCTTCGGGTTAGGTGGGAGCTGGAGGTAGAGGAGCTAAAAAACAACTTCGTTATATTTAATATTTTCCTCTGGTCTGGCTTATGATTCATGAGGTCCCGTCATGAGTGGTTCAGTTGTGTTATTTGATTTTTTTTCATGTGAATAGGTATTATAAAATTAATCATTTGTATGTCCATGCTTATTTTGATTGGCTATGATTTACGCACGCCATTCATGTTGTACTTATTTGATTTACTCATGCTATTACGATTGACTATGATAGGCTATGCTTATCACTGGTTACCGCCTATCTTAATGAAGGTCATGAGGCTCAATCTAAGGGTATCACCGTCAGAGCTCTTGTGACCATAAATCCGGGATTTCTTAATGATATTATAGGAGAAAGTTGTATTCACATTAGTTAAACAACTCTAGCAATTAGAACATGTCAGACATATGATTTACGAACATGCCTTCTTTTACTCTTACTTCTTATTAAATTTTATCTTGGTGGAGTGGTCACTTAACACTTTTAATTTTATCATGATAGGCGGCTCGCAAAGGGGATGAGGTCGATAGGCGGCCGAGCAGTTGTGCTGAGGTCGATAGGCGGCCGTGGAGCTGGCCCGGTCTCAGCGGAAGAAGGAGGCGCGCAAGTAAAGGGCATGATTGCTATTTTATTTTTAGGAGGTTTCTTTTGTTGGGTGTTTGTACTTGTTTGCTCTATGTCGCATTTTCTTTTCTGTTAGTTTATATTGATCTAATCATCTTTTTTCTTCTCCTCTTAGGAATGGATCTGTCGCTTGGTGTAACACAAAGGGAGCAAGTAGCAAGGTACAACTTCCCAACTGTTCTCCTCTTTTTATGTCCACAAATTTGTTTCTCGGTAAGAGAAAGAGCAGGGGTTTATAGGAGGAACAAGGTGGATGTAGTTGTATGCTTCCAAATTCGAGCAAAGCACATTAGTAGTTACAGTTTAGAGAATAGATATTTAATTTATTATAGGTGTTTGTGTTAGATTATATATCGTATGCCTCAAGTTAGGGCGCCGACCAGCCCAACCAGCCTCTCCCCTCTCATGTACTATATAAACTCATGTACCCCTTTGTTATTGAATCAAGTATGCTATTATCAAAACTCTACATGGTATCAGATTTTCGTTCCTAGGTCATGGGTCCTCTACCCACCCCGCCACCGCTGCCTCCTGGCTACTTTGACGCCAAGGCCGCCACCGCTCGCTTGGACGCCACCGCCAAGTCTTCTTCCTCCACCCAACTCCCCACCTATCAAAACCCTACACCTCTAGCCCCTTCAATCGCCTTCACCGATACTATTACTGATGTCTCCAATGTCATACCCATAGTTTTAGATCTAGCAGCCCACAATTATTATCATTGGTGTCACTTGTTCGATATCCACCTTGGCCGATGTGATCTTCGTGCTCATGTTGCTCCATATGCAATCTCCCGCCCTCATGATCCCCGGTGGGTCAAAGCTGATCTTGCGATTATCCAATGGATCTACACGCGGGTGTCTACGGAAATCTTCAACCTCGTCTATCGCGAGGCCACCACAGCTACAAACCTCTGGGCCACCCTACGCCAGCTTTTTCAAGGCAATGTTGATGCCGGCCTCACAACGCTCCTGTAGTGACCTTGGATCAATAAAGATCCTAAGTCCCTGTAATTTACATGCTAGTCCCTGGATCAATAGCTAGCACTCACAGTCGATGAATATCATGTAAACACAAAGTCATTATTACACGGAGAATCCAGAGTATGAATTTATTACAAATTTTCTTAGCATTAAGCTAGCTCAAATAATAAAGCAGCTTGAGTCCATCAACGCCCCAGGCTTGTCGAGTGTAGACTCGCGATCCCTACGCACCTTTCAATCTTTGGATTCTGCACATAAGACGTGCAGCCAACAAGTTGGGTCAATACTTTGAATGTATTGGCAAATTACACCAAGGGAAGAAAAGACTAACTCTACATGCAAGGCTAGTTTAGGCTGTGGAGTTTATTTGCTCAAAGCTAGTTTTCTTAAGTATGGAAAAGAAGAGAAGTTTTCCCTACTTTGTAAACATTTGTTTAAGTAATACATGGTCGAATGGCACAAGAGGATATTACTCACTAAGTGTCCAAACAACCTAACACTTGGATATTACTCACCAAGTTCCTAAAACTCTCCCATTGACGATATGACTCACGCCTTGGGTTCTTAGAAAAACTTTAAGCTTTTGAAAAGGAGAGAGAGGAAGATCCTTCAGATGCTCAAGTGTTCTTTTCCGTGAACTTGGCTGATCGATCAGATTGCAATACTCTCGAGAGTTTGTGCACTTTACCCACAATCCACGATCAATTCCTTTTACAGACAAGACCATGGCGAGGCTTTCCCTTAGTATCCCCTCTACCTTCTGGATCCAACCGTGCCAAAAACCTCCAAATGTTGGTACCCAAGTGAGGTTTCCCACTAAGTACTAGGCCAAGACAGAGCCCATATGTATTGTGGTTGCACTAGAAGCTTCTAAATTCTGAAACATGGCAGACTTCTTTGATTCCTGGGCAGCCGTCCTCCACCAAAATCTCACTCGTTGACCCGACAACCATTCCGCCCAGAAGAAAACTTGAGTTTTATTTTGAAGTGGATTTGAGGAGAAAGATCACTCAAGAGAGCCTTTATACTTAGAAAATTTCTTGTCTTTCGAACCCCCCAATGATACTTTATATATATAGCATAGCAAGCAATACTTAGCAAAACAGGGGAACCTATTAGGAGGGAAAATCCTAAGTATAGAGCTACTCATGGCATACTACAAAATCATCGCACTTGCAAAATATTACTAAGGAAAAATTCTACTAGAACATCTACACATGCATACTACAGAATTTGAAGATCACATGCATAGAATCAAAACTGGGACAAAAATTATAAACAATTGGTGTAACTTGCCTTGATCTGAGCAGCACTCTACACAATAGCACTCCTCCGCGCACTCCGAATAATCTAACAAAACATAAAAATAGATCTAATCACAACTTGCACAAAATATGCCACAGAGATAATATGCATGCATGCAACATGGTAATTATGCAATATTTGTTTTCTAAATTGACCAAGGTAGTCTAATTGTATTGCAATTGTGTTGGGGATGTTATTAGTATTTGTTTCCCATAGATTTTAATCAATTTGGATAGTTATTTCAATTTATAGGTCCATAAGTAGATCCAATCATCTAATTAGCCCCGAATCAGATCTAAGGATCTTAAGCAAGGTTTTATAATTTAAGTCAGTAGGCATTGTAAATACAAAGCCAACGCAACAAGAATCAACTAAAACGGAGTTCCACTTATTTTTCTACGAAATAAATACTCCAATCTAAAGATTAAATTCTACACCGAAATTGTTATTACAAACTTGCCAAATTATTACAGATCTGTGTTCTACTTAATTTTGTGAATCCAACGGTATATTAAACACAAATTTTGGCCAAACGGTTGAATTTCTATGAATTTCCCAAGATTTAACTACAATCTGCCAATTTAAATCTAACCCTAACGAAATCGCGACAAGTGGCAGCTTCCGATTGGGCCAGCTAAGCGAAGCGGCGATGACGCGGCGCGCTGTCGTGACTCGCCACGCGGCACAGCGGGATTTGCTGATACCCCTTCGCTTTAAGTTTTTAATCCACGCCATCCATCCTAGATCTAAGGGCTGAGAAACAAGGACAGGCTCACCTTCCTCCCTGGTGGCGGCGATTGGCGGCGGGTGGCGCAGCGGTGGTTGGCGTTGTCGTTTTGGCATCCTCGAGGAGGGTGAGGTAGGCACGGGTGGTCTCCTCCTCCTCGCGGTTTCGACCGTGGCCTCGGATAGAGGCCTCTCCTCCTCGAGTGGTGGCAGCGACGACGTCCCTCCCGCGGCTCCGGCGAGAAATCGAGGGCGACACGCTGCAGTAAAAATCGATTAAGAGGGATGATCCAAAGCTATCGAGCGTGAGGATCATCATAGGGGAAAGAAACAGGGGGGAGACTCCTGTCGTCGGTTCACGAACTCACCGAGGTCGGCGGTGGCTCGAGTTTGCGAGATCGAGGACAGAGAGCTAGGGTTATTTTCTTTGCAGGTTTGGAACAGGGGTTGCGGCGGTGGGCTTTTATTTGCTGCCTGGTGGAGTCCTGGCTAGACACGGAGACGAGGGGGCGAGATTCTCTCGTGGCCGGCGAGGATTCTAGTTTAGATTTTCATCGGGGGGAGAGGGATGACAGGTGGGGGGCGGTGTCAGCGGGAGCGACGGTGTGGGCTAGCGCGTGGGCACTGGCGGGTTAGTTGTCGCGCGGGCGCGGGTGGGCTGGCGCAGCCGGCCCAGCTAGGTTAGGCCGCTCCTTTTTTTTCCTTTATGTTTTTCCATTTATCTATTTTACTAAACTTCAATAACTTTTGCATACTAAGGCCATAAGCAACGAAACCAGTTTCTAAATTTTTGTAAAAATGGGGTGGTCATCCTAGAGTCAGAGAATATTGTTTTTGTATAGTTTTATAAGGGTCAAAACAAGATTACTTCAGTATTGCTCACAGAGAGGGATTATTATTAGGGTTTTTGTTTAGGGTTTGGTGGTGGGGTTTTGATGCAACTTTAATTTGTATGCAATTGGTGCAAGGATGATGCATGCTTCTAGTAACATCTGATTATAAAATCTGGGATGTTACAAACCTACCCCCCCCCCCCTTAAGAAGAATCTCGTCCCCGAGATTCGGGCTGGCTAGCAAATAGGTGTGGGTGTTCTGCCTTCAAATCTTCTTCACGTTCCCACGTGGCTTCTTCCACGGAATGGTGGTTCCATTGGACTTTGCAGAATCTGATAGTCTTGGTACGGGTAATCCTTTCGGCCGTTTCCAATATTTTGATGGGCTTTTCCTCATAGGTAAGTTCATTCTCCAATTGAACCTCCTCCAGGGGAACTATATCTCTTAGCGGTGTTTCAGCCATTTCCGGGTGGCACTTCTGATACATGAAACACATCATGAACTGTCAGTCCTTCAGGTAACTCTAACTGATAAGCAACTTCTCCCCTACGGGCCAGAACCTTATACGGTCCTATGAATCGTGGGGCTAACTTACCCTTGATTCCAAACCTCTTAACTCCTCGCAGTGGCGAAACTCGGAGGTACACACGGTCCCCTATTTTATAAGTCACATCCCTGCGCTTGGAATCAGCATAGCTCTTTTGTCAGGATTGATCTACCTTTAGCCTATCTTGAATCTGCCGTACCTTTTCCTCGGCATCCTTGATCAACTCAGGTCCAAACAGACTATGTTCTCCAACTCCATTCCGTAATAGCGGAGTCCTATACTTCCTGCCATATAGAACTTCAAACGGAGCCATCTTGATGCTTGTCTGGTAGCTGTTGTTGTACAAGAACTCAGCATATGGAAAGTTATCATCCCAACTGGACCCATAGTCTAGTGCGCAAGCTCTCAGCATATCTTCCAGAATCTGGTTCACCCTTTCCGTTTGGCCATCTGTCTGAGGGTGGAAAGCAGTACTGAATTCTAGTCTAGTTCCAAGAGACTCATGTAACTGTCGCTAAAACTTTGAAGTGAAGTGGGTGCCTCTGTCTGATACAATTCCCTTAGGAACACCATGAAGACTTACAATCCTTGACATATATATCTTGGCAAGCTTAGCACTTGTGTACATGGTCTTTACGGGGATGAAGTGAGCCACCTTGGTAAAGTGTTCCACCACTACCCAAATAGAATCAAATCCTGAACGGGTCTGGGGTAATCCCGTGATAAAATCCATGCCTACCTTGTCCCACTTCCAGTCGGGTATAGGTAGTGGTTGCAGCAATTCGGCCGGTTTCTGATGTTCGGCCTTAACTCTATTGCATACATCACACAAGGAAATATACTCGGCAATTTCTCTTTTTAGGTTATTCCACCAAAATCTATCCTTCACATCCATGTACATCTTTGTGTTGCCCGGATGAATTGAGTATGGTGAATTGTGAGCCTCTTGTAAAATCAACTTCCTGATGTCGGAGTCGTTGGGAACGCACAAACGCTTTCCATACCAAAGGGTTCCTTGCTCGTCCAAACGAAAATCTTTTATCTTCCCTTCACTTATTTTGACTCTTATTTTCTCCAACTCTTTTATCTCCCTTTTGTGCTTCCTTGATTATCTCTTGAAGAGTAGGCACTATTTCCATGGTCGCTACGTGTCCTTTCGGAACTATTTCTAGCCTGAGATCTTTAAACTTCTTGCATAAATCCTCTGGAAGTTCCCCTGCGGTAAGTCCATTCACATAAACTTTACGGCTTAAGGCATCGGCTACCACATTTGCCTTTCCGGGGTGGTATTGCAAATCCAAGTCATAATCCTTAATCAGTTCAAGCCATCTTCTTTGCCTCATATTCAACTCCTTTTGGGTGAAGATGTACTTCAAGCTCTTATGATCCGTGAACACATCGCAATGTTTTCCCATGAGGTAGTGTCTCCATACCTTGAGTGCATGTACCACAGACGCAAGTTCCAAATCATGTGTGGGGTAGTTGTGTTCGTGGTTCTTAATTTGTCCAGAGGCATAAGATACCACTTTCCCATCTTGCATCAATACACTTCCAAGTCCTTGCCGAGAAGCGTCACAATAGACTTGAAAATCCTTTTGGATATCCGGAAGACACAGCACTAGTGCCGTTACAAGGCGTTTCTTCAACTCTTGAAAGCTTGCTTCACATGCCTCGGTCCATAGGAATTTCTTTTCCTTTTTTAACAGTTCTGTCATGGGTTTTGCTATTTTGGAAAAGTTTTCAATGAACCTACGGTAATATCATGCGAGGCCCAAGAAACTCCTAATACCTCCCACATTCTTGGGTGACTCCCATTCCGTTACGGAAGCTACCTTACTTGGATCTATGGCAACTCCTTTTGCTGACACAACATGACCAAGGAAACCCACTTCCTTTAACCAGAATTCGCATTTGCTGATTTTGGCATACAACTTGTGTTCTCTTAATTTCTCCATAATTAGGCGCAGATGCTTCTCATGTTCCTTCTCATCCTTGGAGTATATGAGTATATCATCTATGAATACCATAATAAACTTGTCCAAATATTCCATGAACACCTTGTTCATCATGGTCATGAAGTATGTCGGGGCATTGGTTAGGCCAAACGACATCACGGTGTACTCATACAATCTGTATCTTGTGGTGAAGGATGTTTTGGGCACATCCTGTTCTTGAATCTTTAGCTGAAAGTAGCCAGATCGCAGATCGATCTTTGAGAACATACTGGCTCCCTTTAACTGATCAAACAGGTCATTGATGTTAGGAAGAGGGTACTTGTTCTTGATTGTCACTTCATTCAATGAGCGATAGTCCACAACTAGCCTCTTGGTTTTATCCTTCTTTTCCACGAATAACATAGATGCTCCCCAGGATGATGCACTGGGTTGGATGAATCCCTTGTCCAATTGTTCCCTAAGTTGTTTCTTGAGTTCCTTCAACTCGTCTACATCCATCTTGTATGGTCTCTTGGCTATCGGTCTTGTGCCCGACATCAAGTCAATGAGAAACTCTATATCACGGTCGGGAGGCATCCTGGGTAACTCTTCCGGGAAGACATTCGGGTATTCGTTCATAATGGGTACATCCTCCAAGCTAACCCCCTTAAGAGAGTTCACCATGACTTCCTTAAGTGTGAAATTTGACTTGATACGAATCCTATTCCCTTCCGGTGTTGTGAGCGTGACAGTCCTTTTGGCGCAATCTATGACTCCTTCATATTCGGTCATCCAATTCATGCCCAAGATTATGTCTAATCCTTGTGACTCCAGAACTACTAGACTTGTGGGGAAGATGTGTGTCCCAATCCTTAGTTCTAATCCCTGGCAACCGGAGGTTGCCACTATTTCTCCTCCAGGAGAACTTACCCTTAGAGGAGAATTTATAGTCTCCGTAGGTATCTTGCCAATCACGGAGGAACTACCAATCACGGAATGGAATTGAGCTTGAACTTACCAATCACGGAGTCCGGTGCATCACAAGCATCCTCCATAGAGACATGATTTACCGTGGCTTTGACAAACGGATTTGGCTTCTTCCCGTTTCCATTGCCATGGTTGTGTCCATTTCCATTCCCATTGCCATTGCCATTCTTCTTCTCGAGGCAAGTGGTTGCATAGTGCCCTGTCTTGTTGCACTTAAAGCATGTTACCTCGCTGAGATCCTTTCCGTTGCTGCTATTTCCATTGCGGTGCTTATGCCCATTGTGTTTGTGACCGCCGTGGTGATGACCGTTATGGTTGTGGCCATTTCTGTTATAAGGTGGTGGTGAGGAAGTGCGTTGCTTCTGGTACGGGACAGAGTGCTTGTGAGGGTTAAACTTCCTTTTGTGGTTCTCTATGCTCTTCCTTTTGGATTCAACCACAATGGCCCTGTCCAATAGCTCCTGAAAGTTGTCAAACTTTTGAGCCACAAGCTGAATAGATATCTCATCATTGAGTCCTCTTAAGAATTCCTCCTGCCTCTTTGCATCAGTGGAAACATCATCAGGTGCATAACGGGCTAGCTTGTTGAAAATCTCACCATACTCGGTGACAGAACGGTTTAGCTGGTGTAAGTCGCGAAACTCGTGTCTTTTCAGGGTCATGACACCAGCAGCCACATGATGAGTGCGGAAAGCTAACTCAAACTGATCCCAAGTGATAGCATCAATGTCTGGGTGGGTGACTTGGTAGTTATCCCACCATTCTGCAGCAGGTCCTTCAAGCTGGTGTGCGGCATAACGCACCCTGTCGGCTCCGATGGCTTGCACAGTATCTAACTTCTTGTTAATTATACGGAGCCAGTCATCTGCGATGATTGGTTCAGCGCTGCTAGTGAAGGTAGGTAGGTTCAACCTCAAAAACCGAGTCAAGCGATCCTGTTGAGGTGGTGGCGGAGGTGGCGCGTTGTTGTTGTTGTTTTGCATGTTCTGAGTGAGCAGTTTGATCAGCTGGTTCTGAGTGGCCAGAAGTTGTGCAATCTCTGGAGGAATTTAGGTGTTCGCGCATCTAGGCGGCATCTGTGGGGTTTGAGAGACAAGTTAAGAAATAGACAGAAAGACTAAGTAGTAAACTCCTACCCTTATGAAAACACACAAGGCACACAAGACACAATAGCACAAGGTTAACACAGAAATCATCCAAGTTAACTAAACCAAATATGTCTTGGTATTTATTACAATCGCGAATAACGTTCTACTATAGAATTTAAAGGTGGTCCAACTACTACACATCTTCCACGCCTTCCTCTTCCTCGTCCTCGAACGAGTAGCCTTCCTGCTCTAGGGTTGTCTTGTACATCTCCATCTCCTTTGTGGTGGCTTCAAGCTTCTCTTGGAGGTTCTTAATCTCATCCTGCAACTTCTTGGTAGTGGCTTCTAGCTGCTCCTGAAGTACCTCCTTCTCGCCTTGTAGTTCCTCCACTAGACTTGACTTCTTTGCGACTTCAAGTTGCTTTGCCAAGTCCCTCTTGGAAGCACGCACACCATTGATTATCTTGCAAAGGACTTCGGTTTGCACTTCAGTTCCCTCGATCTCCTGCTTGAGTTCCCTAATCCTCTTGTTTTTATTTATCACCCTCTTCTCTTGGTTAGCGAACTTCTTCTCTTGGTCCTGGAACTTTATCTCTTGGAGCTTCATTGCCTCCTCCTGCTGCTTGATCATTTCCTCCTTCTCCTTGATGAGAGCGCATAGCTCATAGTTCCTTAACATCTCGAGGAAGCTACCTTTTTCAAGGTCATGGATGTGGCACTCCAAGTCTTGATATTGGGTCCTTCGGCGCTTGGTAGAAGTCCTTTCCTCAAAGGTTAACTCCATGGGAATTCCTTCCTCATCTCGTCTTCCAAAAAGGCCGCCGCGGTGTCCTTGGAGTCGCTAACGATGTGTATTGCTATGTCTTCCTCTGGGTTCTTGCCTCGCTCTTGTCCTGGCTGGATGACTTTGACTCCCCAGCAGCCATCCTTGTGGAGTTCTTCATTGTGCTTCCCTGGATTGTTGGCAGGGGAAGGTCCAAACGCGTGAGGAGGTCCATGAGGCATCCACCAAAGCGAAGATGCTCGATGTCCGCGACGGTGTCGTAGAGGAAGCTTGTCATCTTTAATTTAGAAGAGTGAAGATTAGATACTTAAACAAGTAGAGGAAAGCCGGTACTAGAAGTGCGAAAAATAACTTAG
This sequence comes from Avena sativa, assembly GCA_916181665.1. NCBI lineage: Eukaryota > Viridiplantae > Streptophyta > Magnoliopsida > Poales > Poaceae > Avena > Avena sativa. The sequence goes on from OV702293.1 coordinate 109,268,655, forward strand.
AAGAAAGGCAAGGCACATAAGTTAAAGGTGGTTCCAATCCTAGGGTCACGTCCTACAGGCAACGATGTGCTCTGATACCATCTGTAGTGACCTTGGATCCATAAAGATCCTAAGTCCCTATGATTTACATGCTAGTCCCTGGATCAATATCTAGCACTCATAGTCGATGAATATCATGTAAAACACAAAGTCATTATTACACGGAGAATCCAGAGTATGAATTTATTACAAATTTACTTAGCATTAAGCTAGCTCAAATAACAGCGGAAACATAAAGCATCTTGAGTCCATCAACGCCCCAGGCTTGTCGAGTGTAGACTCGCGATCCCTACGCACCTTTCAATCTTCGGATTCTGCAAATAAGACGTGCAGCCAACAAGTTGGGTCAATACTTTGAATGTATTGGCAAATTACACCAAGAGAAGAAAAGACTAACTCTACATGCAAGGCTAGTTTAGGCTGTGGACTTTACGTGCTCAAAGCTAGTTTTCTTAAGTATGGAAAAGAAGAGAAGTTTTCCTTACTTTGTAAACATTTGTTTAAGTAATATATGGTCGAATGGCACACGAGGATATTACTCACCAAGTGTCCAAACAACCTAACACTTGGATATTACTCACCAAGTTCCCAAAACCCTCCCATTGACGATATGACTCACACCTTGAGTTTTTAGAAAAACTTTAAGCTTTTGAAAAGGAGAGAGAGGAAGATCCTTCAGAGGCTCCATTATTCAGATGATCAAATGTTCTTTTCCGTGAACTCGGCTGATCGATCAGATTGCAATACTCTCGAGAGTTTGTGCACTTTACCCACAATCCACGATCAAGTCCTTTTACAGACAAGACCATGGCGAGGCTTTCCCTTAGTAGCCCCTCTACCTTCTGGATCCAACCGTGCCAAAAACCTCCAAATTTTGGTACCCAGGTGAGGTTTCCCACTAAGTACTAGGCCAAGACAGAGCCCATATGTATTGTGGTTGCACTGGAAGCTTCTGAATTCTGAAACATGGCAGACTTCTTTGATTCCTGGGCGGCCGTCCTCCACCAAAATCTCACTCGTTGACCCGACACCCATTCCGCCCAGAAGAAAACTTTAGTTTTATTTTGAAGTGGATTTGAGGAGAAAGATCGCTCAAGAGAGCCTTTATACTTAGAAAATTTCTTGCCTTTCGAACCCCCCAACGATACTTTATATATTTATATATATAGCATAGCAAGCAATACTTAGCAAAACAGGGAAACCTATTAGGAGAGAAAATCCTAAGTATAGAGCTACTCATGGCATACTACAAAAATCATCGCACTTGCAAAATATTACTAAGGAAAAATTCTACTAGAACATCCTACACATGCATACTACAGAATTTGAAGATCACATGCATAGAATCAAAACTGGGACAAAAATTATGAACAAGTGGTGTAACTTGCCTTGATCCGAGCAGCACTCTACACAATAGCACTCCTTAGCGCACTCCAAACAATCTAACGAAACATAAACATAGATCTAATCACAACTTGCACAAAATATGCCACATAGATAATATACATGCATGCAACATGGTAATTATGCAAGAATGTTTTCTAAATTGACCAAGGTAGTCTAATTGTATTGCAATTGTGTTGGGGATGTTATTAGTATTTGTTTCCCACAGATTTTAATCAATTTGGATAGTTATTTCAATTTATAGGCCCATAAGTAGATCCAATCATCTAATTAGCTCCGAATCAGATCTAAGGATCTTAAGCAAGGTTTGATAATTTAATTCAGTAGGCATTGTAAAGACAGAGCCAACGCAACAAGAATCAACTAAAACCGAGTTCCAATTATTTTTCTACGAATTAAATACTCCAATCTAAAGATTAAAGTCTACACCGATATTGCTACTACAAACTTGCCAAATTATTACATATCTGTGTTCTACTCAATTTTGTGAATCCAACGGTATATTAAACGCAAATTTTGGCCAAACGGTTGAATTTCTATGAATTTTCCAAGATTTAACTACAATCTGCCAATTTAAATATAACCCTAACGAAATCGCGACAAGTGGCAGCTTCCAATTGGGCCAGCTAAGCGAAGCGGCGCTGACGTGGCGCGCTGTCATGACTTGCCATGAGGCACAACGGGATTTGCTGATACCCCTTCGCTTTAAGTTTCTAATCCACTCCATCCATCCTAGATCTAAGGGCTGAGAAGCAAGGACAGACTCACCTTCCTCCCTGGTGGCGGCGACTGGCGGCGGGTGGCACAGTGGTGGTCGGCGTTGTCGTTTCGGCGTCCTCGGGGAGGGTGAGGTAGGCACAGGTGGTCGCCTCCTCCTCGCGGTTTCGACCGTGGCCTCGGATAGAGGCCTCTCCTCCTCGAGTGGTGGCAGCGACGACGTCCCTCCCGCGGCTCCGGCGAGAAATCAAGGGCGACACGCTGCAGTAAAAATCGATTAAGAGGGATGAGCCGAAGCTGTCGAGCGTGAGGATCATCATAGGGGAAAGAAACAGGGGGGAGACTCCTGTCGTCGGTTCACTAACTCATCGAGGTCGGTGGTGTCTTGAGTTTGCGAGATCGGGGACAGAGATCTAGGGTTATTTTCTTTGCAGGTTTGGAATAGGGGTCGCGACGGTGGGCTTTTATTTGCTGCCTGGTGGAGTCCTGGCTAGACACGGAGACGAGGGGGTGAGATTCTCTCGTGGCCGGCGAGGATTCCAGTTCATATTTTCATCGGGGGGAGAGGGATGACAGGTGGGGGCCGGTGTCAGCGGGAGCGGCATTGTGGGCTGGCGCGTGGGCACTGGCGGGTTTGTCGTCGCGCGAGCGCGGGTGGGCTGGTGCAGCCGGCCCAGCTAGGTTAGGCCGCTCCTTTTTTTCCTTTATGTTTTTCCATTTATCTGTTTTACTAAAATTCAATAACTTTTGCATACAGGCCATAAGCAACGAAACCAGTTTCTAATTTTTTGTAAAAATGGGGTAGTCATCCTAGAGTCAGAGAATATTATTTTTGTATAGTTTTAGAAGGGTCAAAACAAGATTACTTCATTATTGCTCACAGAGAGGGATTATTATTAGGGTTTTTGTTTAGGGTTTGGTGGTGGGGTTTTGAAACTTTAATTTGTATGCAATTGGTGCAAGGATGATGCATGCTTCTAGTAACATCTGATTATAAAATCTGGGATGTTACAGCTCCACACCGAGTTTTGCAACACCATCCAAGGCGATCTACCCGTCGGCATCTATTGCCAACACCTCAAGGCCATCTCAGATGAGCTTCGGGAACTCGGCGATCCCGTGGAAGATCGGACGCTCATCAAAAAGCTCCTCGCCGGGCTCGGTGAAAAATTCGAGAAGCAAGCGTCTTTTATTCCCATGATGCGCCCTTGTCCCACCTTCTCCGAGGTGCGGTCTCTTCTTCAATGGGCAGATCGTGCTCAAGCAAACAAAGACGCCCGCCCACAGGTCTTCGCTGCCTCACCTCAGCCACCGGCACCTGCTCCGCCGATCCCTCCTCCATCATCGGCCCTGGCTCCTCCAGGATGGAGTCCCAGCCCCAATTATAGGGGCAAAAACCCATGTACCGGCTTGCACCCCCGCCATCCCCTCCGATAGGCGCCTCTACACCAACTATGGCACCGTCGGCAACAACACCAACATGGCGACCTCCTCATGATCCGTGGACGGGCCTCGTCCAGGCCTGGTCTATGCCGTGGACTGCACCCTCTCCCGCCGGTGCCCCCCGGCCTACTCTGGCGCATGGCAACCGGGTATGCGGCCCCACACTGGAACCCTCAGACTCCTTGGCGTCTGTCTACCCACTCAGGCCTACTACGCCGCTCCAAGTCCTGCCCCATATGCTACTGCCCCGCCAATCCAATACGGTGCACCGATGCCGCCTCCACTCTACCATGCCGATCCAGGAGCCTACTAGCCGCCGATGCAGTAGCCCATGTATGCAGCACCACCATCTGCGCCAACACCTGCACCATCGATAGCACCATCACCCGACAATGCTCCGACCTGGGATCAAGCTGTGTTTCTCCAGGCCATGAATAATTTTGCTGCCGAAGGTAACACAGGTCCTTCTTGGATCTTTGATTCTGGTGCTTCTAGTCATATGTCTTCATCCAATAATATGCTGTCAAATTGCACTCCATCTTATTTTTCCTCAACTACACTTGGTGATGGTTCCTCCACCCCTATTTCATGTGTTGGTCATACTCAAATTTCATCCACCACCAAACCAGTACTCCTTCATGATGTCTTAGTTGCACCAGCCCTTATAAAAAATCTAATTTCCGTTCGTCGTTTCACCACCGACAACCATGTTTCTGTCGAGTTTGACCCTTTTGGCTTGTCTGTGAAGGATTTCCATGCCAAGGCAAAGATCACACGCTTCGATAGTTCTGGTGACCTCTACTCCATCCACGGTGCCCCTGCTGCCTCGCCTCCATCATCCATGATCGCCACGGTGGATCTTTGGCATCAGCGTTTAGGCCATCCTAATAGTGCCACAATGTCATCTTTGCTTAGTTATTTTTCAATCCCATGCACTAAAGATTCTCATAATCCATCGATTTGTGAGTCATGTCAACAAGGAAAACACGTTAGGCTACCCTTTATCTCTTCTAGTTCCTTTAGTACGTTCCCTTTTGAGTTTCTTCATTGTGATTTATGGACATCTTCAACTTTAAGTATTTATGGCTTCAAATATTATCTTGTTATATTGGATGATTTCACACACTTTATATGGACCTTTCCACTAAGAAATAAATATGATGTGCATACAATCTTTCATAACTTTCAACGTTACGTTGCAACTCAATTTTTCCTTCCCATCAGATTTATACAATGTGATAATGGCAAATAATTTAACAATCTTGCTAATCGAAACTTTCTCCTACACCATGGCATTTTACTACGATTCTCATGCCCATACACATCACCACAAAATGGCAATGCTGAACGCTCTCTTCGCACAACCAATGATATTATTCGAACACTTATCATCCAAGCATCTATGCCATCCACCTTTTGGGCCGAAGCACTGCGCACTGCCACTTATCTTCTGAATATCCGCCCATCTAGTTTCAATCCTAAAACAACACCCTTTTATCTCTTCTTCTTTCTCATCCCAACTACTTCAAGCTCCGCATCTTTGGATGTCTTTGTTTTCCCAATGTATCTTCTACATCAATTAACAAACTATCCCCAAGATCTCTTCCATGTGTCTTCCTAGGTGTGGCATCCCGCAAAAACCACTACTAGAAAATCGCGTTGTTTTTGTGCATTGCATCGTCATGACCGCATGCTCATGTCATCATGCCACATTGCATTTGAGCATCGTCATCATCTTGCATTTGCTTGCGTAAAACTATTTGCAGTAAACCTATTTTTTTGTTTTCTAAAACGCTCCGTCTTTGTTCAAACACAAAACCCGGGTCACCGGATTATTTTGTTTTGTTTACTATCGGTTTGCAAAAGTCGGTTTGAAACAAATAAAATATTTAATTATTTTTGTGGGGGCAGTCGAACGGGCCGAATCGACCCAGTCGACCACCCCCAGTATTAAAACGGTCCACCTAATCAGCCCCCTCTAATCCTAGTCCCACCAAATCCATTCCTACCCACCTCTCACAGCTCGCCACCTCACCCCTCCCCCAACTTCCTACCCACCCTGCCACCTCACCGATCCACCACTTTTCCCTCTCCCTTTTTCTCACCCAGCTTCTCCCTACCCTCTCTCTCTCCCCCCACCGACACCTGGACCCCACCCCACAGTCCCCACTCCCTCCCAAACCGACCCACACTCCCACCTCTCCCCTGCCCGCGGGCCCCGTCCCCCTGGCCCACCCCGACCCCACGCGCCTCCCCCACCTCCTCTCCTCTCTCCTTCCTCCTCTCTTTCCCTCGCACGCGCACCGCCCCGCGGGTCTCCCCGCCGCCCGCCACCGCTGCTCGACCCTCTTCCCTAGCTCCGGCCGCCCCCTTCAAGCTCCCGGCCGGCCGCCGCCCTTCCTCCTCACGAGCACCTCGCCGGTGCCCTCCATGTAGGGGTTCGTAGCATGGAAAACAAAAATTTTCTATCGCATACAAACAAACAAGCCAAGATCTATCTACTAGATTGTAGCAACGAGTCGATGGAATAACTCACCCTCGAAGATTCCAAAGTGTTTAACGAGAGCAGATTCTCGTGGGTGATGTAGTCGTACTCTTTCCGATCTCAAGATCGCGTAGACGATCCTTCCGGCGCCGCGTTCCCGCAGCGCTCCCGCAGTCGGTCACACGTTCGGTACTCGACGAAGACCTTCCTCTCCCTTGTTCCAGCAGGCAGCGGAGGTTGTAGCACTCTCCTCGCGATTCCGGCAGCACAACGGCGTGGTACCGGAGGTAGAGGGGAGATCCCGCAGGGCTTCGCCTTAAGCCGGTGCGAGTATGGTGGAGCTTATGAGAGAGGCTATTAGTGGTCTAGTAATTAGACACACCAATTAGAGGGCTCTAAACCAATTAGAAGGCTCTAAACCGAAACAGCTCTAAACCGGGGTCTAGGTCTAGTTTCTAGTTTAGAGGATAGGAACTTGTGTGTGTTGGGAGGGGAGCCCTGCCCCTCCCTTTATAGGTGGGAGGGCTGGCGCGCTAGGGGAGGGAGGGAGTCCCTCCCCAACTCGGCCTAGGGCTGGCCGCCGGCTTGGGGACTCCTTCCCCAAGTCGGTCTCCTCTTCTCCTCCTCTTCCCACTTTCCAAAACTGGCAGTTTGACTTTCAAACTAGCCGTTTGACTTTTCCAATTTAGGAATTAAATAAACCCTTTATTTTGGACAGCGAGAACACTTAGTACATGATGCAATCATTCCATCTTGCAATGACACATTCATGTACCCCTTCCCCCCCGGAGTGCCGGACATTCCGGGACCTTCTAGAATGTTCCCGATGAAAACACCGGAACCATTCCCCAACTCCGAAATGGGACTTTCCTTATATGAATCTTATTCTCCGGACCATTCCGGATCACCTCGTGATATCCCGGATCCCATCCGAGACTCCGAACAACATTCGGTCTCTTTCTCATAATACCATAACTACTCAAACAACGTCGAATCCTTAAGTGTGTCTCCCTACGGTTCGTGAATTATGCGGACATGATCGAGACACTTCTCCGAACAATAACCAATAGAGGAATCTGGAAATTCATATGGCTCCCACATATTTCTACGATTACTTTGCGATCGAATGAACCACTTACATACGATACCAATTTCCCTTTGTCTCACGATATGTTACTTATCCGAGGTCATGATCGTCGGTATCTCTGCATACCTAGTTCAACCTCGTTACTGATAAGTACTCTTTTCTCGTTCCCGTGATATGTGATCCCTTGTGACCAAGTCACATGCTTGCAAGCTAATTGGATGACATTTCACCGAGAGGGCCCAGAGAATATCTATCCGTCATGTGGATGGACAAATCCCACTCTTGATCCATGTGTTTCAACCAATACTTTCCGAACACCCAATGCCACTTTTATAGCCACCCTGTTACGGTGTGGTGTTTGATGACATCAAAGCATCCATCCAGTAAAGGCAATATGCATGATCTCATGGTCGAAGGAATTAGGTTACTATGTATCAGAAAGCATATAGCAATTGAACTATTGAAATGACTTGATCTTTATGCTACGCTTGTCTATAGGAGTATGTCCACCATATCATTCTCCTAACGATATGATCTTGTTGTTGATAACATCTCAATGTTCATGACAAAGAAACCACATCATCAATCAACCAACAAGCTAGCGAAGTATAGAGGCCATACTAGGGACTTCAAATTAAGTTTACAAATCACACAAGTATTAATGGTTTCCTTGTTAATACTATTATAGCATGAATGTAAACATTTATCATAAACACAAAGATATATAATAATAACTACATTTATTATTACCTCTAGGGCATATCTCCAACAGTCTCCCACTTGCACTAGAGTCATCTAATCTAGATTACATGGTAATATACCGAACACCCATGGCAGTTTGGTGTTGGTCATGTTTTGCCCTCGGGAGAGGTTTAGTCAACGGATCCGCCACATTCAGATCTGTGTGTACTTTGCAAATCTTTATATCCCCATCCTGGATATGTTCTCGAATAGCGTGGAAACGCAGCTTGATATGCTTCAGCTTCTTGTGTGACCTTGGTTCTTGCGCATTGGCTATGGCGCCCATGTTATCACAGTAGATAGACATTGGGTCCAGCGCACTTGGAACCACACCCAGCTCTGTAATGAACTCTTTCATCCATATCGCTTCTTGTGAAGCCTCCGAAGCAGCCATGTATTCCGATTCAGTTGAAGATCTCGCCACAACGCTTTGCTTTGCACTCCTCCAGCTAACTGCTGCACCATTCAAAATAAATACGTATCCAGATTGTGATTTAGAATCATCCGGATCGGTGTTCCAACTAGCATCGGTGTAACCATTAACAACGAGCTGTTCATCACCTCCATAAGAAAGAACCATATCCTTAGTTCTTCTCAAGTACTTAAGGATGTTTTTGACCGCTGTCCAATGATCCACTCCTGGATCACTTTGATATCTGCTAGTTAGACTAACAGCATATGCGATGTCGGGTCTAGTACATAGCATGGCATACATTAGAGATCCTATGGCTGAGGCATAGGGAGTCTTACTCATCTTTTCTCTATCTTCTGCCGATGTCGGACTTTGAGTTTTACTCAAGGTCGTATTGGGCAACATGGGCAAGAACCCTTTCTTGCTATCTTCCATTCCAAACCTCTTTAGAACTTTGTCCAAATATGTACTTTGTGACAATGATATTTGGCGTTTCGATCTATCTCTATAAATCTTTATGCCTAATATGTAAGCTGCTTCGCCAAGATCCTTCATTGAAAAACTATTATTCAAATATTCCTTGACACTATTAAGAAGGTCTACATCATTCCCAATCAACAATATGTCATCCACATACAGTATTAAGAATGCTACAGAGCTCCCACTCACTTTCTTGTAAATACAAGCTTCTCCATAAGTTTGTATAAAACCAAAACTTTTGATTACCTTATCAAAACGTTGATTCCAACTTCGGGATGCTTGCTTCAATCCATAGATGGACCGTTGAAGCTTGCATACCTTGTTAGCATCTTTAGGATCGACAAAACCTTTGGGTTGTATCATATACAACTCTTCATCAATGTCTCCATTGAGGAATGCTGTTTTGACATCCATCTGCCATATCTCATAATCATAATATGCAGCGATTGCTAACATAATCCTCACAGACTTTAGCTTCGCTACCGGTGAGAAAGTCTCATCGTAGTCAACTCCTTGAATTTGTCGAAACCCTTTTGCGACAAGTCGAGCTTTATAGACAGTAACATTACCATCAGCATCTGTTTTCTTCTTGAAAATCCATTTGTTCTCGACAGCCTTCCGGCCATCCGGTAAGTCCACCAAAGTCCATACTTGGTTTTCGTACATGGATCCAATCTCGGATTTCATGGCTTCTTGCCATTTATTGGAATCTGGGCTCATCATCGCTTCCTCATATGTCTCGGGGTTATCGGTGTTGTCCACCAACATGACATTCATAACGGAATCATACCAATCTGGAGTGGTACGAGTTCTCGTTGACCTCCGAGGCTCTGTAGTAACTTCAACCGAAGTTTCATGATCACCATCATTAGCTTCCTCTCTTATTGGTGCAGGCACCACAGGAACTTCTTCCGGTGCTGCGCTACTCGCAATTTCGAGAGAAGGTTCGACAACCTCGTCGAGTTCTACTTTCCTTCCAGTCACTTCTTTCGAGAGAAATTCCTTCTCTAGAAAGGATCCATTCTTAGCAACGAAGATTTTGCCTTCGGATCTATGATAGAAGGTATACCCAACAGTTTCCTTCGGGTATCCTATGAAGACGCATTTTTCCGCTTTGGGTTCAAGCTTGTCCGGCTGTAACTTCTTTACATAGGCTTCGCATCCCCAAACTTTAAGGAACGACAATTTAGGTTTCTTCCCAAACCACAATTCATACGGTGTCGTTTCAACGGATTTAGACGGTGCCCTATTTAAAGTGAATGCGGCTGTTTCTAATGCATAACCCCAAAATGATAGTGGCAAATCTGTAAGTGACATCATAGAACGAACCATATCTAAGAGAGTTCGATTACGACGTTCAGACACACCATTACGCTGTGGTGTTCCCGGCGGTGTCAACTGCGAAAGTATTCCACATTTCTTCAAATGCTCGCCAAACTCGTAACTTAGATATTCACCTCCACGATCAGATCGTAGAAATTTAATCTTCTTGTTACGTTGATTCTCTACCTCACTTTGAAACTCCTTAAACTTCTCGAAAGTTTCGGACTTATGTTTCATAAAATAGATATACCCATATCTACTCAAGTCATCCGTGAAGGTAAGAACATAACGATAACCACTGCGCGATGCTACACTCATTGGACCACACACATCGGTATGTATGATTTCCAATAAGTCTGTAGCTCGCTCCATCATACCAGAAAATGGAGTCTTAGTCATTTTACCCATCAGACATGCTTCGCATCTTTCAAGTGATTCAAAATCAAGTGATTCAAGAAGTCCATCGGAATGGAGTTTCTTCATACGCTTCACTCCAATGTGACCAAGACGACAGTGCCACATATAGGTCAAATTATCGCTTGATTTCAAACGTTTAGCCTCAATGTTATTAATATGTGTATTTCTACTATCGAGATTCAATATGAATAGACCATCTATCAAAGGTGCATGTGCATAAAACATATTACTCATATAAATCGAACAACCATTATTCTCGGATTTAAACAAGTAACCGTCTCGCAATAAACAAGATCCCGATATAATGTTCATGCTCAACGCAGGCACCAAATAACAATTATTTAAGTATAAAACTAATCCCGATGGTAGATGAAGAGGTAGTGTGCCGACCGCGATCACATCAACCTTTGATCCGTTTCCCACGCGCATCGTCACCTCGTTCTTCACTAGCTTCCGTTTATTCTGCAGCTCCTGTTTCGAGTTACAAATATGAGCAACCGAACCAGTATCAAATACCCAGGCACTACTACGAGTACTAGTGAGATACACATCAATAACATGTATATCAGATATACCTTTCTTCTTGATGTTGCCGTTCTTCAAATCCGCCAAGTACCTTGGGCAATTCCGCTTCCAGTGACCTTCTCCCTTGCAGTAAAAGCACTCAGTATCAGGCTTGGGTCCAGCCTTGGTCCTCTTCGTCGGCGTGGTAACTTTCTTACCACCCTTCTTGAAGTGTCCCTTCTGCTTAGACTTGCCTTTCTTGAATTTGGTGGTCTTATTGACCATCAACACTTGGTGCTCTTTCTTGATCTCCACTTCTGCAGATTTTAACATAGCAAATAGTTCTGGCAACTCTTTGTTCATGTTCTGCATGTTGTAGTTCATCACAAAGTTCTTGTAACTTGGTGGTAGTGATTGGAGGATGCGGTAAACTCCCAAAGTATTAGGAATCACTATACCCAAACTTTGAAGTTTATTTGCGTGCCCAGACATTTTAAGCACATGCTCACTGACGGAGCTACCCTCTTCCATCTTGCAGTTAAAGAACTTTTCAGAAGCTTCATAACTTTCAATTGCCGCATGAGTCTCAAAGATTAATTTGAGATCCTCGACAATATCATATGGATCTGACTCTTCAAACCTTTTCTGAAGCTCCGATTCTAAACCATACAAGATAGCACACTGAACTATGGAGTACTGATTCTTCCGAGCGAGGTAAACATTCTTTACTTCATCGGTAGCATCAGCTGCAGGTGGGTCACCTAGCGGTGCATCCAGCACATAGGTCAAATTACCAGCTGTGAGGACAATCCTCAAATTGCGGAACCAATCCGCGAAGTTGCTTCCATTGTTTTTCAACTTTTCTTTCTCTAGGAACGCATTAAAATTGATGGTAGGGGCTGCCATTGATCTACAACATATTTGCAATAGTTTAGACTAAGTTTATGACAAATTGAGTTCAAATTAATTAATGAAATTAAACTAGGTGAACTCCCACTCAAAACAACATCCCTCACATTGTTTTAGTGATCACACGAACCAAATCCACTACATCAACACCGATCATCACGAGAGCTGATATAGTTTTAATGGCGAACAATCATCATGTTCATCATATCTACTATATGATTCATGCTTTGCCTTTCGGCGATCCGTGTTCCTGAGGCCATGTCTGTACATGCTAGGCTCGTCAAGATCAAACCTTAGCTTCCGCATAAGCAAATCTGGCTTGCTTACGTTGTAGTCACCCGCGGAATCAAAGACACCCGATCATCACGTGGTGCTTCGAAGCAGCAAGCTTTGGCAACGGTGCATACTAAGGGTGAACACTTTTAGAACTTGAAATTTATGTGCATGAGGGATCATCTTATAATGCTACCGTCGTCTACTAAGCAATACAAGATGCATAAAGGATTAACATCACATGCAATTCATAATATGTGATATGATATGGCCTTTCTTCTTTGTGCTTCCGATCTCCATCTTCAAGCACGAACATGATCTCCATCATCACCGGCATAGCATCAAGGTCAATGACGCTTCTTCATGGTTGTCGTCCGCCAACTTCAACTATTACAACTATTTTGAATAGACACGCAGGCCTTAACAGAAATTAAAGACAACCATATGGCTCCTGCCGGTTGCCAACTTACAATAAGGATCATTGCATACATCAAATATAATCACAATCATGGCCATATCACATCACTGCACACCCCTGCAAAACAAAGTTAGACGCTTCTACTTTCTTTGCATATTTTACGTGGTTTGGGGCTTTCCATAAGTGTCGTTCTAACTTACGAACAAGAACCACAACATTGATACTAGCATTGTTGATCACCCGTTGTAAATTGGATCTTTACTATGCTAGGAGAAACAGGCACCCGCAAAGCCACTTATGCAAAACGAGTTGCATGTCAAGCGTGGAGCAAGTCTCATGAACGATGTCATGTAAGGTTAGCCCGGGCCGCTTCATCCCAACATACCGCAAGATGCAAAGTACACAAAAAGCAATCTACAATAAAAGCATCAACGCCCACAATGACCATTGTGTTCTACTCGTGCAACAGATCTACATATAGACACGGCTCTGATACCACTGTAGGGGTTCGTAGCATGGAAAACAAAAATTTTCTATCGCATACAAACAAACAAGCCAAGATCTATCTACTAGATTGTAGCAACGAGTCGATGGAATAACTCACCCTCGAAGATTCCAAAGTGTTTAACGAGAGCAGATTCTCGTGGGTGATGTAGTCGTACTCTTTCCGATCTCAAGATCGCGTAGACGATCCTTCCGGCGCCGCGTTCCCGCAGCGCTCCCGCAGTCGGTCACACGTTCGGTACTCGACGAAGACCTTCCTCTCCCTTGTTCCAGCAGGCAGCGGAGGTTGTAGCACTCTCCTCGCGATTCCGGCAGCACAACGGCGTGGTACCGGAGGTAGAGGGGAGATCCCGCAGGGCTTCGCCTTAAGCCGGTGCGAGTATGGTGGAGCTTATGAGAGAGGCTATTAGTGGTCTAGTAATTAGACACACCAATTAGAGGGCTCTAAACCAATTAGAAGGCTCTAAACCGAAACAGCTCTAAACCGGGGTCTAGGTCTAGTTTCTAGTTTAGAGGATAGGAACTTGTGTGTGTTGGGAGGGGAGCCCTGCCCCTCCCTTTATAGGTGGGAGGGCTGGCGCGCTAGGGGAGGGAGGGAGTCCCTCCCCAACTCGGCCTAGGGCTGGCCGCCGGCTTGGGGACTCCTTCCCCAAGTCGGTCTCCTCTTCTCCTCCTCTTCCCACTTTCCAAAACTGGCAGTTTGACTTTCAAACTAGCCGTTTGACTTTTCCAATTTAGGAATTAAATAAACCCTTTATTTTGGACAGCGAGAACACTTAGTACATGATGCAATCATTCCATCTTGCAATGACACATTCATGTACCCCTTCCCCCCCGGAGTGCCGGACATTCCGGGACCTTCTAGAATGTTCCCGATGAAAACACCGGAACCATTCCCCAACTCCGAAATGGGACTTTCCTTATATGAATCTTATTCTCCGGACCATTCCGGATCACCTCGTGATATCCCGGATCCCATCCGAGACTCCGAACAACATTCGGTCTCTTTCTCATAATACCATAACTACTCAAACAACGTCGAATCCTTAAGTGTGTCTCCCTACGGTTCGTGAATTATGCGGACATGATCGAGACACTTCTCCGAACAATAACCAATAGAGGAATCTGGAAATTCATATGGCTCCCACATATTTCTACGATTACTTTGCGATCGAATGAACCACTTACATACGATACCAATTTCCCTTTGTCTCACGATATGTTACTTATCCGAGGTCATGATCGTCGGTATCTCTGCATACCTAGTTCAACCTCGTTACTGATAAGTACTCTTTTCTCGTTCCCGTGATATGTGATCCCTTGTGACCAAGTCACATGCTTGCAAGCTAATTGGATGACATTTCACCGAGAGGGCCCAGAGAATATCTATCCGTCATGTGGATGGACAAATCCCACTCTTGATCCATGTGTTTCAACCAATACTTTCCGAACACCCAATGCCACTTTTATAGCCACCCTGTTACGGTGTGGTGTTTGATGACATCAAAGCATCCATCCAGTAAAGGCAATATGCATGATCTCATGGTCGAAGGAATTAGGTTACTATGTATCAGAAAGCATATAGCAATTGAACTATTGAAATGACTTGATCTTTATGCTACGCTTGTCTATAGGAGTATGTCCACCATATCATTCTCCTAACGATATGATCTTGTTGTTGATAACATCTCAATGTTCATGACAAAGAAACCACATCATCAATCAACCAACAAGCTAGCGAAGTATAGAGGCCATACTAGGGACTTCAAATTAAGTTTACAAATCACACAAGTATTAATGGTTTCCTTGTTAATACTATTATAGCATGAATGTAAACATTTATCATAAACACAAAGATATATAATAATAACTACATTTATTATTACCTCTAGGGCATATCTCCAACACTCCACCCCGACGCCGACCCTCTCCAACCGCCGCCGGCCTCCCTCTCCTTCCGCGCCTCCCCGCCGTTCTGCGTCGGCCTGCGCCGCCGCGCCCGGCCCTCCGCTCGCCGGAGGCCGCCCCTGCACCTCCACCCGCCGCCGACCGCCCGCAACCACCCCGATCCCCGCCACCGGCGCGCCCTGCTCGCCACCATCTCTGCCTCCGCCGCCTCGGGTCCCCTCCGCTCCGGCCGCGCCGTCGCGGGCCTCGGCCGGCAGCGCTGCGCCGCGGGGCCCCTCTGCATCGCGCGGCCGCGCACCACCGGGCCTTGCAGCGCCGCCGCTGCCAGGGACAGCGAGCCCCGTCTCCAACCTCCGCCGAGGATCCCGCCGCCCGGTGCTCGCCCTCGGCCAGCGTGCCGTTCGCGCCCGCCTCGCGATCCCCTGATGGCCACCCCGTGCGTCGCCAATGCTCGTGTAGGAGCATAGTAACCGCCAAGATCGACACCGACCCAACAGAGACCCGAGCGAGCTCGATGAACCATCGATGACCCTCGAAGAACCACCGACAAGGGTATCAAACGCCATGCTCGTCTTCATGGATCCTCATGAACTCCGACGCGGAACCAAGTTCACTACGAGCAACCAAGCCGGAGCCTTCAAGGTTGTCGGTGGAAACCCAGAGGATCCCCGGACGCCAAGACCGTCGACATGGATACCGAAGGACGCGGAGCATCAAGTACTTCCACTCGGACGCCCCACGGACTCGGAGAAACCCTCGGACGCCAAGTTCGCCTCATGAACCCCGAAGACCCGAACCCGAAGACGCCAAGGTCGCCGACGCAGCATGCCAAGTACTTCACCCCAGATGAGACAAGTACTACTTCCCGGTACGCGGACCGACAAGATCTTCGCAACGACAAGATCGACACCGACCAGGGCGAGTCCGATGCGCCCCGACGCCGAACCAAGACCTCCTCCCGGAACGCCAAGATCTACCTCCGTCATCCGAGAACGATCCCGCCGAGGCCGAACCCTAGATCCGGACCCTGAGACCGACCCCGAACCCCGGAACCCCAAGCTCGCTGAACCCTAATGTGTGAACCCCTTCCCGAAACCCTATTTTATAATATAATACAACTTGTCGCATATTAAATGTTCATGCATGCATATTGTCGTGTGGTTTGGGGGCCTTATGCCGATTCACCTCATAATTAAATATGGGGCCCATATGCGGGCAAATCTATTCTCATATTGGCCTCATTTAAATTTGTGTAGCGAACCGGTAACTTATCTCGCCCTGTTAATTCAACATTTAATTTGCGGAGTAGATAAACAAATAGAACCATATATTTAATTGTCGGGACCCCGGTTCCGCTTAATATGACCTAATTGCATCGCATCTTTGCCATGTCATACATCATGCATGCATCATGCCCGATCTTTTGCCGTTGTATTAAATATTGCATCCGGTGTTTGTTCTAGTGTTTTGCTTCTTCGCGGATAAGGCCGTTGAGTTGATGTGAGCTTCGCCCCGATCTTGGGTTGAACCTTCGACAACGTTTTCAGGCGAGCATCTCCCCCTTTCTACCTATCTTACTTTTCTAGTATTTATTCCCGCCTGTTGATCTTTTGCTATCTGTGTTGCGGTGCTCTAGTTTCGTACCCGTGATATCCCTTGCAGCCTCATATTGCCTTGGACACATCCTATTACCTGTTGTTTGGTAGATAGTTGGACTTGCGCGTCGTAGTCGCTTGCTCAAGTGTTGTTGCGTGTCGTCAAGTACCACAGCTGTTGGAGAAGTGCCGCGTGTTCAATGTTGGAGATGATCATGGCTTTACTTTTCGTTCACTTAATTTCTGTTTAACAACTAAAATTGAAGTAAGTAAGCAGAGGCATCGGTGGGTGATAGATAACATTTGGTTTCCGACCGCCCACTTGTGTCCCGTAGGACCCCGAGTTCTTGACACCTGTTCCGAGATCGAGCGCGCTAACCACAGGTGGGGAGATATGGCCCCCCATTGATTATTACCTGATTTCAAAGTATTGTACTGGGGGCCACAAACTAGTTTGAGGTTTTATTTACTATCCTGTACTTATGCCATTCCCTACAGCTTTATTTAAATTTTGCGATGGATAGCACACTGTACTGTTTAGGAAGCGGAGTGTTTTCGTGGTATCGACAGTCCCAGTTTTGGGATTTGCTGTCGTTTACAGCCACTGGCGCAAACCCTAAGTCCGTCTCGGAGACCGGCCGACTTTGTTGTGGGTAGACTTAGTGGGGTGGCCCCCCGTGCTTGCTTTGGGTCTGGGAACGTCATGACTTAGGCCCCGCCGACATACCGATGGGTGTATGTTAACTGATCTGGCAAAAAGGGTCGAAGTGCTTGTGGATATTTTGGTGCACCCCTGCAGGGTTAAATCTTTTCGAGAAGCCGTGTCCGCGGTTATGGACGACTTGGAGCACAGTGCTTGATCATAGACAACTATAACTAAAGTTTATTGTTATAAATTGACTTGTATCCGATATGACTAGTAATCAGCTTCACTACAACGGAATGGCTAAGTAAAAGTACCAACAACTGCTGGGTTTTGGGGATATCTCATGCCAATTGTATCTGACTAGTAAGTGTTGCAACTATCACGGAATGGTCAACTAAAAGTGCCCACTGCTTATTTTATCAGGATGATTATCTAAACCTGACTAGTAATTGCTGCAACGATAACTGAATAAATAAAACTACCAACTGTCTGAGTTCCTCGGTTGACTTCCTCGTTTGGTCTCGAGGGGGAGATACCAGGATGGGATTGTTTGGTGTTGGTGTCAGGCTGGTTCCGGATAGGTCCTTCTTACCTCTCTCTGATAGCCGTCAGTGACATCGAGTCTCTATAGGTTGTTTAGTGCATGCTGCTGCTGCCGCTTCAGTCCACCATACCTATGTAGGCGAGGACCGCCGAATTCTAGCCTCGCCGTGTACTGGCCTCAGTACTGACCGCTCTCTCTTTTTTCCTTTGCCCTTTGTCGGCACCCCTTTTGTTTAAGCAGGTTTGAGATCGACGTCGTTAGCAGGGTTACCCTTCCGGCTTGGCCTGGGCAGGGTTATGGACGCCATTGGTTATTCTTCAGGGCTCTTAGCCCCATTTGCATCTTGTCCGTAGTCGGACGCTCTATCATTTTCAAGGTGATTTGGATCTTTGTATATTGTATCGGTATTCTTGACTCATTGAGTCGCTGTTGTATATATATCTGTTCTGTGGGTCCCATCGAGGACTGTTGTGTAATGTTATTACTTTGTTTTCCACCCGCACGAAAGTGCCTGGTGGGCACCTTTGAATCGTTTCTATGCGGGTTTGGCGGGAATCGCTGAAACTTGCATAGGGTCGATTCTGAGGGTGTTACACTTGCATATATTCGAATGAACCATTTACATACAATACCAATTTCCCTTTGTCTCGCGATACTTTACTTATTCGAGGTTTGACCATCGGTATCTCTGCATACCTAGTTCAAACTTGTTACCGATAAGTACTCTTTTCTCATTCCCGTGATATGTGATCCCTTGTGAGCCAGTCACATGCTTGCAAAATAATTGGATGACATTCCACCGAGAGGGCCCAGAGTATATCTATCCGTCATATGGATGGACAAATCCCACTCTTGATCCATGTGCCTCAACACATACTTTCCGAACACCCAATGCCACCTTTATAACCACCCAGTTACGAAGTGGTGTTTGATGTCATCAAAGCATCCATCCGGTGATGTTGATTAGCATGATCTCATGGTCGAAGGAATTATGTTACTATGTATCAGAAAGCATATAGCAAGAGAACTATATTAAATGACTTGATCTTTATGCTACGCTTAACTATAGGAGTATGTCCATCACATCATTCTCCTAATGATATGACTCTGTTGTTAATAACATCTCGATGTTCATGATTAGGAAACCATGATCATATATTAACCAACAAGCTAGTTTAATAAGAGGCTTTACTAGGGACTCTTTTATGTTTACAAATCATGCAAGTATTAATGTTTCCTGTTAATACAATTATAGCATGGTATGTAAACATTTATCATAAGCATGAAGATATGATAATAACCTCTTTATTATTGCCTCTTGGGCATATCTCCAACAGTCTCCCACTTGCACTAGAGTCAATAATCTAGTTTCAAACCTTTGCGCATTCAACACCTATGGCTTTCCGGTGTTGTATTTACACGATTAGTGGTCAACTAATCTTTGGATCCGACACTTTCAGGTCCGTGTGTAATTGCATGTATTTGCGTCTCTATGCATCACTCTTTTTCTAATGAGGTGGCTTTGTATAAATTTGGTCCTTTGGTGAGACCTTTAGTTCCTAGGGGTTAAAACATGCTAATAATATTGTCGTACAATATATCTTCATAGTACTATCCCGCTATGAACTACACCTAGTTTGATAACAAACTACTTGACACAAATACCATCTATTGTTGTTATAATAGCAGTCATATACTTAGCCTATTGTTGTAGTATCTGTCATAATGTCTTAACTTTGGAACTCATCCAAATCCATTATGGAACTTACTTTCCATTATATTGTGCCACCCTTAGTTTAGATTGAGATAAACTTAATTTGTACTTTGTGACAAAACTAGTATTAATGTAATACTTTTACAATGAACTAACCATCTATTTGTCACTTCTACAAAATAATATATTCTTAGTTCTTCTAAAAGATCATAAGAATATCTTTACTATCATCCAATAATCATCTTATGAATCATTCTGGTATACGCTCATAACATTTAGAGCATAGGACATATCTGGATTTGTACACATCACAACATGATTGATAAAATACTCTTTGTGATTTTATTTATCAAGTATCAAAAATACTTGAATATTGATTCAATCCTTCTGTTCAACAAGAACCTTTCTTGTAGTTTCTATATTGAACTCATTCAATATCTCATCTATGTACTTCTGGCACAACCATATTAGCGTATCAATTTATCCATATAGACATTGATGCCAAATATTCGGGTTCTGCCTAAGCCTTTCATCGAGATGAAATTCTTAACCTGTGTCAATAAAAGATACTTCATTTCCAATCAACAATATGTCTTCCACATAATGTATTATCAATATGTCTTAGCGCTCCCACTTAATTTCTTGCAAATTCAAGCATCTTCATTGTCTCCGATGAAATTAAACTCTTTTAATAGTTTCATCATAGTGAAGATTCCAACTCCGTGATGCTTACTTCAACCATTGAAATTTGCATACGCTTTTAGCATCCTGCGAATTAATAAAAACCCTTTGGATCGTGTCATGCACACGTCCTAGGTAACCATTCTATTAGAAGAACTTGTTTTGTTTATTCAACTACCACATAACAAAATTATATGTAGTGGTTGCTACATTAATCCGTCTAGACTAAATATCACTTAATGAAAGATCAAATCTTGTCATAGTCAACTCTTTGAACATTGTCGTGAACTGTTTCCCGACATGTCGACAATTTCATAGATGTGAAACATCCATGTCTATTTCTTTATAGATCCAAATACGACTGTAAGGTCTTGCACCTTTTCAGAGGGTCTTTCAAGGTCAAAGCTTGATCTCTTGTGTATGGAACTATCACGGATTTTATGGCTTCAAACCATTTTATGGAGTCACGGCCCATCATCGCTTCTTTGCATGTAGTCGGTTCATCATTTTCAAATAATGATCTAACTCTCAAATCTTGGTATTTGATTGTCTATCCGACCTACTTTGTTCAATAGGAACTTAGACCTCCGTGACCACAACCTTTGAGGTACGTGAGCCATGAGCCTTGTTGCTGCCTCCAGAACATTTTCTGGTGTTGGGCAACTTTGCACATATAGCTAAGCTTCTCTTAACCTCATCAAAGTTCTATTGTCCTCCCACTTAACCTTTTTACGGAAAAATTTCTTCTAAAAGAAACTTGACGTTCTAAGTGACAAACACTTTTGTCTTTGGTGTTATGGAGGAATACTCAACGGTTATTCAAAATAACATACAAAGAAATATTCACCCGACTTTCGTTGTAAACATCTTATTCATGCATAGCATATCAATGTTTAAGAAAGGACAACTTGGGTTTTATCCCAAACCATAACTTTATATGGTGTCGTTTCAACGGATCATGACGAAGCTCTTTCTAGTGTAAAAGCGGCAGTCTCTAAAGCTTTTATCTTTAAAATATAATGACAGTTTTATAAATGACACCTTTGATCTTACCATGTCAAACAAAGTTTTATTACATATCTCGAACACACCAAACACATATGGTGTTTTGGGAAACGCAAATTCATGGAACGATTTCTCAAATCTTAGGTGTTATGGTAAACTTGTAACTCAAATATCTCCCTTTATGATCCTATCATAAATTTTTTATTTTCTTGTTACATTGATTTTGCACTTCATCTTGAAAGTTTTCGAACTTTTTCAAATGTTTCACACTTCATCCTCATTAAGTAAATATTCATATATTCACTCAAATTTTCGGAGAAAGCATATGAAGTTGAAATCCATCGCTCTTGACTACACATAATGGGCTTTATACATCTATATGTACAAGTTCCAATAAGCTAGTCATTCGTTCACTTTTGGCCTATGAACGGAGTTTTAATTATCTCTAGAAAAGTTTCACAAGCGTCATTTGATCGAAATCAAAAGACCAAAATTCCATCCATATGGAGTTTCTTCATGTTTTCTTTCCAATATAATTTAAACGGCGATGTCACTTCCTAAGTGATCTTTCAATCAATTCTCTTTCAACATTTTTAGCATTTATTTTATGGATGTGATTTATCCAACGACATTTGTAAATCATCCATCTTTTATGGATTACGGCAATTATTTTAATAACCCTTTTGTTCTCATAATACCTGATAAAATAAATCTTGAAGGCAAGCTTTTATGTCAACGAGAAAAACATCAAAACTTTATTCGTTCTCGATGAACATCATCACATTCTCTTTCTAGTCACTTAGGCCATTGTATTTCATGAATTGTGTTGTTTCGTATGGATATTCACACCAACAAATTCAGTATCCAATACTTAAGAACCACATTGTTTAACAAGCAAAGAATACAACCATAATATGTATATCCTCTATATACCTAAGATGAACAATTCTAGTCTTTTCTTTTCTGCCATATATTTCTGAGATTCTCTTTCATTATTTCCTTTTCTGTTTGAAAGAATCTATCAACATCAATAGTGGAGCCATACAAATGACACATAGTCCAAAGCATGTATAGTTAAATACCAATGTCTTTGGATTTGCACTTTGAAGTAGATCACCATCATCAAATACTTGGTGTTCTTTCAAATTCCATTCTTTAGTAATCTTTTAGTGTAGTAAACATTTTACCTACATCAAATAGTCACCCTTATCATGGAACTATTCATGATCAAGCTACTTTAACTTATAACGGTGAATCGCGAGTATAATGTTGCTCTCCAAAACCTTTTGGAGGATTAGGACGACAAGCGTCTCCAACCTTTTGCAAATTCTCATTAAATATGAGAACATAAACTTTGCCATATTATACTCTCTCATGTTGCAACCAAAACATTATTTCAGATATCGCAATATCTTTCACACATCATGGTTTCTGAAACAACTCTTTCAGCTCCTAGATAACCTTGATATTAAAACAATCTTTTGAATATCAAGAATCATGGAGACAAACATGATACTTATATACTAACACTAGATTTGTCACTCTTGATTTAATACCAATTATTAAACTTCACGGGGTAACCAGAACTTACTGAAAGTTTGCAATAGGACTTTTAAACTTTAGATTAACACTTCAAAACAATATGATACTAGTTTGTAAAGTAACTAACCAGAATTCTATAGTTCTATTATCTCAATTATAACTAAGCGAAAGGTGGTAAACGGATGCCAATGACTATAACAACTATGCAAATTCATTTTGATTTAATTTATGATAAATAGTGTTCAACTTTTAATCATATTACTGTTGAACTCCCACTCGAAACAATATCTCTCACATTGTTTTAGTGATCACATGAACCAAATCCACTACACCAAGTCTGATCATCACGAGAAATGATGTAGTTTAAAAGGCAAACAATCAACATGTTCATCATATATACTATATGACTCATGCTTTACCTTTCGGTGATCCGTGTTTCGAGACCATTTCTGTACATGCTAGGCTCGTCAAGATTAAACCTTAGTTTCTGCATGAGCAAATTTGGCTTGCTCCCGTTGTATACACTCACATAATCTAACACACCCGATCATCACATGGTGCTTCAAAACAACGAGTCTTGGCAACGGTGCCTAATAAGGACGAACACTTTATAACTTGATATTTTGTGATAGGGATCATCCTATAATGGTACCGTCGCGATCTATGCAATACAAGATGCATAAAAGGATTAACATCACATGCAATTCATAATATGTGATATTATATGGCCTTTATTCTTGTGCTTTTGATCTCCATATTCAAGCACGAACATGATCTCCATCATCACCGACGTGGCGTCAAGGTCAATGGCACCTCTCCATGGTTGTCGTCCACCAACATCAACTATTACAACTACTTTGAATAATAGACACGCAGGTCTTAATGAAATTAAAAGACAATCATAAGGCTCCTGCCGGTTGCCGAATTACAATGAGGAACATTGCATACATCATATATAATCACAATCATGGCCATATCACATCACACCCCTGCAAAACAAAGTTAGACGCCTCTAATTTTATTTGCATGTTTTACGTGGTTTGGGGCTTTCCAATAAGTACCGTTCTAACTTACGAACAAGAACCACAACGTTGATGCATGAACTATCAAGTACCCGTTGTAAATTGAATCTTCACTATGATGGGAGAGACATACACCCGCAAATCCACTTATGCAATACAAGTTGCATGTCGGGCATGGAGCAAGTCTGCATAAACGATGTCATCTAAGGTTAGCCTGGGCCGCTTCATCCCACCATCCCGCAAGATGCAAAGTACATAAGAAGCAATTGATAATAAAAGCATCACCACCCACAATGACCATTGTGTTCTACTCGTGCAACAGATCTACATATAGACACGACTCTGATACCACTGTAGGGGTTCGTAGCATGGAAAACAAAAATTTTTTACCGCATGAACACACATTCAAGATCTAATCTATGATCAAGCCAAGATCTATCTACTAGATCGGTGCAACAAGTTGATAGATTACTAACCCTCGAAGATCCAAAGCGGTTAACAAGAGCAGATTCTTGTGGGTGATGTAGTCGTTCACTTGCCAATCTCAAGATCGCATAGACGATCCTTCCAGCGCCGCATTCCCGCAACGCTCCCGCAGTCGGTCACACATACGGTACTCGATGAAGACCTTCCTCTCCCTTGTTCCAGCAGGCAGCGGAGGTCGTAGCTCTCTCCTCGCGATTCTGGTAGCATGACGGCATGGCACGTACGGTACTCGATGAAGACCTTCCTCTCCCTTGTTCCAGCAGGCAGCGGAGGTTGTAGCTCTCTCCTCGCGATTTCGGGAGCATGACGACGTGGTTGCAGAAGTAGAGGGGAGATCCCGCAGGGCTTCGCCTAAGCCGGAGCGAGTATGGTGAAGTAGAGAGAGGGCCTCAACGCTCTAGGGTTTAGAGGGTCGAGGGGTTTAGAGTAACCGACGGGTAGGGTTTAGCTAGACGGCGGTTTAGAGCAGATCTAGGGCAGCCACATCTAGAAGGGGGCGACGGCTGGCCTAGGGTTTAGAGGGGGTGCCGGCTAAAGAGGGAAGGTGTAGGGAGAGGGGGCGCCCCGTACCTTTATTTTATAGGTGGGAGGGGCGGCTAGGGCTAGCCGTGTCCTCCCCCAACTCATATGATGGCCGAAGGTTTGGTGGAGGGAACGGAAACCTTCTCTCCAAGGTTTCCTTCTCTTCCTCCACCTGGAAATTATTGTCCCGATTTGACTTTTTCAAACTGGCCCTTTTACTTTCAAACTAGAGTTTGATTTCTATCTTCCAAGTGTCCAGCCAAGTGACCTAGGACATGATGCAACCACTCCACTTTGTCATGATGTAGGGTTCACAGCATAGAAAACAAAAATTTTCCTACGATGAGAACAACTATGTAGCAAGATCTATCTACTAGATACAAGCAACGGGCGAATATAAATCCGTAGAGAATATACCCTTGAACACCAACAAAGCTTAACGAGGTTGAACTCGTGGTTGATGTAGATGATCTCTTGCCGATCTCAAGATCGAGAGGAAGTCCTAGCGCCACAAATCGACGGCGCATCCATGCTCGCACACACGTCCGAGGCACCGAGCAACCTCCGCCTCCTTGCTCCAGCGATGCAGCGGAAGCACAACTCTTTCTTGCCGAAAATCCACCGGGAACATGTATCTCGCTAGTCCGATACCATGGGGATAAATACTAGAGGGGGAGAGATATCCTTCACGAGGAGGTGTGAGTGAGAAGTGAGGGAGGGGGGCTCCTTTTATAGGAGGAGGGTGGATCCCCAATGGGGTGGCCGGCACATGGGGCTTCCCCCTTTCCCTCCCTCCATTCATGTGGGTGGCTCCATTCACAATTTGCCCCTTCAATTCTCCACTCAAAAAATCCAACTCAAATTCCCATTAAATTTCCACCAAATTTAATGCAAACTATCTTTAAATAAAACTCCTTTTATTTATTCATAATTTTTTCAATTACTTTAATGACAAACATTCACATATAACCCCTTGCTAGTATTTCATTTCACATGCAGAAACACTTTCTGCAATTTCACCCGAAACCAGTATCGGTATCTAGTGAAATAA
The DNA here is from genome assembly GCA_916181665.1 of Avena sativa. Classification (NCBI taxonomy): domain Eukaryota; kingdom Viridiplantae; phylum Streptophyta; class Magnoliopsida; order Poales; family Poaceae; genus Avena; species Avena sativa. The sequence continues at coordinate 109,294,527 of OV702293.1, forward strand.
ATTCGTGCGCTTTGTTATTATTTTCAGCATGAAACTATTTGCTCCAAATGGTGTCGTTGTCTCTTAAGTGTGTCACCCTATGGTTCGCGAATAATATGGACATGATCGAGACCCCTCTCAGATCAATAATCAGAAGCGGGACCTGGAGATCCATACTGACTCCCACACATTCAACGATGACTTTCTTGTGATCGTGAGAACCTTTTACGCTAGTATCTTAATCCCTTTGTCTCGCTACATATTACATGTCCGAGATTCGATCATCGGTATCTCCATACCTAGTTTGATCTCGTTACTAACATGTACTCTTTTCTCGTTCCCGTGATATAACATTCTAGTGATCAAATCACTTACTTGCAAGCTAATCAATGTGATATTACCGAGAGAGCCCAGAGCATATCTATCTGTCATCGGTAGGAAAAAATTCCACTCTCAATCCATGGACCTCAACATAACACTTTAGTAGTACTGAATCCATCTTTATAATCACCCTGTTATGGTGTGACGTTTGATGTTATCAAGATACTCTTCCAGTGTTAGTGATTGACATGATCTCATGGTCTAAGGATTAAGATTACTTTGTATGATATTATAGAAATATAAACTCAATGAATTTGATCGTAATGCTATACTTCAGATGAATGTTTATCACACCATTCCAATAATGTTGTGACCTTGTTATTAACAACATCCAATGTCCATGATCAGGAAACCTTGATCATATTGTTAATCAACGATCTAGTTTATAAGAGAGGAATAACTAGGAACTTTCTGTTTGTTTATTAAACACACATTTATTAACGTTTCCATATTAATACAATTATAGCGTACAAAATAAACATCTTTCATATACTTGGAATATACATAATAACCACTTAATTATTGCCTCTCAGGACATATTCCCTTCAGTCTCCCACTTGCACTAGAGACAATAATATAGTTATATAGTGGTAAATCTAACAACCATGGAGTTCTGATGTTGATCATGTTTTTCTCTAGGGAGAGTTTTAGTCAACGGATCTGCTACATTGAGATCCGTGTGCACTTTACAAATCTTTATATCTCCATCCTTGACATGCTCGTGGATGGAGTGAAACCGACGCTTAATATGCTTGGAATTCTTGTGAGACCTTAGTTCTTTGGCATAGGCTATGGCACCATTGTTGTCACAATAGATCACCATTGGGTCCAACGCGCTCGCAACCACACCTAGTTCGGTTATGAACTCCTTCATCCAAACTGCTTCCTGAGCCGCTTTTGAAGCAGCAACATATTCGGCCTCCGTTGTTGATCCCGCCACCACGGGTTGTTTGGAACTCCTCCAACTAACTGCTCCACCATTCATGAGAAATACATATCCGGATTGAGACTTAGAGTCATCCGGATCGGTGTCAAATCTAGCGTCGACATAACACTTAGCGACGAGCTCTTCTTCACCTCCGTACACAAGAAACATATCCTTAGTTCTTCGCAAGTACATAAGGATATTCTTGACTGCTATCTAGTGTTCCGATCCTGGATCAGATTGGTATCTACTTATCAAACTAATAGCATGTGCCACATCCGGTCTTGTACATAGCATGGCGTACATTATAGAGCCTTTGGCTGAAGCATAGGGGACTTTGTCCATTATATCTCTTTCTTCCGCTGTAGCCGTACTTTGAGTCTTACGCAATGTCTTGCCTTGCAACATAGGTAAGAACCCCTTCTTACTTCCGTCCATTTTAAACTTTAAAATCTTATCAAGGTATGTACTTTGCGATAGCCCTATTAGGCGCCTAGATCTATCCCTATAGATCTTTATGCCTAATATGTATGACGCTTCACCTAGGTCCTTCATTGAAAATTTGCTGTTTAGATAACTTTTAACACTGTTTAAAAGATCTATATCATTTCCGATTAATAATATGTCATACACATATAATATCAGAAATGCCACATCGCTCCCACTCACTTTCTTGTAAATACAAGCCTCTCCATAAGTTTGGACAAATCCAAACTCTTTGATCACCTCATCAAAGCGGAGATTCCAACTCCGGGATGCTTGATTTAGTCCATAGATGGATCGCTGAAGCTTGCATACCTTGTCAGCATCCTTAGGATCAACTAAACCCTTTGGTTGTATCATAAACAACTCTTCTTCAATGTTTCCATTGAGGAACGCAGTTTTGACATCCATCTGCCATATCTCATAGTCGAAATATGCAGCAATTGCTAACATAATCCTAACTGACTTTAGCATCTCTACGGGAGAGAATGTCTCATCATAGTCAACTCCTTGAATTTGTCGAAACCCCTTTGCGACAAGTCTAGCTTTATAGACGGTTACATTACCATCAGCATCAGTTTTCCTTTTGAAAATCCATTTATTCTCCACGGCCTTTCAGTCATGAGGTAAGTCCACCAAGGTCCAAACGTGGTTTTCGTACATGGATTCCATCTCGGATTTCATGGCTACTAACTATTTTTTGGAATCCGGGATCATCACCACTTCTTCATACGTCGCAGGGTCATCAATTTCATCGACCATGAAATTCATAACAGGATTTCCGTACAACTCGGGAGCTGCACGCGTCCTGCTAGACCCGCGAGGTTCAATAGTATTCTCTTTCGGAGCTTCATGATCGTTATCATTAGTTCCCTCCTCATTTGGTGAAGCCAACTCTGGAACGACTTCCGATGTTGCGCTACTCGCCATATTATGAAGAGAAGGTTCTACAACCTCTTCGAGTTCTACCTTCCGACTACACAAACCTTTCACGAGAAACTCTTTCTCTAGAAAGGATCCATTCTTGGCAACGAAAACCTTGCCCTCGGATCTGTGATAGAAGAAATACCCAATAGATTCCTTAGGGTATCCTATGAAGACACATTTTTTTGCTTTGGGTTCGAGTTCATCCGGTTGAAGTTTCTTCACATAAACATTGCATTCCCAAACTTTAAGAAATGACAGTTTATGTCAACACTCGAATTTTTAATCCCAGATGCCTGTTATGTCATACATCGCAATCCCAGGATTACCATTTTTGCGAGACATAACAGATTGGATATCACAGTACATCATCCATTACAGACCATACATAAGGTCTTACAACAGATAAGGATCTCATGATCCATTCTTAATACAATCATAGCAGTGGAATAACGTAATAATAACGGTAGCATGGGCGAGACTCCATCTTCATGGTCACAGGCAATGCTGACGATGGGAGATGATCCTAGTTGTCGTAACCTTCCTCCTGTCCATCCTCCTGATACTCCTCTTCATAGTCTGGCCACGGGAATAGCCAGGGAAAACGCCATGAGTACTCTTTAAGTACTCGCAAACTAATACTAACAAGTGACGTGGTTTTGAATAGGATATACTAAGCTCTAGGGTTGTTTTGCAAAAAGCCAGATTTACCTCTACTAAGTTCAGAAGCAAAGAAAGCTAGTAGAAAGTTTTATAACACCTAGGTGGGAACTTGAATTTCATGTCACCACACTGTTGTGGTCAAGTCAAAGTCACAAATCATTTCACAAGTCCTTTTGAAAACATCTGACGGTGGAACAGTATGGCCACTCCAACTGTCCATAACCGCGGACGCGGCTATTCGAATAGTTTGACACTCTCCAGAGATTGTACACTTTCACCACAACATTCGATACATCCGTCAGGAACAATCCTGAATTCACCATACTCAGTATGCGGATAATAAATCCTAACCTTTCAATTACACGCCCTAGTATAGGCACCTCTCTTATGAGTTTGGCCTCCCAACCATGACCAACTGTCATCTTGGGAACTGCACAGGTGGACAATCTTCACAAGGTATCCTCAGCTCAAACCTTGGCCGCAAGGGAACCCATACTAAGGTATATAAATTTCCAGTCAAGCCCTACCCAAATTTCGGGTATTATGGTTGTACGGTAAAATTGGAATGGTATCGCATCCAGATAACCATCAGTTTTATAAAGGGCTAAGGCTCATGCCTTAACATTTTCATCATCAAAATAATCTGGTGTCCAGAAACACATGTCAAAACATTTCATTAGAATGACTCATCATTCTAAGGTTTTCATAACCATTTTCACCAAGTATTCCCATCTAAAGTTGATCAAGTTTTATGCTTAGCACTAGCATCTATAAGTGGGGGTAGATACTAATGAGGGGTGGTAAACAAGTGTATCTTATCTAAGTAAAATCTCATGCCTCAGGATAACATCAAGATTATCTAACTTAGGCCAAATTTTATGCTCTTTATGCTACCTTCAAATATCTTTCTAGAATCTACCAGTCACTAAGTAAACTTTTGATAGGAAGCTTTTATTAAAGAAAATAAAATAATAAGCTTGCAAGTAAAACTAGGATGGTGTGTCAAGTGGGTATAATCACATATGCTTAAGGCATATAGTTGGCATAGTAACAAGCAAGTAGTAGCTTGCTAAGCTGCAAGTGTTAGCTTGCTTAATGAGTAGCTTGCAAGTATCGGCTTGCAAGGTTGCAAGTATAGGCTTGCCTTGTGCAGAGCAGTGGTTGAAGTTCTCCTCAGCTTCTTCCTCATAGTATCCTCCTTCCTCTTCGTATTCTTGGTCGGTACTAGCGTCTATAAATAAATACGAAGTACACAATCACCAAACAATACTTAACTATTTCTAATTATTACACAAAGGTTCACACTAGATGATCTAGCATCATCACTAACATTACAAGGATTAAAGCACTTGTCTCATTTATTTTATTTGAGAAAAGTAATTTCAACTCATTCAAAAACTACTTAAGATTTAATATTCTCCAACTCAAACATGGGATCATGTTGACACATGTCATCACCACATATTCCAGTACATGGGAATGTGATTTAAAGTGGTGTCACAATTTAATAAGGTTTAACCTTTTTATTTTAATTAATTAAAGTGACTAGAAATGCCTATGTGGCATTCTTTTATTACTTGATCATTATTTCTATAAGTAAACCTATATATTTTTATATATTCTGAAAGGTATGGTTAAATGTGAATTTTGAGAGTTGGAATCAACTCAAAAGCTCTTATGGTTCAATTTTGAAAAATGTTTGAATGCAGAAAAGCTTCTGTCTTGTTATTTTTACCATGGGTGGTCTACAAATCTAAATGGTTTGAATCCAACGCGCTTGGATTAAGCATTCCAGTACCTTTCTAACAAAATTGGTTTCATGCATTTTAGTTCAATGAATCGAGCTGGGTTGATTTTTGAATCTAGGTACAGAACTAGGTTTGAAATTAAATGAATAAATCTAAATTTGAATTAGTGAGTTGCGTGGGATGTTTAACTGGGCCGGCCCACTACGCACAGTGCGCGCGCGGGATGGTTAAGTGAGCGACCCTACTCGTCGGTGAGACAACGAGGGGCGAAGTGGTATGTGGCGATTAGGATCGTAGGATCTAACTCTAATCGAACGGCTCTAGTTCATCGTCCATGTCGGGCAGTGTCGGCGAGACAGAACCCTAGCGCGGCCGGTGGGGGTCGTGGGAGGCTCACCGGGGCTCAGGTGATGGTCTGTGACGGGGGGGGGGGGGGGAACGATGAAGTCGACGACGACGATTCTCCTGGTACCGGCAACTTCTCCTGGGGCGGCTCCAATCGACGGCGCCTCTCCTCCTCTGCAGCGGCGAATTCTGGTGAAATTCTGGCCACCTGGTGCTCGCCTTGCTCCGAGAGTGAGTGGGTGTGATTAGTGAGAGGTGGGGAGTGAACTGGTGTGAAGAAAACGAGCAGGGAAGGCCTCCTTTTATAGTGGCTGAAGGGGACCGAATGACGCGGGTGGAGCTCGTCGGTGTTGACGGCACAAAGTGCTACTGGCATGGGCGACGATAGGGGCGGTGCTGTGCTCCCTGGCGACGCTCAACGGCATGGTGGCGAGGCGTGGGGCGATGCGAGATGGTCGGAACGTCGCGGCGCTCTAGGCGGGTCCGACGGCAATTTTAATGGCGCACAACATGCATGGTCCGTGCGGCGGCGAACGAGGTTGTATGGCGGGATGCTGGGGTGCTGGCGATCACGTCTGCAAGTGGCGAGGGCGGCGCGTGGTCTGTGGGCTGGTGTCTCTGACGGCGCACTGGCGCGCTCTCGGCTTGCACGCAGAGGGACTGGGCGCGTGCTTGGCGGGTGGTCCAGTGGCTGGCTGCGCTCGGGGCTTGGACAGGGAGTGGCGGTGGACGTTGGTCAGTGCTCCAGACAAGGTTGGCGAGGCTAGTTCTTCCTCTAGCTCGCTGGCGACATGGGGGTGACAATGGTGCTCTCGACATGCTCACCATTGATGGCTAGGCTTGCTCACAGTGGTGCTAAGGATTGTTAAAGAGGCTAGATGATCTACTAAGAGCTTGTTGCAACCAGAGAGGGAACAAGGTTGGCCAAATTCACTGCTGCAAATAGTGTTTAATGTTTTGTTGTTTGTTGATCACAAGGTGTTTGATGAAATGGCCGAAAGAAATTCAAATTTGAATTTTGGATTCAAACTTGGTGGGTTTGCTAGGCACATACTAGGGAGTATCTGGTTAGTTGGATTGGTCAAGGTGCACTGGTTTGGTTGGTTTTTGAAAAGGTGTGATCTTCACATATGTCAAAGATTCAATTTTTAATTGTCATTTGAATGGGGTTGCTAAATGTTTTTGCAAGTTTGAAAGGTGGGCATTGATTCACTTTTACTTGGTCTAGTGAGGGGTGAAAAGAATTGGAAAAGTTTCTGTTTGAAATCTTGGATTAGAAACACTCAAAGTGACCTAGTGAGCAAGATTGGCAAAATGACCATTTGCTTTATTTGGATTGTTTGTGATTTTCTATTGATTTGTTTCTGCTTGGAAATGTTTTAGATGATGTTATATTCATCTTTGAACCATTCCTTACTATTTAGTTTAATCACACAAGTCCATTCGTCCATTTATCAAATCATCACATACACACATGCATTCATTGGTCTTTATTTAATCAAAGTTTTTGTTAACCCTAATTTTAGTGATTAGAGTTTGATGATCATTGTTCCATATTTTGGGATGTTACAACTTAGGTTTATTTCCAAACCACAATTCATACGGTGTCTTTTCAACGGACTTAGATGGTGCCCGATTTAATGTGAATGCAACAGTTTCTAGTGCCCTCAAAATGACAGTGGCAAGTCCGTCAGAGACATCATAGATCGAACCATATCTAGTAAAGTACGATTATGACGTTCCGACACACCATTTCGCTGTGGTGTTCCGGCAGGTGTGAGTTGTGAAACTATTCCACACTCTTTTATATGAGTGCTAAACTCGTAACTTAGATACTCACTTCCACGGTCAGACCATAGAAATTTGATCTTTCTATTACGATGATTTTCCACTTCACTCTGAAACTCCTTGATTTTTTCAAAGGTTTCAGACTTGTGTTTCATCAAGTAGATATAACCGTATATACCCAAATCATACATGAAAGTAACAAAATAATGATATCCACCTCGCGTCGACACACTCATTGGACCACACACATCAGAATGTATGATTTCCAATAAATCTATCGCCCGTTCCATTGAACCGGAAAACGACGTTCTAGTCATCTTGCCCATAAGGCATGGCTCACATGTATCAAATGATTCGAAATCAAGTGATTCCAAACGTCCATCCAAATGGAGCTTCTTCATGCGTTTAACGCCAATATGACCTAGACGACAGTGCCACATATATGCGGATATATCATCATTAAGTTTAATCCTTTTAGCATCAACATTATGAATATGTGTAACACTATTATCAAGATCCAACAGAAAAATAAACCATTCATCATTGGTGCATGACCATAAAAGATTTCATTCATATAAATCGAACAACCATTGTTCTCGGATTTAAATGAATAACCACTGCGCATAAAACATGATCTGGATACAATTATCATGCTCAGTGCTAGCACCAGATAACAATTATTCAAGTTTATAACTAATCCCGATGGTAAGTGGAGAGGTAGCGTTCCGACAATGATCACATCAACGCTTGATCCATTGCCGACATGCATCTTGACCTCACCCCTTGCTAGCGGTCGCTTGTTCCACAACCCCTGATTCGAGTTACAAATATTAGCAACTGAACCGGTATCAAATACCAAGGTGCTACTGCGAGTACTAGTCAAGTACACATCAATAACATGTATATCATATATACCTTTATTTTCCTTGCCGGCCTTCTTGTCTGCCAAATACTTGGGGCAGTTGCGCTTCCAATGGCCAGTCCCTTTGCAATAATAGCACTCGGTATCAGACTTAGGGCCAACTCGTGGTTTCTTTTCAGGCAAGGCAACCGGCTTGCCGCCCTTCTTTCCCTTGTGTTTACCCTTCTTGTCTTTCTTGAAACTAGTGGTCTTATTGATCATCGACACTTGTTGTTCCTTTGTGATCTCCACTTCTGTAGTTTTAAGAATTGACATAAGCTCAGGGAGAGACTTCTTCATGCCTTGCATGCTATAGTTCATCACGAAGCTCTTATAGCTAGGTGGCAGAGACTGGAGAAAACGATGGATGCCTAAGTCAATGGGAATCGTTATTCCCAAGGACACAAGCTTATCGGTGTAACCCGACATTTTGAGTACATGCTCACTTACAAAGCTGTTCTCTTCAATCATGCAGCTAAAGAACTCTACTAAAGCATTATAACTCTCTATAGCAGCATGGGTGTCGAAAATCATTTTCAACTCACCCATTGCATCAAAAGCATTACCGTTTTCGAAACGCTTTCGAAGTTCTGGCTCTAGCCCATACAATATGCCGCAATGAACTAAGTTGTGGTCCTCCTGACGAGTCTGATAGAAATTCTTTTCTTCGTCAGGGGCATCATCGAACTGTGGGGGTCCTAGCGACGCTTCTAGCACATATTGCTTCTGTGCAGCAGTGAGGAGAATCCTCAAATTCATGGCCCAGACGGTAAAGTTGCTACCTTTTGTTGCAAGTTTCTCTTTCTCCATGAACACATTAAAATTAAAAGCAGGTGGTGCCATCTACAACAGAATTTGTAAAGTTTAGACTAAGTTTATGATAGATTGAGTTCACCTAATCAAAATTAAGAATGAACTCCCACTCAAGAACGACATCCCTCGTGGATTTTTGGTGATTACATGAACCACATCCACTACACCAAGTCCGATCATCACGTGCGTCGGTGTAGCTTCAAAGGCGAGCATCAAATGGGAATCATATCTTTCATATGAATCATGCTTAACCTTTCGGTCCGTGTTCCGAGGCCATGTCTATACATGCTAGGCTCGTCAAGTAAGAACCTTAGTATTCGCGTGTGTAAACTGTCTTACACCCGAAATATGATCATGGATCCAAGAACACCCAATCATCACGTGATGTCTTGGAGCGACGAAACATAATCGATGCATACTTAGGAGAGAACACATTTTTATCTTGATATCTAAATGAGGGATTATCTTATTATGCTAATAAAACACCAAACGAGCAGTATAAGATGCAACAAACATCACATGTTAATAAGTGAAATGATATGGTTCTTACACTTGATCTCCATCATGTGCATCATGGCATGATCCTCATCATTCCTTTATGTGCAAGGCCAAGGCCTATGGAACTTACACGTTATGTGTGTTGTAAGAGTATCGACTTATAATTTTACTTACAACATCACCATATCATGACACTAGCCTAGCAACAATCTAAACTAGACACCTCTAATTTATCCATTGCAAGTTTTACGTGGATTAGGGCTTTCGAAGATAGAACCGTTCTTACCTACGAACATGAACCACAACGAAGATAACCAAATTGTTGACAACTCGTTGCAAATTAGATATTGCCTATGGTAGGAGAGACAGACACCCGCTAGCCACTTATGCAAAACTAGTTGCATGTAACAGGTCTCATGTGCGAGGACATGTAAAGTTTGTCCAGGACGCTTCATCCCACTATGCCACCAATATCCAAAGTACAACTAAGAAGCAATAACATGATCATCATCGCCCACATATACATATGTGTATTACCCGTGCAAAGCATCTACGCATAGATCTGGCTCTGATACCACTGTAGGGTTCGCAGCATAGAAAACAAAATTTTTCCGACGATGGGAACAACTATGTACCAAGATATATCTACTAGATACAAGCAATGGGCGGATATACATTCATAGAGAACATACCCTTGAAGACCGACAAAGCTTAACGAGGTTGAACTCGTGGTTGATGTAGATGATCTCTTGCCGATCTCAAGATCGAGAGGAAGTCCTAGCGCCGCAAATCAGCGGCGCATCCGTGATCGCACACACGTCTGAGGTACCGAGCAACCTCCGCCTCCTTGCTCTAGCGATGCAGCGGAAGCACAACTCTTTCGTGCCAAAAAGCCACCAGGAACATGTATCTTGCTAGTCTGAGACCATGGGGGATAAATACTAGAGGGGGAGAGAGATCCTTCACGAGAAGGTGTGAGTGAGAAGTGAGGGAGGGGGGCTCCTTTTATAGGAGGAGGGTGGATCCCCAAGGGGGTGGCCGGCACATGGGGCTTCCCCTTTCCCTCCCTCCAATCTTGTGGGTGGCTCCATTCATAATTTGCCCCTTCAATTCTCCACTCAAAAAATCCAACTCAAATTCCCATTAAATTTCCACCAAATTTAATGCAAACTCTCTTTAAATAAAACTCCTTTCATTTATTCAGAATTTTTTCAATTTCTTTAATGAGAAACATTCACATATAACACCTTGCTAGTATTTCATTTCACATGCAGAAACACTTTCTGCAATTTCACCCAAAACCAGTTTTGTATCTAGTGAAATAAATTTTTGCGCTTTGTTATTCTTTTCAGCATAAAACTATTTGCTCCAAATGGTGTCTGTGTCTCTTAAGTGTGTCACCCCTATGGTTCGCGAATAATGTGGACATGATCAAGACCCCTCTCAGATCAATAATCAGAAGCGGGACCTGGAGATCCATACTGACTCCCACACATTCAACGATGACTTTCTTGTGATCGTGAGAACCTTTTACGCCAGTATCTTAATCCCTTTGTCTCGCGATATATTACATGTCCGAGATTCGATCATCGGTATGTCCATACCTAGTTTGATCTTGTTATTGACATGTACTCTTTTCTCGCTCCCGTGATATAACATTCTAGTGATCAAATCACTTGCTTGCAAGCTAATCAATGTGATATCAGCGAGAGGGCCCAAAGCATATCTATCCGTCATCGGGATGAACAGATTACACTATCGATCCATGGGCCTCAACACAACACTTTAGTAGTACTGAACCCATCTTTATAATCACCCTGTTATGGTGTGATGTTTGCTGTTATCAAGATACTTTTCCAGTGTTAGTGATTGACATGATATCATGGTCTAAGGATTAGGATTACTTTGTATGATGTTATAGCAATATAAACTCAATGACTTTGATCGTAATGCTATACTTTGGATGAATGTTCATCACACCATTCCAATAATGTTGTGACCTCGTTATTAACAACATCCAATGTCCATGATCAGGAAACCTTGATCATCTTGTTAATCAACGAGCTAGTTTATAAGAGAGGCATAACTAGGAAGTTTCTGTTTGTTTATTAAACACACATGTATTAATGTTTCCGTATTAATACAATTATAGCATGCAAAATAAATATCTATCATATACTTGGAATATTCATAATAACCACTTTATTGTTGCCTCTTAGGGCATATTTCCTTCACATGACACATCCATGTACCCTTTCCCTTTCAGATCGGTGAACCTTCTAGACCCTTTTAGAACATTCCGATGAAAACACCAGAACCATTCACAAACTCCGGAATTGGACTTTCCTTATATGAATCTTATTCTTTGGACCATTCTGGATCTCCTTGTGATATCCCAGATCCCATCCGAGACTCCGAACAACATTCGGTCTCTTTACTCACATTCCATATCTACTAAACAACATCGAATAATTAAGTGTGTCTCCCTATGGTTTGTGAATTATGCAGACATGATCGAGACTCTTCTTCGATCAATAACCAATAGAGGAATCTGGAAATTCATATGGCTCCCACATATTTCTACGATTACTTCGTGATCGAATGAACCATTTACATAAGATACCAATTTCCCTTTGTCTCGCGATACTTTACTTATCCGAGGTTTGATCGTCGGTATCTTTGCATACCTAGTTCAACCTCGTTACCGATAAGTACTCTTTTCTCATTCTCGATATGTGATCCCTTGTGAGCCAGTCACATGCTTGCAAGCTAATTGGATGACATTCCACCGAGAGGGCCCAGAGTATATCTATCCGTCATATGGATGGACAAATACCACTCTTGATCCATGTGCCTCAACACATACTTTCCGAACACTCAATTCCACCTTTATAACCACCCAGTTACGAAGTGGTGTTTGATGTCATCAAAGCATCCATCCGGTGATGGTGATTAGCATGATCTCATGGTCGAAGGAATTATGTTACTATGTATCAGAAAGTTTATAGCAAGTGAACTATATTAAATGACTTGATCTTTATGATACGTTTAACTATAGGAGTATGTCCATCACATCATTCTCCTAATGATATGACCTTGTTGTTAATAATATCTCAATGTTGATGATAATGAAACCATGATCATATATTAACAACCAAGCTAGTTTAACAAGAGGCTTTACTAGGGACCCTTTTATGTTTACAAATTAGACAAGTATTAATGTTTCCTATTAATACAATTATAGCATGGTATGTAAACATTTATCATAAGCATGAAGATATGATAATAACCTCTTTATTATTGCATCTTGGGCATATCTCCAACAGATACTCTGATGAACATAAAGGATACAGGTGTTTTGATCTTATTTTTGGTCATGTGCATATTTCTCGGCACGTAACCTTCGATGAAACGGTCTTTCCTTTCTCTACTCGCTCGATCACCAACAACTCCCCACATCATCACCCAAATCATCTTATCCACAAAACAAACTTCCGTTCTTCACTCCCGTCGCTGCACCCCAATCTTGTGCTGCCCCACCCAATCACGCTACCATGGCAGCAAATCTGCCCACTTCCTCTGCCGCGACAGATCCCCCATCTCCTACTGTGGCCACGCTGACCTCTGCCGCGACAGCACAAATGCCTTCATCTCCTGCCGCATTAGACTCGTGGCAGCACACCCCCGCATCCGCTTCCTCCGCTGCGCCGGACGCCTCACCATCACCGTCTCCGCTAGCCCCACCACCCCATGTCGTCCTTATCCCTATACCAAATAATGATAATATTATGCGCACACATGCAAAATCTGGTTTTCGCCTACCTGCTAAAAAGCTTAATCTACATGTCACCACTAATATCTCTCCTCTCCCTAAATCTTACTAGTCTGCTCTTCTAGATCCTAACTAGGCTGCTGCCGTGCGTGATGAGTATCATGCCCTTCTCTCCAACAACACCTGGAAGCTAGTTCCATGTCCTCCTAATGATAATATAGTTTCTAGTAAATGGGTCTTTCGACAAAAATTTCACTCCGATGGTAGTCTCTCTAGGTACAAAGCTCATTGGGTTTGTCATGGTTTCTCTCAACAACACGGTGTAGACTATGGTGAAACATTCTCTCATGTAGTTAAACCTATCACTATTCATACTATCCTTAGCATTGCGGTGTCTTCCAAATGTCCAATTCATCATCTCGATGTTAAAAATGCTTTCCTTCACGGCTCTCTTAGTGAAACTGTGTATTGTCAAAAACCTTTAGGATTTGGAGATTCTACCTCTCCCAATCATGGTTGTCTTCTCCAAAATATCTCTATGGTCTCAAACAAGCTCCTCGTACCTGGTTCCATGTTTCTCTAATTACATTCAAACAGTAGGTTTTTCTCCCTCTCGTTCTGATTATTCTCTCTTTGTTTATCACTCTAACAATCAAGTTGACTATCTTCTTCTCTATGTAGATGATATTGTTCTCACAGCTTCCTCTGATTTTCTTCACCACACCATCTATCTTTCCTCAACAAGAATTTCTATGACTAATCTTGGTTCCCTTCATCATTTTTTGGGTATTACTGTCACAAGTGATCATAATGACCTCTTTCTATCTCAGCATCAGTATTCAGTTGATCTCCTTAACAAGGCCGATATGTTAGATTGTCAACCTTCTCGCACTCCTGTAGATACCACCTCTAAACTCTCCTCCGATGGTGAAATATTTTCTGATCCTACTCTATATAGAAGTCTAACCGGAGCTCTTCAGTATCTCACTCTTACCCATTCTGAACTATCCTATGCTGCTCTACAAGCCTGTCTATTCATGCATGACCCCCGTGTCCCATATTATAATCATGTCAAACACATCCTTCGTTATGTTAAAGGCACAATTGACCACAGTCTCCATATTAATCCATCACCACCTGCATCATTGACAGCATATTCGGATACCGACTGGGCTGGTTGTCCAGACACTCGTCGATCCACTACAGGATACTGTGTTTACCTTGGTAACAATCTTATTTCTTGGTCTTCGAAGCGCCAACTTATGGTATCTTGCTTGTCTACTGAGGCAGAGTACCGAGCTGTTGCACATGCAGTTGCTGAAATAGTTTGGTTGCGCCAATTATTTGAGGAACTTCATCGTCCTATTCATCAAGCAAGATTGGTTTATTGCAAAAATATTTCTGCAGTTTATATGTCAGGCAATCCAGTGCAACATCGACGCACCAAGAACATTGAGATCGACATCCATTTTGTTCAGAGAAGGTTGCTTTGGGCCAAGTACGAGTTCTACATGTTCCTACAACAGCACAGTTCGCCGACATCTTCACCAAAGGGCTTGCAACATCACGTTTTATTGATATTCGATCCAGTCTCAACGTTGTTGAACCCATCGTTGATACTACGAGGGGATGTTAGATTATATTTCGTATGCCTCAAGTTAGGGCACCGAACGGACCAACCGGCCCCTCCTCTCTCACGTACTATATAAACTCATGTACCCGTTTGTTATTGAATCAAGTATGCTATTATCAAAACTCTACAGTTTGGTTTCGAATTGTCACAGTACATCATGCTGCTATTTTCTAATCAGCAATTGCGGTTGCTCATTTTGCCACTTTCCACTTTTCATGTAGATTTGTGTAACTACATCGGCTGACAAGTGGGGCCATGTTTAGTCGGGTCCCGTAGTGACACCCCTCTCCACTTATCTAGATCAGCATGGGACCCACAGCTTATCCACGTGAGCACCAGACCCACAACTTACCCAGGTTGGCGTTGCAAGATGGGAGTCCGAGCTAGGCGAGCCCTCATGCCCGTGCCATTGCATACCCTTTCTTCTTCTTCTCCAGCGACGACAACCCTTCTCTGGCCGGCGAGTTATGTCTAGCTTCACTTTGGCCTCCCATTCATCTTGGTCGTAGTATGATGTCATCCTGTTGACCTGTATAAAGGATGGAAATGGCAATTGTGTGTAGGGAAGGTTAGATCTTGCACCAAATTGTTTCGATTAGAGGGGGCACTTGCTGTGGATAGTCAATTGGCGCAACTCGGGAGCTCAATTGGACGCGCGCTTGCTGTGCTGAATGCGGCCGACAGAGGAGCCGTTCCAATGATTCAATTTGTTTATCGAGTTAGTGTCTTGGTTGCAATCAAGGAAACCTATGAGGTGAAAATCAAATTTATGATTTAGGGAGATGGAAGTATAAGAAATAAGTGAAGGGAATATGCGCTAGAGTCAAATATTAGATGGCATATTTCATAAAGTTTATGATTAAGTTTTATATCATGCTATAACTATATTGATAGGGAAACATCAATATACGTGTGATACAAAAACAAACAGTAGTTCCTGGTGAAACTCTAGTCATTGGTTCATTGGTCAAGGTTTCCTGATCATGATGGTGCCTTGACCCTTAATTGAAAATGAGGTCATTTCATTGGGGAATGAGATGATGAACATACCCTATTTGTAGCATCGTATCAAGATCATGTCATGAAGTTCGGGTTACGATGATTATGAAACATAGTGACTCTTTCCTTAGACCATGAGACCATATCAAATTAGTGTCTCCTGAGGTTGCTTTGATGGCACATAACATCACTCAATGAAATGGTGATAATAAAGGTGTCGTTGGGTATCCGGAGGAAACAGGTTGAGAAGACATGATAAAGAGCGGGATTTGTCCATCCGCATGACAGAAGATACTGTAGGCCAAATCGAATAATTTATATCCATAAGTTGCACAGTGTGTGACTAGGTCACGGGGATATCACTTATTGGATCAAGTAAAGAAGGTATTATTGGTAACAAGGTTGAACACTGGCATGGGGATGTCACTTGATCAAAACCTAAGATAATATAGTATCACCGAGACAAAAGGAATAAGACACAGTGTTTACAATTCAACAATAAATATTGTTGAGTACACAGGTGGTCATTATGGGCATCCAGGTCCCACTATTGATCATTGGTCATAGATGAGTCTTGGCCATGTTTGTAGTATTCTCGAACTGTTGGGTAGCACGCTTAAGAGCTTGACAAATCTTTGAGATCGTTAATGGATAGTTTGAATCATTGAAAAAGTGAGAAGAGAGAGACCAGAAAAGTTCTGGGAAGATCCGAAGGTGTTCGGAGAAAGAATAAGTATAATAACGGTTTTCGGATAAATGGTTATTTAAATATGGTAATTATATATTAATTGTGAATTAATTTATTATAAAATAATTTTTAAATAAAGATTTATAAAAGGCATCCTAAAAGTTAGTCAAAATCCCCGAGGGATTTTACCTATAAAGAAATGGATAGAAAATAGGCAAAGGGAGCTGTTTTTGAAACAACCCACGTGGGCAGCAGGTAGTCCACGCCGCACGTGGGCGGTCGGTATTATGCACCGCGCAGCGCTGCAGCAGCAGCTGCTGGTGGGCCGCATCCGACCGGGCCACCCGGGACCGCCACAGCTGGCTTCCGCGCGGGCTGTAGCCTCGCGGGATGTCACCTGGCTGGCCCACCCGGGGCCTCCTCTAGCCACCGCCTTTGGCCAGCTCGGCCGGGCGCGGGTGGGCAAACAGCATAACCGGCCGGCAGCTGGCACTACAAGAAAAATGTCCTTTTATAACAGACAATTTTTATGGTTGAAGGTCCATTATTCATGGTTGAAAAGCCTTCTATGATGAATGCCCATCGTGGTAGAAGCCCCATCACAAATGATTCTACCACGGTTTTTTGACCATGGCGGATCACACCCTTTAGCCACGAAAAGTCATTCTGTCGTAGATCTGTTTGCCAGCCGCGTTGACTGCTGATGTCATGCAAACTGCCATGTGACAAACGCCGTTAACGGCCAGTTAGCGCCGTTAACTTTCAATGAAACCGTGGTAGAAGCCAGGCCCAGCCAAGGCCTGATAATTATTAAGTGGGCCGACCCATTAAGAGAGCCCAATAGTATCATGGCCCATTACTGTTTCGTCTTGCACTGTTACAAATGGGCCCACATGTGCGGCCGTAGGCGGCCCATAAACTTCCTGACCCGTTATTGTTTTCATATACACTGTTTAAAATTGGCCCATTTGCACGACCCATAAATTTCCGAGCCCGTTAGTATTCCGCCCTGCACTATTCGAAATGGGCCCGTTTGGTCAGCCCGCTTTGGCCCATAAACTTCCTGACCTGTTACTGTATAGCTACGCGATGTTCGAAATGGGCACATACACTTTGGGCCCGTTACTGTCCAAGCCCACAAATTTCCGGTCCATGTTCTGGCCCGTTACTATTGTAACCTGGTAAGTTCATCGGCCTGTTACTATGCTGGCCTCGTGCAAATTCGGCATGTTACTTTTCTGGCCTGCTATGATCCTAGCCTTTGATCATCTTGTTAATCAACGAGCTAGTTTATAAGAGAGGCATAACTAGGAACTTCCTTTTTGTTTATGAAACACACATGTATTAACGTTTCCGTATTAATACAATTATAGCATGCAAAATAAATATTTATCATAAATAAGGAATACGATAATAACCACTTTATTATTGCCTCTCGGGCATATTTCCTTTAGTCTCCCACTTGCACTAGAGACAATAATCTAGTTTATAAACTTTGCATATTGAACACATATGGCTTTCTGGTGTTCCATATACGCAATTGCAAGTGGTTAACATAATCTATGGATCTGACGCTTCAGGTCCTTGTGTATTTGCATGTCTTTGCGTCTTCATGCATCACTCATTCTCCACTGAGATGACATTGTATAAATTTGGTCTTTTGGTGAGACCTTTAGTTTCTTGGGGTTAAATCATGTCGATACTATTGTCGTACAATATATCTTTAGTGTTAGCCTGTTGCAAACTACACCTTAGTTTGATAACAAACTACTTGACACAAATGCCCTCCTTTGCTGCTACTATAGCAGTCATATACTTAGCCTTTTGTTGTAGTATCCGTCACAATGTCTTAACTTTGGAATTCATCCAAATCCGTCATGGAAACTTCTTTCCATTTCATTGTGCCACTCATAGTTTAAATTGAGATAAACTTAATTTTGTATCTTGTGACAAAACTAGTGTCAATGTAACGCTTTACAATATATGATTTGTAGTTGTTTGTCACCTCTACACAAACATATTCTTAGTTCTTCCAAAAGATCATAAGAATATACTTACTATCGTCCAATGATCATTTTATGATTCATTCTGGTATATGCTCATAACACTTAGAGCATAGGACATATCTGGATGTATACATATCATGGTATGATTGATCAAAACATTCTCGTGATTTCACTCATCAAGTGTCAAAGCACTTGAATATTGTTTCACTTATCAAGTGTCGATACACTTGAATCTTGATTCAATTCCTTTCCATGCGACAAGAACTGTTTCTTGTCTTTTCTATATTGAACTAATTCAATATCTCATATATGTATGTTTGGCACAACCATATTAGCGTCATAGTCTATTCACTGTAGACATTCATGCTAAATATTCGGTTTTTGCCTAAGTCTTTCATAAAAATGAAATTCTTAACCTTTGTCAATAAAAGATACATCATTTCTAATTAATAAGGTCCTCCACATAATGTATTGGAAATATGTCTCAGCGCTCCCACTTAATTTCTTGCAAATGCAAGCATCTTCATCGTCTCCTGATGAAAATTCCTTTTCATCACGGTGAAGATTCCAACTCCGCGATGCTTACTTCAACCATTGAAGTTTGCATGCCCTGTTAGCATCCTTTGAATTAACAAAACCCTTTGGACCATGTCATGTACACGTCCTAGGTAACCATTCTATTAGAAGAACTTTGTTTTGTTTATTCATCTACCATATACCAAATTATATGTAGTGGTTGCTACTTTAGTCCGTCCTGACTAAATATTGCTATGAAAGATCAAATCTTATCATAGTCAACTCCTTGAACATTGTCATAAAATACTTTACGACATGTCGACTATTTCATAGATGTGAAACATCCATGTTTGTTTCTTTATAGATCCAAATACGACCAATAGGTTTTTACACCTTTCCAGAGGGTCTTCTAAGTTCAAAACTTGATTTCTCGTGTATGGAACTATCACAGATTTTATGGCTTCAAGCCATTTGGCAGAGTCAGGGCCCATCATCGCTTCTTTGTATGTAGGCGGTTCATCATTGTCAAACAATAATGATTTACTCTCAAATCTCAACATTTGATTGTTTATCCGACCTACTTGGTTCAATAGGAACTTAGACCTCCGTGACTGCAACCTTTGAGGCACGTGAGCCATGAGCATTCTGGCTGCCTCTGGAACATTTTCTGGCGCTACGCAACTTAGCACATATAGCTAAGGTTCATTAACCTTATTAAAGTTCTATTGTCCTCCCACTTAAACTTTTATGAAAAACTTCTTTTTCAAGAAACTTCAAGTTTCAAGCGACAAACCCTTTTGTCCTTGGTGTTATGGAGGAATACCCAATGGTTATTCGAAATAACCTACAAAGACATGCTCATCCGACTTTGGTTGTAAACATCTTACTTATGCTTAGCATACAAAAATTTAAGAAATGACAATTTGGGTTTTTACCCCAAACTATAACTTCCATGGTGTCATTTCAAGGGATCAATATGGAGCTCTTTTCAGTGTAAAAGAGGTAGTCTCTAAAGCTTTTAATATTTTAAAACATAATGGCAGTTTTATAAATAACACCTTTGATCGAACCATGTCAAACAAGGTTCCATTACAAATCTCAAACACTCATACTCCTATGGTGTTTCGGGAGATGTAAATCTAGGTGTTTTGCTAAACTTGCAACTCAAATAAATCCCTTTATGATAAATCATAATTCATTTATTTTTCTTGTTACACTTGTAACTCAAATAAATCCCTTATGACAAAATCATAAACCATTTATTTTCTTGTTATAATGTTTTTCCACTTCATCTTGAAAGTCTTTGAACATTTTCAAATATTTCACACTTCTTTCTCATTAAGTGAACATTCACTCAAATTTTCGGAGAAAGCATATGAAGTTGAAATCCATCGCTTACGACTATACATAATGGACTACATACATCGATATGTATAAATTTCAATATTTTAGTCGTTCGTTCTTCTTTGGCCTTTGAACAAAGTTTCAATTATCCCGAGGAAAGTCTCACAAGCGTCACTTGATAAAATCAAAGACTCCAAAAATCCATGAAAATGGAGTTTCTTCATGTTTTCTTTCCAATATAATTTAAACGGCGATGTCACTTCGTAAGTGATCTTCCAATCATCTGTCTTGCGACATTTTAGCATTAGCTTTATGGATGTGATTTCTTCAACAAGATTTGTAAATCATCCATCTTATATGGAATACGGTAATTATTTGAACAACCTTTGTTCTCATAATACCTAATTTAAATAACAATTATTAAAACAAATCTTGAAGTTAAACTTTGATGTCAACGAGAAATACAAACAACGGTTTGTTTGTTTTTGATGAACATCATCACATATTATCTTGCTAGTTACTTAGGCCATTGTGGTTCATGAATTGCATCGTTTCGTATGAAATTTCATACCAACCAATTCGGTATCCAATACCCAAGAGCCACATTGTTTAACAAGCAAAGAATACAACCATAACATGTATATCATCTATATACCTAAATTGAATATTTCCAATCTTTTCTTTTCTACCAAATATATTTTATAGATTCTCTTTCAGCATTTCCTTTTTCTTTTAAAAGAATCTATCAACATCAACAGTGGCACCATATACCTGACACATAGTCCAAGGCGTGTATATTCAAATAATAATACCTTTGGGCTCGCACTTTGAAGTAGATCACCATCATCAAATCATCGGCGTTCTTTCAAAATCCATTCTTTAGTAATCTTTTAGCGTAGTAAACACTTTACATACGTATTATATTCATAATTATCATGACGACTTTCATGATCAAGCTACTA
The DNA here is from genome assembly GCA_916181665.1 of Avena sativa. Taxonomy (NCBI): domain Eukaryota; kingdom Viridiplantae; phylum Streptophyta; class Magnoliopsida; order Poales; family Poaceae; genus Avena; species Avena sativa. The sequence goes on from OV702293.1 coordinate 109,315,895, forward strand.
TAGCTTATAAAGGAGAATCGTGAGTATAACATTACTTTCCAAAACCCTTTTGGATGATTAGGATGTATAGCATCTCTAACCTTTGCAAATTCTCATCCAATATGAGAATATATATTATACTCTATCATATTGCAACCAAAACATTGTTTCAGATATCGTTATATCTGCCACACATGATGGTTTCTGAAACAATTCTTTCATCTCCTAGATAAACTTGATATTAAAACAATCAAGAATCATGGAGGCAAAACACAATACGATACCAGTTCATAAAGTAAATATCCAGAATTCTATAGTTCTATTATCTCAATTACAACTAAGCATAAGGTGGTGAACGAATGCCAATGACTACAACAAATTATGCAAATTCACTTTGATTTAATTTATGATAAATTGAGTTCTTCTAATCCAAATTAGAAATAAACTCCCACTCAAAAACGACATCCCTCGTGTCTTTTTGGTGATTACATGAACCAAATCCATTACACAAAGTCCGATCATCACGTGAGTCGGTGTAGCTTCAAAGGCGAGCATCAAATGGGCATCATATCTTTCATATGACTCATGCTTAACCTTTTGGTCCAAGTTCCGAGGCCATGTCTATACATGCTAGGCTCGCCAAGTAAGAACCTTAATATTCGTGTGTGTAACTGTTTTACACCCGAAATATGATTATGGATCCAAGAACACCCGATCATCACATGATGTCTTGGGGCAACAAAACATAATCAGTGCATACTTAAGGAAGAACACATTTTTATCTTGATATCTAAATGAGGGATCATCTTATTATGCTAATAAAATGCCAAACAAGCAATATAATATGCAACAAACATCACATATTTATAAGTGAAATGATATGGTTCCCGCACTTGATCTCCATCATGTGCATCGTGGTATGATCACTATCATACCTCTATGTGTAAGGCCAAGGTCTATGGAACTTACACGTTATGTGTGTTGTAAGAGTATCATCTCATACTTCTACTTACAACATCACCATATCATAACACTAGCCCAGCAATAATCTAAACTAGACGACTCTAATTTATCCATTGCAAGTTTTACGTGGCTTAGGGCTTTCGAAGATAGAACCGTTCTTACCTACGAATATGAACCACAATGAGGATAGCCAAATTGTTGAAAACTCGTTGCAAATTAGATATTGACTATAGTAGGAGAGACAGACACCCACTAGCCACTTATGCAAAACTAGTTGCATGTCAAGCGTGGAACAGGTCTCATGTGCGAGGACATGTAAAGTTTGTTCGGGCCGCTTCATCCCACTATGCCACCAATATCCAAAGTACAACTAAGAAGCAATAAAATGATCATCATCGCCCATATATTCATATGTTTACTACCCATGTAAAGCATCTACGCATAGATCCGGCTCTGATACCACTGTAGGGTTCGCAACATAGAAAACAAAAAATTTCCTATGATGGGAACAACTATGTACCAAGATCTATCTACTAGATACAATCAACGGATGTATGTATATCCATAGAGAACATACCCTTGAAGAACGACAAAGCTTAACGAGTTCAAACTCGTGGTTGATATAGACGATCTCTTGCCGGTCTCAAGATCGAGAGGAAGTCCTAGCGCCGCAAAACAGCGGCGCATCCGTGCTCGCACACACGTACGAGGCACCGAGCAACCTCCGCCTCCTCGCTCTAGCGATGCAGCGGAAGCACAAATCTTTCTTGCCGAATAGCCACCAGGAACATGTATCTCGCTAGTCCGAGACCATGGGGATAACTACTAGAGGGGGAGAGAGATACTTTACGAGGAGGTGTGAGTGAGAGAGAGGGAGGGGGCTCCTTTTATAGAGAGAGGGGGCACCCAAGGGGCCATGCGCCCAGCCATGGGGCTGCCTGCTCCCCTCCTTTCATTCATGTGGGTGGACACTCCACTCACACAAAAGCCTTTCAATTTCCTCCACTCAAAAACCCACTCAAATTCCCATTAAATTTCTACCAAATTTAATGCAAACTCTCATTAAATAAAAGTCCTTTTATTTATTCAGAATTTTGTCAATTACTTTAATGAGAAACATTCTCATATAACCCCTTTCTAGTATTTCATTTCACATGCAAAAACACTTTCTGCAATTTCACCCGAAAACCTATTTCGGTATCTAGTGAAATAAATTCTTGCACTTGTTAGTCTTTCCGGCATGAAACTTTTGCTCCAATTGGATGTCGATGTCTCTTAAGTGCGCCACCCTACGGTTCACGAATAATGCGTACATGATCGAGACCCTTCTCCGATCAATAATCAGAAGAAGGATCTGGAGACCCATACTGACTCCCACACATTCAACGATGACTTTCTTGTGATCGTCGGAACCTTTTACGTTAGTATCTTAATCCTTTTGTTTCGCGATATATTACATGTCCGAGATTAGATCATCGGTATCTCCATACCTATTTTGATCTCGTTACTCACATGCACTCTTTTCTCGTTCCCGTGATATAACATTCTAGTGATCAAATCATTTGCTTGCAAGCTAATCAATGTGATATCACCGCGAGGGCCCAGAGCATATCTATCCGTCATCGGGATGAAAAAATTCCATTCTCGATCCATGTTCCTCAACATAACACTTTAATAGTTCTAACCCATCTTTATAATCTCCCAGTTACGGTGTGATGTTTGATGTTATCAAGAAACTCTTCCGGTGTTAGTGATTGACATGATCTTATGGTCTAAGGATTAGGATCACTTCGTAAGTTGTTATAGCAATATAAACTCAATGACTTTGATCATAATGCTATACTTCGGATGAATGTCCATCACACCATTCTAATAATGTTGTGACCTCGTTATTAACAACATCCAATGTCCATGATCAGGAAACCTTTGATCATCTTGTTAACCAACGAGCTAGTTTATAAGAGAGGCATAACTAGGAACTTCCTTTTTGTTTATTAAACACACATGTATTAACGTTTTCGTATTAATACAATTATAGCATGCAAAATAAACATTTATCATAAATAAGGAACACGATAATAACCACTTTATTATTGCCTCTCGGGCATATTCCCTTCATCCAGGAAGGAAATAATAGCAGGATCTTAGCTCAGGACGAACCAGATAGATTTAGTAACTTTGGAGCAGGGAATTCACACTAATATTTCTAACTGACTTTATATTTTGCAAAAACTACATAATAGTAGGCGATTACTGTGTAGGCAGTAGCTAAGAACATGTGCATGACAAAATAATAAACATGTGCATTACTTGAAATTTGTAGAGGAGCGAATGCAAACAAACATATCGAGTGACCTTGTATGTAGCACAAAGAACATGCATTTCCAATGACTTTTATGTACTAGCACGATTACAAAAATGAAGTTCACCGCGACATGTTTTAACCTGCTATATTTCTGAGAAAACAAAAATAGGGTTGGGGATTAGGTTACCTCAGTCGGAGAGGCGTCTAAGCATCATCGGTACCGTGCGGGTGACGTCTAGGTCACCGAGGGTGCTGTAGTTGCGGCTAAGTAGATTCTGGGTGGTCGGGGAAGTAGATCCTGAGCGGTCGGGGAACCAGATCTTGGGTGGTCGATGCCGGCTTGAGCACGGCAGAAGAGAGCGACGCCGAGGCAGATCCGGTGCGGTGGACGAGAGCGCTGCTGAGGCAGATCCAGTGCAGTGAATGGCAATGCCTGTGCAGCTGGTCTGGAGCGGTGGACATGGAACTCGTTGAACTATATCCCATCCAGTGGACACCAGTGAGGCGGATCCGGTACAGTTGGGTAGCATTTGGCGACGGGGAAGCAGAGCTTGGGTGGTTGATAATGCCATCGTGATGGTAAACGAGACCGCAACTCTGCCGCCGTGGCACAAAAGCCAGGTGAACTAGATCTGGTGGGGTGGGTGCCGGTGAAGCGGCTCTATGGCGGTGCACGGGAACGCGGTTCAAGCGGCTCAGGCCGCCGTGGAATTGCAGCCGGCCGGTGCACGCAGTGGTCGTGGAGGGGACAGAGGAGCTTGAGATTTTTGGGAGGGCCAGTGGGAAAAGTTGCGCGAATAGGGACCATAGAGGTGAACATGAAACAAGATACGATCATGCCCCCAAGGTACCGACTTTAGCATGCCCTTTTATCATCTGAACAAAGAGTAGAATGGGAATTTTACAGTCAAAAGTTTTTGAAACAGAGGAGCGCGAAATGCTTCAAGGTCAATGTGTGATACTGCCGCTGGATTGAGATTTTGAATTTGGCTAGCGCCCATCTTATATTCTAATAATAATAGAAAAATGGTACTTCTGGTGGGATATTTTGGCTCCAAGTTTTTGAAACGGAGGGCAGGAAGGTCGGTGGTTGGTTTTGCTGCTCGATTGAGATTTTAAATTTGGCTAGCGCCCATCTAATAATAATAGCGGGAGATTTTGCCTCAAAATGTTGGAAAGTTTGGGGCGCGAAATGGCGCATCTGAGTCGATGGAGAATTTGCCGCTCGATTACGATTTTAAATTTTGTTGCGAGCGTCCAAGTAATAATATAAAAAGGTAGTTTTTTTGGCGAATCAATGGAAAAAGGTAGTTGTAGACTAGTACTAGTACGCTAGCTGGTCAGGAAATGAAGGCCAAGAGTCACGTCAGCTGATCAACCATTACGTTAATTACACACAAGTGCACAACATTGGATACTCTACCTCCGATTCAAATAGGGGTACACGCGCGGTAAATTTTGCGGCTCGACTGAGATTTTGATTTTGTCTAGAGTGCAAATAATATTAGGAGAGAGAAAATGTTATTCCCTCTGTTTAGGAATAGAAAAAAATGGTCACATAAACTGATCATCAATAACAATCATATTCACATAGAAAAAATAATGTTGACCCCCCATTACAATTATTTTTTGTTTGGGCTATAGATTTTGAACCTGGATTAAGATTTTGAATTTGGATATAGTCCTACTAAAAAAAATTATGAGCGAACCCCATCATCTAACCCAACAACTTCATAATCCCCATTGCTCAAAGTAGCCTTTTATTCCCGAACAGAGAGGTGGAAAATCGGATACCATGATCTATGATTGAAATATATTACCACGGGGTTGGGGGGATTTGCTGCTCGACTACAAATTTTAATGTGACTAATCCAAGTAATAAAATAGAAAAAATGTATAAGGTCTTTTTTAGGGTCATACTTCATCTATTCATGAATTCATTTAGACATGAAAGAAAATGTTGAGCTCCGATTGAAAATGTAGTTCCATTTATCACATACCGCTTATGAATATGGTGTGCAACAACGTTAAGACATTGTTTTTAGAATATGATCAATGATCTAGGACAGCGTCACTTGTAACATAAGGTACTTCAAGTATCATACTAGTACATACTAGTAAACTGCACGTGCTTTGCATATTTAGACTTTCAGTGAAAAACAACTTTAAAATTTTAAAATGTACCGGTATGAAAATAGTATTGGTCATTCATTGGTTGAATTTTATACATCCAACTATGTGAAGCAACAACTTCACGTGAAATTGATTCAGTATATGATAATTTAACTAAAACTCTGAAGGATATTATAATTAAATATTCCAGCGACCTCCATCTTGCACCGTAAGAATGGCACTGAATGCGCAATGCATACTATAATCCCTGCCTTGTCTTATCATTTATTATCTTTAAAAAATAGTGAGATGATATTCTGGTAATCGGTTAAAGTACATAACTATATCATGTTTTTGTGTGTTATTAGGGAAGATTTTTGATGATGAATTTAGCTCGAATAAGTTAACTCGAATATTTTTAGTCATACAAATGAGGTGGGAGGTGGAGGAGTGAACAAGACATACTTCCAAAAATATAAATAGTTGCACACGAAGAAAGCAACAAACAAGGGATTACTAGCCTAAAATCCTTGATCCGAGCATAATAGCCGGATGAGCAGTGGAAGCCGAAACATATTACTCCTAACAAGTTTCACCTTTCTCTCTTACGTGATCTTCTGTATTCATACATTGCAATCACTTTGAAACTTTCCTACAAAATATCCTAGAGAGAGTACAGTGCCAGAGAGAGCCTAAACAACACACGACACATGGTATTCTAGAAAAATTGGCTGGCACCTAGATGTTTTTCTGACCAGAGGTGCTGCGTTGCACACATGGAGAGTGAATCCAACCAATACTGACCGTTAGATTCCTCTCTCTAGTGCCTTGATGAACGACAGATGTTTGATAGTTGAGAAAAATCAACGGTTAGTCTCTCTTGATTTGTTTTAGCGGGAAATGTATGGACAAAGTGGTAAATCCAAATTTGAACTATCATATTATAGTAGAAGAAAATAGAATAGATAGTAGATAGATAGACATATAGATAGAAGAGTAGATAGATAGATAGAGATAGAGATTAGTACATATACACATAACCAGTATGATCGCATCCACACATATATTACATAATAGTCTAACCTTGCAGCATATAAATCACCAATATTAAGCAGGCTAGCAATCCATGGATCACACATTCAAGAATCATACTACTTCTATATTGGTGCAATCTGTTCACCAATTAGTACCTCTGCTCCACAATTGATACAAGGCTTTTTAGCAAGCTAAAACAGGGGTTATATTTCGAAATAGAGCTAGTACATTATAAGGTACCATACACATTATAGAGATGACGCAACAAGGAAACAACCCAAGTGCAGACTAATGCAGCAACAAAGTACTTTCAGCATCAGGTTCCATTTCACAACAAAGGGACTGACCTGAGCTGTTAGTGTTCAACCCTGAATATTGAGAATCTTCATGACTTTCTCGTTAATTTCTATGTTCTGCTCTAGGTGGGTTACACCTTCTTCTAATTTGTCCTTCAAACGATCATTATATACACTTAGGGAAGATGATAAATATCTTTCAGCTTGGAGTTGTTCCTGTAGAACTTGAATATGCAAAGAAATGGTCTTGGAATTGGATTTGTACTTGAGCTTGGACTTTGACGAGCTTGCTCCGAACCTAATATTACACAGAAACATGTTCTTGGCTTTAGCACCGCGTTTTAGTACCTTGGAAAAGAAATCCACACATTCTTTTGGAGTTTTTACTAAACAAGCTTTCCAGGATTTGCCAGCTCCTGTTTCAAGTCAGCATGGAAAGTTCAGTTGATAGACATGTGTAAGAGAAGTGAAGTTACTACAGAGAAATATGCATACAGGGTTAACAAGTGCATGAACTGCTATAACTACAATGTTGATAAGGCATCTTATACACTTCAGTAAAAAGATCATTTTGTTGTGAATGTTTTTATGTCATTTACTAACAGGACTAAAAATGTAGTTTTGTGTGTACACACTATGAGGTGCAGATATCACAAGTTTGTACAATTCAAAATTGAAACTGACTTTAGTTGCAAATCATGAAGGTAAGTGAAAATAAAACTGAGAAGCAGTCCAAGCAAGGTTGAATATCAACATGTATACGTACAAATCACTGCAAGTGCAACATCATAAATGTAACATCCCAAAAATATTAATCAAGATTATCAAGTTCCAATCACCAAAGTTTGGGGTTAACAAAAACTTTTGTTATTAAAATTAATATGAATGCATGTGTGGGTGTGATGAATGCATGAATGCTTGCAATGCTATGTTTGAGTGCTATGAATGGCAAGGATTGGTTTAAAGATGAAAACAATATCATCTAAATCATTTCCAAGAAGAATCAAATAAAGATAAATTCAAATATAAACAATATAAGCAAATGGTCATTTTGACCAAAGTTACCACTAGACTACTTTGAGTGTTCCAAGCCCAAGTTTTCTAACAGGAACAAATCCAATTCTTTTCAACCCTTGCTAGACCAAGTAAAAGTGAACCCAACCCCACCTTGCAAACCAACATAAACAAATTCCAAATATATTCAAAGGACAATTCAAAATTGAATCCTTATTAGGTACTAAGATCACCATTTCTCAAAACCACTCAAACCAGTTCACCTTGACAAACCCAAGCAACCATATACTACCAAGAATTAGACCAGAGCACTCACCAAAATTTATCCAAAAATTCAAATGTAAAGTTCATGCGGCCATTTCATCAAACAGATGGTGAGCACAGTAAACCACTGCCTAACTTCTACTGTTTTGAGCGGTGTTTGATCAAACAATTGTCTTCAAGTTACTCCCCTTGTCACCCACAACACCCAACACTGCATTGAACAAGCTAGCCCTCTACCCATTGCACTAGTGCCGCGCCACCCGAAGCTCACGCGCCAGCCGACCATGGCCAGCAGCAGGAGGCAACGTCATGCCCGTCCACGATGTCCAGGAGGCAGGACACCGTCCACCGCTACCCTGTCCAACCCTCGAGCATAGTCAGGCCTTGGACCACTGAGAACATCCGCGCCCATTTTCTCTCTGCCATGCCGAGAGCGCGCCAGAGCGCCACAGCCGACACGCGTGTACACGCCATGCCTCGCCCTCACAACGCGTGCCTGCACTCACAACGACACCAGCTACCCCCCAGACATTCCCGTTCACCGCCGCGCGACCAGTAGCCACTTTACGTCGTCTAAAATGCCATCGGTGCCGCGCAGAGCATCGACCCGTTCCGACAGTTCTCGACCACCCCGTGCCACGCCATTAAGCCAATGTCGATCGCCAGGAGACACTACACCAGCCTACGCCCTTTGCCATCACTACTAGGAAAATGGCCATTGGTGGCGCACCTGAAAAGAGCATCTGTGGCGCACTAGCAGTGCGCCACGGCCCTTGCGCTACGGCTATCTCCTAGCCGTGGCACACTGCATAGTGCGCCACGGTTGTGTCGAGATAGGCGTAGCGCACCTGCTAGTGTGTCACGGCTATGTGGGCAGGTGCGCTACGGGTAGGATCTTCTGTGGTGCACTTCCCAGTGCGCCACTAAGCTTCTAAAGTGCTCTTTAGGTGTAGTGCGCCACAAAAGATAGGTCATGTGCGCCACAGGTGTTTTTTTGTTTTTTTTAATTTCTGAGCCAGATTATATACAATACAGATTTTATACAATATTACAGCAGATATACACACACAGATACAAGATATACAATTATATATATAAATACACAATTTGAAAAACAAGATTGATACAAATACATATAGATAAGTCTCATACATGAATACATGGTATAAGTTACATTGTTTCGATCAAGTTACAAAGTAGTTGGTGACATGCGAATACATGTGTCGATCAAACAAGTTAGAGCTCGGAAGCTCGCCTAGACATCTAAACTAGCTAGACACAGACGCGGGATAAACAACCAAAGAACATAAGCATGATCACCGCCACGACGAAGGTGTAGGTCTTCATCCGGTTCCTTGTCCTAACTCCTGCTAGATAGCGCGTGTATCTAGCTTCCGTCTCCGCCATAGTGTTGTACCCTTTGTAGCTATTGCGGCTGAAACGGTGCACCTGTCTCCGGCAGTCTTCCCAATCATCGTAGACTCTGGGAACCCGTCCCTTGTACACGACGTACCACGTCATCTATAAGTTGACAATAATAATTAACCGGTGATTGAAAAAAAACATATATAATTAAAGTCGCATATGAAGATACACTTATAGAAAGTACTCCTAAATCAAAAACACCAAACTCAAAAAGCATGCCTCATATATAACTAGGTTGTTCGACACAGGAATATGCTACGATGGAACTGTCCGCCAAGTAGGATGCACAACATGCACCTGGACCTGTGCATAGCACAAGGCGGACAATCCCATCGTAGCACATTCACATATATAGCGTGCCACGGCATTTCAATCATCGGCATTATTCTCGAAAAAGACCAAAGTAACTCAAAAAGCATGACTCATATATAACTAGCTAGGTCGTTGGACACAGGAATATGCTACGATGGAACCGTAAGCCAAGTAGGATGCACAATATCTAGACTTGTGCATAACACAAGGCTTACAGTCCCATCGTAGCACATTCACATATATATTGTGCCACGACATTTCAATCATCGGTATTATTCTCGAAAAAGACCAAAGTAGCTCGAAAAGAATGCCTCATATATAACTAGCTAGGTCGTTGGACACAGGAATATGCTATGACAGAATGGTTAGCCAAGTAGGATGCACAATTCTTAGACTTGTGCATATCACAAGGCTAACCATCCCGTCGTAGCACATTCACATATATATTGTGCCACGACATTTTAATCATCGGCATTATTCTCGAAGAAAGATAAAAATAACTCGAAAAGAATGCCTCATATATATACATAGGTCTCGTTGGACACAGGAATATGCTACGATGGAACGGTGAGCCAAGTAGGATGCACAAGACCTGAACTTGTGCATATCACAAGGCTCACAATCCCATCGTAGCATATTCACATATATAGTGTGCCACGACATTTCAATCATCGGCATTATTCTCGAAAAAAGAGTAAGGAAAAAAAGAAGGACCAAAGTGAGCAAAGGACCAAAGAGTAAGCAAAAAAACCAAGCATTGATTGATATATAATAATAATAAGAAAAAGAAGTAAGCGATGATTCATAAACCTAATAAGATAAGTATAGTAGCATGTACACTTGTCCACACACACACAAAGGTCATCTATAGTTTGTAACTACAACTAGGCCAACATCAAGCCTTCTGGCTCGTCTTAGGGAACGGGAGGACGCCTTGTCTCGTCATGAACTTTCTATAGTCACCCTGCATCTCTAGGCGATCTTCTATGTCACAGTTATTCGGGATATTTCCTCCGTAGAAGATCCCCCCCAAAGTCATGACATCACGAAAGATGATTGCCCCAAACTGCTGCTGGATGCGATACATCTCTTGTCTAATATCTGAATCATTGATCTTGGCCTTTGCTTCGGCCCACTGTTTGAGATGATCTGGCAGCGTAAAATTCTGCTGGTCAAGTAGGAACGCCCTCATGTGATGGAGTGTGTAGTAGGCTTCCTTCTTACTGTTTTCCGTCTGCTTCACGCAGGGGAACTCCGTTACGTGGTTGAAGACGTGCCTGCCGAACTTGACCTTCGTACGCACGAAGGTGGTGCCTTCCGTCGAGGCAAAGCCAGTGAGAGCATCATCCAGAACTTCCTTGATCTTGTCGTAGTTTTTCTTCTTTTTTAGACTCCCCAAGTCGAAATACGTGGCATGGGAATGCTTCGACGATAAGGAGATGAGCGTGCAGTGTTCATCTCTATGCAAAAAATTCAAATGGAATATGTTGGAAAAAGAATGATGATGATCTAATAAAGCCAATCGACGGTGGCGAGTGAATAACGACTTACTCGGGAAAGTAAGGTACGAGAATGTATTCCTTTGTCTTGTTCGCCATGAGGATTCTTTTTAGGTACGAGGCCACGATACGTCGTTCGGCGGGGGAACCCAAGCAGCCGTCACGCATGTAGTAGGGGTCCACTATAGCGATGCCCGGTGTGTTCTCTCTAATGATCTGCATGGCCAGGCTGAGAGAAAACAGACGGACCATGGTATAGTGCAGCGGGTATAGGTGGAACATATTGAAGATGTCGTCGAACCGCAGGAAGAACAGATCCGCAGGGGCATTATCGACGAAGCCCAAGCCTGGTGGCACCTTAACCACGAATACCGGGTGCGAGGGATATTTCTCCGATAGAAGGCGTCTCTCTATCGTCAGCACGCCGTCATGCACACTCTGCAGTTCTGAACTGGCGAGCTTCCGCAAATTCTTAGGTAGCATGGGCTCACCCGCCACATGAATCCTCCATATAATACCCTCGGGTCTTGGTGGCCCGTCCCGAAACCTGATCAGATTCGCAGTTGTTGACGGCACCGGCTGGCTCGAGCTGCTAGATTTTCTTTTCCTGCCCTTTTTTCCTTTTGGAGAGCGGGCAGGCACCGCAATCTGAGCACCGGCCGCCCTATGTAGTGTGTCAGGGCTTAGAATAAAGGGTCGGTTGGTTGTATTAGCTGGCTCTGTAAAGGCGCAAGCTGGAGGCGTCTCCTTAGAACCAAACAGACGCTTGGTGATAGTGGCTTTCTCTGTGGGGCCACCAGCTAGGTCTTCATTGCTAAAATGAGTGTTGAAGAAGTGATCATTCCAGTCTTCGTCGTCCTCGGCCGGATCCTGCGCCATGTGCATATCATCAACATGATCATCCGACCCCCCGCGTGGAGGTGATGGCGGGGGCGGTAAGGGGGCCTTGCCACCGCTTGTCGCTGGCATGACAGGCGGTGCTGTTGTCTGTGGCGTGATGGCCCCCGCCGTCCCCAAACGGATCATGCTCTTTGGCCATAGCAAGAATAAGCCGAAGCAAGTTCTGAGGACAGACGGCTCTTCTTCATCCGCTCCTGGGGGTTGAATGGGAGGTTCCAGGTCGTCGCAGCCCCTTAGCACCCGACTAATTTTAACCCTGTGCACACTATCTGGCATCGGCCTTGAGTGGAACATGCGCTGCAAGGGTTGAACGATGGTACCCTTGGCAACATCCCTCAGCTCGTTGTTCACGTAGCATAAGAGAGTGCAAGGAACATCCGTCTGCGGAAAACATGTACGACGTCGTCAGAGATGCCATAAGAGTAATAGATGGCATGAAAGGCGGTAATTAAAGCAATTTGTTTACCGTGATGGCATCGAGATCGGCTAATGTCGACACACCGCATACGGCGACGGACGTGCAAGAGACGGAAGGGCTGCTTGATGGCGCGGTGCTGGCCGCCGGTGTATTCCCCTACCGACGGGTGCTTGGAGCTCCGGTGCCGCCGCGACGATGGCAGGGGGGCACCAACATGTACTCCGGCGCCACGGTGATGGCAGGGGGAGTCACCAACACTTGCGGCGCCGCGGTGCTAGCGGGCGGAGTCACGAACATGTAGTTTGCCTGATTCGTCGGCGCCACGTTGTTCGAGTGGCTGCTGACCATGCTTGGAATCGGGCACGGCCCTACTCGACCACCCGCACTTCAGTTCGCTATTGACTCCACCAAGGTAGGCAGGAAGGACGTGAGGGTGATTGCCAGGTTGTCTTGGACGATCTGCGGGATCCGTGCCACTTGTGCCTTAAGTTCTTGAACCTCGCGGTTTTCCTCCTCGCTCCTTCCCGACGGCGCCACATGCGTCCTCGGCGGTGGACCAAAATGATCCACCCAATTCTTACCCCCGAGGCCGGCCAGACGACCAGCCGACGACGGCTTCTTCATAACCGCCTCTATTTTCTTGGCCCGGTTCATCGCCCTGTTAAAAGGGTTATCCCACCGGGTGGCCGACGTCGACCCCTGGGATGAGGAACCCTAGGATCCATGACTAGCAACAATTTCCTCCTCCTTGAGAAGAAGTAACAGTGAATCGTTTAGATCATCGATTAGATTGCAATCGAGTTGATCCGTGGTAATTAGATTATACTTACCACAATTTCCTCGAATTCCTTCACCGCAGGATCCGCGGTGAGTTCTTTGGTTTTTGGGTCCACATGGTAACGGGCCCTGATGAAGTTTCAAACCTGCCCGGGTTCGAATTTAGCAAAGGGGTTTTCTATCCCCTTGGATCTATACTCTTCGTCCTCCTTATTCCATTTGGCCTCTGCGGTTCTGTATCCACCAGATCCGAGATGGTGATGACCTATATTCATCGCCTGCAGCACCTTTCCCCGATTACTATTGGCCAGGGCTCTTTCGGATTCACACCTCTCCTTGAACTCCCGCAACTGATCTTCGGTGATCTGCGGGTCAATCTTCTGGATCTCCTCGAGACTTTTGCCTTCTTTATAGATCTTCTTCTTTATCCGGGTTCTCCAGCTGGCCAGGGCGGTGCTCATCTTTGTGAGGGCGGATTTGTTTACTTTGTTCCCATGATAATTTGTGTTCTGATACTTAGCGGGGAACTTGTATCTTGCGTGCAGCTTCTCGAAGAGGAGTGTGCACAAGTGGCCATTATCTTTATGCCGGAGATTCTCGGTGTTGATCGAGATGGTTGTCCGGGTGATCGCCCCCACTTGCCCACCGTACCCTTTGACGACAAGGGCAGGCTCCAAAGGAACCCCTGATGGGATCACTTCGGTAATTTCCTCCCTGACGGTGCCGACCGTGTTTGGGCGTCGGTCCTTCGGCTGCTTCTTCTTCTTAGGAGGATTGCTACCACTCCCAGTGCCCTCGCCGCCATCAGTTGTTTCATCGTTCGCCGTTCCTTCGGCTTCTTCCTCCGCGTCTTCCATCTCATCATCCTCGCTCTCCGAAGGATGGTATTCTTCATCGTCTTCTAGCCGCTGGTCCGCCTCCCAGAATGTCAATTGTTTATTCGGAGGTCTGAGTTCTCCTTCAGCGCTGATGCGCTTAGAACATCCATCCTCGTCGTTGTCACACATCTTTGCACTAATAAAAAAAAATTGGTTAAATGCACGGAAAAATCCGGCATGACCTTAGCTAATTTTCTTAAACTAGGAGTGCCCGATTTCTGCCGAAACGGAAGTTAATCAACATTCCGGCAAAAATCAGGACTCATTTCATACAAGAACCTGCATACACACATAATAAAGTGCTTCATATACAAGCACAAGCACAATTTCAAGTGCTTCATAACCAATTGCACTTTAATGCTTGTTGTCATTTGCTGCAATCCTACAACATATAACTTAGAAGCACAAATGATAGCAAGCAATAAAATGACATCAAAGTTCCATTTTACTACAAATAAATAATTGATAGCAGCAAATAAAACCCAAGCAATTGACAGCAGCAACTAAAACCCAAGCATACATGTTTTTGTCAACTGACAGCAGCAATTGACAACAGCAATTGACAGCCAGGTTTTCTTTTACTACTTTAGACTAAGCAAATGAGAATACAAATGACCAAGTGACAGCAATCACTTGTTCTTTTTGTTCATACAGGTCATCAGAACAAGGTCAGAAATCTGAAATGTGTAACTACATATGCATAAAAAATCTCTATCTCAACTGTATCTCGAAATAATTGTAGACTGCAAGCTCAACGAGGAAATTCGGAGGCTGCATATAAAGGAATGTCTGATGTGTTCTGGAGAACCCTAAAGCATGAAGGCATTTCTATGTTCTACAAAGGATAATGACGACACATGAATTTACTGGTTAAAGAGCTCCTTTTTTTTGACGCGAAAGATGGTGCCTTCAGGATAGAACTGAAAGCTATTGCTATCCTACTTGTTAATGAAAACGAAGAGATTATCATGAGATCATCAAGGCTGCCACATTGGCATAGTGGTAACTATTCCTCCTTGTCTAGATTACAGGCTTACAGCAATCAGTTATACTCCATATGCCCCTTTTGTGTTCTTATGGAGCTAACTTTTGTATATGCACAACTACCTACTGCTGCACATGTTTGGCAACTAGAAACAATACTGAAGTACTCATGTTGTGTTCGGATCTGTGGCTCATTTCTTGGCAACTACCGCTACAACGTTCTTTAGGATTAATTCTAATCTGATAATGAGAAAAGAGAAAGCTTGTGATGATGATCACTTTCATCTTTAGGATTAAAACATGGTCCATTATTCTGTTGTACTGGCTAAAACATGGTACATTGTGTACTGGCTAAAGCATGAAGCATGAAGGCATCTAACTGAATTTCCTATGGCAAATGAACTTGGGAATCAACATTTGTTTTTTGAACTATATATAGTTCTGATCAAATAGTAGATGTAAAGTTGTATACACTAGAGGCAAACAATGAACTATATGGCCAAATAGGTGCGGTGCACATTACAGATCATCAACATCCCTACTTGCCCAGCAGTCTAGTGTTATTGATGTAGTCTAGTGTTATTGATGTACAACAACTAGAGAATTCATCTGGAGCCATCACATATGTATGGGATTAAAACATAGGCCCAGCAGCTGATGTTCTTGAGGGTTTTGAAAGAGGGAACATGGTAATCAGGACGCTTGGAACAAAGTGCTTAGAAGACGTGCTGCATCTTCAGCTCTAGCTTGCCCGACAGCGGCCGACGCTCACCTCTGAGAGAGGGAGAGAGGGAGAGAGAGGGAGAGATGGAGAGAGAGGGAGAGAGGGGAGCGAGGGCTGACGCTCACCTCTGAGATGAGGACGACGATGGCGGGCGGGCGGGCAGACGACGATGGCGGGCGGGCGGACGACGATGGCGCTGGCGCGCGGGCCTCCTCCTCGAGGAGCGGCGGGCCTCCTCCTGCTCTTGCTCCACGGCCTCCTCCTGCTCCACGGCCTCCTTCTCGAGCGACGGCGGCTGGCGAGGCGGCAGATCGAGAGAGCGGCGACGACGGATTGAGAGCACGGCGAGAGAGCGAGGCTGTTGATTGAGATCGATGGCGTCTGAAATGGAGGAGGACGTGACGCCGTTGACCAAGCCGTTCCCAGATAGGCATAGCGCACTTGGGCCTAGTGCGCTACGGATATCTGTAGCGCACTTGGGCATAGTGCGCTACGCCTATCGGTATTTATCGACTGTACAAAGGTAGCTGTAGCTCCACTATGTACAACTACACTAGCCTATCCCACTGGTTCCACCCACTGCTCTAATCTAAACCTGTGAGCACCCAGGTTCGAATCCTGGTGCCCACCTTTTTTATTTTTATTTTAAAAATATTTTTAAATGTTCCAAAAAATGCCCAAAAGTGGTGATATATTCCATAAAAGTTTTGTTTTTTTAAATACTTTTAAATATTCCAAAAATGCCCGAAAGTGATAATATATGTCATAAAAGTGGTACAAATTAAATATGATTCAAATATGTCATAATAATTTGTCCATGATACAAATATGTCATAATAATTTGTCCATGAATATTACAATCTTTTTCGACCACGCGTTTTACAATATTTTTTGAGCTAGCGTTTTACAATCTTTTTTCCCTTCTTTGTCGCGTTAAATAATTTAGCCCCGACACTTTAATGTTTCTTCTTTCGAACGGGCTACCTTTTTTGGGTAGGGTTGTCCTTTTTCTTCTTGTGATGTATGTTGCTGCATCGTAGTCATCGTCATCTTCAATCTTTGGATCGCCGTACTGGTCGAAGTCTTGCTCGTTGGCGACTCCATCCATTCCGATGATGTTTCTTTTTCCTCTCCTCACGACAACACAGCTAGGCTTTGTCGGGTCGGTAATGAAAAAACATTGGTCCACTTTGGTAGCCAGTACCCACGGTTCATTTTTCGCGGCCACGTTTGCACCGACGGCCTTGGATTTGGCTGCTTCAGGTATAACCATGGTTGTGAAATACCGGTCTTCTCTTTCGACGCTCTTTGCCCATCTGACACGAAACATCGGCACCTTTTCTCCATAGTAGTCGAGCTCCCAGATCTCCTCGATTCTTCCGTAGAATCTTTCCTTCACGTTGTCATCGGTGTAGAATTCCGATGTTACGCCTGAGTTCTGATAATCACACTTGTTGTCCTTTTCCTCCGTGTAGAATGTGTAGCCGTTGATATCATACGCCTGATAGGTCACTAGGTTTTGCATCGGTCCCTGCGACAAGGTGAATATGATCTGCCTAAACCAACGCGTGAAATCTGAGTTGTGCTCTTTGATTATTTCTCCCTGCGTCCTCTGTATGCCCCGGTCACTGTACTTCTTCTCGATTAACCTTTTGTGCTTCTGTACCCAAGGATCGACCAGTTCTAAATGCTGTAGCGCGACGAGGTTTGCTCGATCAAAGTCTGCGCGTCGAAAATCGAAGTCTGCATGCAGTATGCGATGACCCTCTCGGTGACCAAATCCGTCGAGCTTGCCAAGGTGCCTGTTGACGGGAAGACCGACAGGGTTCTCGATGTCTAGATAATTCGTGCAGAAAGAGATGCACTCTTCGGCCAGAAAGCCCTTGGCTATGCTTCCATCTGGACGGGACTTGAAAAACTGTTTGATCTCATCCTGGCTTAGAGTGAAGCAAGAAGGAGGGCAGTAATATTCGTTCTTCTTGAACTTTTTACCCTTCCGACGACCTTGTGTCGTCTCCGACTCATGATCATCGCCATCTTCCTGATCATCAGGAGTAGTGCGTCCTCCGTGAAGCTCCTTCCGGATACCCAAGCATATCAGGTCGTGCCTTGATTTCGGACCATCTTTCGTCCTATCTGGCATGTTGATTATGGTGGCGACCAGACTTTCGCACACGTTTTTTGTGATATGCATGATGTCGAGGCTATGAGGCGTGCGGAGAAACTTCCAGTATGGCAACTCCCAGAAAACAGACCTTGTTTTCCATACCTTCATCAGTGGCTTGTCTTGTTCTGCCTCTTTCGCTTCTTTCCAGGCTTAGGACAATCTTTCCAGTTTTTTAGCAACTCTTCCACTTCTTCGCTGCTCCTATGCTCTGGGATTCCTCGGGTCTCGGATTTTCCATCGAACAGGTCTCCACATTTTCTCCATGGATCATTCTTGCCGAGCCACCTCCGGTGCGCCATGAACACGGTTTTCGATGACCCTGGATCTTTCTCTAGTTGGAGATAGCTTGTGTTATCCATGCACCTAACGCATGCGCAGAATCCTTGGATAACCTGCCCCGAGATATACCCGCAACCTGGATAGTCTTGCACCGTAGTGACCAACGCGGCTCTCATAGTGAAATAATCTTGTGCGACGGCGTCGTAAGTATTGGCTCCAGATTCCCATAACGTGGCTAGCTCCTCTTTCAACAGCCCGAGATACAGATTGATGTCAGTACCAGGTTGTTTCGGCCCTTGAATTAGCATACTCATTTGTATGTACTTCTTCTTCATTCACAACCATGGAGGGAGGTTGTACATCCATACAAACACGGGCCAAGTGCTGTGCGTGCTGCTCTGGCTACCGAAAGGATTGAGTCCATCGGTGCTCGCACCAAGCCTGATGTTCCTCGATCCACCGAATTCTGGGAATTCGAGGTCTAATGCTTTCCACTAGCTAGCATCTGAAGGGTGCGTCAGCAGCTCATCCTTTTCGGGGTCATCATCATCATCATCTCCTAGCTTATTCCTTTCCGCATGCCATCGCATGAGCTTCGCTTCCTTAGGGTCCATGAAATAGCGCTGCAGACAAGGAGTGATAGGAAAGTACCATACCACTTTTCGAGGTGCTTTCTTCCCTTTCTTTATCGACTCACGCTGCACACCGGTCATGTGGTTTTCTCCGCGTCCTCGCCCCGATAAATGATGCAATCGTTGATGCATACATGATATCTAACATGCGGTAGATCGAGAGGACAGACGATTTTCTTGGCGTCCTCGATACTAGTTGGACATGTGTTCCCCTCCGGGAGACGATCGTGCCAGAATGCCATCATATCGTCGAAGCTTGCGTCGCTCAATTTGTGTTTTGCCTTCATCTCCATAGCCTTGAGCGTTACATTCAACCGGGTATCATCGGGCCTGCATCCTTCATACAATGGAGTAACCGCGTCTTTCTCAAGTTGCGCAAGCTTGGCTTTCTCTCTAGAGGCAGCCCTGACGTTACTCGTCTGCTTGAGAAGCAGCTCTTGCACATAAGGGTCCCGCACCCAGCCTGACGTTGTTCCATCGTCATCTGCTCCTCCGGCATCTAGATCATCATCATCCCGGTCTGCTTCTGGACCTTCACCATCTCCAGGAGACTCTTCATCATCTCGCCCGTTCTCGCCATGATGATGATCATCGTCATGTTGGCCACCTTCACCGTCTCCATCGTCTTCGTCATCGCTTATCCAACGAGTGTATCCATCCATGAAACCATGGCGGAGCAGGTGCGCCTGCAGATTCCCGGAATCTGGGTCGATCACCCAGTTGAGTTTGCATCTTCTGCACGAACATCTTATATCCGTCTTGTTATTTCGTATCATGTCGGCCATCGCACATTTCAAAAATCTAGCCACAATGCCTTCGCTCATTATGCGGACCATTTTTGCCTGCACGGTGTACATGGTACAATTAGAAGTCTATTAGAACCACATAATGAATGCATGCATGCAATGGTCGATAGAAAATTTCGGCATGACCTATCCTAAAATTAGGACCTTTGCGAAATGCCAAAGTCTTTCCAAAATGGAAATGAATCAACATTTTGGCAAAACAACTGGCAACTTGTTCACATACAAACACAAGAGAGAGACCGATCCATACACACATGAACATATCATTATCCTCTCCATACACACATGTATGAGCATCATCGATACTCTCCATATACACACACATATGACCATCGATCCTCTCCATACACACATCATGAGCATCGATCATCTACATACATATGAGCATATCATCCATATACACATGAACACATCCTTACATGGACAACTTACCGAGATGAGAGGCTGATCGCGAGAAAGATGGAAAGGAGAGGTGCGCGCGAGACCGGAGAAGGAGATGAGAGACCGGAGACCTTCCTCTATTACTTATGTAACATCCAAGGCAAGTTCTACATGCTAAAAATGGTGAATGGATGGAGAAATTGAGGTGGGAAGGAGAAGATCCCGACTAGATCTAAGGAGGAAGAAGAAGGGGAAAGTGAAGTGTGGGGTGGTGGATGTGGTCACACATGTGCACATAAAGTGCTGTCAAAAAAAAATCGACACATCCGTGGCGCACTCTGCCCTAGTGCGCCACAGGGTGTAGGAACATCCGTGGCGCACATGCCATAGTGCGCCACGGATGTGTCTGGCCGTTTCACAGCAGAGGGGGGCATGCGCTTAGGCGTAGCGCATCCCCTCCATGTGCGCCACGGTTGACACTAACAACCGTAGCGCACCAACCCTATGTGCGCTACAGATGTTTGGCGTGCGGCCAACAGGGCCCTGGCCCACACATATCTGTGGCACACTATGGTCATGTGCGCCACGGTTGTTCTAGTTACTAGTAGGGCACTGCCCATAGGTGAGCCACGCCTGTTTTAGCCGTGGGGCACTTCAACCATGTGAGCCACGGATGTGCTGATTACCTATAGCCATTTTCCTAGTAGTGCATGTCGCTAGATCACTACATCGTCATCACCGACGAGCTCTGACCATCCCGCACTGCCCCTCTCGCCGGTGTATAAATAGAGGCCACCCCAGCCCTCATTCTCCACACCATCTCACTCCCCTCTCTCTCTCAGAACCACCCCACACCCTTCCCCAGAGCAAGGTGAGCACCAGGCCGCCGGAATTTCACCGGAGTCCGCCGCTGTAGAGGAGGAGCGGAGCCGTTGATTGGAGCCACCCCAGGAGCCTCCGCGACCACCGTTCGAACCGCCGTTGTCGACAACATCATTCTCCCCAATCACCGACCCTAGCTGGAGCCCTGGTAAGCCGCCGCGTGCCCCCACTATCGCCATTAGGGTTCGGTCTCGTCGAAGCTGTTTGACGGAGACAACGAACGTGAGCCGTAGATCTTGTTCTAATCGTAGGGCTCAGATTGAAACGTACCCCTTTGCTTAGACTAAGCCACTGACGCTTGGACCCCTCCTGTCAGCAGCCCGCTGCGCACGTGCTGTGTAGCTCGATCGGCCCAGTAACTTTCCCACACGTAGCCCAGAGATTTAAACAATCTTTTTCTAATTTATTCAAACTTTAGTTTAGTTAGTAATTTTAAAAATCAATTCAAAGAATTGTACTGAACCAAATTGCATGAAACCAATTTTGTTAGAAAGGTATTCATATTATTAATCTAATCCCGTTGGATTTAAACCATTTGAAATTATAGATCACCTATAGTAAAAATAACAAGACAGAGAATTTTACACATTCAAACATTTTTCAAAAATCAACCCTAAATGCTTTTGAGTTGATTCCAACTCTCAAAAATCACATTTAAAAAGATCTTTCTGAATATTTAAAATATTTAGTTTTACCTGCAATAATCTTGGACAAGTATTAAAATAATTCCCCATAGGCATTTCTAGTCACTTTAATTATTTAAAATAATGATGTTAAACCTTATTAAATTGTGACACCACTTTAAATTACATTCCCAAGTATTAAAATATGTGGTGATTACATGTGTCAACATGATCCCATATATTGGAGAATATTAAATCTTTAGTAGTTTTCAATGAGTAGAAATTACTTTTCTAAAAATAAAATAAATAAGACTAGGTCTTTAATTCATGTGGTGATTGTGATGATGATAGATCATCTAGTGTGAACCTTTGTGTGCCAAATAGATGTAGTTAAGTATTGTTTGGTGATTGTGTACCTTGTATTTATTTATAGATGCTAGTACCGACCAAGGCTACGAGGGGGAGGAGTACTACAAAGAAGAAGAAAACTTCAACCACTGCACTATTCAAGGCAAGCTACTAACTATGCAAGCTAAGCTAAACCATGCAAGCCGTCCTTGCAAGCCCAAACCTAGTAGTTAACCTATGCAAGATGCATTAGGCATACTTTGGTTATGCAATCTTGATTATACCAATTACTTGCAAGCTTTATTCTTTTATTTCTTTATCAAAGTTCTTTATTGCTTTTACTTAGTGACTAGTGAGATTTGGAAAGATAGTATATGTAGCATAAAGAGCATAAAACTTGGCCTAAGCTAGTTAGAACTAGATGTCATGCTGAGGCATGAGATTAGATTTGGATAAGTCACACTTGATTAGCACCCCTCATTAGTGATTACCCTCAATTTTAGTGGCTAGTGCTAAGCATAAAAGTGGATTACTTTAGATGGGAATACTTGGTGAAAATGATTATGAAAACCTTGGAATGATGAGCCATTCTAATGAAATGTTTTGACATGTGTTATGAACACCCGATGATTTGATGATGAAAATGTTGAGGCATGAGCCTTAGCCCTTTATAAAACTGATGGTTCGGTTTGGATGCGATACCATTCCAATTTTACCGTACAACCACAATACCCGAATTTGGGCAGGGCATGACTGGAAGTTTATATATCTTAGTATGGGGTCCCTTGCGGAAGAGGTTTGAGCTGAGGCTACCTCATGATGATTGTCCACCTATGCAGCTCCCAAGATGACACATGGTCATGGTTGGGAGGACAAACCCATAGGGGAGGTGCCTATACTAGGGTGTGTAATTGAAAGGTTAGGATTGATTATCCGCATACTGAGTATGGTGATTCAGGCTTGTTCCTGACTGACATATCGAATGTTGTGGTGAAAGTGTACCACCTTTGCAGAGTGTCAAACTATTCGAATAGCTACGTTCGCGGTTATGGACAGTTGGAGTGGCCATACTGTTCCGTCGTCAGATGTTTTCAAAATGACTAGTGAAATGAACTATGACTTTGACTTGACCATAATTGGGTTGTGAACATGAAAACTAAGTTCCCACTTAGGTGTCATAAAACATTAAGTTAGTTTTCTTGAATTCTAAACTCAGTTAGAGATAAACCTGCCTTTTTGCAAATAAACCTATAGCTTAGGATTCCTACTCAAACAACTTACCTGATAGTGATAGTTTGCGAGTACTTAAAGAGTACTTGGCTTTGTCCCTAGATATTCCTATGGCCAGACTAGGAGGAGGACTACCAGGATGATGGATAGCAGGAAGTCTATGACAACTAGGATCATCTCCCATCGTCAGCATTGCCTGTGACCCTAAAGATGGAGCTTCGACCATGCTACCCTTATTATTATTCTGCTGCGTTGATTGTATTAAGACTGGATCATGAGATCCTTTATTTAAGACCTTTATTATGGTTTGTAATGGATGATGAACTATGGTACCAATATGTTATGTCTCACAAAAATGGTAATCCTGGGATTGCGTTGTATGGCATAACAGGCATCTGGGATTAAAAATCCGGGTGTTGACAAGTTGGTATCAGAGCCATCCTGACCATAGGAGACCCTAGTTAGAATGGACACTTGAATCAAAAACTTAGTTTGCTAAACAAAAGAAGTGAGTATTTATGAAAACCTATTCTCATTCTTATCATTCAGATTCTTTCAAGAAAATTTATGTTCCTAAAAAATTCTTGCAAATCTTACATAAAATTTGACACACTTGATCAGTCTACTAACTTACTTATCCTACATTCTTATAGATGGATGTCAAGTATAGCAAGTTCTACCAGTTGGGCAATGGAGGACAGCTCATCTTCGAGCCTGATTTAGACCAACTCTCGGAACTCCTTGAGCACCCGCACCCGAGTTCTTCGGAGCACAGCTCAATGATCAGCAAGGAGGAGAACTACAATGGCTGATCGTTGCAAATCTCAGAGACAAGATGGAGTCACCCACTTCAGAGGGGATCCAATTCATCTTAAGAGAGAACAACTGGCTAGATGGACTCGCCAGGGCTATGCAGGAAGCTCTTGCCCATCTATGTGGGCAAAGCATCAACCAAATCAAGGGCACTCTCTTTGAGTACTACGCAAGGCGTGATGCTATGGGACAACCATTGGAGGTGCCACACCACCCGGAGCTGAAGCATCAGGTGTATCATCTCAGCTTCATGCTATATGATAGGCACAAGGAGTTTGGACAACACCCGTGCCTACGCCAACCACAACTATGCCATTGCAGTCAAGAAGGACCAGACCCTCGCCATCCTTGCGAAGGAGCGCAAGTCATTTCGCCATCTGCGTGACAAGAAGGATCGCATCATTGCTCGCTTCATCACAAAGTGTCAGACTTGGAGGAGACCATCCATGAGCGGGACATGCAGCTTGAGGAGATGGAGAATACAGGGGAAGATATCCGCGGAGATCCCTACTCCTACCTCAGCGATGATGATGACTACCTGGAGGACCAAGCCATGGACTTCCACACTGATGATGATGATTCCGCCTTCATTGATGATGATGAAGCCATCGATTCTGATGATTAGTAGCACATGAGCACTATCATAGGTGTGAGTTGTATCCGGTCCCACTATATCGTAGTTTCACGGAATGGTTCTTAAAACCATCTGTTACCTTAGTGTGGTGTGTGTTTGTATTGGGTGCTATGAATGAATGAAAATCAAGTTGCTAGTTGGCAAAATCAGAGTCAAACTCAAAGTTTAAAAGCTTTTCAAAAACAAATCCATGAACCTTAGAAATTTCCCTCTTGTCTCATGATCTATCTCAATCTTCAGATGCCTCGCGGAGGAAGCAGTTCATATCAGGACCCAATGCTGCAAATCTTGCAAATGTTGGTTGCCGACCGTGAAGCTAGAAGAGCTGAACGTCAAGATAATTTACCCACCCTTCAACAGATAGCTCAGATGGACAATAATAATCAAGGACATGGAAACCAGGACAACCATGGATCCAAGCTCAAGAATTTCAAAACACCAATCCACCCATTTTTAGTAAGTCTGAAGAGCCATTAGATACTGATGACTGGCTGCAAACCATGGACAACAACTTAGAAGTCGCAGGAGTGGAGGACAATGAGAAAGTACTGTTTGCCACCCATTATCTGGCAGGTGATGCAAGAGCTTGGTGGAATAGCATTCGCACCATGAATGGAGGACAGATTATGGCTTAGGATGAATTAAAACTCAAGTTCAGCCGAACCCATGTGCCATCGGGTTTGATTCTGCGGATGAGGGATGAATTCAAGGAGCTGATGCAGGGTAGAATGACCGTGGTAGAGTACCGTGACAGGTTTCTATCTCTGTCTAGGTATGCCCCTGATGAGATTGGTACTGAAGCCAAGAAAAAGGAGAGATTCTTGAATGGTCTGCATGATGAAATTAAGACAGTGCTGGTCAACATTCCGTTTGCTAATCTGGAAGCCTTAGTGGATTCTGCAATCCAGATGGAAGGCAAGATCAACCAAGCCAATGAGAATCACAAGCGTCGAATGATGAATCAACCAGGAACCCACCATACCCAGAAGTATCGCCCCAATCCGTCTGTAGGATATGCCGTGAGAAGTAATAGACCCCCATATGACCCATCCGAACTATACCAACCGTGGAGGAGGAAACCCAAGGCCCGGAGGAAACCACAACAACAACCCCGGCAACTCCAACAATTTCAACTGTGCACCGCCCAAGTTCAACAACAACAACAAAACCAACAACAACAACACTGCCCCAAGGACTGGAAGCAATGTCGTGCCTGTTGCAGGAAAAGACAAGTCTCAGGTTACTTGTTTTGAATGCGGAGTCAAAGGTCACTATTCCAACGAGTGCTCCAAGAAGCTTGCAGCAAACACCAATGTGAATGCCCCATCTCAGCAGCAGCGCCATGTTCAAACTGGAAGGAAATTTGCCGCAGGGAACTCACTCAACCACAACGGCCATCTGTTTCACATGAATGCT
Organism: Avena sativa; assembly: GCA_916181665.1. Classification (NCBI taxonomy): domain Eukaryota; kingdom Viridiplantae; phylum Streptophyta; class Magnoliopsida; order Poales; family Poaceae; genus Avena; species Avena sativa. Next base: position 109,341,991 of record OV702293.1, read on the forward strand.
GAAGAAGCTCAGGAAGCGCCAGATGTCGTGCTGGGTATGTTTTCTGTTAACTCAGTACAAGCAAGAGTGTTATTTGATTCTAGAGCATCACACTCATTTTGTTACAGAAGAATTTGCATGCACTAGTAAGATTCAACCAACAAAATTGAAGCATGTTATGATAGTTCAAATACCTGGTTCAACCACCAAAGCTAGACAAATTTGCAAGGCTGTACCTATCAGAATCCATGGAATATATTTTTATGCTAATCTAATAGTACTTGGAACCAAAGGTTTGGAAGTAGTACTAGGAATGGATTGGATGTTGAAACATAAAGGATTAATCGACTGTGCCAAGAAAGCCATAACCATGATTAGTACCACTGGAGTATCAGTAGAGCATGTATATGAAACCTTGCCCCGTCAATTCAAGTGCAACAAGAGTCTAGCCTAACCAACCATTGACCAAGTCAGAGTAGTCTGTGAATACCTCGACGTATTCCCAGATGTATTGCCCGGTATACCTCCAGATCAGGATATTGAGTTTATCATTGAACTAATCCCTGGAACTGGACCCATAGCTCAGAGACCTTATAGTATGAACCCATCTAAATTAGTGGAGCTGAAGAAGAAACTGGATGCTATGCTGGAGATAGGTCTGATTCAACCAAGTGCGTCACCATGGAGATTACCTATTTTTTTGTGGACAAGAAAGATGGAGGTAACCGTTTGTGCACGAATTATCGGAAGCTGAATGATGTCACCATTAAAAAACAAGTACCCACTGCCAAAGATAGAAGATTTGTTTGACTAGTTGACCGGTGCCAAAGTGTTTTCTAAGATTGATCTTAGAACTGGGTATCATCAACTCAATATTCGCGTAGAGAATATTCCAAAAACTGCCTTCACCACCAGATATGGACAGTATGAGTACACTGTCATGTCTTTTGGATTGACCAATACCCCCGCTTATTTCATGAACCTCATGAATAAGATTTTTATGAACTTCCTGGATAAGTTTGTCGTTGTTTTCATCGATGACATTCTGATCTATTCCAAATCAGAAGAAGAACATGAGCTACACCTAAGGACCATCCTGGAAACCCTTAGAGATCATCAGTTGTATGCCAAGTTTAGCAAATGTGAGTTCTGGTTACAGGAAGTAGGATTCCTAGGAAATATCGTATTGGCAGGGGGGAATTGCCGTCGACCGTGCCAAGGTTAAATATGTGGAAGAATCGCAAGCCCCAACCACTCAAACCCAAGTTCGTGCATTTCTCAGATTAGCGGGATATTACCGCAAGTTCGTAGAAGGATTCTCGAGCATCGCAAGACCCATGACCCAATTGTTGAAGAAAGATAAGAAGTTTGAATGGACAGACAATTGTGAAGCAAGTTTTTAAGAGCTCAAGAAGATATTGATCTCAGCCCCAATCTTGATTATGCCAGATATTACGAAGCCTTTTGATGTGTATTGTGACGCATCCAAGATTGGTCTCGGATGTGTGCTAATGCAAGAAGGCAAAGTTATAGCATATCTATCCCGGCAACTTAAGCAGCATGAGCAGAATTACCCTACCCATGACCTCGAACTAGAAGCCGTAGTGTTAGCCTTGAAGACATGGCAGTATTACCTCATTGGTAACCGCTGTGAGATTTATTCGGATCACAAGAGTCTGAAGTATATTTTCACCCAGAAGGAGCTAAATATGAGGCAAAGGAGATGGATAGAGCTAATCAAGGACTATGACCTTGACATTCACTATCACCCTGTCAACACCGGGATTTTTAATCCCAGATGCATGTTATGCCATACATCGCAATCCCAGGATTACCATTTTTGCGAGACATAACAGATTGGATATCACAGTATATCATCCATTACAAACCATACATAAGGTCTTACAACAAATAAAGGATCACATGATCCAGTCTTAATACAATCATAGCAGCGGAATAACGTAATAATAACGGTAGCATGGGCGAAGCTCCATCTTCATGGTCACATGCAATGATGACGATGGGAGATGATCCTAGTTGTCTTAACCATCCTGCGGTCCGTCCTCCTGATAGTCCTCTTCATAGTCTGGCCATGGGAATAGCTAGGGACAAAGCCATGAGAACTCTTTAAGTACTCGCAAACTAATACTAACAAGTGAAGGGGTTTTGAGTAGGAAGTACTAAGCTCTAGGTTGTTTTGCAAAAAAGCCAGATTTACCTCTACTGAGTTCAGAAGCAAAGAAAACTAGTTAAAAGTTTTATAATACCTAAGTGGGAACTTGAGTTTCATATCACAACCCTGTTGTGGTCAATTCAAAGTCATGAATCATTTCACAAGTCATTTTGAAAACATTTGACGACGAAACAGTATGGCCACTCCAACTGTCCATAACCGCAGACGGGGCTATTCGAATAGTTTGACACTCTGCAGATGTGGTTCGCTTTTACCACAATATTCGATACATCCATCAGGAACAATCCTGAATTCACCATACTCAGTATGCGGATAATCAATCCTAACCTTTCAATTACACGCCCTAGTATAGACACCTCTCGTGTGAGTTTGGCCTCCCAACCATGACCAACTGTCATCTTGGGAACTCCACAGGTGGACAATCTTCACAAGGTAGCCTCAGCTCAAACCTTGGCCGCAAGGCAACCCATACTAAGATTTATAAACTTCCAGTCAAGCCCTACCCAAATTTCGGGTATTGTGGTTGTATGGTAAAATTGGAATGGTATCGCATCCAAACAACCATCAGGTTTATAAAGGGCTAAGGCACATGCCTCAACATTTTCATCATCAAAATCATCTGGTGTTCAAGAACACATGTTAAAACATTTCAGTAGAATGACTCATCATTCTAAGGTTTTCATAACCATTTTCAGCAAGTATTCCCATCTAAAGTGATCAAGTTTTATGCTTAGCACTAGCATCTACAAGTGGTGGTAAACACTAATAAGGGGAGATAAACAAATGGGAATGATCTAAGTTCAATCTCATGCCTTAGGATGACATCAAGATTATCTAACTTAGGCCAAGTTTTATGCTCTTTATGCTACCTTTAAATATCCTTCTAAAATCTACAAGTCACTAGGTAAACTAAAATAGAAAGCTTTGATAAAGAAACAAAATAATTAAGCTTGCATGTAAAACTAGGATTGGGTATAATCAAGTTTATCTAACAAAGCATGCCTAATGCATTGCATAGGTTATCTAACTTTCCCAGTTGCAAGTGTTAGCTTGCATAGGTAACATGCACGTAGTAGCTTGCCTTATGCAGAGCAGTGGTTGACGTACTCTCAGATTCTTCCTCGTAGTATTCTCCTTCCTCCTCGTATCCTTGTTCAGTACTAGCGTCTATAAATAAATACGAGGTACACAATCACCAAACAATTCTTAACTACTCTATTTAGCACACAAAGGTTCACACTAGATGATCAATCATCATCACTATTATCACAAGGATTAAGGCAATAGCTTTATTTATTTATTTTAGAAAAGTAATTTCTACTCATTGAAAAACTACTTAAGATTTAATATTCTCCAACTAAAACATGGGATCATGTTGACACATGTCATCACCACATATTTCAGTACTTGGGAATGTGATTTAAAGTGGTGTCACAATTTAATAAGGTTTAACCTTTTTATTTTAATTAAATAAAGTGATTAGAAATGCCTATGGGTCATCCTTTTATTGCTTTACCATTATTTCTGCAAGTAAACCTAGATATTTTTGTATACATTCAGAAAGGTCTTGGCAAATGTGATTTTTGAGAGTTGGAATCAACTCAAAAGATTTTGTGGTTGAATTTTGAAAAATGTTTGAATGCAGAAAAGCTTCTTCCTTGTTATTTTTTACTATAGGAGATCTACAAATCTAATTGATTTGAATCCAATGGGCTTGGATTAAGAATTCCAGTACCTTTCTAGCAAAATTAGTTTCATGCAATTTGGTTTAGTGAATCTCTCTGGATTGATTTTTGAATCTAGGTACAAAACTAAGTTTGAAACTAAATTAATAAACCTAAATTTGAATTACTGGGTCGCACGGGAGGTTAACTGGGCCGGCCCACGACGCACAGCGCACGCAGATGGGTTTAAGTGGTTGTCCCCACCAGTCAGTGAGACAGGGGGTGCGAAGGGGTACGGGGCAATCTAGACCCTACGATCAACATCTAATAGAACGACTGTGGCTTGTCGTCTCCGTCGGGCAACGCCGGTGAGACAAAACCCTAGCGCGGCTAGTGGGGGTCGTGTGAGGCTGACCGGGGCTCAGGCGAGGGTTGGCGATAGGGGCGAACAACGAAGTAGACGACAGCGAACCTCCTGGTACCGGTGGCTTCTCCTGGGGCGGCTCCAATCGTTGGCTCCTCTTCTCCTCCTCCGCGGCAGACTCCAGCGAAATTCCGATGACCTGCTACTCGCCTTGCTCCGGGGATGAGGTGGGGTGGTTCTGAGAGAGAGGGGAGTGTGTTGGTATGCTGAAATCGAACGGGGGTGACCTATATTTATAGTGCAGCGAGGGGACCGAAGGGGCGCGGGTGGAGCTCGTCGTGGTCGTTGTCACAGTGAGCTAACGGCATGGGCGATGGTAGGGGGCGGTGCTATGCCTCCTCGCGAAGCTCAACGGCATGGTCGCGAGGCATGGGGTGGTGCAATGCGGTCGGAATGCTGCGACGCTCTGGACGGGTCCGACGGAGGTTTTAATGGCGCACGGGCTATCCTGGCCACGCGACGACGAACGGGCATGTCCTGGCGGTTCCTGGGGTGGTGGTGATCACACACGCAAGCGTAGAGGGCGGCGCGTGGTCTGTGCTCGCGTGTTGAGTGCGGCACTCTGGCGCGCTCTCTGTAGGCTTACATAGAAGTTGGGCATGCTCGGGCTAAGTTCTCCAGGGGCTGGCAGTGCTTTGGCGTTCGACAGGGGGTGGCGGTGGATGGTGGTCTATGTCCCAGACAAGGTTGGCGAGGCTAGAGCTTCTCCTACCTTGTTGTTGACCATGGGGTGGCCATTTGGGGCTCGACATGCTCACCATTGATGACAATGTCAAGCTTACACTGATCTAGGGCTAGTTAATTTAGTTTGATCATCTACTGAGAGTGTAGTGTGAGCTAGAGAGGGAACAAGTTAGGCACAAACACTGCTCACTATAGTGTTTGATGTTTTGTTTGATTTTTGTTTGCAAGGTGTTTGATGAAATGGCCGAAAGAGATTTGAATTTGAATTTTTGGATGAAATGGTGGGTGTACTAGTCACATACTTGGTAGTCTCTAGTTGTTTGGAATGGTCAAGGTGAACTTGTTTGGTTGGGTTTTGAGAAATGTTGATCTTCACATATGATATAGATTCAATTTTGAATTGTCATTTGAATCAAGTTGTCAAATGTTTCTGTGAGTTTGAAAAGTGCGCTTGGGTTCACTTTTACTTGGCTAGCAAGCGGTGAAAAGAAATAGAATTGTTTCTGTTTGAAATCTTGGACTAGAAACACTCAAAGTGGTCTAGTGAGCAAGATTGGCAAAAATGACCATTAGCTCATTTTTTTGTTTTTTTGAATTTCTCTTGATTTGTTTCTGCTTGGATTTGATTTAGATGATGTTGTTTTCATATTTAAACCATTCCTTGCTATTCACAACAATCACACAAGTCCATTCATGCATTCATACAATCATCACATACACACATGTATTCATAATGATTTTAATTAACAAAAGTTTTTGTTAACCCTAATTTTGATGATTAGAAATCGATCATCCTGATCATTATTTTTGGGATGTTACAAAACTTCCCCCCTTAAACAAAATCTCGTCTCGAGATTTGAGAAAAAGGAAAACTATGATTTAAAGAGATTGGGAAACTCCGTCTTGATGTAATCTTCCCACTCCCAAGTAGCTTCTTCTTTAGTGTGGTTGCTCCACTGGATCTTGAGAAACTTGATACTTTGGGTCCTGGTGGTTCTGAAAGCTTCCTCGAAAATACGAATGTGTACTTCAGGATATGTCAGGTCATCGTTGATCTCTATGGTTTGGTGATCAATGTTCTTGAAAACTTCAGTCTTCTCCGGGACTTCTAGGAACTTGTGAAATAACGATATATGGAACACATTATGTACTGCTGACATCTCCTCTGGCAGTTCCAATTGATACGATACTTCTCCTTGATGATTCAGAATCTTGAAAGGTCCGATATATCTAGGGGATAACTTTCCTTTGAGATGGAAACATTGCATTCCATTCAAAGGCGACACTTTGAGATACACAAAATCTCCGATATTGAAGGGGAGGTCTCGACGTCTCTTGTCGGCATAACTCTTCTGTCTGGATTGGGTGGTCTTGAGGTGCCCATGAATCTTGTGAACTTTCTCTTCTGCTTCTTGTAGGATGTCGGGTCCGAAAATCCGACTCTCTCCTACTTCCGAAAAATTCAAAGGGGTACGACACTTCCTTCCATACATGAATTCAAATGGGGCCATTTGCAAACTAGCTTGATAACTGTTGTTGTAAGAAAATTCTGCGAAAGGCAGACATTCTTCCCATTTACATACATACTCTAGCACACAGGCTCTCAACATATCTTCGAGTATTTGATTTACTTTCTCCGTTTGTCCATTAGTCTGAGGGTGATAAGCTGTGCTTTAATCTAGTCTGGTTCCTAATCCTTCTTAGACTTTCTTCCAAAATCTCGAGGTAAACTGAGTTCCTCGATCTGACACAATGTTCTTGGGGACTCCATGCAAACTGACGATTCTAGCAATATATAACTCTGCTAGCTTCGAACTCTGGTAAGTGGTCTTGACTGGTAAGAAATGTGCGACTTTGGACAATCTATCAACTATGACCCAAATAGAGTCATTTCCCCTACTAGGCAAACCGGTGATAAAATCCATTCCAACTGAATCCCACTTCCATTCCGGAATCTGGAATGGTTGCAATAGTCCTGTGGGTCTCTGATGTCCTGCCTTAACTCTCTGACAGATATCACACTTGGCTATGTAGCTTCCTATTTCTCTCTTCATCTTATGACACCAAAATTGCTCCTTCAAATCCTGATACATCTTCGTTCCTCCGGGGTGGATAGAATAAAGAGTATCATGGGCTTCTTTCAAAATAGCTTGCTTCAACTCTGAATCTGCTGGCACACAGATACATCCTTTGTACCACAAAACTCCTTCTTCATCTTCAGTGAATCCGGGTACTTTGCCTGTACCGATACGACGTTTGATTCCGTCAATACTAGTAGTTCCTTTCTGCGCCCCCTTGATCTAACTGATCAAAGTGGGTTGAAGTTCTATGCTAGAGAAAAATCCTTCACTTACTAATTCCATTCTAAAACCTTCCATCTCTTTGTGCAAACTTGGTTGCTCCTTCAGAATCATGGAGTTCAAGCGGCACGACAATCTACTAAGGGCATCTGCTAACACATTGGCTTTACCGGGGTGATAGTGAATGTCCAGATCATAGTCCTTTATTAGCTCTATCCATCTTCTCTTCCTCATATTCAGCTCCTTCTGAGTGAAAATATGTTTTAGGCTCTTGTGATCCCAATAAATCTCACAACGGTTTCCCATAAGGTAATGCCTCCATGTCTTCAAGGCTAGAACCACAGCTGCTAGTTCAAGGTAACGGGTAGGATTATTTTTTTCATGATGCTTCAGTTGTCGGGATAGGTAAGATATAACTTTGCCCTCTTGCATTAGCACACATCCAAGACCTATATTGGATGCGTCACAATATACATCAAAGGGCTTCGTGATACCCGGCATGATCGAGATTGGGGCTGATATCAATCTCTTCTTGAGTTCTTGAAAACTCGCTTCACATTTGTTCGTCCATTCAAACTTCTTGTCCTTCTTCAACAATTGGGTCATGGGTCTTGCGATGCTCGATAATCCTTCTACAAACTTGCGGTAATATCCTGCTAATCCGAGAAGTGCACGAACATGGGTTTGAGTGGTTGGGGCTTGCCAATATTCAACATCCTTCACCTTTGCAGGGTCAACAGCAATTCCTCCGGCTGATATGATATGTCTGAGGAATCCTACCTCCTGTAACCAGAATTCACATTTTCTAAACTTGGCATACAACTGATGCTCCCTAAGGGTTCCAAGGATGGTCCTCAGGTGTATCTCATGTTCTTCTTCTGATTTGGAATAGATCAGAATGTCGTTGATGAAAACAACGACAAACTTATCTAGGAAGTCCATAAAAATCTTATTCATGAGATTCATGAAATAAGCGGGGGCATTGGTTAATCCAAAACACATGACCGTGTATTCATAAAGTCCATATATTGTGGTAAAGGAAGTCTTTGGAATATCCTCTACGCGAATCTTGAGGTGATGATAACCAGTTCTAAGATCAATCTTAGAAAACACTTTGGCACCAGTCAACTGGTCAAACAGGTCTTCTATCTTTGGCAGTGGGTACTTGTTCTTGATGGTGACATCGTTCAACTTCCGATAATCCGTACACAAATGGTTACCTCCATCCTTCTTGTCCACAAACAAGACAGGTGATCTCCATGGCGACGCACTTGGTTGAATCAGTCCTATATCCAGCATAGCATCCAGTTGCTTCTTTAAGTCCACTAATTCCGACGGGTTCATACTATAAGGTCTCTGGGCTATGGGTCCGGTTCTAGGGATTAGTTCAATGATAAACTCGATATCCCAATCTGGGGGCATACCGGGCAAAACATCTAGAAATACATCAGGGTATTCAAAATATTCTGACTTGGTCAATGGTTGGCTAGGCTAGACTCTTGTTGCACTTGAATTGACGGGGCAAGGTTTCAGATACGTGCTCTACTGATATTTCGGCTGTACTGGTCATGGTTATGGCTTTCTGGGCACAGTCGATTAATCCTTTATGTTTCGAAATCCAACCCATTCCTAGTACTACTTACAAACCTTTAGTTCTGAGTACTATTAGATTAGAATAAAAATCTATGCCATGGATTAGGATAGGTACGGCCTTGCAAATTTTTCTAGCTTTGGTGGTTGAACCAGGTATTTGAACTATCATAACATGCTTCAATTTGGTTGGTTGAATCTTACTAGTGCATGCAAATTCTTCGGTAATAAACGAGTGCGATGCTCTAGAATCAAACAACACTCTTGCAAGTACTGAGTTAACAGAAAACATACCCAGCACAACATCTGGCACTTCTTGGGATTCTTCAACATGCATGAGAAACAGACGGTCGTTGCGGTTGAGCGAATTACCTGGGCCAAATCTTCTTCCAGGTTGAACACGACACTACTGCTGAGCTGGGGAATTTGCATTGGGGGCTGCTGCAATCTTCTTGGGCACTCATTGGAATAGTGACCCTTGGTTCCACATTCATAACAAGTCTCCTGAGACTTGTCCTTCGCTGCAACAGGCACAACATTGCTTCCAGTTCTTGGGGCAGTGTTGGTGTTGGTGGCGACCTTGTTGTTGTTGTTGAACTTGGGCAGTGCACGGTTGAAATTGTTGGAGTTGCCGGGGTTGTTGTGGGTTCCTCCTACACGGTTTGGATAGGTCGGATGATTCATCGGGGGTCTATTGTTTCTTGGGGCAAATCCTGGAGATGGGTTGGGGCGATACTTTGGGGTATGGTGGGTTCCTGGTTGATGCATCATTCGACGCTTGCGGTTCTCATTGGCTTGGTTGATCTTGCCTTCCATCTGAATGGCAGAAACCACTAAGGCTTCAATGTCAGTGAATGGGATGTTGACTAACACTGTCTGCATCTGATCATGCAGACCATTCAGGAATCTCTCCTTCTTAGCTTAAGTGTCAATCTCATCCGGTGCATACCTAGCCAATGACAGAAATTTGTCACGGTACTCAACTATTGTCTTCCTCCCTTGCTTCAGTTCTCTGAATTCATCTCTCATCCTCTTGATCAAACCCGGTGGCACACGGGTTCTGCTAAACTTGATTTTGAACTCGTCCCAAGTCATCATCTGTCCTCCATTCATGGCGCGAGCGCTGTTCCACCATTATCTTGCATCTCTGGCAAAATAGTGGGTGGCAAACAGTACCTTCTCATTGGCTTCCACTCCTGCAACTTCTAAGTTGTTCTCCATGGTTTGCATCCAATCATTGGCATCTAGGGGCTCTTCAGACTTAGTAAAGATGGGTGGATTGGTGTTCTGGAAGTTCTTGAGTTTTGATCCATGGTTGTCCTGATTTCAATGGCCTTGGTTGTTATTGGCCATCTGAGCTATCTGTTGAAGGGTGGCTAAGTTGGCTTGACGTTCGGATCTTTCAGCTTCGCAGTCAGAAACCAAAATTTGCAAGATTTGCAACATCGGGTCCGGGGATGAAGTGCTTCCTCCGCGAGGCATCTGAAGATTGAGATAGATCATGAGAAAAGAGGGAAATTTCTAGGGTTCAGGGGTTTGTTTTGTGTTTGAAAAGTTTTCAAAGTTTGTCTCAGATTTTCCTAGCAACATGCTTTTCATTCATTCATAGCACACGATACGAACACACACCACAACAAGGAAAACAGATGGTTTTAACAACCATTCTGTGAAACTACGATACAGTGGGACCCGATACAACTCACTAATGCTAGTGCTCAAGTGCTACTACTCCTCGGAATTGGTCTCCTCATCAGCCTCATCATCATCAATGAAGGAGAAGTCATCCTCATCAGTGAAGAAGTCCATGGCTTGATCCTCCAGAAAGTCATCATCGTCACTGAGATAGGAGTAGGGGTCTCCACGGATATCCTCCCCTACATTCTTCCTATCCTCAAGCTGCATGTCCCTCTCATGGACGGTCTCCTCCAACTCCGTGATCCTGTGGAAAAGTTGGGCAATGATGCGCTCCTTCTTGTCAAGCTGACAGCGGCGAGACTAGCGATCCTTCACTAGCATGGAAATGGTCTGATCCTTCTGGGAAGAGATGGCATAGTTGTGGTTGGCGTAGGAGCGGGCATTGTCCAACTCCTTCTGCCGGTCATACATCATGAAGATAATGTGGTCCACTTGATTCTTCAGCTCAGGGTGATATGGTGCCTCCAGTGGCTGTCCCATAACATCACGCCTTGGATAGAACTCAAAGCGGGTACCCTTGATCTGATTGATACTCTGCCCACATAGACGGGCGAGCGCTTCCTGCATGGCCCTGGCAAGTCCATCGAGCTAGTTGTTCTCTCTAATGGTGAACTGAATTCCCTCTAAGGTGGGGTCTTCAATCTTTCCTCGGAGACTTACAACAATTAGCCATTACAGTTCATGTCCTTCCTGATCGTTGAGCTGAGCTCCAAAGAGCAAGTTCTGAAAGCTGGTCCAAGTCACGCTCAAAGATGAGATCTCCTCCATTTCCCAACTGATAGAACTTGCTATACTTCACGTCCATCTATAAGAATGTAGGATGAGTAAGTTAGTATAGTGATCAAGTGTGTAAAATTTTATGTAAGTTTGTAAGAATTTTTGAGGAACATGAATTTTCAAGAAAGAATCTAAGTGATAAGAATGGGAATACGTTTATATAAATACTCACTTCCTTGGTTTTGAAACTAAGTTTTTGATTCAAACGTCCATTCTAAACTTGGGTCTCCTATGGTCAGGATGGCTTTGATACCAACTTTTCAACACCCATATTTTTAATCCCAGATTCCTGTTATGCCATATATCGCAATCCCAGGATTATGATTTTTGCGATACATAATAGATTGGATATCACAGTACATCATCCATTACAAACCATACTGTAAGGTTCCCAACCTTTAATAAGGTAGAGATCCCTGTGTTTACAATGCTAGTCCCTGGATCAATAGCTAGCATCCACAGTTAAGATGTAATATCAAGAAACAAGGGTCATAATACAACTTTATAACCAGGAATAACATAATTTTATTACATCTTACATAGATCCTTTGGCTATTACATTACATTGCAGCAGAATATCTATAAGCATGGGGTCCTTCATCTTCAAAGTACCACAGGCAGACATGTTGGTTGTAGACTTGTAATCCTAATCATTAAACTTCACTAATATCAATCAAACCTGCAACATACAAGTTACAGCCACAAGGGTCAATACATTTGAATTGTATTGGCAAGTGATACTATGGTAGTATAGTGGAGTCTATCATCTATATGCATTTGGCTAAGTGGAGTTGAGGCTTGCATTGCTTCAAAATAGATTTTTCCTTATCATTTGAAAACACTAAGTTTTTGCTTGACATAAATCACCCAAGGCATCTACCAATCAAAGATTGAAGATCCTTTAACCCTTGTTCAACCACAAGTTTTTAACTTAGAAATTTGGATGATGAGATTCTTGATAGCTTCCATGTCTTGATGCTCAAATTGTCCTTTGCCAGGGACATGGCTAAGTACTTAGATTTTACCCTCTGCAGAGGTGGTGCACTTTCCCCACAAGACTTGGTTTCCCAAGACAAGATCTTTCAGAAGCCTGCCCTTAGACCTAAATGGACGCGCTCCAACCTAGCAAACCCTACCACCAACTGTCCATATGGTTAAGTTCTTGCAACCTATATGATCCAGGCAGAGCCCATAATGCCAAGTGGTTGCACTTGAAGCTTCTCAACATTTGACATCTCAGATCTCTTTGTTCCTGGGTGGCCATCCACAAGTGAGATACACAAGGTAAACCATAAAAATGGGCCTTGTGAACCACTCAACCAAAACCACCAAGCAATTACCATTTCACCCAGTTGATTCATTAACTTAGTTGTTTTATTAAACCAAAAACACAAGTCCTCAGACTTAGAAATTTTTCCATAGTATGAATGTATATTCCACCCTTGTTTTCTATTAGCTAAGCTAAGCTTGATAGTAGTAGGAATCTTAACTTAGGAAAATTTCTACTAAGGTTTCATCTACTAGGTTTTCCCATAGCATGGTTTATACTTAGCAAAAATTCCATGCAAGTCCTATACTTAGAAATATCACTAATGCATAGTGAAAATAATGGGACAAAAGTATGAAGCATCACTTGCCTTTTTGGTAGAGGGTATAAGTTCACTCCTTGTCCTTGCAACAATCACACTCTTCGAGTCACTACAATTCAATCAAGCAAGGCACAATCTCAATCTACCAATCAAGCAAAACATCACATAAAATGATAAAATCAAAGTAATGCATGCAAGCATGCCAAGCTTTGTTTTATTTGAAAAAGTGGTTCCTAATGGGTCATGAACATTTGAAAACACCTAATGGTCATTTTATAAATTGGCAAAGTCATTTGCAAAAGATCTCACTTTAATAAACCATTTTCAAAACAAGGTATCATTTTATGTGGTGTAGAAATGTTTTTACTAAGGCATTAATCTATAGGTTTCACAAAAAGTGTTTTCAAACCATAAAACTTGGTGTTTGGGGTCAGAGAGTTTAAAACAAAACATTTCCCAAAGGTTTTCTTCCAAAACCATTTTTAATAAATAAACCATATTTTTATTTGACTAGAATTGGTTTAAATCAAGGATTCATTCTTTTGTTTCTCCAAATACGTTTTTGAAACCACAAAGTGATTCCTATGGTCAGTAGGTTCAAAACACACCATTTGCCAAAGATTTTATCCCCAAAATCATTTTTGAACAATTTTTATAATCTAAACAAGCATACAAATGTTTCTGCAAAAACAAACATTTTACCAGAAGCTTTTTACTAAACAAATTGCATGGTTGGCTAGGGCTTGTTCCACAGATTCTATTGATATAAAGTTTGCAAAATTTGGACGTGTAGAATAAAAGTTGTGCAATTTACAAAAATCACAAATCTAATAGATTCAAATCTGTTTTAAATCGAAGCCTGAGCCACGTGGCTCTTTCTTATTGGGCGGTACCGATTCGTGTGGATCGATCTTCCTGGACCGTCAGATCTAAGTGGCTATGCACGGTGCAGATCAAAAGGTGCCTTTCGTTTACGTTCTATTGCAGCGCTACGATTAAGATCCTACGGTTGCTATGCGTTCGACCACTAAGCAGCGGCGCTAGCGCGGCGGTGAGCGGCGGAGCGGTCAGATGGTGGCGGTGCTGGCGATGCAGGAAACGAGAGAGGCTGGGGAGATGCTCACCGAGTTCGCCGAAGCTTGGGGAAGCTCAAGGTGGTAGTATCTCGTCGAGGGGCACACGGTGGTGACGCGGATTGCTCACCGGAGTTGAGCTGGGCCTCGGGTGTGGTCAGACATCGACAGGGGCGACGATACACAGCGTGCTAAGGCAAACAAAAGGCACCGTCCGGTTCATATGGATGCCGCGATCTTGTGAGTATCCAAGAGGGGGTAAGGGGCGGTCTAGACTCACTAGGAAACCTTGTCGGAGTTGGAGCAGATGGTGGCGCTACGGGTCGTCGTTGTTGTTGACGCTGCAAAGCACGTGCGGGCGAGCTGATGATACGGAGAGGTGCGCCCGGGTCTGGGGAAGGTGCCTGTGTGCTCAGGGAGGCAAGGGGTGGCGTGGGGTCACCGGAATTTGCACTGGACCTCGTCGGAGAAGGCGGTGGTGCAGAAGAAATTGGAGGCAGCCTGGGGGATCTCCTGCAACGGTGTCTGAGGGGAAAGGAAGGGGAGGGGGAGGTGGTTAAACGAGCGTGATCGCGGGGGATTTCAATTCGCAGAATAACTCGTATTGATTCGAATTAAGACGTGGAGGAAACAGTCAGAGGCGAGTTCATCGGGGGGTGAAGACGACGATGATCTGGCTGTGGGGCCCGGCATCAGTGAGGGAGGGACGTTTCAGGTGGGGTCCAATGGTCAGCGTCTGTGCGGGTTAAATCGTGAGTGAAAGAAAACGCTTCGGGGGAGAGAGGGAGTGGGCTGGTTGGGCCTGGACTGGGCTAGGTTAGATGGGTTGGGTCTTTCCCCTTTTTTTTTGATCTGATTGATTTTTCTTTTTCTGTTTTAAAATTCAAACAACAAATCAAACACTCAAATGAATTCAAACCTTTGTTAAAGTTTGTATTGAGTTTTGGTTCTGTTTAACAACATAAACCAAAGTCCCAAAATAATATAATATTTTTATTTTAGGGTCCATTAATAATTAAATAAAATGGACCTTAGTTATTAAATCAATTAGGATTTGTTTTATTAAAAAATATTTATTTTGAAATCTAAAATAAAACAAAAATCACTTGTCCTTTGAGAATATAAAATACTTGGAAAACTTGTTTAAAATAGTTTAACAAGTTTTGATGTTTTAATTAAAATGGTAAAACCCTTTATTTTAATAAAATTGGTTTATTAGTAAACCCTCATTATTTTATTTAAATAAACCTTTACTCTTTTAATCAAAACAAAACATTTTATTTCAAAAGCTTGGCCAAGGTTTAATTTGGCTCTATAAAATAATCTTTATTTATAATTTCTATCCTTTTCTTTTGAAATCAAATCTTTTTATTAAAAAGCTCCAAAAATAGTAATATCATAAATTTAATATTTCCTTTAATAATTGTTTATCTTTTCAAATCCCTTTAGGATTTGTTTGATCAAATAGGTTTGAAGGTTTCCAATTGGAATCAAAAAGTTTCTTCTCACCCTGAAAATCAACAAAGTTTTATTTTATTCATTTATTTTTCACATAACAAGATTTGGAAAATCTTGGGATGTGACACATACATAAGGTCTTACAACAAATAAAGGATCACATGATCTAGTCATAATACAATCATAGCAGAGGAATAACATAATAATAACGGTAGCATGGGCGAAGCTCCATCTTCATGGTCACAGGCAATGCTGACGATAGGAGATGATCCTAGTTGTCGTAACCTTCCCGCGGTCCGTCCTCCTGATAGTCCTCTTTGTTGGGCCACGCGGAGATAAAACAAAAAATTTCCTCTAACGTGGCGATCCCAAGATCTAGCCGAGGTAGAAGGCCACGAGGTTTACCACTAGACGCGCAGTTGTGGATTACTGATGAAGCGTGTTAGTTGATGCAGTGCAGTCCTCACGATCCGATCGTCCTGGTGCTGATCGCACATCACCTCTGCTGGTATCCACACGTACAAGGAGGAGCACCGGCGGCGAACTCCTAGGTTTGTATCGACGGTAGGACTGCTGTGGAGCTAGGGTTTCCAACACATGGAATGACCTAACCGAACAACGATTAACCTTTCTGGGTTACGGTGCTCCACTATATATAGGGAGTGAACATGGGCTCTGCTCGCGCGACCCATTCACTAAAGCCCATATAACACTAGTCACCGTGAGTCCAACTCACTAACTCATTCCTAATCCGGTTTAGGTCCAACCCAACCAGATTACAGGTTCAGATCCAATCCGAACTTGCTCCTGCTCTTAAGTGTGTGACCCCGCAGGCTCATGGCTACTTGGACACGATTGGAGTCTGACTCTCAATCGATCAGTCGGTAGCGGCTCCTAGCAGAACGTGCCGACTCCCAAGTACCAAAGAGTCATGACGACTTGGCTTTCCAATGCGACTTACGTCCGAGTCCCTTTTGCCTCACGATATACCTTGTCAGACTATAGGCGAATAATTGTCATCCCTTAAATAGTCTGACTCTCTTCTCGATCCAAGATAAGTGATTCACCCAACTAACTCTTAGTCGATCGCCTCGGTTAACACTTAACCGAGTCGTGCATGGCCATGCTTTCTGAATCATATCTCACGAGAGGGCCCAGAGAATATCTCTCCGAGTGGAGGGGAAAAATCCCATCTTGGTTATTCACATCACGCAGCTTGATTCTCAGTCGACCCGAACTCTGCCTTTATAACTGACCAGTTACGGATCAACATTTGACAGAACCTAAGTCGGTGATCCTCAACTCGGACTATGCAACAACCTCAGGTCTAGATTACATTGATTGTGATATACAAATGACAGCTAGTTCGTTGTACCTCAATATGGGTCAATCCGACTCGCTAAAATCTTTAGCCAAATCTGTGTAAGTTGGAATAGCATTTCCATGCCCATGACAAGTGGAACCGAGTCATCAAGCCAACTTTCACATTGGTCTAAGTTGTGTGTCCAGCACAACCTCAATGACCAAGGATATTTAGTACAAACAATATGAATGCATAGTTCCACAACCGAATCACATATTCAATGATACACATCAGATGTTTATACAAGGACAACTTAATAACTTTATGAATACAATGGGAAATCTCATCATACATGATTGCCTCTAGGGCATATTCCCAACAGTCTCCCACTTGCACTAGAGTCAATCTTCTGACATCACATGTCTAAGCATCTAATGCCCATGGCTCTCAGGTGCGCCTCATGCTTCGGCTGTGGTAACGGCTTTGTCAACGGATCCGCAATATTTGCATCCGTGTGTACCTTGCATAACTTGATGTCACCCTGATCCACGAACTGGCGAATCAGGTGGTACCGTATGAGTATGTGCTTGTTCTTCTGGTGCTGTCTAGATTCCTTGGCTTGTGCAATAGCACCATTGTTGTCACAATACACGTCTAAGGGATTGGACGAGCCCTGAACCACACCAAGATCCATGAGGAAATTCCTCATCCAAACAGCTTCCTTTGCTGCCTCCGAGGCGGCAATATACTCAGCCTCTGTTGTCGACGCAGACACAGTCTCTTGCTTGGAACTCTTCCAGCTCACAGCACCTTCGTTTATAATAAACACGTATCCGGATTGCGAACGAGAATCATCAGAGTCGGTAAGATAACTCGCATCCGTGTAACCCTTTACACTGAGTTCATCTTCACCACCATAAACCAAGAACATATCCTTAGTCTTTCTCAAGTACTTTTAGGATATTTTTAGCCGCTGTCTAGTGGATCTCTCCAGGATCAGCCTGGTATCTGATCACAACACTCAGAGCATAGGAAACATCCGGCCTAGTAAAAATCATGGCATACATGATGGATCCGACTACAGAAGCATATGGAATCGCACTCATCCGACTTCACTCATCAGTTGTCGAAGGACACTGAGTCTTGCTAAGTTTTACACCATGGGACATCGGTAAGAACCCCTTCTTAGACGATTCCATGTTGAACTTCTTCAACACTTGTCCAAATAAGTACTCTGACTCAATCCAATGAGCCTCCTTGATCTATCTCTATAGATCCGGATTCCGAGGATGTATGTTGCCTCACCCAAGTCTTTCATTGAGAAACTACTTTCCAATGATTCCTTGGTTTCTTGCAACATCTGGACATCATTTCCAATCAGTAATATTTCATCCACATATAAGATTAGAAAATTTACTTGTTTCCCACAAAACTTCTTGTACAAACAAGAATCATGATCACTCTTGATGAAGCCAAACGATTTGACTACCTCATCAAAGCGAATATTCCAACTCCGAGATGCTTGCTTCAACCCATAAATGGATTTCTGAAGTTTGCACACCTTGCCAGCATTAGCAGGATCGACAAAACCCTCACGTCCTCAGTTAAATTTCCGTTAAGGAAAGCCGTTTTGACATCCATCTGCCATATCTCATAGTCGAAATAGGCCGCTATAGCTAACATGATCCGAACTGATTTAAGCATCGCTGCGGGCGAGAAAGTCTTGTCGTGATCAACTCCTTGAACTTGTCGGAACCCCTTCGTGACAGGGCATGCTTTATAGATTGAAACATTTCCATCCATATCAGTTTTCTTCTTAAAGACCCATTTGCACTCGATGGGTCTTGCACCGTCTGGCAGATCAACCAAGTTCCAAATTTAATTTTCATCCATGGACTTTATCTCGGATCTCATGGCTCCAATCCATGACTCGGAATCAGATCCCACCATCGCTTCCGAATAATTTGCCGGCTCATCACTGTCTAACAGTAACACATCACGAACACTTCGTAATCTTGCCGATCTTCATAGTACAGGTGCTGCTGCCGGCTCAGCTGCCAGGACTGGCTCAACCTCCAAGGTTTTTGCCGACTCACTACTAGCCGGTTCCTCTCGAATTTCTTCGAGTTGCACCGTGCTCCCACTTACTCCCCGACTGAGAAACTCTTTCTCAAGGAAGACACCGTTCTGAGCGACAAACACTTTGCCCTCTTCTCGGTTGTAGAAGTAGTAACCCAAGGTTTCCCTCGGATACCCCACGAAAATACATTTATCCGACTTGGACGTAAGCTTGTCCGACTGAAGTCGCTTGACAAATGCTTCACAACCCCAAATCTTAAGAAAAGACAAACTCGGCCTTTTGCCTGTCCACATCTCATGCGGTGTCTTCTCTACCGATTTTGATGGTACTCTGTTTAGTGTGAACGCCGCTGTTTCTAGACAATAACCCCAAAATGATAAAGGCAGATCTGTCCGACTCATCATTGACCGTACCATGTCCAACAAGGTTCGACTCCGCCTTTCCAAAACACCGTTCCTTTGCGGCGTTCCTGGCGGAGTAAGTTGAGGAACTATTCCACAACTTTTCAGATGGTCATCAAACTCATGGCTCATGTACTCACCTCCTCGGTCCGACCGAAGAAACTTTATTTTCTTGACGAGTTGATTTTGTGCTTCATTTTGGAATTCTTTGAACTTTTCAAAGGCTTTCGACTTGTGTTTCATCAACTAGATATATCCATACCTACTCAAATCATCAGTGAAGGTAATGAAGTACTCATAACCACCCCTAGCTGTCGTGCTCATTGGTCCACATACATCACTATGTACTAGTCCCAACAAGTCGGACGCCCTTTCGCAACTCTTTGCAAATGGTGTCTTGGTCATTTTGCCGAGTAGGCAAGATTCGCATGTCTCGAACGACTCCAAGTCGAACGAAGTTAGGAGTCCATGATCATGGAGCTTCTTCATGCGTTTCCAACTTATATGACCAAGCCGACAGTGCCAAAAGTAAGTCATATTCAGATCATTTGGTTTCAACCTTTTAACATTTATGTTATAAACCGACTTACCATCAAGATTCAAAATAAATAACCCGTCCTGGACGGGTGCAAAGCCGTGAAACATATCATTCGAATACAAAGAACAACCATTATTCTTGATATTCGACTCATAGCCTTGCCTCATCAAACATGAAGCAGAAATAATGTTTCGACTGAGCACTGGAACATAATAACAATTATTTGGTTCCATAATGAATCCGGAAGGTAAATGAAGTTGCATCGTGCTGAATTCCAACGCAGCAACTCTTGCTTTGTTGCCGACTCGAATATCAACCTCGCCTCTTGCTACGCTCCTAGTTCTTACTTGTCCCTGCAACGAGTTGCAGATGTGAATAACTGATCTGGTATCATATACCCAAGAACTATTAGGTGCATCAGCAAGATATATGTCTATAACATTGCAAACAAGTGTACCTGAGTCGGAAGTCATACCTCCACTCTTGGCTTTATCGGCCAAGTACTTGCTGCAGTTCCTCTTCCATTGGCCATCCGCCTTGCAGTAGAAGCAAGTGGATTCGGCTGAAGGAGATGGCTTAGTCCCTGAGGAAGCGCTTGGGACCGGGTCCGGAGCCTGCTTTCCTCCTGACTTAGCCTTCTTCTTAGTCCAAGAACTCTTCTTGAACTTAGCCTTATTCTACACCATCAACACTTGACTGGCGCCCTTCTTGAGATCCGCCTCTGCCTGCTTGAGCATCCCATGCAATTCAGTGAGATTCTTATACATACCATGCATGTGGTAGTTCGAAATGAATTGCCCATATGCACTAGGAAGAGAGTTCAGAATTATATCCGTAGCGAACTTTTCGCTTATGGGGTAGCCAAGCCTCTCCAGAGACTGCACATAACCAACCATTTTGATCACATGCGGACTCAGTGGATCACCATCCTCAAGCTTGCAACTTAGCAAAGCCTGAGATACTTGATACCTCTCAGTCTTCGTCTGAGCCTGGGACATACTTTTGAGGCTTTCGATCATATCGTAGGCCTCAACATTCTTGAACTGCTTTTGCAAGTCCGGTTCCATGTGAGCAAGCATAAGACAGCTAATATCCGTGGACTCATCCTTAGCCCGACGGTAGGCATTGGTGGCAGCGACAGTCGCATTCTCATTCGGCTCATCTAGAAGTGGGTTGTCTAGGACATGGTCCTTCTTTTCTTGTTTGAGAACAATTCTCAGATTTCGATACCATTTGGTAAAATTAGTGTCGTTCAGTTTATCTTTCTCAAGTATGGTTCTCAACGCAAAACCGGATATCTGAGAGTGACTGCAACTTGGTGCCATGATCTACAACAGAAAATATGCAAAACACTTAAGACATGTATTCATAAAAGAGCAACCATATTAAACATTTTAATATTTTATGCTCCCACTAGAACCAACACCCATCCGATGGTTGCTTAGTGATTCAGGATCCTAAATAAGCAAGTCGGCTAGTGAGCTTTAGCATCATCGCTAGCCGCCAAGTGATCTAGGTAGATAACTCCTTGCCAATCGCATCTCATGCGACTCCTGTTGGACGGGTGGCATCACATGCCCTGGCTCCCATCCGACTTTTCCCCGAGCCCCACAACCGTTGTGATAGACCCGTCTAGCTTACCGAGTGTTTCCGCAGTAAGAGTCCGACTCGAACCCACCTAGTCGGAAAGAATTGGCAGCACCTCAATTTTATGAGTCCACTACCAAAAATGTCTGACTTGTGATGGTGCAAACACTGGCGGGAAAACCGACTAGACCTTCTTTGAGGGATTAAATTTTACCGACTATCTAATAGAGGTAAAACAGAGACATAACAATAACACAAAATAAAGCAATTATAATGTGAAATGGTATGGCTCTCTTCATGGCGATCTCCATCTCCACAAAGCCTGTAATCCGACTTGTGCCAACTCTTGTCACTTGCCGTCTTACTCCATGTCGCCAACATGTACAACGCCTTGCATGCCTTCCGGGTTCTCCAAACAGCTACACTAGCTTAGTAAAGTAAATTACATAGAGAATCCGACATGCAGGTCATTATACAATAAAATGACAGCACCTAGGCTCCAGCCGGCTGACAAAAAACAGTGATTCGCAGATCACGTATGGATTACACACATACATCACATGCACATGAACCATACCATTCACAACTTCCTGCAAAAACAAGTTATGCATAGATACAATATCTACCGGCGTTGTGAAACTCGCAACGACATCTAAGGCGCTATGACAGGGCGAAGCCGGCGGTCCCAGTCTACCCCGATGGCGGAAGCCGTCCGGTAGGGGTATGTCGTTCCACGACCTTAGCAGTATGATCATGGAAATCAGATCTACTATTCCCCGAGCACAATTGATCCAATCAACTTCGTACAAAACCGATCTATCTCATAGATCGACCACCAAACAGCACATAGATCTCATCTACAGCCAACCGCATATCACATATGCGAGATCTCGAGCCTAAAACCAGAAGCTATCGCTCTGATACCACTGTTGGGCCACGCGGAGATAAAACAAAATTTTTCCTCTAACGTGGTGATCCCAAGATCTCGTCGGGGTAGAAGGCCACGAGGTTTACCACTAGACGCGCAGTTGCGGATTACTGATGAAGCGCGTCAGTTGATGCAGTGCAGTCCTCATGATCCTATCATCCTGGTGCTGATCGCACAACACCTCTGCTGGTATCCACACGTACAAGGAGGAGCACCGGCGGCGAACTGCTAGGTTCGTATCGACGGTAGGACTGCTGTGGAGCTAGGGTTTCCAACACATGGAATGACCTAACCAAACAACGATTAACCTTTCTGGGTTACGGTGCTCCACTATATATAGGGAGTGAATGTGGGCTCTGCTCGCGCGACCCATTCACTAAAGCCCATATAACACTAGTCACCATGAGTCCAACTCACTAACTCAGTCCTAATCCGGTTTAGGTCCAACCCAACCAGATTACAGGTTCAGATCCAATCCGAACTTGCTCCCGCTCTTAAGTGTGTGACCCCGCAGGCTCATGGCTACTTGGACACAATTGGAGTCCGACTCTCAATCGATCAGTCGGTAGCGGCTCCTAGCAGAACGTGCCGACTCCCAAGTACCAAAGAGTCATGACGACTTGCCTTTCCAATGCGACTTACGTCCGAGTCCCTTTTGCCTCACGATATACCTTGTCAGACTATAGGAGAATAATTGTCATCCCTTAAATAGTTCGACTCTCTTCTCGATCCAAGATAAGTGATTCACCCGACTAACTCTTAGTCGATCGCCTCGGTTAACACTTAACCGAGTCGTGCATGGCCATGCTTTCCGAATCATATCTCACGAGAGGGCCCAGAGAATATCTCTCCGAGTGGAGGTGCAAAATACCATCTTGGTTATTCACATCACGCAGCTTGATTCTCAGTCGACCCGAACTCTGCCTTTATAACTGACCAGTTACGGATCAGCGTTTGACAGAACCTAAGTTGGTGATCCTCAACTCGGACTATGCAACAACCTCAGGTGTAAGGATTAAATTGATTCAGATATACAAATGACAGCTAGTTCGTTGTACCTCAATATGGGTCAATCCGACTCGCTAAACTCTATAGCCGAATCAGTGGAAGTTGGAATAGCATCTCCATGCCCATGACAAGTGGAACCGAGTCATCAAGCCAACTTTCACATTGGTCTAAGTTGTGTGTCCAGCACAACCTCAATGACCAAGGATATTTAGTACAAACAATATGAATGCATAGTTCCACAACCGAATCACATATTCAATGATACACATCAGATGTTTATACAAGGACAACTTAATAACTTTATGAATACAATGGGAAATCTCATCATACATGATTGCCTCAAGGGCATATTCCCAACACTCTTCATAGTCTGGCCATGTGAATATCCAGGGACAAAGCCATGGGTACTCTTTAAGTACTCGCAAACTAATACTAACAAGTGAAGGGGTTTTGAGTAGGAAGTACTAAGCTCTAGGTTGTTTTGCAAAAAAGCCAGATTTACCTCTACTGAGTTCAGAAGCAAAGAAAACTAGTTGAAAGTTTTATAACACCTAAGTGGGAACTTGAGTTTCATATCACAACCCTGTTGTGATCAAGTCAAAGTCATGAATCATTTCACAAGTCATTTTGAAAACATCTGACAACGGAAAAGTATGGCCACTCCAACTGTCCATAACCACGGACGCGACTATTGTAATAGTTTGACACTCTGCAGAGGTGGTACACTTTCACCATAATATTCGATACATCCGTCAGGAACAATCCTGAATTCACCGTACTTAGTATGCGGATAATCAATGCTAACCTTTCAATTACACGCCCTAGTATAGGCACCTCTCCTGTGAGTTTGGCCTCCCAACCATGACCAACTGTCATCTTGGGAACTACACAGGTGGACAATCTTCACAAGGTAGCCTCGACTCAAACCTTTGCCGCAAGGGAACCCAAAGGTATATAAACTTCTAGTCAAGCCCTACCCAAATTTCAGGTATTGTGGTTGTACGGTAAAATTGGAATGGTATCGCATCCAGACAACCATCAGTTTTATAAAGGGATAAGGCTCATGCCTCAACATTTTCATCATCAAAATCATCTAGTGTTCAAGAACACATGTCAAAACATTTCATTAGAATGAATCATCATTCTAAGGTTTTCATAACCATTTTCACCAAGTATTCCCATCTAAAGTGATCAAGTTTTATGCTTAGAACTAGCATCTACAAGTGGTGGTAAACACTAATGAGGGGTGATAAAAAAATGAGAATGATCTAAGTTCAATCTCATGCCTTAGGAGGGCATCAAGATTATCTAACTTAGGCCATGTTTTATGCTCTTTATGCTACCTTTAAATATCCTTCTAAAATATACAAGTCACTAGGTAAACTAAAATAGAAAGCTTTGATAAAGAAATAAAATAATTTAGCTTGCAAGTAAAACTAGGATTGTGTATAATCAAGTTTATCTAACCAAGCATGCCTAATGCATTTCATAGGTTATCTAACTTTCATAGTTGCAAGTGTTATCTTGCATAGGTAACATGCAAGTAGTAGCTTGCCTTGTGCAGAGCAGTGGTTGAAGTTCTCCTCGGCTTCTTCCTCATAGTATTCTCCTTCCTCCTCGTATCCTTGTTCAGTAGTAGCGTCTATAAATAAATATGAGGTACACAATCACCAAACAATTCTTAACTACTCTATTTATGTAACATCCCAAAAATAATGATTTCTTAAAGTTTGCATATCATTCATGCATTCATAGCATTTGTTCTTCCAAACAAAATTTCAAATAAGAAACCATGTTATGCCTATTATTTTACGCAAATAAGGAAATGGTTTTATTTTTATTTTTCAAGGTATGAAAGTGCTTTGGATTGATCAGTAATGTTTTAAAGTTGAATGCAAGGATTGCTCAAATTTCTCAAAAAAAAATTCAAATAAAATCATTTATATGCCTAATATATATATCAATAAAGGCATGGTTTATTTTATTTTTCAAAATGTCAAAGTGAATTTGACCATACAGCACGGTTTTATACTCAATTAAGTGCGAAGGTTTCACTACAAAAATCCAAAAGTGATTGGAATTCAAAATCATTTGAATTTGTTTTGATTTGGTTTCCTGAAAATCGAATTCGAAAAAGAAAAAGAATAAAGAAATGGAAAAAGGCCGGCGCCACCGTTTCAGCCCAACAGCAGAAACAGCCCGCAAATCCCACCCGGCCACCTCCCCCTCTCCACTCTTTCTCACGCGCAAGCAAACCCCCACCTCGCTGACGTGCAGGCCCCACTGCCACGTAGACCTCGTCGTCAATCTCGCGCCGGAGGACCCGCACCCCTCTCTACCGTTTCCCCTGTTTCAATTCATGTAATTGCGCTTGATTTCTGACGTGATTGCCCCTATCGACCCTGCTACTTAAACCCCCACTGCCCCTCGCCATTTCCCCTCACTCAACACATCTTCTCCGCCACTAGGCTGCTAGAATTTTGAGCTATGAAGCCATTGCCCCGACGCTCTTCGGCGACCGATTCCAGTGAGGACTCCCCTCCCCTTGCCCTCTCGATCTTACAGTCGTGTTCGCCACACTCCCGCGCGTCTAACGCTGCTCACGGATTTACTTTTGGTGGCTTATATCCTCGTCTTCGTCGACACCGCAAGTGACCGACAACGTGCTCTACTCTAGCGAGCGACTACGGTAAACCTAGCCCTCCCCCTCCTCTCTGGTTAATGCATGCACAATCACCGTCCCAGTACATGTCTAACGCTGCCTTTTATTCACCCTCTCGTGCCTTGTAGCGCCGCCAACGTCGAGGCCCGAGCACACCCGAAGCCTTCCTTACCTCCGGCGAGGAATTCCTGACGGTCCCGCATGCCCGCGTCTCCACCTCGTCGACCATAGTCATCGCCGCATCTCCACGCTTTCGTAATGACCCACCCCATCCCCACTTCCCCCTAGCGCCGCCAGTTCACCGCCGGTAGAAGCGTCGCCGCCGCTCTGGACATTCACGCCGCCACTCGATGGTCAAAGCATCGTGGACCGTTAGATCTAGATCTAGGGGTTATGATTAGAAGTTTAGGCGAAAGGGTACGGGCAGATATGGACCGCAGGATCTCATTTAGATCCAGCGGCTCGCGAGTGTGATCCGCACGAAGCGGTACGGGCCAAGCAGATGGCGCCGCGTGTCTGGGTTTTTATTTTAAAATCCAGATTTGAATCTATTAGATGAATTAACTTGTAAAATTCATAAATTTTGATCTGTTTATCCAAAAAATGAAAATAATATATCAATGGATTCACAAAAATAAATCCTACAACTCTATGGGCTTAGTTTTTTATTTTGATTCTGTTAAAATGTAATTTTATGCAGAGACAAATATAGGCTTATTTTGACTATATAAATTATTTTGAAAATGTTTATAAGGCCAAATTAAGTTTATTTAGACTGTATTTAATTGGTTTTGTGTCCAGTACTGTTTGACTTGTCTTTTTTAGCTTATAAAAATCATCACACGACATTTGCATGCATTCATATATTTTTGCGTGATTATTTGAATGTAAATTTGGTGCTATCATTTTATGTGTAGATTTCGGTGCTAGTGGTGATTGTGATTGTGAGGATTGTTGCTACTGCCCCAACTACCAAGGAAAGTAGTGCTTCATGTATTTGTCCCATTATTTTGACTATGAACTAGTGATATTTTGTATGGGCTTGCATGAACTTTTTACTAAGTATCTATATGCCATGCTATGGGAAATACTAGTAGATGTAGCCTTGGTAGAATTATACTCTAAGTTAAGATACTTGTTGATATAATGCTTAGCCTAGCTAGTAGCAAACAAGGGTGGTTTATATACACATGCTATGGAAATTTTACTAAGTCTTTTGACTTATGTTTTTGCTTAATAAAACAACTTGAATGAAACACTTGGGTGGAATGGTAATTGCATGGATGGATTTTTGTTGAGTGGTTACCAGGGCCCCATTTTCAAGGCCTACCCTATGTATCTCACTTGTGGAATGCCACCCAGGAACAAAGGGATTTGAGATTCCAAATGTTAAGAAGCTTCTAGTGTAGCCACATGGCAATATGGGCTCTGCCTGGATCATATAGGTTGCAATAACTTAGCCAGATGGACAGAAGGTGGTAGGGGGTGATAGGATGGAGCGCGTCCATTTGGTCTAAGGGAAGGCTTCTGAAAGATCTCGTCTCGATGCATGTCAAGTCTTGTGGGGAAAGTGCACCACCTCTCGAGAAGGAAAAATCTAAGTACTTAGCCGTGTCCCCGACAACGGCAAATTTGAGCATCAAGACATTGAAGCTATCAAGGATCTCCTCATCACAATTTCTAAGTTAAAAACTTGAGGTTCAATAAGGGTGAAGGTTCACCAATGTTCATTGGTGGTTCCTTGGGAGTTTTGACAAACAAAAAAAACTTAGTGATTTCAACTGATAGGAAAAACCTATTTTGAGCAAAGCAGACCTAAGCTACACTTAGCCAAATTCATATAGAAGTTAGAAACTACTAATCTACTATGGTATCACTTGCCAATATTATTCCAGTGTATTGACCCACTATGGCTGTAACTTATGATGTTGCAGGTTACTCTGATGAGGATTAGGGTTATGAGTCTACACTCAACATGCTTGCCTGTGGCACATGAAGATGAAGACTTTAATTTATTTACTTATGCTATGGACTCTTGTACTAGCCTTTGGCTATGGAGTGGTAAAAGACTATGTTTATATCTGGAATAACGATGTAATAAAGACCTTTGTATCTGTGTACTTCATCTTAAAATGTGGATGCTAGCATTTGATCTAAGGACTAGCATGGCAATCATAGGGACCTTTTTACCTTTATAAAGGTGGGGTCTTACAATGTAGCACACAAAGGTTCACACTAGATGATCTAGCATCCTCATTATTATCACAACGATTAAGGCAATAGCTTTATTTATTTTATTTTAGAAAAGTTATTTCTACTCATTGAAAAACTACTTAAGATTTAATATTCTCCAACTAAAAAATGGGATCATGTTGACACATGTCATCACCACATATTTCAGTACTTGGGAATGTGATTTAAAGTGGTGTCACAATTTAATAAGGTTTAACCTTTTTATTTTAATTAAATAAAGTGACTAGAAATGCATATGGGGCATTCTTTTATTGCTTGACCATTATTTTTGCAAGTAAACCTAGATGTTTTTATATATTTAGAAAGGTCTTGTCAAATGCGATTTTTGAGAGTTGGAATCTACTCAAAAGATTTTGTGGTTGAATTTTGAAAAATGCACAAGTCATTCTTTAACTTTGCAAGGAATGCAACTTGGAATGCCATCAAGGATCTTGGTGACAGACTCAAGTGTAGAATTCTCAACACTCAAAATTACCTTAGAGAAGAGAAGAAGCATACCCAAGACTTAGAGGATGCTAACCAACGTTTAAGAGAAGACATCATAGACTTAGCAATGGAATCATGTGATCAAGATCGACAGATTGCCTCTAGGGATGCCCTGATAGCTAATTTGGCAAGTGAGTGGGAATTGTAGTGTACTCCATTAGTTGGACCACCACACTTGTCGTTTTCTCACCAAAAATTTGCCTAAGTTATGTTTGGACCTTAAAGTTTGTATTGGATCTTGTATGCCATGAATTGTGTGTTTATTGTTAAAAAATGTGCTTGTTTTTATTTGTCTTGTGAATTTTTCTCTACTCGTATTGATTCTAACCTTTCTCTATCTTATACAATAGATGCCTAACGTTGTTATCAGCACTGCCGAGGAGTTCAAGGGAACTCGTTTCGGTTCTTGTCTCGTGGAGCTCACTAGTGTGCTCAACCTCCCACTTCATAGTATTACGACACTCCAGCTCACCAAGTTCGAGAGGAAGGACCTTTGGGGCTTCAGAGTCACACAACCTGGACGCCAAACAGAGCCACCCACGGAGGACATCACCTTCAAGCTGATGCATGATGACAAAGAGAAGGGCTTAGATGTAGTCATGCAGGAATTACTTGGAAGCCTGGTTGGAAGGCACTCCACTGAGCTTAGAGGCCTCTACTTTCACCCGTTCGGGAGACGCGATGAGGAGGGTGAGGCTGTAGAGTACGATGACGCTACTAGAGAGACGATTGAGCCAGTTCGTTTGTACCTCCAGGACCTAGAGGGCCTTATTAGACACCTCGACACGGAGAAGTCCAACGTCATGCTTATCAATGACGAGCTCCAGGTTCAGTTGAGGGAGAAGGATAAGATCTTCGTGGAGCAAGACGAGATTGTCAAGGAAATGGAGGCCAGATTCGAGAGCCAGGACAAAAAGTTCAAGAGCTAGGAGAAAAGATTCCAAGACATAAACAAGAAGATCAGGGAGATGAAGGCTAAGTTAGAGGCCAAGGACTTTGAGCTCGAGAACCAGCAGTGAGTGATCGATAGGCTGCGCTCACAGAAGAGAGTTCTCCGCGCAAAGATCGAAGCCTTGACCACCAATGTAGATGAATACAAGACCGCCATGGAGAATGCAGGTCTTACCCTTGTTGACGTGGAGGTCGACATGGAGGAGTAGTATAGACTACTCGACTATCATTTATCTATCATACTTTCATTATTGAGTCGCAATGACCATCTAACATGTGGATGGCTTGCTATTGTGTGTTTGCATTTCCAAAACCTATTGTTTATGTCGTTCAAACTTTATGTTATTTTTGGTCTTGGTTATTGTGATTGTTTCTATGTGATGTATTGTGCATGTTAAGCATCTATGGGTATCTCATTCTTATCCTTATTGAAACCACATGTGCCTCCCCGTCGTGACAATCCAAACCAAAACAACAACAATAACGTCACTCCCGAGATGCAGCAGTTGATGACATCTCAAGCTAAACTGATGTAGATGATGACACAATTCATGCAAAATCAGAATCAGAACAACAACAACAATAACAACAACAATAATAACAACAACAACAATCAGAACAATCTCCAGCATTTGACATGCTCACCAGATTTCTGAGACTAAGGACTGCAAAGTTCTCGGGAACCACTCATCCAATGGTAGCCAATGATTGGTTACGTTTAGTGAACAAGGACTTAGTCACTGTTGGCTTCACCGACGAGGAAAAGGTAAGATTTGCAGCACATATGCTCAAAGGACCAGCAGCAACCTGGTGGGATAACTTTCAGATCACCACTCCCCTTGAGGATGTGACTTGGGCTATTTTTGAGGATGGTTTCCGTATAGCTCACATCTCATCCAGAGTGATGAACCTGAAGAAGAAGGAGTTCCACAATCTGAAGCAGCGTCACTGCAGTGTGGCATAGTACATTGAGGAGTTCAACAATCTGGCGTGCTATGCACCGGATGAAGTTTATACTGATGCTAAGAGGAAAGAGAAATTCCTCGAAGAACTCAATGAAGAGTTGAACCTGCAGCTGTCTGTTTCCTATGTCCCAACCTATCAATCACTTTGTGACAAGGCTACCATCTTGGAAAACAAGATGAAACAGGTTGAGGGCAGGAAGAGGAAACATAGCTTTGAAAAGCACAGCTCGGGATCGTCTCACAAGCGTTCCCATCATGATGATAGTGGAAGTTCTGGATTCCACAAACATGGGAAGTACAACAGCCACCACAACCACAACCGTCATCATGACAACAAACACCATCACAGTCATGATAATGACAAGTATAAGAGCCACAAGAGTGGACACAAGAGCCACCACAATGGAAGTGGTAATGGGAGTCATCCTGCAAAAAGAGATATCAGTCAGGTTGAGTGTTTCAAGTGTAAGAAGATGGGGCACTATGCCAATGAGTTCCAAGAAAAAAAGTTGAAGGAGCCAACAAGCCCAACCCTTTCCACAAGGGACAAGTGAACCACATCAGTGTGGAAGATATCTATGAGGAGTCTGATGCTGTGGCTGGTAAGTTCAAGATCAATTCTTTTCCAGCACTTGTTCTTTTTGATACTGGCACATCGCATTCATACATATCAAGAGCATTTCTTGATAAAAATGGACTTCCAACTGAAAATATTGGGTGTCCTATAAAAGTAAGCTCTCCCGATGGAGAGATGATAGTCAGCCTTGGATGTCATGGTCTAGTGATAGAATTTGGGAAGTATAAGTTTCCAGTTAGTTTGATAATCCTAGATTCCCAAGGATTGGATGTTATTCTGGGCATGGATTGGATGACTAAGTATGAAGGAGTACTAGATTGTGCCAATCGTACTATCACACTCACAACCCCGGATAAGAAATGGATTAGGTTCAAGTCCAACTTTGAATCTAAAGGGAGTAAGCTAAATTCTCTTAAGGAGGTTAGCATAGACAGTGTGCTAATTGTGAGAGAATATCTGGATGTGTTTCTGGAGGAATTGCTTGGAATGCCACCAGATAGAGATGGTGAGTTCCTGATTGACTTACTGCCAGGATCAGGACCAATAGCAAAGAGACCCTATAAGATGTCAGTTGATGAGTTGAAAGAACTCAATAAACAACTTGGAGAACAGTTGCAGAAAGGATTTATTCAACCAAGTTCTTCATCTTGGGGTGCACCAGTTCTATTTGTTGAGAAGAAAGATAGAAGTCAAAGGTTATGCATAGATTACCATTCACTCAATGAGGTGACTGTCAAGAATAAATATCCTTTGCCTACAATCAACGATCTGTTTGACCAGCTAGAAGGAGCCTGTGTGTTCTCAAAGATTGATCTCCGATCAGGCTATTTTCAGCTTAAGATTAGAGAACAAGACATACCGAAGACTGCTTTCACCACTAGGTATGGTTTGTATGAGTACACCGTGATGCCATTTGGTTTGACAAATGCACCATCCTATTTCATGAATATGATTAACAAAGTGTTCATGGAGTTTCTTGACAAGTTTGTTGTTGTATTCATTGACGAAATTTTGATCTACTCCAAGAGCAAAGAGGAGCATGAAGAGCATCTGCGTTTGATACTTGAGAAACTCAGGGAACACAAACTGTATGCCAAATTCAGCAAGTGTGAGTTCTGGTTGAATGAAGTGGGATTTCTCGGACATATTGTGTCGGGAGATGGTGTAGCTGTCGATCCCGCAAAAGTGTCAGCGGTGACTGAGTGGGAATCTCCTAAGTCAGTAAAAGAAGTTCGTAGTTCCTCGGCTTAGTAGGATACTATAGAAGATTCATTGAGAATTTCTCAAAGGTAGCTAAACCGATGACGGAGTTACTTAAGAAAGACAAGAAGTTTGACTAGACATAAAGATGTGAACTCATTTTCCAGGAATTGAAGAAAAGACTAGTGACAACACCAGTCTTATGTCTGCCAGATTTGGAAAAGGATTTCCAAGTATATTGTGATGCATCTCACCAAGGATTGGGTGGAGTTTTGATGCAAGAAGGAGAAGTTGTAGATTATGCCTCGAGACAACTCAAAACTCATGAGGTGAATTATCTTACCGATGACTTAGAGTTAGCCTCTGTTGTCCATGCACTCAAAACATGGAGGCATTATATTTTGGGAAAATGTTGTGAAGTGTTCACATATCACAAAAGTTTGAAGTATATCTTCACTCAGAAAGAAATTAATATGAGACAAAGAAGATGGCTTGAACTCATAAAGGACTATGACTTGAGTTTGCAATACCATCCCGGTAAAGCAAATGTTGTAGCGGATGCTTTAAGCCATAATGTTTATGTAAATGGCCTTACTAAGGGATAATTGCCAGATGATCTGTGTGCCCAATTCAAAGATCTCAGATTGGAGATAGTGCCTGAGGGACATCTCATGTCATTAGATGTTCAACCCACCTTGTTAGAAAAAATCAGGTAAGCCCAAAAGGTGGACAAAGAAATTGAAGAGATTAAGGGAAAAATTAGCAAAGGGAAAGCTAAAGGATTCCATGAAGACGAACATGGTACTTTATGGTATGGAAAACGTATCTGCATTCCGCAAGATTCGGAGCTTCGGAAACTGATTTTACAAGAAGCACACAACTCACCATATTCCATTCACCCGGGTAATACCAAAATGTACATGGATGTGAAGGAAATTTTTTGGTGGAATAATCTCAAGAAGGACATCGCTTAACATATCACTTTGTGTGATGTGTGTAGTGGAGTGAAAGCGGAATATCAGAAACCAGCAGGATTGTTACAACCACTTGGAAGTGGGACAAGATTGGCATGGATTTCATCACCGGACTGCCAAGGACTAGATCAGGGTATGATTCTATTTGGGCCATGGTAGATCGCCTAACTAAAGTGGCTCATTTCATACCCGCGAAGATAACCTATACAAGTACTAAGTTAGCCAAGATTTATATGAATAGGATCATGTGTCTACATGGAGTACCCAAGAGTATTGTGTCTAATAGAGGAACCCAATTCACTTCGCACTTCTGGCGACAACTACATGAGTCATTGGGAACGAGATTAGAATTCAGCACTGCTTTTCATCCTCAAACTGATGGACAGACAAAAAGGACCAACCGGATTCTGGAGGATATGTTGAGAGCTTGTGCCCTAGACTATGGTGCTAGTTAGGATGAAAGTCTACCTTACACAGAATTCTCTTACAACAACAGCTATCAAGCCAGTATTGCGATGGCACCGTTTGAATTTCTTTATGGAAGGAGGTGTATTACACCATTGTTATGGAGTGGTGTTGGAGAAAGAAATTTGTTCGGACCAGAGTTAATCAAAGAGGCTGAAGAGAAAGTCAAATTGGTAAAGGACAGATTGAAGGTAGCATAGTCATGACAAAAGAGCTATGCAGACCCAAAGCATAGAGAAGTCACCTATGAGGTAGGTGATAGAGCCTATCTTAGAGCCTCACCACTCCGTGGTGTGAAGAGGTTTGGAATCAAAGCTAAATTGGCGCCAAGATATATTGGACCATTCAAAGTCTTAAGTTGCAAAGGAGAAGTGGCTTATGAGATTGAATTGCCTGAATCACTGTCTACCGTTCACAATGTGTTTCATGTAAGCCAGTTAAAGAAATGCCACCTAGAGATGGAAGGAACTTCTTTGAAGGATACTATACCTTTGGAAGAGATTCAGTTGGAGAGTGATCTTACCTATGAAGAGAAACCAGTCAAGATCCTTGAGACTGCAAAAAGGGTTACTTGTACTAAGACTATCAAATTCTGCAAAGTTTAGTGGAATCATCATTCCGAAGAGGAAGCAACTTGGGAAAGAGAAGATGACCTTCGGAAAGATCACCCACACCTATTTGATAGCCAAATCCGAATCTCGAGGACGAGATTCATCTTAAGGGGGTTAGATTTGTAACATCCCAAAAATCATGATTTGTTGAAGTTTGCATCTCATTCATGCATTCATAGCATTTGGTCTTCCAAACAAAATTTCAAATAAGAAACCATGTTATGCCTATTATTTTACGCAAATAAGGAAATGGTTTTATTTTTATTTTTCAAGGTATGAAAGTGCTTTGGATTAATCAGTAATGTTTTAAAGTTGAATGCAAGGATTGCTCAAATTTCTCAAAACAAAATTCAAATAAAATCATTTATATGCCTAATATATATATATCAATAAAGGCATGGTTTATTTTATTTTTCAAAATGTCAAAGTGAATTTGACCATACAGCACGGTTTTATACTCAATTAAGTGCGAAGGTTTCACTGCAAAAATCCAAAAGTGATTGGAATTCAAAATCATTTGAATTTGTTTTAATTTGGTTTCCTAAAAATCGAATTAGAAAAAGAATAAAGAATTGGAAAAAGTCCGGCGCCACCGTTTCATCCCAACATTAGAAACAGCTTGCGAAGCCCACCTGACCACCTCGCCCTCTCCACTATTTCTCAAGCGCAAGCAAACCCCCACCTCGCTGACGGGCAGGCCCCACAGCCACATCGACCTCGTCATCAATCTCGCGCCGGAGGACCCGCGCCCCTCTCTACCGTTTCCTCCCTATTTCAATTCTTGTAATTGCGCTTGATTTCCGCTCTCGACCCTGCTACTTAAACCCCCACTGCCCCTCGCCATTTCCCCTTACTCGGCACATCTTCTCCTCCACCAGGCTGCTAGGATTTTGAGCTGCAACGCCACTACCCCGACGCTCTTCGGCGACCGATTCGGGTGAGGACTCCCTGCCCCTTGCCCTCTCGATCTTACAGTCGCGTTCACTACACTCCCGTGCGTGTAACGCTGCTCACGAATTTCCTTTTGGTGGCTTACAGCCTCGTCTTCGTCGACAACCGCAAGTGCCCGACGACGTGATCTACTCCGGCGAGCGACTACGGTAAACCTAGCCCTCCCCCTCCTCTCTGGTTCACACATGCACAATCACCATCCTAGTACGCGTCTAAAGCTGCCTTTTATTCGCCCTCTCCTTCCTTGTAGCGCCGCCAACATCGACGCCCGAGCACACCCGAAGCCGTCCTCACCTCCGGCGAGGAATTCCCGACGGTCCCGCACGCACGCGTCTCCACCTCGTCAACCATCATCGCCGCGTCTCCACGCTTCGGTAATGACCCACCCCGTCCCCACTTGCCCCTAGCACCGCCAGTTCACCACTGGCAGAAGCGTTGCCGCCGCTCTGGCCATTCGCGCCGCCACTCGATGGTCAAAGCATCGTGGACCGTTAGATCTAGATCTAGGGGTTATGATTAGAAGTTTAGGCGAAAGGGTACGGGCAGATTTGGACCGCGGGATCTCACTTAGATCCAGCGGCTCACGAGTGTGATCCGCACGAAGCGGTACAGGCCAATCAGATGGTGCCGCGTGTCTGGGTTTTTATTTTAAAATCCAGATTTGAATCTATTAGATGAATTAAATTGTAAAATTCATAACTTTTGATATGTTTATCCAAAAAATGCAAATAATATATCAATGGATTCACAAAATTAAATCCTACAATTCTATGGGATTATTTTTGTATTTTGATTCTGTTAAAATGGAATTTTATGCAGAGACAAATATAGGCTAATTTTGACTATATAAATTATTTTGAAAATGTTTATAAGGCCAAATTAAGTTTATTTAGACTGTATTTAATTGGTTTTGTGTTCAGTACAGTTTTACTTGTCTTGTTTATCTTAGAAAAATCATCACATGACATTTGCATGCATTCATATCTTTTTGCTTGATTATTTGAATGTAAATTTGCTGCTATCATTTTATGTGTAGATTTTGGTGCTAGTGGTGATTATGATTGTGAGGATTGTTGCTACTCCCCCAACTACCAAGGCAAGTGGTGATTCATGTATTTGTCCCATTATTTTGACTATGCACTAGTGATATTTTGTATAGGGCTTGCATGAAATTTTTACTAAGTATCTATATGCCATGCTATGGGAAATCATAGTAGATGTAGCCTTGGTAGAATTATACTCTAAGTTAAGATACTTGTTGATATCATGCTTAGCCTAGCTAGTAGCAAACAAGGGTGGTTTATATACACATGCTATGGAAATTTTACTAAGTCTTTTGACTTATGTTTTTGCTTAATAAAACAACTAAGTGAATGAAACACCTGGGTGGACTGGTAATTGCTTGGATGGATTTTTGTTGAGTGCTTACCAGGGCCCCATTTTGAAGGCCTACCCTGTGTATCTCACTTGTGGAATGCCACCCAGGAACAAAGGGATTTGAGATGCCAAATGTTAAGAAGCTTCTAGTGCAGCCACATGGCAATATGGGCTCCGCCTGGATCATATAGGTTGCAATAACTTAGCCATATGTACGGTGGTAGGGGTGATAGGATGGAGTGCATCCATTTGGTCTAAGGGAAGGCTTCTGAAATATCTAGTCTCGATGCATGTCGAGTATTGTGGGGAAAGTGCACCACCTCTCGAGAAGGAAAAATCTAAGTACTTAGCCGTGTCCCCGACAATGGACAATTTGAGCATCAAGATATTGAAGCTATAAAGGATCTCCTCATACCAATTTCTAAGTTAAAAACTTGTGGTTCAACAAGGGTGAAGGTTCACCAATGTTCATTGGTGGTTCCTTGGGAGTTTTGACAAAAAATTTTTTTTAGTGATTTCAACTGATAGGAAAAACCTATTTTGAGCAAAGCAATCCTAAGCTACACTTAGCTAAATTCATATAGAAGTTAGAAACTACTATTCTAGTATGGTATCACTTGCCAATACTATTCCAGTGTATTGACCCACTATCGCTGTAACTTATGATGTTGCAGGTTACTCTGATGAGGATTAGGGTTATGAGTCTACACTTAACATGCTTGCCTGTGGCACATGAAGATGAAGACTTTAATTTATTTACTTAGGACTCTTGTACTAGCCTTTGGCTATGGAGTTGTAAAATACTATCTTTATATCTGGAATGACGATGTAATAAAGACCTTTGTATCTGTGTACTTCATCTTAAAATGTGGATGCTAGCATTTGATCCAAGGACTAGCATTGCAATCATAGGGACCTTTTTACCTTTATAAAGGTGGGGTCTTACAATTTAGCGCACAAAGGTTCACACTAGATGATCTAGCATCCTCACTATTATCACAAGGATTAAGGCAATAGCTTTATTTCTTTTATTTTAGAAAAGCTATTTCTACTCATTGAAAAACTACTTAAGGTTTAATATTCTCCAACTAAGAAATGGGACCATGTTGACACATGTCATCACCATATATTTCAGTACTTGGGAATATGATTTAAAGTGGTGTCACAATTTAATAAGGTTTAACCTTTTTATTTTAATTAAATGAAGTGACTAGAAATTCCTATGGGGCATTCTTTTATTGCTTGATCATTATTTCTGCAAGTGAACCTAAATGTTTTTATATATTCAGAAAGGTATTTTCAAATGTGATTTTTGAGAGCTGGAATCAACTCAAAAGATTTTGTGGTTGAATTTTGAAAAATGTTTGAATGTAGAAAAGCATCTGCCTTGTTATTTTTACTATAGGCGATCTACAAATCTAATTGATTTTAATCCAACGGGCTTGGCTTAGGAATTCCAGTACCTTTCTAGAAAAATTAGTTTCATAGAATTTGGTTCAGTGAATCTCTCTGGATTGATTTTTGAATCTAGGTACAGAACTAAGTTTGAAACTAAATTAATAAACCTAAATTTGAATTACTGGGTCACGCGGGAGGTTAACTGGGCCGGCCCATAGTGCACAGCGTGCGCGCGGGTGGGTTTAAGTGGTTTTCCCCACCAGTCAGTGAGACAGGGGTGCGAAGGGGTACGGGGCAATCTATACCCTACGATCAACATCTAATCGAACGGCTGTGGCTTATCGTCTCCGTCGGGCAACGCCAGCAACACAAAACCCTAGTGCGGGCAGAGGGGGTCGTGTGAGGCTCACCGGGGCTTAGACGAGGGTCGGAGATGGGGGCGAACAACAAAGTAGACAACGGCGAACCTCCTGGTACCAGCGGCTTCTCTTAGGGCGGCTCCAATCGCTGGCTCCTCCTCTCCTCCTCTGAGGCAGACTCCGGCAAAATTCCGACGACTTGCTGCTCGCCTTGCTCCGGGGATGCAGTGGGGTGGTTCTGAGAGAGAGGGGGGTGTGTTGGTATGCTGAAATCAAATGGGGGTGGCCTCTATTTATATTGCAGCGAGGGGACCAAAGGGCGCAGGTGGAGCTCGTCATGGTCGTCGTCACAGTGAGCTAACGGCATGGGCGACGGTGCTCTGCCTCCTGGCGAAGCTCAACGGCATGGTCGCGAGGCGTGGGGCGGTGCAATACGGTCGGAACGCTACGACGCTCTGGACGGGTCTGACGGAGGTTTTAATGGAGCACGGGCTGTCCTGGTCGCGCTACGACGAACGGTCATGTCCTGGCGGTTCCTGGGGTGGTGGTGATCACGCACGCAAGCGGCAAGGGCGGCGCACGGTCTGTGCTTGCGTGTCGAGTGCGGTGCTCTGGCGCGCTCTCGGTAGGATTGCAGATAAGCTGGGCATGCTCGGGCTGAGTGGTCCAGGGGCTGGCAGTGCTTTGGGGTTGGACAGGGGGTGGCGGTTGACGGTGGTTTATGTCCTAGACAAGGTTGGCGAGGCTAGAGCTGCTCCTAGCTCGCTGTCAACCATGGGGTGGCCATTTGGGGCTCGGCATGCTCACCATTGATGACAACGTAAGCTTACAGTGAGCTAGGGCTAGTTAATTTAGTTTGATCATCTACTGAGAGTGTAGTGTGAGCTAGAGAGGGAACAAGTTAGGCGCAAACACTGCTCACTATAGTGTTTGATGTCTTGTTTGATTTGTGTTTGCAAGGTGTTTGATGAAATGGCTGAAAGAGATTTGAATTTGAATTTTTGGATGAAAATTGGTGGGTGTACTAGTCACATACAAGGAGGTTTCTGGTTGTTTGGAATGTTCAAGGTGAACTATTTTGTTTGGGTTTTGAGAAATGGTGATCTTCACATATGATATAGATTCAATTTTGAAATTTCATTAGAATCAAGTTGTCAGATATTTCTGTGAGTTTGAAAAGTGGGCTTGGGTTCACTTTTACTTGGCATAGTAAGGGGTGAAAAGAAATAGAATCGTTTCTGTTTGAAATCTTGGACTAGAAACACTCAAAGTGGTCTAGTGAGCAAGATTGGCAAAAATGACCATTAGCTCTTTTTTTTATTTTCTCTTGATTTGTTTCTGCTTGGATTTGATTTAGATGATGTTGTTTTCATCTTTAAACCATTCCTTGCTATTCAAAACAATCACACAAGTCCATTCATGCATTCATACAATCATCATATACACACATGTATTCATAATGATTTTAATTAACAAAAGTTTTTGTTAACCCTAATTTTGATGATTGGAACTTGATCATCCTGATCAATATTTTTGGGATGTTACAAAACTTCCCCCCTTAAACAAAATCTCGTCCCGAGATTTGAGAAAAAGGAAAACTAGGATTTAAAGAGATCGGGAAACTCCGTCTTGATGTAATCTTCCCACTCCTAGGTAGCTTCTTCTTCAGTGTGGTTGCTCCACTGGATCTTGAGAAACTTGATACTTTGGGTCCTGGTGGTTCTGAAAGCTTACTCAAAAATACGAATGTGTACTTCAGGATACGTCAGGTCATCGTTGATCTCTATGGTTTGGTGATCAATGTTCTTGAAAACTTCAGTCTTCTCCGGGACTTCTAGGCACTTGCGAAATAACGATATATGGAACACATTATGTACTGCTGACATCTCCTGTGGCAGTTCCAATTGATACAATACTTCTCCTCGATGATTCAGAATCTTGAAAGGTCCGATATATCTGGGGGATAACTTTCCTTTGAGCTGGAAACATTGCATTCCATTCAAAGGCGACACTTTGAGATACACAAAATCTCCGATATTGAAGGCGAGGTCTCGACGTCTCTTGTCGGCATAACTCTTCTGTCTGGATTGGGTGGTCTTGAGGTGCTCACGAATCTTGTGAAATTTCTCTTCTGCTTCTTGTAGGATGTCGGGTCCGAAAATCTAACTCTCTCCTACTTCCGACCAATTCAAAGGGGTACTACACTTCCTTCCATACATGAATTCAAATGGGGCCATTTGCAAACTAGCTTGATAACTGTTGTTGTAAGAAAATTCTGCGAAAGGTAGACATTCTTCCCATTTACATACATACTCTAGCACACAGGCTCTCAACATATCTTCGAGTATTTGATTTACTCGCTCTGTTTGTCCATCAGTCTGAGGGTGATAAGCTGTGCTTTAATCTAGTCTGGTTCCTAATCCTTCTTGGACTTTCTTCCAAAATCTCGAGGTAAACTGAGTCCCTCGATCTGACATGATGTTCTTGGGGAATCCGTGCAAACTGACGATTCTAGCAATATACAACTCTGCTAGCTTCGAACTCTGGTAAGTGGTCTTTACTGGTAAGAAATGTGCGACTTTGGACAATCTATCAAGTATGACCCAAATAAAGTCATTTCCCCTACTAGAAGTAGGCAAACCGGTGATAAAATCCATTCCAACTGAATCCCACTTCCATTCTGGAATCTGCAATGGTTGCAACAGTCCTGTGGGTATCTGATGTCCCGCCTTAACTCTCTGAAAGATATCACACTTGGCTATGTAGCTTACGATTTCTCTCTTCATCTTATGCCACCAAAATTGCTTCTTCAAATCCTGATACATCTTCGTTCCTCCGGGGTGGATATAATAAAGATTGTCATGTGCTTCTTTCAAAATAGCTTGCTTCAACTCTGAATCTGCTGGCACATAGATACGTCCTTTGTACCACAAAACTCCTTCATCTTCAGTGAATCTGGGTACTTTGCCTGTATCGATTCGACATTTGATTCCATCGATACTTGCATTTCCTTTCTGCGCCCCCTTGATCTGACTGATCAAAGTGGGTTGAAAAGTTCTATGCTAGCCAAAAATCCTTCACTTACTAATTCCATTCTAAAATCTTCCATCTCTTTGTGCAAACTTGGTTGCTCCTTCAGAATCATGGAGTTCAAGCGACACGACAATCTACTAAGGGCATCTGCTACCACATTGGCTTTACCAGGGTGATAGTGAATGTACAGATTATAGTCCTTGATTAGCTCTATCCATCTTCTCTGCCTCATATTCAACTCCTTCTGAGTGAAAATATATTTCAGGCTCTTGTGGTCCGAATAAATCTCACAACGGTTTCCCATAAGGTAATGCCTCCATGTCTTCAAGGCTATAACCACAGCTTCTAGTCCAAGGTCATGGGTAGGATAATTTTATTCATGCTGCTTCATTGTCGGGATAGGTAAGATATAACTTTTCCCTCTTGCATTAGCACACATCCGAGACCGATCTTGGATGCCTCAAAATATACATCAA
Source organism: Avena sativa (assembly GCA_916181665.1). NCBI lineage: Eukaryota > Viridiplantae > Streptophyta > Magnoliopsida > Poales > Poaceae > Avena > Avena sativa. The sequence continues at coordinate 109,384,001 of OV702293.1, forward strand.
AGGGCTTCGTGATATCCGGCATGATGTAGATTGGGGCTGATATCAATCTCTTCTTGAGTTCTTGAAAACTCGCTTCACATTTGTCCGTCCATTAAAACTTCTTGTCCTTCTTGAACAATTGGGTCATGGGTCTTGCGATGCTCGAGAATCCTTCTACGAACTTGCGGTAATATCCCGCTAATCCGAGAAATGCACGAACTTGGGTTTGAGTGGTTGGGGCTTGCCAATCTTCAACATCCTTCACCTTTGCATGGTCAATGGCAATTCCTTCGGCTGATACGATATGTCCGAGGAATCCTACCTCCTGTAACCAGAATTCACATTTGCTAAACTTGGCATACAACTGATACTCCCTAAGGGTTCCAAGGATGGTCCTCAGGTGTAGCTCATGTTCTTCTTCTGATTTGGAATAGATCAGAATGTCGTTGATGAAAACAACGACAAACTTATCTAGGAAGTCCATAAAAATCTTATTCATGAGATTCATGAAATAAGCGGGGGCATTGGTTAATCCAAAAGACATGACAGTGTATTCATACAGTCCATATCTGGTGGTAAAGGCAGCCTTTGGAATATCCTCAGCGCGTCTTTAGTTGATGATAACCAATTCTAAGATCCATCTTAGAAAACACTTTGGCACCAGTCAACTGGTCAAACATGTCTTCTATCTTTGGCAGTGGGTACTTGTTCTTGATGGTGACATCGTTCAACTTCCGATAATCCGTACACAAATGGTTACCTCCATCCTTATAGTCCACAAACAAGACATGTGATCTCCATGGTGACGCACTTGGTTGAATCAGTCCTATCTCCAGCATAGCATCCAGTTGCTTCTTTTCAACTCCACTAATTCCGACGGGTTCATACTATAAGGTCTCTGGGCTATGGGTCCGGTTCCAGGGATTAGTTCAATGATAAACTCGATATCCTGATCTGGGGGCATACCGGGAAAAACATCTAGAAATACATCGAGGTATTCACAGACTACTCTGACTTGGTCAATGGTTGGCTGGTCTAGACTCTTGTTGCACTTGAATTGACGGGGCAAGGTTTCAGATACGTGCTCTACTGATATTCCGGCTGTACTGGTCATGGTTATGGCTTTCTTGGCACAGTCGATTAATCCTTTATGTTTCGAAATCCAATCCATTCCTAGTACTTCTTCCAAACCTTTAGTTCCGAGTACTATTAGATTAGCATAAAAATCTATGCCATGGATTCGGATAGGTACAGCCTTGCAAATTTGTCTAGCTTTGGTGGTTGAACCAGGTATTTGAACTACCATAACATGCTTCAATTTGGTTGGTTGAATCTTACTAGTGTATGCAAATTCTTCGGTAACAAACGAGTGCGATGCTCCAGAATCAAACAACACTCTTGCAAGTACTGAGTTAACAGAAAACATACCCAGCACGACATCTGGCGCTTCTTGGGATTTTTCAGCATGCATGAGAAACAGACGGCTGTTGCGGTTGAGCGAATTCCCTGGGGCGAATTTTCTTCTAGGTTGAACAGGACGCTGCTGCTGAGCTGGGGCATTTGCATTGGGGGATGCTGCAATCTTCTTGGGGCAGTCATTGGAATAGTGACCCTTGGTTCCACATTCGTAACAAGTCACCTGAGACTGGTCCTTTGTTGCAACAGGCACAACATTGCTTCCAGTTCTTGGGGGCAGTGTTGGTGTTGGTTGCGACCTTGTAGTTGTTGAACTTGGGCGGTGCACGGTTCAAATTGTTGGAGTTGCCGGGGTTGTTGTGGGTTCCTCCGGGCCTTGGGTTTCCTCCTCCACTGTTTGGATAGGTCGGACGATTCATCGGGGGTCTATTGTTTCTTGGGGAAAATCCTGGAGACGGCTTGGGGTGATACTTTGGGGTATGGTGGGTTCCTGGTTGATGCATCATTCGACGCTTGAGGTTATCATTGGCTAGGTTGATCTTACCTTCCATCTGAACGGCAGAATCCACTAAGGCTTCAATGTCAGCGAATGGGATGTTGACTAGCACTATCTGCATCTCATCATGCAGACCATTCAGGAATCTCTCCTTCTTCTTAGCTTCAGTGTCAATCTCATCCGGTGCATACCTAGACAATGACATAAATTTGTCACGGTACTCAACTACTATCATCCTGCCTTACTTCAGTTCTCTGAATTCATCTCTCATCCTTTTGATCAAACCCGGTGACACATGGGTTCTGCTGAACTTGATTTTGAACATGTCCCAAGTCATCATGTGTCCTCCATTCATGGCGCGAACGTTGTTCCACCATGATCTTGCATCTCCGGCCAGATAGTGCGTGACAAATAGTATGTTCTCATTGGCTTCCACTCCTGCAACTTCTAAGTTGTTCTCCTTGGTTTGCAGCCAATCATCGGCATCTAGGGGCTCTTCAGACTTAGTAAAGATGGGTGGATTGGTGTTCTAGAAGTTCTTGAGTTTTGATCCATGGTTGTCCTGATTTCCATGGCCTTGGTTGTTATTGGCCATCTAAGCTATCGGTTGAAGGGTGGCTAAGTTGGCTTGACGTTCGGCTCTTTTAGCTTCGCGGTCAAAAACCAACATTTGTAAGATTTGCAACATCAGGTCCGGGGATGAAGTGCTTCCTCCGCGAGGCCTCTGAAGATTGAGATAGATCATGAGAAAAGAGGGAAATTTCTAGGGTTCAGGGGTTTGTTTTGTGTTTGAAAAGTTTGAAAGGTTTGACTCAAATTTTCCTAGCAACTTGCTTTTCATTCATTCATAGCACACATACAAACACACACACCACAACAAGGAAAAACAGATGGTTTTAAGAACCATTCTGTGAAACTACGATACAGTGGGACCAGATACAACTCACTAACGCTAGTGCTCAAGTGCTACTACTCGTTGGAATAAGTGTCCTCATCAGCCTCATCATCATCAATGAAGGCGAAGTCATCCTCATCGGTGAAGAAGTCAATGGCTTGATCCTCCAGAAAGTCATCATCGTCACTGAGATAGGAGTAGGGGTCTCCACAGATATCCTCCCCTGCATTCTCCCTCTCCTCAAGATGCATGTTCCTTTCATGGACGGTCTCCTCCAACTCTGTGATCCTGTGGCGAAGGCGGGCAATGATGCTCTCCTTCTTGTCAAGCTGACGGCAGCGAGACTGGCGATCCTTCACTAGCATGGCAATGGTCTGATCCTTCTGGGCAACAATGGCATAGTTGTGGTTGGCGTAGGAGTGGGCATTGTACAACTCCTTCTGCCGCTCATACATCATGAAGCTGAGGTGGTCCACTTGATTCTTTAGCTCAGGGTGATATGGTGCCTCCAGTGGCTGTCCCATAACATCACGCCTTGGGAAGAACTCAAAGTGGGTACCCTTGATCTGATTGATACTCTGCCCACACAGACGGGCGAGCGCTTCCTACATGGCCCTGGTGAAGGGAATATGCCCCAAGAGGCAATAATAAAGTGTTTATTATGTGTATTCCGAGTATATGATAGATGTTTATTTTGCATGCTATAATTGTATTAATACGGAAACATTAATGCATGTGTGTTTAATAAACAAACAGAAAGTTCCTAGTTATGCCTCTCTCATAAACTAGCTCGTTAATTAACAAGATGATCAAAGTTTCCTAATCATAGACATTGGATGTTGTTAATAATGAGATCACAACATTAGTGTAATGATGTGATGAACATTCATCCAAAGTATAGCATTACGATCAAATTCATTGAGTTTATATTGCTATAACAACTTACGAAGTGATCCTAATCCTTAGACCATGAGATCATGTCAATCACTAACACCGAAAGAGTTTCTTGATAACATCAAACGTCACACTATAACTGGGTGATTATAAAGATGGATTCAGAACTACTAAAGTGTTATGTTGAGGCCCATGGATCGAGAGTGGAATTTGTTCATCCCGATGACGGATAGATATACTCTGGGCCCTCTCGGTGGTATCACATTGGTTAGCTTGCAAGCAAGTGATTTATCACTAGAATGTTATATCACGGGAACGAGAAAAGAGTGCATGTCAGTAATGAGATCAAACTAGGTATGGAGATACCGATGATCGAATCTCGAACATGTAATATATCGCGAAATAAAAGGATTAAGATACTAGCGTAAAAGGTTCCGACGATGAGAAGAAAGTCATCGTTGAATGTGTGGGAGTCAATATGGGTCTCCAGATCCCGCTTCTGATTATTGATCGGAGAAGGGTCTCGATCATGTCCGCATTATTCGCGAACCGTAGGGTGGCACACTCAAGAGACACCGACATCCAAATGGAGCAAAAGTTTCATGCCGAAAAGAATAACAAGCGCAGGAATTTATTTCACTAGATACCGAAACAAGTTTTCGGGTGAAATTGTAGAAAGTGTTTTTGCATGTGAAATGAAATACTAGCAAGGGGTTATATGTGAATGTTTGTCATTAAAGTAATTGACAAAATTCTGAATAAATAAAGGGAGTTTTATTTAATGAGATTTGCATTAAATTTGGTGGAAATTTAATTGGAATTTGAGTGGGATTTTGAGTGGAGGGAATTGAAAGGATTTTTGTGAGTGGAGTGTCCACCCACATGAATGAGGGGAGGGCAAGGGGTCAGCCGCCATGCGCCGGCCATCCCCTTTGGGTTCCCCCTCTTCTATAAAAGGCACCCCCTCCTCACTTCTCACTCACACCTCCTCGTGAAGGATCTCTCTCCCCCTCTAGAATTTATCTCCCATGGTCTCAGACTAGCGAGATACATGTTCCCGGTAGCTATTCGGCAAGAAAGAGTTGTGCTTCCGCTGCATCGCTGGAGCGAGGAGGCGGAGGTTGCTCGGTGTCTTGTATGTTTGTGCGAGCACGAATGCGCTGATGATTTGCGGCGCTAGGACTTCCTCTCGATCTTGAGATCGGCAAGAGATCGTCTACATCAACCACAAGTTTAACTCGTTAAGCTTTGTCGGTCTTCAAGGGTATGTTCTCTACGGATATACATCCGCCCATTGTTTGTATCTAGTAGATAGATATTGGTACATAGTTCCCATCGTAGGAAATTTTTTGTTTTCTATGCTGTGAACCCTACAGTGGTATTAGAGCCGGATCTATGCGTAGATGCTTTACACGGGTAGTACACATATGAGTATGTGGGCGATGATGATCATGTTGTTGCTTCTTAGTTGTATTTTGGATATTGGTGGCATAGTGGGATGAAGAGGCCCGGACAAACTTTACATCTCCTCGCACATGAGACCTGTTCCACGCTTGACATGTAACTAGTTTGCATAAGTGGCTAGTGGGTGTCTGTCTCTCCTACTATAGTCAACATCTAATTTGCAAACGAGTTGTCAACAATTTGGTTATTCTCGTTGTGGTTCATGTTCGTAGGTATGAACGGTTCTATCTTCGAAAGCCCTAAGCCACGTAAAACTTGCAATGGATAAATTAGAGGCGTCTAGTTTAGATTGTTGCTGGGCTAGTGTTATGATATGGTGATGTTGTAAGTAGAAGTATGAGATGATACTCTTACAACACACATAGCGTGTAAGTTCCATAGACCTTGGCCTTACACATAGAGATTTGATAATGATCATACCAAGGAGCACATGATGGAGATCATATGCAGGAACCATATCGTTTCACTGACAAACATGTGATGTTTGATTGCATCTTATATTGCTTGTTTGGCGTTTTATTAGCATAATTAGATGATCCCTCATTGAAATATCATGATAATAATGTGTTCTTCCTTAAGTATGCACCGATTATGTTCCGTCGTTCCAAGACATCACGTGATGATCGGGTGTTCTTGGATCCACGACCATATTACGGGTGTAAGACAGTTACACACGCGAATATTAAGGTTCTCACTTGGCGAGCCTAGCATGTATAGACATGGCCTCGGAACACAGACCGAAAGGTTAAGCATGAGTTATATGGTAGATATGATGCACATTTGATGCTCTCCTTTGAAGCTACACCGACTCACGTGATGATCGGACTTGGTGTAGTGGATTTGGTTCATGTAATCACCAAAAAGGCACGAGGGATTTCATTCTGAGTGGGAGTTCATTCGTAATGTGGATTAGTTGAACTCAATCTATCATAAACTTAGTCTAAACTTTACAAATTCGATTATAGATGGCACCACCTGCTTTTAATTTCAATGTGTTCATCGAGAAAGAGAAACTTGCAACGAACGGTAGCAACTTTACCGAATGGGCCATGAATTTTAGGATTCTCCTCTCTGCTGCACGAAAGCAATATGTGCTAGAAGCTCCGCTAGGCCCCCCACCTTTCGATGATGCCCCTGACGAGGAGAAGAATGTCTAGCAGACTCGTCAGGAGGACCACAACTTAGTTCATTGCGGCATATTGTATGGGCTAGAGCCAGAACTTCGAAAGCATTTCAAAAACGACAATGCATTTGATACAATGGGTGAGTTGAAAATGATTTTCGACACACATGCTGCTGTAGAGAGCTACAATGCTTCAGAAAAGTTCTTTAGCTGCATGATGGAAGAGCATAGCTCCGTAAGTGAGCATGTACTCAAGATGTCGGGTTACGCCGATAAGCTTGTGTCCTTGGGAATATCGATTCCCATTGATTTAGGCATCCATCATGTTCTGCAGTCTCTGCCACCTAGCTATAAGAGCTTCATGATGAACTATAATATGCAAGGCATGAAGAATTCTCTCCTCGAGCTTCTGTCAATGCTTAAAAATGCAGAAGTGGAAATTAAGAAGGAACATCAAGTGTTGATGATCAATAAGAACACTGGTTTCAAGAAAGACAAGAAGGGAAAATGGAAGGGAAGTAAGGGCGGCAAGTCGGTTGCCGTTCCTGAAAAGAAACCCCGAGTTGGACCTAAGTCTGATACCGAGTGCTATTATTGTAAGGGGACTGGCCACTAGAAGCGCAACTGCCCCAAGTTTTTGGCAGACAAGAAAGTCGGCAAGGCAAACAAAGGTATATATGATATACATGTTATTGATGTGTACTTGACTAGTACTCGTAGTAGCACCTGGGTATTTGATACCGGTTCAGTTGCTAATATTTGTAACTCGAATCAAGGCCTGTGGAACAAGCGACGACTAGCAAAGGATGAGGTCAAGATGCATGTCGGCAATGGGTCAAGCGTTGATGTGATCGCCGTCGGAACGCTACCTCTCCACTTACCATCGGGATTAGTAATAAACTTGAATACTTGTTGTATGGTGCCTACACTGAGCATGAACATTGTATCTGGATTGTGTTTGATGCGAAGTGGTTATTCATTTAAATCCGAGAACAATGGTTGTTCTATTTATATGAATGAAATCTTTTATGGTCATGCACCGATGATGAATGGTTTATTTCTGTTGGATCTAGATAATAGTGATACACATATTCATAATGTTGATGCTAAAAGAATTAAACTTAATGATGATATATCCACATATATGTGGCACTGCCGTCTAGGTCATATTGGCATTAAACGCATGAAGAAGCTCCATTTGGATGGACTTTTGGAATCACTTGATTTTGAATCATTTGATACATGTGAGCCATGCCTTATGGGCAAGATGACTAGAACACCGTTTTCCTGTTCAATGGAACGGGCGACAGATTTATTGGAAATCATACAGTCTGATGTATGTGGTCAAATGAGTGTGTCGGCGCGAGGTGGATATCGTTATTTTGTTACTTTCACGGATGATTTGAGTAGATATGGTTATATCTACTTGATGAAACACAAGTATGAAACCTTTGAAAAGTTCAAGGAATTTCAGAGTGAAGTGGAAAATCATCGTAATAGAAATATCAAATTTCTACGGTCCGACCGTGGAGGTGAGTATCTAAGTTATGAGTTTAGCACTCACATGAAAGAGTGTGGAATTGTTTCACAACTCACACCTGCCAGAACACCACAGAGAAATGGTGTGTCGGAACATCGTAATCGTACTTTATTGGATATGGTTCGATCTATGATGTCTCTGACGGACTTGTCATTGTCATTTTGGGGTTATGCACTAGAAACTTCTGCATTCACTTTGAAAAGTTCAAGGAATTTCAGAGTGAAGTGGAAAATCATCGTAATAGAAATATCAAATTTATACAGTACGACCGTGGAGGTGAGTATCTAAGTTACGAGTTTAGCACTCACATGAAAGAGTGTGGAATTGTTTCACAACCTGCCAGAACACCACAGCAAAATGGTGTGTCGGAACATTGTAATCGTACTTTATTGGATATGGTTCAATCTATGATGTCTCTGACGGACTTGCCGTTGTCATTTTGGGGTTATGCACTAGAAACTTCTGCATTCACTTTAAATCGGGCACCATCTAAATTCGTTGAAAAGACACCGTATGAATTGTGGTTTGGAAACAAACCTAAGCTATCATTTCTTAAAGTTTGGGGATATGATGTTTATGTGGAGAAACTTCAACCGGATAAACTCGAACCCAAAGAGGAAAAATGCGTCTTCATTGGATACCCTAAGGAAACTATTACGTATTCCTTCTATCACAGATCTGAGGGCAAGGTTTTTGTTGCCAAGAATGGATCCTTTCTAGAGAAAGAGTTTCTCGCGAAAGGTGTGAGTAGTCGGAAGGTAGAACTCGAATAGGTTATTGAACCTTCTCTTCGAAGTATGGCGAGTAGCACAACACCGGAAGTCGTTCCGGAGTTGGCTTCACCAGCTGAAGAGGGAACTAATGATAAAGATCATGAAACTCCGAAAGAGAGTACTACCGAACCTCGCAGGTCTAGGAGGACGCGTGCAGCTCCCGAGCTGTACGGAAACCCTGTCATGAATTTCATGGTTGATGAAAATGATGACCTTGCGACATATGAAGAAGCGATGATGAGCCCGGATTCCAACAAATGGTTAGAAGCCATTAAATCCGAGATGGAATTCATGTATGAAAATCAAGTTTGGAACTTGGTGGACTTACCTCACGACCGAAAGGACATGGAGAATAAATGGATTTGCAAAAGAAAAACTGATGCTGATGGTAATGTGACCGTCTATAAATCTCAACTTGTCGCAAAGGGGTTTCGACAAATTCAAGGAGTTGACTACGATGAGACATTCTCTCCCGTAGCGATGCTAAAATCAGTTAAGATTATGTTAGCAATTGCTGCATATTTCGATTATGAGATATGGCAGATGGATGTCAAAACCACGTTTCTCAATGGTAATATTGAAGAAGAGTTGTATATGATACAACCAAAGGGTTTTGTCGATCCTAAGGATGCTAACAAGGTGTGCAAGCTTCAGCGATCCATCTATGGATTGAAGCAAGCATCACGAAGTTGGAATCTCCGTTTTGATGAGGTGATCAAAGAGTTTGGATTTGTCCAAACTTATGGAGAAGCTTGTATTTACAAGAAAGTGAGTGGGAGCAATGTGGCATTTCTGATATTATATGTGGATGACATATTATTGATCGGAAATGATATAGATCTTTTAAGCAGTGTTAAAAGTTATCTAAACAACAAATTTTCAATGAAGGACCTAGGTGAAGCGCCATACATATTAGGCATAAGGATCTATAGAGATAGATCTAGGCGCCTAATAGGGCTATCACGAAGTACATACCTTGATAAGATTTTAAAGAAGTTTAAAATGAACGAAAGTAAGAAGGGGTTCTTACCTATGTTCCAATGCAGGACATTGAGTAAGACTCAAAGTTTGGCTACGGCGGAAGAAAGAGAGATAATGGACAAAGTCCCCTATGCTTCAGCCATAGGCTCTATAATGTACGACATGCTATGTACAAGACCGGATGTGGCACATGCTATTAGTTTGACTAGTAGGTACCAATCGGATCCAGGTTCGGAACAATGGATAGCGGTCAAGAATATCCTTAAGTACTTGCGAAGAACTAAGGATATGTTTCTTGTATACGGAGGTGAAGAAGAGCTCGTCGCCAAGTGTTATGTTGACGCTAGCTTTGACACTGATCCGGATGACTCTAAGTCTCAATCCGGATACGTATTTATCATGAATGGTGGAGTGGTTAGTTGGAGGAGTTCCAAACAACCCGTGGTGGCGGGATCAACAACGGAGGCCGAAGATGTTGCTGCTTCGGAAGCGGCTCAGGAAGCAGTTTGGATGAAGGAGTTCATATCCGAACTAGGTGTGGTTTCAAGGGTGTTGGACCCAATGGTGATCTATTGTGACAACAATGGTGCCATTGCCAATGCCAAAGAACCAAGGTCTCACAAGTATTCCAAGCATATTAAGCGCCGGTTTCACTCCATCTGTGAACATGTCAAGGATGGAGATATAAATATTTGTAAAGTACATACGGATCTTAATGTAGCAGATCCGTTGACTAAAACTCTCCCTAGAGCAAAACATGATCAACACCAGAACTCCATGGGTGTTCGATTCATCACTATGTAACTAGATTATTGTCTCTAGTGCAAGTGGGAGACTGAAGGGAATATGCCCTGAGAGGCAATAATAAAGTGTTTATTATGTGTATTCCAAGTATATGATAGATTTTTATTTTGAATGCTATAATTGTATTAATACGAAAACATTAATACATGTGTGTTTAATAAACAAAAAAAAAGTTCCTTGTTATGCCTCTCTCATAAACTAGCTCGTTGATTAACAAGATGATCAAAGTTTCCTGATCATAGAAATTTGATGTTGTTAATAATGAGATCACAACATTAGTGTAATGATGTCATTAACATTCATCCGAAGTATAGCATTACGATCAAAGTCATTGAGTTTATATTGCTATAACAACTTACGAAGTGATCCTAATCCTTAGACCATGAGATCATGTAAATCACTAACACCGGAAGAGTTTCTTGATAACATCAAATGTCACACCGTAACTGGGTGATTATAAAGATGGATTCTGAACTACTAAAGTGTTATGTTGAGGCCCATGGATCGAGAGTGGAATTTGTTCATCCCGATGATGGATAGATATACTCTGGGCCCTCTCGGTGATATCACATTGGTTAGCTTGCAAGCAAGTGATTTGATCACTAGAATGTTATATCACGAGAACGAGAAAAGTGTGCATGTCAGTAACGAGATCAAACTAGGTATGGATATACCAATGATCGAATCTCAGACATGTAATATATCGCGAAACAAAAGGATTAAGATACTAGCATAAAAGGTTCCGACGATCAGAAGAAAGTCATCGTTGAATGTGTGGGAGTCAGTATGGGTCTCCAGATCCCGCTTCTGATTATTGATCGGAGAAGGGTCTCGATCATGTCCGCATTATTTGCAAACCGAATGGATCAAAAGTTTCATGCCTAAAAGAATAACAAGGGCATGAATTTATTTCACTAGATACCGAAACATGTTTTCGGGTGAAATTGGAGAAAGTGTTTTTGCATGTGAAATGAAATACTAGCAAGGGGTTATATGTGAATGTTTGTCATTAAAGTAATTGACAAAATTCTGAATAAATAAAAGAGTTTTATTTAATGAGAGTTTGCATTAAATTTGGTGGAAATTTAATGGGAATTTGAGTGGGATTTTGAGTGGAGGGAATTGAAAGGATTTTTGTGAGAGGAGTGTCCACCCACATGAATGAGGGGAGGGAAAGGGGGCAACCCCCATGCGCCAGCCACCCCCTTGGAGTTTCCACCCTCTCGTATAAAAGGCACCCCCTCCTCACTTCTCACTCACACCTCCTCGTGAAGGATCTCTCTTCCCCTCTAGAATTTATCCCCCATGGTCTTGGACTAGCGAGATACATGTTCTTGGTGGCTATTCGGCAAGAAAGAGTTGTGCTTCCGCTGCATCGCTGGAGCGAGGAGGCGGAGGTTGCTTGGTGTCTTGTACGTGTGTGCAAGCACGGATGCGCTGCGGATTTGCAGCGCTAGGACTTCCTCTCGATCTTTAGATCGGCAAGAGATCGTCTACATCAACCATGAGTTTAACTCGTTAAGCTTTGTCGGTCTTCAAGGGTATGTTCTCTACGGATATACATCTGCCCATTGTTTGTATCTAGTAGATAGATCTTGATACATAGTTCCCATCGTAGGAATTTTTTTGTTTCCTATGCTGCAAACCCTACACCTGGCAAGTCCATCGAGCCAGTTGTTCTCTCTAATGGTGAACTGAATTCCCTCTGAGGTGGGGGCTTCAATATTTCCTTGGATACTTGCAACAATCAGCCATTGTAGTTCCTATCCTTCCAGATTGTTGAGCTGAGCTCCAAAGAACTTGGGGTGCGGGTGCTCCAGAAGTTCCGAAAGCTGGTCGAAGTCACGCTTAAAGATGAGATCTCCTCCATTTCCCAACTGATAGAACTTGCTATACTTCACATCCATCTATAAGAATGTAGGATGAGTAAGTTAGTAGAGTGATCAAGTTTGTTAAATTTTATGTAAGTTTGCAAGAATTTTTTAGGAACATGAATTTTCATGAAGGAATCTAAGTGATAAGAATGATAATAAGTTTTCATAAATACTAACTTCCTTGGTTTTGAAACTAAGTTTTTGATTCAAACGTCCATTCTAAACTAGGGTCTCCTATGGTCAGGATGGCTCTGATACCAACTTGTTAACACCTGGATTTTTAATCCCAGATGCCTGTTATGCCATGCATCGCAATCCCAGGATTACCATTTTTGTGAGACATAACAGATTGGATATCACAGTACATCATCCATTACAAACCATATATAAGGTCTTACAACAAATAAAGGATCACATGATCTAGTCTTAATACAATCATAGCAGCGGAATAATGTAATAATAACGGTAGCGTGGCGAAGCTCCGTCTTCATGGTCACAGGCAATGCTGATGATGGGAGATGATCCTAGTTGTTGTAACCTTCCTGCGGTCCGTCCTCCTGATAGTCCTCTTCATAGTCTGGACACGGGAATAGCCAGGGACAAAGCCATGAGTACTCTTTAAGTACTCGCAAACTAATACTAACAAGTGAAGGGGTTTTGAGTAGGAAGTACTAAGATCTAGGTTGTTTTGCAAAAAATCCATATTTACCTCTACTGAGTTCAGAAGCAAAGAAAACTAGTTGAAAGTTTTATAACACCTAAGTGGGAACTTGAGTTTCATATCACAACCCTGTTGTGGTCAAGTCAAAGTCATGAATCATTTCACAAGTCATTTTGAAAACATCTGACAACAGAACAGTATGGCCACTCCAACTGTCCATAACCACAGACGCGGCTATTCGAATAGTTTGACACTCTGCAGAGGTGGTACACTTTCACCACAATATTCGATACATCCGTTAGGAACAATCCTGAATTCACCATACTTAGTATGCGGATAATCAATCCTATCCTTTCAATTACACGCCCTAGTATAGGCACCTCTCCTGTGAGTTTGGCCTCCCAACCATGACCAACTATCATCTTGGGAACTGCACAGGTGGACAATCTTCACTAGGTAGCCTCAGTGCAAACCTTGGCCGCAAGGGAACCCATACTAAGCTATATAAACTTCTAGTCAAGCCCTACCCAAATTTCGGGTATTGTGGTTGTACGGTAAAATTGGAATGGTATCGCATCTAGACAACCATCATACTTATAAAGGGATAAGGATCATGCCTCATCATTTTCATCATCAAAATCATCTGGTGTTCAAGAACACATGTCAAAACATTTCAGTAGAATGACTCATCATTCTAAGGTTTTCATAACCATTTTCACCAAGTATTCCCATCTAAAGTGATCAAGTTTTATGCTTAGCACTGGCATCTACAAGTGGTGGTAAACACTAATGAGGGGTGATAAACAAATGGGAATGATCTAAGTTCAATCTCATGCCTCAGGAAGACATCAAGATTATCTAACTTAGGCCAAGTTTTATGCTATTTATGCTACCTTTAAAAATCCTTCTAAAATCTACAAGTCACTAGGTAAACTAAAATAGAAATCTTTGATAAAGAAATAAAATAATTAAGCTTGCAAGTAAAACTAGGATTGGGTATAATCAATTTTATCTAACCAAGCATGACTAATGCATTCCATAGGTTATCTAACTTTCACAGTTGCAAGTGTTAGCTTGCATAGGTAACATGCAAGTAGTAACTTGCCTTGTGCAGAGAAGTGGTTGAAGTTCTCCTCGGCTTCTTCCTCGTAGTATTCTCCTTCCTCCTCGTATCCTTGTTCAGTACTAGCATCTGTACATAAATACGAGGTACAGAATCACCAAACAATTCTTAACTACTCTATTTAGCACACAAAGTTTCACACTAGATGATCTAGCATCATCACTATTATCACAAGGATTAAGGCAATAGCTTTATTTATTTTATTTTAGAAAAGTAATTTCTACTCATTGAAAAACTACTTAACATTTAATATTCTCCAACTAAAACATGGGATCATGTTGACACATGTCATCACCACATATTTCAGTACTTGGGAATGTGATTTAAAGTGGTGTCACAATTTAATAAGGTTTAATATTTTTATTTTAATTAAATAAAGTGACTAGAAATGCCTATGGGGCATTCTTTTATTGCTTGACCATTATTTCTGCAAGTAAACCTAGATATTTTTATATATTTAGAAAGGTCTTGTCAAATGTGATTTTTGAGAGTTGGAATGAACTCAAAAGCTTTTGTGGTTGAATTTTGAAAAGTGTTTTAATGTAGAAAATCTTCTGCCTTGTTATTTTTACTATAGGTGATCTACAAACCTAATTGATTTGAATCCAACGGGCATGGATTAAGAATTCCAGTACCTTTCTAGGAAAATTAGTTTCATGCAATTTCGTTTAGTGAATCTCTCTGGATTGATTTTTAAATCTAGGTATAGAACTAAGTTTGAAACTAAATTAATAAACCTAAATTTGAATTACCGGGTCGCTCGGAAGGTTAACTAGGCCGGCCCACGGTGCACAGCGCAGACGCGGGTGGGTTTAAGTGGTTGTCCCCACCAGTCAGTGAGACAGGGTGTGCAAAGGGGTACGGGGCAATCTAGACCCTACGATCATCGAACGGTTGTGGCTTGTCATCTCCGTCAGGCAACACCGGTGAGACAAAACTCTAGAGCGGACAGCGGGGGTCGTGTGAGGCTCACCGGGGCTCAGGCGAGGGTCGACGATGGGGGCGAACGACGAAGTCGACGACGGCAAACCTCCTGGTACCGATGGCTTCTCCTGGGGTTGCTCCAATCGCTGGCTCCTCTTCTCCTCCTCCGCGGCAGACTCCGGTGAAATTCCGGCTACCTGCTGCTCGCCTTGCTCCAGGGATGAGGTGGGGTGGTTCTGAGAGAGAGGGGAGTGTGTTGGTATGCTGAAATCGAATGTGGGTGGCCTGTATTTATAGTGCAGCGAGGGGACCGATGGGCGCGGGTGGAGCTCGTCGTGGTCGTCGTCACAGTGAGCTAACAACATGAGCGACAATAGGGGACGGTGCTCTTCCTCCTGGCGAAGCTCAACGACATGGTCGCGAGGCGTGCGGCGGTGCAATGCGATCGGAACACTGCGACTCTCTGGACGGGTCCGACGGAGGTTTTAATGGCGCACGGGCAGTCCTGGTCGCGCGGCGACGAACGAGCATGTCCTGGCGGTTCCTAGGGCGTTGGTGATCACGCACACAAGCGACAAGGACGGCGCGCGGTCTGTTCTCTCGTGTCGAGTGCGGCGCTCTGGCATGCTCTCGACAGGCTTGCAGAGAAGCTAGGCACGCTCGGGCTGAGTGGTCCAGGGGCTGGCAGTGCTTTGGCATTGGACATGGGGTGGCGGTGGACGGTGGTCTGTGTCCTAGACAAGGTTGGCGAGGCTAGAGCTGCTCCTAGCTTGGTGTCGACCATGGGGTGGCCATTTTGGGCTTGGCATGCTCACCATTGATGACAATGTCAAGCTTATAGTGAGCTAGGGCTAGTTAATTTAGTTTGATCATCTACTGAGAGTGTAGTGTGAGCTAGAGAGGAACAACTTAGGCACAAACACTGCTCACTATAGTGTTTGATGTTTTGTTTGATTTGTGTTTGCAAGGTGTTTGATGAAATGACCGAAAGAGATTTGAATTTGAATTTTTTGATGAAAATTGTGGGTGTACTAGTCACATACTAGGTAGTCTCTGGTTGTTTGGAATGGTCAAAGTGAACTGGTTTGGTTGGGTTTTGAGAAATGGTGATCCTCACATATGATATATATTTCATTTTGAATTGTCATTTGAATCAAGTTGTCAAATATTTCTATGAGTTTGAAAAGTGGGCTTGGGTTCACTTTTACTTGCCTAGCAAGGGGTGAAAATAAATAGAATTGTTTCTGTTTGAAATCTTGGACTAGAAACACTCAAAGTGGTCTAGTGAGCAATATTGGCAAAAATGACCATTAGCTCATTTTGTTTGTTTTTTTGAATTTCTCTTGATTTGTTTCTGCTTGGAATTTATTTAGACGATGTTGTTTTCATCTTTAAACCATTCCTTGATATTCACAAAAATCACACAAGTCCATTCATGCATTCATACAATCATCACATACACACATGTATTCATAATGATTTTAATTAGCAAAAGTTTTTGTTAACCCTAATTTTGATGATTGGAAGTTGATCATCCTGATCAATATTTTTGGGATGTTACAAACCTTCCCCCCTTAAAAAAATCTCGTCCCGAGATTTGAGAAAAAGGAAAACTAGGATTTAAAGAGATCGGGAAACTCCGTCTTGATGTTTCATATCTCATTACTTCGCAAGTGCCTAGTAGTCCCAGAGAAGACCGGAGTTTTCAATAATATTGATCTCAAAACCATAGAGATCAATGAGGACCTAACATATCCCGAAGTACCCATTCGTATTTTGGAAGAAGCCTTCAGAACCACAAGAACTCGGAGTATCAAGTTTCTCAAGATCCAATGGAGTAACCATACTGAAGAAGAAGCTACCTGGGAACGAGAAGATTACATTAGGACTGAGTTTCCAGATCCTTTAGTTCCTAGTTTTCTTTTTCTTAAATCTCGGGCTGAGATTTTGTTTAAGGAGGGAAGATTTGTAACATCCCAAAAATATTAATCAAGATTATCAAGTTCCAATCACCCAAGTTTGGGGTTAACAAAAACTTTTGTTATTAAAATTAATATGAATGCATGTGTGGGTGTGATGAATGCATGAATGCTTGCAATTCTATGTTTGAGTGCTATGAATGGCAAGGATTGGTTTAAAGATGAAAACAATATCATCTAGATCATTTCCAAGTAGAATCAAATAAAGACAAATTCAAATATAAACAATATAAGCAAATGGTCATTTTGACCAAAGTTAACCACTATACTACTTTGAGTGTTCCTAGCCCAAGTTTTCTAACAGGAACAAATCCAATTATTTTCACCACTAGCTAGACCAAGTAAAATTGAACCCAAGCTCACCTTGCAAACCAACAGAAACAAATTCCAAATCTATTCAAAGGACAATTCAAAATTGAACCCTTAATAGGTACTAAGATCACCATTTTTCAAAAACCACTCAAACCAGTTCACCTTGACAAACCCAAGAAAACATATACTACCAAGCATGTGACTAGAGCACTCACAAAAATTCATCCAAAAATTCAAATGTAGAGTTCAAGTGGCCATTTTATCAAACGGATGGTGAACACAGTAAACCACTGCCTAACTTCTACTGTTTTGAGCGGCGTTTGATCAAACAATTGTCCTCAACTTACTCCCCTTGTCACCCCACCACCTAACACTGCATTGAACAAGCTAGCCCTCTACCCATTGCACCAGTGCCACGCCACCCGAAGCTCACGCACTAGCCGACCATGGCCAACACACAGGAGGCAACGCCGGGCCCGTCCACGATGTCCAGGAGGCAGGCCACCGTCCATCGCCACCCCCTGTCCAACCCTCGAGATGTGCCAAGCCCTGGATCACTAAGAATAGCCATGCCCATTTTCTCTCTACCATGCCGAGAGCATGCCAGAGCGCCGCAGCCGACACGCGCGTACATGCCGCGCCTCTCCCTCATCGTGCGTGCCTACACTCACCGCGACACCAGCTACCCTAGACATTCCTGTTCGCCTCCGCGCGACCAGTAGCCACTATATGTCGTATAAAACACCATCAGTGCCACATAGAGCGTCGACCCGTTCTGACCGTTCTCGACCGCCCCATGCCGCGCCTAAAGGGTTTGTAGCATAGAAAACAAAAAATTCCTACGATGGGAACAACTAAGTACCAAGATCTATCTACTAGATACAAGCAACGGGTGGATACACATCCATAGAATACATACCCACGAAGACCAAATAGCGTTAACGAGGTTGTACTCGTGGATGATGTAGTCAAACGCTTGCCGATCTCAAGATCGTGATGAAGTCCATCTGGTCCAGCCGGTCCAGCACCATCAAGTCCAGCACAGCAAAGCAGTGGTGCATCCGTGATCGAGCAGACGTCCGAATACCCCGACAACCTTCGCGCCCTCGCTCCAGCGAAGCAGCGGAAGGAACAAATCCTTCCAGAAAAAGCCATCGGGAACATGTATCTCGCTGATCCGAGACGATGGGAAATTCTAAAGGGGGAGAGAGATCCTTCGCGAGGAGGTGTGTGGGAGAAGTGAGAGGAGGGGGTCCTTTTATAGGGGAGGGGGCAGCCCAAGGCGGCATGGCCGCCGGACATGGAGGGTGCCCCCACCTCTGCCTCATTCATGTGGTGGAAGCTCCACTACATAAAAACACCCCCACTCACAATTCCACTCACATGCATTAATTTTCCACCAAAATTAATGCAAGCTCTCATTTAAATAAAAATCTTTTATTTATTTATTCAGAATTTTGTTAATTACTTTAATTAACAAACAGTCACATAAAACCCTTGCTAGTATTCAATTTCACAAGCCGAACTAGTTTCAATAATTTCAATCGAAACAATTTTGGTGTCTAGTGAAATAAATTCTTGCGCTTTCCTTTTTCTTTCTCTGGCATATTATTTGCTCCAAATGGTGTCGGTATCCCTTAAGTGTGTCACCCTACGGTTCGCAAATAATATAGACATGATTGAGACCCCTCTGTGATCAATAATCAGTAGCGGGACCTGGAGATCCATACTGACTCCCACATATTCAACGATGAAATCTGTGATCGTGTGAACCTTATACGCATGTAAATCAATCCCTTTTTCTCGCGATATATTACATGCATGATATTCTATCATCGGTATCTCCATACCTAGTTTGATCTTGTTACCCACATGTACTCTTTTCTTGTTCCCGTGATATAACATTCTAGTGATCAAATCACTTGCTTGCAAGCTAACTAATGTGTTATCACCGAGAGGGCCCAGATTATATCTCTCCGTCATCGGGATGGACAAATTCTACTCTTGATCTATGAGCCTCAAAATAACACCTTCATAGCACTGAACCCATCTTTATAGTCACCCTGTTACGGTGTGACGTTTGATGTTATCAAGATACTCTTCAAGTGTTAGTGATTGACATGATCTCATGGTATAAGGACTAAGATTACTTCGTATGATGTTATAGCAACATAAAAACAATGACCTTTGATCGTAATGCTATACTTCGGATGAATGTTCATCACATCATTCCAACAATGTTGTGACGTCATTATTAACAACATCTAATGTCCATGATCAGGAAACCTTTGATCATCTTGTTAATCAACGAGATAGTTTATGAGATATAAATAACTAGGAACTCTCTATTTGTTTATTAAACACACATGTATTAACGTTTCCTTATTAATACAATTATAGCATGCAAAATAAAAAATTATCATAAATAAGGAATACGATAATAACCACTTTATTATTTCCTCTCGGTCATATTCCCTTCAGTCTCCCACTTGCACTAGAGACAATGATCTAGTTAGAAAACTTTGCGTATTGAACACCTATGGCTCTCTGGTGTTCCATATACGCGATTGCAATTAGTTAACATAATCTACGGATCTGATGCTGTCAGATCCGTGTGTATTTGCATGTCTTTGCATCTTCATGCATCACTCATTCTCCAATGTGATGGCATTGTATAAATTGGAATCAACGCTTAGTTGATTCCAAGGACACATGTTAGGTACTGAGAATACCTTTCTGTAGAAATTGGAATCAACCTTTTTGGAGGTACATAGCTATTGTACGGATTTTATTAGTGAAAAAACCTTGCACATAAGAGTTTAATTCACTAAAATTCAATAGAGACTCATAAAAATATGTGCTACTGGATTATGAAGGATATGGATGTGTGTGTCATCTGAGAGTCAGAATTAGGTCCAAACCTCATTTGGTTTGGCCTAGAGAATTTGCTAAATTTAGAGAGTCTCTTTTGTTGATATTTTTATCAGGGGCAAACTAGGAAGGAAACTAAGGTGGGGCCAGTGGGGGTAGGAAAGGTATGGGTGATACCTTTCTATACAAATTGGATTTAATCCATTTGGAGTGGTAAATATTTCTGGGGAAATTCTTTAGTGAAAATGATAGATCTTAGGAAATGATTTATCATAATTATTCTATTCATCCATTTAGTGTAAATCTTGGTCTGTATGGTTGGGAAGACATTTGTACATCTAACAAAATTTAGATATGGGCAATTGGAAGGGTTTTCCATTTTTGTTTGCATTTAAACCATTTGCTGATTTCCAGATCTGATAAACAAAAGGAAAGAGGAGAAAGGCCGGGGTCAATGGGCCAGATTCAGAGAGGGAGTGGGCCGCCAGGGGTAAGCCGACCCAGCGGCGACGGGACAAGGGGGAACGAGGGGGGCTTAGCCACCCCCATGGTTTGAAATTTATGAAGAACTCTACTCACTAAAAGTCCAATTTCTTATTGATTTAACCAAGTCTGCCCCCCTCATGTCAAATTTGCCCCCTCAAGGTGAGAAGCTGGCTCCGTCTCTGACGGGCACGCACTCGGGCGACGCTTAGCCAGCTGCGGCCCAACATCTGGCCCGCTCGTGGCTCCGGGGCGAAGGGGTACCGGGCGCTCCTTGCCGTTGGATCTGGCTGGATCTGACGGTGGAGGGGTGTCGTCTTCGCGGGGCCAGCTCGCTAGCGAGGAAACCCTAGCTGGCGACAGGGAGGGACGAAGAGGCTCACCGGGGGCTCGAGGAGGTCGAGGAGGCTGCGGGGCAACGTGGTTGATGAAGACGGTCCGGATGAGGGGCGGCACGAGGTGGTAGATGACGACGGTCCGGATGAGGGGCGACGTGGTTGTCGTCGGGAGGGAGCTCGCGTGGCGGCGCCCGAGCCTAGCTCGTCGGGGAGGCTCCCAGAGCTGCTGCATGTCAAAGAAAAGCGTATGGTTAGCACCAGAGGAGCAAGGGGGCGTCCATTGGTGTGACATGCGGAGGGAGCGGAGGGCTGAGGGAGGAGCCTAGTTCGATTTTCTTGGAGGAGGCCGAAGCTTCTCTTCCTCCTTCTTTCGAGCAGGGCAGATCAAGGGGAGGAGAGGGGAGTTCTGGGAGGTAAGTGGAGGTGAGAGGGGGAAAATGAGGGCGAGGGGAGAGCCGTACTGGCCTGTGGCCTTATAAACCAAGCTAGATGGGTCCATGGTGCACTAGGTGCATGTGGGAGCTTGGGAGAGTGTTGCTGGCCAACCATTGGGAAAGGGAGGTGGTGGAGAGGGGAGAGAGAGGGTCCTGGTCGTGCTAGGGGACAAAGAGGGGGTGGGTGTTGTAATAAGAAAAGGAGTGGCTAGATAATACATTGCCTTAGTCTCCCTCTTTATTAACCATGTGGGACAAGGGGTGCGGGGGCATGCTATAGTGCTGGTCGACCAGGGGAGAGTGATGAGGTTAGGGAGAAGTGCTGGGAAATTTTGGAGCTGGTTTGGGTTTGATTTGAATCAAGTTTGCTTGATTTTCAAAATGTTGATCATTTTGGGGCTTGTGAAGGAAGTTGCAAAAGTTGCATTGTAAAAGGTGTGGTAATGGTACTGTAGATAGAGGACGTCAAATAATCTCTCCATGATTTAAATGGGATTTTTCTGATGATTATAATCCCATTTAAATGCACTTCTTCAAAAAGTGTTGAAGTATATTATGGAAACAAGAATGATATTTTTACATTGGAAAAGCTTGGTTTTTGAGGTTAGATGGTTCTAAATACCATAACACACATTGTAGAATTTTATTTGGATTTATTGAGGTGGAAAAGTATTTTTATGGAATTATTTATTTTTTCTGCCATTTAAGAAAAAGGGCAAAAAGAAATAATAAAGAATCTCAAAAATATTTATTTTTGAGTTCTAAATATGGGATATGATATATAGGCATCAAATGTGCCTTGAGTTGGCAAGGTGATTTGGAGAAAAACAATCTTGCCTTTGACGACAATGTTGTTGGGAAATTGGTAAGTAAAGAAAATTAAATAGTTTAATAATCCAAATAATTGTGGGAATTATTTGGGGATGCTTATATCCAAGGTAGATGATGTAAACTTGATGTGGGCATCAAGGTCAACCTTGGTTTTGAAGAAAAGTGATGAAAAGGGTGGAAACTAGATTCTTGGAGGATCTAGGGTTTGGTTATTCTGATGCCACCTAAACAGGGTTGGATTAGGGAGCTCAGAGCTCACCTTGGTACAAGGGTTATATGGATTAATAGACCATGTCATATATATGATCATGGAATCAAGAGTTGGGCTTGGTTGTATTTGAGGTGGTTTTGGAGTGATGGCAAACTTTGTTGAAAATAAGGCTGCCATAACAGATACATCAGGTAGCCTCCTAAACCATGTGGAATTAAGAAGCACAAGGCTCCAATGGAAACAAGTGAATTGGGAGTTGATAGTCCATTACTAGTAGATCATATCCAAGCAAAGAGTTGGTCAAGGGGAGGTGGCATATAGATGTGAGCTTCTGCCAAAGTAGGCACGATGATAAGATTTGCAGAAGAGGTTATTATCTTGACTACAAAACCTTCATGGATGGGTGGGGAAATAAAATGTCTTATCCAAGGTAAAGAGTGGGATTTTGTAGTACTAAATATGTACTACAAGAGGTTTCAAGTACATTCTCAAGAATGCACCTCGGTTGGAAGAGGTATGGCTCCAAAGATTGAATCTAGATAAGAAATCCAGACTTAGCCATTTTGGCAGTTTTGGAGATTTTGACTAGAGTGCAAGTGGGGGATGATTTTGAGAGGATGGCAAGGGTTTATCCTATCAATCAAGTGGTTGAAGTTGATGCATAGATTGAAGAGAGGGGATCTAAACTTGGATGGGTCACCCCTTATTTGGAAACCATCAAGAGGGACTATCCCTAGATTGTGATAAGCATGAAATGATATGATCACTTGAGTGGCTTAGGATAGATCCAGATTTGGATGCTTGCTTTGAGATTTATGATCACAAGCAAGGATTGGGTCCTAAGGGATGAGCTACTATATTAGCTCACTCTAGTTCCTAGGCACACAAGGCAATCAGCAGATCAAGGCAATTCATCAGACATCAAATCAAGGCAATTCATATTATTACTTATCCAACTAGTACTAGGGTTACCATCAAGCCTAGCTTGAGGTAAGGATAGGTATTTCGAAAAGGGGTCTTGCTTGGAATTAAGATAAGTATCATCTTGGTATTACTACCAAAATTGGATTAAAAGGTTTTAATAAAGGTTTTGGAAAAACCTAGAGATAAGTGTGGTTCAAGGTTCTGTCTTGAAAACATAAGGAGAGTATAGATATATGTCTCCATAGTTTTGGCAATATAAGCTAGTAAAGTATTTGGTTGTGTCAAAGTCATCTTGGCTCAGGTTTTTGAAATGCCAAAACATTTGAGAATATGAAAGATGAGCCAAGACATCTCTTTTGTAAAATAATTTTTGTAAACTAGGGTTGAGATGAGGAGTACACAACTAATACCCAAGCAGTTGCTTGAGAACAAGCAAACAAGCAAGAACACATTGCAAGAAAAAGTTTTTGTTCCCCCTGATTTTTGCCTTTTTGACATTTAATCAGGTTTGCTGAAATTGGGATGTTACAAACCTTTCCCCCTTAAAATAATCTTGTCCCGAGATTAGGGAGGAGTAGGGTTGGGGTGATAACATCCGCTTAACAATTTCATCGGTGGAAATTATTAGGCGCTAATAAGTTTTGCAAAGACCCAACGTGGTTAGTCATGGGTTGGAGCTGAGGGGCTTCGGGTTTGGATGAAACGGGTGGAAAAGACGCAGTCTTTTCCCCTTAGGACAAGTCTAGGTAAGTTTAACATCAACAGGGTACTTCCTTCTTGAGGCGAGATGGCGAGTTGAATCTTCTTCATTCCTTCGCCACGTGGTCGACTTTATTTCTTCAAGGTCTTGATACACCGGGATGTTGGCTGGGCGATCGATCTTGGAGTGGAGTACCTTTAGATTATGGAGGAGTGCCGATTGTCGTTCTTCTTGCAGGGTCTACGATTCAGGTTTGGAGGGGTGGTCATTGCTTAATGCTAACTAGTTTTCAACTCCCGGGGTCTATCGAGCTTTTGGGCGGGAAAGACGCAGTCATTCCCCCTTAGAGTAAAACTAGGGATTGTTGGTGAAGTCGCCGACGTTCTTGATTGGAGTCGTATGCTGATGTCAGGGTATGGCACTACATCTTTCCTTCGGGGTAATTATCTTCTATCGACGTCGTCGGAACCACTTCAGGAGTTTGAAGGTCTATTGGAAAGGGCGTCTACCAGCCTCCGGGTAGTTAGTTTTGCGCGGGGTTATGGGTCCGACGGGTTGGGGGATGCCATTGGAGTTTTGGCGGTCTAGTAAAAGAGGTCCTTTGGAAGGGGGTCGTTCCAGGTTTGGTCTGATGCAACGTCGTGGGTAAAACATGCAAAGAAGGATATCAAAGTTGCATAGCATCCATACATTAAGCAGGTTCAAACCGGTCGGTGGCGGAGGTACTTAAGGGGTTACAAAACATGTCTTTTTCGCAAGGCAACAATGCACTTAGGGTTTTACAGAATAGTTCTTGGGGCGATACATAGATACTGCGCTAGGCTAGTTGCCGCTTGCGAACGATCCAGGAGAATCCTCTTTGGCTGCCTCTTCGCCTTCAGGGAGGTGGGTGGAGAATCCTTGGATATCTTGGGGTGGCTTGAACCTCTTGAGATTTTGCAGAGAGGAGACGCATTTCTTCCTTCCCTTGAGGACGCGTCTTCCAGAGGCTTCTTCCGGGTCCTTGATTATGGCTTGATTCCTTTGCTGGACTTCTAGAGCTTCTTTGTGATCTAGGATAGCTTGCACGCGATGAAGTTCCATCTGGGTGTGGCGGTATTCATCAACAACTGCAGTGAGGAGCTCATTTCCAGCATAGCTATAATGGGCTTGCAGCTGCAGGGCGGGGTAGGCCAATCGGGGATCTTGGGATTGACCGGATGAATCCACGCTTCCTTTGATGGGCAGAAAGAAGGTCGTGGGTTGCCTCATTTCTGGAAGGACATCCCGAATGCGGAACAATGCTTCTCTTGCCACCATTTGTAGAGCCATCACTAGGGTTGGCATACGGAATCCTGTGGTGCGAATGGGTTCTCCGGGTACTCCATACTTTGGTTGAATGATCACTTGACCTAGATATAGTCCGGTCTCCAATCCTTTGTGGATTTGGTAGATGGGAGGTTGGATGTATCCGCAAAGCTGCAGGGAATCCCATAGGAGCACGGGGAATCCTGCGCTCAGCCATGTCTCATCAACGGGCTCCATCTGCACAGAGGAGGGTTTGTGGTTCAGGGGTGAGAATAAACAGATAGGTGCTGATTTATCCAGGTACACAGTTATTCCTAAACGGCGTCATGGCTTGGTCTTCTTCGGACGACTCTCAAAGTAGAGAGTGGGCGGTTCGTTGGAGTTGAGTGGAAAGACGCAGTCTTTCCACCTTAGGGCTGTACCTGAGGTTTTCAAGGTTTTTCTTAGGTGGCCATCCTGCTGAGGAGAGGTTTTCGGCTAAGGGGTTGCGAGAGTTAGCATAGGGAGACGGTAGCAAGGTGGTTCTACTTTTTAGGGTTAGAAGGTTCCGGGCAGACAAGCAACACATTTCAAACATCAATCACGCACATGGCAGGCAAGCAAGGCATACCATAAGTACTAAGGTGGTGACTACACGCCATAAAGGGAACCCTACTTTATGGATGCTAATCCTAAGTATGGACATTACGGAGATCCTAACTGCTCTCTTGCCGTATTTTGTCATCGGTGTCGTACTTGATTGATTTTGGGGGCGATGAAGGACTCCGTTGGTAGGGTGATCTTCTGGTGCCTTTCATTGTTGGTAGCTCCTTTGTTTTGCTTGTAGGACTCCATTGGTAGGGCGATCTTTTCTGGATCTCCGTCTTCATAGTCTCCACTTCGGGCCTTATTTTTTAGAACGGAACATTTGAAGTAGACGAGATGTAGAGTAATCCACTTTCAAATTGTTTAAATCAGAGAAGATGAGATAGGAAATCTTTCGAAAATCTTGTGAGGATATAGTTTTTGAAAAACCGGTGTTTTTTTAAATAGGGGTTGTCCTGTCTAACGTCCATACTAACTAAGGTCTCCTACAGTCAAGATGGCTCTGATACTATGTCTGTGGCACCCCGGATTTACGGTTCGAGAATACCTGTTATGCATGCAATTCACGTTCCCATGATTAGTGAGCCTTAAGCATAACCAACTAGTATCATTACAACATCCATATAGTAACGAATACAAACTTACAAAGTGGCCATTATGGCGAATACATCACAAGTAGTGGAAGTCTCTAGCGCAGAGCCCGTGCCTTAACCTACAGGCAACTGACTGGGAAGACGGCCTAGCTCGCATAGATGTCAGCACCTTCATTCCTTCTTAACATCTGCAATCTGGCCAAGTAAATAGCCAAGGACAATGCCGGTGAGTACTTTGAATGTACTCGCAAACCACCGAGAGAAGGTAACAAAGATAATGCATAATGGGCTGTGGCGAGATAGCTCTACACTATAGTTGTTTTTGAAAGACCTAACATTGGCATCTCTATATCTTTGTTGAAAAAGAGTTTTTAGAAAATATGCCTCCTTTTTTAAAATTCGGACATATCCACATCCTTGTTAAAAATATTTTTAAACAATTTTGGTGTAAAACCCTTTTTAAACGTCTTTGACCATCTCTAGTCAAAAGCAAATTCATTCTCATCTTTTCTAGTGACCAAGTCACATCCTTTATTTCATCTCAACCTATCCGAAGGGTCCTCCTAGCACTTGCCATTCCAACTGTCCTTGACCGTGGACATGGCTATTCGAATAGATTAGACTCTGCAGAGTTTGTGCACTTTACCCACAAGAATCAATACATCCGTCGGGATAAAACCACGGCTTGCTACACATGGTAGACAGGGGCTCGGATAATACAACTTAAACTTTTCATTTGTCCATCCCTAGCAACGGCGGCTTTTCCTTTTGGGGTGTTCTCTCCGGTACGAGTATGGGGTACGACGACCCTAGTCCTTCCTCCCGTACTGACCCCTACCTCCAAACCGAAGTTTGACCGGTAGCAATAGTGACAATCTTCCATTCGTACTACCTAAAAGCATATCGTCCGCGAGAGACCCAATTGTTGCACCAGTGCCTTGTCCTACAGACAACCCGGATTTCAGGGGATTTCTCCCCTTTAGAGAGTACGAGTAGCCTCAGCTAAGGATCACAAACTACGAGCTAAGCCCCAACGTCTGGGGTAACGTGGTTGCACGGATAAATTGTTCCAGAAATTGGCTTAGAACATCCCTTCCTTTCTCTTACTTAACTTTCCTTTTACTTATCTTCCTCCTCATTATCTTTTTCTTCATCCACCTCATATTTGCTTCAGTAAAACTTCCACTCGGAAACAATGCCTCTTTCCAAGGGTTTTATTTTGAAAACTTTGAAGTAGGGTAAAACCCAAAATAGTTTTATTCTTGAAAATCCATGGGTTCCAAGAGGGAAGATGCTAATCATCTTAGCCTCGATCTAAAGGGGTAAAAATAGGTGTCAATAGGGTAGTGGTTCTAATGGAAACTCATCCATAACTTGGAGGAGCCAAGTTACTCACACATTTTTATTTGAAACAAACCATGCCTGTGATCATGCAATTTATAAACGGATCATGTTCCATGTGTGGTATCAATTGGAACAGCTATTCCTAAGGCCAAGGTATTTCGTTTTGAGAATCATTGGATCAGACTTCCCGGCTTCCTGGACAAGGTCAAAACCATATGGGATATTGAATGTCCAGGGGACAGTGCGAAATTTCTTACAGCCAAATTCAATCTTCTCCGAAAAGGGCTCAAACAATGGAGTACCAGCATGTCGGTGCTTAATGGTCTGATATCTAATTGCAACGAGCTAATTCTGTTACTAGATAATTATGAGGAATAGAGGATTCTTCATATTTCAGAGTGGAACATCCGCAATATTGTCAAAAATAAGTTGCAACATCTACTGCTATGCAAGCAGGATTATTGGAAAAAACGGTGCACTTCTCGGTGGGCAAAACTAGGTGACGAAAATACTACATTTTTTCACTCAATGGCCACGATTCGATACAGAAAAAATACAATATCTTCACTAGTAAGAGAAGATGGATCTATAGCGGTGGATCACCAAGAAAAAGAAGGGATTCTTTGGCATTCCTTTCGTAATAGATTGGGTGTCTCTTTGCCTATGACGTCTACTTTGGAATTCTCCCAGTTCATTACTCATTTTGATGGACTAAAGTCCATGTCACTCCCTTTCTCTCATGAAGAAATCGATCAAGTGGTGGCACATATGCCAGGAGACAAATCTCCGGGTCCAGATGGATTTTTGGGCCTATTTTTAAATGTGTGTTGGCCTATTGTAAAATTTGATTTCTACCGTCTTTGTCATGAGTTTTGGGAAGGGAAAGTCAATCTCCAGAGTATCAATGATTCCTTCATCACTCTAATTCCAAATACGCTGTCACCTGAAGGTCCTAACGATTATAGACCAATCTCTTTGCTTAATATTTGTCTAAAGCTGCTCACCAAACTGATGGCTAATAGATTGCAAGAAAGAATTCTGGAGCTAGTACATATCAATCAGTATGGTTTTTTGAAAACTCGAACAATTTAGGATTGTGTGGGATGGGCATATGAGTATATACACCAATGCAAACAATTTGGTACTGATACCATCATTCTTAAACTAGACTTTGCCAATGCATTTGATACAGTGGAACATGAAGCTGTGATGAAAATTTTCACTAGTTTGGGCTTTGATCCGTGCTGGTTACTTTGGTTAAAAATGATTATGTCCACTGGTACATCAGCCGTGCTTCTTAATGGAGTGCCAGGGAAGAAACTTTTTTGTCGTCGAGAAGTACGCCAGGGTGATCCACTGTCACCGCTTTTATTTGTTGGTGTCTCTGAACTTCTCCAAGCCATGTTCAATCAACTCTTTCATAATGGGATTCTTCAGGCTCCCCATCCGATCCCTAACACTAACTTACCGATTGTGCAATATGCGGACGACACACTACTTATTCTCCAGGCTTGCCCCATTCAACTACTAGCTCTTAAAGATTTACTGAAAGTGTTTGCGCAAGCTACTAGACTTCGAGTGAACTATGCCAAATCATCAATGATACCGGTGAATGTTTCAGACCAGCAACTTGCTTCATTGGCAGCTACGTTTGGATGCTCAGTGGGACAACTTCCCTTCATGTACTTAGGCCTGCCACTTGGAACTACTCGACCGAGCATCGAGGATCTCTCCCCCTAGTTGGATTAGTGAAGAAGCGACTGAACGCAAGTGCAAGGTTTCTGGGATATGGAGGGCGACTCGAATTTGTGAAATCTGTATTGTCATCGCTGCCAACTTTTTTCTTATGCTCTCTCAAAGTGCAGAAAACTATTCTTAAGATATGTGACCGATCACGTCGACACTGCTTGTGGGATAAAAGAGATGACTCTACTTCAGAGCATTCTTTGGCAGCTTGGAACTTAGTTTGTCGTCCCAAACGCCATGGAGGGCTTTGTTAGGAATAATAATCCCGATAGGACACGGAACGGTGTCGTGTGCGTGTGTGTTCCGAGTAGGACTAATAGTCCAACACCTATTCGTATTGACGTTGCGTCTTGCCGGGTATATATACACCCATATAGTAGCCTTGTAAGACAACCGTGAGATTCAATACAAACAATAGGACCGAGAGGGCCCTGTAGCCATCAACATTGTTTTTACTGGTACGTACTCGTGTGAGTTGAGAGAGCGAGTTTTTTTAGCTGGTTCTTATACGTGCGCGCAACTCGCCGGAATACTTCGCCGTCGTCACGCCGGACTGCACTCGGCGTTGGGGCTGGGCCAACAATTGGTATCAGAGCCTCGAGGAGGATCTCCTAGGAACGGGAGGTCATGACGGACAAGGAGCTAGGCGAGTACTCCGGTGCGGCTGCGGGTGCATCGGTGTCGTCGCAGTACCCGCGGTATGATCGCGGCACTACACGACGTGGGCGAAACGGATGGAGTGGGCCATGGAGGGCAACGGCATCTGGGAGGCTGTCGATCCCGGCGGTGACGAGTTCAAGAAGGGCGCGTCGAAGTACCGCAAGGACCGACAGGCACTCACGGCCATCGGCTCCGTGGTGCCGGCGGACGTGATGCAGCACCTGATCTCGAAGGATTCTGCAAAGGCGGCGTGGGAGACACTCAAGGCGTTGAATCTTGGGCACGAGCGCGTCCGCAGGGCGACCCTACAAACCTTGCAGAAGAAGTACGAGAACCTGGAGATGGAAGGAGATGAGACGCTGGACGCTTTTGCCTCGAGGGTAGCCACAATTGTCAACGGGACTCGCGCGCAAGGTGAGAAGCTGGAAGATATCTCAGTCGTAATGCGTTTCCTTCGCGCGGCGCCGCCGCGGTACATATCTGTGGTGTCGGCAATCGAGCAATGCGTTGATCTCACCACCCTCACGATGGATGACCTGGTTGGACGGTTCAAGGCGCATGACGAGCGGATGAAGATCACCTACGGCGACGCGAATCAAGATGAGCACCTCATGCTTACACGTGCCCAGTGGCAGGCAATGGTCGCCAAGGAGAGGAGCGATAAAGCATCTGGCAGTGGCGATGGTTCGGTCCTGGCGAAGAAGTCGTACAGCAAGCCGAAGAAGCCAAAGAAGAAATTCGACAAGAAGAATCTTCGCTGCCATAAGTGCAATCAGCTCGGGCACTTCAAATCGGAGTGTCCTAACCGTTTAAAGGAGAAGGCTCTCATGGCGAAGGAAGGAGATGATGGACCGATGATGCTCATGCTCGAAGCTTGCGAGTTAATGACCACCAAGGAATCAACTCCTCAGGAGTCCGCTACGGAGATCGTCATGCTCGTGGAAGAGAAGGTCTTCCCGCGGAGGATGCAGACGGCTCACGACGTTTGGTACCTCGACACAGGCGCTAGCAACCACATGACCGGCAACAAGGCTCAGTTTTCTGAGTTGAACCTCACGGTTGGAGGCTCCGTTCGATTCGGCGATGGGTCGAAGGTGGAGATTACATGACGAGGCACTGTCCTGTTTGAGTTGAAGGATGGAGGTCACAAGGTACTCACTGATGTGTACTATATTCCCAAGCTTAAGACCAACATTATCAGTCTTGGTCAGCTCGCGGAGCGTGGATGCAAGATCGTGTTGGAGGACGAGTTCCTGTGGGGATATGACTGCCAAAGGCAGCTCATCATGAAGGTGGAGAGGTCGAAGAATAGACTCTACATCCTCAATCTCAATCGGGCGGATCCAGTATGTTTGATGACAAGCATGGAAGACTCGGCGTGGAAGTGGCATGCTCGCTACGGACATCTAAATTTCCAAGATCTACGACAACTTGGACAGAAGGAGATGGTACGTGGCTTACCGTGTGTTGATCATGTTGAGCAGGTGTGCGACGGTTCTCTTATTGGGAAGCAAAGGCGAGCCCCGTTTCCAAGGGAGGGACAATATCGAGCAAGTAAGGTTCTTGAGTTGGTGCATGGAGACTTATGCGGACCAATCACGCCGGCGACCCCTGCCGGGAACAAGTACTTTTTGCTCATCGTCGACGACTTCAGTAGATACATGTGGGTTGTGTTGCTGAAGAGTAAGGATCAAGCTTTGCAAGCATTCAGGATTGTGAAGATGGCAGCCGAGGTGGAGTCCGAGGCAAAGTTGAAGGCCCTCCGTACCGATCGGGGTGGGGAGTTCAAATCCAATGAATTCAAGGAGTTTTGCGAAGCTCATGGGATCCGGCGGTATCTCACCGCACCATATTCACCGCAGCAAAACGGTGTTGTGGAAAGAAGGAACCAAACCGTGGTGGCCATGGCACGCAGCATGATGAAGAGCAAAGGCATGTCAGGCAGGTTTTGGGGTGAGGCAGTTAGTACAGCTGTCTATTTGTTGAACAGGGCGCCAACTAAGAGTGTAGTTGGTATGACGCCGTACGGAGCATGGTACAGGCGCAAGCCCTCGGTTGATCATCTTCGCACTTTCGGGTGCGTGGCGCATGTGAAGACGGTGACTGGGCATACTAGCAAGTTGGCAGATCGAAGTACTCCAATGGTCATGATCGGCTATGAATATGGTTCGAAGGCGTATCGCGCGTACAATCCAGTGAAAAAACAGGTGGTGGTGACATGTGACGTCGTCTTCGAGGAGGAGAAATCATGGAATTGGGGCTCTGTGGAACCGGTACAATCAATTTCTGATGAAATATTTACCGTAGTCTACAGTGATTCGCATGCAGATGATTAAGAAACGGTGTCCCGTGGCGTTACGGATTTAGGCGCTGGTTCAAAAGATGGAAGTCCGGAAGTGAGCGGCAGCAACGCTACGCCTGGAGAGGTATCTCTGCGTGGGAGTCCCGGCACAAGCAGCAGCTCACGCGCTGCACCTGGAGGCTCGACGTCGCCATCCAGTCCACGCGCGGACGAGAGCCCTGGCGCAAGTGGCCCATCAGCTGCACACTCCCGTCCAGGAGGGACTAGCGGCAGTCCAGAAGTGGACGCGGGCGACGATGTCACGTCGCCAACATGCAGTACACCGACAGAAACTGCAGGAAATTCAGTAGACGCTGAAACAAGTACTACGTCAGCTTCCACGTCTCCTCCAAGTGCACGGGAAGAAAGGAGATGGCCACCTACTCCAGAAAAAATCCGAAGTGTACTGGAGTTGTATCCGCCGAAGACCCTTCGTACAGCGCGTGCGCGAGGGAGAGGACAAGGTCGGTGTTTACTCACCGAGGAGCCGACGAAATTCGAGGATGCTAATACGGAGGAGTGTTGGCGTCGGGCTATGGATGAGGAGTTGGGGTCGATCCGCGACAACGATACATGGGAGCTTGTCGATCTACCCAACAATCACAAGGCCATAGGGCTCAAGTGGGTGTACAAGATCAAGAAGGATGCCGAAGGGAAGTTGGTGAAACACAAAGCTCGGCTAGTGGCCAAGGGATACGTGCAAGAGCAAGGTGTGGATTTCGAAGAAGTGTTTGCTCCCGTTGCAAGGATGGAATCGGTGAGATTACTTATTGCTCTCGCAGCTCAAGAATCTTGGAAATTGCATCACATGGATGTGAAATCCGCATTTTTGAATGGGGAGTTAGAAGAAGAAGTTTATGTGAAGCAACCACCGGGATACATCAAAGAGGGAGAAGAACGCAAAGTTTTGAAGCTACATAAGGCGTTGTACGGGCTACGGCAAGCCCCTCGGGCGTGGAACATCAAGCTTGATCGTACATTGATCTCTCTCGGATTCGAGAAGAGCCCACTGGAGCATGCGATGTATAAGCGAGGTAAAGGAAGGGATCATCTACTAGTTGGCATCTATGTTGATGATCTATTGATAACTGGAGCGGATGAGAAGGAGATTGCAAAGTTCAAGCTACAGATGAAGGAGTTATTCAAGATGAGTGATCTAGGATTGTTGAGCTACTACCTTGGGATCGAGGTACATCAAAAGCTGGGTGAGATCACGCTATGCCAAGAGGCATATGCAAAGAAGATACTCGAGAAGTGTGGCATGGAAGAATGCAATCCAACTCATGTTTCGATGGAACCTCGTCTTAAACTGAGCAAAAGGAGTGAAGCACATGTGGTTGATGCAACGGAGTATAGGAGCGTTGTCGGAAGTTTGAGGTATCTCATCAACACAAGACCGGACTTGGCCTATTCCGTTGGCTATGTGAGTCGCTTCATGGAAGCACCCACAATGGAGCATTGGACAGCCGTGAAACATATACTCAGGTATATCAAAGGTACTACAAACTTTGGTATTGTCTACTCGAAAGAGAAGGAGGAGGTGAAGCTACTTGGCTACAGTGATAGTGACATGGCAGGAGATATTGACGACCGTAAGAGTACCTCGGGCGTGGCATATTTCTTGGGAAGAAGCATAGTAAGTTGGCTATCACAAAAGTAAAAAGTGGTGGCACAGTCATCCTGTGAAGCTGAGTATATTGCGGCTGCAACTGCGGCGTGTCAAGGTGTGTGGCTAAGGAGTCTACTTGGTGATCTCACCAATCGGGAGGCGGAACAAGTGGTGCTCAATATTGACAATAAGTCTGCAATTTCATTGTGCAAGAATCCGATGCATCATGACAGGAGTAAGAACATTGATACGAAGTATCACTACATACGGCAGTGTGTAGAGGAGAGCAAGATTAAAGTCAACTATGTTTGCACCGATGATCAGCTTGCGGATATCCTAACTAAATCTTTGGGACGAGTGAAGTTTGCGGAGATGCGAGGAAGGATCGGCGTCCAAGCTGTGAAGGTAGGCACATCGTGCTTAGGGGGAGTGATTGTTAGGAATAATAATCCCGATAGGACACGGAACGGTGTCGTGTACGTGTGTGTGTTCCGAGTAGGACTAGTAGTCCAACACCTATTCGTATTGACGTTGCGTCTTGCCGGGTATATATACACCCATATAGTAGCCTTGTAAGACAACCGTGAGATTCAATACAAACAACAGGACCGAGAGGGCCCTGTAGCCATCAACATTGTTTTTCCTGGTACGTACTCGTGTGAGTTGAGAGAGCTACTTCTTTTAGCTGGTTCTTATACGTGCGCGCAACTCGCCGGAATACTTCGCCGTCGTCACGCCGGACTGCACTCGGCGTTTGGGACTGGACCAAGAGGCTTGGGGTGATTAACCTGGAATTACACAACAAGGGGTTATTACTCAAACAGCTACACAAGTTCTACTCGAAAGAAAATATCCCATGGGTCAATCTCGTCTGGTCCCTTTATGGAAGTAATGTTCCCCATGCCATGTCCAAACGCGGCTCATTTTGGTGGCGAGATATTTATAGTTTGGTTGGAGAATATAGGAGTATATCTCAGTGTAATCTGGGAAGTGGGACGACAGTTTTATTCTAGAAATATTTTTGGACAGAAAGTGGGCTCTTATGTGAGAAATTCTCAAGATTATTTTCTTACACTCTTAGTGAAGATACTTCAGTACTCCCTCCGGTCCATATTAATTGACTTGGATTTGTCAAACTTTAGATGAATCTAGACACTATTTAATATATAGGTTCATCTAAAATTTGATAAATCAAAGTCAATTAATATGGACCGGAGGGAGTAGAAGATATGGCTTCAACAATGGACCTCAGCTCTTTCTTTTCTTTGCCGCTTTCAGTAGCTGCGCACGAGGATCTCCGGCAAGTTTCACAAATCCTCTTAGACGCTGGAGTGGATGCAGCTAAACTAGATCAACGTGTTTTTGCCTTGGGAAGCTCTCAGTTTACTCCATCTAAATATTACAAATTCTTATTTAGTGAGATGCCGAGGGATGTAGCACTTAATGCTATTTGGAAATCGCGTGATCTCCCAAAACTAAAGGTTTTTTCTTGGCTACTCATGATGGATCGCCTCAACACTAGGGACCTCATGGTTCGAAGGCAATGGCAGTTAAACTCTGGATCGGACTGTGTGTTGTGCAATACTGCCTCCCTGGAGACAAGAGACCATCTATTGTTTGCATGTGAATTCGCCAAACGATGCTAGGATTTCTTGCACATTCAGTGGGACTTACAACTGCCTTTCACTGAGAGATTTATTCAAGCACGCCAGAACTTTGCTAGTCCTTGCTTGATGGAAGTAATAGCCGCTGCTGCTTGCAATATTTGGAAGGAATGGAACGGTATGATTTTTGACAGTGAGCCAACTTCTTTTCCTAGGTGGGAAGTATGTTTTCAAAACGATCTACTCTTGCATACGTACAGAGTAAAGGCAGTGTTAGTTGAGCCTCTTATTGATTGGCTCCATCTTCTTTTCATGTAATCCATGGATCCTTTAGTTCACTTCTGTCCTCCCTGATGTATTTCCTCTTTCTTTGGTCCTGTTTGTACAGTGCTCTATAATATATAAATTACACCGTAGGGGATTCCCCTACGGTAAAAATGTCAAAAAAAAAATTATAAACGAGATATAAAACAGTTGATAAACAGAAGTAGGTTAATATAGGAGTGCAGGAATGGTGGCTTGCCTGTGACCAGTGAGATGTCCCTTGACTTCTTTAGAATACCAGAATTCCAATAATAACTATAAATAAAGATAACCCCGGATGCTTCCTTCTTCTCGGCGTCACACAATCGCAACTATCGCCGTTATCGAGGATACATGCAAGCAAACAATACACCAATCAATACAAGGCATACAAGCATCAAACCATAAAACGAGCAAAGGATAGATACATGATCAACATCAGTAGGATGTTGGAGGTTTGATGTGATTGGATTTGAAGGAGATTTGGAGGTAAAGGAAAAGGGATCCTTTGTGGATTTGGAGTATAGGAACTACCTAAGAGAGGGGGTTTTGACCAAGGGCTTGATTTGTATGATATCATTGTATAAAAATGATACCATCAGATAGGTATTGATAAAATAAAACCAACAAAAGTGGTTTCACTATTTTATCAATTTCCCTTGATTTATAATGGATTTTATAGTGGATAAAACCCTAGTTTAAGGAAATAATTCACCAGAACTTTTATGGAGTTCCAAAAATTATTTCCATGGGTGATTGGGTAGCATTTAGTGGACTGAATCAGAAAGAGTTGGATTCACCTCAAAACAATTAGCAGAATGCCCTTGAGAAATTCCCAAAAGCAATACTAGACAAGATTTGTCTTTTTCATCAGATTTATTTTATAGAAGCTTTTTAGTTGATTCCAAGGACACATTTTAGGTACTAAGAATACCTTTCTGTAGAAATTGGAGTAAACCGTTTTGGAGGTACACATCTACTGTAGGAATTTTATTAGTGAACAAACCTTGCACAGAAGAGTTTAGTTCACTAAAATTTAATAGAGACTCATAAAAATATGAGCTACTGGATTATGAAGGATATGGATATGTGTGTCATATTATAGTTGGAATTAGGTCGAAATCTCAGTTGGTTTGGCCTAGAGAATTTGCTAAATGTAGAAAGTCTCTGTTTTTGATATTTTTATCAGGGGCAAACTAGGAAGCAAAATAAGGTGGGGCCAGTGGGGTAGGAAAGGTATGGGTGATACCTTTATGTTCAAATTGGATTTACTCCATTTGGAGTGGTAAATCTTTCTGGGGAAATTATTTTATGAAAAGGATAGATCTTAGGAAATGATTTATCATAATTATTATATTCATCCATTTAGTGTAAATCTTGGTCTGCATGTTTGGGAAGACATTTGTACATCTAACAAAATTTAGATCTAGGAAATTGGAAGGGTTTTCCATTTTTGTTTGCATTTAAACCATCAAATGATTTCCAGATCTGATAAACAAAAGGAAAGAGGAGAAAGGCCGGTGTCAATGGGCCAGATTCAGAGAGGGGAGTGGGCCGCTAGGGGTAGGCCGGCCTAGCAGCGATGGGCACGCACGCGGGCGGCGCATAGCCAGCTGCGGCCCAACATCTGGCCCACTCGCGGCTCCGGGGCGAAGAGGTACCGGGCACTCCCGACCGTCGGATCTGGCTGAATCTAACGGTCGCGGGGCGTCGTCTTTGCGGGGCTAGCTCACCAGCAAGGAAACCCTAGACGGTGACGGGGAGGGACAGAGAGGCTCACCGGGGGCTCGGGGAAGGCCGGGGAGGCTGCGGGGCGACGCGGTTGATGACGACGGTCCGGATGAGGGGAGGCACGAGGTGGTTCGTCGTCAGGAGGGATCTCGCGTGGCGGCGCCCGAGCCTAGCTCGTCGGAGTTCGTCGGGGAGGCTCCCAGAGCTGCTGCATGTCAAAGAAAAGGGTATGGTTAGCACCAGAGGAGCAAGGGGAGTCCATTGGTGTAAAATGCAAAGGGAGAGGAGGGCTGAGGGAGGAGCCTAGCTCGATTTTCTTGGAGGAGGCCGAAGCTTCTCTTCCTCCTTCTTTCGAGCAGCGCAGAGCAAGGGGAGGAGAGGGGAGCTCTGGGAGGTAAGTGGAGGGGAGAGGGGGCAAATGAGGGCGAGGGGGAGAGCTGTACTAGCCTGTGGCCTTATAAACCAATCTAGATGGGTCCATGATGCACTAGGTGCATGGGGGAGCTTGGGAGAGGGTTGCTGGCCAACCATTGGGCAAGGGAGGCGGTGGAGAGGGGAGAGAGAGGGTCCTGGTCGTGCTAGGGTACAGAGAGGGGGTGGGGTGTTGTAATAAGAAAAGGAGTGGCTAGACAAGACATTGCCTTTGTCTCCCTCTTAATTAACCATGTGGGACAAGGGGTGTGGGGGCATGCTACAGTGCTGGTTGACCAGGGGAGAGTGATGAGGTTAGGGAGAAGTGCTGGGGAAGTTTGGAGCTGGTTTGGGTTTGATTTGAATCAAGTTTGCTTGATTTGCAAAATGTTGATCATTTTGGGGCTTGTGAAGGAAGTTGCAAAAGTTGCATTGGACAAGGTGTGGAAATGGTACTAGTATATATAGGAGGTTAAATAATCTCTCCATGATTTAAATGGGATTGTTCTGATGATTATAATCCCATTTAAATGCACTTCTTCAAAAAGTGCTAAAGTATATTATGGAAACAAGAATGATATTTTTACATTGGAAAAGCTTGGTTTTTGAGGTGAGATGGTCCTAAATACCATAAAACACATTGTAGAATTTTATTGGGATTTATTGAGGTGGAAAAGTATTTTTAGGGAATTATTTCTTGTTTCTGCCATTTAAGAAAAATGGAAAAAAGAAATAATAAAGAATATGGGATATGAAATATAGGCATCAAATGTGCCTTGAGTTGGCAAGGTGATTTGGAGAAAAACAATCTTGCCTTTGAGGACAAGGTGTTTGGAAATTGGTAAGTAAAGGAAATTAAATAGTTTAATAATCCAAATAATTGTGGGAATTATTTGGGGATGCTTATATCCAAGGTAGATGATGTAAACTTGATTTGGGCATCAAGGTCAACCTTGGTTTAGAAGAAAAGTGATGAAAAGGGTGGAAACTAGATTCTTGGAGGATCTAGGGTTTGGTTATTCTGATGCCACCTAAACAGGGTTGGATTAGGGAGCTCAGAGCTCACCTTGGTACAAGGGTTATATGGATGAATATACCATTTCATATAGATGATCATGGAAGCAAGAGTTGGGCTTGGTTGGATTTGAGGTGGTTTTGGAGTGATGGCAAACTTTGTTGAAAATAAGGCTGCCATAACAGATACATCAGGTAGCCTCCTAAAACATGTGGATTTAAGAAGCACAAGGCTCCAATGGAAACAAGTGAAGTGGGTGTTTATAGTCCATGAGTATTATATCATAACCATATCAAGGAGTTGGTCAAGTGGAGGTGGCATATAGATGTGAGCTTCTGCTAAAATTGGCAAGATGATAAGATTTGCAGAAGAAGTTATTATCTTGACTACAAAACCATCATGGATGGATGGGGAAATAAAATGGCTTAGACAAGGGTAAGAGTGGGATT
The DNA here is from genome assembly GCA_916181665.1 of Avena sativa. Taxonomy (NCBI): domain Eukaryota; kingdom Viridiplantae; phylum Streptophyta; class Magnoliopsida; order Poales; family Poaceae; genus Avena; species Avena sativa. The sequence goes on from OV702293.1 coordinate 109,423,709, forward strand.
TGGTAGTACTAAAAATGTACTACAAGAGGGTTCAAGTACATTCTCAAAAATGCACCTTGGTTGGAAGAGGTAGGTCTCCAAAGATTGAATCTAGATAAGAAATCCAGACTAAGCCATTTTGGTAGTTTTGGAGATTTTGACTAGAGTGCAAGTGGGGGATGATTTTGAGAGGATGGCAAGGGTTTATCCTATCCATCAAGTGGTTGATGTTTAGGCATGGATTTAAGAGAGGGGATCCAAACTTGTATTGGGTCTCCACTAGTTTGGAAACCATCAAGAGGGACTATCCCTGGATTGTGATAAGCATGAGATGAGATGATCACTTGAGTGGCTTAGGATAGATCCAGATTTGGATGCTTGCTTTGAGATTGATGATCACAAGCAAGGATTGGGTCCTAAGGGATGAGCTACTAGATTAGCTCACTCTAGTTCCTAGGCAAACAAGGCAATCAGCAGATCAAGGCAATTCATCTTATTACTTATCCAACTAGTACTAGGGTTACCATCAAGCCTAGCTTGAGGTAAGGATAGTATTTCGAAAAGGGGTCTTGCTTGGAAGTAAGATAAGGATCATCTTGGTATTACTACCAATATTGGATTAAAAGGTTTTGGAAAAACCTAGAGATAAGTGTAGTTGAAGGTTCTGTCTTGAAAACATAAGGAGAGTATATATATGTCTGCATAGTTTTGGCAATAGAAGCTAGTAAAGTATTTGTTTGTGTCAAAGTCATCTTGGCTCAGGTTTTTGAAATGCCAGAACATTTGAGAATATGAAAGATGAGCCAAGACATCTCTTTTGTAAAATAGTTTTTGTAAACTAGGGTTGAGATGAGGAGTACACAACTAATACCCAAGCAGTTGCTTGAGCACAAGCAAACAAGCAAGCACACATTGCAAGAAAAAGTTTTTATTCCCCCTGATTTTTGCCTTTTTGACATTTAATCAGGGTTGCTGAAATTGGGATGTTACACGCAACTCAACACATATAGCTAAGGTTCGTTCACCTTATCAAAGTTCTATTGTCCTCCCACTTAACTTTTGCGAAAAATTCCTTTTTCAAGAAAGTTCACATTTCAAGCGACAAACCCTTTTGTCCTTGGTGTTATGGAGGAATACCCAATGGTTATTCGAAATAACCTACAAAGACATGCTCATCTGACTTTGGTTGTAAACATCTTACTTATGCTTAGCATACCAAAATTTTAAGAAAGGACAACTTGGGTTTTACCCCAAACCAGGTGTCATTTCAATGGATCAAGATGGAGCTCTTTTCAGTGTAAAAGTGGTAGTCTCTAAAGCTTTAATCTTTTAAAACATAATGGCAGTTTTATAAATAAAACCTTTGATCCAACCATCTCAAACAAGGTTTCATTACAAATCTCAAACACTCCATATTACTATGGTGTATCGGGAGATGTAAATCTAGGTGATTCGCTAAACTTGCAACTCAAATAAATCCCTTTACGATGAAATCATAAATCATTTATTTTCTTGTTACACTTGCAACTCAAATAAATCCCTTTATGATAAAATCATAAATCATTTATTTTCTTGTTACAATGTTGTCCACTTCATCTTGAAAGTCTTTGAACGTTTTCAAATATTTCATACTTCTTTCTCACTAAGTGAATGTTCACTTCAAATTTCTGGAGAAAGCATATGAAGTTGAAATCCATCGCTTACGACTACACATAATGGACTACATACATCGATATGTATAAATTCCAATATTTTAGTCGTTCGTTCTTCTTTGGCGTTTGAACTTCTAATTATCCCGAGGAAAGTCTCACAAGCGTCAGTTGATCAAATCAAAGACCCCAAAAATCCATGAATATGGAGATTCTTCATGTTTTCTTTCCAATATAATTTAAACAGTGATGTCACATCGTAAGTGATCTTTCAATCATTTGTCTTGCAGCATTTTATCATTAGGTTTTATGGATGTGATTTCTCCTACTAGATTTGTAAATCATCCATCTTATATGTAATATGGTAATTATTTGAACAATCTTTGTTCTCATAATACCTGATTTAAATATCTATTATTAAAACAAATCTTGAAGGCAAGCTTTGATGTCAACAAGAAATACAAACAACTGTTTGTTTGTTTTCGATGAACATCATCACATATTCTCTTGCTAGTTACTTAGGCCATTGTGGTTCATGAATTGCGTCGTTCTGTATGAAATTTCATACCAACCAATTCGGTATCCAATACCCAAGAACCACATTGTTTAACAAGCAAAGAATACAACCATAACATGTATATCATCTATATACCTAAACTGGATATTTCCAATCTTTTCTTTTCTGCCAATTATATTTTATAGATTCTCTTTTAGCATTTCCTTTTCCTTTTAAATTAATCTATCAACATCAAAAGTGGAGCCATATACATGACACATAGTCCAAAGCGTGTATATTCAAATAATAATACCTTTGGACTTGCACTTTGAAGTAGATCACCATCATCAAATGATCACAATTATTTCAAAATCCATTCTTTAGTAATATTTTAGTGTAGTAAACACTTTACATACATATTCTATTCATCCTTATCATGACGAATTTCATGATCAAGCTAATGTAGCTTATAAAGGCGAGTATAACATTACTTTCCAAAACCCTTTTGGATGATTAGGATGTCGAGCATCTCCAACCTTTGCAAATTCTCATCCAATATGAGAACATATATTATACTCTATCATATTGCAACAAAATACTGTTTCAGATATTGTTATATCTGCCACACATGATGGTTTTTTAAACAATTCTTTTAGCTCCTAGATAAACTTGATATTAAAACAATCAAGACTCATGGAGGCAAACATGATACTTAAGATACTAACACTGGAATTGTTACTCTTGATTTAATACCAATTATTAAATTTCATGGAGTAAACAGAGTTTGCTGAAAGTTTGCAATAGGACTTTAAACTTTAGATTGACACTCAACACAATACGATACCAGTTCGTGAAGTAAATATCCAAAATTCTATAGTTCTATTATCTCAATTACAACTAAGCATAAGGTGGTGAACGAATGCCAATGACTACAAAAAATTATGCAAATTCACTTTAATTTATGATAAATTGAGTTATACTAATCCAACTTAGAAATGAACTCCCACTCAAAAACGACATCCCTCGTGTATTTTTGGTGACTACATGAACCAAATCCACTACACCAAGTCCGATCATCACGTGAGTCGGTGTAGCTTCAAAGGCGAGCATCAAATGGGCATCATATCTTTCATATGACTCATGCTTAACCTTTCGGTCCATGTTCCGAGGCCATGTCTATACATGCTAGGCTCGCCAAGTAAGAACCTTAGTATTCACGTGTGTAAGCTGTCTTACACCCGAAATATGATCGTGGATCCAAGAACACCCGATCATCACGTGATTTCTTGGAGCGACGAAACATAATCGGTGCATAGTTAAGGAAGAACACATTTTTATCTTGATATCTAAATGAGAGATAATCTTATTATGCTAATAAAATGCCAAACTAGCAATACAAGATGCAACAAACATCACCTGTGAATAAGTGAAATGATATGGTTCTTGCACTTGATCTCCATCATATGCATCATGGTATGATCGCCATCATACCTCTATGTGTAAGGCCAAGGTCTATGGAACTTACACGTTATGTGTGTTGTAAGAGTATCATCTCATACTTCTACTTACAACATCACCATATCATAACACTAGCCCAGCAACAATCTAAACTAGACGCCTCTAATTTATCCATTGCAAGTTTTACGTGGCTTAGGGCTTTCGAAGATAGAACCGTTCTTACCTATGAACATGAACCACAACGAGGATAACCAAATTGTTGACAACTCGTTGAAAATTAGATATTGACTATAGTAGGAGAGACAGACACCCGCTAGCCACTTATGAAAAACTAGTTGCATGTCAAGCGTGGAACAGGTCTCATGTGCGAGGACATGTAAAGTTTGTCCGGGCCGCTTCATCCCACTATGCCACCAATATCCAAAGTACAACTAAGTAGCAATAAATGATCATCATCCCTCACATACTCATATGTGTACTACCCGTGCAAAGCATCTACGCATACATCCGACTCTAATACCACTGAAGGGTTAGCAACATAGAATTTTTTTTCCTACGATGGGAACAACTAAGTACCAACATCTATCTACTATATACAAGAAACGGGTGGATATACATCCATAGAATACATACCCTCGAAGATCTAATAGCATTAACGAGGTTGTACTCGTGGATGATGTAGTCGAACGCTTGCCGATCTCAAGATCGTGATGAAGTCCATCTGGTCCAGCCAGTCCAGCACCATCAAGTCCAGCACCGCAAAGTAGTGGTGCATCCGTGATCGCACACACGTCCGGGTACCCCGACAACCTCCGCACCCTCGCTCTAGCGAAGCAGCGGAAGCAACAAATCCTTCCAGAAAAAGCCACCAGGGACATGTATCTCGCTGATCCGAGACCATGGGAAATTCTAAAGGGGGAGAGAGATCCTTTGCGAGGAGGTGTGTGAGATAAGTGAGAGGAGGGGGTACTTTTATAGGGGAGGGGGAAGCCCAAGGGGGCATGGCCGCCGGCCATGGAGGGTGCCCCCACCTCTCCCTCATTCATGTGGTGGAAGATCCACTGACATAAAAAATACCTCCACTCACAATTCCACTCACATACATTAATTTTCCACCAAAATTAATGCAAGCTCTCATTTAAATAAAAATCTTTTATTTTTTTATTCTTAATTTTGTTAATTACTTTAATTAAGAAACATTCACATAAAACCCCTTGCTAGTATTCAATTTCACATGCAGAACCAGTTTCAGCAATTTCAACCGAAACAGTTTCGGTGTCTAGTGATATAAATTCCTGCACTTTCCTTTTTCTTTCTCTGGCATTTTATTTGCTCCAAATGGTGTATGTATCCCTTAAGTGTGTCACCCTACGGTTCGCGAATAATGTAGACATGATCGAGACCCCTCTCCGATCAATAATCAGCAGCGGGACCTGTAGATCCGTACTGACTCCCACATATTCAACGATGCCTTCTGTGATCGTGTGAACCTTATACGCATGTAACTCAATCCCTTTGTCTCGCGATATATTACATGTCCGAGATTCGATCATCGGTATCTCCATACCTAGTTTGATCTCGTTACCGACATGTACTCTTTTCTCATTCCCGTGATATAACATTCTAGTGTTCAAATCACTTGCTTGCAAGCTAACTAATGTGATATCACCGAGAGGGCCCAGAGTATATCTCTCCGTCATTGGGATGGAAAAATTCCACTCTTGATCCATGAGCCTCAACATAACACCTTCGTAGCACTAAACCCATCTTTATAATCACCCTGTTATGGTGCGACATTTGATGTTATCAAGATACTCTTCCAGTGTTAGTGATTGATATGATCTCATATGATTACTTCGTATGATGTTATAGCAATATAAACACAATGACCTTGATCATAATGCTATACTTCAGATGAATGTTCATCACATCATTCCAACAATGTTGTGACCTAGTTATTAACAACATCCAATGTCCATGATCAGGAAACCTTTGGTCATCTTGTTAATCAACGAGCTAGTTTATGAGAGAGGCATAACTAGGAACTTTCTATTTATTAAACACACATGTATTAACGTTTCCATATTAATACAATTATAGAATGCAAAATAAAAATTTATTATAAATAAGGAATACGATAATAACCACTTTATTATTGCCTCTTGGTCATATTCCCTTCAGCACTGGCCTACACCCTTCGCCATGCCGTTAGCTCACTGCACCGTCATCACCGACGAGCTCTAACCATCCCGCGCGTCCCCTCTCGCCGGTGTATAAATAGAGGCCACCCAGCCCTCATTCTCCACACCATCTCACTCCCCTCTCTCTCAGAACCACCCCACACCCTTCGCCGAAGAAAGGCGAGCACCAGGCCGCCGGAATTTCACCGGAGTCCGCCACTGTAGAGGAGGAGCAGAGCTTTTGATTGGATCCACCCCAGGAGCCACCGTGACCACCGTTCGAACCGCCATCATAGACAACGTCGTTCGCCCCCATTGCCGACCCTATCTAGAGCCCAGGTAAGCCGCCGCGTACCCCCACCGTCGTCGTTAGGGTTCGGTATCGTCGGAGCTGTTCAACGGAGACGACGAACGTGAGCCATAGATCTTGTTCTAATCATAGGGCTCAGATTGAAACGTTCCCCTTCGCTTAGACTGAGCCACTGAGGCCTGGACCCCCCTATCAGCCGCCCGCTGCGCGCGTGCTGTGCAGCTGGGCCGGCCCAATAAATTTCTCGCGCATAGCCCAGAGATTTAAATAATCTTTTTCCAATTTATTGAAACTCTAGTTCAGTCAGTAACTTTAAAAATCAAGTCAAAGAGTTCTACTAAACCAAATTGCATGAAACAATTTTGTTAGAAAGGTATTAAAATTATTAATCCAAGCCCGTTGGATTCAAACCATTTGAAATTATAGATCACCTATAGTAAAAATAACAAGACAAAGACCTTTACACATTCAAACATTTTTCAAAAATCAACCCTAAATGCTTTTGAGTTGATTCCAACTCTCAAAAATCACATTTAACAAGATCTTTCTGAATATGTAAAAATATTTAGGTTTAACTGTAGTAATCTTGGACAAGTATTAAAAGAATGCCCCATAGGCATTTCTAGTCACTTTAATTATTTAAAATAATGATGTTAAACCTTATTAAATTGTGACACCACTTTAAATTACATACCCAAGTATTAAAATATGTAGTGATGACATGTGTCAACATGATCCCATATTTTAATTGGAGAATATTAAATATTAAGTAGTTTTCAATAAGTAGAAACTACTTTTCTAAAAATAAAATAAATAAGACTAGGTCTTTAATTCATGTGGTGATTGTGATGATGATAGATCATCTAGTGTGAACCTTTGTGTGTCAAATAGAAGTAGTTAAGTATTGTTTGGTGATTGTGTACCTCGTATTTATTTGTAGACGCTAGTACCAACCAAGGCTACGAGGAGAACGAGTACAACGAAGAAGAAAACTTCAACCACTTCACTACTAAAGGCAAGCTACTAACTATGCGAGCTAAGCTAAACCATGCAAGACATCCTTGCATGCCTAAACCTAGCAGTTAACCTATGCAAGACACATTAGGCATACTTTGGTTATGCAACCTTGATTATACCAAATCCCAGTTTTACTTGCAAGCTTTATTCGTTTATTTCTTTATCAAAGTTCTTTATTGATTTTACTTAGTGACTGGTGAGTTTTGGAAAGATAGTATAGGTAGCATAAAGAGCATAAAACTTGGCCTAAGCTAGTTAGAACTAGATGTCATACTGCGGCATGATATTAGATTTGGATAAGTCACACTTGATTAGCACCCCTCATTAGTGATTACCCTCAATTTTAGTGGCTAGTGCTAAGCATAAAAGTGGATCACTTTAGATGGGAATACTTGGTGAAAATGATTATGAAAACCTTGGAATGATGAGTCATTCTAATGAAATGTTTTGACATGTATTATGAACACCCGATGATTTGATGATGAAAATGTTGAGGCATGAGACTTAGCCCTTTATAAAACTGATGGTTGGGTTCGGATGCGATACCATTCCAATTTTACCATACAACCACAATACCCTAATTTGTGTAGGGCTTGACTAGAAATTTATATATCTTAGTATGGGTTCCCTTGCGGAAGAGGTTTTAGCTGAGGCTACCTCATGATGATTGTCCACCTGTGCAGTTCCCAAGATGATAGATGGTGATGGTTGGGAGGCCAAACTCATAGGGGAGGTGCCTATACAAGGGTGTGTAATTGAAAGGTTAGGATTAATTATCCGCATACTGAGTATGGTGATTCAGGATTGTTCCTGGTGGGTGTATCGAATGTTGTGGTGAAAGTGTACCACCTCTGCATAGTATAAAACTATTCGAATAGCCGCGTTCGCGGTTATGGACAGTTGGAGTGGCCATACTGTTCCGTCGTCAGATGTTTTCAAAATGACTTGTGAAATGAACTATGACTTTGACTTGACCACAACAGGGTTGTGAACATGAAAACTAAGTTCCCACTTAGGTGTCCTAAAACCTGAAGTTAGTTTTCTTTACTTCTAAACTCAGTTAGAGATAAACCTGGCTTTTTGCAAATAAACCTAGAGCTTAGGATTCCTACTCAAACTACTTACCTGTTAGTGATAGTTTGCGAGTACTTAAAGAGTACTCATGGCTTTGTCCCTGGCTATTCCTATGGCCAGACAATGAGGAGGACTACCAGGATGATGGACAGCAGGAAGTCTATGACAACTAGGATCATCTCCCATCACGAGCATTGCCTATGACCCAAAAGATGGATCTTCGACCATGCTACCCTTATTACTATTCTGCTGCGTTGATTGTATTAAGTCTAGATCATGAGATCCTTTATTTGTAAGACCTTTATTATGGTTTGTAATGGATGATGAACTATGGTACTAATCTGTTATGTCTCGCAAAAATGGTAATCCTGGGATTTTAATGTATGGCATAACAGGCATCTTGGATTAAAAATTTGGGTGTTGACAATAAAACGCAGAGAAGAATTACAACAACTTTCTTTACAATGACACTGTATCTATTCGTGTGCCATCCCTCGAATTTCTCCAGCAAATTCAACTGTTTTTGGATCCAGTTAGACTTCTTCTGCATTTGAACGAGCGAAAATAAATTGTATTATGTGGTCAAAACGGAGGATGAAAATATAAGATGCATACAGATTGCACAACATCAATTACATACTAATACTAGTACAAAACAATAGGTACTTATCAATTGGTAGAGGTGTCCAATTATGCCGCAGGATCCTGTACGACTTAGTACCCGTACTTTATTACGGCTAGAACAGTGCCTTTGAGCAATAGCCTATAAAAAGTAGACTTGTAAGACACATGCATAAATAGGAATTGACAATGCGGTCTAGTCTCACAATGTTCTGAAAGCATACCTCATTCTTTTGATCAAGCTAGTGGTGGAGAATATCACCCTACTGATCGCCAGTCATGTGATCCACAGGAGACATTCTTTTAACATCCTGAAAACACTTGCCAGAGACGTGTTGCTTCTTAGACTGTGGCGCTGTTGGCGAAAACATGTAGAGAATATGCTTTTGAGAACAACCTTTACATCCTCACTATTCCCATCGAACATGAAAAATCAACAATGAGTAGCATATATAACAAATGGCAAGCTAAGAAAAAAATGGACAGAGCAATGGAGTATGTCCAAGAGACAGATGACTTACATGTAACTTCTTCAGGAAACCCTTGAAATGCTTAGGGGTATTTCGATGGTGTTTCCATGAAGGCAAGATGGGAATATCTGTAACATCCCAAATTTCATCAAATACAAAATCATGTTGTTGCATTCATAGCATCATGGCATTGTTATCTTGCACAAAAAATTTCAAAGCAAAACCCTTAATAAAACCATATTTAAACCCCTTTTTATATTATATGTATGGGGCAAGGTTTTATTTTATTTTCATGACCCAAAATGATTTTTGATTGAATAGATGTGTTTGACTCACTTTTGGACACAAAGATCACAACACAAATTTTGGTGAAAGTTTGAATTCAAATGGATTTGAAATAGCCATTCAAATTCTATTTGGAAAATCAAAACATAAAAGGAAAAAGAGAAAAGGAGAAAAAAATAACAGCTTCAGCCTTTTCAGCGCAGCAAGACCCAACGGCCCACTAAGCCCACCTGGTATTCTCCCTCTACTCTCTCTTTATCACCCGCGCGCACCCCCTCTCACTGCCTAGTGGACACGCTGCCCCGTCAGCATCGTCGTCCCCAAATCCCGCCCACGACCAGCTCGCCGCCCATTTCTTTCCCCGTAGTGACTGCTGAGTTAATTCGTTAAATCCCATTGATTCGCCGGGTGATTGTCACCCCTGATCCGGCTACATAAACACCACCCCCGTGCGACCCTTTACCCCAACACTGCAACCCCTAAGCGCCGCCAGGCTCTCGCAATTTCAGCTCGCACCGCCGCAGCCCGAGCACCTCTGGCGAGCTATTCCGGTAAGAACATCGCACCCCTTTGCCTCTGGTTCACACGATCGTCATCCCCTTGCTCTTGCACGTCTAACCATGCCTCTGTTCTGTCCAATTCGCCCCAGGTCACCATCCCCATTGATGACTGCAAGCACCCGAGGCGCCGATCGACTCCGACGAGCAATCACGGTAATTTCCGAGCACCCCTTGACCTCTGCTCCATACGACTAGGTTTGCTGTGTCTTTGCACAGATACTAACGCCTTTCGTTTGACCTTTTGTGACCTAGGTCATCGCCTTTGTCTCCGGCAGTGAACAACCGACGCTAGGTCAAACTCCAACAAGCTCCCGAGCCCGTGTCCGTGCGCCCCTCTCCAAGCTAAGCTCAAGATGAGCTTCACCGCGTCCTCGCGACTCTGGTAAGAATCGACACCAACCCCCTGCCCATCTAGGCTCTCCGGCGTGTCACCGGCAGTGCCGTCTCCGCCGCCAGAGCCATCCGCGCCGCCAATCTTTGGTCGTTTAGATCTAGGCCTTTAGATCCGCATCCAATGACTAGGATTAGATCACTTATCGAATAGGTACGGTTAGATCTAGATCGTTAGATCTAACTTAAATCCAACGACACGAAAGCGCGATCCAACGCAAAATGGTACGCACCAATCAGGAAGCACCGTGTGTCACTGGTTCTGTTTTAAAATCTGATTTTAGATCTATTAGATATTCAAACTTGTAAATTTAATAACTTTTGATCTGTTTGTCCAAAAATTACAAATTATATATCAATGGATTCAGAAAAATGAACTCTTTGCAACATGCCCTTGGTTTGGCCATTTGCTTCTGTAAAATTAGGATTTTTTACAGAAACATGTGTAGGCTTATTTGGCTATATAAAATGTTTAGAAAATTATTTTAAAGTAATTTTTCGGTTATTTAGACTTTAGAAAGTTACTTTGTGTTCAGTACTATTTAGTTTGACTTGTTTAGTGTGGAAAATCATTCCATTGCATTTGCATGCATTCATATATATATTTTTTGTTTGCATATTGAATGTGAATTTGGTGTTATGATTTTATGTGTAGATTTTGGTGATTGTGGTGATTTTGATTGTGAGGATTGTTCCTATTCCCCAAACTAACAAGGCAAGTGATGCTTCATCTTTTATCCTACTATTTTAACTATGCACTAGTGATATTTTGAGTAGGATTTGCATGGAGATTTTCTAAGTATATGCTATGCCATGGGAAATCCTATATATATATTGTCTTAATAGAGTTAGGAGACTTGTTATGTTAGCATTCTTAGCCTAGCTAGTAGAACACAAGGGTGGATTATTCATGCTATGATATTATGCAAAGTCTATGACTATGTTTTTTATTAATAAAAAAACTAAGTGAATGAATCACCTGGGTGGAATGGGAAGAATGGTTTGTGTTGAGTGGTTACACAAGGCCCATGTCTATGGTTTACCTTGTATATCACACTTGTGTATGGCCAACCAGGAACAAAGGGATTTGAGATATTTAGTGTTGAGAAGCTTCTAGTGCAACCACATGGCATATGGGGTCTGCCTTGACCAAATAGGTTGGAACAACTTAGCCAGATGGACAGTTGGTGGTAGGGTTGATAGGATGGAACGCGTCCACGGTGGTCTAAGGGAATGCTTCTGAAAAGTCTCCTCTCGATTCATGTCGAGTCTTGTGGGGAAAGTGCACCACCTCTTGAGAGGGTAAAACCTAAGTACTTAGCCTTGTCCCCGGTAACGGACATTTTGAGCCTCAAAGACATTGAAGTGATCAAGGATCTCCTCATCCCAATTTATCTAAGTTAAAACTTTTGGTTGAACAAGGGTAAAGGTTCACCAATGTTTATTGGTGGTTCCTTGGGTGTTTTTGTCAAAAAAAACATAGTGTTTTAAACTAATAAGGAAACCTTATTTTGAGAAAAAGAGGTCATCTTCCCCTGCATATTATGAGAAAAAGAACGTCCAGTGTTAATTGCCCCTACAAAAGTAGGTTTTCTTGCCCTTGATCCCGTGGCAGCTTTCCCTTCATGCCTGTTGACATTTCCTTTACTTCCTCCTTGACACTCCAATCCATGTCTTTGTGCCTAGCTGTGATATTGCCTTCTTCCACGAGTTTATTTCCCTTGTCATTAGCGGAGACCATGGTGCCTCTAAACTTTAGAATATTTCCTAACAGTAATAGATAGAAACAGAAACACAACAAGAACACAATATATGAACCTCGGGGGGTCTGGGTGATTATATATTATGAATTTTTATGACATAAGGAAGGTACAGGGCAAAAACGGGATGGAGACGGGCTCCGGGGTGGTCTCACCCCTGGTGGCGTGGCCAGGCAGGGCCCACGCCACTGGGTGGTGTGGCCCACCCGGGCTACGTTTCCTTCTATGTTATGCTTGTTACCTTCCATATGGAATAAAAACTACAAAAAATATAAAGAGAAAAGTTTTTCGCGAACCTTCTATTTTCAGCACTTTTTCAATCTACAATATGCAGATCAAACTCTTGTAAAAGCAACACCCATCTAATAAGCCTAGGCTTAGCATCTTTCTTTGTCATAAGGTACTTAATAGCAGCATGATCAGTATGAATGGTAATTTTTGAATCAACAATATAAGGTCTAAACATACCACAAGCAAAGATTATAGCTAAAAACTCCTTTTTAGTAGTAGCATAATTCTTTTGAGCAACATCAAGAGTCTTACTAGCATAATGGATAACATTCAATTTTTTATCTATTCGTTGCCCAAGAACAGCACCTACAGCAAAATCACTAGCATCACAAATAATTTTTTAGGGTAGATTCCAATCAGGTGGTTGGACAATAGGAGGAGTAGTTAAAGCTTTCTTTAAAGTTTCAAAAGCTTCCTTATAATCATCATCAAAGACAAAAGGTACATATTTTTGGAGAAGATTAGTAAGGGGCATTGAAATCTTTGAGAAATCTTTAATAAACCTTCTATAGAAACCAGCATGACCAAGGATACTACGAATATCTTTCACATCCCTAGGACAAGGCATTTTCTCAATTGCTTCAACTTTGGCTCTGTCAACTTCAATACCTCTTTCAGAAATTTTGTGTCCAAGAACAATCCCTTCATTAACCATAAAGTGGCATTTCTCCCAATTAAGAACAAGATTAGTTTCTTCACATCTCTGCAAAACTTTATCACGGTTGTGCAAACAATTATCAAAATAAGTTCCATAGACGGAGAAATCATCCATAAAAACTTCCACAATTTCTTCACAAAAATCATAAAAGATAGCAGACATACATCTCTGAAAAGTAGCAGGAGCATTACATAAACCAAAAGTTATACGCCTATAAGCATAAGTTCCATAGGGACACGTGAAAGTGGTTTTCTCTTGGTTTTGTGCTTTCACAACAATCTGAGAAAACCAGAATAACCATCAAGAAAACAAAAGTGAGTCTTCTTAGACAACCTTTCTAGCATTTGATCAAAAAAAGGCAGAGGATAATGATCTTTCTTAGTGACTTTATTCACCTTTCTAAAATCAATGCACATCCTATAACCAATCACTACTCTTTGAGGTATAAGCTCATTAATTTCATTAGGCACAACAGTTATTCCTCCATTCTTAGGTACACAATGAACAGGAGTAACCCAATTACTATCAGCAACAGGAAAAATAATACCAGCATCAAGAAGTTTTAATACCTCATTTCTTACCACTTCCTTCATCTTAAGATTTAGACGGCGTTGGTGTTCAACAACTGGCTTTGCATCAGGTTCTATATTAATAGCATGCTAACATATAGTACGAGAAATCCCTTTTAAATCATCAAGAGTATACCCCATAGCTCCTCGGTGTTTCTTCAATACTTCCAATAATCTTTCCTCTTCCTTTCCTGAAAGTTTAGAACTAATAATAACAGGATATATTTTCTTATCGTCTAGATAAGCATATTTAATACCATTAGGTAGAGGTTTTAAATCGAAGACATGATCCCCTTTAGGTGGTAGTGTGGTACCCAAATCTTCCACAGGTATGTTATGCTTAAGCATCTCAGGTTGACGAAAGAAAATCTCGTCAATTTCATTTCTTTCTTCAATGAAGACCTCACTTTCATGATATTCCATATATTGCTACAAGGCATTGTTAGGAGCAAGAGAAATAGAAGAAAGTTGTTCAACCCTGAAATCCTCATTAGGCAATTCATTTTGATAAGGAGTTTTAGCAAATTTGGAAAAGTTAAACTCATAAGATTCTCCATGAAATTTAGTTAAAACTTTCTCCTTCTTACAATCTATAATAGCTCCACAAGTCTTCAAGAAAGGTCTACCAAAAATGATAGGACAAGTTTTACTAGCTTCCTTACCTTGCACTAGAAAATCAGCAGGATATTTATTCTTACCACAAAAAACTTCCACATCTCTTACAATACCAATTGGACAAACTGTCTCTCTATTAGCAAGGTGAATAACTACATCAATGTCTTCAAGTTCACAAGGACAAATTTCATGAATAATTTTCCCATAAAGCTCATTAGGAATAGCACTAGAACTTGCACCAATATCACATAAACCATAATAGAAATGATCACCAATTCTAACAGAAAGCGCAGGGACACTAGGTTTCCTAGTTTTACTAGGATCAGAGACAATATTAGAAGCATCTTCACAAAATATAATGTGCCCATCTTCTACATTCTTAGTGACAAGGTATTTCACAATGGATACTACAGGTTCAATATTTATTTGTTCATCAGGTTAAACAGTTTTCTTTGTACTTTTTCTAACCACATTAGCTATAACAGAGTGTTCCTTTACCTTAGCAGGGAAAGGTATTTTCTCAATATAAGGTTCAGGCAAAATAGGATCAACAGTACAAACTTCAGTATTTCTAACAGGAACATGATTGACAATATATTTATAAGGTGCATGGTACCTGTTCCACTACTTTTTCAGAATTTAAATATAAGAGGCAATTGCCTTAAATCAATTTGCTAGAACTTGAGAATCAAGACCATACTCAGTACTAATATCATGAAAGTCATCAGTTCCCATAAAAGATTTAATGCATTCATAATCATAATTTATACCTGACTTTCTTCCTTTGTCATTCTCCCAATCTTCAGTATTTTCTTGAATACAGTCTAGAAGATCCCATTTAGCTTCTTCCCGGATACGTGTGTATAATCCAGCACAAGAAGCATCTAATAAATCTTTATCATGAAGAGAAAGCCTTGTATAAAAGGTATTGATAATAATATTATTAGGGAGTTCATGAATAGGAGATTTGAGCATTAGTAACTTCAATCTCCCCCAAGCTTGGGCTGTACTCTCTCCGTCACGAGGCCAAAAGTTATATATTTGGTTCCTATCCTTATGAATCTCACTAGGATGATAGAATTTAGAATAAAAGAGAGGTTCTATTTCCTCCCATTCCATAGCTTGTCGATTCTTCATCAGCTTATACCATTCTTGAGCTCTTCCTTTCAATGATATAGAGAGTATCTTCTTCTTAACTTGTTCCTTTGTGATACCTGCACACTTAAACAACCCACATAATTCATGGATAAAAAGCAAGTGATCACCATGATGGACAATTCCATCTCCAAAATAATAATTATCCATAACATGGTCAACAATTCTTGTAGGTATCTTAAAAGGATCTATCTCAGCAGGTGGTGGTTAATCTACTATCCTAGCAGTGGCAGTAGCTTTCCCAAATAGGAAACCAAGTGGGTTATCCATATTGGAAACAAAGTAACAAACATAAATAAAAAGCAATACTCATAGTAGAAGTTTCCTTTACCAGTTCCACTCTTCAAACACTCCCCGACACCGGCGCTAGAAAATAGTCTTGATGACCCACAAGTATAGGGGGTGTATCATAGTACTTTTGATAAATAGGAGTGTCTATCCCAATGAGGAGCAGAAGGTGTTAACTAGTCGTTTGGATCAGGAATTCTCTGTAAATACTTAGAAAACAGATTTTGAGGGGTTTGTTGATAAAGCAAAGAAATAAAGTGCAAGTAAATAAAGACAACAAATAATTGCAGCAAGTGGCCCAATCCTTTCTTAGAAAAGGACAAGCCGGTTGTAATACTTATGAGGACCAAACATTCTCGAGGACACATGGGAATATTGTCAAGTGCTTTCGCTTCATATAGTTGATTAATCTTCTTTGGTTGGATAAGTGTTGTGTGGGTGAACCTGTACTAATGTACCGACCTTACTTGGACTAATACATACTTGTGATTAAACCCCTTGCAAGCATCCGCAACTATAAGAAAGTAATTGAGATAAAAACCTAACCATAGCATTAAACACTGAGATCCTACACTCCCTTGTGCAAAGCTTTCCTAACGGGGGTTCAGGTTTCTGTCACTCCAGCAACCCCACAATTAGTAGCCAAATACACAATGCATTCCCCTAGGCCCATGAGTGGTGAAGTATCATGTAGTCGACGTTCACATGACACCACTAGAAGAATAGCACCACAACTTAAATATCAAACCATTGAATATACCTCAACACAATTCCACTACTAACAACATGAATTCTCCCATGTCCTCAAGAACTAAACAAACCACTACTAGGAAAAGGGCTATAGGTAATCCACACATCTGTGGCTCACGTGGTTGAAGTACCCCAAGGGTAAAACAGGCGTGGCTCACCTGTGGGCAGTGCCCTACTAGTAACTAGAACAACCGTGGTGCACGTGTGGTGATAGTGCGCCACAGATATGTGTGGGCCAGGGGCCTGCTGGCTGCATGCCACATACCCGTAGCACAGATGGGGTGTGTGCGCTATGGTTGTTAGGGTTAGCCGTGGCGCACATGGGGCGCGTGTGCTATGCCTAAGTCTAGGTCCCTCTGCTTTGTAAATGGGCAAACACATCCGTGGCGCACTCCTGGCATGTGCGCCACGGTTGTGATTAGTCCCTGTGGCGCACTAGGTCCATGTGCGCCACGGATGTGTCGGCCATTTTTTTGCAGCTCCACTTTGCACATGTGACTATCCACTACCCCACACCCACACTTCACTTTCCCCTCCTTCTTCCTCCTTAGATCTAGTCGGGATACTTCTCCTTCCCACCTCAATTTCTCCACTCATTCACCATTTTTAGCATGTAAAACTTACCTTGGATGCTACATACATAATAGAGGAAGCTCTCCTTCTGGACACGCCATCCTCTCGGTCGATCTCGCGCGCACCTCTCCTTTCCATCTTCTCGATCGGTCTCTCATCTCAGTAAGTTGTCCATTTAAGGATGTGTTCATCTGTATATGGATGATATGCTCATATGTATGTAGAGGATCAATGCTCATGTGTGTATGGAGAGGATCGATGCTCATGTGTGTATATGGAGAGGATCGATGCTCATGCATGTGTGTATGGAGAGGATGATATGTTCATGTGTATGGATCGGTCTCTCTCTTGTGTTTGTGTGTGAATGAGTTGCCATTTTTTTTGCCAAAATGTTGATTCATTTCCATTTTGGCAAGACTTTGGCATTTCGCAAAGGTCCTTATTTTAGGATAGGTCATGCCGAAATTTTCTATCGACCATTGCATGCATGCATTGTTTATGTGGTTCTAATAAACTTCTGTGTACATCGCGCAGGAAACCATGGTCCGCATAATGAGTGAAGGCAGTGTGGCTAGATTTTTGAAATGCGCGACGACCGACATGATACGAAATAACAAGACGGAGATAAGATGTCCGTGCAGAAGATGCAAACTCAAATGTTTGATCGACCCAGATTCTGGCCATCTACAGGCGCACCTGCTCCGCCATGGTTTAATGGATGGATACACTCGTTGGATAAGCGATGAGGAAGACGATGGAGATGGTGAAGGTGGGCAACATGACGATGATCATCACGGCGAGGACGGGCGAGATGATGAAGAGTCTCCTGGAGATGACGAAGGTGCGGAAGCAGACCGAGATGATGATGATCTAGATGCTCGAGGAGCAGATGCCGATGGAACAATGTCAGGCTGGGTGCAGGACCCTTATGTGCAAGAGCTTCTTGTCAAGCAGACGAGTAACACCAGGGCTGCCGCTAGAGAGAAAGCCAAGCTTGCGCAACATGAGAAAGACGCGGTTACTCCATTGTATGAAGGATGCAGGACCGATGATACCCGGTTGAATGTAACGCTCAAGGATATGGAGATGAAGGCAAAACACAAACTGAGCGACGCAAGCTTCGACGATATGATGGCATTCTGGCACAATCATCTCCTGGAGGGGAAAACGTGTCCAACTAGTATCGAGGACTCCAAGAAAATCATCTATCCTCTCGATCTACCGCACGTTAGATACCACGTATGCATCAACGATTGCATCATTTATCGGGGAGAGGACACGGAGAAAACCTCATGTCCGGTGTGCGGCGTGAGTCGATACAAGAAAGGGAAGAAAGCACCTCGAAAAGTGGTATGGTACTTTCGTATCGCTCCTCGTCCGCAACGCTATTTTGTGGACCCTAAGGAAGCGTAGCTCATGCGATGGCAGGCGGAAAGGAAGAAGGCAGGAGATGACGATGACCCTGAAAAGGACGAGCTACTGATGCACCCTTCAGATGCTATCCAGTGGAAAGCATTGGACCTTGAATTCCCAGAATTCAGTGGAGATTCGAGGAACATCAGGCTTGGTGCGAGCACCGATGGACTCAATCCGTTTGGTAGCCAGAGCAGCACGCACATCACTTGGCCCGTGTTTGTATGGATGTACAACCTCCCTCCATGGTTGTTCATGAAGAAGAAGTACATACAAATGAGTATGCTAATTCAAGGGCCAAAACAACCTGGTACCAACATCAATCTATATCTCGGGATGTTGAAAGAGGAGCTAGCTACGTTATGGGAATCTGGAGCCAATACTTATGACGCTGTCGCACAAGATTATTTCACTATGAGAGCCGCGTTGGTCACTATGGTGCATGACTATCCAGGTTGCGGGTATATCTCGGGGCAGGTTATCCAAGGATTCTCTGCATGCGTTAGGTCCATGGATAACACAAGCTATCTCCAACTAGAGAAAGATCCAGGGTCTTTGCAAACCGTGTTCATGGCGCACCGGAGGTGCCTCATCAAGAATGATCCATGGAGAAAACATGGAGATCTGTTCGATGGAAAATCCGAGACCCGAGGAATCCTAGATCGGAGGAGCAGCGAAGAAGTGGAAGAATTGCTAAAAAACTAGAAAGATTGTCCTAAGCATGGAAAGAAGCAAAAGAGGCAGCAAGACAAGCCGCTGCTGAAGATATGGAAAAAAGGTTTGTTTTCTAGGAGTTTCCATACTGGAAGTTTCTCCGCATGCCTCATAGCCTTGATATCATGCATATCATGAAAAACGTGTGCAAGAGTCTGGTCTCCACCATAATCAACATGCCAGATAGGATGAAATATGGTCCGAAAGCAAGGCACGACATGGTATTCATGGGCATCCGGAAGGAGCTTCACGGAGGACGCACTATTCCTGATGATCAGGAAGATGACGATGATCATGAGTCGGAGGCGACACAAGGTCATCGGAAGGGTAAAAAGTTCAAGAAGAACGAATATTACTGCCCTCCTTCTTGCTTCACTCTAATCCAGGATGAGATCAAATAGTTTTTCAAGTGCCTTCTAGGAGTCAAATTTCCTTACGGCTACACGGGCAAGATAAGCAGATACCTAGCTGAGGCAAAGTAGCGGTTCAGTGGCATGAAGTCTCACGACTGTGTCGTGCTAATGACGAAGGTACTTCTGGTTGCACTAAGAGGGATAATGGACGAGCACGTCCGTGAAACGTTGTTTGGCCTCTGCAAGTTTTTGGACGTCATCTCTAGAAATTCAATTGGCGTGAATCAGCTCGGGAGGCTACAGGAGGAGATCATGGTGATACTATGCGAGCTTGAGGTCTACTTCCCGCCCACATTCTTTGACATTTTGGTGCATCTGTTGGTCCATGTCTTGGAGGACATCGTCCAACTCGGGCCGATGTTCCTCTGTAGCATGATGGCGTTCGAAAGGATGAACGGACACATCAAAGGATATGTTTGCAACAGGCCCCGTCTAGATGGAAGCATAGCAAGGGCTTTCTGGCCGAAGAGTGCATCTCTTTCTGCATGAATTATCTAGACATCGAGAACCCTGTCGGTCTTCCCGTCAATAGGCACCTAGGCAAGATCGACGGATCTGGTCACCAAGAGGGTCGTCGCGCACTACATGCATACTTTGATTGTCGACGCGTAGACTTTGATCGAGCAAACCTCGTCGCGCTACAGCATTTAGAACTGGTCGATCCTTGGGTACAGAAGCACAAAAGTTTAATCGACAAGAAGTACAGTGATCGGGGCATACAGAGGATGCGGGGAGAAATAATCAAAGAGCACAACTCAGATTTCATGTGTTGGTTTAGGTAGACGCTCCTTGATAATCCCCCGCGATCGCATTCTTCTGACACGGAAAAGATCATATTCACCTTGTCATAGGGACCCATGCAAAACCTGGTGACCTATCAGGCGTATGATATCAATGGCTACACATTCTACACGGAGGAAAAGGACAACAAGTGTGATTACCAGAACTCAGGTGTAACGTCGTAATTCTACACTGATGACAACATGAAGGAACGATTCTACGGAAGGATCGAGGAGATCTGGGAGCTCGACTACTGTCAGAAAAGGTGCCGATGTTCCGTGTCAGATGGGCAAAGAGCATCGAAAGAGAAGACCGGTATTTCACAACCATGGTTATACCCTAAGCAGCCAAATCCAAGGCCGCCACTGCGAACGTGGCCGCGAAAAATGAACCGTGGGTACTGGCTAGCAAAGTGGACCAATGTTTTTTCATTACCGAACCGACAAAGCCTAGTCGTCTTGTCGTGAGGAGAGGAAAAAGAAACATCATCGGAATGGATGGAGTCGCCAACGAGCAAGACTTCGACCAGTATGTCAATCCAAAGATTGAAGATGACGATGACTACGATGCAGCAACATACATCACAAGAAGAAAAAGGACAAACCTACCCAAAAAGGTAGCCCGTTCGAAAGAAGAAACATTAAAGTGTCGGGGTAAATTATTCAACCGCGACAAAGAAGGGAAAAAAGATTGTAAAATGCTAGCTCAAAAAATATTGTAAAACGCGTAGTCAAAAAAGATTGTAATATTCATGGACAAATTATTATTGAATTTGGTTATACTTTGAATCATATTTGTACCACTTTTATGACATATATTATCACTTTTGGGCATTTTTGGAATATTTAAAAGTATTTTAAAAACAAAACAAAACTTTTATGGCATATATCACCACTTTTGGGAAGTTTTTGGAACATTTAAAAGTATTTTTAAAATAAAAATAAAAAAGATGGGCACCAGGATTCAAACCTGGGTGCTCGTATAGGTTCAGAATAGAGAAGTGGGCAGAACCAGTGGAATAGGCTAGTGTAGTTGTTAGAAGCAGTGTTGCATTAATGTTATAGAGTCATTAGAAGCTGATAGGCGTAGCACACTAGCCCGGAGTGCGCTACAGTTATCCGTAGCGCACTATGCCAGAGTGTGCTACGTCTATCTGGGATTTATCCACACGTGTGTGCGGGCCACGTCGCTCTCTCACCCATCTCACAGCCCGAGCCCGACCCCCCTCCCCCTTCCCCCGTTATGGCCGCGCTCGATCCGCCAGCCGCTGCCACGCTCGATCCCCCCAACATCCGCTGCTCGAGGAGGAGGCCATGGAGGAGGAGGCCCCCCCGCGTCCGAGGAGGAGGAGGTCCGAGCGCATGTCCGAGGAGGAGGAGGAGGCCTCCCGTGTCCGAGGAGGAGGAGGAGGCCGCCGTCGTCCACCTGCCATCGTCCGCCTGCCGGTCGATCACTCGTCGTCGTCCGCCCGCCATCGTCGTCCTCGTCTCAGAGGTTAGCTAGCGTCGCCCCTCCCCTCTCTCCCTCTCTCCCCTCACTCTGCATGCGACAAGAAGCTAGCTAGGGTTAAAAAATTAATCTTGAATGTTAGCCCATGATTGAAACTACAGTTGTGATTCAGTACAATAGCAAGATTATGATTGAAACTTGATGCAGTTGTGATTCAATTATGATTGAAACTTCATTCAGTGCTGATTAGATGGAAAGTTCAAGTTGAGATTTCTTCATCATACTTACTTTTTTTACTGTTGTGCTCACTTAAAACAAAATACCATAGATTCTTGGTTACAATGATAGTATGTGAACTCCATGTCGGATCTTGGACATTTATGCTCACTTAACAGAAAAAAATGATAGTATGTGAACTCCATGTCGGCTCTTGGATAGCAGTAGGGAAGATCACCGTAGGCTTCCTCTTGCTCTCTTGATTTCAGAGAGTGTACTGTCCCTAGTAGAGAGAGAGAGTGCTCTCTTGATTTCATTGGAAGATAGCTTGTGGTTTGCATTGCATTATCTCCATCTTATGCCCTGATATTTTAGCAAAATAAAGCACTCGTTTGAGCTCTGTTCACAGTGAGGTTGAGCTCTGTTGATAGTGAGATTTGAGATTGTGGTCAACAATATGAAACACATCCAGATTAGTGTGACCCATTCAAAACATAGAATGAAGGGACCTTGCATAGTGGCATACTGCAAGAACTAGCTGGTACTCAAGAAAAAATGTTTCCATCTTTTTAAGAAACTGACTAGCTAGGTTCAGATTAGGGCTGGTGTTGTGTAGATAGATTAGATTAGATTAGATTAGAAGTGATATTTTACTGCTGCACAAATTGGGGCTCAAATTGGGGCTTAGATTATAAGTGATATTTTACTAGCTGGGTTTAGATTAGGGCTCCTCTACAAATTGTCAAACTCAGTCTAAGCTGCTGCACTAGTATGCATGTTCTTACATACGTAAATGACAAGTGATAACAATCTGTAGTGCATAGGTGATATAAAAATAGTATAAAAACAAGTAAATGACAGGTGATATAAAAACAGTATAAAAACAGTAATAATCTGCATGCATAGGAGTATCATCTCCAGGTGATATAATCTGTGGTTTGCTTGCTGTCATCAATGACAGGTGTTATAATCTGTGGTTTGCTTGCTGCCATCAATGACAGGTGACATAATCTGGGGTTTGATTGATGTCATCATTTGCATGCTATCATTTGCTAAGTTCTGAGATATCATGTTGTATTTGCTTGTTGTCATCATTTGCATGCTGTCATTTGATATCATCAAGCATTAATTAAGTTCGGAGATAGTTGTTTGGAAGCTATCACTTGGTTATGGTCAGAAGCACTTGGTTATGGTGTATTCTCATTTTTCTTATTATTGTAGCACTTGAAATTGTGCTTGTGCTTGTATGAAGCAGTTTATTATGTCGTGTATGCAGGTTCTTGTATGAAATGAGTCCTGATTTTTGCCGAAATGTTGATTAACTTCCGTTTCGGCAGAAATCGGACACTCCTAGTTTAAGAAAATTAGCAAATGTCATGCCGGATTTTTTCGTGCACTTTATTACTAACCAATTATTTGCTTTTTATTAGTGCAAACATGTGTGACAACGACGAGGTTGGATGTTCTAAGCACATCAACGCTGAAGGATAATTCAGACCTCTGAATAAACAATTGACATTCTGGGAGGCGGCCAGCGGCTAGAAGACGATGAAGAATACCATCCTTCGGAGAGCGAGGACGATGAGATGGAAGACGCGGAGGAAGAAGCCGAAGGAACGGCGGATGATGAAACCACTGATGGCGGCGAGGGCACATGGAGTGGTAGCAATCCTCCTAAGAAGAAGAAGAAGAAGCCGAAGGAATGGCGCCCGAACACGGTCGGCACCGTCAGAGAGGAAATTACCAAAGTGAGCCCAACAGGGGTTCCTTTGGCGCCCGACCTTGTCATTAGAGGGTACGGTGGGCAAGTGGCGGCGATCACCCGGACAACCATCTCGATCAACACCGAGAATCTTCGGCATAAAGATAATGGCCACTTGCGCACACTCCTCTTCGAGAAGCTGCACGCAAGATACAAGTTCCCCGCTGAGTATCAGAACACAAATTATCATGGGAATGAAGTAAACAAATCCGCCCTCACAAAGATGAGCATCGCCCTGGCCAGCTGGAGAACCCGGATAAAGAAGAAGATATATAAAGAAGGCAAAAGTCTCGAGGAGATCCAGAAGATTGAACTACAGATCACCGAAGATCGGTACCAGGAGTTCAAGGACTGGTGCAAATCGGAAAGAGCCCTGGCCTCGAGTAATCGGGGAAAGGTGCTGCAGGCGATGAATATAGGTCACCACCATCTCAGATCTGGTGGATACAGGACAGCGGAGGCCAAATGGGATAAGGAGGACCACGAATATAGAGCTAAGGGGATAGCTAACCCCTTTTTGAAATTTGAAAAGGGCCAGCTTCGAAAATTCATCAGGGCCCGTTACCATGTGGACCCAAAAACCAATCAACTCACCGTGGATCCTGCGGTGAAGGAATTCGAGGAAATTGTAGTAAGTAATTTAATTACCACGGATCAACTCGATTGCATTCTTGATGAAGTCGGGTTTCTAAATGGTCCACTGTTACTTCTTCTGCAGGAGGAGGAAATTATTGCAAGTCATGGATCGCAGGGTTCCTCATCCCAGGGGTCGGCGGCGGACACCCGGTTGGATAACCCTTAAACAGGGCGATGAACCGGGCCAAGAAAATCACGCATGTTACAAAGAAGCCGTCGTCGGATGGCCGTCTGGCCGACCTCGGGGGTAAGAATTGGAATTTTGGTCCACCGCCAAGGACTCGTGTGGCGCCGTCGGGAAGGAGCGAGGAGGAAAATCGCGAGGTTCAAGAACTTAAGGAACAAGTGGTGTGGATACCATAGATCGTCCAAGACAACCTGGCAATCACCCTCACGTCCATCCTGCCTACCTTGGTGGAGTCAATAGCGAACTAGAGTGCGGGTGGTCGACAAGGGCTGTGTCTGATTCCAAGCATGGTCAGATGCAACTCGAACAACGCGGCGCCGACGAATCAGGCGAATTATGTGTTCGTGACTCCGCCCGCTAGCACTGCGGCACCAAAAGTGTTGGGAATCCCCCTGCCATCACCGCGGCACCGGACATGTTGGTGACTCCCCCTGCCATCGTCATGGCGGCACCGGAGCTCAAAGCACCCGGTAGGGAGAATACACTCGCGGTCGGCACCACGCCATCAAGCAGCCCCTCCGTCTCTTGCACACCCGTCATCGTATGTGGTTCCTTGACATTAGCCGATCTCGATGCCATCACGGTAAACAAATTGCTTTACCGCCTTTCACGCCATCTATTACTCTTATGGCATCTCTCTGACACCGTACATGTTTTCCACAGACGGATGTTCCTTGCACTCTCTTATGCTACGTGAACAACGAGCTGAGGGATGTTGACATGGGTACCATCGTTCAACCATTGCAGCGCATGTTCCACTCAAGTCCAATGCTAGATAGCCTACACAGGGTTAAAATTAGTCAGGTGCTAAGGGGCTGCGACGACCTGGAACCTCCCATTAAACCCCCAGGAGCAGATGAAGAAAAGTCGGCTGTCCTCAGAAGTTGCTTTGGCTTATTATTGCAATGGCCAAAGAGCATGATTCGTTTGGGGACGGCGGGGGCCATCACTCCACAGACAACAGCACCGCCTGTCGTGCCAGTGACAAGCGGTGGCAAGCCCCCTTACCGCCCTCGCCGTCACCTCCACGTGGTGGGTCCGATGATCATGTTGATGATATGCACATGGCACAGGATCCGGCCGAGGACGACAAAGACTTCAATTATATGTTCTACAACACTCAGTTTAGCAACAAAGACTCAGCTGGTGGCCCCACAGAGAGACTCACTATGACCAAGCGTATGTTTGGTTCCCAAGAGACGCCTCCAGCTTGCGCCTTCAACGAGCCAGCTGATACAACCAACCGTCCCTTTATTCTAAGCCCTGACACACTACATAGGGCGTCCGGTGCTCAGATTGTGGTGCCTGCCCGCTCTCCAAAAGAAAAAAAGGCCAGGAAAAGAAAATCTAGCAGCTCGAGCCAGCCGGTGGCATCAACTGCGAACCCGATCACGTTTCGGGACGGGCCACCAAGACCCGAGGGTATTATGTGGAGCATTCATGTGGCGGGTGAGCCCATGATACCTAAGAATTTGCAGAGGCTCGCCAGTTCAGAACTGAAGAGTGTGCAAGACGGTGTGCTGATGGTAGAGAGACGCCTTCTGGCGGAGAAAGATCCCTCACACCCGGTATTCGTGGTTAAGGTGCCACCAGGATTGGGCTTCATCGACAATGACCCTGCGGATCTGTTCTTCTTGTGGTTTGATGACATCTTCAATATGTTCCACTTGTACCTACTACACTATACCATGGTCCGCTTGTTTTCTCTTAGTATGGACATGTAGATCATTAGAGAGAACACACCGGGCATCGCTATAGTGGACCCCTACTACATGCGTGATGGCTTCTTGGGAAGTGCCGTTGAACGATGTTTCTTGTCCTCGTACCTAAAAAGAATATCCATGGCAAATAAGACAAAGGAATACATTCTCGTGCCTTACTTTCCCGAGTAAGTCATTATTCACTCGCCACCATCGATTGGCTTTATTAGATTATCATCATTATTTTTCCAACACATTCCATTTGAATTTTTTTGCGCAAAGATGAACACTGCATGCTCATCTCCTTATCGCCAAAGCATTCACACGCCACGTATTTCAACTCGGGTAGTCTAG
The DNA here is from genome assembly GCA_916181665.1 of Avena sativa. NCBI lineage: Eukaryota > Viridiplantae > Streptophyta > Magnoliopsida > Poales > Poaceae > Avena > Avena sativa. The sequence goes on from OV702293.1 coordinate 109,450,481, forward strand.
AAAAGAAGAAAAACTATGACAAGATCCAAAAAGTTCTGGATGATGCTCTCACTGGTTATGCCTCGACGGAAGGCACCACCTTCATGCGTAAGAAGGTCAAGTTCGGCAGGCACGTCTTCAACCACGTAACGGAGTTCCCTTCATGAAGCAGCCAGAAGGCAGTAAGAAGGAAGCCTACTATGCACTCCATCACATGACGGCATTCCTACTAGACCAGCATAATTCTATGCTGCCACATTATCTCAAATAGTGGGCCAAAGCCAAGGGCAAGGTCACTGATTCAGATATTATACAAGAGATGTATCGCATCCAGCATCAGTTTGGGCAATCATCTTTCGTGATGTCATGACTTCCGGGGGGGGGGGGGATCTTCTATGAAGGAATTCTCCCGAATAACCGTGACATAGAAGATCGCCTAGAGATACAGGGTGACTATAAGAAGTTCATGACGAGACAAGGCGTCCTCCCGTTCCCTGAGCCGAGCCAGAAGGCTTGATGTTGGCCTAGTTGTAGTTCACAACTATAGATGTCCTTTGTGTGTATGGAAAAGTATACATGCTACTACTTATCTTATTAGGTTTATGAATCATCGCTTCCTTCTTTTGCTTATTATTATATATGAATCAATGCTTGGTTTTTTTGCTTACTCTTTGGTCCTTTGCTCACTTTGGTCCTTCTTTTTTCCTTACTTTATTAGTCTTTTTCCGAGAATGCCGATGATTGAAATGGCGTGGCACACTATATATGTGAATGTGCTACAACGGGATTGTGAGCCTTGTGATATGCACAAGTCCAGGTCTTGTGCATCCTACTTGGCTCACGATTCCGTCGTAGCATATTCCTATGTCCAACGACCTATGTATATATATGAGGCATTCTTTTTGAGTTACTTTGGTCTTTTTTGAGAATAATGTCGATGATTGAAATGTCGTGGCACACTATATATGTGAATGTGCTGTGACGGTATTGCAAGCCTTGTGTTATGCAAAAGTCTAGATGTTGTGCATCCTACTTGGCTTACAATTCCGTCATAGCATATTCCTATGTCCAACGGCCTAGTTATATATGAGGCATTCTTTTTGAGTTACTTTGGTCTTGTTCGAGAATGTTGATGATTGAAATGTCGTGGCACACTATATATGTGAATGTGCTACGACGGGATAGTGATCCTTGTGATATGCACAAGTCCAGGTCTTGTGCATCCTACTTGGCTGACTGTTCCATCGTAGCATATTCTCGTGTCCAACGACCTATGTATATATATGAGGCATTCTTTTTGAGTTACTTTGGTTTTTTTTTGAGAATAATGTTGTGGCACACTGTATATATGAATGTGCTGTGACGGGATTGTAAGCTATATGTTATGCACAAGTCCAGATGTTGTGCATCTTACTTGGCTTACAGTTCCATCATATCATATTCCTGTGTCCAACGACCTAGTTATATATGAGGCATGTTTTTTGAGTTACTTTGGTCTTTCTGAGTTGGGAGTACTTTCTATGAGTGTATTTTCATATGCGACTTTAATTATACATGTTTTTTCAATCACCGGCTAATTATTATTGCCAACTTGTAGATGACGTGGTACGTCGTGTACAAGGGACGGGTCTCGGAGTCTACAATGATTGGGAATACTGCCGGAGATAGGTGCACCATTTCAGAGGAAATAGCTACAAAGGGTACAACACTATGGCCGAGGCAGAAGCTAGATACACGCGCTATCTAGTGGGAGTTAGGACGAGGAACCGGATGAAGACCTACACCTTCATCGCGGTGATGTCTATCGTCTTTGGTTGTTTATCCCGCGCTTGTTTCTAGCTAGTTTAGATATCTAGGCGAGCTTCCGAGAACTAACTTGTTTGAGACACATGTATTCGCATGTCACCAACTACTTTGTAACTTGATCCAAACAATGCAACTTATACTATGTATTCATGTATGGGACTTATCTATATGTATTTGTTTCAATCTTGTTTTGCAAATTGTGTATTCATATATATAACTGTATATCTTATATCTGTGTGTGTATATCTGCCTGTAATATTGTATATAATCTGTATTGTATATCATCTGGCACAAAAATTAGAAAAAACAAAAAATATGCCTGTGGCGCACATGGCATGGCGTTAGTGGCGCACTACAACTAAAGCGCACATGACAACAATCAATGGCGCACAACCATGTGCGCCACAGGCAACACAAGCATAGCGCACTGCTGTATCTAGTCGTGGCGCACTGGCAGGTGTGCTACAGAAGTTTCCATCTAACCGTAGCGCACCAGGCAGTGCGCTACGGCTATCTTTTAGCCGTAGAGCAGGGATGGTGGCGCACCCCTAGTGCGCCACAGATGGCCTTTTTAGGTGCGCCACAAACATGCGTTTTCCTAGTAGTGAACTACTCACAAGACATCATATGGATCAATATCAGAGATGATATAATGATGAATAACAATCTGAACATAAACAATAATTTAATGGATCCACTCAGAAGCATCAACTACAAAAGTAATTAACACCGGGAAAGTTTCCCCTAAGAACTATGCAAGATTCAACACAATCGTTACAGCGGGATGGAGTGGTGATGATGGTGCTGGTGGAGATGGTGGTGAGGATGATAATGATGATCCCGATAAAGTCTATCCTGATGATGGTGTTGATGGCGATGATCTCCCCTCTCCAGGAAGGAATTTCTCCGGCAGAAATCTGTCTGCCGGAGACCTCTTTATCTCTCTGTAGTTTTCGCCCCGCGGAGGTGGCGGACTATTTCTGTGGTCGCTCCTCGTGTACTAGGGTTTTGAGGAGAAAAATAGTATTTTTCATGTATTTTCTGATCTTCGCGAAAATTGCATCTAAACACCACTTTTTTCTGTCAGAATCCTGACTCGGCAGTTCATCCTCCAAAAGTCATCCAACATGCAAAAAAATAGATGAAACAACATAAGTATCACCTCTTAATATGAAATATATCAATCAATAGCAGTAAAGTATGATATAGAATGGTGATGCAAAATGGACGTATCAAGGACCTCATAAAAAAATGAAAATTACATCCAAGTCCATGCATTTAGCACAAGGTCCCTGGAACTAAGAAATGAAGTGTGTTTTCGGTTTTGCGCATACTAGCGTTCATTCATTCTGCTAATCTCTTGTAAGATCCCACCTTTATAAAGGTAAAGATCCCTGTGATTGCAATGCTCCCTGGATCAATTGCTAGCATCCACTGTTTAAGATGAAGTACACAGAAACAAAGGTCATTATTACATCGTCATTCCAAAGATAACATAGTCTTTTACAACTCCATAGCAATAGGCTAGTACAAGAGTTTAACTTAACAATAAAAATAGAAGTCTTCATCTTCATGTGCCACGGGCAAGCATGTTGAGTGTAGACTCATAACCCCTAATCATCATCATAGTAACCTGCAACATCACAAGTTACAGCCATAGTGGGTCAATACATTGGAATAGTATTGGCAAGTGATACCTTAGTAGAATATAAGCATCTAGTTACTACATGAATTTGGCTAAGTGTAGCTTAGGCTTGCTTTGCTCAAAATAGGTTTTACCTATCAGTTGAAAACACTAAGTTTTTGTTTGGCAAAACTTTCCGAAGGAACCACCAATATAAATTGGTGAACCTTCACCCTTGTTCAACCACAAGTTTTAACTTATAAAATTGGGATGAGGAGATTCTTGATAGCTTCCATGTCTTGATGCTCAAGTTGTCCATTACCGGGGACACGGCTAAGTACTTAGTTTCTTCCATCTGCACAGGTGGTTCACTTTCCCCACAAGACTTGTGTCAAGACCCGGATTTTTAATCCCAGATGCCTGTTATGCCATACATCGCAATCCCAGGATTACCATTTTTGCGAGACATAACAGATTTGGATACCATAGTACATCATCCATTACAAACGGTACATAAGTTCTTACACAAATAGGGATCTCATGATCCAGTTCTTAATACAACATCAGGCAGCGGAATACGTAATAATAACGGTAGCATGGGCGAAGCTCCATCTTCGGGGTCACAGGAAATGCTGACGATGGGAGATGATCCTAGTTGTCGTAACCTTCCTGGGGTCAATCTTCCAGGTACTCTTCTTCATAGTCTGGCCATGGGAATAGCCAGGGACAAAGCCATGAGTACTCTTTAAGTACTCGCAAACTAGTACTAACAAGTAAAGGGGTTTTTGGATAATAGGACACTAGGCTCTAGGGTTGTTTTGCAAAAGCCAGATTTATCTCTACGAAGTTCCAAAGCTAATCACAATTTTATAAATCTTAAGTGGGATCTTGTAACTCATGTCACAACTCTGTTGTGGTCAAGTCAAAGTCTCAATTCATTTCACAAGTCATTTTTGAAAAGTCTGACGGGGGAACAGTATGGACACTCCAACTATCCATAACCGCGGACGCAGCTATTCGAATAGTTTGCACTCTGCAGAGATTGTACACTTTCACCACAACATTCGATACATCTGTCAGGAACAAATCCTGAATTCACCATACTCAATCTTAACCTTTCAATTATACACCCTAGTATAAGCACCTCTCATGTGAGTTTGGCCTCCCAACCATGACCAACTGTCATCTTGGGTACTGCACAGGTGGACAATCTTCACAAGGTAGCCTCAGCTCAGACCTTGGCCGTGAGGGAACTAATACTAAGGTATATAAGTTTTTATAAAGGGCTAAGGCTCATGCCTCAACATTTTCATCACCAAAATCATCAGGTGTTTGGAAACACATGGCCAAAACATTTCCATAGAATGATCCATCATTCCAAGGTTTTCATAACCAGTTTTCCATCAAGTATTCCCATCTAAAGTTGATCAAGTTTTATGCTTAGCACTAGCATCTACAGGTGGGGGTAAGCAATAATGAGGGGTGGTAAACTAGGGGAGTTTCAACTAAGTACACCTTATATCTTAGGATGATATCAAGGTTTCTAACTTAGGCAAAATTTTATGCTCTTTATGCAACCTTCACATATCTTTCTAGTATCTACCAATCTCTTAAGTAAACTATAAGTAAGAGCTTTGATAAAGAAATAAAGTAAGAAGCTTGCAAGTAAAACTAGGATTGGTTTAATCAAGTGGGTATGATCACATATGCTTAAGGCATATAGTGGGCATAGTAACAAGTAGTGGTTTGTGGCATCAGTAGGGTATCTTGCAAGGGTTAGCTTGCATCATATCAGTATAAGCTTGCCTTGTGCAGAGCAGTGGTTGAAGTTCTCCTCGGCTTCTTCCTCGTTGTATCCTCCTTCCTCCTCGTATCCTTGGTCGGTACTAGCGTCTATGAATAAATACGAGGTACACAATCACAAAATAATACTTAGCTACTTGCAATCATCACACACAAGGGTCCTATAGATGATCTAACATCAACTATACATTTAAGGCTTGTTTTAATTCTTTTTATTTTTAGAAAAGTAATCTCTACTCATTGAAAAACTACTTAAGATTTAATATTCTCCAAACTAAACATGGGATCATGTTGACACATGTCATCACCACATATTTTAGTCCCTGGGAATATGATTTAAAGTGGTGTCACATTTTTAATAAGGTTTTACCCTTTTATTTTAATTAATTAAAGTGACTAGAAATGCCTATGGGGCATTCTTTTATTACTTGAACATTATTTCTGCAAGTAAATCTATATATTTTTATATATTCTGAAAGGTATGGTTAAATGTGATTTTTGAGAGTTGGAATCAACTCAAAAACTATTCTGGTTTAAATTTGAAAAATGTTTGAATGCAGAAAAGCTTCTGCATTGTTATTTTTACCATGGGTGATCTATAGATCCAAATGACTTGAATCCAACGGGCTTGGATTCATCATTCCCAGACCTTTCTAACAAAGTTGGTTTCATTCAATTTCATGCACTGAATCAATCTGTGTTGATTTTTGAAGTTGGGTACAGAAGTGAGTTTGAAATAAAATAGAAAAGGTTTAATTCAAATAACTGGGCTGCGCGGGAAAGGTTAACGGGCCGGCCTGCTAAGCGCAGTGCCTCCGCGGGCTGCTTAAGTGGGTGTCCCCACTCGTCAGTTGGACAGGGGGGTGTGAAGCCGTACGGGACAACGTGGGTCATTCGATCTGATTCTAATCCAACGGCTGAGAGTCATCGTCGACGTTGGGAAACGCCGGCGAGAAAGAAACCTAGCGCGGCCAGTTGGGGTTGCTGGGGGCTCACCGGGGTGCTGGCGAGGGTCGGCGAGGCGGGCGAACGACGAAGTCGACGACGGCAAACTCAGGGGTGGTCGCGGCAGCTCCTGGGGTGGACAAAATCGATGGCGCCCTTCTTCTCTAGAGGCGGAGGGCTCCGGTGAAATTCTGACGGGGTGGTGCTCGCCTTGCTCCAGGAACGGTGTGGCACGATCAGTGAGGAGAGGGGAGTAGAATGGTGTGAAGAATTCGAGCGGGGGAGTCCTCTATTTATAGTCGAGCGAGGGGACCGTCAGGGCGCATAGTAAGCTCGTCGGGGGCGATGGTACAGACGGCTATTGGCATGGGAAAAGGTAGGGGACGGTGCGGTGTTCCCTGGCGATGCTCAACGACATGGTTTCGAGGCATGGGGCGGTGTGGCTTGGTCTGGAACATGCGACGCTCTGCGCGGCAGAGGCGGCGTCTTCAACGGCGATCGGTGGCTGTGCGTCACGGGGCGGCGAACGGGGATGTCTGGCGGTCTCCTGGGTCGGTGGGGATTGTGTATGCACGCGGCGAGGGAGGCACACGGTCTGTGGGCTTCGATTGAGGGTGGCTCTCTGGCACACGCTCGGCATGGTCGCTGGCGGTCTGGGCGCGGCCCGTGCGTGTGGTCCAGTGGTTGGCAAGGTTCGAGCGGTGGACAGGGAGTGGCGATGGACGATGGGCTGCCTCCCAGACATGCTGGCTAGGCTTGCTTCTCCTCCTAGCGTGCTGTCGACATGGGGGTGACAAGGTTGGCTTCGGCTGTTCACCATTGATGGTAATGCCAAGCTCACAGTGGTGCTAGTGTTTAGTTAATCTTGCTAGATGATCTACTGAGCTGGTTGTGAGCTAGAGAGGGAACCAGTTAGGCAAGAATCACTGCTCACAATAGTGTTTAGATTTTGTATGATTTGTGTCTGTAACCTGTTTGATGAAATGGCCGCATGAAATCAAGTTTTGAATTTTGAAAAGATTTTTGGTGGGTTTGCTAGATTGGTGCTGGTGAGTCTGCAGATGCTTGGGTTTTGAAAGTTGAGCTTGTTTGAGTGGTTTTTGAAAAAGTGGGATCTTCTCATATGATAAAGATTCAATTTTGAATTGTCATTTAAACTACGCATTTGAAAGTTTCTGGATGATCACAAAGTGGGCCTTGATACTTTGTTATGAGTACATTCAAGGGGTGCAAAGATCCAGAAAGCTTTCTGTTAGGTTCTGAATGTTTGAGGCAGCCAAAGTAGGCATGGGAGTTAAATTGGTCAAAATGACCATTCCTTTATTTTATTTGTTTTGATTTACTTCTCTTTAGGAAAAGTGTGGGAAATGTTTTAGATGATTTTTATTTCACCTAAAAAACATTTTACAATCAAGGAAACACACAAACAAGGTGGTTCAAAAGAATTTCAAATTCAATGCATACTCATATGCATGCATTCATAATTTTATTTAACAAAGTTTTTGTTAACCCTAATTTTGATGATTAGAGTTTGATGATTTAAGTTTAGTATTTTTGGGATGTTACAAACCTTCCCCCCTTAAACAAAATCTCGTCCCGAGATTTGAAAAGGAGGAAAAGATTACCTAGAATTTGAAGAGATCGGGAAACTCTGTCCTGATGTGATCTTCGCGCTCCCAGGTAGCTTCCTCTTTTGTGTGGTTGCTCCACTGAATCTTGAGAAACTTGATGCTCCGGGTTCGGGTAGTTCGAAACGCTTCTTCCAAAATACAGATGGGTACTTGAGGATAGGTCAGGTCATCATTGATCTCTATGGTCCGGTGATCGATATTTTTGAACACTTCAGTCTTCTCGGGGACTTCGAGACACTTGCGAAGTAATGAGATATGGAATACATTGTGCATGGTTGACATCTATTCGGGTAGTTCCAATTGGTACGACACTTCTCCTCGACGGTTCCGAATCTTGAAAGGTCCGATATATCTGGGAGCTAACTTTCCTTTGAGTTGGAAACGCTGCATTCCCTTCAATGGCGACACTTTCAGATAAACAAAATCTCCTATGTTGAAGGCGAGGTCATGACGTCTCTTGTCGGCGTAACTCTTCTGTCTAGATTGGGCGGTCTTAAGGTGCTCACGAATCTTGTGAACCTTCTGTTCTGCTTCTCGTAGGATGTCGGGTCCAAAAATCTGACTCTCTCCTACTTCCGACCAGTTCAAAGGGGTGCGACACTTTCTTCCGTACATAAATTCAAATGGGGCCATTTGCAAACTGGCTTGATAACTGTTGTTGTATGAAAATTCTGCAAATGGCAGACAGTCTTCCCACTTGGATCCATATTCTAACACACATGCTCTAAGCATATCTTCGAGTATTTGGTTTACTCGCTCCGTTTGTCCATCGGTCTGAGGGTGATACGCGATACTGAAATCTAAGAGGGTTCCTAAACCTTCTTAAACTTTCTTCTAGAATCTCGAGGTAAACTGAGTTCCTCGATCCGATACGATGTTCTTGGGGACTCCGTGCAAACTAACTATTCTAGCGATGTACAACTCTGCTAGTTTCGAACTCTGATATGTGGTCTTGACGGGCAAGAAATGGGCGATTTTGGACAATCTGTCCACTATGACCCAGATAGAGTCATTTCCCCTACTAGAAGTAGGCAGTCCAGTGATAAAGTCCATTCCAACGGAATCCCATTTCCATTCCGGAATCTGCAAGGGTTGCAACAATCCAGCAGGACTTTGATGTCCTGCTTTGACTCGCTGACATATATCACACTTGGCGATATAGCTTCTGATTTCTCTCTTCATCTTATGCCACCAAAATTGCTCTTTCAAATCTTGATACATCTTAGTTCCTCCGGGATGGATAGAATAAAGAGTATCATGAGCCTCCTTCAAGATAACTTCTTTCAACTCAGAATCTGCTGGTACACAAAGGCGTCCTTTGTACCACAACACTCCTTCGTCCTCGGTGAATCCAGGTACTTTGCCTGTACCGATACGACGCTTGATTCCATCAATACTAGCATTTCCCTTTTGCGCCTCTTTAATCTGACTGATCAAAGTGGGCTGGAGTTCTATGCTAGCCAAAAATCCTTCACTTACTAATTCCATTCGAAAATCTTCCATCTGTTTGTCCAAACTTGGTTGCTCCTTCAAAATCATGGAGTTCAAGCGGCACGGCAATCTGCTAAGGGCATCTGCTACTACGTTGGCTTTACCAGGGTGATAGTGAATGTCCAGATCATAATCCTTGATTAGCTCAATCCATCATCTCTGCCTCATATTCAGCTCCTTCTGAGTGAAGATATACTTCAGACTCTTGTGATCCGAATAAATCTCACAACGGTTTCCCATTAGGTAATGTCTCCATGTTTTCAGGGCTAGAACTACGGCTGCGAGTTCGAGGTCATGGGTTGGGTAATTTTTCTCATGTTGCTTCGGTTGTCGAGATAGATAAGATATAACTTTGCCTTCTTGCATTAGCACACATCCGAGACCGATCTTCGATGCGTCACAATACACATCGAAGGGCTTCGAGATATCCGGCATGATCAAGATTGGGGCTGAAATCAATCTCCTCTTGAGTTCTTGAAAACTTGCTTCACACTTGTCGGTCCATTCAAACTTCTTGTCCTTCTTCAGCAATTGGGTCATGGGTCTGGCGATACTAGAGAATCCTTCTACGAATTTGCGGTAATATCCCACCAATCCGAGAAATGCACGAACTTGGGTTTGAGTGGTTGGGGCTTGCCAATCTTCTATATCTTTCACTTTGGCAGGGTCAACGGCAATTCCTCCGGCTGATACAATGTGACCGAGGAATCCTACCTCCTGTAACCAGAATTCACACTTGCTAAACTTTGCATACAGTTGATGCTCTCTAAGGGTTCCAAGAATGGTCCTTAGGTGTACCTCATGTTCTTCTTCCTATTTGGAGTAGATCAGAATGCCATCGATGAAAACAACGACAAACTTATCCAGGAAGTCCATAAAAATCTTATTCATGAGATTCATGAATTAAGCGGGGGCATTGGTTAGTCCGAAAGACATGAGTGTATACTCGTACAATCCATATCTGGTGGTAAACGCAGTCTTTGGAATATCCACTGCATGAATTTTGAGTTGATGATAGCCAATTCTAAGATCAATCTTAGAAAACACTTTGGCACCGGTCAACTGATCAAACAAATCTTCTATCTTGGGCAGGGGGTACTTATTCTTGATGGTGACATCATTCAACTTCCGATAATCCGTACACAAACGGTTACCTCCATCCTTCTTGTCCACAAACAAGACAGGTGATCTCCAAGGTGACGCACTTGGTTGAATCAATCCAATTTCCAGCATGGAATCCAGTTGCTTCTTCAGTTCTGCGAGCTCTTACGGGTTCATACTATATGGTCTCTGGGCTATGGGTCCTGTTCCGGGGATTAGTTCGATGATAAACTCGATATCCCTATCTGGGGGCATACCGGGCAAAACATCTGGAAATACATCGGGGTATTCACAGACTATCCGGACTTGGTCAACAGTAGGTTGGGCTATACTCTTGTTGCACTTGAATTGGCAAGGCAAGGTTTCAGATATATGCACGACTGATATTCCGGCGGTACTGGTCATGGTGATGGCTTTCTTGGCACAATCAATCAATCCTTTATGTTTGGACATCCAATTCATTCCTACTACTACTTCCAATCCTTTAGTTCCGAGTACTATCAGATTAGCATAAAAATCTAGGCCATGGATTCGGATAGGGACGGCTTTGCAAATTTGCCTAGCCTTGGTGGTTGATCCGGGAATTTGAACAATCATAACATGCTTCAATTTGGTTGGTTGAATTTTACTAGTGCATGCAAATTCTTCGGTGACAAATGAATGCGATGCACCAGAATCAAACAACACTCTTGCAAATACTGAATTAATAGAAAACATACCCAGCACGACGTCTGGCGCTTCCTGAGCTTCTTCAGCATGCATGAGAAAAAGACGGCCATTGCGATTGAGTGAATTCCCTGGGGCAAATCGTCTTCCTGGCTGAACACGACTCTGCTGCTGAGCTGGGACATTGGCATTGGGGGCTGTAGCATTCTCCTTGTTGGGGCACTCGTTGGAGTAGTGGCCTTTATTTCCACAGTCATAACAGGTCACTTGCGACTTGTCCTTGGCTGCGACAGGCACAACATTGCTTCCGGTCCTCGGGGAAGTGTTGGTGTTGGCGGTAGCATTGTTGGGGTTGAACTTGGGTGGGGCACGATTGAAATTGCTAGCGTTGCCGGGGTTGTTGTGATTTCCTCTGGGCCTAGGGTTTCCACGGTTGTGATAGGTCGGACGGTTCATTGGGGGTCTGTTGGTTCTTGGGGCAAATCCTAGAGATGGGTTGGAGCGATACTTTGGGGTCTGATGGGTTCCTGGTTGATGCATCATGCGACGCTTGCGGTTTTCATTGGCTTGGTTGATCTTTCCTTCCATCTGGATAGCAGAGTCAACAAGGGCTTCAATATCCACAAAGGGGATATTGACTAACACAGTCTGCATCTCATCATGCAGACCATTCAGGAATCTTTCTTTCTTCTTGGCTTCGGTGTCGATTTCATCCGTGGCATACCTAGCTAATGACAAAAATTTGTCACGATATTCCACTACAGTCATCCTTCCTTGCTTCAGCTCTCTGAACTCGTCTCTCATTCTCTTGATCAAACCTGGTGGCACATGGGTTCTGCTAAACTTGACCTTGAATTCCTCGCAGGTCATCATCTGGCCTCCGGTCATTGCGCGAACACTGTTCCACCATGCCCTGTCATCTCCGGCCAGATAGTGGGTGGCGAACAGGACTTTCTTGTTGGCTTCCACTCCAGCGACTTCTAAGTTATTTTCCCTGGTTTGCAGCCAATCATCGGCGTCTAGGGGCTCTTCTGACTTAGTGAATACAGGTGGGTTGGTATTCTGTAAATTCTTGAGCTTAGATCCATGGTGGTCCTGATTTCCATGGCCTTGGTTGTTGTGGGCAAGTTGGGCTATCTGCTGCAGTGTGGCTAGTTTGGCTTGACGTTCGGCTCTTTCAGCTTCGTGGTCAGAAGTCAACATTTGCAGAATCTGCAACATCGGGTCCGGGGTTGAACCACTTCCTCCGTGTGGCATCTGAAGATTGAGATAGATCATGAGAAAAGAGGGAAATTTCTAAGGTTTTGGGTCTTTGAAATTTTTTTAAAGTTTGACTCAGATTTTCTAGCAACTTGCTTTTTCATTCATTCATTCATCCATTCATAGCACCCGATACAACACACACCCAAAACAAGAAAAAAATATGGTTTTAAGAACCATTCTGAGAACTACGATACAGTGGGACCGAATACTACTCACTACGATAGTGCTCAAGTGCTACTACTCCTTGGAATCTGTGGCCTCATCATCCTCATCATCATCGATCAAGGCGAAATTGTCCTCATCGGTGAAGAAGTCCATAGCTTGATCCTCCAAAAAATCATCGTCAGTGCTGAGATAGGAGTAGGGGTCTGCACGAAGATCCTCTCCGCCATTCTCCCTTTCCTCCAACTGCATGTCTCTCTCGTGGATGGTCTCTTCCAGAGATGAGATGCGGTGGCGAATACGGGCAATGATGCGCTCCTTCTTGTCGAGCTGACGGCGGCGAGACTTGCGATCCTTTGCTAGCATGGCGATGGTCTGATCCTTCGTCTTGATGATGGCAGACTTGTGGTTGCAGTAGTCACGGCAGTTGTCCAACTCTTGCTGACGATCGTACATCATGAAGCTAAGGTGGTCCAATTGAGTCTTTAGTTCGGGGTGGTATGGGGCTTCTAGGGGTTGTCCATTAGCATCATGCCTTGGGCAAAACTCAAAGCGAGTACCCTTGATCTGATTGATGCTCTGCCCACACAGACAGGAAAGAGCTTCCTGCATTGCTCTGGCAAGTCCATCGAGCCAGTTGTTCTCTCTTAAGGTAAATTGAATTCCTTCCGCAGTGGGAGGTTCAATCTTTCCTCTGAGACTTGCAACAATTAGCCAGTGTAGATCTTCTCCTCCTTGATCATTGGGCTGAGCTCGAAGAACTCGGGGTGCGGACGCTCCAGAAGTTCCGAAAGCTGGTCCAAATCCCTCTCAAAGATAAGGTCTCCTCAATTCCCCAACTGATAAAACTTGTTGTACTTCACGTCCATCTATAAGAATAGAGGATGAGTAGGTTAGCAGAGTGATCAAGTGTGTCAAAAAATTTAGGTATTTTGCAAGGGTTTTTGAGGAACATGAAATTTTATGAAAGAATCAAACGGATAAGAATGAGAATAAGTTTTTGTAAATATTTGTTTTCTTTGGTTTTGAAACTAAGTTTTTGATTGAAACGTCCAGTCTAACTAGGGTCTCCTATGGTCAGGATGGCTCTGATACCAACTTGTCAACACCCGGATTTTTAATCCCAGATGCCTGTTATGCCATACATCGTAATCCTAGGATTACCATTTTTGCGAGACATAACAGATTTGGATACCATAGTACATCATCCATTACAAACGGTACATAATTTGTTACACAAATAGGGATCTCATGATCCAGTTCTTAATACAACATCAGGCAGCGAATACGTAATAATAACGGTAGCGTGGGCAAAGCTCCATCTTCGGGGTCACAGGCAATGCTGACGATGGGAGATGATCCTAGTTGTCGTAACCTTCCTGGGGTCCATCTTCCAGGTACTCTTCTTCATAGTTTGGCCATGGGAATAGCCAAGGACAAAGCCATGAGTACTCTTTAAGTACTTGCAAACTAGTACTAACAAGTAAAGGGGTTTTTGGATAATAGGACACTAGGCTCTAGGGTTGTTTTGCAAAAGCCAGATTTATCTCTACGAAGTTCCAAAGCTAATCACAATTTTATAACTCTTAAGTGGGATCTTGTAACTCATGTCACAACTCTATTGTGGTCAAGTCAAAGTCTCAATTCATTTCACAAATCATTTTTGAAAACTCTGACGGGGAACAGTAAGGCCACTCCAACTGTCCATAACCGCGGACGCAGCTATTCGAATAGTTTGACACTCTGCAGAGATTGTACACTTTCACCACAACATTCGATACATCCGTCAGGAACAAATCCTGAATTCACCATACTCAGTATGCGGATAATCAATCTTAACCTTTCAATTACATGCCCTAGTATAAGCACCTCTCCTGTGAGTTTGGCCTCCCAACCATGACCAACTGTCATCTTGGGTACTGCACAGGTGGACAATCTTCACAAGGTAGCCTCATCTCAGACCTTGGCCGTGAGGGAACTAATACTAAGGTATATAAGTTTCCAGTCAAGCCCTACCCAATCTTCGGGTATTGTGGTTGTACGATAAAATTGGAATGGTATCGCATCCAGACAACCATCAGTTTTACAAAGGGCTAAGGCGCATGCCTCATCATTTTCATCACCAAAATCATCAGGTGTTTGGAAACACATGTCCAAAACATTTCCATAGAATGATCCATCATTCCAAGGTTTTCATAACCAGTTTTCCATCAAGTATTCCCATCTAAAGTTGATCAAGTTTTATGCTTAGCACTAGCATCTACAGGTGGGGGTAAGCAATAATGAGGGGTGGTAAACTAGGGGAGTTTCAACTAAGTACACCTTATATCTTAGGATGATATCAAGGTTTCTAACTTAGGCCAAATTTTATGCTCTTTATGCAACCTTCACATATCTTTCTAGTATCTACCAATCTCTTAAGTAAACTATAAGTAAGAGCTTTGATAAAGAAAAAAAGTAAGAAGCTTGCAAGTAAAACTAGGATTGGTTTAATCAAGTGGGTATGATCACATATGCTTAAGGCATATAGTGGGCATAGTAACAAGTAGTGGTTTGTGGCATCAGTAGGGTATCTTGCAAGGGTTATCTTGCATCAATATTAGTATAAGCTTGCCTTGTGCAGAGCAGTGGTTGAAGTTCTCCTCGGCTTCTTCCTCGTAGTATCCTCCTTCCTCCTCGTATCCTTGGTCGGTACTAGCGTCTATGAATAAATACGAGGTACACAATCACCAAACAATACTTAGCTACTTGCAATCATCACACACAAGGGTCCTATAGATGATCTAACATCAACTCTACATTTAAGGCTTGGTTTAATTCTTTTTATTTTTAGAAAAGTAATCTCTACTCATTGAAAAACTACTTAAGATTTAATATTCTCCAAACCAAACATGGGATCATGTTGACACATGTCATCACCACATATTTTAGTCCATGGGAATATGATTTAAAGTGGTGTCACAATTTAAATAAGGCTTTACCCTTTTATTTTAATTAATTAAAGTGACTAGAAATGCCTATGGGGCATTCTTTTATTACTTGAACATTATTTCTGCAAGTAAACCTATATATTTTTATATATTCTGAAAGGTATGGTTAAATGTGATTTTTGAGAGTTGGAATCAACTCAAAAGATATTCTGGTTTAAATTTGAAAAATGTTTGAATGCAGAAAAGCTTCTGCCTTGTTATTTTGTCAACACCCGGATTTTTAATCCCAGATGCCTGTTATGCCATACATCGCAATCCCAGGATTACCATTTTTGCGAGACATAACATAATTGGATACCATAGTACATCATCCATTACAAACGATACATAAGTTCTTACACGAATAGGGGTCTCATGATCCAGTTCTTAATACAACATCAAGCAGCGGAATACGTAATAATAACGGTAGTGTAGGCGAAGCTCCATCTTCGGGGTCACAGGCAATGCTGACAATGGGAGATGATCCTAGTTGTCGTAACCTTCCAGGGGTCCATCTTCCAGGTACTCCTCTTCATAGTCTGGCCATGGGAATAGCCAGGGACAAAGCCGTGAGTACTCTTTATGTACTCGCAAACTAATACTAACAGGTAAAGGGGTTTTTGGATAATAGGACACTAGGCTCTAGGGTTGTTTTGCAAAAGCCAGATTTATCTCTACTAAGTTCTAAAGCTAGTCACAATTTTATAACTCCTAAGTGGGATCTTGTAACTCATGTCACAACTCTGTTGTGGTCAAGTCAAAGTCTTAGTTCATTTGACAAGTCAATTTTGAAAAGTCTGACGGGGGAACAGTATGGCTACTCCAACTGTCCATAACCGCGGACGTGGCTATTCGAATAGTTTGACACTCTGCAGATATTGTACACTTTCACCACAACATTCGATACATCCGTCAGGAACAAATCCTGAATTCACCATACTCAGGATGCGGATAATCAATCCTAACCTTTCAATTACACGCCCTAGTATAAGCACCTCTCCTGTGAGTTTGGCCCCCCAACCATGAGCAACAGTCATCTTGGGTACTGCACAGGTGGACAATCTTCACAAGGTAGCCTCAGCTCAGACCTTGGCCGTGAGGGAGCTAATACTAAGGTACATAAGTTTCCAGTTAAGCCCTACCCAATCCTCAGGTATTGTGGTTGTACGATAAAATTGGAATAGTATCGCATCCAGACAACCATCAGTTTTAAAAAAAAGGGGGCTAAGGCTCATGCCTCAACATCTTCATCACCAAAATCATCAGGTGTTTGGAAACACATGTCCAAAACATTTCAATCGAATGATCCATCATTCTAAGGTTTTCATAACCATTTTCTCACCAAGTATTCCCATCTAAAGTTTATCAAGTTTTATGCTTAGCACTAGCATCTACAAGTGGGGGTAAGTAATAATGAGGGGTGGTCAACTAGAGGAGTTTCAACTATGTATAACCTTATTTCTCAGGATGATATCAAGGTGTCTAATCTTAGGCCAAATTTTATGCTCTTTATGCAACCTTCAAATAACTTTCTAGTATCTACCAAACTATTAAGTAAACTCTAAGTAAGCTTTGATAAAGAAATAAAGTAAGAAGCTTGCAAATAAAACTAGGATTGGTTTAACAAGTGGGTATAATCATGTATGCTTAGAGCATATAGTAGGCATGGTAACAAGCAGGTATTGGCTTGCATAGGTAAAGTATCTTGCAAGTGTTAGCTTGCATCAATGCCAATATAAGCTTGCATAGGTATAGCATCAGCTTGCCTTGTGCAGATCAGTGGTTGAAGTTCTCCTCGGCTTCTTCTTCGTAGTATCCTCCTTCCTCCTCATATCCTTGGTCGGTACTAGTGTCTATGAATAAATACGAGGTACACAATCACCAAACAATACTTAACTACTTGCAATCATCACACACAAGGGTCCTATAGATGATCTAGCATCATCTCTAACATTACAAGGTTAAGGCTTGGTTTAATTCCTTTTATTTTTAGAAAAGTAATTTCTACTCATTGAAAAACTACTTAAGATTTAATATTCTCCAACCCAAACATGGGATCATGTTGACACATGTCATCACCACATATTATAGTCCAAGGGAATGTGATTTAAAGTGGTGTCACAATTTAATAAGGTTTTTCCCTTTTATTTTAATTAATTAAAGTGACTAGAAATGCCTATGGGGCATTCTTTTATTACTTGAACATTTTTTCTGCAAGTAAACCTATATATTTTTATATATTCTGAAAGGTATGGTTAAATGTGATTTTTGAGAGTTGGAATCAACTCAAAACTAGTATGGTTTAAATTTGAAAAATGTTTGAATGCAGAAAAGCTTCTGCCTTGTTATTTTTAACATGAGTGATCTATAGATCCAAATGACTTGAATCCAACGGGCTTGGATTCAGCATTCACAGACCTTTCCAACCAAATTGGTTTCATTCAAATTGGTGCACTGAATCAATTTGGATTGATTTTTGAAAATGGGTATAGAAGTGTGTTTGAATAAAAAGAAAAAGATTTAGTGCAAATCACTGGACTGCGCGGGAAAAGTTACTGGGCCGGCCTGCTAAGCGCAGTGCTCCTGCGGGCTGCTTAAGTGGGTGTCGCCACTTGCCAGTGAGACAGGGGGGCGAAGCGGTACGGGGCAACGTGGGTCGTTCGATCTGATTCTAATCCAACGGCTGGGAGTCATCATCGATGCGAGACAACGCTGGCAAGAAAGAAACCTAGCGCGACCAGTGAGGGTTGTTGGGGGCTCACCGGGGTGCTGGCGAGGGTCGACGAGGCAGGCGAACGACGAAGTCGACGATGGCGGACTCAGGGGTGGTTGCAGCAGCTCCTGGGGTGGACGAAATCGACGGCTCCCTTCTTCTCCAAAGGCGGCGAGCTCCGGTGAAATTCCGGCAAGGTGGTGCTCACCTTGCTCCGGGAACGGTGTGGCACGATTAGTGACGAGAGGGGAGTGAGATGGTGTGAAGAAATCGAGCGGGGGTGGCCTCTATTTATAGTCGAGCGAGGGGACCGACGGGGCGCACGGTGAGCTCGTCGGGGGCGATGTTACAGGCGGCTATTGGCATGGGCGATGGTAGGGGACGGTGCGGTGTTCCCTGGCGATGCTCAACGACATGGTTTTGAGGCGTGGGGCGGTGTGGCTTGGTCTGGAACATGCGACGCTCTGAGCGGCAGAGGCGGCGTCTTCGACGGCGAGCGGTAGCTGTGCGTCACGGGGCGGCGAACGGGGATGTCTGGCGGTCTCCTGGGTCGGTGGGGATTGTGTATGCACGCGGCGAGGGCGGCGCGCGGTCTGTGGGCTTCGGTCGAGGGTGGCGCTCTGGCGCACGCTCGGCATGGTCGCTGACGGTCTAGGCGTGGTCCGTGCGTGTGGACCAGTGGTTGGCAAGGTTCGAGCGGTGGACAGGGAGTGACGGTGGATGGTGGGCTGCCTCCCAGACATGCTGGCTAGGCTTGTGTCTCCTCCTAGCTTGCTGTCGACATGGGGGTGACATGGGTGTGCTCGGCTGTTCACCATTGATGGCAATGGCAAGCTCACAGTGGTGCTAGTGCTTGGTTAATCTTCCTAGATGATCTACTGAGCTGGTTGTGAGCTAAATAGGGAACAAGTTAGGCCAATTTTACTGCACACTATAGTGTTTGATGTTTGTTTGATTTGTGTCTGCAACCTGTTTGATGAAATGGCCGCATGAAATCAAGTTTTGAATTTTGAAAAGATTTTTGGTGGGTTTGATAGGTTGGTGCTGGTGAGTCTGCAGATGCTTGGGTTTTGAAAGTTGAGCTTGTTTGAGTGGTTTTTGAAAAAGTGGGATCTTCCCATATGATAAAGATTCAATTTTGAATTGTCATTTAAAATATGCATTTGAAAGTTTCTGGATGATCACAAAGTGGGCCTTGATACTTTGTTAGGAGTACATTCAAGGGGTGCAAAGATCCAGAAAAGTTTCTGTTAGGTTCTGAAAGTTTGAGACAGCCAAAGTTGGCATGGGAGTTAAATTGGTCAAAGTGACCATTCCTTTAATATATTTGTTTTAATTTACTTGTCTTTAGGAAAAGTGTGGGAAATGTTTTAGATGATGTTTATTTCACCTAAGAAACATTTTACAAGCAATGAAACAATCAAACAAGGTGGTTCCAAAGAATTTCAAATTCAATGCATACTCATATGCATGCATTCATAATTTATTTAACAAAGTTTTTGTTAACCCTAATTTTGATGATTAGATATTGATGATCCAATTTTAGTATTTTTGGGATGTTACATATTTTTACCATGGGTGATCTATCGATGGCGCCCTTCTTCTCTAGAGGCGGCGGGCTCCGGTGAAATTCTGACGGGGTGGTGCTCGCCTTGCTCCGGGAACGGTGTGGCACGATTAGTGAGGAGAGGGGAGTAGAATGGTGTGAAGAATTCGAGCGGGGGAGTCCTCTATTTATAGTCGAGCGAGGGGACCATCGGGGCGCACGGTGAGCTCGTCGGGGGCGATGGTACAGACGGCTATTGGCATGGGCGAAGGTAGGGGACGGTGCGGTGTTCCCTGGCGATGCTCAACGACATGGTTTCGAGGCATGGGGCAGTGTGGCTTGGTCTGGAACATGCGACGCTCTGCGCAGCAGAGGCGGCGTCTTTGACGGCGAGCGATGGCTGTGCGTCACGGGGCGGCGAACGGGGATGTCTGGCGGTCTCCTGGGTCGGTGGGGATTGTGTATGCACGCGGCGAGGGCCACGCGCGGTCTGTGGGCTTCGGTCAAGGGTGGCGCTCTGGCGCACGCTCGGCATGGTCGCTGGCGGTCTGGGCGCGGTCTGTGCGTGTGGTCCAGTGGTTGGCAAGGTTCAAGCGGTGGACAGGGAGTGGCGGTGGACGATGGGCTGCCTCCCAGACATGCTGGCTAGGCTTGCTTCTCCTCCTAGCGTGCTGTCGACATGGGGGTGACAAGGTTGGCTTCGGCTGTTCACCATTGATGGTAATGCCAAGCTCACAGTGGTGCTAGTTTTTAGTTAATCTTGCTAGATGATCTACTGAGCTGGTTGTGAGCTAGAGAGGGAACCAGTTAGGGAAGAATCACTGCTCACAATAGTGTTTATATTTTGTATGATTTGTGTCTGCAGCCTGTTTGATGAAATGGCCGCATGAAATCAAGTTTGTAATTTTGAAAAGATTTTTGGTGGGTTTGCTAGATTGGTGCTGGTGAGTCTGCAGATGCTTGGGTTTTGAAAGTTGAGCTTCTTTGAGTGGTTTTTGAAAAAGTGGGATCTTCTCATATGATAAGGTTTCAATTTTGAATTGTCATTTAAACTATGCATTTGAAAGTTTCTGGATGATCACAAAGTGGGCCTTGATACTTTGTTATGAGTACATTCAAGGGGTGCAAAGATCCAGAAAGCTTTCTGTTAGGTTCTGAAAGTTTGAGGCATCCAAAGTAGGCATGGGAGTTAAATTGGTCAAAATGACCATTCCTTTATTTTATTTGTTTTGATTTACATGTCTTTAGGAAAAGTGTGGGAAATGTTTTAGATGATGTTTATTTCACCTAAGAAACATTTTACAAGCAAGGAAATGCACAAACAAGGTGGTTCAAAAGAATTTCAAATTCAATGCATACTCATACGCATGCATTCATAATTTTATTTAACATAGTTTTTGTTAACCCTAATTTTGATGATTAGAGTTTGATGATTTAAGTTTAGTATTTTTGGGATGTTACAACTTGGTTTCACCAAGACAGGACCTTTCAGAAGCCTTCCCTTAGACCAAAATGGACGCGCTCCAAACCTATCATTCCCCTACCACCAACTATCCATTTGGCTAAGTTATTGCAACCTATGTAATCCAGGCAGAGCCCATAATGCCATGTGGCTGCACTAGAAGCTTCTTAACATTTGGCATCTCAAATCCCCTTTGTTCCTGGGTGGAAATCCACAAGTGAGATACACAAGGTAAACCATAGAAATGGTCCTTGTCTAACCACTCAACCAAAAACCACCAAGCAATTACCTTTCCACCCAGGTGTTTCATTCACTTAGTTGTTTTATTAAGCAAAAACATAAGTCAAAGACTTAGCAATATTTTTCCGTAGTCATGTATATATTCCACCCTTGGTTGCTACTAGCTAGGCTAAGCATGGCAATAGCAAGTATCTTAACTTAGAGAAAATTCTAACAATTTCTACAACTACTAGGATTTCCCAAGAATAGCATATAGATACTTAGCAAAAATACTCATGCAAGCCCTATACAAAGTATTTCTAATGCATAGTCAAAATATTGGGACAAAAATATGAAGAACCACTTGCCTTGGTAGTTCGGGCAGTAGCAACAATCCTCACAATCACAATCACCACTAGCACAAAAATCTACACATAAAATGATAGCACCAATTTCACATATCAAAATAAACAAGCAAAAATATATGAATGCATGCAAATGCCATGTGATGATTTTCTAAATCAAACAAGACAAGTGGAACAGTACTGAATCATAAACAAATCAATTATACACTAAATAAAATTAATTTGTCCCTTAGAACATTTTCCATACAATTTTTATATACAAAATAAGCTTATAAATGTCTCTGCAAAAACAACCTATTTTACAGATGCAATTTATTAAACAAAGTGCATAATTGGATATAATTATTTCTCCTGATTCCAATGATATAAAATTTACAAAATTTGAACGTGTGGATCAAAAGTTATGAATTTTGCAAGTTTGAACAACTAATAGATCTAATTCCAGATTTTAAATCAAAACACAGGCCACGCGGCGCTTACTAATTGGATGGTACCTCTTCGCACTGGATAACCCTCGCGCACCGTTAGATCTAATTAAAATCCAGTGGCTCAGATCTGCCCGTACCTCTTCGGCCTATCGTCTAATCTAAATCACTGGATCTAGATCCAGTGGATCAAATCGTGTTGACCTAAAACCGGTGGCGCAAATGGTTGCTGGCGGCGGCGCTTCTGCCGACGATGTTCCAATGGTTCCAGAGGGGGCTAGGGGCTGGGTAGTGACTTACCAGACTCGCATGAACACGACGGTGCTCATGGTGTCGTTGGCGTGGGCGGGGGCGTGCTGCAGAGGCTGCTAGGGCTCGTCGGAGTTTGGGACAACGTCGGGTTTGCTCGGACGGCAACGAAGGCGACGTTTCTGGCCACCCTAGCACAAACAGAGGGTATCAGTGTGTGCACAACACTCCGGCGAACCTGACAGGGAAAAGAGAAGCCACGGGGTGGTCGGGTTTTACCTAAATCCCTCGCCGGAGTTGGACTTGGCGTCGGATGCCCACGGTGCTCGTCGAAGTCAACATTGTGGATATCAAACAGATGAACAAAGGGTATCAGGAGATGCGCATGGAACAGGGGGTCATCTCAGAGTGAACGAGGAGTGGGCGCGAACATGAGGCTTACCGGAATACCTCACCGGAGTTGGCTCTGTCTGCGGTGGTGTAATGCAAAATAGGGGCAGCCTGGTGGCGGAGCGAGCGAGTGGAGTGAGGGGAAAAGTGCAGGGCGGATAGGGGGTTTTGTAGCCGGAGCAGGGCGGCAATCACGTGGCCAATCAATGGAATTTATGATAGGTTTAATCGTGGCGTCACTGCAGAGAGGTAACGGCGGAGCGGCGTCTGCGCGCGAGGATTCGGGGAAGACGACGATGACGTGGAGAGGGCCCAGTGTCAGCGGCTGCGGGGTAAAGTTCGCGCGGGTGAGAGAGGGGTAGAGAGGGAACCCCGGTGGTTTTTTTGGGCCGGTTCTGATGCTGGGCTAGTTTGGCAGCGCTGGCCATTTTTCATTTCTTTTATCTTTTTCCTTTTCTGTTTTGATTTTCTGGAATCAATTTCAAATGGTTTTCAAATGTATTTTTAATTCAAATTTGTTCTGAATTTTTGTAAAGTAAAGCTTGCACCTTTTTGGCTACATAACAAAGTTGCTCACCCAAAATACTTTGGCTCATTGGAATTTAAAATAAACAAAGCCTTTATCTCTTATTTAATAAAGACATAAGAATGTTTTTAATTTCATATTTTGTTTGAAAATCTTTGTTCAAACTTTGGAAAATATTAATCAATCAAATGATCAATTCTTTTCTTGTCAAAAAAAATCTTTCTCCAATTAGAGGGTAGCATTAAGGCTATTGCCTTGCTCACATAAAATAATAGATATTCAGATGCCTCTATTTTTGAAATCACATTTGAAAATGATCCTAAAATGATTATGAATGCATGAATGATATGCAAGCTTTGAAATCATGATTTTTGGGATGTTACAAATCTAACCCCCTTAAGGTGAATCTCGCCCTCGAGATTCGGGTTGGCTAGCAAATAGGTGAGGGTGGTCTTTCCGAAGGTCATCTTCTCTTTCCCATGTTGCTTCTTCTTCGGAATGATGATTCTGCTGAACTTTGCAAAATTTGATAGTCTTTGTCTGAGTAACTCTTTCTGCAGTCTCGAGAATCTTGATAGGTTTTTCCTCATAGGTGAGATCACTTTCCAATTGGACCTCCTCCAAAGGTATAGTATCCTTCAAAGAAGTCTCTTCCATCTCCGGATGGCATTTCTTTAGCTGACTCACATGAAACACATTATGAACGGTAGACAATGATTCCGGCAGTTCAATTTCATAAGCTACTTCTCCTTTACGACTCAGAATCTTGAATGGTCCAACATATCTTGGGGTCAATTTTCCTTTGACTCCAAATCTCTTCACTCCACGAAGTGGTGACACTCTAAGATAAGCTCTATCACCCACCTCATAGGTGACTTCTCTACGCTTAGGATCTGCGTAGCTCTTCTGTCGGGACTGTGCTATCTTCAATCTATCCTTCACTAACTTGACTTTCTCTTCAGCCTCTTTGATTAGTTCTGGCCCGAACAAGTTTCTTTCTCCCACACCATTCCATAGTAATGGGGTAGTACACTTTCTCCCGTAGAGAAACTCAAACGGTTCCATCTCAATACTGGCTTGATAGTTGTTGTTGTAAGAGAATTCTGCGTAAGGCGGACTTTCATCCCAACTAGCTCCATAGTCTAGGGCACATGCCCTCAACATATCCTCTAGAATCTGGTTGGTCCTTTCTGTCTGTCCATCAGTCTGGGGATGAAAAGCAGTACTGAATTCTAATCTCGTTCCCAATGACTCATGAAGTTGCCTCCAAAAATGAGAAGTGAATTGAGTTCCCCTATCAGACACAATACTCTTGGGTACTCCATGCAGACACACAATCCTATTGATATAGATCTTAGCCAACTTAGCACTTGTATAGGTTGTCTTCACAGGTATGAAATGAGCCACTTTAGTTAGGAGATCCACTACTACCCAAATAGAATCATATCCTGACCTGGTCCTTGGCAATCCGGTGATGAAATCCATGCCAACCTTGTCCCACTTCCAATCAGGAATAGGTGTGGTTGTAACAATCCTGGTGGTTTATGCTGTTCCACTTTCACTCTACTACATATATCACACAAAGCAATATGTTCAGCGATGTCTTTCTTGAGATTATTCCACCAAAATCGTTCCTTCATATCCATGTACATTTTGGTGTTACCCGGATGAATGGAATATGGTGAGTTGTGTGCTTCATGTAAAATCAGTTTCCGAAGTTCCGGGTCTTGCGGAACGCAGATACGTTTTCCATACCATAAAGTTACTTGTTCGTCTTAATGGAATCCTTTGGATTTTCCCTTCCCAATCTTTTCCTTAATCTCTTCAATTTCCTTGTCCGTCTTTTGGGCTTCCTTGATTTTTTCCAATAAGGTGGGTTGAACATCTAATGACATGAGGTGTCCTTCAGGCACAATATCCAACCTGAGGTCTATAAATTGGGTACACAGATCATCTGGCAACTCTCCTTTAGTAAGGCCATTCACGAATACCTTACGGCTTAGTGCATCTGCTACAACATTTTCTTTACCGGTCCGGTATTGCAAACTCAAGTCATAGTCTTTGATGAGTTCTAGCCATCTTCTTTGTCTCATGTTGATTTCTTTCTGAGTGAAGATATACTTCAAACTTTTGTGATCTATGAACACTTCACATCGCTTTCCCAAAAGATAATGTCTCCATGTTATGAGTGCATGGACAACAGAGGCTAACTCCAAATCATGAGTAGGATAATTTACCTCATGAGTTTTGAGTTGTCTCGAGGCACACACCATAACTTTCCCTTCTTGCATCAGAACTGCACCGAAACCATGATGGGATGCATCACAATACACTTGGAAATCCTTCTCCAAATCTGGCAGACATAGGACTGGTGCTGTCACTAGTCTCTTCAATTCTTGGAAGCTGAGTTCACATCCTTCAGTCCAAGCAAATTTCTTGTCTTTCTTTAGTAACTCCGTCATTGGCTTAGCTACCTTGGAGAAATTCACAATGAATCTTCTATAGTATCCTGCCAAGCCAAGAAAACTACAAACTTCTTTCACTGACTTAGGAGATTCCCATTCAGTTATAGCTGACACTTTTGCGGGATCAACTGCTACACCATCTCCTGACACAATGTGTCCAGGAAATCCAACTTCATCAACCAGAATTCACACTTGCTGAATTTGGCATACAACTTATGTTCTCTAAGCCTTTCAAGTATCAAGCGCAAATGTCCTTCATGCTCTTCTTTGCTCTTGGAGTAGATCAAAATGTCATCGATGAAAACTACAACAAACTTGTCAAGGAACTCCATGAACACCTTGTTCATCATATTCATGAAGTAAGCTGGTGCGTTGGTTAAACCAAATGGCAGCACGGTGTACTCATGCAATCCATACGTAGTGGTGAAAGTTGTCTTAGGTCTTGTTCCCTTATCTTAAGTTGAAAATAGCCTGACCGGAGATCAATCTTTGAGAACACACAGGCTCCTTCTATTTGATCAAACAAGTCATAGATTCTGGGCAAAGGATATTTGTTCTTGATAGTCACATCATTGAGTGAACGATAATCGATGCATAACCATTGACTTCTATCTTTATTTTCCACAAACAAGACTGGTGCTCCCCAAGATGAAGAACTTGGTTGAATAAATCCTTTCTGCAACTGTTCTCCAAGTTGTTTCTTGAGTTCTTTCAACTCATCAACTGACATCTTGTAAGGTCTCTTAGCTATTGGTCCTGATCCTGGCAGCAAGTTAATCAGAAACTCCACATCTCTATCTGGTGGCATTCCCGGTAATTCCTCCGGAAACACATCTAGATATTCTCTCACAATTGGCACACTTTCTATGTTAACCCCCTTAAAAGAATTTAGCTTACTCCCTTTTGATTCAAAGTTAGACTTGAATCTTCTCCGTTTCTTTTTCGGGGTTGTGAGTGGGACAGTACGATTGGCACAATCTAGTACTCCTTCATACTTGGTCATCCAGTACATTCCCAAAATTACATCCAGTCGTTGGGAATCTAGGATTATCAGACTAACTGGAAACTTATGCTTTCCAAATTCTATCACTAGATCACGACATCCAAGCATATCTCCACCGGGAGAACTTACTTTTATTGGACACCTAATATTTTCAGTTGGAAACCCATTTCTATCAACAAATGCTTTTGATATGAATGAATGTGATGCACCAGTATAAAAAAGAACAAGTGCTGGAATAGAATTGAGTTTGAACTTACCAGCCACAGCATCGGACTCCTCATAAATATCTTCCACATTGATGTGGTTCACTTGTCCCTTCTGGAAATGGTTGGGCTTGGTGGTTCCTTCAATTTTATTTTCTGGGCACTCATTTGCATAATGCCCCAGCTTCTTACACTTGAAACATTCAACCTGACTGATATCTCTCTTTGTAGGCTGACTACCACTTCCACTTCCACCTCCACTGTGGTGACTCTTGTGTCCACTCTTGTGGTTCTTGTACTTGTCATTATCATGACTACGGTGATGCTTGTTGTCATGATGGCGGTTGTGACTGTGGTGGTTGTTATGCTTTCCATGTTTGTGGGATCCAGAAATCCCACTATCATCATGATGGGAACGCTTGTGAGACGATCCCGAGCTGTGCTTGTCAAAGATATGCTTCCTCTTTCTGCTTTCAACCTGTTTCATCTTGTTCTCCAAGATGGTAGCCTTGTCACAAAGTGATTGGTAGGTTGGGACATAGGCAACAGATAGTTGCAGATTCAGTTCATCGTTCAGTCCTTTGAGGAATTTCTCCTTCCTCTTGGCATCAGTATCAACTTCATCCGGTGCATAACGCGCCAGATTGTTGAACTCCTCAATATATTCAGCCACGCTGCGGTGACGTTGTTTTAGGTTATGGAACTCCTTCTTCTTCAAATTCATCACCCCGGATGAGATGTGAGCTATGCGGAAACCATCCTCAAAGATAGCCCAAGTTACATCCTCAATGGGAGTGGTGATCTAGAAGTTATCCCACCAAGTAGCTGTTGGTCCTTCCAACAGATGTGCTGCAAACCTGACCTTCTCCTCGTCGGTGCAGCCGACAGTTACCAAATCCGTGTTCACCGAACGTAGCCAATCATTGGCCACCATTGGATCAGTGGTTCCTAGGAACTTTGCAGGACTCAGTCTTAGGAATCTGGTGAGCATGTCAAATCCTGGTGGATTGTTCGGGGGGTTGTTGTTGTTATTGTTGTTGTTGTTATTCTGATTCTGCATAAAAGTGGTCATCATCTGCATCAGTTGTGCTTGCGCTGTCATCAACTGCTGCATCTCGGGGGTGACATTGTTGTTGTTTGGGTTGGGGTTGGCACGTCGAGGAGGCATCTGTGGTTT
Source organism: Avena sativa (assembly GCA_916181665.1). Lineage (NCBI taxonomy): Eukaryota > Viridiplantae > Streptophyta > Magnoliopsida > Poales > Poaceae > Avena > Avena sativa. The sequence continues at coordinate 109,478,664 of OV702293.1, forward strand.
TCATAAGGATAAGAATGAGATACCCATAGATGCTTATCATGCACAATATATCACATAGACAAACACCAAACCAAGCATCAAAATAACATAAGGTTCAAACGACGTAAACAACAAGTTTGGAAAAGCAAACACACCATAGCAAGCCACCCACATGTTGGATGGTCATTGCGACTCAATAATCAAAAGTACGGTAGATGAAAGATAAATGAGTAGTCATCACTACTCCTCCGCATCAACCTCCACATCAACAAGTGTAAGACCTGCATTCTCCATAGCGGTCTTGTATTCCTCAACATTGGTAGTCAAGGCCTCTATCTTGGCCCTAAGAGCCCTCTTCTGTGAGTGAAGTCTCTCAATCACTCCCTGCAATGCTCGAGCTCGAAGTCCTTGGCCTCTAGCTCTTCCTTCATCTCCCGGATCTTCTTGTTCCGGTCTTGGACTCTCTTCTCCTGGCTCTTGAATTTCTTGTCCTAGCTTTCAAACTTGGCCTCCATTTCCTTGACTATCTCGTCTTGCTTCGCGAAGAGCTTGTCCTTCCCACGAAGCTGCACCTGGAGCTCATCATTGCTAAGCATGAAGTTGGTACTATCAGTATCTAGGTGCCTAATAATACCCTCTAGGTCCTGGAGGTATATACGAATTGGCTCCATCGTCTCTCTAGCAGCATCCTCATACTCAATAGCTTCACCCTCCTCGTTGCGTCTCCCGAAGGTGTGAAACTAAAGACCTCTAAGCTCCCTGGAGTGTCTCCCTGCCAGGCGCCCAAGTAACTCCTGCATGACTACATCTAGTCCTTTCTTCTTGTCGTCATGCATCAGCTTGAAGGTGACGGTCTCCATGGTTGGATCTGTCTGGCGTCCGGGCCGAGTGACTCTGAAGCCCCAAAGGTCCTTCCTCTAAAACTTGGTGAGGGGAAGCGTCATGATGCTAGGAAGTGGAAGGTTAAGCACGCTAGTGAGCTCAATGAGACGAGTGCCAAAACAAGTTCCCTTGAACTCCTCGGCCGTGTTGATAATAACATTAGGCATCTATTTTTACAAGATAGAGAAAAGTTAGAATCAACATTAATAGAGAAAAATCACAAGACAAATATCACAAGAATATCTTTTGCAACAATCACACAAGTCATGGCATACACAAATCCATTACAAGCATCAAATGTTCAACATAACTTAGATAAATTTTTGGAAATAAAACGATAAGTATGGTGGTCCAACTAACAAAGTACATTACAATCCCCACTCACTTGCCAAGTTGGCTATCAGGGCATCCCTAGAGACAATCTGTCGATCTTGATCACATGACTCCATTGCTAAGTCTATGATGTCTTCTCTTAAACATTGGTTGGTAGCCTCTAACTCTTGGGTATGCTTCTTTTCTTCCCTAAAGTCTATCACCAAGCTCCTTGATGGCATTCCAAGCTGCATTTCTTGTAGAGTCAAAGAATGTTGTGTGCATTTATGAGTTGGTGACCATGCAGAATCCTAACTCCTTGTGGTTGTCTTCCTTGTTTTTGTACAAGTGAAGTTGCACCCACCAGTACTCTACTCCTTCATCCATCACGGGGAATCCTTTGTACATAGTTGCACCATGTATCCCCATGGTAACCATGAGGTTCTTGAGGGCCTTGGGGAATTCTGTCTCACACTCCAAGGTCATGGTCATGAGTGGTCCCTTCCTCACGGCTTAGTTGATGGAGTTCATATACAAATAGAGATGAGAAAGAATACTAGAAAAGTTTACGAGAAGAAAAAGACAAGTGTGGAAATTGTTGAAAAAAATTCCTTAGTGGTTTCTAATCCAATCGTAGGGTCATAATCCTACAGGCAACACAGTGCTCTGATACCATCTGTAAGATCCCACCTTTATAAAGGTAAAGATCCCTGTGATTGCAATGCTAGTCCCTGGATCAATTGCTAGCATCCACAGTTTAAGATGAAGTACACAGAAACAAAGGTCATTATTACATCGTCATTCTAGAGATAACATAGTCTTTTACAACTCCATAGCCATAGGCTAGTACAAGAGTTTAACTTAACAATAAAAATAGAAGTCTTCATCTTCATGTGCCACAGGCAAGCATGTTGAGTGTAGACTCATAACCCCTAATCATCATCAGAGTAATCTGCAACATCACAAGTTAGAGCCATAGTGGGTCAATACATTGGAATAGTATTGGCAAGTGATACCTTAGTAGAATATTAGCATCTAGTTACTACATGAATTTGCCTAAGTGTAGCTTAGGCTTGCTTTGCTCAAAATAGGTTTTACCTATCAGTTGAAAACACTAAGTTTTTGTTTGGCAAAACTTTCCCAAGGAACCACCAATAGAAATTGGTGAACCTTCACCCTTGTTCAACCACAAGTTTTAACTTAGAAAATTGGGATGAGGAGATTCTTGATAGCTTCCATGTCTTGATGCTCAAGTTGTCCATTACCGGGGACACGGCTAAGTACTTAGTTTCTTCCATCTGCAGAGGTGGTTCACTTTCCCCACAAGACTTGGTTTCACCAAGAAAGGACCTTTCAGAAGCCTTCCCTTAGACTAGAATGGACGCGCTCCAAACCTATCATTCCCCTACCACCAACTATCCATTTGGCTAAGTTGTTGCAACCTATATAATCCAGGCAGAGCCCATAATGCCATGTGGCTGCACTAGAAGCTTCTTAACATTTGGCATCTCAAATCCCTTTGTTCCTGGGTGGCAATCCACAAGTGAGATACATAAGGTAAACCATAGAAATGGGCCTTGCGTAACCACTCAACCAAAAACCACCAAGCAATTACCATTCCACCCAGGTGTTTCATTCACTTAGTTCTTTTTGAATAGTTGACAGCCCTCTTCCTCCGTCATTTCGAAGGCGTTGGGCATAGTTTACAAAATCAGAATGGGGAGAACGCGTTGTAAAGCCTCTTTTTGGGTCTGTCTGCCGTCCTTTTCGAGGTGGGCAAAGAGCAAGACATGAAATTTGGAGTATACGGATTGAATTCTTCCTTCTTCTATAGGTCTTTCTGGGTTGCGAGGCGGAAAAAAGGTGTAGATAGGGAGAAGGTACATAAAAAAACACGATTTCTAAGGTAGAAAAGAGGCATCCACCAGTCATTGAGAACAGCAAATCCCGGAATTAGCAGGTCGGTATGCGAAGAGAAGTATTTCGGTATTGAATCTGCGAGGCCGGGTGAAGAAAAGTCCGATATGGGTGGATTAACTTTTTATTTAGGATAAGTCTCTGCGACTGACTGAACTATGTTATAAATATTCTCACATGGTGCTAGACTTATTTTCTTGGCTTGGTTTTATTAAGCAAAAACATAAGTCAAAGACTTAGCAATATTTTTCCATAGTCATGTATATATTCCACCCTTGGTTGCTACTAGCTAGGCTAAGCATGGCAATAGCAAGTATCTTAACTTAGAGAAAATTCTAACAATTTCTACAACTACTAGGATTTCCCAAGCATAGCATATAGATACTTAGCAAAAATACTCATGCAAGCCCTATACAAAGTATTTCTAATGCATAGTCAAAATATTGGGACAAAAATATGAAGCACCACTTTCCTTGGTAGTTGGGGGAGTAGCAACAATCCTCACAATCACAATCACCACTAGAACAAAAATCTACACATAAAATGATAGCAGCAATTTCACATATCAAAATAAACAAGCAAAAATATATGAATGCATGAAAATTCCATGTGATGATTTTCTAAATCAAACAATAAAAGTGGAACAGTACTGAATCATAAACAAATCAATTATACACTAAATAAAATTAATTTGGCCCTTAGAACATTTTCCATACAATTTTTATATACAAAATAAGCTTATAAATGTCTCTACAAAAACAACCTATTTTACATATGCAATTTATTAAACAAAGTTCATAATTGGATATAATTCTTTCTCCTAATTCCAATGATATAAAATTTACAAAATTTGAACGTGTGGATCAAAAGTTATGAATTTTGCAAGTTTGAACAACTAATAGATCTAATTCCAGATTTTAAATGAAAACACAGGCCACGCGGCGCTTCCTAATTGGACGGTACCTCTTCGCACTGGATCACGCTCGCGCACCGTTAGATCTAATTAAAATCCAGCAGCTCAGATCTGCCCGTACCTCTTCGGCCTGTCGTCTAATCTAAACCACTGGATCTAGATCCAGTGGATCAAATCGTGTTGACCTAAAACCGGCGGCGCAAATGGTTGCTGGCGGTGGCGGAGCTTCTGCCGACGACGTTCCGATGGTTCTAGAGGGGGCTAGGGGCTAGGTAGTGGCTTACCAGACTCGCGTGAACACGACGGTGCTCAAGGTGTCGTTGGTGTGGGCGGGGACGTGCTGCAGAGGCTGCTGGGGCTCGTCGGAGTTGGGGACAGCGTCAGGTTTGCTCGGACGGCAACGAAGGCGACGTTTCTTGCCACCCTAGCACAAACAGAGGGTATCAGTGTGTGCACAACACTCTGGCGAACCTGACAGGGTCAAAGAGAAGGCACGGGGTGGTCGGGTTTTATCTAAATCCCTCGTCAGAGTTGGAGGTGGCATCGGATGACCACGGTGCTCGTCGAAGTGGACGCTCTGGATCTCAAACAGATGAACAAAGGGTATCAGGAGATGCGCATGGAACAGGGGGTTATCTCAGAGTGAACGAGGAGTGGGCGTGAACACGAGGCTTACCGGAATACCTCGCCGGAGTTGGCTCTGTCTACGACGGTGTAATGCGATATAGGTGCAGCCTGATGGCGGAACGAGCGAGTGGAGTGAGGGGAAAAGTGCGGGGTGGAGAGGGTGTTTTGTAGCTGGAGTAGGGGCGTCAATCACGCGGCCAATCAATGGAATTTATGATGGTTTTAATCGCGGCGTCACTGCAGAGAGGTAACGGCGGAGCGGCGTCTGTGCCCGAGGATTCGGGGAAGACGACGATGACATGGAGAGGGCCCAGTGTCAGCGGCTGCGGGGTAAGGTTCGCGCGGGTGAGAGAGGGGTAGAGAGGGAATGGCCCGGGTGGGCTTTTTGGGCCGGTTCTGGTGCTGGGCTAGTTTGGCAGCGCTGGCCCTTTTTCATTTCTTTTATCTTTTTCCTTTTCTGTTTTGATTTTCTGGAATCAATTTCAAATGGTTTTCAAATGAATTTTAATTCAAATTTCTTCTGAATTTTTGTAAAGTAAAGCTTGCACCTTTTTGGCTACAGAACAAAGTTGCTCACCCAAAATACATTGGCTCATTGGAATTTAAAATAAACAAAGCCTTTATCTCTTATTTAATAAAGACATAAGAATGGTTTTAATTTCATATTTTGTTTGAAAATCTTTGTTCAAACTTTGGAAAATATTAATCAATCAAATGATCAATTCTTTTCTGGTCAAAACAAATCTTTCTCCAATTAGAGGGTAGCATTAAGGCTATTGCCTTGCTCACATAAAATAATAGACATTCAAATGTCTCTGTTTTTGAAATCACATTTGAAAATGATCCTAAAATGATTATGAATGCATGAATGATATGCAAGCTTTGAAATCATGATTTTTGGGATCTTACATGTCTATAAATAAAATCTTCTAGATGCTAAGAATGGAAAAGAAGTTCGAACGGTTAGCAATGTTTGGATAAGAAGATCTTACATGCCACTGTTGATCCAATGGTCAATGTTCAAAGTTATCTGTACACTATACTATAGTGGTATGGTATGGTAAGATATAAGACAAGATAAATATAAGATAAGAAGTACCACTGCGAATTATCGATCTTTTGAATAACCTTCCCTCGCGATGTTTGGGAAGCAAGTGAAAATTTCGAAACCAGAAAAGTTTGAATTTTTTTGCCGCCGAGGACCAACGTGGTTTCCTTCTATGTACTACTCCTCCGACTCCACAGTCCATACCAACGCGGCTGCCGAACATGCCAAAGAAACAGAGCGTCCCTCTAAAAAATAAAAATAAAAAGAAATAGAGTTGCCGTACCAAGGCACATGTGCGCAGCGCCATGCTGTGGATGAGGGAGAGATCAGCCGGGCCGGTGCGTGAGGGTATAGGGGTGGAGAGATGAGAGGCAGCGAAGGGGAGAGAAAACACACTTTTTTGCATGCATATGTCCTGAGATTTACTACTAGTAGAGTGTACACTATAACTGTAAGGCGTCAGGAGTAACTCGTGTCAGGAACCCCTCATAACTTTGCTCTTCGCTGCTTCCCTCTTCCCCTGCCTATGTTTTATTCTCTTTGCATGTTCAATGCATGGACAGAGGTGAGAATATGTCTAAGCAAAGAAATACTACTACGAGTAAGGCATCCAGTATGTTGTCCATAAGAAAAAAAATTAGTCATGATGGACTTCCATAGATATACATACATAGTGGAAGCTATCCACAAGCTAAAAAACTTATGGGTCACCCTTAAGATCATGGGTAGTCCATAAGCATCATATCTAGTACACATAGCAATAGAAAACAAATTTTAATCACGAGACTACGAGAGGGTAGCTCTTACATGTGGGTCCTATCTTATGGACAAGTTTGACTAGACACATTGTGGTGCACTCAACTAGATTGGTATTAGCAAGTGGGTCCCATCTTAAAGACGGGTTTGGCCATATACATAGGTGATGCCCTAAGATCTACCGTTTAGACAGTGTATATACAAGATGGATTCGTGGGACCTACTGGACTGCAGATGCTAACTTTTGCGTAGTAGTTTTACAGCTTGGTCATACACTGCCAAGTGGGGCCCATTATTTGCTTTTTTGTTTAGACACATGTTCCTTATACTCCCCTCGCAACCACACTAGACTCTATTTTTTCTGAAATTCCACCGATCTATTAATAATGATCAACAACCGTATAAAGAGACCCAAAAGTAAGTTGTGCTTGCACGCCGCATCGTTCTTCGATTTTCCCCTCTAATTTTATCTATATTCTTTACATAGAAGAACAATTTGACCTAATTTCGTTAAATCTAAATAAAGTCATTTAAGTGTACCAAGTTAGCTAGTACCTTGAAAAAATACGTCTAAGAACTTGGGAATTGTAAGAAAGCAAGGTCCACTTTGTATGAAAATTTGGGTGGTGCCTTTTTATTTTAACTAACACGGGCCGCATGGGAGCAGTGCTCTTGAGTTAACACGATCGTTGGAAGTACAAGTTGCATCAAGGGCCTTATAGAAAATTAAAATGACATCCAAGTCCATTACTTGGGAAATTGAGAATGTTCTTTCCTGATAGTTGTGAACTCACACCAATGATATTGTTTACTAGAAGAAGATGTACCCATCTACCTCTGAAATGACATTTAATTCGAGACCAGTCTATCGCGCTTACTCGCGGCTCAAGTTTGACCTAATTTTGTTAAATTGTCATGATGCAAAATATTAGCAAGAAGTTGAACCTATTTTTAAAACTCTCAGTGGTGATTTGTGATATATTAAATGACCCCCTGATGGTTACATCCAAAAAAATCACAAAACTTTCAAAGCGACCTACAATTTTCCTGCGGTTCAAATTTGATCTAATTTGGATAAATCAGCATAAAGTAATTCAAGTTGGCAAAGTTAGCAAGGACGAAGTTTGAAGACTCATGAAGCATGGGAATCATAAGTAGTACACCATGTCGATCCAATATATATGTATAAAAGAAGATGCACTCATCTATCTTCAAAAAGACGATTATATCGAGAGCAATCTATTATGCTTACTCGCACCTCAAGTTTGACATAATTTTGTTAAGTTGTCAAGATGAAAAATATTAGCAAGAAGTTGAACCTGTTTTCAAAACTCTCGACGGTGGTTCATGATATACTAAGTGACCCCGCCCCCCGATGGTTACCTCGAAAAAATTGCAAAACTTTCAAAGCAACCTACAATTTTCCTTTAGTTAAAGATTGACCTAATTTTGATACATCGTCATAAAGTCATTCAAGTGGGAACAGTTAGGTAGGCCGAATTTTTAAAAATCATAAAACATGGGAATCGTAAGTACAACATGTTGGTCTACTATAAATATTTGAAAGGTCTGCTTGTGGCATTCATACCCATATTCTTCAGACTTTCTTTACGGAAAGGAACAATCTCGTCCCCACTTGGAAAATTAAGAATGTTCTTTACCGATAGTTGGATACTCACACCGATGGCATTGTTTACTAAAAATAATATGCACCCATCTACCTTTGAAAAGACAATTAGCAGTTCAAGAGAAATCTATCACGCTTACTGGTAGCTCGAGTTTGACCTAATTTTGTTAAATTTTCATGATGCAAAATTTCAGCAAGAAGTTGAACCTGGTGTCTAAACTCTCGATGGTGGTTTTGAAGGGAATATGCCCGAGAGGTAATAATAAGGTGGTTATTATCATATTACTTGTTTTTTTGATAAATGTTTTTGTCATGCTATAATTGTATTAATTGGAAACGTTAATACATGTGTGCTTAATACACAAATAAAGTGTTCTAAGTTATGTCTCTCATATAACTGCTAATTTATTTACAAGATGATCAAGGTCTCCTGGTCATGGAAATTGGATGTGTTAATAACACGGTCACAACATTGGTGGAATGGTGTGATGAACATTCATCCAAAGTATAGTAATATGATCAAAGTCATTATATTTAAATTGCTAATTGCTATTACATTGTTACAAGTAACTTTAGTCCTTAGACCATGAGATCATGTCAATCACTAACACAGGAAGACTAGCTTGATAACATCAAATGTCACACCATAATAGGGTGACTATAAAGGTGGGTTCAGATACTCTGATATTGTTATGTAGAGGCTCATGGATCAAGAGTGGGATTTTTCCATCCCGGTGATGGACAGATATACTCTGGGCCCTCTCGGTGATATCACATTGATATAGCTTGCAAGCAAGTGATAGAGATCACTATAATGTTATATCACGGGAATAAGAAAAGAATACATGTCGGTAACAAGATCAAACTAGGTATGGGGATACTGATGATCGAATATCGGACATGTAAAATATTGCGAGACAAAGCGATTTAGTTACAATGTTAAAGCACTACTAGGAAAACAGCTATAGATAGACAGAACATCTATGGCGCATGGTGCTGGCCATGCGCCACAAAAGAAGTCCAGTGGCACATACATGGCAATGCGCCATAGAACCTTCACGCTTATGTGGCGCACGCACATTAACAGTGCGCCACAGAAGTATGGTGGGACCCCCATCCGGGGTTGGGCTACCAAACTTCTGTGGCGCATATGGCCATATGCGCCACAAAAGCAGTGTGTGGGACGCACATCAGATTCCCTTTGACCGCACTCTGACCAAGCTTCTATGGCAAATGTCCAGATATGCACCACAGAAGTTACCGTCTTCTGTGGCGCATGTCCTGATATGCGCCACAGAACATGGGTGTGGGCCCCATAGCCCGTCATGTTTGACCGCCCTCTGACCAAGATTTTGTGGCGCATATGGTGATATGCGCCATAGAACTTGGCGTCCAGATCTGCCTACCACCACCTATTTCACATCCTTCTTCCCCCTCCTCCCAGCTCATCTTCCTCCTCTCTCTCACCCCATTGTGCCCATAATTTTCTCCATTTTTTGTATTTAAACCTATTGTTGTTGATAGATTGGTTAGGGAAAGCCTCTCTCCAACTTGTAGATGTAAAACACACTTAGTTTTCTCCTCCACATTTCTATTTGTCCACCACTATCTCTCCAACTTGTATAGATCTATTGGTTCACACTCTCTCACACCGCAGTCTCAACTCGATATTGAATCTACTAGGTGAGTAATTGGCCATGAATATGCATGTTTTGTAGGTGAAGCTTGTCGCGCAGGCGGTGCACGATGGCGCCAAGATGATGTTTGTACATGAAGCTTGTGTGGTGCACGAATGTTTTCATGGGAAGAAGTTTTTTATTGTTGCTTGTTTTCCCCCGGTGTGTTGCATGGATGTTTGCCAAAATGTTGATTCATTTCCATTTCGGCAAATTTTTGCACCACTCATATGTCCTACTTTTAGGAAAGGTCATGCAAAATTTTTCCAGCGACCATGCATGTGTGTGTGTATGCATAAGGTGTGGTTTCTAATTAACCTACTCTCTATTTTGGTCTATACGTGTATACCACACATGCAACCATGTTCGTCACGATGAGCGAAAGTCGAGTTACTAGGTATAAGAAAGACACGAAGGCGGACATGATTCAGAACAACAAGACCCAGATAAGATGTCCATGTCAAACATGCAAACTCCAGCACTAGATCGACCCTGATTCTAGATAATTGGAAGATCACCTGCTCAGGCGCAGTTTCATGCGCGACTTTGATGAGGAGCCGACAGCAAATGGTGGTGGTCATCATGAAGATAAGGGCGGGAGAGAAGAAGAAGATTCTCCCGTTGGGCATGGTCATTGTGACGAGGAGTATACCGGCGGGCATGATCATCATGACAAAGAAGGAGATGTCGGCGGGGCATGACCATCATGAAGAAGGAGAATACACGAACACCCAGACGTTGCTAACTTCGGTGTTGCGGGACCCTCATGTTCAAGAACTGCTCCTCAAGGAGATGAGCAACACTAAAGCTGCAGCCAGAGAGAAAGCTAAGCTGGGGCAAATGGAGATAGACGGGATGACTCCATTGTATCCTGGGTGTCGACCCAAGGATACACGCCTGAGGGTTGCGCTCAAGGCTCTAAGATGAAGGGTGAACACAAATGGATCGACATGAGCTTCAATGATATTCTGGTATGATCGACTTCCTAAGGGGAACATATTGCCAACAAGTACCGAGGAGGCCAAGAAAATCGTGTGCCCCCTCGACCTACCACACGTTAAATACCATGCATGCATCAATGATTGCGCACTTTATCATAACGGTTACACGTAGAGAACCACATGTCCGGTGTGCGGCCATGGATGGTACAAGAGAGGGAACAAGAAAGTTCCTCGAAAAGTGGTATGGTACTTTCCTATCACTTCCTGTCTACAGCGATATTTCGTAGATCCAAAGGAAGCAAAGATAATGCAATGACACGTGGAAAGGGAGAGACCCAAAGATGATCTGGAGAAGGGAAAGATCCCGGCACACCCTTCAGATGCTCGCCAGTGGAATGCATTGGACATTGAGTTAGAAGAGTTTGAGGGAGACGCAAGGAACGTCCAGCTAGGTATGAGCACCGATAGACTCAGTCCTTTTGGCAACCAGAGTAGCACGCATAGCACCTGTCTCGTGTTTATATGGCCCTACAACATCCCCCTGTGACTCTGCACAAAGCAAAGGTACGTACACATGAGCATTCTTATTCAGGGGCTTAAACAGCCAGGTATCGATATGCATCTCTATCTCGCGGGCTATTGAAAGAGGAGTTAGCCATGTTGTGGGAGACGCCAGCCCATACGTGGGACACCTATGCTAGAGAATATTTCCCTCTAAGAGCCGCATTGCTCACGATGGTGCAGGATTATCCTGGTTATGCATATGTATCGGCGCAGGTGAACCACGAACACAATGCATGTGTCAAGTGCATGGATAAGACCCCGCATCTCCAACTACCAAAGGATCCAGATCTTCGAAAACCGTGTTCCAAGGGACTCGAAAGTGGCTTCGCATGGATCACCCGTGGAGAAAACGCGGTGACCTGTTCAATTGTAAAGACAAGCTCGAAAGAGCCCCGTTTCCAAGGAGCGGCGAAGAAATCGAGGAGCTTCTGAATAATTGGGAAGAGTGCCATGTGCTAGGAAAGAAGCGGCCGAGGACAAAGCCACTTCTGGGTGTATGGAAAGCGATGTCTATTTTATAGGACCCGCCATACTGGAAGGTCCTCCACATGCCCCATAGCCTCGATGTAATGCACATCACGAAGAACGTTACCGAGAGTCTACTTGGCACTCTGCTCAACATGCCGGAGAGGACCAGGGATGGGCCAAAAGCAAGAAATGACCTAATATTGCTTGGCATCAAGAAGGCGATTCAGTACCCTGATAGTGATGATGATGACTATCAGACGGAAGGGACTCAAGGTCGCCGCAAAAGGGTTAAGAAGAATGAGGTGGTTGTGCTTCGCGCTGCCTGCTTCACTCTGTGTCAGGAGGAGATCGAGCAGTTTTTCAGGTGCCTCCTAGGAGTCAAAGTTCCTCACGGTTACTCAGGAAAGATAAGTAGATATCTCGATGTAGAGAAGAAGAGGTTTGGCAGTATGAAGTCCCACGACTGTCACATGCTCATGACACAGATACTTCCAGTTGCGATATGAGGGATAATGGATGAGCATGTCCGTGAGACGTTGTTTGACCTGTGCAAATTTTTCGACATCATCTCTAGGAAGTCGGTCGACATGAAGCAGCTCAACAGGCTACAGGAAGAAATTGTGGTCATACTATGCAAGCTCGATATTTACTTCCCGCCCGCATTCTTAGACATCATGGTGCATCTTCTTATCCATGTCATGGATGACATCATCCAGCTCGGGCCGACATTCCTCCACAACATGATGTCGTTTGAAAGGCTGAAAGGTGTCAACAAAGGGTTTGTTCGCAACATGTCCCGTCCAGATAGAAGCATAGCCAAGAGCTTTCTGATATACAAGTGCATCTCCGTCTACCAGTACTATCTAACCACCGAGAACGAGGATGTTGGAATACCCACCAAGAAGCACCTTGACAGGATCGCTGGGTATGGTCACCACAAGGTCCACCTCTCACTACATGTCAGCATTTCTAATTGATGCGCCGACTTTGGCGAGTCGCGCTACAAGACATTGAATTGGTCAGCCCTTGGGTGGAAGAGCACAAAATCTTGACCGAGAAGGAGTACGTGGACAGGGCCCGCCTAAGGAAGAAAGGAGACATAACAAGAGAGCACAACTTCAGCTTCACAGGTTGGTTCAAGAAAAGGCTGTTGGACAATCCCCCACAGACGCCTTCTACGTAAGATCAAAAACTCATATTCTCCTTGTCACAGGGCCAAGCGCATAACGTAAAGACCTATCAGTCGTACAACATCAACGGTTTACAGATTCTACACCGAGGAAAAGGACATGAATAGCAAATATCAAAACTCAAGAGTAACTATGATGTCCTTCGCCTATGACGAGACTATTGTCATGGAAAGATTCTACGGAAGTATCGAGGAGATATGGGAGCTCGACTACTGTGGAGAGATGGTACTGATGTTCCGTGTTAGATGGTCCAAGAATGTCGAAAAAGAAGGCCGGTATTTCACCACTTGCATTATACCCGATGCCAAGTCGGCAAAGAATGCCTCCGCGAAAAATGAGTCGTGGATACTCGCTAGACAAGTTGATCAATGTATCTTTATTACCGACCCATCAAAGCACAACCGTGCTATAGTGAGGAGTGGCAAGATAAGCATCATCGGAATGGAAGGATCTGCCAACAAGCAAGACTTTGACAAGAACGACGATCCGAAGATCTAAGAGGAATTCGACAAGTAGTTCAACATGCCTACTACTACAGTAAGAAGGAAGACCACACTACCTGCTAAATCTTGTCCGTTCACGAGAAGAAATCTCAAAGTGCCCGGGCTAAAGTATTCAAACGCGAAGAAAAGGGCAAGAATATTGTGAAGAGAGGCTAGCTCGACTAAAATTATATTGATGTATATGATTTACTTTTTTAAGAATAATATAATTATGTATATGAATAATTGGGGGTTTTGAGAATAATATAATTATGTGCACTTCTTGCATGATTAAACATAATTAAAATTAATTTTAAAAAAAGAAATAAAAATTAGGAGACAACCAGGATTTGAACATGGTTGCCCGAGGAAGACAACCAACTAGCTAATACCACTATGGTATCAAATGGTGTGTGTCACAGCCAGGGCGCAGCTGTTATTTGACTAAGTGCCAAAATTTTGTGGCACATATCAGAGGGATGCGCAACAGAAATCTTGCCATTATGTGCCGCATCCTCCTGATATGCGCCACAAAAGTTTGGCACTTAGCCAAATAACTGGTTCGCCCCTTCCCCCTTTCTCCTTCCTATTTCTTTCCCCAAATTAACTGTGTGACAAACCCTAGCTCTCTCGCCCCCGCCACCAGAGCCCGTGGAGAAGATCCGGCACCGCCGCCGGATTCCGTGGAGGAGAGCCGCCCCAGCCGCTGAAGCCTATGGACGAGGAGCCTGTTCACAGAGCGCAGGAGGAGAAGGGCAGTGCACCGGCTGACGTCTCTAGTTTGTCGCTCGCCACCACCACTAGCAGACGACACCACCTGACCATCCACAAACTACCGTCCATCGGTCCCACCTAGGTAATTCCCTAGTTCTCTATTCCTCTTCTCCCTCCCACTACTACTGTCATTGGTATATGCTACTATTGGGTTTATCTTTCATTGGTAACCATTGACAGTCGAGTTTATCTGTTCCTCTAGCTGACGCTCATGGATAACCCTCTAGATGAGTTAATAAGAAGAAACCATATGCTCACAGTCCACCGGCGGATTTAGAATCACATTGAGTTTCTCATCTGCACATTGGTTATGTATAGAGCAAGATTCATTGGAACACTGGTTAATTCGTTGGGGATGCATGCTTATGGAATGCATTTTAGTTTGTGTAGTGGCAGTTAATTGTAACATGGTCTTTTTTACCTGGGACAGGTCTTGTATTGGTCAGGCATGCATGTGCCCTTGCTGGGAGAAGTATTTTGTTTCTATGTAGAGTCATGTCAAGATTGATTGGAAACACTTGTTGTGGATCTATTTATTTTATACACTGCTTGGTATTATGTATAATTTAAGGAAACCAAACTAGTACTACTCTGTTTTATAAATATGAGATGATCTGCTATGAATGTAAATATACTTGGCTCCATAATTTTGAATCTTAAGATTCTAGTTTTCAGTAAATCTTACTTCGAAATTTGATATTAGACCAGTACTATATATTAGCTATATCATTTAACTGCTCCTTGACATGATAGGGAACAGTACTATCATTTCTTGATGCTTATCTGTGAAAATTCAGTACATGTTCACTATTATCTTGTTTGTATTTTTGTTTGAATAATGAGTTAACATAGTGTGATCTTTTTTCTTTTTATTGCTGGCACCTAGCTGGTGTGTTGGTTAAACAAACATAGACATACCCACTATATTGTAACCTGAAGGGATATATGCCCTGAGAGGCAATAATAAAGTGTTTATTATGTGTATTCCAAGTATATTATAGATGTTTATTTTGCATGTTGTAATTGTATTAATACGGAAACGTTAATATATATGTGTGTTTAATAAACAAACAGAAAGTTCCTAGTTATGCCTCTCTCATAAACTAGCTCGTTGATTAACAAGATGATCAAGGTTTCCTGATCATGGACATTGGATGTTGTTAATAACGGGATCACAACATTAGTGTAATGGTGTGATGAACATTCATCCGAAGTATAGCATTACGATCAAAGTCATTGAGTTTATATTGCTATAACAACTTACGAAGTGGTCCTAATCCTTATACCATGAGATCATGTCAATCACTAACACCGGAAGAGTTTCTTGATAACATCAAACGTCACACCGTAACAGGGTGATTATAAAGATGGATTCAGAACTAATAAAGTGTTATGTTGAGGATCAGGGATCGAGAGTGGAATTTGTTCATCCCGATGACGGATAGATATACTCTGGGCCCTCTCGGTGATATCATATTGGTTAGCTTGCAAGCAAGTGATTTGATCACTAGAATGTTATATCACGGGAACGAGAAAAGAGTGCATGTTAGTAACGAGATCAAACTAGGTATGGAGATACCGATGATCGAATCTCGGACATATAATATATCGTGAAACAAAGGGATTAAGATACTAGCGTAAAAGGTTCCGACGATCACAAGAAAGTCATTGTTGAATGTGTGGGAGTCAGTATGGGTCTCCAGATCCCGCTTCTGATTATTTATCCGAGAGGGGTTTCGATCATGTCCGTATTATTCAGGAACCGTAGGGTGACACACTTAAGAGACACCGACATCCAATTGGAGCAAAAGTTTCATGCTGAAAGAATGAACAAGCGCAGGAATTTATTTCACTAGATACCGAAATAGGTTTTCGGGTGAAATTGCATAAAGTGGTTATGCATGTGAAATAGAATTCTAGCAAGGGGTTATTTTTGAATGTTTGTCATTAAAGTAATTTACAAAATTCTGAATAAAATAAAAGAGTTTTATTTAATGAGAGTTTGCATTAAATTTGGTGGAAATTTAATGGGAATTTGAGTGGGTTTTTGAGTGGAGAAAATTGAAGGGCCATTTTGTGAGTGGAGTGTCCACCCACATGAATGAGGGAGAGGTGGGGGCACCCTCCATGGCCGGTGGCCATGCCCCCTTGGGCTGCCCCCCTCCCCTATATAAGGAGCCCCTCCTCTCACTTCTCACTCACACCTCCTCGTGAAGGATCTCTCTCCCCCTCTAGAATTTATCCCCCATGGTCTCGGACTAGCGAGATACATCTTCCCGGTGTCTATTCAGCAAGAAAGAGTTGTGCTTCCGCTGCATCGCTGGAGCGAGGAGGCGGAGGTTGCTCGGTGCCTCGAACGTGTGTGTGAGCACGGATGCACTGCTAATTTGCGGCGCTAGGACTTCCTCTTGATCTTGAGATCGGTAAGAGATCGTCTACATCAACCACGAGTCGAACTCGTTAAGCTTTGTCGGTCTTCAAGGGTATGTTCTCTACGGATATACATCCGCCCATTGTTTGTATCTAATAGATAGATCTTGGTACTTAGTTCCCATCGTAGGAAAAAATTTGTTTTCTATGCTGCGAACCCTACAGTGGTATCAGAGCCGGATCTATGCGTAGATGCTTTACACGGGTAGTACACATATGAGTATGTGGGTGATGATGATCATGTTGTTGCTCCTTAGTTGTAATTTTGGATATTGGTGGCATAGTGGGATGAAGCGGCCTGGAAAAACTTTACATGTCCTCGCACATGAGACCTGTTCCACGCTTGACATGCAACTAGTTTGCATAAGTGGCTAGTGGGTGTCTGTCTCTCCTACTATAGTCAATATCTATTTTGGAACGAGTTGTCAACAATTTGGTTATCCTCGTTGTGGTTCATGTTCGTAGGTAAGAACGGTTCTATCTCGAAAGCCCTAAGCCACATAAAAGTTGCAATGGATAAATTAGAGGCGTATAGTTTAGATTGTTGCTGGGCTAGTGTCATGATATGGTGATGTTGTAAGTAGAAGTATGAGATTATACTCTTACAACATACATAACGTGTAATATCCATAGACCTTGGACTTACACATATAGGTATGATAGTGATCATACCACGATGCACATGATAGAGATCATATGCGGGAACCATATCATTTCACTAATAAACATGTGATGTTTGATTGCATCTTATATTGCTTGTTTAGCGCTTTGTTATCATAATAAGATGATCCCTCATTTAAATATCAAGATAAGAATGTGTTCTTCCTTTAGTATGCACCGATTATGTTTTCGTCGCTCCAAGACATCACGTGATGATAGGGTGTTCTTGGATCCATGACCATATTTCAGGTGTAAAACAGTTACACACGCGAATACTAAGGTTCTAACTTGGCGAGCCTAGCATGTATAGACATGGCCTCGGAACACGGACTGAAAGGTTAAGCATGATTCATATAGTAGATATGATGCCCATTTGATGCTCGCCTTTGAAGTTATACCGACTCACGTGATGATCGGAATTGGTGTAGTGGATTTGGTTCATGTAATCACCAAAAAGGCACAAGGGATGTCGTTTTTGAGTGGGAGTTCATTCGTAATATGGATTAGTTGAACTCAATCTATCATAAACTTAGTCTAAACTTTACAAATTCTGTTGTAGATGGCACCACCTGCTTTTAATTTCAATGTGTTCATGGAGAAAGAGAAACTTGCAATGAACGGTAGCAACTTTACCGAATGGGCCATGAATTTGGGGATTCTCCTCTCTGCTGCACAAAAGCAATATGTGCTAGAAGCGCCGCTAGGCCCCCCACCTTTTGAGGATGCCCCTGACGAGGAGAAGAATGTCTATCAGACTCGTCAGGAGGACCACAACTTAGTTCATTGCAGCATATTGTATGGGCTAGAGCCGGAACTTCGAAAGCGTTTAAAAAACGGCAATGCATTTGATACAATGGGTGAGTTGAAAATGATTTTCCACACACATGATGTTGTAGAGAGCTACAATGCTTCAGAAAAGTTCTTTAGCTGCATGATGGAAGAGCACAGCTCCGTTAGTGAGCATGTACTCAAGATGTCGGGTTACACCGATAAGCTTGTGTCCTTGGGAATATCGATTCCCATTGACTTAGGCATCCATCGTGTTCGGCAGTCTCTGCCACCTAGCTATAAGAGCTTTGTGATGAACTATAATATGCAAGGCATGAAGAAGTCTCTCCCCGAGCTTCTGTCAATGCTTAAAACTGCAGAAGTGGAGATCAAAAAGAAACATCAAGTGTTGATGATCAATAGGAACACTGGTTTCAAGAAAGACAAGAAGGGAAAACGGAAGGGAAGTAAGGGTGGCAAGCCGGTTGCCGTTCCTGAAAAGAAACCCCGAGTTGGACCTAAGTCTGACACCGAGTGCTGCTATTGCAACGGGACTGGCCACTGGAAGCGCAACTGCCCCAAGTATTTGGTAGACAAGAAGGCCGGCAAGGCAAACAAAGGTATATATGATATACATGTTATTGATGTGTACTTGACTAGTGCTCGCAGTAGCACCTGGTTATTCGATACCGGTTCAGTTGCTAATATTTGTAACTCGAATCAGGGGCTGCGGAACAAGCGACCGCTAGCAAGGGGTGAGGTCGATGCGTGTCGGCAATGGATCAAGCGTTGATGTGATCGCCGTCGGAACGCTACCTCTCCATTTGCCGTCGGGATTAGTTATAAACTTGAATAATTTTTATCTGGTGCCTGGACTGAGCATGAACATTGTATCTGGATCGTGTTTGATGCGAAGTGGTTATTCATTTAAATCCGAGAACAATGGTTGTTCTATTTATATGAATGAAATCTTTTATGGTCATGCACCGATGATGAATGGTTTATTTCTATTAGATCTCGATGATAATGTTACACATATTCATAATGTTGATGCTAAAAGGATTAAACTTAATGATGGTATATCCGCATATATGTGGCACTGCCGTCTAGGTCATATTGGCGTTAAACGCATGAAGAAGCTCCATTCGGATGGACTTTTGGAATCACTTGATTTTGAATCATTTGATACATGTGAGCCATGCCTTATGGGCAAGATGACTAGAACGCCGTTTTCTGGTTCAATGGAACGGGCGACAGATTTATTGGAAATCATACATTCTGATGTATGTGGTGCAATGAGTGTGTCGGCGCGAGGTGGATATCGTTATTTTGTTACTTTCACGGATGATTTGAGTAGATACGGTTATATCTACTTGATGAAACACAAGTCTGAAACCTTTGAAAAGTTCAAGGAATTTCAGAATGAAGTGGAAAATCATCGTAATAGAAAGATCAAATTTCTACGGTCCGACCGTGGAGGTGAGTATCTAAGTTACGAGTTTAGCACTCACATGAAAGAGTGTGGAATTGTTTCACAACTCACACCTGCCGGAACACCACAGCGAAATGGTGTGTCAGAACATCGTAATCATACTTTATTAGATATGGTTCGATCTATGATATCTCTGACGGACTTGCCGTTATCATTTTGGGGTTATGCACTAGAAACTGCTGCATTCACTTTAAATCGGGCACCATCTAAATCCGTTGAAAAGACACCGTATGAATTGTGGTTTGGAAACAAACCTAAGCTTTCATTTCTTAAAGTTTGGTGATGCGATGTTTATGTGAAGAAACTTCAACTGGATAAACTCGAACCCAAAGCGGAAAAATGCGTCTTCATAGGATACCCTAAGGAAACTATTGGGTATTCCTTCTATCACAGATCCGAGGGAAAGGTTTTTGTTGCCAAGAATGGATCCTTTCTAGAGAAAGAGTTTCTCGCGAAAGGTGTGAGTAGTCAGAAGGTAGAACTTGAAGAGGTTATTAAACCTTCTCTTCAAAGTATGGCAAGTAGCGCAGCGCCGGAAGTTGTTCCGGAGTTGGCTTCACCTGTTGAAGAGGGAACTAATGATAATGATCATGAAACTCCGAAAGAGAGTACTACCAAACCTCGCAGGTCTAGCAGGACGCGTGCAGCTCCCGAGCTGTACGGAAATCATGTCATGAATTTCATGGTTGATGAAAATGAAGACCCTGCGACATATGAAGAAGCGATGATGAGCCCGAATTCCAACAAATGGTTAGAAGCCATGAAATCCGAGATGGAATCCATGTATGAAAATCAAGTTTGGAACTTGGTGGAATTACCTCACGACCGAAAGGCTGTGGAGAACAAATGGATTTTCAAAAGGAAAACTGATATTGATGGTAATGTGACCGTCTATAAAGCTCGACTTGTCGCAAAGGGGTTTCGACAAATTCAAGGAGTTGACTACGATGAGACATTCTCTCCCGTAGCGATGCTAAAGTCAGTTAGGATTATGTTAGCAATTGCTGCATATTTCAATTATGAGATATGGCAGATGGATGTCAAAACCGCGTTTCTCAATGGTAATATTGAATAAGAGTTTTATATGATACAACCAAAGGGTTTTGTCGATCCTAAGGATGCTAACAAGGTGTGCAAGCTTCAGCGATCCATCTATGGATTGAAGCAAGCATCACGAAGTTGGAATCTCTACTTTGATGAGGTGATCAAAGAGTTTGGATTTTTCCAAACTTATGGAGAAGCTTGTATTTACAAGAAAGTGAGTGGGAGCAATGTGGCATTTCTGATATTATATGTGGATGACATATTATTGATCGGAAATGATATAGATCTTTTAAACAGTGTTAAAAGTTATCTAAACAGCAAATTTTCAATGAAGGACCTAGGTGAAGCGTCATACATATTAGGCATAAAGATCTATAGAGATAGATCTAAGCGCCAAATAGGGCTATCGCAAAGTACATACCTTGATAATATTTTAAAGAAGTTTAAAATGGACGGAAGTAAGACGGGGTTCTTACCTATGTTGCAAGGCAAGACATTGAGTAAGACTCAAAGTCCGGCTTCGGCTGAAGAAAGAGAGATAATGGACAAAGTCCCCTATGCTTCAGCCATAGGCTCTATAATGTACGCCATGCTATGTACAAGACCGGATGTGGCACATGCTATTAGTTTGACTAGTAGGTACCAATCGGATCCAGGTTCGGAACACTGGATAGCGGTCAAGAATATCCTTAAGTACTTACGAAGAACTAAGGATATGTTTCTTGTATACGGAGGTGAAGAAGAGCTTGTCGCTAAGTGTTATGTTGACGCTAGCTTTGACACCAATCCGGATGACTCTAAGTATCAATCTGGATATGTATTTCTCATGAATGGCGGAGCGGTTAGTTGGAGGAGCTCCAAACAACCTGTGGTGGCGGGATCAACAACGGAGGCCGAATATGTTGCTGCTTCGGAAGCGGCTCAGGAAGCAGTTTGGATGAAGGAGTTCATATCCGAACTAGGAGTGGTTGCAAACGCGTTGGACCCAATGGTGATCTATTGTGACAACAATGGTGCCATTGCCAATGCCAAAGAGCCAAGGTCTCACAAGCATTCCAAGCATATTAAGCGCCGGTTTCACTCCATCTACGAGCATGTCAAGGATGGAGATATAAAGATTTGTAAAGTACACACGGATCTCAATGTAGCAGATTCGTTGACTAAAACTCTCCCTAGAGCAAAACATGATCAACACCAGAACTCAATGGGTGTTAGATTTATCACTATGTAACTAGATTATTGTCTCTAGTGCAAGTGGGAGACTGAAGGGAATATGCCCTGAGAGGCAATAATAAAGTGTTTATTATGTGTATTCCAAGTATATGATAGATGTTTATTTTGCATGCTATAATTGTATTAATACGGAAACGTTAATATATATATGTGTGTTTAATAAACAAAGAAAGTTCCTAGTTATGCCTCTCTCATAAACTAGCTTGTTGATTAACAAGATGATCAAGGTTTCCTGATCATGGACATTGGATGTTGTTAATAACGGGATCACAACATTAGTGTAATGGTGTGATGAACATTCATCCGAAGTATAGCATTACTATCAAAGTCATTGAGTTTATATTGCTATAACAACTTACGAAGTGATCCTAATCCTTAGACCATGAGATCATGTCAATCACTAACACCGGAAGAGTTTCTTGATAACATCAAACGTCACACCGTAACAGGGTGATTATAAAGATGGATTTAGAACTAATAAAGTGTTATGTTGAGGCTCATGGATCGAGAGTGGAATTTGTTCATCCCGATGACGAATAGATATACTCTGGGCCCTCTCGGTGATATCACATTGGTTATCTTGCAAGCAAGTGATTTGATCACTAGAATGTTATATCACGGGAACGAGAAAAGAGTGCATGTCAGTAAAAAGATCAAACTAGGTATGGAGATACCGATGATCGAATCTTGGACATGTAATATATCGTGAAACAAAGGGATTAAGATACTAGCGTAAAAGGTTCCGACGATCACAAGAAAGTCATCGTTGAATGTGTGGGAGTCAGTATGGGTCTCCAGATCCTGCTTCTGATTATTGATCCGAGAGAGGTCTCGATCATGTCCGCATTATTCAGGAACCATAGGGTGACACACTTAAGAGACACCGACATCCAATTGGAGCAAAAGTTTCATGCCGAAAGAATGAACAAGCGCAGGAATTTATTTCACTAGATACCGAAACAGGTTTTGGGGTGAAATTGCATAAAGTGGTTATGCATGTGAAATAGAATTCTAGCAAGGGGTTATTTGTGAATGTTTGTCATTAAAGTAATTGACAAAATTCTGAATAAAATAAAAGAGTTTTATTTAATGAGAGTTTGCATTAAATTTGGTGGAAATTTAATGGGAATTTGAGTGGGTTTTTTAGTGGAGAAAATTGAAGGGCCATTTTGTGAGTGGAGTGTCCACCCACATGAATGAGGGAGAGGTGGGGGCACCCTCCATGGGCAGCGGCCATGCCCCCTTGGGCTGCCCCCCTCCCCTATATAAGGAGCCCCTCCTCTCACTACTCACTCACACCTCCTCATGAAGGATCTCTCTCCCCCTCTAGAATTTATCCCCCATGGTCTCGGACTAGCGAGATACATGTTCCCGATGGCTATTCGGCAAGAAAGAGTTGTGCTTCCGCTGCATCGCTGGAGCGAGAAGGCAAAGGTTGCTCGGTGCCTCGAACGTGTGTGCGAGCATGGATGCGCTGCTGATTTGTGGCGCTAGGACTTCCTCTCGATCTTGAGATCGGCAAGAGATCGTCTACATCAACCATGAGTCGAACTCGTTAAGCTTTGTCGGTCTTCAAGGGTATGTTCTCTACGGATATACATCTGTCCGTTGTTTGTATCTAATAGATAGATCTTGGTACTTAGTTCCCATCGTAGGAAAAAAATTTGTTTTCTATGCTGCGAACCCTACATAACCTACTACTGATTAGTGGTTGTCATGTACCGTCAGTTGGTTAAATTGTGTTCTGATGGGTAGGCTGAGGTACTGACCTATCCTGGGCACCAGCAGCTTGTTGAGTTTGGTAATGGGCAAGTAAAACTGACTAAGAACTGCAAGTTTGAGTTGATTACTTTGGAATATTTGGAATATCATGTACACATTATCAAGTGAAACAAACTGGCAATCATAATGTAAGTCAGATCACTGTATTGTTGCCCCAACCTATACATCATAGTGATAAGAAACTTTGAAAAATTCATAGGTCAAAAACAGTAACTACATACATGTAATGATACAGTACAGTAGTACATGTTTACACTTACTTTTCTCAGGAATGTACAAGTACCACGAATGTCCCAGGAATGTACGAGGAAAATCTGGAATTGGTATTCCGAGAGCACATGTATCTTATACTATTAGTGTTATATTGTTATACATGCATCTTATGTTGTGTATCTGTTATACTGTTGTGTGAATGATAGATTGGGCTGCATGGATGATGGATCTGTTATACATGTATATGTTATATATACTACATGGATGATGGATGATGTGGATGGGCTGTCAATGGGGTTGGGGTGTTTTTTCTTGCAGGGATTTCAATTGAGTTGCCCGTTTCTCCCGAAGTGTCGATTCACTTCCGTTTCGGTTGAGAAATGGGAACTCGTAGGTCCAAAAATTAGCAAAGGACATTGTGAATTTTTTGGTTGATATTTTTGCTAACTTTTTGCCTCTTTTTTTATAAAGTGCAAAGATGTCAGTCAACGATGAGGCCGGACCTTCTAAGCACATGAGCATCGAGGATCTAGCCCGAGAGGCCAACAAGTCATTCTGGAGGCATCCCAATAGCATGAGGAGGCGGAGGAGGAGATGAGACTGACACCACCACTAGTGACCGTTGTCGGAGGTTCTAGAGGCAACGAGGGAGATCTAGATTACGAGGGGTACGACGATGACTACGACGGAACTAGTGAAGGCGGGGAGGAGGGTGACACCACCACTGATGGCTGCAAGTGCACAAATCGTTTGTAGCTAGTTTCGAAGTTAAGGTGTCGATCCCACAGGGAGCCCATAGGTAAGTGTTTATTGGTGAAATCTCTGTCGCACCCGAAGTTGTCACAAGTCTTCGAGTGAATTGACTGCAAGTGTTGAAAAATTAGAATAGGATTTGGATTTAAACTAAAGTACTTAAATAAAACTATAATGTAAACTTCAGAAATAAAAAGCATAAAAAGTAAAGAATGATTTGTTTGTTATTTTCTGCAGATGATGAAGTAGGCGGGGGGAGTTTCAGTTCATGGTGATAGTGAATGCACCAGGTGAATGAGTCATAAGTGTAACAATTATAATCTTATAAGTATGTGTAGGCGAGCAACCCATAATTAGCCGGAACTCCTCTTGGTAGATTTCATCCCAACTTCAATAATCCTACTAGCTTGTTTACCACAACCATGGTTAGTCACTAGACGATTAATATCCTTCAGGTTGTTTAGCAATTAAGCTCCTTGGATCAGACTAATGCAATAATCTTGATGGTTCCTCGTTATCCTCGAGTCAAACTAGTTTCCCATTAATATCCCCGTGTCACTCAAGAGTTGTCGGTCTGCTTGTAAACAAGATTCTATCTATGTAGAACAAAGCATGATGTTGTCTGGGCCCTTAATTGGACAACAGGCATTAAGCATCCCACAGATAGTCAAGCACACACTATATAGTAATTAAAATCAACCATAAACTTAATGGAAATTATATAGGAACATCATATCTCACCAATCCCCTACATCTCCCACGCCCAAGGCTACTTACTCACACATGAGAGAAGAAAGCATCATCGATATAATTAAATAAAGGAGTTCTTCTTGATATTACTATGGAGATCCACAATAAGAAATAGAAATAAATCCAACACAATTCAAGATAGGAAGAACAATCTCAAACCCTAATCTTGCAAGGTGGAGATCTATCTCTCTCAAGTTCAAGTAATGGCTATGGAGGTGTGGTGGCTAGGAGATCAAAGATCGTGGAGTGAGATGAAGAACGTCTTCTCCTTCTTCTCCGGATCTCTTCTTTCTCCCTTCTGGATGGTGTGGCGGATCGTGTGTTCTGTTTTCAACCTTGGCGTATTCACGAAAGTTGTCCCTTTTAATAAGACGAAGGATATGGCAACTATACGGCGGGAACTATATGGCCTGAGAAATATTCCCGTCGTATAGTTGCTCGTTAAAGCTTCAGTGAACTCCCCTTGATTGCTTCCAGAAAGAAACTTGCTTGTTGTTTTTGCTGTTAAATCCCTCTATTGATGTTCACCTGAAACACACATTAAAAAACAAGTTTTCTTTGCTACCGAAGTATTAGCGTTGGGTAAAGCTATAAAACCATCAAATATAAACAAAAACCATTGATAGAAACCATAAAAAATGTGTAGAATCTCATAGCTATCAACTCCCCCAAGCTTATATGTTGCTTGTCCTCGAGTGACAAGGAAATAAGAAAGAATAGCGGAGATTCTAAACTAAAATAAAAGAACTTACAAGCTTGAATTAGTGTCAAATTCTTTTCTTCACATTACCTGCAATATTCAACATGAACATAAAAATATTCACAAGATTTCACTAAGTTCACTTCCTAACCACGTATATCTTGCTAGCAAATAAATCATATGCACAAGTGAGTGTCGAAAGTTTAGCTAGGAAAGTGAAACAAATATTTTTGTTATCTCTCTTATTGAGAGATCAAAAAAAAATTCTCTTGTTCCATTAATAAATTAAGAGTACTGAAGTTTGCACTAAGAACATATAATTTAAGAACAACTCATCTACTCCCACGTCAAAATTTCAAGACTCTCAAAGCACCTTTTTCTTCCCTTGTTTTTCAAAAACTTCAACTCTTTCATAGAGAAATCATGCCACTATTTTTAACATGTTAATTGGGGATGTGTTGCGCACTCGTGACCATGCCAATAGATAGCTGTTGAGCAATAGCGGGTCAGAGGAGTACTACAACTTTACCTGGAACATGAAACCATGAGGAGACTAAAAAATTTACATGTCATAGCATTGCAGCTACAGACGTTTACATAACTCAATAGCCAAAATCAAGTTGTTTCCCACATTTAGATCGTTTGTTGGCCAGCAAAGTTAATAGCTCCCCATGGAGTATGACAATGTTTGTAGTGACACGCATAAAGCAAAATCCTATTGTAATATAAGAAAAAATAGTGGCATGATATCTTCTACTTCGAAGTATCCATTTATCATACAATTTCATTCAAGGGTGATATCGAGTCTATTTACATTAGGATCAATGGGGTTGAGTAGTTTCTAAAATCAAATCTTTTGGGCTAAACATGGACTCAAGTCATCTCTTGGATGCTTTTTCTTGTTGTAAAAATGTCGTAAGTATTTTAAGAAAAGTTCATTGCTCATTGTTTCAAAGCTAAGAGAGGACACTAGCAAGGGAATATAATTTATAGATTAACAAGCTAGGTGGGGAGTGACTCAAGTGTAAGCGAGTAAATAGTTGTATGGAACATCTCAAATTTCATCAAATTCAAAAGCATCTTATTGCATTCATATCATCATGACATATTTACTTTGCACAAAAAATTCAAAGTTAAAACCCTAGCAAAACCCTATTTTATACCACTTTTATATTACATGTATGGGGCATGGTTTTATTTTATTTTTATGACCCCAAAATGGTTTGGAGTGATTTGTTGTGTTTAACACACTTTTAAATACTAGGATCACCCCACAGAAGTTTGGTGACAATTTGAAAAGATTTGGAATAGATTTGGTTATTCAAATATCATTTGAAAAATCAAAATAGAAAAGGAAAAGGTTAAGAAGAAAAAATAGAAGCGAGCCAGCCTAACTAGCGCAGCCCAGCAGCAGCCCAACGCAGCCCACCTAGTTTTTCCCTCTCGCCCTCTGTTTCTCACCCTGCGCGCGCACCCACTCACTGGCCTGTGGACCCCGTCGCCACGTCACCCCCGTCGTCTTGAATCACGTGCTAGCGACCCGCGCCGCTACCGTTTCCCCCCATTCAAACCCGATGAATTTGTGTGTAATTGCCATTGATTGCAGGCGTGATTCACTCCCCCGCTCTGGCTACTTAACGCCCTCCCCCTCCGCTCCATTTCCCCCCACACCACAAGCATTGAGCGCCACAAGGCTCCCCAAATTTTTCGTTGCACCGCCGCTGCCCCGACGAGCTCCGGCGACACATTTCGGTGAGCCCCGTGCGCCCCTCGGCCTCTAATTTAAACGGCTGTGATCGCCATGTACTTGTGCACCTTATGATGCATGTCGCTTTTTTCCTTGTGCCTTAGGTCGTCGCCTTGGTCTTCAACTGCGAGCACCCGACGACAAGCCGAACTCCGACGAGGAATTCTGTCTGTGTCTGTGCGCCCTAGCCCTGTCCGCGACCATGTTGAGCTTCACCTTGTCCCTGTGACCTTGGTTAGCCCCATCACCCCCTCCCTTTCCCTCTGGCCTCACCGAAACATCACTGTCAGAGGAGTCGCTGCCGTGGTAGCCATGCGCGTCGCTTGGTTTTGCTCAGAGCAACGTGATCCACTGGATCTAGATCCAGTGGCTACGATTAGAAGTTTAGGTGAAGCGGTATTGTCAGATCTGGACCGCAGGATCACACTTAGATCCAATGGTTCGCGTGCCGCGTGAAGCGGTACACACCAATCATAACACGCCGTGTGGCTGTGAATTAGATTTAAAATCCAGATTTTGATCTATTAGATGAATTAACTTGTAAAATTCATAACTTATGTTCTTTAAATCCAAAAATTACAAATTAGGTGTCTTTGGATTCAGAAAAATGAGATGTTTGCACCTATGTCCTTGCTTTGGCCATTTGGTACTAAAAAATTAGGATTTTATGCAGAGACATTTGTAGGCCTAATTTGACTATAAAAATTATTTGGAATATTATCTTAAAGTGGTTTTTGTTTTATATAGACTTTAGAATGTATGCTTTGTCTTCAGTACTATAGAGTTTGATTTAAAAATTTTGGCAAATCATGGCATTGCATTTTTCATGCATTCATATTTTTTGTGTGTATATTGATTTGTGAATATTTTGTTGTTAATTTTGTTGTAGATTTTGTGGATTGTGAAGTGTGTGATTGTGAGGATTGTACCTATTCCCCTAGCTACCAAGGCAAATGATACTTCATCTTTCTTTCCTATTATTTTACCTAATGCACTAGTGATATTTTGATAGGATTTGCATGGAAATTTTCAAAGTATATGCTATTCTATGATAGATCCTATAGATGATATCTTGGTAGTAATTTTCCCTATGTTAGGAAACATGTTATGATAGTATTCTTAGCCTAGCTCTTAGAATTCAAGGGTGGAAAATTCATGTGTGATAATATGGAAATATTATGCCTATATGTTTTTGACTAAGAAAACAACTTGTTAATGAAACACCTAGGTGGAATGGGTCTTGTATGGTTTGTGTTGAGTGGTTACACAGGGCCCATGTCTATGGTTTACCCTGTGTATCACACTTGTGGATGGCCACCCAGGAACAAAGAGATTTGAGATGTTTAGTGTTGTGAAGCTTCCAGTGCAACCACATGGCATATGGGCTCTGCCTTGACCAACTAAGTTGCAAGAACTCAACCAGATGGACAGACGGTGGTAGAGTTGATAGGATGGAACGCATCCATGGTGGTGTGAGGGATTGCTTCTAAAAAGTCTTGTCTCGGTGCATGTCGAGTCTTGTGGGGAAAGTGCACCACCTCTCGAGAGGGTAAAACCTAAGTACTTAGCCATGTCCCCGGTCCTGGACATTTTGAGCATCAAAGACATTGAAAGGGTCAAGAATCTCCTCATCCCAATTTCTCTAAGTTAAAATTTGTGGGTGAACAAGGCTAAAGGTATACCAATGTATATTGGTGGATCCTTAGTGTTTTTGTAAAGAAAAACTTAGTGTTTTCAACTAGTAGGGTAAAACTACTTTGAGCAAAGCCAGCCTGAAACCACACTTAGCCATATTCATGTAATTAATAGTCTCTACTATATAACTATGATATCACTTGCCAATACAATTCCAATTGTATTGACCCATTGTGGCTTTAACTTATTATGTTGCAGGTTACTATGATGGTGAGTAGGGTTATGAGTCTACACTCAACATGTTTCCCTGTGGCAAATGATGATGAAGAATTTATTTTTTTACTATGTAATGAGAACTCCATGTGTTAGACTTAGGCTAATGAGTTGTAAGAACTATTTTACTCCTGGAATTTCGATGTAATAATGACCTTTGTATCTGTGTACTTCAACTTAAAGTGTGGGTGCTAGCAATTCGATCCAGGGACTAGCACTGCAATCATAGTGGGGGGAAATGGAGGGCAAAATTTGCGAAGCCTGGTGGAGCTCAGGGGTGGATGAGTGGGGAGAAATGGAGCGGAGGTTGTGGAGTTTAAGTAGAAGGCTCGGGGACGAGAATTCCTCCAGTAGTTACTCAGAATCAAACGCGAAATCAAAGGGGGAAACGGCAGCGGCGAGCAGGTCGTCGCGCGGTGTTTGGGGACGAAGGGGGTGAGGTTGGGGGTGGTCCACTTGTCAGCGAGGGGGTGCGACTGCGCACGGTGAGAAACAGAGGGAAGACAGAAAACCCCGGGTGGGCTAGATGGGCCGCAAGTGGGTGCTGGGCTAGATAGGCTATGCCTGTTTTATTTTGATTTTCTTTTTGCCTTTTTCAATTCTGTTTTGATTTTCTAAAATGGATTTGAATGGCTATTTCAAATCTGTTTGAATTCAAACTTTCACCAAGTTTTTGTACTATGACCCTAGTGTCCAAAAGTGTGTTAAACACATACAATCACTCAAAATCATATTTGGGTCTTGAAAATAAAAATAAAACCACCCCCATATACCTATAAAATAAGAGGGGTTTAAATATGGTTTTATCTAGGATTTTGTTTTGAATTTTTTTGTGCAAGATCAATATGCCATGATGATATGAATGCAACAACATGATTTTGCATTTGATGAAATTTGGGATGTAACAAATCTAACGCCCTTAAGAAGAATCTCACCCTCGAGATTAGGATTGGCTAGCAAATAGGTGAGGGTGATCTTTCCGAAGGTCATCTTCTCTTTCCCAAGTTGCTTCTTCTTCGGTATGATGATTCCATTGTACTTTGCAGAATTTGATAGTCTTAGTATGAGTGACTCTTTCTGCTGTCTCAAGAATCTTGATAGGTTTCTCCTCGTAAGTGAGATCACTTTCCGAATGTACCTCTTCCAATGTTATAGTGTCCTTCAATGAAGTTTCTTCCATCTCCGGGTGACACTTCTTCAACTGGCTCACATGAAACACATTGTGAACTGTAGACAGTGATCCAGGAAATTCTATCTCATAAGCCACTTCTCCTTTGCGGCTCAAAATCTTGAATGGTCCAACATATTCGAGGTGCCAACTTTCCTTTGACTCCAAATCTCTTCACACCACGAAGTGGTGAGACTCTAAGATAAGCTCTATCACCTACCTCATAGGTGACTTCTGTATGCTGTGGATCTGCATAGCTCTTTTGTCGGGATTGGGCTATCTTCAATCTGTCCTTTACCATTCTGAATTCCTCTTCAGCTTCCTTAATCATTTCTGGTCCGAATAAATTTCTTTCTCCTATCCCATTCCATAGTAATGGCATAGTACACTTTCTTACATAAAGGAATTCAAACGGAGCCATCTCTATGCTTGCTTGATAGCTGTTATTGTAAGAGAATTCTGCGTAAGGCAGACTTTCATCCCAACTAGATCCATAATCTAGTGCACAAGCTCTCAACATATATTCCAAAATTTGATTGGTTCTTTTTGTCTATCCATCAGTCTGAGGGTGAAAAGGTGTGCTGACTTCTAGTCTCGTTCCCAATGATTCATGCAATTGTCACAAAAAATGCGAAGTGAACTGAGTTCCTCTATCAGACACAATACTCTTAGGTACTCCATGTAGACACACAATCCTGTTCATATAGATCTTAGCCAATTTAGCACTTGTATATGTAGTCTTCACGGGTATGAAATGAGCCACTTTAGTTAGGCGATCCACAACAACCCATATAGAATCGTGTCCAGACCTAGTCCTTGGCAATCCGGTGATAAAATCCATACCAATCTTATCCCACTTCCAATCAGGTATAGTAAGTGGTTGCAATAGTCCTGCCGGTTTCTGATGTTCCGCCATTACTCGACTACATAGATCACACAAGGCAATATGTTCCGCGATATCTTTCTTGAGATTGTTCCACCAAAATCTTTCCTTCACATCCATGTACATCTTGGTGTTACCCGGATGAATGGAATATGGTGAATTGTGTGCTTCTTGCAGAATCAATTTCCGAAGCTCCAAATCTTGTGGAATACAGATACTCTTTCCATACCATAAAGTTCGTTGTTCATCTTCATGGAATCCTTTCGCCTTTCCTTTACTAATTTTACTCTTAATTTCCTCTATCTCCTTGTCCAACTTTTGGGATTCTTTGATCTTATCCAAGTGTGTTGGTTGAACTTCCAAAGACATGAGATATCCTTCAGGCACTATCTCCAATCTTAGATCTTTAAATTGGGCACACAAATCATCTGGCAACTCTCCTTTAGTGAGACCATTTACATAAACTTCATGTCTTAAAGCATCGGCTACAACATTTGCTTTACCGGGATGGTATTGCAAACTCAAGTCATAATCCTTGATAAGCTCTAGCCACCTTCTTTGTCTCATGTTGAGCTCTTTCTGTGTGAAAATAT
Source organism: Avena sativa (assembly GCA_916181665.1). NCBI lineage: Eukaryota > Viridiplantae > Streptophyta > Magnoliopsida > Poales > Poaceae > Avena > Avena sativa. The sequence goes on from OV702293.1 coordinate 109,510,944, forward strand.
ATTTCAAACTCTTGTGATCCGTGAACATTTCACAATGCTTCCCCAAAAGATAATGTCTCCATGTTTTGAGTGCATGGACAACAAGGCCAACTCTAAGTCATGAGTAGGATAATTCATTTCATTAGTTTTGAGTTGTCTCGAGGAATAAGCCACTACTTTTCCTTCTTGCATTAAAACTCCACCCAATCCTTGATGAGATGCATTGCAATAGACTTGAAAGTCCTTCTCTAAATCTGGCAGACATAAGACAGATGCTAACACTAGTCTCTTATTTAATTCTTGGAAACTGATTTCACATCCTTCAGTCCAATCAAACTTCTTCTCTTTCTTAAGTAACTCCGTCATTGGCTTAGCTACTTTTGAGAAATTCTCAATGAACCTTCTATAGTATCCTGCCAAGCCTAGGAAACTATGAACTTCTTTAACTGACTTTGGAGATTCCCACTCAGTTACAGTGACACCTTTGTGGGATCGACAGCTATACCATCTCCAAACACAATGTGTCCAAGAAATCCAACTTCATTCAACCAAAATTCACACTTACTGAACTTGGCATACAACTTGTGCTCCCTGAGTTTCTCAAGTATCAAACACAAATGTTCTTCATGCTATTCTTTGCTCTTGGAATATATCAATATGTCATCGATGAATACGACAACAAACTTGTCAAGAAACTCCATGAACACCTTGATCATCATGTTCATGAAATAAGATGGTGCATTTGTTAGACCAAATGGCATCATAGTATACCCATACAATCCATACCTAGTGGTAAAAGGAGTCTTAGGTATGTCTTGCTCCCTAATCTTTAGTTGAAAGTAGCTTGATCGGAGATCAATTTTTGAGAACACACGAGCTCCTTCTAGCTGATCAAAGAGATCGGTGATTCTAGGTAAAGGGTACTTGTTCTTTATAGTCACCACATTGAGTGATCAATAATCTATGCATGGTGTTTGACTTCTGGCCTTCTTCTCAACAAACAGAACTGTTGCACGCCAAGACGAAGAACTTGATTGGATAAATCATTTCTGCAACTGTTCTCCAAGTTGTTTCTTGAGTTCTTTTAACTCATCAACTGACATCTTATAGGGTCTCTTTGCTATTGGTCCAGATCCTGGCAGTAAGTCAATCAAAAACTCCACATCTCTATCTAGTGGCATTCCTGGTAATTACTCCGGAAACACATCCGAATACTCTTTCACCACTGATACATTGTCTATGCTAACCCCTTAAGAGAATTTAGCTTACTCCCTTTGGATTCAAAGTTAGACTTGAACCTAATCCATTTCTTATCCGAGGTTATGAGTGTAACAGTATGATTGGCACAATCTATTACTCCTTCATACTTAGTCATCCAATCCATGCCCAAAATTACATCAAATCCTTGGGAATCTAGGATTATCAGACTAACTGGAAACTTATACTTTCCAAATTCTATCACTAGGTCATGACATCCAAAATTTACTATCATCTCTCCACCTGGGGAGCTTACTTTAATAGGACATCCAATAGTTTCAGTTGGAAGTCCATTTTTGTCTACAAATGCTCTTGATATGAATGAATGTGATGCGCCGGTATCAAAAAGAACAAGTGCTGGAAAGGAATTAAGCTTGAACTTACCAGCCATAGCATTGGACTCCTCATAGATTTCTTCCACATTGATGTGGTTCACTTGACCCTTCTGAAAAGGTTTTGGCTTGTTGGCTCCATCAATCTTCTTTTCTGGGCATTCATTTACATAGTGCCCAATTTTTTTGCACTTGAAGCACTCAACCTGACAGATGTCTCTCTTAGCAGGCTAACTTCCATTGTCATTTCCACTGTGGTGACTCTTGTGTCCACTCTTGTGATTCTTATATCCACCATTTTCATGACCATGATGTTTATTGTTATTATGGTGACGGTTACTGTTGTGGTGGCTGTTATACTTTCCGTATTTGTGCGATCAAGAACCTCCACTATCTTCACCATGGAAATGCTTGTGAGACGATCCCAATCCATGCTTATCAAAGTGGTTCTTCCTCTTCCTACTCTCCACCTGCTTCATCTTGCTTTCCAAGATGGTGGCTTTGTCACATAGTGATTGATTAGTTGGAACATATGCAATAGATAACTGCATGCACATCTCATCATTCAGCCCTTCAAGAAATTTTTCCTTCCTCTTAGCATCAGTGTCAACATCATCCAGTGCATAGCGTGCCAGATTGTTGAACTTCTCAATATATTCTGCCACACTGCGGTGACGTTGCTTAAGGTTGTGGAACTCTTTATTCTTCAAACTCATCACTCCTGATGAGATATGAGCAGTGCGGAATCCATCCTCAAATATTTCCCTAGTCACATCTTCAATAGGAGTGGTGATTTGGAAATTATCCCACCATGTGGCTGCTGGTCCTTCAAGCAGATGTGCTGCAAATCTGACCTTTTCCTCATCAGTGCAGCCCACGGTGACCAAGTCCTTGTTCACAGAACATAGTCAGTCATTGGCTACCATAGGATCAGTGGTTCCCGAGAACTTTGCAGGCCTCAACCTCAGAAACCTTGTAAGCATATCAAAGGCCGGTGGGTTGTTTTGATTGTTGTTGTTGTTGTTGTTGTTGTTGGTTTGATTCTGATTCTGATTCTCCATAAACTGGGTCATCATTTGCATCAACTGAGTCTAGGCTATCATCAGCTGCTGCATCTCATTTCCATTGTTGTTAGTGTTGGGATTGGCACGACAGGGAGGCATCTGTGGTTTCAATAAGGATAAGTAATGAGATATAACCCATAGATACTAACCGACACATCACAACACATAGCACATTCACAATAAGCAAGCACAATAAACTTAGAGTTTAAACAACGTGAACAACAAGTTTTGGAAAAGTAAACACACTAGCATAGCCATCCACATGTTGGATGATCAATGCGACTCGATAAATAAATAGATGATAGATAGATAGGTAACCAAGTAGTCGACACTACTCCACCATGTCGACCTCCTCGTCCACTAGAGCAAGTCCTTCTGCTCCATTGCTGCCTTGTACTCCTCCACGCTGGTGGTCAAAGCATCAACCTTCGCTCAGAGGGATCTCTTCTGCGAGCGTAGCCTCTCTATCACTCTCTGCTGTGTCTCTAGATAAAGATCCTTGAGCTCTATGTCGGCCTTCATCTCGTTGATCTCTTGTTCCTATCCTGCAGTCTCTTCTCTTGATTCTCGAACCTAGCCTCCATCTCCTTGATGCTCTCATCCTGCTGTGCGAAGGCCTTGTCCTTCTCCCTCAACTGGACTTGTAGCTCGTCATTGTTAAGCATGATGTTGGTCCTATCGGTGTCAAGGTGCCTAACGAGGCTCTCTAGGTCCTGAAGATAGAGACGCACTGGCTCAATAGTCTCCCTAGTGGCATCATCATACACTACAACCTCTCCCTCCTCGTCACGTCTCCCAAATGGGTGGAAGTAGAGGCCCCTGAGCTCGGTGGAGTGACATCCACAAAGGCGTCCAAGTAGCTCCTGCATGGCAACATTGAGTCCCTTCTCCTTGTCATCATGCATTAACGTGAAGGCAATCTCCTCGGTGGGTGGCACCGACTGGCGTCCTGGTTGCGAGACTCTAAATCCCCATAGACCCTTCCTCTCGAACTTCGTAAGCTGAAGTCCCTTAATGTTAGGGAGGGGGAGATTGAGCACACTAGTGAGCTCCACAATACGAGAACCAAAACGAGTTCTCTTGAACTCCTCGGCGGTGCTGATAACAAATCTAGGCATCTATTGCATAGGATAGAGAAAAATTAGAAACAACACAAGTAAAGAGAAAAACATAAGGTAGTGAAACAAAAGCCAAAAGCATACATTTTACCCAAAAACACACAAGTCATATCATACAATAATCTATCACAAGCACTAAGGTTCAAACATAACTTAGAAAAAAAACTTGCCATACCACATAGGTTGGTATGATCAAATAATTAACGCGGGAAAATGACAAGTGTGGTGGTCCAACTATTGGTGTACGTCACAATTCTCACTCATATGCTAAGTCTATGATATCTTCCCTTAGACATTTTATGGCGGTCTCTAAGTCTTGGGTATACTTCTTCTCCTCTCTAAGGTCATTTTGAGTGTTGAGCATTCTACACTTGAGTCTTTCACCAAGTTCCTTGATGGCATTCCATGTTGCATTTCTTGTAGAGTCAAAGAATGACATGTGCATTCCAAAGTTGGCGACCATGCAGAATCCCGACTCTTTGTGGTTGTCCTCCTTGTTTTTGTAAAAGTGGAGTTGTACCCACCAATATTCTTCTCCTTCACCCACTACTGGAAATACCTTGTACACGGCTTCACCATGTATTTCCAAGCTAACCATGAGGTATTTGAGTGCCTTGGGAAACACAGTCTCACATTCTAAGGTCATGGTCATGAGTGGTCCCTTCTTGACGGCTTCGTTGATGGTGGCCATCTACAAATAGAGATGAGAAAGAAGATTAGGAGAGGTTTACAAGAAGAAAAGAGACAAGTGTGGAATTTGCAAAGGGTTGCATTTTTCCTAGTGGTTTCCTTAGTCTAATCCATCTTAGGGTCATAATCCTACAGGAAACACGGTGCTCTGATACCATCTGTAAGACCCCACCATTTAAGGTAAAGGCTCGTGTGATTGCAATGCTAGTCCCTGTATCGAATTGCTAGCATCCAAAGTTTAAGATGAAGTACACAGATACAAAGGTAATTATTACATCGTAATATCCAGAGATACAATAGTCCTTACAACTCATTATCACAAGGCTAATACATAGAGTTCACAATACTTAACAAAATAAATAAAGTCTTTATCTTCATGTGCCACAGGCAAACATGTTGAGTGTAGACTCATAACCCTAGTCTCCATCAGAGTAACCTGCAACATCATAAGTTACATCCATAGAGGGTCAATACATTTGGAGTTGTATTGGAAAGTGATACCATAGTAGTATAGTAGCATCTAATAACTATATGAATTTGGCTAAGTGTAGTTTAGACTGGCTTTGCTCAAAATAAGGTTTTCTTATTAGTTGAAAACAATAAGTTTTTGTTTGACAAAAACACCCAAGGAACCACTAATAGAAATTGGTGAACCTTTACCCGTGTTCAACCACAAGTTTTTACTTAGAAAAATTGGGATGAGGAGATCATTGATCACTTCAATGTCTTTAATGCTCAAATTGTCCATTGCCGGGGACACGGCTAAGTACTTAGGTTTTACCCTCTCGAGATGTGGTGCACTTCCCCCACAAGACTCGACATGCATCGAGACGAGACTTTTCAGAAGCATTCCCTTAGACCACCATGGACGCGTTCCATCCTATCAACCCTACCACCAACTGTCCATCTGGCTAACTTCTTGCAACCTATTTGGTCAAGGCAGAGCCCATAAGCCATGTGGTTGCACTAGAAGCTTCTCAACACTAAATATCTCAAATACCTTTGTTCCTGGGTGGCCATCCACAAGTGTGATACACAAGGTTAACCATAGACATGGGCATTGTGTTACCACTCAACACCACCCAATCCTTCCATTCCATCCAGGTGATTCATTCATATGTTGTTTTATTAATCAAAACATAATCATAGATTTTGCATAACAACATAGCATGAATATTCCACCCTAGTTTTCTACTAGCTAGTCTAAGCATACTAGTATAGAAAGTTTCTTAACTTAGGGAAAACTACTAAGACAATATCTCTAGGATTTCCCAAGAATATCATATACTTAGAAAATTAACCATGCAAATCTTCTCAAAATATTACTAATGCATAGATAAAATAGTAGGACAAAATATGATGAATCACTTGCCTTGGTAGTTGGGGGAATAGGAACAATTCTCACAATCACAATCACCACAATCACCAAAATCTACACATAAAATCATAACACCAAATTCACATTCAATATAGAAACAAAAATATATACGAATGCATGCAAATGCAATTGAATGATTTTCCACACTAAATAAGTCAAACTAACAGTACTGAACAAAAACTAAACTTTCTAAGATCTAAATAAACCAAAATTTACTCTAAAACAATTTTCTAAACAATTTATATAGCCAAAATAAGCCTACAAATGTTTCTGTATAAAATCCTAATTTTACAGAAGCGAATGGCCAAACCAAGGCCGTAGTTGCAAAGATCTCATTTTTCTGAATCCATTTATATAAAATTTGTAATTTTTGGACAAACATATCAAAAGTTATTGAATTTACAAGTTTGAATATCTAATAGATCTAAATTCAGATTTTAAATCGAAAGCAGTGACACACGGCGTGCTCTGATTTGTGCGTACCGCTTCGCGCTAGATCGCACTTCCGCCTACGGTTTAGATCTAAACTTACCCCTTCGTTCTAATTCTAATCCTAACCGCTAGATCTAGATCCAAAGGGCCAGATCAACTCGACCAGAAACCAGCAGCACAAATGGCACTGGCGGCGGCGGCTTTACTGCCGGTGACACGTCGGTGAGGCTAGGGGGTTAGGAGGGGCGTGGGGATGCTTACCACTATCGTGAACAGATGGTGAAGCTCAACATGGTCGTGGCTGGGATAGGGGTGCACGGAGGCGGTCGAAAATACTCGTCGGAGTTCTCACTCGCATCGGGTGCTTGCTGGCGGAGACGAAGGTGATAACCTGGGTCACCAAAAGGCAAATGCTAGGCCTTAGCAGGTGCACAAGGTCACGGCGAACGCGATGGTGTGAAGCAGAGGGCAAGGGGCGCTCGGGTTTTACCTTGATTGCTTGCCGGAGTTGATTGGCGCCTCGGATGCTCGCGGAGGTTGACGGGGACGGCGACCTGGGGCGATATAGGACAAACCAGAGGCGTGAGAAGATGCACAAGGGAAAGAGGGACATGCTCGCATGAATGAGAGGCAGAGGCGAACATGGAGCTTGTCGGAATGCGTTGCCGGAGCTTCTCGGTGTTGCGGTGGTGCAGGGCAAAATTTGCGGAGCCTGGTGGCGCTCAGGGGTGGATGAGTGGAGGGAAATGGAGCAGAGGTCATGGGGTTTAAGTAGCAGGATCGGGGATGGGAATTACGCCCGCAATTACTCGGAATCAAACGTGAAATCAAAGGGGGCAACGATAGAGGCGAGCAGGTCGTTGCGCGGTGTTTGGGAAAGAAGGGGGTGACGTGGGAGGGTGGTCCACTTATCAGCGAGGGTGTGCGACTATGCGCGGTGAGAAACATAGGGAAGAGGGAAAACCTCGGGTGGGCTAGATGGGCCGCAGGTGGGTGCTGGGCCAGATAGGCTGCGTCTGTTTTATTTTTTTCTTTTTTCAATTCTGTATTGATTTTCTAAAATGGATTTGAATGGCTATTTCAAATCTGTTTTAATTCAAACTTTCACCAAGTTTTTGTAATGTGAACCTAGTGTCCAAAAGTGTGTTAAACATATACAATCACTCAAAATCATCTTTGCGTCTTGAAAATAAAAATAAAACCATCCCCATATACCTATGAAATAAGAGGGGTTTAAATATGGTTTTATCTAGGGTTTTGTTTTGAATTTTTTTGTGCAAGATCAATATGCCATGATGATATGAATGCAACAACATGATTTTGCATTTGATGAAATTTGGGATGTTACACATTTACCTTAAAGGGTGAGGTCTTACAGATGGTATCAGAGCATTGTGTTTCCTGTAGGTTTGTGACCCTAAGATGGATTAGACTAAGGAAACCACTAGGAAAATGCAACCCCTTTGTAAATTTCACACTTGTCTATTTTCATCTCGTAAAATCTCTCCTAATCTTCTTTATCATCTCTATTTGTAGATGGCCGCCATCAACGAAGCCTTCAGGAAGGGACCACTGTTAACCATGACCCTGGAATGTGAGACGGAGTTTCCCAAGGCACTCAAGAACCTTATTATTAGCTTGGGGATAAATGGTGAAGCTGTGTACAAGGGATTTCTAGTGATTGATGAAGGAGAAGGATATTGGTGGGTATAACTCCACTTGTATAAAAACAAGGAGGATAACCACAATGAGTCAAGATTCTGCATGGTCACCAACTCTGAAATGCATGTCATTCTTTGACTCTGCAAGGAATGCAGCATGGAATGCCATCAAGGAGATTGGAGAAAGACTCAAGTGTAGAATGCTCAACACTCAGAATGACCTTAGAGAGGAGAAGAAGCATACCCAAGACTTAGAGACCACCATAAAACGTCTAAGGGAGGATATCATAGACTTAGCATGGGAGTCTTGTGATTAAGACAAACAGATTGCCTCCAAGGATGCCCAGATAGCTATCTTTACTAGTGAGTGAGAGTTGTGACGTACTCCAATAGTTGGACCACCACACTTGTCGTTTTCTCGCATTAATAATTTTGATCATACCAACCTATGTGGTATGGAAAAAAATTCTAAGTTATGTTTGAACTTTGGTGTTGTGATTGATTCATGTATGCCATGACTTGTGTGGATTAATGTTTTATAGAATGACTTTGTCTTTTGTTTTGCTACTTATGTTTACTCTTTAATTGTGTTGTTTCTAATTTTCTCCATCCTATGCAATAGATGACTAGCTTTGTTCTCAGCACCGCTTAGGAGTTCGTGCTAGGGAACTCGTTTTGGGTCCCGTATTGTGGAGCTCGTCAGTGTGCTCAGTCTTCCCATCCCTAACATTAACGGACTTCAGCTCAGGAAGTTTGAGAGGAAGGACTTGTGGTAATTTAGAGTCTCTCAGCCAGGATGCTAGTCAAAGCCTCCCATCAAGGACATTGCCTTCAAGATACTCCATGATGACAAGGAGAAGGGCCTCGACGTCGCCATGCATGAGGTGATTGGACGCCTCTGTGGACGTCACTCCACCGAGCTCAAGGGCCTCTAATTCCATCCCTTTGGGAGACATGATGAGGAGGGAGAGGCTATAGTGTTGGACGAGGCCACTAGGGAGACTATTGAGCCAGTGCGCCACTATCTTCAGGACCTTGAGAGCCTCCTTAGGCACCTCAATACTGATAGGACCAACGTCATGATTAGCAATGACGAGCTACGTGTCCAGTTAAGGGAGAAGGACAAGGCCTTCGAGGAGATGGAGGAGAGCATCAAGGAGATGGAGACTAGGTTTGAGAAGCAAGACAAGAAGTTCAAGAACCAAGAAAAGAGAGTCCAGGATAGGAACAAGAAGATCAATGAGATGAAGGATGAGATGGAGCTCAAGGATCTTGAGCTAGAGACACAACAGGAGTTGATAGAGAGGCTGCGTTCGCAGAAGAGAGAGCTTCAGGCGAAGGTCAATGCTTTGACCACCAGCGTGGAGGAGTACAAGGCAGGTTTCGACGCAGCAGGATTTGCTCTAGTGGAGGAGGAAGTCGAAATGGAGGAGTAGTGTTGACTACTTGGCTATCTATCTATCTATCATCATTTTATTTATCGAGTCGCATTGATCATCCAACATGTGGATGACTATGCTAGTGTGTTTACTTTACAAAACTTGTTGTTCGTGATGTTTAAAATCTAAGTTTATCAAGTGCTTGCCTGTTTTTGATTGTTGCTATATATTGTATTGTGCATGTTAGGATCTATGGGTTATATCTCATTACTTATCCTTATTGAAACCACAGATGCCTCCCGGTCATACCAATCCCAACAATAACAACAATGGCAATGAGATGCAACAGCTGATGATAGCCTAGACTCAGTTGATGCAAATGATGACTCAGTTTATGGCAAATCAGAACAACAACAACAACAACAACAACAACAACAACAACAACCAACAACAACCAAAACAATCCACCATCTTTTGATATGCTCACAAGGTTTCTAAGATTGAGGCCTGCTATGTTTTTTGGAACCACTTATCCTATGCTAGCAAATGATTGGCTATGTTCTGTGAACAAGGACTTAGTCACAGTTGGTTGCACTTCTGAGGAGAAAGTCAGATTTGCAGCACACATGTTAGAAGGACCAGCAGCTACTTGGTGCGATAACTTCCAAATCACTACCCCTATTTAAGAAGTGACTTGGGCAATATTTGAGGATGGTTTCCGCACTTCTCATATCTCTTCAGGAGTGATGGGGTTGAAGAAGAAGGAATTTCACAACTTTAAACAACGCCATCGTAGTGTTGCTGAATATATTGAAGAGTTCAACAATCTGGCACCCTATGCACCGCATGATGTTGACACTGATGCAAAGAGGAAGGAGAAGTTCCTTGAAGGACTGAATGATGAGATGTGCATGCAACTATTTATTGCATATGTTCCAACTTATCAATCTCTGTGTGACAAAGCTACCATCTTGGAAAGCAAGATGAAGCAAGTGGAGAATAGGAAGAGGAAGCACAATTTTGATAAGCATGGATATGGATCGTCTCACAAGCGTTCTTTTGGTGAAGGAAGTGGAGGTTCTGGATACCACAAACACGGTAATCATAACAACCGCCACAACAGTAACCGTCACCACAATAACAATAAACATCATGGACACAAAAATGGTGATTACCGCAACAACAAGAGTGGACAAAAGAATCACCATAGTGGAAATGGCAATGTGAATCATCCAGCTAAGAGAGACATCAGTCAGGTTGAATGTTTCAAGTGCAAGAAAATTGGGTACTATGCAAATGAATGCCCAGAAAAGAAGACTGATGAAACCAACAAGCCAAACCCTTTTCAGAAGGGCCATGCGAACCACATCAATGTGGAGGAAATCCAAGAGGAGTCTAATGATGTGGCTGGTAAATTCAAGATTAATTCCTTTCTAGCACTTATCCTTTTTGATACCGGTGCATCGCATTCATTCATTTCAAGAGCATTTGTAGACCAAAATGGACTTCCAACTGGACAAATTGGATGTCCTATTAAAGTAAGCTCCCTAGGTGGAGAGATGTTAGTAAATTTTGGATGACATGATCTACTAATAGAGTTTGGAAAATACAAGTTTCCAGTTACTCTGATAATCCTAGAATCCCAAGGATTGGATGTAATATTAGGCAAGGATTGGATGACCCGTTATGAGGGGGTAATAGACTGTGCCAGAACAACGGTTACACTCATAACCCCGGAAAAGAAACGGATTAGGTTCAAGTCTAACTTTGAACCCAAAGGGAGTAACTTAAATTCTCTTAAGGGGGTTAGCATAGACAGTGTACCAGTAGTGAAGGAGTACCCGGATGTGTTTCCGAAAGAATTACCAGGAATGCCACCACATAGGGATATGGAGTTTTTGATTGACTTATTGCCAGGATCTGTACCCATAGCAAAGAGACCCTACATGATGTCAGTTGATGAGTTAAAAGAGCTCAAGAAACATCTTGGAGAACAGTTGTAGAAAGGATTTATCCAACCAAGTTCTTCGTATTGGGGTGCACCAGTTTTGTTTGTTGAGAAGAAGGACAGAAGTCAGAGGCTATGCATAGATTATCGATCACTCAACGAAGTGACCATAAAGAACAAGTATCCCTTACCCCGAATCAATGATCTTTTTGATCAGCTATAAGGAGCTCGTGTGTTCTCAAAAATTGATCTTCGATCGGGCTACTTTCAGCTAAATATTAGAGAACAAGATATACCAAAGACTGCTTTTACCACTAGGTATGCATTGTATGAGTATACTGTGATGCCATTTGGACTAACAAATGCACCGTATTATTTCATGAACATGATGAACAAGGTATTCATGGAGTTTCTTGACAAGTTTGTTGTAGTATTCATTGATGACATATTGATTTATCCCAAGAGCAATGAAGAGCATGAAGAACATTTGCGTTTGATTCTTGAGAAACTCAGGGAGCACAAGATGTATGCTAAGTTTAGCAAATATGAGTTTTGGCTAAATGAAGTTGGTTTTCTTGGAAATATTGTGTCTGGGAATGGTGTAGTTGTCGATCCCGCAAAAGTGTCAGCTGTAACCGAGTGGGAATCTCCCAAATCAGTTAAAGAAGTCCATAGTTTCCTAGGCTTGGCTGGGTACTATAGAAGGTTCATCGAGAATTTCTCGAAAGTAGCTAAGCCAATGACAGAGTTTCTTAAGAAAGAGAATAAGTTTGATTGGACCGAAGGATGTGAGTTGAATAAAAGACTAGTGTCAGCACCCATTCTATGTCTGCCAGATCTTGAGAAGGACTTCCAAGTCTATTGTGATGCATCTCACCAAGGATTGGGTGGCGTATTGATGCAAGAAGGAAAAGTTGTGGCTTATGCCTCGAGACAACTCAAGACTCATGAAGTAAATTATCCTACACAGGACTTAGAGTTGGCCTTTGTTGTCCATGCACTCAAAACATGGAGACACTATCTTTTGGGAAAGTGTTGTGAAGTGTTTACGATCACAAGAGCTTGAAATATATTTTCACCCAGAAAGAGCGCAACATGAGACAAAGAAGGTGGCTAGAACTTATCAAGGATTACGACTTGAGTTTGAAATACCATCCCGGTAAAGCGAATGTCGTAGCTGATGCATTGAGCCGCAAAGTTTATGTGAATGGCCTCACCAAAGGATAAATGCCATATGATTTGTGTGCCCAATTTAAAGATCTAAGATTGGAGATAGTGCATGAAGGATATCTCATGTCATTTTAAGTTCAACCAACACTGTTGGATAAGATAAAAGAAGCCCAAAAGTTGGACAAGGAAATATAGGAGATTAAGAGTAAAATTGGTGAAGTAAAGGCGAAAGGATTCCATGAAGATGAACAAGGAACTTTATGGTATGGAAGGCGTATCTGCATTCCACAAGATCCGGAGCTTCGGAAATTGATTCTGCAAGAAGCACACAATTCACCATATTCTATTCATCCGGGTAACACCAAAATGTACATGGATGTGAAAGAAATATTTTGGTGGAACAATCTCAAGAAATATATCGCGAACACATTGCTTTGTGTGACGTGTGTAGTAGAGTAAAGGAAGAACATCAGAAACCGGCAGGGTTATAGCAACCACTACCAATACCTGATTGGAAGTGGGATAATATTGGTATGGATTTCATCACAGGATTGCCAAGGACTAGGTCCAAATACGATTCTATATGGGTTGTTGTGGATCGCTTAACAAAGGTGGCTCATTTCATACCCATAAAGACCACTTATACAAGTGCTAAATTATCTAAGATCTATATGAACAAGATTGTGTGTCTGCATGGAGTACCTAAGAGTATTATATTAGATAGAGGAACTCAGTTCACTTCTCATTTTTGGAAACAACTGCATGAGTCATTGGGAACTAGACTAGAATTCAGCACATCTTTTCATCCTCAGACTGATGGGCAGACAGAAAGGACCAGTCAGATTTTGGAAGATATGTTGAGAGCTTGTGCTCTAGACTATGGATCTAGTTGGGATGAAAGTCTGCCATATGCAGAATTTTCTTACAATAACAGCTACCAATCGAGCATAGAGATGGTTCCATTTGAATTCCTTTATGGAAGGAAGTGTACTACACCATTATTATGGAATGGAGTAGGAGAAAGAAACTTATTTGGACCAGATCTGATCAAGGAAGCCGAAGAGAAGGTCAGAATGGTAAAGGACATGTTGAAGATAGCCCAATCCCGACAAAAGAGTTATGCAGATCCAAAACATAGAGAGGTCACCTATGAGGTAGGTGACAGAGCTTATCTTATAGTCTCACCACTTCGTGGTGTGAAGAGATTTGGAGTCAAAGGGAAATTGGCACCCCGTTATGTTGGACCATTCAAGATTTTGAGCCATAAAGGAGAAGTGGTCTATGAGTTAGAACTACCAGAATCTCTGTCAGCAGTTCACAATGTGTTTCATGTAAGCCAGTTGAAAAAGTGTCATCCAGAGATGGAAGAAAGTTCGTTGAAAGACACTATACCACTAGAAGAAGTTCAGCTAGAGAGTGATCTCACTTATGAAGAGAAACCTATCAAGATTATCGAGACAGCAGAAAGAGTCACTTGCACTAAGACCATCAAGTTTTGCAAAGTACAGTGGAATCATCATACCTAATAAGAAGCAACTTGGGAAAGAGAAGATGAGCTTCGGAATGATCACCCTCACCTATTTTCTAGCCAATCTGAATCTTGAGGACGAGATTCATCTTAAGGGGGTTAGATTTGTAACATCTCAAATTTCATCAAATTCAAAACCATCTTAGTGCATTCATATCATCATGGTTTTTTTTATGACCCCAAAATGGTTTGGATTGATTTGTTGTGTTTGACACACTTTTAAATACTAGGATCACCCCATAGAAGTTTGGTGAAAATTTGAAAAGATTTGTAATATATTTGGTTATTCAAATCTCATTTGAAAAATCAAAACAGAAAAGGAAAAAGTTAAGAAGAAAAAAATAGAAGCGAGCCAGCCTAACTAGCGCAGCCCAGCAGCAGCCCAAAGCAGCCCACCCGGGTTTTCCCTCTCCCCCTCTGTTTCTCACCCTGCGTGTGCACCCACTCACTGGCCCGTGGACCCCGTCTCCACGTCACCCCGTCGTCTTGAATCATGCGCTAGCGACCCGCGTCGCTGCCGTTTCCCCCCCCCCCCCATTTAAGCCCGATGAATTCGTGTGTAATTGTTGTTGATTGCAGGCGTGATTCACTCCCCCGCTCTGGCTACTTAACGCCCTCCCCCTCCGCTCCATTTCCCCCCACACCGCAAGCTCTGAGCACCACCAGTCTCCCCAAAGTTTGCGTTGCACCGCCGCTGCCCCGACGAGCTCTGGCGACATATTCCGGTGAGCCTCGTGGGCCCCTCAGCCTCTAATTCAAATGGTTGTGCTCGCCATGTCCTTGTGCACCTTCTGATGCCTGCTGATTGTTCCCTTGTGGCCTAGGTCGTCGCCTTCGTCTTCAATTGCGAGCCCCCGATGACGAGCAATTATGTCAGTGTCCGTGCGCCCCAGCCCCGTACGCGACCATGTTGAGCTTCACCTCATCCCCGCGACCTTGGTAAGCCCCAGCACCCCCTTTGTTTCCCTATGTCCTCGCCAGAACATCACCATCAGAGGCGTCGCCGCCACCGTAGCCATGCGCACCGCTAGATTTTGGTCAGAGCAACGTGATCCACTAGATCTAGATCAAGTGGCTGCAATTAGAAGTTTAGGTGAAGCGGTATCGTCAGATCTGGACTGCAGGATCACACTTAGATCCAATGGCTTGCGTGCGTGATCCACGCGAACCAGTACGCACCAATCAGAACACGCCGTGTGGCTGTGAATTAGATTTAAAATCCAGATTTTGATGTATTAGATGAATTAACTTGTAAAATTCATAACTTTTGTTCTGTAAATCCAAAAAATACAAATTAGGTGTCTATGGATTCTGAAAAATGAGGTGTTTGCATCTATGGACTTTCTTTGGCCATTTTCTTCTAAAAAATTAGGATTTGATGCGGAGACATTTGTAGGCCTAATTTGACTAAAAAATTATTTGGAATATTATCTTAAAGTGGTTTTTGTTTTATTTAGACTTTACAATGTATGTTTTGTCTTCAGTACTGTAGAGTTTGATTTAAAAAGTTTCGCAAATCATCTCATTGCATTTTGCATGCATTCATATTTTTTTTGTGTGCATATTGATTTGTGAATATTTTGTTGTTAATTTTGTTGTGTAGATTTTGTGGATTGTGAAGTGTGTGATCGTGAGGATTGTACCTATTCCGCTAGCTACTAAGGCAAGTGATACTTCATCTTTCTATCCTATTATTTTACCTAATGCACTAGTGATATTTTGATAGGATTTGGATGGAAATTTTCAAAGTATATGCTATGCTATGATAGATCCTAAAGATGATATCTTGGTAGTAATTTTCCCTATGTTAGGAAACATGTTATGCTAGTATGCTTAGCCTAGCTCTTAGAATTCAAGGGTGGAAAATTCATGCGTGATAATATGGAAAGATTATGCATATATGTTTTTGACTAAGAAAACAACTTGTTAATGAAACACATGGGTGGAATGGGTCTTGTATGGTTTGTGTTGAGTGGTTACACAGGGACCATGTCTATGGTTTACTCTGTGTATCACACTTGTGGATGGCCACCCAGGAACAAAGAGATTTGAGATGTTTAGTGTTGATAAGATTCCAGTGCAACCACATGGCATATGGGCTCTGCCTTGACCAACTAAGTTGCAAGAACTCATCCAGATGGACATATGGTGGTAGAGTTGATAGGATGGAACACGTCCATGGTGGTCTGAGGGATTTCTTCTGAAAAGTCTCGTATTGATGCATGTCGAGTCTTGTGGGGAAAGTGCACCACCTCTCGAGAGGTTAAAACCTAAGTACTTAGCCGTGTCCCCGTTCATGGACATTTGAGCATCAAAGACATTGAAAGGGTCAAGAATCTCATCATCCCAGTTTCTCCACGTTAAAATTTGTGGGTGAACAAGGAAAAGGTACGCCAATGTCTATTGGTGGATCCTTAGTGTTTTTGTAAAGAAAAACTAAGTGTTGTCAACTAGTAGGATAAAACTGCTTTGATCAAAGCCAGCCTGAAACCACACTTAGCCAAATTCATGTAGTTGATAGTCTCTACTATATAACTATGATGTCACTTGCCAATACAATTCCAACTGTATTGACCCCTTGTGGCTGTAACTTATTATGTTGCTGGTTACTCTGATGGTGAGTAGGGTTATGAGTCTACACTCAACATGTTTGCCTGTGGCACATGAAGATGAAGACTTTATTTATTTACTATGTAATGAGAAATCTATGTGTTAGCCTTGGGCTAATGAGTTCTAAGAACTATTATACTCCTGGAATTTCGATGTAATAATGACCTTTGTATCTGTGTACTTCATCTTAAACTGTGGGTGCTAGCTATTCGATACAGGGACTAGCACTGCAATCACAGGGACCTTTACCTTAAAGGGTGAGGTCTTACATTGTAGGATCAATTTAAAGTTGCTAGAGAGGTGATGAAAGGGATGTGATACCTCGTCTTGCTTGCTTTGTCCTCGTACTTGAGTCAACCCCTCTCTATATTTCCCTATTGCCAAGTCACCTGAAATTGAGCAATCTCCGAGAAAGACAAAGAAACAAATTTGCAAATAAAGGTTACGGCTATTTTTTTGTGTTTTTTTTTTAAGAATGCAATACTAAAATCAAACATGCTTTTCTTGGAAAAGAAAACAAATCAAAAGAAGAAATAAAAATATGAATGCAAGTTTGGAGGTTTTCAAGACCTCCCCCAAGCTTAGGTTGTTGCCATGCTTAGTTGTCGTCGTCGTTCGGTGACGGTTGCTGGTGCTGCTAGTAGTAGTCGGGGAAGTAGGTCATGAAGTTACCAAAGGTGTGAGTTAAGGCACTCACATCTTCACTTACTCCATGAAGAGTCTAGTCGATCTCCCTAACGCGCTGGTTGAGCTGCAGAAAATCCTGATAGGGGACATTGTTGAACCCATGCTGCTGCTGTGGCTGATCGGGCCATGGGTCCCAAGGCTGCTCCTCCTACTGCTGCTATCCCTCCCAAGAAGGGTTGTACTCCTACTCCTTCTCATCCTGCTGCCCTCCTTATTCCTCTTCATCGGAGTCGGGAAAGATCTCCGCCATGATTTCAGTCACTTGATCCTTGGTGAGGATCCAGTTGTCCCTTCCCTAAACCTCGAAGGCTTGCGGGCAAGGAAGTGGCATCTGACCATCCTACACATCATTAAGATAACCAAATTCATAGGCTCGGAGCCTCCTATTATCTCGGTACACACCGAGGAAGCTACAAGCAGTTATATATCTGACATCCATAAGTATGGAGCCATCAACAGGTTGTGCAATAGGAATTGCAATTTCAAGGGCTTGGATTAGGTGGGTTACCATTCCACCGATACGAATATCACCTTCCTTTTTTTGCTGTGTTGGCGGAGGTGCTAGAGAAATAGAGCTGCAGGAGTGGGACTCTTCGGCGCATTAAGGAAGAGCGCCTTGGTGATCATGGCCATGTCTGCATTGGCCATCGAACTAGTATCTCCTCTTCCTAATAAAGTGTTAGCAAGAAACATAGCAAACTAATGGATGGTTGGGTTCTGAATAGTGGACATCTTCTGGTATAAGTCCCTACCACCATTAACAGAGACAACCTCCAAAGTATTTGCACTCGAGACGCTATACAAGTTTGTAACAATTGGTTCCCCTTCTTGAGGGAATCCATAAGCATTACAGAATTGTAGATAGGTATTTTGATATGGCCGTTGGTTAGCAGTGAAATTTATCATGCATGCTTTACCTTTCTCCCTGTAATCTTCGTATAAGGAGGCGAGGAATTCATGGGTGAGCCCTTCGTAGGTGTAGTGGTTGGCTTTGGTGAGGCCAGCAAGCTCTACATTTTCACACAGGTAGTCGAAGTCCCCCTTCAACTCTGCTGAGTTGAGAAAGCCGTTATCGGCCCATCGTGTGGGAAACACCTTCCTTGTCAAAACCATGGAATACTTGTTGTCGAGCTCAGCCTGGAGTGCCAAACCATCACCACGTTAGCGCTTTCTCTTGTGAAAAATACTACCGAGCTTATTCATCTTGATGCACTGAGAAATTTCAACATAAAACCTTAGTAATATAGTTTCTACATGATATATGAACGATTCTACATGGAGGAATTCAATCCTAATGTGAGAAATTAAAAGAGAAAATAAATCAAGCTTGAGTTCATCCACTAAATAAATGAGAAGATTTCAACCATGTAATTCTGAAAATAAAGCATGGATAGGGAGAGAAGCATACTGATCTATTGATTCCCCCACTCAAACGAACGAAATCCATGAAGAATTGAGAGTTCTTGAGAGGATTTGAGAGTTTTGGAGAGAGAGGTTGAGAGTAATAATGAGAGGAGGAAGAACCTTGCCCTTCCCCGACCCGTTTAAGTGGTCGGGCCAAACTATATGGCGGGATACGGCTAGGCCGGGTATCTCCCACCGTATAGTTGTGGCGGCGGCGAGGGTTAGGGTTTCCCTTCGCCAGATCACAACTATATGGCCACAACTATACGGCCGGATCAAATGGTCCCACCGTATAGTTTGTCGTCAAACCTTCTGTATCCGAACCCCAACTTTTGAGAATTTGGTCGATAACTATAAGGCAGCAACTATACGGCTGGAATAAAAATTCCTGCCGTATAGTTAGTCGTTAGACCCTCCGTAGCATGCTTTTTCACCCAAATTTTTAGAGATGCATTTTTATTTGAACAATATTATTAAGCTAGTTTATACAGATAAAACTCAAACTTTATTTCCTACTCTAGATCTATGCTTATTCAATCGGTATTTCTTCTACTTTTTGATAGCTGCATCTTTATGGGCGCGCTTCCGCAAAAATGTCTATGAAAAAGTTGTAGGAATGCGATGAACAACTTTATTATCTAATCTTAATTTAGTTTATTGATATGATGGGTTGACTCCCATTAAGCATTTTACTAAGAATGGTTGAATATTTAAACCCCTTCTCTGTTATCGAATTCTTACCTTCGGTTGCCCTTTATCAAAGGCACTTACCACATGAACTCGTTTTGCCAGTGGAACATACCTTTCTCCTGCTTCTAGTTTCTTTGGAAAATACCGGATTATTTAAGTATCATAAACATTAAAGATTATTTTCCCTGCAGCACAATCAACTGATGCTCCTGCAGTGGTAAGAAAAGATCTTCCAAGTATTATTCATAATCTTCATCTTCCGGCATTTCAAGAATAATAAAGTCAGTGGGAATAACATGCCCATCTATTCTAAGTAGAACATCCTCAATCATACCAACAAGTTGTTTAGTGGATATTTCAGCCATCTGTAAAGTGATAGAAGTAGGGGAGTATTCCGCTAATCCTAGCTTTTTATAGAGGGAGTATGGAATTACACTAACTCCTGCACCTAAATCACATAAAGCATTATGAATATCATTTTTCCTATTAAACATGAAATAGTTGGTATACCAGGATCTCCTGACTTAGACAATAATCTCCCATTAGCAGGGTAACTAGTCACCATGGGAACATTTTAGTTATCTATTTCTTTCTATTAATAATATCACGAAGAAATTTAGAATAGGCAGACACTTTTATTGCATCCGCAAATGCAATTTCTAGAGAAGATCATTAAGTGCATTTGCGAAAGAATCATAGATTACTGGATCCGGTGCTTTATTTTTACTATTTGGATATGGAAGTTTCTTACCTTTATCTTTTACCTTTTGTGGAGGATCAGGATCTTTATTTTCTTTCTTTTGTTGTTGTTTATCATTTTTCTTCTTCTTCTCTATTGCAACAACTTCATCTTCTTTGCTTATGTCTTTTTCTTCTCCTGGATCAACAGTTTCTGCATAGAAATTATAACTGTCATCATATGCATCATTCTTCTCCTCTAAGGTTTGATCTTGTGTGTCTTGAGCAGTCTCATCTTGAGGATCCACCAATGTATCATCTTCCTGACTTGCTTTGAGCATGGCTTTTTCCTTTTGATCTTTTTCAGCTTCGAATTCTAGTGGTCCTAATGGTCCTTTAACAACTGCACCTCTTCTTGTAACAAAATTAGTAGAAACATAAATATTTATATCATCTTGAAGAAAATTTTGATAACCAAATGCTATTTTTTCATATTGGGTTTCAATCATACTAAGGTACTTGTTAAGTAATTTTTTTTGGCCAATTTCCTCATAATTTTTTATGAGTTCGGCCAAAATCTTTTTGTGTCTTTGAAATTGCTTATGCAAGCTACTGTAAGATTTGGCTTGTCGATGTTTTAATTCTTGAAAAACTTTTCTTGTTTCATCCTCTTAAGTAAAAACTTGTAACAAATCTACTTTGTTTTCCTTAACAAGATTAGAAGGTATACCTTTTTCTTTCATGGTTTTACGTACTTTAGGCATAAGATCAGGATTAATATGAAGTATTCCTTGTTCAGGTTTAGTGCCAAAATCAGGATTATATAAAGATTCATTCTTAACCCTAGTATACATAAATTCCAAACATCCTTTAACAGTTAAAGTATTTATCGATCCTCCTGCTGATGAATCTAGCAACTCTCTACATTGAGTATTGAGTCTGTGGTAAAATAAGTGACAAACAGTTGAATCAGAATAGCCATGATTAGGAATGCTATAGATCACTCCAAAAAAAATCTTTCCTAGGCTTGTGCGTAGTTTTCTCCCACATTCTTACTAAAGTTGCCTATATTCTTTCTAAGTTCTGTTACCTTTGTAAAAGGATTAAACCTGTTTATGAATTTAACAATGCAGTTTTCCCAGCATTTAATATAATGGCGAGGGAGAGAATATAACCAGTCTAGAGATTTAACTTTGAGAGACCAACGAAATAGTTTTAGACGAGAGAATTCTCTTGGCAAACCTTTTGGTCCTAGTGATGTTATCACATCGTTGAACTCTCTAAGATGTTTTCCTGTTTCTTCAGCTTCCCTTCTGCTGAAATCTTTTTCCTACAAAATTTTAATAATTTCACCATCAAATCGATATTCCCTAACTCCAGGATTAGGAAATTCTATTGGTTGTTTAAGAAATGCAGAGTTTGGAGCACTGTATTCTCTGGGAGTCTTCTCAGGTTTCTTGGGGGTTATCCTATGAATGGACATGATTTCCATGAAGTCACTTAGGTTGTCAACTTCAACTTTATTTGACCACAATTTTTTTTCAATAATTTCCTAGCGCCTTTGAGTAGGCACGTGTTCAAGATAATATGGTAGATAAGCCCTACCAGAGCGTGTAGACCCTTTGTCTCCTAGGGAGACTATCTTTTAATGGTAACACCTGAAATGTCAAGAGACAAAACACTTAGCGCTTAGCTCCCCGGCAATAGAGCTAGAAAATAGCTTGATCGATGCAAGTGCACAGATCGTTTGTAGCTAGTTTCAAAGTTAAGATGTTGATCCCACAGGGATCCCAAAGGTAAGTATTTATTGGTGAAGTCTCTGTCGCACCCGAAGTTGTCACAGGTCTTTGAGTGAATTGACTGCAAGTGTTGAAAAATGAGAATATGATTTGGATTTCAACTAAATTACTTAAATAAAACTATAATGTAAACTTCAGAAATAAAAAGCATAAAAAGTAAAGAACGATTTGTTTGTTGTTTTCTGTGGATGATGAAGTAGGCACGGGGAGTTTCAGTTCATGGTGGTTCCTCGTTATCCTCTAATGCAATAAGCTTACTAGATCGGACTAATGCAATAAGCTTGGTGGTTCCTCGTTATCCTCTAGTCAAACTAGTTTCCAATTGATATCCCCATGTCACTCGAGGGTCGCCGGTCTGCTAGTAAACAAGATTCTATCTATGTAGAACAAAGCATCATGTTGTATGGGCCCTTAATTGGACAACATGCATTAAGCATCCCACAGATAGTCAAGCACACATAATATAGATAAACCACAAACTTAATGGATATTATATAGGCACATCACATCTCACCAATCCTCTACATCTCCCATGCCCAAGGGAACTTACTCACACATGAGATAAGAAAGCATCATCGATATAATTAAATAAAGGGAGTTCTTCTTGATATTACCGTGGAGATCCACAATAATAAATAGAAATCAATCCAACACAATTCAAGATAGGAAGAACAATCTCAAACCCTAATCTTGCAAGGTGGAGATATCCCTCTCAAGTACAATTAATGTCTATGGAGGTGTGGTGGCTAGGAGATCGAAGATCGTGGAGCGATATGAAGGATGTCTTCTCCTTCTTCTCCGGATATTTTCTTTTTCCATTCTGGATGGTGTGGCTGCTCGTGTGTTCTGTTATCGACCTCGGCCTCTTCACGAAAGTTGTCCCTTTTAATAAGACGAAGGAGATGGCAACTATACGGCGGGAACTATACGGCCATAGAAATATTCCTGCCGTATAGTTGCTCGTTAAAGCTTCAGCGAACTCCCCTTGATTTCTTCCAAAAAGAGACTTGCTTGTTTATATCTAAATATTGTGTTTTTGTTGTTAAATCCCTATGTTGATGTTCAGAACCTAAAACACACATTAAAAACCAACTTTTATTTGCTACCGAAGTATTAGCGTTAGATAAATCTAGAAAACCATGAAATCCAAACGCAAACCATTGATAGAAACTATAAAAAATGTGTAGAATCTCATAGCAATCAACCACCGATGGCGGTGAGCGCACATATCGCGGCGAGCGCACGGATGGCGGTAGCGGCAACCGGACGCTATATAGAAGAAGAAGGAGATTAAGGATTACAAGCCGCGAGTGCTCGCCAATGTTTGTGATGAGTTCACTGAGGTCACACAAAGTGGCCAACCCATTGTGCCTGCATCGATTGCCAAAGGGTATGGCATGCAACTCGGGTGCATCGTCCGGGAAAGCATGTTGATCAACACAAAGTACATATGAAGTGTTGCCAATCTCGCTTTGGTCAAAAACCTCCTTGAGAAGCTTCACAAACGATACACATTCCCAGAGCAGTTCAGAAACTTGGAGAGAAAGAACCCGGTGAACAAACTAGCATTGACAAAGATGAGAAACTGCTTGAGCAGCTGGAAATCCCGGGTAAAGAACAACATTGACAAAGGTGAAAGTTGGGAGCTTATAACTAGGAAAAATCCGATGCTCGACGAAGAAGAGTTCAAGATATTCATGGAGGAGTTAGCTACCACTGACTCTAAAGCATGGACTGCGTGGGGAAAGAATATGGGAGAGCAGAACATAGTTAACCACCGGCTTGGAAACAGTGGATACAGAGGTAATCAACCAATTTGGTACAATGAGGACACCAAGCTTGAACGCCTAGGTAAAGACAACCAATGGCATAAAATCATGGACCTACATCTAATGAACTTTGCTCGAGCCTGCTACTACCTGGACCCGAATACAGGGGAGTTCGTCATCGATAATCCGGAGGTGAAGGCCTTTGAGGATGAGCTGGTAAGGAATTTACAGCAGATCTCTCAAGAGTTCTAATTAAAATAATGAAGCCAAGAATCTAAATGCATGGGTTCACCTCTCATTGTCTCTGAAGGAGAAGGAATTGAACGCAACTGGTGACTCGTCGTCCTAGGATTCAACGACGGAGCCCTAGGACACGGATTTCAACAGGGTGAAGAATGCTTACAAGAAGAGGGACAATAAAGTGCCACAAAAATCAGCTGGCCGTGTGTCCGGCTTCGGTACGAGCATGAAGTTTGCCAAGTACTACAAAGAGTAAGCAAAGAAGAGAAGGGAGAGGAAGAACTAGTCGACGGCTCAAGATAAAGCCAAGGTGAAGAGCTGAAGTTGAAGGTGAAGACATTAGAGGAAAAAGTGGACGAGAAAACAGTGGACAAGTTAGTGGAAGAGAAGCTCTACGCGATCATCCCCCCTGGGTTGTTCGAGGGGCTAGGTGCTTGGAATGCGATAGTGTAGGGTTCGCAGCATAGAAAACAAAAAATTTCCTACGATGGGAACTATGTACCAAGATCTATCTACTAGATACAAACAACGGGCGGATGTATATCCGTAGAGAACATACCCTTGAAGACCGACAAAGCTTAACGAGTTAAACTCGTGGTTGATGTAGACGGTCTCTTGCTGATCTCAAGATCGAGAGGAAGTCCTAGCGCCACAAATCGACAGCGCATCCGTGCTTGCACACACGTACAAGACACCGAGCAACCTCTGCCTCATCGCTCCAGCGATGCAGCGGAAGCACAACTCTTTCTTTCCGAATATCCACCGGGAACATGTGGGATAAATTCTAGAGAGGGAGAGAGATCCTTCATGAGGAGGTGTGAGTGAGAAGTGAGGAGGGTGACTTTTATAGGAGAAGGGGGAACCCCAAGGGGGTGTCCGGCGCATGGGGGCTTCCCCCTTGCCCTCCCCTCATTCATGTGGGTGGACACTCCACTCACAAAAATCCTTTCAATTCCCTCCACTCAAAATCCCACTCAAATTCCAAATAAATTTACACCAAATTTAATGCAAACTCTCTTTAAATAAAACTCCTTTTATTTATTCAGAATTTTATCAATTAATTTAATGACAAACATTCACATGTAACCCCTTGCTAGTACTTCATTTCACATGCAAAAAACACTTTCTGCAATTTCACCCGAAAACCTGTTTCGGTATCTAGTGAAATAAATTCATGCGCTTGTTATTCCTTTCGACATGAAACTTTTGCTCCATTTGGAAGTCGGTGTATCTTAAGTGTGCCACCCTATGGTTCACGAATAATTCGGACATGATCGAGACCCCTTTTCCGATCAATAATCAGAAGCAGGATCTGGAGACCCATACTGACTCCCACACATTCAACAATGACTTTTTTGTGATCGTCGGAACCTTTTACGTTAGTATCTTAATCCCTTTGTTTCACGATATATTACATGTCCGAGATTCGATCATCGGTATCTCCATACCTAGTTTGATCTTGTTCGACATGCACTCTTTTCTTGTTCCCGTGATATAACATTCTAGTGATCAAATCACTTGCTTGCAAGCTAATCAATGTGATATCACCGAGAGGGCCCAGAGCATATTTATCCGTCATCGGGATGAAAAAATTCCACTCTCGATCCATGGGTCTCAACATAACACTTTAGTAGTTCTGAAGCCATATTTATAATCACCCAGTTACGGTGTGACGTTTGATGTCATCGAGAAACTCTTCCGGTGTGAGTGATTGACATGATCTCATGGTCTAAGGATTAGGATCACTTCGTAAGTTGTTATAGCAATATAAACTCAATGACTTTGATCGTAATGCTACACTTCGCATGAATGTTCATCACATCATTACACTAATGTTGTGATCTTGTTATTAACAACATCCAATGTCTATGATCAGGAAACTTTGATCATCTTGTTAATCAACGAGCTAGTTTATGAGAGAGGCATAACTAGGAACTTTCTGTTTGTTTATTAAACACACATGTATTAATGTTTCCGTATTAATACAATTATATCATGCAAAATAAACATCTATCATATACTTGTAATACACATAATAAACACTTTATTATTGCCTCTCAGGGCATATTCCCTTCCAGTCTCCCACTTGCACTAGAGACAATAATCTAGTTACATAGTGATGAATCTAACACCCATGGAGTTATAGTGTTGACCATGTTTTGCTCTAGGGAGAGTTTTAGTCAACGGATCTGCTACATTGAGATCCTTATGTACTTTACAAATCCTTATATCTCCATCCTTGACATGTTCACGGATGGAGTAAAACCGGCGCTTAATATGCTTGGAATACTTGTGAGACCTTGGTTCTTTGGCATTGGCAATGGCACCATTGTCATCACAATAGATCACCATTGGGTCCAAGGCGCTTGCAACCACACCTAGTTCGGATATGAACTCCTTCATCCAAACTGCTTCCTGAGCCGCTTCCGAAGCAGCAACATATTTGGCCTCCGTTGTTGATCCCCCCACCACGGATTGTTTGGAACTCCTCCAACTAACCACTCCACCATTCATGAGAAATACGTATCCGGATTGAGACTTAGAGTCATCCGGATCGGTGTCAAAGCTAGCGTCGACATAACACTTAGCGACGAGCTCTTCTGCACCTCCGTATACAAGAAACATATCCTTAGTTCTTTACAAGTACTTAAGGATATTCTTGACCGTTATCCAGTGTTCCGAACCTGGAACCAATTGGTACCTACTAGTCAAACTAATAGTATGTGCCACATCCGGTCTTGTACATAGCATGGCGTACATTATAGAGCCTATGGCTGAAGCATATGGTACTTTGTCCATTATCTCTCTTTCTTCCGTCGTAGCCGGACTTTGAGTCTTACTCAATGTCCTGCCTCGCAACATAGGTAAGAACCCCTTCTTATTTTCGTCCATTTTAAACTTCTTTAAAATCTTATCAAGGTATGTACTTTGTGATAGCCCTATTAGGCGCCTAGATCTATCTCTATAGATATTTATGCCTAATATGTATGACACTTCACCTAGGTCCTTCATTGAAAATTTGTTGTTTAGATAACTTTTAACACTGTTTAAAAGATCTATATCATTTCCGATCAATAATATGTCATCCACATATAATATCAGAAATGCCACATTGCTCCCACTAACTTTCTTGTAAATACAAGCTTCTCCATAAGTTTGGACAAATCAAAACTCTTTGATCACCTCATCAAAATGGAGATTCCAACTTTGTGATGCTTGCTTCAATCCATAGATGAATTGCTGAAGCTTGCGCACCTTGTTAGCATCCTTAGGATCGATAAAACCCTTTGGTTGTATCATATACAACTCTTCTTCAATATGACCATTGAGAAACGCGGTTTTGACATCCATATGCCATATCTCATAATCGAAATATGCAGCAATTGCTAACATAATCCTAACTGATTTTAGCATCGCTACGGGAGAGAATGTCTCATCGTAGTCATCTCCTTGAATTTGTCGAAACCCCTTTGTGACAAGTCGATCTTTATAGACGGTCGCATTACCATCACCATCAGTTTTTCTTTTGAAAATCCATTTATTCTCCACAGCCTTTCGGTCGTGAGGTAATTCCACCAAGTTCCAAACTTGATTTTCATACATGGATTCCATCTCGGATTTCATGGCTTCTAACCATTTGTTGGAATTCGGGCTCATCATCGCTTCTTCATATGTCGCAGGGTCTTCATTTTCATCAACCATGAAATTCATGACAGGATTTCCGTATAGCTCGGGAGCTGCACGCGTCCTGCTAGACCTGCGAGGTTCGGTAGTACTCTCTTTCGGAGTTTCATGATCATTATCATTAGTTCCCTCTTCAACAGGTGAAGCCAACTCCGGAACAACTTCCGGCGCTGCGCTACTTGCCATACTTTGAAGAGAAGGTTCAATAACCTCTTCAAGTTCTACCTTCCGAATACTCACACCTTTCGCGAGAAACTCTTTCTCTAGAAAGGATCCATTCTTGGCAACAAAAACCTTTCCCTCGGATCTGTGATAGAAGGAATACCCAATAGTTTCCTTAGGGTATCCTATGAAGACGCATTTTTCCGCTTTGGGTTCGAGTTTATCCAGTTGAAGTTTCTTCACATAAACATCGCATCCCCAAACTTTAAGAAATGAAAGCTTAGGTTTGTTTCCAAACCACAATTCATACGGTGTCTTTTCAACGGATTTAGATGGTGCCCGATTTAAAGTGAATGCAGCAGTTTCTAGTGCATAACCCCAAAATGACAACGGCAAGTCCGTCAGAGACATCATAGATCGAACCATATCCAATAAAGTACGATTACGACGTTCCGACACACCATTTCTCTTGTGGTGTTCCGGCAGGTGTGAGTTGTGAAAAAATTCCACACTCTTTCATGTGAATGCTAAACTCGTAACTTAGATACTCACCTCCACGGTCGGACCATAGAAATTTGACCTTTCTATTACGATGATTTTCTACTTCACTCTGAAATTCCTTGAACTTTTCAAAGGTTTCAGACTTCTGTTTCATCAAGTAGATATAACCATATCTACTCAAATCATCTGTGAAAGTAACAAAATATCGATATCCACCTCGTGCCGACACACTCATTGGACCACATACATCAGAATGTATGATTTCCTATAAATCTGTCGCCCGTTCCATTAAACTGGAAAACAGCGTTCTAGTCATCTTGCCCATAAGGCATGGCTCACATGTATCAAATGATTCAAAATCAAGTGATTCCAAAAGTCCATCCGAATGGAGCTTCTTCATGCGTTTAATGCCAATATGACCTAGACGGCAGTGCCACATATATGCGGATTTATCATCATTAAGTTTAATTCTTTTAGCATCAACATTATGAATATGTGTATCACTATTATAGAGATCCAACAGAAATAAACCATTCATCATCGGTGCATGACCATAAAATATTTCATTCATATAAATAGAACAACTATTGTTCTCGGATTTAAATGAATAACCACTTCGCATCAAACACGATCTAGATACAATGTTCATGCTCAGTGCAGGTACCAGATAACAATTATCAAAGTTTATTACTAATCCCGACAGTAAATGAAGAGGTAGTGTTCCGACGGAGATCACATCAACGCTTGATCCATTGCCGACACACATCTTGACCTCACCCCTTGCTAGCTGTCGCTTGTTCCGCAGCCCCTTATTCGAGTTATAAATATTAGCAACTGAACCGGTATCAAATACCCAGGTGCTACTACGAGTACTAGTCAAGTACACATCAATAAAATGTATATCATATATAACTTTGTTTGCCTTGCCGGCCTTCTTGTCTGCCAAATACTTGGGGCAGTTGCGCTTCTAGTGGTCAGTCCCCTTATAATAATAGCACTCGGTATCAGACTTAGGTCCAACTCGGGGTTTCTTTTGAGGCACGGCAACCGACTTGCCGCCCTTACTTCCCTTCCATTTTCCCTTCTTGTCTTTCTTGAAACAAGTGTTCTTATTAATCATCAACACTTGATGTTCCTTCTTAATTTCCACTTCTGAAGTTTTAAGCATTAATAGAAGCTCAGGGAGAGATTTCTTCATGCCTTGCATATTATAGTTCATAACAAAGCTCCTATAGCTAGGTGGTAGAGACTACAGAACACGATGGATGCCTAAGCCAATGGGAATCGATATTCCCAAGGACACAAGCTTATCGGCGTAACCCGACATCTTGAGTACATGCTCACTTACGGAGCTGTGCTCTTCCATCATGCAGCTAAAGAACTTTTCTGAAGCATTGTAGCTCTCTATAGCAGCATGTGTGTCGAAAATCATTTTCAACTCACCCATTGTATCAAATGCATTGCCATTTTCGAAACGCTTTCGAAGTTCTGGCTCTAGCACATACAATATGCAGCAATGAACTAAGTTGTGGTCCTCCTAACGAGTCTAATAGACATTCTTCTCCTCGTCAGGGACATCATCGAAAGGTGGGGGGCCTAGCGGCGCTTCTAGCACATATTGCTTTTGTCAGAAGAGAGGAGAATCCTCAAATTCATGGCCCATTCGGTAAAGTTGCTACCATTCGTTGCAAGTTTCTCTTTCTCCATGAACACATTGAAATTAAAAGCAGGTGGTGCCATCTACAACAGAATTTGTAAAGTTTAGACTAAGTTTATGATAGATTGAGTTCAACTAATCCACATTACGAATGAACTCCCCCTAAAAATGACATCCCTCATGCCTTTTTGGTGATTACATGAACCAAATCCACTACACCAAGTCCGATCATCACGTGAGTCGGTGTAGCTTCAAAGGCGATCATCAAATGGGCATCATATCTACCATATGACTCATGCTTAAGCTTTTGGTCCGTGTTCTGAGGCCATGTCTGTACATGCTAGGCTCGCCAAGTGAGAACCTTAGTATTCGCGTGTGTAACTATCTTACACCCGTAATATGGTCGTGGATCCAAGAACACCCGATCATCACGTGATTTCTTGGAGCGACGAAACATAATCGATGCATACTTAAGGAAGAACACATTTTTATCTTGATATTTAAATGAGCAATCATCTTATTATGCTAATAAAATGCCAAACAAGCAATATAAGATGCAATCAAACATCACATGTTTGTAAGTGAAATGATATGGTTCCCGCATATGATCTCCATCATGTGCTCCTTGGTATGATCATTATCATATCTCTATGTGTAAGGCCAAGGTCTATGGAACTTACACGCTATGTGTGTTGTAAGAGTATCATCTCATACTTCTACTTACAACATCACCATATCATAACACTAGCCTAGCAACAATCTAAACTAGACGCCTCTAATTTATCCATTGCAAGTTTTACGTGGCTTAGGGCTTTTGAAGATAGAACCGTTCATACCTACGAACATGAACCACAACGAGGATAACAAAATTGTTGACAACTCGTTGCAAATTAGATATTGACTATAGTAGGAGAGACAGACACCCGCTAGCCACTTATGCAAACTAGTTACATGTCAAGCGTGGAACAGGTCTCATGTGCGAGGACATGTAAAGTTTGTCCGGGCCGCTTCATCCCACTATTCCACCAATATCCAAAATACCACTAAGAAGCAACAACATGATCATCATCGCCCACATACTCATATGTGTACTACCCGTGTAAAGCATCTATGCATAAATCCGGCTCTGATACCACTGTAGGGTTCACAGCATAGAAAACAAAAAAATTCCTACGATGGGAACTATGTACCAAGATATATCTACTAGATACAAATAACGGGTAGATGTATATCTGTAGAGAACATACCCTTGAAGACCAACAAAACTTAACGAGTTAAACTCGTGGTTGATGTAGACGATCTCTTGCCGATCTCAAGATCGAGAGGAAGTCCTAGCGCCGCAAATCAGC
Source organism: Avena sativa (assembly GCA_916181665.1). Taxonomy (NCBI): domain Eukaryota; kingdom Viridiplantae; phylum Streptophyta; class Magnoliopsida; order Poales; family Poaceae; genus Avena; species Avena sativa. The sequence continues at coordinate 109,542,110 of OV702293.1, forward strand.
AGCGCATCCGTGCTCGCACACACGTACAAGACACCGAGCAACCTCTGCCTCCTCGCGTCAGCGATGCACCGGAATAACAACTCTTTCTTTCCGAATAGCCACCGGGAACATGTATCTCGCTAGTCCGAGACCATGGGGGATAAATTCTAGAGGGGGAGAGAGATCCTTCACGAGGAGGTGTGAGTGAGAAGTGAGGAGGGGGTGCCTTTTATAGGAGAGGGGGAACCCCAAGGGGATGGCCGGCGCATGGGGGCTGCCACCTTGTCCTCCCCTCATTCATGTGGGTGGACACTCCACTCACAAAAATCCTTTCAATTCCCTCCACTCAAAATCGCACTCAAATTCCCATTAAATTTACACCAAATTTAATGCAAACTCTCATTAATAAAACTCCTTTTATTTATTCGGAATTTTGTAAATTACTTTAATGACAAACATTCACATATAACCCCTTGCTAGTATTTCATTTCACATGCAAAAACACTTTCTACAATTTCACCCGAAAATCTGTTTCGGTATCTAGTGAAATAAATTCATGCGCTTGTTATTCTTTTTGGCATGAAACTTTTACTCCATTTGGATGTCGGTGTCTCCTAAGTGTGCCACCCTACGGTTCGCGAATAATGCGGACATGATCGAGACCCTTCTCCGATCAATAATCTGAAGCGGGATCTGGAGACCCATACTGACTCCCACACATCCAACGATGACTTTCTTGTGATCGTCGGAACCTTTTACTCTAGTATCTTAATCCTTTTGTTTCGTGATATATTACATGTCCGAGATTCGATCATTGGTATCTCCATACCCAGTTTGATCTCATTACTGTCATGCACTCTTTTCTCGTTCCCGTGATATAACATTCTAGTGATCAAATCACTTGCTTGCAAGCTAATCAATGTGATATCACCGAGAGGGCCCAGAGTATATCTATCTGTTATCGGGATGAACAAATTCCACTCTAGATCCATGGGCCTCAACATAACACTTTAGTAGTTCTGAATCCATCTTTATAATCACCCAGTTACGGTGTGACGTTTGATGTTGTCAAGAAACTCTTCCGGTGTTAGTGATTGACATGATCTCATGGTCTAAGGATTAGGATCAATTCGTAAGTTGTTATAGCAATATAAACTCAATGACTTTGATCGTAATGCTATACTTCGGATGAATGTTCATCACATCATTACATTAATGTTGTGATCTCGTTATTAACAACATCCAATGTAATGATCGGGAAACTTTGATCATCTTGTTAATCAACGAGCTAGTTTATGAGAGAGGCATAACTAGGAACTTTCTGTTTGTTTATTAAACACACATGTATTAATGTTTCCGTATTAATACAATTATAGCATGCAAAATAAACATCTATCATATACTTGGAATACACATAATAAACACTTTATTATTGCCCCTCTGGGCATATTCCCTTCAGGCAGGTCGACATGGGCCGATTTAGCTACCCAGCTTTAGCGGCAGCAACTCGAGCATTAACTTTAATGCGTCGTAGGACTTGGTGATCCCGCCGGCCACCATCGCCACGGCACAGCCATAAGAGTTGGTCGCACAGATTCCCTCTGCAACTCCCTCCAAAAATACCAAGCCGCGGCTGGCGGCGGTGGTGCTTCATAATGCACCACCGCGGGAAAATGTTGATGATATGCCTACCGCCGGCACCGGCCGTGTCTCGACATTAGCCTAGATCAACGCCCTCACCAAGGTAACTAATTAGTTACTCCGCTTCATCTCCTTTATGCACCTTTGATGACTGCCACCTATGATGCCCAACATATATGTTTTGACTCAGTATGCTACTTGCGTACCACTTCACAAAGTTTTTGTCGACGAGTTGAAGGATGTTGCCAAGGGAACTATCATATCACCGGTGAACCGCACGATGCAAAAAAATCCAATGGATGATGTTGTGATGAGGGTCCGATTGCTCGGGTGTTGCCAGGGTGCGACGACATGGACCCCCTTTCAACCTCAGGGAGCCGACGAAGACAAGACCCTTGCAGAATGCCACGAATGGCCCTTGACATGTCCGAAGACCCATATTCATTTCGTGGGGCGCACCTATGCCACCTCGATCGTCCGACCAACACCTCGGCAGCCAGCCGTCGTCGTTGCCACCACCAGTCGCCACCAACAACTGTTGGGAGCATGTGGGCCTCCCCAAGGCGAAGTCGTCGCACCACAACCGCCACCACCATCACCACATGGTGGCAACAATGAAGATGATAACAAAGTGATACTGACTCTGGAGCTACTTCGCCTCGCTCGTGGAAATATGCTCGCTTTGATTGATGGTATCAAGACACTAGAGGGCATCCTTCTTAAAGACAAAGATCCAAATTACCTTGTTTTCAATGTCATGGTGCCATCGGACGTGGACTTCGTCCATGAAGCCCCTGCAGACGTGTTCTTCATAGCGTACGAGGACGTCTTCAAGCTATTTCTCTAGAAACGGCTGGACTATAACCTGGTCTGCCTATTCATGCTCAATCTAGCGATGAAGATCAAGAGAGAGCAAACCCTGCACATCGCGATAGTGGATCCCTAGTACATGCGTGATAGCCAGTTGAAGGAAGGATTAGAGATGTGTGCCATGGCGACGGCGTACCTTGAAAAGTTCATGGTGGACCACAAGAGGACGAACACACTTTTTTGCCTTTCTTTCCCAAGTAAGTACACACACCCGGTAGCCGTCATAACTTAGGATTTCTTATAGCTTTCTTCCTTTGCCCTTTTTCAACATCCTGTTTCAATAGTGTTGTGCAGAGACAAATAACGCACACTCATCGTCATTTCCACGAAGTACTCGCTAGCAATGTATTTCGACTCGACGAGTAATAAGAAGAAGAAAGACTACACCAAAATAAGGGGTGTTCTGAATGAGGCTCTCGAGGGCTATGCTAGAACGGGATGCCCCTTCGTCAACAAGGGGGGATGTTTCAACGATGGCAAACACGTGTTCAATCATGTGCTCGAGTTCCCCTGCGTCAAGGATCCTACTACTAGTGGCAGCTCCAAGGAGGCCTTCTACATCATGCATCCCCTTAAAGGGTTTGTCCGGGATTGCCAGAACCTAACGCTGCCATCTTGTCTCCGAGCATGGGCCGAAAATTTGGCGCAATCCAATGATGATGATCTTAGGGACGAATTCCATCGCATCATGGTTAAGTTGTTGGAAATCATCATGTAAGATGTCAACACAAGGGGAGGGGTCCTAAAACACAACAGAGGGTTGACTAAGAGGGAGATTGAAGATATTCTCCATAAGCAGGGTGACAACAGGACGTGGATGACGAAGGATTGTTATCTACCATTCCCAAAGACAAGCATGAGTAGATCTCAATGATTGATGTGTGGGCCTAGCATTATCGAGTGTGTGCATAGATGTCTACGTGTAGTGTTGTGTCACAAACTTTACTACTATGGTCGTATGTCATAAACTTCACTATTATGGTCGTTGTCATCAAACTTCTATGATTGTGATCGGTGTGCTCTCTTTTATGTTTACGAATCTTTTGCTTTAGTTTATGTGAACATATATGCATGTGAACCCATTTAGTTCTTTCCGTTGCATGATTTACTAATATGCCTTGTCTATAGAGATGACGAAGTGGTACGTGGTATACAAGGGTTGGGTTCCAGGAGTCTACGATGAGTGGGAGGACTATCAGAAATATGTGAACAAGTTTAGCGGCAACAACTACAAAGGATACGCGACTTGAGAGGGGGAGGTAGACAAGTGGAGGAACCACGCGTGAAAGGAGAACCAGATGAATATATTGCTAGTGCTCTTGCTCTTGCTCACCATCATCACAGTTGTATTCTATATGATTCTAGTGTAGGAAGTGACCACTACTTCATTTGTAATGTGAGATGATGAACTTTGTACCAACACTTGTGTAAATATTCGCCACTTGTCACTTGTATTGTAATATGATGAAAATTTGTGTACCTCGATCGGGCTCTAAGTAGTGTGATGACACTATATTCGTGTTTGTATTATGTTTGTTTTCATATACTAAGTGAAATGTACTATTTCTACTACTATGTGTATAAATCCTGTATAATACTTGATTCTGGACCAATACTGTTTTTAATACTTGAGTAATACACCTATGGCGCATTCAAAAAATACTTCTGTGGGACATATGCTAAAATGCGCTGTTGAATCATGCCCTATGGCGCATAGCCTGGAATGCGCCACAGAAGTGTCATGACTTCTGCGGCGCATTTCGAAATGCTCCACATAAGTTATCTTTAGTGGCGATGTATCAGTGGCACATCTGATATGCGCCACAAAAGTGCAAAACCAATGCACCATTGATGAAGGTTTTCCTAGTAGTGAAGGTTCACACGATCACAAGAGGTCATCGTTGAATATGGGGGAGTCAGTACGGATCTCCAGGTCCTGCTGCTGATTATTGATCGGACAGGGGTCTCAATCATGTCCATATTATTCACGAACCATTTGGAGCAAATAAGATGCCAGAGAAAGAAAAATAAAGCGCTAGAATTATTTCAATGGAAACCGGAATTATTTCTGATGAAATTGCTAAAACTGGTTCTGCATGTGAAATGTAAATGTTGCACAGGATTTTATGTGAATTTTTGTTAATTAATATAATTAACAAAATTCTGAATAAATAAATAAAATGAGTTTTATTAAATGAGAGATTACATTAAATTTGGTGGAAATTTAATGGATGTGAGTGAATTTTTTAGTGGAGGCATGTTTAAGTGAGTGGAGGCTTTTTATTTTGAGTGGGATCTCCACCTACATGAATGTGGAAGAGTTGGGGGAAGCCACCATGGCCACCACGACATGCCCCTTGGCTGCCTCCCCTCTCCCTATAAAAGTCCCCCTCTCCTCATCTCATATCACACCTCCTCGTGAAGGATCTCTCTCCCCCTCTAGAATTTCCCCATGGTCTCGTATCAGCGAGATACATGTTCCTGGTGGCTTTTTCTGGTGCAAGGATTTGTTGCTTCCGCTACATTACTGGAGCGAGGACACGGAGGTTGTTGGGGTTCCGGACGTGTGTGCGATCACGGATGCTCCGCTAAATTGCGGGGCTGTCGGACTTGTACACGATCTTGAGATCGACAAGAGATAGACTACATCACCAACGAGTCCATACTCATGAAACTTTTGTCGCTCTTCAAGGGTATGTATTCTAGATGTATATCCAACCATTGATTGTATCTAGATAGATGGATCGTGGCGTATACTGCTCCCATCATAAGAAATTTTTTTCTATGCTGCGAACCCAACAGTGGTATCAAAACCGGATCTATGCGTAGATGCTTTGCACGGGTAGTACACATATGAGTATGTGGGAACTGATGGTCATGTTATTGCTTCTTATGTGTATTTTGGATATTGGTGGCATAGTGGGATGAAGCGGCCCGGACAAAGTTTACATGTCCCCGCACATGATACCTGTTCCACGCTTGACATGCAACTAGTTTTGCCTAAGTGGCATGCGGGTGTCTTTATCTCCTACTATAGTCAATATATGATTTACAATGAGTTTCCAATAATTTGATTATCATCGTTTTGGTTCCATGTTTGTAGGTAAGAACGGTTCTTTCTCCGAAAGCCCTCAACCACGTAAAAACATGCAAAAGATAAATTAGAGACGTCTAGTTTTTTTGGTTTTGCCGGGCAAGTACTATGATATTGTAGAATTATAATTTGTAGTATGTATTGATACTATTGGAAATTATAATATGCCAAAGTTTAAGTTCCATAGAACTTGGCCTTACACATATAGGAATTATAAAGATCATACCACGATGCACAAGATAGTGATCAAGTGCAAGAACCATATCATATCACTTTTTGCATATGATGTTTGTTTGCATCTTATTTTGCTTGTTTGGATCTTTAGTAGCATTATAAGATGATCCCTTATTTAAATATCAAGATAAACATGTGTTCTTCCTTTAGTATGCACAGTTGAAAAAGTTCGTCGTTTTGAGATACCACCTGATGATCGGGTGTGATAGACTCAACGTTCGCATACAACGGGTGGAAGACAGTTTTACACACGCGAGTACTAAGGTTCTTACTTGGCGAGCCTAGAATGTGCAAACATGGCCTCGGAACACGAACCAAAAGGTAAAGCATGAGTCATATGGTTGATATGATGCCCATATTGATGTGCTCCTTTGAATCCGCACCAAGTCACTTGATGATCGGTCATGGTATAGTGGATTTGGTTCATGTAATCACCAAAACAACTAGAGGGGTGTTGGTTTTGAGTGGGAGTTCATTTCTAATTTGGATTAGTCGAACTCAATTTATCATAAATTAAATCAAAGTGAATTTGCATGATTTGTTGTAGTCATTGGCATTCGTTCACTACCATATTCTTAGTTATAATTGAGATAATAGAACTATAGCATTCTGAATATTTACTATACGAACTGGTATCGTATTGTTTTGAGTGTCAATCTAAAGTTTGAAGTCCTATTGCAAACTTTCAGCAAACTCTGTGAAGTTTAATAATTAGTATTATATCAAGAGTAACAATTTCAGTGTTAGTATCTAAAGTATCATGTTTGCCTCCATGATTCTTGATGTTCAAAAGATTGTTTTAATATCAAGGTTATCTAGGAGTTGAAAGGATTGTTTTAGAAACCATCATGTGTGGAAGATATTACGATATCTGAAACAATATTTTTGTTGCAATATGATAGAGTATAATTTAGCAAAATATATGCTCTCATAGTGGATGAGAATTTGTGAAGATTGGAGACGCTAGACATCCTAATCCTCCAAAAAGGTTTTGGAAAGTAACATTATACTCGCGATTCACCTTTATAAACTATAGAAGCTTGATCATGAAATTTTTCATGATAAGGATGAATAGAAGATGTAGGTAAAATGTTTACTACACTAAAAGATTACTAAAGAATGGATTTTGAAAGAACGCCAATCATTTGATGATGGTGATCTACTTCAAAGTGCAAGTCCAAAGGTATTAGTATTTGTCTATACAAGCTTTCGACTATGTGTCATGTATATGGAGCCATTGTTGATGTTGACGGATTCTTTTAAAAAGGGAAAGGAAATGCTGAAAGAGAATCTCAGAAATATTTGGCAGAAAAAGAGAAGACTGGAAATGTCCAGCTTAGGTATATAGATGATATACATGTTATGGCTCTATTCTTTGCTTATTAAATAATGTGGTTTTTGGGTATTCGATAACGAATTGGTTGGTGTGAAATATCATACAGGACAACACAATTCATGAACTGCAATGGCCTAAGTAACTAGCAAGATAATATGTGATGATGTTCATCAAAAACAAACATAATGTTGTTGTATTTCTCGTAGATATCAAAAGCTTGCCTTCAAGATTTGTCTTAATAATTGTTATTTTGTTTAGGTGTTACGAGAACAAAAGTTTGTTCAAATAATTACCGTATTCCATATAAGATGGATGATTTACAAACCTAGTTGGAGAAATCACATCCATAAAAACTAATGCTAAAAATGTCGCAAGACAAATGATTGAAAGATCACTTATGAAGTGACATCGCTGTTTAAATTATATTGGAAAGAAAACATGTAGAAACTCCATATTGATGGAATTTTGGAGTATTTTGATTTTCATCAAATGACTCTTGTGAGACTTTCCTGGAGATAATTGGAACTTTGTTCAAAAGCCAATAAGAATGAACAACTAAATTATTGGAATTTGTACATATTGATGTATGTAGTTCATTATGTGTTGTCATGAGCGATGGATTTCAACTTCATAAGCTTTCTCCGGAAATTTGAGTGAATATATGTGTATATTTACTTAATGAGGAAGAAGTGTGAAATATTTGAAAATGTTCAAAGACTTTCAAGATGAAGTGGAAAATCATTGTAACAAGAAAATAAAGAATTTATAATTTTATCATCAAGGAAGATATTTGAGTTACAAGTTTAGCAAAACACCTAAATAATTGAGGAATCGTTCCATTGATTTGCATTCACAAAACACCATAGGAATATGGAGTGTTCGAGATATGTAATGATACCTTGTTTGACATCGTAAGATCAAAGGTGTCATTTGCAAAACTTCCATTATATTTTAAAAGATTAAAGCTTTAGAGACTACCGCTTTTACACTGAAAAGAGCTCCATCTTGATCCGTTGAAGTGACACCATATAAGTTATGGTTTGGGATAAAACCCAAGTTGTCCTTTATTAAATTTTGGTATGCTAAGCATAAGTAAGATGTTTACAACCAAAGTCGGATGAAGATGTCTTTGTAGGTTATTTCGAATAACCGTTGGCTATTCCTCCATAACACCGAAGACAAAAGTATTTGTTGCTTAGAACGTCAAGTTTCTTGAGAAAGAATTTTTCATAAAATTTAAGTGGGAGGACAATAGAAGTTTGATAAGTTTATTGAACCTTAGCTATATGTACTGAGTTGTGCAGCGCCAAAAAATGTTTCGGAGGCATCCATAATGCTTATGGCTCATGTGTCTCAAAGGTTGTGGTCACAGAGGCCTAAGTTCCTATTGAACCGAGTAGGTCGGCTAAACAATCAAATACTAAGATTTGAGAGTAAATCATTATTGTTTGATAATGATGAACCGACTACATGCAAGAAGCGATGATGGGCCCTGACTCTGTCAAATGGCTTGAAGCCATAAAATCCGTGATAGTTCCATACACGATAAATCAAGTTTCTGAACTTGGAAGACCCTCCATAAAGGTGTAAAACCTATCGGTCGTATTTGGATCTATAAAGAAATATACATGTATGTTTCACATCTATGAAATAGTCGGCATGTCATAAAAGATTTTACGACAATGTTCAAGGAGTTGACTATGAAAAGATTTGATCTTTCATAGCAATATTTAGTCTAGACGGATTAATGTAGAAACCACTACATATAATTTTGGTATATGGTAGTTGAACAAACAAAACAAAGTTCTTCTAATAGAATGGTTACCTAAGACGTGTACATGGCATAGTAAAAAGGGTTTTGTTAATTCAAAGGATGCTAAAAGGGCATGCAAACTTCAATGGTTGAAGTAAGCATCACACAGTTGGAATATTCACCATGATGAAACTGTTAAAAGGTTTAAATTCATCAGAGACGATGAAGATTCTTGTATTTGCAAGAAATTAAGTGGGAGCGCTGATTGTAAATGATGTATCTTTTATTGAAATAGGTTAAGAATTTCATTTCGGTGTAATACTTAGGCAAAACCCGAATATTATGCTGATACGTCCAAAACGTATCTACTTTACCGAACACTTTGTTATTGTTTCTCCACTAAACTTCTGTGATTTGGATACAAATAACACCGACTTACACTATTTTCAGCAGAATTACCTTGGTGTCTAGTTTTTGTGTAGCAAATCAACTATCAGGAAAAATCCCGGAAAATATGCCAAAAATCCTATTTCACCAGAAGATCCACGGAGCCAGAATACGAGATAGAGGGGAGCCCTTTGGTGTCCCACACCCCCTGCCGCGTGGGTGGGCCCACCCCGTGCCTGAGAGGGGTGTGGCCAGCCCAGGCACCCCCTCGGCCTCTCTCTTCGCCTATAAGATGCCTTCTGACCTAAAAACTCAGGGGGGGTTCGACGTTTTTCCAGAAAGAGTTCCGCTGTGCCACCACCATCAGAAGCCACGATTTGGAACCAGAAACTCTGTTCTGGCACCCTGTCGGGACGGGGAATTTTGAGAGGATCATCGCCATCGTCATCGCCAATGCCTCTCCATCAAACAACATTGTTTCCCTCATCCATGAGTGAGTAATCCCCCGATGTAGGCTATGGGTATGGTATGGATTGGATGAGTTCTATCATGTAATCGAATAAGATTGTTAGGGCATGGTGACTAGTATCTCTATTAGTGCTATTTGACTTTGTTGCAACTTGCTGTGCTTAATGCTTGTCACTAGGGCCCAAGTGCCATGATCTCAGATATGAACTTATTATTGAATCATTATGATAGTATTGTTTGTGATCTTATCTGCAAGTTGTGTACACATATCATTGTCCGGATCCAAAGGCCCCGAAGTGACGGAAATTGGGACAACCGAAGGGGATGGCTGTGATGTGAGGATCACATGTGTTCACGGAGTGTTAATGCTTTGCTCCGGTGCTCTTAAAAGGAGCACATTAATTGTCAGTAGTTCCCTACCACCTTACATGGATAATGTCCCAACCGAGAGTTCTTAAACCTTTTTGTCCACCCCTAATGAAAAAGACAAATTCATGCTGAATCGGTAGGAAGTGGGTCCGATTTAAACTATAGGTATATGATCTAATGCTTGTGATTTTTTGCAAAAATTGTTTTTAGACTCACAATATCATGTTTATTAAGACATCCAATGCAAGTTTAGCGAGGGTCATCCCCTAGCTAAGAATCTCCGTGCTCGTCGTTTTTAGCATAGTTTGAAATGGGCATAAGAAATTCAAAAACGAATTAAACAATGTAAATCCTTTGCGTGGTGTCACATTATGTGACATAGTTGTAAGGAAAAATAAAAAACTTGGTATATTGATTACATAAAAAAACCTTCTCACAAAAAAATTATTTTCCATTTTTCGAGTATACAAAACAGGGCATTTTGTGAAGCAACCACCAAATGATATACACTATTTTAAAATAATAAAAGTATTCATAATTACCACCTTGGGTGGATCTACTGAATTTTATAAAAATTTAGAGTCAAAAATTATTTATTTTGAACTTCTTATAAAAAGGATACAAAAGAATTTAAAAAATAAAAAAAACTTTCTAATTGGACCTACACATTAGCCAAGGCCCAGACCTGGGCCACCAAGTAAAAGAAATGGCTGCTAAGGCCTAGACCTAGGCCTCCAAGTAAAATAAATGGCCGCTAACGCCCAGTCTCAATCGAACATGGCCATATTCATAATGTGTAGCGGGTGATGAAAGAACAAAAGTCATCGTGGCTCAGTGGTTCTGATCCTGCTTGTCTAGGAAAAGGTCTCCGGTTTGAACCCTGAAACTCTTGATTTTTTGCGCTATTTATTTTCTGACTTTGTGTAGGACAAATGAAGAAATCTTTGGTTCAAATAAATCTAGCTCCCTGTTATAACATGAACCGACGAGTGGTGTTGTGCTTGACCCCCATGGTATAGAGGAATTGGTCGCGGGTTCGAACCCAGCGCACCTCCTTTTTTTTCCTGCTTAATTGGCAATGCTCTAAAGCAGACACGTGGATTGTCACATAGTAAAAAATTGATTTGACACATAAAAATGACACGTAGGCGTAAATGATGAGGTGGTCGACCAGTCATTTAAACCTTTTCTATTTTAGACACTACGACGATATAATTTGGTCATAATCCGCTATACATAAAGTCCTAGGGTGTATCAAGCACGTTATGACGATTTTGTCTATTAAAATTACGATGTTTTGAACCAAAATTGTCGTAATTTATTAAGGTTTTGACCCTCCCAAATAACTTACGACCATCTTGTGCGAAATCATCATAGATCTATGACGATTTCATTCCCCGTCAATATGAGAAGGTCACAAGTCAACACATTTCTTGTAGTGTACTATTGCTACAGTTTTACTATTGTTGTTGCTTCGTTATTGCTACTACAAACTGTTGCTACAGATAAACTTCTGTGAGCAAGAACTATTTTCAGGTGCAGCTGAATTGACAACTCATTTGTTAAGGCTTGCAAGTATTCTTTGGCTCCCCTTGTGTCGAATCAATAAATTGGGTAGTACTACCCTTGAAGACTGTTGCGATCCCCTATACTTGTGGGTCATCAAGACTATTTTCTGGAGCCGTTGCCGGGAAGCATAGCTTTATTTGTAAGTTCACTTGGATCTATTATTGTTCACTGCTACTCCTTTCATCATGGGGAAGTCTCGTGATGGAAAGTTTCCTATTTTACCATCCACTATAAGAAGAGGTACAGTCTTAAACACCTCTGCTGCTCTTGATTCACCGTCTGTTATAAGTAATCTTGTTACATCACCACCACATACTCATGCTACACACACTACTACTACTGCTGAATCTGAAACTTCTTTTGATACTCATGATGTTACTTCTACTATGCTTGATGCGAGTGGTTCATTAGGTCCTTTCCTAGATGCTACTATGGATGGTCTAGGAAATACTAAAACTCCTAGTGAAGACACTGTTACACTTGTTAGCTCACCTGAGTCTAGAGAGATTTATGATATTAATGATGGTTACATTGAGTTTAGTGATGAATTTGTTGAAGAGTGCCGAAACACACATGGTGCTAGTGATATTAAGAGTCTCCTTGCAAGACGTATCATTATTCCTAAACTGTCCTCTAATCCTAAGTTTGCCACCTCTCCCATAGATATTAAAGATAAAGATTATGATTTTCTCTTGATTTATCCTATTTAGACATTGTTGAGAAAGAACCTTTTTGTGGGACTGAAAATGAGAGTGTTGTAGCTCATATGAATGAGCTTTCCACTATGAGTGCTTTATTCTTTGATGATTTTAAGATGCGCAAGTACTTTGTTACTAAGATCTTCCCTTTTTCACTAAAAGGAGAAGCTAAGGCTTGGTTTAATAGATTGCCTCCTGGTTCCATTGATAGCCCTGGTTGCTTGATTGCTTCTTTCTTCTAGAAATATTTTCCTCCCAGTGCTAGACATGCTGCTTTGCAGAGACTTTTTTATTTTAAACAGGGAGAAGAAGAGAAATTGCCTTAGTCATGGATAAGGTTCTGTGCCTTGATTCATGCACATCCTGGATGTCCATTACCTAAAAATGAGCTTCTTGATATTTATTATAATGGACTAACTGATGAGTCTAGGACATACCTAGATAGCTTTGCTGATTGTGTTTCACGAAAAGAACTCCTACAGATGCTGAAGAATTAATCGATAAGATAAGATGATTGGACTTCAACTGAGCTAAATGCACCTGATCCTATTACTCCTGAACCAGTTGTGCCTGAACCAGTTCCAACACCAACACCAAGGAAGAGGGGAGTACTTGCATTAAATGATGAAGTGATGAAAGAAGCTAAAAATGTCTAAAGGGGAAAGGTAGTAGAGCCGAAGATGTGAAGAACCTACCTCCTATAGAAGAATTATGTAAGCCAATTCCCCACTCATCTACTATTGAGGTACACTCTCTACACTTTGATGAAGGGGATATTCCCTATGGTAAGCCTCCTGATCAATGCATAGAGGAACTTGACACATTTATAGTTAAACAAGGTAATTTTAATAAACAAGTTCAGAATCATTTATTGGAAAACTCTAGAGCTATTAATGAGTTGAAAGATTTGTGGAAAGAACTGCCAATGTTATTAAAATGCTTTGTAAACACTTTCAAATGGTTCAAACCCAAATTGATTAACTTGCTATGGTACAAAAAGATATGCTAGTTAATGCCTCAGGAGGTAAATGTGCTGATGGAATTAGAACTAGTAGTGGTATAGATACTCAAGATCCTTTATATCCTGAAGGAAACCCTAAAAGAATTGAGCAGGATTCTCAACAAAGTGAAAGTAGTGGTAGTCCTCGTAAGAGAATGAAAAATAAATATAAAATAGTTTAGGAACCACTTGAACCTGCTGTAGATCCTAATAGTATATTTGTCTCTGATGCTGAAACTAAGAGTGTTAATGATAAAAATGATGCTCCTGATAAGGAGGAAGTTGAGGAAGAACCTAAGAAGCACACAAAGAACATTAGGTACACTAAGGAAGATTTTATTGCTAAGAAACATGGTAGTGAGAGAGAACCTTGGGTGTAGAAACCTATGCCTTTTGCAGGTAAGAAACACAAGTCAAAGGAGGAAGAACACTACAACAAGTTTTGTGAGTGGATGAAGCCTTTATTTTTGCAAATTCCGTTGACTGATGCTATTAAGTTGCCTCCTTATTCAAAGTATATGAAGGATATTGTCTCTAATAAAAGGAAGATTCCTAATGAGGAAATTTCTACTTTGCTTGCTAATTATTCCTTCAATGGTAAGGTTCCGAAGAAACTTGGTGATCTAGGTATACCAAATATTTCTTGCTCTATTAAGAACAATTATGTTAGAACTGCTTTATGTGATTTGGGAGCTAGAGTTAGTGTTATGCTTTTTTCTCTCTACAAGAGACTCCAGCTAGAAAAGTTGATACCAATTGATATATCTTTGCAAATGGCTGATAAGTCTACTACTATCCCTGTTGGTATATGTGAGGATGTTCTTGTTCACGTGGCTCATAATTGCTTGGTTTTAAATGATTTTGTTGTGCTTGAAATGCCTGAAGATGATAATATGTATATTATTCTTGGAGACCTTTTCTTAATACTGCAGGTGCTGTCATCAATTGCAATCAAGGAAAAGTAACATTTAATATTAATGACAAAGAGCATACTGTCTATTTCCCTAAGAAGGTTGCTAAGAGCTATTGCCTGAATTCCATTTAAAATATTGAGAGCATCAAGGTTGGAGAAATATATTGTCACATTCCACAAGAAAATTTTGAAACTATTATGATTGGGACTATTGCTATCAAGGTTGAGGTAACATAATCACCTTGTGGAATGCAAAGTTTTGTTTCATATAAGATTGTTTTGGTAACAAGACTTGATCAACCTTGTTAACAAAAGGATTTTAGTGGACAAAACAATGTTTCACTGTGGTTATTCTTGCTTTCTTTTACTTTTTTCCTTCCTAGTCTTTGCTCTTTCTCTTGTTAGCTTTGGTTTTGTTAGTTGTTTGCTTGTTAGAGTGTCTTAGAACTTCTGTAGTTTGGTTTTGGTTTGCTTTTGCTTCTTCTAAAAAATCTTTTTTGTGAGAAAATCAATTTTCATATCCTGAAAATTGGCCAAAAATAAAGTTTCCCGAAAAATCCCAAAAAATTTAAAATAAATTTTTCCTTGAAGAAAGGGGCAGAGGGACACCTGGAGTGACCCAGGGGGCCACCCCAGGCCAGCACACCCCTGGGTGGCGCGGCCAGCCACCAGGTGGCGCCTAGCTGGGGTGTGGCCCACCTGTGGCCCTCCAAGATGCCTCCTCCCAGCCATCTTCTTTCTCTCTCCCGAAAAACACCAGAAAACTTTCTCAAGCTCGAGTTCCTACTGTTCTTGCTCCCGATTTTTTATCTCCTTGCTCAGCCCATCTTTGCTGCTGATTTTTGGAGGTATTACTCCTTGGTATGTGCCTTCTCCGCTTGTCCAATTAGATTTGAGATTGGTAGATTGTATCTTGAGTATTTTGCTGCTATGGGTGATAGGTTGTGTGAGCTTGCATGCTTGTTCTATGCTTGGAGATTTCATTTTGAAGCATGTGTAGCCCTCTAGCAAGTTCCTATAGTAGTTTCTCATCATTTATCAACTTGAAATCACTTGGTTTGATGTTTGTCTAAAAATTTCAGAAAAAAGAGGTCATGGACAACCACACCTTGTTGGGAATATGCCCTAGAGGCAATCATGTATGATGATATTTCTCATTGTATTCATAAAGTTATTAAGTAGTCCTTGTATGAACATCTGATGTGTATCATTGAATATGTGATTCGGTGGTGGAACTATGCATTCATGTTGTTTGTACTAAATATCCTTGGTCATTGAGGTTGTGCTGGACACACAACTTAGACCAATGTGAAAGTTGGCTTGATGACTCGGTTCCACTTGTCATGGGCATGGAGATGTTATTCCAACTTACACAGATTCGGCTAAAGAGTTTAGCGAGTCGGATTGACCCATATTGAGGTACAACAAACTAGCTGTCATTTGTATATCAATCAATGTAATCCTTAGACCTGAGGTTGTTGCATAGTCCGAGTTGAGGATCACCGACTTAGGTTCTGTCAAACGTTGATCCGTAACTGGGCAGTTATAAAGGCAGGGTTCGGGTCGACTGAGAATCAAGCTGCGTGATGTGAATAACCAAGATGGGATTTTGCCCCTCCACTCGGAGAGATATTCTCTGGGCCCTCTCGTGAGATATGATTCGGAAAGCATGGCCATGCACGACTCGGTTAAGTGTTAACCGAGGCGATCGACTAAGAGTTAGTCGGGTGAATCACTTATCTCGGATCGAGAAGAGAGTAGGACTATTTAAGGGATGACATATATTCGCCTATAGTCTGACAAGGTATATCGTGAGGCAAAAGGGACTCGGACGTAAGTCGCATTGGAAAGGCAAGTCTTCATGATTCTTTGGTACTTGGGAGTCGGCACGTTCTGCTAGGAGCCGCTACCGACTGATCGATTGTGAGTCGGACTCTAATCGTGTCCAAGTAGCCATGAGCATGCGGGGTCACACACTTAAGAGCGGGAGCATGTTCGGATTGGATCTGAACCTGTAATCTGGTTGGGTTGGACCTAAACCGGATTAGGACTGAGTTAGTGAGTTGGACTCATGGTGACTAGTGTTATATGGGCTTTAGTGAATGGGTCGCCCGAGCAGAGCCCACGTTCACTCGCTATATATAGTGGAGCACCTTAACCCAAAAAGGTTAATCATTGTTTGATTAGGTCATTCCATGTGTTGGAAACCCTAGCTCCACAGCAGTCCAGCCGCCGTTACGAACCTAGCAATTCACCGCCGGCGCTCCTCCTTGTACGTGTGGATACCAGCAGAGGTGTTGTGTGATCAGCACCAGGACGATCGGATCGTGAGGATTGCACTGCATCAACTGACGCGCTTCATCAGTAATCCGCAACTGCGCGTCTAGTGGTAAACCTCGTGGCCTTCTACCTCAGCTAGATCTTGGGATCACCACGTTAGAGGAAAATTTTGTTTTATCTCCGCGTGGCCCAAAAGTGGTATCAGAGCGATAGCTTCTGGTTTTAGGCTCGAGATCTCGCATATGTGATATGCGGTAGGATGTAGATGAGATCTATATGCTGTTTGGTGGTCGATCTATGAGATAGATCGGTTTTGTACGAGGTTGATTGGATCAACTGTACTCAGGGAATGGTAGATCTGATTTCCGTGATCATACTGCTGAGGTCGTGGAACGACATACCCCTACCGGTCGGCTTCCTCCATCGGGGTAGACTGTGACACGTAAATCCAGAAGCGGTGATCGAAGATCAAAGAGTTTGATCGAATCGGAACGATGGTCGGAATCCATGTTCGGATCGTAGATGAGATCTACGTTTTTGGAAAAATCGTCGGGCGCTGCCCGCACTCGCGAGGGGCGCTGCCCCTTCGATCCCCGCCTGCTATCCGGCTAGCGGGACCGCCGGCTTCGCCCTGTCGTAGCGCCTTAGATGTCGTTGCGAGTTTCACAACGCCGGTAGATATTGTATCTATGCATAACTTGTTTTTGCAGGAAGTTGTGAATGGTATGGTTCATGTGCATGTGATGTATGTGTGTAATCCATACGTGATCTGCGAATCACGGTTTATGTCAGCCGGCTGGAGCCTAGGTGCTGTCATTTTATTGTATAAGGACCTGCATGTCGGATTCTCTATGTAATTTACTTTACTAAGCTAGTGTAGCTATTTGGAGAACCCGGAAGGCATGCAAGGCATTGTACATGTCGGCGACATGGAGTAAGACGGCAAGTGACAAGAGTTGGCACGGGTCGGATTACAGGCTTTGTGGAGATGGAGATCGCCATGAAGAGAGCCATACCATTTCACATTATAATTGCTTATTTTGTGTTATTGTTATGTCTCTGTTTTACCTCTATTAGTTAGTCGGTAAAATTTAATCCCTCAAAGAAGGTCTAGTCGGTTTTCTCGCCAGTGTTTGCACCATCACAAGTCGGACATTTTTGGTAGTGGGCTCATAAAATTGAGGTGCTGCCAATTCTTTCCGACTAGGTGGGTTCGAGTCGGACTCTTACTGCAGAAATACTCGGTAAGCTAGACGGGTCTATCACAACGGTTGTGGGACTCGGGGAAAAGTCGGATGGGAGCCGGGGCATGTGATGCCACCCGTCCAACAGGAGTCGCATGAGATGCGATTGACAAGGAGTTGTCTACCTAGATCACTTGGCGGCTAGCGGTGATGCTAAAGCTCACTAGCCGACTTGCTTATTTAGGATCCTGAATCACTAAGTAACCATCGGAGGGGTGTTGGTTCTAGTGGGAGCATAAAATATTAAAATGTTTAATATGCTTGCTCTTTTATGAATACATGTCTTAATTGTTTTGCATATTTTCTGTTGTAGATCATGGCACCAAGTAGCAGTCACTCTCAGATATCCGGTTTTGCGTTGAGAACCATTCTTGAGAAAGATAAACTGAACGACACTAATTTTACCAACTGGTATCGAAATCTGAGAATCGTTCTCAAACAAGAAAAGAAGGACCATGTCCTAGACAACCCACTTCCAGATGAGCCGAATGAGAATGCGACTGTCGCAGCCACCAATGCCTACCGTCGGGCTAAGGATGAGTCCACGGATATTAGCTGTCTTATGCTTGCTCACATGGAACCGGACTTGCAAAAGCAGTTCGAGCATGTTGAGGCCTACGATATGATCGAAAGCCTCAAAAGTATGTTCCAGGCTCAGGCGAAGACTGAGAGGTATCAAGTCTCTCAAGCTTTGCTGAGTTGCAAGCTTAAGGATGGTGATCCACTGAGTCCGCATGTGATCAAAATGGTTGGTTACGTGTAGTCTTTGGAGAGGCTTGGCTACCCCATTAGCGAAGAGTTCGCTACGGATATAATTCTGAACTCTCTTCCTAGTGCATATGGGCAGTTCATTTCGAACTACCACATGCATGGTATGGATAAGAAGCTCACTGAATTGCATGGGATGCTCAAGCAGGCAGAGGCGGATCTCAAGAAGGGCACCAGTCAAGTGTTGATGGTGCAGAATAAGGCTAAGTTCAAGAAGAGTTCTTGGAATAAGAAGAAGGCTAAGTTAGGAGGAAAGCAGGCTCAGGACCCGGTCCCAAGCGCTTCCTCAGGGACTAAACCATCTCCTTCAGCCGGATCCACTTGCTTTTACTGCAAGGCGGATGGCCACTGGAAGAGGAACTGCAGCAAGTACTTGGCCAACAAAGCCAAGAGTGGAGGTATGACTTCCAACTCAGGTACACTTATTTGCAATGTTATAGACATATATCTTGCCGATGCACCTAATAGTTCTTGGGTATATGATACCGGATCAGTTATTCACATCTGCAACTCGTTGCAGGGACTGGTAAGAACTAGGAGCGTAGCAAGAAGCGAGGTTGATATTCGAGTCGGCAACAAAGCAAGAGTTGCTGCGTTGGAAGTCAGCACGATGCAACTTCATTTACCTTCCGGATTCATTATGGAACTAAATAATTGTTATTATGTTCCAGTGCTCAGTCGAAACATTATTTCTGCTTCATGTTTGATGAGGCAAGGTTATGAGTCGAATATCAAGAATAATGGTTGTTCTTTGTATTTGAATGATATGTTTCACGGCTTTGCACCCGTCCAGGACGGGTTATTTATTTTGAATCTTGATGGTGAGTCGGTTTATAACATAAATGTTAAAAGGTTGAAACCAAATGATCTGAATATGACTTACTTTTGGCACTGTCGGCTTGGTCATATAAGTTGGAAACGCATGAAGAAGCTCCATGATGATGGACTCCTAACTTCGTTCGACTTGGAGTCGTTCGAGACATGCGAATCCTGCCTACTCGGCAAAATGACCAAGACACCTTTTGCAAAGAGTTGTGAAAGGGCGTCCGACTTGTTGGGACTAGTACATAGTGATGTATGTGGACCAATGAGCACGACAGCCAGGGGTGGTTATGAGTACTTCATTACCTTCACTGATGATTTGAGTAGGTATGGATATATCTACTTGATGAAACATAAGTCGGAAGCCTTTGAAAAGTTCAAAGAATTCCAGAATGAAGCACAGAATCAACTCGGCAAGAAAATAAAGTTTCTTCGGTCGGACCGAGGAGGTGAGTACATGAGCCATGAGTTTGATGACCATCTGAAAAGTTGTGGAATAGTTCCTCAACTTACTCCGCCAGGAACGCCACAAAGGAATGGTGTTTCGGAAAGGCGGAATCAGACCTTGTTGGACATGGTACGATCAATGATGAGTCGGACAGATCTGCCTTTATCATTTTGGGGTTATTGTCTAGAAACAGTGGCGTTCACACTAAACAGAGTACCATCAAAGTCGGTAGAGAAGACACCGCATGAGATGTGGACAGGCAAAAAGCCAAGTTTGTCTTTTCTTAAGATTTGGGGTTGTGAAGCATTTGTCAAGCGACTTCAGTCGGACAAGCTTACTGCCAAGTCGGATAAATGTATTTTCGTGGGGTATCCAAGGGAAACCTTGGGTTACTACTTCTACAACCGAGAAGAGGGCAAAGTGTTTGTCGCTCGGAACGGTGTCTTCCTTGAGAAAGAGTTTCTTAGTCGGGGAGTAAGTGGGAGCACGGTGCAACTCGAAGAAATTCGAGAGGAGCCGGCTAGTAGCAAGTCGGCAAAAACCTTGGAGGTTGAGCCGGTCGTGGCAGCTGAGCCGGCAGCAGCACCTATACTACGAAGATCGGCAAGATTACGAAGTGTTCGTGATGTGTTACTGCTAGACAGTGATGAGCCGGCAAATTATTCGGAAGCGATGGTGGTATCTGATTCCGAGTCATGGCTTGGAGCCATGATATCCGAGATAAAATCCATGGATGAAAATCAAGTTTGGAACTTGGTTGATCTGCCAGACGGTGCAAGACCCGTCGAGTGCAAATGGGTCTTTAAGAAGAAAACTAATATGGATGGAAATGTTTCCGTCTATAAAGCACGCCTTGTCGCGAAGGGGTTCTGACAAGTTCAAGGAGTTGATTACGACGAGACTTTCTCGCCCGTAGCGATGCTTAAATCAGTTCGGATCATGTTAGCTATAGCAGCCTATTTCGACTATGAGATATGGCAGATGGATGTCAAAACGGCTTTCCTTAACGGAAATTTAACCGAGGACGTGTATATGATACAGCCCAAGGGTTTTGTCGATCCGGCTAATGCTGACAAGGTATGCAAACTTCAGAAATCCATTTATGGGTTGAAGCAAGCATCTCGGAGTTGGAATATTCGCTTTCATGAGGTAGTCAAATCGTTTGGCTTCATCAAGAGTGATCATGATTCTTGTTTGTACAAGAAGTTTAGTGGGAACAAAGTAAATTTTCTAATCTTATATGTGGATGACATATTACTGATTGGAAATGATGTCCAGATGTTGCAAGAAACCAAGGAATCATTGAAAAGGAGTTTCTCAATGAAAGACTTGGGTGAGGCAACATACATCCTCGGAATCCGGATCTATAGGGATAGATCAAGGAGGCTCATTGGATTGAGTCAGAGTACTTATTTGGACAAAGTGTTGAAGAAGTTCAACATGGAATCGTCTAAGAAGGGGTTCTTACCGATGTCCCATGGTGTAAAACTTAGCAAGACTCAGTGTCCTTCGACAACTGATGAGCGAAGTCGGATGAGTGCGATTCCATATGCTTCTGCAGTTGGATCCATCATGTACGCCATGATTTGTACTAGGCCGGATGTTTCCTATGCTCTAAGTGTTGTGAGCAGATACCAGGCTGATCCTGGAGAGATCCACTGGATAGCGGCTAAAAATATCCTAAAGTACTTGAGAAGGACTAAGGATATGTTCTTGGTTTATGGTGGTGAAGATGAACTCAGTGTAAAGGGTTACACGGATGCGAGTTATATCACCGACTCTGATGATTCTCGCTCGCAATCCGGATACGTGTTTATTATAAACAGAGGTGCTGTGAGCTGGAAGAGTTCCAAGCAAGAGACTGTGTCTGCGTCTACAACAGAGGCTGATTATATTGCCGCCTCGGAGGCAGCAAAGGAAGCTGTTTGGATGAGGAATTTCCTCATGGATCTTGGTGTGGTTCAGGGCTCGTCCAATCCGTTGGAAGTGTATTGTGACAACAATGGTGCTATTGCACAAGCCAAGGAACCTAGACAACACCAGAAGAACAAGCTCATACTCATGCGGTACCACCTGATTCGCCAGTTCGTGGATCAGGGTGATATCAAGTTATGCAAGGTACACACGGATGCAAATATTGCGGATCCGTTGACAAGGCTGTTACCCCAGCCGAAGCATGAGGCGCACCTGAGAGCCATGGGCATTAGATGCTTAGACATGTGATGTCGAAAGATTGACTCTAGTGCAAGTGGGAGACTGCTGGGAATATGCCCTAGAGGCAATCATGTATGATGATATTTCCCATTGTATTCATAAAGTTATTAAGTAGTACTTGTATGAACATCTGATGTGTATCATTGAATATGTGATTCGGTTGTGGAACTATGCATTCATGTTGTTTGTACAAAATATCCTTGGTCATTGAGATTGTGCTGGACACACAACTTAGACCAATGTGAAAGTTGGCTTGATGACTCGGTTCCACTTGTCATGGGCATGGAGATGCTATTCCAACTTACACAGATTCGGCTAAAGAGTTTAGCGAGTCGGATTGACCCATATTGAGGTACAACGAACTAGTTGTCATTTGTATATCTCAATCAATGTAATCCTTAGACCTGAGGTTGTTGCATAGTCCGAGTTGAGGATCACCGACTTAGGTTCTGTCAAACGCTGATCCGTAACTGGGCAGTTATAAAGGCAGGGTTCGGGTCGACTGAGAATCAAGCTGTGTGATGTGAATAACCAAGATGGGATTTTGCCCCTCCACTCGGAGAGATATTCTCTGGGCCCTCTCGTGAGATATGATTCGGAAAGCATGGCCATGCACGACTCGGTTAAGTGTTAACCGAGGCGATCGACTAAGAGTTAGTCGGGTGAATCACTTATCTTGGATCGAGAAGAGAGTCGGACTATTTAAGGGATGACATATATTCGCCTATAGTCTGACAAGGTATATCATGAGGCAAAAGGGACTCGGACGTAAGTCGCATTGGAAAGGCAAGTCGTCATGATTCTTTGGTACTTGGGAGTCGGCACGTTCTGCTAGGAGCCGCTACCGACTGGTCGATTGTGAGTCGGACTCTAATCATGTCCAAGTAGCCATGAGCCTACGGGGTCACACACTTAAGAGCGGGAGTATGTTCGGATTGGATCTGAACCTGTAATCTGGTTGGGTTGGACCTAAACCGGATTAGGACTGAGTTAGTGAGTGGACTCACGGTGACTAGTGTTATATGGGCTTTAGTGAATGGGTCGCGCGAGCAGAGCCCAGGTTCACTCCCTATATATAGTGGAGCACCTTAACCCAAAAAGGTTAATCGTTGTTTGATTATGTCATTCCATGTGTTGGAAACCCTAGCTCCACAGCAGTCCAGCCGCTGTTACGAACCTAGCAGTTCGCCGCCGGCGCTCCTCCTTGTACGTGTGGATACCAGCAGAGGTGTTGTGTGATCAGCACCAGGACGATCGGATCGTGAGGACTGCACTGCATCAACTGACGCGCTTCATCAGTAATCCGCAACTGCGCGTCTAGTGGTAAACCTCGTGGCCTTCTACCTTAGCTAGATCTTGGGGTCACCACGTTAGAGGAAAATTTTGTTTTATCTCCGCGTGGCCCAACACACCTTTGGTGAAATATTTGAGAGTGATGCACCTAGGAGGGCAAGGCCTTCAAGATCATCATCCCGAGCTAGGACCTCATACAATGAGGATCTCATTACACCATGATTTGGCGACGAGGGAGATGAGGGGGATGCGCACCCTTCCACCTTTCCTTGCCCAACCTTCTTGCGGGCTGCTGGGATTCTTGAGGATTTTCTAACCTTGGTTTGGAGGGTTGGACTAACAAGTTATATGCAGGATGAGAGCGTGCAATATGCTACGCTCACTAAAACCTTTGTGGAGAGCTTCTCTTTTTCTAACAGTTCAAGCCAGATGTGTCTTTCAAAATTTATGACAGGCCTTACACTATGATACTAAAGAAATTTTGTGAGGCCCTGGGTCTTAAAACATCTGGGACGGTGAAGAAGATTCCAGCTCAACCCACTGATTTGTTGGATCTCTACCGCGGGATAACCAATGATGATGACCGTAGAGCCCAAAGGGGAAAGATAATAAATATTCAACTCCCAGCTATCATGTACTTTGCTTATTATCTTTCCACTAGTGTTCTTGGTAGGAAGAACACTAGCAATATTTACAACTATCATTTGGCCTTCATAGTTGCTGCGCTCAACAATGAAACTAGGTACAATCTTGGTTCTCTCATTGCTCGTCGCTTAGCTGCTAAGGGACCCATTTATGGGGGAATTATTGTTGCACATGTTGTTGCTGCCTTGGACCTTGCTGTTGATCCAAATGATACAGTCTTGGCTCCTTAGAGGCTTGATCTTGCTGCCATGAAAGCGCATCACTTTGTCACTGCTGGCTCTACCCTTGAGATTTTGGTTTATAGAATGTTGTTTACTAACGGGGAAGAGAGAGATCCCTCTACCCCAAACCACTTTGTTCAGTATTTCCAGGGACCTTTGTCACGCTCCAAGGAGGATATGGATGAGAAGCTGCGCATTCTTGGCTTCCATGGACACTATCAAGGGGACGCGCCCTCATACGACCCCTCTGTGCACTACACAGGGGAGTCCTCGAGCTCGCACCAGGACGAAGGGGAGTCCTCGTCGTATTACGGAGGTGCACCTTCTTGGTCACCATGGAGTTGAGCCCCACTTAGGACAAAATCCTAAGCTCGGGGGAGGTATACCGACATCACACTCATCTATATATCACGTTTCGTCGGTTCTTTGTATATCCTTTGTTTCGCTTTATTTTTGGGTCTTGTTTCTTCTTTCCCAAAACACAAAAATACCAAAAATATTTTTGTCGTTTCTCTTGGTTTGTCTCCTTGCTTTTTAGCTTTGGTTTGCCTTAAAGAAAAATCCAAAAAGATTTTGCTTTGTTTGTTTCTGCTTTGTTTGCTTGTTTGAAAAAATCGAAACCACCAAAAATATTTGTTGTTCTTCTTTGGTTTTGCGAGTTCTTTGCAGGGTTCAGCCATCCTCAGTGGAGTTTGGTTTCATGTTATTATTCAAGTCACACACGTGAAGGGCAATAATGAAGATTCAGACAACTTGAGGTGTGGTAAGAGGCTGGTAGCGAACTCTATTTGTTTTCATTTTTGTACATATACTCATCATTATGGGCATGCTTAGTCTGTTCATGTAAGGTGTATGTTACTGATGGATCCTTAGTAGTTGTTGCTTTCTTGTGATTAGCTCCAGCTTGCTAACAGTTTGTAGCATGTTATATGAATGTTTGCTTGCATTGTTCTATTCATAACTTGGTATGATATTGTGGTATCCTCCTCCGAAAGTTTCATATGAATCGAGTTGGCACATGCTCACGCATGCATATGACTAAACAA
Source organism: Avena sativa (assembly GCA_916181665.1). Classification (NCBI taxonomy): domain Eukaryota; kingdom Viridiplantae; phylum Streptophyta; class Magnoliopsida; order Poales; family Poaceae; genus Avena; species Avena sativa. The sequence goes on from OV702293.1 coordinate 109,567,402, forward strand.
TAGTCAGTAAGCCTTGATGATTTATTTTTCCTCAGAGTTCTTGTATCACTTTCATGCCATAATTAGTCATGTTTTGTTGCAAGCATGATTATGACAGTTATTGCTCTCTCGTTTGTCGCTCCCTCTCTATTGCTATCCTTCACCTACACTGAGTATGAGCTCTACTTGTGCATCCAACTCCCCAAAACCAATATTGCCAACAATGTCCACCATACCTACCTATTAGCATCATTTGATAATTTAGTGCATATTCTTTATGCCTTGTTTTCTTCCAAATAAAATGTTTGTCTGTTTTGAGAAAGTTAGTTAGTAAAGATCTCATGAACTTGATATCACACTTTATTTCCTGCACTTAATAAACCTGAACCATTGTGACTATCCATGAAAGTTATATGCTTGCAAATTATAGGCTGGGAGTTAGCAGAACCCTGCTATCACGGGGAACGCTTTCAACACTTATGGATACATATCCAGTTGATACCATGCTCTTTTGTTTGCGGATGTCGACGTTGTGAAATAAAAGGGGAGCTTGTGAGTTCATGGAGTTATATATATGTGTTAGAGAAACGCCTGGGCCGCTGGCCTAAGCCATGCCTAATCATGGTGGAAACTTGCAGCATTACCATAATGAGCATCTGTGAAGCATCCTCAATAAAAACCTATGCAAATAGCAAATAAAAAGATCGCTGAGATGCTCATTGTCTGCTTGCCTTGTCATTTTGATTATGGGATAGCTCCTCTATCATGTGCAAGGGGTACCCCGTTGGCGGTTCTCTATGATATGCATGTATTTGCGATGACAAGAACTTACAGGTAACTAAAGTTGAGTAGCACGAGGAGCGGCCCTCGTACTCAAGAGACATGGGATTTCCTTTTCATGGTCTGTTAAGCTTATAACTCATATTGGACCTCACTTTCACCATTAACCATATAAAGATGCCTATGATAGGGGCAATGAGAGATCAAAGCTAATGAGTACCTTACTTTCAGCATTTGGGAGCCCTTCAAACTTCTCAAAACCTTTTCATTTCCTTGTTGAGTCACCACTTATTCTATGAGCACCCTCTTGAGAGCATAGTTGTCATTCTTGTGTTTGTCTCAAAACTTGGTTAATTATGCCATGACTTTGATGCTTGTATCTCTGATATTTTTACTTCTAGTCTTCACTTGAACCTCAGAGGTGCCTTGGCATTTATATTGTGCTCTACAAACAAAGGCAAGTGAGATAACACTCTATCATACCTTCTTATGATGTAACACCCTCGCCTGATAAGGCTGAGTTCATGTGTATAGTGCCAATCCCTGGATCGGTTCACTGGCACACACAGTATAGATGAATACCAAAGAATTTAACAGTGCATCATAATTAACGAATTGATCCAGAATTTGCAATTATTACAATAATACTTAGCTCAAGGCTAGCTCAGTATCAAGTAGCATACAAAAGCATAAACAATTGATAGGCTCCATCTTCAATTGTGCCACAGGCGAACAACTGTTGAGTGGAGTATCGCGACCTATTCGATCACTCAGAATTGGAATAATAACCTACAACATAAAATGTAGCAGCCCCAAAGGGTCAATACTTGGAATGTATGGCAAGTAGAGCTATTAAAGGAGACAATAGAACTAGCATCTACATGCATATTTGGCCAGTGGAGCTGTGGTTAGCTTGCATTTGCAAATACCTTTGTCCTACTTTCCTAATCAGTTTTTGATTTTCTTCGAAAATATCCCAATTAAGTTAACCCATCAACATTAAAGAAATTAGGAAATTAGAATGAGCGAGAAACATGTCATGAACTCAATATCAAGCAACTCAGATGTCCATAACCGGGGACACGGCTAATCGATTAGTTTATACACCCTGCAGGGGTTAGTACACTTTACCCATGTGACTTGGCCAGCCCAGCTCGTACCACCACTCTCATATTGGGTGATGATAGGGAGAAGTCCAAGAAGGGACCGTTTGGGAAGTAGCTCCCCAAACCCGACACGCACCAGTCCAACCTACCAAAATTCTACATCTCTGGATACGTGGATTTGAGTTACCACAACCTACTGAGTCCAACCAACCGCCTATTACATTATTGGCACATGGTTGTACACGTAAGCTACAAAATAAAGAAGCCAATCATTTTCTCTTGATAACTGGGTGCCTTTCCGCAATGATACCACCAAAATTTTCAATCCCATCACACCCAGGAGATTCATTGATTAAGTTGTTTTCAGTTTTCACAAACCAACACATTTAGAAACAATCTTCAGTGATGTAACCCAGCTCTCGTTCATCATAGCATGGCTAATCACATCTACCAACGCTGGCTCATCTACAGGAAAACCCTACCACATAATAGGACATAGCATAGCGATAGTAATTTCCTACACATGCTTCTACAAAATACATGACAATGCATTGAAAATAGTAGGACAACATCATGAACAAAGTATCATCTACTTGCCTTGATAGTTGGTGAAGTCGTTCAAACACTCGTTGCAATCACACATGTTGCACTCCTCGCAATCTATCGAGCAAACAATTGCATACAACATAAACAATAGCACATAAAGATCAAACAAATGCAACAAATGCATGCATGACAATTTAATAAGTCACAATGGTTGTTACTTTAGTTGTCTAAACAATATTGAAGTATATGATGCATGCAAGAGGCCAATTAATGCAATGGAGTACTTGTTATTAATAATTACTTGTCAATATAGGGTTTTTAATAGTTCTGTTGTAACGCATGTTCTAACTGTCAAATTAAATTTGTTTCTTAGGTTTACTGGATAGAGGACGTTAATACGAACAAGTAGGCGTTGGATTCACCCTAATCGGAGTTATAGATCTTTTTGTATGATTTAAATAGTGTTTAATGGGTTTTAAATGATTCATATAGTTTCTGTTGCCTAAAAATCAAACTAAAATTATATCTGTAATCTCCACGGAATTTTGATTCCAGAGACATATTATTTGTAATTTTCTGAGCAGTATTTATTTTCTTATGAATTTATTACTCAAAAATGGGTATTAGCTTGTTTAAATATCTATAGAATAACCTTACAGTATTTGCCTGAACCAAATACGTATTGATGATCTACATGGAACCAGCTTTCCAATGGTATATTATTTGTGATTTTTGGGCCAGTAGATCTTTTACTATGAATTTATTAACCTAAAGGACCATTAAAACTAATTAAATTATTACAGTAAACATGTCCTGTAAAAGTTAGATCTAACTTGATATTAATAATCTACTCAATTTTATGAATCTATTGATATATTATACGCTATTTTTGGACCTACCAATCTTTTTATATGAATTTTACAAGTTTGACACAATTTCTGCAAGTTTTAAACCTTTTCTATTTTTTTCCAGAGAGGTCAACGCTGACCGCGCTGACTGCGCGGACCCGGCGCCATGTGGCGCGCTGTGGTTGGTGGGTACCTGTTCGGTGCTGGGGCTGTTGTTGGCCGTTGGATCTTAAGGGGATCTGACGGTGGAGGGCGTCCGAGGCGAGCTCGCCGGTGGCGATGACGTGGCAGCGGCGGGGCTCACACGATGGCGGTGCACGACGTTCCGGCGATCCCTGACAATGACGGGGTAGTGGACGAGGTGCGTAGGTCGACGGCGAGTAGTCTGATGGCGTCGGGGTCGTTGATTGCTTCCTGGAAAGTCGACTGCGGGCGACCAGAGTAGGCGGGCGGCGTTGGATCTCCGGCGAGCAATCGGAGGGGACAACGACGACCTGCGGGGAGGGGGACAAGGTCAGGGCGTGTGATGGATCGAGGGGGAGAGAAAGAGGGGAATAGTAGGGCCAAGGGGCGACTGCTTCGTCGAGAACCTTGAGCTCTGAAGCTCGGCAATGGAGGCGGCGGCGGCGAGATTCGTGGCGGCTAGGGTTTGCGAGATTTGTGAAAGAAACGGAACGAGGCGGAGGAGGGGGATTATATAGGAGGGGTGGCGTGCACAAAGGGGCGAAATCTGAACGGAATTGGGCGAATCCGGGTGGGTTTGGTTCGGGAGGTTCCTCCCGTGTAGATCCAGAGGAGGGAGACGACGCCGTGGGGCCCACTTGTCAGCCGTAGAGAGGGGAGGCGGGCCGGGCGCTGGCGGCTGCTGCGGCTCGCTGCTGCTGTGCGCTAGGTAGCAGATGGGCCGCTGGCGGGCTGGTTGATTGCGCTGCTGTGCCCTATGCGACACTCTGCGCGCGCGGTATGTAGGCAGGTAGGTGGGCTGGGCCAGGGTTGATCCGCCGGGTAGGTTAGTTTAGTTAGTTTTTTTTCTGTTTCTTTTATTCTTTTTGCTGTTCTTATTTCTTTTATAACTTTTTATTAGGTAATCCAATTGAGTTGATTTTTGTTTCCAAATTTTTCTAAAATTCAGAGGATCAACATAGGATCATTTTTGTATCTTTTCCACTAGTTTGCAGATAGTGGATTTATAAATCCCTAGTATATTCTCTTGTAGGTGCATTTTAGTTATTCAAAATAGGGTTTATAAATGAGGTTTTGCAATTCAAATTTTTCATGATTGTATAATGCTATGCCAATGCAATGCAAAAAAAAAATTCTAGTCCCAATTTCTAAAAACTTGGGATGTGACATATGAGCATTGCAATGTTGCTTATGTTTATGTTTCATGCTACTTATTATTATTGAGTTGGTTTCTCTTCATAGCTTGCAATGACTATTGAGTAGACTTAGTTGCATACTTCTTATTATGAATGGTTTAAGTATCTACTCCTGTGCTGAGAATATATACATCATATGAAGCAAATGTGTTCGTGAAAGTTCTTTTATCGCACTCAGTTTTCAACTGAATTGCTTGAGGACAAGCAATAAGCTAAGCTTGGGGGAGTTGATACGTCCAAAATGTATCTACTTTCCCAAACACTTTGCTATTTTTTCTCCTCCAAACTTGTGTGATTTGGATACAACTAACATGGACTGACGCTGTTTTCAGCTGAATTACCTTGGTGTCTAGTTTTTGTGCAGAAAATCAACTATCAGGAAAAATTCCGGAAAATATGCCAAAAATATTATTTCACCAGAAGATCCACGGAGCCAGAATACGAGACGGAGGGGAGCCCTGGGTGGCCCACACCCCCCTGCCGCACGAGTGGGCCCACCCCGCGCATGGGAGGGGTGTGGCCAGCCCAGGCACCCCCTCGGCCTCTCTCTTCGCCTATAAGATGCCTTCTGACCTAAAAACTCAGGGGGATCGACGTTTTTCCATAAAGAGTTCCACTGCGCCGCCACCACTAGAAGCCGCGATTCGGAACCAGAAACTCCATTCTGGCACCCTGCCAGGAAGGGGAATTTGGGGAGGATCATCGCCATCATCATCGCCAACGCCTCTCCATCAACCATCATTGTTTCCCTCATCCATGAGTGAGTAATCCCCGATGTAGGTTATGGGGATGGTAAGTGAAAGAACAATGTGGGCCCCCATGTGTGGTTTTGGTAATTAATGACAATCTCTATGGACTAATGCTTGTATCAAGTTGTACTTGTAGGAATTGTCCATAGGCAATGCTTGAACCATATGTTGGCTTCAAGGTTTGGAGAAGAACAAAGTGAAGAGGATCAAGTGGTGACCAAGGTGTTCAAAGAGTGATCCACAGATTGGTCATGTGAGAGTTAAACCTATGGCAAGTATGTCTTGAAGAATAATATGGAGTAATATCTCTGGTGCACCTTCAAGGCATCAACATAATGAAGAAAAGAAGAAATGACGTGCAAGCTAAAGATGTGCAATATCTAGAAGATCTCATGGTTGAAGCTTTCCATCCTCGGTGATCATGGATCGATGAAGACAAGGTCAAAGTAAAGGTTTCCCCATGTTGTATGGGGGAGTAATCAAGAAAGGTGTTCCATCTTGAGAAGGACAAGACCGTCTACATCATAATCAAGTGGAATATGTGCAAGGCAAAGGTATGATCTTGATAGGGTTTCTTTCTTACCGGTCTCGTGATGTTAGTTGGGAGACCGGTTTATAGGATAGACAACTGTACTATCAAGAGGGGCTCTCAAGTGAGTAACTCGATCATATCTTTCAGAGAGAGCTCAAACCTTTGAATACTTTGCATCATCCTTTCTTGGTTGTTACTTGGATCTTATCGATGTGAGATTCTAGAGCTTGTGGAAATATTCATAACAAGCCCTAGTTCATAAAAAACGGATTTCCCCTTTATATCTTATTGTGTTTTTGATCTTTGAGGTTTTTCGGTTTCTCACCAAGAGAGGTATCTCACTTTATAATACATGAAATGTTCTCTCTTGGTGGTATCCAATATTTTCACTTTTTGTTGGGTACCTCTTGTTGTCCCCTTTCCAACAAAATTGGTTTCGGGTCAATCGGAGTTTCCAAACTCTAGATATCGCCATTTGAAGTTTGCCTCTTATTTGGTCCAGACCGGAGTCTCCGGTCTGCATGGACCGGAGTCTCCGGTGTGGTCTGGAGTTTCCGGAACTTCCTCCGGTGGTGACTTCAGAATCAGGGCTGGGACATACTGTATGGGGGTCCGGAGCCAGGTCTGGAGGTTACCTCGGAGTCTCCGGTGTTGGCTCAGTCCGGAGTCTCCGGTGTTGGAAGACCGGAGTCTCCGGTCTTGTTGGGTCAGGGATGGCCTAGGTCAATCAGATGGGTGGTCCAGAGTCTAGCCCGGAGGTTGGGCCGGAATCTCCGGTGTAGACCGGAGTCTCCGGTCTGACTTTTCCCCAACGGGCAGAAAACGGTCAGAAATCTATGGGCCTATAAAAAGGGGCCCTTCTTCCCCAATAGAATCTCTTGAGTTTTACAGGCTTTCTCCTCCATTCTTGACCCTCTTGAGCTTTCTCCCCCTTCAATCCCTCCCTTGATTCTTGCATATACTTTAGGGATTTGAAAGAGGAGATCTAGATCTACAATCCCACCAATCCATCTCTCCTCTAAGTGAGGGGAACATCTTGGGATCTAGATCTTGGAGTCTTTTGTGGATTTCCTCCATTGTTCTTCCTCTCTTATTCCCCCACAAGCTTCTGTAGCTTGGGTGGAATTTGGGAGAGAAGGATTTGAGCACTACTTGTGTTCTTGCCATTGCATTTGGTGCATCGGTTTGAGTTCTCCCCGGAGGATTTGGTTGTGGCCTTGGTGGCATTGTGGCCTTGGTGGTGTTTGTTGGGAGCCTCCAATTAAGTTGTGGAGAAGTGCCCCAACCTTGTGAGAGGTTCCAGTTGCCACCGACAAGTGCACCGATAGTGTAAGTGTGGATCGATCCCATTGGGGTGAGATTCACCAGAGAATAAGGGAGGCCTTTTGTGGCGTTGCTGGTTTGATACCACCCCCTCTCCAAACGAGACGTACTCCATGTTGGGAGGAACTCGGTAAAATATCATTGTCCCCGCATGCCTCGGTTATCTCTATACCCGAGCTCTTTACTTATGCAATTTACATTGTGATAGCCTTCGTTCTTGAAGTAATATATATCTTGCTATCACCTTGTTGCTTGTATTGCTTAGCATAAGTTGTTGGTGCACATAGGTGTACCTTAGTTGTTCTAGGTTGTGCTTTACAAAGTAAACACTAGTTTTATTCCGCCTTTGTTGAGCCACTCTAGGAAAAGTTTTAATCGCCTATTCACCCCCCCCTCTAGGCGACATCTGTATCCTTTCAGTAGGGATTAGATGAGTTCTATCATGTAATTGAATAAGATTGTTAGGGCATGGTGCCTAGTATCTCTATTAGTGCTATTTGACTTTGTTGCAACTTGTTGTGCTTAATGCTTGTCACTAGGGCCCGAGGGCCATGATCTTAGATATGAACTTATTATTGAATCATTATGATAGTATTGTTTGTGATCTTATCTGCAAGTTGTGTACACATATCATTGTCCGGATCCAGAGGCCCCGAAGTGATAGAAATTGGGACAACCGGAGGGGATGGCTGTGATGTGAGGATCACATGTGTTCATTGAGTGTTAATGCTTTGCTCTGGTGCTTTATTAAAATAATCACCTTAATTGCCAGTAGTTCCCTTGAAGCCCCGCTGCAACGGACTGGCAGGACAAAAGATGTTGTGCAAGTTCTCATTGCGAGCACGCATGACTATATATGGAGCACATGTCTATGACTGTTTAGTACTTGGATGCTTATTCTTATTTATCTGCAATTGACCTAGATCTTGAAGTTACATGTTTAGACTCATCCATGCAACGCCCGTCCATCCATCCCTATGCCTACCGCACTCATATACTACTGTTTGCTACTATTGTTACTATTGCTCCTGTTTTACTGCTGATATTGCTTTGTTGTTGCTACCACAAACTGTTTCTACTGATAAACTTCTATGAGCAATAACTATTTCTAGGTGCAGATGAATTGACAACTCAGTTGTTAAGGCTTGCAAGTATTCTTTGGCTCCCCTTGTGTCAAATCAATAAATTGGTTAATACTACCCTCGAAGACTGTTGCGATCCCCTATACTTGTGGGTCATCATATGTGTGAATATCTACATGGATAGATTGAGACGCTAATATGGTTGTGACAGACATACATATATGAGATATTGAATGAGTTCAATATGGAAATGACAAGAAATGTTCTTGCAACATGGAAAGGATTGAAACAAGATTCAACTTCTTTGACACTTGGTGAGTGAAATCACAAGAATATTTTGATCAATCATACCGTGATATGTACACATCCAGATTTTACCTATGCTCTAAATGTTGTGAGCATATACCATAATGACTCATAAGATGATCATTGGACGATAGTAAGGATATTCTTATGATCTTCTGGAAGAACTAAATATATATATATATATATGTAGAGGTGACAAACAGTTACAAATAGTTCATTATAAAATGTTACATTGATACTAGTTTTGTCACAAGATTAAGTTTATCTCAATTTAAACTATGGGTGGCACAATGTAATGGAAAGGAGATTCCATGATGGATTTGGATGAAGTCCAAATTTAAGACATTGTGACGGATACTACAACAATAATTCTAAGTATATCACTGCTATAGTAGGAGCAAAGAAGGGCATTTGTGTCAAGTAGTTTGTTATCAAACTAAGGTGTGATTCACAATGGTCTAACACTATAACGATATATTGTACGATAATAGTACCAACATGATTTAACCCCAAGGAACTAAAGGTATCACCAAAATACCAAATTTATACAATGCCATCTCATTAGAGAATGAGTGATGCGTGGAGACGCAAAGACATGCAAATACAAATGGACCTGAAAGTGTCAGATCCAAAGATTATGTTTACCACTAGCAAACATGTGTATACAACACCAGAAATCCATAAGTGTTGGATGATCAAGTTCTTCAAACTAAATAATTATTGACTCTAGTGCAAGTGGGAGACTGAAGGGAATATGCCCGAGAGGCAATAATAAGGTGGTTATTATCGTATTCCTTGTTTATGATAAATGTTTATTTCTCATGCTATAATTGTATTAATTGGAAACGTTAATATATGTGTGTTTAATAAACAAATAAAGTGTTCCTAGTTATGCCTCTCATATAAACTAGCTCGTTGATTAACAAGATGATCAAGGTTTACTTATCATGGACACTGGATGTTGTTAATAACAAGGTCACAACATTGGTGGAATTATGTGATTAACATTCATCCGAAGTAATACAATCAAAGTCATTACGTTTAAATTGCTATAACATCGTTACAAGTAACTTTAGTCCTTAGACCATGAGATCATGTCAATCACTAACACAGGAAGAGTAGCTTGATAACATCAAACGTCACACCATGATAGGGTGACTATAAAGGTGGGTTCAGATACTCCAATATTGTTATCTAGAGGCCCATGGATCAAGAGTGGAATTTGTCTATCCCAATGACGGAGAGATATACTCTGGGCCCTCTCGGTGATATCACATTGATATAGCTTGCAAGCAAGTGATGGAGATCGCTAGAATGTTATATGACGGGAATAAGAAAAGAGTACATGTCGGTAATGAGATCAAACTAGGTATGGGGATACAGATGATCAAATATCGGACATGTAAATATTGCGAGACAGAGGGATTTAGTTACAGTGTTAAAGGTTCACACGATCATAAGAAGTCATCGTTGAATGTGTGGGAGTCAGTACGGATCTCCAGGTCCCACTGCTGATTATTGATCGGAGGGGTGTCTCGATCATGTACACATTATTCGCAAACCGTAGGGTGACACACTTAAGGGATACCGACACCATTTGGAGAAAATAAGATGCCAGAGAAAGAAAAAAGAAAGCGCTGAAATTGTTTCAATGGAAACCGGAATTGTGTCGGGTGAAATTGCTGAAACTGGTTCTACATGTGAAATTGAAATGTTGCAAGGGGTTTTATATGAATGTTTGTTAATTAATGTAATTAATAAAATTTGGAATAAATAAATTAAAGGAGTTTTATTAAATGGGAGATTACATTAAATTTGGTGGAAATTTAATGGATGTGAGTGGATTTTTAAGTGTAGGCATGTTTATGTGAGTGGAGGCTTTTATTTTGAGTGGGAGATCCACCCACATGAATGTGGAAGAGGTGGGGGCAGCCACCATGGCCACCATGCCATGCCCCTTGCCTGCCTCCCCTCTCCCTATAAAGGTCCCCCTCTCCTCCTCTCATATGACACCTTCTCGTGAAGGATCTCTCTCCCCCTCTAGATTTACCCATGGTCTCGGATCAGCGAGATACATGTTTCCGGTGGCTTTTTCTAGAGCAAGGATTTCCTGCTTCCGCTGCATTGCTGCAGCAAGGACGCGAAGGTTGTCGGGGTTCCGGACGTGTGTGCGATCATGGATGCTCCGCTAAATTTCTTGGTTGTCGGACTTCTACGCGATCTTGAGATTGGCAAGAGATCGACTACATCACCAACGATTCCATACTCGTAAAGCTTTATCGGTCTTCAAGGGTATGTATTCTATATGTATATCCACCCGGTGATTGTATCTAGATAGATGGATCGTGGCATATACAGTTCTCATCATAGGAATTTTTTTGGTTTCTATGCTGCGAACCTAACAGGTTTTTGATATATTAAATGCCCCCTGATGGTTACCTCAAAAAATCGCAAAACTTCCAAACCAAGCCTACAATTTTTTATAGTTCAAATTTGACTGAATTTCGATAAGTTGGAATAAAGTCATTCAAGTGGGAAGAGTTAGCTAGGACGAAGTTTGAAAACTCATAGAATTAAACATAGGAATCATAAATGAAACATGTTGGTCCACTTAATATGTCTAGAAGCTTGGCTTGTGGCATTCAGATCCATATTCTTCAGACTTCTTCTATGAAAAAGAACAATCTCATCATTACTTGAGAAATTGAGGATGTTCTTTCCTGATATTTGGAATCTCACACCGATGACATTGTTTACTACAAGAATATGCACCCATCTACGTCTGAAAATATATTTAATTCGAGAGCAATCTACCTCACCTACTTGTAGCTCAAGTTTGACCTAATTTTGTTAAATTGGCAAGAAGTTGGTGAAGTGTGCGAAGTTAGCTAGGAAGCTTGAAAAATGGAATTATATAAGAAACCCCATGGTCCACTTTGTGTGATACTTGGGAGAGTTTCATTTTCTTCTAACTATGGTAGGCCCCGTAGAAGTCAGGCTCTTGAGTTAACACGCTAGGTGGAAGTACAAGTTACATCGAGGACCTCATAAAAATGAAAATTACATCCAAGTCCATGCATTTAGCACAAGGTCCCTAGAACTAAGCAATGAAGTGTGTTTTTGGGTTTGCGCATACTAGCGTTCATTCATTCTGCTAAAGTCTATCAATAGAATGTTCTAGATGCTAAGAATGGAAAATAAGATCGAACGGTTAGCAATCTTTGGATATGCCACTCTTGATCCAACGGTTAATGTTCAAAGTTATCCATACACTATACTATAGTTGTATGGTATCGTAAGAGATAAGACAAGATAAATATAAGATAAGAAGTACTACTACGAATTGCCGATCTTTTGAATAACCTTTCTCCTGATATTTGGGAAGCAAGTGAAAATTTCAAAACCGGAAAAGTTTGAATTATTTGTCGCCGAGGACCAAAGTGGTTTCCTCCCTATGTACCACTCCTCCTAATCCATAGTCCATACCAACGCGGCTGTTGAACACGCCATAGAAATAGAGCCGCCCTCTCAAAAATAAAAATAAAAAGAAACATAGCCGCCATACCAAGGCACATGTGTGCAGTGCCACGCTGTGGACGAGGGAGAGATAAGTCGGGCCGGTGTGCGAGGGGAGAGGCGTGGAGAGATGAGAGGCAGCGAAGGAGAGAGAAAAAACACTTTTTTGCGTGCATAGGTCCTGAAATTTACTACTAGTAGAGTGTACACTCTAACAGTAAGGCGGCAGGAGTACCTCATGTCAGGAACCCATCATAACTTTGCTCTTCGCTGCTTCCCTCTTCCCCTGACGACGTTTTATTCTCTCTGCTTATATAGCGCGTGGACATAGGTGAGCATATGTCTAAGCAAAGAAATACTACTATGAGTAAGGCATCCAATATGTTGTCCATAAGAAAAAAAAGTACTCGTGATGGACTTCCATACATATACATACATAGTGAAAGCTATCCACGAGCTAAAAACCTTATGGGTCACCCTTAAGCTCATGGGTAGTCCATAAGCATCATATCTAGTACACATAGCAATAGAAAACAAATTTTAATCACAAGACTATGATAGGGTAGCTCTTACATGTGGGTCCTATCTTATGGACAAGTTTGACTAGACACACTGTGGTGCAATAAACTAGCTTGGTATTAGCAAGTGGATCCCATCTCAAATATGGGTTTGGCCATATACATAGGTGATGCCCTAAGCTCTACCGTTTAGACAATGTCCATACAATAAGGATTCGTGGGACCTACTGGACTGCAGATGCTAACTTTTGCATAATAGTTTTACAGCTTGGGCATACACTGCCAAGTGGGGCCCATTATTTGCTTTTTCGTTTAGACACATGTGCCTTGTACTCCCCTCGCAACCGCGCTAGACTCAATTTTTTTAGCAAAATTCCACCGATCTATTAATAATGATTGACAACCGTGTAAAGAGACCCAAAAGTAAGTTGCTCTTACACATCGTATCTTACATCAATTTACCCTATATTTTGATCTATATTCTTTACATAAAAGAACAATTTGACCTAATTTCGTTAAATCTAAATAAAGTCATTTAAGTCTACCAAGTTAGCTAGTAATCTTGGAAAATCCGTCAAAAAACTTGGGAATTGTAAGAAAGCAACGTACACTTTCTATGAAAATTGGGGTGGTGCCTTTTTATTTTAACTAACGCGGGCCCCGTGGGAGCAGTGAGCTTCAGTTAACACGGTCGATGGAAGTATACATTGCATCAAGGGCCTTATAGAAAATGAAAATTTAATCCAAGTCCATTATTCTAGAAATTGAAAATGTTCTTTCCTGTGGGGAAGATCTCGAGCAGGGCTTCGCCAAACACCTTTTCTAGTGGCAATGGGCAAGGCAAGCAAGGGGGAGAAGATGCCAACCAAAGGGCATATGAGAGGGGCAAGTGAGAATGTGTGTGTGTGAGAGAGAGAGGAGGATGCCACCTCCTTTTATAGGGGGAGGGGGCAAGCCCCTTCCTTGGCCGACGGCCAAGAGGGTTCCCCCTCTCCTCCCTTCATTCATGTGGGTGGACTCTCCACTCACATTATTTCAATCTCCACTTTCTCCCATTTAATCTCCACTAAAAAACCAAAGGTCTTTCCATTAAAGCACTTTAATTCCCTTGTTTTAATGCAACTCAATTTATTGAACACTTCATTTAATGAGTACTTCATTTAATGAACATTTATTTAATGAACACATTAACATTTTGATCCCTTGCTTTGTTTCGATACCCTAAAGCTATTTCGACAGATTCGACAGAACAATTTTCTACGACAGAACAATTTTCTGCGATGTCCATTGACTTCCCTATGTTTCCTATCTGCTCAAACGCGTTGACTAACCTTAAGTCTGTCTCCCTACGGGTTCGAGAACTATGTAGACATGATCGAGACTTTATTCGATCAATAATCATTAGCGATACCTAGAGATCCATAATGACTCCCACTAGTTCCACGAAGATCATATGATCGTCCGAACCTATTTCACTGTAATCAAATTCCTTGTCTCGCGGTGTTTCACTTGTCCGAGATCCGATCACTTGGTATCATCCATACCTTGTTTAATCTCGTTCCCGACAAGTACTCTTTTTCTCGTTCCCGTGATATGACATTCTAGTGATCAAATCACTTGCTTGCAAGCTATGTCAATGTGATATCACCGAGAGGGCCCTAAGTATATTTCTCTGTCATCCGGATGGAAAAATCCCACTCTTGGTCCACGAGCCTCAACTAACATTTTCCAAATACCTGACGACACCTTTATAATCATCCTATTACAGTGTGATGTTTGATGGAATCAAAGTACTCTTCCGGTGAAAGTGGTTGACGTGATCTCATGGTCTAAGTATATTGAGTTACTACGAATGTGATAGCAATATAAACTTGATGACATGATCATATTTCTATATCTACTATGGGTGATTGTTCGTCATATCGTTCTCCAATGATAGGACACTGTTATTAACAACATCCAATGTTCATGATCAGGAAACCTTTGATCATCTGTTAATCAACAAGCTAGTATAAAGAGAGGCATTACTACGAACCTTTTTATGTTTATAAATCACACATGTATTAATGTTTCCTATTAATACAATTATAGCATGAAAATTAAACATCTATTATAAACCTAGAATAGCATAATAACCACTTTATTATTGCCTCTCAGGCATATTCCTTTCAAGAGGGTGAGCGAATGCAAGGTTACGCCCACTAAGTGGGTGATCCGTGACTTCCACTCCCAACAGGGCCTGAAGGATGACTTCGAGATGATGGCCATGAATGTTGGCATGGTCCATTTATCCTACCTCTCCACCAAGACCTTCCAGATCGCCACATACAATTTCATGTCATCATTCCATGATGACCTTGAGACCCAGGAGTGTCATTGCACCGTAAGTTTCATGCTCAACGGGCAACCCCACAGCCTCACTTTCTATCAATTTTGCGGTTGTTTCGGGTTCTCTTATGAGAGCTCGATACCACCAATGACAACCTCTTAGAGGAGATGTATGCTTGGGAGCAGAATTCTGTCCAGATGAACATCGATTATTTGCGGAGGAAGAGCGCAACTATCCAGAATCCCACCATCCGCTACTTCACCACCTTCTTGGTGAATTGTATTTTTGGGAAGGGAGATACCGGGGCAGGCCTCGAGATAAATGTAATTTATATGGCTCTCCATCCTGAGATGGAGCATAAGGTAAACTTGGGTGCTTTGCTCATCCAACACTTTCGCCGCCAAAGGTTGGCTCATTCGGGTGACATCCGCTATGGTGGCTTGATCACTCAGATCACCTACGCAAGCAAGTTTATCATACCCCATGAGAGAGTCGTGGCTGGCAGTAAGGTCCTGGATGACATTCACATGGCTAGCACCAAATTCATGGGGGTCTGTAAGCCCCAATGCTCCCTTTGTGCTTATCAATTTTATTTTGAGCCTAATGGAGATCCCCACCAAGTTTTTCTTCCATTTGTCCAAGATTTTGGTTTTCCAGGTAAATAGAGTTAGGTCCTCAATGAGTAGAAGTTCTAGGAACCAATGGTCTTCTCAGGGAGGATTGTTCCCCCGGGAGGGATCCCCAACTTGGAGAACGCGAGCAGCAACAAGAGCATGGAGGGAAAGACTGGAACACCACGGTCTAGGATGACTACGGTCACCAGCATCATCATCAACAACCTTTTCCCCAATACGCAACAAGGTATGCCTCCACCTCATCCGAGATTCAACTATGTCCCGAGAAGTGACTTTGACCAGGTTGTGCATTGCATTGACAACATGGAAAATACATTGCATGATGTGAACACCAACATCGTCAACCTAACCCAAGAATTCACCTCCTTCATGACCTACTTCCAAACTACTACCCGTACTTTCTATAACAGCAGCCATCGCCCAACGATGGCGGCGATAATTGATCCAGGATAGGCCAAGAGCCTAAGCTTTGGGAGGTTGAACTCCTCCCCACTTATTGCATTCATATTTTTTCTTTTCTTCTTTTGATTTATTGTTTTTCTTCTAGTGCATGTTTACCTTCATTTTCATCAAAGAAAACCCAAAACAAATATATTAGCTTTTATATTTTTTTGTGTGAAGTTCTCTCGGCTCTCATTTTAATTTTCTGCAGGTTATTCACTTCAAGTGACTTAGCTATAGAGAAGAACGCAATGAGTTGACCCAAGTGAGAGATGAGAAAGTGTAACATCCAAAAAATATTAAACAAGATTATCAATTCCAATCACCCAAATTTAGGGTTAACAAAAACTTTTGTTAATTAAAATCTATATGAATGCATGTGTGTATGTGATGAATGTATGAATGCATGAATGTACTTTTTTTGATTGTTGTGAATAGCAAGGAATTGTTTAAATATGAAAACAACATCATCTAAATCATTTCCAACCAGAATCAAATCAATAGAAATTCAAAAACAAACAAAACAAGCAAATGGTCATTTTTGCCAATCTTGCTCACTAGACCACTTTGAGTGTTTCTAGTCCAAGATTTCAAACACAAACAATTCCATTTATTTTCACCCCTTGTTAGACCAAGTGAAAGTGAACCCAAGCCCACCTTGCAAACCCACAAAAACATTTGGCAAACCTATTCAAATGACATTTGAAAATTGAACCTAGTTCATATAGGAAGATCACCATTTCTCAAAACCCAACCAAACCAGTGCACCTTGACAAATCCAAGCAACCAGAGACTATCTAGTATGTGACCATTTCACCCACCAAGATTCACCCAAAAATTCAAATTTAAATCTCTTGCGGCCATTTCATCAAACACCTTCTAAGCACAAATCAAATTAAACACCAAACACTATTGTGAGCAGTGTGTGTGCCAACCTTGTTCCCTATCTTGCTCTCACTACACTCCCAGTAGATCATCTACCTTGTCTAAACAGCTCTAGCTCATTGTGAACTCGACCATGCCATCAATGGTCACCATGGCCGAGCACACTTGCCACCCCAAACGTCGACAGCATGCTACAAGCCTAACCAACCTCGCCAACCATGTCTAGCAAGCACGCCACCGTTCACTGCCACCCCCTGTCCGACCCTCGAGCCCTGCTAGCCACTGGACCCATTCTCTCTGCGACCATGCCGAGAGCACGCCAGAGCTCCATGCTCGACACGCTTGCACATACCGCGTCTGGCCTTCGCCGCTCGCGTACGTGATCACCACTGCCCCAGGAACCTCCCAGACAACCCCATTTGCCGCCGCGCGACCCTTGGTCGTTGTGCACCATTAAAACTGTCATCGGAGCCGCCCAGAGCATCGACGCATTCCGATCGAACCGCACCGCCCCACGCCTCGCCATCAAGCCATTGAACTTCTCCAGGAGGCAGCACACCGTCCCCTACCTTCGGCCATGCCCGTAGCTCACTGTGAAGCCGACCCCGACGAGCTCAGCCCGTACCCTTCGCTTCCCTCGTCGCACTATAAATAGAGGCCTTCCCCGTTCGAATTCTTCACACCATTCTACTCCCCACCTCTCACTGATCATACCCGCTTCTTCCCGGAGCAAGGAGAGTGCAGCATCGCCGGAATTTGGCCAGGGCCTGCCACTGCTGGAGGAGAAGGGCGCCGCTAATTGGAGCCACCCCAGGAGGAGCCACCAGTACCAGGAGGATCGCTATCGTCTACTTCATCGTTCGCCCCCATCGCCGACCCTCGCCTAAGCCCCGGTGAGCCACCCCAGACCCCCACTGGCCATGCTAGGGTTCGTGCTCGTCACGTTATGTTCAGACGTGGACGATGACCCACAACCGTTGATCTTACTTCTAATCCTACGGTTATAATCGCCCCGTACCCTTTCGCACCCCCTGTCTCACTGACTGGTGGGGACAACCACTTAAACCACCCGCGCGCGCTGTGTGCAGTGGGCCGGCCCAGTTAACTTTCTCGCGTGACCCAGCTCGTTTGAAATTAGGTTTACTTATTTAATTTCAAACTTAGTTCTGGCAGTAGATTCAAAAATCATTTCAGAGAGATTCACTGAACCAAATTGCATGAAACTAATTTTTCTATAAAGGTATTCAAATTCTTAATCCAAGCCCATTGGATTTAAATAATTTGGAATTATGGATCACCTATAGTAAAAATAACAAGGCAGAGAGACTTTTATGCATTCAAACATTTTTCAAAATTCAACCATAAAAGCTTTTGAGTTAATTCCAACTCTCAAAAATCACATTTGATAAGACCTTTCTAAATTTGCAAAAATATATAGGTTTACTTGCAGTAATAAGGGACAAGTAATAAAAGAATACCCCATAGGCATTTCTACTCACTTTAATTAATTAAAATAAAAAGGTTAAACCTTATTTAATTGTGACACCACTTTAAATCACATTTCCAAGTACTGAAATATGTGGTGATGACATGTGTCAACATGATCCCATGTTTTAGTTGGAGAATATTAAATCTTAAGTAGTTTTTCAATGAGTAGAAATTACTTTTCTAAAATAAATGAGACTAGTGCCTTAATCTTTGTGATGATTGTGATGATGCTAGATCATCTAGTGTAAACCCTTGTGTGATGAATAGAAGTAGTTAAGTATTGTTTGGTGATTGTGTAATTCGTATTTATTTATAGACCCTAGTACCGAGCAAGGATACGAGAGTAAGGAGAATACTACGAGGAATAAGCAGAGGAGAACTTCGACCACTTCACTTCACAAGGCAAGCTACTAACTAAGCAAGCTTCACCATACAAGTTAGCTTTGCAAGCTAACACTTGCAAGATAACTATGCCAAAAAGATGCCTTAGGCATATGTGATTATACCACCTTATTATACAAAATCCCAGTTTTACTTGCAAGCTTTACTCTTTTATTTCTTTAGCAAAGCTTTCTATTTGTGTTTACTTAGTGACTTGTAGATTTTGGGAAAATTATTTAAGGTAGCATAAAGAGCATAAAACTTGGCCTAAGTTAGATTGATCTTGATGTCATCCTGAACCATGAGATTGAATTTAGATAAGTCACACTTGATTATCACCCCTCATTAGTGTTTACCCCCAACTTTAGTGGCTAGTGCTAAGTATAAAACTTGATCAGTTTAGATGGGAATACTTGGTGAAAATGATTATGAAAACCTTAGAATGATGAGTCATTCTAATGAAATCTTTTGACATGTGTTAGTGAACATAAGATGACTTTGATGATGAAAATGTTGAGGCATGAGCCTTAGCCCTTTATAAAACTGATGGTTGTGTCTGGATGCGATACCATTCCAATTTTTACCGTACAACCACAATACCCAAAATTGGGTAGGTTTGACTGGAAGTTTATATACCTTAGTATGGGTTCCATTGCGGCCGAGGTTTGAGCTGAGGCTACCTCGTGAAGATTGACCACCTGTGCAGTTCCCAAGATGAAAGATGGTCATGGTTGGGAGGCCAAACTCATAGGAGAGGTGCCTAT
Organism: Avena sativa; assembly: GCA_916181665.1. Classification (NCBI taxonomy): domain Eukaryota; kingdom Viridiplantae; phylum Streptophyta; class Magnoliopsida; order Poales; family Poaceae; genus Avena; species Avena sativa. The sequence continues at coordinate 109,586,989 of OV702293.1, forward strand.
ACTAGGGAGTGTAATTGAAAGGTTATGATTGATTATCCGCATACTAAGTATGGTGAATTCAGGATTGTTCCTGACGGATGTATCGAATATTGTGGTTAAAGTGTACCACCTCTGCAGAGTGTCAAACTATTCGAATATCCGCGTCCGTGGTTATGGACAGTTGGAATGGCCATATTGTTCTGTCGTTAGTTGTTATTCCAAAATGACTTGTGAAATGAATCATGATTTTGACTTGACCACAACAGGGTTGTGAACATGAAAACTAAGTTCCCACTTAGGTGTTATAAAATATTCAACTAGTTTTCTTTGCTTCTGAACTCAGTTAAGGTAAACCTGGCTTTTTGCACAACAACCTAGAGCTTAGGATTCCTACTTGAAACCAATTTACCTGTTAGTGATAGTTTGCGAGTGCTTAAAGAGTACTCATGGCTTTTTCCCTGGATATTCCCGTGGCCAGACTATGAAGAGGAATATCAGGAGGATGGACCGTAGGAAGGTTACGACAACTAGGATCATCTCCCATCGTCAGCATTGCTTATTCCCATGAAGATGGAGCCTCGCCCACGCTATCGTTATTATATTATTCCGCTGCTTTGATTGTATTAAGACTGGATCATGAGATCCTTTATTTGTTGTAAGACCTTATGTATGGTTTGTAATGGATGATGTACTATGATATCCAATCTATTATGTCTCGCAAAAATGGTAATCCTGGGATTGCGATGTATGGCATAACAGGCATCTAGGAATAAAAATCTGGGTGTTCACAAGTTGGTATACAGGCCATCCTGACCATAGGAGACCCTAGTTTAGAATGGACGTTTGAATCAAAAACTTAGTTTCAAAACAAAATAAGTGAGTATTTATGAAAACTTATCCTCATTCTTATCACTTAGGTTCTTTCATGAAAATTAATGTTCCTCAAAAATTCTTGCAAACTTACATAAAATTTGACACACTTGATCACTCTACTAACTTACTGATCCTACATTCTTATAGATGGATGTGAAGTATAGCAAGTTCTATCAGTTTTGCAATGGAGGAGATCTCATCTTTGAGCGTGATTTGGACCAGCTCTCGGGACTTCTGGAGCGCCCGCACCCCGAGTTCTTCGGAGCTCAGCTCAACGATCGGGAAGGAGGAGAATTGCAATGGCTTATTGTTGCAAGTCTCCGAGGGAAGATTGAAGCCCCCACCACAGAGGGAATCCAGTTCACTTTAAGGGAAAACAACTGGCTAGATGGACTTGCCAGGGCCATGCAGGAAGCTCTTGCCCGTCTGTGTGGGCAAAGCATCAATCAGACCAAGGGCACCCACTTTGAGTTCTATCCAAGGCGTGATGCTATGGGACAGCCACTGGAGGTACCACGTCACCCAGATCTGAAGCATCATGTGGACCATCTTAGCTTCATGATGTATGACCAGCAGAAGGAGTTGGACAATGCCCGCTCCTATGCCAACCACAACTACGCCATCGCCATCAAGAAGTACCAGACCATCGCCATGATGGTTAAGGATCGCAAGTCTCGTCGCTGTCGGCTTGATAAGAAGGAGCGCATCATTTCTTGCCTTCGTCACAGGATAACAGACTTGGAGGAGACCATCCATGAGAGGGACATGCAGCTTGAGGATAGGGAGAATGCAGGGGAGGATATTCGTGGAGACCCCTATTCCTATCTCAGTGACGATGATGACTTTCTGGAGGATCAAGCCATGGACTTCTTCACCAATGAGGATGACTTCACCTTCATTTATGATTATGAGGATGATGAAGCCACCGATTCCGAGGAGTAGTGGCACTTGAGCACTAGCATTAGTGAAGTTGTATCCGGTCCCACTATATCGTAGTTTCATAGAATGGTTCTTAAAACCATATGTTTCCTTGTTGTGGTGTGTGTTTGTATGGTGTATTATGAATGAATGAAAAGCAAGTTGCTAGAAAAATCTAAGTCAAACTTCAAAAAACTTTTCAAAAACAAAAACCCTGAACCTTAGAATTTCCCTCTTGTCTCATGATCTATCTCAATCTTCACATGCCTCGCGGAGGAAGCATCTCATCCTCGGACCCAATGCTTCAAATCTTGCAAATGTGGTTTCGGACCGCGAAGCTGAAAGAGCCGAACGTCAAGCCAACTTAGCCACCCTCCAACACATAGCTCAGATGGCCAACAAAAATCAAGGCCATGGAAACCAGGACAACCATGGATCCAAGCTCAAGAACTTTCAGAACACCAATCCACCCATCTTTACTAAGTCTGAAGAGCCACTATATGCAGATGATTGGTTGCAAACCATGGAGAACAACTTAGAAGTCGCGGGAGTGGAGGACAACAAGAAAGTACTATTTGCCGCCCACTATCTGGCAGGAGATGCAAGAGCTTGGTGGAACAGTGTGCGCGCCATGACTAGAGGACAAATGATGTCTTGGGATGAATTCAATCTCAAGTTCAGTAGAACCCATGTGCCACCGGATTTGATCAAGAGGATGAGAGATGAATTCAGAGAATTCAAGCAAGGGAGGATGGCAGTAGTTGATTACCGCGACAAATTTCTGTCATTAGCTAGATATGCACCAGATGAGATTGACACGGAAGCTAAGAAGAAGGAGAGGTTCTTGAATGGTCTGATGATGAGATGCAGACGGTGTTGGTCAACATTCCATTTCTGGACATTGAAGCCTTAGTGGATTCTGCCATTCAGATGGAAGGCAAGATCAACCAAGCCAATCAGAACCGCAAGCGTCGAATGATGCATCAACCAGGAACCCACCATACCCCAAAGTATCGCCCCAACCCGTCTCCAGGATTTGCCCCTAGAAACAATAGACCCCCGATGAACCGTCCAACCTATCCCAACCGTGGAGGAGAAACCCAAGGCCCAGAGGAAACCATAACAACAACCCCGGCAACCCCAGCAATTTCAACCGTACACCGCCTAAGTTCAACAACAACAATGTTGCCAACAACACCAATACTGTCCCAAGGAATGGAAGCAATGTTGTGCCTGTTGCAGGAAAGGACAAGTCTTAGGTGACTTGTTATGAATGTGTATCCAAGGGTCACTACTCCAATGAGAGCCCCAAGAAGATTGCATCAGCCCCCAATGTGAATGTCCCAGCTCAGCAGCAGCGTCGTGTTCAGCCTGGAAGAAGATTTTCCCCAGGGAATTCGCTCAACCGTAATGGTCGTCTGTTTCTCATGAATGCTGAAGAAGCCTAGGAAGCCCCAGATGTCGTGTTGGGTGTGTTTTCTGTTAACTCATACTTGCAAGAGTGTTGTTTGATTCTGGAGCATTGCACTCATTTGTTACCGAAGAATTTGCATGCACTAGTAAGATTCAGCCAACAAAATTGAAGCATCTTATGATAGTTCAAATACCTGGTTCAACCACCAAAGCTAGACAAATTTGCAAGGCCGTACCTATCAGAATCCATGGCATAGATTTTTATGCTAACCTAATAGTACTCAGAACCAAAGGATTGGAAGTAGTACTAGGAATGGATTGGATGTCGAAACATAAAGGATTAATCGACTGTGCCAAGAAAGCCATAACCATGACCAGTACAGCCAGAATATCCGTAGAGCATGTATCTGAAACCTTGCCCTGTCAATTCAAGTGCAACAAGAGTCTAGCCCAACCAACCATTGACCAAGTCAGAGTAGTCTGTGAATACCCCGATGTATTTCTAGATGTTTTTCCCGGTATGCCCCCAGATCGAGATATCGAGTTTATCATTGAACTAATCCCGGGAACCGGACCCATAGCCCAGAGACCTTATAGTATGAACCCATCTGAATTAGTAGAGCTAAAGAAGAAACTGGATGCTATGATGGAGATAGGACTGATTCAATCAAGTGCGTCGCCATGGAGATCACCTATTTGTTTGTGGACAAGACAGATGGAGGTAACCATTTGTGTACGGATTATCGGAAGCTGAATGATGTCACCATCAAGAACAAGTACCCATTGCCGAAGATATAAGACCTGTTTGACCAGTTGACCGGTGCCAAAGTGTTTTCTAAGATTGATCTTAGAACTGGTTATCATCAACTCAAGATTCGTGCAGAGGATATTCCAAAGACCGCCTTTACCACCAGATATGGACTGTATGAGTACACTGTCATGTCTTTTGGATTAACCAATGCCCTCGCTTATTTCATGAATCTCATGAATAAGATTTTTATGGACTTCCTGGATAAGTTTGTCGTTTTTTCATCGATGACATTCTGATCTATTCCAAATTAGAAGAAGAACATGAGCTACACCCGAGGACCATCCTTGGAACCCTTAGGGAGCATCAGTTGTATGCCAAGTTTAGCAAATGTGAATTCTGGTTATAGGAAGTAGGATTCCTCGGACATATCGTGTCAGCCGGAGGAATTCCCGTTGACCCTGCAAAGGTTAAGGATGTTGAAGAATGGCAAGCCCCGACCACTCAAACCAAAGTTCGTGCATTTCTCGGATTAGCAGGATATTACCGCAAGTTTGTAGAAGGATTCTCGAGCATCACAAGACCCATGACCCAATTGTTGAAGAAGTACAAGAAGTTTGAATGGACGGACAAATGTGAAGCAAGTTTTCAAGAGCTCAAGAAGAGATTTATCTCAGCCCCAATATTGATCGTGCCGGATATTATGAAACCTTTTGATGTATATTGTGACGCATCCAAGATCGGTCTCGGTTGTGTGCTAATGTAGGAAGGCAAAGTTATATCTTATCTATCCCGAAAACAAAAGCAACATGAGCAGAATTATCCTACCCATGATCTTGAACTAGCAGCCGTAGTTCTAGCCTTGAAGACATGGCGGCATTACCTTATGGGAAACCGTTGTGAGATTTATTCGGATCACAAGAGCCTGAAGTATATTTTCACCTAGAAGGGGCTGAATATGAGGCAAAGGATACGGATAGAGCTAATCAAAGACTATGATCTGGACATCCACTATCACCCTGGTAAAGCCAATGTGGTAGCAGATGCCCTTAGCAGATTGCCGTGTCACTTGAACTCTATGATTCTGAAGGAGCAACCAAGTTTGCACAAGGAGTTAGAAGATTTCAGAATGGGGCTCGTAAGTGAAGGATTTTTGGCTAGCATAGAACTTCAACCCACTTTGATCAGTCATATCAAGGAGGCGTAGAAAGGAAATTCTAGTATCGACGGAATCAAACATCGTATTGGTATAGGGAAAGTACCCGGATTCACCAAAGATGAAGAATGAGTTTGTGGTACAAAGGACATATATGTGTGCCAGCAGATTCAGAGTTGAAGCTAGCTATTTTGAAAGAAGCCCATGATACTCTTTATTCTATCCACCCTGGAGGAACGAAGATGTATCAGGATTTGAAGGAGCAATTTTGGTGGCATAAGATGAAGAGAGAAATCGGAAGCTACAAAGCCAAGTGTGATATTTGTTAGAGAGTCAAGGCGGGACATCAGAGACTCGCAGGACTGTTGCAACCATTGCAGATTCTAGAATAGAAATGGGATTCAGTTGGAATGGATTTTATCACCGGTTTGCCTACATCTAGTAGGGGAAATGACTCTATTTGGGTTATAGTAGATAGACTGTCCAAAGTAGCCCATTTCTTACCAGTCAAGACCACTTACCAGAGTTTGAAGCTAGTAGAGTTGTACATTGCTAGAATCGTCAGTTTACACGAAGTCCCCAAGAACATTGTGTCGGATCGAGGAACCTAGTTTACCTCGAGATTTTGGAAGAAAGTCCAAGAAGGATTAGGAACCCACTGGATTTCAGCACAGCTTATCACCCTTAGACTGATGGACAAACGGAGTGATAAAATAAAATACTCGAAGATATGTTGAGAGCCTGTGTGTTAGAATATGGATCTAAATGGGAAGATTGTCTGCCGCAGAATTCTCATACAACAACAGTTATCAAGCCAGTTTGCAGATGGCCCCATTTGAATTCATGTATGGAAGGAAGTGTCGTACCCCGTTGAATTGGTCGTAAGTAGGAGAGAGTCAGATTTTTGGACCCGACATCCTACGAGAAGCAGAAGAGAAAGTTCACAAGATCCGTGAGCACCTCAAGACCGCCCAAACTAGACAGAAGAGTTATGCCGACAAGAGACGTCGAGACCTCGCCTTCAATATCGGAGATTTTTTTATCTCAAAGTGTCCCCTTTGAAAGGAATGCAACGTTTCCAGCTCAAAGGAAAGTTAGCCCCCAGATATATTGGACCCTTCAAGATTCTAAATCGTCGAGTAGAAGTATCGTATCAACTAGAACTGCCAGAGGAGATGTCAGCCGTGCATAATGTGTTCCACATATCATTACTTCGCAAATGCCTAGAAGTCCCGGAGAAGACCGAAGTATTCAAGAATATTGATCACCGAACCATAGAGATCAACGATGACCTGACTTATCCCAAAGTACCCACCCATATTTTGGAGGAAGCTTTCAGAACCACCAGGACCCGGAGTATCAAGTTTCTCAAGATCCAGTGGAGTAAGCACACTGAAGAAGAAGCTACCTGGGAGCGAGAAGACTACATTAGGACGGAGTTTCCAGATCTCTTTAAAACCTAGTTTTCTTTTTTCTCAAATCTCGGGATGAGATTTTGTTTAAGGAGAGAAGGTTTGGAACATCCCAAAAATATTAAAAAAGATTATCAATTCCAATCACCCAAATTTAGGGTTAACAAAAACTTTCGTTAATTAAAATCTTTATGAATGCATGTGTGTATGTGATGAATGTATGAATGCATGAATGGACTTGTTTGATTGTTGTGAATAGAAATGAATGGTTTAAAGATGAAAACAACATCATCTAAATCATTTCCAAGCAGAATCAAATCAATAGAAATTCAAAAACAAACAAAACAAGCAAATGGTCATTTTTGCCAATCTTGCTCACTAGACCACTTTGAGTGTTTCTAGTCCAAGATTTCAAACAGAAACAATTCCATTTATTTTCACCCCTTGTTATACCAAGTGAAAGTGAACCCAAGCCCACCTTGCAAACCCACAAAAACATTTGGCAACCCTATTCAAATGAAATTTGAAATTTGAATCTAGTTCATATGGGAAGATCACCATTTCTCAAAACCCAACCAAACCAGTGCACCTTGACAAATCCAAGCAAACAGAGACTACCTAGTATGTGACCATTGCACCCACCAAGTTTCACCCGAAAATTCAAATTTAAATCTCTTGCAGCCATTTCATCAAACACCTTCTCAACACAAATCAAATTAAACAACAAACACTATTGTGAGCAGTGTGTGTGCCAACCTTGTTCCCTTTCTAGCTCTCACTACACTCCTAGTAGATCATCTACCTTGTCTAAATAGCTCTAGCTCACTATGAACTCGACCATGCCATCAATGGTCACCATGGCCGAGCACACTTGCCACCCCCAATGTCGACAGCATGCTACAAGCCTAACCAGCCTTGCCAACCGTGTCTAGCAAGCATGCCACCGTCCACCGCCACCCCATGTTCGGCCGTCGAGCCCTGCTAGCCACTAGACCACTCAGAACGCACACGCCCATTCTCTCTGCAACCATGCCGAGAGCTCGCCAGAGCGCCGCGCTCGACACGCTCGCACAGACCGCGCCCCGCCTTCGCCTCTCGCGTACGTGATCACCACTGCCCCAGGAACCTCCCAAACAACCCCGTTCACCGCCACGCGACCCGTAGCCACTGTGTGCCATTAAAACTGCCGTTGGTGCCGCCTAGAGTGTTGACGCGTTTCGACCGAACCGCACCGCCCCACGCCTCGCCATCAAGCCATTGAGCTTCGCTAGAGGCAGCGCACCGTCCCCTACCTTTGGCCATGCCCGTAGCTCACTATGAAGCCGACCCCGAAGAGCTCAGCCCGTACCCTTCGGTTCCCTCGTCGCACTATAAATAGAGGCCTTCCCCGTTCGAATTCTTCACACCATTCTACTCCCCACCTCTCACTAATCGTCCCCACTTCTTCCCGAAGCAAGGTGAGCGCAACACCGCCAGAATTTGGCCGGAGCCTGCAACTGCTGGAGGAGAAGGGCTCCGCTGATTGGATCCACCCCAAGAGGAGCCACCAGTACCAAGAGGATCGCCGTTGTCGACTTCGTCGTTCTTCCCCATCGCCGACCCTCGCCTGAGCCCCGGGGAGCCGCCCCAGACCCCCACTGGCCGCGCTAGGGTTCGTTCTCGTCGTTCTGTTCAGACGTGGATGACGACACTCAGCCGTTGATCTTAATTCTAATCCTAGGATTATAATCGCCCCGTACCCTTTCGCACCCCCTGTCTCACTGACTAGTGGGGACAACCACTTAAACCGCCCGCGCATGCTGTACGCAGTGGGCCGGCCCAGTTAACTTTCCCACGTGATCTTGATGTCATCCTGAGGCATGAGATTGAATTTAGATAAGTCACACTTGATTATCACCCCTCATTAGTGTTTACCCCCAACTTTAGTGGCTAGTGCTAAGTATAAAACTTGATCACTTTAGATGGGAATACTTGGTGAAAATGATTATGAAGACCTTAGAATGATGAGTCATTCTAATGAAATGTTTTGACATGTGTTAGTGAACTCAAGGTGACTTTGATGATGAAAATGTTGAGGCATGAGCCTTAGCCCTTTATAAAACTGATGGTTGTGTCTGGATGCGATACCATTCCAATTTTTACCGTACGACCACAATACTCGAAATTGGGTAGGGCTTGACTGAAAGTTTATATACCTTAGTATGGGTTCCCTTGCGGCCGAGGTTTGAGCTAAGGCTACCTCGTGAAGATTGACCACTGATATGTCCAAAACGTATCTACTTTCTCGAACACTTTGCTATTGTTTCTTCTCAAAACTTGTGTGATTTGGATACAACTAACACAGACTGACGCTGTTTTCAGCAGAATTACCTTGGTTTCTTGTTTTTGTGCAGAAAATGAACTATCGGGAAAAATCCCGGAAAATATGCCAAAAATTATATTTCACTAGAAGATCCACGGAGCCAGAAGAAGAGACGGAGGGGAGGCCTAGGGGGCCCAGACCTACCCCAGGCGTGGGCCCACCCGACCCTGCACCTGGAGGGGGTCTGGCCACCCCAGGCAGCTCCTCGGCCTCCCTCTGCGCCTATAAGTTGCCTTTCAACCTAAAACCGAGGGGGGTCGATAGTTTTCCAGAAAGAGTTCCGCTCCGCCGCCGCCACCAGAAACCAAGATTCGGATCCAGAAACTTTGTTCTGGCACCCTGCCGGGATGGGGAATTTGGAGAGGATCATCGCCATCGTCATCACCAACGCATCTCCATCAACCACAGATGTTTCCCACATCCATGAGTGAGTAATCCCCCGCTGTAGGCTTGGGGATGGTAGGGATTGGATGAGTTCTATCATGTAATCGAATAAGATTGTTAGGGCATAGTGCCTAGTTTATCTTGTGCTATTTGACTTTGTTGCAACTTGTTGTGCTTAATACTTGTCACTAGGGCCCGAGTGCCATGATCTCAGATATGAACTTATTATTGAATCATTATGATAGTATTGTTTGTGATCTTATCTGCAAGTTGTGTATACATATCATTGTCCGGATCCAAAGGCCCCAAAGTGATAATAATTGGGACAATCGTAGGGGATGGCTGTGGTGTGAGGATCACATGTGTTCACGGAGTGTTAATGCTTTGCTCCGGTGCTCTATTAAAGGGAGCACCTTAATCGCCAGTAGATCCCTAGAGGCCTCGCTACCGCGGGCTGGCTGGACAGAAGATGTTGTGCAAGTTCTCATTGCGAGCACGTATGACTATATTTGGATCACATGCCTAGGATTGTTTAGTACTTGGATGCTTATTATTATTTATCTGCAATGCCCTAGATCTTGAAGTTACATGTTTAGACTCATCCATGCAACGCCCGTCATCCATCCCTATGCCTACCGCACTCGAATCCTACTGTTACCGTTACTGTTTGTATTGCTACTGTTTCACTATTGCTATTGTCGTTGCTTTGCTGTTGCTACTGATAAAGCAAGAACTATTTCCAGGTGTAGCTGAACTGACAACTCAGTTGTTAAGGCTTGCAAGTATTCTTTGGATCCCCTTGTGTCGAATCAATAAATTGGGTAATACTACCCGCAAAGACTGTTGCGATCCCCTATACTTGTGGGTTAACAAGACTATTTTCTGGCGCCGTTGCCGGGGAGCATAGCTTTATTTGTAAGTTCACTTGGATCTATTATTGTTCACTGCTACTCCTTTCATCATGGGGAAGTCTCGTGATGGAAAGTTCCCTATTTTACCATCCACTACAAGAAGAGGTACAGTCCTAAACACCTCTGCTGCTCTAGATTCATCGTCTGTTATAAGTAAGCTTGTCACACCACCACAACATACTCATGCTACACACACTGCTACTACTGCTGAGTCTGAAACTACTTTTGATGCTCATGATGTTACTTCTACTGTGCTTGATGCGAGTGGTTCATTAGGTCCTTTTCTAGATGCTAATATGGCTGGTCTAGGAAATACCGAAACTCCTAGTGAAGACACTGTTACACCTGTTAGCTCACCTAAGCCTAGTGAGAGTTATGATATTAATGATGGTTGCATTGAGTTCACTGATGATTTTGTTGAAGAGTGCCGAAACACACATGGTACTAGTGCTATGAAGAGTCTCCTTGCTAGACGTACTATCATGCCTAAGTTGTCCCCTGATCCTAAGTTTGCCACTTCTCCCATAGATATTAAAGATGAAAATTATGATTTCTCTCTTGATTTATCTTATTTAGATATTGTTGAGAAAGAACCTTTTGGTGGTACTAAAAATGAGAGTGTTGTGGCTCATATGAATGAGCTTTCTACTATGAGTGCTTTATTCTCTGATGATTTTAAGATGCGCAAGTACTTTTTTGCTAAGATCTTCCCTTTTTCACTAAAAGGAGAAGCTATGGCTTGGTTTAATAGATTACCTCGTGGTTCCATTGATAGCCCTGATTGCTTCTTTCTTCCAGAAATATTTTCCTCCTAGTGCTAGACATGCTGCTTTGCAGAGACGTTTTGATTTTAAACAGGGAGAAGAAGGGAAATTGCCTGAGTCATGGACAAGGTTCTGTGCCTTGATTCATGCAATCCTGGATGTCAATTACCTAAGAATGAGCTTCTTGATATTTATTATAATGGACTAACTAATGATTCTAGGACCTACCTAGATAGCTTTACTGATTGTGTTTTCAGGAAAAGGACTCCTACAGATGCTGAAGAATTATGATGATTGGAATTCAACTGAGATGAATACACCTGAGTCTATTACTCCTGAACCAGTTATTCCTGAACTAGTTCCAATACCAACAACAAAGAAGAAGGGAGTTATTGCATTAAATGATGAAGTAATGAAGGAAGCTAAGAAGTGTCTAAAGGAGAAAGGTATTAGAGCTGAAGATGTGAAGAATCTACCTCCTATAGAAGAATTATGCAAGCCAATTCCCCACTCATCTACTATTGAGGTACACTCTCTCCAACACTTTGATGAAGGTGATATTCCTTATGGTAAGCCTCCTGATCAATGTTTAGAGGAACTTGACACTTTTATTGTTAAACAAGGGTATTTTAATAAACAAGTTCAGAATCATTTATTGGAAAACTCTAGAGCTATCCATGAGTTGAAATATATTGTGGAAAGAACTTTTAATGATATTAAAATGCTTTGTAAACACTTTCAAATGGTTCAAACCCAACTTGATCAACTTGCTAAGGTGCAAAAGGATATGCTAGTTAATGTTTCAGGAGATAAACATGCTTATGGAATTAGAACTAGGAGTGGTATAGCTACTCAAGACCCTTTATATCCTGAAGGAAACCCTAAAAGAATAGAGCAGGATTCTCAACAAGGTGAGGATAGTGGTAGTCCTCGTAAGAGGAAGAAAAAGAAACAAAAGAGAGTTGAGGAACCACATGAACCTGCTGTAGATCCTAATAGTATATCTGTCTCTGATGCTGAAACTGAGAGTGGTAATGACAAAAATGAGTCTCCTGATAAGGAGGAAGGTGAGGAAAAACCTGAGAAGCACACTAAGAACACTAGGTACACAAAGGAATATTTTATTGCTAATAAACATGGTAAAGAAAGAGAACCTTGGGTGCAGAAACCTATGCCTTTTCCAGGTAAGAAACACAAGTCAAAGGAGGAGGAACACTACAATAAGTTTTGTGAGTGGATGAAACCTTTATTTTTTCAAATTCCTTTGACTGATACTATTAAGTTGCCTCCCTATTCAAAGTATATGAAGGATATTGTCTCTAATAAAAGGAAGATTCCTAATGAGGAGATTTCTACTCTACTTGCTAATTACTCCTTCAATGGTAAGGTTCCAAAGAAACTTGGTGATCCAGGTATACCAACTATTCCTTGCTCCATTAAGAATAATTATGTTAGAACTGCTTTATGTGACTTGGGAGCTGGAGTTAGTGTTATGCATTTTTCTATCTATAAGAGACTCAAGCTAGAAAAGTTGATACCAACTGATATTTCTTTGCAAATGGCTGATAAGTCAACTACTATTCCTGTTGGTATATGTGAGGATGTTCCTGTTCAAGTTTCTCATAATTGCATGGTCTTAACTGATTTTGTTGTGCTTGCAATGCCTGAAGATGATAATATGTCTATTATTCTTGGGAGACCTTTTCTTAATACTGCAGGTGCTGTCATCAATTGCAATCAAGGAAAAGTAACATTCAACATTAATGACAAAGAGCACACTGTCTATTTCCCCAAGAAGGTTGTTAAGAGCTATTGCCTGAATTCCATTGAAAATATTGAGGGCATCAAGGTTGGGGAAATATATTGTCCCATTCAAAAGAAAATTTTGAAACTATTATGATTGGGACAATTGCTATCAAGTATGAGGTAACATAATCACCTTGTGGAATGCAAAGTTTTGTTTCATATAAGATTGTTTTGGTAACAAGACTTGATCAACCTTGTTAACAAAAGGATTTTAATGAACAAAATAATGCTTCCACTATGGTTATACTTGCTTTCTTTTTTCCTTTCTACTTTCTAGTCTTTGCTTTAGCTTTAGTTTTGCTAGTTGTTTGCTTGTTTGAGTTTCTTAGAGCTCCTGTAGTTTGGCTTTTGGTTTGCTTTTGTTTCTTCTAAAAAAAACTGTTTTTGCGAGAAAATGAATTTTCATACCCTGAAAATTGGCCAAAAATAAAGTTCCCGAAAAATACCAGGAATTTCAAAATAAATTTTTCCTCGAAAAAAGTGGCAGAGTGGCACCTAAGATGACCCAGGGGGCCACCCCAGGGCCCCACACCCCTGGTAGGCGCGGCCTACCAGGAGGTGGCGCCTGGGGGGTCTGGCCCACCTGGGCCCCTCTAGGATGCCTCCTCAAAGCCACCTTCTTTATCTCTCCCAAAAACACCGAAAAACTTGCTTAAGCTCGAGTTCTTGTTGTTCTTGCTCGCGATTTTCGATCTCCTTGTTCAGCCCATCTCAAGTGCTGATTTTTTGAGGGATTGCTCCTTGGTATGTGCCTCCTCCACTTGTCCAATTAGATTTGTGATTGGTAGATTGTATTTTGAGTATTTTGCTGCTATAGGTGACAGGTTGTTTGAGCTTGCATGCTTGTTCTATGCTTAGAAACTTTGTTTTAATGCATGTGTAGTCCTCTAGCAAGTTCCTATAGTAGTTGTTCATCATTTATCGACTTAGAAATCACTTGGTTTGATGGTTGTCTAAAAATTTCAGCAAGGAAGATGAGTGCTTATCCACTGAATCAATATGACTTGATGGTGCATGAGCAAATGAAGGTTCATCGTGAGGAGGCAGTTTTTGTTTCCCTATATCCATGCCATGAATTTATGAGAGCTGCGGGGATCCTCCAAGATTTCCAAACTATGGTTACAAATGCAGGGTTGGAACACTTTGTTGAAGGTGAACCAATCCAATATGTTAAGCTAACCATGGCTTTTGTGCAGGATTTCCGGTTCACTTGGTCTACTTCTAATCCCATGGTCCATTACAAAAAATATATAATATACCTGTCGACCTGCCTTTTGCTGATTTCTGTGCAGCAGTTAGAGTACCTCAGTGGGGGTCCTGTGAGAAGATCAAGGAGAGGCCCAAGTCACTTGTGGATTTATATGCCGAGATTTGCCAAGGTTTCGACTTCTCAAAGGAAAGTGGTAAAATTCGGAACATTCAGCTCCTAGCTATTAATAGATACTTTGCCTATTTCATTACCAAGTGTGTTCTTGATAGAAAGACTGCTAGAAAGTTGTCTTATTTTGATCTAGCTTTTATTGCAGATGCTCTGAATAGGAATAGTTCTTATAGTTTGGGTGCTCTGATAGCTCACCGTCTCACCACCAACCGTGAGAAGGGTAGAATTTGTGGAGGTCTCATTGCTTCTAGGTTGCTAGCTTTCCATGGTTTAGAGCCTCACTTTTCAGATTTTCAGTTCCCCATAGAGAGGCTTGATATTGAATCTATGATTCGGCATGGTTTTGTTTCCTTGGGGGCAAATGTGAGAAGTTTACCATATGAAATATCTTTTCCCAACAAGGTCGGAGAAAGGGTAGGACTGAGAAAATAGTTTATTTGCCTGCACCTGCTTTGTTTAACTTTGATAACAGGCAAGGATGGTCGCTTACATAGGAGGAGGTTGATACTTATGTGGGGGAACTCTCCCAGCAAGAGGAGAATGTTGAATAGGATGCCGAAGACAATTTGGTTTAGCCCTCCAACTTGGGAGAGTCTTCATACCAGCAGCCCTCATTTGATTGGGGAGCGTCGTCTTCTTCATCGCAGGTGCCTGACTATGATCATTCCTATGATGACCCACCAGCATGGGGGTACTATCCGCGCTATTGAGCCATGCTTAGCCCTAAATCCTAAGCTTGGGGGGAGGTATACCGACATCACACACTCATATATATATATATCATGTTCGGTCGGTTCTTTGTATATCCATTGTTTTGCTTTCTTTTTGGTTTTTGTTGCTTCTTTCTAAAAACCCAAAAAAATACCAAAAATATTTTCGTTGTTTCTCTTGGTTTGTTTCTTTGTTTCTTGCTTTGGTTTGCCTTAAAAGAAAAATCCAAAAAGATTTTGCTTTGTTTGGTTTGCTCTGTTATTGTTTGGTTTTTCTTTGTTTGCTTGTTTCAAAAAAATCGAAAACACCAAAAATATTTGTTGTTCTTCTTTGGTTTTGTGAGTTCTTTGCAGGGTTCAGCCGTCCTCAGTGGATTTAGGTTTCATGTTAATTATTCAAGTCACACAAGTGAAGGGCAATAATGAAGATTAAGACAACTCGAGGTATGATAAGAGGCTGATAACGAACTCTATTTGTTTCATTTTTGTACATATACTCATCATTGTGAGCATGCTTAGCCTGTTTGTGTAAGGTGTATGTCATTATGGATGCTTAGTAGTTCTTTCCTGTCTATGATTAGCTCCCACTTGCTAATAGTTTGTAGCATGTCATATGAATGTTTGCTTGCATTGTTTTATTCATACTTTGGTATGATATTGTGGTATCCTCCTCTGACTATTCATGTGAATCAACTTGGCACGTGCTCACGCATGCATATGTCTAATCAATAGTCAGTAAACCTCGATGATTTATTTTGCCTCGGAGTTCTTATATCACTTTCATGCCATAGTTAGTCCTGTTTTGTTACAAGCATGATTATGACAGCTATTGCTCTCTCGTTTGTCGCTCCCTCTCTATTGTTAGCCTTAACTTGCACTGAGTACGTGCTCTACTTGTGCTTCCAACTCCCCAAAACCAATACTGCCAGCTGTGTCCACCATACCTACCTATTAGCATCATTTGCTATTTCAGTGCATATTTCATATGCCGTGTTTTCTTCCAAAATAAAATGTTTGTCTGTTTTGAGGAAGTTAGTTAGTAAAGCTCTCACGAACTTGATGGCACACTTTATTCCTTGCGCTTAATAATCCTGAACCATTGTGACTAGTCCATGAAAGTTATATGCTTGCTAATTATATACTGGGAGTCAGTAGAACCGTGCTGTCATAGGGAACGCTTTCAACACTTTTTTGGATATCTCATCCAGTTGATTCCTTTCTCTTTTGTTTATGGATGTCGACGATGTGAAATAAAATGGGAAGTTGTTAGTTCATGGAGTTTATACATTGTGTAAGAGAAACGCCTAGGCCGCTAGCCTAAGCCATGCTTAATCGTGGTGGAAACTTGCAGCATCACTATAATGAGCATCTATGAAGCGTCCTCAACAAAAAGCTATGCATATGGTAAATAAAAAGATTGCTAGATGCTCATTGTCTGCTTTCCTTGTCATTTTGGTTATGGGAAAGCTCCTGTACCATATGCAAAGGGTACCCCCTTGGCGGTTCTCGATGATATGCATGTATTTACAATGACAAGAACTTTCAGGTGACCAAAGTTGAGTAGCATGCGGAGCGACCCTCGTACTCAAGGGACTTGGGATTTCTAGTCTATGGTCTGTCAAGCATATGATTCAGAGTGGACCTCACTTTCACCGTAACCACATGAAGATGCCTATGATAGGGACAATGAGAGCTCAAAGCTAATGAGTACCTTCATTTTAGCATTTGGAAGCCTTTCAAACCTTCACAAAACCATTTTCACAACTTTGTTGAGTCACCACTTATTATATGAGCACCTTCTTAAGAGCATAGTTGTCATTCTTGTGTTTGTTCCAAAACTTGGTTAACTATGTCATGACTTTGATGCTTGTATCTTTGATATCTTTACTTCTAGTCTTCATGTGTTCAGAGGTTTCTTGGCATTTATATTGTGCTCTTCAAACAAAGGTAAGCGAGATACCACTCTATCATACCTTATTATGAGCATTGCAATATTGCTTATGTTTATGTTTCATGCTACTTATTATTATTGAGTTGGTTTCTCTTCATAGCTTGCAATGACTATTGACTAGACTTAGTTGCATACTCTTTATTATGAATTGTCTAAGCATCTACTCCTGTGCTGAGAATATTTACATCATATGAAGCAAAGTGTTCGTGAAAGTTCTTTTACCGCACTAAGTTTTCAACTGAATTGCTTGAGGACAAGCAATAAGCTAAGCTTGGGGGAGTTGATACGTCTAAAACGTAACTATTTTCTTGAACATTTTTCTATTGTTTCTTCTCTAAACTTGTGTGATTTGGATACAACTAACACGGACTGACGCTGTTTTCAGCAGAATTACCTTGGTGTCTTGTTTTTGTGCAGAAAATGAACTATCAGGAAAAATCCCGGAAAATATGCCAAAAATTATATTTCACCAGAAGATCCACGGAGCCAGAAGAAGAGACGGAGGGGAGGCCCGAGGGGCCCAGACCTAACCTAGACGCGGGCCCACCTGACCCCGCGCCTGGAGGGGGTCTAGCCACCCCAGGCAGCTCCTCGGCCTCCCTCTGCGCCTATAAGTTGCCTTTCGACCTAAAAATGAGGGGGGTTCGATAGTTTTCCAGAAAGAGTTCCGCTCCGCCGCTGCCACCAGAAACCAAGATTCGGATCCAGAAACTCCGTTCTGGCACCCTGTCGGGACGGGGAATTTGGAGAGGATCATCGCCATCGTCATCACCAACGTATCTCCATCAACCACCAATGTTTCCATCATCCATGTGTGAGTAATCCCCCGCTATAGGCTTGGGGATGGTAGAGATTGGATGCGTTCTATCATGTAATCGAATAAGATTGTTAGGGCATAGTGCCTAGTTTCTCTTGTGCTATTTGATTTTGTTGCAACTTATTGTGCTTAATGCTTGTCACTAGGGCCCGAGTGCCATGATCTCAGATATGAACTTATTATTGAATCATTATGATAGTATTGTTTGTGATCTTATCTGCAAGTTGTGTACACATATCGTTGTCCGGATCCAAAGGCCCTAAAGTGATAATAATTGGGACAACCGGAGGGGATGGCTGTGGTGTGAGGATCACATGTGTTCACGGAGTGTTAATTCTTTGCTCCGGTGCTCTATTAAAAGGATCGCCTTAATTGCCAGAAGTTCCCTAGAGGCCCCGTTGCCACAGACTGGCTGGACAGAAGATGTTGTGCAAGTTCTCATTGCGAGCACGTATGACTATATTTGGAGCATATGCCAATGATTGTTTAGTACTTGGATGCTTATTATTATTTATCTGCAATGCCCTAGATCTTGAAGTTACATGTTTAGACTCATCCATGCAACGTCCATCATCCATCCCTATGCCTACCGCACTCGAATCCTACTGTTACCGTTGCTGTTACTATTGCTGCTGTTTGACTGTTGTTGTTGATGTTGCTTTGCTGTTGCTACTGATAAACTTCTGTGAGCAAGAACTATTTCCAGGTGTAGATGAACTGACAACTCAGTTGTTAAGGCTTGCAAGTATTCTTTGGCTCCCCTAGTGTCGAATCAATAAATTGGGTAATACTACCCACGAAGACCGTTGCGATACCCTATACTTGTGGGTCATCAACCACCTGTGCAGTTCCCAAGATGATAGATGGTCATGGTTGGGAGGACAAACTCATAGGATAGGTGCCTATACTAGGGCGTGTAATTGAAAGGTTATGATTGTTTATCCACATACTGAGTATGGTGAATTCAGGATTGTTCCTGACGGATGTATCGAATATTGTGGTGAAAATGTACCACCTCTGCAGAGTGTCAAACTATTCGAATAGCCGCGTCCGCGGTTATGGACAGTTGGAGTGGCCATACTGTTCCGTCGTCAGATGTTTTTCCAAAATGACTTGTAAAATGAATCATGATTTTGACTTGACCACAACAGGGTTGTGAACATGAAAACTAAGTTCCCATTTAGGTGTTATAAAATATTGAACTAGTTTTCTTTGCTTCTGGACTCAGTTAAGGTAAACCTGGCTTTTTGCACAACAACCTAGAGCTTAGGATTCCTACTTGAAACCAATTTACCTGTTAGTGATAGTTTGCGAGTACTTAAAGAGTACTCATGGCTTTGTCCCTGGCTATTCCCGTGGCCAGACTATGAAGAGGACTATCAGGAGGATGGACCGCAGGAAGGTTACGACAACTAGGATCATCTCCCATCGCCAGCATTGCCTGTGACCATGAAGATGGAGCCTCGCCCATGCTATCGTTATTATATTATTCCGATGCTTTGATTGTATTAAGACTGAATCATGAGATCCTTTATTTGTTGTAAGACCTTATGTATGGTTTGTAATGGATGATGTACTGTGATATCCAATCTATTATGTCTCGCAAACATGGTAATCCTAGGATTGCGATGTATGGCATAATAGGCATCTGGGATTAAAAATCTGGGTGTTGACAGAAAGCAAGAGGAGGTACCACATTTCTATTTTCCCTCCTTGTGTAAGCTTATTCATGAACATACTATGTTTGTTAGGTTGCACTTGAGTTCCACTCCACGCTTAGAATGTAATCTTTTAGGACTTAATATCAACGCTAATGTCATTACTTTGGTTTCGACTTATGACAATTACGAGCTCATTTAGAAAAACAACCTTGTTGGATTAAATTCCAATCTTTTAAGGACAAGAGAAAGTGTCTTCTTGAAAACTTTAGTGCCATGTTTTTGTCTTAAGGATTTAATCTCTTTTGAGGGATTTTTTATGAGGGAGATTTAATCTTAGTAGTACTCAACCCTGCATCCTAATGGTTTGACTTGATAACACCTTTTGAAAAGAATTGTTTGATTGAAGGAACATTTTACGGTGGTTGAGGGAGATGCCATTTTTTTTGCTTAGCTGAAAAGAGATACTTTACTTGAAAAGATTTATGAGAGTACCCAAACTTCATGGAACTAACACCCCCCATGACCTACGAACGATCTTGAGTTCATCTTAGATTTTGGTTATGAGTTGGTTAGGCATTTGTAGCATTGCTGCGGTGGGTAAAATTTTAGTTTCATGGGCCAAAGTATTTAAGAAAAAAAAGAACTACCATCAAGATATGAGCTGAAAATATTTGATTCTTATGAGAGTATTGGCATCACCTCACCACTAAAAACTAGAGTTGAAAAACAAGGAAGAGATGGGGTGTTGGATAGCCACGATTTTCGAATTGGGTGTTAATGAAAATATCTAAGTTTATTCTTCTTTTTACATCTACTTGCGCACCCTTAATTTGACTTAAGCATCCTTGCTTAAAATATTTTTACTCTCATAAAAGAGGGGCGCTAAAAAGAATTGATTCGCAAGCCTAACCAAAATTTTGGCAGTCTCTTTTGAGTTTAAGAATTATTAGCTAGCGAGTTACTTGCGGTTAGGAAGCGAACTTAAATGCAATTGTTTGAATATATTATGTTCATGTTTAAGGTTACACGATTTGTGACAATGGAATATGATACAACCTTGAACTTGTAAATTTTTCCTCTTGATTCAATTTCTTGCTATTATTTATTATAACTTTGTCACTCGAGGGCGGGTAACAACTAATCTTGGGGAGGTTGATAGCTCTAAATTTCAACATTTTTTATCGATGATTTTCTTTTGGTTTTTGCCGGGTTTCGCTAGATTTCACCTTTCAACTAATGTTAACATCGCAGATTAGCAAAACATTGGTTTCTTGTGTTGGTTTTCAGGTAATGAACACTTTTGGAATATTTGAGAGCATTTATGTGCTAATTACATTTAAAGAAACAAATCCTCAATTGAAGCCCCTCTCATTAGATGGAAACAAATCATCGAAGCACCATCACAACCAGAATTTCTCACCCAACTCGAAGTACCAACAACTGACCATGGTAGAACTTATATGAAGAATTTGTTTGATGATCATACACTAGAGCAGTACACCCAGCGGGACAAGATCATCGGTACAAACACGTTTTAGAATGCTACCAAGGGAGTAGGAGCAGTAGTGAAAAAGACAAAGAAGAACATGGAGCATCTGTATTGTCGCCCCGCTGGATCAGGTAAATTAGAGGGTCATCTATGGGAAAAGGCAATCATGCATGTAGCCGGAAAGAGTATCCTTTCGCCGGATAGATACAACAATGCCAACGTGGAACTCAGAATTCTAAATGACACGGTTCACAAAAAGGAGATATCAGCGTTGAAGTCAGGACATCTCCTCGTCTTTTCTGTGCATGTGCCATCATCGGGTATTCATTGGAATACTACATTTTTTACGGACTGGTTCTACATATTGTTACGATGATATCTTTAAGATGATGCACCTAAAGCCCATGGATAGTAACTTTCTCCGTCTATGGGCGCTCCATATGGCCCGCGTCACCATCACCACCGAAGACAACAAAAATGTCGCGGTGGCGGACCCCTACGGATTCAACGAGGACAACTTGAATGAACTAGAGGGCCGCCAAGCGGTGATGAAGTACCTTTTAGAATTTCCTTGTTGCCAGGCCACGCACCGACGCCGTCGCACGAGGGAGAAGGCCCCATCGCCGCTGACGTTTCCTGGGCTTTGTCTGACAAGATCTGTGGCGACGACAGATGAGATGGGATGGGGGATGGAGGGGCTCTAGGCCCGTCGCCCCTGGTCGCCTAGGGTTGGGCGACGCGAGGTTAGGAGCCTCGTTCCAATAATTTAATACAACGTATCATTTATATATTCTCAATCCATATAATTCTATTCTACTTGTTTCGTTCCAACTTAATCGATTCAACTTGGTCTAAATATGTACGTGTCTACAGACAAAATACGTCTAAATGTGCACGTATATAAACACAATTGAGCCCATTAATTTTTTTTTGTATGCAAGGAATATTACATTTTGTGAGGAGGGAGTATATACACGTGGAACTTTCCCCGGAAAAAAAATACACCTGGAACTTACTTTCCCGCATCCCCGCGCAGTTAGTAAAAGTCAACCACGCCTGTCCACTCCCGCATGCTCCCCTATCGCGGCTTCGGTTCTTCCGCCGCCGCCGACTGCTGCCGGGATGAGCTCGCAGCTCGCCACACCCGCCGCCGCGGCATCGCCGCCGTTGTCCGCTCTCTGCTCCCGGCCTCCCCGGGCATTCCTCAGGTACATTCAACACAATTGATGTTGTACACATTATTATATACTACGCACGCATACGGCGTCCGGTGACCGCAGCGATGCCTTTGATTTGTTCTTGTCCACACCCTAATTCCTGCTCCGGAGAGCGTGTGTTCTAGGTTCTGCGTGTTCCCGGGGCGTCGCGGCGGCGGGGTTCGCTGCTCAGTTAGCCATCTCCCTAGCGGCAGCAAGCGAGGTTCGGTGTACTGAATTCAGGCACTTACTCCGTCTGTCCTAATGAATAAATCCTATTTTTTGTAGGTTCGACAGAACTTTTAGAAAAAAACTATGAAGAACTATAATATTATAGAGATATCATGTGAAAATTAATTTCATGGGTATCAAACGGTGTTGATTTTGGGTTGTACTATGTATTAATGATTGTTTAGAACGGAAGTAGTAGTTGTCTAGAAATCTAGATAGAGAGTTGTAAGTGTAAAAGCTTATGACGAATTGGGTACTGCACCATCGTAGGATTGTTATCAATTCATGCTGCATTGTCTCTGTTTACGCTTGAACAGGATGGGCAACAGCTTTCGATTCAGCAAAGAGGCCAGGCGGCAAGGGAATCGTGCCGAATATGGAAATTTCGTCCCCGCCAGAGGCAGAAAATTGCCTATGCTTTCCTGCTAAGGTGATACTTTTTTCACTGGTAGATTATTATGCTTTGTGATAACCTGGCATTACAATACATCCATGCATAGGCAATAGGGTTTAGTCTGGAAGAATGTAATTTTTAGTCTTGTTAAGGTGCTAGAGGCTAGCATAGCATGTCATCCTGATGAAGCCAGTACATATGTTTGAATGATAGCGTGTTAGGGAAACAACTGCTTGTGTTACCAAGAGACAAAAGCCACATATAACATGTACAGGTGGGAGGCCAGCCTTCGTGAAGATCCGCCAACTGTAACTCGAATGGCACATAGTGAAGAACAAAAATCTGATCATGCACACCGGCGCGCATAAACGAAGCATCAACGCCGATATGCTTGGTGGGCTCATGCTTCATAGGGTCACGTGTAATACTGAGAGCACATGTACTATGTGACAAAAGGGTAGTAGGTGTAGCAACAGAAAGACCAAAATCCTCAAGTAACCATCATAACCAGGTCACCTCTGCTGTCAAGAGAGCCATAACTCGCAACTTGGCCTCTACACTTGAACGAGAAACTATAATCTGTTGCAAGACGACGCCTTTGAGGCTGCTTTACTGGAAAAAATACACCAGGTAGGTAGGATGAGCAGATGAACATACCTGGAATTTGCTGGCCATATAGCATCCATATTTCCCATCCTTTTCCCCATTTCTTCTTTCCACAACAGAAATCTGCATAAAACATGAGCATCTATGGTTAGAACTTGTCTTAAGAGACCACCATTGGTAAAAAAGACAGAGAATAAATGAGTCTCCAAGTGCAAAAAAATATGACAAACAACAGTGCTTTACATATTACATGACAAAATGGTCCAAAACATAAATAGGTCTAGTGGTACACAACCATAAAACACAATAAATTAGGTTCGCAACAACATAAAATAGGTTCCACTTCCACATAACACAATCAAATCATAAGCAATGATGTCCACTCTCAATCTCAAGTCTCAAAAGCGATCATCGAACTCATCCATGGTAGCATTTATGTCCTCTCCATCTTGATCAACACTAGTTGGGTCTTCATCATCATCGGTCACATCCACATCATCTTCAACATAGTCTGAAGCATCATCCTCTCCATTGGGAATACTTGAGCATTGTTCCTGGTCATCCTCTTGATCATCTGACTCATCTACTTCTTGAACATATGATGGTGTTGGAGCAGGCCTTTTGCGCTGTCTTTCGTACTGGAGGCTGACATTTGAGGGACCCCTTCCCATGGTTGTACTTGTACCTCTAGGAAGATTGCGTCCTTGCAACGATGAACTTGCACCGAAAGCCTCATCAACAAGCTCCCATGAAATGTCATCGGGACACCCTCTAGCACCTTGGGGTGGAGGCATTGTTGGGTCAACCCAATCATTGCCCCAATCAAAATCGTCAATGATTAGATGTTCATAGCTTTTTTCACCAATCTTCTCACGCCTCTTTTGAAACCTTTCCATGTTCTTCCGGTTGTATGAAACAAAAACATTGTCATTCAAGATTCGGTGTTGTAACCGATTCCTTTTCTTGGTATGGATCTACAAATAGCAAATAGAGCAATAGAGTGAATAAATAAATTGCTGCAATTACTTTCTCTTGCTGAAATAAAGACAAAGAAGTTACACACAAATTCAAATGCACTCCAATTCCTCTCGCAACCGGATGATGATGCACAAAGACTAACAATCATCTTTGCAAACCTTTGTAGCTCAATTGCTCGACCACCATATGAACACCACCAATCAACTACAATAGGAAAAATAGACATGCATTAGGAGTTTGTACATAGAATAACATGCAGAAATTAACTTGCTTGTTGCTGAAATTAGCTTGAGTTCACTTACGAGGGGTTCTTTTGCCCATGTTTTCGGCCATCACATTAGCAAAACCTTGTCGCTTGTCCTCATAGAGAACAGCTTGTGCATCAATCTTGTTGTGAGTGCGTACATCATGTACCATTCTTGCAAGGACACCGCTGAAACAACTTATTAGCTCACCAACAAGTTCATCATCACCACTCTCTTTAATAGAGAAGTATTTTCCTGGGTTCAAAAACAAAGCAGCCCCATACAATGGATGATCCATTTGATTCTCCCAACATTTGTCAATAATGGTCATGACCTTCTTGAGAAAACCTTGCTTATTTTGTTGAGTAAAACCTTGTCTTATTCTATCCTTTGCAACCCTCATTAGTGCAGAAATTTCTGGCATGGCAGGAAGCTCATCACCATCTTCTATCCTAAGCACTCGAAGTAGTGGACCTGTAACTCTAATGCAGTCCTCAGTTGCATGCCACCACTTTGCTGAAACCACAATGTCTTGCACATTCAAACCGGCTGTAGTTTTGGCCAATTTGTTTGCAACGCACTCCCTACTTGTAAATAGACTCCTCAAAGCTTTCTTGTGCTTGACCAAACTCTTAAGAGCAAGGTATGATGTGCAAAGCGAGTGGCTGCGGGTCTCACAAGATCCTCGTTGCCCGTTGCCTTCCTCATTAGAGCAAGAAGCCTGCCATGCCTATAGATGAAAGTAGTGACTCGTCTACCACGTGCAATTTGCTTCTTAAATGATTTTAGCCTCCCTATATCTTCCAACATTAGGTCCAAGCAATGGCATGCACATGGACTCCAATGAAGTGTAGGAATCCTCTCCATTAGAATCTTGCCCGCTGCCTTGTAGTTAGCACCATTGTCGGTGACAACTTGGACAACGTTCTCTTTTCCAACATCTTCAATTCTCTTCTCAAGCAAATCTGCTATCATCCGAGCGTCTTGGCATTCAATTGATGCATCAACCGACTCCAAGAAGTAAGTTCCCTCCGGGCTGTTTACAAGGAAGTTGATTAAGTGGCATCCCCTTCTATCCGACCATCCATCTGACATTAGTGTGCATCCATATTGCTTCCATGCTGCCTCATGCTTCTCCCTCAAAAGTTTTGTTTCCTTGACACAATCCCTAAGCAATGGCTCCCATAGATGATAAGGAGAAAGAGGCTTGTAACCCGAGCCACATTGACAAGATGCTTCTATTTCAATTTGAAATTGTCTAGAGCTTGCAACATTGAAAGGTATGCCACACTTATAGAAGAACGATGCCCACTGCATATGCACATAGTGCAACTCTTCCTCCGTTTTTGTGCTTGACTCCATGGTGCTTTGAGAACACCCGGAGCGTCTTTCATCAACAATATCCTAAGGTTTTCTCCTAAGCATTGAAGCAACTAACTTGGCTGCAACAGATTGAACTTTCTTGCCGTAGACTCTCACAGCAAAGGCTCTCTTGTTATTTTTGGCTGTTGTCCCTGAACTTGGTCTTGTAGTGGAGCCTAGAACTGTTGTTCTCCCTGTTGCATCTACCTCCACATCATCATCATCATCATCATCATTTGGCAGTGGTTGGTTTCTCCTGTTCTTCTTCTTCTTCTCCAAATACTCATACATCTCTCTCCTGAGTTCTGTGCTAGCCCTTGGACAGCCTAATGCATCTCCACCGGTGCCAGCAAGATGTACCTTATGCCTTTTGATCCCTCCCTGTGTAACCTTGCCACAAAGATTGCACTTAACAATATTTCTGTTGCAAGGTGTCACCATATAGCCATAGTTCCATCTCGGATCAGTTGACCTCCGTGGCCTGTGTTCTGGATCCTTCATTGGATCATAAGTTGCACTTGCATCATCCCCATCAGCCATTGTGACACTACAATCAAGGAGTCAAGGGCAAATAACGGCTAAATTAATGATAAAGAGCATCCACTGATCCACTATTCTACTTTAATCACAACATCCAGCAGCTAACAAGGACAAGTGGACAACAACAACTACTAATTTAATCACATGTACTAATTTAATCACAACATCCAGCAGCTAACAAGGACAACAAGCACTAAATTAATCAGAGGCAGGCAGACAGCTCACTACTGCTACTATATCAGAGGGAGGCAAGCAGGCAAACAGCAGTACAATACACACACGGACACACAACCACCAACAGAACAGAGGAACGGGAGGCTGCGCCAGGGGGGAGGAGAAGCCGTACCTTGTTTCCCCTCTAAGAGAGGGCTGTGCCAGGGGAAGGAGTCGCCGGAAGCTTGGCCGGAGTTGGGGAGGCCGGCAGATGGTCTCTTCCCCTTCCCTCTCTTTTCTCTATCCCTAGCCCCCAGTTTCTCTCCCAGCCCGCTAATTTCTATTTTCCCCTCCCGCCAATGCTCATTTCCCGCGCGACCTGACTGAGGCGTCCAGAAGCGAGGAAGGCGGTGATTTTTCCCGCCTAGGCGACGACTTGGGACGCCTCTGCGACGCCTCAGGACGCCTTTCTCAACAGTCAAAGGCGACGGCGACGCCTTGCACTCTCGGAGCGCTCGGATGCTAAGCGTCGCCTAAGCGACGCCTTTAAAACCATGCAGCTACATAGACAAGACTCTCAACAAGATGATGAGAACGCATCGGGTCGGACAAGGGATCACCATCAGAAGCATGTAGGTGAATATTGAGCTCCATAGGATTCAACAGTGCGCTCTTCACTAAGAGCAGCACGAGCAAGAAGATCCTGTATATACTTTTGTTGGGAAATAAATAATCCATCAGAGGTTAACCTCTATCCCAAGAAAGCAGTGAAGAGGGCCAAGATCAGACATAAGAAACTGCTCACTGATACAAGCCTTGACAAAGGCAATGTACTCAGAGTCGTCACTAGTGATGATCATGTCATCAACATATAGAAAAAAAAAGTTTGGCCATGAGCAGAAAGGTGGACAAACAACGATGAATCATGAGCACTAGGCGACAAACCAGCAACACTCGCCACAGAGTCGAAGCGCTCAAATCATGTGCAGGGGGTTTGCTTAAGGCCATAGAGAGAGCGACGAAGACGACAGAACATGGCATTAGGGAACACCATATAAACCTCCTCACACAAATCACCATTAAGAAAGGCATTCTTAACATCTAGTTGAGACATAGACTAATGATGAATAGAGGCCACATTGAGAAGTCTGCGAATAATGGTCATATGGGCCACAAGAGCAAAAGTCTCATCGTAATCACGACCATGCTCCTGCTGAAAGCCACGAGCCACAAGACAAGCTTTGTAACTCTCAAGGGAACCATCAGAGCGAGTCCTAATCTTATAGACCCACTTACACGTGATGGGATCAACACGGGGAGGAAGAGGAACCAAATCCCGCGTGACGGTGCTCTCGAGAGCAGTAATCTCCTTTGCCATCGCAAGTTGCCATTCATGGTGAACAACATCATCTCGATAAGAGATTGGCCCAAGGGTAATAGAAAGACATGAGCGATCAGGGAATAGCGTTCAGATTGGGGGAAAGGACACAGACGAAGACCATAAGACGACTAAGACGGCACACTTGAAGGAGATGGCACGCCAGTAGAGTCATCCACAACACGTGGCCGACGAGTATAGTGAAAAGGAAAAGTGGGACCAGAAGGAATCACCAAAGGTGATGGAGATGGGGAAGATACTGGTGCTGAAGGTGAAGAGTCAGGCGACAAGGGAGGGGAAGTATCCGTAGGAGAAGAAGGTGTCGGATCGGCAACAATGGAACGAGGAGTAGGAATATGAGGTGCAGAGGGAGGTGTATTAGGAAATGCGATAAAAGAACTATCCTCTACTGAAAAGGTCGAGGAGGGTGGGCGTGGGTAGAACAGACGAGACTCATCGAAAGTCACATCCCGGGAAATACACATTCGACGAGCGACAGGATCCCAACACCGACAACCCTTATGCTCATCACTATATTCTGCCAGTTAATGTGTCCGATGAGTGAATGGTGTTTTTGGCTGAAACTTTTGGATGCCAAATTGGTTCTTTACCTTTTACTTATTTGGGTCTCCCGGTTGGCACTACTCGACCTACTATTCAAGATTTGTTGCCTTTGGCCGGTTGAATCGAACACCAACTAAATGCAACAGCACAATTTCTTCCATACGGTGGTCACTTGCTCATTGTGAATTGGTTTAGAAAGGTTGTATGCAACATGGGACATGGACAATGTAATGGTGATCATACTGTCTTTTATAAGCACTTCGAACAACATATCACTATCCTTGCTCTCTATGTCGATGATATCATAATTGCAGGAGATAATGAGCAAGAGATAGCAAGATTGAAGACATGTCTAGGTGAGGCATTTGAAGTTAAAGACCTTGGACAGCTAAAGTATTTTCTTGGTATAGAAGTTGCTAGGAAGAGAATTGCTTTAACTCAAAAAGTATACTTTAGATCTTCTCAGTGATATGGGAACGCTTGGATGTCGGACAGCTCCAACTCTAACTGAGCAAAATCATAAATTGGCTGGTCAGCTAGGTGAACCTGTTGACCGAGAAAGATATCAATAGCTGGTTGGTCGACTTCTTTATCTGTGCCATACAAGCCCAGATATTACAGATGCTGTAAGTGTAGTCAGCAGATATATGCATTATCCTAGGAGTGGACATCTTGATGCTGTGGTTGAAAAAGCTATGAGAGGGGTTAGAACCCTAAACCCTAAACCCTAAACCCTAACCCCTAACCCCTAAACCCTAAACCCTGCACAAGATCATATGTCACTTGTGGTAAGAGGCGCGATTCTCCATTGGAACCTGACCCGGGTTGCAAGCCTCCAAACCTGCAACCTGAAGAATCTTCTTTGCATAGCTTGATTGGCTCACCATGATCCTTCCCTCTTCCTGCTGCACCTCAATGCCAAGATAGTAGCTGAGAGTGCCCAGGTCGCTCATCTAGAACAACTCGTGCATCTGCTGCCTGAACTGGTTGATAGCAGCTTCGCTGGTTCCAGTAATGATGGGATCGTCAACGTAGACGCTGACAACCAGAAATTCATCGCCCTCCGCGCGCCGGTAGAGGGCGTGGTCCAGCTCGCAGCGAGTGAAGCCCAGGGTCTCCATGGAGGAGTCCAATTTGGTGTTCCACGCCCTTGGTGCCTGCCGAAGCCCGTAGAGAGCCTTGCGCAGTTTCAGGACCTTTCCTACATTGTCGTCGATGAATCCAGCAGGTTGATGAATATATACCTCCTCGATGAGATCACCGTTGAGAAACGCGGACTTTACGTCCATATGATGGACTGCCTGTCGGCAGTGTGCCGCCACGGCAAGCAGAAACCTCATAGTCTCTAGTCGAGCCATGAGTGCAAATATTTTGTCGAAGTCGATGCCTTGCCTCTAGCCTTCCACTACCAACCTCGTTTTGTACTTGATGACATTTCCTGCAGGATCACGTTTTACCTTATACACCCATTTGAGGCCGATGGCGCGGTGGCCGGCCGACAGCGTTGCCAGCTCCCATGTTCCGTTCTCGCGGATGCACCGCATCTCCTCCACCATGGCGTTGCGCCATGGAGCTTGCTCCAGTTCCTCGTCCATCGAGGCCGGTTCCTTAGCAGCAGACAGGCACAACTCCCCAAGCTCGAACTCGCCTGTGTACTTGGGGTTTGGCATGAAGATGCCACTCTGCGCCCTAGTACGCATGGGATGTGTTGGTACCATAGTTGGAGCCGGTGCCCTTGCATGAACTAGAGGGGTTGAGGACGATGCGTTGCTTGCCGGTGGCGCAGGAGACGACGTGGTTGCAGGAGCGCTTGTCGAAGATTTGCCCCGCGAAGGAACTAGGGTCCAACGATACCTTGGTTCGAGAGGGGGCTTAACACGCGTTCTCAAGGGGCCTCGGCGACGGTGGCGATGGCGGAGCAAGAGCATGGCAGAGAGGTGACACGAGTTTTTTTTACCCAGGTTCAGGACCCTCGTGAGGAGGTAAAGCCCCTCCTGCTTTGTTGTATTGCTCGCCTTCTTCGCGAGGGTACAATGGAGATTATAAGTCTAGGGTTTAGATCGCTGGGGATCGATCTATTCCAAGGTAGGAGAAGGTTCCCTTATATAGGGCGGCGCCGGGCCTCTTCCCCCAAACACTAGGCGGGAAGGGCTACCACATTCCCGCGTGGGAGGCGTTGGCTTCGTCTTGTCCTCTTCTGGCTGCCCGCCAGTTGTGGTGCCGATATCGTGGACGGTCATCGTATTGTGCCTCTGCACTGCCCTGGCTCCTTTGCACCAAAGCGGTTCGTCAGACGCTGCCAGACCCTTGTGTCATCCCCCCCCCTTCACACCAAAAAGGCGAGTGCAGCATCTTGCTTTTCCGAGGTGGTCCAATCCTTGCATGGACTGCCTGTTGGCACGTCGTTTTGCACGCTGTATTCCGAGCCGCGGAGTCACTCCCTCGCGAGGCCTCCGTCCAGGGGTCTCGGCGGTGGCCGCGGTTGATCTCCGTGGCGCCGCGTTCTCCGCGTTCCCTCGCGAGGGCCATGCTCCTTGCGAGCCCCGCCAGGGCATGACCGGTGGGGCCGGTGTCTCGACGGGACAGGGTACCCTCGGTGCCAATAGTCCGACAGTAGCCCCCGGTCGCTT
Source organism: Avena sativa (assembly GCA_916181665.1). Lineage (NCBI taxonomy): Eukaryota > Viridiplantae > Streptophyta > Magnoliopsida > Poales > Poaceae > Avena > Avena sativa. The sequence goes on from OV702293.1 coordinate 109,618,001, forward strand.
GTCTTGCACGCGTTTGACGAAAGGGTGTGGAAGTCAAGGGACCATCTGACGCCGGGCTCATGATCGGTTACGTCCATGCGCGGTTCCCCACGGATGTTGCCTGCGTCTTCCATGTGCCCACGAAGGGCGTGGCACCCGCTCGATGCGGGAACCGTCGCTTCTATTCGAGGGTGTTGGGGTTCGCACCGCCCATAAAACCCCGAACCTTGGAAGAGCCGGGACACTTCATCTTCTCCACCGCCGACCTTCTCGCTGCTCTACCAAGTAGCCTTCGGGATGGCCCCCAAGAGAGCCCGCGCCACTGCTTCCGCATCGAGCTTCCCTGCATTGAACACGGGGGCCTTGCCTCGAGCCACCGTCCTCAACGCGGAGGGGCTGGAGAAGGTCGAGAAGCTCATGGCCACCCGCTCGCACGAGTGGGGCGCATCGCGGGCCTGGTGCTTCGGTGTTGGGGGAGACGGGTGGCACCCTACCGCTACCATGGTCTTCACTCACACCATTGTCGTCAGGCTCGTTCCTCCTTTCTCGCCCTTTCTTCTCGCTGTCCTGGAGCACTACTACATCCAGCTGCTTCACCTTCATCCGTGGAGCGTGACGCTCCTGGCTGCCTTCGCGTTCTGGTGCGAGGCCTTCATCGGCGTGGCGCCCTCCGTGGCGCTGTTTCAGCACTTCTACCGCCTCCTCGTCCTCTCGTCGGAAGACTCTCTAGGCGGCGTCGGATTCTTCGCAGGCGAGGAAGGGGATTTCCTACCCATCTCCATTCTTGGAGCTTCGTCGGAGTTTCGCCATGATTGGGTGCTGGTCGAGGCCGGCTGGGCTAGGCCGCAGCTCCGAGTCCCGACAAGGGCAGCCGTGGAGAACCCCGGATGGGCTCGCGAGGCGGCCACCTGCATGAGTCCAGGCCCTCCCGCGAGGCGCGTGGCGCATCTGAGGTGCCAGGGCCTGACTGGCGAGATGGTGCTACGGGAGTACCTGTGACAGCAGATCGCTCCTATCCCGGAGCACTGCAGGCCTCTCTGGACCCTAGTGCCGGGCCGAGATGGGACCAGGATCTCAGAGGGGCTCCGTGCTGAGGATACGGTGGCTGCCCTCTTGCACCTGCTTCTGGGCACGAGGCTCATGGCGGAACTTCCTCCTGGCGCGCGCCCCTTATACTTGGAGGGTGACAAGCACGCCGTACGCGTCGAGCTCCCCACCTTTGATGCGCGGGGTGTGTGCTCCTTGGTTGAGCTTGACGGCGAGGACGTGGAGCCGGGTGACGGACCCAGATCCTCCCAGGCTGTCCGCCACGGGGATGATCAACAGCGCGTCCGCCTCTGAAGAGGATGCCCCGGCGCCTCCCGAGGGAGAGGCCCACGGTTCCGCCGGGCAGGAGGGCCCTGCCGCCACTTCGCGGGTGCGGCCAACTGCTGTCGCGCTTGCAGCGCGGGAGGCCGAAAAGCGACCTAGGCCCGAGGAGGGTCACGCCTTCCTTCCTCCTGGAGCGCGGAGGGCTAACTGGTCCTTGGCGAGAGTAGCTGTTTCGAGGTAAGTAGGCTTCACGTGGCCCTTCGAGGTCCCCTCTACTCCTTTCTTTCCTGCTTCCTTATCATGTTGCTTTGACGCAGGCGCAAGGAGAAGAGGAAGAAGGAAGCGACGGAGTCGGGTTCCGGTGAAGCCTTGGGGCGCGCTGGGGACGGCGCCCGCTCTCCGCCAGCGCGTAGGAGCCTCTCGCTTGTCGCCACGGGGGTCCCGAGGTCGTCGATGCGCGAAGTCTCTGGTCCCGGGGAAGGGGACCGTTCTCTCGAGGCGGACCGGGACGATCTTGACCTGGTTGTCGTGAGCGATGATGCCCCATTGGTTGAGGACCCTGTGGGCGCACAAGGCGCGTCACCGTCCCCTGCTCGTGGTGACCATGGGGATCCTCCCAAGGGTAGCCCCCGAGCCTCCAGGAACGCGGGCTCAAGTGAGCTCGCCCTGCCGCCCTCCTCGGATGCTTCCCTCAGCCGGTTGGGACGCCTTCGCGACGTGATGGCCGCCGCGCACTCCGGGCTTGACCAGTTCCTCGCGGACTTTGCCACGGAGGAGCACCGCCGGCTACTCCTGGTGCGGGCTGCTCTCGACGAGGCCCAGATTGTTCTGCTGATCGTACAGCCGCAATTCCCCTCCACCAATCACAGAGCGACACCCCACCTCATCCAGTTGTCTGAGACTAGCAATGGTAGTGTGGAGCTTGGGCCTGATGTTCTCCGCCTCTTCCAGTGAAGAGGACCACGCTGTGATTGTGGATCTCCACGAGCGATCCATCACCGAATTTGACCGTGCCGTGCACGGTCTCAACCAGCTCTACGAGCATCTCCCTGCAACCTTTCATATGGTTGCTCGCGCCAGAATCAAAGAACCAGCGCTTGTCAGCTGTGGCGATGGGGATGACACGCTCTTCGTTTAGGAAGACATACTCTATAGTAGTGTCCGTCACGCCATGCACGCCCAACACGCTCTCCGTGCTGGCAACCAACACCCCTTCTACACCCAGAGCATGCTCTGTCGCACTGTGGCCTGGCGCCATCGTGTCACTGTTGTCCAAGATACTGTCGGCGAGCAGTATCTCTGACCGATCCTCCTCGACCTGTGCGACGTGGGCCTTGTTGCCCTTTTCACGCCGGTCGCGCTCCCTCTTGTGGCACTCCTTGGCCCAATAGCCCTTGATGCCGTAATAGCGGCATTCACCCTTCCGACGAGGAGGTGCGTCACCATTTGGCTTGGCTTGCCCACTACTGCCGCCGGTCTTCTTCGGCTTGTCGTGCTTGCCCTTTTCCTTGCCCTTTTCACCTCCACCTGAGGAACCTTCACTGAAGGCCCGGTCAGACCTACGAGCGCGCCGTTCCTCCGTGAGAAGTAATCGGCAGCCCGCATTTGCCTCTGGCTGGCCTCTTCCCTCCGACACGGAGAGGCATCCGCTGAGCTCCTCCAGCGACATATCCTTCAAGTCCAGCAAGGTTTCTATCGAGCAGGCCATTTGTGAATACCTGGGTGGCACGATGCGCAAAAGCTTTTGCACGGCGTCGAGCTCCGTCGTGCTGTCTCCCAGCGATTGAAGTTCGGTGACGATGCTCGACATGCGTAGGGCGAAGTCCTCGATAGCCTCCCCGCCCTTCAATGCCAGTCAGTCGAATTCCTTGCGTAGCCGTTGCCGACGCGCCTCGCAGACCCGATCCACCCCAATCCGCATGGTTTTGATCATGTCCCAGGCCGCCTTGGCATTGTCCTTGGCGACGAGCACCTGCACCATCTCGGGAGGCACCGAGCGCAGAATGGCGCCCAGCGCTCACGGACTTCGACTGAGTGCCGGCCGCCAGTGGTGGAGTTCCCACCATGATCACCAAAACCGATGAATGGCTCTGATACCACTTGTGGTTGCAAAAGCTATGAGAGGGGTTAGAACACACACACACACGCGCGAGAGGGAGAACTCAGACTCTGAACACCTGAGGGTTTGCGCCACGCACAACTGATGCGACTTTTCTGTTTTCTTCTATTTATCTTAATCAACAGATCCACCTGAATCGCTAACTAGAAAACGGCCACGCACAGCCGAGCCAACAGATCGTGCCATCCCACGACGCTCTGGCGTGCTGCAGCTAAACTACTCCGCCAGGATCGCACAAACTGCAGACCGAGGCGCTGAACTAGTCTATCCTTAACTGAACCTGAAGCACAATGTGTACAGGCACACACTGCACGTCAATTTATTTTAATTGAAACTAAAAACTAGACTAGTAATGCAGCAGGATTATTCATCAGATGCTGCCTATCGAATCTTGAGATACATCAAGGGTAGTCCGGGAATGGGATTGTGGTTTAAGAATAATGGTCAGCTGAACGTGGATGGGTACAGTGACGCAGACTGGGCAAGCTGCTTGGATGACAGATAGTCAACCTCAGGTTTTTGTGTGTTTGTAGGGGGGAACCTGGTGTCCTGGGGAAGCAAGAAACAACCTGTAGTGTCTAAATCAACTGTTGAGGCTGAATTTAGGGCCATGTCTCAAGGTTTAAGTGAGATATTGTGGATAAGAGGCTTCCTACTTGAGTTAAAGGTACTGAGACAAGGACCTCTAAATTTGTGGTGCGACAACAAGTCTGCCATTTGCATTGCAAATAATCCTGTTCAACATGATAGAACCAAACATGCAGAGATAGACAGGTTCTTCATAAAGGAAAAGTTGGATGCTGGTATTATCAAGATAACTCATGTTAGTTCAGGGCGACAAGTTGCTGATTGTCTAACAAAAGGGTTGGGAACTAGAGAGTGCAATCTGACATGTGTCAATATGGGAATGATAGACATCTATCATCCCTCTTGAGGGGGAGTGTTGGGCTGTGGCCTGCTGTATGTGAGTGTGTGTGTGTGTGTGTTATCCTGGCCCATGAGTCCCGTGTAACAGAGTAGCCCATGTAACAGATATGCTGGTTTCTGCCTGGAACCCTAACTCAATAGAAAAAGGAGAGTTCCACCCCTCCCAGCCGTCACCTTCAGATACCATGCTAGGAAATACGTAACTTTATTTCATGGAGGCCAAGGGCAAGTATGTATACATGTACAAGTGTAGTAAATATGCAAGAATCTCCTTGTACAACGGTGAAAATGCACAACAATAAATAGAAAGTATACAATTACCTGTAGTGATAGTAACACAAAAAATATAACCCATCTGCCTTTGGAAGTATGGTTCGACGGTAATTGACCCTTGAATACATTCCCTTGTGAGGAGATATAAAGAAGGTACTTTGGTTTAGATATCAAGCTCAATGTAGTTTTGTACTTGTTTGATAAGTAGTGGTACTAGAGAAGTCGAGGAAGCCGCGCCAGTGCTGCAGCAGGTCGGATGCCCAATTGTCCCGCTGCCATCATGTACCTGGGAATTCCCCTCACCGTCTGCCGGCCAACAGCTTCCCAACTTCAGCCGCTCGTGGATCGCGTGGCTCAGAGACTACCAAATTGGAAATCCAGATTGATGCAGAAACCGGGCAGACTGGCCCTGGTAAAATCAGTACTGGGAACCATACCTCTGCACCAGCTGCTAGTTCTTGACCTGTCAAAGCAGACAATCAAGAAGCTGGCAAAAATAGAGAGAGGTTTCCTCTGGGAAGGACAGGCCACGGCAAATGGCGGAAGCTGCCATGTCAACTGGCAGTGTGTCTGCAAGCCAACCTCCTATGGCGGACTTGGCATCCAGGACCTCGAGCGCACAGGCTTGGTGCTGCGCCTTCGTTGGCAGTGGCTAAGCCCGACAGATGAGAATCGTGCCTGGCACGGCCTCGATTTGCAATTCTCGGCTGTGGAAAAAGAGTTCTTCGCCTCCACCTCAATCGAGCTCGGAGACGGACTGACAGCAAAATTCTGGGAGGGTCGGTGGATCCGGGGACGCGCTGTCCGTGAGATCGCACCTCTGCTGTACCAATGCATCCCCAAACTCCGCTGCAATTCAAGAACAGTTGCAGATGGGCTGACGGCCAACAACTGGGCAAGAGACATCAATGGTGTCCTGGGCTTACATGAGATTGGGCAGTACCTCACGCTCTGGCACCTGATCAAGAATACAAACCTCACCAACGATGCCGACATGCTGACATGGAAATGGACCGAAGATGGAGTGTACACTGCTAAGTCGGCATACCTGGCAACATTCCATGGCTCGATTCGAAGTGTGGCCTGGAAACTGATCTGGAAGAGCTAGGACCCCGCAAGGTCAAGTTTTTCCATTGGCTAGCAGCCCTTGATCGCTGCTGGACGGCAGATAGGCTGGCACGGCGAGGACTGCAACACTACCCACACTTCCTCCTCTGTGACCAAGCACCTGAGACGATTCAGCACCTCACCATCGGCTGCTCGTTCACTCGACAGATCTGGTACAAGATCCTGTCCATGACACGCATGACCTGCACACCGCCGTCAGATGAAGCCACACTCTCTTAGTGGTGGTCAACTGCAAAGCAGCGCACTCCGATGGCGATGCAGAAGGGACTGGCCTCCATGACTTTGCTGGTACCGTGGATGGTGTGGAAGCATCGGAACGACTGTGTCTTTGACAACGCACACCCCTCGACTCGCAACCTGATGAGCAAAATCAAAGAGGAGGCAACATCATGGATTACAGCAGGGGCTATGGGCCTCAGGGATGTGTGGCCGACAACTTAGGATGTACACTAGTGTCACTAGAATTGTAATAATTCGAACCTCTTAGGAGGCTTGTAACAAAATCTATCTTTTTAATGAAATGAAACGCAGAGAATCCTTTGCGTTTTCTCGAAAAAAAAGAAGTCGAGGAACCTGCAATTACTCATGATTAGGAAAACTAACCTTAACCCTTAGCTTATGCAAGCAGTCTTATCAATCATAGTCCATACATGCTTCCCCTTAGACACAATAATTTTAAACAAACAAATTTTCTTCAATGTATCTTCTCTTTGCTAACTGTCCCATGTCCGTTCAACTTTGCAGGGAAACTACAACATGGTGACTATAGTAAGCATGGCATTATGTCTTCTACACAGAGTTGTTATAGGCCGAATGCAGTTAATGATGAAATTGTTCCCTGGGATGTCAAACAATATTACAAGTTTGCCATTTGCTTGCATGTCTGATCCTATCCGAACCCCTGTTCCTCTTAAGTTAGACGTGACTCTTCCACCACTGCCAGATGTCAAATGGAGTATTTCACGCTTGTACTATCTATTCAATACACAGCTTGACAGAAACATTGCCTTGTAAGTGAAAATATCTAGCTTTTACTAGCTAGACATGTGTTTTTGGTATTGTGCAATGCATCTTTTGTCATACTACTGCAGTTGCTCGGCTCCAAAAAGCTCATCCTCAGTTGCACATAGTAACTGAAGTTCCTTTTTCATGGTGAACTAACTCGGTACTTTGTTTTGACTATCTTCATAAGTTCAGGTCTATTATCACTTTGCTCGTCACGTGCTTTTCTATTGTGTTTGTTGGAGGATTGTTGTTTCATAAGTTCAGGTCTGTAACTTCTTATTTAGAAGTGCATGCATTTTCTGATTTGTTCTTTATTTCTCAAGGAGGATATCTTACATATTCACTAGTCAGTACTAACATAAATGAAATACTGGTTTATTTTTCAGGAAGAAAGAACAGCCGCTGGAGGATTGCTTATGGGAAGCTTGGGCATGTCTATGCTCATCATCTACTCATCTAAGAGTGAGTGCAAATGCTTTCTGGCTTAAGAAGAATATGCTTAGTTATGTGGTACTGTCTTTCATTAACCATTCTATATATATTTTATTCTAGAGAACTCTTTTTAATATGCTCTTTTGTTTCTTCTCACAGCAAAAGACACGTATTGAGCGTGTTATTGGTTTCTTTCTTGCTATCTGGGGTATATTGTTCTATTCTCGCTTGTTAAGTGCAATGACAGAACAATTTAGAGTGAGTTTTGTTTCACTATACTATGAAATTGGGGTGAAATCTTTTATATCGGTGCAAGCTTTTAAACTGTCTCCTGGTTTTGCACAGACCCAAATGCATAAGGTAAGGGAAGGGGCACAGTTACAAGTCCTTGAGGATGATCATATCATTATCTGTGGAATCAATAGTCATCTGACGTCCATATTGAATCAGCTGAATAAGTTCCATGAATCAGCAATTCACTTAGGTACTGCTACAGCAAGGTAACTGAAGGATAGCGTAGCATTTAGGCAATATCTATCTTCATAATCTAATACATCCGAGAACCAAGCATTTGCTTGGTGGCAAGGCTAGCGAGTGCGCAGCCAGCCCACCCGGGTTCGAGTCCCCATGTGGAACGAATTAGACGGGGTGTTATCCGTGCGTATAATCCGCTGCTGGAGAGGTCTCATCTACCTAACAACGTATAGCCCGCGAGGGATCATTCCCCGGGGGTCAACGTTTTATAATCTAATACATCCCTTTACTTTCTTTGTATAATGTGAAGGAAGCAGAGAATTCTCCTTCTCTCGGAACTTCCCAGAAAGCATATCGAGAAGGTTGGAGATAGCATCTCTAAAGATTTAAACCATGTTGATGTATTCACCAAGAGGTAAAAGGGATTATACACTTCTTGTGATGCTTTCTGAACACATCAAATTCTTTCAATCTCTTTACCCTCAGAACAGATGTTTCGTTTGATATGTGAAAATTCAGTTTGACTTCACTTAAAAATTGCAGTTGTAGCCTTAGCTTGACAAAATCATTTGAGAGAGCAGCAGCAAACAAAGCAAAGTCTATAATCATCTTACCATCAAAGAATGAACGGTATGCATAATACCATATAGGCATATATTTTCCTTTATGTTTGCTGTACTGGAAATATTTTTGAAGAAGGAAGTTTGTTGTATTTTTCTGTACTGTACTGCATTGAATCTGTGTGGGTCATCAAATTCCTATCAAGTGGATTTCTATATGTGAATCCATTGTTGTAGTATTGGATGGGGAACTTGAAATTTTTAGAGTTTTGACATGAATAACTTGAGAAAAGCAGCATTTATATCAGAAAATATGCAAAACAAACTCTTCAAAAGAAAATTCATGTATTTTCTTATTGAATATATAAGCCATATGCTAAATTTTGACGCATTATTTGTAGCACCAGTAGTTATTATTAAAGCAAATATGTTGTCTGCATGGTTTGGTATGGTCCAAGGACCGAGAGTAGGTGTTTGCTCCTAATCGGCTGGCAATGCCACCCACCAAGCCTAGGAGTCTGGGTTGAGAAGAGGTTAAAACTATAATTTCTTGTTAATCTTCTCCTAATTTTCAAGGTACAAGATAGATGTCCTTTTATAGGATCGGCTAGTAACTAACTGATGAAATTAGCAGCCCAATATAGCATGATAAGACCACCACTATAGAGCCCATACTCGAAACAGGCTTTCTGTTGGGGATATGCTAAATGGATATCACCATAGCATGTCTCTAATCTAGATAACCCGGGTGGCCCACAGTTGGTAGCAAGGTCCATGGCCTGCTGGGCGGCCTAGTTAGATGGATCCAGAAGGGAGGCCCATGCCGGATAAAGGAAGGCTACGGAGGAGTCACCGACGTACCCGGAGCCTTGGAGTACAAGATACGTTAGACTAGTTGTATACTGTGTAGGACTCTGTAACCTGTCCGGCAAGGACTTTGCCTATAACCCTAGGATCTGGCGACTATATAAGTCGGACCTATGGGAGCCTTTAGAGCACCAATCAACTCATATCGCGCACAGCGAACCGGCCCCTGTAACTTGTTAGGTAATCTAGTTTGTTTCCTGTCAGTTAAAAGTGTCAATAAGTTCAGAGTTAGTGAGTCAGTTGCAGTTAGTTCGTCAGCTATTTTTCAGGTTCAGTTAAGATAGGATTCTGTTTAGTTTTGACCTGATCAAGTCATGTACTCCCGATCGCCTGGGACGTGGGATGGCACGTACCGTTGTGGGCATCGTGTAGGAAAGCACGATCTAGTCCTTGCTCAATAAAAGGAGAAACCCCCCGAAGCTGTCGATGGTTGAACAACACAAAATCCTTTTGCCATTGTCTCTGAATCTCTCTGATTTTCGAGTTTGCATCTTCAGGGTTTAGAGCGAGAGAGGGAACATAACTCGGCGTATTGCCATTATAGTGATTTATAGCAGGAGTAGGATTCCGCCACCGTCGTGGGATCTGAACCTGGGTAAGCTGTGTTACCTCGTACCCGCCAACCTTCCGCCTTACCCCACGTCTCTAAACACGCTCTATGAGGACCCCTCCATGGCGTACTCGTCGGCAATACCACGACAGTTTCGCCCTGCTTTATACATAGATTCTAACGTCCAAACCGATACAAAGGTTCCTCTTAAAAGCAGATCAAAGATAAAAAGGAATAGCCACACCCCGAGACAACTAACTAAAGGTGTCACCATGTCTCCTTGTGAAACCACCGGACGTTGTCATAGTGCAACCACAAAGTTTTCGCTAGAGAGGCCCTTGGCCACCTGCCCTCTCGCTCCGGGCCGTGGAACGCTGATCCTGCCAGCGGACAACAAGGATGGAGTGTGGTGAAAGCTAGGTCAATAGGAAGCCGCCGAGACCACCATACGCCAGCGCCGGAAGTTCCTCAGGATAGGATCCGAACTTGCTTCCGATGATAATAAAATGAGGACGCGAGGTACGGAAGCTCCACGACAACGCACCCAAGAGGGTGACGACGCATCACGCCGCCGTCATCGAGATCGAGATGATCAAGGGTTTTCACCTGGAGCCCGGACACGGGGGAGGTAACCACAACGGTGCCCCCAAGAGGGTTACGGCAGTCACAGGCGTCGCCGCCGCTGGCGTCGAAGTGCTGGGCTTTCGCTGGAAAAACCTTCGCAATACAACCCGGTACCTCGGACCATCCACTACCACCAAGCCAGGCCTCCAGGACGCCAACTAGGAGCCGCCATTGCCGAAGCACAGGCAGCTCCAGGATCCCTCGCCGCCAGGTCCTCACCACTTGCATGGCTAAAGAGACAAGGCACCACCACAGAACCGTCGCTTGCCGGAGAGCCGAATGGGCGTTCCACCTTCCAGAGCCTCCGCTCCGGCATCCAACTCACACCCGAGGGGCGACAGACATGACATCGATCCCGACTGCACGGGTGTGAGGGACCGGCTAGCTAATGCAGGTAGCATAGGTGCAATGAGAAGGTGGGCACAACACGTTCATGCCACCGCAGGCTGCATCTCGCAGAACCCACGCGGGCCTGCCAAGCGGCCACTAGATATAGGCCTGCCTGGCCCAGATCCTGTGCCCCCGGCATAGCAGCAAGAGGAGTGTCACGAACCCCTCCGGAGGTGCAGCGAGGAAGGGGGATTTGGGGAAGGAATATGGGGTTCAGGATTGAGACAGAGCACAGGGTGGAGACAGGAATCAGAGGATTAGGGAATGTTCATTTACTTTGTTGATCGATCCCTTTCCCCCAGTGCGATCCGAGTATTTCTACCCTTCTAGGATCACGAGCCCACAGTTACAAGGCCCAGGCGTGGCGCTTTCATGGGACACAGCCCGCACGAGCAACGCCCAGGATGGTGGCCCAACTAGTCCTGACAATGCCCTCCTCTTGAGAATCGGCATGCCCTCATGCCGATGCCGAAGTCGATGCCGAACTTAACGATGCCTCAGCCACGGTAGGAATTCTCGGAGAAGGTTCACCTGATACGTGCAGTGGTAGCACATGCTTCTTGAGAAGAGAGACATACACCACATCATGGATCTTGCTGGATTTTGGCAGCTCCAGGCGATAAGCGACTGCCCCTACTCGAGCTACTATCTTGTTTGGTCCACAGTACCTCAGCGAGAGCTTCTGACAGAGACGTTTTTCCACCGACTGCTGCACGAACGGTTGGAGTTGTACACTTGACCCCCAACAGCAAACTATCGCTCAGATCGATGCTTGTCAGCTTGTTTCTTCATACGGAGCTGAGCAGGAGCTAGTTGTTGTTTCAATATCTCCAGAGTTGCAGCCCGATCAGCTAGCCAAGTATCTAGGTCCGGAGAGTTTCCTTGACTGTTTGCCACAATTCCCAGCACTCTAGGCTGCCGACCAAACACCACCTCAAATGGTGTCTTGCCCAAAGCAGAGTGATAGGTGGTGTTGTACCAATGCTCGGTGAGAGGCAACCATTCATACCACTTGTTGGGTTTCATGTGAACAACACAGCGGAGGTACGTTTCCAAACATTGGTTTAAGCGTTCCGTTTGTCCATCAGACTGAGGATGATACGAGGAGCTCATGTGCAAAGCTGTAGCAATCAAACGGAACAGCTCTCGCAAGAAGGTGCTGGTGAAATACGATCACAGTCAGACACGATTACCTTGGGAGAAATGCTTGTGCCACTTGTAATGCTGTGAATGGATGAGAGAGTGGAATGAAATGGTCCAGCTTGGAGAAGCGGTCAATTACCACCAGGATCACATCGCAGTTGTGTGATTTCGGCGGTGCCTCGATGAAATCTAGACTAACCATCTCCCATGTTAGACTGTATATTTGTACAACTGTAAACTGTATCTGTACCGTACCTCTTGGTATCCAATATATAAAGTGATAGGCCATGCACCAGATGCGTCGAGCCGGTTTCCACCAAATCATTGTTTAACATGGTATCAGACTAGGCAAACCCTAGCCGCCGCCCCTGCCCTAACCGCCGCCGCCTTCCTCGGCCGCCGCTTCTGCCCTTGGCCGCCGCCGCCCGCCGCCAAGGTCCTCGCCGTTATGAGCTCCTCCGACTCGTCCTCGGCTTCTTCCGCTGCCCCCATGATCCCGCCGCAGCTCGCGGCGATTCTCGCCGCCAGCACCTCGAGCCAGATGGCCGCGTCTACCATGTCGCGCCCTCTGTATCTTGGCTCGTCGCAGTTCGCCCCTGGGTTTTTCCCTCCACCGCCGCCCTCTGTGGCGGCGCCGCTTGTGCCGTTTAGCACGGTGCCGTCCATGCCACCATCGGCGCCCCCGGCCTCGCCATCGCTCATCTCCTTCTCGGCCACGCCCGTGGTCGCCAGGCCGCCGATTGTCTCCACCGCCGCGGCCAATGCCGCCGCCGCTGCTGGACCCCCGGGTGCTGACGGCCCGGGCAACGGTCCCTACCAGCTCACGCACCTCATCACGGTGCGCCTCACGCAGGATAATTACCTGTATTGGTGGGCGCAGATCCTACCGCTCCTTCGCAACCGTCATCTTGAAGGCTTCGTAGACGGGAGCCATCCGTGCCCGCCCCGCCTTGTCTCTACGGTCACGGCCACTAGCGCCCGGGTCTCCGCTGAGAACCCGGCGTACCGTGCCTGAGTCGCACAGGACCAGGCCATCTTGTCGGCACTCCAGTCCTCTCTGACGGAAGGCATCGCTGGTCTGGTCGTGTTCGCCGCCACGTCCCTTGACGTGTGGGCGACGATGGCGGACAGCTTCTCGGCGCACTAATCGGTTCGCGCCTCGGATCTTCGTCAACAACTCCTCGAGTGCAAGAAGCTCGACTCCTTCGCGCACGTCTACTTAATAAGATCAAGACGCTCGCCGACACCCTGTCTGCTATCGGGCAGCCGCTTCGTGATGCGGAGTTCACGGACTTCGTTCTCCGGGGCCTCGGCCACGACTACAACAACCTGGTTGAGGCGGTAAGGGGTCGTGACACGCCCATGTCCCCCTGGGACTTGTATGCGCGTCTTCTCTCCACCAAGCAGCGCGTTGACGCTCGCCATGCCGCACTACAGCTTAACGACCCCCACGCACACGCTGTCTACCATGGGGCCAATCCTGGTGGCTACCGTCCGCCTTGCCCTCCTGCCGGTCCGCCCATGGGCGGTGGTGGTCACCAGCCTCCTTCCTCAGCACCGCCTTATGGACCTCCTGCAACCACCGATCGCTGCGGCCGCCTCAACGTCGACTGCAAGCTCTGTGGCATCCACGGGCACTACGCCTCTCGTTGCCACCGTCGCTTCAAAAAGGACTTCCTTGGCATCGGCAATGACGGGCGCGGTAACGAGAAGCAGGTCGCCATCGCCGAGCAGAGTTCCACCGGCTACCCCGGCGGAGGTGGCTACACGTCGTCATACCCGATCGACCCTGCCTGGTATTTCGACACAGGTGCTACGGAGCACGTGACCAACGAGGCTGGTCGGCTCCAGGCGCAGGAGACCTACCGTGGCCGTGACAAGGTCCGTATCCCTGATGGTTCAGGTATGCCCATTACTCATGTTGGTTAGGCCTCCCTTCTGTCTAGTTCCTCTCGTCGGCTTCATCTTCGCAATGTCCTTCGCGTCCCACTTGTCACTCGTCCTTTACTTTCGGTCCGTAAGTTCACCTATGATAATGATGTGTTTTGTGAATTTCACCCGTTTCATCTCCTCGTTAAGGATCGAGCCACACGGGAGGTTCTACTTAGAGGTCGCATCCACCAGGGTCTGTATGCGTTGGAGGCGCCTCCCCGGAGGTCTTCAGCGTCGTTCGTACGTCGGCGTTCCATTGGCATGCCCGGCTTGGTCATCCTGCGTCTCCCATAGTAAGCCATGTTTTGCATCGACATGAGCTTCCTACGTCGTCTACCAATAAAAGTTTAGCTGTTTGTGATGCTTGTCAACAGGGAAAGAGTCATCAATTACCGTTTGTGTCTTCGTCTCGAGTTGTTACTACTCCATTAGAACTTGTGTTTTCCGATGTGTGGGGCCCTGCCCAAACCTCTGTCAGTGGTTATAAATATTATGTCAGTTTCATTGATGCCTACAGTCGCTTTACGTGGCTTTATCTTCTTAAAAGCAAAGCTGATGTGTTTAATGTGTTTTTACAATTTCAAATGCATGTTGAAAGACTCCTATAACATAAGATCATTCATGTTCAGTCGGATTGGGGGGTGAGTATCGCAACCTCAATTCTTTCTTCAATAAGCTTGGGATATCTCACCGTGTTTCATGCCCACATATACATCGGTAGAATGGTGCTGTCGAGCGCAAGCACCGTCACATAGTTGAAACTGGCCTTACACTCCTCGCTCATGCCTCCGTGCCCTTTCGTTTTTGGAGCGATGCCTTTACCATTGCTTGTTTCTTGATTAATAGAACTCCTACTCGAGTATTAAATATGAAGACACCGCTTGAACTGTTGTTTAATGAACTCCCTGACTACACTTTTCTCAAAGTTTTTGGCTGTGCTTGTGCTTGTTGGCCGCACCTTCGCCCCTATAATAGTCGCAAGCTTGAGTTTCTGATAAAAGGGGTTACCCCTTGGGGTGGCCCGATCTTCACGGATCTCGGGGTCAAATCGATGGGAAAGCGAGGGGAAAGGGAGAAGGTAGCGGAAGCGAACACACACCTCGCGAAGAACACGATGAACACACGCAAAAACTCGCACGATACAAGGCCGATTGCTCCAGAACGGCGGCCACCGGTCCGATAGAATCCTCGCAAGGAAAGATCGGTCAACGTGCTCCCTCAAATCCACATCGGAGAGGGAAGAACACCTTGGAGAGGGTCTTGACAACTTGGAGACGAGACACCGAACTCCAAGGCCTTGTTCAACGATGGATGCGTGATGCAAAGTCCAATCGAGGTTGGTGACGATAGTCGGTCCCCTTGGTAAAGGGGATGAGGCAAAACTAGAGATTCCACAATAGGGGTTGTCTTTAGTCTATCATCTATGCCTAAGGGATACATGAGGGGTGGGGGCTCTATTTATAGGCCAACCACTAAACAAGGGTAGTTTCGGGATAAACTAGGCGAATAGGTAAGTAAAGGGGAATACATGGGCTGTGGCCCAACAGGTGCGCGCGGGCACAGACATGACCGGTAGTACCGGACTCAGGACCGGTAGTACCGGTCGTAACCGGTAGTACCGCTCTGGGACCGGTACTACCGCTTGCGGTCCTGGAGCGTTAGTTGGAGCCGTCAGTAGCGAGCGGTAGCAGGGGCGGTAGTACCGCTGACCGGTAGTACCGGTTTCGACGACCGGTAGTACCGCTTGGACCTGGCAGCTGCCGACCTGTCTTCTTCCGTCTCCTCTTCCAAGCCTCCGTCTTGTCGGGCTTGATGTTCCGGGCTTCCTCCCTTGCCTCCGTATTGGTCGGTGTGAACCTATCATGCATATGTGACGGAGTATGAAGTAGCATACCATTCAATAGGGTAGGAAGTGGGATCGCATAGAGGAACGGATTCACCTTTAGAGTCCATGACGACTTGGCATAAGTTGGAGAACTTGATGTAGTAACGACCGTAGGTCGGGCTGCATCATCTCCCCTCCTTCAAAAAGAGTCGTCCTCGACTCTCCATGTTCATCACGAAGTATAAGAGGTCGAAGGACATCCTTGATCCTGGGGTTCACCATATAGTCGTTCTCGGGAAGATTGACTTGACAACACTTTAATGTTCCTTCACCCTCCATGAAGCCTACAAAGCTCACGACAAAAGCGAAGCAACACTCAAAGCGTAGCCAATTCATGAACATTATGGCATGAGTCCTCAAGTAGAAGGAAGTCACCTTAGCTTGTAGAGATAGCTCGATGAAGGGTAGCCATAGGTAACTCTCTTCGGTTCTTCTTGTCAACACATGGTTGGTAGAGGTTGACGTGTATGCACTTGTACCTTCACAGAACAAAGACCAAGCAAAATATTTTCGTGCGTGATAGAGGAGCATGTCAAATGTGGCATGTCCATTCTTGTTCACAACACTATTAGCACAATGCATGTATAGAAAATGGAATGCATATGCAAGGTCAATGTGCATCGTTTGAGCATCATCCAAATGTGGGAACTCAAAAACTCCATATAACATAGTAGGGTGGCACGCAAAGCAATTGACTAAATATATCAACATCTTTGATGCAAGAATAGGAGAATTTGGCAAAAACACACAAGGAAGAATGTCCAAAGCAACATCATTATGTGTGCAAACCAACTATTGGAAAGAGAAATTGTTCGACATGTTGGATGTCACACACAAATCATCGAAAGCAAATATCATGGGAATATGAGTATCCCAAGCGGAAGCAAAAACAACATGTTTGCAAACAAACCAAATGGAAGAGCAAGTGGTCCTTATGTTTGTTGCAACAACAAGACGAGATATTTGAAAGCTCTCATGAAAATACATGCTCTTAATGGCATTATGGTTGCACACAAAACATCGAAAAGAGAATTTGTTCAACATTTTTGTTGCAACACACAAAGCATCAATATCCAATAGCAAAGAAACATGAATGTCACAAGGTGAGATAATGCCATCAACATGCTTGCAATCAAATCATAGAAAAGAGCAATTTGCCAACATGAAAGATGCAAAGCATGCAAAAGGTATCAGAGCTGGGTTCGATCTTGAACTCACTTGTGGGATGCTCTCAAGAGCTCTTTTTGTCAACTCGTGCTCAACCGAGGTTGACATGCTAGTGCGGGTACCTACACACATCATACACAAAAGGAAGAACGTATGTGCATGGTAGAGATACACATCATCCATCATGACGTATCTCTTCTTGTGCACATCACCATTAATGTCAATCAAGTACGAAATAGATGCATGGTGAGTATGCAAGTGGGGAACATGCTTATCATGGCAATCATCAAAATCTCCCAAAATTGAGAAAGCTATGGGGGCCATCTCATTATAACGCATATAATCAATATTTTTGCAAGCAAAACAAGTGAAATAGCAAGCATTCATCTTATCGCAAGCAATGGGAGAAATTGAATGACTAGCATGACAAGGCAAGTCCGAAGCAATTGGAGGATACACACAAGATGCATAGCATGGCATGTTTATGGCAATGATATCGCAATCAAACAATTTCACATGATCAATATTATGCAAAGGCAAAGCATCACATGGGAAAGTGGATGAAGCATATGTAATGTCACACGTATCATCCATAGCATGCATATCCTCAAAATTCATCATGTCCACTAGTGGGATCATGGCATCATCAACACCCTTATTGTTACTTTGTTCATACCTCTCATATGAAGTGGGTGTTGTGGAAGTAGTGTCCTCCTTGTGGACGACTTCGTCTTGATGTAGCCATGGCATAGCATCCTCTTCATCCACCATGTACATCTTCTCCATTCGAGGCATCATTGCTTCATGGCTTGGAGCGTCTTCATTCATGGAACCTAGCACAACATAATAGAACACACTAGAGGTAGAGGGTAAGTTGTTAGAAATCGAAATGGCCTCACTTGACCTATCAACTACCACTCTCAACTCACTAGGAGTATCACTCATGCCCTCTAAGTGGAAGCACTCAATCTCACATAAGGTGGAGTCACTCATCTCACTCTTGTTCTCACTCAAGTGGGCTAAGTGGCTCTCATACTCACATGGGATTGGTACCACATCATCACTCAAGCATATGGGGATAGGTTCGGTTTCCTCAACTCCATGCGCCTCCTTTG
This sequence comes from Avena sativa, assembly GCA_916181665.1. Taxonomy (NCBI): domain Eukaryota; kingdom Viridiplantae; phylum Streptophyta; class Magnoliopsida; order Poales; family Poaceae; genus Avena; species Avena sativa. The sequence goes on from OV702293.1 coordinate 109,635,882, forward strand.
GTGAAGGGAAAATCCCATGCACACCATGCTTGACCTTGTCGCCTTCAAGGTTGGATGCCATAAGATGGGCATCATCGCTCGCCTCCATGGTCGAAGGGAAAATCCCATGCTCGACCGTCTTGTGGACATCTTGTAGTAGTGGTGGAGGTAGGCTCACGCTATCTAACTTGGCGAAGTAGAGGTCTTCATTTTCCTCGTTTATGAGGTCTTCAAATGCAAGCGTAGTCATGGAAGCTTGATGGCGTGGACGAAGGCTTGCTCTTGGTGCCATTTTGGTGGTGGCACTAGAAGTTGAAGGTGCCTTGTGATGGTGTCGACGAAGGTCATTGGCGTGCCTTGCCGATGGTTGATGTAGGTGGCGCACTTGGTCATCCATATGACGCTCACGACGATGGCCCTTGACCTTGGCACGCTTCCTTATAAGTTCTTCTAATGAGCACAAAGCATCATTAGTCTTGGCGACCATGCTCATGTTTTTGTTGAAGTCATTGTCCATGTCCTTCTTGAAGTTGTGGAGGTCACTCTTGAACTTGTCCATTTGATGGTGGACCTTGGCGCACTCGAGTTGGAGGCTCCGTCTTGGTCGGTGCGACGTGAGGAGCTTCACGTTGTCGTTCTTGAAGTCGTCCATGCTTGGGGAGTCATTGTTGTTGTAGTACTCCATATCACCCAAGCATGTGGAGCCATTGTTGATGTAGTGCTCCATCATGTTATCCATGCTTGTGGAGACATAGGCATGGTGGCTCATCGTGGATTCTTCATAGAAATCATCCTCGGTTCCGGAGTCCCTAGACATGATTCACAAGACCAAGCGGTGTATATGGAAGTGGTAGAGGGTGTTAGGGATACAACGTCAAACCCTACTTTACCTTGGAAGATCGTATCGTGCAAGTGGCCACACTTGAGAGCAATAAACCAAGCAAAGTGAAGTTCACGCGGAACACCAAAACCAACTACTAACCAAAAAAACACACACACACAAGGCCTATGGTGGATAGATATGGAAAGTGGCATGTCAAGAACCAATCCGAAATCAAGATGTTGTATTGGCAAGTAAAGAACCACAATGATCACAAAGCAAACAAGTCAATCCACAAGATAGAAAATATGTACAAGGAAACACACACGGTGGAATAAATGGGACTTGTGCGACGGAGAAAGTGAGCTAAGAACCAAATGATTACCTAGCGAAGACTATAAGCTCGTGTCACACAAGTACAAGGAGAGACGCTAGTTCGATTGCACAAAATTGGTGGGCTACAAGATATGCACAATAAGTACCACCTATATGATGTTCATCGAGCTTGCGCTTCCTATTCTATGAGACATATGTATATTTCTTTCTTTTCTTTTTCTTTTTCTATTTTTCTTTTTATTTTTCACTTGCCTCTTCCTTGTGCCAACAACTATACAAGATAACTATATGAGATAGCGCTCACAAATGTTTGCTCGGAATCTACAAGGTATCAAATGTGCATAGCCCAAGCAATCATAAGAGGAACTAGTCTCAATAGGTGTTTGTTGCTCGCAAAGATAGTGGGGTTCACAAAAGAATGCAAGTGGGGAGAAGTCGCGGAATGTTTATACCTTTCGTTGACGATCTTCATCCTTTATTGTTGGATTCCGCCTTGCTCACGGAATTTGGATGGAGTAGATAGCATGAACAACGTGGATGATGATTTAGAGCTCCTTCTCCTCTTCGAAACGAGCTAAAGAACACCAAAATCCGAGTTCGAATGCAAAAGTTATGCTCAAAACAGTGAGAGGCTGAAATCTGGGAATCTGTTTTTTTCTGTTCAGTACCGGGCGGTAGTACCGGTTTTTGGAGCGGTAGTACCGGGTTTTCGGAGGACCGGTAGTACCGTTTAGGTACCGGGAAGGTGCGGTAGTACCGGTTTTTGAGCCCGGTAGTACCGGTTGGTCCTGGGACGCCCAGATTTGACGCGTTTTCGCGATTTTGGGACGATTTGGACGAAAAATCTTTAAAAAAAACACCAAATCGAAGGAGAAAATCAAGGAATTAGGCTATGGGAACGCAGAGGAAGGTAGATCAACAAGTTTTGCAAGTAATCCACGGATCAAAACCTACCAAAACGCACTCAAATGACAGATCGATCCAAAACACGAATTGGGGCTATTTTTGGTGGAATTTTCGAATTTATAGGGAAAAGACCAAATTGATGAGAAATCCGTGGCAACCAAAAGCTGCTGATACTAGATGATAAAAGGGGTTACCCCTTGGGGTGGCCCGATCTTCACGGATCTCGGGGTCAAATCGATGGGAAAGCAAGGGGAAAGGGAGAAGGTAGCGGAAGCGAACACACACCTCGCGAAGAACACGATAAACACACGCAAAAACTCACACGATACAAGGCCGATTGCTCCTGAACGGCGGCCACCGGTCCATAGGATCCTCGCAAGGAAAGATCGGTCAACGTGCTCCCTCAAATCCACATCGGAGAGGGAAGAACACCTTGGGGAGGGTCTTGACAACTTGGAGACGAGACACCGAACTCCAAGGCCTTGTTCAACGATGGATGCGTGATGCAAAGTCCAATCGAGGTTGGTGACGATAGTCGGTCCCCTTGGTAAAGGGGATGAGGCAAAACTAGAGATTCTATAATGAGGGTTGTCTTTAGTCTATCATCTATGCCGGATACATGAGGGGTGGGGGCTTTATTTATAGGCCAACCACTAAACAAGGGTAGTTTGGAGATAAACTAGGCGAATAGGTAAGTAAAGGGGAATACATGTGCTGTGGCCCAACACGTGCGCGCGGGCACAGACATGACCGGTAGTACCGGACTCAGGACCGGTAGTACCGGTCGTAACCGGTAGTACCGCTCTGGGACCGGTAGTACCGCTTGCGGTCCTGGAGCGTCAGTTGGAGCCGTCAGTAGCGAGCGGTAGCAGGGACGGTAGTACCGTTGACCGGTAGTACCGGTTCCGACGACCGGTAGTACCGCTTGGACCTGGCAGCTGCCGACCTGTCTTCTTCCGTCTCCTCTTCCAAGCCTCCGTCTTGTCGGGCTTGATGTTCCGAGCTTCCTCCCTTGCCTCCGTACTGGTCAGTGTGAACCTATCATGCATATGTGACGGAGTATGAAGTAGCATACCATTCAATAGGGTAGGAAGTGGGATCGCATAGTGGCGCGAGCTAGTGGCGCCGCTAACGAGCGGCAAATAGCAATTGCGCTTTCCCGAGTGCGATCCGAGTATTTCTATCCTTCTAGGATCACAAGCCCACAGTTACAAGGCCCAGGCGTGGCCCTTTCATGGGACACAGCCTGCACGAGCAACGGCCCAGGATGGTGGGCCAACTAGTCCTGACAAGGAGGGACGCCGAGAGGAGCACCGTCACAGAAACAAGCTCACTGCCTGCGCCCTGGCAGCCCAGATCTGGCCCGTGCAGCCCCGCCGCCACAGCACCCCTGCATCATCTGCCGCCACCCCTGCAGCTTGCCCCCACGCCCCGCCGACGCCAGCGCCACCCACCATCATCGCCGCCGCCAAGCCGAGCATCTTCCGCAGCGCCACCGCCGCCGGCTTGGTCCGCCCTGCAGACCCCGCGACGCGCGCGGGTAGAGGATGGCCCGCCGCCGAGGAGGTGGGAGGACGGCACGGGAGTGAGACGAAGCGTTTTTTTTCCACTAATTTTCAGACTTCTCTATAGAGTCCATACACCATAACACTTCTATTGTTGATTGATTTTACTTGGTTCTTGCTTTATATATCTGATGAAATACATCTTGTTGAACATGATCAGATATGAAGTGGATACAGATGCATTTCTTTCTCTACTGGCTCTGCAATCTGTTCCACAAATTGCATCAGTTCCTACGATTGTTGAGGTATATACAGGCTCCACCATTTGTACTACAAGATTTATGTATCAACATTAAACATTTACGTATTCATCATGTTATATAATTGTAGGCTTCTAACTCGACAACCATCGAACTTCTGAAATCAATCACAGGCTTAAATGTGCAACCGGTGGAGATGGTTGCTTCTAAGCTGTTTGTGCAGTGCTCTAGGCAAAAGGGCCTTCTCAAAATCTACAGACACTTGCTTAATTCTCGCAGTACTACTCTTATCTTATGAATTTTCTGATACAATAATGCTGGGAAGGGTTCAGGTCGCTCTTACTATTATATTTACGGATTAGCAGCTGAGTGGTCACAGAACCAAATCACAGGAAAAAACAAATAAATGCAGCTGACACACAATTATTGGAACTTAAACATGGTATTTAGCTACAGGACGTGGGTGTCACACTGGTGGATTAGCCACCACTGTATTTTCTGATTCAAGTTTACTTGGTATATTTTACTGCCTCTTTGTTTTATTTTTTTTGGAAAGGAGCATATATTAATATCAAGAGATACCAATTACACCCGGCCTCTGCAACAACGCAATACCCTATTGGCATTACGGATGCACACAGCCAACAAAAGATAAAGAAAACTAAGAAAATAAAAGACCTGCTACAGTGTTCCGGTCCTAGCAACAACAGTACAACCACCACCAATACAACAACTGAACTCCAGGCTCTTCAAAAGCGACGCCTCCAAGAAGGAAACAGTGCACAAGCGCTGTCATCGCCCGATCAAAGATCTAGATTTTCACCCTGAAGATAATCCTCACTCTCAAAACAATGCCTTCAATAAGACCATTGCCAGACACAACCAGCCAAGGCCAGACCTTGGGTTTTCACCCTGAAAGGTAAGATTCTGAAATTCACTTGTGTTGCCGCCCCCACTTACATACGGCTGCTGTTTAGCCCAGAACACCAAGCAAATCCCTCAACTGTACGGCGACTCAAACCTCCATAGATAGATCTCTAAACCTGGCCTTCATGAATTCTCCACCTCTGACTTCACCATGGATCGACAGTCGCCTGGTGGCAACAAAGGACAGAGCTTCGCGGCGCTCCCTCCTGAACCAAACGGTCGGAATAAAACATGGATGCACACGACCGAATACCATCCGATCCAGCGAACTGCAGGCATAGAAGCGCCGGTACATTCGCCGGCGGAGCCTTCCGAAACTCCCCATGTGCAGACTCTGTTCCTACCCTATCAACACTCCTTGCAGTACCCTATTGCAATACTTCAACTCTCTCCATGTCCAACTCATAACCTACCCGTACACATATTTGACTCGAACACATTATTGCTTCACTGTATGCATGCTTTTGCCTTGCATTGATTTTGTTACCAATATCTGCCTTGTTTTTTGTCTAGATGATAGGAACTTTATCCCTCGGTTTCTGACTTGTTTTCTTTTTTCGCGAAAATACAAAAGCCTTGCGTTTCGATTCATTGATAGAAAAAAGAGAGTTCTGTACAAAATATCCACACGCTCAGAGAGCTAACACCACAACAACTCAACCCACTAGACTACAGGGCCACGGGGATCAAAGCCCGAAGGCCAAGCGCTCCGGCGGCGGCCCAACATCTAGCCTCGGATCGAATCGTGCCGAGAAGGTTGCTCATGGTAGGTGACGCACTGTCGAAAACGACCGCGTTACGTTATTTCCAGATCCACCAGGCCGTCAACATGATCAGTGAGGTCGTCCCCTTGCGCAACGTGCGCGGGGGAGGGGGGGTGGGGGGTGTAGAAGCTAAACCCTGCAGCCACCAGCCCACAAGGTCTCCTCCATCTGGAGGCGCCGCATTGGATCGAATCCAAGAGAGCACCTCATGCCAGATTGCCCTGGAGAAGGGGCATTCCACCAGAAGGTGAGTCATGGTCTCTTCCGATTGGTCGCACAAGGGGCAGCGTGGAGGGTGGGCCAACCCCTGTCTCGCCAGCTGCTCGGCCGCCCAGCAGCGGTCCTGACAAGCAAGCCATATGAAGAACTTGACACTAGGCGGCGCCCAGGCCTTTTAGTTCAGCTTCCAGGATCTCGAAGCGATCAAGCCCTGGAAAAGGAACTCATAGCAAGACCGCGCCAAGTACTGCGCCTCAGGCGTCCAGCGCTAGAGCAGGGTATCAGGTCCGTCTGACAGCTGGATGTCGCGTACTCTGATCCACAACTGAACATACTGCCATATGGCAAGCGGACTTAGCGCGCCTTGAATGTCAGAGATCCAGCGACGCTCGACCAGCGCCTCTCTCACCGTACGGCGCTTCCGAGCCCTCTTGGGGATCAGTGCAAACAACTCTGGCGCCGTGTCGCTCATGGTCTGCACGTCAAGCCAGCGGTCGATCCAGAACAGCGTAGTGCCTCCGTCCCCCACCGTCATGGTTGTGGAGGCGTCGAACACCTGCATCTCTTGACCGCGGAAAAACGCATGTCCAAGCCGCGCCAAGGCTGCAGCGGGTCAGTGCGCATTCTCCAAATCCAACGAGAATGGAGGTTGATTGCCGTGCGGGCCAGGTCTGGGTTCCCTAGTCCTCCGAAGCACTTCGGTCTGCACACCCATTCCCAGTTGACGTGGCAGTGCCCGCCGTTGGCCTCAGCCCGCCCCGCCCAGAGGAAACCCCTCGTGATCTTCTGGATCTGTTTTAGTGTCTGCTTGTTCAGCCCCAGCACGATAATCTGGTGCAGGGGATCGCCATCAACACCGATCGGACCAGCGCAAGGCGTCCTGCCTTCGCCATCATCGCAGCCCTCCAAGTTGGCAGTTTATTGGAGATGCTGTCCACAAGGGGATGTAGGGCCTTGGCGGATAGCCTCCTCAGGGATAGCGGGATGCCAAGATACCTGACGGGGAAGGGTGCCACCTGGCACTCCATCACCCCAGCCGCACCCAGGGAAACCTCGTCGGAGCAAGCGATCGGCGACACCGAGCACTTAGCAAAGTTGGAGTGTAGACCAGACACCTCCCCAATAGAGCCAGTAGTGCTCGCACCGTGCGCAATTCTGACTCAACTGGGTGGCAGAAGATCACCACGTCGTCCGCGTAGAGGGAGACAGACGTCACCAGCTCACGGACAGCGAGCTGTCTCAGCATGCCGAACTCCAATGCTTTCGCTAGCAGCCTATTGAGCGTATTAATGAATAACACGAACAACATTGGCGACAGGGGTCGCCCTGTCTCAGGCCTCTACGATGCCATAACGGGGGCCCTAGCTCGCCATTGAGCATCACCCTAGTGGTCGTCGTGGAGAGGAGGATGGAAACCATCTCCCGGAATCTTGGTCCAAAGCCAACCTTCTAGAGCACCTCAAACAACAGCGCCCTATAGCTTCAGCATGACTCATGGCTCTTTCAACCTGTGAAGTAGCCGAGCTGTCTGCTGAACCAGCATGAAGTTATCATGAATGCAGCGGTTCTGAATGAAGGCGCACTAACCGTGGCTCCCAGCCGCGGGGCCAGCCTCAAAGCCAGAACCTTTGCCCCCGGCTTGGCGAAGATATGGATGAGGCTAATCGGCCTATAGTCACCAAGGGAGGCAGCATCGCCATGCTTGGGCAGAAGTATGACCAAGGCCTAGTTGAGGCCCTGGAACCCGCGCCCGTTCATGGAGTATAGCTTAGCGAAGGCTGTCATGAAGTCAGCCTTCATTACCCCCCAACAGCTCTGTAGGAACTCAGTCGTGAATCCGTCCGGGCCAGGCGCCTTGCCATGAGGCAGTCGCCTTACCACCTCCCACACCTCTTCTTCCGTGAAGGGTGCCTCCAGGTCCGACAAGTCCTCAGGGATGGAGCCGAGGAAGTCAAGATCAAAGGAGAACTGCCGCTCTTCCGCCGTGCCCAGCAAGCTCTGAAAGTGAGAGTACGAGGCCTCTGCCATGGCAGCATGGTCCACCATGACCGCGCCATCAACCTGCAAGCTCCGAATCATGTTCTTCTGTTGGCGGTAGGAAGCATGTTGGTGAAAGAAGGCCGTGTTGGCGTCCCCCTCACTCAGCCACCTGATTTTGGCCCTCTGGCAGGCCATGGTACGCTCTAGTGAAGCGAGCTTGAGTTAGGTCCGCTTTAGTAGCGCGCGCAAGGTGTGCTCATCTGATGATAGCTGTCTAGACTCCATGGCTACATCAAGGCGGTAAGTGATCAGCCGCGCTGTCATCAGCTGCAGTTTCACCGATCCCACCTTCTTGTCGGCCCAACTCATCAAATGACGGGCGGTGCGCTTAAGTTTGGCGACCAACCTCCAGAAGGGGTCCGGGTCTCTGTCGATGGCCTCCCAGGAAGCCGCCACCACATTGCTGAATCCGTCCAACTTTAGCCAGAATTGCTCGAACTGGAATCGTCCCTTGCCGGAAGCCACCGGGGTACAGTCCAGGAGAAAGCGATGGTGATCGGATAACACCGTCGAAAGGCAGCGCAAAGAGCAGCTGCCGTACATCTCCTCCCAGTCCGTCGTGCAGAACACCCTATCCAGCCTAAGCAGCGTGGGGGTCTCTCGCTCATTGGACCAGGTGTACCTTCTACCGTGGAGGTAGATCTCCTTCAACAGGCAGTCATTTAGGAATCTCCTAAAACGAACCATCATGCGACGGTGCAAGATGTCATTGTTGTTGTCCTCGTCACGATAGATCATGTTGAAGTCCCCACAAAGCACCCAAGGGCCAGGCCGTACCCTCCGAACTTCCCGAAGCTCAAGGAGGAAGGCGATCTTATCCTCGTCGGCCTGTGGTCCGTAGACGCACGTGAGCCACCAAGGGGTACCACCCGTAGGCGAGACCCTCACCGTAATGCTGTTAACCTCCACATGTGCGCTGTCAAGCTGCACCACCCTGCTTTTCCAAGCTACTATTATACCACCCCTAGTATCAGTTGCGGCCAAGCAGAAGTAAGCATCAAAGTCCGCGCCTAGCGTTTTCATTACAATCGAAAGTGATACAACAACGATCTTAGTCTCTTGCAAGCATACAATGGAAGCGTTCGTCGTAGCCACGACACTCCTCGCACCCGTACAACGCGCACGGTCGTTAATACCACGCACGTTCGACACCAGAATCATAGGATCGTATGACATTGGGACGATGCTGAACACCCGCGTGTAACTGCATGGTCACACCGGCACCAAGTGGCCACCCGACACCCCTCCCATGGGTGTAGCACATCCTCGGATCACAAAGAGAGACCACCCGTAGAGCTCCCCCACCGCCTCGATCACGTCGTCAGTGAGTGGGCTCTCGAACATCCGGTGAAAAGCTTCCAGTGCCGCTTCGGAGGGCGCTTCTTTCTCTTCGATGATCCCTAGTTTCCTCAAGAGGTTACAAACGGCTTTCTTCTCTGAGTTGAGTCCACCTGGCTGCCTGGCGATCCTGGAGCTCCTGCATGGCTGGAAGTTCAGCGCCATCAACCTGTGTTGCACCGGCGGTGCCAGCAGCGGCGCATCCGAATGTAGCTTTGCGACGGCCAGGAACTCCCCAAGCGTCCATGGCCAAGCCTGAGGTGTCCCTAGACCTCCACCCGAGGCCTCCGCCCTACGGCTGTAGAATTGGATCGGAGGAGAGGCCAGTCTGACAGCAGACTAGGGGTAGGAGGGGTGGGAAGCCGTGGAATGCTAGGGGGCCGCGGCGTCACAGTGGTCTCCCCCGCCAGCGTCGGGGTCGCAGTTGCCTGCGCACTCTCCACCCTGTCAACGTTGAATAGCCACCTAGGCATTCCTAGCTCCTCCACGTGTGCCCCAACCTCTCCACTACTCGCCCCACAAACCCCTTCTCCCCGCGCTAGTATAGCAGCAGTATCATCTAGGGTGGGATGGGTTGCTGAACGGGCGTAAAAAATCACCAACAAGGAGGAAGGCGGGGATACGACGTGTGCCGCTTGATCCACCCCCACCCGCTCCTGGGCCGAGGGAGACGCGTTAGACGGGCTAGGCGCGAGCTCCTCCACAGCGTCACCTCCAAGCGGGCCCGAGTCAGCGACAAGGCCCACAGGCCACGCCTCGTATAGAGGCCGAACATCTTGCAGCTGCTCCTGGACCTCACAGGCAGTGCGCAGCGAATCTGCCACCCCATCCTGTCGCTCCTCCGTTGCCAGCGACTGGGTGGGAGAAGAAAGATCCTCATCGTCCACCTGTGCGTCAGAATTCGCAGGGGAATCCGCCAAACCACCGCCATCCGCCGCGCTCGTCAGCAGCAGTATTGGTGGGGCATCTGCCCGTTCGTTCCCGCGCTCGAGCCCCCCATCTGCTGCAGCTGCCAACGCTACTTTTGCTTTGCGCCTGGCCTACCTGCGCCGCTGCTTTTCTTGCTTCCTATTTTGGCGTCTGGACAGGAGTGGCGCCAGTGGAAGCCCGGCCTCAGCCGCCCTTCCTGTCTCCAACTGGAAAGCAGGGGAGGCAACGGTCGGCAGCGGTCCGCACCCCTTGGCGCGATGCATCGTGGCCGATCGACCGTCTCGCCTATGTCAACACCTGGATTTTTAATCCCAGATGCCTGTTATGCCATACATCGCAATCCCAGGATTACCATTTTTGCGAGACATAACACATTGGATATGACAGTACATCATCCATTACAAAACCATACATAAGGTCTTACACAAATAAGGATCTCGTGATCCAGTCTTAATACAATTCAAGCAGCGGAAAAACGTAATGATAACGATAGCGTAGGCGAGGCTCCATCTTCATGGTCACAGACAATGCTGACGATGGGAGATGGTCCTAGTTGTCGTAACCCTCCTGCTGTCCGTCTTCCTGATACTCCTCTTCATAGTCTGGCCACGGGAATAGCCAGGGACAAAGCCATGAGTATTTTTTAAGTACTCGCAAACTAATACTAACAAGTGAAGTGGTTTTTGAATAGGATACTAAGCTCTAGGGTTGTTTTGCAAAAAGGCAGATTTACCTTAACTAAGTTCAGAAGGAAAGAAAGCTAAATGAAAGTTTTATAACACCTAAGTGGGAACTTGAATTTCATATCACAACTCTGCTGTGATCAAGTCAAAGTCATGGATCATTTTATAAGTCATTTTGAAAACATCTGACGACGGAACAGTATGGCCACTCCAACTGTCATAACCGCGGACGCGGCTATTCGAATAGTTTGACACTCTGCAAAGATTGTACACTTTCACCACAACATTTGTATCTGTGAGGAACAATCCTGAATTCACATACTCAGTATGCGGATAATCAATCCTAACCTTTCAATTACACGCCCTAGTATACGCACCTCTCCTGTGAGTTTGGCCTCCCAACCATGACCAACTGTCATCTTGGGAACTGCACAAGTGGACAGTCTTCACAAGGTAGCCTCAGCTCAAACCTTGGCCGCAAGGGAACCCATACTAAGGTATATAAATTTCCAGTCAAGCCCTACCCAATTTTTGGGTATTGTTGTTGTACGGTAAAATTGGAATGGTATCGCATCCAGACAACCATCAGTTTTATAAAGGGCTAAGGCTCATGCCTTAACATTTTCATCATCTGGTGTTCAAGAACACATGTAAAAACATTTCAGTAGAATGACTCATCATTCTAAGGTTTTCATAACCATTTTCACCAAGTATTCCCATCTAAAGTTGATCAAGTTTTATGCTTAGCACTAGCATCTACAGATTGGGGATAAATACTAATGAGGGGTGATAAGCAATTGGATCTTATCTAAGTTCAATCTCATGCCTCAGGATGACATCAAGATTATCTAACTTAGGTCAAGTTTTATGCTCTTTATGCTACCTTTAAATATCTTTCTGAAATCTACAAGTCACTAAGTAAACTCTAAGAGAAAGCTTTGATAAAAAAATAACATACTAAGCTTGCAAGTAAAAACTAGGATTATGTGTCATCAAGGGGTATAAGCTTGCAAGTAGAAACTTGCATGGTTCATCTTGTTAAGATAGTAGTATAAGCTTGCTAAGTTGCAAGTGCTAGCTTGCCTTGTGCAGAGCAGTGGTTGAAGTTCTCCTCGGCTTCTTCCTCGTAGTATCCTCCTTCCTCCTCGTATCCTTGGTCGGTACTAGCGTCTATAAATAATTACGAGGTACACAATCACCACACAATACTGAAGTTCTCCTCGGCTTCTTCCTCGTAGTCGCCCTCGCGTACCAGCAAGCGGCAGCGGCGCGACAATCGCACGCTCGTCCACCCTGGTCGCCTGCGCTGATGCCGCTCTAGCCGCGCCCATCGTGGCAGCAGCACCTGTTGTGCGCGAGGGACCGCCGCGGTGTTGCGCAAGGGTAGGCGCCACCGACCTTGACGATTCCTGCGGCGTCGCGCTGATCAGCAGCGTAGGGTGCGGCACGGTTTGGGACGAGCGGCCAGGGTCGCCAGCGCGAGTCTCGGAGTTTGCCCCCTGTCACGCCGGCGCGCGCAAATCCGAGGCTGCGCCAGCGGTAGCGGCGCATCCACCCACTGCGGCTCCCAGGGGCGGAGCGCGGCCATCCGAGATGCGCGTGTTGCTCGCGTGGGTCACCCGCTGCTGCTCAGGTCCGGAGGCGCCGCCGGCAGCGCGCTTGCTCACTGGAGTGTCACCGTCGTCCGGGCGAGTTTGCGGTCGTGGCAACGAGCATTCTCTGGCCATGTGGCCCGCCATGCCGCAGCGGAGGCACACCGGCCCGGTGGTGCAGTCCTTGGCCCAATGTCCCGGCTCGTGGCAGAGCAGAGGCCTCGATAGGCATCGTAGACGCCGGGCTCGCGACCAGCGCGTGCCGCCCTCACCGCCGCCACCTTCTTTCCTGCGTGGCGTCCACGCGCGCTTGCTCTTCGGCTGCTCCCAAGGCGCGTCGTTGCCACCAACCAGCGCGTCGTCGGAGCGGTCAAGCTCATTCACCGCCGCGGAGGTCGGCTCCCGGTGTATCTCCGAGCATGGCACCCGCGAGACGGAGTTTCCCTGGTCCGCTGCCGGCTGCTTGCCCCTGGCCACCTCCAGGTAGGACGAACCGTTGGAATCAGAGTCACGGCCGTTGCCGGAGCCGGACAGGAACGGGGAGGGGGAGGAGGGGGCCATAGGGGAGGTGGGCGCCGTTAGTGGAGTGGGCGCCGGTGAGGAGGAGGAGGAGGGGGGGGGGGGGGGGGGGGGGTTGGCCGCCGGTGGAGGGGAGGTAGTAGGGAGCTCTCATGCCCGCCTGCTCTCGCTCTGTCGTTTTCCTTAAACCCCTAACTTGTTTTCTTTTATCCTGCAGAAAATATGTTCAACCTTTTCAGCATTCCTGAAGTAGGAGGCATGAAGTTTAAGGATGTTAGACGTAAAATCCAAGATGTAATGTTGTTTCAAATAAGTGAATGCCTAAATTATGCAGTCTGCACCACTTCTCTGTTGTGATTCCCCTTTGTGCTCACGATCAGGCAGTTGTTTGTGGTATTTTTCGGTCCGGTGGGATTCACTTCCATCCAAGTGAAGACGAAATGTTGAAAGAAACAGACAAAGTATGTATTCTGGTTGTTGTTTTACATATATAAGGGGCTACCGATTGAATCGTTTTCTCTAGGTATAGGATTCCATGAGAAAAAATGGTTGTTAAACTCTTGTCGAAGTAATTACTACAATATTAAAAAATATATCATTCTGCTAAATATATTTTTAGTAATTTTGTGTTGCCCCCACAGTGTATTTTACGTGTTCTGTTAGTTGCTAACTTAATATTGGTATAAGCATATGTGAACTTCTGAACATCCTTGGACCTTTTTCGTGAACTTTTATTTATGCGGAAACAGAAAATAAACAGTATGAGCTATATTGTTTATTTCAAACAAGCAAAATATGGATAGATGTTATATTTTGCATTTGTATCATCAGTCAAGACATGATGCCTGGCGTATAATTTTCTAGTTGATTCCCTGATGCACTCTTAATTTTGTTGCTTCGCAGTTGCTTCTTATTGCTCCTGTTTGTGGGAGGAGAAAATCACAGTATACAGTTTTAAATGTACCTGAAGGAACACAAACTTTAAGTCATTACTCAGACTCAAAAGAGGGTCAGAGATCTACTAGTGTGGTTACTGATCTGAAGGAAACACGGCTAAAGAAGATTGTAGAGCGCCCATCAAAGTCACTCTCTAAGGTAAAATTCAATTTAATGAGGTATTGATGGGAGTTCCTCCCTTCTCAAATTACTGGGTTCATCAAATGGTTCATTTTATGCAGAGCAGTGAATGTACACCGGGACCAAGGGAATGCATACTTATTGTTGGTTGGAGGCCAAAAGTTACTGATATGATTAGAGAGTATGATAATTACCTTGGACCTGGTAGTGTATTGGTATGTACACACACAGAGGGCAAAAAAAGTAAATATACTGCTGTCCCATTATAACTTATCAAGAAAATGGCAGGTCTATGATGCTAGTGCTCCCATGCAATCATATGGTGAAACTTGTATAACAAATTCACTCTAACGTGCAGGAAATATTGTCGGAAACCCCTATTACAGAGCGGACAAGTGTCATCAACCCCCTAATGCAGAGCCAACTTAAAAATATTAAAGTTACTCACAAGGTCTCTCCCTGTCTCTCAGCCTTTCAACTTTCAAGCTCATGGACAAGATTCTTCGATAGACAAAAACATAGCCCTAATCTTGTTATATGCTAATTTTTATGAGTTGATGTACCATGCAGGTGGGATGTCCTATGAACTATGATACTTTAAAGGAAGCGATTATTAACATCAGAAAATCTGCCAAATGTGACAAAAAGGTTCCTCTTTCAGTTGTCGTGATATCTGACAGAGACTGGCTAATAGGAGGTATGAGTAGCATGCCAACAACAGAGTTATGCCATTCCTGAGAGGCGTGAATGCTTAACAGGTGCATCTGCACTTGCATTAGGGGTGAACAGTAAATTCGAAAAAGTCACTTCAAAGTTTTCAAAAACTAGACAAAAAATTACACATGTACAGTTGGAGTCTTTCACATCCTTGCAAATATTCATGGAAAAAGAACATCCTTTGCGCCATGGAAATAAAAATCAAATTTCAGTACTCTATCAAGTAAAAAATTTAAGCACTAAACTTATTTTCTTAAACAGGGTGTAAGCTGATCTTTTTCGAACAAAATTTGTATGCATAGGACTCCAACATTCGCATGTGTAATTTCTTTAAAAAAATTGATTTTGGGAATTTTTTCCATCCAAAGCACGTATTTCCTGGTGCATTTTGGATTACCATACCATCTCGTTATATAGGGAGAAGTTTCACCCGTGTATGGTTTTGCAGATACTGTACAAGCTGATAAGCAATTAGCATACACCCTTCTGCTTGCTGAAAATATTTGCCAGAAAAATCACATTAAGGTCAGTTCTCATTAAAATAATGTTCAGAATGCTTAAGTGAATCTCCATGTTTCTCATGAAAGTGCTGCTATGCATTTCTTTTGGAGCATATAACATTTGATAAACATGCCTGCCTAGAAAGACTAAAACTTGACCATGACAACAAATCGTTACTACTCGTGTTACTAGTGGGCCAGCAAAATAACTGTTCCCCAAGGCTATTCAGTTTTGTGTTCTTGGACTTGAATTTAATCTGGTGTGGTCCAATTAGTCCTCTCATACAATGTTTTTCTGATAAATACTCCCATGCTAACAGAAATACTAATTTGCTTGAATTTACAAATTCTTGCTTGAATGTGTTAGGTTCAGCATCTTGTATCAGAAATTGTAGACACAGGACTGGGAAAGCAGGCAAGCATTTATTAATATCTCAGCTGCTGAGTTCATAAGAAGTAGTACTCCCTCTGATCCATAATAAGTGTCGCTCATTTTGTACTAAGCAAGTACAAACTTTGTACTAGCAAACTTTGTACTAGCTTAGCGACACTTATTATGGATCGGAGGGAGTACTTAATTTTTGAAATAAGTTCTTACCTCTGCATTTTTTGCAGATATCTAGAATCAGACCCTCCCTTTCATTTCTTGGAGCAGAGGAAGTTATGAGTCTTGTGACAGCACAAGGTCGGTTGTCTACTTATCTTTTGGCTCTTTATTTTCCCAAAAGTGCTATATCTCATGATTAACTTTTTTTTTTGAAATGTAGTTGCGGAATGTAGCGAGCTGAATGAAGTATGGAAGGATATTCTTGATGCTGAAGGAGATGAGATTTATATTAAGGTAATATGACCGTAATTGGTATTCCTGGTACATTCTTTGCTGCTTGTGGTCGCTAAATCATCTGTCCTGCTGCATGTGCTGATTGTAGGAAATAGGACTGTACATGAAGGAAGGAGAGAAAATATCATTCTCGGAGCTGTCTGAAAGGGCAATTTTGCGTCGGGAAGTTGCGATCGGTTATGTTAAAGACCAGAAGCAGGTCAATACTCACTTTTTATTTGTTAGATTATGCGGAAAGGATGTTCTCCAAGTAAATAAGATCTTTTTCGGATCGGGTTCTTTCTAACTTTGCTATTGAAAAGTGATCTAAATTCTTTATATCTGATTTTTTGTAGACATGACATTCTTTTCCGATTTCATGATTTGGCTGGTCTTGATCATCTATTTTAATTCATCTATTGTTTATCCATGACAGCATATAAATCCTACGAACAAGTTGGAGCCACTCTCTCTTGAAATGACGGATTCGCTCATCGTGATTTCAGAGTTTGAAGGTGAACAGCCAATTGTGAGGGACAACGAAACTTCCACATAACATTTTCTGCTTGCCGTTCTACTGATTTTTGACAGCCTTCCTACCAAAGGACATCATTACTCTCTCTGTATTTTTTTTAACATATGGTCTTGGCCTTGCGTTAAATTAATAACGCCGAAAACGACAGATACAGAGTGTGATTACAAACAGCTCACAGGCCACAGCGAAAACAAGCAAACAAAAGATGATCAAAAGAGCACAATGATCAAAAGAGCACAACTTAAAACACCTAAGCCACTAAGGGAGGCCGAGGTCAAGAAGGACCCAACTACACCGGCCAGACACACCTAGACCCAACCTTTGCCTCCGGAGAAGGGACACCATGTCCCTTGCCCTTGATTGGAGGGCACCGTACCGTTAGGAGGCGAAGAAGTTCCCCCTAGAACACGACGGTGCTGCGGGACCTAGGTAGCTGGTGGGAAGACAAGGTCACTGGCAAGAAGCAACGATACCACCACCACTAGAGGGACCACGACATCAACTCATATATATTTGCACTCATATGATTCGTGTTTAACCATTTGGTTATGTGTTTCGAGGTCATGTCTGGACATGCTAAGCTCGTCAAGGAAAGAATAGTATTTTTAAATGTGTAAATTTAAGGTGCTTCAAAACGACGAACTTTCGCAATGATGCATACTAGGGGAGAACACTTTTATTATCTTTATATTAAGTGAGACAACATCTCATAATGCTATTATCGTGTTCTAATCATAAGCAGAATAAGATGCATAAAGGATAAATATCTGATATAGTTCATAATGTGACATGGTATATCCTTTCTTCTTTTGCTTTTGATCTCCATCTCCAAAGCACTGGCATAAACTTCATCATCACCAACATGACGTTGCCATCACCATAGTTGTCTCCACCAACTATTGCTACTACAACTATTTTTACTACTAGCGATAAAGTAAGAGCAATTACATGGCGTTAAACATTGGCATGCAGGTCATAAAATAAATATAGAAACAACCATATGGCTCCTACCAGTTTCCGTACACATCGACGTGCAAGTTGTGAAAGACTGCAAAACAGGATCATCTGGTACATCACATATCTATCACACTTTTGGTCATACCATATCACATACCCTCTAAAAACAAGTTAGACGTCCTCTATTTTATTTATGCATGTTTTACGTGGCTTCTATGGGCAACAAGATAGAACCGTTCTAGCTACGTGAGGTGATGACTATGAAAATTTAAATCACATTTTAACCAAACAAATGACCAAGAATTTCTCTAGCTTTACTACTAATGACTAATTATTGCAAAGATGTGCAATCCCTTGCCTTGAATTGTGTTTTGCAGGAAATCATGCTTTTAAGGAGAAATCAGGAGCTATCAATGAAGATTTTGAAGATTTTGAGGTTGTTTACAGGTCCAAATAATCCTAGGTCGAAAACCCATTGACAGAGGGCTTAACGACCACTAGTACGGGCAAGGTCCGCCCTTACGGCTCGCCCCTTGCCTTGAATTGCGTTGTGCAGTAAATCATGCTTTTAAGGAGAAATTAGGAGCTGTTAATGAAGATTCTGAGGTTGTTTACATGGCTAAGCAATCCTAGGTCGAAAACTCATTGACAGGGGGCTTAACGACCACTGGTACGGGCAAGTTACGCCCTTACGACTCGCCCGTATCAGGTGGCAGTGGCTTCGTCTCGTTAAACCCTACGACTTTTGTGAAGGCGTCTATATATTTCAAGGTCCCAGCCACCTTGCAGAGGACCGCCATTCTCAAATTGCATCACAACACTACCAAAGGACATCCACCCCCATAGTTCATCCTCTCCACCCTCCATCCTCTCCATAGCCATTATCTTGTACTTGTGATCTTCGTGTGTTTGACGACCATTATAAAAATATTTGATTTCATTTTAAGTATTTTGCACAATGTTTTCTATCCTTGATCTTATTGTTATGAATGAGTTATCCTCACGGGTTGTGAGTTGGGATGAAACCTCGCAGCGATTATATGCATCTAATCCATGGGAGTACTGTATATTGATTGAATGGATATTTGTATCTTTATTTCTTTGTCTCTTATCTCGATCTATGGACTTGTAGGTACCCAAGATCCCAGATATTGATAAAGGCTTGAGGTGAGATACTTGGTGAGCGGCGATCTCGTAGGAAACTCAGTGACAGAAAGGGGAGTATGGTCTTCGTTTAGCGATCCATTTGGAAACAATAGCAACATCACTTCTTAAGGCTTTGATATGTGTTTTCACTTATTAATTGTTGTACCCCGGTATTTCGCAGTACAATGGTAGGATTAAAATACTATTATTATGTCCGTGACTCGCAGGAGCTCTAGTATATCAGGATGTGTTGCCCATAAATTTTATTTTTATTAAATCATTACATATGAATATGGGTATTACTATCTTTATCCCATATGATGTGCAGCTGCAGGTGAATCTTCAACCCTGGCCTATCTTCATCCATTGAAACAAACAATGTTATAAAGTAAACTAGAATGTCCAGTAAACAAAAGTAAAACGAATAAACAAGTCTTGTGGACGTGTATCGCATTTAGCATTGTTTCCCAAGGTTCAATTAAACCTACGTCTACTAGAAAAAAGCTACTATACTGCATCCGTTAATTCGGATCAAAGGTATCAACCCTTTTTCTAGCGCCGTTGCCAAGGAAGCAATTCTCTTTCCAGGTGAGGTCACTAGAGATATTGTTTTTATTTTTATTTTTGTTTTCAGTTTATTTCTTGTTATTAGTTTACTTTTTTAATCTATTGAAGACCCCCAAAAAATAGTTACTTGTTTATTTGTTTCCCTTATTCAAAAAACACAAAAAGAAAAGAGTCATGGATCAAAAGAAACTTGGGGAGTATGCTACTCCCACTTATGATTTTATTCATGAACCTATTAGTCAGCCTGTTGTTGATGCGAAAACTTATGAAATTAATCCTAACCTTTTGAGTTTGGTTCAACAGAACCAACTTGGAGGCTCATCTACTGAGGACTCATGTTTGCACTTAAATACTTTTACTAAGATTTGTCACATGATGCGTATTAAAGATGTTGACCCAAATGTAGTTAAATTATGTTTATTCCCTATCTCTTTAAGAGGGAAGGCTAAGGACTAATTGCTAGTTTTTCCTAAAGGCACTATTACATCTTGGGAGGAATGCACTATTCTTTCTATGACTAAATTTTTCCCTGCATCTAAGACTATGTAGCTAAGGTCCAACATTAGAAGGTTTAGACAAGAAGACCGCGAGCCACTAGCGCTTGCTTGGGAAAGAATGAAAGAAGCCGTAAGGAACTGTCCTAGTCATGGGATGGAAGAATGTCTTATACTACACTTATTTTATAATGGTCTTAACCCAATGTCTAAGTCTATGCTAGATACCGCAGCATGAGGAACCATCATGGAAAAAAGTGAGTGTTGCAAAGAAATTACTTGATATGCAAAACAATCATGCCCAATGGCATGTAAAAAGATCCTTAAAAAGGATGAATTCAATCACCGAGCAACATAATGAAGATCTTACTACAAAGGTAGACGAGTTATTGAATATTATAAAGGGTAAGAAAGATACCCAAATTAATGCTATCACTACCAATGCAAATGAAGTGAATTTTATAGCTCATAATCCTTATAATCCTGCTTGTAAGAGTAAAAACTTTGGCTCAAATTTTCAAATACAATATTCTAATCCTGCAGGTGCTCCACATAATAACAATTATGATAATCATAGTGGATCAAATCATGGCAACATCTCTTTTGAAAATATTGTTAGAACTTTTATGCAAGCTCAAACGTTGAGCAAAATAATATGCTTATTAAAATCATGGAGAACCATGAGAATAGTATTTTTTGAGGAAGTACAACAGGAGAGGCTCCTACTTCTTATATATTAAAAGAAGCAAAAATATTTACATTAGTGTTACAGATGCACCATGGTTAGGCCATGGTTCCTTAGAGGAACAAAATTAGTCTCTCAAAGTGGCTACAAAACTTTTTATAGTCTCTCTAAGATCTGATTTGACCCTGCAACTTAGTAAATCCGAATCAACTAGAAAATGAACTAGCCAGCTCTCTGTCGAAGGGGCCACTCCATCAAAATGCTTCCTGTTCCTTTGTTTCCATACATTCCATGCACCCATGATCACATATTACAGGGGGATTTCTATATTCGTGCCCTTGGTTCGTTAGTTGTACTCACTTTCCCTAGCCCCTTAACTTTTCCTCACTTTTCCCCTCGCTATGTTATGAAACCCTCGCAGGTGCTCGCAGGCGCTCGGACGGAGGGATGCCGTCAGGTCAACGGCTTGTCCGTTACATGCTGACTGTGTTGGGCCACGTAGAGATAAAACAAAACTTTTTCCTCTAACGTGGTGATCCCAAGATCTAGCCGAGGTAGAATGACACGAGGTTTACCACTAGATGCGCAGTTGCGGATTACTGATGAAGCGCATTAGTAGATGCAGTTCAGTCCTTTGCGATCCGATCGTCCTGGTGCTGATCGTACAACACCTCTGCTGGTATCCACATGTGCAAGGAGGAGCACCGGCGGTGAACTGCTAGGTTCGTTACGACGGCAGGACTGCTGTGGAGCTAGGGTTTCCAACACATGGAATGATCTAACCGATCAACGATTAAACTTTATGGGTTATGGTGCTCCACTATATATAGGGAGTGAACATGGGCTCTGCTCGCGCGGCCCATTCACTAAATCCCATATAATACTAGTCACCGTGAGTCCGACTTACTGACTCAGTCCTGATCCGGCTTGGATCCGAACCAACAAAATTTCCGGTTCAAATCCAATCCGAACTTGCTCCCGCTCTTAAGTGTGTGACCCGACAGGCTCATGGCTACTCGGACACGATTGGACTCCAACTCACAATCGATAAGTCGGCAGTGGCTCCTAGCAGAACGTGCCGACTCCCAAGTACCAAAGAGTCATGATGACTCGCCTTTCCAATGTGACTTACGTCCGAGTCCCTTTTGCCTAACGATATACCTTGTCATACTATAGGCGAATATATGTCATCCCTTAAATAGTCCAAATCTCTTCTCGATCCGAGATAAATGATTCACCCAACTAACTCTTAGTCGATCGCCTCGGTTAACACTTAACCGAGTCATGCATGGCCATGCTTTCCGAATCATATCATCCGAGAGGGCCCAGAGAATATCTCTCCGAGTGGAGGGGCAAAATCCCATCTTGGTTATTCACATCACGCAGCTTGATTCTCAGTCGACCCAAACTCTGCCTTTATGACTGCCCAGTTACGGATCAGCGTTTGATAGAACCTAAGTCGGTGATCCTCAACTCAGACTATGCAACAACCTCAGGTCTAAGGATTACATTGATTGAGATATACAAATGACAACTTGTTCGTTGTACCTCAATATGGGTCAATCCGACTCGCTAAACTCTTTAGCCGAATCTGTGTAAGTCGGAATAGCATCTCCATGCCCATGACAAGTGGAACCGAGTCATCAAGCCGACTTTCACATTGGTCTAAGTTGTGTGTCCAGCACAACCTCGATGACCAAGGACATTTAGTACAAATAACATGAATGCATAGTTGCACAATCGAATCACATATTCAATGATACACATCATATGTTTATACAAGGACAACTTAATAGCTTTATGAATACAATGGGAAACATGTAGGGGTTCGTAGCATGGAAAACAAAAATTTTCTACCGCATACAAACAAACAAGCCAAGATCTATCTACTAGATTGTAGCAACGAGTCGATGGAATAACTTACCCTCGAAGATTCCAAAGCGGTTAACGAGAGCAGATTCTCGTGGGTGATGTAGTCGTACTCTTTCCGATCTCAAGATCGCGTAGACGATCCTTCCAGCGCCGCGTTCCCGCAGCGCTCCCGCAGTCGGTCACACGTTCGGTACTCGACGAAGACCTTCCTCTCCCTTGTTCCAGCAGGCAGCGGAGGTTGTAGCACTCTCCTCGTGATTCCGGCAGCACAACGGCGTGGTACCGGAAGTAGAGGGGAAATCCCGCAGGGCTTCGCCTTAAGCCGGTGCGAGTATGGTGGAGTATGAGAGAGGCTATTAGTGGTCTAGTAATTAGACACACCAATTAGAAGGCTCTAATCCGAAGGCTAGTGCAATTAGAAGCTCTAAACCGAAATAGCTCTAAACCGGGGTTTAGGGCTAGGGTTTAGTTTAGAGGATAGGAACTTGTGTGTGCTAGGAGGGGAGCCCTGCCCCTCCTTATATAGGTGGGAGGGCTGGCCAGCCAAGGGGAGGGAGTGGAGTCCCTCCCCAACTCGGCTTGGGTGGGGCGCCGGTTTGGGGAGGACTCCCTCCCCAACTCGGCTTCACCTCCTCCTCTTTTCCCACTTCCCAAAATTGCCGTTTGACTTTCAAACTAGCCGTTTGACTTTTCAATTTAGGATTTAAATAAACCCTTTATTTTGGACAGCAAGAACACCTAGTACATGATGCAATCATTCCAACTTACAATGACACATTCATGTACCCTTCCCGCTCCGGAGTGCCGGACATTCCGGGACCTTCTAGAATGTTCCCGATGAAAACACCGGAACCATTCCCCAACTCCGAAACGGGACTTTCCTTATATGAATCTTATTCTCCGGACTATTCCGGATCTCCTCGTGATATCCCGGATCCCATCCGAGACTCCGAACAACATTCGGTCTCTTTCTCATAATACCATAACTACTCAAACAACGTCGAATCCTTAAGTGTGTCTCCCTATGGTTCGTGAATTATGCGGACATGATCGAGACACTTCTCCGAACAATAACCAATAGAGGAATCTGGAAATTCATATGGCTCCCACATATTTCTACGATTACATTGCGATCGAATGAACCACTTACATACGATACCAATTTCCCTTTGTCTCACGATATTTTACTTATCCGAGGTTATGATCGTCGGTATCTCTGCATACCTAGTTCAACCTCGTTACTGATAAGTACTCTTTTCTCGTTCCCGTGATATGTGATCCCTTGTGAGCCAGTCACATGCTTGCAAGCTAATTGGATGACATTCCACCGAGAGGGCCCAGAGTATATCTATCCGTCATATGGATGGACAAATCCCACTCTTGATCCATGTGTTTCAACCAATACTTTCCGAACACTCAATGCCACCTTTATAGCCACCCTGTTACGGTGTGGTGTTTGATGACATCAAAGCATCCATCCGGCAAAGGTGATATGCATGATCTCATGGTCGAAGGAATTAGATAACTATGTATCAGAAAGCATATAGCAATTGAACTATTAAAATGACTTGATCTTTATGCTACGCTTAACTATAGGAGTATGTCCATCACATCATTCTCCTAACGATATGATCCTGTTGTTAATAACATCTCTATGTTCATGATCAGGAAACCATGATCATATATTAACCAACAAGCTAGTTTAACAAGAGGCTTTACTAGGGACTCTTATTTTAGTTTACAAATCACACAAGTATTAATGTTTCCGGTTAATACAATTATAGCATGGTATGTAAACATTTATCATAAGTGTGAAGATATGATAATAACCACTTTATTATTGCCTCTTGGGCATATCTCCAACAGTCTCCCACTTGCACTAGAGTCAATAATCTAGTTTCAAACCTTTGTGTATTCAACACCTATGGCTTTCCGGTGTTGCATGTACACAATTGCTAGTGGTCAACTGATCTCTGGATCTGACACTTCCAGGTCCGTGTGTAATTGCATGTCTTTGCGTCTCTACGCATCACTCATTCTCTAATGAGATGGCTTTGTATAATTTGGTCTTTCGGTGTGACCTTTAGTTCTTTGGGGTTAAAACATGTTGATAATATTGTCGCACAATATATCTTCATAGTATTATCCCGCTGTGAACTACACCTAGTTTGATAACAAACTACTTGACACAAATGCCCTCTTTTGCTGCTATAATAGCAGTCATATACTTAGCCTTTTGTTGAAGTATCTGTCACAATGTCTTAACTTTGGAACTCATCCAAATCCATTATGGAACTCACTTTCCATTATATTGTGCCACCCTTAATTTAGATTGAGATAAACTTAATTTGTACTCTGTGACAAAACTAGTATCAATGTAGTACTTTTACAATGAACTAACCATCTATTTGTCACTTCTACAAATAATATACTCTTAGTTCTTCCAAAAGATCATAAGAATATCCTTACTATCGTCCAATGATCATCTTATGAATCATTCTGGTATATGCTCATAACTTTTAGAGCATAGGACATATCTGGATTTGTACATACCACAGTATGATTGATATAAACACTCTTTGTGATTTCATACATCAAGTATCAATCTATACTTGAATCTTTGTTTCACTTACCAAATGTCAATACACTTGAATATATCATCAACATTGAACTCTTTCAATCCTTTCTGTGCGACAAGAACCTTTTCTTGTAGTTTCTATATTGAACTCATTCAATATCTCGTTTATGTACTTCTGGCACAACCATATTAGCATCTATTGATGCCAAATATTTGGGTTTTGCCTAAGTCTTTCATCAGGATGAAATTCTTAATATGTGTTAATAAAAGATACATCATTTCTAATCAACAATATGTCCTCCACATAATGTATTAGAAATATGTCTTAGCGCTCCCACTTAATTTCTTGCAAATGCAAGTATCTTCATTGTCTCCGATGAAATTAAACTCTTTTAACAGTTTCATCATAGTGAAGATTTCAACTCCGCTATGCTTACTTCATCCATTGAAGTTTGCATATGCTTTTAGCATCCTTTGAATTAACAAAACCCTTTGGACCGTGTCATGCACACGTCCTAGGTAACCATTCTATTAGAAGAACTTGTTTTGTTTATTCTACTATCACATAACAAAATTATATGTAGTGGTTGCTACATTAATCCGTCTAGACTAAATATCGCTATGAAAGATCAAATCTTGTCATAGTCAATCTTTGAACATTGTTGTGAACTCTTTCCCAACATGTCGACTATTTCATAGATGTGAAACATCCATGTCTATTTCTTTATAGATCCAAACACAACTGTAAGGTCTTACACCTTTCTCGAGGGTCCTTCAAGTTCAAAACTTGATTTCTCGTGTATGGAACTATCACGGATTTTATGGCTTCAAGCCATTTGACGGAGTCAGGGCCCATCATCGCTTCTTTGCATGTAGTCCGTTCATTATTCTTAAATAATGATTCAACCCTCAAATCTTGGTATTTGATTGTTTACTCGACCTACTTGGTTCAATAGAAACTTAGACCTCCGTGACCACAACCTTTGAGGCACGTGAGCCATGAGCATTATTGCTGCCTCCGGAACACTTTTCGGTGCTGCGCAACTCTGCACATATAGCTAAGGTTCTTTTAACCTTATCAAAGTTCTATTGTCCTCCCACTTTAACTTTTCACGAAAAATTCCTTCTCAAAGAAACTTGACGTTCTAAGCGACAAACACTTTTGTCTCCGGTGTTTGTGGAGGAATACTTAATATTTATACAAAGACAGGTTTATCCGACTTTGGTTGCACACATCTTTCTTATGCATAGCATACCAATGTTTTAAGAAAGGACTACTTGGGTTTTATCCCAAACCATAACTTTATATGGTGTCATTTCAGCGGATTATGATGGAGCTCTTTTTAGTGGAAAAGCGGTAGTCTCTAAAGCTTTTAATCTTTAAAATATAATGGCAGTTCTATATTTTACACCTTTGATCTTACCATGTCAAACAAGGTTTTAATTACATATCTCGAACGCTCCATACTCTTATGGTGTTTCGGGAAATGCAAATCCACGGAACGATTCCTTAAATCTTAGGTATTATGCTAAACTTGTAACTCAAATATCTTCCTTTATGATCTTATCATAAACTATTTATATTCTTGTTACAATGATTTTGCACTTCATCTTGAAATCTTTGAACTTTTCAAATATTTCATACTTCATCCTTATTAAGTAAATATTCATATATTCACTCAAATTTTCGGAGAAAGCATATGAAGTTGAAATCCATCGCTCTTGACTACACATAATGGAGTTCGTACAACAATATGCACAAGTTCCAATAAGCTAGTCTTTCGTTCCCTTTTGGCCTATGAACGAAGTTTTAATCATTCTCTAGGAAAGTTTCACAAACGTCATTTGATCAAAAAATCAAAAGACTCCAAAATTCCATCCACATGGAGTTTCTTCATGTTTTCTTTCCAATATAATTTAAACTGCGATGTCACTTCCTAAGTGATCTTTCAATCAATTTGTCTTTCGACATTTTTTAGCACTAGTTTTATGGATGTGATTTCTCCAACGAGATTTGTGAATCATCCATCTTTTATGGATTACGGCAATTATTTGAACAACCCTTTTGTTCTCATAATACCTGATAAAACAAATCTTGAAGGCAAGCTTTGATGTTTTAACGAGCAACACAATAACCCTTTATTTGTTCTCGATGAACATCATCACATATTCTTTTGCTAGTTACTTAGGCCATTGTAGTTCATGAATTGTGTTGTTTCGTATGACGATTCATACCAACAAATTCAGTATAAAATACTTAAGAACCACATTGTTTAATGAGCAAAGAATATAGCCATAACATGTATATCATCTATATACTTAAACTGAACAATTCTAGTCTTTTCTTTTCTGCCATATATTTCTGAGATTCTCTTTCAGTATTTCCTTTTCTGTTTGAAAGAATCTATCAACATTAATAGTGGAGTCATACATATGACACATAGTCCAAAGCGTGTATAATTAAATACCAATGTCTTTGGATTTGCACTTTGAAGTAGATCACCATCATCAAATGTTTGGTGTTCTTTCAAATTCCTTTCTTTAGTAATCTATTGGTGTAGTAAACATTTTACCTACATCAAATATTCACCTTCATCATGGAATCGTCCATGACCAAGCTACTTTTAGCTTATAACGGTGAATCGCGAGTATAATGTTGCTCTCCAAAACCTTTTGGAAGATTAGGACAACTAGTGTCTCCAACCTTTTGCAAATTTTCATCAAATATGAGAACATGACTTTTGCCATATTATACTCTATCATGTTGTAACCAAAACTTTGTTTCAGATATCACAATATCTTCCACATATCATGGTTTCTGAAACAACTCTTTTAGATCCTAGATAACCTTGATATTAAGACAATCCTTTGAATATCAAGAATCATGGAGACAAACATGATACTTTATATACTAACACTTGGAATTGTTACTCTTGATTTAATACCAATTATTAAACTTCATGGAGTAACCGGAACTTACTGAAAGTTTGCAATAGGACTTTTAAACTTTAGATTAACACTTCAAAACAATACGATACCAGTTCGTAAAGTAACTAACCAGAATTCTATAGTTCTATCATCTCAATTATAACTAAGCGCAAGGTGGTAAACGGATGCCAATGACTACAACAACTATGCAAATTCACTTTGATTTAGTTTATGATAAATTGAGTTCTAATTAATAAGTAAATTAATCTAGGTGAACTCCCACTCAAAACAACATCCCTCACATTGTTTTAGTGATCACACGAACCAAATCCACCACATCAAAACCGATCATCACGAGAGTTGATATGGCTTCAATGGCGAACAATCAACATGTTCATCATATCTACTATATGACTCATGCTCTACCTTTCGGTAATCCGTGTTCCTGAGGCCATGTCTGTACATGCTAGGCTCGTCAAGATCAAACCTTAGCTACCGCATAAGCAAATCTGGCTTGCTTACGTTGTATTCACCCGCGGAATCAAAGACACCCGATCATCACGTGGTGCTTCGAAGCAGCAAGCTTTGGCAACGGTGCATACTAAGGGTGAACACTTTAGAACTTGAAATTCATGTGCATGAGGGATCATCTTATAATGCTACCGTCGTCTACTAAGCAATACAAGATGCATAAAGGATTAACATCACATGCAATTCATAATATGTGATATGATATGGCCTTTCTTCTTTGTGCTTCCGATCTCCATCTTCAAGCACGAACATGATCTCCATCATCACCAGCATTGCATCAAGGTCAATGACGCTTCACCATGGTTGTCGTCCACCGGCTTCAACTATTACAACTATTTTGAATAGACACGCAGGTCTTAACAGAAATTAAAGACAACCATATGGCTCCTGCCGGTTGCCAACTTACAATAAGGAACATTGCATACATCAAATATAATCACAATCATGGCCATATCACATCACTGCACACCCCTGCAAAACAAAGTTAGACGCTTCTACTTTCTTTGCATATTTTACGTGGTTTGGGGCTTTCCATAAGTGTCGTTCTAACCTACGAACAAGAACCACAACATTGATACTAGCATTGTTGATTACCCGTTGTAAATTGGATCTTTACTATGCTAGGAGAAACAGGCACCCGCAAAGCCACTTATGCAATACGAGTTGCATGTCAAGTGTGGAGCAAGTCTCATGAACGATGTCATGTAAGGTTAGCCCGGGCCGCTTCATCCCAACATACCGCAAGATGCAAAGTACACAAAAAGCAATCTACAATAAAAGCATCAACGCCCACAATGACCATTGTGTTCTACTCGTGCAACAGATCTACATATAGACACGGCTCTGATACCACTGTAGGGGTTCGTAGCATGGAAAACAAAAATTTTCTACCGCATACAAACAAACAAGACAAGATCTATCTACTAGATTGTAGCAACGAGTCGATGGAATAACTTACCCTCGAAGATTCCAAAGCGGTTAACGAGAGCAGATTCTCGTGGGTGATGTAGTCGTACTCTTTCCGATCTCAAGATCGCGTAGACGATCCTTCCAGCGCCGCGTTCCCGCAGCGCTCCCGCAGTCGGTCACACGTTCGGTACTCGACGAAGACCTTCCTCTCCCTTGTTCCAGCAGGCAGCGGAGGTTGTAGCACTCTCCTCGTGATTCCGGCAGCACAACGGCGTGGTACCGGAAGTAGAGGGGAAATCCCGCAGGGCTTCGCCTTAAGCCGGTGCGAGTATGGTGGAGTATGAGAGAGGCTATTAGTGGTCTAGTAATTAGACACACCAATTAGAAGGCTCTAATCCGAAGGCTAGTGCAATTAGAAGCTCTAAACCGAAATAGCTCTAAACCGGGGTTTAGGGCTAGGGTTTAGTTTAGAGGATAGGAACTTGTGTGTGCTAGGAGGGGAGCCCTGCCCCTCCTTATATAGGTGGGAGGGCTGGCCGGCCAAGGGGAGGGAGTGGAGTCCCTCCCCAACTCGGCTTGGGTGGGGCGCCGGTTTGGGGAGGACTCCCTCCCCAACTCGGCTTCACCTCCTCCTCTTTTCCCACTTCCCAAAATTGCCGTTTGACTTTCAAACTAGCCGTTTGACTTTTCAATTTAGGATTTAAATAAACCCTTTATTTTGGACAGCAAGAACACCTAGTACATGATGCAATCATTCCAACTTACAATGACACATTCATGTACCCTTCCCCCTCCGGAGTGCCGGACATTCCGGGACCTTCTAGAATGTTCCCGATGAAAACACCGGAACCATTCCCCAACTCCGAAACGGGACTTTCCTTATATGAATCTTATTCTCCGGACTATTCCGGATCTCCTCGTGATATCCCGGATCCCATCCGAGACTCCGAACAACATTCGGTCTCTTTCTCATAATACCATAACTACTCAAACAACGTCGAATCCTTAAGTGTGTCTCCCTAAGGTTCGTGAATTATGCGGACATGATCGAGACACTTCTCCGAACAATAACCAATAGAGGAATCTGGAAATTCATATGGCTCCCACATATTTCTACGATTACATTGCGATCGAATGAACCACTTACATACGATACCAATTTCCCTTTGTCTCACGATATTTTACTTATCCGAGGTTATGATCGTCGGTATCTCTGCATACCTAGTTCAACCTCGTTACTGATAAGTACTCTTTTCTCGTTCCCGTGATATGTGATCCCTTGTGAGCCAGTCACATGCTTGCAAGCTAATTGGATGACATTCCACCGAGAGGGCCCAGAGTATATCTATCCGTCATATGGATGGACAAATCCCACTCTTGATCCATGTGTTTCAACCAATACTTTCCGAACACTCAATGCCACCTTTATAGCCACCCTGTTACGGTGTGGTGTTTGATGACATCAAAGCATCCATCCGGCAAAGGTGATATGCATGATCTCATGGTCGAAGGAATTAGATAACTATGTATCAGAAAGCATATAGCAATTGAACTATTAAAATGACTTGATCTTTATGCTACGCTTAACTATAGGAGTATGTCCATCACATCATTCTCCTAACGATATGATCCTGTTGTTAATAACATCTCTATGTTCATGATCAGGAAACCATGATCATATATTAACCAACAAGCTAGTTTAACAAGAGGCTTTACTAGGGACTCTTATTTTAGTTTACAAATCACACAAGTATTAATGTTTCCGGTTAATACAATTATAGCATGGTATGTAAACATTTATCATAAGTGTGAAGATATGATAATAACCACTTTATTATTGCCTCTTGGGCATATCTCCAACAAAACATCATCATACATGATTGTCTCTAGGACATATTCCCAATAGACTGGTGGGACCGCGTTGGGGCGGGTCATGCGTTGAGCGTTACGTTACGTGGCCTGGACCGTTACATGCTGACGGGTGGGGCCGTGTTCGGACGGGTCCTGCATACGTGGTGAAGGGTGGGACCGCATTGGGATGGGTCTTGCATACGTGGTGAAGAGTGGGGCCGCATGGAGACACGTCAGACCGGCCATTCTCGCTCACCCAAAGCGTTCGCTTCCCCCGATCGCTCCCACACCGCCCCTCCGCTGCCCCGTTGTCGTGCCCTCCTACTTTATGTCGTCCTATGCCCTAGAGCCACCCCCTCCCCCTAGCCATGGATCCCACTCCACCTCTGGCTCTGCTCCCACCCCCTCTAGATCTACCCCTTTCGTGGAACAGTATGCAACGCCGGCTGGTGCACCGTCCATCCGCGTCAAGCACAGAGAAGATTGGGTGGAATCACAGGGATCTGACGCATGGATTCCATCTGGGTAAGCATCATTTCCCTTTTGTGGGTTGATTATTGGCAGTATTCGAGGGCGAATCGCTGGTGCTCAACCAACTGCCTTGCTTTTCGAATAGGATTGATCTAGTGCTGGCATTTCTACTAACGGTTAGACTGGATACTAGCGTAATTCGTGGTTGTGAACAATATCTCTCTGGATTTTACTTCCCAGCGGTGGTTGCAACCTCCATAACTCTCAGAGATAGATAAAATCTATTATAAATTCCCCTGGAGCAGTGGCGATTCAGTTGGTTTGCAAGAGTGTTTATAATTATGAAACTCTCGCACGGTCTGAAACTATAATTGACACAACTCTCGCACGGCTAGCGATTCACTTTCAAATTAAAAAAATTATATAAATCTTAATGTACAATAGTGTTTATAATTGACATAACTCTTGAACACTTTCAAATTGAAAAAAATTATACAACTCTTAATATAAAAGAGTGTTTAAAATTGACACAACTCTTGAATAGTTTCAAATTTAAAAAAATATTCAACTCTTAATGTAAAAGAGTGTTTATAATTGACACAACTACTGAACACTTTCAAATTGAAAAAAAAATATACAACTCTTAATGTAAAAGAGTGTTTATAATTATCACAACTCTTGAACACTTTCAAATTGAAAAAATTATACAACTCTTAATGTAAAAGAGTGTTTATAATTGACACAACTCTTGAACACTTTCAAATTAAAAAAATATACAACTCTTAATGTAAAAGAGTGTTTATAATTGACACAACTCTTAAACACTTTCAAATAAAAAAATCATACAACTCTTAATGTAAAAGAGTGTTTATAATTGACACAACCCTTGAACACTTTCAAATTAAAAAAATTATACAACTCTTAATGTAAAATAGTGTTTAACATTTTTAGAGCGTGAAAAGTGATCCCTAAACTTGCGTATACAAAACTTATAAACCTTTGAACACTATGAAATCACACTTAATACGTAATAATGATGTGCTAAGAAAATCTTGAGAAATTATCATTTTCATATACACCTTTGAACTCTAAAATCGAACTTAGGACATGATAATGTTGTGCTAATAAAATCCTGATCATTTATCATTTTCATAGAGTGAAATATAATGCAAAAATTATATACCTTTGAACACTTTTCCTTCAAATTATATTCAAAATCATTTGTTTATGGAGTTAAAACATCAGTGGCAAACTCGTTATTTTAGATGGATAGAGGGTGCCCCCCGACAGATATAGGGGTTATCATGTCCGCTAGATCACAGAGGATCAATCAGAGGATCAACGGTTGTTGGGTACATTCCGCGTGACAACTGTCTCGACCAATCAGAGCGTAGCAGCCAAGATGAGCATAGGTGCGAGAGTTTGTAACTAAGAGAGAGGGCAAAACTGAGTAGAACTTAAAAACCAAGGGCAAAACTAAGTAGAACTTAAAAACCAAGGGCAAAACTGACAAGGGGGTTCAAATAGAAAACAAAAAGAGATTTAAAAAAAATGGAAAATGCTTCTTTTATACAATAAAATACATATTGGCATACATCAAACTATGTGCAATTCAAATATATATCAGTTTGACAATTATTGCCTCATTCAGACAAATTATGTTTTGGGGAGGGATGTTTTGGGAAGAGGCTTGAGTAGAAAGCCATGAACCTTCATAGATAGTAGATGATTTGAGAAGTGGTGATTTAGGTTAAAACTTTATTTATATACATTTCTTATGGTGGCAGGTCACATAATAAGACTCCTTGGATAGATGCCACTATGTTTTGATATTTTTGAATTTGTTGTGCATAAAATGACTCTATTAGCTAGCTAAAACCCATTTGTTGACTCTCTGTTGACCAGTCACCGGAGGGTAAAAGTGAGTATATTGCACATGTCCGTGTTAGTACTGGAGGGCAAAACTAAGTACAACCAAACTGCTAGTTCTACACTCGAGGGTATAACTGAGCACAACTAAGTGGCCAAGGTTAGACACGAGGGGGAAAACATGACGCACGGTACACGTGTCGCTGTGCGCGGGGCGGTAGTGGACGCGTTTGGCCGTGCACGGTGCAGTAGCGTACGCGGTTACATGGTGCACGATGGTGCAACGAAACGTCTCCTCCCTTCACCTTTGTAGAGGCCTCCTCACTCTCACTCATCACTCACTCGCTCATGCAACCATCTCCACTGTCCCATCACCTTCTGCAAACCCCCAAGAAAACCCCAACCACGCCGGCGATGGAGAAGAATGGCGCGGTGGCCATCGTCGCCTCCAAGGCGGCCGACGAGGAGGCCCCCATCCCCATACAGGCCCCCGTCGAGGCATTGAAGGCAGCCGCCATCCCCGTCTAGACACCCGTCCCCGCTTCCGCCGTAGTCGCCAGCGAGGAGACCCCCGTCCCCTTATAGGCCCCCACCGTTCTCCTGTAGATCCTGCACGGATGGGACCCCTATGGGAACAACGATTACATCAGGCCGGAGAACCCCTTCGACACCAGCTTAGCTGACCCATGGTCAGAGGTAACTAGGGTTTTATCCCCTTCCTTTGTTCTTCACCCATTCCCATTGCTGGATGCTAGATCGTGTGTTATTAGGGCTCGTCTGTTTGTATTTTCAATCGTTGGATGCTAGGTATTTTTACAGTAGCCAATCTTCTTGTGTTAGATGTCGTATTTTGATGAATGCCCCTAGTTGGGATCATTACTAGCACCGATCTATAGTTGGGATGAGTACTAGAACCGGTTTGTAGTTGGGATCAGTATTCGATTTGGTTTGAGATTTGGGGATTGGGGAATAATCAGGGGATCTCAATCGGTTAATTTATGCAAGTAATCAATCCCAATAATCACGGTATTTGAATCATGTCCTTATTGCATGCTATTGTTTTTGTAATAGGTGGATATCAGCGACGTCTGCAGCGACGACGATTCCACGGACACCAAGACTCATCAGGTGCTAAGGAAGCTGAAGTCCGGCCAGTTCAACGGCTTCTTTGCCAGCGACATCTATAGGTGCCCCTTCTGCACCAGGGGCCTCTCCACTGACTTCAACTTCCTGGTGAGGCATGCCGAGGACGTGAAGACCTGCGGCCTGTCAAAGAACGTCAACACCTTTAGAGCCAAGCACCAGGCGTTCGGTTTTCACCTCCACAACCTCCAAAAGATGGCCATCGAGGAGGGTCGCATGTCCCCGATCAAGCCCAAGGCACCCAAGGTCAAGGGACTGGGCAGCAAGAAGTGGAGGAAGCGCCAGAGGGAGGAGGCGGAGGCCCTCCTAGCGGAGGCCATGAGGGGCCACTGATATTGTGTTGCTGCTGCTGTAAAGCAGCTTTGTAGAGGTCCCAACCTGATAGGGTAGAGATCCCTGTATTTACAATGCTAGTCCCTGGATCAATAGCTAGCATCCACAGTTTAAGATGTAATATCAAGAAACAAAGGTCATATTACAACTTATAACCAGAAATAAAATAATACATTACATCTTACATAGCTCATTTGGCTATCTCATTACAATGCAGCAAAAATATCTATATAGCATGGAGTCCTTCATCTTCATATGCCACAGGCAATCAAGTTGGTTGTAGACTTGTAATCATATTCAACACACTTCACTAACATCAAACAACCTGCAACATAACAAGTTACAGCCACAAGGGTCAATACATTTGAATTGTATTGGCAAGTGATACTATGGTAGAGTAGTGGTATCTATCATCTATATGCATTTGGCTAAGTGGAGCTTAGGCTTGCTTTGCTCTAAAAAAGGTTTTCCTTATTAGTTCAAAAACACTAAGTTTTTGTTTGTCAAATCACCCAAGGAACAACTAATAGATTTGGTTAACCTTTAACCCTTGTTTAACCACAAGTTTTTAACTTAGAAATTGGGATGAGGAGATCCTTTATAGCTTCCATGTCTTGCTCAAATTGTCCATTGCCGGGGACACGACTAAGTACTTAGATTTTACTCTCTCGAGAGGTGGTGCACTTTCCCCACAAGACTCGACATGCATAGAGACAAGATCTTTTAGAAGCCTTCCCTTAGACCAAATGGACGCGTTCCAACCTATCACTCCTACCACCTTATGTCCATCTGGCTAAGTTATTGCAACCTATATGATCCAGGCATAGCCCATATTGCCATGTGGCTGCACTAGAAGCTTCTCAACACTTAACATCTCAAATCTCTTTGTTCCTTGGTGGCTTTCCACAAGTGTGGTACACAAGGTTCACCAGTCCCTGGCCTTGTGTAACCACTCAACATATCCCATTCATACCATTCCACCTAAGTGATTCATTCACTTAGTAGTTTTATTAAGCAAAAACATAAGTCAAAAGACTTAGAAATATTACATAGCATGAATAATCCACCCTTGTTTTCTACTAGCTAAGCTAAGCATACTAGTAGCAAGAATCTTAACTTAGGGAAAATTCTACTAAGGCATCATCTACTAGGATTTCCCAAGGCATAGTTAACACATAGAAAATTCCATGCAAGTCCTATTCAAAATATCACTAATGCATAGTTAAAATAATAGGACAAAATGTATGAAGCACCACTTGCCTTTTTGGTATAGAATCTAGGTTCACTCCTTGATCTTGCAATTGTCACACTCTTCAAAGTTCACTACAATTCAATCAAGCAAGTCACAAATTCAAAACTAACATTCAAACAATTCACCACATAAAATAATAAAAACAAAGAAATGCCTGCAAGCATGCAAAAGATTGTTTTATTTGGAAACGTGGTTTCTAATAAGGTTTTAATCATTTCAAAACACCTACTGGTCATTTATAAAAGTGGCAAAATCATTTAAAAATAAGTTAGTGAAAATGGGCCATTTAAATCATTTTTGTTTTGCTAGAAATGATTTTTTAATCAAAGGAATAATTTCTAGTGTTTGCCAAATATGTTTTTACACACCAATGTTAGTGTTTATGGTCAAAGTGTTTAAAACAAATCCATTTACAAAAGGTTTCACTCAAAAATCATTTTTAAATCATAGCAACATTTTTGTTTTACTAGAAATGCCTTTATTCAAAAGAATAATTCCTTGTGTTAGCCAAATTCATTTCTAAATCCAAATGTTGGTGAGTAGGGTCAGAGAGTTCAAAACAAATCTATTTGCAACAGGATTTACTCAAAAATCATTTTTAAAACAATTTTTATAACCAAAATAGCCTTACATACGTTTCTGCAAAAGCACCTAATTTTTCGGAAGCAAAGTACTAAACTAAGGCTACTATTGAAAAGTTCACATTTTCCTGATTCCAATGATATAAAATTTGTACTTTTTGGACGTGTAAACTAAAAGTTATGAATTTTACAAAATAACTCATCTAATAGAACCTTTTCTGTTTTTAAAACAAAATCTGGGCCAAGCGTCAGTTTTCTATAGGCCCATACCGTTTCGTGAGGATCGCGCTATGCTGAGCGTTGGATCTAACTAATCGTATGGCACAGATCGATCAAACACGGTTCGTTAAGTTATCTATCCTAACCGCTGGATCTGGATCTAACGACTCATAGCGCGTCGACCAGAGATGGACGACGCTTGGCAACGACGCGCGGCGGAGACGCTCATGAGACGATGGTATGTCAGTTCTAGGAAGCAAGGCAGAGGGGAAGGTGCTCACCGGGTTCGCCGTGACATGGGAAAGCTCAACATGCTCGTTGTAGACGAAGGGGCGCACGAGAGCGACGACGATTGCTCACCGGAGTTGCTACTAGCGACGGGCGCATACGGTCGTCGACGGAGGCGAGGCTACAAGGCACGGAGAGGCAAATAAAAGGATGCATTAGATGCGTGTGAAAGAGGGGAGTATGCGTGCGTCAACGAGAGGGGGAGGCGCGGTCAGATGTTACCAGTAGAGGTTACCAGAGTGGATGCAGACGACGGTGACACTCAGTCGAGGACGAAAACGAGCTTCTAGGGCGCGCGCGTGCAAGCAGGAGGTATTGGAAGATGTGAACGGTGTTGGCGAGCATGCTCGTGGGATCCGGGGGTCAAGGGGAGGTGAGGGCTAGCCGGAATTCGTGTTGGACCTCGTCGGAGGTAGTGACGTTTGAGCGAGCAATTCGAGCAGCCCTGGGGCTCCGGTGCAATGAGGTCTAAGGGGAAAGGGAGAGGGGAATGAGGCAAGTTATTGAGCGTGATCACTGGGCGGGGTTACTGCGCCATCAACGCGAATTGACACCGCAAATTCAACGCAGGAAACACTCGGGGAAAAGGGAAAGAACTAGTCGCGGTGAAAATGATGATTCCAGGTAGCGTGGGTCCGCGGAGTCAGTGGGTGAGTGGGTTGGTTGTGCGGTGAGAAAAGAATGGCCAGGGAGAGAGGGGAGGTGTCGGTGGGCTGCTAGTTGGGCCAGGGACTTTGCTGGACTGGGTAGGTTAGATGGGCTGGTCCTTTTCTATTTTTTCTTTGTGATTCCTTTTTCTTTTTCTGATTCCATTTTCTGTTTGATTTGATTCAAGTGATTTAAACATCTGATTAAATTCAAATGTTTATCAAATATTTTTAGTAGGTTACTATCGCTTAATAACGTGTTTTAAAGTCCATTTTAGAATATTTTAAATATTCTCTTATGGTTTATTATTTATTTAAATTAGGCATTTTATCTTTATTAAATAAATTTTGAATATGGCTCCAATCCATATTATTTTATTCAAATATTCTTTTATTCTTTTTAAGTTGATTAGATAACTTTTAATCCACTTTGGAAATTTCAATTATTTTTCTCATGATTTAATTAATCATTTATAATAGGGATTTTGTCTTCATTTAAATAAATTGAATATGGTTTAATCCCATATAATTTTATTTAAATAATCTTTATTCCTTTATTTTTATTTGTATTATCTTTATTCTATTTGCTTATGGATTTGGCCAAGATTTAATTTGTCTTTTAAATATTCCTTATTTATTTATTTATTTCTTTGCCTTATAAAATCCATATCTTTTTATTTATATATCCAAAATTGGTGATTCCAATTTGTATAATTTTATTTAATATTTGTTTATCTTTTTAAATACTTTTAGGATTACTTTGTTCACAATTTGGTATGGATTTTTAGTTAGGAGCTTTATTAGCTTTGGAAATTAATTCCTTTTATCTTATTAAATTCATAAGTTTTTATCCATGGCTCCAAATTGGATGAAACCAATTTCTATGGTTTTATAATATTTTTGTTTATCATTTTTGATCATTTATAAATGTTTGTTTCTGAATTTTTATATGGATCAAATCCATAGTCTTAGAGAGATCTTGGAAATGATTTGCTTCCATTAAGGTTTGGGATTTTGGTTTAACTTTTCCAAGTGTTTAAATTTCAAGATACATTCATTGATGAATGCATTTCACTTGATTGAAATTTTGTTGGATGCCCTTTTCGTTCAAATTTTGTTCAAGAAGGGTTTTGATGTTTCCATTTAGAAGTAAAAAGTTCCTTTTCACCCTAAATTTCAACAATTAAATCTTTTGTTTATTTATTTTCCACATTTCAAAATTTGGAGAATTTTGGGATGTGACAAGCTTCTTTTGTTTTGTTTTCTGTGTTGACCTTGTAATCTGCTACTGAGCAGCCTAATTGTTGAACCTCGTTTAAGTACCATACTATATAATCCTTTATTAGCTTCTTTATCTACATCTGCTTTGTTTATTCTATATATTTATGGTGCTGGTTAGATTTGCTGCCAGATTAGGAAAATACGAGGGCCAAAAGGAACCATGAATGAAGAGAGAAGATGCTCTAGATTCGCTGCCTTTTTGGGCAAAAATAACAACTGTTAACGACATAAAGGAGAAAAGTCACTCTTAAAAGGGCCAATCATAAAAATAATAAAAAAGAAATCTTCCAATTTAGGCGACAGGGTGCACGTAACTACGAAATGCGCCCCACATGGTCCCACGCCACATCTCCCAAAACACGTTCCCAACAAGCCGGGCCCACGCAGTCCAACATGGGGGTCCTACTACGGGACCCGACTGAACATGACCCCACTTGTCAGCACGTAACGGGGGGGGGGGGGGGGGTACTACTTGTTAGCATGTAATGGCGAGGGTCCACTATGGGACCCACATGATTGCAGCCCCACTTGTCAGCACATAACAGCGAGGATCCACTAACGGGACCCGACAGAGAGCGAGTTTTAGACCGATGTGAGAGTTTCGGACAAGGAGCTGGCAAAAGTGAGAAAAATTTAAGCGACTGTAGAAATGTGAGTACAGCTAACGAACCAGGCGCACGGAAGTAGAAATCCCTATTCCAGGAACATGGGTCCTCTCCAGGCATTACTAGCTTTTGCAATTCTATCACTCAAACCAAGAGTATGGTCCCACTTAATATCCAATACATACCAACACGATTTGCTGAATATACATTCAAAGAACAAATGGTCCTTATTTTCTCTAGTATGATGGCACAGAACACACTTGTCATCTACCATGAGAATAGTATTGGTCCTTGCAATTAGTAATGATGTGCATTCTCTAAAAGAAAGAACCAAGACCGTGGAGGCACGACTGGGAAAAGTAGCTGAGAGCCAAGATATCATACTTGCAAATTTCACTAGAAATCCCAAGCCAAACCCGGTAGAATACCTCAAGATGATGAAGGCAGAAAATAAAGATGAGAAGCCTGAAGAGCTTGATTATAGCAATGCGCCATCACTAGACTATACCATGGAAGACCTAATAAAGATGATCACCGTAAAGGATCTAGTTATAGAACAAGGTAACAATTCTACATACCAACAATTTATAAAAGAAGTAGCATCTAAAGTTCGTGAGCTAGAGATGGAATATACAAAAGTAGCTAATAAGCTTCCAGCTAAGCCAGATTATATTTTTCAGCCCATTATTAAAATAAAGATAGGAATTAATGAGATATCTGTCCTTTGTGATCTTGGTGCAAGCGTTTCAACAATTTCTAAGAGTTTATTTGATAAACTAAACCTAGGGCCATTTACAACTACTGAAATGAGACTCCATCTTGCTGATTCAACCTATAAACAAGCTGTTGGGATAAAATAAAACATAGTGATTCCTAAGAACTATTAAAGCTTTGATCAATCTACATTAAGGGAATGTGAGAATAGGACTACCATCTAGATATCCTTTTATAGTCCACTTCCCTAGGAAGAAGAAGGCCAAGCCTAATGATGATGGTGTAATCACTTTGAAAGCTAATTATTTTGGAGTGGGTTCCCACTTGCAAAGCCTAAATAATCACCATCTCATTCAAGCTAATTGACCTTAACTAGAAGTGCTTCATAGGAGGCAACCCATATGAAATAAAGTTTTTATTCTTGTGTTAGTTTTGTTTTGTTTTTAATAAAGAGTGTTTAAGAAGGTCCTTTGAAGATAGGAGAACAAATCAAGGTAATCCTTGATCTATTATATTTACTAACACATGGCCATAAGGTACTCCCATTTTATGAAGTTTATTCGCTGTATTCTTTTGTTGCTTTGATGTGCAAAGACGTATGAAGATCCTAACTTAAATTTGAATTTTTGAAG